>OW626785.1:4610527-14610527 GCA_939628115.1 Tribolium freemani | reverse complement strand
AATAATATTATCCGACTGGATACACAATTTCCTTGCTTGCAAATCACTCAAAACTGGACTGACTTCAACCAAGTGCAAACTGGCACTCTGTAATGCGCCAAAATGGTCAAACACTCGCAACAAATCCTGACTTAAAGTGCCTCGTCCTGGCCCTAATTCAACAATTTGAATTGGTTTAGGGGATCCTACTTTAGACCATTCATTCAAAAACCAAATTGCAACCATTTCTCCAAACATTTGATTGAGTTCTGGCGATGTAATAAAGTCCCCTGATTCACCAAATACGTCTTTGTGCATGTAATAACCACCTAAAGGGTTTATTAACACCTCTTTCATGTATTCAGCGACTGTGACAGGACCGGTGGCTTTGATTTTTGAGTAAATTTGCTTAGCCACTTGATGAGGGTCTTTGAGGGACTCGTTACTCTTGACGGTGTAATACGACCGAAGGGTTTTCACAAAACGGGTGCAACGTCGCATTTTAAACATTTTTTTCTGTTTTTTCTTTAATAATTTTTGAATTTTTGATATAACCTCACTCTTGATAAAGTGACAGTGGGTCAAATGCTCTACGTTGTTAATTTATTTTGTTTAAATAAAGAAGAATTTGTCAATATTTAAATTTCTTAACACGTATCATCACAGAAACTGTACTCAATTAAAACAAGAACCCGTCCAGTTAATCAAATTTTGAGTAAGTAATTAAGAGAATTAGGTCTAATGTCCCATTGTCCAGTAGATAAATCATTTGACAAATCTAGATCATAACCTTAGTTTTTCAGCGTGTCCCAGTTGTCACGTGTAATGTAATTTCTTCCGTTGTTTTTGTTTACAGGCGCCGGTTTTGGACGAAATAAAGGTAAATCACTTTTTTTAGATACCTGAGTGTCACCACATTTAAAATGTTTATTTCTAAAGATGAGCACCTCACTGAGCGAGCAACTCAAGCGCCTGGCTTTGCCCCAAACCTCGCTGTTGCAGAGGGACAAGAAACGCCCATCTTTGCTTTTCGACCCTAAGGAAGCGGCTGGATTGAAACGTGAGACCGTTTACCAAATCGGCCTTGACGGTTTAGAAGAATTGATTACAAAAAACCCAGGCTTTGAGCAGTTTAAAAACAACATTTTTCACATAACTTCGAAAAAGTTTGAGCGCTCGGTGCAATCCGCTGACGCAAACAAAAAGTTGGATAAAGTGATTAGGAAATTTTTGCTGCAATTGTCGCCTTATTTTTTGCTGAACTGTGCACATAAGGCGCTTGAATGGCTGATAAACAGATACAACATTCATGAATTTAACAGAGACGATATGCTTATGCTTATAATGCCGTACCACGAGTCGAATATTTTTGTCAGAGTGGTACAGTTGATGAAATTCAAGGATGGGAATGACAGTTGGTTCTTTTTGAAGTCGATTCAGAAAACTGGGGTTCATCTCACTAAACAAAACTTATTAAACAAGGCATCAAGTGATGTTTATTTTCTAAAATTTGTGGCTAAATTCATCTCTCTGCTCGTGAAGCAATTTGAAAAACCCTCTTTACTCACCGTAGCTTTCAATTTTTATTGCACTGTTTTCGTGGGGGCTATTGAATATTCCTCCGAGTTAAATGAAGCTCAAATCACTCAGATGCTACCAGCGCTCCTCAAGGGCCTAAATTCGGACATCCCGGATTTTTGTGCCGCTTCTTACGTTATTCTAGGACGACTTGTAATGAAAACGCCGCTAACTGATGCAATTTTGGACAAATTCGTTGAAAAAGTGTCCGAGTCGAAAGTTGAAACTTTGAAAACTGAATCAATTTTGACTCTTTTGATTCTTTGCCAGTCTCAGACTCATTATACTCAAATACCGGAATCGGCTTGCTACAGTTTGATTGGCAAAAGTTGGTTACCAAAAGTCTTGCAAGATTTGAGCAACGGAAATTGTTTGGTTACCCCGTTTTTGATGGTTTTGGTCAAGAGGTGCTTGTGTGGGGCTGTCAAGCTAGACCTGGAGGAGTATCGCGCTTTCATGAAGACTCTTCTAGCTGCGATTAAATTCGACGACGCTTTCATGGAAATATTTTTAAGGTAAAAAATTATCACAGTATAAAAAATATTGGGCGGGGCACAAATATGAATTTTTTTTTCTGATGATTGTGAAAATTCAATCATTTTTTTATTGCTTATTAACAATTTCATGCGCAACAACGTTGTGCCGTTGTTTCAAGCAGATACTAAACTACTTGAATTTAAATTAATTTAAAACAGTTTAGAGCCAAGACTAAGACTAAATTTTTGAACACAGAGTTATTTTGTAACTCGCATTGCCTCCGTATATTGAAGACTTACTGTAACTTTCAATCGATTTTTTTTCTTGCAGTCTTCTTCTCGACGCTACCAAGACCAAGAAACCCTACTCGGAACACCTCCAAAAGTGGCTAACTGAAATAATCGAAACCCTCGAACGCCAATACCCCGACCAATTCGATAAAGAAATTTATAAAATCCTCTCAACAACGCAACAAGGCAAAGTGATCAGAAGACGAAAATCGCTTCAAAAAATCCTCACTGAAACAATGAACATCCGGTGCAAGTTCGACGTTTTGGCCAAGTTATATCACCCCAACGTCACATTCCGAAAAGAAGCCATCAAATATCTGGTCAATAATTATGACTCTCTCCGTGAACGCGAAAAAGAAATGATCAAAAGCTCGTTCATTGATCGCTTGAATGACGACAGCGTTGAAGTCGTCCATGAAACACTGAATCTGATCAAAAATATAACTGTTCTGAAGACAAATTCGCTGAAGGACGTGTTGACCAAACTGGCCTACAAGTGCCAAAGCGATTTGAAGATTTGGGGGTCCGTTTCGACCGAAATTGTGCTCATGTTGTGTGAGCAAAGCGATGCAAGTGACTGGGAAACATTCGTAGCCGTGCTTCCGTATTTATTACCAAACTCTGAAAATCAGTTAAGTGCAGCGCAAGTAATTGCCGAAACTACGTTCTGTCGAAAGAATTGCTTATTGAAGAAGATTAACACCAAAGGTGAGGATTGTGCCCAGTTTTGTAACAGCGTTTTTGACTCAATGCGGAACAACAACCAAGAATTAGTCCAGGACTTCATCACTTGTATTCAAAAAACAACAGATCGCTACGTACTCAGTAAATATCTAATAATTCTAATTCTGAGTATCATCTTACCCGAAAATAGCTCAATTGAGAGCAACATCACAATCGTCAAAATCTACATCGAGTTTATTGAAAACTGTGATATCAAGTACGAAAAAGGGAACGCTTTTATGCAAAAACATATCAGTGTGGCTCGTACCGGGCAATTCCACATCGAAGGATTTCTACTTTGTTTGAAAAACGTAATTGTGAAGACGCTTAAACCCGAAGTTGAATTGGGGCAAGTTGACTTACATGAGGACACCGATTTTAACCAATATTTTACTTTACTTGCCACCACTTTGCTCAAAAACAGGTCAAACTACAAGAAGTACGTCCTCGTCTTTATTAACTACTTCTGTAAGACGTTCCGAAGCAAAATTGAGTTTTTGCTCAACTTGGTCAACAGTGGGAAGAGCCAAAATTTGGAGTTCTTGACCGAAAGTGTGTTACTAATTACGAAATTGTTGTCCAGTATCAAGGATAGCACAGAGATGAATTCGCTTCTTGAGAGTGATATTTTTATCCCCCAACTTTTGGCCTTGTTGTTACACAAATCGGAGGACGTCAAGCAAAAGGGTTTCCGCATTGTTGAAATCTTAACCGAAGTGAAGAACGATACGTTTGGACACCTCTTTAGGGAGTTGTTGGACCAAAGGGAGGAGATTGTTGTTGATAATGACCAGTTGCCACTCATCATGTTTAACTACTTATCGCCCTCTGCAGTCAAAGACGCGAAAGTTTCGGGTAATGCATCAACGCTTAAAACAGCATTGATTAAAACAAGTTGTGGCAAATACCCTGTCTATTTGAAATCGAAAATGTTGGAGCTTTTGTCGCACATTAACACGATCGAAATCTTCGAGGAAACGTCACACGATTGCTTGCACTTGCTCCAAACACAGAGCAAATATTTGGACGAAGTCAAATCATCGATAGTCGTCCGAAACTTGCAACGTTGCCAGCCCATAATCGCCGGAAGTATCAAAGTGGGGACGTTCACCTGGACATTGATTGAGACTTGCCTCAAAGAATCGCACTTCACTCTCACTGTTGACTCCAAACCGGAGTTTGCTACTGTTTTACTTTTGAAACAGTTCGATCGCGAGTTTTTCGCCCAACTGGACGAGAAAGTTGAAGCGAAGCTCCTCGACTTGATCGTCGAAACGGCAACTCTAACCAAAAATCCGGACGTTCTCCCGGCCGTTCGTCACACTATCAAGGTTATAGAACTGGACGCAAAGCTAATTTTGAGCCATTTCGTCAAAATGCGAGACGTGCAATCGCCCAAACTTGACCCCAACAAGCTAAAACGGAGGATCAGTGTTGTGCCCACAGTTGATATTCTGGACACTTTGGACTGGCGTAAGGGCCTGACAGCGCTCGAATTTATCCAAGACAAGAAGAAATTGACCAATATTGAGGTCCTGTTCCCCGTCTTGTTCGAAATTTTGAAAAAGTGTCTCGATTTTGACGAACAAGCGGCAGTGGAGTATCCCAAGCAGTTGATCCTCTTGTCAATACTCTACCTGGGGGAGAAAATCGATAAAGATAGTATTGTGGAGACCACATTTAACATGGAACTGATCGTTCAGTGTATCAGAGCGTCGCAAAACCCGCAAACCCACTATTGCGCTCTTTTGGTGTTGGCCTTTTCTGCAGAGTTGTTCCCTTCACAAGTTTTGCACCACATTATGGCGATTTTTACGTTTATGGGGTCGTCTGTCTTGAGACATGAGGACGCGTACAGTTTTCAGATCATTACGAGGATTATTGATACTGTGATACCGATTCTAGTCAAGGATAACAATCCTGAAACCATAGCCAGGGTTTTGCGGGTTTTTGTGGACGCCCTTTTGGACGTTCCCGAGCACAGGAGGATGCCGATTTATGGACACTTGCTGACGAAGTTGCAAGTGAAGGACAATCTTTACATATTTTTGTTGCTCATTTTCGAGTCACATGTCAATCACAGCCACAGGGAGAAAAACAAAGAGGACGACATGAAACGGCTCGAAATCGCAGCGAGTATTTGTCGCGAGTTTTCCCCCGAAATCGTAATTCAGAATTGCATCAACTTGATGAAATATTTGAAGGAGTTGCCCGACGAAGTCGACAGTGACAACACAAGTTCGCCTTTTGATATTCACCACAAAACGCCAAAGCAGTTCAGACACTACAAATACACTTTAATTATTTTCACTGCGAGGTTACTGTCGTCCAAAGAGTTTGTTTTTCAAGTGGCTTCGCTGAAGAATGACGAATTGCTCGACTTGCAACAGCTGTACAAAGACATGATTATAAATATCCTGACGTACATTTATCGCATTTCCAAAATTGCGGACAAGAACGCAAACACACAACACGCCAAGTACTGGAAAGTTATCCTCCACTTGAGTTACGATATTCTGGACAGTGTCAACGCACTGTTGACCCCTCAAATGTTCTTGTTGGTCATCAAAGGCTTGATGTTGCATAATTTCAGTACGATTCGGAGGCGCAGCATGGAGTTGTTGAATTCCAAATTGCAAAACAATGCTTCGTTTTTCGACGACTGCACGTCGGAACAAATCTATTCCTTGATACCGCCTCTCATTTCAATCATCAAAAACGTGGAAGAGGCGCAGAGTGAGAGTGACGACGAGTTGATAGTACAAACTGCGCTTCTTTCCTTGAAGCTTTTGATCAAGTTTCTAATTCAGGATTACCACGAGAAACTGGCCGAGATTCTCGACTTTGTGACCGATTTGGTCAAAAGTGGCAAAGTGCAAAACAACGTTCTCGCCTCAGTTTTGCTGTGTTTGGCCGAGCTTTGCACGAATTTGCGGGCACATGCCATTCCAAGCCTTCCGAACTTCATGCCTGCGATTTTGAAAATTTTGAAGCAACAGAAGAGTCAAGAATCATCGAATTTGCTCCTCCTGAGTTCGGTCACAGCCGTGCAAAAAATTATAGAAACGCTTCCACTTTTCCTCAGTCCGTATCTCGAAAAATTGCTTTATGAACTGTCGCTACTTGCGAGTAACGTTGCTGACGAGGAACGGCTCCAACCCGTTGTGAATAAACTATCAAATTTGAAGCAACAAATCGGAACTTCCATCCCCCCACGAGTGTTAATACCAGTTTTGGGGCAAACTTACAACCGATTGATCACGAAGCAGGCGTTTAATGCTGTGGGGTTTTTGCTCGACACTTTGGCCGAGAATTTGAATCACTTGAATGGGTCTGAAATCAGCGCGAATTTGCCCGAACTGACCAACTTTTTTCTTAACGCGCTTCAATTCAGGACGGATCAAGACACGACCTTTGAGCAAGCCAATGAAGTGGAGTCGCAAATAGTCAAGGCTTTAACTAAACTGATTTTGAAACTGTCAGAAAGTACGTTCAAGCCCTTGTATTACAAATTGTTTGATTGGGCGGCCCGTCACGAGCAGAAATCTGAACGACTTATCACGTTCTACGCCTTGTCTAGCGGAATTGCCGAAGCTTTGAAAAGTCTCTTTGTGCTTTTCGCCGGCCATTTCCTCAACAATGCGGCTCAGATTTTGGATTCCTGCAACGTCACTAAAACAGAAGCTCTCTATTTCGATGATGAGAAAAAGAATGTTCTCTTGTTGGAGAATGTTTTAAAGACTCTTTATTCCGTGTTTCTGTACGATAATCACAAGTTTGTCAACAAGGACCGTTTTGAGGTTTTGATGCAACCGCTGGTCGATCATTTGGAAAACACGCTAGGTGGTGTCGAGGACTTAGAAAGGAGAAATGATGCTTTAGTGACACCGACGATTGTACAATTTGCGGTTGCAACGGCTGATGATTCCTTATGGAAGCAGTTAAATTATCAGATTTTGCTGAAAATGAAGCACAATTCGCCCGAGATTAGGTTGATTTCGTTGAATTGTTTAAAGGAGATGGTGACGAAACTGGGGGTTGATTATTTGCCCCTGTTACCGGAGACGATTCCAGTGTTGGCCGAATTGTTGGAAGATGAGGAGGAAAGTGTGGAGAAAGCGTGCAGGAAGGCGGTCCAAGAGATGGAGAAGATTTTAGGGGAGCCAATTGAAAAGTATTTCAAAATGTAAATATAATTTTAATTATTTATCTAATTTAAGAAGGCAATAAACAATTTTTAATTAATACATGGTTTATTTTAATGTCCAAGTCATGCAGAGATTTGTAATTGGGCGCGCGCCCGCAGTACTTATTTTCTGGGGATTTTCGCTTTCCACTAGTGTCAAACTCGAACAAAGTGTCAAAACACGAGAAGTAAATTGCAAAATTGCTGAGAATTAAAACAACGTAGAATGAGCCTAAGAGAACGTTCAATTCCAGTTTTTATATACCCGACTGAACTGACATTTTACGCCGGGAGCCAAAGCACGCACAAGCAACTGTTGACACTTTATAACCCCTACGATTTCCCTGTGAGGTACCAAGGTAAGTGTAAGAGTGGCTAAGTTCGAGAAAACGTAACGAAGAAGTTGCAGTTTATGCCAATACGACTGACAAATACGGGGTCGTGGACCCCAAGGGCACAATCGCCCCCCATTCCTATGTAGATCTCCTAGTTAGGCACAATGCACCATTTCAATCAAATTGTCATTCTAGAGATAAATTTATGATTACAATGCAAGATGCGACCACAAGCCAAGTGAGTTGACTTTGAACCCAATGTCTGATTTGTTCTAATTTGTTGTGTAAAGATATTAGGCAAGAGATGTGTTCTTGCGACGCTTTTACCTGGAGAGAAAGACAGTTCAAGTGTTGGTGATGACAGCTCTCATTCCTATACAGCTTGTGAATCTAGTCCTTTGAGAGAGAGAAGTAGAAGCAAGGAGTAGGTTTTTAAAAAAATTGTGCTCACTTTTTACCACTGGTTTTATTTTTAGTCCCGATCCTTCGGTAAAAAACTACTTTATAATTTTATCTGTGGTGTTCATCATAGTGTTAATACTTCCGACGAAATGTGATGAAAATGAACAGTCCAGCATACCGGCATATCTACATGTCGGAGTCGCGATAAAAGTAATCGTTGCTTATGTTCTAGGACTTATAACAATGGCCTTGCTGAAGCCGTGTTGACATATCTGATAAATAAATAAATCATAATTTAAGGGCAACTAAGTTCTTGACCATTAGTGTATTTTTTTAGACTTTTCTGTGTTATTTCCTAAAATTAATCTAAATTATTACACTTTCTGTGTTGATTTTTGAGATTATATTTTTTGTTATTTTCGTTAGTAAGTGTGGTGTACGTTTTTCTGTTAGTTTTTAGTTTTTTATATAATGGTTCCGTGTGGTAATGTTGGCATTACATAATTATCACTGTTGTGAAATTAAATTGTTGAGGAATTTTTCAGTTCCCATCAGGTTCAGATTTTATTATATATTTTAATACAAATTTATAATAAAATGACATAAAAATGTACTGTTGTTTTATTTACAGGGAAAAAGTTGGTTCCTGCAATAGTCAGTAGATGAACGAAATCGTCCATAAAGTATTATGTGTATGTCTCTATAATATTGGTTGCATAGAATTGTAAATTTTAACATTAACCCTTGTTCGTAACTTTGCTGTCTTCTCTTGCAAACAACATTTTTTGACTTCACATCTAATTTGGGGGATTTGTGAACTATGACACAGTTTCCGCAACTAATAAAACGAGCAATGCATCATCTAATTATGTTAGGAACTTGGAGCAAGTCCCTTTAGGTGCACCCTTCCAACATTGTTTAAAGTACAGGGCAGTTTGCCTTAATGAATTTTCTTCAAAAAAAGTTGGACACAATATATCCAAACGTATTAATTATAATGTAATGGTGCACTTTATACATGACTACACAAAGTTGGAATTAAATTTCATTATACCGCCCCCGTTATGTTATAACAAGCAACTCGCACCTACCAGAGCAAGTTATTAAACATTTAATTTACTCCAGTAATTTGTGCACGAAATATTTTAATTATCAGATAAATATAACATCAAAATGATTAATATCGAGCGTCTGTCCTCATCCGAAGCCTGCATTCAAATCAGTTATTGGAGCGTTAATACATAAATTCAATGGATTTATATGGAAATACAGTGTTATGCAAATTATCTTAGTTGATTTCGATTGTCTTACAAAGTTAGTTCGTTGATAATTAATTTAATTTTAGAATAAGTTCGCGTGCTTTTGCTGCATGCCAATGTAACGATTTTATTTTTGGACAAATCTAGATTTCGAGCAAATCAACGCTCAAGCCAATTCGGGTGCGTCTAGCGGGGAAATTAATTTACTTGTCCGGAGACTATTCATTTTCGAAAGGTTGATAACAATCACACTCAAATTTTTATTCAGGCGCCATAAATAGTGAAATGGCCATAAAGAAGCAAAAATATAAATGTTCGCAATCTATAATTCTATAATCTATAATCTATAATCTATAATCTATAATCTATAATCTATAATCTATAATCTATAATCTAATCTAATCTTTAATATAATATATCTATAATCTATAATTCAAATATAATCTAATCTATAATGCAAAATGTAAAATATGCTTTTCGTGGCATATTTGTTATTTTTTTAAATCAATATTTAATGTTTATAGACACTAACGAACTGAGATTATCTGTGTGATAATAAATAAATACGCACAACTCGCTCTAGGTGTAATTTAATAATAACTTTATTATGCCTTACGCCAACAGTAAAAAATAACACAAATATCATTGTGTGTTGAGTTGCGAACACGATAGATATTAAAAAAAATATTTCAAATAAGAAAAAAGAACAAGAAAAATAAAGAAGATTTTTCGTTGTGTTTTATGCAGTCTTGTTCAAAATTACTACGTAAACAGGCCAAAAGAACGTAATTTTTTTAATTAAGTCATTTTACGAAATTTTACACAATAAGTAAATTTCTTGTTGAAAAATAACCCAAAATTGTCATTTTATACTTTCATTTGTAATTTTTTTGGTCTCTTTTAGCGAAATTAGGAAAGTATGTCAGTATTTGAATAAAAAAAAATTGTTAGAACGCTTGAAAGCAAATTTACTGCAATTTTTGACTGTTGTAGAACTCGTAGATAATTATTCATTTAAACATTTAAAAATTTGCTTCAGCATTTAAACAAGCAAGGCAAGATCATGATGTTGAACTTAATACTTTTATGTTTTTTGCCTTTCTTACTCATACAACGAGCTGTCTTCAGCGAAATAGATCAAAATGATATGATTTTTGACCATTTAGATATTTGTCGCTTTACTAGAAGAAAATTTCACAAAATCAGTGAGCTTTTAGAAAATTTTATTTTTAGACTCGCATTTATGCATTTGTAGCTATTAAGCCGAAAGAAATCATAAAACTAGCTTTGTAAAGTTGTTATTAGTCCTTCACCTAGTTTCAAACCCCTGAGCCGCCACTGATTTGTGATAACAAATTTTAAATTTATTTCTTATTTATTTATTAATGTTTCACAACTCTACTACTCTTATCGATCTTTATTTTGCAATTCCGAAATTTATTAGAAGCATTTACTCTAAAGCAGATGACCGTGTGATACCATGATGTTAAATGTAATTGAAATCGCTGAGCGATTCAGTGATTGTCTCCAGTTTGGATTTTTGCTCAATGAAGCTATAATTTCCGTCTGGAAATAGAACACGTCTGAACTGCGCTCGACATTTCGATGAATAAAACATCATTATGGTCATTTTTCTCCCCGTCACTCAATACATAAAAATTTTTCATCTCCCTTAAGAGACCCCTGTATAAATTCATGCCCCCCTTGAATCCCTCCGGAGCGTTAATAGCGTTTTAGTTTTTCTCTCATCCTGGATCTGCGCGGCCAAAGCTTCAGTTTCAGCGTCGCTTCAGTAGATATTTCGACGCCTGACGTCCGATCGGCAGTCTCAAGTTTTCAGCGGCGCGGCGCGCAACTATCGGAAAAGTCGGTTTCCATCAGTGACATTTCCCGACCGAAGGCAAGCTTTCCAACCTCCTGAGCCTGAATTAGGTGAGTAGGAGCATAAAAAGCCCGAGGGCAACGCGACTCGTCTTTAAGGTATTCATACGAAAGGATAATGTTTACATTCCATTACGCTGCGATTCCAGCTTCAATGCAACACCTTCACGAGCAGTTTTTCATCAAAGAGCTTTCCCATCGAGGAAATTCAATTCGGAGTGGCCTCGCACCTCTGATTGCCCCACTTTATTACACAAATTACATTCTAATTAACAAGTTTCGTGCCATTTACTAAAAAATGAATACCCAACTTGATTTGTTTACAATTTGGGCTTTTGTTCGGTGGGAAAACTGTAATGGAAGCAACTCTTTTGTTTACGGGGTTTTCGAACGGAAAGGAACGAAAAGATTCAGGTCAGGTTGACAGGAGAGAAATTATTTCTTCACCGAAATGTATTGCGAGTGAGGAATAAGGATTCATCTCGCTTAAATGTAGGGGATTGAAAAGCAACTGGTTTAGGCTTGAAGCAACAGTTTTTTGTCTCATTTTGTCTCGTTGCGATAAGGCAACAGTAAGATTACGATTTAATTTTATTTGTGGGGAGGCTGAATTGCGAAAAAATTTAATAAACATGTAAATGATTATTAAAAAGCTTCGACGTCAATCTAAAAACAGTATTTGTAAAAAGTAAAAGTGGATTTGTGATTGAATGTTTAAACCGATTTAACGGTTGTATTTGGTTATTTATACAACGCAGAATGCTTAATAAATGCGCGGCATAAACCATATTATTAGAATTGAATTTATTATTTTAAAAGTCGGATTTTGTTGTGTGTTCAGTTAATTGAACTGATTCATCACTACTTCTGGAATTATGTTTTTTCATGTTTGCAATGAAATCAAAACCACAGATTGTAGTTTTAAAAATACAGACATATACGTGATATTTTTAGGGATTAGAGTCTACAATTGTTCTGTTGACATTAAAAACCCTGCAGCAAAATAATAACCGGTAAAGGTTATACAAATAAAACTGCAGTGTTTATTTAGGACCCTTGGACATTTGAAACAAAAAAAAAGTAATTGATTTCTTAGTTTCCAAATAATAATTTGTAACGTTTCATTTTTGGTGGATGCGCCGGGACAACTATTGCGCCAACACGAGTAGCTGATTTCTGATTAGTCGATGTGTGAATTTACTCAACTCTATATTTATCTTGCGAATTTGCAGTGCGGATAAGTTGATACAATCGGGTCATAAATAACACATCCTGTAGGACTTTTGGGACAAAACACGCATACTAAATTCACATTACTATGTAGATGAGTAGTTGCATCCTCTGAGTGTTGAAAATTTAAATCCATTTTTTTATTCAAAGTGAAGTATTAAAATCGCCGAATTTGCAGAACCTCGAATCAATTTTTTCAGGTCACGCGGCTGTGTTTAAGCCGCCGTCTGACCGGAAATTGGAAAAATGTTTATCAAAAGTGGATAAAATTTGAGTTTTGCGTTTGAAATTGTTAACCCAATTCCCAGCCTACGCATTATCGTGATTTAAAGAGTTAAGTTAATCATCGCGTGCGATTTTCCCGGTAATTTTTTGATATATTGGGGCTTTGCGGTGTGTTTAAGCCAACGATTTGTTTCTGGCCGGGTGCTATTTATAGAACCGAAATGGAAATGATAGGTACTGGGAGGACATCAAGGGAATAAAGCCAGGAATAAAAGAGATGGAGCGCAATTCCCTCTACAAATTGCAACCCTTGTTTGGCATTGTTGAACACAAAAATTTTCATAGAGCGTTTTTACGACCAAACGAAGACTATAATTAATCTTCGTTTAAGTGTTTTAGCCGATCTTTGGAACTGGGACACGAAATACGTTTCACAAAGCTCTTAATGGAATTTAGACTGAGACAATAGGTTTGAATTAAAATGTTGAATTGAGTTCGCGACACTTTTATTCCCACGTCCCCATTTAGTGCTATCCCGAGCAAAAAGAAAACAAAACTTAATTAACGCAGGGGAGATAATTAGGCAACATTTCGAATTTGCTTCTATGGCGGCCAAAAATCGGTTTTAATTAACGCGCTGCGGATTTTTTTTAAACCGAATTTGAAAACAAATCAGTTTCGAAAGTTGTAGGCTTTGTTCGCTTCTAGTTGCAATTACCACCATTTTGTGCCTCGGAATAATTTACAACATTTCCATTACAACGCCACACCGAACACGAATGACACAACTAACCCCCATTCTCACTTCTATTAACTATAGTTAGTCTGATTGGTTGAACTTTCGCTAACTTTGTTGTTATGTATATTTCAGATAATTTCATGTGGGGTCGTTTTGTTCCAACTGGAATTACAATCGGATTGTAATTATTGTTGATTGTTGAAACAGGAATTGTAAATGACTTCTTTCTCGAATCATTTGTAATAAAGTGGTCAGTAACAGAATGCTTTAATCTAATGGTACAAGTTTTGACACGGCTATTACAGAAGCTATTATTTACTTTATCTATGAAAGGAAAAAGTTGAGCTTGCGGTTGAAGAGAAATCGTCAAGTGCAAAAGACGTAATTCAAGTAACGAAAATTTGTGGTATTGATCCTTGTTGACGACTTTTTATCACGATCTGAACTGAACACAAAACAGCTGGTTAATAATTCTTCTGCAAACTTATTGCTGTCTTGGGACACTTTACCCTAGTACCTAATAAAATACCCAAAAATTTAATTAAGACTGCCAAACTTAACTAATAATAATTTAGTATAAAGTAATTTTTCTGAATAACTACAAATTTATAACAACAAATATGTCCAATAATATGTGTATAATTAATTAATTACCAGTGTCGAAAAATGTTTTAGTAATAAGTAATAACTGAGGGAGTCGTCGCATTTTTTGTTTGTCTTTGTATTCTCTTGTGAAAGGAGTAAGAATAATGAGGTGTCCGGGATAGGTAAAATTTTGGAAAAGTGTGAGGTTTCTTTTAAAATAGGTTGCACTCTAGTCTGTTGGTAAAGCAATAGTTTATTAAATTTATTAAAATCGATTAAGATTTTGAAAATGTATTCTTTCTCAATACAAGGCGAGTCTGCTAAAAGAATTTTTCACTACTACATCTCAAAAACTAATCAGCGTTTACTGTCTGCTATTAAATACTATATTTTTTCTCTACGCATGTGAATTTTTCCAGAATAAAATAAAAAATATGACAATATTTACTAACCGACTTTTGATGTTTAAATTATGTTTTGAGCAAAAGATACTGAACAAAATTGATGATAGTTTCAATATTACGTTATATTTTAAATTTTTATTTAAGTATAAATTTTCGGTGTTAACAAAATTTTTTTAGCATATTTTATGCAAACATCATTTAAACGTCGCTTGTTTTAGAACAACGCAAGAACTAATAATTTTTTGCACCATTTTAGTATTAAGTAATAAATGAATTAATTAATTTTAATTAGCAGGGGTTGTAGAAATTTGTGAGAACATTCTCAAACTCACAAAAAAAAATTAAGTATTTAATAGCAAACGCTGAACTCTGTGTATTAAATTAGTTTTACGTTGAAGCTTGAAATGCATGAATAGAGGACTGAAATCGTGCTCAACATGTATAGACTCAAGACCTTATTTCTCGCAATTTTGTATTAAAAGATATGGAAACAGTCATCTTAAGGAGATAAAATGCGAGACGTATCTCATTTCCTGATGCCAGAATATAGGTGGTTCATACACTTATAAATTTGATTTCCTATTGTGGCTGTGTGCAACACAAATAAATTTTCTTTAAAAAGAAAGCTCCTTTATATTTGTTTTTGAAGTGAACAAAGTGGATCCAGTAAAAAATCTGAACACAATTTGACCAACCTCGCTAATCCCGGCTTATCCCCGTCATAATCTCGCATTTCTGTCGCTAATTTATCTCCACCGTTCCAATAAATCACACGTAATGAGTCAGCCGAATTCTCTTATTTTTAACGCAGCCTCGCTAATCCACTTTGCATTGCAGTGGTTTAAATTGGCGCGTTTCACTCCGGGGTGCGTTTAATTAAAAATATCACTCGAATTGTCTTTAGCAATTTTCTCTCGGCGGTAATCCATTGCACACGAAATCCTGGAATGGGTCCAGATAAAATCGCCAAATGATATTTCTGCTGACCTTATCAGAGCGAGGTAAGCACGACCGGATGTAGCCAGGCAAATAAGGTGTAGGAAAGGTTACGACACGAAGGAGGGAAGGTGTAGGGACAACTTCCATGGGCTGCTCAGCCCCAAACGCGAAAGTATTGGCAAACTGCTCGATAATACCAAGGTCTGCTTTATTACTCCACCTGAACCATTAGCGGGGTTAATACCATTGGTTTCCAGTCATAAATTATTAATAACGTACATAGGACAGCTCATAACCAGGCTCTCTACATATTTTAATAAATATTTGTAGCAGAGAGAAATTCCAACTTTTTTTGGTCTTGCTGAGGGAGAAGCTTCATGGCTTCGTGCGTGGGACGAGCTATTCATTCATATTTACGTTAATTAAGAGGAAATTGTGTCACGTTTTTCCTCACGAGTCTTGCGAGGCCTTCAAGATTGTATTAAAAAAATATGTGCATCAATAGAGTCATATCTCGACTTCGCTATAAAAGCTGATGCTTATTTTAGTATGGCGTGGGTTCTTAAAACGTGATTCTCCTACAAAAGGTAGTTAAAGGTTCGCTCAAAGTCTAGAGGTTATTTAAAATGATGCTTCAAGAAGCGACCGTCTGTTAACAAAAATTTATTTAATCGAGTCGAAAGCAAGTAACACAAACAGGATTTATTTGAGTAATTCTGCTAACTACTATGCATACATAAAGCACTTTTATGAGACATAAATATAGGTAAAGTGTCGAATTTACAGTTTATTAATGGTTTGTGCGAGGTTTTATTACAAATAAATTAGTCTCGTCTTGCAGGAAAGGAATACGCAATTGTGGATTGAAATTTTACGCCAGCGAAATTTTATGGGAAAACTTGGCCCAATCTGAGATGAAAGGTTTTTATTACTGTTTGAGACACACAAAGCTAACAATGTTTTGCTTCTCTGCCACTTTGAGATATTCAATGCGACAAGTTTATCGATTCTCTGGGGAATTGCTCGATTAAGTTCCACGTCGCTTAGTTTACGTCTTAACACTTTATAAATATTGTCATTTGTCTCGAGACAATAAAAATAACGGTTGAAACATTGAAAAAATAACACGAAATCACCGATTCCCATCCATGGCTATTTTCAGACTGAAAAAATCAAACCCATCTATTTCACTTTTTCCCGAAACTTTTTCAATATCGGATTCATTAAAATGAACTATTGCCAAAGTTAGTTCGAAATAAATTTTACAACTGATAAAAGCAAAACTAAAAGCGTCACAACACGAAACGCAATATTAATCTAAATTTTAAATGTTATTTTTCCAGCCATGTGAAGCTCCAACTCAATTATTTATTTCCTTTGAAGCGATATGAGGACAAATAAAACGTCCATTATCCAGTGGCGGCGTCTCCTCATAGGACGAAAAATTCAAGTAATAAAACTTTAGTTAAAAAATTTATACTTTCAGAAAAACAAAACTTATTTTTCTAACTGTAACGAACTTATTTTTATTAAATATGAAGTAAAACAAGTCAATGTATAATTTACGTGTCAAGATAAAGTGAGTTGTTAGGTTGTTAATGGAATCACTGCATTAAGGAACAAAGGGACTAAAACATAAAAGCTAAGAATGTTTTACGAGCTAACAATAGCATATTGTAAATAAAGTTATTGAACCTTGAAACTGGAGTACAATATGTGTCAGTGAAACATTGTTTCATTTTTATTGAGCATAAGCTCCGCCAAAAGCTGGATTTACACGTACTATGTTGACATTAATGATTAATTACACTAAATTATGATCACTAATTCATTAAAGCAAAGCAGAGTGGGATAAGATTAATTAAATGATAATATTTGGTTACTCGGTAATTATCTCGTCGATGCAATAATTAAGTTTCATGACAAAAAAATTGTACTAAACAGGGGTTTATTAATTAATTTGAGACGTTGAATCCTTTCCGTAATCTATTTTTAGTGTCCAGGAGCACATGTGGAAATCATTGATTTTAACATCCCCTAGTCGTGCAGGTCATGGGGGCTGAACTTTGCGATTACCGGAGAGAAAACGTGTCGCATTAGCCATTCTTTCATTTATCATTTATGTAAAAACTAGAATTTATATAGGTTCATATCGAATCTGTCAACGCATATTGCCAGGCTCTATACATCCCGAACCTTATTGAATTTTTATTAGCCCACACCAATGACCGTCATGAAATATGACATCGAATAAAAGAAGCGAAAATGGAAACAAAAGGAGCGGACGGTTTTGAGGATTCATGTTTTACGATGACCGAAAACTTTGTGTAATCCATCAAACATTCGACCTTATTTGCACTGTTCATATTACGGTGATTGATTAGGGAAACTCTGTCATCAATTACACACCTGAATAAAAAAATATCACCAACATGACATAGATCTCAATTGGTGGAATTTAATTCTCAATTGTTTAATAAAAATTACAAATTAGTAAACGACAAATTTTGGCATATTCTCGCAACAATTTGCTTTCTTTTGGTGAAAATGTAAATGTTGTCAATCCCGGAGATTAATTTTCCCCAAGGATCAAGCCAAACTTTGCTGTATTAAAGACCAAATTTAAGTCTTGACTTGCCGAATAAATAATTCATCAAGAATTAAAAGCGGACCTTTAATTCATAAATAATTTTGTGGTGATAGCAACGTGGTTCGAACCTCCTAGACCAAATGGCTTTACCTCCTGGTTGCAACAATCTAACTTTCCAGTTGCAACACAAATTTGGTGTAAAATTAAATTTCTTATCTGTCGATGAATCTATTGGAAACGTTCGTAGATTGAATTAACGGACGTGCTCTAACCAAATTTAATAACCGATTCTATCTCTCTATCTCTCAAATAGCATGATGTTTTCCAACTTTTATTTTGCTGAGCTCTCAGAGTTAACGACAAAATAATTGATATTGTCCACTCAAACACCAACAGAAATTAAAACCCCAAAGAAATCAATCAAGTTGTTGACCGTTCCGATCGAAAGAAAACAACCTACCCTTTACGAAACTTGAAAGCTTTATTTCTTCTTCATATTCGCTACAGTCTATTATTAAACGAGTCGCGGAGAGCTTTAAAGCTTGAAAGATAGTAAAAATCAGTTAAAATAAGATTGGTCGCTGAGCTTTCCGTTCTCTTGGTTTTGGAAGTCGTTAATTAATTCAGGTTTAATTGCTTCAGTCTTACCGATATAAACCATCGTAAAAATAGGTAGATATCGGAAGTGAAGTAGCAAAGGAACTTTTTTACGGCACATTTTCTCGGCTGGAAATATTGGATGCAACAAAAGGAAGTGAACGAACGTGGAAAAATTCGAATATTGAGCGGATAAAAAACTTCCCTCTCAATTGTGTTCTCAATGTGAGACTCGAAAATTAATTAAAACAACTATCGCTTCGTAGAAACTTGTCTCGTGGCTATTTAGTCTCATTGAAAATTGCACCAATTCCGTCCATTTAGCAATTTAACACCATTTTGCCTACATTAAGTTCTCCACTCCCAAGACACTAGAGCAAGACTAATGGATTTATTACGGTTATTGTGCATTCTCGCAACTATTTGGCGAAATGGTCCATTTGAATGATTATTAACAAGGAGAAAATATCTATCCAGTGCAAAAAATCGGGCAACAAGTAAGTCAGTTGAGATGCTTTGTACATAATTGAATTGATTTCATCTTCAAAGGATTATTTTAATAAGGCTAAAATTTTGCCTCATTTTGCAATATTGCTTGGCCGCGATTTAATCAAATCGCTTCAAAACTCAGAGAGCTTGAATTTATTTTATTGAATTTTATTGAAACGATTTTAAAGTCAAGGACTTCAAGTAATGATTTTTGCATTACGCTCTTGTTGTAGTCTCAGAATTCTATCTCTTTAATGAGGTGTGCACTTGAAAGTGGTGGTTAAATTTAGATATTCGAAGAACAATTTCAAAAATAATTAAGGCAAAGGGATTTTTCTTGTTTTCGCCGGTCGTGCTAATTTAATGTGAGACTTTCCGCTCCGGGAAATTGAAGTTTCAACGCAACTTTAAATTGTATTTTACGAGAAATTTAAAATTTCGTTCTGATCGATTACGACGAACCACTCCAGACATCCAGAGAGCTTCCGGTCAGAGTTTCCGATTTCGAGAGTCGCAGGTTAGATTTTGCTACCTTTCTCAATTTGGGGCGAAATCGCTGTCTCACCAGATAACTTTTTGTTTCAGATTTTAGAGGCATGTCTCCTAACTATAAGCTGATTTACTTCAATGCTAGAGGGCGAGCCGAGCATATCCGTTTTATATTCGCTTATGCCGGTGTGGAATACGAGGACGAGAGGATCCCCAGAGAAAAATGGCCAGAAATCAAAAAAAGTAAGTCACGACATTTTCACACTTTGTGCTTATGTATTTAACGTCTTATTGAATTTAACGTCTGGAGGAAGCGCTGCAATTGAATTTAATTTGAAGGTGAAGTTTTATGTTCGATCAAACCGAAAGAACCGAGATTAAAATGAGAGAAGAGTTTTTCAGACAGATGTATTTTTCAGGGAAGCAGATGCCAGAATTTGGTAAATTGGGAAGGAAATAATTACTGCAACCCTTCATTCGTGACACTAAAAGAATTGATAAAATGTGTCTAAATTAACAGCGCTCCACAGGAAATTACAATTTCAGCTCAAAGCTCCTTTTCCTCTTGTGGAACATTAAAGTACGAATGCAATTTTGTACAACGGAAAATATGCTTATATCGACAGCGACAAGCTTTACTTTGAGACATGTCTCAAACAGAGTCAATTATTAAGTTTGTAAATAAGAATTCATTTTCAGCTTTTGAGAGCTTTTCCCAGTTTTTGCAAAAAAAACTACTCCGCTAAAATAAATTCATTTTCAAACTGATTAATTTTAGATATGAAGTCGAGCTGTATTTGTTTTGTGCATTGTGTTATTTGTTGCGAGTTTGATTAATCGAATTATTTATTATTTCAGTACGAATTAACCGATACTGAATATGTTCATCGGAATTCAGTGTTCGGAACAAATGTTTGTAAATAAAATTACAGTGTGACTGCGAGATTTGTTAAAGCGTAGCCATTAATTACAATTTGTGTTGTCTCTCGATCGATCCCACTGTCAAGAAAGCATTAAATCATTAATTCGGATTTATTAGTGATTGAGTTAAGTTATCTGCTTGTCTTTTGACAGCTTGAGATTGATCGCGATATAAAAATTCTTCTAGACAAGAATGCGACTTGACATTATTAAAAAAGCTCCGTTTATGACGCAAAGCTCCCTCGCTGGAATTTTATTTGAGCTTACGCACCTCCATTGCGTGAATTAATTTGGTGCATTCTGCCTGTTTCAGGAACGCCGTTTGGAATGCTTCCAGTCCTTGAAATAGATGGAAAAGCGGTGGCTCAGAGCAACGCTGTGGCAAGATATCTAGCGAGACAATATGGCTTAGCAGGACGAAATGAATGGGAAGCTTTGCAATGTGACGTCTTGGTTGACACTCTAGGAGATCTCAAACAGGGTATTTATCATTTCTGAGATAACCACAAGAATATTAATCACTCACTCAGTCGAGCAGTTAAAAATGTAATCACCAATTTGAAAGTTTTTAGTACGAAACTTCGTAATGTGGACAGAGATGATTGCATTTTTCGGCGATCCTTTCACTCGATTAATTTAAACTTTCAAAAAGGTATTGCAGCTTGAAATTTTTTACAATTTTTCCAACGATCGAGTAAATTACAGCTGGGTCGCTGGGGAGCGATTTGTGCAAAAGTTTTCGTTAAATTAAGAGGTGATTTATTCCAACTAGAACTATCCGACTATGTAATTCTAGCTTTAATTAAAACTTATTTATTTTGCCACTTGCCGTGTTAGAATTTAATTACTTATAACTTCACTGCGTTATTATTGTCTGCGAAAGCAAAAACTGGGGAAAAACTTTAGAAATATGAAAGTTTTCAAGGATTAAACTGTTTAATCAAAGGATTTCCTTCTCTGCAACACCCATGCCAGCAGAGTTACTTCTCTCAAAGTTCCCTGTTGAAAGTCGGATTAACCGAATGGGATATATGAAGCTATAAATAAGTTTCATTTCCTTAAATGTGGCTGTTATCACCCTTTAGGCTTTACTAACTGTGATAAGATTAATTTTATAGAAGCATGGAGTATTCCATTTTATTTATTTCGAGGCTACTTCAAGAAAATTAAATTTGTTGTCTCTGAGGTAATTTTGCTTTTAAGTAGATAAAGCTATGATTAAATTTTACTAAAATTAGTAAGCCTTTGTTGAGGAAGCTGTCATATCAAATTCTGCATTTATCAGGTGACGTTTTTATGTTTTATATTCACGCTAACGGTTTAACAATGTTAATAAATTAATTTTACAATAAGGTAAAGTAGATGTCAATGCCAGCTTTTCTACGACACCTTAACCACTAACCTTGAGCCGCTTTTAAAGAATAATACAAACCGTAGCTAATGGTTCTAATGATATTATTGTTAAAGTTAAAAGCTTGTCAACTGTTGTAATACGAAATTATCAATCAATAAAAGCTTTCCGCAGGAATAATTTTCTCAAACAATAATTCGAAAGCTCTTCATTTACTATTGTTTGACTTCGATAAAAACCCAATTCGCGCATTAGTTAACAATGTAAAACTTTTCTAGTTCTTGCACAATTTCGAATGGAACAAGACCCGATAAAGAAAGAAGAAAAGAAGGCCCGCCTGATGAAGGAAACAATACCTTTTTATTTATCCAAATTCGAGAAAATTCTCTCGGAAAATAACGGATTTTCAGTGGGATCCGAGGTAAGTGTTTACAAAAAGGACACTCACGAGATGACGGCTTGAATTTCCCGCCGTCGTTGATACCTTTCAAAGCAGATATCAAATAAATGAAATGATTGATTGACTGGGGGCCTGTATGGAAGCGTGTCTTCCTTTGCTAGGTTTCAGCGAAAATTTGTACAGACATAGGTGAAATGAAATATCAGTCGTATTAAATATTTCAGAGGCGCGTCTTCGCGCATCGATTTTATTTGTGATTTGCTTTTTCAGATAACCTGGTGCGATTTTGTGTTCGCTGTGTCTCTCGAAAACTTCGAGCACATCTTTGGTAAAGCCGCTCTGGATCAGTATCCGGCCCTGAAAGCTCTAAAAATAAAAGTCTATAGCATTCCTAGTATAAACGCATGGGTGTCGAAACGACCCGCCACTGAATCGTAAACTGTTTCGCACATTTGTACATATTTCAGTTGGGGACTTTGTAATTGGACGAGCAATTACATTCCGGCCTTAATCGGTTTTATTCAACTCTTGGTTTCGACGGGAAGGCTTTTTCGATAAACATATCACCAGATATCCCAAAATGAGTTTTTAGAAGAGCGAACGAGTTCGCGAAATGTACCTAGCTGTAAGATTAAGTATGTGTTCAAAATCAAAAATTTATAAACGAGTTGTTTATCAGTGTGTACAATGTAAACATGGTATACTGCTATAAAATACAATAACAAAAATTGTACATAGAATCAAAAATTCTAGAGGATTATTTTTTAGGAAATTTTAGAAAAGCACGCTACTTGTAATATTTTTATATTATATCTATATTTGTAAAAACATAAAAGAAGTCGTTTCAATTTCCAAGTTAAGCATTTTCTTTTTTCTTTTCCAGTAGAATCACCAAATCAATGTATATGTAATGGCTCATGTAAAAAACGCTTTACATTGCTGTTCGATAGATTTAGTAATTGTTGGATTATTTAATAGGTGTTGTTAACTTCAATGAGTTTAATTTAGTTTTTTTTATTACATGTAACATTTGTATTATTTGTTATTCCATAGAAATGTCTAGTTGTTTAATAAAAACCTCAAAATGAAACGTTCTGTTCACCCTTAAGGCTTTTATGACATTTACAAGTGCTCTTTCAGTGTCAAAATAAATCCAGCTTCCATTCAAATAGTTTCGAAATTTGATATGTGCTGACGTTTCGAGGCTTGCATTTTGTGCTGAAGTAAACAGCACAAAGCTCTACTCTCCACACTTAAAAAAGTAAAAACAAGATTTGCAAAGTTTGTTGCTGGCAACGTAATAACAGCGGTTTCAGCTTCATAGAAAACTTTGCAATTTTACAACTATGTCAATAAGAATGAGCGGAAATACACTCTCAGATAGATTCGATAAAAGCTCGTTAGGTAATATCTGAAAAAAATATTTGGGTCGTGGTAAGTATCGTTATTTCTTCTTCTATTTCCCAATTTAGAAACAATTTCTTTCAAGCTCCGTAAGCTGTTTATTTATTTATAGAATTTAATTTCGCTTCCACGTTTCAGGAAATTATTTTTACAGCCCTGTTTACATAAATACAAAACACTGACCTTTCCATCGCTTATATTTGTTTGTATAGGAAAATAACATTAAGCTTTAATGAGTCAATATCTGTAATAATATAAAGTCCCGAGACGCTTTTACTTTTACATATAAACGAAAGCTTTCATTTAGAAAATGTTAGCAGAAGTAGACGATATTTTAACGGCGCTAGTTCCACTTTTTATCGTGTTACGACCACTGGGATTTGTTTTATTTCCTGCACAAAACCTCAAAAACTGTGATAAAATAAATTATTTTAGTGTTTTTAATTTGCTAACGCTCGCTCTCCATTTGTTCTTACTCTTATACGGCTTCAAAAATAACTTGAATAAATTTATTACAGCTCCTGATACTCTCCAGAAAGTATACGCTTTGGTTTTTATTGCAAATGCATTTGGTCTAATGGGAGTAAACTTAATTTGGGACAAATTCGAAAATGGTAAATTTCTAGATTTACTGAGAAATTTTTACCGCATAGACTTGAAACTACGCCAAAATAATATTTTCTTGGATTACAAAAGACTGCAAAAACGTTCAGCTGTGGTTATTTTGTCCGAATGGATATCCTACACTTATTTTAACATAGACACAGCGATGATATTTGTGAGAATTGGAAAAAAATTCGAAACGGTTCTCCTAGACTTTATTTTTTACCAAGGCTTACACGCGATGCAAGTCACAATGACTGCCAAATGCTTAACTTTATTTCTCATTATTGAAAACATTTTCAACCACTTAAATTCAGAACTAAACACGGGTGAAACCACCAAACAACTTGTAGAAAAAATCAGAAATTTCTATCACGACACATACGACTTAACAATTCGCGCAAACAAAGTGATAGCTTTGCAATTAATTGTGCCCCTGTGTATCACATTTGTGATGGTCGTTTATCACATTTATTATCAAATTAAGGACAGCAGTCTGCAAACATCGGTCACAGTTTTGGTTTGGCTGAGCACAATGTTGGTAAAAATTGTTGTAGTGATTGTACAAATCCATCGGACCACGTCTGCAGTATTTTGCTTTTATTTCAATGATCAAAATCTATTTTTGCAATTTCAGGCTAAAAATATCAAAAAAACTCTAGTCAAATTGACGCTAAACCGAACCAAATTGGTCAGGAGAGAAGTAACAAATTTCGAACAGTTTATTAACAGTTTTTTATAATTTTTTTACAGATAAATGTATTTTTTCTTCAGTTGTTACACGAAGAAGTCAAAATCACCGGTGCCAGTTTTTTCAATATTGACATAGGCCTAATTGGCGGCGTAAGTAATGGAAGAAGTAATGACAAATTTTGTTTACCATATTTTTTAGTATTTTGGGAAAGGCTTACAGTATTTGCTCATTTTGTATCAAACTTATGATTAGTGAAACAAAGTATATGTGAGCGTATATTTTGGACAACAAAAAATGTATTAAATGTACGGATTGACGTCACTATTTTGTAAACAAAGTAATGAAAATAGCTTCGTATTAAAAATTATGGTATCAACAGTTTTTAATATTTTGAAGTGGAAATCAAATGCATTTAAATTTAAAATTTAATTGAGTTACTCCGCGGCTAATATTAAATTAATTTTACCTTCGTTTCAAATGTTTCATTCATGCGTTATTGGACTAATGGTTATTGATGCATTGATAAGGTTATATTAGTTAGCAGAGCTCAATTGCTTCACGCCATTGTAATAACTATAGGTATACTTAGGTATGGTAATAATGTTAACGCTTTTTTACTTGAATAAAGTGACTCTCAAAGCATCTTTTTTATTTCAATCGTCAGTAAAAGAAAGAAGAGAATACAATTTTCGATAAATATTTTATTAGGAACTTTAGGATTACATTCCAACTTACAAACATAAAAAATTGTATCTTATGTTTTAAAATAAAATTCACATCAATAAGATAAAGGCACTTTAAAATACACTAGCTGTAGTTTAAAATAATATTTTTATACAAAAACAATTAAAATACAACTATCTACATGGATTATATACAGTACATTCTAAAAGTAATACCACAGACAAACAGATGGTCAACCATCTACAATTGTACGCACACCACGTATGCTTATCACGCAGAAAATACTGAATCATCAATTTCAAGCGATTTGGTTTTCGGGAATACAGATGGATTTTCGTGAACGAATTGAAGACCTGTTGATCATACTGGATCTAATCTCCCCTCTGAAAGACGCTCGCAATGATGACCTCCTCGAAGACGACCTCCTAAACTCGCTAACTTTATCATCGTCAACATTCCTGAAACAAATCTTCAGTCACACTAACCCTAAATAACAAAAACCCACTTTTTAACACACGGGAAGTCCCATATTTTCTGTCCCATGCCGAAGTTTTCCCCATCCTGCAGTGTTTGTGGTAACTCTTGATCCAAAGTTTCCGGCAAAAAGAGCGCCAAGATTCCCCCAACAATGCCCAAAACCCCCAAAATCAAAAGTGGCAAGTCGACCGACATGTTTGCTAAGTAGACAACAAACGGCGCCAGAATACTCGCAACATAACCCATTATGTGGATCAGAGCCACTCCTTGGGCCCTCACAACGGTTGGGAGCAACTCAGCGGCGTATTGAAGCCCAATGTTGTAGGAAATGTTAACTGCAAATCGACCCATGATTGCCAGCGCGGCTGAAGGAACCCCGTATGGTACTGTTGTGGCAAGAAGACTGAAGATTCCGCTGAGTACCATGGACCCACAAGCCAACCATCGCCTGCCCCAGACATCCAGCACCAAAGTCAGGAACGTGTCGGCTGGGAATTCGGTGGCGCTTGCGATGGTAAAAGTCAGGAAAATGTCCAAACCCAGCGAGCCCACGTTACGCACGTGACCATCAAATACCAAGGAAATGGCCATCCACATGACGATCAACAAAAGAGTGATTTTCCGCAAACGAGGCGTTTTGAACAAGTCGAGGACCGTGTAGGCCTTGTCCATTTCCTCCTCTTTTTGGGTTTTCAAACAGCTGGCCTAGTGATTTTTTTCTTAGTCGCAAATTTATTTATTGCTGAACTTACTTTGAATTTGTTGTATGTTTCTTCCTCGACTTTGGTTTTATTGATTCTTTGGAATTTCCGTAGGATGCCGATGGCTTTGTCAAATTTACCTTGAGACACTAGCCATCTGAAATAGTGTTATTTGTGCTTTTAAGGAAAGTAGGTCTGATTTAATTTCAAATTTGTCAATGAACTAATGCGGGCAATTAACAGGATGTTTGTTATACCAAAGAAATATTTTATTGATTTTAATTGTTTCTCTATTTGGAGTTGTGATAACTTAAAAATTCTAATTAAAAACAACAATGTTGCAATGGAATTAGAACAAGACTCAGGTCTGTCCTTTCTTAATTACCACTCTAGAATTTATAAATTATACACAGGTTGGTCAGGAAATGTAATCTTTTTTTCGAATATTCAAGGTACTCAACACTCAAAAACTCGTAATTAAGACCAGATGTGTAAAAAATGGAAGCAAACTGTATTAACAAAACGTATAATTTTTTACAAATTAAATTGTTAAATTCCAATTAAATAATTAATGTTTTATGATGTATACAATTTTGTGTTTCAGTGATTAAAAAAATATTAATTGGTGGTTCAATTTTTTGTTTGTTTTGGAATGCCACAGCAAGAAAAAAAGTATCCGGTACGAAATAACAAGAATCCGAAAGTTATATAGGCTATTCTGTCAAAATCCGACATTAGAAGTATTAGGAGTTCTATAATAAAGATATTTATTTGAAATTTTGTACCTACAATAATAATGAGTTAGGCTCATCTCAATTTTCTTATTTTGAATAGAAAGCTATGTTTTATTGTTTTTACTCTGTTTTTGGACGTCTAAAGTTTTCTAAGGGTGTTTTTGGCAGCTTTCTCCGTATATAAATTTGACCGTTTTCGAAACATTCAGGGTTCTTAAAAAATAAAAATAAAAATGGTTTTGCACCTTCAAAAATCAGTAACTCTGCCATTTTTATTGAAAAAAAAATTGATCTTGAAATCGTATTTAAAAGAACAAGTTTAGAATTTTCCTTTGGTGTTTTCGAATTCCGAAAAAAAGTTAACAGACCCACAATTTTTAAGGTGGTTTTCAGAACTTCAAATACTCATAATTCAATTTTTTCTAATAAAATTCCCCAATTTTTGAAAATTTGACTTTGGGTACTTAAAGTTCCCCAGTCTTGAGCTTAAAATTTTGGAGTTTGTTAACTTTTTTCACACTAAAGGAAAGGCTTACTTTTTTATTGCCTAAATACGAAAAAATCTTTAAAAATGACAAAGTTACTGATTTTTTAAATAAATAGTCCAAAAAAACCTCTAAACAACTATTTTGAAAATGAGATATAGGGAAAACGGTAAAAACTACATTAGAATAATTCGAGTAATCCAAAAATGGCAAAAACGCAAAAATTTTAAAGTTGATACTGACTTGCGATAAACCGGATGTGCCTTAAAAATATTATTTTTATTGAACAGGATCTAATGGATTGTAGCTGGGTACCAATTTTCAAATGAATATATGATTACCAAAATACCCTGTATTTTTTATTCCACTTCCAAAATGCTTGTAATATTTAGCTACAATTTAAATAAATATATGGTAATATTGTGTATTAAGTTTCATCACTGTTGTTAATGCACCATGAAGTTTGGTAAGTACACGTTTCCCGCATGCAAATTTCGGTTGATTACAATCAAACTTTTTAAAAATAATGAAAAAATTGGATGAAAAATTACCTTGCGGATTCCGGTACCAGCCAAGGTGTGATTATGGCCAGCGCCAGAGGGGCCGAAGTGACGTAACACAGCATTTTCCAATCGGCTAGATAATAAGCAATCCAAGGCAAAATCGAAGCTGCAAACGTGAAGAAAATTGCAATGGACATGTTGGCCACGAAGGTTCTCCATTTCGGGCCCACGTACTCCAATACTGGGAGATAAATAGAGATAATTAGTTGATTTAAAAATGATAATTATAATTAATTGCGGTCGTTTCTTATCAATCAATCCACATTCCCGGCAATATGAAGGATTTTTAATGCGACCTGCATGTGCGAAGATTTATTACCGTTAAATTATTCAAGGATTTTCAGGCATTTAAGCGCGAAGTCCGCGTAATTTGTAAGCGTGTTCGCACATTTGCGCTAACGAGGGGGTGGATTAAAAAGGTGGGTTAAACGCAAATTAATTCTTATTGTGCAGTGAAAAAATCAGTTTTGAAACCGTTGCTCACCAGAGTGAGAGTTTTGTTAAAATCTTCCACAAAATAGCAAAAAATTGGACCAAACAAATAACGAACGTAATTCCAACTCATTAACTGAAGAACTCATTGTTTTATTACTTGTTATGCCAATGTGTGTCAAGGCCAAAACTTTTTTCAAATAACAGTTCATTAATGTAAATGTTTATTCGGATTAATTAAATATTTACATGCATATGCCTATTGATTATAATTTAAAATTAGCTTCTTCTAAAATCAATCACTCAATGTAGCTCCATCGAAAAACTCTAAATACAAACAAGTATTATTTTTTTTCAAATGACTAGTAGTAGAATATGAAAGTTTTACATAAATTTGGATAAACGTGTGGAAGGCCAAAGTAATTCCCTGTCAACTTCCGTGTTTAACTACGAAATTAAATTTTTCGTAAAATTCGCTTGTAAAATCGTTATGACATTGAGCAAGTCACATTTTCTTATCGATTGTCGAAGACAATAAGTCCCTAACAATTTCTGTCAAAGCACAAGCTCCCCTAATTCTGTTTACATTCACTTAATCACTACTTTATATCCTTCCGCTTAATTGACTGTATAATTAATTTGAAAAATGATCTATCCTTACGCTGATTCATCTCGTGAAATTTCTGGTGGGCAAAAGGCGTCCTTTTCCAATTAAAAATGGCCTTTAATCCG
Organism: Tribolium freemani; assembly: GCA_939628115.1. Classification (NCBI taxonomy): domain Eukaryota; kingdom Metazoa; phylum Arthropoda; class Insecta; order Coleoptera; family Tenebrionidae; genus Tribolium; species Tribolium freemani. The sequence goes on along the minus strand of OW626785.1, from coordinate 14,580,949 downwards.
TGGAATTAAGGGCCCTTGCAATTAATTTAATCCTTCCAAGGCGTTTGTCATATGTTCACCAGGTAATTACCTCTGCCTTTTAATTTCCTTAATCAGGACGGAACCAGGAATAATTAATTAGAATCTCGAGCACAAGGCCGTAGCACCTAGTCCGAATTCGCCGCGCTACAGTTGATAAACGTACGAATTTTGAAAATTTGAGCAAAACTTGCGGTTTCAAGTCTGACCACTGACCATGTAATTCCCATGAATGATTCTGATTATAATGGCCAATTTTATGGCTAATGGTTCGAACGGATTTTTTTCGAAGCTAATCTAATTAGGACTTTTTCGATTAATTGCTGGTCTGTATTTGCAAGCAATTAAAAGGAACGACATTTGCACTCCTGCAGAAAGATTTACGTACCCAGGATATACATCATTGTGAAGCAGTTGTCGAAAGCCATCCCGACCAAAAACCTGCACAGGCAGAACGTCCAAAACGCGCTACAGAAAGCTGTAGCGATTCCTCCGACGAAACCTACGAGGTTTGTCCCCACAAGAGCGGGAATTCGGCCGAATCGATCAGCAATCCAGCCAAAGACCAAACCGCCAAGGATGGCTCCACAGAAGAAAATGGACTGAGCGGTGTGAGGCAAAGCCGAGTTTTCGCAAACCCAGTTTTGCTGCAAAATTAGTTTCTAACAATAAACAACCAAAACTGAGACATATATTTTAATGAAAAATGCAAGACCCTCTCAGGAGACCCTATATTTTTCAGGCGCCAGTGAGCTTATGTTGTGCATAAAGCCATGTTAGATGTTTATGAAAAGAAATGGCTAGACCGAAATTATAATTTCATGCTTTAGTGGGTCTCTTAATGAATGTGCGAAATTTCGCCCTGTGAAAATAAATTCGCGCGCTTATCTGAATTTCTTCATTTTCGAGCTACGCCGAAAAGATTCGCTTAAAATTATAATAAAAGCAGAACATACACAAAAAAAATTAATGTAAATGTAAAAATTTCTCGTTTTACAAAAATTTAGATTCCAAATTCTCATGCAGAATTCCAACTAAACTTTCTTTGTACTAATTATATTATAATTTTGATAAAAATATTCAAAACTTATTTCCAGGATTTATTCTTCAATTTTTAATAAAAACGTTGGTTCAGCTCTTAAACATTTTATGTCTGCATTGCCTGAATGTCTTTCGAATTTTATAGCCAAGGCAAATTGCATAGAAATATTGACACGACAAAATTGAAACTTTCCCAAGAACAGAGGGTTTGAGTCATCCACGTGCATAAGTATACCGGTTTGAATTTATTGCGGCAGTAAAATGAAACATGGTGAAATTCATAATATTCCGTACAAAACACGAAATAATCGACATCAGTTGCGAGCGACAACACCACTTTGTTTTTATGAAATACTCTCGTAATTGCCACTTGGATTAATAAAAGCATCGATTCACTAAAATGAATTTCTGAAAAACAAAACCGGATTGACATTTTTGATTGCGTTAATTTCACTGCGATTCCGGCTATTTAACACTCCATAAATGGGAAATAATATGAATTACACAATTAAGTAGCTGCAAATTACTTAAAACTAATTATCAGGTAGCTAATGGTCGTTCAATTCGTAAACAAGATAAAAATATAGCGAAATGGAATGAAATCCCGAATAGGAAGCGTAGTTGCAATAAATTTTCACACTATGTAACTTTTTGCAGATCTGGTATAATCAACTGGCATTTCAATGTCATTTCGATGAAATATCGCTGCAGCGAGTGTATAAATCGCGATTAGATAAATAAAGCATTCTAAATATAAAAATTCTTTTTTCTATTTGTGCCGCACTTGTGAAGCTTTATAGCGTGTGAGTCAAAGCTCGCGACCTCAAAAGCTCGATCTTTATCCCGCAGGAGTTTAAAATTTCCTCACCTCTGTCGCGATCGACGAATAGGGAACTTCAGTGTAATTATATTCCCAGCCATTTTTGCAAGAAGTTGTAGGCCAGGATGTGTTAACGGGAATTTTATTTCGCACCACTTCCTCAAAATTCACGTCGTACATTTGGCATTTTTCCAGCGAGCCATCGGTCCCGCGAGGAATGGCTAGAGCTATCCTGCAAAAAAAAAATCCCGATTGCATAACACAGCGATTAGATAATGGTGTTACTAAGAATTCTTGCTTTATCGACCGTGAAAGCCATTCCTGCTGGTCAGTGCGATAGCAGATGCACAAAGGTTTATTGATGACAATGTGAAATTATTTGCGGTATAACCTTAACCACCATCAAACTGTGTCTTTATTAGTTTTCGTTGAGTAACTATTGCGAATTAAGACTACTGTAGAATTCAAATTCAAGGAAAACACCATCATTAATAAATTACCCAACAATGCACTGGCTATCGAGATAAAAAGATACTGTGCATTTGTTGTAATTAAATATTGTATTTTACCTGAAAGATTGTTACTCATAAACATCAAGCGGCTGTCTCTCATTGACAACTAATTAATTAGCAAGGCAATTATTTTATTAGCGGCGATTATTGAAATGTTACTACACTTTCATTGTTGAATGTTGGTTTAAATATAAACCAAATAAATTCTGCCACTTTTTACTGATTTTTGGAACAATGTGATGATTTCTGAAAAAATGGAAAATATTCCTGTAGTCGGACGAAGTCAACAACCGATCTTATAATAGTTGTCGGCATTGACATTACTACACTATTATGTGTAAGCAATACCATTACCGTACATTTGCTGGTAATAGTCATCACATCTTTAAAACAGCCTCGTGATTTAGTAAAGGTGTTGTAATCGTTCTCCTTTCATTATTTGTTTAATTTCTGTTTCTGCTATTGTGTTATAAGAGACTACAATTTATTTTGTTCCTCAGGAAGCTAGTTACTTGTTGGAAAATACGTTACCACAAAATTAAACGTTTTTTATAAAATTCAATATCCCGGAAGGTACAAACAAACCGCAAAGATCACAATGTTTTTAAATCATTAATAAATAATAACTTAATAAATAGTGCTTAAGTGTTAGTATCATCTAACAAGTTTTTAGAGTATACATGCATTTAAACATAATATTGCAAAATCTTTGTACAACTAGCACATTAAAGTAAAAAATTATTCTAGATCTAGATTCAATTATGAAATGTTCGTAGCTTTTAGAAATTTAAAACTTTATTCTATGCCAGCATACTCAACTTTGTGAACAATATCTCAAATTAACACTTTGCTAAGATTGTTGTATTATTAACTGGATTAGAGCTTAGAAATTAATTGGGTTAAAGCTAGGCAAAAGTAATTAACTCGTATTCTTGAAAGTTGAGTTTTTTGCGTCTTAGCTTATTCTACTAAAATTTAATTTATCCCTTATTTATCTTCGTAACTTGAAATTACGACGTAGCGAATGCGTCTTTCTTTTCACTTCATTAAAGTCTTAACTCTTTGACAGTCTTTTATCCCATCTGGATTACCACCAACAAAGGAGTGTGTGAACTTGTTTAGGTGACTCACTTTTGGCATTTAATTTATGTAATGGTTTTTAAACTTGAACTAAAAAATAACAAAATCTAAACAATTAATTAGCTTCAAGGATGAGAACCAAAGGCCTAAAGAAATTGGTTTAAGTTGATTAATTTCTAAAGTGGGAGTTTTTGTTGTGTCAATGAATTACATCAGTCATTCATAAGTTACGCGACTCAGCAAATTACTTATCTATTTACTGGATAACGTACTATTAGCACTTATTACTTATAATTAAATTTTTTGTTTTGATAGATGAGTTGACCATTGACCATGAAAACCCCCAACATCTTCTAAAAGCTTTTTTCACTTTTATTAATAATATATCTGACAATAAAGAAGGTTTTTAACGAAAATAGACAGGAACTCGTAATGACCAGTCTAGAACAAAAACAATCCCATCTACTGCTGTTCAATACCAAATTCATGGTCAAAAAGCAAGTTCATGGGATTGTCTAAATAAGATTAAACGTAAGGTCGACATCAGTTAATTTTGTACTCGCGAGTATTTTATACTTTTTTTGCGCTTTCATCATTAAATATTATACAACTCTTGTACAACACTTCCTAGTTTTTTATTAATGTATGAGTGAATTGTTCGCAAATTGTTTAAAACAATCAGCGTTTATGTGCAAACTTGTAGGTCAAAGTCTGGAAAAAAATATTTTGTATTTTTTAGGCCATAAGTTTGGCAGCGAATCTAGGCTACCGTTTTTGAGCAAGGCTCAAATTTGCCACAAACGTGTTTTATTGATTTAGTTTAAAGCATTCACGTCAAAGAAAGTTGCGTAATTCTCTATACACATTTTTAGTTCAAGTGCCAAGGCAATCCCACCGTTTCGCATAATACGAGATAATCGATTTGAAATCGTGCACATATACAATGAGGCCGAAATTATTTTTAACCTGTTTATATGCACCAGTGCAGATGGCTTCCTCGCAATTTGCTCAAATATTTAAATTGGGTCGGGAATCAAGAAAAATATAATTAAGATAACACAGTTTGGGTAAAAAATAAGTGTGTCACTCCAAACCGATTGATTTTTTTAACTCAAATGTTAACCTCTGAAAGCCCGCAATTTTTTGCCACCCGATTTAAGTAAATCGTTACACACGTCTTTCTACTTTATTTAACCACTAAGCAAACTCTTTTGTTGCTCAATTTTGCATGACATTTTCGTTTCTTTCAACAATATAGCACAGTACCTACTTTAATTTTTTCATATTCAAACGACCTTTATCATAGTGATAACTTTCTACTCGACTGAACCATATCCTGTATGGTTACTGTAACTTTTATAAATCACTGGTTAAGAGGATGTTTATAGTCCTTATTAATTATTCTTACCTCGATTCCTAGTGTAACTAGAGCATAGCGGCGACTTATTTAAACGGTATTGAGCATTTTTTTGCAAGAATTGTGGGTGGATAGAACTTTTATTTATAACATTTTAGTTATTATTCAACCATGGCTAAGTACGATTTGTACTTGGAAAATTAATTAATTAGGCGCATAATTTATTCGCATAAAATTCCTGAATGTGGTTATTAGCAGGCAGGAAAAATTTGTTAGCACATGCTCACGGTATGTGTACATGCCTCATGACGTCAATAAAAATTATAAATAAAGCAAATTGTGGTCATTAGACACTGTTAAAAATAAACAAAAGTTCAATAAATTTAGAAATAAACAATTACAAACTCTAAATACATTCCTCAATAAACAAAATACGAACGAAAAGTAAAGAACAGGACTATCGTATATCACTTCTCAAAACATATACATACGTAAGAAGATACTCATATGCGAAAGTCAAATATACTTGACATATTCGGTGACCTGGAATTTTCCTTTGGTAATTCAGGTAGAAATCACTATAAACTATTTTATTATTTATCCAAGAATGTACTCATAATTTTAAATAATTATTCCTAAAGCTTTAGCTGTGATTACTTATGGTAATAGTGTAATTAGAATTTTGTTGGCAATAAAACATACCTATCACTTTTTTCTTGGAAACACGAGAAGTAAAATCACAATAAGTTTTTTACTTTGTTTGTGTATCTGGAAAACCACAAAAGGAATCATCAGACGCACTTTGTATCCAAGGATGAAAAAATTCCTTGCAAGTTAAAATTCATTTATGATGGAAAAATATAACTTTTTATAACATGACAGTATAAATGTTTCTCTAAAATTTGGCTTATTGTTATTTGTCATATTCAGAAAAAAATAAAATAAAAACAAATCTACCTTTACAATTAAATTAGAACGATAATTTGCTATTTCACCAGTGAGAATAGTGCAGTTTTTGCACTAAATACTCGTCAAAACTGAACCACACCGGTTTTGCTATAACATTTCGTTGCTTAATTAAAATATGATCCGTCAACGTCCTCACACGAGTACCCAACAATAGGTAAACAAAAACTCTGACACAGTTCTGTCGTCTTAACCTGCCCAAGCATGGCAAAATCTCACCTTTCGTCCACCGTCATATTGGCAAGTTCAGGGACCCAGCACCAGTGCTGCTCTGGTATAATAGTAATAAATATCTGTGTAAAATAGACCCAAGCCACGAAAAACGAGAAGGGAATCATCATCAAAAAGAGAATCTTCTGATACATCCCAAATTCGCCAATATGCGGCAGCAAATCATCGAATTCGAATCCTTTCTCGTCCTTTTCGTCCTTTTTCTCCTCCTTAACGTTCCCGTTATCGGGGACGAAAGCGCCGTTTGTGAATCCGTTGCATTGCATCTCCAACTGGGTCTCGCACTCCTGACTGGAGCCCGTTTCGGGCATCTTCTCCTGGGGCGGCATTTTGAGACACTTGGACACAAATCACTCACTTCACCGGAGCTTCGGCCAGGCTAACCCCCTGCGAGGTAAATCCTAACCGACGATGATTTGGACTAAAGCTTGAGTCAAAGACTTGCATGTTTTTATACCGAAAGTTAAGGACAGTGGATTTCCCTCCACTAAGCGTTTAATATTTGTGATTAGCGGCGGTGCTGCCGACTTTCTCGCAAAATGTTTATTGTTGTGATTGATCTTTAACCCGCGTTTCTGATGAATTCACCCAATTTCAAAGAGCCGCGTGGCCAATCAGGCAATTAACTTGCTCTTGATGGGTTGTTTAAAATTAAATGAATGACGATTTATTGTTGAGTTTTGAAGCGATCTGCGAATTGTGGGTTAAAAACAGCGTAATAGTTTGTTACTAAACAAAAAAATTGTGTAAGTAAAGGCTTAAGGAGGAGTGTAACTTTTCAGTTATTTGCTAAGATAATATTTACATTTGTGTCGCTGTAATATATTACCTACTATCTACTAGTACCAGAAAATATACAAGAGCATATGGCAATTTTTTTAATGTAAATAAATATATACTGTCGTTCGTTGTTAAACTAAACTGCAACATTATTAAAAACGGAATACTTTATTTTGTTTTGAAATACAAGACAAATTTATCAAGTCGTTTTGAACATCTGTTATAATTATGTATAACTGAATATGTATTATTTCAAAAGGCTATGGTTATAAAGGCCGATTTACAGAAAGCGAATTAATTGATTCATCCGAATTAAGCTAAATATATTATAACGTAAATTTACCAATGATCAATTGGCAATCAAATTAAAAAATACACAATTATATTTAATTTTGACTGCAATTAGGTGTAAATAGAACTTTTTGAATTAGGTTCTTTCATCTTAAAATTTTTATTAATAATTTTAATTTACAGAACCTAATTCAGAAAAATCGACATCAAATTGCCATCAAATTTAAATTTACAATTGATATTGACATAAATGATCAGTAAAATATGAAATAGTCGATAAAATTAATAATACTGGTCAACACTAAATTTTTTTCCTGAAATGTAACATGAGGCAGATTATATCTAAGGCACAAAGACACTGATTACAATACAATTAAACCTTATTTAACCTTATTTATATTAAAAATAATGCTAATCTCAGCAGTTTTATAAACAAAAAAAGGACCATTTTTAATAATAATTAAATTGAGTAAAACTCAAAAAATTGCACTACGGCTAGTCTAAAGATGTTAGTAAAACAAGAGCTTTTAAAAAATGTAATGAGAAAAACTTAAAGAAGCTCAAAACTGTAAAATTATAAAAGGAAACATGATGAACATGATGAAAAGCTAAAGGTGTAGATATTTCTAAATGAGACTAAACCCCCTTTTCAAATGTTTAGGCGGTCAAAGGCAATTTAGAGTTGATAAGAAATAAAATTGTTTCTACTTTAAGAAAAAGTGATTTTATTTTTATAACTACACTATATTATAAATTATAACTATTTCTTAACAAAATTCACAAAAAATATAAACAGTTTTAACAAAATAAAGTATAAATAGTATACCTACTCTTAGTATGAATAAGACAAAGAAATTTAAAATGTTTTGTTTTATAATCTTGCAGTTAATTTATTATTAGTTATTACAACTCTAAGAAAATTGTACTCTCTCCTTCGATATGTGCTTATAAATCTTATAATGATTTGCTTTTAAGTATAACCCAAGGAGACGTCCCAAATTGTGTAGGTACTCAACAATAAATAATAAATTGATATAAAGATTTTCCTACAATAATTATTATAAAGACAATAATAATAAATCACAGTTATTGCCAGTTTTTTATCTACTTTTGTTTTTTTTTATTACTTTCTAAAGTTTATAAAAATTACATATAAAAAACATTCTGTAGATATATTTTCAACATTTAGACATAAATAATTCACTTCAATTTTTTATCAAGTTGCGACGTCCAAAGAATTTCCTAGAGATATAAAGTTATTGGTAGACAACTTGGAAAAGTTTTATTAAGGTCACCTATATCAGAAAATTTATTAAGATAACAGGTATACCTTAGAAATGCATAAAATAACGTGAAGGATATTGAACATCGTTATAAAGAAGCATCTTATTGTTGAATTACATGGAATATTATTTTATATTGTGATAAACGTGACAATTACTGAATCCATTTTATCTCTTATTAATTTCCCACTTTGCAATTCATAATAACGAATGGTGCAAGTCTAAAATAATGATTCATGTTTTTAGCCGAACAAGTATAGTACTTGACTACGTGCGTTTGATTGTGGAATTTGATTGAAATTTATATTTTTTAATCAAACTAAAGTGACATTTCAATAAAGTACAAATGTGGAAATTCTTGAATGCTACCTACATGACGTGTTGCGGATATTATGCTCATATTAAATCTATTATGAAATGCGAGTATTGATAGAACCGAAATGTAAAATAAGAAGAATTGTGTTCTGGTGGTGGGTAAGTGTTATACAATTATTTTCCTATCCATTATGCCATAATTTTTAAACTCCTGAAACTAAAAATTTTATTGTTTTTTTACTGCCATTTAATTAAGACAAAATGACCAATAAAAGTATAATGTTGTTTCTGCACCTAACTTAATGTAGATTTTTATCTCCATTGTTTCCGTAAATTTTTAATTGACTTAGCACTGTCCACAATGATTTCAACGTCATTTCGTTCAAAGTTAATCAATCCACACTTCTACGGCTACACGACAAGTTAATTACATTTTTCTAATAAACACAATTTCCATATACACATATATCGCAAATTTACGTTCCTATTCACACAAGGACAGTACATTTATGTAAATTCTAAACTGAAATGAGCAAAAATGAATAATTACCATAATAAATCGTAAGAATTTCGAAAAGTCTGTTCATAGAGAAACAATAATTCATGTCAGGTAACAATCATGGCACCTTGAACAAATCCCTCGAAAGAATCACGATCGGAAATGGAACAATTTTACTCCCAAGGCTGAGATGTAAAAGAAAAGTGGGAGAATCAATAAATTGTAGCAAATAATAACAATAAATAAAAATTAATGTGTCCTTGTATGGTAGAGCACAATTAAAGAAAAAATCCTGTTAATGATTATGTTTAAGCACAGATCGTCATCAAAGCAGTCAGTGTAACGACAACCTGTACAATGGCCTTAAAATCACCACACAAAAAGTGTGAAATTATTAATTACCGACGAGGGATGCTGATATTAACATTGTCTGACATGACTACATTCATATTAACACACACACTCAGCCTTCAAAAATAAATCGGTAATTTGGAACACAAGAGCTGTAATTACTCGATTACATGTTGCAGAATTTTCACAACAAAGCCTAATCCGAGACCGTTTGCCATGATCTTGCCCATTGTTCAACCCGATAATTAAAAATTACAAGGATGAGCTTACAACAAATTAGACAAGTACTAACTATGACAGATTTCTAATTTAATAACACGAGTATTATCGCGACGCTAATGAATTCAATTCCGATGAATATGAGAATGCAAATACAACTCGTTTCTTTCTTCTGGTTCCTGACAAAATTAAAGGAAATAAAAATCACGCCGACATGAATTTTACGACGAATGAATAATTTATTACATTTCGGCGCATTTTACTTAAACTCAAAACTTTTTTACCTTTCAAATGTCTACAAAATAAAGCTCTGGATAATCGATATCTAACGACTTGTCTGCAAGCATCCCTCTAGAATTAATTATGTCAAGCACCTAACTTCCGGGTTTGTCCGAGTAGTTTCGTGACAATCGATAACCTTGATTTATGATTTTATTGTTTAATATTTACTCTTGCTATTCCGTCTGGTTAATTACCACGCACAAATTTGCGGTTTGGATCAATTTCCTGATGTCTCGCTCCCAAACTCAATCTAATAAAATATTTCATTCAATAATATTGGCAACACGATTTATTCAATTGGTGGAAGGTAAAGCAATAAAAGGACTAAGAAAAAAATTAGGTTTTTTCTCATAATTAAACTAATTAATCAATTAATCAAACAATCAGCAAATTGATTAATCGGTTAAACATTAATACCTAATCGATTAGTACTTTGCGTAATAGATTATCGGTTATTCAGAAGCAAAATCTCAAATTTTTGAACTCAAAGTTATATTTTATCAAAAAAATTCTAATTAAGCTATTTATTAAAATTAATATTTATTTAGTATTAATTACACCTGTTCAATTAAATACAATAACACACTGCTAACAAAAAATGTAAGCATTAAAATAATTATCATAAAACTTCAATTACTAGTACTGATTTTAATCCATTTCCGCGAAGGCTAATTGCTGCTACAGGTGCAGACCTTGCTATTGCTAAGATGATTCAAGTGAAGAAAAAAAAATCTGATGACTTTTCTGTTCATAATTTTCAATGTTATGAGAATAGTAATTACATTTTTTAAATCCAATTACTTTATTTAGATCTTATCCATGAAATACAAAATAAACTCGATTAATATTTACGAGAAGAATTCTAAATTCTAATTCCACTTTTGAAAATTATTTTGTCTGGCTTCCTTCCTCTCAAATTTAATTAACCCAGCTCATTATTTTGAGTGGATGCCTTTTATTAAATATTCTTTTATTAAATATTTCGACGTGCAATAAACCCAACCAAAGTTCTTTCCCATTAATCACCGACCCAAACACTTCTTGTGGAAACTCCAGAATTCCCGTTGTCTCTGTGTGGCAATGAAGTGTGTCGGTAGGTGTGAGAGCTTTACATAAACGAGCCCCCATTGAACGTTTTCCGGGTGTTAACGTCACAAGGCCAATCGCTTTTGACCCCCCTAGTCTGATTAATAATTAATGCGAATTAAAAAGAGCTGGTGGCGAAATCCACTGGGGTATTATTAGTGAAAGGTTATTATATTATATTAAATTATTGTGTGATAAAACGACATTAAATTAATGCGAAAAAGTCCATTGCACAAGTTAATTGTGGCTTCACACAAAGGATATTGGCGCATTCCTGTAATTCCCGTCGCAATTAATTAGTTCTTTGATCGATCGACCATTCAGTTTTACTCATGCAAGGATTGACGACTCCATTTGATCTAACGTGATTTCTGAGAGCAATAACGCAAGAAAATCGCGGAGGCAGTTATTAGAATAAACTCGATTTACATAAATCCTCCTTGGAGCTGTTTTTCTTTAACCATGAACCTGTAACTGGCGCTAATAGCGTTATTATTAAGAATTATTGGCCCAGATAAGGTTGAAATTATTTTTTTCGGACAAAATTTTGTCGTAAACTTTTGAATTGGGTTTGTAATTATATTATTACAAGTCAGTCCTTGCTCTTATAAATTTTTAGGAGAATGTGTGCCAAAATTGACATGTAGTTGAATCGATAAACTGTGTTTGGTGACGCAACATATCGTCTTACAAAATTTAGCATTTAAATATTAATAAGCTACAAATGCTCGAAGGATGTCAAAAATATTAGAGATTTATTTTCTCCTTTCTTTGTTCTAGGCACTGTCCAGATAACTGTACATTTTGATTTTTTGGTACGTCGATGGTAATGATTTAAACAGAGAAAACTGCAGGAAAAAAGTATAATTATATACGTATTACATTATTTAGGTAAATAGATATTAATGTTACAATTAATTTAAATTATAGTCTACCTTTTAATAATATCTGTCAACAGTTTCAACCTACATTATTTGATGATTGATTGCGATTCATTTTATTCAGTTCTATTGAAATTTTGGAGTCAATTAAGCTATAAAGTCAGTTTTGCGATCAAATAATTATTTCAGAAACCCGTGTCAAAAGTAATTATTTGTCAATTTATATACAATGTGTTTTTAAATGATTCTCATCTAGTCGTCTGTGAATTTCTCATGTAAAATCAGAAATGCCGCTTTGTAGAACTAATGACATGCATTTAGACACCGAATATTACCATTCTCCATTTATTAAGTCTCCAATTCGGAAATATGCTTCGATGATAAAAGTGTTTTCTTGCACAGTGTAACAACTTAGTTGCATTTTAACGAAATTTTTAAAATTAATTAACTGACAATTTGTGAATTTCACAACTGACAGTTTTGACATTTATTGACAGAATTCAATTGAGCAGAGCGGCACAAATTTTTTTACATGTAAACCAATTTCAAAGTTAACTAGATGAAAATCATTTAAAAACACATTGTATTTACACATTAAAATATTCACATTTTTGCTTTGTTCTGAAGTGAGGTGATGATGTTTTAGTTAAACGAAAACAAGTTTAATTGTTAAGTCGTATTTTTTCAGCAAAACAACCCATTTCTGTAGATCACAGCGATTTGTTTTTTACGCTTTTATATTAAAAAAGCGTTTTCCTCAAAATAATGTAAAAAAATTGTTCAAACATCCGAATCCAGCAATCCATTATTAGCGCCAATGAGTAACGCAAATAAAAGCGTTTAATTAAACTAGATTAAAGTCAATTAGCAGGTTTTACTGAAAACCATCTGCAGTCAAGACTATGGCATTGAACTAAATTAAAAAATCATCAATTTTTTCTGTTTTCCAATGTGACATCGTTGTCGCATCAATTTCGGCAAAGTTGGTATAAATTATCATGCACATCGTCCAAATAGCGAGGTTTAAATATTGAACCATCCTTAATCAAGATGTTAGCCCAAATATCGCATTAGGCGGAAAACTAGACGAGAAATTTATCATTGTCAAATATTCCCATACACATCCGTTACTTGAACACATTTAGGGCAAAGTAAACCTCGATAAATCTTTCGTCACGATCGTGCATAATGAAATAAATAATAAGTTTTATGATGGATTTTGGATTTCCTAAGTCATTCGTTCCCATTCTGCTGAAGTGACGAGATAATAATGAGCTAAAATTTAATTGTCTGGAAAAACATGACGGATTAATTTGTTGCAAACATAACTAAAAATTGCTGTGACAGTCAACTCGGTATTTAAGGTTGAATCACTTTCACAAATTGCAAGGTAATGTCACAAAATCAGTGATCAATAAAATCTTACGCATCATCGATGAATGACCTCTCCACCATTTTTAAATTCGTTGGCGGCCGACAATATAATCTAATTAGAATGAAAAAAATGGAACATTCGGATTAATTTCCGTTCCGAGAAAAAATTTGGGAATAATTAACCCACTGATTGATTTCTTTAACCGGAAATGAGAATTAGTTGTCATTACTTTACCAAGGCTTTTGAGTCTAGCAGGGTGCCGATATCATAAGTAGGCAAGAAAAAACCTAATTGTGATTTCTAAAAAGATGATTGAATTTTTCTCGTTTCGTGTGGTTGGGTGATTTTGTTCTTTTTCCGTTTGGGAATAAAATTAAAATGGATGTGACTAAGCTCAGTAATTTGTAATTGATTTTTTAAACCTGGAATTTTGAGGGCTGACAATTAGTTTCTTTCACAAACAATTAACTGCAATTAATTCGCATTAAGCTCGCTATCCAAGGACTCTCTAAATGAACTGGTAAATTAAATGACCCTCAAAAAAATTGAAAAGATGGATTTACTCCAAACGGACAAATTTTAACAATGCGAGAAGGTGAACCACAATCTATTCCGCCACGTTTATTTAAATGCATTTAATTGAAAAAAATTGGAATCGCTGCATCAAATTAAGCGTTTTTTAGTAAGTACACTTGACACATTAATTAAATGTTATTTCCTTGAAAGTTTAGCGAAACTTGAGTTGTTCGCACCCCAAAACATTTTTTAAAATAACTTTCAGCACGTTGTAAAAATAAATGCCCACACCCATAAATGGCACGTGGATTTATAAGTGAAAAAATGTGGTAACGTTGACATTGTAATGCTGTAGACGAAAAATTGTCAGACCAATTATCTAAAAAACTTTTCCTTTTACCAACGAACTACCTTCATGTTCTTGTATCCCGATCAAATTAACAAAGTGAATAGAATTAAAGCAAATGTTATGCAAACTCTTCCTGATAAGTTAGGTAACACCTCGGTAATTGTAACACAATTGAATTGTTGCGATTTTTAAACAGTATCAGAAACAAATGGCCTTCGCAAGATGAGAATTGAAGGTTTTTCATAATTGCTGTATACAAGTAATTGCATATTCATGTCAATATTTTTAATTTTTCGTAAAAATGTGGACTTGTAATTTTGTCTTCAATTAAACTTGAGTTAAGTGGCGACCCGGCTTTTGAGAGAAGGTCTCAAAGAAAATGTCAAAGAACGGAATCAATTGATTTTTGCCTACATGCAGGTATTAAAAATTAGTTTAATTGGTAAATTCCAAAAATATTCAAAAAGCAAAAAAATTATAAAATGTGTATGCAACCAATCTTACACCAATTTCGAAAAAAAAAACAAGAAAACGAAAAATGTGTTTTCTTATTTAGTTCATTGATTTTGTCTGCAAATATTGTTATCAATATTTTGAACGAATAATTTGCAACCGCAGCGCGCAAGACAACCCGTGTGACAGAAAAATTGTAGGTTATGTTTACTGTTCAAAAAATATTTCGCGATTAATTAAATAGAACAACAATAATGTCTTTGTCGCAGAAACACTATGGAAAAGTCCTGGTCCCCTGGTTTAACATGTAATTTTCAATTTTCTAGATCTTCCCAACCTTAACCTCACTTTTTCAGAGCGGAATGGAAAACCGTTTACAATTTAATTTATTCAGAAACAGGCCAGGACTGGCCGAAGGCTTTGTCCATTTTACAAATCTGGAAGCTCCGAACCCCCTTATTATCATCAGGGGTGGAAGGAACCCTCATTGTCCTGGAAGCACTTCTTGTAAACACAAACCTTTTGTCTTCTTTTGAAAGTAGCCACATTTTTTGCACCTCTCTGGTCCGTTTTTTAAACTTATGCGCTGCCAATAACGCCAAACAAGGCACGTTTTATAAAACTGCGATAAAGAATGATTTGCCAAAGTGGTTGATTGGTTTAAGACATGATATTGCCCACAGTCACAAAGTTCCACCTTTGTCCATGCTGGAACTGGGTCTTAAGTTTTGTTTGGGTTGGTTGAAGGGGAAATATTGGGACGTGCAGTGTGACAACATGACTGATTTTGTGGTGGAGAAAGCTACAGGGAATGGTATTGAGGATGCGTTTTATATTTTGGAAAATTTGGGCGAAAATGTAGTGCACGAAAATTTTAAATTAATGAGAAAGATTAACAGTTTCGTGGGGGAAGCACAGAAACAGGCCAGTTGCAAAAAAATACAAGAATGTGTGCTTAATAAATTGCGAAACGAAATAACAATTAATAAAGAAGCGAGTGCTGACGCAATTTGTAAATTACTAATTGACGATCTCACGATTTTGTCAGTTGAATTAGAGATTGATGAGACAGGGGTTAAAAAAATTCCGTCTGATTATTTAAATAGATGGAATAATTTATTTAGTCTTATGCACGAGGCACAAGTAATGCCTAATTTTATTTACAAACTGTTTAATTTCGTGTGTGACAATAAAAACGATTTGTTACATAGAGAAGTTGCAAGTTTATGGATCAAAGAAATTTTTTTAGCTCTCATAAATCAACAAAATTATGATAAGGTGCGTTGGTTTTCCTAGTTGTGTTCATAACATAATATCTATTTTTTTTTAGAACAAAACTGTTTTGTCGTTTGCAAGTCACAATAGCTCTTTGAAAAACAAACATTTTGTAACAGAAGTGCTGGAAGGACTAACCCCTTTCACGCCAAATTTTGCTAGAGAGTAATTAGTTGGTTTAAGTAAAAACGTTTGTTGATATTGCCTGTTTTAGGGTTTTAACATACAACAACGCTCCTTCTGAATTAATTGAGGATTCTCTTTGCCTCATGTCTGCATTTATTACAAACAGTGCTACCACTAATGGGAAAATTTTTACAGTTGATGATTTAGATTTAATTGAAGAAACTTTTAATGATGTAAAAGACTTGACAACGCAATCAAAATCGCGCTGGACTTTAATTGAAGGTATTCGAAGCTTTTTATTAATTTTAGTTATATCGTTTTTTCCAGATACAAGTTTGTTCCTTAATTTGCCCTTAGGAATTCTGCCCCACCAAGACAGAAATACAAATCCTGTTCTAGATGGATGAATTTTATAAATACAAATTTTTGCTAACTTTAAACATATTTTAGTTTTTTCATAATGGGATAAATTCGGACCACAGCTTATTTCTTGATTAGATATCGAACACGTACTCTACTGCCATAAGTCACAGATTCAGTCGTAATTACTCAATTAGTTCTTCTGCAAACGAAACAAATTAATGTTCAGTAGAATTTACAAGCTATTTTTCTCATACGAAAAGATGGTATCAAGAAGTAAAGAGTAAAGACCTCTTTGCGTTCATGTGATTCTAATACACATTTTGGTTGTAAATTATTGCAAAATTATTTTACTTGGCACTTTTATATTATGTAAATACTTTGATTAATGATTTAAAAACATTCAATACTATTTCGGCTCTTAATTGTAATACGGGAACTCCATTCGACAGAGCAAGAAAAATACTTAGACTGAACGCTTTTCAAAAGGGCAAAACCTCCCCTCTATCTCCACCAGGAACGAAGATGGTTCGCATTTTCTAAATTCGCATTTTATTAAATTTTTAAACTTAAAAAACATTTAAAAAATTGTAGGTTGTGAAATAGGGTGAAGTACAATTTTACTGTGATCTATAATTTTTTTTTAATTAAAAGTCTATGTGAAAAGTCTGCAAGCGGTAACATCCACGTGACGAGTGCCAAAGCAAAATGTTAAAAAAAACTAAAAATTAAAAAAATAAGTGGCGACATCTAGACGACGGGTTTTAAAGTAAAATTTTACTACAGCCTGTACAGTTTAAAAAAAAATTAAAACTGTAGGTGGCGGCATCTAGGTGGTGGGTACCAAAGTAAAATGTTATAAAAACCTGCAATAATTTTTATAATAAAAAAATTGTAACAAACGACATCTAGCTATTGGGTCTAATAGTATAGTAACCTGTAAAATTAAAAAAAATGTAGGTAGCAATAATACATAAACCTGTAAAAAAAAATTAAAATTTTTTCGGGCGACATCTAGGTGTTAGGTCTCGAGTAAAATTTTATAACAATATGTAAAAAATTTTAAAATAACAAACCGATATAATTTCAGCAAATGCATATTTTAAAAAGTAAAATAATCAATTATCACAAAAACATTCCAGGTTTCTATAAACGCAACTCGATTGCAATTTTTTCGCAGTTTTAGGTAATTCTTGCATAAAATCTACCGCTAAAAATTGTTAACTTTTATAATGGATTTCAGACCAGGATCACAGAAATGCAAGGAGGTAAACATGTAAAGACCTTTTTGCGTTCCTGTAATCCTAATACACCTTTCTGTTTTAAATCTTTGCAAAATTATTTTATTTAAACGTCTGTATAGTTGGTGGCCTATACAAACTGTCAAAATCCGGAAAATCCCAGGAACGCTAAAAGAAAGGTTTTTAACTTTAAATTTTTGTTTTTTTGAGTTTTGTGGGCTTGGTTTTAGGTTGTAGGGCCCTTCGGGAACCCAATTTTCGAATTGTGCGGTTCCTGATTCCTGCTGTACCGTAATTTTATCTTGCTGATTATAGTCATCATGGAAAAGTTTGCGCTTATCGCAAGGATAAAGGGAAGGATAAAATCCGAATTAGAATTCATGTTGGGACACATTTTGTCAAACGTTTGGTTGATTCTTTGGTGGTTACTTCCTTTGTTGCTGACCGGAATTTTCGCATGGGCTTAAATTACCGTACCAGAGGATGGACCCAGAATGGTTGTATGGTACTGGATGGTGCTAGAGGTTGGGATTCATACAGTCACTAAAATGGATGGTTACATGATGGACGTGAGGTTAAAATTTCTGGACCTGGTTTATATTTGAATTGATTTTTTGTGCAGAAATTCAAAGCTTTTCTCAAACCATCGAACAAGTGGGGTCCCAAGACAGTGGAACAGTAAGACAAAACGAGGCGAGAGATACAGCCGTTCAGTGAAGAGGAATACGAAATAAGCAACTTAGAATCGAACGAGTATTACGAGTACAGAGTATGTGGAGCCCTACTATTTGGAAAATGAGCAAAATCCAACGCAAAATGGGATTACGGGTGACTTCGATTGTTGATTCATTGGATCCAAGTCCGATTGTAACAGCTAGTGAATATACGAAATACGTACAGTAATAACAGATTTAAGACGACTATTAATCCGTTGTCGAGGACAAAATTCATTATAGTTTCAACTTGGAAGAGGAGCCTTTAGGAAGGGGACGTATGTTATTCCAGTGACTAATTATAACTCATGTTGGTCATAGGTGGTTTAGTGAAAGCGAAAATGTCACAGAACTGTAATTTTGTTATTTTGTCAAGTAAATTAGCCAAGATTGGCTACTGTTTTAGTTGAAACTGTTTTCTATTAAAATAGCCAACGGTTTGGCTAGTTTACTAACTAAGGTACTGGATGCTTATTACTAACTAGCCAAGTTTACATATTAGCTGTAACATATGTAGTTGCTAGATATTAAGGTACTCATTGTTACTGATCCTATTACAGATTTTTTAAATAAAGTGTTTAAATGTGTTGTTACCTTTTATTTTCCTTTATAAACAACATTTACTAAGAATTCTCTGCAATGCAAAAATTCTTTAAAAAATTTGGGATGTGAAATCACATGAATGCGGAAAGATATTTTGGATTTGAAACAGCTAAAAACCTGCAAAATTTCAAAATAGTATTAGGAGCAGGATCATAGAAACGCAAAGAGGCAATGAGAAAAGTTAGGCAACCCAAAATACACGTATATGTATAGCTAGTTGCACGCAAAAACCGCATAAAACTTTGTGACCTTTTTGCGTTCCTGTGATCCTGATACGAAATCCATTTTCAGAATTATGCATAATTATTTTACTTTTACCCAACCTATCTTCATGCTTTTCAATTTTATAATAGTATATTATTATACGAGTTGTACAAGACAGTCCATTGTCGAACGAGAGGGTTTGGAACACGACGAGCGAAGCGAGGAGTGTTCCAAAGGAACGAGTTCGACAAGATGTCTTGTACAACGAGTGTAATATGCTATTTTTTCTATTTCGCTTTTATTTATTGAAATTCTTTGTTTAAATCATTTAAATAATGACCTAGTAACTTTTGAGATTTTGGGTTGGTAATATGACGTATGGGATGAAATGACAGTTTATTGAAAATAAATTACAAATTTCAAATCTTATTGCATTGTTACTGCATATTCGATGGTTTTCTCGTTACTTCGTTCAATTAAATATGGATTCTGATGGATGTTGTGCACTCCTTCCGAGCTGAGAGACATCGCAAACACTGCTGTGAGTAAATTGTTCCCGACGAAGTGCAGTTGACCCGGCTTCGCTGTGAGTTTGACGATGACGACAGTCACGCGATCGCATTCAGTAACCAAACGGATATTCTTTTGGGCCAAACACAAGATAACCAAGTTAACTATCTAATACTTACGTTCAATCCGACCAAATTCTGTAGCATTTCTGTTGTACGACATTGAATATGAAAATTGGGAGGTTTGCGGTTTGACAGAACTGACAGAAATTCATTACCAATAATACCAATCATGAACAAAGAAGTTACTATTTCAATGAGACAAAATTTCATTTTGTCTAACTGTATCCCATGACAACAGTTGCACAAAATTGCATTTTGTGTATGCGAAATAGAAAAAAAATTTTTTCTATTTCGCAAACACAAATGCAATTTTGTGCAACTGTTGTCATGGGAAACAGTTAGACAAAATGAAATTTTGTCTCATTGAAATAGTAACTTTTTTGTTCATGATTGGTAATGATTAATGAATTTCTGTCAGTTCTGTCAAACCACAAACCTCCCAATTTTCATATTCAATGTCGTACAACAGAAATGCTACAGAATTTGGTCGGATTGAACGTAAGTATTAGATAGTTAACTTGGTTATCTTGTGTTTGGCCCAAAAGAATATCCCTTTGGTTACTGAATGCGATCGCGTGACTGTCGTCATCGTCAAACTCACAGCGAAGCCGGGTGGTCAACTGCACTTCGTCGGGAACAATTTACTCACAGCAGTGTTTACGATGTCTCTCAGCTCGGAAGGAGTGCACAACATCCATCATAATCCATATTTAATTAAACGAAGTAACGAGAAAACTATCAAATATGCAGTAACAATGCAATAAGATTTGAAATTTGTAATTTATTTTCAATAAACTGTCATTTCATCCCATACGTCATCACCAACCCAAAATCTCTAAAGTTACTAGGTCATTATTTAAATGATTTTAAACAAAAAATTTCAATAAATAAAGGCGAAATAGAAAAAATAGCATATTACAAGACATCTTGTCGAACTCGTTCCTTTGGAACACTCCTCGCTTCGCTCGTCGTGAACCCTCTCGTTCGACAATGGATTGTCTTGTACAACTCGTATAATAATATACTATTGCAAAATTTTAAAAATGGATTTCGTACCAGGATTACAGGAACGCAAAAAGATCACGGTTTTTGCATGCAACCAGCTATACACATACATGTATTTTGGGTTGCCTGTCTTTTCTCAGTGATTTTTTCATTTCTGTGATCCTCTTTCCAATAGTATTTTCAAATTTTGTAACGTTTATCGGTTTTAAATCCGAAATATATTTTTGCATTCCCATGATTCCATTACTCACCCAAATTTTTTAAAGAGCTTTAGTATTGCAGAGAATTCTTAGTAAGAGTTAGTTATAAAGGAAAATAAAAGGAAACAATACATTTTAACACTTTATTTAGGACGATAAAATTCCAGAAGTCGCACAATTCGAAGATTGGGCTCGAGAAGGATCCCACAACCTAAAACCAAGCCCAGAAAACACAAAACAAACAAAAATTTTAAACTAAAATGTGTATTAGGACCACAGGAAGGTCTTTAAAGTTAAAGGCCTTCTGCTTCCTTGTAATTCTGATATCGTTTTATTTCTGCTGAACGGTAGAAATATTGATAGGTTGAATTGGCAACCAACTATACGAAAGCTTAAATAAAATAAATTTGGAATTAGATAAAATCAACCAGTTAAAAACTTTTTGCGTTTCTATGATCCTAAGACACATTTTGGTTTTAAATTTTTGCAAAATTATTTAATTTAAACTTTCGTATAGTTGGTTGCCTATCCAAACTGTCAAAAATTGCAACAATTTAAAAATAGACTTTGTAGATGTAAAGAATTTGCGTTCCTGTAATCCTGATACACATTTTGGTTATAAATTATTCTAAAATTATTTATAAAAATAATTTTATTAAATTTACAGGTTATTGTAATGTAATGTTTTTAATCAAATAAATTGTATAGATTACTGTAAAGTCTAACTTTAGCTTTAAGTGTCTAGATGTCACTGTCAATTTAAGATGTAGGTGGCGATATCTAGGTGTTGAATGCCAAAGTAAAATATTATAGTAACCTGTAAGTGTTTAAAATAAAATGCTTTATTAAGATTTATTTAAAATTTAAACGATTGGGTTAATTGTTATTATTGTTTATAATCTTATAATCTATAATATTGTTTATAAGTGTTGAGGAGTTGAACTGTAATTATGTTAAAAATGTAATATTTTTTAGTTTTTAATGCATGGTTCCTGACCAGTTTTTTCGCCCAAACATTGCAACGTTACAAATGATCCTCAAACTCAAATAATAAATTATTTCAACGAGCGATAAAGCCGAAAATCCAACAAACAGTCCAAGCAAACCCCCAACATTAGCCAACAGGTCGGTGGTCCCATAGAGTTCGTTTCTTTCCGAATAAATGAACTGATTTCTTTTGAAGAAAACTTGAAGCATGGACATTTTTTTCCTAAAATCATTTAGAGAAGATTAGAAATTAAGTCAAACGTTTCACTTTACTTTGTATCACTGATGTTGACTCGTTCGTCATCGTTATATTTGTAAGTAGTTCTCCAATCCCAACTGGTTTGAGTGTTTTCAATATCGTAATACATTGAAGTGCAAATGGGGTAACAACGGCAGTTTGGTATATCACTGTGCGTCTTCCTGTTATTTAAAGCATCAAATTTCTTCTGAAGGTTGCCCCGCAATTGATATTCTAGAAAATATTTTGAAATTTAAAAACTTGGAAAATTTTATACCCACTTTGGGCTTCCTCCAAACAACGAAGACTTCCACCTCCGCACAAAGGCATGCCCTTCTCTCCTACAAGCCGCCAGAAAGTAATAAACGAAATAAAAATAACATAAATTACTTGGTGCGTAATATGGAACACATCCGCAACGAATCATAGTAAAATTCGCAAAACATTCAAGAGCGCAATTGCTCTTACTGTACTTTTTGAAATATTTGAGCCCTCTTTCGGAGGGAAAATGACAGTTGCGCTTCTTGGGTTTGTACCTTTTGACTTCGGCAGAGGTTGTCATCATGTCAGGGGCTATTCGGGCTTTGGCAAGGTGTTCCAGGGGCACGACAAAGTGCTGGTGCCTGACTCGAGGCATCCTTTGAGGATGGGCAATTTGAACCTCAAAAATAATATTAATTTCAAATACAACTATATGTTGACAAATACTTTAAACCCTTTCACTGAAGTCCTGCCGCAAGTGTAGTCCAAGTCGTCCACATCGACTGACATTTTGATTTCGAGAGAGAAAGGCACTCCAGCTCTAAGGGCTCTACGAGGGTAGGCATCGATTCCAGCTGAGGAAACATAACCGTCTTCCAAAGTCCAGTCGTTCGCGACTTTTGTCTTGTGGAAATTTTTAAAGTGGATACTAATTTTTTTAATAACGATAGAAAAAAAAAAAGGAATTATGGACTTACACTATGTCGTGCATAAGTTGTGACCGATCGACGATATTAAAAGTGTAACAAATTCCGTCGTCTGTGAAAATGGGGACAAACAGTTCCGAGCAGTTGAACTCTATTCCCATAAATCTGCAGTCGAATGAATTTTCCAAAAATTTCGGTTGCGCTTCGTCCAGAAATTCAAGCATTTCTTCACCGGCAAATTTCGGGGATTTATACTCAATATTGGATTTCGTGTCACAAATGAATGACAAGTACCCAAATCTGCGCTCCCTTGAATTTAATTAAATTCAAAAAAATTCGGTTTTAGCTCAATTAAACTCACTCTTCCTCAGTCAAGGGTTCATTATTTCGTTTTTTACGAAAGTAGTAAGTGTAATTAAAAACGGAAGCTCGGGTTTTGGATTCTGGACAAATCGTAACAGCCGGAAACGGGATTTGCCAAACGGACGTTTCCTTTGTTGCGAAGCTTACAATCACGGGTGAAGTTTCCCATTTGATGTACGTTTGTATGATTAAACTTACGCAAAAGTAAAGTGACAAAGAGATACTAATACCCCACCACAATCTACGAAACTTTAGTCAAATAAATAAATAAATTAAAATTTGAAATACTTTTCAATCCAGGTCCGGTATTCGCCGAAGTAACGTATCCCGTGTATAGTCCCGTTATTGCAAAACTCCACAACGTAATTAAGCAGATTTTGACCGCAAGTGTAGCTCCTTTTGCCGTTTTCATTTTTTACGCAATTTTGTTTGTCGGTTAGTTCGAGATCACCTTGTTCACTGCCGCACATTCTTAAAAATCGCCAAAATTTTTATTAGCCTTAACTAAGATTATTTTTTACCCCATGATCGTCATTGTAAAAATGCAGATTATCTACTAAAACAAGTCGAGGATGCAAACTTGATGATTTAATAGAGTCCTTGAACTTCTGACTTTCTGTTTTTGGCCAACTTTTTGCTGCCGGAGGCTTATTGGTAAAAGATTTATAATTATTACAAGTTTCATCGTAAAAACTGACTGGTGTTTTCTTGTTGGTGATGATTAAAAAAGCAAAAATTCTAATTTGAATGCGAAAAAATCAGGATTTTTACCGAAGAGTATAAAAATAACGAAATAAAATACAAGTCTGGTAAAAACGACTTCGCAGCCGAACTCAAAAATAACGAAATCATGAAAGAAGACGATAGAAATGAATCGGAGTGGAAAATATTAAAATTACCAAACGGTCTGTACGATGAAAATGAATTAAATAATTATATCCAAGAATATTTTGGAACGTTTGAAACACCCCCGTTTTATTTTGATGTAAATTATGCAACTAATCGTTTTATGCTAATTATACGCGATAAGGACTATGAAATTGACTTTTCCCACGGTAAGATATATGAGCTTTTAGGATTTGATAAAAAAATATATAAAGAAGGAATAAACTATGCAACAAAAATTGGTAATATCACCAAAGATATTGATCAGATCTTGATTCACTGCTCCCTAGTTTCATCTAGTTATCAAAATAATCTCAAAAGTGATGTTATATACGCTTTTACTCCAAATATTTCGCCTAGATCTTTAATTAATATTGAACCAACGCATCCGAAATATTTACCAATTAATCGTACGGATTATATATTTAATATTCGCATTTCCGTTACAAATCAGCTAAATCAATTGATAAATTTTAATGGAGAGTGCTTAAATTTTGTTCTAGATATTCAGTAAGTCTTCGTCTTTCTTGTAGAATAAATGGTACTTGTCGTTTATAGAAAACAATTATTTCCGAAACAATATGGGTTTGGCCTTAAATATCACAGAGATATTAGAGGTGGAAATATTTTTCAATCTATAAAAAAAATTGCTATATCTGCATTAGGTTTTTTATATGGTAATATATTAAAACCTTTTTGGAAAAATAATAAAGAGGAAATCATTCAAGGTGTGACTTCAGGGCTTAAAAACATAGCGTCTACATACGTAAAATCACCGCCGTTTTCTACTTATAAAGAAGAAATTATAAATCCTATTCTAAACAAAATGAAAGAAAAATCGATGAATGAACATTTACGAGGCGACGGATTGAAAAAGGCTAAGAATGGCAGGACGAATCCATTAACTAAAAAATCAAAGGAGATTATTAAAAATCTGCTGAATGCTTAAGTTTCCTAAAAGACTTCTTTTTATTTAAATAAATGGAAAGCATTGTGGACAATTTATGGCGTATTGATGAAATGCCTGTAATTGATGAATCAACAAAAAGTTATACTTACAATGAAATAAGAGAAAGTAATATCAATGTGAAAGAACTTGAACAATATACGCTCGAAACGAACATAAGTGGGTGGAAACATTTATCAGGCGCTTATATTTTTGTCAAATCTAAAATTAAAAACAATCCAAATAATTATGCAACTATATCAAATAATGAGATCAATGATTTTGACTATGTGAGGTTATTCTATGAAGAGATATTAATAGAAGAAACAAATTATGTGGGTGTTGCTACGTTAGTTTCAAATCTGATTGAATTTTCAGGAGATGTTTCTGATACTTCAGCATCACAATTGTGTTGGTATCCAGACACAGCAGATTCAGCAGATACGTCTCAATACAAATATGACGCGCAAGATAAATCGGAAAAATTAAAGATTTAGACATTGATATAAAAACTATTATTTCAAAAATCACAAATAATTCTGCATTCAATAAAGGATATTTAGAGAGATGGTTGTTAACAAAAGATGAAAAAACTATTACAAAATTTATTCCTTTATCTAAAATTTTCCGATTTGTACGAGACTGTAACAAAGTTTTGAATGGAAAAATTCGCATTGAATTGCGTAAAAATAGGGTAAAAAATATATTACACGCTAAAGTTGATGGAAATCATGATTATGAAATATCTGATATTAGTTTGTGGATCCCAATAGTAAAACCCTCATTAGAAACTGAAAAAATATTATCTTCATTATTAGTTAGCAAATCTAACTTTCTTTGTGGATGGAATGCGCTTAACTGTTACCGTAGTAATTTGTGGTCTTCTGGAAGTGGAAACTGGCGTGTTGTAAATAATCAAAATAAAATATCTAGAGTTTTTACAGTTTTTTCTAGAGCTGAACGAAATGATAATTTTACCAAGACAATGATGATTTTTGATAATATGAATTTAGAAAGAATAAATATTAAAATCAATGGTACCCAACATCCTACTTATGAATATCAAGTGAATAATGAGGATTTACAACGGTTGTATGCCGCATTCCTCTCTTGTAATTATAAAAAAGATTTGGATGAAGGTACGTGCGTTAGCTATAAAGATTTTTGTAACCTCTATTTAGTTGTTGCTTTTGATGTAACAAAAGAAAAAAAAATTTATTTAGTAAAACAAAATCATCTGAACTAGAAGTTAATTGGACATTAAAAGATTATCAAAATGTTAATTACTATATATATGCTGTCGTTGAATCCCAAAGAATTGCAAATATGAATATCATACATGAAAAGATTTATTTGGAAATGAAGTAGACGAATTGAGTTTTTAATTAAATAAATGAATGATTATAAAGTATATTTATCACCCAATCAAATAAAGAAACTCCAAAGTTGTAAAGAAAAAAGAATAGATTGTAATATAAGATTCGATTTAACAGAAAGACCTAATAATACTATTAAATTAAGAGAAAATCAGATTGATGAAATTAAAAAGTGTAAAAAAGAGAAGAAAAAATATTGTGATATCAAATTTTCTCCAACACAGATAGGTGGATTTTTACCTGCTTTAATTCCTGCGGCATTAGCTGTAGCCAAAGCATTGGGATTAGGTGCTGCTGGTTATGCTGGTACTAAATTAGCACAAAAAGCCTTTGGAGATGGTATAAAAAAAGGATAAAAAAACACAAAAAAGACGAAGACATATGGACAAGGAATAAAATTGATAGGAAATCGGGTTTAAGTAATATAGAAATATCTGATATTATGAAAAATTCGGGTTTGCCTCATGAAGCTACGCGAAATTTTCGAGGTGTTTTTGTAATTGACATGTTACCATTAGAAAATTAGAAAAGATGAATCAGATATAATTAATTTTCAACCCTCTAATTGTAATGGCTCACACTGGGTATGTTACATAAACAAACCATATTTAAGAAATATTTTATATTTTGACAGTTTTGGAATATCTCCACCAGAAAAAATTAAAAAATATTTATTAAGTAGCGGAAAAAATATTGCGTGGAATAGCACGCAGTTACAAATGAGTTCTTCTGTTTTATGTGGTCATTACTGTATATACATATGATAATTAATGTTAACAGAGGCAAAGATTTTTATGATATATTATATTCTTTAAAACAGATATCGTGTCGTTTAAATGAGAAAACTACTATTTCAATATTTGAACGTAATTAAAAAATTATATATTATCTATATGTTATAAATGGAAAAATATCTACAAAAACGCTTGTATGTATACAGAAAAAGTTACATATATTTTTATAAAATTGGAATTGGATTATCTATTAGTAAATTATTATTTAGTGTTAGTGTTAGTATTTAGAACAATTTGGGTATTTAGAGAGTAATGGATCATTATTAACAGAAACGTCTTTGACTAGTGCTTCGCACACCAATGAAGCATTAATAAGGTTTCAAGAATTCTATAATTTACCAACTGATAGAACATTAAATCAAGAAACACTTGCTTTTATCAGTAAACCAAGATGTGGCGTTAAAGATAATCCAACAGCTTATAGAATTCATTATCAAAAATGGAATAAAACAAATCTTAAATGGTATTTTTCGTTAGCTACAAACGAGATGAAAAATTAGCACAAAAAGCCTTTGATCAGTGGGAATCTGTTTCAAATTTAAAGTTTGAGTACAATAGTATTAAACCAGATATACTTATATCATTTTCTAACACGTTGTTTCAGCATAATCATAATTCCCGTTGTCAAAAAGGAATATGTTCTAGCAGTTTTGACGGAAAAGGTAATGTCTTAGCACATGGCTTCTTTCCAAATAATAAGGAATGTTTAGGAATTCATTTTGATAAATCAGAAAACTGGTATTTTGGTGAATCAATCAATACACCTGATGATCAAACTAATTTTTATACTGTTTTATTACACGAAATAGGACACACATTAGGTATTGAACATTCTGCAAATAATAATTCAATTATGTACGTCTATTATAAAGGTGATATTGTTATTTAAATGGAATGCTATCGAAAATCCATATTGCCAATGTGGTCAAGTGGAAGAAACTGTCCAACATCTTGTCGAAGAATGTCGACTTACGAGTTTTCAAGGAGGCTTCACCGAAATTCATGAGTTGTCGCCAGAAGTGAAAACTTGGTTGTCCACTATCAAAGTTTTGTAATTTCTTCTATGTACAAGTATTATTGTCCTTTTTGTTGTCATACGAATATATATATATATATATATATATATATATATATATATATATATATATTGATAAATTGACTAATAGAACTTATTCTGGAAAAACATATATATTTTATGATAAAGTTTTGTATATTGAGTTTGATGAGTGTTTGTTTAGATCAAAGAAAAACGGCCTTATTTCAGAATTATTTGCTGGAATACCTCCAAATATAAGTAGAGCATTCAGATATAGACATTTATATTTCTTTAAAGATAAAATGTTTTATGAATTTGATGATATTTCGAATACATTAGTTAAATCTAATAAATTTGACTTGACAGTTTTTGGATTTAAATGTGGTCTTATCGATCAAATAATAAAACTAATTAATCGTCTGTGATCATATTCATATAATTGTTTTCTAATAAATTATGGATATAATTAACTGTAATTATGAAAACTCTGACTCAAGCGACTCAGATGATAACTCTTATTTAAGTGTTGTAGAAAAAGAATGGACAAAACTTGAATCAATGACAGAAGATTATATGAGAAAGAACAGTGGTGAAATTGATGATTGGTTTTACGTTTCTGCTAATAAAAAATTATCTGAAGATTTTATTAGAGAATTTAGATCAAAAGTTGTTTGGGACTGTATATCATCACATCAAAAATTATCTGAGGAATTTATTAGGGAGTTTCATAATGTACTCAATTGGAATGGTATATCAAGATATCAAAAACTATCTGAGGAATTTATTAGAGAGTTTCAAAATGTACTCGATTGGGATGATATATCGAGATATCAAAAACTATCTAAAGAATTTATCAGGGAATTTAAAAACAAACTTAATTTATTCATTGTATTATGCTATCAAAAATTATCACGAGAATTTATACAAGAATTAGAAAAGGATTTAGACGAATTTATTTTCAGCAAAGATAGTCAACAAATATTTTCAGGATTCATTACTTTAGGCTGTCTTAGATATTTGGACAAATATGAGGAAATACTGAATTGTAAAGTTAGTCACAATGATGAAATAGACATTAAATTTAATTATCCAATGAAAAATGAAGTTACTTTTAAGTTTAAAAATAATTTTAATGAACCCATAACATTTTTAGATCTATTCTACTTTATTCGTAAAGGATATGTGAGAATATATAAAGAGGAACATGAAAAATGCACCAAAGTAAAACCTTTTGCTAGCCCATATCTTCGACCTGAGACTAATGGTCCATACGGTATTTATGCATATGGATGGGAAACCTTATCAATTGAAGGAATTTATAAACATGGAGATGTTTTTACTCTTGTAATGGGATCATAAATAGTTAATTTTCCATAATCCTAAATTAATAATAAATACCGTTTTTCTTTTAAAGTCGTTAACCTTGTAAAACAGGGCAAAATCTTTGAAAAATGTTAATTTTAAAATATACCTTAAAAACGACGGTGTTTTCACGATTTTTTCTGCTTTTCTGTACCCTTTGAAAATCGGGGTGTTTTACCTTAAAAAGTGCTGTGTGCTGAAGAGGCCTTTATACTACTGTCTTTGCTTTCAACATTGACCTGATTAAAAATTGTTAATTTTTTTTTTAAATATCATCAGGTAGATTAAGCCCAAACTACTTTTTTTTCTGTTTGTGTTTAAATAATCCTAACAAAACCTGGGAAGCTTAAGCGATGAACATGGTGAATGTTTCCATCAAGATTTAGTCTTATGAAGAGAGGGATTAAGGTTTTTGGGATAAAAATATGTTAGTCAATTTCTACTAGTCTACATAAAGATAAAGTGACCCTGATAGTACAAAAAAGAAGCAGTCTGTGGCATTTTTGATGTTTCAAAAATAGTCAGATATTGATACTTTATAATGAATACTTGAAGTCCTAATTTTTTTTGACTTCAGTATCACATCTAGGGTTAATTATTCTATCGACACACATTGGTTTCACCCATGGGAAAAAAACGTTAAACTAGTGTAATTAGAAATTGGGGTATTTAGCTACTTACTTCAAATATTTTAGTGTTTCTTTAAGAGGACGTTACATTCTGATCTCTACTCCTTGTGAATAATAAAATAAAATATTGCGAAAATGAATACTTTGTGTAGAACTCATGTCTTTAACTAAATCTTGATTAGCGACTTGGGGAACAAAAAATTCATTGAAAGAAACCCGTAAAAATACGAACAGTTTATTGATTGAACGACGGTACCTTTACAAACTTATTATCAAAATAAAATGTGGTTTGAAATATTCTTATTCCTCTAACTTATAAGCATAAATTAAAGATTTAAATAAATTCTTCTGGCTCTCTGGGAGCATCGAGGTCCCGGTAGTGAATGACCGGCCTATAATCACCAGGACCACCCCTTCAATAAACATAAGTAAAAAAAAAACAAATTATGTAAAAATTACCTTGATCTTGGTGTATAACCTCTAGAACGTTGAGAATACCCTTGATTGTAGTATGGGGGTAACCTACCATACCCACCAAAGGAACTTCCATAAGACGGGTGATTGTAGGAGGGCGGTTCCTCACGTTTTGGCTGGGGGGCTTCCGCCAACATTGGTCTTTTAGGGTCTCGTAAATAGTTATTGAAAAATTCGACCTCCTTCTTCACCTCTTCAATTTTTTCAGCATGCTTGTTGAAGATGTGCTTACGGACGAAATCAGGACCTAGGATACAAAGTCAAAAATAAACCTTGATTTTCGCAAACTCACCCTTGAATTTTTTGCCGGACAATGGACACAACCACTTGTCCTTGGCCAACTCTCTTGTATTCGCTTGAACGAACTTGTCAATTTCGGTATCAACGTCTTTAAGGGACAGGTTGATTAGTTTCGTTTCGTTTTTGTTTTCGTCGCGGGGTTTTTCGGGGAGAAAACTAGTCATTTTGGTCTCGACTGGAGTCCCAATAAATTGGGTCATATCAGTCTATAAAGTAGTAAAAAAAATTAAAGAGATTTTCTAAGGTTGAACGGTACTGGAGTAGTCGTCTGCATTAAAGAGAGGTTGTTCAAAAGAAAAAATGATATTAACTGACCTATGACCTGACCCGACATATGAGGTAATAGTGTAATTTAATATGTAATTGTAAAGAAACCGTTTCGTTTACAAAATCAATTTCGATTTTTTTCGTTTGAACAGCTTCCTCTTAGAAGTGTAGGCGACCATTCTCAGTATCAGAACAAAATCATACTTTCGTGGTAGGTGGGGGCCCCCTGGCGTGCAGAATCCCGCACCTATTTGGCATCTCATCTTCATTGGGATACTCGCAGTGATTGTAATAATCCACCGAGTGAACAACACGCAAGTACAGAATAATCCGGTCCAAAACCGAAATAAGTTGTTCGTCTCTTTCAACAGTAGTGGCCGAATCTTGCGTTTCCGCGGTCGGTTCAAGCCCCAAAAGTTCCTCCTCCTCGGCACTTGCCTCCTCAATGAGATAGTCGGTAATATTGTGCAAAACGGGATTATTCGACACCAGCCCGAAAGTCTGTTGGGGCTTATCTTTTTTCTCATCGTCCAACCAAAGCCCAACTTTATTATCGAGATGCAGCGCAACTTTCGCCGAAATTCGTATATCGGAGCGAACGACTTGTTTATGGGCCGTAATGCCGTTAACAGGCCGAATCCTCCGACTCAAATCCCGATTAACGATCGCCCCCAATTCGCAGTCCCTCAGCCTAATATTATTCAAATTCCAACAGATCTCCTTAATATTCGCGTCTCGTTTAAACGTGACCCAACCACGCCTTAACCACCGCCGCTCCGGCTGAGGGTCGGCCAAAGCCACGCGCAAAAAACCCTCATAACGGCCGCAAACCGCCTCCACTTCTTGTTTCGTAATAGTCGGCGCTAAATTACGCAGGAAAATTGACGTGGTCTTGTGTAGCGATTTGGGTTTTTCCGGTTTGTCGTCTTCGACGGTTTCAATGAGCTCCTTGACTTCTTCTTTCGGTTTGTCTTTTTCGGTTTCTTCGTCCTCGTCTTCCTTCTTCTCTTTTTTCTCTTTTTCGTCTTCGCTCTCGCTGCTGCTGCTCGATGAGCCGCTGCTGCTTCCCGAATACGAACGCTTGCGTTTCTTCTCTTTTGGTTCTTTCTTCACTTCTTCGCCTTCTTCTGGTTCGTTTTCTTTCGCTGGTTCGGGGTTTTCAGACTCTTTTTTCTCTTCTTCTACCACCTCCATTTTTTCGGGCTCTTTGTTCTCTTCAGGAGCTGGCTTTTCCTCCTCTTCCTTCTTTTCTTGTTCTATCTCACCGTCTTCTGCAGTCGTTTCGCCGTTTTCTTTCGCTTCAGGCTCATCAGGCTTTGGCTTTTCTGCAGGTTGCTCTTTCTTGGGAGTGTCATCGTTTGGTTTTTCGACCACTTCCTCTTTACCTTTTTCTTTGTTTTTCTCTTCCAATTCTGTTGATACATTTTATACTACAGTGACGCTGCCATGAATTTATGAGCCCTAACAACTAAATATCCAGACAAATATAGTAAAGATTAACAAAACAATGTTGCAAAATTGAAAAACGTAAACGATACCATACATCTGGACTGGTTTTTACAAGATATAAAACTGAGCACAATTTTTGTGCTTGTTTAGGCCAACAAAAGCCACTACTGATGAAAAAGCAAAAAGAACAGACTACTCTGGGTTCAATTAAAAATAAAATGAACCAAATAAAACAAATTATTAGTCGAATTTCGTAGTCTCTGTGGAAGATTACATAAAAAGTCATTTATTTAAAAGTTAGTTGCATAGACTAGCTGATTTCATAGGTTTTCATTAGTTTATGAAGTTAAGCAGCACTGACCCCGGTCATTCCTTGGATGGGTGACCGGATAATGTAATGCCAAAAACATCGCAACTAACTCGTCTTTCGGAGGAGACGTTAAGCCGTCGGTCCCGGTCACTACTAGTTAGTGGTCGTTAGGTTAGGTCAGAGGCTGTAGATGCGACCTGAAAACTCTGGCACTTGGGTGATGGCATTACCACCATACGCATATTTATTTATTTTTTTTATTTAAAAGAAGAGGCGTTTATCAATTCACTTTACTCAGAGTACAGTAAATGCAAAAAATACCAAAAAAATTTACAATATAGTTTATTACCACAACAGTTTATTCCAACAATGGGGCAGGCACGTCACACTGTGTAATACAATTAAAAAATGGTTCAGTAAACATAATGTATATGTTCTTTCACGACCTTCAAAGAGTCAATTCGGACAATTTAGAATTTCTTTAAAAAAAAAAAAACTACGCCTGCCATGATTCAGGCATAAAAGCAACAAAAGGGAACGTAAATAGTGATATGAAACCTGTAAGTTTTTTGTTTGAACATATACCAAATTTTAATTACTTGATTTTGTTTAATGGATATTGTAATATACAATGCAATAATATTGAGTATTTACCATAGTTTATTTTTTCACATTACGTTCTACGGTTTACGATACAAAAGATTACTTATTTAATGTTTCAAATTTATACTTTCTGTTTTCTTCAGCAACAAAACATTCAGTTGTTAGAGCTCGTACAATAAAATAATACTAATAACATTCCCTGACATTTTTGTTTGTGTATATTGTTTTATTTCGTTCAGATATATTGAAACATTTGGTGGATATTTTTGAGGGTGTGAATGAAATAATTAAAATGTTTTGTTTTTCAAATAAAATTGTTTGAAATTAGTTTGAGAACTTAACTGTTACTGGGAATATTTACTTTTTGCCGCAGATCGAGCTATTAAATTAAAATTCTTTGACTTACCGGTATACTCCTGCTCCAAAACGGCTAAGTCTTCCTCAGTGCCACCTTCGAGTTTAATAACGACAGTATCTAACAGTTTAAGTAAGTCGTTCGTTTTTGAACAATCAACTGAAACTGCAAGTTTCCCGTTGTTCATCAAGTCCAAGAAAACTTCGACTCTTTTCTAAATAAAAATGAAAAATAAACGAAACTGGGATGCAAACATTTCAATTATAGTACCTTCAATGCTGCCATTTGCTCTTCTTTTCGCTTTACTGAATCTTCAGGATGGTACTTCAAACGGAACCTTCAGAAAGACAAGAGGGAAAATAAGAAAACAAAACAAAAGCGAAAAGACAGACAAATTAAAAAAACATTCACGCATTCAATTCATTCACATGTGTTATGAATAAAGTAATTATCGGTAAAATGTGATACAATTGTCAAGTTGTGTGTAAAAAAATTGTTGACAATTACAACACGGAAAAACAAGAAATGAAGATGTAATGAAATGAAGAGCAATGTAATCGCATGCACACCGAGACGAACATAATAAATGTGTTAATGCTGGTAACGGTAATTATTATATTCGCCTGATTTAAACAGACACACGTAACATACATGTACATATAATAAATTGATAATGTTTCTTCGTCGTGAAATCTCACCTGTTAATATAAACCCTAACAAAGTACGCGAAAGCATATGCATTGCGCGCATAGCTTTATCAACGGTTTAAAGAAATTCCACATCTCATATCTATATTCAATTCAATAATACTTTTAACGTAGTGTATTCACATGTTTTCACACACAAAACACATAATTATATTTTACGAAGATGTCAGGAAGTCTCGAATCAGTGCTGTAGAGAAAAAGGCTTTTTAAAGTAACATGTTGGGGAAAAATAGTTTAAAATTATATAAACCTTAGCATTTACAATTAAACCTATCAATTATGTCTGAAAAAAAATTCTAGTGAAGGTGGACGTAACAGCCCATTGTTACTTGACACAACAAAGAGAAAAAACAAAGTGCTACATACACCTTCGATTTGAAGCCCTGGTAATATGTTCCCTCAATTTACTTTCTTTGCAATTCAGTAATAAACTAGTAATACACACCATTCGTCGTCTTTATGGGCAACAAAAAATTCGTTAAGTTGCTGTCGCTGGAACTCCAATTTGTAGTCATTGTATTTTTCGATAGCTTCACTATCGGAAATGTTATCGTCCTGGGTGGCGAGAAATGCCTTAAATGACATCATTGGAGGCTGCTGACCCTCAGACTGAGACGATGGCGGAGGTTCTCTGAAGAAATTACCAGCTCTTTAAAAATAGAAGATCACGCGTTAGTAACTGTTATTTTAAATAAAAACCGAAACAAAACGAAATCTAAAATAACAATTAAAACATGCGACTAACCACGATAAACATTCACTTGAAAAACATTTAGATACAGTTTAAGGAAACAATGAGCGGTATTTTCTATAAAAATGCAAACCATGCACGCGATAAAATAAAAAACACAATAATTGGACAGGAATCATTAGTAACACAAGTATTTACGTAATTCCTTATTCTAGACTTGTCTTTAACTGATATTTTGTAAACAGATAAAGCATTTTTTAATTACGAGCATCATAACCGTTGTTTACATTGATTATTTGTTATTTTTTTTTATCAAACGTTGAGCGTTGGTGCATCAAACATTTTTTCTCCATGCACTTTAGCAAAAACTGGAAACTACCTGTGTGAGCTTTGGTGATAGGGCGAGTAATGGTTGTAGTAGCTATCAGCATAGTAATCATGGCGCAACCTCTTGGGGGCTGGGTCAAGGCTCGGTGAGTATCCCCTGTCCCTCACCCCTGGCCGGTACTCCCGAGGCCTAGGTCGTGACCAAGAATCACTATAATTTCAACACTAGGACCAAATAAGCCTCGTATTGACTCTTACCGTTCAGCCCAGTCGTCCCTAGGTCTTGCAACCCGTTCGGCCCCCCTGTAAGTGGCTTCGGCGCGTTCACCTCTGAACTTATCGCGGCGTTTGCGGTCGTATTCATCGTCACTATCAGCCATTTCCTGCAATTAAATCGGGAAAAGTGAGCACTAGCACTGAGTACCATGAGGGAGTAAGTAATTAAAGTGAGAGGGTGCTAATTGCGGGTGGTGAGTTACTGGTTTAGGTGGGTTTGATAAAAGACTCACTTTCTGTTTTAAAAATAATACTTTTGGCGATTATCCGGCGAAAATTCGGATTTCTCTTGAAGAAGTTGATACAAAATTATGGCCGACACGTCAAAGACGCCGTGGGGGTTTCGGCGCCACCAACCTATTCTGTGTGGTGGTATGACTGGTGACGCCGCATTATCGCAACATTTAAACGGAAAAAACTGTTCATTGTGGAATTCTTTATTTTTTTACAATTACCACAGTCGTGTGACTGAGTTGATAAACTGTAAAGACAATTCGAACAGCCCGTAATTTGCATTTTTAATTTTTTTACATTTGAATACCGGTCCCCCAAAAAACAAAATCCCTAGATTTGACTTGTGACGTCAGTTTTAAAATGGTGGACGTTCGTTCGTGCGTTGTGAAATCTCATGTTGTAACGGTTTTATAAACGTTTTCTAATATTTGTGAAATTGCTTGTTTAGATGTACGTTTGAGTGGACACTTTTCAAAATGTTTCCCACGAGGAAAGTCGATGTCGATAAACACGTTGAAGAATGCTTGAAGAAGATAAATAACGAGACCGAGGTAAGCTTTTGAAATCGCTGTCATTTCGTTACGCCGGTCGAGGTTTTCTGATTTTTTCGCTTTTTGAAAACACGTTTACTTATCAGAAGGGGCCCAAAAAACCACCACCCTTATCGATTCCACCTGTCCTAATTTTAAAATTTGCGTATCATTTATTATTGGAAGAATGTCTCACGCATCAATGTCACATGCAGGGAACCTTTGGCGGGAAATTATTTTTAGATTATAAAAAATTCTTAAAATACGCTTCGTGTTAGGTCCAATTTGCCAAGATTTTTGGCAGTGTTAGCGAATTGTTGGCCTTTTTTGTTATCCAGCTGAGCCGGCAAGGTCACGTCTAATCAATAAATTGGCTAACCCCTTCTAACGTTTTAAATACATTTATTAGTTATTACATTTTGTAATTACTATTAATCTCATTGCTCCTCTTACACCGTGCCGACTCGAGCTAATACAATTTTCTTTGTTTTTTTGCAGTTATGATAGCCTCAATATTCCATATTTAACTTTAAATATGTATCTAAATCTAAATCAACAAACTTTATGATATGAACACATAAACTAGGATAAAAGCCCCAAAACTCGTTGTTTTGCTTTAAAATCTCTATTAAGGCGAACATTTTTCAGTGGAGTTACAATTAAGGTTAAATTGGCCTTCTTACATTATCTTCATATTTTGTCAATGCGATAAGCTGATAAGAACACTAGACTTGATTTGTGATTAACTATCACAACATTTCACTAATAAAGGTACGAAAAATATTGTAAATTTCATTTTATTACAGCGCAATCTTCGTTGCCTGTCGTTCGCTAAGCAGTATTTCAAAATCGAGCGTTTCGAGGACGCTCGTCGTTACGTCTCAACGTATCTTAGTGCAAGACCAAATTCTGCAGAAGCTCATTGTTTGCTCGGCAAATGCCTCGAAGCACTGGGCCGTAAAGAAGCCGCTCTTCAAGCCTACACAACCAGCCTTCGGCTTGACTCCAAACAGAATAATCTCGTTCTCAAAGGTACATAAAGTCTCTGTTTTATAATTTGTTCGGCAACGTTTGCGTTCCAGTTTGCGAACTCTTAGCTTCCGACGACGTCGAAATGGACCAATCCGGTGCCCGGTATTTTTGCGAAATGGCCCAATCTTTCGATCCTCACAATCCTGCCATCTTCAACCTGAAACAACGTATCCTCACGTCGGAAAATGACGATCCTCGTGATGTTTCCAATTTGATTTTGAAAGAGTTAGAAACGCGACCGACTGACGTCAAGTTGCGGGTGCGTCTGCTGAAACATCTTCTACAACACCATTTGGTGAAAGAGGCGTACAAACATGCCGCTGATATTGAAGCTAAAGACTTGGCGATTTTTTGTAATGTCACTTGGTACGAAGCCGTAGCCGAGGTTTTGGTCAAGTACCAAAGGACCGTTTCGTTGCCTAACTCTCTCGGTTGGGAGTTTTGGTTTTTGTCAGTTTCTGTTTTGGACAAGTTGGCCGCATTGACTCTGTCCGAAATCAGCGAAAATATCAAAACTACAACTGAATACATCAATGCGTTATTCAACTTTGACCAAACTCTGACCAAAGCTGCTCTCAACATTAGCGATTGTCCCGATAAACAACTCGTTCAAGAATTTTTGAATCACTACAGCGCGCAGTTGTGCTTCCATTTGGTCACTTTGGTGTTCAAACAAGCGCAAAAAGACCTTATCAAGTACAAAGAAGCTGCAAATATCACTCTACCCCTACTTTTCGCGGCTTATCACTCGCAACCACCTGATTTACAAAGCATGTGGTTTAACCACGCTCCAGAGAATCGCAGAAATTTAGTACGGAGGTGGCGGAAGGAAGCCGCGTTCAGGTGTTCACAAGCTGGGCATGTTTTACAATCGGCTGCCAAAGACCGGAAGTCGATACTCATTGAAAAAGCCAATCAGTATTCAGTGGGCATGTGGAGAGAGCAATTGTTTAAAAAATTGTTCGTAACGCGTGACCAACAACTGAAAATGAAAACAAGTTACTTTTTGAGCGACCAGAAACTGCTAGAAGTTACAATAAGATTGCCTGAAAGCAACGAATTGCTTAAATACGACGAAGAGGCACAGTTGATATTCCCCGACTCTCTACACCACCACGTTTGGATCTCACTGAATAACAAATTATCAGATTTGAAATGCACCGTTTTTGATGGTTTGCAATACTCGATCAAGAACTTGAAAAATTGTGGCGCCGAAACTCTGAACGTTTTGGACATCCAGGCGTTTATTTACTGCGCCACCTTGTGTGCCAAATACAATCAAGAAAATCTGCGACACATTTCGTACTACAATCTCGACAAACCTAACGTACTTCCAGCCGCAGTGACGCAAGAGTTGGGTACTCACAATCAAAATATTTTCTTCAAGGCGGCTTACAAAATGTACAAAAATGAATACGATTCCGGTTTGGATCAA
This sequence comes from Tribolium freemani, assembly GCA_939628115.1. NCBI lineage: Eukaryota > Metazoa > Arthropoda > Insecta > Coleoptera > Tenebrionidae > Tribolium > Tribolium freemani. The sequence goes on along the minus strand of OW626785.1, from coordinate 14,541,371 downwards.
CTAAGACTGACTTTAGTGGACGGAATAAAAATTCTCCGGTGTGTGGATAACAGTTTAGACGTCAAGCTTCTAGTAACACTAGCACAGACATTTGCCGAACGTTCCAAAAACACCACGAAACAATCAGAGATTGAGTTTAACGAGGCGCGAGCCGAGCTGTATTACAAAGCGGCGTTACCAATTTTGGAAAAAATGAAAAACAATCAAGCTGTTTCGTACCCTCCTAATAAACTCTTCAATTACAAATCAAAAGACATGCCTTTGACTGAAATTTGTGCCCATATCGAGGCCGCGAAATTATTCAGTGGCTGCCAACTCATGAAAAAGAAGGAAAACGAGAAGGCCTTGCGCATTTTCGAAACTCTGAGAGACCCGTATGCGAGTTTTTACCAAGCTCAGATCTACAAACACATGGCTGATCAACAAACGAGTCAGAATCGGGAGAGTGTGACTTCGGAGATGCGTAGCCAGAATATAATTTTACTATCGCGTGCTAGGGATTGTCTCTACTTGACTTTGGATCGGCTTAGGGAACCTTCAGTCGATCAGAAACATCCCTTGAATGAGCAGTTGGGGACTGAAATTGAGAAAATCGAACGTCTGTTGTCCCGCATTGATCCGGACTGCACCAACAGAAATGAGTGTGATGGGATGTCGGATGAAAACGTCTCATCGCCTGATAGTACCGGTGATCACTATGTGACAGGATACACTGGCAATACTTCAAGTTATTTTAACGGAGTTTTTACACCGAGGGCTGAAAATCACAATCATTCCACTCCTTACCGGTCCGATCTTTTCAAACGCGAAGCCAAACCAAGTCCTGAACGACTCGATGCCCAATTGAGACAGTTAACAGCGTCGAAAGATGCAGCCATTAACCACATTTTAGAACACAATAAAATGATGATGGAGTCGCACAAAACCCTAGTAGATGAGTTGAGAAGTTTCAAAGACGCTGTTAATAATCTCACGGTGACTGTCGATGAACTTAAAACAGTGAAACACAGCTATGAGGAGTTGAAGGACGTGAAAAAGTCGGTGAACGAATTGAAGGCGTCAGTGGACGAATTGGACAATTTTAAAAACATAACCGACATGGTTTATGAAATGAAGAAGGAATTGACAGAGTTGAGGAAAGAAGTTAATAAGACTGGACAGTTAAGTGATGAGGATATCTATGGCTTGGCGAACGAATACGGGGCTGAGTATAACTTAAATTCAAATTTGGCGGCTTACAATACGAATTTGTACCAGAACTACCAAGCGAGAATGCCTGGAACATCGCTCTATGGCCCTCCTCCCTTGTACCCAGGCATGTATCCGCCCATGGCCTACGCCTATGGAGGTTTAGGTCTGCCTCAAGGTGGTGCGTTGCCATTCGCCCAAGAACAAATTCCCGGGATTTCCGGGCAAGACTTCCGTGCAATTTCCGCCGCCTTGTCACAAGTACAACAACCTGTAGTGACGTACGGACAAACCGCGCCTCAAACTGGTCTTAACCTACTCACGGCTCAGGCTCAAGGAATTTCCACCCCAAACCCATTATTTAAGACCGCACCAGCGACCAGTCAAAGTATTTTCCCGACGATTGGTGGTGTTACTGTCACAACCACACCCACAACGAAAGCTCCCCCAGTCAATGTCGTTATTACATCTTCAGATCCCTTGCCCACACCTAAGGTTACAACCACCCAACCGATCCTGTCAGTCACGATTCCGCCCCAACATTTAAAAGGGAACATTCCCAAGAGTCAACCTCACAATTACCAGATTCCTCTTCCGACCACCACTGCCCCCAACACTTCGCCGTCAGTCTTGAGTAAACCACCACCGGCGATTTCAACTCAAAGTATTTTATCGAATATCGCACCGCCGGTTTATTCCGCCGTGTCTGATAAAACCCCGGTCAATGTGAGTCTGGGACTGCAGATCGAGAAATCCCTCGAACAGAATTTCAATTCGAGCAAGAACGAGTCGTTGAATAAAAGCAACGTTTCGACGAGTTCGCTTGAAGAACACGATCCGTGTCCTGATTTTAAACCGATTATTCCGCTTCCGGACGAAGTTCCGGTTGTAACGGGCGAAGAAAACGATGTAGTGTTGTTCTGCGAACGCGCTAAGTTGTTCCGGTACGTCACTGAAACCAAGGAATGGAAGGAACGAGGTGTTGGCAATTTGAAGATTTTGAAGAACCCGGAAACGAAGAAAGTTCGCATTTTGATGCGGAGGGACCAAGTGCATAAGATCTGTGCTAATCATTTTATTACGAAAGAAATGGCTCTAACTCCGAATGCAAAGTGTGATAGGGCGTACATTTGGGCGGCGCACGATTACGCCGATGAAGAAGTCGTGTTGGAGAAGTTGTGTGTGAGGTTTAAGACGTCCGAAGAAGCGAAGAAGTTTTCTGATGTGTTTGAAACGGCCAAAAAAGGGTTAGACGATGGAGAAAGCAAAGGAACGAGTAAAGAGGGGACGCAAAAACCGGCTTCTCTTGGTGGTTTTGTTTTCACTAGTACGCCGACTTTTAAACCCAAGGAGGAGAAAGTTGTTACACCTGTTACTAAAGAAGAGCCGGTCAAAGCTAGTCCTTTCTCGAATTTTGTGTTTGGTTCTACGAAAAACACGAGTTTTCCCACTTTCCAAACTAATTTTTCACCAGTTCAAAAACAAGGTGAAAGCCCAGTTGGCAAAGCTAAAGAACCAGTCGATGATGAGTCTGAAGAGTTTGTTCCAACGGCTGAGTTTAAACCAGTCGTGCCTTTGCCCGAATTAGTCGAAGTTAAAACCGGTGAAGAGAATTGCGAGGTTTTGTTTGAGAGCCGTGCGAAAATCCTCCGCTTTGACACAAGTGGAGAGACGAAAGAATGGAAGGAGAAAGGAGTTGGTGTTTTCAAATTGCTTAAAGACGCAACGACCATCAGATTAGTCATGAGGCGAGACCAAGTGTTGAAAGTGTGTTGTAACCACCAACTACTCAAAAACATGGAATTTAAATTTATGACGAATAACCCCAAAGCTTTGACTTGGTGTGCGAAAGACTTCTCTGAAGGCGTCCTCAAACCGGAAACGCTCGCTATAAGATTCAAAACAGAGGAGTTGGCAAACTCGTTTTTGAAAGCCATTCAGACCGCTCAAGAGTCACTCGATGAAAATAACTGCGTTTCAAGCAAAACCCCTAAAATCGAATCACCGGTTAAACCGACCGGTTTTGGCGATAAGTTTAAACCGGCGAAAGGAAGTTGGGAGTGTAAAAATTGCTTCGTAGTGAACGACGGCAAAGCCAATTATTGTGTGGCTTGCGAGACACCTAAAAACGACACAGTTCCGAAAAAAAGTGACAGTGACGCTTCAGGAGCTGCTTTTTCGTTTGGAGTTGGAGTGTCCAACTCGTGGGGTAACGCCTTCAAGCCTAAGGAAGGTTCATGGGAGTGCAAGACTTGCTATATCAGAAATGACGCCGATAAGGCACACTGTATGTCATGCGAATCGCCTAAGGATGACACAATTCCGAAAAAAGAGCCCGAAAAAGGGGTGAATTTGGATACTGGCGGCTTGAAATTCACGTTCGGTGTTCCGAAAACTGCCGATAAGCCAACCACCGGTTGGGGCGATTTATTCAAGCCCAAAGAGGGATCTTGGGAGTGTAAGAATTGTCTGATTCAGAATACCTCCGATGTGGTTTATTGTGTGGCCTGTGAGAGTCCCAAAGATGATACAGTTCCGAAAAAGGAAGGTCCGAAAGGTGTCAATTTGGATACACCGGGTCAAAAATACACTTTTGGAATTCCCTCGACTCAAACCGGAGCTAAAGCCACGTTTACTTTTGGCCAGAGCAGCATATCCACTGAGAAACCGTTCGTTTTCAAACCCAATGTCAGTGTGGAAAAGAAAGACACTTCTGCAACTGAAAAATTCGTGTTTGGGTCGCCACAAAAGCACGATTTTGAATTCACTCCGAGGTCACCCAGACGTATTAGCAGCGGCGGTAAAGACGAGGAGTCTGATGCCAGTTATGTGGAGGAAGAGGGTGATAATATTTATTTCAAGCCGGTGATTCCGCTCCCGGATAAGGTTGAAGTGAAGACGGGTGAGGAGGAAGAGGACGTTTTGTATTGTCATCGAGCGAAGCTTTACCGTTTCGTTGATAAGGAGTGGAAGGAGAGAGGCATCGGTGATTTGAAGATTTTGAGAAGGAATGATACCGGCAAGTTACGGTGAGTTTTGCTGTTAAAAAACTGCCATTTTTTATTACTAAAATTATAGGGTCTTGATGCGGCGAGAGCAAGTATTTAAGATTTGTTTGAACCATATTCTTACTGCTGATATTAAGTATTTGCCCAAGGATGATAAGACTTGGCTGTTCCATGCGTCGGATTATTCCGAAGGCGAAATAACCGAAGAACAATTTTGTCTTAGATTTAAGAATGCTGAAATTGCTCAGGAATTTATGAAGGCTGTGAACGATGCTTTGAGTGGAGCGTCGAGTGATACAGGTAAGATGCCAAACTTTAGCGATGGAAATTGTAATTTAGTCGTTTCTGTCGCTACTGTCACGATTTTTCTTATGGCGTCGTATTATTTGTATAGTAGACGGTCCAGTTGAATAATTTTTGATCTGAGCTGTGAAGATTTTGATCATTTTTATTTATTTCATCTTAGATCTGCTTTTTGTGAATTTGTGATATTTAAACTTATTAATGTGATGTTTTTGTAACAATGGTGGTAAATCTATAAAATGAATCAAAATTATGAGACTATGAATTGGAATAATTAGATGCTAGTGTTTAAAGATTGGGTTTTGACCACATACGGTTTCTTGTAATTTTTAATCATTTTTTAGAATTACCACTTTTATTTACTTTTTTATATTGATCTGGTTTCTGAAGAATTATTTTATAAACATATCTACTTTCAGCTCGTTCTAAACATTTTAAGCAAATATTTTTAAATTCTTTTTTGTCTCGTTTTGCAGTATAATAAATTGCAGTATAATTTCTTTTCAAATAAAGTTTTCTTTCAAATAAAGTTGCATAAAAAGTAATACCCATATCTGACCTATTTGCATGCTTCTCGAGCTTTATTACTAAACAGGCTTTTATTTTTTATACCAGTACTGGCGCAGTATGTCCTTAACAATATAATAACCATTAACTGTCGTAACTTAATAATATCTTAACAATGTGATACAACTCGCTAAAAAAATTGGTAAAGTGTGAAGACGTTAAATTTTTATTATATCATCGTCAAAACACTTTACTTTTTTTTTAAGTTTTTGTTACCAGTGGTATTGTTGGTTTTATTTGGTAAATTTATAAAAGAATTAATAAAATTTGTAAATAACAATTGGATTTTTATTTCACCAAATAATCCCAGTAATACCCAGACCTAACACAGCACTAATTACTAATCATAGGTAAAACTTATCGCATATTTTTTAAATCTTCATTTATGTAAAATTTTGTAGGCAAGAAACTTGAAGAAAAATCAGAAGGGGAAGACGTCGAATTCATCTCCGAGACAAAAGTAACACCAGAAGAAGAAAAAGAAGCTCTCAGATTAATGTTGCCTCCAAAGTTTATGTCTTATCGTCAATTACCCGACTGTCAATGCGCGCAGTGCAAAAAAGACGACGAATATTTGAAAGATCTCTTCAAAACGAGCGACCAAAAGTCGATAGCAACTCCTCCAGTCAGTCAGATTTTCAAAAGTGCACATACGCCATCTATTAGTACGTCCTCTAGCACAAGTTCGATTTTCACGACCCCGAAAGAGGAAGTATTTAGTTTTAAAGCAGCTACTGAGGCAGTATCATCACCTGCCGATAGTTCACTCACTCTTAAAAGTCTTCTGAGCAAACCGTCACTTCTGGTCACTCCTGTAACAACTTCCAGCGGAATATTCAGTTCTGCCAACAATTCATCGAATATCTTCTCTACTCCTACCACCTCAAGCAATTTATTCGGGTCAAAATCGCCCTCGGTTTTCCAAACAGCCGGTGAAGCCAAAAACGAATCGTTCACATTTGGGGCTAAAACACCCGACACTAACTCTTCCAGCGTTTTCGCACCTTCAACGACTGCTGCGAAATCAACCGGAAGTATTTTCGGATCCGGTAGTGTATTCGGAAGCGGCGGAAACATTTTCGGCTCGAAATCGACTCCAGTTTTCGGTTCGGGACCTGGAATTTTTGCCGCTACGACTCCAACGACCACAGCGCAGTCTAGTGGAATTTTCGGGGGTGGAACCACTACGAGCAGTTTTAAAACTACGGGTAGTCTTTTTGGTACTCCGGCCACAACTACAACGGGGAGTATTTTCGGGGGTTCACCCGTTATTTTTGGTAAAGATACAAATAAGCCGATATTTGGAGGAGGCGATAGTCTGGCAAAAGCGACCGAATCGCCTGTCAGACCTGTTTTTGGTGCTGCGGTTTCTACAGCCGATGTCAAAACAACGAATTTGAAGGATGAGGATGCTCCGGTTTTGAACGCCGATTCCGGAATGACTTTTGCAAGCTTGGCGGCGAAAAGTACGGACAAACCGGCGTTCGCCAAAGAGAAAAATGGTGAGTTGAAAATGTATGTGAATTACTTTTGTAGCAGTTGGAGTAATATTTCTTAATTTTACTAGCGCGTCAATTGTAATTTAATGTTCCAATTTCAATTACAAAATACGTACTTTGTATAATTTCTATCTGGAAAATTTAAATCAGATTTCAAGCCCTAGACAGCGCTAGACAAAGTAATCGGTTCTGAGTACCTACTCTGACTTGGACATTTTCCCAGAAATAATTGCAATTGAAATTAAATACATATTGTGAATCAATTTTAACATCACTGTTTGTGTGATTGAGTGAAATTTGATCCAAGGAAAACTTTAATCTCTGGTCAGTGTGGAAGAGAAAAAGCTCACAATGATCACGGCACTTGATTCAGCCAAACGCTCGGATGAACTAATAATTTAATAATACTTTTAATAATACTTCTAAAACAAATAAAAATTAAATCTACATTAATTTGCATACAAGCTTCAAAACAAATACTATTACAAAAATATTCCATCGGGAAGTATTTTTAAATAAAATTTTAAGCCGAAGTTACGATTTATGGATTATTCTCTTTAATTATAAATACCTTGAAAACGATCATATTTACAAAAAACGGTAAGCCAGGGGCTTGCAGAGAATTAAATTTTCTTTAAGATGATCTTAATCATTTTTTTTTGTCTTCAACTGTTTAAATTTTTTGAACATCCAAAGTTCCGTAAATACGTATTACATTATTTTACAAAAGCGATTTTTTAAAGATTTTTGTTGGCAACAAACATTGACAATCAGTTAACAGAAAATGCATTTTGATGATAAACAATCGATATGTTACGGCTAATGTGTAAACTTTGTTAGTTTGTAAACTAGCCAAAATCCTTGGCTAATTTACTTGAAAGATAGAATAGAATTTATATTTGCCTATTAATTATTATTGTAAGTCCAAGCTGTCAACTTTTTATACTGTATTAAAATTAGTTATTAGTTTGACTATCAGGTGTATTACTTGCTTCACCAAAATACCAATTTTCTGATTTATCAAAATGAAAATTGTGATCGTCTTATTATTAAAATAATTAAGTAAAAATTAAATATTGAAATAAAATTATAAAATTTCTATTAACATTTTCTTATTTTTAAATTTATAAAAAATACTTTTGTAATTTTTTTCTAAGTTAGTTACTTCCTGGTTGCAATGTTGGGACATCTTTTGCAGACTCTGAAACTCCATTTGCGTTTCTGGGTGCCGGGGCCCCAGTTTTTGGCTCAGCCACTCCCGACAAGAACAAATCTGCGGCTTCAGAGGAGGCGGAAGGTGGAGGAGATGAGGAGTACGATCCTCATTACGACCCTATAGTGCCTCTACCAGACGCCATTGTTGTATCAACAGGGGAGGAAGACGAAGAGGTGCTTTTCAACGAACGGGCGAAGCTCTACAGATATGACGCCGATAATAAAGAGTGGAAGGAGAGGGGAGTTGGCCAAATGAAGATTTTACACCATCCAGTCAACAGTAATGACATGATTGTAGCCCTCTGACTTGAGTCAAATGTGTTTTTTGCAGATACTTACCGATTTTTGTTAAGGCGTGAACAGGTTCACAAAGTGGTACTTAATCAATTAGTCATCCCAGATTTGGAACTCCAACCAATGACGACGTCTGATAAGGCCTGGGTTTGGGGGGGCTACAATTACACCGACGATGGTTCAGCTTTAGAAAAGTTGGCTGTGAGGTTCAAAAATTGCGACTTGGCCCAAAGTTTTTACAAAGTTGCCCAAGAGGTGCTTGACAAAGTTAAAAAAATTCAATTGGAGAAATCCAAAACTGAAATAGAGGGGCAAGTCGATTTAACGAAACTTATTCCGTCTTCGATTCAAAATTTCGGGGTTGAGGAAGTGAGTGGTGACGAGCAGGTCGGTAAAGAAGTTTCCTACGAGGAAGAAGACGATGAGGAAGACGAGGATGATGAGGATGAGGACGATGATCGGTAGGTCCTTGTTGTTGTTTTATTTCCTAAGCTTGTGTTACTGTTGATTTGTACATTTTATTATCCAATTATTGCTGTACCTCATTTTTGAAATAAAGGTTTTGAAAAAAAGAGGGTTTAAATTTCAGTACAGTGATGTTCATGAAACGGTGTACTCTCAGTGAAGAGGTTAATGGCGAATGGAAAGTGGTAGCTCTTGGTGATTTGCAAGTTTATTATGACCCGGATCTCTACGCGGCAAGAATTTGCGTTAGCAACGATAATGGTGAAATTGTGAGCAATACAGTTATTGAAAAGAATACTGTCATGGAGGTGCGTTATTAAATAATTATTTTTCTACTGTTACTACTTTTTTAATCGCTAGTTGGATAAGAATAACTGCGTGTGGAGTGCGTACGAAGACTGGGGAGATGAATACCGCAATAGGACACTCAGGGCCACATTTAGCAGCGTCGCAGCTGCACAAGAATTCCATTGTAACTACCTAGAAGGCTTGAATTACGCCCATGAGTTTGATGTGGTGAATGAAATACCGGTAACGGCTGAAGAAGAGACTGAATCGTTAGGTCATTAATCACTTATTTGTTCACATTCTGTGTTTTTATATATTTCCACATCTGTTCCTTTTACAAACTTTTAGTTTAGGAATTTTATAGGAGAGTAGGTTTTACGCAAATAAAAACTTTACCGAATTTGTTGTTTTTATTTCCAATTTTACAAAAATCAAATTGTGAAGAAATAATTTATTTTGTACCAGTGGTACGCCACCACTACCCAGAACCCAGCGCCCCATAAGTTTTCAAAGAGGGCTATTAAATGGGTTCCGTGTTCTTTCTCACAATAGACCAACCATCTTACGGGAATATGTCCGTACGTCATTTGGTGGCCAACATAAAGCAAAATAGCGTTCATTCCCGCAAAAAGGAAAGGTTTACCGCTCCACCAGTTTTTAACATCGATTAAAACGTAGCAAATTGAGAGCAGGAGGAAGGCGAAACAACTCGTCACTAAAACGAAGGATATTGACCTGCAAAATTTTTATTATTGGAAGAACAGGAATGAAATTTAAATACCAGAGATTTTTATTCACGGGGATTACCCCATCTTCTTTGCTGAAACCGCAAAGAGCGCCCCCCACAATTCCCGCCAATACACTAAAAGATAGCCAACGAATTAGACGAGCCGAGTGTTCCTTGTAAACCAGAAGAGTAATTCCGGCTTGAACTCCAATAAATACGTGCACGATTGAAGTCAAACACCCTGTTTAAAATAACTAGATCATATTTGTCATTTTTTTAATACGAACAAGTGTGCATATACAGGTGTCTCACCGAGATATAATAACGCACGGATTTTTGACAGATGAATGAAATTGTCAATTTTCGAATAGTGTCGTAGGAGAAATACATTCTAATTTTTGTCGTAGGAAAAATATAGTATGCAAGTCACTCACTCGATTTAGTAAAACTCGTGAGTAAAACTACTAAAGTTGTTACAAACAGTCATATTATTATTATTTTACCCAAAATTCCTTCGGGGTCAAACGGCTGGGTTCCCAAATAAATTTCTTTGCTTGTGGTCTTTTGGTACCTGTGTTTGCCCAAAATAACGGCATCGATATACCCTGTGGCTCCCCCTGTGCAGTTAAAATATTCACCGTTTTCGTGTAATCCACCTGGTCCTAAATAGCCGCTAAAATTGTTTCTGTAATTAGAAGAAAAAAAAAGGGATAATTACCGAGGGCAGCCTTCGTCCGCCAAAAGAAACAAAAACATACAATGGACGAAAAATATGGTCAACACAACGATCCAGCCTTTCCATAAAACCAAAATGTCGGTGAAAAATTTACCGATTTTGTGCTGCAAAACATTAAGCAAATTAAGGAGTTATTGATGTACTTATTTTGAAAAAATGCGTACTTTTGACTCCGAGAACTCTCGTTTCATGAGGAATAGACAAATCGTGGTCACCACAAGGTAGCATATTCCAAACCTTTGCAATACTCCAAATATCCTCATGCATTCTAAATACGGTCCTGCGTTCAAAAATATTCCCAAACAAAATAATTTTATTGATCTCTAGAAAACAAGCTGATATTTTTAAACTAGGTAACCGCTGTTTCTACCTTTAAAACATTCAAGAAAATGTCTTTATTTGAAATTTGTTTTTTAAAACTTGAAGTTAACGAAATTGGCATACACGCGCCCATAATCCACATAAACCATGGGAAAACCAAATCGGCAAGGTGTAAACCATTCCAGGTCGCGTGATCTAAAACCGGGTATCCACCTGATCCGTAATTCACAAATATCATAATTACGATGCTGATCCTAAATCGAGGTAATTAGATTTAAGCAATTAATTTTGGTAACTTACCCCCGGAAAGTGTCAAGTGACTTGACCCGTTTTTTCCCTTCGGGTTTCTTCTCTTTGATTTCACTTTTGGTCACAAAGTGTTTCCAAACATATACAATACCAAAGACTCCCAAAAATAGGGCACAATAAATTAGAAAAACTGTTAGAGCGGCTAAAAATACTCCAAATCGAATTTGATCAAATTACGGTTTAATTAACTTACGAAAACTTATGCTTACTGCGTTTTTTATAGTGTTCACGACGCATTGATTCGCTTTAGTTACATTCACTTCGTATATCCCAAATTCTCCAAATTCGTCACCAAACTCACAGACATATTTATCCCAAGAGTACAATATTTCACTATTTGTCGTGCTTATCCGGTACAAGTTATTTGGGGTTTGTTTCAAAATTAATCTGGTATTGTCTAACAAAATAGAGTCGTCCGGTTTCATGTGTTCCAGTTTAACAAACGGGCACTGATTGAGCGATAAATAAAAAAAGCTATAATCACACTGTTACGTACCTTAACACAATCGACATGTTTTCGAAAAATTCTGTATACTGTTGTTGGGTCTTCAAGATTTATTGAGAGATAAGCTTGGTCCATGTCAAGTAAGGACATGCTGTAGCCTTTATAGTCATCTTGTCCATAGTCTTCAAGCCACGATAAGTCGGTCATTTCTTCAAAAATTAAATTTTATTGCAATTATTAAAATTATAGCGACAACAAAATTGCACTCAATTAAAATTTTTTGTTCCATTAAAGAATGTTTGACTTATTCTAAATGAATTGATAAAAAGTGATAGATATAAAGGCCAGTAAAAGTATAATATCGCACGTCACGAGATAATATTGTTTCCACTATAATTAGTAAATACCTCCAATTAATGTATGTACCTGTCATCCACGTAAATATATAAATACACAAAAATTTTATTAGTTGGTACTCTTGATCGATAACAATGTTATGAAAACAAAAATTCGGGCACGAAGAGCCGAATCCATTAGCTAGCTAGTTTTGGCACTTGACCATTTCTATCCTGATGTTTATGCCCCAGAGAAAAACGCTACACGACTTCACAATGCGACATTCGAAAGAGCCCCTCGAGTGCAAGAAATATTGTAAATTCCCTCAGAGGTTCTGATAGCAACAGCTGGCCATACAGATGCTCTACGATTATTTTTATTGTGCTTTTTCTAGCGTAAAACTTAAATATTAACATTTATTTGAGCCTTGCGTATTTTATTACCTGTTTGCATTGTCACAAGTGAGTGATTTCATGTAAATAATAGTGGACTAGAAATAAAATTGAAAAATTAAAATTCTGGCGGCAAACGTGAACGGAAAAACTTTCACAACTGTGTCAAATGTAATCACGAAATTGCTTAATTGCTCCCCATTACCTTATGCATGTTTTGATTTTTAAGACAAGTAAACAACTCATAATTTATATAAAAAATATTTTTGTTACAACGTGTACGAGTAGTTGTTTTCAGAGAAAAAAATAAGGTATTGGTACTTACTTTGAGACCCACTCTGCTGCACCGATAAAACAATTAAAAATAATGTACTGTTTAGGTACTTTACAACATAGCAATACTTATCCGTGAACGGGCTTTGATAAGATAAAAAAAAGATAATTCCACAAGAAGAGATTTTAAATTACTGTTGGTGCTATGTCGTTGTCACTTGAGTTAATATGGACCCCTCTCTCTTACACTCTTAGGGGGCTATTATGAAAATTACTCTTAAATTTTAAAATAGCTTAAGTCATTGATAATAATCTGATTTTTATCACCACATATTTTATTGTTCTGAGTAGATCGCTCATCTTCAAGTGACTAAGAGATTATAAAAATTTTGCTTGTGCTAGAAATTTCACGGTGTTGAGTAGGAGTATGTTCTGCTTTCACTTTTGCAAGTGTACCATGTCGGTGTGAGACGTAATCAAAGAAACATAAATGAAAAGTCAAGGTTGCGAATATGGGTTTCAGAAAATAATAAATAACCGTAGTCCAGTTACATAATTTTTATTGTTAAACATTCATCACATGAAAATACGTGCTGTTATTTACAATAGTTTTAAAATGCGATAGAACTTGCATTCGGAGGTTTTATGCAAGAAGTCGTAGAAAGGACGGAAGATCGACAACTCCTTGCATGAGACGATTAAAATCTAAACCTAGTTAAGAGAATGAACAACTTATGCACTAATTGTACCATCCCTAAGAGGCGAAAGTCCAAACGAGTTATTTCGCTACTTTTACTCTAAATGACGATGCAGCTCTTAGTTGTCCAGCTGTTGATGAAGGGGGTGTTGCGGCTGCATGTGGTGTTGCAGTTCCAGGGGAATCATCATGCGATCGCGCTGTAAAAATAGACAAAAATAAATAAACAGATTACCCCCCTAAGCCGCTCAGTCCTTCTGATTTTTCATCAATCACAATTCAATCTGAAAGTCCGTAATTAAGTTAATTGCTTGTTCGTCAAACGAGCAGATAAAGCTCGCGGAGCTTTTATCGAGAAGACATTAGACAGTTTCCGTTCGATTGGCTTCCGTTACTTAACAAAATATTATTCTTACCAAAGATGTATCTTCCGGGCACACATGTGCCGAAAGACCGTTTGTCGGGGGCGGCCTGGACGGGGGCTGTGGCGGATGGGGCGGTATGTCCAGCATGGCGGGGACGTACGTCGCCCCTGGCAGACATTTGGAGCACTGACGGCGCAGCGCTGGACGTTGGCGGGAGCCCCGGCATCGGAGGGCGAAGCACAGTTCGCCCCCCATCTCCGAGCAGAGGGACTGGTGCGGGGCGCTAGCCGAGCGCTGCAAATTTTAGGATTCATAGGTGGAAAATTAGTGGTGTAAAAATTTGTGTTTAAAAATATCAGAGGGACTCCCTGTTCACGTTTAAAACTTCATACTTTCTAATTTCTATTACGAGTAAGATTAGCAATTTTTTAGAACATAGTCGCACATTTTTTTTTTATTACGTATATTAAAGAGTGACAACATTAACAACAAGGTTGTCGACGACATCAGCACACTTCCTTGGCATTCTTATTTAAAAACAAAAATTGGAAATATTAGTGATATTTTTGATAAACTAAACTAAATTCAAACAGAGAATCAAGCTGAGAATTAATTTTCCACAAACCAGTCATAGTGAGATTTAATTACTCAAGTAGGTTCTGTATCTTGAAAATAGGAGGTAATCAGAACTTTTTATGGTGATTTTCTTGTTTAGCTTTACAGAATACTTCGAAAATACCTAATTATTTTTAAGCCTGAAATATTTTCGTTGTTGCCTTCTGTAACCATAGGGTCTACAGGATATTAGATGGATAATGTGAACATTATTAGTAATGATTGGTCATACACAACTGTTACATTATACATAGGGCGGATTTGTATTTTTGGTTAACTATTTGTAACTGTTGTAGAAAAAATTGCGGATTCTACTCTGGTAGAATCTCTGACTGTAATGAAATTATTATTGTCGCATTTAGGTAGGGTTGTTGAATAAAATATTACGCTTTAATGAATTTGAAGTAGGTAGGTATTCATTTTCTTAACAGATATTATGATTTTAAAAACAATGAAACAGTAGTTAACGGGCGGGATATAATTTTATTGTTAATAAAGCTGGAATTATTTCGCTATCAATACCGTGGGGAAGCTCTTAAGAGCCGCAAGTTTAATGGTAAATGAAGGCGCAATTAAGGCGGATATTCTTTTTCCCGAAAGGACAAAGCCAGTCTTTTATTAAATTCTGATCTTTGTGAGACGAATCAGACTAATAAATTTATCGTAGTATATTTTAAAAATAAGTAGCGAGCTTACTTTTTCGGTGAGTGCGTTTTTCTTGGAATTATAGCAGAACTCGCAGATTGCGATGATGACGGCAAAAGCGAGTCCGCAGAGTAGCACGACGAAAACCCCTCCGATGTTATCGACACCTAAAGAATTCGCTTTGGACTCTTTTCCCTTCTCGTTCCTGCTGCACGTCTCTCCCGTATTCTTCCACCATTTGTCGTACAACATTTGAATCTCTCCCTTTTCCTGTAACTCTAATATCGCGAGCGAGATCTTATCCCGCCACGGGCTTCCCATGGGAGTGGCTATCCCGTATCCTTTCGAATCCAGTAGGCCTCCGATTTGGGTCAAATTGCAGTCACGTTGGACGGTGTAATCTAGCATCGTTGACTCCATAAGAAATGCATAATTCCCCTCCAGCACCCGCTGGATGCCCTCCTCGTACGTGGGGACGAATACGGACGGTTTCCGGTTCTCCATAAAGCGCCACATTTTCTTGTACGTCTCTATCATGGAGTCCTGAGAAGGATTAAAAATTTAGCGAATGTTGCCGCCGGCGGAAGTGGCTGTTGGCAGGGATGAAATGGGTACTCACTCTGAAGAAAGTCATTGTCGAGCCGCTTTCGAGTGTTCCGTAAGGAATTTCAGTCTGACCTGCGAGATCCTCCGCATTTTCGATGGGAGTTATCATACGTTCCACGGTGAGGAATGCAGCCAAGTTTGCCGTGTACGAGGAGATTATTATCAGGGTGAAGAACCACCAAATACCGCCAACTATTCGCGTCGAAGTTGCCTAATCAATCAAAAAATATTGTGTTTCGGGTGTCCATTTACAATTCCATCAAGTTTTAAATTAAACATGATTGCAACTCTTAGCTTAGCGACTATTAAACTCAATTTTCTTGTTCTGGTAGTAAAATAGTGCAAGTTTTATTGCTTTCCTTAATGAGATGTTCCTAACGTTGAATTACGAGATACTTGCCCTTTTGTGGGTAGTAAAAATTTAGAAGACTCTTAAACATATAAAATATAACTTTTCTAGCATATGACCCTAAAACTGTTTTATAGACTGTAAAATTTAAATACATTTAGGGAAATCTTTGGTAATAAAATTTCTTAACCAAATTTTCTCTTTAACCATAAATGCCTGTTTTAAAAATTTTTAGAGAACCGGTGTGTTGTAATATGTGTAAAAAGAAAAACTTAAATAAAACACGTTAATTGGTAATATTTTTTTTTATAAAAATATTTCTGACAAAAGCATTCTACATTTTATCAATTTTTGTAACATTTTGATCAAAATGCACTTATTTATACCGAGTGGCTAGAAAAAGCAAAGCCTGTTTAAAATCCTCACATCTCCCTGAAACGCTCTGAGACAGCGATTTCTTGTTGTTTTCTTTTATACAATGGACTGAATATTAATCGACAACGATCTCAATTTTCATGATCCTGCCACAGATTATGAAAATTCAGAAATTGTTACAGGTTGTGGTGGTGGGATTGATCCAGTTACAGGGACAGGAAATATAAACAAAATAGCTTTGGTCGACTAGTTTCTTTCTAATTCGAACATCATCAGGAACTACATCTTACCTACTTACCTAAAGCACTACCTATTAATTACATAATTTAAAAAAATTAAAAATTGAAACAGACATGTATTAATTACATTTCATTACATTACAGTTACAGGTTGTCTGTAAACATATCCAGTTTCTGTAAGCTGCCAAATAGCACAAATTAACATATGCTAATAATAGGCAGCCAACCAACTGATAATAATTGGTAACACATTACATTACCTCCAAATCAGTTAAATCTTTCCATGAAGTAACAACTGATTGCCAGTGTTTGTCACAAGTCACGACTTATTATCAATTGCTTTTAGTAAAAGGTTGCTTAGATTTCAGAATTCAGATGCTTATTGAATTAATCAGGGTATAATTGTTTTTTTTCTCTTTTCCAACCTTAAATAAGTCCTTCCTTAGACGAAAAGAGATGCATTTTATATTTTTTGGAGTGCTGAAACCGAATTTTATATTTTTCTGTGATGAATGATTTAAAAGCTTGGACTGTAAAACACATAAATAACCTCGGAAAATTATACCTTCTACATACCAGTACTTTAAAAATTCTTTTGTATAACCTTTTTTACCTCGTTCACAATTCTTTCAATATTTCATACATAATAAATAAAATGAAACAGTTTTTCAATTATTATTATTAATATGAATTATTATTTCAGAATAAGAATTAGGTCTCCAAATATTCGAAGTGTTAATTACGCAGTGTGAATTTCCTCACGGAGGAAGAGCACTTACAACATTATCGTGCAGTTACGATCTATGTACTTAAGGTAGGACTTGAAAAAACGTGATTATACGTAAAATTATAATCTATAGAAACAAAGGGGTTTCAATTTGCATTTTGCATAGAGCATTGAATAGAAACTAGGTACTCACTTTTGGTCTTTTTGCTTTCAGTCTAAATGTCTAAACGAGTAAAATCGCTTAAATTATTTGTACCTACTAAATAATAAAATAATTATTTAGGAATAATTTTCCATACCTTGTTTCATAAAAAGTGAAAACTAAAATCGTTATTTAAGTGCGATTCGGAGATATGAAGGCTTCAACAGAATTTTTTTTAGACACTGATCAAAATGTTTGAGGCAACTCAGTGCTATGTAGTCGTTTGTATCTTGTTCAGTTATAGCGCAAAAGTTTGAACACTACAGTATTTGATGATTAAGACTAAGGAAAAAATTAGAGAAACATGTATCACAATGAGACACTCCAACACTAGCG
Organism: Tribolium freemani; assembly: GCA_939628115.1. Classification (NCBI taxonomy): domain Eukaryota; kingdom Metazoa; phylum Arthropoda; class Insecta; order Coleoptera; family Tenebrionidae; genus Tribolium; species Tribolium freemani. The sequence goes on along the minus strand of OW626785.1, from coordinate 14,523,849 downwards.
CCAAATCTCGCTTTTGCCTGAAAGTACCATGTTGAATAAGCACCCAAAGCAATCTCGAGCCCATTATTCGACATCAAGTATGGTCGTGGTGAAGTAAGTGAAAAGCAAAATGTGACATGCTTGGAAAGTAGGTGCTTATTTCACATGCAGGTACCAGAAGGAGTGTTGGTTTTGTGACGCATGTTATGAGTGCTTTTCAGCTTTCAACATGGTACCTTCGGATTCAAATCCGATCCTTGTTGCATCAGCGTCCCGATCGTGAACCAGAACGAGTTCGCTAACGAGAACTGGTTCTCCACTAGCTCGTTCTCCATATCGCAAGGATGTGGATTGTGCCACTCATACGGCGAAAATCTGGCCACTACAAACATGGTTATGGAGACCAAGACGTAGGCCGAGAACACGTACATCCAGATATCCATCGCCAGCGGATTCATGAATGAAAAGAGACGCGCTTGCTGACTGGTCGGCACCTTCAAAGGACGAAAAATAACAAAAAACGAGTGGTAAAAGCGAGCGTGCGTCTAGTGTTGAAGCTGCGGACACGGACGGGGTGTACCTGGGGGTTCACTCCGGACGGTTGCCGGAGGAGCGTTCCGGCGATGAACCAAAAGCTGTTGGACATGCTGAGCTGGTTTACAAGGTAAGTGCTGCGCTTCCACGGCTGGGGGTAAACCCACTCGTAAGGCGTGAAGCGGGCTAAGGTGAATAGGGTAAAGCTAGACATGAAAAATGCGCCGCCTACAAAAATCCAAATGTCGAAGCCGAGAGGGCTGAAGAAGGAGAAAAAGGCGGACTCCTTGTCGGTGGGCACCTGAGTGAGCAAATTACGACGCTGTAAACTTGAATAGTGTAACATTTAAACAACTAGTAACAATAAAACGGAAAACCCAAATATTTCCAAAAGAAGTGCTAATTTTTTATCTGCATTAAAGCTTAAATTCAAACTTCAAATTTTTACCATATTACGTTTTAAATTAATGTTGATTCAAATTTTTAAAAAAAATTGCGGCCTAGAGTTTGGATTTTGATAAGACATTCGTATTAATTATGTACAGAGTTTATTTGATCTTTGTAAGACGGTTACTATGTTATTACACGTCTGATGTTGCCCAACTTGATCTCATAAATTACCCCGTTGACAAGACAAGAAACAATCCACTAAATGCTTGTCTGATCTGACAATGGTGTGAGGAACGCTCGAGCGAGCAACATTGTGAAGATCGCGAAGTATCCAGACACATTTGAAGCCTTCAACACCGGTCATTGTTGAGGTTACACCAAGCCAAGTTGAGTGATTTATCTCGCCCAGACACCATTCACTCCTTTCGCAGTTCCGCTAAATTAATTCTTAAACATTGCTTTATTTTCGTCCTTAAGTCTGCAAAATTTAATATCTGCGAGTTCAAAGCCCGGATTAAAGTCTCGGCGACCGCGAAAATATGTGCAATGATTGCATCGCAATCGATTGGAATTGTGCCTTCCGTGAAATATGCACTTAATATGCATATCTGGAATCTGCTTACCTTAAACAGAATGCTGATGCCGAGGTTCATGAAGGGCTTCGTGAAGTCGATGACGCTTTCTCTGGCGTAGTTTATGGTCATCGATCCCACGGCCAAATCCGCCTTCTAAATAAAACACAATTAATTCGGAATTAAACCAATTCATAAATCACACATGGCAACAACAAACTGCATCTTGTTTCCGGAAATTTCACCAAAATCAGCTCCTTTGACGGCTGTAATTTTTCATCCAGTCACTAGACGTATTAAATAAATCATTTCTTGATTAAACCGCAAAAATTTCAAACGTAAAAAGAACGAAACCGGTGATTTATGAAAATTAGACCTACTCGGGCGTAATTCGCGAATTTGCTACTAGTTTGCGTAAATTTAAATCAATCTTCCACCAATAAAAGGCATCACGAATTTCACTTAAATTGAAATATGGATCTCACCTCTGCTAATTGATAACAGACGTCATTAACATCACCGGAATTTTACTCGAAGGACTCTAAATCTAAATTAATGAAAATAAACATGTTTTAATTATCTGGGTACAGCAGTCGAGCGGAAAATTGCATTTCAGGGAATTTTTAAATCGAATTTGGGCGCGATTTACACTCCACTTGGGGGATCAATTATTTCGTTTTAATAATATAGGAATCACATTCACTTTTCAATAATCAGTAACTAATCGAGAGTTATAATTTTTAATAACTTCTTTTCTCTAGTAACATTTTTTTTTATTTTTGGTTTGCGTATTATTAATCGAGACTTATGAACAAATGGACGATTTAAGGTGTTGAAAAAATATCGGGAATGAATGGCCCATGATTCGAAATTAAGCCGTCCATCGACGCCATCCCTAATTCCATGCGAGTCTCAATTTGAAAGAGTCGATTTAAAACGCGGAAGACTCGTGCTAGGACTTGCCGATGTGACCTATTGATCAGTCCAAGCAAATATTTCTGCACGAGTACGTAGCAAATGTTACAGCGGTTAGAGCTAAAACCGTCCTCGAATACATAAATAAATTCAATTAAGTGCGTTTTTTAGGGAAATCCGGCCGTTCCGTGATCTTTTTTAGTGCAGATTCCGTCAACAATGGATGTACGGTATGAGTTATAAATTGTCAGCGGTCTATTTATTCGCTAGAATCTTATCGAGGCGTGAATCGAATATTAATTTGCCAATTATTGCCGAAAATGCAGATAACCAATAATTCGGATTGAAAGCCATTAAGTTTCCATGCCGCGTTATAACTTTCAACCAGCGAAATTTCAGCGTAATTGCTTCCATTGCCCAAAATTAATTTCCGGTAACTCATCTTTCAACACGTGTTACATTTCATGAAGGTTCGACGAAAATAATAAAACCGTAACCCCGATTTGTGATGGTCGTTAACACCTAATATTAAATTTGCGATAGTTTACACGGATTCAATTTTTCGCTCGTAAACTCTCATTTATCATAACTCGCGAGGCTGATAACGAGAAAGATAACACATAATTAAGGCGAGATTAATCGAGAAACGAATTTTTGGATTTCAAGCTCATTAATTTTTTTCTTGGTTGCGATCTCGATCAGCTTTTCGGTAAGTTGTTTAATTGTCTAAAAAATTACAGTCGTAAGAAGCCTCCCTGAATTTTAAATAGATTTCTAACTAAACAACTTCATTAAGGTGGAATGCCACAGGGTTTTTTCATTAAAGCTGGAACGTTCCACGCAAAAAATCGTACAAAACTTTTCTAAAAGCGAATCCAGCGCAATAAACACTAACAAAGAACTTGTGACACTAATGGTAAAAATATTTTGAATGAACGGTTTGGGTGAAATTGTATTGCATTTGCTGCTACGTGGAGATATGTATAAATAACACATCGCTGTATAAATTTCCTTTCTCTTGCAATTTCCCGCTCGCATTAAACTGCCTTTGTCTTTGGCATCTGTTTAACAACAAAGCTACAAATTGACGGTTTCCTTAACTACTTCTGATCATAAAGCTTTGTTTATTCCAATTTGCTTGGAATAGTACTTGTTAGGCCAGGCTTTAGTGTGTTACGTCGATGCAATTTTTCACTCAGTTGAATATAATTTAAATGATATACGATGTCCATATTTCCAAAAGGGAGTGTTAAATGTGGAGTGCTTGAAAGCGTGGCTTGTCACACAACGATATCGGTTTGCATTTTAGCGCCCAACTATTCAGTTGTCGTATCTTATTTTCGACGATGCTAAATTAAAGTTTCAAGCGCGGAATTGAATAGAATGTGGAAGATAACTTGGATTCTAAAGCGGTTATCTAAGTCAGGCAAAAAATGGGTCAAGGAGAAAAACGGCTTAAATGTTTCCAATAAAAAAGAATCCTATAAACATCACGAAAATCTGACGAGAAATCATTTCACTGTATATACAAAAAATTGCAATATGAAGGGCTACGTTAAAAGTACAAGGTGTGGTGTTGCAAAATTGTTTTAATCGAAGACAGAGAAAAGTTAGCAGCAAAAATGGTGGATGCGCCGGGCTAGAGCAATTGTAGTTTTTAATTAAATTAAATTTTTAAATGAAAACATGTTTTTAAATTTTTTTCTATGGTCTGGAAGATATTAATAATGCGTCTGTACAATTGTACAATGCTGCAGACGTTGAATGTCCTCACAACAATATAAAACCCGACAATTGAAGCATTTAACCTACCTTATCCATCAACTGCCTGACAATGCCATTCCACTCTCCCGTTTCTAAATCTATTACTCCGTATTTACTGTCCGGTACAAGCTCTATTCTGTATTCAAACCCTACCATTGATGCAATCTCTTTCAACAGGTCGATGCAAAAGCCTTCGTAGCGTTCATTACCGGCTACATTCGTTTGGGTTCTTAGCATTACATACGGCTGCTCCTGACAATAAAATCATCAAATTACGGATTATATTTTTTGTACTGTAGCCATGCAGCTATAAAAGCAAGCAAACAAGAGGAAAAGTATTTGACGAGACATACATGCTGCATTAGTTCTCGCACCATGCCATTCCATTGCCCCGTTTTAGCATCGCGTGCACCGTATTTCCGATCGGGAACGAGGTCTAGGAGGTAGTCGAATCCGACCTCCTTGGAGATGCTCTCCAACACGTCAACGCAAAAACCGTAGAAGCGGCTGTTTCCGGTGTAATTTTTTTCCGGGTGCATCATAACGTAGGGCATTTCCTGCAAGATGTTATCGTGCACATGCATACACAAAATAAAAATTTAAACTAATCTACAACATTTCTGTCACAGCAGAATTAATACGGCGTCAAAGTGTTTAAACTTTTCTGAAAAACTTCAACAGAATGGAGTAAAATATCTCAAAGTTTTAGTTTCAAGATATATTTGACGGGAAAGTGTCTGAATGTGGCACCTGCTCTATATGAAAATTTATGTTTTGCAACTTTTGTGCATTTGCTAGGTGTTTGCTTTTGACTTTGTGTAATTGTAGAAGACGGTACTTTCTGTTTAAAAGAATTAATATTTAATTCTTTGTATGTGTGCTTACCTTATTTTTGGTTTACTCATAGGAGTGACTTTAATTCGTAAAAGCTTAAAGTGTGTGCTTTTACTAGGAATTTTCTTTGAAAGCTTGCTCTAGTCTTTTAGTTTAATAAGTGGAACAGACCGGATGAAAATTTGTATGAAAAAAATCGGGCATTGAAACTTAAGCACGCGGGATAGGCAATTAAGGATAACGAGATTAAGTTAAAAATCAATGCTGCAAAAGTTTCTAACTTCCAAAAACAGGAAAAAATTACCCCAAACGAGAAAGCTCATAATTGGAACCTGATACGAAAAACAAGGTGATGAGAAAGCAGCAGATTTTGTTTTTGTTAAACATTGCTGCATTTAGTATTCACTATATTTCGAGTGTATTTTTAACTGATAAATCTTGGGCACAAATGTGATTTTTACTAGTTGAAGTACATTTTTGAATAGACGAACATTGCTTTTAACGAAATTGCATTTTAATCAGTTTTGCGGTAAAGACTTGGTTTGAAACTTTATTCGCCTTTTTTTACTTCATGCATTTCGAGGATGAAGTAAGTTGATTTTATAAACTCAAAAGTGAAACATGCTTTCTGGGATAATTATCCTAGAACTAACAAAATGTGCTTGAAAAAATAAATTAGAAAAGCAGTATCTGTGCAATCCTTGACAGTGTCTACACTCACTAGTATTGTAGTAACGACTAGAGTAACGTTCATGGTTCCAGGATCAAAGAAAGCGGCCCGGTCGGTGATGTTGACCCCTGCCCCTGGGCGCCATTCCCCGACCTTGACCAGTGCGTGTTGTTTCAGTTTGAGTAAGTCAAGCTTAAACTGAATTCTACGTCCCTCTTTGAATTCTATTGGACCACTGAGACCTTTGAATTCCACCTGAAAACAATACGTTTAATTCGGAGGGTATTTTTCAGCGCGAACAAAAGAGGGGATTTGATTGTTATTAATTATGGAAGCGACGGTTCTTTATTCGTCTTTATGTTAGTTTATTTTTTTGGTCCCAGATGATTATTAATTAAACTTTGCTTAAGTAGATTGTAATGTAATACAACCCTCGTTGGAACTGTTTGAGGAAATTCTATCTTCTAGGTAATGTTACAAGTTTGGAAACAATTTGATGAAGTTGTCGCAGCGTTGCTTCGAATATTTTGAGTTGTAGTTAATTTTATTTACTTATTTTATTATCAAGAAACTAAACGCCACGCCGTCTCGACTAGTCATGCTGAAATTTGTAATTTTGTGAAAGTTTGCAAGAGACGTCAACCTGAAATTAAAACTGAAATTTCAGCTGCTTCAGCAGAAACCTACTGACGACTATTGTAGTTATTTGTTTGACTAGGGCCTTCGCTTTTTGGCTATCATTCAGAACTTTAATGAAAATGAAGCGAACAAAATGAGAAACGAGAAAAGTTTGATCAGATAGTGGTGTACCCTTAGTTCGATCGATTTACTAAAGAATGTAAACAAGTTCTATTTAAAATCGAAAAATTCTGAATTTCGATGATTGGTAATAAATAAAAACTTCCGCCGAGATTGCTTTTTTGACATATTTATCTAAACACATTGACCACACAAATTCGCCTTTTTACAGTCCGAAACTTGTTACTCGAATCCTCAACTCAATTTACGAGAAGAGTTTGGGCGAAAATGTGATTACGGAAAAACTGGTTCCTACACTTAGATTTATTCGAATGTTTATGCCGTCAAAATTTCGATTTGAGAACCGAATTTTCGGCCAAATCCCGCCAATTGATTAAACATGTCACGTCCAGAGAATATATTCCGAATCAAGGACCCGGACTCATTGAATCTCGGAAAAAACCTTGTTTTTGCGGCCGATTCTAGACCATAAAACACCTAAGCATAATGCGAACTGTAAAGACTCCCAACTTTTTCATCGTGCCAAGATTAATTGCCGGTAATAAAAGTCACAACATCTTTTTTTCGGCCCGGTTTAGCAGAGTTCAAAGAATTTTTAGGTCAAAGCTTCCGAGTTAAAGGGGTGAAAAAAATCACGATGAGATTATCTGGACGAGTTAATGTTTTGATAACTTAGGCCCAGTTTTTAGAGGGAGAGCGAAAAGGACGTGGCAAATGTTATGTTAAACAACAAAAAGAGAAGCATAAAATTGATGTGACCGTTATGGAGATTGATTCGAACATGGAGAAGGAATAAATCTGAATTCGGGAGCACAAGCGGATAGGGGTTGATAGCGGATATGAGGGCGCTTAAAAAGCCTGGAATAATGTAATTGATTGGGGGTTACAAGTCACAAAAGTTGAAGACGTTTTCGCTCTGCTTTTACTTTTTATTATTAATTACAGAGAACAAGGTCTTGAACATTTTAAGTCTTATTCAAGAATACAACAGACGAAACACTTATCCTGGCTTTGCTATTATCCTTAAGAAGGGTTGATTTTATACATTCACGTATGATAAAATGCTTCGTTATTAATTTTACTTCATATATTTGTTTTTAAGAAAATTGCTACACGGAAAAAAATTATGTGAAGGTATTCTAAGAAACCAAAACTTGTTAAGACCCTAAAATATAATAATAGTCGCTTTACTATTTTTTTTATAATCGATAAGTTTTGTTATCTCCAAAAAATTAGTAAAATTTTACGTACGATTTGCTCAAAAACAAGCCAATGCAACCTATTTTGAGAAAAAAAATAAGGCCCTTAGATATGGTTGTCGGTTCAATATTTTTTTAATGTCAAAAGTTTTTTTCAAAGGTTTTGTTTCCTGCAAAAATCAGGAACCGAGCCAACGCCACAATAATTTTAAAAAACAAAAAAATCATCAAGACCCTAAGAAGGGATTATCAGTTCAATACTTTTTTACAGTCGAAAACTCTTCTCTAAAAAGCTTTTCAGAAAATAAAAAAATCATAAAGGTCCTAAGAAGTAATTGTTGGTTCACTATTTTTTTGTATAGGCAAAGGCTTTTTTGATAATGTCTGTTTTTTACTTCAATTCATCGTTCAATGAAAATTGTGAATCAAAATTGTCGGTGAAGAGAATAATTTGTCATGAGTGGTTGAAACATAAATTAATGCATTTTTTCGTAAAAAAACTATTTTAAATAAAGTTAAATAAAATATTCTTATTTTTGTAACAAACAGGCAGAAGCATTTAAGTGCCAACACCGCAGATCTCATCTAAGCCCATTTTGTCATGTATGTGGCAATGAACATCAATCACATCCGCTACTTTACTCGTGTTTTCCGTTTAGCTACATCGACTTTAACTGCTTTCTTAACTAATCTCCCTACGTAAGAACTTCCAGTTTACTACACAACTCAAAACAGGATCGCGTAACAGCTCAAAACTGCCACATTATTCCCAAAGTGGCTAATTTGTTAGTTTTGAAATTTATTACCATGTTTTACGTTAACGTAAGTCGAGTAGCTACACTCATGCCACTTCAATTCGTTTTAATGGTGCTTTTCGGTCAACATTGCGCCTTCCCATTAGCAGCGAGGACTTCATATTGTTGTAAACTAGTTAAGGAGCGGTTAAATTTAGATCAGAATTGTGCAAGTCTATAAACTCGTCTCTCGTGTAATGAATGCTTGTATTAGAGCGTAAAACACGAATGTACTTTCTAAATTTTAAACGCAATTTCCATTCGACGGAGTTGAGTTAATTCACCGTTGACGCCAATAATTTCATGAGTTTGCGAGCTCCTTGAAAACAATTTGTGCGACACACTTGTGCGAGTTGGAACAACATCGAGCGATTTCATTGTATTTCCAGTTCGATCGTCACTAATGGCACGGTGATAGAAGTGGAGTTTAGGTAAATGACGACAGAACTTGCAGGAAGCGAGACCTGACAGCACTTAATTTATTAACATATTAGGCGCATTAAGACGGCTTGTCGTCAATCTGGGACAGCGTGATGGCATCGATTCCGCTCCGGATTTTGTCTTCTTCGGCAAAAATCCCCGCCTTTATTTCGAGTTAATTAACTGTCACATAACTCCCGATTTGTATTCTCGTCAAGAACATGTGTAGTGCTCAAGCGACTAAACACAAATTATCATAATAACTCCTGTCAGCCGGGCTATTTACGGGATTTAAGACGGAGTTTGCAATGAAATGTACTGTTTTCGTGCACTATTTATCCCGACATAGACTAAGATAAACTGCAGGACTTAGGGGGTGCGTGACATTTTTTGCAAAGTTCGCTTAGCTGTTTCCAAGACTAAGCAACTTTTTTAACTTCGAAACCCATCTTTCATTCAATAAATCAAATTATATATGTAGTTTAATTGATTTTTGTGTGCGGGTGTAAAAATATACACGAATGAGAGAAGTGTAAACTCATATCCGGAAATGTAAATCACCGAAAACAGGAACTACATACAAAAGAACACTTTGTCGTTAAATTTAATTTTACAACTGCTGTAAGTGCGTTTTTTTCTTTTGGGTGATTTATCCGAGGGGTGTGGACCGGTTATGAAGGTTTTATTGCGCAAAACTGAGGCAATTATTGTTGTGGCGACTTTATTCCAACGCGCGATGTGGGGTAGATAAATTAACTGATGCTTGTCCCAGTTATTTAGAAGAAATTTGAACTGAATATTAGTTGAATACTTACCAGGTCGCTACTCAACAGTCAATAATCAGACACAAATTCTGATGGTTTTTCTTAGTTTGGGTCTTCAAACACGTTTTTCTCAGAAGAAAGATTAAACCATTAATCATAGTTGAAAATTTTTTATTAAAAAATTTCAGAGGGTTGTTTACGTTTTCATAATACATCATTAGAGCTTCTAGCGCTGCAGAAGTGTGAAGTATAACATTTTGTTCGCTCAAAGACGCTACCTTGTTTGACGTTAAATTAAAGTTTTAATTAAACGAATTAAAAATTAGCTACTACTAAAATTTAAATTTAAAATTTAGTGCTTCCGTGCATTGCAACTGTTGATCTTTATATTCAAATATTCCATGTTTCTTCGACGAGTTTCCAAATTTTATGTGACCATAAAACTTTTTCATCTCTACTTTACCAACACTTTTTCTCGTTATAGCAGAGAGATTGATAAAAAATGCGGAAATTGATGGATTCATCCAACTTTATTATTTATTTTAGAAACGGCGAAAAAAATGAGGCAACGTATTTCAAACTGGGAATTAAAGCTCAGGCTTAGGAAATTCCGATCTTGATTTAAGTAATTAACTTTGAGACTGGAGGGAAAGTGTTATTTGGCGCGACATAAATAAGACGGAAGCGACGGCATGTAAGAGCTGGATACAATAGAATTGTGGGATTTACGGAGAACTGGGCGTGATTTTGCCCAATGGAGGTCTAGTTGAAAAATTCGTGCTTACCGCATTGATGTAGTTAATTAGACTAAGGCCTTCCAGCCACGGTTGTTCCTTATCGCACGAAACATTTGATAACTTCAGAGTGTGTGACTGCTCCAGAGTCTGTAGCCCGATGGCGAAGACGAAAACAGAGTCGTATATCAGTGCTGCTTCCGCCTGTAATAAAACATATTACGGTTAGAATCGTATTTTTGCACAAATTGCACTTTTGCTTTTCTGATTTTTCAAAGACAGCCGGGAGAGACGCTCGATCTGTAAATATATTTTGACAGAAGCGAATAAGTGCTGACATAAATTTAAATAAAAAGAATACGATGGAAATGACTTGATGCGATGCTAAAGAAAAATGGAGAAATGTTGCAGAGATATTACATTTTTTATGCTGTTGTTTATTGCGCCTGTTTGAAGAAAGTAATTTCAGTTCAGTTCAAACAAAATCCAAAGTGGAATCGCGGAATTATTTCAGTTTAATTATGGCAGATTTGAGGCCGCTTCAATTTATAATGATAAGTTAACTTTATGTTTTGCCACTTTGGGGTAAACCTTTAAGCCACGGTTTAGCCGCGAAATTTAATTTTGCGATTGCCTGTGGTGGCTGATGAAAGGATTGTGGTTTGTGGGATCACCCAATTCTGATGCCAATTTAATCGATTTTTTTAATTAAAGTTGTGTAAAATTAATACGTCAATGACTATTTACCGAATTTTCACGTGTTTCTCCGACATCTCATTTTTCAGTCGACCCTTTTGTGGCCGCTCGTGCGTGATGAAACATGGTCAATGATGACCCGAAGTTCACTGATTTATTACACTGTTCAATTTAGCCCCGGAAACGATATGTTCTTTAAGTTTAATGCTCGTGCCATTACTACCTTTCTTGTAGTCACTTCCAAGTGATTCGGGGTTCAAATGCTACATTTATAAACCTACAAATGGCTTCCACCACTTTTTCACACCGGGGTGTCAACGAAATTACTTTATCCTTTTGTGTTTCTAGTCAGAAATGACAAAACTATCTACGATGACAAGAATAAAACTTTAGCTGATGTGATAATCTTATTGTGGGATTGCGAGCGGACCTGGATTTCAGCCAATGCTTCCATTTAGTTAAGGTTACTACTCTCCGCGAAAACCTTTAATAAGGCCAAAGAATTATGAGATTTTCGATGTTCGAGTCACGACTAAAGATTGGCCAGGATATGTGTTCGGCACTATTCAGAGAAATCGAAGGGAATTTTATCTTTGCGAAGGGAGGTTTCAACACATTGTAGTTTAATTTTATTGAACGTTTACAAACGGCGAAACATTCAGTTCAATATCTTGTGCTGTTCGTATTTTTTTAGTAATAAATTAACTATCCAACAATGGGTATTATCATTTCACACCAGAATGGCGCTACATGGGAGTTTAGGGTGCATCCGCCCGTGTTTCCTTATTTGCCTTTGCCTGCAAATCAGCTCATTATTTGCGGTCGGTTGCCGTCACTTTTTGTGTCTTTGTCCTGTACTAATTAACTAATTTCGCCCGCCCAATCGGATGGCTGCAAGCAAATGTGAAATTACCTGTAGATAGGTGGAGTTGAGCTTTGAGTTCGTATTGATATTGGCTTGAAATCTCGCCATGTCTCGGAGCACTTCTTGCACCGATATGTCTGTGACATCGACGACACGAAACGCCGTCATATTGACAAAGTTGTACTTGAAGTCTTCCAGGTCGAACGTCTCCATATCGAAAGTGGTGAAGAGATAGTGGTACTTGTAGTCGTTCATCTGAAGTTGCAGGATCTGAAAAGGAAAAGGATTTGTTGCAGCGTCGCCCTTTTCAGGTGTGGCTTAATTAAATGCGAACTAACCCCTTTAAGGAAATGCTGCATGTTCGAGGGCTTTGTGTCAATGACAATATTATGTATCTCCTTACTCTTGATCTCTTTAAGCACTGCTCGATAAGATTCCGGATCTGCCTGACGTAGGTGAATCTCCAGGTCTCCATTATGTGGCGATCGCACCAGCTCACGTAGTTTTATAAGGCCTGGAAGCCAACGCGAAGTCTGTTACTAATTGAGTGAGATATTGTTTTTAGACGTGTGTGAGTAAGATCTGACAAATAATTTTTCGGCTTAGCTGTTTACTGACACCAAATTTGGAGATATGTTTTATTCATTCTGTACTAAAACTAGAAATAAATCAAACTAAGATGAAGGGTCAATGTTTGGGGGCGGCCCAAAACCGAAATATTTTTTTGGCTCAGGCTTATCGTTGGAAAGTAATGCAGTTCAAGCTTTGGAGAAAGTGTTGATTTATGATGCAAACTAGGTCATTTGGAATAAAAATACGAAACATATACAAAGGCGCCGACTTTTTAAGTTTCTGTAAATTGTCGACGAGATATTTGGTTTAATTAACTGTGCTTTCTACATTTAGCAATTCTAATCGAATTTAGTATGCGAAAAAGGGAAAAATCCTGGTTTTGGGGGTGGACCAATTTATGACCCACTTTACTTATTTCGGTTCTGTAAAATTTGCGATCTTCTAGTCCAGCTCGCAATCGATTTTGCTGAAAGAGTGGAAAGTATTTAATTCTCTAATGCAATTAAAAATGTTTCTCTGCTTGCGCCAGTTATTTAGTAAAATAGCGGATTTGCTAATTGCGATAATGATGTTATTTAAGCTGTTCTGATTAAAAAACTAATTAGATGTTTGGTTTTGTAACTTATTGATTTATATACAGGCCGGGTTTATATACTCAAAAAAAAAAGACTCAGCTAAATTCGTAGTGAGATTACAAATAGCGTTAAGTCATTTAAAATCTTAAGATAGTTGTCTTTTAAGGGAATATATGCTAAAATTTTTACAGCAAAAAATGACCCTTTAAAAAAATTGACCTGTCTTGTCTTTTTCAAATGTTTCTTTTATCTTCTGAGATATTCGAATACACTCGTTTTAAAGGAACCAGCTTGTAGAAAGAATGTTAGTTTTGACTGACAATTTTTTTGGCTGATCTAATTATTTCAGCTGGCAAATAATGCAAACTAGTTTTGTTATTTATGGTGGAGGCGCCGGGCTGTGTGACATTGAAAATGAGACAGAAATTATTCACTTTGGAAATGGCGTGAAATTAAAAAGAAATTGAAACAATAATTGCTTTAGAATTTTTTTCGTTTATCGAATTGTAAACTGTTAATTTTTTTTTGTTTTTTCACATTCAAAAAATTGGATTTTGTGACATGCTTTATTGTTTTTGGAGCTTTAGGTGTTTGAGTTGTTAGAAACCAGCGTTCAACTACCGTAATCCTCTTCATAGATGATGGCAACTTTGGTCCAGTTGAGGAAGGCCATTACGTCTTGAAAGGCGGTATTGAGCAGATGTTGAGCGGGATGTAGATTGATGGAGAACTCTCGAATGTCGGTGTCGAGATCCAAGCGAGCTTCCAAATGAGGAATATCAAGTGCATCGCAAATTGAGTGTATGTGAGCGCCCAATAGAGGATCCGACGGACCAAAAACAGCATGAACGCCGTGCTGAACCTGATTACAAGCTGAAATAGAATAAATTCTGTTTACTATAAACAAATCACCGAACAAATCTACTTAACCAATCCACGTTTTGTAATGAGATAAAACGGCTTTAATTTATTCTTCCACCTTGCGACTTGTTAAATTAAATTTGCGAGTCGGCCTGAAATGAAATTTATGCCCGCCGAGGTGCTATTAATTCAAAATTGTTTCAGCATACTGTCACACTTAAAAGATCCACACCTGTTGATTGTTCACCTCGGCGTTAATTAATTCAATTATTTATTCCTGCATTTGCTAATTTTTACGTAAAGCGCCATGCTTTATATTCAGTGAGTCTCTTTGTAGCGCTTTACAAAGGCCAAAGGCAGGTGTGGCACGTTTTAATCGACTTTCAAACAGTTTTAAATTCTTCTGCTACACAGAAACTCTCGACGCGTATTTATGATACAAATATTTGCTTTTATCACGCCATTCTTTACACTAATAATATCGGTAGCGTTGAGGGTCTTAACTGCACACCTAAAGAGATTACATTCCGAACAAACACATAACAGCAAAGACAAACATATTGCCAACTCCAGCGCAAATATTATTTTGGTCAAGTGCAAAGTAAAATTTCAACTCGAGAAATCAATAAATCGCAAGATAATAAAAATGTGCGCAACTAGTGTTATAACATAAAAGTGCTAAGCAGCGGGGCTGTAAAACGTATTTTCTGAAAGAAACACCTTAGTTTTATAGCCCGGGCATCAAAATAGATTCCTCTACCGGAGTTTTCTCTTCATAAAAATAAATTGCATACTCTCGAGAGTCTGCGAAATTCGTTTATCCGACGTGTAATTCGTAACTTTATAAAAATGCCGATGGTCTTTCTCTCGGGGACCCAAAAATGTACTGATATCGCTGTTTGCAACGTAATTACGGCATAGCACTCGGACTCTTTCCTCAAAGAGCCCATTTTTAAAGTTTAATTGGATCTTTCTCTTTTTTTATATTAATGACAAGCTGGCTGTTATTATTTCTCTCTGGCTTGCATCCGACTTTTTTAACGGATCTCTCGCTTATTAATTACACAAAACCCGTTGACCAGAAAATTTTAATTAGCCACGTTATCGACTTATTTCACCCTCCTATATCCCATCAGGATCTTTAACAAGAAGGCGACCAAGCGAATCGCTCGGCCATTTACCTTAATTATAAAGCAATCACGTGTCACTTCATTAAATCCTAATTAGGTATGGCTGGCTTACAGGACCGCCTTTTTGTTGTTTGCAAAATGACTCCCAAAATTATAGAATTTGCGTTTAATATGACAAGAACTAAATGGGAATAATGTAGTTTATTCGTTTATTATTAAAATATAAATTTACGCTGAATGGACCTTAATTAAACTTGTTAATTATTACTATATTCATAATTACTATTGTATTCGGATTACATTGCAATGTAATCCTAATTTGAGCTCATTATTAAATGTATTAGATGTGTCTAGTTATATACTAGTTATATAGCGTGAGAGTCCGTAATTGTGGGAGTTAATTTGGTTTCACAATTACAAAATTGTTTTCTTGTTTCCCTTAAATTCTACCTTTCTTTTGGTTTTTGAACAAGCAAAATTTTTTAGTGCCGTTAATGCATAAAAATTTAAGCTTATCTAGCTGTTAGGAATATGAAATGACTTTGAATTGCCAAGTGTTCAATGGTAATGGTGTCTAGACTTAACTGTTTCGTGAAAGTATTTTAACTATTTTTTCCATGTTAGAAAAGTTTGTTGTACGACAAAGTGTTTGGTACATTTTCTATTGGCTTACAGGTAAAACTCCATTTTGTGTTTTACTGTTATGAAAGAGAAACCTAAACCATGTATTACCATTAATTTTAAGCTGTATTTTTTGTTACAAACTTGTTTCTAATACAAAAACGGCGACAAAAATGGCCTAAAATTACGCACTATACAGCCTTTTATTCGAATGTGTCGAGTAGCAATCGGAATGATTTAAGCCAGCAATTTCCATAAGCGTTTCCTCTTCAAATCGTATAAAAAATTCCAATTCTTTTACTTCAATTTAACCCGATGTTGATCATATCAGTCTTGTAGACGGCTTAATTTTTTCCGTACATTTCTGCTCCACAAACTTTCGCTGACAGGGACACAAATTTGAAGCGATCGGGACATGTTGATGAATAAACGGAATTTTGTCTCAATGAAAATTCATCGAGTGTGAAAAATTCGCACATTCTTAGGATTAATTCGGCTTTTGGCAAACGGGATTGTGGTTAAATGTGTTTAAGTCTTGGAGCGGTTTGAGTTGTTCACGAGCCGACGTTTATGGATCGCTCATTTGTGATAAAGTTTGCACAAGAATAAAACACTACTCTGTCGAATTTAAAAGAGAAAAAGCATTGGATGCACAAACACGATTTATCATTATGTATGTTATTCACAAAGTTTGCAGTGGGATTTGTAGTCAGTCGTTCATCCAAGGTAAATATTGATCTTCGGTTTAGATTAACTTGTCATGTGGTTCAAGAAAAGTTTCCGATGATTTTTTTTTTTCGAGTATATTAGTATCGGGAGCAGCAAAACTAATTAATTGCGAGGGGAACAAACATCCTGTCAGGGAGTTTAAGTTATTTAATATGGAAATAAATTAGTACAAAGTTTGATAAGTTTAATAATCAATTGGAGACAACTCAAGGACGAGAATTTAATACAAAAATGTGTCTTCGGAAGTAATTTTATAAAGAGATAGGCGAGATAAAGTGCATGTTAATACAAGTGTGAGACTTCAAAGAAACCAAAATATACTTCTACAAATGACTGAGGAAGAAATAACACTAGGGAAATGGGGTGAAATGGAGAATAATAATTATGCTAAAAGCTACACTTCAAATTGGTCAATTTGCATTGGAAAGGTGTTATTCTTGCACATGTGGAGATTTTGCTCCACATGAATTGGCACAAAACTTGTTAGCCCATTTTCACTATTTCCCATATTTTTTAATCCATAAAATTTGAATTTTATCACACGAACAAAGCCCAAGTTCAAGAAGGTACAAATTTTTGAAATTTTTAACGCGCTGGTCATTCATTGTCTCACTAATAAGTATTGAATTGTAAACATTAGAAAAATCATAAATTAATTGTTTTTCAAAACATGCTATTCTAGACAAAATCTCTATATACGAGTTCGATAGATAATTATAAAAGCAGATATGCGATTTTATGGAGAAACGTATGAAAACTTTGGAAAAAATGAATTTATTCAGCGTCAAACACTTTCAAACATCGTCATAAAGTGCCTATAAAATGGCATAGTTTAAGGACTTTAGGGTTTAAACTGAATTTCAATTTTTGAAAAATCCACATCTCTAAACCATTTACCTTATGTAAATTTTCTTCATATACTATAAAGTTGCAATTTATAATAACAATATTGTGTACATCCGTACCTAGAACTTTCCGACAAATTGATTGGCGACCGTAAACCCGAAAAAATTTCTGTAATTTAGAGCTTATCTATGGATATGCATAAATTTATTAATAACCTTAAGACGCATGGCAATGATTGTTTTCTGTATGATGGGAAATGAAAATAAAAAGTACTAAATAGGAAAGGTTAGAACCTACAAATCCAGATTTATTCGAGAAATCGACTAAAATTCGACTAAAAAAAATCGCAAATCCATCATTTTTGAGTCGGACCAAATTGCGTTTATTATACCCTTAACTCTGTTCCAAGCACTTGCGTTTTAAATTTTTTTAAGGGAATCGAGCGGGTAAACGTTCAAACCATTAATTTATTGCTTATTGACTATTTGTGACGAATTGGGGAGGCTTCTTGCAAACTTGGAAAAGGGCTAAAGTAAACAAACGTTTCTTAAATTAATTTAAATTGCTCTATTTCAAGCATCCTGCTATCGAATCGTCACTTAACCATTCATACCGCATCGTGAAGCATCCCGAAATGTGTAAATGTGTTTTGCAAATGCCGCACTTAAGCGAGCACTTTGTTATGTCGGTCCACTCACCCTTCTTGCTGGCATGAAAGCTGTCATCACGAGGCACGTATTGGATATCATACACAAGAGAAGTGTACGGCAGCAGAGTTTTATCCTTGTTGATTTTGTAGACGGCATATTTGAAAGCTAATTCTGTTGCGCTGTCTCTCTGGTCTTCGGTAAATATCGCCCCTGAAACGCACCATTCAATTAGTATTTGCTGTTATTAATGGCAAAAACTGCGACAAGAGCAAAATGAATTTGCTACGGCGAGGACGCTCCCAACACAATCTGCATCACAAATTCGGAGAAATGAAATGGATGCGACAGAGATGTTCCGGTACTCTGTTTTGACAGATTTGAAAAATTACGGAGAGTAAAAGCTCGTCTTGTATTTAAGAGGAAAGTCTAATGCAAAAATAGAGTGTGGACAATGTTGCAAGTAATCTCTTGCTGATGAAGTCGTTATTATGCAGCACGGTGCAGATAAATAGAAAGAATTATGTGCAAAGTAGAAGGAAAAACTCACGATTTAGTTCCCGGCTCGATAAAAGGAAATAAAAGTTATGATCTTATTTTTCGAGAGGATTTTACCTAACAACATTTTTTCAGTGTCTAATAAGCGCCACAAAACAAAATTTTATCGCTTAATTGAGTCAAATCTCAACTTCCTTGCAATTTCTCTCCAATTATGTAATAAAAATCCTATTGAAGTCGTTGCGTCGAAGCGTAGGAAAGCTTCAGCTCAAGAACAGTACCCTCGACAACTATTTGAAGCCAAAGAATTCTCTAAGGGGCGATCCAAGAAAACTAACATGCAGATTTTCCGAATTCTGCAACTGTGATGCAGAATATTTCTAAACTAATAATAGTGTCAAAAATTATTTTAGCTTTGCTTTCTATTATTCCTGTAATGTATTGATTAAAAAAGCTCGCAGTCTTCATGCCCGTGTGTAACTCAAGTGTATAATAAAATTTTCTTTTGAATTTGCCTAACTCTGAAAAAAAGTCACGCCTTGAAACGAGCCCAGAATTCGGTCTGATCTCGGAATAAATCTGATTTCGGCAAACGAGGGCTTGTTTATGATTAAAAAGGGTATCAGTGTCTCTTTTGAGGGAGCTTTGAAATATCGCCTACATTTTAAGTGACGTTAAATTAGCGGAACTTGCACAAAGCTTGGATTAGATGTGGCACTTAAGTGAATGACAATTTGCGAAAGAAATGTGTGACGCATTGGGCACAAATGAAAAGGAGATATACAACCGGCGTAATTACCTCCTGTCTGAGCTAAGCACGGCCTTTTTGACGATGGCGTTTCAGAAACTGAGGTAATTGTTGAGCTAAAAGACCGGGAAAAGTTACTACATTTATTAAAAAGCATCAAATTTTACCGCATTCACAAGAAAAACCGGATTTTAACTAACTTTACTCGTAAAAAAGAAATGATTTCTTCTTTAATTTTAATTTTTGGACGCCTCAAGGAAGATATGCTAGTAATAGTTATTAAATCTTGTGAAGGTCCATCGAGGCTGGAGATATGTTAGCGTCAAAGAGCGGCGAGATCTCTCGGTATGCCTCAGCTTTTGATAAGTGACGGTGTTGCTTGAACCCTTGTAGATATGTCTGCTACCTTTCGTCTACAATCCCTCCGGAATTTGCACTAATCGAGTCACTGCAAGTTAAAGTATTGTTGCACCGTTCTTGCAGACCTGTCAATTTGTCACAAGTTCTGGAGAAATTTCATCGTTCACATTAGCTCCATTTCCTCTACACATCTAGAGTGACAGCGAGACATATTGTGCGTTTTTCGAACTAATTGGTGTCAACCGATAATTGCAAAGACTATTTACCTTCATCTTCGGGTGATAAAACGCTCATATTTAGATAAAAGCTTCAGCGGAACACGAATTGCTCGAGGCTATTTTGAGTATTAGCAGTGCGCAGAGCTTATTATTGCAGTGTTTGTCTTTGGAAATCCCATTCAGAGTATTAACAAGTGCATGAATATTTATAAGCGGAGGAAAGGTGTTTAAAGGTATGGCTTACAACTGAAAGGTGACCGACTTATAAACATACAAAAATCTTTGATGGTGTGAAGAATGTTGTAATTTCACGTGCAGCATCTGGAAAATAAAATTTTTATTGCAAATGTGAGAACTTTTCTTCCGTTTCAAATGTAATCTAGTCTTGGAAGGCATAGGCCCTGGATTAGCTATTAAGAGGTTGTTGGCGGCTGGTTTTGCAGCAGGTTCGTTAGACATTATTGTGCTTTTTACAGCTTTTTTAGATGTTGAAAAAAGTTTTTCGTTCTGGAAATCAAAAGTTAATAATATTTGTTGGGCTAAAACCGCCGCTATAAATAATTGCGTAAACACTATTCGGATGCATAAAATTGTAATCACTGCTCTGGATTTAATTAATTAAAATTTTATGCGCTTTTGAAATTGCTCGGTTAGTCATTGTTTCATGTTTTCAGTTAAATTCAACCACTTTTATTTTCGGTGTGACATACACAGATTTTAATTTTTTAATTCCGAATATTGCATCCTTTACCACAATTATTTTTAGATAATTTGGAAGCATTATCCGATACCGGAAGACAAATGTGTTAATAAAATGTTATCCCAACGGTGTGCTAGTGTGGTCGTGTAATTCTTGATTAGCTAAATTACCATTCCATTGGATAGTCGAGGTAATTACTTATCGTCTTATCTAGTCAGGGATGTACGGAAATAATTTATGCAGGTAAATGAAGTAATATATTACGAATAGAACACTCTTGTTAATATCTAGCGTAGGCAGACTGTCCTAGGATTTACAACTCATTAGTGTGCGGAATACAGGAAAGTTATAATTTAAATCGCTTGCACCAGATGAAAATTATCATCTCAATGCTACTTGCATGTATCCACTTGCATAATATGGCGAAAATTGAGGGCAAATTTTGATGCACATTCAAGCAGATTGTGTATTTTGAACACAATTCACTGCTGAAATGTTTGCTATTTTACTTAATTTGACTTCTTAAATGGATTTAAATATATTGTGCATGAACTGCTATGCCATTGTTCTCTACTTGTGTATTTATTTATTCCCAGTTTTCTCATTAAATATAATGAAGTTACATTCCCACAAACAATTCGTTAAGATAAAAGGCGCAAAGATAACACAGAAATGTAATAATAGAAAGACATTTACACAAAACCATTTTCTGAACAATTACTAATAAAGCGTTACGAGACATGAAGTATTCTTTTTCTGTTTTGCATTTGCAATAAAGCGATTAAGCTACTGACATGCTCGTCTTTTGAGGTTGGTGGTGGATAAATCTTAAAATACCTACAAGAGAAATGTTTTTTTTTATCAAAACCTCGTCTTCCCAAAAACACCAACCAAAAAAATGAAACTTGCCATTGAGTGTTGAGGACTATGAGCAGTAATGTAGGGAAGGGTGCTGGTATTTTTTCTGTAAACATCACAAAACGGTTCATGAAAAGGTAGTTAAGAAAGCAAAACGCTCTTGGTTGAAAAAATTTCCGTAAAATTGTAAAACTGATCGAAAAAATTAAAAAAATAATATTATATCATTTAGATTTATACCGGTTTTGGCGGTTTTGTATCTTCCAGTAAAAAATTTCATCTTGAGAAACGGACTAAACAAAAATGCAAATAATACTTATGAAAATATTAAAATAATATGTCTAATTTTTTCAAGCAGTTTACTTTGTTTCATGCAAATGTCGGTGAGTCGAATATGTTCATCTAATTCTCACCCGAAGATGAGTACCGGGTGGTCGAAACACGTGTCTTGTGTATTAAAAATAAAATTTGGTTTTTGGGAATACATCGAATCAACCAAATATGTTAGTTAGTAAAATCGCCTTTAATTTTTCCTAAATTTTCTGCGTCATATCTTATCATCCTCGCAGTTAATTTGCCGTTAAGCCTAAATCTCTTCGTCGGCAAGCAATTTAGACGCACTTTGCCGATAAAGAAAGCTTGCACTTTTTTACACCTTGGTTTATTGCTTACCTATTTTAACGACAGGGGGCAATGCGACGGCGACCGCGAGCAGTCCGGCGAGCCCCAAAGTGGCCCCCCAGCTGCCCCACAGCATGTCTCATGGCGCCAACCCTCCGCCGGCAATCTCCGCACCCATTTTCGCCGAACAAATTACCCTGAAAACGACATGTAAAATGTCTTAATCGCTGCTGAAACTCACTTATTAATTCAAATAGAAAAGATTATGGAGATTGTCTTAAATTTATGCCGCCTACAAGTTTCGGTATCGTTGTTTCGGCGAAAAAATGTCGAATAATTTCGGTAATAACTGAAAAGTTTGTTCGAGTGAAACTTTGAAAAATTTGTTGCAAATGTGCTAAAGTTTTCAAACAAATAAGATGAAAGCGGAGCCTTATCAGAGGAATTATCAAATCAAGGAGAAAGCTTCTAGTTGTTGCAAATGTTATTTGCTGTAGTCGGATTTATTTTTGTTTAAAACACGGATTGAATATTTTTGTGGACAATCATGAGTTCATTAAAACGCCAACAAAGTCACTGACCTCCCTAATGGTTTTAGTAGCCTACAACAAAAAAACAAACGTTTCTTTTCCCTTTGTGTCGATGGGATAGTAAATTTTCCTCCAAGTCAGCGAAGAGGCAATTATGTAAAGCCGGCAATGAATACTCATTAATGACTTGACACGTTTGCTATAAAACCGTAAAAGTTCCTCATTCAAAAGTGTCGGTGAAAAAATGGGGATTTGGCCTGTAATCCTTCTTTATTGCAAGTAGTTAAATTTTATTGGAGGTTTTCTCTACATAAAAAATGAACTGCGACACTGCAATAGATCGGTATCAATAAACCTCTCAACCCTGGTCGCGAAAAACATTATTTTCTTGGCACAAAAATGCACCGATAAATCTTAAATTAACATTACCCCATTACTAAATTTAGATTTAGCACATTTCGGTTCCTGCCATAAATAAAAACGGCTTAAAAGTGCATGTTTTCCGGTGTACTAGAACGCATAACCTTCAAGGATTTTGTTGATTCTTTGCCAAGCCCTCGCTTGTTTATTTTTCTTGTATGCAGTTTTCTCTAACAAATATCCTTCAAACGGGATATGACGTGGTGTATCGACCCATCATACTCTTGTATATTATGCTTTTGGAGTTGTTTTACAATAAAATTCTCGGGGTTGGGTTAGTGCTTTTGACCTAGATTTTGCGTATGCGGATTCTTTAACGGATTTGATGACTCGAAAAAGTTGGTGCATTGAGTTGTTATTTGCCGGCCTGTCAATATCAAACTTTGCTCTGTCCATCAAGGAGTAACAAGTACGGACATGTTAACAGTTTTATAT
The DNA here is from genome assembly GCA_939628115.1 of Tribolium freemani. Lineage (NCBI taxonomy): Eukaryota > Metazoa > Arthropoda > Insecta > Coleoptera > Tenebrionidae > Tribolium > Tribolium freemani. The sequence continues at coordinate 14,500,590 of OW626785.1, read as the reverse complement.
AAACGAATTGTGGTCGAGGGAAATTAAACATGATTTAATTTTCCAAACACGAGCAAATAGGATGTGGGAAAATTCACGGTTGGGGCCTGCAGCCAGTAGTTTATAAATAGACCAATGAGGAATATAGAATTTCATAATGTTTAAGCAGAGAAGTAAAACATATTTTTAATTTATTTGATTTGTATTTGAATACAAAAACATTATTTTCGTTCCTGCGTGTATTTTGGTGGCTTCTGTTGCGGTTTGTCCAAGTATTGACCTGTTCTTTGCAGGTTTCAATAATTGTTTTCTCAAATTTCGTTGCAACATTGGAATTGCTCTAGTGTGTGTTGCAAACTTAATGTATGATTAATGTTTGGCGGTTTTGGTATTCCCTCAACACCACGAAGCGCCCATAAAGTAGTTAAATTTAATCCGTAGTAAAGTTAGCAGTTTCACTTTAGTAGTTTGTAAAATACTTTGTGATACAAATTACGTACTCATATCCGTTACTTTGCAAAGTTTCAGTTTTGTCCAAAGAAAAAATAAGTTATTCCGAAGCAACGCTTTTTCTATTAAAAAAGTTCCAGCTCCAATTTGTAGTCACTTAGGATTTTTAATTCTTTCTTGGTGAGTTCTGCGTTAACAAGTTTAGAATACTTGATTGCGCCTTGTGAAATCCCGACTGGAAATAAATCCAAGACGAAATAAGTAGCTAACACAGAAATATTGTATGAGGTAATTTTTCACGCAAGAATGTCGGTGATTTTGCAAAGTAAGACTTGATTTAAATTACAAGTTTCGTCCCGGTTTTATTAAGAAATGAATGCGCGATAACGCAGAAAATTTTTCATGAAGTTGCATCAAAGCAAGAATGTTATCTAACTCATTTTTAACTTTACAACAACTGAGACAGCTTCAAAGTTTGAAGTAGCACAAACTCTATAAAGGTTGACGACAAACAAGTTGTTTTACCCTTTCGACTAAACAAGACAATAGAAGGGCTGTCGACCGTCTTATCCCTTAACACAATTCGGTGAAACTACAAACTGGATAATTGCAGAAGATCTAGTTCGAACTCGAATGAGGTTTCAGTTTTACATGTATTAATTCGCATTTACGAACATATTATTTAACGGTGAGGCTTCAGACCCCGTTAATGCAATCAATTCCTACAAAATTTTAGTACTAATTAACACTTGTAACAACTTCTCGAATTGCTCTCGAGAACAGACCTGGCGACAAAGCCATGCAATGTTAAGTAATTAAAGTTCAATTACAGTGGTCACAGTAACTGCAATAAATTATCGTGAATTGAAGTATTCTTTTGTTGACCGAAATCCCTCTGATTAACGTAATTCACATTTGAAAATGCCGAGTTTTCTTTATCCAATTTTTAAATTTCAATTTTCTCCAAGCTTCGGGTGGTTTATGTGTGTTTATTACCAATTTCGGTTCGCCACAAAAGAATAAATAATTACGGTGCGAGGCTGTAAATTTCGGAATTATTTTCCAGTGTCGTTCAATGAATGCTAATAGGACAATTGCTGCAATTGGTTTACTTGAATTCCGGGCAAGTAAATTGCATGAATAGTTGCTTGAAACGATTGTATAAATTTAACATTAAGGATTCTTTCTCTTGCTTAGTTTCCATCCAACCTAATAAAATTTTATCGGAAAGGAATTTCATAGATTTTATCAGATGCAAGATATCCAGTTCTGTTTGTATCATTTATCAGGACTTGAGACATGAAAAACAGCAGGTGAGTCGGCTATCTGGGATCAACAACGAGAAAATTCAACTTGATGACGTCTGGAAAACTCCGGAAAGGTCTTTTCAAACTTTGGTAATTGAATGGGAAAATCCAATCCAAACGTTCTGGGTGCATAATTTACATGTGATTGTGTAATGCATTGAATGCAGTGTAAACAATATCATTAGACAATTTAGTATGCAAATATGCGTTGCGAGTGTATGGAATTTCGAAATTTGTCTCTGTGCATGTCAGATGTTACAGGATAATTACAAAGTTTCAAACTCTGAAAGGAGAGTATGTGATCAGTTTATAAGGCACTGCAGTGCAGTGTTTCCAACTTGAATTATTTTTCTTTGGGGGTGCAGACAAACAGGTTTTAAATTGATTCCTCAAAACCACTTTTTTGACTTTTTGTCGATTCCAGCTGAGAAACTCCCAGTTTTAACAAAATACATTACTATTTTACAAATAATCCGGTTGAAAAAAGGATCGTCTTTACGAGATGGGGTCCTTTAACCCGAGGCCATAAATTTCATTATTTTTATTATCGCCAGTAAAATTTTTATTGCAAAGTGTAATCTTGTCTTGTTTCGCCCAAATACACAAGTTTTACTTTTGGACGACTATTAAGCCTCGTAGCCATATAAGAGGTAAAAAAGTTTAATTTTTATTTCAGTTGCAAAGAAAAATTTTACAACTTATGTCTGTGAGTCATAAAACCAGTTTTATTTCGGCTCTAGGTGAAAATTTATTGGCCGTCAATTTTTTTCTGATGGAATTAACAGGACAATTTGCAATTAAAACTTGGATTTTTTCGTTTAACGTGGACGAGAGACACAAAGAATGCAGTGAAAAACTATCGTATCGCAATTCTGAGTTAATATCTTTTGTCGAGCGAAATTTGCGAAATGCAGACAGGCGATTTGTACAAATCGCTTATTTTCTGGAATGTTACGGGATGATAAAATTCCAATGATTTATGGCTGTTGAGATAAAAATGTTCATTTATTATTCATTACTTCTACGAAAAGAAAACATTTTTGTAATAGTGTGCCAGCTTTTCCTTTTCATATAAATTCTCGTAAAGCCCAAAGAGTGCATCGGGAAGTTGTTTGCTGATTGGCTCTCTTTAAGTAAGATAAAAAAACCTAATCTACCGATTTAATTTCCAGGTAGGAAAACTATAATGCTCTATGAAAAATTCAGACTGAAAAAATTGGGTGATTTTTCTCGGGTATCTGCTCCCTTTTCACATTTAATTTCGCCTCTCCGATTGAGCGTAAAGTTAAATTTTGTATGGTCATCACGTCCGGATTGATCAATACACATACGAATAGCGCGATACCCCATAAAAATTGATACATTTTTTTGAAAAATATTTTCTTAGTTCGTTCGATTGACAAAAAATCTGATTGATTTAGCCGTTGCCTGGGAATGGTTACAATCCATCACCATCTTTTTGTCACTTTTATTACGAAAGTTTTGCTCAGTCAATGTAAAGTTGTTATTTTACGAGACAAAGAATTCTATGAATCTCAATGCACTACAGCAAGCAAAATAATTTCAACAAACTTGCGCTCATGTCGAAAGAAAACTTGCGGTGAGCAAAGTTCGCAGAGGAAATATTGTGATCTCGATACCGATCCATCACAAACTTTGCGTTTCTCTAAACTGATATGATGGGTTTGCTCGAACTAATGTGAGTCGATGAACTTTCCCTACTATTCTTTTTTTCCGCTGAAAATTTGCATTTGTTAAAAACGCTGCTCAAAGGCTACACATTGTTATAAAAACAGATTGTAATACCACCGCCTCGAAAACATAATTACTGTACTGCTCTCGTGAATCGCGTTATAAAAGCGGTTTTACGATGCTATTGTGGTTATAGTACCGAAAGTGAAGTGCAATTTATCTGCGTTAAGGTAAAGCTCATTGTCTCCACATTGAATATTTACGAAAAAAATTGCCAGCTTGAGAAACCTTCAGGTGGTCGTAATAAGCGCGATTATCTTTGTATCGAAACAAATCTGAAAACTTTGGAGGCCTTGCTGGGTATTTGTTCACATTTCTATATTTTTGTATAATTCATTAATTATTGAAATCATTTTATAAAAATAAATTTTGACATTAAAAGTGATAGGTGTAACCTTCAGCAGTTTTTATAAACAAAACTTTAAAAAAATTGGTGGATGCGCCGGGCTAAGCATTACTTTTTCATATTTTATTTAGGTTAGTCTTCGAAGGTTATTTAGAACAATTTACACATAAAAAATTTGTAAAACTAAATGTAAAACTTATTTCAAGATTGGTTCGAAGTAAACTTATAAATCAAGGCGCTTACATTTGTTTGCTTTTGTAAGACTTCTCTACATAATCATAAATATTTGAAATCAATAATTGTCTACAATAATTTTTTTACTGATAAAAAGTGCTTTATAATTTTTTTGCCAAAGTTATTATATTTTTTTTTATTTTTTTCTTATTTAATTTTTTTCCAACAAAAATTATGTATTTTTTTCGAACATTTATTAATTTATTATCAATTTCATACATTAAAAAAATTAACAAACAATTCAGTAGATTACTAAATTTTCTCACCTTTATGTTGTCGCTTTCTCCGCGTTCCACTTACGTCTCTCCCTAAATTCGAAATGCGAGGCGTCGCGACGCTCGTCCGCCAAGTTACTGGCGTGTTTTCGCATATGACGTCTCGACGCTTCTTTGATCGCGCACACACCAATGCGTCGGCGTTGAGCCACGTGCACATATTGAGGTTATAAGGAAATAACACGACCACAGAACTGAAAAGGATAAAATGGAAATAGGCCGGAAGGTCTCGCTAAAGCGCTTTAATGATACAATCTATTGTAATACAAAAAGAAGTGACGCTCGAGACGGAACAGTCTCACGTAAGAAAGCTCGAGAAAAACTTGTTTTTATCTGATAATAAAACAAACGGATCTGTTGGAAAATTAATAGCCGAATCGCCACTGACAGATTCGGCCGAGGGATGTTAGGAAATTATCGCTTCGGGCTGTTATTATTAACAATAAATCTGGCCGTTAACGGCGCCGCAAAAAATGATTTATGGACGAGTCTGCTTTGTTTTGGAAATTTGCAATCACCTCGGAAGACGCTGGATATAAATTGACCATTGTGTAGGCGAGGTGATGAAAAAGTTTCATCAGATTTGCATAATTTCTTCAATTATTTTGGTAGAAATAAATCGTAATTTGAGGGCTCGCTCTAATATATTTGACGATTCATTGTCTGCGATTACGCGGAATGCAATCTTCATAATTGAATCGAGATAATTGAGCATGTTTTAATTGTCTTTAATCCGTTGCGTGCTTGGCTTAGCATCAATTGTAAAACTTGAATTTTAACAGTAAGTCATATTTATAGTTTTTGTCAAGAGCAGCATAGTGTAAAAAATAATGAGCTTTCTAACTTTTTGCGGTGGGAAGGTTTGACAAATTTGTAAAAAAATGTTTACCCGGCGCAGCCACCAATATTGAATTTAGGGGTTTATCTGTGCAGCGATACCTTACATGTTGTATCATTTAAAAGTACTTTTAATTTAAAAGTTTACTTATAAGCCTCACTAGGCAAAATAGTTTTTTTTAATTTTTTTAATTTCAGTATCCTTTAAATAAATTATTGCCTTCTCGTAAAATAACAAATTTTATTAAGAAGTCGTATTTAAAAAAACGAAAAAAATTGTTTTATAAACTTCTAAATTAATTGTACCTAATTATTTTTTTTTATATTTTTGTATTTATTCAAGCTTGGTAAGAATACAGAAACTTACCAACTAATGAGTACAATTTTTTGAAATATAATTTTTGTAATCTCAAGCTTTGTATGTTTGATAAACACGGGTTATTATTGCTTTAATTGTTAAGTATACAAAATGCGCGATTTGAAATACATTTTAACAAATTTTTAATATACAGACTGACCCAGAAAAACTGAGTCTGTTGGCAACTGATTTAAAAGTATTTTTTTTTGTAATTTGTAGCACTGCAACCGACTTCGATTTTTTTTACAATTATTTGACGTACGACCCCACAAGATTGTTGAATTATTGTTAACTGGGAGCTTAATCCACTCGTAACCTTTAAAATTTAAATTCAGTTATGCCAACAGACACAGTATCTCTGGATCAGTCTGTATTTTTGTTATCATTTTAGTATACCAGTAACAATATGTTTTATCAAATACATTATACATTAAACAATAGTAACTTTCCACTGTGAGAAAGCATGGAAAAATTATGTAAATAAACAGCTTGCCCGGCGCATCCACCAAAATTAAAATTGCAAACATTTTATTCAATTAAAAATAAAACATAAAAAAAGTTTGTTAACGAATATTATTATACGGAGGACAAACTTTTTTTATTTTTGGTTTTTTGCTGTTTAAATAAATTTTTTCCAATATTTTTTTGCTTATAGGTGCTATACTTGATTTATTAGTGTTTTTATCTTCCTTGAGATAATAATGATCAGTTGATGTATTTTTATGTTGTTGGTGTATTTTACAAAAATAAATAACGTATGAAACGTACACCAGGGGCCTGTTTCACAAAACTATTAACAAGTGATTTACTTGTCACTCATAGATTACTTGTATAGTTATAATATAAATAGTAGTCTTGTCACTTTTAGAAATCACCTTGAATTTTTTATAAAACGGGCCCGTGTTTGTGACGAAAATTTGGAATATTTTTATTGTTATATTTTAAGAAAACTTATGCATGTACTTATAAGAAATATAATATTATATAATATTATATTATGCAGGATTAAGTTTAATAAGGATACAGAAAATTTCTAGTGAGTACAAATGCCTAAAAAAAGAGAAAATAACTATCGACTTCATTAATCAAGTCGACATTTTTGTTAATTCTTTTTAATAAAATGAAATATTTTTTTTTACTGATCGCTGCATTAGACGTTTGTTCATTACGAAAAGCAATCCCTATATTAATATAGAGTAGCATTTCTATTAATTAGGTAATTAGTGTACAATTTCCATTCACATTCGGGTCTGCAGTAATTTGTTTAAATAATAGCAATTGAACTGCATTTAATTAAGGTCGCTTTAAATTTAGGAATTGAAACGCATGTAACCATAACAAGGTTAATATTAATTGTTGCGGTGTATTGCTTATAACAGCAGTAAATAATTATTGTTTAGAATAGCAAGAATAAGGCAAATAAGGTAGTTGTAACCAAATTTTGGGAATAAATATACAGTTTCGAGTTAACTGAAGTATCGGATGTATTTACAAAAATTTCATAACAGAGCTATTTCCTGCAACCTTGGCGTAAATGCCAGTCCGCTTCCAACTGCGCTTAATTAAAATCCGTAGCAAGGACTGTCATGTAATGATTCTGAGCGACATACTCTCTGTGTGTAGCTCACACGATTATGCCCTACATATTTAATTAATACCTCCCATTATTGAAAATTGACGCTCGATCGTAGTGCGAGCGATGCAAAGCTTGTCATCTAAAAAGCTCATAGGCAAACTCCCCTCAATCAATAATAATTAGAGCTTGGGGGTTACAGCGTCGACTTTAAAGCTACTCCTCCACTCTTAAATTAATACGGTAATAACCACCTTTCAGACTTAATTTTCTATGAAAGCTTTGACGGTTATTTTCGACGCGAGAATTGTCAGGACTCGCTCTATCTACAAAAATTGCTTCTATGTGCCCTAATCGCTATAAAATAAAATTCGGTTGTGTGCTGGCCGGAAGTTGGCGACCTACTAGCGCCACAAACGGCCAAAATCAGAATCGATGGCGCGACAAAACATCAGTGATATAACGCGGCAGCGACGTCGCCCAGTCTCACTGACTTCGAACGAAATATTTCTTGTGCCGTTGCACTACGTTACAAGGTAGAAATTTTTAATCAGAGAAAGGACGATGCGTAAAAGTTTTTGTAAAGGCAATTCTAACAAAGATGTCTAGGGATGTGTAAATCATGAGCCAAGCAAATATTTCTTGCTTACGTCTATTTGTTTTGATTTATTGGATTTTCTTTTATTTGCGCCCTTACCACCATAACAGAATATCCGTTGCCTTTCATCCTATTGCAAGATAAATAGATTACAAACACAAATTACCACTCGGAACTCACAAAGGCAATAATAATGAAAATATATTGATTCAGCATTTTTTTGTTACACAATTTTCTCAAAAAAAAGATTAAATTCAAAATTAACACAATTTTTAGTTTTGGCTCCAGTCTAGTGTCGTTTTTTTTTTAAGAAAATAGTACAGTGAGTAAGTGAATAGAGAGAAGAAAACTGTTGGAATTGTAAAAATTTTAGTTTCTCGAGACATTATTCAGTTATCTTAGAAAAATAATAACGAGACGATTTTAATAAAATAAAATATAAATTGGCTTCTAAGTGCGGTAACATATAAGCCCGAATGAATCTCTCATGTTTGGTTTTTAAATAAAAAGTGACGTTGTCATAAAAGCCATAAAAAGGGCGAAATTGAGAAAATGTAAATGCGCGCTCCTATTGCGGAAGTGGTATATGGAAATTTAGCTTTAGGGCAAAAGTTGAAGCAATAAAAATAACTGACAAATCCTTCATGCCTGAAAATGTTTAGATAAATTCTCATCTATTCATTCCATTACGACTTAAACAAGTTGAGTTTAAAAATTCGAATAGTAATACTGAAAAACGATCTCGGAAAAAATGATTTAGTGCTTTATTAAGCCCAACAAAGCCTGTTAAAGCTAATCGTATTCAAGGACTTGGTCCGTGACATTTTCAGGATCGTAAACACTGAAGCTGGTATTAAAAATTTGCCTTCGTCGTAAATAAAAAAGCTCCCAGTAAATCCAACGAAATAACCTTCTACTACTTCCCAGCTGAAATTTGTGTGTGAAACGCTGCGTTATCAAGAGATGTCAGCACAGCATCGGTTTCAGCATAAAAGCTCCCGTCAGTGGTGCGGTGGATAACCACTTGATGCTTTCATGTGACGGCATATAGGACAATCGGTGATGAATATGATCAAAGCAAGGGCTTTTAATATGCTCTCAAAAATGCGTCTCACTATCCTAATTAATTTTTCCACCAACATTACGCTAAAATTAGCCATTTTTTACGTGTGGATCAAATCTAAAACAGGTGCTCGATGCGCTTTACTAAATTTCAATTAACAAATGGTTGAAGGCTAATAGAATCTGTTTTAGCGTTTAAAGCCCAAATTAATTAAGTTTCTTACGAAGTTTCTGTATTCGTTCAAGTTCAAGGTGCAAATTAACTTGTATTATTAAGAGGAGGGAGAAAGTAATTTTACACCATGTAGCATGATAACTCGGGAAGCTATTTACTCGAAATAATTTTCTGTTTACAGAAATTCAACCCTTGCAAAATAGAAGCAAATTTATTTATGGAAGGCTTTCGTAAAGCGGCTGCCCTAAGCAAATTAGCTTTTGTTTAGAAGATTGATTTTTTGGCTTTCTGCGTTGCGAAATTAAATAATAAAGTATTTGAAAATAAAAGTTGCTTTAAATAGATAGGTAACATGTGTGACATGCAATGCTGCTGAAAACATTACACAAAGTGTGATGAAAAATTGAAATGTATATGTAAATACAAGTGTCGTTACATTTTTATTTTGAGATAAATATTTAAAAACATACGTACTACCTTCAGTTTTTTTTCTCTTTGTTTGTAAGAAAGATTTATTTAGAAATTTCGAAAATATATGTAATACAAATGCACACACATGTTATTCTAAAAATGGTTAAAAAATAATTAATATCACACATGCACAAGGCACTTATAATTAAATAGCGGTGAAAGGAAAATAGAATATATGTACGAGTATGTATGTTCATGAATTGATGGATCAGCAAGTAGACAGCTCGTTTAATAAATTGGCAGCAACATGAAAATGCATCTGCCACGTAAATACAGACACCTACTAAATACTTCACATATCTGTAAAATATTGCTTCATTTATAAAGAATTTTTTATAAAAGATCTTTATTACAAATTCTGTTGAGGGTCCAATATCAGTGTAAAATAAAAAATAAAGCCTAATAATAATAATCCAGGCACATTTTATGTTCTTTTTGTATCATAAAATAATGCCAAACTAGATATTCGATTTGAATATTTAGCTAAAGCTTTTTGAATTTTTGAAAACGTTACAAAAGTAAGTACTGCCAGAGCTTCTATAATCTGCATCGAAAATGTCGGCTCTAATTCGTGCAAACGACTGGATTTTCTGCAATAATCCTTGTGCAATAATAGCGACAAACGTATATTAATTGAATGTAAATTTATTTTAATTGCTGGTCTACCTAAATTACAACTTGTACGTTTATTCTCAAGAAGTTTAATTTGTCTCGATGAGTTCACGGCGGGTGGTTTTTTGTTCTTTAATGGTAATTATACAAACGCGATGCTTGACTAACTCGATGTGGTGCAAGCAATAGAATGTTAAATTAGAAGGTACTTAGACATACGCGCAATTTCAAAGATGCTTTTAGAGATGTATGAGCTCCAACTGGAGGAAAATGTTAAATGTATAGTTTATGATGTCACCAACTATTTAGCCACAAAAGTTTGGTTGGTTTAGAAATTTTGAATGACCAGGTTGTTGCAAATATTAGCACACAAAAAGCACACAAAATTGTGAATCGGTTTTCTGATTATGCGGCTGTTTTGTGTTTTACCCGATATGGAATGAGGGCAACATTTGCTTGTTTAGAAAGTTCAAAATATATTTCCAAAATATTAAAACATACTAGATAAATAAACCACTATCACATAATAAGTTTGTAAACAGTTGGTTCAGTAATTTTATATGAGCAGGATTTTAATACGTGTATCAATGTTTTCACCACTACACAATAATTGTAATTTGGTTTTTCCATTGTAGTGGGAGCCCTTTGTCTGTTTGACCCAGAATTAAAAGTATTTATTAGTGTTTAATTTATTTGAATAGTTATATAACTGAAACGTTGAAGGCACTATGCAGATTCATTTTTAAAATAGAGAAAGATAACGAATAATAAAGTGGCAGTATTGGACCAAGGTGGTCCAATGTAGGCTACGTTCCCCTACGTTTAGGTGCACCAAAGTAATCAACTTTTCATCACGTGGAGGAGCTTTATTGGGGTGATCGAATAAAATCGAGTACCACCATTACGACCATTCAGCCTCCATTCGTAAAATTGACCTCCTTTACTCAGAACGTGAGTGCTATGAGGTTATAACCGTCAACCGAATTATTTCAGAAATGTCCATGTAGAACGTGCAAAAACCGATTTCATCAATAAGTTTGTGCTTGAAGGTGAAAATCTTTATGAAAGTGTGAGTATAAATACGCAATGACCTCCGTCGGTTTGTAAAGAGTTACCTTGTAATGGCATAATGGTCCCAGTGAAGTGCAGAAGGGATGCCATTCTGGAATGCGAGGTGTGAAGACGGAATTTGCGAAATATCTCCCGGCCTTATCTCCACAACTCCCCAGTTAAGTTTCATGCTCGTTATGACATTCTTTGAATACAATTACGGGGAGTACTTCACTCGCCGGCTATTGCGACATCTTCATGCTTAGGGGTCCATTAAAGAGCTACTTGATTAAATATGTCACAGGCTGACCACACCTTACTTACTCAAAGGATTTATACGATGACACTGTTTAATCTTATATCCGTCTAATTGGGTCCGTAATTTACTTCGAGCCGTTTCATCTAAAAGGGTAAAAGAAACGAGATTTTGAGTAAACGCGAAAGGAGACGCGAATCCAATTTATTTTATACGAGACGGATGAGACGGCGATTTTTTATTTTTGACGACTTGCACAAATTCGATTTGCATATTTTACGTCCTTGTTCATGTCGCAAACTGAAATTATTGCTGCCTTTGTTAAGAAAACTCATTATTCAATTATAATGAATAGCGGACCTAATTCGGAAGCACGGTTAACAAATCCGGATGAAATTTGTTTAATTACGTTAAGGCTGTCTTCTAAATTCTCCTCTATGGAAAGCTTGACTTACAGTTGTATAAACTACATGCTACAACAGTAAACGTTAAGTTTACTTTGAACGCACTAATGTTGCTTTGAGAGATTTATTGTGATAGTTTCGAGACTGGATGTGGAGTGTTGCTTTTGCGCAAGAATCAACAACAAATCTGCACAAACATCACTAATACGAGATGAAACAAAATTACACACATTCGCACAATGACGACCGTTTAGTGACTTAAGATCTAAGTGTTTACCCACACAACACACGTCGAGACTGAAAGCTATTTGATCGTTGAAACTGTTACTCCAAAACCTAACCGTATTTGTTGATTTTAAAGGCATTAATAAAGAAAAAATTAAAGCGACCAATAAAATACAAAGTTTTCAATATTTTAAAATCCTAAAGTAACACGATTTGTTAAGGTGGATTTTACGCTTCATTTTAATTTTATTTTTCTCAAACATTATTAATCGTAGAGCATTTTAACTTATGCCTTTCTATTCAATGCGCGATTTGACGTCTATAAAACCATAGTTGAAACATTTTTGCGATCTTTAATAGTTAATCGTTGATAATTTTTATGGTTTATCTTAGAGAACTCATGAAACTCTTCTTTTTAAACTGGATCCAAAGACGTTTTATGCTTATTTCTGAGTTTCTAGGACTACTAAAACGTCGTTTGTTTGATTTTAGTGTTCGATTTTTTTCTAACTTCTGATTGATATGATATTAATAAAGACCTACTATTTAATAGCCACTTGAGAGCGTCATTGTGGGGTGAGATAGGAAACTAAAAGCTACAGTAATTGTAAGGTATGCATTTTTTAGAACTTTTTTTTATTTCTTAATTATTTAATTAGGACTTATGGCTAAATTAAAATACTAAAATTGTTCAGTGCAACATCTGGCACAAGGAGCCAGTTGTTCTAATTAATTATCAATTTATAGTAAATTTAAGTACAGAGTTTGATCAAGTTTATTTTCTTCTTCATCTTGCGGAGAAGCAACTGCAAGCTCCCAAGTAGCACACACAGTTTTTATTTGGTCCCCAAAACGTTTTTGCAGCAAAATGAACAGCCATTTAACTTTTACAGCTATCCACAGAAGCGCTTTGGTAAGGTTTCTGTGACGTTGTACTGACCGATTAGGCGCACCATTTTTTGGCATTTACAGCTTAAAAACAGCCATCAATATTTGCTGAAATACAGCCATTTGGCTGTGAGAATTGCAAAGTAGCAGCTTTTAAGCTTTTATAGCTAACAAACTAAAATGTAGGAAAAAAGCTAACTAGCCACAAAAACATCTTTTCAACCTAATTTGCTCTTATGGCCAAATGGTCAAAATATTTGCTTTTGGGGAGAAAATGGTTATATTGTAGATAAAGAAGAGCAAAAACCTGTAAATCCATCCAGAAAAGTAAATAACTATAACATGGCTACACGAGATGTAAGACACTGTTATAGGAATGGCGGATGATGTTACATTTTTGTGTTCTTGATAAATAATATTAGACTTAATTCCAGTAATATAAAAGTTTGTGCGAACTGAGGTTTATTGACAAATACGCATAAAAAAGATCCGAAAAAGTAAGGCGCCTTCAAAATAACAGAAAATACAATAAATCTTTCCTTGTTGCAATTTTTTAATACATCTTTAAAAAAACATTTGATTTGAAAAAAAAAATTACATTTTTAGTAACGTTACACTTGTATTTTGCGACGGTAAATTGAATAAATCTGCTAGAAATTTATTATTTGCTATTTTTTTTTTAATTTTCAAACAACATGGAGGATCTTTCGCTTTCATCCAACATGTCCTCCTGCTCCCTTGTACCGCCATTTAAAACTATAAGGCTGTGATGTGGAATAATATGTTAGTTTTCAGCTTAATTTTCCCTAAAAATGATACTAAAGTGTGTTTATTAATCTTATTATGCTGAAACCTACTTTGAGCTTCAACAAATTCCACAGCAACGGTTATGTCGTTATGTCTATTGGCCACAAATTTCTTTGTACCTAATTTTTGTTAGATAGCTACTATAAAATGTAGCAGTCAAATCGGAGCATATTAGAGTGCATAATTTATCAATAGCTAAAATGTTTCTACAGATCCGTAACGCTATGTCACAGCGTATTGGCTTTTATTGTTTACTAACAGCTAACATAACGAAAATAAGGTTGTAATAAGACTCTAAGCAATATTTTGGTCAACAGACTTTTTAGCTAAAATTAAGTATAAACAGCCATTTTGTTTACTAATTCCAAAATTTGGCTAAAATGCTGCAACACTGATAACGCAGCGTGATGGCTTTCATGACTTATAAACAGCCAAAAAATTTTCACAGCTATAGAACTGTAATATGGTTGCAATAAGGTTTAGGAAAGCTAAGCAAATGTCTCAAAATCAGCTATTTGGCTGTAGCTGTATATTGGCATTTTTTTGCTGGAATCGATATTTTCTGGCTTTACTAAATGGATCATTAGGCTTTTGCTGTTAACTGGCCTTTAACATATTCCTTTAATGACATTATCCAACTTAGAAATGGAAGATAATGCTGTGGCTGTATTTTGGCTTAGACATGAGTTGAAATTGTATAATTTACAGCTGACTGAAAAGCAGTAAGGTAATTCGCAGCAAAGAAATACATTTGATTCAGTTTTGATGACGTTTTCATGACTATCTTTTGGCTGCAATTGCCAAATGGTTGAAGCTGTGCTACTTGGGCTAGTATTCCGCTCTTGCCCTAATTCTGCCGTAAACTTAAACCTCGTTTTATGCTTCAATTTCGTCTAATATTTTTCTGTAAATTAGTACAGCACGGTCACACAAAGCGTGTTATTGTTGCTCGGAGTAAAAACATGATACAAGAAAATAATGTCTTCTCCTTGCTCGTGATTACCAGAGGCGGGGCTGAAAGATATATGATTAGCAAGTCTCGTCTTGCTACTGACTTGAAGGATTTTTTCAGGACACAACACGCACATTATGCAAATGATTTTTGATAAGGCGAGTCAATTCTGGAATTTGATTATTTCCTTTCTAATTTATAAGCTGCAATTCCGGTTAATTAACTCCGGGTGGTAAGTATATTAGACTGTGAGCACGGATCTCTGCGGTAACGATCTTGGTCAAACAATCTGCTAGTATACATCATGTTTCAATTGTTATTACATTCCCTTCAATGACCCTTACAATTAATGGTTTTGAAACTATGCTTCTCATTAGAAATGTTTGTTGGTTTAAATCGAATTTCTACAATTTTAAAGTTTTGATGTGTCACAACATAGAGTTAAAACGCTTTGCATTTGAAATAAGTCGAAAAGTTTAACTCGTTTTGCAACTTCATTCCAGAGTGGAGATAAATATAGTGTAAAACATTATTTGGAACAGCTAAACACGTGCAAATTTAAATTCCGCGTTTAGAAAAAATCTGAAAACGACTTAAGCGATTACGAGTATTTAGTGTAATTGCAATGTAAATCAGAGGTTTGCGAAAGTTGGGATCTGATTCACAAACAAGAGACTCGGGCATAGATGAAAATAAGGCTTTAAATAAACTGTAGTTTAATTAACTACAGGTTACACCCTGCGAGGGTCTGGGATTATAAAAGGGTTCTCTCATCTCGCGAAAAGCTATATCCCGAGCAAACGCAAAAATTAAGATTTTAATTTAATTCAATCCAGTTTAGATCGGACTTCGGTCAGTGGTTGTGCAACTTGGCAATCCTTTGTATCAGATTTAATTAGAAAACATTAAAAAGCGACCCAAGTTCGAAAATGCTCGATCGAAGCAGATGCTTTGAGAGTTGAAAGGGTTGAAACGATCCCATTTAATAAAAGATAGATTCAATAATGTGCAAAAAGTCATGTTTGCGAGTGGTGAAATGTGGACCCGGTGGCAACACAAATCTAATAAAATTATCAATTTCACACTCTTCGAAGCACCGTTTAACAAAAACTAGATCGATTTTGGTCGAATGTGGGTTTGTCGGCTGAATTATGACGTTCGCTGTCGACATTTCTCAGTATTTTTCTACGATTATTTTGCCGGTTTAATGTTTCAGTCAAAACAGCTGAGGGCGCGCTGACATTGCCGGATTAATAAATTTTAACTTAAAATTAAAATCTCCAGCTCACGGCGAAAATCAATGATAATTCGGGCGGGGCAGATGCGTTTATCATGTAGTTTTTGCCAGTGTCTCGCCAGGATTTAAAGTTATTACGACATAGCAAGAGAAATGAGTGAATATTTCTGCAATGAAAAATTAAAAGTTGGGCAAATATATGCACTCACCTCAAAAAGCTTCTTATAAAGTTTTAACTTGCTTTTGAAACAGCCCTGTGTAATAAAACTTGGCTTATTAAATGCAACAGATTACAAATAAAACTGCATCACAGCTTCATTATAACTGAAACTTCTGAAGTTACAAAAATGGATATAGAAAACATGTTCTGTTTTTTGCGAAAGTAAATTGAAAAGTGCATAGCGAAGCTCTTTTAATGTTTTATTGAAAATAATGCTGCATCTAAAATAAGCATGCCGCAAGTGAGAGAAGTATTCCATTAGATTCAAAAATACATCTGCACGAAACTGAAACTTTAACCAGATGAAACTCGTTAGGATCTTGACGTATTTTAAAAATATTAAATAACTTGTAGCGATGACAATGGATTTTGAAATAAAGTTTGAATAAGCTTTGTTTTCGCGAAAGATGTTGTTTAATTACGATGACAGTTAAAGTATTGAAGCAATAGATGATTGTTTCGTGCACACAAAGGTTCAATGAATCTGCAGTTTAGAGAGGATATATAAAAGGATAAACAATCAGTGCATTTAAGCAGTTGGCAGCTAATCAATTACTTGTCTTGCACAATAGCAATTCAAGTAAAGTTTGTTAGAGGGTGGTACACAACAGATTAGCAACGCATGATGAAAACAAGCTAACGACGATTAATAACTGGACAGAAGGACAGCCCTTTGCGAGCAATCCACCTACCTATAACCCGGCCACTGTCGTGATCTAAATGGACGATAATCTAATTGTAATAGAGTTCCATAATTCCTTTGGGTTTTAGACGTTAGTCGATACTAATTGGATTTCAGGGATTAGTTAAGGTTATTATTAAAGTTGTGTAATGATTCCGGAATTGCAGGAGGAATCACAGTCGTTCGTCTCATATGCCACAAACCATCTGATTGATTTTATTATAATTAAGACATCAATCTTTGACTGTAAGTGTATTTGTGCATCAAACAGCAATCGTATTCACGCGAACTGTGTCGACTAATTGAACATGAGCGCACAATAGTGGTTCTGATTCTCCAGGGAGCTCTTCAAGACACTCGTTTTAAGTGAATACAAACTCACTGTAACAAGAACTTCACTGATACAATAACATGGAAACAAGTTTACAGTGTTGTCGCATGCATTGCCAGGTTCGGGCTTCATAATGCTTGTTGTTTGCCTGCAAACACTGTCATCAACCGAACAAACTGTTTAATATTAATTCCGACCGGCGCGAAACGAACACTTTTTACATTTAAGCGCTCCGAAAATGCTGCTGCAGTTTGCATGTTTGCAGTCTAGACCGCCAGGATCTAGTCTCAAAGTCCTATTAAATCCTCTCCTCCTTTAAAAATAATAATTAAAGATAAACAATCTTTGTTCAATTATTAAAAGTTTTATAAATTTGGAATACAGTTTGCTTATACCTTACATATTTTCTTTCCTAATCTTTTATTAAACTTGTTTGGGATTTGTCCTCTGCATTTTTTCATCTCCAATGCTCTTATTCAAGCCGTTATTTTAACAAACGCTGCGGATCCGGTTTTACTAATATTCCTCCGTCTTAGCTATTCAGAGGCCTATTTACGATGAATTATGGCCAAGTGGGAGTCAGAACGACTCTTCCATTGTATTACTTTGTATACTTGGCCAAAATCTATCGTGTTCTACAAGTAACTTTAATATAATTAGCATTAGAGTCGCGATTAAATTAACAAAGTTGTAGGAAAATGGGGAACAAAACAACTCAAGAAAACTAACGACATTTCTGCTATTTAAATGCACTCATTTCTTTGAAACGCTAACTAAATTTAAATTAGTTTGAAGAAAAATTGCGAGTCTTTAGTGGTGGGAAAATAAGAAGTTGGTACGTTGTCTGCCACCGAATGCAAAGTTTGGTATTCGTATACATTGAACGTTTAAGTTTATTGATGAGTCTAAGACAGAGGATGCCAGACGTTTTGAGCTGTTTTAGTTCTGTTTGGAATAAAGTTGTACTGCACGAAACAGCGATCGACTAAACTCGGCGTTTTTAGTGATTTGATACAGATATTGTCTCAAGTACAACAAAATCGTGTTGTTTGTTATTACCTTTTACTGATACTTGGATATAGTATTGTATTCTCCCGTTTGTACATTAAATTCTTTCCTTGCACTGCCATTAGTCCAAATAAATATAACATAATTCATGTTTTTATATTATTTTGAGTGGTTCGAGTTTTCTCTCAGAAATAGCAGTTATAACACAAGATAACATACTGTGAAAAAATTGACATCCGCTAAATGAGCATCTTCCAGAACAATGCACTCTTGCAAGTTTGACAGGAAACTTTCTATTGTATCAGTTTGAACTTCCCTCTGATGGACATTTCCTCTTCATTTGATGTTTTGGCTGTTTGCAATTAAGAGATTATGACTGAGAATAAAATTCGAGGCTAATTAAACCTTAACACATCGTAAATTGTGTTATTTTTCTTTGCGCGACAATTTTTAAATCAATAAAACAATTCAGACGGAAAATGACCTCACAGTGCCTTTAATAGCATCGAGAAGAGGCGTATATATCAAAATATACTTTTAGTGTTCTCCAAGTGCACTGCTATTAATTTTTATGTTAAGAGCTTTGAGAAAAACATGTTATAAAGATGTTCCACTGTGTACAACTTCTTGTTCACATTTTCCTTCCTTTCGCTCCGAGCGGAACCACTCGTTTACATTATAAATTGGCTGCAGTTTAATTAAGACTAACGAAATTTGTTTTAATTATGTTTTTTACGTGGACTCGTACGCCAATTCGGCTCGCAGGGGCCGCTTCTCTATTGATACTAATTCAAGTTTTCACAATCAAGCTGAAGTCAGTTGATTAGAAGCAAACTAAACCATTTAACTGCAATTTTTCGGTCGTTTAATTACCATACACTCGGTTTCAAAAATAGTTTCTCCTGAGCTTTGGTATCTCGCTTTGTTAATTCCGAAACGTCAAGTACGCTAATATGCTTAATTCGCATCCTAAATTTGTCACCGAGTCATTTACTTAATTCACCCTTTAATTTTATACCTTGTTTTATAATCCAAACTGACGTGATTAAGCTTTAGGGTAAGATTCGTCTGACGTGTTCGGCGTGCGCAATTGAAACACAGGGGTTGGCAAAAGCCGGTGACCAACAATTTTTCTTGAGTAACTGGAGCGTGACGTGTCAATTTTACAAGAAAAAATGTGCCGTATGGATTTGCGCGAATCGAAATGCTTAAAATGCGCGAGATGAAACGTTACAAATGCGTGACACGCAATCTGACAATTATCCTTATACAGAAAAAGGATAGTTTTCCTGTAGGATTAGAAGGGATGTGGAGGTCCTGCGAAGGGATTGCTTCAAGTGGAACGTTTCTTATGTTGACTCCAGTCTATGCCTTGGACGTTTTTATACACATTTAATTACTTAATCAATTATAATTGAATCCACAGACATCATCAGGTACAGTTTAGAGTAAACAGCTTTTGATTTTTTTGTTAACCGTTAGCGAACTGTGTAAAGTAATAAACTAATAATGTATCTAAAGGTGAGGATTTTATATGGATTTTATGTTGGAATAATTTATTGAAATTATTTCGTTACGTACACATATTACATCAATTAGCATACATAAATTCACCGTAAAACTATAAACTAAATTTATTATTACTATTAGTTTCAATAAGCAAATATAACCAGGATTTGCCCTTGTTTCGAAAATTTATGATAAAATTGTAACTGATATTCACATCTTGATTCCATCTGTTGATTAAGGCCATTAGTTTGGAGTTTACCAAATGTGAGTAAAACAAAACAGTAAAATATTTCCATAAGCATGCTAATTTAAAACTTATCAAGCTCGCTCATAATTTAGTTGAGCTTCCAGTTGTACCGCAAATGGTCAAGCATTGTTTCCCTGCGCTTTATTTAAGCTGCAAGCGAGTTTATTTTTATCCTCGGCATTTTTATTCGTGTTTTAGCAACGTGGCGCGTTCTAGTCCACCGAATTTTACTTAAGGAAAGCTCATTTTTCTATAAATAAGCTTCCAGTGCAGCCTCTCTTAACGCATCGATGTGCTTTTCAATTTTGGTGAGAGGACCGAGTCATTTCGGTCCGTAAATTGAATGCATAAAAACATTTCGTAAAGTCGTTATCATTATTTATCATAAAAAATGGCTTCTTCTAAAAGTTGAGTTTAGCAGCGTCCGGTCAGGCTTTTACAAAGCGATTATTCTAGTTGCTTGTTGGATTTTGTTGGGACTTTTTGAAGGGAAGCTTCATTAATTAACGAAGCTAATTTACAGCAGAGATTTAGTTAGCGAGGTTATAATGCTAGTGCAATGCAATTATAAAATAATGTTGAAAGGTTTGTCTCCGTGTTTCAAACTAGCAAATTGCCGTAATAGTCTTTGTAAATATATTAGGGAGTAATAAGTGTAATCGAGTTATGCCGGAACGTTTAAAATACAAGAGGCTGCGAAATATATTTCGGTGGAAAAATTAAACGGGCAGTTATAATAAATTCGGCGATAATGTGGCCATAAACACTTCAGGGATGATGTTTAATAACAGTTACCATGACATATAACACCCAATGTCTACATTACGTTATCTTTGTGAAGCGCCGTGTAGTTGTTCACTTGCATAATTTGAATTATGTAGTGAAGTGTCCTAAGTAGGACATAAGCTGATTTACTCCTTGCACCTACTTTCCGGTTATGTAATGCTAATGCACCAGCATCCGTCATTCTGTAATATTCCGGTTTCTCCAAGCATGTCAACGGTCCTAAAATAGCTTCCTGCTTTACAACAAAGTTTTATGACGTTCATAGGGAATTTCACAAATAAAAATCAGTTGCTTCGTTAGATGTTATGCCCATAGCCAATATAATGAAACATTCGATGCAAAAAATTAACACGAATTGCCAATTGAAACAAGAATTAAAAAGTTCCATGTGATGTATGAGAAAACTGGCTCAATTTTATGTGTGCATACGGGCCTCGAACGGGTAGCTTGATGTATTCTAGCCTAATACTTCATCAGGCAAACAAAAAATGATTGACGGGGCTATCCTTTTCAATTGAAGTCCATTTGCTGTGACATTAATATGACATGAGCTTTACACTCATCGCTGATCAGAGAACATCGTAGTTAAAGGATCCTTTCTGTAAAAGAAACCCAAAATTTTATTTTTAAAAATTATTTAAAACAGTTAACATAATTTTTTGCATAAATTATCATAAGTTAAATAATATTTCTCTTTGAACATATAGGTTTCTTATGATTAAATATTTTAAAACCCACAAACTTTCGACAGTACTAGATAACAAATTCGTAGTTACATTGATTGGTTAACATGAAGTTTGCTGGAATTTTGCTCGTCTCTAACAAAGTTATGTGCTGCTAAAATTGGAACATTTGTTGTCATTGTCTAGCAAACAATGCTGAATTACGAAAAATTGATGTATGGTCTGAAAGGACAATGAAAATTAATGAAACTGTTGTAATATTTAAAAAACTAATTTTCTGTTTCTGGTCGGTTATTGGTAAACTGAACAAACGCCTTTTGTTTGCAATTAGAAACGATTCGAGTAATTATTAGTAATAACCCTGTATTCATTACAAAGCCTCTGTGAATTGAAACTCTCTACATAATTACTTATCACTCTCACCTCACTAATTATTATCACATTCACACCGGCTTGATCAAAGCTTCGACACGACCTGAGCTTTATTTACAAGTGCCGACAGTTCAATATTTTAGTGAGTTTCGATTGCATCAAAGCTGAACAAAGCTTTACTACTGGGTTTGAAGAGTATAAACTTATGTTAATGACAATTATTTACACATACAGTGACTATGAACAATAAACATATTTTTCATCATTATTCAAATTTACATAAATGCAGTGACGTACACGTTTAATTGGAAGTTGCCAGCTTTGCTCTAAGCATGATATGTAATCAATAGTTCATTAAAATAAGTAGCTATTGTAATTTCAGTTTAATTACTGAACATCGCACGAAATAGAACTGAACCGGCTAGTGCTAGTGGCGTAATTACAAGATCAAAAAAATTGTTCAAAGGGTAAAATAGCTCATTAAGCTGTCGTAGAATTGTATCGGTTTTCGATGAAAACGAGACTTGAAGAATAAAATTTTAATTTGCAGGAAAGGCATGTAGTAATTTATTTTGAATGTAGAACAAACATGTACCTCTCGGTTTGTTGACTCTTATTGTATTAAATAAATAACAACCCAAAACCAATAAAAATTTAAAGATGTTGGGTTCGTAACATTCGATTGCGCCACAATTCGCGGGTCGATACCATTCCCGGATTTTTTTCGGGTTTTTTTTCAGACAGTTGTTTGATATTTTCTGAAAGACCAGAAAATTCACTTGTTGAGAACTGCTTGCGGGGGTGTGTGGATGTTCTACAGTGCGCGATGGCAACGTCGTGACGCCAGATTTTAGCCAGTGGTTCCGGGACGCCGCCACGGTAATCACACGCCGCTCCGGTAGTTCAGAACGATCAAGCGCGTGCTCATGATACGATCACCATAATCATAAAAAAATATTTTTTAAGCAGTGCGCAATTTTTGTGTAACCTGATCAAAAGGACCTGCAAGTCGGGTAATTATAGCTCATTTTTAAAAATCAACTGTTTCATTATTTTAATTCCTTTAAACTTTAGAGGTTTATTTTTGTATTTTTTTTGTTGGATAGAAAATATTTGCGCAATTTGATTTGTCCAGCCGTTGAAGTTTTCTAATTATTTGTTCCCGAAAGTGGCTCTTTTGAAAGTGATACAACTTGTTATTGCTTTGTTTGTCGAAACTTTTTAATTTCCAGTAGAAAATATTTAGTTTGGTCATTCAAGTCTGCGACTTGTAATAATAGTGTAATTCTGAAGCACCCTCGTCAACATTTTTAATATAAGACTTTTACAGCATCACTCAAGAATACGACGCTCTGATCTAGATAAAACTTTCTTATAGTCATATATCTTAAAAACTTTATCTTTTGAGTATTTATTTTTAAAAACTTTTATGTAGGAAAACTTTCTCTGTAATATTCCTTGAGCGATTCTCTTTCTTAATTTTTGTTATTTGTGACGTGATGTCGTTTATCATCGTGTTTGGAAATTTCGGGTCTTTGACTCGGAAGCATCCCTGACATTTTTTCATTTGCTATTGTTTTCCAATCCGACTTTTCAATGAAAGTGAAGCAAAGTAATTAATTAAACTAAAAGTTGCTAGAGCGTGGTATTGATCAAAAGAACAAGAAATATTTTGTTCCTTTTGGCACTGATCCATTTAATTAAAAAATCTGACAATGTTGCGCGAAAGCGCTCCTCTACGCATTTTTTTGAGCGGCCTTCTTACAATTTTAAATCAGGCTCAGCAATGGTCGATTTATGCAGACATCGTCTTTAACAGTTTTGTTATCTGGGATCAGTTCATAAGCAGACGAGGCTTACCGGAAGTTAGGACAAAATTTCAACATCTCTCTTAACCTAATCTCTTTGCTTTCATTCGGAAAAAACGGTAATTTTAGTCAAACACAATGAACATCAAATGGCAAAATATTCGGAAAGTTGAAGCCGTATTATTATAATGTGGCGATCGATAGTCGGAAAGTTGCCGAAAACGTGTTTGATAAAAACTTTGTTTTTGTGGTAGGCTTTCAAAGACATTTGTGAATGAATGTTGGATCCTGTCACAGTTATTTAGGTAACAAATTGAACTTCTTTTCCTTTGATACATTTTCAATGATTTTCACAAAATAACAATCCTCCAAAAATTGTTTCCAAGTTAGCTAATACAAGGGTATGAGTTGCCCTTATCGTGCAAAACTTAGCTCAAATTATTCGGACTTTTTGAATCTGATAGACTTAATTAGCGTTTTGTATTTTGTTATTCATTTCGTTTGCATCCAAAGGTTGATAAGGCAATAATTACAAAATTAATATTTATTCGATTAAGACCAAAATTGGGTTTGATGTCAAGCTCTCAAGCAACAAATATTTGTTGAGACAACATTTCCAACTTTGCTTTGATGCTAAGTTTGATTAAATTAAATGTTGATTTTTGTTTTGCATATTTATAAATATTTCCTGCATTTCCCGCAAAAATTAATTTTGGCGGCCTCCAGACATTTACAATTATCGCAAGCTTTTCCAACCAAATTCTTTCTCATTTTGGGCCTAGAAGATGAAAGCCGGTATTAATTCAGAAAATAATACGCAATCTGAGAGCGCAACTAAACCTTGTTGTTTTATGGCTCGTTATGTGATTGCTGTTATTTCCGTTTCAAGTGTTTGCTTGAAACTATTGGCGCAAAATTAAATAATCCTGTTGCTAGTCCTTTGCTACGTCTGATTAAATAACATGCGGTATTTTCACTTTAGACTCCAACTTTACCAATCGAGACTAGAATTACAACTTACTTTCTGATTAATTTTTACTGTAATCAAGATTTAAATGAGTAAATGTCCAACTTGAACAATCTATTTAAACCGACGGGAATTTTCTTAAAAAGTTTAACAAGGGTTGACGTAATTTATGACCCTTGTGAAGACCGATCAAACCCAAGATTTGCAAGTGGACAGACCAGCAATGCGGCACGAAACCACACTCTAAGTTGGTTTGGGTTTTGGGAATGTCAAAGGTTTCCTGTGTTGCCTGTTATGATAGTAATTATAAATGGGATGTTTTTGTTCAAAAAAGACCATTTATTTGCATAAATATTAATCAAATGTATTATCTATTTAATTAATTAAATGGATGGCCCAAAATAATAAACCTTCATTTTGCATTTTAAATTTATTATTATTAAACATTAAATTCATGAGACGCAAAGAGAAATAAAACTAACAAAATTATTATTATCTACAGGTCGCAAGTGCGAAACAGCGTAATATCGTAGGAAATATCAAGATTAATCGTTAGAGGTGTTCACTGCGTTTGAAACAGCACGAAATAAAGCCCATAAGACGCCCAAGTCTATCAAAATTATTTCCAGGCAGAGCTTTGCGACTGAAGATTTTGTTTATTTTGCAAAAGTGTTTGAACCCTGGCTGTTGGCATTTGAAACCAAGGCGTTGATTCTATTGATCAGTTCCATCCACGTGATTTTTTACAAACAATTGAAAATAATATTTATTCGTTTCCGGCCAACGAACGGAAACAAAACCGCCAATTTTTATTGCGGAAGCAAAATTTATTGTATTAATAAAACCGGAGGCAAATTGAACTTATCACTTTTGAATTTATTATTATTAAATTTATATTTTCAGTCTTCAATTTCCGTTTGATTTATTTTAATTTCTCCAAAGTTTCGAATATTCATGTATTATTTGCACAGACAAGTACAATAAACACTAACGACAACATGAGGCTTTGGTTAGGCGAATTTGACTCGGTAAACTTCCTCCGCATTATATTGTGCGCAATTAAAAGCTGGGTAAAATAAATGCTGGTTAGATTAAGTTGACTTTGTTCATGCTGTCGCATTAGCTAAATTAAACTTTATGTTAATTCAGATGACAAAACTGCTGTACAAAAATATTAAATATTAAAGTGGATAATGAAATAAAATGTCGTCATTTGCAACACTGACAAACTTAAGCGCAAGTTAAATATTATTTTCCATGATTAAGCGTAGCCTAGGTTCATTTGCACCTTGCAAATTTCAGGGGTCAAAGCACCTCCAACGCCGGTTTGTTGTGCTTGAGATGGCCCTTTGAGGGGAATTGAGACGGACAAAATGTGCACCTTCAAAACAACATCAACAATTTAGAAACGTGCTCGGATTAATTATTTTAATGCGACGACTGAGCGACACAAGCCAACGAAAAATAAACAAGTTTCAAGATTTTTTGCTTCAATCCAGAGCTACAAAGATCGCTACAAATTTAACTACATACAATTTTAAATTAAAAACAATTCGAAGCAATCACACCTGATGCTATTACAAACAAAAATAGTTTTTTCATATATAAAAATACATACAAATTCTAAAGTTTGCGTTTGCTTATTGTTTTTACAAACGCTGTGTTTCAGAATGTTAAATTAATAAATATTGTACTATGATATTTCCTACTTTTATAAATGGATCTAAAAAATAATACGAACATATTGTTCAAGCAATTCAGATGAACGTTGTTTCAGTTAGAAATTGTCATCACTGTGGGGACAGTAAATCCTAATCCACTCTGTATATTCAATTAACAATAAATTATCTAAAGTGAGACTAGTTTGCTCTTGCTAGTACTCAAACTTCACCCACGTTATAATAAACAAAGTGACTGTAACAAATTTGACTTTTAGAGATCGCAATAGTTTATTATATTGTCTATAGCATTTTGTGCTCTCATAAAATTTAGCGTAACAAGAAAAATACCGACTGACCATCAAATTTTGTACTACTAAGAAAGCCAAGAATTAATTGTTCTGAGCATTTTCTAATTGTAATTTGTGCAACACAATTTGAAATTAAATAAACTATAAATAAAATTCAAATTTCTAAAAACAAAATGATACATAACATTTTACATTTTTAGCGTTTTTAGCACTTTTAAAACAAAGTTGTTTAAAATTGCCAATGCTTTTAATTAATTAAATTTCATATACTAATATACATATTTATTGCTATAGTAAACCACAAATCAAAAGAGAAAAATAATTATAAAAAGTGTACATATGCATAAGTTTTGAAACAATATACGAACAACATTTTTAAAATAAAATAATTAATAATGTTATTGCCCACAAACTCACAATTTCAATGAAAATGTTTTTTTTGCCTTTATTGTTTGAAAAGTCAATGCAGGCACTGCACCATATTAACGTTAATTAAATTTTTGCAACATTTTTGTTTAATTTGAGTATTTGCTACAAAAGTGCAGAATCATCGTGCGTTCTTTATCATCACACGTCTAATTATGTCAAAACGAAGTTACCACAATTAGGGGGAGAATTCCTTAAAGACTGCTTTTCTCATCATTTTCCTTTCGTTTTTTACAAATTTCGCCAACTTCTAAGAGATCCACGCGTAAATCTGTTTGGTGGCAAAGAAAGAGGTCTAATGGCGCTGACGGCGCCCCCGTAAATATTTCAGGGGGCTATCTGCATAATGCATAGCGTACTCTGCACAGATTATAACATGTATTATTCAGTTCCGTGTCTCAAATTCAGAGATCTGCCCACAGACAACTAGTATAAATGCATCCGTTGGGCCCTGTTTCAACGGAATCCTTTTAGGTGAGATGGATTACCATCATACCTGCTAAGGTCGGTCCTGAAATACGTCGCTCCGCAAACAAACGCCTTGTGTTAACAAAGTCAGGACTAAGAATCTGCTGGATTTACGCTCGACGTGTTGGAGGTTTACCAAAGCGAAATGTATGATTAATTATTATGGAAATTTTAGAAGAATTAATTGCATTTACAATTGTGAGTGTTTTGCAATTTAAATTACAACGCGAAAAGTTTTGATTCGGCGTTTACATACGGAAAATTTCATTTACACATAGATACTACAGCTTACGTTCAACGCAAAGGTTGCGTTATTACGGGTGAAGGAAAAATGCATATTTATGATCACTGCCTAACGGACCCATAAACTCAATTTTGAAATTATTTTCTTAATAAAAACTGAATTTCTCCCAAAGTGCAGATAGTCTGGCTTGCCTCACATAACCAACTACCGGAAAGTTTGATGCTGTCTGGATGTTGTAAAGGTTGTGACTAAACACTGAACTTTAACTTTTTAAATATTTTTTAATTTTTAATTTGAATTACTTTACAGGTAGTAATGCCTGTTCACTGCGAAAACAAATATTTACAATTTAACAATATCCTTAAATTAGCTAAACTGAAATGAAAGCGTAATTAAAGTAAATTTTATGTAAGGGAAAACTTTGTTTAATTTATATCTTGTCATCACTTTATAACACAACAGCACTAGTTATAAATTTTAATAATAACCAAAGTTTATTTATTTGAAGGTTTTGAAATTCCAATTAGTTGTCTAAAAGAGGTTAAACTTCTTAACTTGAGTGTTTCGAAGCATGACAAGATAGTTACGTACCTAGAGCCATAAAACTTAATAAGTTCCTTTGTGCCTTCATGTATTATGATTTAAATAGATAGTAGAGGCGCTGTGAAACCTAGCAAATTAATAAAAGCCAACAAAGCATTTAGGATTTTATTTAGTAGCTGCATATTCAATAGTTTACAAAAATACACGAGGGCAATAAAAATGAATGGTGCGGACGCTATTTTATGAAACAACATTCAAACGCAAGAATTTTTTGTTAATTTGTGCAAATAATTTTGTTTTTATTTCGAACCGTAGCGACGATATAAAAGTGTATTTGCACAGGGTTTAACACTTTCAAATACTCTGAAATAAAAAAGTATTCTCGCTTTCAGCTTTCGTGTTCGGTGCAATATGAATCCTCTTGGGTTTGAGTCAAAAGTTAATGTGTGAAACCACTTAGCCATCTATAAGAAAAAGTTTACAATATATTTCAGACAACCGCCCAAAACTCCTAAAAAGCATTTGCATTGAACTGAATAAATAACAATTTTGCTCTTGTTTGCGGTTAAATTGTGCGCTCGTTTCAGTGTATTTAAATTTTCTCTATGAATAACGGCAATTACATGCGGTGGCATCCACTGCAACAAAGTTCTTAATGCTAATTACGTGATTAGAATCGCCCCCGAAAGAAGCCCAGTAGCGCAGCTAATATATTCATGAAGCGACTTTTATGTTTGCCAATTAAACAAATGCTGTAAAGTCGGTTTTACCAATCTGCTGGTTCAAGCAAATTGTGTCAATATTACGCATCCATACGTGCCCCAACATTTAAGCGAGCACCCGATTGATGATAATTTGCGCTTTCCATTAGGCGGACATCGAAATTTGCCAACCGAAAATTTGATATAACGATTAGTTTTTCTGGCAGAAGTCGATTGTTCAGCGAAATTTTCTTTGCATTGTTAATTGGGAAAATTGGAATGAAATCGGCCATGCACGAGTAGATTTTTAATCAGTTGCTTTCATACATAATTTGGCGCTCATTTCTGAGAAAATTAGCAAGAGTCCTAAAACTGACGAAAGGGGCCGCAGACTTGTCATAAATTATTTATACTTTGTTTCAATCCGGAACTATCGCTACGGATGCCCTGGATTGGTATGCTTTATATTCGACAAGGGTGTGGCCAGAAATTTTAACCGTAGGAGGATATCGACGATAATTTATAGCAAGTAATTTCGGGAAAAAATGCCCGCAACAAAATCACACCCTCATAGATACTCAAAAATACCAAGTGGCTTCCGTTCATACAAAATCAATAAGCTTTACCAGCGACGTTTTTTCTTTTTTAAACATAGCAAATAGTATGTGCAAATATATTTAGCTTCAACTTTTGGGTTAGTGCCTATCAAAGTTGCCACCGCATTTAGTCGCTCTTTTCCTTTGAAGATGAATGAAATTAGAGATAAAATCCCCAAGGGGATCCAATTAATGGTCTAATTCATAGTTTTATTGTTTCAGGTAAATTGGTTCTGCTGTCGTGGGTGGCAATCATTAAAAGTTGCGTCTCTGGTTTTTTTTTTATTACCGTTCGATTGCTAGCAATTCTTGTAAGTTATTTTATTTGTTGTAACAAACGTTATTTCAGGTTTCAATTCCTTTTCGTTACGAAATTTAATTTAGATAAGATCTTCATTGCTATCCAACATTTCAGCTTCGAAAGGTCCGTTTAAACTATATAAATAAAATCAGTGTAGTGTAATAATGAATTAGATAAACTCGACTCAAAGTGTTCAAATATTTGTGGACCGGACCCTTCCTAAATCAATGTTTATCTAAGTGTATTCTAATTATAAACATTGTTGATGGTATTAATTTAGTGTGGTGAATTTGGATGTGATGCTGCATTGCATATGCAGTGATATCTGGTCATGCTGATTGGTCGATCAGGGATAGCAAAATGGGGGTGATATGTGTGCTGATACTCGTTTGGAGTACGCTGGCATCGAATGCTCTACCACCTGTCATTCGCATTGGTAAGTTCTGCATTTACTTTTACAATACACCATGGTTTGAAATGGTGGATGCGCCGGGATAATAATCAAACATTTCATTTTCTTACTGTGTGTACAAAATGTTTAAATTACTTTGTGCTTAAACGTTAAACGAAATTACTTTTTTATACAAATTCAAAAATTCTTTGATGTTTTTAAGCTTATATCCGGGTTTATTTATTACCACATTTGATACTACGCTTTGAGCTTGTTTAAAGTCAAATGTATCAAATAAAAACCTTAATAGCTACATTTTATTAAAAACCCGCAATATGAACAGATTTATTTAAACATCGGTCAGGTATTTTACGTGTTCACTGTTCCAGAAAAAATAAAGCAAATTTAAACAACACAAATGTTTTGATGCCGGAAGCTCTAACAAGATTATTTTTGTTTTGTGTTAAAGTTTTAATGGAATTTGAAATTCCGCAATAGGACACCTAAGTAGCGGATTATTTGTCCGGCGTTTTTGCTTATGCAAACTGTTCCATAAAACGACCTAATTGTAATTATAAGCAAATTTCAATTAAATTATAGAAAGATATTCAGAAAGCAATTACTGAATTCCCAGCAGTTAAACCTCAATGACGTAAGCAATTAAATTTGTTAAACTTGTCTGAACTTCTCTCCGTTCGTTTCTAATTAATATCTTGTGCTTTTTTGCCAATTTAGCTTCAGAAGTTATTAATTAATCGCGAGCAGAGCTGTGCATTGATACGAAACTCAAAATATTTGTCCATCGTGCGTTTAAACATTTCCCCAATTAAATTCAGCTATTTGCACAAACATTAAAAGGAGAGTTAGGCCACTTTATTTAATATCCAGAAAAAAAGTGGAAAAATAGCACGGTTCCAATTAACCTTTGGCCTTTTTGGCAATTTGTCTGAGGTCTAAATCTAATGAAATTATCCAAGTCCTTTCATCGCAAATTTGAAGCCATCATTTCCCGGCCGTTACGTTAGAGTCTCCAGTTATCGCCAGCTGACTAATTCTTTTGCGGTAAGTCGTCGAATTGCTTACAGGACATAAAACTTTGGAATAATTTACGCAATGCAGGAAAAATCTTCGGAATTCAAACATCGACTTTTTCAGGCAAACCTCGTTGAGACAAAATAATTAGAACGCTCGAATAAAAATAAGAGAGGAAATACATTTTTAAAGGGGGTACAAAATCTCGTTACTGACGTTATTTACACAGACATCGAATTGAAAGCTCCAGTCGCGTGGCATTGCCATTGATTCGTTACATCCTCGTTTGATGAAATCGCTAATTACGAGATGTTTCTGCTTAGCGCGAATCAGCGGATTATTCGGATCTTTTAATTTATGCGGTTTTATTTAGCAAACCACTCGTTTGCGGTTTGCAATTCGTTTCAGTGATAATCTGCAACCGGACGCTTTTTGTTTTGCAATGTGGACATCACGCCGTAATAGATTTATTCCTAAAAGCTTATAAATTTACCGGGTGTTGCTATTATCAGCCACGGATGCAGAAAACACAATTAGTGTGAGAAAATGTACATTTGTACGAGCTTTATTTAGATATATCTAAAATGCGAGATGTCTGCTCCAAATGTTATTGCTGTAATAAATTTGTAGCGCAAGCAGGTGATTTTGTGAATCTACAAAATCAGCGGCCTGAAAATAATAATAATGTGTATGTAGGTAATAATATGTAGGTGATCACTTAACAATTTAAAGTATTGCACCAGAACTGAATATAAGTTTTTGTGTATGTTCCTGTTAGGAAGATATGTTAATTCTGCTATTTTCCATTTTCTAATTACTCGAAGCGATTAAGAGAAAAAGTTTAATGCTTATCTCATAATCTGCAAGTCGGAGATATTGAATTGAATCCGTAGCAGTGTTTCCATTAAAAAGTAATTACAGTACAGAAAGAAATTTTGCACTTCTTGTTATTGCAGTATCATGGCGGTAATTTATTCCGGATTCTGTAAAAGTAGTTTCGATCAGTCTCTTCCGGGTATCATTTATTCCGGCTTTGGCCTAGATTTAAGTAAATTTGCTATTTCTAGTCTCGAACTGTAAGTATACTATTTTCCATCCCGCTAGCCATTTTCCATGTTTCGCATAATATTTCGGATCATAAATTTTCGAAATGGTGAGATTGGGTAAGGTGGCAAGTTTGTTGGAAAAAAATGCGATGCATTCTCTGATATGAATTTATTATTCTGATCGGTTACGGTGTCACGCTCAGGCGATAGGTCATTTATAAATCGCATATAAAGAGGGCTAAGTGAGGCAAACATGTAGAGTTAAATTTGCGGAGAAAATCAGAACAAACAAAGATATATGCGGAGTGGGGCAGGATTGGGACATCGGATAAGCAAAACCGCAATAAATCTTGAGTGTGCCGCAGACTTGGGAAGTCGACTACACTTGAGGTCGACTGAAACCAAAAGCACAGTTCAACCGAATCGGTCGGAGAATGAGCTTTTGTCAGGGAACAATGGGACGACAGGACAGACCCACTGACACGCAAAGCGAAATCGCATTATTTAACTTATTTTGTTTCTCTTCGCATCCATCTTCCACTTTCCGATCCCAACTAATTGTCTATGATTTTTCGCTAAATTAACAAGAAACATCCGTCGAACAAGACAAAAGGCTGTTTTTACGCCTTCTGGCTCCTCTTCATTAATTATCTGCTCTGTCTTCCACCGGCGTACTCGTTAGGCTAGAAATTATAAAGTGAACTTTTTAAACCTTACACCATACCGCAAAAAAGTTAATTGCAACCCCTGTTCAATCTCAAACTTCATTTGCCCTCCTTTGTGGCCAGCCCTTCAACAACACCAAAATACACTCTACATTTTTTGCAACGCATAAGCGTTTGTCCCTTTTTTCACTTATTTCAAAATCACTTCATTATCAAGTCGCTAAATGAATTTGCTCTACAATAAAGTCAGTGCTTTTTGTATCGCTAAACGCTAACCTATATTGCATCCTTTCTTTAAGCTACTTACATCGTTGTTTATGGGAAACTCTGAAATTCGGTTCCATAGTAAAAGAGGTTTGGTAGCCCTCCTACATATTCACCACATCTGCTCAAATTTTTTCAACAAGAGGCTTATTATACACATCTCGTATTTTATTAATACGGTTTTTGTGTTGCTGAATTCTTATCTAAATGTTAGGAATTTATGAGTAAGTTTGTATGTTTTGAGAAATTTTCGCCCCAACAACGCTATCTGATGAGAAAGTTTAACGTTTTATTCTAAATCAAAATTTTGTCGAATTTAGAAATGTTTCAGTTTATTTTCTTTGTAACAGTTTTTACGAAAAATAATAAAGAAAACTGTTGTTATTAATTAATGCACGCGTTTGTTTGCAATTCTGCCCGCCTTCTCGTTTTCATTTTCCTGCAACGTGCACTTGTGGAAGTTTGAATGAACGTTGAGGATGAAACAATCTCTCGTTTGAAAAGATCGAAAACAATAGATCAGGTTATTCAGCGCCGGTCGCGTTGAGGCACGACATTGTTATTGTCCTGCTGTAGCCACATTGCTTCCTCACCAAACCATGCAACTAGCCTGACTGGTATTCTACTCGGTATTGCTGTGTTTATTATCCTGCCATTCCCATTCAGGAGCCGTTAGTCGCTTCAGCGGACGTGTGGCTTCGCTTCATTACTCTCATGATCACGATACATATAATTACAGCAGAGCACAATCCTCCTTTCTACCATTAATTGAATGACAATTAGCAAAACGTTGCCAACTCCAAATAAAGCCCTGTACATATTTCTATCAAAGCGGGTGTATTTTTTTATTTAAATTAGGACAGACTTGAACAAAAGCTAAGTGAATTAAGGGCGGGAGTTTCGCTTGTCTGGGGACATTCTAAATGACACGCCAAAGTGAATTCAATTATTTTTCAGTTCTGGCTCTATTTCATCCACCTACAAAACTTTTTTCATTACTTATTTACGGTGATAACGAACGTTGCAGTGTTTTTCGAAGCGCTGAGGTCTCAGTTGGACAGAAGTCGAGGATTTAATTATTTTTTGCGTAGTGACGAGGTTTCATCTTTGGCCAAACTATATGCAGTCAAATGAAGATATTAATGTTGGCTTGTATCGCAACGGTTCATTTTTCATTTTGAGATTTTTGAGAAGTGACAAGATTAACGGTCCAAAGCCAACAATTTATTTTTATTGAAACTGACTGGGATTTCCAGAACTCTTAGCCAAGTTCACGAAGAATTAAATTGGAGAGTAGCTGTTCGCACATAAAATTATTAACTATAAAATAAAACTTTCTTGTTGCATCTACTTTTTTTTATTTTATCCTGAATTTTCGTGCTGGGACGTCGTAGGTAAGGGCTTGAGTTTCACAAAAACTTTTCTCATAAATTACCTAACTGAAAGCTTTTGAAGCCTCTCATCAGATGGAATTTTATTAGGTAAAAAAGAATGAGTCCAGATTTTCTTCCAACAACGTGAAGCCGAAATGTTTACATTAGGCATCCTAAAAGATATAAATAATAAGATACAAAGAAAATGATCTGTTGACATATTATTTACAAGGACAATACAGGGTGAGTCACTAGTGGGTTATTTTGATTTTGTTTTAATATGCAACCAGTAATACCAGAATAATACTGATTGCAGCTGACCAGATACGTTTAACACAGCGTTTTTTTACTTTTTTTTCACTTCTGGCGATAAAAACTTTGCACTTCTTTTTTCATCTCATAACTGGCACAAGTTGACAATAAATAATTCGAGGGCTAATGAATGCTTTGTGTTCGAAATCCTGTCAACCGGGCAAAATTTGTGGTTTCTTTTTGCGAAGTTTATTTAACGTGGCAATAAGACGTGTAGGCGTTTAAAATTACAAGTTGGAAAAATCGGGAACGCTTGAAAGCCTTGGAATCCGAACCTGACAGAAGGAAGGTTCCCGACAATTTCATTCAGTTCGGAGTATTCCCGCAGAACATAAATTATGTTATCTAAAACATGCGTTATCTTTAGCACACAAACTGGGAAGTGCTCCACATGATTGTATTAGGATTTACATCCAAGATTATGCGGATTACGCCACCAGGGGTGAAATTTTATTTAACGTTTTTTTGGTTGCTTGCAAGTGCAACGGGGTAAGTGAATCTGAATACGCTTCCGACTTGCTGAAAATGTTATTGAATGAGTAATGGCAGTTTAAGGATGAATGCACTTTTGAATTGAGTTGGGAAATGGTAGGATTTGCAATTCACGTATCTGGCGCTTCTTGTGCATTTGCACTTTATCGCATTGAGAGAAATATCATTGCGGGGATCTTTATCAAATTAAAATTGCCGAATCCAAAGCGAAGTTTTACAATGGTTTTAAGTGGCAATTGTGGGCCACTTGGAGCCTACCAGGCTTAAGAATCGTCGAACAAAAGCCAGCTCGCGCCCCATTTACGAAAATGGCTAATTGTAAATTGTTTGCTCTCTGCTGAAACTTGCCGGCGTTTGATGCACTGATCGCAAGTTTTCGCGTTCATTTTCTAGGGGCAATAAAAAGAAATGATTTCCTCGGGCCTAAGACCCGAATTAAGGTCAGACTAATAAATTTTGAGTAGCAATGAAGCGCAGCTCATCGACTTAAAATATCTTCACGAAGTCGCAAGTATAAATCCCACAAACCCGGTTAGTTTCCCAGATCTTTCTGATTATCGCTTAACTCGTAGCAGGAGCGGAGCTACACTGATACAGGCTTGTCTTTCGGCCTAAATGTCAATGAAAAAAACATTTTCTCCCAAAATATTGATGAACAAATCCTGTTATGAAATTGGAGTTTTAAAGAAAAACGAATCCACAAAACCATCAATTTAATAATCTACATTACATTATATGGAGAAAAAAGTTTAAACACAATGAAACCTACTAACGTTTACATAGAGCAAATCAATACAACCATAGGTACTTTTGGTAACGTTAAAACCAACATAGAACATCGCCCACCTATTCTTTTTTCTGCATGTGTTGCGGATTCATTTTCAAGTGTTGAACGTTTATTGACTGGTCCTGTATGGAGGAATTTTATTGCTCTATTTTTTGCCGAATGCTAGCCCTTGCCGTCATGTTGGCACCACTGCCTTGGTTCATAAATCTGTCCGGGATGAATCCTCTAAAGAATTCCGCGGCGTTGCTGAAATATATCGCGATTAAATACTTACAAAATAGATTCAATGCACTTCACTGGCCAATCGATTATCTCTCAAACGTTTTATTGCTCTGTGATAAATTTACAAAGACCTAATTCGCATTACATTTATAATTCCGATATAAATACACTTCTGGGGAGGTTTTAAGGCTCGCTGAAGTCGTCGGGATAATCCGCTCGATCCAGACGGATCCAAAATATTTGCTTTGACAGTCAATTACCCCACGCATTCGATTTTTTCACAAGGACTTGTTGAGTAATTTTGCAGCGATTTTGTGGGGTTGCGGTATCGATTTTGAAAAATAAATCAGCACGATAAAGGTCAGCAAACTCTCGAGTCCCCTGCCACATTAATAAATTAATAAAAGAGATCTTTACGATATTCTGATGCTAATTTTGTCGCTCGGTGTTAACAGCGAAGCTTTGGTATTAAAAATCTGCAACCGTTTTCAAGATTTATCTTTTGGAAAGCGCTCCAAAGCGACAAAAAGTCACTATTGGAGTTTACAATTTATAAAACGGAACGAGAGTTCGGAGCATCTCTAATGTCGGATTTACAAAGATAAAACTCTTTCATCAGTTCAGATTAACTCGACTTTGCAAAACCTCTGACGAATTCTTTTAGTAAATCTCAAGTAATTAGCTTGTCGCTTCGCTCCACTAGTGCTTTGGCTTGTGCTGAAAAAAGTCAAATTTTTGCCGATCTTCGGCAATAACACTTTGACTAATTTCAGCTCTACTTTGAATCAATTTGTTCGCTCGTAAATTAAATTTGCACACCCCTATTCAACCCTTTCGACAAAAAGTGGTTCCACTCACGCTTTTGATTTATGTTTGCAATTGTGTATTATTCCCGTAAAATAGGCCCGAAATCCTAATTACCATAAAGCCGGTCTCGTATTCTAATATTTTGATTAATCAAATCGTTGTGACAAAATATGTTTGGTTTATGGAGCACGAAACCTTCAGATTAAACTAAGCCTGAAAAATGCGTGCGATGTGTGCGTGTAAAAAATTCTACATTTGTGTGATGCCCCTCGCGACACACTTTTACATCATCAAACTTAATACTGCAAGAGATAAAACATAATGAGCAATATTTTTGTGCGAGAATTTGATTAAAAATAATGGTGCTGAAACCTAATACTCTCGGACGAAGATAAATCGAAGAACGTGAGGAAACTTGCCTTACGAAATTTAATAACATGAAACTTGTAAAGCTTAAACTAATAGTTTTAATGTCAAGATACACTCTTTTTGATTCATATTTTATAGCAAAGCTTTTGTACTGTACGAGTAAACTTTCTCTTTGAGGATTTTTGATATTTCCGCGGGCAAATTACTCATCTTCAGTTTACCAGTTCACCAAGAGCTTTATTAACTCGTCATTAAATTTGCTTTTAATCAAAAATCTCCAATCGCAATTCATTACTTTCCTAACTGGAATTCGTTTACTCTATTCACCGATTTTTTCTCCGAAACTTTCGAAAAAATATTAAAACAAAAATTAATTTTTAGCCTCTCGTACTTTCATCAATCGGAAATAGGGACTAGTGCCTGGAGCAGCAATTTTGTTAAATTACTCAGTGGCTGTATACACGTGTAGTTAAATTTTCGTCGTGGGAATATTATAAATCCATTAATCAATAATGTTCTCGGCTTGTTGGTTTGAATATTGCAAAACGATCTTGACATGAATCAATTTATTAGTGATTACACTTTAGCGGTCCGGCATTGACAAACACTCCACTAGTAGGTAGTGTAATTATTAATCGAACATTCTGCCTTTAAGGCTCCGTCAATTGGGCCATAAGCCATTCGCCCTGAAATTAATTTAACCGAAATTCTCTGTGCGCAACGTTTTTATGATTTTTTTGCGAGGTTGATGATCTCTGCACATAAAAATTTAACGTCAGCGCTCCGTTCTGGTGCAGCGGTGACGTTAATTACTTGTAAATAATAAACAAGCGTTGGGGTGCTCTGGCTTGTTTATTTACGACTATAATAGGGTGGTGAGAGTAACGATGTCACTTCGCGGTATAAAGAATATGAAATCGCAAAAAGTTCACGTTGTGACAATTTTCGTAATTCTTACAACCGTGTAATTTACACACACAACCTCCTGCAAAATCTTTATTTATGTGCGGATTCCATTCATATGTAAAGTGAAAGTACAAAACCTCTCCTTTATGGCAACAACTTTCAGGGGGAAAAGTCATATTTCAAATCCTTAATTGAATTCATGCGCACCCGCAATTGAAAACCGCACAGGTTTTTTGGAGGAGTCGCAAGAGTGGATTTTCGTATTTATCGTTTTGTGAAAAAAATTCTTGATGATATCGTATGAAGCTCGTGATGAACGACGTTGACAAACGCATCGCCTATTGTGCTCGGAATGCGGCTAGATGTGTCCATTATCTCCCATATTTGCGATGAAAGAAAAGGCATAAGTAAGAGGGGAAAGGTGGCTAAGCTCACAGGGGGAAAAACCACCAATAGTCTAGGAAACAATAAAAAATGTTCCTTAATAGTTCATTATAATAACAAAGTAGCTTAGCTTCTATGATTTTATTTAAAAACGATTTTTACATTTCAAATATAAATTTTACTCAAAAAGCATTCTCAGAGGGTTTGCGAAATTTTTAAATTCTGGTTTGAAGTTTGATCAATTGTCCCGGAACAGTTACTCGAAGCTAAATAAATCTTCTAAATTCAAACCTTACGTACAGGGAAATTTCTGCTAGTTGAACAAGAATTTAAATAATGGGTCAATAAGTTATAAATTATATTGAACGTTTACATATTAACCCCGTTGAAGCATTTATCTTAAATTACTTTA
The DNA here is from genome assembly GCA_939628115.1 of Tribolium freemani. Lineage (NCBI taxonomy): Eukaryota > Metazoa > Arthropoda > Insecta > Coleoptera > Tenebrionidae > Tribolium > Tribolium freemani. The sequence continues at coordinate 14,461,419 of OW626785.1, read as the reverse complement.
ATTATAAAACCCTGCAGGTTGTGATTTTAAATTTTCCATCACAAAGTTCAAAAATTGATGAAAGTAAAGTTTGTTGTGGAGTAGGAACATTTCCAACAAATCTAATTAAATTTTTTTTTTAATATTCCTTCTAACAAATGTACGATAGAAAGTCATTATATTCATAAAGTGAGCGGCTAAATTATGAAATAAACTTATTAAAAGTGATTAACTGAAAATATTTTCTCGGGAGAAAGTAATAACATACTGTCATGGAATACTTGGAAGGTGGAAAATGATACTCTGATAAATCGTCGAAAAAATCATTTTTATAATACAGGAGAAAGGGCTCTTCTCTCACTTTGATATTATTATCAAGCTAAAAAAATTAAGATTTTCCATTAAAAACCATGTTACCCAAAATACGAAAAATTTTAATTTAAGAGAATTGTGTATTTTTGTTTTAATCATTTTAACATGGTTTTTAACGGAAAATCTTTATTTTTTTAGCTTTCTCGATAAATCTTTTAATTTTTTTGTTGAAATGGCGATACCAAAACACTGTTTATAACAAAGTTTTGTCATTACTCAAAAATAAAAAAACAAATTAATTTACTCATTGTGGAGAAATGTGTATTTAAAAAAAATGAGCTGTTTAAGCCTTTTTGTTAAAACAAAATATTTTCAGTTCTAATAAGATTATTCCATAATTTTGCCACTCCTTGAAAATGAAAAATGTATTCTTAAAGTTTCGTGACTCGGAAATTATTTTTAAAATCTGAAGCCCGGGGAGTAAATTCTCAAACCCGGAAACTTCGGGTAAAAAACCTTTATTACTAAAAAAATCATTTCTTTATCAAAAAATTCAGTTGTTGATAAAAGAGGTAAAACATTAATGCAAAGCAACCAATAGAAGAAAATTACTAATACTAAATCATGCAAAAACAACATTTTAAAGCTCGTGTCCACCAAACACTTGCGCTTTTCTGGCTTTATAACCCACTGGGAAACAAATCGCCTCCCATAAACTGTAAGACTCCTTGCACATAAACTTCCCACCGAGTGTAACATGCAAATACGCGTAAAACGCAAGCCAAGCTTAATCCTCCCTATCCATCTACCATCGCCCTATTCGCATGTGTTAACCGGTCTGACTCTTGAGTCAACTCCAGCCTCCCCGTCATAAGTGCAGGTCTAGACTTTTACCAGCGTTGAGTGGGTCTTTGAAGACTATCACCAACCATAAAATTCAATTTGGCGGAAGCCGAGGCGCGTTTCTTCCAGCGAGTTGCTTTTTAATTCGAATTTGTTAAGTTAGTAAGAAGCACGAAGTCGATTTTTCGATGTGGACCCGACTGTTTCACGTAGAAGGAAGGAAGGAAAAGACAATCTGGTGGTGTGCAGGGTGAACAGACTGATCTTGTTTCTGCGGAAATGTTAGTTACAGTCATTTCGGCGATGAGATCAGCCTGTCGAACCCAGCTCGAGTTCGTTCAACACTTTCTTGTCTAGTAATATGCAACGCTCTTACCTGATTATCCCATGGAAATCGCTTCCGAAAACCTACTGCTTCCGCTCCCTCCGAGATAACAATTTACTTTAGGAAATTATTATGTAGATTTCGCTTTCGCCCTGATATAGACATATTTAAATATATTTCCCTGCTCCTTGGAGCTTCCAAAACAATTTAAAAACTTAATTTTTCTCAAAGTTTCTGTTTGCTTAATATTTACATTCTTACAACTTTCAAACCATAAATTCGGGAAGGGCACTGCACGATAACCGATATTTCCTTGTTAGAAAAGTATTATTTTCCCCAATAACCCTTGCCACTCTTTTATTTTCTCCTTTGGCTTTACGATACTTCCTTATTTTTTCAACAACCCTCGATTCCATAACTCATAAATTTTTGTTTACAGCTGATTTTTTCGGCTTTATTTCTGTTCTATTGCTACGATAGTTCAGCTTTATAAATGAGGGAAACTTTGGACGCAGACGTAATGAGAGCTTTGAAAGGCAATTATACGTAAAGCTCCACATAAATTTCAACTTTCTAAGCTACATTTAACAGCTCATAGTAAAACATTAACGGCTACATAAAAACTGTCCCTTTCAGTCGCTTCACTGGCAAAACATTTGTTTGTGTCGGTCGTAGCCTGGTTATTTAAATTTTTGGTTTGTTAGTGCAAATTCGATTAACGAAGCATTTTTCCAGAATAGAGTTTGTCCAATCATTAATTATGAGTGTAAGCGAGTAGAAGGATAATAAGATTATTACGACAAGTGAGCAATTAATTTTGTTACAATAAATGCAGCTACACGAGCTAAATCTCATGTTTGCGACAAACTGGATCACATCCTGCAAATAAGCTTATTTTAATGTGATTTTGTTTACGCTTTATGCATGTAATGTATGATGAGCGAGGGGCAGAAAATGCAAGGGCTGCAAACACTTTTTAAAATTTGTCTCGTAAAAATTACATGTTTATGTTTATTCGCTCGCTGTTACATATTCGCACAGACGGGTTTTAATAATAAGGTAAAAAAAGTTGAAAGACGCCAACATTAAAAACTGTAATAACAATAAATTCGTATAGAAAAAGTGTATTGAATAATTAATTCTGCAGCTGCACTTATGGTATGTTATTTCATTTTATGATAATTATCAATAATACATTGTGTGTTAGCTTAAAATGATTAAAAATATCAGATTAGCTTACGAAAGAAAAAAGAGAAGATTACATTTCATAGAGAATTTCTATAAATTATTTATTCGCTTAAGAAAACTCCACGGAAACCGAAGAAACCTTTATAATTTTTAAACGGAATAATTTGGTATTATTGCCTTTTTTGCAGTACCTATTTATTCACATTGTTTATTATTTTCTACAACAATTTTTGTAAAAATTTCAAAATTCCATCAGCATGAATAAACCGTAACACAAAGCAAATTTTAAACATGACCCAAAATACAAGTGTGTTGAAATAAAACTTGAAAATTGGAGGCACACATATTTTCTCAAAAATTACGTATTGTTCATTCTCAATTAGTCAACTTTTCAATATTTTTTAATTCATTAATCGTCTGAAATTCACAAAGCTAACGTTTCTGTCCTTTGAACAAAAATATCAGCGTCATACCCAGGATAATTTTATTCAGTTTAAAGCAAAGTATTTCTTAATTAAAAATAAAGGACAAAACTCTGTGCGTATTGATTGCAAAATCCACTTTTTTACGTGTCATATCAAATCCAGCTAAAACCTAAATCTGCAAAGAAAACATGTATCAAGTTAAAGTCAACATTCGCTTATATTCTAATGGAGTTGTTTAAAATGAGTAGAGTTTTGAAATGTTCTATTGTGTTTTAAGCAAATGAGCTAATGCAGAGTGGTACGTGTTCTATTTAATTGATAAAAAAACATTTAACGATTTCTCTCTCGTAAATGAAACTTGATAAATACTCCTTTCGATAGATATCCAGTAATACCATTTAAGTCCTTACGTAAATTATTTCTTATTAAGTTTATAACGACTTAACGGCAAAAGGATAATCTCATTAAATAACTGGGGAAATCTTTGGATCTCGTAATTAGTTGTCGAACTTTTAACATTGTTACCACTCTGTAAGTGTTTCTGAATCGATAAAAAGTTAATTAAGAGACTTGACTGAGTTAGACGAGTTTATATTAATGCCGAGTATTGTAATTATTCCAGTTATTGATGTCTGTCAAGTATGTTATGCCGAAAGCTCAATATCGGTTGTTACCCATTTAACTAAAATTAACCTCGAGGCGGCTAGAGAATAATATTTCACAACCTGCCGAAGGCTATTAGTCTGCGTTTGCGAATCGACCAATTTATTTTAATAACACAAAGCTTGTATATGCCACAACAACACACAAAAGATAACACAAAGACGCATTCCCCAATAAAAAATAAAACCTTAAACGAGGTAAGACTTTTGAAAGTCGAGGGTTGTAAAGCAACTGTGAAAACAGAAGCGTTTGCTTGATTGGTTTAGGAAGGCAAGATTAACGTTCCAATAACACACTACAAACTCATCGACCACTCTTCCGTCGAGTCGAACTTGATTAGGTACAACCGGATTTGAAAAAAAAAACACGACTGATTGATGCGAAGCTGCGACAATTGTTAAATATGCTCGATTTAATCCGATATTAACTTTAATGAGAATTGAATTGATACAATCAAGACTAAATGGCAGCTATTTCGAACAAAATAAAAGAAGAGCTAAAAACGCGATGTTTTAATGGCTCATAAAGATGAAATTACGGGGTGTTTAGCGCTGAAAAGTAATGTAAAACAATGTTTATATACCCGAATGAGCCGGTTTTATTGAGGAGTCTAAATAAAATTGAAAACCGCAACGAGACGAAGAAAAATTTGAATCTAACGAATTATTTTGTCATTAATCTTGTGATTATTTTTAAACTGAATTAAATTTTGTTTATGAAAAATATAATTCGTTTAGCCGCCGTAAATCAATCAATAGGTAATGTATTGAACGTTCGTAATTAATCGTGAATAACACCCACGACCAAAGTGACGCTCCAACTGTTTGATCATACAACCATAAATACAATCATCGCTGAGGCATATGACACATGTCGTCACTTATCCAAAACCGTAATATTATCACTTTTATCCCTTGAGAAGTTTTATTGGATTTGTGTTTTCTAAACCGCGGCGAAAGCTTCCAATTAAATTTTAAGCACCCTATTGACTTTTTTGTAATTTGCGGCAGCAACAAGAATGCAAGTACCGCTTTTAGCGTCGTAAAGAAAGAATATTTTGTGCCGGCTTTTAAATAGGGAATCCAATTCCGTGTTGAGGCACCTTAATAATAGCAAATCCAGCGGCTTTGGCCAAACAATAGGATGTACACACAATGTGTTTAAGTACTAAACCTACTTTTCCCAAGCTTCCCACCGACAATCACCATTATCATGATCAAGCCCAAATTAGGGGCAGCCACTCAAATTAGAGAGCAAAAATTTGCGTAATATTTGCACATTTCAATAATTTTAATCCGGACTGTCTCATGGTTGGTAATGGTGTTAAGTCCAGACGTGAGGAAACTTAACTTAATTTGTGTCAGTTTGAATTTTCAGAACAAACTCCACCTTAACAATAATTTAAGTGGAGTGGAGAAGGGTCAGCGGCTAAGGGATAGATCTCAATCATTTTATTATGAATTCATTAACCGGAATTTTTTACACGAAATTAAGTTTTATTCGTTTTTTAATTCTGCTGAGTAAGGTCATTAAGCATAAAAAATCGTTTTATAATAACTTAGATAAAACGTAATAATTTTTCTGTGACCGCATCAGGACCATTAAACTTTATAGAGATAATTAAATCGTGGAATTCTTTAATTACCACTTCACATTCCCTTTTTCTGCCACTCGCACTTGGCGATTTTTTATGCTCGATTCTAATGTTGGAAAGGTATTTTTTGCTCTAAAATTATCCCTCGTTTGCTTCAATGGCTTCTAATTACTCAAAGGTAACGATAAGCTTAAAAGAAACCTGCGAAAGACATCACAAGTCACGTTGACTGTTTTTATTCCATTAGTTTTTGCTGTAATTTAATTATAGGGCACTTTCGAACAGATGCATGGCTTTTTGACCCTCGTTTTGAATAATTACTAAAACTGTAACAGTTGAGCAAAAATCAGTCAACATTCGAAGCTGAGCAATTAAGGCGTTTACTCCCACAAAATGTACTACACAATCGGCACAATTTATCTTTTAAGTCTTCAAGATAATTGCTACCTACTGCTTCAGGAAAAGCTACTACTACGAATTAGACGCATCTCTGTAATTAAATTCTTAGTAGATAATTCACTCACTAGAAACACGAGTGGTTTTTTCGGCCTCTCCCTTGACTAATTTATGGATGCTCTTCCACTGTTAACTGAAACGTTAAGAAAGCTAGACAAATTCGTTCTGAAAAATTAAACGACCATTAGCAAGTCGTATTCATTGATTAGATTAGTGTTCCATATAGTTCCATTTCAGATAATCCTGGACCAATTTCAGTGGTCGAAATGGCCACCGCAATAGATTGTAAATTCGAATATTGTAAATAAGTGATGCGGAAACGTAAAAGGAAAATTGTCTGCGGCACAGCCCGATAATTGGATGGGTCCATAGTTGACCGCATTCCGCTAAATTAGAGGTAAATCGGCTGAGATTAATCGAGTTCATGAGTAGTGATTAAATTTAGTCGCGATGTAAATCATAATAACGACCCATTATCATGCAATTATCTCAGACGGGTACGTTTGTTGGTATGTATGGGTCCCTTCACGATTGCTAGCCACTCGTTTTGTAAATATTGGCTTGAGCTGCGGTTTGACGCCCTGTGGACGGCCATTGTATTGTCACCAGTAAGCCACTTAGTTCCCAATTGGTTTTGCACTCGCCCTGTAATTTACTGGACGGAGAATTAAGGTCTAAGCCGGTTGTAATAACTTTTGCTGCGGTTAAATGTCAAGAAGCTAATCTTCGGAAAACTGCCCAAACAATTAAAAAAGGAGGAACTCAACCCCACAAAACCAAATTTTGATTTTGTTTCGCCACGAATTATTATTGAAAAATGACTTGGCACCTATGCAACTCCATTCACTTATTTCATTTAAGTTGGGTAAAGGATGGAAATAGTAAAATCGCACCTATTGAACCAATTTTCTTGTATTCTAATTTTAATTTTTTTAAACTGTTTTCGGTGCATCCACCAAAATTGTTTGGTTTGTTGCATTCAATTCGAGTTGAAGCTAGCACACGGTGAAATGGCAAGAAATTTTGCAGCTATTAAAGCAAGTTTCCTGCTCGCCCACATTTGCTTTAGAATTCGTTGCATTTGCAACTTTTCAGCGTCTGCAGCCCAGCTATGCGCAACTTTTCAAACACAAAACGGCAAATCGCAGTTACATCACAAATAAATTAACAAAGTGCAATTTGGAACAATTCCAAATTCAAGTGCAGGAACTACAAAAATTCGAAGCGTTGAAAGTTATTTTAATTATAACAGGGAAATGTTTTTAACTCATTTCTGCAGTCCACAAGACCCGAATGGCGTAAATTTGAAGAGTCGTGCGATTGGCGTTTGTAGGCTTTATTTCGTGTCAAAACGAGCTGTGTAAATTTGCACGATTTTTAAAAATAAAAGCTAGACTCAGAAATTTATGTTATGTAGCTGAACTCTGACTTCAAATAACAAAGTTAAACGTCAATTTTACGATTTTTGGAGCACGGACTCTTTTATAAATATTTTATGTTTGACGAGGTGAAGGCTCCACTCGTGCACAACTTTGTTTTACGAAATTTGATAGTTTATAGTTTCGGAGCTTTCGGATAACTCTCGTGCTCTTTTATTTAACTTAAAAATGCATTTTTCGCAATTTACTTGGAAAATGCAAAAGACCTGTTTATGGTACTTTTAGAACTAATAAAACTTTATGTTTGGTAACTAACAAATAGTGATTCGGTAAGAATAAGGACAGGGTTCATCTGATTGGACCATAAAAGACTACTTTTTTCAGTGTCCACTCAACTATAAAATTTTAACGACATCGATTTTTATTTTCCACTTTAGCAGAATAAGCTCCACAATACTTTAATATTTTACTAGTTAAACTTATAATGAAAATAATTTTTCTAATAATGGAATTTGATGTCAACCCACATCAACTTTTGTTGTTTTTATTGATATTTTTTGTATATATTGCACCAGCATACTGTTTTTAATGTTGACGGCTACTTGACAAGACGTTCACGATATCGACGTCTACGATAAATCACTTACAACGTTCAACTTTTACGAGGAAATCCTTCCAACACTTTATCCTTCCAAAAAAATGTACCTAGAGAATTGCAAATTGTCTTTCACTTTATGCTATCTATTGCTATGTGTTTAGAGCAGAAAAATGTTTGATGTAAGGAGATTCCAAAGAAAAAATAATAATAAATAGAATATAACATTGCTTTTCATAAATCTTATTTTAGCTTAAATTAACGTTTTGAGTATGCAATTGAATATTGCGTTTTGAAAAGGGACTTGAATTTTTCTAGGCAATTAGTCATAATTTAAATCCGCCGAATTCATGTCTTTATCAGTGCCAAACTTGTAGCATTATTCCAAGTAAATCAGATTACTCCTGAAACAGAATAAACCTTGAATGTCGTTTCGTATTGACTATACAAACAAAATAAGACCTCCTAAAGAAAACATAAATTATATCAAAGGTAATTAAGTAAATGAAATTTAAAGCAAAGCTCCGAGGTCCTAATGAATGTATCATGTTCGTGGGTTAAAACGGTGCTCTCGCGTGGGCTAAGTGCAGTTGGCTTAGTCCCAAAAGCTTCTGTAGATACGTAATTCCGAAAGGAACGACGTCGTAGTCTCTCAAGACTTTCACATATAACACTAACATAAACACAAGGGTCGAAGACCTGCTTCCAATTGGCCCTACAATCAAATGACAGGAGCAACTTTGTTGACTTAACCATTTAGTCTGGGTAATGGAAATAAAAGGAAGCTGAGCTTACATAATAAACAATAAAGCTGGAATTGGGTAAATACGAGCTAAATGCTAAAACAAATTGAAAAATCTCGCTTGCTGTTTATTAAGGAAACGATAACAGTATTTTTCGAGACGTAAATTATCGGGATGAATCTTGGAAGAGAATTAACTTAGACAATATTTGCAGACATTTCAACGTGCTGCTGTTGCGGCGAGATATTTACAAGACGAAAATATTTTCCTTTACAAATTCAAAATAATTAAATTAATCGACTCACAGTTGTCATATTCTATCATCCCTCATCTTCTCAAACATCACGCAGCATGAATTAAAGCAAACTATCAAAGTTTGCCTAATAATTACTTCAAACTTTGCATAATTATCAAAATGAGACAGATGTAAGATTGTACTTGTGAGTACTTGGGCACTGAAACTAACACATATGTGGAATTATTTACTAATGAACTAGTCTGAATAAGAGAGGAATGCTTGTAACTAGAAGTAATGTAAAGTGACGAACAGTTGAGATTGTAAAGAATTGTGTAATTTTCCCTTACTTTGCACTAATTAGAATTAGGTAGTCTTGTGGAATAAAATCAATGAAAATATGTGTGATAATCGATGCCAAACTATAATGAAAGTAGCACACCTGAACGGCCTATATTTGTGGTTACCATTTTTTGGATTTAATTAAATTAAAATTAAACCAAATGATATTAATGCATAATAAATTAGAATAATTCATTAAACAAGTTCTATTTGTGTAAATTTAATAGATGAAAATAAATAAACACATTTTGGTGCATATTTCAGTCGCAATTTATTTAGTTTAAAGTTGCTCTAGTTGAACTAATATCCGTGTATGCTAACACCGGTAATAATGTAGCAACATTTTCAGAGCAAAAAGAGTTTTAATCTACAGAACAAAACACACTAATGATGTTGCGTCTCTTGAAACTTTTATGAAGCTAATTAGTAGGGATCTGTCTTCAATTGTATTTTATCCTTTACTTTATGCACAATTGAAACTTTTTTAAAAATATCGATCGCAATGCAAACAATAATTATTCATTGGGTTCAGCAATACAGTTAAGTTTTTAACGGACTTCCCATTCGATGTAAAACGTATCCTAACGTGTAATCGATTGCTTGGTTTCTATTTCCCCCAGAATAATTAAGTTGGTGATGCATAAAACATATTGTTCAAAATTAATTAACCTACAAACTTTGAAGTTCAATAATATTGACTCGGCTAATGCTGTTCTCGGGTTATCTTGATGTAAAATCGCTTGTGAGTTTTTCGTCTTCCATCTAACCCAACTATTAAATCCAAATTAACATCGACCACTGAAAAGATATTTCCGGCCAAACTAATTCCTGTTATGTAAATTCCTCTTGTGCCCGGAGAACAAGCATCTGGAAATTGATATGTTTGCCGATAGCTTACGCAATATTGGGTTCAGGTAAATTTTCCTCTATTCAATTAAAGACGGAGTTGTTTTCTAACTCGTTTTCTCACGAGTTTTTATCTTGTTTGGAAGTTCGGCGAGTCCTCACTGCGGAGAGAATCTTCTCCAATTAAAAAAATACACGGATGTAAAAAATCCTTTTGTTTTTATTTGGTTATAAATTTTAATTCTTGTTTTAAACAAAACCAGCAATTGAAAATTATTACCAAAAGCGTGTGTAACGTAACAAAACACTTTTATTTAGTTTTATTAAAATGGATGGGGATCCCTCTAGAACGAAACATTAAGTTGATAATTTGTAGACACAGAAAGAGAACCCTTTTTAGATGAAGTCCTGTAATCAGATTGTGTATGGCAAGGAATAACACTAGCAGAGATTTTAAACAATTAAAATATCTTTGTATAAAGAATATTATAAAACATTTTCAATTTCTGTCGAGTTATTATAAAACCAATTTCTCACAGTTTCAACAGTGGAAGATCTTTCGTTTGTAATTTGGCTGGATTCCAACACCGAAAAATGCTCATTGAGCAGAATAAAGTTTTAAAAGCAGTAATTCCCGATCAGTGACTCTTTTCTGCACCAAATCATGTAAATGCATTCTGGCGATGCATCTGTGCTGCTAAATGGATTAGAAAAAGGATAAGCGATTTGGGAGTTTTCTGTCGTGGAAATAAATAAAAGCTAAGTGCGACACATTCTGACCAAATCTTGTAGAAAACGACTCAAATGTCGCGTGAGATTTAACCACTTTCTTAAAGTTGAATACGACAACCTTCGATATGTCACTGAGGTCAGCCATCGCCTGACCCACTGTAGTACGAAAAATATTTGGCTTTTCGAGTTTTCAGTTCGTTTTCAGCTCAGTGGGGATAACGAGGAGTGTCAGTTTATTTAAATTAAATCTCACGATACGTTTTATTAAACCCGACGGCGTCAAAGTCTAAATTCCGCGTTTGGTGAGTGATAATTTGATGAATGTTTCCAATTTCATCTACTGGAAGAATGCAAATTTTCAATTTTTCATAGCTGAGAAAGCTTCTTTGTGGTCGAGACTGCATTAACGGAATCCTTTGTTGTTTATGTTCTTTAAAGCTATTATAAAAGATCTCAAACTATTTGCCTCAGGACATACGAAACGACCAACTCTCAAACACATCTGTAACGAATTGTTGCACCAAAGGGCTTAGGTTAAACCCAACTGAAACGTTTTCTTCTCTCAAAATCATAATTTTTCAACCATAAATATTAACGTGAAAGCTATAAATTACAATTTCGCACAATTAATTGACATGCGTTAATAGCAAAACTAGTGGTGTAGACAGCAAACTGTTGCACTGAGAGGAATTTGGTTTTATGAGCCGTTATTTGTGAATCGATAATTAATGGCTTTGCATTAACTCAATTATATATTTTGCAGTTTATTTTAAAATGCATTAAAATGAAATTTGTAACTCACGAATAAATAAATAAAAAATTTATATAAATTCATTTAAAATAATCATGAAGTAATCTAAACAATAATTATGAAATTTCAAAAATTCCCAGTCACGGAGAAAATGTGCAGATCTTTGTTTCAGTAGCAAAATAAAAAATAGAAGCGATTATGTGTTGGAACCAAAAAGCCAACTCAATTTTATCTGTGACTGGCGATAATTCAATGGCAATGTGACCCGGCGCCTCCACCATTATGTTATCCGACAAAGTGGCAAGAAAAATACATATACATCGAGATAAGTGTATTGGTTTTGTTTCCATAAAAAATATTAAGTTTCAACACTAACAAAACCAAGATTACACGTATTTGATTACCTATTTAGACCAGACTTTAGCTTACTAATTGCCTTTTTCTTTCAGAACTGGTTATAAGTTTGTGTGATTTATGCAGCTGTATTTTAATTTAAAATCGCAAATGACAAAAATCTCATTACCAAGATATTAGTTAAATTTTAAATGAAATTTAAAAGTTGAGCTTAAATTCTGCTTTTGTCGTAATTTAAGACCAAACGTTTGGATGATCTTTCGATACCTATTAAACTAGATTAGTAAATTAATCCGTGCTCTTTGGTAGGGACATCTTAATTAATGCGATCGTACCTGTGATAGCAGTTTACAGTAGCTTGAAACCGCCCTTAAGACTTTAACTGTCACCTTTGATTACTGCAATTTTCTGGAAATAAGCACCCAAGATGTTAATATGCGACAGTTTATTTATATGGATGTCACCGTCGAAAAATGAACTTTGTAAAACTTGGTTCAATTGAAACAGTGGCGGAAAAGTTCCGAATTGCTTCTCTAATCTGTTACATTCTTAACACCACATATAATAGAGAAAATTTTGTACAGTTCCTCCTAAGCTGCAAAACTTTATTGACATTGTGGTTGAGGTAAGCGAAATCTGCTCACGTAAATTTTTAACGAGGTAAATGTTGGAAAGTTTAGACAAAAAGACAAAAATGTATAGTCGTTTTTAATTAATTAAAAAATTTGCTCGAATGTCGAGTGGGTAGAACATTGGCGCGAATTGAAAAAATATGAGCTTAACAACGTTATCGGAAGGTTTTTGTAAGTTTGTAGAAGTTGATAGTGTGGATTACATGTCTGCTTGTTTTCTGCCCAAGTTGCCCAAGTTTTGCTTACTCCATTAGTGCTTAAAGCGGTTTAGGAATTCATGAGGCAGTAAGTAACGTATATGATTCAAAAATTTACGCCTAACTTGTTCATACGTCGGATAAATTCCTAATTTGTTTAAGGAATTTACGTACATGTGGAGAGACGTAACGTGAGTATAAATGTGTCGCATGGTAGGCAATTTTCACGCAGCGGAGCATAACCAACTGAGTTGTGATCAAGGGTGATAGCAAATTGACATTAGGAAGCAAAATCACGCCTGTGCTTCCACTATTCCCTCGGCTAAAGCATAAACAGCAGTTAGCCTCTTAATACACTTTAATTTATTGCATTAAAGTACCATAACCCAAGTAAATCACCTAGGCAGATAACAGGACCCACCCAGCCGGCGGCGAAATGTGAAACTACGTCCCACTCACGTTCCCTTTAAATTTACGATATCGTCATGTGATACGGAAGCGTTGAACAAAAATTAAATGTTCCTCTAGGCCATGAAATATTGTCACTGAATCAACAAACAAAATAAAAACCTTCTAAAAGTCTGATTAGTCACAATAAATTTCAAATAATATTTCAAGGATTAAACATATTGTTTATTGGTAAGAAATCTCTAGCTACCTGTTTTCATCCATTTAATGAGTAAGTTGTGTTTGTAATCAAACTAAATCGATTTACATCAGAGATATTTCCTTTATGCCACCTTTGTTCAGAATTCTAAATGTCTGATTTTATTTATTCAAAGCATTTGAGTTGAAATATTTTACTTAATCCGCCAAACTTTTATTACATTACAGCAAAATCAAAAGACAGAAAATAGTGAATATGAAAAATTGCAACATCACATTTCAGTTTAATTGTAGTACAACGTACAACATTAACAAAAATCAGTTTAAATTCTATGTTTGTTTTTATTTTTTATCAATAATGTAGGACAGTCACATCTTTAATCAAAATCCAAAAAAAAAACAACTAAACAAATTGCTGTAACGAATAAAGCTTTTCATCATTGTAAGCTGTATTTTTAATTACCTGCTATGTGAAATATTTAATCTCTGGCGGAGCAAAATGAAAATATTAAAATATTCATGTTGCGGAGTTGTTTACATTCTCCCAGATCGTTCTGAAACGACTTTAATCATTCATCTAGTCCTAAAAATGATTCTAAAAAGTATTTAAAACTTTGCGATATCTCTTCTGCTGGGCAGAAAATTGTAATTGTAGCTAAGTAATAATTACACTTTCTATAACTAAGCTTTTATTGCCACCAGACTATCAACATTTCTTAAGTTCAAATCCATTTTTAAATTTTTTTTAGCTCTAAATTCGAAAAAAAACATTATTTAATTTAATACCTGGTAAGGTATTAAAAAGTTTCATAATAATCAGATAAACGATAAAAAAATATTTCCAAAAAATTATTTTTACATACCGATTTTTGAATAGCTGTAATTTTTCTATTTTTTGAGGTGGACCAGTAAATACGGTCCTACCTATTATCATCTGTAGAGGGTTATTCGTGGTTAAAATTATGCCACATGTTTTTGAATCACCCGATATAGCTCTATCTAACTGCTCTTAAGAGCCTATCCGCGATGTTTGACACACCCGATATGGATTTTCTTTCTTTATGAAAGGCGTTAATTTTACATTTTTCAATTAAAAATTGTAATTGACAGCAGTTGTAAGAACAACAGCTGGTGTTGTAGTTATGCACCAATAACTTACAATAATTATTATTTTTATTAAAAAATTAAACTATTTTCAGTGAGTTTCAAATTAATTTATTCGTAACTTTATAAGTAAGAAAAATTTAGAAGGATACAGGCAGGGCTACATTTTTATCGTGTGATTGTTAAAAAATGCATAAAGTTGCTTTTAATCAGAGCGAAATTGTTAATGCCAGTCACCGAAGAGAGCTGGTGAGTGGATCTCGTCGTCTAACTTCAACGTTAATCAAATCCTAAAGGATAGGAAATGAGAGTAAATTATTGTTGAGGAGGATGAGACAAGGGAATTACAAACCCTCAGGTAAACCATTTCCATTTTAAGGATCTCCTGGTGGATAAATAAAACATTAGCCTCGACAGATAATTGCATAAAATCGTTACGACCAATCTTAGTTAGCCATTCATCGAGCGGAAAATCGCTTTTTGAAGTACTACTCCCGACTAATTTCGCATTTTCCATACAGGTCTAGTTTCAGATCATGTCCATAGAGATGCAAATCCGAAATTAGCATTTTTTGCAATTCCGTTTCTGATTTTTATTGCGGAATAAAAGTTTTATGTTTACTTATCGCTGCCATGAGACATGGCCACGTATGGAATAAAAGATGATTAGAGGCGCAGCTCCCTTTGAGGGCGCATTTGGCAAAATATGGAATCGACCGTCCAAAAAAAAAGTGATGTAATTTACAGTCTTATTCGAGAATGGGGCGGCTGTATTTGTGTGTTCTTTTATTCAACACATTTTATATGAGCGATCCTGAGTGGAACGATGATGCTGACGACAGCCTACCACCAATCTCATATTGCATTGGCATATCTGCAATTTCGGAGCCATGCCGACTTCAATAGTCGACAAAATTTCATCGTGAGCCATCCCGCCGACCCATTCAAGATATTTATTTACGCAGGAAATTCTCATCGCGACAGAGTTAAAAATCAGCAGCTATTGTCAGCAAATCATAATCCACTGTCACGAATTTAGCGCATACAAAAAAGCTAAAGTGGAACTAAAATATTAATTAGATTTGTAAAATCATATTCTAGTAAAAATTGCTATTAAAAACTTAATTTACTATAATCCTGTTTTGCTATTTTTGACGAAATTTCATACCTCGCTTTATTTCGCTTAAAACTTTTCGAAACGTCAGTAGATTTGGTTTTTTTATTTTTGCGGGTGTTGCCGTATGTTAGATATAAAAAAAACATGTAGCACAAATCTACTTACCTTGGAAATCTCGAGAAATACAATTATTTTATGCCTTTTTCTGTAGCTCTAGAAGTGAAAAATTAAACAAAAAAAGTTGAAATAAATAAAAAATAAAAAGCAATACTTGATGAGCTTTACCAAAAATTTTCTCTTTCGTTAAAATGTATAAAAATTTCTGTGGCAGACACACAGAGATATTAGAAATTCCAAGGGCAGATTTTGTGATTTAATTGCACACTCGATAGCTGCACATGTAAATTTATTGTTTAATCTAGAGCTTTCAGGATGCAGACTATTACAGCGACTTTGCATATTTAGTTATGCACCTTATACATATATTTTGAAATAATAACAGCAGGAAATAACGCAGAGATGATTTAACTTATGTTAAAGCAAACATCAAAACAAATTAAAAAAAGCATGAAAATACATAATTAAATTTAAATGATTTTGTACCTAGACAAAGACAAATTTTTTCGCATTTCGTTACTACGTCATAGAGAGTAAACTAATTGAAAAATAATGAAAAATCTCATAAACTTTATTTTTGCATTGTCTATAACTTGTAATAAAAATTAAGAAAAGCAATATGTATCTCTACATTGTAATAACAACAATTTTTTGCACATTTTTATCAAAATTAAGTAGTGTATAATGTGTTATGATTATGGCACAATTTTTGAATGACTGCACTCTCTGAAATTAGTTCGTAACTTGACAATATGTTAGACATAACAAATTTGACGCTAACTTTCATTGAATAAATTATTTGTTTACTCCTAAGTTGTGCTTCTAATTGATTTTGATTTTTTTTGAAATGTAATTTTTTTATGACAACGTGAATTATTTGCAAAAAAAGGCAGTAGACGACAAATTCGGTTCGTATTCTGTCTATGCTCTCACTTTGGTAATTTTATTGCCTTGTCTCTCACATCGCGACACGAAACGCCAATCTGCAGCCATTGAGGCTTTGGCTATGTGCTAAATATTGCAGTACAATCATCAGGCGAATAGAGTAAACATCAGGACGCTTTCTCGCCAAAGTTTGTTTTGCTTTAACGCTCAGATAACTCCACGACGAAATTATAAAGTTGAGGGAAAGTTGCCAATAATATCATCAGCAAGTTTTTAACTTTTTCATGCGGCGTGTTCACAGGTTGCTGGTAGACAAACTCTAATTATGTCAGAAAATAAAAAACTTTTGTCATTGTTTAAATTGAATATTTATTTATAGTGGGTTAATTCAAAAAGAGTGTAAATATCGGCATGTTTGCGGTATCTGTTTGCAACACATTTGTAGTGTGTGGTGAGAAATAAATCCAGTGTTGAAAAACGACATCTGCTGCGACTTGAAGTCAATAAAAAATACGCCCTAGTTGTCAAACGTCCTCTAATATCAACCATCTATTACGAACAAGTCATGAACATAAAAGTCAGTTTACGACTTCTAAGGATTCCGAATCACAAAATTGATCACATTAGCAACTGCCGATAGCATCTGACGCTTCTATTTAACGTAATGCTATTCAAGTGAGAAGAATTGGATCCATTCGTAACTGAGGTGCTGATTTACGCCATGCATGGATGTCTACACGGAAATCGAGATTTTTAATAAAAGATTTCAGTAGAAAATTCTACTTACAAGTTGGGAAAAGATTTAGCTACTAACTAGACAAATAGGGTGAACAATAAATTAAGCATTTCAAGCGAAAGAGTAAAGGCGAGACAACCACTGCGCTACTTACTTTTGTCTCGAGAATAATAAACTACCCCAGACATGTATTGCCAACAATTGATTATCTCATTATTTCAAACAACAACAAAAAAGTGCTTCACCCTGTAAAGGCAAAAATTTAAACAAATTTTTAATTGGCGTTATTTTAGCCTTCGTTCGTATTTTTCTGACTACCTTAAGCAAATAAACTATTCATTAATCTGATTCGTTCAATATCAGAAATATTTGCTTAGATTCGATTGCTGTCTAGTGGAAATTCAATTGCAAACACAACAGACAACAAATTTAATTAATTTTCGAGCGCTTTACTTGTTATAACTACTGTCATAATTTTATTATACCTATACATAAACAGGAAAATTCAGGTTTTAATTAAACGATGCTATACTAATGAATAAATTGCTTTATCTAATTTAAGCGATACTAGTAATAGTGTAAAAGGCAAATGCTATGTTAACAAAGCAATTTACGTTTGGTATTTGAAATACGGTGAAAAGATTGTTGCACATGCAGAAATTAGAACTTATAGTTTTGTGGCTTATTCACTCTGATAGTTGGAGTAATAAAAATAACTGAAACAGTTTGTATTACTCTTCTTGTAACTGATAACAAGAAGACGCCACACAATTTGCTGTGTGATTCATACACCGTGAAAGCAGGTCAACATAATTTATAGGAACATGTTGTATGTATGTGTACAGATAATAAATTCATTGTTGAAGCTGGAATACTCAGATTACGAGATGTTGTACAACTTGGACAATATGAGCGATATGCTGTGCTATTACAAAGCAATTAGTGAAAATTGCTAATAATTTTTTTGTGTAAAGTCAGAAGATGAGGAATAAATATTGTTTTAGAGAAACTAACTACAAAACATGTGTAATAAATCTAATTCCCAGGTGTTGTTGTACTAAAACAGCGGCTAAAAGCGCTTATGTTGGAATTCCAAACTTGGTCATTTACTCCAAGTAGCTATATTCCATGCAAAGGCTGACCACAATACTGAGGCAATAAGAATAATTGAATGCATAAACGTGAACTCGTTTGAGCCATAAAAAACAAATGTTTGAAAAGCAAGGAATTGCGACAGGAGTCAGCACTTTGATACGAGTTCTCTACTCTAGTTTAAAATTTAATCCATACGTCGAAAGAAAATGAGAAAAATTTATGTGGATAGTGGGTGAAAGTGGGAAAATCCACAAAGTTCATTTTAGCAATATTTTAGGCCTAATGTGAAGATCTGGTGTTTTAACTTTTCCAAGTTTACCTGTAGATAAACTTAGACTTTCTTTAATATTATTTAATCAAGTCTTTAGCAATTTTATCTTAAAAACTGTTTCCCATCTTTTGATTTAACTTTTCGCGTGAAATCGTCATCTTTCGAGCGCTCTGCTCATTTCTGCTTCTCCGAGATATCAAATAATTTTATTTAAGAAAGTGCAGAGTGGCTTTAAATGCAAATTCTCTTTCATAATAAGCTGAAAAGTGTGTGATTACTGGAGTGTTGGTCGGGAAAAGCGGAGATGTAGAGTCATTAAGGTGGAGTCATGATCGTGTCGCACCATCAACTGCCGCCTTAATAACGGGGAAGTAACAAATTGCTCTGTTGCGATGTTAACATAAAATACTGCACTTCTTAATATTGTCACGCATTCACACAAATGTACGTTAAAGGTGCTCATAATTTTCCATTAAAGCACTTGATAAGATAACACTTTTTCTACATTTTTGCTTGCTAATGGCGGCCGAAAGGTATGTCGTGTTGCATTATTCACGAATATGCAAAAACCATTTTAATTTAACACTTAATTTACTTCCATTAATATTTAAAACGCGGACTCTGGTGGAATTTTTATGGCGATCCATTCGCAAAAATAGACTCGAGTATAATAAATCGGACGCGAATGCCGTGCAGAAATTTAACTAGGTGGCAGATAATTACAAAAAAATCAACAATATTTGCAATTCCCCAAAAAGCTCTGCATTAATCAAATTCGCAACTTATTTGTCTGCTGACACAAATTTGTCAAATTATAGCTGCGATCGTCACATAATTATAACTAATGATTCAACTGCCAATACCCCTAACGCTGTAATTTGATCCCTTTCTATGCATTTGTCTACCGGCATCTCGTTTTGATCGATTCCTTTCCTCAATTACACTTTAAAGATTTATGTTCAGTTTCTGACAACACTGACTGATTAGAGCCTTCTAATGAAAGACATTAGCGTAGCCTTTATTAGACCTTCTGGCAAGAACGATGATCTTATATTTCTTAGCTCAATTTTTTTGAGCAATTCAATTTCTTCTATTTAAAGGTTTTAATCAAAGAATATTAATTCTTTTTGAACAAAGCATTATCTACTTAAATTACGTTTTATCTCCAAAATGAAACTTTGATGCTATTTTTCACTGGTAAAAAATGTGACGCTGATGTTTGGAAGTATTGTGGTAATTACCGAAAAATTAGGGACGTGGCTACATTAAGAGAGGGTGAAAAAGAGGAATTGAAACGGAATAAGCCGAAGAACAAAGAGGCAAAGTACGTTACATTAAATGTGGTTTTAAACATGACAGATGATTAAATAATTCTTTGTTTTTCTAACTCTTGACACGTATGTTTCAAAGGACAAAAACAAAATTTTATAATTATTATCATATTCTTAAAATGTAATTAATTAAAAATGTGGCTCTGTGCAACTGAAGTAGTTTTTGTGGTCGAAGATAAATGCTGGATGAAATAAGCACAAAGTAATCCTTTCCATCAAAACCGCATTACTCATCTACTTAGCGCAAATTGCATCCACAATTTCCATAATAATTATTTTGGCTGTCAAGAAGAACCATCTTCAGCATATCTCGCGTACGACAGGTTGGCTGCATAATTAAATTTCATTTAACTGCTAAATTTAAATATTTAGTATCTCCTTTTGCGAATCAAAGAACTTTTAATTTGTGTCACGTGTAATTAAAACCGCACAAATTCTTAATTAAAACGTGCACAAATTCAGCCCTGCATTGCGTTCGTCACTAATGGCATTTCTCGTTGGCTTTTCTGCTGTTTACTGTAAACAGCTTAGTTGAGGAAAACTGAGTTTTCTTAGGAAATGTATCTCAATTAATTGTTAGGATGTCATGTTTTACTGATGAAACTGCTAAACTGTTTGCCGTCTGCAGAACGAGACCATTAGGCACTGTGAACATTTTTCCGCAAATTCTCATCACCAAGGATGATAAATTACACAATTGAACTCGATAAGGATGTCTTGCGAAATTTCAAGCGTTAAAGATTAATCGGCGCAGATTTCGAAACAAACAACTGAGGCATAATCAACACAATAAAAATGTGAGCCGTTCTTTCGATCTCTGGCGACGTTGCGAGCGGTATTGATTTTCTGTCCGCTATGGAAAGAGGGCCCAATTTTGACAAGGGCTAAGCCAAAAAGTAGACAAATAAAATGAATGGTATTGCTAGTCCAGTATCAGACCACACTGTTGCACACCTTCATATTAGTCTCGTAAACAACGACCTCAAGTGTTGTAGAATCTTGTAAAGTTAGCCAGATGGCTGTAAATTTGCTAAAACGACAATAAAAACGTTCCTCCTCTTTTATTTTCAGTTTATTGCACATTTTCTTACAAACAGCTTACTTAATAAAATAAAAAATTGCGCGCCGTTTATTTGAAAACTTTTGCAAAAATAATGTGATTTTTCAGACTTCATAAAAAGCCGCATTTGTTGAAAAAATCAACAAATGCTAGCCAATTGGACGTTGGGCAAATTCATTGTTTTTCCCGCAATTGTACTTGGGCCATTATTCGAAATTTTTTACTACTCATTTTCGGTGTCCAGACCACTATATCCCGCCAGAGTAATTTGCTGAAAAGTTGTCTAGCTGGCCTGAAACACGAATGTAATTCATGGCGTCATTGTGGCGAAAGTGGCCTCGAATCCTAGCTGCGAATTACTCTTATAAAGCAGATAGGACAAGCCGGAATTATTGCCATTTTAGTTAGTCTGAATATTCGCTTTTTATATAGACGATTCGGAAACTTTCCGGATTGTCTCCTTTTTATCTTCGAATCGCTGGCTGGATTTATGCCCCGACGCAAAGAAATTTCTGATTTTGTTTGGCAAAAAGTATCGCAGCTTTGGGCGCGTTTTGTGCAAACATTTCGATGATTTACGGGATGTTGATGTCGCGTATTTGCCAGTGACCTACCTCACCACATTATGTGTTCGAACAATCAAAGCTTATTTAAGTTTGTTTAGAGCGGGTAAATGTTGCAAAACATTTACACGGATGAGTAATAATTGATAAATGGAGACCGTAAATCAACGTAACCCATTATTCGAATTTAGCTACACTCTCAATAGATTGAAAATTATTTAAAAAAACATTTAGGCCGAAAGCAATTAAATGAAGTATAAATCGAATCCGGCTATTGGTAAATTAAAATTTAATTATGTGTTTGCATTTTAATTAAGCTGATTGAAAACCTGGCAAGTAGTACGGGTGGCAACCCCATTTCAGCGGTTTGTTGTTTTGATGGGGTCAAACAAGGGTGAAGGCTATGTCGGGTCGTTAGCCACCAAAATTGTCGCAACTCTGGTTTCCACTTTTGTATCTTTTAATTTTAAAAATGTTTAAAGAAAATTGGATTCACAATCTTTTTAGTGAAAACCACGAGAAAACATACACTTTGTAATTTTATCACTTTTGATCAGATGATATTTTGTTTTTAGGGTAGTATTCGTATCTTAATAAAAAATCAGATTTTTTAAATCGAAAATGAAGAAGAAATTAGCTACGCAATCTGTAGTATGTTCTTTATTCAAGATTTGAACGTGTTGAACACACAAGACAATAAATATTGAATTTGGTGAAAATACCAACCTTAAGGCAGTTTTCGATAAATAAATATTGAACACGAGCAATTTACTCAGCTGTGGAACAGATTATATTTTCATTCGATTGAAAAGATTTGGTCGACTTTAGAAATGGAAATCTTTGAAGTAGTCATTTTAACGACTGATTAGAAATGCAAAAGATATACAAATTAGAAAAATCTTAACTTCAAATAGATATTTATATGTAGTTAAGTACGAAGCCGTAACATTTCGAGATTTTATTATCTCTTCTTGAGGCCTTAAGAAAAGCTAATAAAATCTTGAAGTGTTGCCGAAAAATTCATCTTATTATTTTTAAATCCCAAACCCTCATTTTAACTTATCAAATAAATAATGGGAGGACAAAGCACTTTTGCAATACTTTTAATGTAGGGTTTAGACAGAACACCAGTATTATTAAGTAATATTGATCTCTTAATTTTATAAAGAAACATTTTATTTAACGCAGTGTTACCTTGAGTTGTGCTTCCTTAATAATATAAAAATATTTTGATAATAAAATTACTTCTGCTTTTTTCCATTAATGGAGTTAAAGACATGATACTGGGAAATAATTGACTTAAGAATTCAGCTTTATTTGTTTGCTCTGCTTTCCCATTTCTAGACCAAATGGTTTAGTGTCTGCTATGAAAGTCAATAATCTTGTTGCCCACCACGAAAGTGTTAATTCTATTGTTATTCAGTGTGGGCAGCCTCGGGTCTAATATTTTTTTCATATAATTCGTCTCGTAAAAGAAGGTTATTTGATTTTATTGCTTCGGATAACGGTTCAGCCCGCATAAATGTGATTTATCCCGTGGAATATTAGAAATATATCATTTCTCATAAAGCCTATAGCCAGTGAAAAATCTTCAACAAAGAAACGCGGATCAAAATATAACTTGTGTATCGCATAATAGCTCACAAGTTCACAGAGACGTGTAGTAAGTCAGATAGAGCTTAAATAAAAGCAGCCGCAGTCAAGAACTCACTATGAATATTTCATGGAAGCCTGTGATCCCCGTACAACGGCCTGTCCAACTTGGTAATATTGTCTCGACCTTCGCAACAAACGAAATCAACCGAAAGTTGCATTTTGACTGCACGTCAAAGCGAAAGCTGTAGGCAAATCAAACTCAAGCCTTCAAAGAACCTGCAATAAACTTTACAGCAGGGTTGGGGTCAATATACGATACTTTTGTTATCATGAGAGGCCAAATCGTTGGCTAACTGAATGATCCATCAACCTTTTATTGCGCGATTTATTCCTGGCTTCTTCTGCGATAGTTTATGACAGCCAAAAGTCCGTTTACATTAAGAATAAATCGGTTATTGCCGAAATAAATCACAGATATTGATAACGCTGCTGTGAAACAATTTCATCTGACGTCGAACAAAGTTTCGACAGATTCGATAATCAACGATCCGTACCTGAATCTTTACAGTTATAGACAATTCGTGATTGGGAAGGAAGAAATTTCGCAGTTGAATCATGTCCAAGGTTGATGTCTGAGGTGTAAAACTAGTCGAGTTTCCCGGCTTTAATAGCCTTTAAATTTTGCTTTTTCGTCAATCGATATACAATAGAATATTGAATTTATCCGATGGGACAACACTTTATTACTTCAAAGTTTCCAATTACTGTTGAGATGTCCCAACTTCTTGTTGTTTATTTGAAAATTTTGAGAACACTTTGCTTCTAACATGATTTTTCCATTTGAAAGAGTTTTATTTATTTCTCAGGTAATTCAAACTTCATTCTAGTTCACACCATAAAAATATTTCTGTTCCAAATTGTGGGTGCAAGCTCTTAATGCTCGAAGAAAGCTAATTTTCCGGAAAAGATAAAAAATGCCCTACAGTTTGTTACAAATAGACCTAATAAAAGTTCGTGGGTTGTGGCGAGTTCATAGATCCCAACAAGAAGATTGTGCGGCTATAAATCCAAACAGTATCGATTGAATCTCCCCGCAGTGTGCCCCAACAAGGATTTTAATATTTTTAATTAACGGATGATTTATTTTTGTTGCTGGGGTTTATTTTCTCGGAGATTAAAGGCGTGAAAATATTGCCGTATAAAAGGAGACGCTCGTAAAAAATTTATGTTAACATTATTGCAAATAACGAGAGAAACAAGGCGAGAATTGTTTTTATTTAAACATTTCTCTACTTTGGAGCCCTAAATGCGAATCGATTAAAATAAATTCGCAGGGTTTTAATAAAGCAAGCAGTATAAGCATTTGCACTTAGAACATCCCTTAGAGAGCGGTTTCTTTACGAACAACCCAATCGTGTTCCTTCCTCTATCTTGGTTGTTCACGCAAGCTGCGACAAAGACATTCATTGTCCGGAAATTCCACGGTGCGGTACACTGGATCTCTCTTTTTCAACCCATCTTTCAAACAAACAGCCTACACTCAGAACTCATAATAAGGGGTTTAAAAATGTCTCCCAATTTTGAAATTTATTTAATAAGCATGATTTATAACCGGAGAAAATTTAGTACACGCCGGGTTCAAATGTGATTTGCCCTTTAAAAAGAACGTTTCGGGTTTTGTATTTATTGGGAGATTTGCGAAAAAGCTTCGATATCAGCATGTTAAATGTTGGGAGACGTCGGAGATGGAATTATGATGTTCGATTTATTTAAGCGGAAATGTTGGGGTTTTTGTGAAAAGCAACAAAAATGTAAAAAAATTATTACCAGTAGCACCTCTAGTTCAAAATAAAATGCTGAATTTGCTGCTTGGTGTAAGAATAAGACGGGCCACATTGCGAAACAGGGCTAGTTAAAGAAAATTCGCGTCTATTTTTGCTTGTTCCGATTTGATTATCAAGTGAACTGAACGAGTCAATATTGAATATTGAAAGAGTTTTTGTAAAAGAAACGAGACTGTTTGAGATGTTCATAGTTAATTTGATTTTAAAATCCCGAGTTCCAAATTCAGTTTGAAATATCTTTTTTCTTTTTCTGGAAGATAAAAGTTATTTTTTCAGATGTACCTACCTCTAATACGGAATAATGCGGAGCGTTCATTCCCAAAATTTTCAGCTACTTCGCCGCTTATAAAAACCTCGCAATATATTTAAACCTCGTCTTCTCTATCAATTTAAACTTCCGTAAAATTATTCATTTTTATTTTCTCTGGCGCGATTCTCGTTTTTCAAGCGGGCAAATTGACAATTTCCAGCTCCTGTGAGAGCAGAAAGAGCCGGACTTTTTCGATTCCGGACTTTGTGATGACCTGTTTGCATGCCTTGAAATCTAGTGCAAAGAAGCAGTCGCAAATAAATCCTATTAGATGACTGCATTAGCCTTATTGCTTTACGTTGCACATTTCTCAGAAATCGGATATGTTAACCAATATTTATACGATCCCTTTCAAAACAGACGAAACGTTCTTACGGAAAATCGGATCATACGAATCGTAAATGCATTATTCCGCAAATGTGTTAGGATGAAAGAAGATCAAACGAAAACAATAGGATATTTAGAATGAGGGAATACATTGTGAATATTAAACGCGAGATAAAGGGAAGCTGCAGAATTGTTAAAACGACGGCGGAAAACTTTACGTTTGAATATATTACGCAAATTTTACGTATCTCATTCGACTGAGTCTCATAAAAGACGTCTAATATTTTGTAAATTAAGAGAGTCACTTCTTTGGCTTTCAAACATAAGTGAGCTTGGCGGAATCGTAAATCCGTATAGTGACGCCTTGCATATCGTCAGAGCCTTTATTATTCTGAAATAGCCTCCAAACTTCTGTCATATACATCAATTCGCACTATAATACGATTCACAACTTTTAAATTAAATTAGGTGACGATTTACACTTTACGATCGAAATTTTCATGCGGAAAGTTTTCGTATTAAACAATTTTCAGCGTACAAAGGCAAAAATTATTACAACACTATTTATTTTTTAGTTTGTTTTGGCACAAAAAATATCAAATTACGTAAATTTCTTTGCCTTCTATTTCCTGGATTGTAGTGCGTGTTTACTAGACAAGAAATAGAATCGCCATGACCTCAAGAAACTTAATCTCGTTCATGTGTGCAGTTCGAATCTCCAACTTTCAAAGTAATTGAATATTGACCGTCCAAAACCGGATGTCGTGTGCTTTTCAAGTGTTGCAAACTTGTTAAACTGCAAGCAACTCAACATCGCTGCTAAAAATTCTATGGAAATTTGCTTTATAGAATAAATAAACCGATGATTACTATGAAACGGAGCAAATTAGGTTTCGAGGAGGCAATTTCATTTGCAGTCTCGCTGAAAAAATCCTCTCGTAGGGTGTTGTGTTTATTCTATTCTTTTATTACTTTATGCGTTCTCTCATCGCAGTATCAGGTGATGGCAAGCATTTGAAGATTGCCAGTACGGAGTGTGTCAGCACGTAAGTTGACGCTGACAGCAGTTTTTCAATATCTAGACGGTATCCTTCACGAGGATAATAACACGAGTTGCTTTTGCGTGCCTGCTGCTGACGGTGGTTTTATTGCAGGTGACCACAAATAAAACAAAAACTGTGGTTAAATTGGATGGATGAAAGGCTTGCAAAAGGAGCTTTCTAACGCTATAATTATGAGATTTTAAATTAAAAATCTGCGAATTTTATCATCAAACTGGGGGTTTTCATGTGCAAGAACGTTCATTTACTTTTTTGTGTCTCCCGGGCACAATTTACTGTGACAAGATTTTATTGATTTTGGCGGCTTACTGTCTCATGCCGAGGATATCATAGCTGATCCAACTAAAGCGCATTACTAGAGTCGACTAAAAATTAATGCTTAGGGTCTTGGTTGAACACTATAGTTGTTATTTAAACCAGTTTTTAGTAAGCTTGTTAGTTTCAAATTAATACATATGTGTGTGTCAAGTGAGAACACATTCGAAGATGTGAATGCAGAGGCAGGAACCGCGACACAATTACGTCTCATTACAACAAGAACAAGACAACTTCTTTTGAACGTGTAGGTACGAACTCTACGTCAGTTAGGAAACGCTTTAGAATCGGTATCGGTTCAGATTTTATGTTAATTAGTTGGAAGTTATTAATAATCAAAATGCAACTGATGTTTTCTATAAATTAAAGCTCTTCCCAAAGTGATCGCGTGAAGTCATATTCTACTTATCAACAAAAAGCTGAACACTAATAAATAACCAAATTTTCTGATGAAATGTGAAATCGTTTTACTGTCATACTAAACTTTGTTTTTGTTAAACACTTTTTTTTATAAATGAGGTATGACTTTCTTGAAGTAAAGTTAGTAGGAACAAAAGAGGCACGTTCTATGGGTAAATTCACTACGGTTTGCGTGTAGGGATGAGCTTCTTCCTTCTGTTATTCATACTACGATGATTCAGAAGTGTGTAAACAAATAGTATTAGGGTATATAAGAAGATTATATGCCATAAAACTACATTACATTTACCATAGTTTTGCAAAAATTGTTTAAAATACCGAGCCACACGCAAACCCTCGTAAACTGACCCATAGTAAAAAATGAACAATAAGATCATATTTTGAACAGTAGTTGTTTAAAAAAAATATATAATAGATACAAAGATGTACATAAAATACCCAATCTTGATTCTTACACATTTACTGGATTTCTGAAAAAAAGAATTAAACAGCAAACATTAGAGAAACAGCAAAGAGTAAAATCGCCAATAAAAAGTAATTAATATTAAAAAGTTAAAGAGCAAAATGTGCAAAAAGTGCATGTTAGAACTATCAACGTAAACTCGAAGATTTTTTTGTAAAACTAATTTATGAAAAGGATAACTGCCACCAAGTAAGTTAGTGAAGTGCATTAGAAGCTGTAAAAAACTTATTGACTTTAAAATCTTTTAGAGAATGAACAAGTTCTTGCACAGCTTCACTAATGACGTTTTGTGGTTGCAAACACTCCGCTGCCTCTAAAACACTAAAAATTGCAAACTGAATGGTTCGAAATATTGTACTGACCAATAAACCATAAATCGCTATATATTCCTAATTGGAGATTTTAGCGACTGGAAATAACTGGTAAACAAATTCCCAACATTTTTTGTCGACAATGGGGAAACAGCGCAGACCTGCGCCCAATTTTCCGATTGTGAGCGCATAATTGCACCCTTTAAGGGATCCAATTTATGAAATATTTATCTCATTGTAATTTTCACGAGTTTCCCTTCTATTATAAATTTCTTTTATGTCCGCAAATTCCAGTGTTTTGACACCGTAAAAACGCTAAATGTATTCCCTTTCATAACTCCCTAGTATATCTTTTCTCGGAGTTACTTTGATTACAAAAGTTTCCCTTGCTCCCAAATCACGCGAATTAAGACATCCGTCCGAAGCCTCGCTTTCCGTCACTTTATCAACTTTCGACTTTACGTAATGTAATCTGCCGTTGCATGACATAAATAAAACATAAACTTTTCAACTGAGAATGCAATTTCATCGAAAAAATTCAGCCAAACAGCCTCCCGAGTGTTTCACGTCCTTGGAGTATCGTTCCGCTAAACGAGCTTTTCAGAAACAGTGCAGCACCGACGACAGGTCGAGCGACAGCCCGTCAGATGGACAAACGATTCGATTGAGATGTCACCAGAATTAGAATCATCCCGAGGGCGACGTCGTCTAGTCACGTCTCTGCATGACATGACAATGAAAAGAGACGATGGTTGTTAATAATGTTCCAATTGATGCAGAGTTGCACGCTGCAACAGCTCGACAATAAACCGAATGCGCCACTTCCAATGTGCTTTAATTACAAACAGATTATGCCAACGTAACAAGTAATAACAAGTTATTCCGGATTTAACCAATTGGGAAATAATAAAACACAATTTCGCTGACAGCACATTTTTTCTTAAAACTCGTGCAACAAAAAATTTAAACTTGGTTTAATCTCCCGTAATTTTTTTACGATGGAAATCTTTGTTACATTTTAACCCTTTATCTAAACACAACACGGTCCAACAAATTTTACCATTTTTTCTCTCCGAAAAAGTTTGTACTTCCTGATTCTTGAAGTGCGGAATTTTAAACCCGTTTTATATTTTATCGAAGATATTTTTTACTCTCGTTATTTATTTAACTATATAATTAAATATTGTTTTTGTTTGTTGTGAACTACAGAAACATATACTTACTTGAGGTAGTTTATAAACAACCAACAACAATTTTACTGTTCTATATTACAGTAAAAAATAAAATAGTAGCACATCCATTAAATTATCCAACACACATCTAGTTTTGTAAACCCTTCATTAAAATTAAAGCAGGTTTTAGAACATACTTTATATGAATTTAGTCGGACCTGTAAAACCGAGCTACTAAAATTGATTTACGAAAATCTATGACTTTCCTCAAAAGTAAATTCTTTTATTTTTATAAGATTTCCAATGTGTTGAAAAGTCAAAGACGCTTTTGCTTCTTAGCTTTCCTTGAATTTCCAGCAAAGAAAGTGTATAAATATAGAAATAAATTTATCTTGTTTTTATCAACTGCTGATTTATTTTGTCAATCTAAATCTGAGTTTTTGTGATAAAATTTAACCATGGTTGAATGCATTCATATATTTTATTATTAGTGGACCAATGGTTGTATACCGTTTATGTCACGATCAAAATAGAATAATCTACACAATTCCGAGCTACAACTGGTTTATTACATAATATTTTAACCATGAAGTGGCTTTGTAGTGGAAACTAAATTACTAGTCCATTTATGAATAGAAAATAGGTTAGTAGACGCAACGCCGCAAATAATAAATGATCTAAACTGAGAATTGGAGCCGATATCTATTCGTATGGATCAGTTTATCTAATATATCTCCAGCAGATCTTGGAGAGTATTTTCGTTCCTCCAATATCCCCGTTGTAGTAGAATGAATTTTATTTAGAGGATTGAGAATGCGAATTAAATAATGCTTTGAGTTTTCGATTCATTTTCCATTTGAAACTCATGAAATTAATCTATAATTTAGCAATGTGATTTTCATTTAGATATCATATTGACTGTGAATCTCCTCCATAAAGCAACTAATTAATTTAGTTTATTAACGGGAGTATTCACTCCTCATAATTTTTCGATTCATCTCTATATTAAAGTGAAAGTTTAGATACGTAAACTTTGTATAAAGCCTCTTGGTTTTGCTTTTAGCGGGAATTAATAAGCGAAAGTAAACTCAGAGCTTAATTCGTGAATTGAAGTTTCAATTTCAGGAATCCCTTGGGTTGACTTCAAAACCTCGAGCTTAACGGTTACGACTTCATTAGGTGCTAAATTAAAGTAAGTTTTCAAACTTGAACATATTTTGCAGGCATATATTGAACTTGATATTAAACTTAATTATAGAAATTAAGTGGGAAATTAATACTAACTCAACTCATCTTGTGAAACACGAAGTGAAGTATTTCCAGCAGACCCTCTTAATGTTTAAATTTCTGGACAAAAGCAGAACCAACAATCGCCGCTGACCCTTGCTGCCCTACACATCAAGCGATAGAGTGGGGTCAAGCCACTGGGCTATATTTACACATAAGCTAATACAACAAAAAAGCTCGATATCAACTTTCTCTCCAATTTTTTACAGCAAAGAAAGCAAAACAAACATTTTCGCTCCGATGTAAATAGAAGTTTAATTTGTTCGCCTGTTCTTCGCATTTGTCGTGGTCGATACAGAGTGGCAAAACGTGTTGAACATACTTAGACAGCGAAATCGGCAGAATTCTGCAAGATACTGATCAATTTTCAAATAATCCACGGTTTCTCGTCAGAGAAGATTATAATTTATTTCCGACGAATTTAAACAACCGGGTGCACTTTGTGGATTAAAATTTTGCAATTTTAAACCAGACAAGAGCAGAAATGTAACGCCTTGGTTATTTTATTTTCTTTTGATCATTCAATTGTTCGCTGCGTCTAAAAAAATTAATATTGCAAAACACGTTTGGATTTTTTTAGTTTCCTTAAAAATACAACGGCTTTATACCTACATATATTTTCTATAAAGAAGTTTGAAAAAGCTCAAAGTGTTGGTGTGTAAGATAATACTGGTGATAATAATAAAATTACTTTACAACACTCCAAGCTCTCAAGACGGCAATAAAATCCAGTTAAACCACTCAGCATGTCGTTAAAAATGTGAAACTAATTTGTCTTTCTTAGTAAATGTTGTAGTAAAAAAGCACTAGATTTTATTTCCTAGGTATCATATAAACGTAAAAACTTCATCTAACAAATTACTTAGTAATCTCGCATTTCCATATGGTAATACCGGCTTCTTGTGCATAAAATCCATTTGCAGCAAATGACGTGGAATATTAGGTTTACGTCGAAATTATAAAATAGTGCACAATTTCTCTACCTTTGGTTTCAGCAGACGTAAAATTTATAAACGCTTTGTGTTTCCGTTCTTTCAAATCAATTTGTTCCCTTTTGTATTTCCGGTCTAGTTCTGAATTATCCGAATGGCCATCGTGCATCACTCGGCGAACTCATTGTGAAGAAACAAACGTAAATATATTTTTTAGAAAGCTCATAAATTTAAAGAGTCCGGCAGTATTTTATGTCTGTTCCATTAAAAAGCTGTGGTTGTCCATTAGATACATCAAAGTGCTTTTATTAATTTACTTATATTTCAAACGTAATTCTTTCCAAGAAACCCGTCTTTTATGTATGATATAATGCGATAACAGCCTCTGAACGAAGTCTTTGTCTAGAATTACTACACAATAGCGCACCAGCTAAGAAAAATTCATTTAAAAAATGGAACATTTTTGTACAATCGCCGCTATCTGCAAGATTAAAATCTTTCAGCGTCTAAAATGCAAGAAGAATTAAAACGCCAGTGTCACATTGTTAAATGTTTCGGATATTTCACACCCCTAAAGCTCCGAGCTTTGTGCCATAAATGATGTAGAGAAATAAGTGTTGATGCAACATTGCACATTGCATGTTTCGTCGGGTCGATGGAGCTTTTATGAAAGCTTGTTAAGCCCGGTGACTAAAGCACACATACAAGTGGCGCATTTTTTAAGCGAGGGAGCACGTAGATTGCTTTTGAGATATTATATTAAGCGAAAAATCAACTGCACAACAGTTGATCACTTTCATTATGACTGGAAATTGACAATCTTTTCCTGATTATGAGCCAGGAGAACGTTAATAAGCTCTTCAAGCACGGAATTTTCTTCAGCCAATTACAACGACTACCAGCTGAAAGCTCAATATTTTAGTTACTTTAATAAAACAGGCAACTGTGAAAAAATCGGGTTTCGGAGCTACAAGAAGAGATTACAACACTATGGTGATTGACGAATTATGTCAGCCCCTTTCCAGGTGTCAAATTGGTGTTAAGTGTAGCGAACGCGAAATTGGAGCAATTTCTGGCCTTTGATTGGCCTCGATTTTCGCCCTAAATTGCAAAAGTTGGCGCCAAGTTTTGTTTATTTTTGAGCGCACTCAGGTTTTGTAAAAATGCAAAGTTCACCGATATTTTAGCTTGAATTTGCGAAGGCGCTTTATGATGCTTCCCCGTGGATACACAAACTGTGCAGTTGAGTTGAGTTCATTTACATGAGAGCTGATAAGATAAGGGAAAACTCGTGTTAATTTAACTGTGGGGTATTTATTATCCGCTCTATGTAGCGGTATATAAGGTTAGCGCGCTGACCGCGTATTACCCACTTAATGTGCTTACATTGGAAGGAAATTAGCTACTAAATTACGACATTTTATTATTTATATCGCGGCCACAAAACCTAATTTTTATTTCGCGTGTAAGCCGGGTTAAAACCGAGCAAAACTAACGTATCCGAAATTTGGGTTGTTTTCGCGTTATCTGCATTCCGACGCTTAATCAAGTTTATAAAGTGAAATAAGTGGTGCAGGATTTGAAATTAATTTTTAGTTCCCTAGTTTAGTTCCTTAAAATTGCCTTGCACCGAGAAACCGCCGTTACTTCGCTGATAACGTCGTTAGCAACAATTAGCCTTTTCGCTCGATTAAAACAATTTTCATTTCTAATTAAAACGCGTTTTACTCGACCGATGTATTAAATAATTCACACGACACTCAAACTCTAGAGCGGCTTTTAATGTGTTTTAAAATTGCGCGTGAAATTAAATCCTCTCCATGTATTGGCTAGAGAATTAATTTTTCGATTTTTTTATGGTCTAGTAATTGTTGCTTCCTCCATCTTCCAGTTCGCTCCCAATTCCCAGTCGCGCTTTTTCATTAAAAAGTGAATGAGATTCGCCCGTTCATACAGTACTTTATAACGATTCAATTAGTACTTTTGCCTGAAAAGTTTCCTTGTTAAAACAATCAAACTGCTCTTCTTGGGCTCCCTTCCGCAAATTTTTCCAAGAAAATGTTCGGGAAAGCTATCGTAACGCTGTCTTATCTCTGGCGGTAATAACAACACAAATTTATTTGAGATATCATAATATGATTTCCACAAGTGACAGCTAAAGCTCATCAAGGGCACAGTGAGTGTTTATGCGGAGTAAGGTCGGGAAAGAATTCCGCGTTTGACTGTTTGTTGTCAACATAAACGTGTTTGTAGCATTTCGCGTAATTAAATGCATGTTGAAAGTTTCAACCTAATTCTAAAATAAACATTAGCTTTTCACTATTTTGATTACGTCGAATAAATTCTACTGGAGAGTGCGTTTGGTTTCAAAATTAAACTGTTGAAAATTATGGCAGGTGGAATACGCGTGTTGAGAGCAAACCTAGCAATTTTGTAACCACAGACCCTCCACTACATTTTGGAAGTATTTCACTTTGCTGGAATGTTGAATAAATGTTGCTGTTATTTTAATACTGTCATCGTCCTAAGAAAACGCCCAAGTGGAATAATTAAGTAACTCTATCTAATTAACTGTAATTGTTACCTCAATAAATTTCCTTTCATAATATTCCCAGTCCTCAAAAAAATATAAATAACTCTTCAACGAAAGCTGTTTTCGTTGATCGTTTGTAAATGTCAATACTAATGAATGATTTTGTCTTAAAAGGATGTATTTATGGACGGCATTATGAACTCTTTTTCATTAATACACTTTATGATTTTGATATTTAAACATTTAGTTTTTGTCTCAGTTCCTGCTTTATGGCTTATGTGGCTTCTGAATCTTGAAAATCGCTTTACAATTCATCAAATGTAAAATTTCCTTGGCTTCTGGACACATTTACATAAAAACACTATCGGCTAAAATTAGGTCCACACGTTATACTTTATCACTTTTTAATCAGTTGCGACTTTTTTTATCGAATTTCCACTGTTCTTACATTTAATTCACAGTAAATTTTAACGATAGCCATCAACGTTGAAATTGAAGCTGTAAAGATGAAGTGCGATGGAAAAGATGAAATTGGTTTTGATTTGGTATTATTTCCAAATTTCGTCACCAGAATAATAGAATTGGGGTTCAACGGAACCAACTCGTTTATAAATGGACAATTAATAATCTCAACTATTACAAGCACTTACTCGCTGTCGCCCCTTCGTGCTTTAAACAGTATCGATTATTAATCGTCTTCATTAACAAATCACTTTATTAATTAGATATGTATTTAAACTTTGAAATTAAAAAATACATGTCCTCCCTTGCACCTAGATTTATTGAAAAATGTGATTTTCATAAATTATGTAGATCATACGTCATTAAACTGCATAACTGCAATGTTAACTTATCACTTATCAGCATTGTTCATGTTACGAATTTAATTTTTTAAATTTAATTCAAACATTTCTTAGTAATCATCTGTTAAACGAATAAACAACAAGTCGTGCTATGTGTTATCCAAACGGGATCAATTCGCGTTGTTTACAACAACAATTTCCGATTGCTAAACACCAAAAAATCGCAAACAATTTTCAGTCACAAACAAAAACGCCAAATCTGAAACAATTACCATGATTACATTGTTATCACGTCCCTTCACGTTGCATGGAATTGTCATATAGATAATGACATCAATCAATTCCATTCAACATTCGATTATTTAATGAACTGAAACATTATTTTTTGCAGGTGCAATTTTCACGGAAGACCAGAAAGATAGCAGCGTCGAATTAGCATTCAAATATGCGGTCTACAAAATTAACAAAGATAGGGTTTTGCTTTCAAACACCACTCTAGTATACGATATCCAGTATGTGCCCCGAGACGACAGCTTTCGAACTTCGAAAAAAGGTAAGTTTAGTTTAATAAATTCGATCTAATTGAAAAGTGTAGGCAATGCTAATCGGAAGAACGTCTCATAGTCGTAAAAATCGAATATGGCTGATTTCTCACCTAGAGTGGCTTTTTGTAGCGCCAAAGTCTAAAACATTAAACGGACGTGGTATAATAAACGTCTCGGACATTAGTTTATGGGCGCGCTTTCCTGGATATAGAACTCAATTTGTTCTTCCTGTTATCAGCACCAGTCCAGATAGGGGGATTATACGGATCCTCAATGTTTCTATTAAATTTCACAAATCAATGTTTTCCGAACACCATTGACGACCGTAAAACGAACAATGGCATGATAACCCGGAAAAAAACTCCTGTAATTATTTTTATCCCAACCAAGACGGTCCTCGGCCATACTTGTTTGCATTGCATTAACCCAACCCACCCAATGTTTATATAAAATCTCCACGTTATTCGTTTTTATTTGATTAGGTTTTTGGCTTTCTTTTCGTATGAATTTCTACAGGAAGTAAAAGTTCCGGGAAGTTTGAGATAGTTCAGTTTGTCGACGGAAATAAAAATAAACTACACGCAATAAATAGCTAAAAACGGCTAATATTGCTGCTTCTCTCCTAGAACTACATAGCAAATTCCGGTTATTAAGCGAAAGACACTTCACAAAAAGAGGAGCGCACGAAATACCTTACAGAGCGCAGAAACTTAAAATTGTTTCGAAATCTCCTTACGGAGGATTTTCTAGGTGTGAAGCCTACTGCAACGTAAGATTATTCAAAACCTCAAGGAAGAGACAGGCTGCGGTTCTCAGATGCTCATAGATATAAGAGACTTTGGATTCTTAAGCAGGTAGTTTTAATACTATCTGCGGGGACTAGTTAGCGAACAATAGTGAAATTAACAAGCACGGAAGGAAATTTCATGAGATTATGACTTAGAAATGTTCCTCGGCTTAAAGACTCATAAACATAACTTATTTACGAAAGATTTTGGCAAATTATTTACGAACTTTGAGGGGTTTAACGCGGAATTAAATGACATGTGTATTTAATACAATTAGGCTTCTGTTTTTGCACTGTTATTTAAAACACATTCTAAAACAGCAAACGAAAATTTATTCTTTCGACAAATAAAAGTAAGCAGGAACTAGACCAAATGCCAATATTTGTTTCAACTTTATTATTATTATTCTCCAAATACATTTTTCCATTACGGTAAATAAACAATAGGGTATGTGGATGTGTTTCCTGTAAAAATGACAACATCTGCAATGCAAGCAGCTGGGATGCTCTTTCAAAGTTTCAATAATTTCCGTCTATAAAAATTCGATTGGGACATCCTCTCCTCTCCAATACAAAACAGGTGCTTGCGAAATTTCGCAACAAAACTTCATTTTCGAGCAAAGTTCAAATGCTAAATGCACTTCTGGAGCCCCTGTCGCTATTAATCATGCAATAAACAATAAAACTGAAGAAAACAAGCAATGCATGTGTATCTTTTACACCATCGCGAGAATATAATGACTTGGTGAATCATCCGAGTGGAAATTCAGATTTCCCCCGTTAATTTTATGCGAAGGAATTGTAAGATACGAGCGTTTATTCAGACAACATTCAGAGAATGGTATTATCTAACGTAACATTTCATGTTCCAAATTAATTTATACAATTATGCAAGTGTTTCAACAATTGTAATTTAATCTCTAAGTATATTGTCGAGTTGCAACTATAACTAAGTTAGTAACTGCCTTCACATTTTCACTACAGTGCGTCTAACAGCTTGTATGAATTACAACGATTGTGTATGAATTACTGTCGTCACAGTCGCTTAATTCATTCAATATCGTAACCCAACATTTACTTTTAATTTCATTCAAATTGCTTCAAACAAAATTTAATTAATTGCGTATTATTTTCGAGCCTGTTTACCGAACATTTTACGACCTGAACTCCGAAAAAACTAATTTCTTCCTGTTCTCGTAGCGGACCATAATACGGAGAATTATTTGCTTCTACGGCTCAAGTGGGAAGAATTACGCCTCCAAGTACGTGATAGCCGTTTCAAACAAAAGGAAAAAAGTTGACGCTGTCTAGACACATTACCTGGACATTTTAATTACAGACTCTACACACTTCCCCTTTTATTCCATTCGCTAGCTCGAAATTGCACAATTGTGTTTGTTACCCCAATATTTGTGGAAAAAACATTCCTTAAAAGGAAATAAGGAAATCTACTCACTTTTGATCATCCTAAATACGAAATTAATCACAAAGTACACTCATCCGTCATCCAGTTAGAAGTATATTCTGCCTACGAATTTATTTGCCTTCCAGGTCGGCAAAAAACTTGACATACCTGAATTGAGGATATGAAAATTCCTAATGGTTCAAAACATCCACTTTTCATAAATAAAACTAAGTAAAAGTCTAGACGTTGCACAAAATGTTGAAAGTGTGCCATTTATTATAAATGAATAAAAAAAGTTGCAGCTATCAAGCGTAAAACCCCTCTAAATCAACCAAAAATCAGGGCCCTGGCAATTTCGTGGCGTGATCTTCCCCAATAAGTCCAAACTTGAATAATCCACTTAGAAAACAAACTGTGGTAACTTTCGTTGAATTTTCATGTCTTGCAAGCTTTGCCTAATTAGACCCGGAGATCTCAAGCAAGGTAAAATTCCGTCCTGTAAATTAGCACAATTTTCCACTGATAAAACTACAGCCTAAGGTCGCATCTCACATGAATAAATTAAATAAAAAAAGTTTGCACAGAATTGGTGAATGTTTTCCTAAGCGATTTTAGTACAATTATTGGCATTATGTACTGAAATGAACACTGTTGTGCCGTGATTAGAACTAAAGCAAATGTTTAATATATACATCAGTGCGGTCGCAAAACCAAACAGAGCTTTTGTTGCTTCATTTTTCGAAAAATTACGTAATAATGTAAAGTTGTGTTTGGTTGCAGGTTTGTATTACTCTCGTTCTTGTGAACTACATTAGTTCATTACCATACCTAAAGAATCTAATTACTCCGGATACGTGACCCTCGCTCGTTTGCTGCATCCCTTTTATATAAGCTTAGTTAGGGAGAGTAATCCTACGATTACAAACTTACCGAAATAATTATACGAACTGCGTAAAACTATTAGCTTCATCAATGGCGAAATTGTCCGCAAAACTCTTTAAAATTATGGCGACAATTAAGCGCCCGATCGATTCTGCAAACTTGTCACGTTCCGTTTCATTAACACTCCCAAACTCCATGTATGTGCAATTTACCAATTTAAAAGTGTAAAAGTTTGGGTAATGCAAGACGCGTCTCGTCCGGTAAATCAATCTTCAGGTTTTGGACTTGTAAAAACCGGTTTATGGTGTGAGACATTATCTGGTCCGGTAATTCTGATTCAGATAAGGACTGGATATCAGAAAAATGATGGTAACGTGCACGCAATAAAATTGCAATAAAATGCAGCTTTATCCGCGTCTACTCTAAGCTGCAGTGGTTTTATGACGTAAGCTCAGGTCCACGATTTATTTATGACAATACTGTGTAGGGATAAAAACATAAAAATATATCGCACGATCAAATATTTCACTGAAATCTCCTGACCTCTATTTCGAATCGTAAACTACGGAATTTTCAGACCGTACCTAGCCAGTTTTTATCATTCTAATTTGTGGCCAAATTGGTCGAGTGCTGGACAAAATTTGAAAGGTTTAATGCCTCATTAATGTGTCATTACGTTATGAGACAGCACAGTTGTAAAATTTTAAATCCAGAGTTATATCAAGTGCACTCCAGAGCCATAAATTCCACAAATAAAATAAATTTTATTGCAGCAGCTGTGTGTAGTGTTTTCATATTATTGTCAGTTTTCATATTTTACAGCGATCATTATTTTACGCCGTTTTTCCTTCTCATAACATAACATTGATTCATGTCGCATTATAATTTCAACATTTCCATTTTTGACGTACATATGGACTAGTTTTAAATGAACTTGTCAATAAACAAAACGAAAAGTTTTTCCTCTCCTTGGACAGTTTAACATAACGTGATAAGTGATAACAGTATGATCAAACTGCAGCATTGAAAATGTTACTCTTTTTCAGTTTTTTTTTAATAACAATAAGTCCTCTGCTCTAGCGTATGTAATAATGGTTTTGAGAAAAAGTTTTACTCGATTATTAAAAAGTAGGACTGAAACCGAAAAAGAACTACTACTAAATAATTGTATAAAAAAAGTCTAGTTGCATTTTATTATAACTATAATAAAATGCAACTAGACTTTTTTTATACAATTATTTATACTTTTGGGAAACCTCATGTTAGGCTTTGAACAGTAAAGTTCACAATTTCTTTCAATTTCGATAAAATCTTATTGCAATCATACCTTGTTTTGATCATCCTAACATTGAGTGTAAGTTTACAAAAGAAACTTCTAACATTTCTCAAAAGAATAAAGTTACATACGTTATTATAAATAGGTATTGGCAGTTAAAAAAGCTGAAATAGCAGTGCAAATGTGCTGTAACCCTATGTTGGAACACTTTAATGCCTCATTACCACGTAATTATGTAAGCATTAAACTTTAGTTAGCGTTTTGGACAGAGATTGTGCTAATTAGAATCCTGCCACCCGAAGCACTAATTAAATATTTTTTATTTGATATTAAAGTTTAATCAAAGCTTTATCACTTAAAAGCTACGTTAAGCTACTTTCCAGTCAATACAATTATCCTGGGATAAAACGTCACGTCCTTCTAATTAAATCGGCAGTCGTGGGAACAGTAAATAATTCTTTTCTTTATTACCCCAACCAACAACTGGGAGAATGGAGCCGGTCTTTAACTCGGTTCGCAATAACGTCTTCTTTTATGTTTACGAAGTCACTTTTGTTGTGATCTTAGCGTATGTGTAGTGATCGTAAAACCAGAAGAATTTAAAGGAATGCCTTTGAAAATCTTCAAAATCATTACATTCGTTAGATAAAAAATTTAGTACCATTTTTAAGTGCGCTAGAGTCATTAAACCGAAAGAGTTTTTATATACGGTATAAGTGTAACAAAATCCGCATTTGGAAGGGTTGGAAACCAATTCTCCGTATTAAACTGACGCTCCGAAAGGTTATGTAATATTCAGACGTAAGAATGGGAAAATGATTGCCGGCTTGTTATTTGCATTCTGAATATGAATACATAAATGGAAAAGGTGAAAGAGATGGAACGTGCGAGCAGGCCCTACAGGATAACAAGAATCGACTCGAGTAAGCACCTGCGAACCGCCCCGGAAATTAGGGACGAGCGGTAACGCGGTTACCATAATTCCCATCGCGCACATGTTGCATACACGTTACCGCTCTTAACAACCGATTAACGAGATCGTTCACTATTACCGGCACTAGACGAGTCTTCATAACAAATCACGATGGATTGCACTTGTCATCAAAGAACATGTGGCACAGAAATGTAAACGCTGCAACTCAAAGCAAAATCACTGTTGTGATGATACATCGATTTGAATTTTAATTTCTCAACCACAAATTAAAACCTCAGAGAACCATTACAATATTAAATGTTTATTGCTTAGTTCTACCTAAATATGAAATGATTTATTTATCAAAATAAACAAATAATAAAAATAAGAAATATTTAATTTTTTTTTTAATTTTTGCTGAATATGTTGAACGAAAACTTATGGTAAAATATGAATAGCTCTTTGAATAATAATGCATTTAAAGAACTTAACTAAAAAGTTTGAATTTTTGTATTACCAAGAATTTTTTAATGACCTGACCTGACCTGACCAAAAAAATTTAACATTTCTTGCGCAATATGGGTATGCTTTCTAATCACGCATTTATGAGTTAAACCCCACTTTTGAGCGCCCTTTATATTTTGATTAAGACAAAAATTTGAAATAAATTTAGTAGTTCAGTAAAAAAGCCCCATAAAATCAAAACGGATCTTGTGGTCGTGATCAAGTTGTGGAGTCCCAGGAGCGCGTGTGAACTGGTTTGAAGTCCGTTGATGAGTTGAGCGAATTTATTTATAAAGTTCACGTCGCGATTCCCTCAAGAAAATTATCGGTGAAATCTCCTTAAAGGCAGATGATTGGATCTTCGGAATATCTTTGATTAAGAGCTAGTTGGCAATAAAGCATCAGAAAGCCACCGGAGACACCCGCCCTAACATCCTGTCCTATTGAAGTTTGCTCAGTATTGCTATGGACACTGATAAATTCAATATAAGTTTGGTCGTGACATATCTTGAAACTTTAGTTCGGCCACCAGTATAATAAACTCGTGATGCAAACTTTGGCGAAAAGGACTTTCTCTAACAATCAATTAATTCTGGAAATCTTTTCAGTGTGTCGTCAGATGGAATTCGGCGTCCAGGCCATCTTCGGCCCTTCGGATCCAATATTAG
This sequence comes from Tribolium freemani, assembly GCA_939628115.1. Classification (NCBI taxonomy): domain Eukaryota; kingdom Metazoa; phylum Arthropoda; class Insecta; order Coleoptera; family Tenebrionidae; genus Tribolium; species Tribolium freemani. The sequence continues at coordinate 14,419,589 of OW626785.1, read as the reverse complement.
GAGCACATATTCAAAGTATTTGCGAAGCTCTAGACGTGCCCCATCTCGAGGCTCGAATAGACTTCGAGCCCTTGTCCAAGGACTTGTCAATCAATTTACACCCGAGTCAAGAGCACATGAACAAGGCATTCAAAGACCTGATGACCTTTCTCAACTGGACCAAAGTCGCCATTATATACGAGGAAGACTACGGTCAGTAAATTTCTCCATTCACAAAGTGTTAATACTCGCAAAAATAAATTGAGCCGATCGGAAAATCCCGAAATTGAGTTAGAAAATCTTATTTTTTTCTTAGTTCCACTTGTTGGGGGAAAAGGTCAGCAGCTGTTCAACTTTTAAGCTTTATATTAGTAAAGCGCATTAGATTTTTAGAGCTTACAGCTTCGCGCAAACTTCCAACTTGCATGGTCTTTGACAGAACCGAATATTTAAGTCGTTTTATTCCCGAGAATCTAATCCAGTTTTTCGTGACACTGCAACACGTTTTTTGTTGCTGGGGTTGCGGATTAATTTTCTTATAGTAAGAGGATCACAAGCACGCAATATTTTATTCTGTACGAACCCTCCCAGCATGTTATTTTTGGTATTCTATTCTTTGCCGTTCTTTGTATGATTAAATCTTTTTTTGATGGCGAAACAACCCTCTCTGAGCCAACATCTTGTAAATAAACAGCTGCTCATTACATTTTTAATCACGAATGCATGACTTTACCAAGACTGTTTTTTTGTTAGTAGTTTGGTCTAGTTTCTCGTTTCCATTGTGGCGAGTCTATTTTCAGGCCTTTTCAAGTTGCAAGAATTGGTCAAGGCGCCGGCTGCTGCAAGGACTGAAATGTATATCCGCCAGGCTGGCCCCACTTCATATCGACAAGTGTTGAAAGAAGTGAGGCAAAAAGAAATATACAAGCTCATCGTCGACACGAACCCCAGAAACATCCAAAAATTTTTTAGAGCGGTACGTCGGCTGTAAATTTTTATTAATGTTTTTGTCTGAATTAGAAATGAGACGATCGTAAATCTCAAGATATCTTGTTTGGATTGTAATCCCGGAACACCAAATTTTTCAACGATGAATTGCTTGTCACTTGCGTAATTATTAATCAAAAATTTATATGAAAAGTTGTTTTGACGGCTCGGGGATAATATTGCGAAACTTTCCGTATCGATCATCTTCGGGATCTCTTATAATTTTTATCGCAAACTTTAATTATTAATTATTTTTCTAGACAAATTCGAAGCACGTCTAACCAACTTTCCATCAACTTTAATAATTTTGAGCCATTTTTGGACTAAAACATCTCGCAACATTGGCCCTTTTGCAAACTTCACACCAAACACGCAAATACATATTCCCGGAGAAAATTTTTCGAATATGTAGTTTTAGTTTGGCACAATTCGGTTTCAAGAAAACGTCGCCAAATAACACAAAAACCACAAGTGGCTAAATTCGGTTATACAATTTTGATAAACGCTTTTGTATGCATAGAAATTCAAATAAGCTCAAGCTGAAGGTTGCAGCTTTACTTAAGATTGCACTATTAATGCAGTTTATGCCATTTGATTATGAAAACCAAATTAGGGGTGGGTGTTTTGTCGGTTTCTCGCGTTTTCTCAATACATTATCTCTTCTCCGTCCAGTGATGATTTCCAAATTACTTTTATTCAGGTCCGAATTCTCTCGAAATCCAATGAGAAAAATATTTCGCTAATCCCTATTGAACCGAGGCTTCGGAATTCGGAAAATATTTGTAATATAGGTCAAACGTGTTTTTCATTAGGGAAATATTGTATTTTGTCGTTCTTTGAGCGCACATATCCTGCCTTTTTGGAATTATTAATTTAGTTGAAGTATTTGGACGAGCGTCCGACCATAAATTTCTTTTTATTCCAATATTTAGAAAAGAGATTTTTCCCTTTTTGCGTTTTATTCGGATAAATACAGCACAGTTAAATTGGGAACCCCACATGTTGTTAGCGCTGATCCCGCACCCTACAAAGACCGCCAATTTGATGGCAGCTTCAGGTTTACTGAAATCCAGAGCACGCTTTGATCTGCTGGTGACGGCGAATCGAAGTTAAACCTGCTAAGGCGCTTTGTTGTGTCAACGAATACAAAACGTTGTTTCTAACTTAGTTTGTTTGGGGAACTATGCTTTGTTTCCTACAGTGGTATTTAGGGCTATCTATTCAATTTGATTAGTCCCTGAAATTGATGCAGCCCCAAAACTGACCAAAAATTCACCAGTTGTTGTTCTTGCAGATTTTGCAACTGCAGATGAACGACTATCGCTACCACTACATGTTTACAACTTTTGTAAGTATTCTCCAGTCACTTAATTCTCCACTCAGTTCTATCCTATTAAGTAATTAATTACAAATACTTGGAAGTTGAAAATATGCTTTTATTCTTAGTTTTGCTGCAGAACAATTGTTATTTTTGCCACAGATCTTTTCAGCTGGCATCCGTCTGCGGCTCATTTCAGCAAGAATAATTTTTTTGTAATTAAATTATTCGAACGGAATGATACCTAAGCAAGATTTACGAGCAGCGAACCGTTTGACATGTGCCACTGAAATAAAATAAACGTTGTTGGGCACGTGGCCAAACTAATTTGCATACGCCAAATGCGTGCACGTAATCTTTCACGCGACCCTGCATGTGATGCCGCCTAATTTGGTGTTATAATAATTGTCGCAAAATTTATGAAAATTGTAAAATTTTATAGTCAAATTCATTTTATCTTAATTGGGGCCGAACCCGAAATCTGTGACTCTTTCCACTAAGCCGCGCTTTTATCTGGCTTAATTTTCATAACGAATTTGTAAATGACTGCAATTAAAATAGTTATTTTGTTGTAAAATCGCCGGCTTTAGGAGAATTTCAAATTCAAATTATTTTGTAATTTCCGGCGAAATAACTGAATAAATTTTTGGTTTTTGTATGTCAAGATTTCTTTTTAATAAAGTTGATGAATAAAACATGACCCGGGGGATGGTAAGACAGGCATTTAAAATATTGTACAGGTCTTACACATCTTATCGAATAAAGCTGCAAGTCGTAAAAATTGTTTTTTTATCGATTTTGTAATTATTTGTATAAATTCTTATTTAATTCTGATACATTCTCTGTTGTTTTCCAAACTGTCAGTCACATTTTATTTTCCAATTAATGGAAAGTAATGTAACCTGAAATGGAAAACATTTGATCAGATGTAGGTATTGGTGCTTATGCAAGAATTTGTAAACATCTTAGAAATCTAATTAAATTTGTTTACGTAAACTACGGATACTGTTGCATAACAATAATTTGGGATTCTTAATTATTGTCCTAATTTAAGCATTTTCTATTAGCAGTATTCGTTCTTGTATCCTCTTAAATGGCTTAGTTTAGAGCGTCACAATTTACTTTCAAACAAATAGGTATATAATTTTGCGGAAGTACAAGACTTGCATTGAACTTGATTAAATTTTAATTAAGTTTGGAAACAGTATCCGTTACATTTTGCATTTTCCTATACTTTTGTTCCTTTGTGTTACATAGCAAACACTTTGTTCTTCAAATTTTTGTTTAGGCTTTCTTGTGGATGTTAAAAAATGTTTATGGTTAGATAGAACCAGTGTTTCAATATTGAACCTCGCTATTTTCCATTTTGATCGCAGGATTTAGAGACATTCGATCTGGAAGATTTCAAATACAATTCTGTAAATATTACGGCATTCAGAATTGTTGATGTGGATGATCCCCAAGTAAAAGAATCCCTTGAAGTTATGGAAAAATTCCAGCCGATTGGTCATGCAATCCTTAATAAAAGCGGAATTATTCAGGTAATGATTCCCTCTTTCTAAGACTCGTCCAATATTTATATTAAAAAGAGATACGTTTCAGGCGGAGCCTGCGCTAATGTTTGACTCAGTGTATGTTTTTGCTAAAGGGCTGGCTGCAATGGGTTCTATAAAGCCAATGAACTTATCTTGCGACGTCGAGAAGCCCTGGGATGATGGATCGTCCCTGTACAATTATTTGGGCGACGTGGTAAGTCGATATATATTTTTTAAAGCCGTCGCTCGCCCACGAGATATTCTGACAGATAAAAAATAGAAAACGAGGCGGAAAAATAATTCAATTGGAAGTAACGACCAAATAAATTATGACGGAATTAAATTTACAAGTTTGTAGTGATTCCCGGTGTGATATGCCACATTCTCGCCCACAAAACACGACATTGCGAAAATTTAAGTCGCATGTGTCGCTATGAAAAACTTCACACGTGTGCAAAATAAATGGGACGAAAACAACAAATGTAAATACTCCCCCGTTTTGTTATGTAAATAAGCAAAAATATTATAGTTTAAGTCCGTCTCCGTCAGGCTTACATAAATTAACAGCACTTTGGTGGGTTGTGTCATGTTTTGTCCGAGTAACTCATTCCGATTTCCTCACCACTGAATTCTCCAGGCTTAGATTATTATGCTGCAAAAGATTCATAAAACAATGTGAAAATTTGATTCATCTAAAAAGCAAATAATGCATAACATAATTGAACGATTGCCCGGCGCATCCACCATTTTTTTGGTAAAAGTTAATAACATTTTGAAATCGTATTTAAACATTTAACAAATTTTGAAGGCAAATAAAAAATAATTACGCACCATGCCGGGCAACAAAAAATTTTTTTTTGTTATTTGTTATGGTGTAAATCAATGTGTCGTTAAATTTTCGTGTGAGTGTACTCGTTCCAATTTCCTCACCACTTTGAATCCTCCGCGCTTAAAATGCGGAGTGCACGCGAGAAAGTTTGAAATCCTTTTCCAGTTCTTTTCCCAACTACATCCGAACAAAACACATCAGAACAAAGTTTTTCCTTTTATAAGTATGTGAGTTAACATAGCGGAGTCGCAATGTAAATATTTTAGTTGACACCCGATACCGAGGCGCAGAGAAAAACTTTGATGTCCTTATTCCAGGGTGATCTCCGAGGTTTGACAGGGAACATAGAATTTAATGGTGGCAAGAGGTCAAACTTCAAACTGGACCTACTCAAGCTGAAGAAAGAGGAGATCCGGAAAGTGGGCCAGTGGACTCCGTCGGGGGGCGTTAACATTACTGACCCCAACGCTTTCTACGAAAGTCACGCTCCGAACATAACCCTTGTCGTCATGACTAGGGAGGTAAGTCATTTAGTTAACCATCGCTCTTGGTGGAAATATCGCGCCAACTTACACGCTCCCTAAATCATTTTGATGCATGTTTTGCAACTCTTCCGAGCTCGTGCATTCGTTTTACCACTTTTTTTGAAGCACTACAAAGCTGCTTTTCCTTTGAGAAGTCTTAGGGTTATAATTGAGTTCTTTACCGAGACAGAGACTCGCACAACACCGGTCATTCATGGGATTAAATGGAAAATGTGTGTTGTTCCTCTAATGCCACGAAAATAAAAGAATAATACAAGGATAAAACCTTAACTTTGTAATAATAACTTATCTGATTATTTATTAAGTGCCAAGCAACCATAAGAAAAATTAAACTAAGGTTATTTTGTTCATACTGATGCAACGCGAAATGTTTAACATAAATCTAAATGACTTTTAAATTTATTATTTCATTAAGAACTGGCAAAACACCCATGTTGCGTTATTACACAGAAACAAGTGAAAAATACAAAGTGTTCATGAATACTCAGTACTAATTAAAATCGCCTGTGAAGAATTATTATTCATAAATCAAAAAAGCCAAAGTGTGTAAATCCGAGGATGTCACCAGAATAATAATATACTCGTAGCATTTATTAGCTGTTATGGTAATTTGTTCATATTTTTCTGTAAAAAGTACGTGACTGAAATTCACATTGACCTATAAATCAAAACGTCAACACTTTGTAAACTGAGTGATTGTAAAAAAGTAAGTATTGAGGAAGTAATTTATTCGCTTGAAAACGAGGGGTAGAAATAGAATAATAAATTGGATTATTGCGAGAACATAATTATTACTGACGGGTTTACTTTCCGGAATAATTCCGATTAATTATTTTTGCAATTTTTTTTTAAATTTGGCTCAATATTTATGTGGAATCATTTTACACGAGTAACTACAATCACAATATTTGTCAACATAGTAAATTATAAATTACTTGATTAATTATTAATAGTATCTCTGCTGGCTCGTTGCATTTACCATTTTCATTTATTCATAATAAATTGGAAATTAAATTAGAACACTAACATAAGTGTTTCCCAAAGCATGTGCTTAAAAATTATAACAGTTTGGTCCAAACTAAGCGCATAATCTCCGTGATTTTTGTTCAGTAAATAAGTTTTACGCTTGGAAAATGTACAATACGTATAATTTTGTCCCCAAAATATTGTATTTTGTTCTAATGTCACCAAGGTAGTAACATTAGTTAAATTGATCAGTCTAACAATCGTAATCGCAATAGAATTTGATCAACAATAAAAAAAATATTTTTAATAAATTCCAATTATTTTCAATTTAAAAAACTGGTAGAAATCAGTCAACAATTTAATGAAAAGAAATAAAATTGGTCTTTTTCTTTCAAATTTTAATTAAAATTCACATATTTCGTCCTTTAATTTTTTACTAAATGGTAGTGAATAAAAAAGTGTTGCTTGTAACTTAAACCAGAAGATGGCCCAATAATTAAAGGCAGAAATATTAATATTTTGAGAAAAAAATAACTAAAAACAATTGATTGTAAAAATGTTATTAAACGACTATATTTAGTGTGAAATATGAAAATATTGAAAAATAATTTGAACTGAAAAAGTTAACAAAACAAGTTTGAAGCTCCATATTTTTTAAACAAGAGAATTTTTTCAATTTTTTTCTGTAATCTACACATGCTTCTCAACAACGTACCAATGAATTAGTGCGCCAGTTTTTGAGCGACTTGTATAAATACCTAAGAAAATTGTTAATAATTATATTGTATAATTATAAATCCTTACCCTAAAATTTAACGATAACAGTGTGAGCATCAATGTATCTCGCAACACAACTTTTATTAATTGACTGAAAATATACGAGTTTTTATGGTGATTCTTATTAATTTTCAGATAAACATTACTTTAACTAAATGAAATAATTTGGTGTAAGAGTTATTGTGACAAAAAAAAACAAATTTGGTACCAATAAATTAAATAAATTTTTTACCGTTTAATAATAAATCTACTCGTATGATATAAAATTAACCTGTCAGCAAACAACTTACTCAACAATATACATAATTTCGTGTTATAGTATCCAAACAATGTAAAAACGGTTAAATTTTTGAATTATTTGGTCAGGAGTTTCGTCAGAAATTCCCGACATGTGTGGCTCCGATCGCTCAAAGATTTTTAATTTGCGATAGGTGGAATCGTTTTTGCGTCCATTTTCGTCCATAGTTCGCATTATATTTTATCTCACCGAATTATTCCGTCCTTGTAGGAGCGTCCGTACGTGATGGTGAAAGATGAAAAAAATTTAACCGGAAACGCCAGATACGAGGGCTTTTGCATCGACCTATTGAAATGGATCGCAGGTCAGGTCGGCTTCCAGTACACAATCCGTCTGGTCCCCGATCACATGTATGGAGTGTACGACCCCGATACCAAAGAATGGAACGGCATCGTGCGCGAGCTTATGGAAAAAGTGAGATCCAGAGACAAATAGTGTTTTTTGCTACTAATTTCCCTAGTCAGTAAGTGATACTGGGTTGATTCAGAAAATGCCTTCATAATCAAAAAAATAATAAGTTTACCTTGTGTAATATCAGCTTCTATAAATCTGGCCTCAGAATTTGTATAATCGTTTTACTAACAAATCTATCGATGTTTGATTACTGGGAAAATTAGTGTCGAAATTTCACGTACTCCTGGACTTAAGGTCTCCATGTACTCTAGCTGTTTCGTCGTTTTGCAGCGGGCGGACCTCGCTGTGGCTTCCATGACAATAAATTATGCACGGGAGAGCGTAATCGACTTTACTAAACCGTTTATGAACCTCGGCATAGGAATTCTATTCAAGGTAAGGTAGAGCGAATTCTGCGCGCGAGAGCCGAATAAATCAAGCGACTCTTCCGCGTTCGATATCTACTTCTGACGTCGACCGTGTCTCAATGACATTTTCATTATTTTAACATTGATTAACTATTCATGCAAATTGCACGGACGTCAATCAGTCCTAGGATAATTTACGGATTTTGAACAAAACAGTTAGCGTTATCGGAATTACATATTTATTTAACCGGACTATTGCCGTTATTAAATCACCAAAATTACACCGATCGGGTTGTGTTTGCTTTTGACGAAATTTACATCGAATTCGTTGCCTCTAATACCGGATTTTTCGCAATCCTAAATCACCAACACTTTGCCAAAATTTGCCCCAATAAATATTTGGAAAAATATACATAAAACCATGTTACGTAATAAATAATAAAGTTTTACTTCACTTTGCAAAAATTTGATTCATTCGGAGGGCAAAAATGTACAGCATATTGGATGCTTGCCCGGCGCATCCACCATTTTTTGCTTAAGAAGAAATACGTGGTCATAATTTAAAATATATTGTTCTTTTACACAAAATAGGTGTCTGCATCTAATTCTTAACCAGACTTAAATGGTCTCACGTTTATATTTAGCTTCCTTTATATTCATCTATTTATAAAAGTAAACTTTTCTTTAGCAATGAATAAAATTTTTAATTTATATTCTGCAAAAATTGCAGTTTTAATCTAAAGTATTTTTTTATGTGTATCGTGTTGTTTTTTGCAAATTCCAATTTTCTGTAACAGTCCTCAGTCTCACCGACCTAAATACTTACAGTTAACAAGATCCCAGTTTGTACCAGTAATTTGAAAATGATTTTCATCAGTTTGGTAATACAGCAACCGCCCTCGAGCGGCACTTTATTTTATTTTTCGCGCTGTGGCAAATTGAGGTCGGAGCTCCGTTCGCCGTATGCACAAACCGATTTTTCTAAGAATTAAAAATCCTGACATATTTCAACCCTAACCTCGCCTCTTCTCGACTTTAATCATGAATTGCAGTCGGCAGCGTGGCTTACATTTTAGTTAAACGTCCTGAAATTATAAAAATTCATGTGACACACGCCCTGAATACACAACATGCACAGCATGGTGCACGTTTATTATGCAATGTGACGACCGGATCTTCCATAACATTGTTCGCTGCATTTCGCGGAAGTATTTCCACCTTTCAGCCGGATTTGCGTGAAAAATGAGCACGAAAAATTGCAAACACACAGGAAATTAAAACTCACGTGCGAGAAACATTCGCAACTAATTAAATCGGCCTCAAGTGCCAGCTTTCGTCTCCGGAACGAAACTCACAATTAAATTAATAAATTGGGCGATTTTGGGAGATTATTTAACGGCAGTAGTTTAAGCGATCATTAATTTAATTAGACAGCATCTTGTTAGCGTTAATTTTGTATTCGCGCAAAATTATTGAGGTTATTTGGAATCTCCGAAGACGTTATGCCACAACCGTGCCTTCTTAATCCCAAAGTAGTTGTTAAATTTATTGCATGGTCCCAGTGAAGGCGTAATTTATTTAAATTGGGAGCGGGCGAGGCACAACAGATTTTATTACGTTTGCAATAAAATTTATTTCGCGAAATTTGAGAAATTGCAAGCGATTTGTCTAAGGTAAGTAAACACCACAATTTTGAAGCTTTTAAAAGCCAATTTCTGATTCGATCGACCTAATTAATGCGTTTTTGCGAGTCAGTCTCTTGATGCTTGTCATCGACCCGCACAACACGCATGAATAAACCGCTTGAGAGCCCCAATTCGTTAAAAGAACGTCCGTCATTAAAACGCATGGTCAAAAATCCGCGCCGGGTCCACTTTAAAATTTAATCTACGTTTTTGGTCGGCTTGCACGGCCGGAAATTTTCTATAATTCAGTATTACGTTAAAATTTTTAGGTTCCCACCAGCCAACCTACGCGTCTGTTCAGTTTTATGAACCCCTTAGCGGTGGAAATTTGGCTTTACGTTTTAGCGGCGTATATGTTGGTGTCATTTACATTGTTCGTAATGGCGAGATTTTCGCCGTACGAGTGGAACAACCCTCATCCCTGTCATCAGGAATCCGACATTGTCGAGAACCAATTCTCGGTTTCCAATAGTTTTTGGTTTATAACGGGAACATTTTTACGACAAGGATCCGGTTTAAATCCTAAGGTTTGAGACAAACTTTTATACATGAAAATTTGCTCGATGTTCTGTGAAATTTGAACTTGCTGCATCGAGGACTGTTTTATGGAAAAGAAACGCTTGGATTGCTATAAATATGTAATATACTTTTATCACAAGGAAACGGGGAATCACGTGTTTTATTGCTTGTCATCACATTACTACAAATGTGCGGCTTCGTCTAGTAAATAAAGAGATCCTGTCGTTGTCTCTTCTACAAATAAAAAACTTGTTTCGACGCTATTCTTACAACGTAAGACTCATAAAGAAAATATATTCGCTGATGATGGCTTCCTCCAATTTTCGCTTCTGTTTACCCTTTCAATTAATACAAAAACAACTTGTGTTTGAAAATCAAGCAATGTGTCTTTTATTTATAAAGTAGTTTCTACGATATTTCTCTTACAGTTGAATAAATTACATAAGCAGAAAAATTGCAGTATACAAAAGATTCCCGATTTTCATGCTCACAAACAACAATATATCCGAAGAAATAACGTCGAATTACCCCAAATTGATATCATTGAATGTGGATAATTCCAGAAATCGTTTCTTATCGTGAAAACATTGTATGCAACAATCGAAAAGATTTTCTAAAGTAAATTTATTTATTCCCGTTCAATCGAAAAGATAATTCGTAAACAAGCTAATCAAATTCTCGGATAACTCTGCTTTAATCTTATCTAATTGTAAATTAATTATAAATAACTAAATTAACAATGATAAACGTGACGCGAATGTTCAATTATAATTAAGATTATTGATCGCTGAATATGTAACATATCCTTGAAAACAGGAAAATAGGCCACTTACACGAGTTTTACCGAAACTTAAAAAATTGCTGAATAACAATGACACAAGATAAAAGTAAATTGTTAGTAAATGCAATGCATTATTTTCTGGATGTTTATATTTAAAAATACATATTTGCGCATTGCTATTCATTTAACACTGCATTGCTAGCACAGTTTGAATTATCAAAAAATGTGTTTTATTAATGATATATTTATTCACAATTTACAATAAAATTTAATTTCCTGTATTTTTTTTTTATTTGAATTGGATTAACGTTGAACGCGAGAGGAAATATGGATTACACACTATTACCATTTTATAAACCGTTTTATTTTACGCATTGTCGTCATAAAATATTTGTTCACACATAACATCGACTAAAGAATTTGCACCCACAATCTGTATATTGGAACGAATATTAGAAAAAACATTTAATAGCGCGCTTCATTCGAGAAGTCAATAATCGAGTTTCGAAAACGACCTAACGAGTTGGAAGAATTTTACAGCTGAAGCAGCAAAAGTCTGTTTTGATCAATGAGAGGTAGGCTTGACCTACTTCTTAGATTCATAAGGTGGACCTATGCCCTTGATCTTGGCGTTGAAACTATATTTTTGCTTTTTTCTTGTTATTTACACACGAGCAGTCGTCGAAAAGCGAGCCGAGTCGGCTGTTTTCCTTTCTTAACCCTTTGGCGATGAGCATATGGCTATACATGGCCGGAGCTTACGTTCTGGTATCGATAACAATTTGGATAGTGGCCCGGTTTTCGCCCCTTGAGTGGAAAGAGCCGGAGCTGTGCGACGACTGTCTCCTAAAAAAATATTCAATCTTGTTCGAGTTTGACGAACATTGCGAGCACGACGCATCATCAGGCATCGGCAGCGACGCCGCTGACGATTTAGCCTCGCTTCCTAACAACGACAACGATATTGACGAAGTAATCGAATCCATTAATGATCCGTGTCTAAGTCACGAACACGCCGACGGAAGAACATTAGAAATACTCGAGAACGGATTCACGCTAGGGAACAGCTTCTGGTTTGCCATCGGCAGTTTGATGCAGCAAGGATCAGATCTCAACCCGAAGGTATAATATTTGTTTCCCGCATTAATCCCAACTCGACAACTTATAAGCTACGACTCCGAAGGGGTAACGCCTCGTCAAATTGTGTACACAGCACCAACTGGCAATTCAATTCACAGGTTCATGAATACGGAGTGGCTCATTAAACACCACACATTTTCACACTTATTTTTAATACAACAGCTATTTTGAGCTCAAGTCAAAAACGGTATTAACGCAACATGAAGTAAGTAAATAGTTTGAGTATGATGTTACTTCACTGTAACATAAAACGAACATTTCTTAAATAAGTGATCTTTATTAAAAAATATTTACTTGGTCTAAACATTAATTATCGAAACACAAAGTAGGATTTTTTAAATGTTTATATTTTTTTACTCGATGGTTTAATGAAAACCTTCCTAGCTACTGTCTTTTTTATTTCAAAAATATTGCATATGAAATAAATGACTTTTTTTTAAATTTTTTTTCTACATGTATAATATAAAGATAAAATTTAAAAACTACACAGTTATGGGTTAGTTCACACGATTTGCATGGGGCTCAGTATTTTAAACAATTTTTGAAAAACTATGGTAAATGTAATGTAGTTTTTCGGCATATAATCTTCTTATAGACTCTAATACTATTTGTTTACACACTTCTGACTGAATTTTTAGTCATCAACTCATCATAGCATGAATAACAAAGAGAAGAAGCTCATCCCCACACGGAAACCGTAGTGATTTTAACCATAGTACCTAGTTTTGAACATGGTTTAATTTTATGAGTAGAAAACCTAACTAAAACTAAAAATAATTTATTTAAATTTTAGAGATATTATTTTATTATGTGATACTTACCAATCTTGTACCGGGTGACTTTTAATGATTGAAGCAAAAAAATCATTTGGCAACATTAAGTTATTGGCGCCCCTGCTAGCTTGTTATGTGGAACCGTTTCACCCTGACTGCTATCAGTCGGAAGTGAATGACAATTAAATATAAAATTTTGACATTTAAATTTGATAGTCAATGTTGCCAAATTAAGATTTCAAATTAGTTGCCAACCTGACGACAAAAATCACAATCTTTAATAGTCTCTCGGTACATACAAAAATTTGCAGCAGAAACAAATTTCTTTTCTCCTTTTTTGCAAAACCTTTCGGCATGTGTTATGTGACTAGTGTGAAAATGAATTAGCTTTTGAACACATTTATTTTTTTGAAAAGAAGAGTACTATCAAAATCAGTGAACAAAATAAAGATATTAATTTTTTGCTTTGTACTTTTGATTCAGTCTGTATACTACTTACCTTTCGACTATAGAGATTACCGTTGAAGTAAATGCCTTTTTAAAATTACTTTCAACATTTTTAGATTTACACATTTAGGTTTTTATACCAAACCGGTTTGATTTTTAGTAAAACACTTATAAAAGATAAACAAGCTGACAACAAGCATTTTACCATGTATAACCCTGTAGAGAAAAGATAAAAAGTAGTAGGTATAGGTATGTAGTAGTAGGTATATACAGGGTTATTCAGTATAAATGACGACCCTGGCACATATTAAGGTGCAACCCAAAATGCATCTTTCACTTGTGCCTGGATTCATGTTTAAATTAATACATAACGATGAATCCAAGTTTGCTAACAAAAGTTTCAGTTGGTGACAACGTGACAGTCTTTGACACATTTTACAGCTCTTTAAAAAAATGCCTCGGTATTCATTCAGTAATAACGAAAAGACTGATATGCTCTTAATTTATGGGGAATGTCGTAAAAATGCTGTCGCCGCAGTTAATCTATACGCACAGCGTTACCCAGGTCGGAGGACACCAACGGACAAAATTTTTAAACGATTGGAGATGTGTCTACGGTTTAATTGGCCTTCAGATAAACGCAGAGGGGTACGAAGAGCCACAGACATTGATCATGAAATGGAAGTTTTGGAAATGGTCACAGAAAATCCCCATATAGGACAGAAAAGCATCGCAAGACAGGTGGGAATTAGCCAATCTTCCGTTTCACGAATATTGAAAACAAACAAGTTTCATCCATATCACATGCAAACTGTTCAAGAATTGCGCGTTACAGATTTTCCAAAAAGGCTAAGATTTTGTGAATTTGTTAGAGAGCAACTAGTGGAAAACCGTCATTTTGATTTAACACCGTTAGATTACTTTCTATGGGGAGCTGTGAAAGAGCAAGTTTATGCAACACCGTTTGATAATATGGTCGAGTTACAACACAGAATAACACAGGAGTGCATATCAATTGGCCCAGAGGTTCTGGCACGTGTTCGAAATTCATTTTTACATAGGTTGAAGCTTGCGAACAAAGTAATGGTAGTCACATTGAACATCTTTTGTAAACATTTATTAAGTTATATTCTTACTGTTTTCGTTATTATACTTTTGTTATAAAGTGTTTTACTTTTATTTTTCAAGATTTAATATAATTGTCATTATTTTTCTTGACGTTACTTGACAATTTGTCAAATCGCAAAGGGCGCAAACTTGGATTCACCGTTTTTCATTAATTTGAACATGGATCCAGGCACAAGTGAAAGATGTATTTTGGGTTGCACCTTAATATGTGCCAGGGTCGTCATTTATACTGAATAACCCTGTAGGTATATTTCTAAAACCACCTCAAAAATTACATTTTTTCTAAACTTTAAGGTACAGTTCTATGAAAATTAAAAACATCGTTGCTGGGTTTAAAAAGTTTATAAATTTATATTGCTGAATTTATGATAAAATACTAGTTAAATAAAGATTTGTTTACTTTTAATAATACTGCATGCTTTAAGAAGTAGCAACTTTTTACTCTAATAATGAGAGTAGGTAATTATTTTTCTTTCATGTTGATATAAACTTGTAGCAACCAATATTTACTTGCGGTAATTGCCTGAAGAACTTTAAACAAGCTTAAATCAGCATCGGCCAAATCCCATTGCCATAAAAGTTCCCGAAGTGAAAAAATCCTTTTTTAGGTTTTCTGTTTCGATGTCGTGCCGAGCACTCCAACAGCTTAATTTAATCCCCTTAACTTAATAAATTTCTTGGCAAAACTATGCCATAACAAAATCGATTAGGTTTTGGGAGGCCAGTCATAAAACTGTGTACACAAAATCCGAGAGCATTACCTCTTGTAGACCCTGGGATAATCTTGAAGAAACAAGTATTGTATTTTCGAGGCCGCTTACTCCCTGCACATGATTTAGTCTGTTAATTACAACTCACTAAACTAATACTAAAACTAGAATGATTTAGCGACGCTTTAATTGCCTAGCTGTAGCAATATTTCGGAGACTGTTTATAATTCATCCTCTTATAGTCTAGCTGTGTTCCAGATAAGCAAACAACTACCCACAATATATCCTCGTAATAAAATCGGTTTTAGGCAACGTCTACGAGGATTGTAGGCGGTATCTGGTGGTTTTTTACTCTTATAATCATCTCTTCCTACACCGCAAATTTGGCGGCCTTCCTAACGGTGGAACGCATGATTACCCCCATTGAGAGTGCCCAAGACCTGGCCGATCAGACCGATATTGCTTATGGAACCCTCGAAGGCGGCAGCACTATGACGTTTTTTAGGGTGAGTTTTTGCACAAACAAGGTAAGTCATCTTTACGGCGGATGGATTTAATGACATTCAAGTAGCGTACACTTTGTGTCATAAAATCTAATCGTAAATTTTATTGTTGAGGAAGGAATCGGACATTAATTATTTATAATCAGACAAAACCAGTAAAGTGTATCTTCTTTGTGCAAAGTTTCGATTCGGTTTAGTATGGAAATAAGGGTTTTGTAGAGCTGAAAGAAATGTAATCAAGTATTGGTTGTGCGCAAAATATGAGACGTGAATAACAATTTCACAATGTAATTTGATGCATCAAAAATTCGACAGGATTTTCCGACTTTATTATTCCCACATTGCAGTAATTGCAAAAGAATGCCAAAACGAACAATTAAAAATAAATCAGTAACCGTTCATGTGTTATTATTAATAATGTTATCCATGCTGACCAACAACACAAACAACAATAAATAGAAGCTTTAAAATTTTACAATGTTACTATATTTACCATAAATTATACGAATCAAAATTTATTACTTACACAAAAATCAATTAAAAATTGTTGGTCTATGTAGCGGTGAAGTTATTAAAAAACATTAAAGAGAAGGGCTCTTAATATTTTTTTAAAAATCCTAACCGGTTTAATATACTGGCGAAAAAAGGAGAGGCAATAAGTCAAAGTTTGTTTAGTTCAAATGTGGTTACAGTCCTTCAAAAAAAGATTGAATGTGAAAAATCGTACAGTCAATAAATCTCATTTTTCAAAACGTTTCCCTCGTGTGCTCTCAATCCGTTACAGTTTAGCTGCTTTATTAAAAGATGGAGTAAAATCGTTTGAAATAAAATTTATATAAACCATTTCGGAATTTTGTTTTTAATCACATTTACACTGAACTGGCTATACCTATTATAGATATACTTTCCCAAGGCGTCACAAAGTTATCTGAAAAAATGAAGAGTTGTCTTAAGGGATATTAATTATAGTCTTGAGCGAAAAGAACAAATCTCCACGGAATTATAAAAAAAGTTCGTTCACGCCTACGGCCTTTCAGCGATTGTGATCATTTTATTGTTTGAAGTTGAACAAAACTAGACCGGAATTCCCTCACAATAGTGGCTCTACCGTACTTGATAGAGATCTAATATGCTACACTAGAAGTCATTAAAGTGTGGTAAACACAGGCTTTAGCTGTGGGTGATAGTTGAAATAATAATCTACTTTGGCTGGTATCACCTGCTCTTACTGTAACTAATCCAGTTACAGTGCCATTTCTGATAAGGTGGTTAAAAGCCCCGTTATTGCAGGATTCGAAGATAGGCATTTACCAAAAAATGTGGCGGTTTATGGAGAGCCGAAAGCCCTCGGTGTTTGTGAAAACGTACGAGGAAGGTGTGCAACGCGTGCTGGAGGGAAATTACGCCTTCCTAATGGAATCAACTATGCTGGACTACGCCGTTCAAAGAGATTGCAATTTAACGCAAATTGGGGGCCTGCTGGACTCAAAAGGTTACGGGATAGCGACGCCGAAAGGCAGTCCGTGGAGAGACAAAATATCGCTCGCAATCCTGGAGCTTCAGGAGAAAGGAGTGATCCAAATACTCTACGACAAGTGGTGGAAAAATACTGGAGATGTTTGTAATCGAGACGATAAAAGTAAAGAATCCAAAGCCAACGCCTTGGGGGTCGAAAATATTGGTAAGTTTAAAAAACATCTTCGGATATAGCAAGCTTTGAGATGGTGATTTTTTGCGCCACCACTTCGTTTTATTGTGGGAGGCTTTTTACGTCAATCTCGGAGAATGGATCAGGCGGATTAACACATCGATTTGGCTAAAGCAATTATCGTAAATCCGGAAGAACACAAGAATAATCGTTGCTTTCACGCAGACTTTCTCCAATTTCATGCAAAAACTCCACGAACAACGCGCATTGTTAACTCAATTATAGCGACAAAAATTGAATGTCAAAGGACTACTTGTTAAGTACTGGAAAGCGACATCGTTATTACGTTTGCGATAAAAATATGAATAAAATTATTTCGGATTCATAAATATTCACATCGGCCTTGTTATTTCGGCGATTCGCTATGAATACAAAATGGGTGGCACTTTGCACAAAAAGGCAATAAAAACCGTCTTCAAAGCAAAAACACAGCCCAAATCAGATATTTTTTAAAATTTAAATTACAAATTTCATTAGTTTTCACACATTTTTTATAAAATTATTACTAAATCAGGGCACCGCAGTATCTTAAAATTTATCTGAAAAAGTGGACAGACTAAAGCTTCGTGTTTAATCCAATTGCCGCAACACTTTAATAAAGGTCTACAATTATGTTTATGCCTGGTGCAGCTTCTAAAACCTTGTTTTATTATTTCGACACCATAGTACATAAAACCCTAGAAAAAGTTTACGACTCGGCGCATCAACGTTATTAAAAAAACTCAAAACCTGGATATGGGTCTCTGTGTATGTAAGCAAAGTATAACCCATTTTCCCCAAAACAGATTTACCAAATTGTTTGCTCTTTTTTATCATATAGAGATATCTCGAAGCCATTCTCTATTCGACACAAAATTGTGTTTGTTGGGGTCAAAACAAATTTTTTCGTTGAGTTTTATAATCCATTAGCGAAAATCTCGTCAAGAATTTTATCAGAAGTATCACTTATACTTTTATCAATCCAAAGCAAAATACACTCGAACACTATTTGAATAAAACCAAATACATAAAAGATGATTTGCCGCAAAATCGATCCAACTGTCGCGCAAAATTCTCCGGAATGGAAAAAATAAATATTCGCCTGAGAATTCATCAACTACCTGCTTTTTATTATTCGGTAAGGAAATGTAGAATTAAATTATTATACCGGGCTATTTCCCGTCCATTCGGAAGCTCGAATTTCCAGGTATTCATCATTATTTCACGTTTGAAGCTCCCGTTTTAATTTTCTAATAAACTCGTGTTCCAGGGGGCGTATTTGTGGTGCTTCTCTGCGGCCTGGCTCTCGCCATTTTAGTCGCCATTCTCGAGTTCTGCTGGAACAGCAAGAAAAACGCTCAAACCGATCGACAGTCGCTGTGTTCGGAAATGGCAGAAGAATTGAGGTTTGCTGTGCGTTGTCACGGCTCGAGACAACGTCCCGCTCTCAGAAGATCTTGTACAAGGTGTAGTCCGGCCACGACATATGTGCCTGCGGCCCTTGATTTACCGCACATCAATGGGGTAAAAATAAAATTTCACTCAGTATATGTCAGGCAATCTTTGGCTCGATCACCAAGACCATAAATTATATCGGCGAATACGTCGCTTTGAAATTATTCACTTTTTTCACGCGTTCAGCCCATCAACGAATTTGTTTCGTTCTCTTCCATGCCATTCTCCCTTACATTATCTAAAGCCACACTTTTTGCACCCAGTATTGATTCGATCGTAAATTGACTACTGCTTTCAACACAATCATAGCGCCCACGTTAAATATTTCGACGATCTTGTTTACAAAAAATGATTTTTCAAGCATTTTTGTGAGAAATTGCCAATTTGCAAAATTGACTCGTTTGTCATCAATTCAGCTATTTTCAGTTTTGGATTTATTGATTTTCCAGAATATGTTGCGCATTTGTTTTTGCTAAAGTCTAAAAATAAACTGATGACTGAAAACAGAATTAAAAAATTATTTCATTGTTTGTAAATTTGTTTATCCCTACACACTTTTGCAATTTAAACCATTAAATGTTAATATTTTACTAAAATACAGGAAAAATATACTTAAATTATATCAGCCAACTTTCTAAATGTCTGTATGTCCGACTGTTTGTAATAAGAAGCTACATGTTACTTTACAGTGTCCATAATGAGCATTTTTCTATGTTGGTGCAATAAAGCAGCAAAATCTGCAGCTGTTATGAGCAACCACCAATTAAATTTTAGCTTTCTGTAAAGCCGTCAAACTTGAATTTATAACACAGCTCGTTTTATAAAAATCGCATTATTTATTTATTACTTGAACAGTTATTATGGTTCGATTAGTCATTTTATAAAATTATATAAAAAATGTTTCAAGAATTTTCATAAAAGTACAAGTGTATTCCTCTAAGAATAAATGAAATAAACGAAGCACTCATGCCGAATCTCTCAAGAATTCTTTCCGGTATTGCAACTTACTACTTTTGCCAAGTTAGTTTATTATTAAATTTTTTCAAAAAAATAAATATACACAAGAAAGCATTGTTATACCACCTCTTTTACCCTCGCTTCGTTTATCATTTCTGGTAGATGCGTCGGGTAAATTAAATTTTAAATTTAGAAGTGAATTTTAAATAGCATTTATTATGAAAACCATTCATTTTTTACGAACAATTAGAAACTCATTATAATTATAATTTTCTGAGAACAAATAAAATAAACGAAGCATTGATTTACTACTTTTGCTTAGTTTCCTTATTATCAAAAATCTTATTCAGAATAAACCTTGGCAAAAAATAAACACAAATAAGTGGACATGTAATATCTACTACAATTAAATCTCTTATATCTGCAAAAAATCTCTGTAAAATCAGAAGCTCATTAATTTACATTTAAATCTAAAACTCAGCTATTTCCAGATTTGGATTTATTGATTTTCTAGTGTACGCGTGTGTCAGATTTGTTTTTGCCAAGACCTAAAAATAAACAGATTAATGAATACAGAAATAATAAAAAACTATTTAATTGTTTTTAAATTTGTTTACTATAATGTGAAACAGGCTGTAAAGAAATATCTTGCCTAAACCATTAAATATGGTTATGTAAGTGGCGGCTCAATTCTGGTGGATGCGCCGGGCAAATTGTATTTTAAAATTCGAATTGAATGTTAAACGGCATTCATCATAAAAGCCATTTAATTTTTATGCAAAATTAGAAACTCATCAAGCAACTTTTTAAGAGAGCAGCCGATTAAACGCCTCATTACGGAATATGTGGCATCTTGAATTTTAATAAGATTTTAAAAAATCGCTAACTTACTCGCAATTTCCAGACATGACAAATTCAGAAGCTTTTCATATTAAAAATTTCGCAGTCAGATGGTGTCCTTGTCATTAAATCTTCCTTGATTAATCTCAAGAAGGAAGAATTCTTTATCTCAAAGTTTCACAATTTAATTCAAGCTTATTTTTCTCAAATAACTAATTGTTTTCTCTCGTTTCTATAGCCAATGAATTTAATGGAAATCCAATTTATTCCCGAATCGAGTCAACACGCGCAAAGGTAGCCACTTTTGTTCTTAATCCAAACCAAACAAAATTAAAGTAACCATAGACCACCATCACTTTTACACTTTTTTCACGCTTTGAGAAGCCAGCTTTGCGAGCTCGTCGCTCACCACAGCCTGTGTTGCAGGAAGGCGTGATGCTGCCCATGATGGACTTGAAAAAGTCGCCCATCAGCTACGACGTTGACACTTAGCGGCGACTTTACGCTGGGGGCACGTCCACGTTCGCGTGCACCTCCAGCGCCATCAGAGACTGTTGCGGGGGCCCGTCCAACTCCCGGCCCCAGAGGGCGGCCACCCTCAATTACAGGGCCACTCCTCAGTGTCCAGATCTGGCGAAAAAAAGTGCCACGCTGGGACGCAATTCTGGATTTTGTCGTGATACTTGTGACATTGTACAAAGCGGTCTACAAAACGACGTCCCGGATAAAATACTGTGGAAGTTCGATTGTGATATTGGTAGTCCGAACAACCCAGACGTAGTGACCAGAACACTGCCCGACGCCATCGTAAGTAGGACCACCACTTTGTGATACATAGGTAGAATTTGTAAATTAAATCAAATAAATGGACTGATGTTTGTACCAATTTCAATACGATTGTTAGGGAATTTCTGCTGAGTTGAAAGTCTTCACAAAACCAAATTTTAGAGACTGACGAGTTAAAATGCGAAAATAAATAAAAATTCTTAATTAAAAATAAAAAAAACAAATCCGTCTAAACCCTACACATTCTCTTTTAATTCTCTCGGTACCTCGCCTCTCCACTCCCATATTTTTAAAATCGAACCTTTCGTCGGTCCAAATTGCCTCAGTTCCTTCCGACCCAAGTCACGTCTAACCAAATTCGCGGTGTTCCAACAAAGTAAATGGTCTATAAAGATTTTTTAGCAAAGCTTTAATTTTTTATGCGTCATCTATTCGTAAAGCTGGCGAAATGCGACACATCGTTTAGAGCCAGCAATGAATTGAACCATAAGCTCTAGTGGAAACTGCACAAATATTTTATTTAATTGATTTATTTTATTCCCTCGACGGCTCCGCTTTGTCCGACCGGAATTAAATGAAAGAAATAAGAAAAAATAAGGCGGATTGAAGAATTGAAACTTGGGAGTTGTTATTCAAACAATCGTTTATGTTTCGCAATAAAATATCAACTTTTAGGGGTTAAAAGCTTCGGAATTCATACTTTGACTACAATATTTTTACGATGCTTTAAAGTTGTGAGTTTTACGGCAGAGTTCAAGTAACACATCGTGGAATTTTTAACATTAATTTTGTATGTATGCGGGGAAAATATACGTAAAATTAAAAGCATATCTTTTAGGAAATATGGCAGTCTCTAAAATTTATTTTCGTTTGTTTCTCAAAATTAGTAACGACTTCAACACAGTTCATTAATTTTAAATAATTTCCGTCCATTATATTTTATTGATTTGTCCCGTAATTAATGCTAAATCAGTCGGTATTAATGCAACAATCAAAATTCTTGTTAAAGTTTTAATTATTAAAATAACATCAATGTTATGAAACATATTACATTCGTTTACGTTAAACTATAATTTTAAAATTGTTACTCATGTATCGAGATATTATTAAGACAGTTGTTTCAATTTCGTTAACATTGTTCTCTCTCTATATTTTATTGTAACCTAAAAATTGTTTATCAAAGTACCTAAATAAATTTTTGAGATTATTGTTAAAAACGTCTTTTCTTTCGTGACAAAGTGCGCTGTCTGGAAAAATCAGACTCAGACAATAAAATTTTCCGCCAAAAGCACATCTAGCATGACGTCGTCGTTTGCTGTCAGATGGAGTGCTCACAGAAGAAATGGACAGCAATTACTCAATTGTGCAAAGAAAAATATTTTCTAGGAAGCAGTGGATTTGCAAAATCCTGGTAAGTAATTATGCTATTTTGCGTTTGTTCTGGAAGGACTGCATTAAGACAACAAGGCTTACATCCAAATGCGAATAACAGTTATGACGTTCATTGTTTTGTTAATTCGTTATCCAAGTTCAAGCTTAAGTAAATCTTACGGAAGATCTCTCGAGACTATCACACGCACCAAAAGATATTTAACACCAACAATACACAATCCTAAATTATTAACCGACGAGCTGGAACACAAAACTGAAACTGTATTGTCTATATTCAAGTCTATTAAAATATTAACGTCTTTGCTTGTTGTTAATGTGTTTCATCAAGTTTCGGGCTTAAATAAGTTTGAATGAGTAAGCCAACAGAAGTACGCTTCTGCTGCATTTAACTTATCCGTGAAGAAGACAAATGTTATTCCCATTGTTTGAGTTTTGGAGTTTTACATGCGAAATCAGATGCAAGACTAGTGGGGCGTTTGATCTTGGAAGTTTTTGTTGTTTACTGACCTCCAGTATAACCCACTTAATTTTTAACTCCTATCGACCCGATTTTTATTTAGAGGGGACTCGAAGGATGTATCGACTTGGCAAAATTTCAAAGAGTTACATTTCCGGCTCTTGCCCCAATTACGCCAGTCGATAAATATTTTCCCAACAAAACCAAATTAAAAAGTCAAGGGTCTGAGATTGGAGGCGAAATCGAATGTCTTTTGTAAAACTGCCTCTAAGCAGCTGTAAAGTGCCACTTTTTCTTCCGATACTAATAGCTCCGCTAAATAGATTTCGGTGCGATGTCGGTGGACAAATGTGTCTTTTTAGACGTTAGGTAAAGGCACAAAACACTCACATGTTGAGATGTAATCAAGTGTTGGACGGACGCAGACAAACGATGTCCTAGATTGAGTTAGCAGGGCTGTATTCCAGTGGCACGTGCGAAAAATTGCCCAAGGGGGCTGTTTACTAGCGAAAATACAGCCATCTAGTCTTACTGAGTTACTCGGCACAATCTAAATATACCTATACTATTTATATTTTTAGCACAGCGAAACTCTTCGATTAATGTTTTTACGAAAGAATTTTACATCAAAAGAAGGTGAAAAAATTCGCTAATTTGAATGCAAAGGTGGCAATTCTAAATTTAAATCCCCCCTTTCCTGCAAACATAAATCTCCCAAACCGTCACAATCGCACATTAACAGAAAAAACAATTAACTTTTATTTTAGAGTTTCCCGGCAAAGTTTTTAATAAATTTTCAACTTCCTGAATGATAATTGAACTTAAAAAACAAAGCAAATAAAAACTAATTACTATTGTTCCATCAACAATTCACGTACTGTGAATAGGCCCTAGGTAATAATTAGCTGAATTTATTTCTCTATGAAATTTTTGCCAGTTGTTCTTTGTACAATTAAAATTGTTAATTTAATGATAGAAAAAATTCATTTACGACTGAAACGTAACGAGTTTTTCTGCATTTTGTACTTTAACGTGATTCCGGCAAAAATACTTTCAGTTACTTACAAATTTTGTGAAATACACGTTATTAAATTAATTATGGCGTATTATGTTGATGCATTATTTTAGAATACGGCAAACAATGTTCCTGTTATCGGCATTTCAGCACGATACAATTGAATTTATTTGGTGTATATTACGGCCTAAAACAATATTTTTAATTGGGTTAACAAATTCGTTATGTAAATAAATTAATGGAAAATTGGCTTGTCTTGTTAATAATTTTTAACAAACGAACAAACATTTTTTTCATTAATACAGATAAAATTTAATCCTGGGCTTTGAAATTTAAGCTTCTTGCAGTCATTACATTTTTAACAAAAAATTGTCATTTTGTGCAATTCGTTTTTTATTTATTGTCCATTTATTTAAAATAAAACTCGTGTAAACACATCGATAGCTAGCAAGTGTTGCTCCAATTAATAATCCCCACAGCTTCCATAAAGCAAGGATTATCGCGCTTAGCTCCACATGCACAACATTTATACATAATTGCTAAAACACAACAGTTCCATCCCGAAAATTCTCCCATGTGGACAGCTCGTGATGTAATTTGAAAAGATTCCCGCAATAAATACAGCGTTTAACTAGGAATATGACATGTAAATCTTGCCACTTATCTTCCTTATATCCTACTTTCTTTTTGAGAAGGATTTTGGGATGTACGTGTTTCGTAAGATAAAATAGAAAGCAAATGAGTTTAGATGAATTCTTCCCTCAGTTTACTTTTTGGATTTTTGTCGTTACATCGACCAATAAATTCTCTTTAATCTCCTAAAATACGAGCTTTCAGATCGAGTTCACATCACAGAGCTAAATTTATTACGGCTATTGCTTCATTAAAATCAGCGGAATTTAACACGGCCAGCACCAAAATTTTATAGCTTCATTACTTTTTGTTATCGCCCCCCAGAAAAAATTACTCGCGCTAGAATAATGTTGGCTTTAATTGGGTTTCAAGACACGTATTGCTTCTCATGCATGATCTAGGAATAATCCTCCTAAGACGTTTGAAAATATAAAATATTTCCGCCCGCATGTGCCGGCGAAATTATGGAAAAAATTCCAGGATTTGTCGGAATTAAAACTAAGCCTCTTATAAAAATAGTGGAATATTTCTGGTACTCAGATTTGATCAGGGCAGAATGGCCTTAAGTGTGATAAATGTGTATGGAGGTCGTGTAAGCAAACACAATCGATATTCAGGTCAGGATCTGCGGTCTAAAAAGACGTAAAATTCAGCGCCGGTATTAGATATTATTTAAAACCAATTCCAGCTGGACTCGGAGATGAAATTCCTGGTGATTTTTATCTATTTGTCGAACGTCGTAGGTATGTGTTGATATGAAGACCTTCGGCTGGAACACGATGTTCTGGGCCTGATTATGTGAAGACGTCGTGACCGGCATGCTGACCCTTTGCTCATTTTCCGGCAAGAAACTGCTAAAATAAATTTCGGTACAGCGACAGAAATACGATTTGCTGCACAAATATAAATCAAAGAGAAGATCATCAATATATTTGTCAAGGTTTATGAGATTTAAACTTTTCAGTTTACTGAGCGATATCGCAGATGCGGATAAATTCAATTAGGTATTTGCCGACTTAATACGGCGCTGGAGTAGCAAACTTTTCCACATGAGTGCAAAAAAATTGTAACAACTTACAAAACTAAGCTATTAGCTTACAAAAAAATATTGTGCTTATTAATTAAAATAATAATCCAGACATTTCCCTGACGTCTTTTTACAACAAAAAATCAGTTTTATTTCATTATTCCTTTTTATTGGAAAATGCATTTACTTGCATCATTCTAACTTTAATGTTTTACTATTAGACTTTTGAACAGAAATATAAAACTATTTATTGATCTTAACAGTTTAGCAAATAATATATAAAATAGTTAGAAATACATGAAACAACGTTTTCCTCAAGTCAGTTCAACGACCGAACAAAATTAGAAAACAAGTTAATCAGTCTTGTGAGCGAAAGCTCACATGTTCACTAAATCACAATTTACAAAATTGAATTCTGTCTATGCAAATATAATACATAAAGGTAGTTTTTTAGAATGAACAAAAATGACAACTTCGTTGGCACCACTACGTAGTAATTTGAAGTTCCGGTTTTAGATTTATTTTCAAAAAAATATTATTAATTGAATAATTTGAAATGTATACCCAATTTTTAGTTTTAGAGCCTCAGGATTTATTGATAGGTAAAGTGTGTTTGGTTTGGTCAAATGGTCTTTAACCCCTCCGTCCGAATTTCAAAGGTCCTCAAAATCATGCCTAATCCTGACGCGTTCACACACCAGCGCTTTATTTCGATGTATCCAATCAAGTGTTGGTCCGAAATGGCCCTCTTCACACTTGGTCTGACAAATCGCTTATAGAATATACTAAATTGCCAGCCACCTCAATTAGCAAGTAAACCGAGCGTGCAAGAACCTCCAGTCGCACAATTAGCAACCCCAGACGCGTACAAGAAATTAATCAGTGTAAAACAAAAATTGCGTCTCGAGCCGAACGAGAAAAAATTAATAATTTTACGCTTGTGAAACAGTCCTGTTTTCACTTTTGTATAATAGATTGAAGTGTTGTTCAAATTTTTGCCACAATAAAATTACGCCGAGAAAAAACGAGAAAAGAAAACGCTCGGCGCGGAATTAAGACGAAATTAAGGTTTTATGAATTTATCGGGGAGAGTGGAAGTACTCGAGACCATGCGTTGGAAGTACGGAATGTAAAATATAGATGGAGGGAAATTGGGGACAGAGATGTTATTAGAGCGAGAGTGTTGGCTGGCCTTTGCTGATAAAACCATCCCAAATAAAATACATGAAATTAAGGAGATTGCCCAAACTCTGGGATAAACATATAAAGACATAGACGCAAGCCAGAAAAAAATTCGCTGTCTCGTAGCTTCAATGTCGTAAAAGTTTTTGTTTACTTTTCATCGAATCAAATTACATCGTTGTAACTGTGATCATCGCTTCATCGGACTAATTTTAGTTGATAAATAATTACAAGTCACCAACCAGCATCCGTTCCAGTTTATTCTTCATTTTCTCCCAAAGAAAGATTTGGTGAATGTAATAAAAACCCTGTTTTGTTATTTTTCGCTATTTGCATATTATGCGGTAGTAGCAGCCTACGCCCGACAGATTGTATTATATTATTAAATTATGTAAATTAAGTCGCTAGCCAACGATGTAGTTTCGTCTAAAAAATAATATGCGCTTCATACATTTTAATCGCGACTTGAAATTAACACGCGACAAACGATATATTAGAAAACGGGAAAGATTTTCTTCTTTAATATCACCACAACTGAATGAAAATCCTTCACCACTACAAACTCAGATAAATGATAAAAAATAGTGCTCGTTGTTAAAGAATGCAAGAATTTTCCTGTTAGCTCAAACACACCTCAACTTTCAAGAACACCATGAGTGATGATTCCTATTTTTCTCTCCATTTTCATCCTTTATTACCAGCTTATATTCATAATCTCAACTACACAATTTTTTGCAAAGCGAGCTTAAGTTTCATTTGAAAACATTTTTTGTCATAAAAGCACAAATATCCAGTAAAACGTATGCAAAATGTCTTTAATTGAATAAATAGTACAATTGCGGTCATTTGGTGTGACAGAAAATAGCCTTAACTCAATTTTAATTGTGTGTAAAGAGGTTTCCCACTTGTTTCGTCTTCCCCAACGAATTAAATTCAAGGATCGTTTGTGGTGAAAATCTATTATTTTCTAAACTTTGTATCCGTTCTACACAACATTCTTCAACCCACTTAAGCCAACATTCCCGGGAAAATAAATTACTAAATTATAAACACTGCAAAACACCCCTAGGTCATGTCTACAACAAACCCAACAATACAAAAAGTCCCAAGTATGCGATAAGCCAACATTGTATATTTTTATTCGAAACTTTAGCCACGTCAAGGATTTTTTAAGCTTTTTTGCATTCAAAACAACTTTTAGGTCATTTGTAATAACATCGGAACTTTGCATGAACACGACCTCATATCTACACATCAAATAGCAGCCACAAAGATATTAAAACCCACATTTGAATTACATACCGCAAACATGGACTAACATAATTTCGCCTGGAATAGTTACAGAAACTAACTTTAGTAACTTCAATATAAAAGCAAAAAAATAATTGTTTTTGGGCAATAATTTGGGCTGAAAATATTGCGCGGAGCTCTAACGAGCAATAAACAAGATCCCTGTAAACAAGACGAAAGCCAATTAAAACACCCTTGTAAATAAATTTTTCCGGTCAAGACTTGTTATCTTTTCTTATACACGAGCTTAGCAGCCTTAAATTATTTTTATAGTCGCACTGTGACCACTAAACGATACCACTAGAAAAGAATTGATACGGCATACAAAGTAAATGTTATAAAGGTTGATCCTTTTATCATAATAAAGTGTTGCTATCTGTGGTATCCCCACACGAACTCTCCCATACGTCTGCTCGGATTAGAAATTGAATTGAGATTTATTGATTTATACCACTGCGAAGATATCTGTGTAACTTATGGTAGCAATAATTTTCAAATTTACAGTTCGGTTAGATTTATCTTGACATGTTCGCTACAACTGTGCTGTTCCTGATCTGATTATTGCGTTATTGACAAGGATAACGCGACATGTGTCCTTGTAGCCGTATTAATCTCAATATCATGCAACCCGCAAGACTGGCATTGTTTCTGACCCACACTGTACTTTTTCGAACGCAATCGATTGAAACCTTTCCTATGACAAATCCGCCTCATATCTAATTTAAAATCGGAAAAGAAATGACAAGCTGTTTGCCCAAATGGGTTTATATTTTATTCATTTTTTTCACATAAATGTAAATTCCGCTATGACGAGGAAATCAGAAGCAATGGCTGAATTGTTCCATTAAATATGCAGTTTGTGTGCACTTGATGATAGGTAAAAGCCTTTTCAACAACAATGCAACAGGCAATCTTTTAATAACGCGAAGTGGCGTTAAAAACATCTCGCCAAATGCAAGCGAATTTCTCGGCCTTTTATGCAAAAAGTGAATGGAAAACTTTAAATTTAAAAATCAATTATAACTTGGTTGAATGCAATATGCCATGCAATGAATAAATTGCTTAGGGAAGCGCAGTTTTAACATTAAATTAAGTGGAATTAAAAGTATTTGCATTTTATTCGCCTTTTCAATTCCCAATAAAAATCCAAAATCGGTCTAGATTTGAGAGACACTCTGTGTTTAATAAAATAACCGGTATTATTGTTTTCGGGTAGGCAGCAACGTGCCGTCATATGCGATACATTTTTGCGAAAAGTAATTATTTTTGCCCTACAAATTTAATTTAATCATGGTTTCTGTGTTTACAGTTTAATTATAAAACGTGGTCAAATTCACAGCCACTGTAGTGGATGAAATAATGCAAAAGTAGACCACAGCAGCTGCATTTTTTTGAGTTTGGTTGAATACATTTTTCCGCATATGAAACTAGAAAGCCTACCTGTTTCAAACAAAATTATCCTTAAAACCTTTACATCTTTAAAATTGATAAACAACCACAACAATACCAGTTCCCATTATGAGGACAATTTTTACACCATTTCAATATATTTAGTTTGATTTCAGCTCCAAGTAGAACCTCCCGAGTATATAAAGTATATTATTTATTACATAATAGAAATACAAAGTGTGTCTGTTAAAAATATTTTTGCAGTACCTCAAAAACTAATAACCACACAGAAATTAGCGTTTGCTTTAAATACTTTATTTTTTTCTCTATTCATGTAAATTTTTTTGGAAAGCAAACGATGATAAAATTCGAATACTAACTAAGGAACTAAGGAACAAGTTTTTATTTAACATAGAAATCTTGCTCTTGATTTTTATTACCGCTTTTAGGCTATCTGTATGAGTTAGATAACTATTTATTTTTTCTCTTCTTTTATTGCTGTCTTTGCAAAAGTACAGAAAATTTTTTTGAACAAATAAAGTAGGTATAAACATTAATTGAAACTCAATAACCAATGAATGCAAATCTGTAATAATCTTAGAAAACAGTAAGAACATTTCAACACTCAGACTATGAAACATTAATTTGAATTTTACACTGATTTTACGTTGAAATTACTTGCTGAATTTAAATTCTTCTGCAGGTAACTTTATACTTTATTCGAGTTGAAGGGTTGGTTAAATTAGCAAAGTTATGTATTAAAACTTTATTCTCAAATGGACGGGTCTGGCCGGCAGTATAATAGCTTGTTGCGATTTCATTAACATATTTTGATTGAATATTTGTAGTTGCAATAGATTACATAATAGCAAAAACTGCTTATTTAAATTGATGCAAACGCAAATAATTTAATTATAAACATGTATTATTGCACTGACAAATATAAAATATTTATTACCTATACTTTGAAAAAATTTCATAATTGCGTACTTCTTAATGTTAATATTGACGCCAAAAATAGAACAAAACTTTCAAGAATCTGAACTTTCTCTCCATTTTCTTTCGGACTCATCGACCGTCCAACCAAAAAATAATCTCTCAGTTGCCAAAAATAAAGTCTGGAGATTTATTCGTGTATCAATTTCCATTTTACTGTCGCCGTCTTCTGATACCCACAATAAAAATTTATGTCCCCTGAAGTTAAAAAGTTTAGCAATGTCGAGTGACAACCCCTGTCCGAGTTGTCGGCGCATTTATTATCCCTAATAATCAGAAAATTCACACTTTACACAGACAATGGCTATCGGCATACTAATAAAGAACAGAGCGTTTTGGTTGATAGCATCGTTCGTTTACATACATGACACCGTTTTATGATTGATTTCCCTAAAGCGGACATTACCGGTGCTCTTCCGTTTCCCGCAACCATATCGGCATTCACCCCGGAATAAATGAGTCGGAAACATAATATCGCATAGGACGAAACTTCAACTACACATCCTTGCCAATTAGCCAGAGCCTAGCAAGCCGGCCAATTATGGACGCGGTTATCTCCTCATTACTGTTACTCATTCTATCTGCTGGTATTCAATTAATGATAGAACACGGACAGCTCTGACTTCTATGTATTTAAACTCCTGATAAATTGTGTTAATTTACTGCCCTGTGCTATATTAATGAATTGGAAAACTCGCCAACGCAAAATGGATTTATGAACTAAATAAAGCCATACAAGAATTTTCGTTTCGTGGCACTTTAATTTTTTTTAAACGGGACTAAACCTGATTAGTGTTTTTGGTCAAAGAGCAACTGTAGACCTATGCCCTCATTTGTTTGCACACAGCTACACAATAGTTTCAATTAGGTTCCTTCAAACGGCCGTGTAAACGTTTGTACTGGATGTGATCACTGTGGTCGAATTAAAACTAAAAGAGATTTACACTTACGTTTATTGTTATTTAGGTGAGAGTGGAAAATCGGCTGTGATGCACTAGTGCATTTATTAAAAAATAGCGTAAATATTTGCAATATTTGCATATCAAACAAAAAACATCGGTTTAGGAACAATAAAAAACTCATACACACAGACTTGATGTGAAAATTTTTAAAACAAAGCTTTCACACAATTCTAAATAAATTTTTTTCTACTTTTGTTTCGTACTGAGGTCATTACGATACGCCATTTGGGTTTCGTAATATCCAACGGAGTGCTATAATAATTACACTAAAAACCAGGGTAATTTAGTTGGAAAATGATGGCAACCTAGTTTTTTGACAATTATTTGAGAGAACTGTCAGTGTCAATCGGCACCTGTTTCAAGTGATAATTTAATCAAATGAATCAAATTCGAACCTTTAGAGGCTTTTATACCATCCCTGATACGTAGTCCCTTCGAAAACCTTTTGAGTAGCCAGTGCAAGTGCAAGTGAGTAATTTGAGATCCCATTCTCCTTAGGCCAATTTTCAAATTCCGCGTATTTGCCACAAAAGCCCGTATTCGTTGAGGGGTAGATACATTGCAAAACGTCTTGGACACTTTCAGAATACATTTTACGAATAAACTAATGACGATCCAAATTATTAATTTAATTTCATGATCCACGCAAATGCTGTCAACTGCCACAAAATTCCCTAAATTTCGAAATTGATTTTTTTTGTTAAAAAAGGTGCAAAGTAGAAAAAATAGTGTATGATATCTCGTTTATAAGGCATTTTGTCGCACTTACTCCATTATGGCACTCCTCGCTGCGCTCGTCGTGCCCCAATTCCATGCGTGCGATAAAATGAGTCTTATAAAACTCGTATCATAAAATACTATTTGAAGAGCATATCAAATAAAAATATTGTTTCCATTTTGGAGAAATACAACTTTGGAGAGCGGATATCAAAGCATTGAAACTTCTTTTAGATAAAAATGACGACGCTGTCTGTCATCAAGGAACTAGCCTGTTCTGTTTCCTGTTTCGACGTATAAATCAAAACAAAACCGAAGTCATATCAATTACAGAAATCGAGGAGCTGATTTTTTATAGAAAAAATATTAAAGATTTTTCAAATAGGCAACGTGTTTCTGGCTTTCCCATTAAAGTAGTGGCTCCTGAAAAATGAATATTGTTCTTTTTTTCTCAAAACATTTTTTCTCAACATTTTCTTTTTCTGAGAAGTGTTTATCCTTAGAAAATGAGTGAAAGTAATAAAAAAAGGAGGTTGTTTGGTAAAGCTTCCTACGTGTGTTCCACCTTTTTCTTTTATGAAATCCCTCAAAATGTTGCATTACATAATGTGACCACATTTTTTAATATGCAGTTTGGAATTAAGAGAAAAAAATAACAGCCTAAAACTTCCCTAACGAAAGATCGTAGTAATGGACCCTAACGTTGTTGGCTAATCCACTTTAAGCTCCCAATTCCTGGAACAAAAATTCCTGAAGGAATACGACCCAACTGTTGAAAACACTTTCAAGACCAACATCAAAATCAACTCGCAGGATTACGAATTAGTAGTAATCGATACTCCTAGCCAAAATAAATATTAGTTTAGCAGTTTTACTAGTTTTCTATTGAAATAAATTGACAAAAAATTAAGTGTGTAATAAAAAGATAAATAAATTTTTGCCAATCAAACTGAAAACAATAAAATACTGATCGTATTCGAGTGTCCATTTTTCTGTACACAATGTTGTTTATTTTGAAAAAATAACTTGTGCTCACCTAAATTTCGTAGATTTAAGGTGTTTAGGAAAATCGAAACAAATTCTCCCTTTTAAAGAGCGAAATTATTCATACATTTTTGAGAGTAGGCAAATCTAATAAAAATTTTATTCGCATGATGGCGAAAAAAATCAGAAGTTTGTTTGCGGAACGTCATTAGATTAATTCAGCCGCATATGATTTTATGTATAGACACACGTCACATTTGATATTTCCACTTCCGTCGTGATTTATTCGCACTAGATTTGGAGTCTTGTTCCCGGCAGCTTTTAAAATCAACACGTTATTTCTTATACAATTCAATCTCATTTATAAAGTTTTTCTGTCACACTTCCGACTCCGCGACTTTTTACTTGGCAGATTCCAGCGATTGACTATTCTCCGCACATAAATAAATTTCCTCTTGTTCTTGCACCAAAACCACAAGAATATATTGCAGTGGAAATAATTCGTTCGCTAAAATAAAGTGAGTCTATTTGCATTCAAATCATAACGCCAGACAAATTTGGCACCGGTATTGCAGCCAAAAACGAGACAAAAGAATAGTGGTGTTATTTCGAAGACTGGATGTCTGAGTTTCGACTTCACTTTTAAACCATAACAAAAGCACGTTTCCCTTTAGTTTAATGCCGGTTAAAAGTTTTAGCGGTTGAAATCCTATTATTTATTCTGAAAAGCGCTTCAACTTTCATAATGTTATTATTTTTAAATTCACATTTCCTTTCTTTTCATTTGAAACAAAAAGAATTTTAAACTGGAACGACTAATGGCTCTCCCGTGCTAAACTATCGACTGGAAAACAACTCGGATTCTTAATCAAAGCGCGAAGAAAAATAAAATAAACACGGCCAAACTTCCAAAGAAAATTGGCACAAATCACTTTTCACCACGACAATTAATTCGCTTAGCGATTAACCCAAACCTCTAATAACAAAATGAATGGTAGTAATCTATCTTGCACCAGTGTCGTAAATTTCAACACAGCTCCGAATTTTGCATTATGTATACGTCGCGTTATGTTAACTGTTTTAACCACCGAATATTGGAAATTTAAGCGCAAATATTCATACAAAGTCGTTATAATGCACAGTTCCATGTTATGCCTATAAATAATTGAATCAAAGCGCAGCACTAAAAAACGTTTCCATTTACAACGAATGCAAATCACATATTTCAAGTGACCTACAACAAATAGTTTAGTGAAAATAATTTAATCGTAAACAGCGTGAAATCAAATTTATTAGTTGTAAAAACATGACGTTCTATGGAGCAAACGAACTGTTTTTCCAATAAGAAATATGACAAGATGGACTACTTCTCACTCTAAAAACGATTTTGATCAAGACAAAAATGTCGTATCGTGTCACCTTATAAAGGAAAAATTCTCTTTGATCGAGAGCTTCAAAGTCAGGAATAGAAAATGGGTTGTTATACCTACATCGTTGAGAAAATAGCCAAAGTAAATAGTTTTATAAAATAAAAAAAAAACAGTTGTTGCAAGTTACAGTAAGAATAAACTTATTAGATGGAAGGTAAAAATAGTAAAAAACCAATATTCCGAAATAACAAAATATTTTGAAAAACGCATTAGTTGTCCACTAGAAAATTAATTAGAAGAAATTAAGATCACATATGTGTGATAAATGATCGGAAAATAAGGAAAAAGACAGAATTTCCCTCGGCGGAGGTCTAAAATATGACGGCCGATTTACATAAACCATTTGTTTTCTTTGAAAGTTCACGACTATGCAGTCAGAATAGTAAATATCCTTCTAAAAAACCTGGAAAACTGCTGGCCAATATTTAACTGCAGCGCTCGCAACAAATCTGGAAAATTCAGCAACGCCACAAATTGACTGTTAAAACTTAATTTACTGAAGTCAACAAAAATGTGCAATTTCCTCATCAAAACACCGAAAACTGGGACATGAATTTTGGCCGCAGCAGGTGGCCCAATCGATTAAAAAGTAACTTTAATTAAAGCCTCGGAAAAAAGTGTGCAATTTAGCTTGACACATTGCCGACTATTTATCTCTCCAATTTAATGCATTTAATTATAAATGAAAATTGGGAGGTTGGTTGTGGTGTGCTAATTGTTGGTAACGACGCTATCAGTTAAGTGATCACTGTGGTGTAATTACGTGAGCATTTATGTGTTAAAGCTCCTGCAAACTTATACAAAAGCAGTCGCTTCGTTCTGATACCCAATTGGGCGGAATTACTTAAATTTAAGTGCTGAATAAGTTCCAAAAACTACGACCCGCTAATGTGGCTCGTAAAATAATAAGTTTTTAAACAAACTTTTTCCTGAAACTTCAATTTAAACTCTGAAATATTTATATTCATCAATTTTGCTTATAGAACTACGATTTCATTAAAAACTTACTAAATTAATTTCACAAGAAACAACATTTTTTGGCACGTTACTTCCACACACGTGATGATTAAAATCGCGTCCGCAAAATCCTTTGACCTCACGTATTTTGAATAAAGTTTAACGAAGAGCAAAAAACGTGTGCGATTGCTGTTCCATATTCTCCGTTATTAACTTCACTTCTTTTCTAATTACAAAAGTCTGTATAGAGAGAGGATAGCGATTATTATTTCGTGATTGTAACCGACGCTAGAATCGTATTTCAAGGGTTAAAAGGGTGAAATGCTATGACATGCCATCGTAATTTACTGAAATGTTGAAATCTGCTTTGATTGCTTCAGTCTACACCAGAAGTTTTCATTGATTTTTGATTGGTGAAAAACTAAACGGTTATAAATATTAATGAAATGTTTACGGACAAAGAAGCAAAGAAATATGTGATAAAAGTTGTGAAGGAAGTTAAAAGGAATAATTCATGCGAGATTTGCATCAACGGATGCTGGGATATCATAAAGGATATGGAAGAATTTATTGCCAACAATGCTTCGAAATAATCCTTTTTGAGTTATTATTACAATAATTTGACTGACGCATATGCTTCCTAATCCTAACTATTATGAAAATCAACTTAAGTAAACAAAGCAAGTACTAAAATAACTCGTATTTAGGCCAGTAATTGTCAAAAATCAACTATTTGTTGGTATTTGCTATTTGTTTCGTTAAATATTTCAACTTATTTGCTTATTTCTACGAAACAAATGCTAACATAAGCCGATTTAAATTAGTCCCAAGTAAATTTGTCACGTTTTTAACAAAAAAAAATTTTGAAAAACAACTTATTTAAACAAAAAAGTGCCAAAATAATACAGTTTGGAATATTGTTACCTGAGTTGGCTCGTTTTTAAGCAAGTGCCAAAATAACTCAGTTTCAAGTGTTACCAAGCACTTTTGTCCGTTTTTAGGCAAATAATCCATACAGATTAAATTTAACATAAAATATTTCAGCAAAGCAAAACGATTTGAAGTTTGTCTTTTGTGTAGGCGAGGAATCACTAAATTTACTTAACAAAACTTCAAAAATAGTGACAAAATAAAACGATTCAAAATTTTTTCAGATGATTTGACTCGTTTACAAGGAAGGAATTCTCAAAAGAATAGATACAAATTGGCTTATTTCAACTAAACCAATATTGATAAAAGCCAAAGTAAAACGATTTAAGTTATTTCAAATTAAGATAATTATTTGTTTTTCAGCGAGGAATCGTTAAAAAACAACTTAATTTTAAACGAAACAAGTGGCAGCAAAAGGCGGCTTAATTTTTTTACAGATGCTTTGACTTGCTTATAAAAGCGAAGAACTGCTGAGAATTGACTCTAATCAAACAAATAGGCCAAAATAAGACAATTTGAAGCATTTCTGGGTGATATTCTGGATGACATACTCAGCTTGAACATTGATTTACTTAAGTAAACTAGACAAGAAGCAAAATAAGACGATTAAAATTTGTAAGAATTGATAGAATTAATCTAATAATGGGACGAATAAATAAAATTGAGTAAATGCTTTGCTTCCAATTTTGCGAGTATAGACTCTAATGTATATGAATAAAAATGTAAGTATAAGCTTCTACTATAAGTAAAAGCATCTTGTGCGAGTATTTGAGTTAACGTAGAGGTTTTACTAATTTTTTTTAGAAATCAAAATTATATTAATTTTGGTAGAACCGTAAGAATACAGCTTATAATTTAATGTAATAATTATTAGTTTAACCGTAATAATTTTTGAAATAAAAATAAAATAATAATGTGATATTAATATATCCCGGCGCCTCCACCATTTTTACTAAACTATTTCTTTAATTTGGAATTGCAGTTATTCAATCTTCATTCTGAAGGTAGTAATAATTTTTCAAATTTTGATTTTTGTTTAACTGTCCAATAACTATGCACTTTCCCCTACATTAAAAAACAAGTTTTATAAGACCATTCTTGAAAATTTAATTCAAAATTGTTAATGCTAATCAGTACCGAGGATCACACTCTTAGGAACTCTTAAGAAATGATTTCAAGACTTTATACTTACGCTTTAAGCTGTGCTTTAAGTAAGTAGGTACTTCAACTTCAATCATACGGTCCTGTGTTTGTTTGTTCGTTTGGTGCTGATTGTTGACGATTTTGACAATTTCAAAAAGTGTCAAACAGCAAAAATGTTAAAAATAATTTTACCGAAACTTATAAGGAAACCGAGACTTTCCGTTCACTTTTACTCAACTGAGGCCACTTTCGAATTGAAGCCCTTCCGTCTGCACCGCCTCGAGGAGGGCCCTGCCACCCAAGCCACCCTCACAAAACCCGACGCTTTGACCATCTACGACCGAATGCAAGCCATTCGCAAAATGGAATTGGCCGTCAGCAAATTGTACACGGCTAAAGCCGTCCGGGGCTTCTGCCACCTATACGCCGGCCAGGAAGCCGTGGCTGTGGGAGTCCAGGCCAACGTGCGCCCCAACGACATCATCGTCACCAGTTACAGAAACCACGCATGGACTCTCCTCAATCATAATTTGGACCCCTCTCCCGTCATCTGCGAGCTTATGGGGACCACGGGCGGGTGCTCAAAGGGCAAAGGGGGCTCAATGCACATGTACGGAAAGAACTTCATCGGGGGTAGTGGCATCGTGGGGGCCCATGTGCCCATGGGCGCGGGCATAGCCTTCACCTTCAAATACAAAAACGAGGATGGGGTTGTGATAACGGTGTATGGGGACGGGGCTGCCAACAATGGACAAGTCTTCGAAGCCTTCAACATGGCAAAATTGTGGAAGCTGCCTTGCTTGTTTCTCTGTGAGAACAACTTGTTTAGCATGGGCACAAGTATTGACAGGCATACAACCAATAAAGAGTTTTACACCAGAGGGGATTACATTCCGGGGGTCTGGGCTGACGGGATGGATGTTTTAATGGTGAGAGAAGCCGTAAAGTTTGCGTTTAACCATTGCATCTCCGGCAAAGGCCCCATTATTATCGAAGCCCAAACGTATCGATATTTTGGACACTCTATGTCCGACCCCGGCACTAGTTACCGCACTCATGACGAAGTCAAAGAGATGCGGAGTAAAAGAGACCCCATTACGAATTTCAAGCAAAAGATTCTAGACGCTAAACTTGTGACTGAAGACGAGCTTAAGGAAATAGAAAACAATCGCAAAAAAACGGTAGACGATGCTTTAGCCAAGTGTAAAAAAGACAAAGAGGTGGGGCTTGAAGAACTGACTTGTAACATTTATTCCAACGACGTTTGTAAAGAAATTCGAGGGGTTACTCCATTTTCTAAGTTACAGCATAAGGTAGTGAAAATTTAAAACGAATGCGAATTAATACATTTTCAAAACTGCAGTTTGTTGTTCTTTTGAGCGAAATAACTTTCTAAACAATATGGAGAAAAATATTTTCACAGAGTTACTATCGTGAAATATGCACTTAGATATTCTGCAATTCTTATCTGGCAGCTCGGAATGGCTCCGATCTACCGCTGCAAATATTTTAAGAATGTGAGGGAAACGAGTGATATAATAAAATGGTTAGCATTGAATTCTCAATGACTTCATATTCGTCCACTCTTTCAAGACTTGAGCCTGGGTAAAATATAATTAAACTTCATTACTGATTCAGGTCTGACGTGAACTGAATTGAATTTTTTGAAAGGCATTTGATGGAATAGACTTTTGAGAGGAATGATGAGACACCAATCTACTTCTCTTCACAATTAATGCACCAATATTTGTCCTAATTTAAAAAACAATATAATAACCGAAAAATGCTATGCATAGGAATTCTTAACAATTAACAATTCTTAAATAATTTCAATAAAGATTTATTGCACAATTCTTTAAATAAAAAGCACATTTCTGAGGAAGACAAAGAAAAAACGTAAGATATGAACACATTCAAATCATTGTTGCGTTCGCATAATAAGGTGCCGAATAAGTTAGAATACTAGAATTAGTATTCAGTATTGTCAGATGTTGCTATCGTCTTAGTTTAGCTGTATTTTCTATATTAATTAATGCTAATTATTTTTTGATATCAAAATTGTTTTATTTTGAGTAAGCAACCAAGATTACGCGTGTGCACACATTGTGGTCTACTTCCAGTTCAAAGGATTGCGGGAAAAAATTTTTGTTACTAAAAACTAATTTATTCGTATTTATTACAAATAAGTATATAAAACATAAATAACAAATTATTATAAATTAAGGAAAAAACATTACGTTTCTAGATGTTTTAAATCTATTAGGGGGTCAACCATGTCAAAAATATTCCGATACTTTGAGCTCCGCCTTGCAATATCAAACGCAGTTTCATTGCTGTTATTCTTCAAACCTGGCTTAACATAAGGATGCATTAGCAGTAACTGGACTAAGTCGTAACGCGCCCCATGAGACGCAGCAATATGTAGAGGAGTTTGCCCCCCTTCAGACAACGCATTCACATCAGCCCCTTCAGCAAGCAGAATCTGTGCACACTCGATGTTATTCCAGTGACAACAAGAGTGCAAAGGCTGCCACTGCATTTCCGTTTTAGCTGCGATATCTGCACCGTTTTTAAGCAGATATTTCACGACTTCAACGTGATTGCCATAACAAGCTCTATGAAGAGCAGTATAGCCTTCTTTATCAGTTGAACGAATTAAACTGGGGTCGAGTTCAATTAAGCTTTTGACTTCATTTAGTTGGCCGTTTTCTGCGGCTTCTAAAATGCGTTTAGGGTTCTCTTCTGCAAAATGAGGAAGTAACAAGAGACAAGGGATGTTTTACGGATTTACCGGTCGGATTTCGGTCGGGATCGATGCCATCCTCATCGTCTGACCAACCACTCACAAAACAGCGATCAAGATTGGACATTTCGCTTTTTTTGAGCTCACAAACACAATTTTTCGAGGTTATGTTTCTGTTGACAACTATCTGTCAAAAACCGAGCCTCATTGCCATATTGCAGACCGTAATTTCTATTTTAAATAATTACCTGTGACTTACTAATTGCCATTAAAAGCTAAGTTTATGCTAAGATCACCCTCTTGGGCAAATTCTAATTTTAATTAAAAAAAATGACAATTGATTTACTAATTTATTTTTCTTGGATGCGACTTGGCAACAAAGCTGATCACAAATGACAGCAAAATGACAGCGTGATTTATTTTGGTGGTAGAAAAAATTTTCAATAATAATATTGAAGACACATTAATTATACCCCAAAATAAATGACTTAGGATTTAAGGATAATCAGTATTATATACATCAACAACTATGGTAAGTTTATTTGCCTTTATGTTTACAAACTCGGTCTTTACTACTTGTGTAAACAACCAATTTTAGGCTTATTGTAGTAAAGGCAGAGTATGTATTACTCTAAAGAAGACAAGCCAGCTTAAAACCGACGTAGATGTAACAATTAAGGAAGATTTTGACTTTGCTGAAGCCCTGGAATCAGTCTACCCCTTACTTGAAATTGTGTTCAGTTATTTAGACTACAGTGATTTACAAAAAGCCTCCATGGTGAAAAAATCGTGGCAGGTAACTGCTGATCGAATTCTAGAGAAGCGCAATAAAGTCAGCTGGATAACTGTCTTTCGTAAAAAGCGGCAAAGTTATGTCCATTACAGCAACAATTACTTGTATAACAATGTCAATTTGGGGATTATCCTATTCAATTATCGTGCAGTTTCTCTGAACGACTTTTTCTGCTGTCATGAAAACTTGTCTTCAAGAAAAATCAGATGTAAAAATGCGACTTCTGGCACTTGCGACTTTTTACTAAATGTGTGAATAGTTTCAGATTTTTTATCTGATCAGGTAGTCCCAAGCGGGACAGAATATTGTGCAATAGGATGCCCTGGAGTGGCATCAATGTTTTCAAAACAAGTTGTAAATAAATCCAGCGTACCTCTCTTTGATGGTTGTTTTATACCGCCTATACCAAATGTCAGGGTTTCAATGTTTTATTGTAGTCCTGTTTGTCGAATAGATGATCATTTTCTCGCAGATGAAAAAGTCAAATGCATACTGTTTTTTTCTCAAGTCGACTTTGCTCAGGATTTTTACGATATGTTAGATCACCTTATTTCAGAGTAAGCCTCGAAATCGACAAATTATTTTTGATAATTTGGTGATTGTAGAGAGGAATGCGACAAGGTTGCTATAGCTGGGGGTATAGTCCGCAGAACAACCGTGTTCCCACAATTGCCAGAATATCACACCCTTCGCAGACTGAACAGCCTCTGCATAGCTTTCGCAGAGGAGGGTTTTTGTGATAATAGTGTGTTTGACGCGTCTTCCGTCGTAATAAATGGAAACAACTTAACTTCAGAGGATTTTGAAGACCATCTTCTCAAGGTATGTCCCGAATTTAAATCACAGTACAGAGGATTAAATAAGATTCAAAATAATTCAGTCTGCTGTTCACAAAAAAATTGTGTGGCAGAGTAACGCTTGTCTCGGCACCAAATTGTTTAAAGATTAATTAAACACAATCCTTTCACTGTTCGCTCGGAAAAAATGCAGGAATGTCAAGCCTTCTTAAATTCTGAATAGGCCGAGAAAAACTTACTAAACTTTCACAAAAAAAACATGAAAAAAAATTGAAATTCTGACGCTTGAAGCCCTTGAAATGAGAGATTTTGTTATCCTCTTTCGCTTTCCAGTATCAAGTATTTAGTTTTCCGCAGTTGTTTATTAAATTTTTTTTTTCAGTTCAAACGCAGAATAACCTTAAGAAGCAACAGCCTAGCGTTTAGAATATGTTGCTCGGCTAAAATGCGGAAAAACCACGAGTCCCGAATTTTCAATAAAGTTTTTCCCAACACTCCTCTAATTGGCCTAGAAGCTGAGGGGGAAATTGGGTGGAATTGCTTCAATCACAGCGACAATAACGAGGGTAATTGTTTGTTCCTTTTAAACGGAATTTTTTTTATGTTTTTGTAGAAGTTGAGAATAAAGCGAAAAAGTGCAAGGAAGGATACCCCATAGTGCAACACCAGTGGTCAACTGTGATAGCATTTGTTACTTGGGGACACTTGATACACAACACGAGTAGAGATTTATAAGTGACTAACAAAACTCGAACAAATTAAAATTTTGAAATTTAATCATAAGTTATTAACTACGATTTTCATAAACGGGACATGTTATTAAGCTAGCGATTATTTTACTTTTACAAAAATATTTTAAATGTTATTTTACATCGTGTGATAGATCTGTAATTTTCATTTCCAGGTGCGAAAATAAAATTTGGGAAAAAAATACATGAAAAATTAAACAACTGAATTTTTTTGAACACGCGCATGTGAAAGGTTTTATTGCTACTGACGGCCGATTTTAGTAAAACTTAATTTTATTCTATAACATCTATTTTTCGCATTTTTGGTCCACGAATTCTATTTTTCTCCTCCTCCAAGCGCTTTAAACATTCTAAAAGCAGGATTATAATTATAAAAGTTGGAACTGGTCAAGATACGAACCTCCTAAATCACTTCGTTCACTTAAAGGAACATAATTTCTAACGACTTCCTTCATGATTTTATTCAAGGCTTGGCCATTGAAACCGTCAAATTCTTCAGCAATTTCTTCCCAGTTTACATCTCTCCAATCCGTTTTCCCCTTTTCGATTAAGCTGAAACGGTTTGTTACGAAAAAGTTGTGTTTTTAAACAATACTAACACATCAATTAAAAGTAGCTTCACAACGCTCATTTTAACACTGCGATGGATGAAAATGCGAGGGTATATTTTAACAAACCATGCAGGTCGCAACTTAATACTCGGTATATTCATCCTATCGGACATTTCCTTCCACTCCTCAACAGTGATATGTCTGTCTTCCAGTTCGTCAACACTGTCGACTTTTGTAACATCAACAAAGTGTTGCATAAATTCTGCTATTTTATCCGCTGTCCACTTGACCATAGCACTGCCTTCGTTGATGTATTTTAACTTCCTGCTCCTTTTCTCAATCGAAAATCTGTCCCGATTTAGGATTTTCGCTAGGTCTGAGTATGGTGTGTCCGATTTAGATGTTTTTAAATATTCCAAAATAACCTTATCTTCCCTTGGCTCAAATCTAGTAAAAATTGGAAATATCGCTCATGTTCATTTCTTGATACGTACCTTCCAGTTATAAGCTCTTTTGGGGAAAATAATCTCTGAAATCTCTTATATACAGAACACAATAAACGATTCGGCA
This sequence comes from Tribolium freemani, assembly GCA_939628115.1. Classification (NCBI taxonomy): domain Eukaryota; kingdom Metazoa; phylum Arthropoda; class Insecta; order Coleoptera; family Tenebrionidae; genus Tribolium; species Tribolium freemani. Next base: position 14,375,476 of record OW626785.1, on the reverse strand, counting down.
GTTCGTGTGCTAGAAATTGAACAAATCGTATTCTTTCTTTGACTGCTGGAATAAGAATTTCCTTTTCTTCGGTGGCTAAACGTAGAAAATATTTAGGGTCTGAAGGCATGTCGTGGAGCTACAAGAGACAAAAATAATGAAACTCACTGTTTTGACCATAGCTGAGCCAAACTTACTTTACAAAACTCTTCCCAATTTCTCCGAATAATGTTGTCTTCAGATTTATTATAAATTCCCTGTTTTATTTCGAAACCCGAGGTCTTAATTGTATTCCATTGCTTCTTGGATGGCCTTCCAGCTATCCGTGTTTCTATCATGTGTAATGGATGAGCTGGCCATGGTAGAAGCACGCTGAGATTAATCAATCTCTGTAATAAAACAATTTTAAAATTTATCCATGAAAATTTTAAAGTATTGTGAAAAAACAAAAAATTAACTAACCTCACGTTCTTCCTTAGTCAATAAATTTTTTTCACCTTCTAAAATATCTTTAAAAGCTATATCGACTGATTCGCTATTTTGTAAACACAACTCGCTCGTATTAGGTTTTTCTTCAGAGCCGTCAGTATTCCATTTCTTCCTCTTGCGTTTAGGTTTATAATTTTCAAAACCTTCAAACGCACTATCAGAAACGTCAAATGCCGAATCAGATAATTCACTTTCAAGCGATTTTAGAGGATTTTCTGATCCAGCAAGAGCCACAGAAGTGTCAGCTTTACGACTTCCTTTAGAATTTCTCGATTCAAGTGAAATATTTGGAATTTTAGATTCCATATCCATGTTTTTAATATCTTCAGAATCATGTAGCTGCGAATTATCAATCGATATATTTTCAGTTTTCACATTTTCAACAAGTAACTGAGGTTTCTTCTTTTTGGGTTTGGGATTTTCGTCTCCTGAATCTTTTACAGTGCTATCAGAAATTTCAAATTCGGAATGTTTGGATTTTTTATGCGACTTTTGGTAATTTTCTTCATTAGAGAGTGCCGATGTTTCTGGAATTGTGTGCAATTCTCGCGGTCTTGTCTTCTCAGATTTCTGATCCATTTTTCTCGAAGTTTTATCCATGTCTTTAGAATTATTCTGCAATGACCTACTTACAGCTTGAATAGGTAATTCTGGGTATTTATGTTTGTGTTTCTTCTTCTTTTGAACTTCTGTTTCTGCATTAAAATTTGCCGATTCGTTATAAATATTTTTTTCTTTTGATACATTTTCTCTATTTTCGTTATTCGAATGATTTTTCGTTTTATGTTTCTTATTTTTTGCTTGTTCCGTTGTAAAAATTTTAGTTTCGTTTAAAATCTCCTCATTAATGGAATAATCAGTTGACATTTCACTATCATCGCGGTTCCATTTTTGCTTCTTTTTCTTTTTAGGCTCTTTTCCATAACTTGTGCTATCACTATCAGTAAAAGTTTCTTTCTTTATTTTCTCTGTAAGGAATTTTTCCATATCCTCCGCTCCTTCACCGTACCCTTCTTTTTTCTTCTTATGTTTTTTCTTATGTTCTTCCTCATCAAGTAATTTTCCCTTGTTCTTCTTAACATTAAATGCCTCATCATCAGTTAAATGTTTTTCTTCCGTGTTATGTTTCTTCTTTTTCTTCTCAATTTTATTTGTTTCTTGAAATGGTAATTCTTCGAAAAGACTTCGCACGTCAGTGTGTGTTTCCGTAATAACATTTGATGGTTCTTCCCAGATATTTCGTTCTTTTGATCCACTTTCGTTATTAGAATGATTCTGCTTTATATGTTTTTTATGTTTAGCATGTTTCGTTGATGAAATTTCCATTTTGTTTGCATCATCATTGAGAGAATAATCACTTGACATTCCAACATCATCGCGATTCAATTTTTGCTTCTTTTTCTTTTTAGACTCTTTTTCATAACTTTTGTTGTCACTATCAGTAAAACTTTCTTTCTTTATTCTGTCCGTAGGGAGTTTTTCCTCCATTTCTTCGCCATACACTTCTTTTTTCTTTTTATGTTTTTTCGTATGTTGTTCCGTAACCTCATCGAGCAATTTTTCCCTTTCCTTCTTAACTGTAAACGCCTCATCAGTTAAACCTTTTTCTTCAAGAGTGTTATGTTCTTTTTTCTTCTTTTTCTTCTCATTCTTGATTAAGTCATCACTTGAATGTTTTTTTACTTCTTGAAACGGTAATTCTTGGAAAAGGCTTCGTACGTGAGAATCATGTCCATTAGAAGCATGATTTTTCTTTTTAGACTTTTTAAGTGAAACTGTCACAACCGGTTCAAAATTGAGTTCCCATTTCTTTTTCATTTTCTCACCACTGCTTAAGATTTCCTCTTTAACATCTACAGGAAAAAACGGGGGGCTTTCGCTCCTGGTCAATTTTAACTTTTTCTCAGGTGATGAAAATGCCTCAGAATCATGCTCTCGTTTTAGATTTTTAGCACTTTTGTTGAAATTGTATGCCATTTTGGACTTCACAAGATTTTTGTGAAAATTATAAACAACGTGATATTTTTTAGGTTAGAAATTTCAAATTTTTGACAGTTAACAACAACATAACCTAAAAGTTTTTCTTAGAATACATGCCGCAATTATTATTATTTTTACAATGAATAATCAAAACGTGGACTTGAAAACTGCGTGGATTACGATTAAAGAAACGTTTCCAATCTTAGAAAGTCCTCCGAAGATTCCTGATGATGATTTCGACTCTGTTCCTTTTGAGGCTATCAACATCATCAAAAGGCTCAATTTAACACAACAAATTCAGGATTTGGTCATAATTAAAATTGAGGAACGTTTGAGGAAAGAAGTAGTCCCAGACTTTTGGTCTCATTTTAAGAAAACTGAGAACGAAACGGCAGTTTTTCACGAATTCTACAGTGTGGTTAAATTTTTATTTCACAATTATGTGCAGCTAGATTTAATTATTAACAAATTGATACTTCTGAGAGAAGCAAGCAACTTTACTAAACCAGTGTATAATCAAACTTGTCTGCATGAAGCTTTGAAATTAATCGTTAGAGCCGTCTTGCTATCTCAACTCCCTGTTGATCACGAATGGATGATTATAAATTTTTACGAAACGGCGCTTAAAATGCAAGACCCGGAGGAAGAAAATAGCACAAATGGACAGTGTGTTGTGTGTTTGCAAGAGGAATTTTCCTGTTCGTGCCGTGAAATGTTTGAAGAAACTAATAAGTAACTTATTTTGTTTTCTAACTTTTTTTTACTCAATTATTTGTGTCTAGGAAATTGGGCAAAATGACTTTATTGGAACCCTTAATTGGCCAGGCTCTCACAGATTTGATTTATAGTTACATTCAGACACATATCCAGAAAATATGTAAAGACAATTTTGATAATTCGCACATTGAAAGCTTGGAAAAGGTAGAATTCATTTGTTTCTTGAATCGATTGTAACGAATTATTTTCAGTGGCTTCAGACGGTTGTTATCTCATGGTTGAAAAAAATTTACTTTCATAATTCCGCAGTCAAAGCCATGGATGAATTTGACAAAAAACTAATCAATTATTTATACAACACGTACACCAAAATACGAATAGATCAGTTATTTAACATCATAATTGGTAAAAATTATTGTCTTTGTGACATTCTATTACAAAATATTTTCAGAATATCCTGATTCACTTCCGGCCCTTGACGACCTTCGACTATGCCTTCCTAAAACCGACTTAAAACCCCACTTAACTCGAACGTTGCAAAAAGCAATCGAAACAAGATTATTACATCCAGGAGTCAGCACACTTGACGTTTTGACGGCCTATGTGGCCACAATTCGATCACTGCGGATTTTGGACCCCTGTGGACTGCTTTTAGAGACAATTACTCAACCGGTTCATCAGTATTTAAGGAGTCGGGAAGACACAATAAGGTTTAAAAATGCGACAAATGATCTAGTTGGCGAATTTGACGTTTAAGTGTTGGATTTGAAAATTAAAAAAAAATGTCTAGTAGGTCTTGAATGACCTTTAACTGTCAAAATTTCACAGCCAATTGGCTCTTGTGTACAATAGTCAATAATTCTCAAAATTTTCAATATAGGTGTGTGGTGAGTAGTTTGACGGAAGAGGGCCCAAATGATTTAGCTGAAGAACTGGTTCGGGGTGAAGCCGTGCAAGTGGATGAGAACACCCCCGCAGATGAGGGGGTTGAAGACTGGGAAACGTGGACCCCTGATCCGGTAGATGTCGTCCCTAGTAAGTGCCTTTTGTACTCATAGCTTTTAGATAGCTATTTTTGAGATTATTTACGATTTTTTACGACAAGCGACAATTCATTTAAATTTTATAATTCTAGTGCACTGTCATCAATTTGTTATACCCCATTTTAGTTTATAGTAGAATAGCAACAGCGCATTTGAATTTTTTGGAGTGAAAAATAAAGCACAAATAGAGAGTTTCTGTATAAGAAAAGAATTCTGTGTTAAACTAAATCCCCGCGACACGTTTTGAGCTAAGAAAACCCACCAGAAACTCTCAATTTCACTCTAAAAAATGCAAATGCGTTATTGCAAAATTCTACTATGAACTGAAATGGGATATAGCGTTAGAACTTAATTAATTTAATTTAATTCCCTACTGTAAAAATTAAGGCAAATCTTCGGGACTTCCCCGCACTTCTGACATCATCTCAATGCTCGTCAACGTCTACGGCAGTAAGGAACTCTTCGTTAACGAATACCGCACCTTATTGGCCGATCGTCTTTTGTCGCAATACTCCTGCGATACAGAAAAAGAAATTCGTTATCTTGAACTCCTGAAGTTGCGCTTTGGTGACTCCCAACTCCACTACTGCGAAGTTATGTTGAAAGATATCGCCGATTCGAAGCGAATCAATCAACATATTCAGCAAGACTTGAGTTATTCAGACGATGATATTCCCATGTCTGCCATGATACTAAGCGCACAGTTTTGGCCACCGTTCAAGGACGAGAAGCTTGAACTCCACGAGAAATTAGTGAAGCAAATGGAGAGTTACACCGGCGCTTTTGAAACTTTGAAAGGGAGCAGGACCTTGTGTTGGAAGAATCATTTAGGGATTGTGGATCTTGAAATCGAATTGGCAGATAGGACTTTGAATTTGTCCGTTTCACCAGTGCATGCGACGATTTTGATGCATTTCCAAGATCAGAGTGAGTCAAAGATATCAAGATGTTTAGCGACTTATTTTTTGTTTCAAGATACTTGGTCTTTGGAAGCTTTGAGTAAAGTAATGCATGTTCCGTCGACGATTTTACGACGCAAACTGAGTTTTTGGCAATCACACGGTATCATAACTGAGCCCGAACCAGACGTTTTTTATCTGCAGGAAGAACAAGAAAATAACGAAAATAATATACAGGATGATATTGTTGTTGAAGATTTTGAATCAGAGTCGGCGATGGCCAGCGCTCAAGACCAACGCGAAGAGGAATTACAGGTAAATATCTGTACAAAATGGCTTTAACTTTGAAATTATGTTGGTCATGTTATTTTTTAACAGACTTTCTGGTCGTACATTTTGGGAATGTTGATGAATTTGGACACTTTACCCTTGGAGAGGATTCACCAAATGTTGAAAATGTTTGCATTCCAAGGCCCCACAATTGAGTGTAATTTGCAGGAACTGAAAGTGTTTTTAGATAGGAAAGTTAGAGAGCATCAGTTGATTTATTCAAACGGCCTGTATAGATTGCCTAAATAGGTTTATTTTATTTTTGTGAGTGTTTTACATTTTGTATCCTCTTTGCATTCTAGCCCATAATCCATTTTGAGATTTTACAATTTTTAGCGGTTTTTGTATGCAACTCACTATACAAAACAAGCGTGTTTTGGATTGTCCATCTCTTATCTTGAAATTTTAACAGCAAAGTTTTCTAATAATTTAAAACCAAAATGTATATTAGGATCACACAAACGCAAAAAGGTCTTTACATTTCGTTACTTCTTTGTAATCCTGGTCCATAATCCATTTTTAAATTTTGCTATTTACAGTGGAGTTTGTATGCAACTAGCTATACACCGGCGCGCCTATTCCTATTTGTACTAAATTTTAGCCGTTAAAAGTTTAACAAAATTTTGGAATAATTTAAAACTAAAATAAGTATTAGGAATACCAGAACGCAAGGAGGGTTTTACAGAAAATGTTTAAGACACATTTTTCACTTTTAACGGTATTCCAAACAACGAGACTTGGCAGCAGTTCCAATTACGGCGAATCCTGTATTATTTGTAAATATTGAAAACTCCACAAAACAATGAAATTTTTTAATGTTTTTAGTTTACAAATGTGGAAAACAAGGCCCTAACAGCATACCTTACAAGTTAAGAAGAAACTCTGGAAGGAAACTACCATGTTCCAATGCAAAAATTGTGAGGTTAGAAAATTTTTATTAATTTGGAAAGTTTTTCTCGGAATCGACTTACACAGCACCAAAACGGATTCTAAATCGGTAAGTCAGCTCTGACTTCCATTAAATTCATCTCTGAAATGGTAAAACCTGTAAATCAATCGTTCAAATCAACTAATACAACTCTGTGCTAATACATTCTTTTGGGTCTAGAGCACCCCCCACTGACTTACGCATCTGAAGTACACGCCTGATGGTGTCCACCATTTGGTCCCAGATGCAACAAAAGTATATAACCAGCAGTACAGTTGAATGTTTTTGTTGCATTATTCGTTAGAAATTGACGTACTTCAACAGCGTAAGGTGCTTAATCTATGCAACCAACAAAACACTTCATACCAACTTTAACTGAAATATTACTAAATGTTTAGGGACTTTTGTTCTTATTGGTATTATTGGGTACCAAATGGCGGACTCAATGGGGCGTGCACTTTCATTGGGCGTTTTGTATGTACGTCAAGTGTTCTATCTCTTTTTATTTCTGTGGTCTAGAGTTGTTCTTTGGATATGGAGAAACTGGGAGAAACTTATTTTATAAATATCCATTATTTCCTCAATTATAAAGTCGTCTTTTTTGGACAAAATTTGTTCACGTAAAAAGTTAAAAAATAAACAATTCGTCAGTAGTCGTATTTTTTGTCATTTTAAATCCAAGTAGCTGACTCTTTGCACTGGACGGTTGTAATTTTCTAACAAGAACACAGACGAAACGTGGCCTCTTCGAATTGGGTTTTGCCCAATGACCAGGAAGAGAATTTTCCTCGCTTGTCAAGAATACCAACCCTTGAAGCTAAAAATTTAAACAATGAAATTTTAGATTATTTTCCTATAATTGAGAAACAAATTTTTAGTTATGCGGTTGCAATTAGCAATTGGCAATAATTAACTACATCTCATTTCACTTCATTGTAGAATTTTGTAACAACGCATTTTTTGGAGTTTCTGGTGGGTTTTCTTGGCTCAAAATTTGTCGCTGAGATTTAGCTTAACACAGAGTTCTTTTCTTATACAGAAACTCTCACTTTGTGCTTAATTAATTTTACTCCAAAAAATTCAAATGCGCTGTAAAAAAATTCTGCTATGAAACGAAATGGGATTTATTAGCTGTTTCAAAACTATAAATACGCCAACGTCGCATTTTCCTTCAAAATTAGCTGTTATAAATTACTCACGCACTTCAAAAAAATAATAGCTAATGTAATTTATAGTTTCAATAAGAGATCTAATCATTAATAACTATTTTACATTTTTATCAATCGTATTTAAAAAAATAATTGGGTAAAATGCGACGTTGGTTTTTTTATAGTTTTGAAACAGCTAATATAACAACATTTTTTTTTCATAGCTTTAACAATATTTGCATAATTCGGACTTGGCGTCAGGTCCAATTCGGGCGCATTGTTAGTTAGCTCGAAAGAGTCCTTTACTGCTTGTGTACTAATAGGCTAAAAATTGTTTTAATTTTTTTTATTTGCCGCTTACAACCAATTAATTTAAAATTAAGGTAGTTGAACGCACCAAAATTGGATTTGGGGTCAAATCCTTCTTGCCCGAATGTCGTTGAGACTTAAAATTGATCAACCGTATAGGTAACAGAATTTGTGTCTAAATTGTTAGAATGACTTCAAATATGCTTTGTTTATTTATGTTTACTTCGGTGGTGGTATTGAATAAGTTATTTACACTCTCCAGGAAATAACCGAGGAACCAAAGGTTGGGACTGTTGGCAGCCCTTGGAGAATTCTCGTCAGCGCACATTCGCGGACGACTAGTAGAATATGAAAAATGACATCGATAATTCTTTAACCCAAGAAGCGAAAAAGGATCTCTCCAGAAAAATCGCCCCCAGAAGGAAAACAGTGGAGCTAAGACCTGTACCCGGAACTACGTAAGCCCACGGTGTAAGCCTGACACAACCTCCAGCATCGGCGTACTGCCATATAAAAAAAGGCTTAGGAATAGTACCAGGTAATGAGAACGAAAAAAGATATTTTATTTATTGAGATCAAAGAAATGCAAATTGGTATTCCAAAGTTAAAAAATGGAATTTTCTCAAAAGACAAAAATATAAAAAATGGTCACTCATCCGGTTAGCTAACCTAACCTAAATAAACTTAAATGCGCCATCTGTGTAACAAATATTAAAGTAAATTAAATTTGTCGGTATTACCATTTATGTGTTAGATTTTTAAGTACAAAGTTACAGCACGACCAACTGTATCAATCTCCGCTTGCTTCACTTCTCTCGCTTCTCTTCGATACGGCCATACCGCTCAGTTAAAAAACTGTTCCGATCTAGTAACCGAGATGGCGTTCGGCACGTGCTGCACCCAAATTATTTGAAATTTGAAGGTGTCAAATTCAAAAAAAAATTTTTCGAATTATAATTTTAATTTGAATCAAAACTAGTGTTACCCCACCGTATAATAGGGCCCCATACACGAGCGGATAATCTGTCGAATCTCATACCTGGCGAGCCAAATTCGTAAAGATATCAGTGCGTTAATGGACAACCACGAGCCTGTTATGGCTCGAAAGAAAAATTCGTACGAATCTAAAATGCCTAACCATAAGCCTGATATGGTTCGAAAGAAAATTCGTACGAATCTAATCTGCAAGTACTACTACCAGGACTGCCTAGCCAGATCTTTTAGCACAACTAAAATACCACGAGCCAGATCAGATCCGTCAGAAATGTAGAATTATTCTCCACTAACGAACGAATTTGATACTTCGAATCGAGTATGAAGATCTGATACGCGGATTTGGTATGTTAGTTATTGGACCACGAAGGATGTGGCTCGTTCGATCCAAATCTGTCGAATCAGACCTGTACAGATCTGATCCGTCGGATAATCCGCTCGTGTATGGGGCACTAATGGGAAAGAAATGTGTGATCTGTGGAAAAGAGGCTTCTTTTCGTTTGTATCGTCGTCTGCGACGATTTGTATGAATATTATTTTTCAAGAGATGAGTAGATGATACTAATGACACTAACAAGACAGGTAAATTATAACCTCGAAGTACCACTCTGACTTCTGACCTGACGTCTGACATTATTTTAATTCACATACTTGTCACTTGGGTGCTATACCTGCCGAACTTTCGTTTCCAAGGTCAAGAATTTGGTTTCTTATGGACAAATCGACAAGCGGTATGGCCGTATCGGAGAGAAGCGTAGCAAGCGGAGATTGATACAGTTGGTCGTGGTTTTGAATGCCATCAGCACGTGTTATTTCTAAGCTTAGTTTAACAGTAACCTGTAAATTTAGCGCCATCCATACTTTTTTATATAAACTTGACTTAATAGTAAAATGTAAAATTGCTAGTGTTATTTATGGAAATTACGAAACATCGAAAAACGCAAAATACACCTAAAGATCACAATTATATCTCCAGTGCTATCTACAATTATTCTATTTTCAAAAATTTAATAAAATGCGAAATATCTTCGTTCCTGTTGGAGATAGAGGGTTAGTTTTGTTCTTTTGAAAACCCCACAGACCTGTAGTATTTTTCCTGATCTATGAATCAGGAGCCGACGTTTTTAAATCATTAATCCGAGTACATCACATCACGATTTAGAATCAGTTTTGGTGGAGTATTGGCGCTGTGTAAACCGATTCCTAGAAAAATTTGCCAAATTAGATTTTTCCTTTTAACTCAAAACTTTTGCAATGGTAGTATTTTCAGAGATTTTCCTCTAAGCTTCTAGAGTATGCTCTTAGGGTCTTGTTTTCCATATTTGTAGGCTAAAAACATTAAAAATGTCATTGTTGAACCATTTTGTCTTGTAAATACCTCCTTGCATTCATCTTATCCTAATTGCAGGTACTCTCGGATCAGTTTTAGTTCTTCAATTAATTAATTAACAAAACTTGAATGAAAATCATGGTGAGAACCTTTGATTCAACTAAGTTGATCAAGTTTTTTTCCGCATTTCGGTTTTAAATTATTGCAAAATTATTTTTTATTACCTAAACTTCCGTAGAGTTGGTTGCCTATAACAAACGTCAATTGCAAAATTTTAAAATAGATTTTGTTATGAATGCAAAGAGGTAAAAAAATATGTAAAGACCTCCTTGCGTTTCTGTGATCCTAATACATATTTCTGTTTTAAATTTCTGCAAAATTATTTTATTTAAACTTCCGTATAGTTGGTTGCAAAATTTTTAGAAGTAAAATTTGTTTCAAGATCATGGGAACGCAAGAAAATCTTTAACTTTAAAGACCTTATTGCGTTCCTGTGATTTTAATACAGATTTTGGTTTTAAATTTTTGTTTGTTTTGAGTTTTGTGGGCTTGGTTTTAGGTTGTAGTGTCCTCCTCGAACCCAATTTTCGAATTGTGGACCATTATTTAGTTGCGAATTTTAACCTGATTTTGGTCATCAATGAAGTGTTGGCGCTTATGGAATTTTATGGTATGAAAAGATAAAATCCGACTTCGAATTCATGTTGCGGCACATTTTGATTTTTTAGTGGTTACCTCCTTTTTTGCTGACCGGCATTTTCACATGTGCTTTAAACCGTACCAGAGGGTGAATTTGTTGGGGACTCAGGATGGTCCTAGATGAGCTGTCGTTCTCACTGCCATAAAACTAAAAGGATGATTGAATTAATTTTTTGTGTAGAAATTTAAGGTTTCGCTCAAACCGACGAACAAGTGGGGTCCCAATAAGGACCCAATTTTGCGGCAGACTTGGATGCAGTGAAACAGTAAGGTAAAACAAAAAAAGCAACTCACAATCGATTGAGTAATTCGAGTACAGACTATGTGGAGCTCTACTATTTGCAAAATGAGCAAAATCCAACGCAAAATGGAAATAAGTCTTCAAGGCCGGTTATAACAGTGAACATACGAAGTACGTAGAGTAATATCGGGTATAAGACGAGTCTTTATCCGTTATGAGGTTCATGATAGCTCCAATTCGGAAAAGGAACCTATAGGAAGGGGCCGTATGTTATTCCAGAGACTAATATAATGCATGTTTGTTATAGGAGGTTTAGTGAAAGCAAAGATGACACAGAATTGTAATTTTTCCGAAATTATTTTTGTATATAGTTGTTAAGATATGATGTAGATATGTACTCATTGTTATTTATTTTATTACAGTTTTTTTTTAAATAAAGTGTTAAAATGTGTTGTTACCTTTGATTTTTATTCATAAACAACTTTTACCAAAAATTCTCTGATCACAGGAATGCAAAAAGATATTAGGGATTTAAAATACTCTTAGAATCAGGATCACAGAAAAGCAAAAAGGTAATGTCTAATATGATAAACCATAGGCAACCCAAAATACACGCACATGTATAGCTAGTTGCATGCAAAAACTGCTAAAAATTTCGTGATCTCTTTGCGTTCCTGTGATCCTGGTACGAAATCCATTTTTAAAATTTTGCAAAATTATTCTACTTCAACCTAAACTACATTTTTTTAATTTTTATAAAAAATTTTGCAAAATTTTAAGAATGGATTTCGTACCAGGATCACAGAAACGCAAAGAGATAATGAGAAAAAATATGCAACCCCAAAGACACAGCTATGTATATCTGGTTGTATGCAAAACCGCTAAAAATTTCGTGATCTCTTTGCGTTCCTGTGATCCTGGTACGAAATTCAATTTTAAAAATTTGCAAAATTATTCTACTTCAGCCTAAACTGCTTACACTATTTTAAATTTTATAAAAAATTTTGCAAAATTTTAAGAATGGATTTCGTACCAGGATCACAGAAACGCAAAGAGATAATGAGAAAAAATATGCAACCCCAAAGACACAGCTATGTATATCTGGTTGCATGCAAAACCGCTAAAAATTTCGTGATCTCTTTGCGTTCCTGTGATACTGGTACGAACTACATTTTTAAAAATTTGCAAAATTATTCTACTTCAGCCTAAACTGCTTACACTTTTTTAAATTTTATAAAAAAAATTGTAAAAATTTTAAGAATGGATTTCGTACCAGGATCACAGAAACGCAAAGAGATAATGAGAAAAACAGGCAACCCCAAAGACACAGCTATGTATATCTGGTTGTATGCAAAAACCACTAAAAATTTCGTGCTCTCTTTACGTTCCTGTGATCCTGGTACGAAATCCATTTTTAAAATTTTGCAAATTTTTTATATAAATAAAGTCGGTTTACTTTCATAAAAACCACGTTCTAGTGTAAGTTCTTTATATTTGGCTTATGTAACTCGGTCTTTAATCGAGCGCTATTGTTTCTGGTAATTTCTAGTGAGAAATTTGTCAAAATTGACAGAGTCCACAAATATAGGTTAGAAGCTCTAAAAGTTTTTAAAATCTGTTAATTATTCACTTAAATTAAATCTGTGAAGTTATGAAACTGGTCTAAAGACAGGGTATCAAGACTAACACTGTTTTAATAAAAATTTATATTGCGTTAAAATTTTTCGAATTGGGGTCTTGAGCACAGGCGGGTGAAAAGGAATTAACAAGAGTTAGGTCACGGGTTAGGTAACGGGCAGTAGGTAAAAAAGGGAAAATGTGTGGAAAATTAACGAGAAAAACTTTTTTACTTTCGTCTCCAATGTTTTCTCCGAAACGGTTGGCAAAGTTGCTTGATTTCTGCGTGGCATTTTATAATTGCCTGTGTTACATCAATATTTAGTCTTGCACACTTCTTTGTAGACTTTTGGCTGCTCATTTTTAAAATTTCAATGTGAAATTACAATTTTTCTTACTGCGCTTGTGCCAAGTGTCAAATTTTGACAATGAATTAGTACTGCCAACCGGAACACTTAAAAAAACTGGACACGGAGTACCAACCTAACAACTTTACAGCTGGTCGTTATCCAAGTGAAAACACTGTAGGTATTTTAAGTAAAATAATTGCAAAATTTTAAAAATGGATTTCGTATCAGGATCACAGGAACGCAAAAGGGTCACAAATTTTTTTTGCAGTTTTTACACGCAACCAGCTTGACACATGCGTGTATTTTGGGTTACCTATGTTCTCATTGCCTCTTTGTGTTTCTGTGATCCTGTTCCTAATGGTCTTCAAATTTTGCAATTTTTATCGGTTTTAAATTCGAAATATATTTTTGCATTGCCTGTCTTTTAGTTTGAAATTTTTATCAAAGTTTTATAATAATTTGTAACCAAAATGTGTATTGCAGAAACAAGTAGGTTTTACATTTTTTTACTTTTTTGCGTTCCTTTAATTCTGATCCAAAATTCATTTGAAAGTTTTGTAATTTTTACTGATTTATGTAGGCAACCAATTATACGCGTTGTGGATTGCCTACATTTTAATTTAAAATTTTAACAAAGTTTTAATAACGATAATTTAAAACCGGCGACTAAAACCAAAAAGTGTATTAAGGTCACAGGACTGTAAGGAGGTCTCTGCACTTCGTTACCTTTTTACATTTGAGAAAAATAGCTTTTAAATAGTAAAATTCGACTAGTTTGTTGCTGATTTTTTTTTAATCTCAGAAAATTGAATTTTGGACAATTTTATATAACATAATATTAATAATTTAATTTAATTAGTAATTAATTGTCTTCAGTCTTCGTCGACGCACCCACGGTGGCCTACGTGACGTCGCGCTCGCCTCTCCACTCGTCGCATTATTTCTGGTGGGGGAGTGCAAAAAAGTGAATGTTAAATTTTTCCACTTTTTGCAATTGTGCCTCTGATAAGTAAATGTTTATCAGTTCGGAGATCCTTATCGAACTGCATAAACCCTTATCAAAGGCCAGTTTCGCTGCTTGTATGCGCCTCGCCGAACCCGTAAAATGGATGGTGATAAGAAACCATGGGACCCCAGCCAGTTGAGAAAGTACGACTTGAACCTAGAGGAAATCCCGAGACTTCACTACAAAGACCCAAAAATCGACGAATACATCAAGGAAAATGTTGGTATTCGGTCGAAAAAGCGGCGGGGTTATGAAAACATAACCTCACATTTTTCGCAAATGCGGAAGTTTGTCTAAAGTTGCTTGTTTTTGGGGTTGTAGAAGCCGGTGGTGATAACTGAATCGGATATCGTTAAGCCTGCGGTGCAGCGGTGGAATTTGGAGTATCTGGAGAGGAACTTGGGGCATTCGGGACACACGGTTTTCGTGTCCCGAAACCACAAATTCAAGTATTACGATGAGAAAAAAATATATAATAGGGTTAGCAACACCAAGGGGGTCGAGTTCACGCCCCCGACGAGGAAGGTTGAGATGAGAATTGAAGACTTTATGAAGAGGGTGAAAGAGTGGAAAAAGGGAGACGAAAGGTAACAAAAATTGTTTATTTTTTGTTACTTCCAGTTGGTATTATTTTCAACGTTCGAGCCAGGTTATCTTATCAAATTCAATTAACGTTTTATTAGCATTGTTTACACTTTTTATCATGTAATTACTAGAGTCCCGCTTTTAGGTTTCCTGTTATGATTTGCATAAAAAATGCCATCATCAAAGTTTAATTTTTTTAAACCCATTGTTATAATAATCTAAACCTAAGAATTGGCCTTCTTATGTTTTTTGCGACCCAAACCCGGACAATAGTAATTGCCCAACGTTTTTCTACTTTTGGCAGAATATACTTGCAACAATCATTAACAACAACTGTGGGTAATAACATAGTTGAGGATTTCGTTAAATTTGACTGGGATTACGTTAACGGCAAACAAACCAAGCACAACTGGGGACCACTAACATCAAATTTATTATTTATCGCAATGGAGGGCAACCAAACACCTTGCCATTACGACGAGCAAGAGAATTTTTTCGCGCAAGTGCAGGGCTACAAACGGTGCATTTTATTCCCACCGAGTCAGTTTGAATGTTTATATCCATACCCAGTACACCACCCGCACGATAGGCAAAGTATGGTAATTGAGTCGTGAACGTAATTTGAGCGTTTGATTGACATTCTCCGTAAAATCAGGTTGATTTCGAGCGTCCCGACTATAACAAGTTCCCCAAATTTAAAAACGTCAAGGGTTGGGAGGCTGTCGTAGGTCCAGGGGACGTTTTGTATATACCTATTTACTGGTGGCATCACATTGAGTCCTTATTGAGGGGAGGGCCAACGGTAACTGTTAATTTTTGGTACAAGGTAATTAAAACGGTAATTTAAAAACGTGTTTTATCTGGTGTTGCAATCAGGGTGGGCCAAGTACGTTAGAATATCCGCTAAAAGATCACCAAAAAGTTTCAATCACGAGAAACGTCGAAAAAATGTTGTTAGAAGTGTTACAAGACCCGAAAGAAGTCGGACCATTACTTAGATCAATGGTGCTTGGTAGGTATACGGAATAAAAGTGTAATTAAGGTTCATTTTGTATATTGCAATTGTGTAGTTAGAGAATTTATTTACATAATGCGACTGAACAGATTTGTTGCCGATATTTTAAGAACCAGTATATGTTTAAGTTTTTATTTAACTGTGATTGTATTAGAACAATTGTTAAGAAATTTTGTAAATTTTCTAAATTATGATACGTAGCTAAGCTGTTAAACCACTAAATCAACATCAAAGACTTACCAAAATAAGTTTCAAGCTTTGTTGTTTATCATACCAGTTGTAGTATTAGGACATGAAACTTATTTATTGTTGCTACTTTATTACTACATAAACAATAATAGCTTTAATTTTAAACGTGCAAGAACAATATTTATAACAATTACCTTTTTCTCTGAGATAATTGTTTACATCAGTCGTGTTGAGAAAATGTTTATGTTTATTACTTTACAAGTGATCAATATTATTTTTATAAGATCAAAATACCTGTCTACTTATTCATTTTTATAAAACATCTATTTATAATTGAAAAAATAGTTTTCTTCCACACCTTTGCTACATTCTACTGTGCGTATAGCAAGGCAATTAATTACTCAGGTAGCAAATCATCTCCTAACTCATCGTTTGCAAAATCATCAAAGTCCAAAGGTTTACCAGCACCTGTCCTTGGCCGGAGTGGCTGTGGGCCCAAAGGATCCGAATAACTAGCGTCTGAAAAATGGTATTTTTTTTAAGTTAAATGGTTATTTACATATTTTATAATAAGAGAGTAATAGTAATTTACGATAAGCAACGTTAGTTCAATTAAAGTGAAAAACAAATGACGGTTTAGTTGATCCCATCATTTTTAATAACATTTTACCCCTCGGTGTCAAATATCAGGCAGTTTCAATGAAGACAGAATGCGTCTCCTAATCCATTTAGATGTATAATTGGACGACACTAAAAGTTGTGAAGTTATTTCAACAGCTTTTGGGACTCTTAAACTTTGCTTAAATACAGTCGTTAAGAATAAAATAAAGTAGTAATTATCTAAAATCATAGTTCATACCACCTGCTATAAAATATTCTCTCTTTATTTATCTAAGGAAATTGGGTAATATTGTGTGCGTCTACCTATCATGGGTTGTCCAAATCCGGAGTCTGTGCTTTCCGCGCTGTTGTGTGCCCGGATCAGGCGCGAGCTCCTCAAATTCCGGTTAGCAGAAGTGAGTGGTCCGTGTTCCGGAACTGGGCTAAATCCGGAGCCGGCTCTTGACGACAGCCCACTGTTGCTCCTGCGAGAACTGGGTCGGCTACTATTAACCCGTTCCCTGACTTCTTTCGCTTTTTCAATTTTTTTCAACTCGAGAATATAATCCTGAGCCTCCCTCATTCCCATGTCGTTGCACAACCGGACCAGAAAGCGCAAACATTCAACGTTTTCCGGGAATTTCCGGTGAATTTCCTGGTATAGGGTTAAGGCACGGTGCATGTTGCCACTTCTTCGGTGGCAACCGGCCACCATCATGTTCCATTTGGGGTCGTTGGGCTGCATAAGGGCCGCTTTTTCGAAGTAGACGAGGGCTCTTTCCACCACTTGCATTTCGATGTAGTACGAACCCAGCCAGTTAATTACCGATAAGTTTGCCGGGTAATACCGGAAAGCCTAATTTTTGTTAGCGAAATTTTTCGGGGGGGCAAAAAGTATCCGGTTTTTTTAATACACTACATACATCTCCACACTTTTTACAGTTTTTCTGTTGCATTTTTTTATTATTATTTATTATTGAACTAAATATTTAAAGTACTAAATGTGTTCGTGATTTTAACGTTAAAACGTTGTTATCTAAAGCGCTTTCGATAGCAAAAAAAATGTTTTATCATTTTTGTTTGTTTTTAGATGCCTTATTTTCCGGCGAATCATCCGTAAATTTTCCTGATTCTTGCAGGAAACTTAGCCTATCTAAAGGACTTTCGATTGTAAAAAAAATAGTGAACCGACAATAACTTTTTAGAACTATAATTCTTGTTTTTTTTTCTTGAAATATTTTATTATTGGTTCATTTTTAGACGAATTATTTTTCGGCGAATGATTCTTAAAATTATCCTGTTTGTTATAGAAAACAAAGCTTGTCAAAAGGGTTTCGATTGCAAAAAATCCGGATATTTTTTAGCCCATCTATTGTACAAAATTACTTCTATGTGGTAGTGGTGGGCTTGTTGTTTATCACCATCATGGTCGTACAACTCGCCCATTTTTTGCAGTGCCCCAGCGTCCGTTGGTACAAGACCTAACAATTGTTGGTACATGTCAGCAGCGGCTTCGCTATCACCCTTCAGTTCGAGTAAATTAGCAACTTGGTAAACCACATTTGGGAGAAGGGCAAGCGAGCCGGAAAATCTCTGAAAACACTGAAGGGCTTCCGCGTAGTGACCTTGCCGTTTCAGCACCAAACCTACAAAATTTATTTTTGTGTTTGTTTTTATGTCGTGATAGTGGTACCGAGGTTGTAAATCGCCTCAAAGTGAGTCGGATCTAACTCCAAGGCGTTTTTGAACGAGTTAATGGCATCTTCCGGTTGCCCCTTTGCCATTAAACACGCTCCCAGATTCACATAACCGTCCGCACTTTTTGTGGGATTTATTTCGACAACTTGGGCGTATTTCGTTGCATTTTCGATGTCTCCTTGCTTCAATAAATGAAATTAATTTTTGTAAATATTTATGTGGTGGTGATTACCAAATAATAAATGAAACTCAAATTAATTGCAGCGTTGATTGCGATAACTGAGTCTTTTTCAAACGCTTTCAACGTGTCAATTGCTTCAGGCAATTGGTTTTGTTTCAGAAACATTACTGCTTTATTAATTTCGAGATTTGAGGCCAGTCGAGCGTATTCTGAATTTTTTATCGACATTACGCACCAGTCATAGCCTTTAAATGTGTTTTATTAATAAAATACTTATTGCTTTAACCACTTTTAATCACCTAAACTAAACGTGTCCTCAATTAAAGGTGCAATAAGCTTAGCTGCCGTTAAAATACAGTATTCGGCGTCCTTGCATTTTTTTATTTCGTATTTATGCAAATCATCATTTTGAATAGCCATAGCGATTAGTACATCTTCTGGATTGTCCTATATATAAAAACAATAATATTATGAATTATTTATGAGTCCGGAAAGTGACTTTTTACCTGTTCAAGGTTGTATTTTTCTTCATCTTCCACTTCCAGAGGGACATTAAGTAGCATGGAAAACGCAGTTTTCATTCTGTCTCTATCTTCCAAAGCTCTGCAACAGATAATTAAGTGCAAGCCTGCCCTGTGGCAAGCTTGTTCACCCATTATGTATTCCAGACTTGAAATAGCTTCTTCCCATTGGCCCATTTTGATAAAAACTAACGCAATATTGTGCATTATTTTGATTCTGCAAATCGAAAACTATATTTTTCCAAAATTGCATAAAAAGTACCTCAGATTTTTTTGACTTGAAGACACTTGATCCAAAGCCATGCGGTACATTTTGACTGCCATTTGGAACTGGCCTTGTTTGAAGTAAATATTGCCCATGTTGATTTTTAAACGGTGTGCATTTGAAAACATTCGATTTTTTATGATCATTTGGTACGTGCTGAGTGCTTCTGTGTATAATTCATTGGCTGCGTACTGGTTACCAAGTGTGAACAAGACCTAGAAGTTCATTTTGAGTAATCACCAGAGTGTTTTCGGGCAAACTGACGACAAAAGTTAAGTCAATATCGTGCAAGTCACTCAGATCTGACTGTTCCTGCATTTTGATCAAAACTCGCTCCTTATTTGAAGCCTCTTTAGCCTTAGAGAGCGATTTCCGGTAGTCACCCTCGCATTCCACGATGCACGCCTCTTCCACAAGCTGCATGATTTTGGCTTTCTGTTGCCGAATTTTCTGTTCTGGGCTAAAGAAAAAAATTAGAAATTCGAAAAAAGACAAAAAAATTACGAGTCATCCTTTTGTAACTCTAGAGGCGGCGTGGGGGCCGAAGCAGCTTGGTTCAAAGGGTCAAAAGGTTTGCCATGGGAGGTGTACCCAGCCCCTCGCACCGCTGTCATGGGTCTATTCACCACATCGGCCCCAGTCGCTGGTCTAAACCCAGTTCCAGGGTTATACCCAGTTCCCGGTTTTTCAAAACTCTGCTTAAAATTAGTCGTGGGTTTGAACCCAGTCCCGGCCCTGTACCCCGTTCCAGGCTTGTAGGGCGTCTTGGGAATACCAGTTCCTTGTCTTTGAAACTGTAAATGGGTGGTTTATTTGATTGTTTGTAATTTTTTGGCTTACCTCGGTGGTTGATCCTAGGTACATTATGGGCTTAGGGGTTGATAGTCTGGCCATTTCTGCGATTCTTACACTTTTGGTTGTTACAAAATCATCAGTTGGGGATGACGTGTTGTTGATTGCAATGAAATCAGGCGACTCAATTGCGGTCATACTTTGTTATTATAATTTGGGGTATTTAAAGAATTAGGTAATGAAGGGGTTTCTGGGTTTGTTTATTGATTGTTTACTTATAGGTTTAACCTTCTGAAAGACTCGTTTCATCGATAAGTTGAGGCTAAAGGTGTAGGTGTGTGTGGTATGTTGATGTTGGGGGTTGTCCTAGCAACTCCAATTTTCAACAAAAGTCCACATGGGGGTACCTGTTGTTCGTGTTTTTTTTTTTTCAATTAAGGGATTACGTGATAATCAGTAAATCGGTATGTATTTTTCAAATTTCCATATATTTTTTTGAGAATTTTCGACATTTTAAATCAATTTTTTCATTCATTTTTTACAGCAACAGCAACTGTAAAAAATCATTTAAGGTTTTGATCGTGCTTTTACTGTGATAACAAATAATTAATAAATTATTGGCAGTAAAATTAATATTTTTGTCTGTTTTTTTAACAACTAACTTTTCGCGTCTTGCGAATTTCTGCAACATTCAACTGTGGCGCATGCGCTCACGTTCCATTTTGACAGTTCTTCGTGGTTACGTCTTTTTCACAAACGTTGTTTTCGTAATTTTCTCAATCCGCAGTGAATTTTCGCTTTTTTCATGTTTGTCGTCACTCGGCCGTATCTCTAGACTTGTTTTCGTCTTAGTGTGGTGGCCCAATATGTAGCATTTCGTCGAAAACACAAAGTGTAATTTATTGGAATTGTTAATACACCAAAATGGCCGCAATCGACCCTTCCCGATATAATGAATTGTGCAGACTTTGTGCCGCAACAACCACAATGATTTTAGCGGTCCACATATTCCAGAACGACGGAATAATAAGCCAATTGCGGAAAAAAATCGAATCCTGCCTTTCCATTCAAGTAATGCAAATGCTAGGTTAGGTGCTTGCCTCCTCATTACTTGTGTTTACTAGGTGCACGAATCCGACGAGCTTCCCAAAATGGTGTGCGAAAACTGCATATATAAACTCAACTTGTTGGCGGAGTTTAAAGAAAAGACGATTCTCACGGAGAGAATGTTGATAGATTTGTTGAAGCAGATTAATTCCAGCAAGCAGAGTATGGGGGTTGTGCCCATGGAGCACGAATTGATAATGACACAGAATCAGCAGCTTTTGGCCAACCACGGAATTGGTGGGGTTGACGAGATTGATTTGGCACATTTAGGGCCAAGGGAGCAGTTGATTGTGGGACATGAAATCATTTTAACCCATCAAAGTGTTGATATCAATGGACATCCTCTTGAAAATATTAATCTGAACCACCATGAATTGAATCAGGACATTTCTAACCACAGTTTGCAAACGCAGGATTCAATTTTGGTGGAAAATGGCAGTGCGAGGTTTGCCAGTGATAATTTAGATTTAATTCCACATCAACAGTTGTTGAATGAGCAGTTTAGGTTGCAACACGAGTTGCATGTTAATATGAGCGCTGAAAATACCGTTGATGGAATTACTTTAAGTGGTGGTTTGGATAATACAGTGGTTCACTCAAAGGTGAGCACGTTGTGCCCCTAGTGTGAGATAATAATTAATTTTTTTAGATGCAACACGATGAAAACACTTATCATATTCACAATGAGAAAGACAGTTTAGATTATCATTCAAATTCTGATAATTTAAGTGTTAAAATTGAATCTCCAAAACTTGAAGACAGCAACAGTAACAATTCGCTGTTAATTGACGAACGTTTGAATCATGTTAATGAATCGGATAATCAAATTTTTTTGACTGAAACTGCAAATATTTGTGACCAGTACCAAAATCAAAAGGACGACAGTTATGAAGTGCATTACGAGACACAATTTCATAAGTGTAACATTTGTTTTGCTGTTTTTCCCAATAATGAGGTTTTAAATGCACATAGGAAAGAGGCTCATGGCAGTACAGAGGAAGTTAGGGTAAGTGTGAATTGTTTTGTGTTTTTTCTATTTAAAAATAAATTTGTAGGAAATCAAAACGCGATTAAAAAGAGCGACTTTACCGATTAAGAACAAAAACACTGACAGTAACAGCGACGACAGCGGCGGCGACTTTGCTGATGACCCTGAACAGACTGAAGAGGACGAAAATGAAGATAACTTACAAATAGCGGTGCCGGAAAAAGGCACCAGTAAGAAAAAAATTTGGTCGCCAAAAGTGTGTACGGAATGTGGCAAATCATACAAAACGAACTACAAATTAAATGAACACATGAGAAAGCACACAGGGGAAAAGCCCTACAAATGCAACGATTGTGATAAAGAATTTCGGTCGAAAATAGGTCTAGCACAACATGCCGCGAAACACACGGGAAAATATGATTATGCTTGTTCAATTTGCGGCAAAGGCTTCCAGTGCAAGAGTTATTTGATGGTTCATCAAAGAGTGCATTCAGACGAGAAACCGTATCCGTGTTTGACGTGTGGACGGAATTTTAAAACGAAACAGTCGCTACTAGACCACACGAATAGGCATTTAGGAGTGAAACCGTACACTTGTGAAACCTGCGGACGGGGTTTCATCACGAAGGGTAAGTTGGCAAAATTGTGGAGTCGTAAATTATGTTAAAATTACTTCGGGTAAAAAACAAAAAAAAAAAATTAGTTTTTACGACTTATTAATTACTTCACTTTATTGATTCGGGTATCTCTAGGGCTCTGCAAGGCGCATCAGAAGGTGCACACGGGCTTGGACAACAGGAAGTACTCGTGTAAAGTTTGCAACAAGATGTTTGTGTCGAAGAGTTACTTGCAGACGCATTTGCGGATTCATACGGGCGAAAAACCCTTCATTTGCGAGGTTCAGTTTTTTATTTTGTCTCATTTGCAATAATTACAGTTTGGTGTGTCCAGGTTTGTGGCAAGGGTTTTTTGACGAAGGTGGATTTGCGAATACACACAACGATGCACACGGGTGAAAAATCGTACGTTTGTGAGATGTGTGGCAAGGCTTTTGCTCGAAGAGACGCCTTGAGGTGTCACAGAAGATCGCATACCGGCGAGAGGCCTTACAGGTATTTAAATTTTTCGTTTTGAGGCGGATTTGTTATCCGAGTGTTGCAGTTGCGATTTGTGTGGACAAACCTTTACCCAGTTTACACCGATGGCTATCCATAAACGTCTTCATACGGGCGAAAGGCCTTACGCTTGTGAAAGTTGCGGGAAAACTTTCGTATCCAGATCTACGATGATGTCTCATGCCAAAAAACACAGGTAGAAGCGTCAATCTCAATCGTAAAAGACTGTCTATTTATTGTGCTGTATTTTATCATTTACAATTTTACTTTTCTTTGGAGCCACAATACACTTGCGATTTATTTGTAGTGTCATTTTTTACGTAAATCATCGAATAAACGATTTTGTAAGTGAAGGGTTTGGTGATTTAAGGGGTTGGGGGGGTTATTGAAAGTCGGCGATAGCATGAAACTACTTTATTTGAAAGTGGATTAATTAAATTAAAACATCTCACTAAAGGTCTATGGTTAAACATCAACAAAACTTATTGAAGGTATTCAATTGAAACAATCTAAAATCTATTACACAGTAATCACATTAAGATAAATATCACAAATTGGAGAATACCCCACAACAACGTAACTGTGACATAACGAGGGATTTCATAACAGGCATTTGTTTAAGGTCCATTCGTAAAATTTTGACTGAAATTCAATTTTGGGTGTGATTTAATTTCCTGTAAAGTGTGTGCAAAAATATTTGAATTTATTGTTTTTCTCTCACTGTAATGACGTTATGAAATCCGTATTTTACACTCTTCCGATCATAATATATTTTGTACTTCTGCGTCAATTCACCTTTTTAATATAATATTTATAATTTGAAATTAACTTTTACAATATAAAAAATAGCAGAAGTTTGCAAGCGTAGAGGTAGATATGTAATACTGTATGGCTTTTAGAGTCGGTTTTATTACATATCTACCCGGCAAACAAATTTGTACAAACAAAAATTCGGTCAAATTGACAAAGCAATGAAAACAAACAGTGATATTGTTTCAAATAAATACAGAAATTGTAACATCACAGCATCATATTATTTCTAAATATACTTATAATTTTCAGAATTTGTAACGAAACTAAAAACATCAATTGGGTAAAATTTTTGTTTATATTTTTAAGCAGCGAACAAACAGGTGAAGAATTTTTGTGGTGACGAACAGTTGGCGAAATTTGTTTGTTACTGTTTAATATAAACTATTAATATGGCAGTGAAAATATACTAAAATATGAATTCAATTCAAAATTATAATTAATACTGAGATCAAGACACGAAATTTGGGATACAAGTAAAGAAAAGACGGTTTCCCCAATCATTTGTTGTCGCAACAAAATGATTACATAATGCCTTACAATGTTACTCAAATACTAAGCGAAAACGGAAAACCTCGATTCAAATCATCCAGTCAGTCATTTATAAAAATTAATTTGAGAATATTATAAGCCTCCCTAACAGTATCGCAACATAAAAAATTACTTGACCAGATCCATACTTACAATATAAAATATTGGACAATAATTAACGTTTAAAAACAATAATTATATACACTGGTCGGAAGCCACAGATAAGTGAACGCAAAGATGTTAAACACAATTAAAAAATTAAGAGAGCAGTGATGTATAACTTCCATAACTCACAAAATTTATATTTACACAATATAAATGTTATTATATATAGTATTCAAATTATTTACAAAGGTGGTCACATATTTAATATGTATGGTGCACAATACTTTTTTCTACCTTTACCAAAGTTCAATGCAAATTAGTAGAAAAAAGTCAATACAAAAATATCAACACATTACGAGTTGAATAATTGTTCGATTGATAATATACTTACCACATTAATTATATTCAAAATGATCATGATAAATACAGTTTTACCACATGAAATCAATTCTTAATATTACATAAATAACACATTTGAATCTTCAATAAAATAGGTTTTAAAAACAGACAACAATAAAATTAATATTTAAAACCACAGTATCCGTCATCTCAGCTTCTGTGCAATATAATAACATACAAATCCATACCCACGTCCTCGAATTGGGCCGATGGAGTGAAACTGTTTCCTTCCAAGGGGGCGCTCCTTTAATTTGTCATGTAGCGGTTCACAGTCCTCAAGGCGTACAGCAATTCCGCCTGCATCCGCGCCTCCAGGACCATCAGATTCACGTGGACCTACACAAACACCCATTAGAACAACCCACGCACCTCCAACGGGTTATCTACCTTTTCGCTGTGCTTGAACTCCCTGAGGACCCTGTCGTAGTCCTTCTTCGTCACGCGCTCTGGGTAACAACAAGCGCTCTTAATGAACGTCTTCAACGACCGCTCCAGGAGCTGGTTGATCTCCCCGTAGTCGTAGTCGTCGTGGCGGATCCCCAGGAGGCACTGGATGTAGTTCCAGATGGCTCTGCGGAACCGCGACGTGTCTACGTCCGTGCGGCCCCCCATCGTGTAGTAAGTCAGGCTTTGTGCAGTCTTGAATTTGTCGTCCAGCAGGTTCCCCACGTCGTTATATAACCTGAAAAATGCAAATTAAAAAATTAAAATTAAATTCGCGGCACCAGAGACACTTCCACGCAGTGTACTTGTTGCCGCAAGGGGTGGGTAAGTCCTGAC
This sequence comes from Tribolium freemani, assembly GCA_939628115.1. NCBI lineage: Eukaryota > Metazoa > Arthropoda > Insecta > Coleoptera > Tenebrionidae > Tribolium > Tribolium freemani. The sequence goes on along the minus strand of OW626785.1, from coordinate 14,349,737 downwards.
CTCACTTTTTGTTTTGCTTACCTATTAACGAGGGAGTATCCGTGGTCGTTCCACGAATAGTCCTGTACCCTAAACGTGGGGAAGTCGGACTGTTCGTCCCTTTTGGCGAAATCTTGATAACAGAACTTCCCGTCTTCGATAAAACAACTAATATCTGCTGGAGTTTCTAACCGTTCGGCCCCTACCAATCCTAATTCGGCAGATTGTGTTTCGATATTTTCGAAACGTTTGGCTAATTCTACTGGGGTGCATTCTTCGTTCTGTTCTGAGAGTGTTTTCATGCGTTGCATAATGGTATTTATTCCTACTTCGGGTTCTGTGGGCGATGGAGGACCAACTTGAGAAGAATTTTTCCAGTCTGTAAGACGGAAAAAACATTCAATTCGAGTTTCACCAATCATCGATTCAGTCGAGTCACGTTTAGTCAGAATTACGTCCGCTTTTAGTTATCATTGTGATCATAAATAACAATCATCATGGTGTTGTTTTTGTTTCTTTAAAATGGAGTCAAAGGCCTTACCTTCGGTTATATCGACAGTTGGTATATCTTTGGGATTAGTTTGATTCGTATTGCTGGGATGAGCCGAGCCTCTAGTTTCACCGGGCATTTGGTACTTGAATCCGCCAGCTTGATCCACCTCTTGGTTAACACCACAAGCAAACACAAAAGAACACAGCGAATGAAAATGAGTCAATATGACTATAGCGTGTATGACTTCGGCCAAAGACCAGCTATCTTTTCCCTTAGTCAATTTCTGCAAAACAAACCAATCAGCAACCCTTCAAGCTCCCCCAAGCTCGACCCTCACCTCAATATGAGACGTATTCAACAGCCAAGGTCTATGGGCTAGTATTTTATTGATATCGTAAAGATTTTTTAACTTTGGTGGTATAGAACTAAGGCCTTTGAGCCAACTGTGATCGCCCCCCAACAGGAGAAATTCTTGCTTCTGAAGATTTATCAAATATCCACACTGATGTCGTCCTGCGGCCTGCAATCAAAACGAGTTTCCTGCTAATTAACTTGTACAATCAATTAAAGCTAATATCGCAAAAACGGGAACTTGCTCATGCAAGAAGTGGAAAATATTCGAGATAAAACCAGAGAAATGACTTGCAACAGCAGTAAATTTGACCGAGTTAAAAATTTTATGTCACGATTATTGAAATGAGTGAGGAACCGACTCGGAACGTTTATTAATAAACTTTCCGGTGGTCGTGACGAAATAAAGTGCAATGTGAGCACAGTTCAGCCTTGGAACATATTCTTAATGATTAATCAATCCTTCATCCCGATTTTAGGTCACAAATAATAGGACAGAAACAACTGAAAAAAAAATTATAGGAACCGGCATTTAAAACCGGCTTTCGTCACCTGTTTCGTGCTTTCTTGGATCGATTAGATTAATTTAAATCGTCTATTTTAATATTTGGATTCGTAACGCTTTTGGACATTTGAATAATAAAACGCCAGTTGGTGTGTCCGTTAAATGGATAACGATCTTTGGTCAATTTCTAATCAAACTTACCATTATTGCAATGTAATGCCTATAATGAAACGGAAGTGGTCCATCTCCTCGTAGTATGAAGTTTTGAGTCTTGAGAAAGTGGTCCAAATATGAGGTATGATACCCCATTACCTGACTCACATGGTCCAATCTGTTGCTTTGTAGAAAGGCATCCACGAAGAGATTGTTCGTCTGTAAAAAAGAAAAATCATTGTGAGAAAAATGCCTTTATAAATGGGATTTATTATATTTATCTGACGTTATGAAATAAGTTCATAATGTCAACATTTCAGTATGCAAAACAAGTTTTAGTAGATATGTTAAATTTACATAATTTATACTGGTTGCATTACACCTTACAGCAACACGTGGCAAGTTTATTACGGTGTTTATACCAAAAGAAAACTCAGATATCAATTATAATTTTAATAAATTAATCTGGCAGTTAATTAAGGTGAGTTTTTGCGATTTCTTTGAATTCGCGGTTGATTTTCAAGGGAAAAAGAGAACAACAGGTTAACCTCAGTCGCGCATTAATTTGTTTACGGGATTTTATAATTTCTCTTTACAGGGTAATAAATATTTAATTGTTTACAATCGAGGTAAGTACGAGAATGCATAAAATATGTTATGCTCCTTGCTGTTGGTAGCGAAACAATTACGCGATTTGCATTGTTGACAAATGCCCTGTCGCAATTTTTGCAATAAGGATTTCAATCTCAAATCAGAGGTAAACAACTGATTCGGCCTTGAAAGCAAACTGATAATGGAGCAAATACTCAAAAAATTGTTCGCTTCAAGCCAATGCCCCTCTAATCTCGCTATTAATAATCCATGAAGAATTTATTAGATCAGGAGACCGGGAAAACACGAGATAACGGGAATTTCGATCTGATTCGAAGAAGAATTTAGGCCGAATGCAAATGCTACATGATACTTTACAGTGAGAACAATCTCCGTTTTAAGTGAAGAAAACAGGAAACGGAGAAAAAACTTCAAAGCAGAATTTTATCGCGGCGATAAAACAACGCGACTCGTACGAACGACTATTATGCTAATATTGTCGTGGATTGTTACAATAAACAAAGGCGAAAAGTTACTTGGACGACAAGCACATTGATAATCGTTATCAGTTTACACCACAACCAGTCCTATTATGGACTGCGATTAATTCAACAAAAAACTCATTTCCTGCATTACGATTAGGAAAAAATCTCGTGTCTGAAATTAACCGCGAAAGTGGGTTAAGTCCACAAACAAATCGAGGGTCCAAACGAAATAAACCGATTTCCCACAATGTCCCGTAATTCACTCCCTTTTCATTCTCTTGGATATACTCCACTTCTAATTTAAACCGAAAACATGATTCATAATAAAACCCTCGATTTATTTAAAGCGACACGAGCGGTGTCTTAATAAAGACGTGATTTAGGAGAGTTGTAGCCCTGGTTGACACTTCCCAAGTTTTCGGTGGTCCTAATTATTAAACACTAGTCCCAAATTCGCTATTAATTAGTGAACACAAACGCGATGGCCCAACTTTGTAAACAAATTTATGTATACAGCACGATTTATTTTTTCAAGGATGTTGCATGCCCTGGTTCCGTCTCGATCGATGAGATTCTGTGGAAATTCACCCAGTTTTCTCGGTTTTGAAACGATAATTCCCAGATTATCGCCGATAAGATAAAATGCGAATTTGTGGAAAAAGCGCGAAAATTCGATTGAGAGAACTTGTATCCTGACGGATTTTTACCGAAATATCCTAATGGAAAAACAAAACAAAGCGTGATAACAATTAGGAAAGATTAAAATAGAAGTTATACGCTGAATTAGTCACGTCTACAAACTTCTGAATATTTTTTAAACTTCTGGAACAAACAAGTCGTTTATCACTAACTAGACCCGGGTAGGTGCACTTTTATCAAGTCGCGTCTTTACTTTTAGTGTCTTAGTGGTTTGGTAATGGAGTCAAATGTATTTATTATTTCACAAAAACTGGGCTTGGAGTACAGACAACCCTCAGAGCACACCCTTTCAGGGGGTTGTTTCCCGTGTTATAAATTATGCAAATGCCGCACCTACGGGAGCACTTGAAATTTAGTTATGCGCATTTATTTTTCTTTAATCTCCTCAGCCTTGAAATTCACACATGTTTACATAATTTTAGCACACATGTAACGTAAAAAAATCCGGATCCAGCTGTGGGTCGGTACATAAATTAAAATCAATTCCTTTGTTTACAACGCTCGAAATGGAACTATCGCTAATAAAAACCCGTCCGAGACCATCCGAGCTCATGAAAATTGGCCGGACATTATGGATAACGTATGTGTTTGTTGTTACTTTCCTTGCACACTTTTTACTTAACCCACATATCCAGCGAAGCGTGCGCTACTCTGCACTAATTATTCAAAAAGTCGAACAGAAAAGCTCGAACGTCAACAACAACAAATCGCATCAAATGGGGGTTTGATAGCCGAGTTAATTTCCTAATTATTTCGTAGTTTGGCCGAATTAAGCGGGGACGTTGCGTGATAACAGCACCTAAATGTGCGGACTTTGCAGCTTTACAGCAACTCTACATAATTGGTCCGAGCTATTAAACCCATAACACGTGCCTCACCTGTGTGTGAGACTCCTTTTTGTGCTTACGCAGGACCCCAGACCTTACATCACTCATATGCCAATAACAGCAGCTCGACCCTACCCGGAATTAACCGGAGCCAAAGCAAATCACTCCCCGGAAACTGATTAAAGACATTTCTGCACGCATTTCTTTAACGGACGCCCTTTTCGGGCTTATGGGAGAAAATACATGTTTTTCATCATGGGCCCAGTGTAGGCAAGGCAACTGTACCTCCTCCATGAATAAAACTGGCCCTGGGGTGGTTCTGGGCCCCCTGCGCGCGTATATGTTCTCGAGTAGCTTTGTTGGAGCCAATAAAAGCGAAAAGTTTGCGAAGAAAAACTAGAGAGTTTTATTGGTCATTTAGTTTGATGTTGTTTTTATAGATTTTTTAAGCGACTTTGCCGAGTTTAATATGGGAGAAAGTTGATATTTGGGGTTGGAACGCGTATGCGTTATTGTCGCATTTCGCATTTTCAGTCGGGGATGTTTGTTTTAACGTTGTTAAAAATGGCAGATTTTGGGAACAATACCGAATACGTGAAAGGGTGAATCAATTAATTCATGGCAGAATTGTTCACAATGAGTCCATTGTGTAATTCAATGTTGCAGGAATCTACAGCATACAATGAAGACATGATGGAATTCAAGGGAAGGGAGTGACAATGCTACTACCTTCCGCCTTCGACGCTGCTTTAGAACAAATAAAAACTCTTAATCGAATCCGGTAATGGGGTTGAATGCTGTCATTATGTTATGTTGGGGCGTCATAGCCGGCTGCTTTTAACTGAATAAATTTATCGAATTAATTTACTCGAGTTTTCGTGTTTATTTTCGAACGACGGAGCGTAGAAAAAAATCGCGTATTTGCATTGTGATCTTTAAATATTTATACACGTGTCGCTTTTTTCGCGTTTTATCGTGCTCTTGCACATTTATCGAATTTTGACTCTTGGATTTTCAACGCACCATTACACCTCTAGTGGGTTCCTATTACCGTTGCAAAAAACACACAGCAACATAATTAATAGACAGACGAGAAAGTTGTTTTGTGTACACAGGAAACTGCTTTATTCACAAACACAGGTATTTGCAAATTAATGATTATTTCAGAAATGTGTAAATAATAAATAAGTCTGTGAATATAAAACGAGGACTGTAAAAAATAACGGGTTTTCATTTTCCACCTCTCGCATTTTATCAGTCTGTCGTAATTACGAAAAAATTTATCGAAATTTATACCTTTCGACGATTTTCCACTCGAAGCCAGTTTCAGAAGGGTCGACACATGATTCATAATATATTCAAAATTCGATCGTAAATTTCAAGGGGAGAACGCAAGGGAAGCGAAAGGCGTCCAACGATACGGAATCGTTATCAACTAACCAACCACCCGACGACCTTAATTTCATAAAAATATCTCACTCGAGCAAACAATTTCGCGCAAAACAGATCCGTTTTGGGTTTTTTACGTCAAAAAGCGATGCAACTTTACAAAATTGGTTCAAAGTTCTTGCAAAGTCGGCTGATAAGGAGTCATCGGCTTTTCTCTTGATTTTTCTTTGTCTCCCGGCTATCACTATTTACTTAGACTGGTTTACTATCTCATTTTTGAGAGTGAATTTGTTTACAATAATTACCGAGATAAAACTATAATTATCTCCGGGCTGTTACGTAACTTTTAATTATCGAGCACCTAAATAATAAAATCATCCCGTACCTGTCTTGTACGGTCGCCTCAAATTTAATTATTTAGTCGATAAACCCTCGCCTCACACGACCAGAGGAGGGAGATTGCGTCCCATAAAGTCCTTCTACTGGCTGAACAAACATATTAACGTCAGATTATATAATACGATTGACCTAAATATATTATCTGAATAAACGTTCGGAGAGAGCGTTTGATAAAAATATTACGCTTATATTTGGACCCGAGTAAAATTCAAGAATCGGTCGAGATACAGAAATTTTTTAAAGCTCCATTTTTTACGAGACACCGGCTATTTTCGGAGCTACAGGACCAAAATTACCGCAGGAAGCGACTGATAATAGCCGAAATAGCTACCTGCCATATTTATGCTCCCTTATCACGACAACCCTAATGCATCCGAGTTTTTATATTCGGATGAAAACAGGAACTAACTCAGATCAATTTAGGCGACAGACTTGCTTGTTTGCTGACGATATTTTAATAATGATAATCACTCAAAACACACTTATCATAAACGATAAGGGCTTACAATGCAAAGCAGCATTTATTAAAACAGATTTATGATTAAAAAACTAGCTCCACTGATTAGGATAAGTGCAGAGGCTGTTTGTTACTAGGGGAAATTTTGATGGAAAAATAACACGAAACAGGAGTCCTTCAAGGTGTTTTCTGGCCATCGTCAAAAATGTTTTCGACAAAGTAAACACAAAGATAAAAGGGAACTCGTGTCGCATTTGTCTGAAATTGATCGACAAGGCTAATTACCCAAATATCGAGATTAGTTACACGTAAAACTAGAAATAGACAGATATCTGTCTATGAAAAAATTGATTTTCAAGTAATCATAAACCCTCTCAGATGCACGCAACTGTCACGCTTCGAGTATCAGCGAATTATTTGTTGCGAACGGATCAAAGTTTGGGTTTCATGACGTAAAAGAGTGACCTGTAACAAAGGGGTTTGCACTAACCTAGGTATAGATATGCTATCTGTTATTTTAAAGTATTGATTGTCCTGAATATCTTATATCGTTAAAAAAATAGTCACAATGGATAGTCAACAGAAAAGCATAGTAATTTATTGTTGATAAAATATCCAAGGCCAAGATTAAATTTCGGATCTCCAAAAATGAATTTCTCTTGTTGGTGGCGCGTTTTCAAAAAGTAAAACAACATGTAACAGCTCGTAACCCACCCAATTGAAAAGCTCTTGATGTTGGAACATAAACAGGCCCAGATGCGGCTCCATAAACCCGTCTCATATTTTTAATAAGGGTCCGGACCGCGTCTGCATCCCGATCGATCCGGAGCCACATACCATCCACCCTGTAACCGGCCCAAGTGAACGACCCATGGAGTGGTCCACGGCCAGACGTTATGGTAAGTTTCTGGGCGCCGGTTACGGTGTGGGTTGACGATTTGAATTTACGACTGTGACCTCTCCGGTCCGGACAAGGGCCCAGTTTTACTCGAATAGTACGTGATGATGAAATGCTACTTTCGATTCCGTGTTCACCTCGCCAAGTAAAAAGGATGGCTAATAAGGCCTGAATAAATAAGTCGATAGAGACAGCGCCGGAAATTTTAATGGTACTTTAATATTCGATTATGTAAAGTGGCAGCCAGGACATGGGGAGCGGTCCAGCGGGCTTTGTTTTGGAACTGAGCGACGCGTTTTGTTAATTAAAATGTGTCAACTCATTAAAATCTTTGTTGGCTGAATTTCGCCAAAGTGGAGCGTGAAGATTACGTCCGAGATTCGAGAAGAACGATACATCTTAGCTCGTTAAGGGACGATTTAAATTTCATGTGCTATAAGGGATTTGCATACGGCTACATATTCATTTCACCTTCACCCCTCCTGAGACTGTCGCCACCATTGTCTTCGTCCTTCCTCAGTGATAAATTATTAAATAACTATTGTTTGATTCTCCCACTGCTAATTACTGTGTGACGGATCTCGCCCTTTACACAGGGCGAATCGCTTGAACTTTACTTTGTAAACAAAACTCAAATGAAAAGAAGGAAAGTTGATGTGGAGAAGCCCGATACCAGCCATGGCAACGAAACAATCCCGACTTGAATGGCAATATAATTTCTCCAAAGGTATTTTCGAATCGTGCCTTACAAGACATGAATTAGCGGCTCCGTACGAAATAAGAAGGTTCAAATAAGGAATGTATAACGCTAATGACATCCCATTGTGCGATAAATCTGACATGGCCATGAACGCTGTTATTTCCTACAATGGGACAAGTCGACAATTAATTGCTTATCAACGCAACAAGGACATTAACATATCAACAAGTATCGACATGAGCCGCTTCCAAACTGACGGTAAACAACATCCCTGCTTTGCACATTTTCATTCTTTCGCAAATAAACGACAAGATACAGAAGACGTGACGGCATAAATGTGTCAACACCAGAAGCATCAGAGGTAAACAACACATTATTTTCATAAAGCATCGGTCAAGGACTCGGATTGCATGCGAACGGTATCATTATCTGCACAATCGCTAAAACCGCTTTTTAGAAAAGTGTTAAAAAACCACTTTCACTTTGCTCAAATCAGGCCTAATAAACATACAAATTGCAGATTTTTAGACCGATATTGACATTAATTTTTTTCGCAGTCTGGGTCACAGATCTAGAAATAATTACCATACAAGTTTGGATATTGACCATCACCTGTCAGGTGCTAAATTTTGAAATTTCGTACAACACAACGCGTCAAAGTTACCAAAATAGAAGCAAAAACTGATCTCTTGTTGCTTTAGATAATAATTCTGAGCTTCCCTTTAATGAAATTGCCTCATTAAAAGCTTTTGATGCTTTAGAGCCCTTGTGATAGATAATAGGACCAAAAGTGGTTTGAATAACAGACTCACTCTCGATCTTTGATAATCTCTCCATGATTTTTAGGAATTTATCGGGAAAATTATTAATGCAGTGACACGAGATCGCGTCATTGATCGTTGCAATGTTGCGAAATGGTTGAACTTCACGTCACTGCATCCACTATTGTGCAATTTTTTCAAGTTTAGTTTTGTTAAAATCCAACAAACACACTGAATAGTAAAAGTGTTCACTCACAAAAATAAACAATTTCATTGATAAGCTAAACACGTTTGCAACATTTGATATTATGCAAAATTAGTAAATGGCAATTTATATGCAGGAGTTGTTTATTCTAGTATTGGCACCAATATGTGTAAAAACAGTGCCAGAATTGGTTTTTGATAATTAAAAGCCGAGTAGTAATTTAATCGGTCACCGCACTTGGTGAGTCAAATCTTCCCATTTTGCAATTGACCTTTGATTTAAATTTAAACAAATACATTTTTAAAGCATTAGCGTTCTAATTACTTTAACATCAAATTGTCAATATTTGAATAAATAAGCCCATTTTATTTATGTTTCCTTATCCTTGTACAACTTTTGGTGTGAAATCATGAAATCGCCTTGAAGTTGGTTTGACTTCCTTGATTTAAAATTCTTTCAGTCTAAGTTTCAGTGCTGGAAGATGTTTTTCTGTTCGTGATTCATTTCAATTTAATAGTGGGTCCTTTGTGGTGAGGGTGTCCGAAGAAAGACGATCCAATTATCAAGTAAACGATGAAGAGTCATTTCTTTTTTATTAACTACACCTAATCGCGCTGTCTGCTTTTAGTGCCCGTTCATTCCGACTTTATTAACGAAAGAAGGGCAAATGAAAACAGAGTGTTTCGGGGGTGGGTTTCCGGATCTTATCACAATAACTTGAAAGGTCAACAAACTGTCGGTAAAATTTACGGCGAATTTCCTTGCGACATTCTGGTCCTCCATTCGAGTCAAAAGTCGTTCCACAATAAGGTCGAAGTGAAATTTAACACTGCCGGTTCTTAGGAGGAGACTAATCCTTTTCCGGCAAAAGTTGGCTGCGCTAGTATAGTAGGCGAGAACGTAAGCCGATAGCATCTTGTTTTACTATGCCTTCCCTAACGTACTTGATGAGATTAGTTTTAAAGGGATATATTGCTTAATAGCACTGGATAAACTGACTCAATTTCGTACTACTTAATCCGATAATAGACTGATTTACATTAATGACTTGTGAAATTACTCTGTCATGTTTTCGGTTCACATTAAGACCGTGCCCTCACTAGATATGTTCTTCATATGTATGATCACAGACCCGGCTTAATTACAAATGCCTTCAAAGCAAAGCAAACATATTAACAGAATAATCAAAACGATTGCCTTTTCGATTAACTCAAATACTCGTAACTCGACGGTGATTACATTTCCGCACCAAAAATGCTATGTTATTGTTTTCATGTTTGTTTCGTGTTGTTTTCACAATACATTACAAAGTATAGGATTTTGTTTTCAACCTAGCGTTCTAGCAGCGTAGGTGTTTTTATTAGGCTGCAATTACACACATTTCGCGTTAAGGCACCGATAAGCAACAGCCAAACGTTCCTTATCTACCTCTAAAATGGCATCTATTTACCATAAAAGAGAAACTTCGCCACAAATCTAAACAGGTACAAGAAAATTCTTAAATGTCAACCAGATTTCCTCCGGATAGCAACTTTTCTCTCAGAATCAGGTTGAAGTGATGAAAGCCGCCACAAAGGGACTCAATTCGATTAGAAATCAGATTTTTCATAGCGGTTATTACCGCACAGCGTGGAATCGGTCCAAAACTCCCACAATCTGCGATTTCAGCTAAAACTTCGCCCCTTGACGATATTTCGGGACCACGGAAGTCCTTCTAATTTTAGAACTAAAATATTTACGCCCCGAGACAATTTATTAGTGACAATTACTCGCTCATCAGATGTTGCTAATTGGCGAACTTTGATAAACAAACTTTGAAAACGTACTGATAAGCCCTCATTGCACGAACCCGTCTCGGTTTTTATCAGTCGTCTTTGTGACTGTTGAGCAGATGTGGAGGCACATCTGTTTGTCATCGCTCGAAAAACGACGAATATTATTGACTCAAAGTTTCGATTAAAACCATTAAAAACCGCGACCCCCGCTGTGTTTGTGGACAGGAATCGAATAATTCGTATAATTCCATTATTTTCCAATCTCTATGGCTTTGTGTTTACAAAGAGATTAAATTACAAGCTGTTTGCTTACATCCTTGCTACGACCTGCATTTTTCCACCCACCCTCCGTTATTAAAACATAGCTGAGACTACACCGAAAGAATTCGATTAGAGGGAAGAAACGTAAAATAAAAATATTACCTCTTCGTATCATAAGCAATAAAATCAACCGGACGAAATCGATAAGCGAGCGACTGGGGAGGATCCATCAAATGACCCAAGACCATTTTCGATGGCCTTGAAAAGGGAACGGAGACTTTAACGACCCATCGCGGTCGACACTCCTCCGACACGCCAGTGGCGTAACAAGGATTTTTAATTGCAGTGTTGCACAAGCTCGAAAGTGTCGTCAATTATACAATTAAAACGCTACACAGGCGAGACACTGCTGCTGCATTTTGATTGATTGAATTATTATAAATCTGCGAATTGCTTTTTCCAGGCATAATTTAAATTACCTTGATGATTCAGGCAGTCCAATCTCCACAGAATTAAAAATTATTAATCTTGAAATTTTCTTGTTCTCACAGTACGATAAACATACGTACACACTGGGGAATATGTCTCATTATGTTTGTTACTTATCTTGTTGCTTAAAAAAATAACAATGTTATCGTGCAAATTTTAAACAAACATACACCTAACTGCTGCATTTGTGTTACAAAAAAACATAAAAATCCTGGAATTTCTCCACAGAAAATAAAAATATTATGGGTTTTATGACGGATGTTTAAACAAATACGATACTTAAATTCAAACTCACTGTGCGACTTTGTTTTTTATTGCTTTTAAACATTTTTTTATTTTCACTGAACTTTAAAAACATGGGGAAGGTCCCTAAAATGCGCACTGCAACTTGTAACCACTGAATTTCTTTTTTTTTTGTAAAATTGATGCAAATGCATAATCGAATTTTTTTTAATGTAGAATGAGTTACAAATGTTTTTTAATTATGATAAACCAATACATTTTATTTTTTCTATAGCAATGTTCAAAGGGCCTTTGTTCTAGTTAAAATAATAGTTCAAGTAACATTTTACTTTATTTTTGCCGATTTTTTCTTTAAGTAAACATAAATTAAGACCTACAAATTATTGACGAATCTCGAGGTTTGTTTGTACTATTAAACACAAAAACTTCCATGTAATAACTAGATTTGCCCCAAGCCACTATTCTTCAAACACAACTTGTATTTTCCAGCTGATTCGGCGATCGTAGTCAATTTTTTTTGTAAATTTAATCATCCAGTTCAAAGATTTTTAATTTTTTTAGGTTCGAACTCATCAGTTTCTTCAGCAATGTAATTAGTTTGCTGTATCTGCAAATACAATAAACACATAGTATAATTTCAATAAGGTTGTATGACATTGCATCACAATTTTCATTCGTTATGTGGCGTTCAGCATTTTTTCGTGATATCAAAATATTTTGGCGAAATTATTAAATTATTATTAAATCATAATGTCAAACTATACAACTTGTAACGGCCGTGGTCGATATCGGTGACGAGTCATTAATGGACTGTCATGAAAATTTTTAACTAGTATTTCTTGTTTTTTCGGTGAATTGTGTTGTAGAAAAAATCAATCATACGATAAAATAGCGTTAAAGATTTGCGGAATTAGTTCACGAGAGCTGCGACCCTTGTGAATTAAACAATTCCCTAATTATGAAAAAAATTGGTAATTAATTATTATTTTCCCCTTTGGCTACGCCACTGCGGCTGACAAATCGCCTTCTAGTGGGTGCTTTTTTAATCGTTTCAGTGGGCTCGCACGTCCAATGTATATTCGTGTCAGGTCAGGTCATCGCTCGCAAGCTATTGTTTGGTCATTTCGCTTCTCCCGTTTTTTTCGCCATCGAAATTAGATCAAATGTCACGGTTAATGTGTGTGACCCACATCTCGGTGTTGAAATTAACCGTGAAATCGCGAGCCGCGATCTAATAATCGCTAAAAGTGCGGATAATCACCGCGGATTAGCTTCTAAACCGGTGAGTGGACCTCGAAGAAGTGAAGGATTTTTTTAACCATCACCGGTCTGAAACCAGTTTCTCGTATGAAAACAAAATCGTAAATAAAATAACAAGTCCCGGTGATTTTTCGCTTACATTCTGCGGGATCTGACCCATGGTTGTCCCTTCGTGGACCGGTCCGAGGCTGTGTTTGGCTACCGGAATTTTGGCAGTTGTCCGACCTCAGCGTCTAAACCCTTGGCGCGGGGGTGAAATCTCCGGGCACACTTCACTCGAATGTCATCAACACAAAACAAAACAAAGTCGGTGTTTTTTGTTTCGGGTACACCCACTAGGACACAACGGGAGTTAATCGTCCGGAATTAATTTTCGGTGAAAAGTGACTCGATTTATCACAAGGAGAGGAGTTCCGGCGACTGTCACTGCATTATTTTGTCCATAGATGTTAAAAAACTAGATTTCAATCCTACAAAAGACGTGAAGAAACTGACTGCATTTCAGCAGATCCTGCGACGAGAAGCCGGCAAGCCGGCTGTGGGGAGTGGGGGGACGGACGAGCAGCTGATTGGTCCCCAACGGACCATTGTACGAGGGCTATCAGCTGATCGCTCGCATAGTAACAGCTGAGCCCACTGCGATGTTTCTCCGTAGTCAAAATCGGGTTATATAAAACGATTTTAGACAAGATATCGCATTTATTTACTCTATATGATCGTAGACTGCCTGGCTGTGGACATTTTACGAGTTACCCTTTCGCACTTTCGCGACTTCGGAATTAGATCGCGGCTGAACTGGACCGAAAGTTCATTGAACGGAATCGCGCACGATTTCAGGAAACAAACTGCACGTAAACTGTGATTTTTTACTCAAAAGGTTCGAAACTCGGCTATCCCACTTAAAATTGTTTTTTTTCTTATAATTATAATATGATCAAGAAAATGTATCCTCTTTAAGTATTTCAAAGCCTTCCAAAGGATACATTTTCTCGATCAATGGTGGAAAACTTATTTAAAAAAATACACAAGAAAATTTCGCAAATTGCATACAAACGACTTATCACATACTTTAAATATTTTACGTCCTTGTTCACATTTTGTCGGAAATTAAAGGCTTTTAGCCTAAAGTTGTTAACTATGACTCGTACTTAATACATCCATACATTACAGAAATGTATGAGCACGATTCATTAATAATGCATTCTACACAAATTATTTTTTAAATTCGTAATTATTCCGAACTGGATTTTTGTTGAATAACTTCTAAGTCATAGAAAATTCTTTCATAAAAGCATTCTATTTATGTCAGTAAGTCTCTAATTATAGGTTTTGTTGAATATTCTCACAAAAAAGCAATACACGTGTAGTTTATCATCTCTATGAATATTAAACAATTTGAATGTTTCTACAATTGCTAAATAAATATTTATAATGTTATTGTCGAGATTATTTCGTTAATAAATTATTGCAACGAGTTCAATGAGTCATTTCAACTTTTATCATCGGTTTATCACTTGGAAATTATGAGGATAAGAGGTCTTCAATAACAAAAAAAGGATTAACCCGGCTTACTCAAACATCAAAAATAACAATACAACTCCGCAACTCCTTGGCAAAAATTGCTTTTCGATTTCTAACAAAAAACTTTTGAAGACAACGGTTTGTGTTTGTGACATATTTTGAAGTATACACACCTTTAAATAATTAAAGATCATTTTAGATTTTTAGAGCTCAATCATTAAGTAAAAAAAATCGTCATAAAACTTAGCAAAATCCAAAAATTAAAGGAAAAGAAAAATTTTATTCTCCAAAAATGATCACATCCCTTGGCCCAAACGTTTTATACACCTTGTTTTGAGAACAAATTAAATTAATCTAAAAAGATCCCTATAGTTTGACTTTGTGTAATATTACAATTTTAAAAATGAAGCCACAATAAATTTTATCAATGTCTTTGCGAAAGCAATAAATGCGGCTTTGAAATTCAAAAATAAATGCCCTTGACTGAATCATTTTGTATTTTGTTTGTGTGACATCCCAACAAAACACTCAAACAGTTTTATAGCTTTGCAAATTTATCAGATAGTGCAATAAATTACTCTCTTCTGATCAGCGCTTATTGTCAGATAAATTCTTTTATTTTTTCGCATTTTTGGGGCCAAAAATAAATGGGGTTACCCAAATTTCGGTCAAACAAAGAAGAGAAATTAAGTTGCTGTGTTGTCCTACATCCGAAAACATTTGTTACATCGATAGCATCAGCGTACGTGCAACGGTGATGATTTTTTAAAAAGCGCTCTAAAAATTTAATTGCCATATGAGAGCACACAAAGGCCTTTTCCTTTTAATTAACACCGACTGGAACTACTGTGCACGCTTTCCACCAAGTAGAATTATGATGAAAAAACATTGATATTAATGTTCCGACTTGGCGATACAGGAAGGTTATAAATCACAATTTAGAAGTTGATTTTTTATGTAATTTCTTCCACGCTGACTACACCTTTCATCTCTAATTGGACTACTTTGTAATTTTTAAAGATGATGCAACAGTTGTGTAAGTGGAAAATATGGAAAAAAGTGGCTTTTCAGTCCTTGAATTGTGAAAAGTAACCGTTTAGAATAATGCACTCCATTAATAATCTGGACTTGGACGTGTAGAATCCAGTAGAAATTTCCTATTACAGTTTTATCAAATAATTAATTATTCCTGGGTGACGTGTCGCTTGTTGTTTTGTTTTTCGCTGATTTAGCGATTTATTTAATTCATGAAAAACAAGATAAACACGAAAGGTGTACACAATTCATTAAGAGCAAGTTTTCTCAACGAAATATTGATATCTGCCCTCGCTATTTGATTATTGCTCCCTAGCTTGTCATCTCGTCCTGGCCATATATTATATTATATAAACACCATATTTTAAAAGTTATGTTGGTCTGTTTTAGACACGTATATTCTGTTTATACGTTACATATTGGAGCTACGTTTCTGAACTGAAAATATGTTTGTAAATGCTCCTTTTGATGTAATAATTTTCGACTTAAACGTTACAGTATTGCGTACACAAACAAAATAAAAATTCAATGTAAACTCCAATATTACATTGTTTACAGTTCAGCACACACAATCAAAATGAAAATTCAATGCACATTTTAAAATTTTATTTTCTACAGCCGCTTGGTACCGACAGTGATTGCGACTAGAACCGGGCTTGTAATTTTTATTTTGTTACAGTTTACTATTGCATCGAGACATAAAATTCAATTAATGGAAGTTAACGGAACAGAACACCATTGAAACGGAAGTTGTAAAAGCTAAAATGTAACGTTTTGATGAATGGTTTTAAGAGTTTTTCCGCTCCTGGGGCGAACGTGTGGTCCAATCATCACATAATTTGAGAAAAACATTTCCAAACGGTTGCGCCAAGAATTATTTTGCAAATAAATAGCCAAGTGACTAATAATGCAAATATTTTATCTGTCATAAAAATGTCACAACCATAATAAACTGCATACTCCTCATAGTTAGTTGATTTTTTAGTTTCCTAATGTCGCTGATAATAAATTACATACCTGTCAATTATTATCTTTTATGTCTCTCAAACTGCACATCATTAACAACCATTCAATTACGAGGTATCAAGAGCTAACGGATTTTTTCAAGACGAGCAAATTTAACGAGATTAGACAAAATAAATAACAACACAGAGGCACCAAAATCCTCCACTGACAACACCTTTTGTATTTGTGTAGAAGCAAAAAACCCTCATTTGACTGAAACGTCCCTTATGGCCAGGTACAATACAAAAAAACTGGTTACAAACTGTCCATTATAGCCCAGCCACAACCAGCAGTTAAGTGCACCTTTTATTCACTAAACCTTGCACCCCTTGATTTCTTGAATAACTCTACTGTGAGAATTCGAAATGTCTTTGTGACGATAAAAATTGATGGGGCTGACATAATCACGCTTGCTGTAAACTTTCTTTATGTTTTTGGAACACTTGGTGTGAGGAGAAAACTTCTGAATTGATTTGTAACCCCAGTATTGCATACTGTATAATTATCACACCGCTTACTTTGAAGGCCTCTGCTAGAAAAATGACATTACCATCAAGTTTATTATCCTGGAGACATGAAGCATGGAATTAAAGGAAAAATGCACTGAAAACGTAATTAAAACATTTTTCAACTTTGAATCAAGTTACGGTTAAGTTAAATAAGGAAGTATGAAACTATGAAATGAGGATAATCAGTTACTTTGATGCACTTATTGTGGTTTTAATGATGCGGTTTTGTATTCAAATTATGAAAAAATTACACTTCCTGATATTATTTTTCAGGATTTTATAGCCGAGCCTGGAAAACTGAGGAGTGACACTTTGTTACAGCTTCAATAAACAACATCTCCAGCCTTGAAGTTGATTTTATCGTATTGAAATAATTAATCGCATCACAACTTTGACAAGTGAATTAAGTACATTTTCAAAACATTTTGACCTTCACTTTCGTTATTTAATCCTTGTACTTGGTATTTTTGTAAAATATACGGAAAATTACTTTATCATTGCAAGCCATTAGTAATTTGTGTACATTTGAAAAAATCTCTGATAAATAAGATAAGAGATAATTGTTGTGTTGTGAGTCAGTTTTGGTGGTCTGATCTTTGTCATTTTTAATTACAAAAACTCCACACAATTTTCTTATTATTTAAGAAATTGGGGCAACACTGGCAAAAAACCCAACCACATGTTTCAGAACATCTTCATCTGGTTTCCGCCATAACTCATTGCCATAATTAGCACTAATTACCACCAATTAATTGATTGTCGCTCGTAAATCATAAAAACGCAATTAAAAAAATCTCCGTTGTGATTGTTTATTGATTTTCGGTGCTCGCGCTTCGCTCGGTTTTGTATTAAATTTTTAATATCTCCTAAGGTTTCCATTCACAAAAGTCACTTGGGCATACCCTTCACTCAAACCGGGCATTTTCAAAAGGTCCAACCGTCTTACTGAATAAAAGATGAGGTGAAAATGAGAGACGTTTATGAATCCGGGCCTCGGAGATTCACTAGTTTATCTTTAACTTATTAATACTTTGTTATCATCTATTCGGTAAATATAACAAATTGAGTTAAATTAAAACGTCAATTAGGCCCATTGTAATGATGCGCACTAACAGGAAGTAAAATTTAAGGGGGCCGGTACCTTAACTGTGCACGATAATTAATTTACGACGTACGTACGGCAATTACGGAGAAATTTTTATTATCCTGATTTGAATAAGGGGCCCTCAGGAATGATAAAACGGAGTACTTTATCAGAATTAGCGTAAACGCGTGACAAAGAAGAAAGCAAAATGTGCTGTCCTTGACACCGTAATTTTTTCTTTGTTTCACTGATACGGTTTCGATGTCTACTTTATCAATAATTAATGAAAATAAAAGCGTTTAATTAAAGTCATGAGTCATAATGACTTGAAACAAAGACGATTTTCAAGGTGCATAAGCCGATTCACTCCAACCAAACAAAATTCATTGTTGCGTGTGGATCACCTGATCCGATGGACTTTTTCTGTTTAAACAATATTAAATTGTGAAACTGTTGTGAATATAAACTTTCCTCGTAAACACTTCCTTCTGGATTATTCCGGTTGCGGAAAAATCCGCACTTCTCCCGGGATTTGTTTTTAAAAACGCTCTCGGAATGGGAAAGTTCAAAGCTATTATTTGTGCGTTATCAGGAGGGCATCGAGTGCCTTAACTGGTTTGAATAGTTTCTAGGATTATAGCCGACATCCCGGAATGTTTGGTTAGGCTTATCAAGGGCTTGTTGCAATAAACTGTGTCTGTATCAGTGTCTTCAGGAGCCCGGCTTCCGCTGAAATAGTCCGGGTTTGGCCCTCTTTTTTACATAATCGCCAAGCGAAGCGTCTAATTCCCAAATCCCCTATTTGCATTTTATTCCGTCAAAAAAGGAATACTCCGAGTCCAATATCGTGTGACCGAATCATAATGAAAATACAAAAACGGAGTTTTGTTTGATGTGTAAATTCAAGAATGTCGCAAAAATACACAGACGCGGAGATAATCCTTTTCTTGGGGCGAAATTGTGTTTTTGTTGAGAAGTGCAGTCATAATATTGATGTGTATTTTAACGAAACACGATTCTGAGATCTCGATAAAATTCGAAATAACAACTGGGTCAACCGCTGACGCAAAGTGCCTGCAAATATTCAGTGACCTTTCGACAAATTTAAAAGTATTATCTCCTTATTTAACAATTACAAGCTAAATATAAAGTTTGTTTAATCGGGATGCAGAAAAATAAATGCGTTGTGAATGCGGAACTCGCATTTTTACACACTCGATCACAAGATAATCTCATTAACCGGAGCGTTTTGCGAAAAAAGGGAACATACGATCGTTAGAAAATAATCCGAATTCCGCGCTTGTTAAAAAATCCGATCAGGATGCGAAATAAATGAAACCTTGACGATCGCGATCACCCGCTTCTAAAGTTCAATGGAAAAGAGACAGGGACGTTTGGCTTGGTAACTGAATTGGTTAAAAGTTATGAAAATGCATTTCGAGCTGGTTACACTAAACGAAATCGTTAGGAAAAAATAAATGAAGACACCAAACCGTGCCGGAAGTGAAGATGAATTAATCTTACGACCAAACTGATGATGTTCCTACCACGGACATGGAGAGAACTATGTTTCCAATTAAAATTCCAAAGATAAATCTTGTAATTGTAACATAGTTCAATGTAAGAGGAATGTAAGAATGTTCAATGTTTGCGATACGAAAATTTGAAAAAAAAATTAGATAATAACAAGTCCAAACAAGACATCATTTATTTAATTTGAACTAGCGAAGAGAACCTCGAGTTCAAACTGATTTTTGGAAACCTTGATATAGGAACTTGTCTAGACGGAGTTACATGTGAAAATAAGCGAACCAAGTTTAGATTCTAATTGGTAAATCGTTGAATTAGTTTTAAATTCTGATTTTAAATAAATATTCATATAATAACTGGCTACGTAATGGTCCATACAAAAAAGGTTCCGTCTAAATATGAAAGAGTTATTAATTAAAATCAAATGATATAAATTCTCTTCATACATGAATAAAATGTCTCGTTTTAAATTTTGTAGATCTTCCCAAATTAAGCAAAAAAACCTCGTAATTATCCATCAGATTTCTTGGATTAATTAATTAATTATTCCTCTCAGACGAATACTTACTTATGTGGATATACTTTTCTTTAGATTTGATTTTTTCCATTTGGACAAAGGTCACTTGTCGATAAAGCACACGCTGAGTTAGTTTTCTGCTAATTAAGTTCGTTTCAAGTTATATCTTAAAATTTAGTTCGAGGATTTTGATAAAAAAGTTTTTAACCCAGATCCGATCTTTTCCCACAGTTTCGATCATCTCGAGATAGCTCGAAATAAAAGTAAGAGTCTCTTTCGAAATGAGATCATCGAATCGAGACACCTTGGTATTTAACAAAGATGACTAATAACAATAACAATCTTAACAATAACAATAAAAATTCACGACCGTCCATCACCTGACCACTTCGTATTTATTTGCCACATCTGACGCCCGGATTAACATTTCCACCTAACATTGAGATAAGCATAAAGGATTGAGTAATCACCCAATTCCCATTCAAAACTTTCCACCGTTCTTCACATTCGCAACCTCAAAAACGCGTCCCAATCCCGGCTTATAATAAAATAATCCCCCGATTTAAATGCTTCGTGTTAATTTTAATGCGACAAGTCTATAAATCGGCGAGGGAATTACAAGTAAAAAGCGCCCTATCTCGGCCCAGCCGACCGAAATAACGTCAAAAGCGGGCCATAATCCTTCAAAAGTGCTAATTTGTAGTGGGGGAGCACGTGTGACACGGACAGGAATTAACTTTTGACGACCTCAATTAAAGCGACAAATGATATCCAATTGTACAAATTTAAATGACCAAATCTGGAGATAAAATCTTAAAATTGCCGTTTTTGCGACATAACGGCGAATTTACAGAGACATAAAAGTGGGTTTTTTGACCGGCTGAAATATCAACTTGCTGACATTGATTTCAGCAATGGTTTTTGCAAGGCAAACGTCCCGCCGATGGATCATTACTTCTTTCACAAGATATAGTAAATTTAAATGTTGGAGGAAGATCCTTCAAATTTTTGGCAACTAGCCACAGTTATCGAAAGATTTGGTTTAGGGAGGTGTAGCCTTGAGACACCAGAGTTGGTTCTTGAGCCTTGAGCCATCCTTGGCGGCAAGTAAATACCAGAAGAGCTTATCGCCTTATTATAGGCCTGGTTCAAGCTCGGGCGTCATCTCCAGCATGGTTTTTATAATTCGTATAATCTCGGTCCAAACAGTCTATTTTTACTTTAAGTATTCTGTTAAAAAACCGTAAACAAGTTCTATTTTTGATTAAAAATAAATCGAAAAGTAAGGGTGACGCAATTTAGGTACAAAATCCGAAATACACATATTTGAAATAATTAAAGTAAATGTTTAAATTGTGTGTTGACTAACACTAAATAAGACGTGTTATCACATTTTTTGTATCACGCACAACTAAATTTAAAATGTGCGCACGCTTTTGCCACTCTATTTTAAAACCTGTAAAAATACCACTTATTTTATAATCCCAGTCCCTTTAGTGAGGAAATGAAAAGATAATAAATGCGAAATTTCGCCGATAAATTTACTCGTGGGTAAACCACGTTTTATGGTATTTTATTTAGAAATAGAATTTTTACAAAACGTTAATTTTACAACCCTACTGAAGATAATCTCCTTGATTTCCATCCCTAAATATTTAATTCCCCACGACTGCTTCACCTTTTTCCATAGAAAATTTCGTTAATCTGTTCAAAACTTGGCAAGTTTTAGTGCCACAGAGGGGCTTTACGTGTTGGGACAGTTTTGAAGTTGAAAACTATCGCTGAGAGGTTTCCATTTGTTATCAGTTCGGCCCAAATGTGACATTTGTGTGTAATGCTGCACAAAACAATAATGAGCTTCAATTCCCCGAAGCAAGCAAACATATTTCTGCGGTTGAACTCAATTAAACCGGACCCTAATTAATGCCGGGCTCAAACTATCGAACTAGTGGCCCAAGTTTGGGCCTTTTTCGGGTCAAAATGTAAATCCAAACAGATTTTTATTAGCGTCCAAATACGAAAATTGACACTTATGACATGTTTCCCCAAACAATTCATTCATATTACGCGACCAACTGGTTTGAAGCGACTGAATATTCAAATCCGTAAATCAAAAAGGTAACGTATTTACGTCGAGATACGAATGACAAACTTTTAATCAGCTCGCCAACATAACAAGTTAAATTGATCCCGGATATATTTTCGGGAATTACGAGCGTGTTTTTGCGAGCTTTGATTTGTGAAGGGATCATTCCGATAATGACCACAAGTTTCTTTTTTGATTAATGCAAGTGACGAAACTGTGACAACAAAAATATTTCAAACAATAGCCGGTCTAGACACCTATCAAAAAGATTATTGTGTAAATGTTATTTTTGTTAATATATTGAATGTAAACACCAAAGGAGGACATCCTACCACACAATAAAAGTAAATGTTTGTTTGCCTTTGAAGCCGACTCTAACTGGATTGGATGCAAAAACGTTTTCGCACGGACTTATAAGGGACTTCAAGCCAAAGCCAAATAATTTGGCAAAAATAGACCCTACGGACGAAAATTGCCTTGATCCTACAAAAATGATACTTTATGCTCAATACACAATAAGGTTAACTAAGATTATATCCCATTTCAGTTCATAGTAGAATTTTGCAAAAGCTCATTTGCACTTTTTTGAATGAAATGGAGCAAAAATTGAGAGTTTCTGGTGGGTTTTCTTAGCTCAAAGTGTGTCGCTGGGATTTAGTTTAACAAATAATTCTTTTCTTATTCAGAAACTCTCAATTTGTGCTTTATTTTTCACTCCAAAAAATTCAAATGCGCTGTTGCAATTCCACTATGAACTAAAATGAGATTTATTTTAGAAAACATTTTCGTAAAACTAGAAATGCCAATTATCATCCACAGTTTGGTTATCAAAACATACAAATCACTATTGGTGTTTTATTTGAAAAAGTAAATTAACTTCGTTTAAAACGGTCATCAAATCAGCAATAAATGGTTTATTTTTTCGTCTGTTTACTTGCAGACTAATTAAGGGTACAGTCAAATTTAAAAACGAAATTCGCTTCATGTAGATAGAGTTAGAAAGTTGTTTCCTGTTTGGAGGATGTTAAGCGATGTGTATTCCAATAAACAAGTCTAAATGCTATTATAAAAATAATTTTGTAACACTTTTTCGTGTCGTGAAACCCAATCTCCAGATTTATAAATTATGCAGAAGGACCACCATGATCCTCACTCTAATTTTTTTTTATCTCGCTGTTTTCCGGCTAAAAGTTTAGACGAAACTGCGGGGGTGGACAGAAAATTTACATCTCGTATGATCCTAAAACGAAAAACGTTTTATGGCCGAGAAGAGACTCTTCGTTGTAATGTCGGTGCATACATTATTTAATAAAGAAAACGATCCCACGCAATCCTTGAGGGAATTTTTATAAAAATTGTGAGTGGAGTTTGGTCCAAACGACCTCGGCTCAAGCTTACCAAATCTTTATTGATCAAGGGGAAAAAAAGCAGAGAAATGTTTATTTTGTCACTCGGACTTGTCTGGGGCGTTAATGACGCTGATACCAGGCAAAGTCGTAAATTTCTTTCATTGCACATTAAGTGATAACAGGAGTGAATCACGTTTGGGGATTTCGATTCCTGTGCTCTATTTTAGTGAAATGATTAATGGAGGGAGGCGGATCGAAATATTGCAACGCTTTCGATAAATCTCCCGGAATTTATTCCCGGAGTAGGGCGTTATTGAATTAAGGTACACGGAAAAAATCGATTTGCTAAAAAAATAAGTGATTAATCCTGGTTAAACGACTATTACAGTTGCGGTAATAAATTTTAACCGCTGTCTTTATTACCAACTATCCCAAGGAAATGGAATGTAAACTTAACAGCGTGGCTTTCCTTCGCTGGAAGAACGATCAATTCCCAATTGAACTATCTCATTATTATTTTAACTTGGATAGTTAAACAAAAATAACTGTAAAAAACCTTTTAAATTTTTATTGTCCGGAATTAAAACGCGGGCAATTAAAATTTTAATTAAAATTTCCATTTTCCGATGGCTTAATCAGTAAACAAGTAACAAAATAATTACAGACGCAAGAAATGTGCTTAAAACAAGGAATGTAGTAAACAAAACTGTAAAATTATGACTCGGTACAATAACAAACACAAAAATATTTATGCAATTTTTTTATCAAAATTATGTGTTTATGTTCACACCGTTTAGAGGCAATAATTAGCTCGTGACTTGGACAAGGAGTGCCTATTTGCGATATCGCCTCGTTAAATTCATTCCAATTTGAAGCAATCCAAGAACAAAATTTCATAAATATTTGCATAAGCTCGGAGATAATGAAGTTTTTTTCCCGTTGAATGTTTTCTCCTAATTAAGCTCACTCGCAATTTAAATCTCTGCACTGGATGAAAATATCGTAATTGTGCTTATTAAAGTGAAGGCTGCGAAATAATTTCAAGTGTTTATAACAAAATTTAATCCCATCCTCCCTCCGGTCGAGATTTGAACTATTGGCCAATAAAATACGCTTATTACGAGCGCATTTTGAAAAAATAATTGGATTTTCACTAAAAACGCTCGTGTGGGTATAAAATGAGCCATAAAAGCCTGATTTGTTGGGTAACGTTATCGACAACATTAATCACGTAAAATATAGGTGTCCCGAAGATTAGCAGGGCTAGGGGTCATTATAGTTGCAACATCTGAAATTATTGTTATCCTAGTTTACTCCGCGATCTGATTCTGGACACGAAACTGAGGCAATAATTTTCAAAAATGATAGATTTATAACACGAAAAGCGCTGGAAATCGAGATTAAAATTTTTTACTTTATTTTTGTATGGCAAAAGTGAACCGAATTGGCTCCTGCAGTCGTGTTAAAAGCTCTAATAATAAATCAAGGTCCGGCCATTTGTTAACTGTCTAATAGTTTTAGCAACAATTCGAAGTGATGGATAATACCCACGTGCGAAGATTGCCGGAAATACTATTACAAAATAATTGTTCAAAACTCAAACTGTGTTCGCAGAACCGATTGTGATACACAATTTTCACCATACATTTTAATGAGTATCATTAATAAATAGATATACAAATTAACGTCCATTGCACGCCCACCAGCATTGTTTAACCAGAAAATTTCCATTTTTTATTACTAGAAATAACACGTCAATTATCGACGTAAACAAAAGCATCATAATTTTAAGGCAGTGCTTCGCTGCATTTTTGCAAAATAATGCCTGGAATGTGTAATATCAGGATTTTTTCTGATTAGGAAGAACGCCATCTCCATACCGAAGAATTTAATTCGAGTTATTACAACCTGGGAGACCCTGAAATACCCACTCAAGTCTGCGAAAACATAGCCGAATGACAAATTTTTGCGATTGTAGGTGGTTTTGGTGGATTTAGATAAAATCACGGCAATTAGGGTAAGGTCGAGAGGTTTATGGATTTTGTAAAATTGGCTACTTTCTTATCACATCCTTATTAGAGTTGTGGCTTCGAAACGGTGGAAAAGCGGAAATAATTCCGAAGAAAGTGCAGCGAGATTTATTGGAGAAAACTAATCCAACAATGTCGATCCACCTGCTGTGCAAGTCAGCGCAAAAGTCAACAAAACTAATTTATTTAAATGCATGCTAACTCCCAGTGTAACAATAAAAGTAAATATATTGGATAGCGAATAATTTGCATATGGGACAAGCCTGACGTCACCTAACACGTGTTTGCAAAATATTTTTGGGAACACTTGTCAAATTTGCTTCTTCCTCCTGGTCAAGGACAGTAATAAAATTTCATTAAACCGCCGAAGATTTACATTTTGGCCGGTGAATGAAAACAAATAAGAGGCCGATTAAAAATCACATCACTCCTTGAAATTAGAAACAAAATTTTGTTTTCGAAATCATTCGCGAAAATAAATGACTGGTCAAAATTAATTCTAAAGCGAGCCATTCGAACTTAAAAATACACTTAACGTTTATTGCCTTGACGCTTCGATTTATTGAACGGTTTTTTCTGTTTTGTTTCTCGGATGGTAAACAGAATTTTATTAAGAAGTTTAAGCTTTATAGAAAACAAATCCCCTGATAGAAAACAGGTGGCAAAGTATCGGTTTTTTAAGTAGTTAAATCCCTTTTTCACTGTTTACCCGACATTAAAATTCAGTGATCGACAAGTTTTAATCTGGGAATAAATACAGCATCACGTGGGTGCTAATTAAATGTGATTTTGGGATTTTGGGACTTAGTACGGATTCGCGAATTCATTGTTTCACTAGATTAACTATCGCAATTTTTCGTCTGGTTCTAAGAGTAAGGTAAACAATCTTGACTTCTGTGTAACACAATTTGCAAGTTCTTTGACCAAAACACGAAAACAGTTTCAAAATAGCTACATTTATAGTAGAGATAAATCGAGTAATTTAGTGTCCATAATTGTATCCATATACGAATAACTTTAAATAAATTTTATATTTTGAAGGTAAATTCAAATGCTTTCCTGTTTTTATTTAACAATACGTATTGCAGTTCACAATTTGGGTGGTCTTGCATCTAAATAAATTTCGAAAGGCTCACCTTTGAACCATAAAAATAAAAAACATTTCCTAATGATTCATTCAGTGTGAACAGCAAATTTCAAAGTTCTACGGTTTTATCTGAATTTATGTAATTTTCAGGGTTATATATATATTTTACAAATAGTAGAATCTAAATTTCTAATCAGTTTAAGATAGTTTATGATATCCTCTAGCTCTGATTTGCATAATATAACACTTGAAATTTCCTCTCGTATCAAAGTTTGTTACTCCACATCTAATATTTTTATATGTGGGGCATATTTTCGAAAATTATCTTATTTTTTTACTTACATAAATTAATGTGTATGACGTTGAAAACATAATAATCATAAATTAAGGATTAAAGTTAAATGTTTTTGTTCCTAATGAGGGCATGTGATTTAAACAAATCAAAGTTTAAAAAAGTAACAATTTTTACATAAAAAATTAAAAAGCAGTTATAAATTTGGGCCTCATAAATAAAAGCAAATATTTAAAACCTAGAATTTATTTTGTTTGCTCAAGCTGGGATGAATATTGTAAATAAAGGAGTTTAGGGAAGTTGAAGTTATCGCAGATAAGAGTATTTGCAGTTTAATTCATCAGAGAATCAATGAGGTCCTAAATAAAGATAACAGGAGATAAAGACAAAAAGTAAATATTTTTACATAACTGACTGGTTTGCTAAATGAGTTTCGCTTTTTACCTTTCTTGGGGGTCCATATTTTCAGTACAGCACTAAGTGGGGTCAGAATAAAACTGCCTTGCAAAAAATCTCATAGTTGAGTTGCCAGACCCAATTGAATTTTATAGTAACAGTTCACCCAGTTTCCTGGGAATCCTTGAACTTTCAGCAAATTTGTATCTCAATCAAAATGAAAGATTTAAAATGTTTTTGCATGTGTCTTGGCGCCTACTCAAGCATCTTTAAAATCTGCGCCATGTCCATTATTCAACTTTTTTAATTTCTCGCTCTAGAAACAGTTGTGTTATAAAAAGACGCAATCTTTCGGCGATCGATATCGAATCGAATCTTTCAAATCGGCATAAACAGAATCATCTGCCAAGGATGTTACATAAACAGAACAGATGTAGACTGTCGTCAGCGGTAGTGACATAAACAGGCAGTTCATGGTCCATCGACCAATTCCTGCGATGTTTTTACGCCCCTTCGGAATTTCATAAACACGTACGTACGAGAGGCCTTTAAATAAACATCATCAAATCGAACAGCACCACTCCAACAGTCATTACATTTCGAAACTGTGGGCATTACTCTTCTAATGGATGGGGAGCACCACCATCAATCACCCACTGAAAACTCAATCAAATTTCGGGCTAATAGAGACAACTTTGCAAGCAATTTGTTGATCAGTTAGTTATTTTTTAAACCGAAGCGAAAATCAATCAAATAAAAGAAGATTCCTCTTTCAAACAGAATTTTTATTACTCAGTTAGTGTGTACTGTTACTACACAAGCGGGCACAGCAATGTGGCCAGTACTTCTTTGGGTCCTCCCTTCTAGGCACACAACTTTCTCTTTCGCTTATAAAATAATGACAACTGAAATAAATTAAAATCAATAATATTTTAAAACTTTACGACTTGTAACCTTTTAATGAAAAGAGTTCCATCGGATTGGCAAGTAATCAGTTCACATTTCCCTTGCCGTTGCGTCTTTACTGAAGGTATTACATGACCAAAGTCGTTGTGGTAACACCCACCAGGCCCTGTAGTAAATAATTTATTCATATTTTTCAACGAGCAAAAAGGAGCTTACTTCGAAGATCGTGTGGTCTTTCGATAATAATGTTCGATATGCCGCCTGCACTGCCCTCATATAGCACACACGACAATATCACAATCGCTAACAGTATCTTCATTTTGTACGTTAGAATGAGCCGAGTGCTATTTCAAACTTATATATAGGTGGAAATTAATGATTTTTAAACATTAAATTAGATATTACCTGGTTGATCGTAATCATAAAAATTTCAATATGTAATTATGATTTATTGCAGCTAAAACGAGAGATTTTTTTCTTAAATGACCATTTTATTGCTCACAACCACTTAAATATCTGAAAATATTACAATAATCTACCTGAAGTATACTTTTCGTAATATGTTTTTATAAAATACGAAAAACGATAACGAAACCAATGATGCTAAACCGAAAAAAATGAAAACGAAAACGCAGAGATAGTAACGGCGATCCCAGAAGATTCGGAAGAAGAAAACGAAAAAGGACAAATAACCGATAATTATCAAGAAGGGAGGAATGAAGAAAAGTAGAACGGATCATGAAAGAAAATACTGGGCTAAATTACGTAAAAGCAACAACAAGATAGTGCATAAGAATAGAACCCCAAACTATTGAACTAAAACTAAAAAACTAAAATGGAGAAAAAGAAACAAGAAAAAAAGTTACAAACAAGCTAGCAGCAAATGAACGAAGAGTTCTAGTCTGTAAATGCAAAACTTGTGTCTTATTAGCTCTAAAACTATGTAGCTTTTCCTAAATTTAAGTGAAAAATTGCTTCACGAGTAAGTTTTAGGTGCCATTGTTCTCAAAATGGCCTAGTTTATGGCCGCTAAATCTTTATTTTTTGTAATTAACGAAAGGCCATTAGCAATTTATTATTATGTTTTAAATATTTTTATGATCAGTTGGAAGTACTTGGTCAGCTTTACCTCAAGTTGCTCATTTGAGTTTTAATAAGAAGACCATTTGACTCATCCATTATTTTGTGTAAATGTAAGTACATTGTTTACGAAACAAAGAAAATAATTTGGAAAACGGCGCGTGTATCGCGCTCTGTTCCAAAATTTTATTAAAATAAATGCGGAATTGTGTACAATATTTCGCGAAGATCATATTCATAATTCTGTCGGGAAATCAGGGTTTGTAAAATCTAAAAACGACCTGCTTTGCCAACTTCCTATTTTATGAGATCTCTAAACTCGGAGCTTGTTTATTTAACTATTTATAGGTGTAGATATAAAACCACAATCAAATCAACAAGTCGGATTAAGCCAACTAATTCGTGCTCTTTTTGTGCACACAATTAACAAGTCGAATTACGATCCGATTAATTCGGGTTATGCGCCACGTGCTGTGCCATTTATAAATCTTCGATAAATAAAATACTGGGCGCCCGCAGCCCTAACTCCGAGCACAATTTCTGGTAAAAACTCGTCCGTAACGACGAGGAAGGGTATTAAAGACTAATAAAATTCTTATAATAAATAACAAATTAAGGAGCTCCTTAAACATCGTTATGAGATCATTTTAAGGGCCAATTTCGTCGACGTTGACTCATCCTCTTTATTGTTATTATTTTCAAAATGCGACACTGCGTGTCTTATTCCTTTATAAATATTGATTAATGATCAACTTTCACGATGTACCAGTAATGAAGGCTATAAATTATTGCGTCTGGAACCAGCAACTCGAATACAAACGGCTCCTGTGGTGCAACATCGAAAAATCTCAATCTAATTTAATCAAAATATTATAATTAGAGAACTTGTTACGCAGAATGGCCGACCCACTGAATATTTTTGTCGTCGGATGAGGCCTTTGAGATAAAGGGTTAAACAGGAAATTAAACGACAAAGTCAGAAACGAGATGTTTAACTCGAAGTAATGAGATAAGTTGGTTGCAATGATCTAATTTCCCTTTTTTCTCCCATCGATCCTCCACAAAGATTTTCCTTACTTACCAACGCCACGATAAGTCTTACCTGAAACAAGAATAGAAATCTGTTAATATTTTGCTCAAAGTCAAATACGGTTTAACAAAAACATACCAAAAACATGGCTATAATTAACTCAGATTTTTAAGCAAGTGGTGTAAATTGCCACCTTCTGTGCTCTGGAAAATTTGCCGCAAAATGTGGAATGTTCTGGTGCCCCCTTTGAAAAAAATGGTACAAAACGATGACTGGACAATTTCATTTCAATATGTTTGAGTTTCTGATAGGCCCTATTACCAACTATGACTTGCATTATGTGCAATTTGGGCAATAGTTTCAGTTAATTGATCAATTTTTGAGTGACTAAGGGTACAACAATTTCTCTGATAAGCAAATGGAAAGGTGGTTTGCGAAATAGTAAAAAACACACAAATGCAAAAAAAGTCTATAATTACTTGCATTTGCGTCACATACCCACATTACTATATCAACGTTGTGGTAATTGGTAAATATAAGCACATAGTAACAAAGGAAATTTGTGCAAACAATATTTACAGCCATTAACATTGAAGATGCAAATAAAAGCAAATAGTTTAAAAAATTGGTTTGCCGAGCACGCTGCTTTGATACACAATTGCGGTACTTCCTGCATAGCAAGTGGAAAAATGTTAATCTTGGAATCCATTACGAAAACGTCCAAGATCTCGCGAACGGATTAAAAGATGTCGATCTGAGCGGCCAATTGCAATTAAAAGAAAATTCTTGTTGGTCGGTTATCGGCTCGAATTATCTAAGACTTCAAACGTGCCAAGAAAATTTAATTAGGGACGGTTTTATTGGTCTTTGTTGGGTTAGTCACCCTGGGAAAACAAAACGAAAATTGTCACATTTGTTTGTTGAAAAATCAACGACGGAGATCCACACCCCTTGATCCTCCTGAGCTTTTGAGCGGCGTCGTTAATAAGGATTTGGCTCCCCTAGGAAGATATCCGAATATAATGCCGTGTAGTCACTTAATTACCCTTATACACTTTCATGCAAAAAGCCCATTTTTCCGGCTGTGATTGATCAAGTCCTGATTAATTCTGCACCACACTCCGGCAAAAACTCCGGGTTTATCCAGAGATATGATCATTTTGCGGATTAAATTGTGAAATGTTGAACAAATCGACGATAATCTCTCGAAACCATGTCAAGTGCTTACGAGCGAATTAGAATGATTTTCGTGCATGTAAATATTGACCGTTTCGATTTTAAGCATGGAACAATAGCGTACGCTTTTTGCACAATTCTCTAATTAACCCAAATGCAAATGCGAGGAAAATAAGAAACGCCGATATAATTTTAACTCAAGGAAACAACCGGTGATATTTTCGGCCCTGACATGTACATTACTAGTACACAAACATGCATCTCCGAAAAACACAAATTAGAGCTTACTAACAACATGTAAACATCTTTTATGTTAGCGCACCGACTGGAAAACAGGACAAGTTTCGAATCAAACGCAAAAAATTCAATTTTGCAAATTTAATTAGAGCACGTTATAAACAATTCTCAAGGATAGCAGGACACGAAAAATCCAGAATTAACCGACAACACTTGGTTATTTGGTGACAGATTGTGCACACTGGTACAGAGTTGATTTAGGAAATATTTAAATTTTTCTAAGAAAAATTAATTTTCCAGTTATAGAGTGGGCAACGTCTAACAATAGATCGATAATGGTCGATTAAAAACATGTTTTAACACAAGATAAACTTTTATCGTCCTGATATTGCAGGAATAATGTCTATAGTTTAAAAAATAATGGATTTTAACTCGAGGTATACCCTACAAAGCGGGAGATATTGTTTAAAAAAACCTTAGCAAAAGCACCCTGTATTCTTTTATTATATTTTCCAGAGATTTTCCTCATAGTATATTGCTTCCACAAATTTAACTTGAAAGTGTTCGGCTGGAACATTCTTTGCCCTCAAAAGATTTTCTAATGGTTCACACCCTTGGATAGTGAAATCATTAACTGAGTGCGTCCTTCCACGGTTATTAAAATCAACAGGTCATGTGCTTCTCGATTACAGTGAAGAAGAAGCCTGGGTAGTGTTTCCAAAAATATATTCACTGAAATTTAATCTCTTTTTCCAGTAATTTGGTAACTGCTTCCATCAATCTGCATGTCAATCTTTATTTTCGACCGCATTATTTAATCATGGTCTATTTGTTTTCTTTGTGGAACAAATGTGGAAATATCACGAAGGAGCCAACAATAAAATTCGGTCTCACATGTACGAATGTAATATGAAAGCGACAAATGCAATACATTTAGGGATAGTGGCTTTCAGTCGTGGTTATATGTTATTTAACTTTTCGGACCTGTCCAACACGTGCCACATTTTCTTGTTTTTGTGAAATACTGACTTCCCTTATTATGAATTGTTGCGGAATGTAAACTAGCCGGCCATGTTATGCTAAGAAAAACTTTGCAGATAAGAAGAAAAAATGATAATTAACAAGCGCAAATGAAGCATGAGACATAAATTAAAAAGATTCAAGGAACTAATGACTGTACTAATTACAGTAATAATAATTAAACAATAAGATTAAATTTGTTCGTATGGTTGAGATTTATTAAGGCCGCACCGACATGCGTACAATCATCTACGAATTAAAAAACTCGAATTTGCACACTGTTATAAATTACGCTCCATTAAGGTCACCAGTGTAATTATGATAATGCCCCCGATTATTTATTTTCATAATTAAATTTCATTTAATTCCGGATAACTCATTTAACATATCGCAAAAATTAATTACAATTACAGCGCTCGCATTTCCTGCGAAAAACAAACTAAAACAAACTCTCGATAAACCGTCCTTGCTGATAATTGCTGGTGTCGAGCATCACCAAGTAATTGATAATTTTTTAGTCTGGCGTAATTCATCATTTCGCGCAGCGAATTAAGTGGCTGTAAAAACTATTTGAGTAATAGGAGCTTGTTAGTTCCGCAAATAACAAATTGTGGTGGCCGGTCGAAATTTATTGCGGTTTGATGTCACTGTTTACATTTTCTCTTGTCTTATGTCGAGCACAATACTTTAATTGCACATCAAGGAAGTGGAAATTTGCTTAGCGCAAAAAGATGTGCTGCATTTTGTGCCAAGAGGGTCTTAAAAAAGATTTATTTCTGCGAAACGAAGGCGTCTGCTGCCAGCGTTCGAACAATTGTGCCACCGAAATATCACTCAAATAAATACTAGAACCATAATTACCCAGTTTTTTATTCTTGCTTCGTTGCGTCTAGAAAAAAAAATTGAATCCCTTATTTGTCAACATTCGTGGGCTTTGACGATGACATGGTTGCACCCATCCAAGGACAAACAACATTTAAACATTCTCTTAAATAAATTAATTGTCTTGGTTAACCACATTTGTTTTCTGTCTATATTTTTTTATCATATTCAAATCACCATAATAATCATCCTATCATGATGTAAGAGGTCGTTGAACATTACGTAACCGCTTTATGAAATGTGACCTTGCTTTTGCTAAATAGACCACATTAGGTTTCTAATGCCAGCTAACTCATATTTCGTGTCCCAAATTCATACCAAATTTTCATTATCTTGAGCCATTGTTTCGATCGTTGTTTTCACACCTTGTCGTGCGATCAAATTTTGGTGAAACTCGCCAAAATGACCATGAAGAAATTGCCTTGACTTTGGCACAAACACCTTGCGAAAAAAATATTTTGTTGCTGTCAACTGCAGCTTACCACCTTGATCGGATCAACCTTTTGAAATGTATGTTTCTTATCAGTTGAGATGCAAGTGAGGTGTAACCTGCTAATAATAATTTATGCTTCCCCAGTTTCTGCTGACAGCTCATATTTGCAACTTATTCACCAAAAAACATTCAGACAATATGAATCCGAGAGTGAGATCTTTGTCAACAGCTTCGTAGTTGTTCGCTAAAGTTTTTATTACTTTGGGAATAAAATGTTGCTATACGAAAGATGTAAGTTGAAAGGAAAATAAAAGAGGAAACACTTGAGCATCCAGAAAATGTACTGCTGACCCGACCAAGAAAATTGAATAGTGAAACAACAAATCTCATTTAATATGTATCGCATTGTATTCTCCTTGGGTTTGTTTAAGCGAATATTTAATGTTAAGGTTGAAAGATTGTTATTAAGTATGATAGTTATTGCAGTTAAACTTATAAGTTTTTTCGTTTTTCTTTTAATCACTAGTTACCTCTATAAGGTAAATTATATGTCTTATAAATGTTTAATAAAGTCGGCACTAGAGTGAAAAATCGTTTGAGCTAATTATTACACATGTTATGGAGATTTATTCCGTAGTTATTGTTTCGCATACTTCGGATAATTAAAATTGTGCATGACTAAGGAGGGAAAGGATACTCGAATTTTCCAAATAAGTGAAATCCCGCTTGAGCAACACTTGGATTTGTTTCTCGGCCATTATTAGAGAGATTTTCTCATCGTTAATTCATTGAAAAAAGCCGACATATTTACGGAATCGAAGCCTGAAATAACAGTTAGTGGCGTTGTGTTAATTAATGATTCCATCTGCATATCGGTGACGCTGAAATTGCATTTAAGTCTGGACAGAGGCCAAATTAATTTGGACGTCTTTAAAAAATGAAAATTACGGTTTCCCTAATCTAAATATTGCATACTATTACCAATCAGTTTCGCACTCAATGCAGAATCGAGCAACGTGAGCTCGAGTTTAACAGGTGTAAGAAGACGCACCTTTTTTTGATAATGCATTCATGCACCGCGACGTGCACGAACAACGGGAAACAAATTATAAGGCTCTAAAATGATCGAACGGGCGTTGCGTGAAATTTTATGGCCTTTTTTCATTTCCATCGTGCTTAATTACCGAACTTAAGGCTTTGAACGCGGTGTTTGTTGGGTTTCATCATCAAGAACGCCATTAATTTTCAGGTGAAGACAAAGGTCACCAACACGACGAATTAACCCGAACCAAAACACGGCAATTCTTCAAAAAAAGTATTTTTGTTGTGCAACTTTGCCCTGTTTGCGTTTTCCCCGTTATTGTTCATTGAACAATGAAGTTTAAACAATGATTAAAAAAGTGACTGCTAAAAATGCATTAAAAGAAAGTAGCTCAGCAAACAAGAATAGCAGTGACGAATTAAAAACAGATTAATATTTTCTACTAGTAATTATCCACAAATTGTGGTTCGTCTTAATTGCATTGAGAAATCTCTGAAAGGAAACCAAATCACTACTTAAATCCATCTATCACCGTATAAAAATTCACAGACGAGAAAAATAAAAAAAAACTGATTTTAAGTGCTTTTTAAAATGAATGAAATAAAGGCAGTACTTTCGCTTGCGAAAAGGTATGTAAAGGTTTAGATTAAAAAACTAGAAAAGTAGTCACGGACACGTTCAATCGTTCTTGCGATCTAAAGTTGATTAACTATTTTTTAGAAATTCGAAGGAGTTTCAATACTTTACATAGATTTTACTCTGAAAATATAACTTCAG
Organism: Tribolium freemani; assembly: GCA_939628115.1. NCBI lineage: Eukaryota > Metazoa > Arthropoda > Insecta > Coleoptera > Tenebrionidae > Tribolium > Tribolium freemani. The sequence continues at coordinate 14,313,793 of OW626785.1, read as the reverse complement.
GCAAAAATTAAAACACCGTCTGAAGTCGTCTATAATTATTATCTATAAAATGTAAAAAAAAACACGGTGTACGTCTAGAAAAGCATATTCCAATCGTTTTCGGAATCTAAAGTTGATGGACTATTTTTTTTTCGATATGTGAAAAAACTCACTGTCTTAAATAACTACACTTCGTCAGGACAATACCAAGAAGGAATAATATTCTAAAAATCAATCCACCTTATGGAAAAACTATTGAACTTAAATAAGTTGTTCAGTTTGCTAAAGTTATCAATTTAAATAAAGTAGAAAAAATAGAGTCAATAGAGAAATAACTGTATTTCAGTCAACTTCAAAACCATGACCGTGAAACAAAACGTTCCCTCAAGGTCACTGCCAAAAATTCCGTCGGAGTTTTAATTAAAACCCGAGGAGCGTCTGATTTATTGCGCGAATTTTGGTGTATGCGCCGGGCGAATTTTCAGTTTTTTCCGAACAAAGCGTTCGTTAATTAAGTTAACTCTTTGATAGCCTTCGAAAAACTATAATGGAACAAAAGCCTTTTGACGTGAAAATTGCAGTTTTTGTATCGGAAACTAACCCTCGAAATGACTTGCCATTCCCTCGCACCTGTAATTTCCAGTGATTTGATGAATCATTAATTTTACAACCGGCGCGCCTCAATCAAAGCCATTCGATACGACTGCCTATCACACCGATGGCTCTATTTCTCCAAGAACTGGCAACAGACAGAAACGCAAATGATAAACAACGGATAGAAAGTTGATTGATAAGGAAATTGCGTTCCTTCGAAAATCAATGCCCATTTAAATAATGAAGTCGATTTGTGCCTTAATGTCGTCGTTTTAATAATGCAAATGGTGCGTGGTAGCACGACGTTCCTGCAATAACAATATTACACGTACACACTTCCCAATCCAATATCGTGATCTGACGATTCGCGATTGCGACAGCACATGATGCATGAGGTGAAAGCTCGAGGTTGGCGACCCTGCCATTGTTGCAAATTCTTATTTACTCGCGCTGCACCGGTCCTTTTTCTCGAGGAGGAGAAATGGCGATAAGCAATTTCCGCTCAAAGAATTCATTTCATAATTAGCCACTGGCAGGTGTTGGTGTCCGCTATGATAGCGAGGCCGTTAATTTTTATGGGGCGTGTTAATTGTAACTTTTTTTAGAGGAAAAATAAACACGATGTTTCGCTTTATGGCAGGCGCGCTGCAGTTCGAATGCACTTTTGGGGCTGTGCTGAAAAACGACGCTGATATTGGGTTTATGACCCTTTTATTGCCTTGGCTTTATGCACCACCCACATCGAGAGCTTAAAAATACACGGCTATTGATTCGGAAAACAATGAGCATGCAAAAATGCGCGAAAATTGCATTAACATGAGCTGCATTCGCGCCGCGCGGAATAGACAAACAGGAAAACCTATTATTCTTTTGTTTCGAAAATTCATTTTTAAAAGCGTGCGTGCAGCGTGATGTCCATTATGGTTAAAAGCAAATTCTGGTGCACCAGCCTGTCCTAGGTTCTACAGTTTTTAACAAATTTAAAAGTTGAAAGCTTAACTACGAGTAACGAACATTGACCAAAAGAAAAATGGATTTTTCTTAATTTCTTTCTAGTGATTTAAATGAGACTACAGACATACATTTTGTTCAAATTGTGACAACACGACAGAGCAATAATACCAATCATTATTTAAGAAAAGTTCCAGGTACGAATTTGCCTCGAGGTTGACAAAAGTCCTTTCTGCCACATGGTTAGAAAAGTAGATTTTCCTTCGTCAAATTCAGTGACAAAACTAAACTTTTTTCAACTGAATATGACATTGACATTTGCTATTTTGCAGTTATAATAATAAATATTACAAATGTACTACACAGCATGAAAAATACTGAGACAAGGTGACCTGCCATTTAATTTTTTAGGATATAATGGACGATAAACAATTGAGTGCTGTGAGCAATTGTTTGCTTTGATATGTTTTTTAGCGAACTTTGAATGATTATTATAACAAAAAATGTTTAGCTTCTGGTTATATTTTTTGAGTAGGTGTAAGTATAATATAAAAAATGAACAACAAATAAGGACACTTTTTGTTACTCTGCTTGAACAACAATCTGATTAAAAAATCGGGGATGTTAGTCTTGCTTATGGCGCACGTGAACATTGTTAAACTGGATATATTTTCAACATTTCTTCAAAATTCCATTTAAATCCCACCCCCACACAACTAATCTGTCTACAAAGTCTGGCTTCATTTTCTCGTAGTTTCCTGCAATAAACCCGCCAAAGCGATGATTTAATCGGTCGTGAACAGCGTCTGCAAAAATGGAAAAATGTGGAAAATTCGCCCGGCGCATACACCAAAACCGCTCTCGCCGTGAATCAATTGGCTCAATGAAACCTAGGTCAGGTTCAACTTATTAATAAAGTTCTAGCCCTTTGACCTCATGACTTTCGATTTTATTTAATTATCGTCATGAATGAGCTCAGAATCCTATTACAAGTCGTTTTATAATGGAACTCATTGATTATTCCACCGGCAGAGAGGTGAACTTGACATATTAAACTGGCGCAGGAGAGCGAACTGAACTTCTTCAACTCGAAACTTTTTATATGTTACCATCAAAAGTTTAGTTAATAGAGAGAAGGGAGCGACGAAAGTAACTTAACCATGAACGGTCGTTGGAGCACTCATTAATTGGGCCTTCATTTAGGAAAATGAATGCTAGTTTAACTCTAACTGTCACGTAAAAATAAAAATTCGATAATTTCGTCAATTAGCTTTAAAAACTTTTAATCGACGCATGCGACCCACTTTTAATATTAAAGCGGCTGGCGGTTAATATTCATATGAATTAATTTACGAGCTGACTTTTGACGTATCGAGCCTATAAAGCGACAATTATTTTGATTACGTCGCCCGTAATGAGCCTTCTTAATTACCCTAATTTTTATACAAGCGATCACTCATTCCTAGCGCCATAAATCCACAAAAAGCTCATTTATAAACAAACCGGTAAAATCGGCGGCCAAACAACTACGAGATTGAAAAAATTAACAAGCTTTTGATGACCCGTCAATATCACTCGTTAGAAATTAATTTGACAGCTGATGCGAGGAAGTTGTAAACAGGCTTTAAATCTTTGAAAAAAGTGATCTTTCTTGTATCTTGATGGCGCAATATTCTGTCAACAACCGTTTTCCCTTTCATTAAATCGAAGCTCTTTCATTAATTGTTTCACCAGCGGCATTTCCAAATCCATAAATGTTTTTGTCAGTCGTTATCAGATGTAGCAAGTAAAAGCGAAAACATTGTATTACCCACACCTGCAATAATACACTAATGACAAAAACATTCCATTAACACGAAAAATCTGATATAAAAATGAAAAGCGATTAATAATGGAAGCGGCGGAAAAACAAATACATTATTGGCTATAAGCAATGGAAAAGTTGTGTGACCCCACTGTCATTTTAGAAAAATTCTACAACAAACTCCTAAAACAGTTTCAACACACATTTTCTATCAATCGAGATAGTTCAAAAGTGATAATCTGGTTGTAGTAGTTTGTTTGCACTCGTAGTTTTTTTCTTATTAATGTGACATCTTTTAATAATGTAAACATGTTGAGACAGAGCGTTAATTCTAAGTTCAGTGACACCACATTCTTAATAATCTGTAAATAATACTGTTTTTAGACACAGTTTTACTTAAAATAATTAGAAAATTAATCAGTGCTACTAGAGCAGACATTTAAATATTTAATCAAAATTGTGTGATTAGGACAAAATTAATCGACACAGTAAACCAGTTTTAGAAATTTGATTAGATTTTGTTGGCTGGCACCACTTTTATTATCCAATTATTTCTAAACTTCTAATTGAATTTTGATAGTCGTACACTTCTTTTATGTTTGTTTTATTGTTTTGTTTTTCTCCTTGTCCCCATGTAAATTATTATTGTTGTTAATGCTCCAAACTGATAAGCTTTATGAAAGAAAATTGCCTTCGGTTATACCATTTCTCTAATTATATTAAACGTAAAAAACTCATTTACCTCCAACACGTTAAAATTTCATTAAGTGTCTAGGAACCACAATTTAACACATTATCTCTTAATAAAAATTTCCAAAGTTTCAATGAGAGATTAACACCTGCACTTTCACGGAGGCAAATGATATGCAGCAATAACAATAAAACGCTTACGCTTATTTTAATCATGAAGAAAGTTCTTGTAGAGACTCCCGGAGCTAAAAGCAATGGATGTAAGGGATCAGAGAGCTTCTTGCGCCTGTTAACGACGTTGCGGAGCCCCCGAATTGCGTGCGAGCAAAATGAAAACAGTCATAACCGCATGGCAATTTATGATAATGTAAACACCTCCAACTTCTATTATTCAAACAAAACAAACTCCCAAGTAGGAGGGTAACGTATGGATTAAGTTATCCCCGATGTCACGTACTTTTCGAGTTTGCTTCGACAAACCGGAGTTTAATTTGTGTTGGTAACTTTCTGACCAGTCAGTCATAACAAAAGCTCGATACAACATGTGTGCAATTGCACCATATTTTCATAGCAGATGATAAGTGACGTAGGAAAGCTTGATGGAAAAAGGCAGAAGCTCGTAAAAGTGATATCCAATCAGCGAGACGACTTATTTTTCGAGAATTGTGGTCATTTTTAACGACGTGTTTTGATAGACTGACGCAGAAAAACAAAAGCGAGAATTAACAAGAGATAAAATACAGACAAACAACTCAAATAATAGGTAATTACGTCCTAAAGAGTCTCTATTCCTAGGCCGCTTGAAAAACTCATAAATTCGTAATTGTTGCAAGCTTTAATGAGTCATTGTATTCTGTAATGAATATTAAACAAGAACTATCTCAATAGTCGTAATAAAATTGAGACAACAAGTCGTAAAGTCATTTAAAAAGTCCATAAAACTCCTGAAAAAATCCGTGAAAGTTTCAGCGTGAACTTGCCAACACGTGACATTTTCCTTTTCAGCCTACAAACACACTAATAGTTGCCCAAATAAAATCGGGATATTCGATCAATACTGCCCGTTTCCAATCACTCAAATAGACCACATTGGAAACATTAATCACCAGTACTTGATTGGCGCTTTCAGAGCAGCAACTTCTTAATAATTTGCCACAAATACAAAATGTATTGCTTGGAGCAAATTTGTTTTTTAATAATAAATAGACATTACTGACCAAACACACGTCCAACCGTAAGCAGCGAGTCATTTTTTCAGAAATAAAATATCAACCGCGATAACCTTTCACATTTATTTCCAGTAATTATTTCCAAATAAACCCAAGTTTTATATTTTCGTGCACACTTTTGAAATGTCATGCAGGCGAGAGATGGGTGGGACTGAATAAGAAATTGATGTACCGGCTGGCCCAAAAACAATTCTTCGGCAAAAATGAAAATATAATAATTTTTCGTTTAGGAAAAGCTTAACTCCTTGGCCGCCGTTTGTTTTGATAAAATTAGCCACCATATGTTCCACTTACGAAAGTCGAGACTAACAAGAATAACAACAAAATAATGCGACAAGAGCTGGGGCAAGCACTGGTACAGTTGAAGTGTTTTTTCTTCTGTTTTGTTTATTTTGAATGCAACTGTTAAAGTGAAGTTAATTTAAACCAGCATCATTAACTAGCACTTTCCCATCAGTGTAAATAATTTACGAAGAGTGCGGTGCAGGCCAATCGTGCAACTCGTTAGACCGGAGCTAAATTATTCATATTCGCCCGATTGCTTATTTAAACGATTTCGTCGACATCTTTTATGATTCCGTGCCTGCATGCAATTTAAAATAAAACAAAAAATAAACATGCCAGACGTAAATATTATTGAACTTTTATGAGGACGGTTCAATTCCATATTTTACGATTACTTGCTCGTCTTATCATTGCCATAAAAGCAAAAATTCTGAGGGAAAATCTGGTGGTTGCGTGAAATAATGCGAATTTAAACGCATAAAAAAAAATAACTCGGGAAGAAAATGAAACAGTTGAGTCAAAAAAGTGGTCGCAGATGAAATAATAAATTTCCGAGAAGTACTTGCATAAAAGGCGGAGAAAATATTAAAGAGAGACATAAATAACACAAAAATACAAAACACCAAAGCAAAGAAAAGGTAATAAATATGAAATATTCAAATTAGTGGTCCGGCCCTGAAACTCCCTCGAGCAGTTTGAGGAGGGTCCACTCCACCATACATTACATATACTGTCAGCAAACATCACTTTCCTGCGAGCAAAGCTAATTCAGAATACTTTTCTTAAAAGCTAAACTTTGGATGTCTCTGAAACTTTTAACGAAGTCAACTTTTCCTAATATTTAAAAGTTGCACAAATTTCGATTAAATTACATCTTCGCTTTTAGAATATTTTTTTATTAGGGACGAAACTCGAGTAATAAATGTCCAAGTTGAATTTCACCAAAACAAAAAGAATTAATAATCTAAAACATAACTCTGCTTAATAAAATTCTTCTTTTAATTAATGACTCAATTAAGTGTTTTTTGGAACGTCCTTTTATTGTCATGTTTAATTTCCTCAACTTTTTACCTTACCCTGGCGGAATTAATTAATTTTTGCCCAAAAGTTCGCAACTTCGTGGCCATAATAACAAACAGCAGGTAGACGACAACTTGAAAAGTAATTTAATTATGCGGATAGATACGCAATTGCGTAAAATGTGGACATTTTAGATACTTGGCGAATACCAAGTGGAACATAGGCGATAACCTCCGGTACAACAGGAGGTGATTTATTGGGAATATCGCGACCTCTTCCAACACGAAAGAAAAAGTCTTATAGAAATATTTTATTGGGGTTTCTGAAACAGTGCCTAATTAATTAAAATTCTGTTCGGCTATAACGTGAAAAACTCAAGTGCATCGTTATCTCCAACAGAAGAGTCTGTTGCAATCCTTGACGTCAGAGATTGCCTGCATACAATTAACTCATGTTGCAGTAAACCATAAAGACCTGTTTCAAAATAAAAACTATTAAAAGAACTTATCTCTTAAAATTCCAGCAGTGTTTGAAAATTCATTTCTCATTTTCGATTACCACTTTTTAATTAGTTGGAATAGAATTCTGACCTTTCCTTAATTTATTGAAAGTCATTAATTCCAGCGATAGGGCTTTGAAGACGCTCTAATATTCTATTTTACTATCGAAATTTATGGCTGGATATAAATTAAAGAGGCCATTACATCGGATTTTTGCCTTGCTATTTTCCATGTCAATGGACCAAAAAATTCTAAAGACATTTCTGAACTTATGTTGACATATTTTACTTTTCCCCCCTTTTGGTGGTGCAGCTTTCATCCTGCGGAAAAAGCTTTCCCGTCGGCTAAAAATCCTGAAGTAGACAACAACTGCAAAACGGTTTTGTATCGTGATTATTTATTAAAACTGCGATTCCCTACGGAGGCATGGGTTTCCGTAAAAGGGCCTGCGGAGAGATCGCTCCGTGATGCTGCATAATTCATGCAATTGACATTTTTATTGACGAGTGCACTCTCTACACACTACTAACCCCCATAAGTGACACGATTAGACGGACGTCTAAAAGCGTGTAGCTCAAGTCAGGTTAAATTGGGTCGAATTTCGATTTTATAGGCCAGTAAATTTCCTCGAACGAAATTTATACGAATCGAGTTAAAATAATACTTTATGGATGGGTCCGCGTATAGAGATGTCTGCGAGGCTGAAAACGGCGAGATAACCGCATAATGCGGTATCGTTTGGGGCGTGCGTGTCACAGATTTCACATTAAGTCGTAAATCTTCTCTCTTTAAAACTTAGTTTTATCGAATAGTTTCGTCAGTCCAAATTGCCCGAGTAACAGACTGAATCCGGGGCCCTGGAGGAATTTGTGAGACACTGGCGCTGACTGCTGGATTCTTGAGCAATGCACACGATGGGAATTTTAAACTGTCACTGCTCCAACTTTGTGTTACTCGAACATGCGAGAAACAAGAACCAGATTAAGACAAGTTTCACCCAAGAAAACTACACTTGGACCTTTTATTTTCCTTCTGATTCATTCAAAACTACGCTCGCTTCACTCTTTCTATAAATTTGGGGCGATGATAAATAGCGAGAGATTATTTTAGCCGTTGCAACTTTTTACCACTTCAGCTACAACGGAAGCGACATCAATCAGAGTGTCAACTAAAATTTAAATCTTACAGAAACTGGAAAACTAACATTTTTTAGATTAATTGACTCGAGTTTTACGACTAGAAACTTAATAGATTAGGCAACTGCTATATTTACATATTTTGACAAATAACAAGCTCCAGAGGAAAAAAACCTGAAAGGTCTCTAGGGACGCCTCCACATATCTGTTCTGAATACCTATTTCAGGTTGAAGGCTCCTGCACTAGATCGTGCAATAGTTAAATGCAGCCCCAGGCGGGCTTTAATGAATGCTGAAATCGTGAATTCAACGATCGATTTAAGCCCCAGAATATTAATACAAACACTACTCCCAATTGCACCGGTTGTTATTAAATATTGCGAACCTCATAACCTTTTAAACAGAAGCAAGCAATATCTGCTCGAAGGTCTTAAAGATTAACATTTTGTGTCTGAATTATATGTTCTCTCATCAAGTCATCACAGAGAGATTAAATTTTCGTAAAAATGGTAATTGAAAAACGTGATTATATGAACAATAGTATACAGTTGCGATTCCTGAAAACGCCTCCAGGAAAAATTAATACGGTTTCAAGTTGGCAGTTTCACTTCAAGAATCAAAAACCAAACTCCTTATCGTGTGAAGGACAATTTTGTTGTTGGACAGTGTTATTCAACAACTTTTAGGTAGGTACTACATACTATTTCTAAATTGCTCTTGATAAATTTCAATCAATTCCTGACAACTTAGCCTCGTAATCAGCGTTATCCTTAAATGAATTCGAATCTGCAAGGTGCTCGTGTTATTTTTGCAATATTCCGAATACGTCCAACCTTGATACATTTCGCTCAACCAAAACGTTTTATTCCACCCCTGCCTCCTCCATTTTTCGCGTATGGGGCGACAATGGCCCTCCCGGCGAGGCTGAAGAGCGAAAAAACGCAAAAGCGGGGCTAAAGAGAGTCTCAACGTTGCAAACAAAGGCGGATTTGCATTTAGATAATAGACGTTTCGTTGCAGTTCCCGGTGCATTACCCTTTCGTATCGAGCGGTTTGTCCTGCTGAAACTGAAATTGCTCCCCGTGACGTAGCCAACGTCCTTGCACATGCCAAAGAGCTGCAACTGCACTGGCCGCTTGCCAAGCTCATGTTGCATTTTGTGATATAAGTCGTTGAACTTTCGCTTCGACACGAAATTTATTTTGGAGCGCGTGCCCCTCGCGGTGGTGACCCTTTTTCGAAGCTATGGTACAAAAAGTGCTTTTATCACCAGCGAACACGGAATCTATTATCGCACACCTTAAAGGATAATTAATTTAAATAAAGATAAACCGCTTCCTGATCGAGCTGGAAAGAGTTGGACTTATCTCGTGCTCAAAGACGCGATTTGTCAAGAGTTTTACTCGAAAATTACTCACGTAACGCGCTTTTTACGACAAAACGAAAAAATAGTTAAAGAAACTTTATTGTGAAAGCTATCTATGAAATATGACCGAGCCGTCTAATAAATCACTTTAAACACATGATTATTTTCAACGCGGGTTGTCAGGTTAGATACGGCATATCACAACCGTATTTCACAAATATCCAGTAGTTATAATGTGTTTTACCACCTATGAATGGCTGAAAGGTTGACAGATACATTATATCACGGTTGAACTCGAAGAACAAATTTAACAAGAAGAGAACCTACAAAAATCCAATAACGTGGGGAGAAAATTCGGAAAAGCATTTTTGACAAGCTTTTTTAACGAGCCTGAAACTCCGATAAAAGCTTAGCGAGATATGTAAGCTTAACCTGAAAAACTTCCGAATTAGATCTCTAACGAGCTTAATCTGTGCAGCTTTGAGAATTACATCTAATTACAAAAATAAATTTGTTTCAATTAAGAAACAAAACGGTGGCTCCACTTTTTAAACATTATTTAAAGTGGGTGGCTCACCGGAAATCTCATTTTGAGTTAATTTTATGGTCACTTATGTAATTTTCCTATACGCATAGAAAATGTGCCTTTAAAGCTCTCGGTGTCAAATACGCTAGCGTGTCCGCAATAAATTAAAGCCACGCAAATTCTATTAAAATAATTGTGTAGGCCGAAGACTTTCGTGTATGCCCGTCTAAATTTACAAATCTTGGCCGATCTTAAAGGTTAATTTCACTCAACAGGTTCAATAGCAAAGTTGCAAAACGTTTCGTGACGTTATTATCAGATAACCATAACGTAGTATTGTAATAAAAGGAGCTTTCGTAATGCGGAAAAAATAGCTTTCGGGATATACTCGAGAGAGTTGTGCCCCATGTGTTCGCTGCACGCGCCAGTGAAGTCAACGATTCCCTATTAACCCCCATAATTAAGAAAGATCGCGTCGGGACTCCCTAGGAAATGAAATTATCACGGTGTATTTTGTCTCCAAGTATATAAAAGTTTTATTGGTGTGACCTAACTTTCGGCAGCATTTTAATTACACATTGTAATCTCGGTAAGCTTAACGATCTGGCTCGATGTTGATTTTAACTTGGCTTGTAATACTCTCGGGAGGCAAGAACATAATTAAAGGGAAATTGAAATTGCGGAGGTTGGTTCCCAATTATTTTTTAGGCGAAATTTCGACGGTATTAATTCGATCATCTTTGCTTGCCGAGTAATCATCTTCATTATGATTGTAACGAATTCATTTCCTGAAATATTTTAATTAACCCCGAAACGTCGGAAGTGGAGCACTCGCGCTCATAGACCGCCAAGTGCGTTATTGAAAACCTCCCTGATATCGACTATTAATTCGAAACACTTATCTATCTTTACGAGAGGATCGGAATTCGGAGCTCACCGTTGGGATTTCGCTTATCTCGGGAGCTAAAGGGTGGCTTTAAACTTGCTAAAGTCGCAAATTTTCAGCATGACGAAAAGAAAAAATTGATATGTACCGAGCAAGTGGCGGAAATAAAGCAAAAGCTTCCTCGAGACTTTAATTAATACAAAAGCTATCGCCGCTCGGAGATTTCCACTTCGTTGCGAGAAAGTTCATTACGCTAATTCCTTCCAGCCTTGACCAAAAAAGCGTTACACAAATTCTCCTGTGTAAACCGTTTGCAAAAAGCTCCCCAAGAATTGAGGACAATCTGATTTATTTTAATTAGCTAATGCCCGAAAATGTGGCCACAGCAAAAGCATCGGCCAACTGACGCCGAAAAAAATGAAGTTTCGCAACAAACTGTTACCGTTTATAATAAAGTAAATTCGGGTCCAGTGTGTGTCATAAAAAGCAGAGCTTTCGGTCCTGCAAACCGCTTTGACGAAAGTCCTACACGTGCGGCCTGCTTCCGTTAAAACAACAATCTCTGGACAAAACGGCAGATTAAGTGGAGGTTTTATTAGCCGACACGAAATAATAAATGTCACGATCCAAAAGTGTACGAGAGATAGAGGAATGTGTGCGTCCGGAGGAATGTTATTGGAACAAATTGTCACCGGCAGGAAATAAAATAGAATCCCTTTAATTGATCGGTGCTATTAAGGAGGGCAAAAGCTCAAATTGCTTACATGATACAGTTTGTACATCGTCTATTAATACAGATGTACACCTGTGAAATGCGGCTGTTGGCCGGCTTATCTAAAATTTGGCAGGAGACCTGACAGATACTACACAACGCAGTATTTTGCACTCGCTCGATTAATCATTGGGTATTTATACAGAGTGCATGCCCGAACGTATTTCTGTTGTTGAGGTGCAATTTACGACGTGCAATTTGGACAGATGGATTTTGAGAAATTTTATTTATAGTCGTTTCAGAATGAGTCCGATATTTTAATTCTCCAAATATCCTCTTGCCCTACACTTATTATTGTATGTTTATTATCGAATATTAGTCGTTATTGTCTCATTTCGAAATATTCAAATCCGTCCGTTGCGTGCAAATAATAATAAAATCATTTTAGTGGGAGAGCCTTAGGGCTCTGTTTGGATCATCATTATTCATAATTTGTAACTTTGTTTGAACAGCAAAACATCAGCCTGAGGCAGTAGTTCCATTTTTGGTCCGAATTTGAATTATTCAGCTCTAGTTTTTGAATGTGAATTGTTCATTATTTAAAATAATTAACAATAGCGAAGTTTTTGTCAAAACAAAATTACATGACATGCCCACACAATTAAAAGCCAGTTTATTAAATAATGATTAATTGTGTTCATAAGTTGATTGCCAAGGCCACAAATTGTTTGAAACACAGGTGTTGCTACCGACAAACATTTTTTTTTACTTCGCCTTTGACAAAGAAACATAATTTGTATTGTCCTGTGTATAATATTTGTTATGCAAATTTGTAAATGCCTAAAATTCGTGAATCACGGTCAGGTTTTCTATTAGGTGTAAACAACTATGTATGTGAAAAAGTACGAACAAAGACTGAAATGGTGTAAGCAATAAGAAAATAATAACCAAAAGCGCCAAGACCAATATTTTCCCCCATTTTCAATAAGATGACCCATATCTTTGGAGTCTGTCTAAATTTACAACAGGTTTTTCTTTTACAAAAATTTTGTGACCTGCTTCACGTCAAAAAACCCAGTTGCGATGTTGGCATTGTGCAGATAGAAGTCACGAGGTAGTACAATGCAATATGTAATGGTGAAATCATTTATAATGACTTAATTTCTGTGCTTTAACCGACATTTAAAAATGCCCATCATAAAATTCATTTATTCACCCTAAAGCTCAACTAAATTGGTCAATTTCTGCAAAACACGCAAATCCAGCAATTATTTGTATCTGTCCGGAAACAATAAAAGTGAACAATCGACTCTTATTTTTTTGGTCATTAACTTTAGACGTGAAATTTAATTACACAACGAACGAATAACCTGGTAATTTTGCCAGTCAATTGAATTTTGAATGATATTGCATGTCTTTTATTAATTTCGCAATTTCCTATTATTACGTTACGCTAAATTAGAGCCATTCTCACCTCTCGCAAGAGTTGGATAACAATTGCTTGGGTCACTACGAGCACAATTGAGTTTTACGGTGGATTTGGTTAGAGAAAATCCAAAATTGTTTTTGTAAATTCGTCAAGTGTTCCTCCTCCCTCGAGTGTTTCACAAACTATACATGATTGCAGTAACCTTCAACCACCATGTCAAGCGTTTTTTCCCTTCGTCCACCCTCGTCACGCCACCGGCACCAAATCAATTTTGTAAATATGGAAATCCTCCGAAGCAATGTCCCGAGTGTTTGCCGCAAACACGGTTCGTCGAGGTAATTTATCCCTTTCGTGACGACCCGAAAGATCCCAAGATTTGCCAGAAGACAATCTTGGGGCGTCTTGTATTGGCGTGACACAAATATAACGTGTGAAGGGTGCTCCGAGACTCTTCCCCATTGTTAGCGATTGTGATTGTGAATCACAGGTGCTGGATTGCCGGTGTGCGTAGTCGAGGGAGCCACCGAAAATCCCTCAACAGATATTAAGGTGCCGAATACACAGATCCATCATTGATTATTGATGAGGGTCTGCGACGGCCAAGAAAAGGGACCTTGTTAACCGCTGACCATGGAAGGGTGTTTGCCCAATTTTGAGGGCGGTCGACACCTCCACCGCATGAGAGGATTAAAAAATTCAGTTTTTTCTCTCCCTAAAGTGTACAAAACTCGGCAAATAGCAAATCTACCTACAACTTTTTGTAATTTTGTGTTTGGAGAGCGGGTAGAGTCATTAAACGTCGACTAAGCCCCCAAAATCAGATAATGTATGCCCTTCATTAAAATTCGCATATCTCGGCAATGCTGACGAATTGTACAGATCTCCCTTTGCGCAGAGCTTATCCGAGTTATCCTAAAACTGCACCATCAATCCGGCATTAAAGTATCACTTTAATTACCTACAAGAATCAGAGAAGAGCAAAACGATCCGGGGGATTCAAATCTCCAACCGAGTTATTCTAAAATTAATGACCTCCATCACACACGTAACAGGTGATTTGTTTTCCACGCATGATTATAGATAAGCGATTTACCTTTAATAATTAAGCTCCGTTTAAGTCAATCCCGCAATTAATTAATGGAATAAAACGGATCAGTTTAAGTGCGATTAGTCATTAACTCATTACGCACGAGACTCCCTTTTGGTGAAATAATCCCAGTTTAGCATTGATCCGGAATTAAAAATGAAACAGGGATTGCATAAGCCAATTTCGCCCAACTGCCAAGTTATCTAATTGTCGAAAGTTTGTCCAACGCTAATTACCCGCCGACAAATTTTCGGACCACTCCAGAGTTAAATATTAAACGTGAAAAAACGCGTAAATAATTTAGGGACGGAAAGCCCTTTCGGTGTCGGGTCCACCTGTTCGCGATGACTCCGAGTTAATGCCCTTTCTTCCGTATTGTTCCGCAACTTCTGAGAAATAATTAAATTTCATAAAGCATATAACATGGCAGAGAGTCGTTTCGTAATCCTGATCACTGGAAATGATCGCGATAAATCATTTTAATGGTCTCGCGGGGAAAAGCAAAGTGCTGGCCACTGCAGACGATACATAAACACCTCCCCTGCAACAATTAATCGACCGCAGTCGAAATATCGACAAAGGGAATTTAATTTGACACATTAGGAAGGGGAAAACTCGGTCATCGATGCCTGTTTCGAACAGGTAACATTTGTCACAGCGTGTTCGCAATCGATAACACGCATCTCGTTTCGACACTTGGGAAATTTATTTTTAAGAAGTGTGGCCGCTATTCTGGGACGTTGCATTTAAAAATACCATTTTAATAATGAGCGAACCGGCACGAATTTTTAAGGCGCTCATTGTTGTAAACAAATTACTCAATTATCCTTTTAACATTTTATTGTTTTACATAAGTTGTTGCCATGAACATCGCGCTGCGTAGGGGTCGGCTTATTATTTTACGGAATAAAGGCGTGCCCCGAAAATTCTTACATTCCTTGATTAAAAAAAATTATCTTCATTAACATTGAATGGGTTTTGAATTGTAATGCCATTGTACTACAAGTGAGTTTGGAAGGGCGACTCTCTGTCTTTTATCGAGTTTTAACTACTGGAAATTATGTTAACCAAGCAATCTAACTGCAATTAACGATGATTAGTGACCGAAGACGCACGAAGGGTGGCTAGTACCTCCTGAGGGATTCAAAGCCAGGGCTTAATGTGCAGCTAGGGTTGCCAGATTTTAAACATTCAATGTATGAGCTGCGGCTGAAAAATGTGTGAGCAGTTAAAAAAAATATGTAATGTCCAAGAGCATGTATTTATTAAACTATTTATACAGGCTGTTTCACATAACTTTACGAGGCTTGCGCCTAATGTACGCACCCAAATATACAAAAGTCACAAAACACTAGATACATAAAACTTATATTTAATTATTTCATTTTTGGAAACCCATAACAGTCATAATCATTGTCTCATTGCTATTTTCAGAGATTGTTCTCATGTGATCTATTAAGAGACGGAATGAATATGATTCTGATCTATTTATCTTAATCACAAACTACCCAAAAGTGTTGTAATTTTTTGAACGGGTGAACAAACTAGAGAAGACTATGACTATTTAATTTTTCAAAATTTGTAATCGAGTTCATATAGGAATACATATTCTTGGTGGCATTTTACAGTAAAATTATGTAAAACACACAATTATGTAAAACACATAACTAACATCTTATCTAAATGGTTATGTATCTATATTTTATTATTAAATAAAAACAAAATTATCCTTTCTTTTTTAAACTAATTTTTATTGTTTTTAGCCGCTGTCAGCAATTGATAATTTGTACATACGGCAGTTTCATTTCTTTTGCGTCCACTTCCTAGTGGAATTTAGGTGTAATTCAGTCGCTCTTTGAACAAATTTGCCCGTTTAAAGAGTGACTTAACCGGCGAACTTTTAGAAATTTCTACACTAGGGTGTGAACGCTAAGAAACATTTTACATATGTGCCGAATTCTTTTCTTGTTCAAAATTTCAACGAATTAGAAACTTCACTTTTATTAAATGAAACACTTGCTTTATTTCGAGTCTCACCTCATTTATTTTTAATTCCTAATTGAAATAATATGAAGTAGTCTCATCAGGCATGCTTAAAATACCTAAACAAAAAATACCATAAAACAGAATTTTTTTTTTACAAATCCACAGAAAAGTATATCTTCTCATACTCAAAAAGTATGCTATCTAGTAACCCTATGTGCAGCCATTAGGGCATACAGGATGTTTCGAAATGACGATTACTACTTTTTGAATGAAATTCTGCGAAAAGCATTGTGGAATTTAATTATAGGACAGTCTCTACACGAAGACGCTTTATAGTATCTGGATTCAGAGGAAAGCTGTAGGAAGGAGCAAACTCGTCGTATGTTTCCTTTGTTGGCGTTGTGTATCTCTGTACCGTTGATGAAAAATTCATGGCACTTCGTTCGCACTTCGAGTCATATTCTTACGGTACATATGTGCCGCGAGATCCACATCTCCGTTTTCGAAGTGATACATGTCTTCGGGTGCTCGACTGGCCCGACGTCGAAATGAAAATTTATCTCTTTCAATATTAAAAAGCGGCGCATCCCTTGACAGAAGAGCCGACTTCATCCCACCTTTCCATTTCCATAAAGTTGCGATTTGAGGAATTCTGGATATCGAATGGTCGGAAAGACGGAAGCGAAGTGGAGTAAACAAATCAGGGTTTGCGTCACGAGAGGGTGGCGAATTTGATATAGCATTGGCCTTGACCGTTTACACATGTAACAGGGAAACGATTACATTTGCGATAGGGAAATTTATATATCACGGCGAGTGAGAGGGAAAGTCGCCCCTAAATTCACACTCGTACGCATCCGGAGAAGGGGCTTTACACAAAATTTTATAAAAATCATTTCGGACCTGGACTAGATATCCTGTTGGTTAATCCGGCCCTGGGGAAGGCGAGGGCGGAAGAGAGTTCATTTCAGCGCACGGTGTCACACGCACTGGACGATGATAAATAACATGAGGTATACAAAAGGGGTTAATTTCTGCGGCAGGTATTTGCTCTTTGGCGGCGTTTAATCGCACAAATTGCGTGCTTCTCAAGTCACCTGAATTCGTTTCGGAACCACACAAACTTCGGATTATATGTTAAGGTTTACATATCAAAGCAGAACGTAATTAGAACTAGTCACGTGTTAGCCGAAACAAAATCAACATCAAAGATTGGGGCGAAGATGCCTGCAAGTCAAACGAATCCGGCATCCAAATGCCTCATTTTTCCCTCTGCCGACACTTTCCGAATTAATTTATCGCTTCCAATAAAACGTAAACACTGACTGCCTCATCGTCACAAATCTATCACCCCCTATTGAGAAAACTGCGGCTCCGGGAACCAATAAGTATTTGGGACCGTATTCATGAACGTTCGCCTACAGCTTCTCATTTTAGCTCACAAATTGCGAAGAGGGTGCAATTGCAAATTGTATGAGACACTGTCGCGATGATGAAATTTGAGACTCAGATCAATTGATTGTTGGCACTTGTTTGGAACGGATCTCTCGAGATGCTGCTTAGATTGAACACCCGTTTTTGCCCCAGAGACTTTTCAGCTTGCTTTGCAACTTGCAAATCTATGCCACCATAAATTCGACTTCTAAAGAAAAAGTTGACAATGCTAACGTTTCCAAATTACTGATCAAAACACGAACAACGGGAAAGTTTCAGTCAAACATCCGTTCTCGATTTTTTAATTTTTCTATATTAATTTAAAATGTTTCTATTAGCCTATTGTTTATCAAAACCGCGTCTAAAACCGGAAACAACAAAACATTAAATATTTATCACGCATCAACTGCCAAAACTGCCTGTGCCAAGAGACGCAGTCCTAAATCAAAAACATCATAAACTTCAATTGTAAATTTTGTAACTAAATACTCCAATTCGAAATGCAAGAAAATGTAATTCCATTAAAAATGACTAAAATGAGTAAAGAGATTGCTATGCGATAATAGACTGGAATAAAGCTCGTGTAATATTTATGAATTAGCTAATTTATGGTTGTTTAATGAAAAAAGTATGCTATTGGTATGAATAACTGTAATTATTATAATTTAAAAACATAACAGCCAACTTCCGATACTATCTCGCTGATTTATCAATAATGCTAAAAACTTTAATTATGTGTAATAACAATGTATTATTATGGACAAAGGGTTGGGTAAAAAAAACAAGTTGTAAAATAAGCAATAAAAATGGTTCTTTTAAAGTGTCCATTAAAATATTGTGTCAGTCGGACGGGGACTGAAGGACAGAAAGTCGTATGATCTTGTTTACAAAGTTTAAAAATTGTTCAAGGTGTCAAAAACGATTTATTCCAGATGCGCTTCATCGCTTGACGATAGGCAGGCCTCCAAAATGTCTGTCAGTGCTGTTTTTCTTGCTTTGTTAATATGCTAATTGTTAATTAATAGCTTATGAGATGAGGTAATCATCCATTAGGTTCGTTTCGTAACTGCTGGTTCTGGAATAGCAGCACTATTTTCTAAATTAAGTTTGACAGAGTTTACAAAAAGCTGCTGAAATATTAACTGGATATGGGGACATGATGTATATTTCCCCCAAGCCTGAAAGCTATCTCAGATCGCTTTATTTCTTTATGCACGGTTATCAGGAGCAGATTTTATGAAATTTTCACCCTCCGAAATTGGAGCACACATTTCTCGTTAAATTTCCGGCGGTCCCTTATGCATGCTCGTGTGCAACTCTTGTGCATTCAAGTATGAAACTGGAATCAAGTACGAGCTCAGAAACTGCAAAGTTTGTAAGGAAAGCGACCAATTTCCAACAATGAGAAGCAATTTACTCGTGTTGGTTGTTTCTGATACGTTCGTGCAATGAAGAAAACACACCCCCGCCATTTCACAGTTGATAAAACTCAAAAAAAGTCATTTCGTATTCCGGGGGGTACTTACAGGAAGAAGCCGCACAGATAATCTCATTGCTAAACCCCCAAAATTAGATTTTTCTCGTTTTAATAACTCGTGTTTGTGTATTTCGTTATTCGTTCGTACCTTTGTCGCGCGATAAGTGAATCCCGGAGGATCCTTTATAAACCGACGGAAATTTCGGGACGTTCAAAGACCTCGAGGCGAATTCTGATTTGTGGAACTAACAAGGGTAAACTAGTTTTAAAGGATACACGGTTTCGACGCCTTGGAAATTTATTACATCGACGTCAAGACGAAACGTAGACGGTTTTTCGTGTTAACATGGATTTAATCCTTTTAACTAATCGTAAAACGAGAGAAAGCCAAGAGATTGTGATCGGACCGAACGGTACTGCTTGACATAAACGGTTGTTTATCGTAATCAAATGAAAATTGTTAAAGTGTCGACCAGAAAGGCGAGGTTTTTACAACATTAAAAAATAATTGACACGAGACGGACAACCGTTTTCGAATGGTCAAGACCGTCACGGAGACATTTACAAACTTAATTCGGCAGATTAGGCCTTGACAGCACGTGCAGAGACTACACTCGTTATGGGACTGTTTGCTTTTTTCAACTGTAATAACGCAATTATTCATTTATGACAATGAATTAAACATTCGACGGTTCGGGACCCGAATAAAAATCTAATCATAAATCTTCTCGACGAATTTAAGACTGCACAGGCACTTTCACCGAAACAGAAACAGAAAACTTTATTAAGGACAATATTATTAATAAAATATACGCAGGAAATAACGTCTGAAAATTTTATAAAGCTGATTTTTTCATTGTGTGCCCTGAAAGTCTGTTATTATTTGTGTAAATATGCATTAAACAAATTTATTGTTTGACTCCAAACGAAATTATTAATCTATACATTTCATTTAATATTTCATGTATTTAAATGTTCTGTTTGCTGGAATTTATGATAATAAAATGACATTTGAAATGTGATATTAAATGCGGTATATTTTTTAAACTAAACTAAATTATTAAAGCGATGCCAAGCTACATATGAAATTAATTATTCATGAATTTTGCTAAATAATAATGAAAAGTAATTCAGTAATTCGTATCACAGTGGAAAGCAGAATTAACACCCTGCGGTCCAAAATAAATTTACAAATGCATTATTTTCTAATAATTTTTTGGTTATGAGGTTATGATTAATCTTAATCATCCACTATGTTTATTAGTCAATTCTAATTACCGGCTTTTATAAAATTGCTCTTCTAATGTAGGTATAACATACTTTTTTTTGAAAAATTGGGAAAATTAGTAGTAGTAGTGATAATGAGTGCAAGAAATAAAGCATAAAGCAAGAAAGAAGAAACATTTTTGCCGTCTCCTGTTCTCCTGTATAGATTTCATCCACTCAAGCGTGTGGGTAGTTAGCTAAAACCGCGTAATGGTTCAAAATAGCTTTTCCTTTTACACTGGAGTATATTTTCATATTTTTAAAAATGTATGATGTAGAAAAACCCTAGGGAAATCACAAGAATGGTTTCCTGTTTGAGCTACGAATATGATAAAAAATATTAGTTTCCGCGTTTGATTAATTTTCGTGACTTCTGGTGAGTGTAAACGAAGTAACTCCGCTACTTAAAAAATGAAGCTATGAAAAATGCACGTATCGAAAGTAAATGAAGGAACAATCAACGCATCTGGTGAAAGAATAATTGAAGTGAGCAACATCGTGACCCATTCTGCACCATCATCGCGTCCAAATTATCCAACTAAACAACATGAAATTTTTCCTAATAGGCTATCTATGCGTTCAACGCTCTCGAGTTACATTAACCATACATAATAGTTGCACCTTGTATTGCACAATAATTTACTGTTAAAAATCACCTTGAGCATGACTCTTTACTCTTTCTTTGACCCGCGTTTGGTTGGTAAGCCTCTCGTTTACTTTGCTCGGATTATGTCTTTGTCGTAATGTGTTGCGGAGGCGCACAATATCCGACAAATTTTCAACTTTCCCGGCAAGAAAAAAGATCACAATCCGACCATGAATAGAGGGAAAATGTATATACAGAGACTGCTTAGGCGCGCTACAAAAGAGATAGCCGCTCTTTAGCTGCTACAATTTTTCCGAGATATACTTTTCTTTAATTTAACCGTCATAAGAGGACTTCCTACACGCCAGGGCTTCCTTATACTTTTTACAGGGATCCTTTATATTTGAGGTTTCATTCCACCAAATCCGGGCCAAACTTTATTGTTAAAAAGGAAATTATAACACTAATCCAATTTCTTTTATTATCGCTGATCACCGAGGGCTCTGCCTAAAATTTTACTCCACTGATTGTTAGCGGAATCTAATGCATATAATAAACATCAATCAAATCGACCGTTTTAGAAACGTAATCATATATAATTATTGTGACTCATGCATTTTCACTTGCAGTTATTTACGTAATTATCTTGTAATGCTTCGGCACTCTGACACGAACGTAACATTGAGGAAGAATCAAAATTTATCCCTAATCAAATGCTTTGTACGAATCAAGCTGTGAAAACATAACACTGAAAAAAGAAGTGCAGGAAAATAAATAGACCTTGCGATCTCCTATACTGATCAATGGTGGACTTTTTGGTTTTGCCTTTTAGTCAAGACGTAAATTGCTTTTACATTCCCAAGGCAGTAAATAATAATGTGGTAATTTGCGAACGTCGCTATTTTCACTTTATCGATCTGCACGCTTCACTTACCGCCCTTTTGACCTAATATACATACGTATTATACCCAACTTCTATTACAACTTGGAGTGATAAAAGCCCAATTTGCTTCCTAATAGTTGGTGAATCAAAATTTGTGCATCAGCAACTTACATTTGTTAATAATTGCGTGTTTGGGATTGCTGTGCGGAAATGAATGCCGAAGAAAGCGTCGAGTTTTTACTTGAGAGGTGGAGCCGGTACGAGAATGAATCTTCCCCGAGTCATGATATGTCAGATAAAAGCGAAAAAATCTTTGATGATATTTCTCCGATTACGGAAATAAAATAGCAAAACGATAATCGAAAATCCGGCTTCGACGGAGATAAGCAAAAGCTTCTAACGAGCTGTTCGGAAAATTTATACTGTAGTTCTGCGCTACAGGCTCGTTTCGTAACTGTAAAGACTTTCTTCGCGGAAATTTGTTCGGGAGAAATTGGCCTGTCTCAAAAGACGCGGCAAGCAGAATAGTTAACAATTAGATTGTGTGTACGAGGGGGGTCTAAATGGAAACATTGTGTATTTAGCAGCGATGTGTAGCGTATAATGGTTGTAGGAATAATAATAGGCCGAGGATAATACATAACGTATTTATCAATTGAATTATCTCTTACCGAAACAGGTTGACTATAATAACTTGCTCCTGATAAATATTGTCACGTAAATGAATGGCTTTGTTCATTTCCTCAACTTGTAAGGGCAATTTCCTGCAAAACTAATGAATACCGCCCCGGGCTAAACACAAACTTTTACCCCCTTCTCATTTTTTGACGAGTTAAACTTACCAACCGAGCGAATTCAGGACATCAGTTACGTACCTGCAACCAAAAATAGCACGATTAAATTGTGAATGTTAACAAGAAAAAGGACGTACGACAATAAATCATATCATGCAATTTTAAAAAACGGAAAAGTGACTGCAATAAATTACTATCACTAATGAAATTCACATACAAACGGTATTTTCGTATGTAGCTATGCAGTAGCAGGAATTCTCTTTAAATAAATTAATAATTAGCCGCAGGAAAAGTAAACCAAGCATCACTTTTTATTTACAATAATATATTAAGGTGTGAACTTTAAATAATCTTGTTAAGCAACAAAAGAGGTCACCGCAAATTAGGTTAACTGCACGTGCCTATGCTGTGGAAATAAAAGATTTTACGTAGGCTGCACTCACATCCATAGAAGATTTAGCTTGTTCATACAAGAGAAAATGTTCCATAAAATAAATAATTTATGGATGTCTTGTCAAGGCTTTATTAATAAAAATTCACACGTATCGCTGTCGCTTTTCAAAATTTCACAATCGAAATAATAATGCATTAATTTCAGAATTTGTTCAAAAAAAAATTTTCTATTTACTTTATTCTTCAACAAAAAAATTCGTAACTCAAAAAAAAAAGTCGTAGAGCAAAACGGTTTGTTCCAGTGAATTCAGCGGCTCATTTTGAGTATTATCCCAATTTTTTAAGATTTAAAGTTTTGAATTTTTTTGCTTAAAATTAGGGTAGCCATTTATCAGAGTGGTACTTTATTCTTCAACAAAAAAATTCGTAACTTAAAAACTAAAAGTCGTAGAGCAAAACGGTTTGTTCCACTGAATTCAGCGGCTCATTTTGCGTATTATACCAGTTTTTTGAGATTTAAAATTTTGAATTTTTTTGCTTAAAATTAGGGTAGCCATTTATCATAGTGGTACTTTATTCTTCAACAAAAAAATTCGTAACTCAAAAACTAGAAGTCGTAGAGCAAAACAGTTTATTCCAGTGAATTCAGCGGCTCATTTTGCGTATTATACCAGCTTTTTACGAGATTTAAAATTTTGAAATTTTTTGCTTATAATTAGGGTAGCCATTTATCATAGTGGTACTTTATTCTTCAACAAAAAAATTCGTAACTCAAAAACTAAAAGTCGTAGAGCAAAACAGTTTATTCCAGTGAATTCAGTGGCTCATTTTGCGTATTATACCAGCTTTTTAAATTTAAAATTTTGAAATTTTTTGCTTAAAATTAGGGTAGCCATTTATCATAGTATTGGACTGTTATGAAATGATCCAGTTATATAATTTGTTATTTTAAGTTGGGAGGAAACACATAACGAGATGCAACCGAATTTCCATAGAAATAAAATCGAAGACGGTTCGAAGTGGTTTAGAAATAGCTGCATAAATGCATGTCCAACAGGAAAGACGATAGAAAGTGCTAAATGTTTTACGACTCTGGTAGTCACTTGCAATAAACATTTGATTTCTTGACGCAATAAAACAGAAAATCCTGTCTGTCACTTTTAATTAATCTTTAATCTTTTTAAAGTTTCGTTTGAAAAATAATAGAACCGTTATCTACACGAGACATAAATCGTAATTTGTTACTTACAATTGGGACACAGACAGGTTTTGAGTACGAATGACATAATTTATCAGTTTATCTGGATACACGTGTTTAACAAGGTACTTAAGTAGTGATCCAGCTTTAATAATAACATGTACTAAAACAAAATAAACAGTAACACAATATTTTAGACTCCTTTCTGCCGAAAGCATCAAGTTACAAAAACAAGTTTTCAAATTATTTGTTTTGTTGTATTACATTCAAATTAGTTGTTCCAACTCTTGTTTAATAAACACAAAAGTGGAAGTCAAGTAGTACAAAACTGCACAGCTGGGTTTTAATATTTTTGTATTTTTTAGCAATACATATGTATTGTAAAACCACGTTCAGCAAGCATGTTTAAGTTATTTCATCAACAACTAGAAACCTGATAGCGTTCTATGTGAAACAAAAAATTAGGACTTGAGAAACATACTGCTTTTCCACTTTTTCATAGCATCGAATTATTTTTACGATTTTTTATTCATGTCTACAGATGCTACGCTGTCATACTATTAAAATCTCAAGTTACAAGACAGATGTTTTTAGAGAAATATTTTTTTAGTTTATCTTTTACAATTAGCCTGTTTTCGCAAACTAACCACTGTTTGTTTTGCAAAATAACTACGTTACCCTGAAAAACCTTTTGAACTTAACAAATTTATTTATTTAAGCCTCTCTTGAAGTCACGTTACGTTGCGCAAAATTTAGGAAAAATAATCAAAAAATTCGGCAATAATAAAATTTAATTAAACTTCTACTCGACACAATATTGACATTCCATCAGTGATAACCACTTGACAAAGCTAACACATCATTACGCATAATGATCTTTGCACATCAAATTTTGCCCCAGTTTCGATCCTCTCAAAAAAATGCTAATTACAACGAAATACTCTATCACGATAGACAAACATACTTAAAAACGCCGTCAAAACAAAGATTAGACACCTACATAATGAATAAATGTGAGTTAATTGAAATGGCGAAGGTAACCCATCCGTAACCAAACACTGGTAAAGCTTATCAGCAAACCAGCGATGACAACTAGCATGATTAAAGTTTGTTGTTATGGTAATTTCAGCAACCTGAATTGGCGATTAGCTGAAACCGCGAAATCTAAGGTCAGCTAATTGAGTTTCAAACCGCAATGCAAATGCACAATTATTAGAGATGTGTTGCTGTTTTAGGTGTTTGAGGATTGATTTACACTTATGATTGATGATTATAGAAAAAACAGCCGAAACGTGGGAGTTTTCAAGTTCTGTCCGTGGCATTTCATCGCGAAAATGTTATCGTCGTGTCTTGAAAAATTGACCAAACTTGGTGCCTGTGTAGGTGTCCACGTTTTTAAATCGTCTGTTTGAATGTAGAATGAGGCTGCAATTAGTTAATTGTTTATAATTGTAATTCATTGCATAACACTTTTCCAGCGGAATTAATTTAAAGTGATATGCATTGTGGACATGTTATTTTGATTAATTCAAGGCTAGTTAGAGCACTCGAAATAATTGCGTTCGATGATAGAAGCTGGAACACACAGTAGGGGGATCAATCTACATAACATATTAAGCTGGGAAGTATATAACTCCACGCTCATTATTGTTTACACTCCATGACCCACTTTGCAGAATGAAATCGCCACATGTCGAACGAAAAAAGCCTCTTCGGGAGCTTTCCAAGGCTAATCGGTCGCACTTGCAAACACCGGCAATAATATTTAACCAAGCTTTACGAGCTTTCCACACATACATGTCGCAAAGTTATGATTATGGAAGAATTTCATTAAAAGTTGCGCCGGTTTGTAGAGAATTTTCGCCACAATGTAATCCGGGAAGGAACATCGTGTTAAGCAAAAAATTGGCACCGACGAAAATTTTCATAATTAATGGCGCTCGCGCATGCTTCTGGCAGATAAAAATTAACGGGGTCAGGATATCTGAATCTTAAATGAAATTGTCTGTTTATCGCTGTCACTTCCCTAATTTAATTACGTAAACTATAACGGAAAACAGAAACAAACAATTATGATCTACGACAAACTATTTCAACGATAGGTGTATTTTTAAAAAGCGGATTTATGAGAATCGACATACGATCGGCGCCGGTACACTTTTTACCAGAAATTGATTCGCTGTAATGGCGAAAAGTATGAATTATTGGCCAATTTATAGCATACGCTTGAATCTCGACGAGACTTAATAAAAACTAAAAGAAATGTGCGATAAACTAGTCATTCACATTTTTATTTATAGCTGCAATTATACGTTGTTTTTCCGGTGGTTAACAAGCACATTTAACTAAAATATAAAACTGGTCCTTTATAAATCATTATAAATGTTCTAATTATGTTCACTTAATTCAATGCTGGAAGTAAACAAAAAAAGGCATGACCACCAGAAGCTCTAAAACCAGTCTCTAATGGCACAATACTTTATTACTGTACCATTTAGTTCTTTCAGTAGCTGAGTAGCTGACCATAAGAAGAGAACTCCAGTCTTTATGCACAAAGTTAGTAAAATAACTTTACAATAAAAAATAAAAAAATTAAAAATGTAAAAAACCACTATTCGCCTTTAGTTATTTATCCAAGAGAAAAAACCCGAAGCAATTTTTTATTTTAAACTAAAAAAATGATCACTCGAAAACTATAGTTTCTAGCTTAAAACGGTTTGCACAGACGAATGAAAGTTTTAGCGAAAACCAGTAGTTGGTAACCAGTTTTTGAGCCAGTTTATCTCTAAAACCACATATCGTAAAACATTTTCCCTTCGCATAGTTTTCAAACTATTTCAAACCCGTGACAGAACATGTTTGCGAACTTTATCGGATTTTTCACCGATTCACGATTGATCAACTCTGGTTGTTTACTAGATGTTATAAAAAATTCGTTTTGTTTACCTTTCCAATAGTGAAAACAAGAAACAACTTAACTTTTTGATTGCGCAAGTGTATTGTGGTTAGGTATTATCGTTATTATTACCATTATTGTAATTAAAGGCGGAGAGGTAACCTAAATTTTTGGATTTGTGTATAAATAATGACATTGTTCTGTTAATTTCTCTTTAAGTAAACCTGTCGAAGGTTTTGTGTTTGCTCTTTTGTACGTACAGAAACAGTGTAAAAATAACTGAAAACCATTATGCCTCATGTTTACTTTCTCAAACTTTAGAAAAATGAGAAGAAAGCTGCCAAACTGTATACTTTACGTTCTTTGAATTTCTAATTAAATATTTTTGCTACTTGACAGTGACAATGACAGTCCTCAATTGAAACATCTCGTCAAAGAGAACCAGTTCATCAACAAAAGCATGTCTAAACATCTACCATTACATAATGTCACTTTGACTACTTAGCGTGGCTTTGTCAATAGAATCTATAAGTGCTGAACGTCGAATGGGTGCGGCAGCGATGAGTTATAGAAAAAATCAACAATTTCGCTCGTTAGGATATGAAATACGCCATTCCGAGTGAATAAACCTCAAGCGTTATTGCGCTTACATCACCTCAAGTAAGTGAAATCAATGTTATTTCAATCCGGAACGAAATTAAATTCAAACCGAAAATAACCGCAACAAACCGAGTTATCAAAATTACAGGAAAAATAAAAGGAGTGCTTTATACAGTCACTGAAAGTAATTGTACTTCCTGCATTTAGCTGGTGTGCTATCGCCACATCAAGATCACTCAAGAAAAAGGAAATAGAATTTAACGCGGCGCATCCACCAAAACGGTATCCTCTGCTCTCGTTCTTATTAAATTTGTGTTTATCTTGCTGTTGGATTCGAGACGAATTTTACGTGTCTGTCTATTAATAAAATTCGTCTAGCGTATTTAGTTGTTTTATCGCACAATACCATAACAATCTATTTATACAATAATGCGAAACATGCGGCTGTACTCCAATCTCCAACAATACGACGCATAATTTATTATAAAACATGTGCACCAGTAAAATTAGACAAAAGGCGTGTGATAATGCCACAACCGAAATAAACGCCTGACCCAATTACCCCGCTTTTTTAATTTGACTAATTGTCGAATTTTTTTACAACAAAGAATGCGTGGCGTGATGTTCATAACTCGTAAAGGCGTGACGTGAAAGAAAGGTCTTTAAAAGAAATATTTTTAGTTATGGCCTTATCTTTACTTTGATGTTTCCGTCTCCTCTCGGCTTGATATCGCCTCGGGGAGAATTGTACAAACATCAAAGACATAACAAATAATTTGTTACAAAATTAGCTCGCTTATAGACCATTAATTTGCAGCATTTGTACGTTTGTTTGACTTTGTTTTTAAAGATTATTACGTCAATTGTGATCGGCTGTTTTGCTCGCGAGATTTGTCGTCATCTGACTCAACAACAAAACATTACGTAACAAGTGCAATAATAATTGGGTAGAAGTATCAAGGCTCGGAAATCTATCACAGACCAGACGGACACCTTTAATGTGTAAAAAGCGGTAAATGTCAGCGAGACAGCATGACAAATTTTATGGTTGTGTTCGTTTGCCTTGAAACGATTCGCTCAATCGCGTCGCTCAGTTCGCGCGACTGAACGTCAATATTTGCAGCTTCCTCTCCCTTTTTGCGTTTACTTAACCAAAGTTTGCTTTAAGTCGATGAGTCGCGTTTTTCTTTCGTCCTTCCCGGCTTCCACCCTTTCTAATCTGTTTGGTTTATTAATTACGAACTAAAAGTGTTGATTCACTCCGTACATTGCATTAAACCTTATTCAGGCGTAAAATGTAGCGTAGACTTGTGGGTTGATTACAACTATAATTAAGGTGGTGGAAAATGAAATAAACATATAATTACTGCAAACGCGACTTCCACAGCTCTTCTAATTGTGTTTAATTATCATTGCGAGATTGTAGCGGATGAAAGGGTATTATTATTCCTTATTTACGAATTTATTTCATATTATACAACCCTCATAAATAACAGATTTTACAGCCGGACGCTCATTATAGCGTGATAATGAATGTTTTGGTGTAGATGTTGTGTCATTTGAAAATGGCAAAGTTAAAACCATTTGGGTAGGTCTCTTGCGAGTTTTTATGCACCATAAAGACGCCCCTTAAAAGAAGAGATTTATGTGTATACACGCAATTAAGCAAAAAATCTCAATATGGTCGCCTTGCCATTTGGATGCGATGGGGATAAGAACACGATGGTAATAAAAAGACAATTAAATCGACCACGAACACAAAAATCATTCCATTAAATTAGGACAATGTCATTGTTGTTTCGCTCAAATATATCACAGTTTCGCGTTTTTTTCCATGCTTTTAGGGCTGGCGCTAAATGAGAAAATGTAATTTTCCTAACAACTCCAACACTATAATTATAATCTCGCTGTTTGCCGTTTCTGAAATTCTTTTTATGGCCTCTTATTTAATTTCATTCAGAAAAGACACGACAAGAGCTACTCTAGAAAGCCACTTCAATTAATTGAATTGTAATGCTAGAAAATCAAATTGAAGCATCATTTGTTTGGAGTGCCGTATGCTGAAAAGATGAATAAAACTTCATTTTTCAACTCCAACACTTGAAACAGATTAGCCGGCGAAAAAACTGAAAATTTCGCATTTTAATATATCTACATATTTTGCTCATTTAGCATTATGACAAATTGATATTTAGTATCTCCTTCGACGACGCCTCCATACAAATTCATCAGTGACAGTCGGCCTGTTAGCTCTTTTATGTATGATAAAATATTCAATTTTTTACCGCGCATCTCCTACATTAGATTTTTGGGTCGTTAGTTATTATCGTTTCAGGACTACCCAAATACACAACCTTGCAAAAACTTTTCGATAAGTTTTTAAAGCATTCTCAGCGCATAAAAAAATTTACAAAGGCATCTCCGGGAATATTTTGTGAATTGCCTTTCAATCAAACTGGAACTTTGAAGGTGCAAAAATGCTCCATTAGACAACTGAGTGTTCCACTCTTTAATCCTTTGTATTTTTTGACATTTTGTTGCTAAGGTACATTAGGGCAAATTGCCTTGTTTTAGCCTAAAGAAGCTCTGGTAAAAAATGTAGGTACAACTTGTAATGAAAAGATGGGAACATAGAATAATCTGAGATTCCTCATTTCAAAGCGATTTAGCCCAAGTTTAGAGTAGATGGAGGTGAGCGAGTGGAAGCTCTCTAAAGTGGTTCGAATGATATCATCTTTGGTGTTTTTTCCGCTCGTCCATCCTTTCTCGTTTTTTGGTGCTAAAAATTAGCATAATTACACGTTTTCTGATTTATCTGCCTTCTCCAGGCTGTAATTTTTTAATTAAGCGTCTCACGTGTGAGCTGAATAATCGTCGGTTTAGCATCCGATGCAGATTGATTTATTTTTCGCAAGTCATTAAACCACCGACATATAGACACACTGACGCCTTCTAAACGTTATTAGTCCCCGAGACACTGACATTAATATTCATTATTCAGAATTAGATAGTACATATTGGAGCTGGGATAATTAATATCAGCAGTGGCAGATCGCGTTGATTAAGCATCAGAAATCTTTGTAAAAGCGTGCAAAAAAACTGATTATGCGGAAGATCTCTGCACATGTGGTGCAATTCGCGATTTGAGACAATAATGGCAATGCTCGACCGCACCTTCTTGCGATAATTATGCGACCTATGGCGTTCACTTCACCCATAAGCAACAAATTACAGTCCGTGGCAGACAATGAGGTGTTTATTTATGCGTTCAAGAAACACTTGTTGGAGTGACCTACCTACATTGTTGCGGCATGCGAACGAGCCTCTTTACACACTATCCTTATGTATCGAACCGATAATTGGCGATTGTTTGAAAGTGATGGATAATTGCTATGCCGGAGGCATCGTCTGCGTCTAGCTTGCGATTTTTCCCTTCGCAAAACGGATCAGATCGTTGAACCTCTTTGACAAGTTATTCGCAAGTGAATCGCCCGCGGACTCACTACTGGTATTTACGCGACCATTGGAAATTAATATACGCGCACTGTGTCAAATGGCTGCAGCTGGAATTGACTCTGAGTGGTTGTTAAAAGCGATCGTTTTATGTCGACTATAAACTAATAATTTCGACTGACGATATGGATTGCAGCTGCGGAGAATTGGACGAGGATTAATGAAAGGAATTGGCGAATTTGGGCTATTTCCAGAATTGCAATTTTCCAACTTGCACACGCTGGATTTAGCACATTGACTCCACGCGGGTTGTTGAACTTTGTGATTACATATTATGTATCGTATATTGTCTACTTTTTCTCATCTCTTAACATGTATTTGCAGCAAACAGCGGACACTTCCAACTGGGCCATTAGATTATGAATTCCAAAACAACTCAGTAGAACACACAAGCATGCCTTTTGAATACTTTTTGAATACCATGCAAAAAATATTCGAAAAAAGTTTCATAGTCCAAAAAGGGGCATGGGTCACTTGCGCGCGGCGGTCAGAAATTTTTGTATGTACTTTTAATCTCACAGGACAGTTGCGCGCAGGTTACTCTTCGGGTGTTGGTCAGTAGCGCGCGGTGGTTACTTTACCTCCTGCCATGTCTCTTCATCCCCAAATCGGCAACAGGGTAGTTGCGCGCGGATAGGAGCAGATACTTCATTAAATAAAATTTGGTAAACTTTAAAAACAGCTCTCTTTTACGCTCATATGTAACGATTTGTTAAATTTAACAAATTAGAATAAAACACAGAAACATCTAAAAGTTTATAGGTATTTAATTTTTTTTCATACTGAAAACAGTCTTGCAAAACTATGGTAGACGTAATGTAGTGTTTCGGTATGTCTTCTTCTTACAGATCCTAAAGTATAAGTAGAAGTAAGTATAAGTATAAGTTTATATACTTACCTACAGCTGATTTTTAGTCTTTATGGCTTGAACTGCTTAGGGAAAAAGCTCATCTCCACCCGCAAACCTTCGTGAATTTGTTCATATTTTATTTAGATTGCCAACGAGCAAAGTAATTATTTCTTTATAGAGGAATTTACAGAAGGTAAATTAAAGTTGAACTCAAAATTATTAAAATTGAACTAAGTTGTCATTTAACTTTGGTGTGTTGTGAGGTATGGTCAGTTATCCTTGATGGGATATCTCCACGGGAATTCGTCTGACCGCTGCGCGCAAGTGTCCTGTTGCCGATTTGGGGACCGAAGTACCTGACAGACGGTAAAGTGACCACCGCGCGCTACTGACCAACACCCCCAAAAAGACATGCCTCAAAAATGATTCAATTATCCAATTTCGGCTTATTTTCAAACTCCTCAAGATCATCAAAGTGTCTTGTATTCAGTTCTAACCTATTACACTTTAGCAAACGGTAGCTTCCTGAAAAACGAATGGTGGTTGACACTATCTAAATAACGGTTCCCTTCTTCTCAAAAGTCTAAAGCGCTGTCATCAAGGAAAAAGCTAATAACAAACGTTTTTTGGAAAGATGCATAGAAAGGCACTTTGAAATTTTAAATGTTCCTAGAAGAGAATAAGCACTCAATCACAGTTCACTAAACTTTAGGAATATTATCAAAGATGAATTACTTCATACATCCTACAGTGTTGATTTATTAGTGATTTTTTTAAAAAGATTTCAGTCAAATGAAGAGTCAACACAGGTCTTATATCTTATAGGATTCTCGAAATTCTTCTCCCACATCACCTTTTTTAAAGATTTGAGAAATAATATTTGTGAAAAAACTATGGACAATGATTGTGCAGACTGCAAGTGTGGTTCTTCCAAAGCGTAGAACTGAAATATATGCATAATCGCTCTGCATAATGGTGAAGATCCTATCATCAAATCAACGCAACAATAGTAACAATAGAATGAGCATAACGAAACGATATTTAAATTTGACTGCATAAAAGCCACATCTAAAAGAGTCCGTGGCGGTGCTCAGCGCACTGTGAAGCGAAAAACTAACACAAAAAAGTCCGGAGATAAAAGAACAGTTTGAAAAAAGAAATTAAATTATGACCAAACTTCACCTATACATTTTTTCGTTGTACGGAACATGATGTAGCGTCGGAAGTAATTTTTAAACATTCGTGGAATCAAGATAAAATTTAAATAACATTTTTCTATGCAAATCTGATTGTTGAACCGATCCGGAGAAAAACAAGTATAACGAGACGTTGCATTTAAATAAATTTCATTGAATTGACGTAATAGAAAGGCATCCCTAATTTATGCTCGACTTCCTCGATACTTCGAAACTTTGGTTGAAAACAAGACATTCCCATCGATGTCAACATAACATCTAATGGTAAGGCTTTGTGTTTCAATTGGTCATCGACTCTCTCCGACCCTTTATGTAAGAGACGACCTTTGCGGATTTTTATGACACCTGTCCGATTTGTTACACCCAAAGTGCGGTAAAACATTCAAAGACAATAGGCTTGATGGTAGCTCCATTTCCACTAAGTGTGTTGTTGCTAGGTGGTAATGAACACATGCGTAATATACACAGTGTATCTCTTCACGCCATACGATAAGTTCCTGATTGTGTAATAAACTAAAACAAGTTTACCTTTGTTTATGACCCGGTGAACACTAATGATATACCGCGGGGAAGTTAGCAAATTAGTTGAATGTACGAAGTTATCGGAAACTAGAGCAAATTATGTGCTTTTCATATGTATCTCTATATACGGAATCGTCTAGGGACTCTGCGATAATTTAAACTCGACTAACTCGTGATTTCACTACTAATAATTATCTTTGTATTAATGGCTTAACAGCTCTGATCGCTCCAAGGGCCAGAAGCATGAAAGTGAAACCAACCAATGGCTAAGCTGAAATCTAAACATTTTAACTGTAAAATAATTGATGCTATCTCCACATGCTATGAATTTTTTTCCAATTTTTAATTAAATGTTCGCATGTCGAAACATATTTCAGGGTGGAGAAAAAAATTATTCGTTTTTTGTCTCATGGAACCCTCCCCAGACCTGAAGATCAGATAAACCACACAGAAAGGGGTCGAGCCCGTTTTTAATCCTGATTGCCTTAAATTATTTGTGAGGTTTTGTGTAAATTGATACATTATCCCGCGTCACAGCCAGCACGTGCAGTTTTTTATGTCTGTAACAAAGAATGTCAACGTTTTATGCATACACCTGATCATGCATTGTAAATTAGAGATTGCAAAGTGACACAGAATACAATTTTATTAGCCTTGAGTGTGAGTGAAAAAATGATGTTAAACCAATTAAACCCATTCTTGTTATATATTCCAATCAGTACAAAGCCGCGACAGGAACACAATATGTCAATGGAAATAAATAAATTTATTATGATAATTAGTACAGGTTAATAAATAAATAACAATTGTATTGCAATGAAAAATTACAATGCAATGCACCGCAGCATTTCCTATATGAACGGAATATAAATCCATCAGCGAATTAATAATTATGTTGTTTGCGTTAATTGCATTTTTATCTCCAGACACAAACGCACCACTATTTTAATCAATGAAACTGAGCAAATATCATGATCATGCCGGTTTAACCCTTCCGTAATCGAGTCTTGAAGAAAAAATAAAGCCGATAAAATTTTTATAGGAGGTTTGGCCCAGTTCAAGGATCTATTTAACTAAAAAGAAATAAAATTTATCATCGCCAATGTTATCCATAGTTTGAGTCGTGTGCGAATATGATAATTGATAAGCTCTCACTCCAAAGTTGTAACTTTTCGATAATTTTTATCAGTCTGAGCAAAAGTTTATAATTAAACCGAAAAAATGTAGGTCATAGCGTTTAGATTACACAAAAATAAAATATTAAATAACAAAATAATCAGCCTGAGACC
The DNA here is from genome assembly GCA_939628115.1 of Tribolium freemani. Taxonomy (NCBI): domain Eukaryota; kingdom Metazoa; phylum Arthropoda; class Insecta; order Coleoptera; family Tenebrionidae; genus Tribolium; species Tribolium freemani. The sequence continues at coordinate 14,278,716 of OW626785.1, read as the reverse complement.
CTCGGGGGAACGGTGTGAGATACGGCTTCAGCATTTAATATTTCGATTTGAAAATAAAACATAAATATCTGATTATTACAACAGTCGGCAGCGCCCGCAGGAACGAACAACTAATTACACGTAATAAATAATTATTGCCGTACTTGTGGATTAACAAGATGTAAAATAATTCCAAACGTGGGTCGAATGCAAAAAGCTAAAATTGTGCGAGTCGTTTAAAAATGAAGTTCAATAACGTTAAATCGGATATATCAGAACCGACAGTCATAACAAATACATAAATCATACAAACTGGCTTAAACAATAAGATTTTTTTACAGTGACACAGTTACATTTGACCTTGAATATAATTATCTATTTTGATGGCGTATGCTCGAACGATAACATCGAATTGAATGGATAATTGCAATATTGTCTTCTTGAAGGACAATTCGAGGTTCGAGATAGTTCCTGAAAAATAAAATGAATTTCTTCAATTAGCGCTGTAAAAGAGGCGAAAGCGAAAAGTTGATGAAAGAGTTAATAAATACAAAGATACACAGAAGAAAGTTCTGTGATGAAAACTTTCGAGGCACGTTAAACGCTTTTATTAGTTCTGGAAACCTGGCAAATGTTCCAAGAATGCAACTACGAAATTTAAAAAAGGGGAGCATTCAGATCGCACAAGTCCGCATTTTTAGGAGGGTTCTTTATCGAAGGAATGAGTAATTTTCCTGGACTCTCAGTTACCCCACCTCGAGGAAATCGCCTCTGATTGACGCAGGAGATAAGTCGACGTCCTGGAAGCTCTCAGACACGTCTGCTGCCCACTTGAAGAAAAAATACATGAAGCAATTTAAATTTTTTGCAAATTATGTAAAAGCAGGAATTATTTTTATTTATTTTGCGACACCTCACAATTCAAAGTCCTCTGGTCATTTATATGTATGTATGCAAATGGTAAATTTATTGTACTTTAAAGTTAACTGCTTTGCAATTCAAGCATTTTTTCTTGGCACTTCAAACAAGACGAGAATTGTGATTTCTGTGATCAATCATTGTCATTTAAAAGTTGTAAGATTTTTGGCTTCGCCAGCATTCCACTTGTTCTGATGAAATTCCGCATTTCAAGCCTCAGAACTTGACCAAGGGTTGAATAGTTAGTTTCCAATAACCAGTAGTTCCCAACATAATAATTGAGTTTGTTTCCGAAGAAACACCTAGCCACATTATCGCCTCAAAATTTCCAGTTCCGAGCGTGTTTTATTTTTATTCTTTCCAACCATAAATTGTGGTGTGCGGTTACAACACCGGCTTTTGATCTCGATCTAATTAACTTTATGAACTTCCAACAGCTGGGTTGTGGCATCCACACCAAGAAACGGGTGGCAATTGGCGATTGACAAGTCCGCTTTTTCCACTGTTTGCTGCTCGTTATTCTCTGGTTTATCGCCTGTTATTATCTTTTTAGTAGTGTTCTCCAGTAGATCAAAAGATGAAGGATCGCATTATCACAAAGTCGATTCTTCTTTTGTTGGAAGGCCGCAGATGGGCAAGAAGCGAGCTTGTAATTCACTCGTAATCAAATTTGTCTCCTTGTGACCCGAGCAAATAAGTTCCGGTTTTCACCAGAACTGAATAAATATTTTGTAGACACACTTTAACACCACTCACAAGAGTCTGTAAATATCTGATTTTTGTAGTTTCGTTTAGCGCCAACAAATTGAAGAATCATGGAAAAAGAAGAATAATTAACCGCCCATTAACGCAAAAGGTCAGGAAATTGTTATGAGTAATGGTACTACATTCGTGGTCACTGCATATGCAAATTAAAAAAGTACAAATATATTTCAATGCCACTTGTGTCGTACATTCCTTTATCAGAAATTAAATAAATATTGTTACAGATGCGACGAAAACTAGTAAAATTCAATACAGAACAGCCACTGTGTGGCGATAAACGGTGATACGAAAGAAGGTCGGTAGGTAAACATTTCCATATTCAATAAATCCATCTTCTCTCCCTGCTAGGATTTTTGTCGCCTATTGTTTTTGTTGGCAACACCTCATAATGTCAAGAACCGACTTTCTGGTGACGTATTGTTGATAAAGTTTTGAAAGTCGGTAAACATAAAGGAATTTGCTAAAGCCCACAGAAAACAAAAGCATTAAACTAAACTAAAATTTTTAGTTCCACATCCGTCACAACACGTTCGAAACTGTCCTTTTTTTAATAATTTGATTCGGCTCGACTCCACGTGGCAGTGTAAACATGTTGTTATTCAAATTTTTATTCGCAATACGTTTTTGGCTGCAATTTATCAGGTTTAAGTAGATGCGTTGTGTCAGACGTTTTGTAGGGGAAAAACCGTAACAAGTACACATGAGATCTTTCAGCGGCAACTTCCTTATCAGGGGGTGTATAAGTGTCCTGGGAGGTCGGCAGTTTGTCTCGTCTCGAGGACAGGACTGCGTCGCTCATGTGGAAGCAAAGACGGTGGTGATCTCCGTGTTGCGTGTTCTGAATACTGATTTGACAGCGCTCCTTCAAAACATCTTAAACCACTGATCCATAAAGAATACAGCTCATCTCGCCATTCTATTTCGGGGATGAATTATTATTAAATATTACAAGCCCTTTCAGACGAACGCTTCCTATTCCGTCAATACAAAACTCCCGCTGGATGATACAAAGTTGCTGGGTAGTCCCTTTTTGGGGAGCTTTCAACAGTGATAAAGCGCACGGTGCACGTCAGCATAAAGCTCACAAAAGAACAAAATTAAAACTAAATGAAAACTGGGGCCGGAAGTCACAATTTCGGAAATCTCACTCGAATTATAACAATTGAGGAATTTTCCAAAAAAAAAATCAAAAATTATGAAGTCGTACAGAAATCCGCCTATTACATAAAAGAGTACATCTTGTGACTAGGGCTGCCATCAGTCCGGACTTCCCCGGACTTGTCCGGGAAGTGATTCCTGATAAAATTTTGATTCGGAATTTCATTTTATAATGGCTGGTCTAATATAAATATTGCGGTTAGCAAGCCCACTTTGTGTGCTTACGTTCAGAGGTCGGTGATTCCTGGGGTTGTTTACTGAAAGCTCTGCGGTTATTTCGGAATACTTTTTGTGCAAAGTCGTTTGGCCTAATTATGTGTAATTTAGTTAATAAGACGTTGAGTTAATTTTTTATTTGTCGACAATTCGCCCAGCAAACAAATTCCAACAGCTTCCGAGTCGTCCTATTCAGTAAGAAACGAAAATATTTACGCCGTGAGGTCGTGGCGAGCGAAAATCCTCTTGACCGAGTGAAGCGGTCGTTGTTTACGTTTTCGCTGCCGTTCATTACCGGTAATTATTTTGAGCAAATTTCTGTTGGAAATTAATTAATGGAAACACGTCAAGTCGGTGGTCCATATATCATTGTCATTGTGTTGAAACGAAGTTCCAATCTCGACCGGCAATCTGAGAAAATTCGGCAACACAATGAAGCTCACTATTTCAAGGTTGCTTTGGGCAACACCGAGAGGCTCGGCTCTTATTTATTATTCTGATGTTGTTGGCTGGCTTCTGTGTACAAATATTGAATATCTAATAGGATCACAGCGCATTTAAGACGCCGAGTTGAAAGCAATTACCATTAATTATATAATGAAAATTTCTACAGGTACGAGCGGAGACATAAATCACGAATGTAATTCATCAATCTCGAAACACACCCGGCAAAAGTCATTCAACAGCTAAATGCACTGGGTAATTACTAGATGTTATTATCGCGAAATCTCGCGAACTGTCGAAATGTAGGCACCGCTCGGTTATAATTTCACCTGCATTTACATAGCGCACGATTACCGTTGTGATTACAAGGAGTGGTATAATTCAATTTCGTTTTAATTAAAACGCACTGGAATGTAGGATTCGGGAAAACAAAAACAACTTGCCAGAGAAAAATATACGGAAAACTAATTATTTTAAAAACGGGGCGTAGAACGAACTTGACATGTTATTAACCTAGCACTTTATTTGTCACTCGAACGTTTATTGACTTTAATTAATTAATCCTTTTTAAACTACACAATTTACTGACATGTAAAAAATTAAAAAACAAAGTTTGATGATATCATGACTCAACTCGCATGTAAACAATAAACAATCACTCGTTATTGTTGGAAGAAATAATGTACAATTTGTGGCTACAGAAAAAGTTTGTATACTATCCAGGAGTTGGTGGTGGTAGTGATAAATCCAGTGGCTCCCTATTAATTTATGAGTTTCGGTTCCAGAAGTGCGTGGTTAGTTGGCAACAGATTTACTCCGGTTAACTTTGAAACAGTAAATAACAATTTTGTACAAGATACGATTACGGCTGACTTTCACAAAGTATAGTTCCACCAGATGTAGTATTACTTTATAAGAAAATTTCTCTTCAAAGTTATTTCAGTAACTTTATTTAATCATACTTTGAAGTTGAAGCAAAACGAATCAAAAACCACGAATACGAATTAAATTAAAATTCAATTCATAAAGTAGTTCATCGAACTGAATAAGGCTTCTTTTACATCTTCCTGTATTGAACATGTTCGTTATGAACGTGTAGAATTTAATATTTCGTAATTTTACGTCGGCAGTGCAGTAATAACAAATTACTGTTTTAAAAATGCGACTATTTTAAGACAGAATTATGTAAATCCCTTATCTCATTAAATAAAATGAGTTAACTTATTAGAATAACATCTTGTCGATTTCGATTAATTAAAAGCTAAAATTATATAGGACAAAATTCAACTTATATTTAGAAAACTGGTTACTGAGCGCATTATTAGTAAACATTGATGTATTCTGACAAAACCTGTTGTTTGTAAAAAAAAAGGAAACACATTTTAGTATAATTTTGACGTCACTTTGATTTACTTGAATTAATATAAATCAGTCTGGTTCTTTTAATATTCATTAAACAAAGGTGAAGCTTGAAAAAACTTGCGAGTCGTGTAATTCTGTTTGCTTTCCAAATAAGCAATTTCCTGTCGTATTAAGTCCCGTTTTATGGCAACGGTGACCACCATCATCTCGTTGTTGTCAATTTTCATCATATCAAACGAAATAAACCTTTCCAATGTCGCGTTTCTCCGCCCTGTGCTGGTTTCCATGAAAATTTTGCTTTATTTTCCAATATAAATATGTAAATTTCGTTCTAGCGAACTGCTTATCTTTTTAACGGGGTTGTTTTTTCGACGATAATACTTTTCAATTATTGTAAGTCACGCAACGATAAATCGTAATTATTGCTCAAACATGATAAGTCAAAATGGTCACTCGCCCGTTTTGCCAAATAATGTGAATTAACCGAGCTTATTATAAATAATTACGCCTTTCACTCTCCACACCGAGATAACTCCGAATTTACGTTTGGTGGTAATTATTGCGAAAACATCCCGGATTTGAGCCAAAACCGGCATTGCCAATTTAACGTTATCAGAGACATCAACGTTTTCAAATCTCACTTTGTCAAGACCTAAATCATCATTCGGTTTAATTCCGGTGACAAAAGTGACGTTTGTCAGGCGGGTAAAGACGGAAATGATAAACTTTGACTGGACGTTCAGCCGAAAGGCGATATGTCTGTGATGCGTTTTAACCGCAAATGTGATGATTTAAAACACCATTAATTAGCTTAATCAGGTCGATTAAAGAATTACAACATTTTTTAAGAGAAATGCGTCGTTAAAATAAAATATTGCCGGTTGAAACGAGTTAATTTTAATTGCACACTCTTCGATAAGGTGCACTCCTGGAATCATTTATTTTATGGCTTTTCCTTGTGGATTTATTCCAACAAAAACGTTTTGTTTTCGGAACTAACATCTGTAACAGCGGGCAATGAAAGTATCTGTTTTATGTTGTTAAGGTATTTTTATTTTGACACTCCTCTAGCAAAAAAACGGAATCACATGAGTCAAGTCCAAAGTCTGCAATCTATGTTTCCACAGTATCAAAAATCCGAATTCCCGATTTAAACATTGTATAAATATTTAAATTTATGTCTCAACTTTAATAAAAATAAACGAACCGGTCTGAATCGAATACCAGAGTTATTTATTTAACCGCAGACTATGGTTTTAATTAGAGTTTTAACCTGATTTTGGCCGGCTGTGCAATAAATGAATCCATTCAAATATTTACGATCGGCGGGGGAGAGAGTATTTATTTGTAAAGATCAGCAATTGTTGTTAATTGCCGTCCTTTGGAAGATGATTCAAAACACATCGTGTTTACATTTTTGAGGCCACATTATCATCAGAACATTAAAAAGATAACATTTATGTAAATTTGCACTTCCGTATTTGGTCACATTGAAGAAAAAATCTCATTTCCCAACGCTGTTATTGAAATAAATATTTCGGAATTTTTCAGCGCGATAAGGTCCGAAATGACAAATACTTTCGCCTAACAGAAATAACCTTTTAAACCGTTCCTTTTTCCATCTTTTTATGACTTCCACCCTTCACGAGGACGATTCACCGGAACGGATGTAGATGATTTTTTACAGACGTGGAATAAAATAAGACGAAAGCTCGAAATCGCCTTTTTCCTTTGATATTTCTGTGTTAAATAAGCGTGCGTGAAGCTTTGGCACTTTTATGAGTGGAAGGATGCTGCTTTCATTGGCCGCTGATCGATCTGGAGGACGTTCCAGATCATAAAATTAAAGACTACAAGATAAAGCTCCTTCAATAAAGCAATGGTATTGTATGGAACTGTGAAGCAGAACATTGCCAATAAAAATAACAATAACAATTACCAAACCGCTGGATCACATTTGGCAAGGAGTACAATGAGCAAGCAAAAGATATTTATTCTGCAGCGATAATATCAGGGCTACCAGATAAATTCCGACGAGCTTACAAAGAAGGCCCCAAAATAGGACGATGTGTAAAGACTCCTCCACGCCCATAGCCGTGGAGTCAAGGTAAACTGGTCGGTTCTACTGCCATCCTAATCGACATCCGAACATCCTTAACCTTGAAACCTAGCCCAGCTCGTGGCAGTCCCGGAAAACACCCAGAATTTCACCATAACTTGCAGGATTAAAATGTACTGAACTGGTTAATGAAACATGACTAATTCAAAATTTTTACACCACACGCATTCGTGAGTTCAAGCAATGCAGACAGAATTATTTCGGCCTGAAATGGGATTTATCAGTTTGAATATGGACTGATTTGAATCATCCTGAGAATAATTTTAATGGAAAACTGAGGTTAATTTTGTCACGTCACCCAAAACCATATTTTTTGTACAAAAACAGTTGTACAAGTTTCAGTTATCTGAAACTTGAACGTGTCAACTCGATTCTTCTCGACTTAGAGGACTTTTCAGATAAGAAAACACAAAAATTATAAAAAGGTGCAATAACTGCCTGGTTTTATTGCACATTATGAGTTTGTCAAAATTAGTGTTGATTTTTTTGGTGTACGAATAAAACACCAGATTCTGATCACGAAGGTATACAAAAACATGAAAATGTCAAAAGTTTTCAGTACCTAAGCGCTCAAAGAAGATAAAAAACTAACAGTATATTAACTCTTCGGTATGTCCTCGACGTTATGTCTTCATCGACATTAATAAATATAAATTATTTGTTATTATAAATGCTAATAATAAAATTTATAACCTGGAAATACCTCTAAACTCAAAACTTATCTTTATTGTAACTTATTGCAGGTTAATTAGTTTGTTAGAGGAATGTGTGCAAGTGATAAACCTAGATTAATCAAGGTAAACGTGAGTAAACATTTTAATTTGATATTAACTGTGTGAGATGAACTTTCTTCTGCAGACAATGTATCGCATTGACTAATTTATTGATATTAATATTGAGATAATTAATAGCCTACTGTGTATCTGGATAAAAATATTTCGATTTTTTCTAAAGTGTACAACATTGCATCATTTCGTTTCTGAAAGACTATGAGAGAACCTTGGATTTCTCGAAGATAATTATAAGAGATAACCAAAAATAGTCGTTCTTTATAAACAATTACTTATTTGCTAGAAGTTTATTTATAGAACTACTTCTAGATACATTTACAAGTGGAAAAATGTCTATCTAAGGACATGATTCTATGGCAATTATTCTATCTAATTAGCGAATTAACAACGATATTAAGAGACACCAAAACATTCCAGTTCCTGGAAGCCTTATCATCACTTCTTAAAAACTGCTACAATTCCAACTGATAAGTTACATAATCCTATAACCGCCACAGTTCACCCGTACATTCCGCTTTATCGTCATAACTTAACCCCAAACTAGACCAATCCCTCTAATCGAGTCATCAAAGTTCGCTCAAACCCTCAGATTTTCAGAAACACATAAATTTGAAAAAGATCGCTGATCCCACGTCACTTCGAAGACGCATAATTCTAAATAGTCCCGAGTGATCCTTTATAAATATCATTCCTGATCCGATTCTATTCGGCTCGATTTTCTTTATCTCTCCAATTACACGGAAACGGCACACAGAGCATCTCTCGACGAATTGAAGTGCAAGGGCTGAAGAAAGTGAAACTCTTGATAATAATAAGGAACGGTAGCTGCGAACCACGAGTGTCCTTAGAACAACAACAACTTCCAAGGAAGAAAAATCCCTTCCTGCTGCCACGGCTGTTTTGTTTCAGCAATTTTATTTTGACTTGACGAATATGTCATGTCACTTGTTGTTGATGGTCAAGGATAGCAATAAAATGTGCGCATGATTAAAATAAATTTTAAATCCATCAAGGACTTTGCCAATATACGGTAAATTTATTTACTTCGCGAATTTAAATATAATCGACTCCTAGACAATAAACAAAGGTTGGAAATGATTTACCATTTTATAGGTATGTCTATTTGGAAATAACAAGAAGAAGCCTTGTTTGTAATCTGATTGCAAATTTAAATTTTAATTATTCAAATTTAAGCAAAGTAAAAGTACGACTGCTATATCTAGTAAACAATACCTTATAAATCTTTCTTTTTCTAATTGGTCGCCTTTTAATAGCACCCGAGGCCTTGATCGCAGGAATTTACGGTAAAAGTAAATCAAATCGTGATTTTTTCACGTCTTGTCCATTTAGAGAATATCTGACTCTAATGAGGCCATTTGCGGGCAAAAACGCTATCAAAACACATCAATTTAGATGTTTGAAATCGTCATGCATTAGATAATGTATTTACAGAGATCACAATATGCAAAGAAGATAAGAACAAGAGATGTTTGTCCAAGTTGTTCGAAAACAAGGAGTACGCTGGCTTATGCAATGACGAGCTTTGTTTCAACAGACTTTTCAGCTGTGTGATTACGATGGCCTCTTCCGAGTTTTATGCGGATTAAAATCAGGAAACAAGGAAAACAAAGTGAGCAATCACTCTTTGTATTTACCTGGTTTAATCTGGGCGTTCTACCATGGCGATATGAACAAAGGGGAAAAATCCCCTAAAATGTCAGGCCTCCAAGTATCATTGAGCTCGACCTAGAATTTAGGTGTTCGTGTATTTGCTATTGAAATTAGTTTAGCATAATGCACGACGCTGTCATTACAATTAGTCGCTTGCAACGGTTAGGCTTGGCTTAATACGACACAAACACTCAATGCATCAGCTTTATTCGAGTGCCAACACTGGAGGCAAAATGGAAATTATACAATCACGAATAAGCAATAAAGTTAAAAATAAACAAACACTGGATAGTGTTTACAATGTTTGTGTACCTGCTCGGTCGCGAATAATTAAACCAGGAAGTAAGCAGAAACACATCAAAAATCGATCGCGATCCTTGCTAGTCAATTTTTTAATTGTCGGTTGCCGTAATGACCCTAGTTAACGATTTAATAGGTAAATTACACGTTATTATTACTTCAGATAATTTAATGCAAATATGCGATTCTGAGATTTATGTGGCTATCCAATCAACCTAATTGGTCTGATTTTTTAACCAATCTCAAATGAATTATCTGTCAGATTATCAGCGTGATTCTGCAAATCCTTAATTAACATTTTTTTTGCAGAGGTTACGATATTTCGACGTAGAGTGTGTAAGTCAACGGTTAATTGGTGAAACCATTTTAATTAGCAATAAAATTATTTAAAAAATGGCAATAAAAAATTACAGTCTCATAATGTATGAGATTTACATCTCTTGAACGTGGCAAATTTTAGACATCGAATATTTATCATTTGCAGTTGAAGATTTGTCTTCTAGGAACAAATGTCTTCTGGAAAGAGATCAGGTCGAGTCGGGTCAAATCACTTCAGGTAAAAAATAATAACAATTTATGGTGGGTCAGGTCGGGTTATGTCGAAAAGGTCAACGAATTTTAAAACAGTAGCTTATAAAAAGATTTATTTATTTCAAAGCTAAATTCCAATACCAATGATCCTTTTAAAGTAAAATAAAAGATTTATCCCAACTTCGATTCCACTCAATTGACAAAATGCCTTTTTTATAGATACTTTAGGGTCGTTTTAAGTTCATTGTTTAACATATCGAAATAAATGTCTATTTAAAGAAATTTTGTAAAAGTTGGTGTAGCAATGTGGCATTGACATAACACTGTGAATATTAAATTTTATTTTATTTTATTTATTAATACCTGCAACATGATTTATTCATCAATAGACCAGACTTAACAAAATAGGCACATGAGTGGTTTAGTAACTTTCTTTAAATTCCTGCCACTGGGTATAGAAGTGCATCAAAATTTTTAAATTTCAGCTTTAACGATTTCCAACAATAGCTAGTCGAGAAACGTGTCTATTCCTCGTTCGAATTTTTATTGGGCGAGCTGTGGGGTGTCGCCGATAATACAGATATTCATAACAGTACAAACGCATAAGTTTGTATTCATAACAGGATCAGAAAATCGGCTTCATGCACACACGTGCTATAAAACTTCCGCATAACGTTTCGAGCATTCATCTTAAGAATTGTTAAATCGTTAAAATCTCTTACACACCGTGAATACATATTTACGAAATAAGGAGTAGCCTTCGATTCTCTCAAGTCCGTTTCGCATTCAAGTGCAAATTGTATCGCGAATATTGACAGTAAAATCATGATTTACGTCGGTAAAAGTGGCACGTACGGCCGCACCTAACATCTCCTCTAATGGCATCACTCGAAAATCCGCCAGTTTTTCCACATAACCCACACCTTTTACATAAAAATAAATATTTTTCATCCCCATCGAATATTTTAAGCCGGGCGGAACGATTGAATATTCCCTAGACGATATTAAAATTACAAATGTTCTTGTAAGCTCCCGAATTAAATCCGCACTTGTGCCAACGCAATTTTTGTAGGTTGTAACGTTTTTACAAGCTCGGAGAGGCATTAATTTCGTACATTAACGGCCAGCTTTTTCTCTATTTATGTTGTTTCAACCCTTTCGCGATTTTTTCTAACTTGTTATTTCGTAGCAGACAACATCCATAAAATCCCTAATTTGACTGAACCACCAAAATTAGCTATGAAATAAACTTCGACTTCGGCACAAAATGCCACTGCTGACGCTGACGGGATTGGAATCTATTATGCCGGTTTAATACGGCACGTACAAAATTGGGGGAAGAAAAGTGTTTTTTTACACAGGAACGGATTATTTGAAATTATTGACACAACAAGCCCGCCAATAATATAGATTTTCACCTAACGCCCAACAAAAAAAAAGAGAGGAAAAAGGAAACGGAAATTGATTTTTTGAGAAAAACGAATTTGCACACATACCGATAATGAGTATATAACATTCATGATTAACTCCCATTCATTACTACCATAATGTAATGATTGTGCAACAGCCGGTAGAAAGTTATTTGGATATTTGTCGTAATGACTGCAGCAATTTCTTGTAGGTATTTGAATTTCTGCATTTTTGTCACTCGTAGACTGCAAGGAAATGGACAAACGACTACTCCTATGGAGTCTCAGTGTTCTGATTTGGACAGTGTGATGAAGATTTTTTAAAGAATTTCAACCGGAATTTTCCGATTTTCTGAACGGGTTTGAAGCTTTCCGGAGCATTGTACAAGGGTATAAGTTATAATTTTACACTCCTCTTGTGAGAGGAAAATGGGGTTGCTAATTATTTAATTTATTGAGAGCTGCCTAACAGCAGCCTTGTTTTGGCCAAAGGAGTAAAACATCTTCATCGATCGAAGGGGCAGTAACTTAAACATCGTTCGTAAATTTTGTCACTAATGACCCGTCCATTTCCTCGCCTCTAATGTTACAATCTCTGGGACCAATTATTTTTTATCGCTCCGACTTACGACTTTGTGAACAGTGTGAGGAAAGCAATTTTTTCAACATTAGGAAGCGGCAAAATCAGCTGACCGAGCTATGATACTCGTAAATTGCAACCCGAAACAAGCCGTGTACGGCATCATTTGCATCTAAATGTGGCAATTTTTCGCGAAAACTCGAGATAAGTACGGAAGGAACCTCCAATTCCGGCGCTCAACTTCGCCGACCGTTCAGAATTATTTACAATGCGAGCTGCTTCTTGTTGTTACTCCTTTTTTGTCAAGTTGACCGTGGAACTAACCCGGATGTATTTTATTGGAGTCGACTCTTCCGAGGTAAATCGACGGGGAAAATGGATACAGCCAGCGTGAGAGGTGCATTTTTTCATTGTTCCATCTGACGGCGAAATGCGCGAATTATTTATTATCCAACGTAATAATCCGGTTAAAAATTGGAAGGTCCGGGCGAAATTGCCTCGGTCCTGCCAGAATTGACACGCGCTTTTGTTGCAACCGGAAAAAGCTCAAAATTCAGAAAATTAATTTGAAAGCAGGGCTTTATCTGACAATCAGGTAAGCCATCTCGAATCTAACCCTCGTCATATAATCCCAATTCGAGGGTGCACCAACATTATTTTTTCTAAGTCCCACAAACCTGAATCAGCAGAAAACACATTTTTTTCTAACTTCCGATTTGCAACTAATTAAAGCGATTATCTAACACGTGCAAAATATTCTAATTAGCTTGGGTCACCTATACAATAATGGAAATCCAGTGACCGGTTTTTGAAATTTTTTACGTCCTTGATAGTTCTCTTCTTTGGGGACGGCACGTCTATTTTTGTCATTTTACGACTGCCAATAATTTCCCCGAATAGTCAAGATCCAATTTCTTTCCATATAAATCGAACTATTCATTTGACGGTCTGACCCTAACGGTATTCTCTCCAGAGTCCTCATAACAAACCGCGACTAATAAAATTCAAAATCGGACGAAATGGAAATGCGACTTTGAAATTTATGTAGTCCGATCCGGTCAAATATTCACTTCGGTACCGATCGAAATCTCATACAAAATAGACGAAATTTACTGCTTCAAAAAAATTCATTTTCACTCACATTTAATTTATTATAACTGACGTTATTAAAATGTAAAATAGGACTGGTGTTTCGCTAAATAATTAGTTTTATTTCGACAATGATTTCATTTAATCATTGTCGAAATAAAACTATTTTGACAATGATTAAATGAAATTCATTTATTGCATTATTTCAAAAGCTCTGTGAGCAGTTATTGACAGATGAGTGGAATATGCATTGTGTAACTGATGCATACAATTATTTATGTTAACATTTACAGCAATTATTTCAACACACGGTACTGCAAAATAAATAAAGAAACAATTGCTGAAAAACATTATTTATTTCCTCCTGTTTACAAATTATTCAAATTACAGCAATTTATAGCTATAAACTCCTAGTTCGAACTTTTTTTAAATTTATTCACTAATCTTCAATTCTATGCAACAGAAAATTAAAATTCAAGGACATGCTTTAGATAACACGAGTAATAAAAAATGCACTTAACGTTGCATTTCACTGTCGTTAAAGAATACTTTAATTAAGGTTTTATTACACGCTGAAGTCAGTCTTAGATCAGATTAAACGAGCTGAAGAATAATGTCAGTTCCAAATTCCTGTGAAATGTTTAAGAATTCCGACTGGCCACCGCAATGAACAATGATAAAATAGCTTATAGTCTGCAAATGTAGAAATTTTTCGGTAGTAAGAGTCATATGGTGATAAACGTGTTTTTGTAAATATTTACGATAAAATAAAACAGTAAAAATGGGTAAAAATCCCAAAAACTTATGCAATTTAACATGTGATGGCATCACATGTCATCGGCAGCGAATCCTTCAGACTGGTATTGAAACTTATCCGCTCTTGTTCGTCTCATTATTTTTAATTGAATATCAACAATAACAATAACAAAAACAGAAGATAATAAACGTATCAATGTCGTTGGTAAATTTGCAGCTTAGAAATCGGGCAATCGCGGAATTGCCGTATCAAATTTGCAAACTGGATGGCACACACGAGGCGACAAGGTCATTCAGTAAGATTATATTTGTAACCTAGAATTTATGTTTAATGAAATAACTCCCTCCATGTAACCACACACCGCGAAACTTGTTTACCTGTCTTCGTCTATTTTTCCAGTTTTAGCACAATATGCAAAATTATTCACGTTGACGTAGGTTGTTTGTTAAATTCGATCAGGTGATTCTTCTGTTGATACATGATAAACTTGAAATTTTGTATGTTAATGTGGAAATAAATTAAACTCATGACTCCCACAGAAAAAACTAGAAAATCCGCTTAATTACTATTTAAACAAATTATAATAATAAGCAATTAACAGCGGATCGTTGCCTAATCATGCGAATTTACTACACCAGAGATTAAGTCGTGTTGACAAACAATATTTCCGAGAAATTTATAAGAATTCAACGATGTAAAATGTCATATTTTCTGAACTTTGGCTTGTTTAATGTTAACCATTATTTTAATATCCACGTTTCATAATAATTGATTAAGCGCTGCAAAGTGCATATTGTGAAAAAATCGGTACACCAGATGATAGCAATTATCACCAAACTGTTTCTGGAATAAAATTTCATAACAAAATTAATAACCGAACATCAAAATAATTTACACAATGTTTTCCCCAAAAGTGCAAACAATCGATTGTGTAGTCGGAGTCCTAAAATTCAGCCCCAATTCAATAAATTCATCAATAAACCAGCTTTTAGCCAAGTCCATACTGGGTATTGACACAATGGTCATTATGGCTGATAGTTATAAATTTCATATTGCAGACCGACTGTACTTATTTAATATTTGATTTGCTTCAATAAAATATACATTTAATCAAGAATTAATAAGGTCAACACGAACATAACGCAAATGAAAATAATGTAAAAAAAAGTGCCCGAACCAATCGTAAAACGATAACGAAATGAGTTCGGATCAATGCACTTTATCAAACCATCCACACAATTCGAAGTGCATAAGGTATTTTCGTTACACTTTTCATTTTCCAAATGCTTGTGCAATATTTCAAATCCTTATAAGCTCAAAACAGCAAAAAAGGTTTCTCTTCATTTGTAATAAGTCGCGCATTGACCATAATCGATAGAGAAACTCGCAGATTCCTTCACGAATGTGTAATACATATTACAGAGGGCTTCACACACAAAAAACACCCCATCGGCTTTAATTCCTGCTCTCATTATGTAACCCTCGAAAATTAGGTCACAAGTAGACTTGCCCACCCTTTTGCGTTTTTTCTTCGCAACGTGACCACTTATTTAATTAGAAACGATTCTTTAATTAAATTAGAGCCAATTTTGCGTAAATTCACCGCCGTATGACAACGTGTTGATATCACTGTTCAATGCATTTAAATGAAAATTTGAGGGCAAAAACCCTTGTCGCAAACAAGTTAGCTTGCAAAACATAAACAAACCGGCAAGGGTTATCAACCTCTCTGCAACCGAGTTAATTCGCTAACCTACAATGAAATTAGGCACATCTAAATTATTGTAGATGTTATCGCGTTTCATAACTGGGACGAGCGTCAGTGCGTTATCGTCTGGACAAAGATTAAATGAAATTTGGATTATTTAATCCATTACGTGATCGTATTTTAATTGTGGAGGTTGCGCCAAGACAGAGCCATCACAAAAGCTAACAGCAAATATTTAAAAAATAACACGTTAATATAAAAGACAAACAAATACGACAATATAATTCTAGGGCCTTTGGTATTAAAAGATTAAAAAAGCAAACAACTAGGAACGATTTTAAGTGGGTCAAAAATAGCAGGGGGTAATAAAGTTATCAGATCGACGTTATGAATTTTTACCAGCTCCGAGATTTTTTCCTATACGGTGTGTGAGGTGAATAAGACACCAAAAGGCGCTCCTTCAACACACTTTCTCGAAAAAAGGACAATGAACTCGGTGGCGTGACCACTACTTCATAATCAAAAGCCAACAAATTTTAAATAAAAGGACAAAACAAACAAATTCATTTGGAGCCAACAGAACGACGAGTAAAAGTTGTTAATTAATAATTTGTTGGTTTGTAGTAGCATTCGAGTCCTGATACATGTCATGTCTAAGTAGAATCTGAATAAATATGCAGAAATGTAATGATAAACTGTAAGATAAATAGTGTGAAAATGGGTTAAAGAAAATTCAAACATGTGTGTGAACCGAAACGTTCCGGTATTTCAGATTAAATTCGGCACAAATTATGCGGAAAATTTAAATAAATATCATACCTACGCTATTATAAATTACAATAAACTACGAAATGAACTATTTCATTTATACGCAAACATTTGTTATGTGTTCACCAGATTTCGTCGTGGGTATTTTGGAACAATTTCAAAATTTTCAGTGCAGCGTAGTACGCTGAAATATTTTCCCCCGCATTTATTTTACTGTTAGATGAGTTTTCCTTAGTAAAGCCGACATTATCTCGAGTTTGTTGTTTCAAGTAATCACAGAATGCTTAAACAAATATGAAGCTCGACTCAAACCCGACAAACATTGTTGTTTCATGTGGGTACACGACATGGGATGGTTTTTCGACAAGAAACTATTTCTAATTAAATAAAACCACCGGCCCAAAAGCGTTCATACATCTGCTAATGAAAGTCAGTGCAAAAAATAGGGTCGCACCTTGAAACCTCCCGATGTAATTAAAAATCGCTAAACCGTTAATTTTAGATTGTTCTGATATATTATTTGTAGACCAGGTGAGGTTGCAAATTTTTTTATCACCGTAATCGCCATAATTTGCGAATTTTTTTACATTAATTGACCCACTTTTATTTCCTTTATTTTTGTATTTGTGATCGCGATCTTACTAATTTAAATTCATACAAAGGCCGTGACCACCTGCATGACCAACAGGACTTCCCATCCTAAAACAATAAATCCAGTGACTGCCTCCGCCGAATTCATCGGCCGCAACTTTTTACCAATCGACCAAAAAGTTGAGTTCTACTTCTTTGAACTTCCTTTCAGGCTCTTCTTGTTCAATGAATGAAGAAAAATAATTATTTGCCTTCCATTAAAAAGCTATTGCATGAATGTAGACAGCTAAACGTTTCCTAATCAGAAAATAAACCATCACGCAATGCCCCAAAAACGAGCTTAGAGTATTAGCTAAGCAATTAAATAAATCATTTTTGAGGAGAACACTCCGATACCACTTCAAAAAAATGTTAAGCAAAAAAATGTCTCAGTTTCTCCAACTGCTGTCATAGTGTAATCAGCATAATGATAGTAATCTTTTCGCAAATCATTTTGCTAATTAGCACAGACGAATTTTACGCTCGCTTTTTTCGCTTAGCTTGCCTCCTTCTGGAGCAATTACAGAAGACCGAATATTTAACCATTGATAAATTTAAAACGAGATGATTAACATTAAAGTAGCAATTCAGACGATATGATTGCATTATTATGATCCAAAGCAGCTGTCGTAATTTGTCTTTTCACGGTTGCTGCCGCAAATAAAACACATCAGTATTAAAATAAAGAGACCGTTAATTTATGTTACGATATGACATAACTCTGTTATTGTTATTTTATTGTTTTCAAAGCAGTTGTGGGCACCTCGCTTCCACAAATAACTAGCTTCTCGCAAAAACTTACCTTTTCATTGAATGTACCCAAGGGTGGCAACTGAAACAAATTAAACAACTCGATTAATTGTATTCATTCAAATATAAAACTTTGTACATATTCAGGTCGGGCTTAATAGTCGAAAATGAAATAAAGGAATTGAACCGGGGTCAACAATTAAGCAGAAATTAAGTTCTCCTTGAGTGTGAATTATACAACGTGAAATCTCTCGACTACTGATATTACAGAGACCATCGCTAATCAATAACGATGAAGTTTACAGAGACGTGAACAAACATCCTCTCGATGGACTATATTCAGATTTAATGGTTTTAGTTGCGCCACCTTGTATAAATTTAAAAAGAATTTCACAAGTTTTCTCCACCAAACAAATAATAAAACCCATAAACCGACCTTGTTCGATGTGTGGATTTGCATTCTTATCTTTACAAAAATTGCACAACGACCAACATTTAAACAACTCGCTATAAACACGACAATTATTCAATTATCAGGAAGGAAATTTCAAGAAATTTTCAACTGATTACAGTTATCGCCAAAAACAACTTTTATAAAAAAAATCAACAATGATGATGCGTCACATGATGCTACTGCAAAACAAGCCACCCACTACTCGCGATAATATTATGCATGGGCGCTAGGAAAATTAAATCAGCATGAATATGATTAGCGATTAATTTAGCTTTCATTTAAATATTTAAAAGTGTTATTACGACACAGAGTGTTGATTGGTATATGTAATAGGTTTAACTAAGCGTAAAATTTAGGTTCGACCGACACTAATTTTTAATTTGCAAAATATGAATGCGAAGAAAGTGAAATAAAACCAAACAAAAAACGAAAGATCGTTTTCCTGAATTATTATAGTATGTATATTAGCTCTGCGGTGCTGTCCTAATGAATATTAATTAACTATCACATTACCATAAACTTGTTAAAACACTCGTCTGAAATTATGTTAATGTGTAAAAACATGTAAAAAGTGTAAGGAGCGCCATCACGTAAATATTAGCAGAATTACTTAATGTATGTACACAAATAAAACTGATAGATTCAGTTGTGCGCACTTTATTGCTTCATAGATGGCGACAGCACTCGAGAGATTAATCATTCACATAAAGAATTTAATAATTAATAAAGCATTTTAAAAGCTCACTCAACTCTTGTGTTTGAAAACACACAGAGCTTTTGAAAGCTCTGGCACTTAATACACCTTCATGATAGCTCTCCGCTTTGGTTTTTCTAACAACAACATTCAAATTAATAAAATTATCTATTATTTTAATCAAATTGGACATTTTCAATTAGTGGTGAAGATTGAAAATCACTTAGCGTTCCCCACACGCAAAGTTCGACACACTCACGTGCAGTAAACTGATAATAGTGTCTAACAAAAAAGTTTTTCTCGCAGCACGTGAAACTTTTCCGTTTTTCTTTTTTATTATAATTCAATTATCCTACCACTGACAAAACTAATATTTCCATCATTTTTACTATACAAACTTCCAGAAATGTAACTGAAAACATTTTCTTGATAAAAAGCATCACATTTGGAAAACGTTGCTGATCCATTTGCTTCGCGATTGTAAAACTGTCGGCCGGCTTTCGCTTGCTTTGAAGACGATGCGCGTTTGTGATAGTTTTCCCTTTATCGCATTCATGAATTTCATCACCTCTGATAAAAAACTAGTTCTGAACAAAACGGATGGGTAACGAAAATGCGCCGTTTTGTGCAAAAACGCTAAGCGATGCATATGTTACTAATGGCCAGTTCTTTTGATGGAAAAGCGATGACGGCTGACAGATTGTGACTGATATGTCCGTTAACATTAATTAGTCGACAAATTAATCAAACGTCTTTTAAGTGCTTAATAAATGCATTAAGTCACCGACAAATTTAAAACTTTTTTTCGTAATTGAAGACAATTAGTGAACGATTAGACCTCCAACTTGCCAATTCATTCTCTCGTTAAAATAATCCTTGAAAAGTTCAAACAGCCTGGCACCGTTAAAGTTATAGATAGGTTTAGACCCTCAGGCCTGAAGGAAGTAAATAAAACTGTCTCGCTTTATCGAAATTTTATCATAACAGAGCTTTTACACAAAAAAGTTAATTATAGTTCACCATCAGAACGAGAGAATTATAAATTTCATTATTGGGTCAAAATGGCAGTTTTTTGGGTACCTACATCAATAATTAAAAATGATTTAAGTAGGTGGTGGGCCTATCTGCTTTAATAAGCTTATTATTTCATTCTATCAGGTTTTTCCTAGCGAAGTGGGTTGATTTAATGTGCCATTAAGTTTAAATTATGTATTATTATTAACCGTTGAAGTTGCCGGAGGCTTCGGTATCCTCAAGGATTTTTCGAACGCACATAATAGAATCGGCAAAAACGCTCATTATACCTCAACCTGACACTTTCAAGATTTACATTACACATTTATCAAAACATTTAACAGAGAAATTGCTGTCTCAATAAAAAATTGGGCTAATGCTGTTTATGGGCCACCTGTTGTGTGGTTATTAGTAAAAATGAACATCTTCACATGGAGAACTTAATAGCCCAACTGAAATAATTGCGCTTGAAAAAACATATTAGAGGAATTGATCGCTGTTGGTTGGTAAATCCGCACGATTAATGGCTCAGTCAGTCTTTTAAAATATTGCTCCATTCCATGTCTTCATTCCATTCCCGTTTTAATTGAAATTTTTCAACATTTCAAAATAGATCGTTCTAATTTTGATTAGAGTATCAGATTTAAACATGAGGGGAGAGCCCATTCCGTTGATAAAACTAGTTTCGGTCTTTTACGAGGGTTGGTCAGCAAGTCAGAAACTCAGAGATTGAGACACGTTGTAGCTATTAAATTTTATACGTCGAGATAACGATAATGAGCCTAGAGAGAAATCTTCCGCGGAATTGGCCACCAGCAGTGATAAAAGCAAGGGTTTGGGAGATCAAACAATGTAGATTTAATGAAACCGGAACAGAGGCATCAGTATTTTAATTTCTCCACCACAATACCCAGTAATTAATATTCCGAAGTCTTGGCTGATTTTGCTGACAAACAAATAATAAACTCAAAAATGCCAATTCATCACAATTTACTGTTTTGGAAACTGTCTGGAGATGAGTGAAGACCTTAGTAATCTTTAATCGAGTTAGACTTGCTTTCCATTTGAGCGTAGCGTCCGTAAAATCGCGCATTATGGCAAAAATGACCTTTGCCAGCTAGAAAAATAAATAGTAGATGGACTCATTGTTGGCTCGCTTGCCCAATCTCGACATCTGTCTGCATTTCGAAGACTCTTCTCGGTATAACCGTGTCCATCATCGGCCGTTGCTAATCGCAAATTGGGCATCACAAATGAGAGCGAAACAAAAACCAGTAGCTGACAAAAGACCACAATAGCAAAAAGAACAATAAACAAATTGTTTGTTTTTTGAGCCGGTTGTCGGAATTATAATTCGCTGATGCCTGTTCAAATATGTGGTCGACGAAACGAAGCCAATTCTGATAAAAGGGTTAAATTATGCTTACGAAATATATTCGGGGGTGGCGGATTGAATTTGTTGTTAGTCATCGTTGAGGGGTGGAAATGCAAATGAAACGGTTTGGACACACATGCTACTACTTTAATTCATTACGTAAAGCGGGCATCTGCGCCCATTAACTCGATAGCAAGGCAAACCGCAAAAAAGACATTTGGACGGAGTGACCAGAACTTCTCAAACAAGGGAGGTAACAAATTATTTTCACGACACTGATTTTTGTTTTCCTAGCCCCGAAAGACTACACATGACAGGTTTATTAACTTGTAAAAATTATCTGAGAAATGGAAGTGTTAAAAGCGGTTCAAAAGATCTATTAAGAGGAAAACCGTAAAATATTAAAACGAGCTAAACATTATATTTCATTTTTATTGTCGCACATTACAACATCAACAATGATTTACCGTTACTTCCAAAACCTCTTAAGCAACTTGTTTTTAAGTAAAAAATGACAACAACTGAGAAACGGGACACTGAAAAATTAATAGCAGCAACGAAATTGTACAAATTTTGGCTTTGGAATGTCTCCCCAATCAGTTTTTATTTCAGTATCTACTCAAGCTACTGACAGGAATAAATCGGAGTCATCCATATTTTCAAAAATCGAAAAAACAAGCAAAGTTTCTGTACCTACTGCCAGCATAAAAGTTAATAATTTGAAGCAGCAGCTGGTTCTCCGATTCTAATTATAATTTCTAATTCACATCATCAAGCTATTCATCTATTCATGTTTTAGCTTCCAACAAACAAATTCTTGATTTAATTTTAAGAACAAATCGTCAATGAGCGGACGTCAGCAGATCTGTTGATAACAAACAACTCGCTGTATTTTTTAAATTCGCCGTTGAGTCGTGATTGATCTCTTTGATACGAAGCCGTAAAATTGCACGGATTAAGGTCGGGCAAGTACAAGCGACCAAAACCACCCGATCTCATTTCTATCAGGCCAGCGGTCAGGACTCCCTCGACTGTGAAATTAATTGTTCAAACATTTCATTCGAGTTAGGGCACCGTCGTTATTTACAAATCAGGAATTAAAGTTCGTCGTTTAAGTCGATTAAGATTTCCGAGGTGTTTTTACAAAATTGAGGAAAACGTCCGGTTTTTCGAATAGAAGTTGGACGGAAATTGTGTTAAATGCGGCCTGAAATGTTTTTTTAGATTAAAGTGGCCAATTCGGATGTTACACGGGCTTCTGGCAGTTTTCCAGTTTTTTGTTTGGTTTTTAATATTGACAGGGAGTTATTTTTAAGACGGGTAATGGTGGTTTGCGCTATTGATTCAGTGAAACATTTTCCAGTCGTCGATATGCATCGGCAGATCCGGGCCTAAGGAGGAGAACAAACAAAGGAGAGAGTGTTACATCATTTGGCTACAGGGTGTGTCCTCGATAAATAAATTTTTTTTCAACATAAATGACTAACAAGAAAACGAGGATGCATTACAAAACGGTATTTTATTATTATTACTATCAGAAACAAAGGAAAACTTGCCGACAACTGTGTAATACCCGCTTGCATTTTAAATTCCTTGACATCAATAAATACGAATTTTAATAACTTGCAATCCTCCCCTGCATGAGGCGATTACCCTCATTTACTCTGACATTTTCCAGTGTTCGAGTACCAATTTTCTTTCATTCCGGCCACTGTTTTAACCTTTGTGGAAGTTTATAAAGAGCCAAATTTCCTAATGCGACTTTATGCTAAAAGCCACTTTGGCCAAACAATGTTATTTAATGACACGTCGCTCACAGAGACACCTCTGAACAATTTGGTAAATTACCTTATAACACGTATGGTTATACTAATGGAAATAAATTCAAGGGCCGATGACCCCCACATACAAACAGAATCAATTCCAACCCCTGCATAAATCGACTCTAATTCGATCATCTGCTTGACAGAATCGAACCTGTGGCCAAAATTCGATAAAAATAACTCTATTAGTGTGGGTGATAAAATCATTGCTTTACAACTGGTTAAATTTATGTTTATAAATGCGTATGTTGAGTGTCAAAGTCAACTTATTAAACGTATTAAGCTCGTTGCGCATGTCTGATAGGTAATGTGTCAATGGTTTATCTAGTTGTTGCCGATGTAAGTTCAAATGTTGCTGCGAAAACATTTGTGCTAAATTTTGCTCAACTTTTAAGCGACAGGTATGTGAATAATTAGTTTAATAAATTGCTGATCGAGAACACTTGCTGATTCCTTTATAATAATTTGAAAGGAGCAGAAAGTAACCTCGATTATTATGTAAATGTTTTCTTTAGTTATTAACTATGAAATTGATATACGCAACTTGATTAATTTATTCCACGCGGTATCTCCTGATTTAAACTTCGCTTTTAACCCATTTTCTCACAAAATACTGATAATTAACACACATTTTATTCGAATAGATAATTGCACGAGCCTTTTAACAAAATCACCATGTGTGGCAGCAATAGCTACTAATTCAATTGTCGATTTGTTAATGATTTTAATGCCTGTCGTAAAATCACAAATACTATTTTCTTTGCAATAAAATTTCTAGAGCACGCAAATGAATCATTGTAAACAAAAAATGAAAAATTATCGTAAAGCACGCGCAAATTTCACCTATGGTTATTTGATCCAAATTCCTTCCTATTGTTTTAGTTGTTGGACTTTATCGCGGCTATTAAACCGAATCAAAATATTAGTAAAGGCTGAATTTTATCAGAAATCTAATCAATCTAATGTCGTAGCCACTTCAACTCAATGGTTTTTCTCCACGCAAAATATTTTTGTTTTTCGACAGTTCCAAACAAAACGTAAATTCGTGTTTTATTTTTGGAACTGTTTTAATTTCACTACAATAAACCTGCGCTATTTTTAATGCCCTTCACTTGTTGGGCGGTTGATATGTACACATTTAGTGGAACATAAATCTTTAAATCTTATAAATATTTTAATGCAGTTATAATATTTTCAAAAGCTCTCCAGTTTTCAGCAAACATTAACGCAAATTGAATTTCAAATAAACAAACTTCCGTCCTTCTGGTTATAAACTGAAGACTTCAGCAATAATTCAAGGTAGAATTATTTATGGTTACAAAGTGTCGTTGTTAAGACCTCTAATGAGGGTCAGCAAATGTAACAAGAATTAATTACAAAATTGCAACAATCATTATAAATAATGAATCTAAAAATAAATACTGTACAAAAAATAAAAACAAAATAATGAATAATCTATTTAGTTCATGCAAATTTTGCTCAATTTGATTATTGCTTCATTAGTAGTAATCAGCAGTTGCAAGTTGCGAAAAAAACGATAATTCGATCAGCTAATAATTTGATCACGCTTAACGCATGATATTTTGTAAAAAATCGTTTCCGTGCTTGTGTCAAAACAAAAATATCTGAGATAACTTGAGTGAAACAAATGTTCTGTTCAACAATCCTCCTACTCAAGCATTATCCATATCTATTTTCGTATAAATATTCGAACGTGATGTTATCGAAGAAAATAAAATCGCCAATATGAGATAATCATGACAGATGATTAGTGAAATAACACCACGTTTCGAATATAAATCACTGTCAGTCATTGGCGATTTAGCTAATCAAAGGCTCAACATTCCTGCTTTGTGGGTTAGGCGTAACAAGACAGTGTCAAAACACATCTTTTTCAGATCTGGACATTAGTCACTGCAAGAAAATTCCTTGTTGGCTTAAAAAGTGGAAGAAATCGAGCCAAGGAGTCATTCAAGAGGACGCGCTCGTCGAAAATTAAATAAAAAAAGGCCGAAACAAACCGAAAGAGAACAATAGACCGTACCTTACAATGGGCAGTAATTCGTGATTACAATACAAACTTTCCGACTCGATAAAAGTGTCCATATAAAAAAATCGCAGCAAGCTGCCGTGTTAAAGAACAATAAAAGCAAGTTTTTAATGAGAAAATAAAACCATGGCGGAAATTTATCGTTGCGAAAAAGCCGGTAGGTGCTATAAATCAATTTTCCCGAAACTGGCAATAATCGAATTTTTTTATCAGCTGTGGAGAAGCTGCAAGCCGTTCCGGAACCGGAGTGGATTTTGGACAGGACCGGCACGGGGCCTTTGTATTGGCGGAGAGAGTCCCCGGAATGCAATTCCAGGTAGGTCACTATAGATTCCGGGCTCCGGGCGTCCGATTTGCTATTTTAGGGTTTGAGGGAAATTTAAATAGACGCTCATTAACTCGCGAGTGTCTAAGAGTTAAATGATACACTTCAACGTAACAAGAGGAAATAAGAAATTACACGTCTGCATCTCCACTTTGCAGTTTATTCAAGGCTAGCCACATTAGCCCAAAAAGCTCGATATTTTTGTAAAACTTTTCAATGATTTGGAAAATATAAGAACGCGAATATCTCCTTGAAACGTTCAGGCATCTTCGTGACCCTTCATTCCTTTTATAAGGCTGAAATTCTTTCTCGTAACAAATTTGATATTTTCAAAGGTGGTGAAACGCCCCCTCTAAAACTCGGGATATAAAGAATGTGTAAGTGTTGTTTTTAGGTTTTCAAAAATTTCCACAAGTTGATTTATACGATGCTATAACGATTACCTGAATGTAAATTTTTTCTTCCGAATGAATCATCTTTTCGGTTAAAAGTTTGGGAATGAAAAAACACTACAAATATTGACATTTCCATAAACCACAAAGATAAAAACAAACGTATAAATACATTTCAAAATGAGGAAGTCGCAATTTATGGCTACATACATATTGATATCAAAAGACGACTAAAAATAAATTCAATGGAAGCTTTGTGTATAAAAATATTTTTCTCGTATAAAATCCTCGTCATACAAGAAACAGACAATAATAATAAATATTTGCCAAATTGCCAAAAAATATGAGCCGTGAAAAGCAAACTTAACTGACAGGACTTTCAAGGATGTTCTTTTATTACGTTTTTAAGGTCGATAAAGCCCAGTAAGCACAATTTTTTCCATAACTACTTTGATGTTTACAAAAAAATCCGCCAGAATGACAAACGAAAATAATGAGCAATCAGCAACATCCAAACAACAAAAATATACAGAGATTCGCTCAGAAATTGATCAATAATGTGTGTTGATGAATTACGTGGGCGACCAAATGAATAATTTAAACAAGTAAATTTCATGACGAGTAATTACCTCATGATACAAAGAAAATAAGGAAATACCCACTCACAAATTTTGTGACGCAAGTGGTAAAAAAAATTGTACAATGGTAACCCATTTAGTGTAAAAAATTAATTATAAGATTAGAACAAAGAAGCGAGCTCATTTTTGCCAAATCCGATTAAAGTTCAACAATTAAACCTCTCGTACTTTGTCCAGGTGTTGATCAGTGTCCTTTCCAAAGATTAAGTAATTTATTTTTTCAGAGTAAAATTCCGGTTCGACGTGGAAGTCAAGGAGTTCCAGCGCAGTGCTCACGAATTCGAAGACTTGGAATGGTCGCGATGCATCGAAGAATCCAACACTTTAACCATGGGTCTCGCGTGCATCATTTGCATCACCGTAACAGTGATGCTCCCTTGGTACATCATGATCGGAACCTATTGAAAATCTTTCGTCGGACATCTGTGATTGACCGACAGGACTTTGAACTGTTAAAGGTCAAGGAGTGATTGTGATATTAAATATTTATTGAGGGTATTACATACCTACGTTGTGAGAAAAAGTGATATTTAATTTAGCCTTTGTTACATTGCTTCCGATGTAAATAAAATTAAGTACATTTTGTTTGTACGTGGGCCGATCTGAAAACGTTTGGTTGGGACAAATGTTGGCTCTAGGATATAGAACCGTTTCTTTGAAACCATTTGTTTTATTGTTTTACGGGAGAAATAAACAAAACGACAAACACTAGATGCACACGTACGTATAAACCGAAATGCAAAACAGCATCAGTCAAAATCGACTCCAAGTAAGGTTGTATTTTATTAAAAACGAGCACCTCTTCCACTTAAGTTTGCTAATTCTCTAAATGAAGACTAATTAGCTATTCACGTATTTGTGGCTCCTCAAAGTCTGCAGATCCAGAAGTATATTACGTAATTTTGATAAAGATTAAAATGTAAATTCGAAAACAACTTTAAATAACTAAACATTTATTTTAACCCACTAATTAATTTTTAGTACTAGGTGTAAGACTAGAGCCTTTTTTAACAAAACATGTAACACATCAGATATAAAAACAAGTTTCACATCTTTTTAAATTGAATAACCCAGGAGAAAAACAATGAATGTCAATTTTTCAAAAAACAAAAAAACTTCACTGTTATTCAAGGGAAAAGAGAGAAAATCTATTATTATTATACAGGGTGTAAGCGAAATAAGTACATTAATTTTAGCCAGTGGTAGAAGTCATCAAGACAAACACTTTTTCTATGTACCATTTTTTCAAAATCGCATTTTTTTAAAATAATTTTTTTCCCTACAAATTGACGAGCCTTTTATGAAATGTTCCAACAAAGAAAAGTAATAGTAAATTTAATTTTATTTTCATGAACTTGCTTGGAAACGGTAATCTTGTCGACTAGGTAACTTTGTTTCCAGTGGCGTGTAAAAAAATTGTGTAAGATTTTAAAATAATTTTAACTCAAAAACTAAAACGTTTTGAAAAAAAAATTATAAGGAAAAATTGTTGGTCTTGACGAGTTCTATTACCAGTTAAAATTAATGTACTTACTTCATTTACAGCCTGTATACACTCCGCACAAAAATTATCGCAACACCTAAATTTTCTCATTTTATTCAAATGAATGACATCCCTTGTCAGCAATTCTCATTCTGTTAAATCTTTTAAGCAATTCTATTGTGTATATGCAAAAAATAAGCGTATAGTTTAAGTCTCTTGGGTCTTTTTCTGAAAATTTTGATAGTCAATGTTGTTTAACACAGTAAGTTATCTCTTGTTTTGTAAGTTTTGTTCGCCTAATACTGATCTAAACAGCAAAAATAATCAAGATGAACATTGGGGAAAGAGCTTCTTTACATCTCTCTCCAGAAGAATCTGTAAGAGCCGTCATGTTGTTGGAAGATGGTCGTAGTATGCGTTATGTGGCTCAAACTCTAGTGGTACATCTTTCGACCATAAGCAGCACGTTTTAGAGAGACTGGGGAACACAAAAGACGAGCAGGACAAGGAAGAAAAAAAATAACTAGTCAAAGAGACGACCGTTTTTTGCGTCTCACAGCACTTCGAATTCGACATTGCACTGCTCGAATGCTGCAAAACGAACTTTTAGCAGCTAGAAATGTACAAATTTCTATACAAACAGTTCGTAACCGTCTACGAGAAGATGATTTGAGGGCACGCGTCGCTGCAAAGGGTCCTCTTCTTAACAGGGAACATCGAGTCGCTAGATTACAGTTTGCTCGAGAATATGAACATGAAAATATGCCCATTGGGATGTGAATGATTGGAGCAATATAATGTTATCGGATGAATCTCGTTTTTGTTTACATACTTCTGATAGACGAGTACCAGTGTACAGACGCTCCGGGGAACGCTATTCGCAGTGTAACTTTCGCCCACAAGTTCCGTTCGGTGGAGGTTCAGTTATGGTTTGGGGAGGAATCTCTGTCGGAGGGCACACAGAGTTGGTGTCTCTACGTGGTGCTCGATTAACAGCTGCCCGATATATTGAGGACATACTGGAACATCATGTAGTGCCATATGGCCCCTTTGTCGGGGATAATTTCTTATTAATGCAAGATAATGCCCGACCTCCGTTGCTGGAGTTGTGCAACAATACATGGAAGAGGTCAATTTAAGAACATTGCCGTGGCCTGCGAAAAGTCCTGACCTGAATCCAATCGAACATGTATGGGACCACCTTTAACGAGGGTTGCTAGGGCAACAAAATGCATTGCGATCTCTCGAAGAACTAGAGAATGCCCTTATGCAAGAGTGGAAGAATTTGCCTCAAAATTACGTTACTAACCTCATAGCAAGCATGCCAAGAAGATTGGAGGCTGTTATTCAGGCTAGAGGTGGTAATACGCGGTATTAGTGTTAAGGTTTAATTTCTGAAAAATGTTAAAAATTAATTTTTGTTGTTATTTCTTATTTTTTTGCGAACTTTTTTTGCGTTTTACTTTATCTCTTGTTACATTTCATAAAAATATAAAATAATTATTTGTTTCTAAATCATTTGAAAACTACGGGTGTTGCGATAATTTTTGTGCGGTGTATTTCTCATTTTTGATCTTTTTTCTTTTCTTTTCTTTTGTTGATAAGATATCAATAATTAGGTCTAAGTTCATATTGTCCAAAAATTCTTGCATGGCGTTGCTAAAAACAAATTATAGTTTCGTTAAAGCTGAAACCACTGAAACTATAAACTGCAAAATACCTAGCAAATTACAATATAAAAATTAAATTAAAAAACTTCTTTTTCTCAAATGTGTAGAATGTAGAATTTTCTTTGTTTTTCCCCTGTACTCTTCAATTATTTTTTCTACTTTTGTTTCGTATTGAGGTCATTACGATACGCCATTTGGGTTTCGTAATATCCAACGGAGTGCTATAATAATTACACTAAAAACCAGGGTAATTTAGTTGGAAAATGATGGCAACCTAGTTTTTTGACAATTATCTGAGAGAAGTGTCAGTGTCAATCGTCACCTGTTTCAAGTGATAATTTAATCAAATGAATCAATTTCGAACCTTTAGAGGCTTTTGTACCAACCCTGATACGTAGTCCCTTCGAACACCTTTCGAGTAGTGTACAAACATGACTTCAAAAGCCAGTGCAAGTGAGTAATTTGAGATCCCATTAGGCCAATGTTCAAATTCCGCGTATTTGCCACAAAAGCCCGTATTCGTTGAGGGGCAGATAGATTGCAAAACGTCTTGGACACTTTCAGAATACATTTTACGAATAAACTAATGACGATCCAAATTATTAATTTAATTTCATGATCCACGCAAATGCTGTCAACTGCCACAAAATTCCCTAAATTTCGAAATTGATTTTTTTTGTTAAAAAAAGTGCAAAGTAGAAAAAATAGTGTATGATATCTCGTTTATAAGGCATTTTGTCGCACTTACTCCATTATGGCACTCCTCGCTGCGCTCGTCGTGCCCCAATTCCGTGCGTGCGACAAAATGCGTCTTATAAAACTCGTATCATAATATACTATTATTTTATTAATGGAACTCTTATTATTGTATCCTTAATAAGAAAGCTCCGTACAAAGAAAATATTAATAATTGAAATCTTTAACTACACTGTGAAGAAAAAACAAAACTTTTATCGGTTTTCTAGTCATTAATAACTTTTTGTAACTTATACAAGACACCCCAGATGATTTTTCCTGTCGTGTATATGTATATTGAATGAGTTGTTTAGAAAAACTGTTTATATGATGATGAGGTAAATTTGTTTACAATAAAATTAATTTTTTAATACAAAAATCCATTTTTTTCTCCTCTTATCCAATTGTACCACGGATTTGACCATGAGATAAGCATTAGTATTAAGAATTAAGTAGAAAATCACACCAAACGGTCATAAACGCCAATAGAAAAGATGGATGGGTATGAATTAGCGTGAGTGTTCCCCCATTGTCTCAACTCATAGCAACAGTTATCTTAATTTGATCAAAATTTTTCGAACAATGGGGACGATGGGCATTAGGAATTTTTTCGCACAGTAACGGAATCCCGCCAACTTGGCCTGAGCATTTTATAATCAATCGGTGATGATTAGAGTGAATTTTTTGCACACATCTAACTTCATAAAGAGGTTAACGCCTGCTTTCCACTCCAGATGTTCGATGAAACTCAAACAATTTACATTTTATATAATATAGATGTAAGCAAATTATCTCAACGCCAGCTGTATTTATTTTTCCCGATGAGCCTAAAACGCGTTCGCCACTAAAAATAAATCCCCGGTTTAATTCAGGGATGCGTCCGAAAAGACAAATGTAGGGAAATGAAAATAATGAAGAGCAAAAGTCGTTACTCATCTGACCTATTTCTCCTTCGGGAATCTTCCACAACAGCAACAATGTTGGCGTAATTATAGGTTTCGCGATGCTGTCATCCGTGTAGATTTCCGCGAAATTTGAATATTTATCAGCACGTGTGTGGTACCGCCGCCGAGAGCCCTTATGGAATTGATTCGTTTTTCGCGTGACTCAAATAACAAAATTTAATTGGTAACTTCTTACGTCATAATTTATGAGATGAATTTTTCATCGGGCGGATCCGTAAGCAACAAGTCTTATACGGTGGCGTTCCCAGAATCGCCAACTTCCAATAAATTTCCACGCATTAAAAATAAATAACTCTCTTATCCTTATTACGCTCATTTATATTCGTTTTGATCGCGCCGGGGTGGTTTCTCCGGTTACAAATTGGGCCGAATTAAAGATATGGTCAATAACAGCAATTGTGCACTCACCCAGGGCCGGACTACGAAAGGCTCTAAGCTAATCTTATGCAGGGTGAATCTGCTAAAAGTATTTGCTATTAAATACTTAATATTTTTCTCCATGTAAATTTTTTCAGAATTTTTCTCCCCTTCTTTATACTTAATTCAAATTCTTGTCCGATGCGCCCGATTGGGTAATCCGGCCCTGCCCCCGCCGCTTGTAATGGTCCATTTTTGAGGTAATTATCTCTAATTCAGCGATCTCTCGTCGGCTGAATTATTCACACTATGATTAAATAATAATTTGTCATTATTTGCGGGCTTTTTCCGAAGAAGTTTATAATAAGCGTCAAGGTGAGTCGTGGGGTGATAAATACTTAATAAAATTGTTTCGTTCCAATACTCGGAACCGGTGCTTATTTTCGAACGAATAAATCAATTTCTGAAGTTGATAATCATCTCGCTGGAGATGCGAGATACATCAAAACGTAAAAATTACTGGTGCGCGAATTTAATTATAAATCCGGTGAGCAGCAGATAATAAAAATTATATAACACGGAGGCAAAACTGAAACGTAAGGCACACATTTTCATGTAAATTATCTCCAATACTGTTATCCACATGCTAATTTCCTACTGTCATTGCACAAAATGAATGGTAAATTTGTCATTTCCTGCTGAA
Source organism: Tribolium freemani (assembly GCA_939628115.1). Classification (NCBI taxonomy): domain Eukaryota; kingdom Metazoa; phylum Arthropoda; class Insecta; order Coleoptera; family Tenebrionidae; genus Tribolium; species Tribolium freemani. The sequence continues at coordinate 14,246,093 of OW626785.1, read as the reverse complement.
ATATTTAATTTACGCACATATTTACAGTTAAGTCACTTAATTATCATAATAATGCCGAATTAGATTGTGGTGGCCGATCCTGGCTTTTTGCCTGTAATTTTCCCAAAACTATCGTGACAGTAACCACTTTCCTGCGGGTGGGGGGAGCTTTTATTCCCCTGGTTGCTTGGTAATCCGTGCCGCCGGAGCCAGCTAGACTGTGTGTCGCTAGGCAGTAGGCTGAGGTGTTCATGTCAAAGTCATGGCCAACTATCTATTGTTGATCATGACGTGACGTGCGTATAGCCAAGGCCAGGGATTGGCAAAAATTAGACACAGCTGTTGATCTGTTTGATGATGTTTTCCACGAAAACTCTCTGCCAGATGATTGCGAAAGCGCTACCGTTTGGGCAAGGTTGCCTGGAGTTTCCAGGCTCTGGTTTTGAAAATAAGCTCTGCGTCATTAGAATTTAAGAAAAAAGTTAATTTAGTAAACCGACAAATCAATAATCCGAAAAACCTTTGCTAAAAAGGTGGCAGCCCTGCGTTGGCTCCGGAGAATAGGTTTTTCGGGTTTCCGGGCTTAAAAATGTCTTCATTATTGGCAGTGTGTCGGTAATGGTGGTGTAATTATGTCGGTATCTCGTACATGTCGTTTGAAAAATTGATAATTGCAACCAGCGTCATTCCAAATGGATAAAATATCTATTAATTGTACGATTGCGGTACGAATAAAAAGTTGTGCAAAATGCGCTGCTTTAAACTTAATTGGATAATGAAAGGTTATCGTACCTGTACCGTATTCGATGCATGTCGTGCATTGTGGTACAATTATTTTTCGCTCAAAGAAGCTACAAAATGCTTCATTACGCTTAACTTGCTTCGCCATCCTGTCTAGATTAAACGCTTTTATCTTTTGACTCGGATAATGACGTGCCAAACACAATTAATTTTTCCCTCCCTGTACCGTTATTAACTCACTTACTGCCGCATCCGCGATTTATATCAATCATCGCGTTTTCGCCAATACGCATCAATCAAAATTCCCATTTAAAAGGGCCGGCAAGACGACTCCGGGCTCACTTCTATTATTTTCCACGATTTTTATACCAAAAACTCGCCGACAATTTTTTACTCCGACTTAATAATCAATCACTCGAAGGTTAATAAAAGTGTCAAAATTTTATGCATTTACTAAACGTTACAGTAATTTTTTATCGAAAAGTTTCGTACCAACAATGAGGATTTACTACCGCTGTTCTATTTAACGTTTTATATGGCTTTTACCTCTCAAATGCCAAACCCATTAATTACTGTTTTCTTGTTCCGGTGAACTTCTTGACCTGAACACAAATCTACTTACGGACTTTTCAGAAAAACATAAATTTGCTTTAGCTCCGAGATCTGACATCTCGCCACATAAAGAAGCTAACCTTTGAAGTACAGTAGCGAGACAAAGTGTGTCACCGCATGACACTATTTCGACACGCGACTGTACCCCCACAACGATTCGCCCAATGAAAAAAGAAACATTTCTGCCAAGCTTAAGTAGTTGGAAACGGAATTTTTAACTTTTTTTTAAAGATTTTTTACAACCAACAAAACCGTCTTAAAAAAATGTCATCAGTTTTAACTTTGTTCATAACAATTTTTTCTGGCACACAAACTTCTAGATATGGACGAATAACCTTTACTGTATCTTCTTCTTGACGCCCCCTGGGGCCGCTCCCTTTGGAGGACTATATTTATTTAGGTTATGTTTCTGACCATGTATATGCTACAACCCTTTTTTGGGCGTTAAGTGACTGGAGTGTAACTAATTATTGACTGTATCAACAGGCCAGACAATTTCACTCCATAGCAATTTTTTCACTCTCTGTCGGCAACTAATTATAAGAAATTTTTGCATTTGAAATTAGTTTAAAAATCCAAAATCAATTTCCTCTATGAGCATGACAATCTGATTAAATAAATTAGATGCTAATTAGCATGATCTTATTAAGATGACTTTTCCAATTCCTGATTAGTGATTACAAACGAAGTTGGTCATAAATGTGCACCAGCCTTCTCCACATGCACTACTTTCATAAAAAAGCGAGCAACCGTGTATGGCTATGATAATTTTAATAAAATTTAAATACACTTATTAAGCCAAGGCTGGGATTTTTTGCCATCAGTTGGCAATCCTGGAGAAAAATGTGCGGGTATTAGGCCGAGCCGTTCTCTGTGTAATGCCACATCAATAAATTATTGCGATATGCTGAAAACAACATAAGTTTTATTTGTTTACAGCCCATTAAATTACGATGTAAGCCCGTAAAATCCGTTTTGCTCCATCTAGAGTTGTTGGGAATTGTTTAATCATGTTGACAACCGAACGGAAAATAATAGATGACTTAACTCGTCCAAATATGAATCGTGGAATTAATTTCCTTGTAATTTGCCCGCTTACAACCCTGCCTACACGTGAATTATGTAAGAGTCCGCCCATTTGTGACCATGAACTTGCGACTTGGCTTCGTAATACATATCCCGACTAAAAATATTGCCGTGTCTTCCGCGGCGTTAATATTTTACGTCCCGGTCTAATTTTATCCGATTGTCGTCACTTCCCGAACTCGAGCCTTCCAAATAAATAAAGTCTTCATATGAAACACCTCCGGTGTCCTTTGGTAAGTGAATTTCGGGCGCGTGTCAACTGACGTGGACACCTCAGCTGGCGCAATGGGAAAATCATGGATTATAAATAAATTTGTTGCGACAAGTTTCTCTTAAAACACATTTATCAGCTATCCTAACATAGTTTGGGACAATATTGACACTTTTTTCTGCTTCATAAATTACATCATCAATCAAACGGGACGTCTTCATCAAAGTTTATTCACCGTCGACTTACTCGTCGATCCCAGTTTGCAGCTGTTTGCTACAACTGATTTCGGTTATTCTTGATGACGGGCCCGAAACTTTTTCACAATTAATCACGGGAAAATGAAACGGCGACAATCGATCCTTATTAAAAACGGATTAGCTTACGCTTGAGCTTTTGCATGTTGTTTAAAGCGTGCATTCCAAATCGCCACTGGAAATTTTTTCGAAAGCGCACATTAATAACCGCTATCGATATCGCGTCGCTAACATTGCTTTAATACGGAGATCTTCACCAGAGATAGCAGGATGCACGAGTGTGGGAACACCTAGGGTCTATAGGGTCAAGTAATACGTTATTATTGGACATGTCATCCTTCAAAAATCCTAGCGCAGTCTTGTGATATACTACTTCTATCAAGGAATGGATCAGATACCCTTCTTATCTATCCTATAATCTCCGCAGACAGTTCAAGAATGAGTATTTCAAGGGATGGCTTGGGAAAGTGTTATGGTTTAACATCGTACTGACCAATGGCATCCCCACTTTCAAACTGCCAGATGAAGAAAATCTCACACAAAACGCTTATATTTTATATTCGTAATTCAACAATATAACTTACTACCAGCAAGAACGTTATTAAAAAATGCAAAAATAAATAGAAGCATCTGAAGAATGTTGCTGTTTTGGCCACAAATAAGACCGCAAATGTGGGATCACCTGTTTGGCAAATATATTTTCTCGAGGTAGACATGCAGCATATTTCGCATTCCACGTGCTTCGGCTTATAAAAATATGGTGTGAATAAAACCATAAATAAAGCGTTCCCATATTTACTTCGTTTATAATAAAGAGCCGTCAAGGGTGATGTCTAAATAAGAGCTCGGCTGACTGACACACGCGAACTTTCCCAGCACATTTCCTCCATTCATATTAAAAAAGTGGCTTGTTAACTATTTCGGATATTCCACGATATACCTGAGTTCCGCCTTGGAAACGTCGGACTTTCCGGGTGTGCTCCATAATGAGGCGAAACATTTCCTATCGGCCTTCGCATAGTTTCCGAGCAAATTCGCTTTAAATGCACCCTCGTCGGAGGGAAAACTTTGGCGAAAAATTTCGACAATAAAGTCCCGAATTCAAACAGAAAGTTTTCAACTAATTCCGGATGTGTGCGATATGGCGAGGTAAATACGCGCGGGGTTGTCTCGGAGATAAATTCAATTTTTCAGATATCCTCTTTCTGGTGTCGAATTAATTCGCGAGTAAAATGTGGTGGAAATCGTTTACCCTTATCGAGTGTCGCCGAATTCTATCCCAAGGCGAGTTCTCGAAGTGGGTTATAACCTTCTTAGAAAGTCATTGCGAATATTGCATTACATAAAAAGTTGAAGAGGAAAGGCGAACGGGCGAAAAGGTCGATCTATTTGCAGGAACAGTAGTGCCAACAGCTGTTCGACTCGACATTCTACTCTTCGGGAATAGCAGGGAAATAATGTAGGAGGTAAACAGCAGGAGGACTTGCAGGAGGGTTGAAGCGGCCTTGATTCTGTGACAAATGGTATAATCACAAACAAAAGCATGGTACAATACACGTTCACACGGTTGCAATCCGCACACCTACCGGTGTAATTAAATAGAAGATTTTCCATTAGCTGATTATTCCGAGTATTCAGCAGTTGTACGCCATAAACCTAGCGACAAATTACTAATTACATATTTATGAGCTCACCGCACAAAATGATATCGTTTCATTACATAATCAGTGAGTATTTTGTTCCATTACAAGATCTGTTTTGTCAACAACACAATCACACGTTTCCTACAACAACAAAATCATTTTCCACATTCGGATTTTACAGCCTCCCGATTTTTCTCCTGATTCATCAAAATTATAAACCCATGCTGCGTCTCCAAAATTCCACCAAATTTAATCCCGCAATTTATTTCAGTATTCTTTTAAAAGCAACTATCAAAATTCCCGAAATTTACGACGTTTCTAATCTTTCACTCGCTAATGCATTTCTTTATAGCTTGCAAGCTCTAAAAATGTCTCTCTAAATTACGTACGAAACTCATAAAACATCCCTCCATTTTAAACTCCAAATTTTAGTAAAGTCACGATAATTTGTATCAATTTAACCGGTTCCAAATTTCATAAAACCTCTCGGTTACAGCCAACTTTCCAAACAGAATCCTCGACGTGAAACGCCAGCAGGAAATCGCGTTCTACAATTTATTATTTTTAATGAAAAATCTGTATCGTATGTGTGTAGTCAGGGATAATATTGATTCAACAAACAAAACTATCAAGTCTAAATATCATAATTGCCAATACCAATATTTATACACTCAATGTTAAGTAAATGTGACTAAGATCTACAGTGTAGTAGGTTGTATTCCTTGTTTACAGATTTTAACACAACTCAATGATATTTTAATATATAAAGTCAACAAAATGTGCTCAAATCCGCTTTGTGATTTATTAAATTACAGCGTCTGGACGTGAAAACTTCCTCGAAACGTAACAATAACATCTGCAACATCTCAAACAAGTTATTTTGCTTGTTGTGTTTGAAATCTTAAATGCTTTGCAGGATTTTCAGCATTTTCAAAGTGCACAGCCGAGATTCCATCCTGTGGAATTTTAACCGGAACCAATTGAAGCTTTATTAGACAAACCGTAAAGACGCCAGGAAAATTTCCTATCTGCTTAAATTATGCGGCAATCAAGATTTTTTTCACGGAAATTTTTGCTTATTTGAGACTAGTATGTTATTGGAATAAAACTCCATTTTAATGTAATTCGGATGCTCATGTCGATTAACAATAAATAATTAATGATTGAAAGGATGAAACAGCACTATCTGAGAAGTAGTCGTTCATGCTGACGAAAAACTGGGCAAGAAATGTATCTTTTTCAGTAAATTTATAGTCAGATCAAAGCAAATATGAGAGTAGTAAAAATTATTTTGAAAGCGTTTCAAAAATATCCGATTTAATGTACATTTTATTTCGTCAAGATGCAGCTTCGTTATGCAATTCCGTTTTTACAACCTACAAGTCATTAAAAATATTTCCTGTAAAAAGTTGAAGCTTCTAATTATTCTAAGCGAAGTTACTGCCTATCCAACTCTCATTACCATAAGTTTATAAGTTGGCAACTTTTAACCAAAACAACCAAATTGAAAGAATCAAGTTTTAAAGAAAAACCTTCATAATGTTTGAAGCTTGCAAACATTTCCGAACAACAAACCTCGCAGTGAAAAACTTATAAATTCACAACGTGAATTCGAAAGCTTAAATTATAATATAAACATGAAACCTCAATCCTTTCCTAAGGGAACTCCAGCCCTTGAAGTGGGATTGGTTACCCCATCTAATAATTCAATAACTCCCCAGCGTTCTGACGTAACCTGTACGAATTAGATATGTATTTATGAATCGTTTAAGCTCAATCGGTTAAACCGATTCCGGAATTAACCGACTTGGAGAGCCAGGAAACGGGAATCTTGTTAATCTTGCTCGACCGACTTTATAACTCGAGTCCTAAATTATAAATAATTATCCGCTTTTTGTTTAAACAACAATGGCAAATTATCCTTAATTAGCATTCATCCAGCAGGAAACTTGCATCTCGCGATAACATATTAATTTTATGAACACAAATGAAGATATTATAATTGTTAATGTCGTCTTCGACCAATTAATATTCAATCGATCGTTGCATAAATAATCCAGCCTTAACCCTGAGAGGTTGTTAGATTATCGATCCGGTGTCTAAATTAATTACGGCGATGATAATCCTAGAAAACTTCACAGTTCACGCGAAACAAAAGTGCACCGACCTCAAAACGAGATGTTCCTATTAAATTCAGGAAATTGCCAAGATCAAAGATTAAAGGAGAAACCGCAATGTTTTCAGCAAACCGCGATTAAAAAACACAAATTGCACTATTTACACAATTGAAAAAAATATTCACATCGGCCGGTGGTCACGTATCTGCCGCTATTTCGACGATAAAAGGAAAATTCGCATAGTGTGGCCCTAAAATACGCTGAATTAAAACAGTGGAACGCGCGTTATTATGTGGGGATTGGGGCGGATTTGCAGTGCATCGTTGGCGCTAACGTAATAAAATAGATTTAGGGTTGAAGGGTTTCCTAATCTAGATAACCGAGATTAGGACGTGAGCAATGGACTTTTCAATGCCACCAGGCCAAAATGCGTAAGAAGGACCTCAAGATCGAAAACAATTACAGCAACTGTACGAGTAAGACAAAGGCGAGCTCGTGAGTGTAATATCTATTATTTTCGTGAAAATTGAATCTCCCCCTAAGTGGAGGTATAGGAATCGTTGCGACGACTGTTGAATGTATGTAATTTCCATAGAAAATAACACACTAATGTGTTTTCTTATAATTTATTTACCACTTTAATTCTGTGACAAAAGCTCGCATAATAAACGTCACGCAGGGTTAAAAATAGCTTTCGGGCTTGCATATACGCTACGATAATGCTAGAGGTGAACCAAACAATGCCATAATTAATGAAAACCTGCCGCAATTCTGTTTGGTTTTACACTGTGATGGATGGATTAAAACACATAAATCCTCACACGCGGACTCAGGTGACGCTTTTATAATATACGAGCGTTTCACTTGTCAAAAAACTTAGATAAGGCGGAATTCTGGACATGTAATAAGTCTTTTTGGACGAAACTTTGGAAAACTTTTAAACAAGATATCCACAATGTCTTATTAAAAAATATTAATTTCGGATTGAGTGAAGCCTCGACTCTGTGGATGATTTCGTGTTAAATATTTATAATGGAGCAGTTTTGGTCTGAAATTTGAAACTTGAGCGAGTAAACCGAATCGATTTTGTCTCAAATTTCCCCTTCCAAAATTTTAATTTAGCGTTTAAGTGTATGGAGTTTCCATTACTTTACTTTTTTACTGCACACACTGTAATTACCGTAACGAGTCTTATATGCACTTGCCATTAAAACCATCTTTAATGCCCTGTAAACGGTGGTGTAACGAGCACAAGTCTCTCAGCAATCATAAATTTTATTTTGCTCGTCAGAGCACAAACTCCGTAAGAGCTAAGTAATGTTCACAACAAACAGAAACAGATCCAAGAAAAGTGTAAATCCAGACTGGAAATGATTAAAAAAATCATCAAATTCTTCGCTTGGACATTCACATTTCGGGGTCAAGCGCTCCAATTTCCCTAATTACCCCGACATGACATGAAAGATGTTTATTAGATTCCTCATTTGCATTCACATTAAAACAGCATATACTCATGCATTGTTTCTCTTCCCAGAATTTACCGTGTAGATGACACAACCTCACTATATTTCCATAACAATTACATAAAAGAGAAACATCACCGCACATTTACTACATTAGCTATAGCTATTCTCTTAAGTACAACTCTCAAGTAACTTCTGGAACAGCTGTGTCCCTCGCTAACGAAAGGGATAAGCTCGATGAACAATGCCTCTCATACATCGAGGCTCGAGATTTGCATTCGTTATGACTCATTGCTTATATGAGCTTTTGACAAACAATTTTTCGCCGTGTGTATTTGTACCGAACCCCTCTGTAATCAATAAGAATTCTGACATGTGAGCGAAGAGTGCACTCACTCATTACTTGAATCCAAAGACACCAAACAGGGAAAACCTTGACATTAAGCACCAATTGAGGCCTAATACGAAAAACGTCGAAGAGATTTAAAAAGTATGACTTATCAATATTAAATAGAGTAAGGGGAAAGATTGATTGATTTATGTTTTCCTTCGCTTTATTTAATATCCGGAAATACTGTCCGCCTTACAATTTTCGTCATGCTGCCATTATAAAATATTGAAAAGAAGTTTCCACGCTATAACTTTGCGGAAAAGCTTAATTATGTCATTAACATTTTCTAACCGGAAAAGCTTCACTCCACATGAAGATTAGCCACGTCTCTGCACCCTCTTTGATGCTCGTCAAAAATGATGAGCTGTCTAGGCAACTGGGTAATGTCGTTAGGAAAAGTGATAATTCATCTTGATGTTGTACAAGATGAGAACACCAAATTCTGTCTTCACTCCACGTATACAATAAATAACGAACGTTTCAGCATGTATTAGAGCCCCTTTTAACTTTTATTAAGATTGGCTCGACGACATGTAGAGGTTTGTTTTAATTTTTCGTGTCAAATATAATGGCTTTCGTGTAGAATATTGCACAAACTAGTCTAACGCGACGTCAATCAGACCTTAACCACAAAAAGAGCGTAGGAGAAGCTATACAGTTACGTTCGCTTTGATTCAGAAAAATCGAATATGGCTTTCGAGCTACTAAAGCCCAACAATGGGATCTTTGCAGGATGACAAGCATACAGTCTCATATTTAGCATTTACGAGGTGAAAGATCAAATGTCAGCCAATGTACCATTATTCGTCCTGCACGTGTTTAATAATTAGTTATTGTTTCTAATTGTAACTAAATGTATAAGAAACGGTACATTTTAAATTACAACCTACACGTCCTTAGCCGGCGAACTACCAGCATCGATATGACCTCAAAAGTATCGAGCCAGGAATGGGCGTACCATAAACCATATAGCGTATGCAGAACTCGAATAAGGAAAAAATTACGAGCAGGTTAAAGAACCGTTCCGAAACACACAAATCTTCCATGAATACAAAGCAATTCAAATCTTTCAAATCGAAATATTCAAAATTAGATCCCATTTTTCCTTCCAAAAATATGGCATCGCCTCAGTATACAGTTATACACATCACGAAAATTCGTTAACAGATAGGTGAAGGAGCAAGCAAGGACGTAACCAAGCTTCAGGGCATTGCCTCCTTTGTATGTCATTTCGATGACAGAGAGAGGATGCTTCACCCAAAGACGGCGTATTTATCAAATTTTAAGAAATATCAAGATACATTTCCACCAGACGACACATAATTCATACATTCTCGAATTTTATTGTGATTTCACAAATTCTGACCATCATGAATGACTGTACTCCCGTCTTTGTAAAAAATGTATACTCTTCCTCCCCCTATTCATCGATTTGACAGATCCATGGAATTTGCATGAATGCGGATCTTGGCGTATATTGAAAAAATAACATCACTTCATTAACTTTTAATTTCGGAAACTTCCAAAAAAAAAAGCTAAATTGCTCCTTATCCCATTGATTTAAATAATGCAGAACAGCTTTGATGTCGAGGGACTAGTAAATTGATCCTAAATTTTTAAATTATTCATAAAATATAAATTCGAGCTTAAAATCGATGACTGGAATTGTAGCAGTGCAAACTTAGATTGCTTTCAAAAAATAAACCAAATGCAAAAATTTCTCCTTCGATAAACTCGCGTTTGGGACTTAATACCGAAAGTTTTATAGTTGCATAAACCGTAAAGAAAGTTTGCTATAGCGCCCTTAAAATTACTCGTAACGAACTTGTGTTTCAAACTAAATCAACTTGAACGGAATTAACTAAATTGTCCTAATTTTAATTAAAAATACGATCGAATTAATTAAATTACCCTTCTCGCATTTAATTTAAAAAAATCAGCGAGCCGTTTCGAAATTACTCACGCATCAAAGTCCGTTTGATAAATGATAAACAATCCGGTTAGTTCGACAGATTATTCATCACTTTCACTCTCTTAACTTTTGGCGGACCCAACTGACCGGAACATTATCTTGACCAGAACCAAATTCCAGACGTAAAAAACAAACCTGCATGACTCGGCCAAAGCTCTTACAACGAAATGAGCTTTTGTGTTATTATTGATGTTTCGAATATTCAACGCTTATAAAAAAAAACTCCGGTCAAGTTATAATCGAATCCAAACAAAACCCTAATTAGAATCAGAATTTAATTATTGTGTACTTAAATAGAGAAAATGTATCTAACAGTCTGTAAATAATGACAGTAAATTTAGAGAGAAGGTGATTTAGGGACACATGTGTTAGACAACGTGATGAATGTAATTCCGGGCTAAAAAATAAGTTTTGGCCACACCCTTGGTACATTTATTGATAAATCTGTTCCAGACATCAGGAACACGTGTTTTAGACAATCAGCTGTTTAACCCGCAATTGAGTAAATCTGTTTTATGTTATTTTGTCGTCATACTATCAGATCCACATTTAGCTACTCGTAAAATACCATCCGAAGTTGAAATTCTTGTAGATTTACGAAAATAATAAAAATAGCTTCAAAAAGCAGCGAAGCCGTTTATGTGGTAAGATCCAGAACGTTCCATGGAGTCTTTGTTTCTCTTATTCGGAGATTTTCCTTTGGAGTTTTTCCTGCATTTCTTCATAACATGGCTTATGGCCAATACCCTGTCAGAATTTTCACCAGCGTAACATTTTTAATTTACCGAAGTCAAGTGGATGGAAAACGAGTGGTGGATATTTTTAAAAGCCGAAAAACAGATTGCCAATGAAGGCTCTGTGGTCGAAATAATGAAAACGCTAACAATAGTTTTCCGCTGCCACTATGCTCGAGCAGCTTAATTAAAACCTTCGATTCGTGTATTTACTTTTGTTCCATGCGCTTAATTAATTCCGCAAGATAGAAAAAAGCAACGCAATTAATATCTCGTACGTCAGATTCTCAGACTTTGCGGATAAAATATATCCCAACATCTGCGTTATGTTTTTATTCGTAGCTGGATCAATCAATTTAGAAGAGACATTCGTTATTATGACAGATAACCATCCACATGACCACATGTCAAACAAATACGAACATAAATCAATTTTTCGGTCACAATAGTTGCATCACAATGCAACGAAAAAGTCAACAGCCCACATTATAATGTTACACTCAAATAAATAACTATCGAAGTTATTCCAAAGCATTGTACTGAATAGATTCCAACAACGTCTCGTTTCTAGAAATGGGAAATTGCCAATTAAATCCTGATGTAGAGCAATGTTCTTCCAACTAGCTTCTAGTTTTAGCATTTGCTGGTTTTGCGCGGAAAAACTGCTCGCCTCGATTTTATCTTCCGCCGCTGTTGGCAATGATAACATCCACCGTTAGAAATTACCGAAATTAGTGAAACGCTTCTTTTTAATTACGCGTCGTAAAAACTTTTTTACGCCGTGTGTTTTATCATAATCCTCGAGATAAACGCGGTTTTTGGCAAGATTCACTTTTACTACCCCAGCTACAATAAAGGAACCATTTCAGAATTTTAATCAGCTATAAAACCCGGTCCCTAAATGAAAAAAAAAACTATATAACACGTGAATTAATTCATCAAGTTAACGATCCGAAAAATGAAATTTACGAGATGTCGAACGTAAACAAACTAAATTTGGAAAAAGCACAAAACAACTTTTTAATTTAAACATTACGGTTATCGTACCCAAAGTTGTAAATGCAAGCAAACATTGTAAAAGGTAAACTTCCTCTATTATTCTGGCCCAGATGGAGCAATACGAACGAATATTAAAAATAGGTCGATTTTTTTGGGGGAGGATATGAAAGGAGGCTTGACGAGTCCCTTGAAAAAGCGTTCAGATGTTTACAATACAAGAAAGAACCGACATTAAAAACAGTGACTCACCACATTACCGAAACGAAAAAGCCATACAATGAAGAAAATTTTAATAAACAGATTCCTGCATCAATACTTGTCTGGAGAAACACTACAGGTTAGCGTTTATTGGATTCGTCTCACTAAAAGGCAATTAGTTTGAGAAACTTTTTCTCTGGAATTAAACATTTTTCAAATACATTTTTCCTGCTCATCGATCGATTCAATCCGCTTTCGCCTTATTTTCATCAATCCGATTTTTTTTTAATTAAATCGAGACTTTATAATGCTAACCTTATTACGTACAGAATCGACCTCTTCCTAATCCATGCCTGCCGATCATATTTCACAAGGAAAGCCTAAAAGTTGGCTTGTCAGCAGATATTTCTTCATTTTTCACATTTACGGGAGGTGATTTAAATTAGGGTGCCGAACAAGAATAATGGGCACCTTGTTTTACGGTCTGACGTCAACCTTAAGCCGCCTCCAGTCGATAGAACCGATGATCGCTGAGTTCTGTTTTCAGGATTGAGGAAAGATTTAGAAGTTAAAGCCGATTTCCCCCAAGTCAAAGGGTGGAATTTTGATTGAACCCTTCGCAGAAAATTACTTGATTATACAAGTTTGCCAGTTTCCTCAATACGTGGCTTATATACATATTGCTCATCTTCCCTTAAATTGCGAAATAAAGATCGACAATGGAACACAGATAATAACTCTTTGATTCAAATTACGACCTTTAGATCACGCTCAGTGCTACTTCAAAAGACTTTACTTCAAATAAAATCATCGGTAAATTCAGACAACGGATATTGTGCTTTGTTTACGACTGAAACTCATTTCTCAAACTTCACAATCCGAGATTTTGATAAATTGCAGCTTAATACAAGAACTAAGTAACTTGCAACCTTCCATTCTCTTTGATAAAAGCACAACAAATAAACGAATTCAAATGAATTTTTGCCAATTTATGCACTCAAGAAACGTTTTATCCATAAAGTGCTCGGTAACCCTTCTACAATCAATCCAAAAATAGTGTGGTCACATTCGAAAGCAGTGTAAACTAGAACATGTTTTCCTGCCTCAGCAGCATGCATTTTCGGCCTAATTACAATATCCCCGTTGTCAATAATTTTTTCTAGTGCCGAACAGTGCTGAACATGGCCAAACTTGAAGGGAAAGTTTTATCATCCCGTACAAAAACGGACATATGGGTGGAGAGACAGTGATTTATGCGTGCAATAGTTCTATTCTGATATATCGACTAGTTATCTAACATAAAACACGATTTTCGGACGAGTGACAGCGTCACCATCAATTTTTTTAAGAGACAAACAGAACCGGTCCTTTAAGTTTCATGGTAATATCTCAAAGCCCGGAGACCGTTTCCGCAAAGGAGCCTTTTTGTCATCGTAAGTAACCCCTTTCTGACCTCGAGAACAGTCGCTGGAATATAATATCTCAAGTCGCGTCGAGATTGCTTCATTCATTCTCGATCTACGAAAGAGGAGAAAAACTCGACGGAATATTCAAGAGTTAGGTAATAGTCGTCTACTGCAAAAAGTTCGAAGTGGGGGCATTATTCATTATTAACTTTTAATCTAGGTACAAAAATGGAAATCGCTTTGAAACGTTCAAATCTCCGTTACGTTCCTTTTGTGGCTAATCTCTGATTATCTCACACAAACATAATAAACAACATCCCTTTACAAATCACTGAAAGGCGATGTAATACTCACACCACTACGCATACACCTGTTTTTTCAGGCAAGTTATGTTTCTACCTGCCTACCCATAACGATTTAAAAAGCCCGGCTTGTGGCTTTTTGTGCGCAAATGGTAAAAAATTCCTCTCGTAGGCATACCTGTTGGAATTACATTCATTCTTTAACGAAAAAAATTTATCCCTTGTGGTTTTACTTAGAAAAAAAAAGGTTTTGCTTGTCCGTTATTACTTATTATTAGCCCACTTATTGTAAAGACAGCAAAATGTTAAGCGAGATGTTATTTTTTCATGACAGAATCGATAAATTCTGAGCGAGGGACAATGGACTCACCGTAAAAATTCCAATTAGGAACATTTTTCTGTCTCCCTCGGCACAAAACAACAGGAAATTCTTGAAAACTGACTGACAAATTGTAAAAATTAACATTTTTAAAACCATTTGGAAAAGATCGTTATGGAAATTTTTGAACATTGGTCTAATTCGTGGCGAATCAATAAATATCACTAAACAGTTTTCGCAGCATCATTTTTCTGTTCTGAATATGGTTTCTGGCCGTTATTCTTGCGGTTTTCCGCTGAAGTGAATCCGCAGGTGTACCAAAGTCAAAAATGGCCATCGTTCCGTTCCGATATCGTTATAATTTATAAATTACGTCCATTTAATAAGGGATTTTCCCGTTTTATGACGGAACGTGGCATAGAATAGCTCTTATTTATTTAGTTAGGTGTATCACTGCCAAGGTGTGGCCGCCATCATCGCGCGTTTGAAAGGAGTTGATTACGCCTCTTTATTATCCTGATGCATTAGCGGTTGATGTTATTAACCTAATTCGACTTATGCAAATCCGAGCGTAACATATTCATTACGTCCTCTACATATCCACCTGGCGACGAGATAATAGAAGCCAGAGAGAAAAAATCGCTTTGGTTTTTGATTGATTGGAGGTCAAGAGTTTGGGTGGGCCCAAAGCGCTCGAAGCTTTGCGTGGCAATGTAGGGAATCTTTCAGACGTGTGTTATTGATATTCACGTGTCATGTGGGATTCGAGTAAAAAATCTTCAGCGTTTATTATGCAGTCCTTCCATTCAATACGTTTTTTCAATTTGGTATTAGGACGCCTATTATGTATGGTCCGCGATTATGTTGCAGGGAATGACGAACGGCCGAAAGAATAGCGGGATATTGGACAGTTTGACCGAACTCCGACAGATCGGGACGCAGGAAATGAGACCGCCATCACTCCGGTGCATCCCGGAACGGTGATGAAAAATCCAAACGCTCGGCCCCCGCCAAAATTACGAATTTAACAACTTCTTTCAGTGCAAAATTTTATACTTTTCCAAAGATATTCTGAAAATGTTCCCACAATCACATTTTCTATTGCAAATTTATTACCACTTTGTCAGGCAATTAATAAATGTCGCACATTTTTACCGGATTCAATAATAGCTTCTTTCATTTTTCCCTAACAAAGGATGCCCTGCAACGTGGCCTTGAGGAACATGAGATGTAATAGACAGTCCATTTGAATAATTCCCAGTAAACAACTTGACAGTAATTGAGCAAATACAAGAAAAAAATTACTGTGCGATCAACGGCATAATTATCCACTTAAAACAAAGCCGACAGTAGAACGAAATATCAACCAATTTTCATTAAATTGATATTAAATATTTGTTGAAAGTCTACATCCACAAGCCTGGCTAACTTTTAAGTAATTGCTCCTTTTCAAAGCTGTTCCTCTGAAATAAAATTATAAAAAAAGGAAAAATCCTCGTAGGTACAGAATCCAATTTCAAATAAAGAATTTAATTCCAATTTATAGAAATCGAGTTGATGAGAAAAGGACTAAGAAAAAAGATAACTCTCCAATTGGCCTTAATGAACATGGTCTGACTCAATGTTTTTAATCTCGCTGAATTACCGAGCCGCTCTTGATATTCGTTTAATTCCAAAAACTCTAAATTAGGAATTAGGTTCGAACGAACGAAATTACGTAAAGCATAAAATCCATTTGTATTTCAACTGAAAGTCAAGGACTAGAGCCGGCAAATCGGTCAACAACACTTTACCTAATTATGGGTTGCACGCACAACACCAAATCAAAACCTGGACGACTATTATTAAAGAGCAGTAATCGCCACAAATTTAAATAAAATCCAACCGGTAATCGTTTCGTATTGCATAAATTTCAGCCGAGTTCACAAACGAGCAAATTCAATTAGGCGAATTCGATATACAGGATGGCGCAATAGACTTACCTCTTCGGGATCGATATATGCACTCGGTCCAGATATCACAGGATAAGGTATAGGCAAACCACGGCTCTGAAAAAACAAGCGTTAATTAAGCAACAATCCTCACTGTCAAGTCTATAATTAATTTAATCTAACGGGTCACGATTGGAAAAAAGTTGTTTTCGCCAATGCATATTCCAAGACGATCATCATCACGAGAAGAAGAACCAATTACTTATTAGCACTCGCTAATCAATAATCATCCCGCGGCAAGAAGAAATTTAATTTGATCGAGAATAATTGTTTCCGGCCCAAAAGCACTTATTTGTTACGGGATACTAATATTTCTCTTTAAACATCACATTAATTATTGATTATCTATCAAAAGTATAGTCGAGTGTTGCACGGTGCTTTCTCCACTCAAGATCGCGCAAGATCAAGGCCTAAAAACCACAATTAACACTCACTTTTACCACTCTAATTCGGATTTGAGACGGGCCAAGTCGTCCCCACTAAAAAAGAAATTCTGGGACCTATTACCGATTTAGAATGAATTGATTATTTTTAATTTGCACAAAATCCCTCAAAAAAACTAAAGCTAATTGTATGTTGTCAGGTAAAAATACGCCAAAAAAAAAATTAATGATCATAACATTCAAAATGCCACATTAGTTAATTCACTTTTTTTATTTCGTTATTACCTCAGCGACTCTAAAAGTTGGTGAACCTAGAAACTATCGTAATAATTTCTGATAATTTCGTTATGAAATTGAACAAGTCAATAGTTTTGCAATCACGTTGACAAAAAGTGCTGAATGTGATGAAAACCTGTGGCAACGTTGTAATGATTTTCCTGGTGCCGGGCCTGGGCAAAATATTGTACTAATAAAGGCCGGCCAATTCAGCTCTGTTATGAAATACTTTCTTTCAGCATCTCGTCTGCTTTCAATTCGACAATTCGAAATATAAGAAAGAAGCTGATTTAAAAGCACCGGCCCATTTTGTATTTCCAGCATTCGGAATGGAATCGCATCTGTCGTTGATGGTAAATTTTGATAGCTCAATAAATTGTAAATGAAAAAGTTATACAATGGCGACTCCGGGCATAAATCCTCTTGAACGATGGCTGTTTGTCCGAAAAAAATTGAATTAAATGTCGTGCCGCTCATTTCTCGAGCCAATATTGACTCGACTTAATTAATCCTTCGTTATAAATTTGGGAAATTACAAACGCAAATCGAGTCATTCATGTGGAAGCGGAGGTCGGTGAGGTAGCTAATATAAATATACGATATGAATCAACAGCGTTGTCACCCACCCTTTGCGCTTTTCAAATTTAACCACTCTGATTCATGTACTCAAATATAATATTCACACCCTGAAATTCCCAGTGAATTATTAAATTTGTTACTTTACGTGGAAAACTCTTTCATTTGGCTAAAAATAGCACGACGGAGCGAGATTTCGTTTAAGGTCTCTGGTGACATATGGAAATAATTAACGTGCTAAAAAGGGCATTACGCGCTGAAAATATTTCGAAATTAATCATAAAAATGAAGGTGACCCGAATAGAGCAGAATTGTAAAGCAGAGTCGAGTTTTTAATTACCCTTTTATGCAAGAGAAAACATCAGCAATTATTATAATCTGATTATATAAAAATTACGTTTGGGTGAGAGTTCCAAAGCTAAATCGAAATTACTGTTATTAAAACGCGTCCTATAACAAACTAACGCCGTAAATAAAAAAATAATTAACACCTATACGATTCTGGCACGTTTGCGGGTCATGAAAATTTAAAGAGCAAGATGGCGTGTCACAAAAACATAATCAAGCTAATGAAATGGTATTTGTTGATTGTTGAATTTTTATTATTAAGTTAGCATGCGAGCGATCGACACCCCTCGAAACGTCTCTGGCGGATTCAATCAAATTAGCAAGTTGTAAACCCGATGACACCCTCCTAATCAATTTAACCTATTAGATAATTAGCTGTTGTGTAATTTACACGGCCGTTTAGAAAGCGATTAATAAATAACAAGAAAAATCGCGAAATTAAGCGATTTTTAATAACGGCCATTAGCGATGAAAAACTCGTTTGGTTTGGGGATTTTCATGTATCGACTCGATTTACGGTTATTTCCTTCGGAAACTCAAACAAATGGAGCTGAATATTCGCAAGAATAGGAGGAATTTTCGTTTCGGTTCATTGAATGTATAAATTTACATACAAAATTGCAGACATCAATTTTGTACCCACTGAATTAAAACAATTGCTCGTAATGAACTGATATTTTCCCAAGCAGGTTAGTGAAAGGATTCTAACATTTAGTAAAATGTTTATGGTTGTTCCAACAGCAGTAAACTTGCTTCAAGAACACAACAAAACCACCAAAGGTGAGAGTTTAAGCATTCTATGCAAAATCTGAAACGTGAGCGACCATTTCCTACACTACCAAATCGAAAGTAATTAAAAACAAATACTGACAAAAGTCAACGTTACGCATTATTTTTTGGTCGGATGATGAACCAAAACAGAGACGAGATGGAACATGTGTGCGTCCTAAGAAAGTTACTTCCATCAAATTCAGCGTCAGGAACATTATGAACCCCCTTCAATCTAATTTTATTGTCTACCGTCAGGGGCAGACAATTTTAATTTATTTCCAAGTGGCTTAATTCGCCTAATTGGGTTCGATATTTTTAACTTCTGTTTCACCACCCTTAGCCATCATCAACAGCATCTCTAATAATGTCTAATCTTTCCAAATGACATCTAAAAAATGCGTCGCCTTCAAAAATATACTTGTAACCGTGTCGGGCCGTCACCACATAAAATTTAAAGAATTCTGTATATTTTTGTATTAAAATTTAATTAAGGAAAACTAGGATAAATATTTAACAATCGTTGTTCAATCTGCTTGGTTTCAAGATATAGATCGCTGTATTATTTAAAGTAAACTTATTTCCAATGTAAAAGGATACGATCGCAGTCTGCAGAAGTGCTTTTTTGTTTTATTCTGTTTAAGTTCATAGCTAATGAATTTTTCCTGCTGCTATCCTTGTTGTAGACCGTAATTTTTAAATTTGCCTTACTCCTCCTCCAATATTTATTTTTTTACCTCTGGCACGTATTGAAAAATGTGAGCTAATCAGGCTAATTGCCGTGCGGTAAAGCGGCCTTTGAGAAGTCAGATTTAGGTAGAAAAAGCAGTATTTGCCGAGATAACAGTTGGAATTCTCACATTTAAAACGAAATTACAAGGTGTGGAAAACAATAGGTAGAACATTAGTCGACATTCTTGTTTACACAACAAAAACTGATGCGGACCGTGAAGCAGTTGTCTTTTGACGTTTTTATTCCGGCAGAATGGATCATTGCCTTACATACGCACTATAATTACGAGTGGTTTCCATTCGATTGTAACTGCGATTGTACATTCTCGATTCCGTTTTAACAATCCTAACGATGAGAAAACATCGCGATTTAATTCTAAGTTAAACATATAGAAAGCTGGCGAGTTTCATAACGTGGTCACACTTCATTACATTTTTCGCGGGAAAAAACTCGTCGCTGAAGGGAAAAATGAACACGCCAAAAATATGGCAAAAACAACTTCACCTCTGGGCTGAAACAAGACGAGAGAAACTCGTAATAAAATCGCATCTAACCAGGGCCGGATTGTCCAACACGCTAATGTGAACAAACTGAAAAAAAGAATAGTTTTTTTTTGTTTAAAAATAAAATTTCGTGCCCCGTGTGGCAAAGGTTGCCACCCCTTTAGTAGAAAAACTGTGGTAGTTAGCCTGGGGGCCTCCGAGCGTAATCCGGCCCTGCATCTAACTCTCCTTACCGGTATCCGAGTGGACGTTTTTTAAGCGTATCTAGAGGCCGAAGCGGCGTAATTAAGTATCTGCTGAACTAACCGTTCATTGTGGTGATTGATGTTACGTTTACATAAAGAAAGCTTCCAAGAAAGTAGTGCGAGATTTATAATTACAATTTTAAACAAATTGCCCTAGGTGTGATATTTTTTAATTTAAATTGATGCATGGAGAATATTAAGAAGGGGAACAGGTTTGCAACTTTGTAGCCCACCGGACGTTTTAATTTAACATTCATAAATCCTCAATCGCTGATTATTAACAAGTTTACTGTTTAAGGATTACACCCCAATTTGGAAGTTATTAAAACGCAAACCCGAAAAAAGTTTATACCTTGTTAGTTGTTCGTATTAAGTTAGACGGAGCGACTAAATAAAACTTCACTTTTGACGATATTCTCAAACTTCTCAAACCAAGATACAGCGCGCTGAAAACAATGCCTACCGACTGTAAATATCCAGCTGCGTGGAAGTGGAATATAAATTTCTGGTTAGCAAAGCCGACAAGCCGTGTACCTAATGTTGCTAAAATAAAAAATGTTTCTTTCCTTACATTATGCTAATATTTATTCCGCAGAGAGCGTCGGAGAATTCTCGTGCATGATGATACGTTAGCCATAGAATAAAAGCGATGAGACAAAGCAGGTCCGGTGGAAAACAAAAACCGCAACCTAAACTACTCATTAAGAAATTTATCAAAACGAACAGTAACGAAATAATAATTGTTCCTCCTGCCAAGACCAAATGAAGATGAACACCGAACCCCTCCCCGAATTAAGTAATAGCTGCAAGAAAAATACCCAACATGGTGTATATTTATGAATCAATTTATTACAACTACGAGTGTTCCTTTGTTAACATCTCAACTACTAAATTATTAAAGCGTGAGGTCAACGTTTCAGTAATGTCCGAAACAATTTTCGAAAAAACCAAGCCATAAGTTTTAAATTTCGACATTAGAGCGAGTTAGGTTTTCGATACTCGAAGCTCATTAGGCTTCCATGACATCATCGAACGTGAACAAGCAACAAGTCCGAGCAAATTGTCATCATTAAAAATGTGCTCGTGACCTGCCCCCGAACTAAACTTGCGGAATACACGCCAAAGCAAATCGAAAATTAATGCATTCTTCCGGAACTTTCTAAATGTTGATATAATTTGCTGTTTAGATGCCCCGTTTCGTTCCACTGCATACACTTTATGCCGTGTTTATAGGTGAGCTGACCCACAGCTCTTGAACACACTACTGAACTCGAACCACTGACTTCTTGCACACACACATTATTTTTAATTATTTCAAATTTAAAAAAACTGAGACATGGGGACTCAAAAACGAATTTTCACCGTGAAAATGAAGCAAGAGTGCACCACCAAAAATTTCGTTTTGAGATAATTCCAGCGTTATAACAAATAATGTATTGAGAGAATTAGAGAAGTTACGACTTTGAAACACTTCCAGAAATTATAGAGGTGCAAGTGCAACCTTCTGTCGTTAAGTGGTGAATTGTAATGGTAAAAATGACCGTATTGCATGACTGCAGTTCATCAGAGCATTAAAATAATAAACGTATTATACCAAAAATAACCGTAATAATGTGTCGTCAAAAGTTTTACCAAATAAAAAACAATTTGGTTAACACTTTTGAATAATTCTTTTGGTCAGGAGCCAGTTTCAGTCTTGGGTTTTAAAATTATGACCACGAGCAGCATTTGAAAGCACGATAACAATAAATCAAGACAAAGCTCGTTGAATTGTTAATCCATCTCAGATAAAAAAACACAATATTGCGTACTCCTCGACCATACAATAGAAAATTAAGCTCGTTATAGTCTTTATGATAATGAAACCTTCAGTCGAACCATGGTCGTCCTCGAAGACAGTGAGTGGATTCTTGTAGAAAAAGTGCAGACAAATGCACAGTGCCTGAAAATATCATGCCTGCTTAAATAACAGGCAGTGTCTCCGCTGCCATCAAAATAGATAAAAGGTACAGGTCTTGATAAAAAAAAAAAACTCTGAAACTACTCATTGAGTAATTCTAAATTCTACGTCTAAAAAACCAACTCTGAAACATATTGATTGAGAATTTTACCATCGAAATTAAAACGTTAATAGGATCGATTTTATAATATTTAATTTTTTCGATTTTTGACGAAATTTTGGTCAATTTTCGGAAAGGGTCAATTTTTACCGGCAGCGCTTAGGATACACGAATACAAAACTGATATGAGTGCTTGTCCTTAGCGAGGAGTAAAAGGACTGACCGAAAGAACGCTTACGCAAGTCGATGAAATAAATCCCAATTTAAAAAGTCTAAATGGTACTCTGCTACCAATTACCGTTGGGTTCGTGATCGGTCGATCGACCATATGGCGCTGTATTTGTCAACATTTAGTTGTTTCCATTATGTTGTTTTAAACACCTTTTCGGTTTTCTTAAAGGATCAGTTTGCATGACACGGAATGGGTAGGTATATCGTACGTGAGGTGAATAATTCGTCCCTCTTAAATGTGTAACAGAACGAAATCTTAACCTCCCCGCTAGCATGCGAACTAGTCTTTATTGTGTTGCCCAGAACATTCGAAAAGCGGATTTACCATTTCCGGAACTATATTTTGTTATTTTTCCTGGAATATGTATTACATGCATCGAAAAATAATAACGTCGACACTTAAAAAGAAGCTTCATGAAAACCTATATTGATTCGTGTTGCGGAAAGAGTGTTTGCCGAGTGTTAAGTTATCATTATCACGATATTCGAAAGATCTAACGATAAACCGACAAATTTCACAGAAATAATGGATATAAAAACATGAATCTAACTGGAAGTCGTCACGCGAATACGTCAACCAATCATTTTAAGATTCTTTTCGCGGATGGATTAAAGCAGTGGCGTAGCCATGAAAGACCCAACCCCACATAGCTCCAAGTTAATTAAGAAAAATTGAATAGAAGCAAAATTGAAACACAAGTTATTGATCAAGAAGCCAAAAAGCAAAGCCGTCTACCCTTCCCCAAATTCCCTTAAACAGAATTATGCACGATTTTTTAATTAATTTCGGAAGCGCTTCGGTGGACATTAAAATGGGCTTTTATAGATTCAAGCGCATTTTTTAAACGACTTTTAATAAAGCTTAAGACGTAAAGTACTCAAAAGCACAGCAAAAAAATTAATATTTTTTATAGAAAATTGGTTTATGCTTTAGATAAATATGTTTTCTGGTAAGAACCACACACTTCAGCAATTTGTCCTGCTTGTAATGAAGTAATTTGTCCTTTGTGGTTGGTGGGTAATTGGCAAATTTAATTTTTTATCTTTGTTTGTACAGTATTATTTTAGCAATTATTTATTTAATTTGTTACTTAAGTTATCACTTCAATTAAATAATCACTTCCTGCCAGTCGGTCTAATCAGACAGTTTACTGTACGGTTTTTCAGGCTATAATTTGCGAAATGGCTACCTACAATGCGAAATTCATTAAGCAATGTAAATTTAATATTTTATCAACACACGGAAATGTTGAACACGGATTCTCTTATACTCTTCCTAGTGTGTACTTAAATGGAACATAATTACCTCGGCCAAGTTTAGTATTTCGCTTTTCTTAGCTTCACAATACAGTTTTTTCATAGAAAGTCTAGACTAAAATTGCAATTTCCTCTAATCAGTCTACGTAACATGTGGTCATTACTGTAATTGTTGTTATTACAGACGTCTGAGCCCCTTAAAAAACCGCAAATATTGTTGCAACCGATTTGTTTGGGATTGAGGATTCAAATGACAAACGCCAGAAAATTTAAAATCTCATTAATCTAGTGCAGGCAGAACAATGGTGAATGCAGTGAAAGTAATAATGAGTAATTCCCAGAAAAAAATTCTTACAACATTAACAGATCATCAATCAAGTAGGTTTAACAGGAAGGCTGTCCGCGGTGTCAGATTTATCCATCGAAATCGGGCCGTTCTAAAACACATTCTTGGTAGCAAGAAGGAAAAACTTCGCACTAATCCTTCTACTGATCTATCCGGATTTATAAAATTTAAATGCTATTCAAAATGCCGCTCAGATACATATATATCTACTCTCTTACTTAAACCAATTAAATCCAAAGAGTCGAGCTATCATTTTAATAATTTCAGCTGTTCAATCCGCATTCAGCCAACACAGACACGAATTTATTTAACTAACTTTCTAGACCCATTAATAAAGAACACAAAATTAGTCATTTTTATGGCCCGGCTCGTGCGAATTTATCACCGAATTTTATTAAGTTTAATCCCTTAATGTACCTTTCGTGCATCCGAACACATTAGTAAAAACACTTCGATTAAAGTAATTTTTTAATTAATGATCCGTAAATTTCGCCACAACGGTCCTAATTACGCCTTTAAAACTCCCTAATTTCCTAAGGGTGAAACCCCAGCTTTGTCAATTCGTAAATCCACATAAACCGAAGTTTATAACTAACAAAATAAATAACGACAACTCTCTGTACTCTATAAGAACATTGTTAGCGAACTTTTTACAGGAATTAAAGTTTTTACATGACTCGCCTCAAGAAATGGAGTTGCGATTTAATAATGAAGTTGCCACTACGAAACACGATCTTCTAATTAAAATGTAGTTTGAAAAATCGTAAGGTTAAATCGATTTGGAAGCCTTGCATGATCCGAAGAACCTTTTTCCTTACTTGGAAGAAAAATATAACAACCGTAACTACTCCACTTTCATTTCATACTCAATGTACAATAAATCGTGATATACTAAAACCGTTCATATAATTTTAATTAGTTGCAATTAACGATGTTTAAAATGTGGATAAATTGCAATCTCATTAAAATTCCTTTGTTTCGTTGCAAAACTCCTGTTCTGCCAAAGGATTTAATAACCTCACCATCAAACATTTGCAATTTCATATTAAAAATTTTATTAGATGAGAAAGACGAACACAAAACTATTTTCATCAGAGCATATTTATGACCCAATATTGTGCTAAAAGGAATAATACGAGTAAAGTGGAACGCTGTAATTACTTCAACGTTTATAAATTTATGACTTTTCTACGCTACGCACCTGATTGTAATTTTTATACCCACCAATAGTTCGGATGAACTGAATCTCACACTACATAACCATCAGGCATGGAGAAGAAAAATCGTGAAATAGACGTGCTCGCCGCTCTTTATAATGCTTGAAATTAATGTTCTGTAGCAGAGATGAAACATAAAGCTGCCGAAGAGATAAGTTGAATATTCTGTTGATAAACTAAAAGCCTGCGTTGGCGATTTTAAATGGAAGAAGCGCCTCGAGAAAACCGAATCACGACCCAGGCTTTGGCCAAATTTTTAAACCAAGAACAAATAACATGTTGGATAGGTAATAGAGCGGTTGCTCAACAATAACGTTACACAATTTAAATTATTAGCAAAAACAATCAGACATCTACCGCAAAACAACAACAAAAAGGTACATAAAATCGCAACTTTGAATTATGCGGTCAAGGACCCGTTTTGCATTAATAAAACCTTTCAAAAAGCCACGAGTATTTTTTTACTATCAAATAAATACACAATGAACTTTTTACACCCCCCACATGCACACGCATGTGTGAAACAAGTAAAGAAACCCATAAAATATTTGTCGAACACACTTTTACGACCCTCCTTTCATATTCCTGTGGAATATTTTTAACATTTAATGAATCCCCTTCAGATGTTATTTATTACCGGAGATTAATTTATTTCGGCCTGATAACCGATAAATCCAATTCCAGCCCTACAAAGGGAATTAATTGTTGGCCCTCATCAAATCGAGAAAAGGCCATTCGCCTGATTAAAAAATTGGGTTGGGTTTTTGTTTCCTCCAAACTAGCCCTATATTTCCATATGTCGAAAATAAAAAAACACGCTCCCTTTGGGCAAAATAATCTCAATAAAATTTTATAACCGTGTTGTAAATTTTCGAGTAAAAAGTAAACAGCGAACAATCTTTGAACTTAAATTTGGAAATTATGCGAACAATATCGCACAATCTCTTTTACTTTACATGGGTGTCTTCTCAAAGTTACGACAGGCATTCAAAATGCACGTTTGAAAGCTATAAAGATAAATCACATTTGGGGTGATTTCCATAAAGACAAAGCCAGGATACGTCGAAAAATAATTTAAATCGGAAAAATCACTTGTCAATATTATTAACCACAGCGGGGTTATCAAAACACGACCCAGCATAGCTTATCTAAAAAACTGCAACAACAAATTAGTATAACCCCAGCTGCACCATGCGTCTGATCTTATTTCTTCCACTTTTCTGTATTTTTACGCCAATTCACTCGCACGACTCCTGCAAGTCTTTGCAAACCTGCCACGAATGTATCCAAGAACCTGAATGCTCCTGGTATTTGGGAACGAATGTAAGTAAGAAATGGTATGAAATTTTTACAAAAAATTACAAAACTTTCTAAATTTCTCCTAAACATCTGGTGGACATGTGACTTACTTTAAGTGCATCAAACGTAAAAATTTAATCGTGCTTAAATGTGAAATTATCAGATTCTGCAAACAGGTGACAGTCAGCCGCTGCTTCCGCAATGATGCTAAAACCACCGGAAAATACAAAGAACACGTTTACAATCCCAACAGTACGGTGAATTTCGTCAAACACAATCTCCAAAAAAGAATTCTACAACTGCGTAAAAGTAGCTATAAGTCAAAGTTTTGGAAATTTAAAAATTAAGTGGAATTTTGTAGATGTTCCGGTTGTTTTGGAAGTCATTCTGACGGTTCCACATGACACCATTCTAATCCCAGACGTGGAATATATCCAAGTTGAATTTATTCGCAACACGGTAACATTTGATTGTTATTATTTATTGAGAGGGAAACAGTCAATTTTCAGTCCAGACATGGTAAAATTACAATTGAAGCAGTAGAGTGTCCTGAAAATCCCTCAAAATTCAAGCAAGAGATTCATCTATTCACTAAAAAATCTTCCCAAAATCTGACTCTAGACATAGAGCTTTTATGCACATGTGCTTGTGAAAAACCGGACGAAAGTTATTTCAATCATCCACGATGTTCCGGTCGAGGTACCTTAAAATGTGGAATTTGTAAATGCCACTCCGGATTTGGAAAATTTTGTGAATGCGATCGGCCTGTAGAGACTAAGGAATGTTTTCACAAAAATAAAGAATGTTCTGGGAGGGGCACCTGCGTCTGTGGAGTTTGTAATTGTGATAAAAGAGCAAATTATGAAGAGGTAATTATATTTTTACTGAAAATGAGTCTCATTCATTAATGTTTTTTTAGAGAATATTTGGAAAGTATTGCGAATGTGACAACTTTTCCTGTAAGCATTTTCGAGGTAAAGTATGTGGAGGAGACGATCACGGCTTTTGTGACTGCAATCGCTGCTTTTGCTATCCAGGATGGAAAGGAAAAAATTGTGGTACTCCCGATAACTGATCACATTTTCTCGTCTTATGTATAATAAAAGAAAAACAGATGTTTTTACAATTGAGCATTTCTGTAATTGAACCTTGAAAAGTTGTTTAGATTCGATCCCCAGATGCAACACTTTCACAGAAATGGTTTTAAAACGTATCTTCATCGAAACTCGAGTCGTAAGCAATAATGAATTTCGCTCGAGCTCGGTGAAAAGGGCAGCGTTCGTGAAAAGAATCTCTAAATAGTAAAAGCGAACTATTTTTTCACTAACACGCTCGAATCGCTGCAAAACATTTCCTTCAGTCGGTGGTAGCAGCTGAATGGAAAATAAAACATCAACCAAAGCAATCCCTGCTTAACGAACTTGCAGTGATCAATAGTGAGGTTTTTTCGGATTGACATCGAGAGTTTCCCTGCAAATATTTAATCGCCGTAATAAAATTTTCCTGAAAGTTTGATGCTGCTTCAGCCAATCCTGAAAACACAAATCTCGGCTTATTATCACAAAAACGCCTTTCACTTCCCCAAAACTGTGCCCCCAGATCGAGTCTTGAAACAATTTAAACTTCACGCTTACTACTTGATATTTTACTTATATCTTCAATCACGAGGAACTGATGCAACATCGACCTTTAACACCGTCTCACTTTGAAAGAAATTTCCACTTGTTCAGTCGTTTTCAACTCGGCAGCAAAAATGCCATTCAAGCCGATAATAATCCTGTTGATTTTCAAATGTATTCAAGTGCAGCCCGGGGACAATTGTGACTCTCTTAGAAAATGCCAAGACTGCATTCATGCACCATCGTGCGGCTGGTACCTCCAATATCGTGTGAGCATCAGACAATTACAAACTGCTTCCAATTAAACCAAACTTTTATTGAAAAATTTCAGTCGGCTAATGGATCCGGATGTTTCGACAACGATTATCTCGAGCAACATAAAACCGACACCGAAAACGGCTACTCCTTCCCACCTAGATCCAGTTTTCTCATTGTCAAAAACGAAAAGGGTAACCCAATCTCGCCGCAAGAAGTATCGCTCAATCTGAGACTCAGTGAGTAAAAACCGTGTCGTAACCGATACCCCACAAAAACAATTTCAGATGAACCCTTCACTTTTCCCATAACTCTGACACCAGGACCGCAATGGCCTCACAAAAGCATCGAATTGAGACACAACCTCAAGAAACAACAAGTCGTAAAGTTGACGTTTTTCACCAACTGCAGCAATCGCGAAATGACCGAAAGCGACAAATGCGACAACGTTCAAGTAACTGAGCTAAAAATGAGGTGCTTCCAAATTTGATAAGATTGATTTAAGTTGGGTAAACCGGTGACGTTCTGGGTCAAAGTGGAACAGAAACAATGCTCGAAAAGACAACCCGAGCAAATAAAACGGATCAAAATCCACCTTACTCCGGGCGATGCGGTTTTTCGACTGGATTTGTACGCTTACTGCTATTGTCCTTGCGAAATGGACGATGCAGTTTCTAATCCGAAAGTCGTTCCTCAATGCAGGAAAAAAGGCAGCTTCAAGTGTGGCGTTTGCTACTGCAAGGACGGTTTTGCAGGAAAAGATTGCGAAATCAATACGTCAAACACGGCATCGGGAACACCGTATGAAAATTGATAATAAATTTGCTAAATGTATATGTGTTAATTAAATTCCGAACTTAGAAGAGTAGGAACAGACATACCTCGAGGCACAACCGCAGCGGCGATAATTAATTAAAACGACACCTGTTAAATCGAGTTCATTTATGTTGGTACTTCTACCATAAAATATCAATTATTAATTAAAGCAGCAGGAAATGCAATTGAGCTTCACGTAAAATTTATTGGTTCATTATGACACGGCATGGAAAGCATATTTCAAACCTGTGAATAAATCACAATTATCACCTCCGTATTTTTCAAATAAAAAAATTACTCAATTCCGGTACTGGCCATTCTTTAATGATTTAATACCTCCAAGTGTCTAATACGTAATTAATTTTAGGACAAATTACTGCTGTAAAGTCGGCTAGCTGCTGACTTGAGCCGGATTTGAGCCATAAACTAAAACTGATAACTGGAAAGGTGTCAAAAAATACGAGCCATATAATTTTTATTTGCTACGGCTAATAGAATTTTAAAAAACTGCCACACGAGATTAGTATTCACAAGGTATCGGTTGCAAAACCTATCAACGACTTTTACGACTCTTGTATATGTGTACTTCCCTTGAGAGAATTTCGAAAATCTGATAAAAACGCCATTAGACTACACGTGAGCCTCATCACCGAATTTACGAGCGATTTTTCGCATTCGTAAAAAGCGTGCATTTCCCGCTAATGATTTATTTAATTCGAATCCTCGTTGATTACGGCCTGTCGTGCAGTTTTTAAGCCGATTATCGTCGAAACCCGAAAGGATTTGAAAATTTTAATGATACCTTCCGGTTGAATTAATCACTCTTAGCCCAAATTAAATCAATCGATCGAACACTATAATTAAATTTTCCGCGAAAAAACTGTCGGCGCTGAAAGTGCAATTCGAAAGGCCGATTACATCATGCGATCCACTTCTTGAAAATCACTTTTTATCTCCGAAAATAAAAAAGTTACGGCCACTATTGGGTTTATGGGGCGGTGGGTAGCGTCCATAATTTTTAAATCCTCTATCAGAATATTATGTGAAAAAATATTATCGAGGGTCACGTTCCATAAAATCCGTGTTATCTCCTGTAACTCGTTTATTTGATGTTCAATTGTCTCTTTTTTCGGGCTGTGTGGATTAAATCGATTCTGTCCCGGATGATGTTTATTCAGTGGCAGTTTTAGTATCGAAATGTTTACCTGTTACCTGTGCTCCCTTTTAACGACACGGTTTATACATCTGATCACGACTAATGGGTTTTTAATCAGCTCAAACGGCCATTGACTCACAATTTCACAAACAAAATTCAACTTAATAAGGAAGGGACGTAAATCAAGAAAATAATAACGTTTGGCGACTTTTGTTTCTGTAATTTTAACCTGATATAATAAATTACAGTTTAAATGTAGTTGTAGTAAAAACACGCGAACTATTGCTCTAATCTTAGCACAAAATCACGGAACAATTTTAAATAATTATTCAGCACCAGGTGACTTCATTAAAATTACCATAAAATGAAAAAAGTTTTAAGAAATAAAATCTTGACTATTTTTTTAATTCAAATTATTTATTCCGCATTCGTGATCACGTCCGACATGAACAATTTGATTTACATTTCATTTTGCCTACTTTTGTAATTATCCCTGACACCTGAGAAATGGCATACACGGTACTGTTTCTCATGTAAATTTATTTATTCTTGAAAAAAACTAAAACAGTAATTTAGACTCCTATCTATTCCGCCTCCTCACTAATTGATTTTTTTCTGTATTCGAATTAAAGTTCACGCTAACAGTTTCAAAAAAATTCACTAAATTTTAATTAAAACCGTGTACATTCAACCGAATATTAAATGTATGTACACGCAATCTCACGTAATTTTAATTCAAATTCACTTTAATCGTGCCCATTATATTGGCTATTTCGGGGCGGATTTGGTCCGCGTTGCAGCTAATAATCGTTCGCTGCAAATCAGATTACGCGAATTGGTTGCATACAGATGATGCAAACTCTAACTACCCTCAGGAGGCTTATCAATCCATAATTTAGCTTAAAACAGTTTTTATTCAAATGAAAACCCGCCAATTTTTCTCAAGTTTTGGCCGGAGTTTTGAAAATTTAATCACTGGGTCACTAAAATTTGTGGCCAATCTATGACTGGAAATAAGCATTCACTTATTCGCTCCATAAAGGTTGGCCTCACTGAGGCTTATTATATTCGTAATAGGGCTGGTCGTCGATTAAAAAACGCCTCATTAAAAACTAGGCAAACTGAGGGCGAGGGCGCTCCCGTTTTTAATGAGGGTGAATATTTAATAAAGGAGAGGTCGATAAGAAGTCGTTCTTACCTGCACGATTTCCAGGATATGTTGACATTTCTCCCTGACGTTGATGAAAGGACAACTAATTGATAACCTTAAAATGATAGGTAAATGTAGCGACACCAGATCCAAATACTCCTTCGGGACGTCATTAACGGTATTCCCGACGATGTCCGAATACGCGCATCCGTTTGACGCGTTCTGTAATCTCCGGCGTTCCGGTTGGGCCATCCGGTAATGTTTGGGACTCCCGACGCCATCCAACCATCCCTCGACGGTTTTCGATATGACGTCCAAAGCCACTTCTCTAATTTCATTGTCGCGCGAACAAATAGGCATGCAAAATCGCGAAATCAAATCCAAATCCTTGAATAAACCGTCGTAACTGTCCGAATCTACTTCGCGTGATCTACTTAGCTCGTTATTGTTATTTGATTTGTTAAATTCGGTTTGGACGAACATTATATTAAGGCAAACGATTTTAGTCAATTTTCTTATTTAATCCCTCTCTTTGATTCTCTTTAATTGATAGCGAGTTTCGGGCTGATGTAATTGCGAATGAACTATTAGGAACTAGCTAATACTATTATAATACTGTATATTTTGATTTCAGTTGCGTTCACTTCTTGGATGTACTGTGGAGACCTGGAAAAAAGTGCACACTGTAGATAATCTTACAACAAACTACAGACGATATTCAAGACCAACACAATACTAATTTGATCTATTTCCTTGTTGTTAACATTCGATAGTTCTTACGATAACGTAAAATAAGCCATTCATAACATGTTATGAACTGCTATTTTATAACACCTGACCTGATAATTGGCAAAACAAGAAACATGCATAAACATATTAAACACGAAAACATGTTTAATACCCGGTCCAGCAAATAAAGATTCGGAGGAATGTTGTAAAAGGGTTAAAAGTTTTGGTTGATTTGTTGAGATTACACGTACAGTCACCACTTTTTTACGACGTGTAGGTACATAGTTAAAAATAATGAGAGAGTGTAAAATAAAATGACTTCTCCCAATTAGGTACCTATCAATTTCGAAACCTATGTTCCGAAAAAATGCAAAATCCTTTGGCGACTCATCAGAGCAAGACGAAAACTGTTAAATAAAGAAAAACAATAAGCAGTGACATAACAAGTCTCCCTATTAGGAATATTTGCCAAGAATAAAATTACACGGTTGCGGCAATTAAACATTAAAGTTTTTCTCAGAAACACCTATGCCATAATTGTAATGCAAATAAATCTATTAAACAATTAAAGACATTACGGAATTTTTTCCAAAAAGAGCTTGAAATTCGAATCAGGTTGCGCTAAATTAACACATTATACGTAATCATGTCTTGGAATGATATGCAATTGGTACTTGTCATCCAGTTGACAAATATATTCATGGTTTAGTGTACTCGACTGTAATTGCTTGAATAAAATAATTATATATGATTTTATGTATTCTTATGCTATGATCTTCAGTTAATCTCAATTTGCTAAGTAGTCTAATTCCATGTAATCGTCCATCATGCTGTCAGCTC
Source organism: Tribolium freemani (assembly GCA_939628115.1). Taxonomy (NCBI): domain Eukaryota; kingdom Metazoa; phylum Arthropoda; class Insecta; order Coleoptera; family Tenebrionidae; genus Tribolium; species Tribolium freemani. The sequence continues at coordinate 14,212,868 of OW626785.1, read as the reverse complement.
ACATCATACTGCAATAAATGGAATAGTATGTAACCCACTATCTACCATGTAATGGTTTCTAATTTTTGTAATTTCCAATCACAAGCTAGAACATTACCGGGAAATTATCGCCACTTTTTTCTAATAAACCTACAACAGAATCAGTGCTAACAAGTGCAACGCTTTTTTGATTGATGTACAAATGATACATAATCAGTTTCCTCCCAATTATGTGCAATTATTTACTCATTTTAATACAAACTCGTTTTTCTGCTTTATATTTCGAGTAATTACCGCCTGATTCATAATTTAGTGGTACAAATTAATAATTATATTTTAATTAGCGTTGCACATGTTCAGTAAGTTCAGTTAAGTAAACATCTTGCAGCACAATTCAGGTATTATATTGCAACGTATTTCGGAACTGCAACCAGACAATAACGATAATTTCATGCTTCAGTGCGAATTGCAAAAGGAAAAAACACATAATCTAATTAGACAAATTACGTTGACACTCTTAGCGACATTGATTTTTTTGTCCAATTCGTGCATTATCTTTCCCTGCCTTGGGTAACGTCAGTTTTTGTAACACTTGTACAAGTGATCATTTTCGCTGCACCTTGTAGAAAAAGAGAATTATTTCGTGAGCTTAAATTACGTCAACCACTTTATGTATCCTTTCCGTAATACTATAACCACTTCAATTCGAAGGATAATAACAATTAATTATAAAATTAATTTCATTTCTCCGATGAAGTAAAAGACGCGAAGGCGAAATAATTAATCTCGAGCGCGATCATTAGATATAATTTGATAATAATGACGGCGAAAGCAATCATTCCCCCTAAATAAAAAATAGCGCAAGAACGACAACTATCGAGCTAATAATGCGTAAGAATTACAGACAAGAACTTGTTATATTCTTCAAATTATCGATGGTCGGAACATGTCAACTCTCTCCGGCCCTGCCTGTGTTATTCTGACCCAATATAAAACACAGTGAAAGCGACATATTTCAATATTTATTAAAAATAATTCAAAAGAAAAAATAATATTTCAGTATGTATAGATTTATTATTCACTTTCAGACTGAAGTAGCCCACGGTCGATTAGAATCAAAAACTGAAGTCTTCCAGTCAGCGAATCTCAATTTATTGATATTTAAATTATCTACTTTTTCAAACATTTCTCTCGTTCACACGACCGGTTTCTCCTCGTGGAACATCTTCAATGTTGGTGAAAACTAATCTGAATAAGTTTGGCCCAAACAAAAATAAATCTTTGTCTCCTGTGGTCATTGCCAGGTGCTCCATCCATTTATAATTCATTCCGTATTGACTTTATCACCTCTGGGTTGTGATATCTTGTTGTTGCGCTTCTGGCGCGAAACATCATAAATAAATAATAAATCCCTAATGGAACAGCAGTCAAAAATAGTTATTTTTTGTAAAAATGCGTCACGACACGGAATGTATCTAAATAGGTGTTCCCGACTTTGCCAAAATCTCGCGTAAACAGAATACATAATTAATGATTTATTTTTAGCGTTTATGAAAAGTTGCTGTAAGCATTAAATAACTTCACATCCGGTTTCGTAATTCAAGATTCTATTAAGCAAATGAATGGATAATGGTAATACGAAACTGACCATCTCCCATGTATGACTGTTTCAATTAAAATAATTCAATTATGCTCAAACGCAAGATCGCAAAAAATCCTAACATTAACAAACCTTTCAACATGTCCCGTTACTATTCTGTTTCATATGGATTACGTTCATTTGAATGTAAAACAATGAGCTCCGTATCTGTTGCAATTTCGATATTTGCATAAAATTCCTCTAATTACTTTATTACACGGTGTTCCACCCAATTTTACGTAATGAGCACGGTTTTTGTGACAGTTTCTCTCAAATGTACAGTCGACAACACGGAAAATGTCGCGTGTTTCTGTTCCCGAGAGAATGGGCCATCACTTGAGGACGCACAACTTCAGGGTTTATTACATTTAGTAAAAGTTTCTGCAACGTCTTTCACTCAGTTTTGTCGTTATTGTCGCGTAATTCGTCATTGCCCAAACTTTACACTTTAAAAGTTGCCTCCATGTGCTTTTTAATTAAATTTAACTACTTTCAAGAGCTATGACTACGAGCTTTGGGAAATTGGAGCTTCAATGCGTAAAAAATTCGCTAATTAGAGAAATTCTAGATGAAAAAACTTGTTTCAAGGAGCAAAACTCCAGAAATAATTAGTCTAACCATAAATAACAAAGCGTTTTTATAAAGTAATTACCCATTTTGTTGTTACATAATACATATTACCATTTTTAACATTTTTAAATTGGTTTAACAAAGCTAATGATCAAGCTAAACATAACACAGGTAAAACTCAGACACGTGGGCAGTGATTAGTAATAAATTAAGCACACGTCAAATTTTAAGTAGTTTGGCGCTAAAAAAACTTACTAAATAAAAATTATGGGCAATGACTGTAATTCACTTAGTAATGAAATAAAGCACAATAAAATTTCTCCTAGGTTTTAAAGTCGAATAAATTTGCAATCTGTGTCGAATTTGTTTGTTTAAAAAAGCGATAAATTATTCCTCGACACGTTTAAAATCAGACTTCCATAACAATCACATATAAAACCCGAATTTTTAATTACACCTTATAAATAAATTAGCAATAAAAATCGTAAACATTATTTATGTCATTTTTTTGTTATTAAAAAAATTAGGTTGAATTTATTATCCTAATATAAGGCGCGTTGATTAGCATAAAAGAGTAATAATACAAGTTGAAATGTCAATTATGTTAAGTTTAACACTTAGCTGGTGCACCGTAAAATTATTAGTGCAATACTCCAAGTAAGAGCAAATTTTCCCATTTTATTTTCCGTGTAAATGTAAAATACGTCTTTTAGTGCTAATAAAGTCCACATGCGTTTAAACGGCTACGCGTTGCCATACAAAGAACTGCGTCGGTAATAAATTATTTCTATTGCTATAATCCACGGTTTAGCCCATTATTAACGCCGACGTAAAATAAATCTCGACAATATCTCGTATACAAGTCTTTTTGTTGAGAAAAGTTGTTCAACAGGACCTAATGTTTAGATTCGAGTACATTTAATATTAAATCCTTCGTCTGAACACTTGTTCGTTTTATTTTTCAATAATTTCCAGATGATTTCCTTTGCTCGGTCATTCAAAACAACGCAAAAAAGTATGTGAACATCATCTGAAAAAAGCGAGCGAGATGTTAAGCCGGATTTAATAAACTTCCTGAATAAAGCGACCGGGGGATTAATAAGATTCGATGTTTGTGTTTCAGGTTCATTCGAATAAACTTCGCCTGAAAAGAAATGAATATGACAAACCCCTACAATCTGAAATTTGATCCGATCAATGTTGGATTTGTGCAATGAGCTTTTGTACCAATTTCATTTTGTTAATTGTCCCTGGGGCAAGCTCCACTTCAACGTGGATAAAATAATTTTTGTCAAAGGATTATTTAAATAATGCTGCATAGCAGAGATAATTTTGAATTTTTTAATAAGTTTGGAAGCGGCTGCATTTATTTATCGGGTTTTTTTTTCCGTTCCTTTATCGCATTTCCGGATTGCTGTTCAGCGACTTAGATGAACTAATTAAAAAAGTTTACATAGCACGTAGCGTGTTTTATGGTCTTTGAAAGAAAATACTTGGAAATGATCTCTCGAGACCGTGTTTACTATAGGAACTGTCAGATGAAAATAACTCGGCCTGAAGCAAAACTTTTCACATATTTCAGCCAACATATTTTTAAAATTCACGAATTCATGGGTACGGATTATGCATTTAAAGTTGATTTAACGCTGTGTTATTTTCTTTGTGCATTTGATTCGTGTTCGAACTAGGTTACATTCTAAAATCCCGTCATAAAAATTCCCAAAGCAATTGGAAAAATAAAATTCTACAAGAGCTTTATTTGCCTACTGTTCTTAATAGCATCCAGCTCAAGTGCTCCAGTTCTCTTAGTTTATTTATTAAGACGTATGATTTCGCTTTGGTTCAAAAGCATTTCGGAATGAACTTTGCAGGAATCTGAAAAGGAAAGCTAATTTCATCCCACATACTGCATAACACCACCTGCTTCAGAGCATCAGAACTAATCCTCCTCGTAAATATTTCCAACGAAACAAAGCGACGTATGATGGAAGAAACACAATAGAAACGGCGAAGGCGAGGAGACAAGTGCGCTCGAAAGGAAAACTCCTGCAAGGAGTAAGCGAAACAATTCATTGCCAGCAGTAAAATTCCTCAAATACGACTTCTCAAGTGAGAAATAACAGTGAATTCAAAGTAGTTGCACTGCTTCATGTTTGTCATAAATTCTAACCAACAATAGGAAAAGTAACTGCTCCAAGAAAACTCAGAATCTGATTATATTCTACTGCAAACAGTATTTTTCAAACACAAACTTTGCGCTCCATTTCAGACCTCCACAACATGGGAACAATTAGCCAAAGATTTTGTCTAATTGAAAGTGAAACTTTGGAACGAGTTTGCAGATTTACATTTATAGCACTGACGTCAAAATATGAACTTTGGGAAAAGTTTCTTCCCCGAACAAAAATGCCTAATTTTATCCCGGAATTCGCGCAAAAATAACCAGCGACAACTGTTAACTTTTATTCACCATTATGACTGTTCAGCATCTCTCCAAAAGCTGTTTACTATTAACAGATTTAGATTTTTTTTTATAAAAAAGTGAAGATAATTTTAGAATGATTTAATTGGATCTAATGATGTATTTACCTACCTTTCCGTGTTTATTTTTTAAATTTCGACTCTCCACTTAGATGTTGAAAATTTCAAATATCAATAGCCATCTGTCGGAGTTGCTCGAAACCCTAGTCCATCGCAGACTCAAACAATTTATTATTTAGTAAAAAGCACAATACATTACATAACGAAACGGTTTAAGTTTTCAATGCACCAAGTCAGAAAATCCAACAGATGGCTCTTAATTTTTTGATTCTCATTTATTTTTGCTTTTATCGTGCATGGTATCCAGACAAATAATAAAACAATTAAGTATAAAATGTTTATTTCCAATAATAACAAAATAGCTATTGTTCTACAAGTCACTCGAGTGATCGTTTATCCCAAAGGAATCAGTAGATGCGATTGCCGTTGGCAATAATTAACTTCGCTAGTATGAAAACCACAAGAATTGGCTGTTGTTTCTCCACATTTCGCGTCCCAAACCTTCTGTCAACACAAACAATTTGTTATAATTAAATCCAAAGTTGAAAGCAAAAACAAAGGGTTTTATATGGCAAGCTTGGCGTACATTAAAGGCCTCTTTATGAACGTCAAGTAAATACAAAGTGGTACAGCAAACTTCGTTAGGAAGTGGACAGTAGCACAACCGCATTACATATTTGCCGAGTCATAACAGGGACCCATATTATTTCAGTCGTTTTCCTAAATTATTTCTCGGCTAAATATATTTTAGTACACAACATCGATGTATTTTAGTAGAAAAGTTTTAATGAGTTTCACTTTCAGTTACAAATGAATAAATTGCTTGCCACGAGCAGACAGGATAAAAAAGCCGACGAATTTAAAATACTCCTCTACCTTTCCATCCTGTTTTGCGAACTACGTCAACTCCGAGGTGGATAATGTGCTAACCGTAACCGAACATTACAATAAAATAATCAGGACGAAATTAGACGCGAATTGGAACAGACTACAGTTAATTTGTAATTAAAAACGAAGCGCGCTTTCAGTGCAATTCATATCGTCGGCAGTAAATTAATTGCATATATCCTCCAAGAGGAGCAAAAAGTCCGCGTCATACTCTGATACCCCGATTGTTTGATTGTGGTAAATTAACAAAGACGATTAGCGAGGGGTTTGTTGCAGGTCCTCCTCAGGGCGCGTCAGAACTGTCAAAATTTCGCTCCAACTGAACTATTTTAATTACGCGATATGAACCCCACTGTTAACTTTTCACGATCTTGGCGTGTAAAATACAAACGTGTGGTTTGCGAGTTGGCAGTTTTAATCAATAAGGAACGTGCGATGCCACAGGAACAATACGTTTCAAAATATAATTTATTTTCCGCGAAGCTTTGGCAATCACATCGAGTGAATGATTTTCGGCTTTTCGGAGCAAATTCGTTCGGGGAGCGTGAATCGATTTATCGTGCTTATGTATGGGACATAATTGAAAAAATTACTCGGAAGGAAATAGAAGAAAGTGTTCCAGTTTGAGAGAAAATTGCCACTCGGATAAAATGAAATTATCAAGGGAAAGATGGCGATGGATTTACTGCACCGATCGAAAGGAAATAAAAACGTAATCGGCCAGTTTGCCAAAAGAGGAGTCGGAAAAGTCGATTAAATTTCGGAATGATTTGTCATTGTGACGAGAGTTTAATAATTAATTTCTGGCGTTTCCTCCCTTCGATTCACCCACATTGTTCCTGGAACGAATTGTTGCAATGCGGATTTTCCCTCGTTTATTGTTAGTTTCCAACATGTGAAAATATTTGCCTTAAATTAATTACCAAAGATGCGCAACAAAACCTCTCCTCCACATTCACCCTCTATCAAATAATTAACACAATACATTTTACACCGGGGATACCGAATAATGAAAACATAAATTCGGGTTAAGCAGAATTTAGCACATTTTGATGTAAATGGTACAAAGGACCCAGTTTGCTTCAGAAACATATATTATCATTAGCTCCTGTAATTGCCCTAAGCCCAACATTACCTAATTTGCTTATCACCCCACCAACAAATGGAAAAATACTATTTTGCACTCATTCTGTAATTTATATCCCGTTGTTAAACGCACACGCGGAAATTTTTATTGTTTACACAACTGCTAATAATTTACATATTACCGGCTAAAATAAAATTGTTTTTCGTAAACATGAAAACTATAAATTTACATTTTCACCATAAACATCTAATTAAAATGACTACAAGCCCAGAAAAAGCATAATTTAAATAACTTCTTCGTTCCTTGACCAACGATACCGCAAACTCACCAACAAAAAAACTCATTTCTATTCGAACAAAAAACCTTATTTTCCATATACTTATTATTAGAACGTAATGTGTGGTTGCTCACTGGAAAATTTAAATGCTAGTTAATAGCAAAAACACCCGATAAGGCCAACAGGTATTATTGTAATGTGCAGAAAAAACAAAACCTTCGAGTTATCACAACAATATAAAATTTCAACTTAGTCACTAGTAAAAGTGTATGAACTGGAATTTAAAACTAAGAACCATTTCCCATGTAATGAGAAAATTGTGTTTCACAACATCTTTCGCTTCCTAATAATCGGCTTTGGTGCGCTTATGATTTGAAGATAATGGGTTACATTTAAAATGAAAGTATCTCTCACCTATAATCACGTGTTATACAAGTACAAATCTAATAACAGGCAACAATTGTCAAGAATTTTTGTAGCCGAGGGTGAGCTTGGAAAGGATTACGTCAAAAAGCAGTGAACCTGAAGAAAATCCACGGCAACAAATTCGAAGCAAGAATGGCTTTCAAGTGCTTCAACATAATGTTTTTTTAAAGTTACGAAGATCATTACTGTTATTAAAAATGAAAATTACATTTCCTTATATTATATGACATGCAATTATTCAAATTAAAATGCAAACCGTTCTAAATCGTTAACTCGAATGTGACTATCTTGTCAAGGAACAGAAACTGTGCTTATATCACCTTAACAAATAACTGAAATTAAAATACATACGTGACTAAGAATGAGCCACATAATTAAATAACCTACGCCAAGAGGAACGAGATTAACTCGAAACATAACCAAAAGAAAGAACTTTATTAATAAGATTACATAAAATTTAGAACAATCTTATAAATTATTTATTGTTATTCTGTTCCAGGAGCCGATTTATGACACAGATGTTGAGCAATTTTTCAATTAAAAGACTAGTTATCATGAGGCTGCAGAATTTAAACGTTGCACATAAACAAATAAAATTCATTTCACAAGACATTTAATGAAAATTACGACACTTTTAATTGGAAAAATTAAAATTACTATTTGGCCGCTTTCCCACACATTGATCAAAAGCCAAGTCAAATAAAATACACTCGGAAAATTTTGTTTCTGTTATAAATTTAATTGAGCATGTTTCAAACTGCTACCAATACAATAATTTTAATGTTTTATAAGCCATAAAATCGCCCCAACGTTTCAATACTTTGAAAAGTTTTTCGATTTCCGACGAATGTTTTAAATGATCAATTAAAAATTTTGATTTACGAGGTAGTAAATGTTCAGGTTAGAAAAGTCATAAAAAGTGAACAAAACACGTTCCAAAATCTAAAAATACCTTTCCTCACACAATCAATTTCATCATTAGAAAATTAATAATCAGGAGATGTATGTACCAGGTGTTCCGGACACTGGATCCGGGGTATTGTATTTATTTTTACTAATTGCGTGTGATTGGAATTAAAAAACGTTTTTTACTGGCAGAATTAGGAAATACAAACAAATGCTGACGGCAAAGCTATAAATAGTTACAAATATAGCCATATTAACGATTTTAATTACCTTCAATCACAAAACAATCACCTGAGATTTTTTAGACTGTTTCACAATGAGGCAAAAGCCTTGGACACATTGTACAACTCACTGAAATTATTTCTTAGCAAAACTGCTAAACACAAACATGCAAACTAGGGCACCCCAAGTTTAAAAATTATAAATCTGACCCAAGACCCAACGCTTAATTATTTATGTTCATAACGTGAGACATGGTCTTAACCGCAACCCCTAATCCAAGTATAAAATATTTCGACGCTCACCCCATTTTTCAAGGTGAAAACTCCCCCATAAGTCGGTGGAATTCCTGAAAACGATCCCAATGCATGCAAATAAAACAGACATGATTTAAAAAGATGAATGCATTTAGATGCAAGGCTGGGGAGCTGTGAGTGCCGAGGGTCGTCGTTTCATGGCTCTCCTAACCCCGAAAGGAACTAAACCGTCAAAGCGCAAACTTCTTATTAACAAGACCTTGTGAGAAAAATTCGACATTTGCATAATCTCACCGATGGCAAAGCAAAATAAACCACGCAAAAATGAATAGAGGTATTGTAATTCCTTCTTATTTACCGATTCCATAATAAATTGTACCAGTATAACAAATGAATGCAGAAAAGAAAAAAAATGGAAAAAAATTTTTGTAACCAGAAAAGAAAAAAAATGCAAAAATTTTTCCTTTTTATAAGTTATTTGCACCTATTAGAATATCTACTAGTAGTACTAGTACTGGTAAAGTTACAAATTTAAAAAGCTGGTTGGTTCCAAAAAGTCTGATCCTGGGAAGCTTCCGGTAATTTATAACAGAAATAAAAGATGTGTTTGGTTTTTATCTTCCAGATATGCTACATTAATGCCAATGAGTAACAATGTACGAGTAGTATAAGAAAAATATATTAAATCCTAGAATATGACGTTTTTTTAGAATACCTATTCCTATTCACCTTTGCATAGTTTATAATGTAGAAGCAGCTAATTTGGAGCTTCCACAAGAATAAAAATTGATCTCATGACAAGCAATCCATTTTTCGCCAAATTCTGCGGTAAGATAAATATTTTAAAAAATGTCAGTGCCATCACTCCAGATTTATGGGAATTGAGTTGTTTCATTGCCAAAAAACCATCAACATAGAAGATTTTTTCATTTGCCTCCTCTCCTATTAGCAAAAATTGCGAACAATGCCAACATTATTGTTATTAGATTAGCAAACACGAGCAATTAGATGTTGGCGGTTTAACGTCTTGAAATAACCTTCAGCTCGCACGAGACGAATGTTTAACAAAAAATTGGTATGTATCCAAAAGAATTTTTAAAAAATCATTTCAAAACATGCATTTAAATATTCCACAATTACCGGGAACATCGCTGACCTTTTTTGTGATTGTGTTGATTATCAGTGATAAAGATTTACCAAATATTATCCATTTTTATTATTACCTACGATGTCGCTCAGAATTTTTTTATTGCATATATTTATAATATAATTGTTAAAACAAAATATTCCGCCAATGGCAAGCACTTTCAAAACAAGATACGGTTAAAATTTTTCAATTTTTTGTCTTTCGATTTTCTTTTTGATTAAAACTAACTGATGAAAATTTTTATTTCTAATTTTTTGAAGAACATTCAGTTCATATTCAAACTTGGTCTATTTTTTTTAACATCAAGAGTCAACAACCTGGCTAAAATAAAAGTAAGATAAACATAATAATTCTCCGAACAATGATAGATTAGGCGTTTTAAACATTGTAATAGTACAATTTTTTTTAAACATTTGAATTTTTTAAATTTTTTGCCTAAAATTATAGTGGTCATTTTACAGTGGCATTTTTAGTTTTTTAATAAAAAAATCATAACTCGAAAACTAAAAGGGCTAGAGTAAAACGGTTTGTTACATTCTACGGTTCATTTTACGTATAAATACATAATATGTAAACATTTCTCTACCACATACGATTGAGTTAGTGCGCCGGTTTTTGAGCACCCTGTATGTGATATTAAATTTTTTTGAGAAAGTACAATGTGTAGCTGAGAAAATAAAATTCTGAATTATGGGGTTTATATCCCATTTTAGTTCATAGTAGAATTTTGCAACAACGCATTTGCATTTTTTGGAGTGAAATGAAACACAAATTGAAAGTTTCTGGTGGTTTTTCTTAGCTCAAAACGTGTCGCTGGGATTCAGTTTAATACAGAATTCTATTTTTATTCAGAAACCCTCAATTTATGCTTTATTTTTCACCCCAAAAAATTCAATTGCGCTATTGCAATTCTACTATGAACTGAAATGGAATATACTTATTTTTTAATTCTAAATAACAACAGACTAACACAGAACATAAATAAAAAATAACAATTAGTTGAATATGGTAATTACAGATAATAACATTGACAGACTAATTTGTTTATTTTTTGCTTTTTATAACATGTTGTATGGAAGAAAATAATTGTAATCACTAGAGTATCATAACTATCATATGACCAATTTAGTATAATTTCTGTAATACAAAATATACAATCTGTCCATAAATGATTGTGGGATCGTAGTAGGTATTAGTTTTCCGCTTCTTTCAAGAAAAAACGAACAATGTTAGTATATGAAAAAATTAGTCTTATTGGGGTTGCCTGGATAGATAAAAATTGGTACTTTTCAGAAGTTTCATAGAAATAAAATGATTAAATGCGGTAAATTCAAATTCCAGAACCACCTAATAAGATCCTACACTCTTTTATACACTCCGTTGAACCCGTATGTGGATTGTTTTCGACAGAACTTTCCAAATTATTTTCTCATAACCATAACACAAAGCTGCTATTTGGGATTGACTATAATTTGCAGATTTTAGTCTGCCTAATGGTATTAAATTCATTCAGGTATACTAGCCATGTACATACGAATGGCAACTAAATTACTTTGGCAGAAATTTGAATAAACAAAAAACAATAAATATTAATAAGGATATAAAAAAGCAATTTATTAATTTTTTGATAGATAAATTGTGGCTGGGAATTTCACTGCGAAATTTACATATTCTCTTTGATCATTGATCATGATCATTTTGGTTTCACAGATAAAAAACGATTCATGTAAAGATAAAAATAAATAAAAATACTAATAGGTAAATTCGTATTAATAAACTAATAACTGATTTGGATTTCACCCATTTTTCCAAACCTCTCAGAACTAGAATATGAAATCAGTTATTAAAATAACATGCATATTTTCTAAAAAAAAATAGATAAACTAAACAATCACTCCCCTAAGAAAATTACAAAATATTGAAATTTGGGAATAACCATTGTAATTAGAGTTAAACAATAAATTTTTTCAATCCTGTTAGAACCTGAATATAAAATAAATTTTTATATTTAAAAAAGTCGCAATACACCAAAATTTTAGTACAAAAATAATTACAAAAAAAAGTTTGGACTCTTTCTAATGGGGTTGTGATTGGATAATATTAAAAACAATACAGCAATGACATAGGGATTCATTAACACTTAAAAAATACCAAAACATTGACATTAATGAATGAACGTTGTGAAGGGTAATTTTGGTTTTAATTTTTGACCACTCACCTATTGGTAGTCTTTGAAGTATTGACAGAACGTAAAAATCACACCTAACAATTACTAAACGCTAAACATCCGAATAGGATTGATCACAATATCAAGTGGACTATCGTGGAAAATAAAGTAAGAGATGGCATGAAGAAAGAAACAAACCGGCCGGCTTTTTACGGTGAAACTGACAAGTTCGATGGAATATTCCTCTAAGCTAGCATGCGCACAGTGAAACAAAGACTCTTAACCTCACAAATTTAAATGAAAATCGCCGGAAAACCGGAGAAACTCACCAGAGACAGCCGTTCCGGGTGCGCTCGATGCCGGACCGGTCCTATTGCACTGCGATTTGCGTATCCGCACCGGAAATCAGTGAAAATTAAACGGAGGCTAACTGTTACATTAGAGAAGTGACAACCGGTGTCCGTTCGATACACTTTGACAATGAACTCAGCTGACTAGGGAAATTGCATTGCGCAATCGCATCGGCCGGCTCGGGCCCCAATGTGAAAAATTGACGTTTTTTAATGGGAAATTTTCTTATTGCAGCCCGGCCGCCGCCCCCGAGCCAGGCTGCGCCCCAGCGAGCCGGCCCCTGCCGCGCTACGCCCCCCAATTATGTCATAAATCATATGTTTAGACGTCAAAATCAGCTGTTGAATTTATCAGTGCATAACTACAAGGTCTGCTCAAAAAGTCGCGTGAAAGCGGGCAACTTGATCCTGGCGAAGCGAAACGAACGTACAGGGCCGGCTTTACGATTTTTATTTTTTCGTGGCTTGGATGGATATATCACTTGTATTCAGTCTGGTGGTTCATCAAAATTAAAAAAGATTAAGAGAAAGATTGGACAGGTAATAATAATAAATCTCCGAAATGATAAAGTGGGTCTAAACGCGATTTGTGTCTTTCATCAAAATGTCTCTTCAAAGTAGAATTATTAATTTGATGATTTTTTTTATTTGCTACTAAAAATATATTATGTTCTGTTACCTATAAAATAAAATTAGGAATGATCTACGATTATGGGTTGACGGTGCTTTCGAAATTATTTTGTTGGGTCGCTTTGAGCAACCTCGCGACATCTCTGGGTCGCGGCTTCAATTGCTCCGATCACAGCTGCTCTGAAACCTGTAAAGAGGAAAAATTGAATTAGTTTCGTTATTTTAATTTATAGCCGAGTTTCATTTAACTTATCCATTTTATTAATTTACTTATTGACAAATTAAAAATAGAAGATAACGCATTATTTCAGCTTAAGGTTATAAATAAGTTAAAAAATAAATATAAATTTCCTACTACCTAACATGCGTTCAAAAAAAATATCAGAGTAGTTTAACAAATATTTTTTACTTATCCTGATTGATTCATTATCGATTTGTCAAAATAACATGACCAAAAGTTATTAGTACACAACATATTATTGTAACCATTGTAATTTGCGATATACCACGTTAAATGCATGTACTCGTACAATCTCAAAAAATATATAAATTTTTAAACAAAAAAGTGATTTAAATTTTCTATAAAATTATTCTCAATAAATTTTTGAGGCCGCTTTACAGCAGGCGAAATAAAATTTTGTTGCAATTAAATATATATTTTGTAAACGGGCCCTTGGTACTAATTACATACTCATAAATGCAAAACGCATTGTATGCTCTTAAACTATGTATCAAAAACCTTCTGGAGATGTTGTAATTATACATAAAAATTAACATTATTTTATTGATTTTCCTTGTTTCTAGACTAAATAAAACATTTCTAATGAATAAGTGGTTTCTAATAAATTTATTATTAGATTAAATTGGATGGGTGTACAATGCAGGGCCTTATAACCTGCCAAAAAAATTATGGGTCATTAGAAAGATCCAACAGGTCCGGAAAACCTTTTTTGTTGGGTCAAAAATAATGAAGATAAATTAATCCCTATCCACATACATTCGACGCTACTGATCACAGTCATAATCAGGAATTAATTTTTAAATTAATTTTAAATGGACAGGATATCGTATTTTTTTATTAGGTCAGTGATACTGGGCTGTAAACTTCTTTGGCACTGCTGAAGTACTGAGAGTGTCTGTGGTGTAAGATATTAAAATCTGTCGTAAAATTTTATAATTGACTGGCACGGTTTATAAAAGGTGAACTGAAAATTAATTTGCTGTAAAAAGTTAATTCGTAATATTCTCATGAGTTTGCAAATGTGTTTAGTATACGGAGTGAGTCAATTGTGGGTTATTTCTGTTTTTTTTTTAAATATGTAACCAATAATACTGTTTCCAACTGACCAGGTCTGTAATCCTTAAAAAATTTAAAATTAATCCACGATTACATTGTTTTGGGTATTGTCAAGTTTGTCTTGATAGTTTTGCTAAAATTTCATTATGGACTATTATTATTTAAAAGCTGAAAAACCAGTGTTAATTCAATTAATGTTTTAAAAAATTAAACGAAGTATCCAGTGGTAAGTGCAATTAGTATTTTTGGTTGCATCTTAGGACATGTCAGAAGTAACTATTGACTCAGCCTGTATTAACTGTTAGCTGTTTCAAAACTACGTCAACGTCTCATTTTACCAAATAATTTTTTTAAATAAGGTTTATAAAAATGTGAAATAGTAGTTTATTAATAATAAATAATAAATTATTATACAAATAAAGAAAAGTTGTTCATTATTACTATTATTACAATTACAAATTTTGACTTGGTTCCCTAAATAATAGCTCTGTTCGCGGAAGATTTTGAGGACTAGTCCTGAACTAGTCCAGGATTTATTTAAAGCGAACGCGATTCTGAACCAGTTACGGATCTTCGTCCACCGCGAACATTAATTTATAGTTATCGAGTACATAACAAATGTTAAAAAATTAAAAAGTCGCACAAAACTATCACAAAGTTGAAAATAAATTATGCGAAAAACTTTGGTACAGAAAGGTGTACATTGTAGAAAACAACCCATTTTTACATTCACAAACGTTATTTTACAAATAATTTCGATTTAGTAAAGTATTAAATAAATCTCGGTAACCAAAATAGACAGTTTCTTTATTATATGATTGCAACCAATTTTCAACCTCAAAGAGCTCCAAAGACACAAGAGTAACAGAGACAAAACCGTTTTGGTCAACTGCGCAAGTCTAAAACTAGTTGAGTCCGAGGACCGTTTGGACTGGTTCTGAACTGATCTGAGACGGTTTTTTTCTCTACCGCGAACGCCAGATTATAGGTATATATATAGGTATATATTGGTTATATAGATGTATATATTGGCCGGACTGTTACTAAAAGTTCGGGATTTTTTCACCGCGAACGCTCTCAGACGTACTGCGCATGCGATTGATGCCTGAACTAGTTCAGGATTTCTACCGCGAACAAAGCTAATAATTGCCTTTTTATTTGAACGGAATCAGACTCATGATTTACGAGTATGTCAAAATAATTTAATTTTGGTAATAAACAGCTCTTTCACCAGTATGCCTTTTCTTTATAGCTTCTCTAAAAATTTGACAAAACAATAAACTTGCATACCGCAATTTAATAAGGGCCAGTTTACGCTCGTCATTCAATTAATTGCAGGCAAACTATTAGCTGTACTATGTAAACGCCAACGTCGCATTTTCTCTCAAAATTAGTTGCACTTCAAAAAATTAGTAGCTAATGAAATGTATAGTTTTAATGAGACATCTAGTTATTAATAACTATTATTTAGGGTCGGTTTCACCAACGATAAGTTAGTTATTTGGCCAATAATTTTTATTTATTAGTTAAATAAAAAATTGTTTCGCCAAACTTCTGTTCGTTATTAACCAGTTAGTTAACTGAATACGATGTTTTTAATAGTGACACTACAAAAATTGTTAAGGAGATTAATTCAATTGAGCTACAACAGCAAAAGAGAAAAGGCAAGAGGAGTGTAGCTTTTTTTGGAAGTAGCAAAGAAATGTTTGGAATTATAAAATAAAAATGTCAAAAATGACAACCGAATAAAATTTAACTGCTCAGTTTCGTCAAGTTAGTTTATCTGATCAATAAGTGCCACATTTATTTAACAGTTGAATTGAATAGTTATCTTATTTAACTGACATTGGTGAAACCGACCCTTAATCATCAAAACAATTAACTATTTTAGAGATTATTACAAAATAAACATTGTAGTAAACACAAAAATTAAACTTATTCTGCCGTTATAAGGTAAAGAGCAGTAAGTGCAAGAACAATGACTGGAGTTATCTATTGTTAATGTGATTCGGTTTTTAGTTTTTAGTAAAAAGTTGGCTAGAAATTCAACACTTACTCTGCTGTTTGCCCTAGCATTTAGTAGTACAATCTCATTTTGCATACATAACATTTCAGATTTATGTAAATATGGCATAATAAAACAAAGACAAAATAAATTGTTTTATCAAAAACGAAGAAATGTAGAATTTAAATACATAAACATAAAAAAATATTTAACAAAATGTACTATACCTACACCAAACTTTAGATGTGTGGAGTTATGGTAGAAAATTCATAGGTATGTAACAACCGTTTTCGACAAAAATACTGTTCTTTTAACACGAGCACGACAGTATTTTGGGTACCACACGGTCCAGAAGAGGCACACGTAGATAAAAATATGACCCTTTTAATTTTAGTGTAAGATCTCTAACGTCATCATAAACCTCGTTGAAGATTTAAAACCTGCGTGTGTGTTGCAGTTCCATCAAAAACGCATTACACAAAAGCCACAATCTGGCACTCCATAGTCCCGACTATTTTGGAACTCACCACCGCCATCAAATAAATCATAACACACGCACACCGTCTTAATGAAGCAATAAATCCGTCAAATTTTTACGACTCACCTTTCTGTTCGAGAAAGTGCAATCCGGCCGCCGTGGATCCGGCCGGGGAGGTGACGTCGTCTTTGAGCACTCCGGGGTGAGTATTAGTGTCCCTCACCATTTGCGCGGCCCCTAAAACCGTCTGCGAAGCCAATCTATATGCTAAATCCCGCGGAAGGCCCATCTTCACCCCGCCGTCTGCGAGCGCCTCTATTAGGACATAAATCTGGAAAAATAATTTCGCAAATCGCGCTAACGAGAGGCGACATTTACATATGCCGGCCCAGAGCCGCTGAGGGCCGTTATGGCGTCCAATAAATTCTCGGTGACTTGCTCGCACGTCCCCACGGATTTGAGCAGTTTTTTGGTGATTTCGGCGTCCTTTTCGGTGGCTCTGCTGCCGGTGACGAAGACGGAGGTGCCGCTGCGGACCAGGGCGGGGGTGTTTGGCATCACTCGAACCACTCGAGACTCAGAAGGCAAGAACTGATAAAATTTAGACGGGTTCAGAGCTAAGTGCCGGAAGTCACCTGTTCGAGCTGCTTTATTGTCACTCCCATCGCGATTGATAAAAATAATTTGTCGGCTTTTACATCTGCTGCCTTCTTTATGTCGCCGAGAGCGATCGGCACGACTGAGGGTTTCACAGAGACGATAATAACGTCCGATTTTTTCACCACAGGGACGTTTTCGAAAAGAGATTCAGCTCCTAATTCCTAAATTGGAAATTAAAACGAGAAATTGATTTAAGTTTGTTCAAACCTTGAAAGCCTTCGCCGACGCCAAATCCGACGGATGGCAGCTGGAAATCATTGTTTCACCCTTGGCCAGTCCTATAGGAAAACTTTAAGGAGAATCTCATCAAAGATCGGTTCAACTGACCTGCTGAAATAAATCCCTTAGCCATGGCTTGGGCCATTTTTCCGCCTCCAATAAATCCAATTTTTAATAAATTGCTCGTCATTTTGGGTTCGTTGAGAACTTGGAAGCACAACCATGCAGAACGCACTGTTTATGTCAATTTGTTATAGCAAATAAATATTGAGTAATGACTGGAGCGAAGACTAATAATATCTCCTTATCAATAAGTGTGTACTTAATTTTTTGGTAAATTTCCTATGATAGTAAACACAGCTTTCGTATATTTCTGTTATCAGATATGGGTTAGTGGTAATAAAGGGTTTTGCTGATAGGCAGGTACGAAATTTACCGTAAACAAGAAAAAATAATAAATGACCTCAATCTTTATTTGCTATTTAAAGTGCTGAAGACATGAGTTATTTGATAAAATCCTTCATTATTTGTTTTGATTCGTTATCGGTCCGAGTGAACTTTGGGCTTTATATTGGATTGTTGAACATTGGTTCTTCGGTTCGCTTGGTAATTACCAATTAGTTACTGTCCAAATATTAAAAAATATATTTTTCAGCACAAATAAACTTTTTACGAAACAGCAAATTTCCTCACTTTTTGAGATAAAAATAAAAAATCACTTGACTTTGACATAGTTTAGATGTTTTATTATTATTTCTCCCTTAGAACCACAGTAAATAGGTACTTCAAAGATAATCAGAGTGTAAGAAAATAACAAAATTCTGAGCAAATTTTACAAAACAGGTACTTAAATAAGACGTCGTCTAAACAAAAATGTTGATTGAATTTTAGTTGGATATTATTAAATCCACAATGTTATACGTTTAAACTATTTAGCAAAGTTTTTTCGAAAAACGTCGCTAAAATTTGATCGAAAATTATGTTACGATGTATTTTAAGTTGTATCACCCTCTCCAGTTTGTTAAAAAAACAGCAATAATATAATTTACAACAAATCAAAAAAACTCAAACTTAAAGAAATGTTAGTAGAGACTGTGTCCCCTGACCTCTACTTTGTTTTTGTAAGTGTCATAAATAATTTTGGTAGTTTATTCGAATATTTTTTTAGTTTCCCACATAATTCTTATGTAACCAACATTACACATGAGCACACTTTGCGAACTATTTTTGTAACGTGTTCATCGATACTGAAAAGTACTACTTTACAAACGATGTGGGGTTTAAAATTTCGGAAAACTGATTTTACGTAGATTTAGGGAAAATAAATTAAATGTTGAATAGGTAACACATAGAATTTATTTTAATTAATTTACATAAATAATGTCGCAAGATATCTACATGTATGTACAAATCTTGTATTGCCTACAAAACAATTAAACAAAACACTAGATGTCAACTAAATGCTTCCAATTTCTACACAACAGACTAGGGACAGTAGCATTATGAGGCAAGACATTTAAAAAACTAAATAAAAAATTTAAAAAGTATTTTCAGAACATGAAATGCACAAGGTGTCTTTTTAAGAATATTTTTTACAATATCACAAAAACTAATAATCACACAGAAATCAGCGTTTGCGGTTAAATATTTACTTATTTTTTGACTATATGCATCTTATTTTTGAAAAAATAATTTCTGAAAAAATACAGACCCACAGAAAAAAATGCTGAATTATGTGATTATTAGTTCTTGAGTTGAGATAGGTAGAGTAAAAATATACTTTTAACGGACTCATTTTGTAAATAACAAGATTATAAAATCAAATCGAAGAAAGACATTGAGTCTAACGCTGGCATCAGGTACTTTAACAGTATGTGACAACCGAGATGGGAAATATTTCATTACTCAAGGCTCAACCCGAGCCCAAGGGTGTAATGAATTTTCCACTGAGGTTTGTACGCTATTTTATTCACAATCACATTTATATGTCTGATTTTTATGACGAGTCCGCAGTCTTAACAATCTTACATAAATCATTTTCCAATCAAGGAATGCAATGCATGACTGAGTATTCCCCGACTTCTAAGAGTTTGGTGTTTGTGAATAAAAATTATTACTTTAGAGCCCCTATAAGCAAAAAACTACAAATTAAAACACCTAATGTAACGATTACAAAACTAATTTATCACTGGGATAATAATGTACTTTACAAACGTCCTACGAATGAATATCAGCAATAGTTGCACTTTTAAAAGGCTTATAAAAATTCTAACATCGCTAAGTCATGGAGTACACAATTGGATGGTTTGATTGAATGCATGGTTTACAATCTGAGTTACAAAAATCGAAAATTACTAAACCAATAGGTCTTGAGCATTAGACAAAAGGGCACTTTCGCTAAGTCCGAAAAAGCTTGATGCTATTTGTTCAAAAATGATGTCAATCTTAGAATAGTGATAGTTTCGTTGGTGGATGAAAGCGCCCTTTAATAAAATTGATAATTCAAAAATTTGGCCCCACAATCAAATCTGATACAACTAAATGATTGAAATAATTTCGCGGAGGCGGAGGAGGAGAAAGACGTCTCGGTAAAACTGTGATATAGGTGGATGGAGATTCTAGTAAAATGCGTCTACCCTTACGAATGATAAAGCACATCACAATTACGCGAACTATTGACTTTTAAAATTTATCACTTGTCGATCGAGTTACAACCTTGGCGAAACCTTGCTAGGTTTATCTGTGGCATGTGTTCAGCTACCAGTCTCATGTTCATGTGGACAGTTTGATTATTTATTTTGAGGATAAAGTCGTCAATTCCGTCAAATAGATAACTATTTTCAGTATACATTGAGTAATGAATAACGGAACAAAAACAACTAAAACAGAAAAAATAAACCTTTATTTTAAAATGACAAAAATATAAAGAGAACCTATTAAATAATTTATAAATATAGTGAAGCGGTCTTAAATGAATAAATAATACAGGAGCTGACACGAAACAAAAATATGTAAAGTTCCTACTCTAAAATGGACGAACATTTGCAACACTTTACCAACAAAACGGTTTAAAAATCGTAACTTCGTCAACAGCAAATCAAGTGCTACTTTAAAATAATAGTGAATATTTAACCCTACAGAATTGAACTAAAATCACAATCCACTGACCATTCAGTCAAGCATTGTTTGCAAAATATTTTGATTTGTGAACAAGCAACTATCGACGAGTATGGCGTATCGTGAGAAGTGCACCTAACCAAAGCACGAACATTCTTTTTTAGAAACAAGTATCACAAATTTTCTTCGTGTTTGTAGTTAGGTCTGCCGGTACAATCTCATTGTGTCTAATATAGACGTTCATCAAATGCCATATTTGCAAACTAGAGAGTTTATTCGCTAAAGGGGTAAGGTAAATGCTATTTGACGGGATCTAACATATCTTTCAGACGCTTCATTACGTGAGAACCAATGTCTTGTACTTCTGGCCATTGTCTTAAGATAAAAACTGTTGCTAACACTATGAACACCGTTGTAAGAATTCTCACCCTGGAAAAAACAAAACGTGGTAAAAGCCTCAAATCAATAAACAAATGAATCATGCCACGTCGTTTATTAGTAACTCGTAATGAAGTTATTACGTTAGGTAAATGCATGAGTAACATTTGCTAAATGGTTCATTTAATTAAAGACTAATTAAATTGTCTGAAAAGAAAACTATATTGTTTATCTATTAGCAAAATGTAAAAAAAACTTTTGTTTAAATTTATTGATTCTTCAATCAACTTGAGTAAAATCTCTAAAATTGAGCCTAAACGCTCGCTAAAGGCAAAACCAGTATCAATTCAAACCAAGTTTCATTACTTTCTGGGGCCAGTTTTAGCCCAAACCCTGACAAAAAATGAAATTTGGTTCAGTTGGTTCAACTTTAAAAGAACAAACCACAGTCATCCTTTATGCAAAAACATCCTGAATAAATTATTGGACATATTGGTAAAAAATGTGAAGTATATGGCATTTGAATTTTTACACCATTTAGTAAATGTCACACCACTCGAAAGACAGAAGAGCCCCAAGACGCCCACACACACTGAAAACAAGCGAAAAGTCAGTCTGGATTTATCACAGTATTAAATCTTTAATCTCTAATGACAATTTACAGTAAAATAAAGCAAATCCCTTTTACCTATCTGTCACGTTTTGGACACAGTCCTTGTAAAAACGGAAGACCTTGCGGCAGTTATAGAGTATTTTTCCGACGATCCATCCACGATTTCAGTTACAGTTACAGTTCTATCATAATTCCTAATATGAAAAACAATAGAAAATAATAAATGCGTCCACTAAAAATTCATGTAAACCAAGACTGACATTGAATTTTCAGGAAAAAACAACAAATCGACCAATTGTTTACCTTGTACGGAGAAACGGCATTATAATACCGGCCCCTGTGGCCACTAGGAGTAAGACAACCTGGAGAACAGTGAGCAGTATATTTATTAATTTGACAACTAGAGCTCGAGCGTTGGAATTATCCAAGCCTTCAAGCGTGACGTACTGCTGTTGTTGGAGCGCTTGATGCTCCATTTTTTGTATCTAGAACCGGACGAGTTAAGAATTAAACAAGGCACAAAAAACGAATTACTTTAGTCTGACAGTGTTCTAAAATTTCGTGGATATCCCTGAGACGTTCCTCGCTTTGATATTGCACTTTCTCTTCCATATCGGCCATTGCTTGCTTCAAATTCTCGACTTCGTTTTGATGCAATTCGGTTAAATCGTTAATTTGTTCCTCTAATCGTTCCGTTCGAAATCTCTCATCCTGTTTGGAAAAAATTAAACTCATTCCTTAAAATTCCATCGGTTAGGTTACCTGCAGTGCAGCATGCAGATACTGTATTTCCTGCGGTAGCGACTTCATCTGCTCCAGTTTTTCTTTCAAAGCTTCGATCTCTTCCTGTTTTGTTGTTAGTTGTTTGTACAGAGCTTTGAGTGAATCTTGATTTGATGCGGTCTCTTGACCTCTCCCGAATCTGGATTTAAAGATAATTGGCACATTTATTGAGTGCAAACGACGGTTTCCACTTTTTACACGATAACGTAATTGAAGTTAGGTATTTACTAAACTAACACGAAACGAGTTAGGTGTCATTACCAATTTAAATATGAATGCATTGGAACGGTGCCAGTTCAGAAAAACGTGCGCAGTTTATGTTCAATCAATCGCGTTTGCTAATAAGTCGGTTGTTACTTTGAACTTATTTTTGCAAAAATGAGCTTCGAATATTGGATAATATCATAAATTAATTTTAGTGGAAAAAATTTATAGTAGCGGTAGCGAGAATGTGACCTTTACAGTATTATCAAATGTTTAATTAATCACTTATTGTAAACATAAATTGTCGTGCCGAACTGGCAATGATAAATAATTTTTTGCTGCATTAACAACTGTAGAAAATATGTTGGCACCACTCATAATTTTTCAAACAGTAGTTTTATTTTTAAAGTTCTACTTTTGTATCTCAAATGTGAGATAATTACCTAATTACACTAATTTAAAAACTAGCAGAGCCATGCCGTGCCATCCACTACAAGCATAAATTAATGATAAAAACGTGATTAATATAAAAACCTGTCTATTTTTAACAACAAACATTAAATCATTCACGTATTTCCAATTTGGAAGATCGCTTCTACAAAAATTTTGACTATTTTTTAAAAATGCATTCTTATTGGATCAGTTTCCAAGGTCAGGGAAGTTCCATCCAAATGATTTACTTTCCACAAATCCATATATTATAATTATTATCAATGAAAAAATTTGGCAGCGAGTCAAGCGTGTGACAACTTGTTGCACTAAAAAACTGGATTTTTGTATTAGACTATAAATTAACACAAATTTTAACACTTTTTTGAAAAATCAATTAGTAAACAAAAACTTATCTTTACGGGAACCTTGACCCAGTTATCTATTAGCAAATTTACGTTTCAACTATCAATGAATGCAAATTTCTGATAACCTGTTAACAATGTTACAAAAATTAGTTCATAATCTGTTACAAATTAGACTGCGCAACATTTGATTAAAAACTTACGTACAATAAAAATTTGGTAATGAAGAGTCAACCCAAGAGCGACTATTTACAATGAGAAAAAATATTTTCAAAATCATTGGGAAAATCCGGCCTTTGCCAGCGCTTGTAATTTAGCCTTCGCCCTCCACGTTTGATAAAAAAAATTGTAAAATTTTTATTTGATTCCTTTCGTTAAAAAAGTCTGAGAAAATCAAACTTTCTCAACTTTGAAGTCTTCAAATTTCTTTACGAACTCTAAACGAAAGGTGATGCCACAAAATGGTTCAGCAACTCCTACTAACTGCGCCAATTAAGTTTGTTAAAAGCAAGATTTCGTGATTTTCTCAAAATATGATTACTGGAATGAATTTTTCTACAATGAAAACCGTAATTAGTTTCAGTGTTTAATTTTCCATTTTCTAATAATCATAAGTATTGATTATTTTATAAAACTGTTTTTTATATTAGCAAAAACCCCTTTCTTTGTTATGCTTTTGGTGAAGCATTTTTAGAAAACATTCACTGAGTTATAAATAAAGATGTTTATTTCATATACAAGATGATTCTGCTAAAAGTAATTTTTTATGGTATCTCAAAAACTAATAATCATATAGAAATCGGTGTTTTTTTTAGAATTTCTCTGCTATTCCTTATAATTAAAATTAATTAACTTTATCATTTTTTATAATTATTTATAATTATTAACTTTATTAAATTAATAATTGATTAATTAAGTAACTGAAAAAAATGTTAGGTACTCTTATGACTGTGGTAGTAATTTTAAGTGTATATCAAGTTTACTAACCGGACTGATGATCACTATGGAGAATGTTGTTATTGATAAATAATTAGACATGATAATTGTAAAATTTTGAATGGAGAAAATAAAGAAATTAAAGTAATAAACTATATAATAATCAGGTGTGGAGTAAAAGATTCCATGTGCAGTGGTAAAGGATTCCATGTGCAGTGGTAAAGGATTCCATGTGCAGTGGTAAAGGATTTCATGTGCAGTGTGGTAAAGGAATCGTGAGCAGTGCCTGAAGAACTTATGTGCGGAACTGAAGAAATTATATGCCTGGATGTACGATGGAGAACATAGAATGGAGAATCAACAAGTAATCATGAAGTAATCTCAATCCAAACTGTCAAAATTAATGTGTAACTTTTGATTGAATTTTTGAACTGTTCTAATGTACAAAATTGAAATTAATGGCGAAGAAGCTCCGAAGACAACGAGGATGTCGCTGGACTTGTAGTCCCGGAAAATTCACCCGGAACCCCTTCTTCAACGACTTGTGATGATCCCAGAAAAAACATTGCGACTACAGCTTTGTGAAAGTGGCCGTAAAAGGGGCAAACTTGTTAGCGTCTTTATTAATTATTGCAGCTAGATTTTCATAATGTTTGTAAATGCTTATGAATCCTTATGTGAACTAGGTTCAGTTTATGAATATTTATGTCGTATGTGAACTTGGTGGTTCAATATGTGAACATGGTGGTTCAATATGTGAACATGGTGGTTCAATATGTGAACATGGTAGTTCAATTTATGTCTTATGTGAACTTGGTGGTTTAATTATGTCTTATGTGAACTTAGTTCAATTTAGGAATGTTGATGGGCATTATGAGAATTTCGTTGTACTTATGAAAATTGATGTAAACATTGTGCTTTTTATGAATTTTGATCGAGGTCGATCAACAGTCAGGTTGGCCGAATTGTGGTAGTAATTTTAAGTGTATATCAAGTTTACTAACCGGACTGATGGAGAATGTTGTTATTGATAAATAATTAGACATGATAATTGTAAAATTTTGAATGGAGAAAATAAAGAAATTAAAGTAATAAACTCTGTATGACTTAGGTCATAATAAAATAAACTATGCTTAAATGTTGTTTGTGCAAATGTCGCTAGCCCACAAAAATAATTAATTACATAAAAATTATAACCGTATTTTTTGCAAAAAACATCATTTAAGAATAGTTTGTTTTAGACTGAAATCATTATAGGTCACAATCATACTCTACCAATTTTTTTTATTTCGTGGAGATAATTGATACGAATTGGTAAACAAAAATGATTTCTGTAAAGGCATCACTAAATCTTTTCAAATAATACGTTTTTCCGTCTTATCCTTGAAATTCCGTCAATACAACACAAAAACTCCATCAAATAAAGACAAACTTCAGGTTGCGATCAATTATTAATTAACTCTTTCTTAAATACGAAAACCAATCAATTGTACCATTTACGTTGATTACATTAGTTTTTTTTTAATTTTTACCTTCCGATACTATCGCTGGTAACGCTGCTACACTCGCTGCCCTCATCACTAGGAAACTTCGCCCTATGGGGTTGACCCATTGACGTTTGCGACGTGGCCGTATGTAACGTCGCCGGCAAAGTGGCCGACCCATGATGTACCTTCTCCCCTTGGTCACTTCCGGTACCACCATTGGCTCCGCTACCTTCAGATCCGGTTGCTCCGGGCCCTATGTACCACGCTACGGATTATAATCATGGTGTTACAGTGCGGTGCGTAGCCATGCTTCAATAGTATAGTGCGCTGTTATGCTTCAGTTATTTACAGTGTGGTTAAAAAAATCGCAAAACGGTTTTAGAAATTTAGACATCGAAATTTTAGTGTCTTTATAAGTCTACGAGTTGAGCATGCAACCAATTAGCTTACTTGAATTAAGATATAAGTTACGGAAAGAAAAGGGGACCAAAACACCACCTAAAGAAAGTCGACGGGAGATTATTTTTTGGAAAAATATTCGTTTGCACAAAGCTTGATTTTTTGTACATTTAGTCAACATGCACCTTTTCTGGAAAATTAAATAATGTCTGTGGTTTACTCCAAACAATGGAAGTGCGTTACGCGAGGCCATTATTTAATTTCATCAAGTATGTACAAACTAACAATAACACAATTCAATTACCTTCGACTAATATTTGTTTACTTAATATTAGTTACGGATATTTTCCGGGGGCATTAAATAAGAAAAAAATTACACAATTTCATAATAAGTCGAAAAAAATCAAGCAAAGTTATTGTGGACGATAGGACTGATTGCAAAAAAATAAAGTAAAAACTACATGTCTCAAAAATTAAAAGTAAATAAATTACTTACTTGAAAGCTGGCTGATGTTATCCGCACTTCCGAATTTATTTTTAATTAGATGAGCAAACTCTCTAGGCTTCGACATGACCGATCCGCTGAACCCTGTAATGCCATCTCGGATATTTCCACCCACATTTCTGCGATAAAAAATTGTTTTTGCGACTGTGACTCAATCAAACATTATTCGAGCTTACTTCAAGCCTTGTCCCATATCACGTAAAACTTCTCTCGGAGGTCTATGACTTTGAACTAATCCGTGTGTTTCTAATTCATGAACGCGTTTCTGATACGTGTCCAGTTTTTTCTGTAACTGTGATATGACCTGTGCACTCTTTTGATTTTTTTTCTCGAAAACGGCTTTGATCCTTTGGACTTGCTGTTTGTCGGCGTTAGCTGCCAGTTTAAGATATTCGTTTACGTTGTCTGGAAAAAATTCACACTCTTAATCCCGCGATTATTTGCAAACACGAGTTTGAAATAATAAACTCGGAGTGCGGAGGCGGCACACTGTTGACTAATTAATTCGGGATTTCAACGACAATAACAGCTTGTGTACGAAACCCAATTTGCAAAGTTTATTTTTTATTCGGGGCGTCTTTACTTATTTACGATCCCATTTCGTATTTCCTCCAGTTCAAGGCAAATTTTGCTACTTACCGTAATGTGTAACGATTTCATGAGGACAAAAAGAGATTGTCAATTACGTAGCGATGCAATAACGGACTTTTTTCGAAAACAGAGACGCGAAAGCTCGATAAAATTCAAATATTGTCCTAGATTGCACTTGCAGTAAGTAACGCGTTGAAGGATTTAATTCTTGCATGCACACACAGAGAGTAAAAATAACAGGAAACGCGAATGCAGAATAAATATTTGCGGAAACGTAACATAGCTGTGAAAATTTTCTTTTTTAGACATTACATTAGATATTATCACTACAAAAAAACATACCGTGCCTTTTCATCATTAAATTTATTTTATTGCTCTTGCGTAGGCGGCGAGACTTTATCGAAGCTTTAATTTTAATGAAACAATCTTTTATTTTTATGTATTGCCCATTAACTATTGTTTGATAGATTTTTAATCGCAAAAGCAAATACGAGTAACTTTTATTTGTTTAGAAAAGACGCCGGATGAAATTTGTGAAACTATGCAAGTGTGTATTTTTTTGTTACAAATTTAAATTTGATGCATGGAAATCTAAGTCCAAGGTTAAGAAGTTTTGTTACTACTTGGCAGAGTTACAAATAAAAACTGAAAGCGTTTGACTTACTTCCAATAGGGTTAGTTTTTTTGTTTCAAAAGAATTTCGATTGTTATTGTCAAGGTTGCGAAAATCGTTAAGACTGAAATAACACAGCAACCCTCTAATGTTTTAAAATGCGGGTTTTTATGACGCTCATTTTGTATTATCTGCATTTGATCGTAAAAACTTTAAATGAAAATTACTTAACTAGAAAGTGGTCATAATTTTTTAATTATTTTTGAGGCAATTTGCTTTACGGAAGGGAAAAAATTACCTAGCATAAACACATTAAATAAAGTATATTCATATTTCAAAAAAGAAACAGAATAAAAAAACAAAAGCGTTGTACACATATCTCGAAAGATTTCATCAGATTTAACTATTGTAACTTACCTTGAAACTGATTTGTGATTTTTTTATTACATTTAGTTTTTTTAATTTGACCAGTTTATGAGGATCATACCAAAGCAAAGTAATTTGCAAGCTATAAGCTAAATATCTGACCTAATTAATCAAAACTATGACATGAACGCATAGCTCGCGCAAAGTTTGCAACCACAAATATCCTGTTTAAAGCCGTAAACTTTTGATAAAAATAACTAGGTACTTTTCAATTATCTAGTTGTTGGCATAAGTGTAATTCAAAATATGAACTGCAGGCAGAGTATTTATTTTCCTTAGTCGCAGCACAGTGCGAAAACTTTCATAAAAATAATTTACGACGGCTGTATATTCTCATCAAATTTTTTACTTGATCCAAACTTCGAATCCTTATCGTAATATTAATAAACATGTCACGTCGTAAAGGGCCCCAATAAACAAAACGCAAGGATAAACACAACCATTATCCTTCAGACCGCACACTAATAAACAGTAGTCATCAATATTTAATTTAAAAAAACTTCCACCGATAAGCCGCCAACTTTCCATAAAAGTACGAAAAACCATTAAAACTCGTCTCTCCTATTTCGCGACACGCTTGATCGGATTATTTTATACGAGAGCTCACCTCCACGACATGACCTCTCCGATAAAATTAAATTGCAAAAAAGCCGACTTAAAACTTTTGCAAAATTAAAGTTACACCAGCTGGACCTTACCGTCTCTCATTTTCTGTTCCGTCTTTATAAGATCTCTCACTCTAATTATTTTATTCGATAATTGTTCAAGTGTTGCACTAATTTTGGGATCGATGTTGTCGGTCTCATCGTCTTGTTTGACGTGTTCACTGCTACCGTTGGAAAAAAACGAAGTGTAACAAATATCGGAATTATCGGCTTCTGCTGGCCCTGAATCGTCCAAATAGACGTGACTTCCGTCTTCCATGTCCGTTCTGTTGGTGCTAGTTGTGGGGGAACGGTGTCTGGAGGGCCGGTGTGAGGAGTGCGTTACTCCACCATCTTGAGACTGCAACGAAAACAGGTTGTAACGCCTGTAACTACCACTGTAGGCAACGTTTGTAACAAAGATTTTGAGAAAAAGTTACTTGAAAATTAAATTATCCAAACTTCTTCACCAAATATTAAGTCGCTTTTGTACGTACCATTAATATTTCGTTAGGAATGAGCCATTCGTAATGGTCGTAATCGTTATCCATCGCGAGCATCTTGACGAGATTTAATTCGAAACACTTTCTTTAAAATTCAAATTTTCATTTCATCTCGGCGCAACAATAAATCAGAGTTTTTGAAAATTTGCATACTGCCGGTTGGTAACGCCGTAATTAAATAATTTATCTAAATACCCACTCACCCTCAATTTTGTTCTTATTGTACGATAACGGAGCACGCAACTAATTAGAACTCGAGAGGATCAACGAGCAAATATCGCGATGCTAATACCAAATGTAAACAATTATTTACTCCAAAAATTACTTGTACTAGCTCGGGTCAAGTAAACAAATTCCTGCCAATTATTTGTGAAAACATTCGGTGTTAACGTCCGGAAAAAGTACGTCTCCGGTGAGTTTCCGGTCTTGTACTTTCTTCACGGTCATTCTACTAAAACGGAGAATTTCGTGAAGCTAATCGGAGACAGATGTTAGTGAATTGTTGGTGTTTTTCGCCAATTGGAAACGTTTAACAATGGCATTGGAAGTCAACAAAATGATAAATTCGTGTACCAAAATTGAACAAATAAAGCAAATTAAAAAAGATTAGAACACGTACATACAGAAAATGTCAGATTAGCGTTTTTACAGTTATTACAACGACCTTTGCGAATTACTCTGCTCACGTAAATGTGTGTCGTAACTGCATAGAGTCGAGACCCCTGCATTATTTACATTATTATTATTATTAAAATAAATTACGTAATTTTTTCACATCGTTAAAATCAAACTTTCACATTTTTCTTAGCACAATTTTAGTTATTTTTTGTCCGTATGTCAAGGCGGCATTCTAAAGACTGATGGCAGCGAATGCTTAATTTAATTTTAATTTGGTGCCAAATCTTTGTGCTTGAACTTAGACTACTTTGTTATCTTGCCGCATATTTTTCGATCAGTGTTGCCAACAAGATTTACGTCACATCATTCCATTTAACGACCACCTGACAGATCCCTGGTTTATTACTTTCAAAAATTCAGACAAGGCCAAAAATTTTTTTCCACAAATCCCTAGATTTTCAAATTGTATCTGTGCAATAATTTTTATTTTCATTAAAAACCAGGCCATGAGTAATGAATGAATATGCCTATACTAAAAAATATTGATCAACTAGAATAGAACCATTATATTTCCAATCTTAAAGAGGAAGTCTATCCTTCATTGTCAGGAGCGAATTTCCTCCAAATTGGACTATTTCCCTCTTCAAAGTCTTCAAAGTTGAGAAACTTTTAAGAAAATTCATTATAAATTTAAACACTTCATTGTCATTCGAGCAAAAACTGAACTGACGTATTTACCAGAATTATAAATAGAACTGCTTAATAAATAATTCCATAAAATTAATAAAATCTAAACTCTACAGCACGAAAAGAAAACTTTCTCGGCAATTTACAAAGCTGATACAATTATGAAACTTCTTAAAATTATAATAAAGTTAAGTGGGTACCCGGTAACAAAAATTAATCTAATCATGACTTACGTGCTCGAGATACAATTTTCGTGACAATATTCACGATCGAATCTGCTATGCACCTGATGTAGACTAAAGCAAATTACAGCGACCGGTTAATTATTGGTTAAAAGTTTAAACAAACAGAATGACGTCAATTTCCGTTTCCTTTTAAAAAATCGAAGCCGACTTTCAAATTTTCGCACATCGATTTCCTTTGCACCACATTCTTATAATTTGATCGCCGGTTTAAGCCAGTCTGTATCGGGACAAATTGTTTCCTGCATAGTCAGTGCATACCTCGCAGGAATTGCAGGAATTTACCTAAAGGAAACGCCGAATCGATCTCGCCAGACCTTCGTCAACACTTTGAAACAAGGAATCGAGGGAATGGACAAATCATTAAATTAGGTACTCACTTCCGAAGATTACCTCACACGTAACACGCAAACTGAAGCACGAATTCGAAGCGGCGAGACGAATTTACATAATTATTTAATTCCTTCAAACTCAATTAACCTATGAATGAATTAATTAAGCTATAAAAGAAGCCGAGACGTGTACGCATCACGGAATCACTCGCAACTTTTCAATAATCCGCAACCAAAACTCGATAATAATTACATAGCAATACCCAATGCCATTGTTCTACAGGAAGAAATACTCGCAAGGAGGAAGGGTTCAAGGTTTTTACCCACACAACAAACCGTTTTCGCAATGCAATACCAATCTGTGATAAATTAACCGCGATTTTGGTAAAAATGTAATCACGGCGGAACTGCGCACTTTTCCCGTCTTGGTTTTTCCGCACTGACTTTCAAGAGTGAAAGTGCGAATCGCTCCCATTAGGGAGGAAATTTGAGACACCACATCTATTACTGAGTTACTGACACAGTTATGTAACTACACTGACTCAATGAAAACCCTCTCGAGTCCCATCTTTTCATATTTCATGTGAGAAAATGATCCATCAGTATTTTAACTTGAATTATTCACATTAATCGATACTCGCGCCAATAATGGAAGATCATCGGGCCGTAAATTTACTGTTTAATTTTAAAACAATGACCAGCAAAACACACCTCGACTACGCCCCGGCTCTCGACTCGTCTTTATTAATCAACTTTTTTATTGCAAATTAAGCTCGCAAAACTTTTAATTAGCTAAATGGACGACGAAATTCCTGACCCGGGTTTGAGCGACACACTAGCCCTGGAAAAACTGATAATTCTCCGCGCTGCATATATTACATATAATCTAATTATTATTAGGCCAAGTATGCGCATCGATTTACCTCTCGATTTACTGTTAGTAAATACATATTACCCTACATATTACCCGCATTTACCCTACAAATGCGGGAAAGGAGGCGCAAGAATTACGCTAATTTATTTTAGCCAACAGGTCAGTCATCATTCATTGATATATTAAATTCCTTTGATGTAAAACTTTATGTTATTACAGCTAAACGAATGATTAAAAAAATCGCTAATAATATTATTAGATTCTCTGTAAAAAAGTGCTTGTACAATCTGTCTATAAATGAATGTAGGATCGTAGTAGGTATTAAAAGTTTGCCGTTTCTGTCAAGAAAAAACGAACAATGTTAGTATATGAAAAATTTAGTTTTATTGGTTGCCTGAGTAGATAAAAATTGATACTTTTCAAAAATTTCATAGAAATAAAGTAACTAAATACGGTAAATTCAAATTCCAGAACCATCTGAGATCCTACACTCTTTTATAAACAGTCCGTATAATGTCTTTGTTTCAAATGTGTAACTTTTATAGTAAGCAAGATATGAATTTTTTTAAGATTTCGCTAAAATGTCAACTTTTGTTTATAAGTCGAAAACAAATTACGATAGAGGGATGCGGTTCTGACCAAAATTATTTTTTTAAAAAACGGACCGGATAATGTGTCATTCGTTTTTCTCTAAACCTCTTAGTTTTGGAGATCCCCTATTCGGACATCCAATATGCAGCACCCTGTACATCAAATTTATGTGCAATTTTATTGATTTCCTTGCTCAATTATTATACCGTGCAA
This sequence comes from Tribolium freemani, assembly GCA_939628115.1. Classification (NCBI taxonomy): domain Eukaryota; kingdom Metazoa; phylum Arthropoda; class Insecta; order Coleoptera; family Tenebrionidae; genus Tribolium; species Tribolium freemani. The sequence goes on along the minus strand of OW626785.1, from coordinate 14,179,576 downwards.
ATCACTACATTTGTATTTACTTAAATATAATTACCTCGATTACACTAATAAATCTTTTACAGTTTTATGTGTTTTTAATGGCAATAATTAACAATTCCAATTAAATTATACGAAATAAAAGCCATACCATTACCTCACCCTACGCCACTGTCACTCATCATTCGCATCACTTTCCTGTTTGTAATTTAGCCGAGAGAATAGACCTTTGAAAACAAATCTCATTGGCGAAAATCGGAGGTCACTCATTTGTCTTGATCGGATCAAGAGCCGTCCGAAAATATTTTTCTTTTCAGCTCGTGACGTTATTACAAAAGCGATTCATCATCTTGTTTTTTCCTGGAAATTTAGACGCGACTCATTTGGAAAAGTGACCCGGAATCCAACAATAAAATTTGACTCTGTATGCGGAACACTACGTTCGCTTTTCAGTTTTGTTTTATATTTAATGCTGGAGGCTGCGGTTTACTTTGATTGAGGAGAGGCCAAACATTCAACAGAAAAATCAATACGGGAACGAGAATCGGATTCTAAAATATCAATTATTAAACAAAATGTTTTTAGGAAAAATGGATCGCAATGATCCTTGTAGCCGCGCAGCTCAACTTTAACCTTTGCCCGGTATGGAAGGGTTTTCATGAACTCTAATTAAACACCTGACCTGCCTTTTGTAACAATTAGACCTCGAAAATTAAGCCTTGAAACTGACATTATTATCCAATTTTAATAACAAAAGGCTCGGGCACTTTATATTAAAATGATTAATCACTGCACATTTGCGTAGCACATAAAAACTGATAGAAATGGCTTTAATATTACGCAATCAAATCAAAATTTGCAGTCACGACAGAAATCAAATTTTATTAGACCCAACTTTTTATGGCAACTCGAAGAAGCTCCCATTATTTTTATCTATCAACCTCCATAAAACCTGTATTGGGTTTGTATCTAAACTTATAGATCTTGTGATCATTTCATAGGTCTGTGAATTTTCCGGGATCAATAGTATTATTGCGAAAATGCCGTTGTGCCTCTGAGAATTTTCTTTGTTGGGACATCCGGAACGCAGAATCTTTTATTTCTTGCATTTTATTGTCACTATTTCGCTTTTATGAGAAAAATCAAATATAAAACTGCTTATTCACGTTTATGAGGGTTTCATCAATTTAATTATAAACTTCGGATTACTGTGTAATACGCTGTCTAAAAGTTTGAGATTAGTTTAAACCTTGTCAGTTTTCCAGCTCATAGCAAAATTGAAATATCTCTTGTTCTAGGCGAATACGTGACCCTGCGATAATCCCGTAATATAAATATTAAAGAGTCACTTAGGGACAATAATTGCATTATTTATCGTTTAAATTAAGTCGGATTAACTCAAACAGTGAAGTGTCAAGGATGACTTCCGATCGGAAAGGACAAAGAAATGTTTGTTTTTTATGCTTTGAATTAACACAAATTGTTTCTAATGCGGAAGAAAGTGGACCAATACTGTAATAAAATTTTATCAATAATTGTATTGCCACATAAATACGTGACACTGTTGTTATTTTGGCCGAAAATCAAACGTCACGTAAACTATGACCGTTTTGATTATTTTTGTTTAGGTTGTAGTTTTGTAATCAGGAGATGATCCCGAATTTGCTAGTACGCCTAATTCTGTGCATAATATATGATAAGATAATTCGCAACAATCCTGATCGACAGTGTTATTTTTAGCAACGCAATCGTAAATAATTAAATTTGTATAAATCAGGGAAAACAGTACCTTCAAAGCTGCACATGTCAACCCCGGTGGCTATAACCAAACCCAACACTCAATAACACACAATATCGTATTACCTATTGAATAAGACTCGCTGCAATATCCGATGTGACTCCATTAAACAAAAATTTAAATCGATCTGTAATACTTGGAGGTCATCAATCTCTTCGTATCTAAACCCTCTAAAATAAATAAATTTTTGAACCTCCTTCACCGATAAATAAACACGTGATGGTGATGAATAAACTCATAAAGCACATTCGATGACCGTGATTTTTATTTATCACTCTCTTCCTTTCGCGAACCATCGAAAAGCCTTACCTTTCCACTGTCCGAACCATGACTAAGTGTTTTGGTATGATGAGGTGCATGGTGAGTGTGGTGCTCCCGAGGCCGGCATGGCGATGTGCTTCTACTCGACGTTTTGCTTCCAGTCGTTTGTTGCGAACTTACGTGCAAACTGTCCATTGCACCTAATCTGCAAACCGACAAACGATCCAATTAAAATTACGTTCAACGAGTGAATCACGGCGAAATTAAATCTGTAATCACTGTTCGAAAATGATTAAAAATTTCAATTCCGGTGTGACTCAGGTGTCTTAGAAATATTTTCAAACGAGATGACTTGCTTTTGAGGAATTTGAGCCGCATTTCTCAAACCTACGTCTCATGGAGAATCCCCGGTTATTTATGGAGGCGAGGATTCATCCCAGATTTATATTCACAATGCACTTTTTTCCAATTAGTGTTTACTTAATTTTAATTTATTACTTTTGCTTTTTATAGAACAATGTTGAAACATATTTTGAATACCAAATAAATAAAAAACTGTCTACCAAATTTAATCTCTTCATAAAATTAAGCCCAATAATGTTGTTGATACTGACCTGCTACTTGGACCTTCCAGGTCCAAAATTTGAGTAAATACAAAATAGGAGAGAAATAATTTCCTTGAACTGCAAATAGATAACACTATCATATTCGACGAAGTGATTGATCTCGTCAGTTTCAAAAACACTCAAATAATAGTTAATTAAATTATGACATAATCTAACTTTCATTTTTTTATGATTGAGGGTCCTTCATTCTCTGAAATACCTTGAGAAAAAAAAAAAACAATAAATTATTAAAATGATACTCTCGGAAACTCATATGTAATTAAAAATTTGCTCATATAATAGTACGCCTTACATCAAATAATTAAAATTCAATTAGTAAAAAAATTATAATAAGCTTCCTCTTGTTCATTTCAAAAAAGTTATGTATCCCCGGTAACTTTCAAACGTTATCAAAAACACAATAGTTCACATCAAGTCGTGCACTCTGAATTGCGGAATTAGAGCATGGAACAAAAAAATGAACATTACCTCCAAATATTCAAAAGCGTCAACTGCATTGTGTGAAGTGAATGGCCGCACTGCAGAATGAAGAAAGAGGAATGAATCAACCAACACTGAATCGTATTTAACTCGATTAATCATTCTTTCTAATCTAAACAAACATTGGTAAACCATGAGATGATAAGGCGGTTATTGGTGGCACAAAACTAACAAAATCTCGCTTCTTGACCGGCACTAAAAATAAATTTTCTCGCAAGCCGGTGACTTTCAACGTTTCACACGATCTGTTTTATTTTTATTAGAAAAATCGGAAACCTCGACACCGTCAATGATTGTTTCGCACTAGGCGTTTTCTGAGTATCGAAGTGAAAGCCCAATTGATACGAAAAACTCCACATCCAATAATTATCAAACACATGTGAAAGTTTGTAAGAAAAAAGCTAAACAATTATCGGACTTTTACTTTTAATGTGTTATCACGTTGTTGTCCTAAGGCCTACCAACATAACTAAAAACAACTCTGTTTACCTGTGCGTAAGCACCTATCCGTGTTTTATTAATATACCACGATTAACAATTTCAACAATCGACACCATGGAGATTTTTGAGGAAACTGATTAAAATCATGTTATCGTAATCAAAAAATGTAAATAATAATCGCATTTACCGGTGCACGTGGGATACACATTTTTCGAGCGATAAAGCTATGATGAAATTATTCTAATCGCCGAATTAACGACACGATTGACCTTTAAATACAAATAAAAAATACTTTAATAAGTGTAAACCGAACTTCCGACATTGCTTATCTGATAAATCGATTTTTGACATTGGCAGTATGTGATTGCAAATTCTTCCTTACGCGGAAAAGGTTGGCCAAGACATTGTATGCATATTACACCGATTTGGTTGGTTTTGTGACCCCTCAGGTTATGCCCTACTTTTAGGGACAACTCGGCGCAAAGTTGCGTGAGTCAATGACTCATTCGATTGTGAATTGCAAAACTGATCAGAGAAGTTCTATTATATGTATTAGTAAGTCAGTGCTAAAGATTCGAAAAGAGAAAACAACCAATTCATAAACGAGACTACTGTTTTAATGAAGCATTTTCCATTTTTCATGTCCAATTATGGAGCAGAATTTTTGTCGCTCGTCTTGGAGCGACCTTCCTTTTAATGCGACGATTTAATTAGGCCAGTTTAGGGCAGGTTAAGCACATTATATCTGCGCAGTTGACTAGTCTAGGTTTAATAAAACGGTGCGCTTCCCTCTTTGAAGCAATTATTAAATATAGATAAAGGATTTCCCTTCAGCTCACTCGACCAGTCACTGGAAATGTGACAATTTCATGAATAACGGTTTTATTTTCGGTGTTTTTATCGAGCAAAACATTCTGTTCCAGTTTTAATTTTAGGTTTGTGATTCCTGTTTCGTTGAGGACATTTAAATCCAGTGTTCACATGTTTATATTTCAAACCACTGCTTACAGCTTTGTAAATACACAACTTCATTGGGAACGTTGCAAATTTAAATTTTTTGTTTCTAGACTTTACCTCCGGCAAAATAGTATAACCAGTTATTTAGTGGCCGGATTGTTGTCTCTTATTACGTTATCAGATAATAATTTTCTTGAAAATTGTGTAATTTAATTTCCTCCCACTTCCACTGAATTTTATGTTTTGTGTGCTCATGACTACATCATGTTTTGCTTACACAACAATGTTGTGAGTTTCCTCGCTGTTATAAATAATAATAAAAGACAATTATTTTTAAAATAAGATCACTTGTGGGTGGTTATAAATAGTCGGGTTTGTTTGAACACTTTGAACCGCAATAACTAGTGTACGATGGACCTGACCAAAAAAAACCTAAACAATAATAATCCAAGACTAACAAATGCATAATAACAAACAAAACTTGAGAAAATTGTGCATTCTTACCTAATTAAATTTTCTTCTCATCGTACTCCTCTAGAACAATGGAAATTGTTTTAAACATTCCGTTAGGGTTAACACGTACAAAAAATTCTTTTATTGAAGATCACAGAAACACAGAATCATTTAAGTTATAACGAAATACTAAATCCATCTCCAAATGTATTAAAAATTATTCACTATTTCATGGGATGTCAAAAATGTGTCACTACATTATTGTTTTGTGCCGTGAAATGAGCGCCCCACCACTGTAAACTATGCAACGGGTCATACAAGGTCACCCAGGCTGGCCAACTGTTGGTAGCTTTTCCCGTCATTTTTGACAACCTAACCTTAAAAAAACTAATAACAAAATAAAAAATTCCACAAAAACCACGCCAAAAATGTGACACAAGTTATGTCCAATTATCCCAAAACGGCCCTAGTGGGTTTTTTGCCCGAGGTGACACAAAAAGTGAGGTTAGGAACAAGCGAGTGACCCTTGGACCCAGAACCCAGTTTCAAAATGATACTCAGAGTTCCCAACCTTATTTCCCGACATTACTCGACCAAATCTCGCGCTTTCCGTGAGGTGAGAATTCCCGTACCGTGGGGGCACATTACCGGGAAATGGTGGAACCCCACCGACAAAAGACCTATCTTGGCCCTACATGGGTGGCAAGACAACTGTGGTAGTTTCGACAGACTGGCCCCTTTACTCAAACCAGATGTCGGTATCCTTGCTATTGACTTGCCAGGGCATGGTTACTCGTCTCGCCTGCCGCCTGGGACGTACTACCACAATATGAATTACCCCATTCTTATTAAGCACATTTCTGATTACTTCAAGTGGCCCAAAGTGTCGCTCATGGGGCACTCTTTGGGAGGCATAAGCTGTTACCTCTACACGATGTTGTTCCCGGAGACTGTCGATTTTTTAATTTGTATTGATGGCGTGAAACCGATTTATAAGAAGAACAACGGGCCTAGAATGGCCGAGGGGATTCAGGAGTTGTTGAAATACGACGAATTGGCAAGAAGTGCCGAGGAGCCCCCAGCTTACCCCCTTGACACAATGAAGAAGAAAATCAGTGCCATGAATAACAAATCTATTGATATTGAACACTGTCACCACATTCTCGAACGGAGTATTGCACCGTCAAAAAGTGACCCAAACAAGTACTATTTCACGCGAGATCCGCGCCTAAAATCACGATTAATCCTCAATTGGTCAAGAAAAGACCTGCTTGAGGGGGCTTATAGGGTCATTCCGCCGTTGCTCCTAATAAAGTTCACCGGAAGTGGGTATTTCGAAGACAAGAAAAATTTCTACGAGCTTTTGGAGGTCCTCAAGAAGACATCTAAGGACGTCCAGATGCATTACGTGGACGGGACCCATCACACCCATTTAAACAACCCAGAATCCATCAACACCATCACTGACAAGTTCATTGGTGTTCACAACACCGAGACAAGAGATGTGGGTGGCATTACAGAAGATATTATAGTACAATAAATAATTTATTATTAAATGGTTAATGGTTTAATTCGTTTAATTTTTTAATAAGTTCGTTACCAAATGACTCGTGAAACCGCGGGCTGATCTGATTGAGTAAGCTATAGGGTGTCTCAAAAACATCCTCACTGTTGCCATTCCTGTCATTGTGTTTTGTCCCCGCAACTCTGAACCCATGTCCTGACAGTTCAATGCAAAATTCCAGCCCTTCTATGGTTGTCAAGTTGAAATAAACCCTCTGATCAGTGCCGTCCAAAATTTCAATACTTTTTACGTGTTTTTCTATGTCTTTGACCACAGCGTTTGCTTCGAGTTTCCAGTTTTCGGCATCAAGCACTCGTTCAGTCATTTTGGACAGCTGATTGTCAACTTTTCGCTATAGCACAGGTGGTGACATCTGTCGGTCCATTGGGGAACAATTCTTGTAAACACCTCAAAGAAGTGGTCATTTAGCCTGATCAGCTGTTTTATGTGAAAGTGGAAGTTGTTTGTAGTGTTGCGACACCAAAGATTAAATTGTCGATGTTTTATTTTATCAGTTCGGCTGTGCTGTGTCGTAAAATGTGTTCTTATTTACATATCTCCTGCAACAATAAGTTTGTCATAAGCTGAAGAAAGGCCAAATAATAGATTTTTTTTCTGGTGTTGTGGTTTTGAAAAAATGGCCCAGATTTACAGTAAATTGCCTCTCCCTGTAACAGGGACCATAAAAACTACGTGTGTGGACTATGTTCATCCCTGGACGGATAGTTGTTTGCAAGGGATTTGTGGGTTGTATTTGTATGCAATTTTTGATTCCTTGAGGATATATGGGACGGTTTATGTGGTTTGTATTGTGCTTAGTTTGTTCTTAATTATTGTAGAGTAGTTACGTAAGCACTCATTATTTGACCAGTTACTGATGAAAGGTCATCAAGTATACATTATCAACATGTAAACAGTTTTAAGAAAAACAGCAATTTTTCATTATTTACAACAGTTTGAAATTTGAAAAAACATATTTTTTGTATGGCAGTCCATTGACCTCCAAATTTTCTAATTCATCGTTAACTTCTTGAAAATTATTTTCATAATTTTTTTTACCTTAACCAGCTTTTAACTTACGTTTCATTGTATTAATTACAGGTTGAGTAAACATAATTCAAGTTTTTGTTGACGTCATATTTTGGTTAAATGTTAATTGTTATGCGGAATTGATATGTAAAATGATACTAAAAAAGTTTGCATTTTGTTAAGGGGTTTTGCTTCGTTTTGGAAAGCAAGGACATTTATAAGAAAAAATAATGAAACTGGAAGACTTCATTTTTATATCTTGTTGGGAGGAAGTTAACATTGGAAATTAAATTATTGCTTTGAGACTTGTATAGAGACGTGAAGTCATTAACTGTTGGCACTGCTGACTGTCCTGGGGGTTGGCATCAATTACACTAAAATTATTGTAATTTTTTAAATTTTTTGTCACATTTAAATAGCATTAGGTATACCAAGTAAAGTAAACGCAATCAGTTCGTAAATTCGAAATTTATTGTTACCTTCAACAATGGAAACTGAAGATGTTTTTTGGCAAAATGAAGAAATAGAAATGTAGGGTTGCCACCTGTCCGGTTTTCACCCGGACAGTCCGGATATCAGACGATATATCCGGTGTCCGGATCAAATGTTAAACCGGACAATAATTGTCCGGTTTTCTCATAGTAAATTTTTTTGTCTAAAATAAAAATTAACGAAAAATTTTGGAAATTCTTCGATAGAGCAGTTAACTACACCTGTAAATATTTTGATTTGGAAGCTAGCATTTCAATATTTTGAACCATTTTCTTCAATAAAATTTGAGAAGAATTGGATTAATGTATACAACTTCTAAAAATGGATCAGTGATGAATTTTATAATGAATTTACCTGTTTTCACACGTGTTAGATATAATTTTACTGAAAAAACAGATTTGGAAAGGTGAGTTACTTTTTTTGCTTGCTAAATTGAATGAGATATGTAGATGTCTATTGTTTCCAGTACTTATTTTTTTATATTGCTTTTTGTCATATTAGCTGCTTCAAAACTATGTAAACGCCAACGTCGCATTTTCTCTCAAATTTAGTTGTTATAAATTATTTATGCCCTTCAAAAAATTAATAGCTAATGTAATTTGTAGTTTCAAAGAGAGATCTGATCATTAATAACTATTTTACATTTTTATCTACCTTATTTAAAAAATAATTTGGTAAAATGCGACGTTGGCGTTAACATAGTTTTGAAACAGTTAATATACTATCTTATAGTATATCATTATTCTTTTATTTAATTTTATAATATACGTAGTATGTGAAAATTTCATTTTTTACTTTGTTTATTATGAAATTTGTTTTTTAAACTAGGTAAAAATTCCAAGCAATACAAATAAAAAGTCAAGTACTCGTAAGTCATAATTATCGAGTATTATAGGTATACTTTAGTATACTAAAAATTTGACTGTAATAACAATGTAAGTTATTAGTTATTGTTATTTTTAATTTATTACTGTTACTTTGGTGTCCGAGGCTGAAAAAACATTCAGGTGGCAACCCTAAGAAATAGAAAGAAATTTTGTATAAATTAAAAAAAAATAATAGCTTTCTCTGGTACAACTTATTACATAATCTTTTGGACATTTGCAAGAAGCTACAATAAAAAGAATGATTTTGTATTTCTTACGTTTTACATAATTAGATAATTTCGTAAATGTCATGCTTAAAGTAATAGCAAACTTCCTGAAATTATCTATGAAAATATAATTGAGTAGTTTCTATTGTAAAAACAGAATGAAATAACTTTTTTTAAATTTCAAAATACTAGTAATAAAATGTTGCGATTCTCAGAGTAAAGACCGCAACCCAGAATACAGTGCAATTTTAAGCTTAGATTGTGAATAGGTGCGAATAAATGTGGAATAAACTCCCGAGTGATGGTGATCAGTTGATCACAATGGTAGTTTTTTCTGAAAATCAACTGAACTGAAAATAACTATTTGTACCTAACTGGAATTTGATCGTTATTTTTATATTTTAATAAATCCCAGATGATATTTTAGTTTTAACCCGAGTTTTAACACATCAGTATATCTGAGCAGTTGTTTTGTTTTAGTTAAATTAGTTTAACAATTATTTTTTGACAATGGCTCTGTCCTAAGGGCTAAATAAAAGAATAATTATCCTAATGAATGAGAACATATGTATTTTATTTTTAAAAGTGAACTCAACTGGATTTTCGTTATTTACCTACCCTTTTTTTATTAGCATTAACATTGAAAATATACTTTAAAGAGAAAAACTTACGCCGACTTGAGAAATTAAAAACAAGGTCGCTTAAAACGGGTCTTAATCCACCACGAAGCCAAAATTTTTGCTGTCTGTAATTTTTTTTACAAAAATTAATTACTTTTTGTCGTACGTGGGTACTCATTTATTTAATTACTTATTTTTGAGATACGTACTTGAATACTAATAAAGACTTACCTACTTTTATACAGTCCAGCAGTCAGCAGTAAATAGAATTGAATTTATGTTTATTAAATACAGACATTGTTTATAAACTTGTTGATAATTTTTAAACATGAAATTATTATACACCTTCGAATCTAGGTTTGTATGAGTAGAATAATTATCTTTACGACATTTTCGTGGTGACCAACAACGCTAGTTATGGTCGTTGAATAATTCAAATAAGTTCAAGACCTCATGAAATTATCATTGAGAATATTATCAATTAATCGACATAGTTTACCGATCCACTCTTTGTAGGAACCAAAATCAAATGAGTATTAGTTTCAAAATACTGTATATTTGTGATGTGAGTAATTGTAATTTTTTATTCGGTTTTCGTCTTGGCGTATTATCAATTTGAAAGATATTCTTTAAATTTTATGGAACAATATATTTGAATTAATATTTTTTACAAAAAGGCTTAATTTACAATTTAATTTCACAATAATGAAGGTGAAGGTTTAGGTGACGATATAATGATTGATGAAAATTACAAAAATCAAGTTTATTATCTCACCTCACCTGTGTTGATTAGCTTTTTGACCGTATTTTCAAAACTCAGCATTGCCCTACGACACGAAGTCGATTAGAAAGATTTATTGTAATGTGCTCGATAAGTTTGTCAAAGCCAATTAAATGAGTTATGATCTCATTAAACATTTTACACTACCTACATACCTAATAATCTGTTTATTGCCATTAAATGGACAGGAATTAGCCGATAATAATAAATTTTTAATTACTTTGTTCTAAGTACAACTCACCAACTGACTCGCGCGAAGAACTACTATCACTACTATCTCTCCATACGTTCGATTGTTGATTTAGAAAAATTGTTCCGCCAATGGCGTCGGGTGTAAATGTCAACAAATAATAATTTGATAAGCACAAATAGGTAACCACTTGAAGTTAACTTTGGTCCGTGATACACTGGTGCGAAAATGGTGCAAGTTTTGAGCAAATTTCAACCCTTAACGATAGAGTGTCGCGAAATACACAACTGGCAAGATGTTTGTGTTGTTTTTCATACAGAAACTGGGTTAAACGGAGTGATAGGTTCGCTTAAGATGTATATTGGTGTCTATTTAGTAAGTATCATAATTCATACTCGTAAATTGCTAATAAATATATCAGAGAGAAGCTGCTTACCGAGGAGGATTTAACACAAAAAATTTAGAGTCATTTCTGCTTTGTTTAACTTTATTGCCTGCACTTTAAACACACACTACATTCTTTCCGCTGTAAAAGAAGGTTTATGCTGTAGTAAATGATGTCACTGGTTAATAAATGTTCATTTGGTTTAAAAACTAATAAAACAAGTGATTTAGGAGAAGTTACGCACTGCTTAGGAACTGAAATTTTATCAATTGGCTGTTAAGTTATTCGTGACTATCGTCAGGTGCATTGCTTTTCTATCTTTATTGAATAACGAAAGAATTTTACACATCAACGAATTGTAGAAATTTTTCATTGACTAAAACAGGTGCTAAAAATTAAGAATACCAAAAATACCGAAATTTTGCGTCCCACGTCCACAGAAACTCGAAACGCATACTACATGGTTTTCATAGGTGCTTCACATTTTCTATTGTTTAGTATAGTAAAGTAATTTATAAGTTATCAAGAAAGTTCATTAACAAAAAATAAATAGATGAAGGTATCAATGTTCTATTGTGTTTTAAATAGCGTTGGACGTAAATATAAAAAAGTGGATTCTGCGATCCCATAACTTAAGTTTTACATAATTGGTGAAAAATGGTTGCTTTTAGTAAGTTTCAACCATTATTTGTCGATTGTAAAGAGCTTCATTATTGGGAAAATGAGTGTGCTCCTTGTCCGTTGAAATTAGCTAAAGTGGTTGCGAAACCTTCCTTCCAAATTTATTTCTGTGTGTACGTGGTGAGTGAAGGTGTTGCATTTATTTTAATTACAAACAAAACGTATTTGCACGAGAGTTCCGATCGTATCATTTTCTCCGAAAATTTTTGTTTGTTTTTGTTATCAGTTCCGGTTTAATGAGTGCTTGGATAGGAGTAGTTAAATACCAAATTTGTTAATTTTGTTACAGCTGACCCTGTTGATGAAAGGTCGGATTCCGACAAAGGAAGATTTGAAAAAAACAGTATTAGGAATTTTACAATCGACCGCTTTCCTTAGCGGTACTGGATTTGGTTATTCTCTATTTTTATGCGTTTTAAGGTACGACAAAACCGCTAAAAACTAGTAAGAAATGTAACATTTTAGGCGGCTTTTGGGCAACTTTAACATCTTGACAGTGTCCGCAATCCCTGCATTCTTATCTAGCGTATTTTCAATTCTAATTGAAAGGCCTTCCCGCCGCACTTTGTTGTGCCTATACGTCAGTAATGTCGCGACAGAAACCCTATGGAATATGGCCTTATCGCGCAAAATGGTCCGGAACATAAAATATGGCGATACGGCCATTTTTGCCATCGGAATGGCAGTTTTACTGATGTATTACAAAGGGGGGTACCATAAAGACCCAGAGGGGAAGGCTGACAGCATGTTTGGGGTCTTAAGGTGGGTCCTGTAATTTGAGACAACCCTACAGAGCTGTTTCAAAATTATAAAAACGCCAACGCCGCATTTTACCGAATTATTTTTTTAAATAAGGTTGATAAAAATGTAAAATAGTTATTAATGATTAGATCTCTCATTAAAACTCCAAATTACATTAGCTATTAATTTTTTAAAGTGCCTGAATAATTTATAACAACTAATTTTGAGAGAAAATGCGACATTGGCTTTTTTATAAGTTTGAAACAGCTAATAAATACTAGGAAGCGAACAAAAAAATCCGGGTCCAAAGATGTTCAAAGCGACGGATTGGTTTTATTTTCATCGGTGGTTCAGTGCCGGGGGAACACTCATAAAAATTTAAACCTAAACGGTTGAAGAGATATGGTCTTTCGGACTTTTTTGTAGAAAACTGATTTTTCTATAACTTTGTTCCTTACATATGTTTTTCTTTTTAGAATTTTTTTGTTTATTTCATCGCTCTTAAACTTAGACTTTGTGTCGCACCCTAGTATTTAGGTATCCGTAGACGACACTTAACTCTTTGTCCAGGTTTGTAGTGGGGCCTTACGAGGAAAAAGACTACAGTGCGAGGTCAAGCCAAGCTAGCACGTTCTACAGACAGCAAGTCCAAAACATTCCAAATGTTGGCTCGAGGGCGAAATCGGGAAGTTGGCATTCGAGCTCGCGATCAAAAAATCCCGTTTTTCACATCATTACTCAAGCTCTCCGTGTTTATAAAAAAATCATATACAAAATCAAGTGCTGTGATAGACACCTAGCGTGTCCTCATCCGTTCAGTTGTTTGTATTATACGATGCAAGTAATTGGTTGTGGGCATTTACGAGATTGTTGGGCCTAATTTAGAGGTTTTTAGGGCGTAGGGAAAATGTTTAGTATCGGTTTAGGGATACAAGTGACTTTAAAGTTAGTTCTTAATATAAAGAAAGTCGTCCAGAGTCCGAGAAATTTGAAAACGATCTTGTTTAGGAAAGATACTTTGAATCTGGCGGTGTTCCTTGGAGGTTTCTCGGGTTTATTTAGGGTAAGATTCGCTTATTTACGATTTTTTACTTTAATATATTATTTTTAGGCCGTTTTGTGTATTTTGAGAAGGGCCACAGGCAAAGATAGTCCCTCTTTTGCCGTCCCAGCTGGCCTTATTGCTGGAACTGCCTTTACGCGATATCCAGACACCACAGTATCACTCTATGTGATGTGGAAATTGGCCCAAGTACTTGACAATTTTGCTAATACCAAACTTAATTATATTTTTTTTAGATAACTTACATCATGGGTATCAACAAAGGAATTGTACCACGAGTCCCGGGATTCACTGAATTTTTGTATTGCTTCAGTACTGCCGTTCTTTTCCATGCCGCTCTGCTAGAACCGACAAATTTGAGGCCGAGTTATTGGAAATTTTTACACTCAATTTCCGGCGGAAGAATCGCTTGTATGAACCGGATTCCGTTGGATGCTTGGGGGCTCGGTACTTCTGAATCTCTTGAACGTGTTTTAGAACTAACTAAAACACAAAGAGTTCTGAAATAGTCGAACTAGATCACGTGGTACTTTTGGAACTAGTCAAGTGGGTGTTAGTTTGCAAAAGTTTTGAGAATACTTACTTTTAACGATTAGGGAATTTTTTGACGCTGGTTGGTATTTTATCGAGGGTAGCACAACTCTTTTTTGTTATTTTCTTTTCATATTTTTAATAAATGAGATTTTTATTGCAATATTTTAATGAAATAAAGTTAAACATATTAAAGTTCTGTTATTTAAAGTCTTAACATTATTAATAAGAACAGATTAAATATTTCAAACATTAGTTAACGAATAAATAATGATCTATCAAGAAACTTATCCACTCATTTGAGAGTTCTTGTAAACAGCAAGAATATCTCATTCTGTGTTGCTTCTTCGGGAACCGATTTTCTAAATAATTCGTACCTATTAGCAGTGGAATTAAGAAAAAGTACAGTAATTGGTCATAATCTTACGCTTCGTTTTTCCCATCTTCACGTAAATGTTTTGTAAAATACCTTGCGAAGTACAAGAAGGGATAGTGTTGTTGGGTTCTGAAAGTGAAATTTAGGGCGTGTGTAATAAACTTGAGAGTATCATTATTCGACTTCATTTCATTAATGGAAGCGAATTTTTTGGATAGATTTTTCAAAAATATCGCTTGTTCAGTCTGAAGATCAACGATTTGACGTTTCTCCAATATTTCCTGATAAACTTCTGCCATTGTATGCATAACTATTAAAGGTAGCGCAGGAGGGGTTGTTTTTAATTGGCCAAAGATGTGGGCTATTAAATAACCAAAGTCGTTGTTGTGCTGAAAATTCAAACCGTAATTTTGGTAAGCGGGGAAAATTGACTTTACCGTATGATAGAAACGTAAAATCTTTGAAAAATATTCGAAGGGCACTATATTCAAATTCAAGATGTTGATAACTTTCCTTAGCAGATTTTGGCGTTGTTCTAAAGGCACTAAAACAAATGTGGAAAACAGTTATTTTACTTTTTCCTACTTACTCTCCCTGTTTTCGATCACGTGCTGGGTTACGAAGTTAAATAAAATTTGCAAACTCGTGGGTTCAGTAATTTCGATCACGAAATGAGAATATTCACGTTTTCGCTTGAGTTGGATGTCAAAGTCGGTGTAAAGATCGCAAACGGTTTCCAAAACCTAAATTGGAGGCATGAGAGTGAATTAAATGTAAAATTTGAAAATACCAGGGATAAGTCTGAACTTGTCTTCTCTTGCTCAAGCATTTCCAAACATCCAAAAACAAACGCTTTGCAGTCGATGTAGAGGTGAAGTTCTGTGGGTTCGCTTCCATTACTTCCATTACTACTTTTAGGAAGCGCCATAACTTGGCGTAAACGCCAAATCAAGTGCCACTTGCAACAAACTACCAAATATTTGAGCACCTGCAACATCTTATTTGAGAAAACGGTAATCAATGCTTGTGCAAAACCTTCAAGTTAGTTTCCCAAACTTGGAAAATGTCTTGCCATCGAAGAACTGCCGTCAAGTCAAAACGTGAAAACAAAATTGAAGCTTTCAGAGATTTTCCCCGTGTTTGCATCATTAAGGCTTTGTTACAATCGGGAGACTAGGAAATATATTTAGTAGGTAAAAAATCGACTATAAGTGAATACCATTTGTGTGAGGTCGTCGGCCAGCGATTTGATCCATGTTTTTAAACTTTCAACCCTGTTATTGCAGTGCCGCTCACCACAAAAAACACCAAACACGTTTGTTATATTTTGGAGCAAGGTTCGATCCATAGTTGCCTTAAACATTTCTTTTAATATGGAAAAAATCTTAGTGAATTCCTAAAACAAAGTTCCATTATTTTTGAAACAGCTGTAAAATTATACTCACATCTTTCAAGTTATCGTCACGACAAACATTACAATCCATAAAAGACAACAGTTCAGTTAGTTTTTGCAAGCTCACCATATCACTCTGAAACGCAATTAACAATTGTGTGAAATTGGGAATTATAGCATTTGCTAAGTTAATATGCTCGTTATCGTTCCGTGGTCCTAAAATTGCAAATTAAAACAAAGCTCAGTTGCTAAAATAATCACAATTACCTTGTTTTACTTGTCTGGAGTAGGAAAATTTCCCAGTGAGGACGTACCTCGCACACTCATTTAAAACTTTAATGAGAGCTGTTTTGGCACCTAAGCGAATTTCATCGTTTAGTAGCACTTGTACATACACTGGCCAGTCTTTCAACTCGTCGGCAAATTCAAAAACTGATTCGAGAAAAACTGGGAGTTGTTCTAAAAACTAAAGAAGTTTTTAGTCCGGCGCATCCACCAAATTGACTTATAACTTGTTACCTCCCGTTTTGAGAATGCTGTTACAACAAGTGAGAGCAAAAATTGTTCCCCTTCCATGTTTTGGCGGTGAAGATAAGCCACTAGGAATTTCCCAGCCGCTTTTCCCAATATTATATTTTTGTAATAGATCTCGCGAATGAGTTTGTTTTTATATTCTTCGGTCATTTTGTCAAAGTAGCTACAAGAAAAATGGTTTAATGATGTTTTCATTGTTTCGATTTTTACTTCTCAGTGACTGCGGTGAAAACATGTACTGCTTTAACAGCCACTACAAGACTGACATCAACAAATCGACCGGAGACAAATTTCAAGCATATCTCAATTCGTTGTTTCAGTACGTCTGAAATTTCCTCACAACGAATCAGTTTTTCAACAGTTGTTAGAGCCGCCAGGCGGACCAATTCGCGCTAAAATGAGTTAATATAACTCAAACTCAAACTAGCTCATTTTTGTTCAAACCTGGTCAACAATCATTTTCATCAATCGTCCTAGACAACGACGTTTCAGTATGAAAATGTCGGGGTAGAAACGGGCCCAGTGAAACAACTCTTGACTTGCTCTTATTTTTACGAGAACTCCGCTTTTATCAGGTATCAAACTAAATATGCCAAAATTAGTTTATCTGCACTTGTTATCATTAAATCTTACCATTGTTTGTCAAAAATTAGGTAAAGAAAATCAATGTGGTTTTCGATATTTTTTTGTATTGCCGAGCTATTCGTATCAATGTCGGCCCTTGAAGCAATTATTTGTTGGTGCAGTTTCAGGAACGATGTTATCATATTTATTACTAGAGTGTATACATAGCTTAATAATAATAAGGGGTTAAATAATTTGCTAATGCTTACCTAGCAGAAGACCAGTAACACAGGGACCACTCATTTTGCTCAAACACATACAGTTAACGAACTCGAAGACACGTGGTGCAAAAACTCCATCAAATAACACTTGAGACTTGAATGCCTGGCTTAGTAAATGATCCAAAAACTGGCCAAGAATATATTCAGCGTCCTTTACAAAACTTGTTGGTTTCATAAATAGGAATTTTCCAGTTTTCTGCAAATAATAATTGAATTAATTCCTGGACCAGGTTTTGTACCTAGTTTTACTTTAAGTTCTTCTTCCAGTAAGTCGGACTGCATTCGTTGGACGACTTGCTTCGCATTTTCCCGCTCAAAATCGTAAACTGTACCAATTGATAACTTTTTATAACCACTCAAGTCCACAAAAAGCTGGAGAATAGAAACAATAGCAGTTCTTTTATTGGACTTGTAGGTATCCAATAGTTCGACTGCGATACTCTAAAATTGATAAAATGAAGGCAAATTAGCAAAAACTGTTGCCTTTACTTCTAATTGGCCAGGTTGGGTCATTATTTTAAAATAAAGGCTCTGTTTGTTTTTTGGTTTTAAGGCGCTCCAAAAATTCTCCCATTTGAGAGGTTTTACAGCTCGAACACTGGTGATCGAAGCTTCCCCAAGGGCTACAAATCACAATTGTATTTTGATGACTAACTCAGTATTTGTTTTAAACTTTACATTCGGAAAGAGATGAAGTTCCATAATCATTAGTTCCATTTCCCCTACTTTCATTGTTGTTCTCATCTACCATCGGTTCTTCTCCTCTTGAAATTGTGGAAATACTTGGGGAAGAGAAATTGGGAGACCTATTGTGAGGAGTGCTGGTGGCTCGGGTTTCTTGAGATGTGCGGTCCCGGTCATTAGCACGTAAAATTCTCATTAAATGAGACATTTTTACACGAAATTATTGAGAAAATCACTTGAATAGTTTTTACCGCCACGAAAAAACGTTAGGTGCGCAGAAATTGTGGAGCAGCTGTACCAGATTTGAACTGGCCAATGGAATGCCAGGATTCATCGGCCATGATGTGAGCGCTGCCAACCCAAGGTAATGTAAAACATTTTCAACGTATTTCATTTCTCTCAAAATGGGATATTTTTACACGAAAGGCCGAAAATAATTTGCGAATTTCACATTCACACCACGCTAGAGAATGTTGAATGTCCAGAATTTTTTTAAGGACAGGTACCAACCAACACCAATTAAAAACCTTTAAAATGTGCGAAAAGCTGTTGCGAAAAGTTTTGTCCATGGTTTTACAATGAAATAATTTTTATATACGTAACAGTACGTAATACAACAGGAGTTCACCAAAAGAATATCTTCAACTTTAAAAATAATGGTAGTAGTGGTACGACTGTTTTTTTAGGACATGAAAATTCTCCAATATAGGAAGATACTTTTATAGGAAGTCAAAACATTTATGTTTATAAGAAGTGAATAGAAATTATTATGTATTACCACAGATTACTTAAAATAAAAAAAGTAAAAAAAAATGTTAGATTGTGGGTGCATAGGTAATACAGGTACCTGTAAATAAGTAAGTCAACTGTCAAAACTTATTCGCTTGTCATTTCATTAACCTAACTTTTTTAATCCAAAATAAACATTTTAGTGGTGAGAGAACATCATAATTATGGCAGAATTATTCAAATTCAAACAAAAACCGAACTTGGAGGGCTTCACTTTAATTGTCCCCAGTGTTTCCGTCGGAAATGTGCCCCAACTTACAATCGACTTGCTAATAACATCCCTAAATTTTAAGAAAGCCGCCACTCTTTGGCACCCCGCCATCGTTTCCTCCGTTGGATCGGACCCTTATCGAACAGACGGGCCTGAAATATGCACAGCATGCGAATTATACGTCAACGAAGATTTGAAAGTAGCCCTCATTCAGCTACGATCAGCCTTAAATACGAAACTCGCCACCAAGTTTTTCACAGGCTTAAAAAACGCGTTCACGCAATTTAAAATCAAAAGCATTGTAATTCTTGCAAGTTCTTTTGACCATGAGTTGCATGTGGTCAGTAGCAACAAATTTTATTACATCAGTAATCAAGAAGTTACTGATGTCATGAAAAGCTTAAACGTGAAGCCGAAGGAAGTGGAGTTTAACGGCAAATACTTGGTCCACGGATCTGGTTTTGCAGTCAAGTTACTTGAGGTGTTGGAGAGTAATTTTCAATGCACCGTATTGATTAAATACGTGTCAGAGGGTGACAACAGACCTGACGCAATTGCTTGCATAAATGTGTTGAATAAGTTTGTTAATGGCCTTACGAATTGTAATGTGACGGAGATAAAATTTCCAAGTTCTTGGAATTGTGTGTTTGGGGGACCCCCACCTCTAGGGATTTATTGAAAATCTGTTTATTCTTCTATTGTAAATGTTTTTTTGCATAAATATACTTTTGTAACATTTTCAGTTCGTTTTTTTTTTAATTGTTCTGCAGAGGAATCTAAAATTGGCGCCACTGTGCTATGGTTTTTCACTTGTGTGAAGACAGCTCCGCGAGTTAGCTCCTTCGATTTCCGAAAATACCCGAACACGAACCACTTTCACACCAACAAAATAAGAAATGTAGGTGTAAATGTATGTTTGGTTACCTACTAAAGACGTTTAATAAAATGAAAAACTAAAAAAAATACAAAACGTCCTCTCAAATATGGCATTTTAAAAGTGTTAAAAATTTGTTAATTGTGAAAGAATCTATTATTTACCACAAATTGCCATTCATTTTTTAAAGAAAGCAAGTTTTATACTATGGAGACTGGGTTTCCACCCCATTTTACCCCGAAATGAGTTTTGTCACACAATGGCCTTTTGATCATTGACTTTTATTAAATTGAAAAACCTTGTTAAATTTTAATTTTATTATTTTCATTCATATTTTTACATAAAATTTTATCATAATAAAATTTTTGTTATTGTCGGAACAATATTAAAAAACAAATTTTACTGCGCCTAGAAATGTATTATCCTAGTTCTTATCACCCTGAAATCGGTTGTGTCACACAATGCTTTTTTGGCCATTGACACAGCATTAAAAAAGACACTTCTTACAAAAAATTTCATAAACAAATTGTTGTCGAATCAATGTTAAAAAAAATAAACTTTTCTAGCTCCAAAAACACATTATCCCAGTTTTTATCCTATTTCATCCCGAAATCGGTCTTGTCACACAATGCCCTTTTGGCAATTGATAAAGAATTAAAAGAGATATTTATTACAAAAAATTTCATAACAAAATTGTTGTCGGAACAATTTTAAAAAAAATAAACTTTTCTAGCTCCAAAAAAGAATTATCCCAGTTTTTATCCTATTTTATCCAGAAATCGGTCTTGTCACACAATGCCCTTTTGGTCATTGATACAGCATTAAAAAAGACACTTATTACAAAAAATTTCATAACCAAATTGTTGTCGGAACAATGTTAAAAAAAATAAACTTTTCTAGCTCCAAAAAAGAATTATCCCAGTTTTTATCCTATTTTATCCCGAAATCGGTGTTGTCACACAATGCCCTTCTGGCAATTGATAAAGAATTAAATGAGATATTTATTACAAAAAATTTCATAACAAAATTGTTGTCGGAACAACGTTAAAAAAATAAACTTTTCTAGCTCCAAAAATGCATTATCCCTGTTTTTATGTAGGATAATGTAGCGATTTTTTTAATCATTCGTTTAGCTGTAACACGACCAACTGTATCAATCTCCGCTTGCTTCGCTTCTCTCCGATACGGCCATACCACTTGTCGATTTGTCCATAAGAAACCAAATTCTTGACCTTGGAAACGAATGTTCGGCAGGCAGAGCACCCAAGTGACAAGTATGTGAATTAAAATGATCTCAGACGTCAGGTCAGAAGTCAGAGTGGTGCTTCGAGGTTATAATTTACCCGTCTTGTTAGTGTCATTAGTGTCATCTACTCATCTCTTGAAAAATAAAAT
Organism: Tribolium freemani; assembly: GCA_939628115.1. Taxonomy (NCBI): domain Eukaryota; kingdom Metazoa; phylum Arthropoda; class Insecta; order Coleoptera; family Tenebrionidae; genus Tribolium; species Tribolium freemani. The sequence continues at coordinate 14,158,313 of OW626785.1, read as the reverse complement.
TCATACAAATCGTCGCAGACGACGGTATAAACGAAAAGAAGCCTCTTTTCCACAAATCACACATTTCTTTCCCATTAGGGCCCCATACACGAGCGGATTATCCGACGGATCAGATCTGTACAGATCTGATTCGACAGATTTGGATCGGACGAGCCAGATCTTTCGTGGTCCACTAACTAACATACCAAATCCGCGTATCAGATCTTCATACTCGATTCGAAGTATCAAATTCGTTCGTTAGTGGAGAATAATTCTACATTTCTGACGGATCTGATCTGGCTCGTGGTATTTTAGTTGTGCTAAAAGATCTGGCTAGGCAGTCCTGGTAGTAGTACTTGCAGATTAGATTCGTACGAATTTTCTTTCGAACCATATCAGGCTTATGGTTAGGCATTTTAGATTCGTACGAATTTTTCTTTCGAGCCATACCAGGCTCGTGGTTGTCCATTAACGCACTGATATCTTTACGAATTTGGCTTGCCACGTATCAGATTCGACAGATTATCCGCTCGTGTATGGGGCCCTATTATACGGTGGGGTAACACTAGTTTTGATTCAAATTAAAATTATAATTCGAAAATTTTTTTTTTGAATTTGACACCTTCAAATTTCAAATAATTTGGGGGCAGCACGTGCCGAACGTCATCTCTGTTACTAGATCGGAACAGTTTTTTAACCGAGCGGTATGGCCGTATCGAAGAGAAGCGAAGCAAGCGGAGATTGATACAGTTGGTCGTGGCTGTAATAACATAAAGTTGTATTTTTTTAAATAGGAATCATAGGTGGCTGTGATATTTTTGAAAAGCTTATTTTTTTCTGATTTGATATGTCTATTTGTGTAATACATTATTTTTAAATATTTAAAAAAACAATAACATTTCGCTTTTTTTATAGTAGCCCATGAAAAAATTTTGGATTTTCAATTAAAACTATGAAAAATATATTACCCAACAAGTATTTATAATTTAATGATTTCAGCATAATAAATTATTATTAGATCAAAGTTTTGCGATTAATAAAAATTATTTGTTTTTAGATTTAAAATGTTAAGCTTGCATTGCCATTCTATTTTCTAATTAAACATGAGATATCGGCGGAAAAAGAAAAATCTTATTAATTGTATGATTGCCTGTCAATAAAATTTTATTTTACAAAAAATATTAATCTAAACACCAAAATCAAATCCCATCTGCGGTAAAAAAATACATAAAATTATCTACTTCACCTTTATTGCATTTCATTAAATCATAAAAAGTGTTAGGTATCATGATAGTATAATGGTAGTGACACATCGTTTTCAATTTTCTGCACAATTAAAATCTGCAACGATCGTATATTTGTTCAATTGAAAATAACTTTAACATATAGTTTATTTTTATAATTTCACATTTTTTACTTTAATAAACGTTCACCAAATTTCTAGATTATTCACACCTTTTATGTGAAATAATTTTTCCATGGCCAACTACTTTCAAATATTTTAATTATATTTTTATTAAAAGCATATAATAATATCAAACTGTATTTATATTATTTTCAGTTCAGAAAAAGATAAACTTTTCGAAAATGTCATAGCCAACTGTGATTCCTATTTAAAAAAATAAAACTTTATGTTAATACATCTAAACAAATGATTTAAAAAAATCGCTGTTAACACTATTAAATTCTTTGTAAAAAAGTGCCTGTATAATGTCTTGTTTCAAATGTGTATCTTTTATAATAAGGAAGTTATGAATTTTTTAAAATTTAGTTAAAATATCAACTTTTGTTTATAAGTTGAAAACACAAGACGATAGCGGGATGCGGTTTTGACCAAATTTATTTCTCAAAAATGGACCCGAGACTGTGTCACTCGTTTTTCTCTAAACCTCTTAGTTTCGGAAATCCCCTTTTCGGACATCCAAAATGCACCACCCTGTACAGTAAAAACCTAAAATAGTACAGAACAGATACTCATGTACTGTAAAAAATCTGAAATTGTTTAGTACAGATACTTAGATGACAAGACCGATTTCGGGATGAAATAGGATAAAATCAGGGATAATGCATTTTTGGAGCTAGAAAAGTTTATTTTTTTTTACATTGTTCCGACAAAAATTTGGTTATGAAATTTTTCGTAGTAAGTGTTTTTTTAATGCTGTGTCCAATGACCAAAAGGGCATTGTGTGACAAGACCGATTTCGGGATGAAATAGGATAAAAACTGGGATAATTCTTTTTTGGAGCTAGAAAAGTTTATTTTTTTTAACATTGTTCCGACAATAATTTTGTTATAAAATTTTTTGTAATAAATTTCTGTTTTATTGCTGCATCAATGGCCAAAAGGGCATTGTGTGACAAGACCGATTTCGGGATGAAATAGGATAAAAACAGGGATAATGTGTTTTTGGAGCTAGAAAAGGTTATTTTGTTTTACATTATTTCGACAAAAATTTGGTTATGAAATTTTTCGTAGTAAGTGTCTTTTTTAATGCTGTGTCAATGACCAAAAGGGCATTGTGTGACAAGACCGATTTTGGGATGAAATAGGATAAAAACAGGGATAATGCATTTTTGGAGCTAGAAAATTTTATTTTTTTTAACATTGTTCCGACAACGGATTTTTTCACCATTAACAAATTTTTCTCTCTTAAAATCTCATATTTGAAACGGCGTTTTGCGTTTTTTCAATTTTTCACTTCATAAAACGCCTTCAAAGTAGGCAACCAGTCATACACTTACAAAATTGATTCCTATTTTGCTAGTGTGAAAGTGGCTTCAAGTTCGGGTATTTTCGGAAATTGAAAGAGCTAGGTCGCGGAGCTGTGTTCACACGATTGGGTTTTTCGCGGTGCCGTAGTGGTGACAGATCGGTGACAGGTCAAAAACATCAACAAATTTAAACATAACCTTAAATTTATGACTTCAAGAGTTCAAAATATGGTTTTTCTGTAATAAAATGGATTTTAAGTGTCGCTTGTGTTTAATTAAAACTGAACCGGACTCCTCTATCAACTTATTTGAATCTGGCTTTGTTGGACGAGGTAATGAAATTATTTGCGATGCAGTAATGAGTTTTGCACCAGAAGTTAAAGTAAATCTTTTCAGTGAGTTTTCTTTATATTTGCTATGTTTTTGTGCAGATCTCTCCTGAAGATAATTTCCCACAGTCAGTGTGTAAAGAGTGTTTACAAAAACTGAACCGTTGCATTGAATTTAGAACATTAATAATAACTTCAGATGCTAAATTAAAAACCCAGAATATAATAATGAAGCTCAAGGAAGCAGTCACTTCGGCGTTGAGTTTTGACGAGCCTACTCAAAGTGAAGACAGTTTAATTGAAACAGTTGACACAAAAGAAGATCTTTCGAAGTTTGAGGCTGGTGCTATTGAATTCATTGACGTGCAAAATATTCATTTGGAAAAATGTAAAGATGAAAAACTTTTATCAGTTAAAAAAAAAGTTAAACGCGACGGTTGCAAAGAAAAGAAACCTGTAATAAAAAAACACAAATGTGAAGAGTGTGATTTACTGTTTAGGTACAGATATCAGTATAATGCTCACAAACATAAGCACACTGGTGACATGCCTTATCGTTGTGATTTATGTGATAAGGGCTTTGGACTGAATTACCTCTTGACCAATCATAGGAGAATCCACTTTGAGGAACGTCCTTTCAAGTGTGAAAACTGTGACAAAGCATTCAAGTAAATACTTCTTGTTATTCATTACGCCACGTTTAAATTTTGAAGATTTCAGAGCTGCCTTGTCCTTCATAGAAGAATCCACAAAGGAATAAAACCATACAAATGCGACTTGTGTGACAAAAGTTTCGTCCAATTGGGCGGTCTGCAAGTGCACAGGAGAAGACACACTGGGGAAAAGCCCTACGTTTGCGAGTTTTGCAGCAAAAGGTTCACAGGCTCTGATTCCCTTTGTAAGCATCTGAAGATACACCAGAACGGGCCTTCAGTGTTGTGTCCAGTTTGCGGTAAAGGCTATAAGAACGAATATTACATGAAATTGCATATGAAGCAATGTCACACCAATGAAAAGCGCTACAGTTGTGAAATTTGTCAAAAGAAATTTACGGCTAAGCCTAGTTTGAATGTGCATATGAGGATACATAGTGGAGTTAAGCCTTTTGAGTGTAAAGTGTGCACCAAAAGTTTTACTCAGTCTAGTGTTTTGAAGAGGCATATGAGGACGCATTCAGGGGAAGCCCCCTATCCTTGCAACGTGTGCGAGAAAAGGTTTGCCTACTCGCACCATCTTTTAAAACATGTGCAAAAAGAACACCCAGAGATTAGTTCTTAAATTCATAAATTGTTTATGTTTGGTTGTGAGAAATGTCTGTATTTTCTTGTGAATTGTGTAATAAAATTAGTAAAAAAATTCTTTGTTTTATTTCTATTTCCAATACGTAAAATGTGCGTTTGATTTAATTTTTCATTGCTTAATTAAAATTAGTTTTAATTTTTTTAACAATGTATAAAATGCCTATTGCCTGATCTAATTTTAGTAGTGTAAGCTTGGCTAGTTGAAATTGCGTTTTTTATTATAAAATAGCCAACTGTTTGGATAGTTTACAAACTAGCCAAGTTTACACATTAGACGTAACAGATACAGGGTTATTCAGTATAAATGACGACCCTGGCACATATTAAGGTGCAACCCAAAATACATCTTTCACCATGTTCAAATTAATGAAAAACGGTGAATCCAAGTTTGCGCCCTTTGCGATTTGACAAATTGTCAAGTAACGTCAAGAGAAATAATGACAATTATATTAAATCTTGAAAAATAAAAGTAAAACACTTTATAACAAAAGTATAATAACGAAAACAGTAAGAATATAACTTAATAAATGTTTACAAAAGATGTTCAATGTGACTACCATTACTTTGTTCGCAAGCTTCGATCCTATGTAAAAATGAATTTCGAACACGTGCCAGAACCTCTGGGCCAATTGATATGCACTCCTGTGTTATTCTGTGTTGTAACTCGACCATATCATCAAACGGTGTTGCATAAACTTGCCCTTTCACAGCTCCCCATAGAAAGTAATCTAACGGTGTTAAATCAGGGCTACGAGCAGGCCAGGCATTAATAGAGCCCCTTCCGATCCACTTGTCACCAAATGCATCGTTCAGCCAACGTCTCACTATTCTATGGTTATGAGGCGGAGCTCTATCGTGCTGAAACCATAGGTTTCTCCAAATTTCAAGCGGTAGATTTTCTAATTGTTGTTCCAAATAATTTATCAAAAAATTTAAATAACGTTCTCCATTTAAATTTTCCTCATAGAAATACGGACCAATAATTCTATCTCCTAGTATGCCGCACCATACATTAATAGAGATTACCCTTTGAAAATGTTTTTCTCGTAACCATTTTGGATTTTCTTGAGCATAGTAGTGTAAATTATGTTTATTAACGTTGCCATTATTGCTGAATTTTGCTTCATCACTAAAAAGAACGTTTCTGACAAAATGACTGTTTTCCACTAGTTGCTCTCTAACAAATTCACAAAATCTTAGCCTTTTTGGAAAATCTGTAACGCGCAATTCTTGAACAGTTTGCATGTGATATGGATGAAACTTGTTTGTTTTCAATATTCGTGAAACGGAAGATTGGCTAATTCCCACCTGTCTTGCGATGCTTTTCTGTTCTACATGGGGATTTTCTGTGACCATTTCCAAAACTTCCATTTCATGATCAATGTCTGTGGCTCTTCGTACCCCTCTGCGTTTATCTGAAGGCCAATTAAACCGTAGACACATCTCCAATCGTTTAAAAATTTTGTCCGTTGGTGTCCTCCGACCTGGGTAACGCTGTGCGTATAGATTAATTGCGGCGACAGCATTTTTACGACATTCCCCATAAATTAAGAGCATATCAGTCTTTTCGTTATTACTGAATGAATACCGAGGCATTTTTTTAAAGAGCTGTAAAATGTGTCAAAGGCTGTCACCTTGTCACCAACTGAAACTTTTGTTAGCAAACTTGGATTCATCCTTATGTATTAATTTAAACATGAATCCAGGCACAAGTGAAAGATGCATTTTGGGTTGCACCTTAATATGTGCCAGGGTCGTCATTTATACTGAATAACCCTGTATATACAGGGTGTTAGGGAATGGTTTAGCAATATTTCGTAAGTGAATTTGTCATGATCAGACGAGTTAAAAAGCCTTATACCATTTTTCTAAAAAGTGCATATTAGCTGTTTCAAAACTATAAAAATGCCAACGTCGCAATTTACCGAATTATTTTTTTAAATAAGGTTGATAAAAATGTAAAATAGTTATTAATGATTAGATCTCTTATTGAAAGTATAAATTACATTAGCTATTAATTTTTTGAAGTACATGAATAATTTATAACAGCTAATTTTGAAAGAAAATGCGACGTTGGCGTTTTTATAGTTTTGAAACAGCTAATACTTTCTTCAAATTTTTTTATTAATACACCTGTTGAGAGCCACTGTACGTGTTCTTTTTGTTTTTTTTTTAGAAATTTCGATCACAAAACACAAAATGAAATAGAAGAATTACGGAATGGGTTAAGAAGTTAATTTATCTCTGCTGTTTTGTCAATAATATTAAAATTTTCGCTAATTTTTATCATTTTAGTTCAGCGGTTCTCAAAATTTGGGACTTTAATTTCAGAACGATTTTTTGGGAAAACTATGCATTTTCGATTTACAAAAAATTTACGTAATCGATTCGTTTTGCCATTCTCTATCTACCTTTCAATTTACGCTAAACCATTCCCTAACACGCTGTATATTTTTTTGCAGCAGCGTTTAAATTACTTTTTTATTTTCCTTAAGAACTGTTTTAATTTCTTGATTTAAGGCTTGTACTTGTTCATCTTTTTTTTCAAGCATTGTTTTAATTTTTTGATTTAGGGCTTGTACCGCTTCTTTTTTTTTCTCAAGCATTGTCGTAAGACTATTATTGAAACTACTTATCTATTTCCATTCCGTGGATCACTACGGGACAGATAAATTTACCTACTTAAGTTTTTTTTATCGGTAAAATTCACGCTCGTATTTCTGATATACCCTGTATTTTCTTTGATAATTAATTTGTGAGGTCTAGGTCGGCATTTATTCTGTTGCCCGCAGAGACGAAATAATTATGTTATCAAATAAATAAATACACTGCCGCTCAAAATTTCTGTTGTGGTGCAGGAAAAATTATGAAATCTTTTAAAATGTGTTTTACCAAGTAACAGCATCTTAGCAGTGAGAAAGCAAAACGAAACAGCAAGAAGTTACCAAAACAATAAGATATTTAAAAAATTAGCATGCAAAGAAAACGTACTATGCATTACTGCAATTTAAAAGTAACATTTTAGATGTGACGAGAGTTTATTATTATTATTCCTAAAAAGGTCTCGACAATATGAGTAGACAGTTGATAAGGTTTTGACACCTTTCCCTCCGTTGCTTCAGCTCCTCTTTTACCAATACATCTTTTTATTTCCTTCCATTTTAATTGGTCACTATTTGATTTTTTACTTCATTATTTTGATTTTTTACGGTGTTAATATAAGAGAAGATTTTATAAAAATAAACCAACGTTTTTCCCTCACCAACTACTACAGTTACTTTCATTGTCAAAGATTTATGTTGGAGTCCTAGAAACTGAGATTGTTTACGGTTCAAGTAGCTATAGATCAGAAGTAGTTTCGAGTATGAGGAAATAAAAACATAGCTAGTAAATTGCTCTAGAGTGCTGTTTCTCTTAGCTTGCACGGTCAGCTGAATACCTGTTTCAGTAGAATATAGTTAAAGGTATTTCATTGTTGAAATTTATATCGTTCGTGTGTCGCATCCACGAAGGGTGTAGTTAAAGAAAGAAACTAAACAATTTATATACTTTATTGATCATTACAAAACACTATAATTAGCTAAACGTTAATAAGAATAAACAAGTCGTGTGCACATTTTTGATTGACATCTCCCATTTTGAGCAATCATTGTAAATAAGTTCTATTTTTCTAAACGAGCATGATATGTTTTAATTTTATTATGTACACGATTTACATTATCAAAAAATAACAATTGTATTAAAAATTTTAGTAAAATAAATGGAAGAAGTAGTCTCACACTAGACGTTATGTACAAATACTGTTAGGTTCACTAACGCAAAACGAAATTGTACGTCATAAGGTATATCAAAACAAACATCACAGGAATTTTATTCAGATTCGGAGCGTCACTTAAAGCACTCGCATGGCAACTCATGTCCTCCGGGGGCAACTGCACAATGGGTATCCGCGTCCCGGAGGTGATGTCCGTACACGTCGCCTCCTTCACCATGTCGTTCATCCGCATCGCGGTTTCCACAGGCGCGTTGTGGGACTGCAAACTTTCCCTTGTCCACCTCCGCAACCAATGTCCCAGCCAGGCCAAGTGGCAACCGCAGCGGAAGGGATTCTCTGAGATGGTTAAGCCACCTGGAACAGGGACACGTTGCAAACTTTTAGCCCACACGCGCGAATACTCGGAGGAAAACAAACAAAACTTGGACACGCGCAAAATTGGAACGCTTAAAGTATAACCGCGAACTTTTACCCTAATTACAAAAGACCAATGCTTTTTATAAGAACCAAATTTTCTGCATCCAAAAAAATATAATACGTACAAATGAGGGTCCAAACGGTTTTAAATAAATTATAAATTTAACTAGTTTACTAATTGTGTGTAAAAAATGAAGAAATGTTGAGTCTTACATTATTAATAGATTGAGAAACACTGACGACTAGAATTTTAACTTATAAGCAATTATCAATTTGCACACCATCCTATATTCTTCAAAACGCTGCAAATAGGTTTGACGATACAAAAAAGTGTACGAAACAGTTGTAGAGAATTAAATTTTCTACAATTAAGTCTGTAACACCATGTTTCTATCTTCAACTGTTTAGGTTTAAATTAATTTTCCGATTGACCACCGGCAAAAATGAAACATATTTTTGACCATTGAAAATAGCAAATTTTATTCTCTAGAACTCCCTCTTTTACATGTTTTTTTTTAAATCTTGAACTGTATTTGCAGCATTTTTAAAAATATGGAACGGTGTGCAAATTGGTAAAAGTTTGAATTTTTTTTTAGTATAGTTTCCGATAATTTTTTAGTTAAATTAGTTAAATTTGTTGGTAGAATAAATCCTTAGAAACAATTGTTATAATCATAGTAACGATTGTTTTTAATTGTTCATTAAACTTAACTAACGTAGGTGAAAGTTAGGAAAGGGACAACTGCGCTATGTATTTATCGACCCAATGGAACTGTCGAGACAGGACGTTTTATTTGCACGTCGTGTCATATCCTAATCTGTAGTCGAACCTGACAAGATACAAACCTGAGATTAAAGTCGTCCCAACGTTCTTCCAAGTTGTAGTATTCCCATAAAAGATTTCTGGACTAAGATAAGACAACATATTGTTCCTCAAATCTATCGTTAAATATGAAACTTTGTACATGCTGGAGAAAAGTCCCGGAGGTAACTCCTCAATTTCAGTGTCCGTAATCCTCAAAACTAAATCAGGATTCCTCCCAAATCTAACGAAAGCGTCCCTATCTATCATTTTCAAATTTCTCCCAGTGATTTCTAAATGCCTGATCTTTTTGTTTTTCACACACAACAGTTGCTCATCAAGGACCGATTCCATGATATGTATCTTCAAGATCCTCAACTGTTGCAAATTCGCCATTAAATTGCAAAACTGTTCGTTAAAGTTATCAATGTTTGGCCACGTCTGTATCGTCAACGAGTTCAAAATCTTGATTTGCTGAATGGCTTTGCTTTCGAACCGATCGAGAAACCTCAGCCCTTGAATATTCAAATCTTGCAAATTGGATAACCCGTAAAAACTATCGGCGACAATTTCTTTAATTGGGTTAAAGGACAAATCCAAAGATTTTAATCTCGGTAAGTGTATCCAGAGATGCGCGGGCACTTCGAACAACTGATTATGGCTCAAGTCTATCGATTTTAATTTGCCCAACTCTTGTACCGAGTTCTTGCTGATTGCTTCGATATGATTGTGGGATAAGTTGAGGTGGACCATGTTGGGCAAGGGCAGATGTGGAGTGGAAGTAATCCCCGAATTGGCCAAGTTTAGATGCTTCAAACTTTGCGCGTAGTGGAACAGTTCTTTGAAGTTGGCACGTAGAGGATTCGAACTCAAGTCGAGCACTTGCAGCAAGCCCAAACTTGTAAAAACGTTGTCCGGGAGGATCGTCAGCTTGTTATTGCTCAAGTTGAGGTGGTGGAGGAAGGGGATGTCCGGAAACGTCGTGCTGTCAATGTGCTCGATGTTATTCGAGCTGATGGAGAGGTGCCGGAGACTCAGTCCGACGTCGGAGAGGCTCAAGCTGGGGACCACGCTGAAGGAGTTGTAGCTCAAATCCAGCATTTCAATGACGGTGTTTTGGAACACGTCTTTGGGGAGGTAATTCAGGCTGTTGCTGCTCAAGTCGACCACTCGCAGCTGCGGCATGTTGGCGAACTGGCTGGGGTGCAGCTGCGAGATGAGGTTTTTGGACAGGTCCAGGATTTGGAGGTTCTGGAGGCCGGCAAAGGCCTTCCTGCTGATGAACATGATGTTGTTTTGTTGTAAGCTGAGGTGCTCGAGCGAGGTCAAGTGCATAAAGCTGTTGTGGTCAAGGCGGGCGATTATATTGAAGTCTAGGTGGAGCTTTTTGAGAAGAGCGGTGTTTTCGAGACACTTGGGGATTCGGGCGAGGTTGTTGTAGCGCAAATCGATCACGTGCACGTTGAGGATTTTCAAGTCGGAATTGCAGGAGATGATTTGGTTGCGACTCAGGTTGAGATGTAAGGGAGTGGATAAGTTGGCGAAGCATCCGAAGGAGAATTCCGATAAAAAATTGTTCTGTAAGTCGAGCTTCGCCAAGGACGGCAAGTTGGAGAAAGCGCGACTGTGGAGCTTCGATATTAGATTATTGGCGAGGATCAGCGTGTTGAGTGCTGGAAGGTCGTTAAAACTATCGGCTTCGATGGCTCTGATGCGATTATTGGAGAGAAGAATGGTCTCCAGACTGTTTAACGATTTAAACGTGTCGGTGCGGACCGTGGATATTTCGTTGTTGGACAAGCGGATGTCTTTGAGTTTGGAGTGGATGGCCGGTTTTAATAAGTTGATCGGTATCGTTCGGATCTTGTTCGATTCGATATTGAGATATTTGAGTTCGGGAAGCGAGTCTAAAGAGAATTCCGGGACCGTATCGAAGTTATTGTTGTCGACGGAAAGCCATTTCAAGTTTGTTAGCGGTTTGAAAATTTCGTGCGGAAGGTCGTCTCGGTCGAGTCCGAACGATACTTCCAAACTCTCTAAGCCTTCGAGGCCGGCGAAGGCGTTGCTGTCGATGACCCGCAACGGGTTAAAACTCAAGCTGAGTTCTTTAAGTTGCTGCAAGTCGGCGAAGATTTGACTCTTCAAGCTTGTAATTCGATTGTTCCCCAGTATGAGGCTCTTGATGTTTGAGCCCCAGCTGAAATCGCTCTCGCCGATTTCGTATATTTCATTAAAACCGATGTTAAAGTGGGAAATTTTCGAGCAATTTTGCAATGTTTCAACCGGAATTCTTGTCAAACGGTTTCCGCTCAAGCTCACCGCTTTCAGACTGGAACAGAAAGTGTCGAAGGCTCGTTCCGGTATTTCACTTAGCAAGTTCGACGATAAGTAAAGGTATTTAAGCGAGTTGAGTTGGCCCAAGGCGTAGGGAATCCGCTGGAAATTATTGTGATCGAAATCGAGATACTCCAAAGTGTCCTCTATACCCTCGAACGTTCTAATTTCGAGATCCTCGAGCATATTGTACGAAAGAATTATCCTTCCACACTGGAGACCGGCAAAGCTTTGGCTCGACAGCGTCTTGAAGTCGTTAAAAGCCAGATTTAAATCCCTTATATAAACAGAACCGTTAAACGGGGATCTCGGCAAACTTTTCAGATAGTTCTCGCCAAGATCGATTTTCTCCAGCCATACTTTCCTGGCGAACGTGTGCTCGGGTATCGTCTTGATGTGATTCCCGCGCAAATACAGCCATTGCAAATGAGGCAGGCCACTGACGATTTCGAGCGGAAAGTTCTCAATCAAATTATGCGAAATACTGGCGGTTTGAAGAGTAAGCGGCAGAGAGTGCTTATGGATTTTATACATTCGGTTTCCGTCCAAGTTCACCCAAATGAGGGACTTGAAGTCCCTCAGACCGTGCGACGCTTTAGAGATGTGATCCTGCTGCTCATCCGCCACTTCGGTGATGTCGTTCTCGCCTAGAAACAGCGTCGTCAAAGTGTTCTTCACGTGCGACCATTCGCTGCCTATCGACGATATTTGATTCCTGAAACAAAACGAAAGCTCGATCAAAAAAATATCCGTCTAATAACATGGCAATTATTATAATTATGTTGATTTTGCATACACAGCATGCGCAAATAAATTATAGTGACAGATAATCCACCGATGTAATTGCTACATGTTTATCGAAAATGATTCCATAGTTTCCTGTGTTTTGTTGTACCATTGTTGTCAACAAAATACTCGATATGTACGAGTTCAGGCCTTGACCTAATTCTGAATTGATGAAAAGTTTTATTCCGAGACACCTAACACAAATTTATTGACATGTCTAGACACACAAAACGTAATTTTATATTGTGCGAGTCACTATTGTGATCGCAAATCGATTCTATACACCTGGAAGTTACGTACCGTAATTGAGAGAAAGCTAAAAAGCTCTGATTATTAAAGAGCTTTTCGCATTTTTTTAAACTCGTTTCCTACCAATATTCCTTTTTTATTATTATTATCATAACGGTATCGGACACTAGAATGTAAGCAAGGTTAAATAAGGAAAAAAATATATTAAAGAGGAAACAACAAATTTTTAGCAAATATGTGCTGTATTTGCTTACTTATTCAGTATAAACTGCGATTCAAATACACACAGTTTATTTAATACAGTTGTTTTCCATTAAAATAATGTTACAAATATTAAAAATAAACATTTGATTGTTTACTCTGTGCGCGTTATTTTATTGGGTTAAAGTGATATTTACAAAAATATGAAATAATATGTAGTAATATTTGTTAAGCTTGTATTTTTTTGTCCGAATCAGTGTATTTAAAAACAACAGGTAATAGTCGTAGTTAGTAAAAAATTACATAAAACGCAGAAAGTAATTGTTTACGGAAAAGTCTTGATGATTTTGTTTACACGTTTCTTGGCGTTGTTTACATTGTCTTCAATTTTCAATTGGGCTTTACACAAAGAAATAAACGAAATTAGCTTTCTGGCGGTGTATTTTGTTTGCATTTTAGGTACACCCGCAATAACGAGACTCAGAATAAATACTTCATAATAGTCAATTACGCCTCCTTTTGGATCGGCGCGTTTGTGTTATTGCAAAGTTTGTTGGAAATTTATCTTACAGTTGCTTCCAACTGCCGTACATTTTAAAAGTGAATATTTAATTTCGTCGGTTACAAATTTAATCCCGAATTTTAATCCGTGACGAGGAAAGATAAGTCTAAATATTTATGCTTCCGAAGATAAAATCCAAAGGGAATTTTGGATTTCACAAATGCGTCATCGGCAAATTCTCAATTCGTTCCCGACGGTAATAAAAATTATCACGAACGAGGCTAATTTGCAGATGGGTTGATTTTATCGGGGCAAGTAGGTCGAAAGTTCGGTAATGCATTAAAGTCGAACGCCGAGTCCAAAAACGTATTTTCATTAGACACGTTCATATGTATGAGGATACGAGTTGAACTTAAATAACGAAGTCGTTCTAATAGGATGCGTTTGTCTCGACACATTTGCATTTTAGATTTGCATTTCCAAGACAAAGCATTTAGTTTGACATTACTTTAAGCAAATTTGTAGATATTAGATTGCGAGAGCGTTGTTCTGAATTTAAACTCACCTCAAAACATGGAAGAATACTTCACAGGAACTCACCTTTGTGCTCCTTTCACGACAGCCATGTTTGCAAAAGAAGAATGGCAGTAGGAACCCTAATATCGCAATTACGGCCGCTACTTTTAAGGAGTTTTGTTTTTCTTGTATCGGGTCAAGCCCGAAACGTGTAACCGAGGAGAGAACCTTTGAGAAGCCAGGAACTCTAACGAAATGGAGGTAAATGGGGTAACCCGTTTTTATGTGATCCGTGCTCGTTTCAGTGCCGCAAAAGATCCTCCAACATGTTTATAAAACTCGACGTATTTAGAAGTGTTAAAAATCGATCTGAAAATCCACCTGTCCATCGCAGTCTAGACACTGCTTTCCTGAAATCTGCCGTGAAATTGAAAACAATGCCACCGACCAAAAGTTAAAGCTGGAAAGTCGAAGATCAATTTTTAATTAGAAACGTTTGATTGAGTTTTATATGCTGCCGATCAAATAAAATCAAACTGTAAATAGAAGAGTGAATTTGCGACTGGATGGTTTTCAAATTATGCAGATGGAGGAATAAGTTGAATGAAGATTGGAAGTTTTTGAAGGAAAGCATGCCTTTTGTCAAACAAAACAATTAAAGCTCCGACGCTGATTTGAATTTTATAAGTTAATATAGGGAATAATTGGAGTTGGCTTAAATCATGCATTACGACCCGACTCGAACAGCTTTTTCCAAGGAATTCGACTGATTTGTTGTAAAAATTAATAACAATTGTAACAACATCAGTTAAATTTAAAAAAAAAATATAAACAAAAACAAGTCAAATTTGGTGAATGCGCCGGGCGAATTTTTTCAACAGTATTTCAGATAACGGCAGTTGACATTGTTGTTAAAATCATGTTGGTTTGAGTATTCAGCGCTATAAAACACTAACATTCGATAAAATAAAACTCCGTTTAAGATTAACATCGTCTTTACGAGTTATCGATTTCTCGAATTGGTTCAGAAAATTGCATCGGAATTGGCCGTCACTGTACATTAACATAACTAACGTTAACCTAACGCTTACCCTCATTTTCCTAATGCATTCCATATACGATGTAGTTTCAATGAGAGTCAATATCCTCTCATCCTCCACAAACAAATTCTTCAAGCATTCCTGAATAATTTACCCCAACTGACCGCAACAGTTTACTCCTCATTAGCACCATTTATGCATCAATGAGAGGACAGAGTATGATTAAAGAGGATTATGCTAATTATAGATTTAGGACGACTGGTGACATTAACAAGATCGAGAACTTTGTCCAATAACATTTTTCAGGAAAATTTCTTTGTCCGGATTACCGTCAAACAATCGTGATTTCCATACGCTTATTCTTTGAATTTTCCAATTGTGCGGAGTGTATTGTTATGCAGCAGTGGACATTTGAGTCGTTTTAATGATGTGGAAACATGACAGTGCACGAAAACTTTTAAATCTTTTATTACAGTCATTTTGTTGTTTGAGTTGCTTTCGACTAATTGAATATTTTTACAACGATTTAGTTGCAATCGAACTAATGGCGTTAAAAAATCGAATCACAAATAAAACTTTTCACTTTATTTGATGACAAACAAGTTTCATGGTTAATACCTCTCAAAGTAAAAATTCACAAAGCTATAACCGTTTTGTTGGTCATTTAGTGGCCACACTTAGTATCAAGTGTATGGACACCATCATGCGTGTTCAGGAGCAATTTTCTTTTCAGAGAATTGCACACTCGTCGAACCAATTCAAACTCTGGTTCTGACAAATGGGGTATTTAGCTATAGGAAACTACGACGAGTAAAGTGTTGTGAAACTTCACGTAAACTCGGTTTAATTTAAGAAAAACAAACCATGTGATGTATGCCGCAGACGGATTTAAGTCTTAAATCGCTTTTACTATTGAGGCGTTTCCAGGATTAACGAAATTGCGTACTAGAAGCTAGAAAGCTGGAAAGTAGCCAATTGTCTGAAATTTCAGACGCCGCTGACTATTCGCTTTGAATCTCATCCAAAGCTGCGCAGAATTAATATTTGGGGAAAAAATTAGGGATATATACAAGTCGCTTCCATTTGGCTGCATTCTAAAAATATGCAAGTTTTAAAAGCAACTTAAATTTTCCATATGGCTAGTTAAACTAAACCACATGCACTAATTTAAAGCAAACACCTGTGAGCTTATTTCGTTTTACTACAAATTTCATCCATTATTTATAAATTAAAAACTAAACCAAGCGGAGAAATAGCCGAAATCCAGTCACGTGCTGGTTCTATAACAGCAAATTAACTTCCTTTGCTAGTTTTAGTGGTTTAGTAGTTTGTTTGATTAAACCACATACAAATTCTGTCTCTTTTGTTTAAACTTTATTCCGCAGACGTAAGTTAATTTCACGTACCACAAAAATATCCCATTCGCAATAAAAGAGACTGACAGAATATTTAATAAAAGGAGATCCTTTTCAACTCAAATAATTACGAAATAACATGAGCGAATTTCAATCTCGATTGTGATTAAAGAAGGAATTTCAAATTTGAATCGAAGCCGACGCATCCAATAAAAAACCCTTATTGCCGAATGTATTTTTACTCAAAGCGCTATTACACTATTCCAGATGGAACAAAACGGTAAGCAATAGGGGAATTTAATTTAAATAAACACAGAATCAGGCGCTAATCCCCATGTAACAGTTATTTCATGCATTTTCGGTCAGCACAACGCTTTAAATTTTTATTAAATGCGCTTTTTCATCCCTTGGATTTAACTCGGGAAACATTAGCGATAAGGACAAAGCGATAGGGATTTAATCCTGGGGAAAATTCGAGGCAATAAAAGCATTATTGATAAACACTCCAAATAAAACTAATAAAAAGCTGTGAAAGTTTAAACAGAGGGGGTTCATACATGATTTGCAGAATTAAAGGGGTACTATATAACTGAAAAGTTTTAGATATTGATCCTTCAAATCGGGAATGAATTATTAAATATTAAAATTGGAGCGAGATGCACTTTTTGAAATTTCTAGATTATGAATTGACTGTGAGCCCACAAATTGGAAACTTTTGGTGAAATAAAAAAGTTCCTTTATGTACTTGGAATAACTAATTAAATGTTTAACAAATAGAAATGGGAGCAAGAGTAACTTAGTTTTGATGAACAGTCGAGAATTTAATTAATTTTACTGTTGATGTTTGTCAACAAGGTATTGCAAGAAGTGAATAGAATTCAATTGTAAATAGGACATATTGCGACATTTCTTGCTGTTGTGTTATGATTAATATAAAGTGGAAAATAGTGTCATCATAGTTTAGTTATTTGAACAAATTAACATAGAGCAACTCTATTAAATGTAACCGTAAACATAAATACCTGCCTTCGACTAGTATTCATTAAGGTTTGAGAATCAAGTAATTAGATTTTATCGAACTGCTCTAACAGTATCATTCAGATGTAAAAAGACCACTCTCAGTAAGTTCAGTGTAGTAGCAACCATAACATTTAGTAGTCATTAGAAAATAAATCCGAAGCAAATTAAGCCACCCTAAAAGAGGCTATGAAATCGCCATTTCCATTTTAGCTCAAATCGTAATTATTGCAGTTTTTGTCAAGGTCCTTGTGTCGAAAAATTGCTCGGCTTGACACATGAAAAAGCTTTTATGTTGAAAAGTTGGAGACGCATCTCTGTGAGGGAGTAACTATACAAGAAGTATAAAAGATAATTTCAGAAAGGTAGGAACATACCCGTGCAAATTAATCCACTGCAGACTTCGCAGCTCTTTGAGTGCGAGGAAAGGAACACTGTCTAGTTGATTATAGCTCAGATCCAACGAAGTGAGGCTTTTCCATAACGAACTGGAACAAACATATTACGGGATGATAATTTAATAACTAAGGCGGGTGTTTGGGAATTTGTAAAAATGGGTTGGTTAATTAAATTTTTAACCCTGATCCACTCTATTATACGTTTCGAAAAAACAAAATTAAAACTATCGAAAAAATATATAAATTTTGTTGAATTTACGGTTCAGATAAAGACACAGTGGAATTCAACTCGTACGTCGTAAAAACGGTTTTGAATGGCTTTCCTACATGCATTTACATGCTGAATATTGGCAAGTTTATGTAAACTAGTTTAATTTAGTTTCATGTCGCAATCTCGGCTCTATTGACAGTTTGGAAGGACGTCCAGGTCGTATAGAGCAATAATTCAGCCAAGCGAAACGCCACTAAAAATGATCACAAAATCGCAGAGAGGCCGACTCTGCTGAAGCAGCAGGACTTTTAAGCGGTCTCCTGCAACATGTCACTCGAGATCTCGATATGAGTTCTAGGTAATATACTGAGCCGTCAAGCGTCTTTAGGAGGGACATTCACATGACTTGTTCAGCCAGACGCAAACAATAACACGGAAAGAGATGAGAAAAATCGGAAGTTCTGTGAGAAATATCCCCAATTAATTTTATGAAATAATTGAGAAAATGGGAAAAGTTGAAAATAACGGGATCGGCGTATTCGGACATACTGAGGAAAGTTTCGAGAGGATTAGGTGGTCGCGTATAAAAATCCAGAGGTAGTTTATTTATTGAACTGAGTTCCGCCCTTGTTGCTATCCAAATTGAACCATTTTCTGATACAGACTTTTATTAGGTATTATTCGTGTGTGGCGCTTTGTGGCTTTCGGACTGCTGTATACATTTTCCTACTTACCAGATCACCACTAACAAGACGCTTTCCTCGACAATAAATAAAAATCGCAAGCAAATCTTGTAATTTCGTTTCATCCAAGCCAAAGCTTAGAGAAGCAAGGTAAAATATTTCCATTTTTTTGGCGTTAAAAATAATCACGAATAAATTTAGATGCTACTAGAAGTACTAGAAGAATCACCTCACACAATTTATAGCCACAATATATTTTGGTTTAATTGTCAAAACATCGTTCAACGAAGTTTATTATCGTTGGATCTTTTTCAAAAAAGATTATTGTTCTCCGACTTATAGTTTTCGACAAAATTTCAAAAAAAAGCAAAAGTAGATCAAATGTAAAAAAATTCATAACTAAAAATCTATTGGGATTTTGGTGGCGGCAATCGATTCCCCGGATCATTTTGCATAGGTAAGGATCAAAATAGTTTCAGATTTTTGAATAGTTTTGCCGTAATTGAGAAAATAAAAAAATTAAAAAATTTGTTATTAACACCCCCCTCTACAAAATGGCTAATTTTTAAATTGTCTCAAAATCAATTAAAACCCATTCTATCTGATAGATTTTGATGTGCTCTTTACGATGGAAAAAAGCGTTTTCCTCTAGCTCTTTTAGTTTGGCCGTAATCGACGTTTGAAAATTGAAATTTTTGCGAGATAACGCCTTGATACCTATGCCATTTTGTAGGGCTTTTTACCGGTTTTAATCGATTTTGTCGTTTTTCGCTAACTCTAATAGTTTCGCCGTAATCGCCGTTTAAAAATTAAAAAAAAGTGAAAATGGCAACATTTTTTTGCGTTTTTCTCGAAAACTATAAGACTTAGAGCAAAAATCAATAAAGCATAGCTTTATTGGATAGCGTTTGAAATTCTCTATTTTCTCGTCAAAACCTGGAGCCGCTCCGGGCAACGGTTCCGGGTATAGAGGCATTTAAAGTTTTACATTAAAAAAATTCGTAACTGAAAAACTAAAAGTCGTAGAGCAAAACGGTTTGTTCCAGTGAATTCTACGGATCATTTTACATATTATATCGGTTTTTTACAAGATTTAAAAATTTGAAATTTTTTGCTCAAAATTAGGGTAGCCTAGTGACTAGTGGTACTTTATTCTTCAATAAAAAAATTCGTAACTCAAAAACTAAAAGTCCTAGAGCAAAACGGTTTGTTCCAGTGAATTTTAGGGCTCATTATACATATGATATCGGTTTTTTACAAGATTTAAAAATTTGAAATTTTTTGACTATAGTGGTACTTTATTCTTCAACAAAAAAATTCGTAACTCAAAAACTAAAAGTCGTAGAGCAAAACGGTTTGTTCCAGTGAATTCAGCGGCTCATTTTTCGTATTATACTAGCTGTTCACGAGATTTAAAATTTTGAATTTTTTTGCTCAAAATTAGGGTAGCCTAGTGACTAGTGGTACTTTATTCTTCAACAAAAAAATTCGTAACTCAAAAACTAAAAATTCTAGAGCAAAACGGTTTGTTCCAGTGAATTCTACGGCTCATTATACATATGATGTCGGTTTTTTACAAGATTTAAAAATTTGAAATTTTTTGACTATAGTGGTACTTTATTCTTCAACAAAAAAATTCGTAACTCAAAAACTAAAAGTCCTAGACCAAAACGGTTTTTCCAGTGAATTTTGCGGCTCATTTTACATATGATATCGGTTTTTTACAAGATTTAAAAATTTGAAATTTTTTGACTATAGTGGTACTTTATTCTTCAACAAAAAAATTCGTAACTCAAAAACTAAAAGTCCTAAAGCAAAACGGTTTGTTCCAGTGAATTCTACGGCTCATTATACATATGATATCGGTTTTTTACAAGATTTAAAAATTTGAAATTTTTTGACTATAGTGGTACTTTATTCTTCAACAAAAAAATTCGTAACTCAAAAATTAAAAGTCCTAGAGCAAAACGGTTTGTTCCAGTGAATTCTACGGCTCATTATACATATGATATCGGTTCTAATCGATTTTGTCGTTTTTCTCTAACTCTTATAGTTTCGCCGTAATCGGCGTTTAAAAATTTAAAAAAAGTGAAAACGGCAACCTTTTTTTGAGTTTTTCTCGAAAACTATAAGACTTAGAGCAAAAATCAATAAAGCATCAGATCGCGCTTGAAATTCTCTATTTTCTCGTCAAAACCCGGAGCCGCTCCGGGCAACGGTTCCGAGTACAGAGGCATTTAAAATTTTACAATAAAAAAATTCATAACTCAAAAACTAAAAGTCGTAGAGCAAAACGGTTTGTTCCAGTGAACTCTACGGCTCATTTTCTGTATTATGCCAACTTTTCGCGAGATTTAAAATTTTGTTTTTTTTTTTGCTAAAAATTAGGGATTAGTTCACGATGGTTTGTGTATGGCTCGCTATTTTAAACAATTTTTGCAAAGTTATGGTAAATGTAATGTAGTTTTTCGATATATTATCGTGTTATACACCCTAATACTATTTGTTTACACACTTATTACTGAATTTTTTGTAATCGCAAACACGCAAACCGAGCTGAATCCATGGCTATACAGCCATTTAATAAAATATAGATAGATTTTCCAAATGGGGTGGTGTTTGCTATGAAATAAATAGTTAGAATATTAAAGTAAATGCATTTTCTCTGCAATCATGACGTTGTTAAAGCTACTAATCGTTCGATATGTTGGTGTCCATCGACAAGGGAGAATAAAATTGTTTGTCTTTGCTGTAATTGAGTAATAAGCGTCATCTAGTATTGCAATCAGCTGCGTCTACAAACCATACCGTCCTTTCGTAATTGCCTCGCAAAATCGTGATAACAATCTGTCGCACAAAAGTAGGAAAGCGAGTATAAATTGGATCCAAATATTTATTTTGAAACGAACACTTAATTGGGTTTATCTAGGTACAAAGCGAAATAAATTAATTAGAATAGAGCTCCATATTGATGCTAAATGAGAATTTTAATTAGTCCGGTTCATGCAAACACCTAAAAAAATCAATTCTTTTGTCAATTAAAACAAACGCAAGTATAAAACACGAAACCGGAAATGACCCTAAAGTAAAACGTATGGCTATAATAATTTCCGTTGCAGTAACATGCTAAAACTATTAGATAAAGTTAAATTTTCGAGTTAAGTCGGCAGTTTTTCCACCGAAACGAATGTCCAATAATTCTCCTTTAAGGTTTATTTCATGCAAAGGAGGCCAAAGCTGGATAAAACTTGATTTTTACATGGGGCTATAGACCTGATTGCTGTATTACCCAGCCACTTTTCGTTTTATTCCACTAAAGTTATTTCCGATGAGGGAAGTATTTTGTGGAAAAAATTTATTACCTAACAGTGGCGTAACTTACATCGTTTTGATTTATTTTACACGGATATAAAAAAGCGAAAAAATAAAACGACATTTACGTCGCCGTTATTTTGAGGGTTGTAATTTGTTAGACCACCGGAGGCGGCGTTTAGGAGTTCATATCGAACTGTTTTTTATTACGTACTAATTTCACTCGATGAAATACGGCACTGCATAAGCAAATTAGGTTCTGCATGCAGTGTCGTAACTCTTAACAATAATTTCGTTTATGACAGAAGACAAGTTCGCACTTAATACGTTCCTGGTAACGAATCGAGTTTGATAAACACTTTCGAAGAACAATTTAAATTTGTAGAAACTGTGTTTTGGCTTCGAAAGAAACGGCCATAAATCTCAAACATCCGATAAGTTTTAAGTTTTACTGCGTGTAAATTATCCCCACTCCAGTCCGCAATTTTACTACCAAATAAGTCGACAAAACCTCTATAGTTATAGTACATTTTCATTATTTATACTCTTTTTATTATTCATAAATTAACTTTTATTATGCTAATGCACGTACCTAACTGACGAAAGCGGGAAAATTTTTCTTTTCCCTTGGCACATAAATAATGAAATATGAATCAACAATTTTTTAATTAAGACGAATTTTGACTTTTTCTAATTACTCGATTTCGAAATGGGTTGTCATTACCATGCTGTTGCCAAGAAGTAATTTATGATTATTTTATTAGACATTAATGACTCAGTTACACGAACAATGTGTGGCGATAAGTGCTAGATAAAGAAATGTCCCAAATAAAGCTCGTGTAATGTAGTTTTTACTGATAGCGAGCGAATCGATATCGTGAAAGAGGAAATTTATTAAAGCTTAATCGGTGGATATGAACCTAACATAAAATGGATATAGTCGCATTTATGACATATTGAAAAATTGCCGCTGTAAAAAATTTTTCCATCAAACAAAGCAAAAAAATTTAATCTGGTGCCAAGCACAAAATTGTAACCCGGCGCATCCACCAATTTTAACCGGTTTCTTCTCTCGAATGACGACAGTTGAGCAGTAAACTTTATGATTTCGCAGTCATTGTGACCTACTGAAGAGGTCCATTTCACGATGTGAACGAAGTTTTTTGCTGATGTTCGATGAAAAATGACAATACTGTGGAGACATGAATTTTTATTGGAAAAATTTATTTTCGGTCTGAAACCGAAACTTTTATTTTTCTTTCGCCGTGAATATTTAATGAACAGCAATTTTTCACAGCCTCTTATAAATTAATCGTAGGAAAAATGCCAACATTGCTCCGCAGGTAATTTGCTTAAAACTGGTAGCAAATGTGTTTAAATAAATTACACTTTGCATTGTAACAGGAGAGTGTTATCTTTGTGACACAACAAGGATAAATAGTAATAGGATTAACTGATGATATTTGGGTACGAGACATTTGTGTAAATGATAAATTGCATGCAGTCATCCCTGGAGTTGGTAAACAACAGTTGCAATACGCTGAAACTTTGAAATATGGAACTGAAATAGCAACTGCATGGAAAATAAATAAATTTTCTAAAATCGTCTTTCGACTTTATTGTTTTTTATTCCAGAATTGGGTGCAGTTAACCTTATATTTTTCCAGTCACAATCAACCATTGGATCAATAAGTTTGAGTTAGCCCAAAGACCTTCTCCGTTTGGCAACTTGAAAAGTTCTTAATAGGGGATTTGTTTCCTTCGAGTGCAAATCAACAAACCTGACTAGTTTACAAATTTACTGTACAAGTTTTTTGATATAGATAGATTAAAATATCTGAAATATCAATGCTCCACTTTAGTGATTTTTTTTGTGTTTTTTGCTTTAAACGAAATATTTATTCCAAGAATAAAAGTTATCTAATCACGTTTAGAAACACGCAAGTAATAAAACTCCAGCTTACTTACATTACGAAAATTGCTCGTATTATAATGTATTTGAAAGTATTAAAAATAAAAATAACGATGAAGGAAGCAATTATTTAAAGTACCGTAAAATACATTTTCCATATTTTGTCTTTAAATAAGCACTAGACTAAATACATGGCGTTTTTTTTGTAAAGTTGGTAACGTGGCATTGACCTATCGACCACTTAATGTCAAACATCAAAGACGTAATCGGGGTATATGTTATAAATTATTCCCTTAAAAGGGGCGTTTATGGTAAAATAATTTTAAAGCTTTGACATAAATCTTTGCGACCAAAAGGGGATTACCTATGCTAGTAGAGAATCATTCCATTTATTTTTAATTTAGATGTACGTACTCGTAATTGAAAGTTATTAAATTTTTCCAAAAATTTGTTATCTTTATGTAGATAATGTGTGTTACAAGAGAAGAGGAAAAATCTTGCTTTTATATATTATTATAATATTTTGAAACTGTCAAAGTTTGTAATAAATCCTCTCCTGGCTATGGACATTCGCTTCCTTTAATATATTTTCGGAATTTGGATCAAATCATCCACATATCACACTTTCCCACCACATTCACCTCTGTTAAGTCGGCGTGTAAATAATCCAGCCGTTGTTGGATCATTTTCGGGTGCAGCTCCAGATGGAAGCCCATTAATAACACGACAAACAATTAAGTCATTGATATCCGTATCCGGATCGGAATACCGGCAAAATGCAATATACGGAATTTGCATCAGTCTGAATAACTAACGAGATATGAGTTATGTGTGTAAATTATCTGTTTGATGTCAGGTAATTACGGAGGAATTAAGTTCCACATGCTCGCTAATGAGAATGAAGAATTACATAATGGAACTTTTACGCTGTAAATGATATTTCACTTACCTGTTACGCTATTTGCATAATTTTAATCTCGGCGAAATCGCGGTATAAATCACCGACAATGATTTAAAAGGCACTGCATTTTTGGACAGGGAATAATGGGAATGACTTTCATTTGGGAGGCGAGGATGATGACTATCTGACGTGGAGGTGCCGAGAAATGCCATTAATTTTTACGCTGGCTCGCATATTATTGTGACGGCAGGCCAAAAGGGGAAATAAAGGGTGGGCAGGGAAGTAAATCTAGCGTTTTGGACGATTTATGGGCCAAAAAGCACAGATGCTATTTAGTTGCGCAACGAGCATGTTAATTTTTTTAATTTTAGTGAAAGTTATCACTGAATTACTGAAGGGCGTAATTGACGGCACTTTGATATTGAGGTGTAACAACATATTTCGAGCTATTGATTACAATGAGTACTATGTAAACTAACGTGGATCCCAGTCGTTAGGTTATTATTCCCGAGCGCGCCTTAAAAGCTTCACTTAGTCGACGTTGCTAGTAAATAAAGTTTAATAAACTTGAACAGCGCAGTAATTGATAATTAAGTAGTTGAAGAAGAGATACGCGAAGCTGTGCTCCAAACTCCGGGATTCTCCACTGTTCAATTATTCAGTGCGATAGTTTAAGGAGTTGACTGGAAGAATTGTTGCGCATTCCGTTGAGCGATCTCGATTTATTTTAGCCAAAAAAGTGCGGGATTGGTGTTCTGCACTTTATTGGATTTTGTAGGAGATTGTTTTTTTGGTGCAGTTGCGAATTGCCGAAGTTGTAATTCCGTCCTCTCGCAAATCGAACCCATCGCAAATTGCTGTGTTACACGTAAATCGTGTGCGCATTTACATACTTAAATCTTATCTGTCAATTGTGTATTGCTCGTAAAACAAGGTTTCGCCATTTGCATCGGATAAAATTGTTTCGGATTACTGTCCACAGTCAGTCGAATGAAATAAAGGGGCAAATTTGATGCGACACTCGTTTCGAGGGCTGTTCGAATTGTGTGTAAACACGGAAAGAGCGGACCGCGCGACAATCCTAAATTACAAATATTTCAATTACTGAAGTGTAACAAGCCACAACCCCATGCAATCACAGTTGTAAGTATACACAGTAAATAAATACTCGCACATTCGTTGCACATTAGAGAGTTGGCTTCGCTTTTAATTAGTAAATATTGCAGTTTTCTACAAATTTCAGAACAGGAAATTAGAATATTAAAACCACAACTGGCTCATACTCAACGATATATTTTTTTTAATGAAAATAATTTTTTGGGGGTAAAATGGAGATTGAATTCTGACAAATGCCAGGGCAAATAAATTGAAGTATGAAAAAAATCCAATTCTACTTTTACTTCTGTCATGAAATCCTACGCAAATGATTAAAATAAAACTGTAGACAATTATTATTTATTAATATTATTACTGTTCGCTGTTGTTCAATTTTATAGTTTTTTTCAATTGCAAAATCGCACACTGCTACACTATTTCTTATACAATTATACAATCTGTCTATAAATAAATGTAGGATCGTAGTAGGTATTAAAAGCTTGCCGCTTCTTTCCAGAAAAAGCGAACAATGTTAGTATATGAAAAATATGGTTTGACTGGTTGCCTGAGTCGATAAAAATTGGTACTTTTCAGAAATTTCATAGAAATAAAATAATTAATTGCGGCAAATTCAAACTCCAGAACCACCTGAGATCCTACACCCTTTTATAGACAGTCTGTACAACACAATTAGATATTACAGGAAGGACTATTTTTAGTTGCATACAAACAGTGAGATTTTTACATTTCTAAACGTACATTGTAAAATGCCCTGTGTTCAATTTCTATGACATGCAGTGCCTAATGTCTCTATCTTAAATTTGAGGGAAACGTAGAAAAGAAATGGATAAAAGGATGTATTTAAATATATATATATATTCGTATGACAACAAAAAGGACAATAATAAAATAATAAAAAATTTAAATATTAAATAAATATTAAATTAAATTAAATTAAATATTAAATATTTAATATTTAAAATAAAATAATATTCTCTGATTGTAAGAAGTAAT
Source organism: Tribolium freemani (assembly GCA_939628115.1). Lineage (NCBI taxonomy): Eukaryota > Metazoa > Arthropoda > Insecta > Coleoptera > Tenebrionidae > Tribolium > Tribolium freemani. The sequence goes on along the minus strand of OW626785.1, from coordinate 14,131,473 downwards.
ATTATACAGAGTGGAATTTTTAACTGGAAACTTGGATATAGGCTATTTTTGTAAAAATTCCTGAAACAGGTCGATTTTTGTTTTTTCTTGCCTATCATTTGGTGGATATGGTTTTTGTTTATCTGCTGTCAAAAATGCACAACCACCTCTAACTTTTTTTTTTCAAATGTAATTGTATGTCAAGTGATACCTCATGTGAAAGAGCACTTCGAAAGCAGTACAACGCACTATTAGTTTTCTGAATTTTATCAAGGCCTACGTGATAAAAAAATTATTACCAGTGTGTAGTCCTTGACTGAAATAAAATTTATAACTTGGATATAAGCGATTTTTATAAAAAAAATCCTAAAACAGGTCGATTTTTATTTTTCCTTGCGCATCATTTGGTGCATGTGGATTTTGTTTATTTGCTGTCAGAAATCCACAGCCACCTCTAACTTTTTTTCAAATGTAACGGTATATCAAGTGATACCTCTTGTCAAAGGCCACGTCGCAAGAAATACAACGCACTATTTTTTTCTGAATATTTTCAAAGCTTACGCGATAAAAAAAGAGAAACCAATTTTTATAAGTTGAAAATAGGCAAATTACACCCGAAATCGTTGTTATTTCCCAGGAAAGGAACGGTGCCCATTTTGAACATTTGTTGCATTAAATACTGTTCAACTTATAAAATTGGTTTTTATTTGTTTATCACGTAGGCTTTAAAAATATTCAAAAAACAAATAGTGCGTTGTACTGTTCTTGAAGTGCTCTTTCACACGAGGTGTCACTTGACATACCGTTACGTTTGAAAAAAAAAAGTTGGAGGTGGCTGGGCATTTTTGACAGCAAATAAACAAAAACCTTATAAACCCACCAAATGATGGGCAAGGAAAAATAAAAATTGACCTGTTTCGGGAATTTTCACAAAAATCGCCTATGTTCAAGTTATGAATTTTATTTTCGTTAAAAATTCCACTCTGTATGTACCAAAAATTTACCGAAATGAACAATAAAAATAATATAGAAATTTTCGACTCACTTTCATAAAAAACATTTTGGTGCAAATGACTAAGCTGTTACCATGACAACTCATATAAAAGTTAGTGCCAAAAGTAGGCTGTTTGCACCACAATGGTTTATATGAAAGTGAACCGAATATAAACATTTTTAAATTACCTACCTTCTATTTGTGACATTTTTAGAAAGCTGTGAATAAGGTTAAAGATACAAGACATAAGGAACAGAATTCTAGAGGACTAAATTTACTTCAAAAAAGTCCAGAAGCTTTAAACAGCTTCTCAAACTCAAAGATGGAACCACCGTTTCAAATTAACAATGTTCACTGAATCATGTTTCCCCCTCTTTAGAACAAATCAAGATAAAGCTGTGCTTCGGTTTGTTCGTTATACTTTTTTGTACCTTTAACCTTGTTTTTTCAATTTTTTTATTTTTCTATTGCCATTTTCAAAAGTACATTACATAACAGCCTGCGTCAAGAAATAAGGCTGTGAATGAAAGTTTTTATTGGGTGTTCAGCCAGATAACACTTCACTTGCTCATATACAAAGTCTATTGTCTAGCTTTTCTCAAATGATTAGTTTAACAAAATTTAACCTAAAGTTAACTTAAAAGTAACTTAAAAATTTGATGTCTAAAACGGCATGGTACGAAAAATAGATATTGCAGTAACCAGGTCGACACTGTAATAATATTATTTTACTCCCATGTGATGTATAAACTTTTTCGACGGTATCTGACTAAAATTTAAAGAGAAATTTATGAAATTACCCAAATTGAACTTTTGTCAAATTTTAATTTTCGTTATTTATTGCACTTTATTCCGGGCCCCTTCTCTTCTAGGTGAAATAAATATGAAGATTTTTAACACGCAGCCCAGATTTTCTCAACATTATTGCTTTTTCTTTATGTATCAACGAAATATTTGGTTACGAACAGAGTTTGATTTCTTAATTTCCACAACCGACAGACAGGTTTTAAATCACTTTAACACTAAAACTAATTTTGGTTACATTGTAATAGTGGCGTAATTCCGGCCACATAGTAACAACCTAATCCCCGTAACAAGAATTTTATAAGACTTTCCGTCTGTTTTATTATGCGAGAAAATTTAATAGGTCTGAAACAGTTTTATGCTTGGAGTTGAACTGATGCGGTTAAGCCCGCGACTATCTAAACTGCAGTTATTCATCATTACCTGCACAACGTCGAATCATAGATAGTTTTATATTAAAGCGGAGTTGATCCATAAATCTCGCACCGATAAAATAAATTATGCAAAAAAATACCTGCAGTCACAGCATGCCCAAACTCGTTCGATTGTCAGATGGACGATTCGCCTTGAATAACAACGAACATTTCAATGGTGTAATACCATTCTTTTAGACACGTGCGAGTTTTTACTCGGAACGTATTCAGACCATTATAACTATGTATCTTGCGAGCAAGTGCACGGAATACCGATTTCCGCCCAATGTTAATTGTTTCTTTAAAATACCTGAAATAGCACCCCACAGGGACATGTACTAAGACCGATGTTGCCTTCCATATGTCATATTTTTACTTTTCCATTTATTTAATCACTCTCTTGGCTGGTTTTTAATAATAGAAAACGGATATAAAGTTTATCGCATCCGGAGATCATCTCGTATTTCCGGGCCAGTAAATAATAAATATCTATCTGGAAGGAGCCATTCATCGTGATTATCTCTTGTGAGACTGCGATTAATCAGAAGCTTTTGACATAATCGTAATTGTCTTGACCTCTCCGGTTAAGATAGGCGAGATAACAAAGTGTTTGGATTGATCATCGATTCTCCGAAATGAGCAGTTGTTAAGTATTCAGTAACAATACAAGGCACTCACCTAAATGCTCGATCCGCCACATGTTGCAGGCGGTTATTGGCCAGGACGAGAGCTTGAACTTGGCATCCTGCCAAACTCTCAGCTTCTAAGCTGACAGTCTTCGATCCCACCACTTCCAGTTGGCTAATGCTTCTTTCTGCAGGCAAATCTGGAACAACCAGAGTGAAAAATTGCATAAATATTGCCATTGTCTTGGTCAATTCCGGAAGTTGGCAAATTCCATTACCGGAGGCCACTACAAACCCCGAATATTAATTGTGGCAGTGACCCTTCAGATTCAGAAAATCAGTGATTCAAAATAACCTCATGCGTTTATTATATTTTCCTCGTGATATCGACCCGCGAGCTAAGATATTAATCCAATAAAGGAATAACTTTTGACAGCTACCCGGCTCGAACACATGTTTGAACTTAATCAAAGAAGTTGTCTGAACCCGGGGATAATAGAATTTATTAAACATTTCGGAAAAAATTGTGACCGCGTTTGCGGAAGCTCTATTTGTGTGTGATAATCAATTGATAAAATCGCAAAAACAACGCTTACAACATGAACAATTTTTCCCTTTAGTTAGAAACTGATAATCATCTTTCAATTAATAGAGGCTGGTGGGTTTTTTAATTATTTTTATGTGGGGCTTGACCTCTCATATTTAAGCCGAGAGGAATTGCTTCCATTTTCCGGCTTTTACGGACGTGTGAATATTACACATTGCTGGATGAAAGTTAGATTAGTAAGCCGCAGTGTCTTGTCATGTTTGACGTTCTAAATCTAATGTTACATCTTGTAAAGGCTTACAGGTGTTCAACCGCAAACTATGTATGTACGTCTTTCGCCTTCAGCACCAGACGGGGATTGATGTAACATCGTTTTCAATAAAAATGTTACATGTAGACATAAGTTGATAGTGTCTGCACGATAAATAATCTTACATAGACTACTCATTGCACTGCACCACAATTTCGTTTTACGGTTGTAGAATCGAAGTAACATTTATAACAAACGAATAATTCTAAAAATTCGAAAGACTATAAATGTCCATTCGATTAATTCTCAACAAGGGGTTACAGAATGATTGGTTAAAAATTTAGTTGCACAAAATCAAAGGTGTTAAATTCCTTCAAAACGGTGATTTCTTGTTTTATTGTATTTCAATTAACTTTTGATATAACATTACATATAATAAAGGATAGAGATCGCGCTTTTCCCTTTTGTTGCCTAAATCTTAGCCTTAAATAGACAAAAAGAAAAAAAGGTGTCTAACATTAAATTCTTTATAAAATGAGGATAATATACAAGGAGTTCCTGCGTTCCATCTATAGAAGTTACACGGCGCCCCAAATATTTAAGTTGAGTAAAAAAATAAATTAACTGCGTAAAAGAGGATCAAATACGCTTTGGTGCTTTGATAGATTCACTGTTCATTGTCTGTTACTTTAATTTGACTGTGATGTAATTAATTGTTGGGAAAGCAAACAAGCAGTTTATTTTGGTTTTATAATTTATTACCAACGTTTTGCCACCTTTTTGGGGCTTCTTCTTCTAATTAGGAAACCATTAGTGCATAAACAACGTGAAGGGGAACCATTTGGTGTTTTGATATTGTTCAACATTTTTAAGATATGGCTGTGAGAGACACTAATAACCAATTTAGATTTTTTTTTCAACACATTTTCTATAATATAATAAAATTTCTTGAATTTCTATACTGGTACGACTAATTGTTAAATTATGCAAGAGTTGATACGTTTTGAGTACCTAATTAACATTTAATATCTAATACTATTCACCTGAAAGCTTGTAGACAACCATAATTCGCTAAGTCCTCTTTAATGAAAATATTTTCAAGCTAACGGCATTCCGGTCGGTATTAATATTGTTATTTTAAATGAAAGCTGTGCTTTTATCGTATTTTTGGATTAGTGCTCGAGTTATCCAAAGGGAGTTTTTATCAACTTTCTCTAGGCCTAAGTTTATAGTCGTTTTCGAGATATTTACACCTACCCCTTCCAAAAATTGGTCACTTTATCAAATATTTAGAAAATAAATTTAGACAATTGACAATAGAAACTTCAAAAAACAATTTTGAAGTTTCTAAATATGTGCCTCCTTTTTTTTTACGAAGTGCCATAACAGAACAGTGCTAGAACTATTGGAATATTGGAAAAAAAACACCAACTACAACTTGTTTGTTGATAGGACTAAAAGAAATTCTACTTGTGTTGTGTAGCTAATCTAAGTGTATTTTAATTTAAGTGGAATAAATATTACTTATTCACAAGTTATAAAAGCTCTGATGTATAATTGACATTAAAAAATCCCAGTCCCACCACGAGCGTTCTCTTCGTTTCGTTTTAATTAACTTTAATGCAGTTTTGATTTGATTAGTGGTTTATTCATCAGCTTCAACGTTTGAGTTTTTCTAGAGAAAACGTAGTGATTCTGCTATTTTTATATCATCGTTGACTTTTACTGCAAATTTTTAATCGTGGAGGAAAGGTCAAATTTAATTTTTATAGAGCTCCATAACGTTTTTAAAAGTGCGCAGTTAGGACACTTTTTATGATCATCCTAATGAACTGTTAAAGTTCTGAATAGTGTCATCGCCATTCCGGGAACAATGTCATAGTCATTAGTAGGAAATGTAAGTTTGCAGAACGTGAGTATTGTTATAGAAAAACCTGAAAATGAAGAACTTTGCGCATGTTTTCCCTACACACATTCAAATATCCAATTTGTGTTTATCAAGTTTGAAATCCTTCGTTATGCGATTCCGTGCACAAAGATGCGTTACACATCGTGTTCATTTTATCAGCTTTGGTTTGCGAGATTCCTCTGCTGAAATCAGCTCAAATGAAAATATTTTTGCGAAATAGAATCATCAGCGGGCGTCGCTTCCTTCCTTTTGTTGTCAATATCTCCCCTCGACGATATTTCACGAAATAGGGCAGCACCTCTATTTATCGGGCGCGGCGCACCCGGAAAGCAACAAATCGCGTTCCGGAGGCCACATATTGGAAAGTGCTTTAGGACTCCGGGGAACCGCAGGTCCGAACAAATGAGTGCGGTGGACTCACGCAGCACTGACTAAACACACCTAACCATGTCCGCACGGAATTGATCTGGTGGCGGCCACGGTGGCGGCGGCGGTGAACCTTAATGAATAGAGTACGGCGATGCCGGCCGCGATATGGGGCTTATACCGGAACTGGCAGTATTAATGTCTGATGATATGATACGATTTGCACCCAGAATACTCGGCGTTTCCGCCAACATGCATGCATTAGCAGACAATGCTCAAGACAAGATCGAAATGATCAGGGTAATGCAAATGGCGACAATACTGCACTGTTGGGTGCGGGCCTAAAAATAAATTTTTCAATCATTATCGAATTTTGGCCCGAAATTTTTAATCTAAACAGAATCTTGACAATATTGGGTGCGGGCCCAAAATTTTTTCAATCATTATCGAATTTTGACCCGAAATTTTTAATCTAAACCGAATCTTATGCTAAAGGATAAACAGTTTTCAAACGTCACATAATTAATTAATGAATTAAGCACATAAATGAGCAACTTGTGCTTACTTTATGTGCCTAATCAAATAAAATCCAAAAATCAAACATTTCAGCGAATTCATTTAGTACTAATATTTATTGTGAAAGCACAATTATTTATTTAGGTGTAGAATTTTACTAGCAATATCTATTCTTCTAGCTATCTAGCTATCTATTTATCCTCAGCGACAGAACTAGAATTCCACCCTCCATGGCGTTTTATAATGTTTTCTTACATTTTAGGTACTTGTTTGAAAACAAACACAGTAGGTGCAATAATATTATTTGGAGCAAAAAGGGCTGTATATCCCATTTCAGTTCATAGTAGAATTTTGCAACAGCGCATTTAAATTTTTGGAGTGAAATGGAGCACAAATTGAGAGAGTCTGGTGGGTTTTCTTAGCTCAAAACGTGGCGCTGGGATTTAGTTGAACCCATACAGAAACTCTTAATTTGTGCTTTATATTTCACTCCGAAAAAATCAATTGCGCTGTTGCAATTCTACTATGAACTGAAATGGGATATATGTGCTTCGGTTCGGCAGTCAAACCGCAAACTTGAGCTCATAAAGCCTAATTTTTGCTCATAATGATATAATATTCCATTTTGTTGAAAAAAAATCTTGTAACGTGATCTTGTTTCTAAAATAATAATTATAAATAATTATTTACATTTTTACACGATTTGAGCAATTCTAAGGCTTGCTTAAAAAAGTTTAAGTAAAAAGTCAGCCAGAGTAGATGATTTCTTTGTTTTTTTTTGCAAAAATAATGCGTTTTGAGGAATTCTTCGGCTAGCAAGATGTCATTTAAAATTTACGTATTTTTGTTGAAGTACTCTAAAAATTGAGATGTTCAATCAAAATCATGCGGTCATACCCATTCCCCGGCAATTCCTTCCTTTAGGAGCGAGAAATCGCAAAAAAATCAACATTCTTCCACATATCTGGTGTGTGAAATCTTTGTTTTGTACCAAAATAAGATGATCAGATGAACTTATTCTCAGTCAATTTGGCTCATTTTTAAAATAGAAAAGAACAAGGTATTTTAACAATAAAAGTAGTATAAAAATCGTAGTTTTCAACCAAAATAATGCCATTGCCAGTTTCGTTTATAATTAAAGAATTACCAAAAATCAATTTATTTCAACAAAATTAGTCAGAATCTTCTATCTAGTCGTTTATTGGCAAAATAGGGCGACCTGAGCCATTCCAAAGCAATTTGGCTAATGTTAAAGCGTGGAAGCATTGGGATTACCGTATTCCAGCAAATCAACTAAAAAAATCGTAGTTTTGTGTGAAAATAATTTCATTACTAAAGTCTTTTTTAGCTTAGCAGGACTATAAATGACCGAAAATTATGTTTTTACAAAATTACCAGAAATAACTATAGATAGGCAAAAACCAGAAACGGAGAATTATAATTTTCTAGTGTTTTTGAACGGCAGCCTTCGCAATTGGTTATAACTTGAGTGGTCAATTTTTCTTTATTATTGTTTTATCAAAATTACCAATTTTTGTAAAATGATTATTCTAATCTGTAATAGTTATTTATAGTACAACTGGGTATGTTACCCTCGCAAAAAAATAGGCCACAAGACGTATGTTGAGTGCTGCTATGAGTGCTATGTTTTAATTAGTGGGTCATACCTATACGAGTCATACCTATAGCATTTTGCCCAACATCTCCACCTTGTACAAAGATTATCTAATATTTTATAATTTTGCTAGTTTATAGTGGACAATCTGTTAGTTTGCTTTCTTAAAATCACTATAATAACTCGGATAACATTATTAAGATTATCTCTTACATTACGAAAACATCTTCACAGTCAATGGATGAATTATTTTGAGTGTTCTTTGTTCTCAGTCTAACTCTAAAGTATGGTTTAAATGAAAAGAAATAAAACGATAATTTATTTAAGCTGGATTGCAAACTTTATAAAGTTTTCTGTATGTAACAAAATATAAACACAAGTTGAATATTTGCAGTGTAAACTGAGAAGAGTGAAGGAAATGCCAGTGCTACTGATCCGCTGAGAGTATACATTTAAGTTCCATTTGGAAACATTTATTTCTTTCTTAATAAAGTAAACAAGAACCGGCGTTCTTTTATTTGTTTTTAAAAATACACACAAAACAAGTGTCAGAATTTAAATCTTCGATTAACAAACTCTTGTCTAAATTTGGACGCCTTTGTGTAAAAAATATGGAGGCAATTATTACAAACTCGTAAATCTAAAGTTACACTGAGATAGTACTTTTTTATTGCTCACATTGGAGTTTTGTAATTGAGTCGCTTGAAAGAAGTTGAATTAATAATAATGTAAAGGATTTAAGCGTCGAGATTGCCTTAAATCTTTTTTACCAGTTTTAGAAATTTATATCAAGTTTTAAACTGCGGTGCATTTGGAAGTTTTAAAGAGTGAAAAGTTTCTATTTTTACGTTTTATAGAAGTTGCTTTAAGTAAACTTTCCCAAGTTGGAATTTTTGTTTGAAATAGTAGCAAGCGCTTATTTTATTTAAATTTAATACAGAGTTCCTAAATTTGATAATTTCTAATTCATCCAGTAAACGTCTTCAAAAGATTTCGAAATGGAAGTCTAAAGTTTGTTTCAATACTCGGAAATTATATCATCAAAGTTGGAGTAATTAAATTTGGCTCAACTAGTCGTATGAGACTGAAATTTGAAAGTAGGAGTGGATCGGACGTGCTTTAAAAATCAGGCAAAAATTCATTTCGTCGTTATTGATGTCTGAAAATGTGTAACTACTTCTGGTGGCACTAAGCTGCGAAATTATTATCCAGTCCCATGAATTTGACGCTTCGATATTGGACGGATAAGCCGCTTTTATCAGATCACGTCCAGAGATAAATTCTAATATTTCAGTACAATTTCTCCGGGTCTAATAAAGATTCGGATGCGGCTTGACAGCCGGAGCCCTTCATAACTCGAGCCCCACCCGATGTGAAATTAAAAAAACGCAAAAGTGCGCCAATCGCAAACTTTTAAGTGCCATCGCATCGAAATCTGAAGCTCAAAGCAACCCCCTTTAATGTTTTATCAGCTGGCGCCACGTTTATTTTTATTAATAGTGAAGTAAAGCATCTTCTGTGAATTCCTAAGATTATCTTTCAAAAGTCTTTCGTTTCCGGGAGCTCGCAAACTCAATTCCGGACCTCGCGCCGAACTGTTCTAACTAGTGCAGAAATTCCACTCGACTTTTGCAGAATAACGGAGAAACAAAAGTTTTCCTAATACAGTTGGCGCTTCCCCTGTACAATTACATCTTAATTACGACCCAGCTCAGCTCCGGCATCACGCTGCCCGGAATAGCCGCAATCGACACAATTTTAAACTTTGACCGAAAACGTGACGGCCGCAAATTCGAATACAAGTCTTTAAAACTCATTTAGGCGCGCTGTCATCACCAACAACCCCTTCAAGGATTTAAGGACGTATCAGGTCAGGGTTTCATTTTGGCGACACGAAAGCTGTTTATCACATAGTGATTTTAAATTTTATATTTTCCAATTTGGCCCGGGTACAGATACGTTCGTGCGAAATTTATTGCGATATTTCCGGTTGGAGCAAACGTGTTTGCTTTACCGATCGTAATGTACGACGATATCTTCATATAATATGATCTATTAATTCTATCTGACCCGTCGCGGCCATCCTCAGGGTCGGTTTTTTGATCTATGAGCCTGTCGCAATATAAAGGAAACCATTTTTCACCGACCTAATATCGAATTATAATTGTTTCACTTTCCATAAATGAAAATTTATCACCTTGCGGCACAGATAAATCTCTCAGTTCGCTTGATCGACTCCCGAAAAACACACAAGAGGCCCTTTTGATGTATCTTGCCCACTTTGAATAAAATTTCGATGGAAAAATACGTTCAAACAATTATTGGCTTTCGTTGGATCAAGTCTCTTGAGCACTGCCATCGTCAGCCTTCACAGCAATTATGCCATAATAGGAATTGGCAGCCGCTATTAACATTGCTATTATGTGGCGATTAAATTGCGCACTCCCTTTGCCACAAATCCGATGAAATCCATTATTAATTTATTTACTTGTATTATTGTTCTTGTTTCACGAACAGTTACACTTGCGGACTCGTCAAACATTCTGTTTGCAAAATCATAAACACACAATGAGCTAATTATGAATAGAGCCAGGATTTTTGGTCATTTCCCTTTTCATCTTCTTTTTATCAGACAAATACTTGTTGCTTTCGTGTTCTGCATAAAAATTTAATCATTTGCAAACTTACGACCTAAACTAACATAATGCACCTAAGTTTATTTTTGAGAACCTAAAATACTAATAATGATGGCTGGGGCTAGTTCTTCACAAGAAAATATAGATTTTCAGATATTTAACAGCTAACAAAAGGAACATTAAAGTAGTGGGAAGTTGTAGTATTCCTTTAATTTAATAAAAATCGTAAGTCCTTTCAAACTGAAATTTTATTCACCTTAAACAGTTCCCCCAGTGAAGAGCTTGCCCTTTAGGCGATGTTAAATTTAAAATCATCGTTTAATAAATATTTAGATTTATGCGCGGACGAAATGGGCCATTAAATATTTGATGTTTGTCCTACTATCCGATTTTTATGAGCTCTGTTATTGCCGGATATATGTAGTAGAGCGATTTACGCTAAAAATTTTATAACCAAGTGAAGAAAAGCCGAACTTCCATACACAGCTGTAACGAGAACCGCTTCAGATTTGCTCTAAAATTTCATGTCTTTTCCAAAATGGAAAACACGAAATAAAATTGTTTTTACTCATTTTAATATCGCCGTTGGATGGAGAGTAAATTTTGTAATAATCCGCAGTTCTGACGCGTCTGCGCTGGACCATAACAGCGGCTACAAAAATAAATTAATGTGGCACAACTGCGCTTTTTCATCATGTTATAACAACCCTTCGTCCTAAACGAATTTTTTTTACGGCGAGTCGTGACAGATTTTGGTCAGTTAGCAAGTGGAGGAAAGCTGTTGAGGTCCGACAGCCCCTGAACTTGCCTCCAACTTTGACCATCATCGAGACGAAAACTGCGAATGCTTGTAATGCACCATAATTATATTAAAAGTTGGTTAATTAATGCCGGATGTATTTTTCTCTTAATTCTTGTTTTATGTATGTGGTCGTTTCGTTTTTACGGGCGATGTTGTAATTAAAACAGGTTAATAAAAAGCTTGTCTTGCAGGAAAGTACAACGTTATTAAAAAAAGTACGAATGCCGTCGTAAAGCTCAAATTATACAAAAATAACATGACCAAAATACGATTCCTTAGAGTCTGTTGAAATGAGTGTAGGAGGAACTGCAAGAATTGGGTGCTGGATAAAAGGAAAAAGGGGAATAAATACATAAGTTAGAATATGCTGGAGGCCTGGAGGCATGGGATTAAATCCATAAAACATGTGGGTGATCACAAAAACGGGGGCAGCTGTATTTACAGACAAAAATTATAAGAATATTAAAAAACAAATTAAGGCAAACAAATTTGAATATCGTGTCAGTCATAAATTTTAAAATGAATTAATTTTGAATAAACGTTCAAGATTAAATTAAAAAGAAATCTGTTTAGAAGATTTTGGTTCACAGGAAGCTACTGGAATACAAAGGTGCATAGTCAATGTATTTGTAAAACAATCTACGGAAATGAATGTCAAATGAAATGTAAAAGTAATGTCGGAAATCGAATCTCAAAGATAGAGGTTGTCGAACTACGTATTTGTATGTACTTTTGGCATAATCAGTTCACTGGCATTGAATGAAGTGTGAAATAAATGCCGCTAATGTCCGAAAAGTTTCTTAAGCGGGGATTTTCCCGCTGAAATAAATCTCCGGAAAACCCATCAATTTAAAAATCTCTTTCAAAAGTACAGGAAATTATTTAACTAATTAGTAAATTTATCTACCGCCGATTATCAAAACTTTTCCAATTGGAAATGGGGTTCTGAAACCCGTCACATCATGAACATTTCCGTTTGGAAAACAGTTCAAAGGATATCACAACAATTGGTGAACGTGCCCGTGATTGCGTCAGGAAATGAAAGGTCCTCGTGATAATTTGACAAAAGCCGCCACACTAATGTAAGTGGTAGATAACGGGGATCACTTAATTCTCATCTGTACAAGAAAGAGCTTGTCGGATTTACGGACTGGCTTAGAACGTTAATACATTTTTATTTCTTCGGAGGAAAACCGGATGGGAAACCAGGTTGATCCCTCCTGACATATTTTAGGGGAGGAATTCTTGAGGAGTTTATAGGATTTCGTACAAGATTTATTAATTACGCGGAAACGTCGTCACTCGTAGTTAGGTCCAAAAGTGGAGAACGCTCAAATCTTCTAGTTGTGCCAATAGGAAAAATAAACCAAGAGCTATCAAATGAATTGATTTTTTAATGTAAAACAGGAATATATCTCAAAAATTGCAAAAACGGCAGTAAAATTTCTAAAATCCGAGCTATTTTTTCCTTGAGTAAAATTAATACACAACTGAAACAATGAAATATACAGAGTGAGCCTGTTTTTTGGCGAAAAAGCTGGTGAATAAAATAAAGCGCATAAGAGAGCAATTCGGCGTCAAAACCCAGTCAGTGCAGCTTTGTTTAAGGCTAGCTTGCACAATTGCCGTCCGTTTCGTTTAATTCGAGCCAGTGGCCAAACTGATTGGTGTAGGCATTCAATTAGCCAGCCGGTCCAAAAACGGGCGTGTGCCCTTTGTGACGATATGTGGGAGTTTTACTGATCATGAAAGGGCATTATTTCAGTCCGTTTCGTGCTGTAGATTAGTGGTAAAGGAGCGAGTCGACCAGGGATTGTACAGAAGCGTTGTGCATATGTTCGTGTTTGCAATGGCCATCGTGGTCGGTTTGCGGCCACACCGAACCGACGAATCCCAATCAAGTGACCTTATGGACCTCTGTGCAACATACCACGAGGATTCAGCGCGTTACATTTACGATTGTGTTGTGCACAGTTTATTGCTTCATTTGAGCAATTGTTTCAGCCACGGTTCAACTATTCCGTGATGTGTTTCGAGGGTTAATTACGAGACGGCTGGAGTTTTTTTGCTCGCTTCGGGTCAAATTGCGAACGAAAAAAGCTTTGTGTCATAAAGAAAAAATTTAAAGCTGCAAAATGCGGACGGTGATTGCATCCACAGCGGTCACCTCTTGCGGAACGCTTGGCTCAGCAGACGGCACAAAGGAGGTTAACAAGGTGGACACGGAATTTGCTCGTTTGTTCTAACCCAAAACGGACCGACGCCATTAAATTTGCCGATTTATATTTACGAACAAAAAATAAAAAAACTACTTCCAAGTCACAAGTACACCTACCTACATCAGATATTATTTATTCACTTTATTAATAACCTGGATTGTATGAATTTCTGCTCATTTACTCAATACAGTAGCCAGAAAGCTAAATTTTTGACCAAGTAATTTATGTTATTCTCCTCCTTGTTTGGGTTTTGAATTTACTTGATATGAAATTTATTCCCGACTTTTGATCCGCATTGTATACAAAATTTGTGCTTTGCTTATTAATAGAAGAAGCTGATAGTTTTTCTATAATAGATATTTGGCTCCTAACTTCACTAAAAATAATACATAGTCCATTTTGTGGTTTTATCATGAGAACTGCTGCACTACAATTATTTTAGTAGCTGGTAAGTTACGGGGTCGCCACGTGTTGCAAAAGTATTGTATTAACAATTTACTTGACAGTCACCTTCATCGTTTCGTAAAAACACTAGCAAACAAGGTCTGTTTGTGATGTCGAATTACTTTAAATTTTGATCGTATGCACATATAAAATGCAAAAATGTGATTTCCTCTACGTAAGGAACCTGTGGCTGAGATCTGTGGCTGATTTCACACGACTATATTTCCGTGAAATCAGCCACAGATCTCAGCCACAGGTTCCTTACGTAGAGGAAATTTCAGATAAAACTTTCGTGTTAAAATATTTAATTAATGCAAGTAATTTACGAGTAATGATGGTGAGATGAGAAGAATTGTTGATGAGAGAACTTGTAAGCATAAGGGTTTCCTTGCGAACACACTCCCTCACAGTAACAACCCTTTAAGTGACCTCAGAAATAATACAAATTTTTTAAGAATTCTGATCTGGCAAAGCAAATTGAGATATGCCAAAAAATTTCTTATTTTTTACTGAATAAAACTGCCTAATCAGATTCTCTTGCAAAGTCACCCTTTAACCCAGCCACAACCCTCGTTTTAGAAAATACGATTTTTTGAAGAATTCCGATCTGACAAAACAAATTGAGATATGCCAAAAAATTTCTTATTTTTTATTGAATAAAACTGCCTAATCAGATTCTCTTGCAAAGTCACCCTTTAACCCAGCCACAACCCTCGTTTTTGAAAATACGATTTTTTGAAGAATTCCAATCTGACAAAACAAATTGAGATATGCCAAAAAATTTCTTATTTTTTATTGAATAAAACTGCCTAATCAGATTCTCTTGCAAAGTCACCCTTTAACCCAGCCACAACCCTCGTTTTTGAAAATACGATTTTTTGAAGAATTCCAATCTGACAAAACAAATTGAGATATGGCAAAAAATTTCTTATTTTTTACTGAATAAAACTGCCTAATCAGATTCTCTTGCAAAGTCACCCTTTAACCCAGCCACAACCCTCGGTTTAGAAAGTACGATTTTTTGAAGAATTCCGATCTGACAAAACAAATTGAGATATGCCAAAAAATTTCTTATTTTTTACTGAATAAAACTGCCTAATCAGATTTTCTTGCAAAGTCACCCTTTAACCCAGCCACAACCCTCGGTTTAGAAAGTACGATTTTTTGAAGAATTCCGATCTGACAAAACAAATTGAGATATGCCAAAAAATTTCTTATTTTTTATTGAATAAAACTGCCTAATCAGATTCTCTTGCAAAGTCACCCTTTAAAACAGCCACAACCCTCGTTTTAGAAAATACGATTTTTTGAAGAATTCCGATCTGACAAAACAAATTGAGATATGCCAAAAAATTTCTTATTTTTTATTGAATAAAACTGCCTAATCAGATTCTCTTGCAAAGTCACCCTTTAAAACAGCCACAACCCTCGTTTTAGAAAATACGATTTTTTGAAGAATTCCGATCTGACAAAACAAATTGAGATATGCCAAAAAATTTCTTATTTTTTATTGAATAAAACTGCCTAATCAGATTCTCTTGCAAAGTCACCCTTTAACCCAGCCACAACCCTCGTTTTTGAAAATACGATTTTTTGTAGAATTCCGATCTGACAAAACAAATTGAGATATGCCAAAAAATTTCTTATTTTTTATTGAATAAAACTGCCTAATCAGATTCTCTTGCAAAGTCACCCTTTAAAACAGCCACAACCCTCGTTTTAGAAAGTACGATTTTTTGAAGAATTCCGATCTGACAAAACAAATTGAGATATGCCAAAAAATTTCTTATTTTTTATTGAATAAAACTGCCTAATCAGATTCTCTTGCAAAGTCACCCTTTAAAACAGCCACAACCCTCGTTTTAGAAAATACGATTTTTTGAAGAATTCCGATCTGACAAAACAAATTGAGATATGCCAAAAAATTTCTTATTTTTTATTGAATAAAACTGCCTAATCAGATTCTCTTGCAAAGTCACCCTTTAACCCAGCCACAACCCTCGTTTTAGAAAATACGATTTTTTGTAGAATTCCGATCTGACAAAACAAATTGAGATATGCCAAAAAATTTCTTATTTTTTATTGAATAAAACTGCCTAATCAGATTCTCTTGCAAAGTCACCCTTTAAAACAGCCACAACCCTCGTTTTAGAAAATACGATTTTTTGAAGAATTCCGATCTGACAAAACAAATTGAGATATGCCAAAAAATTTCTTATTTTTTATTGAATAAAACTGCCTAATCAGATTCTCTTGCAAAGTCACCCTTTAAAACAGCCACAACCCTCGTTTTAGAAAATACGATTTTTTGAAGAATTCCGATCTGACAAAACAAATTGAGATATGCCAAAAAATTTCTTATTTTTTATTGAATAAAACTGCCTAATCAGATTCTCTTGCAAAGTCACCCTTTAACCCAGCCACAACCCTCGTTTTAGAAAATACGATTTTTTTTAGAATTCCGATCTGACAAAACAAATTGAGATATGCCAAAAAATTTCTTATTTTTTATTGAATAAAACTGCCTAATCAGATTCTCTTGCAAAGTCACCCTTTAAAACAGCCACAACCCTCGTTTTAGAAAGTACGATTTTTTGAAAAATTCCGATCTGACAAAACAAATTGAGATATGCCAAAAAATTTCTTATTTTTAGTTGAATAAAACTGCCTAATCAGATTCTCTTGCAAAGTCACCCTTTAACCCAGCCACAACCCTCGTTTTAGAAAATACGATTTTTTGTAGAATTCCGATCTGACAAAACAAATTGAGATATGCCAAAAAATTTCTTATTTTTTATTGAATAAAACTGCCTAATCAGATTCTCTTGCAAAGTCACCCTTTAAAACAGCCACAACCCTCGTTTTAGAAAATACGATTTTTTGAAGAATTCCGATCTGACAAAACAAATTGAGATATGCCAAAAAATTTCTTATTTTTTATTGAATAAAACTGCCTAATCAGATTCTCTTGCAAAGTCACCCTTTAACCCAGCCACAACCCTCGTTTTTGAAAATACGATTTTTTGTAGAATTCCGATCTGACAAAACAAATTGAGATATGCCAAAAAATTTCTTATTTTTTATTGAATAAAACTGCCTAATCAGATTCTCTTGCAAAGTCACCCTTTAAAACAGCCACAACCCTCGTTTTAGAAAGTACGATTTTTTGAAGAATTCCGATCTGACAAAACAAATTGAGATATGCCAAAAAATTTCTTATTTTTTATTGAATAAAACTGCCTAATCAGATTCTCTTGCAAAGTCACCCTTTAACCCAGCCACAACCCTCGTTTTAGAAAATACGATTTTTTGAAGAATTCCGATCTGACAAAACAAATTGAGTTATGCCAAAAAATTTCTTATTTTTTGTTAAATAAAACTTCCTAATCAGATTCTCTTGCAAAGTCACCCTTTAACCCAGCCACAACCCTGGTTTTTGAAAATACGATTTTTTGAAGAATTCCAATCTGACAAAACAAATTGAGATATGCCAAAAAATTTCTTATTTTTTATTGAATAAAACTGCCTAATCAGATTCTCTTGCAAAGTCACCCTTTAACCCAGCCACAACCCTCGTTTTAGAAAATACGATTTTTTGAAGAATTCCGATCTGACAAAACAAATTGAGTTATGCCAAAAAATTTCTTATTTTTTACTGAATAAAACTGCCTAATCAGATTCTCTTGCAAAGTCACCCTTTAACCCAGCCACAACCCTCGGTTTAGAAAGTACGATTTTTTGAAGAATTCCGATCTGACAAAACAAATTGAGATATGCCAAAAAATTTCTTATTTTTTGTTAAATAAAACTTCCTAATCAGATTCTCTTGCAAAGTCACCCTTTAACCCAGCCACAACCCTCGTTTTAGAAAATACGATTTTTTGAAGAATTCCGATCTGACGAAACAAATTGAGATATGCCAAAAAATTTCTTATTTTTTACTGAATAAAACTGCCTAATCAGATTCTCTTGCAAAGTCACCCTTTAACCCAGCCACAACCCTGGTTTTTGAAAATACGATTTTTTGAAGAATTCCAATCTGACAAAACAAATTGAGATATGCCAAAAAATTTCTTATTTTTTATTGAATAAAACTGCCTAATCAGATTCTCTTGCAAAGTCACCCTTTAACCCAGCCACAACCCTCGTTTTAGAAAATACGATTTTTTGAAGAATTCCGATCTGACAAAACAAATTGAGTTATGCCAAAAAATTTCTTATTTTTTATTGAATAAAACTGCCTAATCAGATTCTCTTGCAAAGTCACCCTTTAACCCAGCCACAACCCTCGTTTTAGAAAATACGATTTTTTGAAGAATTCCGATCTGACAAAACAAATTGAGTTATGCCAAAAAATTTCTTATTTTTTATTGAATAAAACTGCCTAATCAGATTCTCTTGCAAAGTCACCCTTTAACCCAGCCACAACCCTCGTTTTTGAAAATACGATTTTTGGAAGAATTCCGATCTGACAAAACAAATTGAGATATGCCAAAAAATTTCTTATTTTCTGTTGAATAAAACTGCCTAATCAGATTCTCTTGCAATGTCACCCTTTAACCCAGCCACAACCCTGGTTTTTGAAAATACGATTTTTTGAAGAATTCCAATCTGACAAAACAAATTGAGATATGCCAAAAAATTTCTTATTTTTTATTGAATAAAACTGCCTAATCAGATTCTCTTGCAAAGTCACCCTTTAACCCAGCCACAACCCTCGTTTTAGAAAATACGATTTTTTGAAGAATTCCGATCTGACAAAACAAATTGAGATTTGCCAAAAAATTTCTTATTTTTTGTTAAATAAAACTTCCTAATCAGATTCTCTTGCAAAGTCACCCTTTAACCCAGCCACAACCCTCGTTTTAGAAAATACGATTTTTTGAAGAATTCCGATCTGACGAAACAAATTGAGATATGCCAAAAAATTTCTTATTTTTTATTGAATAAAACTGCCTAATCAGATTCTCTTGCAAAGTCACCCTTTAACCCAGCCACAACCCTCGTTTTAGAAAATACGATTTTTTGAAGAATTCCGATCTGACAAAACAAATTGAGTTATGCCAAAAAATTTCTTATTTTTTGTTAAATAAAACTTCCTAATCAGATTCTCTTGCAAAGTCACCCTTTAACCCAGCCACAACCCTGGTTTTTGAAAATACGATTTTTTGAAGAATTCCAATCTGACAAAACAAATTGAGATATGCCAAAAAATTTCTTATTTTTTATTGAATAAAACTGCCTAATCAGATTCTCTTGCAAAGTCACCCTTTAACCCAGCCACAACCCTCGTTTTAGAAAATACGATTTTTTGAAGAATTCCGATCTGACAAAACAAATTGAGTTATGCCAAAAAATTTCTTATTTTTTATTGAATAAAACTGCCTAATCAGATTCTCTTGCAATGTCACCCTTTAACCCAGCCACAACCCTCGTTTTAGAAAATACGATTTTTTGAAGAATTCCGATCTGACAAAGTGAAACGCGTTGTAAGGGGAATGAACCTCTAATAAACTGATAACTTTAAAAGAGGATGCAATATTAACAATATATATTAAATAACAAATAATAAAATAAGAAAAATATTAATTTGTGTTAGTAAATAAATTGAAGCTGAATTGATAGGATGGTATACAGCGATTTTTACAAATTCTTAACACACGAAACTAGGATCAGATTGAATATATAAAGCGAAAACATAAACATAAAATTTTAGTGGAAACTTGTATTATTTTAATGTGTGAAGTAAAAAAACCGTTACGAATTTTCTATTTCTTTTACATCAATTCTCAGAAGAAATCACGTTCTATTTTTTAAACCTACAAGGGGCACTACAAAAGTAACCTACTTGGTTATGAAACAAAAAACGTACTATTATTTTGATAATTATACAATCTGTCTATAAATGAATGTAGGATCGTAGTAGGTATTAAAGGCTTGCCGCTTCTTTCCAGAAAAAGCGAACAATGTTAGTATATGAAAAATATGATTTGACTGGTTGCCTGAGTCGATAAACATTGGTACTTTTCTGAAATTTCATAGAAATAAAATAATTAATTGCGGCAAATTCAAATTCCAGAACCACCTGAGATCCTACACTCTTTTGTAGACAGTCTGTATTGTACAAGATAATCTCCACACAATTCCATGATTCATCAATAATTCACTTGCTCCATTTTTTCTTCAGTTAATGTTTAGGGGTTATTTCTTTCATAGCTTTCATAGAGATTTCTTTTCTTGTGGTCCTCGTATTAGATTAAATATAAGGAACAAAGCATTCGCTTGTTTTGGCTAGAACTTGAATTCGCAGAAATTTTTTTTCGTAATCAGTATGGGAGTTGCAATCTGAGTATTTGGGTTTTATTATTTCGGTTTCTGATTTCACAGTAGTTGCATGGCTTAGTTGGAAGCAGGATTTGAGCTTTTTTAAAATTTAATAAGAGTGGAGTAGTGTTTCAGTGGGAGTGAGTGCATGACTTCTTGAATTATCTGTAAGTTGCTTTTTGTCTTTCGTTTTGCAAAGCTTGTAGTTCAATTGGCATGCCTTTGCTTTTTCATCTGCAAAGTGTTATTTAGTGCGTAAAAGTACATGTATATAATAAAAATGAACAAAAAGAAAAAATACAGTAACAATTTTAATAAAACTAAACGTCTTCAAAAAATATATGATGTTATTAAAAGTGAGGCTCCCGAATTAACATTTGGTCTTTTAAATAGTTTAAATGCTAATAGTCGAATTTTACAAAAAATTTCTTTGAAATGTAATGAGTTTCCTAGTGTCATACTACGTTTAGTGCAAAGAAATTTAATTTTTTTTGAAAAAGTATTTAAAAAGGAAATCAAAGACAAGAACAATGTCGATTCCTTGGGATTTTTAACACCGACCAATGAAATCGAACACATAATTTCTGATACAGAATGTTATCAAAATTTTGAGAGCTTATTAGACAACAAAATTAATTTAAACAGTGAGATAACTTCAACACCTAAAAAAAGTGTTTTATTTGAAATGCCAATAAAAATTAATTTCCAACAAAATTCAGATAACTTTGGTATCAATACAACAATTGAATCTGGACAAGTAAGTTTTAATTATAATATAACTGATGAATTTGATTACATACCAAGTCAAGTAAAAAATTTATTAAACATTGATAACGATGTTTTTGAAATGTTGCCAAAAAATACTTATAATATCGCACCCCAACAATGCTATAAAAAGCCGACTTTCAAGAATTGTGTCACCAAGGAAGGGGAATTTCAACTAAACAGAGAGCTTTTTAAAGTTATTTACAATTCAGGTAACACTTTTAATCATTTCACTTACAGATATGTTATAAAACAATTAATAAAAAAAATTAACAATACTTGCATTCTAAATTTTAAACATTATTTTTATCAAAAAACTCGGGATCGAATGAAAATTTACGCTCGTTGTGGTTTTGCAAATTGTAAATTATTTGTTATATATATTGAAAATTTTTCTAAAGTCGACTTTCACGAGCACAATGTATTGGTTTACAGTTCATCATTTAATTTTAATCACGTCGGTAAGTTAACCAGTTATGTATCTGGAATTGAAAGAGCTCTAGCTAAAAATAAAAGTGGGCAAATGAAACCTTCTGTGAAAAGAAAAGAAGATATTTTAGTACTACCTTCAAAAATTTTCAAAGAAAGTGGAAATTTGGGTAAAGTTAAATCTGATTGTGTTTATAGAAAAATTCGCTCAGAACATTTGTCAAAAAATAACAGAGCTGCAGACGACGTTTACGACATGGTGTTAATGCAAAGAGAAAATGGACATTATATTCATTCTGTTTCTGAACCTTTTAGTGTATACATATTCAGTAATGAACAACTTGATTTAATATGTAGTCAACCGCAATTACCAGTACTTCATATTGATGCAACAGGGTCTATTATTCGGAAACCCAGGAACGATTTAAAAAGAGTTTATTATTACGCAGGTGTCATACAGTTAAAATTTAATGATCGCGTATGTCCAGTCACAGAATTTATCACATCACAACATGACAGTGGCTCCATAGGGGTTTGGTTAACAAAGTTTAAAATATTTTGCTTGCAAAAAGGAAAAAAATGGCCATTATTTTCAAAAGTTGTAACTGATTTTAGTTTTGCTTTGTTAAATGCAGTGAGCAATTTCTGGAATAATATCACGCTTTTAGAATATATAAATATTACTTACGACTTTATAAAAAATGAAAAACCAATTCCAGCAAACATTATTCGAATCCAGATATGTTGTGTACACTTTTTTAAAATTATATGTGTAGACGTTGATAAACATGCTAAGGACAATAATTCTGTTCAGTTAAAAGAAATTATGGCATCTGTTTTTGATTTTACAGACATTGTGACAATTGAAAACTGGTTTCTAAATTTGGCCTTTCTACTAAATTCTCCCAATAATGACAATAGGACAAAACTTTGTTTTGAAAACTTAATTAATATTTGTTGTTCAAAAACATTTCTGGAGTATTTTCATGAAATAGAAGCTGATATTTTAAACAGAAATAACGGTAATGGAATAAATTATAACGATCAATGTGATCCGCAATATAGAAAAAGTGAATACTACAGATACTTCTATTCATTATGGAAATCGGTAGAATCTAAAATCGATTGTGGCACTCCAAATCAAGACCCAAATCCGTTTTACAATGTCCTTCTTTTTAAAATTATTTTAAGTAAGTACGTACCGTATTTGCCTTTATGGACCAGTCTTGTAGCTAATCAACGGATAAGTAATGCCCCAGTTGAAAGATTTTTTGGAATACTAAAAGATATCGTTTTATCAAATCTTAAACAACAAAAATGTAGTCACGTTGTTCGAAAAATTCGACATTATACTATCTCTTCACATAAAGAATTTAAATTAAACATTAAAAATACTGGATGTGCCCGTAATCGACCATCAGGCATACTGTTAGACAAAGAAATGTGGAAAAAAAAGAGCGAAAGTCATAAAACAAATCGTTTTAAGAAGTTATGTTTAAAAAAAATTTTAGACAATACTAAACAACAACCAAACAAAGATAATTTAGAAGTGACAGTTAAAAAAAGTAGTCTTCCAAGTATAAACCTTAATAGACAATTTGATTGTTTAAAGTGTTTATATTGCAATGAAGGGCCTTTAGATGTAACAACAGATTGGGTACAATGTGATATTTGTGACGGTTGGACTCACCAAGAATGTGATTCAACTAATCTAGAGAAAACTTACAGCGGAAGCTTTATTTGTAAATTTTGCAACTGTATGGACAAAAATTATAATTTTGCTCCTTTTGCACCTTCAGTCGACGTTGATTTGGCAGCAAAATGTGAAAAATACTTAAAATCATTATCAATGACTGACAGAAAATCAGTTGAACAAAATTCTAAAACCCAACGTAAGAGTTCAACATGGATTACAGAAAGAAATAAACGTTTAACTGCTTCCAATTTTGGTCGTGTTTGTTCTGCGAAAAGTAATGATTCTTTAATAAACATTGCTAAATCACTCTTGTACCCTACTGATAACTGGAAAAAACGAAAGCCAATCTTACATGGAATAGATAATGAAAACAATGCAGTTGCCTTTTATGAAAAAAAAAATAATTGTTCAGTTTCAGCTTCTGGGCTTCATATACATGAAACATTTCCTTTTTTGGGAGCCTCGCCCGATGGTTTAATTCAAAATGATGGAATAATAGAAATTAAGTGTCCGTATAATATCAGAAATAGGAAAATTGAAGATGTAATTGCTTCTAAAGACAGAGCGATAAAATTACCATATTTAAACAAAGACGGCACACTGAAAATTAATCATTCGTATTATTTCCAAATTCAAGGGCAATTGGAAATAACAAACAGGAATTGGTGTGACTTTGTATTATACACATACAAAGGAATATTTTGTATTCGAATTTTTAGAGATAAAGTTTTTTGGCAAAACATGTTCCCAAAGTTAAAACATTTTTATTTTTATTATTTACTGCCTGAAATAGTAAATCCAACAAATAACAAAAATTTAAGAAAACGATATTGGAGTTTAAAGCAATCAAAAACAACTTTAAATCTACCTTTTCTTAGTAATGGGCTTGTTGATAATACCAAATATTACAATAAACTAGACAATGACAGAAACTACATTGTCACGGTACATCCTGATTTACCAGTCATAGTTAAAGAGGTTGCAATTGAAGAATTTTTAATGGCAGGAAGTCCTGTTGCATGGTACTCAAATTTTCTTATTGATATTTTGCTTAATATTTTAAACAAATATACAAATCCACCCAATCAGTTTAATATAATACCAGGAACTTTGATAAATTTAATAACTTTGAATAATTCTAACAAATCGAAATTACAAGATGAAAAAATAAGTTTGGATTTGAGGAACATTATTTTTCCGATTTTATTAAATAACAATCACTGGTGTCTTGGAATAGCTAATGTACAAAAAAAACAATTTACGTTTTTGAATCCATTTGGAGACAACTTTGCTGAAATCAATTCTGTATTTGATAAATTTATGTTTTTTCTAAAATGCTACAAAGAAATGAATGATCCAATTGCAGATGATCCAATATATACAAACTGGACTATCAACCAAACATTTTTCACACAAAGAGTCAAACAAACGGATGCTTGGAACTGTGGCCCTATTATAGTATTTTATTTTGAACAACTTTGTAAAAATAAAAATGATTTTGGAAAACCTAATTGGACAAAATACAGGCAAAAATTGCAACAATTATTGCTTGAGAATTCTGACAATGTGTCAAACATTTGCCTGTTTTGTGGTAACACGGATAAGAACAATAAACTGAACCATGATGTTTATGTAACTTGTACAAATTGTCAAAGGCACTTTCACAAACGTTGCATCCATCCAGATTTTAATCAAGAAACAAATTGTTATGTTTGTGAACTTTGCACAAACTTTACTGTTTAATGATGTTTTTAATAGAGCAGAAAGTCAAACTATTGGTATATTCTCTTATACTGGTTATTATAACTTCTTATGCATTTTTCAATATGTTTGTATTGCGTTTGTTACGCCCGGTATTTCAGTGCATGGTTGAAATATATGGTAACTAACCATCGCTAAATCTTACCCAAGATTTTAACTCTAGACGTGTATTTCAGTGCTTTTGTAGAAATAGGGTTAAATTCACAGCTTTTTGGCAACACCGCTCGCTAGGATTTTAACTGCACATGCCTTGCTGACGGTGAAAAATAGAAATTTGTTTTGATTTTTTGATGACACTTTTGGGTAGGAAAATACAATAAGCATCCACAGCACATGTTTCGTATAAAATAATTACAACGCCACCAAAACACAAACAATAAATCAACAAGTCGCAGTAAGTGACAAAATTGCGTGAAATCTCGAAAAAAATGAGATTAGAAAAACAAGAACATTGCGCATGAGAATATCTAATCTTGAAAAAAGTTTAACGGTGGTAAAGTCATAACGCAATACTGAAATACGCCAAACCAGGAAATAAATTGGTGACTAGGTTATGAAATACAAAATACAAGACGTTAACAAAATCATCAAGAAATCAAAAACAGATTTCTACTTTCACATGCCAACAATGTATGCACATTTAAAATCTTGGGGTATCATGCCCTAAAATTCAGAGCGTTTGAAGAGTTGTACCTATAATACCATATTCTTTAAGTTTTTCACATTTTATTTCTTATTAGTAAATTTTTAGTTGTTTGCTAATTTACTGAATGCACAAATGCAGAATGCTATTTTATTTTTATATAGTTTATTCCTGTTAACTGTAAACTTAGGAGTATTTTTAGGTTCCTATTATTATTTTCTTTTGTTTCGTTCTACAATAGATATTTGTTTGTTGCATGTTTGCATGCGCATGACCCTCTCAAGAATTAGTGCCTTGTCGTGGCGAGAGGGCTTAAGGAATATGTTGCACATTAACTCTAAATAATTTTTAATTAATATATTTTATTTAATTTGACAATTAGCATATTCCAACAAAACTAATTCAGCATCGCTACGAGTAGATTAATTTGCTAAAAATGCCTTCTTCGTAAAGTAATTATACACGAGTTAAATATTATTTTTGTTTATAGCTGAAATTTACAGAAATCGTTATTTTACTTCGTCAAGAAGTTTCTTTAATATCAATTTTTATTGTTATGTTGTATTGTTTCTTTATTTTCAATTTTATCGTTATTAATACAATCAAAGTAATCATATTGGTTTGCAAAAGTTATGAAAATAAATCATACTAATCTGTTTTTACCGTTTTATTTCTACATCTTTTCTCTTATTATAAAATTTTAAGCAAGGGCAGAGGATTTGTGAATTTGTGATTATCTTAACTTTGCAAGCAAGTCTAACAAATCACATTTTATTCAATAAAAAATAAGAAATTTTTTGGCATATCTCAATTTGTTTTGTCAGATCGGAATTCTTCAAAAAATCGTATTTTCTAAAACGAGGGTTGTGGCTGGGTGGTTAAAGGGTGACTTTGCAAGAGAATCTGATTAGGCAGTTTTATTCAACAAAAAATAAGAAATTTTTTGGCATAACTCAATTTGTTTTGTCAGATCGGAATTCTTCAAAAAATCGTATTTTCTAAAACGAGGGTTGTGGCTGGGTTAAAGGGTGACTTTGCAAAAGAATCTGATTAGGCAGTTTTATTTGACAAAAAATAAGAAATTTTTTGGCATATCTCAATTTGTTTCGTCAGATCGGAATTCTTCAAAAAATCGTATTTTCTAAAACGAGGGTTGTGGCTGGGTTAAAGTTTGACTTTGCAATAGAATCTGATTAGGCAGTTTTATTCAGTAAAAAATAAGAAATTTTTTGGCATATCTCAATTTGTTTTGTCAGATCGGAATTCTTCAAAAAATCGTACTTTCTAAAACGAGGGTTGTGGCTGGGTTAAAGGGTGACTTTGCAAGAGAATCTGATTAGGAAGTTTTATTTAACAAAAAATAAGAAATTTTTTGGCATATCTCAATTTGTTTTGTCAGATCGGAATTCTTCAAAAAATCGTACTTTCTAAAACGAGGGTTGTGGCTGGGTTAAAGGGTGACTTTGCAAGAGAATCTGATTAGGCAGTTTTATTCAGTAAAAAATAAGAAATTTTTTGGCATATCTCAATTTGTTTCGTCAGATCGGAATTCTTCAAAAAATCGTACTATCTAAAACGAGGGTTGTGGCTGGGTTAAAGGGTGACTTTGCAAGAGAATCTGATTAGGCAGTTTTATTCAACAAAAAATAAGAAATTTTTTGCCATATCTCAATTTGTTTTGTCAGATCGGAATTCTTCAAAAAATCGTACTTTCTAAACCGAGGGTTGTGGCTGGGTTAAAGGGTGACTTTGCAAGAGAATCTGATTAGGCAGTTTTATTCAGTAAAAAATAAGAAATTTTTTGGCATATCTCAATTTGTTTTGTCAGATCGGAATTCTTCAAAAAATCGTACTTTCTAAACCGAGGGTTGTGGCTGGGTTAAAGGGTGACTTTGCAAGAGAATCTGATTAGGCAGTTTTATTCAGTAAAAAATAAGAAATTTTTTGGCATATCTCAATTTGTTTTGTCAGATCGGAATTCTTCAAAAAATCGTACTTTCTAAACCGAGGGTTGTGGCTGGGTTAAAGGGTGACTTTGCAAGAGAATCTGATTAGGCAGTTTTATTCAGTAAAAAATAAGAAATTTTTTGGCATATCTCAATTTGTTTTGTCAGATCGGAATTCTTCAAAAAATCGTACTTTCTAAACCGAGGGTTGTGGCTGGGTTAAAGGGTGACTTTGCAAGAGAATCTGATTAGGCAGTTTTATTCAGTAAAAAATAAGAAATTTTTTGGCATATCTCAATTTGTTTCGTCAGATCGGAATTCTTCAAAAAATCGTATTTTCTAAAACGAGGGTTGTGGCTGGGTTAAAGGGTGACTTTGCAAGAGAATCTGATTAGGAAGTTTTATTTAACAAAAAATAAGAAATTTTTTGGCATATCTCAATTTGTTTTGTCAGATCGGAATTCTTCAAAAAATCGTACTTTCTAAAACGAGGGTTGTGGCTGGGTTAAAGTTTGACTTTGCAAGAGAATCTGATTAGGCAGTTTTATTCAGTAAAAAATAAGAAATTTTTTGGCATATCTCAATTTGTTTTGTCAGATCGGAATTCTTCAAAAAATCGTACTTTCTAAACCGAGGGTTGTGGCTGGGTTAAAGGGTGACTTTGCAAGAGAATCTGATTAGGCAGTTTTATTCAGTAAAAAATAAGAAATTTTTTGGCATATCTCAATTTGTTTTGTCAGATCGGAATTCTTCAAAAAATCGTACTTTCTAAACCGAGGGTTGTGGCTGGGTTAAAGGGTGACTTTGCAAGAGAATCTGATTAGGCAGTTTTATTCAGTAAAAAATAAGAAATTTTTTGGCATATCTCAATTTGTTTCGTCAGATCGGAATTCTTCAAAAAATCGTACTATCTAAAACGAGGGTTGTGGCTGGGTTAAAGGGTGACTTTGCAAGAGAATCTGATTAGGCAGTTTTATTCAACAAAAAATAAGAAATTTTTTGCCATATCTCAATTTGTTTTGTCAGATCGGAATTCTTCAAAAAATCGTACTTTCTAAACCGAGGGTTGTGGCTGGGTTAAAGGGTGACTTTGCAAGAGAATCTGATTAGGCAGTTTTATTCAGTAAAAAATAAGAAATTTTTTGGCATATCTCAATTTGTTTTGTCAGATCGGAATTCTTCAAAAAATCGTACTTTCTAAACCGAGGGTTGTGGCTGGGTTAAAGGGTGACTTTGCAAGAGAATCTGATTAGGCAGTTTTATTCAGTAAAAAATAAGAAATTTTTTGGCATATCTCAATTTGTTTTGTCAGATCGAAATTCTTCAAAAAATCGTACTTTCTAAACCGAGGGTTGTGGCTGGGTTAAAGGGTGACTTTGCAAGAGAATCTGATTAGGCAGTTTTATTCAGTAAAAAATAAGAAATTTTTTGCCATATCTCAATTTGTTTTGTCAGATCGGAATTCTTCAAAAAATCGTACTTTCTAAACCGAGGGTTGTGGCTGGGTTAAAGGGTGACTTTGCAAGAGAATCTGATTAGGCAGTTTTATTCAGTAAAAAATAAGAAATTTTTTGGCATATCTCAATTTGTTTTGTCAGATCGGAATTCTTCAAAAAATCGTACTTTCTAAACCGAGGGTTGTGGCTGGGTTAAAGGGTGACTTTGCAAGAGAATCTGATTAGGCAGTTTTATTCAGTAAAAAATAAGAAATTTTTTGGCATATCTCAATTTGTTTTGTCAGATCGGAATTCTTCAAAAAATCGTACTTTCTAAACCGAGGGTTGTGGCTGGGTTAAAGGGTGACTTTGCAAGAGAATCTGATTAGGCAGTTTTATTCAGTAAAAAATAAGAAATTTTTTGGCATATCTCAATTTGTTTTGTCAGATCGGAATTCTTCAAAAAATCGTACTTTCTAAACCGAGGGTTGTGGCTGGGTTAAAGGGTGACTTTGCAAGAGAATCTGATTAGGCAGTTTTATTCAGTAAAAAATAAGAAATTTTTTGCCATATCTCAATTTGTTTTGTCAGATCGGAATTCTTCAAAAAATCGTACTTTCTAAACCGAGGGTTGTGGCTGGGTTAAAGGGTGACTTTGCAAGAGAATCTGATTAGGCAGTTTTATTCAGTAAAAAATAAGAAATTTTTTGGCATATCTCAATTTGTTTTGTCAGATCGGAATTCTTCAAAAAATCGTACTTTCTAAACCGAGGGTTGTGGCTGGGTTAAAGGGTGACTTTGCAAGAGAATCTGATTAGGCAGTTTTATTCAGTAAAAAATAAGAAATTTTTTGCCATATCTCAATTTGTTTTGTCAGATCGGAATTCTTCAAAAAATCGTACTTTCTAAACCGAGGGTTGTGGCTGGGTTAAAGGGTGACTTTGCAAGAGAATCTGATTAGGCAGTTTTATTCAGTAAAAAATAAGAAATTTTTTGGCATATCTCAATTTGTTTTGTCAGATCGGAATTCTTCAAAAAATCGTACTTTCTAAACCGAGGGTTGTGGCTGGGTTAAAGGGTGACTTTGCAAGAGAATCTGATTAGGCAGTTTTATTCAGTAAAAAATAAGAAATTTTTTGGCATATCTCAATTTGTTTCGTCAGATCGGAATTCTTCAAAAAATCGTATTTTCTAAAACGAGGGTTGTGGCTGGGTTAAAGGGTGACTTTGCAAGAGAATCTGATTAGGAAGTTTTATTTAACAAAAAATAAGAAATTTTTTGGCATATCTCAATTTGTTTTGTCAGATCGGAATTCTTCAAAAAATCGTACTTTCTAAAACGAGGGTTGTGGCTGGGTTAAAGTTTGACTTTGCAAGAGAATCTGATTAGGCAGTTTTATTCAGTAAAAAATAAGAAATTTTTTGGCATATCTCAATTTGTTTTGTCAGATCGGAATTCTTCAAAAAATCGTACTTTCTAAACCGAGGGTTGTGGCTGGGTTAAAGGGTGACTTTGCAAGAGAATCTGATTAGGCAGTTTTATTCAGTAAAAAATAAGAAATTTTTTGGCATATCTCAATTTGTTTTGTCAGATCGGAATTCTTCAAAAAATCGTACTTTCTAAACCGAGGGTTGTGGCTGGGTTAAAGGGTGACTTTGCAAGAGAATCTGATTAGGCAGTTTTATTCAGTAAAAAATAAGAAATTTTTTGGCATATCTCAATTTGTTTCGTCAGATCGGAATTCTTCAAAAAATCGTACTATCTAAAACGAGGGTTGTGGCTGGGTTAAAGGGTGACTTTGCAAGAGAATCTGATTAGGCAGTTTTATTCAACAAAAAATAAGAAATTTTTTGCCATATCTCAATTTGTTTTGTCAGATCGGAATTCTTCAAAAAATCGTACTTTCTAAACCGAGGGTTGTGGCTGGGTTAAAGGGTGACTTTGCAAGAGAATCTGATTAGGCAGTTTTATTCAGTAAAAAATAAGAAATTTTTTGGCATATCTCAATTTGTTTTGTCAGATCGGAATTCTTCAAAAAATCGTACTTTCTAAACCGAGGGTTGTGGCTGGGTTAAAGGGTGACTTTGCAAGAGAATCTGATTAGGCAGTTTTATTCAGTAAAAAATAAGAAATTTTTTGGCATATCTCAATTTGTTTCGTCAGATCGGAATTCTTCAAAAAATCGTATTTTCTAAAACGAGGGTTGTGGCTGGGTTAAAGGGTGACTTTGCAAGAGAATCTGATTAGGAAGTTTTATTTAACAAAAAATAAGAAATTTTTTGGCAAATCTCAATTTGTTTTGTCAGATCGGAATTCTTCAAAAAATCGTACTTTCTAAAACGAGGGTTGTGGCTGGGTTAAAGGGTGACTTTGCAAGAGAATCTGATTAGGCAGTTTTATTCAACAAAAAATAAGAAATTTTTTGGCATATCTCAATTTGTTTCGTCAGATCGGAATTCTTCAAAAAATCGTACTATCTAAAACGAGGGTTGTGGCTGGGTTAAAGGGTGACTTTGCAAGAGAATCTGATTAGGCAGTTTTATTCAGTAAAAAATAAGAAATTTTTTGCCATATCTCAATTTGTTTTGTCAGATCGGAATTCTTCAAAAAATCGTACTTTCTAAACCGAGGGTTGTGGCTGGGTTAAAGGGTGACTTTGCAAGAGAATCTGATTAGGCAGTTTTATTCAGTAAAAAATAAGAAATTTTTTGGCATATCTCAATTTGTTTTGTCAGATCGGAATTCTTCAAAAAATCGTACTTTCTAAACCGAGGGTTGTGGCTGGGTTAAAGGGTGACTTTGCAAGAGAATCTGATTAGGCAGTTTTATTCAGTAAAAAATAAGAAATTTTTTGGCATATCTCAATTTGTTTCGTCAGATCGGAATTCTTCAAAAAATCGTATTTTCTAAAACGAGGGTTGTGGCTGGGTTAAAGGGTGACTTTGCAAGAGAATCTGATTAGGAAGTTTTATTTAACAAAAAATAAGAAATTTTTTGGCATATCTCAATTTGTTTTGTCAGATCGGAATTCTTCAAAAAATCGTACTTTCTAAACCGAGGGTTGTGGCTGGGTTAAAGGGTGACTTTGCAAGAGAATCTGATTAGGCAGTTTTATTCAGTAAAAAATAAGAAATTTTTTGGCATATCTCAATTTGTTTCGTCAGATCGGAATTCTTCAAAAAATCGTATTTTCTAAAACGAGGGTTGTGGCTGGGTTAAAGGGTGACTTTGCAAGAGAATCTGATTAGGAAGTTTTATTTAACAAAAAATAAGAAATTTTTTGGCATATCTCAATTTGTTTTGTCAGATCGGAATTCTTCAAAAAATCGTACTTTCTAAAACGAGGGTTGTGGCTGGGTTAAAGTTTGACTTTGCAAGAGAATCTGATTAGGCAGTTTTATTCAGTAAAAAATAAGAAATTTTTTGGCATATCTCAATTTGTTTTGTCAGATCGAAATTCTTCAAAAAATCGTACTTTCTAAAACGAGGGTTGTGGCTGGGTTAAAGGGTGACTTTGCAAGAGAATCTGATTAGGAAGTTTTATTTAACAAAAAATAAGAAATTTTTTGGCATATCTCAATTTGTTTTGTCAGATCGGAATTCTTCAAAAAATCGTACTTTCTAAAACGAGGGTTGTGGCTGGGTTAAAGGGTGACTTTGCAAGAGAATCTGATTAGGAAGTTTTATTTAACAAAAAATAAGAAATTTTTTGGCATATCTCAATTTGTTTTGTCAGATCGGAATTCTTCAAAAAATCGTACTTTCTAAAACGAGGGTTGTGGCTGGGTTAAAGGGTGACTTTGCAAGAGAATCTGATTAGGCAGTTTTATTCAGTAAAAAATAAGAAATTTTTTGGCATATCTCAATTTGTTTTGTCAGATCGGAATTCTTCAAAAAATCGTACTTTCTAAACCGAGGGTTGTGGCTGGGTTAAAGGGTGACTTTGCAAGAGAATCTGATTAGGCAGTTTTATTCAGTAAAAAATAAGAAATTTTTTGGCATATCTCAATTTGTTTTGTCAGATCGGAATTCTTCAAAAAATCGTACTTTCTAAACCGAGGGTTGTGGCTGGGTTAAAGGGTGACTTTGCAAGAGAATCTGATTAGGCAGTTTTATTCAGTAAAAAATAAGAAATTTTTTGGCATATCTCAATTTGTTTTGTCAGATCGGAATTCTTCAAAAAATCGTACTTTCTAAACCGAGGGTTGTGGCTGGGTTAAAGGGTGACTTTGCAAGAGAATCTGATTAGGCAGTTTTATTCAGTAAAAAATAAGAAATTTTTTGGCATATCTCAATTTGTTTTGTCAGATCGGAATTCTTCAAAAAATCGTACTTTCTAAACCGAGGGTTGTGGCTGGGTTAAAGGGTGACTTTGCAAGAGAATCTGATTAGGCAGTTTTATTCAGTAAAAAATAAGAAATTTTTTGGCATATCTCAATTTGTTTTGTCAGATCGGAATTCTTCAAAAAATCGTACTTTCTAAACCGAGGGTTGTGGCTGGGTTAAAGGGTGACTTTGCAAGAGAATCTGATTAGGCAGTTTTATTCAGTAAAAAATAAGAAATTTTTTGGCATATCTCAATTTGTTTTGTCAGATCGGAATTCTTCAAAAAATCGTACTTTCTAAACCGAGGGTTGTGGCTGGGTTAAAGGGTGACTTTGCAAGAGAATCTGATTAGGCAGTTTTATTCAGTAAAAAATAAGAAATTTTTTGCCATATCTCAATTTGTTTTGTCAGATCGGAATTCTTCAAAAAATCGTACTTTCTAAACCGAGGGTTGTGGCTGGGTTAAAGGGTGACTTTGCAAGAGAATCTGATTAGGCAGTTTTATTCAGTAAAAAATAAGAAATTTTTTGGCATATCTCAATTTGTTTTGTCAGATCGGAATTCTTCAAAAAATCGTACTTTCTAAACCGAGGGTTGTGGCTGGGTTAAAGGGTGACTTTGCAAGAGAATCTGATTAGGCAGTTTTATTCAGTAAAAAATAAGAAATTTTTTGGCATATCTCAATTTGTTTCGTCAGATCGGAATTCTTCAAAAAATCGTATTTTCTAAAACGAGGGTTGTGGCTGGGTTAAAGGGTGACTTTGCAAGAGAATCTGATTAGGAAGTTTTATTTAACAAAAAATAAGAAATTTTTTGGCAAATCTCAATTTGTTTTGTCAGATCGGAATTCTTCAAAAAATCGTACTTTCTAAAACGAGGGTTGTGGCTGGGTTAAAGGGTGACTTTGCAAGAGAATCTGATTAGGCAGTTTTATTCAACAAAAAATAAGAAATTTTTTGGCATATCTCAATTTGTTTCGTCAGATCGGAATTCTTCAAAAAATCGTACTATCTAAAACGAGGGTTGTGGCTGGGTTAAAGGGTGACTTTGCAAGAGAATCTGATTAGGCAGTTTTATTCAGTAAAAAATAAGAAATTTTTTGCCATATCTCAATTTGTTTTGTCAGATCGGAATTCTTCAAAAAATCGTACTTTCTAAACCGAGGGTTGTGGCTGGGTTAAAGGGTGACTTTGCAAGAGAATCTGATTAGGCAGTTTTATTCAGTAAAAAATAAGAAATTTTTTGGCATATCTCAATTTGTTTTGTCAGATCGGAATTCTTCAAAAAATCGTACTTTCTAAACCGAGGGTTGTGGCTGGGTTAAAGGGTGACTTTGCAAGAGAATCTGATTAGGCAGTTTTATTCAGTAAAAAATAAGAAATTTTTTGGCATATCTCAATTTGTTTCGTCAGATCGGAATTCTTCAAAAAATCGTATTTTCTAAAACGAGGGTTGTGGCTGGGTTAAAGGGTGACTTTGCAAGAGAATCTGATTAGGAAGTTTTATTTAACAAAAAATAAGAAATTTTTTGGCATATCTCAATTTGTTTTGTCAGATCGGAATTCTTCAAAAAATCGTACTTTCTAAACCGAGGGTTGTGGCTGGGTTAAAGGGTGACTTTGCAAGAGAATCTGATTAGGCAGTTTTATTCAGTAAAAAATAAGAAATTTTTTGGCATATCTCAATTTGTTTCGTCAGATCGGAATTCTTCAAAAAATCGTATTTTCTAAAACGAGGGTTGTGGCTGGGTTAAAGGGTGACTTTGCAAGAGAATCTGATTAGGAAGTTTTATTTAACAAAAAATAAGAAATTTTTTGGCATATCTCAATTTGTTTTGTCAGATCGGAATTCTTCAAAAAATCGTACTTTCTAAAACGAGGGTTGTGGCTGGGTTAAAGTTTGACTTTGCAAGAGAATCTGATTAGGCAGTTTTATTCAGTAAAAAATAAGAAATTTTTTGGCATATCTCAATTTGTTTTGTCAGATCGAAATTCTTCAAAAAATCGTACTTTCTAAAACGAGGGTTGTGGCTGGGTTAAAGGGTGACTTTGCAAGAGAATCTGATTAGGAAGTTTTATTTAACAAAAAATAAGAAATTTTTTGGCATATCTCAATTTGTTTTGTCAGATCGGAATTCTTCAAAAAATCGTACTTTCTAAAACGAGGGTTGTGGCTGGGTTAAAGGGTGACTTTGCAAGAGAATCTGATTAGGAAGTTTTATTTAACAAAAAATAAGAAATTTTTTGGCATATCTCAATTTGTTTTGTCAGATCGGAATTCTTCAAAAAATCGTACTTTCTAAAACGAGGGTTGTGGCTGGGTTAAAGGGTGACTTTGCAAGAGAATCTGATTAGGCAGTTTTATTCAGTAAAAAATAAGAAATTTTTTGGCATATCTCAATTTGTTTCGTCAGATCGGAATTCTTCAAAAAATCGTACTATCTAAAACGAGGGTTGTGGCTGGGTTAAAGGGTGACTTTGCAAGAGAATCTGATTAGGCAGTTTTATTCAACAAAAAATAAGAAATTTTTTGCCATATCTCAATTTGTTTTGTCAGATCGGAATTCTTCAAAAAATCGTACTTTCTAAACCGAGGGTTGTGGCTGGGTTAAAGGGTGACTTTGCAAGAGAATCTGATTAGGCAGTTTTATTCAGTAAAAAATAAGAAATTT
The DNA here is from genome assembly GCA_939628115.1 of Tribolium freemani. Taxonomy (NCBI): domain Eukaryota; kingdom Metazoa; phylum Arthropoda; class Insecta; order Coleoptera; family Tenebrionidae; genus Tribolium; species Tribolium freemani. Next base: position 14,095,355 of record OW626785.1, on the reverse strand, counting down.
TTTGGCATATCTCAATTTGTTTTGTCAGATCGGAATTCTTCAAAAAATCGTACTTTCTAAACCGAGGGTTGTGGCTGGGTTAAAGGGTGACTTTGCAAGAAAATCTGATTAGGCAGTTTTATTCAGTAAAAAATAAGAAATTTTTTGGCATATCTCAATTTGTTTTGTCAGATCGGAATTCTTCAAAAAATCGTACTTTCTAAACCGAGGGTTGTGGCTGGGTTAAAGGGTGACTTTGCAAGAGAATCTGATTAGGCAGTTTTATTCAGTAAAAAATAAGAAATTTTTTGGCATATCTCAATTTGTTTTGTCAGATCGGAATTCTTCAAAAAATCGTACTTTCTAAACCGAGGGTTGTGGCTGGGTTAAAGGGTGACTTTGCAAGAGAATCTGATTAGGCAGTTTTATTCAGTAAAAAATAAGAAATTTTTTGCCATATCTCAATTTGTTTTGTCAGATCGGAATTCTTCAAAAAATCGTACTTTCTAAACCGAGGGTTGTGGCTGGGTTAAAGGGTGACTTTGCAAGGGAATCTGATTAGGCAGTTTTATTCAGTAAAAAATAAGAAATTTTTTGGCATATCTCAATTTGTTTTGTCAGATCGGAATTCTTCAAAAAATCGTACTTTCTAAACCGAGGGTTGTGGCTGGGTTAAAGGGTGACTTTGCAAGAGAATCTGATTAGGCAGTTTTATTCAGTAAAAAATAAGAAATTTTTTGGCATATCTCAATTTGTTTCGTCAGATCGGAATTCTTCAAAAAATCGTATTTTCTAAAACGAGGGTTGTGGCTGGGTTAAAGGGTGACTTTGCAAGAGAATCTGATTAGGAAGTTTTATTTAACAAAAAATAAGAAATTTTTTGGCAAATCTCAATTTGTTTTGTCAGATCGGAATTCTTCAAAAAATCGTACTTTCTAAAACGAGGGTTATGGCTGGGTTAAAGTTTGACTTTGCAAGAGAATCTGATTAGGCAGTTTTATTCAGTAAAAAATAAGAAATTTTTTGGCATATCTCAATTTGTTTCGTCAGATCGGAATTCTTCAAAAAATCGTACTATCTAAAACGAGGGTTGTGGCTGGGTTAAAGGGTGACTTTGCAAGAGAATCTGATTAGGCAGTTTTATTCAACAAAAAATAAGAAATTTTTTGCCATATCTCAATTTGTTTTGTCAGATCGGAATTCTTCAAAAAATCGTACTATCTAAAACGAGGGTTGTGGCTGGGTTAAAGGGTGACTTTGCAAGAGAATCTGATTAGGCAGTTTTATTCAACAAAAAATAAGAAATTTTTTGGCATATCTCAATTTGTTTCGTCAGATCGGAATTCTTCAAAAAATCGTACTATCTAAAACGAGGGTTGTGGCTGGGTTAAAGGGTGACTTTGCAAGAGAATCTGATTAGGCAGTTTTATTCAACAAAAAATAAGAAATTTTTTGCCATATCTCAATTTGTTTTGTCAGATCGGAATTCTTCAAAAAATCGTACTTTCTAAAACGAGGGTTGTGGCTGGGTTAAAGTTTGACTTTGCAAGAGAATCTGATTAGGCAGTTTTATTCAGTAAAAAATAAGAAATTTTTTGGCATATCTCAATTTGTTTTGTCAGATCGAAATTCTTCAAAAAATCGTACTTTCTAAAACGAGGGTTGTGGCTGGGTTAAAGGGTGACTTTGCAAGAGAATCTGATTAGGAAGTTTTATTTAACAAAAAATAAGAAATTTTTTGGCATATCTCAATTTGTTTTGTCAGATCGGAATTCTTCAAAAAATCGTACTTTCTAAAACGAGGGTTGTGGCTGGGTTAAAGGGTGACTTTGCAAGAGAATCTGATTAGGCAGTTTTATTCAGTAAAAAATAAGAAATTTTTTGGCATATCTCAATTTGTTTCGTCAGATCGGAATTCTTCAAAAAATCATATTTTCTAAAACGAGGGTTGTGGCTGGGTTAAAGGGTGACTTTGCAAGAGAATCTGATTAGGCAGTTTTATTCAGTAAAAAATAAGAAATTTTTTGGCATATCTCAATTTGCTTTGCCAGGTCAGAATTCTTAAAAAATTTGTATTATTTCTGAGGTCACTTAAAGGGTTGTTACTGTGAGGGAGTGTGTTCGCAAGGAAACCCTTATGCTTACAAGTTCTCTCATCAACAATTCTTCTCATCTCACCATTATTACTCGTAAATTACTTGCATTAATTAAATATTTTAACACGAATATTTTATCTGAAATTTCCTCTACGTAAGGAACCTGTGGCTGAGATCTGTGGCTGATTTCACACGACTAAAAATGTGATGTGTTGACAAACTCGGAGTTAAATATCAGCGCTACAATTGTCACAGAGGTAAATCCTAAATGTTCACATCAACAGTTTGTTTGTTTAACATGTTGATGTTTGTGAATGCTAAAACCAATAGAAAACTAATGTTTGCCATTCGTCTCATTTCCGTTTGGTTGTTATTGGCTATGGATATTACTGCATTTGCTAAATAACCAGATGAAAACAATTAAATCAATAATCCTCATTTGACAAATATAAAAATTTAATTAAATTTTCTAAACTTTTAGATTTGTAAATAGGTAGGCTTTACCTCTGTTCGAAAGGACACCGAAGAACTATTTTCGGATATTCGATAGTAAATACGAGTAGGTACACCCGAAATCGAATAAAAAGGATAAGTAGTTGATTTCAAGAATCACATAACAACCGGAGCAGGATCATTGTTTGAAATAACCGAAAAATTTCACGTTCCCAGACTTCTTACCTTAATGGAAATTGAATATTTTTTAAAAATGATACGTAAATACGCCCATGTTCTTGAACGTGATATTTTGTAATTCTTTTTTATTGTATTACTGCAGTACGTAAAAGGATACTAAATAATTGTTGAGTGCCTCAAGTGACTTGAGATAAAATAGGTTTGATTGCATAACATTTTTATATTTTACATCAGCATTCAGAAAACAATTATCGAAAGATCCAAGCTGTCTCCAGCAAAATTTTCAAAACATTCTCTGTTTTTTATTTCGAATTATAAATGCTAATATCATATCGGATATCGGGTATTACATTACCAACTCATTTAAATTATTTAAATTCACATTTTTTCTCTTTAATCTTGAAAGGAATGCAGAGCAAATTCGAAATTTCGCTTCAAATAATTTAAATTATTAAATCTGAACCAAGCGAATGAATTTTTGGCATAATCCAGTATGAAACAGATTGTTTGTACAATTGAATTTGATGGTTAAGCAAAAGCTGTGGCAAAAACTTCTAATGAGGACAGTGAATTTTGCGTTTAATTGATTTATTGACAATGTGTTATTAAGAAATAATGCTATTGTACTCTGCCGTCTCAATACATATTTTATCCATAATTATGCCCACATTAAAATTCAACGAATTGAACATCGAATGCTCAGTCGAAAACTAAACCGATTGCATTGCAGAGCAGGGGTGCACAATTCACCAGCCATGTTTCAATACGCAGGTAGGATACATAAAAAATGAAAAATCAAAAGTAATTCGAAATTGTAGATCCTCGAATCGAAAACTACTTCCTTATGAAGTCCCCTTTGCCAGTTACGTTAGTTGTGGCCTTTTACACAAGCTTTGTGTTTAAAATTGGACCAGCTTTGATGAAAAACAGACAACCGATGAAACTTGATAGGATTATTATGGTGTACAATTGGGTGCAGATAATCTTGAACGCTGTTATTTTTATAATGGTATTTTAATCCTTCTGTGGTTAAAACCGATTTCATATTTTTTTTAGGCGTTACGAGAGCTTCCGAAACTAAGTATTTTTTGTTCCCCAATTGATAAATCTAACCATCCCGACGCCCTTGTTGTCTTAAATTTACAATACGCTTACACTATGCTCAAAATTCTCGATCTTTTAGATACGGTACGTGCAACCAAAACATAAATAGTTTTCTAAAACTCAAAATTTAGATATTCTTTGTCCTTCGAAAGAAACACAGTCAAGTGACATTCCTTCACGTGTACCACCATATCATGATGGCAATATTTTCTTGGGTCACGTGCAAATTCTTCATCGGTGGACAAGTCTACTTTTTAGGTTTAGCCAACCTTTTTGTTCATGCTGTGATGTATTTTTATTATTTTCTAACCTCGTGGGATCCCACGTACAGGAACAGTGTGTGGAAGAAATACATCACGCAACTTCAAATTGTAAGATGAATCGCTTTTTGTACAAATAATGATCTAATGTGTTTGTTACAGCTTCAACATTGTTTCATTTTTACTGCTTTTGCTCTGCCGTTGTTCAATACAAGTTGCTCGTACCCGAAACCCCTATTGTGTGTTTTCCTCACACAAGCCCTTCTAATGATTTATCTCTTCACAAATTTTTACGTCAAAGCCTACTTGAGGCCCAAGAAAGTTAATTAAAATTCGCTCTGTATAAAATTGTGAAACTATAAATAAATAATAAGTTATTTGAAATTGACTCGTTTTTATTTTTCAATAACAATCTCCTCCGTCTTGTGCCAGTTTTGAACTTTGTAGCTCGTCTGCAACAATATGTAGCAGATGTTCCCTGACATTTGTTTTTGAAAATATCAGAGAAGTTATATTTCTTTCCCATATATCACAACAATTGATAAAACAATGCACTTGAATTTCACACAAGACGCTTGTTTTTCATTGAGAAAAGTGTGGTCAAAAGTTCCTGTGTCATCCACACGGAATGGAATTTGAATTGCAAATCCACATTTTTTCAAAAACAATAGTCACCGTTTCACTAATTAATCGGATTTACCTTTAGAAGCTAAAGTACGTTCAAACGCTCTTATTCATAAAAATGACTTCAGTACTTGAACATCTCGTTTCCGGTTACAGCAAATTAGTGCAATGGTCAGGTGAGTTTTTAGCAATTTTTACTCGTGTTTTAATTGCAATTAATTTTAAGACACTCGGAGCAGGTATTTTCCATTCATGGGTTCTCCGCTACCAGTCATCACGATTTTAACTTTGTATTTTTGGTACATTTTTGATTACGGTCCCAAGGTGATGAAGAACTCACCAGCCAAGGATATTACAAATGTTATGAAAACTTATAATTTGATACAGATATTTTTTAATTTTATTGGAATAACTTGGGTATGATTCAACTACACAATGCAAATTCTGCAACTACCATTTTCTAGGGTTTTATATTGTGGAACGACACCAAAATTTTGTGTACTCCAATCACTGAAAATATACTAGTCTTTCCCCATTACATGTATTTCCTCCTTAAAGCAGTCGATCTCATAGACACTGTAACACATTGTAGTAATGTAAACCACTTTCTTATGTCCCATTTTAGGTTTTTTTCGTACTACGTAAAAGGTTCGACCAAATCACATTTCTTCATGTATATCACCACGTGATAATGTTGGTCGGTTCTTGGGTCACTTGTAACTATTTTCCCGGAGGCCAGTTGTACTTTTTAGGGTTTATTAATTCATTCGTCCATGCGGTCATGTACTTATACTACTACCTAAGTTTAGTAGATCCGTCATATAAGAAGAGTATTTGGTGGAAAAAGTATCTAACTCAGCTACAAATTGTGAGGATAGCTTTGTGCCGATTTGTAAAAATACGAGTTTTTAGGCTCAACACTGTACGGTCTTTGTTACCTTTCTGATACCTCTTCTCAATCCGTCGTGTTCTTACCCAAAATGGATACTAATGACCTACTTGCCAGCATGTGCCCTCATGATTTACCTCTTCACCGACTTCTACGTCAACGCCTACGTGAAGAAGAAGCCGCCAAAAGCGGATCAATGATTGTTAGAATAAGTAATTTATGTCACTGTTTTGTAAACTGTAAAACGACCAATAAAAAACTTTCGATACTAATTATTTATTTAATGGAAAACTTTGTCCACATTGCTGTTTACCCACTTAATCATCATGATCTTTAGCTGGGATTAATCGAAACAATCACACGCCTGTGGCGCAGCGTCACATTCACGTTACTTACTTGGAAATTTATAAAAGGGGACCGACAAGCATGTGATGGTGTGAATATTTCTAAGGCTGGGGTCATACTGGTCCGAAGTACACGTACACATGGAGTTGAAGTCGCAGCTATTTGACTGGAGAGCGTAAATTCGAGCCAAGTGGAGCATTAGAGTTGTCCATATTAGAAGCATTGTATCTGGAAAAAACGATACTGTTTTATTAAGTGTATGGGGAATTGTCACCGCGTGACGCTGACGGAAATGGATTGCTCCCAAATTAAATTCTGGATGGAACTTGTGATGTCGCCGTCTTCATCTTTTTAGTTTCACTTATTCTTGTCATATATTATGTATACGTCTTTGGGCTAAAAGGGAAGCTTTGGAAGTTTCATTATATTACAATCATGATGATGGAAATAAAACATTTTTTTGCGCGTTTACCATTTCAAACATGAAACTAGAAATTGGAGATAAAATTGCCCAATTACGAGCTAATTTACGAGGATTTCATATATTTAACTATTTACAATTGCTGGCATAAATCTGTTGTTATTATTAATTACAATAACCTGGATGTTGGGTAATTAAATGTTTAAATGAAAAAATTAACGCAACATACACCAGTTAGCCCGAAAATATGATCCTGCTAATGTTCCGAAACAATAGTGGGAATTTTATTGTAATTAGTTTTAATCACAATATTGTTACCTTTGATGAAACTGAAGAGAAAAGTCACTCTAAAGTTCTAAAGTTCTAAACCAACACACACAAATGCTGAAATAAGTGTGTGTGTCTATAAATATCGTCGAGGACAAACTTGGATCTTGGTGATTATGTCAGTGAATGAGTTTACTCCTAGTTTTACTGAATTTTATATTTTTACACTTCTGAATAAATATGAAGTCAGGTCTTATTGGTGTTACATTCCAGGCGTTGTTAAATTAATCAAATCATGATAAAATCAACGTAGAGAGTAAGATGTTTATTTGAATCTAATAAATGGTGGGCTCAATTTTTCATTCCCTTTGTCCTTTTTCAACTAAGTTGTTTTTGTGGCAAAGTTCTTTTGAAAGAAACAAGTTTGTGCTTAACAAGGAAAATCATACATTTTCATAAAAAGCCTTGTTAATTATTAATGGCAACCATTTTAATTTTCTTCTGCGGGCTTGTTTGCTTTAGGAACATAAATTCATTAACATTTCGTTGTCAAAGTTTGTAGAGGAGCGTGCGATTCAAGTTTAATTTTCCGGAGACTCACTTAAACTCACGTTTCTTTTTGTTGTGCACTTAGCATATTAAAGTGTTAAGTACGTTTCAGCAATCAGAACAGAAAGAGGCAGAAAACAGATAAAGGGAGTATACAATGAAGAAGAGTGAACTGTATAATATGTTCCACTCATCAGTTAATGTTGCCCCAGAGACGCGGTTCAATTCTCGAAACACTTGTGCCTTCTGAAGCTTTACTGCACACTTACATGCTACTTTCCAGAATCATCAGTTTATCTTAATGTGTTCCAATTAGAGCAAAGGGGGAATTATCAGAGGTTAAACTCCTTGACAGATGAATGTTTAAACTTTGCTTTAGAGACGCGGTGCTCCGAGGTAAATTTTTATTAAAATTGGGGTCGAGGGCACGACGTTTTAGGACGATTCAATCTGTCAGCCGTAGACCCGGAATTTTGCATCTTTTCCCGGTCTAAACGCGATTTTAGATGAAGCTTTCCTCTTGTAATGCACTTCATTCTGTTCAAAGGAAAGAGGACACGCCATCTTAGCATCTGCAGAATATGTACGGAATTTCTTTTGTGACACATACCTGATGTGACATGTCATATTTGTGGCGTTTATCTCGTTTCGGAGCTGCAGGTGCACGTTTGCAATAAGAAAAAAGCGGCGCGGAAATATTTCACTCGAAATTTCCCGTTTATCTAACAAGAATTCAGTTTGATATTCATTTTATGCGACACATGAAACACTGCTTGGGGGCCCGTTAGCAATTTTCCACACTGCCACTATATGCAAAATGTCATCCGGGAGAGAGGGCCTCTTGGAAACACCATCGAGCCACTCTTGCACGAGCAGCCTAAAAGTGTATTGGACGAGAGGTCGTTGCAATAAGGAGTCTAACATCTTCGCTACAATACATCCTACAATCAAGTATCGAATCCTTAAGAGGAAGTGCTGCTCTATAATAAAGACAGAGTAGCTGGAGCACTAACGGCCCTACTCTTTACAACCACCAGATACAAGTGCCAGAGTACTCAACCACCGTGAATTATCTTGTACTTGATGTTATCGCCGCGTCAATGTCTGAAGCAAAAGACGAACAAAAAAGTCTGAGTCTCAGATTTAGTCACTGCAATGCCGAATGTTAGCAATATAGGAGGAATATTATTATACTTTTATACTTTGCTTTTCTTCTAACTATATAGGTTGATTTTAGAAGATTTTATGTATAATATTCTAAAACGTGGTTTAATTTTCCTCCTTAGAATGATTTTAGTGTCTCCGGGTAACGGCTCCGATTTCAGAGTTTATAAAATTACTAACATAGTTTTTCAACTACAGTAAATGACTTTGTTTCGTAAATGACCTATCAAAGGGTGTTTGAACCTACTACATCGTTACGATCAGAAAACAATACTTGAAATTTTCTTGCTCGAGAATTTTTTACATTTTTACGCAAGAAAATTTCGAACCCACGTACCTTTAAAAACTGAATAATTTTTTTTCAAACACGATCTAAATATGTTTTTAGCATTTTTCTATGTCTGTAGAACACCAGAAGTGTGCTTTGGACCGATTTTTTAATTTTTTTTTAGACAGTTACTTTTACAAGTACATACCTACCTATTACCTTTAAAAACTCAAGAAATCATTTGTTTTCAAACCCGATTCCACAACTGTTTTTCTGTTTTTCTGTGCCCTACACAGTGCAAATGTCAGTAACTTCAAAAATGTTTTTTTTTATTGTTGCAATTTTTGCGAAGATTTTGGTCAATTTTCATTACCCGGGGCAGAAAGAAAAGATCACTATTTTGCGGTTAACCGTTTTTATGACAATAATTGCTATCAAACTTAAAAATGCGTAAGTAAAATTAGAAATTGTTGATAACTTCAAAACTGTTGGGAATTTTACGTTTTTCTTAACGCTAATCAAATCTCCGAATTGTTTGACATAGAATTGTTTCAAAATAGTTGGAGATTTTGAAGGTGATTTCAATGATATTTTTTGTTCTAGTTCTAACAATTTCGCCGTAATCTAAGTAAAACAACTTAAGCTACGAATTAAAAAAGGTCGTAATAGAATGGTCAAAACCAGAACTCGCGGCATGTAAAAAGCTTGCGGCTACAGAACTTTTTTTGAGATTTTTACTTAAAAAAACATACACAACTCGAAAACTAAGTATAAGTCCTAGAGCAAACTGTTTGTTCAGGCGAATTTTATGATCTTATTTTGTTTTTTTTATAATACCTGATTTATTTATTTATTTTTTTGCCCATTAACGGTTGAAAAGTGAACAAGTGTGCGTAATAAAAATGTTATGAAAACATCATTGCTAAATGCCTGGCACTTTGGGCCGAATCCTCGTCTGATTTCGCAGATTACACCCTCGAAAAAGCAGAGGAAACTTTCTCCGGCCCAATCCCGGCGCCATTACGCCGATGCTATCCGTCTTCACACTCGAAGTCACACACCACAAATCGAATATGTATAACAAGTTTCGATCAGATTCGCCAGTTTGCCCCTTCTTGAGAAAATATAGAGACAACGTCCAACTCTCTCTCCATTAAAATCGTATCGCCATCAACATCTCCCAACTTTAATAAAAACTTTCCCAAGTCGCATTCCTATAAATTTCGGCCTTTCCATAAAGTGGCTGCTTAGATGGCCACTCCATATGCATACTCAAACTTTTTTCTTTACAGCCAGAAAGGGAGTAAGTTTGTGATTCTCCCGTGGCCTCCTCCAAATCTATAATTCTGTTTTTCTCCACGCCACTGGGAGGCAAAGAGCTGCAGGAAACCAGCCGGAGTCGAAGACTTCTCAGTGCGGTTCAAGACGGCCTGCTAATAATTCACGGCGCAAGTCCCCCAGGACTTGTACGTTTTGAAATAGGTTCCTCGGCGACCAGACCAGGTCTAAGCGCCAGCACATACTCTTTCTAATAATTGAAAGGACAACTAGACGAATAAAATACCACACGGTGTCACATGCCCACAACTGACCAACATTACTGTTTCATGCTGTGGCTAAGTGACGCTTGGACATGGACTGAAAATGAAAATGTTGCCTCCAATTTAGTTTTATGCATCGTGATGCTATTTTATTTGCATGTGCAAGTCATCTGTTGTTGCACAGTAAAAATTAAAAACTCATAGAGGTGGGCGTAGTTCATTAATCATACTACGATGAAATCACCGAGAAAAGTTAAAAAATTATGTAGAACGAGCAGAATATTTTCCATTTTTGCTTTAATTGAGTGTGCATTTAAATTTCGATATTTGATATGATATTTAGAGACGAGGAAGAGTGCTCGTATTTCTTTTGAAATACTTTTAGTTCAAACAAAATTTACGAGAAAAACTCTCAAGCCGTGTAATTATAAGGAGCCTGTTTATTTTCGGAAAAACGATAAGTTAAAGCATAATTAGTTATTACCATGTAAACGGGACAAAATTACACATAATTATGTTTATTTACTTTCTTAATGATGCATAGGAATACACTATAAATATTTGCAGACAGAAATTATTTTAGGTTGGGAACCAGTTTACTTTGTCCTTTAAATTCCAAAAAAATCTTAAATCAATTATCAGCAAAAATATTAAAAACTTTTCTGAAATCGTCTTATTAGGCAAAAAATGTACCTATCAATAAAAAAAAATTGATGTGCACCATTACAGTGCAATAGCCTTAATAACATTATTAGTAATTAAGCTGATGTTTAATATTTTTTTTATGAAATGTAATAGAATAGAGCAATTTATTAAGTGAAAATGTTTGATTATACATTCTTTCACTCTTTACAATTTGGACCGGAGACATGAAATTAAAATTCACATTTAAAAATTTAATAAGCATTATTCCAATGTTTAAAAAGTGGAAACTAAAGCACGAAGCATCATTTCCAGAATAAATTAAAAAAGGTTGGTCATTTAGGACTTTAATTTTACTTAGATTTTTTAATAATAAACCAAATTAATATCACTTCAGTCACCGGCTTGTTAGGAAGACAACTCCAGTGCTACTTTTTTCTAAAATTTAATCATTGGCACAATGAAGCATTCAATGTAGCGTAAAATCCTCTTGTGTTGTCGCAAATCAGATTTTTACTTACAAAGAGCTCTTAAACTCAATACAAAAATTGTCATCCTAATAGCAAAAAATCCTATTATGTCTCCCGGTCTTTGAAAGTATTGAACAATGGTTGCAATTACATTATTTGTTTTTTATAAACTTGAAAAACGACCATTTTCTTTCTTTTTGTGCATATTAACGCAGCCGGGGAAAACACTTTAGCTTCGACAAGATCATTAACGAAACACAGTGTGGCTTTTATTCCAACTTGCGAAAACAAAACACCTTTGAGGAAAAAGCACCAAACCCTAAAAAACCTGGATTCAATGCAACTGTGTAATTAACAGAACTGTCTCTCAAATGCAGTCCTTAATGAAAATTGATTTCTGTAAGCGTATCATGAAATAAAAGATAGAATTCCTCGGAATAATGGCATCAACTAACGTTGTTAAATTTCCAATGGACTACTAATTTTCTGGATGAATGCTTGCAGTTTCTTTATAATTTCGGAGCTCCCGATCATTATCTATCTCGTCCGGGCTGATGTGAGTGGATGCTCTCTTTTCTTTCTGAAAGAAGTCTGATTTTCGTGGCAAGTTTGCCTAAGCTTGAATCAATATTTTTAGTTGCCGTTCTGTAATAATTTAATTCGAGCAATTACTTCGAGGTGTGCGCTCGGGTTGTATTTTTTGTAAGAGGGATGCCTTGTGGCTGTACAAATTATCCGCCTTTTCCAGCTAATATCCCCGACCTTTCGTAATTAAAGGCGATCAGTGGTTTGTTCGAGCCTCGTTCTCCCTCACGGAAACGCAAGGCTTTATTAATACCTCCTCCCGGAGTACCTCTGACGGTACCGGATTCACCTGACAGATGAAATAAATAGCCCGGTTAATTTATAAAGCGCGAGATAAAAGAACAGATTTATTCTTCCGTTGAATTTCGGCCACAATCACGCAATGCATACGGTAATAATGTTTTGTCACAAAGACATTTGCGCTTTTATCAAACAGCACGTCATTCGGCTCTCTAGTTTTGATTAGAGATTCAATTTCGAAAAGTGAGCACAATACGGGCAATTTTTCGCGAGATTGTTTTGCATTGTGCATTGTCGGAGTAATTAGAGTCATAGGGAAATAGCTCCATCTTGCCTTATAATAAATGCAGTAGCAAAAAATCCGCGCTCTGTCCCAATTCCTCATTCAGTCATGAAAAACGCGAATAAAGGAAAAGTAAACATAATTATGCCGCTGCTTCGTGGCAGTCGGGAGAGACTCTTAGAGAAACTTAAATAGCCGAGTCTAGACGTTTCAATATTTCTATATTAAAAATGCCCTTCAGTCGCAGGAAATCCATAAAAGTATCCACCGACATTTCGAGTCAATTTTCTGAAAGAGCCAATTTTATTGTTCGTGTAATGTCTGAATTTTTTTACAAGATTTCCGTGTTCTACGAGCGAATTTCCGCGAGCAGCAACCGCCTTTTTCGTTTTCTATTCGGCAATTGAAATTGTTTTTCGGTTTGATCAAATTTGGAGAAAACATCCTTGTCACTTGCCGAAAAAGCTTCATATGCCTGCAATGTGTTTTCAACAAAGCGCGTACGCTTCTGTACAATCCACCCGTCTTTCAAACTGTCAACCCACGATTGAGATTTATATTAAATTCGCATATTTATAATAAGCGCCAAGTTCGAATGAAACAGCGAAAATTTATTCCATTCTTGAATCGAGAAGTGGTCAAAAGAATTTTCTCGAGAGAAGGTCAGAAACAATTAAAAAATCGCAAAGGTTAGAACGCATCCTTTGATCCAGAAGTCCCGTAAATACCACCGCCGGCGAGGGTTATTCTGAATATCATGCTGGATTAGCTGTTTATTTCCAGCGTTCATAAAGCCCTCGACCAAAGGTCGTTATCCCGAATTAATTGAATTTCATCCACTATCTTTATCGATGAACTTTAACCTGGCTGCTTGCTCGCACCACCACTGACCTTATTACAACAACCAACTCGTGTTGTATCACCGTTTATTTAATTGGTTGTTGGTTCCTTGTCAGCCGCACCTTGTCCCGCCAAGCCTGACATTCGCTCCTCTTACCCCATTTTATTAACTTTTAATTTGGTCCGCAAAATGTTGATTAAATGTTTCCCAGCAAATAATTAACTGTTTCCTGGTTTTATCAATTTCCATGTTTGGGCGAGAAACAAAACTAGAAATAAATTCAACAAAAGGAGGGTAAAGTTCGTAAAACTCAAGTGATTTCTGTCCCGCACTTTTAATAAATTCCAGCATTATCCAAAGTGTAGTGGCGTTTATTTTAATATAACTTCCTGCCGAGTATAGCCACCGGTTATGGCTTTATTATGCAATGCGTAATCTGTGCCGTTAGAGTCCTCTAAATAGTTAATGCCTCAAACCATAGTGGACTAGCTCGTTTATGCAAACTCGACATTATGTATTAAAGAGAGTTATGAACGGAGGGTTCTTTATAATATAAAGATGCTTTTACTACTTCTTATTTTATGCAAGAACTGTAATAAAAAGTCTATTCGCGACTTGATTATGTCGACAAAAATTCATAGGGCAAATGGTCTTAAAACCCAACGCAACAGTTGAACTCGTGGAACCAAAATTAAAAGCAAAAATTTGTTCATATTTTCCTCCAATTTGAAATACATAAAATGAAAAATGTTTAAATGGCGAGACGAATAGAACAGTTCAGGGAACTGAAACACTTTTGTTGTTTCACTCACAAAATTCATTTTGTTGAACTGTCGATGTCTGTTGCATCAAAAAAAGGTAGCATAGTACATCATGTGGCCCGTTATGCGGTTCTGTATGGGTGAACCACAATGTATGCGTCGGATTAATTAACCAAATCAATCAGTGTTGTTTGTTTGAAACAGCTAATAACCAATGTTTTTAATTAGAATAAACACAAAAGTAGCTCAACGTTTGATTGTGTTTTACAAACGCCGAGATCAGTCAAATAAAATCATAATTTTAACTTAATTTTTGTTGGCCATTAACTGAAAATATGACAAAAAGTTCGCCACAACAAGAACAGCAAAGCTGCTCAAAGGGATACTTTGGCAAAAAATATCGGCGGAGCCAATAAGGTTATGAAATTGTATTTCAATTTGCATTATAATTTTACTGCATCCATGTAACTCGGTTTGAATTCAATCTCGCACTGATTGCCGACTCCAATTTCCTTCGCCCTGATTAGGTTAGAATTTAGAAACTAACCGGATCCGACATAAGATGTGTACGTTCGTTGGTCACTTGAAATAAAATTATTTTTGGTGCGGGACCCGGAACAATGCCCTAATATTATTTTAACAACTCAAACAAGAGAACGGATTAGACAGTGATATAGCTGCGCTTTCTCCTAGACTGAATTTACTCGAACAACAGGATAGAGTAAAACTCCTTCATTCTACTTAAAACTTATTGTTTGTGTTGACAATTAAATGAATTTTGAATTATAACCGGGCCCGTTTCACCTCGAATAAAGCCCTGGCGGCTTAGAGCAACGTATGGATTTTTTGAGGTTGTCCTATTATTATCTCCTCAGGCATTAAACAGCTCCAAAACGCTTTTCATCGTTTTAAAATGTAAATGGCCCTCGAATATTCCGGATTAAAGCATTACACTTTTAAATGATTACGAGCATTTGTTGTCAAGGGGAGTAATTGTTGATTTAATGAAATTCTTAAACGCCATAAACACATTTAAATTTCGGTTTAGAACAGCATTCGGCCCATGCAAGTCATATGCAAAGCGCTCAAACTTAAATCGAACATCGTGTCGAGTTCAAGTTTCCATTTCTTGAGGGCGTCTGTTTTATTCTTGAGAGGATGCGAATATGTGTGAAATGAGAGAAGTCGAAAGATTGTGACAGATATATCAGTAAGTATGAATTTTTTATTAGAACCTCTGGGGTCGCAAAAACGCAAATTTCGAAGGCTTATTTTGCTTTAAGCTTAATGCAAATGAGTCGGAGTTTCGCAATTAATGGAAAATTATTTTCTTCTGTTTTTGAAAGCTGTGTCAAAGTGAACCAGAACAAATTTGGATTCTAATTGACACAAATGCAACGAATTTGCGGCGAAAATAGACACAAAGTGCACTTTTGTGTACGCGTTAAATTTTAAGTTAATTTCAGCCGAATAAATTGCTTCGAAAGCCGATTTTAGTGGGAGTTTTATTGCTATTTTTTATTACAGGTTTGACATTTGGGTTGGATTTGATTTTTTCTAAATTTATACATGTTTTACAAGTAGACGTGGTTTTTAAGTTTCGGGCGGAATAGGGTAGTTGTACTTGAAAAAACGCTGTAATTGAAGTGGAAATAAAAATTGTGGTTTGCACGTAAGAGCATAGCAATTTGGACAATAGCCGTCCTTTTATAAATAATGCAAAATAACGGCAGCAACGCGCCGAAATTACGATGTTCGTGCGAGATTAAACCGATAAATTTGCATAATTCGAAAAATAAATAAACGACATAACCGAACCGATTAGAAACGAGTTTTTAACCGCTACAAGTAGAGGAGGTCCGGGAAAGTCGAATCAGGGCAAACAAATCACTTACACTCAGCCCCGTAAAACACTTTATGTATTTTTTACACCCAATAAATTTTTATGCACCCACCTACGATTTAAGAGGGCCATTATGATTGTGTTGTAAAAGGTTTTATTGGAAGGAATAGAAGCACGTGCATTTCTCTGACACCGAAAGCGTCTTTAAGCATCCCGTTTTTTCAGTGCAGCATCGTAAGCCTCTTTTCGAGCAAAATAAAAATAAATCAAAATTTCGATCGTTCCCCTTTCAGACATTTTCCATTAAGCACGAGGGATCCACTTTAAAAAATATGAACTAAAGCTCTTAATAGCGCTGTCACTGCCAGCACTTGGATCAGTATTCTTGCAAGGAAATTGCACCTGAACATGGTCTCATATCCGCAAGTGTCAATAGAAAATTGGAGGGCTAGAAGGGCTACTTGTGAATGCAAGTAATGGTTTCGGGAAGAACGAGGATCATACTATCAAACAAAGCTCTCACGGTCCTAACCCAACATCATTTGTCACTTTTGCACCAGTTTATCAGACTCCACTCCCAACCATTGATAAAATATGAAACATCGCACCAACGTATAGTGGCTGTCGCTCAAGCTTAAATAAAATTGGACCAGTGCGAAAGGCGGAAATAGGTCAGAACTGAAATATTGATTGTTTCTTTTTTATTTAGCAACGCCTGACGAGCGCTCATTCCGAAAAGTGAAATGGATCCGAGATGGACGCGTGAGTTTTATTTGCTTCCAGAAAAAGCTCCTCCAGCAACCTGATAGTAAATGTAATCACTAAGTCCCAAAATAGGTCAATAACATAATTTTATTAAAAGAGTACATAGCATGTACCCGTATAAACTAAAAATAAACTACACTCTATATTTTAGAAAAAAATTACAATTTTCGTAAAAAAAGCTTTATTAAATTTAAATATTTTTGTAAACAAGGCTAAAATTCTGACTCTAATATACGTAATTACAAAGATAATTTTTCTTTTGTAACTATTGAAGTGCGTCAAACTCCAAACGGAGGATTGGTAGGTGTTGTAGTTGGAAAGATCTTTTGTTCCCGGCTGAAATTGTATCTGTTTGTAGAAAATTTTGATGGCGATTGACTGCTTTGATTACCCGCTCCGTCAAACTTAAAATTTCCTCATTTCGGGTAAATCCTATTTTGCGGAAAAGCCGTGTACTCGAAAGTTTGAGGCGCGCCTGACTGAATATGAAAAATGAATTCGAAGCGAGATTTGTGTATTAAGGAAGTTGGGAACGAGCATTCATACAATTTTTGCAAAAATGCTAAATAAAAAATAATTTTAGCATAAAAATGAGAAAAGTTACAATAAAGCATTAAGTTACCGGGGATTCTCCTAATAAAACTTGTAACCTACTTAGTAACTACTTACTGTCATTTGGATGCAAAGAGGAAGGGAGAATATTAAATTACAGTATAAATTTGAATTCATTTAAAATTACTTAGATTTCTTTTATTACTTTTGGCTTAAAAGCTTTTCGCTCCGAAGTGGAGTTTTTAAAAACCAATATCTGGCTTACAAAAGAAAATATTAAATTATTTTCAATTTATATTTCGATAAAGGGGAGATTCGCTTGTAATCATCTCGTCCCGACATTTCACCGTATTTCCCACAGGAACCTGAATTTGCATTGATAAAAAGTCCTAACCGTATTAGCACTATCGGGATAAGGGTTCAGGGTCAGAGGAATTTGTCTCGACTGATCGAGAAGTTATTGAATTTATAACACAAACCCCTGCACCACTCACTGCACCAAATAGAGTGGACGCTCATTAGTCTTGCAGGCCATAAAACGTTAAGCTGACACCAGGATTTGACGATGCAACATGTCTAAGCTTTGCAGTAGATCAATACAGGGGCTGTAAAGCGGTATTACAACTGAGCAGCTTTTGGTATGAAGTCAAGACTAGCTGTCACCGTAATAAATTTAATTTACAGACATCTCATTTAATTAAGTGATTGGTGAAGTGACTGAGCTCTTGACGACTAGGGTCGACCGACTTGTGATTAATTTCAAGAGTGGTGGAGACAAAGATGTATGAATATTTACAATTTCAATTTTTTTCAACAATTTTGTTAAAAGTATTAGCGTCGTGATAAATGGGTTAAAATTTGCATTTGAAATGCTTAAATGAAACTTAGATTATGAATGACTGCTTTTCAAATAATTTTATTTGGAAGCGTGCAGCTGAAACCGTTAAAATCCTTTTGTAAAACTTGGTAAATTTGATTCGTCTAAAAAACCGAGCTTTGTACCAAAGCTTCTATCAGTGTACTACTTTATTTAGCAGAGCTCAAAGCAGCGAACCTCCCCCAAATAACAAGTTTCCACAAATGTGTAAGAAGCTTTCAGCAAACTTTCGTTGTAAATGATAGAAAAACAGACAGCCTTGTTTAACCTTTGACAGTACGTCTCTACCATGTTAAGTATTAGTCTTGGAGTGAAAATAGAAACGTATCACTCGTCTTTTATGTCGAATCGACAAATCTGTCTAATCCTGAAAGCTCTCTGGCAAAAATGAAAAAAGTGGCGTCAGGCTTTTTTTACGGCGTAATTTTGTTTTAGTGTAAAGTGTCATCAATATTGAACCGTTGTCTGGCTTTATACCCACGTTAACTTTATGACAATTTGTGATACAAATTACAAGCAAGCCGGGGTTGTATTTCGCAGTTTGTACAAGCCATTAGGCGAAATAATCTTTAAGCAAATACGAAGCCGAGGCTTGTGTTCGACAAAAAAAGTATTTCCCGACATGCGAGGCAATTATAAGAAGTAAGTTATTGTTCCGTCGGTTAAAAACCTCGCGATAAACTGATGAATGACTGACACGGCGTGGAAATAACGACCAGGAAATAAAAAGTAAAATTTTTATTGTTTTGGAATGACTGTTTTGGCAGACTGATTAAACCGTCCGTTGTCGAGCAAGCCGCGCAACAAAGATAAATTATCCAATTTCTATGCGTAAATCCCCCGAATTAAAATGCAGGTTAAGGGATCTATTAAACATCTCGAAAAATAAACTGGATCCATGCTTGAACTACTAATGCCGAAAATTCGAGCCCGCCATCTCGCCCCCAATTAATAGGCTAAGGCTTCTTTATATACGAAACACGTTCCAGGTTTATTATTTCTAAACATAGTCAGAAACGACGTTAAATGAAGCAAACGCTCCTCTCCGCCGATTTTCGGAAGCTCGGGTTCAAATGGAAAAGTTAGCTCGAGCCTAGTTTATTTTTAATGCATATGCAACAAATTCACCCAACTTTCAATTCCATCTCATCAGCTCAGTTCAATTGCAATATTTCGATTGCTACTTACTTGGAGTTTTACTTCTTGTTCATTTAAGACGAAAATGCGGCGATTGTGATCGTCTCTGCCATGTTCCCTTGGGACAGTCCTGAAACAAATTAATTTGGGTTATTAAATTTCTGTTTGTAACTGTACTGTCAGCGACGATCAATTAAAGACCGAGCGGACAACCTGCTAATTACTCGCTGGCTTATTAGCATTAATAAACTGGCCGAATTTTAATTTAAACTTATACTTTGTTTACTGGTTGAACGCTTAAAAGATTATTGAAATCTGTCGATTGCAGTGAAAAGTGGGTTAAATGGAAAAAAGTTACTTTTCGCGTTATTAAAGCGCGGAAACTTTCATTATCTCAGAACGTTCTTGAAACATAATGGAAAAGTGAAATTTCATTAACATGAGAAGCTGCAATATATTTTTTGCTCTATATCAAATTAGCCAGCAAAGAATGAAATTTTTAACCTTCACAAAGTAATTTAATAAAGTCATCCAAATCGAAGCTCGTAACGTTATTTGAACACAATAACGCAATTAGTTTTTCACCAACGATCTTGAAATTAGATTCTCGGATTTATCTCCTATGTAAGTCACACTTCTTGATTTTGATCAAAAATTGTGCATCGAGCGCAACCCGTAATTCAGCCATTATTTCTGACTGACAAATTAAAACACTCGTTTGTTTCATTAAAAATCCCGATTCGGCAAAAATTCTCACGGAACCTAACCTTTAGTTAGCTATTTAATAGGAAGCGAATAAAGAGAACCTGCAACACAGGAGGTGATTGTGTTTATCTTTCCAGACTGACAAGTTGTAGGCTCTAAGACGTAGTGCCGCTTTCAGTCCGAAAAACGGATAGTTGGCAGCTAGTTTAGTTTCATTCGCTTTCGCCAGAAGAGTGGTCAAGTCATTAATTTCCTATGACGGTGCAAGAAATGCGACTCCAATAATTCATCAATTAATCACCGCACTCGCTTCGCCTCCTCCTCGATTATTCCAGAGGGTTGAATTATGCACTTAGCCGGCTTTAACCTCTCACAGAAGCCTCTAGAGGTGCACTTTTTAATAAATGGCCCAGTCACCCAATTTTCTTGTTTTTTGTGTTCAGAGTTGTTGTACATTCTGGTTGATTAATTAGCGACAAAAAATGGGAGTCTTGTTAGTTCGCAATGAGAAATTATAATGAAGGTAAAACATTCCGGGTTTCCCGAATCCCAGGTAGTAATTAATCAGTTAAGCGGATTGCACGTTCTTGAGGTTTATTGGTACAAGGGTAGTGTGGTGTCACGTCTTTGAGGTTTGCGACAGACGGAATGCTGTATGAAATCGTCGGAGTAGTAAATCTGGTTGAATGTCGTTTTTTTAGTAGCTCTAAAGCTGCGAGAGCGCGAAATGAAAGAAACGATTCTAATTAATCCATTTTTTGCGAGCTCAATTAGCAACGAATGACTTCGTTTTGCTAGTAATAACAATTAGTTCGATTAATTAAACCCGAATTAATTTTTGTTTGTGATCCATGACACGACGACGGCAAAAACATCAAATTAAAAATCAAGCCCTGGAGATATGTCAACAGAATTATTGAAATGTGCCCCAAAATTAATTATATTTTTCGATCGATCTGCCGAACAACGTTGGAAAAATTGTAATACTGGAATTGTCGATTAGAAAAATGTTTACAGTGGTGATGACAGCTTGATGAATAAATAGCACTCAAGAGTTATTAAAAGTTTTAATTCCGGTAATGAGTAGATGGATCTGGCTAATTTTTAGTTAATTAATATTTCAGGACGCGATGAACTTATTCCGAATCTTTGTTAAGGCTTTAATGCACAAGTTACAATCCCTTTCTCTCACAATTTCCATGCCGAATGCTTACTTCACTTGTTATTCACAAAAACATTTACAAAAGGAAATGCAGCCGTACTGAATACAAATTTGATTTCATTTTCCTAGAGATACAAATATGACCCCAGCACACCAGTCTTCGAGAAAACAAATATGGGTACCTGACTGTATGTTTTGTTGTTTTTTTACCGATAAAATATTCAAAAGTGCGTTTAAATTATTCTCCGTTTGGTCGAATTCTCTTTCCTTTAAACGAATTCGAATCGCTACAGAAAAACACAAATGATATTTTAAATGTCTCCAAGGGAGTGCAATTCTCTGAAGAAATATGTCTTTTTACATTACCTTATGCAGATTTCAACACTTTAAAACCACACCAACACTCGGAAACTTCAAGCGAATTTAAATGATTTGGTTCAGTTTCCAATTAAACCAGATTTCAATGTCACTACATTTTAATGCGCCACAAAGTGTCATGTTAGCTCATCAGAAACATTTATAGACCTGTGACTAATCTCAACACAAACAACACAAATTATTTATAAATTTTGTTAAAAAATGTTTTATTCATTTACGGACAACAACTAGATTCTTCTGTTACTGCTATTTTGAGTAATACTTGTAAATAAGTAATGCACATGCATGTATCACTTCTTACATTACTTTTAATTTCCAAAATTTGTAATTAACTAATTAATCATATAATCGGCCAGATAATGGATGATAGAACTTACGTACTTTCTTTTTTCTCTATTTTATATAAATAACTTTCTAGGTTTATTTTTGGAAAAAAATGGGATTAGTCCAATTTTTTAAACACGTCGCAAGGAGTATTAAATTTTATTTTTGGGCATTGCACTAACTTCATAGCCTATTTGGGGTGACAAATCCAAATGTGCCTCAGCCGCAAGTCCAAATGAATCTCACCCTACCTTCTTAGTTTCAAAAATTTGAAATTATTGGTCAGATAGCGGATGACAAATCTTGAGTATGTACTTGCTTTTTCCTCCTAAAATTCTACAAGAGATAATATTGCCACGGGAAATAAGTAACTGTTTGTTTTTGTTATAAATTATTTAAAGCGATTAGAAAGTCCTTCTATCAAGTAGGTGTATTACTTGAGAAGGTGTGTCCGGTGTCGTGTATTAGTTCAGCCTGCTGTCAAAATTTAAACTGAAAATACCTCAAACGTAAACTGTTAGATGCCGTAAGACCGTCAGACAAATAACACCCGAATGCTATACGACCTGTAAATGGTGTCTATAGGGCAAAACTAGAATCCAACAATAATTTAATTTGCTTAATTTTTTTGACATTTTTTCCTTGACATTAGGCTTGAGTACCGCGGATATACGTCCTTTAATTTCTATGCTTACTTGATAGAAGGACTTTTTGATCGCTTTGTAGAACAAAATAATTTAGCAACAAATTAAAAAATTGCATTTTTAACAAAAATTGTCTTTGTTCCTCAAACGTTTGATAATATACGAGTGGTGTACCTTACCTTGTCCAACAGCATACCTGGAAGGGTGTAAAACCCAATTAAAAAATATTTATTTGTTTTAACCGCTTAAGACCAGAAATGCTGTTTATTCTAAGATGATAAAATTTTTCAAAAATTTGTTTACACAGCATCATATACCTATGGTAATCATTTTATTTATTTATTTAATGCAGTAGTACATGGCGAAGTCAGTTAGGGCGATGTCACTTCTAATTCGAAACCTCCAGCTGTACTTCTTCCGCATTATTACCTTTCACCTACATTTTGTATAAAAAAGCCTTAGTACACGATACATCGCTTACAATTCGCGAGGCCCGAACTCCCTCCGGAAAGGCTTGAGCGTTGGAATTGGCAGGAACTATCCGTTATGTTTTGAACTTTACAACGTAAATGGTAAATCTATGTTCGGCACTCAACCCACCCTCGAATCGTGTCTGAATTAGAAAAAAAGTCGAAAAAGAATCATTTAGCGTGGCACGTTGTTGCTGGGTTAATCAGCTGCCGTCCGTTATTACGTCTATCCAGTTGACGAAAACATGAAAGCCGCTTTTTTGATTACGTAAACCTGAAAAGTTGTTGAAAACGTCAAACGTGTCCACTTTAAAACAATTATAAAGCGTCAATGCGCCACCAGAGGGCGATCGATAGGCTACAACACGCGACAGTTACCGTTTGCGATAACATCCGACATAGTTTACACCGTAAATTAGAGAATAATGAAGTGGGGTAAAGTAGTCGAGTAACGGTTGTTTGTCCAGGGGGTCGATGGACCTCTGCCCACCCTTTGATTACACAAAGTTACATTTCCGCCGAGAAAACTGTACTCGTACTCGATTCCAACTCCGGGCATGCATACAGGCTGCTTCCAGTTCGACCGCCGACTATGGACGTATTTAGGAAATTCAGAAAAACTGATTTTAAATTATTAAATATTGGGCATTTAAATTTAGGGACTATTATAATTGAGAAAGGAATCGGCTGGTACAACCGGTTACAGAAAGAAAAGACGTTTTGATTCGGATACTAGTTTGCTGCTTCAGCAAACACTCCCCTTTGTGCATATTCAAAATATTTTTCGTCGGAAAGTTGCAAAGGAAAATGTTTGGTTTTCTTATCGAATTGGCTGGATTTTTATAGCCGTCGTCCTCGTCCTGACCTAGTGTTAATATTGACTTTCCTCCGCGCGGTCCGACTGGATGTTCCGCAATTATTGCCATGTAAAAAGTATGATCCTGATCGGAATTTCATGGCGGTATGAATTATTTATCCAAGAACAATGTCGATATTCATATCGCCTCCCAAGCCGTGCGTACAGCAGTATCAGTTTTTCCTGCCCCGTTCGGTTCTGCTGAATAATTGAGTCGCAACGTCGACGAATTATGGAAAACAGTCAAGCGCAGGTGTTAAATCCACAATTCTATTGACCTCACCGCTTAGTCTCGAACAGTAATTGGTAAACAAAGTAACGCAATCTAGAAGCACAATGGACCTGTCGTTGTTACCATGTTTCTTCGGGTGGAAGTGCCGTTAAAAATCATTAACAGAAACAAAGCGCCGTAATTAGTCGGAAATAACTCTGCGGGAGCGAACGCTTACAGACGTCCCCTACATGTTCGAGTACAGAGTCATTGTTGGAGAACATGCACCGCATGTTCATGAATTTCACCACTCACGCAAAGAGACGCTGAGAACAAAGCAATTACTCATTTTAACGCACCTTAACCGCACATATTTTTCCAGTCTATGCAGTTGTTTCACTCATGGTGAAAATAACATTAGACATTTTCGATTGCTCAGTTTTTCGTAACCTTTTGATCGTTTTCAGACTCATTATCCCGAGACAATGGCGCTTTTCTCTGTATTATAAAGCGTTAAAAGCATATTCCTGAACTAATTCAACTCGACCCATTAACTACTAAGCTACCTACCTTATACTCACGACAAATAATATTAAAACTTAACTCTTTAGAATGGGTTTGGAATTTGCTCAGACCACGCGCAAAGTTAATTTCCTTATCTTGTTGGCAAAAAGTTAACCTTTTTAACGTTTCTTCTGCACAGAAACAAAAGATTTCATAAATTTCACTAGTGTGTAATAACAATAAATAATGAATAAGAGCTGTGGAAATACAAAGGTAAGAGACTCAGTAGACGTCCTGATCACGTCTGGAAGTGGCCAACGGGAGGTGAAAGCAATAATAACACGTCTATTCAATACCAATAAGTGTCTCAGGAAGAGAATGACCCTTCTATTAAAAATAACAGCTCTTTTCCACCTCATAGAAAAATAATACTAAAACTTTATGTACCTCGAGCTTCGTTGCTTTGAATATAAAAGAGAATTTGAAAAAATAAAAAATAAAGTGGACGATTAACGCCCGCTTGAGCGTCTTTGCTATTGACTGGTGATTTATTTCCAATAAAAAAAGTAATCTGTTTCCCCTTAGATGTATATGTTTTCGGTGGGCCATTTTCAGTGGTGATTTATCTCGTAATAGCGATTCAGTGACAAAGAAATGATCATTCAAATTTTGTTGGAATGTATGTAGTATTGAAATTAACATGGTTTCTATTAATTGATACACTTGCATGCATGTATTGTTATTAATGCCCTAACATTAAATGTCTAATAATAAGACCTTTCATCATAAAACTTAATTAGCAGATGTTATGTATCAATATATTATTATGGTTCATCGTGTTAACCTTTACCCCAATTTCAGTGAACATCCTAATACACAGACTGCAGCTAAAATTAAGTGGTAACTGTTTTCGGGACTCTAATCGAATTTTCTAAAAAAATAAGTCTAAACGCTTTTAAATTTTCAAAAGTTAACTGTTGCTGCTAGCATTACTCTTGAATTGGCCAAGCAGAGTAAAACATTAATCAGCGAATAACTTTAAAAATTCACAAACTGCGTGAAACTTTTTCTCGTCTCAATTTCAGCTTCACTTAAATTCACTAATAAAACTGAATTACTTTCTAGCTTACAGATACTAAAATAACAGTGGAGAAAAAAGCCACCATAAAACAGCAGTTTTACTCATAATAATAATCCTGTCGTAAAACAGGATAAGCCACAAACTCGGTTAATTGTTAAAAATTAGTATCCTTGCGGATTGCACGGGGTTGTAATCCGCTAGATTATTTTGGATGCATTCATTTATTTACACAATGACTGCAGTCCAATTTGTTTTTTAATGGACAAGTTGGGACAGCGGTTGACTTACTTAAGTTTTAAATAAAACTGCAAGAGTAAATGCGAGGAAACTGTAAACAATGGAGTTCAGTTCAGGAAATTGCAACTTTGTTTAGTCACCCGTTTTATGGAAAACACAAACGCAATATCGGAGAGACAATACGAAATTAACATAAAAATATGTTGCAGTTGAATCTCTGACACGTTTCAATTTTATTAAACTAGTTGTTTTCATTAAATTCACGTTTGTTGCAGACGTGTATTTGGTTAAATTTTACAAAGGCAATTAAAGCGTTATTAATTTAATTTGTACTATTTTTGGTCTAGGAGAGGCGCGCTCTAGAGTGGTAACAAAATCATTTAAGCAATTAATAAGTAATTCAATGTGCGTAAGCTCGTTTCAGTCGGATGGCTCAAGTTGTAATAACCTCGTAATAAAGTATTAACGTCTTGTTTCATGGATAGTTAAATCTCATTATGCACAGTGAAACGGGCCAAATTCTTGATTAAAATTAAAAATTAAACCGTTAAAATGCACACTGTCATTGAGTCAGAGAAATAGGAGCTTTAATTTCCACCGATCGATGCAATAATGTAAAAGCTACATTGCCGGCCAGTTTTAAGCGATTTTCATGCAACCCCTGTTTATAGATATTATCAGCACGGTCACCTTTAACAAGTCATGACTCTGGCCCGACGCTTTCCGGAGTTGGATGTTGTTATCCTCCCCCGGATTATTTCACAAGGGTTGATGATAATACACAATCCGATAAATACAGGATGTCGGGTTGCGGTCCACTATTGCCCGTTTTCAACCAAATTTGTTAATAATATCAATCACGAATCTAGCATAGCTTTAATCCCACACTTACCACCCTCTGATTTATTTGTGGCATTTAGCACCGTAATTAACAAAAGGCTATTGACGCCCAAGCGATCATAATTTTACTTAACTGTTTCACTTTCAAGTCAATGAATGATGGAAGTTGATAGTTCCAACGAGCTGGAAACGTGATGTTTAAAGTTTAGCTAAATTCAAAACATTTTAACGAGCATTAGGCAATGACAAGCCGTGAACAGGGGTTAAAAGCAGCAAATCGATAATGTGATTGAAAGGAATGAATGCGATCAGCACCGTTTGCAAAACACAAATTCTATATTGATGAAAAATGTAAACACGGCACAAGAGAACTTGGAGATTGAAACTTATTTACGCCAAAATGATGTTTACTTTTACACAGTAATCTGCGACTTGTTGTTTCATTTTCTTTTGCAAATTATCCAGCCAATTTCTTACCGTATTAAAAAAACCTATATCCTTCTTAATTAGAAGTAAAAAAATGAAAAGAAGGTGTTGTTCATAAACAGAAGAAACTTGTTCTGCTCCGTTTTTTCCAATGAGGTAGCTTAATTAATTTTCCGTGTAGCTTCTAGTCGGCTGAGTTATTAAATTAAATAGTTGGTAGCGAAAGAAGTGACCTCTGAACAGCCCCTAGTAGAGAATCCGGGATTAGCGTCCTGCTTCAGCACCAAAAATCCGGCGAGCTTAAATAACACAAACATATTGTGCCATTACGCGAGTGAATTTATTATGTGCGACGTGGCCCGTGTAAACGATGAAAAATTTACATAATGACTTATTTACCAACATCAGCTAAACCTTATCACATCTTGTATTTCGTTTCCGAATCCGTACAGCGAAATTTAAATTAATGCTCCTCTCAGCAGCAGCATAATGCAATCTCTGTCCCGACTTGATCTAGATAAAAATGTACACGGCACATCTGAAAATTGTATGCCAAAATAAAGCCTCGACGGGATATTTTTCAGTACACGTCCTCTAGCATTGCATGAACCCGAAATAGAGATAAAGTATGTTGGTTGTAGCGCTGCCCAGGTACGCCATTAAATGGGCCGCTGCTCTATAATTGTGCACTTAATATTCAAAAGCCTACAAAATCTCGCATCTCGGATCTGGGCTTTGTGCAGAACCGGCTTTGCGGGACTTAATTGTTAATAGAATATAAAGTCACTTATCTGACCGCGGTTATCTTTATATTTCATTTTTCAGGGGCGTCTTTTGAACTTCATCCCTTAATAATAAGTTATTCGAATTAGAATAACAACAGGTAATTCCCTGTGGAACTTTCCGCATCTGATTTGAATCCAGATGCTAATTTATTCCAACCGAGATGCTTACGTCGAAAAAATATTTCAAAGTTTGCGTTTGCTTTTATTGCACGACTCATACAACGTCCTTAAATTGTACACAGAGCCGCTTATTTTTCCCCTAATCGCGAAATACGATATGCATTCGGTTGCGTGTTTTCAAAGTCTCGCTGTCATTTTCGAACATAACAAGAAGCTTTTTAAGAGGAATTAAAAACGACTTTTGTGTTCGATATTCGCTCGACGACCCACAATAAGGGCTTTATTTTGCCGATAAGATGCCCTAACTTTGGCTTTGTGTAAAAACATGCAAAACTTGAACTCACATAGCTCTAATACCACCGGAAAAATACTGGTCGCACTGAGGGACTTTTTAAAATTGGCCGTGTAATTTATGTACATATTGAGTTTTGCTATATGCAAATTCGGTTTTGACAATCCGTTGAAAAATCCACAATGGTCACAGGGCTGAAAAAACTGAAATCGAATAATGCTGACATAAAATAGCAAAGCCTCGAGATTGAAAATCCCGAATAAAACTAATACTCCTCCAACATTGTTTTAGCAGAAATGTTTAGGTTTATTGTGTTAACAAACAAATTTCACAACACCAAAAGACTCATTTTGTTGAAAAGGAGGGAAAAATGATAAAATTTGTTGGACAGTGCTTTCGGAACTGTCCGGAAATATCGACAAAATGAGGTAACGTTGGTACTAATGACTTCGCTTTATGTTC
Organism: Tribolium freemani; assembly: GCA_939628115.1. Classification (NCBI taxonomy): domain Eukaryota; kingdom Metazoa; phylum Arthropoda; class Insecta; order Coleoptera; family Tenebrionidae; genus Tribolium; species Tribolium freemani. The sequence continues at coordinate 14,066,722 of OW626785.1, read as the reverse complement.
ATTAAATTGCCGTCTTTTTGTTTTTAGTGAGACATAAATGAAGTCTGTTGGCATTTAGTCGCGACAAGAATAATGAGGAAAAAGTCGTGCAAATCTCTTATGAAATTATATATTTTTACATTTTATGAAGCAAGTTTTCGTTATTTGGGCTATTAACGTAAATATCTCGTAATTCCAGCTTGAAGCTATCGCCGGCACGCACCTCTTCAATAAAAAACCAAAAACTTAACATGCGATTTTTATGTAATTAAGGTTTTTACTGCTCTTCCATCATTATGGAATTTTTAAACTGCATGCAAGCTCGAAAATTCGGCCGGGAATCGATTTAAGAGAGTAATTGTCGCGTGGCTGTCAGCCGAGATCAAATGCAGTTCAACGGTAGGTCTAATAACAATGTCAAAATTGCTAAACTCGATGGGGTGCTCCAGTTTCCCTCCGCAAGAAACGCCAAATTGTACGTTTCTCCCTCTATCGTTAGGAGGAGAATCACAAGCGACCTCATGCATCGCAGCCAACAACCTGTCCATGCTTGTTACGTCATGCTGCAACAAACACAAAGTTTCAAACTAACTAAATTGGTTTCCGGAGGGGTTCACTATTATACAATACACCGGCGCACGTACGACTGAAATTGCTTTAAAACAAGATAACAATTTTTTGAAAGGATAAATCAGTTAGGAATCACGACGGAAGTGATTTGGGGTGTGCCAGAACTCTGATTATTTTAAATCGGTTCATGCTTGAAAACCATTCCGTCTGGGGTTGATGCACCTTGCAAAAATGGAAAGTGAGGCGAGCTGGGATTAATGGCTTGGTTTCGTGTCTTACCGTTGCAGTTGTTATTTTTAGAAGTCGCTGCTAATTAATGGAACGGGGTTTATCATTCTAGATAAAATGTGTTTGGCGATCGTGTAAACACTTGTTTGGGACGGCGGTTGCGTGATGGCGGCGTTTGGCCTTTTTATCATTAACAAATTACGTCCACAACAAACCTCTCTCACTGCTTATTTTATACGTTCATTTCTGAAGTTTAAAGTAAAGACAAGTTTCTTGAGACAAAAGATATTAAGAAGCGATATTTCTTGTATTGTATTAAAACCTTTAAAAAACAGGCTAAGGTGTTGTAAGTTGTATTAAACTATTTTGCAAAATAATTAACAATTATATTATAGTACTTTTGAGAATAGTTAAGTTAATATTACTACAACTACGTACCTACCAATTATTCCCGGCGCATCCACCAAAATTAAAAAATTACTCCAGTAAACTCATACGCCCTTTTCTTTTTTTCTTTTTTGTTGTTTTGTTGTTTAAATTTACTTCAAAACTTTTAACTGGTATCTCTGCCTTTTCCGTTAACTTAATTCATGAAAACATTGTCTGAAGGTCCAAAAATATAAGTTTCAAGAGCCATGGATCTTTTTTTTGGTATGGGAATTTTTAACTCAGTTGGATGTTCTTTATCACCGCCCAAAAGGTGGTGCGAAACCGTTAATTCAAATATTTGCTTTCTGTATTTATGAGCTTAGAATTCCAAAATTCCAATAATGTATAATTGCAGTTTTGAAACTTACATTTATTAGATTTTCAAATTTATGGTGGACACACTGTAAAATGGCTAACTGGTGTAACTGCTAAATACTAGAAGCATTAAATTTGGTCAAAAAAGTGTGTGAAAATTGAAAATAATATTCAACAATCTGTTCACTGAAGTCGTTTTCCTATAAGTTCTGGTTCTTTCTCGTTTTCCTAATTGAATCGTTTGTTGCACAAATAGACTAAGTAACATTTTTGATCACTTTAAGATCAGTGTGTTTTCGTGATTTCTTATTGTAGACCTATCGTTTGGAGCAGAAATTCTAGACACAGAACATTTCGTTTGTTGTAGAAAGATACCAAGTAAAGTTAATGGATAAAATATAAAGTGGAAAAATTATTAAATGATAAAGAAGTTGTGATTCCTAGAATAATGAAGTGGGTATGGTTAAAAATTGGGATATTTGCAATAAAATCTTCTAGAATTAAAAGAAAAGCAGTATCTAAATTAACAGGAACTGAAGTAAAATGTTTTAGTCTTTTTTTCAATTCGTTTACAACTGCTTATCAGCTTTTATTAATTTAGAATAAAAACGTAATCTAACCCGGCGCATCCACCAAAAACAAAATATTTCTTAAAAACAAATTTACAACTTTACGATAACTAGACATTATTGGTCTATTTTTTAAATTTTATTTAAAAATAGGTTTTTTAAAGCTTTTAATTGTTATTTGGACAATTGAGGACTTGATTGAGCCTGGACCCACACCGATTTTCTTTGTGATTTACTCTTCGCACGTTCCGAATTATTGCATTTGCAATAGTTTGAATAAACTAGCTAATTCTCTGAATAACTCATGTCGGACATGTTGGGGGTTTATTCAGACGGGTGTATGGCATGTCTATTAAGGTAAGTCTCGCAAAAACCCTGTTTCATTTTGGAAATTTAATAAATTAAAATAGAACTTTGTTGAAGTAATCACACATAACTGAAACTCACATAACTAATTTAGGCTAAGTTGCCGCTTCATTTGCATAAAGGTTATAAAACTAGTTATACGTTCGCTTCGAGCGTTCTTGCTGATGACAAAGTGTGCATACGGCCCGGCCAAGTCTTGCGATATGCAAGGGAGTTTTAGACTTTAATGACCTGTTTGTATTAATGCAATTGCAAATCTGTCCATTCAGAATCTTGCTAATTATCTGTGCGAGTCGGAAGAATAATTTCGTGTATACGTCGAAGAGGTAAATTGAGCGCAACTAGCGAGTCTTGGATCAGGGAATGTGGAATATAAAGACGGCAAATGCCAAATAGTCTGGCAAAGCACGTCAATTCCTGCGACAACCCTCTATATGCATATATGAGCAAAGAGATTTGTTGTTAAGCTTGTCAGATTTATGTGGCTTTGGCTAAGTTTAACCTTGTGTAAGTCTGAAACAAATATATGTCCGTATATAAAGTTTACAATGGTAAAACCTTAATATGTCAAGTTTCTTATAACGCCACATTAATTCACGTTGATTTAAAAACCCTACTCTTGTGCTTTCCCTTTTTTCACTTAAACTGTTTTTACGCCTCCATTCACAAGTTGTAGAGATTAGCTTTGAAAGAAATTTATCATCGGAAAATATTTAGAAAGCTTTAAACAGGATTCATTCGAATAGAATTACTTTGCTGGATAGTACAGCAGTGAGCTGACTCTTCAAATAACGCGTTTTTTGTAATTGTTATCGAAAACAGTTAATCTGTTATTAAAAGCAATAGTCATAAAAACGGACATGAACATCAATTTCGAGAGCTGATCGGATCGCTTTCCGATTATTTTTTAATAGCGGCCAAGTTATCGTGAATCCGCTTTGTTCAGCGACAATTAACGCAGAAAAGAATCGTTTCAGATAAAATAGCGCACTAAAACAGAAGGGATAAACCTAAAACTCAATATTGAAAATACGAATTACAGTTTCGACGCTACGCTAACCTATCTGCACTACATCTACGATCGCATTCGGTTTAATATTGCATGACGGCAGAGCAAATATTCTCTATTTGCTTTAAAATGGATGGATTCCCATTTTAACAAATAATTACCACCAAGGCCGCATGGTCGCCAAATTAGTTTAAAATCTGTTAATATTTATATAATAAAATAACTATAACTATAATAAATAAATAAAATAAATATGTGATAAACTCACCCACGGGTATTTTTTTCTGTAATTTAATATCCAATTTTATTTTAAAAAGCTGACGCTAAAACATTATTTTGTACAAAACTTTAAGGTAAATTACACAGTTACGCCAATGTTACAAAGTTCTTTTCATTTTTGCTTATTATGTCAAAATTATCTCATACAAAATCTCGATTAAGCTCTGCCGTTCCGCTCGCGTTTACAACAAAACGATTGCCTTGTGACTGCAATTTTGTCACGTTAGTGAGACAATAATTTGAAATCACGACACATTCGTAAAACTTTTGAATTCCCTGGCACGATAAAAACTTTTTCGCTAGATTCTTTGCATTTAGTGAAAAATAAGTGTTTAGAATTGAAATAAGAACACAAAAACTGTGCATTTTTCAAGCGTCCGCAATTTCCAAACTATTGTGAAGACTATTAGGGCCGCAAGCACAAGTGTGACAATTTCAACAATAGTGGCGCGTCACTTTATTTTTAGAAAGGCCGAAACATCCTCTCGTGTCCCGGACGTTTCTGCGGAAGTCGTGCTGGTTGCCTCCTGGACTGTTGAATAACGCAACGACCACACCTTCTCCCGACCTATTTTATTTATCACGTTATTAGTTTGGAAAAGTGCTTGATCCTGCATGGAAAAGATGGTAAACACTCGCTACAAATTAAATTTCAAGTACCTGCAAAAGTAGGGGTCTGACAGGCTCACAGGCCCGAGCAATATTTTTTTCAGCTGATCCCGGAAGAGATTGAAAAATGGGACGTTAAAGGGAGGATCAGCGTTGAACAATATGCTAAATTAACCATCTATAATAGACATCGAATTTATCTAGAATTTGTATACAAACTTTTTATTTTTAGGACAGGATAAGACCGTAAATTATAAGCGTTTAATTATATCAGTGTGTAGAGGCAAAAACGCATCCCATTATTTACTTAAACTGTATTTAAAAGCGTTCTGAATCATCTGAAATAAAAAGTCACTTAGTGTTCTGCTTCAGCTCATATTACACTCGTTATAAATGCGCATCTCGCTTTCTGCAACAAAAACAGGGCAAGTCCTGGCCGGAATAACGTACTAAAGCTGATTATAAAATATAATAGAGGTCGGTGGCACAGACGCAGACGTGTCCGTGATGCCTCACTCAAGAGTGTTTCCAGTAATAATCTCAATTTTTAACAAGTTTCAAAAACAGTTAATTACACCCGTTTTTGAAGGGGAACACATGTGATAAGCCGACAAATGGCTGGATATATTTTTATATCCAATATCTTCTTTTCATAACCTGGCATCGATATGAACACCAATATTCAATATATCTGAGTCAGTGCCTTTATTCCGAAAGCTCTTTCAGGGCGGCTGAGACGGTTTAATAAAAATGTACCGGCCTTTGGAAAACCGCTTTACGTGGCCGAAACTGCTCTCTGTACGTTTTAAGAATTAATAAGTAATCAGCTGTAAGTGAGGGGAATTTACCTGAATATTTTATTCAAGTCAGATTGCTTCTTTAAATGATACATTTCGAGGAAAATGAAAGCCTTTGTCAAACCTGGATTCAAAAAGAGAATATTTGGGGCAAACAAAGCAAGCTTTACTTTAAGTAACAGGACTCGAGTTTGCCGGCTTTACAAGAATAATCAGAGCTTGAATATTATAATTCGCGAGTAATTCGCTACCGGAATTGTAATAATCGGCATTTAATTACACCCCAAATTTAATATTTCACAGTTTAATTTTGTAAAAAGTTGCATAATTACGGCGCGTCGTATTTTATTAGTGCTGCAGACACGAGACAAAAACTTTAAAGGTTGTTGGGTTGTAGATAAGAGAACAGACGATAGAGCACACTAAGTTGGTTATTGTGTTATTTAGCTATAACGTGTAGTAAGTTCGCATAAAGTCACTTAGTGGAAAGCTACGGTCTTTTTGTTCCAAATCTAGCAAGAAATAGACGCAAATTGTAACAATGCCATTTGAAACCCTAGGATAATTATCATACTGTCTAGATTGTTCAAACAGTCGCTCCTTTGTAACTTTATTTTCTCGGCAGACTTGACGAAGTTTACGCTCTACTGTATCGAGACGAATTATCGATAACAATGTTTTTGTGTTTTAAATGACACGATTATGTTCACGGGGTTTAAGGAAAATGTCAATAGAATTTTTTTTTCAATGGCCGGTGACATTATTCCCCAACCTTTAAATGTTTTCATTTCATAAATTTGGCATATTTTCCAGTGGAAATAACAAGTGGAACATTTTTCGTATTATTCATTCAAACACATCCCGTGTAAAAGACCTTGACCTACACGGACGACAACTCTGATTTTGAGGTTAACACAATAATAATCTAAAATTTACATTCCTAATAAGAAGTTCAGAAAACATTTACCGAAAAGTCTAATAAGCTATTTATATGTAGATCAAGAAAATAATTTACAAATTACATTGGTAAGGTGTTAAGGATTGGATTTTCCCGGCGCCTCCATCAAAATTGTAATTAAACGTTGTAAACATTGGCTCGGGAATAACTATTGGAAAAACCCAAAAATACTATATATTTATATGGTTTACTTAAATTTGTTTTTTTTTAAGTACCTATATTAAATCTAAATGGGTCACCTTTTCTTATTGAAGGCGCGCACAGATAAAAAAAACTGTAAAAAGTACTATGCATTTAAAAGAAAATTGGCAAGAAAATATAGTTTTACACAAGGAGGTGAACTTAAAAAATAATATGAACTGGAGGATAATGCGCAAATTGTAAATGTGGAGATTTGTTTCAAATTTTTTGTATTGTATTTTCCCGGCGCATCCACCAAAATTGTAAGTAAATGTTGGAAACGGGCATTAAAATGAACCATAAATAATTATATGGAGAACCCAAAAAAAGACAGTTGGCTAAACAATATAGTTTTTCACGAGATGATACACTTGGAAAAACAATTTGGAAAATTCAAAATTTAAAACAAGTGTAGATTTATTTAAAATTTTTGTGAGGGAACGCTCTCAGGTGCCATCTCGTCATTGTCAGTGTTTTGCTAATTGGCGCCGCTTCAAGATGGCGCCTCTACCAAAACACAATTGCAAACGAGATTATTCAGTGAAGACAAGTCAGAAGTCCTAAATTCCCAACTCAGTTTAGGATTCATATTGAGGTTATGTGAATAGAATTCGTACCCGTTTAATTAACACGCTTTTACGAGTTGTTTGTCAGTTAACATTTTATTATTTACTGGCGAGTATCCATAGATATTTCGTAGCAACTTTACGACCCCATCAAGCCGACTTAAAGAGCTCCGTAAAATTAATTAAGGGTTCTATGATTTATTGTTTCCCAATATTGTGCCCGGACGACGCTCAATGAATAATTAAAATCGTGGCCACATGCGCACGTTTTTGCTGCAAAATAACGACTTCCATCTATTAAATTCCAGCGGACCAGTAGCGATTTTAATAATGTAGTTGATGCTGAAATAACTTCTGAGCTGAATTTAACGAGTTAATACGGTCTCGGTTATGAACCAGCCGATTTATACCGGAATCAAACGGCAGTCATTCGCTCTCGTGTTACATCTGTAAGTGCATTTCTCGAGGAGTTTTATCCGTAAAAAATCCGGGAAAGGGTATTCATTTTCAGCGGCTCGTTTATTCTAAGAAGTGATAAAAAATAAATAATATTGAGGTTGTTATAATTTTATCGGCGTCCTGGAAGCCTCCGCGCAATTTATTCTCCTCGCTGAAGTGCTCTTGGAGGAACGCACGGAGGAAGCCGATAATTGCGAAATGCTCAAACGATTAATCTACGTGTGCTGTCAAACATATTCAGCGGTTATTATGGCACGCGTTCTGACGGTATCGGCTTCCTGGGGGAAGATGTGAGATGCTACGTATCGGAGTTCGACAACTAGCTTGAACAATGATCCGAGAAAGTGAAGGGTTGCGCCGGAACGACGATGAATAATGTTGTTGGCGTCGTAAACTTATATCTTTTAAGGGTGACTGCTCAATAACTATAAAAGTGCCGAACGAGATCGTGTCTCTGATAAACTTGGCGCCGCTGACGGTGAGCTCTTATTAATTTTTCTATAGTGGAAAATAAATACATGCTAAAGAAAGAATAAAAAAATAGAAATAAAAAACCCATTTTGATTCAATTAAAAAAACTAAAGCAATGCCAAGTAGTGAATGCAATTAGTAGATATTTTTGGTTGCACTTACGAAAATTTCAAAAATACAGCACAATGAATTCAAGCATACCTACACATGGAACTAATTGAACTAATAATAACACTTACCAAGAACAACTTTTCTTTATCCAGATTTATTGAAAATATGACTGTGTTTTGCAACTAAGAACAAACACGTTTTTTATTTTGCTTATTTTTCATTGCACCACGAACAGAATACATACGAACGTATGACAAAACAAATATAGGAGGAATTCAAAACTATAATTTAAACACTTTGTGCATATTCATTAAGCTACTACTTACTTGTTATTCTATTTACTCTTACATTATTTGGTACTTAACGAACAGCGGACATGAGGTTGTTTTTTATAAATTGAAAGCAAGTGTAGAATAAATAATATCTGAAAAAATGTTTATGTCGTATTTTGATACGAAGTAGTTTTCTGAGTCAAGAATTTGCAAAAATCTTTGTATGTTATTCTTTTAACCTTGCACCAGCTTATTTACTATAACGAAGTGGCTGTTTTTATAATATTGCATTTTTTAAAGTTAATTTGTTTATAATACATTTGTTTATCGAAGTAAATGACAAAATTATAATTTAAAATATTTACGAAGTGCGGCATTCGATTACCAGGCCATTGTATTGATTGAAACCGACAACTTCGTACAACTTCCTTATTTAACGTTAAAGTGCAATTTACCTACAACAAATTACTAATCGAAATTATTTATGTTGCTAAGAAAATATCAGCATTCAATTCTTTATTTGTTGAAATTAAGTCAAGTGTAAATTAATCAATAGTATAAAAATGCGAATGTAACTTTTTTCCTTATTTTTTTCGATTTTCTCATTACTGCATTTTTGTGTTAACTAGCTAGACTAGTTTTCAGTGGACCATCCTGTGAATATAACTCGTCAATACAGACACAAGATATTAATTTAATATAATTTTTAATGAATTTTGTGAAATGTAACTTTTGTTATTTTCTTGCGTAGAGATTTGTTAATATTTGTATTGCTATTTGCAAGTAAACCTAATTTATAGGTAACTTCCTATGTGGAGAACTGCAATGAAAGTAACAAACACTGAGGTTTTTATTTTATTTTATTTTTTACACACAACAGTATTAATTATTCTAGTATTCTCTGTTCAGTTTTAAAAAGTCCATATCAATGCATTGCAAACAGTTCTATAGAAACGCCTATGTTAAGCAAAATCTTCTCTGTATATTTATTTCTGTTATTATAAAAATATGCAAATTACTAGGTATATGATAGAAACTCTGGAATATTTTATCAAAAGTTTTTATTAACATATAGGTAATTACTAATTACAAAACACTGACATATTTATGAATAGACATTTATAAAAAATATAGTTATTTAATGAGACGAGTATGCTCTAAAAAACCGTACAGAGAGAACTAATTGTGGTGTCTTTCCTAGGTGCAACCAAAAATACTAATTGCACTTACTATTTATACTGCGTTTGTTTTTATCCGCGGTGAAAAATATTGCGTGCTTCTCGCGATCGCGGCAAAACAGGCGCATTAATCTTCGCAAAAAGCTAAGTGATTCCGTTGTAGTTAATCATTTCCGAGTAATATTCCGTCAGATTTTCGCATCCCCAATTTGATAAACATCAGAGTCGTTTTCTCCTTAGTCTCGATCAGCGGCATAAATTTTGTCGAACAAAGTGCGCCACTCCATCCCTTAAAAGTTTAGCTTTACCGCACAAAAACCGCCTAATGAAATGACTTCATGGCGTTGGGAGTTTGAAACACGTTTCTTTACAAGCCTTCATCAAAAGAAATTTAATTTCGACCAGATTATTGCATTAAAGTAGATTAAAAAGTGTTCACATGCCGTACACAGATCATCCATCATACACCGGGGAACTTTAACCTCATCCCAAGTCGCTCTTGTAAAGGCTGGAGCTTTCCTAATTAGATTCATTTCGCATAATTTTGCGTGAGATTTTCTTTCTTCGATGATTAATAACGTGAGGACGTGCAGACGCGGTTATTGATAAGTGGGTAAACCTGCTTGAGGTTGTTCTTGGTGTTTGCCGTGCAAACTCCTGCTAAGCTTGACGCGTTGCGGTTAGCTCATCCTGCTGGCTTCTAGATGCATCCTTCTTCTTGACACACACTCAGTGTTGATAAGCGGCACGGATCAAAACAACTCTATTACTTTGTTTTTTAGGCCATATGCCGCAATATGGGAGAACGCAATGTAATAATCTCCAATCTGTTCAGAGCTTAAAAGCTTCGATCTTGAATAAAAAAATTGAAACTCTCAAACCGTGCCCGATTGGTTTATATAAACAGCACAAACAGTAATAACCTATTTGTTTTTTCGATCACAACTTTGCGTTTTCACGCAGTAGATAAAAGGAAATATATATGTTAGTGATAAAGCAAGAATAAAATAAACATTCCAATTGTAGAAAATTACCAGTTTATGGCAAGGAACCAATAAACAAGTAAAAATAGAGCCAAAATGAAACGCCGTCAGCAACACACACTGCCTCACAGCCAAAGCAGCTCGCGTGCATAGATAAATAACATAAACCAGTCCAAATTAACAAACTTTTTACACGAAAATTCTTTTTCGGGTTGGGTTTTGGTAAATAAATTCTTTAGGAAATTAAATTCGCATCCAAATACTTATTCTACTCGTAGCGTTACATTTGAATGGCACGCGTCGAAAAATTCAGATGAATAATAACTCGAGATTTTAAAAACACATCGATACGGTCTCAGTTATGAGCGTAAAATTATTAATCACTGTGACGGAAAATTTGGCTCCAAGCACGATTTTTCCCGGAAATGGTGAAATATTTTTGGGAGAAAAAACGAGTGGTATTTAAATGAATTCAGCTGTGGGGTGTATTCCAAATAATCACTGCGTTATTTTGGACCATGCTTTTAATAATTGATTCGATTTCTGAATTAAACTAAGCGTAAATTTCAGTATTTGGCGGACTTTTACGTCGAAACACTGCGAAGTAAAAAATTAAAACATTTAGCACGGTCTCTGGCGACATTAAACGAATTATTACAACTTTTATTACCCTTCTCAGATAATACGAAAACATGGAGTTATGCAAAGTCGTTAAGTACGTGAATTATGTTTACGTGAAATGAGGCATAATTTAATAAACACTTTGTTAGAAAAAAATACAACGTTGTAACTCTGGATTTTCATTATTTTAAAGTTGTGGCGGTTACTAAACTTCCTTATGTTGGAGTTATTACCGCAATTAAATTCATCTAATGGCAGCGAACCTAATTTATGAAGTTTTTGATTCATTCATTTAATCACAATTTAGTTATCGTTAAACAAATAAAACTGTTAAATGAAATCTTCATTTTATTAACTCCATTCAACTTGCATGTACTAGACTCTTATTGTGAATTTATTATTTGAGAAAAGTTTATAAAAATGAAATAAAAGAAGCGCAAGAAGCAAGTTTTTATTAACTCATATTTCAAAAATACTTGGTAGGATCATAAACCGATAAATAAAAAGACTAATAAAATGAAAACTGTTTCTCCTGTAAAGTTTTGGTAGTTTATTTTACTGAGCTTTATGAAAGAATCACATGAATTGATACACATTGTGTTTTATAAACGTCTGAAAAAGTTGGTGAAGATAATAATACTACTTGTACTAATAGTAACCAAAGTAGATCTTATCTAAATAGGGTTAGTTACTTTTATTACAAAATAACAAATTAGGTTTGATTTTAAAAAGTATAAATTGCTAATTAATTTCAGGTATCAACATACAATATTTACATTATAATGTCAATAACATATCACATATCAAAATAAAGCAATTTTCCAGTTGATTTCAAATTACGATTAGTAGGCAATTAAACTCTAAAATTATGTTGATGTTTTAAAATAGCGTATTTAATTTATAATTAGTTCGGCTGATTAGGCTTTAAATATTTGGTGAATGTTGCCAAATTGAAAATGAAAAAGCGTTTGCAATGAATATGAATTTCAGTTTCAGTCTCTCCGCCGTGTCAATAAAATAAACGCAATTTGCATAATACGAGACAGTGGAAAAATCTCATCAAATTTTAAAACATTTCGGAGCCAATCTCACCTGAATGTGTTTTGCAGCCTGTCCACACAATTTGTGTAAAGCTAACGATTCGCGTCCTTTCACCTGATACTTTACATTCATTACCTCCACCGAGAGCCATTATTTTTTAATAGCCATTTCGCGCTCTCCTTATTCGAACTTTATTCAACCGCTCGAGAAACACCAAATCGCACCTTTTTTCTGATAAAGATTAATACAAGTGCGTTATTCGATTTGACAGACCTCCCACTGATGATCAATCTTTATTCAAACACGGTTTTCGGCGTTTCAGCGCCAGCGATGCGTTAGAGCTCCAAACTTTCTAAGCTGTTTCAAATAGAAAAGTTCAAATGTGTCAATGAGTCGACACGCTGTAAAATGCAAATCCTCCAACATACTCTACTCCAGAAAACAAAGTTGTTAGATTTTTCAAGCTTAAAACACTTTTATTACAAATTACTCGGTCACAAATAATTTAATGTGTTGCTGGTGCAATTCGCGAGCTTTTGCAACAAAGCTGTACCAAGTTTCAATTTGTGCAAGCCTCAGGTAAACTATTCGAATTAAGCTCATCAGAAGCACTGATACGTGTTTCGATATAAATTAGGAAATCTTCATTTCATTCTGTTGCGGATGTGTAAGTTGAAATTATTTTTTTCGAGCCATAAGGACAAATTCTAGAATACGTTTCAGAACAGTACTCTGTGCCCGTATGATCTTTCAGTTTAATAACCAGCTTGTTGTGAGTCTATTAGCTGTTTCAAAACTATAAAAACGCCAACGTCGCATTTTACCGAATTATTTTTTTAAATAAGATTGATAAAATTGTAAAATAGATATTAATGATTAGATCTCTTATTGAAAATATAAATTACATTAGCTATTACTTTTTTGAAGTGCATGAATATTTTATAACAACTACTTTTGAGAGAAAATGCGACGTTGGCGTTTTTATAGTTTTGAATAGCTAATAGTATTTCATCAAATAGAGCATTGTTATTTATGCAAATAAGGAATATTGCTTTTGTTTACTTAATTTCAACTTTCAAATCGAAATAACGCAAATATTTTAGCAATAATAATAAGCTTGCTTGGGCTTCTGGCGATTTTATCCGTTTTGTTTTCTGTCAATATTTTATTTGGAGAGAAAATAGGAGAAAAAAATGTTAGAGCCTTGACACAAACCTTGACGAGTAATTAATGTAAATATTGGCTCGCACATTTAAATTAGACCGATTTAGCTAGTTTATGGCTGAGAGGAAGTGAAGTCGGGCGAACAATATGGGCAGGAAACCCACAATGTATGGCAGTTAAAATTTTACAGTCCAAATATTTAAACTCCAACTGCATACACCTCTTACCATAAATTACAATAACGTCAAGCAAAATAATGTTTTTATTGCTTTGGGTTTGATAGTACAAACGTTTTATTGATAGGCATACGCTGGGGGTCCGACCGAACGGATACGTTTCGACCAATAAAATTTTTGGTCTGGGGCTTCTCTTTAATGTTTTTATTTGATTACGACGTAAAATAGGCGCTTGATATAATTACTGTACTCACTGAGTTGATAAAATTCAAATCAAGGTAAAAGCATTGTAACGGCATCTCATTTGGTAAAGTGTATCTATTTATCAAAGTTTGTAAGTGTAGATAAAAAATTTATATATCAATATGTTGTGAAGCTTACTATATTACGCCACAATGTTGCTTAAACAAATTATTCCTAATTGTATGCTGTTTTTCAGTGATAAAATTCAAGCCTTTCAGTTCGTTTTCTCGCTCTGCTCCCTTGATAAATAGCAGACAATAAATAACGCTCTATAACTCTAACTAATGAGTTTTACGATTTGCAATTAAAGAATGCCGCTCGTTTACCTCCGCGAAAGATTTGACTTTTTCCTCTCTCGGTGCAAATAATTTGATGCATTTTTAATAACTGTTAAATTGAAAAATTCTTGAAGGTGCCGCTATGCAAATAAAACACTTTTCTTTTACCGTTACCCCGACAAAGTCTCAACTCATTTTACATATATCTGCATATTGCTTCATATTATGTGCATATTTTTAGCGCTGAGGTGCCATATTCGTCTCTTCTGATGCACGTTTCCCAGCTTTTCACTTACACTAAATGGAGTGCGAAAGCCGTGTTCCGACTTAAATTGCAAAATTCAAGAGAAAAGTGGGAGCAAACAATTTGCCGCTGTGGCCAAAATTTCGATGAGTGTCACTCCTAATTGAGAGAAACGAAGAAAAAGCATAATCAACTTGCTTTGCTCTTTTATCCCATAAATATTCCGAAAGCTCTCGATATATTTAGCCATTGAGTGTCATTAAATGCGACGTATCTGGCTCGTATCTTGTTCCAGTTTCAGCACCTGCCAGTGGTTAAATGGCCGTGAAAATGTTTGAACCGTTTGCAACATTCTAGACATTTCATAAAAAAATACAACACACTTTGACCACATTTACCGCGCTCGAAAAAATTCAATGAGAATTTTCATGCGAATAAAGTATATTTCATTTCAATGCACATACACCGGAAATGCAGAATTTATGTATGAATAAGAATATTACGTTTATACGTATTCACGAAGCAATGTGCCGAGCTACAATGCGATAGAGCTTTGATGTTCTCCCTTTTGGCAAAACAAGATAATCGGTTCGCTCAAATCTGCGCGATTTCACACCGAAATAAGCAAAACACGTGTTTTATTTACACCTAATTGAAATTAATTAGTGAGGACAATAATATTGCGGCCGATGAATTCGCCAAAGGGCGAATTGAACGACAATTTGCAGGAATGAATCTAATTTTTTCCAAAACACCTGATACGTTATTTGTTTTTTGCTTTTGGGCTTTTCGCATTTTTGCACTCTCAATAATACGGTTGCTTGTTTTTTCGATATTTAAAATTGTTTAAACATCTTGTTGGTTTTTGTTTAGTGTGAAAAGCCGATTGAATAGTAATTTAAAACGGCTGTGGGCGGTTTGCTGTTTGTTTTCGGTTCAATTCCACCATTGCGATATAATAGCAGCGTGGAAATTATTTGTCTAATCACTCTTTTGAGACCAAACACTGCAACACCCGATCCTAAACATGGATTGCAAATTAAACACTTAACACCGTAACAGTGTTCAATTGGTTGTTTCATGTTACAGTGGGAAACAGCACTGTAAAAGTCGATCTGTTTATATAAAAAAAGAATAAAATTTCATTGCAACAATCCGCATTCAATTCGAGAGGCGATAAAACCGGAGCTAAAGCAAAAGCTAAAATGTTTTCATAGTTTGGCAATTAGCGCTAAAGCCGGCTCTATTTCCCTCTTAATTTGAATTAAATGAGGTCGAATGCAATTCGCAAATCTTGCATTAACCGAAGGGGAAAAGTAAACGTCGATATTGTGGCTTCCTAATTCCCGTTATCTAAAAAAATTAAGCAATTTATTACGGAATTTAAAGAGAATAGAGAAGGGCACAATCGTAGTTAAATAACGGAAAAAGATCACCGCAAGCAAATCTCGAAAAACTAAAATTAAGTTTGAGCACAATGTAAAATTTTTTTGGGGGAGATTTTTTACAAGTTGGGAGCAAATCCGGTTAAACTTATTCCAAGCCGATCCCGAGGCAATTCAATTGGAGATAGATTTCTCTTGTCACATCCTTGTTAAAAGGGTCTGTCGATCCAAAAAAGTGTTAGGGGAACTTTTACATTATTAAGCAAATCAATTAAGCGGTTTTAGATGTTAAGCGACCTCGATTGTTACGATGGTAATTGTCTCCCGAACTATCGCTTTCTTGTTAACCACCAGTTAAGTTCTAACCGGAGACATGCAATTGACTTTACATGAAATCAGCCATCATTAGCGAAGCTCGTTTAAACTTAAACCCCTTCAGCAGAAAATTGCCAATAATTAAAATACTACTTTTGAGCTATTTACAACACAATTGCGATCGGCAAGAGGAAAGTTTCTGCATGAAAGAAATATGAGAAATGTTTGCGTCAGAATGTGACAATACTGAATAGAATTTCCGACAATTTCGCTTAGTAAATGATGAGAATACAGGCTTTGCTCCTTTGGGTTCATAATAAAGTCATAAGCGAATCTTCAAAAGAATATGTTTGTATCTTTTGTTGATCAATACGGCGTAAACAGCAAACAGTGAAACATTAAAGTGGACGTAATTTTGAAGTTATGTCATTAGGAAGTACAGTAGCAAAGCAATGGGATTGATATAATCATGAATCAATCATCAAATATTGTTACTAACCACTATTGTAATTACTAAATGGCGGATGAATGGCGATCTAGAAGTAATTTGCTTAATGAAATTATGTGTTAGTTACCAATATGCAACATTGTATTAGATTACTGGTTTCATGTTTCCAGGCCTCAACAAAATATCATTAATTTCTGTCTATGCCATTTAATTTAAATTATTTTAAACCAAAGCGGATGCGTTTACATCTACGGTTTACAAACATGTTCCGTCTTTTAACTGATTTTTTATTTTAATTTAAAAGTTGGTTTAGTTAAATTTTGGTGGATGCGCCGGGAAACTAACTATTCTTAAAACTGTTGTAATTATAAATAATTTTACCTAAAAGGTTTAAAATAACTTATGACACACAGTGCACTGAATCAATAGACTAGGACAAAAATCAAAATCCATCTTTCAATAACTGAAATTTTTTATATATTATTTATGAATCATGATTATTTGGCATGCCAACCCTAAAAATTGGTTGCAATGTGACTTTTTTAACAAAAATTAAATGACTTTGTTTTGGAACCCCCATAAATGGGTGTATTAAACAAAAGGTTTTTTTGAGGATTATCTTAAGCTGTGACCAATCATATAAAAGCGCTTGAAGAATGTATTTTATGCATATATTTTTTAAATTTCAAATCAAGCTGAGAATGCTAAATCCAAAAAAACAATGTTGTAAACATATTTTTTTAATAAAAGAATACAACTGCTAATGTACCATTTTTTCTATTAGACATAAAACTATGTGATGGTGCACTGTGCGACAGTTTAAAAACCTAAGTTGTTTTTTAAAGTTATACTTAATGAAATATGAAATCAGGAAATTGTGAAATACAAAATCGCTTATTCGTATGTTTTTTGTCTGAAGAAACTATGCTTAGATTAAAGGGAATTGATAACTCTGTCATTGTCTTAAAAATTAATAAATATAAAATTATTAAAATTGTAATAAAGGCTTCCAACTAGTCTAAATACGAGTACAGCTCTGAAATTAAAAATTATGTTTTCCACCATGCATGCAACTTGTTCGTTAACTGGACTTAGAAACATGTTCCGCATTTTAACCGTTTTGTTTAATCATTATGAAAAAATCTAAACCTTTTGTTACGAGTAGTCTTAAACAAAATTAATGTGGTTTCTAGTTAAAACACTAAAAGCAATTTGTATAATTAATGCTTATAATGTAGGAAATGTTTTTCTGTATTATTGAGAGGAAAATTTTTATACTGTTAATTAATTAATTAATTTTGTATTAATAATTTCTTTAAAATCCTTGCGGCTTTGTGTTTGTTTAGAGCGGTAATTGATATTTCCTTTTTGTATGTCTAAAAACCATAATTATTTAAGATGGCACTGATCCTCTTTCCGACATAAAAGCTTTGTTTCACAATAAGATGCTTGGCATAATAGAATCAGGTGTCTAATTAAATCAAACCATCATTTTCCAAAGTGACTATAATAGAGGAAATTTACAGTACTTACGCTTTAATTCAATAGATCCGCAATTACACAGCTTGCAGACACCTCAACAGACGCATATCGACATTATAGACCACACCTGAAAACGGGGACATTTATTTGCCAATTCGCATTAAAAATATTTTGAGGCAGTGTAATGCATTCAAAGGGACACCCCATCAGTCGTGTATGTAAAAGCTGAAAAGAAAATAATTACGTGGGGCTACACAGCGTGAGATCCGGCTGGATTGTGTCAATACTTTCTGTTTACGTTTCCGTCAGCTTAACTCCCATAAATGCGAAAAGTTGGGAAAAAGCCCGGGGCTATACATGCTAAGGAGGCGTAAACGTTTGTCCGATTAATCATCGTCGAAGAGAGATCTGCTCGTCGGAGCCCAGTCTACGAGCTTTCTCAATCACGCTGAAAGATGTATTACCCCAGCTAAACGTAAAAAATTGAAAGGCTCGTTGCGAATTCATGTTTACGTTTGTTTTTGCGAGTGCAAGACAAATACGAACTTGAGCGATTTATTTACGGCGTCCCATAAAATAAACATAGCGCTACACGCATCAAATATTTGAGAAAACGTGGTGAAAAGGGGCACATAAACCATATAAAGTGTGCAGAGGACTCCGGATAAAATCAATGGAACGGCCGGACGTCCCACACACACCGGACTCGCGTTCGACAAACTATAAACTGCACCGCAATTTGGTCCAATGAATTTCATCAAACATTAATAAACGGGCGTGCTGCAAGGCTGACACTTTTAACGACCGATGCCCCGGCAAGATCCGATTCACTCTCTTTTACATAGCCGGAAATACGACCGGAAACGTAATGCCAACATCACCAACATTAACATATTTTACAAACAAATCTAATGAAGCAAATCTGATCGGCAAGCATGGGTCGTATTTATTTACACGAATTTTCTCCGATTGATACATAAATAATGTCAGACGATCAATAAATTATTACAAACGGTAAAATAAAAATATGATGGTGCTAGAACGAGGGGATTTTTTTTGTTTTTTAAAAATGTTAAAAGACAAAAATGTAAATTCACATCCTACTGTGCAAAAAACTCTCTGTAGTAGTGTAGTTAGTATCTATTAAAATCTTGTATATATTTTTTTATTTTACCATTTAAATGTCAATAATGGGCTTTATCGATCTTGAATGACTTAAGCAACACAACTGGTTAATAAATCAAAACGAACCGACAGCTAATAACAATAATTAATGAGTGTTTATGTAAAAAAAATACTATTTTGTGTTGAGGAAATAAAAATCGTGACAGTCCCGAGTGATTTTACGTAATTTGGGAATATTGAGCCACCCACGACTATACATTTTCGGTTAAAAATTAACGAGTAATTTATCATTTTTTCCACCTTTGCCGGGCACAAATACAACAAACCCCGTTTTTATTAATAATGCGGTGAAAAAATGGGGAAGCAGTGCAACGTGACCGCAATTTATACAGCCACTTTTGGCGAAAATGCACTGTAACTACAGATTCTACAGCACTAATTGGATTTACTAAATCTTAGGCAAAACACGTTAAACGGTCATTTTGTCAAAATGCAAGAAGTTTAAATAATGACAAAATTTCTGGATCCTTGTTTGCAGTAGTCAACCAATAAATCAGGAGATAAACACAGAATGCAAGAGTCGTGTAATATAAATGGAAGGGAAGAGTTGAATGCATAAGATGAATGTTTGTTTTGCCACCTTTAAATTGAAATCCATTTGGAACGCTTTCTCCAATTATTCGCTTGCGAGTGTTACACTGAAGCATGTTAGTGCTTTGATACTTTGTGCTCCAGAATTTGGGTTTAGAATAGCTGGGATTCCAATAATAAACAAATTTGTCTATTAAAATCGATAGCTTCGTGTCAAAGTGTCTTTTACGCTCATATCGCTCCAATTTAGTCAGATTTGCTCTTGTTGTCTTACTGATTTATCTAGCATCCGTAATAACACAATTATCAGTCATTCGATTTTTTTCAGTCAATGATTTAGGCACTTTTTCGAATATGGTTTATCAGTTTGCACTATCCGAAAATAACTCCCAAACTATTGTTGTATTTGGCACTTTTCGTTTCCTATTTTTAAATAAAATCACTCTCCTGCAACCAATAGTTGTTGAAAAAGTTGCTAGTACATTTGACGGGCTGATTACATTGGTGCCGAATTTTTGTCCTCTTTCAAATGTCGTTGTAATCGGTGTTTGCTGATTGATTTCTTTAAATTTGATGCTGTTTGTAGATTTTGTTACGCTGATTAGGATGTTCTTTGACTTATTTTTACGCTTACTTTAACAGTTTTGCCGTAATAGGTATTTGTAATGTGCAAAAGTTCAAAACCCAAAAATTTAAGATTTTTGTTTCTAAGAAACTACCCACATAGCACAAAAATTAAAAACTATCGGAATTTGATTTAAGTTATTATAATTTTATAGAATGGTTAAAATCCTAGGTAAGTAGTCACGGTCACGATTTCGGCTACAAAGGCATTCTTAATTTTCACTAAAAAAATTCAGTTACGAATCTTGCAAAACAGTTGTACTAGGTGTTTAATTAAGTGTTTCAATGGCATTATAGACCTAGATAGAAAATACCATAGATGTTACTTTAAAGTTACTTATTTCGTTTCAGATTTGCTCTTGCACATTAACACAACGAGCTCGACAACATTTCAAGCAACTTTTTGTCACCAGCTGTTTCACATATTAAATGTGTCAACATCACGCTTACAAGAGCAGGTACTCCGGGGTTAAAACTCGGAGTAGATCCCTGTCGTAACAAAATAATTGGCATCTCTCCATTTTCAGACGCATAAATTTTTCAGCGCGACTTTAATTGCAATCTCCTTCAAAAACTCCGTTTACGTAAAGAACTCCTGTACTAAACCTGGCGAAATAACTGCATATCCCGATTTCAGACGTTTCAGGAGTGAGAGGGAAAATGTGTCCACGGTTCATAAAAAATTTACATAACTTTCAGGAAAGACCGATTCTGAAGGAAATTTCGGTCAGGGAAATTGAGAGTGGCCAAGTCCATTCGTTCATCTTTTAGGGTTTTCCTATCATCGTGTTACGGCCAGTTTCGGGTCCAATTAAACAAAGTAAATGCCAGCGGAAAGGTCGGAAGATTCTGCACTTTTGGAGAGTTATTGATTTTTAGTCGCCGCAAGCTTTATGGGAGATACATATCGACAGGTGTAATTTTTCACATACTCAAGAGGCGCCACATTCCGCTTCTTTCTTCCTTCAATAAATAAACACAAGGAGAAGGGAGTGAATAATGCATAAGTGCGGTGGGATGCATTTGCCCGAGAAGTGGCTCTTAAATTATTTATTTAAATTAGAGTTAACTTTTACACATTTCAATTAGGAATGTCTCGAGGCAGGCTTTGTCTTCATTCGTAAACTTTTTATTTCATTAACACATTTTCAACCTGAATTTTTAAAGAAAATCAATAGTGCATGGACGAAAAACCAGCTGCTATAGTAGGTACAAAAATATAATTCAGGACTTATTCTTCAATATTATCTTTTTTGAGTGAGAGTTAATTAGAAATACAATTAACTGTTGAGAACATTTTAGTTCATCCTCAGATAAGAGAGACAAAAAACAAATTAGTTTTTGCCTTATTTTCTATTAATTAATTATTTCTGAATGCAAAATAATAACAATAAAGTATTTGTTTTTAGAGAATAATGTTACAATAATAGCTTCATTTGAGCTTTCAGGGCATTATATAATCATTATATAGATTTCCCACGCTACAACTACACCAGCAATAACTGTGAGGTCAGGTTTTATTATTATTAAAAAAATAAAAAGCTTTTAATATTTTTCCCTAACAACTGTGGCGATTTAATTTGTAAGCTAACTAACCCTAAAGCGTCTAATAATAATTAACAGTTTTGCTTATGGGTAAAGTAGTTCTCACCCTTCAACAGCTCATCAATTTTCCCAATTATAAAACTACCCCCAAACGCCACAAATCCACTTTTATATTTAATCCCCCCCGAATTCGCGTGACCTCATCAATTACGCAAATCACCCCTGAAAATGCCCCCCAACTCGCAATTAATAAGATTTGGGGCATTTTTTGCACGCAATTAAAACTTTTTCAATGATGTATTACCACACACCCATTCATTTCGAAAAATTTGTTAATAGCAACAAAAACAAAATATATATCTTATCGTAATTAGGGCCGTATTCCCTATACGATTTTTCTCCCCGTGTCCATGTCTGCTGTAATGATAAACATCACGAGTTATTTATACCTTTTTCGCATGATAACGCCTCGTAAAGAGGGTGGAATATTTGAAATTTTTGGCTGGTGATTCGAATTGTATCGAAGCTTCGATGCCATCAAAGATATGCACACTTTAATTATTTCTTGTAAATTATGCCGGCTACCAGGCGAGATTGTGTTTAAAACCGGAAACGGAATTAATTTCGTATGAAAAATGTGGAAAGGGGTTTAGGCTGAAGCGTGGGTTTTGCAAAAAGACTAACAAGAGACCGATTAATTTCGCCCCCAACTAGCTTAAAAAATTGATTAATATTTTTTAGTGGGCTGAAATTAAAAAGTTTTAAGTGAATTAATTTTGCTAATTTTAAATGAAAAATTTATAAGAGAGAGCTGAATAGCAATTTCCATTAGAATTAATAAGGCGTCAATTAAGCCGCGATTCTTTTCGGTAAATTAAAGGTTTTTCATTTCGGCGAAATGACACTCTTGTCGTGCTTAAGTAAAGTCACTGCATTATTAAATTGATTGAGAAAAGCGTCCAGAGAAAAAATCACTGAACGTATGAAAGCTCATGGTCAAAGTTTAAAATTATTGCAGATAAGTTGTCTCAGTGAGATTAGCCCCACAGGGAGAGTGATATAAATTTAAAGTATATATCATAAAGGTGAGGTAATTTAAGGGATTTGGGAGCTACTTAATTATTTCCAGCCAAGCGAGTGACGTTAATGGTTTTGGTTTTAAGCAGTCTGCTGCACCGACAATTAAAGATTCCAGGGCTTTCCCCATATTTTACAACGTGTAAAAATTTAACACTGAGTTAAATCGGACATAAATCTTCAACGGACGGGTTATTAGCCTTATCCAAATCAGATTAATTCCGCACAGATGACAGGATTTGATCTGTTTCCCGTTCCCATCTACATAAATTGACTTCACATCTCCAAAAATAAGCAATTTATTTAAATTACAATCCCATGTCTTACATTACAAAAAGTCTGATTTAATCAGGTCAATCGATTCGTCCTGTTTATGTTTTCCGTACGCCACTAAGAAAAAACTCGTAAAATATTGACGATACGCTGGTTGACAATAAAAAGAGACAAGTCGAAATGAAAGCGGCGAATTTGAAACGACGTTAAACCACAACTTTGGGATAATGGGCTTTTATAACTGTCGCACCTGGATACGTTATTAATTTTTAAAGAATAGACCAGTTTTGTATTTTTCTGGAAAGTCACGGCAAACAATGAGCACGATTAATTCGCCAAGTTTTTTACTTTGCATAATTATACCAGACAGAGCTAGGTATCATTAAAACTAAACAAAGCTTTAACATCGAGCAAAGTTTTTCTTTGAAAATTGCTGTCATAATGCCTAAATCTGAAAGGACAAGGACTGTTTGAAAATCATTAAAACAACGAAACAAACTGAAGTTTTTTGAGCTGGTAGCGTTTTGTTGAAGACACCCAAAACAGAAATTAAATATGTTATGACTTAAGTGAAGGAATAAAAAATTATTGTCACAAAAAACTCTGCGTTTTATTTAACGGCCCGTATGAAAGATGTATCCATATTAAAACTTAAAGCCCTAAAGACCGCATTTAGTTTTAATAAGACCTTAAGGACTGTAACGTGTCAGCTTATAAAGTTTTCAGGTTACGCTTGCATAGTTTTAGTGTGCCGTTAAGTCTAGATAACTCCTTTCACCTCCAGAACTATGCCTCCATCCTCGATTATTTTTCACTTTATTTCCTCAAAAGTAGTAACATTTTACAACGTCGTGCCATAATTTATAAAGCCAACGCCGAGCCAAGTTTTAAATTATTCATTGCTTAATGTTTCCGGTCAGCGATACTATCTGATGAAAAAATGTCATAATCACGAATTAAAAATCGCACGAAACGATTTACGGCTGTTTGAATTGTAACAATTATTTGTCTTTTTAGAAAAAAGCAGCTTCGAGTTTGCGACTTAATTAAAAACTTTACGAATGGCCAACAACGAAATGATTAGTGCATGTATTTTCGCCAAGAGAAAATTTCATTGCAAGTTTCTTCAGTTCGTTTATAAGCCGGAAAAAAACACACAATGCAAGATTAAAGCATGGCGGAGCTTTTTCTAACGTTTTCTAATTATTCTCCGGTTTTTATTATTTACGGAAATGTCAGAGAAGAGTAATTACGAGAGACTTCTTGCGCTGAGCAGAATCCACGCCTCGATAATCTCGCAATTTTTCAAATTTTATTCATTGTAGCTAACTCGATTCTTCGAACCTTTAATTAAAGAATTTTCTAATTTTTAAGTAGTGTTTGATATAATTCCAGACTCAAACTTCATTCACAAAAGAAAAAATTAATCGTTCATTGAAACATAGTACAAGTCAAAAGTTAAGAACTAAAATAAAGAATAATGGCTCCGCACTGTCCGCACTCCTTCTATCATAATGTTGTTTTAAGACGAACCATTAGCAGGTTTACTTAGGTCCCGCATTTAAGGAAACGTCTATTGAAGAGAAGCTCTCAGTTTTATTTATTTAATCGTTTTATGTCGATTCGCGAGTATGCAAGAAACTTTTCCTGATTAAATTCCGTAATCGTAAAAGTTATTTCCAAGTGCTTTTACCTTAAAACGTTTTTGCTTCTAATAATTTCTTATTAATTATAACATTAATCTGGAAAATTGAAGTGGCACAAAACAATTAAATTAAAATCGTTTCCATAGTAAATGCCTTGCCAGGCCAATAAATTACAGTAATAAGTTCTTTAAGTTTTCGCGTTTGTGTCAAGTGTTCCTTAAGACATGTATGTTTCCTGTGGGACGAAACTTTCTGACGACAAAACCCAAAACTTGCGTCAAATTAATCGCGTGAAAAACTATAAAGATTTGTCTTATTTTATGACACGCGATTTGCATGTCCCACGACCAACTGAAACATAAAAAGTCGAAAAGTGCTCCTCTAAATCAATTTTACCCCAAATTTGTTTACAAACTTTGATTTCGTTCCTTTGAACAAAGTTCGTGCCCTTTGAAGATTATCAATTAACGTAATTCGAGTCTTAATAATGATTAATCCAACTTCCGAATGAAAAATTGTTCAAAATTTGATTTAAATCTAATAATATAAAATTCGTTTAATTAGGCAGGCAAGCATCGCAACTTGGAGTAATTTCCTGTGTAATTTCCGGATCTTTCAGAGGCAATTTCTTAATATATTATTATTGGCAATGGAAGAAACGAAATCTAAAATTTGCGTTAGGATTTTGGCACAATTAATTACAAATAAGAGATGTTTTAACATTTTAATATTGCCCGTATTAATTAATATTAAATTTTGAGTATTCAAAGCAGTTTCTGTAGAGGTTAATTCGAGCTAATTGAATGAAACATCAACAAGCATATGTGCATTGTGTAATATCTCACAACCAAGTTTAAAATTACGTTTTGAACAAATAATATTGCTCTTTTTGCTCAATACAAAATAAAAAATAAAAGCTGCCGAGGAGAAAAGAATGAAATAACGGCTGTGGCGTCCAGTACATTAAATACGATTTCTGTGGGCCAACCACTGAGTTAAATTATATCCAACGTACGTAAAAGTAAAAAATAAATGACCTAATTAACCTGCCCAGTGCAGCGTCGTGGCCATAAAGCCATATCCGCATCGATTTATTATAAATGAAATAAAATGTTTCAATCGAATGAAAAATTTCAAACTGCACACCGTAATAACAGAAATGTGAACAATGATGACAATACAATTAACACGGGTTGCTGATTATGTATTGCATTCCGACATTTCAGTAATGCAAAAATGAGTTTGAACAAAATGCAATGCTGCTTTGTCAATTAATGATGCATGCCTAATGTTTTTAGACAAAATTCATATTTAGTGAAATTATTCCGGCGTTTTAAAATAACGACGTCATTAATCAATGTATTCATGTACACTCAACTATTCGATTTTCCATCATTTAACTTTTAAAATATGTAAAGCATCCGCGAGTGGCTCTGAAGAGATCAACTTTTGCTGAAAATGGGTTCAGCGGCAATATTCATGAGCGTGTCAACTTGATAAATCAAAATTCAGCAATTTCTATATAATTGGAAGACATCCTTGACGCACATACTGAAGCTGACGCGTTGAGGGTCTCCTTAGGAATCCTTAAGATGGAAATGTGAAAAATGATGTTTGTTGCGGCCAATAAAGAAAATTGCTGACGTGTTTCGCACATCTCGACAAACTTCGCGTTTAATATAAAAGATGTGTTATCCCAATGTATGGTACCGAATGGGTAAAAATGAATTTTCCCAAGTCATCCAGACTTCCCAGATTTATTTCACTGAGAATGCATATGACAAGCACAATATTTAAATCAGTCTGGAGCCGAAATCGGCCCATGATGCGGCTATTTTGGCCCCTGCTTATTTGAATTTTTCCCTTATTCATGCAGACTCCGGAGAGGCCCAGGTCAAAGCATTGTGCATAAGAAATCAATGTGCAAATTTAAGAATTAAAGAAACTATTCAATTTTCATTACGGCAATGTACTAACGACTATTGTCGTTAACCACTATTGTAATGTGGTTAATAATAAAAATAGTGATAAGTCTAAATACTTGTTTCTAAATGCTTTTCACTGAACAAAAAAAGCTAATTTTATCCAACTGTTAAAGAAGCTCAATACTGTTTAAAACCTACGATAAGTAAGTAAAGAAGCAGTATAATAATTTACTAGTTTTACTTCTTTGTTGTTTCAAATACATTTATTATTTAGAAAACTCCTCTGCACCTCACGTTTACCGCTCTTCAAAATTACGGTTGTCCCTCAAACCCGTCAAATTACGCCTCAACACCAGAATTACCAATTGTACCGCTTATATATTCTCAAACGAATTAATTTAAAATAAATAGGAATCGATTTTAGAAACACAAAAAAGTAAAGTAAAGATAAACAGACTAAGGGTCGGTTTCACCAACCTCAGTTAAATTTATTAGTAAAATAAATCCACAGAAATCATTGTTATATTCATAGTAATGATTGTTTTTAACAGTTCATTAAATTTAACTAACGTTGGTGAAACCGGGCCTAATGCATTTATTTATTGCACTAAATATTACCTAATAACAAACACAACGTAAAGAAAATAAAAACGTAAACATTCTTCAAACTATCTAGATTTTATTCTGCATCTTCAAAATTCTTCTACCAACTGAACTCTTGTACCAACTCAGTAGTCTATTGTTGAAAAGCATGTGTAAATTACAGGAAAAAATATTTTAAAAAATCTAGAGCTACAAATTAATTTTGTTAACTTCTTCAGTTTTCAATATTTTTAATGTTTATATGTTTCACACTAATAATCGTTCCCTAACACAATCATGAGTAATTATTTTTAAATTTACCGTCAGTCTTTAACAGTATTTGGATTTAAAAAAATAAAAATTTAACAAAAAAACAACAAAATTTGTAGATGTAACAGCACTGAGTATTATTTTCTAGGAAACCGTTTTAAAAATTTTATTGCGATCACGATTGTTGGATAACGTTTCCACATATCAGTTATTTAAACTTCGTTGTTTATCAATAACTTTAATACAAACATTTGTTTTACTATTTTTACCTTTCTGTGTAAGAATTTCTCTACCATATACCATTGAGCTAGTGCGCCAATTTTTAAAGCACCCTAGCTGTATATTCTTCAAATTCTTTATTAAATTCCACTCTGAGTCTTTCCGACATTATTCTCTAGTTTTGTTTAGAATTTTTTTAGTTTAGTCCTTAGCATTGTTTCTGCACTCTTTTCTAGATGTTTCTTAAATCTTAAAATTCTTCTCTGATTTTTTTCTAAAGCAGTTTCTAGATCTGAAACCTGGACTCCTCTTTGGATTATTTTATAAACCTAACTTGAGATTTTTTTTATAAATCCTTCTCCAAATGCTTCTTTACAATTACCTTCTAAAGTCAATATACTTTTTTCTGCATTTTCGAAATTCCCATTTATATTCTACTCTGCATTTTTTCAAAAATCCGCTGTAGTTTTGTTTAAAATGTTTCGGACTATTCTTTAGCATTGTTTCTGTACTATTTTCTACATTTTTATTAAAATTCTTTTTTGATTTTTTTCTAAAACCGTCTGAAGATCTAAAGTCTGGACTCATCTTTAGATCATTTTATAAAATAATCTTCTGATTCTTTCACAAATTCTTTTCTAGATTCATCTATAGAAATATTTGGTAGACTGTACTCAAAATTACTTCTTCTATATTTTCCAAATCTCTTTTAGATTTTACTCTGCTGTTCTCCAAGACTATGATAAATCTGCAGAGAATTTTTCTAGATTATTCTTTAGCGTTGTCTCTGTACAAAACAATGTTGACTAATTCTAAAAATGCATTTGTCTTACGGTATTCTTATGGTTATCGACAGTTTTGGAATAATGTACTCTAAACATTCTTTACATACACAGGTTTTTGTTTTACTGAACATAGCATAACACACATAGACATAACATTATTAATCCTATGTTCAATTTTAAAAATTCTAGTCTCAATGCTTTATTAGAATTCTTAGATCTTCTGTATTATATGGTGAAGAATTTATTTCACTGAACACTACATAACACATTATAGTATTAATTGTATTATCTTCTGTTCAGTTTTGAAAAGTCCTTGTCAATGCATTGCAAACAGTTTGATAGAAACGCCTATGTTCAGCAAAATAAAATCTTCTCTGTATAAGAATTCACCGTGTTTTCGAATAATCTTAGTATTGTTAGAATTCGCCAAAATTGTGTAAAATTCACCACTGCTCAATACGAATTCCCAATTAATTTAGTCTTTCGTCAAATCCTCCACAAGACGTTGGTTTTTGCGTCCAGAAATACCTCAGATTAACGTGCTCTGACGTGACGCAGCATGAAATAAAGCGTGTCCAAGACGGCGGACATGAAATATGTCCGGTTAAACCGGTCTTACTTAACCGGAATCGAGTGGCCGCGACCAGGAAGGACACGTAATCCTGACGTTAGCGTGATTGGATACGTTGCGGATAGTTGCTGATCTATCGGACTTGGAAATAGATCTAGGGACTTTAGTGTTATTTAGTTGGGAGCTCGTAGTAATTTAGGCTTGGGATCGGGCTTAAAGAGCGACACAGCTGATGATGTCGGCCAGGAAACGGTCAGAATCCTCTCCGATATAGAAATGCTGGGATATTCCGTTTATTGCTCCAGCGGTTTTCTTACGTTTTTTATCTGGAGATTGTTTCACGAAGGGACCCTTTGCCTGGTTAACCGTGAAATGCGATTAATTCGTTTTGTTGCTGTTTTAAACTTATTCGATCTCTTGGAATGTCGAGAGCTAAAGAGCAAGATGGATGGTCTTGCAGTGGCCGGAATTTATGGCAATATTCACGATAAATAATGCATGTGTTTCATTTTTATGCCCACATGGAATATAGAGTGCACCACTCTTGATTTATCTAACCAACCCGTTATTGAAATTTTCGGAAATTGCAGTTTTCACCATTTTTCAGTTTTAATTTTGCCAGAGATGAAACAGCT
Source organism: Tribolium freemani (assembly GCA_939628115.1). NCBI lineage: Eukaryota > Metazoa > Arthropoda > Insecta > Coleoptera > Tenebrionidae > Tribolium > Tribolium freemani. The sequence continues at coordinate 14,037,129 of OW626785.1, read as the reverse complement.
CGCGCAAATAAAAACCCTGCCACAAATCATATTAGGTTCAATCACTAAATTCGGGTCAAATCACCGCCGGTTGATGGATTATACACCACTGGTCTGCCAGCTGTATACTCATTCGAATTCATGTCAAGATTCAAATAAAATTCTCACACAAAAAATAACAAATATCCCCAAACGAGCGTGGTTAGTCATTCATCCCTCCATCAACTCGATTTGTGGCTTGACCTTCGATTTGTGTTCCCTTCTCGAGAGATTCAGCTTAATTTCCGTCAAAGATTCGAAACTAAGACAGGGATTAAGATGTGTGATAGAAACTCATTAAATTGGTTCGGATTTCGAAGCCATTTTATAAATCTTCATATTCATAAGTCATAACTCAAAATAATAGTCTTTTTGTGTCAGAATATGAATCACTTTTGACGTACGATTAATGGCAAAATGATGAAATATTTCGGTTTAACGAGGCTGCGGTAAAATCGAAACCTTTTTAATATAACGTGTATTGCCTTCATACGATATAAAGCAACATAAAAATCAAAACGATAATAAGCGCGTTTTCTGAGCAACCACAACAATTTTGTATTTCGAGCCAATGAGTAATCGATGTAGTCACTAATCACACCCGACTTTTAGGGGAGACATTAATAAATTTACTGCTGCTCCATGATCTCTGCTTGTACCAATTATTTACATTAATGCTCATCATTAAACACTTTGTATTTAATCAATGAAAACTAAAACCGGGGTTCAAACCGATAAAATTTAGGATACAAATGACACAAGCTGTAACTTCCTTACTTTACTACCTTAGTAATACTTATTGTGCTGTTTTAATAAATTATGTAAAACAAAATACTACACTACATTTTAATTTCAAGATAGGTGTATATTTTATTATTAAAAACTAATAAAGATCAGTTTCACCATAATTAAAAAGATAACTGCAATAGTGTGAAATTGTGAAATAATTTTTTATTTAACAATTATTGTTATTTGTCGGATACCTGACAACTTGTTTCTCGATGGTAAACGTGACTCTACGATCATCTTGTTAGAACTACACTGCATCTCGTGATCGCATAAAACATCTTATTAAAGATAAATTACGATGCTGCTGTGTATTTACAGCAGCTACATATTCATAATTCAATAACAAACCTACGAGAGTATCTACACTATAAACAGGATGAAACTTTACCTTAATATAGTTTGAAAATTTTATTTGCTCTAAAACCGTTTCATTTCTAGTCATTTTATTTTAAAGCATGTAAATTCCTTAATGTGGTGTAATATGTACGAAATTTATTTTGCTCATTTATAAAATTATCTAAGTTCTTACTTTGCTTTAAGTTGATGTTTCTCCCTCATAAATTATGTAACACGCATTTTATTCCCTTTCATTACAAACATAAAATAATGTTTTATGTTCATTTTATTTTACAAAACATAAACGTTCCTTGCCTTAACTTTGGTTAGACATTACTTGTTTGTCTATGTACTGTTTACGAGGTAAAAAATAAAATCGCATTTCGAATAATTTTTTCTTGCCAGTAGACAGAGGCTAGGACAGGAATGCGACTAAATTGCCACAAATGCTATAAAAAGCCCGACTGTTGCTGTTTTAGGAACACAAATAAGCAAAAAAAAAGTTTAAACTTAAACTTAAATTAAACTCATTTCTTCGTTTCAGTGCTAGAAAGAAACACTTTCTAATTGAAGTTTTTAGGCAACATTTGGTCATAGCATTGCTCTCGGTATTGCCAATCTAAATTTTAATGGAAGTCGACTATTATTTTTATAAATAAATTATTCAGTAATTTAAAATAATAATATAAAACTTGAGACACAATCAGTTGCCTTTTTTTTTACACTGTGGATAATTTTTGATCTTCCCGGCGCATCCACCAAAAATAATTTGTTAAATAGCTGGTTAAAAATTCATTTATCGTCGCAGCTTCAACCGTGAAACTAGCCATCGTTAAAATTCCGCCCTTCTCGGCAGCATACCTTTAGTAACGCCTCAATTAGCACGCGAACGCACCATACTAACAAAAAGTTGCGACTGTGCGATAATTCAAATTTGTTGTCGGTCCGGTGGGAACCACGGCGAAAATTTTTGTGATGCCGCCACTGGGACGTGACGTTCCGCCAGGCCTAAGGTTGGCAGCATTCGGTGATGAATGGCGCTATGATACCCACTCATTTGTCTGGATTGCTGGTATCTGCTGCTGCGATTGTGCACTTACCATAGATACGCTCCGTAGCGCGTACTTTTCGGATTTATGGCCATCATCTACTTTAAATTTTCAAGTTTTCTGACGCGATTATTCCCCAATATCCAGCCGATATTGCACATCGTTTGAATATCATTACGAGTGTTTAAGGCTTATTTACTGCGGTTCATGCTGTTGCCAGCGGCAAAGAGGGCAATAAATTTAGAGGGAGGACCGACTTTGTCTATTGTTTTCTAGCTACTTCAGCAATCAACATAATATATAGAATGAAATGTTAGGTATCTGATATAGGTACTTGAAAAATGCCAAAAACAACTCTTCTGAGTTAATTCATGTTGCAGAAACACAACTGTGTAAGCGATTCGGCTTTTGCTCTACGTTGGCATAAATCGCGGCACCTAATAAGAACCTTATTGTGCGGTAAGAGCAGCGCGCTACCCTCAGATACGTCGAAAAACAGAACAAAAGGGGTGCTAACGCGGATAACGCTCCACATATATCATTTTTTATTCGCTATTAAAGATTTAACACGCGCTGCCGTTATGAAACGCTAATATGCAAAGTTGCGCAGCGGTCCGGCCGATAAATCGCTTGTCTGTAATTTATGTTAATAACCGTCCCATCATTTCCACGTCGAAGCCCCCAACAAAGACGGCTCTCAGAGTTATAATGAAGCCGTGTCTGGAGCAGGTCGGTGCGCTATCGATAATCTTCATAATCTCGGAGATATCCAGACAGATGCGTCTGGCAGCGTCCACTCGGATGATTTATGTGGAAGCGCCCGAAAAACTGCAATTAAATCCGTTTAATTACTTCACATTGATTTAATGGGAGACAAATTAATTACTCGCTTTTCCGTTCTTGTGACGGCTCGATACTCGGACTGACGCGCTTGATATTGTCCCGGCAATAGGACATTTTTGGCCGATTGTCGAATATTGGAAATGATAATGGCAAGTTGGTTCATGTCATATCACGCATCCTAATTGCTCCTACGGCCGCTGGTAATTAATTCGGGCTTATCGAGTGCGTTGCTTTATTGTATAAACATAGCGATGTGTGCGGTTTGTGATTAATTTTCGACGGTGGTTAAGAGTCTAAGCAAATATTGGTAAACGGATAACGTAAAGGGCTGCAATGACTAGGTATTTTAAAAGATTGGAAAACACGGATCAAACTGTTGCTTATTTGTTGTTCGTTTTAATTTACAAATGGACAAGATTTATAAATGCCTACGAGTACTTGAATGTTAAAATCTCGGTCAGCTTTTAAATGCACAACAATTTGTTGTTTTAGCACAATTTACAATTAGCGAAAAGTCAGTAGCTTAAAACATTTAATAAATAATATAAATAGCAATGGAAAGAATTGCAGTCAAAAGGTGCTCTTCAAGCAATTAATCATGTTAATAGTTTTATTATGCGTTTACAAAAGCGTTAAAACATTCTTATCGGTGTCTAAATTACATGTACTTATTAGTTACATAATATTTTTTTAAAGTTGCCAGTAATAATGAGAGTTGAAGTAAAATTAAGTTTGCAATTTGGAGTAACTTAAAATAAAAGGAATTTGAACGTTTTTGAGGCCTAAAGATAGATTTATAACTACAACCTTTTTTGTAACATTTTTCTTGTATCACTAACAAATTTGCAGTGTTTTGGAAAATATCGTTTGGTGCTTAATATTCCTGCTTTTTTAAGCAATTAGGTAACTAGTTAAATTTAACTAACGATTGTCCAACACTAAAAACACCCCCATTTTTATTCGGCTCCACTAAATTCTAGCTACAGAAAATTGAGTTATTTGATATTTCGTTTCGTCTCCTAGATTAGTTATTGTAGTAAATTAAAAAAAATGCTACGGCTTTATCTATCAACAAAAAAAAATTATGAATACCCTACCAATAACTAGAATACAAAATAACGCCAATTTTAAACAAATAAAAGTCTCGATTTTCTACTTTCGCGTAAGCGTTGCTTGTCCCTTATACAGGGTTATTCGTATTTATGCGACAATAAATAAACCTCAAAAAGGACCTATAAAATGATGCCAATTGGGATTATAAATCGTGTCCTATCGAAACTGTTAAGAATTTTACAGCACTGGAAAGTAGGGGTATGGAAACACTCAAAATTCATACTTTTTTGATTTTGGTCAGGTGCAAGCCTCTATTTAAATAAAATAACTTTTAAACGGTGCAGTTTAGGGGTGTAGAAGGTTATACCTTTTTTATTCGCAATAGATTACTCTATCGATTTAAGCAATAAAAAAGTAGTGTTAAGAGGGCAAAAAATTAAAAAAAACACAAAAAATGTGATCCGGAAAAGCTGCAACCGTAAACTGGGTAGATGCATCCGGTTTTCGTAATTACCAGATTAAAAGGCATGTTCTCTTTAGTAAGTCTACCAAGTTTTGTAATATTTGGTCAAATAGTTCTAAAGTTATGGTGCAAAAACGTGTTTCCATACCCCTACTTCCCAGGGCTGTAAAATTCTTATTAGTTTCGATAGGACACGAGTTATAATCATAATTGGCATCATTTTATATGTCCTTTTTGAGGTTCATTTATTGTCGCATAAATACGAATAACCCTGTATATTGCTTGTTTCTATGTTTAGACACTTTATAAATAACTCGATAAATATTTGCTTTGGGAGGAAAGTTTTTTATTATCTACAAAATGCTAGATGAGAGTGATATGACAAGCAAATTGGCTCATTGTCGATAATTTCAAAACTAATGACTCAAAGAAAATCAATATTTTGTTGTTAGCACACTTTGCGTTCTGTCATAAAATATGAATTACTTTGTATTTGTGTGTAAAAATATTCTGTTACAATTGTTGTATAATTTTTTTTCAATACTACTTAACTACAAATGTTTTATACAAAATTTGGGCCCGGCGCATCCACCATTTTTAGTTGTTTTTCTATACAAGTTTAATTTTGGAATTGTCAATAAAACTGTGAATTATTTAGCAAAAGTACATTTAAGCTGCAGTCAAATACATGTGCAAGTTTTTAGAACGCTTGATTTTATTTAAAAATTTACAACATTTTAATCTAAATTCTTTGTTATAAATACCGTCGCACTTCAAAGCAGACTAAAATACTCACCTTTGTTATTTTTACTTTATCTTCTTTTTGGTAATTGGATAAAACAGCAAATTACTTCAATACATTTCTAGGCTGTTGTTTAACCAAGATGTGGCAACTCCGAATAGCGTGTTGCGGTGGAAGGAAGGTATTAGGTTTCCGAGGGAAAAGGAGTCAAAAGAAGGATCAATATTTCCAAATATCGGTCCTAAGAGACAAATAAATTGTTGGTAATGTTTAACTTGGATTTTCCGACCGGATAATTTCTAGGTATATAATCGAAGGGTTGGCGGAAAATACCGTTAAAACTTTAAGGAAATGTTGGTTGTTCTATTGACTGGCACATTTTGCGAGGGCACTAATAACAATAACGCAAAGTTTTCAAATTTGAGTAATAGGTGGATCCCATTTCGGGACAGATGTTTTATTTTAAATTTGATTTGTTTTATGTGCCACTGAAAAGAATATAAAGATGAATAACACGTAAAAGTAGATTTTTATGTTTTTTCTTTTTCCCCACTTCGGGTCGTAAAATTTAAAACAAAAACATTGAACGGACCAGACGCGATTTACTGTTTTATTTCGGCGTTACATTTTGTAACAATATTAATTTTGTTCATTTTGGAACGCGTTAGCGGATGGGCAATTTTTGCAAAAAGTGAATTCATAATCAAATGGCGTTTTTGGGACTGTGAATCATTTTGCGTCGACACTCGTTTCAAATATCGTTGGCCCGTTAAATCCAGAGAGCTTTTACATGTTAACACCGGATATATTTTATTTGTGTGCATCGCAACTACACTTTTTATTCCATCTGTTTGATGTTCTACAAGTTTCCGCATATAGGTCATTCCGTTTTTATTACAATTAATAATACATGAATTGTGCCACGGTTTTCAGCGAAAAACATTTCAATGTTCCATTTCTTAAATTTCCCTCTTCCAACTTTTCAGAGAGGTTCATATTTTATTCCGCGCATTCTGAAAGAGTAACAATATATTCCTGCACATATTGCGTATGAGGATTTCGCATTCCGTGCGTAGAGGAACGACTACTTCTCGGATTGTACTAGAAGTATTCCGCCGAAAAACTGCATTTATACACAAAACAAAAATACAACAAACGATTTAAGACTGCTGTAAAGCAGGAAGGTATCCAGATATGAGGATATCTCGAATTCTCGACTTGCTCTCGTCTCCCCTATGGGCCTCCACGGTGTTCGTGTAAATATGGAAATATCCAGTCGTGATATTTGAATGTACACGATAACAATGAGTCTATCTCGACATTTCACTTTTGCCAGCGGCGGCCCCCATGGGTCACACAAGGAGCATTACAGTTGGCAATTATTAAACCGGCTCCGAATAAGCATTTTTCTCTCAAAGCTTTGTCAAATATTTGTAGTATATCCACACAATGAGAACGTTTGTCGGAGACAATCTCAAATTGGGACGAAAAACTCGACCCAGTGCGGGGCTCTTACGCAACAGCTGCTTAAATTAAAGGCGAAATTTATGAATTTTATTCCGCAAATGTTCGAACTTTTACAACACTTATGAAAAAACTTACAAGCAGACAAAAGACATTTAAACTTTTCCAGGAAAAATGGATTTTTACATTTAAAGCTTCTCGACCTAATGGAAACAAACCTTTTACATAATTTCGGTCACTCTGTCGTAATGACCCCATAAATGGGGCTAAATGCGGTGACAAATGGGAGTCAATCATCTTAAAGCACTGACATCACACGTCTAGCTGTTGACATTGTAATTCAGTGTATTTTATAAATTTGTGGGACGATATTTACATTACTGCATTATTGCATTTGTACGTATTTGTTTTATTGTTTGAAATAATTTGCTTATTTAGGAGTAGTATTTATGCAGTTATTTTTAATTAGAGCGCAAATTATATTTTTATTGTGTATTCTGTAAACCACTATATGTAGTTTTGCCCCTATGCACTGTTAGTACAAACATAATTAGCACAAGTAAACCAAACATTATGCCATAAATAAGCTGCTGATACATATTAACATCAAACAAAAATAAATAAAACAGAAATTAAATAAACAAATCACATCGGAATCGCAACAACGATGCAGAATTTAACTCTTTAAAAAAGACAAAGAGCTCCTCTTCAAATTATTATTTTTTGTTCTTTCTGCTTTATTTCGCGCGAACCCATTAACATTAATTTGGACCAAATTTGGCGGTTTTTTTAAACAGTGTTTGTGTTGTTCTTATCAGTTGTTAACAGTGCAGGGTTATTCATTATTCATTGAACCGTAACAAAAGGTCGAAAATATTCAGATGAATAAGTAACAGCAACGCACAAGCAAGCAGCCTCAATGGTTTGTTTACTGCAATAAAACTCCTAAACAATTTATCACTGTTTTAATACTTTTTCACGATTACGGACGCCGTTTTGTTATTGACAGCGGCTTTATCTCTGAAAGAGAACGTAAAACGTTTGAAATTTGCCACATTTTGCGCTGTTCACAAATGAGTTTTTGCCATTGAAAATTTTGTTGGGAGAACTTCTCGCGTGATATTTCTTGCTGTTTGAATAGGGTTTGTTTCGCGTTGGCGGTGCTTTAAAGCGGCTACTGAAGTAAAATATCTCTTGATATTTATTTTTATTTCCTACCTGTATTTGTATAAAGCAGAATAAATCTCTTTCCCATTATGCAAGTTTCGGCTCTGTTGAACAATCTGGTTCTCCGAAGATATGAGCCATTGTCGGCGCAACTTACTTCGAGTAGTCACAGAAATCAAAAGGCCGAGGTCTTAGCATACTTCGTTGCACAATGCAAACGAAGAGTTATAATGTCATAGGAATAAGGAATTTCTCTAAAATTTCGGAAATGCTTCACTACTCCTTGCAATCGATTCCCAAACCAAAATTAATTATGGCAAAAATAGAATTAGGGGTTTTATTGAGCAAACACATTCGGGCCCCATTACGGCGCAAAGAACCCGCTTCGTCTCCCCTTGAGCGAATCAATCGTTATAAAACCAATTTAAAATATAAAAAACACACAAGATGGGAAAAATCTGGGGCAAAATTAGGCGAAACTCCGGGTACAGGCACGAACTGCCTCCTTCAGATCGTCTTGTCTGCAATAAATTTTAAATGGCATGTAATGTGAGAACCATAAAATATTGCTCAAAAGCAAGATCATTAAAATTTCACGCCCAAGAGTTTTAGCTAGATATCTATTATATAAGTCATAAACTCCTCTGATGCGGCCTTGACACCGTCCGGGAACAAGACGAAAGGCCCGACAAATGACGTACTGTTATTTTTACGGCTCGCTTTTTGAAGAAATGAAACAAGTTAAGACATAATGAGCAATTAATAAATTTTACAAGAATTTCCGACACCCTCATTTGAAAATTCTCCAACGGAAACAACAATCACTTTCAGAAAAATACAAAATCAAAGAATATGCTGCAAATTAAAAAACATCGTTCTGAAAACAACTAAATTATTACCACAGAACGTGCAAGAATTTTCCTGTATGTTTTCCTAATCATTTACAATGCAAAGTTATTATAGTTGCATACACAACTTTACATTTACACCTTTTATCCAATTAAAATAGCAATTTTTTCAAATTATTTCAATTTCTAAGTCTAGAAAAACCGTAAACATGGCCTGGATCCCACCGAGTATTTAATAATTATTCTGCTTACTTAAGTAAATTTATTCATTCCACCATTACAAAAACATCTATTCATTGTTTCCAATCCTCCATGTTCGAGAGTTTCGTTGGTAAACATCATTGTTTTAATTTTCATTCCTCTGAACATGGCTGCTTTTCTCTATGAAAACCTTACCCACAAAATATTATTTCGCGATTTATTCAAAACGGTTCCATATTCAGGTGGTACTTTAAAGTGATTATTTCTCAACTTTTGTTTCGGTTTCTTGTTTCAAAGATAAATGTGCCTGCATTTACAGTGAAGTAGCACGAGATATCTTTTATGGCATTCGCCCTCGGTGTGTTTTTTCTTCGTAAAACAATATTAACGTCTATTAACACGTCTTTTTCCTTATTTGTCCGGAATATGGTTGTCATAAAATCCAGAATGCAATTTGTACAGATACATATTTCATAAATTGGAAAAAGAATAATGTCGCTGAAAATTTTAGTTTGTATCGTGGAGTGAATACATATTTAAAGTTGGGAAAGTGAAGGAGAAGGTTTTTGTAAATTCTGTGAGATGGATTTGGATTTCAAAATTTTACGGAGGAACTTTTCGCATGTCTGATATTTATGCCAAAGAGTTTTGTGGATTCAAATTTTGCAATCATATATTTAAATTTTGATTTTTATTTCAACAAGCTACTTTACACTGTATCAACGTAATGTTGATACAGAACACATTGTTTAAATTGAACAACAAAAAGGTAATTTCTTCTAATAAATTTTTCATGCAATTTAAAACTTATCACAATGCATTAGTACACGTATTGATTTTTCCATTTATTGAAATTTGTTATTACACCAGACGACATGAATTTGTATTTTAGTAAACAGAAATAACGAATAAGTATCAGAATAACAGTTTGAAAAGAATTACCAAAGATAATGACTTTCTTCCCACTCCTGCCTCGCGTTTCCGAACGATTTAATCAGCGATTTTCCAAAGGTCACCGCTGAAATATTTTCTAGCTTCAGCTGAATTATTAAGTTAAACCGCTGACTACAATCTTTCCAAATCGCACACTATAATAATCGGCGCCGTAATTATTTCAGCCCTGGAAGAGGGTAAAAGAAGAATCTGTAATAATTGGTATATCGAATAATCAATAAAGCAACACGTTTTCCGAATAGGGGCGTAAGATTCGGTCATTACTGTAACGCCGAGAATCGACCACTGAAACCGAAATGAAACGTTTATATTACCTCATAATGAAAAAACTTCTTCCCTGGCGGCCTGAAAATTATTATTCACGATTTGCAATTTCGGATTAACTTCGAATTCATTTGGTGCGGCAATTGATTTTGGTTTATTAATTTCCTGTGTGTAGATTTCGCTGCAAAAATTCAACCGGTAAACTGACTTTTCAGGAAATTTCCTATCAATATGTATGATAGTGTTAAAGACTTAACGCGTATTTAAAGCGAGTTTACGACTTGCTGCAGGTAATAAAATTAAGGGAGAGCGTTCGAAACGGTGGAAAATTTCTGAAGTTGTGTCTTTCGAGAGTAGTGAACTGAAACGATAAAACGCACCAATAAAAAGTTTTCAACTACACTCTGGTTATTGATAAATTTCGGCGTTTCAGTGGTTGAAAAAGTCTTTCAATCTTTTGAATGAACGATAAAGGAAAAATTCCTTGTTGTTTCGTGATTTAACAGAGACCTCCCTGCGGATTTAATATACCGAATTCAATTTAAATTTCTTATCCAATTTCCGGAATATTCGGCGAAGAATATTTAACAACAATACTGATCTTGCGACGACAGATTTTAATTTAAAATCATTTCAAAAGAGTCATTGGCGATAATTTTCAGGTTCGTGTTTTCGACATTATTTTATAAAACCCGTGTAACTTTTCTACCCTCGATTAAGAATAATTTATATAATTTGGTTGTCAATTACTGGTGGAGCCATTTGCGTAACCACAACTTGCAAGCCAATAAATTTCTCTTTATCGTTTGCAGGCCACGTTGATTGTTGTTATTACAACGGGAAACTTATCGAGAAAAGTGAGTGTTTTCGCTGAGCAAGCAAAAATGACACAAAATTGCGTTTTGCCCTCATATCGATCTGTTGTTCCAGTTTAAAGTCGGCTCTTCATGCGATAATTAAGTAAACCGATTCTGCACCGGAAACAGCAGACTCTCGTCTATTTTACATTTTAAATCTATAACGTTATGTCACAAAACTCGCATGCACATTATTCAGAAAGGCATGTGTGCGCTTATTTATCTCTCGAATTCGGGAAAGTCGACTCTGCATAAACTGAAATAACTGGGGTTTTTTCACAGTTTGGAATTTCAAAAAGATAAAGTTAAAATGCCGACTATTGTCGGCAACAAAACAGTCTTTTTTCGCTCAAATCATTCGAAATAAACAATTTTAAACTTGGCAAAAAATATTTATGATTGGTTTCTGGTTCACTGCTGCTTGCGCGATTTTCGAACAATAGTGGAAGCAATTGGCCGTCAGACATACAAAAGCATCAAAAGTTTATTATTTCCCAATTGTTGGCGCTTAGCGAAATGTTATTAACATCATGTAAATGGGTTTCAATTGTGCAAAAATTTACATATTGCCGGTGCGGCAGAAGTAATTTAAATAAGAGTTTTTGTTACAACAGTAACAAAAACAACAACAAAACAGTGGCGATTTACTCTTTGTAAAATCGAAATTTGTAATAAACTGAATGAACGCAGTTTTGGGGTTCAGTTGGAGTTACTTTTTAATTTATAATTTTGCAGCCTGTTTTGGCGGCTTAAATGGCTCGGTTTTGTACAGGCCATCCGAAGTTTATTATCCCTGATTAAAATGCAATTTATTTAAAAATTCTTGACAATTCCGCATCAGCTCACCCGAATAAATTTGTAAACAAGCGCAATGAATTTCCATAAATTAATCATATCCCAACGGAGAAGCTTAATCAGGAATGATCGCTAAAATTTGCATTAATATGATCCTGTTGTGATTGCAGAATTTCCCGCTAGAGTAGTCAGTCACCCCGTGCATAGCTGAGCTTTTTATATAGAATGAATGACGCTCTTTGATCGATTAAATAAACACTTGCTTTTTGGATTGATTTTCGTGTTCTAACAGATGAGTAAAACTTTCCAAACTTCTGCTATTTTTACGTAATCAAGTTAATCACTCGTGAAGTTTGCCTTATAAATGTTTAATTGAAAAACTAATAAAATAACAATTACCTGTTTTTGCCCACTCGTCTAAAGTTTCTTTCAGTTTCGTGAAAAGTTGGTAATAAATCTCATTAGAGGAATTAATTATTTATCTGATGCTTGGGCGGTATTATCTAGTTAATTTCAGATTATATCGAGGTAATTATCCTGAAATAATTTAGGATTATAATTATCAAGCCAAGTACTTTTGTTGAGTGGCTTGGAAAGTGGGTATTTTCGAGTAAATTGATTTATTATTTAAACATCCATAGCAAAAATTTTAAAGCAATTAAAAAGTCACTCCAAATTCATTTAAGCGCAGTGTATTGATTTGGGGAATGTAATTAATTTGTATGGATAGTGGGAATGACAGCAAAGTATCAATTTTGTAATTAATTCAGTATTTAATAGAAACATAAATAATTTATAAAATAAGTACGGAAATTTTCAATTAATTTACCCCATTATGTGCACATAAATTAAAATACAACTGAATTATTATAAACAAAACTACAAAAAATATGATAAATATTAATTTCATCAGAATTGAAGTGATCCGTAAGAAATTCATGCATAGAACCGACCATGAGAGACCCTTATCAAATGTCACCTTTATCCCAATTCTTAGATGAAAAGATGATCTCTATTTTCTTGTAATCTGGACAAAATAATTTTACTAATCTTCGATTATAATTCTTCTAGTAAGTTGTTCTAAAATTATGTTAAAAAAACTTACACCGTTCAAAAGTGATCGTGAAACATATCATTTAATTTTGCTTGTATTCTAGACATTCCTGATTAATTTATGATAAGCGCTAAAGTGTTAAATACGTAATAATGCTGATATATGAAGAACGAGATTACCGGACACGAATGTAAATTAAAATTAACTTTTAGCTTGGAGTATAGCTCAACCTAAAGGCAACCGTTTTTGTAGGATGCAAGTTTCAGTAAATCCTAAGAAATTAAACAAATGATAAGCTTCCGAAAGTTAAATCTAGTCGGATCGAAAGCAAGTCCGAAAGCCATTAAATCACCAGCTGTACCCCTACTCACATTCAACTATTGCAAACTATTCCATTCAGACCAGACTTTTTGTAATAATTCAGAGGAAATTCGTCAAGATGATTTGAGGAGACATACTGGCCCGAATACAAATACCTAAATCAATACTCGTCTCTTAAATTTAATTCCGGGTATAAAAATTTTATAAGTCACGTGAACGCTATAATTTTGGGAATGACTGTTATGTCAACATATTCTAGGGATGTTTTATTAGACACCATATTGTTAGTTTGTTTCAGTTGGGAGGAGAAAAGACAGGAATGATAAATTGGAGTCACCAGCAGATTTTATCAAATAAATAATAAAAAAATGAGAAATTTTTCCCGTTTGGGCAAACATGACAGGTTAATCGATCATGACTCTAGGCCTCTATAAATAACAATTAATCGACTGATGTCTGAATATTTAGCACCCTTCAGTCATATCCCAGCTCTATAAGTGATCCAAATCCGAGCTGACGCCAAAGAACGTAAACTATTCACAAAAAGAAAAAGTGGTAAATATTCATGAGACGCGATAATTAGTAACAGTGCAATTTCCATAATTCCGTAAAAAATGAGCAAGACGTCGCGTCAAAACGAGCCTGCAATTACTTGATTTCGGTCGAATGAGTTGATTACCCTTTTGTTACGCGAAAATTGCTCATTCATCATCTTTGATTAAGTCTCGGCTTCATGCGAGTTTCACATTTAGTGACCGGTCCTGAAAAATCTAAACTTTAACAATTTCATCAACGCTCCCTCGCCGGCTTAAAATTTCAGCAGTGAAAAGCTATCAGCGCACAAAATTGCTTGACAACTTACAGGCTCCGGATTTCAGCACTCGCTCACTAAAACTGAAAAATCCTGAAAATCACTCGTACGAGTTAAGCTCCGGTTGGCGACTGTCACGAGCATTCGTCGCTGCGAGTTTCCCGAGCGCACTGCGATTTCAGGACTTTCGAAAGCACATGATAAAAGACAGGTGAAATACGGCAAGTTGGGAGCATGCGCTCGCGAGCCAAAATCACCGAGCACAACATATTGCGAGCAGAGGGTTGTTTTCTTTTTATTCGCGTGCCAACCTGGTAAACATCGCACTCCGATTTTATGAAATGAAAGAGCTGGACGTGACAAATACGCCAAGGATGCGTAAACCGGCAAAAACGAAGCCATTTAAAGGCAGGAAAAACGGAGCTTTGACCAGACAGCTCGCCAAGAGGTCCTGAGAGACGGATTAATTTGGCTTGGACGAACTCGATGGGCCTTTAAAGTGGATATGGGCAGGAGGACGAACAAGGAGCCACTTTACGATTAATTATCCTGAAAAAGAGCTTTCAAAAACTTTTCACGAATGCAGGAATACATAAGGATCTCCAACACACAAATTATCTCGCTTCTCACTTCCTAATTAAATTTCTCATTAGAATATGCTCAATTATTTCACAGATTTTATAATAGCAACAGCATAAATTTGCCAATAACTTCACTGCTACTGTAAAAATACATATTTTTTTTATTTTTTTTAAATGGCACAAATTTCACACCTTTCGAACAATTAATTACTTAAATATTTTGAAAACGTTTTGTAGAAAAATATGTTAAGTCCCAAAATAAAATTTGAGAAAAGATTTCATATGTGACTCTAGTTTTGTTCCTTTTTGTGTTTTTTTAAACAAAATCTGCAAGACAGTGCAAATCTTATCACAAGAACTTGGGAAAGTCGCAAACTCACACTTCGTGAACATTTCGGTTAGCTCCAATAAAATCTGCGTCTCTCAAACCGTATTGACAGTAAAATTTTTCAACCATCCCTTATTTAAAGGGTGAGTAGTTACGAGTCTCGCCCCACTTTATGCGGAAATCCTGTATGTAGCCGTGATTCATTGATTTTCCGCAAGATGTCGAACACGCGAGGATTTCATGTTGATTTCCATTACAACATCTTGGAATTGAAAAAAAATATGATTTGCTCGAAAAGTCATGACGAATGGACATAATCGCGCTCGTAAATAATTCTTCGGCTCGAATAAAAAAAAGGGCTCCTATTGCGCTGATACAGCTCTATCAGGGTGGCAGCACTGTCCGTGAAACATTGCGTGTGAGCAAAAATAATGTGGACTAGCCAGGGGGAAAATTGGCTCAGCCGTCTCGCAATTACGTTGTGGAATTTTGACATATTTAATGGTTTAACATATGCAGATTTTGCGCCAGAAGCAGACGAACACCTTTAATGTAAATGAAAATTTGATTATCAGCAAAATTTAGCGGCTTCGAGCGGTAGGGCAAAGGGTAAATGCTCCTATTGTGTTCACCTCGACTGTCTTCTCGACGCACAAGAGCACGAAATGAGCGTTTACCCCAAATATTTTTATTCTTAAAAAAACGAAGCTAATATTGTGGCGTTTTGCTTACACTATACACCGACCCATTAAGATAAACTAATTGGTAATTTCGGTGCAATTATTAGAAAGGAGAACGTTCAAATTAAAAACAAAATTGCATCTAGGTCGTGCAACTAAATAGCATTTCGCGTCTACTCGGTTTAGTTTTATTTTAACTAAAGTGAACTGGATCGCCATCTCATACACTTCGATACTGGCAAATAATACAATATGACATAAAGGGAGGATATGCTTTAAATTAATTCTATGGCTTGTGTTGTGCAACGTCACTCTTTGTATTTTACTTTACTGGATATAAACTTCAGTTCGTAATTTGTAATAAAGGGCTTACTTTGGAGAAAGACGATCATTTAGGTTACAAAGAAACGCAAAGATAGCATTCTTACATCGAATGACTTCGATTCCTATTAGCATTTGAGAGAAAGCTTTTTAAACAATACATTTTCAGAAACTTCTCAATGTGACTATCCTGCAGTTAAATTTTTGTTGCAATTTCATTTGCAATATATGTAAATAAAATAACAGCAAAAACGCTGTTACAATCAGAATTATTAATATTGCAAGCACACGACAATTATGTTTTTCATTTAAAATTTTATTACAGTTGAATTAATTTTCAACATTTAGTACTTTATCGACTGCACCAATAAAATCGTTTTATTGAAGAACGCTTTTATATTAACTGTAAAATTTTAATGTCATTTGTTACCCCCGATATAAAACATTGATATCAATTGTAAATAATTAATCCAGCAGATGTAGATCACAACATTTTTATCACACCTTCATTTATTATTAAAAAAATAAAAGGATGATTCCTGGGAGAGTAATTTTCCCCCCACACCAATCGTGACAAATTGCCTTTGCCATTATGAATAAGATCACGTATTAATTAAGCTGCTAATTTCTCATAAAAGAAAATCACTTTCCGTGTTATTTATTAAGATATCTACTCGTTTGACAAAGCGGTACTTTGTATCTAATTCCGAGAAAAATAGAACCCATAAATTGTTTCGCCGACGTCAAAATTCTTTTAGCTTGACGCAGCTTTAAACTTATTAAGCAGTTTGATGAGGTTCGCGGTAAAAAATGCCAAACTTTTCAAATTTATCCTCGAGAAAAACCAGTGAAACATAAACATAAAATATGGCCAGCGAATAAAAGAGTTAAAACAATTTTCACACGCGTTCTGCATAACTTACCCGTAATAATGGATAACATATCTTTATCGTATTTAGAAATTAAATAACACTTCTTTACTGTCCAATAATCGTCCAAAAATTGGACAAAAAATGTCAAATTAACATGTATGAGGCAATTTTGTTTTGCTCAAAGTCGCTTGTTATTTGCGAAATTACTTTCGACGCATATTCAGCGTGAAATGCGGGCGTTTCTCTAATAATTAACTAGATAATTTCGGTATGAAGTGCTGTCCTCACTCTATTACAACGGATGAACTCTCTTGACCACTCCATTTGATTGCAGAGCGGACTTGTTTTGCATTTTCATCAAGCACTTGATCTGTGTACAATGTGAATGCTTAACCGCAAATGTTTATAAATTTTGTATAACCCCAGACTTGAGCGTCAACAAACTCTATTAAAATTAATTTTACGCTGTTACTAGTTTGTAATTGGAACGACTAAATTTCCCAAGTTTCACAATGAGGGTTGCCTGATTTTCTGCAACGAGCAAAACCTACCATTTTGGTATTTGAATCATAAATTGAATTAAAAAATTTAACCGCAGATAATTAAATTTCACGCGAAAGCGGCGCTAATAAAATGTTTAGAAAAATATGTTAATTTAATTTGTGTGCAAGACATGCAAATAAGGGTAGAATTAGGCAAACAATAAAAAGCACCGAGTTAAATTTATTGCAAAAATCGTGGATCCGTTTTTATGACTCCTTTTGTTATGATAACAGAATTGAATTAAAATTTTGAAATGGTGAGAGTGGCATGTATTAAATAAATAAAAACCACAAAGGCTTTGTTTAAAATTGGTGAATATTTTTTAGTAAAAAGTAGTAAATTAATTGCCTTCAATAAATTGGCATCACATGATAAAGCATCCGTCAGACGCAAACAAAATTCCGGATCGATTTATGTTTAGCCGATAGCAAATACCTAATTTCTCGTTTGCGTCTGTTAAAGACTAGTAGATGCTTATCTAAATCGAATTCGACAAAAAATACTAATAGCTTTCGCTCAACTTTGCATTGCATTGTAATGGGGTATTGAAGTAGCATCGCATTCGTGCAAAATACAATTCGACTTTTTCACTCGTCTCACGAAGGAAACAATTCCTGAAAATATGTTAGCAAACCGCATTTCAGTCCTCTAAATCATAAACTGGCACTATTGCACCATAAATCGGAGCTTGGGAGATCTACGAACGCAATATAAGCAAATTTATGCAGTAATGATCGTCTGAACTCACTCTGAGCAGTCTTTAGTGTCCTGTTATTATTACGACTCATATCGGAACCTCCTCGTAAATCCCGATTCAGAGTAAGAAAACGTTCGAAAATAAGCGAGTTATTTGGTGTCGACGTGAGCTCGCACCGGAAAATGCCTCCCGAATTATTTATGATAGACTAAAGCCGAGCATATCCGATATTTGCCTAATAACTCACCTGTCAATTAAGAGACCTACCTGAATCAGCTCCGTTCTAATTGTATCATCCCCCAACGTGAGCAACTACAACAACGAATGCAAATTTAATGTTTAGCGTAACGAAGTTCCATGTGATTAAAAGAACTTGGATGCAAGCTCTAGTTTGGTTAACGTCTTGTTAAATTGCTAATGAAAAGTGACAATGTTCGGCATAACGCCTGGATTTATTTGCAAAGACCACGTTCGAAATTAAATTTCAGATAGCATTGCTTCTGATTTTGTCGCGGCCTGAGCTGCAGCTGCTGCAACAATAAAAATTTAATAACGGAAGGAAATTAGTGGCATTTAGAAAAGAGTTTGTGGCTTAATGTTTGTTTAAGTTGGCGGAGGGCTTTACAGCTTTGCCGAACAGATAGCAAGGTTTTAAAAACAATTTTCTATTTTACCACGAATTTTTGTTTGTTCAAGGAACATGAAATAAAAGTTTGCATTTTGGCGGAGGCGCCGGGAAACTAAGCTCAGCAGGCAACAATAATTTATTAGATACGCAGTAAATTTTGCAGTAAACAAAATTGAAATTGCCCTTAATTATTAAGTGGTAATGTTTCTAAATTTCAAGCAAGTCGGGTCGTGTGAATGAAGAATTAATTCCCAAATAAATATTTTGAGAAAATGAATAAACAGGTGAAGAAACGTCTAGGCTGAGCTTAAAATAGGAGCCACCCGGGTGGCATTGATAATTCATAGGCTACAAAGTACGAAGCTGTAACTAAGTACTCCTGTATATCCCAGCAGATGCTTCTCGTCTTGTACAAACACAGCTTCAAATATTTATGACGGGCCAAAGCGAGCACGACTGTATTAAATATAGAAGATGCGTTATTATGACTTTATGTATGCCGGAAACTAGCACTGTGCTCTTTAGGTTCTAAAGGGCATTATTCATTATGTAAACTAGATAAAAAGCAATCTACAGCCATATTCAAAAGTTTAGCTTCATCGACCATTATACTATTTTAAAAGTTCCATAATGCCCGGCTTTGTGAGTCTCCATTGTACTCACCGAAAGTGATTTTTAAACTTCTTGCAAGCACAATGCGCTACTTGAAACGAAAATTCAGATTTCTTTGATACAGCATGCTTTATTTTTAAGAAGGTTGATACTTTTTGAATTTGACAAGCCCGAGCTTCACTGACCGCATAATTACAGAGCGTCCTTTGAAGTAGCTTCACGGTTTCATGTTTCAAGTAACTGGAGATAATTTAGGGCTCATTTGTGGTCCAATCCAAACCTCGGCAACATTACATGTGGGCCAAATCGGTGAATAACGACGTTCTATGTACGCTTGCGTTAAATGACAATTTTAGCAACAATAAATATTTCAAAGTGCAGTTACGCTTGATAATCTATAAATATAATTTTAAATGTAAAACATGGTTTACACAAAACGATTATACTACAAATTATGATTATGTTTTAATATCATCATGAACTTATATTCGACGTTCCTGTAGATTGAAATTATTTTGCTTTGTCAGTCAATTATTACACAATACGGGAAATTTCCAATAAAATTTAATTACAAAGTTATTAGTACTTGAAATGACATACGCCAGTTCCAAGTACTTTTCATATTTAATAAAACGAAATCCTGGTTTAACTAATTTCGACCGGCCGAAGCATTGTATATTTTTTTCAGCAAAAAAGCAATTTACAGTCATCCACATTTCATCATAATTTACCTTTATAAAAGAATAGTAAATAAGTCATTGCCTTTGATATTTGAAAGCTTTATTCTGAATCCAATTCCATTTAAATGTAATCGAGCAAAACCATTTCTCTCTGTGCCGCAACATTTGTAATTGTCTATTGAATTGTGTTTAAAAGTTTTTGGATATTCACAACAATTAGCTGCAATAAAGCGCAAGTTAATTTGATCCACGTGAAACTTTACAATTCATACCTGAAATGATTAAATCGAGGATCTACATATCATTTCAGCACATTTCAAACACATGAATGCTAATAATATCCTAATTGAAGCGGCTTTAAATCCAGGAAATACGAGTATTAAAACTTGTTTCAGGAGATATTGCTGAAAATAATCTCCCTATTAAGTCCACTTTATAGTAATTTGAGGCTTCATTACTAGTTTCTCTGGCAGCATTAAAAAGATTTATTTGGATAAATTAGATGTTTGCACGAGTAGAGTATTAAATGTTTTGCAAAATATTTATAAACTGGGGACGGAATTTTTGATTAATGGTTTGGTGGCATTCCGGTGTAAAATCCATTTCGAGATTATCTAACGACCTCTCATTACAATACATTTGTGCGACCCAACTTTTAACGATTCATTAAAAATGTTTTGCTGAAATGGTTGATAAATCAGGTAGGAGAGGAGTAAAGGATTCCAACTTTGTGTGTGGAAAGTTCCGGTGTACTTATTTCACAATGAATAATAATATTATTAAATTTCATAGTAAAGTTTTAAACTATCTAAAGCAAAGTTGCGCCAAGTAAACATAGCCTGAGAAACTTCTCAATGCACAATTTTGTTCTACTTTTTTGTTGGTAATCAGTTACTTTAAATATAGTTAACTTGTTTGGCCCGTGGCGATAAGTCATGATATTGTTAAAAATTAATGAAAAGGAAGTTCTTGTTAACAAAAAAACGTTGATCTAAATGGTTGGGAACACGAATACTTTCAATAACAAATCCGGAAACAATGAAGCATTTAAAGGTGAAGTCTAAATCGTCGGCGGTTTTGGAGGGTGTGAGATATTCGCGTTCCTAGACACAAAATACATTCTGCTCTTTCATTAGAGCAAATGTTAAAGCTTCGGTAAATCCCCGACGCGATGGACGTAATAATTGGGCTTTATTGAAAGACATATTTTGTAATTAAACGAATAACACTGTCGCACACAGGAACATTTAATAAACTCTGCTCGATATTTCGGCGATTTCGAAGTTGGTCACGTAATTTATTCAATTAATCAGAAGTTGTTAATGTTGGGCTTGTCTTTGTGGCAGAGAGGACGGCAATGTGAGAAGTGAATGAAGCAAAAGCGCTACTTTATAACCATCCACCTTTCTTCAACCCTTCTAACATAACCGCCTTAATAATAGTGCGCCTCATTAACACAGCTAATATTTTGCTCCGGATTCGTTCAAATATTTGCCTAGATACCTATTTGCCCCCTAGCTAGATATGAAATGGAAATTATAACGCAAACAACTACACCACAAATAAACACCGGAAGCTTAATATCGGGATTGTTGACACCAATATCATAGACACAAGAATTGCAAGCCGTTTTATTGAATTGGCTTTGGTCTTATGTTTAAGACTTATTTTGAAATGATTCAACCGTTAAATATTCAAGTTTCTAAAAGTGGCACAGGAAACGCTCTCACAAGTGACATGTTCTACCGGTGTTACTGGCAGCATATTTAAAAGAAATGGGATTTTCAACGTGTTTGATGGTTTTAAGTTTGGCCTAAACCAACTAAAAATTCCACTCATGTGCAAATATTTTGATTACAAGAGCTTAACCCGCCATAATTTCCTCAATGAGCAAATGCGAGATAATGGTGCTACATTTGTAGTAATATTTAGTCAGTGCATACAGAGTGGGGCGTTTAAGAATTATTCGGGGCTAAAATTAGTCGAATCAATATCAAGGTAGGATCTTTTCTGCATTCTGTATACCCTGTAGCAGGACAAACATTTGCCCGTGTCTGCATTTCGTCCTCAATTCGCTATATCCAATAACGTTGCAGTTGCATCTATGCATTCTGGTTACACAACCAAATAACACAAACCAACATTTTCTATAACATAGCTGCATGTCCGAAATAATCACGGGCTGGAACGGATACCAAATCACTCATCGATTTGGTGCAATCAGTATTTTCATTAATGCAGTTATAATTTTTATTAGCGACAATGTGCTATCTACAAGATTTGAATACCGCTATTATCATTTTGGCCCACTTCCAGATCGTTTTGCACTGTCGGTATCTCAGTCGGCAGAGATTGGGTAATTCGTGTAATGAAAACACAATGTCGAGACATTACCCTAATAGAAAATTCGCATGTGCCAAGTCCTGATATGAAGAGTAATATTTTACAGCGCCATCAAGCGCATTTACTAGTTCACATAAAAATCGGCAAATGTACAACACCGGAAATATATTTTTTTATTATTAAAAAAGTGGAAACGTTTTATGAAGACTTGACTCGAGCAATGAATCTCAAGAGAAAGCAAGGAATTGCCGAAACAATAAGTAATAGAAGACTTGAACAAGGGTGACTAAGGAAGACGACGCCGAGTGTTGCGAAAATGTCGACTCAAAACGCTTGTCTCTGATTTATTTTAGTTGTTCCAAATTGCGAAAAACTGCCGCTCTTTTTTGCTCCTACTTCATTGTTTAAGATTAAGAGAAAATGGCTTAATTCCGGTACATACAATTTTACAAACAGCTATAGTAACAATTCAATATTGCACATGTTTGTATAAAAATAAAATAATTCCCTCCAAATTATGAAAAGAAAAAATTAGGATATATAAAAAAATACACTATGATATTAAGAAAAATTTTAAAAGCATTAGCTTATACTACATTCAAAGTCATTTATAATTACTTTTTTAATTTTTAAAATTGGGCCATTAATAAAAATTTTAGAGCGCCTGTTATTTTTTTAAAATCACTTTGTAAAATCATATTGTAGACTCTATTAAAATTACTTTATAGACACTTTTTGTAGATACTCCAAATTCTCTTTCAAATTTTACTCTGCTCTTTTCCAAACTCTATTATAATAGTTTCGTTTAGAATTTTTCTAGATTATTCGTTAGCATGTTTTTTTTTATTTAATTTTTTTCTACACACAACTTTACATTCTAATTTAAAAAATGCATTTTTAACCTAATAATGAACAACTCCGTGTTATCTAAAGTTTAACACTGCTTTAAAATCCCATTTTTACTTATTAATTTTTTTAAATAATAATGTACTGCCCCGTTTACAATATTATAATATAGTAAATACTATTTAGTTGACGACAGGCCATTTACTTTTGCTTCGCTCCCCCGCGAGGCCAAATATTATTTTACTGGAGTCGAGATCCCCGAAAGAAAGAGAAGAAAGCAATTAGGAGCACCACAATTTACCTAACAAATTGATCAAATTTCCCTTTATTTATTTTGCCAGCAGGAGCGCTGTCTTGCCATGATCTGACCGACTTTCCGTGTATACGTTTGGAATTTGCCACTTAAAATCTTACTTTGAAGTCAGTAACAATCAATGCACTTGAAAGAATTTAAAATAAACGCAGCGAATTGAGTAAGAATCCAAAAGAAGGACATTTCTAAGAGCGAATTTTTCCAGGCCGCTTAGCACATTGTTATGTAAACATAATCTTTCCGACAACTTACCATACGAAAGAAAACTTGTAAACTTGATTAAGTGACTCTTCGCAACTTCTCTACTTTGGTAGATTTATTACCAAGAAACATATTTGTTGCGCGGTTTCGAAGATGGCTCCGTGGCATATCAAGTCGATCCGATATCACATAAAACTTTTTGTTTTCGCTCAGGAAGTGCCTTCATATTTTTTAATGTGTGCAAGATGGCGGTCTCCGTATTTCTTCATCTTGCGAAATGGTTACGGGGACAATATTTTCTCATGCAACCCCACTTTCAATACTGTTATGATCTTGTCTATATGGCCTCATTTGCATTGAATTATTTACGGTTATTTTTAGCACAGTTTCGGGGCACAACTTTTCGAACAAAATGTTTGATACAACGGACTGGTTTAATTAATAATTCTAAATCTAAATGCAATAAGTTTAATTAGCTGTTGAACGATTGAAATGTCAAGTAGCAAAAGCTCAGCTGAAGTTTCAGTTAATTTATCAAAAGTTTGTGTTGGGGAAAAACTTGTCTAAAAATATTTCAATTTATTTCAAAGTTATAGGTATCTATTGATTGCGTTGTTAAAGTTCTTGTGGCCTCTAGAAACTCGTTTCTTTTTGTCATTATTGACTTAAAAACTTTTCTTTTTCAATAGATAGATACATCGACTCTCAAGTGGTTAAAACTATAATTGAGAAGCTCGTGCTTTTTGTGCGGAGCGTAATAATAGATTTAATAATAGAATTATAGGATCAAAGATTAACTGATGATAAAGTTTAAAAGTGATTAAAGTTGTTGGGGTAATGGAAGCAAGTTGTTCGGGAAATAACGAATTTGTCTTGTGAAGGGGCAATCAATTACTTTGTGAGTGAAAGTAGTTAGTATGAGGAATTATAATTGACAGAAACACTTTAATAAAGTGAGGAAGTTGCCCTTGCAAGCGAGAAGTTTAGGAATAATAAATCTTTGACGGCCGCCTGCGACCACACAAATCACAACAACGTCGTCCCAAAGGTCTCGCTTCTGAATTTCCTTCGATTTCCGCTCAAATAGAATCGTTGTAACGTTTGTTTTCAGGAGTTCTGCAGCCGCTGAATGCGATTTTCTGGCCTAAAAGTGGCTATTGTAAAACTCGACTTGTCTAAATGCCGGCGAGGACCTGACACCGTCATTGCGCCCTCCGATATGCTATTATTCCCCGGAATTGGAACATTCTGCTTTGCACTTTCTTTCAGAACGCTTTCTTTATTTACTTCTTCATGCTGACGGAGTCGTAAAGACACTCATTCTCTATTATCTCGCGCCTTCTTAACTTCCATTAAAAACCGTTTACCGCTAACTACATACATAAAAACATATCTGCGGTCTTTTACCTTAATGTTTTATTATTTCGCCGCAACAGACCTGCCCGGAGCTCTGTTTACAACACTTCCGACCAAAATTAAATTGTCCCTCCAAACGAAGTTAATCGGCCCAGTTTTTTCTCAAAAGTAAAATATGTAACGACGAAATTTTCGGTCGCTTTTAACTTTTCAGGCCTACGTAATTTGCAATGCTGTCATATTCAGTTTTTTCGCAGCGACTTAATAAAGAAAATGTAAATATGGAAGGAAAAATGTTAATGTCATTTCTTCCTTGTAAAGTTTGATTTTTTAATCGACGTTTTCACTTTGGCCTTATTTCCTGCATCCCCTTTTTCGAAACGACATCAAATAAGATTCAAAGTCAGTATTTTTTCACACTTTTGTTATAATCTTTATTTAAAAGAGTAATTAAAAACAATTAATTTTGCTGACCTCGCACCATAGCCGAAGGTCCTACGTTCAAATAAATATTTTTTCGTTCTGTTGGTGCGTCCCGCTTGGATTATTTTTGGTTTTAAACAACATTTAATAAGTCTAATAATAATAATTGTTGTTCTTTTTATTAATGACTGAGATTCGTCCAGATTTGAACCAAAAAATCAACAACTTACATTTTTTAAAGACAAGAACACAACACAATTTACTAACAAATCAATTAACAAATTAGTGACCGTTCCAAATAAATAAAAATGTAAACAATAAACCTATTGTAAGGAAAAACAACGCAATGAGAATTATTTTATTAAAATAAAAACAGCACTTCTTAAACTAACTTCACAAAACTATACCCATACGTATAAAAAACATAAATTAAGAAAACTAACAGACAAATATAAAGATAACGTTACTACCAAAATTAGAAATATACAAAGCAGATCACAACATAGAGACCTTCTCTCTCTCCAACACCATAAATCTACAAATTAAAAAGCTAAGCAGCAATTACATAAAAGAAAATAAATTTTCACCTAACTCATAAGAAATGTCTGTGTACCTAAAGACTTTTAAAAGAAAGCTAAAAATAAATAAAAAAGACATAATAAACAAAACAAACTGACTTGACTAAAATTTTTCCAAAAAAGTGAAGAGAATCATAAACAACTTTCCATTTTTTCGAGGCAGTGAAGTCAATTTTCGTAATATTGCTTGGATGTAAGCAATTGAATCGTATCATTAAAAGAACACCTGAGTGATGTGGAATAAAAGAAGGATCAGAAAAAATAAGCTAACTATAAGCTAGGTGTTTTTACTTAATGTTTATGTACTTTGGACTCTTATTAATGGTCTACATTTAGATGCATAGATATGTAAGCCATAAACAAGATGGTAATTTATTGTAATTTCAATTTATTTAATGGTTTTTACGTGTGTACCTTTATTCCCAGCCGAGTTGCAGCGATGCACTAATGGATGTAGCAGTGTTGTGAAATTACTTACATCTCAAATATCAGATCGATTATCTTGCAGCAATGACAGCGAAGAGAATTCAAATTAGCCTTAATTACAGTTGCGCCCACCTCCCATGCCCAAAGTTACACGGCAAACAGCAAACCACACTTATGAAACTTGGTGTAATAAATTAATGCGCATATTATAAATGAACCTTTGGTGATAAAATAACTAACATATACTTAATGATCAGCAATTTGTACTAAGCTACTGGCCATCTTAGGGTTACTGTGATAAATTATTACAAGGGGGAGGAGGAAATTAACCTTTATGTATTATTCATTGTCTGCCTGAGTATTCTCATTTAACAATGTACACTATACCCAACACAAAACTCATAAAACACCCGAATATTATTCAGCTCGCAGTACATTTTGGAAAAAAGTATCAACACTAGTGCTGTTATTTTAACGACATCTACGTGGAAGTTTCGCTCCATGTTTGCGTTAACTTTTAACGAGGTTTAAAACGAGATCGATACATCATTGTTGGGACGTTTCCGGCTTGTTTGTGCAGTTAGACACTATGCAAAATCAAGTTATACAAAAAACGTCAAATTGAAATTGCTAGATTTCAATTCGTGTGTTAGAAATGTGCAGCCGTTTCTAATTAAATCAAGGCTTACATGCGAGCCCATCTGATTTTCCGAGTTCGTGTGGGTGAAAAAATGACCGAGTCGTGTTAGCTGATATGTAAATGAGAGGCGAATCGTACATCTACCAGATAAATAGTGTAAGTTGTCTAAGTAAAGCGGATAACTGTTAGAAAAGCAAGCAGAACGTTGAAGTAGCACGAACTTAAATCGTGCCGTCTTGTGCACCTAATGCAAATTTTCCATCAACGGGAATGTATACGTCGAGCAAACCTTCTGGTTATGGGACCCTATTAATTATTACTTCACATCTTCTCTTTGACGACAGAGTCGCTTTACTTAATGGTATACATGTGTCAAGTTTTTGTGACAGTCGTGCACTTAATAAATGAAGGAAGGAAGCTCAACATAAACCTAATATAGAACCTCGCTGGATAATTTTCGTTCCGAATTGAATTCATTACCACTGGCGTTTTATCGACTAGGGCATTCATTTGCATTCCAAATACTTCATTAAATGATGATAATTTTACTATAAAATTATTACTAATCATTGGCTATTTTAAATGCGGATGGTAATCAATTATGCATTTTCAATTAATTGCCAACATGGAAGCCGTTCTAAATTTGTATCATTACTTTGCTGCGTTTGTCACGGCATGCAGTTTAATTCATGTTTAACTAAAACAAAATTGTAGGTATAGTTGCCGGAATCTCGTAAAATATTTGAGAAATTTTTTAATAAACACGAATATTTTTCGACTTCAACAATGAAAATTATTTTGAATTTATGCAGTAAACTAAAATACGCTATTTGGAAAAATTACATAAACAAAAACACAATTGCTTTAAACACAGTTTGATGGATGCGCTGGTGTCAAAAAACTGTTACTTTATTTAATAAATGATATGCATGTAATTAAAATACGATTTTTTAACAAACATACATAAAAAAATACTGTAAATTAAAATCCATTATGTAGAAAAGTTATACAAAAAAACACAATTGTTTTAGCATAATTAAATGAATGCACTAGGTTAGAAAAACTGTCATTTTGTTTTATCAATGATATACACGTATTTAAAGTATGATTTTTAACCACAAAAATACCAACAATTTGTCTAATTACCTTCTAGTACAAATTTTTGCCTAATTCTAATTTTGGTGGATGCGCAGGGCTAATATAAAAATTTTCTTAAGCAAGAAAGTAAGAAAATAAACTGACAAATGTTTTTATGCCATCATAAAACAATTCAACTCGACTTAGTTGCAATTAAGTCGGACCGTGTATAAGTGAGAAGATGCAAAAATTTAAATAATATTTCCTTTAAAATTTTACATTTAGTAGCCTAATTATATTTTATTTTAAACAATTTTTGTACATTTCTTATTAACCTATTGTATTGGGCTAATAATAATAATAGAATTTATTTCCAACAGACTTCTTAGTCTATAATGGACAATATAATTTTAGAGTAAAGAAATAATTTCTAGTCTAGAAGTACTAAGGTCGCAACAATTAACTGATTTTTTGAGAAACGTAGGTTCTTTGATAGTTGTTTATTGTGAAGGCCAGAGAAGCACAAATATACACAAAAAAACGACAATTTTTGCTTTTTTTTAATAAATCAATTTTTAAACCATTCCTTTCTCCATAGGTCGAATTTCTTTAGAAATCGCTTAAACAGTTGTCAAGAATAACAACTTACGCACTTGTGGTGGAGAAATATACTAATTTTTAACTGTTTCTAGCTTACAAACTATCAAAATGTCTGGAGAATAGCTCCTTTTTATAAACAGGTATAGTACCTTCCACGGTATTTGAACTGTCGTAAATAATAAGTCGAACACCCGAATTACCCTTAACAATAGAGGCATTTGAGTTGTCGTAAAAACTCCTAATTACTATAAGACCGGATCATTCTGTCGTGCTGCTTCATCCGAACCTCAAGGCTAACCACCCCAATATTCTTATTGTTAACAGTAATTCGGGTACTCCTAATAAAATTTACGACAGTTCAAATACCCCGTGGAGGCTACTATAGGTACGTTAGTTTTTTACGTTTTTCTTTTTCTGTAAAAACGACCAAATATGTTTGAGTAGATTAATTAAGTCGCCTTGTTTTTGCGAGTCATCGGCCTCTCAAGTATATTAATTTATTGGTAAGTGCCAGTAAGTGGTAACTACAGTAAAAAATAAAAAATAAATGGCGACATATTAAACAAAAAAATCCAACTTGTTGCTTTACAAACGTATTGAGTTGTATTTTAAAACGCCCTCAGTATTCCAAAACGCACAAACCCAATCAAAAAAGCAAACTGTGAATATTGCAAACCTTATAATTAAAATGAATTAGTAATTACTGTTTACTGTTATAATCGATTAGAGGAAAGTAATTATATGCAATGATCTAAAAGAGCTGTAATTTACTGCAACAATTTTTTCCCTGTTGTATGCAAAATTTATTTAGTGGCGGGTAAAATAGTTTATCGATCTCATTATCTTTGTGTGTATTTATTTATTCCGCAATTTTAGCTGTTTAATTAGATTGGTTGATGTGCATTAACTATTCAACAATTTTCGTTACGCTAGACTGGTTTTATATCGCATTTATCTTTCATCTACAAGTGCCATTTTTTTCCATCGCTGTCGTTTCTCCCCTTTAAAAGCACTCCAGGTGTCCATCAGCTCCGAATTCTTCTCAATAACGGTCTAATGGGTATAATTAATTAATATCCGGGGCTAATTTTATAATGCGTCGGTACGCCATTGATTCGGCTTATTGTGATTTAAGGAACGTGCTGGGGTTCGCAGACACCGTTGTCACGTTAGACTATGCGCGCTGAATGCATAAAAGAGAGCTTTAATCAAAGGGGGATGAACGGATTTAAATTAATTAAATATTTGAATAGGTTCAAGTTTCTAAAGGAAATTATGGGTTATTATAACGTTTTCATGTCAAATTTTAATTTGTTCTTTCCTATTTCCCCACGTGGCACTTACAGATAACGGATTATACCGACTTGACTTTCATTTAGAATGTTATGTACGTTACGGAAGATTAATTACCGTTCTCTGGTTTATATTTTATTAATTTTTTACTACAGATCCGGAGCGGAAGAATGTTGAGGTTGGTGTGGCACGGCAGCCTCGAAAAAACACAAACACGAAATAAAGTTAACTTTTCGATACAAACACGCATCTGAACTTTTAATTAAATAAGCCGTGCTTGAAATAAAAGTGCGTGACAACCTGCCAAAAAATTGCATCGTAATTGATCTCTGCAGAAAGCTCAGTCCAAATAACGAATCAACATTGCCTGAGCCAGGATTAAAACTCAATTACACAATACAAATACTAATTAAGCTGTTATTAACATGGGACCAATTGAATAATATTCGGCCCATTATAGGTTTCAATCATCATTAAATGTAATTATAAATAATTTGCGGAAATGCTAATTGCAATTATTAGCCATAAAGCCGGCTTATCGCGGCGGCATCAGCGTTATTTGCCAACTTTGTCATAATTATCCTTGGAATTTCTGTCCAGGGAGTCGCAAAAATAAATAGAACATAGTTTCACCTCAAGTATTAAAAGAAATTTTAAAATAACTCATTAAAGTTTTTGAACTGAAGCCATTTAATGTACTTAAAGTTAATTAATATCAAGCGTCGATGTGGTCAGGTATTTGTTTGGGATATCTGATTATCCTAAAGGTCGGTGGGCAAGGGACGATCGAGATAAACCCATAAAACCCAACCCACATCGACCGTTGTTTGAATCAACTGTATTTGCATTAACTTGTCTATCAGAAGAATAAATAACTTGTTTGCAGTTCTGGTTAAATATTTTAATGTCCCTGTCGTAAATTTGTTTTTCTGAAAAAACGGTCCACAGTCGGAGATAATATTGTCACAGTATTTTTATCTTCTTTGATGCGCAGATGTTTTAGCGAAGAAATAAAAGAATCTTGCATTTTCTTATCCTTATAGAGCAGCTTTATACTGAAAACCAGAGAACTTGTATACCCACGATCATAAATATTCGTGCAATGTTTCTGTACATTTTCCTTTATTTTCATCCATACTATTTATTCCGAGCATTATTGTTGGTGTTATTATAAGAAACTCTTACAGACAGAGTTCTGCATTACTTCAGTATTGGGAATAATACAGTAAACTCACTATTTTACAATCCCAAGTTTGCTGATACCACAGGTGTGGTCTGAAATTCATTTGAGGGTGAAATAATTTTTCAAAACAATAATGAGTGACAATTTGACATATCATTAAAAATAATAGTCTTCTGGTATCTATGCAGTGAGCACGAAATAATGAGGAGCGAAAGAGAAAAAGAGGTCATTATTATTTCATGAATGGGGTACACATGCGATATTCAATAAAGTCAAATCGGGGAAGGAACAGGTATTCACAACCTCCGTAATTATGTATTTACTGTAACGAATTACGGAATATCAAGCACGAGACATTTGCATTTCCACGTTTTCCACATTGTTAAGAAGATAAATTTTCAACATATCTGAAAACTGGTTTCATAAATCAAAACCGAGCAACGGTCTGTTTCTTGATACAATAGTTTGAGAATATAAATTTAGATTGTAAGCATCACACCCGCATGTTTATATTCAATAATACAAAGAAACTGCCATCTTTTGAATATCAAATGCTTGTATATAGCGTAACGTTGTGTCAAGTCGGGCAAAATGCTTGGACCTGGAAAATTCATTACTTTTGTCAAAAAAAGCTTAACAATTTGTGTTATCTATCGCTCAAAAATTAGATAAAGTAGTGAGCACCTGCTAAGAGCTGTAAAAACTATATATGATCGATGACACCACCTCGAAATAAACGAGTTCTGAAACACAATAAATCGTACCTCCAGACATCATTAATAAGAATCAGAAAAATATTTTGAAGAGAACAAATCCCGTGCGTCATGCCAGATGTTAGAGTAATTACTTCCGTTAAATCCGAAACGTTGTGTGGATCGAATGAGTTCAATGGTTCATTTTTGTTTTCTTTGTCTTCTTAGCTTCTTTTAAATCGAAACATTGAAGTTTGTTGGTTTTATCCATAATTAATTGAACAGACACAGTATAAATGAGCCCCAATCAAACATCTTTGATAGTGAGACACAATGATAAGCGAGGAGAACCAACTATTTCATAATTTTATCGACCCTTTCCAGTTCAATGGCCTATCGAATTTGGTAATGACTCTTGGGGAAATTTATTTGTGCATCCTCTTCTTCGTGTATGCCATGGAAAATTGTTCGTCGATTTTTTATGTAAACGTGTCATATTGGTATCGTGCGATAAAACTCTCAT
Organism: Tribolium freemani; assembly: GCA_939628115.1. NCBI lineage: Eukaryota > Metazoa > Arthropoda > Insecta > Coleoptera > Tenebrionidae > Tribolium > Tribolium freemani. Next base: position 14,004,664 of record OW626785.1, on the reverse strand, counting down.
ACCCGTGAAATATTGACTGAGTTTAAACAGCTAATGCTTCAAATTACACCGGGCACATATTTTGTGTACTTTCCTTTATAGATTTGTTTACACGCATGAAAAGTAAATGCCAATTTCTACATGTTTCATGACAGCAAATTAGGATAATGCAAACACGCGTCTTGAATATGTGGATATACGCCTAATTAAGGAAATTCCGGCCCAACAAGCCCACGCACTTTGAACAAATACCCAAAATTTGAAATAGGCCTCACATATCGAATGTCACCAATAGCTACTTGTGCTTTTCTATAATTTTTTTAATCGTTTATCTAACCTGTATGTAACGTAATACGCACAACAATTTGTTACAGAAACTTTCTTTATTTTAATTTTGGTGGATGCGCCGGACTAATATAAAATTAGTAACTACGTAACAAGTTCAAAGCATAGCATGAACTGAGATTTTTTGATCGAAATATAGCAAGTTAACCCAACTAATCTGTATACTAAGTTGCACCATAACAGTTAGAGGGTGCCAAAATTTAAGTATAATTTTTGTTTTTTCCTTAATAGCTTTTGTAACGGGTTAATCAGTTTATTAAAATTTGGTAATGTTTTTTACTCTATGTTCTTTTATTTTATTATTAACAAATAAAATTATTAACAAAGAGCCAAAAATAAAATCAAATTCATCATCAAGTATCACAACTGAACAAATTGTATGTTATTTATTTAAATCGAGTTATAATAACCGGCTATGCTATTTAAAGTTCAATTAATTGTTACAGTTTAAAATAGTCTATGAAGTTTCGTTTTAAGTGGAGTTTGTATTTGTGGATTATTATAGGTAATAGATAACGTGCTATAAAGCTATTTTTTGGGGGAACGAAAAAACTGATTTATGACTGTCACATGTTTTTTTTTCGCCAATGAAGCTAAATGATAATTTGGAGATTTAGAAAAATGGGGTCACAATCTCATCGTACGTTCGCTTTGGATGAGTACTATCACTACTAAAAAATTACTTTTTTAAACAACACTGTAGAAATATATTTATTTAGTTATTGCTTTTGTGGCGTTTTCGATACTGCTAAATAATTCAAACTTAAATGAGGATTTTAAATCCAAATGCGTCATCAACACTATAAATCATTCAGGATGTACTATGCACAATTTACTCTGGTATCGATTTTCCAGTTTGATGGTGACTATTATTGACTTTTAGGTATTAAAAATGTAAAAGCCCTTCACCGGCAAGATTTTATTTGCGTTATACGTTTTGATGTTTTCAAAAATTGTGGCGCAAAATAGCGTTTAAAGCTGATGGTTTTGAAAAAGTTGAAAATGTGGACGTTAGGGGCATCACAAGATAGACGATTCTCTCATCCAGCAGTGGAATAACATAAATGTTTAAACCGGAAGCGGCAGTGGAATACGCAATTCTTTATGAAAATATGAAAAATGCATGGATTGATCAAAAATCGTAATTCAAGAAGTAGTCCAACGGCGAGCATCGATATAACGAGACACCGGAGACCATTCATAAGGAACAACAGGAAGAACAGTTTCGTTTCGACTCGGATAATAAAACTGTTCCATTATTTTACTGCTTAAATTTTAATACCAATCTTTTCGGAAGTAGCCCAAAGAGCTTCTCTCATCGTCGAGTTTATTTCGGTGTAAACCACATTTTTACCCAAATGAAAACATAATTTCGGGGCCTATAAAACCCAACTTCTTCAATAACCGGTAGCGCAACCGAACTTAAATTAAAACATGTACACAGAGGCAAGTCGTCTTTAAGACGTATGGAGAACTTCAAACGGGGCCGCATTTTTAATTAGGTTTTCTGCTTCGTCCTGAGAAAAGTGGCCAACTCGCAATTAAAATTTTAATTAAAAATAGTAAATGCTAATGCAGCTAAAATGAGTCCCGATCCAAATGGGATTTTTCCCAGCTCTGACTTACGTTTTTTCGCTTATATACTTTCTTTCTTGTGGGAAATGAGTTTATACAAATTGAAACTTTTGCGGGCTCGGGAATGCGGGGCTCGACATTTTCAGATGAAAAGTTAAAAACTGAGACAAGGCCTGCCCACAATAAAGGAAAATAATCTTGGTAAGTAGTGCGCCATTTCCTTTATCGTCCGCGTTTTTGTAAGAGTTTCACCGACTGCCGCTCTTTGCACGATAATAGCTTCGGATGTTGAGAGCAGTGTTTCATATCCTTCCACAAAATTTCCCCTTATTTTCCAAATAACACATTCACATAATTGCGATTACTAATCAAATTTATTAACTCGCATTTCTCGTCCAAAAGAGCTGTTCTCGCTGAAATAGAAGCTAAAAATATTCAAAAATATTAAAAGCAACTTGCGTCATTTTATAGTACATGTGATACCAATCAAAAAAAAATTTTTTAATTGTTTATTTCTAGCAATCATGTAATATTTAGTTTGTTTGTGCATTCATTGAAAATTAAAAGTCGGGCCCATGTGGCTAGAGGCACCAAAACAAAACTACTTAGCGAAACTGCAGACCAAAAACATCGTATTTAGCCTCATTATGTAACAAAACAAATGTAAAAATGTTGCTCCTTGTTAGGCGAGCAATCTGCTTGTTATCTTGCACCAACATACATAATGATTACCTTTCCGCCGTTGTATTCCTCTTCTTTGAATTGAATTAATTATTTCTCTGGCCTAGCAACAGCGCTAGACCAAACATTTCCGTAAACTATCACAACGAATTCACCGTTGTTGCTGTCTGGCCGAAATATTTGTTAGAACATTTAGTGGATCGGTCGGTTCGCTTAACATGCAGGAAACACATAGGAAGCATTCCTGGCCCACCCGAACTGAATCCGCACCATTGGAGGAATAACACTGTCGCATATAGTACCGAACATAAACACGAATAGCACTAACATGACGTCTCAAATACGCACTCCCTATCGGAATGGATAGTTAGGATAACAAGGTAGGTTCCCACAGGATTTGAAATTTTGAGGAGGCATTAAGCAGGATCGTAGGCTTGTACGAGCGTATCCACTAAGGTATGCTACACAATTCCGATTTATATTAATATTGTTGTTAGTTTACTGTTATTGCACCGGTTTTAGTGCTAGATTAGCTCGCAGGGGCGGAATAGATGCAAACAATAAGGATATCGCCGTATGAGAGGTGAAACACTCGTCATTAATGCAAGATTATTAATTTTCTATTTCTGGAAGAGTTACTTAAAGCTAACGGCGCTTAAATGAGTAATGTGTGCTTTATAACGTCATGTCCATTTACATAAAATAAAGGTTTAGATGGCTAATTGGGTCCTTGACGTTGGATGCTAATGGGCACTCAACAAAAACGATCCGGATTATGTAAGTGTCAAGCTTGGCGAAGTTTTTCACGGTACGTTTAAAATGACATTATATTATTTCTAAATTATTTCCATTAAGAAATGGAAGTTCCACATAATTTTTTGCTTGATTTTAAAAGTCACATTTCCAAACTTTAAATTAGCTTAAAATCAAGTCCAATACAAATGACGCTTTCGTAGATTAGTGTGTCAACAATAGAAATTTCCTAAAGTTTGTGAGTTTAATGGATCGATCCTGCTTATTAAATGTGCATCAAGTTTTAATTAATAATAATGACACATAAACATAATCACGTTATTAAAATTTAACAATCTTTCCCGATTATGAAGCTTACCATTACCGGGATAATGATGAGCTATTCCAAGTAATAGCACAAGCATTATCATAGCAATTGCAAGTTAGCTAAGTCATAAAGTTCCTCATTGAAATTTAACGGTTTAACAATGATAAGAAGATGGAAATCGTGGTAATAAGCTCTGTTGCAATGACGAATATGCGGAAGTAACAAGTTAAATGACAAAAGGCACAATAATACTTTTGATATAAAATGGAATTGCAGCTGAATATTAAAATCAAAGAGAATTTATTGCAAAGCTAGTGCTTTCGGCGAATTTTAACCGCTCCGAATTAACTAGCAGAAATTAAAAGCAAGTATTAACTTTTACTAAAATTATTAATTTTAAATTAATTCAATGGAAAACGCACCTAAATGACGAGCAACTGTGCACCGTTTCGTTTGATTCTAATAATTACAAAACGGAAATTCGAAACTAAATGTGATCGGTCTCAGATTTGTTAAGTGGAAACGTTGAAAAGTTTCAATTGGACAACTAGTTTTAATCCAAACTAGTTTGCGATTTTTTTATTCCAGCTACACAACCGGAAATCACTTTGTTGTAATTCCGGAAGATAGATCGAATCCCCGGAACTATTCTAGTTTAAGCTCCTGTTAAACACAATTATGTTAATGTTCCTGTGCACACCTTAGGGCAAAGAACACGGCCTATTATACGCTGCTCAATCTGTCAAACGTTTAATTGTCGCTGCGGTAATTACACGCTCTGCTCTCAAATCATGTCACTACCAGAAACACCATAATATACAGTCATTCCTTATTAAGTGATTATTTGCCCAAGAAATAACAACATCGCCCAAGGAAGTTCACCACATCTAAGGATGAAAGACGTTCCGAAGCGTTGCTTGTAGTGCTTGTGTGATATTTCTCCATTTAATCGGATAACATCCTGTCATAGTACACGCACTCCGGTAAATAACCAGGAAGTGGCTAAATTCTCGCTGAAAATCTACTTGTAATGTTCCACCGATAATCGGCATCTGCCCATTTACATTCTAAATATTCAAATAAAAGACGCCGGGTTGTTTAAAACGCACATAAAAATCTCTGCCAACACTCTGAATATTTTTTCTGCGTTTAAAAATTTAGTAGGCAAAAGGAATAGGGATTGGCAATCGAAAAGACGTTACTCCTTTTTTATCTAAGTAGAAAAAAAAAATAACTTGGGCACAGTGGCGTATTTAGGTGTTTTTTTTCCAGGGGACATTGAATGGACATTAAATATTAAAGATCTCAAAAGAAAAATCTCAAAAAAAAATTCTGAGGTACATCTTTTCAAAGTTCCCACTTTAACATTCATTTTCTGTTAATCTAAAAAAGTAACTTTATGTTTTCTTATAGAGAGACGTTAAAACATCAATTTACAATAATAAAAATAAATGTAATAATAATAATAATAATAATAATAATAATAATAATAATAATAATAATAATAATAATAATAATGTTTTCTATCACCATTTAAAAGATTGTCCGACCCTTTTGAATCACTGTGTAGTAAAAAATACTTTTAGGAGATTCACCTTGTAGGTATTGCAACAAATTCTTTAAAAACCTCGTTGTAAAAACCTAAAGAAACATAAAAGAATTTAGAAAGTAAGACACTTGCTTTAATACTTAGTTAAATCTATTTTTTAGCTAGAATTAATGTTTAAGGTGGGGGTTTTAGTTTATTTTAGGCATGAAAGCAAGAATGGACATTTCTTTCGAAAGGCATTTGACGAGGTTTGCGGCTCGTGCCGTAAATTCTGGGAATGCCTTACGAGAATGTTGTTGAGGCAGGCTTCCTGCTGCCGCCACTGGACTACCGCCCCCGGCAATCAGGGTATCGTGTGTGTACGCGTTATAAGCTGGTACTCGTCGCGGTCGGCTGTGATGGATGCCCCGCCGTCGCCGCTGCCGCCGCCGCCACTACTTCGCGTGCTAACGAGACGGCGGCGTTCTGCATCACGGCAACACCACTCCCGCGTTCGCACGCTTCTTCTATTATATTTTTTCATTCTAAACAGATTCTCTTCTATATCCGAAGATTTGGCGCTAATTTTCTTTTTTCTGGGGCGGCGTTCCGCTAACGCGATTTTATCACAAAATTTGTTTTCCGTGTATTTGGTAAGATCCTTTTTGTGTTTTTAGTAGCGAGCTTGTGTGCTTTTATCTGTAATTACAAGCTTTTGTTTCCTGTTCCACCTTCATCAAGCCGCGGAATCTTTTTATGTGCACACAAAGCAAATAGTCTCGGAATTATTTATGCTCGTTCATTAACCAAATTGCAACATTACAATTAACTAAATTAACGTCACCTCCAGTCAAAAATTTGGCGGGCCTAGACCTTAACATTCCTGTTTATCATAATTAAAGTTTAAATGACAATAAATTCTTAATGTTTCTCTTGTGGTATTACATACACTTAAATGATTCAGTATGTTACAGATATTACCCTGCCACAAACGTTAATTTATTACAGCATTTCTGCGTCTCAGTAACCGGAGATTTTGCACCTGTTTTGCTCATGTAAACATTCGCAGTGTGGTAAATAATACCATAACCAGCGTATAGTTATTTGCTAAATTACCAAACCATGAAAGTAATCGCTAATTTCTCAAAGCAATTTTCTATGCAAAACCTTTGTAGTCGGTTGTTTAATCTCTTTTTTTGTCTCTACTAGACAGTTAAATTGTGTTTGTGAGCCAGTAACTCAGACAAAGGTAGATGGAGAGATTGTAATCAATGTTCCAAACCCTACCAAACCTTATAACTCACGAAATGATAGTTTCTCTATGACATTTACATTCCCATAACAATAATAATTTGCTTGTCTCAGCATTACGAAGGTATAGTTGTTAAATAGGGAAATTCCACGGATCAGTCCCTGGGGTGATAAAACACAAATCGTTTGTATCTGCAAGTCGATTTAGTTGACCCTTTCTGGGACGTACCTTTAGTACATATACAAGGTGAATTTGCTACAAGAATATTTTTACTGTATCTCAAAAACTAATAATCACACAGAAATCAGTATTTGCTATTAAATACCTACTTTATACTTTATGCATGTGAATATTTTTTAATTTTTCTGCAATTACGAAAAAAAAAATACGTTGAAAAATGTCGCTAGCAGCAAGACTTTTTTGCTTAATAAAACATTTAAACATTGTTTGTTTTGAAATTACCCTAGAGATCACAAAATTTCGATAGATTAATTAGGGGCATTCAATACAGCAATCGATTACAAATCGATTGACAATTGCAGACGTCGTGCTTGTTCAATGAAAAGCGATGAATGTTAATCGATTAATGTTTTTGTCATCGAAGAAATTTTACGATGAAACTTTTTACAATCGATTTGATTCATAAATATAACCAAACTTTTTAACATCAAGCCGGTTTAAAGGTGATGTTTTTGTTGTTGGCAGTTCTTACTTTCAAATTTCAAAATCTGTATCATCTGTATTTTCATGTGATTTCATGGTTAGTATATGGATTTGGTTTTTAAAAACGTGATGTGCTTTGGCGCCCTTTTATAAGTCATGGGCCGTGCTATCGTGTTCAATAAACGTTCGAAGCGATTATAATCGGAGCGATTAGATTCAATTAATCGATGCAGTTATTCAATATTTTTAATTCATTAATATATTAACATTATTAATTAATTTTGATTACCTGGAATTGCAGAAAAATTCGGAAAAAATTCACAAGCAGAAAGCAAAAAATAAAGTATTTGGCAAACACAGATTTCTGTATGATTATTGATTATTAGTTTTTGTGATATAATAAAAAATCATTAAATTAATTATTATTTACTTCAAAAATTATATGCTGACTCAAATTAAATAACTAGCTAAGTACTACGTGTAACGTAGGTAGCTGGCAAAAGTCTTGTCTGAAAAAATGCAAATAAGGCGATAATTGAAAGTTAATTATTTAAAAGCTTTTTGAAAGGAGGTAACTTAATCTAATTCGATTTCTTGTCATAGTATTTAAGAGCTTTTAAAAGTCACGGATTTGATCAAAGAGATAATTATATAGGAGAACCAAGATTACGAATTCTATATTGTAGAACCTAAAAGATTCAAAAAGTGACCAATCCGTTCGTAATTTTTTACAACGCTGACTATTGTGTTGTACGAGTAGGTATTTCAGCATGTGGACATATTTTAAGTTTAACCGTAATTTTTTTAACTTTAAAACAGAAGTGAAGTTTCGCTTCCTTCAAAAAAAAACGGATGTCAAAATTTCTGGAGCGTAAATATTTTCTTTTCTAAAAACTGTCTTTATTTGAAGTTGTTTTTAGTACCTTCTAAATTTATTTATTTAAAAATTATTTAAAACTGTGTATGTACCTACGTATTAATTACTTTTTTTTTCTTTTTCTTGTAATTTCATAATTGTAAAGACCCACAGTAAACAAAATTACTTATATTATTTAATTACTGTGTTGTTTTGTGTCCTCACAAAAGCAACAATTACGAATGACAGCAATTAAGTAAAATTTCTTGGAACAGTTAGTAAAAATTCCTCATTCGCGGAAAAGCAGAGCAGAAGTAATGAAAAATTTAAACGGTTTCGTTTCAATGTATTCCTCTATTAGTAACAAGAGTTGCAGAAGGAATTTTCTATTTTATTTCTAAACGAGTCACTTTAGAGCTATAAATTATACGTACAAACAGTTGCGCTGCAAAGTGGCCATTTATTTTCAGTTTCAGGTTGTACAAATATTGGTCATTACATTCAAAAAACTTGCAATTTAATTAGTGTAATGATTTGATAATAGACTTACAAATTGAATATCTTTATTCCAGGCCAACGTGTGATGATAATAACCCGGCAGTGCACACAAAGGCTTCAGATTACATCAAAGTTCGATGAAGAATATCATTATGTCGAAATTAATTGAGAATGGCGCCTTTGTAACGCGACACCCCAACTGTTTATTCCGTGGTATGGGCTTTTATGCATGTTGATTGTCCCTATTGAGTCGCAAGGAGTAAAGTGTCCGATTTCGGGCTTTCACTCAATTTAAAATTACCAAATGTTTGGTGTCACCTCTTGTGCCAACAAATCGATTGATTTCCGACTTGAGACACAGGTTTGATTGCAAGACGGCGGAAATAACCAATTATGGAATGTAGTTGTAATCTCGGTCCAACATTTGCAAGCGCATCCGTCGGGACCTGTACCGTTTTAGGCAATTACATCCAATTTGCGTTAATAAGAACCTTCATACTTCATGTATTTTTGCTACTTAGCGTTTATCTTGCAACATGACGGGACTACGTGACTAAATTCGTGCTCCTGTGACGAAATTACACCGTGTGAATATGACAAGTCGTGCCTTCCGTGCGCGCCGGAAAATGTAAATGCCCCGGAAGAACGGAAATTAAATTAAAAAAGATTAAAACTCGGACGATTTCTTTTCGGAACTACATCACTCGGGCTTTGTTATTGTCCCGCATATAAATGTAATCAATTAATTGTTAATTTAGCCTATATCAACATTTAATTACAGCTTACGATAAATATTTAAACAGCGTTAGGTGCAACCACAGGATTTTGGCCCCCAGTAGTGGCAGTATTAGTTTTGTTATTTGAGTAAGCTTGTTATCTTTGGAGGTGGGAAAACAGCCTGCCACCATACTCTCCTGCGATAACTTACGACAAAGTGGGTGATTTGTTTCTGGATTTCTAAGTCTGCAACAAGACTGAACGACTTTTTTGCCACTTTCATCACGGCTATCGCGCCATCTGAGTAGGCGTTCACGATTTTTGCCCAGATTGCCATCATCGAATTTCATTCCCTCGAGATAAAATCCCGCATCGCTCTTGTGCGATAAAAATCGACACACTTGTGATAATTGGTCGGCACCCTAAATTAAAAACTGAGTTGGGTGGTAATTAAGGCAGGGCTACCGTTTGAGTGAAGCCCACAGATGGCGTGCCACGTCTGACAAATTACAGGTTCCGCTCGTGCCGACGCCTCGTCTGTCGCGACGCGCAGATTGATTAAAAAGATTAGCTCGATAACTAACACGAAGAAACGTAATAAATTAATTTTCCTCGATTACTCATTTATCTCATTCGCTGCAACCTGACACCGACTCCCAAAACAAAAGATTTTTCTGAACAAACAGGCTTGTTATATAAAAAGAGCGAAATTGCTCCCAGCGCCTTTCATTTTTCCGCTCCTAACGAAATCTATGACAAATGGTTCAAGCTAGAAGTAAATTAAATTCAGTGAAAAGTGTGCAAAGTTTTGTTTGATTTTTCGGATTAATCCGCTCCGGGGCCCGATCAAGTGATTAATGGAAAAGTAATAGTTGCTAACGAAACAGTAAAAGAAAGCCAATTAATACGTCGTTAAGGGGGCCTTATCATAATTGGAAAAGTTGCCTAAACACATTATTCTTTTTTCCGAGATTTTCCCAAAATTGACTCCTTGCTTAGGAAGGGACAATTTCGTGCTACATAAAACCGAAATGAGAAATGGGATAGATATTGAAATCATTGGTAATATTTCAGTTTTTGCCATGAACGATAAAGCAAAACCATAAATTAGAGGATTTTCAATACAATATTTTATCAACAAGAAGATAAGTGGTAATATTTTCCAAATACGACATTGTCATAAATTTCGACTTAACAATGTTACAAAAATCTCATTAATTTTCATAAGTACATTAAAGTTGTGTTTTTGCGCCGGTGAAACGCATGATGACGGTGATTGCTCTATCAATTAAACTTGAATGAAGGCAATATCAGCGTTTACTCTCCGCGTCAACCTAAATCACTCTCACAAACCCTTGGGCGTGCAAAATGTCCCTGTCCCTTTCCATATATCATAATTTACAAAATTATCTGTGGTTAATGGGCTTTGAGGCTTCAAGTCGAAATATTAAAGCGATGAGAATGCTCAAGAACGACTAAAACGTCAAAAACTCGTAATTGTACTCACACCAGCAAAAAACGCAAAGTGGGGACTAATTAACATTCCCCAAACGACCATTATATAAATTTTCATTCTGGCACTCTTAACTGAATTACTTAAAATTGATTTGCGCTATAAACTGAAAGTGTTTTAATTCTCACAACCCAAACATCCATTGGATTCACATCGAAACAAAATGAGTATGATACAATTAAAATTAAATTATACTAACTGTGATTAAAATGTATTCATTTTTAGCAAAGAAACATTGCAAAAATTAAATGAAAAGTACTTATTTAAAATACATCAAACGCTAATTAAGAAGGAAAAGAGGAGTAAATAATTAGCAACTTAGAAACTAAAAAAGTTGTTTAAGCAACAGCACGAGGGAACAAAAATTGCATCATGACTTTTTCAATAATTTCCATTGAAAGTTGCCTTTTCAAGTAAAACTTATATAATTAAGTAGTAGAGAAAAAGGAAATCTTACATTCAATAATTACTTTTACAACTCTAAAAACAGGATAAATCTTTGCGTGGTAGTTTCAAATAATTGAAAAAATACCTACACAAACCGGTCAGTTAATTAAGCAGTGAACTACAACTTTCAGACTAGCTTTTTGAAAATTTAAATAAGCATAATATGAGTTTTGCTATAAAAAAAAAACATTTTTTGAAAGCAGTAAAGAAAGCCACTATTTTTATTTTCGTATCTATAAAGAAGTCAACATGCATTTCCTACGGGCAACAAAATATTAGAATTTTAATGGAGTTACTGTTATAAATTAATCACGAAATGCATTAAGCCGTTCTTAATATGATTAAAGTCTTGAATTAATAAAACTTCCTGTTGTTCTGTTGAAAACTGTTTTCATTGAGTCTTTGAAGTAAACTTAATATGGAATCTTGCACTAATGGAAAACAAAATTTTCCTACTAATGTTACCTTAAAGAATTTTTCTTTATTTTTCTGCCCGCCATCTGAATAAAATAATTCGGTCGGTTTTTCAATAAACTTCCCTATTTGAAAACTTGCCCTTTTATAGCCTCCACTATATCTAGTAGAAATAGGTTTTAAGGTCAGAGAAGCTTTAAATTCAGAAAAGGACTAGTAATATATTTCCCGGAAGCACGCTTTCCTTTGCTTATATTGTTTCTTGCTTTATCTTGTAAATTTACGAAATCGCCTTGAGAAAAACATCGTGTGCAAGCATTCATAATAAATTTGTAACGCAAGCTGTTCTGATTTCTTAATAACGTGACAACGTTTTTGTATTTTTAAATTCTTTTTCCGAAGGGTAGCGTCTCCGGGAGATGCGAGTTAGGAGAATCGGCCACCATTGAGGGTAATTGGGTAGTAACATTCTCCAAACTTGACTCTATTGTTCCATTGAAAGACTATTAAGGTTAATCGTAATAGTGAATTTATTGCGTTGATTAGACGCTGTTCCGAGGATGGAAACCGAAAGTACAGATGCTTGCAGAACTAAACGGTGTTAACCTGTTATGCTCCACCGACTTCCATACATTATAATCGCCATGCAAGTTGATAACATCCTCGACGTAAACTCGAAACACGACTAAAAAGGCGGCTCCAGGGGTGTAATTGTTGCGCTTGTGGATAACAGGAATATAACCAAATTTGTTATGCAATTATACTCTCAGAACATAAAGGAGTATTTGACACAGAGTACTCCATTCTGTTTAATTAAATACAAGCATACGCATTTTTCAACCTTATTGTGTTTCATTGTAACTGGGTCGAGAAACAAAAATGGCACAAAAGAAAATGCAATAATTGAATGAGTCTAAATGGGGAGTAATTGAGCATGTGTCTGCTGAAATCAACCGGGAGAAAAAAGGTTGCGGTTTTTCGTCTTGTCAACACCGAACTTAATACTCGCTAGTTACTTTTACAAGCTATTTTGATCAAGAATATCTTCGTCTACTTCTATCAAAACAAATTTAGAAAACAAACAAATAACAAAATAAACCATTTATTATTACTAGAACTTTGTACTTTGTGCTGAAATAATTTCCTGGCATAAATAATTCAAAACTATTCCATTAACTACTTTGTTTCTTAATATAATATAAACATAAAGTTAGAGTTTTTATAAACTTTCCCACAATAACGTCATAAATGGAAAATGTTTGCTTAAGCCGCATTTACATTTTATCAGTTATTTACAATTTTTCCGAAAATATGTTTTTGAATTAATTTAGATCGGGAATATCAAATTTGACAAAGAGCTTGTGTGGAGGTTTTCAGCTCCGAGTCCTTATTTTCGATCCTGTTGCGAATCTGTAAACAAGTCGAGTCAAGATTGGTAAAATTACACAAAGAGAAGAATATAAATGTGTTATCTGATTCAGACCCCGGGTTCATTTTTTGCAACCTCAAGTAACACACTCGACAAATAAACAAGATTTGGCCCGGGGCTTGAAAGGGCAGAGCTTTCATAATTCCATTGCTTATTTGTTAACGTAGTCATCTCGAGCGGATCCATATTTACATATTTCCGCATGTGTTAATGTTTACCACTCAAACACAGCCGAGGGCTTTGAGAATACGACAAATACAGATAGATAGACCGTCAAATTAGGTTACATCTCTCGCATGTTGCCTCTGAAAACAATCAGCTAAGCTAATAAACACCCGCGCTGAGTTGACACATTTTAAATGTCACCGAATCGTTGAAATGTTTTTTCGTCACAATCCCAAAAAAATTAAATATGAAATTTTACCATTCAAAGGCAGAAAGCTCGAGCAGGGGGGCGTCATACGTGAGGGTTTTTCTCTGGATGCGGTAAATCTTTACATAAATAATTTTATTAAACCTGACGCTGAATCCAGCAAAAGAAAATTAAACTTCCGAGGTGAGTTAATAGTCGTATTTAACATTTAATAGTTTTTCCCTCTTAGAGCAGGGCAAAAGTAAAAGTTGGGATGTTTTGACTACGCAACAAAAATGGAAAAGCTCACACTCTCAGGAAAGCAATTTGAGCGAAAATGAAGCGCGAAAACTGGCGACTTTTAAAAGGCTTAAACGGAAATTAGAAACTATTAGAAATTTCTACCCGGATATTTATTACAGCAACCAAAGTGTTATCGATTTATGGGCGAGACATAACGAGTTGTATCAAATGGATTTAGACGTTCTGGAATATGACAAGGATTCACCCATCTGGCTTTGGATATGAAAGCTCATAAAAGCATCTATTTAATGTACGAAAGCTCACACATAAACTATGTCAGGAAGCTTTCTTTTTATTAACAACTTGCTACTCCAAGCTTCTAGAAGCTTATACATGTTTTTGTGTGTGATCCACCCTGTTATGCATATTATCCACCTTCACTCCTGTTCTTTATAGGCTTAATACCGCACTGGTATAATTTCATAAATATAAATTTGAAGTAATGTTTCAGGTCAAGTCATGATTTATTCACATTTTGTTCTGTTTGTGTATCCTCGTACAAATTAAGCATTACAAACTAAATTTAATACAAAAATCGATAAACATAATGTCGCAAACAAATAATTTAAGTCAATCAAGGGAAATTCCTACATAATCTACGTTTCAAATTTGTTTACTTTGCGCTTTAGTCAACTTTAACGATATAAGGAATTAGGAGGCTCTGTAATGCATTTTTGTGATTTTGGGTGTTTGGATGTTTCCAAATTTGTTCGCCAATTCGGAGAGTTCATTTTTTAACAATGCTCTCCTGAGAACGGCCGTTTTATTCCACAGTGACCAATTCCAGACATTTACAGAGACATTTCTATAAATCTCGAGACAAAGTGAACACACTATAAATGCTATTATTGGACATGCAGTCCAAAATGTATAGGATAAAAGGGAATAAACTTCACCAATTTTAAGCAAAATTTGAAAAATCTTTAGAGCACTTTCGTGGCCCCTAAACACTCAAGTTTTAATTGTTTAATTGTGTTTTAAGCATGGACAACTGTGTTGATTAAATTAGATTAGAAATTTAATTTCCAAATATTTCACATCCAGCAGACACAAAAATGAACTTCTACAAAGCAGTGTTTTAAATTAAGTTTTCTAAGAACTAACAAGGATTTTCCGCATGCTTTCACGGTACCACTAGCAACTCCAAAACTCTTCTGTTATTAAAACATAACGAGGACGTAATTACGTTAGTGCTCCAGAAACCGACTTGAAAAACTCAAAGAGTAAGAAAAAAATAGCAACGACACTAATATTTCATGCCAACGCATACACTTATTGTAGATAACTTCATGGCTGGATCAAGAATAATGGACTTTCTCTTCGGTACGATCAATCATTTTTTTCATGCATGTAAAATCAATATGCGCTACAACTACATCCACCTAATATGCAGGAGTAGGTTTCGGATTGGAAAATAAATAAAACCAAGAGGAAATAGCTCCGGTGTCTTGTCATATTACAAATTAATGAAAAATAAATACATTCCAAGCATACGCGCCGCGAAGGAAATTCTTTGAACATCATTTGAAAGGTAAAGTAAAATATAAATTTTAATTCGACGGTTTCAACCCGACCGACTAGCGTAAGCGAAAGCGTTGGTTATTTTAGAGAGAATCAAAGAGCCGAGAGACCTTATCTAGATTCATTCGAATAGCAAACAGCATGGACTAAGTATCTATAACTGGCCTTCGAACAAAAAGTAGAAACATTTTGGAGCGAAGTTGGAAACTTGCAAATGTAATCCGATGAATAAAACCAGTTTTCAATGCAAAATCAAATTTTATCAACCAACTCTAATAGCTGGATTGTTTTAACGATGGTCAGTAGCATTTTTCAATCACGATTCAATTGCTGTCTGATTTTTATCCGATGACATGTACAGAGATTTATTTTTCCAGTCGGGTTGCACAAAATACAAGCTAGTCAGCATAAAATAAAGCTTGTTTCATGGAACTTATTTCGTTCTTGCATCAAAACCTCGCAATTATCCCAAACCAAATTGCCGGTTGCGAATAGAGATTAACTGGTCAGATATCTCCAATAAATTTTGTCACTTCAGGAAATCACAACGGACTTTGGTAAACAATGCTCCTGTCAGGAGCAACACCTAATAAAACATATTCCCCTCGGTGTGAATTACCTATAGGTCCGGTTTTCTGTTATGGTCATTTATTTCATATGTCTTGCTCCTGATCAGTGGCAGTACACGCGAGTATTGAAACTATAATTAACCTTAACTCATTACCAAAGCAATTACTTATGTGACACATTGGCGGAATGACCCAAGGGGTAGATTTGTGTCCACGAGTATAGGAAGTTCGGGCGTCTATTTCGGCAAAGTTTTCAGATTGTCAGGCAAACATATATTATTTTCGGAAGTTTCTACACATACTTGGGAACGACGCGCTTCAGCGAATAGGGAAACACATGTGTCTCTAATGAACGGCTTCAGCTTCATGTAATTTCGTTTCAGCTACGCTCCACTTTCCTACTTATTTAAATTGGACCGTGTTATTAGTTGTGGTTAAAAGGGTTTTACCGAGCTATGTTTAATAGAGACCATAGATATCTCCTGTTGACGCACTACGGACGCACACAATTCCAAGAGATTAAACCAACGGATAACCAACGGATAAAGTGTTACGAGATATCGGTTAAATTTTAGCGCTAAGGTCGTGAAACATATTAAGTTTTCAGATTACTTTATCTAAGACTGTGGCCTTAGATAACACCAAAAACATTGTTGGAAATGAGTAAAAATACTATTTTGCTGATAGCATAACACATATAACAAAATGAAAGTCACTGATACTATCAATAAATTTGTTAAAAATGTATTTACCCGGCGCCTCCACCAAAAATGTAACTGCCCAATTTACAATAACTTTCAGTGATTTATTCAAAACACAAAATAAATAAATTATACCTACCTCAATGTGTTGCAGGCATTAATTTTATTTGTTTCAAACTAGTAATCCGATTTGACAAATACTATACAGGGTGTCCGTTTTTCGAGCTCCACCATGGGGATCTCAGTTATTGTAAGAGATACGAGGTCGGTTAAATTAGGGCAAAGTTGCACATTTTTATGCTGAACAATTACCTCAAAGAAAACTGAATTAGTTTTTGAATTATTAAGAAAAATCAAAAATTTGTAATTTTCGTTTTTATTTTTTTAAGGGAAAACTAAGAGAACTAGACGTTTTTAAGTAAAACATTCTTCAGGCACTTTTTTACAAGAATTCTAAATCTGTCATCGCATTTTCCAAGGCTTTCTTGATGTCAGAGTTACAACATTCAACTTTGGTTTTTCTTATAGACGCCATATTTAATACTTGTATTTTTGAAAAGTCTTTTTGTTCCTGATTACAACGATGTATCACATGATATGATCGAATTTTACATGCTGATTAAAATTAACAAAAATGCGTTTTTGCAGAGTGCTTTGGATAAAAACGCCAAAAATTTTGTTTAACAAACTCACTTTTGACGGTTCTATTAAATATACGAGCAGAATTTTTATAACTTTGTCTTGTTTTGTTTTGCAAAAAATAAACTTCTAGCGTATCATGTCGTTTAGCTTTTAAATAATTAAGCTTGGCGGAAATGTGAACCTTCCAGACCCAAATTCTATTAAACTTCCAAAATCTAGTTTGTTGAAAAACAAATTTGTTGACGTTTTTTCCAAAGCACTCTTCGCAAAAATGCTTCTTTTTCATTTTGATCAGTATGTAAGATTCGATCATATCATATGATACATCGTTGTAATCAGAAATAAAAACACTTTTCAAAAATACGAAAACTGAATATGGCGTCCATAAGAAAAGACAAAGTTGAGTGTTGTAACTCTGATATCAAGAACGCTTTGGAAATTACAATAACAGATTTAGATTCCTTGTAAAAAAGGGCCTGAAGAAAGCCCTAGTCAAAAACGCTAGTTCTTTTGGTTTTCGCTTGAAAAAATAAAATCGAAAATTACAAATTTCCGTTTTTTTCCAATTATTCAAAAACTAAAAATGACACATCAAATTTTCTTTCAGATAATTGTTTAGCATAAAAATGCGCAACTTTGCCCTAATTTAACCGACCTCGTATCTCTTATAATAACTGAGATCCCCATGGTGGAGCTCGAAAAACGGACACCCTGTATATTTTTTAATTAATGGTTACTTCAAAATATACGTGAAAGGAAAATAAAAAATTAATGCCAGGTTTAGAGAAAAACGTTTACGAACATCACGTGCACCTGTTCCGGTAACAAGGTGATCTAAAAAACTAGTTCACAAATTGATGTTCTGTTTAGAGACGAAACTTAAATAAATCTGGAATTAACAAAAAGTTCAAAAAAACACTCATACAATTTGAGTAAATGTAGAGTCTTAAACAAAAAAACTTATTAAGTTAATAGTTTTTATTCCATACCTCGAGAATATGCAAACTATTTACTAACAATTTCATAAGTAAGGTTTCTGGTCGAAACTTTTCAAAGCAAGAATTCCCGGAATATCTGACCTTATTCGAGACAAAAAAAGAGTCGAGAAATTGAGAAATTCAAGAAAACTGAACGGGTAACTTTGTAACTAAGATGAAAAACCGATTGTAATGCCATTAATGCCATTGTATTTTTAAAGACATCTACCTATCAAAAATAGAGACTAATAAATTAACAGTTGAAATGATTTCTTCTTTAAATCTCGATTATCTTTATACTTTACTTATTTCTATACCTTATCCTATGTCTTCAAGGTTAATAAGCATTTCCTCATTATTTTTTAAGTGCCAAATTAAAAGTCAAAAGTTTTATTGGTAGATACTCAAAGTAGATGTTTTAGTTGATTATACATATTTTCTTTTTGTTTAATTATAAGACTGTGATTAAAAGTTTGTTTACAGTACAAATTAATTTAAAGAATGTGTTTATGAAGATATTTGAGGTACAAATTAAAAATTTTAAAAATTAAAAAGAAGATATTCAAGTTTTAATTTAGTGAGTTTTATTAAAAAAATGTGTACGTAATTAAAATTTTAATTTAAACAAGATAGAATAAACAATAAATGTTGATGACTGTTAATAAGCGGAATTTTAATTTACATTTAAACCCTATTCATAAATAAAAGTAAGGTTTGAAGAGAGTTACCTACTCACATAGATACTTACGATTTAATAAGGATCCGTGACTTCTCAAATCTTGGTTTGGTATCACAAAATAATTAAATTACCAAAAATTAACAAACTGTTTTCTAATTGTTTTTCACCAAAAAATCAGGATGTTTTTACTTATTACACTGTGTAATCAGTTGGTCGACGCATTGAGTAAAGTGAAATTTGCTCAAGTCACTGTTCTTCTAAGGCTAATTCGTGTCGTGTTCAAGAACATCAACCATGTGGATGTGGTTGATGGAATTAAATGGTTCGGCTCCGAGCATGCAGCCGAAATGTGGGTGGCTGAAGCCACGCTGCAGAAGCATTAACTATGTATCACGCGAACGCATTTAGCAAGACAGTACATGGAGGCGCCTGAAGCGAGACTAATGCATTAAATAGCACTATTTGAGGTTGCGAATTCTCCAAGTACGTCTAGCTTACTTCAAACTAGACTATATTATTCTCTGTGTGCTCCACCCGTTCGAAAACAGTGAGACAGCTGACAAATATGTAGCAGATCTGAGTTTCGCTTTCCTTCCCTACATATCCAACTGTTGTGTTCCTATTTATCACGCACATAAATTATGTCGTCGAATTACGCCCAACTCGGGATCTTGATAAACATGCTTAGCGATGCGTGATCTCGGGAAAAAATTATCAGTTAGCTGGCGAAGCAGCAAATTGGGGAATAATCGGATCGTGTCAACGCTTGTTGGTAGCTAAATCGCTCCGAAAGAACGCTTATCAGGAAATGTTGTGTTTTGACTGCCATTACGCGGAGATGTGAAAACGAAAACTGACAGCTCCAAATTCAGGTATCTGGAAGTAATCCGCATAACCGAACAAACAAGACATTGCTACATAATCCATTAAAATATTTTTGAAGCGCACAATGTGACAAAAAATTAACTGGGAGCCGTTGCCGAAAGTCGAATTAAAAACCCGTCGTTGTGTTTTTTACGTTTCGCAGGATTAATCCGAGGCAAATTTGCTCCACCAGTGAAAACGTATTTATTTTTTTACAAGCTTTCACATAAAAGGAAATAATGGCACACATTCAATTTTCTCGGTCTGATTAGCTGTGAATTCATGAAACACCTCTTCGTGCATCGCAGACAGACCTACATAAAGATATAGCGGTAGCATTATTCAGGAAAACCGAAAAATATATTGCTCCGTTCTCAAGATAGAATGGATATAAATATTTGATATTTAGAGTGCACATCATGTGTTTTCTGCTACATCTCGATAACATCCAGTTTATCGGATTACACTCTAGTCTAGCATTCACACCGAATCGCCCCTTTTAATATAGCTAATATGAGAATGAACACTGTAATATCGCCTTGAAGGAACGTTCAGGTCCCATATAAGCATTACTTTGCATATTCATTTAGCCGGAACGGCGCTGCTTAGTCGGAATTAATAAAAATGGAAGGGAAAGAGCTGAGAGTGCTAATAACTAAAATTGTAAATTTTAATGAAGGGATTGATTAATGATAAGCCATTAGCAAGTAATTTATCGCCATAATCCTCATGTATTTTGCATTTAGTAAAGACACGCTGAAAACAGCTTACCTTCAAAATGTCACTTGTAGTTCTAATCGCAAAGATTAATTATTTACATGCAGTTACCTTGTGTTTTTTCGAAAAAATTAGCTATAGAAAATTAAATTTAAAGAAAATAGTGCAAGCTATGTATAATCGGACTTGGGTTGGGTTCTAACTGTTCTAAGATTTTACTATGCAAAATTAGTTACAATAAATTAAAATTGTTCAGAAAAATTTATTATCAAGGAAAGCAAACGCAAACCTTATACACGTTTTTATTGAAGGAAAACAACTGTTAATCCGATTTAGAATTATTTACTAAATTTTGTTTATATTTTTGAAAAAATATACTTGTAATCATTTAAATAATAATACAAAATCATTGCACATCGCTTTTATCGTTTTGCCCTACCTCTCGGAATAGGTTCGACATTTTTTCAAACATTCTCTTCGATATTATTCTGTTACTCGTTGGAAATTGGAATGCTATATTGATGCATTTCAATCAATATGATGGGTAGGTATATTATAGGTTTCTTCAGATTAAAATTCAAATACATGGAGCGTTTATTTTTTATGGGTGTGATTTATCGGTTATACAAAAAAGTTGTTGTAAAAGACAAAAAAGTGTACTGAATTGTTTTTTTTATCGCACGACAAGACAAGAATGTGGAAAAACATGTGTAACAAACGATAAAATATCAACGACAGAATAGTAAGTACAAGACACAACAATTCAATTAACGTTAGCGACAGCATTAACTATGAACAAAATTAATGGAATAACCTAAAATTAGTAACCGTATTTATTTCCTGTTACAACAAATGTTATATTTAATCTATTAAGCAATAATAAATCAAAAAATAAAAATCATTTGAGTGGAAAACAAACACAACTAGAGAGACTTGTTTTGTTACCTGTAAAATGTTTACTATCGTGCATTTTTTTATTCCGTCTTTCATTATCCTTTACTTTACTGTCATTCTAAAAGCAACCAATACACATATTTTTGTACGAACTCGATTAAAAATGTAGCAAAATCGCACTTTTTTTCTAGTTAGTACATTTTTCAAATAAATAACAATAATTAATGTGAAAATTAATTAATTATTAGAATTAGAATGATGGGGACCTTTTAATTGTTTTAAGACATGATAATTATTTAAAGGCATTGGCAACTTAAAAAACAACGTTGTCTTAATTGACGGTACTGAAAACGCTTGTTACACCAGTGAAAACCGTTTCTTTGTATTTGCTCTCTAACTCAAGTTATTTCGATTTAAAGTTGAAATTATGATGTCATAACTGCTTATCGAGCATTTGGTCCAATATTAAGATCAAATGGTTTTTGACTTTTAAGTGACACTGACAAAGTTTATTAAAACTTGACAAAATTCCTCAATGTTTTCGAACAGAAATTAGTCAAAAAAGTGGTTAATTTTTAATTTTGTGAAAGATGTGTGAAAAATGTTCAAATATCTGTCACGTTTTTGGTGATTGAGAGGGTTCAGTGATAAGAGGATTCTATGATGAGAGGCGGTTGCGACGTCACGATTTCTTTCTTTCGAAGCGATTATCCCGCTTATTTTTCATCGCAGGAAATTTTGAAAAGAACCTACTGGTATAGAACGAACGATTTTTTCAATTTCCGTTAAAACATAAAACAGGTAAAATAAGTTGCCAATGCCTTTAAAAAAAATAAAACAATTGATAAGTAATAAAATAATGATGAGCTTGACAATAATTGTCAAGGATTTTCAAAAATAGTTTTTTGTTGGTATCTATATTCCATTTCAGTTCATAGAATGCAACAACGCATTTGAATTTTTTGAATGAAATAGAGCACAAATTGAGAGTTTCTGGTGGGTTTTCTTTCTTAGTTCAAAGTGTATCGCTGGAATTTAGTTTAACATAGAATTCTTTTCTTATGCAGGAACTCTCAATTTGTGCTTTATTTTTCACTCCAAAAAATTCAAATGCGTTGTTGCAATTCTACTATGAACTGAAATGGGATCACAGAATGGGATATAGTGTGTTTGGTGTTTATTTTATTTCGGCATGCCGACTTTGGGTGCAGGCCTGTGGCGCAGACCAGGTAAAACTATGTGAAACACTGTGTAGTACATAGAACCAATTTACCGACACTCAGGGCCATCTATCCATGAAACGAAAACTACTTAAAGGCAGCCTTAACTCTATAAGAAATAAAAATCAAAGCATGTGCTAGAGCTGTCTCTAGAGTAAAATTTACATAAAAATTAGTAGTAATATCTATTACAATTAAATACATATCTAACAATGTAGTTGCGTACTTGGGTTACAAAACACTACTGTTAATTAAGAAAAACAGGACAGTTTTCTTCGAGAGCACCAAACTACTCGTATTATTTGCAAGGTTTAGATGGCACCACGTTTGCTTTTCTTCTGGAAGTTCTACAACAGTTTTCTACACTACCCCAATAATACCACAGATAATCTTTAAGTATAAAAAAATACAAAACTTAAATTCATACATAATTTATGCATTCACCTTAGGAAAACGTTTCCGTCTATATTTTTTGTTTTTGTAAATTTTATTTTTAGTTTTAACTATGCTGCACTCGTCATTTTTCTAGAACAGTTCTCTACACTATCTAAAAAATATTAATCGGAATTTAAAAAAATAAAAGTATTTTTATGTTTTTGTAAAAATTGTTTTTGACTTTGAGTTGCACAGAAGATTTATTGGGACAACAGAGAAAAAACCACAATTATAATGAACACTTTTTATTAAGAAAATAAGTACAAAACATCATTACATTCAAACGAAACTCATTACATTCAGGCAGAAATAATACTGACTAACGCAATTAACTAAGTAAATTACATAAATTCATTAAACATTTATTTCCTCTTCCTTGTCTCCTTCTTTTCCTCGGGTTTCTTCTCCTCGGCCCCAACTTCAATCGTCGGAGTGGCTTCAATTTGCGACGGCTGTCCCGTGAAAGAAATAGGAATGTTTCGTTCTTTGACTTTTTCCTCACTCTTGGGTGCGGTGATGGTCAACACCCCATCCGTCGACAATTTCGAAGTGACTTGACTTATATCATGCCCTTCTGGTAGTTTATATTTTCGGATAAAATGCCTCGAGATAAACCCATGTTCGTCCTCCTTCTCCTCGTGTTTGCCCTCGATGGTAATATTGTCATCGGACGCCTTCACCGTGATTTCTTCAGGAGTGAACTGTTGCACGTCCAGACTGACCTGGAACTTGTCCTTATCCACCGACAAGGTCGATCCTTTGTCCTTTTTGGAAGCTTGCGAGCGCCAGGGACGGGCGTAGGGCGAAGTGAGCATCATTCGCCGGACCTTGCGAGGAAGGCAGGGCTGGAGGAAGTCGTCGTCGTCGAGGCCCATCCCGAAGTGTTGGTCCAGGAGGAGAGATGGGCGGAAGTAGTCCAAGGGGTCTGTGACGAACGATAACAGAGCCATTTTCACTGGATTCAGTCGCTTTGGATTACTTGGGATCACTTTATTCACTTTGCTGTATCGCACTTTGAATTCAATCTGAAGGAGCGAGCGCTCGCGCGCTTATATAGATAGTTGCGTCGAAGGTTCTAGATGGCAGTGCGCACTCGAGAAGTTCCAGAAAGATGCAGCGTTTGTGGACTGTTATCGAACGTTCGGGAATGCAGTTTTCTAGAAAATTGTGGATTTTGTTTAAGAAACGATTTTTTATTCAACACTGCTAAATAAATAAATGTAATGCCAATATCTTCATATTTATCTACCTACAATGATTTTAATTTAACATAAATTTGAATAATTTGCTGTTAGTTTTCGAAATGAAAATTAAATGTGTACCGAAATAATGTTGTGTTACCTTTTGCGTTTCTTTCATAGATAAGATTTACATTTTTCGTTATAATTACGAATTACATTGAAATTATTAAAAATGCTAACAACAATATGAAATGATCACGATACAATATTTGTCAAAAAAAATTTTTCTTAAAATAAATAATTCCTGATTGTTTTCATAGTTTTGTAGGTATTTCATTGATTACTTGAAAAAAAAATAAGCCCATTTATCTCCTAAAAAACGTATGCTCTCTAAAAACTTAATTGCAGCCTATTTAATTAGTTATTAGTTGAAATCAGTAAGTTATTTACTCTAGTCCCTGAGAATATTTTAAAGAAAATTTGGAACGAACGCCACAAACAACAGACAAAGAGGCCTTGAATAAAATCAGTTATTTTCTTTTGAAAAACCATTAACTATTTATACCTACATGTTTACAAAAAATTCAAAACGTAATAAATACTAAATTAAGATGACTGTTTCCGGTTTTTGTTAAAAATAAATATATTTTTTTAATTTAAGAAACTAAAATAATTTTCTGACGATCTATGTAGCCTAGTTTAGACGACTATTTTTCATTTTTTTAACGATTAACGAGCGATTTCCGAGTTGACCACCAAACTTCAATCGAGATCGAAAATTAAAAAACTAAAAAAATACGATTTTAGTTTTTGACAACAAATAAATAAGTAAATAGAATGAATCAACCATTGCGACATTTTCTTGTTCTTAAAAAAAGTGTTTGTTAATAAATAAATAATACAACAATACTATTTTAAAGTAAAAAGCTATTTTTAAATCAATTTTTTATAAAAACATTGTTGAAGTTCGAATAAAATGTTTAGAATGCAAAATATTGATATGAGAAAAAATGCTGACAACGGTAACAGCAGTAAATGATGTGTTACATATTCACATTAGTATTACACATTATTATTATTATTAACGTATTATTATTATAAAGGTTCGTATATTTTTATTATGACATTCACCCTCACTCTGCAAACAAAAAAACATTCTGTAATGATAATATTTCGATTCAGTTTCTTATTTATTGTTACAATGTAATGTATTATCGTATTAGGGAGCACAATTGAAAAATAAATTAAACGATTAAAGAATTAAAACCTTTTATTTTACATTCTGATATTTACATGATAATAAAACTACAATATATTTAGTAAAATATTCACAAATATAATTTGTACATACATGAAACAGTTCACACACAAAAATTACCAACGTAACGCGCGTACTACATGTGTAGTGTAAAAAAAATAAAAATTTGTATATGTTTCAGAGAGCCCTCATGTAAATTTAAATCTTAATATAAAACCCACCAATTTTCAAATGATGTGGACAGTTGGAGTAAATGAGCCACAAAAGCGATTTTTTTCAAAATTTTTGCAAAAATTGCAACCCAATTCGAGACTGTAAATGAAATAAGTGCAACTTCCACAACATTTAAATTTTTTTATATTTAATAACATGTTTAGTACTTTTTACCTGCAAATACTGGACATGTAGCGATTTATTAAATGACCAAAAAATCAATAAACATGTCATGTATGCCTCTAATGCAGTAATCAATACTTATCAATACTTATTTGTTATTACAAAATTCCACGAATAAAATACTTGTAACATCCTATTGCTTTGAAGTTTAAGAACATTTAAAACAACTATTAGTAAAAATCGGTGGACCAGTCCTCAGTGCATGTGGCGATCGGTGCATTAGAGGCACAATTTGTGGCTGGCAAACACTGGAAGCAATAATTTTTCCCATAATTGTTGTCCCAATACTGGCACCCCTTACACTGAAACCGCACCGCAAACTCCAAAGTTTGACCTACGGTCAAATTATGAGCGTAAAAAAGAAATGAAAACTTGTCGGAAAAACCATCACACGAATTTTCCACATACACGGCCGGAACATCCGCAAAACTCTGCCACGAATCTAACGTATATCTGATATGCACCGATTTGTGAAAATCTAAGTTTTTGACTCGAACTATTCCGCTGATTGATAGAGAAACGGGGTCCTGAACAACAACACTATCTAAACAGACTTGGCTTTCTCTGAGACGGTCTATAAAGTCGGGCAAAATCCCGGGCTGTTGAAACAATGGAATTAGTATTTTTTGCACAACAGTGGGAGAGAAATTAAATGGGGAAGGTAGAGGCGGCGGTTTGATATCCACATCTTGTAAATCGTTATATGCCGAATTTGGAATTTTTGGGATTTCGTCAAGAAAGGTTCGAATATCGGCCAAATCAAGCCCTAAAACGTCCGCAAAACGTACGATTTTTTTTCGATAAGGGGTACCAGGTGGGGTTTTTCCCGTTTTCAAAGAGGAACATCTCCTTACACGAGGAGTTTTCTCCTCTGTTTCTATGTCATCGTCATTTTGGTCATTTAGTACAGATTGGATTGACTCACTTGGCGTTACTAGCAATGGTATCTTAGCAAAATTTTCTTTGTACAACTCGTTTTTAACAGCCACAGGTTCAGTCTCACATAATTTCGGCGACAGACTCCAATTAATATCAATTACTTTATCTAATTCATTGTTATCAAGTGCTTGACAGTCTATAGTTTCCTCCTGGACGTTAGTTGAACTACCTTCCCTACCATTAGCAAATTCATTTGCTTCATCGTTTTGTGCGTGGTCGATTTCGTTCGGCGGATTTAGATCGGTTACACTGTCGTAAAACGAGCCATCACTATCGTTGTCAGTTTGCGTATTGTCTGCAAGACTATTTTCTTTAAAAGAGGGACACTGCCAATTGGAGTTGTAATACAGATTTTCCTTGTTAATAATTTTTTCGATTTCGGTTCTATCTAATTCCTCGTTGGGGCTTTGGGGAGATTCGATATCTAAATACAAATTATTTTCGGAATTAATTTCGATCGCGTGTTTGGGTTGGGAAACAGTGAGGGAATTTTCGTGAGCTGTTAACCAACTGTTTTCGCTTTTGTCGTGTCCATCTTCAGACTCCAGAGACGTTAAACGAGAATGTAAATGACGTGCAAAAGCCTCAGCGCGTTCACGACAGGACATTGGTAGCAACGAACTCAAGCCACACTTTTCTGGACCAGTGTTCATTTAATACGGTGAACCTCCTGGAACAAAAACGTGAAAATTAACTTTAAACCACTATCTCATAAAAAAAAAATATACTCTCTAAATGGCTGAGTGTTAATAATAGTATTGAAAAAATAATTTTGTTGTTAATTTTGTTAAAATATTCAAAATGTGACAATTTGACCAATCGTTTTTGACAAAAAAATCACGTAAAAGCAATTTTGAATTATCTTAGCTTTTACGATTCTGAAGTCAGACATGTTTTTTTTTATTTACCCAGTTGTTGCGAATTTGAGATGACAACGGAAGTTGCCACCCTTGAATTCTTGAAACCGAAACGCTTTGTTGCAGACAGTACAGAAACTTCTACTAATAAAAATGCCATGTTTCGCTATTTATGGGCGTTGAAGAAGGTCGGTCATCACTGACTAGTTCTATTATTCATGAAATACTTGCCATAGGTAAGTCAAATTAAAAAAATTACTCCAGTACAAAAACAAGTTCACTTCATAAATTACAATTTTGTTTCTAATTGTTATCGAGCAGTTATCAGAAATTACTTGATAAGTTGATAACTTTGTTTAAAAACAATGCTGCAATTGCCGCAGTAAAATTTGTAAAATTAAAACAGTACAACTGGGAGCTCTTTTGTTATAATCTCCAGATTTATAACTTTTCAGAAAATTTTTTTTTCATTGCAAAAACTTTTTGGAAATTGCACTGTTCGAAATGAAATATGGTGAAAATTGTACAGTTCTACAGTTTGTTTAGAATTTGAGAAAAACTAAGGGCCGGTTTATAGAAGGCAAATTAAGAATTAGTTTCCTGCTAAAAATTATGATTATTGATTAATGATTACCCCTGAATCAAAGCACCTTTATCCTGATTGCTAAATCAATTAACTTTATGACTTAAAAACCGGTCCTAAATACAATAAACATTCTATTAAAACTAAACTCAGTTAATAACAAAAAAAGACTTTTCAAAAGAAAAAACGCAAAAGGATTTTACTTATTTTTCAAATTTAATTTTACACTGTATTTAAAACGCCTTGGAGAGAATATTTTAGCAAATCTTAAAAAAAAATTCTAATTTTAATATTAGCTGTGCAAAAATTTTGAGAGGTGATATTAGGGTAATTCCGGTAGAAATTGCCCAGCGGATGAGATGAAATTATTGAAATTATACTATTGAAATTAATTATCCTGTTACTATGCAAACTAGGCTCTTGTTCGCCATACCAAGAAATAGTGTTCAAGTCATTAGCAAAAGTGATAAGAAAACGTGATGTGAAAATCAACCAGAAAATAAGTTATACCTAATTAAAGTTTTCAACAATGCTTAAAATTTATCGTTGGCTAAACTATGCTTTCTTTTTTGTAAAAAATCTTAAACCTAATTCTTCTCAGTCGTTTATAACTGTTTTATCATAATTTGAGGGGTATGTTTAAGTTATATGAAGTTGACGTTATCTTTATTTTTGAAACAAAAAAATCAGCGACCCAATTTTACATGATTCACCAAATAAAAAAAAACAAATAAAACGAAAAGTAAGACAGATTATTCTAAAAGAAAGTTGGATGATTAATAGTTCGAAGAACTTTATTTAATTTTGAGACACAAGATTTTAGTAACAGAATCGAACATGATGGTAAAAGTGGACTGTGCGGTCTGTGGAGAAGAATATAATCAAACATCATAAAGGAACGATTGGATTGAATATCTCAATGTAAGAGGTGTTTCTATGAGGGGTGCTTTAACTTTCTGAGCTTGTGTGAAGAATGTGGCAAGGTTTTATGTAAAAAAACGAATTCCAACGTAAACCTGTTTAAACGTCCTTGGGCCCATTGTTTGTGAGTCATCTCACCCTACTATGGTACAGATGGCCCAACTCCTGAATTTTTTTTTTAGAAAAAAGTTTTTAATTTAAATTTGTTATTTACCTGTACTCAATAGAAGTGTAGTTATGTCTTTTTTTCTAAACAAAAAATATCGCCTCTTTAGTGTCAAAAATAAATTTTTTCTTAATTTTTTAAAAAAGGTGGCCACCTCTCCCTGAATTACCCTATACAATAAGGTGCAGAGTCTACTTATTATCATCAAAAATTTCCTGAAAAAAGCAATATAAACGAGGTTTGCACAATTTGAGTATTCTACACTTCAAAGTTTACATTTGGTACATAGTCAACGACATTTGAACTGTAATAAAATTCCATGGCATGGCATGTTCCACAAATTTTTACCTTTTTATTAATTTTTTCTAGTACGAGGACACTTTTTTGTGACTATTTGTACAAAATTTTGCTAATTTTTTTAAAACGACACAATATATTTTTAAAAAAGCTAAGCTCAAAGATCATTTATTTTTCTTTACAATAATTGTTAAACTTTATACCAAATTTAAATTTATTCGGCGACCAAAACCCTCTATTATCTCTCTAGCAACATTTATTATTATGTACCTCAGCAATTTATGCAAAAGTATTTAAAAAATATACTATATTTTAATTAAATTCGTATTTTGTCTTGTTTTCGAATTATGGCATTTTCTTTAAATCGCAACCTACTATGAACATTTTTTTCAACAAAATTTAACTTAAAAATGAAAAAAGATTTTGAAAAAACCATAATATATTTATAATATTTTATCATTATATTCATTCGTCAATTAGTTTTTCAGAAAGTAAATTCAATTCATTTTAAGCAAAAAACGGTTCGTTCCGTCCCATTTTTGAATACGATGGATTCAAGTTTAACTTGCTATTTAAACTTAACCTTTTTACTTATTGTTCATGACAACTTTTAAACTATGCATTAAAAGCATGAACTTGTCTTTAGTTCCTTGTAATATTATATTTCGAATTTTTTTTTTAATTAAATGTGGCCCTTTAAAAATTTGGTGAATTTTTTTTAATGGTTTTGACTATTCTTAGTTTGGAAAAAAAACTTGGATCTGGTAACAAACTGAGTTTGGACTAATAATGTTTCCCTGACTGCAGATTTAAACCCCGGGTTAGTGGAGAGCAAAGTTGTGTAATTATTTGCTCGGCAATTATGGTAAAGTAATATTTGCCAAATAAATCAGTATGCACTTTATTTGCGTCTTTCGCCCAGGTGTAAAAAATAAGAATGCAAGAAAATTGACCTAGGACAATATGATAAAGAAATAAGTAAGTTAGAGGTCATGCGGTGTATAATATTTGGTGATAAAAATTGGTGAAGATTAACGAACCTGTGTAGGTAGTGTTTATCCAAGTTGACAAATATTTGCGTCGTCCCAAATCAAGTGTTTCGTGAATGAATGGGCCATCGGGCACTATCACTACCACAACACTCGAATGGGAAGGACGAAACAAGGTCGTAGAAACGTCAGAGGCGCCGGTCTCAGTTGTCTCCGGCCCGAACCCCACTACTTTTACATCATCCCCACGCATTTTTAACATTACCTATTTTTAAATAGCACATGAGCCGTTTGCTGATTAAAGTCATCGAAGGAACAAATAGATCGCGAGAAGGCAATGTGGCGGCATTATCTTGCAGCGGGCGTCCGACAAGGTTACTTGCTGCGACGCAGAACGTCGTCGGTCAGTGGCGTCCCGAAATTTGGAAATAAGCGCGATGTAATAAAAGGAAAAAACGAGGCTGTTATCATTGTTTTGAAACTTATTCTTACACCAAGTTATCAAGTGTTTAATTAATGATGTACCAAGTTCATTGAGACTGTTCATTTCAAAAGTGTCGCGTAGATTTTTATCTTATTTGAAATTGAATGTCATTGATGCTATTTTTGTTCAAAACAAATGCAGTGTAACAAGACTAATAATAAAATAAATCATAATCTGAGAATTCCGAAAACAAACTCAACCAAAGCTAAATGTTAGCAAGATACCAAGAGATAAAACAAATGCGTTAGTTATTGTATTTTACTGAATTCTTCTAATAGGATCAATATGTAGCTACATAATAAAATTTACAATAATAAAAAAATGGTTATTTATATACCAAGAGAGGAAAGACATGTTTGTATTCTCTCCAGAAGATGAATTAATACTCTACGCGAAGCAGTAATCATCCAGTAAGAAAGAGAAGAGGCTTTTCTTCAATGTTGTACATATGATTTTTTCGACGACTTTATTGAAAAATATCGTCGCCTGCTTTCCAAATATTCTATGAAAGTGTGTTATATTTTACCGAAGGAAAAAAAATCGAGAATCGTTGCCGATGAGGGATTTTTTTTCGGTAAGACATCATTAAAAAACTTCTGGTACAGAAAGTTAATAGTAATAGCAAAGCGTAGCATAAGAGAAAATAATAATTTTTGTTATTTTTTGTGGAAATAACTGGTGACTGGAAAAAACGTAATTTTATCAACATTTTTTTAAATGTTATTAGACCGATTACAGGAACCCAAAGAAGTACATACAAAAATTTAGAGGCGTCCTTGCGTTTGTTATTCTAGTACACTTTTTAGTTTTAAATTGTTGTAAAATTTTTTTTTATAATTTTAGGACCAAGATTATGGCAATGCAAAGAGGTACCGACATTTCTTTGTGTTTTTGTTGCCCTAATACACTTTTTAGTTTAAAATTATAGCAGTATTTTACAAAACTTCTACAAAAAATTGGTAAAGGTAGGCAATTGGATTACACGCTGTCGTATAGCTGGTTGCATACAAAAATTAATAAAAAAAATTGCAAAATTTTCAATTATAATTAAGACCAAAACTAGAGGAACGCAATGAAGTTTTGACATCTAGAGACCTAATATTATTAGGTCTCCATATTATTGTAATACACTTTTTAGTTTTAAATTATTATTGCAAAAATTTTAAGTTTTGGGAAAAACGCAAAAAGATACCGAAATCTAGAGACCGCTTTACATTTATAAGCTGTTTCAAAAGTATGTAAACGCCAAGGTTGCATTTTACCAAATTATTTTTTTAAATAAGGTTGATAAAACTGTAAAATAGTTATAAATGATTAGCACTCTCATTGAAACTATAAATTACATTAGCTATTAGTTTTTTGAAATGCATAAATAATTTATAACAACTAATTTTGAGAGACATTACGTTTACATAGTTTTGAAACAGCTAATATGTCGTTCTAATACACCTTTTAGCTTTCAATTACTGCAAAATTTTACTAAATTTTATCCATAAAAATTAGTAAAGATAGGCAATTTCGAATACACGCCGTTGTACAGCTGGTTGCATATAAAACTGTTTAAAGCTTCGACCTACCTTGACCAATTATTAGTTTGAGTTTAGTTTAGTAAGTTTTTGCAATAATTTAAAACTAATAGGTGTATTAGGAAAACATAAACGTGAGGAAGTTTCTACACGTCGATTCCTTATTGTTTTTCTGTCATCCTTGTCCTAATTATTATATTTAAAAATGTTTGTAATTTTTTTTATCAATTTTGATGCAACAAGCTATACAACGGCGTGTATTCCAAATTGTTTCTCTTTAGCATTTTTTATGGAAAAAGTTTAGTAAAATTTTGCAATGTAATTAGAATAAAATCAACGCAAGGAGGTCTCTAAATTTTGGTACTTGACTGGAATTCAAAGAGGTTACAGAAATTTGAAGACCTCTGCGTTTATGTTATCCTAAAATCTAAAACCTGTGCTAATTAAAGAATTAAACTAGAACTAAAAAAAGTTAAATTGAAAGTGGAATTCGTTATTTGCAGCCAACTTTCTTAGAAATACTCTAATAGTATGATAATAATAAATTTTGTTATACTACTGCTCTGGGCTCCGGGTCTATCCTATCTTTTGTGCGCAATTAGGCTCCGCCCAGGTATGTGCTTCCAGCTTTTACCAAGCTCTACATGCGCATAACAAGTGTTCAATATTGGTTCTGGTCAGATCGCCTATGTGTGGCAATTGTCACAAAAAACGTATGTCTCGGAAACTATAGCACATGACAGCTGTCAGTGCTCCGCGGCCAAAAATTCACACGTTCAACTGAGATAACGCTTGCAGAGTAAATTCTTGAACGTCTGCATACAATTATCATGATTTGCAATGTGGTTTTTATCAACAACTCCTAAATGCAAAAATAAGGCAGTTGATAGCAAAACCATATGAACTTATCACGCAACCTACGTTCATGCCAGAAAGAGAAAACCACAGCAAACCACGACCAGAACCAATATTGAACACATGTTACTAAAGGTGTCGTTGTCAACAGTCGACGTTTCCAACAATCGGCAGCAATGAGTGTTTGGCCAGGTCGTCGGGCGTGAATTGCGTGGGCATGCGCAGACCGTCCGATTTCATCGAATCGTGTTTTGTGAAGGGTGGTGAATTTTGACTGATGCAAAGTATTGGATTATAGCTTATTTTGACAGTAATGAATAAACACTAAGCTGTCGTAAATAAAAACATGTAAAAATTGTGCGTCATTGTTCATTTTCTGCGGCTACCTGTGCATAATCTTTCGTTAAAAATAAAAGTATTTATGAAAACATGGCATGTATAATAGTGACATTTGGGCGTCGTTGTAAAAAACGAATACAGTGATGGTTTAATAATCGACTTTACTAATGGATTAAAATCTTCCCTCGCAATTTAAACACGGGTGAGTTTTTTCTTTTGATGGTTTTCATTACTTAATATTTCCGGTTTACTTGGAGGTTGTTCAAGAGCTGAGGAGATTTTGTTGAGAATTTTAATAATTGCCATGAAGTGGAACGGGGGCGAAAATTTGGATTACCATTTATGGTAATCCAAACCTACAGAAAACTATTCTGTTGGTCAAATTACTTGTAGATTTTCGTATCTGTCTTATTTAAATGTTTCATGTTTACAAAACTTTTTAATACAGGCTGACAGTGCTGATAAACGAGTCATAGACAGAGTAAAAATCAGATAATAGTACGAATCGGGTATTTATTTTAAATTATACTCTTTATTTAGGCTACAAAAAAATGGACAGTACTAAAAATCTGGGATGTCTAGGGTCTATGTCATATTATTGCTATGGCAACAATTTAACATAACCTCAAGTTGTCAATTTGTCCTTTAACAAATTTAACAGGAAATGGTTTTTCTCACAACGTAAAGGATTTGCTTATCATTTACTTGATTGTCAACTCGTATCCATTGATAAATACGCACAATCTATCAAGTGAACCATTTGATCATAGAACTATCACTAGGAAAATTTTGACAAAAGTTGTTTTTGTTTTAATTCCATTGTAGTGCTTTGTAGCATTATTTGTTTTAGTTTCTATTAATTTGGGATAAAAACAAGTAAAATACTGACAAGTTACGAATTTTGACCTGTCTCATATCTTATGTCATCATTCTTCAAAATATACAAGGTGATTCTTAAATAGACCTGCAAAATCCTACTCATGGTAGTATTGAATGAGTACATACTGGGAAAAATAGTAAGAAAAATCCTTGTATAACCGTTTTTTCGAAATAAATTTTCTTAAAGTTGTGTTGGAGATAAAGCGTACGCTACTGATGTGTTCGCTGTTCGTAAGTACAAATGAATGTGGGATGGTAGTTAAGTATTAAAAGTTTGCCGCTTCTTTCAAGAAAAAACGAACGTTAGTATATGAAAAAATTGGTTTTACTGGTTGCTTGGGTAGCTAATAGTTGGTACTTTTCAGAAATTTCATACAAATAAAATAATTAAATGCGGCAAATTAAAATTCCAGAACCACCTGGCGATCCTACACTCTTTTATAAACAGTCTGTATTATTAGCACAGTTAGTAGAAAGCATAATCGTTTGATAATAATGTACTTGATCAAAGCAACAATGATCACTGTGAATTATCGATATTCATTCATGATGAAAACGAGCACATTTTTTTCCAATACATCTAATTTAAACTCATGAGCGCCGTAAGTGGCACTGATAAGGGGATTGTGCTCCTGCAAAATAAAAACGTAAATATTGTACAGATCGTCTCTACTTATCTTTGGAAAGCTGTGATAAAATTTTGTCGATCTATTTATGAATCACTGTATTAAAAACTAAAAACTTTGATGTACAGTGGAACCCCATTTATCCGCCTAAAAAGGACCAGCCACAACGTGAATAATGAAAGTAAATATAAAATATAAAATTTGCTTACACTTCATGCCTAGTTGTTCAAAATCGAAGGTTTGAGGGTGGTATAGTCTGGTCTTTGAGGGAATCTTGGCTAATTGTTAAAAAAAAACAGATTTCATATCAAAGGTTTGCCAGTATTTATGTAATAATAACACAGGTAATAATTTATACAGTAAAGGTACTAGACAATAGTACGGCTTGGCAATAAATTCGAAACCATACATATATGGAACCTTGTTTGGTGTTAAAAAAACAGAGTATTTTATATCACCATGTGTGCAATACATTGATTTTATACATTAAAAAGAAAGAATGATATAACCGGTCTGTAGCTGTCTATGAACGGCCTTGGCTTCCACCTGCAATTTTTAATGGTGTACTATTTATTGTTTACTAAGAATGGCTGCCATTTACTGCAAAAAACTACTCTGGTTCAGTTAGTCGTCTTGTCAGTAAAAGCATAATAAAACGCATGAAATCTGATTTTTTTATAGGGAAGCCGGGGTATTCATTTGACTACGCTGCACTGATGAGTTCCAAATAAGAACGAAACCGGTCCTTAGTTGTTTTCTGAAATGTCCGACTATTTTTTAATTATATTTTGTGATCTAAAGAAAAAGTTATTGCAAGACATAAAAATCCTAAAGCCATTTTAAGAGGAGTGATGTGAAAATATCCCACATAAAAAAAAATTCGAATAACATTGATACAAAATCCAAATTCAGTGCATTTGTTCTATGTCGGAAGCCAAGGAATATATTTACTGAGAATAAAAGCAGACTGGCATTTTCGTGAAATTCTATTTTTACGATTAGTCATCATTTCATACATCTGTATTTCTAGATAACAGTATCGCCTGTCAATAAAATTAAGACCGCACCCGTTGACTTTAAAGGGTTTGTTTTAATTGTTTTATGTCAGCCAAGGCCTGATGTGTAGAATGGCTTGTGATACTTCTGTAAGTGTATATATATTATTTACAATAAGTGAATTCGCTAGCAGTTTAAATTTGGTAAAATTGTCAGCAATTAAACTTCCTCCAAGAAAACCTAGACTCGTTGATTTCCATACGTGCCCTTGTTTTTACGTAAGAAATACTTTTCCAGCTGCTACCTAGCGCCGTTATGGACGACAAACGGGGCCATCGTTTTAGCGGCTCCAAAGTCTCAGAAATAGCGAACAGATTTCAAGCAAAATCCTCTCACAGCGAAGAGATTATCGCACCTATAAAAACCAAAAAGATCGCTTCGTGTCCAAACGAACTAGTGGAAGAAATATCTGACGTAAATGTAATACGCACAGAATCGCATGTGACGAGGTTCAACAGCGCTCGAGCACTTTTTGAGAAACTAGGCGAAGAGAACCGGAACAATCGCGATAAATTCGCACCTCTCCAATGTACGAAAAGTGCTTCCGACATTTGTGATCCTAAAACCAGGAGTAATTTATCACACGAAGATAATTTTGACTCGGCCAAACACGGTATTAGATCTCTCTCTCCCAACCAAAGAGGGATCCTTGAAACATGTCCAGTGGCAAAAAGCAACAATGTGGTGCCTAGTTGCGAGAATAACGTAATCAAAGTGAATCAACAAACCAAACCGTTGGTGAAGCCAGAAAAACCCGAAAAACCTCAGCGAAAATTCAACAATAAGGAATTGATCGAGAAGCAACGGAATTGGACTTCACACTTTTCCAAATCACGCAGTCCGCGCTATAGCAGTGACCCTAGCAAAACCGAAAAACTAGCTGTGAATAACGGTGATTCAAACACGCCCTATGAGCACAAGGTAGCTAGCAGAAGTGCATCTTTCAGTAATCGAATTACAGGATCGGTAGCTAACGAAAATTTTCGACGGAATGACGTTATTCGGAAAGAACGTCCAGCTTCGGTTATTCCGACTATGTGTAGTAACAATAACAATGAAACAAGCCCTGCAACAAGTCCCACAAGGGTCGCACCTTGTAAAGATATGCATAGGCGAAAAGAGAGGAACAGTATGATATTAGGGGAGTCTGAACAACCAATAGAAAAATTTCCTGATGATGTGCCAACTGTAGCGCCTAGGGAGTTCGCTCATTCGGTCACCACAAACACGGATAATAAAGAAACAAAGAAGCGGAAAATTTGTGATCAAACTGAAGAACACTTTTTTGTTCCTTCGGAAGTTAACGATAATAAGGACGTCAGTCGGGAGAGTTTATCAGCAACGTCTGGCAGCTTATCGTCCCTAAGCCCTCCCACAAGCCCTGGAAAGTTGAAATCCGAAATCGAAAAACAGGAAGACGAAGGAAACGAGAAATCTTTTCGTAAGTATTAACGAACGAGTGAGTGTAGCGAGTTGCACAAAATTTTTGTGTGGTCAGTTTCAGACGTTACCGATTCCGCTTGTTACCAAACAGACGATCGGTTAGATGTTGCGGAACCCGAACCACTGCCCCTGGAAGAGGGCGATCCACATTTGAAGGCAAAAGCTCAATTTTTGTACGAAAGTGCGGAAACTAAAATAATCAACACTGACAAGGAGCCAGAGATTAAATTAACCGATGCCGAGAAAGAGGCCCTTTATGCTGTGCCGTGTAAGAATCGCAGACAAGAAAAATGTCACATTCCACCCAAACCAGATGTCTTGCAGTCGATCAAGTGCGAGACGGATTTAAATAATACGGCAGTATTTGCTTCACAAGAACACCCCAATAACAAACGGACGCATATGCTGTGTGATAAAAGTATTGAAGAGTCTAAAAAGAGGTGTTTTAAAGGGGAGGGTGTGACTAGATCTGAGAGTCCTTTGTTGGATTTTGAAAATGAGAGTGAATATGCCACCATTGATGATATTGAAGCGGATTCGATGACTCCCACTGAAGAAGAACATTTGTTGAGCACAAAGTAAGTACTGTGTTTCAGTTTTATTCGAATGATCGAATTTCTATTTTTGTAACGAAAAGGAGTTTTTATTGAATAAAATGTTTATTCTAATAAAACAAAATGCTAACAAAAACATACAAACTTATAAATTCTCTATTACGTATTTTATGCTTAAAAAGCTCATAAGATTTAAACGTAATGAAATAACCATAATTCTGCAGATTTTCTTTTGATTTCAATAATATCCTAACTTTTTAGATTAGTTTATTTATTTTGCTCGTGTTGTGAAAATTTAAGGTGTCAGCTTTTTTTAGTTGAGAATTGAGAAACTTTTCGTTTGGTAACTTTTGATTCGCTTGATGAACGAAACTAAAAATTTTCTTTTTGTTGTTAAAGCTTGTCGTTTTGTAATTCTTTAAATTGACTTGATATTTTTTAATCTAGAATTTCGGAAAAACGCTTTGTGTCAAGTAGACACGACCTTCTCTCAGATGAAGAGGCGCAAGAAGTTACAAGATTACTAAATTCTAAAAGTCCACTAACCGACGAATGGGCAACGGAAACTTCACTGTTTGCTTTAAATGAGCAGCCGGTGCCACCGACCAATTCGTCTGAACCAACATTTGTAAATCACTACTCAGAAGTAGCTTCTGTCTCAGAAAAATTATTTGCTCATTTAGAAGATAAAGATAAGGCTGATATTGATGAAGAAGCGAATGATTCACAACTTGATTCCATTGCTTTCATAGATAGCACACCGCCAAACGAGTCGGTTGAATCACCAAAATCTCGAAAAAAATCAAAAGAAGGTTCAGATATTTATTTTTGGTTGTGTCACGTTTTATTTTAATTTTTTTAGTAGAGAATAAATTAGATAGGGAAAAAAGTGACTTTGCCCCCGAATCTGTTCCCATAGTGGGGGAGGAAAATGGTGTCCACTATTATGAAGATGGCCACTTTTGGATGGAAGTTCCAGGTCTCCTCCCAGAATCCGAAGAAGAAGATGACGAATCCACTTGTTACACCCATATACCCAAACCCACAAAGGTCGCATTTTCGACAGAACCCATGAAAGTCTACTCCACGTTCAGTGTAACAGAATACGACAGACGGAATGAAGATGTCGATCCCGTCGCAGCTTCCGCAGAATATGAGCTTGAGAAACGAGTCGAAAAAATGGATGTCTTTCCTGTCGAACTTATCAAAGGTTCGGAAGGACTTGGACTCAGTATTATCGGAATGGGAGTTGGGGCGGATGCGGGTTTGGAAAAGCTTGGCATATTTGTGAAGACCATAACAGCAAACGGAGCTGCCGCAAAAGACGGGAGAATCAAAGTTAACGATCAAATTATTGAAGTCGATGGAAAAAGTCTCGTTGGTGTTACGCAAGCCTACGCTGCGAGCGTCTTACGGAACACTTCTGGACTTGTTAAGTTTAGTATTGGGCGAGAAAGGGATCCGGAAAATAGTGAGGTGGCCCAACTTATACGACAATCGTTGCAGGCGGATAGGGAGAGGGAGGAGAGGAGGCAAAAAGCTTTAGAAATAGAGCAACAGCAAAGTGATGCCAGCACGGTGCCATTAACAGGTATTTTTATGAATAACTTCGATCAAATTCTCTAAATAAAACTAAACTAAAAAACAAAGAAAGAGATGAATTATGTCTTCTTGCACCAATAAGTTGAAACGGTTTTATTTATCGAAACATGTTTCGAGAACAACTGTTCTCATCCTCAGTCTAAAATTTTTACATTCTGGTGAAATTAACAATTAAAACAGTAAAAAAAAGTTAAAGTGTCCTTGGTTACAGTCAAGAAATTGCACTTCGAACTAATAATAGACTCCTTATACAGGATGTAAGCGAAATAAGTACATTAACTTTAACCAGTGGTAGAATTCATCAAGACAAACACTTTTTCTATGTACCATTTTTTCAAAATCGCATTTTTTTAAATCATTTTTTCCCCCTACAAATTGACGAGCCTTTTATGAAATGCTCCAACAAAGAAAAGTAACAATAAATAATAGCCGCAACCAAGGTAACCGTTTCAAACGGTAATCTTGTCGACTAGGTAACTTTGCTTCCAGTGGCGTGTAAGAAAATTCTGTAAGATTTTAAAATAATCTTAACTCAAAAACTAAAACGTTTTGAAAAAAAAGTTATTAGGAAAAATTGTTTGTCTTGACCAGTTCTATTCCCAGTTAAAATTAATGTACTTATTTCATTTACAGCCTGTATAGTAAACTTAAAAAAATATGAAATTGAAATGAATTTGACTTCAATACTCAAGAACAGAAATGAAGCTCAATAAAACTCAAAGTGAACGTAATAAAAATTAAACTCAATATAGTGAAAGTAAAATGAAGCTTGTAGAGTTGGAAAATTTTGTTAAATCCATCAAGCTCCAGACAATTAAAAAACTAACTAATTGGATAATGAAACAAAATTCTAGTATCTAGACAATCTAAAAAACGGAATTTGAAAAATAACGTACATAAGACAAGGAAATCAAAATTAGCGAAACTAAAGCAGACATTTAAAAAATTTAAGTACTTAGAATGTCGAGACAAAAAACTAAAAAAAAAGAATTTATAAAACGAAATAAATTTCAACTGCAAAAACTAGCATTCTAATACCTCTCTAGAACATACAGTAAACTGGAAATTTGGAAACTCAAATCCGGACTGAGTAAACCATAAAAAATTTGTATTTAAACTTATGAAAAATAAAATTAAAATGAGTTTAAATTCTAAGAGCTAGAAAATCCAGAAATCCAGTCTCGAAATTAAAATTACTAGAACTTTGAACTTGTCACCTTGGAGAATTTCGTTGAATTCATCAAGCTCCAGACGTTTATAAAATTAGAAAAATAAAATAACAGAACAAGGAAATAAAAAAAAACGCGGTATTTGAAGACTGTTACGAGTAAATTTCATTATCTTGAAAATTCAAAGAAACGCGATTTGAAAGGCAAAGTAAGACAAAAAAGTAATTGAATTTAAACATTTGAGTTCATGTAAATTGAAAACAAATACTAATAGAAACCTTAGCTGAACCGAAAAAGTATAAAATGACGTTGAATTTTGAAAACGAGAAACGTAAAAACCGAATTTAAAATTGAAAAGATCGATAAATAAAAAATTGTACGTTTGGAAGACTGAGAAAATTGAACCTAAAAGGCTAGAAAATTTAAGCGGTTTTACTCGGAAGCCTAAAGATTTAAATTAACTTCGCAAAACGCACATAAATTTGAATTCAAAAAATTCAAAACGCAAGTAAATTTGGAATGAATTTAAAAAAAGTAAAAGTAAAACGTGAAAATTTAAAAAAGTATAGTAAAGAAACTAACTTTGAAAATGAAAAAATATCTAAGCTCATACTTTGAATCTCCACTCAGAAAACTGGAAATTTAAATACTAATAAATCTGAACTGGAAACACTGAAGAAATTAGAATCAATTAGCTTTATTTTGTAATCTAAAAATAGAAAAGAAGAGTAGTTAAAGGCTAAAAAATAAAAATAAAACAAATAACTAAAGCATGAGTAATTGTAAAGTGAACAAATTTTAATTCTAAAACCTACTTATTACATAAATGCAAAAAACTGAATTCCAAAGACTCAAATGTGAAATCAAAATTATGGAAATGGGAAACTCATTAAATTCAAGCGTGAGAATCCGAATTAATCTATATTGTGAATTAAAAATTGAGTATAAGCCCAAATATAATTATAAAAACCAAGTAATTTTGGAAAATTAGAAAATGCAAATAACCCGTATAAATTTAAACTCAAAAACTAAAAAAAAGTACTACGAGTGAAACTAAACTGTAAAAAGTGAAAGTCTGGAGCGACATTCGTTTAACACGAGCTTCAGTTTTTATTTCTTAGTTTATTTCCTGTTTTAACGATAATATATAGGGTTTCATTTTCAGGGTCTGCAAATACTAGTGTATCGGACGGTCCAAACAGTCCTTTAGTAAGCGCTGAAAATTCAATGGATGTAGAACAGAGCTCTGACATCGACTCGTTAAAAGTGCTTCTACAAGAAGTAAGCTTTTTTAAAAACGTCTTGTTGAACCTTAGCCGTTTTTTAATTTTTTTTAATTAATTAAAAAAAATCTACTGTTCCAGTTGATGGAGCAAAATGGCATAAAACCGGACGACTCCGAAAAGTTAGCTCAGTTGAATCAAAAGCTCAAGGAAACGGAACGAATCTTAGTAACAGCGAAAAAGGAGATACAGACATATCAGAATATGCTGGAACAGTCTCAATCTCAATACCTCGTGATGGAAAAAAAATACACTAAAGCAAAACAGTTACTTCGAGAATTCCAACACCGCGAGTTGGACATGATCCATCGGGAGGATTTCTACCAACAACTTTTGCAAGAAAAGGATACGGAATACAACGCCTTAGTGAAGAATTTAAAGGATCGCATTATAATCCTAGAGCAGGATTTGCTCGAAGCTCAACAAAAAGCTGGCTTGCCTTGCGTTCTCCCCAACGATAATTTGAACTTAAAGCAACTGACGCCTCAAATGACCCGACGCGTTCCCCCAAAACCCTTATACAACGCTTTAGAAACGAATCTGTCAGATACGGAAATTTCCGACCATAGTCCAGACGATGATAAGACTGCAACAGTTGAGAGAAAACTCCCCTTGAAGGAGGAGCTCGACCGTGTTGTCCCGCAACACGAACTGTTGGACATTTCTGTCAATAAAAGCAAGGCGGAATTGGCAAACAGGGGCTCTCTGGCCAATAGACAACTACCAAGTGCGAAAAAAGGTTCTCTAAGTAACAGTAGCAGCTCGGATTATGGCTTAGACGATAGTTACAATTCGGGGGACGAAGTCAATTGCTGTAACGGACGCACCACCAACTCTAATAATTTATATTCGCAACATACGAGGTGCCAGGTGCAAACTAACCCAGAAACGCAACACGATTTTCAATACAACAAAGTACAAAAACCAGTTTACGCTTCATACAATAAGAGGGTGGATTCCACGCCAGTTTACGCAAAAGTTCAAAAGGATTCTAGTCATTCGGAATATACAAACCCTGATTCGGGGATTATCAAAAAGGGGATCGGCATGGGGCCCCCGCCATCGCTTGCCGAACAACTGAAACAAGTACGATGTTAAAAAAAATATTTTTTTAAATTAAAATTCAATTTGGTCGTCTCGTAACAATTTAATTGTGTTTTTAAGGTTTTGTCAGAGCGGGAAAAGCGGTTCAGCTCTGACACTCTGAATAGTTCCTGTGAAGAATTGACGGAAAGGTCAAAACACAACGCCGCTCAACATTTGCTCGAGGAGATTCGCCAAGCTGTGAACGAGGCTAACGCGAAAGGTAGGTGGAATGATTGTTTTCTGAAGAGTTTACAGTGCTTTGTATTTGTAGTAAAGAAAGTTGTTCCCGTTACATTATCACCCCCAGGTAGTACTCCGTGGCAACATCAGGGAAGTATGTTACCTACACCTCCGTCTCCGTCGAGTTTATCATCAGGGTCCGTTTCACCCTCAAAACACGACACATCGTGGGTTACAACAGATCTTAGTCTGTCGTCCTGTAGTATTAGCAGCGACAAAAGAGGTTCGCAGTACTGGCAGTCAACGCCTATTTCAGAATGGAGCAAAGACCAGGTGAGTGAGAGTAAAATTTGATTATTTTTCGCAAAAATTTCTCTCTATGACGAACAAATTCTTAGCGAGGATCGGGTATGAGGAGTTTTGTTCGCCAGATCGGTAACAACCCGAAATTTTGAGCTAACGGCTATACCTGATGAAAAAAAATTAGACTTGTTGCTTCAGTCTAGGTATTTTTATTAGTCGCTTAAAAGATCTGATGTAGTCAATGTTCTT
Source organism: Tribolium freemani (assembly GCA_939628115.1). Lineage (NCBI taxonomy): Eukaryota > Metazoa > Arthropoda > Insecta > Coleoptera > Tenebrionidae > Tribolium > Tribolium freemani. The sequence goes on along the minus strand of OW626785.1, from coordinate 13,960,612 downwards.
CCGCAGTTTACACAAAGTTTTCAGCGAATTAAAATCACATTCACGCCACTTTATAAAAGATAATCATTTTCTATATAAAAAAAAATAATTATAGACTTTGAGGGTAATAATTTTTTTTTATACCATCAGATCGAAAATATTCTTAATAAGAGTAAGCTGTGCCTGCTGAACTTTAGCCACATTTACCCCCGGTTTCTTGAACGATTTATCGTTAGATAAATTTTATCAGTTGGATAGTTGCTAAGGTAGAGATGATCTGATTGGTGTTTCTATAGAAATTATGGAACCGATAGTATTTATCTAACGATAACGCGTTCAAGAAACCGGGGGTTAGCCGTTTATTTACACTTTAGCCACATTTTAGCCGTTTATTTACGGCCGCACTTTTGAAGTTATGTTGTCTTCTGCTGGTTTTACACAGCATAAGATGTGGCTAAAGCTACACTTCACTTCCAAGGCTTACTCTAATTCAGTATATCTTTGATCTCATGTTATAAATACTGTGCGAAAAAAGAAATTTGGTTAGTTATAATAATCCAACCGAATAGCGAAGATTGTCTAAAATCATATATCCCGGCGCATCCACCATAATATGTAAAGGCTGTTATTGGTTAAGATAAACGACGATGCGACTCGTACAAATATATTATTTATTGACCCACAAACTACATAACAAAATAAAAGGGATCTACTTACATTATTATCCGCAGTTTAGGGTATCATCTGCATTTTGATTTTTTTTTTAATATTGTGCGAAGAAAGAAATTTCGTACCTTAGTTACATTTTTGTACGTCTCAATTCTCTATAATCTAATAGTCCAACTGTTGAGCAAACTCGCCTGGAAGCTGAAATATCAAAATATAAACTGATCGAAAGATGTTATTGGTATTTTAATACATTCCGTGATATCATGTGCAATTTGAGATTATTCGCTTCTAAGGTTGATTATTTTTTCTGGAATATAAAACTGGTACAACTCTAAACGACAAAATAAATAAAAAATAATGATATTATTTTTTATGCTTCGGCATTTGATTTGCAGTTCAATAACATCCTTATTTGTTTTAGATCAGTTTATTAAAAATATTTGATTTTTTCACGCTCAACGCATGAATGTTTTATGAACTTTTTCGAGTCACTGACTTCTGTTAAAAATTGTCGGTCGTAATTTCATACATTTGTTACCGTTTGAAAGCACGTTTAATTTCTCGTCTTATGAATGTCTTTTAGAGATAGTTGGAAAATCGCTGAGACAAAAATTGCCGGTATTTAATAACTTGAAGGGGGTTCTCCACGCCAATCAATTTCTCGGAATGTTTATGCTTGGCATAGTAAAAGTTTGTCGTAATATAATTCTCTTTAACACTATCTCATTTTATAGATAACCCGTTGATTTTATAATGTGTTATAATGTACAATCCTGATAGTTCCCACGTGACAGTCGCTTGAAAGAAGGATTTGATTTTTTTAAATTGTAAACTCGTATTTCTCAAAAAATACACAGGTTACTTATATTTAAATAAATTTGTACAAAATCTATAGATACGAAACCTCTGCATCACCCAAAATCTAAAAACGTAAACATTTTCCACTATACAGGATATCTCACTTACACTGTATTAATTATTTTTTTATGTATCATTTCATAGTGGTGTTATTTGTTGGTCGAGTTTGCTTAGTTTAGTAAATACGTATTTTAGTTTTTTTGAATTTAGTACACTAAAACTAAGAATAATACATAAAATTGATTTAGCTTGAAGGAAGAAAGGTAAAGGTATTTTTTTCGGAGAGTTGTAGTCGAAAAGTAAAAAAAATGAAGAAATAAGTTGAATAACTTATTTTAAATCACTTTTTACTGCAGGGAGCGATACGAGAATATAAACACAAAATTTGTTCAATTTTTATTTAAATATATAACAAAAAATTGTTTTTTCGTTTTTAGTAATTATCAATAATTCAGCGACTGATTTTACATAAGTGTCCTCAGGTCGGATGAAACGTCTTTACTTTTTTGAGGTGGTTGCTCTCCGATTTATTGTTGATTTTTAATTAACTGTAGTTTTTAGAAAATAATCTGAGATAAAATTGGAATTTTGTTTACCGGCAGCTCGTTCGGTTGATTCCTGATAAAGATTTTTTCCAGGTTTCCCAGTGGCTGCTTGGGATTGGGATGGAGAACCATATTCCGAAGTTTGTAGAGTTGGACGTCAATGGCCAGGCTCTTCTCTTGTTGACGTCTGCGGATTTCAAAATTCTCGGTATCGCAAGTGACGATAAAAGTTACTTGAAGCGTAAAATAAAAGAACTGAAAATACAGAATGAGAAGGAGCGTAAACAGATGGAACGGAATAGAAAAGAGAAAGAGAAGCTTTTACGGAAAGCGGAGAAAGCAAATAAGAAAAAGTAATAAACAAAATTAGCGAATGGACACTTCGGCCTAGGAAATTGAAGTAACATTAGGTGAAATATTAACTATTTATCATTAGTGGACACCTGTGAATGGTGTATTATACATAATTGCTGTAAATGTGACTTTCTTGTATCAGGACATTACTTTATTATTTATATGTATAGCAAGAGTGTGAGTTTAGGAATCATTCATTGCAATTTTTTAACGTTTGTGTGATAATAGTGTATGTCATGATTTTTTTATCTTTACATTTTTATTTTATATTTTTGTTATATTCTAATTCAATAATTATTATCAAATAAAAGTAAAAAGTAGCTTGATGGTTTTTATCGTGATACCCAACCCAACCATAAGTTTGTGCAAAATCTTCGAGCCAATTCGGGTTCTTTCGTGCTGGTTACTTCTATCAAGTGGTGCCACCTGTACAAATCTCGTAGAATTCATCTCAATGCAAGGATTTAGATCAAAAGGTACCTAAGTAACATCTGGATGTATTTAATTTTAATTCGGTAAAGACGATTTAGGTTTGGATTCGACCACTTTTTAAAAAACATTAATTTAATTATCAATTAAGTTGAAACTACATTTACATGATGAAATATGGTCAAAAATCTTGATTTATTAATAAAAGTATTAGATTTTTTTTCAATCAAAGCCTGTCTGGTACAAAGCATGAACGTGTGTCTTGTGGAAGCAAAAATAAAATTTCAAAACATTAACTTGGATAAAGGTTGGTTGTGAAGTGGTAGCCCAAACAAAACCATCGTAAGCTTCTTCTAAAAAAATTCGTACTCATGAAGATTTAACAGAACATTTAATTGCATATAAAATTTTAATTCACTTCGAGGTTCGCTTTGTGTATACCGGCCTTCAGTATAAGAAAAGTTTGTTTGTGGTTTGTGTTAGAAAATGTCCTATGCTGTGGTGATGGTTGTACTGCCACCTTTTAAGTTGAGAATTTCCGTGAGAATTGCTATAGAAACACTATAAACTCGGAGCGTATTTTGTTTAAAAAGATAGAGACACGAGACTAGAGATCTTCCTCAAAATTTTGAAAATTAAATTATGCAGTGTGTTTTAAATTTTCTTCAGTTTTTTTCAAAAATTTTCCAATATAATGATTGAGAAACACGTTTTGGACATTGCATTACAAAATTAAATGTACAAGTACTTGTAGAACAGCAACCGAATGCCACTAACAGTGACTGATATCTAATACCTTCCATTGTTCCTATTAAAAGGTGGAGAGATGTTGAAAAAAATAGAGGGTAGAATAGGTACTAAAAAAAAGTCCGTGTTAATCGGATTTTCATTTAACCGGAAACCGGAATACGTCCGGTTTACATTATATCGGATAACCGAGCCTCTATTAAGACTATACTGTTTCTACAAGTATTTATCATTTTGAAACAACGATTCCCTTTACGAGTTCAGGTGATTGGTTGTGGTGACCATTTCGCTGACGTAACTTGAAAAAAATGGTTTAGAAATATTTGCAGCGCGACTTGTTTTCAACAAGAAGTAACAGTTATAATAAGCCGCAGCCTTGATAAACTGATCCAGCCTTCAAATAAATTGAAGCTCGGTTGAAAGCGCAAAAGAAATTTTACAAGGTTTGCGAAACCTGTTCCTATTCAATCTCCGGAAAAAGTCCGGTGACAGATGATTCGATTGTCTATTTCTGTTTGGTAAGTTGTCTTCCAGTTTAGATGGTAAAATACTCAAGATGGTTATAACATGCCGCGCATGAGAAACGCTGCAATGCGCGAGTTCTGGGCGGGTGCGATTAGAAAGTGCTGTTCCCGTGGCGAAGTCAACGCGCGCGATTTAGTCTTTACGTGGACTCTGCGACTGTTTGTAGGACTTTGTATTTCCGATGTGGACCGAATCACGTGGAAGAGTTTGTGAATTTCGTGCCAAAAGGTGCCAGCGATTTTTTTACGCGATTTATTGGTATGTCCACTGTACATTTTATTTTCGACAACGCGTGGTAAAGCGAATTTTCATGTTATTGCCGATTAATGAGAATGTTGATTCGAGCGCTTTTTTTTCGTCCTTTGAGATGATGCGGTCGGACAAAGACAATAACTGTACAATTCAAGAAGAACAAGTGGCAACTAACAAGTACTAATTAGTAATAATTAGACTATTTGTTCAAAAAACTAAAAAAATAAGAAAAAACAGACAATTACATTTTTCATCCTTTGAGATGATGATGCGGTCGGGCAAGAGTAAATGACTATTCCAACAAGGACAAGTTTAATTAGTAATGACCACACTATACTCGTTTAGAATAACAAAAAAAAATTTTTAAGGATGCAAGCTAGAAATGCCATTATTAATTAAAATCGGAATAATAATTATTTCTTATTAGTTGACAGTAGTTTTTTGAGCCAAAATTGGTCTAATTTGTTCAATTCAACAAGTTTAATTTGTAATACGCATTTATTAGAAAACCAAAAAAAATTAAATACACAAATTCGAGATGTCGTTAATAATTTTATTAAAATCGACAGAATAGTTGTTTCTACTAGTTGAACGCAGTTTTTTAAATCAAAGTTGGTCTAATTTGTGCGTCTAGCGGAATAAAATGGCCACAAACTTATTTGCAGGGAGGGAGGAGCTGATGTTTTTTAGAAAAATTGCCGCGGTTATGGGATAGTAAGTGTGTAGACAGAGGAGATAAATGCAACGATTTAGCCATTGAAGGTTGCAAAAACTCCCTAGAGCAAAGATTGCTTCATCGAAAGAATGGACCTAGGAATTTGCTGCTGGGGATTGGAAATCTTAAGTGAAGGGTTCTTGCTTTAAAAAGTGTATGAAACTTGAAACCATCATGTCAAAATGGTGGTGTAACCAGAAGCTCCGTAGTCAATTCAGGATTACACCTTTAACCCCCTTTTAGCGCGCTGTCAACTATCCTGAACCTGCGGAGAGGTCTGGGTTTATCAAAAGTGACAAAACGATGCTACTTGTGCTGTTTGATGTTTATTCCACCTAATTCACCTTTGGTGTTTGTGAAGGCGTTTTTATTTCCATTTTAATAAAATAGTGTCGCTTCTTTAAGACTTTGTATTTAAGTGTCAGTGTTATTAACAAAGAGCAAAGAAATCTAAAATGAAGAAAATTAATAATCAGAATTTTAAATAAAACTTGCTTGGCAGTGAGCTGTTCTCATACCTAATTAAGTTTCTCATTTTCATAAAAGAACTGTAATATCGAGATTCAAGGCTTACCGGTGGCATCTTTAGGATGTAACGAAAAAAGGAAGGTCAAACAGGTGCTAAAAATATACTGGGTGGAACGGAAACATGTGATAACGGTAATCCGAAAACTGCAGGAAAGATTATTTATTTGTTCTAACAAAATTGGTGTTTTTATTCCAGAACGATTTTTCTTGGTTCTTAATCATAATTGAGAATGTTTCAAACCCATTCGTACATAAAATTTAGATTTTATGTCTTTAGATTGCTAATGATCGCATACTGACTTTAAAATGATTATTTCCGAGATCCACTTTTAACCTGGAGCTTTCACGTTACTATAACTGAATGATGATATCACACTGGCAAATGTATCCGTTCCAGTGCCTGTATGGTCAATGCTCCTTATGTAATCTCATATTTAACAAGAAGAGGAAGAAATTTGAGAAAGTTTAAACCCACTGCACTTAGACGTTACCAATTACTTAGAATTCCATCTGATAACAACGATGGTTATGTGATTGTTGCTACTTTCAAGACTATCTGATGGAACCAACATATTCATGACGTTTTTTAGGGACAATCAGTAGAAATTTTGTTAATTTTGGCCTTGCCTTAGAGTTTAATCACTTCCTGATAAAATGACAGTGCAAATTACGCGACCCAAATATTAAACTATTGTCCAAATCGAAAGCAGTTTCTAACTGGTTGAACCAACTTTCAATTTTTTGCCTCAATTTTTTGAGATAAATGCTTTAAATGCGAGGTCTCGTATTTCGCATAACGGTGAGAATGAATGGGAAAGGGTGTGGAAGCGGTCGTTGCAGAACAAGCAAGCCTGAAATTTTACAACCTAATTCTAAATTAAGAAACACCAGTTATTTTTCAGTGTTGGATATCGGTATTTTATTCCATTAATCAATCACAAAGGCTCATCATGTGCCACTGTTTGTGAACGTATTGATACTAAAACACTGACCCATTGTTGTTTGTAGCAAAGTTTTAGTTGAGAACATTCTGATGAAATATGGAAGTATTTTCAGTGAATGAAGATGTGAATTTTATAAATATTTGTGATTTCTCTTTCACGAAGTGGATCAATGAAAGTGTGGCGTCATTTTAAAAAACTGAACTATTTTCAAGCTTCGCTATGGGAAAATTTTCTTAATAAACTTCTCACATAAACATTGATCGATGTTTTTCTAATTTTTTAATGACTTAAGTGATTTTAGCCAATTTTCTCTTCCCTAATCTTTACTTTGTTGTGTCACAATACAATTATTATTTTATGTTGTTCTGTTTTTAGATATTTGGAAAAAACAATTAATTATTCTGAAATATTCATTACATTAGAATAGCATGAGACCTCCAAGTTACATGATCTTATTCAATAGCCATTATCTCGATTAAGTATAAAAATTCCAGAGGAGTTACATAAGCAAATTTGCAATGTTACTACAGGATTTGACACGTTATACTAATACCTATTCATCTTTTTTCTCTTCACGACTACAGTTGCATAATTGACAACACGCTGGAATTTGGTATTATCGTGAGGAAATTTATTGACTTTAACACGTACATCATTATTTTTTGAATTGTTTTGGAGTTTACCGTGGAAAAAATTATAATATGAACTGAGAACTATCACGTATACTCTGTGTTTCTTATTATTAGGAATAAATAAAGTACTAAAAGATCCATTTCAATCACATTTCTTCGTTTTTGTAATTTGTTCATTTAGTTTTTCTGGAAAGTGATTTCATACTTAGTCCAAGCCCGTTATAATATATAAATCAAAAATAAGTACATGATTAAATTTAACCAGCGATAGGACTTGTTAAGGACAACAAGTTTTTTATCATTTTAATTTGTTCCAGGAACAAATAAAATTAATTGTTTAGTCACGTAAATGATATGTATAAGGTTTTACCAAAATTTCACTTTAAACCTTAAGCAATGGAGTTACCCACCAAAATTTGTATGTAGTTAATGGGTCGTCATAGTCGCTCGTCCATAAACTTTAAAGTTTGTCAAATAAAAACCCAGATTAGATTTCGGCGCACAAATATTCCGTCCAATTTATTTTCTACCGCAACATAACATGCGCTATTTTTATTTCAATGAAAGGTTTACAACAGTTAAACCGCAATGTATGTAATTAATTTTTTCGGCACAACTTTCAGTGTCGGTATTTTGTAAAACAATAATTTGAAGATTGGTCAGCGAAAATTAACTTATCTTATTGTCTTGTGAAAGTTATGGCGACTTTTTCTTTATTTCCCGTAAGGATAGAAAACGTGGATTGTGAAAGTTATTAGCCAAAGGAATGCTGAAAAAAGTTCTTCTACTATAATTGGTCGGGCTAATCAATTAGGCAACTCCACTTTTCTTAAATCAATAATTATTAAACACATAATTTATTAGCCTGTGCTGATTGGCATTATAACCATGGCTTAAGGTCATGGCAAAAATTTAGTTCCATATCTTGTTGACATTAACAGAATATTCGCCGTTAAGTTAAGACTGAATATTGTTTTGCATCAGTTATTGAAACGCTTTTAAGTTATATAAGACAATATTCTTTTTGTATGTATTAAATAACTGTTACATAACACGCTCCTCTTATTGTGATTCATGTGAAACACTTAAAACATAAAGAGGCAACTTGTTTCAGAATTTAATATTCTCCTTCTCCTCATGGTCATGATAATTAAATGCTTGAATTACTGTTCGTAGATTTGAAATTATAGAACAAGTATTGCAGAATGCAGTTCCAATTTTTTCGCTATTTAAGCGAAAAAAAAACACAAAAAGTATATAATTGAAAACTAAATTACTTGTCCCAATAATTTTAGAATTTCAGATTTAAATTATACGCCAGTTTTGCGCTGCAATTTTTTCAGAGGTCATCGAAATAACATAGGGTCGGTTTCGGCAACGTCACTTAATTTGACCATCGGATAGCACTAAGCTTTAATGAGTGGGTCAAATATCGTTTCACAAACGACATTGAATAAATCGGACAAGTCTACCCAATTTCTAACTGTACTTCTGTTGCCGATTTTATACCATTTTTCGATTTTTTGTTCCCTGAAAGCAGTGTAATATTTTTCACCCAGTGATCAACTCTGAGCAAACCAAATTCGGTAACTAAAGGTCCAGGTGTATTAGAAAACCTTTTGGGTGTAGCTGGTATGTTAGAGAGCAATAAGTGTGTAATAGTGTAATATTAACGGTAATAATAAATTTTCATGAGCAAAGTGCGTAGTATGGATGTAAATGCAATCAAGTTTTTGCTTTTAGTATTAATGTATGCAAGCATTATCGAGTACTTTTCACAATGTAACAGTTAAGGTCGTTTAGTGCAATTATGCCAAGATTCTTTCGTCAGGAATGTACCGGAGTCACTGCATGACTTTCTGCAAGAGAAGCTTCAGTTATTAGCTCTGTAAACTGCTAACATAGTGAATTATTAATCTGAAAAATCAAGTAGCGATAACCTAGTTGCACGTGAATTATTTACAATTATGTATTTTTTACAGTTACGTTGATTGTTGCATAATTGTGTTGCAGATGCAGTTATTAGTTTGCTTCACGTTCGTGGTTTAACAATTATTTTAGATTAGACTAATTCCAAGTTGTTGCGAACTCTGATGCGAGAAATAATCACTGCTGCAAATTGATGTTCCTAATTTTTCCCAGTTTAATAAATTGCAAAAACAATTACTGTTCTGTTCTTAGAAGTGCATACTTTTAATTACCGCACTGACATTGCATTCCACTCTTCGACAATAAATTTTTCATCTGTTTAACTTTATTCGGACAAGTTGTTTAATTAATTGTGTTTGTGTATAGTCAGCTGTTTTGGTAATGGCATGCCTACCTAGTGACCAATACCTTCACTGGTATGCGATTTTCAAAACAGTACTCGTTACACCTTTTCGTACCTGCTGTAAGATTTTTGTTGTTTTCAAGGTGTATTAGTCATGTAGTAATTTACCACCAACTGCTAATAACTTTCAGTTATTTCAATGACATTTACCTACTGACAACAACAATTTTAATCGAATTACATAATTATTTTCTGTGTTAAATGCGAATAACTATGCAAATAATTTATTTGCTTCTAATTACAGTTACAATTATGCATATTTATTAGATAAATGTTCAGGTTCAAATCGAGCCACACCAAGTGCAATGTTATGTGGACTGCGATTTATTTACGATTTTGTTGTCTGCAATTAGAAAACTTGTGAGGTAGTTTTCGTATCTTAGATCTTAGTATTCATCACATTATTCACATTACCTCATCTAGAATTGCAATTACTAACTGTAACTGCAGGCACACTACTATGTGACGCTCCCTGGTTCGGGTTAGCAGTTTCACGAACAAATTTTAAATATTTTTGGAGTTTTATTAAATCGTCTGTTTGATAAAAGTTGTCCAGTTTTCGTTAAACGTTCATCAAAGCTTTTTCAGGAATTTGCTCCTGTTACGAGTAGCTGAATTTCAAAGGTTGCTTATTCAAAATTGCAGAGTTCAACATTTTAAACGTGAAACTGAAATGAATAACTGAAATTGATTTACGTTTCAGGTAATGGCAAAGTTAAAGCTGCTTTGCAACTTATGCCCGACCTTATGTTGACATGTTTTAATTCGAGTGGTTTCGCTCAAGGTGCTCTAATACAATAGGAATTTATAATTAAAAATTTATTCGTCAAAAGGAATTTGCTTTTAAATGCGACTTTATTTTTTATTTATTGTTTATTACAAATTGCTTCTTGTTATTAATAATCATGGAGTAAGAATTTCGTGTTGCGAGTGATTTTTCATTTATTAAATGCTAAACGCGGATCGGGAAATGATTTACAGTCTTAGAACGTTGCTGTAATTTTGCTCATTTCAGAAATGCACTGATGATATAATGAATTGTTTAACTCACGATCGTGGAACAAGTGAAAGTTGTTCTACAAAAGTGCGATCCGATATTGTAACAGACAAAATGTGTTTCAGCATTATTAAAAGACGCCAGATAAGATTACTACCTTCTTTAATTAAATTTAATGCGAGAAACTCAGACTTTTTCCTGGGTTCCACTTACTGCCTCAATATAAAACAAGGAATTGCAGAACTCTGCAAACTCCACTCGGATTTAGAAGAGAACAGGTGTGTCCAATAAGAGTGTTGAAATTCCAACAAGAATGTCGTTTGGTATTTATTACCTCTAATCAGTTGTTTTAAATCTCGTGAGAGTTTGCTGGATGTATTGCCTACATCAAGAGTAATTGACTTTTTTTTGAAAGCCTGTAGATACTCCTTTTTTGGCGTAACATCTTTCGATTCCTATTTGTATTACGATTTAACGTTGACTACAGTTATGTATTATTTCTAATTTAATTTGTGATAACGATACGTCTACATGATGCTACGAGTTAAGATACAGGAAATTCACTCAAGCAAAAAGCCAGGTTGTTACGCTCACACGATTTCTCACAAGTTTGCCATTACTAAAGCGTCAAACGATGAAAGGAGCATTTCTCCCGTAATAAATTTTAATAAAAAATATAATATACACTGCGTCACTTGAAATTTTCGAGTCCTTTTGTTACAGTGAACAGAGATTGTAATCTTTATTTATCGTATGTTTTGAAAGATTAATTTAGTTTTTAGAACTAAAACTAAAAGTAAAAGCTTAAAACATTGAAATAAGAAGATGTGGAACTAAAATATGGTAATAATAATAATGTCCGATTTCACTAATGTTACCTAAGGATTATGAATAAGATTTTAAACATTGTTGCTACAATTTCAGCAATGGTTATTGTAACATTCAGCTAAACATGGCGTTAAGTTTTTTCGGTGTAACAACACCTATTGGATTCTAAGTAGCATGTATTTCTGAGAGTAATTATTATAATTATTATGTAAGTGTACAACAGTTGTTTGGATTTATTTCTTGATATTACCCATGACTGGTTTTTCTCTGTCGTAATTTCTAGCATTAATTGAATTTTATAATACTTAATTTTTCTTGGAAGTAGTCTATTTTAACGTAAAACTAGATAAACAGCTAATCTTTGTTATGATATGAATATTTTGCTTTCACACAATAAATTTTGGTCACGACATGAATTATTACATTATGCCTTATTTAATTCATGAGATTCTTAATGTTATTCAACCTGTTATGACTACTTGAGAAATTTTGATTGTGGGACCGTCAAGGCAATAGCGGATTTACAATTGACAGATATTAGGAACTTACTCTCTTCTCCTTGGATTTCTACATTAAATATGTCAATGGAGGTGCTTGTCTTGAGAATCCTATTAAGAATTTTATTAGCTTTCACACAAAACGTGTTCAAATCGGAGGAGAGCCCTCGTTTTTGGGACTAGTTTTCGTTTCAATTATTCTAGAGACGATTTAAACTTTAGCATTTGAACAAATCACAGGAAGAAGAATAATGATAGTGTTTAGAAGGTATCCAGTCCGATTAAAATGAAGAAGTGCATTTTTGCGTGTCTTGACATTTGGAAACTAGGCAAATATTTTTAAACGAGTATTCACGTAAAGTTAGCACTGGCATTAAGTAAAAGTTGTTGGAGTCTGAGAACGTTATTCGCCTGACCTATTCCTATTAGCATTTAACATTTCGATAGCTAAATAAAGCCCTAAATGAAAGCTAGACATTTTACAAACCAATATTGCAGCGCAGAGCATTGCCCTCTCGGGAATACTCTATTGGTAACAATTTTTGGATTTGCAAACATTGATTTGGGACATGCAATATTAGTTTAACTAAACATCACAGCATTTAATAATAATTAATTCAGATATACTGAAAAACATACCTCACACACTTTTCTGTGAATGAGAGTTCTCGTACAATCAACCACAGGAATTCAGCTTTTTCAGTTCAGCGTTTCAGACATACGATATATGGTGGAATTTGAAGTTTTGCTTATTACTGTTTGCGTTGTTTCATTTACCAAATCCTTAATTTACAGCAATATACCTTCTAGATAAATTACGATTTTAATGCAAAACTGCTGTTTGGGAATTGGATACAATAAATCTGCACATTCCAAACAGCAACAAGCGCTACTGAATTTTGATTTATTGGTAGTTTTGATTAAAAATATTTGTTTATCAAATTAAGTAAATATTAATTCAATGATTTTGTAATATCGTTATTTTTATAAAAACATTTTCTATTTATCCAGTATTTTCAAATGACCATATCTTTGTCGCGACCACGAGACTATTTTTGTTTGTTCAAGAAGAAAGCCCAATATTTACTCATCTTCAATGTCACCCATTATTTCAGACAATCATCAAATGTGGTGGTATTTCTATATTTAAATCGATAATTTCAAACGGAGACGAAATTGTTTTATGTGTATGATTTAATATAAACTATATTTATTTGTTTATTTATTTGACGTAATCGACTGAGGTCCTTCAGCCTTTATTTATTTATTTTTATATAATATTTATAATTTAATATAGTGTAACAATTAGTAATATGTATTTTATTACAAAAATTGAGCACTACACCCTTGTAAATAATTTAGAACAAACAGAAAGTTTTATAAGAAATGCGTTTTCAGTTTTAAGTACTGAAGTTAGCAGACTGCTAATGATTGCTGGTTGTAAAATTTACGACATGAAATGTTTACTGTACATATAAAAATAATGGAATAATAAAAAAATCTATTCTAACTTGGAGTATTTTGAGTGAGAGAGATACGACAAGTACGTAAGCATCTAAAGTAAAATTTCCTAAAGTGTGACATATAACTATTTATTTCTTTAATATTTCATTTAAATTTTTAACAGGATTAATCTAAGACTTATCACGCTGTCTTTATTTATAGCATCATTTGTTAGTTAACTTGAAATTCTTGCTTTTAAATGATAAAAAATTACTTCATTAAATTCCTTCCAACTCTTTGCTTTAGACACACGTAAATTATAATATTGTACTCCAACGTACATAGTTTGACATTAGTTAGTTGAAAATATTTGAATATGTAAATACTTTGAATGTAAATTCGATGTTTCCCATGAATTGAGTAAGGTTTAAGTGATACATCTTCTTTAATTTGATTAATGTAAGTTCAAGAGAAAAATTATAAAAATAAACTCTGATAATTATAGTTTGTGAATTATAAAAGGATAAACGCCCCGCCCCTCTGTGGGTTTAATTGATGAGATCGTAAGTCACACTGACACATTTTGGTTTTTCTGATAATCACAGTAAGTAATTATTATAAAATTGAATGTGAAAGCATGCCTAATGGTGCGATGAAGTTGGAATTAATGACTGAAAAATTGGAAACATCGTGAAATCATTGACAAATATTTTTTAGAATCATTCTGCTTAATAGAACCGGCAGAGCATTCATCTACTTAACGATCTATAGACAATAGTTCCAATTAATAAAACTTTCCCCTTTTGTTCAGATTGTGTCTATGAAAAAATTGAAAAGAAAGAGCATTTATTTGCTAGTAATTAATTCAATATGTGTTCGATTAAGTTCTTGTGTAACCTAAATACACCATTAGCCATTGCAAAACGCCAATTAGCAATTTTTTAAAATAATTGCTGTAGCCTCAAAACGTGTGGCACCATTGTGATTTACCTGAAATCGGTAATTGCCTAGAAAGTCGAAGATAAGAAGACAAATAATTTGATTCTGCGAGTGCAGTTAATCCGTTGTCACTATAATTTCAAACTAAAGAAAGCTATCTTCAATCAATGAAGTTCATCTCAAGCTATTCTTATGCGAACGGATATCAGTGAGAGTTGTCTTAGTCGAAAGTGGTTTAAGGAGAGTCTTGACCCTCACGTTATGAAAGTTAATTCGATTTTCACATTATCTCGCGTGCACCGAGATCAACCCAACAACCGGAAATCACATGAAAATCTTGCTCAGTTGTCTACCCTATAATGCTTAACGCTAAATGAATTTATCTCGTTGCAGATTGGATCGAGTCGGGGCTCAATCTTCGTTAGAAAGACAATTTAAGCCCGGATTTCTGCATCATTCTCTCCGTGCAATTAAAGAAGTGGGATATGTGTTAAATAAATTATTGCAAATAGTGGCTTTAAACTCGAAAAGAGAAATTCGGTGCTGTTTCGGTGCTTGTGCCATGAACCCTAACTAACTCTGTCCTTTGAACAACGTCATAAAACTGCTTCGACATGGAGACTGAAGAACTCATCAAACTCGTTGATGGAATTTACAAGGTAAGTGGGATTGTTCCCTGTAATTAGTCCAATCGAATTGAGTTTAGGCAGGCTCGGATTACAACGGATGGGCTGTTTACCATTAGTAGTTGATTTAATTATTTTTGGAAGTTTTATTTAATTATGGCCTTAATCAAGCCTTTTTCTTTGTTTCTGATGAATTACTGGAGCTTATGTCGCGTTAATTTCATCCAATTTTATTTGTTCAAATTGAAAAAACAGTTTTAACGATACCAATTTTTTTTGAGCAAGGTTTGTTAGCTTTAACACAAATAAATAATATTTGTAGTGACGCTAACAAACCTAAAAAATTACTAATAATAATGTGATTAAGAGCGAAGCCCTATTTATTTTTGTAAAAGGTGCTGGTAATCCTAGTTTTCACAACCATAAATGAACCTTTGTAAAATCTTGTTTGCGAAGGAGAGATTTTATGGGGGTCTTGATATAAAGTTTGCGAATGATTCTAAGATAAAAATACGCCTAAAAGCCCGCTATGTCACTACTATGTTTGTCTTTGATGACTAATATGCCCTATATATTTATCACCAATTGTGAAAATGAATATCATTAATTACCTTATTCTTCTCGATTTGATGGCAAGGTGAGCTGCGACATAACTTGCTTTGTGTCTGTTCTAAATAAGGACAAATAATAAGGTGCAGCGTAATGCATGTTAATACAACAATACATCAATCATAATTGCGTTAGTTCCAAGTTGGAAAGAAATTTTGATTGAAATTAAAGTCGATAATCTTGAAGTTGTATCTAGGAGAAACTTTGTACTTTAACAAACTGTAGGTTTTGCATATCCAAGATTATCTTTATTATTAATAACTCGCAACAGTGATGGTCTTATTGTTAAAGATGGAGCCATGTTTTTATTTTCTCTACTGAAAGCAAAAAAATTAACAGAAGGTTTCTGAAGACAAAATTATGAACCCTGGAGTTAGAATTTCATTGGCTATAGAAAGTATATAAGTTTTTAATGCAAGATAATTCCTTTGCAAACACTTGATCTAAGACTGATTTAGCACCTGGCAAAATGTGTTTAAAAGACTTAAAACTTCTCATAACTACAAAAAGCCCCAGTTCGTTGGCTTTTTTTAAATTTAATATGAAATTAAAAAACACAAGATCTCTACCACCACTGTCTTTAGTGTCTAATTCGTGGGTCTAATTAGAAATCGATCCACTTTTTGGTAACTGTGACCTTGGGCAGAAAAGTAGGTGGGTTTGTTTACATCTGATGTATAAGATTTTCAGTGAGTTTTTTGGTCAAGACATGCAGACATCCGTTTCGTTTTATCTCATTTGAAAGACAAGGCTAGTGGGATGTTGACGCGAGATTGGCCAATAAATTAAAATTTATATTTTTAATAATTATTGTTTTGTTAATTTTTTAATCCTCATCAATCATTAAATCCAATACTTGGGAACTTGTTTCGAGGCTCATGAGTTTTTTTTTGGTGTCTTTTAACATAATAAAAGGCTTCATGTCTTGACTATCAAAGCTGTAACCTTAGTATAACGACCCAAGAAGCTCTTATGTTTCCTAATGGTCCACTGTTACATAATGGTGCATTAATACGGTAGAATCCGGTTATAACGAAGTTGCATGTGAACTTGAAATTACTGGATTACAACCGAATTTCGCTTCAGCCGGAAAAAAATTAAACTTGATAACTGCCAATTTACTCAACTGTTATTACTTCGTATGGTGAAATAATTTTGACGCACTCGGTTGTACCCGTAACTGTGTCCTGACAGCAATTAGGTCCTGCCGAAATGTATCAGATAGGTGCGGAAACTTTATATTTTTATGGCAAAACAAGTTGGCATTCCATCTCCTTTCACTCTGTTCGTCGTTTTGTATTCAGACCGACAGCGACATCGCAAGTTCGTTGAATCGGAAACTATTCTGTTCGTTTTTGTTAGCTGTTCTTGTATCGACTATATTTACCGATAGGATGAATTTTTGCCAAATATGTCATAGATGTTTATGTCGCATTATTTATTATACTTCAGCATGAAACGCTGAAATACCTGCTTGGCCGCTGCAGAACTTTCAGCCGGTAATAAATTAAATTTTCAACCCACACCAAGGATTAATGACGGTGTTGTTGGAGAGGTTTGTAGGTTTGTATAGTAGGTTTGCATGCTATTTGTTGCAGCTTGTGTAGGAAATGTATACTACAGCCGTTGTAGGTCAATAAGATCACGACTACGCGGTATAAACGGGATAAGGAGATGATATTAGTCACTAAGGCGGAGATTTGTTTATAGCATCGGTTTCCGGGTTAATGCAAGCCATAGCCCATATATCCAGTGGTGGGAAGGTGAAGATTATTGCTTTGTAAAATATATAGGATGGCCCATACACAATATTATTCAGAACTATGTACATTTCAGGTGATTAAAGTGGTTAAACCCAACTTTAAAAACTAAACAAACATTCGCTTCTTTGTGTAGTTACAGGTTGCTAAAATTGAGAAGAAAATTGTTATACTTCTTTTAAATAAAGATTTTTTATTTATTGGAACTCTTTATTTTTTAGGATACCTAGGACCTATGGCTACTTAGACAAATATGTACTTAACTACCTATCTGCTGCTTTTAGATTACAAACAAAAAAAAATATTTAAATTCCAGATTTTATAATTTTTTTAAATACGGTTTACATTTTGAGTAGTTAGTATAGTTAGTTCGTACTACTTGTGAGAAAATATCATGATCCTTGATTAAAATACGAATAATCGCTATCAAATAAATTAATATTGGAATTTTTTTAGCTGACTTTATCTCGATTATTATTTGCAATTTATGTTAAATAACCCTTTGCGGCAATTTGTGGCAAATTACGAGAACTTTCATTAAATACCATTCGTGATTTTTTATAAGCGGACTGGAACCCACTTGATTGAAACTTCAACTGCAGCTTTATTTGGATTATTATATCGAATTTGAAATTATGTACATGTTAATTACGAAATTTCGAATTACTGAATTGAAGTTATTGTGTTTAGTCTGACAAATTAATCGAGTGGAACAGTTTGTAAACTGTAAAGTAGCAAACTTTTAATGAGTGGATTTAGAAGGATACGGTTGCTATTTATGCGGATTTGTTGGTTTTACATATTTGAATAATAAAATTATTATAGTTACGGCTTCGTCAGCGCCTTAAAACGAATGAATAATAGGTTCTGATTTTTTTCATCATGTATTCATTTTTTTTCGTTGTTATTGTTTCACATTTCGAGAATTAGGCAATCACTCTTCTGTGAATACTTCCAGACCGATCAACTTTAACAGGGTTGGGATCAGTTGGAAACGCTTATTGAACAAATTGGTTTTGGGATTTGGTTTCAAAGGCAGGTTTCATCGCCTGTGATAATATTGTATTCGCTTCAGACCTACCTACATCATATTGTTGTAAAATTTTTGATCTTCAAATATTGCACTACATATTTATACAAGTATACAGTAATAGTATATTATGATACGAGTTTTATAAGACGCATTTTGTCTCACGCACGGAATTGGGGCACGACGAGCGCAGCGAGGAGTGCCATAATGGAGTAAGTGCGACAAAATGCCTTATAAACGAGATATCATACACTATTTTTTCTACTTTGCACCTTTTTTGACTAAAAAATTTAATTTCGAAATTTAGGGAATTTTGTGGCAGTTGACAGCATTTGCGTGGGTCATGAAATTAAATTAATAATGTGGATCGTCATTAGTTTATTCGTAAAATGTATTCTGAAAGTGTCCAAGACGTTTTGCAATGTATCTACCCTTCAACGAATACGGGCTTTTGTAGCAAATACGCGGAATTTGAAAATTGGCCTAAGGAGAATGGGATCTCAAATTACTCACTTGCACTGGCTTTTGAAGTCATGTTTGTACACTACTCGAAAGGTGTTCGAAGGGACTACGTATTAGGGATGGTAGAAAAGCCTCTAAAGGTCCGAATTTGATTCATTTGATTAAATTATCACTTGAAACAGGTGCCGATTGACACTGACAGTTCTCTCAGATAATTGTCAAAAAACTAGATTGCCATCATTTTCCAACTAAATTACCCTGGTTTTTAGTGTAATTATTATAGCACTCCGTTGGATATTACGAAACCCAAATGGCGTATCGTAATGACCTCAGTACGAAACAAAAGTAGAAAAAATCAATTTCGAAATTTAGGGAATTTTGTGGCAGTTGACAGCATTTGCGTGGATCATGAAATTAAATTAATAATGTGGATCGTCATTAGTTTATTCGTAAAATGTATTCTGAAAGTGTCCAAGACGTTATGCAATCTATCTGCCCCTCAACGAATACGGGCTTTTGTGGCAAATGCGCGGAATTTGAACATTGGCCTAAGGTGAATGGGATCTCAAATTACTCACTTGCACTGGCTTTTGAAGTCATGTTTGTACACTACTCGAAAGGTGTTCGAAGGGACTACGTACAGGGTTGGTACAAAAGCCTCTAAAGGTTCGAAATTGATTCATTTGATTAAATTATCACATGAAACAGGTGACGATTGACACTGACACTTCTCTCAGATAATTGTCAAAAAACTAGGTTGCCATCATTTTCCAACTAAATTACCCTGGTTTTTAGTGTAATTATTATAGCACTCCGTTGGATATTACGAAACCCAAATGGCGTATCGTAATGACCTCAGTACGAAACAAAAGTAGAAAAAATACTGTTTTTTATTGAATTTGGATTGAAGAAATAAAAATATCTTGCGGTCTCTTAACCTCCGTCGCTCTGAGAACGTTCTACATCTGAAAGCCGGCCGTTTTGTCATTTTCTCATATCCTACAGTTATCTGTAAGTCTTCTGCCACACCATTAATATTGGTAATAAAAGTCACAAGCAATAACAGCTGCAAAAAATTGCATCTGTGTTAAGAGCAATAAAGCAACAAAATAAGAACACGAGTTAATATTTTTTTTACTAAAACTGTGGGCATCCTCGTTTTAAAATAAAAGTAACACTTCTATATACAATCGTTTTACTTTCTTGCACTTTATTAATTATTGTTAACCCACCTGCTGCCATTAGTATAATGGGTAAGTATATTATTTCTCACATTAACAACACTAATTGTTCATTACGCTTAATTTTTCGCTTTGTGATGTCTTAACTAAAAGCAGATGGTGAGGGTTAATTAGAAAATTTTATTCCATCAGATCACGAATATGGAAACTTTATTTTATTCAGGTGTTCTATGCTTTATGAGCGTTAATAACTTTTATAATTTCGCCCCGAAGGCAATGATTAATCAAACAAGTTTACTATTCATTTATACATTGGCGTATCTAAAATCTAAATCGTAATGGTAATGCTTTACAGAGATGGTAACTCTGAATGCGACGCATGTCTATGGGGCGTGAAGCACCACACGAAATTGAATATTTGAAAGAAGTTAAAATTGACGATTTCGCCGTTGCAAGAAACTGCTGATTATGTGGAAAATGTAAAAAAAGGAATGCATCTATTGAGTCCGTTGCTCCTTGGGTGGATGTAGAATTATTACAAAATATATTTGGTTAATTATTATCAAACTAAATAACTAAAACTGAATTTGTATAAGAAAAATAATTAAAACTTGCCAGACGTTTCGTGTTTTGGTCGACGACTATAAAACGTGAAAATTTTTATAATTTTAACTTAATAAATTTGTTGCGTTTAACGAGTTCTGCTAGTGGTTAGTTAGTGTAGTGATTTCTGTTACACGTGATAGTTTGCTCGTTTTGCGATTTAGCCAATTAAAACTTTCACGCTTTTGACTTTTGATATAGCCATAGAGTTTGTTATACGTATTATTATTAATACAAAATCGTTAAAGATATAGCTTATATGTATCGCAATTAGCTACATTTTTGTGCCTGTTTTTTATCAATGTCGGTGAATTCTAATTTACATAATACAAGAGCCTTGCACAACCCATAATACTTCCTGAAAAAAGATATTTCTGACACAGCCTTCAGCATAATTGTTATGTTGATGAATCAAACGTAAAACGTTTAAGATCTTAATTGTTATTCTTGAAGAGTGCTGAAACAATTTCCATAATTACTAAGCCAATTACGTGCCCCATACATTAAATACAAGCAATTTTAAGATACATCTGTCAGAAATATCAATGATGGGTTAAGAGAGAGTAACTCACTCTCTGAAATCTGCTTGATTTGTAATTCCTGAATAGTATAGCTGCACCCAAAGATGTAAATACATTCTCGACGCCTGGGGATTTTGTTGAATTATTGCATAACATACATACGGTTCAAGGGGCATCTAACCTGTTCCAACCATGTAATTTTTTAACACACATAATTATTACCCAATGGCGTTTTGCAGGTCCAATTAAAAGTTTCTGAGCGACTAATTTAATACGCGTAAAGAATGACGGTGTGAAATAAGCAAGTTGTAAACATTCCATTGTTCTGACCATATGTTATATTATTACACTTGAGGTGTGACAGAAGCTCGAAAAATTCTATTCGAAACGGCTTTTTTTTTAAATAACATTCTTTTGTTTTTTTGTTAAATGACTTTGCTATTTGCCATTTTTCTTATTTATGATGTTTTTTGTTTCAGAACATACTGGATAAGTTTAATCCAGGTGCACGGCAAATGATCAACGCTGGAAAAGCTTACCTCAAAGCTCTTCATGGTAAGTTAAAAAAAACACTGTGTAAAAGTTTGAGTGACTTTTTTAGGAAATGAGCAAGGAACGTGTTGTAGCCTGTCTGTTATCTCGTTATTTCGCTATTATTAATGAATTTTTCACCGTTTCATTTAATGACCCTTTCTGTCTCTCTCATCTCACAATCACGTAAATCCTGCAGTCTTTATTGAAGTGTCTAGTTGACGCGATTTGTGCACGTTTTTCCTTGTACCTTTAATTTGGAATTTCATCGACATATAAATGAGTCCATTATGAATTGTCACGTAAAGCAATAAGTGTAAGTAATAAAGCAGATGCACCTCACGAGCTTTACAGATAAACTGGAAAAAATTGTCATAACTGACATAATTCTTTCTCAAATATCAGGGAAAAAGTAACTTGTCATCAATAATAAAACCTGAAAAAGTCGCCAAAGTAGCGGATTTAACATTTACTCACCCTGGCATGCTCGCAAAAAGCTCTAAATATTTGAAGAAATGACAAATCCTTTCACCGTTGAGGACTGCGAAAAGCTCATTTCGTGTATCTGCACATTTCCTCTCTCATTCAGACAACTGCATTGGTGGCTTATTGTCCGGAGTGTTTTCACCTGAGCACTTCTTAAACGAATTTAAATAAATAAAAACCAAAACCCGAAATAACTAAGAATTACCATAACAAATCTATATAAACACACAAACCCTAATAACTCTTGGCGTTGTTTATCAAATTATTCAACTGAATATCTGATTCTTCATCCGTAAAATCGGGAACTTTTCTGGGTGCCGATGAGGCTCGAGTTGGAAGCTTTCAGCGTTTATAGCGTTTTATCAAGCGCTGTGTCACACAATTGCTTTTCCGGAAGAAATTCTTTCCATACAATGTAATCCGGCTGTTATTTCTGCGGTTTTATGCTTCCTGACAAAACCAATGGAAAACATAAAAAACGTTAACAGAAATGTGGCAGATTTTTATTGCACATTTTAATAAATTTCCCAAAATACATTTAAATAATTTACGTTAGTGCAGACAACACTTTTGAACAAATTCAGCTGCAGAGTAAGAAATACCTAAGCAAAGAAAATGGTAATAATAAATTTTAGAGAATTTTCAACGAATTAATCTAATGGCACGCGAAGAATTTATATTTCTTATGCTTTTAGCGTTTTGCAGTTTTTAAATTAAAATTCCTTCCAAACGGTGCACTAAATGAAGTGCATATTTTTTGCTCAGAATTGATTGTAAAAAAACAACGAGAAATGATTACAAAATTGTGCAAACGGAATGTAAATCAGTTTATTCGATTTTCGTAATTACCAAATTGGCATGATTTAATTAGTAGCCAGACCAGAATATTCGGTTAAACGCTTTCAAAGATGAAATTTATAGACTCAATTTCCGAGGGCTGCAAAATTCTTATCACTAGAGATAGGACCGCAGTTATTTCGTAGATTTTCATCACTTTATTAGTAGTTTTGCGGTCCAAATGTTGCTTCATATACAAAACTTGAGAGTTATAAAGGTAATCAAACCCAAATTTAGTAATAACTAATAATTAAAACAGCATGATAAAAGCTCTCATTTGCATATTTTATAACAGAATATTCAAATCTGTAAGCTTGATCAAATAATTCTATCTGAAAATACATACTTATTAAAGTTGAAATAAGGCAAGATGGAAAACCTTCATGAATATTTAAATTGTATACGATTTTCCGCAAACAAACTTATTTAATTTTGAATTTATCTTGTGTTTGGAGAAAAAATGAAATATGCATTACGTTCTACCTTTTATGTAAATCAAGTCTGCTTTTTGACGTTGCAGCTGCAACCAGATGAAACATGAAAATCTCAGCCAAAGCAAATTCTTTTCAACTATTTGCTGACCACCACTACGTCCTTGCTTTGCTGCATAAAATCGGGTATGTGAACTATGCAAGTTACCGACTTAACTAGGTCGTTTCGTAAGTTAGTAGAGACTGTCTATACAGTCTACGTTTTGATACAATAAATAAAAAACTTCCGTATCTAGTCAAACCCTGATTTCAAACTAGCTAAACTTAATATGTGTGTGTACAAGCGGAAGAGTTTGAGCAAGTTTAGAAAATAAATAAGGATCTGTTGTTTGTAATAATAACTCAGGGAGATTTGTGTTACTGTTGGCTTGTTCGAGACACAAAATTCAAGATTAGTTCAGCTTTGTGATTCCCATCTCAAAAACTGGTTCAACAAAATCAATCTTTTAAACAACTTGAGATTTAAGGATCAAATTACGGAAACAGTAAGTTTTATTTTGATTAGGAGGAAGCTGTTGTTCCGTGTATAATCCGTGACACTTGCTTGATTTATTTAATTACGGGCTTGTGCAATATTCCTTCACTTTTAAATACGAGCAAAGTTAGTTCTGTTCTATTTGCTTGTCTTGGAAGTTTGCTGCATCGCTAGTTTTCATATTTCGGTGTAACAATGTTTCATGAGAAAGCTCTCGTAGACTATTCTTAAATCATTCGGTCAAAAAAGGTGCCCTGAGAGGAGCAAGGTGGAGCTGGAGAATTTGTCCTCAGATGTAACAACTAAAGTTTTTTGAACTCAACCGAAATGAAAAAGCCGTGATAAAATATATGATGTTAGCTCCAAGAGACGGCATGGCGTAGGGGCGTCACGACTTTAGGGTCGCTGATAATACCGGCTTCCAAGGGGAGTCTGACGACTGCCTGTGAGGGCCGCTTAGAATTTACACAATGCAATTACTCTTTCTAAAGTATGTCTGAATTTATTCCTCGCAATGTGCTATAAATTACAGGGATAGTATTTGACATCAGGAAATTGGTTTCGTTACAAGCACAAATAGCCGAAAGTAGGAACAGTTTTTGTACTAAGTCGCGAGTTTTTCAGTAATTGCATTTCATAATGAAGTTTTCGATAATCATTGTTTTACTATTCAATTTACCCAATGATTGATCCAGTCGTTCGAGGAAAGTTAGATTTCATCGAACGCCCTAAAAGTAAAAGGCGAAGATCGAAGTTTAATTTAGTTTGACAAATAGTGACACGTCAGGCTCTTATCGGTGAAACAGACTCCAGTTTCGTTTTTTAAGTTGACTGGAAACTTTACTTCGACTCGCAGTACTTCAGCACTACATTAACATTCAAAATGGTGTCGTTCAAAAAATTGCAAGTTTTTACCTCTTAAGCTCGATTTTCTACTCACCTCTCACGGGAATGTGAAGGTAGAGCTTTGAAAGTTGTCCCCATTTGAATACAACTACAGTTTGTGAGTCGGTGAGTATTTTTGCTAACTTTGTCGTGACATTAAGCGTTAAAGTTTTTAGTTTAGTTGGAATAGTGTTCCAGCAGGTCTATCGTAAACACTCATTACTTTGACTCAATCAGACAATTAAAAGTGAATTGCAACAGCGTTAATGCTTACGGTGTAATTTTATACTTCGGAAAGGACTTTTATTTGTCTGCATCAGATAATCCAGGCTGAAACTTCACAATAAAGGACTGAAATAGCGGAAGTTTAATTTTGGTTCCACAGTAATGCATGAAATTTATCTTGTGAAACATTTAAATTGAGGATATCCCTTTTTCGAATAAATTAATTATATCTTCAAACAGAACTTTCAACTTTGTGAATGTGTATTTATGAATCTGGAGCCTCAAAATCTTCTTTGCCAAAAAATCAACGGAAGTGTTTTGAAGTACATTTTCAAATGCTTTTTGATAAACGCTGAATCCTTGTTTCTTTGGTGTGGAAATGAATGTATGCGTGGGAACATGTAATTTAGGTTTTAGGAGTGCCCATTGTCCTGCTGAGGGCGTTATCCTTGTAATTGTTCTTGCAAACTCAGGACCACGCCGTATAATCCTGTAGCGACCGTTTGCTTTTATTTACGACGATTGCTATGAAGGATGTTTCTAATCGTTTGTTCTTGCATTTTATTCTCACGCAACGTGCAGATTTGCAGAGAGGCGTTAAAACAACTCATGCAGACTACAATTACATACGATGCGAAATCTTATTAATGACTTATTTACATTCTCGATGCGTCACTTACTTTGCTAGAGTGACTTTAATTACTCTAATCTCGAAATGAAGCGAGGAGGGCTTAACAAAGTGCAGGGACAAAAATAATTACACCTAACCACCGTTAAGGAAGTTTTCAAACCGACTTCTTGCTGAACTTTATAAGATAACATTTTGAGAGTGAATTTGCATCGGGAAAATATGAAAGTTTATACCAGGCAGTGAATTTATGAGTTAAAGGGATGCTGTTTCATGTCTCTAATCCAATTTCTTTCTTGTAAAAAATATTGTAAAGATCGTCTGAAACAATGCCATGTGCCCCTAATTTGGAGTTTTTTGCTGGAATCAATGGCAACTAAACACAACCCCTTTGTGTGCTGGTTCACACCAATTCTAATTCCAACGCCTAAGGCTAATTCTAGCACTTTGACAGTTGTTTCAGCTACTACTGCCGTTTGTGGCTCCACCAAACCTGATGTTTTACCACAACCACATAGTTGGAGAACCGAAAATATTGACCCTCCACGACGAAAATAATTAAAATGGTTGTATTGCAAAGGGGACAAACAGCGAAGAAACAAACAAAGTGATAAAAATTGTAAACATGTATAATGAGAAAATTTCACCTTGACATAATACCTGTTTACAATAATATGTTCCTCCTTTGTTTATTGTCTCGAATAAAAATTGTTTATCACGAGAGGATTTTTCAGCTAGTTTTCAGCAACTTTAATTAAGTAAATTTTCATTTGCCGTCTGCTGTGGAATGGCGATTATTGCCCACGAAATAATTTTACAAAGCCGTTTGAGCACAGACATTTATTTGTTAACTCATTTTCTTTCTGTTTGCTTAGCCAACATTTTCCAGATGCGTTTTATTACATCTGCACAAAGATACCGGGAATTCTTTCCAGTGGCCTTTTTACTTGGCGCTTTGAATTTTCGTGTTGGAGAAAATATGTTTAAGACAGGAGCAGTTCTCGTTATTGTCGTATTTTTCCTCCATGAGAGCTTTTATTACATTTTAAAGCATTTCGAATGCCACTTAAAGACACAAAATTCAATTGCAGAAACTAAGACATGGCCAAATTCATTTTAGGTAAAGGTTTTTTACGAAAAATTAATCTTGACCACAATGTCCTTTTGCTATCTTTTTGGAAGGTTTATTTGAACATTTGTTGTCACCAGCGATAATAAATTATCTAGGAGCGTAATATATTATACGACGTACAACAAAATTGTATGGAATTAACGTCCGAGCAGTCTTCCGGTTTATTTCGGGTTAAATGATTAATATAATTAATCATTACATGAATCGTGATGAGATTTTATTGTTTTATCAAGTCTGTCAAAGCTTCTGTGTACGAGTAGCAAAGAAAAATTATGAATTCTCTCTTATGTGTCAAAAGCAATTTGCAATTTTAAACTAAATATGTGGTCTGTTTATTGTACACCAGTGGGTTTCTAATTGCCTGCTCTAAATTACATTGGTCAGATATGCATTGATTAGGACTAGATTATCATAAATCACTGCTGAACATGGCCGCCCGCTTGTTTCTGACAATATAATGAGACAGACAAAACTGGATGTGAAGTATTGGTAAGGAACTGTATGCCAACCATCTTAAAAATAAGTATAAATAAATAAATTATTAGTCGATGAATTTGTGACTGAAAACCTAGATTTAGCAGTGAGTTGGTTGGGATGTAAGACAGAATAAAAAAAGTCTGGCGTTTTTTGTCTTTAGTTATTGTCTGAAAAACAATAGCTTAAACTTTCAGGATAAATTTATGCAAATTTGATGCCATGTTTATTATTTTAACACTAAAATAATGGTTGCAGTGGAGTAAATTCCTTAAATCTCACCTGAAAAGAGCGCTGAATTTCATAGACAATGGTTGTTTTTTTTCAGGTGCTGCAGCAGCATCTAGAATGTATGTAGATGCAATTAATAAGCTCGCTCGTCAAGCACAACAAGGAACCTGGGGTGGATCCTCAGACATTGGTAAGTAAACTTTTCTTCACTAATATTATTCTACGAAGTAATTAAGTTTCATAAGTTTGAGAGGATGTTTGTGAACATGTTCTTCGTAAAATGTGTATGAGGGTAAATTTTTGAAAAATAAGTATCGGGAAAGACGTTTTACTTTATCACGTCCATTATTTGTCGTTATGTTACATAATCCTGCATGGCTGCTTTTTATGGCCGATATAAAACACACATTACACTTAAATCTAGCTCTTTCAACAAACACACAGGTCGTTTCTTTCTCCCTTCGGGTCCAATACCGCAACGGGCTCTGAAATATAAGAACGTTATTTAGAAAAACTTCCAAAAACGCCACCTAATAAAAAGGGTTTTAGACGAAACGTGCCATCATTTGTTTTGATACGGCTTGAATAAAAATAGTGAAATAAAGCCGACCCTTTTATAAAGATTAATCCATTTTGTCACTCCAATTTAAAGGCGAATCATCATAAATTCTTTTCCCATTTACCCATTTACCTCGCGCAGGTTTCTGACTTCGATCCACTTTGAATAATCCCAGGATATCCAACTTTTTAAATTAATTAAATTTAGTCAATGATTCCTTAAAGAAATAAGCTGTTAAAATAAAATTTATATTCCACTTTACTTTTATTCATATCCCCTCGAAGAGAAAAGTATGATGTCGCTACTCTTCTTTCCACACACTTTGCAAGAGTCTATTAAAATATTCAAATTGGGGCTTTTAAAGAATAAGACTGGGACAGAATTCGTACCAGACTTAAACTAAATTGCTTTCCCTTGGCTGAGGCGAATTATAAGACCAAATGGAGTTAAAAGCGACAATGTGAAGAGAAAACGGGGTAGACACAGCCTTTTTATTGGGAAAATAGACGACGACAAATTCACAACTTTGCCACTTTTTGTCATTATCCACAATTTGTTATTTCTTAATTTTTAGTACTGCAAATATTCAAATCTCAAAAAGCAAAATCTCGCTAAAGAATGTTCAAATTGATCGAAATAATCGAAATTTTAGAATCAGCGTAATTTTCGGTAAAATAACCAAACCGGACAAAACACGCTGAAATATACTTGTTCAGTCATTGCTTTAGTGGCATTTCAACCCCCTATTCCTGAATTCCTATGTCATGGAATTACTTTCTTGTCTAGACGGTCTAATAGTATTTTGTCCTACGATTTAATCATTGGAGTTTGGTCGAAAGAGGGTTCCGGATATAAAATTGTAATTGGTGAATTCATTTGATTTTTTGTCACAACAAACTTGAGCAGATGGAATTGACATTTTCACGTGCAGCGTGATGAATAGAAGCCAAGGTAGTTTCCAATTCGTCGCTGTTATTAAATTTCAGGATATAAGTTAAGATTGATAACATGGAGCAGACCTACGTTTAAAGTTACGCACCTAATAAAAGATTCAACCCATGATGCATTAGGTTCCACAAACTACATACATACGTGATGGATGAAAACCCAATCTCTTAAATTCCGCGTACGTGTCTAGAACATCATCTCACATTTAATTTTTTAAATTAATAATTTAATTTAAATTTTTAATTAAGACCAAACTCACAATTAATTTTTCACCGATATGCTCCCGGGATTGTTAAAAGACCAACTTTTGACGAACAACTCGAGTTTTATCTGCAAATAATTGCAAGACGTCCCAATAGAAAGTTTTAATTGCCAGAAAAAATTATATAAACTTTGTCGAATTAGTGGTGGGAGGAAATTATGAATCCATCACAGACTCGCTGAACACAAGTTTATTTGATCATCCAGATAAATGGCTAATTTATTCCGAGATTAGCGAACAAGTAAGTTTAAACTTTATTGATATTTTATTCGTATCACGCAAAAATAATTCGACAGGGAAATTAGGATAGCGACAAGAAAATACAAATTCGTCTTGTGTCAAGAGATCGAATATCCGTCGCCGACTCCAAAAGTAATCAAAAGCTTACCTCAAAAAGAACACATTTGGAGCTTTCCTTTGTCGCAAACACCAGATTAAATCGCTTCATTTCAGTTTTCTGATTGGTTGCTTCGCCCAATTAAAAAACGGAGATAAAATAATCTCGTCACGTATTTCGACAAAATGAAAAGCTGTTCGTCTCATCTGTAAAGGTTTTCTTAATTCAATTAAAAAGTATCGCGCTGCAAATATAACACCTGCTAGTTGAGGGAAGTAACACCATTTTCTGTGAGCGTCACGAGCAGCAGATCGTTTATTGGAAATTTCATTCTGATTCAATTTATTTTCTATATTGCTACTTAGTGAACGGAGACGTAAATCACGATAAACTCATTTTCGATTATCGATTAAACCGACGTTATACATCGTTTACCAATCACATTAATTTCGGTTTATAGAGAGAGTTTTTCCCTGAAACAGACATACAAATCGAACGTGCGAGAGAAACACCGCCCTTGGAAGGGTGGCAAAAGGTCACGTCTCTAGTATAAGTGCACAATTTTCAGCTTTCTGTAAATACATCGAACCTCTCAACCAGTGTTAATAAATTTGATTTTTTAGTCTTTTGATTATAACCGAACCTAAATCATAATCATAATTTATGGAAGAGGTTATAAGCCTTGAAAACTGGCATCTAACACAAAAAAGAGAGAGAACTAAACGCATGATTTGTGGCAAGTCATATGTTGAGTTAATATACTAGGGGGAAAGCTCAAGGGAAAAATTGTTTCTTGACCACATTCGAAACAGGACGATCAATTTGAACTCGTGGCAGAATCTTTTAATTTGATTGTCTGATTTAGATCAAAACAGTTTCAGGATTTTTCAGCTTAATACTAAGCAATCACAAAGATGGATAAAAGGAAAACTGAAGGGATAACGGTTTCTCAAGAACTCTGCGATGCAAAAACCCACAAAGTTTCCTCTATTTTACTCGCTTAAATATATCAAGTTGTATGTATGCTGGATCCTGAAAAGGGTCGCAACGTTTGTATTTGAAATTTTCTGCACAAAAGTTGTGGTTTTATTTTTGCAACAGATCTAGTATTAGTATCAGAACATTTGTCGTCAAATTCAGTACAAGGGAAGTTCATAATTTAAGGAAAAGCATGTTTACGACTAACCGAAAGAAGGGGTTAATGTCAGTAAGTTTGCACAGGGATTCTGAGATAAACCAACCCCGATTATTAGATTACTTTAGGGAGAGCGTTCGCGAACAGTTTGTGCAACTCCACAAGTTTACTTAACGTGTCTCAGGCTGGCTACAAACTTACCTGAACAAAATTATGCCATCGCTAATTCGTCCGGAAGTGTGGATTGGGTCATACTTCAACATCAAATTAGATTATTCAACTTTGGAGCGTTTTTAAGGGCTCTCTTACGTTGGGACGTCGACGGATGATTCTCATAATTTAATATACCAACCTAATTTTTAATTTGATTAATGCTAGACTGCAAATGCAATCAGATTATGTGAGGGTGAGACGCAGTGCCCAAAGGTGACTATCCTGTTTTAACGATGTCACAACGAGGGGAATGACCTATGCCTCAACTTTGCACGCTTCTTTCAGGGAGGGAAATATTAAAATTACATAAATTAAAATAATCATATTGTGGAGAAACTTTCGTTTAAAGTACCATAAATTTAAATTTGTTTTTCGTGAAACTTTCCGTTGTGTTTTGACAAATTATTGGACGTGACGTTAAGGCTGTAAAATAAATCACATGGTGTGAGCTTCGGCAAAAATAAGGGGAGACGATACAGGCTGTTTAATGTTGTTCATTCAAGAGGTAATTTCATTATTAGGACGTTAAAGAAAGCAGGCAGTGGAAGAGCGGCGATTGTGAGCATTTATTCCCTTAGACACTGGAAGAATGTGAGAGGTTTTATTTACCTTTTCACGATATATTAAGGATTTTATCTTAGCAGTCTGCACACGCCTCTGTAAGAGAGCGGTGGAAAAGCTTAACAAAACAAAACGACGATCCGGGAAAGCTTCTCCCCTAACAAAGTGCATGCGCCGGCTGCCGATGGAACGGACAAAACACTGAGGGCGACCAAAATGAGTAAATGAAGCTTCAACGAGACACTAACTCTCCTAAAAACACCTCGAAGTTATTAAATTTGCATTCAGGAGGAGATCTCGTGTTATTGTCGAAAATCTGAAATGAAAAGCTTATATATCTCTCGAAGAGTCGCTATATATTTAGATGTGAGTTTCAATTGCTCGTCACAAGTCACAAAACCTACATAATTTCCCGATTGAAATAAACGCGACTGAGCTTCCTCCGCTCACTTTTATTGCTGTTTGTAACAATAATCGATAACTTGCTTTTATGGAAGTTGTCTTCTCTTCAATCCGTCTCTCAGACAGTATTTAAATAAATTTGATCGAAAACATCACGACCAAACTGTAACAGTTCGGACCCAAAAGCTACTTTTTGACTAAACAGTGCCTTTTAAAAGCTTCCCTTCTAAATCGCCGACTCAATCACATCCGGTATTCCATTAAATGTTACTATTTGAACAAACTCGACGGGGCGCTAGTAAATGACTTGCCAAACAAGGGTTGAAGGGGTCAACTGCATTCCCTAATGTTGTGATAGAAAGCCGCTCCTTGTACCCCGCCAGCGAAACAAAACCGCCCTTAAACGCATTTGCATCCCCTACTTGTTTTGCAGACTTTACTAAGATAAAAATATGCTAATGGAACCGTGAATACCAAATTAGCTGTATTTTTTACTTTTTGAACCGCATTAAGAGCTATAATTAGATAAATAAAATTCCAATTATTTGCGATTCGACAACCGTTTTAGATTTTTGATTTATTGTGATATTTTTCAGGAGCTGCTCTCATGAAAATTGTCGAGGTTTATAAAGAGATACAAGACCAACAAATGAACATAGTAAGTATATTCGATATTTAAATTTCTCCGTTTTCTAAATGTTTCAAACTCCGTAAAATAAAAAGTGATTTGGTTGCATGTTTTGTCGCACGCTCACAACACAAAATTTTACCGCTCTCTAGTTGTGTACAAAGGTAACTGAAATTAAAACAGTAGAGGTGGTGAGCAATTAATTCAGAGGACACAATTGTGTTACGGCCGGGGCGAGAACTGTCCTATAAAGCGGACAATCTAAATAAAACCGCGAATAAAATTACAGTAAAACCAGAACATGGACGTCACAAAAACACTCATAAGTCCTTTGCCTGCCACAGCCTGGCAGTCGGCAACTTTTCCTGGGGTGCAAATTGTTTGCAAGGGTTTTGAGAAAAAACAATCCGATTTTAAAGCACGCGCTTAAGGCCAGAGATATTGATTTTGACACTCCTTGTTTCTTTCTGGTTTTTAAACATGCGGACAGGATTTCAGATCACTAATAAACAATTAATTAAAATATTTTCTCACGTTTTAATTTTAATTAGCGTTTCGGTTTGGAAAATCCTAAATTGGCTTCCTTTGGGTTCTTTTTTCCATTTGCCGTGCTTTGATTTTGAAGTTTGTTCTTCCTGATGCCCAAATACTATAAAGAGGTGTTTGTAATTTGGAAGCTTCCCCACTTTATTTGATTAAGGAAAAAGGAAGGTCTGTTTTGATGTTTATTCATTCAACTTTCGTGCAATCGCTAATTAATATTTGCCTTCCAACCGGCAAACGGATGATATTTGTATTAATTACACAGTATCTATACTTTGAATTTATTTTTGAATATTTCCAGCTTAAAGCATTTTACGTCGACTTGCTCGTTCCACTCGAGACCAATTTGGAAAAGGATACCAAAGTTGTACAGGTAATTACACGAATCATTTCATAGCCGCAATTAAATTTAAATTAACTCACTACGACTCCGCATTAGCACAAAGTTCAGGCTTGCAATCAACACAAGAACTAAATTAAACTTTATTGTTTTAGTCCGAGCAGAAGAGATTTTTACAACAGCACAAACAGCGGTCGGAGACTTACAGTAAAGCAGCTGCTATGATGAAAAAACAACGGAAGAAATCGAGAACTTCGCAAAAAACTGGACTAGCCATGGATAAAGAACTAAAGGTTAGTTGGTTTTTAATTAGGAAAGGGAGTGAAGTGGAAGGATCGCGTTTTTTGTTGTAGAACATGCAAGTCCTGGAAGAGGAGAAAACCAAATTGGATGCTTTCTGTGAGCAAAGTCTTAAAAACGTAAGATCAGCGATTCATATTCAAATAGTAGCGATATTATTATAGATGAGTTATTTCAGGCAATAACCCAAGAGCGCAGACGTTACGGATTTGTTCTTGAAAGGCAATGTTCTCTGGCGAAACATTATTTATCTTTTCACAATCACGGACTGGCTGCATACCAACAAAATCTGGAGAAATGGTCGGAAGTTGCCAAAACAAGGGAATATCTTCCGGAATCTGTCGAAAACATTTTCACAAACAGACTAAGGGTAATCACTTTCATAACTTTAAGAATGTCTATTTAATTGCGAAACTTTGCAGCAAATATCAGTCTGGCAGGACGAGGACGTGTACTCGAACCCAAGAAGTCCTAATCTCGAAGACGATCGAATCAGTATTAGCTCTCAGTTACGAAAAACCAAGAGTATGGACGCGTCCTGTCTTGATATACGTTCAATAGGCGACGTCGGGTCCCCAGTGACGACGCTATCAAGGGCCAAATCGGAGTATAATTTAAATTCTTCGACACATTCACTTGCACACGGTGATTACCAACATTGTTGGGAGCGTTCCCGGAAAATTTATCTTTTTCCAGAGGGCCACACTCCATCCCATCGGCCCAAATCGATTGCTGTCCCACCGCCACCGCAGTGGGAAACACAACTAGCTCGAGCGCTTTATGCCTACCTTTCCAGTGGAGATAATCAACTCAGTTTTCTTGAAGGAGATCTCATCGCCCTGATAGGGGAGCGAAATAAGGGCTGGCAATTCGGCGAGAACTTGAGGACACAATGCAGTGGATGGTTCCCATTAGCATACACTGAACTTCTAGATGATCCTACCACGTAAGCTAGTTTCCATATCTTCCCAACTAATTCGCAAATTGTCAGTATTAGTTTTCAAGTATGAAGCGCTGGGAGGTGAAGTAATACACTCCAATTCGCGGAAATGTAATAACTAATACTCTTTGTGTGACAACAAAGCACAATTCGTATCCAACATTTAACACTCATTTGAAAAGTGTTCTTGCAATTCTATTTTTCAATATCGCATCAATATATTTGAAATTGTGAAATTTTTGTGCTGATAAGCTGCTACTTTTAAAGACCCTTTTTAACGCGCGAGTTAAACAACGCATGAAATTCCCAAAGCGAATTTATTATAGCTGCTTTCAATTTTGCGTCGCTTTAAAAGCTCAGATACATATATTGTCACCACCCATCGCAGAATTAGCGTAACATTATTATAGTAAGAACAGCACTTTCCATCTTCGGTAATAAACATACTACATGACATAAAAACATATTCGGAATTCAGTATCGATTTCCATAGTATGTGGAAAGCCGCGTGCACATTTTAGGCAATACACGCACGAGGCAGGACGAGCTCGAACGAGTCCACGTGTTTTTATTTAAAAATGTTGGAACATGGCGAGTCAGCAAAAGACGTTTTTGACAATTTTTCTCGTCTTGTGTGTCCGCGACACAACCCATTTTCTCTTAAAATAACTTCTATTGAAAAGCTGATTAACAACAAAAAGTAAAAAATGATTCTAGTTGTAGGGACTGATGTGGAAATTTTTTTCTTTGTTTGTCAGTGTTTTATTGCCAAAAAATGTGTAGGTCGACACGCCCTGAAACAACGACATGCAAATAACAAAAAGTATTGATTCAACGATTATAGCACTTTATGTTTGTTTATATAACAATTTTAGCGTTTCGGTTAGAAAATTTAATTTAGAAATGTTTGTGGTTGTTGTAGAATTTTGATTAAACGCATCGCTTTGAGGAAAATATGGAAAATTAAACCTTTCTATTTGTGTGGCCGTAACTAAATGAGAGCTTTGGAATTGCTAATTTTATTGTTAATTACGATTGCTGAGTATTAATCCATCACTAACAGAATATAGCTACCGTGCTTTCAGTTAAATTTTCTATTAAACAGGCCTGTGATTCAGAAACTCATTTGGCAACATTAAATAGTTTGCAAACGTTTGGACACAGATTTTGTGAAAAATGATATCTGAATGAATTTTTAACACTGCTGTTATGACTTTTATTTTTGTAATATTTTTAACCATAATTACGTACATACGATATTATAGCGCACAATCACACATTTGTTTTATTTACAAACCTATAGTCGCACCTGTTTTTCAACTTCAACCGACTGGTAGAGGATGTTTTATTACTATTTTTGTATAATTTGTATTAAAATTTAGAAAATAAGTAGTTACAATTAAAAAAAAAGTATTGTTTAAAATTAGCTACTTCAGCTGTGCAATTTTTGTGTGCAGGTCGCCAACTCATCGCAGTGATGCAGGTGGATCTGTTCAAAGTCAGCAAACTCCAACAAACGGCGGCAACCCCATGTCTCTCGGCGGCTCCGGTTCTCCTTCGGGTAACAATTCCACGCTAGACCCTCCAGCCCCTCGTATGTTCGGCGACACCCTCCATTTGCATAGATCCTCCAATAACGCTAAACAGGTAGAGTAGCGCCAGAGTTGCACACGTATCGACCCCAGCAGATTTATTCTGCTTGCGTTTGCATGAATATCGCCTGTCGCCGATTACGCGACAGTGATTCGAAACATTAGTCTCCAAAAGTAATTCATTCACCTACACTAAGTACTCGTACTTCCCCAAAATGTCAACCTTTACATTGGATTGTGGATTATAATAAAACAAACACTATTAACAAATAAAAAATATTGAATGTCTATCACTTCTATTAAGCATCAGTTGCCACGAAGCACTACTTGCACCGTATTATTGCTTCAATTTGAGTCACCTTTGAAAAAACAGAGCTCGTGTCTTTGCTTGATTCACAAAAAATTGAAACGTCATTAACTGTCAGACTAAAATTTTACTTGTCAATTAAAAAATGCCCTTTTTTTCAAATTGAAATTTCAATTGCTCAATACGCCTTGTGTTTTTTACTGTTTCAGTTTCGGAAGTCTTACTTAAAAAATAGGAGGAATTTTATTATAAAAAAATTATTGGAATAATTTGAAAAAAAAAATTTTGTAATGTAGTTTTTTGCGTTTTACGCTTATATCATGAAAATTTGGGATATCAGCAAAGCATCAAATTGAAGCGTGTTAGAAACTCTATCGTTTGCGATATATATTTTTTATTTTGGAATACTAGAAGTATTTATTTTTTGACTGGACCTAAAACTTGAAACACCCTGTACACGAAATTATTCAAATAATTGTCTCTTTAGGGTGTATCTGTCTAGATCTATCTTCCGCTTAGAATTGTTGGTTCGTATATTATCCGACAATTCATATTTTAAACTGACACAAAAATTTCTACAAAAAAAAACAACTTCTGCAAAACGAATGCAATTATTACTTAATGCTAAGTAATACTAAATGACATCAATTTGTCTATATGAGTATTTTATTCAATGTTTAATGTTAAGTAATACTAAATCACATCAATTTGTCTATATGAGTATTTTATTCATACAATTTACAAAATTACTGACATACATTTATCATAAAATTTTCTTTCTGGTCGTAATGAGGTTTAGTCGGATTACTTAGTACACCCTTGAGTAAAATGTGGAAATATAAGTCTTCGTAAAATTGCAAAAATTAAATTACATATTAAATTAGTACCTAATAAGAAATCTGGTACAGCAATAAACACCTGTATTTCCCTAATTATACGACAAAAATTAGTTGTCTACGCGTGTCTACGTTACTTCAAAATATTATATCTAAGACGCATTTCTTATTACTCATATTAGTCATACCACTGCTGTTATACCTAGTAATATGTATGCAAGAAAACTGTTTTGCATATCTATGCATGAGGAATGATACAAAGTCATGTATCACTATCAATCGTTTGTCAGAATCTTTCATTCACTTGAAATAAAGTAGACAATTTCGTTGAAAATTCTAATTCTTCTAATTCTACAATTATTGCAGTAGTGTGACTAAAAAAATTTGTAAAATACGTACTCGAAAACGTTCTACCAACAAATTTAGAACGACTTGCTTGTTATAATTGTTTCAGTAAAATTTCCTTCACAATTTATTCTGAATTTTGGAAATGTTAGATTTTCTTTTCTTCTTGTAAACAATTGTTGGAAAGTAATTACATTGCAATGTTGTATGGTAATGTATTACTTCTAATCGTTGTTACACGGTTGACTCCTTTCAGATTCGGCGAGCGATCGGTTCTAACAACATTCCGCCCCCGGCTTTGCCGGCTCCGGTGCCGACCCCCTCCTTGCCATTCCAGAAGATCGGCATTTCACAATCACAAAGTGCCAACTTCAAGTCCAGCGCCGACACGTCCAGCTTCCAGTCCCCGTACCAAACAGGGATAAAATCATCAACATCCACCTTTAGCTTCTCCACACCTCCCACAGGAACCTACTCCACGCACCCCCAGCCCGCTAGGGCCGACCGGCCCACAGCGGGCGCTCCTCTGCCGCTCCATCTCCAAAGCAAAAGCGGAAAAATCGGCGGTCCCGTCGGAAACGTATCGTTGCACAGCAGTAACGATTCCGGGTTCAGCAACGATCCGCCGCCACAACCAGAGATTGATTATTCAGATGACGACTCCATTTCTGGACAAACTAAATTGCCGGCGAGGTAAGTAATGGGACGGCGTTTCGTTGCTTGGTCCGGGTCTGCTTCACTTTGAGCTAAATTTGTTGGAAAGTTTCGGCTAATCAGGCAAAATGGTTACGGTGCAGGCGTACACGAATAAATGTCTGCAGAATTTCTTAATTACTGCACTCAGGAGGATACAATGTGGAAATTCCGTTCTCAGCAATTTGAGGCATTTCTCAAGGAAAATATTGTTACATAATCTTGGGACTTGCTCCTACAAAATAGTGTAAAATAATTTGTCGAATAATTTATTTAATCATTTGTTTACTTATTAATTTTTAAGTACCTAATCCAAACAATATTTAAAATTTCTATAGTCACAATTATTATTCTGATTTATTCACAAACCACAGTGGATTTTTTCCTACAACGTGTTTTATAATTATAGCATACCAAAGAACCGCCATTTTCTTTATATGTACTTCTCAAAAAATACAGGCAACATAAACATGGGAAAACAGGAAAAATTAGGTAAAATGATTCTATCTGGCGACCCCGTCATTATTTTTCTAACTAAATTCAAGTAAAATAATCACACGCCTTTAAGACAATAAACGTTCACGAAATGTTAATTAACTTAGACAATAATTATAATTATTTTATAACAAACTGTCATGATCTCTTTATACGAGTGTGTTCTCAAAATGGTACTCAATAACTAACTGATTTAATTATCCAAATCGCTTTGTGAAACGAAGTTTTAATTAACGAACGGGTAGAATTCGCACAATGGATAACAAGAGGTAATTGTGATTGATGAAGCTGACATTTACCGGTTGTTTTTTTACTTTTTCATTAAGAACATTGATTTTTCGCAAACTTATCGGCAGTTGGTACATATTTTGAACAAATAATCGATGGCAGAGCTTAATGAAATCCCTGAGGACAAAAATAAAACAGCAAAACTTACAGGTAACAGCATTTTTCTTTAGATATTAATCAATAATAAGTTGAAACGCGATTTGATGTAATTGTTGCAAACATTTTGCTAAAATTTTGCCTGATTAGTTCACGTCTCTTCTTCAAATAAATGTGCACAGCGATTACTTTGTTAGGCGTTTACTTCAACTGCACTATTTAAATCAAATTTTGTTTTTAGATACAATCGACCAAACTTGGGCGTCCAGTCTTACAAAAATAATTTTTCTCGATATTCCGAGTTTATGCATTATTAATGTGTACTTAATTTTCGTGTGTATTTATTTTTTCCAAACTCTTGTTTTTTCTGGTAATTTGCTGTTATTGGTCACACTTTCGACTATCTGTTGCTTATAAACTGGGTCACAGCTCACAGCAGCTTGCACCATTAGTGGCGGAATGCTACAAGATATATGATAAAAACGTGCCGTAGTCTCGATAAATTATCATTTTTTAAATCCGAATTCAATATACTTGGGAATTGAAGTAAACCGCCTGATTTGGTACTTGCTGTAATACTTGGCTTATTTATTTTTGTACGTAAACTATGTAACAAGTATGTATTACCACCACAGAAGAGTACGTCGCCAGCCAAACAGTGACGGTAATAATAACACAGTGCAAAAGAATGTAAGACAGTCAAACAGTCACGGAAATTTGATCGACAACAGATATTACATGTCAGACGATCAGGATGCGACAAGAGAGCGGAAAGGTTTAGTTAAACGGACTAAATCGTTCTGGAAATTTGGCAAAAATAGCTCAGACAATGAGATTTTAGAAGGCATGTCCTTGTGGAGACATAGAGATCTTGTGGACGTGGAAGAAGAGAAAATTAAGAGAAAGAACAGGTTTAATAGTCAAGAGAGAATTAAAAAACCTAGTCGTGACAGATCAAACGATTCAGACCGAACCATTAATGCCAACCAAAACATAGAAAGTGAGAATAAAAAGGATGTTGAGCAAAGAAAAAACGTAGAAAACGCGAGACAGTCTTTCAGGGAAAAACCAAGACATCCCGACTTGGAGAAAGAAAATTACGGTTATCACAAGCGAAATAATAAACAGCCAGCGAACGACCAATTTTATGATGACGATGGTGATGGACTTATCATGAAAACTGTTAATCGCAAGAACATTTTGCAACAGTACAATAATGATTCTTCTGTGGGCGATTCTGATTCAGATTCGGAAATCACAAGCGATGATCCGTACGATTGTATTCTAGTGGACGATCAGAACGTAAACAAGCGGGAAAATCACTTTCCCAACGTTGTAGAAATCGGGAAGAAGCTGGAAAAGCTGTCAAAATCAAGCAAATTTTCCCCAAACAACGGCAACCACCGCCATTCGGTCGCCGAGAAAAATTTGCGCAACAATTTCGAAAAGAATCTAACCTCGGAGAACCACAACATAATTCAGTACGAGAAGCAGCACAGCTTCAAAACTTTCGGGGTGGAATCTCCGGAGCCGGACGACAACGAGCGCTATCACTCGCAGAATCGCAATAAAAGAAATAATGAAACTAATGTCCAAGAAAAACGCCGATATTATGCCGATGCGCCCAAACGCAATAACTCAAACGAAAAACAAACTAAACCGAGTTACGAAAGTATCGATTCGGATGTGGACAAACGGCGAGAGGGCCGCAACAGCCGCCGATCAAATTCGGAATCGGAACCGCGAGATAAAATCAAATATTACGACTCAACCAATGACGAATTGTCAGATGCCGCGGAAAACAGGCAGATTATTCCGCGGACTAAGCTAGCTAAGAGCAATAGTAACCATTCGGAGGAGAACGGGCTGATGGAGTACGGGGAGACGCTGCAAAGACGCCTGAAAAAGCTAGAATACGGAACTAAATACGACGAAAAGTCGGCACATAACGGGAACATGTATGGGCCTTGGTATGATTTGTGGGGCCTTGACGCTTCCGCTCGAAAATAACTTTTTGACTCTTGAATTTTTGCATGTCTTCGATTTCATTGCACGGTTTACGGTTTTGGCTCTTTTTCAGGTCTAATAACTTTGCCACCATTAAGCTGCGCAAAACTAATCCTAACACAGACCGAAATGCTTCACTTATCCTAGAGTAGATTGGCTTCACTACTGTTTTCGTTCTTCATCAACATAAGCTAGTCTTAATTATTACTCTATACTCATTTACTTGCATGCGTTATTACGAAACGTTGTTATTGTATGTACATATTATATTTATTATTGTAGTGATACTCTTATTTTTCACAACATTTTTTGTACATATCTACTTTTGGTGGTTGGGGTGGTGCAATAAGGATTGAATGTAATACAAACTAACTGTATTTG
Organism: Tribolium freemani; assembly: GCA_939628115.1. NCBI lineage: Eukaryota > Metazoa > Arthropoda > Insecta > Coleoptera > Tenebrionidae > Tribolium > Tribolium freemani. The sequence goes on along the minus strand of OW626785.1, from coordinate 13,919,004 downwards.
CTTCGTAATTTAAATCTATCTAAAGTTATGATTTTCGATAATGTTAAGTTGAATACCGCCAGCTCAATCCCTTTTAATATAAAACATTTTTAGGGGCTAGTGAAATCAGAGACTGTGATAAACTTAAAACTTTTGTAGTGTATTATACTAACGCAATTATTAGTAAGATTCAAAAATAATTAGCAAATACAACTTAATCAATCCACTAACAAATACTCAATAGGTACATACATGTTATATTGCCACTTTTTGAATAATTAATCTTTGACAAATATTTTATTGTTGCTGACCGTCCATTTTGTTACATTTAGTCATAATGTTAGTGTTATAGTAATGGTAAATTAATTGTATTAATATCATATTTGTAAAAATATTATTACCTCGGAATATATAAAGGCAGGGGTTCTCTAGGCTAGAACTTGAGTAAATGTAACAGTCCACTTATCCGTATATTTATTAGCATCATAAATTAATATACTCGTAGTTATTGTCTATTGTAAACCTGACAAACAAATAACTTGGTTTTACATCAATACAGCAGAGTTATTATTGTTGTACTTAAAATGTATATCATTTTCATATAAATAAAGATTTATATTGTTTTCTAAGTTTTATTTCTATTGCTTTTGTATTTAATTCGTTGGAATAAAAGGTAAGTCGGTCGCCAAAATCCTCCCCTCAACGAATATTAAAAAAAACATTGTATAAAAAAAGTAAAACCAATAGAAACAAACGGGTTTCAAATTTGGATTCTGCATAAAGTAATGAAAAGAAACCACTCACTTTTGATCCTTTTCTTGAACAGGAACGTGCTAATAAAAGTAATGAAACACGGCCAAGAAAAACATCTTTAAAATTTCAAATGCAATTTGGGTTTTCTCAAATTTTCTAAAACTGAAACGGGTTTCAAATTTGCACCCTTTTTCCAATAAAGAAGGAACAAAATGGAAATTAAGTCTAGACTGGAAATTGATAAATTAAAAATATTTATAAAATTCGTTATGTAGGTTTTGTTTATATTTATTTTAATTTTACCGTTGAATGATAATAATCGATTTATTTTTGATCATTAAAAAAACTTGTTTAATTAAGATAAATTTTACCGAAGGCTGTAGGAAAATCTAGAATTCGCTGAGTTTCCGTGAAGGACATAATCCGCTTTGAAAAATCCTGTTGGGAAGCTTATCAGTACCGCCTATTACAGTTTCCTGACGATTAAACAATCATCCGACGTCATCCCACTGATGAATCTAATCCCGGACGACAGTAAGCGCTGGAAGAGAAGGAAATCTAGACGGGAAACAAATTATTGTATTCAGTGAAATTTATTCATTTTTTCTTAAAACAAATTTCCATTTGAAAGAAGAATTAAATTAGACACGCGAAATGCCTTCGGATAAAAAGATTATTGCAGATATAAAAGACAACTGTGACAGAGACGCACAAAACTTGGGACAAATCAGATGTCCTTACTGGAGATCCTATCACCGACGTTTATTACTTTTCTGTAATATAAACCGAGGAAAAGGAATTGGGAATTTAGCTTTAATCTCTGTAGAGGACTCGAATATTTCTAGTTTCGACACGATAAAATCTGTTAAAAAGCGAGTCTTCACAGTCTCAAATATTAGCATAGATTCTGAATGTGATATAATAAAAAATCAAATATTTTGAAGCTTTAACAGTGCTTCATTGCTGCAACCAACAATTCACACTGCTCGAAGTCAGTAGTCCTGTGGCTACGCGTGCGGTGGCGTTCAAAATTCTAGCTTCCGATTACATTTGAGAAACCAAGTAAAGGAAGTTACAAGTTTCCACATGAGACTGTAGAGTACTGTTGAAGTTTTGTATTTAGTTTAAGAAAAATTGAAGAGAACCCTACGTTCAAAACGAATAATTCATTTTACTACCGTTAGAGGACTCTAACAGGACCCAATTTTGATCCTGGAAATGATCAATAAATGAGTGCCAGCCAACGAATTTGATAATGCAGAAATTTATTTTCTTTATATTTGTATAATAGAATGCTGCTTGATCACGTTGATTAAATTTTCCAAAAATATTTTTTTCGGCAATATTTTCCAAAAAGTTATTTAAGTTTAAATCAAATATACAGACTATTCCAGCTAATATTTTCGTAGATAAAAAGCAAAAATACTTAGCAGAAACAGGGCTACAGATGAAAAATAGTTTTAGTTATTCTTTACGCACTTATCTAACAAGAATAACAAGATCTTAGATAAAAAGTTTGTTGAAACGGTTTATACAGCTTCAGTGGTGAATTTTTTTTCCTTTTAGGGGAATATTTTTAGGCTTATTAAAGTTTTTTTGCTTGATCCAAAATCGAGCGGCGAGCAAACAGCTTAGCAAAACCACGAGCAGCTAATTGGAATCACAAATTTGGTCTGTTTTGGTGGCAAATTTTTATTTAGGCCCGCTGATGTAAATCGCTTTAGAAGGCGCGCCAAGTTTTATCCCTTTTCGGTCCTTCGGGTCTTTAAAAATTACTATATTTTAAAAGCTATGTAATATTATGATGTGCTTCCAATGGCTCGTAAAAATTCCTCTAAAACCGGGGATGAAAATACGCCGGGTTTCGATCTCTAGAGATGCGGATTACTTTACTACTTCGTCGCCTTCTCTGGCTCTGCCAGTGTCTCTGTAACGTGTTTTATTGAAATTGATAAATTTTTCCCTGTTGTACACGGCCTATGGATGTACTCCGGGAATACTCAAATGGTGGAATTCTTTATGAAATCGATCGAAAGATAATTGTAACCGATGTAAATTATAATTAAACAACAACAAAAAGCAGTAGTAAAGGTTTTCCGGAAATTCAAAGATTAAATGTCATCGTGCTAGAACACATCAGCCTTGAACGTCGTCGAATTCGACGCTGGATTGGGCGTGGTGACGACAACAACCGGATTAAAACTTGAAATGGACCATTTCATGCGAAAACCTCTAAAACGCAAATTGAAAAAAATTTAAATGGTTGTTTAGAACGTCAAGTTTAAATCAGATTTTAAATATGATCAGTGATCACGTCCGATACCATCGCGAGCACAGAAAAAAAATTCTTACCATTGTAGAAGATAGCAAATTATGTAGGAAATGGATTGAATGTCAAAAGCCTGTTTAGGCGTGTACAAAATTTACTGGATTAAATTATATTGCGAGTAGGGGAGTAACTACAATGGGCGAGTATAAAAGCAATTCGGACATCTTTCAAAGCGTATTCATTTTTCAAACCGACGACGTTAGAAAAATTACAAAATGAAGGTGAGTCGAGCTTGCTCTTTTAATTAATTTAACTTCTTTGTTTCTCGCCCCTGTAATTTTTTTCTAACACAAATTAATAATAATCACGATATTACTGCCGGTAGCACGAAATGTGGTCGTCAAAGTCGCTTTTCACAGCTAAAAAATATTTCATTAAAATTAACTCCCAAGCTTTTGTTGTAACTGTGTGTTGAATAATTTGTTGCTACTATAACAAACTGTGCAGGTGTCAAAGAAAGAATCATTTTTATTTTTTAAAACTACTCATTGTCACTAACGGTTTTGCTCGCAACAAACGATCCTTCACGTTTTTATTTGCTTTTAAGATTTCTTTTACATTTTTTATTGAACTGAAACCTATTTTAATTTTAGTCGTTTCAGAATAACATGGGAAAAAACTAAAATTAAATCGTTAACGTTAGATAAAAATAGTAAAGGATAGGTAAAAAATCGTTAACGCAAGGTAAAAATAATAATCGCTAGTTAAAAATTATTACGAACACTCTGTGAAAACAGTATAAGTATACTACTAAAAATGATTTTTATTTAAGAAAAAAAATGTATCAATACAAATCTCTTTGTCTATAGAGAGGGGCAACTTCACGCCACTGGGTTTGCCCATTCTGTTTTTTAAAGAGATCTTAATCAGATCTTCACATCAAAAATTGCTTTTAGTCTATGTCTAGCATATCAGATATTTAGCTTAGCAAGTGGGTGTTAAATACCTAGGTAGGTGTAGGTAGCGTCTTATAAGTAGTATTATTATTTTCTATTAGCAAGTCTTATTTAAAAATTCATTATCATTACCACTTAGCATTTACATTATTTTACCTAGTAATTACAATATTTTACTTAGAAAATGACATTTATTTACCTAGCAGTGTATTAATATCCAAATACCATTATAGATAGTTCCATTTGAAACAATTATTACTACCATGTCTATCAAAGACGTTGATAATTTTGTTAGATAATGTTAGAATAAATTGAGTTCATCAATTTGCTCTTACTAATATGTAAGAAATAAAGCATCAAAAAAGCTCCAATTTTTATGTGCAATTTTCCTAATGACACGAAAAGAGCAAAGAAACAAGAGAGTATTATCAAATTAACTTGCATAATGAACTAATGAACTAATAATTGTCAAGTAAAATGTAGACATTACACTGCAGATGGCTGTTGCGGCAGTTAGGTAATTATGGAAATGAAAATGAAACTCATTGTATGAATTGTGGCGAAATGACCAATTATGTCAAGAATCCTAATGTAAAAATATGGTATTTTAAGCAGCATTTTTTTATAAAGTTATTATCTGGTAAGTCGTAATTGCTGAGCTAAGTTTTCCACAACCCACATATGTTCTTGATCCATTTTATTACATATTTGTTTTTATTTATTTTTAAGGCTAAACCTATATAGACTTAAATTCTTTGCAGACTTTTCAAGTTTTTTGCGACCCAAAATCCGGACATTAATTAGTCGTGGTAGTATAATTATAAAATGAGAAATTGACCTTCAGATGAGTTAAGATTTAAGATTTTTTGTAATTTTAAAAAGATGAGATAACAAAAGGGCGAAAAATGAAAAAAAAAAGATTTTTAGCAGATTTTTGGTGCATTTTTTTAAATTTTTTTTATTTTTTCAGGCTTTTGTTGTGTTGTCCATTGTTCTCGCCTTCGGTTTGGCCGACTGTGGGGTCGTTCCTGCCACCACCTTCGTGCGCGCCCCCAGCTTTGACAGCGCTGTAGTGAAGTCTGACCGCGTTGGCGGAAGTTTTGCTTATAGCACCGTCGAAGGCCATGCCTACGCTGCCGTTTCCCCCGTAGTCGAACGTATCGCCGCCCCCGTGGCCGTCTCCTACACCCCACACCAAGTCCATTTGGGCCACATCAACACTCCGGTCGCCGTCACACAACCCATTTATGCCGAACACTCTGTAGTCTCCCACCCCATTTACTCTAATCAACACATCTTTGCCAACCCCCCTGTTTTCGCCCAAAACCCCGTCATCAGCGGCTTCCCGAGCTTTCCCGCAATCAGCGGCGTCCCCACTTTTCCCGCTGGAGGAATTGCGAGTGCCCCCGGAGTAGGAGGAATTGCGAGTGCTCCCGGAGTAGGAGGAATTGCGACTGCTCCCGCTGTCCAAGCCAACCCTGCTCCCACACCAGTTCAAGGGACCGTCATCGATGATGATACCGTTGCTGTAGATTCTGCCTAAACTTAGATTTTGTAATAAAATAAATTTATTTATTCAAATTAATGTTGTATCTACTTCTACACATTTCGAATCAAAAAAGATTTTTTAAGTGACAACAATATAATAATTTGCAAAATGATAGGAAGGAACTGGCGAAATAGGAAAATAAAATTTTTGCTAATAATTTTACGCAGTTCTCAATGTCTATTTCTCGATACACATAATTCATTAGGACATTAGGTTTAGTATGCAGAGGCGTACTCATATTTAAGAATTACGTCTATTGGCTTTTTACCTATAGATACCATTAACGTGGGTGTACAGTTTGTAGTATGAAACATTTTTTTTTAGAAAAAACGCAGAATGTATATTTTTTATATGCAAAAAGAATACTTTGTTGTCATGAAGACATGTTTCGACAATCAGTTGCCTTCATCAACCAAAAGGTTTTGGAAGATTAAGTAATTTAGACATTTAGCTGTGGCTATACTCAACTTAAGTCAGTACATAAAAAAAAACAAAATTAAAATGAAATATAAAGACAAACACAAATATGGTGTCATAAACAAAAGCAGAAAAATGGGGAAAGTAAGTAAAGAAGAAACAACAACTTCATAGTGATAAATTTTTAATAGTTGATCCTTGTACGCAGTGTGTAATCAAAATTTTGGCTTAAGTTAAACAATAAAAATGTTCATTATTTATTTTGCTCTTTTTTTTTAGTTGCACGACTTAATACATAAATATGCCGCTGAATTTTTTGCCGTTCGGTAGGAAAAATGTAACGTTTGACTATTTTTCGGTTTTCTGGCTTCATGGCTGATGGAAATAAATTGTAATTAGTTTCGAATTGACGCTTTTTAATACAATACCGGGTCATAACTATATTTCCATTTTGTTATTACAGGTAAATCATTTTCTCATGACACGTACACAATGAACTTGAGTGGAATATCAATTTCATTCCAGCTATGTTTTCTATAGTCAGATGAATAAATAACAAACATTGTATGCATTATTCATCTTCCCTGCGATGTTACATCTCAGAATCAATTTCATGTAAAATTTTCAGGATATATGTCCCTTTTATTTATGGGTCAGAAGTACCATTTTACTAATCCTTGCACGTTGCAAGTTGAAGTATTTATTAACTAGGGATTGCCTGCTTAAGGAGCTGAACTTCTCGGATTAAACATTCGCGGCGTTGGCACCAGTGAATACGTCTTGATTCTGTGCTTACACAAATGAAAGTTATAATGCTCCAACACCTAACACAATTACAATAACAAGATATTTCATTTCAATTATTGAAACTGAAATACCAATTTGAGTCCACAGCATTAGAATTTGAGCCTCAATTAATCATGATTTTAAGTAGTGTCGCTTCTAAGCCAAGCGTCCAAGTCTAAACACCTCTTTTCACACTAAAGCCCTTTCCTTGAGGACTGGATGTAGCAACTATAATAAATTTCAAGAGAGTTTGGGTAGTGACAATTTACATAGAGAAGAGCCAATTTTGCTGTCTCAGAAAAAATTGCTCTATGAACAATTAACACTACAAAAAAAACAGACCAAAAATCAATGAGGATGATCTAAAAATAAACGTCATTGTCTACCAGGAAACTAATTTATAAAATGAATTTAGTACAATATGAATATTAAAGTTTCGACCAAATGCTGAGGCTATTAAAAGCATATTTAGCAGAATTTAATAAGGTTTAATCTTTATATTCGGTGATTAAGTCTTCATTAGTTTCCCTCACGTTATTACACTACGCTTAGTACAGAACAAGTGTGGTAAAAACAGTAATATTACCGTACTTAATTTAATTAATTAAATTTCGTTTAACTGAGTCACACAAGTTAACATTTTTAAGGAATTTTTAAATATTTGTGTATTCGTTCAATAAAAAAGAGCTGTGCCATTTTTTTATACTTAAAACATCTCGAATCTGTGCCTAAGAGCATGCAATCACGATTTGTGTTTAAAAGCAGCATTTTCTTGAAACGTCCGTTCGTTGGCGGCATTCAAAGGCAGTCAACCAGAGATCGTAACAGGCCATGAAAGAGACGCACCATTACAACTGTTGGGGGGTGTCACATGACTGCGGCATGGGTCAAATAAAGGGTACACTTGCTTTACGCCCCCTGAACACGGCCCTTAAAGGATCATTAAGTAATGAAGTTCAGGAAAAGTGCTAAAGAGCCAAAATCTGCAGATTAGTTTTGGGGCCGCCACCGACGACTAATTTATTTTATTTGCTTAAATTCAACGGCAATCCATTTAATGTGGCCGCTTTATTGCATTCAGCACACGTAGGCTTTATTTATTTTTTTCATTTAAGTTAATTTCTTCGAAAAATTTATTGGTTCAATTTGCAGAGTTTCAACTTTCTAGCTCAGCTGATGGCCCACGTTTTAGTCAATGGAATTTGGAAAGTCGAAACAAATAATTAAGGATAAGGCTCTAATTTAGATAATCACATGTGGCGAGAAGGCTTCTTAATCCCATAAAATACATTGCAGGGTGTGGAAGGGAATTTTAGACAACATATAATCATTCACAAAGCTCTGTGGAAATTTAGCTTGAAAGCGTAATCCGAGTGAATCAAGTCGGAAAAATAATTCTCAGGTTTTACAGCTCAGCCGCAGCAATTGTACTTGAGCACTTCGCCATCGAGATAAGTAAACTGAAGTTATTATCCTACTCCATTATTCTTGCTCACCGTCCTTATATTACAAAAAAAGAGAAAATAAAGGGCCTATTTCGAACTCTCGGCTAATGCGTATCGAATTTTAAATAAGTCTTTTGTTTCCAGGCATTCTGTTGCAAATACGCCACTCTCAATTATTTCCTATGTTATTGCCTTCGGCATACTGATGCAGATTGAAAATAATAAATGTCCCACACTTTCTTTGGCGTTTTATTAAAAAAATGCAAAATAAATTTGAAGGGTGCATACATCCCTGTGATCTACGTTAACTAAATTGCTTAATAACAGTGTCGAGAGGTTTGTAATTAGTATAATTTCTTGCTCGCATTTGCAATTTAACGTTCTTGGTGAACGTCTGATGACAGACGTGCAATTTAAATTGAATAACACTGAAGTAATAACAATAGGAGGAACGTTTTATGGACGGGAAGACGTGAACATGGAAGCTGTACACATTTTTGATGTCAATTTTTTGGTTTATTTGCATACATAATGAAAATGTATGTCTGAAAAAATAGTTTTCGGGTAAGCACTGCATGAAAAAACGCAAACAGAACACATAATAAATAGGGCTGCATCTGACACCGTGCGGTTTTTCTATGTAGAGTTACTGTTGTAAATGCTATTCAAAATTTAAAACAGACAGATTAATTATTCAATTCGGGAATTCATAAATTTAAAAAGAACGCGGAATTCAAGTTGCAGCGAAATCCGAGAAAATTCATTTATTGGTGAAAAATTAAAATTTAGTGTGTTGAATCTCCAAAGTTTTTCAATCAACATTTTCCGGCGAATTTTATTAATCCACAGGCCCCGATTGTGGAAAGAGTAATTTGTCTTTAAATTAGCTAATAAAAATTTTAACTTTGTGTTTATTCAGTTTGATTAGTTTGGAGACGGGACTATTGTGGCAATTAATTCGGGAGAAGATGTTTGATAAAAGTCACAAAGGGAGGAAACAATAAATTTAATCTTTTTATCTTTTGGCGCTCAGGTGTGACGCAAAAATCCAATAACGAAATTAAAATGGGTAAGAAGCTCTCAAATGTAAAATGATTCCCTGAAGATTTATAAAAGGAACTCTGGGAAAATAAATGTTATCTTTTAACAAATTTTCTTTAATTAAACGTTTTATGCTGTGGCTAATTAATGTTTATTTTATCGTTGATAAACAATGTAATTTAATTATTCACTCGATATCTCATCCCAAATGGTGTTTAGCGTCGTTAGAGGGTTTTGGAACTCGGTCCCTTATAAACATATCACAGCCTAATTTATTACCTCGCTTTTACAGTAGTCGAATAGAATTCTAATTAGAACGAAAATAATTAAATTCACCGTTTCGAAATTTTAATACTACCATTAGATGATATCGTTTTGTTATTATTCAAAAAGACACAAAGTCGATTTTTGCCACACACGTCCAAATCCAAGCTTTGATGTCTTTTCAATTACCCAACAGCATAAGTTTATATTAACTCACACCATTCCACATTTTAGATGGGAAAGAGAAAAAAGCAGTAAATCTAAATTCTTATTTCAAGGCTTCTGACTTTAAATATGTCACTCAGCGCAATATCCTCAACGGGCTCACAAACTTCAGCATAAGTTTGGTAAACGAGAAGTGTGACCCCATCGTGATTTTTCAACATCATTTTGTTTCACCCCTTACTTAAAAGGCAAACCATGTTACGAAAACATTCGAATTTTAGAAATTGAGATCAAGCACGACGGCTTTAGAATAAAAGACTTTCGTTAAAGAAAATTCCACCGATAAGACGGAAAGATTTCTGTCATTTACCCTCCCAATTAACATGGCTTTTTAACTATCAAAACTTTCAACTTCAAGCTCGATTTGAGGTCGTTAGCATTGAAATTACGCTCAAATGTATGAAATAAGTGAACTTGCACTCAATCGGAGCTGATTTGGTCCAAATATCCGGTCTCTAGTGGTCATTAATTAACAAAACTGGTTCTAAGAACTTTTTAAGCAATTTATCTTATCATCACTGGCAAATTAATTAGCGTATGCTCAGAATTTCTTCGTTACAGATTGGATTTTTTTTGTTACGATTTCTAACATTTGTTACGTAATTATGCGACCGTGTTACGTAAATTTTTGTTCTCTCAATCTGGAAGTAACGCCGGTATAAGCTTTAGCCACAAATAATTCTTATTGCTAATTTACTAATACGGCAGATTACACAATAACATGCACGAAACTCGTATGTTTTAGACCTTATTTTGCCAAACTTATTAAACATTAGAAATATGTTTTCAAAATTTATGAATATCTAAATATATTGAACGCTAGATTTAATTAAAAAAAATAATAAGTTTTAAGTTATAATTTTGAAATAAAATTATTGTTTAAGTAGTGCTTTCAGTAAACACAATCACACTTTATATTAGCTTGCACAACTTAGGTAAACAGAAAAAATACCATGTACCACGTGTGTACAATATCTTACACCAGTGTTATTATTATGCGAATATAATAGTATTACATAAATAAACTAATCAATTTAATCGTTTTAATGCAAATTCTAGGTTATTTAAATAGTTTTACTAGGTAGAGGGCATATCATTAGACTCTATAATTTAGCTAACTTTCACTGTCATTCTACAAAAATGGAGTAATCGCCAGAAAGTGTCTCCAGACAAATATATATATATACGAAAAATGATTGCTTTTAAAGTGCTTAGGTACATTATAATATCTATCAAAACATTTTGCGAGCGGTTGGCAAATATTGAAAATTTTTGTGCATCATTCATGCCCGAAGATTTTTTTTTCCTGTAGTTAGACTCCCGGAAAAAATATTTCCATCTCCGCTGAGTTTTAAAATGGTGTTGCATAAAAAAGTAAATTCCGACGTGTTAAAAGTAATTGGCAAATTTATTGCTAGAGCATTTTTCAGCTTAAGTTCGAGGAATTCTTCGCTACCTCCCTCTGTATCGCTCTGAATATATTAGTGGCATGACGGTAATTTGTTTGAACAATTATTTGTAGGAAAAGCAGGGAACGCATCCATAAACTGTAACCAATTATCGACTGGCAATTAAAAACTAATAAAAATTTCAAATTCATCATACTGTAAATTGATTTAGCGGTACAATCAAGTCACGCTTGAACTTTCGTTATGAACGTATTTTGGAATTTAGCAATTTCCCTTAAAAAATCATTAAATTAATTACGCTTTTTCTCACGATACATAGAGCAGTGGCGTGCACTTCAAGATGATGAAAAAATCGCTCGCTAACGACAATACGGTGACCCTACTATTGCACAACTCCTTTCTCCATGGCACAACAGGAAAGTTCTTCAGAGTAGGGCAAGCGAACGTATAAATACTAGTAATAATCAGCACTTGTTGCCACCTTATCTTGTGAACTTACCGCGTAAATATACTAAACAAGATGAAATTAACAGTTTGTTTTATATTAGTTTACGTTACGGGAAGTTTCGCATATCCCGTATCGCAGCCAGCTTACCAAGACACTCCATATATTAGTGCACAAAGCCCTGTTCAATATAGACAGCCACAGACTTACTTGACGCCTCAGTATGTTACCGCCCCTGTGCCAACACAACAACAGCCTGCAAAACCAGTGTACGAAGGACTACAAAAGTTCTCCACGCAAATCAGACAACCCATCCAACAAGTACTGTTAGCCACCAACGTTGACAGACAGGTAAACAACCCTCTCAATATTTCAAACGCAGGCATTTCAGTCAATCGCTTATTTTCCACAAACTAGTAGAGAGAGAAAATTAAAAACTAAAGCTGAAAGCCAAATTACGATTTGGAAACTTTTCGTTTTATTAAATCCTTTTTTAGATACAGAGGGTGGCACAAGCAGGAGGGCAACTTTTCCTGCAGCACATTCAAGCTGCCCAGCAGCAAGGTCAAGCTCAACAAGCTTTAGACGCGGCCCAGCGGAAAGCCACGTCCCAGACATTGAGCAGACAGATACAGCCTCTACCTCTTCCAATACCTCAACACCAACCGCAACCACAACCACAACCACACTACTTACGAGTAGTTCCTCAGCCAGCTCCAATTAAGTACCAACCAGCCCCTGTCAAATATGCTGCTCCTGCAGCTCCGGGTTATAGACAATACGTACAACCACAACAACAGCATCAACAACAGCAACAGCAACACCAAGAAGGGGAACAACAAAATCCAGAAGAGTATGATGTGAGTATGGGATAATTCATTTTTATATAAAACGAAGAGAAGAGAATTATTAGAATAACATTTCTGTATTAAACTGTGTTTGTTCAGTTTCTGGAAAGTGTACTAAATAGCCGATTGTATAAATTTAGTAATCAAAAATGATAAAATTTAATTAGTTTAGGAGCGTCGCGTCGCTTTTCGCAACGTTTGGTAGAAATTCAACTACGGTTTTCGAAATTACATATCAAATTTCTTTCATTTTAAGTAGCTAAAAGTCAAACAAATCTGATGAAAATTAATGCATAAATACAAGTCAGACTCCAACAGAAAGGCACAAAAATTATTTATTTAAACGACATTTTCATTCTGTTTGTTTTGTTTTAATTCTAACAAAATCAAGAACATTGTTCTAACTTTTATAATATTTGTAAATAAACAAACTTACTAAAATTTGTATACTGCAGATCAAAGTTACGAGATTATTATTATTAAATATAAAGTTACACTTGAGTAGCAGAAATGACAATGACACGTGTATTAAAACCAGGGTATGAAAAATATAAATTCAACCTCTTACTTTTGAAAATTCAAGTTGTAAATGTTATAATATTTTTTATCCGCAAACGTCACAAAACTGCCAACATTTGTGACAGAATGGCTCAGGTAAAAGATCTAGTTCTCGGACCACTTTTTTCGGACATATGGTAAATCATTTTTATTTGATAAAGCATTTTTTACTTTTCTCTGTCATCATGACTTACCATTGTTTTCACTTTCTTGTGTCTTTCGCTGCTTCGCTCAAGAGGTGATGATTCCCTCATTGTGAAACGGGAGTCACTGCACTAGTTAAATTAAAAAATACTCAACACAATCGAAAATCTCAACACAAAAATCCGAGACTGACGTTTGCTTATCAACATTGTTATGGTAATGATTCACGTGCAAAGCTTCCTGATTATTTTATTCATTTACCTTTAAATTAGTGTTGCTCAAAATTGCTCTTTACTCTTCATCAATACGTTTGCGGATAAAATAGTATATTTTATTCGGAGTAAATGTGAGTTTATGTGGCTCAGCTGAATTATTTGCCTCATTGCATTCGGCAAAATACACATTCAGCTTCCCCACATAAACTAACACTTTTACCCCTTATAAAATAATCTACCATTATTCTAGTACAAATTATTGTTATAAAAAAGACAAAGTAGGATATATCTCGTAACCTTGACCTACATATACATCCATAGGAGAGATGTCCAAAGAAGATATAGTTACATAAAAATAATAATTAGAAATAAATATTGTGGACTAAAAATCTGTGTATAATATTTCACCAGTACTTACTTATTTTTTCGTTCATACAAAACTTGACATGAAGTTGGTAATAAAAAATAAAAAAGTGTTCTGGTTGCGCACTTGCAGTCGACAATTATAGAACTAAAACAAAGCTATGTACAAATACGTGTTCTAGATATTTACGCAAAAAGGAAGTAAAGCAATTTATTAAAAGAGCAAGATATGAGCTCGAGGCAAAACCGTAGAAAGCGAAATTTCTCAAAAGTCAAAACTATGCTCTAGATTTTTTATGCTAAATTAATGTCTCCAAACAACACGTGTATAACGAGGGGATTGTTTACAAAATAACAACACTGCATTATCGTTAGATTGAAGCTACAACTGGTTAGTAATATCTAGCTATTTTGTCGAATAACTGAAGACAAAAATGTAGCTCAAATTTTTCAAAATATGTTCAGCCAGCCAATCAAGCTTTCTCATGCATTACGACATGTGAAACAAATTATCTTTAGGTATTTTCTTTCACATTTATGTAATTACTTAATAATAATTAATTACACAAAAACAAAATCCAATCGAATTATTAGACTAATAGATTCAAATCAGGTGACGGTCTAACTATGAACATTAATGGAATTCTTGAATACTATTACTAATTAACAATTACTGAATGAATTGAATCGTAATTGCTAAAAATGTATAAATACATGTTTTCCCTTTACGCTGATGAAAGCATGACTACTACAGGTGTTTATAAATCTTCGTATGTGTGATTTATTCCTTTACAAAACAATTTTTCTTGTCTCTGCCATTTTCAAGGCTTAGGTTTAATATCTGTCTGATGACAATACACACATTGTGAATTGGATGGCAAATTACGGTTCAATTCTATAGTTGATCCACACTTGATCCACGCATAATCAATCATAACCATTCTCTATAATAATATAATCAACACTAAGCATTATTTAGTAGCTATGTGATTTGCTGTCTCTGAATAGAAAGTAAAAGAACAGATAGATTAATCGAAACAATATGGGTATTTTCTCTGCGTAAACTAGATTAGATTATGGAAACTAAACTCCATCCATACCTACTCCCTACTCCTTTATTCTTGAAAAACGGATTCACCATTTATTTATTTCAAAAAGTACATAATTAAGAAAAAAATGCTTGGTCCCATACTTTCTATTCACATGCTACAAAGTTATAGACACATAAGTCGGGAGAGAAATTTTCAAATATTTATTTTTCACACAATCTGTGTGCTATATTTACGTGTGAGTTCTCCAATTATTGCCATGCTACCACTTATTAAAAATTAAGTAATTTTTTATGCTCTCGAAAGTAATTTCTTCTTATAAGTGTGTATTACGCGGATATGGACATATGTGGAACTTCAGATCCTATGAATTTCTAAATAAAAATGAAGCACATGTTTTTTTACGTAATACAGAATTTTGTGACAAGATTAGAGATAAAGCAACAGTCGATTATTCAGTGTAACCGACGCTATTATCAAATTTACTACCTTTAAATCCACATACATTTCGGGGATAATCTCTTCCGGGGTAGCGAGTATTACATATGAAACTCCTCTCACAGCTTGGACCCTTTCAAACTTTCACTGAGTTTGATTCGATTAACTTTTTTACGAAACGAAGTAATCGGGATTAAAATGTTGTAATAAATAAGTGAAACTAATCGTTCTCTGTCGATAGTGTGATTAGTTGATCAATCAGAAATTTATCAGTAGGTAGATGATGGCAAGTCAGTCCCAAATGGTAATCCGCAATAACACTTCAAGGATAAAGGGAGCTTTCATGTCGGGTTGAAGTGCCGCATATTAGGAATGCGTTCGAATTGAGCTGGAATTGATTAATTTCTAGGCCATAGCTGCCTTAATTGTTAATATGCCGTTTGGGATTAATTGCAGTGTTCGTACCTGGCCCAGAGTATAGCAGTGTTCTGACAAAATATTGTTATTCGATAAAACTAGTCAGGTTTTAGGTATTTTTACTGAATAAAGTCTATGGGTAATTTTCAGCTTTAGCTTTACGTAACGCGTCCCTTTCTTATCAATTTGAAAGCTGGGTTTAGAGCGAATTAATGTAGAGTCAGTGACCCGCACAAGGCGATGGTTAAAAACCCACATGCCAATGCAATATAGAATTTTCATAAGCTTGG
The DNA here is from genome assembly GCA_939628115.1 of Tribolium freemani. Classification (NCBI taxonomy): domain Eukaryota; kingdom Metazoa; phylum Arthropoda; class Insecta; order Coleoptera; family Tenebrionidae; genus Tribolium; species Tribolium freemani. The sequence goes on along the minus strand of OW626785.1, from coordinate 13,903,144 downwards.
TAGCGAACTTAGCAGCGTATTAACAATAATTCTACATGAGAGAAAACATGCAAACATTCACTTTTATTAAACCGTAATAACCCTAATCATATCAATTGAGCTGCAGCACCAGTTTTAATTGGTCTTTCCGAGAGCGAAGAGTCGGAAGTACTCGGTAATAGTTTTATTGCACGTTTCAGTTGTATTTAAATTTAACGGGAGATTAAACCGGCAGTGCAGAATCAGATTTACGATTATTCCGCTAAACATAAAATTAAATTTGGCCAGCCGCTCGTGGACTTGGTTTTATTTGAAGGAATGAAACGTTTTATACCTTTTTCCAATTTTGTTGATTGCGTTTTTCAAATTTACATGTGTTTTAGTGATGCTAAACGGTTTATGGCTAACTGTGGTGTGAAAGGAAACGAGCTGCTTGTGGATACAAGAAATGCTGATACACTTTCACCGCGTATCAATGGCCTGCGCTACATTTAATTATCGTTTTATTCGAAAACAAATCAAATGTGGGAAAAATCTCACTTTGTTGTACGTGTATCCATCAAGCATGATTGGATCCAAATGTACAAAACAGAGTTATACTTTATTCTTGGATTTTTTCATTCAGTTAATTGTACAGACGACTTTAAAAGAAAACGGGAATTAACAATTTTTTTTTAATACGAGTAGAAGCAAAGAAAGAATAATTCTATGCTTCTAAACATTTTTCACACAAACAACTGTCCAGTCAGGGTCAAAACATTTGGAGACGTAAGATTATTCTGCACGCACTGCTGCCAATTGTAATAGACAGTAGTGTGTAAAAAAATTTGAAAATGTGAATCTTTATTAACCTGAATATTATTATTTCGAGCGTCATTTTAAAATACTAAAGAAATTGTCTCTATCCCTAAAATTACGTTTTTTATTAATTTTTAATTAAGTAATAATTTTTTTGGAGCTAGCGTCGATTATTTTTACGTATTTTTTGTAAACACAACATTAAAGCATCGTTTCTTTTTGAATGACATGTTTTTGAGATTCTCCAAATACACGTTTAACAGACTCACCTTGTAGCCGTTGGCAAAAAACATGTCGTAAATGGAAAGAAAACTTTTCCCCACCAGCTGCACAAAAATCTCAAAAATTCGTAAGGAATTTCTTAAGAAAAAAGCAAAAAAAGTATGTATAAATATTTGAAGAATTCTTTTTAAAGTTAAATACTATGATCCATATTATACTGTTCAGAACAATTTTTTTTACTCTTTTGATCAAAACGAGATCTTCCTAATGAGCTACTGAATCCTGGGACATTTGCCAATGCTTTTTTAATGTTTTGCTGAATACTTCTTAAATTTTTACCCAAGTGGGATCAAGCTTTTTTATATTGTATTCATAAAGTCTAGCAAAAATCGTTAATTTTTCAAAGAATCTAATTCTTTATTTTTCTTTGTAATTATTATTCAAAAATTTTATTTTTACACCCTTTTTAAACATATTTTTAAAAACATATTTTTTGTGCCTCTTGGACCTAAGAAGTAAAGGTAAAATAATCATTGCAATCATTTATTTTTATTTAACCCGGCGCCTCCACCATAATGACACCAATATGTTAGGGTGGACAGAAACAATACCAAATATAGGTTTTTGGGGATGTTTTTTTTTGTTTGCAGGTCAACTTACTGTAAACAAACACAAATAAAATTATCTAAACTTACACCGAAGCGGGATTTTAATGCATTGCGTTTCTATTTTTATCAAGTGAAAACAAATACGTGATTTATTTAACTTTTTATTTATCGAAATAAAAAAGTTTTATTTTTTGCAACAATGTGTTAGATTAAAATAGAAACGATGGAAAGTAACAAAATAATCGCCGGTTCCTGCTTTCATTTTCTCTCCATATATTTAGCTTGAACAAACATTATTAATTATTATGGGCTCTTATTTCAGCCAAATCCTTCATACCAGTTCGGATTCGACGTGAATGATGATCTCTACACCAACTACCAAAATCGCAAAGAACAAAGAGAAGGGGGTAAAATTACAGGAAGCTATTCAGTTGTCGATCCTGACGGTTTTGTAAGAACAGTGACGTACACTACTGATCCTAAAGAAGGCTTCAAAGCTGAGGTAAGTTTACAACTCAATATTTTACGCAAAACTGCGAGTTTTATGCCGATTTCAAACAACCCGTTTCGAGAAACACAACCCATCACAATAAATTCTGAAGTTCTAATTAATTTGGTAAATGTATTGTTCGATTCCCAGAGGATCGACGTTCTACTTTTAATTAATTCTAATTCGAACATTTTTTACTCTCTGATTTTTCATTATCTACTTGTTGCAGGTCACGAGGCAGCCTACCGACATAGTTGTCAAAATACCTAAACCCGATCCCCAGTTTCAAAGACCTGCACAGCACTATATACAGCAGGTATGTATTTTAATAATTACCACACTGAAATTTTTATAAAAGGATCAAACTTTCCAATAATTGCAAGGAGACACAGCAACATTAAGTTTCAATTTATCAAATGTGTCAAATAGAGATATTACCAAACTTTTCTTAAAAATAAAACTTTCATACACGTAGATTATACATAACATATTGATTTCTAAATTGCTAAATTTTGAATTGTGAATTTTTTTGAACAACAAGCGACGAATATGCCAATATTAATCGCTTTGATCTATAGTCCGTAAATTGAATTTTAATGAAAAAGCAAGAGAAAAAAAAGCAATTCTCATTAAATTAGGTTTTAATTATTAATAAACGCCTTTTGTTGTTTCAGTCGGCTCCTGTCCAGCAAAAAGCTCAGGCACAAGCACAACAACCTAATTTGATCCAATATCAGTACCAATAACTTTCTGATCTGAACTGACGAAGTGGCAAAGTTTTGCCATTATCGAGAACATTTTATTGTTATTATTTTTAATTATTTGTAATTAAGAATTAAAGTTTGTAATAAAAAATTTTAATAACTTTTTTGTTTAGTAAATCAACGCCCAAACCTGCGGGTAAATAGAAGTTTTTAGTTGATGTCAGTATACTGCGATTACAACTAATGACAGAGACGGTCAATAAAGAAATAATTAACACCCAAGACAGAAATTCATCAGCAAACAACTACATCCTTTGAAATTAAAGTTTTAAATTTGCAAATGCAGTACGTTCGTTTGTCTACGTCGGCTTTGACGCAGTAAATACCAAAGTGTAATTGCATTCTTATAGCCCCACACATTTACAGTCGAGTAAATCCTTTGTGGCAGGAATATTTTCCTGTAAAATGGCAATTATATTTTGTGTGTAGGAACGGACCTGGAATTTTCTGTGTGAACGCGTTGGTCCCAATATTAGCATTTTAAAATTAATCACACGGTATTATGGTAATTTCAGTAACAATAGACACTGATAATTTTTTATCTATTGTGTCGGGAATGTTTTATTGTATTTTATTGGGTGTAACGCACTGTAATGCTTTGTACGTCTGGATTTAAGAAACAAATCCAATAAATTTGTGCTGGAGAGTATGGCTCTAGCAGTGAGTGCAAATAAAGGTTGGAATCTCTTGGGCATGCTGAAACGAGATCTGGAGAAATATATTTTATTACTGCATTGCCTCGACGGATCATATCCCGAGCATAAATTTAAACAAAATGTGAAAATATTCCACGCAAGTTAAATCGACGTGGAAAACTGCACTAAAGAATTACACTCAAAACTTTCCGGATTTTTTTCGAGTCTTGATTACAATCCTCTCAACGGTCTGAAGTTAAACAAAGGATTTTTATTTAGCTTCCAGATTCAACTACGGCTTAAACTCGCAAGTATAATGAAAGAAGTAAAACAATGACAACAACTCCCATTCAAAAAGCGAAGCTGTAAACAGACACCTCACTCATTTTTACACATCATTACAGTTTGAAACTTTCACAATTTCCGAGAAATTTATATAGTCTTGCAAGGTCTTTGTCATTTCACAATTTCAGGGTAAATGTAGTGTAAATTTTTGCAAGCGTTTTTTCTAATCCCTCTCGAAAAAATCGGTCGCACTGACGATTAAAAACGCTAGTTTATACAACTTTTCAGCAGCGTCACTTCACAAAAACAAAACGCCATTTTCTGAAAGACCTGTCTATGGAGTGAAAAATGTGTGCTGTCAATTGTTAACTGTGGTGGTTATTCATACTGTCATTACAATAGGAACCCTCTCTCAATCTCGTGAAACACCCGATCACTTGGAAAACAATCTTCGATTAAGACAATTTGACTGGAAAACCCAAATGAACAACTCGAACTACGTCATTTTTTTCACTCAGCAAAAACACATCCATTTTTAATTTGAAAATTATTTATTTTAGTTGAGACGCAAAATTACCGGCGGTAATTAATTAAGCTAAAAATGGCAAATATTTGTACTGTAAAATATGCACACTGTTGACGCCCTAAAGGCGTCTTATCGATCGATTGCTCGCTCTAAATTTTATAAATTCCCAGAATGACCAGTAATCCAAAATCCATTCTACTTAAGATAAACAAGTTCGGCTTTCGCTGAGGTTTAACAGGAATTTCGATAAATATGCCATTGGATTCTCGTTTTCAAATTCCCGTGCTCTATAGCCTACCCGAAAATACCATAAAATAGATGGGATGAACTCGGCCGGTAAATATATAATTTATGGCAATGACGCTGACCGGCCAGTAATCTCACTGAACTGTGCAGATTCATGTCTTACTTGGTCACTTATCTGGAGACCCCAGTGCAGATTTGACCAGTAAACCTGTTCGTGTCTTTATCGAAAGACTTTAACATTTTAGAACACGGTTCGAGTCGGTTGGAACAATAAATTATTACTTTTTAAAAGTCTGCAAATAATAATTTGTTTCACACACCTTTAATGAAATTATAATTTCTACGTTTATTTATTCTCTATTAAGCAAAATTATTTTTGTGTTAAAATTTTTCTATCGCGCCATAGTTTATTGTACGAATGCCGAAAACCATAAAATTAAAAGTGAACAAAACGTCAATAGGTCCGTTTTAAAAAGGTTTGGTTTTCCGGTTTTTATCGTGATTTTGGTCGATTTCTAATACCTGGAGTATTTTTTAAATATTTCTTTGAACCCTATAAAATGTTGTAACCTTTAACTCAGATGGACAAGTATAAATCGCGTAAACTAGTGTAATTGTTCTACTCGTATTAGAATAATTAATTTACGCCATAGATTAAATTAGAATTTGTTGGAAAACTTGTTTATTATTTGAATTAGGAATAAATTTGAAGAAATGGGAAGCACACTGGTAATAAGGGATTACAAGTTATCGTTGCAAATGAGATAATTTGTAAATAACGACCACAATTCGTTACAACGCTCTCACCTAAATTGGATCGCTATTTATAACCAGTTATTAATAATAATTTAGTGGCAATTTTGTAAAGTGCCATCATCAATCTAATTCTCAGCTTAGCAAATCATTAAGTGAGTGTCTTTTTAAATGATGGAAGCGTGATAGATGGTAATTATATCAGCTTTTCACGAGATTTGAAATTTTGAATTTTTTTGCTTAAATTTTAATGGTCAAGGCGTTGACCTTCACAAAAATGAAAAAAATTTTTTTTAACTCTCTCTAGCAAAGTTTTATAGACTGTTCCATGCCTCTACAAGTCTCTGGAGTTGTTAAAAGTGGAAAAAAAGTCAATGGGTTCGATTTTTTAAATTTTGATTTTTTCAATGTTTGTTGTGATTTTGGTCGATTTCCGGTGACCGGAACTCCTTTTCAAAAAAGATTGTTGTTTTCCGACTAATAGTTTTGAAATTATCTATTTTCTCGTCAAAACCCGGAGCCGTTCCGGGCAACGGTTGCGGGTATAGAGGCATTCAAAATTAAATTAAAAAAATTCATAACTCAAAAACTAAAAGTCGTAGAGCAGTAAATTCTACGGCTCATTTTACATATAATATCAGTTTTTCGCACGATTTAAAAATTTGAATTTTTTGCTTAAAATTAGGGTTGCCATTTCATAGTGGTACTTTATTCTTCAACAAAAAAATTCGTAACTCAAAGTCTGAAGTGAATTCAGAGGCTTATTTTTCGTGTTATATCACTAATAATTATAAGTAAAGAAAAACTTTTAACTAATTTATTACAAAAATATATTTTATCCCCAAGTCTGGCAGTCAGAGATAGAATTAAGACTATTTGTAAAAGCTTTCAAAAGCTTTAAATAACAATCAAGTGTTTTGGTTCAATGTTGATTCAATATGTTGCATTGATAAAGATATTATTCAATAGGACAGCCTGAATGATCGCATCTACTGCTTAATTGCATTACAAATGCTAATGAGAAACCCACAAATGTGATTCACAATCAAGCTACTAAAACTGTATAGCCATCACTCAATCGCAGTTCTGCTAAACCCTACATAATCTCGTTTAAAAACTGGTAGCAAATGGAGGGAAAAATTTGTTTACAACGGACACCGCAAAACCCTCCTCTAATCTGTATGGAACTCCGGCTCTATTTTTATTACCTTAACTTTGTTAAATAAGTGTAACGTGATCAAGGTATTAATGCAAAAGCTACAGGGTGTAATTTTATCTAGAATTCATCAGAATACGCAAGCAGTTCATAGATGAGATCAGGGTTTCGATGATGCTGGCAATTTTTCTTATAGGCAAGATTTTTCCCAAAAGTATGATCAATTTTCGGTAACACTGCTGTTACTCATGTCGGAGTTACTCCTTAATTTAATTTCTGTTACCTAGTGAAATTCATTTAAGACGTACGGATTAAATTAGCTTTAGCGTGTAATTCGACTAAAACTTAAACAGTCACTTGCGTGGGTTTGTGAAAGACACAATGAAATTCTAATGTTGTTAATTCCAACGGGGATCTTCTAACCGTTAAATACAGATGCAAATTTAATACGATTTCAATTGCTTCTAAAGAAATCTCTACGTTTCCCGTCTATAAGTCCGGGTCCTGAAGGGAATAAGATGTCGATGTAATGAACTTCGATGAATCGGACGCATAATTTCAGCTAATCAACTTAATCGACCAGCTAGGGCTGCTCAACCTTACATTATCAGTGAATTAAGTGATTTACAAACATTATTAAGCAAAATAAAATAAAACGGGCATTAGGTTGATTGGTGTGTGCTGAACAATCGTCTCAGTTACCGGAAATTTAGAGTGATATTTTATCGGAAATATCCCCAAACATTTTATATCTATTATGAGATAAATCAGCTTCGGCCATATATTTCTTGATCTGCAATAACAATTCGATTGTGTTGGTACCGTGGAGAGCGATGTATCGAACTGCTTCCTTCAGTCCACGGTTTGCCAAGACTCACATTTACTAATGTTTCGCCACAATGAAAATAAATAGTGGCGGTTAAATCAACATTCCCTTGTCTCTTCGTTTATACTAACATTTATTTCACTGAGAGAAAAGTCGTTGTAGGCAATTTATTTCATGGGTCACTTCATGCACTCCAGCTTTGAGCTTTTGAATTTTACAACTTTGTTGTTGCATTATCCCGAGACAACTCGTTTAGCGGAAATACGCCTCGGTTATGTCACCTACGGACAAATTAAATTAATGGACCTGAGTCTTATTATTGAAAATTTTTACACAGCTCTCGTTTGTGCGAAAGTTCGTTTAGACTCCCCGACGGGAAACTTAAACAAATTTATGCATTCTGAAGTATTAAAGAAATTAACCTAGTTTTGCAAGTTTATTAGTTCGAGAGACTCTAAAGTTGAAGCGGATTCCCACAAGATGTTTGATTTCGAGGTATTTCGTGAAGAGGGTTGATAATGAGAGAGACAATAATAACGCTTTACGTTAGGTTTGTTCAAACGGCGGTAAACTTTGCAGACTTTTCAGACACTGCGGGAAGCATTATTATTATTATGCACTCGCACTTGTAACGCTCGTTACAACTCTTGTTGTGGAATAGGACAAAGCAAAGCTGTCGACTCGTAACTTGACGAACCTCTCTTTTATCAGGTCGCAAGCGTTCAAATTTCGTGTAGTATCAGCTTAGGACTGAAATTAGAAAGCACATTACTTTTCCTGATGAGAAATAATATTATGTGAGGTTTACAGCTTATGCTGCGATATTCTCTTTTACAGCCTCATAAACATAAAGTTGTACGTTTCATAAAGTAAATAACTTGCTTGGAAATTTCAGAAAGTAAAAATACAGATTATGTTAAATCTTTCTGCGATTATGGAGTTAGAACTAAGCTTCCATTCAAGTCTACACTCATTTACCCATTTCGAAAATATCAAGTTTGGTGGAAAGTTGCGACAACTTTATAAATAACACATGACTCGTTGTAAATGCATCATGCACGATCAATTGAAGTGAAATGAAATCCTTTACATTACAACTGTAATTTAGAAGTTTATTACAACTATGCGGTAAAGTCTGGAATTCAAGTAATACTCCCTTCCTAGACTTACTGCTGCTCTCAAAGCGAAATATTTGTGATTGAAAGATAGAAGACAATCGCGGTTTATGCACAATACAACACTCCTGTTTAATACATATTAATAGTCAATTCCTGTGGAGGAAAATAGAGACAAAATGTGCAAAAAATGCTGAATTAATATGCGGTCTGTTAACTGTGACTTTTTTAACATACAAAAGGTCGGCTATCACTTAACCGGGGCTAAATACTTTAGTAACGATTGCTTTGACAGTTTGTTACCAAAGCTGGCTAACTAGCAGATAGTGGTGCAGTAAATTCCAGTCGTGATTGCATTTAATCCTGTCAACGTAACGAGTGCGACATGAAGGCGACTTGGTAAATTTAACCGGTGCTTTATTGACGAAGATAGTAATCTGAGTAAATCTGCACATCGTGATGCATATGCAGTCCACTAAAATCGGGTATTATTCCCTGTTGTGCACTCTCAAATCTTGTTTACTAACAATGTTGTACATTAGATCAGAGTACCCATATCATGTAGCGTAATTAAATTTCTGGAAGCACCGAGCCCCTGTAACGAGACAAGGACTGATTTATTTGTGTTTGACTTTGACGAAAGTGGATACTGTATTGACTTTGTAACATAAGTCGTGTAGACGAGGGCCCAGTTAGGTAAAGTATCTGTTTTATTTGAGTTTACCACTGGGAAACATCGTTAAGTCCACTAACGTCTTCTAATTTAAGGGGTTTGCATTTTATTATCAGCCCCGGCCTGACCGTCTCACGACTCTAAGCCCAACAAAGTTAAATTCCGTGTACCCGCAGGACGCAAAGGGGGACAGACCCAAGCAACGTCCAAATTTGAACCATTCGACTTCACTCCCTTGTTGCCTTCCTGTGTTTGGATTAAAAATTGACAAGTTTTAATAAAGAAAAATTAAGCCAATAATCGTGTGCCGAAGAGGGTACTTAAAAACAGCGAGAGGTCTCCTCATTTCGCTAAGCAATGTGTTCGTTAAAAGCGCTTAGTACAGGATAGGAATCACTTTAGTCCTTAAATCGTGTTTATCGATCCCTAGATAGCGGTTTGTTGGTAACCACAAGCTTTTTCAAAGAAAGGTTACAATTTACATTCCGCCCTCAGCAGGTTATTGAAGTTTTTCTTGATTTCCCTCGGGTACCATCGTGCAATTTACAGAGTAGCCTTAGAATAAGTTTTAACTGATTTTTACCTTCCTTTAAAATCCCTAAGCACCTCATTGTAAATTCATTCAATTATTTGCATAGTGTCAGTGGTGTCTTTACTGTCCTTTAAGCACTCATGCCAACAAAAGGCGCTTAATAAAGACCTGCCAAGTCCATCTACTCAACTTTTATTATTAATTAATTATTTTGCTCATAATGCGAAATAATTCCCAAGAATGTAATTAAAAAATGGAAGTGTTTAGTTCTAGAAATTGGAATGTTTTAATATACAAAATAACAGAGTTTTCACAATTTAGTGTTGACAATGTAACGTACCGCGGTTTCATTCCGACTCTGACCTACAAGCGACTGTCTTCCGTAACTTTATATATTCACTTGCGGTTACACCAGATGTAACAAACGATGATGTACAATTTCTGCACAAACTTCAGCTTATGGACTCAATTATAAATTAGTTAACTTAATCTAATTGAGGACAATCGCCAGACGCTGCTAACTCGTCTGTCTACGTAATTTTAAATATTTTACTCAACCTGCGGTGGCTTAAGAAATTCACCACGTGTGCGGGTATTATTGTTAAAACAAAGGAAACAAAGCTCTCGTTTTTGCAACTGTCTGTTCAGGCTAGTTGTTTTTTAAATTAAATTTGTGTCAGATGCAAATTAAAATGCAGATTAATTCAGTTTTAGGCCTGATCCTGAAGTAATTTTTGTAAGTTTTAATTTTATTGCGGGTGTATTGCGAAAAGTAACATATGGTTAGGAACAATTAAAAGTAAGAGGAGAAAACAAGCCAACAGATGTAGTCTATGTACACATTCCAGATGAAATTTTGTAGTCTAACAAACATTATGAGTTGGAGCCGTATAAAATAGGGCCCGTATTTTCCTGAAATATAGTATGTTATATGGAACTCTACGTCACATGATTCATAGAGTCGGGGGCAAAAACATGTTGCACCGACAGAAATATGGGTCCAAACCAGAACTGCTTCGGAAAGGTTTGTGACTTTTACAACAATATATATAAATGTTCGCAACGTAGCTCGCAATCCCAGATTGCCTTAACTGTTTTTCGGCTTAACGCAATCGTGCAGTTTTGAAATTTAAATCCTTCGATATAATATAAACGGGTTTCCACGCCGCTCCTGCTTTTTGCAATGATAATTCCTGATTGTGCTCAAATTTACGACGGTGAGTTTGTCTTAAACCGAAATCTGCGTTAATAAATCATATAATTGCGAACTTTAACGAAACTATTTATCTCAGATTTGCATAGCAAACAACCAAAATTAATGACGCAAAGTTTGGAAAAGAGCAGCGTTCCATGGAGCTGAGAAGATGTCACGGGGCTGTTTACACCGGCCCTCAGACCACGCAATTTAATCGATTATGTTCATCTCGTTTTTTCTTTGTAAATTTGTCCCTAATACGCACAGCCGCCTCCTTTTCGAATCGTGATGAATGAATGTGCACGAAATTACGCTGCCGTCCAAATCCATTTATATTAAATTTCACGCAATTTCTTTGTGGCCTCTTAAAAGCCCGATAAAACTCCCTGCGCTCGTCTCAACTTTTTTGCTACTTATTCCGATGCGAACACTAAAACTCGAAAAGCCAGGGCTTTAATCGTTGCCATTTACGATATAATCATTAAAAAGCACCGAGCTGGAAGTAGGACGGTTTCGTTATTCACAAATATCAAGTGTTCATAAGTGTTCACTCAAAAGAAGGACCAAAATCACTCAGACATTTTAACGTATCCTCAAGAAGAATGAATCCCCATAATAACAATAGTCCTAATCCAAAAATTTTCTCATTATCTGATTTTTACACAATTACCCAAATAATTAGGATTCTATACAGCGTGGGTTAGTACAGCTAATTATAAACCTTTAGGTGTTAAAATATTTAAAGAGTGATTGCATAAAGTTCAGAATACTAACCCACTGCATTGCCCTTGGAAAGAATGTTTCAGGAATAAGAAATAGAAATTTAAATAGAAAGGTAGCTTTTAATTCTGATGATTTTACCCTAAAAGTTCAATTATATCTATAATTTGTATTGATTCTTTTGGGCATCTAAAGGTCAACATCAAAGAACACGCTGCATCGTTTTAAAATTAATCTGAATAAAAAGTAGTTGATCAGTTTCCAACAATAAATCAATAACGGCCTTTAGCGAGCAATTAGTTCCAGTAATTAAAAAATAGCCGCTACCGTCACTAGTTAACTGGTACTTTGCTAATTCACTTTTTTGTGAATTTAAAACTTCTAGCTTCGAGCAAATAACGTGAAGCACCAATGTAATTATTCTATAAAAATGAGCTCGTTAGAGAATTTGATTTTAACTATTTACATTGTTAGTAGACTAAAACACGTATGTTACGAATTTTTTTATTTTATTTTCTATGCAACTTCGTTGTACGATTTACAATAAAACCAGTACGAATGGCGAAAACTGTTTTTAATTTTTAAGCATTTCATGTATTGGCTGTTTCAAAACTATAAAAACGCCAACGTCGCATTTTAGAGAATTTTTTTTAAATAAAGTTGATAAAAATGTAAAATAGTTATTCATGATTAGATCTCTCATTGAAACTATAAATTAGCTATCAATTTTTTGAAGTGCATAAATAATTTATAACAACTCATTTTGAGAGAAAATGCGACGTTGGCGTTTTTATAGTTTTGAAACAGCTAGTATGTACTTTATCGAGTATTGGAATTAATCTGTTTAGAAATAAACGTTCGTTTATTCATCTGACCCGTAAGGGCTAAACAGCCGTTTCAAATCCGATTTGTGCGAACTGTATAGAAACAATCGGTCTGTAGAGTTTCTCTATTCCAGGGTCTAGTGTAATTTGTAAAACAGGTGATGATTTCAATAGATCCGCCCTTGCCGTGCTGTGATGTGTTCACTTATGTGCAAAATTCCCAACAATAACTTTACAGGAAGTTTAGCGAAACAGTTTGTTCCAGTAAGTTTAACGTGTTATCGTCAGATAATAGCGGCTCGATATTACTTGGACTCATTCGCTACACTTGAAGTCGTTTGTATGAAAATTTCCTCCACACGTATGCTGAGTCTGTGAGCTCAAGTACCCCAAGGTAATATTGCATAGTAATGCAATAGTCTAGTCGCTCTTGTATTATTTTAATATAGGCGTGTACATGACCAAACGAGCACACTACTATATAACCAGCCCCACAATGACGCCATTTTCATACCAAACATTAATTAAGTTCATTTTCCTTACGGGTGTTTATGACCGAAAACAAGAAATGAACCTCCACGCAAATCCCCCCATTTTCGCTCTCGAAGCTTAATTCCAAAACATGTGTTAAAAAACTTTTTTCTGTTCTTCTCAAAATAGTAGATCAAGTGGCTTTTAATTTCAAATTAAAACTGTGAGCTTTAACAATAAGCGCCCGCAAGGATACCACAATATTTTCAATAAAGCGGAACCAGTTTTTCACTGGAAACGTATTCATGTTTGCAAGCTGTAATGTACACACTTTCCTCGATATACGGAATAATTAATCCTTTTACAAAGCAATTAATTATGAAAATCTCTCTAGCTAAAAGTTTGAAGCTTCCGGAAAATTTAGTGTTTCAGTATGCACGAGTAAACACGTAATTCTAGCATTTGTCGGGAAAAATATTTCGCTCCTTGTAAAAATGAAAAGGTCTTACAAAAGAGTGCAACCGCGATCAATCCAATATTTCGAGACAGGAGTATAAAAAATAAAAGTAAAGATGTTGGGAGTAAGTGAGTGGATGCTGAAACGAAGGTTGGAAATGCGAAGTTTAGCAAAAACATAAACATTCTACGCGTATGGTTTTATAAAGAACCAATAACTCTTTAAATATATATTCAGCACACGTACGCTACGAAATTCTTGAAGCTATCGTAAAGTGTCAACGATTTCAAGTTATCTCTTTCGTACACCCTTAGGAAAAAGGAAGGAAACTACAATAGAACAAAGTCTTGCTACAAAGATATTCAAAACAAGAAGTCGCGCGACACACTGATCAAAGCCTTCGTATAATAAAAACGCCATTGGGAGGTTAGGTTGGCAAAGGCGTCATACGCTTTCAATTTCCGATTTGCTCATTGTTGTAGTGAGTGTACAGCTTCCGATAGCTCCGGGTGTCGAACCGACGTTCCGCAGGCTGTTTTCTGTGGGAGCACCAGCAGAATCACAATATGTTTCAAAAGCGATCGCCACTCAACCCTGTCACTCACCTGAAATATATTGCACTGCTGTTTGTTTGTCCCGAGCCTTACGTAGATTGTATCTCTAAACCAATAAAGTGCCTGCTTCATATGGAGGAAATCACGAAAAATGCAATTAGGAAATTGATGTCTTGCTTCCTATTATTAGGGAAAATTCAAAGCTTTTTCTGATGGCTTGTGATTGTTTCCTCCAGATTTCCCCTTACGACATTAATTAGGAAAGCTTACATTGAGTATTAAAATTAGTCTATGTCGGTTGTCATTTTTGTCTGATAAACTATTTTTGTTTTCCTTCCACTACGTCCATATCTAGCGGCTCCCAGCAAAATAGTTAATACCGCTGAAATCTGAATCCGACGAGATAAATAACTCAAAAAGTCAAAAAATGTAGTTGGGCTATATTGCCACTTCACCCTCGATATGAAAATGTGCATGCCAACAATATTTACAATCTGTATTTAAAATTGAAATACTCAACATGTTTCGAATAGATGATGCTGACACACTTCACAGGATATCGGCTTACCTCGACTCTAAATTAAACATTTTTGCAATATTTTAAACGTGGAATGTAACTGGGAAAAAATGATTGCAGTAAATACTATAGTTGAGGAATAAATATTTATAGAGCTGCTGGGTTTTATCCCAGAAACTGAAAAAAAAAATGCTATTGTTGGCTTTACATCTACATACTAGACAGACCTTGAACAATAAAAACAATAATTTGAAAGTCAGGTGTTAAACATATCCAGCGAAGCATCCAGAAGCGTGATTGTAGTCTTGGTTTTATACGCTTTGCACTCTGTTTACACCAACACGACTTGAATATAAATCTAAATTTTGAATGTCTAAGAACTGAAGAAAATGTAGCATTGACGTCGTTCCTCGCACTGTGGCGGTAATCCCACGTAAAAGATCAACGTGAACACCTTAAGAAACACTGAAAAGTTAATATAGCGTCACTACTACTGGAACAAGTCATGCATGATTAACTGCGTTCGAGATTTATAACAACAGTTAACTTGTTTATTAACGCCAAATGACTAAACAACAGTTAAAGTGCACAGGTGCTAAATTTTAAAAGCGTCAGTAAAAAGAACGCGACGAGGTATTTGAAGGTTTTGCAGTAATTTACCCCAATAAATCACACGGTATCGTTTGAGCTGGAGGTGGATGAAAATAAAACAACGTCTTGTTTGTGGGATTGTTATGTCGGAACAAAGAATTTTTAAGAACAGAGTTCTATATTTCACTAAAATCTGCTTTTGACTAGTTGACATTTTCCAATTGTAGGAGTCCTAATACGTTATGTGATTCGAATAAATTTCGATATTTCCTACTCGGTAGGTCAGCAAATTTTAGTTTGTCCCTACTTCAGTTATTTCATTATAGATTATTTCTCCAAAATCGACGAGTTTTGTTTTCGAACCTCGATAGTTCGTACTAGTTATTTTCTTTCAGTATAAAATAAAAGTCATAATAATGGGTATCGATTACTCATTCTGTCTGTGCAAAAAGAGCCGATGCTCTTCAAAGTGTGTTAAGTTTATCTGATGATTTTCCGGCGGGGAAATTCTTATAAGGAAATAAATTACGTCACGTCAATGGAGTTTTAATTGAAAACAGTGAAGTGTGTGATGTAGACATTGCCCTAATTGTGTTCGTCTTTGGTCACATTTCACCATCAATCACGTGGTCTATATTTTCTGAACCAGCTAATCGATCGTCTTTCAATTTGCCACTCTTATATATTTCACATTTTGTGCGGAATATTTTTTTCGAGCATGTAAAATGCAAGAGACGGTGAATATTACATGTGTCGTATCGTATCACTTCTCCAAGACGCAGTGTCCTTTGAAAGGTGATTTTTTGTGTGAAAAAAATTTGTCAATGCCTACATTGCAATAGGAAATATTTTTCATCTCACCAAAATATCCTCCGTAATAGTTCTGGTGTGCAATAATTAATTTCAGAAGTATACTCACACCAGACTGGAACAGGGTAATTAATAACAAATAGCATTCGCATGCACGAACCGGTAAATCCCCTTCATTAATTAATTAGCATAAGTGAAGAGGGTGGAGATATAAATGCGCATACACCTACAATAGTTTTGATTAATGAATGCAATTCACAGATGCTTATTTATCAGGTATGCCGATCAAAACCAGGGAGCACCAATTGGCCTCTCTAATAACAGAATGGCCAGAGTTCAACCGTGATTCACCAATTCCATTAGCAAAACAATTATGTAAAATAGGCACTGGTCAGTAAACATCACTTCACCGCAGGAATGCGACACCATTCAACCATCATGTCAAACCAAGCCGATGAGTCGCAATTGTCCAGTTTGTTTATCATCAACTCGTAGCATGAAGCCACCTAAGTAATCGAAAATATAATTGTGGTGCCTTCAACTGCTCTTGTACCACGAAAAGATATAAAAAGGCATTTTTTTATTAGATAGTTTTGAAGCAAATAAATCAACTTATTGAAAGGAGTCAGTTGCAGTGCCCGCATTGCTTCAATATCTTGCTAAATCACTTTCTGTTTACCCAAACGAGGAATTCGTGCAATAGCCAGACTAGGTCCTCCTCGTTTTATTTTTATCTATGCGCTTTGAAAGCGAACAAATGTAATTTTAGATTAAGTGCCTGCACAATAGAATTGCAGTAATTTCTGATGGTCGTAATACCGTTATCCTGCCTGCAGTCAACGTATAGTGAGTTGATGTTATCAATTTCCCCCAATAAGCTGCCATTTTCGAAATTCAACCGCACCAATGAGGGTAATGGAAGTATATCTTTTGTTAGAAACTCGGCTCAGGTGTCCCATATGACCCGATGGCTTATGTTCTTTTATAAATTGAATCTTGTCGATACTCCTTCGCAAGTAATAAAAGAAGTACTTACTGACGTCACGAACAAACTTTGAATGCTTTTTAGTCGTATCACAGGTGTATTGTGTTTCAGCAGGAAATTAAGGATGGCAAAGCTTTTATTGATCGCTGAAACTTGATGACTACTTACTTCGATTGCACACAAGCATTTGATGATTCAAAATCAAATTACCTCATTTTCTTCTTCACTGTCCACTAAAATCCTCCGTTAGACAAAAAAGGGTTTCCTTTCCTCAAAAAAATTTTTCACAGTCACAGTTTTACTAGCTTCATTTTTCTAATAACAAAAATATCAAAAATCACTTGATATGGTGAAGACTTAGTTTGTTCTTCGCCACTTAAAAATTTTATTGGTCCCGTGTGAAGCAAACAAAAAGAACGCAAACTAACCTTAACAAATCAGTTTCACACTTGCCTGGCAGAAGTTTCAGAAAGCTGCGTAGTCACTTTTCTACCACTTCCTTTTGTTCCAGTACATTAGCCACAATCTGTTTTCAGTTATAGTCTCATTCAACTCGGCCGTCCTACATAACTTGCTCTGAATTACACCACCTTGCTGGGAACCAAGTTTATACTTGTTGAGCAAATCATACACGATGTTCGCACATGTAAATCACGAACAAACGTTCGAAATAGTGTCCCAAAAACGAGAGAAAACACTATGGTCTTAGTCGTGTCTTAGTCAACAAAAATGGGAGGTCTTAAAGTAGCAGCAGTAATTTCGAAAGACGTTTGTTGGTTTGTACCTGTGTTAGATGGAATAAAGTTTTGCCAATTAAGCACAAAATTGTTTGTAGGCTTCCAATAACAGTTGAATAGAGGCGATCATTTGAGGTAAACACACAGAATCAATAATTTGCATAGTTAGACCGTGAAAAGCTAATATCAAATTATTAACAACCCACATACTATTAATCTTAAGCTACAAAGGCACGAATCACAAATCTTACAAATAAATTTGCCCATTTGACGTGGAGGTATTATTCGAATTCGATAGACGATAGATAATTCTGCTTTCGAGGTAAATAGCCAGGAAAGGACTGGAACGACGTGGTCAGAGGGTCAATACCGCAATGTTAGAGTTTCACACGACGGTTTTCTACGAACAAAATTAACTCTCCTGGACATTACGTCTGGACCTCGTTAATATAAAAAGAGATTGTGGACCGTGCCTCCGTTTCAATGGAATTGTAACATTTACGAAAATTTATGGTCCCTTCGGCTGAATTATCTCCGACAGAATTACATCTTATTGATAGAAGCTTTGCTTATAGATTAGACTTTTACTTTCTGCTTCTGTCCAAACCCGCACTGAATAAAACTCCACATGATTTTTTAAATTTCGACCTAATAATGTTCCATTACTTTAACAAATTTGAGCCAAGATATAAATTGAAAACGTTTTACTTTTAGATACGGTTGTGGAAATCCATAAAACTTTAGTATGAATAACTTTCAAGTTGGGTTATCCATTTACTAAAATAAAGAATGGTTGATACCTAGTAACATTTACGACATAAAACTTCTTGTTTAAAAAGTTTGCCTGTAAAAAACTTTTTTCTTTTAGTATGAGCCTTTCAATCAGGTTTATTCAACAGATAGGTATGAAAATGAAATTGAAAAAAAAATGCGTGGGTCGTGCAAAGAGGCAGTAAACACTTAAATTAAAATTGTTTGCTGCTACTTAAGCAAATTTCCTTCTATAACAGAAAAAGTGCTGAACTGTTAGTTTTCCAGAAAATATTAGGTCGTGTCAGATGAACTTCTTTAAAAGAAAGTTATGAGTGGAGCACATCTGCTGAGCCAGCGTGAGTGCATCCAACAAAAGGATAATATTCCGTTTATTACGAAAAGTAAAAAATATTTAGGTCAGACATGACTTGTCTGTCTCGTTTTGCACTGTCTTAGATTACAATGATCTGAATTATGGCCTTTGTGAGAAGATTTATTAGACGATGAAAAGTTTATTACGTATATTAAAAATTCTAAAAATATATTCCGGTATTTTGCCTCTACTCCGATTACATAATCGAATCTTTTAAACCTGTTTGGAGTATTTTCACACCTTAGACTGCCTCAGCCTTGTAAATAGAATATTATATATTGCAAACCTGAGCATCTGAAATCCGACAAAAGTCGATCCTGGAGTTATATCGTATTTCCTGCGTCTGACAACAACAAACTTTCCTTTCGAGTATGTGCCTTCTTTCTAGTTTAGACTTTCAATTTAATGTAAATAAATAAAAATATAATAGAGGAAGCTTTTAGTGCCCGAGAACTCGAATTATGAAGACGACGAACGAACCCGTTTTTACAACGAATATTATAAATTGGGAACGGAAATTAAACATCGCCCAACATCATCAACAAGCTTGTCTAATAATCCTTCGCATAACTTAAACGCGATAACGAAGAATAAAACGACCCCTGTTACAAAAATTCAACAATCGTTGGGATGTAATAATAAAACAAAACAAGTTCAGTTTCCAATTATTACATCGTACACAAAACAAAAGCGATGCTGTTGTTGTGTTTTCCATTGTTGGCTAATGATATTCCAGGCAGCGTGCTCTCTGCTGACGTCTCCAGGATTAAATCTGGAACTTGCGAGAAGCCTAACTTGTTTAAGTTTAGATAAATTATAAATCAGACCGTGATCACTTGTGGGTACTTTGGATGTAGATCTTATCTTCACTAACAAAATTTAAATTAATTAATTTACCAACGAGCTACGACTTACAAAGGACATTTCAAATAAACTACAGACAAACAAGGTTGTACTTAAGGTTTCCTTTGCAAACAGAACGAGTTCGTCAACAATTTATTCTGGTGAGTGGGTAAACTAAAAAGTAGAGTAATAAGCAATCTCGTTGTTGTTGTTCTTACCACCGCAAACACCATTCTTAAACCATGGCCTAGTAATAAATCACGTGCAAACTGTATAGAAAAATAAATAGTCCCAGTTTTGATTTCAAGGTGTTACTTGTTATAATATCAGTTTGTGGCAGCAACACCATTTGCGATGATGGTGATAGATACTTTTAATAATTTGCATTTAACACCACCAACTTGAGTTATTCAGAGTCATAAAACAAACTTTATAAACTCCATGTAGAGTCATCGTTCATGTGTCCTTGCCGTCGCCAAGGTGCTTTAAAACAATAAATGTAATCTCGTAAATTGTATTTCTGGCACTGCTGAAATTCAATCCCTTATATTGAAACGAAACCCTTATAAACAAACTTTCTGGTATCATTAATACCAACAAATAAATGGTATTTCGAAATTTTGACAAGCTCTATTATACATTTTTTGACCTTTTCTACTCCTTCTGTACGATATAATTATGTGTTTATTAAAATATTAAAATATGTATAACAGTGATTGACTTTTGAATTTTGGTGTAGGTTGTTTATGTGGATTTGGCATGTATTTATTTGACTTGCAATTAACTACTACAGTGTTGCTTTCTGTTTTGTGAAAAAAATCAATGGTAAATTGGTTTTGACACCTAATTAAAATTGAGTGAATTAAATGGATTAGAGATTTTGAACAATAATTACTACTTGTAGTGGCAATTTGTTTTTTTTAAACTAATCCCGTTTAAACGGACTCCGACATTGCAAAAAATTTAATTGTAATGGAAGAAATTGTTTTTGGTTGTTTAGGGCAGGGAATAAACTACACTTTATATTATTAGCGACGTTTCGATTTTAATTAAATCATCATCAGGCTACAAGGAGAAACGTAAGGTTTGTTGACTTTTGTAAATGTTTAATATACCTGCAATATTGATATGTCTTCCTTGAAGGTGACATGGCACGAACACTGACTTTTTTTGGGTCTCACAGCCAATATTGGAAATACGAAATTACTAAAAGTTACTAGGTGTTTTGTTAAAACATTTACAAAAGTCAAGAAACCTTTTACATGGAAGTATAGTATTACAATTTAAAATTTAAACATTAAAAGTTTAAAATCAAAAGTTAAAAATACTTGACAATATGAAATGTAAAGAAAATATAAAAATACGTTCACAACAGATTAAAAGTTTTCACATTACAATGGATTTCGTAAACTTTTTTCTTTCTAATATTATGTTACTTAGTGTTTGGAATTTTTTTAATAAGGCCCGCATATGAATGACTCAAACTGGCAGTATCTTCACGGATATTCATACATTTACTACCACTCTTCACTATGTATATCATTTCAGAAATATTACGTTTAATTGGGTGAGTCTCTCTGTCAACTATGGTTACATTGTTAAAATTTAAATGATGGCCCGTTGTTACGTGGTGTGAGGATAATATTTCTGAAATGATATACATAGTGAAGAGCGGTAGTAAATGTATGAATATCCGTGAAGATACTGCCAGTTTGAGTCATTCACATGCGGGGCTTATTAAAAAAAAATTCCAAACACTAAGTAACATAATATTAGAAAGAAAAAAGTTTACGAAATCCATTGTAATGTGAAAACTTTTAATCTGTTGTGAACGTATTTTTATATTTTCTTTACATTTCATATTGTCAAGTATTTTTAACTTTTGATTTTAAACTTTTAATGTTTAAATTTTAAATTGTAATAGTATACTCCCATGTAAAAGGTTTGTTGACTTTTGTAAATGTTTAACAAAACACCTAGTAACTTTTAGTAATTTCGTATTTCCAATATTGGCTGTGAGACCCAAAAAAAGTCAGTGTTCGTGCCATGTCACCTTCAAGCAAGACATATCAATATTGCAGGTATGTTAAACATTTACAAAAGTGAACAAACCTTATGTTTCTCCTTGTAGCCTGATGATGATTTAATTAAAATCGAAACGTCGCTAATAATATAAAGTGTAGTTTATTCCCTGCCCTAAACAACCAAAAACAATTTCTTCCGTCAAAAATTTCAAGGGCACAAATGTCAATGCAAAATTTAATTTTAATTAGCAAGTTAAAATAACAAATGCACAAAATTATCTTTATATACCTACTGGTATACCTACAGGGTATCTACAGTCTCCATGTTAAAAATGTTACACAAGAAACGAAACATCCTTCCTAAAAGAAGAGCAGAAATGCAGACGCTTATTTATTTATTATTACTGTCTGCTGATATCGTTCAGAGAATTTCCTTCTCAAAAGTCATTGCCTATGTCAAGAAATGTGTCCTTTTTTTTACTTACCGTGCCATTAATTTTCTATTATTCAAAAATTTTATTTCATCCAAAAAACAACCTCTCATGGCTAGTAAAATTAAAAATAAAACATTAAAAAGTTTACAGAAATAGTATAAACATTAGCGGATAACTAACTAGCTAGCTTATAATTTTTGGGTGTAATCGTTGGTTACATAAAATCATTTTTCAGCAATAACTATTTTTTCATTTGATTTTCAGTAAATCAGTACAGAGAGGTGATTACTGCTTTGTGAAAAAATCAATAGTAGATTAGATTTTGACATCTAATTAAAATTGGGTGCATTAAAACGATTAGAGATTTTGAGCAATAATTACTTGTGGTGGCAATTTGTGTGGAAAGAAGTAATTCTGACTGAACAAACGCTGAAAAGGTAAAAAGCTTCATTTTAACAAAAAATGCTTCAACAAAAATGTAACTGTAGTAACAAATATTATGTCAGAAATACTTTCGGCAAAGGCAATTGAAACTAAAGAAATCATGTAGAAAGGATTTATTAAATATATCGTGTTACAACTGTTATTCATATAAGAGAAAATAGAATATTTTAATTCTAAAATTAAAAAACTACAAAAATAAATATGTTTATCGCCAACCGTCAATAGATGCATGCATTACCATAGCGATTAGTGTTGTTTATTATTATTATAAACAAACATATTCCGCATTTGCGGCAGGTAAAATACTTTATTTATTCAGTATAATAAATATTTATTTATAATAATAATAAACAACAGTAATCGCGATTGTACATAATTGAAATTATATGCTCATGTTGTTGACGTTTGTGTCGTGTGTTGTCGTCTTAGTTCATCAAGTTCATAGAAAATAACGGGAGAAGATAGTCAATGCACACCGCCTGAAATTCAGAAGAAGTTGCTAGAGAGAGAGAAATTCTACGGTTGGCGATAAGATTTTGTATGCACCACGTCAGTAAAGTGTCTTTATCGAACTCGTCTGTTATTCGCCTCGCTCGCTTCACTCGCTCGGCTCATAATCTCAGACTCGTTAGATAAAGAATCACTTTACTGACTTGGTACATAAATAACTATTATTTATTGCCGTCTGTTGCGATATTTCAGACAATCTATTCTCAAAAGAAATGGTCCCAATTATAATTTTTTTATTGATTCAAGTTTTACTTTATTCAGATATTCACACTACAACATTAAAAAAATCTCACACATACGTAAAAACTAACTCTTCTACACAATGTTACCATTTTGATTCAAAAAAATCATTCTGCATTTATTCATAATTGTAAACACATCTAATATATAGCAAACGTCATTTAACAGTAAACATAACTTTTGCTGTTTGTTTGGAGCTTAATTATTCGGAAATTGATTTCGTTTAAATTGATGCCTCTTTTCGAAAATTTAGAGATACTGTTTGTGATTAAATACAAATAATTATCATAAATGGAAAAACTGTCGGGCCAGTTAATAATTTCGTCGTTTTGTTCGACAATTGCTGCGGTTTCCAGCGGCAATTTAACATTCCATTTACCGACAGCATTTAGCGGTAAAATTCCGTAGTAAATATTATCTTCGGTGTCACATATCATGCCTCCTGATTGTCCCTGCTTTGTCCCTTTGTCGGTGATAAAATTATGCAAATTGCTCGCAGTTGCGATTGATCGATTTTTCAAAACGGAATTACTCGTTGAGAAAATGTGCAATGACGTTTGCGGCATGTAAAAGAAAGCTCTCTCGTCCTTACCGCAGCATAACGCGATGCCATTAATGTGCGATAAGTGCTGGTTTTGCACACCTTGTGCCGTAAAATTGACGGCAGCTGGGTCTCCGAACATGGTTTTGTCTCTGGCCTTCCACGAAGTCTTCAGTTTTCGGTTGTAGACGAAAATCCCGGGGTCTGAAGAGGTCGTGTCCGATACGTAGGCAAAATCGCCATCCACGACGATGTCGTTGAGGAAGCAGCCGCCTCTATGAGGGCACAGATCGTCCGGCACTTGAAAGCTATCGACGATTTTTCCCCCGTCGTTCAAATCTAATAAAATGATTTTCGGTGGACAATCGGTATTATTGTCGACTCTTCGAGCGTCTAAAACCCACATAATGCCGTCTTTATCAATTTCCATGCTCAAAACATTCTGAATGGCATCACAAGTTGATCCCGAATTCATTTCCCAGTTGGGATACGGTGACAGAAGTGGATTTTCTTTATTTGCGTCGATAGGAATGGAAGCTAAAGTTACTCTCGAACTTCGTTTTATCCTCGGAAGAGCCAAGTAAATGACGTTTTTATAAATTTTAATACCGGCGATCACGTCTTCTCCAGGGACGTACCCAAATTCGGCCATTGTTTGTGCAGAGGGCCAACTAAAGTTAATGTAATTCCAGGAGAAAGCAGGCACGAACTTGCTATTATTATTGTCAACACTCGCGCCTAATAACGCAGTCAAATAAGTTAACATCACACAAAACAGGGGGATAAGCATGGTTATAATGAGTGATCCAACACGACGTTCACTTAACTACCGGCGGAGTGGCCAATTTGAATTCATTTATGATGACCGCCTGCAAGGACAGCAAGAAACGGCCACGGCTCACTTGACATGATGAATGTTGCCGTTTCTTGCCATTGATAATGATAATAGCCGAACAGTTTAATTATACAGCTTATCAAATAATTATCATTTCAACCATTTCTTATACAACAACATAGTTGTATAATATAAGTTCAAAATACTGCCTTCGCGTTGCCTATTGGGAAAAAGTTCATTGCCCACATGTGAATTGAAAGAATTCGTTTTCTTGGAGCTCCAACTTCGAATGTTCTTGTAAATCTACGCATTTGCACAGTGACACTGAAAATCGAGACAACATAGCAATATTTTTCGAAAATAGCATACAATACATACTTAACTGACTTCAAAATGTTAAAATATTGTTTAAAAATCTTAATAAGTACTTCAAGTTGAACAAACTGTTTGAAGTGTTGTATTTCATTTCTTGTGACAGAACTAAATCTCAGTATTTTTTGCCAAACCAAAAATTACTAAATCGTCCTAATTCAATTTTGCCTTTTTCAGATGTTTTACCACATCTTTCAGCTAAAAATGCAATTATCTCACAAAATCTTCAAAAATAAACCGAAAAATCACTAGATTAGGTTAAACCCAGTTCTTCTTTGACTGTGCTTTGATACATGTTAAAAAATTGCCGAATTGAGTCGAAAGTGGAGTGTCTTTTTCAGTTGTATAAATACTTTTTTGAAATTTTTCGAAAAGCCGCAACGAAGTAAGAAATAACTAAATTAGAAAAAAGTAATATAATTATTTCTTTTTCTAAGCGTTTTAGAACATTGTTCAATCAAAAATGCAACTGAATATTGAATCGTTTATTGCAGAAGGGTTAAGTAACATTTTTTACCATTTTGAGGTCAGTGTGATTCCGTGCTCTCTTTTTGTAACTCTATCGTTTAATGCAGAAAGGAATAATGTTTGATATGCCAATGCCATTTGTTCTAGACACCGAATACATTATTGTTTGTTGCAGAAAGGTTCGAAGTAAGGTCAGATAGTCTTTTTTTTTGTTGTCCAAAATTTCATATAACATAATAAATACTTTTTTATTTGAAGAATCGTACCTATACCTAAATTTTTATCAGGAAATATATTAATATGATTAACCAAAGTAAGAACAAGAAAAGAAAATACAGCAACGTAAGAATTTTCTTTTGTTTTAGTCAATATTGTCTTCTTTTCTTATTAAAAATTCTTGAATAATATATTATCAAACTTATTCTTATTTATTTTAATCAAATTTTTCCAAAAGTTCACGTCCCTGTCAGAATACAAAAAATAAATCAAAAACAGTAATCAAAACACAAAGTATACAGTTTGTTCTTTTCAATTTTTTTCTTTATAGGATTTGTGAAAACAGCAAAATAAAGTACGATAGTTATTTTGCAAAACATAAAAAATTACCTCAAAAAAACTTAGACTCAGCTAAAGCCTAGTTTTTTTTGCCTTACAAGAAATAAGAAATCACTAAATTATATTTTATTTTTCCTCCATTTATATCCTATTTCCTATTTTTATCCCTACTCCTATTCCTATTTCAATTTCTATTCCTATTTCTATTTATATTTACATTCCTATATTCTTATTGCTATTCCTATCTTTTTTCCTATCCCTATTTCATTCTATTCTATTGTAATTTTTCGCAT
Organism: Tribolium freemani; assembly: GCA_939628115.1. NCBI lineage: Eukaryota > Metazoa > Arthropoda > Insecta > Coleoptera > Tenebrionidae > Tribolium > Tribolium freemani. Next base: position 13,876,990 of record OW626785.1, on the reverse strand, counting down.
ATTCTCCTAGTTTTACCATCACCAACATATTCGTAAGGACAAAATACAAACTCTATTTATAAACCCTCAATAAAAATAAAATAAAAAAATCAATTTCGCTATTTTTAGTTCAGGTAAATTCAAGATATTTTCGTCAGTATTCAAGACGCCCTTAAAATTGCGATAGTCACCGTGCACATGACAAAATAACGACAAAAATATTTAAAAATCTTATTATAAAACTCTTACTTACTTACACTTGTGACAAAATAATACCTAAAGCTGATGTAATTTAAAACTTCGTTCTTTTTAAACTCAGCAAACACTAAAGTGTAATTTAATTACAAGTTTAATTTGCAGCAGTATTGACAAATCCCCCACAACACAACAAGGACTTTACTTTTATTTACTTCGCTGAGCTGACTCAGAAAACAGCAACATCTTGTGCGAGCAATCCCGTAGATATTTTTTTGAGAATTCAATTAGGTAGACTTGTTTATTTTTTACCGCCTCCAAGAAAAGTTCTCCACATGGTCTACGTAACCCTGCTAATAATGCCAAGTTAATATGTATAAAGTTCTATTACCAGTTCATTACATTTGTAATGTAGTGTGGCTTAAACAATTCCATTAGTTCCAGTACATGAAGCAAGGGCTAACGGATTTGTCAGCGAAACGGGTCTGCGACTAGCCGGCAACTAAGCGAAACACTGATACATTTCTGTCCCTTTGATTGAATAATAATATTTAATGAATTATTTCTTCAAATTGTACACTCGCCAAAAGTATGAATTTGGCAACTGTTATGATACAGAAATCATAAAATAAAGAAACAAAGCGAAACAATATCCTTGCATAAATAAAAACATCGACCAAATCTGGTCAAGAATGTTGTGAAAATTTTATGAAGGCATGCTGCAGCGGAACCTCCGAATAAGTTTATTTTGAAACGTTTGCTCCGAATTGCTACATTCAAGCTACGATATTAGAAAATATTGCCCATTTTTTTTATTTTTTAAAATAATATTTGATAATAAATAGATAATACCGATACACAAATTAATTTTGTTTACCGATAGAAAACGTTGTAAGAAAGTGTTTTTTTTTTTGCATTATCGCGAGTTAGCAGCAGCATGTGCAGCTGTTACGTGGCTTCCCAATATTTGATACGTCTAAAATCCACAAAATAGCCGGAAACGTGTGTTTAAAACACTGGCAGATTGCCATGGCGATATGTAATCGTATCATCAGGCCGTTTTTTACGTTACAGCATCTGGACCTGTTGTTGATTGCGCTTCAGTAATAGGGAGTCGGAAGATATAAAGCTGCGAAAGTGGCTTTTAGATGTGTTCGTCGAACGCTCACCTACATAATTAAGGTTATTGGTAGATATTGTTGGGGAATTTCCTCACTTTTGGAACGATCGCACAAATCTCTTATCCTTCCAACATTCGCTTTTATTAGCTCCCTATCTGTCTCTTACGATAATTATTTTCTTCGCGATTATTTCGAAATAACCGATTAATTAATGAAACTTTCGTGAAATTTCTTAATAAAAGCGCTTTGTTTGGTTAATGCGGAGCGCGAGGCTCCTCAATATTTTATATCCCATTACACGAGAGAATAAAAAATCCAGAGATACCTAATTTCCTGATATGTCTTATCCAGAATCGCATTGTTCAATTTCCCTTCCTTATCTTGTCCGATTTCTTTGGTAAAATCAAATGAAAGCAGCGTTAAACGAAAAATCAACATTTCAACGAACAAAGCGGGATCACGAAATTTTATTTATCGAGATTTGAGCCAAGTTAAAGCGATGATTTAATGCTACGCCGAAATAATTAAAATATTAAGCGAGTGCTTAATTAATTTCGCTACTTTTAACAGATTAGTACTGAAACTGTGTCGTCAGCAACTTTGCACACTCCGTGAAAATTCATCGGAAGTCTGGAAACAATACGTTGAATTTTAGTACGTAACATACCTAGTTTGTCTTTGCATTTGTAATGTCATTTGAACCGAATAAAGAGCTCTTGAATGCACAAGCAACTTATGAAATGCGAGACTGTCTACGATGAATTAGCTTCTCCTGTTAATGCATTTAGAAACATTTGTGTACTTGGAAGATTTCGGATGCAAGTTGAGAGGAATGTCATTCATGAGGCAGATATAATTTTAAACTTTCGGAAATTTACTTAAGACAACATAGTTGCCTTTGTCTGCGAATTATGCCATTCTATTCGGAAAAAAGAAAAGGGAGAATGTCGATCTTTCTTCTGACTGTAATAACAATCACGAAGTTATTACATGAGTATTTCGCAAATAACTCCTTTTGTGTTGTAGCTTCTTTTCATTTTTAATATACGGATTGAGCCCAATGACGTAATAAAAAAGCTTTTTCTTTTATTATAAGTCGAGTCGTAAGAGCTCCTAATTTCTGGAACAATTAGGTTACTATTCCCTTTCAAGATTTTTAAGCTTGGGATGGCAACAAGAAAATTCGACCATTTTTCACCAAACACACTAATATTTGCTTTAGGGCAATTTTATTTGCTTTGGAAATGTGGTTGAGTTTGTTGCTAGATGTGTAACACCAAAAGTATTAGCAGCCGTGCAGTTTTAATAATGAGACGTCTTTCGCTTAGCGATTCCATTTGAGATCGATACGTTCCGGGTGAAATTATATTTGACAATCTGCCTGGGGAAGGATAAAGGAATGTCGGAAATTCCTTCATTTTTAATTTTTTTTTTTAGACAACAGCTACTGACGGAGACATATCTATTTTATTATTCTATTTATTCTCCACATGGGTAACATGACAACTTTGCCACGCTCAAGCCAGATGTGCCCGATTGCTCCAAGCTACTGCCTTCTTCAGATGTGAATTTCTATGACAAGAAGTCTATCTTAAATTCAGCTTGAACCCTTTATTCTCCCGAAACGTTTAATTTAATCCATAATATCTCGAAATCCCTTTTTCTCTGGCAGCACAAAAGGACGCATTACTAATTGTATAAATTGAACAAAAAAGGCCAACCAGTATTTTAACAGTAATTCAAAATCTGCCAATTTTCTGTATTCTTTGTATTCTCCGTAGCAACTGATTTTTGAACTGAATTGAATCGTTACTTTTATAACTGTTTGACTTGTTTGTTATTAATAACAAATTTATGACGAAGTTACTCCCTTGGAAAATTTACGTTGGTAGGATGGATCCAATTACAGGGACATCACAGTGACATGTCCATAATGATTTTAAATTATGTAATTAATGCTTTAGTTCTGATAATATTCTGAAATAGAACGAGACTGGTCAACGAAAGCAATTTTGTTTTCTTTTATTTTCTTGTCCCTGTAATTGGATCCATCCTACCATCATTAATAACAAAGATATTACACCAAAAAAGGATAAGGTAATATTGTATATCCGATTCATTATTTTAAAAATGTTAAAGTATCAGACCGGAAAGGAAGTCAGGTGAGAAAGGGTTGAGCAGGGTCAGATTTATTCTTATTAGGAAAAGCATTACATTAATCTAGTCCATAGTCTCTGGTGAATACTGAGTATCTGCCTATAAAGCTTAGACAAAGTTAATTTTTTGCATGGTCTGAAGCAACTTTGAAGTAGAACAAAAAAACACATATTGTAAAAATAGGTTTTAAAACTTACGAAACACCAAAAATATGACTGAAAATATAAAAATAATTTGAAATTGAGTGCTTTAAACCATCAAAACATTAAACGTTTAACACAATTTTTTCTCAAAACAACATTCAGGTAGAAGCAGTATGATCAACAATCAAAATGTATTTCATTCGGGGTCGGAGTATAGCGATTCCACTGATTTCAAATACACCTGAATCGTAAATTAATTGGACTCATAAATTGCATGGCCCTCGACTTTTTAAAGCTTTCTCGTTCGACGGTTCCACGTAAAATCGAAAACAATTAAACGCGCAAGAAAGCAACAACAAACTCATAAAAGCATCTCCGTTCGAAGAACCAATAATAAAAAGCACACCCTTATATATTTGTGTGCAAACGTTCAGTCTGTTCAAGATTAGCAATCAAAAATGTTGACTAGGGAGCAAAAACTTCTCTGGCTGATAGATGACAAAACGCAGGGCGGCGGCGCGCTGCAGAAACATCGCTGACACTCCGGAGGTTAACCGGAGTTTCAGTCAGTCCACCGCGAGCTTTCACTATGCTACGGTGTATGAGGTGTAAGAGCAAGTTCGAACGAAATTTCAGAGCTTTAACGATACGTGATGAGTGCCACGTTTGCTTAAATTAACGTGATATTACACACTTGGGTGACTTGAACTTTTATGCAACATTACTCTTAGGTAAATATTGCTATATCCTCGATAACATCAGCGGGTTTGCTTGCCACCGCATAAGTGTATTCAACATGCCTCCTTGTCCAATTCCATTAAGCTTAACAGCCTGGATTTTTATGGAACTGCGAGCTTTTGACGGCGCAACCTGAGCTCTCCCTCGTTACACATTTTTTCTTCGTTTTATCCAAGATTTGTTTCTTTATTTTCAAGCGGTCGCTTCTAGTTACGTAATTATTTCGGCGAGTTATACATTGTATACAAATACGTAATTTCTTAATTTCCTTGAAATTGTGTATTACAATGAATTAAAGGAGTGCAGAGGAGCATTGTGTAGTGCCTTAATTGAGTCGGCTTTAGAGGGAAATTAGATTTTAATTTGAGAGTGCAATTCTCCTGGTCGCAATTTTTAATTAAAATAGCGACTCGTTAGGGCAACTAGCACAAACTTTTCAGTTTGTTTAGAACGTAATGACGACAAAAAAATTTCGCTTTTGCCACATGACGGAAATTAATAGCAGTGGTTCAATTTCAGGCAAGATGTAGAATCCCCACTTCTTAAAATATCCTCCAACAATAGAGTCCTCATCTTTTTATTCAATTCTCCTGGTCGCAATTTTTAATTAAAATAGCGACTCGTTAGGGCAACTAGCACAAACTTTTCAGTTTGTTTAGAACGTAATGACGACAAAAAAATTTCGCTTTTGCGACATGACGGAAATTAATAGCAGTGGTTCAATTTCAGGCAAGATGTAGAATCCCCACTTCTTAAAATATCCTCCAACAATAGAGTCCTCATCTTTTTATAAAACTCTAATCAAAGAAGCTCGGTTTTCTAGAAATTACTTAAATGAAGGCAGGAAACACTTCCTTGGTTGGATTGAACCGGAAGACGGCTTTTTCAGCGCGAAAAGCTTTTAAAGCTCGCATGTTCCTATCGAGGTTTATCTCGCTGTTCGCATGTATCAGATCACCACGGACTAATGGACTGTGTAATGCCGCCTCAATTACCTCTCGGAGATTAATAGGTCTCATTCGTATGTCCTACCCTTGTCCAAAGCTGATCTCTGTCACCAAAAAACCTTAATGGACCTGAGTCGGTTGACGCCAGATGGTGTTTGTTAATGTAAAATATTAAAGCTCGCGGCAAAAAGCTCGCACGTAATCGCGCAAGATTTTTCCTCGCAATAAAAAGCTCCCATCTAAACCATATCAATTGATTCATCACTGGAGTGATTGCTTTTTAATCCAATCCCGTCCTTATTAATTTTAATCAATTCCTGAATCTCTAGTTAGCTTTGACCTGAGCTTGTTATTTTTTAATAAGTTTCAGTCGAAACGTTTACAAATGATTCGTGATTATTTTACCGTTAAGCAAATTTTTTGTAACCTTTTCCTAACGGAACGTAATTATATTTCGTGTAAAGCAATTTGTGATCACTGCTTTGACTGACACTTTAATTAAAATATTGACATATTGTAATCAAACTGAAAGCGTGTAAAAATAACTATGAACGCGTATAATAGAGTAATTCTCTGTTTAATTTTGGTAGACACTATCGACACCAGCCCTGCCAGAGTAATTAATAGTTGATGGTATTGCAAGCGTAACTACTTTCCACCTACTGAAACTGTATGGTCTTGATGGGGTTCCGGAAAATCAAAATTAATAATGTTTCTGTTTACTTTAGTGTTGACATAATTAGGAACGCTACCAAAATCTGATTATAGCTTTATGGCTAACTAATAATGCATGAAAGACCCCAACCCAAACGAGGATGTGTGTTATATCAGCATGAGGATACGTTAAAGTTCATATAGACACTGGCCTGCAAACACAACGTAGTCATCCACTAATGGGATGAACAAATTTTAAATACAGTGTCTCTAATATGTTTTTACGCCAACATCAATAAATGACAATACTCAGTTATTCGAAGTATTCTGAGTATTGTTATGTGTTTCCGATTCCACTTAGAACCTTCTTGTAAACAAAACAAAAACTATAAAAATTCGAATTTATTCCTTCCAAAAAAAAACATGTCACTGAACAATTACGAGTACTTTCAATTTTTCTCTTTAAATTTTTACGAATGTGAAAATTCTATTTAATATTTAATATTTAATATTTTTTAACATTTTTTTCCTGTGTAAGTTTGCCTATTTACCAATATACCTACTTGTTTCATAAGTTTCCAGGTATCTTTAGAATTTGTAGATTAATTAATTCATTCATTCATTAATTAAACTAAAAAGAATATAAAAAATAAATGTATAGAAAAAATACATTTTTTTAAATATCCTTTAGTTGTAATAATTTTATATAACTAATTTTCAGGATGAAAGAGCAGTTTTTGCCATTAGAATGATTCAAAAGTATTTCGATAAAAAGAAGTTATGAACGTTCGTAATACTAAATTTGTATGTCGCAGATTTTTAACTAGTGTGAAATAATTCACTTTTCGATAAAATAATAATTATTAAAATAGTAAAAATTTGTATGTCTGTCCCGGCGCCTCCACCATTTTTACACAAACATAATTGTTCTTAGTATCGTATAATTATTGCTTTTATAAAAGCTTATTATTGGACTCCAAATGTGTGCCGTCTTGAAAAATACACATGTGATGTATTAATATAATATTTATTATAAGTATATTAATTTTGATAGAACCGTAAAAATACTGCTTATCATTCAATTTAATTAAGTCAATTATTACTTTAGTTGTGTTAATATTTACAATCAAAATAAAAACTGTCAAAATATAAAAATGCTAAAATATATATATCCCAGCGCCTCCACCATTTTTACTAAACAATTTCTTTTGCAATACCTTTGAAAAACACACATATATCCCATGTCAGTTCATAGTAAAATTTTGCAACAGCGCATTTGAGTTTTTGGGAGTAAAATAAAACACAAGTTGTAAGTGTCTGAATAAAAAAAGAATTCTGTGTTAAACTAAGCGTTATTAAACTAAAAAATATTTCAAATGCGAAAACATTGCAACAAAAATTACACTGATTATTGGCATAGTTTGATTTTTCTTGCCCTTGGAAGTCAAAACAAAGGTCCTTGTAAATAGCTTTATTTCAGAAAAAGGTATATCTCGTGACAAGACCCATTAAAACTGGCAACAATGCAACAAAAATCAAATATCAAATAAATATTAAAGATATTTGTAGTTTCTGTATTAAATAAAAATCTCTTCAAACTGGACCCTCATAAGAAAAGACCAAGGGACTATGTTTTTTACTATATGTAAGCTTACACTTTAAGTAACTGAAAAAAAACTGAAAAATTCCAATTCTTTATTCCTCTAGTTTAATTATCGTGATGTTTGCCTATGAATTTATAGGCGAAACACCCTTGCAATAACAAGGAAACCTGTTGTGAAATTTTGAAATAAACTGAATAAAACTGCCCCTCTATTAATTCTGATTTGTTTGCAGAGTGATCATGCCTTCGAGAGCTGGTCGAGGCCAAACAAATCCTTCATCAGATGTTATTCCTTCTCAGCGTGAAAACATACAAGTGGAACGTGTGCATCACAGTAAACCGAAATGTATACAAGACCAGTCGAGGCTTTAGATGCCTGCCATATTTTAGCGAGAACAATAAGTGCCATAAAACAGTCTGCCACAATAAGCGGTGCCTGAAACGGATCTAATGTAAAGTTTTCGCTTTGCGGTACATTGTGATGTGTTGCAAGTCGCGGGGTGCTCTTTCTAGACTGGGTGTCCTGTGGGGACTTCTGGCGCTGGCCACTCTACTTATCGCTTTTGTTAGTGGCTCTTGGCTCTACACTAAAGAGCCGGTCACACTGCCTAACACCCAAGTCACCACTTCCATCAGCTTTCGCATCGGCTTATGGAGGGTCTGTCCTTCCGTCAAAAGGGTCAACTCCTCGCTACGTAAGCATTTTGGTTTTTACTCGTCCATCCATTGTTTCGAAAAACCTCAATGTGTCTTTCATATTTTGCACAAGGAAACAAAACGTAATGAATTTGGGACATGAAAAAGCAAATAGCAACTGTCTCATTTTTTGATTAGCAGATTGAGAAATTTGTGCTATTAGCAATATGGAATAAAGAAATCATAACAAACTCCGAATTAGGTTAAGTTTAAGATGGATGTCATAAATTTGATGAGACGACATCGAATCCCATTAAACTACCGGAGCAGAAATCCGGAAAGCTTTTCTCGGCCGAGAACTGATGAGTTTGGTCCCAGAATTTATAATGTACATCTTGCCAGAAGAGTACTTGGTATTCCTTTTGTCTTAGAGCATTAACCCCTACGAGACAAAATTTTCAAATTGAATTTGTTCAAGATTTTCATTAAAAGTGTTGACTTATGTTGAGTGGAAACTAGTGCAATTTCGAGGTAAATTGCCGACGCTTAATCTGCATTCTACCGACAAATGCCGTAATTAGTCTTGATAATGGCAAAATAAAAATTAAACTCCAACAAAAGGCGAAGAACTTTGAGAAATATTAGTCAATTGTATTTAATTAGGCATTGTAGCTGAGATTGTAAGGCGTTCTAATTGCCATTCTTCAAAATTATCGGGTCTTGTTTTAAATGTAACACAAACGAGACTTGCCGGCTTCGTGTGCGAACCACATGCAAAATCGGAGGTATAAGTTGGGCAAATGTCGCATAACTTAACAAAGATCTTCTATTAACTGCTACCAATTATCTGCTGAACTAAGGCGACCCTGGCTTCACTTAAACAGAACTTAATTACAATGGTTACAGTACCATATTACTATTTAAACGCCAATCCAAATTGAAATTTTAACTTGCAGTAAAAAATCAGAGTTATGCCAATCAAAGCCTTCATATGTAATTAATTAACCAAAGTGCATTCGCTCGTATGTTAATAAACTATTCTATGCTCGATTGTACCATAGTACACGCATTATGATGCATGAATTATTTTATTGTTTATTCTACATAAACAAGCTCGTTATGGGAAAATCAAAATCAATCTTCAAGTTTTATTTACTTATTGCCATCATCCATAAGTTAATGAACTGACAAGCTTCAGATTTATAGACCAACGTTTTAATAACGTAAAAACAACACTTCAAAATTAGGTTTTTATGAAAAAAGATAAACTAACAGTAAGTGAGTGCGAAGTTGAATAAAAAGTAACCGTAAAAATACCACAGAAATGGAAAAATATAATATTCTAATTCCCCTATGTGCGAGCTCATAATAAAGCTACACTTTGATGTTCCGACTTCAAAGATTGTTAATGTGATTAGTTTAACAAAAAATCTAAATCTTTGATTTTTTCTTTCACTCCATCCAGTGCTTTTACCACGTAAGTGACAATGTCAAAACCAAAAATCTGTAGGAGCTTCAAATTAAAATTTTCCGACGATTACAAGGGGGCGGTAGTCGAAATTACTTTTTGCCAGAATGGATTTATTTTAACTAAGAATTTCGACGGTGAAATGAACGGTTAAGCCGGGGGTCGGTCGTAAATCCCTGGAATACAGCTAGACTATGCAAAAATTGCGCCAAAACTCATAAATCTCTCTTGGAAGAAAATTATCGAGTTCTTCAACAGGGCAATGTGTTCGCTAAGTAAAAATAAAAGCGAAAATCAATACGGCGGTCGTATCCTTTCACGGGTTCACTAATGCCCGTCTGGGGAGCGGTAGACCCACCACACAACACCTTCGAAATAGTCAAAGCACAATCGGGGGCGGGACCACTTGACGGTTTGATTTATTGCCAAAATTTCAATTTTAAATTTCTAAACAATGTGAGGCTGGCACTTATAAACTTAGTCGTGCAAACGGCGCCGTTTTTTAATTGCATTCAAGTCAAACGCAAAGTTCCTGACGTTTTAAAACAATTTCCGCAACAAGAGTTGATATTCGCGTAATTAGTTTACTTTCAGGAACTTTCATTTTTCTTCATACGCGATTCCATATACGAGTGCAACATTTAACCAACATTATTTTAATTTAAATTTTAATTACCTTTGTTTGTATTTATTGAAGTTGCTTATTACAAGCTACATTACATTCAATTTATATCTTAATCAGAAACAAACCCCACAAAGTATGAACACTAAAGTTCATAGAAGCCAAGTCCACCAAAAGTGGTGAAACTTTCAACTAAGTTCAAATCACCGGTTGGTGACTAAACTTTCTGTTGTTAGATTATACTTTGATTATTTCAGATCTGTCTTCTAACTCTACATAAAATGTTAGTTTTCTCTACACAAACACTAGAAAAAAGTCTCAGAAAAACTTGTTTGGTTAAAAAAGCACAAAAATACAAAAAGAGTGGTAGATCGACTAAATCGAATAGAATAAAGCTCAATATTTATTTGCTGCAATAAAATAAAAAATGAAGCGATGTGAGGACACACGTGTTATTAATTATACTAATTTGTTTTATGTAGAAGGGTCATATAAATTATTCATCTCGGATTAACCACGGGGTTGCGCAATTGCGCTCACAATGCCAGCTCGGCGAGCCCAGGAAACTATTTACTAACTACCATTAAGATCGAATACATAAGATAACAACTACAACAAGAATACAAATGTACTGCCGTCTATATTTATGATTTAAGGTTTCCTCCGCATTTCACTTGGATATTCCATTAACTTTGTAAAAACGTAATTTGATTTCTCTTTGTGAATCGGGAAATACTGGAAAAGAATATCTTTAAGATCTCTAAATCAAGGAGAAAGCATTCAAAAATATCGGAAATGCCAACGCATCCATTTCTAAAATCCATCTCGAAACTTCGTATTGATCGCGAAAATTCGAAATTGCCAGATTTTATGGCCGAAAATTGCTGACCGATATTTTCCAACACGTTCCGGTTCTAATTTTTTAATCCATTTTTCACAGAAAAATTGCTTTGTACAGAACGTGACTGAATAAGCTGCCGTTTTCTTATAGCGCCATTGAAAGCAATATTAGATTGTGTGAAGGAAAAGGTGTCAAGTCTTTATCGCATTTTTACCCTATAATACATCAAACTTTTACAAACGAATCTCAATAACCAATTATTCTGAATTAAATTACGTAGAAGGTTTGCATTGATTTTAAGAATATTTTTGGTTATCTAAAGACGTTTTTTCTAATCAAGCGAATTTTGGAGAGAGCATTATTGTTGAACAGCTTTTAGGCGAACTTTAAAATATCCATGTTATAATGTTATATCCGATTTATTAGTAAAATGTCTATTGCACAGTTGTCCATATTGGAAAACTATGACCTCGTGTAGTGTAATTTACCTTCAGTAAACAAAATGCAATATTGTTCGGAGATTAAAAGGCTCAAAATTGTTCGCAAATTCTATATGCGAAATGCCGTTTCATCCCATATTTCATTTTTTTGCAATCCCTAAAAGCGTACAGATATTTATTGTTACATTACATAATTCTACTTCGTTAAAATATGGCAGAGGTACAGGCAGTTTTTCAGATAACTTGTCACTGTGACACGCATTAGATTAGTAAAAAGGCCGCCGCTTCCATTATGTGACAGTAGATTCGAAAATTTAATTATTTTTTCAGGTTTTAATCGACGTATACTACCTTCACATGTGCTCATTCATTTTTTATCTGACGCCGTTCAGCCCTATTTTTTAGAACTAAAGAAATTAACAGTTAAATTTAATTACCCACCGAGAGGCATTGCCAAACAAATGTGTGGCTTCATTTTGTTGGTGCCACAGTGAGGTGGGGAGAATAACATTTTCACCTGAAACAACTGTTGCGATCCCACGGAATAATTTTGCGTAATTGTGTGCGGCCTTCGTGAACATTTCATTGACCGAATGAATTTTCAAATATGCCAGTAATACTCAAGTTTTAGAAAAAATTCAATTAAAACCAAAAAAAATAAAAAAATAAAAAAGAGAATAAATAATGAACAATGTTTTTGTAAGAATGTGGCTCACATCGCAGGAAAATATAAACAAATTTTAGAAATAACAGACTGGCGTATATAAAAATAACACAAGACAGCATTTATTCAAGATAAAAGAGGGAAGAGTAAGTCAAACAGCAATGGAATTTGTACATTCTCTTGTAAGAACGGGGTAGGTAATTCTATGTACATAGCTAAAATAACAATATAAATTAATTGTTTAAGTCCATGATATATTCTCCACAAGCAATTTATAATTTATTAATAATTTTATCCCGGCGCCTCCACCATTTTTCTAAATTGCAACCTATTTTCGTAATAAGTTTTATAATAGTTGAAATGCAGTTAAAAGTTAATAAGTAGATGATGCTTTCATTAAATTAAAGACAATTTTGAAGAGAATGTATTTGTTTTTTACTAACATAAAGTTAGGGAAATAATGTAACCAAATCATTTTCCGTTTATTGCATCAGTGTCACTTTTCCATCAAGCGAAAGTCAATCGGGAATCATCTCTTATAATTAATTAATTAATTTTCGTCAAATTTGCAAGTTTTCGCGCAATTTCCACGGCATAATGGCCTCCCATTTATCCATGTAACGTAAATTATTCAACATTGATTAACTATAGAATATAACGTAGTTAACAGTCAGCTGTGTGTTTTCTGCGATAATTCATTGAAAGCAAAATAAATAGCTCAAACACGTAGGTTATAAATAACAAAGCTTCATCATTCAATATATTCTAATAATTGATTTTCAGTGCGCAAAGGACTGCAGAATTTAAGCCCAAACACACGACTACGTTATAAAATGTCAAATAAATTTCGCTAAACACAACAATCAGTCTCCAACAATGCGTAGTAATCGCAATCTGTTCAAACTTCACACAAATCACGGCCTGAATGAACCCAGGGCCATTATTGATATCACTCGTGCATCATGGATAATGATCATCTGCAATTAGAAATCGCGCTCGTCATCCCCTTTTGCCCTAAAAGAACGATCGATGAACAAAACACGCGCTGGAACTGCAAATGTGCAGGTTTCAGGATAAAGTGATCCGAGTTTTAATTAAAGTGTTGCATTGTAATGCCGCAATTTTGTGCTAGGATGCGTTTCACTGTGATTTAATTGTCCTAGGTGCATTATAATCCCAAACGAACAATTCCGCCTCTTTTGTATAAAACGTAATAAGAAAAAAATCGATAACTAAGCCCAGATTTTAGCGCAAATTTAATGAAAAACCATTCAGACCTAACTTTGGGTCACGAGCTGATCAGAACGAACTTTTGTCTAAATATGATTGAGTTGCTGAAAATAAGTAAGGTATAGAAATCTCCTAATAATGCAAATTGCGCGACCTTCGTTAGCTCCCCCAAGTTGGGGCCAGTGTGAATTTTTAATCTAGCTGAAATTCTTGTCCATTTCTGTTCTTTATTTGAACCAACGTTTTAAATTTGCATGTAGATTACCTTATTTGTTGACATCAAAATCTGCATACGTGCGTTTGCAAACGATATTAAAATGCACATGGCACGCCAAGAGAAGTCAACCTTTAACTTTGTTTCACACAAAAAGCTAATTTAGTACTTTTCGTTTCGATTACTGCATTCTCTGCCGTTCTAATACCGGTGCAAGCTGACGCAATGCAAATTGTGCGAAAAAAGCCCCAGCTCGTTAATGAAGTAGCTTTATCTCAATCCAACATCAGATGTCATCATTTCCATAAAAGCTTCATTAAGAAATGAAAACGATCTATTATCAGGGCCAGAATCAAGTCTCATTAATATCTATTTAAAGAGTACGCTTTATTTCGTAATCAAGCTTTGTTACGGCCCATGTTCAATTTATGTGATTTGTTACTTGGTTAGCAAACATTTTAATGATACACTTTCAGTTACTTTTAATAACAAAAAATGTTTTCACGTTCTGCTATAAGACATCTTTACGTGTGAGTACTACCCCTTTGCTTCCCCGATAAAAGCGTTGTACAACGAACGCCATCAGACCTTCAATTAGTGGACGCCTCCCGGTCATGTGTATATTTTTTAACCTAACTGCAAGGAAATTACGAAGGATTTCTCATTAGAGTGTTGAAAACCCCGAGGAAAGTTTTCTCAAATTGCCTTTATAATTGTTGTTTTGTCGAAGCAATTTAAAAGGAAGGTTTTTATTGTCTCAAACAACAATCCTTCTGATAGGAAATGTGAAACATTTCAAGTAATTAGTGTTGCTTAGTGCCTAAGGAAACATGGGCATTATGCAACAGAAACCCAATTAATACTACTGAGAAACCAACCGGAACAACGTTCCTGGCCAGTTGCAGTTTAATGTCCGGTTTTTTTTTTCATAAATTTTAAGAAGACATAAACATTCCAAATGTTATGTCCACATTTTAAGGCCTTAAAAGCCTGAGTCTTTTTCGGCTCTGTTGAGAGGTAAAGGATGAAACGTATTTTTCAGTATTTCAGTTTTAGCATTTAACAATTAGCATATACATATCATACATTCTAAATGTGATGTATGAGCATGGGAGCAGCCTATCTTTAACAAGCCCGCAATTTAGATTTATAGCTTTTGTCCTGGATACTGTATTTGTCCTTGCGAATAAATAATTGTTAGTATACACGTGTAGTTTAGTTTAGTTGAAATTTTATTGATTTATCAAGCCACAAATGAGTCTAAATTATGAAGGGATTAAAGACCCTTACTTTACATCACAATAGCCTTAATCGTCTTACTTTTTGTTTAACAGAAATTCGGTTAAAACGCTTAATTTTCATAAAGAAGCAATTGTATTTGGTATTTGCTCTCTTCAAAGCACAATGCGGTTTGGAAGAAACGTATTCAATCCGATTAATTAGTTCAAATGTGGAATAGAATTGAAATTCATTTATTCTAAAAACTACAACTGCACTTGTCGCAAATACGCAGAAATAAATTCATAAATTCAATTTAAAAATAAATTTCAAATATAATTAAATTTCCTTTAAATTAATGAGCACACAGAAACCAACGTTTGCTATTAAATACTCAATATCTTTTTGTATGCATGTGAATTACTTCATATTTTTTTACAATTCCTTATAAGATTTCCTCAAATTATGCACATGAAACAACTTAAAACACTGCTGTTTCACCAAACAACGAGTAATTCGCAACACACACACAACTCTAATGTGTTTCTAAATGACCTATTTACCTAATTATGTTGTTTTTACATTAAAATGTTATAAGTCTGCAAAAAAATTTATTTATTGGCGGTCTCACTGGTTCAATAATCAACATATTAGCCTCAGCACATAATGCTTCGTTTATAGCAAACTCTAAAATTTCTGGTCTTGTTTAAAGTGTTCTACTATGTCATACTGTTTTGCCGTATTATATTGTGTTGTGTGTTCTAAAATATAACCTACGAACCTTCTGCCAACAAAATATCAAATTACAAACCGATTGGTTTAGCAGTTTACTTTTTACAATAAATTTTATAAACTCTTGTTTACTCATTTCACAAGCCATTTAATTTCGTGCACTTGCTGTAAACTTAAGATTTGAACACACCGAGGCAAAATGAGTAAAAAGAAATGGTTTTTGAAGTGTGATTTTTACCAGCGGATAACTCGAAAATTGTTTGTGATGCAAAAAAAGGCTTTAATTTTGGTTATCACTAGTACCTTTTTCGTGATGTAAATCTAACTAGTCCAAACACAGCCCTAAAGTCCAAAATTCTATTTCCAAATGTAAGTTCTTTTGGGTGTTAACTGACTGGACTATTGGTCTGTATTCTAATTTTGGAGTAACGGAAGCTTCCGTGTCACGTACTGTAAGAAGCAATGTGAATATATGAATAAAATTGGAAAATGCGGTAAAATGTAAGTGTCGCTCCTCCGTGTCACATACAATTCCCAATTCGATTTTGCTCATTTTTCGCTCCAGCGGATAAACTTCCAAACAAGAGGGAAAAAAGACAAATAGTCACAGCCCGAGCCTTTTTCACGTTTCATCGAAATGAATAATTTATTTACATGACATTATCTAATGTTTAAACCGTGTCCGTGAAACAATTTTCAATTTCCTTCGGCGGCGATCAGCCGCCTTGCAAAATCAAGTGTAAATACAAGCGAAACAAATAACGAAACAGAGAATTGTAAATTGGAGGAAATCAAATTAAACGACTTGTATGCGAAGTGCTGTTAATAACATCGACATCGTCTAAAGCGCAAGCTAGAGCAGGGCGAAGAGGATCATTGGGATAACGCCAAGGGCGTCCCCTTCACACCCAGGTCACGTGCACGGGATAATATCATCCCAGCTCGCAGCCACCTATTTATTACGCGACGCCGTGCGTCCAATGTTATTATCAAGCCGTATATACCTGCATGTGAGGGCGGAATAAACGGTTTGAAATTTCTATTCACTTCGGAATGGGATACTGTAACTAGATATTTCCACAGCTAAGCTTTCGAAGGGCTTTCCTCAAACTTGCCGGCGGGGATTCCGCAAGCAAAGTACTGTATACTGAGAGCAAACAATGACGGTGTCAGGTAAAGCGGGAAGAGGATGTTGTGTTTCTCCCAGTTTGATGGCACGCACTTTGATTTTTCCAATAATAACGCTGTAAACCCTGGATCAAGCCTTGACGCTGCCAATAACACGCAAGTCACCATGTTTTATTTAGATTCTTAAGGAAACAAAGTGGTGCTTAAAATTAAGAAAACTACAAACATCACAACTTTACTTTTCTTTCAGTTGTTCCGAAAAACAAGGTTTTTAAAAATTGGAATAAAACAACAAACATCGTAAAACGGGAGAACTCCAGAAATCGTGGGATTCATAAATACAATCCTCAACTCATATAAAACAATTAAAAGTAATGGGTGCTCCTGCAATTCATGTTCTTTGTCTTAGTATTTTGTTACTTTATTGTCGCTTTCTTTTTTCATTAATCGGTTCTACCATACAGTTTTGTGTTAATAACTATGTTAAAATTACAACAAAAAAAGCGACCCTGTTTTACAAATTTAATCCGTTTATTATATTTAGAGACTCCCTGTAGAGCAACTTTCAAAAATGCGTTGGCTCTTAGTTTACTCCAGAGGAGCTAAAATTGCATAACATGGAAGTGTTTTGAGAATTTGGGACGCTTTGGCTAATTCAATTTCACTCAAAAATGTCATTATTTTGTCTTTAAAAGTTTAATAGCATTGCAGGTTTAATAAGTCAACTCAAATTATTTTCATATTTTCCGAACAAACTCACCTTTTATTCCAATAGCTCGTTGTATTCGCTGTCACGACAAAGCCGTGCAAGATGGCATCCAATGTATCAGAAGAAACGAAAACACAATTATAATCTTTGAACTTTTTTGAACAAAGTTTGTGAAAAAACATACAAAACGTATTAAAAATGTTAACGTGAAGACGCCATCAGCATGCGTATCACGTTCCAAGAAAATGAAACTCAAATTATAACTGTTCTCATATATTAGGAAACCTCTTGAAACGGAAACAAATCTGTTCAGTCAATATCGACTTTACAATTTTGTTCATACAACGGGCCTTTCATGTCACAATAACAGCCGAACAGCGTCTGGGTGCTCAGCCGAAGGAATTTAAACTTAATGAACTCTGCCATTTTTATTGTATCTTTAATTCAAGCAGAGATGGATTGACGTAGGACAAGCAAAAAGTCACCTAAAGGCACTCCGATATCAACTTACCAAACTTTTTGAATTAACTTCGTCAAAGATAATACAAAAGTTTCTAATAATCAAGCCACAAATACAGAGAAGTGAAAACTTTTTTTCGTTTGTTTTACGTGAGTCGGAATTGGTTGTAGATCATGGTTCACAACCAGTTTTTAAATATGTAACAAAGTAATTCCTTCATTATGCTGTAATGGACTGCATGTCCTAGCAAAAGAATAAAAACCGCTGGCGTCCATTTAGAAAATGAAAATCAACAGTGAAACGAGAACGTGGAGGTGTATGTGAATGCCTAATTAGTGTACGCGTTTGGCGACATGAATATGTATTAATTTGAATTTCTTGTTGCAGACAATCCCTCGCCTGCATGTTCTCTGGTCAAGTACGCCGGATGGGAGGACTTGAACCCATCGGACATTGGAATTTGGACCTCTTTGGACCTTGCTCAAGTCTTCATCTCGCGGATGAGGTCAGTTTCCGCTTCTAGAACACATTCAACAATTCTTAACACAAGTTTAAAATTATATGTTTTATGCAGTTATGTAACTCGTAGCACGCGCAATCCAAATTTTGTAAAAAAAGATTTCCTTTTTTGCTTTGTCTTCCTCCAATTTCTTCGATTTCCGGATAATTTTATCTAATTTCTCCCAGTTACCCATAATTTCCTTTGATTTCTCACATTCTGTACACCGATATCCTTTGGAGTTCTCTCGCTGTTTCGAAACCCCTACAATCGCATTGTTATAACAAGCGCAAAAATAAATATGGATTATTCTGTGAACAAATTCCAAGCCTTGTAGGTACAAAGCAGTTTGCAGGTGCTTTGTGATAAATACGTAGTTTCTTAGTGGGTCGTATCGTAAATAGAAATCTGCAAGAACTTACAAAGTTGGTGCTTGACGTAGCAAGTGATAAATTGTTAATCTTTCCCCATTTCTACCACGTTCTCCTTGGAATCGATACATCATGGTGTAACTAGGTACATATATTTCAAAATGGTAAATGGTTCTACTAAATGAAACATACATAAAATGTGGGGGGATTTTTATTAATATTTGCTTTCAGAGCTCGGTGAATATTGTTGCCGGATCATAAAATACTGTACAAAGCGAGATGTAATTTCTTGATTTCAGTAATCATTAGATTAAGTTCTTTGTCGGCTTAGGTGCATTTAAAAAGTCCGCTTTGTGAGTGAAACCAATCCTTTGGCGCCGTTATCTGCACATCTTTCAATTTCCTGATAATTTCCCTAAAGCACTCATATTTTAAAAGCCAAACGGCGTCATTTGGAGACTCTTTTGTTTACTGGAAGTTTCTTAGAAGCGTCAAAAAAGCATCAACTAATTATGCGGTTTGATAAATCGATGCAGTTTTGACGGAGTGTCGTATTTACGACAGCTTATCGCTTTAATTAACCATTCTTAAGGAAAAAGATTCGTCTTAAATTTCAATGTGATCGTGAATCAAAACTTTCGAATCATTCATCTTCATGCACGACAATTAGTGTCTCGAGACTTTTCCTCTTATTTTTCACTTTTTGTAATAAATGATGCCCAAATACTATTTATCTTTAAGATTTATTAATGTTATCGTTAGACTTTTATTACTTGACATCTCTTTTGTCAATTTATAACAATCATGGCTTATGCCTGGCTGTAAACAGAGTTCATTAAAAGGGTAGATACGCGTTGTTAGCTAAACGCTCCATAAGAAATAACCCAGTCGGAAAAAATCTGTTCATTATGATGGAGAGAACATTCAATTTTTAGAGGGATATAATTTAACGACGCTGCTACAAAGATTTTCAAAATGTTTTGAGGTTGAAGAAATAACCCCTCTCCCATGAATTATTTATAAATATCTCGTTAAAATACCGTCTTTTCAACCGTTACACTTTCTTAAGCCTCAAAGATAATAATTCACAACTTTCAGGAAACGCACATCATAAATGTGTCCTGATAGAAACATTAGATTTTCAATATTTTGAACATTTATAACAGGCATTTTAACCACGAGAGAAATGCTAATTAAACACACGGCTTTTCATATATTACACGTGCTATGGTTTTACAATGTAATCCACTTCAGCAACAACCACTAAGCTTAATGGTTTAACAACTACTTAGCTATTTTAATATTAGTATTAATTTTTATTAATTAGTAATTAAAGGTGCTCGACTATAAGAAACTCGACATGAAAAACACTCATAAAATAAATAGTGAATGGCATTTCTACAAAAAGACTATTACTTTTATTTGGAATGCTAATATTGACTTTCTCGGGATAAATAGCTTTGGAGCTTTTAAGCCCAGGATGACCAAAAGCTTTTAGAGCGCAAGCTTTGACTTGGATGTTTTAATCTTATTTCGTTTTAAAAATATTGTCGCTTTAATCAAGACCGGACTATTTGTTTTTGGCATATAAGGCCTGTTTTTCTCGCAATTTAGGTGAAACTGAAACACGGTTTTGGGGTAAGTGTGTAAAGTTTTAACTGTTGCAAGGGGAAGATCAAGCGGTTTGCTCTTAGTAATAATCGAGTGTATAATGCTGTTGATGAAGTTTCGGACGACCTGGTGGTCAAACTCGCATGCCCACGTAATTAAATTTTGCACGGTTGAATTAAAATATAATAAGCTCGAGTTTAATCACACACCCTGGTATTATTCTGGAGCAATAAAGTTTTTAGACGTCATAACGATGTTGTCGGGCCCGGCAATTACAATTACAACTGAGATAAATCAGACGGACTTTGAATAAAACTTTTGGTTTAATGTTGCGATAAAACGCCGGATATTGAAAGTTGTTTTGGTCTTACATTCGAGTCATTAAGCGGGGGATATCTATGTAAATGAGACGGTAACCTAAAGTTTTTAAAGACATCTGAAAGTCAGACCAACTTACGATATTAACTTATTCATATTTCTGCAATCCCCTTTTCATACTACGTTACAGCAGCTCCAAAGTTAACTTTTGAATAAGTTTATAGTCATACGGATGAATCCTGTTTAGCCGGCGCGACTCGAAGCCTCTGTAATAACTTTACAGCTACACGCGTGAATTATATTTCCATCAAACTTGGGATCTAGTTGCGAAATTGCACCTTTCTTTGCATTATCCAAAGGCTTTGAAGCCAGTTGATTATTTCAAATATTACTACTCACGCTTATGATGGTCACATCATAACTAACTATTTCGAAACAATTATGAAACACAGAGCTTAAAATTAGAAGCGAAACCGTTGGAGACGTATTAACAAAACGCTTTCTCAGCTCCTGATTCCAGCCGGAATAACTGAAATGATTAAGTGTGAAACGAAAAGAAAATATTGGCAAGTATCCATTCAGTGGTCTCGGCAAAGATACGAAAGAAGCTTTATGGTGCGTTCAACCATTGAGATATGCTCCACAAGGCATCCATTTTTTCTACGAGCTGTAAGTTAGCCATCTCAATACCAAATTAGAAGCTATTCAGCTGAACGACGGCATAAAAAGCTAAGTGGATGCATAGAGATTTTTTCGTCGCAGAGTGTCGGTATTGGGACATGTGATAAGCTTGGAAATTGTATTGGGATTAAGGGGTTTCCTTCCAAGCTTACTTCAAACAAGAGGGAAAAAACGGACATAGTTTAATTTAAATCACGAAAGAATCTAGTCGTGCACGATCGTCAAAAGGGCAGTAAAAAAGAAATGTGCTGTTTGGGACAAACGAGCACATAAAACATTTATAGGCAATGTTTATTGATTTTATCGCAACTATTATTTAACTTTAATATTATTTTAATGGATACTAAGCAATCTATGAGTTTTGTGGCTTTTGTTTATTTATTTTTTACTTTAATTTTTTAAACACCCACACATGGTAATGAGGCTTGCCTTTTGGTGTAAATGTGGGAGCATACCGCAACGCTTCTAAAAATACGGGGCATTACTATTAGAGGGTTGTAAACATCCACACCTTGAGGCTACAACATAATAAACCCATTCACTGTACAAGCCGGAAGAAAAATATACATTTTTAACGTGAAACAAGATTTACTGTGCAACATAATATTACATTATCCCGGATAAAAAGAACTAAATTGTGGTGAGCAGGATTTGTAGAATGTGGGAAATAGGAGTAGCGTACGACGATAAATTGCGAGATAAAACCTGCGGAGGGAGACCATTCCTTGTTTTTGGTTTAGTAATTATAACAAATGACTTAGTGGGTTGCTGCAGCCCCAGCGACGCTTGGGGAGGCGCTTAACTTTCTGCTCTGGAAATTCTACGGTCCGATAGCGATTTCCGACAACTCTTTCCTCCTTCTCTTCCCTAATAAAATTATTAACCGCCCTCCGCTGACCGATCGATCCGACTAAACCTTAACACTGGTAAAGCTATTACAACCAGCTGATTTGTGTGTCTTCGGTTCCAAACTTGGAATTTTCAACAGGAAACTGCCCTCCAGCCCATATTTTATTTAAACCGACAGAAAAGTCTTCGCCTAGTAAAATATGAGAGGACAAAGTGATGGTTTGTAGTAAAACTCAATTTTCTACACATTTTGTTGATGGCTATAAATCTTAATAATAAAGGTAGAACTCTCGGTCTCTGTTCATGCCTGCGAATTTATACCAAACAAACTCAAAAAATCGTTACCGAACCAACTTTGAGTTATGTGAATATCCTAGACGCATAAAGAACTCGCAAACTTTGCGAGAGATGCTTTCAATTTATTACATTTTCTAAAAACTTCAAAAACTTCTATAGGATCAGAAATAATTATCGGGGACAGTTATTTATTTAGATGAGCAACAAAGTTTTTTGCAAGTTTCTATAATAAAACTGTACCTTTATATTAACCACTTTTCTCCTAATAATAAGATGCACAAAATTAAAATGCAAAAATTCAATATTTTTTTTACAAATTTAAAACTAGATCTCTATTTTGCATCAGCAACAGACGATTAAGTTCACATCTAAAGAAACATGGTGGTAATAGAATAAGTTTGATGAAAATCGACCAAAAATCAGAAATGCAAAATGAGTTATCAGCAGTGTACACATGTAATATTAATTCTAGCTTCAAAGAATTTTTCCGTTATAAAGTTTGATGTTTGGATGGGTACCTCGTTTTACATCGAAAAGGCAATGTTTTATCCTCAATATTTTCACACACATTCGATTTGAGGCTATTTTACGCTTCCACCAAGTCTCTTTTTTTCAGATGCTAATGAACAGCACCCAATATAAATAAATCTTGGTAGTATCATTATTCATTTCACAGAAGGTTGGGGCATCGCTTAACTGATAAAACATAAATGTCTCATATTTCAATAATAAACATTATCTTTGTCCCCAACGGCCAGTAAAACAGATAAGTTAGTCTGATAAAGCATCAAACATCTATTTCGAATACACACATCGCAAATAATTTATGCCGTTCACTTTTTTGGTGTTACCTTTGTTCAAAAATGAATGAGTTTTCTGACAACGATGCATTATTTGTGGGATGTGTGTTTTTCTAGGATATTTCCATAAACATATAGTTTATATTGCTCTAACCTATCGTGGCATCGCATATCGTAAAACCCAAATCCTTGATACACATCCTGAAAAGTCGAGGTAATGGTACATCAAAAATATTCCAGCATAAAAGTGTGCTCTCAACGTCGAAAGAGCGAAAATAATTGTCAGTTTATTGCAACATCCCGTGGAATTAATTCTAGATTTGACATGAATAGTGTTTGGTTATAGGAGACATGCCTACCTGAGCCAGATTTATGATTACAGCCTCGGTCCACTATTTCAATTAATTTAATTGCGCTTTTATATAATGGTGTATCGTTTAATTTAATTTTAACGTTCGGGAAAGTCGAAACACACGACCGTTTATCTTCCTTAAAACTGATTTACTGCCATACATACGATAGGTATTTGCTCGTTTTGTCACAGGGCTAACGTTTACCTTTTGCTTTCAGGTCATGCACTGTTTTAACTGGATCGGCTGTAGTTTTGCTATTACTCGCATCCTTCTTCTCACTTCTCGGCCACTGTAACAGCGACAATAAAACAATAATAGCGTGCGGATTCTTCATTTTAGGAGGTAATATTATATTTTTATATTATTAGCACCTAACACAACGGTTATCCACCAGGAAGTAATCCTTTAAGACTCGTAAATAAATTCGGTGGACTTGACGACGACGGTCACAGTCACTGTCTGGTCGTAGCATGAAGACCAGACTGGTGTTATAAAACGTTTTCTATGCCCTTTGAAGCTGGTCTTATCCATCAAACAAAATAAACGCATTTGTATCACTTTAAATCTCAAATTATTTTGTCGGTTTTTGAAATTCTTGTGACAGACAAAGAAGATAACAATCACGTCCATTGTTTAAACTAACTTAGAGGAAAAGTGAGATTACGACACTGCATTGAAATTAATAGCAGGGAATGTTTTACCTCATGCAGAATGCACGCCAAAAAAACAAGTTTGTTATTACACAGTATTTGCATTAATGAAAACCACAAATTAAATTACTCTTCCACATCTGCACGTTTAATGGTTTCAATTGATCAGTGCAATTTAGTTCCGTTAATTATATCAGCATTAGAAGATGCACTTACGAGTGATAAAATGTGAAGCGTCTGCTTTTGCTCGAACGTTAACGAAGAAATAAGATTGCGATTATGTGGAGCGGTTATGAAATAGTACGGGAGTCGCCTTCAGGTTTCAGCTTTGATAAGTTGTGCGGGAGCTTAGGTGTGGCCACTACGAGCGAGGAGGATTTACCGCAAGGATTTAAAGATTTACTATGCTTTTCTTGTATTTCTTTTCCTATCCGACCTGGCAGTTTTCAAGCAATATTGAACCAGACTACTGAAGAACTAATTTTTAGCGGGATTTTCGGTGACACGTGACAAATTGAGGCTTACATTTAACTGGAGGAGATGAGTCGTTACACACCGATGAACTTCTCATAAATTACGCTCTTTTCATAACCCAAGTGACGACGACTTGTAGCTAAAAGGCAAGATGTCCCCAAATAACACAGCTTCGGAGTAATTAAACCAAATTTGGCTGAGGTACAATTGACAAAGCGGTGTGAAATGTTTACGAAATTATTGTCCTGCTACAAACAAAATTAATAAATCTAAGGGAATCACGAGCATTTACCAGCGGTTCCGAAATAGCGAAGTTTAAACTGTTGGAGCGGAGTTGTTGCTAATATCAAAGTTCAGTTTTAACCACACTTCCAAACTTCCTAATTTTGACTATTGGTAACACATCTACGTTCACTAAAGACTAAAGTAACAAAAAAAAAAACACTTTGAGACGCTTTGAACAAACCAACGTGCTTAATAAATTAATAATTATAACACCACATAGTGCAGTGGTGGCTTTAGGTTCAAAACAAGTGTAGAGCTATTACAAGATTCACAAGTCTCAACCCTAAATATCTGAGTTAACAAAGTCAAACTAAGTATATATTTTTCTACTGAAGAGCATAAACACGAAATTGCGTTAAAACAGTTCGAAAACTCATCTAATTACGTCTGCAAAAATTAATATTTATTATTATTATTATTATTATTATTATTATTACTATTATTATTATTATTATTATTATTATTATTATTATTATTATTATTATTATTATTATTATTATTATTATTATTATTATTATTATTATTATTATTATTATTATTATTATTATTATTATTATTATTATTATTATTATTATTATTATTATTATTATTATTATTATTATTATTATTATTGATTTGGCTTTCACAGCAACACTACTCAGATAGGTGTTTCCTGAGTAAGATTATTATTACATAAATATGAACAACAGAAAAAAGAAGAACGGGACAGATAACGACGTGAAGAAGACAGATGAAAACAAGAGAAATAACAAGAAGAAAAACAAAGACGAATACAAAAAAAAAACAAAAAAGAAAAACGGAACAAAAAACTTTTATCATTATTTACAATATTTCGGCCTTTTAATATAAGAAAACTAAATAAGAAATGTTTCAAATGGGGATTCTTTATACTGTTTTTACACTTTTGTATCACTTTAATGTTAAGTTAGTTTTTATAAAAACAAGTTGTTAATAAAATAAATATGTAATAAATTTGTGTTGAATGTTTAACAAACTTCTTTAATACCCCGTTCAATAACCCCGATATTAATAAACAAAATGTAATAATATTTTGTTGAAACATTGGGAGTCCACACATTCCTAAAGTGAACAAAAAATCAATTTTAACGTAGGTTATTCTTTATACAAAATGCTCTATTTAAATGCAAAAACACGTTTAACACTATTTCATTTCGTTGGTATTTAGAAGTTTCTTGTTTGTAAGAAATAGGCATTTCGTGCAAGTGGTGCATTATAGTTTTTTGCAACGGTATTAACACAAAGAATGTGTCTTTTAGAGAGAAAACTTTCTGATATTATGTTATAAAAACTACGAAACTTTCTAGCTGAAAGGGTTAGACAGTTATTATTTATTTTTGACTACAATTTGACCTCATGACAATAAACAGTGGTAAAATATTTTGTAATAAACAATTCTGGCTATAAGCATACACTTTGGTATGGTCCACAGTGATTGCGGTAGCTCATTCAAGTTGTCATAAATAAATCTAATGACTAGCACACCCAACGAAATTATTGATTTCACAATAATTTCTCTAGTTTCACGTAAATTGGTTCATTCATTTAAATAGTCACATCTAATTATTTTTGTGTTAATGGCGGAAATGAAGCTTCATTATTTTGTTAATTTGCAAATACAGGAACCAGAGCAACGAATTAAAATGAAATAAATATTTTTAATAACTGTTTGTTATCATTTTCATTTAACGCAACCAATTGCAACAAAATAAACATAAATTGGTGTTTAATTACTACTTGTATATTATGCACGGAAGCGGAAGCAGATAAAATATTTTTGTAATATAGTCCGAGGTGTGTTTTTTCGGAAAATAGATACAGTAAAAAACTGCGAAAGCTCTTTACTCGTTATTCACTTCAACTTTCTGTACACGTAACGCCTGAAGCTTGCTACGAAATATAAAAAAGCTTTCACGTTTGACAGCGCAAGATGTATGATGTGGGATGACAACAACTAAATTACTAGATAAAAACTACTTTCGCATTTTAACACATAATATACATAAATACAATAATACAATAACGAATACCATAATGAAGAAAAAAAGTTAGCACATGAAACCTTTCAATTCGTTACCTACTCGTATTGTCTCTAATTTAGCCTAAATATTTCGAATAACAAAAACTAAATCATAATAATTGAAAATACACGGAGACATTGATACTAAAAAACCTTTATAAATGTCAGTACTCTGCACTCGGTTTTAAATTTGAATATTGTTTGCAATGTTTAAAAAATGGGTGTTAACGGATAACAATGGCCGTGGCAGTTTGAAAATGATTAATTAGTTACTAGGATATCTTAAGTTTAAAGCAACCCTTACAAATTACTGCGGAACTATTTGAAAACATTCCTGCGTAACAGCGAAATTTCCTTTTAGAAATAAGGCACAGCTTTCGTCGTATTGTCTCTAAGTATGACATTGCTCGAGTCTGCAGTCAGATAATCTTTTTGTTTCAGGGCTTTCTTTGGGAACGGGTCTGGTGGTTTTTGCATCTGCTCTGTCAGAGACTCTGATGGAAATAACACAATATCACAAGGAACCTCCCTCTGGCCCTGTCTACGACTATCGTTACGGATGGTGTTTCTTCACGGCGGGGGCGGCTTTTATCATGACAAAAATGGCTGCAGTCTTCTCTCTTACAGGATATCTCAACAGATTTCCTTCTGTCGATGAAATGGTACGTTTTATTTCATTTCCTTGTTTATATATGTCTGCTGCCGTCTCATTACCGAGATCTAATCGATACCATCACGGAAGCTCACCATTCACACAAAGAACAATAGCAATTCTACTCATTTCGAGAGCTCTACCTAATAACTGCAATAAGTTTTTAACCTTACCGAAATGGAGGGACCATACTTTTCCTTAAGTTTGGAGTTTTATTAAATTCATTTCTTCGTAACTAAACCTTGAGCTTACATCAGATTTCATAAAAGATTCTCTTCGGGGTTAAAACAAAGCACTTTCGTGAAAAAGTTATGAGCACTTTTATTTTCTGAATCAAAGGAAAATATTCAACATCGCCAACTTGTCTCGACTTTATTGTGGTATCATAACTAAGCTATCAATCAATAATGCAACAAAATTCGCTTTTGATGTAGATTTCGCTTACCCGATAGTTTTTGTGAAACTTTCACACTATTGAATTTAATTTTCAATAGGAGCCTAATAATAATTAACAACCGAAATCATTTAAAATTTATGAACAATATTGTAAATTTTTCAGGGGCATTCATGATTTAAAATTCGTTACGTATTGACATGGCTTGTGATACCATCCATTGTTTATACGGTTGAGTTATTTCTACATTAAAGCATGCATAATTTTGCCCCGACCAAAAACATCATTCCCGAAAAACATCCTAAAACTGAGCTTGAAATTATAAAAAGTAGTCTATTCAGCAGATTTTGCCTCGTTAATTCAATTTTAATATACCTTTTTGTGTTTTTAAAACACAACTTTTAACCTCGGTTGTTTTTACTGTCCCAAACTCTTTCTAAATTCTTTTTCATTTCATTTCAACAGTAAAATACATCTTAAAACATGTTTTATTACTATAGTAATAGATTATTATCGAAGTAAGTCATCTTTTTTTCCCGATTTTAGAAAAAAACATGCCTTACTTCGATAATAATCTCTTGAATAGCATTATTGTAAAATTCGTAATCAAAGGCACCAACAGACAGCAGTTGAGATAATAATCAACAGAATTGTAACAGTGACTATGATATCAGTATCACACATCACAAATTATTCCAGTACCTACTTTCATAGGTTCCAAGTTAATTCTAATAATTTCAAGTACTTCCAATTAAATTCCAAAAATTTGTACGACTAATTCCAGAGTTAACGGCCCCTTGAAAAATGCTAAAGTTCTCGTACCTATGATATTTTTTTTTATAATTTTGTTGAGCAATATTTTCGTCAATTAATACAGAATACTCAACAACTTGCTATCACGTCCACATTTTCGCAGGATTCAAGTTTCTGTCTCTTTACTTTTACACAAGAACAAGTTCGTCGTTATTTACGGTTATGAAGCCTAAAGTGTGGCTCATTCTTCAAGACATTATCTTTTGCGTTCAAGTTCATGAAACATGGAACTGAATAATCAAAACATTTTAGCACATACTCAAGGGTGTTTTATTTTGAAATCGTAACAAACACAAAAATCGCGTCTTTTAAGCAGTGGATTGATGGACTCAAATAAACAGTGTCTCTTCCCCTTTGTGTTAAAATAATTGTTTTAAACCCACTCATTAACCGGATTACTTCGGCTTAAGCAAATTTACAGAAGAGTAATTTCTGCATAACAATTAACACATTCACATTTATTGTGACTTTTGGATTTTGGAACGCAAAATGAAAGTGTGACCATTTCGTTCTAAACGCCTCAGATTTTGCAACCACACTCAATTTCTACTATTAATTGAATGCTCGAATGTTTTAAACACTAAGTGAAAATATCAATCAATCAAAATATCAATGTTACATGGTTTTTTCTTTTAGTTTACCTCTTTTGTCAATGTATTTCTCTATTTCTCAAAACTATTTAAGAGTATAATTAATAGTGAAATACAGACTAATTTAAATAATTTAACGAATACGAATAGAGTACGCTTTCAGTTAACATCAATCCAACAAAAGAAAAACACTGTAGATACATATAGAGCAATTTATAAGTATTTTTTTTTCTTAACAAATCATATGTCAATACATCACCACTTAGTATTTAGATTATTTACTCTAGCATTTACACTATTTTACCTATCATTTACAATATCTTACTTACTGAATTACTATTACTTTTACCTAGCACTTTATAAGCATCCCTTATAGTCTTTAAACAGTTAACAGTTAATGATAGGACGTACAAAGAACTGTTCTGCTGGAAGCACTTCTGGTACAATTTTGTACATTTTATAATATCCTGCTAGAAGGACTAGCTTTTACATGGGCTTGTCCTTCCAGCAGGACTTTACTTACTATGGAGTCATGTGACTGATTCGAGCGTTTTTAACCAATGGCGGTAAATGGTGAAGGTCTAAAGACTAGAAATGTATTTTAAAATCTAGGTTTTTATCATTTTAAATCTAATTCATAAAAAATATACATAAAGGTGATAAGATTTGTAGTGATAAGTAACAAAGTTTAGGCTACTAATTATTGCTATGCTATAATAATTACACTAAAAACCAGGGTAATTTAGTTGGAAAATGATGGCAATCTAGTTTTTTGACAATTATCTGAGAGAACTGTCAATGTCAATCGGCACCTGTTTCAAGTGATAATTTAATCAAATGAATCAAATTCGGACCTTTAAAGGCTTTTCTACCATCCCTGATACGTAGTCCCTTCGAACACCTTTCGAGTAGTGTACAAACATGACTTCAATAGCCAGTGCAAGTAAGTAATTTGAGATTCCATTCTCCTTAGGCCAATTTTCAAATTCCGCGTATTTGCCACAACAGCCCGTATTCGTTGAGGGGTAGATACATTGCAAAACGTCTTGGACACTTTCAGAATACATTGTACGGATAAACTAATGACGATCCACATTATTAATTTAATTTCATGACCCACGCAAATGCTGTCAACTGCCACAAAATTCCCTAAATTTCGAAATTGAATTTTTTTGTCAAAAAAGGTGCAAAGTAGGAAAAATAGTGTATGATATCTCGTTTATAAGGCATTTTGTCGCACTTACTCCATTATGACAATTCCGTGCGTGCGACAAAATGCTTCTTATAAAACTCGTATCATAATATACTATTTTGCCATCAATAATAATACATGGCGTGTCATATAATTATGTACATGCAAGGCCATCTGAATCAAACGCTACGCATTGAGGCTACGCATTCAATTTTCAGTTTTCCATTGAAAATTTTGTTCCTGTGACATTTCGAGCCGCGTCCCTTTTTGCGCGCCATCTGCTGACAATTGTAATAAAATACAAGTTGCATTTTTGGTTGCATACACATATATTTGATTAAAAAGCTGTGAATAAAATTAGTCTACTTAAGCAAAGAAAAATTTTATTCTTAATCAAAAACTGGAAGTAAATAAGTAAATATGTATATTTATAATTTAAATACTTTTCTACTATTTGGTTTGTTGTTTATTACATATTTTTTTAGTAGATCGGTTTTCTCGAGGCATATGTTGTCCAAAACTGGTTTCAATGTTGCACTTAAGATTAGCTCGCAAAGTTCATGTTTATGCTGCGTACAATTGAGAGATGGATTATCCATTAAATGTGGTTTTAATAGAACCACCATTTGGTGACAGGTGTTTTCCATATTCATAAATAGTAATAGCTCTTGTCCAATATCTGCGATTTTTTTAACTATGCCAACAAATTTAGAATTTGGGTACAACAGTCCTCCACGATCTTGAAAACTAATTAATTGCATCAATGGTCCCGGGATAGTAAAAGAGAGTAGCGAAGTCATACAATCATCACACCCTATTTTGGTGTTGACTTTCTTACATATGTATCCTGCCAAGAAGGCCACAGATGCAGCATAAATAGTTTCAGGTAGGGTGTTATTGTATTTCAAACTCTCGATTCGTCTTTTTAAATCAAAAGGCAAGGTACGGTCTAGATCGTTGTTAACGTTGACCTTTTCAATAGAAGGTGCAAATTGCACACTTCTCGATGAGCTTATAAAGTCTTCATGGGTCGAAACATTTGCGGACGTCGAGGCTTTAATAATGCCACATCTCAAAATTTGGCGCATAGCGTATTCGGCCCCCCTTGCATCAATTGCATCATTGGAACCCCCTTTGTGCCTTACATGTGAGAACATTCCTTCAATGCAATCTGAGCTGAGTGACCTCGTCAACACATTGTAAAATCCTGCCTCATTCAAGAGATATTTTACACATAGGTAGGTGCTTTTCGCTGTAAATGTTAATGCATGTTTCCTTAGTAAGACCACTTAAGTTTGAAGTTGCCGAATTTTGTTGAATATCGGCAACGTACTCTTGTAATGTACCGTTAAGCCATTGAAGACGTTCATCCGAAATGTGGACAAAAGGTGCCTCACTGTTATCTAAGGTGTTGATATATTGGTATCTTCTTGAAACATTGTGCACCTTAAAAACGTGGTACATATTTTCCATGTAGGTAATTGTGGCATCAACATCAGAAAATTGTTCATCGCCAGCTTCTTTTAAAAATCTTAAAGCTGCCGTTACTGCAGGAGAAAAAACTTGAATGGCTCTTCGGACATTCATTTTTTCAAAACTTGTTGGGAACAAATGTTTTTTGGTCAAATATTTGACTGGTTTTACTGGAAGACCTCGCTGCAGCTCGAAGAGGAATTTCACATATTTTGCAGAAATTGTACCTTCTGATGAACCCATATCGTGATCCAGGAAAATGTTTCTTGCATTTTTTAGAACATGCACATAATAAAACTCAAAAATAACGGTATTAGTTCCAAAGTTGGATGTGGTATGCAATTTTTAAGGGAACCATTGCGGAGATTCTTAAAAAGGGCAACATTGGCAGAAAAATTGTCTGTGACCAGTCTTAGGACTATAAAACCACAATCTGTTAATAATTGCAAAACTCTTAAAGTAATGGAATGGAAATCTTGTGCCGTTAATGAAGCATGGAAAAAGTATCCAGCCGGAATTGTATATTGAGTCGACAACCCATGTACAACGAAGCACAACATCTTAGTCGCTATTTTTGGCCTTGCACCAATCGTTGTTGAACTACATGTATCCAAACCATACACATAATCTTCAGATCGGCTGTAGTGCATTTTTCCTTTAATTGACATATCATCAATTACCAAAGAACCAATTCGTCCTATGGGCTGCGTAAATTGAGCTATTTCTGCGCACAGACGTTGTTTTATCAGTTGATTTTGGCCCTTGAATTTCCCAAGATGTCTTAGAATTGTTGCTTTTGAAGGCAATTTTATCAAATTATTGTTGCAGAACCTATAGCCTTTGGCCGAACAAAATCTCCATACCGTACACATTCTCACTGAAATTTCAGACCATCTAGGTACCATTTTACCATAATTTTTGATCAGATCCATCAAAAAAATTGCTTTTTCGTCAGCGTTTTCGGCATCTTCGACAATTTTATTTATGAAACACAAGTTTTTGGAGTTTTTGCGTTTTTCTTCTTCCAAATCCTTTGATAAACATTTCAGATACTTTTGATTTGTACGTTTCAATTTTTGTGTCAAAACTTTACAGTGGTATTGGAGATTCGCCACATACTCCGGAGAAATAGAATTTACTTGAATTGATTTTGATACTTTTGATTGGGGTTGCATTTCAAGAAGTTGGTCAGGACTATAGGAAAGGTTTTCAGTTACAGGCCCAGAATTTTCAACTGGAGTTTCGGGACAACACATCTAAAGAAACACATACATATAAATAGATAAAAGATTGTATGTATTAGTTACTCTTAATTGGACGCTACTGATTATGTTTGCGAAAACAGTTCAAAAGTTGAAAAGTAGGAAAACAAAGCTTAATTATTACTTTAAAACCACAACTACTTTAAATTTTTTGTTGTAATACGTACGAAAATGGAAGGAACAGCTTCTTTGCACAAACGTCGCCTTTTTGCAATCCTAATAACACAGCCCTTTTCAAAATGTTCCTCACAAATTTCTGTGTGATCACCAATTTTAGATACATCTATTATAAGATATACAAATTAAAACCTTTTAATTAATAGAAGCAATTTAGTTCCTACCGCAATTTCTTTCAAGTATTTTAAACCATTTTTGCCTGCTTTCTTTATTGGTTGGAATTTCGAAAAG
Organism: Tribolium freemani; assembly: GCA_939628115.1. Classification (NCBI taxonomy): domain Eukaryota; kingdom Metazoa; phylum Arthropoda; class Insecta; order Coleoptera; family Tenebrionidae; genus Tribolium; species Tribolium freemani. Next base: position 13,843,081 of record OW626785.1, on the reverse strand, counting down.
ACCGACATTTTTTTTGCCACAAATGTAACATTTTTTAACCATCTTGTGTGTTGCGTGTGTGGTGTGTTTTCGTCAATTTATTTTAAATCAATTTTAAATTGAATTTTTATCAATTTAATGACAACGTGATGACAACTGACCTACAGGTATCTTTTTAGTTTTGATAATTTACTGCGCCAGTTGGCCACTGAAGGCGCGCAAAAAGGGACTCGGCATGGCTACTGTGCGGAAACGGCGATTTTGGAAATTGAAACGGCCTCAATGCGTAGCGTTTGATTCAGATGGCCTTGGTACATGTAAGTGTATATGGGACAATACATACATTTATTTTAAATCAGGAGGGTTATCCAGGAACTCTTGAATAGAATAATAACTCATTTCTAATAGTGCCTCCTTTACCTTCCTCTGAAACAGAGCCGGAGCTAGTCTCTTCATCGGGTCCTGAAGCTTGTTATAAAGCTTAGGGCACCAATGGTCAATGACGAGTAGGACGAGCCAAGAAGAGTACATTTTGTCATTATAACAATAAATTGAATAAAAATTGTGAAGGGGCCAAAATGCGTCCTTCCGAGTGTCAACTTTTCTGAATAATGTTTATCTCGTATAGCATGTAATAAAGTAATAAAATAAGGCTCAATGGAGCCAATAATATAAATTTTCCTCTTGTATATCCTTCCTTTAATACGTTACCCGATAAACCGGCTACGCACTTCCCCCGAGAGTATTTAACTTAATCATCCGATATCAGACCGTGCGGGGCAATTTCTTCACAAGTCAAGCGATCCCGAGTGTGCTCTCAACCCCCGATTTTTACCGTTTCAGGTACGGGAAATGGTCCCGGGGGCGGAGCGCAAGCTGAGAGAGCACCAGCGCCTCTCCAGCGAGTACCTGGTGCGACACGCGGCGCCTTCGCCCCGGCAGCAGTACGACGTCATCTCCACAAACCGTCCCAAGTACGAGGCCGAGTGCGGCCCCTTGCTCAACAAGACCCCTCCGGACGTGTGCACCACCAACAAGTGCGTAGATTTCGGTGTGACGGACCTCAACAGTAGTGTGTTAATGTCTGGTGTGATCGAGCAAAACTACAGTGGCGGAGGGCACGTGCTGGCAGGCCAGACCATACCCATCACTATCAAAAACCACACTTCGACGGCGCCGCTCTCCTTCTCGCCCGCCAATAAATACGGAACAATGCCAGGAACGACGCTTCATCAGGGATTCCTGGGCGTCGCCGAAATTGGAAGTTCCAGTTCGAACAGTTCGAGTGGATACTGTTCCAAAAGTAAGACTTTACAACACCAAAGGCCGAGGAAGAAGTGTGTTAAAATTGAAAGTTTCCAAACTCCTGATGCCGGGTTCGCAGACTTTGGAGGCAAGAGGTCGAATACATTAAGTTACTCCGGGAGCGCGGTATGACGAGCGAAAGCTATTATGGAAAAATATTCTAAAACTTCCCTAGGGCACACTGGAAATTTACACTTGCATTATAAATAATAAGGGCGATCGGAAAGTTTGCTAATGAAAATCCCTGATTAAAGCGCGGGATCTTTATGGACTGACACTAAATTGTTTACAATGCAAGGTTTTTTTTTGTTCGACTGCGCAGAAGGACTAGGATAAAGTCACAGTTACACCAGTTACATTATAAATAAACATTAAAAATTATTACATTTACTACTTATTATAAACTTACAAGAAAACTGAAACAAAATTCCAACTACATCAAAATGTTGCATAGTTAAAACATGTTTTTTGCTTTCATAATTGCAACCAATAACGATATTTTTTCACACCGATTGTTACTAACACAGGGCCGGATTATACCTCTGGAAGCCCCTAGACCAATTTATATTACACAGTGGGGTAAATACTTTAGATAAAGAGCTAAAAACTCCATAATATCTTAGAAATGGATTATCGCATCAACCTGCCGATGGCTAGGGTTCAGTAACTATTACAAGTATAACTATCTACAAATATGTATTATTTTTGTGTTTAGGGAAAATTGAATAAAAATTAAATCAAGATAAAATTTGCACATAGAAAGATTTAGGAAATAAAATTAATGTCTATTTCTAATTTCTATATGAATAAAACATAGAAAAGGACTACATAAACAAAAAATAAAATAGTAATTAAATTAACCCATATCAAAAATTATAATATAGATTCAAATGGTAATAATGTTTGCTTCTTCGCAAGCATTTTAGTTTCGAGCTCAGGTTTGCAAAAGTTTATGTAAGGATGAAAAACATCCTCATTTGTTGCCAAGCGTAAAGCTAATGCTTATACCCTTGTTTCGACTTTCTTGAGCATCTGCAAGAAGTGATTCCAAGGCAAAAAATTTCGTCAACCAACCCATCGAGATAAAAATTTATAATAAAAATATATTATTGGAGCATAATAACAAATATGCAAAGAACGTCTAAGATTGCAAGTGGTTGCAGCTAAAACCAACCTTAATACTATTTCAATTAGAAGCTATTCTTTCTGATATGATGATTGATGAGTTTGATGACTTTTAGTGTGAAGGAAAGCGGATCATTTTTTGTCTTAATAATATGATTAATTTTTTTGAGTTTTTACTTTCTGAAAAACCTCTAATCAACACATAAACTAAATAACATGAGAAACATACAGCGTTGAGCAAAAGTATGGAACCAAGCGTTTTGTGCCTAAACTATGTACCTTACGAAAAAACTAATTAGTACACGTACATCATCAACTGCTTTAAAAATGTGATCATTTTTCAAGAATAAATTTTTTCGAAATCTATTTGGTTTTCGAGTTATTCAACATTTTTTTTTTCAAATGGCACCTTACTAGTGATTTTTTTGGTAAAAGATTATGCTCCAAAAATAACTTCTACTTTAATAAAATTACTTTTAAACCAGTAGTTTTTCTTAAATAAATTATTAAAGTTGCGTTCCGAGCTCACTACGAAGGTTTTTCGAACTTGGCCGAAGTGGTTGTATCCATGAATGTTTATGTTTGCGAAAAATTTGTCGAATCAAATTAGTGGATTAAAAGCATCCATGGATACAACCACTTCCACCAAATTCGAAAAATCTTCGTAATGAGTTCGGACCGCAATTTCAATAATTTATTTAAAAAAAATATTTTTATTAAAACAGAAGTTATTTTTAGAGCATAGTCTTTTACCAAAATAAACGCCGTTGTAGGGTGCCATTTAAAAAAAAAATAACTCCAAAAACTTAAAGGAATTTCGAAAAAAATTATTCTTGAAAAATGATCACATTTTTAAAGTAGTTGATGGTGTATTAATTAGTTTTTTCGTAAGATATATAGCTTAGGCACAAAACGCTTGGTTCCATACTTTTGCCCAACGCTATATAATAACGCATCTAAATGATAAAAATATGACAATGATTGAACTTAAAGAAATCGTTTGGTAGCAAAAATACAAAGTAATAAAACCGAGAATTTGTTAAGCACAAGAAAAATCACACAGAAGATAGAGCAATAGTAACAGATAAAAATAATGCAAGAATTTTATCGAAAACTACATTACAATAAAATTACCAAATTTTACACCGCAATTATTTTATATTAATTTTTCTTCAAAAAAATCCATATTTCTGTCTTCAGTGGGTTAGGTTTAAAGTGTTCCTGGGCCACTCACCCACCAGTGAAAGTGAAAATTCGGCCCTGTACTGTCGCTTGAGATGAATCAAAATACCAAGGTAGCCTTAAATCATTTGTTCTACTGGACAATTCTTAATCCCAAAACCACTAGTTCACTCCGAAAATGCGATGACAAAATGTTCAAACTGTTGAACCGACAATATTGTTTATAATTTTGTTTCAGAAATGAAATATTTTTCTTTCATTACTGAGGTAAATGGAAAACATGATGCTCAACTCGGAAAGGATGCTCGTCTATCCCGTTCACTAATTAATTATTGATTCATTACTAAGGATTCTAAATTTTTTCTTTCGCAATAACTCTGCACTTGGAAAGATTCCACCAGTTATTTCTTTATTTCGATAGCGTCATCCCATTCCATTTTATAAAAATATAATAATGATGTCATTCATTTCTAGAAGACTGTAGATACTAATTATAACACGATAATCAAATACGAGCATAAAATTAAACAGCTCCCAAAAATCAGCACTTGTCCTAGTCCTTACTACGCAATTTTAATCATTTACGTACTTTTTTTCTTGAATGATAGTTTTCCCGCTAGTCCGAGCAACAACTTTTCTACAAACCCTTTAGTTGCTTTGACTTTTCGTATTTCGAGCATCTGTTTACCTCATAACGACAAATCAAATGTTCATATCGTATCTTAAATGTTAATCGTACATTTGGTTGTATTTTATTAAAGAAATAACTTTGTAATTGCTGTGATAAATAAGGTATTTATTATTAATCATTAATCCCCGTAATATAAAAGGTTTGTGATTTGTTAATACAACTTTTATTTGTTAAAATAAAACAATTAAAACCAGGCATTGTTTTGTATTTTATGACCTACGTTCGCATTCATTTATTTTTTTACATTAATTGATTAATCTTGGACCCACGTTACTCCTTTTCAAGGGGCGTAATGCGGCTTTGTTGTGCCTAAGCTATTTGAACGTTAAAGAAGTTATGACCATCATGCCCTTTCTATAGACAGACACCACCATTTTATCAACCCAAAGTTCAAGAGGAGGCGACTCTAGCTCTAAAATTGTAATTTAGGTGCGGTAAAGCATACATAAATTAGGATTTAACTATATAATAGGCATCAGTAATTAAATTAAGTATCTAGTTCAAAGTAGTTAACAGTTTGGTTAAAATTACATATTCAAAGCGGAACTCTGAAGCCAACTATAACCACAAGCTATTAAAAAGTATCTCCTTTAATATATTTATTTTCAATAAACTTCCACCACAAAGTACTTACTGTTACCGTTTATTTAGAACCGAACGGCACAAATCGTCTTTTATTAGCTTCGAAAACACATAAAGCACTCAAACCTAATCGCCCATTTAAAACCGAATTAATTTCAAATGACCGCCGGGATAACAAAAGATCAATAGGTACCTGTTTCAACTATGAATGTGAAACTATCGATTTAGGGTGCTTATTTGCGATATTAAACAACCAAGTTGCAATGTATGTAGATAACGATTCAGCCTGATATGCAATTATGCAAACATTTTCTCCCTTTTCTCAACTGCGAAGCGGCTGTTCCGCAATGATTAAAAAGCATTAATTAAATTTCTCATCGTTGGCAAAATTTCACAGATGATAAAAACAAAAGGAGAGGCCCCGTGAAAACATTTTGCAGTTCAGTTCTGGAAACGCAATGGCTTGTTGTATTCAAAATTTGCAAGAGCTTCTTACTTGTACTTGTATAAATAAGTATAAGATCAGGAATCTGAAATGGGAATTATTTGCTACAAAATGGAAACAATGTAGCTTTTAGAGAGGCACTAGAACCGCGAATTCTGCCATAACATTGCATCTGCGAAATCTAGGTAAAAGCTTTCAGCTCGCAAATAGTACTTCGGCAAATGCACCCGGGATCAGATTTGTTTTTGGACTCTCGTAAAATAAACTACTTACCGTTTTTAAACAACAATTTATTGGAAATTTTACGGTTAAGTATCCGATTTTTCAAGAAACGAGGTTATGAGAGCCTTTGTGATAAATTGAAATTTACGAGCTTAAAGAATTAGACCGTTCTGAAAGCACTGCATCTGGAGCTGCTATGGCGCAACTTGCGGGAAAAACTTCTAAACCTCACATAGTAAATAAATGAGCTGTTTCCGTCTGGAAGTTCACTCTAGAAATGTCATCGAGTATTAGCTTTAATATCTGTGAAAAATAAGCTCGCTGCTTCTAAAGACTTTTGCATATAATGGATATGTTGAAAAGGGAGATATTTCTTCAAAAAGGGAGCGCTAACGAGGCGGATAGGTTCTTTACGCCTTTACCTTTTTCGAACAAGGCTAGTCAACAAATACGCAAATTGTATCATGTGCAATGATGAAATAGTTGCTGAGAGGTCAGACAGCAGAGCGAACATTCGGGCCTTTGAACTGATCCATTCGTCTGGAAGTTTGACCACTTTTGCTCAAATAGTGCTGTCAAAGCAATGATCATGTAAATACCTTTCGACAAACATTTAACAGTTAGTCAGACAGTGACAAACGTTCCTATTACCTAAATAGCAAAAATGTGCGCGGTTTATTGCTGTTGTGCTAAAGCACCCCTAACTGATAAGCTTTGGCAACTTTTACTCGTTCCTCTCTAGACCAGCACAGTTTGAATGTTTTTAAATTCGTCTAGGGGATAGTAAGTCTCAACTTAATCTCATTTAAAGAGACTTGGTAGTAGTTGGAAAAGAGCAAGCCCGCAAGCATTTCTGCACAAAGTTGTAATTGCAAAACAGTTACATATGAGCAACATTAATCCGAATATCCCGATTCAGAGCAGCCTTTCCGGGTTCCGGTCCCGGAGCGACAGCGGACGGTCCCCACGATGCAGTCATTTGTTTTAATTACTAAAACAGAAACAAGAATCTGTGGCCTCTCCTGCCGGACCCCTGCCATTAATCATTTTATCCATGGTTGCGTTCCACCAATATTTTCACTCGCAAATTACAATTGCCGGATATTGAATTCTGTATCACTTGTGCAGTTTAAATAATCGATTGTGGGAAAACCGATTTTTCAATCAGACAACAAAGCGTGAAGGAATCAGATATATATGTAAGGGATCTCAGCACGTTCGAACTCACGAATGGGTGTATTACCTTATGATAAATTTAAATAAACACCGCTGTTGACTGAGGGGTGAGTTTAATAATAAAGTTGTTTAAATTGTGAATTGTGATAACGGCAGTCCTGGGACTGCAGGTGTAATCTGCTGCCTTAGGGGTTGTAGTAAAGTTTGCTTGCTTAAATCGTTAAATCCCGTTCAGAAACTTTACATGCTGATAGATCTGTGTCGCTTTAACTTCACCTTGAATATCTCACACGATGCTCCTTTTCTCCATTATTTTTTCATTAAAAGTTTACAAAGCAATCCTATCTTGAGTCGAAATGCTAGTTGGAAATTCAATTTATTTTCAATTACGTAAACAGACTTGGTGTGAATTTAATTGGCAGTCGACTAAAAAAAATCGACCTTTTTCACATTTCAACAATTACCTACGCAACTTTTTTGCGTTTCAGAGCCATTAAATAGCCAAGATTTGGCTCCTAGTGGTTTAAAAAACCATTAAAAAAGTGCAGTAATAAAAAGTCCAACACCTCATTTCGTATTGAATTGGCTAGGTACCTGTTGGTTACTAATTACAGTATTTTCCTCGTTTTCTTAGTTCTTTTAGAGTAAATAAATAACAGTTAAAAATGAATAGACAAACAAGAAATGTGAATGGTTCCGTTGCAAATTTTAACGTTCGACAATTTTATTGCTTGTAAACAGTAATCAGCTTGAGTTAATTACGCTTAAAACAGAATCTTTCAAGCGATACTAATATGACAGAACCAAAAATGTTCCTGGTAAATTTAATTAAAATTATTGACCTAAGAAGCAATTCTTGTGACTCTGTGACTGCGTTATTTGATCTATTCAACACTTTAAGGCGGGTTTCAAAATTTAATTTCCTCGAGACACAAAAAATTATGTCCTTTGATGCTGGCACTCTGTTCTTATAAATCTCACGACATTTTCATTTTAAATACAAATTATTTTCCCTTGTATTGCCTTAATTAAGTTTTAATTCTTCTTGCATTATTAATTACTGTTTTAATGAACGAAAATGAAAAAGAAATTGTATATTCAATATTAAAATTGTGAACGCTGTTTTCTTAGATGATGTGCGAAATGCGATATAAATATCGAAATGAAACCGTCAAACTGCAGGCGTTAATGTTCTAGGTCCCCCTATTACCTGACGTCACAAATAATTAATGGTGTGCTTTTATCTCAGCCATTCTCTAAATTGAGATGTCGTCATTTCTGTCATGCTGGTAATACAAAATGAAGCGGCCATTTCCATCACCATTATACTTTGCAGTTCATTATTCATATAAAATTAATCTTTATGACTACCCTTCATAATCATAATTTCTGTCTTTAGAGTTTCTGCAGTTCACGCAGTCTTGAATTACTCCCATTCGAAATTTGTCTGCAGATTCACCCGAGACGATGCAATCAGAAGCGAGAAAACTTTTTTATTATGTTTGTTTTATCTGGCATTTCCCGGAAAATACGTTCATTCATTTCTAAGCCGAATCATTATTAAAATTAGACGTCCCCCCACTGTTAACATTTCTCTTAATGTCCATTCCTTCCTGCTCGACTCAATCTTCCTTCACTAATGCTTTTGAATAGGTGCGGCACTTGTTCAAGATTCTCTAACCGTCGATTTCAAAGAGAATTGATGAACCAATCTGGATGGAACGTGACGCACGTTTTCCACACAAGCCAGACAAACCCCTTTTTAAGACACGTCATCGCAGTTAATTCATCTTCTGAATTAGTTAGCGATGTGACAAAATAAATTCACACAAAACAATAAATAAACCCGGCGCATCCTCCACAATTAAAATTTGCGGAAAACCACACAAAACTAAAAGTGAGATCATTCTTCAATAATACTGAGAGTCATAAAGTAAGTATTTATCCGTACTTTTTTAAACTCGTTTTATTTCTGATATCCGATCTGATTTGTAGTTTTTAGTCTGTGTTGTTACAAAATATTATACCAATCTTTCGGAAACTACCTCTGCATATTAAGTTTAAACCTGAGTGTTTCACTAACCACTTCCACCAAGAAAAAACAACAATAGTAGTTTATTATACAAGTAAAGAAAAGTTGTTCCTTATCTGGGAGTGATGTGAATCACGAGCAGATGATGGCAACTTTTTTTTTATGTGTATAATACAACGTTTTCTCTTATAGGTGCATTGATAAATTATTTTGTCAAATTTTTTTACCGTTAGAAAAAAAAATCACCAACTGGCTATTCTTTCTATCGAGTAAGATAAAAAATAATTAAACCAAATAATGTACCATAGTAACGGCATGTAGAATAAAGTGTACTATTCTACTCGTATCTATGGAATAAATAACAATATTATTAATACCTGTAAGAGAAAAAAAAATTATTATGATTTTAAGAGTTTAACAGTATTTTTGGTAACTAGATTTCCAGAAAGATGTCAAAGCAATATAATGCAAATCAGTTGTCTCGCAAAAATGTGTTTGAATAGATTTTTCAGTTGAAATTAAAATTAGTAACCCGGCGCATCCACCACAATTGAAACTTAAAAACCTTTGAACAAAAGTTTAAAGTTGTTTCCTACTTGCCTGACTTACATTGTAAATATATGGTTTTTAGGCAAATCACCCAAAAAAAGCTATTTATAAGTCTTTTGACTGCAAAAAAATAGTGAACCGACAATCATTTCGTAGAACAAAAAATTTGTTAGATGTCTCAAAATGTTCTAGCTTGTGTTTAGACAATTCATTTTTCGGCGAATCATTCATATAATTATCCTAATTGTTGTAGAAAACAAAATTTAGCAAAAAAACCTTCGACTGCAAAAACATAGTGTACATAAATCATAAATAAATTATTTGGTTTTCTCGAACTATTTTGGTTCTGGCTCGTTTTTAAATTTTCATGAACTTTTACTGATTCTTGCTAAAACATAAACAGCCATGGACCGTAAAAAAGTACGAGCCGCCAATTATTTCTTAGGGCCACTGTAAATGCTTTGTTTTCTAAAAATATTTTGTCATTGGCTGGTTTTTAAGCAAATCACGTAAAACAAATTCCTGATTTTTGCAGAAAACAAAGCTTATCAAAAAAACCTCCTACTGCAGCAAATAATAAACTTACAAGTACATCAGTTCTTAAGGCATAAATAAATTATTGGGTTTTTTAAAAATAATTTGGCATTGTCTCGTTTATTAACGAATCATTTTAGGCGAATCATTCGTAAAAGACCTTCAACTGCAGAAAAATAGCAAACAGACTGTAACTTCTTAGAGATTTAATAAATTTTATGGTTTTCTCAAAATATTTTGCCGTTGACTCGTTTTTACATAAATCTTTTTTAAAGGAATCATCCATAAAATATTCCTGATTTTTAATTAGAGTAAGCAAAGTTTGTCAAGAGAGCCTTCGACTACAAAAAAAAAATTGTAAACCAACTAATTATTATGACTACCTAGAGCTTTAATTAATTTTTTTTTTGTTGTGTTAAGTATATTTTGACATCAACTCATTTACACGAATCATTTTTAAGTAAATTTGTTCTTAAAAGTTTACAGATTATTGCAAAAAATAAAGCTTATCAAAAAAGCCTTCAACTACAAAAAAATTGTAGACTGACAATGATCACTTCTTTTCGTTTTCTTCAAATATTTTGGCACTCTCGAAACTGTTTCTGATTCATGCTGGACACAAAGCCTACTCAAAAAGCTTTATATTGTAAAAAATTATTGAGTTAAAAATCTCTTCTTATAATAACGTACATATAATATAAATTATTATTAATCATCATGGTTAGCCGTCTTAGTTTTTTAGAACTGAGATCATTGCTTAATATCTAAACAACCGTAGACCTCTTATTGAAAGATCTCTTTTTGGAAAATATGCCTACTGTAACCGAAATTGACAGAAAGGTGTCGGCAAAATAATATTGTGTTTTCCTCCAGTTTCGCACTTTTGTACGCCTTTCCCGTAAACTAAATTTGACATCAAACGCCTCGATAAAAAATGTAAAAGGCGTATCCCTGTAGTTTTTCCGAGGTTCTCCTTTCGGCTATTACTGTTGTATTCTTGAAAGGAAGCCACATCGGATTTCACGTTCACCTTTTAAAGGGCCGGAAGAGCAGAGCGTATAATGGTCGAAGTGCAAAGTTGCAACGCCCCTGGGAACCCGTGTTATTCTCGTATGTATGCCACGTCAGCAACTCCAGGCACTGGATCACCAGATTACAATATGTTCCAGGACCACTCCACCTGTCACAGCCAGCAGAGAGCCGATACTTTGTTGCCTATTGTATTGTCACGAATAACGGCTTTAAGTGCTAAAGCACAGAGCGCGTTACTATTTTGAATTTACACCTGCTTTGTGTGTCTATCAGAGAGCACGCCGAAACTCACCGGAAGCGCTCACAATTCCTAGCTCCTACCAGAAATACTCGAGTTTCATTGTGGGTAATGACGGGTCTGTTATATTATTCCGATGGACAGGCGAGAAATTTTGAACCGACACATAAACGATTTGTTTATCATCGGCAAAGTTGTGAGGAGGTGTCTGAAGTTTTTAATATTTTGACTCTGGTTTAAGCCTAAAAGTTTTATTCACAAAAAGTCCATTTATTATTTGTAACAACTGTTAGCTATAAATACTACTATTCCAGCATAAGCGCATTATTTTAGCTAAAATGCAACTAGTTTGTAGAATTGTAATGTTGAGACGATTTAATTGTTGTTGAGAGGACGATGAGAGCCCTATTACAGCGATTCATGGAAGACTGTATTAAACGTATTAAAAAAGAAAAACAAAGGTGAGTTATATATGGAAAAGTCTTTTATTCTGTGTGCGCCTAGCCCGATCCATCCTCATTATACAAACATCTTTATGCTCATGTTAAGGAAAAGTTGGTAGTTTATAAAGAAAAGCAGAGCAAACTGCTTTGCATTCGTACAATGAATGGCAATTGTAAGAAACAAGCTGGCCCGAGAACAGAGAACTCGTTTACGGATTGTAAAGTTCATAAACGTATGCTAATAAGCCTGATCAAATTTATGTTCCATACAAAAGTTTGCAGGGAAATTTTCTTCAAAGAATTTAATATCCGGTGAGTTTTTCACGTTCGGATTTAAATTCTCTCTAGACTGCAAAGCCGTGGTGCGAATGAGAAGCTAGTATTTATGTTTTAATTAAAAATCAATTAACGCCTTGACGGAATACGTGACATCAGTTCGTTATCACTTTGGGCTAGAATAGAGGTTGTAGGGTTAAAAACTCATTAAGCTGCCGAGCTTCGAGGTCCCAACAAATTACATATTCAAGCGATTAATAATTAAATTATTAATTCTCAAGATTTAGCGGTCTTCGCGCTCGGATTGATTGAAGAAGGCAATAACTGTAAACATTATACAGCTTTAAAGATCAGACGTTCGTGTTAAATCATCGTCAAATGTGTTCGTGCAATTTGTTCCCACCCCAGCTAGTCTTAATGCTTACAGCGAGAAATGTTTTTGGCAACCGCTGAAACCAATCGCAGACTCTATTGTCGGCTATAAATCTTGGTACACCACGGCTTTTTCACGACTTCGAACAGAATAATGTAAGGCCTTAGATGTAATTACAATGATTTAAGTCATGTTAAGTTGCTGATTTATGCCATAAAGACGCCAAAAGATCGAAAATATTTTAAAAAGGGCTCAGCGGGATTATGTAAAACTCTACACACACACGGACATTTCAAAATGGATCACAGTAATCCGAATTATTGAACGAAGTATGTTACACATTGCAATTGACCTCAATTGGAAAAATTATTAACAGCGCTCAATCGAATCGAAAATCACATAAATCACATTAGTTTTAGTAAAAAATAAACCAAAAAATTACAGAAATAACAGTTAGGGCAATTAGTTTATTAGTTGGCAGCTTTTGCGTTTTGTGGCACATTTTTCATTTAGAAACGCAATTATATTCGATAACTCGTCAAAAATTAATAATAATAATGATAATAATCATTATTATAATATTATTATTATTAATAAATTAATAATAATTATTCATCATTCATCATGCATTATGTTTTTTTATACAAAGTGCACAAAAAATTGTTATTGCTTACATTATTCTAAAACAATCGATGCTTAAATGTTGTTTTGTAAAAAAAATCATAAAAAATAGGAACAAGCCTCAAAAAATAATTAGTTACAAAAAAATTGAAATAAAGGTAACTTTGGAGCTAGCCACAATTTTTTTTAGGTTTTTTTGCATCATTTTGCATCGTTTGTTTTATGATAATACTAGAAATGATAATATGTCGACTAATTAACATTTTAATATTTTTAATTAATTAATGTTTATCGTAAAGAATGGTAGAAAAATTCTCAAAAAATGTACATACTTAGGAAAAAAATATAAAGTATTTAAAGGCAAACACTGCTGATATCTGTATGAGTAGAAGTATTAGTTTCTGATACACAGTAAAAAAAAAACTTTTAGCAAACACACCTTGTATATATTCTACAAACAAATAAATTAGAATTTTTAGAAACTTAACATTAAAATGTCTTAAAAAATTCAACTATCAGCGATAGCTTTTATAGTCTGAAGCCTCACCCTCACCCTAGATACAACTCTGTAGATAAGAGTTTGCATCAGCAAAACAAACAAAAATAAGATTTTAATCTTTTAAATTATTACTTTAATAGCAGAATATATGCTAATTAGTTTTTTTTTGGCTATAACACTTGTAACTTATATGATATTATAAGTAATCTACTATACTATTTCCAGCCAATAATTAAGTGAAAAACAAGTTACTAACACTCCGCGATTCAAGTAGTACCGAACCAAATTTTAGTTTTTCTTTTAAAACGTTTTATTTTTCGTTTTGATGAATCACAATGTTTAGGCATAAGCCCCTATTAATAATTAACTAGGAATATTTGCATTTACCTGAGGAAAATAGTTAAAATTCTTTAAAATTTTCGTCTTGTGAATGTCTTCAGATAACTAAAAACAAATCCACTACCAACAATAAATATTGACTAGAACACAATCTAAAAGTAATCACTATAAGTTACAAGTGTTATAGCCAAAAAAACTTTAGCACAACACGTTTTGAAATCGAATTTGACAGGACGACAAAACATGACAAGTGCAAAATCGGCGGAGGATTACAAGCGCGGGAATACTACCAACCTAACAGTACGCACTACACTAAACACCCCGCTCATACGTAGATCTCAGTGATTTTAATGTCTCCAGGTTATTTAAAAAAGTCCAATTTCTCGCTGGAAATACAATACCTACATATATCCCATTTCAGTTCATAGTAGAATTTTGCAACAGCAAAATATATTTAAATATTTTTTGAATGAAATGGAGCACAAATTGAGAGTTTCTGGTGGGTTTCCTTAGCTCAAGGTGTGTCGATGGGATTTAGTTTAACACAGAATTATTTTCTTATCAGAAGCCCTCAATTTGTGCTTTATTTTTTACTCCAAAAAATTCAAATGCGCTGTTGCAATTCTACTATGAACTGAAATGGGATATAAATATATATTTCTATACGTATGAAAATAGTAAAAAAAAACAGAAATCAATTTTGCCCCCGCAAATATTGTCAAGATCTGTCCCTATCTGTTTCCTTTCCAACATGCATCACACAAACAGATTGATTTTTTAAAATCAGCAACTCGAAATAGTTCTGAAAAACTTTTAAGCAAACTCAATTTATTACTGCAATCCATAAAAGCATTGCGTCGCAATCCCACCGAACGGTTTTTTAAATCTACTTTTTAAGGAGGTAAATTGGAAAGTTGTTCAAATGACAGCTGAAAAACAAGATTCAATTTTATCTGATATGTGTTAACATCCAAACTGTAAGTTGGGTCTGATTTTTGACACTCTGGAAAATATAGCAACATTTATTTTGAGATAAAATTCCAACAAATCCGTACTACACTATAAATCTCGTTGACGGCTCTCCAGCTTTTGCAATAAATTGCATCTGAACAAACCGATCTCATTTAAATTATTGGTATACGCCAATACCCAACAAGTTAAGATGTTTTTTTTTTGCAAATTCAGTAGTTATTACTTATTATTGAACAATTTTAATTTTGTGCCTGCTCTACACCGCTGACTGCAACAACCCTCACTTACGAAATAGCGGTGGAATAAAGTCATTTTGAAAATCGAGCACGATCGCGCAATAACGTCCCTAGTGCTTTTGGCTTTTGATAATGGAAAGTTCGCGTAAGAAGGCGAATGTTAAAATTTCAGGTTGAACATTTAAAGCTACTCTTTCTGACAGAAATGAATCGCATTTGCGAATCGGTAGATAAGTTGCGACCTACTCGACAAGCTTTTCATGAATGTCGCTGTACTGCTTGCCATCTGAATTCCTTTGAATTTCGTCCCTAATCTCTACTTATTTGCTGTGCGTTTTTACACTTTTCAAGAATCAAATTCCAATGTATTTATCGATTATACTATTCGTCAAAAGACGATAACATTGTAAATTGTAAAACGCATCACACACATTACTACTACTAATGTGGGCAATTAAGCGAACGTTTTTTAAGCCAAAAAAGCAAATTAAACGCTGTAAATGAGTGCCGGCTTTTATAAAGACTTTTTCGAAGCAATATAAAATACACCCTCATTTCAATCGAACAGAAAATATTCGCCTCGTTATACGCTGTGTAAGGTTATAAAAAATTATCGTTGTAATTTAATACCTAATTTATTCATCCCGCTGCGAAAATATTATTGTGTTCCGTTAAAATTTTTATCGTTTCAATCAAATTTTCTGATTTCGGGCGAAGAGCAAACAAAAATCAATTGCGGTCGGCTCCGCAATAATTGAGACATTATTTATTAACAATAAATTTATAACTATAGCCTAACGTGTTTTTGCGATAGCGTGCCAAGTTGAAATTTTATGTTTGTCCATAAATGCCTGAATAAATAAAACCGTGTTGTTTTAGATGTAATCAATTCAAATTTCGGGAATTTAGCAATACACAGCTTCCTTGTTCAGGTGAAGTTATCTGTTTTCACAAATAACTTTATTTCACAATTCCGCATGCATGATATACTGTGCATATTTACATTGAATGCACAAATATGTCAACTGAGCCTGATAGCATTGTTTGTGACAACATAAAAATCGGACATGAAAATTAAACTGGTTATGTCTACTATTTCAAACTACAAAATAGGCACTCATTATTTCGACGCATGAGTTTATTTTTCTTACAAAACTGGTGTTTCATGCGGAAATTAGTCAATTAATGGCGAGAACGTCGCACAATGCAGTATCTTGCAATAACACCATTATTACATCACCATTTATCTCGTTTAGGGCAATTTTATATTTATTTACATTTACGGGTTAATTTATTTTTATTGCAAATTACGGCGCACTAATTATCTCATAAACATTTTATTTTTGTTGTTGTTGTTGGAGCAAATTTAAATACGCCGAAAGCCCATCTAGGATAAAGCAAATGGGATCAAGTCCCGTATTTTTGCGGATAGATGGCGAGAAATCGAAATTAGAACAACATAACGGTCGATAACGATCGTACGTTTCCACCGAAAACCATCGTAGCTAATAAAACGTGATGCTTTCTCAAGCGAAAGGAAAATCAACCGAAAAACCCGGCAAAACAAATCGGGACAAAAGTCCACATGAAACTTAGTTCAGTCCAAATCGTAATTAAATTATTTTGGACAATGTGTCCCGAAATAGAAAATATTTTCATTTTGGTAAAACCTTACAGCGTGTTTACAGTGAAAACATTAGAGAATAAAATCAAAATTATTGTAGTATAAGCAGAAATCAATTTCTTCACAGTGAAGGTAAATTCGCTCATTGTGTACAAACATTGATTGATGAAAATTTCCGCCACAAGCGATGAAAATATTTCCATAAACATTTTTAATATGGTGTTTTTTCGCGAAACGATATTTTGTGGAATTGAAACTTCACGGGACAATATGGTCCTTATGTACTACTCTCCAACTAGGGCACATTTCGCAATGTTATTTTTCATTATTGATTTTATTAAAATTTCAATCATCTACGTTTGCGTTTGATTTTCATTTCATACTACGGCTTTAAGATAAATATATGCGTCTTCGATTTATGCAAATTCGAAGCAAAAAATATAAAGCGAGACGCTCACTCAAAGCCCGGTTTCTCTATATTACATTACAGCACCACCAAAAACGAATTAACATTTGCATTTATAAAAACTGTATCTAAAATTTTGCGCTCTCATGTAGGGTGTATTACTCTCAATTTTCAGCGATGTGAAAACTTTGTCGATAAGTGTCTAATATGGGTTAGATAATATAAGTAGCTGAAAATTTAATTTCCGCATTTCAATTTCTTCCTAAGTCAAATTAAATACATTTCACTTGATTTCTGACCTTGTGAGTTAATAAGTTTAAGCTTTTTTGTCAAATTCGACAGAACTTATACATCGTATACCATTTTAATAATTATTATTTCTTAGTTGATTCATTCCTTTGTTCTCTCATATCTGTTACATACTGACTTTTTATAAAGGTGATAAAACATTGTTGCATACAATCTGAAATTGAAAGATTTCAAAAAGTTGATACAATTCAATAAATAATAGATCTTTTTAGATTTCGCTAAAATATCATTTTTTGTTTAAAAAATGAAAAAAAAGACAATAAGGAAATACATTTTATTTTCTCAAAAAATGAGATTGAAAATGTGTTTCATTGATCCCCTCCCTGACATCAAAACATGCACCTCCATGTATATTTCAGGTTACAAAAAAAGTGAGTACCGTCACAGGTACTGTGTATTAAATTAATTTCACCGAACATAAGAACATTAAAAAAAATGTCCGTATTTTTCAATCTTAACAACGGGAATTCAGCATATTACCGCCCAAGAGATAAAATGATATTAATGACCTTGGTATTTAATAACGTGTTTCCCAACGCTTACAAGGTTAGTAACCGGTATATACTACATTGGTAATTGTGAATAAAAATATTTTTAATAAATTTGGTATTTGGCATCGCACTACTAAATCACAGATTATACGGTTAGGTCAGGTCAGCTCTGTGACCAAACCGTGTAGATTTTGAATAACATTATTAGAGCATTAATTTTAATTGAAGCGCACTCGATACGTTTTAGTACATTTTATTTAAAGAAGAGGAAAATGTTAATTACTTGATATAACTACATTATTGCATTACAATTTCTTTTTAAATAAATTCGTATCGTGCATTCAAAGTGAAAGTGTGTTCATCTTAATTAAAGAAAAAATAATTCAATACTTATAAAATCGGGAGGCCTGAAATCTTATATTAATAAGTTGGTATTGTAAGATTTTACAGCAAACAACAAAATTTTTCTGAAAATATTTATTAAGTAATTGAAAAGTTATATACAAAACACAGAACGTCCACAGTATATTAATTTTAGTACAAAAGCCAGTTATAATGTACACAGCGTTTAAAAATGAATGTACAATTATCGCTCATATTGACAAACATTGTGTGAACGCAACATTAGTAGAGGGTAATTAAATAGGTACTACATAATGAATAAAAAACACTGAAATAAAAAAAATAACGCAGTGCCACAAAAGATCACAAAGACTAGAAAACATTGGCAACTCACGAATGGAGGAGTGCTCTCAATTCCGTAGATAACAAGGCACCTCTTCAATGTATATACATTTTACATAACAGCATATATTACGGTCATTATGAATACAAAAGCCTAATCACAGACACTATAAATTTGACTCAAAATTGTTATTGAAAAAACATCAAAACAAATCACTTAAGTACAGTAAATCATATCAATTGGCAGTTTTTATTACACGGAGTTTATCAATTAAAAACAATTTTGTATGAAAGCTACTAGTTATAAAAATATAATTTGAAAGGCAATCAGCTCTTTATTTTACACTGGATACGAATAAAATAATTTTGATATGTCAAACACACAATTAAAAATCAAGTTTTCAAATAAAATTGATAGATGTAGTGCGGAAACACCCACCAAATAAATAGACTAGTTTGTCCAACAACAAAGCAAGTTTAGGTCAAAAAAGGCCTTTCTCCTTCTTCATAGCAGTTTGCTTCCACACCGGTAATTTCTGAAACTCTTCTTTAGTCATCGACAACAACTCCTGGAAGTCGTCCGCCGACAAATATATTTCTAGATGAGTCGGATCGACACCTTCCGGCAAAGGCCGTTGCAATAGCTCGGCCAAGGGGTAAGTTGTTCGTAAAAGAAGAGCCAACTCGTCCTCCACCGATAATTTCGCATTTGCTTTTTTCCCTTCTTTCAAGTTCAACTCAGCAACGTCTTCTCTGTCCACCCAGCAAGGAAACAAATTCTTAAATTCTAGTGGTTCAAGCCCTGCCCAAACTAAATAAGCAGGCACCGATTCCTCGTCATTGTGACTCTCTCGCCAGTAGCTAACAGCTGTTTGCATGGCGGCTTTTCTTTCCGCTTGCCATCGCACGGCTCCAGATCCCGTTTGGTCGCTTAATTCCATTTCGTCTTTTTCCTTTTCGGGCCACCAGCCCTGCCACAGCCACAATTCGTGCTTGTTGTCGATCATGAACAACGCTGAAATGGAATAAGAAAAAGTCACAAAACCTGGACGCGAATCAACAACTATGCATTAGACTGTCACCCCTTATCACGTCACAAACGAGTTTCTACAGATGGCTCTCACACAAGATGGATAAAGGCAATGTCTATGTTTAAAAGTTATATCGTCAATCAAAAATTTTTCACCCGAATGTAAATTCGAGTCGGGGAAACAGATTGTTGGGACGTCTGTCTCTTCAATTATTCCAACACATTTAAGCACGTGCAAATATACGTCCTACCCAAATCAATTTGTCACTTAGACTTTATACATGCTCACAACGCAGGACTACCCTTAATATCCACACAAATTAAACAATCAATTACATCATTTTTCGAATGTATATTTTTGAGACTAAATTTGGTTCAAAACTAAATTCGGCAAAATACATCCATAAATTACCAAATTATTTCAAAAATGTAGAAATTTTTGCATCTTTTCGATCGTTTAACCACGGATTTTAAATCTTGTTAAACCGGGGTGCAAAATACTAAATTTGGTCAAGAATGTCTCTATTTTGGTATTTTTGCGTTGTATAAGTACATTTCCCATCCAGAAACGGTATAATTTCGGGAAATTTCATCAAAAAACGCCGAAAAAATCACTAATTTGGGTCGAAAAGAGTGTTGTTTTTGCCTTATTAGAATAATTAAGCAGACATACACACAATTACTCCCGAAAAATTACCAAACTGATTCGAGAATGGTCTTTTAAAAATGCAGTTTTTGCGCTAGATTTTGTTAAAAATTAGGTCAACATTTCCATTATTCTTACCTTTTTCGAGCAGTTTATCACGCTATTCAGCCAAATTATTTTAAGGAGTTTCATCAAAAAATAAATCGAAAAATCAAAAATTATTCATATACCTAAAGCAATTTCGTTTTTAAAAACCGAAAAATACTCTGTTACTGTTACAAACGTGTAAATATTGAAGTTTGTTTTACATTTCCTTCTCTTCTTATTAATTATTAAAAAAAACAACAGAAAAACCTGAATAATTATAACAAAATTATTTCCAATGTTTTCTTAAACAATTTGAATTTCCAATTAATAATAAGAAAAATATTTGTTTTATTTGTTCGGTCTACTTTCAATTTAATCTACCACCTCAAGCTCTTATAATGCTTCGTATACATGATGAATAAATAACTATTTATTATCTAGTATTATTGATCGTTAATCAATACATAATTATTTTTCTTTATAACCAACAAACCATATTTGATCAGAAAAAATGCTCACCCACAATAATTATAAATAGAAAGTGAAAAGGTGTTTGCAAAGAAAATATTTATGAAGCCCTATTTTTAGAATGTGAGGTTTTGCAATAGTTAAAAAATGATTAAACTATTTATGTTATATTTATATTACAGCAACGACCATGATTATTTATTACAAGTACATAGCACCCATATTTTTCACATACCAACATTGTTCGCAAGAAGCGGCAAACTTTTAATACCTACTACGATCCTACATTCATTTATATACAGACTGTATTATGATTAGAACAAATTTCCGAATTTATGTATTTTGATATTCAAAATGAAACTAAACATGTAATTTATCTATATTTGTTAGTTATATTTGTAGAAATTTCAGTGTTACTAAACAAAAAGAACAGCTTCATTCTACTTCAATTTATGATAAAAAGGTGTTTCCGCGATTAATCAATAAGGCTGTAATCAGTAAGACTGGTTTTCAATTATTAGTTTCAATTAATAAAAAATATAGTGTGCAAGCGAGTGGATAACCATTAAATTTTATTTTTATTGAATGAAACATTCTATATTTTTTGCATTTGAAGTTTCTAAGCTCAACTTTCATCAACTGATTTTACTTGAAAAAACAAGAGCTATGGTGCTTTAATACTTTTTAAGAAAGTTGCAAAGTTTTAAAAAATTGAAGAAGTAATAACTTAAAATTTTTAAATGGAACAGGCAATTTTTTTATTTTTGTATCTAAAAGACTTAAATTGTCTTCCTAAAAACATAAGTATCTTTTGCTGATTACAAAAAAAATATTTAACTTCAAATATTAAAAAATGCAGGTATAGTTTAATTATTGTTTAACACTTAAGAATGGACTTTACAACTCGTTGGGACGGTGTAATTACCTAAAATGTAAGAACAAGAACTAAAGCTTTTCTTAGAATTTCTGACAAAAATTATAAGAGGTGCCTATAAGAGCAGAGGAAAAATATAAGATAACGAATAACAAAATAAACAAATAGATACTCACCAGGTTGACTAGCTGAGTAAAGTTCATTTTGCAGAAACGGATATGGACTAGAATATTCACTCCTATGAGGACACAAAACTTCAGCAGCTTGAAACGTCCCCGAAAGAGCACTAAGATGAAAAAGCCTCATGGTGTAGTCACAATCCAAATCACTGCCCAACAAAGCATTGTAATCACCATGACCTCCTTCAACGCTCTCCAAAAACTCCTCATTCTCCTCCCCTTCCTCAATTACAACCACTTGACAGTCATTATTATTACTCCAACAAAACTCATCGGCTTTCTTCTCAACAATATTTTCAGCCGTAATTTTCGCCACCTTCCGTTTTTGTTTACTCGTCTTCGACCCGTGCCACACAACAACTTTCGCTGACTCACACAAAATGAGTATAAACGAAGTTCTGCTCCGCAACTCCTTCATCTCGCACGGAACCTCCATCAGGCAAACTTCATCCTCCAGCTCACCTCGCACCATAAACAGTTTGGCCTTGTGCCGATTTTCGTCTCCTTGGCCATCATGTACAACCATACAGCCGGTAAACAGTTTCAAAAACACAGCGGGCTCCGCCCCTTGCACCACTCGCACCTGGGGCGCCTCCTCGTCGTCAAGCTCAACGGTTAAAAGAGCGGCTGCCCCTTTTTCGTTAATCGAAGCGTTCGATCCTTGCCAGCAAAAATAAACGCAACGGTCTCGACCTGCTTTCTGGTACCTGGACGGCTTCCCGCTTAAATCGCGGCCTTTCACAGTCGTCCGGTAATCCCATTTAACGATATAACTGTGGCTGTTGGAAAAATGACCGATGGTTTCGTCGCTTAGTTGCTCGGGATGGTTCTCTGACACCTTCCAAGCTGATATTTTTAACGTTTCAAAGTCGTACAGTCTTTTTGTTTCTTCGTCAAACCATTGGTCACCACGACCCAGATGAGTGTTTTTAATCACCAAATCCGGGGTTTCACTCTCTCGTTTAAGCATTTGGCCGACATCACAGGGCTTGATGTTGTAGGAAGCATCAACAGTTTTATCGTTTTGGTCACTTTTGACTTTAATAACTCTGGAGAAATCAGGCCAGTCGAGAAATTTCTCCTTGAATAAAATTGTTTCCCTGTGTTGGGTTAGTTTAGCAAAGAGGGCCCACTCAGGTCTGGACGTTCCCTTGAGTGAGACATCCATTGAAGGCCGATTGCCAAGAACCGAGGCCACATTTAAGGGACAAACGCTACACTCGGAATAATCATAGCCAAGGTCCCACATTTCTTTGGCCAGTTTAAAAGCGACTTTCTTCTTATCAGGGGGTGCATTTTTGCCGCTCCAGACGTACATTTCCGTTCCGAAATCAAACACTAACACTTCGGTTGGTTTCAAAATCTCAATTTTAGGCAACTTTCCCCAAAATTCGTCAAAAGGCACCAACTCGTTACTTTCCAGTTTATAAATCATGTTGGTCGCGAGTATGTTGGACTCGTAAATGCCATCTTCTTCAGGGTGGCCTCCACTGGTTACAGTTTGCCCCGCTTCGCTCTTTAGTTTTTGCCAAAATTCTTGTATCTTCTTATTCGGGAAAGAACAATTTTCAGAGTTGATGTTAACAACTTCGGCTTCTTGACAACCCAAATCGCCGCTTCTTTGGATGTGGTTGATAATATCCGCAGCCCTTGACTGTTCAATTACGTTTGAGTATTTCCCGGTGTAATTATACAAAGTGGAAGGAGTGACCAAGATGTAATTATCTCCTTCGTTGATACTAGAAGCCACAGGCTCGACCAATCGAGTTTGAACAAACTGGCGGCCTTTAACATGTAATAGCATGAGGTCTTTGTAAGGAACAGATGTAAGAGGGGTTCGCGATTTTTTTAAAGCCACTGATTTAAAATCTTCTTTGCTTGCTAAACCGGCCAAAGCGGCCGTGGCAAAACTTGAACTTTTAGCAACTACAAGAAAAATGTTAGGCAAAAAATTTAACAAATTCATTACTTACGTTTTTGTATGTTCAGTCTTTTCTTTTCTCTCTCGGCTACGCCTGTGATTACTTCAGTGTACTCGTTCGTGATGTCTGTGCGTGAAGCTAAAGCCTTGATCGGGTTTTTGGAAGCACCACGTCTTCTCCGGACTTGGACATTTTTCTTTTGTACTAGTAGAGACTGGCGGGTGATTAAGTCGAAATCTTCCTGAGACACTTCTATGTGCTCTGTTATTTCTTTGCCTTCAATGCTCTTGTAAAAGCTTTTGTAAGTCTCATCGTCCGGTCTCGAAACTATCACTTTTTGACCCGGCACTCTCAAAAACGACTCCGAACCTAAAGGAAGTTGTTAGACACGAAAAAACAATTCAAAGTTTACCAAAATTATCCTGATCTGGGTCCGGTACAGAAAAACTTCTTGACAATTCGACGTGACGATTTTTGTCTGGAGAAACCGGAGTAGAAAAAGCTTCTGACCCTAAACACGTAACAGTTTTTAATTTCCGACAAATTTTAAGAAAATCGCAAGCGAAAATTTGATTTCTTTTTGACTGTTTCCTCTTTAGAAAAACGCTTAAAAGTGCGTGGCTTGTATTCACTAATTTTTGCAGAATCCAAACTTGTAACCCGTTTATTTCAATTAGTTTTACTTTTTCGTACAATCACATTAATTCCAATATTACAAAAATGTTATCTCCCTATGTTATCAGAATAAATAAAAAAAAACTGTTGGTTTACTTGTTATGAATAAAATATTGAAGGAATAATTGTACGAATTTGTTATACGTTACATGATGGAAAAAGATTATACAGTAGGTAAGTATTTAAGTAGCTACAGGTTTGATAAAGTATGTTTCTTAGTCATCAAGTACTGATAAAAATTTTGCAAATTGGTACTTGAAAAATGTAATTATACAGCGTGTATCAGAACTTGGTCCCCACCGGGAAGGTGCATATAGTTTAGGCAATTCTGAAGCTAAAGTTCCTTTACAAAAAAATTCTAACTCTGCGTTTGGGAGATAAGAACGTTTGAAAATAACCAATCTCAAAAGATCTTGCTCCGGAGGACTACGGAGACAAAACATGTTGCTAGGAAATCAAAAATATGTGAAACGGACAATAAAAAAGTGCACTAGAGTTATTTTTCATTCCTTAGTAACGGATGTACTGTATGCAATACACCTAGGAAAGAGCTTCTGGGATTGGTCACTTTGAAACCTCTGTATCCCCCAAACGAAGAAAAAAAGACCTAGTTTTTTTGCATTTTTGCCATCCCCATTGCTGTTACCACTAGCACCTTTCCGGTGGGGAGCGAGTTCTGGTACACGCTGTAGAATAAAGAAAAATTGCTAGTAGAAACACTCAAAAACAGCCAAAAACCCACTTTCAGACCTTTAAGTGCAATTTTATCAAAATCTCTCCAATATAAATTAAAACAGGTTCAAAATTCACATTTAGCACCCAAAAAGTATCCCCTTTTCGTCTAAAGGAGGATTTGGTGTTTGACAGCGATAATTAAAGCATGATTAAAACTTGTGGTTAACTTTTACCCACCTTCCTTGCCTTTGAACCTCTTGGCTTGCGGCGTCTTCTTATTTTTATCACAGTCTGCAGCTATATTGATTTGAAGATTCGATTCTTCTCGATTTTTTTCCATTTTTCCAGCCACAGAGAAATTATCCGCGTCTGATTTTTCCACACGATTTTTCCACTGTTTTGATGCTGCGTCGAGTTCATCTTTCTTGATCTCCAAAATTGATCTTTGCGACAGTTCATCCTGGCCAAAAAACACTAATTTGAAACACCACAATAAAAAAACAACCAAAACACCGATAATAATTTCCAACATTTTACACAAAATCTCCCACAGAGACGTTGTGCGCACTTTAACTTGGCACCGGTTCACTTATTTGGTTTTCTTTAGTAAGGAATTTGTGATAAGTAAGTCACTTATCGGTAAAAATATGTGCAAAATTAGATAAGCTTTGCGGTTTTTATACTAATTTATGTTGGGTGCGTTCGAATTTATTATTTGTTTATCATTGAGTGTCTAATGCGCGACTGAGTATTGAGCATCTATTTATGATGACACACGCTGAGTTAAATACTAAAAGGAGAAAGCGATATCAAACTTCCGCCTGAAACGATTAACCGTATTTAAATCAAGGATAAAAATCACGTAAGTAGTTAAATGTTCTAAAAGCTTTTCTCGGTCAATACATGTCAACAGCACGGACAAAAAACATAAGTAGTCGATTAAGTGTAAATTTGTAAGGCTACATTAATTAAATAAAAATCATTTTCCCTTTAGTCTTAAGTTGGGTTTCGAAATGCTAAAATCTGATCAGAAAATTGACATTATTTTAAAGTTTTATCGTTCTCAGAAATCAGATGTTAACAAACATTTTATTCAGTTTAAGCAAATACTTACATTGTACCGATTCATGTTCAGCAGTTTTAAGTCATTGCTGGAATTATTGTTCTGTTGCACTCTCTTTCTCCATCCGGATTCGCCGCTTTGCTGCAGCTTAGCCTGGATTTCTTCAATAGCTCGAGGCATCGTTGACTGAGTCTGAGATCTTCGGATTGCACTTCCTTTTTTGTTGGATGATTCGTTTTCATCCCTGAAGGTATTCTGACTTTTGCTTTTGGAGAGAACACTTTCTAATTTTTGCCTGAAACAACACCTTAGATTACTTCGGTTGCCTTTACAACAAGTGCAAAACACTGATTTGTTTTTAGATAGAGTCAATATGGTTAGTAACTCAAATGTAATGATGCAGATACAATCAGCATCCTTTACCTGTTGGCAAAGCCGTGGCGCAACAAATCATTTAGCATTACAACCACGCATTACGAAAATGTAACGCAAGGACTGTTGAGTTCTCATAATAATTTAGTAAATATAACCATCAAAAAGGAATGTAAATGATCATCAAACGCGATGACATGTCCGTGTAGTTAAAAATGAAGGTCAGGGTCATAGTCTGTGGTCTGTATAAAGCAGTATAAACTAAATAAGGAATTTAAACGTGGAACAAAAATTATTGCAGAAGGTTCCGACCTTATGGAAACCAAAACTCCACCCAAATGCACAGCAAAAAAATCCACTCAGGCGAGAATAATTGATAACGTAGATAATGTGCACAAACAAATACAAAGTACATAACATGTGATTAATAGAAGAGAGTTCTAATTTAAGTAAAAATTAAAGACTTATTAGAGCTCCAAAGTTCAGTCAGGAAGCGGAATAAAGCGCAGACCTTCATAAAATAGGAGTAGTGTCACGAACCACCGTCTTTCTAAAAATAAAAAGACTAAAAGAGGAAGTTCAAGAACGTTACCCTTTCAACTCGTGGGAAGGACGTAACTAATGAGTCGTTAAAAAGAACCGAATGGTGTCAGGAAAGGCGTCACATCTGACGTAACGAAATAGATCTATCTGAAATCCTTTTATATGTTACGTCGCCCGTCGCTGAGTTTATTGATCGCCATTATAAATGTTTGTCTGGCGCCCTTTACACCGTCTGCCATTGCTATTGTACTAATTTAAGGAAGGGTTACTAAGCGGGAAGTTCGCCAAAATTAAGTGAAGTTTGTTGTTAGTTAAGAAACCTCTAACTAAGTGGCCCTAAAAGAGATAGACTGTAATTGGCCTAAAAACTATTCAAATTATTACTCTCTGAAAATATAAGCAATAAAGTTAAGGTTGATCAAGTCGGAAAAAATAAGAATATCTACTGATAAAAGTAGCAATAATATGAATCATGTTTGTTTTGAAACGGTTTTGTTAAGAACAATATATTTCAAACAAGTCATATCACAATCTAATAAAACAAATCGGAACATATCGTTTGTTATTGTTAGTTTTATTAGTCAAGAACAATGTATGCGCTATGCATATAAATAAAAATTCAACATTTTATTTTAAGCTCATAAGACTTGGTGATGGTAAAATAATTAAATAAGAACACTGAGACATCTGTTCATGACTAAAACAATAAAATTTGATAATCTCTGGATATTAGGAAGACCTAAATTTCATTATTTTATGTTTTTTCCTTTAAAAAATTCATTTTTCAGGATAGAACCGCTTTTGTAGTTTAGTAAATAATAATACGGATTGAACCTTTGAGCTAATGCAATGTATTGTGATATGAACACAATTAAACTTAAATTTGCACCATATGATCATTAGTTCCAAATTGATAATAGATCGGATTAACTTCACGTAATTCAGTACTAACAAACACAACTCAAAAAGATTACATACATACCCTCGTCATTTTGAAAAATCCCACTTTGCCTTTGAATAGAGCTTTTAAACACAAACTTTTATTGATGTGCTTGCAAAGCCGTCAAAGCAATCAAAACATTATCTAGCACCGAAAGTGTACCAGGTAGTGACAGCTGCAATGCTGTACGCGCACTGAATAACTAACTCCGTCCGTCTACGACTATGCCAGCAGATAAATATAAAAGCTTGCTCTATTATGGACTAAAATCATCGCTCGATGCGCTTGGTCTTCGTGTGCTTTGGAATTGTCTATTTGACTCTAGGGACTACCAAACAAAAAAATCAAAAGTGTGTGTGAACTTTTCCCTTTTACCAAATATTTGAAAAAACAACAAATTTGGTTAAAAAGAATTGGTAAAATAGGTCAAAAAGCAGTGACCTCAGAAAACGGTTCGTTCAATTAGTCGATAACAATGACTGACGTTCTCGTATTTGACTACTTGTAAAGCTTTCGCAATGTGGCATGAAATTGTCAGCCCACTTCTGGGTTTGTTTTAGCTTTACGTTCCGTTTTATAATCAAATTTTCGTCGTAAATTAAAAATCAACGTGGTGACCTTTCGGAGAGATCTTTCGTTCCAAAACACTGATCATCTTCCACACGATTGCAGACGATCCCTGTGAACTTTTCAAGCTGAGATATTTATTTGAAATTTTCTCTCGACATTACATTACGAATTAAAAATAGTAGGTCGTCACGAATAATTGATATTATGATATCGATTGGATCAGTATAGATAAGTACACTTTGTGATTAATAAATAAATAAAAACCGAAAGGTTTATTATTAATTTACTAATAATTCTATCAGCTAATTAGGTATTATTGTTAAGTATTGGAGAATTTGTTACAAAACACATTATTGTAAAATGAACTAAAAACATAATTTAATTGCAATTGATTAGAAATTTAAAATAAGTGAAATTATTTTTTTTGCGTTAAGTAACGTCAACATTAGATAATTTGTTAAACTTTAAATTACTTTCTACGAATACATATTTAACAAAAAGTACTTTCTCACTTTTGGGGCAGTATCGCAACCATATAAAGAATGTAAATTCGCAAGTATACATGATCTCAGAGATAAGTTTTTAGATCAATATCTCCATTATTTATGTCTGTAAATTACTTTTAATAAAAGACACAGACAACAAATTAAACAGAAAATCGAAAAAGCATCATAGTGTGTATTGTAACAGTTTTTCATTGTCATTTTAATAGCTACACGACAAACTATAACGCAGAAGTCCGTAAAAGTGACACTTTTACGAACTAGTGCATAAAACTGTGAATTTTGACAGTTTCATTAGGGACCGAAACATGTTGGTTTCTTAAAGTGTATGTGATTTACTTTCATTTCATGTGTTATAGTTATAACATAAAAATAACGATTTACGCTTTAGTAAACAATTACGCAATGAATTATTTTGTGGTGTTTTTAATTATTTGAATACTGTGAAAAAGGAATCTCACCACTAATGGCCTAGCAGTTGCACTTGCTTAACAGCTGATGTCATTGTGCATACAAGACGACATACAATTGATAGAGTATTGTAATAAACTGATAACACTTGAATACTTAAATGGCATACAATTGAATTAATAGCACACATACACCTTCTGTTTCCATTTAAATATGAATATATTCAATAATTTTCTGTTATCGGCATAAAACTCATGTCACCGTGGGTTAACAATCTTAAATCTTAATTCAATGACTCTTATTTAGAAAAATTTATCACTGTTATGTGACAATAATTTATTTCTTTGTTTAGTTATGTAAACCCAAAGCTAAAACACGTTTCCTTGACACCTTACAAATTTACGCTGGTAATAGAAAGAAACAAGTGTATTTATAATTGCATTTTATTAAAAATACCGAAGGACGTATAAAATATTTGCATCGATACACGTGCACGTGACAATATATAAATTTTATAAATACGTGAAAGTGTCACTAGGAAATTACGGCTCTTCTGCACAAGGCCTCAAAGTGAGCGTTTCTTAAATAGGTATATTTCACTTTCTTATCCTTATCAAACAGGTGCGATTTAATTATACAGTTATGTTACATTTTTTAGGCCATTCCAGTAATCATTTATTTTGTAAATTATTATTAAAGTTTACAGACGATTCTGATACAAGATGAACTGCTCCACAAAGTTCAATTTGCAACAAACGCATTAAAATACACCTACTGGTTGCAACGATCGTAAAATGTTTTTATGACCTCTGCATCGATTAATTCTTAAAAAATAACCAATGATAATTAAGACCTGCCTTAGAGAAATCAATAAAAGCGATCTCAGAATGAGGCTTCTTCAAGGATTACATTCGAAAGTATCTTCGTGCACGAGAACGATCTTAGACTTTATGTTCTAGTTTAATACAAGCTATGCTGCACCTGCATGTTGATTGTTGTAATTACACAGATATTAATGGAGACAAGTCTTTTCCTACGTTGTTTCATTTTCATTTTGACTGAATAATTTCATATCAAACTCAGGAGTTACTCATTTCGTAATCACTACCATGATGGCCTTGCAGGCCTATTTCTAGATAAGGAGCAGAGTAACCTAGGGCTACGTACTATTCCACCTACTCGGTATCTACACGCAAGCAAACAATAGCAAATCCCGAAGCTCTAGTTGTAAAGTATTAGAAGAACAGATAAAAAGTAACGCAGCACTAGAATTTAAAAAAAATGCAATAGGTACTTAAGTCACTTATGTTTTAAATAAAAAAAATGTGCGTCACAACTTCAACATAAAAAAAATTAACAAAACAACAAACTGAATTTATAGGAGCCACAACCCCGACAAACAAAGTTTGTGATTTCGATGATAAGCTGCTACTAATTTTCAATTTTGACTTAAACTTCCGTTTAATTAAAAACGGTCTTTTCAACTTTACAATTTTCAATCTGCACACTGAAATTATTTATAAAGGTTCTCAAACTTTTGATTACAAAACAAAGTGAAATTATCTGCACACCGTTAATAATTTATTATTACAATAGAAATTATTGAGCATAAAATAATTCACAAGTACGCCTGAAACATGAAATAAGCGGAAATAAATCCTGAACATTGTATTATTACGAAAAGCATCATTTTTTAAGACCATTTCAGCACCAAAAAGAATCATGAGTATCAAGACTTGTTACAACAAACAATAAAAACCCTTATCTTGGTGGGTCTCAATTTTTGAGCTTGATCAAATATTCACAAAAAGCTATGACAGAAATTAGTCATTCTAGCTAACTGTTAAAAAATATGCACTTAATACTTGTTGCATCCGTAGAAATGAAGTGGAATAAAGCCTAACTTTCTTTACTTAATATGTGAAAAGTTGTATGTTTATGTTATAAAACGTATTTTCTACATCGTCTGCGATCTTTTAAACCTACACAAGTCATTCAACCAAAAATACGCCACAATGGCGTTCCGACATTCTAAAAATAAATAAATTCAGGAAAATACTCACTTAACCTTCAGCTTGTTTTCATTCTTGAAGATGCTTCTGATTTCCCGTCCTCCCGACGATTCGCCATCTGACGTTTCGCTGCTGGACTTTAAAACTTTAGTTTGCCGCTTTGGCGTGCTACGTTCGACTTTAATTTCGGGAGTTTTAACACCGCAATTAACACTCGCGGCTTCCGAATCCGAGGCAGAATCGTTACACGAAATCCCCTCGTCATAGGTCACATCCGCAACATCCGATTTCAAAATTGAGCACCGATTTTCGTAGTCAGAAGTACCATTGAACGAATCGCGTTTTTTGAGCGCAGACCGCGGATGCGGAGACGACGAATCGCCGCGGCTGCGAAAACTGCCCGAAGACTTCAAAATGCCTCTTCTCTCGTTAGTTGTATGGTCACCACTTCGCCCATCGTCTATAAAACACCAAGAATCCGTTATTAGAATTGTGTAACATTTGAAAATTATCGGAAAAAGCACACCTAAAGCAAATGCGGTGGGGGAAATACAGCGTGCATTCTCGACCTCGTCTGAAGTAACAGGTTGGGTTTGAAAACGATTAGGGCGCCGTTTAGGAACATCTCGTTTTTGGGAATTGTTCTCTTTCAGCTTGACGCTAAAGAACTTGATCCTTTCGTGTAAACTTAGATTAGAAGGATCGGCTTCTTCTTTGTCTGACCGAAGACAAAAGCAAAATAAAAAAATAGAAACATGAGTCGGTAAAACAAAACCAGGCAGGAACACTTATGCACATTTACCTTCAGAACCGTCGGAATTTTCTTTGACTCTTGCTGCTTCACGAACTTCGTCGTAAGTGATGGGCTGAGTGGAAAATCTGCTAGATGAAGGCGCATCTGATGGATAGGATTTTCGGTTGCGATACGAACGAACCCCTGCACCACCTAGAAAAAACAGGCATGTCTCAAAGTTCGTTCCGAAAATATCAAAGATTTAAGGATTAATTTAATGAAAATAAATCAACCAAAATTGGAACTTTTATAAGTTTCTTACCTTTGGCTAACTTCTTTCGCTGCGCTTCTTCGGCTATTGCTTTCATTTGAAGTTCCAAATTAGTTTCAAGTTTGCCAGGCCTGGACGCAACTTCCAGAGGTTTATCCTCGTCTTGATCTAACTCTAGCCCGTCTCCGAGAGATTGAAAAGCGGAATCGGAAGACATCTTACCACAAACTCCACTATCCGGACTAGTATTATGAAGCGAAGACAGGAAACTATTCAGATTACTATCACTCTCCAAAGAAGACGTAAAATCCAGGAAAGAACTTCTGCTTTGATTGGCGACTGGAGACAATAGCGGACTTGATTTTGGAAGTTTTGAAGTGTCTTCTATTTGCGGACTCCTCACCAAGTTCAAACTACACAAACATTGTATTTACAATGACATAACAACAAAATACACAAGTCAACGCGCAATGGTCGCCTCAACAAAACTGGTCGGGCTTGGCGGCACTAAATCTAATTTTAGTTGATATTTTGGCAAGCAATCGATATAAAATTTGTGCCACAAATAGCAAGACAGAGTACGCTACTTATCAATATTTTTAAGGACACTTTCTCTTTGTGGTTGTTTTATTTTAAAAGGTCTTGAAATAACGTGCGGAAATGCAGTGCTAAAATTAATTCTAGTTTTGTTTCATTTCGAGACGGTTTATTTTAATGCAGATGCACAATTTCCGTGCTATCTTACCTCGCTTCGAGTTCGTTTGAAGTCACTGGTTGGGTCCTATATCTATCACTAGTTCTCTTCAAACTCGTCCGTTTCGGGATCGCCCCCGTGGAAGTACTGTTTTCAAAATTCATCACAAGTTCGGAAACGGACAAAGGTCTCGGCTTCTTTAGTTGCCTGTCCTCTTCCTTGTGCTTAATATCAGACTTGACACTAAAGTCGGCGCATATAGTATGCGACCTTCTTGAGCTTCGAAATTGAATGACTGAATCATCGTTTGTATCGCCACAAAAAGACAATCTAGGTCTCGCTCCCTCCTCTTTACCACCGTTTTGCTTGAGTATCGGTTTAACATCGCACTCGTTTTCGTTAGTAATACCATGTTTGATGCTTGAGTCACTTTCACGTTCCAATGAATTTCGGGATATTTTCAAAATCGGCTTCTTCGGCCTCTCTTCATACTCATCGGTGTCAGTGCTTGACTTTTTCTTCAAAATCGGTTTAGGCGTCTCGCAATAAGAATTATCATTATAGGAACTCTCCTCCGAAAAACTCTTCTTCTTGAGGATAGGCTTCACACTCTCGCCTTCAAGCACCATCTCAGCACCTCCAGCTGCAGCCAAAATCACAGCAGTGGTAATGGAAACGTGAGGAGTGCTACTAGTTGAACCGGCACTGCTTGCTCCCGACCTCCTCTTCAAAATCCCTTGCGGAGAGTTGAGAGAATGATCATCGTCTTCAGTCTTCGACGTTTTGCGCTTAAGTATCCCGTGAAGGTGTTGTTCAGGTGATTGGGTCCTTGTCAACTCCTCCATAGAAGACCTCCGTTGGTTTTTAAGTATGGAGCGAGAGTCTGGGGCCTTGTTTGCCACATCAGGACTACAAGACCTATGTCGCATGACTTGGGACTCGTCCAAACTTCGTCTTTTCTTCAAGATGCCTTGTTTCCGGTTGGTTGTTGCCGGTTCAACGACACTTGGCGAAAAAGTGACCGGGGGAGTGTGAGTTGAAGACGCGCCTTCGGTTTTGTGGTCATCTTGAGATACTTTGCGTTTTAATATCGATACTGGAGCGGTACTTGGCACGGATTCGACAATGACGGGCTCTTCGGCTATTTTCTTCTTCAAAATGGAAAATGGTTGATGGAGCCGGTCTGAAGCTATATTTCGGCTAACTTTGTCTATTCGTTTAGGACTACTACTCAATGGCCTCTTTATTTGTTTAGGCAGTTCTTCGTTTTTACTGGCGAGTCGCTCGACCTGTGCCAACGTTTCTCTAGTTAAGGCCGTTAGTTCTTCCATTTTTTTACTAATACTTTTGTAATTTTTACTACTATCGTTATCGGATAAACTTCTAGAAGACGTGGTTTTATTTTCCCCATTAAGTTTAGACGTTACGCTTGCTCTTCTATTGTAACATTCTTTATCCGACATGGAGTTGTCAAAATCGGTGTTGACTGGCTTAACTTTATCTTTCGGACTGGATGAAACCATCGGACGTTTGACTGCTGGTTTTGGTCTTCCCATCTCGGAATATGATGGGGCTATGCCTTTTCGAGCATTTTCCATGTGTATGCTTAGTTCTGACTTTCGAGGAGTCAGCCGAGGTGAGGCAGTGTTGGGTGATGTAGAAGATTGCGATAAGAAAGAGGCAGTGTGATTTGTATCATTTTTAACTTTATCATCGTTCGAACTGTCTGCAGTCTGGTCTAATACTTCTTGTGGGAAAAACCGGCGACGCCGTCGGCGATTCTTTACATCGTCTGGAAGAAAAAATAACTTAATTTTCTCTTATACAAAAGTTAAACAATAAAACTGTGTAATTACTTTAGAAGTATTTACGTATGATGGTTGAAAAATCCAGCACCGACGGTTGCCATGGCTCCCGTCGAAGGGTAACGAACAGGGAATAATACTTACAAAATTCACTATTCTATTTTAAACTTAACTTTCTTAAGTAAAAGATAAAACATAAAAAACGTGACAGTAACACTTACCACCTTCTAAATTGGGGACCTCTTCAGAGTTTAAAGAACGATTGAGATTAGATTTCCGTTTGCTGCTTTTGTCACGTTCGATACGTCGACTTCCAGAGACACCTGTTTCATTACTGGTTGGTGTGACAGGAGGAGTCTTCTGGAAACAAAAAACTTGACAGAGCAAAAAATGATGTGACGATTAATTTAACTGAATTTTAACGTATGATGGAAACTAACACATTTGTTGTGTTTATCAGTGAACAGAAGCTCCTGATAATGATATAGGCAGCAACTAATCGACGCAATTCTCCACACACGCACACCCACAAATACAAGAGCAGTGTCCGTTGATGGAGAGGTGACCATCACGGGCCAGTGGGTACAGTGCTTTACAGTCGTGTATCAACCTGTTTTAAATTTCAACAACAAACGAAAAAACGGTGTTAATTTAACTTGAAAGAAATGTGTTTCTTATTCTTAACCCACGAATGCGTGGGCTCAGCACCCGTAATCAAAACTCGTCTAATTAAAGTGTTCATTTTAATAAAAGAGGTTGGCAGTTCGGGTTTGTCGCCTAATATGTTGATTTGGGCCGAAATTAACAATTAATTTGTGATTACCTCATGTCCAAGTTTAATCTTTTGGGGACTAGAACAATTTTCTTGCGACGAGATTGCAGCCCTCAAGCGCGAGGTCCGGGTGGTCCGAGGCCCCTCCGAGCTGCTGGAATTGCTGTCTTTGCTGTTACGTCTTTGACTAGTCGGAGAGTCGATATGTATCTTATTAAATTGGGCGGTGAGTTCTTTTCTCCGTTGTTCCTTGTATCGGGCAATGCGTTCAGCCCTACTGTCCTGACCCTCAGACATAATTGTCGGATCTGATAAATTTCCAGAGGAATGAGGTCGTAGCCATCGAGGTAAGCGAGAACGTGAGCGTCTTGGCGGATGTTTACCTATAAAGTAATGTATGCATTTAGAATGACACATGTTCAGGTCTGTACAAATTTCAGTTTAAGCCAAGTTTCTTGTCCACAATTACGTACGTTTTCTTCAAGTTAAACGAATTGTCTCGAAAAAATTTATTTATGCAAAACATAATATTTACAAAATTTAAAGAATCAGAGCCAAGAATGTTGTGGTAAAAATAAAGCAACTGCAAATGTAAATTGCCAACTTGCGTAATAAGTAACATTTCGGTAGCGATATTCTCCTCAGTGCTTGTTGTGTCGATTAATAAAAATTATAATTTGTTAACGAGTAATGAAAAATTCTTTTTGGTAATTATAAAGTAAAACAGTCGAGACATGGTTATTGATTGCTCTGGTCACGAAGTCGAGACTGTACAATTGCTTTACTCCCGTGTAACGTACAGATTTTTCTCAAAAAGGCAATTGTTAAATTGAGTTGAGTCTGTTGAAAAATTTATTTTAGGCCAAAAACTAGCTGTTTTCAGAAAGTAATGCTCTAGGTATTTATTAATGTGCAAGAAAAATCCACCAATTGTCCTTAAAATATTTAAGTCAAACAAGATATATCCTAAACGAATAACCATCATGCGAGGCATAATATTGACGGACAACCTGCTACATAAATTACATAATTGTTATTATTCTTTTAAATGCGGAACTCGATTTGTCATATCAAGTTTAAGAAAAAGGCTCAAGAATGTCTAGAATGTAAAATAAATTCAAAATAATAACATTTTGTATTTTTTCAAAAGTTGATTCAAATTGTATTTGTTTAGTTAAATATTATTCTTGATAAACAACTCAGTGACAAGTAGTAATTAAATTTAAATTCGTTAACATGTCACTAACAAAACAAGAGTTTCACTCCTACATAATATGATTAATTAATTGTACCTGCAATTCATGCATATATATACTACTTGTTTTAAAGTACAAGTTACCATTCATTTTTTATCAAATTCTAAAAGGGTAAATAATACTGTTTACTGTTATTCCCGGTTACACATACATATAAATTCATTTGTGCTATTACATAATCATGTAAAGTATAAATTATTAAAGTTGATGACCATGGAAACTTACTTTAGCTGCAATAACTTTCAAGAAAGATATTTTTTAATTTCAGGTATTATTATTTTATGTGTGATGATAAATGATAAAAGTTATTTCCGCAATTTTCTTCCAAATACAAATTATAACAAAAAATTAAATGTTATTCCCAAGGTTCCCTGAGTAACTTGCCATATTTACTCCATGGATAGCAACATCTTACGATGCTTCAACTTATCGAGACATTCAGGTTTAGAAAGTTGGTGAAGCATCGTGAATATTCCAATCAAAAATAGGCATTCAACGTAAATAACAATCAATTGCATTCTTGTGCGATCACATCATTAAAATAACAAAATGTTTGATGGAAACAACCCAAATTCCTCGATAACAACCAATTTCTTACATCGTCACAAAGAAATCGTTCTCAATCTCCTTCTACATCAAAAATAAAATAAACCTATTCTCAAAATAATTTATTTTGGTGAAAAACCCTTCATCACTGTCAAAGAAAGGTATACTTGACCTATATTTTAAGTAAACGAATTTGGTCGAGAGTTAAAATCACCTTAGGATGTAAATTTCCATCTCCATGGTCAGGAATTCGTCACGACTACCTTGTGGTACAAGAGTTTATCCTTTTGAAGCAACAAAAAGGAAAGGGTCATCGAGTAAATTTTTCTTTAAAAAAACCTTGCAAATGCCGAAAATTTATTGTAAAACATAACCGGCGGTCCTATTTCCCTATTAATTGCCAGTCTATAATCAACTTTCTCTTATAACGAAAAATCTAAAACCGAGCTCATGAAAATTAACTATAAACCAATTAAAAAAATTATCATATACCTACATAAAATGTAAGTAGGTAAAATAACTGAATATGAATAAATCGTGACAACATAAACACTAGAAATTATTTCAACGGAACAACAATAAAATGACTCATCTTTATTAATGAAATGTGTAAAAAATTTGCAATAAATTCAATGCTGATCCAAATCTGAGGAATTCTTAACTATCAATGTTTAAGCATATTTTAAACGTTCATTGTACTACTTTGTTATGATTTAATTCAAAACACTGCACTTAACTAGATTCACTGAAAACATATTTTGTTTGCATTTTACATTACATAACAATAAAATATGATTTTTTGACGTACTTATTTAGTCATCGAAGAACACCTTTTTAGAGAATAATATTATTAAAAGAACATTGCGATTACTTACCAACAACTTGTTTTCAAATTGATTCAGTAAGTTTATAGTTTACGTAAATCACTGCAACACGAATCGATTGTTCTCGATAATGTACAGTTAATGATTATATTCATTTACTTTTGTTTGATATTTAAAAAGATAATGTATCTGTTTATTATCTATCTCCTCAATAATGCTTATCTGAATTTTTATTTAAAAATCGGTCTAATAAAATTATGGCATTGCACGTTACAAAAAGAGAAAAGAAACTAGATATGGTATGTATTATTATTATCATCCAAGACTAACAAAGTAAATAATTGGTAACGTGATAAGTCACTTACATTAATTAAAGACTTCCTAATGATGTAGAATACGCCTGTGTTAACTTTACTAAAAAAACAGATTGTTTAATGAACTAACAATATTTTTTGAAAATAATTATTATACAAGGTGCTCATAGATACAAAATATGTAACATGTAATGCAATGTATGCAATATGTAAAATAGTAACGCAACTTGTATTTTCTGAGTATTTTCATAACAAGATAATTGTATTTTTCTAGATGAAATAATATTCCACAGCAAACCTCTGAGGACTTTGATATAGTAATTCATTATGATCCATTCCCAACAAATCTTGATTTTAATTCTTTAAGTAAATATGTAATTAAAAAATACATTTTCTATGCTATTAAATGACATGCATGCATTCCTACAAAATTACAAAGAATCCTATTTCCACGAAAACGACTAAAATAAGGTTGTCATACGCTAATGTTCCTATCGCATGTTTTATGAATTTTCTTCAAATGCGTGTCTACAAAACACAAGATAAGCTTTTCCGCGATGATAACGCTTTAAACTAATTTACAAGACAATGGATAGGAGCGCTATAAACTTACATTATTATTATTACTTCTCCAAATGAAAAGGAATAAAAAATAATCGCGAGTTGTTGAGCGCACATGAAAATTTTAATTAAAACAACGGCACTGCACCAAACAGTACATCAGTAAAATAAACACAGAATATTCCACACAATCTAAACTACTAATACACCACAGACGCAGGATAACTGAACCCTAATACCTGCGACCCTAATGGGCTGCAGGATCAGAGCGAACCCAAACAGAAGCACGCGCAAAGTGACAGTATTGGAACCAACCTGTAGCTCCTGGCATGCACTTCGTCATGCTCGCGCTGACTCACCATACACCAATGGACAGACTCATTCTCCGCAAGAAAATGGAAGAAAGGTTAACCTACTGCAATGCTAAAGCACTTGGAAAGCGGAAGTA
Source organism: Tribolium freemani (assembly GCA_939628115.1). Taxonomy (NCBI): domain Eukaryota; kingdom Metazoa; phylum Arthropoda; class Insecta; order Coleoptera; family Tenebrionidae; genus Tribolium; species Tribolium freemani. Next base: position 13,803,522 of record OW626785.1, on the reverse strand, counting down.
GAACAAATATTTATGGAGCCGACATACACGTTTATGTCAAACACGATTTTCTAATTTCAACTCGACGCACTTTCATTAAAGCCGATATTTACACAGACTTGAATAATTGCAATTATATTAATTATAGATTTAAATAATATTATGTAATGGGTGTAAGACAGCCTACAATATCCATTAGCTAAAACAAAACTAATAAATGCACCATTTATCATTAGCAAGAATAAGTAAACGTTTCAACCATAATTGTGTTAAAGTTTTAATCATATTTATTCAACGATCAATATCCCACCTTCTAAAACAACGCTTGATCAGTTTCTCTTTTACCTGGCACATCTTCTCAAATCACTGTCCAGCAGGTTTAAAAATAAAGCATGAAGACATCAATAAAACTAGCCACAAGACGATATCATTCACGCTTTTACAAATTTCCGAACAGGTGTTTGTATTTTCAAGCAAGTGTTAAAGTAGTTTGCTTATGATTCATTTCATTTAAATAGCTCTCATTGAAAAATGAGCGTTTATAAGACTTTCACTAGTCTGGGCCTCATGACTTCTTAAAAAACACTTAACTTGCCTTTAATAAGACTGGTTAAAAATATTTGCACCGATTTTATCGATAAAAAGCTTTCTTAATAAGCTTCTTTTAAACCTCTACTAAAATACTTATCTGGAGACTATCTGTCGTAGTATTTTTTTTAATAAAAGTTTTAAACGTTTGTTAAACTACGTGACGATGATAAATAGGAACTGACTGTATGGCAATAGTTGGTTAAATTGAAATAATAAAATTTCAAGTTTCCGCTTGGTAAATAGAATTCAAAAATTCATAAAAATGAGTAGTTTTTTTGTAAAACATTTAATCTACATCAGTCAACAAATAATACAAACAATTTAAACAAACCGAAAATGTCGAAACTAAAAATATGGAAAATTAAATAAAAACTACAAATAAGTTCTGTCCCGATGTGTAATAAAAATAAATTTATGCGAAGAAGTATATTTAAAGTTTAACTTGTTGAGGAACTAATGTCATATTTAATCAAGAATGAGCGAAGTAAAACTCAAAATAAGGAAATAAATACTTTATTTAACTATAATTAATATGACCAACAATAAATTAAACAACTACTAACCAATTAGCTGAAATTAAACACCGGCAAGTACGTGGATCACATTGCTTTATGATGATGGATAATGAATTAATGAATTCTCCACAATAAGTGTGGTCACATTTAAATCAATACAGAGTTAGGCAACCAAAAATACACAAGAATAACAGTAAAAATAAAAAATCGAAGACAACAATGTTCTTACAAACGAAAAACGATAGTTAAAATTTGTCTAAAGTGGACTTTGACGCAGTAATGCTAAATAATATCAATTTTCGCATTCTGGTAGTTGGAAGAAAGGATGTTAGCTGGTAGACACGTTGGCAGTTACCTGAAGTTGGTTGCCGATAAAGGAAATGGGCTGCGACTGTTACAGTATACCTACAATAAAACACACGACGTCACTAAGGCCATTATTTTATTATTAATAGTGCAGTCTCAACAAATTAATTCTTCTGGTGCGATAAAAACAACAAGTGCTACATTGTTATTATATTGCCAAGCTGTTGGATGACATGAAAACATTACGTGTTAACACCGGGTAACAATAAATTAATAAATAGGCAACTTTCAGGAGAGGAGGTGTGCAACATAAGAGAACTAACAGATTAATAAAACAACGCATTCCAGTTGTAATTTATAATGGATAGTTTATCGATAATAAAAAACAAAAACGCATGTGTATTAATGGTTGTCTAAACTAACTTACTAAAACCCACTCATCTGCTTTTGAGATTTTACGTAAAAAGTAATTAAGATATAAAAATCACCGATTGTCTAAAATTAATAAAGATCTATTCGTAAACGCTGTTACCAATCTTTCGTGAATTAATAACAATTTGAAAGTTCAATACTTTTCACATTCAAATTAAATAATTAACCTGCTAATCCTGTTCTTTAACTTTCATTGTTCGTTCCGATAAAATAAAACTTATAAGAAACTATAACGTTTTATTTATAACACAATTTTGTACAACAAAATCTACAGAGAACTTAACATAACATATTTGGCATTGAATCGTATTTCTTATTCTTAAAATGTAAATAAAATTGTACAACTAAGTAGTCTTCACTAGGGGTAAATAAATGACAAGAAAATGGAAACATGAATTAAAACAAAACATGCTTTGTAACTTTTTTAAAATATTAGAGCAGCTATAAAAGATAACACTGCAAACAAAAGTCCTAAAATAGCTACAAAATCAAGAGAGGCCAGCTGATGGGCGCATGCAATTCCGTAAGAACATGCAACAGCCACTGTTGCGGGGTCGCGGTACCAGGCAGGAGATGGTTTCCCGTCATCATCAAGAATGTGCCCACTTTCACCCCTCTCGCTACTTCTCCTTCTAAAATCCATTACGCTATCACAAGAGGTCCCCGGTTTATTCAAATCAGATTCACGACAAATCATAGATTGATTTTGTAATATTTGATTACTTCCTTCGTTTTCCGACAACTTCGATGTCTCTAAAACCAATTTGGGCGATTTCAACGAATCTAAGGAATCTAAATGACCGCATTTCTCTAAATTTGCTGAGCTACCTTCAAGTGGACAATTTGGACAGAAACCTGAACTATCGACGTCTGATAAGCACACGTGATTAGTAGAGAGGGTATCATGGTTAGAATCGTGAGTTTGTGGGTTAGAGACAACAAATGGTTGAAAACAGGCACATTCTGTGACGTTGGAAGCGGCATCTAAAACACCCATACACGCCTCACCTGCAACCATCTCATCGTTTTCTTTATCATTCTTGTCATTTTCCTTAGATTCTGCTGTTCTGCTGTCGAGATCAAGACTAACATTATTCTTCAACTCTTGAAAAGTCGCAATCAATTCTGCCTTGTGTTCTTCGAACGGCGATGTGCACTTCACATCCTCAACCGGAGCTTCATCAAGATTCAACTCCTGATCAGAAACCAAGTTCTCGTAGTCATGATCTGACTCACACGAAAGCTTCACTGGCGATTTCTCTTTGATTTTGGAATCGTCTCTTGTCAAAACCACATTTGCAACAGATTCTTCACGAGTAGACTCGGTATCAATCTGCCCCACCTCTTCCAAAACGGGTTTTGCAGAAGCCATCAAATCAGTACTGTCCACAACCCCCTCTAACAGTTTCTCGCACAACTTCGCCTGTTCCGACACCGCATCAATGTCAGACAAAGTCTTCGTCAGCTCATAGTTGTTCAAATTTTCATCAGCAGGACTGTTCTTCCGTTTGCGGTCTTCAAAATTCTTCAATTCTTTGGCTATGCGTTCATTCGTTTCTCGAGCTTCAGTGGCCAAAGCTGTGAGCAAATCGTCAAGAGACGAATCTCGAGATTCAGTTTTGCGATCTTCGAGGGGAGAGACCGGAATCGGAGTTGACTCTTTCGGCGACCTCGGTGATTTCCGATCGGGTGTTGAGCCTCTCGGTAGTTTTGCTTGTAGGTAGTGGTCCGAAATTTTCTGACTGGGAGTCTTCAAACTATTCAAAAAGTTCATCCTGCTTTCGGTTATACTGTCGTTACCGTTGTTCGTATCGGTGTCGCTAAGAAATGCTCTTCTGGTGGCACTAATTTTGTTTTCTTTTTCCATGAGGACTTGGCGTGCTATTTCCATCGCATCCGCAATGTCTGTTAAAGTTTTTGACTCATTACTCTCACTACCGTTATTGTGTTTTTCTAATCCTTTGGCTAAGAAATTTTTGTTGATTATACTGCCAATGTTTGCGGATAGCGACCTCACAGCTCGTTTTTTCTTCAACGATTCGAGGTCTAACTTCGATTCAGACGCGTTATTATTCTTAAGATCATCCGGAGACAACGGTGGAAGGGCTGGTTCCTTGCTCTGATCTTTCCTTAAGTTCCGGAAAGCCAAATCGTCCTTAACCAAATCAGGGATTTTCCGTGGTTTAAACAACGGCCGTGGAATATTATCGGGAACAGCATGAAGATAATCACTGTTCGCAGCTGGTGTTATGGGCCCTAAAGGTATCCCGAACGGTGGTTGAGGTTCTACAACCTTAGGGCAATTATTGGCAAACTTGACGTTTCTATAAACCACATCATCTAAAGTAATATCAGGTTCTTTAGAGTTTTTATTTGGCACTTCATGTTCCTTTGGCATTTCTTTTCCGTAAACAGGAGACGCGTTTAGGTAACTAATTTTAGATAAAACACCTTGCGGATCATTAATTGTAGCGGAACGTTCTTTATTTAACTTTCGGAAAGCCATATCGTCGGCTCTTCTATCGATAGTTTGGCTTTTTCTCACAAAACGCTTACGTCTAGGGGAACCAATAGAATCAAAAGGTTCGTAGCTAAAACTAGAATCGCTCAAAGCTCCCCTCGACGTACTCCAATTGGAATAAACTTCGCGTCCTTCTTCTTTTAACTTCTGTTCAGCAGCATCCTTTTCCCGTTTCTCCGCTCTTTCTAAAAGGTCCTCATCGCCTAGTCGCAGACTGTTGTAAATTGCTTCTAACTCATCAAGAGCCTCTTCCAAATTTGAAGACTTACGTTTCAAATCTTCATTTTCCTCCTCTTTAGCCAACGATTCTTTGCATAGAACAGGCGTGAAACGTTTTGTCCCTAAATCCTCTTTTTCAGTTTCCATTGATTTGGTTATATTTTCCGACGTAATATCATTCTGAAGAACGCTAGGCAGGAAAACCTGAGTTTGTACATGCGTCTGGCAAGTGAACATTTGTGGACTTTTCGCATCCATTCTCTTCGTTTTCACATTATTTTTAATACTTCTGGAATCCTTGTCTTTTTGTTTCCAGAAATCTAAAGCTTTCTGAGTTTCACTCTTGTCAGTAGAAATACTATCCAAGCTATTGTTTGATTGGATAAATATCGGTTTTCTGCTTCTCGGTTTCTTATCAGTTAAGTAGTTATAATTTTCCAGATTTGCGTTAACTTGTGTGCGCCTTTGAGAAACGTCGGGAGTTGCCGACGATGGTCTTGGTATCAAATGAACGTTGTTTTGTGGTATGTGATCTTCCGAAGTTGATCTGCAGTTTTTATTAAACGAACTGAATTTTTTGGTTTGCACTACAGGAGTTTGTGAATTCATGTGGAACGATTTCGATTTCATAGTGCTATCTAAATAACACGTGATGGGCCTCACATTTTCGTAATATTGAGCCGTGACTAATCTTCTAGGATCACGAGGAGGTGGAGGTGGTGGTTGTCTCGCATGACAAGCATTTACATGTCGAGACTCAATTAAACTCAGATTCCGTAACCTGTTATTGGGTTTTCCTATAGGAAACTGAACGTGAATTATTTCAGATTCGGCTTCCACAGGCAGAGATTTATGTATATTGGCATCACAAGATAAACTACGTTGATTCGAAAGATAATCATTTGAAAGTTTACGAGTACTATAATTATAGTCGTTCATCGACAAAGGTGGCTTGTATGACGGGTTACTCGTTGAATTGCTAACTTTAATCCTATTATTGCTATGACTAGGAGGGATGGTTGATAATCCCGAAATGTTAGGTGACTGCGACAAGGTGGAGTATATAGTTTTGGTTTTGTTTAAAGAAGGGGGAAGTAAAGGGCTTCTACTTAACGATCTGTTACTATCATCGGACGTTTTCCACTGTGGTACGGAATTTTCGGCATCCGATTTCGACAGTCTTAAAAAGTCTTTTGGATTCTCACCATCTCGTGAATGACGTTTTAAGTAGCGTTCTGTCCTTGCCGCCCGCGATCGACGGCTTAAAGAGCCGTCTCTGTACGCTTGACCCAAACTTTCGTCACTCCGAAACCTAGTAGAAGAGACAGATCTTTGAGAATCCTCATCCGAACTGCTGTCTCGCTTCAAATTAACCCTTCTCGCCTCCGCCCTTACTTTTGCCAACCCTTTTCGGCTTCTTCTTCCAACTTCCGTTGATCCTGAGATCGAAGTACTCCTAGAGTTGCTGACCTCCTCAAATGTTGTATTTTTAACAGGCTGTTTTACGATTTCCTGCGACTGGGTCTTTGGTAACGATTTACTTCCGTATCCAAAACCATTACTCGGGTCAGAAAAAATGCCGGCTTCATCATAGCCATTAAACCCATTTGAGTACAGGTGTGAATTACGGGAAAGTACGACGTGGTCGAAGGTTCCAACAGATTTATTTGGCTTCTTTTTCTTCTCAGGTTTTCGTTTCTTTCGACCTAAAAATCCTTTCTTCTGCAAGTCGTCGTCACTGCTACTGTCACTTTCGTCTTTCTTTTTCCTTCGAAATAAACTTCCCAGAGACCACTTCTTCTCTTTCTTGGATGATTTTTCGGGAAAATCATATCCGTATCCTAACAAGCGTCTAGATAAAGTTGGAGAATAGTAACTGTCTATGTTCTCCTTGTACTTTGATAGTTCTTCAGCACTGTTCATAGTAGTGAGTTGTTGCACATCTTTAGCACGAATATTTGAATGGGACGACCAGAATCGAGGTCGACTGCTCAAAGTCTGAAAGGAAAACAAATTAATTAAAAGACGTTCTTTCAAATTTGTCTATACTGAACAAAACAATAAATTTGGATAGATGACACCTAACTTTATAGTGGTGGATTCAAGGTCAAAGTGCGAAAAGTATCATTTTGTTTATTCACTCACTCAGAAACAGGTAATTATCATATCAAAAATAAAATCTGAAGTTCATGTTATATTTAATTTATGATTTTTTTTACTTCAATAACTTTAATTCTAAAATAACATGCTACTCTTAATTAACTGTGTACATCTGTTTGTACTTTATAATTAGTATTACTTAGTTTATATTACTACCTACCATCTGCAAAACAACACAATAATGAATTAATTTCACTTTCTTTCGTAAGAACCAAAGTAAATTACGTAAGTCCTCACACATAATTTAACGGATGCTTGAAATGTTTTACAAATGTAGAGTGTAGAGATAGTTCTGTTTTCCCAAACCGAAAGGAAGTCTCACATGAAGGAAGCATTAAAATTAATCGCAATATTAGCACATTCATTTTAACCAACCTAAAAATCAAAATAAAGCCTGAGACATAAATATAGGCTTTCCAGCACGCTTTTTATTAAAACTATACTTCATATTCAATTTATAATCATTTCTTATAACAACAATAATAATTATCAACCTTGACTACCAATAGCTGCCGGACCTTGACAGTGTTAAACAATTCTTATAAGGCAAATGCTTACCATAGTCTCCAACCAAAAACAGAAGGTTTGCCACGTTGAATTTGCAGATAATCAGTGTGAAATTTGCGAACAATACCAATTTATTATTATGGTTACGAAAAATTTAAATAACAAAAATGAATTAAAGTAGTGGAGAATTTCAGTCAAAACTACTCCTGAAGTGTGAAAGAAATTATAATTATAATTTTGCGTTACATAAGTCCATAGGTGTGATGTTATGTCCGAAAATTGCTCTGTCGAAACACTTCTAGAAAAGCAAGGCACGTTAGTTACATGAGCCATTTACATAATTTAAATCACCTTGAATTTCTTGATCTATCCAAATACCCTAAATAGCCAACTAACCCAAAACGTATGCAATTTTTTTTTACTCTGTCTCTTCCTCAGTTCAGTTCTTTTCAATTTGCTTTGTAGACTGGCCACTGGTTACATTTAATTCAAATTAGAGTTTACAACGTTTAACTTCAAGGCTATTAATTTAATCCAAATTAGAACATATTTGTAAAAAGGATAAACCACTAGAACTTTAACCTTCAACCGCAAGTTCGAAGTACGTACAGACATTAATATATCTTTTTCTTAAATACGTCAGAGGACAGTCTTCCGTCTTTAAAAATAATAAATCCACGATGACACTCCGTATAATTAATTACCTGAGACCCAAACGATTTACAAATCCAAATACTTTCACTGCAAACACAATGCTTCAGAATGAAAATGACCATTTTTTCAGCAGATATTTCAGAAGCCAATTATTGTGTCGTTGTAACGTGCAAACAATGACATTCCGTTCATGTAATTACAATTACATAAAGATTTGTTATGGAAAGAATGTTGTTATTAGACTCAACAGCACGAGATCTCGGTCAGCTTACTAAACTTTCCAAACAACTTTATTCCACATCTATAACCGATTTAAATCGATTGAGAATGCTAATAGACCTATTTTATTTTTAATAAAATGATTATTTCCAAGTTGTTGTCTGTTAATGATCCCTTCTGATACAGCATATGAAGGTAATCCATCACCAATGACCCAAATTATTGTTCATATTTGGGTCGTTTAAACACAATTTACCGGCAGCAATAATAGGAACCTTGTCAAATATTTCATGGCAAAATACGGTTAAGAATCGACTGTATTTACTACCGCTTAAAATAAATATAAATCTCCAAGCTGTCAAGGACCAAAAATCTATCATTTTTTACAAAATCGTCTCAAATCCCTTTTTGAGCTCAACGCACACGCCGCAATTTTTTGCTCCAACAACTTCCGGGCCTGCCCTATCTACAGATCACTCGATTATTTTTAGAAGGGTTATTTTTGTCTTCAAAAGCTTTATAATTCGTCGTAGATTTTTCCCCAACGTTTCATTGTTAAACATTTGCATATTTGTCTGAAATAACAATAATTACGAGACCGCAAATAACAGTTTTCTATTCAATAATTTTCTGGTGAGATAAATACGGATCTGTTGTATTTACGAGTAAAAAAATAAAGATTTTCTCACTGTTTGAAAAATACAAAGCACAGAGTTTTAAATCAAAGGTATCGTGCATCTTCTTTGCTAAAAATCCGCTACTAAATGGTTCAGAAGCGGATATTGCAAATAAAACTGTTATTTAAAGATATTAATGAAAACAGTCTAAGATCAGCAGACGCGAAGGTAAAAATAGTCATGTTAAATATATACCATGATCAAATGTGTTACAAAATGTGCCCATTCAATGCAAAAAAATTTAAAAGTCAAACATTTTCCCTTTTAAATCACAAATCGAAGCCTCTAAATTATTCATTCTCTTATTAATAAGTTAATAACATGTCTCACTGGAAATTTGTAACCTTGATAATCACAATTTTTTTCAGCAGTAATAATAGAAAAAACAAACACAGACATCGCGTGGATGTTACACAACACAAGACCAATGTACTCAGTTCCTATTGTTACCAAATTGTGAGAATGTCTTATTTGGCTTTGATGATTTAATGTGATGACTGATGACGATGACGCCAGAAAGGTCTAGGAAAAATGTCGAACAACAAAGCACAAATTTTAGAATTCACTGGCCAGCCTCCTAAATCACCAAGGTTCACAGAGAACACTGCAACCGAACAGACCTTCAGAATAAACCAATAATAAACTTTAATTATTTCTAAACTGACATTGAAGATGATAAAACGAGACACTTTAAAATAAAATAACATCACCAATATTATGCAGCTTCCACTTTTAATTTGACAAATTTCTATTTTCTATTTTTGTGAGCTCTGAGGGTCGAAACCGAAATTTCAATTTTAATCGACAGTAGCACACATCCAGTGTATAAAAACACCGATTAATCATTTTGTTCAGAGTACACAATTGTTTAAAATTCAAATGGGTGTGTAATGTCAATACAATAAATTTTACGAGCTCATTTCCTTCAGACTTCAAAGATAAAAAATGAAGCAATTTTTCCACTTGTACTAGTTACGACTAGGCCAAGAATCCAAGATTCAATGTAAAGTCCAGTCAACTAAATAACCATACAAAGAAACATTACAATGTAAGAAAGTTTAAAATTCAAAATGCATTTCTCGTAAACAATTCCTTACAAGCAACATTGCTTATAATCAAAACCACCGTAAAATATCTCGCCCATCGTTTGAAAATCGACGTGCAAGGAATGACTTAACTGAATCTTTTGGTTGTGATGGAATTTATGACACAGTAACATTATACAAAGGTATGTATGGAAAAAAAGACTTAATTTCTTATGAAAAAAAAATAATAAAAAATGAATAAAATCAGAAGCATTAACATATTTTAAATGTACAAAGTTAACAAGAGCTTAAACCTTTAATTAAAATATTATTATTAAGTGCAGAAACATTGACACACTTAACTACTCATTCCAGACATCACGTTTTCCAATACGAAATTGCGACAAAAAATGCTGTTAAATTAAACCAGGCGAAAGATTTATATTTAATGAACACCTTTCAAATTAGTCTGTCTCAACTAATAACATAATTGCAGCAGGTCATCCAATTTTTTTTTCACTGTAACCCCAAATTCAATAGTTCGATAGCCGTGCCGTGTGTATTAAACTTCTCACGAATAATTTCATTCACCATAACATCCTGTAAAGTTGAATGTATCAGAAAATTTCTTCTTCCAATTGAACTGTATATAATCTTGGGAAGATGTTGCTCATAATTCGTCGACAATGTATTTTTTGATGTTGTTGACTTTCTTTTTCTATTGTAACACAATTTTATAAGTAATAACTCTTTCATGTGGGACGATTTGGTACACGAAACATGGTTGTGTGAGGTTAGAGTATACATATTTTAAGTTAATTTCACCGCCAGAGGGAATTTCTTACGAAATTTTTATTTACCGGTATAGACGATGTCTGTGAACCAATTACGACGAATTAGCTTTCGTCTGTTTGGGGCTAGAATCATTTGAGGGCGTAGACTACACGCACTTTGCTAATTAATAAAAGGTGAGGTTCGTTAGAATTCCGAATAATAAATGCGACCTACATCAGTATTTAAAACTTATGACTATTTTAATTCCTTTACAAATCTTCTGCCATTAAAAATTTATGAATTGAATGGTAATTATTTAGGTAAAAATGATCAAGTTTATCAACTTATATTTTAATCCGATCTGCATTTTAACACATCAAAGCGATTCTCAATATTGATTTTTGGATCCTGATCTATGACTTATTGTAATCTTTAAACTGTGAATTAAATGTTAAATTCCTCAGAAAGAAACACTTCTTTTGAATAATGCTGAAAGGGTTTTCGAATACCTAAAGGCAAAAAACTGAACAAATCCTTAATCCCTTCCTTTATTCCCTTCAAAAATAAATATATTAACTAAAAAATACTGAGAATTTTTTTATTAATTATATTTTTCGTTTCACGTATCAGTGGAATTCGTTTTTAGAAGTGTTAATGTGTGATTCACAACACATTACAATAGTGTAACAGTTTGTAAATGTACTTTAATCACTTAAGTTGACAAGAATCCTTTGTTAAAAAATAAAATTTCATTTAGCCAAGAAAATGTGAAAACTACTGAATATAAAGCACAGCAATAAATCAGATGAGAATAGTGTTGTTCCAAACAAATTAATGAAATCATCATTTAATTAATAAATAAAAATAGTAGGAGCAGCACGTAATTCACATTTAATCCAGTTAAAACACCATAGCGTATAATAGTATCATAAACTTACACTAACACAAACTGCACTCAGCGGCATTCTCCTCAATTAACTTCTATCCTTAATAATTAATATTGATTTTGGAAGCACAATAACTTTTTACAACACACCCATAACGTCTAACAAAAATGCTAGTACTACCCTCCCCTAAAACAATTCAATTTCGACAGGTCACGTGTTGCTTTCAATTTTTTATACGCATTAAAAACACACACTCAATACACCTGTTGCAGCTGAAGCAAAAGCTGTTTCTGACTTGGGCAAAGAAATGATCGTGACTGTTGGGTCTCGCACTCCCGCACCTCTATCGCAGCGAATACCTAGACGATTAGCTTTCTACAGCCCCACTCCATGAATTCCGTTGAATCATTTTAAGGGTTGCTACACGATTCCATAACTGATAGCAAGCTTTTAGCCTTTCGGTCCTAACGGATGGTGTTTTATAGATCAGGAATCTGCGAATTAAGCTTACGCATTTCAATGGGAGTTTAGCGCACAGAAAAAAGGTCTCAAACCGGAACTACAGTATTCTCACCACGCATTCAGAGGAAACGTTGAACACAAATTGCACTAATATTTTCCGCCCTATAACACATTAAAACACTTTACCACAACATTAACAACTTGGCTGTTAAAATGAAAATTTTGAAAATTCTTCGAAAAAGCTTACCTCACGATACAAATAAAAACACCAACGAAATCGATGATCGCAACTATTATACAGATACAGAAGTATCTGTACCAATCTACATTTTTATTCTATCACTCGAAAACTATCGAGATTCTAAAATACAAATCGATACGGTTTCTTAAAACAATTTGACGTTTAGAAAATTTTTTATATTTTTCTCAAACTCCACTGGTGAGCGTTTTATGCCTTTTTCCTAACCCTTAGAGTGCGCAAGCAAAAGATGTTATTTGATAGGATTTTAACATTAACAATTATGTCAATTGTTCGACATTATTACCTTGGTTCGTCGCCCGAGACATTCTTATCTATTTCAGCAACGATCTGGAATTTCCTTACAAAAAGCAACCATTCAGTTTATCTCAAACCGGACATTTAAGTGATTTACAATTGAGAGACTTTTAGTCGTTGTGACATGCCTTATATCCGGTTATATTTCTTATCTTCAAAATGACAGGCTTTGGATAAAACCTTAGCATTTTGAGTATAAAATCCTAACAATATGGATAATAATAATAATAACCATATGCTTTTCTGTCCTGTATATGTATTTAGGTACATTAGGTAAATCGATTCTAACTAATATTACTAAAAAACTGTTGGGAATTTAACAATTTCGTGGGTAAAAGTTTAGCTGCTTACTTTAATAAACATATTTCTTGGTAATAATAATAATTAAAACAGTACAATAGACGACTGTTTTTTATTTGATTTTTAAATTCAAGTTTTAATTAAATTAGCCTAATTGGCTGATTATAATGTTAGGTGTTTTCAAATGCACAAAAAAATATGACATCTAGACGCTCTAAAGAAGTTCAACATTCTAAAACAATGAGGATAAGTTAATCACATCCTCGCATAACCCACACAACTGACTTTTTAACACTGTTTGCGATGAATTTTAACAAGCTAAGTAGGTGACAATCAACAATGACTTATTAGTTTTATTACTGAACAACCAGTAATGCATTAACGCAATGTCAATTTAGACTAATTTTTTAATTAAAATATCAAGAAACAGAAAACAAGAATAATTGCCACTAACATTATTTTTTAAGTATTCACTGTTTTATAACTATAAAAACGCGAATTATTTATTTTTTTAAATAAGATTGATAAAATTGTAAAATAGTTATTAATGAGTAGATCCCTCATTGAAAGTGTAAATTACATTGGCTATTATTTTTTTGAAGTGCATGAATAATTTAAAACAGATAATTTTGAGAGAAAATGCGACGTTGGCGTTTTTATAGTTTTGAAACAGCTAATAGGTACCTACTACTTTATAAAAATGAAATGCCTATTTAAGTAACTTCTAAGAATAAAAACTGGTGCAAGCAATTATTAGACTAAACAACCCAACAATGTATCAGTTATTATTCACTTGATAGATTTATTTACTCCCCTTACACATTCGCCACATTATATAAAAGTGATGTTTGGAACATTGACTGGAAGCATTAACCAGCTGTTTATTTACACTGGGTAAAACACACAAACTTCCTTTTTCGGCATACATCGACTACATGTTACGAACAATAATACATTTACATTTCGGGAACACATTTGAGATTATGTGAATTATTTATTTTTAAAAATCAACACTCTCATGTCATGACATAATTTAAATGGGTGAAACGACCACAAATATTTACTTTCAAAGTGTACTTCGGTAAAATTCCTACCAGCAATTCCCTTATAATCACCTTCATGTATACAAACACGATAGTGATTTATGTTATCAGGAAACTAAGCCATATGTATGCAGAAAATGCACTTCCACAGTACAACCTCACTTTGTTACCAGATACCACAGGTCTTTAGATAAAATTCCAGACAAACATTGCAAGGAATACTAAAGAAATTTAAGGTCGGCTCATTTTAACACTTGTCTTCTCTTTTGTTTATAGTAGGTATTTCTGGTTAAATTTTTGCTAAAATAAAATGGTGCCAATTAAATTCCAAATTGATTTTTTTAATCTTCGAATTACAACTTGGGAACAATGAATTTACAATTAAAATTATTACTCCTACTTAAAATGTAATTACATAACTATAAGATCTTTGTTTATGAGTACCAAAAACAACAAGTCAAATAACCAACTTCACAAATTCTTTAAATTGTTTTCACTGAAAATGTGGCAAACCAACTTCTCCAAAAACATTACGCTTAATTTGGTTCGCCCACAAATCACCAAACTAAACGGAATCACAGGCAAATCCAGTGATTTCAGAACCACTAGAAATAGAAGACATTGAAAATCTCGTGGGTGTTTGTTCCAAGCCAAAAAGCACCTGAATGTATTTTGAGCACTATGTACCAACATAATGCACGAATATTACGCACGTTTGTTTCCAAAAACATGGTTTCATCTCTTTGAACTTGCATTAGAGGAACATTTGGAACAGAAAGCAAGGCATTTATGGCCTTCCACTTTTAGAAACAACCAGATACATTAAATTGCCGAATACCAACGACGGCTGGACGCTATAAATACAAAAGAATGAGCATTTCAATCACAACGGTGCCTCTTGCTTCCGAAACCTGAAAGCTTTTAGATTTAAGTGGATTTAATTATATTTTCTTCAATGGTAGTGTCCTCTTGATTTATATGTTTGTTTTCATTTCGCTCAAGTGAAAATATTATTCTTATATAAAACCATATTTTCTTTAAAAAATATTTTTCATATAAACCAAACACAATTTCAAATTTCAATGACATGCAACACATAAATTAAAATGATTAAAACAAATTATCAAGCATGACGTTATCTCTTACGGTCGGTAATAAATTAAAAGTGAACTAGTAAAATACCAAATAAAAATTAAAACATCAAATAGACTAACGAAGTTAACTCGAACCAAATTAGGTCTTGCAACTTTACTTAATTGAGTACTTTCCTGACTAATCCGAACACACGCCAAACTAAATAAGTCCGACAACAATAAAGACAAATGTAAACAAAGCATTTAACTTACTTGATAATAAAAGCAGTTTTAATCCGTAATGTTACAGGTCGCAACCGAAACTCACTTATTAGTCTGATAAGAAAAGAACGGAAAATTTAAAAGCAACACAACACCAAAAAATGACGAAATATTACAACATGTAAGTTCAAAAATCATTACGTTTCAAACAGCTTGAGTCGATAAAAAATCTTAAACTGAATAACTTCAAGTTAAATGCACTTTAAAACAGTTTGAGGCTACTGACAGGGAATTACTGTGCGCAGCTAGTGTGGAACAGGAACACCGACGACGACGCGCATATGTCAGGATATTTCAGCGAGGGAGGTGGACTGTTCGACTTCCACGAAGGGAATCCAGGACTCCGATTACAAGTTATTTCATGAGGCTTAATATTTATCGTCACATTACACGCAATAGGCGCCCTGGATACCAAACGTTCCGTCACCCGGAAAAATCTAATCTCACAACTGAACTTTCAGAAATGTAAATATTCAAGGGACGTCTTCAATCCATTGACATTACAACGTACATTTAAAAAATAAATTTGAAAATATGCAAAGGACTCAAGGGAGCATATTATATTATTTTCCACAGTGAATAAATGAACGCTTGGTAGCCGATGGTGTATTGTTGGTTGCATAATTTGAATCACTCTTCAACGAACAATATTTTTTTTATGATTGCGGTAAAATTATATTGGCTGAATTGTGGGGGCGAAAATATATAAAAATTAAATCAGGAAAGTGTAGTATAAAATTTCAAGGACTTAATTTTTACAAATCCTAAAAATCTTTTTTTATTTTTATTTTTCCGTGTTTAAATAAACTTTGTTACAACTTTACAATTGAATAACTCGGATAAAAGATACCATGACTGACCCTAAACGTTTGATGTTATGCTAAAATGCACATTACACAGCTACCGTTCTGTCGCTAGGTAGCAACGATGCTGAAAAAAGGGATGAAGGATTGATTAGTAACATAAAATTGGGGTTAGAAGTGGATTAAATCCCTCTTAACTTCACTTTTTAAGCACAGAATCGTAGCTAAAGTACTACAGAATGTTATCACTATTAACCAAAACTAAAATTCTTTAATTATAAAGTCTATGATCGTGATCTCTGGTAGGAGTATTATTTAATTCAGCAGTCTGTTACTGATTTCGTTTTAGGTATGCGTTAAAAAAGAAACTGTTGAAAACAAATAGTATACAAATAAAAAAATTAAATTTTTAAGAAAAATAATATGTACCCAAAATTGTTTCTTTACAATTATTGGATGACGCTCCTAAATGATACCATTTCAAATACTACATCTACTTTTTTTTATTAAAAAAAAACAACATTCAAATCATATGAATTAGTTTTCAACCTCCGTTTTATCGGAATTTAACTGTTTCTCTCAAAAAAATTAATCCTAAAAACATAATTTACTGGATATCGGATTCCTGTCAGAAGAGTCGACTATCAGAAAACCATGAAAAATCATTGATTCATCTTCTGAATACATATAATTCAAATATTGAGACTGAAGAACTATGTGATCTCGTAAGAAACACAGAAAGATGTGAAGAAGTTAGTGTGTTAGTATTAAATAACGTAGCGACCAAAATTTAGCGTCTCAAAACACCGATTTTCTCTAAGTTCTACATAGTAACTTATTAATTATTATTCAGAATTCAGATATTCTTCAGTAAACTAAGTATCTCTAATACTCCTCTATAATAATTGGTCAGGAAACTATCGACTGATTAACGTATGTCTCAAAAAGCAGCTTCAATACCATAAACATTCTGTCACATTTAGCAATTTTTTAATTATGTTTTGCGTTTAAGTTAGGCTTGACACAATTTCTATCTAAGAGAAAATATAACCCCGAGTATTGACAACATTCTCAAGAGTAATGGATGATTTTTATGCTGTACCTTCTATCTACTTACCTTAAAAAGTGTCATTTAATTAAACATAAGCAATCTATGAAAAACATCCGTTCACGAACATTTCAGAACACCCTTGACCACACTTTTAGTTAAACCTTCCGTAGTTTTAGAGCAAAACCCCTCAAAATTGACTAAAAATTGTTGTCAGTGCATTGTTATCAACTTATCAAGCTACGCCATATATGCCACCCCTTATTTAAACTTTCTTGAAATATAATAAATAATAATTTAGCATAAAATTATATTCATTCAGAAATGCTTAAAATTAAAACAGGTCACTGACAGAATTTAAAACACCACTTGATATTTCCCAAATACGTAATTGGAACCACCCTACTTGGTCCAAAATTAAGGTCATCAACTATCCAAAGAATTAATTCAATATACAAATTTAATAAAATAAAACCCACAAAAAGTGGATCAAAATTTTTGTAGTACTCACCTCCAAATGTCGTTATTCCCTGTCCATCATCGGGAATCCCCAATTCGTAAATCCCATTTTAACATTCACAAAAAATTAGCACAAACACAGTTTAGTCACAAGGCCGATGACACAAACTAGAGTTACTCTCACAAACTCTATATAACACACACAGTAGTCAAAAATATGTAAAAATATGAGAAAATTGATATTTGCATAAAAAATTATGCTACTCATAACCTCAATTTACAACAGGTTGCTCTGTAGAAAATAGTGTAATGTACGAATTTCACGCGATAAAACGTAATATTTCTTACCTTCAATGCAAGTTCAAACTAGAGCACTAGTAGTTTCACTCACCAATTGTCCGTAACTAAATTTAAAATTGCTAAAAATTTCACGCAAAATACCAAAAACTACTCTAAAATGACAGAAATAAACGCACGTTCACATTAGCGCATTCGCATGGACAGCGGACAAATCGAAATTTTCCCAACGCGCATGCGTATAGGTGCCATGAGCGACTCGTTAAGAAGAAAAAAAGGCGCGATTCTCGAAAACCTAAAAACCTGTTTCAAAACTATAAAAACACCAACGTCGCATTTTACCAAATTATTTTTTTAAATAAGATTGATAAAATTGTAAAATAGTTATTAATAATTAGATCTATCATTGAAAGTATAAATTACATTAGCTATAATTTTTTTGAAGTGCATGAATAATTTATAACAGCTAATTTTGAGAGAAAATGCAACGTTGGCGTTTTTATAGTTTTGAAACAGCTATATCCCATTTCAGTTCATTGTAGAATTTTGCAACAACGCATTTGCATTTTTTGGAGTTTCTGGTGGGTTTTCTTGGCTCAAATTTTGTCGCTAGGATTTAGCTTAACACAGAGTTCTTTTCTTATACAGAAACTCTCAATTTGTTCTTTATTTCACTCCAAAAAATTCAAATGCGTTGTCAAAAAATTCCACTATGAAATGAAATGGGATATAATAAAAATTACTGTTATAACTCTACCATTGAAACAAGCAACAAACTCCATCTTTACAGACAAAACGTTAGATAGATTAAATTAAAAAATTATTCAAAAACCAGTATTAGTAAAAAAATTTCTTTTTTTTTACAAGCATAAAAAAATCAATTGCAAAGCTTTACGTATAAAGCATGACAAGTTATTTTGAACTGCGGGGTGATTCCGAAAAGCTGTTTAGTTTGGTATGAGATTTTTAAAAGAATTTTGTTTGCAACAATACGTTATCCAGCTTGACAAATATTTAATTGTTGCATTATTAAATTGCTAATCCCTAAAACTTCAACCACAAATCTTTTTGATTAGATACGGTTAATGGCTAAATTTTGCGAGTTTATAAACTAACTGGATATTTTCAAAGCTAGCTGATTAGTTTGTAAAATAACCTGTTTGTTAAAATTTATTACTTAAAAGGTTTTACTCAAGCCTTTGCTATCCGGCCAGAATGCGGTATCATTCTTTTTGTTCGCGACTAAATTTTAACGGTACTGACTACCTACTTTGACTAAAAAATTGAATTGAACGCATAGCATCTTACGTTCTCTATAATTTGTAAAAACCATGTATAATACCATGTAATCATTTGAATTTAAAATTAGAGTTGTAGACTTTAATATTTTCTTACATTTTTTCCTTCAGTTTGCACTAGTCTTACCAATCACAAAGAAAAAAAACCTACTCTAATTATAAATTCAAATGACCACATGGTATTTCTGACCGAAACTGGGTAAACAGTGTTTAAGAAACACAAACACATATTTTAATGATTGGTATTGGAAAAATTTCAAGATTTGTGTTTTATGATAATTCCTACGCCACTGGCGCGCAAATATAGGAAAGGGATTCTCCGCAACGGCAGCATTTGCTCGGGCGCAGTGTGAGTTCACGTGCTTAAATGATATCGTAAAGAACTCTTTTATTTTTAGTACTTAAATTATTTTTTAAAAAAATGTTTATCAACTTAAGTGTTATAATTTCTGTCCTTCATCTTACCATCGCCCAGACTGAAAATCACGACTGGGGTAAGTCACAATTTCGCTAAAATTTTAACAGAATTTCGCGCGCCATGAGGATTCACCTAATGGTCACGTACACCTAATACCGACCTTAGCAATTTTTTTTCAATTAAACTGAAAATTATTCAAATCGTAGGGAAAACTAACTAAAATTAAAAATGGTGGTTATGTAATCTACAGCTCTGACGTACTCACCAGTGATAAGAAAAATTGGAAATCAAAATTAATCCCAAATTTTCGAAATTAGCGCACGTGCATTTCCGTTTTTCTTTTAACTTATTATATTGATAATTACTAGTTACTATTCAGGTGACAATTCTATAATTGTAATAGTTTTTTGCGGTCGGTTGAATTACATAAACATTTTTGCGGTTACGCCAAAAAGCTATTCCGAAAAGTTCACGATGACGCCTATCAGTTGAAAATTGTTACTTTTGTTACATAAATTGCTCTATTATTTTCAAAACAGATTATTATTAGTTTTATTTGAAAGAAACTAAAAATAAGTGTTAAAAAATTTAATGTGTTCCAAAATTTAAGTATAATCAGCCCACCAAAAAATCTACGTTTGTAGATAATCTATTACAAGTATTACAGCATATCTTATCGGAAGATGACTATTTGAAAAAAATCTAGCGTTCATAAGTACTATATCTATTAAGTAAGTAATCATCTGTGATTGTAATAATAGTAATTAGGTAATAAAATCATACTATTTACTAAGCACAATACTAAATTAATCATTTTAAACTTCTTTATACAAAATGGAATTAAGAGATTTATCACATGAAATAAAAAATCATAATTAACATAAACAATTTTTTTCTAATGAATTACTGTTCACTACTGAATCACAACAGCGAAACTCATCTAATAATAATTACACCGAAAGGTATCTAAGTAAGATACAAAACATATAGATATATCAAAAATTTGAGTATAAGTAATTATTATTAATTATTATCGTCTGTGTTTATAGACACATTTTCGTGGGCAAGGTTTTTTGGTAGAAAATAATTTTTTTAATATCTACATTTAATTTAATTTTTAATTTAATTTAATTTAATTCAATTCAATCTAATGTAACGCCTGATCACAGTGCAACGATTGTTTAAATTTAAATAACGGTCGTAATGGAACATTTAATTTAAATGAGTTCTCAGATTCTTATTTCAAACCTACATACCTACAGGTAAAAGTCAAAATCTCTTTGTAGGAGTACCTCCTGTTCAATAAAGTGACACACATTTTGATGACCGAGTCACTTGAGATTGTTTAACGCAATTGCCACTGTTTTGATAATATATTCACGACACTCTCATTTAAATTTTAATGATTTTCGTAAATCGTGGTCAAAGTGTTTGTCTGGTGACCTTCAAGTCATAGTCGCAAGTTCAGAATGCGTAGCTAAAACATAAATATTGAAAAAATAGAAGAAAAAACAGTTATTTCAAGTAAATGTCTCATTTATTTTCTGATTATTGCGTTTCTTGATACCAGTTCATCTGTTTACAAAATTTCCAATCAGGAATAATTTGCTTCTTTATCGGCTTTCATTTTGCGCAATCATTGATTAACAATGAATAAATAAATCTCACATGGTTACTAAAATTGGCGCATCCACCATAATTCACCCGTGTTACTTTTTCAGTTACAGTTCATTTAACGTTGAACTTGAAACATTGCATTCACTTCCACTTTTTCTAGTTAGTTATTATTTTTGATCGTTTATTTATTACAAGGTCTAATTTTACAGTTGTAAAAAGTAAAATAAATTATTTATGTGAGCGAAAAACGGAACTGAACATTAATTGCAATAGGAAGTTTTCTTCTGCATGATTCTTTCAATGATTTGACCTTCGAATAGCTGAGAAACCGTATCACTAAAGTGACCCTTTTAAAAATATGCAACGGAACATATTTTTTAACGTCATTTGTAATAAACCTTGCAAACGTTTGCTTTAGTTTATGAGCAATGAACTTTCTCGTCTATAAAACCTATATTGAACCCCCACAGCTAGTCTAATAGTTATTTATGGATACAGAAAAAAATTGACATGGAATGTGAGTAGTCAGCAAAACAAACTGCGTAACTTTGCAAATTGTCTAATAAGATCGTATTTATAGGTGAGGAAATATGTTGTGTGAGCTTTTTTCCACAGCTCGAATTTCAGCGGTGTCTACGTGACGATCTGCACGTCCAAAAGCACGTGGTGCATCGATTTAAAGCTCTACTAACGCATGCGTCCTTTTGGGATAAGCCGAATAATTGTTACACTTTTAATTTACCCAATTTAATAAGAAACCTGAATCCAAAAATGTCATTATAAAATTCTACAAAATAAGAAAAAAATAAGGTGGTTCTTTTGGGAGTAAAATAATAAATATGCATATGTCAACTAGTTAAATTAGATGGAAATATAATTTTTTGCTTACTCATACTGGTCGAGTGAGAGTCAAGTCATTTTGATCATCAACTTACTGGATCAGATAAATGTTATCTTTGTAGGTATCAAATTTGTAATGCATTTGACCATTTATCGAGTCTGGAGTGCATTTTTTCTTAAATATATTTTATTACAATTATTTTTAGTGAAAGTTCAAGCAATATCTCTAAATGTTGAACTTTAAATAAAAGCACCGGAAGAACAAGCATTGAAAAACAATTCTCTGTATTATACGTTCTAATTTATCTAAAAATTAGTTCGCACTGTGTGGTAATATCTCTTTTGTAGACAAGCAATAATTAGTTGAAGGTCGTGACCATTGCCAAATATTGGTGTGGTAAAACAATTGATTTATCAAAAATTTGCATTTGATTACCCCAATAAATCGTTAATCGTACCAAGGTGATAATTGTTGAAATTGTTTGTTTCAGAGTTGGCAGTAGTGACGAGCGATAAAATTGAATTATTATTATCAAATGGGTCGATGATAGGGTCAGCATTTGAACAATTCAACAAACTAAAAGCACTAACGTTTGATAACATACGGCATCAGTTCGTTGTTAGTGACATGGACCAACAAAACGACACTATCTTTTCTGTTCAACTTACCAAAGAGACTGATGTGACATCCATCATCGAAGATCTTCCAGACGATGTCCAGGTTAGTGGATTAACTCTCACATGTGGCGAAATACGTAAATTGTGATTTTAGGGATTAGCGATAGATCCCATTTCTGATATTTTATACTGGACCGATTCAATTAATAAGACCATTAATTATGTACGTTTAAACGAACCCGATTACAAATCAAACATTCTTTTTGCGTTTACAGATGAGAGTCCGCAGGACATAACCATCGATGTGTGCCGCCGGTAAGTCAAAAAGTTAGTACAAAATGTTTTTCTAAAATCAGCAACTTATAGGTACATTTACTGGACAAATTCAGACATCAACAAGCCAACGATTGAAAGGGCGAGACTGGACGGTTCCCATCATGAAGTTTTGATTGATACTGGTCTGCACAGACCAGCGGGTATTTCAATTGACTACAAAACGCAAAGGCTTTACTGGGCCGATGTCAAGGAAGGCATTTATTACAGCATCGAAAGTACAAATTTAGAAGGCAAAGAGCGCGAAGTTGTGTACGAAGGGACGCACTCAAAGCCCTTCGGAGTGGCTGTTGATTCAGACGCTGTCTACTGGACGGATATCAACAACAACGTCTTGTGGAAAATAAACAAGCACGACAAAGACTCAGTTCCTGAACGCCTTCGTCACTTCAAAGAAAAACCCATGGGTATCATTGCCAAAAACGTACAAGTCACTAGTTTCCCCGACTGTGAGGAGCTATCAAAAGCCATAAGTAGTTATAACAAGTCGGTTGAAGAGGTGTTCAAGCACGTGTCGCAAGAGAGCGATGAAGAGACAGAACAAGTGGTTTGCCTCAACGGTGGGTTTCTAGTCGACGGTAAATTCTGCCATTGCCCTCGCGGTTACGCTGGGAAATCCTGTGAAATATCTTTGTGCTACAATTATTGTGTTCATGGCGAGTGCTATTCCTCGTCCTTGGGATATCCTCAATGTCACTGCCTCAAGGGTTTTGGGGGAAAGAGGTGCAGCAGGGATATGTGTGACGGGTTTTGCTTGAACGGAGGAGTCTGCAAACGTGGAGGAGAATTGCCCATGTGTGAGTGCCAGGAGGGATTTACTGGTCGCAGATGTGAAAGCACACTAGACATCTGCGAGGCGTTTTGCCAAGACCGGCAAAATGATGTTTTGATAACACAGAAAGAAGTTGTTTGTAGGTGAGTGGATCGCACATTGAAAAATTCACTATTCTTTAACAATACTGTCTTATTTAATAAGCTTTAATTGTTACAGATGTGTGGATGGATACCCTGACGTTGTTAAATCAAATTACTCGTCACTTCCACTGTTATCGTCCCAAGAGGAGCACCCAGCCTTTTTCGACCACTTCCAAGACACGGCATTTTTAGTCCTGTGTTGTCTGGTGTTCATACTATTGGTTGTGTCGGTCGTATTGGCAGCATTTGCCTGTTCCTTGCGTAGAAGACCGCGGATTAAGAAGAGAATTATAGTGAATAAAAATTTCACACAGCTTACTAACAGACCACGAGCGTCAGAACAGTGTGAAATAACCATTGAAAACTGCTGCAATATGAATATTTGTGAAACGGTAATTTGGATTAAGTTTGTGGTTTTATTAGTTTGACGCGATGTTTTTTTCAGCCTTGTTTTGAGCCGCCTCAACTGCCATGTCTGCAAAACAAGAACGACGACAAGAAGAAATTGCTATCGAATATGGAAAACGGTGAAGAATTATGCTGAAACTATCTATATTAGATAGGCTGTGACTTCCAAAAAGTATTAAATTGTTAAGTTTGCTATTTATATTAGAAGCGAAGACTAAGTAAATATCTGACGTAAAAATGAGCACTGCACACAAAACTACGTTATATAATATTTATATAATTCATTTACGGGCAACTTTACGTTTTGTGTGTTGTTTCTCTTAATTTTATAATTTTGACTTAAAACACATTCCTGGAACGACTCGAAAATGTTTCCATGACAAGACAAATATTCATACGTAAGAACCTTGGTTTATTCGAGGTCGTGGACACCAACCATTCTGCGTTTCACAAATTATTAGCAATCAACTGCAGCAAGAGTTGTGGTACTTAAAATGCAACCAAAAATCTGTTAACTGACACCAAAAATAAGTGTATATTTTAATTGGGACTCCAGCGTTATTTTTATATTTGGTGCAATAGTTTTACAACAAATTGGGTCATTTTTTTATTTGTGATAGTGAAATTTTTGACGTAGCTGAACGAATTTTTATTTTAGTTGTTTTATTAATTTGCTGAATCTTAAATTCTTCTTAGTTCAAGGTTGTGAGTAGGTTAGTTAAATTGGTTGGCCAAATAGCAACTAATAAAAGGTGCCTATAAGGTTTGAAGTAACAAGAAATGATAATTGTGGATAATTGTTTTGCAGACATAATGATCATTTTGGGCCTAGAATCATGTAATGAATCTAATTCGCTGTAGCAATTTTTTTATTGATTCATTTAAAATAAATCAAGTCTTAATGGTGCATCCATTTAAATTACTTAAGTGGGTGTGGTTTGTAATATCCACATCAGAAATGTGATATTATAACTATGTAGCTCTATTTTTCAAATGTATATAAATTTTTTAATAAACAAAAAATGTTGAAATGGTTGTTTCATATTCCACATGTACCCGATTATTTTCATTGCAACTACTTCTTTTAGAAATAAATACAAACTCAGATGAAATACGTAAATTTTCCTAATTAATTAAAATTTTTAAACTAATTTTTTTAAACTAATTTGAACTTAAGATACGCCTGTAGCTTAGCCAACCCAGAATACAGCAAGTCACGTGGTAAACTTTCAAAACGTGTTAACCTAACCTACAAAATTAAGTCCAATTTACGGGGGTTAGTTAATGTGTTAAAAAAATATAAATATAATGATATAAACCAATGTAAAAAGATTTAAAAAATGGATGCTTATGATATTTTTAAGAAATTAAGTCAGGGTGCAAGGTTTTCTCGTGAACATAATATCAAGAAAGTGAGTGCATTTACAAAAAGGAGTGATACTACTGATAACAATACTTAACGCTTCCTTAATTTGTAGAGTTATAGCAACAATGTTGTAATAAAAATTGAGAAAAATGATAACGAATCAAAAAATCAATCTCTATCTACCAAAAAGGAAAAGGAGCACAATCCCATTACTCTTTTAAGTAGTTTAAACTCTTCCACAGAGGCAAGAGGTAAAAAACGTAAGCATTCCGATCCTGAAACTGAAGAAAAAAAGAAGAAGTTATTGAAACAGGAAGAGGTATGTATTATTAAATATGAAAGAAATTAATTTTTAATAGTTAGTAGTGTGTTTAGGACAGATTATAATAATTAAGTTCGTTCACAGGTAAACCATTACAGAAATTTAAACAGAATATCTGTTGTTGGCAAACGCGTACCAGAACCTGTTAAAACATTTGACGATTTAAACGTGGACCCTACTATAATCAATAATGTAAAAAAATGCGGTTACATTGAACCAACTCCTGTGCAAAAACAAGCAGTTCCAATTATGCTAGAGGTGGGAGCTGATATTTTACATCACCTGACTTATAGACAATTTTAGGGGAGAAATTTACTAGCGTGTGCCCCTACTGGGTCTGGCAAAACAGCAGCGTTTTTGATCCCAATTCTACACGATCTTAAAGGGCCCAGAAAAGAAGGCTTTAGGGCTCTTGTTTTGTGTCCAACCAGAGAATTAGCAAAGCAGACGCAAAGGGAATGTATTCGCTTATCAGAAGGAAAGGGCTTTCACGTGCATGTAATAAGCAAAATTAATAAAGCCTTGATACAGTATGGACCAAATAGTTCGCAGAAGTTTGGTACTAATTTAAATTAATTTCAAACTAAGTTAGCAACATGGACACAAATACGTCATTCTCAATAATTCGTTGTTGCCAACTTAATTTTAAAATTAGTTGTTACTTGATCAGAAATTTATTTGAGTGCATGGTATTTAATCACTTAATTATTTACTTCCAGATATCTTGATTACAACTCCTAACAGGGTTTGCTTTTTATTAAAGCAAGACCGGGCTGCATTATCATTAGCAAAGTAGTACTTAGCGAATGTGAAATTGCAATTAAAACTCCTTTTTTGATTGTAGTATTAAATGGCTAATCATTGATGAGGCAGATAAGCTTTTTGAAACTGGAAGTAGAGGTTTTAGAGAGCAGCTGGATCAAATACTAAATGCTTGTACAAACAAAGAGAAAAAAGTGGCCATGTTTAGTGCCACATACACACCAATGGTTGCTAAATGGTGTGTTCATAATATGAAAGGATTAATTCGCATTACTGTTGGACAAAGGTTTTTTCTAAATAGCGCAAGATCTCATCTAACTTTGCAATTGTAGAAATGCTGCAGCAGATACTGTTGACCAAGAATTATTATTTGTTGGTAACGAACAGGGAAAATTATTGGCTTTCAGAGACTTGGTCAAAAAAGGTTTGACACCTCCAGTTTTAGTTTTCGTTCAAAGTAAAGACAGAGCGCAACAGTTGTTTAATGAATTGATTTATGATGGAATTAATGTTGATGCCATCCATGCAGACAGAACACAATTGCAGGTAATATATTTTTTTAATATTTTTCGTTTTTCCACCCTCTGCTATGCGGCTTGTATCGAAATTTTAAACTCTAGCTTGAACGGAAGCTTTCTGCAGTCTGTGGTTTAATATTTACATTGTTTTTTTAAGACCTAAACAGAGCCTTATCTTTAGCTTCCCGAAACTTCCCTGAACAATTTTTCCCCAATAAATATTTTTTTCCTTTCCCAGAGTGCAATAAACTGTGTTTGTTACACAAACAACTTATTCGATTTTTTGCTTTTATGATTTTTTAGAGGGATAATACTGTTAGAAGTTTTCGGGAAGGTCGCATTTGGGTGTTAATTTGCACCGAGTTGATGGCTCGCGGTATTGATTTTAAAGGAGTTAATTTAGTGATAAACTATGATTTTCCACCGTCGGCCATTTCTTACGTCCATAGGGTGGGAAGGGCTGGACGTGCGGGACGAAGGGGCAAAGCTATTACTTTTTTCACAGTTGAGGATACAGTTAATTTGAGAAGGTAATTATTAATTTTGAAAATTATGTCATTTAATACTCAATATTATTTGGTGAATATTTTAGTATTGCTCATGTTTTGAAAGAATCTGGTTGTGAAGTTCCCCCCTATATGCTTACTATGAAGAAAACTTCGAAGAAAGATAGGAAAAAATTGGAAAAAGCGGCACCTAAGAGAGACGATATTGATACGAGGCCTAAATACGAAATTTTGAAGAGGCGCTTGAACAAAAAGAAATTATCGTCTGTAAATCAAGAGGGCGCCAAGACTCAAAAATTAGATAAGAAGAAAGTAAAAACTAAAAAAAACAAAGAAAAAGTTACGGAATCCAAAACGAGTAAAACGCTAGTGACAAAAGGAAAAAAGAAAAATGCTTTGACTAAATAGTAATTTAATAAATTACTTTAATGCAAACAATTTGTTTTAATTTTAACCCTACACTTTGTAGATTTTTTGTGTGGTGACGGCAATTTTTGTCAAATTTAAATGATGTAGCATATCGAATTCGTTACTTTACGGAGTCGTTTTACATGGATGGCGCAGGCAGGTATAACAAGCAGCAACTGGGACTGAAAATCCCAATGCTAATTCCACATATTAAATCAAGTGTTTCAGGAAACTAGCAAACAGAGAAACTGAAATTGTTTCAGTAGTGAACAACTCAAAAGGTAAGTCTCGTCTGAATTGAACAATAAATTAACACACTCGTCGTACACTCATGTTCGTCGTCGACTCACTCTAAATGAAAAAAAAACGAAAATAATGCAAAAAATATTAAAAATGCACGCAATTAAATTATTACAAAAGACGGGGTAATTATGAATTTTTGTTTTCTTGAGCATCCGTCTTAATTATTGCTCTTTTGTTTCCAGTCTTGTTGAATTTATTTTCGAATTTGCTAGTTTGTTAAAGATTTTGTATACTCACGATATGACAAATTAAAAAAAAACAACTGGAGCACTTTATCTGCATTTATTTCAGTGCTTGTGTTCTGATTTAAATACTGTAGAAGTAATTATTAACACTGTAAGCACCAACTGGTTTTAAAAATACTGCGATTGATTTATTTTTAGTGATAAATGGTCGTTTATGATACCAAGTCAGAAATTTTAATGAGGGATGATGATTTTTCATTGCAACGTGAGTATTTATCTCATTAGAAGATCTAATAATACTGGTTCAAGTCATCAATATCAAACGAAGGTTACTCTTAATGACAAACAATTGTAAAAGTAAAATTAATAGAATCAGACTGTGAGCTCCTAGCGTGCTATTGTATCACGCTGAAAGCAGTTTTTATTAATTAGGTGGGACTAGAGGAGATATAAAAGGAACACCTGTCATCGGTCTTAAGATATATTCCTATTATTTATGCCATTGACACCCAATACAATGATTTATCAAGTAGCAATTAATTTTTTGTGCCCATTTCTTAAAAACAATGCTTTTTATGTAATAGAATTTTTTTCTACATTTAATAAGACTAGTTGTCACAAAGAGTGTGAAATGCAATAAAAGTAAATTTGAGTAAATTATTAGGTATTACCTATCCTATAACAAGATTTTCTGAAAAATTATTTCAGTTTGATACAACTGGCTGTCACTGGCGATTATTTATTTTAGTTATATTTATTTTAGTAGTAAAATCAAATAAAACTTGATTACACATCTGGTTAAATTTTTATGACTTTATAAAAAAATCGAGAACGACTTGAGCATTTACAGAACCTGTATGACTGGGATTAGGTATTAAAGTGTCTTATTACAGGTGTGTGAAATTCGCAGAACATACTCTCAACGTGTATGTAATAATCCTAACAAGAAAATGAAGTAAATTTAGAAAATTTTTACTTGAGACCTTGGTACATAACTTGTTATTGATTACCTTGTTAATGGCCAATTTATTTCGTTATTGTTTTTGAGGACTCGGGATGTAACTACTTGATAAGAAGAAACAAGACGCTATCGACGAAATAACGTATCATTTAATACTCTAAGATCTGAGACTCAACCAGATCACATTCTAAAAGTGTAATTGGGAACTGCCAATCGCAGGACCACCCACACAATCCACTGTTTAAAAAATGGGACACGTACGGAGGTCTGTCATGTTTTTAAACATTCTGTTCTGACCAAAAAAGTACGTGGAAATGTTTGAGAATTTCTAGTTTAATACGATATAACAACGTATTAAGGGCAGTGTGACACATTTTTAATTGATTCATAAATGATTTCAGTACAATTCTGCTCGATTTTAAATGATATTCATATCCAGATGTACGAGAGTTGTGCGTGTCATTTTATTTTAACAAATCTTTTTCCAATAAAATAATTAATATTTGAAATATATTTATATTTTTTCAATATTTACGTAGACAATAAGAGGTAATAACAAATATGTCCTAAATTGAATGAGAGCTTTCCAGTCAAATTAACGATTCTAAACAAATTAACAATTGAATATAAAACTGTTCTGTTCGATCCTGTCATTTCCTCCAGCTACGTGATTGCAATATAAATTCGAGGCATGCACCGATTTAATTAGGAAATTATTGTAGCCATTCAGCCATTTAATTGGAAAACAATTGCAGCTTACCAATATAATAAAATGAAAGAGAAATATTGGGCTAAAACGAGCAGAAAAAGCCATCATTTCAATTTAATACAGCGTTACTTTTTGTCATTCTATATCTGTTTTCTACAAATTGATTTCAATTAAGCTCTGATGTTCCGAATGTAATTTGCGACGACGGGACACCTAAAAAATACCACCTGTATCTTCCTACCTATAAATGGAAAACCAGTTGAGAACAGTATATTCTGCAATAAATGAATATGCGTGAGATATGTTCACGAAGTACGGCGCCAACAAATTGCTGCAATTATCACCTAGAATAATTTAGTTGCCTTTAATTTTAATTAAGATGAAGCACATGAAAGTTTAAGCACACGCTGTCTATTATAATTTCGAATTCAGGTCATTTTCGCCACTTGGCAGCATTTTTCGAAACTGCGATGAGTGATCGAATGGCATTCCTATTACCATCAGGTAACAAAGCTGGTTTCAGAATAGACAGGTGCCTGATGATGGCGATAACTACCAGGAACTTTCAAATTATGTGGCTTGTAATACATTCCACGATTTCTTCTAACTGCGATAAACAAGATTAAAAAATATTTGATTTAACAATAATAATTTGAAAAAAGTTTAGGCAATTACGATAATATGACTTTGTGCGCTGAATTCATATGTTAAACCGAAGGATAATCGTTTTAAATTACTGCTTTTAAATTTGGACGAGTTCGTTTGAGTAAATAAATTCATTGTTGTTCTATTTCTTAGAACTACTGTAATGTGTCTTTAGTGCAAAGTATTTTATTATCATTTCACGTTTTTTATTTAATAACGATGTCTACATTTTTTTAATTTATACTCGTAAGTAGTGTAAAAAATAGCCATGGAAGCAATTTCTTCTTCAACACCTTCAATACTAAGGAGACTAAATCGAGAAATACCCTCGTACATTAACTCGTGCGTTGAATGAATTTCCCTGTTTGATCCTTTAAGGGCCAGTTGAACTTGTCCCCACTGATAAATTTCTACAATAGATCAAATGGAGTTAGTTTCTTGCCATCTTACAGTTTTACTTGAAATCGCTTTATCGAAAATCAAGTCAATCAAGAATAAATTTTACCCGTTATAGTGAACACTAGGATTTTGTCAATCACGGTAAGTTTTGTTTCAATTAGCACAAAAGTTAATTGAGTCACGGCTGTTGTTCAGAGAATTTTATATTAAAAATCTTACAAAATGTATAGAGAACGAGAGTTTTCTATCTGAAGATGTTCCAGAGGAATATAAATATGAAACAGCTTTATAGTCCGTAATTCATTCAAAAGTTTATAAATGACTGTAAATTCCACTTCATAAAACAGTGTAAATGGTCGTTTGGGACTTTACAGCTGGTTATAAGGTTAGAGGGAAATTGTTTTAGCAGTTTATTGAAAATTAATAATTAATTTTTGATTAAAAAATTACAGTCAGTAACAGCCGTGCCCAAATGTTAGGTATATTACGAATGCATCACTGAAAAAGGTAAGTAAATACATCAAAAGTACACAATTCATATATCTTTATTGTTAATGGGTCGTTTTTCAAAAAAATCTTTGAACAGTTCGATTGTATTTTTTTAATGCTACATTTTGGCACTACAGCAACATTTATAACGCCCATAGTTTTTAGGTGATTACGCTATTTATAATTGTTTTTTTAGTTTTAAGAAAGTTATTCATAATTTTACACAGTGAGGTTTATCTTTCTGTTGCTTTATTTTACAATGGCTGATTGTATTTTCCTTATTTTTGGTGTTAAGGTTTCATATTAAGTATTTTTATGTTAATTATTCTAAAAAATACATAAAAAATAATTGCTTTTCATAAAATAAGGAAAGGACAAGAAGTTAAAGTCTTTTGTGTGTAATTGTCAATAATTTTTGACTTTATTTTATTATTTTCTTAATTTCATTTTCTTAATTGTTACATCGGATTCAGCGCGTGATTTTATGTCTAGAAAGCCACTTTTTGCGAAAAACATTGCTTGATCCTATTTTAAAACTTTCGATTTTTGCAAACATATTTTTGTACACCAGGTATTCTTTTTCGCATTGATTTCCTCTGATTTTCCGAAGATGTCCTTTAAGTTTTAAAAAGGATTCTTATTAGTATTTTCATAATTCAGTTTAAATAAGCATTTTTATAATTTGTAGTGTTGTGTGCGTGGTTGTTGGTAAAATTTGGGGTAAAGGAAGCAATAAAAAAATTAGGTATAAATCATATACGTAATCGCCTGCAACGAATTGGGCGGGTTACTTTTTTGAAATCTTTACAGCAAATGACTGTTTTATTAAATTCATCCCTTATGCAAACCGTTTATCCAGTGTTAACTATTGGGACTGCATACCATTTTACAACAAATTCGACAGTTTATAGCGGCTCTCAGTTTTAATCCATTCGGATATTTGCATTCATAAATTCAGATACAGAGTAATAATGTGATGCTAGTAGAGCGAGACCAAGAGCAGTTTTGTGATTTAACATTCGCAGTCTACCGATATTTCATAGTTATTATGCAAATATGCATTACGTACCTAGTATAACAGTCATTACGAATTAGCCAGTGTTATTATCGATAATTACCATTGGGGATAACCTTGATTAGAACGCGCCACTTTGTATACGACTCAACAAATTTCTCTCCACCACTCTGTTGTGCATATTCGAGATTTATCGCACATATCTAAACTTGTATATACGAGCTGATTGAAAATGCGCTCTAGATACCATTTATCTTTAAAAAAATGTCTCTTGAGAAATAAAATGTTGGAGCTTTCGAAACCTCTCCGAATGTACAAAGCTGCCTCGAGGATTTGTCGGAGAGCATTTCTTGCAAAGTGACAGCTTGTGAATACACGACAAATTACCGAGATAAATATTAATCCTGCAGAAGAGCAGCCTGTGTGCGTTATGAACTGTCTGTGTGCTGCCGCTGCCTTCAAAGTGCTTGCCAGTGGCGGTGTTGCTCCGGCCCTGTCTTCTTCTTGTACCGGAACATCTGCTGCACTATCGCCAATCTCGGCACAAATCCTCTTATTGCCAAGAACTCATGCACTGATGTAGTCTGTGATGGGGCTAACTACATGGTAACGTTTGGAACGCTTTAGGGAAGAATTTGACCGACGTGTAATTATAACTCCTGTTATTTTCAATTAGTCAATGTGCAATGATTAAAAAACATCGTAGTGAACGATTTGCAAATGCTCGTGTTACAAGATCAAAGATAAATAAGTGTGGTATTAGTAACACAAACGGCAGAAAGAGAACGAAACATCCAGGAGGACTGGACACAAGGAAAATTAAAATAAACAACGCCCAAGCACTGAAACTGTATTATTTTAACTCTCCTTTCGTACATGTTGATTTTATGAACATTATGGTTGTAGGAGATTGTGCTATTGGTTAAAAAAATCGCCTAGAATTTTTAAAGTGCATGTCGATCGTAAAGATATGTTTATCAAACAAAGGTCGCAACGACGTATTGTGACATTCCGTAATCCATACTGAAATGTCACAGAAAGTGCAGTCACAAGAAACTTTCCTAGACAAAAACATATTGTTTTGTTACAATCAATACTA
The DNA here is from genome assembly GCA_939628115.1 of Tribolium freemani. Taxonomy (NCBI): domain Eukaryota; kingdom Metazoa; phylum Arthropoda; class Insecta; order Coleoptera; family Tenebrionidae; genus Tribolium; species Tribolium freemani. The sequence goes on along the minus strand of OW626785.1, from coordinate 13,769,599 downwards.
ATTGTCTCTTATTATTAGACGGTCAAAATATGGCGAGGAGATACCTCCAGTTGTAATTAAAATATCTAAAGCAATAAATGTCACGAAATAAATCACTTTCAATAACAGATTACAAAAGAAAAATACAAGGTTTTACCTCAGGTTTTACTTTGCATTTGAAATGAATTATTTAACATTAAGCGTACCTACTTATTTTCTTATCCAACATAATAAATTGTTTGTTCAATTTATGTTCTTGTCGGTGTAACACTGCTTTCGTTTTGTTTATCTGGGGATAATTTTGTTTCCAACAAGAGGGGTTCATCGTAGTTAGCATTCATTGAATATTGATTTAAAAATCTGGGGACGAACAAGAATAATTGAAGACTGGAGAGACAAGTAACAAAATGGCTTTTCTTTTTCTTTCTCTTAAAAAATTACATTTAGATTTTAAAAATTTTGTCTTGTAAACGAGAGTTGCAAAGACAATTTGGACAAATGCTTCAAACTAAAAAAAGGTAAGTAATACTATTTTGATTTTACAAAAAGGATAGCTAAAGAGTGTTTTCTAATATACACTTTGTGGACTATTCGGTCATTTTTTAGACGATTTTCATAACGATTTGAAATGACATAGCGCTCATTTAAAAGTAAAGTACTACTTTACTTTTTTTTAATAAATGCAATAGAAAGCGAGCGGATCAAATTTTTTAGAGAATATTTCGTGGGCTGATACGTCGGTTTCATGAATTAACAGTATTTTAGACACAAGAAACTTTGAAGAGGATCCTGTTTACGTTGCCTTCGCAAGTCCTGGAACTTGTGCTCCAGTTATGACTGAATAACCATTATCCAGCATGTGAAACATATTTGTAAACACCTTGCGGCTCAACATTTTTTAAAGATTAATCAACTAATGTTATGCTTTTCGTATATATAGCTCAGGGCGGCGAGTTTGTGTGTGGTATTAGCAATTTAGATTAAAATGTACACATAAACAATTTTATTTGTTCGACTGGAGCAATTCTTGTCGCTTTTTCGAGGATACCTCGTCTCCCGTTTTATTGTGTGCTACTTTGTAAAGGAAGGATGATGACGACAAAGAGGAAACGGTAAGTGACAAAGAGGAATTTTACAAGCGGTCAGAAATGCGGAAAACTCACAAAGCAAAGCAATTTCAGAGAAATGAACAGGGGCCAAGTCTGACACGGCCAGTCAGTGATAAATGTTTAGTGATTTTGGTATTTGTATAATTTCAGTTGTAACAGTCAACAACTTAATTGCCACGTGTGGACATGAAAATCAATTGTCTTTGCTGAATTGCTGAAGTATCTAATTTGATTCGAAAATTTTACAAGTGCATAGGATTTTTGACTTTAAGAAAATAAGATTGCGTCATTAGTAGTGATTTTCTGCAATTACGGCAATAATCTACTTATCAACATCCCACTAGACACTTATTCAAAAGCGGCAAGAATTTCAATTGCCATTGTTTTCATTTGAAGCTGAGATCTGTTTTCTGCACCAGTATTCGGTTCCTTTGAGCAATTACAACGTCACCCTCTCGTAATCACCCAATAAAACCAAAGAATGGATTAAATCTATGATTAGCCGAGTTTTTGTCCCTCCAAATGACCGTGAGAGACAATTTCTAATATGATTTATGGTACAAGAAGGAGCATTGGTAATTAGAAACAAGTGGGCGGATTACAAAATAATCGTCGAACATCACGAGAGCCTAAAAGAAAACAATCTATTGTATTAAAAATTGATGAGGCAGTAATTACGTAATTACTACCCTTAAAGCAGTTTTTCGCTAGAATTTTAAGTAATGCAACTGTTTTTTAATAAAATCTCAGACACATTAGAAAGTGGGAAATGAAGTAATATTATGAAATTATTTAGCGTATTTCGTTTAATGTTCGTAAAAAAGACAAGTTTCTGGCACATTCAGCTTGGGTGGCCCCAACTTTGTTAATGGACAAAGTTGGGTTTTTGCCAACTTGCCAGTTCATCATCGCTTCAGGTATTATTTGCGCAAAATGAAGCGTTTAATTAACTGACAGTTTATTAGGACCTTGTAACCCAAAACAACCAGATAAAAGCTTCTGCTTATTTACTGCTAATTCCCTAAAACGACAACGCTAATTTATGCGTCGTTGCCTTAATTTTGCAACATGATCGGCAAGATATTCATTTAATTACAAGAAAAAATAATTGATGCATTCAGAGATCGGTTTCGATACTCGGATCATAATCTGCAGTCGTTAGGGAAGCTGGGTAAAAAAACAAATTTGGGCAAATTGGTGGGTGAACACTTTCAACACGTTGAACACCTGCTACGAAAAAAACGAATTAAATTTCACATAACTTAGAACAAAAACCTCGACCAAATTCATGGTATGGTGACAAGCTGTAACCATAATTTTATCACTGAATATGTTGCATAAATTATAGTGCACTTCTCCGGAGACATCAATTAACCGGTCAACTATTTTAATGAAGGAAATGGTTGTGAAAGACAAGTTCATTAGGCGCTTCAAAAATACATTAACGTTCATGTAGTCAATACATTGTGTAAATGAGGTTTACCAAATCATTTCAAGTGAATTTTACATATAAAATCTATGTAATGTAATGTTTTCCCCCGCTGGACTGGCTCTTCAAAGTGATAGTTAGTTCGCCGCTTGGACCAAAGATGGCCTCAACTGTTCGAACATGAATCTAAAAACTATTTAAAAGTCTTTAATTGGGGAAACTCCATTACAGGAGGGCCATTAATCAATAAAGGTACAAGCAGTATAAAGCAGAGGCGTAATGAGGTGCCCCCACTTACGAAAATTTTTTGAATGTATTATTAAAGACATTGGCTTGATAAAAGATGGTAATTTAAAATAATAAATAACACCTTGTAGAAGAAGAGGTGTTAATAATTGGCGTTGTTAACGTTTAAGCTACAGTGAGCTTGTTCGGGTCCTAATGCACGTTATCTAGAATGTTAATAGCTCTTAAGTCAATTAAAACAGACCTCTAAATACACGAGTGAGAACTGAACAAAATCTCCACTGGTTGAAGGAAATTATGACAACAAAATTTATTAGTTTTATAATTGAAAAAGTTGTTTTTGAAAACGAGAATGAGAGGAAATCGAGCTGTGTTACTTTACAGATGTAATTATGAAGTGTATTTCTTTATATTTTATTTCTTGTGACATGTAATGGGACGACTGCCGGTGGTCTTTCGTATAATAAAAATAAATTAGGAGTAATTATGTCGTGTTTTCACTGTTTTCGTATGCATGAAGGTTTTCAAAATGACTGAAAACGAACCACAATGTCTTTTTTATAAACTGTAAGTAAATGTTATTAATCAAGTAATTAATTAAAAAGTTGGAAAGTTTCTCAACTTCTACAAAACAATTAAAAAGTTCCAAACTGCTTCGAAACTTGTGCAAAACAAAAATTTTAATCACATGGGCCTAATGAGAACACGCAAGATCTGCAAATAATTTGCGAGGATATCTTATTAATTCGTCGCTGGGAGCTTGACTTAATCATATGAATATTATTGAGTATGGTCAAGGTCGTAATTTTATTATCATCTTGATTTATATCATGCCAACCCCACCACTCTTTATAACTTTAATTAGCTATTTGGATTTAACGTAACAAGAAAGTTTGCGCGATGAGTAGATGATCTCACATGTGGAAGTGCAGCTTAATAAGTACAATTTAAACTGTTATTTTGAAATAAATTCATGTAGTAATCTTTTTTAAAGTGTACTTCAAAAAACAATCTCCATTTTTATTTATTAATGGGAGGCAAACAATAAAATACCAAATTCATTCAACTCACGTCCAAAAATTCATACAATTTTTATGTGAGCTTCAATTATGATTTTTTAATAATAAGTAGAAGACTAAACTTTTTTGTTAAAATTGTTATGAAAATAATATCCGCAATGGTTTTTTCACATTTTTTAAAGAGAAATTGAGTACTATATTATTATGAGTACTGTGACTTACCTACCAACCCAGATAGGTAATCCTTGTCTACAAAGTATAGAAGACAAAGTTCTTATTACATCTTATTACAACAAAATTGATTTGCAGGCAGCAATTTCTTGAATTTTAACGTCGTTAAAATAGTTTAATAGTCGGATAAAATTATTGGTATAATCCGAAGACCACGATTTTAGATGTTTTTTTAAGGTCCGCATCCACTTAGCCTTTTCTAGTCCATAACTGATAACATCGCATAATGGTACTTAGATTTCTATTCGTAGCCCAAAAATCATGCTTTTTTAAAAACTGCTTAATTGTTGTTTTTTTTTCGTACTCTAGGCAGATTTGCGTTTTTACTTTTTATAACATTTAAAACTAAACGAATTTTAAATAAAAACACTGCAAAAGATTGTTAAAAACCACTTCCTGGTACACTTTCTGGTAAAAGAAATTAATGTTAAAAGCTTCTACCGCTTGATTAAAATCGTTCAATCATTTATTACCTGCATAAAGTCTTACTTTTGTGCCAAATTTTGTCAAAAAATTTCTATTTCTTCTTGGTGTTGCAATTTTAATGTCGCTGTGTAGCAAAGGCTTTTTCCGGAACTCGTTCCACATTTTGTTCATTTATTTTGGAAATGACTAGGGGTAAGCTCATTGTCTCCAACTTTCTTAAATTAAAAACCATGTTCAGAACATATGCGGTAGCGGTACCATGACCAGTGACCAGTTATAGTTTACACGATTAGAATAGTTATAGGTGGTATTTTTTGTGGATGTGGTGTAAATGAAGAAAAAAATACCTACATTATATGTAACTAATACGTACACACTTCTTCAGTATTAATACTATATCTTTGACTCTTCAAATTGCCAATGTCTACTTTAGTTATGATTACGAATTTAAATGATCACTTTTTGTATTTTTGAGTGTGTTTGATGCACATTGAATTATTTCGAGAGAAGTACATTACAAACCAAAAGCAAACCAAAAAATAATACCAGTTATTTTTATTTTATTCAGAGGAAAAAAACATACACAGAAGGCTTAAACAGCCTACACAGCACATATCTGTGGCCCAAACTAAGATGTAAATCTCGTTATTGATTTAAAAAAATCCCATATTTGCTTCATGACTTCTCGGCTTGTTTGAAAATATCCAATCAAACTTGTAAAGCCGTCAGATCAGTTCTAATCAAACCAGTTGTGCGTGGACCAACGACCTCAAGGTGATCGCAAAAGGTGGATGATCTTCTGGATCTTCAAGCCACGCTTCCTTTCGTATTTCTTCGCAGTGTCTCGGGCACGCGATAAGCCACGCGAAGAAGTCTTCTGGGAGCTACCTTACCTTGGGCTTCTACCTTGACTGTTCTTTTATGGCGTTCAAATTCGTTTGACCCTAACGAAAGCTGACCGGAAAATATTGGCGTGAATACTACTGGGCGCTTCGAATAATGCGTTTTTTATTGAAAGCTTTCTCGAAGCAGATTTATGTTTTTTTTACGCTCCCGCGGCGATACTGCGAAGGCGGTGACATAAAACGCAGGTAATTAGAGAATTATTATTATGTGTGGCGCTACCTTACAGTTTTATGAAGAAATATATTATTCTCCGATAATGGTTTGAAAATAAATTATCTGTTTAATACGTTTTCGGGTATAAAGCTGGGTGATCGACTGCTCTTCCATAAAAAATATACACACTTTGATCTTTTCTCGATAAAAGCCATTTCTCCGGGAACGCAAAAATTGATAAATTTTCTAAACCGGTTGTTGGTTTATTGCATATCAACCAATGTTTTACGAGTATGTCTAACGAACATTTATCACCGGCTATATTTCTATAGTTCCGAGTTCTATGAGCTATCTTCGGAGATTCCACGTGTATGCTTAATTTATTGGCCAATAAAATACTAAAAACAATATTTCGGTATCACGATGAGACTTTGAGGGCAAGAATGTGGACACACGCGGTTAAATTTATGAACCGAATTTTGAATATTCAAGATGTTAAACGGCGGTTTCGCTTGGTGGCAGGATGCTACCGAATGAGGATCGACTTTAGATAAACATTCCTGCTATGAACACTCGAAATGAGAGTTTTCGGTAAATAAGAGGCAGGAATATTTGTGTTTCACTACGACAATTCCTTACCTATAATGCGGTATTTACTTCGCGCAGTATTCACACTGCGGCCTTTATTCTCTCTCCCACCGTGTTTTCCAATTTGGATATTTGCTTACGAGTGAAGTTGAATTCATGCGATACTATAATTCTGAAGGATGAAATAACGGAAATGCGGTTTACTAAGTGGTTTCATTGCCAACGGCACAAAATCCTTTCTATCATTATTGTATCTTTCATTATTTAGATTGGAACACACAACATAGATTTAAGTTTCGGTAAACCTATTTTTGTATTAAAAATTTTGCAAAGGTTGGATAGTTGAAGTAATTAATCTCGTCTTGTGTGACGTGGCAGAAGGTTTCTTTTTTATTAAATAACGCTGTTAGCCATAGGTTTATTCATGTGTAATGCAGCATAAAACGTAAAACTGCCTCATAAATCTGAATTTTGACTAAACTCATTATTGTGATTTACATTAACCTGTATCAAAACGAATCGTACAGTGTGTTTGATCGAGATTAACTTTTAATTAGAATGTTCAGTGTATCGAAAATATGTCAACTCTCTTGGCCGTCCGAAATAAATATCCAGTTTTGATGTCGAGGACGGCTTTTAAAAAACGTTTCACAACACAGATATAAATGGTTGTATTTTGATTACGGCCTGTAAGAGTTGACCATTACAAGTATTAAAGTTATAGCAGAGGAACATCTGCGTCCAATAAAATGATAACAAATTTCAAGATCTCTCCAGGTAGTTGTCAGAAATGATGATTGATTGCCCGTCCATGCGGATTGAGGATAAAAAGGGATTTAGTGAAAAGCTGTTTTTAGAAGCAAATTCGTGTCTGCAATTACAAGCAAACAAACTTTTATACAAGTCGAAAATAAATTACGGAAATTCAGAACACGTCACTGGCTCGAAAGTGTGATAAGAAAATTAATACTGAAATAAAAATAATAATAATTGTTGAATTAGAATTGCTGTTGCTGAAATCTGTTAACACCGGTATTTGGAATATTTATGGCAAACAATTTGCATAAGCCACAAAAAAGTGATAAAAATTAATTCCTATGTGAGCTTTTACTGATGCATGAATACGAGTATTATAACTTATGATGTATAATCATGATGTAAAAATCGGTAGTAAAACATAATGTTGTTGTTTATGATCACATAACCCATTGAGTGAATATTATTATCATACATTTTGGTCCAAAAATGATCCGAAGATCTAATTTTAATTTATCTAATCTCTTTTGCTGGTATTAATATTACAAATATCACGTAGATATATTTGAGCTTTGTCCTATTTTCCCCTTTTACTCCGATTAGATGACCCTGCCATATAAATATTCTCCAAAGTGAAGTTTTACGTACTCTCTCAGGAGCAACAATTTTTTAACAGTTTTCAACCAGATCCCGAAGGAGTAGCTATAGGGACTTGTCGACCAATTTCTACAATTTAAAAAGCACCAGTGTTATATGTGAGCAACGTTTCTTTCTTACTTATATTCAGAACCTTTTCATGTTCTATTGTTAAATAGCTATTAACTTAGTAATTTTTTCTTTGGGTAAATATAACACTAAAACTAACAGATTCGTCGAATAAATACTTTGACAGTAGTAGTATATACTCTGTAGGTGTGTAACAGTGAGACCCCCATTGGGCAGTGCGTGTTAACTTAAACCAATCGTTTCCTGCTTGATGCACATAGCTCCATTAAGTCGAGATTAGACTGATTGATGGCGATTAAATCAGTTACAAAATAAAGCCCATCGAACAAGAAAACGGTCATTTGAGTTTTTTGAAAATTTAATGAAGCTTCAGTTTACTTTGCGTGAAGTAAATTCATGCAAAGGGGTTTGTTTTAGCGGTCAACTGAAGTGAGGGTTTGCCAGGTCAAGGATGATTTTCATTGATTGTTTAGGCCCGATATTAGCGGTAAAAATATTGGAGTTGCAATTAAGGAAACAATTTTGAAGTAATGAACCGGAATAGGCTTGAATATACTGGCAAGAAACTGCAGATGTTTCTCCGTCATATTTCTTTCGAGCTCCCTGTCCAGTATGAATATTCAACATAAGAATAACTTTTAACGAAGGTAGTGATTTTCTTTTCTTCTCTGATTTGTTCAGGTCTTCCTATTTTCACGGTGCGATCTTAATTTAAAATACAGTTCGATACTTAGGAAGGTCAACTGAAACCACCGTGACTAAACACTTGGGATAATTTATGATAGAGATTTGAGAAGTTTGTGTAATACTCTGTGAGCACCACCCAAGTTGGAATAAATTAAATCCAATATTAAAACATAATCATCTTCGCTTTGTAATTTTTTAATATCAAATTGCTGTTCGCGCACGAAACGGTTCATTATCTTCTTAATTGTTTTCTACTACGCAGAGTGCCTCAACTACCATAATTTCTGCGCTATTTTATTCAAAAAGTGGAGACCTTAAACAAGTACATTAACGAACAATGCGAAAATGTGGTTAACGATAACAATCAGTAATTATCAGCCCTTTCATCGACCTATTAATTGAGGGGTTGGTGTGAATTTAAAAATCCTCGAACCGCAGTCGACTAACAGTTAAGTGTTTTTGTATGCTAAGTATATCCTCACGCTAGTTACGAATTTTAAGGATACGGCTTATGTGACGGTTACACGATTAGTGTACAATTAACGTAAAAATAATTTTTCGTTGAATACACGTTTATGTGCCTTTTTCGTGTTTTTAATCCGGAAGTTTTTTCCGACGTTGACATTTCATGTTGTTTAATAAAAGTTCCAAAAAAACTTCGAAAGGTAGAGAAAATAAATTTAAAAAGTGTAAACCACATGCTTTTGCAATTAGACATGACATGATGATGACTTTATCTCATGAGTTATGATTCTTGCGTACAGGATGTATGTTGTAATGTTGAGCCGTCGGTGCTTTTTATTACTCTCGCGTATGTTTAAAGAAGCTGCGTAATGATTATTATTATTTTAAGATTTATGTTAGACAGGTATCCATATCGTACATGATGGGGAATAAGATAAATAGCGGATCGCAAAGCAATGAACGTCCATGAAGTTATAATACACTATTGCGATCATAATTATTATTACCTTTGGAAGCTCAAGAATATCGTTTTTTTAAATCTCGGTTTAAGTACGCTTTATGCACTTTCATGTCTTTAGAACTGCTAGAAGCATTGGACCGAGTTTACAGTTTTCGATTTTTCTGATTTTTGTGGACATTTTGGTCAACTACTTTATTAGTAATACCTATAAGTACAAGTTACTAAAGTGTATTCCGAGCTAGAACTATTCATTTCGCAAATTATATGAACTCTAAAAATAAAAAAAATGTTCCCTTCAGATTTCAGATTAGTGGTTTTAAATATTTACAGTTAATAAGAGAAATACTCGTACTATCCTCACTATCACCCTCTTTGACTTTTTCAAGCAAAATTCTAAACAAACAGAGTAATGTTTTTTTTTAATAAAAAATTTGTATAAGCATCATTAGGCATTAGGTATTCTAGTGAGGAGTATGGGAAATCAACTTTTCATATAAAACTCTAGTCGTATATGCATAAAGTTGTATGATTCAGTGGCAAAGTTCATCGTTCTTGCAAATAAAGCTAATTATCAGCAGTTTTAGCGATCGATGGAATGTTGCGATCCATAATTAATTTCACTCATAACGGCTTTAATTATGTTTGCATGGTATAAGATCCTATTGGTTGACATTAAACAAATAGAATTTTCCATGCGTGGGATCGTGTCATGTTAGAATACTACAGCAGGTGATAAATGGAGATAACGCCCTAGAGCATCAACATGACACAGAAAAGGATTTCATGCAAGATACTTTGGTTACGACTTGAGAAAACCCCCATATCGTCTTTTTGCGCAAATATTTGTTGACATAACAAGACATTTTCTTTCGTTGAGGTTGAACGTAACTCAACAATAGAATATCAAAATCGCAATGTTGATTTAGCTCAATTTTCGTTTATTTAAACGAAACTGATCGATTAGGCTATTAGTTAGTATTGTTTTAGTGTAATATTTATGCGAGATTTGGACGTGGAAAATATTGCGCAAATTCCTTTTTTCAAGGAATGTCCAGAACTCGGATAATTAAAATTTCAGGAATTTCATTCCATTAAATAGGGTTATTAAATATAAATCTGTGTAAACAGATTTTCCATTCTGAACTAGGATATTTTTTTAGTTTTATAGCGTGAAAAACGTACTTCTTAATTTGTTAGCAGCAATATTGGGATAGATAAATTCCAATTCAATTTAAAAAAAATGTAATTAAACTGGAAACCAGTTGTGTGATTTACCATTTTTTTATAAATGCTCGCACAAGCATCACTCGTAAAGACTATACTTTTCTCGTTTCTTTACTGTTAGGATGAGTACCGATTTTGACCTCATCATCCACTTCACGGCCACTTCATCCCGGTGACGTGATTTAGGACCGGGGTTTCGTGGATACGTGATAAGGGCATGGACGGGGCAAAGGGGACCGAAAGAAGGAGGACTAATCTGGAGCTCAATGGCGTCATTCTGTGATTTTCCGTCTTACGTATTAAAAGCTGTCGAGAATTGGGAATAAATCTTTGTTTTGAGAATACAGAAGTTTAATTTATAATATTTCAAACTTGCGTTTTAACATCAGAAGTGGGATTGAATCGAATAAGTCCCCAAAAGTGAGAGTGACACTGGTTAATTATTGTGAGAGTGACATTGATAAAAGTTAAAAGTGGTGATTGCGAATTGCGATCATGCCGAAAAGAAAGCATCAGAGAAAACACCGTTCTCGGAGCCGGAAGTCGGAAGAAGAACGGCGACGCTGTTCCGGTTCGGAGACCGAAAGCGAAGGTGAACTCCGGCATAAGGGAGGCTCTGGAAGTCGTCGTCGTCGGCGTAGTGAGAACCCGAAGGTCCGACGTACACGGAGGTCGCGAAGCCGCGAGTCAAGGGCTTCTGAGCGGAGACACTCCCGAAGGAGCGATGTGTCCGAGTTGAGTGAGGCACTCCTAAAGGGTATGGGACAATTGGTCCAAGGGGTAAGAGGTAACAACCAATTGGTAAGTGTCACCTCAATTACTAATAATCTGATCGGTGAATTTAATCCACTCACTCATAATGTCCGAGAGTGGTTAAAATCGGTAGACGAGTACGCCCAAATCTATCGTTGGGATGAAAAGACAACGGTCCATTTAGCCCTGAGTAAATTAAGGGGGCCGGCGGAAACGTGGTACCGCGGCTTGCCCTCTCGAATTTTTGACTGGGAAGAGTGGAAAACGATGCTTGAACAAAATTTTCTACCGAAGCGTAACTTACACAAGGCGTTAAGGGAAATGATGGCTTGTGTTCCCAAAGTAAATCAAACCCTTTACGAGTACGCGTTTGAAAAATTGGCACTTATCAATAAATTAGAGCTAGCTATTAGTGATACCGATAAGGTAAATTTAATCATTAGTGATATCAGCGACGAACGAGTCAGGTTCACAATAGAAACGGCCAATATCACAAATCCCAGTATTCTTGCGGTACAATTAAATGCGTTAGATGAACAGAGAGCAACAAGACGTACCCCAGGGACAAGTCACGTAAAACCGATTTATCAATCGACACCTAAACCACTTGAACGGGGCGGTACTTCAGCGGGTGGTGTGCTGGCGAGTCGTCACCCAAATAAATCTGGCGTAAAATGTTATCACTGCCAACAGGAAGGGCATATAAAGCGTGATTGCTCAAAAATAAATTTCCGAAAAGCATGACTACATGTTAATCTCCTGGGTCACAAAACAAATACAAAATTCTTCAAGTTCATTTTATTAAATAATCAGCGTATCAAATGTTTCATAGATTTTGGAAGCGAATGCTCTCTCATAACACGTAAACTTATAAATAGACTCGCCCTACCAGTAAAACCACTGGAACAAATTGTCGTTTTAAAAACTTTAAGTGGTCCAGGCATCAAACCCCAAGAATGCACAATCGCAACCATCTGCATCGATAACGTAACCCGGACCGTAATATTTTATGTTATCGAAGAATGCGTTTTAGGGGTTGACATTTTAATAGGGCAAAATTTTACTGAATTATCTGACGTCGAGTACATTAAAACTGGTCAAACATTAACGTTTTTAGATAAGCGCCAAACAGACAAAAATATAATCGAATCAAAAATCAATGTGGGTATCGAAACGCCGGAAGTAATTTCAGATCTTATCAATATTTTAAATGAACATCCAGAATGTGTCGCAGGCAATCTCTCGGAGTTAGGTTGTACTAATTTGACTAAAATGAAGATAACTTTGACATCTAATAAACCAATTAATCACCGGCCGCGACAGTTCTCAGATTTTGAAAGGGAAGAAATCAGGAAAATTGTTGATGAACTTTTAAGACATGGTATTATTCGCGAATCACAATCTGCGTACGCTAGTAGGGTGATTTTAACAACAAAGAAAACGGGTGAAAAACGACTGTGTGTCGATTATCGGGACTTGAATAAAATAACAGTACCAGACATTTATCCAAGCCCTCTCATTGAAGATTGCATTAGACGCTTATCAGGTTTTAAATTCTTCACTAGTCTGGATCTCTTCTCCGGTTATTATCATATACCAGTGGATGAGGAATCTATACCGCTGACTGCTTTTATCACCCAAGACGGTCATTATGAATTTTTGCGTTGCCCATTCGGACTTACCAATGCACCAGCGGTATTTCAACGTATGATTAATACAGCGTTGGGAAAAATGCGCTTCTCAAAATTATTAGTTTACCTTGACGATATATTAATCCCCGCGAAAACTGCACAAGAATGCAACGAAATTTTACGCGAAGTGTTAGAAATCTTTAAAACTCATGGTTTAACGTTACGACTGTCAAAATGCTTCTTTCTGCAACCAAAAATTGAATATTTAGGATATGTAATCGATGAAACTACAATTCAACCGAATCCAAAGAAAATTTGCGCGGTAGAAAATTTTCCAACACCATCTAACGTACATCACGTACGACAGTTCTTAGGCCTGACTAGTTATTTTCGCAAATTTATTCCTCGGTACGCGGAAAAATCAAAATCATTAAGTGGTCTGTTGGTGAAAGACGCAAATTGGGAATGGGGAAAATCTGAAGACGATGCATTTAACGAGTTAAAAAGGTCGTTAACATCAGCACCAGTATTGGCTTTATTTGACCCAGGAAAGGCAATAATATTATACACCGACGCAAGCCGGTGGGGTCTAGCCGGAATTTTGGTGCAAGTGCATGAACGTCACGAAAGGGTTATTGCGTATTATAGCCGACAGACTACTCCAAGTGAACAAAAATATCATTCGTTTGAATTAGAGGCATTGGCGATCGTGGCGTCAGTTAAAAGATTTCGACAGTACCTACTTGGAAGAGAATTTACCATTATTACCGATTGTGCCGCGGTAAGGTATGCATTTGAAAAGGCCGAAATAAATACTCGAATAAGTCGTTGGGTGATGGCACTGAGCGAGTATCGTTTTAAGCTTGTCCATAAGAAAAATAATTATTTAAGACATGTTGATAGTTTAAGTCGAAACCCAGTATCGATGCCGGAGATTGAAGGTGTTTTTGTCACAGTAATTTCCGAGGAGGATTGGTTACTGGCGGCTCAACAATATGATAAAGACATTCAGAATATCAAAATTATTTTAGAATCTGGCGATTACGAAGGCCAAAAGGAAATTTTTAAAAATTACGCCCTAAAAGGAGGGAAAATTTATAAAATCACGTCCTATGGTCTTCGTTGGGTAGTACCACAATTAGCGAAGTACCAAATATTACGGTGGGCACATGACGAAATGGGACATTTTGCGTTTCAAAAGACCTATGAATTAATTTGTAGTCAGTTTTGGTTTAAAGGTATAAGACGTTTTACTAAGAAGTATGTAAAAAATTGTTTAAGTTGTTTATACTTTAAATCACCCCACGGAAAACCATCAGGCGAACTGTATCCAATAAGAAAAATTCCTAAACCATTTCACACAATTCATATAGACCATCTGGGTCCATTTATAAAATCTAAAAGCGGAAAATCACAAGTCTTAGTAATAATTGACGCATTTACAAAATTCATTTTAATCTATCCCGTGAAAAACACAAAGGCCAAAAATGTAATAAAAACACTCGAGAATATGATCAAAGTTTTTGGTGTGCCGCATCGTCTGATAAGTGATCAGGGTACGTGTTTTAGAAGTAAAATGTTTACCGAATTTTGTCGGCAAAAGGGGATTAAACACCATTTAAACGCCACTGATATGCCAAGGGGTAATGGGCAAGTGGAACGTTATAATGCTACGATTTTAGATTCACTCGCCACAATGGGCGCAAATACAGATGACAATCGATGGGACACAAACATTATGAATATTCAGTTAGGGCTAAATGGTACCATTAATAAGTCTATCGGGGTTACTCCTAGCCAAGCGTTAATGGGGTACCGTGTAGTTTCACAGGGTCTGTTGGAACCAGAGGATAGGGAAGTAGTCGATGTGACTGCGGTTCGAACCCAAATGGAGCAGGAGACCATCAACTATCAGGCTGAGCAGAAGCGTCGTTTTGACAGTGGTCGATGCAGGGCTCGCTCGTATGTTGTTGGAGACCTGGTGTTGCTCAGGGTTGGCAGTCAACCGGCTACGGGTTCCAGTCGGAAACTATTTCCTAAGTGGCGTGGTCCATTCAAGGTGATGGAGGTGATGGACCACGACAGGTACAAAGTGGCGGATATTCCGGGGAGTACTCGGGCGCAGTTAAGGTATCGTGGATTGGCAGCGGCGGAAAATATGAGGCCGTGGATCCACTATGACGAGTAAGCGCAAGTACGGACGGAATGCCAGAGGAGAGAGTGCCGGGATCCTGTGGTGGTTGTCCGGTAACACAGGCAGTACTAACTGACGCGCTCCCTTGAGAACAACTCTGGGAAAAGAGAAAATGACAGCTGTCGTGGATACTAGGAGTCGTTGATAGGTGGTTAGAGCGCGAGGTTTGGTATATGGTCTGTGGGCACACCAAGCTGTGGATCGGCACTGGAACAAGAGGAGTAGAGTGTCTGGGCTCCTGTGGTGGCGGTCCGGTAACACGGGTAGTATCAACTGTCGCGCTCCCTTGAGAACGATTCTGTGAAAATGCAGTTACGATGGTGGAGATGCTGCAAGGAGGCGTGTGGCGCACTTGCAGCCGACGCGACGAGAGCAGCAGAGGTCACGGATGACATAGTTGCAGATGACTGTGGAATGTTGGAGCACTGTAGCAGAGATGCAAGAGCTGTGGATACCAGGAATCGTTGATAGGTTGTTAGAGCGCGAAGTTGATATATCATCCGTGGGCACACCAAGCTGTGGAGGGACACTGGTGGGGAAAGGTTGTGAGTCCTTTCCTGTGCTCAGCCCTGGGCGACCAGCGGGGTAAGATTGGTGACCATTGGGATCTTCTTAGTAAGGGGAAGATCCCGGGAGCTTAGGGGTATACCTCCCAGGTTAAAAAGGGGGGGGGTGGTGGTAGTAGACCCCCCGGGTTAGGGGCGGACGGCCCAGGTTTAAAGGGGGTGATTGGCCCCGGGTGTAGGGGAGGACCTCCCCGGTTGAGGGGGAAGGTGGTAGACCTCCAGGGTTAGGGGGAGGTATGACTGGCCTTTGCAAAGAGAATGGTCGGGTGCCAATCGGTGTTGAATGTCATCTCCTCGATCCCGGAGGAGATGTGACCGCTGGTAACGCGGGTGCCTGGGAAGTGGTCACGTGGTCCTGGTACCATTGGCGGGCCTTTGGGGGGACGGGGTGGCCGGGTTTCCTTTCCTTTACTCGAGTTAATTTTAAGCTAGTTGTAAGGTTATTATGCTTTATTTCGTTTATTATTATTTTATTTGCGTTTCATTTATTCCCATTTTTATGTACTTGTACCCGTATTAATACTAATTTTGAAACTTGGCGCCAAGTTCCCAAAATTTACAGGTTTAAGGTGAATTCCTGGCCAAGAAACAGCAAGCACCAAGAACAATATTAATTAATTTCAGAATCTAACTTGAATTTGTCAGTACCAGTTTCTTAGCTATGCGTAGTTCCAGGTTAACTTCTTTCGAACCCAGGCGTGATGGTTGGTCAGCAGAGAGTGAGGACACTCTCCGATGTCAGGAAAGGCCGTGTTAGGATGAGTACCGATTTTGACCTCATCATCCACTTCACGGCCACTTCATCCCGGTGACGTGATTTAGGACCGGGGTTTCGTGGATACGTGATAAGGGCATGGACGGGGCAAAGGGGACCGAAAGAAGGAGGACTAATCTGGAGCTCAATGGCGTCATTCTGTGATTTTCCGTCTTACGTATTAAAAGCTGTCGAGAATTGGGAATAAATCTTTGTTTTGAGAATACAGAAGTTTAATTTATAATATTTCAAACTTGCGTTTTAACATTACTAACATAATAAATATCGAGGAATGTCAATCGAGCAGTTTATCCTCATGTAAAAGCGCTTTAAAGAGGCAAGTCTTCTTGAAATTGTTATACGTGAGGTGGAAAGACAATTTAATAGGAACATGTCGGCGTTTCAGCTAATGAGTGTCTTCAGGAAGCATTTACATCGCAGGCGCCACTGCTGCCAACTTACATTGCGTGAAAAATACCTACACAAATTTACGATCTGATTCGGTTATTTTTTATACGCTCACGAACAGTAACATCACATATGATCATACTATAGTCGTATATTTCAATTTACTTTTACGATCAGCAATAGAATTATAACATCTAAAATAATTCAGTTTCTAATTATTAAAAACAAGAGTGTGGAAAATCGTTGAATAGACTTTACGGGGAAACACGTTTATTTTGGAAGGCTTGAAAGTAGAAATTAAATGAGAAAATTCGTGAAAGCCGGCAGTGACTTAATCCGTTTTAAATTAGAAAATTTCGTTGGTTATCTTCCGAGGACACTGTATATATTAAATGATGCAAAGTAAGTGTTGGATGTCTGTTAAAATGTAAGTTATCACGTTGAGTAAATAAATGCGAGCTTAGTTCGCTTTCCCTGAAGGTTTCTCGTATCGTATCTGTCATCTTCAGACCGAGTGTGTCTTGAATGATTAAGATAATGGATTAAGACATTATAATCCATTTCTCGCACGGTGATAAACTATATCACTCAAATCTGGAGCCGCTTTCTGGAACCTGAGTAAATAATAATATTCCCTGGATTCTGTATAATTAGGGATTCTCTCACGGCATAGTGCACTACACAACCCAATAATTAAACACGCATTTTGAGTCCGCTAAGGAAGATATTAATAATATTGATGTTGACAAATTGCGATGTTCTTACATCTTGGCATACGGCATAACTTGTAAACATATTACGCTCCTAACCCTTTCGAGATGTGTGCAACACATATTGCAAACAATAATGATTCTTATCGGTTAAGTGCTGAGAGGGTTGAAGCTTCTGTTCCCTGAACACGAAAATGAATGCCAAACTAGAATGCTTACCGGCAGGATTATGACTAGAACACGACTCAGTTTCTAAGACAGTAGAGTCAGCAGTCAATTAGCTAATGGCCTGGTTAATTGCAGCCATTGTCACCATGTACTCGCCAACATGAATTTTGCTGCTCCATTTACTAAGTTTATTTATGCAAAAACTAAATATTTAGCTAAAAGCTTCAACAAATTATAATAGTGCGACCAGTCAGATTTTTTCACTAAATTCCTGCGCCAAAATATTCCAAGATCACGGCGTAACACTCACTAATCGTCAATTAAGAAGGATATTTTTCGGATGCTTGAAATCGTGACAAAACTACAGTTGGCAACGGTTTCATCTCATTTGTACCCCAAACTGAACATCAAATCCTCCCCGAGAGGGTAGTTAAAGCGATCCCGCAATATTACATCAATATCTCTCGAAATAAACAAATAGCTGCAATAATGAGTATGTAATTCTCGCGTTTGGTCGAAAGTGCGAATGTGGTCGTCGATAATTTAATGGTAGTCGAATACAGCATCCGAGTTCATTAGTCGATGCAACCGCAGTTGTGGGCACGTGTGCCATCTTCGACCTTTTGCCCCGCCTCGTTATTACAAGCGCTTTTGTCTTAGTTAATTGGCATTTAAGTGAAACTTAGTACTACTGAAAATTAGAATGCTGATCATAACAAATTGCAGTGATTCTGCATTCATGAACAGAAATTTATTGGACTAATATGCTACTTCCATTGCAATTTGGAGACAGATGGAAACACATTCTATTTTACTAGTTAATGAGCTACGAGACTAATCGGTTCTCTTCATTATTTCAAGCGACATTTCATGTTTTTTTTCAGAATGTGCGTGTGCGGTTCGTTGATGCCTTAAATGGACCGTATAATGAACAAACATATTTTATTAATAATAATGACATTCATTGTCAATTACTAGATTAATGCTATTTTTTATTCAAGCTTTATTTATACAACATATTAATATGAGTGCCTATGTACGAGTACATGCACTAGCACCAGTTGCTACTTGGTATAATTAAAATAAATAGTAGTATTAGTAGTTCAAAAAGGAGATTTTTTTCATGACATTTAAATATTAAAAAAACAAAATTATTAGGTACCCTACATATTGAATATTGGAGTTTTGTTTTCCAGCAGCCACAGTTTTATGAGGGAAATCTTTTATATAATATTATTACCTAGGTCTTTGTAAAAATTGAATTTTCAAGAAATTTGAATAGATAATTATTGATAATTATAACTGAGTTTTAGCCGGTTAAGAAATTCAAATTTTAATTTTTTTTATGAAAAACTACAAGTCTCATGAAAAAATATGTAGGTGCTGTACAATCTTAAAAGTCTTAAAAAAGTAAAAAAAAAGAGTCGTGTTTATTAAGATTAAGAGTAAAAATAAAAATAATAGTTTTTTATTTTAATTTATTATCCGTTTTTTTAATAAACAATTGTCAGTGTCAAAATCAGTAAGAATTTTTGTTATATGGCTTTAATTGAAGAAATGTATATAACTAGGTGTATTGCTCACCCCAAATCCGGGTACGTAATATAAATCTAATTTCTCAATTTTCCCTTTTAAAGCGATGTGAACTACTTTTATACTTGATTTTGACACTGACAATTGTTTATTAAAAAAAAAACGGACCATAGAAACACACATTGTTTTTTGGAGGTCATCATAAAGTTACGATTGGTATTACAAAAAAACTATTGAACTTTTCATCTCGATACAAATTGGATTTAGGTATTATTAGAAGAGATATCAACTTCTAAACGTTACAGGCTAAAAATTACTATAAAAACAAAACAAAAACATGTGTGTAACAGACTGTGGGTTATCCAATTGCAAGATTAAAAAATGAAGACTTAGACTTGTAATTTTGTAACTCGAAGATTTTCAACATTTTATCTTCTTTTTGTGTCATTTAACATATCATTGTTTTCTGTGTGTGTCTCATGTCTTCGGACTCTTTGGTTTAGAAGTAAAAAGTCATTAAGTGTCTTTATCAAAGAGTTTCCTTTTGTGTTTTAAAAAAGTCCCAATTTTTGAAATATAGTTTTTTAAGAATTTCAGGCCTTGTTTTAGTGCTTTTTACTGATTTTTATGTCCCCAATGTCCTGCTCCAAAAGTAATATGCTGATACCTACTAAAAGTTTTTACTCCTATGTAGCAACCATTTCAGCTCTAATCACTTCCCTTGTGGTTATTCCATTAGGAAGCCGTCTCCAGGGTTGCATTACATGTCATGCTTTGTGATCTTGTGAATTCCGGTGTGAAAGGGTGAAAGCTATACAAGTGCTTAAATATCAACTACCTACTCATAAACAGGTAAATGGTGCATGCTTTTATTCTGTTTTAATCCTCTTTAAATTTTGACACTCTTCGCGGGATTGGAATATTAGAAGATTAAATTAAACTAATTTAAATGCATCTTCACAAAAACGAGAATTTATCGATGTTATTAGTAATGATGTGGTAGTTGATATTCAGAAAGTCAAATTCAAAAAAATCCATTCGTAATAAAAACCAATGCCTGGTTAGTATGCAGGTATAAACACTATAAACTACTGTGACAAAAGTCTTAGATAATTTAATTATCATAAACGATGCTATTCGAAGGTCCAAAATAATAAAATTTATTTATTTCCTCGTTTTGTTTCTGCTGTGAATGTGGGTAACGTCTATTATGAGACAAGGGAACGCCATAAAGTTTGCAGTTACTGTAGGATATAACATTTTGTTTTATTTTACTCAGATAATTTATAACTTTCGCGCTTAGAATGACAATATGGGCATACAAGGAGAATGCTTGTGAATTATTAGGCACTTACGAACATTTCACGTTCTTGTCTTTGAGAATGTTAGTAAATATTAGTTTTGCGAATTAAGCAAACACTAACGTAAAATTTTAATTGACAGAAATCGTGCTTAAAAGTCCGATGCAAATGTACAAATTAGACTCAGTGAAGAGATAAATGTCTTTATTCGGTTTAAATTCCAGTTCAATTTAGTGTTGGCTGGTGGACTATTGCTGCTTCACCTTAGATAGCTTGACATCTCAAAATTGAATTCTTGACTCCCAGCGGTCTCAAGCTAGTACCTAAGACTTGAGTTTGGTAGTCGAAGCCACACATGCAGCCATTTAAAGTTCCAAACAGATTAGGTGGTGTTTTTACTTGTAGTTTATCTCCCAAAATACTCTGCGCTCAATCAAGATCATTGATTTATTTCGTAAACAATTGTTCAAATTCCTCGCTCGGATTAATTACAGTTATCATATTTGATTTGGATTGTGGGATGTATCATTTGCAAAATTAATAACACCAGGACAACCCCACAGGGAAGGGAATTAGTAAAGCTCCTAATTTAACACATTCGGCGAAAAGACGCTTTCGGGGCTTGCTAAAGCGGCTATATTTCAACAGGGGGATAGATACCTACCTACGTACTTTTAAAGCTTGCCTTTTGCATATGTTGGAGGGAGACAGAAATGTGTAAGTCTGTAAATTATTTGAAAAGCTACGTCAGCTTCATAAGACTGTATAATCAACTAAAGTCCTGAATGTAGTTACTAAACCGCGTTTCCTTTTCCTATGTGCTGCCTGCTAGAACGGTGCTTCGTAATTTCGCCAAGGAATTGTCCTCCAACAATGCACCAGTGATTTTGAGAAATTGTCGACACAACAACGCATTCAATTACTTTCCTGCAGCACCTAGTTTTTACCTCACTGCAAAGATCTTCGCGGATACTTGACATCTTTTACCACCACTCCAACAGTAAAATATGCATAATAATTAATTAATAATTCATTCAAATTCAAGAAATAATAGAAAATGTAGATCACGAGGAAATGACTATCTAAAAACTGAGTACAAAAAAAAACGTAGTATAAACCCCCGAAAAGGGCTAAATTTGGTGATTTTTTTGGCTTATTTTGGACGAAATTTCTCGAAATAGTCTATCTGCAAAACGTGCTAAAACTCTTAAAAAAGTAAGATGTAATTTTTGAGGTAATTTTTGAACTAATAACTTATTAAAAAAAAATTATAAAAAGAGGGTAATCAAAGACAACAATTTTATTTGTTTTTTATTTTGTAGAATTCTGCAGATTTTCAAATGCTGTAGTTGAAGCAACTTATACTTTGAATGAATTTTCTTTTAACCAAAATTTCCGAAACGGGTTTGGTCCCGACAGTTGTACTGTACACTGACTGTATTGAAGAAACGCTGTAGATAATGAAATTAACTCCTACAGAATCGAGTGATAGCTTTTAGGAATATACTCGTAATTTAAACTGTTGTTCACGTTTCTTGACTGCCTCGCCGCATAGAAAATGCTCGTATATATAATTTAATTCCGAGTAAAATTGAAAGAGAGGTATAAAAATAGTTTTAATATGGTAATTTTATTCATCGTTAGTTGGTGGAATAACAACAAGTTCACGTAGGATGCAGGGGCTTGAATGTGTGAATTTTAGTGGTATATGTGTGTGAAATAAGCACATATCGTGAGCACCATCAGACGACATGCTTGTCTGCATGTACGTGTCCTGCATTGCAGGAATCCCGCTATTATTATCGCATTGACGTCTTCCTGACGATATTCAAATATCCTAATTATCCTTTCTCCGCAGAGGCTTGAAAAACTCGAACTTAGGAAAATGATCCCGTCGGAATGCTCTTTGACTAATTAATCAGAGCCAATAGAACGTGCTGCTGCAAGACATGTGATGGGAATATAATGCCGTCTGCACACTGTGAGAAAAAGCTGCAGTCGTTTCGATAAAATAAAATTACTCTAGGCAAACATTCGCATCGGATATATTATGTAGCGTGCATCTGAAGAGAAAATCGAAGGTGAGGGCGGCCGGGGGTTGTATCTTGTATTTCACGGATGAAAGAACAAAAATTTCATATCATGTTGATTTTGTGACCGGCAGCACAGCTTTGTCTTGCGGCTTCAAGCCAAACTAACCCTACTGTTGGAGGAATTTAAGGAATTTAATACGAATTTAATAGCATGCTAATTTATTTAGCCCTCTTTCACGGCGTTTGTAGGCGTCCTTTATCCACCTACAGGACTAGACGTTGCCGAAATGCGGGGATTTACTTTAAGGCTGTTTCTCTTCTAAAACGGTACCCTTAAATGACCAAAGACATAAAAACGGAGACGTTATGTTTTATGGATTGAAAACATGTTAACCACTGTCTTGAATTTAAAAAAAAGCTTTTTACATAGAATGAGAATCAATTACATACTCCTGTCATAGTTGTTCACAAATAAATCTCACAACTCAGTAGCACGTTGGGAAAGTTTTATTAATTTTTTAATGCCTGTTTTACATAAGATAGAACGACAACAAATATTTATGAAATAGTCAAGGAAGCAATAAAATTTAATTTATAACACACATATGCAAATCTAAAGTCAGTCCTACTTTTTTCTTGTTTGGTTAACAAAAATACCAAAAATTCTGAAACATTAACGGCGGGAAACGTTACATAATCTAGACGATAGTTAGTTGGGCAACCTTCAGATCAGTAATTAATTAAAATTTGGGCGGATTTGCGAATCTGGAGTGATTGTCAACACTTTCCGCAAATTCTGCCGAGTCAGGGCTCATTGTGCACCTTTAGATATCCAAAAAATCGGCATAACAAACAGTCTATTGAAAGATTAAAATTAACCACGACGAATCTCCTCTTCGACTGACATTAATTTATCGTCGTCTACGTGCATTTTGTGAGATTTGGGGAATTAGAAGCCAGACGTTTGGTTTTCAAGATGCAGCACTATTGTTAGTTTCCTCTGTTAGCACCCGTCCAATTTGGCCCTTATCATTCGATTCACGACTTGATTCCACCTAAATAAGAAGTTTAAAACTCGGAGTATCCGTCATCGAGCCCGAAATATAAAGCAGCCGCTGTTAATGGCAGCTTTCAATGTAATATCTGATGATTAATAATCATGAAATCAATTATTGAGTCTTCTACTCAAACTAAATTACCCCACAGTTCGTTCTAAGAGTGATGAACATTAATGTCGTTGGATATTTTCAAGTCGTATATTTTCTGCAAACGCATCATAAAGCTCATAATTAAAATCGTTTCAGTAAGAGTTAATGGCTCAACATTAATTTAACGGAAATTGGTCAACAGGATGCCTCATAATAACACCCTTTTTACGACTCTAAAGCGAAGAAATTTGCTTGGGATGATGCTGTTCACTTAAAATCAAACAAATAAAATTGTAATATATTAATCAACTGCTGCGACCAAAGCAAAGTCTAATTATTAATCACAGTGGCGCGTTGGCAATTAATAAAATGAGTATCTAATAAAACTAGCAGCTACTGTATACATCTCCATTACTTGTGTCAAAGCTGTATACAAAATGCATTTGATATTATGTGTATGTATTCGTAAACAGTGGAAAAATGGGTAGTATCTGCAGGCAATACCATGTTATATGCAAATTGGGGATCGTGAAAAATATTCTACAATTGAATAATGACAGTTATTTTAATTGCTAATTATAAATTAGTGCTTGGCTTGCTATAGATTTTTGCATAATAAGCTCGTATATTTAATCCATCTATAAAAACTTGAAAAATACTTAATACCATAGTCAAGCGGATACTCGTGTTTAAATGCAAGGGGCTACAGAGGCAGGTAATTAGCAAAGCGCAGGCTAAAATAGGGGGTAAAGATTTATCACGGTCAAGTGAATAATCGCTAAGTATGGAGATTTTATGAATAGAAAATTTTCACGTGTAAAACACAGATGCTTTGAGGGTTTGGAAAATGTTTTGAATTAGAAGTAGTAACATTTTTGCAGGCTACAGCTTATTTTATTTCCAAACAGTTATTTGCAAGTAACTAGTTAATAATTTTTTTTAATGAAAAAACAAAGTTGGGAAACATAATTCACATTCTTTACTTTAATGAATGCGAAAGAGTAACCAGTCATGAACGACACATTCATCGTTAACATTAAATAAAATGTATGTTTTGTTGTTTTATTATTTATTGTTGTTTTGGACAGCGTTGACTCAACTTTTGTGTCACTGAGCAAAGCATAATTTCATTATAACAATTTACTTTGAAACAGTATATTAAAATTAAGAGAATGTAGTAACTTTGTCTACAATTAAAATACAATGAAAATAGTTCGTATGACAAGGCACCAAAGTTTAATTTAAATTACAAAAACTATTACCTAAAAAAATTTGAAATACTATGCAATCAACATTACACTTGCAAACTATGTGATATTCCTCTTGCGGTCGATTTCAGCAATAATAAAAGTAAAAGTACTATTTTACGGACTAGTTCGTCAACTTTACTCACGATTTTAGAAAAAACTTCAATCATGTTTCTTGATTTCATTTATTTTTCATTCCTATAATAAATACACGGTTTAACCTCTGCTTTTTAACATTCTTAGGCAAAACGTAAGTAGGAATATTCATCATTAATTAAAAACTGCAACTCGGGCAAAACTTCGGAAGCTTCTGTTTATTATTCTAATCATAATAAATTTCCATAATAAAAAGTATTTACATATTTACAACACTCGTGACAGCTGTCAGGGAGTGTACACTTCTCCCTCTGAAAATTAATGAATCGTGCTATTGTGCTTGAGAATTTTTAAATCAAAATCTTTCGCCGCTTAATAATCATCCTTGGACGAAAAAAGGAAAAAAGGAAAAATACTGCTTACACGCGAATGGAGCTGGAGCGAAACAGAAGTAGTGTTCCACTGCGTCTGATCTGCACTGATGTTGTTATAATCTCATTCGAGTTTAGTGTTGATTGCTAGCTTGGTCAGTTTTTTTTTGCAAAGTTGAACGTATAAACCGGGAGGAGTTCTTTTATTTTGGGCAGCAAATGCAGTCTCTTGTAAATGTCGATCTAGTAGTTGCTCGAGGTTTTAGAACGCGTAATTGCGACTTGCGATTAAACAATAAATTCAACGAAACTTCGTTTTTCTGTTCAAATTATATTTTTTCTATGCATATAACTTTTAAACAAACTTTACCATAAAATGGACTTTTTCCTAAATTTTGATTTTATTGAACACAATAAAAATTCTGTAAGGTGCGTAGTACGTGTAACAAGTTTAAAACTTTGTCTCCTATCCCATGTTAAGTGCAATTTCAAATCTAAATTTTCGCTTTTGCTCAACCAACTTAAGTTTATAAAAAACTTTATCAGAATATCAAAAGCTCTACTAATGTAAATTAAGTTTCGCATTACATGGACGACAAAGCTAATATAATTTCTTTGTAGACAGAATTTTGGTTTGGTTACTTACAAATGGCAAATTAAAATAAGAAGGATAAACTGGAACGAGTAACTAGACGCGCTGTTTGTTGTATTTTACCTATTCTTTGCTTACATTTTAATAACAAAAATAAATCAGAAGGAATTTTTTAAAACGATTTTTCCTACTATGGCCTTTTAAGAAATGCGCGCTTTTCTTTTCTGCAATGAAGTTTCAGACTTTTGCTGAACAGAATATCTAATTACACAAATTTGTGAACCGCGAACTTTTCAATAGATAATTTTTCACTTGAAGTAATAATGAGGCGATCGATACCTACTCGTATTTGAAGATGCTGAAAAGAAGAGAAAAAGGTATAATTGTGTTGCATTAACTCAGACGTCTATAAATAGGAGACGGTTGTATTAAGCAGAAAGCGTTACCTTAATAATTCATCATACATGGTCTTATCTTCGATTACCATGCATTGCTTTTTGCGTCATTATAATAATGAAGCATAAACAACCGTAAAGAACCGGTGGAAAGGGTTATACTTCATTAATAATGTTGTTGTGTGTGTTTTACTCATTTGCTCTACATTATGTAGCAGTTTTCAGGTAATTGAAAGTATTGCAGTTAAGTATTGTACAATGTAATTTTGACCAATTTCTCACCTTGTCTGCTAACTAAATTAATTTTTCGGTTTAGTTTTTGAATCCAGAGTAAAAGCTAATCACTTCTTAATAAATTGATATTAAGTTTAATAGAGACAGTTTAAATATGGAAATGTGTCTAATAAATAAAAGTGAATTTATTACTTTGCGTGCAATTTTAGAAATACGTATTTAGAGAACCTCGTGAGCGCGATCAATTTAACTAAATAATAAATATAAACAGCATTTCGCTTGTGTATTGTTCCATTGGCGCATTTAATAAAATAAGTAAATAATATATATCTAGTCGAATTCTTTCAGAACAATGGGCTGAGATGCGTTGTGTGTAAAAATCCGTCGAAAATATTCGTCTTCTTCGAAATGTTATCGTTCATTGATCTGGACGTGATAGGTTGCGATTTGCATTTAATTTCGTGGATGGCTTTTTTGTCTTTCGGTCTGATCTCTAACCGAATCTGTAGACGATTGGAGATATCGCTAAATTTATATTTATAGCATAAATACTCTGCGCCAAGTGTATATCTACAAGAAAAACTAGGGAATAAGGATTATAATTTTCTCCCTTTCAGTCCTTTCTGTGCTTCATGCAGTATCGTCAAAGGAATCGCAACCGGCGTCAAAATGATCTATTTATTTTAAGTGATATTTCGTGACAAAAGGCTTTTTATGTGTTTGTCGCAGTGCACTTGAAGAATATGCCATAAGAGATGATAAAATGCAGAAAGAGAAAGCGCGACGCTGTTGCGTGGTTCTGTGTCGTAAAGGGTTCGCATGTTGTGCTTTGTGTATCTTATTAAAACCACTTTGACACTTTAATAACAGTTATTTCTAAAGTTGTAGCCATCGTGTTATGGAAGGACACGGTTAAAGGTTTAAATTTAAATGTTGTTATCGGACGTGTTTAATTCGGTTCTATTCGGTCAAGATTTACCGTAACATAACTATAAAAGAAACGAAAAATTTAAACGTTTTGTAAAAGGCTGGCTGAATTCCGTGCTAATAATTCTTCATTTACCGGAGTTAAAAACACAAAAAGGTGGTGTTTAAAGAATATAAAATTTAATAGGACCTTACTAGGGTCGTAACTGTATTTTGCATATATTCCTTGTTAAATGAAAATATCACGCAAGTATTTAAGTACCGAGGCTTATTATACGTCATGACCAGGGCAAAACCACTCAAAGTACCTACCTTTTTATCGTTTAATAATTGAACGTTCAAGGAATTATCCTCCAGGAAGCGTTTTGGAAGAATTTTGTAGATATCATATCGCGTTGTTTTTTCAGCATGGCTGCTGTGAGTGCAGATACAAGTAACAAGTGTTCAATATTGGTTCTGGTCAGATCGCCTGTATGTGGCAATTGTCACAAAAAACGTATGTCTCGGAAACTATGACACATGACAGCTGTTAGTGCTCCGCGGCCAAAAATTCACACGTTCAACTGAGATAACGCTTGCAGAGTAAATTCTTGAACGTCTTCATACAATTATCATGATTTGCAATGTGATTTTTATCAAAAACTCCTAAATGCAAAAATAAGGCAGTTGATAGCAAACCATATGAACTTATCACGCAACCTACGTTCATGCTAGAAAGAGAAAACCACAGCAATCCACGACCAGAACCAATATTGAACACATGTTACATTCAGTCATATGTGTTTAATTTAATCTAATTCCATACATTTAACTTTCTTTATGTTTGTTACCACTGCTCTATTTTCTGCTACCTACTCATTTTTTTAAATCCTCTGAAATGTACCCTAATAAAGTCAGAGCTTTTTAAAGTACAGACTGCTCCATGAGTTGTCACTGGTTAAGGCCCCAAAGATCAAAATCGATTTTAATTTTTTTTGTGTAAATGACAATCCTGCTAACAGGATGGAAAGTTTAAAAACTAGTATTTAAAAATGGTACTGCGCTGTACCATCATGCTCTATAAAAATGGTAAAGTATTGTGCAACTTTTGAACTAACTTAAGGACCAGTTGTTTCAGTTGTTACATTTACACCAAGAGTAATTATACGAAATTGTGTTAGTTTCGGGTAGAACTAAAACCTGCAGATTGTAAAAAATAAATAAACAATAACAAAATTTTTAACTTAAGAGAATATGATTGTATAAAATTACCATTTTAACTGCAAATAACGGTTTTAGTAATATGTACGATATGTCAAAAGCTTGATGGAGACGAGTTGTATTTTCTCCAACATTTTAACGCTGTAAATCTGAGTAAAAGTTCAACAAGCTGGGAGAAACTAATTTCAAAATATAAAGTTGAAATGAATTTCCCACAGGTGGAGTGCAGTTATTGGTGACAAATCTTTCGTAGGTAATTTCTAAGTATTGCAACGAAAAATTTCTTGATTTATTTTCAATCGACAAAGCGATATAGGAAATGAGTTTTTCAGACACGTGTTTAACGTCTTTGTCGAGAACAGGAAATTGAGTTTATTGTGTGCACCTAAAATTTGAAAGTAACTTTTCGAAAATTAATTTCAAACTAAAACGATTGTGTCGAAACGTTTCCATTGATCGTCGCCGAATTTGTTATTTTTAATGTGCAGTTTATTTAAGGCAATAAATTTAATTATTTATTGCAAAGTTTAAACAGCTTGTTTGTTTTAAATCTGTCATAATCCATAAATAAAAGACAATTCTGGTATAAATTTATTTCGAATTGTGTATACGTGCTGCTACGTGTAGTCTATCGAAAAAGGAGCAAAAGCGTTGTAAGCTCGGTTAATGGAAATACATATTGCAAAGTTTCCTCGACCAATTTTCGCGATGTTAGATAACAATGCACGTGGAATTTGTTGGAAGCGAGCAAACTGCCCTCGCCTTACATTATGACGGAGCTGAAGACATGGCTAATGTTCCACCTATGGAAATATCGATTTGTTTCAGGCTGCAATAAATCATCTTGATCAAAAACGTCAAGAGAAATGTGCAGGTCGTTCGGCTTTTATTTAGAGAAACAAACTTGTTGGGAGCCGTTCATCGGGAGAAATCTGGAGAAGAATACGCATTTTTTGTAGCAGAAAATAAGAGCACAAGAAAGCACTTTCGAGATTAAAATATTTTAAAGACATCTCCCACAAATGAAGCAGTACATTTTATCGAGGTGAAAAATGAAAGCATCGTAACAAGAACAAATTTCTTATCAACAAGAGACTTGATTTTAATCAGGGAATATGACAGAAGTTTTTCCGGAAACCTGCCGGTGAAATTGAGTGAGAAATTGCCGTTTACAAAACAGCTCTTTCATTGTTTTTATTTTTCGTCGCGATGCGTAAATAAACACATCATTCATAGCAGGAAAAAATGAAGGTAGCTTCAGAACGAGCGAATTCTGCATGAGGGAACAATGCTCGAACATTATGAAAGAAAAACAACGTTTACTTCGACTTGTTGAAGAGTTGTAAAAAACTGTGAGTCTAGTGAGACTGCATTCCCATGTAGCAGGTGTGATCAAAGCGGTAGTTGAAAAACAAGCGACGGTGTGTGGGGCCATGGCTTGCTTGACGGTCGGATTTAGTAGCCACAAGCTACTACGATCTGCCCTTTCTTCCCAACGATTCACTTATCTGACCAAACAGTGAATTATTATTTATTAGTTGCGTATATGAACTGTTGTGCTTATTGCTAAACGAAATAATATCACGTTGTGCCAGACATAATGCATCCTTTCTGATTTTTGGTTGAGTTTACAGACCGCCTATTCACAGGAAATTATTGTAATCAAACAAACCGCTAAAATGATGAACTTGAAACGCAACAATAGGACAAACATTTCACAAAGTAACTACCTACCTAATTGTTGTAAGTGAAAATAAAAAATGAAATCCACTTGCTACTAGTTCTTGTAATATTATATCTGGTTTCTTGCGAAAATAACACATTTGCCTTAAAAAGCAAAAATCTTCGTTAATGACAAATTATTATGAATTTTCTCTTTCATCATGCCAAAGAATGTCGTCCTTATGAAGCGTTTCTCTTATAAGGAGCAATACATAAAAAGAAAATTTCTTGCTTTATACAGTAGAACCGTTATGTAATCAAAATAGGTTGCTACAAATGTTAATTAGTGAACATTTCGTCGTTTTGTCTGACATTCTTATTAAAACTGTTAGTCATATACATTTCTAACAATAATTAAATGCTTCCCAGTTTGCAACTCATTGCCATATCAAACCAAATTATTTGTCTAGGTCTAGTACCTTAAACATATTTCAAATAATTTGACTAAAATAAAACACTTAGAAACAGAATTTGTAACTTTATGGGTCTGTTTGGGGTACTTAGAAGGTAAACATATTAAAAATATAAGGTCATATCAGGTAAGCTAACATTTTATCGTACTTAACTCGTAAGTTTACCTAATTCCCAGCTAGTCAAAACACATCCCAAAGTCAAAAATTCTGTTAAGACTGAAAATTTGTTAATTAGTAATTACAAACAACAATTTGGATGAGCGTAATTTGCAAAATTGAAAACAATTTCCGAATAACGAGTAACAAAAACATTGAATTGTGATTGTTGGTTGTGTTAATTAGGAGTTACTGGAAATGCCTAATTAACTGTTTATCTTTACATTGTTATTGTCTTACATTGTGTGATGCAAGTCGTTAATGAAATTGAACTTTAGTGGCCTTAAAAAAGGGTAATTGGGTTTGAAGACGTTATAGCACACTTGTAGGTGTATCCCAACATTGCATAATTTACAACCTACTCATCTCCGTAATTTATTTACTATCAGCCAATTAATTAGGTAACATGATGCTTTACGAGCTTAGCATCAATACCATTGCTCGGTTTAGCCCCCTTTTAGGAGTTATCGAACAATATCTTGACTACATAAGGATGTTAATCAAGGATTCAATTGTGTCTTGTCATCATTAATCGAATAATTGTGTGTTGCTACCTAGTTCGAATTCCAATAATCGCAAACGAATGATACTCTCCAGATTACTGGCCAGAATCCACATCAGTGGACATGATTTTGAGGATTAATTGGAGGTAGTAATTTAAACCTTTGAGCTAATCTTTATTCAAGCAAATTGTGGCGATGGCGTTTTCATATCGACATGACTTAACTGTTACCGGTAATGAACCGTTTCAACAAACAACAGCTATATTAACCCTGCATCCAAGAGGAAATGTTGCATTGTTAATTAGCGTGAGTAGTTTTGCATGAGAATTGATTGAGATTAACAACTATCTGATAGTAATCATCCACTGGATGTGTTTGGTTCCTTTAGGTATGTAATTACGTTCGACTGCAGTGTTCGCTATTTGAATTATTTAACGTTCGTTTAATAATTGGTTTATGGAGTTTACAACAAGAAGTGTATTTTTCATCACTTGTGGATACGATTGACAAGTCTCACATGGCATTCAGACAGCTTTAATTTATTTACGATGTGTAGCCGTTTAATTGCCAAAATCAATAATAACCCCTGCCGGACAACAATTTGCGGACCTCACGCTCGACTAATTTCTGAGGGTGTGACAAAGGTGGACAAAGTGGCGTATGATTAAATCAAACCTACACAGGCTTAAGACGAATGTTCGTTTAATACTGCCTCTCCTTTATCGCAAAGGGCTTGATCTAACCAAAATCCTTACCGACTGATCAGGAGGCATTTATTTGCCGAGCTTAACTGTCTTCTCAATGCCAAAAGTGTAATTAATATCTTCAAGACCATGAAAATAATTTCCTTAAAACTGTGAAACTTTTTTCTCTCAGACACCTTTGCTCTCCGGTGTTACGTATAGTCAAAGGATCAGTCTGAGACAAGACGGTAGATGGACTTGAGATGGATGGAGTGAAAAAGTATTACTTAGGGTGCAAGAACGGCTTTTTATAACAAAAGATAGGAAGTGTGCCAAAGATAGAAATCTGGATGTCGATGTCGAGAATTTCTGGTGTCTTTTATTCTTTCCAGCTGATTGATATAAAACATTATTTTATCTGGCCAGTTTTTGGTATGGGTATATTGTTAGAAAAGGTATTTTGCAATGTGAGCTGTAAAAAATCCATCAAAAATCCGTCGTATCGATTGATTGTAAAAAGGGTTCCTATTTTATCAACGGTGAAAATATCGGGCAAGTTTGAAAAATCGCTCTGTTATTTGAGAGAATTGAATTTTCCGCATAATCCATTGCGCCTTGGAAGTATAATTAGATTATTTTAAGTACTTTCTGCTTTGATAAGTTTGACATAAGAGAGTCTAAGAAGAAACAAGGCCCACTTATTTAATCAAGTTTATAAAATGTAACCGTTTATAAAGTTTCTTACCCCAGAGTTGACTGTTTCAAAGTCCAGACGGAAGAAGGAAGTTATTTAATTAAATTCAGAACATTTCCGTCTTATAATCCCTTTTGAGCATCGAAAATCGACCGCAACATTTCCCCTTGTCGTCTTCGATTTGTTCGATAAAAGCTCGCCCAACACTCCGATGCAGCTCCCATAAATTTCACCCGTAAATATTTTACTAGTGTATGTTGATTAAATCTAAATTGTTGTAGATATCAGCCTCTATTCGCCTGCATCATAAACGCTGGTAATATTGCAAGGGTTGTAAATTCTCGAAGGTTTACGTTATTTTACTCCACTAGTTCGAATTTTCCTGTTTGTTTTGCGTTGCTGTCTGTTGTTTGAGTTCCAGTTGCAGTTTACGTAATGACAACTAATCTCAATTTGTTCGTGTTGCTCTGTCCTGGAGACTACACAATGCTATTATCTCTAATGTTGCCAGAATGCCACTTTTACCGCACATTTTATTATAAGGCCTTTGTCAACATATCGTGCATCGGCCATTGTTGGAAGTATTTGCTTTCTAATTTAATCCGATACTTGTTCTGGTTGAAATAACTTTTCCAACACGAACTTTACTAATTTTATCATCTATTTGAACTGTTAAATAAACGGAACATTTTTCGTTAAGTTCGAATCTCTCATTTATTCCCACGTAATACTACACTTCCAAAATTTGGGTCAATTAACAAATCAGTGTAAATTATTAGAATTTTTTGGAAGGGAAAGGTAAATATCCATTAAAACTCCGATCAAAGCAGGTACAACTCTGGAACGAGGTATTAAAGTTGCCGTCCGTATGGCTAATGGAGTTCCAACCCTTCTACCCCTAAGCACAGAATCAATCACCAGCATCACTTTGTCAACCGATTGTGGATCACACAAAAGCACTCAGTAATTTGCTTCCTATGGTTCAAGCACATTTTTTTAATGCCTCTCTGTACATATCTCACAGACAAATTGGAAATTTGATAACTGTTTTGATTCGGGGCATTGCGAAAGCTACAATTTCTCATTTACAAAGTTATACGGGATTTATGACATCCTTTGTTCGCGAAATCGCCATTATTTCTATTCATGAAAACAACTAATCGAAACTATTTGTTCATTTGATACGGGCATATGTGCAGCAGTTGTTTTCAAAACTTCTGTAATAAATATATTCATAAAGTCCGGATTTAAGCTCGAGAAACATTTAAAAGTCATTATCTTCGAACAGATTAACAACTTCTATTATTATTTTATAAAACATCACTCTTTAATTTTCTTAATTTTCGGAATTTTTTCGTCTTGGGGCTTTTAAGTCAGAATTGCTTATCTTAAGTTCCTGACACAAGTAAACTTTCGAAGGATTTTTCTGTAGTAACAACTGCTATGGCCCTACTATGGTCGACATCGATGACATTCTTTCCAAAAAAACATTGGTACAATGTTACAGGTCACATTCTTCTAACTTGTTTCCAATTTTTCTTTCATTTAACCTTTTTTACCTTTACATAAATATGTAAAATTCTAGACTTGCTAGACGATGGACAAATTGACAAAGGTTTGTCATAAAATTTCAGTATAGAAACCTTGTGAAACTTTAATAGTGTGGATAAAATATGGCGGAAAAAAATATGATCTCTTTCTACGTGTTTAAACCTCTTCTGTCGGTAGTATATTTTGTGCTCATTGATAATGTAGGGCTTGAAGAGTTTTATGGCGTCGATAGAAGGGCACATTTTGGAGCTGATAAGAGTCAACGTTCTCATTCATAACAATTAAACCCCATTCACATATAATCAGAATGAGTTTGGGAATTAGGTAGCTGAAACGTAGTTATCAAGTTCACGACCTTTAGGTTTTTGTCGGTAGATATTTCCTGACGTGAGTAATTACAGACAAACTCGGCTATTGATCAGCTCTACCTAAAGTGATTTATTATAAAACTGGTCTAGTCTACCGACCGGCCAGCCCTGATGCATATTAATTGGTTTGGACACAGCGCACTGCATCATCATCAAACCTTACTAGTCAACCAGCCTAAAGATGACTTTGACTAATATTTCAGTTCGGATTCAAAGAAGGAAATTAATCACACTTTAAGATTGCTAAATCTGCCAAAATAATGTTCCATAAGTAATTTTACTTTCTTCACTGAAACTTTTTAACTTGGACACGTGTTGAAATGGAATTACCTTCGCCTACACAGGTAATTTTCTTTTGTTGAAAATATTCCGCATGAAATTTGATGTAATTATAACGGAGGCTGCAGTTCTAATGAGAAACTTTTATTGCCACATTTTTCCTCCCAGCACCTCAGCCTTCTGAGAATGCAAATACGTCTAATAGGTGAATAAACTTATATTTTCATACTGCATTACCCTCAGACTTGTTAAATGTAGTCCAATAAAAAGACTTGGCGCATTTTGCATTTGTCGATACCAATCTCAAGTTCCCATGAATCATTTAGATTTGTAATTAGCGAACGTAAGCTTGCCTACATGACTATAAATAAAAATCGGTTCCCTGATTTATATTGTTTTAATATTTAACAAAAAATAAATGATACACGAGTGTGTGATACTAATTAACATCCAGTAGGCGTCGAAACTGGATTATTTGAATAATCCAATTATTTATGAACAAATGGGCAACTGATGCTAAAACTTACGCAAAAATCAAATTTATTGTATTTTAAGGCCACAATTAATTGTAATCACTGCGACATTGAGTTCATAATTTTGGTCTACATGTTTTCATTCCCTACGTGAAACAAGTGAGCAACGTAAATTATTACAAATCGTACCAACGGACCGAAATGCAATTAGAAAATCGCCTCAGGAAATAATAACATCCAATATTTGGTATTTATACTAGTTGAATTTGCAAGCTTTTATGTTCACTTTTATTGCGGAGGTTTAAATTCGAGTCTCAATTAAAAGTTTTGAAAAAAGGTAATGGCTCAAAAAAGAGATGAGTTTATTCAACTAAGTACTCGCAGCGCTAGCTATAAAAGCCAGAAAACAAAATAAGTGTGAGGAACAGGATGTAAGCACTATCTGGGGTTTCTAGATCAATTAATTTGCTCTAACACGACTCACTGCGTTTATGTGGACGATTTATATCCGATGAATATCAAATTGATATTTGATAGATTTTTTACCACTGTTTATGCGAAGATTTATGTGAAAAGGGAGGCATTAAGAAAAAGGTTTTTAACTTGTGGATTAGCTAGATGTCTTCACACAAATTGCAATGCATATTTTAACTGAACACGAACAAATGTACGTCCAACTTATTTATTTCTAATACAGAAGCAAAAGAACAATACTTTATTAATTAAAATGTTTTTCGCAGCGCTAAAGGGAAAGTAAAATTATGCATTTATTGTATAAACAAGCTAGTTGTGGCCTTTAGTATTCAAAAAGATAACAATAAACACAATTTTCCTCGAATAAATTATCATACAAAAAGAAGCTTCGTTTTTCACTCGTCAAGTCTAGAATCTACAGCGCTTTAAAATTCCTCTTGAGAACATGTTGATTACTGCTGCGGTATAGGGGATACTGTCTTTTATAAGGCAAAGCTTATTAATGCAAATTATTACAGGTTTGATCGGTTTTGCGTATTTTTTCATCAAGTTTCCAGCTTTTCTTGACACTCATTAGAGTAAATTTACATTGGCAATATGTCCGACTTGTTTATTTTATTACTCGTGTGCAAATAGTGATTTCTTTATCTGGTAGCGATGATCTCGACACGACCAGACCATCATACGTGTAAAAAGTCCGTTTTGTCGTCATTACACTTGCATTAAGGCAATGGGATTTTATTTAAGTAGTAAAGTAAATAATGCTGTAGGCGAAACAAGAGAAAAGAATGAATAATTTGCCAAGGAAATGCCAATTTCCTCTTACATAAAGCGTTGTAAATAAAGAATGAAATAAAACAGGTTAAACATTCTTTTGTATCATACGGATAATCATGTTTTACTGCCGCCTTGGATAATATATGATGCTGTAACTTATGTCTGCTATTCGTTACTGTTTTGTTTGCTGCAGGTGAAATTACAAAATAAAATAACGCACATCCTCTAGCTGAAAAAAGATTTGTACTTAATTTTAATGAGGCTTTGATTTGATAGCAGTTTTGAGTAAAACATTTTTCAAAAAATATTCATTTTTGCATGTTTTGGTATTGGGTGAGATGGGGAGAAATAAAAAGAAATCGTATTGTTGTAAGTTGGAAATTAAGGGACAAAAAGGTGATCTGTATTTAACAAGTGTGAAAAAGTTAGCGCAATCCTTGTCACTTGTAACAATTTAATCAATTCGGGAGTTCATATTGATTCAAGCCGTTGAGCGATCTCGGCAAATAGCAGAGGCAGCTTAGCCGGAGATTTGTACAAATAGAACAGTTAGAACAGTGATAGTAGCACTGTAGCCAAGTGCCGGGAGTATTGCTTACAAGTGTGTAACACGACTTTAAATGTGTGGGAATATCAGAGCTGAAATCCTAGGGCTACAGACCGATCCTCGGGGAATTAAGCACTAACTAATACCTCATAACGCCAGGATTAATTGGGACACCCATAAGAAACTGGATTTCCTGAAATATGGCCCTTGTGATAAATGACTTACACTGATTGTTCTAGAATTGTTTTGGGGGTTTCTTCATCTAAAATATCGCAATTTGTCAATACCTAAAAATAAAGGCACTTGCTTTGTGACACAAAACAAATAAAACCATTATGAGTAAAGTGAAAACTTAATAAAGTCTATGTGCAGCTGACAAGCTTTTAGGAATAAAATTACAAACGTCTCTTTGAACTTTTATTTAAAAAAGTGTGTTGAACGCTTTTAACAGTTTTGTGTTTTTTTATCGGTTGACTTTGAAGAAAATCACTTTTTTTCCATTTTTGCTGTTAGTGATTTATGCTATAACTTTCATTATCATGGAGTTAATAAGATGCAAATTCAGTCTTTCAACAATGCCAAGCTTTTGAAATAACTACATGACCATGTAATATTTTACAGAAAAAAAAATGGTCGCGCTCAAACTAACCACTTGGTAAACAACCATTAATGTTGTTCGCTTTATCTCTAGGAAATAATTAATTTATGTCCAATCTCACTTATTACTAAAACATCGCACTTTGTCTTTAATTAATGGAATTAGAACTTTGATTTCGCAGCGGCGTTTATAATTAAATCCCTGTCATGACATGAAAAATATCATACAAATGATAATAATCCATGGCAAAATTACGCTTTGTTCACACTTTGAAGTACTGATTGATTTTGTCAAGTTACAAATTTTTACATAGTAGTTTGTACGGAAAGTTAGCGATCGTTGGCACAGAAGCGACAAACGTGAGATAAAATTATAAAAAATATCGAGCATCAAACCGCTTCATTGGAATACTAAGCCGTCAGATCTTTCAAAAAGGGGCATAAAAAATTGATTAATGTGCAGTCATTGCATATTACACGGTGAAATGAATGGCAATAAATTACGTTGTTCTATTTTACCATCGATGTGACGATGCTTGTTTTCGAGCCGGTTATCTGTTCCTCTCCGCCTATTATTAGAGAGATGAAAGCTTTAGGCAGAACCAAAACGATGAATAATAAAAAATCGCTAGAGCTTTTGTTGGTAAGTGCACAATCGAGAAACATGATGATTTCTTCTTGGTTTCAGGTAGTTGAGTATATATTTGTTAGTGAAGCTTTTGATTTGAATAAGCCACTCAGATGCATACGTCAGTCCTCTAACTAAAAGAAGTGAAAGATATGGATTGCTTTTATTCCAGCAAAGGGGAATAAAAAGCAAATGTACGGCACTAGATTTTACGATTTATACTGGGTTTTTCTTTCAACGGTTTCCAGAATAAAACGAATACAAACACTGCAATTTTTCACCTATTGACGGGAAAACATTTCATTCAATAACCTTTTACATAAATTAATGAACGTACCTACTGGACGCTAAATGTTCTCAGATCGTCGATCAAAAAAAGATTTCTATTTTATTAATTACGACCAAGAATAAATCATTTTCTGTGATAGTCGATAAAGTGTAACTTGTGATGGGAACCAGTAAGCCTTTATCATGCCACGTAATTGATCAGCTTTCTTATGCACGGTGTTTGAAATGAATTACATTAATGAAAGGCATTAAGAGTTGAAGGTGCCGACACATTTTTACCAACGTTTACAACCGAGTGATTACACATATTTAAACGATGGCCATCATTAAATCATACCTGATGTTATCTTAATGTATCGTTTCCTTAGGGTAAATGGGATTGGAACCCATACAAACGGAAAGATAAACTAACTGGAGAGATCCTACATATATTAGGGCGCTCATAAATCGGATTAGTTTATATTAGAGACAATTCGGACAAATGGAATTTCAAAAACGGGCCCTTGAAATGGCTCAAATTCGGTCCGATAATGTACAGGAAGTCTCAGCAAAAACTTCTCTTGAGATTAAGCAAAGTTAAAGTTAAAGAAAAATTGCATATAGGATTTTCTTTTTATAAGTAAATGTTAGTCCGCTCATATTTATTACTTTCAGCTTCATACTTTTATCTAAACAGCACAGGTTCTCTGACTAATTGCTGGAAGCTTTATTTGTTTCTTTATTCCCTATTGTTCTTGTATAAAGTTTTAATCTAAATTAGAATTTCCCGTCGCCTCGTACGGTTTTATGCAAATGACTGTTGTTTTTATATCTGAGCCGCCTGTAGGACTGAACACTGTCAGCCTGAATCTAAAAATAATTGTTTTTAATTGTAACCGAGTTCGTAAACAGCTGTAATTGAAAATCTCTTTTTTGTAATTTAATTTCACGGATTATTTCGTTTCCTCTTATTTTCTACTAGAAGTTTCGGAATTTAACTTCCTAATGGAGAATTCATAGAAACGCTGCTCCAAAACCGAACACCCGCTTCTTTTGTTATTTTATACTGGCTTAACTTGCAGTTGTATAAATTTAACGAGGGATAATCTAACTTTTAATTGCTTATGGAAGGTGTTTTCTTCTTGATACAACAAACCAACGGCTAGAAAGCACAGTTTGTGATGTTTTCCAAAGTCTATTACACATTTTTTCCAAGTTGGTCAATATTTAATTAGTGCGTATCTTGGCAATCTTTCCTTGAGCATTTAGTGCAGCAATTAGTTCCTCCGGTCTGCAATTCAAGATGGTGCAGATAAAAGTGTAGCACTATCTGGACAAAATCCCTGCGAA
Organism: Tribolium freemani; assembly: GCA_939628115.1. Classification (NCBI taxonomy): domain Eukaryota; kingdom Metazoa; phylum Arthropoda; class Insecta; order Coleoptera; family Tenebrionidae; genus Tribolium; species Tribolium freemani. The sequence continues at coordinate 13,729,452 of OW626785.1, read as the reverse complement.
GTAATGGAAACCTAACGGCTTGTGTAGTGGACAAACCGAACTTGAGGTCAGCCGATATAAGATTAGACGTAAAATCGATACAGATAATCGCTGATTCCTTTAATGGTTTTCCAGCTTTAAGTTGTTTTATGGTTCGGATTATTGCCACCAACTTCTCCGCTAGCTCGCCATTTTATACAAAATTCGGGATAAAATTTTGTCGAGTGGTCATTAGTTTCTTTTCGGGATATGGCTACAATTTTTATGAGAACCGTTTCGATAATATCGCTGAATTTTGATTGGGGATTGTATTTCAATAAGGCTCACAAAAAGACGGAAGTTGAATAATTTTTATTCATAGCGGATTTGCTTATTAGCATTTTAAATGAATTTAAATGGAATCCTTTAAACACCACCTTTAAAGTTTAGAGTTATTTTAGTTTTAACTTCTGAAAAAGGTGACGGGCGAACCTTATATTCAAATAAGCTTTCACTGAATACTCGCGAAGGAAAACGCAATTTCTACGTTATACTTAGAAGTTGATAAGAATTAATCATTATATTCTGTTTAATCGCAGCAGAGTTTTCAAAATCACCGCTGGAATGCATTCGATGAATTTCCTTGAGTCTTAACTAGCAGGCTTGAGCAAGTTGGTGCTCAAAAGAGTTAATAAGCAGGATTTCATACAAAGTGTACTCGTAAAATTCCGTTGTTTTGTTGACTTTCCAGTTTGTTTGAGTTTGAAAGTATGCGATCTTGAAGACTTTTCCGTGTGTTCATTAAAATTGCAAGTTTAGTCTCGTTTTTCAATAAAACGGTTCTTTCCGACATATTAGATCATAACCATATTTTTTGCGGAAACGTTAAGCGATAAATTTCGGACAATTTATATTGGAACTGCTGCTGTTGAAAGCGACTTGGGTCATTTAATTGTTGCCATTAACCCCTTAAACTTTATGTTTGTTCCTTTATATCTAATCGTTGGAATTTAATGGCCTATTTTACAAATTCACAGTTTTAATGAAAATTCATGATTCCGATTTTTTTTAAATGCTGCAGATTTAAAGTAACTCGTTCAATTAGCAGATTGTCTGTTTTAATACAGAAGTTGCGCGGATCAAGTGTCACGTAAAGTTTTAATTAGGCTAGAATTCATTAGAAATATCAACACATAAACGTAATCTACGTTTTACTCAGCTGTGCATAAAATTAAGGACAGTTGGTACACAGTTTGTTTGCGAGTAATGTTTCACAATTATAATTAATGTCCGACTCAAAAATTTGATAATTAACTTGATCTAATTACGACCTGTTTTAAGTATTTCCAATTAGAAAGAAAGAATTTTTCAAGAAGTCGTTACACTTGGCGCTCTTAATTTTAAGGTTAAATGCTTCCATAAAATTGAAACATCGTTTTTGAAATTCCAGTCACATTTTTATATTTCCTACCAATTTAGGCGCATCTCTTCGCACTTCAAATAAATACTACGTAAGTTTTACTCAGACTTCAACTCTTTTAAATGAAAATAAAGAGGAAATTCCGTTATTTTTCTCAAGGGTTGTTGGCGTGCGAGTGGGACAATTTCACAAAGAAAAAAGAATTTCAAATAGCAAACATACAAAACATACCTCCTACAGTTTTATTTTAAAGTAGATATGTTTAAAAGTAAAATTACATAGTGCTACTTTTGCCCAAAAAATGTGTTTCTTTAATTAAAAAGTGAATCCTTGATGAGTTAAACTGATTTTCTATATTGTGCATAAAGAAGACGTAAAAATAGGCGACCACATTTGCCCAGAAGCCATATTTTTATTTCTTAATAGAACGTCTATTATCTTCGCTTCTTCAACAAAAATGTGTTACAATTACCGGTTGTAATATAAACGGCAGTTCGTATCATGAAATTTTACAATAATAGTTATTATTATATCCAATGGCCGGAGAAGAAGCGCTTTAGGGTCAACTTTGTCAGTGGTGGTTATGGTGTATCAGAACTAGTAAATATAAAAATGTAATGTGTATTATATCGTATTACGTTCGATAAGAGTCAGTGAAATCTTTGTTTCGAACCAGTTTGGTTTGATTTTTCAGTACTTTATTTTAGGAAATAACCTTAGTATATATTCAGTTTATTTCGATGAGGAAAATCATCTAAATAAATAAAAAAACAATTTGTTGGGCAAACAACGCTAGGAGAAGTGTAAAACAATAAACACAATTTTCAAATTTTAATTTCCCAAGTGTTTTAACCAACTTATTTAAAACTTTTGTTCTTTGTTTCCTGCACGGTGTGCGTCTCATTGTCTAGAAAGTCGGTGGATTACGAAAACTGAACTGGGAATGTTTCTAAAAAGCAAATTTAGTTCGTTAAGATGAAGTTTGTTGAGAAAAGTAGACTTTGTTTCAGGTATTTGGAAAAAGAGTACACGTGTTTTAGCTTTGTGTTGCATTCCAATTATCATAGATATTTGCATCTTAAAACCAAAAAAAGATTAAAAGCGCAGTTCTTCGACGGAGTTACCGATTTTGATTTGTTACCAACCACATATTTCATTCATAACATTGACATAATGTGCGCGTTTTATAACAATGGCCAAAATTTCACGTATGGAATTTAACCAGAATCTAACAATTACTACTGAATGCATTCCGAAACGGATGCCTAGAGACTCAGTCGACACAAATCCAAACAGCGCTGCATCGTTAATTGTTATTATTATTGGATGGATGTGGCGGAATGAATCAGTAGCTATCTGTAAGATCGAATGTACAGAAATTTCCAACTGAATTGTCCCGATGGTTCGATCGAACTGATTCATGGTAGCAAGTAGCGTTTGTGGTCAGTGTTAGAACCACTAATAATAAATAATACATCTGAGTGAATCGGATAAGAGACATGAGACTGCTGTTGCCAACTTCATTATTCCTGTTTAACCATGTAATGTAACTCTGTAGTCACCGTTTGTTATCTTCGATGGGCTGACATTATTGGATACTATCGATAAATTATCTTCAACACACGATTGTAATTGAAATAACTGTATCAATTTCAGGCACTACGCCAATAAATGCCCCCAGTAAGTAATGCTATTTACTTGTAAGAGTTTTAAGTTTATTTTATATTTTTAATTAGTTAAAAAACATCTGACTTAGGGTGGATTTTACAATCGTCAGATAAACCTCGGATAAGTTATTCGTAGTATAATTACTATGGTTACAATTATTACAACAATGTATTTTTCAAAAATTATCCCCAGGATAAAGTTATCCGACGATTGTAAAAGCGGCCCTAAGTAATGAGAATGACAACACAAAACAACTCAAAAACTAAATATATTTATTTTTTCGTCCCTCCAAAATTTGAGACACAGTGTATAAAGAATTTTGTAGATATTATCGTAAATGCTATAAGTGAAACTCTAATAAGTGAGTGATTGGGGAAGTAATTGTCGTAAGGTTATTATAGTCATTATTATTATAAACGCGCCTGGCAGGCATTAGTGGCGTTATTGATTTTATCAATTATATGTTATTTAAAAAAAGTTATAACCACCCGTTTTAATAATATGCATTTTAAAATGCCTTTGGTAAGATGTTAGATAAGACATTTTCATTTAAAGAGATTCCGTAACTTTGTAAGGAAGTTGTTCGTACTTTTTTTTATAAAATACATAGTTTAGTAATTTTACACCTCTCCAATAACGCCATCAAAGAAAATGTTAATCTTTAAAGTTGTAAGCTGTTGAATTTCCATTAAAGGGCGATAATCTTATGCGCGTTAAATAACATTTCTCTCGTTTACTTGGGAACCCTTCTAATCTGGGTCCCTTTTAAGCCAGCGAGTTGGTCGCCAATGGCCAACCAACACCTTTCGTCCCTTTGGTCCATTAGCTATCCAGATTTTCAGTGACTTGTAAAGGGCTTTAATGTTGCAAACACTTCTTAGTTTTAGTGCATACTGTTGAACCTGACCAAGAAAACAAACACATCCCCTCAAGTCCTGCATTTTGAGGCCATTTATGCTCATGACGTACAACAAAGTTAAATTTCAATTGAAAGTCAACAGTCACATGAGTTTATGAAGATGTTATGCACGTTTAATTTCAAGTGCGGAGCTTATTAAGTCGATCAAATGTTAACCTCGACTTCATGCCACGTAATTTCTCTATTTCAGTGAATCTGTTTCATTTTCTGGAATGAAAAAGATTCTTTTCAGGGGAAAGTATGTTGTCTTTGTAGATTAAAGAATTTGACTTGCCGCCAGAAGCAAATTTTAACTCAAATTTTTCATATAAAGTAGCTTTTCTTTAAATATATATTTTCACATTGTGCCTTAAAGTCGGTCAAGGTTGTTTTCTTTATTTGATCACCTTGTATTCTATTTTGACATTTGACAACAGACTGCTGAATAAAACCAAAGAGATTTGGTATTGACCCATTAGATGACAGTAAACAATGCAACCCTAAATCTAATTTCAGCACCTGCATTGCAGGCAAATTAAGTCTAATAGAGCGTTTCTAATGGGTTGTAGACTTGGTTAGACACCGAGGGAAATTACATATAAAAGAAACTTTTGATTTAGGCGTGATATACTGCGAAAACAATTACCAAAGTTAATTTAAAAGGGATTTCAGACTATAAATGAAAATTTTAATATTAATGTTACGAGGAGTGACATACTTAAATTTGATCTAAAGTAGTGAGACCAAAGTTTCAAAAAGTGTTTCAAATTATTCATGATTGTCGTAATTTCACCAAATCGTGACACTCCCTGCAACAAAATATAATATTTTATGAAGCACACAAAATTCTGCCTTCAGAATTAGATTCCCCTTTTACTACTGTTGCATTTATTACTTTTTGCCATTATAGAGGAAATGCAAGAAAATTGTAAATGAGAAAATCATAAACTTTTATGAGTGTACTTTCAATTACTGCATAAATACGTTGAAGTAAAATGTGTCTACAAGCGTAGTTTCTTCTTTTTGTTTCAAGATACGAGTTGTGATGCTCCTATAAACTTTAGCACACAAAAATATAACGAATTTAGTTACATATTTTCTTTACATTTTGTTTTGATCACAAATACGTTCTATTGTGAAATAATGTATTTTCTGCTCTAATAATAGTAATAGCATTATTCCGTGTTGAGACTTTCGGCGAAGCTTGGACGAATCCAAATCTGAACATTATAATATGTGATATGTAAATGTAGAAAAAGCAGGGATCGATCTGACCCAGTTTGTTTTAGCCAAACAAAACATGTCAAGTGTTCGTCTAAAGAGTGCAGGCATTTGCACGGTCTTTTCCCGAATAAATTCGCTGTATAAATTCCCTTTTATCTCAGCAACTAACCAATAAGTACTTGCTGTAAAAAGTTTAAAGCTAGTCACCGTGTGAGTTTCATCCTTTATCGATGCAAAAGCTCTTGAAGCTCTGACAAAAACAACATCTTCCCTAGAGGGCTGTCAGGAAGGCTTGAGAAAGGGCCCTGGCTCGACCTCGAGGGCTTCCAAGTGCCACCCGGGGAGATTCGAAGCTTTTGGGAATAGAAGGACACCGAATACATATCTCTCCACCTAAAAAATGCAACGAGTCATAATGGGGAAATATTTATTCGAATGTTGGTGCGCCCGTTATAGCGATGGAGTCCTCAAGGAGTTTTCCTCCGCCTTACTGCAGACGGGGATTATGGCGCTGCTGCTGAGACAGTAGTATGACAGGAAAAGTGACGGGCGCCGAAGCTGCTTTTTAAGTGTTAGTAGAATCCCATGTCTCGATCATGCAAGAAAAATGTCGCCCTCAGTCGTTAAGACACTGGGAAATGTCGAACTCGCTGTTTTATAGGAATGGTGCAGGTTTGAGGGCAGGCGGAGTTTTCCAGCTACGTACTCATACATTTACTTCACGCATTCAGAAGAATATCGAACATTCAACGCTAGTATAGCTTACATTTTGTAATAATTAGGGTCGTCCTTCACCCATCTGCTTACCTGATGAAACTTATTTTTTATCAAATATAATAAGGAATTTATCGCGTATGGGTTGCTTAAAAAAATGTGTTCAAGACTATGATTAAGGGGGCTTCAGTGTTTTACAGGCGTTTTAAGTAACATTTTTGAAATTTATTTAAAAGATACATTTTTCTACTTGGTTTGTAGAGGATAATAGTATATTAAAAAACAAGTTTCATAAAACCACTCTTGAAGCACGAATTCAGTTTCATCAACGAGTGGCGTTAGCCACGAGTTTTTTGAAGGAATGAGTGCTTCAAGGTGTTATGAAACGAGTTTTTTGTACTGTTTTTTCTAATTTGCCCCCTTTCTGCCGATTTTAAACAAAAATTGTTATTTTAATCGACTTAGGGATTTTTGTGACGGTTGGTAATGTCTCAATTTTAAAAGTGAAAAACTGTTTTAAAATTTTTGTTTTATTCAAATTCTGCTTCGAGTATGAATGATAATAAAGGTAATCTTGCATGCACGCCCCCTGAAATTTCTAAAATTGGCAAAAACACGGTCGCAAATTCTGCCAACCTAAAAATTTCCGTAAAATGTTCCGTGAAATTATGGCTATGACATCGCGCTTGATGACGTTGCGTGCTTTTATATGTCTATTAAAACATCCAAATGGCGGCAAATTACAAAAAGCCTTTAAAAATGTGGTCCATTGTTTATTAGATTCAGAAAAAAAAAATTAAAACTGAGAAAAATGATGTTTTTCAGCCGTTTTAAGTGACATTTTTTAAACTGATTTACAGGATACATTCTTTATTCCGAAGAGTCCACTAAAGGGCCAAAAGTACTTTATTTTTCTTTTAACACATTGTTGATAGGAAATAATTTTCAAAAAGTACTAGTTTTTTTAGATTTTTTTCAGTTTTCAAACTTTTTTCTTAATTAAATAAAGCAACGATCGCATTTTGAAAGACTTTCTCTCCTACAGCCCGAGTAGAAGATTGCGTCCTGTAAAGCAGTTTCAAAAATGTTACTTAAACCAGCTGTAATACACTGAGGAAAATGGCTAAAATTTGACCCTCGCCTTAATAATAGTCTTGAACATTATTTTTTAGGCAACCCATTCGCAAAACATCCCTGTGGATATTATATTTAATAAAAATAAGTTTCTTCCGATAAGCAAATGGGTGAAGGACGACCATAATTCGTATCCTCTACTATAACCACTATGAGGAAAATTATACTCATCGTGTTTATTGTTCCGTTATTAATTAATAATTATTATTAAATAATCACTGAAAACGATAACAACCTAAATAAGGACAAACAAAATGTTATTATTGCAAACTCAGATCGAGGAGGTTCTACTATAGTACTGTTAAAAATTAGTGCGCCAATGAGTCGATGACTCATTCTTGAGATAAATAAGAAATTCGGGCAGGTGCAAAAAACTCTGACGCGCTAAGAAAATTTTTATCTAGCATTCGGCCTTCGACATGTGCAGTGTAATTTATGTGTTTCGTTTTGATTTTGATTCTGGATGTGCCCAGATTTTAGTGGAAAATCGGTACCCGGAGACTCAGTACTTAATAACAGGCAACATTTATGGACAATTACGAGTATTAGTGAAAAATGTGCTTCTAAGACAATTTTTGGAGTGCGATTTTTGCAACATGAGCTTTTGGTGTGATAAAAATCGGTTCACAGAACTTTTCACTGAACCCGGCAAATGAAAAGACATGGGTGCAAAAAAGGATCGAGGTAGGTTTAGTTCTTTTATTATTGATTATAAAATTTGTTTCGGTTTTTTATCTGCCACACAATATGTTCCAATGTTACGCAAACGTAAATAGTAAAAATGTTTAAGAGAAAAGAAAAAACTTTATTTTTATGTTGAGTTATTGGTTTAAAAATACAAGTTTTTTCTGTTCTGACAAATTATTTTAGCTGTGAAAATTTTTGAGATTGGGCAGATAAACATTATTTTGTTTTTCGAGTGTTTAACTTTCCTTTACATAGCGATATATTTTTTCGTTTACAATTACATTTAAAATATTAATTGCTATATTAGCTTCATTTCGTTTTGCTCCAAGTCACAATATTGTTATAATTATCACGTTCATGACATTCTGTTGCCTATGGCAACATCTCAGTGCCGGAACACATTCGGATTCGTAATTAGTTTGAATCTGCAATTAGACATCCTGACCTAGATGGTTTTGATTCTCTTATATTGCTTTATGGCTCTCTATCTGTTTTCTACTGTAAAAGAAATTCGCCTAAAGGAAATAGAAACAGTAGATTAATTAATTACAGTTATTGAGTTTTTGTAGATATTAATTTAGTTTAGTGTTGAAAATTAAATATTTGGTTCTGTAAATTCTACCAGTTACTATTTAGTATTTCTTAGCAATTTATTTAACTACTCAAACAACACGTTATGTTTTTCGCAAAAATGGAATCAATTGGGCGAAGTTCGCTAATTTGCAGTATCTATTTTAAACTCATTGAATTTGTTTGTTGATTGGCGTTTTAATTTATCGATTCAACAACATAAATAAGTGAAACGACAGTATCGAATTTTCGCAATGATAAATGGCATAATATGGCTATTAGTGTGTACATGCAATAAGAGTTTTTATTGGCAGAGTATAGAAGTTGAGTAAAATAATTCGTTTGCAGAAAGTCACTTCCGACCTTGGGTAATTTATCACTCCTGTGCTTATTAAAAGTCATAAATCTAGGGAGAAGTTTCACCGGTCCTAAAAATGTCTTTAATCAATTGCATCGACAAAAAGGCCCAAATTGGTTAATATCCTGCGAATAATCACAAGTCTAACTCTTACAAACTAGGGAAAAACGCAATCAACCCTTAAACTCGTACAATTATCGCAGTAATGAGCGGACGAAGTCGCCTTCTCTGCGCCAGCGCGACTTTTGCCGGGTTTCCCTGGATAAATCCAGCTCCAGTTTACCGTTGTCGAAGTAGCGAATCGGTGATTTTCACCAGTTTTTCCGGACGCACCACGAGTTTCCCGACCACATGATAACACAAAACTTGTGCGAAATCGCTGCTTGTTTGATTAACTTTGCCACATCCAGGGCGCCACATAGACCCTTAAACTTTTCACCAAAGTGAAAAACATTAAAACAATTTTTGTCAATTTAAGCTGTCTGGTGAAATAAATATATCGTTGTGCTAGGACTGTTTCAACGAATTATTTTGTCGTGTTTTCGGATTATTGCAAGGTAAATTTATGGCGTTACGTGCATGCAGAGGCTTATTTTCTCTCCTTTCTCCTCTTATTTTTCCGCATCGTGTCTTGAGCAAATCTTCTACTTTTTACGGCGTAATAAGCCAATGTATGATTTCTCGCTCATACGCACCCTCACCGACTTTTTCCAAATAGTTAAACGGATTTACCCGCAACTAAACGGCTAACCGATTTAGTGTCGGAAAAATATAAATTTTTAAATACATGAGTCGATATTTCCATTCAGGGCATTGCGATTCCACAGCGAATTAAATGTAATTCTCCGGGTAAATTTAATCTGTTTCGTAACAGTGTTTCCGTGTTTTTCATATGGGGCGAAATCCCGAAACCCTTCTGTTATATGAGGCAATTTTTGCGGGTCCGTAAAATATTCCAAATAATTCTTCATATAAAATATATTTTTTTATTTCGGCCCGAATGAAATATAACACTACAAAAGTGCCTCAGGACGATGAAAACAGCAACTTTTTTTATTAAGATTGTAATGTATATTTATCAGCAAAAAATACAATATCTATCCATCGTTCATTTATTGAGTGAATATAAATTTAATATCAAGTAACTAGCCCATAATTCAACTTATTTAATTGGCTCGAATACACAATACAACAAACTAAGTTTATAATTTACTCCAATAATAGTTGATCTATCTGCAATTTATAAAATAATAATCATTGATCCCTACTGAATTATTAAAATGTAATTTTTTGCACGTAGGAGGTCAGACAAGTATCTACGTGGTCTAATTGCTTTTGTAACAAGATTTAACCTTCCAATTCCCAAACCTATTTGGGATCATTTGTTTTATAAATAGGTTTACAATTTGCGCCCACGATCATATGTAAATTTGTGTGGGCCATGCAGAGGTGTGTTTGAAGGTAGACAGTGGTTGAATTGCAATTAACAATACTTTTTCAAATATGTACATAGTTTGCTTAATCAACATGTCTACGCCCTATAATTTTGCCGAGTAGGTTTCCTAATTTACTAAAACGTGGTGACAGAAATATAAATGAACTAGAGGATGACTATTTTTCGCGTTCGTACCCCTTGCGACTTAAATATAAGATCCGGAACGGTGGAAAAGCTTTTAGCGAGATTTATTGGTAAATCGAAATAATTTAACAGACGGCGGTTGGTTAAATAAAATTTCGCCTGATTCCAAGGCTACACAAGCGTTAACATTACGCGAGACTTAACATTCAATCTTTGAGAAGATAAAAGCGAACATTGACTTGCAACTTTTTTTAAAGTGGCTGTCAAGTACTTGTATGGCCGCAAACAAACCTGCTTTATTTACTAAGGATTCACAATAGAGGCTGAAATAGCTCACGTGTCGTTGAAGATGTGCAGAGTTCCTTAAAGTGTTCACATTGCGAGCTTCTTGCATTTTTTTAATTTAGTAAAATTGATTACTCCTATATTTAATAACACAAGATACGATCATTTACAGTAGGAGAGACAGGTTTTACATTATTATTTATGTTTACTTTTTGAACTTTGAAGTGACAAACTTCTCTTATATTATTCTTGCCCGGCGCCTCCACCATATTTTCACATACCGCGAGGACGAATTAATTTAGTATCTACAGACAACTAATTACGTAGAAAAACTAATAAGCATTTTAAAAACGAAAACTTATTTTATTTTTTATGCATTATTTAATAAATACGTAAACGAAATAGTTAACAGATGCCTACAAACTTGTCTATTTTGATTAATTTTTTTAACAAATTTAGGGTAAACCAACAGCTGTGTGACGGGTTATGTAGACACTTTGAAAAGTGTCAGAGATAAAAATGTGTTTTTTCTTTTAACTTATTTGATTGGCCGTCAAAAATTAAATTTTGTAAGTCGTCATTGATTTTACAAAGCGACGTATCTCAAGAAAGTACGGTATTATTAATATTAAAAAAAATGCAATTGCAATTGGTATAATGGCTGCTGCAAGTTAAAACAAATTTTCATACGAGAGATCCAAAAACATGTAGTTTCAAACATAAATTTAAATAAATTTTCAATCCCATAATTAACATCAACTATGATATTATTTATTTTTTAAGAAAGCACGTATTATGGACAAATTTTGTCTTGCCACTGATAACTGTATTTACATACGTTACAATTTATTTGCTACTAGCATTGTCACAGCTATTCTAAGAATAAAATAAATAGGTTTATAATAATAATAGGCTTATTAGTTTTGTGTCTTTTTGGATGTTAGTGTCAATAACGAGTTCTGATTCAATGCTGTGGCATTTTCTTTTGTCTGATGTGGACTATCTGCAATTGAACAATGTTGCGATCAGAATCCTGCAAATTAAAAGGACCTTGGAATCGATTCCGGGCCGCAATGGCCTTGTAAAGCAGTAATTGACTTCGTCTTACCCGCGTCGCTTTGGAATTACAACGTGGGAGTGAAAACGCAGCTATACTACGTGCGTTGTAATTTTCAAGAGGCAAGCCGCGGCAATTCCGGTGGTAATTTGTCGAGGTGTGCGAATAGGAACTTTGCTCGTAACATTCTGAGTTGTTCTAGATTATTTTGCATCGATCGGTAGGCTGGTAGGTACGGACCAAGTAACTTAGACACATTTTTTCATTTGGGGTGGAAATTACTTCCAATTCCGGGCTTGAAACAGGCGTAACTTTCTTGCAGAAATACGCGATTTCCACTACAGGAAACTCTTACGGAAAAGATTAATAAAAACTTTGCGCATTATTATTAACTTTGAATGAAGTGATTTTTTCTAAACCACCTACGGTGGATTAGATTGTGCCCCATGTTCTAATTCCAAGTTTCTTTTCGAAGGTTTTACACTGCACCTTTGTTTTTCTCCTGTATTAGATGTGTAATTGTAAATCAATTCAGTAGTGTTTTAGACGAAATTTAATTACAGAACAGAAGTAATTATCACATTCATCTTTGTCGGGTTAGTTCCCTTTCGTTAATTCTTTACGAAGTATAAACCACTAAGTTTGTGTAAGTGGCTAGTACGATTTCCTGTGAAGTGGTTAAACATTCAATTACCCTTAAATTACATAAATTCGGGTCGTAAGTGTCGAAGCCCAGTTTACTTTATGTGTGTAGCGTGCACAAACTTAGCCTTAACAAGCAAGTGGGCACTAGTTTCCTACCATTATCTTATACCAATTCTGGTTCTTGCATGTGCGTTAAATATTTAGAAAAGTATTGAAGTCAAACTGCAAAACGTAAACTCAGACTTTAAATGTTTTATTAGCAATGATTACCTTTGTTGAGAAGCTAAATTAAGCGATCAGTGTTTTAGTTCTTGTTTTTGAAAGCTCAACGTGCATGTGCGCTATTTATGTGGTGTCAGTTGTTCACATTTTTATGAAAATTTGCCGTGAGACAGTCATTTTGAAAGCGCACTCTCCCGAAACAGGTAATGATAACATCACCTCACCCTTATGTTTACCATAATTGAATCGTAAACATGACGTACCAACTGAATCAATAATTCAAAAATTTCTAGACATGCCAGTTGTTGTATACATGAAATTCATATTTTAAATTGATAATTCAGGCGTGCATATCAGTCTATCATACTATTGATTATGTTGAGCAGACTCTACGTGCTTTTGGGAATTGTTGCTTACCAAAGAATTGATTTTATATCATTCAAGTGCCCGTACAGATTGATTATTATTTCATCAAAGTCATTTGACAGTTATTGATGTATGGTATATCATCTGTAATAACTTTTATTCAATCATTCAAAGCGGACGTCGAGAGATGAACGAATTCAAGAAGCAAAATTCAATTTTAAAAAATACTGCGTTTCAGAAAAATCACTAGTGACTCCTAATTTTTATATAGGTGTTGTACCCCAGTCCCATTTTTTCTCTATGCTTTCAGAGATAAAGTAATCCGCGTTGCCTGGGTGCTGAATATTGTGGTAAGGCGCCAACATTTCTTCATCTTCATTTGCGTTTAAATTGAAGAGCGGGATTTCCACAAAGCCACAAAGCATTGGGAACTGTTGACTGTTTCCTTATTTTATGAGGAAAATGGCTGAAATTCGTTTTTCTAGCTATTTTACTTCAAAAAATTTGTATTTTTAACACATTGCATTCGCACATTTGTAACAATCACTTGGCTAATTTTAATTAAATCACGACAGCTCTTTAGCGTCAATCTAATTAAGGACACATACACGCTATCCTCAATATCGTCCTCAGTCCTCACGCAACTTACGTTCCACTGCTATTCAAATTGACTCTATAAATAAAATATCCTTCTTGTTGTTTCGAATTTATAAAACTATGATTTGCTGTGGGTGCATTTTTGAAGAGATTGCCTTATATGTTAAAGACTACTTTCGCGTTTTCCCTATTTTGATATTTCGCTGTCAGCACTGCAAAGTGTAATCTTGAAATTTATGAAATCTGCCGTGCAAAATGCAAATGCAGTGGAACAATTCATAATAAAACGGTGATATCCTCGATCGTATCCGTACAGCGTGGGTTGGTTCACAGATGTAGGTATTTTCCCGTTATCATCCACATCAATGTATGCTTCAGCAGCACACGTCGCCCCATAAACTGATAACGTCTCAATATTACAGGTTGCCGCTGTCGTAATAGAAAATTGTTATTGGTAATGATAGTGAAACCGGAGAAAAATACTTAATATCTTGCATTAAAGCTACCGACTCAAATCTCTCCGACGGTAATGCTTGCACTTGATTTTTGCATTACACAAAAAAGCTTTGTTAAAATTACAAATATTAATTACTCGGCAATGTTCCCAATTTTATTGCTCCAAATTAAATGAATATTTACATGACTAGCAACAAACGAATAATTAAAGAGTATGACTCTGCAAATATTGTGGCAAGTAAATTGAGTTTTCGCAAAGTTTTTCATGTCCTATATTATATTTAATTAAAATTTATTTATTTATTTTTTGAAGGGGGATTCATATGTCTACTGAGCTTGAAATATTCCACCTAAATTGCTGTAATTTGCTTGGCTACAGCAGACAAATGTATTGATTTTTTCGTCAAGTGGAAAGCTTTATTTATATTTACTTACTTCTGGTAGTTACACAATCGGGCAAATATTTTCTTAAATCATTTTTTCTCCAAACAACTACCTCATTGCAAGGCTATCCTTATTTTCATTTGATCAGTTTCGCAATTTATGCAAATATTTTTGCATAATTGTTTATTAGCAAACTAAAATAAAAATGATATTTATATCCAGTTCATTTTCTGTTGTTCGTTTATTATTTTTTATTCAAAAAAATGAGTGTCTGGAGCGAGGAATCGCAATATTAAATTAGATTTCTTTGCCGCAAATGTTTCGAAACGTTTTGAGGCTAATTCACCCCAATAACATAAACAAAATTTGAAAGTAATTAGAAAGGGGAACCGTTGACGCACCCTACACGTCTGTTTGAATAACTGCACAATTCGCAATCGCATTTTCTTCTGGAATGACAATGTATAAATTCCGCAACGTTTTATTAAGGGCTTAAGTGAGTTTAGATGCAATTTATGTTTGCGATTGTAATGTGTAATAATTGTTTTAAATTGATGGAAACGTTTCGTACAAAGCAATTTTAAAAGGTCCTATTCAGCCAAGTCCTTTTATCCTCTAAAATATTATCCGTGTTCGGATCGACTGAGTAAGTCGAACACTATCCAATTTAATATTAGATAGTATAAAATATATAGATTCATTTAAATTAGTTTTGCAGTTGCAGGTAATAAAAATTGATTTATGCCCCGACCACGTAGTAAAATGCGTTTGTGTGCAGTTATGAATTATTGTGATATTTTCAATGCAAATTGCAGAAAAGCGTTTTCGAACTCTTCGATCGTAAATTAAAAAACTGTGACGGGAAAACCCATGAAGAGATATTATTAGACAATTTCCAGCGATTCGACGGTAATTTTTTAGCTTTTAAAGTTTTAGTGGATAAACGAGAATGAGAAATAAATCCACTGCGAGAAAAGTTTTTCTCTTATTGCAATGCAGTCAGAAAGCAAGAGTTATTTACACATCACTGCTTGCTCGAATATACAGTCTGTATACAATAGAACAGCCAATTGCAATAAGTATCAAAACAAGAATTTGAATGTTGAACTTAAATGCCATTTAACTGGAAGGTTTGAGCAAGGATAGGTGAAACGTAAAAGCTATGATGTGAAACTGTATTTCAGGTGGGTATAAATATTATGTGTTTACTTAAGGATATCCCCGATTTCTTATGTATCTATAATTGAGTCGATTTTTGCCTTAACAAGAAACCATTTTAAATTTTAAGTATTCTTACAAAATTCAACAAGAAAATGGAGCTTAAAATCAACATTGTTAATTCATAATAAGTGAAAAAACATAATGCTTTTAAACTTCCAGAAAGAAGCAACAAATACTGTAAAAGACATTAAAACGAAATATATTTATACACTTTTGTGCTTTCACTTAGTTTTGTATTTTACCTCATTATTGTTGTTTGTAATAAAAATTGTGTTTTTAAATCATCCAGAATAAGGACTAGACATAGCCATAGAACAATACACATAAATTACTCAGACTGCAGACTTCCAATTTTACATTACAAATGAAATTAATCAAGTTCAGCCGGTATTAAGGTGGAACGCTTTGCAGTGGACAGCCTTCAATTACTAATTAAAGCAAGCAATATTTCATCCGTGAAATAACCCCCAATGAGAAGAAAATACAATGCAATCGGTTAATTCCTCTTATTCCCCAACACGCAGACAATCAATACTTGGGAACAATGGTCTAGCAATTATTTCGCATTGTCCGAATTTTTTTATCTAGAAAGATGTTGGACATTAGAAGTTGACAGAATCGACGGAAGAACACCTAATTGGCCGGCTAATTGAGACTTCACGGCTTACTAAGTACTAAATTCATAGCCCCATTATTCGCGCCAAGTAAGTGTGTCCCTAATAAGTTCGTTCACGATGCGAATTCATGATTTCATTGTTGATGCAGAGTGCAGACATAATAAAAGGATCTATAATTAATTTAGCTCATGTCCTTCTGGTTTAATTAGTAGTAAAGTTTTGTGAATATAGTAATTTTTAAATAGAAAAGTGGTTATAAAGTTGGTTCTAGAAAGCGCTGTTTTGCAATTTACTTGCGGCTGGATGGCAAGCTTATATCTGGGGAATTGAATAACAGTGACTAATGATTTTGTCATATAATTAATTAAGCAACTCAGAAAGTTTTTATTAATTATATCCAACGTAAACAGTAACTGAATCAAAGGACTGAAAATAGATGTGTACACAAAAACAAAATTTTATTTATCTTATTTTTCCCAACTCCATTTTCAATTGAATACAAAGTGCCATACCTTAAGCCTAGTTAGCAATATTTAAATTTTTTTATTTGATTGCTTCCGCAATATTTCTATTTCTATTGTTTCATTGAAAAAATGTCAATTAAATTAAGTAGTTGATGAAATATGGGGATTATCATTTTTACAGCAAGAGTCTTATCTGCATTGTGAGATTAATTGGTTATTTAGCTTATCGCCAACATCCTGAAAATAATTGCGGCCATAATATTTGCATTAAGAATATTTCTCTAAGGTATGTAAAACGGAAATACCTTGGTAAACACCCTTTTTAACTTGTAATGGTTTAATTAAATATTACGCAGTATAGACACGAAGATGCCCCTTGAGAATAATGGCACTAATAATAATAATGATGATGACCCGCATAGGTGAAGAACCAGTCGCGACTTCTACATATTTAGCCTGAACTCTGGTCTTAAGGTGTTCATCACATTAAAAATATTTAAGTTTTGATGTGACACTTTATAAAAAAACATATGTACTAGGTACTTGGCAAAGTTGATGGACCATTAGTTTCGATTTTTTTCAAACTCGACTCAGAGATAATTTATGCATTTTTCTGTCTTGAGCAGCCCCTGATTTATTAACTCTAAATCTTCATTAAGTTTACTAATGTTGGAAAACTTTTTTCACTTTTATCTTTTGCAGAAAAGATCATTGTCCTGCCACATAGTTTTCGTGGAAATTGATAAAATGCAAAACTAGACAAAACCTATTTATGTTTATAACTTGAAAACTGTTACGAATTACTACGCCAATCGTTTAGTTGCAGAAAGTATCTGTATTTTGAAAAATTTTTTTTTCAAGATATCGCCTTGGGAGCCAAGCCATTTTGTGGACCTTTTGGACTAACTCTAATAGTTTAGTCGTAATCGGTGTTTAAAAAGTGAAAAAAATGCCTTGTTTGCCCTTGATTTGGAATTATAAAACATAGTGCAAAAACAAAAAACATCGGAATCCGTTTCAAATGACCTAGTTATTGGTCAAAACTCAAAGCGTTTCCGGTTATGGAGTCATTTTTAAAAGCTTTTATTTAGCTCACAATGTTATCTTTCTGTCTGCTATTTTTTCGGAGCCAAATTTGAAAGGGTTCCTGTTGTCCCACTGAAGTGAAATTTGGCATACTTACATAATTTGCGTGACAATGCAATTCCATGTAGTTAAATACCCCCTAAAGGTGTTAAATGGGGTTTTCAAATTTTAGGTTATGTTTACAAAGGGGTTCTCGATTTGTACATACCGTAACTTATATCGACATAGACGGTATGTTGGTCATTTGGACGTCACGGTAGATGCACAGTGTAATAACAATAAATCTATGCAATAAATAATGACTAAAAAGCAAAAAATAAAAAATATAAAAAAATTTTCTTTAAAAAAAGCTTTTATTTAAAAGATGCACTAAAAAGTAAAAAATGATGTGTTTCAATCACAGGAGAATATTTTCTCTTACAGGTTAAAATTCTAAAATTTATAAAAGCTTTGGGAGTTATAAAACTACGGCATTACAGAATTACTTTGTTCAGTTGACAACTCCCAAAGCCTTTATAAATTTTAGAATTTTAACCTGTAAGAAAAAATATTCTCCTGTGGTTGAAATACATTATTTTTTACTTTTTAGTGCATCATTTAAATAAAAGCTTTTTTGAAAAACATTTTTTTATATATTTTTATTTTTAGTTCTTCATAATTCTGAAAAAAACCATAATATCCATCGTTTTTTTTCTATGTAAATTCTAAAGTTTATTTGATTCGTTATAGTTACCAGTTATTATTATTTTTTTTGCTTAAAATAAGCGGTCCTCTCACAAGCCCTCGATTTTCAACGACTATAAACGACTTTCCCGAAAACTATTTATCGTAGAGCATTATCAGTAGTTATCTATGTCTAGAAAACGTTTGCGCAATCTGAAGTTAATTTGAATTTTACGATTTTTTAAAGATTGTGTACCCAAGAAAGATTTATGCACTTCTGCATAATAAACTATTATTATTCTGATTCGCTAAAAACCTCAATTCGACCAATTTTCTCGATTTTTGCCAAAATTTTGGCCGATTTTTGGTATTCGAAGCAGGTCTCAGAGTTCTTGGTAGCCGTTTGCACATAGTACAGTAAACGAGAAAAAAAACTTTTTTTGAAAAGTTGCGTACAAATGGAGAAAAATGGAAGAAAAAATGTCAGTATTTGGTTTGTAAAGTCAATCAATAGGATGTTGGCATAAAATGTATTAGGTCTGGTTCTAGCTTTGCTTTTGTGTTGTAAGTTTCTTTAGTTGGGCAGAAAATTCTAATATTGTAACTAGTTACGTCTTTTTTCAAAAGTTCCTGTTTAGAGTAGGTAGTAAATTCTGTAAAAGAAAATTTAAAAAGCTGCAGAATCCATCTTGCGTTAAGTCAATCAAATACGCCCGCTTTAAATCTATAGTATATGGAAGAAACGTCTGTTTTAATAAAGATAAAATTCCATTAAAAAGCCATTTGATTAGAACCGACAGCGGTTAGATTTGGATAAAAGTCAGCGAAACCTAAAAGTTTTTCGTTTGCTTCATATTATATCCACATAATTCCCCCGGATAATATTTTAACGTGTCACGTTAAATTCTGAAAGTTCCACTATAAAAAATAATGTTTATGACACGAAAGCCTCAGATTTCCGCAAGCAGCTCCGTCACGAAACACCGTGACAAAGATAGTTAGACTGGCGTAAGAGAGTGTGAAAGAAAATTGTACATCGTAGTAATTCGCAAGAACGACTACTCAAAACGGACCATTCGCATCTCGTTCATTTTCATTGATATTTCACGACCCATCACCTGAAAATCGAACAGTTTCGGCCATCATCGGCCGCCTGAAACACAGCCGCGCTCCTGAAACGAAAGCTGCAGCTCCTGCCGAGCTCGGAACGGTACCGCATTGCGCCAGGAGCTTGCAAAGCTCTCTATATTTAACAGAAATAAGGTTTGGAATTGTATGCACTTTAAGTTGCTTCGCTGTTACGGTGAGAACACCGCTGGAACAACAGAAACAAAGGAATTTAGACCGTAAGAATGTGCGGCTAAGGTGACGCTTAAAGCGTTGACACATGCTTTGCTGTAATGCGACCGCAGCGGTCGGGTTCAACTTCGCAGATATGTAAAGCTATGTTCGTTGCACTTTCTGGTAATGGATGATTGAACATGTAACCTCGCGTTCGTGTTTGACGAAAAATAACCGTGTAATGGCATTTTTCGAGGATAATTGCGTTTCTAGACGGCTTTTTGAGCTTTTACAGTAAGATAATGCCGCAGTTAGCAGGACCCTAAACAATTAGCTTAGTTAACTGCAAAATCCACATCCACCATTAGGAAAATTTGATGTGGATGTTTTCTACTCAAATGAAATCAGTATTACAAATGGAATGACCTGGAAAATGTCAAGTTCGTAAAACGTCATGGCAATCACATTGGACGAAATTACCAGAAATGTAATTACTGGACTTTATTAAAGAGATATGCAAAGCAAAACGAACAAAACGGTACCTACAAAGTCGCCTATATTCACAATCGCAGTCTATTCACAATATACGGGGTCGCCAAAAAGTATGGATACAGCTAAATACTTTAAAAACAGTTCAGATTGTACTGAAATTTTATATAAACTGAAGTATTTTTCAAATTCTTAACTTTTTTGTAGATACCTTTAGTAAACAAGAACGTTTTTAGCTTGTAAAAGTTTTTAATAAACTTTAGATGTTATAAATCAGATGTTGTTCGTAAAAAAGCAGCGAGTGTGAAATTGCATCTAATCAATTTTAAAGAAATAAAATAGAATTTTAAATAATGACTCACCATGACCTATGTCATAGCTATAGATGTAGAAATGACAAATAAATAAAGCGCCAAACGTCTAATAATGTGTAATGTGTAATTTTGAAAGACATTATTTTAAATATTATTGTAAGAGAAGCAGAATAATATTAGTTCACAAGTGGTTGACACAACTGGGCTATTTGGAATTAGGGAGTTAAGGGTCTTCTGAACACCTGATAAAGTCTACTAACATCCTTACTTTAAACAACTAGAGCTCAGTTATAACTTTTTAGTATACAGGGTGAGTCATTGATATGGGCGTGCTTGATTTCACCTACACCGTCAATGATATAGAAATGAGTCAAAGGACACTGCAAATGGGAGGCCAAAGTGCATCTTCTAAAATTATTTTGCTCTATACAGAGTGTTCCATTTTTATAGTGCAGCCTATAACACAGTTTTTTAAATGGCACCCCCTGTATGTTTATACATATTTAAATTTCCACTGTCTTAGGCTTTACAAATCTATTTAGTTTTTGTAATTTGTTATTTATTTTTTATTTTTTTTTCTACAATTTAGTGCGTCTGCAGGCACATTATTAAAAAATCGCAGTGCGCTTAGATATCGAGATATCAAGTTGGGACTTTGGCAGTGTGTAAACTACTGTCTGAGGTACCTTTCGGTGGCAAGATCATCCAGTTTCGTCTCCTTGCTGTGACACATTCATTTTAGAACAATTTGAAGGACCATAACTTGATTTTTTTAAATAGCACCCCCTGTATTTTATTACTAGATCCTATTCAGTGTCTCATTTTACATCTTTTCTGCCTCTTAAGTTTTTTCTTAAAAGTTGATAGTTTGGGAGATAAATCGGTTTTTCTGAAAAATGCACACAAAATATCTTGAATATTAAGGTATTAGCTGTTTCAAAACTATAAAAACGCCAACGTCGCATTTTCTTTCAAAATTAGCTGTTATAAAATATTCATGCACTTCAAAAAAATAATAGCTAATGTAATTTATACTTTCAATGAGAGATCTATAATATTAATAACTATTTTACAATTTTATTAATCTTTTTTAAAAAAATAATTCGGTAAAATGCGACGTTGGCGTTTTTATAGTTTTGAAACAGATAATAGTGTGTCATAAAAAACAATAACTTCTGACATACCAACATCAAACTGGCGTTTATTGTACGTTACGTTTTGATTTTGTTGTGAAAATGATTTTTTCATGTAAAATGCATAGAAATCTCATCGAGATATAAACTCTAATTCTGACAAGAAATTAGAAATGAAAGAAACAACGGCTCTACTAGAGAAAATATACAAGAAAGGGTTATAAAGGATTTTTATAGAATTGATTATGCCACATTAGAAGCGGTAAATTTTTAAAAAGAATAGACGAATGTGGTGCTTTATTGCTTAAGAAAGCCGTCATTTTAAACAGTTTTGTAATTGCAAGTAAAATGATATCGCTATTGATTTGTTATATCTCAGTAAATATTTTTTTATTTTCTTATTTCTCTATTGTAAATTTCTTTCATTTTTATTTAATAATTTCTTGTCAAAGTTTATATCATTGACGGTGTAGGTGCAATCAAGCACGCCCATATCAATGACTCACCCTGTATTTACAAGGAGAATCAGCTGAAAGTATACAGCTGCTTATAATCAAAATCCAAATTAAGTAATTCGTGTTAAATTATGTCATTCTAAAACAAACGATGCTTAAATTTTGTGTTGTACAAAAACAGTCAAACCATTTTAAAAATTAAGCAAAATCGACCAATAAAAGAATAACTTAAAAACATCAGCCAAAAAAGGTACATCAAAAAACAAAAAATATAATGTGTTTGGAATTTTATGTAATAAAACATAGGCTTAGATTGTACCTATCAGTGGCGGCTCGTGATCATTTCAAGTGCATGGGCAGGCAGGACTAATCGACCCCCCCCCCCCCCCTTCTGACTTTTAAAAATAATAATGTATACTTATAAATATGTATATTATTTGTATTCGTATATAAAAGAGCTGTATGTCAGTCAGAGCTTTTCACCTGTCCAGCAAGAACTACGTGGAGGTCTATGATTAGTTGGTAATACATAAATCAATAATAAATTCTAAAAACATAGGTAACCAAAGCAACTAAACTAAATAAATAAATAAAAAAACAAAAAATTTTTGTAATAACTCAAATAAAATTTAAAAACAAAACAACAAAACAAAACTGTATTTTAAAAGTTTTTTGTAAGTGTCAAATAGAAACATAATGAAGAAAAAAAACGGCATCGGCAGTTCCAAGTACGATGCGGTTTTATAAAATTAAAAACTTATTAATTTTAATTAAAATTTCTTGTAAATTAACTCTATTCTCCGGTTTTTGTTGTCATCAAAATGATCTATTCCTCTATCATAAAATTCGTTTTTGCTCTGTAAATTGTGGATTAAACCCCTATAAGTGCCAAATTACTTAAGCGTTGACCAATTGAATTTCTGGCAAATTTTTTTATGCGTTTTAGGGTTGAAAAACTTCGTTCGACTGAAGCTGACGTGGCTGGCAAAGATAAAATTAAAGATAACAATTTGAAAATTTCTGAAAGATCTCCTAATGAATTCGAAAAAATAAAATGAAATATCACTTAATTTGGCAATCTTGTTTACTCGGGAGCTCCACATATCCCACTACCAACCACTACAGCGCCAGCGCCAGCGTAGCTTAGGCTGCGTAGGCTTGCCTGTGCTAGCTCGAGCAGACTTGTGTGCAAATGCAATTTGGAATTTGGATGGTAGAAATACAGTAAGATGGGCGCATAGGAGAAAACATGGAACATTAAACAGGAGGGTGTTATTGTAAACTGACAAAATTCAAATAATACTCATAAATAAGCGAAATATGTCAAATGTATTCATTAAGTTTTTTTTTCGATTTTATCATAAGATTTTTCGGTTTGAAAACCTGGACGAGAAACCCATCATTTTGTTAAAGACTATTGTAACGGTCTTTTTCCGCCAAAGACAAAAAATATTTTTCGGCCGCAAAAATTTCAAACCTTTGATATGCCTTTTCATAAACTTCTTTTGATTTTTGCGGAAGCAACTTTATCGAAACTTGATTTGCAGCGTCTCACACCTCAGGAGGAGTACACATTAACTCGTCTTCACTCAATATTTTAAACTTTTGATAGAACATTGACAACCATTTGACAACGTAAAAAAAAATTTCACGGCAAATTAATTAATCATTTCTTATTTTTTAAATTTTGTAGTTTGTAAAGTTCTTGTATGAGTTCTTACAATCGAATAAAAAATTACGTATGATATGCGGACGAAAAACATATTTAGTTTATGGTCAAAAAAATTATTATCAAAATGTAGCTTGTTCCTGTTTGTTATTTTCCGTTTTTTTTGAATAAACAATTGTCAGTGTTAAAATCAGGTCTACAAGTAGTTCGTATCGCTTTAATATGGAAAATTGCGTAATTCGATCTACATTAGGTACCCTGATTTGGGGTAAGCTATACACCTAGTTCATAAATTTCTTCCATGAACGCCATACAACGAAATTTCTTTCTGATTTTGACACTGACAATTTATAAAAAAAAAACGGACTACAAATAATACAATAATTTATTACAAAAATTACAAATTTTAATTGAAGGTTTTATACAATATTTTCACATACCACGCTCTCATTAGAAATTAAAAATACAGTATTTTTCTGAATTTGTCGCATGTCAAAATTTTTTGTTTTACCGTATTTGAAAGCAAACACAATTTTTGTATTAGCAATATACTATGTATAATACAAATCATACTTAAAAAATGTGTTCAGAATCCAATGATTAATCAGCATGGGCTAGCCTGTGTAAAACGGCGGCTGACGACGATTGTAGGCATGCTTAGGAGGTGGGAAGCAAGAGGGTTCACGTTGATTTAGAATAGCCTGCTAGTGCTAGCCCTACCTGCGCCAGCGAAACGAACGCGCAACCTCATCTGAAGGGAACAGTAGAGCGGCTGGCAGTATTATTCTTATTTCTTTTTCAGTAAGATTCTCGCAGCGTTGGAGTTATACAGAATTTTTTTCGTAATTCGTACACTATTTAAAATAGAACCATAATAAATATGTGTTTTGGAAAAGTTTTGGGATTGAGTTTATTAACCAAATAAAGTTGTTTTTGTTTTTTTATTTTACTTTCTTATTGCCCGTTTGAATTTTTCTATCGCATAGGCACTGCCTATGTTGCCTCCCCTGACGAGCCGCCACTGGTACCTATCTCATTAGTGAAACACTCTGAACACTTTTTGTATCTGTAAATGTGATACAATAAATTGATTTAAGTACCTACTTACTTTAACATTTCATAGTCAATAAAGGACTTTACCAACTCGCTGGGACACTTTGTGTTTGCTTTTATTAATGTTAATATTTTTAATTAATTAATGTTTATGATAAGGAATTGAAGAAAAACTCTGAAAAAAATCACATTTATGGGATTTAGGAAAAGAGTCATTTCTGTGATTTTATTATCTTTTAAGATCAGTAAAAATATGTTTAGCAGAGTCTGCTTGTATTTGCATTATTATAATTGTTGTATTGATTTTCCATCACACTGTACAAAACTTGATTTAACATTAACCCGCCTGAAATGCAGAACCGAGTGTTTATATACAAAGCAACATGAAATTTCATTGTTGAGGTCTTTTACGTCACATAATTTATAATTCAAGCTTTTGTCAAATTTTTCCTGAAGCAATTAGAGTTGCATGCATGAAAATGTGGGTCGATTATCGTGACGGGAAGTAAATTGAACCATTGTGTGCTATTGAAGTGGTAATGCCATGCATATATGAAAGCTGATAAGGTTTTAGATCAGACATGAGTCGAGTCGATGCAAGAAATTACCTTGTCTAGTCTCGCTGGTCTGTTCCAAAAACACCGTTCACCCAATTACACGCATTGTGTATAAGCCGAATCGATGTGTTTGCCAGATTACTAGACATAAATATTCATTCATGTTTAGATTATAGCTAGTCCCCCTTTGTTCTTAGAGACACATTGTTAGAGGGTTTCAGAGATTTTTGAGAAATTTAGAAGCGCGCGAGTACAAATGCATGATAAAAACGTCCTTATAAGTTTAAACCGAAAGAACATTGTCTAAGTTTTAGTTATTGTTTTCCAATAGCGACCATTTGCTACTACTTCCAGCCAATTTCAAAGTAGTAAAGTATCGTCCATGTATCACCCTCAACGGACAAACATTTTTGTTCATTTTATTCCCGTCGGCATTTCAGCGAATTGTTCCCTTTGTCAGACACGTAAATCACCTAAGTTACTTAATGCTATTACTTACTAATAAGGTTTAAAGTGTAGGTAAAGCTACTTGGAAAATTAAATCATTATGTATCTTACACAAAATATGTCTTCGTGTTATGAATGCACACTTTGTACATAATCAGAGAACTGAAGTGTATGAAATTAGCAAGATAATAAAGCTCTCAACACATTTTCGTATAATTAACACATTGCAGATGAAACATGTGAAAAGTCTACAAACAATGCTAACAAGAGGGGGGAATTAGTACTGTTGACAAGCGAATTCTTATTGTGAGAAACACAAAGAGACATATTGAAAATAAGTGTTAAGTTTGCGCAATAAGTTTGTTTGGGTTAATTAGCTCCATCGTCGGTTGATTTTAAATTTAGCTTTGGGGAAAGTTGATTCCCTATATAATATAACGAAAACAGTGTTTGTTGGCTTATGAGATTACGGTCCGAATGAATTTTAGAAGCTTAACTTCAACACTGTCGAGGATACTTTATAGTAAAATTAGTTTTGTTTGGGTTGAAAGAAAATTTCCAGGTATATTGCAGATTCCTGCATTGCGTCCTTCCTGCGGTGTAAATCCTGGCACTCCCTGAGGCTAGCGTTGATTTATCAAAGCTATTGGCTTCGGCCGCTTCTGAGTACACTCCATGGTAGTCCCACACTTCTGACATCTGCTCCAAGAAGAAAATTGAGCCATAATGCGGATTCGGGTCGCGAAATTTATGTATTCGTGTCTCCGGAACGGACATGTTTCAATTTAAACATAAATTATTCAGACGAGGTTGTCGGGACTCAAAAAATATCGGTGCATGTCGGCGCCATATTTAAATAACAAAAACTTAACTTGAATTCAGTAATATCGCGCTGTGTCGTGCATTTTAATAAAGTATTAACAAAAAAAGACTGACACATACTGACAGTAACCGGGCCGGAATACAGGTGCAGTATTTGATTTACTTCTTTAATAACATAGCTGCCAAGCCAAATCGTAAATAATGCAGAATCGAGAAAACGCTCCATTTTCCTGCACTGTTTGATAAGTTCGCCAGAGTGACCCACGTTTTCGCACATCAGACCCGATTGAACATGACATGTGGAAGAATTGTTTCATTCTCTCTTATTTTGTTACCAACTCACTAAATGGTTTTCTAAACAATTAAGTAAAGTTCAACTAACTCAACTTCGGTGCAGGAAATGCCAATAAACTGTAATTACGAGTTTAACTCGACTGGACGACAAAACTCGAACAAGTATTGTGAATTAACAAGCGAGGGAAAATATTTCAAACAAATAGTTTAGAGTTTCTGGAACCTGATCATAAATTGTTAAAATAATCACACCAACTGTTCGTCTTGCCAGATTTAAATCTCCGCTTCCGTAAACTAATTAAAATATGTTGTTGCTTGTTGTTATCTTGTTTATTATTGTTAGTTCGTTTGACAGGGATTTGAAACTTTGGACTGGTAAAGGGATTACCGTTAGGAACGATACAAGACTACAACATGGACTCAAAGCCAATGCACAAAGCTTCTAAGCTCTGCTAATTATGATATAT
Source organism: Tribolium freemani (assembly GCA_939628115.1). NCBI lineage: Eukaryota > Metazoa > Arthropoda > Insecta > Coleoptera > Tenebrionidae > Tribolium > Tribolium freemani. The sequence goes on along the minus strand of OW626785.1, from coordinate 13,702,198 downwards.
GAGAGACTCTCTTCGGGTGTATTCATAGCGAAATTACTAACCAATGGATTAAACATAAATATATAAGTTTGTTATTTACTGCATGGAGGGATAAAATCCCGCTTTAGTTGCATTAATTAATTTACGAAATGTGGGAAAAGTTAAATAAGCCACAATAATCGCAGTAAATTTTCACATTTTCGGTGGTGTTAACTCTAACCGAAGTGAATAACTTTTAAAATTCGAAAGCATTTATTACTTCACCACTAGATGCCTTTTACAACTCTAGTTAGTTTCGCTTGAATTGACCAACTTTCTTCTCTACTTGTATGCTCAAACTTTTCGCCAAATTGATTTTTTACTTCGTTTTGCAGTCAGGAATCCGTCTCTGATCGTATCATTTGCACCGACTCACTTGACTTGCGGCCACAGTCCACAGTTAAAACACTTCTGCCTGAAATTCAGCAACACTTTCCACAATTAACACAATTTATGCCAATCTCTAGAGTCCAGAATTTAGGATATTTGAAAACCAAATCATTTTTCAAGATATTTTAGGTTTTTATTTTGCGAACTAAAGTCCAGACTTTCCTTATCTCATACAGTTTACGTACGAGCAATTTTTTGTCGTGTTTCTTCAACACTTTTGCATCAATATTATTACAATGCACGAGTATAATAATAATTTAGGTACATACCTACATTTAACGTACCTAACTCACTTCAAAACATTAATAAGAAGTAAGCATTAGGAATCAAGAAATATAAAAAATATAATAGAGCGATTTACCCCGAAGTGTTGCTAGCGGGATAAATTCCTCTAAATTTTTTAAAACATTTTCTAAAATGCACGAGTCGAGCTTAACCGAGAAGGAGCATCGCATAACTCTTTCTGTATTAAATTTCCCAAATGGAAATTCAATTCTCCAACGTGTGTACAGCGGCAGACGCATACTTAATGATGTTTACATAACTTTAAACATTGCATCTGAAGCATATAAGGGACCAATTTACACTGCAAAGTAGGGCTGCTAAGACTGGTAATGTAGGGCTGAGCTGTTCGAATACATACACCGTGAAAGCCCCGCTAAAAGCCGCCACATAACAAAAGAGAAACAGTGTTCTGCATTATTAACAGCGACCAAAGTGAAATATTCTTGTACCTATGCAGGTAATGCGGGACACGTAGATATAGCCAAACATAGGTTATATATTATGGTGCTTTGTATGGTAACCCATCTCTGTGTTACAGTTTGCACGAGATCTGCTATTCCTCCAGACATTAAACTTTCACGCAAACATGAGGAATGTTGCCATATAACCCGGGCCACATCTTGCACATAAATATTTATTTTGCAAATAAAATCGCTGCAACGTCAATAACAACATAGTTTTTCCGAATTTATCGTAACTGCACCCTCAGTGGATTATCAAAGTTTTAAACTTGAAATTAGACCAGAATAAGTGGCCAAGAACCCAAACAAATCCAAGTTTCCGCTCATTTATGTACGGAATATTTTCGACGACCGCTTCCTGCTTCCAGCCACATTTTCTCTTGAGACTCCGCAATAAACCCCTTCTGCTGAATTATTAAGAAAATCAGATATTCATGTTGCTTATAAGTAGTTTATTCGTCCTGCCAACCAATTGTGCTAAATTCACTCCTCTCGTAAATCGATTTAATACAATTAGATCAGTTCTGAACTTTCCTCTGGTGCGCTTTATATAAAATACATATGCCCTCAGTAACGTGCCTCGTTGCATCCGAGCCTGAATTAATACCGAAACAAGTAAATATTAATTAGTTAGTGTTGCTACTTCAACCTGATGGAGCCACGTGTCAAACACAGAATTACGTTTCATCCTCTAGTTTATATTTAAGTTGATTTCAATAATGGATGTAATCTGTCTGTTTCAAATTGCGGCTTTCAGTATGCGAAATTTCATGTCAATTTGAGTAACGACTTTAGACCGATCAAACTGAAATGCGGTTATAAATTATAGCACGTGTGACACGGATCTTGCATATTTTATTTGCCCAAGTGTTGCACCTGTTTACCAAATGCATTTTTGCCACAAAATTTTAAAGTTGGATATTCTACTTTATTGGGTTTGCGTCCCAGTTTGCCAGTTTTATATGTTGTTTGTCACTTTTATTCCAGATTAAACCAACTATGTGGAAAATTCTAGCAGTTCCAGACGCCGACAGATTAGTAACTAAATTAAATCAAAAGAAACAAAATTAAATCTAAGTCTGGCATTTTTCCTGTTCGAAACTACAATTATTTTAATTAAAAGTATACAATTAAACGTTAATGTATGCACTTACCTTAATAAATTCAGCGTGAAACAGAATTCATTCGATAGCTAAATGACAAGTTTATCTTGGATGCCTGACACCTGCATTAGCACTTACCCACAGTAATACATTATTCATTTTTTCTGTTACGCCCGATGTATTTACATAATTTTAATCAGCCACCAATTAACAAAAAATAAATATTAAGCTTTCTCACAAGTTGTATTCAAACTCTGTAATCTATTAACTAGAAATGATTCTAATTGTATTTGAATACGTATTGGATCTCAAATTTGATGTGAGAGCTAAATGGTTTAATCGCAGCGAGATCTTGCAGATTTAGTTATGTTATCTTTCCGACAATAGTCATAAAAGCGCACTTTTAAGCTTTTAATATAAAACGCAAAGTAACCTGACCCGTCTGTTTTTGGGGGATTTGAGGGTGCAGTCACAAAATTGTGAGCGTTTAAGATGACATATGTGTATGAAAAATGAAAGGGTCGTGCCTAGAATTTCAACCAAGTTGAACTCAGGCGAGCTGCGTCGCGGATGTGAGATACTTATTGACTTGCGGATTGACACTCACAAGAAATATTCGTTTACCACCATAATTGAAAATAATTTTGTTGATCTTAAACATTCCTCAGCCCAGCAATAAAGTCGTCTCCCAGACATGCAACTAAAAGTTTAACTTGACTTCGCAGTTTTCATCACTTTTTGGAGATAATTTTGTCGTATGTACGGTTTTGGGAGCAACAGTATAGTTCAAATGGCTGGTAAAATTAATCAAGGAAGCTGTTCCAGAACATAAACCGCCGCAGTTAGACTACAACTGTGAGTTAACAACTGCAAATTAACAACTGCATCAGTGACAATACACTTAACACAACCGAACTGGGGATAGTGTTTCAGCACTTGGTGCATCCCGAAATCCTCTATGGTCATCTAATTTATTCGTTTAGTTTGCATGTACTGAATGACATTGTGCAAACTTTACGAGTTAGAGCTAAAAAGAGGGCACAGGCGATTGTGTTTCTGCTCAATCTCGAGCTGGAACTATACAGACATTATTTTGTTGTGCTTACAATTACATAAGCAGGACAATTATGACATAACTTTTGCAATAAGATGCGGAAGAAATTTGACCCACATATAGGAATGATTTTATAAAACGAGCCACTGTGGATATCTAGAAAATTAAAATAAAAATGTGAAAGCTTCGAAACAGATCAATTTTTATTGACAAGACTTTTTGGTGTTCTTTTAAAAATCGTAGCGCCTACCTTCTTTCAAATACAAACAACTACACAAAAATTAAGTGGAATGATCCCACTTTTTTTGAGTTTCGATTATTTTTTACAAAGTTACAACAAGTTTATAAATGTACCACAACATTAACTTGTGTGATATCTCAAAGGAATGGTGATTTTCACTAGGAATTTAGTTTTTTTTTGAGTTTCGATTATTTTTTATAAAGTTACCTACTTGTACTTTTTTATTAATATTTCTAATGTTATATGAACAAAACAAATTGGAATGGAATTTTTTTTATGAAACACATTTTGAATTGGAATTAAAAAAAACGATCTTCAGGATGTGTTTCAAATGATCAGTGATCACCATTTCTTTATTTCTAGAAATTTTGATCTTTTGCTCTTTTTAATAGTTCGTTGTTTTAAATCATATACAGTATGGTGCCAATGAAAGGAATCAATTCATTATTTTGTAAATTGGTGACTTTTGTTTATCTGCTGCCAGAAATGCACAGCCACCTCTAACTATTTTTTTTTAAATATAACGGTATGTCAAGTGACACCTTGTGTGAAAGGCCACTTTGCAAGCAATACAACCCACTATTTGTTTTTTGAATATTTTCAAAGCCTACGTGATAAAAAAAATAAAACCAATTTTATAAGTTGTTGATTATTTAACGCAACAAACCTTTAAAATGGGTACCGTTTTTTACCTGGCAAATAGCATAACGATAACAACATGGATTTCTAACGTTTTGTAAAATTTCTGATGGGATTTGTCTACTTTTAACTTAAAATTGGTTTTTATTTTTGTATCGAGTAGATTTTGAAAATATTCAGAAAACAAATAGTGTGTTGTACCTATTGTTTGCGAAGTGCTCTTTCACATGAGGTGAAACTTGACATACCGTTCCATTAGAAAAAAGAAGTTAGAGGTGGCTGTGCATTTTTGACCGCAGATAAACAAAAACCATCTCCATCAAATGATGCGCAAAGAAAAACAAAAATCGACCTGTTTCAGGATTTTTTACAAAAATCGCTTATATCCAAGTTATGTATTTAATTCCAGTTACAAATTCCACAATGGTCTTAATTTTTTATCACGTAGGTTTTGAAAAAACAAATAGTGCATTATATTGTTTGCTAAGTGCTCTTTCACATGAGGTGTCACTTGACATACTGTTACATTTGAAAAAAAAGTTAAAGGTGGCTGTGCATTTTTGAAAGCAGATAAACAAGAATCATCTCCACCAAATGATAGGCAAGTAAAAATATAAATTGACCTGTTTCAGGATTTTTAACGTAAGTAACCAATTTACAAAATAATGAAGTGATTCCTTTCATTGACACCATAAAATATAGGATTTTATAAATAAATTTTTCAGGTTTTCTAATTGGTAGCATTTTAGATAATTTTCACGATTATCTTCGCATTATTAGCAAAATTCTTGTACTAGAAACAGGTCTGCGTAATATTAAAAAACTAATCGAAACTCGAAAAAAATAAACACAGCTGACCTGACCCCCAGTCAATAAAAATTAACCTGCCCCAGAATTTTCGAATTGTTCCTTTATTTTCTGAGCTATGCGAAGTGGCTTGTTTTAAAAAAGTCACCTTGTATATTTCTTATTAGAGGGACGATCCAAGTATGTAGTACGTGATCTGAAGGGAAAATTCTTCTTTTTACATTTAGCCTCTCGCTGCAGAGATATGTAATTTTTTGTGGTTAAGTACAGAACTCTTTGAAGAAATTTGCAGCAATAACACAAATTCGATCGTTCGTGAAATTCGTTGCAAAACACAGTCGATTTGGCAAGCGCTTTAGGCATTTCCTTATGCAAACGTAAACTCGTCTTTAATGGCTGAAGTTAAAACGATTTTAAATTTTACGTGGCGCTTTTTGCGGCTGTAAAAACTGATTTAAATTCTTGTGGCATTCATCGACTTAGCTTGACGTTTGGGTACCAGTGAGTATAGAAGATAGCGATTTTATGAACGGATTTATAAAGGATTACCCTAATCTGTATACACAGGAGTCACAGATTCGCTTTACCCTTCGGAATAATGCCAAGATTGTTACATAGTTTTAGCCATTCTCGAATTCTGTCACAGGACGAGTAGCAATAAATGGCCGTGATACAGGGATTAAGCTACACTTGTGTGGAGATTCGCGTAATGGTATGTTATTTGTGCCCGACACGACACAATACTCTTTCCAACTTTAGAAAATTGAAACAGCTGAATATCGCTCCTAGTTGATAGTGTCCGAAAGCTTATCAACGTTGACCATATAACTCGTAAACCCTTTTAATTTCATTAAAAGTTTGTCAAACTGAATTTCATATTCCGGCCTCGACGGAATTTTGAAATTATTAGCATCTGTGTTAATTTTTCAGACAAATTATTCAACAAGCAATATGCAAATCGCTAGTAATTGTGCTTTCTCCCTTCTATAACTTCATTTCGACACTCGGAGCTTTGACTCCGGTTAGCTCCATCTTGCTCCGGCTAATGTACCGGAAGGTAAGTGGTTGAGCGCAGTTTTAATAGAATAAGACGGCAAATGTTTCACACCAGTTTATTTCAGACTATTACAGTAATTAAAATTATAACAAAATGGACCCGACATAAAAACTTTTTCACAAACGAAATCCAACATTCTTACTTCATTGGTCAGCATCTCTCAAGTATTCACCACCCAACATTTTAAAAATTTTACCCCTTGTGAATCCCTCACTTCATCGTCTTATTGCAAAATAGTTTATTGAAAATTCGCACTGCATAACGCACGAAACGGTGCAGTTCTGCAAAAATTCATTACACGTTTTGGGAAGACAAAGCACATTTCCCAGGTAGATAACAACAAAATTAAACTTATTCGGTGAATATAAAATTTATGTCTGCAGAGAATGGGAAAATTGTATTAACCTATTTCGCCCTCACGAACCAACACACCATATCAAGTTTTCCTACAAGTTCGTGTTATTTAATAATGTGGGTAGGCGAATAATTCTTCATTATGAATTCCGAGCGTTTCGCAATTATTACCATGTTCTCTATACCTACCCCACGGATGGAAGAACATTTAAGTCCATTGGGTATTGTTAAAAACAAGCATTCTGTCACAATTTTGTCGATAATTTGATTACGGTGCTAACTTCTGGTGCGATGTGTTTTTTTTTGTCGCTTGTTTATTAGCGTTCACACCACATCGTGGGTAATTAAGTGTGCAAATCAATTAGATCGCTTATTAGCTTTCCCCATGGATGACGATATTTGGCTGGTGAAAAAATGATAGGAACGTTCTCTATTAAATTACCAAAGCGGACTGCAGGCAAATTTAAAACGGAGAAAATGTATGCACAAATTGGTAACAAACAATTGGCTAATGGGAAGGATTACTGCTTGGACGCTTTATCTAAAGCCTTTTATATTTACGGCTATTCTGTTGTGTAGTTTCTTGTTGGTTTTAATCACCCATCGATTACGAATTTTAATTTGTCCGCTTAAAGCTCGTGCAATTTTGCGTTTATTTGGTTTTAAAAACAGGACAACTTCGCATTGTTGCGACTTTGTCCATAATTGAGGATATTATGAATTTTGAATATCCCTAGGCATCTCTTCTGTTGTAACTAAATTGCTTGCAATTAAAGATAAACAAAGCTTAGATCTGGCGCTCTTACTCTTTGAGTTGGATCGATGTAACATTTTCCTGAAACAACACAGTGATAATGGCGTAATATAACCGGAAGTAAAATTCACAATGTTTTGCTTTCGGTTCGTGAGGTGTGTGTTAGGCGATTCATGGGAGTGGTTCAAAGTACATCACTAATCAATAGTTATTAGGGCACTTCCATTTTCGATTGTGGCAACATTTGCTACACTGAAAGGAAACAGCCTATGCTTAATTGTATGTACATATTGGTGTACTTACTCCAAAATAAGGTACACATGAGGTGAATTACTGAATTAGAAAATATGTATTCATTTTTTCTGGATTCGTTTTTTATCCACTAGCAAAGCGCTATGATCTGTAGGCTAATTTTGCAAGCATTTCGCAGACTCAAAAGGTAGATAATAATAGAAAATTAAATTAAAGTCACGTAAAATTAGTTTGAAATTGACGGAAGTAACATAATTTATATCTAATTTGATTTTTTGACTTCTTTCGATGTAATTTGTTAAAATTATTGTGATTTATGCATTTATGCTTTTACAATGAGTTAAAATTTAAATCAAAATCATTAGACATTTTAATATTTTGTTATTTTTTTTATTTCTAAATATTTTTGCTACATTTACTTTTTTTTCCTTTGTTTTTAAAAATTTTACTGCTTGTTTCGACGCAATATTTTGAAAGTTGCTTTGAGTTGAGGAAATAAGGTAATTTCCTCGTATACAGCAAGTTTTCGGCCAATAATTTTCTTATTAATTTGTACAGTAAAAAAAGTACATAGGTATATTAAATAAAAATTAATAAAAGAGATCTCTTCGGCTTGTTTTGGCGAAATCACATGAAATAAGAGAGTTTCTACCTCCAACGAGAGCTAAATCACTCGGATTAGACTGAAGTAGTGGTGATTTTTGACATTTTTTCGATAAAGTCTCGCTAAATAAGTGAGTTTTTAACTCAAAAACAATATACAGGGGGAGTCTATAGTGGGTTATTTCTGATTTTTTTATAATATGCACCAATAATACTGACTCCAGCTGACCAGATCGGTAATCGTTAAAAAATTTCAAAATTAATCTACGATTACATTGTTCTGGGTATTGTCAAGTTTGTCTAAAATTTTATTGTGGACTATTATTATTTAAAAGATAAAAAGCAATGTTGATTAAATTAATGTTTTTAAAAATTAAACGAAGTATCCAAGTGGTAAGTGTAATTAGTATTTTTGGTTGCATCTTAGGACATATTAGAAATAACTCACTATTGACTCACGCTGTAGGTCACTCGAAGTTGTCCGAAATAATGCGTAAAATAATATACAAAGTAAAAGTACATTAAAATCAAAATTAATAAGAAAGATATCTTCGGCTTATTTCAACGAAATTGCGTACAATTCTAGCTTCAAAGAGAAAAAAGCTAAATTTTTTAAGATAGGAAGAAATTACATTAAAATAAAAACATTTGCATGGAAGTTTGAATTTTGTAAAGAATATGTGGCGCCAACGTCGCATTTTCCCCAAAATTAGCTGTTATAAATTATTCATGCACTTCAAAAAAAATAATAGCTAATGTAATTTATATTTTTAATGAGAGATCTAATCATTAATAACTATTTTACAATTTTATTAATCTTATTTAAAAAAATAATTCGGTAAAATGCGACGTTGCCTTTTTTGTATTTATAGTTTTAAAACAGCTAATACAAACATATTAGTCGCTGTTGACTAGTGTTACTTTTTTATTTGCTTTAACCACCGGTGATTAGCTTCATCCATCCTTGATGCTTGCACTTGGATAGGTATCGTATAAGGAGTGTCGGAAATAATCTGCCTAATTGAGTGTCTCTGATTCGATAATATCGGATAAATGGGTGTGCTGAGCAATTGTTGCGAACAATAATGACGTTTCCCTCAAATGAGTGCGGAATAAGCAGTGAAATATTGAGCACTCCGATGTGCATAATTTTCGCATTTCAACAAGGCAACATTTCCTTCCGTTCGTGCCTTCGACTACAAAGGCAGTATATAAATTCTTCATCTTGGTATCCGTCCTGAATTATGTCTGGGTAGATACAGAGCTCTTTGGATAATGAATTTTCCAGATATGTTTTACAGTGCCATAAAAGTCAAGGGAACTTATGTCACTCCAACGAGTCGATAGAGCGCAAACTAAGATGTGGAATTAATAGAGATAGATGGTGCTATATTAGTTTGTTTGCCAGAGTTTGTAGACCAGAAACTGTTAATGGATCAAATTTATTATCATTATTCTTGGAGTACGTCTTTTATATAGCTGCACCTAATTATGTGCCTCCATTAGCTGATTAGACAGCGATTTGCCATTTTATCAAAATTGGATTTTTTCATCGTTTGCAAATTGCAAGAGCATTAGGATTTTGCACAGCGGTAACTCTCTCGGGACAATCTTGAAGAAAATATATTAAACACTTTAACTATATCCAGCGGGGCATGCTAACATGCGTTCAACCCTTGTCATATGTCGCCTTATGCCGTCATTTTCAGTTCTACAAACTGGGTCCGGGACGGATTACTAGTAAGCACTACTCCTAAATAAATATCTCTACATTCTTAAAGCAGAATAAAATGTAAATGGGAGGAAACGATCGATGCTAATGAGTGTTTTTGTGCAATTTTCAATTGGAGCAATTAATGATTGGAATCAGCTTTGACAAAGGCGAAAATTATTCGAAAAATTTCGTCAATGCCGTTCAAATATTCCATCAAGAATTGAAGTGGTGTACAAAGCTCTGATTTCAAATTAAACGACATCGTTTGACTATTGTAATTTACCATTTAAATGCATTTGAATGTCATGAAAATTCTTTCAAAACTTTACACACTGCTTCCGTACCCAAAGAACATATTGACCGAAGAATTTCAAAGCTTTTTCATTTTTCCCCGACTTTTCAACTTTAACCCCAAATGCAGTGTCAGAGCTTAAATTAGATTATTTAAATATCGGGAAATTATGTTGCGGGATCACAAAGGGCCAAAATGAAAAAAAGTGATTATTTTTTCTTTTATGTTACCTAGAATTACAAATTGAGGTTTTTCAACACTTTGATCTCCTCAGAAATAATTACAACTGTGCAAAAGGAGACGTCAAATCAGCCGCAAAGAACGAAATTAATGCAAAGGGAAAAAGGAACATTAAAATTTTACGTAAACACTGCATCATTCAAAGTTTGAAATACCAGTTGGCGGTCTGCAGAGGTTGAAAAGTACAAAACGAGAGATTTTCCCAATTCACAACTACTTCAGCGACCCAACTGTCATACTGAGTTTTTTTGAAACTTAAGATACAGAAATTAGACAAAAAACAAAGGACGAAATAATAGAATTTGGAGGAAGGTTTAGCCTCAAAAAGGGCTGACCATTCTTTGTTGTACGTTTTATTTGATTGGACAGAACTCATTTATAAAATAAATCGCAGTAAATTCACAGTACATTTACTTAAAATGCGTGGGCAACAAGTATAAACAGACCTGAAATACTTATTTGGCCAAGGAATAGCTCCGATATAATCCCGATTCGCGTCGTAAATTATAAGCACAACATCCTATTGTAGATTCGGTCATGTGAAGCGACGCGGGTGAAGACGACGTGTTGAAGCCGTAAATTTCGCATTGTGATTTATACCAGCGTATTTAAAAACAGGCCGTGTTAATTTATTGGCCGACCGGCCTGCGTAAAATGACGTTTAAGGAAGGCCCGCCTATTTTGTGCGTCTGCTTAAGTGTATAAAGATAAATGATGAAACTTGAGGAAAGGTTTGGCGCCGCACATCACTTCTCAATTAAACCCTTCTCCTGAGTGTCAAAAGCTCGGTGCAACCGAAGAGCGGCCAGTGCCAAGGATTAATCCTGGGGCGAGAAGGAGATAAATTCGGTTCGCAACGGTCGTCCTTATTTTCAAGCAAGTTATTATCGGTCTGAAGTTGCAGCACCTAATTGGCTGATAAGAATGCGGAGTTCGTACACGTCCGGAAACCTCTAATTCAGCCCCCGGCGGCTTCAGCTTCTAGAGCTGGGCTCTGAAATTGCCATTATGGAACGTTTGTTCAGATACAGGGCTCTAGAATAAAGGAGATTGAAAATATTGAAATGGGGATAATGGCGGACCCAGGCCCCAATTTTAGAAGGAGGGCTTAACGAAGCTATCGGAGATTATTTTAAATAATTTTTACCCAACTTTGGGTTCGTGCGATATGGACGATATGGATTTCTTTTATGGAAGCCCCAATTCCAATTTTACAGGCACCCACACTTCATATTACAATTTTTTCAATTGCTTTTAACAAAAAAAAAAACAAAGAAAATACAAATCAATGAAGAAATAAGTTTCTCATTAGTTTCTCTTTTTTGTTCAATGCACCTCTGAGACGCTGGTGCTCTGGGCCTGTTGGGTAATCCTGTCCTGGATATGATTTGAGAGAAGTTTGGGACGGAAGCAGGTCCCTCCTAAATTGTGATTGTTATTGATTTTTGGGTTAAGGGTGCAATTTCCAATGTCAATATTGAGGAACAATTAAATGCTCTCGGACTATTTCTGGTCTCCACGGTTGCGTGTAATGATCGCACGAAGGATAGCTACCTATATGGGGCTCGCTTTTGTGGATCGACCGATTAATTAGGAATCAGTTTTTGGAGCTGTGTACACATAATCAAACACGGTCAAATGGATAACCTAATTAATTATATTACCATACTTTATTAATTGTAACTAATCTAGCATTTGGTATTATACTGCAAATACAGGAGTTTTGCAGGAATTCGGAAGGATACGATTTTTAGTGAATTGCCTCACTGGAGCTAAGAGAAAACATTCAGAATTTGCTAAACAAACTGCCGTTGGATGTTTAAACGAAATATTAGTTGGATATTACTCAAATTATTTTTTTATTAGTTGCGTTATTTTACCACAGTTTGCGTTTATTTCCAACAATAAATAATAAATGGAATGTATGTCCATAAAAATAGAATGTCATTTCATACACGGAAATTTAAACTGTACGAATTATGCTCCAATTAGACTTTAATAATTATTTCACATTTAATTTAAATAATAAAACATATTTACTGTAAAATTAATAAACGTAATAGAATCAAAGCAGGTGATTTAAATCGAAACCAAATGCGTATTCGAGATTTTGTATACCTACATTAGACAGAAACTAAAATTTTGTTTTCAGTTTTTTTTTGGTTTTATCCTATTTTAATCCTTGTGTTGAAACTTGAAACGTATTTTCAAGTTTGTATTGGTGTATCGCCAGTTTGCTGCAAGTAGTTTTGCGACAAGGTAATAAAAAAGGAAAAAATAAACCGCTGCTTTCATCTCAAATGGTCCCAGTTCTCACGCATGGGGAGAAACATTTATTACGTGTTTATAACATGGTGTAGTCGTCTTTCGTACATGAGGGTACCCCGAGATTACGACACACTTTACTAATTTTAAAGTTTTGTAAAAAAAATGAGCGTATAAGGGATAAATACGATTCAAAATATTAACATACTCGTATTTTTTGACACACTGTTTTTTTTTCCTTTGTCCGTGGAAAGTTAATGATTGTGGGGGTTAATTTGAAGAAATCCGGACAATTATTCAAGTTATTTAAAGTTGACGTTTCGGTTGCACATACCTTATGCACTTAAAACATTATCCTTGTTAAAAATTGGCCTGGTAGGTATCAATAGGTTGCATTAATTTGTAATTAAAACCAATTCAGCCATGGTGTTTTTTATAATTCAGAAGTTGAAAATTGTATTTCCGAAAGAGTAACTTGTAATTCTTTAAGAAAAGTAGGTACAGAGTGAAATCAGGATGCAGTTATAAAAGATTTTTCATTAAATAATTAATCTGAAGTTTTTACGTAAGGTAAGCTTTGACTTTTTGTAGTATGTGTACATATTTTACAAGTACAATTTGCTAATCTGAATTACCTACAGTTAACATTTTCTGCAATTACACGTACTTTTTTCTTTTCTGAAATCTAGTTGGAAAAGGATACATAATAAATAATACTGCCCTCCTTATTTAAAATATCCTATCTGTAAATTTTTCTAATGTCTAATAAAATTTAATAGTTACAATATAATGTCAAAACTTTAACGGATATTGTAAACAAACACATATGCCAAACTACATGCTGAAAGACTGAAAATTACGGACTGCACACACGAATTTACAAAAAACCTAATTTACTCGATTGGTGTCATATGTTAGGACGGTTTAATTAAGGAAAGCAAAATAATAGTAAATAGATGATCGAGAGCCACATAGCCGAATAACTCGAATAGCTAGCAAATCGTGCAGAATCTCAAGAAGGTCGGTGTGCTAGACATGTCTGGAGCCCTCAACATGTATTTTGTCCATTTTATAAAAGCTCTTTGGCAGGCTGCTGTAGAATGAAGCGTCGTCAAAGGTGGAAACGTGTTTGCTGTTTTTAAGCATGTTTTCTTAAATCTCCAAAGTCAAGTAGCTTGGTGAATGTTTTGAGTTGCTCAAGTATATACAAGTGCGATCCCCCGGGATATCAACATTTATCCTGCTTGAATTCTGGTAAATTCCCAAAGGACACCGGATATAGCTACAATGAAAAACACTTTTACTGACATTGTTTTGATAAGTCCAATTATGGTCCCCTGTTTCAATATTGTCTTTTATTAATGGGTTTTTATCTTATGGAAACCTGTTTATATGTGTCTAATGTACTCGAGTAGACAAATTGATAAAACTGTTTACCCATGTGACTCCCCATTCTTCGACTTTGTTGACTTTTCTTGGAAAATATCCGTTCGTCGTGGCAAAAACCATTCCGCGTAAACACATTTTATTAAATCCGGCGCCTTGCAAGTCTAATAATAAAAGCCGCGTAATGCTAACGGTCTCATCCTTTTTCCAGTTTGATTTACTTTTATATTACGGTTTGCAAGAGGAATGCTAATTAAGCTATGTTAATACGATATTGACAGACTCGTAAATCACTACTCGATGTGTTTATTAACATCTGCTATTACATATTACCGGAAACCGACGTCAACGCTCTGGACGCATAATAAATCCTGAAGGACCGCGTCACATTTGGGACCTAATCAAATATGATGCTCAACGAAACTTGTCATCAGATCCATTTCATTTTGCTAAATTAAACTGCTATTGTAGGAAAAATCTCCCTTACTTACTCATGTTTCAGTAGGCGAAGATCCAAAAGTTCCATTTTCCGTGATATACCTATGGAAAAGAATATTCGACATGAAATGTGACTAGTTCACTTGACGTTAAACACCACGCTGAGCTTTTTTGGGCTCTAACTCGTTGTGGTTTGCGACTATGGCTTGAGATTTTCACATCGGTAGCACTCGTGAATATCATATATAGTTCTCCGGAGCCCTAACAAAATTACTGTCACAATAATGGAAAGGATTGCGCTAACATGTTTTAGGTGTGTTTTTGTCACAGCACGACTCGGTTCTAACTCCGAAGGCGGCTTCCATTGCTATTTCATGTTAAGAACTGACATTATATTGTATTATCCAATTACTGGACGCCATTTTCTATCAAGTTATTACATCTATTATTGATAAATAAATGGACGATTTATTATTTAGGCGAATGCAGTGTCCCAGTCGATTGAAAGTGGCATTAAAGCATTTCCAAGAAAGGGAACACGCGTAATTGTGACCTCCTAAAGCGTATTTTCTAATTCTCCTCGTTAATTGAAACGTCCTGAAGCTAAAGCAATTACAAATTTATTTGAACCAAAGCCGGACAATAAAATAAAGTTGCCACGAAAGGCAAAAAGCAAGTTTGAATTAATCAAAAAGCAATTAAGTTTAAATTAATTTAACCGAAGTTTCGGAAAACAAGATCTCTCTGTTTTTTCCATAAGCTAAGCGCGATTTTTTTGCAACTTTAATGACCAGTAAATTAAAAAATTGCACTTCCTTCAGGTCCGCATTCAAGATAGCCGTGAGTTTTATTGCATTTTGCGCCAGTTTTCATCGACATAATATATCCTGGCAATAAAATACTGCATCGGAATGCAATAAAATGGTCTCTCGGACGCACTATGAATCATAAAATCACGGCAGTCAAATCTAATAACACATCCAAACTTGGTGTATCCGGTAAACAAATAAAAAATCCAATACTACCAATCAAAGCTAACGAGTATTTACTTCAAGATGTCTTCAAAGCACCACTCGACGAATTTCATCTTTCTTAACGAACGGCGACGCCCTTTGCAGAAAAAGACCGTCTCTGGCATGTCGTCGGAAAAGTTAGCACATCTTTCTTCCAAAGCAGTTGCGCTCCGTCAAGGATACTCGCCCTACACTAACATAAACTCCTGGCAAGTAACTGACCTGGAATTACATGACTTTAAAACTTAGTTACGTCGTTTCCGAACCTGGCGTTAAATTTGGTGCTTTAACAAATGTTTATTCCCGCCTATAAAATTTAAGCTCGGGCTGGAGAAAGAGAAAAAATGCCGCCACCGCTGCAAAACGGCTTTAATATTATTTTGCCGTAATGCCAATCAGGAGCATCTTGACGCTTGTCAGCAGTTAGCCCAATTACAAACAGAGCGCGCGCGTGCGTTCGAGTGCAGGCTCGACAATAAAAATAATGAAAGTCTCTATATAATCTGGTTTCAAGTGATGCTTTGACGACATGTTGGAAATCGAGATTTTTATTTGCCCTCTTTTCACTGTTCTATTGTGGCAATTGCAACGTGACGGAGTAGTTTTTCGAACGATCGAACATCTTCAGCGACGTACGTTCAATCGCTCAAGAGCTTTTGTGTGGATAGTGTGTCATTTTTCATTGAAGTCAAAACGCAAAATCATTTCGGACAAAACCGCACCAGTCAAATTCGAATAAAGACGTTTTGTACATGACATTAGTATCACGTTTCGCAGTATCATCTTCTTTCAGATTCTCTCTCTTTTGCTTGAATTAGAAAAGGTCCTCAGAACTGGGCAAAAATAGAGGAAGTCGCGAAAAAAATTAAAACTCCCCTTGTGCTTGTTATTCTAGTTTGCGGTCCGTTTTAATAAATAACTATTTAGTTAATTGTAATCGTGCACTCGACGAGGGACTAATTTTGAAAAGCGATTCGTTTGGTTCGAAACCGGTTTAGTAATTATTTTAGAAGCGAACAAGTCAAGTGCATTTATCGGTAAAATGCACATTGTTGAGGAAACAAATGCGAATGCGGCAAACTGTTTAATTAAATAGAAGTACATTAGACCTCGTGTATTTAATAAGCACATTTTGCTGTGTGTATCACTGGTAGTGTTTTCCGTTTATTCGAAATAAAACGAATATAACTTGGTGGAATATAAATTATAACAAGCGGCCACCTTAATAGGATTGACCCTGGAACTATACTCACCTGCTACAGGCTACAGTAGCTGGATGGCGGGAGGAATTTCTCCAGCTCAGGAATTATGTCGGCCCATTAGCTCCTGCGTAGGTGAAACGCTTTGTTTACGAGCTTGCATGTAGAAGGTAGTTCACACTTCGATGGTGCCATGGCGTGATGAAGTAATGAGTTTTGGAATTGCCGCTGTTAAATTATCACTTGTGTAATAACAATTGTATCTCAACCAAAGATGACCACACCTCAGTGAATTTTATTTAATGTTGATATTAAACACAACAATCCTCGAAAGCGGACAGGTGGCTAAATGGCTAAATAAAATGCTCTACCAAGAAGTAAATCGATATTTAGAAACTGTGATTAAATTTTACAGAAGTGCTTCCATACCAGTGGTGCATTATTTTCCTTAGGTATTGTTCAAAACAAAGATCACGAGAAAGACAAATAAAAACATTTTCTTAACTTGTAGTAATGTTGGCCTTTCAAAATTTCAAAATAAAATGTTAAAATGTAAAAAATTTATTTCAAAATTTTCCTGCAAATCCTACTGACTGCACCTATTATATAAAATTAACATCAACTTACAAATTTGTTTGCTTTCAGTTGTTTTGAGAGTTTGAGACGCATATTACATTATACGTTTCTAGATTTTTCTTGATAATATGAATGAATAATTTATTAGAGTTAGGGGAGTTGTTTTTTATTCGTTCTCACTAGACTAGATTGGATTAATTTAGATAAAACCATAAGATGCAATGTATTGGGAAATCTGAGTCCTACATTATTTTTTCTTTCAAGCAACAAATGACAGGGCGAATTTCCGTTTCTAATTAGGCTGAAACTGCGTACACAGCCAATTTTGTCATGATACATTTCTGCGATGTATTCATAATGAGGATTTCAAATTAGAGACAGATTATGCTCTTGAATGTAAATTAATTAAGACTAATTGGAGAGGAAGTAAATCATCCGTTGTTGACCCCGTAAAACAGCGATGCCAAACACAATACGGTATGTCCGGATTCAACTAACCCTCCCTCTATCACTAGATTGATATGTTAATTGGCAAAGTTGTTCAGGTAGACAGTGTAACTTGAAAAGCGTGAAGAAATGTGATGAATATATTTGTTGGTGTTCCAGTCCCGGATTTAAAATAAGGAACTCCAAATTCAGTTATCTGCAGATTTATTGAGCCGAGTTTCGACAGGAGTAATATTTATAGCTTAATTCTGGTTCTTTATTACTTTGAGATATTTAAATTAACGCAGAAGAATGACTACTGTTGGAACTGACTCAACTTGGATGATATTTACCCATTTCCTATCAGTAAAAAGATAATTATACCAATGAGAGCTTTCGCCAATTTTCAATTAGTTTCGAGTTAATTTTTAATAGGTGTAGACTCTTCCACATTAATTTAAAATTAATGTAAGTTTCTGGTAAATAAATCCACAGGAGAGGCTTGGCAAACTCACGAGATATCCCTCGAGACGTGAAAACGCATTGCTACCAACTTCGCGGATGCAAATCTGCCGTAAAACCACTAATACCCCCTTTCAGGCCTCTATAAGGGATGTGTACGAAGTTCCTTGACAGATTTATGATAGTCTTCAATACGA
The DNA here is from genome assembly GCA_939628115.1 of Tribolium freemani. Classification (NCBI taxonomy): domain Eukaryota; kingdom Metazoa; phylum Arthropoda; class Insecta; order Coleoptera; family Tenebrionidae; genus Tribolium; species Tribolium freemani. Next base: position 13,683,972 of record OW626785.1, on the reverse strand, counting down.
TAGGGATCCTTCAGTTGGCTACCTTCGCCAAATTGTTTTAAACTGAATTCGAACGTTCTCCAAATCTATAACCGGTTATTTATGCTTGAAACTTTCAAAATGGTATCACTTAATTTTACTCCGAAAGGAAATTAACCGGCGGAAAGGATGTCTTTATGACTTGCCATAAATCCGTTTATTGAAATTTTCTGTGTTTATGAACATGGCTAATTTTGCAGCCGCTTTCAATTCCTGGTAAACAAAATTTAAACCATGACCCGTATTTATGTCGTACCTATTATTATTCTTAGTGCAATTAGCGTTATGTAATAATTTTTTACGTTGCAACCAAAGGTTGAGGATCATCGTGTGTGAATGGGAGAAGTAATTCCCCTTTTCCACTGACATGAACGCCTAATTATTAAGATAAATAAATAAGATTAGGCTTGGTAATAATATAAATGGGCACACATTTACACTTGTGCTCAGAACAATTTAAACCACGACAATGAAAATTCTTCTTTTTCTCTGTGTTTTTACTGTAATTGCTGTGCACGCACGTAAGTAATTTCCTCACAATAAAATCTTCAAGAAATTATTATTATTTTTTTTCTAAAGAACAATGTGGACGGAACGAGGAGTACACAACTTGTGGATCATCATGTCAAGAAAGGTGTTTAAGAAGAGCTAATACCGTTTGTACGTTAAATTGCCAACGTGGGTGTTTTTGTCGTAGAGGATTTTTAAGAAATCGGAATGGTGTTTGCGTACCGGAAAGTCAGTGCTCGTAACGTTGTAAAAATATCATTTTTGTGTATTTTTTGTAATAAAACGCTACCTATCTAATTTAAATTTTTGGACAAACACCTGCTTCACCTATTTCAAATTTTATTTAATTAATTGGTTAGTTTGAAAAATAAGGAAACAAAAGCTGGAATTTTGTTTTTCAAATTTGTTTCATAGTTAATCAAGAACATTTTATCTTCATCACATTTTAACAACTCAATTAGTTATCTGGTAGTACATTTTGCTTCCTATTGTCTACATTACGCCAACGCAACGCAACGTATGTTTAATTTAAATAAATAGGTATGGGAATGGTAATTAGAATCGAAATTTAAACATAAACAAGTTTGTTAGTTTAGACTAGATTTTTTTAGTTTGGTTTTTATTATTTCCTTTTGTAACCTTGTAACTAAATAGTTGTTGATCATTTGTTCTAACCAGTGATGAAGGGGGCTTCTCTCTGTTTCGGATAATATTTAACTTAATTATATTAGTTCAATATGTGACAAGGCAGGTACAATGAAATATTCATGAGGAGTAATATTTGTTAGAATTAGAACTACCATCAAAGCAAACAAACAGTACACTTCTGAAATTAGGCATGGGAGAACCCTTTGCCAATCTAATTTAAAACGACACAAGAACGCTACCGCTACTGAAATTCCGGAATCATTTAATAATTGCTCCGCTATTGTCAACCAACAATGGAAACAAGAACACATCGAGAAATGTCCGCAATTGTCTGAGCTAAATTCTTAATGAGGAAATGACGATTAATTTGTTTTTTTAATGCATCATTTGATCATTACCTGCCATTGTGCAGTCATAACATAATTATAGATAGGTACATGAAAAAATACTCATCACAGGAAGATTAAAAACAACCTAATTTTAAATGTATGCACTTTGTTTGAGAAACAATTCAATTCATTAGTTCCAGTTTTGTAAACTTTTTAAAAATTTTGGAAAACTGTTACTCTTATTTTTAATTCAAAAATTTATCTCCAGGTTTTTTGTAGGTAACTTATGTATAAATTATTATGTATCACACACTTGTCTTCGCGACCGGTTTTTCATTCTCATCAATTTCCAAGATTGATGTAACCTTGTACTAAAAAATAATAATTTATTGATAATTGCAAAAATCTCGTTAACTACAAACGAGCTTATTGTAACCATAACATACATAAGCAAGCTTCTGGAACCATAATAATCAATAACTCTTGGTAGCAATGAGGTGGAGCTCATTATTTTGTCGTTGCAATTTTCAAGTAACATTTTGATTTTTAACTTCGAATGCTTTTATTACACTTTATTATTATTACTGCAAAATCAGCAATTACCTTGAGTGCAGAAGGATAAAATAAACGATTTTACATTTTTTTATAAATTATACTCGTAATTACATCAATAATTTATTTTTGATACAGATAAAATGTAGACAGTTTGCAACACGAAAGGTAGAACAAAGCAAATTACCTTAGATAATACTGATGTGAAACCACATTTTTTTTAACAATATTTTAGTCGTTTGAGTTTACTTTTGCATAAATAAAACAAATAAAACATTGTATGCTGTAAAAATAATTAAAAATAATCCTCTCATTCGCTAATATTGTCCAGTGCGTATAAATTTTGTTGCGCTTGTTATGCGTTATTTTTGTTTGTGGAAAAATAAACTTTTGTGCAATCAAACCAATGCTCTTTCATTTATTTAAATACAATTGTCATTTTGGAAAATTTGTGAACGTGTGTTAAATTATTGGCACGGTGTTATTCGTAATTATAAATAAAAGCCTAAAATTATAAAATGTGTAACAAGTTTTAATTTTGAAGAATCCGAGCAGTGTTTACATTTGCAGATTTCGTCGGTTTGTGTTCTGGTTCTCATTTTCAGGTTTACATTTTTTGCACATACGTAACTAAAAAGAGCTGTCATTTCCCTTGCGAAATGCGCACTAAACCCGTCGTGCGACCCCACAAAGAATGGGATAAAATCCTTCACGCAAAGGTTATAGGAGAAAATTCGTCCGTTTTTTCGATAGCTTCATTGTCATTTGCCAAACATACACACTGACTGTAAATTGTAAATTCTTTCATCCTGAACGTCGGTATTCCTTAAGGACCACAGTGTGTCAGACCCGAAGGACCCAAGACGTGCTGTTACCAAGGGTAACGTAGGGTAATGAACGTGGATCCAGTTCCTTAAAACTCCTGAAAAGTCGCCGACTGAGACCGACTCTCGCAGAGTCCTCGAGCTGAACAAGGAGCAGACCAATTTTCAGGCATTGAAAGTACCGTCACGGCGGCTTTTTAATTGTTTTTTGAGATTATTTTTTTAAGTCCACTTGTTAGCTTTTGGAGTAGTCTTCACGGGTCTGTTTACACTGCGGACATTAATAAAGAGAGGTTTTTAATTTGTTTCGGGGTTTTGTCGACGGAAACGTATTAAATTGGTAAGGGACGGCAAATATTTGATCCTGGAGTTGATTTAAACTCGGCACTTACCGAATCCTGCCAAATTTACATTTTATTAATTTCGAAAGTGGGCCCATTAATTTCGCCCCACCGCACGCCCATGATACATCATTTTCATTCCAAATCGCATTCACATATCTTAATTAACCGACTCGATGACCTACTTTCGGCCGACCGCCGACCTAACAACCCCTCATTTTAAATGAAAGAGTTGAGTAGTATCAGACATCGATTCTAGGGTTGAGTAGGGTAGCGACCCTACATATTTAATGCTTTCCGAACATTTCTGCAACAAAAGTAATTTAATTGTTGTGCCTGATCAGGTGTTCTATGGTGCCTGCCATTTCTCATTAAACCGACCCAGCCTATGAAAATTACTGCCGATATTGACAAATTTATTATTTACGCGAGCCCTTCTGCCATTATCACTTTATTATTATACAAATTTTCAACGCTTCATTAATTAAAACGCACTTGAATCGCGGACCTCTAACCCAGGTTTAGCGTCAGACTGAATTTTTTTACCATAAACAAAATTCTTCGCGACAGCAGTAGATTTCATCCACCGTGGCCCTTAAGAGTTGTGTGAGTGACACAGTGTCCTGTGTATTAAAGTTCTGGATTTTTAAGGTTTAAATAAATGGTTATTTGTTTAAGGAAGCTGCAAAGTTTCTTACGTTTGTTTACACCTATCAGTTGTCTTGCTTCGGAGCTCTCCTTGCAGATAAACAGAATAGCAACATACTTGATAAAAGCAAACAATTACGTTAGAACCGTGCGTTATAATAACGCACAGGATTTTGACAAATGTATGAAATTGTCAACTTTCGGGCCTACTAAATTGTGTGAAATTGACAACTTTGTAGGAAAACTATATTTCAAACATTTTTGCGAATTAAAGTTGACCTTTTTCTATGTTTCTAGGACTGCTAACAACGCAAATAATGTTTTTTTGGATCGAATTTAAAATTTTGGCCGATTTGTTTGCGAACTCAAAAAAATCGCTTTTTTTCAAATCAGATCTAAGCACGTTTTATGCACTTTTAGATGTCTTTAGATCCCTTTAGAGAGAGCCTTTAGAACCGCAAAAAACGTCAAAACCTTAATTAACGGATTTTATAAATAATGATTAATTTTTCCGATTTTTTCTAGGTTTTTGGTTAATTTTCAGTATCCGGGCCGATAGTTGTCTGTCAATAAATCTAGATTTATTAACTACAACATTATTATTAAGTTTTGCACCGTTGGAAAGCTTTTTTCATTTTCTATCTTCCGCAGACAAGTAGATAGTTCATTATCCTTCGACTAACAATTTTTGAGAAAATTTGTAATAAATGCAATCCATCAACCTGTTTCTGTTTGTGACTTGAATTTACGTATTTTAAGGTTTTCTCGACACACATAGACTTCGCCTAACAATTGACATACCTACGTTTAGTTGAATTTCGGTGAAATAAGAATTTTTCACCTAGCTTATTTAATAAAGTAGCAACCGGCGTTTGAAAAGTGATGTTTTTACGAGATACAACTTTGGAGGACCCATGATATTTTATAATATTTTTTGCGCCATCTCCAACAGCCATAACCGACGTTTGAAAACTGGAAAAAAGTGAAAATTGCAATAGATTTTTGGTCTTTTTCTCGAAAAAAAAACTATAAAACTTAGCACAAAAAAATTTAGATAACCTATTTTAAACCTAGTGTCGCTCCAGGCAACGGCTCTGGTTACAGAAGCATTTTCTAGTTTTTCACTAAAAAAATTCATAACTGAAAATCTAATAAGTCTTTGAGCAAGTTTGTTCAGGCAAATATGTAGTTCATTTTGCGCACGTTTTTTTACAATATTAGAATTTTTTTCTCTCACTATTTCTACTTTTTTAACGACTTTAAACGACTATTCATCGTATATTTTACGTCTACAAAATCACTTTTGCGGTCTAAGGTAGGTCGGTAATTTTTGCGGATAGATACAAACCCAGTTAGTACCTTCGGAAACTCAATCCAAGAACGTTTTTGGTCCATTTAACTGTAAATATTCAACACAAAAGTGGCGACTTTTATGGAAAACTCGTTTATTTTGACAAGTTTTATTGTGATTAATTTGATAAACGAAATCGTTACTCTAATATTACAAAGCTATGCATTTGTTTAGCTTTAATTAACGTAAGGTTTCACTGATAACGTGGTTTACAATTTCTTTCCAACATTTAACATAATATTTTACTTAATTATATTGATTTTGTCGATTGCTAACAACTTCATACAGGGACTAATATCCATTCAGCCACAGAAACCAGGCTTCAGTTTGTATTATTTATGTAATCGGTGGGGCAAACAAATGGGTCTAATTGGGCACAGGCAGTGCGGACAAGCCAACTTACTTGTGGGCGGTTCGGAGACCCCATTTATGCACGTGATTTAACTCATCCTATAGCAACAATACACACCTTTATCATTGTTCAATCAGTTTCATGAGCTATTAATTTGCACTATTTCAACAAACTGACTACAATCTAGCAATGTTGAAAGCACTTCCCTTGTTTAAAAATGGTTTGTTTTGTTGCAGAAGCTTGTTCCTGGAGCGAATCCATCAACAGCCTTTAACGGTGAGTAACGAACTATTCCTTATTAGCAGTTACGTATGAGAGTGCTTACGTTTACTCACAAGTATTAATCAATCCGAGATTCATCCATCTATCTAAATATCAAATCCAAAGTTGTTCAGTGCGAGTATTACTTAACGTTCTTTGATACATTCGCTTTGATGTTTTAAGCATTATTTTTGAGCTAATTGGAGGGAAGCCGTATCGACGAAAAGTCGACCTGTTTAGGCTCTGCCTACGTGGAAATGTTGGGATTATTAACAAGGGATGATAGAAACGTGAAACAATGAAGGGCCAGTCCTTGATACTGTGTCTTAGCAAACTATGTTTGCTCAGGCCTGCTGGCTTAGCATATGCTTCGGTTTAATGAGCCCTTACCATTGTCATGTTAACTAGCAGACAGTAGAAGCTCCTTGCCAGTTCTACTTGTGATTGATTGTTTGCAGTATCGATTACGGTATTATCCCTTCAAGCATTGGACTTAGATGTTAAGTTAGTTGGGACAAGTAGTCGTCATTCTCGGAGATTCTGATTTTGAAAGATAGCTCATCCTGATTTATTTCAGCGTTGTATGGCACTAGCGATGCGTAATAAACGTAGTCTGTCTTGTAAGAGAAGAAGAGCTCTACCTACATTATTCTAAACATTTTTGGCAACCGGTAGATATAAATCATATCAGATGTGAGAGCTCAAGTTTAACCGACTAAAACTCTAACTAACTTAGCATTTATCTGGTAAATTAGGTACCGTTCGTTGTTATGCAACAAGTTATAGTCAGTTAATCAATAAATTTTAGATTATGATATCACCGTCATCTAATAGGAAATACTGAAGTATTGTCTTCAAATCGTACCTCAAATTAATTTTCGTTTGGAGTGTAAAAATATTTGTGCTTAATTAGACGTTGTAGCTTGCTTAAACATAAGCACCTAGAACCTGCATAAACAGCTAACTTTATTTGCTAATAACTTTTATTTTCAAATTGTTAACAGCAAACAAACAAATAACGTTTGCATATAATTCAGCTTTATTTAACTGCTCTCGAAATGCCTTTAGACTGTTTTATAACACAATAAAACTTTAAGGTTTACAATCGACATTGCACTAAACTCAATTTAATTTTCAGATTCTTTGGTGGCGCAAGAAGTCTTCTTGCAAAGTGTTGTAAAGACTTAAAGAATAATATTAATTTTGGCATTTCGTTATGCAAACCTTCGCTCTAGTATTATTTTTTAATTGCATTTGAAAAGCTTTTATTTAGCTCACAATGTTATCTGTCTGTTGGTTACTTTTTTGGAGCCAAATTTGAAAGGATTCCTGTTGTCCCACTGAATTGAAATTTTGCATACTTACTTAATCTGCGCGCCAACGCAATCCTATGTAGTTAAATACCCCCTAAAGGGGTTAAATGGGGTTTTGAAGTTTTAGGTTATGTTTACAAGAGGGTTCTCGATTTGTAAATTTGAGAGGGTTTCTATAGTCGCAATGAAATGAAATGAAATGAAATTTAACATGCTTACGTAATCTGTGCGACAATGTAATTCTATATAGTTAATTGCCCCCTAAAGTTGTTAAATAGGGTTTTAAAATATTAGGTTATGTTTACAAAGGGGTTCTCGATTTGTACATACCGTAACTTATACCGACATAGACGGTATGTTGGTCATTTGGACGTCACAATAAATAAAGACTAAAAAGCAAAAAATAAAAATATATAAAAAAATATTTAAAAAAAAGCTTTTTTAGGCGTTTTCTTTTCGTTTTTTGTACTCATCTGTCAAATTTTACTTTTTTGTACACTTCTGTCACTTTCTTGGACTCATCTGTCACTTTCTTGGACCGATCTGTCAACGTTATTAAATTTGACAGATGTCTTTTTGGTTTGTCTTGTTATCAAATTCTTTAATTCTGTTGTGATCATCGTCTAAAAAACGTTATGTGCACTTCGGCCTAAGGTGCTTTTTTGGCCGAATCTGTTGTTTGTGGCCGAGGCGTTAGCCGAGGCTGTAATTCACCTTTACGGCCTTCTTGGGACACAAATAACTATTATTTAAAAGATGCACTAAAAAGTAAAAAATAATGTATTTCAATATTTTTTCTTACAGGTTCAAATTCTAAAACTTATAAAAGCTTTGGGAGTTATAAAACTACGGCATTACAGAATTACTTTGTTCAGTTGACAACTCCCTAAGCTTTTATAAATTTTAGAATTTTAACCTAAGAAAAAATATTCGCCTGTGATTGAAATACATTATTTTTTACTTGCATCTTGCATTTTTTGCTCTTTACTTTTCACCAATACGTTTGCGGATAAAATAGTATATTTTATTCGGAGTAAATGTGAGTTTATGTGGCTCAGCTGAATTATTTGCCTCATTGCATTCGGCAAAATAAACATTCAGCTTCCCCACATAAACTATCACATTTACCCCTTATAAAATAATCTACTATTTTTAAAAGACATTTTTTTATATATTTTTTTCTTAGAATGTTTCATTCGTTTCACTGAAGGTCCAAGACTTAATATTTTCTAATAAGTAGGTAGGTCGTAAAAACTACGAAACTCTGTAGGAAATGCATGATTCGAAATCTTGTAGTGCATTTATTACAATTTTTTGATATTTTTCAAAAATTTTCCTCGAAATCCTTATTAAACAGGTATTCAAAAAATGATAAAATACATGTACATATTTTTGTAAACACATGCAGGATCAACTGTGGCAACTCCTAATACCTATATTGCTTCAAGTGTATAATTTAACTTTTGATTTAATGATGGCATAATTGCAAAAAAAAAACTTTCCTTCTCCAATTAGCTTTGATTAGTTCATACTGGCAAAATGTTATTTTCCATCTCACTTTAATTACTTATAATTTTATTAAAATGTTAGTTTTAATTTTCGGTTACTGAAAAATCATCAATTTTCAAGTGCTTCCTCGTTTTTCCAGAGAAGCAAAACATTTATGTACTAATTCTGTTTCAAAAAATAACACAAAAATTGAAAAAGATAGTACAGTGGCTTTTTTATCTGAACAAGAACATATCTGTTGCATTTTTTAGATGAAAAAAGTCTCAAAAAGAAACATTTATGTTATAAATGCTATAACTGGCATATTCTTTTTGTACAGAGAAATTAAATTTAAGAGTATGTTACTACGTTTTCATGAAGGTTTCAATTCGATTTGGAAACTGTTTTAGTATCGAATTTCAAACGTGTTTTCATGGTAAGTTTTAAATATGGATTTGAAATTTTGACAATTTTATTTGTCACTTGTCACTGGAAGTACAACTTAAATTCAACTGTGAACACTTTCTGGAAGAAATGTTTTAAGGATTTACAAGGAATTTAACCCATTCAGTGGTTTAGTTAGTGATAGCACAAGGTTTAATGTCCAACAAGCCAAGCTTTTTTAGTTATTCTCCGTTTTCATGAAAAAGTTTCGATTCGATCTCGATACGATCCCAAATTTTGGTGAATCGACCTTGGACTCAAATCGAACTCAATACGTTCAAGTCAAGGGGTTTTCATGAGTTGGATCCGTATTCAAATCGATTTGAATCCTTATGAAAACGTAGTATGAATTTACAGCTAAGACACTACTTTTACATAAACAGAAAAAAAATTAAATTTATAGACTTAGGAGCTGATTTCAAGTTGGGTCGCAAAGTTGCGTGGGTCGCAGTTGCATAGCAGCAACCAATGACATTGCTAGATTTGCGTCGTTGCTATGTCAATCAGATTTGCGTCGGTCGTAACTCAACTTGGAATCAGTCCCTTAATCTTAATTTCAGCTAACAATTTAAGTCAAAAAATTTGTGGAAGAATTATAATTTTACCTCTTGTGTATCATGTTTTGTGATTTCTATATTTTCTGATGTCTTTTATACTTATTTTTCTACCGTTTGCATCATATAGATGCACTTGTGACCTCCTTAGTTTTTGCTGGAAGTGTTTTAAACCAATTTCCTCGTCGGCATTATTCGAACAAACTCAAACTTAAAAGTGCAAAGTGTAAAATCATGATGTAATTGGAAATGATTTAATGTATCGCTAAGCTCGTACCCTGACCAGTGGCGGCTCGCAGTCTTTTCTGTTGAGGAGGCAGACAATTAAAAAAAATATATGTATACAGGGTGGTCCACGAGTAATAAAGAGCCCGAATTTTTTTGAAGCAACCAACATTACATTTCAATGATAACGTGGATATTAAAATATTTGGTTTCAATTAATTAAAGATAGTGGTCGTATTTTCATTTTTGACAAATTTATATCAGTCATATTGACATTACTCCAGTTTTAGAATTTCATTTAAATCAAACGTAAATAAATTGATTTACATTCAAAATGTTCAACTTAATCTAAAAGGTATTCACAGATCTGACCACAGTTTCCGTCACATGCATCAATTCTTCTTAAGAATTATCCTCTCGCACTACCAAGTGTTCTAGGCGCAATATTCGCACACTCTCCAACAATTCGGTTTTCTAAATGATCAACAATAGGTGCACTATAAAACCTTTTCTTAAGCACTCCCCAGACGAAATAATCAAAAGGCGTCATATCGGGACTTCTAGAGAGCCAAGGATACACGGAACTCCTTCCTATCCATCTATTTTCATTAATAACTGCAACAACTGCAGCTTCATTTCCAGCTGATGTTGCTACTCTTCTTTTATTTCTTTTAATTGGAGGACATTTTTCCCGCAGTTTATTTTCAACGTGTTTGAAAACTGTATCACTCGGAGCCCATTTATTTTTGATATTATACGTGTATAAACGTGCAGCCTACGAAGCATCTTTCAAACATTCTCCACGAGATTCTCCATAAATGAGAACCATGTTGATCTTCTAGTCATTGCTAAACGTTTTAATACATAAGTTTCACTAAATTCAATTAAAAACTCAGCAAGGTTTGACATTAGGTTTGACTTTTTAAATTAAAGTTGAAGTGCTGTGTGGTCATTATGTTTAATTTATCTCAACGCAATAGCCTCTGTAAAGTTATCAAAATAGTCCGTAAAGTAATACTTTTCCAGGCTAATATGTCATTGCAATCGTATGTAAAGAGATAGAAATAGTGCACAAACATAATGTTGGTTGCATATCACTTCAAATTTATTTAAAATTTAAAAAATGTGATTTCGGGAAAAAACGGATAAGTATTCGTACATCTCAGCACACGTACAGCAGTATCCAGTAGTACAGTCTACACTACAGTATTTGGTTTTACGTCCATATGGTTATTCTTCTCAACTATCAACTCGGAGAATAAACGCCATGCTTATTCCCTATAAAATAATTCAACTTCTACAATTTCTCACGATAAAGACGATACTAGACACCAGACAGTTTCAAAAGTTCTTCTTCCACAGCCACATTTCACACAATCTAATTAAACACAATGTAACACAAAAAATAATCTTCTGAATAGAACAACTAGTCAGACTTAACCTACAACGCAACACTCTTCAAAAATAAACTCTTGCAAATTTGACAAATCTCGGTATTCCCGGCAAATTTAAAATAATAATTCTTATTGGATTAAAAAAGAGGAGTATCTGCCTCCAGTCCCACTTAAGCTCAGTCAGTGTGAGAGAGAAGGATTGGAGAATATCGACTCTCCAACGCAAAAACATCGTAAAATACGTACTAACTCTACTAAAAATCTCAGCTCCTCGGAGGCATGCTGTCTGAGTGACCTGCGCACAACGTGCTGAGCTCTGGAGTCGCAGCGGTTTATTTAAAATAAATTAACTTTTATCTGAACCAAAAAAATGCAAAACTTCAACAAATAACATACTCTCCAGTTAAGATTTGCTTAAAAAATCTCTATTTATGAATCAGAAACAGTAAAATAATTAAAATTTTCCGAAAATTGTTATTAATTTTTCATTTCCGTTTTCACTGGGGAGGCACTGCCTCCTCTGCCACCCCTGACGAACCGCCCCTGACCCTGACGTGGTAAAAGAGCATGCTATGCATCTTATTCTTGCAAGTTACTTTAACGATGGCATCGCGTCTTTATCTCGTCAGGAAAATACCTTGAGCCATTCCCGAACTGGAGATCCCATTTCACATTGATTAAAACATAAAGCCTTGTTGAAAATTAAATTACACGAAGTAACGAGATGTTCTTAGAAGCCCTCCGCTGCACGCAGGCAGCGCCTTATACTTCAACAAACTCATATATTGCATGGCTAAAAGGGTATCTACACCAAATCGCTTCGAAGGATCAACGTGGCTTATATTATTACGGAATATTTAATTTCGTGCTCTCAGATTACTGCACTATGGGCGAATTCTTTCTCCAATAATTAATATTTTAATTACAAAACGATTTCCTTTGGGAATTAGAGAATTTGTTCGAAACCAGAACAGATGAACACTGAATAATGGTAGGTGTTAAATTTAATTTCCGCGTTTCAGAACCAACTCACTAGTCTGTTTCAATATATCTTCCGCCTCCTAATACAACAAACAGCTAAAGACCTCAATAAATCACGCAAAGCTCAAAAATTCAAAAACGTTCTAATCCTTGATTGCATTTCACAATAGCCCCCAAAGCTTAAATTAAATAACATTCAACTACGAGTACCTATATTCAATAACGACGGCGACGGTTGGACAGATAGGACCCTTTAGCAATTATCATAAGCCGGTCCTGTATGAATAGAGTGCCCGTAAATTTCATTCAACTAAATTATTAAATCAGACTAAAGTTCAAATTATACACGGCAAATTGGTTCATTTTGACCACTGTTTAGTAAAAGCACTTAGTAGGAAGTAAGGCAAAGTTTTCAAAGCACTCCGCTCGGAAGTTCTCCACTCAAATAACATACATGCTAAAAGATAATTATTGTTATAACACAAAGAGCTACAAGAGTCCTCAGATTTCGTCCAATTCGTTACCATCCACTCAAACTTCACCATCTCGAAGTAATCAATTTATGTGCATAAATAACCGCCCAAAAGATGTGCCTGATTTGATGTTATTTTGATACAGTTTGATAAATCCAAAACAATGTGTCGGTAGATTAACGACCTAATCTGTGATCTCCAGATGCTATTGAATTTATCGTGACTGGCACTCTACGAGTTGGATGAAAGCATAACAAATGTGTGGACTGTTCCCGGTCAATATCTTTATTGTTAATGAACAAACGGCAGTAATTCTCTACATTTTTCCTTTATTTTATTATTATTAAAAAAAAAAAATCATTCGGGTTTAAGTGATGCAATTAGTTTCAGATCCCCTAACTTTGTTCAGGTGGACGCTTATAAGTTGCATAATAAGTTGCATGCATAAGGGAATACCTACCACTTGTTTAAGTACAGCTTTTCATAGTTGATGCAAGTGGGATTATGTGAGTACTGTACACAACTACTTGCATTTCTTGCGGTTTCATATACAAGCAGGAAAGAAAAGCTTGAGAATTTACTGTTATTAAACAAGATTAACGATGAAAGTCTTCTCTAATGTGCTATTATCAACAATTTTGTAACAATTTATTTGCTCTTGATCTAACGATTATTAAACGGAATCTTAAGTTGCGTTTGAACAACATGATTTATTACCAGAGCTCGTTGAGAAGGTTGCCTGAGACAGTTTCGATTTTTTATGCACATATTTTCAGTATGTAACAATCTGGTCCCTTTTACATGTAAACGTATTTTGTGTTGCATTTTTATTTTTTAGTAAGGGTTGCAATCTTACGTGAATCAGCCTGTACAAAGAAAACTTAGCAGTGTTCTTTTTTTACTTTATGTTACACGATGAAACAGTTTTAAAGTGCTGCCAAATATTTATGATGAATTTATTGTAGTCGAGGAACAGATGCAAAAAATCGCCTGAATCTTTTAATTAATTGTATGAAAGTTTTGTACAAAATTTTACGAAAACATATTTAATTTTTAAACAATTGCATTGCACTCTTTGAATATTTTAGCAAAGAAAACTGGATGTCAATAAATCTTCTGGTACCAACATTTGAGTATAAATATCAGTCAGACTGTACGTTTATTTTATATAGTTCAAATGTGATAAATACAAATCTACCCGAGGAAGTCTTTCAAAATTATCTGAATTTATTGTCAAGACGAATACATTTTGTCGCCCTGAATGCAGATGCAACGACTGGTAACATCGCCTTAACTGAGAAAGCCAAAATAGCTAACTGTTTTATAATATTTTGAGCTACTATTTTTTATTATTTATTTTTCTTTGTTGACGAAGAGACATAAAAGTTTAAAATTGTTCCTTGGGTTTAGTTTGGCGATTGATGTTGCTGATATTAATTAGCTTGTTACGAGTACTTAATTAAAAATTGCCCTAAAATTAATAACCCAGGTAGTGGTGTTTTTCATGGTATTTTAGTAAAAGTGGGGCTCCTTTTGTGAATTCACGTAAAGACTTTATTTAGCAATCCGCTGTAGCTGCAAAGGTTGTCTAAAATTATAGCAGACTCTTGCCACAAGTATGCAAATGTCAGAATCACGATCGATGTCTGTCGATGAAGTTGTTTCCGATAGAAATGAGTCCTTTGGAAACAAAGTGGATCTCCTTTGTAATCACTGATTTAACACGCTTGGAATTAATTGTTGAAAAATGTAAAAAAATTAATTGTATATTTGGTAGGTACTCCAAAAAAGCAGTGCAATCCAGTGTTTCCGTTTTGAAGAAAAACTTGATGGATTCTCTGCAAACCAGATGCATTATGTATGGTTCTGCAAATGTCGGAAATTGCCATTGTTAATGTTTAATGCCCAAGCCCGCAATTTGCTTAGCCGAGAGCAGTGAGATTGGAGTGTTTGAAAATATATGGGATAGTCTGGATGGGTTTTTTAAACCTGAGTTTAAACCTAATAATGGTGATTATCTAATTCCCACTGTACCAACATATTTATTTCGGGTTTTGCTAAAACACGAACTTAATTTATGTTTCATTGAAAAGCGCTCCCGGTTGTTTTCTTTTATGTTCATTTCGGTTCAGTTTACCTGTCTTTAAAATTATTCTGTATTTAACTAGATTTTCTGCAAACAGTAGGTATATTTCGTCCCGCTTTGTTTACTCATTCCACACACACACGAAAATTTTGATTGGTTACTTAACCTATTGACACCCTTGATGAGATATTTTGTGATGATGGGTTCAGATGTCATGAAGAACTGTGGAAAGGCCAACAGTTTCATTTTTTGTCAAACACGTAAAACGAGACATGTAGTAACCGTTTTAAAAGCAATTTTGAATGATATATATCTCGTGTTCAACTGTGGCTACATGTAGGATGTGATGAGCTAAACAGATTACACTAAATTAAGGGTTATTATTGAATCAGTTGAATTAAATAATAAGTCCAACACTGACCGCACGTGCCTCGCATTACGAATCTCATATTTCTCTGTCTACCTATATGGTCTACCTCAATTGAAATTAAGTAGTATATATGTCGTAGGCTAATAGTAAAATTAGGCATATTATAAAGCGCCTAGTCATATTGTAAACGACTGGGCAAATTGTAAATGAATGAATAAATACAGGCTTTTTACAATGCGACTGAAAATTTTAGGCGTATTATAAAACGCCTAACAAGTTTTCGTCATAATGTAAAATGGTTTTAAATACTGTCCACTTGGAAAATGACTGGTTACATTCAGTCGTTTTGTAAATGAATGAAACGTACCATCAAACATTTTATAAAATTCTACCTTCTATTGTAGTTAGGTAGTTTTATAAAAAAAAAACAGTAAAATTGCACCCCAAATTTAAATTTATTCGTTGACAAAAACCCTCATATTTCAATAACTGTAAACGTTCTGTTAAGGCAAGTTGTTATTTTCACTTATTTTGAGTTCTATTGTCACTACTATGACCTTCTGAAATACCTATTTGCACAACTATCATTGTTTCCCGCAAATACATTATAATAGTATATATACGGAGAACAAGGCATATCCCTTGATGCAAAGATGTAGAAAAGAACAGGTATATGTTCCATCCTTAAAATGCAACGACTAAAAGTACGCAGAATCAAAAAGCAAGCGTTTGATTGGCCTCTCTGTATCAAGTGCAGCTAGGGACATTTGTTAGAAACAGTAGTGACACAATCTGTCGTCTGTCATATGTATGAAACAAGGGCGTCAGCATTTGGTAAAATACGACATTGGCGTTTACATAGTTTTGAAACAGCTAATAGCTGAATTTACACTTAGATAATTGTAGCGTCAATAAATAAGGTACTGGAACGTAAAAAGTAAATGCGAGGTTTGTAGGTAAACTTGAATTCAAATAGTTTCCCTCTTCTCTTAGTCGCTCATGCGCATTCCGTACAACCAGCATACAAAGATAGAAAATCATCTACTTTCTCTTTCTCACTCATAGGGATGTTTGCTTCACTTCACTTACATGGCCGAGGTGGTATGTTCTCCGTATAATGTATTTGGTTTCCCGTGTAGTATTTTGATTTTGAGGTTAATTTTTCTTTCTATACTTATCAGTTATAACCGTAAAATTTTTGTAGTTTTTGATAATACAACCCTTTATTAATGAAGACATTGCTTTCTGTATCTTCCAGCATTTTAAAATGATAATTTATAATATAAATTTAATGTTCAAATTATAAATTTGAATAGTACTGACTTGCGCATTATAATGCGCCTACATAATGCAGGTTCGTTTCAGTCATATTGTAGGTATTTTACAATTAGACGAAAACTGGTTAGGCGTTTTATAATACGCCTAAAATTTTCAGTCGCATTTTAAAAACCTTACATTTATTCATTCATTTACAATTTGCCCAGTCGTTTACAATATGGCTAGGCTTTTTATAATACGCCTAATTTTACAATTAGCCTACGATATATACACATAGATTCAAAAGTTTTGCATCACCACAAGTTGCGTGAGGAAAACGCCCGTTTAACCTGGTCTGCTTGTTTCTTTCGACGTAAATTACATTGAAGACGGTTTTTTTTTTCTGAACTCTTTAGAAGTCAAAAACACACTGCTGGAATTCATTCGGAGCTTGTTATTGCTGCTAAAGAAAATGACAAATATTCTACAAGAACGAAATCTGTTTTTTTTTAGATGCACATGGCGGCGTTTTTAAGCTTGTATTGATGCCAGAAGAAAAAATTCGCTGTGCTAGTAATCATTTTTTGGTTTGATGTGGTAGGTACATGCCAAACATGCTCTTTTGTATGATTTTTTTAAATGTTTAATAATTGCTTTAACATAAAAAAAAATAGTTGAAGCCTGCTTAGTCTCAATTACCAAAGATCATCGGTTTTAGGTCTTTTTCGGATGTTTACCTTCGGGAGAACAGCTGAATTTGTAAGATTCTGCCTTGTTTTTTGAAGACGCCAAATGTCCTGGTCCAGAAATAAAAAGTCATTTGGAGTGTTCAAAAACAAGACATTTTGTAAGTTTTTTAGATCTTTTTCGAATGTCCTGGTCCAGAAGTAAAAAGCCATTTTGGGGTGTGTGAAAACAAGGTATTTTGTTAGTTTTTTAGGGCGTTCTTGAGGTAATTTTCCATTATTTTGGGAGATTTTAACGGTTTTTTCGTGTGCCCAATCTTTGGTGGTCTACACATATTTGGGAACTTTTGGGGTGGATAAAAATTAATGATTTTTGAGAGGTTTAGGGCCCTTTTCGGTTGTTTACCTTTGGGAGAACAGCTGAATTTGTAAGATTCTGCCTTGTTTTTTAAGACGCCAAATGTCCCGGTTCAGAAGTAACATTTTATATACTACTAAATTAACAAGTATGAATAACGGATTTTGCCACACATTTAGTACGAATTAATTGCACACATTTGTTGTCTCTGAACTTGCGATGGCCTACAGCTAATTTGACCTTAAATAATCCATAATGTTTTTAATTCCATGTTACGAATTGCGCTCAATTCAATCACTTGCCATCTCAGTGAGAACTGAGAGAACTCTGAGAGAAAGAGAACTGTTTTTTGCCTAAGAACAAATTGTTTTCAAAGTGTCTGTGTATGTTTGCAGTTTTCATCGTTATTTAACATAAAAGTTGTGTTTTGTCCACGATTATCCCTTGTACTAATAACTAATAAGTTTTGTGCAACAAAATATAAAAACAATTTTTCTTATATCTTTTACCCTTCTGAAATAAATATATAATAACATGGTAAGACTAAAATATTTTTTTATAGTTATTGTTCATTGGCATAGTTACGTTTCAGAGAATTATTTTAAAATCATTCAGCTACCGACTCAAGTTAATTATAAAATTAACATACAATTAGAAATAATCATTGTTTCCAGCATTTAAATTGTCATTCGATTAACACAAGTGGTTATTATTTAAATGTGAATGCATGGCTTGAATAAGCAAGTCCTTTACTTTGTTTCAGCTTAATCTCGAAGAAGTGTGACCTTTGTCCAAAGCAGAATACGTACGTCCATTTCTCCGATTAAATAATTAACATTAATGAGGTGCGGTCATTAGTTTTAGTTTATAAAGGTCTAAAGTGACATTTTACCGCACATATAACAATTATAACAAAGCCCTAGGAGCTGGTTGCGAAGTCCCCTGTCAGTTGCATAATTAAATGGGTTGACAACATATTTTGGATGTTATGATTTATAAAGTACTCCAGGTAGTACGGACGCAGATTGCCAAGATTTATGTTGAACTGGTGCTGATTTTCAATTTGCTTTGCGAACAGGTAGCTTTATTCATGGTTAATCATGATTTTAAACACCTGATGCAGTGTATTAAAAGACCGACTTGTAATAAGTGGTTGTGTCAAGGGAGACGCTCAAATATTCCGTTCGGACGACTTAAGCGAATGTAAAGTCAATTTGTTATTTACTACCAATTTTGACTTTCCTGACAGCTAATAGATGAGGATTTTCTTTTTCCTTGTTGGGCACTGCCAACGTCGGAATGCAAATAAGTCTCAACTCTGTGCAGCAAATCTTTTAAAATTCGAAACCTGAAATTGATTGGAATTCTGCAAGATGGTAGCACAGATAAATACAAATGCCGTTTTATGTTATAACTTTCAAGTTTTTTTCTTACTGTGGGGCACAGAAGAGAGCAGTGACGTCGGAACACACTTATGTTTTATGAAATAAGTTTGTATAGTTGTATTGGGATTCGGCATCTTCGTCGAAATAAACTTGTTCAAGTCGCATAATTTTATTCAAGACAAAAGGCCGGGTCAATATGAAATTCACGTAAGGGAAATAAGTTCCAAATTGGATGCTGTGTCCGCATAGGCTTATCCCAGCTAGAGGAGGAAAAGCTGGCTGATTTCCTTCAAACCAGCAGCCGCGAGTAACACAAAGACGCATCCGACCCCGAGTTTTACCTTTCAACGTTCATTTTGCCAATAACTCACTTGGCTTTTTCAAGAAGAGCTTGCTTTGCTTGATCATAAGGAAACCAGATGCTTTTGTGGTTTTTATAAAACAAAACTTCGAGCTTGTTACCACCAAACAAAGTCTGCAAAACTTATGATAATAATGATAATTTCAAGCCGGTTTTTGCATAAAATCGATATTCGGTCGAAACTCAAAAATGGCCCTGAACCGATACAAAACCCCGGGTTGGCATTTGTTTTTATTGTATTAGCCCAGAGTATTTATGAGAGAATTGCATGTCACAAGCAAAGAACCGGAAAGCACTTGGAATTCTTGACATTTCCTGAAATTGCTAAACCAATGATGAAAATGCACAACGACTTGCATACATTAAGAATGGTAACTTTATGCGGCGACGAAGTGAAAATAACAGTTTACAGAGCTAATTATTGACCACTTTAAGCGATAATTAACATACGGTTGATTCACAAAGTTACACTTCTTTCACTCTGATCTACAAATTTATAGAGAAAGTGACGAAACTCGTGAGCTTTTGATGTTGAAATCGATGCACAGCAAACAAAGCGTGAAAATGGAAACAGTCGAGGTAAGAGGGAGCCATGCAGTATGTTGTCTTTCTATAAATTATAAAGGACAATATACTATTGGGGATGTGAATCTTACCAGCCCGAGCGCAATATTAAAAAAATGTTAATACGACTTGACTCGGAATCGGCGAGAGATTATCTAAATTGCAGTATAATGCAGCTATAATCCAATTACTATTAGTATGTCAACCACATTGCGATCGAAATCGCTTTTATGCTGCGTCCAATGAAGCATACAATTGAACATATTTCTTTAGTGCAGCGTTATAAGAAGAGAAGTCTACAGAAGCAGACCAATAATGGACGAGTTATTGGTCACAAGAGGCACTCCAGTTGTTTGTGATGAAGGAAGATAAAATATAGGCAATATAAAACATCACCGACCACCACTAAACCACGCACGTGATTTTTTACGCAATTATCCCTCAACATCCACATATAATTGCCACCATTTGTACTTTCTTGCGCGTTTAAGAACGAGGAAATTTATTGGCACTTGATCGATGTCGGCTCAGAGGAAATTCTATACATTTTATACCAGTCTACAGATATTAAATCCAATGATTAATGGACTTCTTAAACGAGGACATGCATTTTTAATTGTTTGACAAGTAGCTTACTTACAACATTATAGATTTCTATATCACCGAGAATATCAATGAAAAAGCTTATTTAAACTCAGTTTGAGGCAAGTTGGAAAGCAAAACGAATTTAAAACGAGAAGCGTTTGCAAAAGTTTTATTTATTTATTGCTCATTAATTTCAGATACATGTGCGCCTTTAGGCAGTTTTATCAGCGTTTTCCGAAAGCTGCTTAAAATCTTGCATTTAACCAAAATGTGAGCTTCACAACGAATAAACTTATTTTTTATATTTTTTAAACTTCAAAGGTACGATTTGGTGTTGTCGTTTTCGAAACTGTATTTCGTTTCAAAGGGTAAATGCTTACTGTATTTTTTAATTCTGCCGCAGATAGTGCGTTGGTAAATCCTGCTGATTGGGTTACAAAGCATGAATGTTAGCGCCCTGTTGTCGTATTTACTGCGATAAAGTCTTTGTGTACAAAAGCTTTTGTAAGTGCTTTAATAAGTTCACGGTAATAAAAAATATATCTGCTGAATCACGTCGAATATAAGACACGTCATATTGCCGTGATGGCTTCGTTCTAAATAAAAATCCCCTAAATCAAAGTTCATTAGCTTCGCTCCGAAGTCAGTTAGGTGATTAATAAAAATTAACCATTGACAGGTTTGATGTTTTCATAATCCTCGCACGTCGAAAAAAAATATCTTGTGAATGCCGTCGAAAAGCGTTGTTTGAGCAATCGATATTAACCCTGAAACCATAAAATCTCTCATCGTCAGACTGAAAGTTGTTTGACGGCATGTAGCGACAGCCGATACAAAAGCCCTTTGGCGAATCTCTTCTCAACGTCGCAGGAATATTCTCACTTTATTCATATTTTATAATTCTGCCGGCCGGTCGTATAAAGTGTCGCAGCTTTCACGCACCCCTCCGATGTCGTTAAGATAAGCTTTAGTGCTTCTTTCTTTTGCCTTTTTGTTAAACTGCTATGTATGCCAGCTTGAATATGTATTGCGGTATTTTATGGAACATCAAAAATATTGTCGCAAAAGCCAAGTCCGGTTTATTGAAGCTGTCAGCGACTTTTTATGCACAAATTCACTAGGAGCACCCCTTCAATTTATACGCTTGCTTTGAGAGGAAAAAATATTTGTTTTGATTATTCAACATAATCTCTATAGACTTTTTTTGGATCCCTTTGTAAGATGATTTCGGCGAGTTCTATACATATTTATTTCAAATCTCTCTCCTTTAAGAACAGATTTGAACTTACGGAGTAAGTAGTTAATTTGAAATTCGGAAGGTGTCAGATCCGGAGAGTAAGCTGGATTCAAACTATAGTTCGAATGTGAGAACCGTCCCTCGTAAATCCTTTCCTGGAATGTTTTGCGATTTATCTTTTTCATATTGGATCTAGATTAAAGTTGCCGAATAAAAATGTTGCGAGTTTTCTCAAATTCTCTAGTGTAAGTGTGTGACTAATTACTCTCGCTGTTCCTTGGCAAACTTTTGCAGTTATAAATCTCAAAGCTTTCAAGTGTACACGAGTATTCGATTTCAATGTAATACATTTTAGTTAGCGAGTTGCTGGTGGTCTAAAGTAGATATAAAACCATTTCGTGTATAAGAATTGTTCCTAAAACCCCAGAAAGATATAAAGGGAAAAAGATTTATGTTTACTTAGCGAAAGAGGAATAAGGATTCCATCCTGGAATAGACAAAAATTAAATGGCGTCGGTATCAAAGCTGTGATAGCAAATATATTAAATTTGTGTATGAAAGTGTTGTATTTGTTTCCTGAGGCCATTTATCTTAGCGCTTAACCGCTTCTTGATTACAGTAAAAACTGAGATTATGCCATCCTCCTCGGTTATTTGTTGCCTCGTTTTATTAGATTATGTTTTTTAGCAAAAAGAACTTTTTTATATTATGACGCAATTATAACCGCCATTCCTTCGTTGATCGGAAAAAATATGATTTATGGTACTTCAGCCATCCAGGCAAAAAATATTTACTAAAACTAAAAACAATGACTTACACAAAACCTAATTTAATCTGAACACTGCGTTTTCTGCAGTGTACTAGTTGAAACTCCCATAGGGAATTGTAAAATCTTGTCAACTGACCACTGCTTGTAAGAAAGACAGTAACAGACTCTTTTATATTGCATTTGCTGTAATGTTTTTCAGTTTGCTGAAAGATACAGCTTTGATAAATGGTCTGTGTGCGAAGCATTGTACAAACGACAATGAACTAACTTTGCATGGAAATTGTTTTTGCTTTATATACCATAAAAGCCCGGATCCACTTGTTCCCATTCTCTTTTCTCGCTTCAAGTGAATGAGAAAAAAGATATTCTCTTGCTTATAAAATCGTATATTTTGAGAAAGTCTCTGATATGTAGACGCTGCTAATTAAGACCAATATTACAAATTCTAATTTTATACTAGTTTCTAGTTGCCGCGAAGGTATTATTTTCTGCATGTTGAAAGTTAGTTATATGCAATCCTAAGTCTCATTAAAATTTAGTTTGGTTGAGCTTTGCTTAGACATTAGCGAAAATGTCCAATGGTTTTACCACTTTTTACGATTTAACAATTGAAAATAGTGGATAAATTATACAAAATGCCCGAATATCCCTTCCGGTCCACTTCCAACGATTCCGGTTTTAAAAATTACGTTTTTGAGCTGACAGCTACAAGCACTTAACTGTCAATAAAACGCAGAAATCATATTCGAATCGCTGTGGCTTCTTCTATTTTTACAATACCTCTAATTTATTACGCATTGCCAGTTGCGCGGTTTTATTGTATTTTTTTTGTTTCGTAGAATTTTTAAATCTGATGATTTCGTCTGAATGCGGTCGTTACTGTTTAATCGGAGTTCACCACAAAGAAGACACGTTTTGCGGTTCTGCTGCAATCTAAATGGGAAAATAAGCCAACAATGTAATAAATGTGCACTGTTCGAGAAAATTTAACGAATAAGAACATAAACCCAATTTGATCGGAATTACTCGGTATAAAAGGCTGCTTGAGTTTTTCACCCTTTCCATCATAAAAGATTCATCGATATGCGAAACGCCTTTAATTCAATGCCGCTGCTGAAACAGTCGACTCTTTTATGAATTCTGGAGGAATTTAGCCTTTAATAAAGTTAATGTTTTTTTCGATACACAGTAATGCTATTCTTGCATTTCCTGCAATCCTACAAGTTATGCAACTCGCAGATAATATAGCCTTTATTAGTGGATTTTATAACACTATTCAAAGCATTTTCTTTACAATGCAATGCAGTTATTGTAAATGTGTTTGTTTCATGAAATTAGCTTGTCAAATAATTGTTGTGAAGTCTATTTATAAAATAATATTTTTATTTGAGGCACAATTGTTTGAATCGGCCATAGAACACACAAGCTTTTTATAAATCCACGGTCGACACATCTGCTTTGTGTTTTGGGAATTTGTCACAATTTGCAGTATTGGAGATAGCAATTAAAGGATATAAAAAATTCAAATGGCATTTAAAATTATTCCCGTCCGAAATTAGCCCTTACGAGGGGCTTCACGTATTTTTTAATATCAGGAAGAGTGGCATTTTTGAAATTCAATTAAACGGATCAAAGACGTTTTATTAAAGAATTCCGATGTTTCAAATTTGTATCATAAAAAATGTTGATTATCTCGACCTTAATTAAATTGCCCAAAAAGGGCTTTTGGATTAAAGCCAGTGCCATCAATTGTCGCTGCCGATGTAATGCCCGAGGGCATGTGTACGCATTAGAAACATTTTATTTAATTAAATGTAAAACATCAACTTAAGCTCGATTTGCGAAACGTGAGCTATAATTAGAAGAGCAGATTTTGTCACATCCTTATTTTTGGACAAGGAAATATCACCCTAGGGAGAGAGGATTCGGCAAAATCGACAAATATGAGCCGTGATGTTTTTCTCCTGCAGCAGTTAGAAAAGCGGAATGACGAGTGATCCGTAAATCTGCTTTTCGTTTTCTTGCAGCTCCACCTGCTGCTTTCACCTACTGTCCTAATTTATTGAGACTGTCCTTTCGCCTAACAAAATATCCTGCAAATATTTTGCAGGCTTCCGTCTGATAAAAATCCAATGACTTAGGGATGATTACAAAAAAATTATACAAATTAAGATTCAAATCGTAGCAGGTCCGGAGATTTTTTATTATTATCCCTATGATGTACAGGTGGTGGGACTTTGCTGAATTTATTTCAAAGAGCCAGAACAGTGTGGCACTAGAAATATAGTTATAACAATGTAATAAATTTCTGATAGCACTTTGAGAGCAAAATCATAAAATTGCACCGTAAACTTCCGGATCTGAAATTCAAAATATAAAGCAAATCCCACTTCTTCATCGAATTATACGATTGGTACAGTAAAAAGGAAAGTCTAATTCACGGTGGGCCATCAATATATTTCAGCTTTTTCCTTTTACGTCTTGTTTCCCTATGCATGCATCTTTGCAAAAAGTGTTGGGTTTGAAAGACTTTGACGCAACTGCGGAATGAGTCGTTTAAAAACCGTTTGATATAAACCGAAGGGCGAGGTGTCGAGAAAAGCAGCGACTTCCATCCCTCACTTGTAGGTTATATTAAGAGTTGGTGCGTTAATTCTTGGGAATGCCGCCGCCGTAAAAATCTCATTTTAGCCGAGCGCTAGCGTTGTCAGCGCAAAGCTGATTTGACGGAAAATGAACCGCGCTATAATTGCGGCACAAAAGAGGTGAAACTTGTAAAATCGTGCCAAGACGTCAACGTTGGGGACGGCCGATCCCACAGCTACCGTAAATCCATTTTGGCGGCAGTAAGCTGCGAGTTTAGATCCAAGTACGCGATAACCAAGGTCTCTCTCGATCAATATCCACTCAATCCGGTCGCGGCACACGGTCCTCCAACGAACGAGGGCACGTAGGTAAATCTAAACAAAAAACTACAAATACAGGGTGTCCCACCGAAAAGGGCACCCCCCTCATAACTTTTTTATTTATTAATCAATTCGAACGAAATTTAAATTACACATGTTTGGACCAAAGGTCCACATTTTAAAGTAACCATTTTTTTTAAAGAGTTTACCATTTGTGAGATAAAAAAATTAAAATCATGAAAAAAGATGCAAAATCCTTAAATTGCATATTATTAGAAGAAGCTATGTTATATTGCCGTGTTGGCAAACTTTGTTTCAACAAAAGTAATCCAGATTTCCTTAAATTCTTTTTTAAAAATCTCAAAAAAAATTAAAATTTTGTGTGAAATATCATCGTCTATGAAGCGGTGTTGTGAGATTGCTGTAAACAATTACCTGTAAGATTTTGACAACCTGTTGACAACTAATTTCAAAAATGTTATCAAATCAAGAAAAGCGAGAAATCATTCTAGTCTACGGTGAATGTGGCAGAAATTTACGACTCACAACGCGAGTCCTTGAAGAGCGCTTTCCAGACGTGCGTTACTCTTTGAAAAAAGTCCGCAAAGTCGTCCAATTATTTGAAGACACAAGCTCAGTGGTTAAACCTAAAAGGGTTTATTTTCCTGGAAGACACAATCCTAATTAGACAACATTTTTTGAGATTTCAATGTCAGTGGCAGTATAAATTCACAGGTAGCTTTTACAATCTCACAACACCGCTCCATAGACGACGATATTTCGCACTAAAAAAAAATTTTTTGGCGAGATTTTTAAAAAAAGATTTGAGGGTATCTGAATGACTTCTGTTAAAACAAAGTTTGTCAATACGTTAATGTAACCTGGCTTCTTCTAATAATATGAATGTTAAGGGTTTCATACCTTTTTTCATAATTATTAATTTTTTATCTCACAAACGATAAACCCCCCAAAAAAAGTAGTTACTCCAAAATGTGAACCTTCAGTGCTAACATGTGTAATTTTAATTTCGCCTAGATTAATTGAAAAATAAAAAAGTTATGAGGGGGGTGCCCTTTTCGGCATTTTTGCCAGTCATGGGTGGGTTTTGTAAGGGAATGTGTGTTGTTGCTATTAGAGCGACCAAGTCTGACGTTAGGCAGTGGCAACTCCTGGAGTGGGTTCTACTTTGAAGTCAGTTTGATTTCTGTCCTATGTGACTGTTAAAAAATACAAAAGTAAAGTTTTCAATTTAAGCAGGATCATTAAAATACAACAGGGTAGTTGGTACAACAAGCAGGGGTCTTTCAGCCAACTTAAAATAATTTTTATAAATCACACGTGATTTTAATAATTTGTTGTAGCATTATTATACTACACCTAAATTTTAAAATAGATTTCTTTTTCTTTTTACTTGCACCACTCGCCGCTACTGGTTAAAAACGGTCTAATCGGTTTAATTTGTCACGTGAATGCATAATGAGTTCTGCTAGAAGGACAAGCCAATGTGTAATCTAATCCTCCCTTCCAGCAGGACATTAAAAAATGGAAATTTTTCCAGAAGCTTCCAACCAGACAAATTTTTGTACTTACTAGTACTACTTTCAATCATTAAAACATGTCTGACTCTTAAGTCTTAAACAATAGTCATCATGGAGCATTTTAGCTATAGATGCCTCATTTTCAGCTAGATTTTACATCTAAAGTTAATAGAGAAATTTTTTACGGTTTTTGACAGATATATCCCATTTCAGATCAAAGTAGAATTTTGCAACAACGCAATAACGCATTTAAATTTTTTGGAGTGAAATGGAGTACAAATTGCGAGTTTCTGGTGGGTTTTCTTAGCTGAAAACGTGTCGCTGGGATTTTAGTTTAGTAAATGCGCTGTTGCAATTCTACTATGAACTGAAATGGGATACAGAAACCTTTCATGTACAAATGCCAAAACGATATCAAAACATATTTTTTCTACTTTGGTCCCACAAATTGTTCATTGTGAAGCCGAAAGTAGTTTCACAAAGAGAACTTTTATGCAACTCCTTTTAGTAAATTTTTAGGAGTTGTATTGGCAGTGCTGGGTGTCATCAGTCATCACACATCACTGTAATTTAGTGTGTGATCTGTCAACAGTGTCAAGTCGTAAAATTAACAGGAAATAGTTTGAACAGATTTAGATAAGTTAAACTAAACAAGAACAAATAACAAAAATAGAAAGCTTTAAAATAGTATATTACACTCGTTTTACAAGACTTAATTGTGGCACTCATTCTGTTGGACAGACAAAGAAATAACTAAAAGTTGTGTCCTCTTTTTAAAGAAATGTTAACTTGAGTTACCTATATTTTAAAAACTAGAGCTGATAGAAAAAAATCTGTTGGCAGTTTTGAAATTAGCATCCAACTTAACAATAGCAAACAACTGAGATAACAGATATATACTGTAAACTAGTGTTATCTATGGAATGGTCAAAACCCGAAGTCGCTTCAGGTAACGGTTCCGGGTACAGAACCATTTTCAGTAAAACAGGAAAAAACAGTTTAGTTTTAATTTTAACGGTTAATTTTACTTATACGCAATATTTGATTTTTTAAATATCTGACATAAACCTAACATAACTGAGCCCTCTTACTCCAGGATAGTATTTCAAAACGTTTAACCGCTGTTTTTCGAAAATTATTATTTTATAGTCGAGCATTTTAACCATCATTTAAAATTTTTCGATTTTGATCGAAACTTTGGCAATTTTTTGACTCGAAGCGGGTTTTCGTTAATTTTTGCCTGAATTAAAATCATAATTACGATTAATTTTGTTGCACTTGTTATGATTTAGAGATTATTTTGGTAGTATAGGTATGGGGCATTTTTGCAGTTTCAGCTTATGGTTTGATTAGATTTCACTAAGGGCCGCTTTTACAATCGTCGGATAACTTTATCCAGGGGATAAATTTTGAAAAATACATTGTTGTAACAATTGTAACCACAGTAATTATACCACGAATAACTTATCCGGAGTTTATCGGGCGATTGTAAAAGCGGCCCTTAAACAAATAATTCAAATATAATGCAATTTCCAAGTTAATTTATCTCTGATGAGCCACCGTCAAAGCTGTTCCAACACGTATAGCGTAAAAGAATTAGCGCCATCATACAAATGTGATTTGTTTCGGACTATTCATCATTCAAAATTTAATGCTTTTCATCTTGTAATGAAAAACAAACTTGTCGGATTCATGATAAGTTTTTCAAACATGATTTGCAATTTGGGATGTAAATGATGCTGCAAGAGTATGACAGGGCATTACAAAGTTTTACGTTTTAATTAGCAGCAATATTTTGTAGAATTAAATGGCGAAATTTTTATGGAACTGATTTATCGTTAGAATCACACAATTAATTATTCAATTATTGACCAAGGTTGGAAGTTAATTGATTACAAATTGAGGCATAATAAATAATATTAAATTAATTATGGCTGGATATAACAGATCGATTTAGAGCAATGATTTATAATTACCCGGCAAGAAAATATGTAAAGTTATTGTTACTTTACAGTCACCTTTCTCTATATTTCATGTATGCATAGTAATTTGCACACTTAATTGATCGATATGTGCTTGCAGCGAGTTAGTGTTGGATGAATAATAATTGCTTCTGATAGGAAACTTATAAATCGTGTGATCCATTTAGATAACTTGAACTTTTATTAATTAATTTGTAAAATTTCTTGTAAAAAACGTAGGAAGCTAAATCGATTACAAACTTAAAGTTCATCAATATTTAAGGGTTCGGGTTACCTCGTTAACACTTATCCTGAAAGTTTGAATTGAATCGAGTTAAATTTACTTAACAAAGAACTTGATGATTTATTTATTCGACCTCATGTGCTCCCTACTCTCATCATTTGTCCAGTGTTTAAATTATTTACCACAACAGAAGTTTTAATAAATACACATAATGCTTGTTTGTATTACTCAATTTACTTGTCAAAATTTTTTTACTTCTCAATCTGCAGCTTGTGTTTTCGTGTCTGCAGGAAAACGTCTTTTATTTATTTAAGTGAATAGGAGTCGCAAAGAATGGATTGTCATAGCTATATTTG
The DNA here is from genome assembly GCA_939628115.1 of Tribolium freemani. NCBI lineage: Eukaryota > Metazoa > Arthropoda > Insecta > Coleoptera > Tenebrionidae > Tribolium > Tribolium freemani. Next base: position 13,654,603 of record OW626785.1, on the reverse strand, counting down.
CAGATGCCATTTTATTTAAGCAAGCCATTTTCCAAGTTAAATGAATTGGAAAAGTTGGGACGTAAAGCTCGAGCTGAAACAGAGCACTAGGCTATGTCATCTTCCAAAACAAATGCTTTTTGGAGCAACATGCCCCGCCCGGGCAGGTTGTCAAAAAAGCGAATTGGCTTAAATGTGTTTTAAAGGAGAACTGAGACACACTGTGACAAATATTTTTCGCAATACCCGCTGCAACGTACCAGTTTGGAATCTCTCGTGAGATCGGGGATGATTTTTTCTCCAATTAAGTCCAATTTTCATATTCAATCGTATTAAAATTCCAGAGCGGATTAGTCGGAGAATATTCTGTCAGGACGAAAGAATTTTCTCCCGAACAATTCCGAATCGATTCAACTATTAAATTAAAATCCTGATTTTCTTTCGTGCTCAAGAACGGAATGATAAAAATAAAGCGTTCTATTCTTTGAAGGTAACGTTTTAATAAAATTCTCACCTTTGGAATTAACGAATTAAATTTCGAATAGATCGAGCACGCGAAAAACACTTTTCAGGGCATGAATCTGTCTGGGTTCGACGTAGAATCTTAACTATAGCGGGGAGATTGTAGATAATTTCTTAACGGAAGCTCTTAAAGAATTAACCTTCTCTATCGGATTTTGCTTTACCCCATCACGAATAAAGCTCACGAGCTCGTCATCAGGAAACCAGATAATTGTAATTGACGAAGACGTTACTTTCAAAATAATTTATCGCTGTTATCTTGTTGGTGTTGCACTAGCATCTGGACATGTAGAACTATATAGAACAATAAAACTATGTTTTTTTGCACCGCCTTGTGCAGAAAATCTTGTAAAATTAACAAAGTTAAAAAATGTTAAGAATCTGGACGCTGTAAATAAATTTAGGTTCAAAAGATTTATTGAATTATCACAAAATAAATTAGAAAATCTTTTAGCCGTACAATAATTTGCCTCAAGAATTAATATGCGGGCTGAGAAAGCCCAACGTCGTTTTTAATGAAACAACTTTGCGTTGCGTTTGTAAAAGATTTTCATCGTAAAAAAACATGAAAGTAATCCAACATTTATAACGACTCTTCTAACAAAACTTTACCTTTATTTACTTTTCAATTAAAAAATAACCCCCAAAAACCGTAAAAAAATTAATTTACCCTCGCTATTAATTAATGAATGAGAGCGTCCTCCATAAAGATTAGCAGCTTCTGCAGCGCATTTAAATTTCAGTCTTTTCAAGCTTTTACCGAACCAATTTTATTAGGACGTTACTGAAAAATCGGATTACGATATAACGTAAACAACCATGCAATTTCAGTTTGAATTTTTCGGAATGCATTATTAAGTAATTATTTAATTGCTTTATTTTTCTTTAAATCAAATATTCAAAAAAATGGTATATCTAATTGCCTCCGAAACAGAATTAGGGCACATAAATAATTTATGTGTTCGTATAATAAGGCTGAGCAGATCAGAACTTCTAAGACAAGATATTAGTTCAAAAAAGCTTTCACTGAAAAACTGCATTGTGTGTATTTGTAATTAATTGCCCGCCCCGTAACCTTCAGGTTGAGCAATTAGTCGAAGTTGCTGCAAAGGAGTAAAATTTATGACTAGAAAAGTGCATTCATTCTTTTATTACCTCTCAAATTAATGAACCAACAGATACATTTCTCACGTGTATCTCAGGATCGCCTTTCAACCCACGCAAACAACACATCTTTTAATAGTTTGTTTGGTTTGTACATTAAAATTGCCGCTTCGGCAGTATTTGTAAATCCCCGTAATGTGTTTTATGCTCAAAGGGTATTTGAAAAACATTACATGAAGAGCTACATAAAAGAAAATAATTGAATCAGACAACATCGTAAAACAAATGTAGGTTTAATTTGCAGTTAAAAAGGAAATGTTTCTTTTATGTCCAGTATTCAATGGGGATGTACGTGACTGAAGTTTTTCGGTCGGGAATCTTAAATCGAGAATCTATTTCTATTTAAATTTGACCGTTTTAGTTTTTTACACCCGGAAGATCAATGCTTTATATTTTATGCATTAACGGGGAACGTGACGCGCTTCCCCACTAAAAACCCTAAAGGGCAAGCGGACTTGGGGAATAGATATGTGAATAGCAATTTCCTCACCATCACCAAGCACTCTTCCGCTTGATAACTATCAGTTATTATTAGTAATCTATACCTCTGTTTATGATTACAATAAATTTACGCAAGCCTACACCGGTTAATTTCTTCCTGAAACAACACATCTGATTTATCACCTGGCGTACTTTTTTTCCTGTTACTTCTGGATTAGGGTTTACAAGTTAAATTATATAAATTAATGTGAATCATCAAAATAACGTTCCCAATAAGCGATTTTATGTTTATGTTACAAATGCAAAAACACCAAAGCTTCACATTTTCATTTGCGTTATCGCCATTTCATTGCAGAATATTAAACCATAACACCAATTTAATTTAATTTCTATCTATAATAGTTGTCTGCAGTTATTAGTTAAAAGTGTTTATCATCAGAGTTAAGCAGTTATGGAAAGTTTTAATTGGCGCTAGGCAACATTTTGTAACGATCTGACTTAATCAGAATCCCGAATTTAAAAGAAATTTGGCTTTGATGATCCCCCAATTGAAACCTACATGCTGAAGGCTCATTGGGGGAAATTGTTTCTAAGGAAAATGTTCCCCTCCTAATTTTGAAGTTTTTCAAACAGCTTTGAGAGTTTTAAAGAAGATGCGAGTGTGTTAGAGTTTCAACTCGCAGCTTCTGTTTTGAAGCTTAGCTGTAAGTAAATTTAATTATAAATTAAAGTTTCATTTATTAAAGTAATTTACAAATTCCCTAATTAGCTAATATAAGGCTAAAATCTTAATACATCAGCCAACAAAGTTCCTCGTTTCGCACATAAAATTTGGATTTCCTGTCATTCCGAAACGATTTTAAAGGTTGAAGTTTTCTTCCTGCTCATATACTGCTGAAGTCACATCTTTCATACGTTTGCATTCGGAATGACCGAAGGGAGCAAGTTTTAAAATGTCTTTAAGAGAAGTAATCCCTCAGGATCCGCCATTAAGATATGCTTTTAGGTAACGCATTAGCATACGAACGAACTCACGTATTGCTGACGAGAGCTTTGCCTTCTCGAGGAAGCCTCTCCGCAAGGCAGTCTTGAGTGGCCACTTTACCGTCAACATAACACAGCTCCAGTAATTAATTCCTTTGAGTTTTATCTATGGGCGTAGCAAAGAGTGCGAAGGGGAAGTGTCTCGATTGCCTTTGGATACGTTTAAATTTCGCACCGACCCTTGCTTTCATAAAGGAGACGACACCTATTAACTTCTTTAATAGATTTCATTACTAATCTACTCAGCGACCTTTGATGCGACAGACCCTTTCAAACACGAATAATTAATTACCCTTCATTTATTTACAACAAGCTTATGCTAAATGAAGTTACCAAAAATAACCTGCCCCTAATAAAATATGATTAGAGTTGTCTTATTCTGCCGGGCATTCTTCTCCTCTGACGTCTTCAGACTTTTTATTTATCGCTTTTTAACAATTTAGATTGTTCTACGTTTTATTTATCTTTTTTTTTTGGAAAGAGATTTTTTAAACCCTTCACAGCTTACATCTTCATTGAGTTTAAATAGCGTAAAATGAGTTTGTTGTTACTCTGACATGGATTCGGCAGGATTGAGAGTGTATTAACTACAAATTGCCGTAACAGCTTGATGTATAGGCCCGGTTTACAGAGCAAAACGTTGTTGAGCTTCTTTTTGCACTTTCTCGTTATTTATTTTCAACGTCATCGGATAGTATAAAAAAGAAATAATCTCGGAATTACTCGGAAATAATTAAATGTTTTAAGGAGCCCTTAAGCTTTGCCGTGCATTTGGGATTTTCACCTGTTGACGTTTGGTTTGGAGATGGCGCTAATAAAATATTTATTTTTATAACAACACTTTTATAATATAGTCATAACTTCGTCTCACTTGATTTTACGGTTTCTCTTTTGTTGTACCACCATAAATCCTGCCAATGAAATTGTTGTGGCGTGAAACACAATAAGATTGCATTTGAAAAGTGACATAAAATTTATTATTATGGCCAGGGATCATCACTAAAATAACTCTCCTACGCTTTTTTTTAATCCAAAGTCACACCCAAACTTTGGTATTTAATGTAACATTAACCGGGATTTTACACGAAATTACCAGAGCTCCTGAAATTAGACATTAATTGCTTTGGCTCGGATACCTTGAAAGTAAGTAGTTAGGTGTCTCTACGGTGCCGTAAAGACACTGACAGCAATGCCATCTTTCCTCCACGTCTCCTCGACATGTAAACTTTGCAAACCTTTGCAAACTTGTGTTCTCCATTATAAGCGCTCATATGGGGGATATTACGGCACTGTTGTCTTCCGTACTGTACAGTGTGTAACTTACCCAACTCTGCTTTTTGCAGTTCCGTGGTAATTCTAATTGATAAATGCTCCTAACGACTTACTTATGTAGTCTCTTGAGGTGAGCCGCGTTAACTTACATCGTCACAATTTACTTAACCCATTATCTTCCGACTGCCGAGTGACTTAGTTTAATTATTATTTATTTTATCATATTAGCCGCAATAAAACGATCCATTAACCGCACTGATTGGACGCGCATTTTCACAATGCCTTCGGTGTTTGGCGAGACTTTAAAAATGACATCCGCTCACAGTTTTGAATAATTTATTGCATTCTGATGAACATTCGGAAAGGCACAGCTAAAGATCAAAGCGAAACGCACACAACCGTGCAACAATTATTTTTAACGATATCGTTTGGCTTAAGATTTAAGATAAGTTCGTTGAATTTTAAAACACAGCCGTACAAAGTGCAGGAAGGTGAGGGCCACAATAATTCAGCTAATGCTAAAAAAATGTGTTAGTTAAATTTTAGGCAAATTACCTTTTTAATTAAAAGAAATGGATGCCACAGTAGTGCACTAAAATATTGCCAATCAGCATAAATAACAAACTATGTCTGCTTGGATATTTCAAATATCCCCAGGATTTAAATTGATGACAGTTATTTAAAATCTGAATAAAATATAGTGGCTACTCGTAATACATTGGACGAACTCTGGTATATGCAACAATTTTTCCAAACGACCAAAAATAGCGACTAAATCTTCCACATCTTGTAAAATAATTGCCAACTTAATAGCCAAAAATGTAAATTAAAATAAACTACGACGGCCAAAAACCAGAGTTTATGGCTACTGTCGCCCAAATAAATTAATTTCTAATCAACTTCTGGTTCTCTGAAACAACGTGGAGGCAACGAACCGCAATAAATTCTGTCAAGGGACGTTTTCCAACTTCACTAATAGTCCAAATTTTTTGAAAATAATTTTGTTGCCTGTTCTTTTATTCTGCTTACTCCCTTTCTTATAGTAGATGTATTTGTTTCTTTGTTTTTCGCTTGTAACGCATTTTCAACAGCAAACAGTTGTGGGATAAACAATCATTTTAACATATTTTTGCAGATAATGACCCCCTTATCTGAAAAGGTAAGCACCATTCACAGATAATGAACCGTTTTGCGTGCAAAGTCCGCGTCTATTAGTGAAGTTTCAGTCGAGATTTAAATTGAGGCTGGAACAAATTAACCAGCCAATAAAGTCGAAGTAAAATACGAAGACACCGGTCTGATTCATTTCCTCCCAAAGGACGTTAAAAACACGCGGTATCCACTAAATATGCACAAAGTAATTACAATTTAAGATGTACTTCCGAATTGGAATAACTCTGTGTAAACTTTACACAAAGTTCAGTTCTAAATCAAGTAAGTAGGCGAATCCGCTTCTACTTATTTCAGTTGTTGAGTCCTCGGGGACACATTTGCCTTTGTTAGACTGACAAAACCACTGAATTATTTGATAAGAAAACTAATGATTTCGTTTTTCACGTCATAATAAACACCGCAAAAATGAGGTTCTGAATTTGGTCGAGGACCTTCGAAAAGTTTCGATAACGCATGAATTGGTCCAAAACTCCAAGTACAAGAGGAGAAAATTTTTCCTTTATTTAACATTTGTTGATAAAATCAATATCCCTCGCGCAATTGCTTTTTGATGGCAGTCTTCAGCGATGTTGTGGGGCAAATATGTAGTGCGAAACTGCACTTTATGTTATTGGATATTGATAGTTACGTCTAAAACGATAAACCTATTTATATTCAAGGAAGCCATTTCATTTATAAACTAGTTGATTTCTGGAAAATACTTTTGCTCGTAAAATAGAATAACAAACAGACCCCGTTTTATCTTAGTTCTATAGTTTGATGCACCCCATACTCAACGTTTTAGAGGTTAATAAAACTTCAACCCGTTTCCTTTTAGGCCAGAACTTCATCATTTACGTTCTAACTCTGCTAGTTTATCAAAAGTTAAAACTTTCGGTCCCTCAGAACACATAAAATACTTACACACGTGTTACAGGGGATATAAATAATAATTATTTTAATTAGAAAGTTCACCGTGTGCACTGCTAGAATTACTACTTTTTTTAAGAAAAAATTTAATTGCATGAACTTATCACGTCTGCTGGTTTGGAATATATTATGCCCTAAATGTAATTTAGAGCGAGTTGGCTTAACTTTGTTTTTAGTTGGAAGTTGTGTAAATTATAACGTTTTGTGTCTAGCTAATACGCCCAACTCAAACATTGCAAAGTTCGTACGAAAAAAACAAAAACGGAAAAATAAAAAATTAGAGGATAATAAAGTAATAACAATCACCCGATGACAAATCGCCAGCTGTGATTACCGCCGACCGAATTGGCTCTAGTATATAATGTTTAATGCACATATTCAAAATGCATACCCTCACGCACATACTAAAATAGAAACGGATTGGCGTTGACAAATGTAACCGCAACTACCCTCATATTTCCTTCTATTTCAACCATGCCGCAAAATGTGCACGGTTTACTAATAAATCAAACACAATTTTGCCAAATCCATGATCTAGTGAATGCCGTCACGTTTTCACGGGAATATGAGACAGCGAGTTTCTAGCGTGTAATTAGTTTAATTGATTTTTGGGCCTGGAGTAAGTATACGAACAGAAGCTCACGAAAGCTCGTGGGCTAATCCCAATATTTTCATTGTTGTGCTAAACAAACGGACGCTTTTAACAGTCATTACAACGGATATAATTGGCAAAGTTAATTAGGCTGAATCATAACAAAGACTATAGTTTAGTTATGACAGTAAATTAAACACTATATAAAGAATCGAGTTGAAACGTTGCTCAGTGGCAAAGCCACCAATCTGATTTTTTTTTATAAATGAGTATAAACTTCATTATGCTCATTAGTCTGCTTCTCTCCAAATAAAACCTAATGAGAATTGCTCCCTCATGTTTTGATTACCTAGTTTCTAACGCAAAAAGCACCTTGTGAAAATTTCAGAGCCCGTTTCAGGAATATTTCCAAAATTTGCAGACGAAAAATGTTTAAAGCAACTTTGTGTATTTTGTTAATTGCTATACTTTGTTAACTAGTGTGGTAGTAAATATAATTGCATTTCCGACAAAATGATCAACGTTAAAACTTTATACAAAGCTTTGATCATTATCTTTTCCGCTACAAGTAATTCACATTATGCTGTTTGTTTTTTCGTCATAATCCAACAAAGGGATTTATTTATTACCGCCACGGACGTAAAAGATGGGAAAAGGAAAGTTGGCTTCTGCCAGGCATTTTAATTAAAATTGCGGCATTGCGACTGCTGTATTTTTAATTTTATTGTAGAATTTTTATTAAATATATTATAGTTATCAAGTCAAAGAGGAAATAATCCTATTTATCACCAACTGCACCTTCGGAACGACAATAAAAGCGTATAGATAAAAGATACTTGCAAAGCTTTTTCTCTAATTTTATTTCTTTATTATCGTCGGGTCTTATCGCCCATAATTTTTAGTAATTTCGTTTTATTTTTATTTTTATTAATCACTTAGGAGTGATTTATAAAAATGAACTGTAATGACCGCAGGGAAAAAGTCGTATAATTTATCACGTCCAAGTGAAACCTTCAAACTTATTTGAATAATGACCTCCCAAATTTATTTAAGACAATTAACTCGAATTTCCAACATTTTATAAAATGCAGCTGTTCTTAATGCAAAAAATCCGAATGCAAATTTGCCTTGTGAAACTCGCAGGAATAATAATTGTAAGTTCTATTGTTTTAAGGTAATTCCTTTGAGGCGACACCGCCTATTCTCCTTTAAATTTAAAGAGTGGAAATGAACTGAAATAAATTTCTCTCTTTGCACGCCTTTCCATGTTCTGAGCTTTTGTTTAAAGCAATTAATCTTTTTATGAGACTCCACTTAATGTATATATTTTCATTTTGAAACAACCCGGCTACAATATTTTTCCTGATGATGATCGAATTTTGCAACTCGCGCTACTATTTTTACTAACCTAATTAAAAACGCTGCAGATAGTTGAGCGTTGGGTTAAATTTTGTTTATTCGCACAAACGCGATCGTAGGTTATAATCAGTTTTTGAATGAAAAATGTTTTTAGCTTTGAATAAAATTTCACATAAATGAGATTTGTCTCTCGAGTTCGTCAATTTTTACGAAATGGAAAACATGGTGTATCCCCTATCCACTACTTAAAGGATCACAGTTTTTTTTCCTTGATTAATTTTTTCGTTTATTCTTTAACAAAGCGGAATTTAGCAGGGCAGCTATTGTTTTCTTCGTGCAGAGCTTTATTACAAAAGCAAAGGACTGACAAGTCCGAGACAAAAGATTATAAAAATCTTAAAAAGAATACAATCTTTGTTAAAGCAAAATAGAGAATATAATGACAGCTTATTTGGTTTAAGCGCATTGTTAAATCGATAGGTCGTTAACGCTCACGCTATAGTGTTAGTTAATGGGACCATGACTGACAACTAATTTTTTTTCTGAAATTCCACCTACAGCGACCCTTTTATACACATCTAGCAGTTTCTACACCCCCCAGTTTTTTTTAACTATTTGTAACTTTACAGTGATACCTGTCTGAAATTAGTGAAAGAAATGCTTTTAGTAATAAACTGTAAATTAAATAAACAAAGACTCCGCTAAGGCTAAAAGCAGCGTCACGTAAAAATCAAGCAATAACGTTCGTTCCATTTTCTTTTCTTTGATCTTGTGTTTATGGCTATTCCAATACAACATTTTGCAGCATAATGTATTAACCTTCAAGTGCAAGCAATTCCTCACAGTTCGCTCCTTATTTGTAAATATTGCAAATATAATACAAAGGTTTAGCTTAATGTTAAGCATGAGATTGAACGGACTGATTTATGGAATAAAGTAATTTGTATTGTTCTTAGATCTCATAAATTTGCCCTTCGATGCATGTAGGCAATTCAATAAATCTGGTCTAGCAATATTTATGGCGAAATTATTGCTCACTGCCCACAAAGGGTATGTATCATTCGTGACTAAACAATTAACTTGACTACCCAGCGATCTAGTCCTAAAGCATGCATTAATTTAAGACCCGACTTCTTGCACAACAAAGCACCAGTTTGACGCCTTTGTGCATAGATGTCAAGTGACATAATAAGTTCTGCTTCGGCCAAATATTTTACAACAAAACTGTCATTAGAAGAGTCTCATTATGAAATAGTTCCACATTTGCCACAAACTTTCGATCATTGCTTCAAATGACTCGACGAACTTTTTCCATGCGTAATGCTGGCTAACAAAACAGGAAGCAATCGGATGTGTTAATTTTTCGTTTATCAGGAAAAATGTGCTATGCACACGTAATCAATTTACTTCATTCATTCGCACAATCAGCATCATACTGAGAACCATCAAGGTTTTCGTTCATTCTTTCGTAGGATGCTATTAAAGCGTAAAAATCCGGCAAATATGTAGTTACGTCCTGTTGCAGCACCGGATGCTCAACCGTTGCTGCAGAATAACGAGTTTCTAACGATTATTATGTGCTCGACTTTCATCCTAAACAACCTATACTATACAGGTCGATTCAATGCGAATTGAAGAACAAATATGAAATTTATCGGTAGAAGTACCGCAGCTATTACAACCGTACATGTTTAATTGATTATCTGAATATACAGTTTACTAACTGCCGTTTTATGGCGTTTAAGTCGTTGCAGTTTTATTTTGATGGAGAATGGATTGAATAGTTTGATGCGGATGCGGGAAAAGGTAAACATTTGCACGTTGTGAACTCCTCATCAAATGTAGTTAAAGTAAGAGGTTAAAAGATTTAAACTTCCGTTCTACTATAGAGGAACTGCAAGACCGAGCAGCGAAATTAAATTAAAATAATGGTGTTTTTTCCTGTTTTATTTTTTATCGTCGGAAATTGCACATTTCAAGCTGTATGATTGATTAGGGTCAATCAGGATCAGTCAAGATGGCTGCTTTGTAGAAGCATTTCAAAATAATATGCACAAATTCTCCAACACCTTTAACATCATAACTTGAAATTATTTGAAAAGGTGGCAATTTAACCAAAACCCTCATTTTTTCACCAAATTCTTTTTTACTAAGGTATCTAGTTTCTATAAAATTAGTAAAAATTCAAGAATTTCCACATTTGTTCTGTAGCAGCTACAGAATTAAATTTTAAATTAGAAATAGGTCATAAGGAATATTGTTTCAGTTAATTAATCTAGAATAATGAACTAAATGGGATTTTGTATATTTGGAGTTAAATTCATTCATTGACAATACCTACATTAGAATTTATATTAATTAATGGATACATGTAAAATCAAAACATGTCATTTGGGTCGATGTTGTGATTAACAAATAATTATATAATTTCGTATTTAATGTAGGTACAGTAATTTTGTACAAACACAATTATACAAAATTTCTAACTTAATAAAATAATACTTATAAGATTTGGCTGTGTTAACAGCAAAAATCTCCAAATCACCTAAAAACAGAAACTTGACTTGACTTTTGATTTGTTTGCAGTTATGTAACTGCATGATTTTAAATTTGCTGTTAGAAAGTGGTTTTCGGAAGAATTGGTTTACAATACATACGCTTAATTTTTTTAAATAGCTCATACAATCTTAAAAAAGAAATCAGGAGTTGAGCTCACTATTCGAAATCGGATGAATTTAATGTTTTCAAGAGTTAGGTAAAATCAAATAGTATTCTATTTCTCATAGTAGAAGAAACTGGGAGTAGATTAACTATAAACAAACTAGTTTAAATACTTATGTACGAGTAAAAGTCTAAAACTAGTTAAAAGCTAGTATGAAATAAACATTTTATTAGCTAAAATATTGCTGTTAGACCCGTAGAAGTCGTAATTCGTAAAATAGTCAGAAAAGCATGGATGTAATCCATGGTTAGGTAACACCTAAAACTTACCAGAATGCGCTTTAAATTATCTATTTCCTCGTAAAAGCTCGGAACAGCTCCGGGCAAACGCTCCGGTTATAGAGGCATTTTTAGTTTTTTATTAAAAAATGTATAACTCGAAAACTAAAAGTCCTAGAGCAAAACGGTTTATCATACTGAATTCTACGATTCATTCTACGTATTATTTTGTAATTACTATCTAGTTTTTCATATTTAAAATTTTAAAATTTGTTGCCTAAAATTATGGTGGTCACTTCCAAAAAACAAAAAAAAAAAACAATTTTTATAAACTTGCCCTACTAAAGTTTTATGCACTTTTCTAAAAGTAAAAAGTGCAAAAAGTCAATTAATATTAAAAACTGGAACATTTTTGCACACCTCCCATACAAAATGATAGATTCTGATGTCCTTTACTGTTCGAATGCTCTCCAAGAGGTTTCATCATCGAAGTGCCTTACTTCCAGACAATTTAAATCTCTTCTATTAATTTATTTTCGCCTCTAACTATACTAATGGCTATTTAAAAAAACTTAAAAACTTTAATCGAAGATAAATGGTGGCATGTACCTGTGATTATAAATCAAACCAGGGATCATTCAAAACTTGTCATTACTTAAAAATAAATAACTTATGCATTCATCTGCCCACAAAACATACCTTTGAATAGCTCTAATTAACAAAATAGCCTTAGCTGTAGAGCCCAACTATTATTAAAATTAACTGCACGATATACATATACGTAGTACCATTTCTTGTAGCGGCAATTAAGAAGGATATTACATCGCCTTATTACTTCCTGATAGAGCAGAACATTAGTGCGAATTAATGATGAGTTTCCACCGTTCCTCGAGTACGACCACATGTTGACCAACCGTTAAGTTCATTTCAGTTTTGAAGTGTTGCGTTGTGTTATGCATAATTTAAACTAATTTTGTTTTGGCCATTATAAAATGTTGAAACAAACCGCAACGAAATTTAATAAAGTTGAGGATTTTTCCCAGGGCTGCAGCGCCAGGTCTTAAAAGTTATATCACTGTTAGGAGGACCATTTTAGAAGTATGATATTAGTGTCAGAATTTTAGTATCCGCATATCATCACATAAAATTAAAGAGTGAGGTCTTACAAGTAATTTGGCACTCAGCGATAGCGTTATTTCAAATAACTAATTTGAATAATACGACGCTTCTGGCATACCTTCCTAATAATATCGTTGTAATGTGAGATAGAGTCACACTGCTGCCAGATTACGATCTACAAAATTACATGTTATAACTCTATTGTATTAAGGCCCACAAAATCTACTGTTAGTTTTAAATTGAACATTACCTCCTTAATTTGATTCGGTGAGATTGTAGATATGGAGCGAACAGTTTTCAATTTGGCGCGACTAGAACATAAACTCCAACAAGACTCGAGTTGAAATCAGGAATTGCTGTCAAATCGTTTTTATTTATTACATCTACTGTCGTTTTTCGGGGGTAAAGAAGATGTAACTTCGCATGAGAAGTGAATTAAAGCCCCCTCTAGAGTGTTGTTGGAACAAACAACGGAGAATTTTTACAAGGGTAATGGGACAATGTCAATTGGAGGATTTAGTGGCAAAGTCTGAAAGACGATTTGTGTTTGGTTTTAAAATGCGGCGAAATGAGAGTGCAGTCTTGCATAACCAAGCATTTGAGAATTTTACTTTATTAAACAAATACGGTTTTCTTCAGATACATTATGGTGTAAATTGTAAAAATCAAAATTAGCACTTAATGAACAATTTGCTTGAAACATAATGTTGCTGATTACAGTAGCATTTACTTATTACTATCAATATAATTATTGCGAAGATGTTAATACCTTGATAACTCAGATTAAATACGACTTAAGTCGTGTGAACCGGAAATTATTTTACTACGAAACTTCGATATAGATAATTGACCAACTTAATGTAAAATCTCTTAATGGATATTCGCAAGTATAACTTGGGCATTTATGTCATCAAAGTTGGATTTACGTATAGATTGGATCATTATCTTCAGCTACTGAAAGTGATTATAAGAAGCTATTTATACTATGGCGCTGCAATATTTTTGCACACCTGAATTAGGTTATTATGGTGTAACATATTTGAGAAACACTATTAAATAATTATTTTAAATTCATCTTAAACGTTGGCTGATGTTAAGTAATGTATAACGGTCGAAAGAGATTAAAACCAATAAATGAGAACTATTCTGGTAGTACTATTTTTCATAATTAGCGTTGTTATGAATACAGAATTTATCAACCAGAAATAATGCCACATAATCTATTTAATGATAAATTTAGCCACGCAATTAGTTTTTGTCTGTGTGAATTAAAATCGATGTTTATGAACAAGTGTTCAAAAAGGATAACTCAATATTAATAGAATTTAAATTCCAACAAAGAAATTGGTAGAGCATTCGCTAAATAACTGCTTTCAGCATTCTGCCAAGCAAAATATGTCAGTGTTCAGGAATTTTCGGTTAGCATTTCAACGTTTCTATGATATTGATTTGGACCGAAGCATCCCTTCAAACACTGATTAATATACATGTCTCATAAAACAGTATACGACATGTCTGATAGAAGTTGCATCCATTTGACTTGAAACAAAGTGCAAGCTGCCTTTACATAATCATCAGTATGCATTGGGAGCATCCTGCTGATCGCAGTTCTAGAACAGACGCATTCATAACGGTCTAAATTTGACAAACTGAAAACCCAGTTAACTAATTATTCAAATAGGATAACCACCTATTAGGAACAGCATTATGTATTCATGTTCCAGTCAAGTAACATATTTTCACACGATCTGTTTTTATGTTCACTGGAGCTTAAGATAAAATCCAATTATTTAAGAGTCCAATTTTAATAAAGACAATAACTGAAAATATATTATTCTTTACGTGACGTGGCAATATGACGAATTAACTTAATGTAAGTTTAAAGGTGATTGTATTTCTAAACAAATATATGGGAGGAGGCAAGTTTTTCTTAATAGTAGTAAAAAGACTAGAAGTTGCGAAGCTGCAAACCAATATATTAAAAGTGAAATAGAACACAGCATGATTACACCTTGTGGCCTTCAACGTTAACGGTTTGTTTTAACAAGATACTTGCCCGGAGCCTCCGCGATAAAACATGTAATATAGAAACGGTAATGCTCCATTATCATAACAAAGACATTTATGTATGCAAGGGACGACTGTTGATTGCCGAATCAAATTATTTCAGGTTTATATAGATCGCACCAAATATAATGCATTTTTCTGTCCTAAAATAATTTGGTTCAAAAGCTGTTAAACGGTTTTATATTTTTTTTCTATTAAAAAAATCGTTGCTTATTGTTGCTGCTATTTGCAGAGAGAATTGACACCATCCGCATTCACAAGCAAGTCGAGTGGGTCGATGGCTCCATGCACGGACATAAGCTTATGAGTGCTTTTGTATTATGCGCAAAGATTTCAAATAATAAATTCAGATAAAAACACCCACAACTTCGAATTTTTATTGAAGAATTTTTACAAACTCCGACCCTACTACTGCTATAAATTTGGCGATTATACCTTCGACTTTCAAGTAAAATCAAACCAGTTTTTGGTTTTTAATTAACATTTCCTGTTGTTTACAGTTACGTAAATGTGTCATAATTACCATAATTGTATGTACAAAAAGTGCAAAAGTCGCGAAATTTCAACGGATGTTCGAGACAAAATTATATGAGATGTAGGAATGCGAGGATCTTCGTTGAAATTTCCGGATATGTAAAACGTTGAGAATTTGGGAATCCGTCGAACTTCATTTCCTATTAAACGTATTCAATCCTGAAAAAGGTTTAGCAAACTTCTAAAAAAGGATTATTGAGCGATGTTTCTAGCTATGAAAATTTCACTCAACTGAAAATGAACTATATTCAACACCCGCGAGCGCAACGTCCGGACACATTCAAACTTCACGTAAATGTAATATTTTAAGTTAAACTCATTTAGATTTTACAAGCCTGTGGGTTTGTCGAAATTAGTGCAGACGATATACTGGGCGTTGGGGTGAGAGTGCCACAAACCATTTTGTAAAAGGAAATGGTAGTAAAAATTACTACAAGCAATCATTAAACCTGTTGATTTTTTATTATTTATTCAATAGGTGTGCAATTATCTGTGTCCCACAATTTATAAAACAACTTAATTTACCTAATTATAAGTCTTATTATTAAACCAAAATAATTTCGTCTTTTTAGCCAACATTATGAAAATGTTTATAATTAAAGTTGATTTTTATTTTATTGAGATGATGGGTTATTATTATTAATAATTCATTTAATCGATAATGCTGCAAAAATTTGAAAAACTTCAGGTAATTTACTCCCCAAGAATGCGAAACTAACGGCAGTGTCTCTGATAAATAATGACATAAGTGCAATAGGAATGTGGTTCAATATCGCGAACAGCTTTGTATAATTGCAAGCAAAGTAATGCAAATTAATTTTTCTAATGAAAATAGTTGCGAAACTACACTTTTACGATCTTCATTATCACTATATGAATAGAAATTGTTATCAATTGAAGTGTTGGTACCTTGGCTGAAGCACCAACATGATTAAATTGTGTACGACTTGATGGACGGCGATTGGATTTTCCATGCAAATGGGACGATTTCAACAATTTTAATGTAAGCGTCAATGTATTGAGTTGCGTGTAGAGGAGAGTTTTAATAATGGTTTGAAATGGAGGCGCTTTTAATGTTGTTTAGTTTAACAAACGACAATGTCAGATTGGATGATTATATGCTTCGGCACATGTGATATATATCAACAAAAAGCAATAAACGTTTGAGTAGATTCATTGAATTCAATATTTACTCTTTTTAGATATCCTGCGTGGATTCCAATAGGATATTTCATTTAAACTCAATAGGGATAAGCGACAACTAAACCAATATTTATGAAATGCTCAATCTAGTGTCGATTGAGAATGTAATAACGGGAAATAAAGATCGGGCGTTTTTCAACACGTTTTATTAAGGCACCGCATAGTGAAAAACTGGAAATAGGGATTTAATTAAAAGTATCGAAAGTTTTCAAAGAGAAGTTATGGTGGCTTCAAGTTTGAACGATCAATAATTGGGTAAGCAGGACGGTCGTACGTGGCTCATGAATAGAAATAAACATTTGATGCCAATTTAGTTTCAAATTTACTTCTTTAAAGAGTTTCCTTTATACAAAGTAGGTACGTTCGACCGAAAAACACCTGGCTGAGTTTTCCATTTAAAACGCTCCCCTTATTCCTATTATTTTCAATTCTCTTTTGCCATTTATTCTGAGAACTTTTTTGTATTATTTATGTGTCATTTACTTCAATTCCGCTCTATTGTTATTTCGTGTCGACAGAAACGTAAAATTTCGAAGGTGCGAATCGCAATTTTACTTCATTACTGCACTGTACTCGCTAAGTTTTATCATTGTTCTTGGATCTAAGGGGTGTGCTGAATTATGTACGAGAAAAGTTTGCCAAAAAGGGCCTTTCGACAAACACTGCTGTCTAAATAGAACGTGACTTGCACACTTTAAATGCACCCATGAAAATATATTGAAAATTGATTGACATAAACTGTGGGAAAATGCGAAAATATATGGTGGAAATGTAAAATTGGAGAATATTGACTGTGGAAGTCGGTCTTCTAATATTGACAGAGTTGCAATCGATTGAGCGATGCAAACAATAGAAGAGGTAAAGCATAGTTTGTTTACTTTTGCTCTCAGAAAGTTGCCCTGCCATATTTACGAAGATCAAATATGGAAATCAGGAGTGTTTTGATTTAAATTCAAAACCCAATTTTGGGAAAACATTAGGTTCTGAAGAAATCGTACTCAGGAAATAAATTATTTGTATGGAGCTACCGGATGCCTGTTATTTGCATGTTTACAACTGGCACTGACACATTACATGATTTAAAACGTCGATGAAATCAAAACTATAAATGATTAAAAGGAAACTATGACGAAAATCCCATCTGAAATGTTTCTCGTGTTACACAATTTTAATTTCAAATTTATCGATCGAATTTAAATACCCAGTGTGTGTGTGTAAACATTCGTCCCAAATAAACGTGTTAAACTAAAATCACATAGAAGAATTTAAAGTAGACTGACAAGGTAATTGTATCCGTAATCGTCGTTTCTGGTTATAAAGTGTCACTCACCTCAAGCAAATTATCTAATTATAGTAATTTGGTGTTGCTATTTTTAATTTTATTATTAGTTTTTGTAAAATAAATAACCAAATTTATGTAGTGCACATTTTATTTAACCCAGTTCATCAACCTCTGATGTGCTTGTTATGTTTAGTCGGTAATTTTGTTAAAAACATTAAATTTTAATCTGAATCCTTATTAATAACCAGTTCTGGTAAATTGTTGAAAGAAGATAATTTACACATCTTTAATGTTGAAATTATCTATAAGCTCTAAGCGCAGGTACGCTAATGTAGCCTATATGCTCCAATTATTTTCTCATTTCAAGTTTTTTTATCCAACTTTTTACTAAACACATGTAAAACTTTTAATGTTCATCGTGATATTAAAAATTAAAGATTTAATCTACGTATACCCAAAAACTTCTAAGCTTAGCATACCTATATTCCCAAGAATTTGTACCATGCGATTAAAAAAATTAAACATGTGGGATAATGTTCACACAACATGGCACAACTTGCCTGCTGCTGTTAGAATTCCTGCAAGTGAGGTGATTATGCCATACCAATTATCCATTTAAAGTTTAATTAATTAACGAAGAATTCAAAATTACGTTGCCTAAAAGCTGCTGTTTGTGTCTTTATTTATTACATTTGCCCAAAATGTGATCAAAAGTTTGCAGCTCGTAAAATTCTATTTATAATTAAAACGAATTACTTTTATTAATTTCGCTGAAATCAATTTCAGATAATTAATTCTGCCAAACGCTAACAAAGTACCCCCATATAATATTGTAGTAATTGTGAATGATGGCGATAATTAAATTATACTACAACAAAGGTACACCGAACAAATTTTAGCGGCAACATCAAGAGCTAGATCGGCCTATGTGAATACATTTATTAGGATAATGTGACACAAAGCGGCTTTGCTTTTGTTAAATTTACAATTCGATGTCGCTATACTAATAAAAACAGCTCTGAAACCTAACGCAAGCATTCGCGTTTGTATTAATATTTTTATACTCATTGTATTGTTTCAATCAATATGTTAATTCCAAACTCATCTTTGACCAGTGCGATAAATGGTTCCATTTACCCACAAAACGGTTCAATCTTATTACAAACTTGCTGAATTCAAATTTTACTGATACTGCCGTGTTGGCCTATAACCGAACCGACGGAGGATTTTCTGATATAAATTGTCTTCCACAAATGCTACAGACGTTCCGGTTAATTTGGAGGTCGCTAGCGAATTCTCCTGCAAATAAAAGGGGGAAAAAGAAAATTTAATATTCTCGTTAGCTAACTTGTCAGAGGTTCTAGTTAATGTCATTGTCGATAAGTAATTATTTTTGTTGGGAGAATCGACGAAAATAGGGAAAATTTGTTATTGAAACTTTCTCATCGTCGAAGATGTTTTAGATGGAGGCAAGAAACTCTTGCATGAAACTTAATTAAGAAAGTATTTTTTCGGTTAACTGAAACTTCGTTGCGTTGAGTTTAGTTTCATGGATTATGATTTACCTAAACGTTCTTACTGGAGCCAATGTTTTGTTATTACAGAGCAGGAGAATTTTTATTTGCCAAAATAACAGCACTAATTAAAAATTGTTTTCGGCTTTGCTGTCGTGTTTACATTTCATAAAAAACCTTGCGAATTACCAGTTTTGCTCCAGTCTCCGACCTATTTTAATTAAAACGCTAGTGCGATATTGCAAGTGCGATAGTTAAATATGCAAGTGTTTGCACGCTTGTTTTTGTGGCGGTGCTACATTCTGTTGCAACTTGTTCAAGACCACAACTAGCACAAATCCAAACATATATCTGCAATGAGATAATTGACGAATTTGATAGATACTTCAATTTGAAACAACCACTGTGTGGTATTGACTGGACTAGTGAACAGCAAATGTAGTTTGGTTTTTAGATTAGTTTAATTACCAGGGTTTAATGTTTGCAAACCAAATTTAGATGTGGTATTAGTACCATTATGGAACCGCTGTATTGTGCACAGGACAGGTCCGAAATTCAGGTCAATTCGGTTGTTTTGTAAAATTTACGCGAAAGGGGGTGATTTAAAATGACAGATGTTCTTGCTCTTGCATTTTATCACAGTTTATTTATGAGAACTGTAAACAATTCATAAAGTTGCTGCGTCACTACACTGTTATTTTAATTCGTTTTGCAACTCGAAAACCAAGGAATAAATCATGATCTTGGCGTAACGCGGTTAAATCTTCAATTTAACTTAAACTGTTAGCTGAGAGAGGCTCTTTTAAGACTAGATTGAGTGAATAATCTGACAATAAAGCAACCGCACCGAGAAACGAAAATACCTGTTTAGTCATTAAAAAGCATTAAAAAATAATTGTGCGTGAGACAGAATACTTATTTAAATCAATTTCTTGGTTAAATATTTCTCTTCAGCTTCTCTCACTTCAGTAGTTAAATAGCACAAGCAATTAACTTAAACGCTTTTAAATTGCTGAATCATTTCTCGATGTATTTTTTATAATCAAAGTATACAGCAAGCGGTAAAATTCCTGAGCTGCTCAAGATGCTCTGAAAAGCAACTTAAATTTTTCAAACACGGATCAGTGCAATTTTTACAATTTATAAAATGCATAAACCGACTAGATATAAAACCTCAAATCTCAGTAGTGGCTCTATCTGAAATCCTCTCTGTTCTCTCGAGAATAACCGACATCTGTCGCATTTTGTGTGCGAAACTCAGCTACGTCAGGCGTTAACCAAAATGTATACATTCCGATTTCAAATTCACACACCGTGCGATGGAAAACTTACTTGAAAAATTCCAAATGTGTGGCCTAAAACTGCAAAATTCCGTATTTTTGTCACCGCAAGTTTTTTTTAGGTATAAAACAATCTGCGTCTAAAATATCACTGTCATATTAAACTTGTAGATTATTTGAGCCAAACTCGTACGTATTATGTTTTTTATGTTCCAATGAAGTCTTACCTTACAGGCAACTCAAATTTAATATGTTGTCACCACACCGAAGGCTCTTCGACATATATTTCCTTTAAATGTTTGAAAAATGATATGGAAGCCAGCATCAATAAAATTATTTCGATCCATAAAAAAAACTTAATTATTTTCATTCAATTGAACAAAAACATACTGCCCACATTATGGAAATAACATTTATTATGTGAAATCAAATCATTTCAGATTGAATTTGTATAATAATTATTGTAATTTGCTGATAAAAATATATAGAATCAATTATGTGCTCGTATAGCTATGTGAGTGGTAAAATTTCTTGATTTTTGGAAAGTATGTAAACTGATACTAAATAGTATATTACATAACGAGTGTGGAAAGTGAGTAATATCGTGCGAGTGAGAATCTTGACGCACGTGGCGCCAGCCGTGTGCGGAAAGCTCACGAGCAACGATACAGCGAGTTTTGTACACAATTTTTCCTACGACACTGAAAAAAACCATTTTTTGAAATAAGATTTCGATGAACCGCATTTAAAATTTTGTCTGCAATTTGCATTATATTGGTAACTGATTCATAAGTATATTCTTCGCGACAGCAGTAGATTTCCACCCACCGGCACCGTGGCTTAAGAGTCTTGATTTCGGCGGACCGCCGAAAACATTAACCTGTGTATTAAAGTTCTGGATTTTTAAGGTTTAAATAAATGGCTATTTGTTTAAGGGAGCTGCAAAGTTTGTTACGTTTGTTCACACCTACCAGTTGTCTTGCTTCGGAGCTCTCCTTGCAGATAAATAGAATAGCAACATACTTGATAAATGCAAACAATTACGTTAGAACTGTGCGTTATCATAACGCACAGGTTTTTGACAAATGTATGAAATTGTCAACTTTCGGGCCTACTAAATTGTGTGAAATTAACAACTTTAGTGTCGTAAGAAAATAGTAAAATAGGAAATGGTGAACCTATTGCCGTACAAGTGTATATTTATTTTTTCATGTGTAGATATTCGTCTCATTTTACGAATGTCTATTCAGAAGCCAAATTTTTATTAATATTTTTACGTCAGCTTTTGCAAATTAGTATTTTTAACAATATCTGCCATAAATCATTCTTGTCACATGTCTGTTTTCATGTTGTGGTCAATCGGTAGCATCATCTCTGCATGTTCATGTTCTTCATGCTCTGATGTCTACCTCATCAGGTGTCAGTTGAGATTGAAGCAGAATAATGGTTGTTCAGTCAAGATGGATTGCAGCCAACCGCGTGGTGCATCTTTGCAGAAAAATAATTTCTTTGATTGTTCACAGTTGAACACTGATTTTGTGAAACAGCAAACTTTTGGTTTGATTTACTTTATTTCCCAGCTTGGTGGAGAAAGACAGGCAATAGTTAAAATTTCATACAAACAATCATTGAGGCATTTTCTCTCAGATTGTATCAACATTATCAGAACATTTATGCTAAACCATTATTACGTGACTTCTGGGGTAATTTCAACCAAATCAAAACATTTTTGGTCTGAATTATGGAATTATTTTGATAAATATCACAGTTCCGTGGACATGACAGTATTGATTAAATGCTTAACATTTATTTTGTGACCTAAGTGGCGAATTGACAAAATGCATGCACAACGCGGGCATAACGACATTATTAACTCTGATTTGTCTATACTGTTGATTCAGAGATCTCCCATCGTTAATTTCCATTCGATTTAAAAGGCCCTTAGTTTCTACACTAAAAAGATAGGACGGTATTCGGATGAAATGCTAACAATGTAGTAAAACGTAATCAATTTGGAAATAAATGGTGCCATTAGAGCGGAACGTATACCCAAAGTAGTTGATCTGCGAATCTCTTGAGATATGTCTGGGCATTATCCGAAACTGGAAAGGGTCGCACACTGCAGTCATGTAAATACCTTGCAGCAGTGTTCCCGTTCCTTGTTGTACGCGAGGGAGGAACATGTTGGGGGTGAGCGATAAGTGTGGAGAACAGTATCGAGTCCACTTTCAATTAGCCAGATAACCGGGAACACTTAATCTTATCCATTGATAAGGAAGAGACTAAATGAGATAGAAGTTTCAGCTATGCGGACTGTACTTTGGATCTAATTGAATTAGTAGGTTGATTTTGTAGCGCTCGATTTAATGAAGTGAATATAGACGAGTGGAACGCTTATCGACAGACCGGGAAACAGATACCTACTTTCGAATATGGATAGTCTATTACTGAATCATAATCTGTTTCAATTAATTGGAAATTATCTTGTACTGTTTCGACGCAATTATTGAGATCAATCAATCTGACAAAGACTAGGCGAATGCTGCTTCAAATATCGCTAGTTAATAGTCATTTGATCATTATTGATTAAATTACATTTTTAAGTTTTATTCCGAGATTCGTGAACTTGTCCGTGGCATAACTACATACAGGGTGATTCTTAAATAGGCCGACAAAATTTTATCGCAGTCTTCCAAGCATAAGTAGAGACGATCTGTACCATATTTACGTTTTTATTTCGTAGGGGTAGAAACCCCTTAATCCGTGCCACTTACGACGCTCTTGAGTTCAAACTAATTGTATTGGAAAAAATGTGCTCGTTTTCATCATGAATATCGATAATAAACAATGATCATTGTTGCATTGATCAAGTACATTGTCATCAGATGATTATCATGCTTTCCACTAGCTGTGCTAATACTACTTACGAACACATCAGTGGCGTAGGCTTTATCTCCAAAATAACTTTAAAAATTTTTATTTAGAAAACGGTTATACAGGGTGTTTCAAGTTTTAGGTCCAGTCAAAAAAGAAATACTTCTAGTATTCCAAAATAAAAAATATATATCGCAAACGATAGAGTTTCTAACACGCTTCAATTTGATGCTTTGCTGATATCCCAAATTTTCATGATATAAGCGTAAAATGCAAAAAACTACATTAAAAAAATTTTTTTTTGAAATTATTCCAATAATTTTTTTATAATAAAATTCCTCCTATTTTTTAAGTAAGACTTCCGAAACTGAAACAGTAAAAAACCCAAGGCGTATTGAGCAATTGAAATTTCAATTTGCAAAAAAAAGGGCATTTTTTAATTGACAAGTAAAATTTTGGTCTGACAGTTAATGACGTTTCAATTTTTTGTGAATCAAGCAAAGACACGAGCTCTGTTTTTTCAAAGGTGACTAAGATAAAACATTTATTTGATCTTTTACAAATTGAAATTTCAATTGCTCAATACGCCTTGGGTTTTTTACTGTTTCAGTTTCGGAAGTCTCACTTAAAAAATAGGAGGAATTTTATTATGAGAAAACAATTGCAATAATTTGGAAACAAAAAATTTTTTATCTAGTTTTTCACAATTCACGCTCATACCATGAAAATTTCGTATAACATTAAAGCATCAAATTGAAGCGTGTTAGAAACTCTATCGTTTGAGATATATTTTTTTTCTTTTGGACAACTAGAAGTATTTATTTTTTGACTGGACCTAAAACTTGAAACACCCTGTACAAGGAATTTTTTTACTATTTTTCCCGGCATGTACTCATTTTACACTACCATGGGTAGAATTTTGTCGGTCTATTTAAGAATCACGCTGTATTTACTCGAGCTTTGCCTTGGCAAGGTATCGTTTTCATACAAATCGGCTTGCTCTCAATGGCCGAGCCTAAATCGATTAGCACGCGATGAATGAAATTTAGGTTTAGTTCTGCTGCTTTGAAGCATAAAGCAGGCCAAATTGTATCAGTTATCAGAATAAAAACCAGGAAATGGAACAGTGGTGGTTTCGTCCAGTGGTCGACGAAGAACCATAAAAAATTCAAAAAAACAACACCGCTACATTTACACGTAGGTACACACACTTTGCATGAAGCTGATTTAAAGTGTGTTATTTTTAACTGTTGCGTGTACTATAATTTAGTATCCATAAAAATCCATAGATAATATTTCGTCGAGTTTTACGTAGTAGAACGCACTTTATGTGCCCCACAAATTCCCCGAGTGATCCATTTTTGACCCTATAACGTCAGGTTTCAAATATCATATTGGTAAGAAAGCTGATGTGGTAGAAGTCGAGATAAATGCCTTCAAAAATGAACAGTTTTTGCTTTTATTGGCTCGAAAGGAGAAATGTGTTGAAAAAATATTTCTGACGCATTTTTATCGAATATATACGGGAGTTGAGCAGTGTGTTTGAGTTTGATACACTAGATTTTGCTTCTTTACATTGTTTTGGACCTTTCCACTGAAGCTGCTATGCCCCAGACCTTTATTTATATTGGAGAAAAATTAAATAAAACTGGAAGTTCAACAATTAATCGTGTTATTGCTGCTCTTAATAACCTATTGAATCGAAACTGTAATTATGTAAACTTTTAATGAGAGATATCATGATTAGAACTTTAGATTAGTTAAACTTCCCCAACGCAACATGCCAAGATTTTCTGGTAATTTCAGTTCATGCTAGAATTGATTCGAAAGTCGAAACACACTAATACGTCATTATTGTACTCCAATTTGCAATTGTTTGAAGCGAGCTGAATCTGACATCGAACTCACGAAACTTTGAAAAAAACTTATAACTAAATATGAATGTGTAAACCATTGTGATAATCTCGCTCAAGTCACTACTTCATTAACTATTCTTGAAACGTACAAGGCTTATTTCTACTTTCTTGTTAATCAGCTTTTTGACTACTTTTTCGCACTAATTATTTCCAGTCATCTACTTTGACTTGTAGGGCCTTGCAAGAACTGGTTATAATTAAATACCATAAAATGAAGTGTACAACTATTCATTAACGAAACAGAATTCTTCTGAATTTATGAATAAACTTCCGTTAATCGATATCGAGTCCAGTTACCCTTATATTTTTAAAACT
Source organism: Tribolium freemani (assembly GCA_939628115.1). Classification (NCBI taxonomy): domain Eukaryota; kingdom Metazoa; phylum Arthropoda; class Insecta; order Coleoptera; family Tenebrionidae; genus Tribolium; species Tribolium freemani. The sequence continues at coordinate 13,629,104 of OW626785.1, read as the reverse complement.
GGCTGCTAATTACGATTAATCTCATGACCTAAAAGTACTATATTTGAAACACTGACTCGTAATCCCTCAATTAAATGAAAATAACGTCAATTCGCACAGGCTTCTCTACGTAACGACATCTTTTGTAGGAAATAGAAGTCGAGGTCTGAAGGTCTAACAAAGGGCTTCAAGATAAATACAGTCGGCTAGATAAACAAGAAACGCGAAGAGATAACCCCAGTAATTTCACGGGGAAAGGAATAATTGATAAAGCAGCGAGCAGGTCGCCCTTCTAGAGGAACGTAAAGAGGGCTTCTTTTGCACAACACGCACCGTCTGCGAGAGATTACAAACAAATAAATACTAATGATAGTTGGTGGCTGTACCCCCAGAGGTTAATAGTTCACCGCAATTTATAGTAAATGGAGTGAGGGTTGTTGCTTTAACGGCATTGTTAAAAGGGTGCTGCCATCTTGAGCGAATAAACTAAATTAACGTTACTTCCGTGTACACCATCATGCATATTGTAAACATTTCGAGCATTCTTCACACGAACGGGAGTCTAATACGCCCTGGAAATAATTTTAACTTCAACGATATTTCGGCTGTGGCAAAACCTGACTTTGAATTTGCTCCCTCTAAATCTAATTTTTTGAAAGAGAGCATAAAATAAATTTTATTGCAGCAGGTCTAGGTTTCCAAACAAATATTTTTGGTCTTGCGGTGCACTCATTCATAATCCAGGTTCGTGACAATAAATTTGCAATGAAAGAGATTAAAACATCAATTACTTTCAAAAATTTGCATTTGTCAAAGCTGCAAGAAAATTATGGCTTACAACTTCCGCTTGTAAAAGTTTTTTGAATAAATTATAAAAAATTGATTACGTCTTGAAAAATGAAGGGCCAACACGGAACAATTTCAGTAACTAATCTTTCAATTAGTGAAATACAAGTATCGTGACATTAATAACAATTAAAATTCTTGTTTGTTCATTAATTTAAAAAATACAGGTTACTATTAAGTGTGAGCGATACCTCCTCTTTTAAGACTTATACACATTAGTATGATTAGTAATGTTAGTTAATTTATTAATTAATTACTTTGAGAAATAAAAAATTGACACTTGACCTTCATTTCATTAAGTGCGGGTTTAGATCGTGTATAATACGGCTTTCATACTTAAAGCTTAAATAGTAGAGAAAAACGAACTAGTTAATGATCATTAAAGCAATCTAGTTTGAAATAAAAAGAAAATTATAAGCAATACGCGGTAATGTAATGTATAATGCCGACAACAGGTTTATATAGAAAAAAGTAAAAAAGTAACTGCGCTAGACCTGTTCAAATCACAATTTTCAAATGCCATACTTTTTCTTTTTCACGTTGTGAATTTTTAAGGCGGAATTAATTTAAATCTACTTACGTCTAGCAATTTATCAAAGGAAAATCTTCAATGTTTTGGCCGTTTTTCCCTTATTTGTTTAATTTTAGATAAACCTAATGACTTACACGAAGCATAAGAAAAACAGGTACCTAATGGCTCGTAGCTCGACGGTTTCGTTCTTTTTAATCTCGCGCTCTTAAATAATTAATTTTCAAACATCTTGGGCAGCTTTTTGATCGTAGAAACTTCAGTTGGAGCGTTAATGACCGAATAAATATTTCCACTAAGATTACTAATTTTGCCTCGACAATAAATAATTAGCGCATTTACCACCTCAACGCTGCGATGCAATGAAATCCTAGTTTGCACTTACTTAGATAATTAAAAACATATAGTGCCTCATAATTTACCATAGAAAGAAAACAAATCTCATTCCTCAGTCCCTGCTAGTACATTCAGGATATTCTCAATCAAGCGATCCTTTTTAGTCCACAGACAAGCCCCAGGAAGCTCCTTATTAATCTTGGCTGAAGAAATGAAACGTTTTCTTTATATTGATGTCTGTGTTTAGTTCAACTTCTTATCTCCTAATAATAGAAGAAGAAGGCTTTTACGCCGTTATCGATGAAGGATGCAGAAATGGGCTTAGATATAATTAGCTTCGAGTTGAACGTTGAGACTGCAATACAGGAAATGCTACCAAATTCTAAACTTAAACCGTTTGTCAGCATATTGTTATAGCTTCATTCTTTCTCTTTTCGTCTGAGAATTTAGCCATTATCGCATCAGCTATTCCAGTAAACTAGTTGCCACTCTTAAATCAGCTAAAAACAATTATGAAACATCTTCCCATTAGGCGGAATCATAAATTATTTAGGAAAGCTGTCTAATGATTTTCAAATAACCCAGAATTAACGACGTTAAAGTAATCACTAACTTGGGCTTCACTCGTTTTATCAAAAACTAAAATAGATGACGCAAGCATTAAATCGTGGCGAAAGTTTATCCAGGATTTCCTTCGGATGACCACATTTCAAAAATAAAAATAAGCAAAATAAACACATTGAGTATAAACTGTAAAAATATGTTGCACGCTGGATTATTATTTCACAACTGGACAGAAACCATCTCAAATCATAAATCACAACTTTTGTGTAATCTTCCATTTTGCGTGAAGCAATTTCTTGATTTGTTTTTTCAAGCTTCTGTTAATTTATATTTGATAGTATTTTTGTATACCTAAACAAACAAAAAGTATACCGAGACAATTGAAAAATAAGTAGTTTTCCATTGTAAGTTATTTTTGACAGAGTGGTGTACACCTTCTTGTAAATATTTTAACTGTTGTTCATAAAACAAACAGTAATCACAACAGTCTTGTTATTAATTACAAATTGTATAATACGTACTAAAAGAATATGGAAACTAATTAACTCGCCAACGCGATCAAGCAGTGTAAGAGAGCAAGTAAGAAATTTTAATTAGAGTTACAGTTTTGATGTCAGCTGTCTGATGAAAAACCTGTAATAACAACACCTTACCCTATATTTCAAAAAATCAATTGGTTAAAAAGCTTCCATATGACCTTATTTAACAGTATATTTATAAGAAGAAAACCTATTATTTTGAATAGGTTGTTTACACAGCACGAATGTTCATATATCTTGATAAAGAAATAGGAAACCGCCAATTATGAAGATTTTGTTAAATCAAGATCGAAAAGTTGCCATCGGAAACGTCTGCGTCTCCTTCTCTGGAGCCTTCTCTCGACTTTCTCCGCCACTGCACAAATCCATACATAATCTAACTTCTCCAAACTCAATATTACTCTAAGTAGCAATAATATTGTTGTAATAGGCCCAGGAGTAAATACAAACATGTCGCCTATCGACCTGCTGAAAATACGCCAACGCGAATCAATGATTTATGCTGAGAGTATAATGAATATTAATCCGACTATTTGCAATTTATATCGCGTATTAATTTTACATACTGTTTACAGGTGTATGTCGTGCAAATTGCTTCAGGTCGAAAAAGTCCAATCCTGCTGAACACCAGCCTTGACAATCGCACATTTAATAGAGCGAATCGGGTGTGTAAAATAATATTTACCACTAGAAAACCGAGTAAACTTGCTGTGATTTTTGCACGAAAGCAGTTCTGGTTGCGGAATGGTCGGTGATAGCAGGAACTGGTAGCAGGAGGGTGACAGTCGAGCATCGCGCTGTAGCAAAAACATGTGCCCGGATGCGGTTTCGCCGCAGGCCAGCTTGTTGGGTCGCGGATAGAAACAGAGAACGCACAGAATAACCAGTCAACTGTGCATTAAATGGTCTGTAACTAAAATCCGTAACCTTACCGAAATATCCCGAAAAAAAACGGTGATGAGAGGAAAAAATTGGAGGAAACGGACGATTAGAGGAAAATACGCGGGGATGTTGTGCAAAAACCCTCCTGGAAGTGAAGACCTTAACGCACATTTTCCATTTTGCGGGGCTTTGTTTATGTACATATTTACAAATATTATTTGAGAGAAGTTGTTTATTACGTTTCTCACAAAACTTCGTCTGTTTGTTCAGCGCGTTTTATCTTCCAAGATGTTTCATTTTGTATAATAGATTCATATTAAATCAGCAAAATGAAAAACTCGAAGCATGATTTTTCGCACTGTCGGCCACAATTATGGCAGGTTAAAACTCGAACCTCCAATCAATTCAAATGATGGATGGCTTTTCTAAAGGGCAGGCACATTACAACATGCGAACTGGTTCAAGTCTCTGGATATGGTTGCTTTTAATTAATTTTCGACACTTTTCTTTTTATAAGCTTGAAGCTCGTCTGATTCACGCAAATTTTAATCACTTGAAATTACTAACTAGACCCGAAACCTACATAATAAACAAACCAGTAGATCACAAATACATAAGAGAAGGTTACTGTAGTCAGGCAAGGTGTCCGTCAATAGATCAGCCAAGAATTGTATTGGATGAGATTATTATTTATTACTTCTTGTATCAATGGAAGTAGACTGGCTCTATTATTAGAGTGATCTGATTATAGGAGAGTGTGAGTTTAAAGTACTGTTCGCTTGCTATTAACACAAGGAAATTGCTGGGATTTTTCTGTTTCAGAAAACCAGTTCTCGTAAATAAGGTATTAGAAACAATGAAGTTTTTAACATTTTTCTCTCATCTCCATGTGAAGTAAAATAGTTGATGGCACCTATTGATTATGGATTTGAAAACAAGTTTTGTTTGCCCTAACAGTTTATGCATCGTTTAAAAAACTTTGAAATATTGACCACTAACTAACTACGAGTGGCGGTAGTTTTTAACACCTACCTGTTTTCAAACACAATGACACGATACTCATCTATTTAACTACTTATTTATTTAAATTGTTCCATTTATCATAAAAACTGAAACGTCGACAACACTTTCATAATTTACGCTTTACGATCTGATGTTTCCGACAATTTTTTACAAACATAGCAACATATTTTAAATAACAAATCAGTGAAGACGGACGCAAAGTAACGAGGAAATTTAAATTAGTGTAAGGCTGATGTCTAAAATCCCAGAAGAGATATGTATTTCGAAAGTTCTTTTGTTGTTTTCTTTGAGTTTGGGGAGTTTAATATTACACTTAATTAATTATCAAAGTTTGAACCTTACGAAATAAAATGTTTCGGGTTAGGAAGTCGGTAATTGAAACAAATGTCTATACGAAAAAAATCATTAGTCAAAGTTAATTAGACGCTAAACATAAATGTTCATTAGTCAGAATTAATTTAAAAAAATCCAGAAAGATGCTCCTTTAATCCTCCGAATTTCTTCACCGTTGTTAATCAACGAAACATTTAAAGCTTCCACTTGCTTTTTGCAAATCTATCTTTTTGTTTAATTTGCATAAACGGACTTTCGTTAATTTCATTTAAATAATTATTATTGCGGTCATGAATAAAGATATTCCGTTTTCATTTCAGCCGCAAGTTATCTATTTAATAAACAGTAAAAGGGGTAAAGAAGTGCTTTCAACTGGAATGGGCTTTATTTTTTTGCAAGTTTTATTGCTGCGAAAAATTAACCACACAGTTTACTTTCTCGTAAATTATCATCTTCAGGTTGAAAGACGTCAAAATGAACTTTGGTTACGCGAAAAACGTGGGAGTTAAAATGAAAGTGAATAAGACGAAATTGGCTTTCTCAACACATCTATTTGCATTTTGAACCTTATTAGTGATGAAATTGTGAGTTGTGCCATTCTAAATATTACAAAAACAACATCATAAAGTTGCTTTTTCCTTTTAAGGACAGAAACGAAATTATTATGAAGGAAGAATACCTTGAACAGCCTCTTTTTCAGCAATGTATAATTCTCGCGGACCTGTTTGTCTTTAACCGTTGCGTAAGATGGCGCCAACCAAAAATTAATATCCACCTAACACCTAACGGTTTTTAGAGATAAAACAAATTCAGCAATCCGTGTTGTGGCATCAACTCTAATTAACAATACCGATGTTCTTCGTCTAAAAATAGTCAAGTCCACGTGTTAGTTATTTTTTATATCGTGTTAAATAACTCACACTAGTCATTATAATTAATTTGTTATAAAATTCATAAACTGAAAAATGATCATTGCTTGATATGACTTTGTCATTTTTCTGAAAGTATGCAAAAATAATTTAATAGGAAATTTGTTATAAACACGCTAGTTTAGAAAGACAACTTTCTGTCTCAATATTTTATCTCATTATTTTTTTCGATAAATTGACTGTGATTGATATTAGTTTAATTTTACCTTCTCAAAGAGATATCCTTGAAATTGAAATGTAAATCACTAGGTTGCCTGCACAAATTTCTATTGAACTCTTGCAAATTTCTGAAATTAGTTGCAATTTTGTTAACAAAGCTGTGTTTATGTTGAAAGCTTCCATATATAGAAAACAGAACGCCGATTGCAACTTTCCTTTCGTGCCGCCTGTTATTATCGCTCTTAACCCTCATATTTGACCGCAGGCAACAATTTGTTGTCGGAGAAAGACCATCTGGTAATTTTTTTCGTCAACTTTGACATGACACAACTTGAAGAAGTAGTAATCTTTTTCACATTTGGTTATTCAAATGTTCAGGTTTAAAACCGCAAACTGTGTAAACTTTTTCTCCTAAACTACGGAAATTTGGGGCTGTAGCAAGTTAGTTTTGGTTACGAACGAGGATCTTCCTTATGCAGTGCCATACAATTTCAGAGGAAGCTTAAAACGAGAACTTATTACCTGCTTTGCAGACCTGATCTCGGTAAAATAGAGCAAATTTTATAGGGCGTAATAGAAGCTAAGGACTCTTCTGTAGGTAACATTTACTTTAGTTATTCCGTTTAGAATTTTTTGTTTTCCATTTAAGTGCACATCTTGACATTTTTACGGTTGGCTGTATTCGTAAATACTAACGATATAATCTTCAAAGGGGGCTAATTTAATTTTTAGTATTTTCATTATTTTTTATTGCATTTTAATCTTGGTAAAAGTAGCACCAAAGGTGAGGTTGCTACTGTCTGTTGCACCTTTTTCTTTGTTTCTACGATTGTATTCGGTGATAACGAACTAGTCTCGAGTACAGTTTATCAGATCAATTCGATCATGGCGCCGCATAATTTAATTCTATCAGCGATTAATAATTTTTAAACTTGTGTCTAATCAAGATCAAATTTTTCATTCACGCTTTGATAGTTCCTGATAGCAGAGTGATTGTCGTGGATATTTGAGATATCGACAATTTTTATGAGGGCACCTACAAAACATGTTTGTATTGTGTATGTGCGCTGTAATAATATGTGGACATGAAAATCGAATCTGTCCAAATAAAGGAAAAGCTTTTAGCGCGATCGGCTGTACAGGCATTTGGTATGCATTGACGGTTCCAAACGTATGTCGGTGATAGATGGATATCTCTCTGACAGGTGTCGAAAAGATGTGAAGTTTTCACATAAAATACAAGTGCGATTTTGATTTATCGCACTTGCTAAAATTGTTTTCTATGTTTGCCAAATGGATTGTTTCTCAAATCGAAAAATAATACAAACTTTCAAAACAACCGATTTCATAACTGCTCAATTTTTCGTCAAATAAACGTGTCATGCACCTTTATATGGAACATATTTAATCTGTCATCATTTTAATACACCCAGAAACCATTTTGGAACCGATAGATTAAATCCACCTGATAACTAACAACCGAAAAGGCACCGCTCTTATCATTCTATTATCGAAACATTTGAAACTTATAATCAAACAATGTATACTTTAAACGAATTAAATGAAGAAACTTTATGTTTATGTCTTTATGAAGACACTTAATACTTAATTCCAATTTTTTGTCATCGCTAAATAAGTGAAATGAAAAATGCTTATATGGAGTACTTCCTGAACTTTGCTTTAACACACTTTACCCGCAGTTTTGAGGGAGACCGGGAGCTGATATTTAAAAGAAAACAAAAGACAGTCATCAATCATTTGTTTAGCGGAGTCGTCGCGGCGAATTGACGACACAACAGAATGGAATAAGCTTAAATAGGCCTTGTCTTATTTATAGCACATAGTTTATTTAAAGACCCTTCTATTCCTCGAAATAAATATCACGATTCACAAATTACTCTACACTTTATAAGAGCCAATTGTACGAATCGTCTTATTTTTAGCTTAAAGGTTCTATGTTTTTGTTTGTTATTGGAAAAATTGAAGCTTTTAGTACAATCTAATACCAAGGAATGAGGGCACAGACTTACATAGCTCTGCTTAAGAGTTTTGAAAATACGTAATATGTTTTAGAATTTTTTAGTATTTAACATATTTGACAAAGATAACTTTAATAAAAAAAATTCAAAATTTAGAGTCTACTACTATACACATACATCTTGAAAATCTCCTTGGGTGTTGAATAAATGTAAGATCGCTTCCAACAACTGCCTTTGAAGAGTAAGTTTCTCTTCGCACCTGATGAAATTAGGACAAAGGACTTCTATCCAAACAATCGACCGACGCATGGTTTTCTTGAGTCGTCACGAACCTCAGCCACAATTTATCATGAGTTCATGAGTGATCCAGACTTTGGAGGTAGCAAACGCAGTTGTTATGGCAACTGCCCTTAGAGTTTGTGGTGGTAAACAGTTTAATAACACATGCAAGAGCAAGAATTATTTTCACTAATAGAAAAATTCACTGAAATTAGCTCGACCTCTCTGGTCGAAAGTTCAGCAGCAGAACATGCAACAAGCAGAAATTTTGTCTCGACTGAATCGTTTTCCAAACTTAAAGCTAACAAAACATGTGCAGGTTATTACACCATTACATCGCCAGACATCTATTTGAATTGGCAAACTGTTGGCAAATTGTTAGTTTTTTTCAAAACTTGTTTTTAAATTTAAAACTGTAGTTGCTTCTTGTAAAAATTTCAGCTTTAATCGTATTCCTTTTGGGTTGAGTTTTGTTGGCACGTAGTTTGGAATTAAAACTGCCAAATTGGAATACATAGGGATTTGTAGTGTTGCATCCAATTGTAAGTTTGTGCTGTAAATTTATATTTGTACCTTAATTGGAATTGTTACCATTTACATAAATGCATAAATAATTCCCACAAAGCTAAAAACTACACCAAAAATATTTTTCTAGTTTCAATACCTGTCGCCTGTGGTTTTGTAACAATTGAATTTTCTTAAGTATCTACTCGTAGTTACTAAACTCCGTAGGAGTATTATTATGTACGCCCACTTTATACTTCTACCCTTTCATACACATGTAGATAACGTATTATGTTTGCATTTGCAACAATTTTCGTAATTTTCAAATTGCAAAACTGATTTCCGACTCATTTGAGAAAAGAGATTTGCCAATTCATTTCTTCACAGAATATTTTTACATTTCCTTTTTTACAGGATTACATAACACAAAGGATAACGGAACGGTTGAAAGCAAAACATTTTATATTGCGAGTATGTTACAGACTCTGTAGTTATAACGCGATTAATGAGTTGATTTCATACAAAATTAAATGCTTTTAAAAAAACTAAGGGAAATACCTACTTAGTTTAAAACTGTTTTAATATACTCATATAGATAGGTACTTACACGTATAGGTTTGTTTATTCGTTCTATCTTGCAAAATTTCTATTACTGTGTCTACTTCACACTTTTGTGATTCATACATTATTACAATCGTAATAATTTGTCTTTATTTTACTTTATTACTGTGTTAAAAACAGCATTCTTGAATGGCAAAATGTATGAGTTGATAATTTTTGCATTTTTTAAAATCCTTTATTTTACAACCGGTCAGATTCCACAACAGTGCGATCCGTGGGTAAGGTGAAACATCTGCTTTCAACTTATTACAGACAAGAGCCTTATTTGTCAAACAAAACGCGTTCCCTGTGCGAACATGGTCAAGGAAAAAATATGGTATACAACTCGCTCGGAACCGTTTTTCTCACTGATACAAACTCCACTTACTGTCATTAGACGTTTACTTGTAGCTTCAAGGTTTCGTGGTCTTCCAATATTTACGTTGTCTATAAGCTTTGACTAAAATTGGTACTGTGGTGAAAACGAATCGTGAATAATGAATAGCATGTACAAAGTGGAGCACGTAATAAACGAATAATTTAGTGGGCATCGGTGTAATAAGTTTATTATACAATGGAACAACAGAAAAGGAATATCGGAACAGCGTTATAATAAATAATCAAATACCAACGTTAACGATAATGATACGGGTTCACAGGCTAACTTTTAACAAATATATGGCTTGATGAGCGTAACCATACCGATATTGCCCCTAGTCGATCCTTAAAATCATAATATCCAGCCAAATTATTAGTTGAGTTGCGTGCCCGCTTGCCATTACCAAAGCATGAGGAATCTGAGGAAATATTCACAATTTCAGTTTAATTAACGGAGCAAGTTTTAACAATTTATAACTTATTGTACGAAATCGCAAGGTCCGCTTTATGGTAGGAGTTCAACACATTGTGTGATTAACGACAATAATTTTTCGAAACTTTTGCCGCATCGCAATTTTAATTTTTTGCACAAGGTATAATAGTGACGGTTCCATAAAAGTCGATATATTACTCCTTTCTTGTTTTAAATCACGTCACCTCATGTGATGTGAGTCGGGTCAAAAATTCACTATAAATCACTATCTTGGTGAAACCGTTGGCACATAATATATCAAGCGATTAAACGCTTTAAAATCATATATCTTTCCTGGGACCGTTTTAATGGACATTGCGTAAATATAAGTACACCGAATGTTTTAAATTCGTTAAATAACGACAACATTTTTCAACTGTATTAACTCCCACGCAGGTAGCCAACTGGGCTTCGATAGCATCGGACTTTTCCAGCTCACCTGAAGGATTGACCTTCCAATTTTTTGCCGAGATGAATGATTTAAAGCGATGTCGCTGAGACGTCTCTACTGACACTAACAGGCCGGAATTCAGACAAGTAGCCAGTTGCTAAATAATAATGTTAATTTTCTGCGGCGGTACAACAAATTGGTCTCCTTTAGAAAATATTAAAAGGGCGTAAGAATTTTGTCTTCTTTAATAAAAATAAATTAACAAAATTCTGGCAATGGGTTTCCATAAAAATGATTTACTTTGGCTTCATACGTTTTGCATAGAAGTGGTATTTTTGACCCCCATATGCATTCTCCCACGTAACATAGCTGATATATGAAATGGCGTGTGGCAAAACGTATAAGGAAAGAGCAGGTTTTTTAATAACAGCATCAACCAGGTGTACAATTTTTAGCTAAATATAAATAAAAAAGGCATTAATTCTGGCAATCAGGAAATCATTAAAATTTTTCTTTAGATAACACGACTGATTTGACAGATTTGCTTAAATACTACAAGGTATATGTACTTTTTGTTTCACACTGTTGTTTATTGAATAAATAAATTGTGTACCTAGAAGGTGTTTGTTTAAATATTTTGTATTCAAATAACTCGGATTTTGTTTAATTTTTAAGCATATCTTTATGTGTGCATTTGATCCTGAAAGTTTAACCACTTATTTAAAAAACTTTGCTAGAGATCCACCATATTTAATGTAAAGCCGAGTCGAGTTACCAACTTGCTTAATTACATGTTGAAATAGTTAACAAACCGAGCTTTGATTACACCTACGAAGTAAATGATTGCAGTTACCCTTACATAAAGTCGATGTATTTAACAAACTAATTTCCCTATCTAAATGGGTTCTCAGTCTTCTTGAATAATTTACGTCCCCCCAATAAATTGTAAAAGTATCAATCAACCGTTTTTCCAAGTAAATAATTACCAATTTAAAACCAGCCAAGGTGGTGATCAATTAAACAGAAAAAACTTTAACTGTTCACTTAGAAAGTGGTCATGATGATGTTTCTAATTAATATTATCTTTGATCCTTTTTACCATCCACAGAATTTTTGATAAATTTTAATGCCGATTAGAAACCAATAAAGTGTAAAGGCTTAATTTGGTTCACGGAGATTTTATCAGCTATTTTATTGTTGCTATTAAATTGTATGGGAATTTTTCGGGTTAGATTCAAGTGTCAGTCAAGCCGACGAGATTCGGCAGGATAATGAAAAGTCTAAAATATTTTACGAGATCAAAAAAATATTGCTTTATAACGAGTTAATTTTTATTAGACAACGAAAAAGTTCTGTTAAATTGAGAGTAATCTAATGGCCATAGACAAAAATGTAGCCGACCTTCGAAAACAAGTTTTGAAATTTATCCATTTCCGCAGTATCTGATTCATTGTCGATTTAATTTAACTAATCTCTATATTCGAAATATTTGCTAACTATAGCTTTATTAAAAATAAAACGTTTAATTGGAAAATGTGGTGGGAATGTGGCTGGACTCATTAGACGTGTCCTTGCGTATTTTGGACCCAATAAAAAACCCTTATCGATATGAAATATCTTTGAAAAATGCAGTCGGTTCTTTAATTCTAAAATATTTCCCTGAATCGATTGCACAAAACATTTCAGATTAAATTTCATCATATTTGCCAACGTTTGAAAGCCACATTTTTATGTAAATTGACGTGCGATGTTTATGCAAATTACATTCATAATAGTCCGATGCACTTAATCAGACAAATAATAACGGAAATTCTGAATTAACAAACGGACTGGCATACTGTAAAAATGTCTCAATTAATACAGAAAGCTCCACTTGTCATTCACGTACTGACACGAAACGGTATCATGGTTATATAGGACAGTGTGGTCGCAGATTTATCTGACCAGATAAAATAGCAGCTCCACTAACAAAACAGTGTAAATGTTGAAAAGTAAGCGACAAAAGGGAACCGGTTTTTAGTCGTCTGAATTGACAAATCAGTGCTTTGCCTAAAAAAGGCATCGCGACGCCACTTGAATAATAAACGGCGCCATAAGAAACTGTGCCAGCTCGTCGGAGTTCTACACTTTGGGTTAAATAAAGCCCGGACTGGAATATTGCGATATTTATGGAGACATTTTGTGTTTACGCTAATGAACGGATTCCAAAAACCGCTGTTTTTGCGCGATTCATTCATAATCTCGCCCGTTTTTTCCACAAGTCGGTCTCTTTATTTCACATTTCATTAGAGGATAAAGAAGTAAAAGCGCCATGAAATTCGCAATTAGTGCGAAAAACATGCCGATCAGTGGTTTGCGTTTTGTTTGGTGATTCATTAGGATTCAACACTTTTTGCATGTCTGCCAAAGAAAATTTACCGACATTCTCATGAAGAGATATTTACTGTCACACGCAGTTAAAGACCACTAAACTAACTAAGCAAAACAAGAAAAACGAACTGATGTTTCTATATTTCGTCTTTGTGGAAAACATTTTGAGAAGCCACACAAACAAAAAAGTTGTTACTTGCTACTCTTATTAGTTATTAACTTATTAGACATAAGTGTGCCTTTGTTGTCCTGTACATACCTGGTACTTACTAAGGATAAATTTTACCTAAATTTTTAGAAGCAGACCAATTTTGGATCAAGTCGAAGGCGCTCAGGTATTCAGCTTGTTGGCAAAAAAGCGTTCGAAATTTAGTTCGGTGTCTTTTTTTTATTTTGTTAAATCTCAGACTCAAACACACTGATGTTTTATTCGGAAAACAACTTTTGCACCTACACACTTTTTTTAACTTGCTTCGTTCGTTACAAACTTTAATCGTGTTGTTCCTTAAAGTGACCACAGAACCTTCTAGTTTCAATCCAGTGGCTGCACTAACTGTTAGGAGTTAATTATAGAAATTAAAAAAAGTACACACAGAAATTCGTGTTTTTAGTCTACCTCCTCTGTAAATAATATATCTTTGAAAAAATTGTTCTCTACGCGTTGGTCATCAACTCATCACGAGGTCGCTATCTTGCAGCATTAGAATACCCAGACCTAATGAAAATTTTGTTTTACATTTTTTTTACTAGGTAGTACTTATAATAATGCAGAATCCCTTTCATCTGCTGCTCTTCAAAAATATTTTCAAGGATTTGAAGTAGTAGGAGTAGTAGTAACTGTAAATACATAGTTTCTGAATACTCAATACTATACTCAATATAGACTAGGGTACAATAAAGAGATGAAAAGGTAAAAATGCTTAAAAAATTTTCGCAACTAATTGAATAAGTTATAAATAGCTTCAACAGTACTATACGTAACTAATCAGTTAGTACAATCTTCGGTTCAACCCATATTGCAGAAGAAAAAAGTGTAAAACGCAGTAATTTTTTGTGAACTCCAAATTTTAAAGGGTAATTTTGTAAAGTGTTCCAGTTTGGATATGTCGAAAAATAAAAGAAAAAATTTAAAATCTCGAAACAGGTCAATTTTTATTGAAAAGGGAACACTTTTTGGTATACTTTTAAAAATTATAGCACCTACCTTCTTTGAAATACAAACAACCCCCAAAAAATTTAAAATGGCATGGCCCTACTTGGTATCTCATATGTAATGTATTTTCACAAGGAATTTAGCTGTCTTTTTTTGAGTTTCAATTTTTTTTATAAAGTTGCATGCACTCTTTTACCAATGATAAGTAATGTTGTATGAAATGCAGAATTATTTTATAAACTTTTTAGGTTTTTCAATTTGTAGTTAATTCTCAAAACTGTTCCTGCTTTTTTAGAAAACTTGTTGAGCTAAGACTGGGTCTATGTAATTTTAATAAAAAAATAAAAAAAGACAGCTGAATTCCTGATCAAAATACCTTTCATTTAAGATACCACAAGTGGGATCTTGCTATTTAAAATTTTGAAGGGGTGGTTTGTACTTCCTTTATTTTCTGAGATAATTATAGTGGCTCGTTTAAAAAAAAATCACCCTGTACGCATACTACGTGTATAGAACTTAAAACTATAGGTACCGGTGACTGTGGAATTTCAAAAGATTTTTTAAAATTAAATAAATTAAGAGATATTATGTCCGCCACTTCGGTTGCAAATCAAATCTTGATCTCGATTAAGAAAGTTAGAGCCACTGTTAGTGCAAATAAAAATCCCGGAAATATTTAAAGATAATAGTTTGTGTCACATAGTTTTTGTCTCTTTTAAGTAATATGCAATAAGTATGATGCACCATGTACCTATTCCCAGACTTTTCATCTGAAGCCACGCTACACTTTAGAATTTAATTACGCAATTTGTTATGTACCTACATTTGGATGTTAATTTAGTTTTGTGTTTGCTAAGTGTTTAAAAGGTGTGTCGAATCCCCAATGGTTTTCACTTTGGTTCACCTGAACGCATTGAACCGAAATGATGAACACGGTGCTTCAGCATCCCAGCCATCCGTGGCACCAACAGCCCCTTTTATTTAAAGAAACGTCTCCAATCAAGAAACTTATTTCATGTTCGTTGCCAACATAACAGTCTTGAAAAATACTGTTCTGTTCTGTTTCCAATTTAAATTTATTTCAGCAGCCTATTCCTTTGAGGTTGACTTGAAAACAATTTCGTGGGCGTGATTGGTTTAAAGAAAGCCATTTGCGTATGTAAACCGCTTGATAAATAATAAATAGAGGGTAACATTGTGAAAGAATTTTGTCGAAACAGGATTTTATTGACCCTGGATGCTGCCTTGACGCGATTTGACACTGTCAAGTGTCGTCTTTACGGAGCTCTTGGCACGTCTGGCAAGGTGTATTGTGATGAAACCAGTAGAGCAGAGCGCAAATAGGTGACCGATTCCGGTGGCCACTGTAAGAGTTCAATGTCCAACACAGGTATGTCAAGCAAGTTATTCCAGGCCATTTCTATAATGTAATCCGCCAATATATCTGCCTGTTTTAAAGCGACCAACACTGACATTAAAGATAAACAATTCACACACTTCACTTGCGGATAGAAAAATATTGGTGCAAGGCCGTGAGGGCATTTCTGCGACGCCAGGATCAGAAGCTATTGGCCGTTATGCGGAAATGTTTGCCCAAAGGAGGTCGACTCATTCTTAACTCGATCTCTTTCAAACTTACGATAGCCATCAAGTTATGTAGATTCTGCAGGCAAAAAAGCCAGAAAACTGTAATTCTCCCACGTCGGTTGGCGTTATCTTGTTATACTCTTCATTAACCCAACAGATTTAAAACATCGCAGCTGTTAAATCATCAAATGTTCAGAGACTTCACCGTTTTTCACATTTCATCTATAGGGTTTTCAATTGTCATTTGGATGCATCTAAAGGACGTAGGTAGTATCACATAAGTTGTTCGGTGAATTTTGGCACAGTCTGCATAACTCTATTCTCTTACTTGACTTTTTAAATTTACAGTTTTCCATAATGGATATTTTCATCAAACTGTAAATATTTACTTATAGCTTTTCTGCTACAAATTGATATCTTTTTAATTTTATTAAAATTTTATAATGTGTTTATTCAACTATCCATTAAAACATATTAATTTTTGAAAAAGAACATCCGATAGCGCGTTCAAATGTTTTTGTACCAAGTAAATTAGTGTTGGAAAAAATGAAAATGATAATAGAAGACTTGTATTTAACGTTGTCATGCTGTTAAGTTTTTAAGTTTTCCAAGTAAATCTGGGTCTGCGATATACAGCGGATGTTGCTCCCTTTGCCGAACGTCCCTGCGGCATCCTTCCGATTTTTCAGATATGATCCTTTTAGAATAAAACCTTTTTGTATAATAAATCGGAAAACTGAGCTCCAACCTTTCCGTGGAATTTTCTCACTCTCTTAAAGTTGATGGTAAATCAGGCATTCGAAATTCGTTTTCGCCGATCTATAATTTGTCAAGTTAAAAAATAAGGGTGGAAGCTTCGATTTAACGTCTGCAAAGTCTGACTGTAAATTCGACAGCCAGGCAAGGAAATCCGCGGTTAATCGACATCGCCGAAAAAAAATCGTCTTGGGAACGTTATCACTTCTTATGCGTTGCCGCAAAGTGTAGTGTTTTTACAAATGACAGAAGAGAGGCATCAGCAGGAGATTGATCGCCTATAATGACGTCACGATCTGTGACTGTCAACACTTGAAGTGAATGCTCTCAATCCCACCAGCGAGATTATATTCCCTCTCGTTTTCCAAGAAACTGAAATCGCTGAACACTGTCACATCCATCGCAAGCTATTCCTCTTTCTTACATTTATAAAATCGAATCTCATACAAACGAGATCGACTTGAACCAGAAACGTTTGTTGGACGACGAACGATTACAGATGCAATTAAAACCACAAAGAAATATAAAGTTGGGAACGAGATTAAATTCAGTTTTGTTTGAACCGCCACATTAACGAAGAGTGTTGTATATTATGTAAATCATCACTGTTTTCCCACTTTTTTATTGTTGGTACAACCAAAACGCGGTGTATATAATTAACAGAAATAATTTCCAGAGTAACTGTTAAAGTAAATTTATTGTAACAGCAAAATTAGTAGCAATAAAAATAGTTCTGGTAGTAAACGGATGGACACTAATTAACAGTTTTATTATGGTATTAGTAGGAAATTATAATTTAAAGCAATCTGGGCATTAAACTATACCACTAGCATTTTTGTGAAAAAACTAAATTCTTTTAGTTTATAGCAAATTATACCTACTGTTATTTTTTTAGTGCTAGTTGTTAGTTTCAATAGTTTTTTAATAAATAAAACCGAAACAAGTGTTTTGAAGTGGCCTAATGAAAATTGATCCTTAATGGCAAATGCTCAATATCTACTATTTTTTTTATCCCTCACTATTTATTTTGTCATTACATTACTCATTATAAATGTCGAGGCTTAATGTCGAGGCTTCAAGCACACTTATTAAGTGTTTTTTGCACTAGTGAGAAAAGATGAAAAGGTTAAAAGCATTTTAAAATATTTATACCTTTAAGGTCGTTAAATTTTCATAACATTAAAGACAAATTATTAATTTAGATCTAGTCCACGTTATCGGAATTTCATAAAAAGTAGTCGCTAAAAGGGTAAATACATCAACCTCCACACTATTTACTTTTAATTATAATTCATTCAAAATATTCATCGATCAGTTTAACATAATGAATACAAAATTCATTTATTTGTAATGAAAGTTCGTTCAGTTCACCTAAATGGCGATCTATAATGAATTATTGGTTCACATTGATTGATGTCAAAGGTCATTGTCTGGAACACTTGTCTAAAGCTCATCTTTCCCCAAACGCTTTTTTACAGGAAACTAATCCGGATCGGAATATTATTCCATCGGATGCAATTATGCGACAGTCTATTATCAGTGGCGAACACATCGTCTGTTTTACATTTTAAATCATGAATAATGCCTCTTCAAATAAGACGTTCAGATTAAATAAAGCAAGCCGCTGAATTATTGTTATTACTAACATGCAAACGTATTGATTGTCTGTCTGATGGCGTACCACTTCAATATTCCATCATTCCTGCATAGTAGATTATTAAAACACAAAATGCTTACTGAACGTTATTCGGAATTTACGTCTGAACGTGAAATTCGATAGATATTGATACGTTCTCGATTTAAGCGCGTTTTATTAAATTTCTAAATGTTATCTTCCGTTCGCTGCAAACAAATGATTTGATTACCCACGACAATCATTCTGGTGAAGAACCACTAACAAGGCACATGAAAGTTTAATTGATATTTACCAGAATTTTTATTTAATAAGACAATAGGTCAACTCGAGAGCCAGTTGATCTCATAAACAAACCCCCATAATTGATTGTGTAAGACGACGACTGATTTTATGAACCATAATTTTCAGCTGCAGCCTTACTTTATTGATTATTATTTACTGCATTAAACGGAATGAAGAAGTACAATAAAAATTTAACAACCTTTTAGCACTTTACTGCTGAATGATTTCTTCTACTACTATAGATTTGGTGATCCCACTCACTTTAAAAATTCATCTTTGAATAATTCAATTCGTTCTTAATATTTCAAGGAGGAAAGGGGTGTTCTTTTTAAAAAATTGAATCGCCTACGTGAGTTTCTCGTCTTATAATAGTAGCTGGAAGTATGTAAAAGTTTAAATTAATAACACCAAACGCTTTTAATTATTTAATAAAATTTTAATGATCGAGCGAACTAAATATTTGTATCTGAATGTGGGAGGAATTTTTACGTTTTTTAAAACTCGGTGTTTTTTCCTTAACAAGCCTTATTAAAAACTCGTACACTTTTATGAATATTACCTGCACACCTAATTTGAGCTTTCATCGAGGAGCGTGCTGATAAAGAATAATTTAATTATCCACAATCAAGCTTGATTTCCATCAACAAATCGGAGGTCCGCACGACTCGATGGTGGACAGTTTTAGGGAGCCTGCAGCGGAACCGGTCCACTTTTTAACTGGTTTTCCTGCAGGAAACCTCTTCACGTCACCGATGAAACCGAGAAAGAGATTTTCAAGTAGTGGAAATTTAATTGTATAAAGACCGTAATAATGGTTGAGATAAAAATGTAACTTGTAAGTGGATGACCACTTAAGTAATGCAGTATATAATTGACACACAGTCGGTCAAAACAGGAAAAGAGAATACCAATGGACGCCATCAATTAAATGTTTTTACTCCTCAGTTGAACGACTGCTGCTTTGGTCATATCCTGCATTTAATTGTAACTTTTTCGCTGGCCTTATTTTTTTACTCGCCGTTCATTATGTTCTTTGCGGAATAATTAGACATAGTGGAGATAATTTCAGGCGGGTCCACTGCCTGGAGCAACGATCGGCAAATTTTGCTCGATAACTGAAAAAACTTTACAAACATCAAGTGAACTAATTCGTATTATAAAGTTCCAATTAATTAAACCACGTTTTAATTAATGACACGACATTTTTATAATTAACTGATCGTGGATAATGCTCGAGAATTATGCTGCTATATCTTTAAAAGATTGATAACACCTATTAAACTGGGTGATCGGTTCTATGGCTATTACAAAGGCATGTGATACAATGTGGTGTTGAGGCACTGGACTTGCACACAATTATTGTTATGACTAAGGTGTGCCAAGTGCCAAGAATCAATTGTTTTTACCGTGCAACTTATAGCAGTTGCTGTTATAAATCTCCACTAAGTATTCACCTTTAAGCCCACCGTCGGCTACGACTCTTATTGCTTCTGTTTTGCTGAAAACTTCTCCTTGAAATCATCAAAAACCTAACTTCATCTTTTTATTTTACAGATGTTCGTCTGCTCGGAGCATCCTTTCCAAAACTGGGATCAGAAGTGACGAGTGATCCACAAGAACACGTAAGTGGTAATTGTGCAATTTAACTTTAGTGCCTAGTATGTTTATTGCAAAACTATGGCAATAATATGGAAAATACCAATTACTATGCAATAATTTAAATAGTCTTGACTTTATCCGACTTGCAATAACATTCATTGTTTGCATAATGTGTAATGTAGCACTAAACAAGGAACAACGACCATTATTTAACAATGGTTTAGTCAGAACTACATAATATTACTAATATTTTTCATTATTCTAGAGGCGGTGAAAAAAATTTAATATGTTTCGTAGGTGCTCTTTCACTCAACTTTGTTTCACTAAAGTTTTAACTCGTATCATGAACGATTTTACTTTAATATTCTCAAAATTTCAAAAGATATGCACGAACATAATCTTCAACCTAATGATCATCATTAAAACTTGTAGTTGTTTAGAATTTCGAAGAGCTGTAAGCTTATTGAAATGTGTTTTAGTTTCGCATTGGAACGAAGTTGCAAGCCTTCTTAAGGAGTGCATACGTAAAGTTTTGACATTCAGTATTCATTTGTGTAAACCTTCACAAAAATGCTACCATTCGTGTTATTAATTATTTACCCTATAAATATACACTTGAGAACTAACTATTTTTCATATTTTTTCATAACATAATCTTTAATCTCGCTTCCGTCTGTTTTAAGCATTTTTCAATATTTTTCGAATTTTCTTGATTGGCATCTATTAAGTATTAACTATTAAGTATTGACTCTTCAAAATCGCAGAACAAGACAAGGATCTGTAGATATTTGAAACTTTGCACAAGTGTAGACAGTTGAAAATCTATCATTTTTTGAACTGTTATGGAAAAAGCACTAACCGGGTTCATACACTGCCCAAGATAAGATACATCAAAAACTCGTATCATACTTTGTTTTACTGCATGTTTGTTTTGAATACGTTTCTACCACGCTTGCATTATTTTGTCTGTTGCTTACTTTGTTTCTCCAACATTTTACTAAAAATGAGAGAATGTTCTGCAAGCACATAAATTGCTGTAAACGCGCCGCTAAATTTGCCATAATACAACATCCAGCAACATAAATTTGAAAAGTTACACAAAAATTACATGTTGTGTGGACTGTGCACTATAATTTAATATTTTTCACAAATTACCGTTCCGAGGTGTTAAATATTGTATCAAATGTTTGTACACATAATGATGCAAACATTTCCTCCGCTTATTCTTTGGGGCTGAATAGCTCGATTAATGAATTTTGACCAATATGTATGAAGGAATTCCGATAATTTTCAACTAGGTATTTAATCAGAATTTACTAATGAAAATTACAGCTGCAACGCCCGTTTGAAATTATTTCGAAATATCCAGATGTTTGATGGAAGCGGAGTGAAATGTGGGTGGAATCGGGAATTGTAAATTAATAGCATAATCCGTTCATAGGTGTAATAAGACACCTGCCAGTCGCCCTACGTAATTAAAGCAGTTTACCAATTGCCAGTAGCGAAAGTTAAATGTATAACAAGAAAAGTCATTGAATAAAAGACATGAGCCGTACAGACGTTTATTAAGTATTTGTGCGCTTTGATGCCCCTATAAACCTATAATTAAATGAAATATGCCGCACAGACATTCGTTTGAGGCCTCGAAACAATAGTTTCTTGCTACCATCACAAAGCGCCCAACAAAACATTTTAATTATGGTTTATAAAACTGTCGTCCGCCGGATACGAATAACGTCAATGCCCTTCGGTGCCGAACTATCAAAATCTATCAACATCGATATTTGATTAATTACGTTTTGTCCCAACAATTAACTACCTTTGTTAAATTATAGCTTTAACGTAACTCGAATCTGTATAAATCACTAGACTACAGTCGCCGGACGGTGTATTTTTCATTGCTTTGATATGAGATCTAATTTAAATGCCAGCGATAGATTTGAAAAAATGTGTGAACCTAGTTGAGCTGTAATTTGCCCGAACCTCGACAAATTGAATCAAATTGTTTGAACTCAGCCGCCAAAGCATATTTTTCAAGTTTTTTTGCACTCATTGAAATTAATATTTATTTTACTAGGAGCATGTAAATATCATGCAATTTTATTCAAAAATTGCCACAACAGATGCAACTGAAGTAGTTATTGCCGGTGTATTACGTAGGTGTGCCACATTTTTTACTACCCTCTGTAAGGACTTATTTAAAATGCCAAGCACAAACAAGTGAAGCACATTTTTATGATTTTCTAAACATATTAAAGAGCTTTTAAAGATTATAAAACATTCAATAAATTCTTTATTTCTTCGTACATTTTCGCCAATTTATTGTATATGTTTGGTTCTGCTTTTCTTTAAACCCAGTTTCTTTGATCGTGTTAACATTTTTTATATTTCCGATGATGGAATCGTATATATTTTTATTTGAATTTGAAACTACATACAATGAGAAGCTCCAAATAACATTTGCTAAATATGTGATATTGAATACATATTGTTTAATACTTTCGCTTACTTACAGGAATTAATTTAATAATTCAATTAAGTAGTTGAGTAATGATAATTTTTCAAAACTGGCATCTCTCTTATATTTTGAGTTTGACTTCGAAGATTAGTTATGCACAAGTCGGTGCAAAGTCAGTTCAAACAAGACGTCACACATAAATGCGTCCTGTTAATACAGCAGGTAATTTATTCAACTGCAGTGAACGAAAGAGGACAACAACCGGTGACAGTGAGATTTAAACTTTCATCTTTTTTCAACCAAACAAATTGAACCGTGTTCCATCTCCGTCTCCAGAAGCCTCCACACTGCTAAGAAGTTGCGGATGCGGTTTCAAACTGGTCAGTCTTGAAACCACGTAATACCAACCTAACCTGATCGTGATTATTTTTAACAAGTTATCATTTTCAACGTTCTACAATTAAAATTATTATCATTATAGCGCAAGCGACATTGCAATCAAATGTATCGACGAAGACGTCATTATAAACAAGCAAAAAACAAATTTGACTCCTCCATCTCGGACTTATCCGGATGCAAATGTTCGTTTTATCTATCATACGGATGATGTTAATTGGTGATTGTTATCGTCGAGGGCTGTACTGAAATTAAATTATAATAATAACTCACCTTGAACAACGTTTTATCTTTACTCCCTATCGAATCGGAACAAAAATTTTAAACAGATAATTAAATGGAAGCATTCTTCTAATTTTGGGTGCCGATGTGGTAACTCGGTAACATACCTCAAATGAAATCTAAAGACTATGCTCATACGCATCAGTTCGGAAGATCTAGATCTATTCGAGATATCGAATTAACTAGCCCATCCACTATGTGATTTTTGGTAATTTCAAAACATTCTAAATCAGACGGAAATTCAAGTCAATACAAAACCTCTAATTGGGGCCAATTAATTAACCCGATCATGGTCAACCAGCTTGATTTTGTCGGTAAATCTAAGGCGTTTAGGAGGCATTTTGTAGTAATAATATAAAAAAATTGGTGTTGATTTGTGAAGCTCCTAGATATGAGAGCACAAAACATTTAAATTTTGGCTACTGCTCGTCTCATTAAAATGTTACTTGAGTCAATCATCATTATTACATGTTTTTTTCGGCAAACTGGTTGTGCAAACGCAGCTTACATTAATTAAAATTTCAGTGCTCTGTAGCTCTTCATTATGATAAATTCAAAGATACGGCGTGGTCCAACTAGGATAATCGGAGCGGAACTCTAAATTTACTCATCAAAACTTACCCATCAGCCAATTAGACAAAAAATGTAGCACGAACTCTGCACAAACATGTCCATGTAATTAATTGTCTGCGTAGTATCTTAGCCTGGAGTCGTGTAATTTTAGGTAATCTCTAACGAAATTCAAGCAAGCACATTTATTAAAAAAAGAATCACACACCGATCGCACAACTCATTAATTTGATTATGATGGATCATTGGGCCCAAAACACAACATAATTTAACAGTAATAAGTCAATAAAGATTACAGAAGGATGCCCAAAGTATCGCGGTAATAAATCATCCAACGAATGCAGCTTTAAGTAGTCAAACTGATTTGGGGGCACCATTTCGTGCCTGCCTAATAAATACCAAGGATTGTGTTTAAAGCAAGACCTCCTGGTGCGACAATGCAGCCTTAAGTTACGAGATAAGTAGAGATCAGCCTGGATGATCTCAAAAATTGAGTGTAAATGATAGCAGCTCATAAGATACACGGACTAGCGTCGAATATCCTAAAAGATAACTGATAAATATTCACCCTCGAGGGTGTATGACTCAGATTTACGAGTCTGCATTGTAGATCAAGTGAGGAACGCATCCTTGCATAGATGCCTTTCGCTTCAGATCTAGGTTCAGTGTCGTAGTGTTTATTTTGACGTGTTATGCAGAGACGTAGCAAACTCCACCCTTGTCAGTGAAGTTTAGGTGGATGTGTTGGAAATAAATTGCAGTTTTTCGTATACCCATCCAAGCGGCGAGTCGGCCCTGTATTTTTATTAATATTAATTTACCGCTACCTTTCCTGACTTGAAACATGTTTCCAGCCCCTGAGGGCCGCATAAAAACGAATTATGAAACAATTAAAAGATGCAGCAGCAGATGGGGGTAGACCGGACGTGCTCGCCCTACCCTGACGCAGCTATTATATTAGTGTAGCAATTTATGAATCTGATTCCTTGTTTCCTGATTTTTATTCCTCTCACTATCGCTCATATTTTATGAAATATTATAGCAGGGGTGTTAAAATAACGGATACGGAAAATGGCTGATACCACAACAATGTAACCGGCTAATATTAAATCATCACAGCCATGAAAGCGGAATTAGCTTCGGCTCTTTTTAAATTAAATTCCTTCGCATATATCGCGTGCATACGGGGTTAAGAACATTAACTAAATTATAGGACGGCCTTATGGAAAATGTCATTGGAGACATGGGCGCAATCAGCTTTGCGAAATAATGCAGTTCATGTTTCATGAATGTGTGTAGCCTTCACCGGAAGGACAATTGCTCGAAGCAAGTACATTCCGGATTAATTAATCATAAGATGTAGGCGTAAAAATTTGCCATATGATGTATTGTGTTGAGAAACGCTCGGCACATTTTTTATTTCGGGAGCTGATATGGAAATGGAATTCTTTGTATTTTAGTCCGCCTACATGTGTTGGAGCACTTTCCTGTTTGCTTATCTAACACAAGGATAAAATTTTCAATTTACCTTTCATCAGTTAGTGTCTTTGTTGTGTAAATAATACTGCATATAACTCATTCCAGTATTGCGAATGATTTATGACTTGTTTGATTAAAATGGAATTAATTTCCAGTAACAAGGATCAATATTATTACATTTATGATAGAATGAATTAACAGTAGGTTAATTTTTTACTTTCCCCAGGAGTATAAATATGGCGAAAGTAAGTTTTATGGAACGTTTTTAATCCAATTTGGCAATAATAAGTTTATGGTATGGTATAAGGTGACCAACCCACCTGATTTAGCAGGGCAGGTTTAGGTTTTTATTGTCTTTTTCTGTCTTTCATCCTTCTTCTGATTTGTCCTGATTTTAAAGTAAACAGACACAAATATACCTATTTTGAAATTTTGTTTACAATGATAATCAAGTGTCATTTGCAAGTTTATTTTGAATTTGGCCTGCTTAGAATTAAGGGGCTCTCAATTCAGAAAAAAAATTAAGTATAGCAAGAGTATATAAAAAAACTGAAAAACGAAAAATAAAATAAGACATTAAGTTAAAGCAAGTATTGTTTTATTAAAATGTTCGTTATAATAACAATTAAAATTTTTAACCTAGGAAGCGAAGAGCTAGGCTTATGAGTATTTATTTATTATTGATTTATTTAGCAAAATGTTTTATGATTTAAAAAATTTGGAAATACTCTTCCGAAGACGCGGTAATGAAAAAAAGAATTCTGATTTGGATCCCTGGCTGTTAGCTAATCTTCTATGTCTCTGGAGAGTAAAATTAACACACACTCTACTTTAAATGCACGAGGAATTAACATGTCAAGAATAGTCGAAAGAAATGAAGAAGTGAAAAATGATTGCCGGCTATCCCCTATGGTAAATTACTAACAAAAGATATAATTATTAGTCAGTTGATATATTTTACATTACATTTTCATCTGACTTTGTTAAAAGCAAAAAAAAACTTTCCATGGTGTTCCAGCTTTCAATGTTCTTTATTCAAATATCCTAGCAATTTATTTTTTTTTAAGTGTGAAAGAAATATTATATTCCTATGTATTTACAATTTTAATCAAGATTTTATTGAAAAATTATACACTATACACTACCATCTATTACATCTACAACACTTGTTTCATAACATAACACTATATTAAACTACATAACGTGGAATATACAAAATCCATAAATGCGTCTTTACAATTCGAATAAAGCTGCGGGTGCTCACTCTATTTTATAAACATATCTTGAATAAATTCTTACCTTTTATAAGAATAGTAGGCATTTTTTATGGTTCAACGTTTATGAGATTTTTGAAATACAATTTTTATCGGTGTCACTGTAAAAAACGTTTTATTAGGTTACGACCAATTAAGCACGTTGTAAGTATAAAAAACAATTTCTTGAGGAAGCTTTGAAGTAAAAAGAAACGTCGACATAAATTTCTATGAGACAAGTATGAAGGCGCGAATCCAAGTTTGGAAAAACCAGTACCATAAATGGCTTACTTTAAAACTGAACCATTTAATAAAACATTACACATCGAATGTTATTTGAACAATATGGTAGTACATATGTGCTAACAGTTTTTTTGCTACATACACATATAACATAAATATGAATCTCCGTTGATTTGCGTTGAAATGGTTTTGATTTTCTACATATTTTTTCAAAGCTGTAATTACATTGGATGCAATAAAAGCTCAGGATTTAATCGGTAAAATTATTGGTGGCTCCTACTATAAAATGTTTTTGTTATGATAATACCCCGAATTTAAATTGACACTATGTGGTAATAAATATGGTAGAAACGGTGAGAGAATGGATCGTTACAATGATCATTGTATAGCTTTGATTCCTTGTTATCCACTATCTACTCAATAAAATAGAACGGCTAAAAATCTCGCATTGAGCTCTCCAACAATTATCAAAATTTGCAACCGTGGCCGATTCCTGTACTAAAAACGGTTCTTTATGCTGTAGATACGGTTTCAGAATTAATCGAACAGTCGTCCGTACACACCTTCCACCGATGTTGAACACTTCAGTAAACAGTTTAGATGTGTAAGGTGATAAACACTTTGCATAAATATGTCAAAGTGTCCATTAAACAAGCCGTACAATACGCGCATATTATGAAATGAATACTGTCAGTCGGTATATATTTAACGTGATTTGCCTTGAAGTTGGTTTTATATCAGACAGAGATTATACTTTTCAGCTGTTAGTACTGGTGTAATTTTGTCAGAAAGGCTTTTAATAAGTTCGTTTTATTACACGGCGGTGCTGTATTTTTTCAAGAAATGTTAAAGGAAAAATAACCAGTTCTTACACTGTCGACAGAAGTACAAGTCAGGTGCTGCATTTTTATCAACATGCTTTGGAGTAAAAAGATTGGAATGGGAAAAATGCCGGTATATGTATGTTTAATGATCATTAATTAGACGTCAAATTGTGCCACAGATGTATCATATTTTGTTTTTACGGTTGGCGCTGTTTAACTCATTTAATAACGAAATTTTTTTGTTGTATTTATATTTTTCCTTGTACCATACGTTATTTATTGGTGTGGAAGGCAATCCAACTACTAAAACAGTTTATCTATTTAATTAACAGTGAATCCGATAAATTGTACACTGTTTTGCATCAGATATTTACAAAATAGATTAACAATTATTGTAGTCATTGTAACACAAATTACACAATTTATAATAAATGTGTGCTGGTGGTATACCACAAAGACTACAATTTTCTGTTTTCAGCAAAACAGCAAAACAAAGAATGTGATAAATGTTTGATTAATTAGTTTTTTATTAAATTTCACGCTCCACAATCTTTTCCAACTCCTGCCATAAAATTACAACTCTCTTAATTATAGAATAATTTTTGTTTACGAATACCCAGTGTTTTGTTTACAGTGAACTTAATTAATGCATACTCCAGCCGGCAGCAAAGCTCCGACAGTATCGGTACAGTAATTTTAAACAAATTACTTGCAAGTAACGCCGTAATTAATCAAACAATTTACCAAACATAAATAACAAATTCAGATCTCTTCCGATAAGTCCATCTCACAATGTACTAACACCTCATAAAAGTCACCCAGCCGTGTTACGTTTTTAATTAACTTAGATAGTAGAACACGAGCTCTAATCCGCACACATACGAACGCAATTTACTTTTAATTATCACCTCGACTTTTATCAGGTCGATTAAGTGCACTGCCATATAATAAAATTTGCCTTCTCGACATTATTGCATATTCTCGGTTAGATATCCTTTCATCGTGTAATCAGATGCCGTTCAAGGGTAATTCAGCAGAAGGTGGGAAAATAATTAAGATTATAGAGCAAGCTGACACCGATGATTTGGGCAGAGTCATCTCTTTGACTACAGCCACCACAGGACCAACTCATCACCTCGTTTAGGGCACTTGCAGGCAAATGTTTCAGCACTTATCAGCTTTACTGTAAATCATAATTTTAGAAAGTCGATTGAATATTGCAAAATGGTAGTCTTATGGACGTGGAAACCTGATTTTCGTTCGGCCGGATTCTTCAACAGCAGGTGCAACCTATTTTGATCTTATTTGTAAGGTTTTGGCCGCTTTCACTACTTAGAGTCACCCAGAAACATTAAATCATTTCTGTTTATTACAGAAAAAAATTAATCAAATGGATTCAACTCCACATATTGTCAAATAAAATTAACATTGGCTGTTCATGTTCAGTTTACACAACTGAGTGACGAGGTTTTAACAACGCATTTACTTATAACTTTTCAGATGTTTAAAACTTTAATCCTCTTAGTTACACATAAAAAGTATTAATGCGTGCTTTGAAAGAGCATTTTTAAATAATCCCATAATTCTGTTTTGTCTATTAATCTCAGCAGTAATTTATTTTATATTCACCTTTACAGAATGTCACAAACCACCAAAAATGCAATACATTTATCTCAATAAAAAATTGGCCCATTTTAATAATCCCAGGATTGTGATAATGCCAAAAATTGCGTGCACATAAATACATGAAAAAATTGTTAAACTAAAACGAGGAGCTTATCAGTTGTATCAATTTCGCGTCAAAAATACAAAAATTGAATGTGTAATAATAATTAACAAATCATGCCCATTTTTAACGCAATTGTGCAAATTACTTACTTGCGAGGAATTTGTCGTAGAAAACGTATATTTCGCAGCACCCTCTTATTCAATTCATTTTTATCATAAAGCAGCTATAAGATTTCAACATTAGTGCTTTAAAATACACTTAAGAACATACTAAGAAGTCGTTTAATAACAAGATAAGTATGTTCTACATGGTACTTTTTCGGGTCACTGCATTTATAAAGCAATATAAAATATAATTGTCTTACAAAACACATTTCCTTTGTGAGTTGAGTTTTTGTAAAGAGACTTAATGGTAATAAATATCTACAGTCACGCACATTTGTACCTTAGTGGAATAATTGACATTTCCAGATTTTAACTTTTTACTGCAGGAATCAAGGTGCTACAAATGGTCGTCTGCTTGCTAAGTTTGAACTAATTAATTCCAATTGCATAATTTCGTGTTTTCTTATCGGGGAGTTTCTACGATACCGCTTATTTATATCGTAATAAATCAAACCTTGTCATTCAGCCTGATATTATAAGACATTAATAGACAACTCCTGATAAGATCAACAGTTGAAATTAACAAATGTCTGATACGATCTTTCTACCTGACTTTAAACCATACCTTAAATTAGTCTATTAGCCGATTTTGGCCGCTTGGTTGATTCGAAACCTTGAGTAAAAAGAGGTAACCTGAGACGAGGGGTGCTATAAAACAAAAACTCGGATAAAAACACTTCCAGATAAAAATAACCCGATGTTCCAGACGCTTTCAGCCATATGGGTAGCAGCACTCCAAGGTATGCAGACGCATTAACTAAAGGTCTTCTAAATTGAATGTATCACTACTGGGTTTTGTAAAGCATCTCCACCGATTCTACCTTGTTATTTATTCCAAGAGCTAACGACAAGTATGAGAAATGGGTAAGACAGGAAGAAGGCCCCATTTGAGATGATCGAGTAATTGTGTGTTATTATTAATATGTTTCCAGTATTAGGGTCGTGGGAAATGGAGGGCTTGATGCATTTTCCACATTTCAAAAAAAAATTCAAAGGAAACGACGCGGCCTCATAAAGCATGCTCACGCAGGGACATTTGTTACCATTTTTGCAATGAATTGTTGCAAGCAGTTCAATGCCAACAAAGGCATTAATATGCGCAGGAGTTATTAATATTCATTGTGGCAATTATTTGCAATAAAGTAGTTCCTGACACGCACTGGACGGTGATTGTTTTTGCGTTTGTAAAAAATGGTTTTTATTTAAACAGATATAGTCGCGCGTTATTATCATAGGAATTTTGTCGGGTGGTGTTTAATTAACACTTGGAGAACAGTTATAACGACTGTTTATTTAAATGACTTGTATGTACTCACTTCATCGGAGCTAAGACTGGAACTGCTTTAAGCAATTAACCTCAGTCACGTGTCTCGTAAATATAGGCTCCAAAGTGTAATAGTAAATTTTTTCCAATCCAAAATTGGAATTATTCCAAAATAAAGAACGGAAACAACTTGACCACAATAGTATTTCCAATTGCCTTCACTCTGATGATAAAGACTCTCCTCTCCTTTCCTATTCATAATCAAGTGTCATTATTGTAATAATTTTGAAGTTTTATTTATAACTGCCTAATGATCAAGATCGTCGGCAGGCAATTGGACTCAACATAAATTCTTTATTATTATTCCGTAATGAGACTACACATCCTAATACCCCAATAAATTTCACCGGACTTGGTTTTATTAAATATTCATTCTAGACCACTGTGTGCACGAGAATGTTCGTTTTAATCGGCTGTTTACACTCTAATCTTGACTGGCCAAAATTAATGACGATTAGCCAAGATTATTCTTAACAGTTTCCTCAATTTCCTTTCTAATCTTTTCCCCATTCAAATAATAGATCTAGTTTTAGTAACTGGAACACCGGTCCTTATTATATCAATATTTCCGGTTGTTAAACCATTTAGTAATGCAAAACAATTATTCATAGACCTAGTCACACAGCTTCCAAGTTGTTTTATTTAAAAAATGAGAAAAGCACTCTCGGTATTAAACTAAATGTAAGTGGATTATGCATAGGTTTCTGCTAGCTAACCCTGAGAGTATTTTATGAAAATCCTCAAAAGCTAACTACTTTTTTATAACATATGTGCACATACATGTTTCATTAATATTGAAAGTCAACCATCCATTAGAAGATTCGCAAGTTTGTTTTTATTTTATATCATTTAGGAGCGCTGGAATCGTGGGATACGCTCAGCAGCAGAATTATACTACAGAAAAACCGTCCTAAATCCAACTTAATATATTCTCAACCTCAGGTGGATCAATGAAATTCACCCTATATAGGGCTGTTACGCATGTGTAAATTTTCTTTCCAAGAGGTACGCATTATTTCCCTTACGTGACTTACGTTAAGTTGCACTAAATGGGTTTTACAGTTAATCAAGCGTCATTAAATCACTTGTTCACGAACTATAGTTGAAAAGTGAAATTTTCACTTCACAAAATCTAAAGGTGTTATGAATTAATGAAAGGAAACTGTTGAAGATAGTTATAGTTTATTGGATAAAAATGGTACGAAAAACACGATTAAAACCTCCTGAAAAAAAAAGCTAATTTTTTGATTTTTTTTTTTAGTTTCTAGTAGTATTTTCCACAATTTTTTTACAAAATATACTTACATTAAAAAAAGAAAAAAATTGCGATATGGGTAATAAATTTATATTGAGACTCCATAAAACCCCAAGGTTTCTAAGAGACATTCTTTTAAACATAGGATTCAGGTGCAGCATTAGGTAATGATTTTTTTTAATTTTCAAAACTGTTATAAGGGTTCATAGAGTTTTTTGGTTAAAACGAATGTTTCTGCAGCTTTGCGATAAAAAGTGAACAGTAGTCGAAAATATCGATCATCGTGGTGTAAACGTAAAGTGTACCCACTTGTAAAAAGAGAATTACGATCATCTCGTGAAAGAGTTTAAACGGTTTGTGCAAAACGCCGTTCTTTGTATCCGTTATGCCTTTACAATGCCCTGACTTTGATAGCATATGACCATAAATTTACACATTCTTAAACTAATGTAGTACTCTTTGAAAATAAGGCAATAACTTTTACAATGTCTATTAAAAAGCCACCATAAAAGCTACTGTACACGCCGTAAATTTCGCGGTTTCGTTGTTATACTTTGTTGATAAAATTGTGAGCAAAAGTGAGGACTAATCAAAAAACTAAAGAAAAGCGAAATTACCTGATCTCATACTGTAATGACACCTGAATCAGATTGCGCCATAATTTTCGTTCATTTCCGAGGGCTTGACAGAGCATAATAGTTTTTGCCTTTCGCCACATCCAATTACCACAAACTGAATAGAAACATCCTCCAGCACTGTCCCACATATTATTTAAATCCGTGGCACATTCTCCAGTAATATCCAAATTATTTACGGTCACAGTGTGATCGCACACCGCAGTAATTACAGAATTACAATAATTGTCCATTTAATACCTCGGGGAGAATTTATTAGGACACATTATGTTCAGCACGCAGAGAAAACCTCGCGAAAGATTATTACATTCCAAGGGCTTCCTGAACATTGTCCCCGAGTGTATCTTATAAAAGCTTGGTGCAAGCCGCTTTCAGGAATTTTTATACGCAAGGGTGTGTCCAATAAATTTCAGCTTAAATGTCAACTTCACGTGCAAATTTGTTGCAAGTAAACTCGCTTTATTTCACTTTATTGGCTTTTTCCAACTGGAGCGATAAATTCGGCGAATTTCACTTTTCAAACCATTGGCAAAGGAAGCTTGGTTTTAAACTTACCCCTTCGGAAAAGTTATCAAATATTGAAAAGACGATTTTTTACGGTTTGCGGTCGATTATCGGGGAATTGGACTTTATATTTTTCCTTGACGCTTAATTACTTTCGTTTATGCCCACGTTTTTATAAAGGCTATTAGAAATTCATATACTGTTAGCTGGGGACCGGTATGGGACAAAAAATTAATAGAAGTCTTAGCAGGAAACCATAAACTAACATCAGAACGTATTATGTTCCAAAGAAACCCAATTTGACATCTTTTTTATTCCACGTGAAATTACGCCCAGATCTACCGACATAATGATTAAAACGTTTGTATAAAGGTTTTAAATCGATAAATATAAACAGAATGAAAGTTGATACTGGGTTACAGCAGCAATTAACTTTACGTGATAAGAAACATCTGTTTTGGTGTTTACCTAAGAAAAAATTAACGAGTCTATGTTTCCGTAATATGACTGTCTTCAAAGGTAGCGGCCACCATTACCGAGAAAAGTGCGTCTACAAAAACCCAAGAACAACCTCCTGTAATTACAGAGTAGCAGCTA
Source organism: Tribolium freemani (assembly GCA_939628115.1). Lineage (NCBI taxonomy): Eukaryota > Metazoa > Arthropoda > Insecta > Coleoptera > Tenebrionidae > Tribolium > Tribolium freemani. The sequence continues at coordinate 13,595,286 of OW626785.1, read as the reverse complement.
CTATTATAATTATCGACATAAGGTCTAAATATACAGAATTACAAAGAAAACAATGCTAAAGTGTTATAAGCCGAACATCTTTTGCCAGTCAGTCCTTTTATTACTTTTTCAGGTTGGTGGTGTGAATAATATAAAATATTTTTAACTTATCATATTTTTATCACGCTGTAAAAGTTCATATACATATGCAGATTCCCATATTTTATTTTTTCACTCTTTGGAAATGAAAAATGTTATTTCATTCGGTTTTATGAAACCACACAAAAGGAAATTTTCTCGCATGTAAAATTTAAATTTTCAACAAAATTGCTAGTTAATTTAAACATAAAAATTTCTGCGAATAAAGTTGCCGCTTGCTTATGCTGAAAATTAAATTACTCGCATTTTTTATAACCACCCACTTTAGTACCCAGTTATTTAGGTTGCACATGTGCTGATTAAGTTATTTTATGGTTCAGAATAACGAACGAAGCTACCTTATTAGGCCCTTTCTATAGGTAAAACACAAGTTTGCAAAAAATCTACATCAAAGTTTACGAAACAACAAGAAAGGGAAAGGTTTTAATACTTTGTAATTTCAAAAGCAGAGCTTTAGCTTTATAGAAAAACATTACATGTGTGATCAGATGATCAAAATCAATAAAAGTTGACGTGAAGTGTATTTTTGTCGTATTAAATTTTGTAATAACCGCTCATTAGGGGCGTTTTTCGAACAAATACCTTGAGAATTGTTACCATAAAATTTTTTAGTGAACAGTTCAATTCAAACAATGTCAAAGCTATGATTTATTGTATTTCTATACAATTTTTTTGGATCTTGATTGCCTTAACATATAATTTACAATCTCAACTTTACTCTTGAGCAATCACAAAAAAATCAATGTATAAATTATCAAGTTAAGCAGAAATCAGAGTTTTGAATAGATAAAGTTTCGAGCTTTGATCGATCGTCTTGAAACATTAATCAATCAATCAGACGCATAATCCACTCATTTAATGAAGATTTATTTTAAGCCGGTATCTTATGGGTATTATTTTTTTATTTCTGCAATAATCGTGCTGTGGAGGGTGAGACAACACCTGCTAGGGCTCGTAGATCAAGGGTGGTAAGGTTTTTTATGATTTTAGCTAGTCCCTTGACACTACTAGAAACCCGGCATATCTCAAGACAACTTTGTCGGCTTTTTAATGCGTTCGTGGCTTGAGGGTGGGAAGTTATCAAATCGTAGACTGATAAGGCCGTTTCAACAGACACAACACTGCTGTGATAAATTCACCAAACTACCGATACATTTTAATTAAGCCGAACGAATGTCTCGAATTGTAAGGTTTCTCCGTTTTGATCCAATTTATTCTTAATTTAATTTCGGGGAATTTGTTTACTCGGTTAATGGAATTTTGATTGTAATTTATTTCGGGTTGACGCTTGATTTTGAATATTTCTTTCTTCTGTCCGAAAGAGGACCGGTAATTACTTAATTAAAATCGGCTATTAAAATATTATATGATTAATGAGTGAAAGATTTTTGAGCAAATCGGTCGCAACAAAGTGAGGACGCCTAGAGCGATGTAAAAGAGTCTTCACGGGCGGTGGCGGTGAAAGGTATAAATAATTATTCTGCTACCGATGGCATTTGATAGATTTTTGAACTAGGAGGTAATTATCACTTGAATAAGTTATTGGACCGTTCTGGGTCTCTGCCATTCCATTACGTTTACCTTTTAATACGCTGTTTAATATGTTATGCCCTGTAATTATTTGCATGCTAACTGATACACAACTATTATTAGTCTAAATGCTCTTTATTGACGGATGAAAATTTCAAGCTGTAATTAACGTAACCAGTTTACAAACTTCAGTTAAAATCACATTAACAAAAGCTCTTTAAACATGAATTTCATTCGAATAGTTCCAACGTTATTAGCGACTGATTTTGCCGAATTGAACACAGACGTGTTTGTGTTAATCATAATTATAAAAGACAATCAAACCGAATGAAACTTTTCGAAAGCTTAAAGCTCCGTCGCCGTCGTGTGTGTCGTTCATTGTCAACACCTTTTTATTATCTAATTAACATTGATTTTTGCAGAGTTCTGCTCAGGATGGTAAGGCCTACTGTCCAGTGTTATCCGGGCTAAACCAATTGCCGGAGGCGTATGAAGTGGGTAAGTGTGTACAATTTTACTGAAACATCACGAACCACCACTGGACTAGCGTCACATCCTGTTTTATGCGATTGACCCTCCACCAATTTCGAGTGTAACTCTTATCTCTCCTCGTTTTATCAAAAGTTCGGAATTAAAACTAAACCTCCAAAATCGATACCAACCACAGAGAAAAGAATACAAAAGGTAAAAAAATAATGCTTACGTTCTGTTCAAAGGATCTTAATTATGATGCTTAATGCAAAAAATCTTAATTAAGGTAAAGCAAACAGAATCGGTTCTCTCCGGCCAATAGCCATGACTATTCGATAGTTCTTTTGCTTCATCATTTCCGAGTGAAAATGTAAATGCAGCATCAACAAACAAAATTAACAGACAGCAACAATATTGTTGGAATATCTGCTGGTATTTGTGTTTATGTCACATAAATGTTTACTCATCTGCCTGTTCCGTCGTTCAATAAAATAATGCGCAATTTTCGAACATCCTGTGTTTGACTGAATCTCTTTCTTCTGCCACCACCTATTGATCGAGTCTCGTTAATAACGGCATCACTAATTTTTGATGATCCACTTTGGATTTTTTCATTTTTAACTACTCGCTTAAGATGTAGTCGCTCGATGCAATTAATTTGAAAGCTACCAATTTCGTATTGATCAACAATGGTGCTTGGGAGGATCCATTTAAAGCTGTAGGATCGAGATATTGGAGCTATTATTTTCAATTGGGACGCAGTCGTACAATACAAACATTCCAGATACCTATAATTACAAGTCAGGCTTGTGACTTTGCAATTATAATCGACACAAAAGCCTCTTCATGAGCCATACGTGCACTAGAGCACGTTTTCAGTCTAATTGACAAGTACATAGGGAAAGAACTGAGATGCTCGCTCTTGCACGAAGACACTTAGGACGGTTTATTGGGGACTTTAATAACACGTTCTTTTTTCGTTCTTTGAATCCGACATCCGACTAATGCTTATTTTGCTCTAGTGTTCTTTCTGATGGCTAAGTAGGCTTCACTAGGGCCGTTTTCAATAACAAAATGCGACTACTTCTTCCACCAAAACTCTTACCATGCAAAAATTGGTTACACCCAAAAAAAAACATCTTTTTGAATTTGTTTTTCCTTTCAGCAAGAAAAAGTGCTAAATGCGAATTCAAACTCCGTTTCAAATTTAAAAAAATTACATTTGAAATTCCGAAAAAGGTTAAAATTGAAATTTGAAATTTCTATCGGTTTTACTCTTTGATATAATTACGTTGCCTGAGTTCTTCCTCTTTGAAGGACGTCATACCATGCAATAACATTTTTAAAAGTATCAGAAACCCAAAATTGTTGTTTGAAAGTAATGAACATAAAGTACACTCTTTTTCGTGTAATAAAGGAGGATTTTGGTGTTGGACACAGATCAGATTCCAATTATTTTGTAGTCGTGAAATATAGCATATTTTTTCACACAAGAAAAACGTAGACAGCAATACCAACAGTCAAAATAATAAAATCATGCGTGAAAATTACAGGCACGACTTTGCTATACTTTGCTCAAAATCCGCTCTAAAAGTTACAGTTTCACCGAGAGAAAGGTAAATTAATTTCAAAGCTTTATAATTGTTTAAACTGCCATGATGTATTTTTTACAAAGTCCCAATTAAGAATAAAAATTAATTAATTAATCGGCCAAATTTTTGAAATTGGAAAATGGGTTCGCTTAGTCGATTATTTATTACGTGTTTTAATTTAATCAAATTAGTTAAAACGTGAAAAAATTGAGATTAGGGTAATTATCGGATATTTGTTTTAGGTGTGCTTTTATCAGGATTTAACTCACTTGTTTGTTGGAGAAACATTGGATTTGCATAGGCGTTTTAGTGATTTGTCAATTTTTGTGTTCCAAATTGAACAACAATAAAGGGACGGTAATTGATAAATAATTGGACTAATAATAAAACAACAGTTTTTTTTAATTTCCAATGCAATTTGTGCAAGCCTAATTATGCTTAAACTTTTTTGCCAACTTGAAAATTTCAGCAGCAACCAATCATAAGGTTTTAATTTTGTATCTTTTAAAGCTCGTATACGAATTTTTTTGAATTTCTAATGAAAAATTGTAACTACTAACTGGTAGAACAAACTGATGGTGGCTTGTGTAGCACACGATTTAATTTAGTCTTTCAAGATCTACGATTAGAATTAATTGGTGCGTTAATCAGCTCTTGTTTGCTAATATTTGCCGCTTCGGTGCTTACAAATCTTTTATGTTTCCACTGATTAAATCAAATTTATCTTTATTTCCTATCTATAATTGTTGTTAATCTATTTTACAACGTATTAATTATAGATGTGGTTGACAAATCATGCAACGTCGTTTTTATTATCTAAAAATACAAATGGCTACTTTTTAATCATAATCGAGCCTCGATCTTTGTGCAAAAAGAAAATTTCATGCAGTAACTCCCTGTGCTGTTTGCAATCATTTTAGCGGCAGAAAATTTAATTCATTTATCGAAGCTTGTATGAGTGCTCTTTTTGGAAGTTTCATTTCTGTATCCTGTGGAACTCGAGCTTTCTGCTAGCCACCATTGCATTCGAATTTATTCCTTTTGAAACTTGACTTATTGTGCTTCCACGAAATTGTTTAGGTGCTGACGAGCACATCCCGAAATAGCAATCGTTTTAAGTAATACGCTTGAATTGTTGCTTGTGACAAAGTATTCGAAAATCGCATGCCGAACTCATGAACTTGCAAGTAATTCCGCGCTCCCAAATTTAAACCGAAAAATTCTCTTAAGAGCTTTCGATACGCTGATTGGAACTAATTTTAGCAACCCCTGATCAAAGTCAAAACATACGTGGGCTCAAACGAGCAGTAATGGCGATTCTAAACGAGCCTTACTTGAATGTGTCTGGATGTATTTTTAGCTAGTACATTTTAAACTTTCAAGTCGTTCACCCGTTGATTTTGGAAAGGGGACACTCGAATTAACAGTATTAGCCGTTTTCGTCTTTTTTCGGGAGTGAACAATTGAAGTTTAATTTGGCATTTGCTAACTCGAACGAACGACAACGATTTTGGATCATTTCAGGAAAAAAAGTGTAAGTACAACCAGTGGATAAAACTCTCACTAATTCGTTGATGTGAAAGAGGCATTTAAATTAACTTGTATAATGAAATGGATTTGCCTTTTAAGTACTCACCAGCAAAATTGAATATTTTAATTAGCAGAAAAAGCTGAACAAGCTTAGGCTTAATTAAAGTTTTCAATGAAGCTTTTTGAGGGCTAGGTGAGCTAGGTGTTTGACCTGTCACCATTCGGAAAAAGTATTCGACGACGCTGCAATAATTTGGAAATTTGGAAAGTTCTCGTGAATTAAGGCGATAAACTAACATCTTAAGTGAAAAACTTTTAAAACCGTTCAGAATAAGTGATAAGCTAGGAAATATTTCACTAATTTATACAATGTTCCAGAAGTTTTTAATTAATTTTAAAATCTGGCGTTACGTTTTAACAGCTGACTCGGTTCACACATTTGGAATACATCAATTGAAACCGAATGAGTATTTACCATTTGGTTTTCTTTTTGCTTTAATTGGTATCAATTGGAATTTGCAAACTGGCAAATTATATTTCATGTTAACGTAATTAACTAATCCCGTGCTTTGATTAAAATTAACAGCGTAGGTGTAAACAAATTTAAAATCTTGGAGTTACGTAGGTAGCTTTTATTATTCTTTTTATACAACTGTTGTAAGTAATAACACGATTTTCCCTGTGTTAATACTTAAAATACGACGATTTAAAAAGAATATAAAGACCGAATCACACTCCGTCTTGTTTTACTCCTCCGTTTCCTTCCGTTAGCGTTTTTATTTTTAGGCAGCATTATAAATACAATTATTTTCGGTTTATGCACTGTTTTGTAGATTCTGATTGTTTCTCTGTACGTTAAATTTGTTCTGTATCGACCTCATGCACTTATTTTTCCACGACTTGGTTTAAAAATTCATCGGCACCACAATTCATTTAAATCATGCTAGCCGCAGAATAAATTTCTTTGTAAAATCGGAGGACGAGAAAAGCGTATTTATTTTAGTCAACGTATAATATTTGCATGTAAAATACAGAAAGAGAAGGAAACGCTACTAGAGACAACAGACTTGAACATATTTTAACATTGCTGAGTTTACAATAGAAGATATATTTTACCTAACTTATACAGAAGTTAAGTAGATTAGTTAGTACGTGTTGAATCTATGCGAATTTAAATTTATGTCAGCCTCTGTTGGATTTCCAGGATATTGGAAACAAGACTACAAATAGCTTCCTGCAACATAGGTAAGAAGTGGAATTATAATTCGAAATTTTCTTGTCACGTTACAAAACCTTTTCTATTGTGGTAACCAAAGTATAAAACAATTTCTACCAATTCAAGATCCTAAAAATGAGTTGAATTTTTATGCACAACATGAAAAACGCCTTAACTTAACTTTTTCTAAAATTATGGGCGTGAAGTATGTTATTGATTTTCTAACAGGAAACATGTATGCACATCATTCCAGAAATACTTTCAGCTCAATAACTCATAATCTCGGCAAACCGATACAAGCAGTATGTACCGTTAGATAAGCAGCTTACGCGTACTTGCTTCCTTATTATTATTTATGTAGTTTAATAATCCAACGACTTTATCCACTCATCGCTTTCAATTAGATTCTGACACTCGGAGACGAAAGTGTCGTCACACATTTATCTTAAATCACAAGAACTGGTGCTCCTATTGCATCCTTCACCTTCTTGGCAGTGCTTTTTATGAAGTCAAACGACAAAAGTCGTATAAACCTCAGTACACAATACCAATGTAACTTCAATAATACTATCAGTTGTTTATAAACTTTATAAGATTTATGTGTTTTATTTTTACTTGTGTTACTTTTATACCCCGCCAGCTGTTCTCTCGCACCCTTCTTTGGTTCTTTCCATTTTGATACCCTCTCAATAACATAATCTGCACTTTTCGATTCTAAATCGGGACGTAACTTAGAAAAAATTGTCGCATTTATGGAAAACGGAATCGGGAGAGTTACCATTAGAAGGTTTGGGGGCAAGTCGAAGCTCCGCATTAAATCGTGGGTCGATACTGTGGTCTACGTGTCGCAAGACGCTGGTGTACAACTAATATGGAGAACATTTATATCAATAAATGTCTTTACAGTGCACAAATTGGTTCCGTGAATCACTTGTGAATTTGATATAAAGTTTAAGTGGCATTTCAATATCCGTGTTCACAAGTCAGTGCCTCTGAATTACACGACACGTGCTCGAAATGGAGAGGGTTGACACTTTCAATACGTCTATTGGGACCGACCGGTCAAACAGGCATGCCTCTGCACTTGCCCTTCTCATAAAGATCACCTGCAATTTTAAAGAGGCACTGCTTTGCATGCCTTATTGACTAGTGATGCGTTTCGACATCTATAAGACTATTTTCAAAAAAATTTTAACTCGATTCGTTTCATGTTGTTCAAAAATCGTTCCCACCCCTGCAGGGCATTTCGATGGTAAACCATTTTGTTGATAAAATAACAAATTAGTTTTACATTAATAATTGCATTCAGCTTCTTTTTGACCATATTTATTTATCATAATAAATTATGTATATTAAAATACGAAATTATTTTAATAATGATGTTATCATAATTTTAACAGAGTTAATTACATATTATTTTTAGAATTTTTAATATTTCTTGTTTTGTTATTTCAAATTATTACAGTTAATAAACAAAGAACACAAATTGTTTTTATGAGTGATTATTGCAACTTTTATAGAGAAATTCTGTTTAGTGACGTGGAAATGGTTAAGTTGTTAATTCAAAGCACTAATAACACTAACTACCAATTGTGTATTTATTAAACACTTGCCTCGAACTACAATTGCAAAATTAATAGCTGTTTACTTAAACAAAAGGAATCAAAGTTCGGTCTGCAGTAATGGAAAGATTTATCTAATAAATATTTGAAATACAGCATAAGAAAGGTGATAGAGGTGTATTTTTTCTAATAACGCTGTCCAAATATCATAATCCTCTTTTGTACGCGAAGGGATGTACTTTATATTTTTTTGAGTACTGAATGTGGATTTGAAACATTTTTCAAAGATTTTTATTGGAGAGATTTTGATAAAATGGCACTTCAGTTCTGACATTGGCTTTTCGATGTTTTGGAATGTTTTACGAGCACTTTTATTTCTGAAAAAAATCGAAAATAGGTGCTGTTACTTTACAAACATTTTATCTGTCGTGATGACCTAATTGCTTGGACCAAGAAACACATAAATAACAAATCTACAACGCAGGAACTTTATAATACGTATATTCTCTATTGTATATCTTTTCTCATCACTTATCCAGCTCTCTCAATATTTTATGCATAATAAGCTCAAAAGTTTTTCATTTCCTATTATATGTAGAATTGTTTTTCACTTTAAGTCTACATTCCAGTATACAAAAGAAAAAACATTTTCAAATTCCCTTCAATAAAAATTAAAACATTATTAATTAATTAATGCATTATTTTCCTCAAAAACGTGTTTTTTTGTCTAAAGGAGAAAAATAAAATAAAATTCGTTAGACATCATTATTAGAAAAATTATGTCTTTTTTCAATATCTTATCTAAACCTTTTCTTTTGGTAGACCATCTCCCTAATTTCTTATTCGGCGAATGAGAAATAAAAAGATTAAAGTATAGAGTGGGACAATAAAGAATTGTCCTGTTTCAAGACGGTGTTGGGTGAATTAGGAACTGCTGTAAGGGAATTTACTGCATCTAATTTTAAAGACTTTTAAAGAATAATTAATTCCTTAACAATAGAGGCATTCTTTCGTAAATTAGCCGTGTTTCAATTATACAAGGAATTTAATGATCTCACACCAAATATGTATTTCTCTGTGAAGAATAAAACGTTAGCGTGGTACTAACAGCCACAATGATTAATTCAATCAGAAGTATCCTTCTTTTACGAATAAATAACATTAATTATTCAACAAAGCATAAGGCATGATCAAAGCGAAATATCATCCGATTCGTCAAAGTTTATACTGAGTTCGTTTTGAGCCCCGGAGTGTATTATAATAATTCTCAATTATACAAAGTGATCCCTTCTATAAAGGGATCTAGATGGTCTTACATATCTCCCCGAAGGTGTTATATGCGTGGGGGAAACACAGGATGTAGGGTTGACGAACTTATAAAAATGACGCTCCCTTCTGTTTGTTCAGGACGCGCAATCTTTTTGGTATATTTAGCAAAAGCAGTAATGAAGCAGAGGGGAGAGTAGGAACCTAAACTCTATTTCTTAAATGAATAGAAGACCGGTCACAATTCAAGAGCAATCTCGAGTTTTCTCACAAAATAAGTCTTTTTGCAAGAAACCAATCGAATTGGTCGTTTTTATTTTATTAACTTTGCAATCAATTTATGAGACTGCTTTAATTATCTTTGACGTGTTCTTGTACGAGTAATTTTTAATAATCAAGTTATCTTCCTGAATATCAATTTATATCTGGTTGATTGGCACTATTTTTGTTGTATTTCGTCCTGACTCTGAGATTTCAAATGCTTCTACTAGTCTAACCAGTCTTCTCTCAGTTTCCGATCATCAGTTTAGCATAATTTGCCCTTATCTGGTATACAAGAGAGCACAACATTTTATTAGTACAATTGGGCTTAAATTTAAAATTGAAATATCACATGTGCTTTTATGATGCAAAATGGCCAATCTCTGTATCAATATTCAAATTGATACGACTAGTCATCTGTGAAAATAATGAAAGTTTAATTATTTCGGTCAGAATTACTAATGGTGTGCATTATCATATAATATCTTGCCGATTTTTCAGTTTAGATTGCAATCATTACGGATGCAGATTGAATATTATTTCGTAAGAACAACTAGCAAATTCGTGCGAAATTTTGACGTGGAATAAATGCGGCCCTCTAAAATAATAATTTGGTGTTTGTTGTGGAAATTTGCCCCAAATCAATCAAGATTCTCGCGAAGAATTAATGGTCTAATTTGGGATAACATTATTACACATCTCCATTGTGCGATAAAAAATGATAGATGATGCCACATTTTCCCTTAATTACTCGAAAACAGGCCACGAGTGATGTGCGATCTTTTGTTCTTATAATCTGTGTACAATTCGTTTTGCAAAAAAGCTCTTTACAAATGGAGCTCTGTCTTTATTTAACTTGGAATAAATTGTGGACTATAAGAGATCGAGAACGTGGAGCGGGTGGTTATTTTTCATTTTTACGAGCTGAACCAGTCCAGTCTTTCAGTGCTGACATTCGGTTCATTCATATTTTAAAAACCCCCGCACGTCATTCCAGTTTAAAAAAAAGGACTTAATTTACGGCACCGCTCTGTCTAAAACAGATTTCCTGTTTATATCTGCCAACTTTAAAATTCAGGCGCCTTGCGGATTTTTTAGTTTTGAATATTACAAAACGTACAATTCGACATAGTAGTTTACCAACAAATTGCATTATGGAGCTTTATGAATAGAACAAAAAGCGCCATTCAAATTGGGTTACGTACTGTATTTTATGTCTTCTGGTCTGAAATAATTTAATATAAAGCGAAAATAAATGGAAACACGTATTCGCTCTTTGTTTCGAGTATGAAAATGTATTTTTAGTCATATTGCATCCGTATAACTACAAGAGGCTCTAATTAATAATATCCGGCAAAATCTTACATTTTCATAATTAACTAAATAATAGTAAGCTAGTAAACATTATGTCTAAAACTAGTGCCATTCTGGATAGTGAATAATAATTTATTGCATATTGGTCATCCCGATTACTACTTCAAATATATTTTATATTTGGTATATTTTTGCGAAAAGAAACTGAAAGAAATTTTTTTATTTTTAAAATCAAATTACACAGCGCACAGTAACTTTCAAGCATGGCTATAAATAGTTACATTTTTAAGAAAAAAACAGTTCGATTAGGATCACGAGGGGAGTTCAAAAGCTAGCTTTAACTTGCTTATACGTAGGTACTTTAAAATTTTAAAATTCACTCTCTACTCTTTGAAATACGAGTATTGTAAAAATGGAGAATATTATAAGTTAGGTGTATTTTTTCGGAATTTTAATTCCCAAAAGCCTTTGATTTTACGTTAATTTTATTTAAAAAACCATCGAAAGCTTAAAGCTACTAGTTACTCTTATTTTAACATTTTAAATTACATAGGTAGTATTTATTATCTAGGTAATTTATGAAGCATCGTATTAAAGGTAGAAAAAACATTTGATTATTTAAGAGTTAGGGGTGTTGTATTACAAGAAAACTGATTTAATCGAACTAAAGCCATAATCAACTCTAGAACATTATTTTTTAAGATGGTTAGATTTTTCTCTACTTTAAATTCTAAAGTCAGGGTATCTCGCGTCAAAGGGATGAAACCTCAAATGTAACTAATGTTGGTTTTGACATTCGCGACCCTAATTGCATGGCATATTTTTTCTTAAAATTTTTCACTTAGGATCAGAAGTTATTGACTGTGCAGTTTTGGAATGAAAGCACTGTAGATGTAGTATTTGCGGAGACAACTTTCGTTTTTAAAATCGTAAAATTACATCGGGAACTGTAAGAAGAAAGCCCAATCGAAGCATCAATAGGGGAAAAGAAAATGTGTTCCCTATCGCGTGATATTTTCTCGACAGTAACAAAGGAAACGAGAAGCGGAAATGAAGGAGATTTTGTAAGTTGTTTACAATTATTCCGATTTCTTGAATTGAGAGAGTTGAAGCGTACGCTTTAAACTGAGAAACACTTTATTTTTAGGAATTAAGTAATTCTCTATGAAATAACGAACCTAATTTTAAGCAAAAAAAAATTCAAAATTTTAAACCTCATGAAATGCTGGTATAATACGTAAAATGAGCCGAAAATTTCACTGGAACAAACCGTTTTGCTCTACGACTTTTAGTTTTTGAGTTATGAATTTTTTGTTGAAGAATTAAATAATTTTCTATGAAATGGCTTACCCTAATTTTCGGTAAAAAAAATCAAAATTTTAGACTTTGTGAAAAGCTGGCATAACATGTAAAATGAGTCGCAAAATTCACTGGAACAAACCGTTTTGCTCTTAGTTTTGCTTTTAGTTTTCGAGTTATGATTTTTTTGTTGAAGAAATAAGTAATTTTCTGTGAAATGGCTACTCTAATTTTAAGCAAAAAAAATCAAAATTTTAAATTTAGTGAAAAACTGATATAATACGTAATGTGAGCCGCTGAATTTATTGGAACAAACCGTTTTGCTCCACGACTTTTATTTTTTGTTTTATGACTTTTTAATAAATTACTCGGCGCATCCACCACTTTTCAAGTAATTTTTTTTTTTTAAATAAGTTCTCGAGTAAGCTAGTGTTCTAAAAGAACTGTTGTAATATATACGTAAGTTAAGCACAGAATTCAGTGGAATAAACCGTTTTGCTCTACGACTTTTAGTTTTTGAGGTATGAATTTTTTTAGTGCAAAACTTTAAATGCCCCTGTACCCGGAATCGTTGTCCGATTTTGGACAAAAAAGATAATTGATGTTTGCTCTAAGACTTACAGTTTCTGAGAAAAATGTACAAAAATTTGCAATCTTTACTTTTTTTCGCTTTTCAACCGCCGATTACAGCAAAACTATTAGTGTTAACGATAAATGACAAAAACCATCACAACTGGTTTAAAAAGTTACACAAAATGGCATAGGTTTCAGGGCAAAATCACAAAAATAATTTTCAATAATTAAACGCCGATTACGGCGAAACTAACACAGCTAATTGAAAGAGCACATCAAAATCTAACATATAGAAACAGATCGGCAATTTTGTAGGGACAAATTTTTCAATTTTTTTATTTTCTTAATAACGGCAAAACTGTTTAAGAAAGTGAACTATTTTAATGCAAACCTATGTAAAATGATCTGGGGCATCGATTGGCGTCGAGAAAATCGCCGAATTTCCAATGGTTTTTTCGTTACGATTTTTTTTATTTTACCTATTTTTATTTACTTGTTTTTATAGAGACAAGACGATTTATTTTTGACTAGGAGTTTATTTACAAAAATTGTCATTTGCAGTCTCCAATAACCCCTGAAGTTTGGTAACATCTTTTTAAAACATTCTACAGAATTCGATTGGAGAGTTATGCTGAATCACCCTCAATGTATCGTCAATAAAAAATTATAAGCAAATCGTCCCAATGTCTCAAAGTGTTTACACCGTCATGAACCATGACGTGCTGTTTGCGCATTTAATACCCTTTTCTGTGGAAAGTGTTAAAAACGTAAACTACACAGTTCATCAATTATTCTACGGTCTTCAATCAATACCGGAGAACAACCTTTTTGTTATTTAAATCATGGTATTGAAATGCAAGTTAATTGTCACAGAACCACAGCGACAGTCTGTGATTACCATTACAGCGAAAAAGAGTGGATGCACAAGAGAAAAACGTGCGAATGTTGCTAACTTTACATCTAATTACCTTTCTGTCAGTCGGTGCAACCGATTCACTTTACACTGAAGCTATAAACTTTATTTGAAAATGGCAAAGTAAATGTTTTTTAAACCCGACGCTCCATAATTGCATTGCACATCCATATAAGTGGTAAAGTTCCGTCTCTGGAAACATCTGTATAAAAGGAAACTTTTAAATATTTGTGTAGAATCAGAAAAAGCGTCGAGACGCCGGTGCCCGAACCACGTGGCGTCTCCCCGGAATAAACGCATGATTCATCAGACGCTTCCGTCTCCCTCATTTCTCCTTTCATCACGAGCGAAATTAGCCCCGAACCCTCAACTTATGTGCTACCTATAAATAGCCAAAGTAGAGCCAGCCGGTTTAACCCCCTCGCAATAATTTCGCATGATGATAAATACGAGGATGTAAGTCAGATGTGGTGGTGAATTGAGCAAGGGCTGCCAACACGAAAATACTATTTACGAGAGTTTGGGAGGTGATGAGTTTACCGGCTATAAAAGGAACCATTCGGATCAGTTGATTTGCTATCAGATTGTGATTTATGTCACATAATTGCCAAACAGTGTGAAAGCTTTCTCAAAATTTTCTGCACGGGAGACATAAAGAAGGATTATTTCCTCTTATTTTTATTTGAACATCGATAGATATAAAATTTGTGTCGCCGCTGTTTTCTTGAGATACATTTTCACTATTTTTTCACATCTTTCGAAAAAGTGACAAAGTGGCGACTCGAGCGTAAAACACTGCCATGGCGTATTACGTCCATTCATAAACCAAATAAAATCCGTCAACAATGAGTACATCCATCAGTTTTGTTGAACCAACCAGGCACTGTATCGCTCGTTCATTATGATACCTCTAGCACTGTGCTGTTAATCAACATACAAACATATTTACATATGCGAAAACATTAGTTGTTTTTTCATAATTACAGGTCAAACTCTTGACTACTTGTCAAACTGCCAATGCTCTTACTTGAGTCGAACAACTCGCCTTTCACACACTGGCGTCTTCCACTTTTTCCAACTGTGTTTGCGGTCTGAGATAATAATTGTCATTTAAACACCATGCCGCTAATTGAAATTACAGTTAAGTTGAGGACAACTGGTTGATAAATGGGACATTATTTAGGCTCCTCTCCAGTTAGTTGCAGGAATCAATTTTTCGAAATATTCAGCCGTAAATCATGGGTGAAAAGACGATTCTTGAAACTCATCACGCGTAATAACACTAATTAATCCATTTTGCAAAATAAATAAAGACAAGGCGCCGCCACTCATGTGTTCTAGGTAAAGAAACAGCGAATTTAATTAAATCGCTAATCTAATCAAATTATGAAAAAAGGAACTATCAGGATCAGATAATTAAATCGGTTGGATTTTTATTATTTGCCCTGGTCAGGCAAAATTGCGTAAACTAATTTAGATTAATTAAATTTTTATGTTTTTATTTAGTGTCGTATCAGAACAAAGATCCGGCCCTGATTAGGTTGCACTCTCGAATTTCTTGACTCGTTTGAAATTGAAAGGTGGACCCTGAACCAGTTATTAAATTCAGATTAAACTCGATTATTTTTGTTTACTGTGGCGGTTTATTTACACGGGCAGTAAGCCGAGTTAGGCAAATAAGAGTTTTAAGGTAACGTTCTAACACGTTTTTATCGCCGGGGTCATCTGTGATTTTCAGCTTTGGTGAATGCAATTAGGATTTTATTGCTGCCAAGACTATCGCCCAGAAATATTTTTTATGGCATCCTGTTCAGAAGGCAAACATTCCATTTGACTTTGTTCCAAATTTGGTTAACTGTGCAGCAGCAGATTGACCTAAAGTGAAGGTTCAAAAAAGAAATTCTTTTTTGGCAGTAGTGCCTCACGTTTAAGAGACTTTCTCCTGGAAACTTACTAAAAAGCTTACCTATTTTTGTGTTTTCGAGAGTTTGGAGTTCTATTTTTTTAAGTTTTTTGATGAAAAATAGTAATGAGTAATTGTAAGTAATGAAGGCATTTTTATCAATTTAGTCACTCCATTGACTGACGCACGCAGTAGGGCAGTCGTGAGCATGAGAATACCCTATTAATTACAACTTAGGGTCGACGACGTTTCACAAAGCGAATGATAAATCAAAAAAGCCAAATTGTGAAGGCCTGTAATTCGATTTTCATCATCAAGTTTTATGTGGCTCCAAACCCCACAACATGTGTTTTAAACTTACGAAATCTCGAAGAACAGGTGGTTCGCGTAGTCAGGTAAATCAAATCCGGCTTTTTCCGAAGTTACATTAAAGGAACCCCTTTGGAGGAATGGCATTTAACATCTTACAGAAAGGAATGGTTCTTACAGGAAACGGGCAATCTCTGTCTTTGTTTATCAGCTTTACAATGTATGTCAAATCTCACTCAAATTGGACCGACTGGCAGCTGAGATAACCCCTATGATGGCGGTCTTAAGTCTTAAAGTTGCTCAATAGCCAGATTTAATACGGATGCAGGCAGGTGCATTGTGGTCGTCGTATTTCGTAGGCAATAAGGATTATTTCTGCCTGAAGCAAATCTCCTTTTGACAGCTATCTTTGCTGGTAAATTATTGGAGATCTGAGGCAGGTGCAAACTGCTGTTTATGTGTCATGGAAAGTTCTTGGCTTGATCGCGGCTGCATTATGCTTGATTTTGGAATTAAGCAGTTTGCGAGATTCGTTCAAATGCAAACAGATTGACTACATTTGATACACAAGCCGCCGAACTTTTATTAATAAAAACAGAATGAACAGTGGAAGTGTTGCTAAACACACAAAGTTCGCATTCAAAAATTTAATCCCTCTCTTAAATCTGCTTTATTGCTGTAAGTACACATTACGAAAATTCATCTGAATCCCGAACTTACATCATGAAAAACGATTTTCGCAACCAATTATTGAAAATTGAATTTTGTTATTTCTTGTAAAATATAAATCCGCTATTTAAGAAACCAATTTAAAAATTCTTAACTGAATTCTTCAAGAATACTCAACATACTCATGCACTCTGACAGCAAGTCGACTACCGTTTACTTGTTATAGCTGATAAGTTAGAGATATGTAAAAATACACACATATCTCTGTAATTACGTTCTCTAACATCACAAACCCAGACAGTTTAAATAGGAAAAAACTATATCCTATTTCAATTCATAGCGCATTTGAATTTTTTGGAGTGAAATAAAGCACAAAATGAGAGTTACTGTGTTAAACTAAATCCCAGCAACAAATTTTGAGCCATGAAAACCCACCAGAAAATCTTAATTTGTGCTCCATTTCACTCAAAAAAATGCAAATGCGTTGTTTCCAAATTCTACTATGAACTGAAATGGGATATAAGGTTGTCAACAATTTCAAAATGATCAGTGAATATGATCATTGTCTTTTTTTATGTAGATGGCGTCCTTGAGTTTTATCTGAGTGGTGGCAGGTGCAAAAGCAACACAAGATGAAATGTTGAAAGTAAATTTTTGATGGTGGGAAGTCCTCTCTCAGAAAACCTCTAATTTAAAAGAACTTAAATAACAGAAAGCAATTTGTGGTCAGTAACAAATAGTAAATAATTTTTCGGTATAATGCAATATTGGTAGAGTATGTTATACATTCTGCTTAAAGAATTTAGTTAAAAAGTTAACCAAGGAATTTTAATTAATCAATTTTTAACGCTGCAAAATTCCGCTATAATTGTTAGTAACAGCCGAATTCTTTCAAAAACCTCCAGTTTACATGTTTCTGGCATTTTTAATGGCGTACAAGTGCAATTTCGATAACGATAAGTTTGCAATTTTTCGTTGATTGTTCGAAGGTGTACAATAAATTGCAGGTGATGGAATGCAAATCGGATTTTGGAAAAATATATCAAATGTAAAACAACCAGTTTCCATAAAGCTCAACCTTGACAAATTTTGTCTTTTTTATAACGCGATATTTTTAAATGCCAATCGAGGTACAAAATGTGTTTTCGCATTAAATATGACTATAAAAGGTCGAAATCAGGCCGATTTATGGTAATACAGATGATACTGAAATTGCGTGAACAAAAGTTCTACTTAAAACTGCATCAAATTGTTAATGCATTTTAATAAAGTTGTCTTTTTTGCGTGTAATGTTCGTATACAATATTAAAGGCGCCATTAACATTTTTTCTTGGCGTGTAATAATGGAAGCAATTTTAGTCTTCCGGTGATTCCTTGTTATTTAGATAAAAGGATTTTAAAGCTTTCTAAGAACTCGAGATCATCGTTGATTTAGGATTAATTAAGATTTAATTAAATAAAAGATCGACTGTGACTACACTCGAGTTCAAGACATAAATAAGACCCATTTGGGCAATTTTTTACTCCATTAATTTAATAATCGCCGAGATTCGACTGCCCACATTCCATTTATTTATTTAGAAAGATTTTTGTTGTAACCACGTATCGAAAATAACTCATATATTTACATAAATTTGCATACATTTTCGAACTGAAGAGTATTTAGTTAACAGTTTCATCAACGATAATCCTCTAGAATTTCCTTAATCAAAATTCATGCGGACGGTTCAGTCAAGTGAACTACCGATTAGGTGTAATTAATTGACTATATGAGATCGGACGTTGCTATAATACATAAGCTTTTTTAATTATTACGAATTACTACATTACTTACCAAGTCACACCAGAAAAATTGAAAGATTTATTGATGCATACAAATAAGTCAATTAATTAAAGAGCTAAAATATGCTCAGAGCTGCCTTTGTGTACATTTGAACTAATGCGCCTACTAATGAACCATTATTGATTGGTTTTTGCATAACAACAGAGAAATACTTCTGGGATTAAAATTACAATTTGTTTGATTTATTTGGGGAGTTGTTGTGGACTTGTTTAAGTCGTTTTAATTAATCTCGGATTATTGTGTTTAACTTGATGTGCTCGAATTTCCTGAGTAGACCACCTTGAATGGTTATAATTGAATTAAATGCGGTTTTTTGTGAAACGAAAATTTTAATTAAAGGATGTAGACTAGATCCTTATTTAAAATTAGTTTTGAGCTTGGACCCACAAAAACTTAATCGCCTTCTGATTACACTAAATGAAGAAATTATTAAGCTTAGGCTTAACAATACAACAAGCCGTCACCTTGTCATAACGTTGATTAGAATTTCTATCAGGTCTATAAAATTCATTGCGAGCTGTATGCTTCAAAATGAGTAATTTTCTGGATACTTTACCGTGTAATTGTCCATCGAGTATAATTAAAGTAATTAGACGTTTCAGGCTACAAAATTACTTACAATAAAACCACCATTAGATGCTGCTAATTACACACTTCCAATCTCCTAATTTTAATGTTTAAATAATTTTTTCCACTTGCTAAGTCACCTCGTCCGTAAATATTTCATTTTATCAGGTCGCGTTCTTTTTACTTTTTCTTCAGTTTGCTAAGGTTTCATGGCGTACAGGATTTCAGTGGGTTTGGCTAAGGCCACAAACAGGGTAATCTGGTAAGGGTGAAGCATTCATTTGATTAACTTGACTCGCATTACATTAACTTCGTTCAAGCTGATTCATTTACTTCTTTTTGTCACGTCATACGAGAAAATCTACAAGTTCTGGTGAGTAATAAGAATTGGAAGGGGTCTATTGCACCCGCTTACTTATACTGAATTATTAAAGGAAACGTTTGTAATAAAATTGTTTATGCTGAGTGTGTTAGTTAATGGAAAAACTTGTATGTCGTTGAGGGTTGTTCAGCCAAACACGCAACTCACATGTGGTTAATACTTCATAGTTCAGTCATCAAGTCTTATACTCTGCCCCATGACTAGTCATGACTCACCTGAATTTGATTGTTGCTGGCGAATATTCCATCCAAATTATTATTTTCAACCCAATTTGTGACGTGTGATAGAACGCTTAGAAATGCATTAATCGTTTCGTACTGCCATTTAATTTCATAAAATGAAGCACAACCGATATTGTCTCATTCCAACTCGTTTCATGTTTCATACGCCACAGGAACAGCAGCATTTGTAGCTCTTTCTTACATGCAAACTAATAAGGGTCTGACTACGCCACAACTCAGGAACAAAATTTTTGTACGTGTAATCAAGGTGAATTTTGCATAAGCAAGTCTAGCGCTGCATATTTTGTTTAGCTTCATTTCAAATATTTAATGAAATGAATAATATACGAGTCTACGGACATATCCCGCCTGAAAAAACTATAAAAATTTGTCCAGTTTTAACCGAGATTGATATCAGCGTCCATTAATCGTCCGTTTTGCTGATAAAAATGTTGTTTAAACATTCTAAACGGTCCATTCATTAGAATTAAACCGAGATTATCGAGACATCATCCTTACCTTTCCCACCGGTAATCGACAATTTCTCCAATTATTATCACCGTAACATGGAAAATGAGATATGGAAAAGGTTTAAGTATGCAGGAGAGATGTTTTAATCTATCAAGGGGCAAATAAGAATTTTAATGTATTCAGTAATTCGATAAATATAAAACTTTAACGCTATGCAACTCTAGATCGTCGCTGCAGTTTCACAGGAAATTTATTAAATTAAATGGGAAATTTATTATTTCCTTGAAGAATTTATTTTTACCTACGTTTGATAAACCGACATCTGCACGAACAAAAGAAATATGAATCTGCACTGGTAAAACGATATCAAAACAACAGTTTCAAAATTGGGCGCAAAATGGAGAATTTATAATGATGGGAGGTTACACTTATTAATCGTGGTAATTGAAACAAATTTTGTGACACACTTTGTAATTTTAAAATCATAGACCGCCGTTCGGAATTTATTCATGGATAGGTGCTTTGTAATTAACACACTATATTCAGCTGAACATTACATTAAAAAAGTAATGAAATATGATTTGGCGCTTTTAACACCGTTACAAATGTTTTACACATAAAAACTACAAAATTTGGCATAAAACAACCAGGCCCCGAACTCATTTTCTTTTTTCAAACCTTCTGTTTATTGAGGGAATTTATTGATGAAATTTTTAATAAAAGTATAAAAAAATTTTTCATTTTAACTTTCACAATGGATTTGTGTTATTGTTAATCATAAATAGTTCTCTGAACTGAATTTTTTTTTTTAGTTTTTGACTGTTGGGTGCCATTAGGCGTCACTGTCGGAAACACCCTCTGGGTGTTTGCAAGGCGCTGAAGAAGTGCCAATTTTCTGCAGTCAGTGTACTCTCATTACATCTACGCATTTACAGAAATATGAATTTTTTACTTGTGCGTGCATAAATTATTCAGACATGCAAGATTTGTAAAAACTAGTCAGGAATTACTTGGTTTTTAGCATGAAAGGAATTTATTTCTTAATTAAGTCAACGGAGTGCAAGATTTTTTGATTTCACAAATCGAAATGTTTAAAAGAAATGTGTTGAACTGAATGATATTTAATTCGAACATAACATTTTCAGATTAACTATTTTACACTGATGCTGTTTAGCATGTAGGCTACTGGTTTTACTTCCCAAGGTGTAATTTAAATCTAATGGATATTGCCGTGAAAATATTTACAGCTTTAGTCGTACATATGTTTAATAGAACTTATTATTTATCGATGATGCCCCCTACAAATGTCAGTATTTAATTACTGATGCACATAATAAAATAAATTTGGCGAATTATATCTCTGAAGATCTTAATTAAATTAATGGTAATTTCTATCGAATTAATACATACTTTAAAACGATATCATTTGAAATTTCTTAATCCAAATATAAAAACTAATAAAAATAAGAAATTAAAAGAGCTAACGCTGAGACAAATCCATGTCTTGCTGCGGGAGGCCTCTACTCCAACTGTGTCGTTCCAGTAGACTCTAAATGAAGATTCCTTATATAATTTAATATTCATCTCACTAAATGAAGTGATTTTGTGTGTCTTGTTCGCTTTTTAAATATTATTTCAATATTTTATTATGGCGGCAGAACGCCGCTACCTGCTCTAAACCGAGGTAGCATCATCATAAAAAATCTGATCTCGAAGTATAATAATTATGTCTACCCCACAGTTGCAACACGGACGTTAAAAAACTATATAATTTTATTTTGAAAAAGTTGGTTTCGAATAAAACCTTCCATTCTCATTAACATTAACAAGTTTGTCCATAAAAGTGTAAAATAACTGGCGCACACTGTGGCAAGTTTGGGAACATTCGACGAAAAATGCTTTCTCTATAATTAAGAGAGACTTTTTGGAGTTTTTGCAACAATTATTTGTTCGCGTTCATTTAATTTGATGGGAAGATGGCCACCACAGGACAAGTTTTTGGAAAACAGTTAGGCATTTTGTAAATTCTTTCTCAAAACGAAACTGAAAACGCAAAATCGTTTGATTTCAAGAGACCATTAATTTTGTCTCTAGTTATGCAGTTATTAGATAAAAAGAGGACAGCACGCAGGTGCAGAAGACAGTGACGTAACATATTTAAGTGGTTCATAGTCTATTTTTGGGAAACATGTTGGGAAGACGGCTTTTAGAGAAGAAACACAAAATTAAAAACCAAATAAGTCATTACCTAAAAATCATTTGTCTAATTAGATAGCTCTTTAGTCCTTGTGGAGGTTAGTTAGGGCCCGAGGGTGTAATTATATATTTTTCTTGAAGGTAGTATATTTTGCTAGCTTAGATAGTGATGTTTTTCGAGTGTTGCCTCCTGACCGAGTCAAGACTGCACCACTTTGAGGCTGAACGAGTTTTGTTCGACCAGTTTGGTGAAATGGTCATCAGTTCTTCGTTTTTGTGTCGTTTTTAATTCTCATCGTCATCGCCACTGACTTGCTGGGTTTGTTTAACTTTGATTTTTTCACCCTGTTGCCGGTTTTGTTACGCTATTGTCGACTCTTAATAGTTTCGGGTTGACTATCATCACAGTCAGGCTGGCCACCCTGTCATTAGCATGACGTTGTAAAAGCTCTATTTTTACCTAAGTCGGGCAACACAGTTGGCCCAACTTGAATGAATACACCTGTATAATAGAACGGTGAGTTCAGTATAACCTGTCTGGTCCAGTACAGTGATTATAAACACCGAACAGGAATCTAGCAAGCGGCTGCCACCTGTCTCGGCTCCTCATCGCCATTGGTCCAGATTCATTGTTTTTTATCGCCTGCTTCGATTTTTAATGCTACACTGCTAAACCTCGGATACGTAAATTATTCCTCAAGGTTTCCGCACTGCTCTTCACTTTGTCGATTTGGAATACGGGGTCGGATAACTTACTGATGGCCAGCGATTCATTTGTGACAGCGAATAATTTGTTGGTGTCAAAATCTAACGTTTAGAAATTTTAATTAAGCGGCTTTCCTGGATATAGTATGGTTTTAGAGACTATCTTTCACACCTCGATTCCACTGACAAAAATTAATTATCCACAGCGATAGGTTCATTGCAACGGCGAGGATGTTTGTGTTTTGAAAATTGATTAGCCACCTTTGATGATAACGATCGTGATGACTAGATCTACGATGCGCAGGGATGCTTAGCGACTTTTCTTTATGAACAAGACAGCGAATATATCACGCTTATAACAGAGAATACAAAATTAAAACGTTCTCAGGGAATAAAATTTCACGACGAATTTTAACTTTTATCTCGGGAATGCACCTGAAAATGCAGACGGGCTAATGTAAACATCACTTTGGCCTGTTTTGATTGCCGAAATTTATTGCATTGTCAAAATTATGAATGTGCTCAAAGAAAGTTAATAAACGATAAAACTGCAATTTCGATGTTTCCATTTTTGTCCATATACTAGTATCGGAATCCTGAATTATTCTGAAGTATTCGTATTCATTAGTGTTGTAGAGCGCAAGTTGTAAAGTTTTTTCAGTTTAAAATAAATCAAAATTCTTTGCAAAGTACCCTTGTCACTAATGAACTAAAAAAAGTCTTTGATATAAACTTTAATATCGAATTAATTCTGGCGTATGCAAGATATACCAACTAAACTTTTTTGGTTAATATTTTCGTTTTCTCTCCGAGTTTTTCTCCTACAGAAAAATTAGAAAAAACTATGTACCGGTTTATAAAAAGTTCAATTAAAATTTAACGTACTGTTAGAAATTAATTAAAAGTTAAGTGAATGGGAGCGTCTAATTGGTTCAATTTGGTCACGTGATCAGTTAAGCTGTTTTTTTAAATAAAGATCCTTCGCATTGACCCCAACGGGTGATCCGTAACTTCCGAGGTCGAAAAAGTGAAGTGCGAAAGCATAGAGAAATGTGTTGTTTACATTGAATTGACCCCAACGAGATTGTAACTATGTTGTTTGAATCAAAGGAAGAGCGACTTTTCCCCTTTGGTTAACTAATAAAGAGAAGCAATTTTTTGATAAATTTTTGAGAAATTGAGAAAGGATATAATATGTCCTACATAAGACGGTCAATACACCCGATCTTGACTAAACTGGACATAGTGGTAGACCTCTTTAGGAACAGGCTGAAATATTATGTTGTAAACTCTTTTCATTTTCGAGGTTTTATGAAATGTTCAAGCTATTTTTTTCACTGAAATCAAACAGGGTTATCTAATATTCTAATAAAGATACGCGAGGCGCTGGTCCCAATGAGAGTATGGTTACAATTTACTCCAGTCTCCCCTAATTGAATCAAGGGATGAGAAATTTTTTTTCTTGATGGACATATCACTGGCTAACTAATAAAAGACAAGTATTTTTTTCTTTAAAAAAAAATTATTAAATATGCATAACTAAAGCAGAATAATGTAAATCCTTTCACTTCTTTAATACTTATACCTACTCTTTCAATTTAGAATTTAATAAGATGGAGTTCTACTTTTTTTCTGTCAAATGGTGATACTGGCCATTACTCATAGGGTCCTATACTGTAGTTAACACACATATAAAATACATCTTCACTTGAAGTTACCATTTTCTGTAGGTCTGTAAATGGTCTCGTTACAAATAGGTAATTTCCAAAATAATAAGATAGGATAAATTAGCTTTGAGGTTTTGAGTAATACGTATTTGTTTTTATTTCGTTTTGATTTTAATTTTTAAATAATTTTTAAATAATTGTTATTTAATTTAATTATGATTTTTGATGCAAAAATAAAATCACTTTGTAATTATATCAACAAAAAGCATTTGACATAGGACATTTCATACAAAAACAATGTTTTCAAGACTGAATCTGGATCACTTTCTTAATTTTCAGTATTAGAAAAGATTTAAAATTCGCTTAGCCTTTATGAATCCGACCTCCAAGCTGTTTGTTGTCAAAGATACAGCAGTGAATAATATTTGAAAAATGAATAATAATGAAGAACCTGCTCGTAGACCTTGCTGCGGCTTTCGTCTTGTTTTTACAAAGAAATTAATATTTTAGTAAAAACTGTAAAAATGAGAAACATTAAATCAAGCATCAGAATAAGCAAATGGTAGCTTGTCGTTTCTGGTATTTTTTGCTTAGATTTTTAACTAAACTGTGGTTAATGGCTTCGTTTTGTTCATTACAGATGCGGTCTCGAACAGTTTCATAAGCGGAAGGTAAGTAAAATTTCCATGCAAATTTTAACGACATAATAATACGGTTAGCCCCAGAAAGGGGCGTTCAAACAAAACTGTTTTCTTTCTAAACGATCCCACCATGACGCCATTTAAAAAAATATATTGCACACACAACGTTTCAAATTAACCAGTACACATTTTTCCGCTCTTAATTACCACAGGCTTTCTAACGTTTCTCTAAAACAATTCGAATTTTACTTGTTCCAGAACAAGAACTATAAACCTGAACCTGTCCAATGCTATAAATAACGGCTATTAAACTCTCAGAGGTTGATATTTCTTGCATATCTCAAGCGAGGCGCCAAATCCTTTTCTAGTACCTGCGAACGAACTAGAATATTATGTGCATAAATTAATTCTTATTTAAGGGCAGGTACGGCTATTTTTCATTACTCATTCATTTAGTGCGGCTTGTCTAATAAAGAACACGAGATATGGAGATGCACAAGTGCTTCCCATGTGTGGTCGAATTAATTATTTATTCATTTTTTGTCTTACTTCTGCGGTACGTTATGAGAATGAGGAAACAAGAATGCTTAACAGTTTTGTCGAGTGGATGCGGTGGTTTGAAATTTTTATTGTCAGCTGTTGAAACTTCCAACTTATAAATAAGAAATGATAATTTTTGAATTAGAAGTGAGCCTTGAGGACGTCCGAGACGGTGTCGAAACGTCAGTACTACACGATAAAGTGGTTAATTAGTGCAACTCCACTCTGAGACTGAGAGAGTAGACAATCTAATTTATTTATGGCATATTTTACTAACTTTGCCAATTACAGATAAAATCTTTAGTTTATAACGTATGTCTCTTGGTGCGGTGAACTGGAAACGATTGTTTTGAAGATCAAAGCTTAATCCAGGTGTGGATTCACCAAATGTAATAATGCAACGAGTTTTTTCCTCGGACTTTCGAACTCCGTGTTTCATGAATTCAAATCAGTGTTTTCGTGTTTAAATGGTCATTTTTGATATTTTAAAATTTACGACGAGCGTGATGTTTTGTGCGTGAATGCCAGAATTAGTGAATTACATAAATCCGATTTTTGTGACTAGATGGTGATAATTTTACACATTTACATTACCAACACCTAAAAATAGTAATATGGAGTTACATCACGAGGGTTTAATCGGGTTTTCTACATTTAAATTTTCCCCATGGAGGCAATCTGATGTGGATTACACATTATTATCAGTTTTCGTTTTCAACAATTGCACTGCAGGGTCGTTAGAATCTGGGAAATGTGCCAGTTCTATCGTCGAATTTTGGATTGAATTCAGCACTTTGTGTCGATCGCTTCTTTTTGTCATTTCTAACTCAATCCGAAGACAAATGGTCAGATGGCAACAACGATAAACATTTTATGACGTTTATAATTAATTACAAAACAACGTAAAGTTGTTTTTTAATTTTTAGCGATGATAAGATCGGAAAACTGGATTCTTTTTAAACGAACTGTCTACAAATTATTATTCGTAATAAAAGTGCTTTCATTATTAAAAAGTGGAATTAATTCCGATGTTTGCTTTAGCACTGGATAGTTATTTATGGCGGCTAAATTTGATCGGTATCGAAATTAAATTTTTTCGAATCGCATCTACTTTCAATAACGAGTTCTAGTTTTGACTAATGTCGCGTTTTTGTAATAAAAAAATAATTTGTTAATAAATCCTCACTCAAATTTAAAATAATAATTAATGCTGGCACCCTCAGGCTCCTTGTTACCAAAAATGATTTATACTAATCTCTATTTATATCGTCGTCGAAATTAAATTATACTTATTAACAGTATAACTTTAGGCAAAAAATTCTTATTAGTGTTGTCCCGAATGTTATTCGTAATAATGTTAAGCTTCGAAATGTTCAAAATTATTTGTTTTGATCCAACTTCCTGATAACACTCTTGAGAATCACTGAAACCAAGTTATCGAGGATCAGAAATTAGTCTTCTGTAATAATTTAACAAGAACAGATTTTGAAAATTCAATGATAAATACATTTAGTTAATTAATAATCGTGCTTAATTAGGGAAAAAACGTTAATTGACTTTTTTCTACAGCCATTTCTAATAGTGAAAAAGCTTTTATCTCAGTAATAATTATGTATGGAGATACGTTTATTAATGCAAAAATTAGCCATTCAAATGTTGTTAAGACTTTATTTATGAGGAAAGAAAGTGAATCGAAATAGTTACTAGAAAATTAAACCTCTTTGTTGACACTGAGGCTCTTAATTAAAATAGATTTGCAACGTGTGACATGATATTATTGCATATGTCTCCCTTATTATCGTATTGTAGCAATTTTTTGCAGGTGTATTTATTACATACCTGCATGCTAATTAATGTGTGTTTAATTGTTTCTTTTGTTTAAATTCTTTTGTTGCTTTACTTCTGAATTACCATTTAATCTACACCCTTTTTTTAGTAACCTTTCGCCTTTAACTTGGCTGATTTCTGCGATAAAACGAGTAAACGAAATGATAGCGCTGCTCTTTCGTAAATAAACGATAGATAAGCGAAAGCTGGGCCTATCTTCGGATAAAAGTTTATTCACAAAAACGTAATTTATCCTTCCGCTTTCAGATTCATAGTCTTGGTTAAGGAGCCTTGCAGTGTGACATACCTCCGGTTATTAAGTTGGAAAATTGCTTGAACTTAGCTCCGAAAGTTCGATCCAGCTGAAGAAAAAAATTAATATATTCACCACTGGAACGATCTCTAAAAATCATAATTTTTTGTGGACGACGTTTATGATGCTGCCGTCACTATTTACTTCTTTCGAAGGGAATGATGTTTGAAATATAATTACAGAATTTGAATAATGAGTTTTTAATGATGAGTAAAAGTCACGTTTATGGAACGAAACAAACAATTATGAATTTTCAGTTTGGACATAAGGTTAAAATGAATTCGAACTTAATCATTTATTACAATCAGAAAGTCTCTAAAATCTTGGTTAATTTACTAATTTAGCTCGTTGTTTGTGCGCTCATTGAAGTCGGTGGCCAAGGCTGTGGCTGAAATTTGTGTCTCCTTCCTGACTGACAAATTCATAACAATTTTCAGGAGTTGTCGCAGGTGCCACGCTTTCAGGAAACTAACCGATTCATCACAGGTGTATGGAGGAGCTTCCGATAAGGTCCAGGCTCTGGGGTAAAAAAGGGAAGAGTCAAGAGATGGGGTCAAACTAATTATACTAATTAAACCAGGTTTCACCCTTTGTCAAGTCTCAACAATCTCACTAACAGTGTAGCGCGCTACTTGATCCAAGTCTACAAGAAGGTAGTTTCTGATTCCCGTATAATTACGAACACCGCTTCAGTCTTCTCTTTCTACGATGATTGATTAGACTCGATCTGTCTCTCTCTACCGGAGGACTGGTAGGGAACCAGTCGTCAGTTCGCTGCTGACTCTCGACAAGTTCACAACGAAACCCGTCCAGTTCCTGCCGAACTGCTGCGGAGTGAACGTCACTGCTGTGAGCTTTTTCACACGCGATTTTTCAGCGCCCCGCTGAAAAAAATTACGTGTCGTGCTTTCGAATTAATTCTACGGGTTTCCCGGACTTTTCATGCAAATCGGCGAGGATTTCCACTTTCTTCAGCACAATAAACACCAGTGGAGCTTTTTCAGCTTTCAGTGAAGTTTCTGTTTTTGTGTGTCAATTACTCTGTGATATCGTTGTGAATCTGTCGTTGTGCCTTTTCGTGTCAATTTGTGTTGCCTTTCTGGATTTTTTAGCAAAAATTATGTGAGTATCGAGTGGCTAAATGAAAATCATTACACGCTGACATTTGGATTTATTGACGCTGAAACGCTGAAAGTGTTTCGTGACTGAAAAATTCGTGCTTTAGCCTAGGTTGTGATTGTTTTGAGCAATCAGTCGCAAGTTCTTTGCGGAAGCTGTGTGCAATCAAACCGAGTTGTTTTCAGGCGGTAAAATTTTAAAGCTCTGTTTTTTCTTCAGGAGCTTTTTCACGTACTATTAGATGCAATCTTGATACAATCTGTACATGGCGAACACGCACCTACATTATAAAAATGCGATTCGAGTTATCGCTCGAAATTTTGTGAGAATGTAAAGACAGCTTAATTCGTGCTTATTTAAGCCCTGAAGTTATATATAAATAAAAATTTTCTCTTAATATTTGAACAAACAGCCGTTGGTATTAAATCCTGCTCAAAATTCATTTTTACTTATCGTTTATTTTTTGAACAAACTTCGGGGCTGGGAATTCGTAAGCACCTGACCCGAATCATAAAATCGAAAAAATATTATTCTTTTCTGATTTACTTTGTTCCTTTTTAATTAAAACATAACTTTTTGTTAACGGGAAAAGTGTGGCTTGCTGACGGAGCTAATAATGCGGTTTTAGGGTCTCGAATGCAAAATTATTTTAGCTTAATATATCCGGATTATCTTAATAGCTGTGAAAATTATGATGTAATGTTCCCGCGAGATAACAAAATATACAAAATATAAAAACAAAGTTCGGATGGCTCTTTTTTATTTATGCGCATATCTATATTTCATTTAATGGCTCTACCCATTTTCCCCCAACTTTATGATATCTAAACTTTTTGAATGTTTTAGCATAGCAAGTTATATGATCAATAAAAACATTTCAGGCAAATTATGTTCTCGAATAGCGCATTTTTATCGCTTTTTTTAAAATACGATCACGTACAGGACTCACCTACTTGGAATTATTAACTCGCGCAATGAAAAGTACAAGACAAAAGCTCGTTGAACTAACGGAACGTAATAAACAATTTGACGTACAATAACCATTTTTCCACAGATTAACCCAATTCACGTAGGGTCACCGCAACAAAGTGTTCGTTCCAGTTTTGCGTAATGTTTAAAGTCCGTTAAGGAAAATTTGATAAAAGACAAAACTTTGTCGCGAGTAATGTAATTATGAACGAAACGAGCTCAACATGTTTAAAAATTAGTCACAGTTAATGTTTCTGAGAATCGTCATTGTTTTACTAGTTTACGGACTCCACTTTTCAAAGTACTTCAAAATTTAGCACAGACACTGACAAATGGCTCTAACGAGTTCGTGATGCTTTATTTGGCTAGATTTTTTTTCATTGCCGGGTTCAAAGCCGGCGTGGAAATGAATGAAATGAAATTTCGGCACGATAGTGGTCTAAACAAAACACAGTTTTAATGATTACAATTTGCTTCACCACAGAAAGCCATGAATAAATTCTGAAATTAATCACTGAACGATATGAAAAATGCACGGTACAACTGATACAGAAAAAATGAAGCACCCAGTTGGTTTCTTGGTAGTGAATTAATTATTTTCTTATCTGATGATTAGTGATGTGTAGGTAATATTTTCCCCTTCGAGAACGCTAAAATATTCAAGATTTTTCCACCCACATGCTTGTATGACATGACCATAATATTGATTAAATTATTATCGAACCAAACGCAGTTTAGTGTTCTTAATGCACTTACAGAGAGAATTTTCAAAATTTTGTTTTATCTATAATTATGAATTAAAATTAGGAAAGAATTTTAATATTTAAACAACTTCTGATTTTCAGAGCGCATTGGTTTGTATATTTTTATTATTTCTTCGTTTTCTACAAATATTAATGTTTCAGATCTATTTTTAAGAATTAAAAAGTTATCATCATAAAGTTGAGATGAAATAAGACGAAATCAGAATGTTGCAACAAGGATTTGTTATGGTATCTGTAACAAATCATTTCGAAATGAATATCTGTATACATTTGTAACGGTAATAGAAATTATTTATAGAATAAATAATTGTGGACGGTATTTTAACGAATCTAAAAATTATACTTTTACTTCATGGCATTTAAAGGGATACCTATATCCCATTTCAGTTCATAGTAGAATTGCAACAGCGCAATTGAATTTTTCGGAGTGAAAAATAAAGCACAAATTAAGAGTTTCTGTAAAAGAGAAGAATTCTGTGTTCAACTAAATCCCAGTACCACGTTTTGAGCTTTTAATTTGTGCTCCATTTCACTCCAAAAAATTCAAATGCGTTGTTGCAAAATTCTACTATGAACTGAAATGGGATATACCTACTTACCTAAGGGATAGTGACCACAATAATTAGTCGAATGCTAGTTCTAAATTTTAAGTTTGTAAATTAAATTTACAAATAGATACAGGGTGAGTCATTTATAATTTAATCCTTGATTGCATTATTTTGGGTATTGTCAACTTTGTCTTGGTTTTGCTAAAATGTGACGCAGTATCAAGTGGTAATTAATATGTTTGTGTCAAGTAGTGTAATTTGTATTTTTGGTTAGGTGTATCTAAGAAAATAGAAAAAAACACAAATAATTCACCCTGTCTAAGGAGTAAGTAACATTTGACAAACATTTTCTTCAAAATTTCTTTGTCACTGCAGTGGCAAGCATTCGTTTCAAAAAGTAATTAAAAATCGAATTAGCTGTTTTCTCGCATATGGTGTCTGTAGTGTGTTTAATTTTAGAGGTGACGATTTATGAAAAAATAAAGAAAGGCCAGAATATGGACAATTTACATACCGAGGAGGTACAAATAAAAAAATGAAAAAGAAAAAAATTACGGTTGGTATTTGAATACAGAAGTAGTCGAAGAAAACTGCGGTTGCTTGGATGAAGAAAT
Organism: Tribolium freemani; assembly: GCA_939628115.1. NCBI lineage: Eukaryota > Metazoa > Arthropoda > Insecta > Coleoptera > Tenebrionidae > Tribolium > Tribolium freemani. Next base: position 13,563,353 of record OW626785.1, on the reverse strand, counting down.
TTTGTATTACCTACATAATAAAATAATAAATAATTAATTACCTATTTATTTTTTTTTAGCAAGTTTACTTGTTAACAAAAACACTTTTATTCATCCATTGGGCCGTATGAATAAAGTGAAGTGAATGCTTTTACTTGTAATAGCAAAAGATAGACGTAATTTATATTTTATGAAAGAGAAAGAGATAAAGCTATAGTAAAAGCTTTTACTACATTTTATTCATACTGCCCATTGAGTTTTCAAAAGGTTTTTATCCTGATTTCTAACAAAAAGCTTCTTCAGCTTAATTAAACAAATTAAACTTACCAAATTATTATGTTGTTATTTCTACGTTATTACATACCGATTCGTATAAAACCCCGAATCTTCCCAACAATCTGTATAAATTATATTTTTGTATTCTTAGTGATTTTTTACTAGTGGACTCGCTTCTGGCATATTATTATTAAAGAAGCTTGTGAAGAAAGGTTTTTAACCGATTTTTCCAATAACGCTCTTATTATTTTTGGTACAAAAAATTGGTAAGGAATTTTGTTGTGTTTTCTCATGAATTTTCATATTTTACATTTAACACAATACTGCTTTTACAGCTTTTTATACTGAATCTCCCATATCTTAATTAACTGAGCCTGTCTGACTTCCATTTTACCTGTATCGGTTTGAAAATGGGATTAAATTATTGCTGATAACACCTAGACAAATAGAATGAAAAATGGCTGTTTTATCATGTTCGTTCGTAACTTTTAAGAGTGTCGATATTAATCTGGCGCGAGTCAAGAATTTTGGTTTAATTGGTGTACCGGGTTGGAATTTCGAAATTCATTAGTCCTTTTTAGATGCATGCATGAAACGTAAATTTTTCAGTCCATTAATTGCCTTATTAAGATTCAAGTCCGACGGCTGATAAATTTTTCGTGAGTGTGTATATAATATAAAGTTTTAACCCATGCCCTGATTTACAACTTTCCCTACGCAACATTCGAATATTTAACAAGAGAAAATCCGCGATTTGCTTATCATACTTAACACATTAGCAGGAAATAATTTAGTGTTTAGTCGCGCCGTAAAATCAAGATCTGCTGGCGAGGAAATTTCGTTGCGTCGCAAGTGGATTTCACGGAGGGCTTTGCAGGAACGCCAGGAGGCGGCACCCGGTCACCGATAATCGAATAGAACCCGGCTGATGTTCCACAAGTAATGTGCTTATGCCGTGCCACTGTTTTATAACGGACTTGATGGACGTTTGCGCCTGAAAGTTGGTGCAAAGAAGTAGCCCCTTGCTGAAATTTGAATATGTGACCAGTTATACACGGACTCAATCTCGCCTGTTGCATAGAGAACAATTGATTAATTTGCTGTTATTTGCTCGGTCGAACGTAAGTACAATAAAGCTCGGAAAGCTTTATTGGAGTTTTGAAAATGTCATAAATTTTATACGTGTTTGCGACGTGTGTTCCTATTTGTAATTGTATCGGTATTGGCACGTAAGTCCAGGCTCAACTTAGATGAGTTTGCAGTTGAAAATCGCTTCTTTATAACCTTTGGTTACAAGTGTGATTTTAGTTAAATATAATTCAACAAACACACTTTTTGCATTCTTATTATTTTTTATTGTCTGCATTGGTCATAAAAGAACTGTAAAACTTTAAATAGCAGCTTTTATTATCATCAAACGCATCAGAAATAAATAAAGCTGTGATCTTGCGCCAGAGCTTCGTTTCCGTTTGCCAATATTTACTCCATATTACTACAATTAATTTTTCGAAGTGACCATTTTCTTGGTAAATGGCTTATTAAATCTCACGACACCATTAAGCGCGAATCTTGATAAGCCTAATTAGAGTAAATTGCTTTGGAGTTGAATAATTTTTCCTTTAGTTGCTTATCTCGCTATTAAACTGTTTCAAATTCGTAAAATATCGATTTCGAGATATTTCTTGGTGTTTGATTTTTAGTTTGTTGCTGAGCTGAACGGGGTGGAAATTCTGCTCTCATTGCCGCTTTGCAGACTTGGAGAGTACAGAGGGCGCTTAAATCGATGCCTGGGGGTACTTTCAAAGTTAATTGTTCTTCTCTTACCATTGATACAAAGTTTCAGTGAATATATGCGAAATTTTATACGCTAATGCTTCTCGTTTGCTGGCGTTATTCGATAATTTTGGCGCTACCTGATGTACTCTTATAGTTAGTTAATTCGTGGTTAATTTACATTTCATGGCGGTTCTGATTATGTTACAGGAATTACCACCTAATTCCCTTTCATTTATAGGTTTTATCTCTTGTATTATTACCCGGAGATGTTTAATATGGCGTATGACGTGTCGCTGTTACTAACTTTCACGCCAATAAACAAACAGGAAGGCCGTTTTGTTGCGTTCATAATGCAACAAACAACGTCTTTCAACTCTGATAAGACCGATTTAAAAGACAAATGTTTATGTGCCGAAGGCACGATTGTAAAGCTTTTATTCCATGAGCAGAACGCGAACTCGAGTCTCTCTTGTAGATGCTAACAAAGAAGCACGGACGTGATCGTAAAAAGAAAGAATATTATGCAAAAATGAAAAGTGTCTTAATTTAAAATTGCGTCTGAAATATAGATAATGTGTAGCATAAACAGAATAAATAACTTAAAGCTTCTGGCATTGTTAAAATATTCTTTCTTTGAAGCTCAAATCTGGGCTTGACGTTCACAGCTATCAAATGCGGTCCATTTATCGTAATTGAGAGTTTCATTCCCTCGTACCCTTCGGTCGTCTTGAGGGACCAAAGTTGAATGTATGTATATCAAATGCAGGTTTTGCCCTCCGATGACTAATAAGCAACACCTCCAGGTCGTAACTCATAACGAAACGTGCTTAATTTGTACTTATAAACCGGAAATCCCGAGATATTTCACTTTGTAATTGCAGGCCTGTCAATGGGCCAATTGCACACACCCTACCGAAAAAATTAGTTCGGATCAATAACTGTTTAAATCTTTGCGACAGGCCACCGGGGTAAACTTTTCCGGTCGATATCGGCTCATTCGGGATAGCGCCAGAGTTGTATTGTATTTGGTAGAAAAAGACTAATCGATATCAAACTTTACTTATTCATTTTAAAAATGAGATACGATTACACGTTGTGTGATTTATTCAAGTGGTTCGATGAAAACCGTCAAAAGAAATGAGAACCAGAGAATCACAATTTATTTTACATGTATATTTTATTTCGTCAATGATACGAAAGCTAAATGTAATAAAAACCCGGTAAAGCCTGGAGGCTTCATAAAATTTTTTGATTAAGTAATAATTAGTTTTGTCAGTATTTTGATCGCGTTTAATGGATCATATTGCGCGTATTTATTGCGATGATAAAGTGGGTTTTGTTGGTACTTGAAATTAATTTATGTATTCGAAAAATCTTTAAGATTTCAGGTCGCAGAATCGTAAAGTTTTATTTCATTTCTTTTACTGAAAAAGTTAGACTGGTTTGTTTTAACCACGGCTGGTTAAAAATTTAAAGCTAAAAATTAGGGTTGCGTGACTCTAAATTATTATTCTTCACAGCTCAGCACACCTTTCGGACACTGAAATATTAAATATGACCACTTGCTAAGTAACGATTTACGGTTCAAACTCTTGCTGAAAAAATTGGGATAAATACCGTTATTAGAACGAGACATGACTTCGTACAGGTTATCAAGCGATATAAACTGGTTGAAAGTTACAAAGATAATAACTGTAATGGCCACGTTTTCAAGTAGGTAGGTAGTACCAAATGGTGCAATAAAGCGTTCTTTGTTTTAAAATAGCATACCGTATTTTTTTAATTGCTGTATCATGGAACTCACAATTTTGAAATTTGAAGCGAGTCTACTACCGTTTTAACGAGAGTACATTATGAAACTTTTGCAAAACGTATTTATCGATCTTGTAATTCCAGTTTACAACATCTTATGCACTTTCATTATCCTGAAAAAGTCCATTTAAGTTTTTTCGTGTTGCACTTTCTATTAAAAATAATTTATAAGCGCAAGTCTGGTCATATCACACCAGACTGCAGATTTTTAAACACACATTTAGTACAAAAGTCTGCTTTTTAGAGTAATTGAAACAAATTGGTGTTTCTTCGAGGACGCATTAAGAAGAGTCAGGAGGGGTTTTTAAAATATCAAAGTTTTGCGTAATTGTCACGCTTCCTGTATAAATATTTAAAAAGAACATTAAAGAGCTTTTTAAAAGCCCACTTTTTAACTGATTCGTGAATTTCTTATTAAGTAGATTCGTTCTTTTTTCTTGCTTTTTGTAAATTGAACCATTTTTATTTTTGATTTGGATTAACGAGTTCTAGAGCTTCCATTTCGAATTTGTCAACTCATTGTGTTATAGAGAATAACGTGACAGGACAACAATATCTCCTCTCAAAAACAATACCACTGAAACTAGGAATGTTTATCCAAAAAACAAATTCGTTACAACCGAAAGAGAAGTCCCATTCAGCTTCAAGTGGCGATATTGTTTGAAACGCAATGATTCGCTAGTTGCACTATTGTAAAAAGCGGAAAAACAACGGTAATACCTGGATTGGCTTTTTAGCTTTTGAAGTGGTATTACAATAATGAAAACAGAGTTGAGGTTTCGTGAAATCGATCGAGGAAGGATAATAATACCGTTCTGTGTAGTAATTCAATCGAATTCGTATATAATGACCACAAGTAATTAGTATATGAAGAATTTATTGTGTTTGTATACTTGGCCTGTTGTGTCTTAATGATGGATTAATGTGCTAGAACAGAACAAACACAAAGGCCGGTGATTGTCAGAAGCCGAGGCCTTTTTCTAACGGAAAATTTATTGCCATCGAGAGTATTTAATAAATGCGGAACAATCAGGAAGATGGAATTTTCGAAGGAATCTTTATCAAGCTTTTTGCACTGCTGCAACACAAGCCGTCAGCCAATAACGGAGGTATCTCACGACTATATGAAATGAATATTCACCGAATTTCGAAGCCGTTTACATCGGCTTATCGATTCTTCATTATGGCCTGTGTTTCAATTATTCATCGTATTTTTTGGCATTTCAAGTTGCTCTCGTTTGTTTGATTATCGCAACCCACCGGGGATTATGTCGTCCTTTCTAATTTGCATATTTCATTCCAGTACCAATTCTACAAATTTCCGCACTATTTGTTGCACCATTTTTCATTAGCAATACTCACCGGTATCATTTTCTTTTCCCTGCTAAATTGTTTATTGTTAGTTGAAAGTGTAACAAAGTATAAGGTCACCGTATTCTAAAACAACTCAGTTCACTGTCTATTAAATATGGGTTGAGCAAGGACAAAGCTGGTTTATCTGTCTTTTAATGAATGAAAAGAAATAGGTCATCGATATGAAAGATAAACTAACAAAGTTAAAATCATTAATAAGTTACCTTTTAAATTATGAAGTGAATTTCTTCTAATTCATTCATTTGCTTTTAAATAAATAATAAAGCCTAATTATTAAAGTTTCTCAATTTGAATAGGCATCCTTATTGTTAAGCGTTTTACTGTGGAGTTTAGCATATACAGAGTCATTCATATAACTGATGATAGTGGAAACTGGACCATTTTTTTTTGAAAGCTTGTGAGATACTACTATCTATAAAGGTAATCACTTTTTGCACGCTTTGAGTTAGCGGATTTCCTATATCCCACGCCAGCATTATTGGAGGAAAGTTGTAAAATTAACGACATTCGTTTGGAATACTCAACCATTTATTTTTAAATGAAGCGTAAATTAATTAAATTAGTGATAATTTGAACCGGATTAATTTTATGTCTTCCTGTGCACAGGAATTACCGATGACGATTTTTATTATGGCCATAATTTCCATCAATTAATAAGACTAGGCTTAGCTCTAATGCAGCATAATAACAAATTAACTCGAGAAAGTTCCGCCTTAACAAGAATATGAGTTACAAAGTTAGTTTCGCATACTTAAAACCGTAATTCTGACCCTAACATAACCATAAAGATTTTATTCGTGCACACACGTTACCGTTGCCATTTAATCTGTTCATATGCCTTTGATGTTACCAAATCTAATTTAAACCCGGATTTATGTCCCAAAACTAATCACTCTTTTATCGGCTGCTTTTGGTGCACTTCCAAGGGCCAGCAGAAACCTCGGCTTGTGTTTTCCCTCTCATATTCGACACTAGTTCATAATGCATCCGTTGAGGGTAGTAAAACTGGCACAAATAGCTGAAATAAATATTGCACTTGTTCCATTTGGCCTACGAACGGGTTAATAGCCGCCTTACCACTTACGTCGCCGTCTTTGTGGCTTTATTTTACGTTTCCCGGATTGAAAGCGCTAAATTAAACTTTTCAGCGTTTCTGGAAAAATTAACTGGGCGAAAGTTCGCCAGTACAACTAATTATTTAGGTCAGTGCTTAGAAATATGGGTTCAGGGGAAGTGTTCTAACTTGAACCGCCAGAATAAATGATCATTAATGCAGGGATTTAGGATTGCTTTTGTAGTTGGCAATAAACGGTAAACAGCAGCTCTGACACCATCCTGGAATAGATGCGGGGCTACTACTCCGATTATGTCCGTGTCACAATCATTACTCTATTTAGTAAACGTGGAAATAGGGTGTCTCGCTCATTCCTGACCTGGCTTTGTAGCAAAGAAGGATGCGATGAAATTGATTTTCAATGTGGTTGCTCTATTATGTGCTAATTATTGTGACAATTAGTCCAGAAAAGTCAAAATCTGTTTCCAACCATGCATATTTTGCACAAGCCAGACTAAAAAATGGAATCGAGCGATTTGTGATAAATATTTGATAAATTACTGTACCGGAACGGTGGGTCGTTGTAATCCAGTCTCTACAGAATAAAAAAACTGTCACTTTGCAGCAGTTAAGAGGAATCTTCGGAATCTGCTCCGAGTTGTCGCAGGACCGTGACGTAAAAATCGCCCCATTGTGATGGGACACAAATGCGAATTGGTTCGGATGTCCGGTAAAAATGCGATCTGAGTCGATTTGTCGTAAAACGTCGGTGGCTTATGTAGGATTTGTGAGGCTTTAGGCTGCATCCTGGTCGTTATTAATAACGCATTTACTTTTTATTCAGTACATTGATAGGCCACGTAATAGGTATAAGTGACAGGGCGCGTAACAGCTTGTTCCCAGTCATAAATTTCGGATTTAGTTCGAAAATTGGCAAATGCTCGATAAATCAGTCGATCTGGACGCATTATTGTATAAGCGGTCGATTGTACAAAATAGTGCCTATTATTTTACGAATATAAATTGAATTAATTTCAGAAAGGGGAGGGATCGCCACGTAAATCATTTTTTATTCATTTTTTGCACACCCTCGTTATATTTTAAATTTTCGAAAATGCTACCTGACGTGAATAATATTCCGAGTGGAAATTTTATTTGATTTTCCTGGTTTTTCTCGTGTGTACTGAGGTGAAATTATAAGTCTTGTGTACGTGGAGTATTTAAATATTTAAGCTGGAAAAAGGAGCAACTTCAAACGAAATGCCAGCTATTTTTCAGGTCGATAACACTTGTTTACGTACCGGCATAAAATACGTCACTTTGGTACAGTTGTTTTTTAATCAAAATTACGCAAATCTTGGAATCTATTTACGACCACGCTCCAGTTTTCCTTAAGAAAGGACAGAATTGATTTTATCTTAATTATACTTATTCATGCCTGTCAGATGCTGAAAAATCGCAAATATGCAATTATGTTTCTGTAAAGAAAATTCTTGCTGTAACAACGACAATTCTTGTTTCAATAATGAATATTAATAATTTGCGTGTTTATGTATGTCGCCGTAATTTATCATGGCTAAAAGTAAAATGTGACGCTAATAACTTCATCAACTTATTACACATAAATAATGTATGCTTATCTATTGTCATTAAAACAAGTAATACAAAAAGTTTGATGAAACTACAATGCTAATCATGTTTCGATATCAATAATCAATTTTTGCCAATGTTTTGCTGTAGTGTGGATAACAAATTTAAGTCAAAAAATTGTGTCTTGGATTTTCCTGAAAATTTACATTTTCCTTACAACAAACAAAATTTGTAATTTAAACCGGCGACAGTTCGTTTTGTAGTTTTAGTATTCCGGGCTTGTTTGGCGTTCTGCAGCTGAATAATTAAAACAAGGCAAAGGATAAATAAATATTAACTTTCGAGGCGCTTTTCTTTCATTCTTAACCCGTTGTGAGATAGAGCTTGATATTTCTGAAACATCCATTTGGAAAACTGTGCTTGTGTTCGATTGACACTATTTTTATTGTTTCAGGCTATTCTCCGTCATCATGTGGAAGGTATGTATCCGGAGTAGAATTGAGATGCTTTTTATTCCTGTTGTTATTGTCTGTTCTATAGGTATACCTATCCCAGATTTTTAAAATGCAGTGTTGACGATGTATCATATTGCACGACATTAAATATATTCCAGTGATGTTTGCGCTACCGTAGACAAAGGAATAAGTGCATACCAGTATGAAATACAAGACATTGTCGACATTCATTATTAGCGAGTCTCGCAAACGTTGAATCTAGGAAAGATATCTAAATATTAGCATCATTGTATGAATGCATAATTGAAACACTTCGCCTTGCATTATTCATAAAATCGTTAGGTAATTTTCACGTTTCGACGCTTAGTTAATATGCAAACTTGAAACTCAAAGATCTTCAAACAGAACGGGATGATCATCTGTTTCGGCGAATGTGTGCTGCAGCTAAATGCAATTTTCACTCTTAGTGTGCAGTAAAGAAAGAGATTTAATGCGAAAAATTTGCCACCTGCGCTGGCAGCTAAGCTGCCAGATTGTCCAAACAAACTTTTGTGTCAACAAGATTGTAGACGCTCCCGAGAAAAAATGCGATTGAACTTTATTATAATGCGGCTGTTTACTTTGAAGCTTTCGGGATACAGCGTTTATATTAATCAGGAACTGATTCACGAAGTTTCAGCTTCAAACTTTTGACGTCTTATTATTAAATATAGGGAAAAAGATTTCCTTAAAGCCACTTTCATAATCCTACACGGCAAAAAACTTATATAGGGAGTCACGAGGTAATGAAAATTTCAAATTATATTATAATATGAACCCAGTCATTGTTTTAAGGGAAATTATTCCGAGCCAAATCTTTTGTTTTTGCCCAACTTTGATGTAAATCCGGGCATGTTTTCATAGGTGGCTTTATTAGATAGAATCAAATTACCAAAGCAAAATTTGTTCCAAAGGACATAAAAGCATTTATCTGTGGTAAAAAATCTCTAATAGAAACATGTCCGACAGTTTTAGCTTGTATGCTTCATTTGAATTATTTGAAGAGTAAAGTTGCTCCTGTCAAAGGACCCGATGAAATCGGCTTTCAATTAGCACACCGTGTCCTGTAATATCCTAATGGACGTTGCTGTCAATTAGCAGTCATATTATCTGTCCATTTACATGAAACTCTGTTTGTGAACGCTATTCTCTCATACGTTACGCGACTGCTACAGAAAGAACGCTAGTCTTTTATTTCACCCAAAGCTCCAAGTAACAGGAAGCTTCAACACATTTTAAACCTTTTCATCATATCTATGATCTTTGCTTTAAACTTATTATTAACGTGATTGTAAATAGCGCAAGCCGTAAGCTTTTCATGTTTTCTCGATGGCAGAGAGCGCTTTCAAATTAAATCACTACAAATGGACATAATCCGCTTTGGAAATAATCTATTTTTAGTGCTTCAACACGTTTGTAAAAGTATCGTTCATTTGACGCGATTCTTTCAACAGACTAGCTTACCATAAGGTTTTGGCCATCACGTGAAAACATCACTAATGAAGTGGATAAATAATACATCTTGTCGCTTGGGTTGTATAGAATTTAAACAATAATTAATTACGACAAGATCCTAATGACGTGAAGCTGGCATTTCGAAAGCATTTTTTACGCTGGTGCAATTGCAAATCCTTTCTCGAAAGACAATTTTCTCTCTCGAGCGAGATCTAAACATGTTAATGATCCGAAATCCCTATTCCGCACCTGTGATTTTAAGGAATTTTCGGGACAGTTGAAATTTACTTAATAACAGTTATTACATCCAGCAGCTGAATTGCGTATGTACCGTCGTTTGGTACTGCAACTTAAAATTACCCCAGTCATTACTTGCACAGGGAAAATTAATCCAATTTCTTTCCGCATCGGCCATACTGACCCCAATTAATCACAGCAATTCGATGTGGTCGATTACGCCTTCGAAGAAAGCACAAAAATTCATTAACTCATTTTTATATAACAAATTGTTGCGAGCTGCATTGTTTCGTTCGTTTCTAATTTTTTTCGATCACGACAACGATTTTGTACTTAAATAATTTCGTAGATAAGGCTTCGTAATTGCTACTTTCCTGCGATATTCTCAGATCTGGTGCATATTAAATCAGCCGAATGTAAATTACTTCGGGGATGATATTGATCTTTACTTCTGTGCACACATCGTTGCGTTAAATCGAGTCATTTATAAACCTAATATCCTGATTAAGCAACTCTAATCATTATTGGGGTTTAATTATTTTTTTTAGGAAACAGAGTTGGTCCTCTGTTATTATGAGTGAAACTTTGTTGAAAAAAAAAAGTAAGAGGAGCATTAAACATTCTTTCTTCATCCACAAACTTTGTTTTTGTGATGGTTTTTTCAATGAGGGCGGAAAGGAATCTCTCACAGAAATTTCTGGAGTGGCTTCGTGCGAATTTTTTTCAATTGTTGAGCTCCTTTTTGTCGAGCAGCTCCTACAATCAGTAGTCATTTTGTCAAATTCCGCGCAGATAATGCAAAGATGGCATTGTAATGAAAATACGAGATCTTAAAGTTTCAAAGTCGGTAGCTAATTAGTGTTGCATAACACTGTTTCTCATTTTCCTGTGATCTTATTTAAACTTGCGAATGTGTGAACGCATCTAGTCTTGTCTAGTCACTTGACACAATAAGAAGTAGACATTATTCCACGAGAGCAGAATTAGAAGTTAACTCATAGCAGTATTATTTAACTTGTTTATACCAATTGGGGAATTGGGGTAAAAACTTGGAATTTGAGTTAAATTACTGACTCGGTCTTTAAATTACGGTGCTTTCATGAGAATACTTTCAGTAGTGAAACTTTGGGTTTCAAACAGGCAAATAGTTCGAAATTCTATGAAGTTTATTCTTGGATGTATTGTCTGTGGTGAATCTAGTTCAATACTAGCATTAGCTACGAAAAATGGAACGTTCTTTTGGCTTTTATTATTCGTGACAGTTAATAAAAGAAGTTAATGGAACAGCCTTCTGCAGATTATAATTGAAATATTAATGGCGGTTTCAAATATTTAATTTCCTCACTTCTTAAAAATGTAGGAGAATTTAAAGGCATCAAGGGTTTTGCAGTTTTCCTTGGTGTGTATTAAAACGTGGTAATGTAAAAACGGTGTGTGCCTGTCGGATAATTGTCACCCATCTAATGATTCAGTGAACAAACACGATAAATTATGGACCGTTCACGTCCGATACAATCCGTAATCCGTTCATTGGAAAATATAGTGAAGACCTCTGGTTTGTAGCTAGTAAATCAGCGGGGCAGCTAACCTAACCTGAATATATGAGCTTGAGCCCTATTCCGATTGAAATGTCGGGAAACGAAGAGAGACCCTGACCGAAACTTCCCGTGAATGCGTAACAGACGGGATATATTTTCGATCGACTATTGTACTTTAATGTGTCTTGAAAAATCCTGTTGGAATGTCAAGCGGTCTTATTTCGTTCTCTCCTAATAAATGGATGTATAAGGTCTTAGGCGGTGATTTTACAACGAGAGTACGAAATCCACAGATTTGCAAATAAATTTGTTTTTGTGTGGAATAGTCATGGCGGAGGTTTTACATTGTTATTTTTTCACAAAGAAAATGAAAGTCATAAAATGTTTTATGCCGCAAGAGAATCCCACATTTTACCTTAATAATTTCGGCAATCAAAGTTTTTCGGACAGGCTTTAAAAAGTTGAATTAGTTTTTATTCAGCAGTTCTTGACTGCCGTCATAAACCCCAACGCTTGTCACTCAGATTATTGTCTCAATAAGTAATAAGATTAAATTAATTGTGGGTTTAGCTTATTTGATATTTTCTTCCGTACAGTTAGGAGAGAGCTGAAAGCTGAAACACTCAAAATTCAAGTTACGTTTGCCAAAAATTATTGTTCTTTTCAATTTGAAAACATTTGCTCCATTTGGAAAATAAATTTTCACAATTTTTCAGGAAGGAAAAACAGCTTAGCCATTCTATATTTCATAAAGTTGTCAACTGTGAAATTTTAATTAGTACGAGTAGTACTAGCACATTTATTTGCACGTATCTATTCTTTCACATGTTTTTCACAACAAGATAAAAATTTCAACAAAGGTAATATCAGGTTGTTTGTGCAGTTGTTCTCGTTCCTTGTAGAGACATGAACAAGCAAGGCCGAGATATTGAAAGTTATTGTAATAGCAACTGATACACAGTAATCAATTGTTACATTTTTCTGATGACTCTCTTTTTTAACTAAATGTTTGGTACACTCTTTGTTGCATCTACAGATGTTTTGTAATATATTTATTCTCCTTCAAAAATTTTTTTATTACGTGAAATTTGCATGACCCTTGAAATTAACACTCAAGAACCCTCTTATCTCTATAGTCGTTTTAACGACCGATGGTGTCCCACTTCAGCAATTGACAGTAATGTCTGATCATCATCACACTAGCGAGAATTTCCCCGAATTATTATTATTAGTGTATGTATGTGTTTATTTTGTTTATTATACCTATTATTTCCCACGACCGTATTTCCGTATTTTTTTCTTAGTTGTTTTCAATGCCGGTGGATTTTTTTAGTAGAGGTATTACTATGGAACGACCTATGTGTACAATTACTTTTTGAGGGTGAATCTAGCGCAAGTAATTTTGGAAGCGTTTAGTAGTGTTTGGTGTAACATAGGTATGCAATAATGCTCTCTTGACACTTGGTATTTTTGTAACGAGCGAGTTTAAGCAATAAGCCCTTGGTTGCGCAGGTAATCCAATGTGGTCGACACAATAAAAGTTACTCTGCACAACCCTGTTTAATTATATCTTTGCATTACAATCATTACAACACATAACGGATAATGCGGTGATGTTTATCGTTGGTATTGTTTTTGTGTGCGTTTTAAATGGAGAACCGAAATATTAAAACGGATGTTAACATAGCTATTAAGCCATCATATGACAAGGATAAAACTTGTATTTATCATTAAAAATTCAAATTACAAACCACGGATTATTGGCTCCGAAACGTTTTCCAAATTATAGTTATCTATAGTTGTTAGTATGAAATAGAAGTTGAATGTTAGATTGGTCTATTACCATATAAAGGGTACACGGTTCGTTGGTACATGGACGCACGAACTCTACGACTGACTTTTTATTATCTCGGTTCGTCAGATTAAATGTTTTTCCTCGCCTAATAGAATCTTGGACGTATCAATTGTTAATAAAGGGAAAATGATAGGGTTGTTTCGATAATCGTGACGTCCGAGACAAGAAAATTAGCGCTTAATATGGTTTTGGTACGTGGGATTTTTCAGAATGAAGCGAGTCAAAGCAGCATATTAAGTATGAATCGGCCAATGTAATAATAAGGGATTAATGTCGCCTTTTAGAGAATTGAATCCACAAAGTTAATTAAAATTGTTAATTTTCGTTCTATGGCAATTTCGAGCACAAAAGTTGTCGCCCCATCCACGATTTAATTTATTTCAGGAAATAGAATCCTTTTGAATTTGAAATTCGTATACAAATCACAAAATGGCAATGAATTAGTTATAACGCGAGTCGTTTCCCGTTTTGGATCTCGTCGTCGCAACCTCAAAGAAACACACTTAGATATCGAATCGAATTAATTCCTGCGAAAAATTCCCCGAGTCAATCAACATATTTCCAGCGCTGAATGAAATTGCATGTAAATTCATTTGGGGAAATTAAAATTGGAAAACGATGACTAGTGATCGTGAGCTCTCAACTTGAATGAAATCAATGCAATTTTCACAGTTCATTTGCTACACTCGATATGAAATCCTTCCTGTTTACACTTGACGAAACGCTCAAATTCAAAATTAAATTCTAAAACGACTTCTAAAATGTTGCCTCAAACTATGCAGGGAAGTAATTCGTTACTCGAGAAATGCCGCTTACCCAGCAGAATTGTTGCAGTATTACGAGAGTCTTGCACAAAACGAATGCCAAAAACAAAGGCTTGAAGATTATATTAAATTTCTTTGAGGTTGAAAGGTTAATATCGCAAACGCTGCTCCCGAAAAATCCATCAAACGCACACACCAAACATCACGCACAATAAAAACTTAACCCATTTAATGCCCAAATCATGATTAATTACCCCTGTGATTCATTAAATTTTCAACGCGAACCTCTATTCTGTAATGTACGATTCGAACGACATTTATCCCTAAATTATTTAACTTGGCTACGATTAATAATACATAAAGATGTACTTTGAGGTAATAATGTTTCACGTGACGTGTCTAGATGATTAGTCACTGTAGTCGGTTACACCGATTAATTTAAGGCAGTGACACACGTGCGGTTTAACCGCTGGCGCTAGTTGCAGCTCGGGCAAAACCGCTGTCTTATAAGAAGACATGCAAAGCCTTATCACTAGCTGCGGTTACATTTTTCGGCTCATAAGCCACGCAATTCGATCGGTTAATTCGGTGTACACGATCTATAAAATATTTCCACCGGAGACCGGAGCAAAATCGAGGGGCTCTAATTTGATAAAATCATTTCGACACCGAATTTTCACCCAAATTTTCATAGAATACACAGAGGACCCCTAATGGAATTAAATAAAATCGATTATGTACGTCATTCGTGATGTTTGTCCGATTTATATGATATGAGTGGTTGTTAATTGGACCAAAACTAGTGTAATTTTACACAATTCTACAGGGATTATATATATAGGTATATTACAAACGGAAAAAATGAATCATTTGTAATAAATATAACTGAGTGCTTGAAGTGATTGAATAACACATTCCAGCAAATTTTTACTTTAGACGAAGCGAGTGCTGAATGCGAATGTGAAAACCGTGTTAATTTTGATTTGAGGGATTTTGAGAAAATCGGATTTGATGTTCTGAAAGTCGTCCTTTTTGGTTTCTATTAAGTGAAAAGATCAAAAGTAGGTGCTCCCTATGGATTTTTAATGGAACATTCAAATTTTAAATCCATTTGTTATTCCATCTGTTTTACTGTTTCGTGTAATTAGTTTTCTTGAAGTGTACATAATACTATATATGAAAATTTGATCTGCCCAGTTGTAGGTCATTAAAAGCTTTTATTTAACTCACAATGTTATCTTTCTGTCTGCTATTTTTTCGGAGCCAATTTTGAAAGGGTTCCTGTTGTGCCACTAAAGTGAAATTTGGCATTCTTACATAATCTGCTTGACAATGCAATCCCATGTAGTTAAATACCCCCTAAAGGGGTTAAATGGGGTTTTGAAGTTTTAGGTTATGTTTACAAAGGGGTTCTCGATTTGTAAATTTGAGAGGGTTCCTGTAGTCGCAATGAAATAAAATTTAACATGCTTACGTAATCTGCGTGACAATGCAATTCTATATAATTAATTACCCCCTAAAGGTGTTAAATGGGGTTTTCAAATTTTAGGTTGTGTTTACAAAGGGGTTCTCGATTTGTACATACCGTAACTTATACCGACATAGACGGTATGTTGGTCATTTGAACGTCACGGTAGATGCACAGTGAAATAACAATAAATCTAAATAAAGACTAAAAAGCAAAAAATAAAAATATATAAAAAAATGTTTTTTAAAAAAAGATGCACTAAAAAGTAAAAAACAATGTATTTCAATCACACGAGAATATTTTTTCCTACAGGTTAAAATTCTAAAATTTATAAAAGCTTTGGGAGTTATAAAACTACGGCATTACAGAATTACTTTGTTCAGTTGACAACTCACAAAGCTTTTATAAATTTTAGAATTTTAACCTGTAGGAAAAAATATTCTCATGTGATTGAAGTACATTACTTTTTACTTTTTAGTGCATCTTTTAAATAAAAGCTTTTTTTAAAAAAACATTTTTTTATATATTTTTATTGTTACATTTTTTTATCAAAATAACTCGAAATCAAAATCGAAATAATGGAGGAAGAAATAAAATGTTGTATTGTACACAGCGATAAAGTTCAAGTTCAGTTTCAGCCTTTCAGCCTACGCTTCGAAGGTAAAATAAAATTTTATCGTCTCGTATAATCATACAACTTTCATAACTTGTTCAAATGTCGAATTGTATTAGACCATTAAGACTTGAATGATGGTCTAACACAGTTTCCAAAAATTATTTTTTTTGAATAAATAGTTCAGCTGTAAGTGACATAGACGGTATGTTGGTCATTTGGACGTCACGGTAGATGCACAGTGTAATAACAATAAATCTATGCAATAAATAAAGACTAAAAAGCAAAAAATAAAAATATATAAAAAAATGTTTTAAAAAAAAAGCTTTTATTTAAAAGATGCACTAAAAAGTAAAAAATAATGTATTTCAATCACAGGAGAATATTTTTTCTTACAGGTTAAATTCCAAAATTTATAAAAGCTTTGGGAGTTATAAAACTACGGCATTACAGAATTACTTTGTTCAGTTGACAACTCCCAAAGCTTTTATAAATTTTAGAATTTTAACCTGTAAGAAAAAATATTCTCCTGTGATTGAAATACATTATTTTTTACTTTTTAGTGCATCTTTTAAATAAAAGCTTTTTTTAAAAAACATTTTTTTATATATTTTTATGTAATTTATACAGTTGTGGACAAAAAAAAATCCAAAGTAATCAAAACGATTATTGTTTACATTAGCAATTTGATTAAAATAGGAATAATTTTTAAAGTTGGGGACAACTGGTCAGTAAGGCGGATTGGTCTCTACTTAAAAATATTTTGAAAAAATGGAGACAGCAAGGAACAATAAATAAAAATCCTGGATCTGACGAAGAAAGGTTTCTAGTCAAGAGCAAGATGAATTTCCTGAGGTATTTAATTTCTAATAATGTGAAACATGATTAAAATCACGATTGCCTAAAGGACATGTTACATAAGCGAAAAAACAATCCCATTTTATTTTCTCCACTACTATATATTCTAAGATTTGAAGACAGACCAAATTTGGATTGAAAATTAGTTCATTAGATTCTGAGGTAGAGGAGACACGTTGTCACACATTTACTTATTAATTTTTGCAGATGTAGGGTTTATATATTCTATTTTTATCTTTAGAATAAAGTGCTTTTAATTATTAGAATATTCTTTATTATTTCATTTATTATAATTTTAAAGTTGTAACTGTTTTAAATTTTGGTGGATGCGCCGGGCAAAATTGTTACTTTTTTTTTAAATTATTAATTGCACATAATTGTTAATTTTTTTAAACTAGATTTTCCTACAGTTTTGAAATCATAGCAATAAATGGTTATTCAGGAAAAGGAAAAGAAGTTTTGGTCTAAGAACATTTTTGTTTTTTTTTAATGTTGAAAAATGAGAATGATATTTGAGGGATTTATTTCATTAAAAGTTATATTATAATCATTACTTTATTCAGTGAATATTTTTTGCTGCAAAACCCAAAACATTCAAAACACCAATAAAATTCCAAAAAGTAAGACCGATGGAAACAAATGGATTTCTATTTTGGATTTTGGGTTAGAAAATCAACACATACAGAGCACCTATTTTTTACCTTTCATTACCATAGAAATCCTCAGCCAAGAAAAACATTACAAAAGTTTTTCAAAATTCATTCAATAAAAATTAAAACGGATTTGAAGTTCATTTTCTACACACAAAAAAAATTAAAGCACACCGCCTTTCGCGTAATGGTATTGGCTCTGCTCGCCCAACAATTAGAATTACCAATCTAGACAGAGTCGGTTCCATCTTCCCATGTCAAATTGGATTGGACACAACTAATTAAAACGGAACTGTCACCTCCCGAAAGTATGAAAAGCACGTTGCAAACTGGTTTAGTTGTTATTAAACACAGAAATCAATAAAAGAACGTTGGAACAAGCAATGCCATTAGCACACCCAACGGGACAACGCGCTTCATTTTTACTCGATTTATATTGAAAATTTACTAACCATAGTCGAAGTAGATTTCCTGCTATTTTCTTTCAGAGACTTTTTATTCATACTTTATTGCTGGCAATTTCTCGGAAAAAATTTAAGAATCCACCCAACGCGTCTCCTTTTTATCACCCGGTACTTTTGTTGTATATCAGCCGTGTTATATTGATTTTCAAATTTCAATAGTAACTTAGGTTCTTTTGTGTGCATTTTGTCGTTATCATCAAAACGTTTATTCATAATACTGACATATTTTATAGCGCAAACACTAAATTTCGTGTTTGACATATTTGCGCTTGAAACAGTTTCAGGCAATTTCCGGCAAAAGTTCCATTTGATGTAAGATTGAAGCGTCATGTTCAGTGCATATACGGATGTATACATTATGGGTGCAGTTTTATAGCGTAAATAAAAAGACCGCCAAAAATGCATTAGCACACGTAGTGGGTAAAAGTGCACCAGGGTGCAATATTACCTGACCTTCCTTGATATCAAACAGAAATGCGACAAACAGCACGAAAATTCTTTTAATAAATATTCTTCGGAAAGGGTGTGTAACCTGTGCTACATCTCGCTCAATTGTTGTAAAAACATCATGTGCCACTGGCACTTTGTGTACACAGGCAAATATGTTTCCTTTGACAAGCAAATTAACAAATACTTTTATTTGTGCCGTGGTAAATGAAAAGTTGATAAAGCACTCCGTTTAATCTTTTTTGTTTTAGCTTTTAGAGAGCAAATCGACTTACATTATCTGAAAACATGAAACGGCGGACTAGCACTGATTTAAAAATGAATTTGCTGATTGGGACGGCGCACAATTTCTGCCTAGCATATTGTTTATAAATTTTTAATGCTGTTTTTGGTGAGGAGTTTCTTTGTTTGAAAGTGGCGTATTTTCAAAGGCCATTAGTCCGTTTACACCGTGATGAAAGCAAATAAAAAGCCGGTACATTCGTAATTTTGCTTGCAAATTCCCCACCTAGGAATGCAATTTCCTATGAAATACGAGATGCGGCCCGTAACAAATGACATTTTAAAGTTTTGGTTTAATTTTTAATGGTTGTTAAAATTAATTGCATTCTGCTTTGTTTCAGATAAAATAATTGCATCCAAGATTCTGCACCGCCCGTCTGAAATGCTTTGAAGCAGTGTAATTATTTAGGTAAGTTATGAAACATTATATGAAAATATCGAGTTAAGCCGCGCTATTTCATGAAACATCGATACGGAAGATATCCTAGTCTAGCCGCTGACATTTCCATCATTACCAGACGAACGTAGATACCTGCAAACAATGAGCCATGAATCCATCAAAAAGCAGGATTTTGAAGCGTTCCTGCAACATGTAATAGAGGCACATGTATGCTCTTTGTTGTCTTCGCGTCTTCTTTAAAGGCGTTTCACTTCTTTTCCAAACCGATTTGAGAGCACTACACAACTAACGGCAGCGTTGTTTTCCGCGTTCTTTAAATTTTTTTATTTGAAGCCACATGTTTCCAACGTCACCGAATGTTTGTTGCTTTTTCTGAAAGCTTTGTTATGAAGCTTGAAGGAAATGCGACGGAAACTCTTTCACCCGCTTTTGATGACAATTTCGCTCCATTTTCGAATTAGGCGAAACATGTTTTAATTTAGATAGATTTGTTGAGAATTTTGCTGAGATTGTGCAGGTGATAATGTTTTCAATTAGGAGATTTCTTCGGCGATTATAAAAGCGTCTGTGCTAATTAGGACACTTTTATTCAATTATAGGGTCCGGGTAGATGTTAATGAGCGGCGGGAAAGTGTTCCAAGCACTTTACAACTTCTGAAGGGTTTTAATTTTATTTGAAAAACTGATTTAAGTAAGTTTGCAACGAAAATATCAAAAAGCATGTTTCGGGTGGTACCAGAGAAAGTAGGTTTTTCTTTCAATTAATATTTAATGTAATCTACACGAGAATAAGTGGTCAGCCCTGACTTTTCAATCGGTAATCGCACAAATGGATAAAGCAGCGTTGTCCGCACTTTTATTTAAATTTTAAATTCTGCCGTTGGGTCGATACGAACATCTTGCGTGATTTTATTAAAGCGGCAAAGAGTTGGGTGTTTTGGCAAGTTTGCGGTGTTTCTTTTTGCTAGTCGACAGGAATTTGATTCACATTCCGCGCTGGAAACTTGCGAGGCGACGAAATTAAAAAGAAGTTGACGAGAAAATCTAAAGATAAATAAAGTGGCAAAAGAATGATGCATCGGCTTTCTATAAATTGGAACCGTCAGAGTCTACATCCAAGAGATTACTTCTGCACTCTAGTATTCTCTTCCCGCTCACATAATTCCACCCTTTGCCCTCTAATTCGCATTTAAGTCACGTTTAGACAAAAATAACGATTGATAACAAGAAAGCGAATTGGCCATCTTTACGGCGTCGTAAAAATGGAATGACATTCTGGCGTGAATGAATAAAATATAAGCCGGAGCGGAAACCGAAAATTTTTTCATATCTAAATTTTATAAAGGCGTCGATTGATAGAGAAAATACACATGCGAAATTCTACTTCTCGACGTTTCTATCTGCTGTCATGGCGTGCTGACAATATAACAATAGCCGTGTTTCACCCTTCGCTGCAAGGGGGCGTAAACCGCTTCGCATAATAACTCGCACAATTTCCGGTTTACCCCTTGGGACCCTGCTAAGCCGTCACACGTACGCCCCTGAACAAACGGCTCGCTACCATGTATTAAATTTTAAACCATTATCCTACATTCTTCCCAGCTAAGACCAAACGGGCACGCGCTTTTTTCTGACGCGAGTTAATTATTCAAATTTCCCTCCCGAATTTAATTGCCCAACATAATCTTCCACTCTGCAGGCATATTTATTTCGTTAATTAATGGTCATGCACATTTATGAGTGGCAAGTGGCACAATTTCTAAAGGCTACAAGTCGATGGAAAAACTCGGTGTGTATCTGCGGCCAATAAAGTGAGCGAAACGTTCCACGGTCAATATTTTGAGAGGACTAATGCTAATTGGAGCCAAATTGTTTACTACGTGCTACATTAAGTCTATCTTCGTAGCCTATTAAAACAAGAACCCCAGCTTGGAGTTTGCTTAAACCAGAACTTCCTGTATGGCTCCCCCAGGCTCTATTTGGACATATGTCGACTCGAAGAAGCCCTCCAAGGGCACGAGATATACTGTTTCAGAGTGAGGGGACATTAGGAGAATGTCTTCCGAGGCAAAGATTCGGCGACATTTCCAGCGAATATCACGCACGGCTAATAAAAGTGTCTCCACTTTTGCACTAGTAATTTTTTCCACTGTCTTAAGAATTGAATTTGTGGAGTAGTCGGACCGATGAAAACGACGCATATAACACGAGAAAATGGCATCGGAATCGCTCGAACGTTATTCTTCCAATAAATTGTGCTAAAATTGCCCTCTTGACTGTAAAGTAGAAATATTCCTGCTGTTATAGTTTTCCTCGCACACTTTTTATTACTTAAAAAGGTTTTGATATACGACCGTGTGTGAGTTTGCAACAAATTGGACAAGTTTTAATTCCGTTTTTGGCGACTTGTTTGTCTCATTGCTGCTTTTACGTCCGCCCATTAGGTTCAAATAACAACCAGATGCCACTACAAAAACAGAAATGTATAGATTATCATCAGATCCAGACGAAATTTATAAAAGGGCCGAAATGCGTTTTAGGACACACTAGATTTAACACGGGAGAGTGTTAATAAATCCGACAAGATAAAAAAGAGATGATTCCATCCGGTTGACTTTTTAAATCTATGACGAATGTTTTGTCTGTATAAACTGACAAAACATACGTTTGCTTCTTTAGCTCTCACATAAGTCATAAAGCGTTTTCACAGGAGATCCAATTTGGCTTCCAAACCGGTATAACTTCATTATTCACGATTAAATTAATATTCAACTTTTAATTTGATATGCGCAATCAGTTACAGTTTTAGATTTTAATGGAGATTTTAAAAATGATTCAACTCGAGAGGAAATTTTACCGTCGATAAATTTTTGAGCTTTTAATTAGCAAAAGCGTCTATTTCACTATACGATTCAAAAAAGGAGACAATCAAACGCCTTTGATAAGGCCAGGATTTTTGCAGAAATTCTTCGCCATGGGAAATAAGCTGGTGGTATGGTTAGTAGTAAAGTTAGCATCTCAATATACCGATAATCCTATCAGTTTCGTATTTAGCGAGTTAATTATAAAGGTCGTATTCCCAATATCCTTCCGCAATCAGTTAAAAGGGTCTTCTGAATTGTTAGTCCGCAATCTATTTAGCTCGTGGCTGCTTTTCTATTACTTATCATGCTTTGTGTGGCAGTTATTAATAATAAAATGTAATTTTATTGCCACCTTCGGGGATTTTGCGCCAGTTAGATTCGATAAACAATATTATTAATGTATAAAGCGGCCGTATTTTGTAATTTTTATTAAGGAACAACTCCAATGGTGGCCAGGTTGGAAAAATATTTCTTCTACACCCTCTCACTGTTTAATTCGGGCGTAAATAACAAAAAATTTCAGCTACAGGATCAAACTTCCCTTTTTCTTGCAACTCTGTTAAAGCTTAAAACTTCCCTCATCCTTTTGTTTATTTTTGTACAAGTTTAATCCAGAAGAGACGTGCATTGATCGCAGGGGCTGCAGGAAAAAATCGTAGGGTATGCAGGACCACGGGCTCTTAACTGAAGCTTCTTTTGTTATTCCTGACCCTCTGTAGCAAAAAGCACGGTCTGGTGGAAGCGGGGTATTTTTCTCGTCTTCGGGGAAAACATGATTCCTCTTCAGCAATTTAAAATTTTCAAGAGACTTGTTGACTCAATATCTAATAACGAGGCGTGAGTCTAAAACACGGTGTCACACAATTACGGATTCTTCACGATGGTGAAAAATGAGTAAGGGTGTTTTTGCCGCTTCGTAGACGGAAGTTCTTCATTATAGTGCAGGTCTATTGAAACCAGTGCAATTTTGCCCTGGCAATAAGAATAAGACACTGAACGGTAAAAAGTAGCATGGCTTTAGGTGGACCTTCTCTATGCATCTAATATTCGGGGAATATGCTTCCACAAAGACAACCAATTTAAGAAATATCTTTTATTCTGAAAGAAGGGCAAAACGAATTTAAGCGGGTCGAATTTTCTGTTGTTTGTTGCTTCTTGTTTTTCTTTGTTAGCGACTACCTGGCAGTCCACATTTGAATTTTGTATTATGAATGAATAAAAGTTTCCCATATCAGAGTTCAATAAGCTTTTTTGTCTTGCACATATCGTTGTAAACTAATATTGAGGCCATCTATATGTATAGGTCTAAAGTTCGTGTTTTTATTTTTGTGTGCTTATCGATTTGCAAGTGGTACATAAAAGGGAACAATTTTGCTAAAAATGTTTTTCATTATAAAAATTGCTCTGGAAATAAAACGCCTTTCTACATGAAATGAGGAATTGTCCTGGAGCGAAAACAAATGAGAAAATAATTTAATTTTTTTGATGAAATTTTTGTTTCTATTGTAATTTGAAATTTGCATATTTATATAAGCACGGGCATGTTCTTTATCATAAATTCGCATAATCAACATGAAACAATTTTACCAGAAATAAACATGTTTATTTTAGGAGGATTAACACTTTTACTCAATTAGCATGAATAAATACCCGAAAATTATTTATCACCCTTTTTTGATATTTTAACAAGCTCGTCCGTTTTGTTATTCCTTAGAATCTTGTAACTTTTTGTTGCCATTATGTAAATAGTCACTCCGAAGAGTGTAACTGAAAAGTAACTGAGTAGTTTGATCTGAAATGTAAATATTAAACTTTTCACAGAAAGGCGATAAAAGCTTTTGATTTCTGTGTTTGTTTGACTGACGTAAAACGCGATACGTCTACATACACAATAGACGTG
Source organism: Tribolium freemani (assembly GCA_939628115.1). NCBI lineage: Eukaryota > Metazoa > Arthropoda > Insecta > Coleoptera > Tenebrionidae > Tribolium > Tribolium freemani. The sequence goes on along the minus strand of OW626785.1, from coordinate 13,539,203 downwards.
AATATAAACCAAAAAATAACAAATTTTTATAAAAACTGATAAAATAAATAGATAGCAGAGGTTTGTGTGGGCGTACGTAAACCGAACCACAAAGGGGTGACGAGCAGTAAAATAAACCAAACTTCGATTTGAACAGCATTTGTGATGTTCTCTTTTGATAGTTTTAATTGGAACGAAGGAATAAATTGGTTCGGATTTCGGGTGACCTCGTAAAAAACACAAAACTTCTTCCAAATGCCCCAAAAACTTTTACTTGGCAAATGAATTTAAATTAGGCCCGACTCTAGCCCTCCATAAGGATCTTAACAATAACTGGGCACCTCTGTTTAATGTAATTAACCTTAAACTATTCGACTATTTTTTTATACGATGATTGACGAGTACTCCACTTTTATGCATAATGGAAGAGGTAACTTGAAAAAGTGTTTGCATTTTTTTAGATAATTAAAATGGAATTATAAATAAGCAGATTACTTGGTTATTGAACAATTCAAGACAAAGTTTTGTACTTGAATTATTAATGAAAATGTCTACAAGTTCCTGCTTTCTTCATAACTGTAAAGCATAAGTTGCTAACGATTTCAGTAACAGACACTTTTAAATTTAAAATTTAAATACTTTAACGACGCGCTTCTTTCAACAAAATCGATTAGGTTTTGTACAAACGTGAGTATTTAAGTTTTATTTGTTAAAGAGGTATTGATTGCAATTTACTTTTTTAATCCTGTGTATCTTTATTAATAGATTAAATATGGTTATTTATATTCCAAGGGAAGTAGAATGACTACAGACGATTTTGGGTTCAAAATAATAAAATAATGTATTGTGTTTTAGAAAATAAATGATATATCAAACAAATTTCTGTCTTTGTGTTTGTACGTAGCACATTATTATCGGATTCAACTGAGTTAATGACACAGAATGCATTGTTCGATTTTCTTTATGCATTTATCTCGAAAAAGCAATTATTCCGGCGATAAATCCAACGAGTAAGCTCCAATAAAAACTTTAAAATGTGCCTGACTAAGTGCTAACGTTCATGAATCATAGGGACGCTTTAATCTACTGAGTAATTATATTATCGATTTTTGCTGGAAAAGGTCCAGCTCATTATTGCAAAACAAACTAGTGTGGATTTTCGTCGTGAGGTGCAATAATTCAACGTCGCAGATCACAAGTAGCAACAAGTAAAGCATAGATCACAAGAGTGGCCGTGTCCAGTGGTGGCGTTAGCCGTAATTAACTGGTGTTTGCTCAAAGACCTTCGATACGTTAAACAAAAGCCGGCTTTCGACGCCCCTTGAGAGAACTGCGGTTGTCATCACATTGAATAAATTGCTAATCACTTCCAATTCTCGCCTCCTATTAACAATCTCATATTCTCCCGAATCACATATTTTAAGCTTAGGGCTTCGATCCTGCGGCTTGCAAACAATTTCGACCTGTGTCAACAATGGGGTATGCATGGCAGGTAATCTGAACTGGTAAGGCTACTTTTGCAAATCAATACTGTTTAGGATTCTGCACGAGAATAGCTCTATCGGGCCATCTTTAATTCAGGCAGTTCTAGACAGTTCGATTACTGTCTCTTGCTCGTTGGTTACGATTCACGGTTTTCTATAAACTATTGTCATTGAAAATGCATGGCAGTGGCCGCTATCTCAGTCCCCTTTAATTTATGACACCGGATAATTTGTAATGATGTCGATTGCAAATTATTTCATTTTGCTTCCCTGCTTTCGTAATGCTTTCATTAAAATTAGAATGAAGCTTTGTGCAAAAATTTGGTATCACATATCACGGTTTCGCTGATTTAATGGCCTTGTCAGCATCACACTAATTATTTAGACTCCCACTGTCCCTCTTCATACGTCCTAATTATTTCAGAAAATTATTTTTTGACCCAAAATAGATACTGATTATGTACAGCATAATATTACAGGCAGTAAATGGCAAAAAGCATAAGTCCCTTTATTTTGATAGACCTGAACATTTCCAGACTGTTTTTTGTAAGTTTATGATCTACTTTAGTAAATTAGAAAAATGCATAACCAGGAAAATAAGTTCACTATTAATTTAACTGAACATTGATGTATTTAAGTGACCCTTATTATTTTCAGCAAGTACCTACAGGTAATTTTTCTCCAGCTGTCATTAGAAAGTTTTTAACTTCCAATTAATTGCTTTGAAATTTTATATGCAACCAATTTACAAAAAAAAAATTAATGGTCAGCAAGTTCTACAATTAGCTAGAAAAGAAAAGGCGAGTTTTAATCAATAAAACATGTTTAAAATTTCAAGTAGAATTTTTTGCAATTGAAAACGCTCTGCAATAATTATGGTTAAATTTTTAATGGTACTGCCTTTGTTCGGGACAAAACAATATCGATGGCGCTCTGTTTCGGTTTGTTCTTGGCACTTTTATAAAGTTCAGCTTCATTATTTCCCCTTGAACCTCTCCTTGTAGCATCTGCAACGACTGTTGGGCAAGTCGTTATTTAATTCAATTTGTATCCAGCCGCGGCTTGTTTCCCATTGACACTGTTCTCAATTATTCCGTTTATAGTTGCAAGAAGTGGTGGGTATTCCAAACAAGCGCAGCTTTCGGCGGGTCATGAGGTCGCTGCTGCATAATAACGGAGGCTGGGATAAATGGAAATTAGCATTGTTTTACGTTTGTGCAGGGACGATCAAATCTTTCATAAAATTTGGGCAAACGGAATTTCTGTATTAAACAGTTTTTAATTGATTTTGATCTCGTACGGTGTGGCTATTTTTACATTGAAGAGCTGCATGTAGAATTAATTGAATTGTCCTGTTCATAATAATAATAATTGAAATCATCGGAATTAAATTTGATGCTGAAAGCAAAATTCTGGGTCAGTATTTTCAGCGCAACTTTCGATGCAAAGTTATTCAGATTCCCGAATTTTTAAGCCGAATAATTATGGAATGATGATATTGTTATTAAATGGAAATTTCCATTTTATATGTAGAAATAATCATTTCGTTTTATTTCACTTTTACTGTTTGCTTTAAATATTTAACTCTTTTAAATGCCGACATTGTAAGGCAATTAACATGTCCATTAAAAATTCATCATTAAAATTAAACACTTCTTTTTGTCCAACTCGCATATAAAATTCCATCGATTGTTTTGCGCCATTCTATTAACGATTTTCCTCGGTGTTGATACTTCAAAAATGAAAGATGAATCGGCTTACTTAATATTCCAGTCCTCACTAGAAACATTGACTTTAAGTAACGAGCAGAGAGAAATAGCTGCAGGCAGGTAGCATTATACAGAAATTCGAGGGAAACGACCAGGTTAGCTCTCTGAGGTGCCCCTTCTGTCTCTCTAAGCTAATCTGTTGCCCGTATTTAAACAAGAGGACAAAAAAGATATACGCTCAAGCAAATTGTTTAATTTTTGTATCCCCCTCAGGTGCCCGAACCATAAAACTCTTAACCGGCTTTTGTAATAACTTCACTTAATTACTAGTTGCAAAAATGATCGGGTCCCGACCCCACTTTCTTCTCCTTTAAGTGTTTTGATTTTTCCTGTCGTTTTTTTGAGTACTTTAGCACTTTCTTTGTAAAAAATAAATATGAGTGGTTTCTTATCGTTGCTTTATGCAGTTTTTGTTTTTGAACTGAAAATCAATTTTAATACAGAAATGAGTTTTAAATTCGCTTTGAGCTCCCCAAAAATATAAAGGCCACCCCTGTTTATCTAAAGGAGGGTTTTGGTGTGAGGTTTCGTTGCAAGGATGAAAAAGGAATAGAAAAACGTTTTGTTAGGATAATATTGTTGTTAATTTCTAAATCCTGAGGGCGCTGTTTTAGCAGAAGGTTGAAAGGGTCGGTTAGTAAAGTACGTGTAGTTTTTAATGAATAAACTCACTTCGAAAGTATGGCGTTTGTATCTGGGTGTAGTGGCAAATTTAATGAAGCCCGAAAGGATCCAGCGGCGTGTTTTTGTTTCACTTAGAAATTTACTTTTATCCAGTTTAAACGTAATGAAATGTTTACAGTGAAAACACTCTTACAGAAGGGGTTTGTTTCATGATAGCGGAAGTATTCTAAAATAAACTTATCTAGTGACGCATAAGGGAGGAAATTCAATGATCGATTAATATTCCGTAACAAACGACTCATTCTTCATAAAGTGACAGGTGAGTCGGACATTACTCAAACGCTCGGCTCCCTTAACCGCCACCAAGAATTGTAGTGTCACCCCTCTCTCTGATGCCAGTGTAAACAATTCCTAATAAATGACTTCCATTATTGCCGAGGCTTCACCTGGGATCGCTCCTGGAACAATATTTCATCATGGCGAGGACAGATCTCGATTAGGCACCGCAGGAATGTTCTCCTGTTTGTTAAATAGACAAGCGGAATTCAATTGTACATCTGATTAATTAGTCACAGCTGATTGTACACTATTGGTGGAGGAATTTTCGCGTAATTAAAGATTCCAGCGGTTGACGATGCAATGCTTCTTTTCCATGACTGCAGATGTTATTGAATTGGCGCGACGCCGCCGCCGCCACCCGCCACCGCCGCCCCCTGCTGATACGGATCTGCTCACTTCGGATAAATTTATCGCAGCCGGTATCGCGCACCAGCACCGCCTACACCACCGACTGTCGTAATTAAACCAAATAAGAAAAAAATCAGACATGCGACACATTGCTGACTTCTTCTTATATGAAAAAGCTTCTTTCGGACGACTCACCGCATTTGGACGAGTGAGCAAGAAAAATTGATATGAGAAAACGATGCACAAGCAAAAGGAAAATCACTGATTCTCAAAGTGACGTATTTGTCGACTATTTTGAACTCGGATGTTTTGCAGTAAACTCACTATTATTACAAATATTTCGCTAAAAACAATTCTTTTGTTCCTTCTTTGCAGCATTAAGTGTTATAAAATGTTTGAACGACCGTTAATCAAACAGAAACGATCGAAGTTGTACATTTTATGAGGCGAAAGACTATTTGCGAGTATCTTTTTATTTCTATGATTTAAGCCCAGATACAAACTCTAAAAGCACTTTGTAATAATAGAAAAGTCCTTATCTCTCAGTTCCCTTGTTCTCTAAAAATAAAAATAACATCAAAGCCTTAAATCTGCACAAACTGATATTCCAGTAGATGTATCTATAGATGCTTCAAATACAATATTGAAACAGCCAATCTTGTAATTTTCATAACTTTGGGTGTCATTTTACAAGTTTAATTTTTGTCATAACTTTCTATAAATTAGAGGATTCTTATTTAAACTGATACAGAAATGCAGTTCCACCGACACCTCGTACACTGTTCGAAAAATTTATCGAGTAAATACTTGGATGATTTATTACTATATTCGATTAACTTCAATTGAATAAACTAAAAAGTCATCGACGAAATTGAGTGTATGTTGGTATGGGCATACCGGCCACATGAGTTGGCTTGTGCACGAATTTAAAAATTAATAAGCTTTTCACGTTTCGGTTGAAAAACAGGAAATCTGATGTTGATTTTAATTGAATCAGCAACTTCCCTCTAGTATCAGATCATTATTGAATTTTCGCATTGTGTGGAATATGCAAATTTTTCCCGGTGTAGTAAAATATAACCAAAATGAGGCTCGTTCCGATTTTACGATCGGTTCTTTTTCAGCGTCCGAAACAAAATAAGCTCGTTTCGATTGTCTATCGGTGACAATTCCCAATTTATTTCTTAATAACATCACGTGCTATTCGGAGCCGCAATTGGCTTAATTTCGACTTTCTTTCTCAAAAAGACATTTCAATAAGTCCACAGAACTGAAATTGAATCGGAATCGTAACGGTCATGGTTAAGGTAAAGAAGAAAAATGATTTGTAAAAACAAGCCCCAATAAATTCTTCAACGCTTCAGTGGGTAATTGAAATGATTCGGATCGCTTGAATCGACAGTGGTATTGACAAAACGAGAAGCAGTCCGGAGACGTAATATTTGAGAAAACTGAATGTGTGGCGAGCCAAAAACTGAATTAAGGAAATTATCCACGGTCGGCGTTTTTCAGGCTTCTATTAAAAATGAAGGTTGTTATTAGGATTTTGATCACACACCATAAAGGACTAATCTCTTCTTTGGATTCATCAACGTTCATTATTTGGTGTCAATTTGCCGCGAAAAAAATATGATTAACTGCCACGTAACGGAAAGACGCTTAATTTTATAATATCCAAATGAAATAACTCCATTAAACGTACGTCATTAGCTGACTCGAGGCGAAAACTGGACGATCCAAATATTAGACCCAATTATTCAGGAATTTTCTTCTTGCCAACTTACTAGTCTTAAACTCGAGACCATTTTTTTACCTTCTCAATTCTCATAAACTCAATTATTCAAGATTTTTTTCTCGACAACTTACTTGTATTAAAATCAAAACCATAAGGTAATTGACTTGTAATTAATATCGAATTCATTTTTAAAAATAACGAAGCGGTTGCTACATTGGTCTAGATTTTTTGTCGTTTCCTCCTAGAGCCAAGACATTATGTTTGATGAAATAATGACATCGCTTTGGGCTGTTGGTATTTTCGTGGTAAATTATCAAAATTAACATACTACCACGTCATTTCAGATACAACAGATGCGTCTCAATCTGGGTTTCGGTGTGTTTAATTTTAAACCTAGCTGAAATTTCTGCAGTAAAACCTAATTATGTGAAATATTTTGCAGTCATTGTTTAACAAAACAACAAACTGTCGCATGGCAATTAGTGGTAATCTGAGCAATTAGTGACACGTGCACGCTTTTAGCGTTTGTTTACACGAGATTCAGTTCCTGTAGCGTCTAGTTGCGACGTTAGCATATCCGTTTCCGCCCCAACACGCGTCTATTTCCGCCACCTTAAAGCCGATCTAAGATTAAGAAGATTAGATCATGGCAAAGGGATCCTTGAAAGCCCACTGATTTTAATTAGCACCATACAATATGTACAGCTTAGAAGCGAAAATAGGGGCTTGCAGATAGTCCTTCCGGAAACAGTCAGATGCTTCAAAAGGATGAGCTCCAGTTTGTGCGAAAAGGACGACTTGTATAGATTTTTTCTTATCCTTTTGTCATATCGCAAGTAGAGCCTGTTATAAGTTTTTATTTATGTATCAGTGGCGGGTAAAGAGCTTTAAAATCACAAAACGGTCCAACATTCGATATTAAGCTTAAATATCTAAGTTGTTACAACCTAATTCTGTCGAAAATTATCTTGTTTGCAGTGGCTTACTTCACCTGTCGAGGCGCCACTGTTGTGTATTTGGTGAATTCAGGAGAAAATTGTTTGCGAGAAAAGCTTCTTATCAAAAATCTGGAGCGAGTATAAAACTGATGTCATATTTTTAATTTTGTCTAATCTCGGCCCTTGAATAGACAGTGACATAATGGAAACGTTTCTTGGCGGCTCTTTTATTTGTTGCTGGAAATAAATTTCATTTCGTCGGAAACGGCGTAATGAAAGTTCCGAAGACAAAAACTTAAATCACTACCTGAGTTAAATAACGTTTTCCCCATTTAATTCCCGCCTATTGTAGGAACAACAATACTGCCGAAAAAATTCTAAAGCTAATGGCTCCCGTCCCTTTTTCAGAGATAAAATAAGACAATCAAGATGGCATCATCGCACAAGTTCCTGCTGCTCCTCCTGCGGATAGCTGGTCTGTGGCTTGTGAATGCAGCAGGAGTGCTCCGCGAACAAAAGTTCGCAATGGAGCCCCAAGATCAAACGGCTGTGGAAGGGTCCAGAGTGACGCTGCCCTGCAGAGTTATCGACAAGAGCGGGATCCTGCAGTGGACCAAGGACGATTTCGGCTTAGGCACACACAGGAATCTCAGCGGATTTGATCGCTACTCAATGATTGGCAGCGATGAAGAAGGTGAGCACAGCATTAATTTACCACCAATTTGGGCTTTGACGTTAACGACAGTCATTTCGGGCGATCAATCACCCTCATAACGCAATGTAATCTATTTTAATCTGGCAAACGATAAACTTGCAGCTTTTTCGAGAAAAAAGACCTGAAATCTACTCTCCGAATCGCTTTTTGATATTACCACTGTTTGTGTGTTTCGAAAGTTTGTTCCCGAGTTTTTCAATGTAATAATTGAAACGGCTTCCTGGCAATAGGATCACAATTACTGTTAATTATTACGTGTTTTACTGCTCTAAAAAGGGTAACGGTATCGTTGATTAACTCCACTCCTTTCCTTACAAGATAACGTCTAAATGCTTCAAAACTAGTCATAACTTGACTGCATAAAACTATGAATAATAGCGTTTCAAATTGTAAGTGGTGCCCCAGATAAACATTTATCACTCTTTTCAAATACGACTACCATATTTACAATATATTTATGATACATTAAAATGATTCAAAGAGCTACATTATTTACGTACAACCCAAGTGCATTAAAATATTTCCCCTGTGACTTAAGCCAGAATCAGGTCGCGTTTTATCGCGCTTACTCAACATGACCTGAAAGTAGTCCGACAGGAGGACAAATTTTACTTAATTTTTGTTATTTGAAAACGAAATGACCAAAGTTTGATACCATCTTGTGCACACTATTATTGTTATCAATCATCTGGGGGCTATCGATCAAGAAGAAATGACAGTTTATTTTTATACAAAGCATTATTCCAAATTACTAAATATTGATTCGTTCGAGTGGGTTCTAATGCACCGAAAACGCTAAATTTAAATACAATGCATTATCGAGTACTTTACTTCAGCTCGAACAATAAACTAATAACATTCTTCGCCACTGAATCAACTCCGGTACTTAGCACCGGTTCATTGCCTATGAGATTGCTAATAAAGTTGTAAAAATTATTATTAGGCCAAAGGTTACAATGCGGGAGAAAATGACCACTTTCCCAGCTTCCTGCTTGTCGTTATGAAACACTCCGTTTTAATTGCAATTTTTTCTTATCATTAATCAGATCATTTTGGTTCAATAGACTTGCGGTATGTAGTTTTCTGAGACGAATGAGAATGTAGTGTAATTAATGCATCGTAGGTTCAAAGTGACGTTTTATTAACACATCTAAATAAGAAAATCAGATTTAATTATCCTCACGGTCATAGTGGACAGCAACAGGTAAGCTGACGCTGGGGTTGGTTAATGCTATGGTAAGTCGAAAAATTAGAAGTCGTAACGTTACCTCCAACAGAAGTAGCTGCATCATTAGGGTAAATTAATTGAAGGAGACTTTTGAGTTGTCGCGTTATGCTCCTACTTTTTGTCAATTTCGTAGTGTAATACCCAGACCTTCGAAGTTGTAATTTTCTCAACTCCATATTTATATATACAGCAATGAAGTCAACAAACTTGAGAAAGTTGTGATTAGAAGGGCGTTCGGACACGTGTTGTTAATTTCCAGGACAAATATTAGACTGCCAAAGTTTACCGGTCGCCTCGTGCGACGTTAATTAGAACAGTTCCGTCTAATTACTAAAATACATAAGCATTGACACCTTCATTTTGAAATTTCGGAGAATTCTCGATACGATTTTACTGTGAAGAAGTTTTGTTTGTTGTGCTCTCTCGACCTCGGCGGGAAAATCTCCTCAGTGGAAGCGCATTTATATTCTGTCAATGCAAAACTGAAGGAACTAAATGTATTTACGGCGTGCACATCCCGGGCGTATTTTTAGTCGAGCTTTTAGAGCTACATGATGAGTTGTTTCTAGCATTATACATGTCTCTTCAGCTTTGCACTTACTCTAAGCCTCTTTAGGCCGCTCAAAGTTTCAGCGCAAGGAAATCGGTCTAATATCAAAGACACGGAGTTGAATAATTTCTTAACAGTGTGTTTAAAAAACTTAGCTAATCTCATTTTAATTAAATTTTAATTGGTTTGAAAAATTCGCCAAAGGGCGCTCTTTATACTTTTATCGACTCGAAACGTCTACTTTGATAAGTTTTAATAAATGCAAAGCATGGCGTTTGACACGTTCAAGCGTAAAAAATCTCTTAAGGACATTTCGGACGAATTGTTTGGGCCACTAATGAACTCGGATCTTATCGGGCTGCCACAAAAGATTGCCAGACTGTTCTAGTCCCGGCAAAATTAATAAGCTGCGCATTTTTTACTGTCTGTTCCCAAATTAATTTTATTTTATTTTTTAATTTAACCCGGCGTTTTCAAGGTTTTACCTGAACGTAGTGCGCCATTTTGTGCTGAGACGTCGCAGCATATTAGAATAAATAATCTGCAATTACGTCCATTAGCTTTAAGTAAAGAGCAAAAATAGGCTTTTAGCTGAAATTCATTTAATGCTATAAAGCTCTACTCATTTGCATCCAATAAAATTGTTAAAAACCTCTATCTTATCAAGATTCATACCGAATACAGGACTCAGGAATACATATTTCGGTGAAATTAAAATAGGAAGGTGCATCGAATAATTCAAAGTGGATTAGTTTTGCCACTTTTTTCCAGTTTTTATTAAATTCGTGTGTCACATTTTCGAACTTGATTAACGAACTCATGCAGAGTTTAGAGTTACGTGGACAGTTTAATTCCTCTTGAAATTTTATATAGTGGTACGACTCGGCGCAATAGATAAAATATCATTCCTCTGGAGACTGAAGTTGGGAGTTACAGTTTCAAATTTCGAGTTGTAGTCTCCAGCAGATTCTGCCATCAATTACGATGATTATTTACCGAGCAAAGTTGTGCCCGTCGGAGGATTTTATACATACAGAGGTCGTAATACATTTAATAGAAACGGGAATATACATTTTATAGCAATTTTTAATAAGGCGCCTTATCTATGACGCGAAATAATTGAATGCGACCCCAATTCTGGCTCGAGATAAAATTCTCCGGTTACCATAATTCGACCCATACGATATTAAAGTTGTGACGTGCTTTAGTTCCGCCATTAAACTTATTCGAGCACTTACACCGATGAACGACATTCTTCGCGTGTACTTAATCCGTAATAAAATTTTCCCATTAAACTTGCTAAGGTCTTCTTAATATAGTTACTTTTGAGATAGCGCGATCAAACCTCCATAACTCCGCAAGATGGGCCGTATCTAGCGCAAATTGGAACAACACCAATCATTCGGTATTATTTTTACGACATAATTGTCCGCAAGGTCCGTTATCTGCACCCGACAGCCTCTTAAATATACTCCAGACTTGTTATGTCAAAGGTTGTGCTGAGGCAGGGCTCCCGCGTGTTATTCGCTGTATGTATGATCCGGACACTGGAGTAATACCTCCGGAGGGACGCGATAGTCGCCTCCTTTTCCCACAGGCTCCCTGATATATGTATCCGAAGTTGGGACTTTAAAATATCGTCGCCGTGGAACGCCTTTCCGGGAAAACATCGAGAACAAACCGAAACGCTAACTCGAACATACCTTGTCGGAAAATCGGTCGCAAGAATTTCACACGAGCTCGGACGCCACCTGGTGCATGAAAATGCGAAAGTTTCTCCTCATGTGGAAACTTACCTCAAAGTTGAAAAACATGAGAGGCGGCACTTTGAAAGATCTGCAAGCCCATATTAAGATTATCCACATTAGAAATGTAATTTTATTATGCGGGCTGTGCGTTGTAATTACACAATAATAAAGTAAGGGAATAAAACTCGTCTCTTTATTTATGTGCGAGTAATTAACTTCGGCTCCTGAATCTGAATTAAATAGTAAGTAAAAATTGAGTCTGGTAAAGCGTATTATTTCCGTTATATAAAAATTTCCATCTAAATTAGAGTTTACTTCTCAAAATTTGTCCAATAAAGAAAACGATCCTCTATTTAGATAAGTGCCGTGCGCAATCTGGGCTAAACAGGGAATTTTAATAAACACCATTTGGACCTGATGGGTCAAACGGCAGCCTTTTATGGTCGACGATTCTCTACAAGGAGGATAAAAATGTGTTAGTGTCTCCGGCCAATAATGATAAAACATAATATCCGTGAGGCCGTAAAAAAACAGTATCTCATAAAAGAAGTGGAAAGAGTTAATATCAGTGTCTTTTTAGCAATTTGTAGAAAATTGTAGACCTTTCCCTTAAAACGTAGGTAAGCATTAACCTTTAGAATTCCCAGTAGAACAAAACGTTTTCGCAGGACCGTAATAAAGCCTCTCCTTTTATGAACTCGTTACGTGTTGTAGGTGCGCCAATCACTTGGACCGTTTTTATTGAGATACTCACGCCGCCATGTTTACTTTAGACGGATACGCGCCACACGTCGCATTGTCAGGATGGCTATAAACAAAATCGCGTTTATCACCGCTTTCACACTCTTTTAATACCAATTTTGTCAAATTCCAGCAGAGTAACACTGACGCGAAAGGAAATTACCTTTGAATATAAATTTATATTCCCCAATATTTACTTTTGAAAATATTATTAGTATAGGACAAAATAATATTGTTTAATCTGAAGATATGACTAAAAAACAAAGCTGTTAAAAAAAAGAAAACTATAAGGTCTATCCAATTTTACTTTTTGTTAGTCTAATTTTTGGGCTAGAATAGACATCATTGTCATCAATAAACTTCTCAACTTTTCCTTCCAACAAATTATAACTAAAGAAGTGACAAAGAGTTTTTTCGTCTCTTCTCCAGCTCCACTTTTTCTATAGTCGTTGTGTTTGATCTATATTTAACTTTCTATTTTTCTTAACACATTTTTATTTACAACGAAACACTTGTTGATTGGAATGGGTCATAAACGTTTGATTTCTGTGTAAAAGAAGATTTTGAGTTACAAAAATTTTTGAGCCGAAAGGTTCCATTACTTCATATTGAAAAAAACATTGTGAGAAGTGACAGAGGATAGGTGATAGTAATGTCCCTAAGTACATTATGTTTTTATTTTGCAAAGTGTTCCGCTGAATTAAAAACGACCTCATAGGCTGATATGTCACAAACGTGAAAACGAAATCACTAATAAAACACTGTGGTATTTTTTTTAATTGTTACATAAGGATAACAATCCCTAAACTCATCGTATTATCAAACCTTATAATAAAGGGTTATGGGCCAGAACAACAGTTTTAAATGTTTCAATCCACTTTGAATTTCAGTGCAATGATATAATTAACAAAATAACAAAAAATCAGTACTTTTACTTTCCGTTTAATTAAAAAACAAACTTTTCACACAGCTTTTCATTAATTCAAAACGTCTTCGTTAATTACTCGTTTACTTTTATAAATGTCACTACAAATTGAAGCTGTTTTTTTATCGACTTGTTTCAAGTTTAAACTAAGCATTCGCTTTAGTGCGAGTTTTGCGAATTTTAATTCAATAAATTATGAATTAATGCATAAATTCAAAGTGGCCAATCATATCTAGTAATGTAAAGTTGAATGAATCAAAAAATCTAAAGTGATTGGTTGGTTTTTCTAATTATAATGGCCGACCTCAAACGATCCAATCGGAATGCTTACAAATTTTACAACAATCCTTATGTGCTTTACGTTAATTCATAAACTTCATTACAATGATGAGTCTGTCTTTGTCGCATCTCATGGTTTTTATTTGGCATTCTACTCCCTTCTATTAAATAATTGTTAAATTGTTGGACGATCTGATAGATGAAAGACCACACAGCGGCCCAAAACCACTGAGGAGGCAAAATTAATGATAATGATACCTATGATGATACCTAACCTAAAATGTTTCAGTCAGAATTTTTTTCAAAAGCTCAGAGCTAAATAACTTAAAAAATGATCCCATAAATTATTACAAATCAAACACATTGACAGCCTAATTAAAAAAGACCAATTTCTCTCAAAAACTAAGATCTGACGAATATTTAGTCGTTTAGTGCGTACTGTAACCAATATATACATAGAACATATCTATAATCTATAACTGTAAGGTTGGTAGTAATGTCGCGCTTGTAATCCTACGTCGATTTTGCATCTCATATTTTTTGTTTTCTTGTCAAATTTGGATTCAAAACGTGTTGTGTTAAATATTTGGGATTATTTTTGTTTAACGTTGTTTTTAAAGTGTTCTAACTTTGTGTTTGCGTAAATATTTATTCTTGGTAGTGGAATTGTTTTTGGTTATTTGAAGACATTAACATGACAAACATTTCAAGGACTTTTTTACAGTTCTCTTCAGGACTTCAGGTAAAGGCAAGGGATTGAGGTAAAGGCATTATTCTTAGTTGATTATTAAACAGGGGCTTAATCCTAAGCATTTTGACTCTTAAGTCGAGTTGTATAAACAAATAACCAACTAACCCTCTTTAATCTTGGTTTAAATCTAGAATTAAGCAAGAATGCTTATTTTTTTACATTTTATGGATCAATTTTTTATCATCTTTTCATACATGACCAAGTCCATTGGACCTGGGGCCCGGCACCGTCGATGCATTGCGCTAATTGCACCGACGTTAAAGGCGCCCTTGAATTTGAAGACCTGTTGCAACCAAATAAAATTGAAGTGGTAATTCATGACAGTAATTAAAGTTTTTGCAGCAGTCATGAAAAGGGTTTATTGGAAATGTTTTTACTTAATTACTTTCCCAATTACCACATCACTAATAAAGGTTTTGAATCGTTCATCTTGAATAATTTCAGAGTTTATTTGAGTGGCCCATTTAAAAATCCCTTTAAATTACCGACTATCTCTTCAGTTGAGAATGTTGAGATAATCTAAGAAAACATATTACTTTTGACCAGGCAAGTTAGAATCATGATTTTTTTGTTAAATGTACAAGAAAATTAAGGATTTCTTAAAACAAAATTTGTATTGTATCAGATTTATAAAAAAAATATCTAGTTTTGAAGTGGATGATGATCTAGTACATTTTTTTTAAATACATGCATACCCTCTGACCCTCCATCAAAAGCAGGGGTTTTGTTTTTCCGAGATAGTAAAAAAGGAAGTCAGAAATTGACGATGAAATTACTTTATTCATATTACATACAAATAAGTACGATCAGTATAATTTATCACCTAATAAAACAAATAGGTATTATTCCAGTCATTCCACTCAAAACAAAACTTAAGTCACCGAATTTATTATAATTAATTTTTTTCTTACGTTGTCTATAAAGACTAAACATTTTTATTAGGTTAGAAAGAAAGGCCTTTAAAGTAGATTATAATAGGCCAAGTTATAACATGAGATCGAAAATGTACTCAATTAAAGCAAGCCTTGAAAGTGAAGTGTAACTTTAGCCACATCATATGCTGTGTAAAACCAACATAAGACAACATAACTTCAAAAGTGCGGCCGTAAATAAACTGCTAAAATGTGGCTAAAGTGTAAATAAACGGCTAAAATATGGCTAAAGTTCTGCAGGCACAGCTTGCTCTAATTGAGTTTATTTTCGATCTCATGTTATATCTTTTGAAAGCTTATTTTATTGCCTTTGATTTAACGCAGTTCACACGTTTCGATTATTGTCACTGTTAATGTGAGAACTTGAGGTACTTAGTGCGGTTGGGCCAAAAAAAAAAACTTGCAAATCTCATTTTTTACAAGTTCATACAGAACCATCAATGCAGCAGAAGCAAGTCGTAACTTCTATGCCACATTAGATAGGAAGTTTGTGGACAAAACCAACTGCAGATGTTGGTAAGTTTCCTGAAGGTATAGCTACTCCAAGATTTCACCTAAAAGAAGCACTTTTTGTTTTTTTTTGGTGTTGGGCTGCAATCTTCCTTATAGCCCTTATATTGCACCAGTAGACCACAACTTGTCCAGGTCGATTGGACGCAACACACGTGAATACTGCTTTGAAAAGTAAGACCAACTCCAGCAGACCATTGCTGCTTTCTTCACACAGAAACCGGCAGCGATTTATAATCGAGGAATTTTATTGTTGTATTGTCGTTGGAAAAAGATGGTCGAAAGTAATGGCAAATAAATAAATAAGAATTTGTTGTAACTGTAACTTTTATTTTGATTTGTAATAAAAAACCGGCAAAATTTTCTTTCCAGTCTAAAATTCTAAATTCCGAGAAGCTGGAAAAAAATGAGTGAAATGCGATTTAAATTTCATGGAGGAATAGACTTTTTTCTTATTTCTACTTTTCTACGGAACACTTGCAATAAAAATAGCAGGTTTTTGAAAAAGGTTGTATGTTTTAAATGCGATTGTTAGAACATGACAAGAAGCCAAGACAGATTATAGATTATACCTCGAATTGCGCTGAATTCAGGGTTGCCCTTAACTCATATTCGACAAAAAACTGGAACTAATGCACAATTCTTAACTGATTGTGTAATGAGATTTTCTATGAGTTTCAATCTTCCGCGTATTCAATTTCGCGTTACTCCATCTTTCACGTTGCAATTGTCTGAAATAGCTTTTGATTTTGTTCCAGGCGACTATTCTCTGGACATCTACCCCGTGACGTTGGACGACGACGCCAAATACCAATGTCAAGTGTCTCCAGGTCCCCAGGGCCAGCCGGGAATTCGCAGCCATTACGCGACGGTGACTGTGCTCGTGCCCCCCGATCCGCCCAAGATCGTGCAAGGGGATTACCTGGTCACGACGGAAGACAGGGAAATAGAACTGGAGTGCATAAGTCACGGCGGGAAGCCGGCGGCGGAAATAACCTGGATTGATGGCCTGGGAAACGTCCTAACAGACGGAATTGAATATATCGTCGAGGAGCTATCAGACGGCAGGAGATTCACGGCCAAGTCAATACTCAAACTGACGCCCAGAAAGGACCACCACAACACCACCTTTACCTGCCAGGCCCAGAACACAGCCGAGAGGACGCACAGGTCCGCCAAACTGAAACTGGAGGTCTGTAATTACTTACCTTCGTGCGAACGCGAATTTAATAAATTTTACGTTTTTCCTTTAGGTAAAATATGCACCGAAAGTCACGGTCTCTATTCTGGCGGGAGCGACGCAGAGCGGAAGGATTCCTGAGGGGGCGGAGGTCAGACTGGGGTGTCATGCGGATGCTAACCCTGCAGACGTCACCTACAGGTGGTTCTTGAACGATGAACCGTTAATTGGGGGATACACCACCGAGATGGTTATTCACAACGCGACTAGGAAATATCATGACGCTATTGTCAAATGCGAAGTGCACAATGCAGTTGGCAAGAGCGAGGAGAGCGAAACGCTGGATATTAGCTGTAAGTATTAAATATACAACATGCTTCATGCACGCTTTAATAAATCCTCCTACTTTACCCCTGAATAACATAATAACAACAAAAGTCAAAAACCGGCATAAAGAACACTGAAACTTATTTACAAAACTCTTAAAATATGTACGTGTACTTAATTTCTAATTTCAAATGAAGCTATTGTTTTTTTGAAGTTTAAATGGATAAAAGATTATGAAGACTTGAGGCTTTTTTATTTTGCTCATTTTTCTGCAAATTGTTTTCCAAATTTTAATAAGTAAAATAAAATAATCTTTGCGAAGCTTTATCTCTGAAATTAGTGTTTCTGTTATTTAATAACAAAACGATTTCTTTCCAAATTACTCTTCTAGATACAATTATTATTATAAGAAATTTATTATTTTATTAAAATGGAGGGCTTTATCTTAAATCTTGTTCAATTACCTTTGGCCAGACAAAAGAATGAAATAAAATTGACAAACAATTCAGGGTCTAGTTGCAGAATGCACAATTTCTAGGTTTATTAACATTACAGAATCCGGGAAAAGTCGCTCTTTAAGAAAACAATTTAACTTTATCATATAGAGGTATTTGATACATTCAAAAGTATAAAAAAAAATTTGGAGATTGTATAATTTGTTAAGAATTTAAATGAAATAAGCATTTCTATTTATAACTCAATAAGTCAAAAGTAAATACGAGAATAACAAGGGATAAATGAAAAAAAAAATATAAAAACACGTCAGGTCAGGTCCAAACGGATTTTGCTCAATGTGCAAATTTAAATTTACTCTGTATTTAATATGCTTTGTAGATTGAACATTTTGTTTTAATTAGTAGGTACTGAGTTCGTACAGTTACTTTGGAAGTAAATGTGATTTTTTACATAAGACATAAACATGAAATCGACATTGGTTTTACCAAACAATTTTATACCTATTTTTAAATCCGGAGCTAAAATTTGTATTGTAAAATGTAGATTGTACACTTTGGACTAGGCCCTTCAGTTATTCTAGTCATAACATATTTACACTATAGTTTACAGTACATCTGTTGTCTCAGCTCTCAGATTGCTGTTGTTAAGTTATTTCAATACTGCCAGCAGATTTTTTCTATGCTCAGGTTTTTGAGATATAGGTAACTCAAGTTAGCATTTCCTTAAAAAAAAGACACAATTTTTAGTTATTTACTTCTCTGTTGTCTCAGATTTTTGTGCTGTTGACGAGTAAATGTTGGACGCTAATTTAAAAACTGCCAACAGATTTTTCCTACCAGCTCTAGTTTTTGAGATATTACGTAACTCTTATTAGCACTTTCCGCACTTTTTGTAAGCTCTAAAATGGAAACTCGAGCTGATGGCCAAATTTGGACGTCAGATTTGAAATCTACACTCCAAAAGTATATTAAATTTGCGGGCAACAGACAAAATTTTGTAAACCATTGTTATCTGGCAAATAACTTTTACACTCCACTGACTCGGGGGTTTAAACCTGCAGCCAGACAAGAACTCACCATTACGGATATTGTTATTAATTAACAAATTTGTTACCTTGAAAATGGTGTATAAAAAAATAGGGAAAATGTTGGGGAAATTTTGGGGAATCTTAAGAAAATCAGTGGAAATAAATAAAAACAGAATAAATCATTATTACACAGGAAGAATTTTTTTTAATTATTTTTATTTCTGTAAATGAATCGAGATTATATTATTTATAATATAATAAAGTAATTTGGTCTGAATCAAACCAGAATTAAAGCTAACTCAGATTGAATTGTCTTGGCCAGCTAAAAGTCTACAAAAAAGATGAGATGTATTGTTTCTGATTCCGTTCCACACAATATGCAAACATCATCACAATTATTTTTGATTATACAGACTGTCCCAATGATCCGAAAAAACTCCATAACTTGTTTATTATTAGAGATACTGAATTTTTCTTTTCTTTTTTAGATTATAGCTGTGTTTCTGAGGCATATTTTTAGCTATTGCGGTATATATACAGGATGTCCCAATATTAAAAAAACACTAAAGTTATGTTTCTTCAAATGGAACACCCTAAATTTTATTGCATTTTTGGACGTAGCTTTTAATACTGATGATTTTGATTTAAACTTGTATTGGTCGACTCTTCTTAGTTTTTGAAATAATTTGATTTTTTGACGACAATACAAAAACGAAGAATCGTAGAAAAGTAGAACTGTCAGCATTTTAAAGGGAAAAAGAAAAATTAAGAAAATTAAATTAAGAATTAAGAAAAATTAAGAAGTTTGTGAAAAGTTGAATAATTTGAAAAAGTTAAATGAAATACCCAATTTTTTGTTTTTGCTTCTCAAAGATTATTAAATTGTCTATCTGAAAACATAAAGTTTCAAATGTCTAAAGTTAATAACTAAAAAGATATTTGACTTTAAAAATTAATTTCAGCAACTATGCATACCATAATCATGGTAACTCCACCAAGGACCATTCGTTGGAGTTCATAAGGGATTTAAAAATTTAGCAAAAATATTAAAATTTTAGTTATTTTACTGTAATGAATGACGCATAATGGCCTAAGGGTCTAATTTCAAGTTTGGTCGCAAAGTTACGCGGGTCGCAGTTGCATAGCAGCAACGAATGACATGCTAGATTTGCGTCGTTGCTATGTCAATGTTGATTTGCGCCGGTTGTAACTCAACTTGAAATTAGGCCCTTAGAGTTACATTATAGTTATTATTAACTAAAAATTCACTTTTCGACTACTGAAACAATAGTTAATAATTTTTTTAATGTTTAAAGTTAAATATCTTTTAGCTAATCAGCAAGAGACACTTTACTGTTAATGTTTTTAAAGACAACCTATAATGGCCTTTCAGATGCAAAAATAAAAAATTGGGTGTTCCATTTAAAATTTTGAAGTTATTCAACTTATTGCAACAAACCTCTTCTTGACTGCAGTAAGCTATAAAAAAAGTATATCCTTTAAGTCTGAATTTTTTTCTTTAAAGTGGTGAAAGTCCTACTTTTCTAAGATTCAAGAGTTTTTATGTAATAATTTTTTACAAAAGCGTGTTTTTGTAAAAAAAACAAATTATTTAAAAAACGAAGCAAAATCGACCAATAACAATTTAGCTTAAAAGCATCAATGTTAAAAGCTACATCCAAAAATCCAAAAAAACATAAGTTTGTATTGTATTATTATTATCTAACTCCTTGTAAAGACTTTGATCTTAAAATGTCAATAGTAATTTAAATTTATCAGAAATAATTTCATTTATTTGGGGATCACTTAAATTTATTGTAGTAGAATTTTGATCACTTAAACAAATAGCTTTTGGATTTCTAAAGAATTTTTTAATAGAAGAAACTTGTCTAATATTTAAATTAAGTAGATTCAGACCTCTTCCTTTATTTTCTCGAAATAAAGAAAACCTTTCAGTAGATGGTTTTGGATGATTTTTTAAATTATTTATTATAATATTATTATTTTAAATTATTATTTATTATTAGTAGTATTGACTTAAGATAATTTAATTATCCTCCAAGCTAAGTAAAGTTAATTATACTTGTACAAAATACTAGCGTGGGTTGTTTAAAATTTCAGACGGTCCTCAGTTTCGCACAAAGCCGCGTTCAGTGCAGGCCGACCTGGGCACAAGCGTAACTCTGACCTGCGACGTGGACGGTAATCCCCTTCCGGAGATATCCTGGTACGACGAAAAGCACAAACGAATCATTCACAACAGCCCCAATTTAACGTTGCGAGTCGATCAAGAGACGGCGGGAAGATATTTTTGTAAAGCCCACGTTCCCGGATTTCCTGAAATCGGTGCGGATGCAACAATTTACCTCAAAGGTCCTCCGTCTATAGTTAGCCACCGCACTCAATTCGGCATCGAGGGTGATAATGTTCGCGTTGAGTGTACGATATTTTCCATACCGCTGCCAGAACGAATCGTCTGGACATTTAACGGACGAGAAATCGACATTCACGACCAAGATTACACGATATTGGAAGATCCCTCTCCTGAGGGCATCAAATCTACATTGGTAATAAGGGAATCTCAGGAGAAACATTTTGGCATGTATAATTGCAGCGTCACGAATCCATATGGAAGCGACGTCGTTGAAATTAATCTGATGCAACAAAGTAAGATTTCCGATTGTGTCTTTTCCCCACCTAACTGGAATTTCTATTGCAGAAAACGTCCCGTCAATCATTATCATTTTCGGCGTCGCTGCGCTGGTTATACTCGTCTTTATTGTGATTTTGGTCGTTTTCCTGTGCCAGAAACAGAGCAAGAAGAAGCCGCCACCAGAAAGTGAGTACAATAATACAATCCCCGACCATGATAACAGTAACAGTAACGAAATGCGAAAATTTGATTTTTTTCTCACGTTGAGCAAGTCTTTGTCAATAAAACGCGAAACTACTTTGAAATTCTACAAATGTCTACATCTTTTAGTCGATATAAAACACAAGTTGGTTTCAGGAGTTAACAATGATGGATAGTTGCACGAGTGAATTTGTCATTAGTAACCTTTAGTTTTTATTTTATTTAATATTAATTTTTGATTGATTTTTGGTTTCCCATCATGGAAACATTTGAGGAAATCACTTAAATGGACTTGCCATCTATTTATGATTACTTATCGATTCAATAATTTGTGGCTTTCTTTTATTTAACGAGTGTCGCAAGTAATAAAATGGTATTAAGTTTAAAAATTCAACACTTTATTCGAGGATTGGGGTAATAACAGTACCTTGCATGCAGTAGCGTATGTGGACCCTTATTAGCTGGGCTCGAGCTTGATAATAACATTTTAAGTCAATAAGTTCCTATTAAATATTCACAAGGACGTCTGAACTCCACATTATATTGGGAAAACTAAATTATTCTTGTCATAATCCTAAGATTGTCCAAGCCTTGATATCGGTGTCTTAAAAATTATTTCAAAAACTCTGGCTTTATTGCCTCCGAAAAAAATATAAAATTTGAGATCTCATTAGTCATCACGCTTTTTTTTAACTTATTTTCCCCTTCTACGAGTTAGCTGAGAAGCAGTAGTTTAATTTTGCAATTATTTTGAATAAAAGAAAAAAATTTTCACCAATTTGTATTAGTACAAACAGATATTCTTTCAAATATGCATTTTTTCGAAAACGCTTAGGTGTTTCTGTCTTCGGAGAACTGAATACTGGGAGGTCAAATAAATAAAATAAAAATAAATAAATAAAAATGTAATGCAGCAGAGTAAAAATGAGGCTGCTTCGAGCGTTTGACTACATCATGGCTCCGATTGGTTTTAAATTAATTTAAATTTAACTAATTCCCTAATTGCCTGGAAAAAAGGCAGGAGCATTGGTTATGAAATTTTTAAAATTCTGAAATAAAATGAAATTCTAAAAATTTAACGACAAACATTTTTAACAAAGATGTTCAAAGCCACGGATTTGTTGTTTTATTTTTGTCAATGATTGAATGCTGGGGGAACACTTTAAGGCAGTTAAAACCTCAACGTTTGAAGGTAGAGATACGGACTTTTGTAATCCAAACTTAAATTTTTTATCTTTAACCAGTGTTTTGAAAAATATGCAGTAGTGAATAAATTGATTTAATTTTTTTTTTATATAGTTTTACATATTTTTTTGCGTTACCTTTATCTATTAGTCTATTATTCCTATTGAGAATTTAATGCTCTATCGAATATTGTTTTATTTTTATTTAATTTTATTGAGCCGAGACTACAAAACTGAATCCAGTTCATAAACACAAAAGATAAATGAATTATATAGTGTATTAAAAAACATAAAAACAAAACAAAACAAAAAAGTAAGTTAAGAAAGTAAATGTAATTAATTACAGTTAATCATCAGTAATGCTTAAGTTTGAGTCGTTATATCAATAATTGTGTACCTCACGAAAGTAAGGTGTGGTGTTAAGAATTTTAATTATTTGTGAAGAACAACAAAAAATATTTGAAAATGTTGTCTGATTAAACTGATTGAAGCCAACAAAGTTGAGACAATTAAGAAGTGATAAAACAAAATTTTTGTAGCTTAATCACAAACCTGCAACACGTATTTGTATTTTTTTGTTAGAGTTGGGAATTTATCTAAAAGAGTGTAAATAAAAATAGTATTAGCATAGGTATTATGGTTTCTAAACCATGCCGAAATATTACTGTTTCAAATAGCGAACCACACGCATAGCTTGATTTGGACCACACTAAATTTTGGGAAAAATTAAACGTTAGGTGAAAATAATTGCTACGTAAGAAGAGTAAATGCTAGGTAAAAAATCGTAAACGATAGGTAAAATGTATAAACGCTAAGTGAAAACAGTGAGTACTAATACAAAATACAAAAGACTCTTTATATTTAAGAAAAAAAAATGCATCAATATAAATCTTCTTGTCTAATAAAAGGGACATTACACTTTTTACTTCCTCCTACTAAGTACGGCACTAGGTTTTTCCATTTTAATCGGATCTTCACATCAAAAATTGTTTTTAGTCCATGTCTAGCATGTGCTTATTTAACAATACATTACCACTTAGCATTTAGAATTATACCCAGCATTCATTAAAAAATGACTATTATTTACTTGCAAATTATTAGTATACTTAAATTTTTAGTCTGAGGAAATTATATGCAAATATAAAGTGCAGTTGTGCACAAGGCGATGTTTAACACAGACTCGAGGTGTTTGTTCAATAGAAATGTAAAACTGATACAAAAGTTTTTAGAAATATGTTCTTTGGACAATACTTACTACAAAATGTATTTATCCACAGCTAGTCTTTTATTAGATCATAATATCACTACTAGGAGACGTCTAATGATACCAATAAAACCTATACGTCTCATGATAAAATCGTCTCGTGATTGGCCAAATAAAAATTAATTCGACAAAAGTCACTTAAAAACGTCAAATAAAATTTTTCTAAAATATTTATTTAGTCTTTATTGTGTGACTGTGGATAAAACGTTGTATTGCATACGGGTCTTACACGTATTTTGTCCCCTTAATTAAACGCATTTAAACGTTTGCGAGTATAAAATACATTGTAAGACCCTTATACCGGGTGACTTTTAATGATTTAGGCAAAATAATCTATTGGCAACATTGAATTATTGGCTTCCCTGTCAGCTTGTTATATTGTTATATTACCCCTGACTGCCATGTCAGCGATCGTAGGTCGGAAGTGAATGACAATTGAGTATAAAATTTTGACATTTAAATTTGATAGCCAAGGTTGCCAAATTAAGATTTCAAATGTGTTACCAACTTGACTACAAGAATCACAATCATTAGTAGTCACCCGGTACAATAAATAACTATTATTTTGGTTATAGAGGAAAATAAAATAAAATAAATATTTGTCTTTGTTTAGTTGTAAAATAGGTATAGGTCGAAGTATAGGTATTTTTTCTCAAAAAGGTCACTATTTTTTACCGCAAACAGTTATTTTAGGATACGAATACTAAAGAACAAATAAAAAACAATTAATACACTGAAAATTTATTGTAGTAAATAAATGTTTTGATATTTTATTTTTGGGATGTCCTATGCTGCTCCGTTTTCGTTCCTAAAAAATTAATTCAATATGTCATCTTGTCGTCAGTTGTAATACCTTTTTTAAATAATAGTTATTTATTGCATAAGTGTTTTAAAAAGCATTTTATCCACGCAAGAATGACTAAACACGAGGGCGTAAGCCCTAGTGTTTAACATTCTTAAGTGGATAGAATGCGATTAAAACACGAATGCAATACAACGTTTTATCCACAATCATCACATTAACAAAATGGAATTAATCTAGGTTAAATTTTATTTTTTTCATAATAGGTCTCTTTATATATGCTTCATAAGTGTGGATAAAACTCCAATTATAATGTGATTGTGGATAAAATCTTATATTTTTACACACTTACGGGTATGTAAGTTACGTCAGTAGGATTCGCATTAGTGTATTGAGACTTCACCTTTCTTGGAAAATTCGTAAATTTTATCTCTGTAACAGGAAAAAAATTGGAGATTCCAGCAATCAATAACAAAAGGAGAAATAATTCAAAACAATACTAGCAAATAAGCCACCAAGATGAGTATTTGTTGTTATTATTGACCATTTCACCGTATTTTGAGCGATTGGAATGCGCGTTACTGTTGTCATTTTCTAGTTATTTAAAATCCGATCGTGAAGGTAACTGATCTGCATGTTTCCAGCTGATGCCAATACAATAGAAAAACAATGCAAAGAATCCGATAGAAGCTCCAATATATCCGACTTGAAACTGGACCTTCGGACGGGCTCCTCCAACAGTAATGTGCACTGTGACATGGATTATATTCCCGGGGCGGAGTCCGAAACAGGAAGTGAGTCTGTTATAACGCGAATCGGTGTCCCTTTAGCTGGCCCCGTCAATGTTTCAGGGCAAGAAATCTACCGATACTCCGCCGATTACACCGAGCCAAGCTTCCCGCCTAAAGTAATAACAATCCACCCTTAATTTAGCCCAAAATTTTTACAAAATCATTTTTGCAGGACGGCCAAAACAACAACGGATACGTGCCATACGTGGACTACTCGCGCGACTACAACCCCCCGATGATGCAGCCCCCCATATCATCGTCATTAGACCCAGGACGGGAGAGCCTCCAGTCCACGCGTCTGCAGCTCAACTCGCTGCAAGCGCACCAGATCCCGGTGTCGGGACAAAACCTCCCCTTGAACGACCTCTCCGACCTGCACCTGCAGAGCGTCCCCAACGGGGGGCTGCCGGGGCTGGGCCCCATCGACCCACGCTTCAGCGCCACGTACGGCAACCCCTACCTGCGCAACCCCAGCGTGGGGCTGCCCACCCCCAACACGGCCAACCCGGCCGCCACCCCCGCGCCGCCCCCCTATTCGCGAGACAACTCCCGGATAGCTAGTTCTAGTGCTATGCTGACTGCCAGTGCGAATGTGGCGAACACTGTGGCGGTGGCGAACGGTGCTAACGGGACTGTGCCCCAGGTGACGAGGCTTCCGAACTCCCCCACGAGTCAATACATAGTTCCCAACTCGAACATGGCAACGATAAAGCGAGGTACAATGGCCACGCACGTATAGTGCGCTGGGACTTAACGCAAAAGAGAAGACTGAAGCCTGATCAATCGAAATTTTTAACTACTTGTTTTGGTAGGATTTACGCCGAAATTCGTGTACATGTCTAGACAATTAAATTAATTGACCGAATTATTGATTAAAACTTAATCAGAACGTACAGTTATCACTAGCCTGTTACTCAGCCACAGTTTGAATACAAGTGACGTTTCAGAACGGAACATATCATATTGATATCATTAGCAATCGGACGAGTTGAATGATGCAATTTTTACGTGCAATATCGAAATTGACTATTTTTTATTACTTGTATTTGAATATGGAAACAGGTTTTCATATTACCTATAGACTAGTGTACATATCAAGGTCAGCAGACGCGTTATTAACATGTCAATTCTTAAAATCTTTCAAAATTTCTACGATTCAGTGTCATACTACTTCAAAATTTCGTTGTCTAGAGGGAGATTAACCTGCCGTTGTGACGAGAAATATTAATCATCTATGCGCTTCCAGATAATATGTAAAACATGTCTGTGTTCGTTTTATTTCATTCCAGATTTTGTTACGTCTAGGAGAATTTATTTTTTTCATGGTTTCGCTAAATTGTGAGTAGCTCGGCTTTTTATGGCACACTGTTAACTATTGAAAGAAATAAATTTGTTATGAATGGAAATTTTAGATAAATATACCAAAGATATTTTTTGTATATTACTATAACAAATGTGTATATTTTTAAGTGAATCCAACGACGCATCCACCGGTTTTGTACCGCATCGTACTATTGCATTTTGTCCTTGGTGCAATTTATTTACTCCTTGTACTTAAATGTATGCAATTCGTTGCTTTACTATTTGCTCATTTTTTTATTTTGTATTTACTTGTATATTTGTATATTTTTACCATCTGTACATTTTTACTAGCTATCAAATTTGATTACATATCAGTTACGTTATCTTCCAGTCTAATTTGCATGTTTTGTGTAAATGACGTTTTTATCAGTTTGTAGAACGAATGAGTGATATGTTATAAAGGATGATAGATTTAGCTCAACTTGTACATATAGAATTTTACGACGTTTTCTATGCTAGAAAACACTGTTACTACTGTGTATAAATTTTTTTAAATCTTAACGAACAGCAATATTTATAAAACTTTGTGATTGTAAAATAAATATGCCTACTTATGAAGGAGTTTCATTGCCCTGAGTTGCATCCCCTGCACTGCCTTAATACAATATTTTAAACCTCAAATTTACCAAAAAAACATGCTATCAGGATTTAGTATTAGGATCACAGGAACGCGAAGAAGTTTTGTGGATTTCAAGTGGGAAAATTTTATGGAAAAAATGCTAAATTTAAAATTTCAAGTTTTAGTATTAGGATCATAGGAACGCGAAGAGCTGTCCGAATTTTAAGTGGGAAATTTAAAGTTTCCGCTAAAAGTCCGAAAGACCTCTTCGCGTTCCTGTGATCCTAATACGAAATCCCGATTTAATTTTAAACAGAAATTTTCTAGCAAAATCTGAAATATCGGGAGTTTGTATTAGGATCACAGGAACGTGAAACGGTGTTTGGAATTTTAAGCGGAAAATTTAAATTTCCCACTAAAAGTCCGAAAGACCTTTTCGCGTTTCTGTGATCCTGATACGAAATCCTGATTTTTAAATTTAGCAATTTTTAACAGACATTTTCTTGCAAAATCTGAAATATCGTAAGTTTGTATTAGGATCACAGGAACGCGAAAGGGTGTTTGGAATTTTAAGCGGGAAATTTAAAATTTTCCGCTAAAAATCCGAAAGACTTCTTTGCGTTTCTGTGATCCTGATACGAAATCCCGATTTTTAAATTTAGCAATTTTAAACAGAAATTTTCTCACAAAATCTGAAATATCGGGAGTTTGTATTAGGATCACAGGAACGTGGAATTTTTAGTGAAAAATTTAAATTTCCCGCTAAAAGTCCGAAAGACCTCTCTGCGTTTCTGTGAACCAAATACATACTAACTTCTGATATTTTAAAATTTTCTTTTAAAATCTGCGAAATTTCAAGTATCAGGAGTTAGTATTAGGCTCAGAGGAACGCAAAAAGTTATCTCCAGTTATCTCAAATTTATTTTAATCCTTGATTACAGAAACCTGTAATAAAGCTAAGTAAACGCTTACAGAAATCTGTAATAAAGCTAAATAAAAAATTTAACTTTATTACAGGTTTCTGTAATAAAAAAGCGCCATCTATCGGCATTGCAGCAAACTTTAACTTACACAAAATTTCTTACCGTTTCGTTTTGACTCTCCTCTCAATTTATTTAAGCGTTGCGCCGGGTCAAAGGAAATAAAGCACATTAGTGAAAGTTGGGTGAAACAATGTTTATTTTGAATTCTACAGAACATGTACAATGACAAACAGCAGCGTGCACAGCATTTTTCAACATAAAAATAAATATTTTAAAAAATATGACCCAAATAGATCCAATTATTATTGTATATTATTACCCTTATATACAAAGTATATTTAGTTTCCACGAGAAACACATTTAAGCATCTTTGTTATTTAAAATATCCCTTCTGTTATTATCGAGGAGAAAAAATATTTATCCACAACATGCATGTTTTTCCATTCAAAAACAATAGTTATATTTACATTTATAATAAATAGATAATTTCAATGCAATATAATTACTCTTTTTTGTACTTAGTAAAATAAAATGCCACATTTATGACGAAAACAGCATTTCTTTTTAGTTTCAAAGGCATAATTCCGGGTGTATTGGAAATTTATTTAGTCAACAGCGAGTGTCGAGTGTAGAAAAATGAGCCGGTGTTTTAGTGTGAATCTTGTAAATAAAATTTCCAACACACTATAGAGAGTTACATGTCATAGGTCTAGTGCACTTATAACATTACAAGTTATAACAATCCTAATTACATTTCATAAGATGACTTTCTTAACTTAACCTAGCGGACAAGCATGACTAGTATGGCACTTCTGGCCAAAACTGGCAGTGTTTCACGCATATTACACATTCATTACCGTTTATAAGAAACATGTAGACATTTTAATACGACACTGATGTGAATTTAACGAAAAATTGCAGAGCGTTGCGACAGATTGCACATTTTCACTTTATTACCAAATGCATTCTCACCAAACGGTCAAATCCCTTGCATATCTAGATATGTATTTGATTTATCGTTGGAGGTAGGCTTTCGTGTGTTGCCTGTAGGGACAAATCGCCGTTTGGTGAAAATATTCGATCAAGTCAAATGTCATGGCAGTCTCTATTATACCATACCCAAAGTTTATATGGTTTACAGTTAACACTATACACTAGTTTAATGGACAAGACCTGCCACCAAGCAGGCGATAACGTCATCCTTCTAGTTACTTAGCTTAGCTTCGACTGTATTCAAAAAATCATTTCTTTATCTACAAGCTTAGCTTTAGTAGTAGGATATCGGTTTCTCTTAAACTAATCAAAAATATATTTGCCATAATTATAGAAAATTAGACTTTCGCACAAATAGGCTCTTGATTTTGCTACTCGTCAACACCTCATCATTAGACCTCATACATTTATATACATTTCAGTTTCAAATTATACTGTTTAAAATCGGAAAATAAAAATCTTGTGCGCTAGCCTTTACGAACTAATTTTCTGAAGGTGTCTTCACTTGATGCCAGTTTTGATTACCAGTTTATCCCAAGATTAGTCTCACCACTCCTAGCAGGATTCCTCCAGTGATTATCCTCGATGGACTAGATTGAAAACTCCCGGTATTACAAAGACTATGTGTGCAAGAACAGTATTTAACGTGAACATCGTGAGTCCCTGCTCTTAGTAGACACTGCTTGTCGTCCCAGTCGTGTAAGATGTATCCACAGCCCCGGATCACTCGGATGTGCCCTTGGACTGAAAAAATTTCGATTAGACAGTGAATTTTTTTCAGATTTAAACATACAATAGTATAGAACCAATCGTTTTTTGTCTGAACTACTTACTTTACGAAAAAATAATTAGTACATTATCAAGTCCGTTGCAAATGTGATCACTGATTATTTTTGTAGAATAATTTTTTTTTGAATTTTTGTCCATCAAGGAACAACCGAAGAACCGAACTGTTCCAATGCATCGTGAAGAAAGGAAATCAAAAAAGTTATTCCAGTCATGTACTCATCAGAAGTGATTACTTTGAGCTACAGATTCAATCCACAGATTTAAAATATCAAAAGTACTTTTGTGGAACGTAATAATTGTGAGAACGTATAACTAAAGAATACCTAACTAAAATTGGAACTGGACTAGTCGTTTGAAAGTAATTTAAAGATTTTTCAGATAATTATAATTAATTACTTAACAAGATTGTTAGCCTCAAATCATCACTAATGAGGGATCGTGTAACACAAGCGTAATGAGCACGTGTTTTGGGCAC
This sequence comes from Tribolium freemani, assembly GCA_939628115.1. Classification (NCBI taxonomy): domain Eukaryota; kingdom Metazoa; phylum Arthropoda; class Insecta; order Coleoptera; family Tenebrionidae; genus Tribolium; species Tribolium freemani. The sequence goes on along the minus strand of OW626785.1, from coordinate 13,508,562 downwards.
GTGACTGGCACGTGTAGGTGCTACAATGGCGGCTCCGAAATTATTGATTGTCTCACTTGCACGCCACTTACCAAACTGGGGAAAATGTGTGGTTGGTGGTTACTGACATTTAGGCAAATTGTTTTGTCCCCATGGCATTTGAGGGAATTAATAATTTCTACATGGGTACGTTTTGCGACAGTAAATTTTTTATTTGTGACAGGGACAGATCATGTGGAAGCACGATTATTTTTCGGGTCTTCAAAAAAATGTAGGCTCTGCCATTAAATAAATAATACAAAATATTAAAATTTTATTTAAATGTAATAAAATTGATAGACAGTAATAATTAAATAAAAAAAATACTTAAAACAAACTAACAAATAAGATTGCAAATGCATTACTTAAAACTAACTGTAAGCTGTAAGCACTTTTCAGATTATTAAAAGAGAAATTAAATTTTTTAACCAATTTGTGACCATTCGACCTTTTGACGAAATTTCTCAAAATAATTGCGTTTCTGGTTAAACAACGTGCGAAAACACTCAAAAATGGAAAATCAATGTTATTTTTCACCTACTTGGTGAACACAAAAACGCGTTCAAGAGCTTCAAAAAGGCAAGTGGAATTCGCCGATGTTTTACGTAATTTTTGGCGAACTGTGGAGTATTTAGATCAAAAACACACATAATAAAATGCTCGTAAGATGCAAAAATAAGATAATTTTACATCCAATTCCGCGATTTTTCAACCTCATTTTTGTGAATGTTCAGCTCGGTTTGGATAAAAAAATACTGCATTCGAAGAACGGATATTATTTGGTACATTCAATTCTGATTGAAAGATTTAGTATTTAGTCCCTGTAATACACGCCCCTAATGTGGGGAAAATTGTTTCGTGCTGAATTAAGTGCCAAACATTTTAATCTTCATACGTCAGAATTGAATTAAATCTGCGATACTTATCTAAAAATTAGCATGGCTCAAGACTGAATAATATTAACATATCAAATGCGTTAAAACTAGATTTATAGCCAAAAATGTACTCCAGGGAATAAACGTTATGCTCGTACTTTAGATGTTTATTTTAAGGGACATGAGTGTCACTTGCAGGCACAAGGGATTAGATAATCACTTATTTATTTTCCCAGAAATGGCACTTTATTCCTCAAATTAAAAATGTATCTTCTCAGGGACTGAAGTTATTAGCTGTTTCAAAACTATAAAAACGCCAACGTTGCATTTTACCGAATTATTTTTTTAAATAAGATTGATATAAAATTGTAGAATAGTTATTAATGATTAGATCTCTTATTGAAAGTATAAATTACATTAGCTATTATTTTTTTGAAGTGCATGAATAATTTATAACAGCTAATTTTGAGAGAAAATGCGACGTTGACGTTTTTACAGTTTTGAAACAGATAATAGTTATAGTCTCTCTAAATAATGCTATTATGCATTAGAGAGTATCGTACCGTGCAAATTTATGCAATAATGTTTTTTAATATGTTATCTTATTAATAGGTAAACCAAATTACCACCATTGTCTCTTTCTTTTCCGTTTCCTTAAAAAATATAATTCAAGCGAGACAATAAATATTTTATGAATGACATTCATAATAATTATACTCGTTATTATGTTCTGTGGTAAATCAATGAATAAACAAAATATATCTTCACTACCGATCATAACTTTATAACCATACAGGACATTTTTTTATTACACCACAACAATATATTTTATATATACTATTTCATGAACCTTAAGTTCAAATAACATAAATACAAAAAGTAGGTAACACATGTGAAAAATCACGTAATTTAGTAGGAACAAAAAATAGGTTTTTCATTGCGCAAGAAAATTAAAATTAAAAGAAGAAATAACACGACGTATTTTACGTGTGAAAAGCCTTCAATAGGAAATTTACGATCAAAGTGACCTGTAATTTTTAAATTACGTTGGCAATTTCAGTTATATTTATTCAGTGTTGCAAACTTAATATTAGAACCTTAGGATACTTTGATCAGAAACGTCTACAAAAATTAAAGGATGAGGGAATGGTGTAAACAAAATTACAAATGAACTGTGGCTAGTAATTATGTACTCATCCATTAGTTGTTATGATTGAAATGAACAAAAATTGATCAAGAAAATAATTATAAGTTAAGAAATAGTAGATTGAATTGTTTTGTTATCATTTAGGATTTACTCGTAATTGGATTTTTTAGATAAGCCTACAAAACCAGCCCCATTTTCACTCATAGTCGTAAATTACAAAAAATTGAGATGTTATGCTTAAACACATTTCTCACATTATTTAGGTATTTGAAGAATTTACTTAAAAATTTGTGACCACACAATGATAATTGACATCAAAGTTCTCTAAAGTGCCTTATGAAAAAAAAAACTTATGTTCCTACGAACAAAATATTTGATTCAGTGCAAAGTTAAAGCTTTTGATGCTTACCTTTCTGCACGGTTTTCCTACAAAGCTTTGGTTTTTCTTGTATAATATGATCTAAAGGCCTTTTCATTGAACAATTCACTTTTCCTATGGTGTAAGGATCAAACGGATCTCCGCATCTAGGATCATACTCCGAATTACACTCGTAACATTCTATAGGTTTCTCCCTAGCCCACTGTCCATGATCCATACCATGTCTTGCATTACCTGTACAAAAAAATGGAGTGACACTGAAAACCCCCGGAAAATCCAATGAGCCAGACTAGCCCAAACACAAAGAGATTAAAATGAGGGAGAAGAGTCGCCAGAAAGTCCGGAATGGGGGTATTGAACTCGCAGTATCTCTACTGCTCTACTTCCAATTCGTCATTTTCCGGCGACTCTGTTTACTATTTCCCCAAAATTGAGCCATGGGATTTTCATAGAGTATGTACTACGAGGGTGCGGGTAGGATGATTAATCCGAGGCCTCACATAGAAAACAATAAACATAAGCAACATAAAGCATATTTGAAAATAAAAACAATTGGCTATTTTTTCAGCGTAATATTTTTTAAATTGGAGAATAGGATGAAGTCCAATTGTTATAAATTGCTCCAAACATTGCTCAGGTCTGACGTCTGACTTTTCCGGTGAGCTTTTGTGCTCAGAGAATGTGCCAATTTATTCTCATACCCAAAACTTGATGAAACTCCAAAATAGAGTTTTAATTAACCATGCTAAGCGATAAAGGAGATGTACAGGGTGCTGCATTTTGGATGTCCGAATAGGGGATCTCCGAAACTAAGAGGTTTACAGAAAAACGAGTGACACATTCTCGGGTCCGTTTTTTGAGAAAATAATTTTGGTCAAAACCGCATCCCGCTAGCGTCTTTTGTTTTCGACTTATAAACAAAAGTTGACATTTTAGCGAAATCTTAAAAAAAATTTATCTTCCTTATTATAAAACATACACATTTGAAATAAAGACATTATACAGGCACTTTTTTTACAGAGAATTTAATAATGTTATCAGCGATTTTTTTTAATCATTCGTTTAGATGTAATAACATAAAGTATTTTTTTAAATAGGAATCATAGTTGACTATGACATTTTCGAAAAGCTTATTTTTTTTTTTTAACTAAACACAATATAAATACAGTTTGATATTTTTATATACTTTTGATAAAAAATATATTTAAAATATTTGAAAGTAGTTGGCCATGGAAAAATTATTTCACATAAAAGGTGTGAATAATCTAGAAATTTTGTGAACGGTTATTAAAGTAAAAAATATGAAATTATAAAAATAGCTATGTTAAAGTTATTTTCAATTGAACAAATATACGATCGTCGGAGATTTTAATTACATAAAAAATGTGCAGAAAATTGAAAACGATGTGTCACTACCATTTGGTAACACTTTTTTATGATTTAGTGAAGTGCAATGGAGGTGACGTTGATAATGTTATGTATTTTTTTACCGCAGATGGGATTTGATATTGGTGTTTGGATTGACATTTTTTTGTAAAATAAAATTTCATTGACAAGCAATCACACAATTAATAAGATTTTTCTTTTTCCGACATTGCATGTTTAATTAGAAAATAGAATAGCTATAAGTGAGCATGCCATTTTAAATCTAAAAACAAATAATTTTTATTAATTGCAAAAATTTAATCTAATAATAATTTATTATGCTGTTTTTGAATTAATTAGTGTTTAAAAAATTATTAAATTATAAATACTTGTTGGGTAATATATTTTTCATAGTTTTAATTGAAAATCCAAAATTTTTTCATGGCCTACTATAATGAAAAAGCAAAATGTTATGTTTTTTTTAATATTTAAAAATAATGTATTACACAAATAGACATATCAAATCAGAAAAAAATAAGCTTTTCAAAAATATTACAGACGCCTATGATTCCTATTTAAAAAAATACAACTTTATGTTATTACAGCTAAACTAATGATTAAAAAAAATTGCTGATAACATTGTCAGATTCTCTGTAAAAAAGTGCCTGTATAATGTTTTTGTTTAAAATGTGTATCTTTTATAATAAGGAAGATATGATTTTTTTAAGATTTCGCTGAAATGTCAACTTTTGTTTATAGGACGAAAACAAAAGATGATAGCGGGATGCGGTTTTGATCAAAATTATTTTCTCAAAAAACGGACCCGAGAATGTGTCACTCGTTTTTCTCTAAACTTCTTAGTTTCGGAGATCCCCTATTCGGACATCCAAAATATAGCACCCTGTACAATGTAGAATCTAACGCATTTTTAACCACTTAAAAAGAAACTTTTAATATAAAAATATTTCTGTGCAACTCGAACCTCAGGTTTCAGGTTTCACCATTTCTTAAAAACCGAGACACTTGATCAGACAGCATTTAAATTTCGTAAAATTTTAATGTCACACTACGAAAGAACAGAACTATGCACGTGAAAACATAACAATTAATGAAAAAACGATTGCCTTCTATAAGAGGCCACGAATTAATCATCCCATCTCGTAAAATACTCTGTCAAGGTTCCAATTTATTGTTGGATGTCACACGCTCTGATCAGTTTTAAGGTCGAATAAAATAAATTTGCGGTTAGTTGTAAATAAGCACGCAAAGCTCGTCCGGATTTAATAATAATTTTCCGCCCTAGTAACTTGGTTATTGTTTGTTAATCATCTTTGTTGATTACCTTTTGGGAATTATTGATTGGTTGCGGCCTTAATGCCATTATTTTAAGTGCCTTTAGTTGTCAGCGAAGACACGATTTAGGCATATAATTCAATTATGAAGAGAAACACTAAGCTCATTTTTTGAGGATCGATAGAATGGAAGCTCTTCAAATAACAATTTTGGAGGGTCTGCATACATAGTAGTGTTTTAAATCTCAGTCCAACCTTTTATCTTCCCATTTTGGGTCAAAAGCGACAACAAAACACGATAGATCATCATCTAATTATAGAAAAAGTTGCGTTTGACTATCATTAGAATTTAAAAAATCAATTTTTATGAAAAATATTTTTTTCACGAGTTAGTTTTTTCAAAAGTAATGCACCAAATGAAGGTGTCGTTTTCTGGCCATCTACATAATTAATTTTTAGTATTCCCTGCCTCAATATCGACCTTTTCCAACACTAAAAACAGAATTCATTTTAGGTTAAATCGATTTTGTTTCGTCGAGCACGGAAGTGCTGCCGGTGGAGCTAAGTTACATAATGGATGTTCTTTCGTAAAAAAAAGTAAAAAATTCGGAAATATTCACGAAATCGGGAATAGTAATAATTTTTTCAGGAATGATCAATACACTTACATTTAACTACAATTCCAAGTATAAGGGCAGCACAAATGATTCCGGCACTTTGAAACATTTTCTTTGATCTTGTTGTCCCAACTCATACAAAAAACGCACATTAACTAAATGCACTGATTTGAAAAGTGCGGTATTGACGTCTCCCTATCTGTTCGACATTTAGTTGTACTAGCAGGAAGACGACATGACGTCACTGATTCTCCCCTCTACGCAAAGACGTCATAAAGCGTCGGATCGATTGAATTCACTTTGCAGCTTTTTCGAAATAAACCGCTTTCAGCTTGTTTTATTAAAATAAAACTGTCTTGCAACAAGAAATAAAAAGCCAAAATGGGACTGGAAAGGGCAATCGTTTGATTAATTATGTAACTTGTATTTAAACCACTGAACCAGAAACTCAGCAGCGTCGCTTCTTGTTTTTTAGCCTTCACCTCTGTGTATGAGGTTAACTAATGTGTGGCTTTGAATTTCTTTATGCAAAAAAAATAGTTTAAGCCCGATTCCGAGCGAAGCTTTAACTAGCTTTTCTTTGAGCTTTTGTCACAAAATGATACAAAACGTACTGCCACCAAATATTTATACCTAGAATCCTCTCTATTCAAGAATTGAGAAATTTTCATTTAAACAAAAGTATACTATCTCAATTTGTATCCCTATATGAATTAATTACCACACTAGAAAAAACAAATTAGCATTTGCCTTAAACAAAAATTATAATTTTTTAAAGGTGAAAAAGAAAAATGTTAGTCACCAAAAATGTCACTGTGAAAACTCCAGGAAAATCCAGTGAGACAGAGTATAGACTAGTTCAAACATAAAGAATTAAAATTAGAGTGAAGTTTCACCAGAAAATCCGATTTATTATTTATTAAAATAGTATTTTTTTTAATAAATGTACGCATTTTCATTTGTATTGTGAGTGGCCCCAATATTTTAAACTTTAAGTAAGTATTAGCTGTTTCAAAAGTATGTAAACGTCAACGTCGCATTTTCTCCTAAAATTAGTAGTTATAAATTATTTATGCACTTCAAAAAAATAATAGCTAATGGAATTTACAGTTTCAATGATAGATCTAATCATTAATAACTATTTTACATTTTTTTCAACCTTATTTAAAAAAATTATTCGGTAAAATGCGACGTTGGTGTTTATATAGTTTTGAAACAGCTAATAGATACTTTCTTGCTTTATTATTTTATTAACAATGGCATTAAGTAAGAAATTTTTTAGTAGAGATAAAATTAATGAATTTAGGTAAACTATGTATTACGAATACATATCGTTCCATTAGAATTACAGTGTCGTAAGTGTATGTAATGCCCTATGTTTATACGACTTTGTAATTCTAACCGAACGATATTACTTTTCCATTACGTGCGGAAGTAATTCTCTATCGTTTAAACCATTATTTTATTTTTTTAACAACTAGAAATACCATTTATTCTTGCTCGGACAAAAAGACTTGAAGCACCCTATACATAAAAAAACTATTGGAAACTAGCACGTTGATCATGGACACAACTCGCCAACTAATTTAGGTAACATATGTTGTAAATTAATTGAATGGTAATAAAAACAAGATAGTTAATTTTAGACTAGCCCCTGTATACAAAAATTACGTCAATAAAGATTTGCAACCAAGAATACACCAAAGTACAGTCGCTGACAAAAGTCACTGACCACTGTCAAATTACCATAACCTCACTTTTTGTACTAATTTTATGGTGAAACAGCATAATCAGAAGATCCGTAATTTATAATTATGTGTTAAGTGATTATGGAAGTGTCGTCACTTATAAATTCATTGTCCTTAACCGACAAATCAAATATTTTCAACTTCGCTGCAAAAATAAACGAGGTGCCCACCGAATTTGCAATCGGTACTTTCACAAATCAGAATCTTTTTGTGATCACACAATTCGGCAAATTGTACAGTTTATACTTGGTCTCTGTGGACCAAACTGAAAACGGGGTGTGTGTCGTAGAACCTGTCTTTTCAGTCCATCAATTATTTGGTAAAGAAAACATCTACGCAGAAGCCGCTGCCAGATTCATTACTAAAGAACTCAACATCAGGAAGCAATTGCTCATTTTCCTGAACTTGAAGGAGTATTCAAGGGACACGGTCCTCAGTATTGTTGAAGCTATTAAGAACTATTCCCAAGATAAAGATGTCTGCAGCAAAGAGAACAAAAGTTGCTGAGAATCACTTTGGTCAGGTTGTAATTGGGCCCCCGGGATCCGGCAAAACCACGTATTGTGGCAAAGTTTACGATTTTTACAAGGACAAGTTGAACAGGAAAGTGGAAGTTGTGAATTTGGACCCAGCTAATGAAAATATGAATTATAATCCTGCCATTGATGTTATGAAACTTGTGACTGTTGAAGACGTGATGGACACTTTAAAATTAGGACCCAACGGGGCCCTTATGTACTGTATGGAGTACTTGGAGGAAAATTTTGATTGGCTGTTGAAGCAGCTAATTGAAATTAAAAACAGCTACTTAATTTTTGATATGCCAGGACAAGTGGAGCTCTATACACACCATAATTCTATCAAGAATATTTTTGGGAAGTTGGAAAAAATGGGCTATCATTTGTGCGCAGTTCATATGGTGGATTCGCACTACTGTTCAGACCCTTCAAAATTTATTTCAACCCTTTTACTGAGTCTTTCCACAATGATGCAAATTGCCTTACCACACGTTAATGTTCTAACAAAGGTAAAAAACGAAAACAATTGTAAAATTTGTGAGCACTTAAATTTCGTTCTAGGCTGATTTATTGAAAAAGAATGCTGACAAACTAGATTTCAATATTGATTTTTACACTGATGTCCTGAATCTGGATTATCTACTGGACTTATTGGATGATGCGCCACTTACAAATAAATACAAAAAACTCAACAAGGCTTTGGTTGACTTAATTCAGGACTACAGTTTGGTTTGTTTTGTTCCATTAGATGTCAAATCCGAGAGGAGTTTATTAAATTTGAAAAGCGCTATTGATAAGGTAATGTATTTCAACCAATTTTAATATTTTACTTATACAAATTTATTTAGGCCAATGGCTACATTTACGGCAGCGGGGAAGAAAGAACAATTCAAGCTTTACTGTCATGTGCAGTTGGATCAAGAACCGAAACTGAAAGATACGACGCTGATTACTTTTAGTGTTTAATTTATTTCACATAATAAAAAAATTACTGCATTTCGCATTTATTAAACTTAAATTTAATATAAACCTACCACTACTTTGCTGGAGGTTTGGCCTTCTGTTTTTCCAACTGGGCCCTAAAAATTAATCGTAGCTCTTGTGCACACACACATGACAAATTTTTACCTCAATTGTTTGTTAAAGTCGTCTTCCACGTTATCATCCTCCCAGTTATCTTCCCACACGCTGATATCTTGCTCATCTTTGTCCTTCCCGGTCCAATCTGAAAACAAGAGAAACAATTCTGCAAATCACTTCGTAACCTCAAATTTACCCTCAACCGGAAATTCCTCAAACTCGTCGTCTTCCTCAAGAACACCAAGATCTAACTTAGGTTTCTCGGTCATGTTTAGATTTGGTTTTATAGGTATAATTCCAAAATTTGCACGATTTGATCGTAAAGAGTTCAAACGTTATTTTTTGCAACTTTTCTAGAAATGACCATGAACTGACAGTTGATTTGTTTCATAGATTCGTTTACAGGAAACTGTACTCGATTTGCTTGCAAACAACTGTACTAGAATTTCTTATAGGAAACTGTACTCGAATTGCTTCCAAGAAACTGTACTGGATTTCGGTACAGAAAATTATACTTAATTTTTATATAGTGCTGCCACCTGTCAACAAAGTGCCAAACTTTTAGACGCTTTTCAGGATTTTCAGGTTTACATTTTTTAACTTTTAATTAGATGCTATTATATGATTAGATGCATGCAAAGACTTAAAGTAGGGCATGATTTCATAATAAATTAAAAAAAAATAATTTTATTTAATCCACGAAAATTTAAATTCAGTATTGCCAACAGAAACAATATTTCTGAATCGGTCTGAAAACTATTATCGCAGAGTAAATAGCCAAGCCGAGCCGTCACTCTCTTCCCGCGCGCTGTGAGGCCCGTTGACCTTGGACATGCGTATTCATGAATGAAGTATTGAATGATATTAGTCACATTTGCTGCAACTATAAAAATATTTTTATGGCTGAAACAATAAAGTTTTTTTGAAAATATGAATCAGTGTCGTTATTTAACTCATTTCTAATGGTTTTTTATATAAAAATTATTTTTTTATTAAAAACATAAAACCATGTTAGTTCTACAACTTCACACCAACCCCACTTAAAAACATTGGAGGGAAATTTAAGCGCGAAATGACAAGAACCGCCAATTTTTCCCTCAATTTCTATCCAGACTTCCGAAGTGTTTCATGTGATTTTCTTGTGTGATTCTTCGAAAGGCGTTAGAGATAATAATTACCTTTTATTTAACCGTAGATTATATTAACCACCGCAATAGTTATTAACAACATATTTACATAGATTATTTAGTTAATATTAAAAATTTCAGATCAGTAAAGGCGAGATAGAATTTCATTTTTTAACGATAAGTATTAATATCACTTTTTTACATACCTGGTATTATTTATTTATTTTTAGCAGAAAAGACGAAAACAGCAGAAACCAACAGCAATGAAACTGCTTCATCCTATCAAATTGAAACTCGAACATTAAAAAAGATAAGTTTTCGTTTTACATTTTATATTATGTATCTAATGCTAAAAATTTCAGATAAACAAAAATCGAGTTAGAATTTTTGATATTAGACTTCTTCTTCTTTAAAGATGAGTATTCGTAAGACATTTTTACATAATCATTGTTCCTTTTTAGAAAAGCGATCTAATTAAAAGTAGCGAATACAATGAAAACAGTTGCGACCAACAACATTGTAATCAAATTTAAGATGGACGCAGTTTTACCTTATTTGAACTGTAAACTGTTTTAAACGCAGCAGATTTAATTTTCTTCATTCTAATAGTGTAATTAAACACTTATAACACACTTTGTAATAATAATAATAAACAATTTTAAGGTTATGTTATAGATTTTACTATAATAGTAAACACGTAGTAAAAATTTAGGGAAGTAGGTTGGCAATATTGATTAGTACCAACAATTTCACCAGAAAGGCGACTCCAGAATCATTCATAAATACGGCTTCGCCTGGAGTCGCCAATCACATTCGACCACCGAGGTCATTGCGACGCCATCTGTAATTTCATTCATAAATAGCCGAGTGACGGCTCTGCCTTGGCTATATACTCTGTGCTATTATCACATATTATTTATATCGAAAGTACTACAAGTATAGTATGTTGTTTCATAGATTTCGTAATACTAAATGGTTATTTGATGATAATTTGTAATTTTGCAATTCGGATCTTAGATCAACTTACATCAAATGTCGCTGCGCTCCATTAAGGCCGTAACAAAAGTCTCCGTTGATTGATTCTCCTAACCTAAAAATTTTCTCCTTAGCTAGCTCTATCTGCTGGCAAAAAATGCAAACAAAAACAAAACCAAGAATATATGTGACCAATCATAATTCGTAAAAATTTTAATTTTTAATTGACACTTTAGACTGAAAATCAAAGTTTATCAGAAAAATTTCAAATAGGAGTGAATAGTCAGTATAATTTGATAATTTATTAGATTGAATACCTATCTAAACTGTAAAAAGCAAGAAGCATTCAAGGTAGAAACACAAAAATTGAAAAACATTGAGAAGGCAGATAATTATTTGGTATTTTCAGGTCCACATTGCTTTGAGATAACACTTACCTCGCTGAAATGGATTATGATCCATTTAACCGTTAATAATCATAATGAAACTTGTTTGGCCTAGTTCTCATCTTCTCAAAAGTGGATTTTGAACATTTGCACCCATGTGGAACGTTCTTTTAATATGATTTTTGAATTAACTGAGTACGATTGTGTAAGAACGTGGCTTTTAGTAATAAACCAAGGATGTAATGAAATACTAGGAAAAACAACAATTTCCAAAACCTAAATTTGAACAAAACGATTTGAACAATAATTTTGGTATCCGTCAAGTAAAATTATTCCAAAATTATCAATAGTTTGCAGAAAATGATAAAAATGGACTAATATGTAAATACTCATTGGTTGAATTTTTCTGTTTTCTTACATTAAGACAAAGATGCAAAAATTATAACTTTGAAGAAGTTGTGGAAGCTTACAAAAATGTATAAATAGTAAGGAAGAGATTTTTTAAATTTTAGACTAAACTTAAGACCATTTTTAAGCCTCTGCTGAAATCTGATATAATTTGAATCCACCAGCAGACTCACTAACGTTATTAAAGAATATGGAACACAAGTTGTTCTCTTGGCTGTCCTATTGATACAAATCGAAGTACTGCATGTGGTGGAAACTTGACTTGATGCGTTTTATTACTTTAAAAAAACAACTACACTTACAAGAAAGACGTCTGCAACGAAGTTTAACTATGGTTTAATTTATTTTTGAATTGTTTTTTGTATTTTGTAATAAAAATCACTTTACATCAATAAAATACCGAACTCGATCATTTCCTGTGTTAAAACTATTCTTACAATCTGTCTTTAGTCTGTTGGTATGATTAGCGATGGTTTTTGAACATTATTGAGCTTCTTCTTGTTGGATTTCCTTGGCGTGGAATTCTTAACAAAAACACAGTCTAAAATCCCGTCACACCAAACATTTATTTGAAACACAACGCATTTCATAATATAAACTGTTTATATTCTCACCTGAGGATGACCACTTTGTGGTTGAAACGCGTTGTGTTTCAAATAAACGTTTGGTGTGACGGGATTTTAAACTGTTTTTGTTAATTATTGAGCTTTTTAATTATTGTCGTATAACGATATCTTAAATAAGAATATGTCTATTAACGATTTAGTTAGAACCATACCAAAAATTGTTTGTTTTAAAGAAAATAGCGAAACGATTTTTGAAATCAATTTAGTGATTGGTTTGTCAGATAATAAACAGATGGCGTTACGTAAGGAGAAATTTTTTAGGTTAGGAAAATTAAATTCAACAATGGAAACGGAAGTTTTGTTACGGCCTTAATGGAGCGCAGCGACATTTGATGTAAGTTGGCGATGCTTTTACTTGTGAAACAATTTAAATAGTGGGTTATTTCTGAAGTTTTTATAATATGCAACCAATAATACTGATTCCAGCAGACCAGATTTGTAATCGTTAAAAAATTTCAAAATTAATCCACGATTACATTTTTCTGGGTATTGTCAAGTTTGTCTTGATAGTTTTGCTAAAATTTCATTATGCACTATTATTATTTAAAAGATAAAAAAACCAATGTGGATTCAATTAATGTTTTTAAAAATTAAACGAGGTATCCAAGTGGTAAGTGCAATTAGTATTTCTGGTTGCATCTTAGGACATGTCAGAAATAACCCACTATTGACTCACCCTGTATAAAAGATTTAAACAAAAAAAAACGTTTTTCCATGAACTTTTTTCCCATTTTTTGTACCTATACGTTTTGGCTAAGTTTTGGCGATGAGCAACTGCTTTTTAGATTTAGTTTCCTAGTTAGTTAAAGGTTAAAGTAATACAATAATGTTACCAAAATCTATCAAACATTTTTTGAATCAAGTTAGAATTAAAATTTTAAAATTAGTCATAACATGAAAGGCCAGCTCAATTCGTTTTCCTAAGTTTGGCATAATTTCAAGGTAATTCTTCTATTTGCCTGTTTATATTCAATGGAATTAACTTTTCTTCTATCCTGGATCGTTTTTCGATTTCGTATGTTAAATAATAATAATATAATCTCATGGAAAACGATAATCTGTTTCCAATTTTCTGTCGGTAGCTTTCGATCTTCTGCATTTTTTCGATAAAAGGACCTGACCGATTTATGTCTTCTAGTCAAATACAGTAGGTATACAGGGTGATTCACATAACTTTACGACCTTGACGAATTTTAAATGCAACCAGTAATACATTACTCAATTATAACTTGATTCAAAAACACTAATAATTATAAATTTGTTTGTGATTTGGATATTCCTTGCAAACCTTAAAAAATTAGGTTCTTAATACAGTCTCAGGCGTTTTTGATTTGGCCAATTTAGGTGCAATTCAACCTCCAATGTATAATGGGTTGCATTTAAAGTTCGTCAGGGTCGTAAAATTATGTAAATCGCTCTGTATTATTAAACCAGTAATTAATATCATAAGTTAAAACGGCATATGACTACTTACATGGTTAAAATGCTATTTGATCCATTATGTTAGACGAAGCACACTTTAACAAGTTTAACATCTGCTGTAGAAAAAACATTGCTTGTAAATAATGATAACTGCAATAAATATTAAACTATTATTATTTATATTTTTCAATTCAATTCAGGTATTTCAGCTTTTGTCATAAATTTATTGTGTGAATTAGTAGTTCCGAAAAACAACTTTTAATGTTTCCAGAAGGCTAAAGTTTTAAAGAGTGCCTCAAGTATGAGACAATGAAACGTATTTTTCTTATCACAAAAAACTTTCAGAAAATACGTACTGCGCACCGAGAAACAATAAACTTCTTATATTTATTGTGCCGCTGTAGAAATAAAAATCTTTTAGGTGCTTATTGTCGCACAATGACAACAGTTTCTTAGTTTTAATTCGTTATTATGTTGGAAAACTTTATTATAAGATTCTTGTGCTGATCGACATAAACATAAACATAAAAATCAACACATAGTAACCAATTTCGGGTGAAATACGAAGTACAGTTCCTAAAATTATAGCGTGAACACAAATCTCGTCCATTGAAAGCTATTCATCCTTTAAGCCATAGGATCTTCGAATTTACCTTTCCACCTTTAGTTTGGCAACAAACTATTAACATAAAGTTGAGTTGTAAAAGCAAGGTCCTAACCAACTTCGTTCCAACTTAAACCAAGCTGATCTACGGTTTAGCGTTCACCAGAAGCTACAATTAAATGCATGAGAATTTAATTGTAATAAGACCTAAACAATAAACGCACTGCCGCTAACGCTTTCACTGGTTAAAGTTAGATTAAACAGAAATATTTACGTTAAACAACTTAATCAGTGTTAAACTCGGAGGACATCCGAAACAAGTTTCATGCAGAAATCAATAAGACGAAATAAAGAGCCAAGTGATAATTAATGTAATTAGAAGGCTTCATCATCCTCAGTTTAATTAAAGTGTCAAAAAAATTCAACTGGTAATTTGTCCGTTTTCGCGCTTGCGATTCTGTTTCAGTGTTTGATTTCAAATCAGTAATTAAGTTCCCAGGTTTGACATTTTCTTCTTCTTTTCTGAAGTTTGTAAATTTAACAGGAATGACCCGCCCTGTGAACATTTTACGTCTGCGCAACACAATTCGGGAAGCTATGAAACTGGGATTCTTGATCCCATCTGTCAGTACATTCGCAAACTGGGGTGTTATTGCTGCCCTTTGTGGAAAAAATACGCGGTGCGGTCACCTGTATGGACATATCAAGCGAAAAAACTGCAATTAAAAATTTCGTATCTAATGTAAGTAAAGTTGTAGCTTTATTAGTGAACTAATTTACAAAAAAAAAAAACACTTTAAATTATGAAAAAATATAAAAGCAAAGTTTGGCGACAAGTTTAATTAAAAGTTAGTTTTTGACGAATGCGAATTTTTATTGCAGACAACAAGGATTAAAAATTGTTAAACTACTCTTGCGTAAGTTTTCAAATTTGGAAAAGTTGCCTGGAAAATCCCAATATACAAAAGTTGTTACGACTTATTAGAGTTCAGTGTTCAGAAGTTCGTCTTCACTAAATTTGGAGCTTTCCAAATACACAATAATAATAATTCAAAACTTGTTAACAAACACAGAAAAAACTTGGTCCGAACTTTTACAAGAAGCAACGTTATTAAGTCTTTAGAGTCGATTTTTGACAACATAAAATTAATATTCCCCGGATCTGAAATATTAGAAGTTGTTTAAATTCCATCAAACTTTATGGAACTTCTTGGTAAGTTTTTCACGAGTTGGAGGATATTACAGGTTTCTTTACACACATACAAGGATTTAAAATGAAATCTTGAAAAGAATGAATGCTCAGAAAAATAAAACAGAAAATCATCCAATATTCCCTTGCGACGTTTTCTCCTTCAATAAATAAATAAAGTTGTTAGGGCCACATCTCCTCATTAAGCAGCAATCGAGATTGGGTCAAGGAGATCTTGAAGATAACATATGCGGTAAAGGCTGTTTTGCATGAAACTACAAAGCATTTGCTCCAGTTTAAGTCCGCATGACCGCACAAACTTGTACAATTATCACAAAAAAGGCACTTACGACTTTATTTTTAGTAGATTTGAAAGAAATTCAGATCAACAACCTCGTCAAGAATGGAATTTGTATTAATGTAATGGAATGTTTTCAAAGCGTAAATATAAAGCACACAAAGAATGAGGGCGTTGTAATTCGGAAAAGTAGCACTTATTTATTTTGCGAATTTTTGAATTGACCCAGAATTTTTTGTCCCGCTAAGAGTTCAGCGACAGTCAACTTGAATAAAATATGATGCGAATTTACTTTTAATTGTGTAAGTGACTGAACTGAATAATAAATGGCCCAGCCATCACAACTCAATCAACCCTCAATATCATGTTCCGTCAAGAGACCCAATTTTTTGCGTAGCACCGCCGACTAGCAGCAAATTTAGGCTCAAGCCATTTCAAACAGCAAAAAATAATTCAATCAAATGAAACATTTCAAACGCAAATGAAAAAATCATTTCCGATCAGTCGGAAGTTCGATTTAATATATCGTTTAAGAAACCATAAATCTCGTCTCCGATAAATTAGATTTAAAGGCAATATCTAAAAACTCAAGTCAACCGAAAGAATGCCTTAATAACTTTTAAATATTTAACTTCCGACGGCATCCGAACATTTGAAATATTGACTCAAGTGTCGAATGCAAATAAAATTCGATTTCATATAATTTATGATGCTTCCGCGTCCACTGTACAAAAGTGACATTTCAATATCGGAAGCGAAATTGATGTTTTTACAAGCTTGTAACGGGAGCTTGTATTGCCAAGTCACTACTCAAAATTTCATAATTTGTGTCTTCTTCACGTTAGTGTGCGATAATCGGCGGAATCTAGCGAAACTTTGAAACTTTGGAAGTTGTCACTTTAATATGTTGATCAGATTGGAGCGATGTGATGAAGTTAATGAGATATTTGATTAACGACTAACAATTTGTCATTTGGAGGTATTGAAGCTTTGAAGGAGCCACATCAAAGAAGTGCGAGGACTAGAATATTGATCTTTCTTTTAGTCTGTGAACGCTTTGTTCATATAAAAGTGCCATATGCTTTTATTTTATGTTTTTGACTAAAGAAAACCATTCATTTAAATAGGGTAATTCACATGACATTACCCTTTACTAATTTTAGATTCAACCAGTTACACCTTTTTGTCAAAGAAATTCCAAAAATAGATTTTTCAGGACCACCACACCAAATAAAGCAAATAGTTTAATAATGAATCACCCTGTAGGAGCAACAGTAAAGCGTCACTGGAATAGGCAACTGAAAGGTTTTTATAATTACACTTGAATGGAGTGCATATTAAAAAAGAAACGGAAAGAAAAAACGTGCTTTTAGTTAGTTTCTCTTTGTACTTTCTTTCTGGCAAAAACCCCTTTTAACTTCTTTTAAGTTCTCGTATGTTACTAATTAAATATTGACTTTGACACAATGTGTGAACATTTTTCACAGTAAATTGTTTTTAGTTTCTCACAACTAGTAGGTATGTGTGCTTTAATAAAAAAAAATGTAGATTTTGTGCGACTGCTCCTAGTGGAATTTTATTTTGGGTCTTGTTTATTTACAGGATTGAAATTAAAGCGATGATTGCAACATCAATATTTCACACTATTTACGTGTTTAGAGGATTTTTATATTATTTTGTTTTGAATGGAACTCGTTTCCGTTACAAAACTAAAAATTACTCGAATGGGAAAAATATTTGTGGAACGTGCTTTTAACAATTTCTTTCATTTTCAATTATGTAGGTATCACTTTGTAGGTTTGTTTTGACGGTAAAACACTATAATTCTTAGGACTTAAATGCTGTATTTACTTTTTCGGTTCAAGTAAACATTGGTAATTAGCACACGTTTTTAATTATCTGTTGTCTCGTTGAATTAATTGGGTTTTCTTTTATACACGGTCTCGATTCGTAAAAAGAATGCAATCACTGAAATAAAAAGAGCGTTGATAAATTAGCCAGACCCGTGGTAATTAAATTTACTTTCAATTGTGATAAAAAATAATGATGAATTTCCCTTACGAGGGTGATTTTCGATGTTGAAATTAAAACCAATTCGCCATCTTTGTAGAAATGTGAATTTTTTACGAGCCTATTTATGAGTTTCGTCTGCTCCCGCATATTATTACTTTTCACCGTCTTGCATTCATTGAAATCCTCTAACTATTCACTTTCGAGACACGAAACTAAGTAAATTTTTTATGCGACGGGGACGTCTGAATTGAGATGCCATGTTAACTTAGTTACGCAGACGTTTTTTCCGCAGGGTGATGCTTCTTTTGTTCTTTTATTAAATTCCGATCGATTTTATCCTTGTAGTTCTTTAGCTATTTTAATACTTTTGCATAATGAGTACGGCTTAAGTGCTCTTTCAGGAAAACTCTCCCATCATCTTTATGTAAAATTTTTCGACACTTCTTTCATTCTAAAATTTATCATTTCATTCGAAGGCCGATATCGGACTATAAACTCCTCTAGCGAGATAATGTTGTTTTCTACTCTCAACACTGACTTCAACACCCGTGAAGAGTTTCCGTGTCAGTTGTTTATTTACGACTAAAGATAGGAACATTTCCTTTGGAAAGTTTCCTGAATTTTTAGTGCGAATCTTTTTTATAACCTAAGTTCCTTTGAACATTATTTTTTAGCCGCCTTACACACACTGAAGCGAGACCAACAAACCGGAAAAAGGGATGGTTTCCGTTTGTTTGTATTTTGTTAATGATGATAAACTCACAATAATATATAACAATTATTTCTAATCAGGGAAGGTTGGTCTGGAAAGCGTCTGTTGTTAATTGTTTATGTAAAAAAATGGGTGTTGACATGCGTTTCCTAATGATCAGGTTTAGCTTCAATGAACGTGTATGTGAACATTTATAACCCGTTTTCAAAATTTTCAAAAAACGAAAACTAATTTCGTTTGGTGATTGATCAATGTATTAAAACGAATTGGTTGTTAATTACACAAAACGCGCTTTCTCATAAATAATTAGTATCTGATATTTTCGTATGCGATTTATGACAAACCAAAAATCATAAATAATTGTAAAACGTCTGTTTATGATGTCACAGCAAAAACAATGACTTTTATGTGGATGATGTGGCTCATCTAACATCTATTCATCCGCAATACGTAAATCACCCCAATCAGACCCGCAGGATACGACTTCCTTCGTCATCTTGAATTTACGACAAAGTAAGTCACTAAACCATAAAGGATTTGCTAACGTTGGTCAAATTTCACCACATATTAAGTCATCCATTAAACACTTTTATTTGTGATAGAAACAATTGCAAATTGCTAGAAATGTACTGGTGCTTATCTGGGTTTTTTCGTTATTTGAAAATTGCAGTTTACCTAAAAATGTGTTGAGTAATTTTTACCTATTTGCATTTTAATTTCCAAACGTTATGAAAAAGAACAAAAAAGCTTTTAACATTCTGCAGGTTGAATCAAAAGTTTATTTAAGCACTTGTTGGAAGCTTTCAGTTTTGGATGAAATGTAAAACTTATTGCAACCTTTTACGTTTAGCAAGTTACTCCTGTATACTATTAAATTTCGATATATTTTTAGAGATTCAAGATGTGCAGCATAATCCAAGTTCGGTTTCACGCCTGTCAGATTTGATATTTTTTCTTATAACATGCAGATTACTCGTGCTGGAATAAAACTAGTTTCACATGCCCAAAGCCCAGATATATGACATTTTTTATTGATCAAAATACTGGAACAAAACAAAATTGATTAGGCTTGATTTTATTGAAGATATTAGTATTATTGGTTTTGTTTTATTACACAATATCGTTACGAACTATCACTGACATTAAATTAGATTGCGTTAAATTAGTTTCCAACAACAGTTTGAATGGTTTTATGGTTTGAACTCGTGAAGAAGTTTGGGATTGCTAAAAGTGATTAGCACACACGTAGAAAGTTTCTCATTTAATTTATTAAAAATGTTTATAGGAAAGGAGTACACGGAGTACATATAGAACCTTTATTAAAACTTATAAGGTCTGTACGTATGGTTTTATCTTCTAATTAGCAACAAAGTGGAAGTTTCTGACTCGTAATAAGCGTTAGGCCTTTCATACAGCTTTATTAAAGCGGTAAAAAGACCAAAGAAAAATATAAGACCGAGTTTTTTTTCAGATAATCTTGTGTCAAGATTGTGAGCTAACTAACACTATTGTACTAAGCTTTTGAGTGTAGTTAGCACCATCAAAAACCTTATAAGCTAAGGACACATTTAATTATAAGCTTTCGTCAATGAAAAATTTATATTTTTATACAGGAAACAGTGTTCACTGGTTCTATTTTAAGCTGTTTTGACCTTACGATGCAAGATAAGTTATTTCGTAAAAATAAATGTAAATGTCAGCAGTTGTATAAATAAGTATATCTGCTTTTCAGTGAAATAAGAGCAATTATTGAAAAATAATAAACTTCCCAGAGATTCATGTGCCATTGAAAAATTAATAAACTTCGTAAAATGATTCATTACATTCATATACGTAGAAAATTATCTTTACCAATTTTAGATCTGAAACAAAATATTTTTATGGCATATTACACAGCTTAATAAGAAATTTGAGCAAATCAATTTGTCGGCAGTCACCAACCTCTTATAAAATGAAGCTAAGTCATAAAAAAGTTGTATACAAAGTATGGTCTTTTTATAACAGGACCATAATAGGAAACCGGATATTTACCTGAAGTACACAAAGGAAATTGATGTTTCACTGTATATTCCCTCTTGTCTTATACAAGTTATTTTCAATTTGTACTTGCTGGAAGCACTCAACACCAAAGCTGATTAAAAATATATTGGTCTGTCGATGAACAAATTAAACATGAGATCGTTGGCAACAGAACATTTTTTATTCGACTTTGTGCAACACTGCAACTAGACATGGACAATAACTAAAAGAATGAATTGTTGTCTAATGGTAACAACAAAGTATGTCTGTTTTAAAAGTAGATAATAGCCAAAAGAGTAGTTGGAAAAGAAAACGTTAACATTGAAAAGTTGTGGTTCTAGAGTATAATGCAGCCCGCATATTTTGTACTTTTATTTTAAGCAGCTTATTGCATTAGCATCTCGAGGAAAAGCTTTCTTGTTTTATAAATGCTACATGCAAATTTAATAACACACCTGCTCTCAGGCTAAAAGGCCGAGTTTTTCATACATACATAAGTTAATCGGATCACACCACATAATCTGGGTTTGAAACTGTGCGTAAAAATTGCAAGAAAAGAATCAATAGCTAGTATTTTATTTATGGAGAAGCTCAACACAAACATTCTATGTATTATTTAAAATCAGCTGACCTGCGGCTTCAGATAAAAATGTAAATAAAAGTTCAGTTTGAAAATGTTTGTGTAGATGCCAGAAGCAGAAAACAGTTTTATTTTGTTAAATAATGTGACATTTTGTTCCGGTAGCCGTTCTGTACGATTATTTATTTGAAATTGGAACTCTTATTAGACGGCAAACGTAATTGGATTCAGTTCACATCGCGTATTTACGAAACACTTTAGTTTCGCAATCAATTCTAAATCAATCCCTTGGTGCAGGAGCCGTATTATAAACGTGAAACGTCTTGTTATCTCTTATACGATTTTAAAGCTTTCCACTGGTAAAATATGCTAGATAACTTCTTTCAATCGGTTTGATTTACAATCTAAGATTTAGGATTGATTCGAACACATTCAACGTTTCACTCGACTGAAGCCTTTATTTTTCATTCAAAGACCGTGTAATGCAGCATTCGATTGAATTTGAATTTAAAATAGTTGCATAATTGAGGCTGAAATGGACCAATCAAGTTTAGTTAGAAGTCAACTGAAGTTTGTGATTGGTTTAATTAAAAAAATGCCCAATTTTTAACACCAGAGGGGATTCAACAAAAAATCAATGAGCAAATTAAGGATGAAAGAAGTTTAAGTCATATTTCTTTTGGGTTAAAATGAAACCAACAGCGAAACCATTGATTTATTTTACAAAGAATTCATTCCGTGTTTTTGTGCTCGAATCATTTACATTTGACATGACACGACGTTTTGAAGGCTGCAATTAAAGAACAAAGTTAAAAAACGAATAACGAAGCTATAAACGTAAAAAATACATTGATTTGAATAATACGCTGATACCAGTCAAGCAAAATAAGTTTTAACGATTTTCAGGCGTTGTTTAAAGGAATTTTATTGTTGAGAGTAAGTGGTCTAGACTTGTAAACACATCAGCTGGTAATCCATTAATTATGTCTAGCCTGTGCAATAGTGTGATCCTTTTTACAGTCATAAAAGAAATAAATCATTTTTTAAACTTTAATAATTCTGACAGAACGAGAAATTAGCTAACCACTCGTACTCATAACATTGTAGATTTATATCTCAAAGCACGTTGTAGGATGTTGATTATTTAATTAAAAAACTATTTCGCTTCGTACCGCATAGTTGAATCTGTAATCACTTTTATTCAAATTACGTGAAATATGTTACTTTGTTTAGTTTCCAAGCACATAATAGGATTGAAATAGCCTTAATGGTCTTTTGTACCTGTTGCAGAGACAAACGTGAGCTGTAGTTATGCAAGTGTTCTCTAAGGACGAGTATATTTAACGACATTATGGCATTACAAGGTTTAATTAAATTCAAAAATGGCATAGCTTGATAAGAAATTTAAATTGGGAATGTTTCTAATTGCTTCATTAAGTGCTCGGAAATAATTGCGTCAGTTACCTGCTTTACAGTCGGATGAAGCTTACATATTAATTTGACATCATGGCGCAGTGGGATCATTAGAGAAATGATGTCACTAGTTTTCACCAAACAAATATTTTCTCTATTTGTAATCAATTTCAGCCGTTTTATTTTCGATTTTTCAAGCTTTGACTAGTTACGAAAAACATTATTATTTCGTTTTTAACTTACTAGTAATTGCAATTTATGATTGAAACCCTTTTTAAGGTGTAGTCATGAATAGTGTTTCCTCGACTAGAACATTTTTGATAAGGTTCATTAATAACATTGGTGCTCAAACTCGAACACTAAAAATAAAGAAGCAAGTCTTGGATCGCTGAGGGAGTCGTAATTGATGAGATTTTTCCACAAATATGACTGAAGTTTTTGTGATTTTAAAAATTAAATTACGATCAAAATAATAAATTACTCACTTAAAAGTTCAGTTCATTTCAAATAGAAAAAAATAAAGTTTAAAGACAAATACACCTTACATCATGCAATTTGTTACAAAAAGAAGTGCTTAGATGTGGTTAACATTTGGCACTAACTGGCTTAGGTGAAAGTTAAAACTTCTCAAAGCTTTAAAGTTGCTTAGTACGTAAATGCATCTTACATTAACGTAGTTTCGTTAATCAATATTTCGAAATTTACGCACCAAAGTTTGTAATCAAAAGATTATGTGAGTTGATTACGAAAGTTTTGTTTTACACTAATCTCATCAAAATTTATTAAAAAATGCATACATCACATTCACATTTTTTTACGAAAATACCTCTTAGAAAGATAAACAATGTTGTTGTTAACTGATTTAGCTGTTGTGAAGATAAGGTACATGAAACCATAAAATTCGTTCACTTGAAACCGCAAGTATATGAAAATTTTGTTTCGAAGTAATAATACATTTACATAATGTAATAAATAAATCGTACTAACCATAATTTAATGTAGCGATTACTATAAACCTTGGTAGGTATCTAAAATACCCGGAAGGCAGTCCTCGCAAAGGGCAGTAATTTATTGAATCCCTATCACAATAAAGAGCTTTTCAGCAGGCTTAAATACCGTGACTTTGATTTGTAAAACAGCCTTTATGCGACATTTAACGTTCCTATGCTTTAGATTAAACATAATTGTCCACCCGAACTATCTCATGCAGAAATAATTATATCTGCATGAGGCCGAACAAGGCATGAAACGATAAACTGTTGCGGTGATTATTTTCATTGTTCTTGCACGTACTACGTTTCAGTAATGTGTTAAATTTTACAACAAGAAAAAAATTATTCACATTTTCCTATTTAGTTTTTCAGACATGCTTCATACGAGATTCCATTTTCACAAAATTGAAAATCGATTTTCTTAATAATATGTTTAGAAAGTATTACGTGTAAATATCCTTATCATGCATGTTACCTCGACTCGAATCCCCATAAAATGAGTCTTTTATATTAGATTAATTTTAATTGAATATGCGTTGTAATATAAGATAAAATATCAAGTTGAAATTAATACAGAAACCTATCTTACACATTTACTTGGTGCTGATTCAAGGATAATCATTAATTAATTTTGTGCCATATATCTAGCAAGTCGACGGTTTTGTAATATGGTTCAGTAGGTATTCTCAGTTATTGGCTTACTTAAACGTAATAACAATGATATGGATAGGATCTTCCAGCCACGCAAGCACTCTTCTGACGCTTTATATGCAATATTAGCTGCTTTAATTATTCTGAGGTTAACGATATCTGAGCTTCCCTACAAGTCTACAAAGATATACCTACTTATACCTTCAAAAATTAATTTTGAAGTAAAATTTATTTCTAAATTATATACAAGACGAATAAATGTTCAGACTTGAACAATTATGTTATAAAACTTAACTGGCTCTTACGACAAAATTACGAAAAACATTATCTTCTGTTATATTTTACGAGGTACAAATGTTTTACTGTTAATAAAAAACCAGTAAACGTTGTGAATCGTTTGCAATTTCTACTTTGCTTAAAGTTTAACCTTTTTTTTATTACAGCCGAATGCAGGTGTAGTGCGGTTGAATGTAAATATAAATTACACAAACTTTCTGCTTAATTTGCCTCTAATAATCACAATAAAAACAATAAACTTAAAGTGTATTTATATTTACAACTAGAGAGAATTAGACATAATTTTCTGGAGCTATCAAAATGTCGGTTCCATTTATTATAGTGCTTGTTATAATTCGAACACATGACATTTATGGGCGATTTAGCTAAGACATTAGTCAAAGATATTACCAGTAAAATGGATATGTATTTTGACCAGTCAGCCGTAACGTAAAGATTTATTTGCTCTGACAAATCAACGGTCAGTTTGATAATTGGCAGATAAACAATACGCGTAAATAAACAACAAGGAGTAACAGACTATATTTGAATTTACCTGTTGTCGATCAAAGTAGGAACCATTTGCTGTGTTTTTATAAATTTTTAAAATGTTTCAATTAACAACCTAAACAACTTTATAAACGCATATAAAAGTTTCACTACAAAGGCATTCTATTCAAGTCGTTTTTCAAGATAAAGAGATTCACTGTTAAAGCACCTCGTGATTGTAATCTAGTACAACATTTAATTTGAAAACAAACCGTTTAAGTTTCCACAAGAAATACGAGTCTCCGAGATATGGCAGTTTATATTTTGGTTGTTATCAATTAATTACTACACTAGAAATCCCACTGTTATAAAGTACAATAGAATCAACATAAATATTGGAAACTTTTATACGTCACTTGTTTGAGACAGCTACACTGTTTTGCCCAACGTGGCAAAAAAGAACAAATGTGTTACAAGTGCTTTTACTGTGATCTAAACTTTATTTTATTTTCTTTTAAACTCATATTTCATTTAATATCACTTTTGTTCCTTTCATACCACGTAGCAACATCGACTATTTTGCTTAGAATAAACATTAAATTCTCTGTAAATAATGCGATGCTAAGGCCACCATTTTTCCGATTCTTTTTCTGCTATTTTGATTTTTTACCTCACGTTTTCTTTGAATTGCGACATTGTCGAGCTCGATAGGAAAATTCCCCCAAGGCTCAATAGCAATTGATTGAGTTAATCTTTCGTTCAATTAATCCGAACATTGCAAACACACGTGCGAATTACAAAAGCTCCCAAAGAAAACGTCGCAATTTGTTTTTGAATTCGTTTTAAAAAGTGGTCTTTAAATCATGCGCAATGTTATTTGTTTCAGACGTTGATATTGAATTTGCCTCCCACGTTGTGACGACAAGAACTATTGAAGTTCAGATTTAATATTGTCTCTTGAGCTTCTTTGAATGCGTTTTGTTGTACATATTTTAGGAGGGATCTATCAGTTATGTACGACATCTGTCCTAGAGCGATATAAACTAGTTTCCTTTGATAAAGAGAAATTTGGAAACTTTATCATTGTTCATCAATACGGTTTGCGGCTATGTTTTTGCCCGGCGCCTCCACCATTTTTACACAAAAGTTTCAGTTAGTGGCTTTTAATATTGCCACTTTGAATTTTTAAATAAATTAACCTTTAATTTAAGTTCATGTACATTCAGTCGAACTATAATTATGTTTACAGCTATTTATTTGCCCGGCACCTCCACCATTTTTAGTCAAAGCTACAGTATTAATTTTATGAGCGTTTGTTACAGCAACTTCAAAATAGTTTTTTAGTGGAATGTCTCTTTCTATTCAAGTCTCTTCAACGTACTTTTAAATATGTTGTGGATTCCGAAAGTTATGCAGATTCCTATTCAACTACAAACTTGTGTAATGAAGTGCCTTAATTTTGAATTTAATTAATAACATATTTAGTACGAGTATATCCTGAAATGTTATTAATTAAACCTCCTGGTAACTTGATTTGCAAATTTAATATTAATACAATTATTCATTGAGACAGAATAAATACATACTTTGACGACGAGTTATTTCACAAAGCTTGTTCGTTCGTGTTAGGGATAGTAAATCCAACATATTTCAAAGTGAGCCGCTGATATTACTTTCCTGTCATTTATAATGATTATGCAAAACAATATAAATTATCCCAAATTTTTAAACATTTGAAGGTATAAATTGATGTCATTAATTAAAGCTATTTTGCTAAAACGTCACAAAAGCATTGTTTTCCTTACATAATTGGGTGCGGAAGCGTTTCAATTCCAAATTAGGGATTTTTTAGGAAAACAAATTGTAAAAGAATAAACAAACTCTCTTGTTTTTACCCCTTATAAAATACTTTGTTATATACAGGCTGTAAATGAAATAAGTACATTAATTTTAACTGGTAATAGAACTCGTCAAGACAAACAATTTTTCCTAATAACTTTTTTTTCAAAACGTTTTAGTTTTTGAGTTAAAATTATTTTAAAATCTTACACAATTTTCTTGCACGCCGCTGGAAGCAAAGTTACCTAGTCGACAAGATTACCGTTTGAAACGGTTACCTTGGTTGCGGCTATTATTTATTGTTACTTTTCTTTGTTGAAGCATTTCATAAAAGGCTCGTCAATTTGTAGGGGGAAAAAATGATTTTAAAAAATGCTGTTTTGGAAAAATGGTACATAGAAAAAGTGTTTGTCTTGATGAGTTCTACCACTGGTTAAAGTTAATGTACTTATTTCGCTTACATCCTGTATAATTTTGTTTTATATATTCTTGCATGACAGTGAAAAAGTTTATTTAAATTGCAACTCTAAACGTAAGTTAATACGCTGTTGTTTGCATGTTGAACTTCAAAGCTTTAGGGAATGCATAAATTACTTAAAATCCATTTATCTAAAAATTAAGTTAAAAAGTAAATATGTAAATGTTCATTTTATTGTTAATTAACCTAATTACAGAAATATCAATACACTGCACTGTTTTGACTGATAATTTCATTAATCTGTTTTAAAAAATTGGAAATTATTGTCACCAATATATCACTTTATTTTTAAACATGTTTTTGAAATATGGAATTGAAAATGATTTCATGGGATTGATTATTATATTCATACTGTAACATGAATAAGCTTTGGAATTAGTGCATGCTTATTATGTAACATTAACATTTTCGCTTTGATGAACGGACTACCGTAATGATTGTATCATTTGTCATATAATTACAGATGTCACAAACACAGCTGCACTAATTTACGAGATACTGCAATTTTAAATCTTAAATGTATCAAAATGATTTACTTGTATACATGCATGTCAAGCTTATCTCGCCCAGTTCACGCAACATTTTTCTATAAATGGTAAATAATCAGACCATAACGCAAATCCAGGTCAACGAGTTTCCTGGAATTGAATTGAATAAATAAGAGGAAGCGAGATCTTCGGACAAGAACCAAGTGGCAAAAACATACTTTTAAATGATTTTTTTCCTGCTACATCCCTCGTATTTAATGACATCAACTGTCTATATCAGAAACTCGGAGTTTTTATCGGTAAAAGCAAACTCCGTTGACTTGTGAAATTATATCACTTGATCGGACCGAATTGAATCTGTTAGGTAATGCCTCAAGTGGGAGTAAATAAGTTCGAATAAAGTCCGCTGTTTCGAGAGGCAAGAAACGCGAAAATAAATTATTGCGATCTGGTTAGCAACAATACACAAAAGTGGGATTTACGAGAAAGCAGAACCACTTGAAAAATCGATCCGTATTTGGCGATAAATTCTTGTATCTCGCTCGTAATATCTGGAGAGTACAACAATTAAATTTAATTGAAATTTGAAAACATTTGTTCGAGGATCTATTTTACAGCCGAATTCGTCTTGAAATGATGCTGGAGAAATCTTGACGATTAAGTAAGTTTGCTTACTTGTGCTACGTACATTAGTTGAGAATATTAAATTCGTGCATAGCAGGTTCGCCCAATCTGCATAGTCAACAAAATCCTCCGCGAATGCCATTCGAATTTAAAGCAGATGTAATTCCATTCATTTCATTCCATATTCAGATCTCCATAAGTAAGTTTACTTATTTAAATTATCAAACCAAGCCCGATATGACACTAGTTTTGTATTGTTCGCACTTCTTACACTGCTCACTTCAAGACAAATCCGCCAAATTACTAACGGAATTCCTAAGATGGATAATTGTTGCTGGTGTGAATGAAACGCTAAACAAAAGCCGCACTCTCCACGTTATTAATCCATTTAACAATCCTTTCATTAATGATGATGAAGTGGAAACTTTAATTAGTCAAGAGCTTTGTAATTTACCGCCATATGGAAGTGGAACAAATTAATGAACCATTTGGAACATAAATATTTATTTGCAAGGAGGAAACGTGTCATATTAGAAGTAGATATGTAATGAAGATTGTTAAGCAAACATTGTGTACAAAAAGCTAAAAGTGGAAGCCAACAAAAAGCTTCCCAGGAGCGAACTGTAGTAACTCATCTACTATCTCTAATTGGAATATTCATATAAGATGATTTATGTAATAGTACAACAAAAAATTAAAATCAAGTCCCAGAATCTAATTAAATATCAACAATTGTTCATTGTTAAAGTAGATCAAAAAGAGCAAACTCAGTTGTTTTGAGGTCTACTTATTTGCAGAAATAAGTGTTGATTCATTTCATTTTTTCAACTTTCTTTTAAAAGCATTTTTATTTCAAAGCGAGCTCAAGTAAACACCAATAAAAAATGTAAATCTAATTAGAGAATGACCGTTGGTAATTCGTGTTACAAAAACTCCTAATCGGCGAATGTTTTTGAGTTTAAAATACGCAATTACTTTAAAGCTCTGTACTGAAACGCAAATAAACGCAAATGGAGAATTTCAGGTTCTTGCGGTTAGCGATTCGATAAAGGGATTTCAGATCTCCACTGGCAAATCTCGTTAAAAAATTGTCTTTGAACTCGTGTTTGTAAGGAAACTCGACGAAGACTGTCTTTTTGTTGAAATCTTTTCGATATTTTGGGTTAAAGCGCAAGACCTAATTAAGGCTAAATGCTGAAATTACGAAATCAGTTTATATTCTGTCCAACGAACGCAGGAAAATGAAAAATTACTTTGGATGTCTCAACACAGATTAATTATATCGCCGTGACATTATAATCAATTACGTTTAAACCTTTGTAACGTATTTTGCAATTTTTTATTCTGAACAACACGTGTCGAGCTCCATTCAGTGCGTAGGTGTTTTCGAATTGATTACCGGTAAATCTTGATGAATTTCTGAGAGATTTACGTTGTTAAAGTGTAAATTTGGAAGAATGTTTTTGACGGTAATGGGTGTGATTTTTCATTATCATTACTGTGATTATCCCATTTTCGTTCACTTAAGAAATTTATTTAACTTTACATAACAAATAAGGAAGATTGATAGGAGATAATACTCCGGTTTGAAATTTTTAATAGAATTACGCGAAAACAATCTGACGTTGAAAAGTTTTAATAGGATAAAAAAGCCAAAAGCTTTCAGGTAGCAAGTTGATCGATGAAAAATAAAGAAGTATGCTTAATTAAAGTCCTGTACTTGTTCAAATATTTAGTCCTTTTTAATAGCTTTCTTCTTGCCAATATTCCTCCAATAGATATCTACGGGGTGTGATATATTATAAAAATTTCATCGAGAATAGCTGAAACGTAGTAAAATTTTACAGAGCATAATCCCATTAGACGAAGCTCACTTTCAGTACATTTAACTTTAATTCTGCATCAATTATGCCGGAATGAAATTAAACCGTGACAGTTTTCCAATGGAATTGCATTCCAAATCTATAAAAATAGACTTAACATTCATAAAACGAACGATTGCTTTGCACTTTTATTTTTCCTAATTAAAGCTCTAGCTTCTAGTGAAAAAAAAAACTAAGGCTACGAGAATACGGGTTTTTTAATGAATTGTAAACAATTAGTTTACATCACAACTTAGGTGAACTTATTAGCTGATCCAAGTACTTTTACTTCTGCTGATAAACAATAGTGAAAGTCTTCACGAGAATTATACAAACACGCAAATTCTGCATACCGCCATAATTAGGCGAGGTTTGTATTTAACGGAATCAAATTATGCAAATTATATTTAACTAACCCAAAGTGTAGTTTTAGTTAACCTCATAACAGGCAATAAATAAACGAGCAATACAAAACTGCGTTTTACAACTTTTTGGAATGTAAAAGCAAAAGCCGTTCAACTGTGACTGTTTATTCGGCAAAATGGCCATAGCATTTATCTGATTTTACAGAATTGATTTCGAATCGCCATGAGCAACGTTTCAGAACGTGCTAGAGCCAGGTCGAGTCGAAAATCGAATAAAAATGTTTAAGATAAAAGTTCTAGATATCAGCATTTAGATGTCAGTGTCTGAAAGTTTTTACGAATGAGGCAGGATAATCTTCATCCCGGCAATACTCTTGAGGACTGTATGAAAACGTTATTTCAGCAAGTTGGAGTTGGCGAAAACGATGTGCTCCGACAAAAAAATTGTTATTTGCTGATGTTTTTCAAGGTATTATACTGGAAAGTGCCTCATCAGAGATATTTCCAAATTAATGAAATTTATATGGATTTTTCATTATTATGAAAGCCGCTTTCTTGTGCTTGTTTTTTTTTTATCGATTAAGAGGAATTTTCTGGAAAATGTGTATAATCTTCCTGCTAAAAACAGTTTTAGCGTAAAACCTGATCCCCAAGATAAAAATGCCATTTTCCATCACCTGGAGTGGGTTTGTTATCAAAGCGTAGAAATCATTCTTCCCACATCGATGAGGTTTATCGATACTCAAATCGCAGATTAAGATAGAATGCTGGCACCATGTGTGGATTATTATGGAGATTTTGACAAGGGTTGTTTGCTCCTGATGTAAACTGTTGTTGAACGTTTAGCTATATGGTCTCTATATTTTATTGCACGATATCAGCTAGAAGTCTGAGTTGGGGTTGTAAAATGCTGCAGATGGCTAGGTTTATTGTTCACGCGATTTAATGGTAAATTTTTGCCACCGGAGCGAAAAATTTCAAAATTCAAGTCAACTTATTTACATATTCACACATTAATCGATCTCAGTGTAATTTGGTTGTTTTGAGACAAACAAAATATCAGCTACTTGAAAATGTTGGCGACCGTGGAGTAAATTTTCTCAAGTAACGTTATCCGACATGCGACGGTGTTTGGACGCTAGAATAATGAGACGCCAGGGGCACAATAAGCTTAGAGATTCCGTGCACCAGCCTTTTATATTATGCAAGAACTTGCTTACCTCCCTAGCAGTACTTAAAAATTTAGATTTAGTTACCATGCATTTCTTCCCATTTTTTTCCTGTTAGCATACGAATTCTCTTATATTTATGATTTGAACCATTCTGGCTGCAATATCCTCACTGTTTTATTTTGGTTATCCGACAAACTTTGCATTTATGTGAAACATGTCTCTGGCACTAAAAGCCTTTCTACGATTATTAGATTGTATCGTTAGTTGATCAAATTGTTATTATTGCGTTTAAACTTTATCGGATACTCACGAGCGTCGCGTATGTCGAAAATTAAAAGTTCGGTTCACTGGCATCAAGTACTAAAAGTGAATTACTCCCTCATTGCCCTTAAACGAAGAGTGCCATCACGCATTACACTCAAAAGGCGAGGAAAATATATTTTTTTAATACCAATGGCAACCAAAATTATTGTTTTTCTTCTTTAGGAAAGTATCTTAGCAATGGTTCTTGAGGTAAGATTATTGACTTCCTTAAACTTTCATTAAAATGTTTTTTTCTGACAACACACTGCATCATTTGTTATATAACGAAGAACATGTTGCTGATTTTACCAGAATGTGACTTTCAACAAGCCCTTATTATTATTATTGTTGAATCCGGAGGATTTCTAAAACATTAAGCGAATATTCAGTTAGACTGCTTAGATAAGGATTTATGTTCCCTTAAAGGGTGTTTAACTGCGGTTCTTTGAGCTGCAGAGGTTCAATCGCTGTTCGCTCTTTCTAATACATTTGACAAGATTTGGTGATGCAGAGGTCAGACGCTATTTATAGAGGTTGCTGACTATTGCCCCGAATAGAAGAAAGTGCTATTATATTCAAATGGATAGAAGCGAAATGCCCTCTGTGGATCCCTCTATAACTTTAAATTTTACATGCGACACCCTCAGACACTTAAATTTTCTTAAAAGTCAACATATTTCAATTTAACGTAATATGAAATTATCACGGCGAGAGAATTGTTGATTATGGTCTTGAGGTCAGAAGGGTGTCATTAATTTATAACTGAACTTTGTGAATTTCATTAAAAATTAATTTATTTAAAAATAAGGCAGCAAACTTAAATTAGTAAATTACGCCCGACTGATTTTAATTGCATCCATAATTAGCTAATTAATGCTGATTACATGTCAGTGAGCGAGTAATGAGTTTGAAGTTTTAAATAAGGAAAAACTTTCAAATGTAATTAATGATTTAAACAATTTTTGTTGCAGTGCTGTAAAAAGAAGTAGCTACAGGAAAATCATTGTTTACATTACACGTCTCAAACTTTAGCTTTATCTTTACAGAAGTTTCGTGACTTGAATTCATACACTCCATCTTTGCTTGTAGAAGCTTTGAAAAGTAAAGTTAATTATTTTTCTCCATGAAAAATTCTCATTAATACAAAATATCTTTCCGGCTCTTTTAACTGAGACAACGAGACAATTCCACTTTACTCAGATTCAGATCCTGAAACTCTATGCAGCAAAACAAGCAACTAAAAAGCTCCTTTTTAATTTGTCGTAGGACTATTATTTCAAAAACTAATTTTGTGCGTAACAATAATAAAAAACGAATGTAACGTTTTAGGATGATCATGTTGTTTTGTAACTGCAGGTTTTATAGCAGGACTCGTTCGGTTAATGGGTAGTTTGCTTTAAATTTGCCGACTTGGCTAATATTGCGTTTTTATGGATAAGGGGGTGATAAGTCTTGAGACTCATGTTTTGGTTTATATTTGCAGTAATGTTTTTTTTAAGTTTGAGTGTTATGTTAAATTTCAAGGATAAAAAATACTATTGTTTTGTTACTTCTTTTTATCCGTTCGATAACTAATACCTACCTAACTCTCACAGGAAATTTACGACTATGTAAACTGATAAAAATAGGTCTGTGTAGAAATAAGTATGTATGAGTTGTATCTAGCCAAATATTAAACTTTCAACTTTTGATACATGTGAAAACTTATCTGCAAATAAAATTTAATAAGCTTCGTACGTATTTTCTCCCTAACATTAAACAGCAAGTGGGTTACATGATTCAGGAAAACTTATCCTTTCTGTTTAACTCTCTGTACACACCCCATGATAAGCACTAAGGCACGCTATCTAACCGTAAATCGTGTTGTTTTAGTCATGTAACCGAAATGCAAATCTTTCTAATCTGTACTCGCAGCGTAAAACATCTATAACTTATTTGTAGTAAAAATGTTGCTCGTGTAGTTAGCTTTTTTATTACGCATCCAGGTAAACTAATACATTATTGCAGCAACAGTAGATAGAAAGTTTGAAGAAACTTTACACTATTAGATGCCCGGAACCCACAACAACTATGAACATTTATCTTCTTAGGGCTTCAGCCGCAAACTTTGTTAAAGTAATGGTAAAAAGTCTAGGTTACCAACAACAAGCATTAATTATTAGTTCTTGTATAATCATCATTTTACAACTCCTTTTCCACAAAGATAAGTTTTGCAATTTTTTTCTGATTTTCTTTTATATATTTTTGACATTTAGGTATTGCAATTATATTAGAGACTGAGTGTTTCAGGTTCGAGAACCACACAAACAGAATGAGTTTGACATAATTACTAAGTAAAATGTGTTATTAAATCCGGCATGACTCATGTCGACGTTTGCTCGAGTATTTGATGAGAAATGCCTAAAATGTAATTAATTATTGCCTAGCTTAACAAATGTGCTATTATGTGGGAGAAGATATCAGGCAGTCACGCAACCTTTATTTGTGTACATCTATCAACATTACTTTGTTCAAATTTTAGGAATTGTCTCTCATTCCACACAGTAAAATCTGTTGGTCGGGAGAAGCAGATGACCATTTATGAAAATCTTATTTTGCGCCACGCATGGTAGGAGGTAAATGGATCCGAAAATCTCATATACGAGTATTGCACCACCCAATGTCGTAATTTATTAGTCTCCTGTTTCCTCGAGGGTTTCTCCATTTATCATCCAATGATATTCTGACACTTAACGCATTTTGCACTTCTGCCACTACTTTCGAAAACATTGCTTTATGAATGGCTTACACCGCCGGTCATTAATTCTTATTAGACCAATTCTGGGACTCACATGTATTTTAATGTCCTCAGTTAATTTCTCGGTGCTTTGGAAGTTAATCATTTGAGCTGGAACTTGTGGTCTCGAATTTGATCCTTTTTCTGCGCCATTTATTTATAGAGTTTCAATGTAATGTAAGTTTGGAACCTGCACATCAATAGCAAAATGTCAATAAAGTCGAGTCATGATTGAAACGTAGGCATTTCAAAGGAATTTATATCCTTGTTGGTTCTTTTGGACCTTGATCTTACTCAAAGCTAAATTCAACTGAGCTTTCCTGTTCATTAGTCAACTTTATAAAGTAACAGAAGTCTTTTTAATTTGGTAAAAACTGGTATCAAAAAGACTTCAACCGGCAGCTTGTTTTTGTGTGCAGGACTAAGTGGACTACTGTTGGAAGTTTCACGTACCTTTATAAAAATAAACAATTCATTTGGCGAAGTGGTGGCTGCGAGTCGCTCCTTTATTCTCCAATTTTATTTGTTTATGAGAATTTTTATTAGTAAGTGAAACAAAGAGGCAAAAACAATCGTCTTGATTAAACATTACGTAAATTGGCTTGTACTACGTAATCATTTCATATTACGAGATTAAGCTTAAACTTTCGGCTCGTTCCTCAATTGAAATTTAACGAACCTAATTTAAGGCTTGCCAAAGGTGTACATTTATTTACGTATGAGAAAATTGCTCAAACATAACGACAATAGAGGATAATTGGAAATAAAAGGATGTTTACGCTTTCCAGCTGAGAGTTCTGAAATTTTCCAGATCGCGAAACGTGATGGGGTATCTCGAACAGCTTCACAACGTAAATAAGAAAGTAGATTAACATAATCATATTGCAAAAAGTTTGCTTATGAATTAACCAAGTATAGAGAAAACGGATTAAAACGCTATATCCTTAGAAGAGTTTATAATTAAAATTTTAAAATTTAACTCGGTTACAGTGAAATAATGAAGAACGTTAACTAAATATCAATTAGGCCCTGCTTTGTGTTCCAAATACAATTTTTGACCTTGTGGTTGTTCTGCCACGACGAAAAAAATTTGATTATCAAGGCAAATTAGAGTTTTTACGACAGAACAGCGGTATCACAAAAGTACGTCGGTAACTAATTTAGCCTGAATCCCTATCAATACACTGTCAGAGTCAATTTTCTGCGTGGATACGCAGTATTTACCCAAATTATATTAATAATTATTATTCTGTTGTGAAATGTTTTTATACGTCTACGTTTTTTGCACAATCTCACATTATGAAATTCTCTTATTGGTCACAGCAACAATCAGCAATGACACGAAAATTAATTAAATATTTTCTATTTAAAATGCATTTTCTAAGAAAAGATTTCTATTGTTTTTTTGTTGTTAACATTCTAACAACTGTTTTCGAAAACTAGTCCCTCAACTAGTCTTCCTTTTCGAATATAAGCGTCAGATTTTAATTTTCCTTTAAAAACTAGCAAAAGTGAGGAGCATACGATACCGGATTATTGAACCGGAAATGTATGGTAAACAAAGATCTCACTTTAGATATAGGCTGGACTGTTCTTGAGTATTTGAAAGAGTATTTGAGTAGGAAATGAAATTTAAGTGAAGGTAAACGAAATGCGATATTATCGACAAGTTGAAGTATGCATTGAATTGTGTATAAAATACATCAAGCGAATAGATATTCAATTTTATTGTATTAAAATAGCTCCTTCTTAAGTCTCGCCAGAAGCATCGAATGATTTAAATTGAAGTTAAAACTTAAACCCAATTAAGAACTTTCCAATTTATTTAATAGGAAATGTACTGTTGCATTACCGTTTTAATCGGAAACAAAGTTAATTTCGTGTGAGTGACATTCATAATTTAGTGAGTATCACAGGTGTACATTTACGACGGAATTTTGCAGTGATGCGTCAATTATTGTGATGAATAATCATCCCTATTATTCTCCCCGTGCTAATAAATTGGCAAAAACTGACGTCTAACATTTAACTGGAATAAGACGTCTCGATACTTTCTAAGTCACCATTTATCGCTTTAGACACGTTAAATAAGATAAGACACACGCTCCTTTGAGACGAATTTTTCCGCAATGCTCCAAAGTGCCCTTCTGGGCTTTTGCGATCTAAACAAATTGTGGTGAAATTCATTCGCTCATCCTTTATCTTCACGTGAAAATTCTGACAAATGAAAAAAGAACGCACTAGTCCTTTGAGGATATTCGTAACTATTAAAATTTGAGAAGAGCAGAGTCGAAACAAAGTGCTGAAGAGTTGGAATGTCCAACTTTTTCATTTATGAAATGACAAATTGATGCGCATTTCTCATCGCGGAAAAAGTCTTCCACCCGAAAATTTCCAACTTCTAACACATTGTTTATTCCCTACATACTTAATCATCGCGAAGTTGTGGAGATTTTGGCCACAGACGAGCATAAAAATATTCTTCATTAATGAGGTTTCACTCACAAAGTGCGACAAAACCTTGAGAGAATTATTTGGTTGTTGATTGATTCAGTAGTTAATTAGAATTTTCCATCATCTTTCTAAATGAAAACAATTACTAATTCCATTTTTGCAAAGAAATAGAACTCTCAATTCCTAATGTGCTTCTGACATAAAAACCAACCAAACAAACGAGGGTTGTCAGCTGCGGATTTATTGAGATAAAACGAGCCGAGTTTAGTTCGCACAATTCGGAAGCATTTTTTTGACAATCTGATATAAGTTTTAAAAAAGAGACAGGAAGAGTTGAAAATCGTTTATTATTTACTTGATATAGAGAAGTTTTTCGTCTTATAAATTCCCTCGGGATTGAGTTAAAACAGTTGGAAAAACGTATTGAGTGAAGAAATAATGGAGAAACGATGTATGCTTTGTAGAGATGAACCTGGCCTTAGCCAATCAGTCGATCTTGAGGACGAGATAAATTTTTCCCTTTTACGGCTAAAGGTTCGGTTAATTCCTGTCGCAAAAAATAAATTACAAGAATTTACGAAGTGAAGTAATTGAGTACAAAGCAGAAGGGTACAACGATTTCTCAGACAATGTCTAATTAGTACTTCATTTTAATGAGACAGGGAAACTTTTATGATTGGCTCGAATTTGAATAATTTCCACTCGTTATTTCCACAATTTCTATTTTATGAAATAATTAATTCGATTAATCTTGGACCGCATCTGACGTTTCTATATTTATCATCCCGACGAAAATTTTCGGATTAATAAACGAAAAGTAAAATTACGTCTTTTGTACCGCTGATTCAGAAATTTTATTAAGGCTATTAGAGGGCTCTATCCTTTTATCTCCAATAAACTTTAGTGCATCTTAATGAATTGCGTCGCACTGTCTTTTATAGTACGTCATAAATGCTTTTCCTAGCGCCAAAAAAATCGAAATCAAAAGCTGCAAGATCCGATAAAATAAACACGAAGATATAAAGTGTCAGCAATACCGACATAGTCGGATGACAGGTGGAAAATTGAATTTCTTACAGAAATGTAATATAACCACCTTTTTCAGCACTTTCTTCTGAAACAGTCACTCTTATCAGCAAGTGAACTTTAGAGATTAATGTTTTGAGGTAACTTGACACGAAACATTGTTTGTCACCACAAAAGTTTTTATTTTATCGTTGTTAAGAGGAAATAAGCGAAATTGAACAGCTAATTGCAAAACTGTTCAATAAAGTGATGGTGACGCGCGAGTGATTATGTTTAATGATGCCATTAGCCAAACGAAAGGTGTTGAAGAAGAAAGTTTTTCACGTTTCCGCCAGCAATCAAATTAAAATGTAATAACAATACATCTTGGGGGAATTTTGCCCAGGTTTTGCTCAAAATGCGGTGATATAACACAAAAAATGATATCTGGACGGTGGAGGTTTAATATTCTCGAGTGATGATAAAAAATGCGGACCGAATTTACCAGCATCTTACTTGTACAGACTGTCTATAAAAGAGTGTAGGATCTCAGGTGGTTCTGGAATTTGAATTTGCCGCAATTAATTATTTTATTTCTATGAAATTTCTGAAAAGTACCAATTTTTATCGACTCAGGCAACAAGTCAAACCATATTTTTCATATACTAACATTGTTCGCTTTTTCTGGAAAGAAGCGGTAAGCTTTTAATACCTACTACGATCTTACATTCATTTATAGACAGATTGTATAACTATTAAATGCTGAGTGATTTTATTGAATAGATACGT
Source organism: Tribolium freemani (assembly GCA_939628115.1). Lineage (NCBI taxonomy): Eukaryota > Metazoa > Arthropoda > Insecta > Coleoptera > Tenebrionidae > Tribolium > Tribolium freemani. The sequence continues at coordinate 13,469,188 of OW626785.1, read as the reverse complement.
AGTTCTCGGTTTTGTGTTCTACGTTATTGCCTTGTTACAAAAATAATTATTATAAATAATTAAATAGAAAAAACGCAAGCTACTGCAGTAGTTTTAAAATGTATGGTAATTCAGAGTAATTGTATCGGACGGCACTGGTTCGTGAAACCTGTGGAAATTCAATTTACTTTCCTTTCTAAAACCGGCAACTGATGAGATACCGTAAAACGTTAAGTGCCCGGCCAACATTAAGCTCCTTTTGAGCTGTATACAACAAAAACATGGCATTATATGGAATCTTCTCACTGTTAACCAAGCCTACCTACATATTCACCCAGTGAAGATTTGCTAAAAATTTTATTTAATAAATAATTTTATGTTATTAACTCAAAATTAAATTCTGAACTCTCGAAACAGGCAGTTTTACATTGTTGTGTTGTGGTTTATAAATCTGTCAAATCTAATTACAGAATGTATTTTTGTTTGTCCATTTGTTTGTTCGGTTAGATTGAAATTCTAAAGTTAAACACGCTTTGTTGCAAGTACAGATTTGGTAATGGAAAATACCTAATGCACTTCCAATCACTGGACCCCAATCATTTCTATTCTTTCGAATAAATCGAATTTTTGAGTGGTGCACTTAATGCCACTAGCAAAATCCATATGAAAGAGAGATAATTTATCAATGATTTGAAAGTATGCTGAAAAATATCAATAGAAAGAGTAAATTATTGAAGAGGAAAAAGTTGAGTGTAAAGTATATGGCACTTAACACTTCCACGATAATAGTATCGAATAAAAGCAGGAAGCTGAGGGATCAAAGGATTTTGGGGACATGTTGTAGAAAGCAGGTATGCTTACTTCTGCTTTAAAGAGACGTAATAGTGTAAGCGTTCGTGTCGTTCGCTCCAAGTTGCTTGGAGTGGCCGAATTGCGAGTTCTAGTTAAAAATTAAGGCTGTTTTTCAACGGTAGATGTACAAGATATTTTGAGAAATTAAGCATTAAGAGAAATTTCCTACTTTTATACCACACAATCAAGGAAATTTAAGAGTCCACATAGTTTTTAGTTATACGACACTTATAAAACATATTATTAAAAAAATATGTAGGTATTAAATATTGTATACTTCAGTGGAAACATAAATTCGTATTGTGACACATTTTTTACTTTCCCTTGCCACTTGGAACGACAGGAAATGTTTTAAAACGGATTAAAATGCTGAGGTAATTTTCATAACATTAAGCTGTTTCCCTTTTTAATAACCGTTAGTACTTTTTGTAATATCTTTTTAATTAGGATCTTTAGTGACAATGTTCTGAAAGCACGACGTTTTCTTTAATAAGGCCAAAATTAAATACGAAGACTCTGCCTTGGTTTTGGAATTATTCAAAGATTGCGAATTCACAAAGCCCGGCTCTACTTAATCCACAAGTTGGGGTCTCATAAATTAGCTCTGCTGCAATTTTCCGGGATTTACACCCCGCTACATTGTTTGTTCGTAACTATGAATAGACCGGTGTTTTGTTGTTAATACGTCATCAGCAAGTGTGAAGGTGTAGTATTACAAAAGCAGTGTGGGAATTACCTTCTGGGAGACCACACCTGAACCCAAATTTTTTCATAATTGCAAAATTCCCTCCCTAGACGTATCGCTATTTCACGTGGGGAAATAGGTTTGGACTTGCGAAAGAATTTTTAATAGTGTGAGGAATCTCTGCTGGAAGGAATGTTTTATAAGAGAAACGACTAATCATACGAGAGAAGTTTGAAGGATTGAGTTAATCCGGTAGGTAAGTCCTTTATAAATTTGAACACGTGTGAACTTATTTCCAATTTCACTCCAAAATCCTGACGTATAAACTGGCAATATCGGTTAAGTTAGGAGTTCTCTTTCAGGAGTTTTAGTGGAAGTTTTTTCATAAGAAGTTAATAGCGAAGCAATAACTAATCCAATCTTTTACTCAGAGTATGTTTGAAAAAAAATCAATACAAAATGGAAATTAGTTGACCGAAATTTGGACCCAATAAAATTTATCACGTCATTTAACTCTAACCAAATGTTTTGGGGAAGTCAAGCTTTTTAACATAATCGATTGAATGTCTGCTTTTAAGCACCAAATCTAGGGAAGAAAGGTGAAATCACCATAATCTGCGACTCTCTAGTCCCTTGTGCATAAATGCCTAAAATCTCTAGTAAATATAGGGGAAAAAATGTTTAAAAATTAAATAACCCGGAGCATCCACCTCGAGCTCTTCCATACAATTAAAATGGCGCCGACGGTTTTGTTTTTTCTAATGCAAAAACACGAAATTTATCAGCATATACGAGGATTTACTTAATTCTCAAATAAGCACACTCACTCACTCACAGCATTAACAGTAAGATAAATCACTCGTTGAGAAAGATGGGAAAAATATTATGCGAAAAATGAATACATTGTCTGGCATGCAAAATGAGATTCGCATTTCGTTTTGTTCTTGTTCTTGTCTTGCTTATTTACTTTGCAAAAGTGCACTATGTGGGTGATTGTATAAATTTTCGAGGATGCAAGTTATTCTATTTTGCAAATCATTTCAGCGAAACTTATGTCGAGCGTATTTCGCGATATTGTACACATAGATAAGCACTTTTAAATTTTATCAAAGACGGGTTTATTTAAATTTAAAGTAAAGGGATATAGTTTCACGAAAATTTACTCCGAAATAAGGATAAAAAAGGCAAAATTCGAAATTGAAGTGAAATTGAAATTAAAAAAAGTCAGGAAAAAGGACACTTTGAAACTGTAGTAGCAGCATTTTGGTACTTTTAAATGCCACTAATTAATTTTACTTTGGTCGTTATCATATTTCCAAAGTCGACCCAATTTAATCCACACTCCTGTGTTCCTTTACAAATCGGTTGCCCCTCACTAACAGGAGAATCCTTTTTCAAACACACTGCCTAAAAGCCTAATCATTGCTCATTTACTCAACGCAGTATTTTAGACTTACTCATGTGGCACTTTATCATAGTTTCTGGTTCAGTCACGAGGCACAAGATTATTACATAAATTATTATCTAACAAATCTTTGCAACTATTGTGAGTGAATCTTCCAAATTGATTATCCACCTAAAGTGATTAATGATGTTAATTTGAATGGCTTTGACTTAATCTTGTTAGGCTTACAGTGTCAGCTTTTTAAAGAGATTTTTTTATTCCTGTGAATTAAAAAGGACAAAATACTTTGTTCCATCTGAATGCACCGAAGAAAATGATTAATGTTGTACACTATGTATTCTTATAGAATATGTATGTAACCAATCACAAATCAAAATTCTTGATTCCTTAACTGTTTTTATGAATTTTATTAAAGCTGAGTGAAATTGCTCGTCCGCTGACAGGTAGGCAAGCAAGCGCCTCGAGCTTTCCAATGCGAACAAAGCTCTCCTAACGTGTCAGTTCGGAAGCGCAAACGCTTCAATTTCTTTCCAACTTTAGTATGTGTCGGTCTTTGTAGCGAACAGCTCGGTAAAGCATTTCCATCATTTTATCGCAATTTAATTTTTAAATGACCTGTTGCTTTGTCGTTTCCCACTGAACAAAATAAAAATTTCCCAGAGTTTTTAGTTAAGTATTTAAACTGAATTATGAGCAGACAGACATTCGATATAAACTTGAGGTGTTCTCATTTCTTCTAATAAAAGTACAGACTTCGTGAAAACTCTTCATTCAATCGGTAATAAAGTTTGCAGCTCTTCCGCTAACAACAAGCTTCAGATTACATGCAGTAAGTAAATTTTGTTGTTTTTCTGGGATGTTAATCAATAGTGCCCTATTTTTTATTGCATATCGATTTTACAGCAACGTAAAATTCAAGTCCTGGAAATTATGCAAATTCGGGAGGTGTCGTAAAAGTTAGCACTTACAAACAGGGATTTCCACTTAAATCTAATCTTATTCGGGAAGAACCTCGGGATATATTAGGAAAATCAAAGCAGGGTTCGCTTAATATCCTTTTATTACAGCCACACGTATTTCCGACAATTAAATCGTAAATGGACAAAGTCTCAAAAAGTAGCTTTAGCAAATCTATTTCCAATTACGCGTTTTATACTTCAAACCATTCCAAACAAAAATTTGACCAACACCTCTTAATTGGTTTGTTTGTCTTACATAAAAAGCTTGTGTTGAGTGAAGATATGAAAGTTTTATCACACGCTCGTAAGTTCGTTTATCTTGGTTTTATAACTTTATGGTGCAATTTTATAGGTTTCGCTAAAGCTCTATTAAAGTATTAAACCGGGAAACTTCTAAAAAATTCAGCAATTTAAAGTATGCAAGGACTGGAAGAAAGTAAAGTCCAAAGGATTGAAAACTCTCAACTATTTAATTACAAAAGTGATAAAACTTCCGTATTGTGTATGCACAAGAGCTTTTCATCAAAGATACAGTTAATTAAAAATAAATAAAGAAGTTTTTTATTTTTAGTTGTTAAACTGAATTAAGTACTTTGTTTCTAAGCTTTTTACTTTCAAATTGTAAGTGATCCTGGAAAAGTTTAAGTGCTACAAACATAGAAGCGAAATGAATGTTAAACGTTTCATAGCTACTACATTGCTTCAAGTATGTATTTAAAAATGTCTTGTGTACCGAATAAACAATTTTCTCTACTTTGCATGATTCTTACAAAATTAAACAAATTTGTTGTGTTCATTTAAATACATCTAAATTCTAATGACTATATAAATTCATGTTTTGGGTACATATAGAAATATTATATTTAGAGTAATACAAACTTCATATTTTTAGATCTTACGAAATAGGTTTTGATTTCATTATTGACGTTACGTTTCAGCGAAAGAGTACTGATGAGGGACAAAATAATTTGCATAAATAGGACAAAACAAAGTCCTATCCCTACGAATGGACATCAATTAAAGCTTCTCGATATCTGAAATCGGATGCAATGAACTGAATTCGTTTGTTCTTGTTGAAAGCAAACTTCACAATGAAATTTAAGCTCTTTGTATTACTTCATACAAGATTTTTTATTAAACCAAAATTAGAATGCAAATTTCGTGGGATGAAAAAGCTTCAGGTTTTTGTTAATAATGGGATTTTAGATGGCCCGGATCTCCATATTGATCCCAGAAAACTGAAGAGAAATGTAAAGTAGATGCTTAATTGCTGTAAGAGCTTTACATAATAATTTTACTTCGCGTCTTGTGCTAAAATAAAAACGTATTGGCAAAGCTGAATCAATCAGTAATAGGGGGAAAGATTGATGCGATAGTAAGAAACGATGGAAGGAAAACAATTCGTTTTTACCTCATTCGAGCATCTATCTGATAAATCGAATTATGCTTTCATAACAATAAGGCTTGGACGTAATAGCAAAATAATATTATCGTTTATACGAGTCGAAATTTCAGACACTCATATTTTCCTGGAAATTATTTTGATGAGTTTCAATCATTTTATTTTTGAGCTATTTCCGACGTCTGTTACGCATTCGATGTTTAACTTTCGCATTATAACGTAAAATTTAACAGTGTTTCTTACTCGTGCGGCTTGTAAACATTAAACCTGGAGAAGTTACAATTTATGTCTTCTACGTGTAATGAGATCGCTGCTAACATAGCTGAAAAGTTAAATGTGTTGTACTAGACGTAATTAATGCGTCCTGAAACCTACACTCCCCAGTGGTCATCAATCGAACATGGTAAGGACTAGAATTCCTAAAAGTTCCAACCCACGACCGATAACTTTTTCAATTCAAAAACAAAAGGAAATTGGTGATCTATTTCTGATTTTTTTAAGTCTTCTTGCTACTTTTGGGCTTCAATGTGACTTTATTAGGCACTTTACCAACACCACAAGTTTTATTAAATAATAAGGTTTCCAAGAACAGACTCTTATTTCATTTATTCTTTAATTAACAACTTTGTTCCACACAAGTGACAATTTTCACGCTGCCATAAATTCCAACTAATTGCATTAACACGTCATTCAGAAGTGTACAACAGGAAAACTGAAAATTTTCCCTTTTTCAGGAAGAAGCTGTTTGACTGGACTAATCAAATTTATGGTAAGTAGTTAATTATTTTTGTTGGATTTTTTAATTAAACTTGGAAAATGAATAAGAAAGGGGAAAATCGTGGTCAGCGGAATAAAATTTATAATTGAAAAATTACAAAAACACTAAACACAGCGAGTTCTTGTTTTGTTATTCAGCACAGTGACAAATCGCCACCATCTCACCGAAAAATTGCCGGGAAGATTGATATGGGGTTGCGAGGGATTTTATTTCTGCTTCCTTTAACTGTTTTCTATTCTTGGCACAACTTATTTATTATTTAAATATCTCCTTTCTAAAATAGTGGAGTTCGTATCGAATTAATCTCATCATCACGCTTAAACTCCGATGTAAATTACGAGTATCTCTCGGAGACGGTTGATAGTTTTCCCTCGAATTTTCCCTAAATACACAATACATGCAAGGAATTTAGTTACACAGTTACAGTGTACTTAGGCGCATATTTCGGCATATTGTTATGGATTCCTACAGGCGAAGGTATTTTTGCTTTGAATTAGATACCTAAACATATTTTTTGGTTCACCTTTTACAAAATTAAAAACTATTTGCGTTCCACTTGTGAAAATTATTCGTTCGACTTGTTTATGGTTATGAAATATAGACTCGGAGGTTTTGTGATAATTATATTGACGAGTGGATTAATGTAGACAAATGGAAAATTTTACATTAAAACGTGGGATTTATGGTTCATAGCAGAATTTCCCTTGCGGACCATTTTAATTCGATATTTGATTTAAAGCAGTTTTTAATTTTATCATGACATGAACTGGAACAATATTTCCTGCTTTAAAACATTAAAGTTATAAATGGCTTTACCATAAATTCAAATACACAAAACATTTTAAATAAAATTTTATTGACTACTAGTAATTATAGTTAGGTACTGTAAATTTTTTGGCAGTTAGTTCCAGTGTTGGAATAAAACGAGTTTTTTTGTAACCTAACCTAAGGAGAGCTTAGCATCATGGAAAAATATTCAACATTATGTACTGCATTCATTTGCAAATCAGTTTTAATTAAAGCTATTGATTTCACTACAATTTTGAATCTCGTAAAGTTTGAAAGTCAATTATAACTTGAACACGTTTCCAGGTTTTTTTCACGCTTCCTGAACTAAAGGTGTATTAATTAGCTTCGTTTTTAATTTCTCTATTTTAAAATTTTAGTTTTAATGCCATACTTTACTCAACTTTGATAAAGCAACTTGTAGTTTTCACCATAGCTTTACAAATGGCTTTATTGATATTACAAGTTGTGCAATGTCAGAAAATTATGAAAGCTTCATTAGAATCGCAGCAGTTCAAAGATATGCACGTAGTACTAATAAATAAATTATAGGCTGTACGGATATTTTTAGATCCGCAATAAAATCATCAAAAATAAATTTAAATTTATGTATTTCCCGAAAAAAACTTAAACTTGAACCTAAACTTGATATTTTATAAAAATAAATTTCGACTATGTATTTTCATTTTCAATTTATAACTGTTCAGTGTTCACATGGGATTGAATGATCCTATCGACCCAAATCTACGAATGGTTGATTGCTTAACACTGTTTAAACATTTTATCAGCAACTGTTTCGTTTAAATTATATCGTAACTGTTAAATCCGTTTCGGTTATCTCTTGATCTAGTTGCGTTCGTTCGAAAATCGCGAAGGGATCTCGGATCGTGGCCTGACCTTTTCAGGATAAATCCGGGATATCTAAGTGTTGTATAGAGAAGGACTAAAACTGTAAAAACTTTACATATGAAAAACTAATTTGCTCTTGTTGTATAATTGAAAACAGTTAGTCTTCAAAGCGTCAAACTGCTACCATTAACAATTACGCAAATCGTCTCAGTAACAGCTTTATATTCAATGAAATAGTCCATTTATCTTGAATGTTGTTTTGCAGTAAGCGTAATTCATTCAAAGACAGACACATACGTAAAGCTAATGTGTCTGAGGTTCTTGGAGATAGTTAGAACTATTACATTTGAGGTTGTGGTTAGCTCTCTTCGTTGTCTTTATTTGCATTATGAAGGACAGAACTGTAAATACGTGATTTGAGAAATGTATGTTTTTCGGTTCCAGCAAAAATTTAAAAGTACTGCCTAATCTATAAATTTTTCAAAATTCCGTAGAAATCGAGGGACAGTTTTCTATCGAACTGCTAAACCTGAACTTGGTGGGAGCTACAATTTTTCCCACAGACGTGGTTAAATATTTATGCATTTAAAAATTGATCTTTTCGATTATTCTAAAACCATCGACCCTAGATAATAAAAAAACCGTGGCAGATTCAGGATCTCCGGACGATTTTACTTATGGCATCATTGACTCCGGAGAGCTCCAATGTTTTCGGAGTGCCCGGAAAAAACACATTTAATTTATTTCTTTATTCTAAAAGCTTTATTTTGTCTTGTTAATTGAAACAATGATAAATTCAAATAACGTTGAGAGAAATAACCGCCTATTGATTATATGTAGTTAAGGAACAAAACCAAATAAAAAGAAATTTCCAATTTCTCCACATTTTCGTTCGTCAATGCAGAAAATCTATTGAATTCAGCTGAAAATACTGAAGTGAAAAGCTTGATGAAAAGTAAAAGTGTTTATTTTCCTTGTTTAGTATTCTTTTCAAGGCGTAAAATTTTCTACAAATCTGTGCATAACCGAAATTAAAGCCATTTTATATACAGGGATGTTTTTTTATTAGTATACATTGCCCTATGTGTACAGTTAAAAAAAACCGAGTCGATTTCATTGTTACTATGACGATTACGATTAGGCCGTAGGTCTAGGTGCAGGCAACCAATATTACAAAAACTTTAATATCCAAAAATAAAGCATAAACTTTTCAAAACAACAAAATAAATGTAATTAAACATCAAACCAAGGAAAATATTAAATAATCAGAGAAAGTGCTAAAAAGGTCCTCCTTGCACTTCCAAACAATAGCTCTAGTCTCAGTAGTCTGATACTTTGACCAGTATGGCACGAATAATACTTTTAACTTTTTGTAACATCTGGGTACTATCTAGTATAAGTTTATTTACGAACTTTCTAGCCACCATAAAATTTTTACATCGGTCCCTAATTATTTCATTGAGTGCGGTTTAAATTTGTTAGATCTTGAGCTGCACTGGTGTATGGCATTTGAGGCTAATGATTTGGGTCTATTCCAGGCAAAAATTTGACCTTAGGGGTGTTATTTGCCTAAGACCTTTTTGCCCTGTGTGAATTGTAATTTTGCACCTAGGCTAACGTAGACCTACGGCCCAATCCCAATAGCCCATAATAGCCATAGTAACAATGAAATTGACTCGGTTTTTTTAATTGTATACATAGGGCAATATATACTAATAAAAAAACATCCCTGTATTTTGACTATTTGTTGACTTATTATAGCGGATTTTTGCTTTTTTGTATTTGCTTGATTGCCGCCGAAAAACAAAGTCGTGTAAGGAAACCTAACAAGGGATTTAAAGAATAAGCCAGTGTTTCAAAAAATTATTGGATATTAAATTTGTGATGTCATAATTTTATCGAATTGCTCTGCTGCATATAGTTGATATTCGCAGCATTTATTGGAAATAGCGAATCAATACTTGATTCTTGATTACTAAACACATTTAAGTTTACATTGAAACTTATATAAAAGTTTGTGCCGGAATCACCAGAGAAATTGACTTCAAAGTGATCCGTTTTTCCTTGTAAAAGTTATCAAATTTATGCGTAAAAAACTTGAGTTCAAGTCTGAAATGTAAAAGCTTCCAAAGTTTAATTATGTTACCAATAAAACAGGTCGTTTTTCTTGACTACCGAACCAAGTCATTAGCCTAAAGGTTAATTATTTTACTAATTTCCAGGAATCCAAAACAGACATCGCTAATAAATTTAAGTAAACAAAGTCATTGAAAGTCGACACTCATTACTCATTACTGGTTTGAACAGCTGAAATAATACGGAAGTATGTATTTCCATTTCAGACATTATTATTGTTTCGGCCAAATTGCTCCAGTCCATTAATCAAAGGGGTTATCTATGTTGTTAATCTGATAAAATTTTGAAAAAACCTTATTAACTTTGATAGCAGGAATATTAATTTTCCAACTAATGATTAATTTTAGCAGGAATTAATTTATTTTCAAAGAAAAAAATAATTTTTATTTATTTATCAAACACAAGTCCGATTCGACGGAAAAGCTTTTCTATGCAACTGCCATGCAACAGATTTTCATTGGCATCGCATAAAAGCTTCGTTATTGTTCTAATAATAGTGTCAATTCTAGATTTTATTTAATAAGTTAATAATGAACACTTCGTATTTATACCGCTCCTGTTCTGATTCAAATAAAACTGTAGGTCTGTTCTGAATCCGAGGATTATTCATTTTCCACTTAAGTCTGTGTAATAGAGTTGTTTTGAGTAGAAATATGTATTAATTCCCTGCTAAACCCACCAAATTAAAAATTTAGAAAGAGTGAGCAAATTATGACATGCAAAGCGGAAAGAAAACCTAAGTGAGGCAATAAATTTGGTTTTAATTAAAAATTTACCTGTTTAATAAATATTGAGGAAACTGTAATAATTAAACTCAAGCTTCCTCTCTTATCAAAGCAAAATGATTTACCCTCAAAATCAATAGCAATGAATATTTAGTTTACGCTTGTGATTTCTTGAGAACTTAGTTTCGAATTGGGTTGATTTACGAGGATTATCATGCCTCGTTGTTATCTAAAAGTACCATTTTTATCTTTTTACACGAAATAAATTGTTGGGTGATAGTTTTGTATTTAGTTCCTTGGCAAGATTCGTAACAGGAACTGGCCTCAAGTGCATTATAAAAATTAAAAATAAATGACAATTTTATCTCTAAACTATAGAAAATGTTATCTTTCAATTCGGGAGAAAAATCCAATAAAGATATCGCATGAATCTTTGGTCATAAATTGGGTTCATAATCACAATCGTCGTTTTAGTTTGACGACCAGCAATTTTTTCATCAGTAAGTAGGAATGTTGGATTCAAACAGACAGAATATAATAGGTTAAATTATTCATTTAAAAAATCCATTGTCCTAGTTCATTGGAAAATCAAATTTAGTAGATAATATTAGTTTGCATTTATTTTCAAATCACATAGGAACAATTTTTCATTTAATCTGCAATTGGAAAACTCAGGGAAAAATTCGATAAACGAACTTATATTTAGGTATAATAACTTAATTGGAAACCCATGCGAATGACCTAATAGTCCCATCAATATACACTGCTCGATATCAGGGCATCTGGAAATCAGTGGCATCATGGAAAATGAATGACTGCTAATTACTTGTAAATAGTACGCTCGTGACGTAGTTAACAGACATTTATCATGCTCAAATTACAAACCAATTTCAAATATAGATTTCCAAAATTTTTTGCACTCGAAACATTTTAAAGTAGAAAACCAGGTCAAACAAAACAAATTATTAAGCAGTTGGCAATTTATCGATCAATAGTTGTATGGAAGCAGCTTTAGATGTGACAACAAACTGATAATCAATTCCAAGTTCAGAAGAAGTATTAAATCCATTCCTGTGCTTGCTCTTGTAGAGCGGGAAATTAACCATCTCCATTAGAAGTGATGGCGGTGCATCTAATAATGCAGTACGCAAACTGGGTAAATTAATAATGTCAACTAAGCTTGTAATTGAAGCAAATTCCTAATGAATTAACTGACGTAAGTGCGTCTGTAATTGCCTACTGCAGGTCTCCCTTGAGGAATCAAACATTGGGAAAAGTTCCGCTTCGCTCTGTTCTACACGTTATTGTATTTTTTCCCGAAAACTTGTATACACACTGAATATTTAATGTTTATTTCTTGGAAGAGAATGCACAAAATCGACAATTTCTCCTTCACAAAGAAAATGTCAAAAAAATGAATCACTTTTATATACGACTGTTCAATATTTTATCAATTTCTGAAATTGTTTTGCGTACTTTCCATCTAAAGTATTCCCAACAGCATTGATACGTCCTTCCTCAAAGGTGTGTTTCTGACAATCCCTTACACTACATTTGTTGACGGTCTGAACGTTTATTTTGTTCGACAGCATGAAACCTGATTCAGTAACCCTTATCAAGCTATGAATTACTATTTAAAAAGCCACGTGGGTGCTGTAATGCTCATAATTTTGTCACAGTTTTAATGTATATTTGATTAATTGTTAAAATAGGTTTTTATCGCATTGAGAGACTCATTTCACTAACGAGGATTAGCTTAACAAAAAATTTCAACAAAGTTAAAACATATTTAAATTTTATTTAGATTGCACATAGCTTTAGGCAAATTATTTCATTACGTATCATGAGCTTAAATGAATGGAAAATAGTAGACAAACAAATAAGTGAGGGAAGAGAAAAAGTCGAAGAAGTTGGGGGAAGAAGAATTGACACTGTAAATTACCATCAGCCGAGGGGCCAAAATTAATTTAAAAAGTTGCTTGTTTTTATATACATTATCTCATTTGATAAGGATCTGGTTGAATACGTAAAGCTTTTGATGTTTCAACAAACTTTTTAGCGCTTTTTGAGTTTACGGAAATTACAAAAAAACTTTATCCACAGTTTTAATGACGACACTGGTTTGGAAGTATTGATTTAATGTCACAATAATTCGCACTTATTAAACTTTGAAACCGGAATAAATCAATGACTATTGTACATGTCACTGAAATAAGGCAACAAATTTTTATCTGCTCCCATTAATCTGTCAACCAAGACGAGCATTGTTCCGTATTATACGAAAATGTAACCGAAAATAATTCCCCAATTGAAAATAGAGAATTTTAGGCACGGGTCCAAAAATAGAAGGTCTGATATGGTCTATGAACATTAAGTACATTATTTAGGATCTCACTAACCATGACCAGCTTTATCATCGTTTGCACAAAACAAACATAACCCAACCGAAATATTAAATACCTAAAATGCAATTTATTTAATATTAATTTTTATTAATCAGAGATTTTGAGGACTTTAGGTAAAGAATATTTAATTCTATTCTTACAAAATAAATGAATTAGTATTAGGATTTAGCTTAAATAAAAAATATGAATTGTTAAGCCTTGAAGGGATTTGGCTGATTAATTAAATCTGATCGCAAGAATAATAATTAATTCAAAATAAATAAGGTATTCATTTATATCTAGGTTGGATTGAGAAAACTTGTTATACTAAAAAAACTCTATTGTACCTATTAAGGTGGTTTAAATGAAATCAGGTTTAGGTATAAAACAATGTTAGCATTGTAACTGCAGTAAAAGGGCATTAGTACGAAACCCTGAAAAGGCATCCGAAATTGAATCATCAATCAAATGTAAATAGTGATTATACTTAACGACCATTATTCAGAATGACACGGATTGATCCGCATTTATGAATACAATATTTTAATCCACCTTCGCTCATAAATTCTCCTCTTAAATGTAGGATGTGAGATAAAAATTCTTTTCAAAATGCGAATGCTACAGAATCGGAAATAACCTTATAAAAAATCAATGAATATGCTTTTTTTAGCTAATAAACGAAATTATTAAAAGTCGAAGCTTTTTAAAGCAATGAAGAAAGCTCCGGAACTTTTAAAAGTTTGTTCAATGTGGGAATTATTGACACTTGAACTACGATCAAACTGAAAAATGACAGTGATACTTCTGGCCACCGATTTAATTTACGAAATATTAAGCTTTAAGCGCAGCTTTGATTTGTTAACAAAACTCATAAAGTTTTTATAGTTGACTTAACAGTTTGGTTATAAGGTATTGCTACCCCCTATATCATTGGCTGTGGTATTTGGAACAGCGAGGGTGGACGAAATTACTCATTTACTCGAAAAGTTATCCACGTGGAAAAATTAAATTTCTTGTAATTTGTGGTTTGTAATCTTGTTGTAGAGACTAGAGTTTATTACATCCAACTCCTTCGTTATGAAAGTCAGCAAAGTTTAAGACCTCGAATGTTTTGCTATTAAATCAGAATTGTAAATCAACGAGACGTTATTGCAAAAGCCATAAAAACTGATAGATAGAGAATACAATAACATAAGAAATTATGACTTTGATGGAAATACATTTTCACGAGATTAGGAAAAATTCCGATGAGTGCAAAATATAATAAGAAAGAAATTTACATTTGTTCAGAAATAATGAAAATTCTAACGTAAAGAGATGTTTTACGTTTTGATTACATTAGCATACTTGGTGGCAATTCTCATTGTCTGAAAAAGTATAGTCATTGTGCCTTCGTTTCAGCCCCCATAATACCAACAGACATTCAGTTTGTGTAATTGCGTATCACTAGCGCTTCCTTACGGCCTAAAAATCTCTTGATGTTCCTCCGAACAAAAAAGAGACTCACCATTAAATCCTCCGCGACCCCTCTTCAAATATAAATTTCCTCCTTCCTACATATTTTTAAGGCTCTCCGTGTCGCACTTTTTCAACCAAGTGAAATTTCTTGATTAATGATGGGAAGTTTCAAGCTGAGCGCTTCTAATTATACCTCATAGTCGAATTTATATTCATTTCTGGAAGACTAATCTTGTTAAACGGACAATGGACATTTATGTCGTTCAGCAAATTTGAAGTAAATTGTATGAAAAAGGTGCAGGGAGGCGAATGGGAAGTATGAAGAGCAGCAAATTGAGATTTCCTTGCAATTTCGAACGACGAAGTATTTATGTTTACTTGATTCAGGTTTAAATTATGATCTGGTTGGTAAATACCAAATGCAAATGCACGGATTTCATTAATGTGACTTCGAAAACGCGAATATTCTATTAAAATAGAGTGAAAAACTGCCCAACTTTTAATTAGTTCAGTAAAATGTTACGCCGCCAGGGCTTTATATGGATAGTTTGCGCTATTGTGCTGCTAATTTAATCTTCATTAATGCGCATTTTTACTTATTTTGATTCGGGCACAATAAAGAGTTGTCAGCTATTCAAAAGTGCTGAACTCGCGGCTTTATATCGGGTGATTCAAAAACATGTGGCATAATTTTAACCACGAATAACCCTCTACAGATGATAATAGATAGGACCGTATTTACTGGCCCACCTCAAAAAATAGAAAAATTACAGCTATTCAAAAATCGGTATGTAAAAATGATTTTTTGGAAATATTTTTGTTATCGTTTATCCGATTATTATGAAACATTACACGTCAAGAGATAAAAAGACGCTCTTTGATATGATGTAAACATAAGTCTTGTCAAAGCTATACATTTTCAGTGACAAGAGGGCCCTTCTAGTTTTTGGGTCGTAACTCAATTTTTCGGCCTATTAACACGTATTTTTGATGCCAAAAATCGAAAGCCCAATCATTTTTTCAAAAAAAAAGGTACTCTTGTTTCATATCGCCAAAATGTACAGTTCTCAAGTTATTTGGTTTAAAGAAAACTCTACACCGCGCTGCAAAATCAAAAAGTATGAATTTTGAGCGTACCATTACCTTGGAAACAATCCACTACAAATGACATAGCTGTCAATGCTGTCACATTTAATGTCAATTTCATTTAATTTAAAGTAAGATTTGATTATTTCTTGATGATCATAGTAAAACACGATTTTGTATTGAAAGAAATAGTGCATGAGCTGACATGAGCCATCCCATCCATCACAACATCATCTGAGAATACACCACAGAAATTTTTACACCGTAAAACGATTTTCCATCAAAGTTGTTTTGTTATTCGTATTTCATCACTTGCATTATAAAACTACAAACCAAATGAAAAATTAAAACGATCGGACAGAGAAACATAACCTCAACTGTAAAAAATTATAAAATAGAACCTTAATAACCATTTCCGTGGTTTCGGGGAAAAAGGAATAAGGTCATTTTTGTATTTTACAAATGGGGTTAGTTCTTTTATCTCTCAGACGATTGTTAGGTAAAAATAAAAATTTTCATTGTTTTCCGCGCTGTATGAAACACCGCAAGCACTTTACGAAAAACAGCACAAGCGCCATCTAGCGGCATGTGTCGCATTTGTGCTACTTGTTCTTGATGTTCTTGTAATTTAAAATAATGTAAATAAAGTTTAAACAGTGCGTTTTTGGAACCTATGGGACAAATTAACTTCGTATTAAAGCAAAAATTACCATATGCTACTACAATAAAATAGTTATTAACATTTTATTTTATAATTTGTTACAGTTGTGGTTATGTTCTCGGTCTGAACGTTTTAATTTTTCATTTGGTTTGTAGTTTTATAATGCAAGTAATGAAATACGAAGAACAAACAACACTTTGGATGGAAAATCGTTTTACGGTGTGAAAATTTCTATGATGTATTCTCAGATGATGTGATGGCTAGGATGGCTCATGCCAACTCAAGCACTGTTTCTTTCAACACAAAATCGTGTTTTACTATGATCATCAAGAAATCATCAAATTTTACTTTAAATTAAATTAAATTGACATTAAATGTGACAGCATTGACAGCTCTGTCATTTGTAGTGGATTGTTTCCAAGATAATGGTACGCTCAAAATTCATACTTTTTGATTTTGCAGCGCGGTGTAGAGTTTTCTTTAAACCCAAGTAACTCGATAACTGTACATTTTGGCGATATGAAACAAGAGTACCTTTTTTATGAAAAAATGATTGGGCTTTCGATTTGTGGCATCAAAAATATGTGTTAATAGGCCGAAAAATTGAGTTATGACCCAAAAACTAGAAGGGCCCCCTTGTCACCGAAAATGTATGGCTTTGACAAGACTTCCGTTTACATCATATCAAAGAGCGTCTTTTTGTCTCTTGACGTGCACAGTTTCATAATAATCGGATAATCGATAACAAAAATATTTCCAAAAAATCATTTTTACATACCGATTTTTGAATAGCTGTAATTTTTCTATTTTTTGAGGTGGGCCAGTAAATACGGTCCTATCTATTATCATCTGTAGAGGGTTATTCGTGGTTAAAATTATGCCACATGTTTTTGAATCACCCGATATATTTTTAATAAAAACAGGAAGATTAATTTGTGAGTGCACCTATTGCCGTGCAAAAGGTTGCTTTATTTTCAAATTCCAAGCATCCGCTTCCTTGATCCGGCATAAATTTCCAGCAATTCAGAAACCCCAACATGAGTATCTCACCCTGCAGTGATGTACCAAAATCCACTTAACTTATCTACGAATGTAGACTGCATATTCATAATTCCGTCACCATTACTAGGAATAACCCAACCAAAACTTAGCAGACACAACACAATGATGGCAATTTTTGTTTTATGAAAATCTGTTTTAATCAGTTTTGAAAACGACTGAGACAACACTCATTTCCTGTTTTATTACCACCTGAAATCCATCCTGGTTTTGCTTGACCACGACTAGTTTGAAAAATTGCCTTCACCACTCGTGGGGCTTGACAGGACGAAATAAATGGTTAATGACATGTTTTATTGTTAGCAGCCACATCAATCCTTCTTGTGAGCGCGTGTGTAATTTAGCGATTAAAATTTATTTTTGTTTTGTGGCGAAAACGTCACTAGAAAAAAGCCACTCAATTGTATTTGTGTTCCACAATTTATTTATTTCGCTCACTAGACATTTCCCATACATCCTCACCCTTGGGGAGGTTTCAGTACAGTAAGAATATGATTTTCTCAATGAGGAAGGTTAGTTGGTCACATTTTTACCGCAGAGATATTCCGCTGAATTATGTGTGCGAATCAAAAGCATATTTTCCGAGATATTTTCTGATTTTTAAACGAAATATTGAAAATTCTTTCAAAGCTTTTCAGTATTCGACAAGCTCGCAATTGTTACGGTAAATGTTCAGCAAAGCTCAACACGTTTGTTACGGACTGCCATTATTTGAATAAAACACGCAACTTCACTTGTCAAATTCAACGTTGTGAATAAAATATTATTGAATATAGCTACAATATATACCTACGTTTTTACCTAATTAAAATTCAAATAAAAATGCAAAACCGACCCAACACCACCTTCACAAGGCTGTTGAACTTCTCGCATTATGAGCGATTCTATAATTTACAAAGGTCTGTGTCTTAATCTAACTCAGTGAATACGTAACGCGAAACAATTCAGAATTAATTAATTTTGTTAAATGAACCACAGTGTCGAAAAAAGGGAATGAACTTTGACATTAAAATTGCCTCTGTATTCTGACGGATGGTTCGATTGTATCACTTTTTTCTCGTTAAATTTGTGAAATCTTCTACTAAGGGTAACATAATATTATAACATTTATAACTGTTACGAACTGAACCACCAAAATAAAATTTCATCCCATCAGTCCTTATTTAGAGAGAATCTTAATTGGCATTTGCTGGCAGCCAGTGGAACGTGTCATGCCAAGGAATCTCATTTGGATGCGCAAAGTCCTAACATGCCTCCATTAAATTAATTTGAATTATAATTCTAAAATTTGCCACAATTAAGTCCGACTGGATTTTTGACTTGAAATATCTGAAATATTTCATTATTTAATCAAGGGAAACAGTTTTCCTAACAGAATTTTCATTGTTTCACGTTCAGCCTTTATACAGTCTAACTAAAATTTTTAAAGCTCCGTATAAAAATCAGTCCACGTTCCTACATTTTTATTTTCATAATACATAAAAATTCTGCGCTCGCTGGTATTACGTGAATCCATTTGCACTGTTGTAGCACATACCTACAGGATCCATAAACAGTGGATACTGAGAAACTGATTCTCAATTTTTTGTGAATTGTGAGTTAAATCGTTAACAATAATTGCGGTGCTTCCTAACCAAATTTCAGCAGTGTCATGCTGAACGGCCCATGTCTGACAGTCAGCGAAATCTCTTTTTCAGCATTCGGTCTAATCGGAATCTAACACTGCTGAAATAGCAGCACTCATAACCCCTGAACTCTGACCTTTTTAGCATTGTCCGCAGTGCTTAATGTCTACAAATGATCCTCGTCCGGAGAAGTCATATGTGTACGAGCATTAATTTAGAAACATTTGGAGTATTTTAATTGTTAAAACAGACTTTTGATACTGGCGCCACATTAAACATTAATTAATTATCAAGAAATACCATACTGGGTCGAGAGAAACGCTTGACTTCGTTTTGTCTGTCAGTTGGAATTCAACATTCTATAAAGTTTATCAAAATTCGAAGTGACCTAACAAAATTTTATTGTGTAAATTATTATCAACAAAAGCTCTCACATTCTCCGATTGTTGGAAAAGTTTTTTAAAGAAAGCAATATTAACGTCGGGGCAATATTTCACCAAACACAATTTCATAATTTCAGATTTATTCACGGTTGAAATCATAAATAAGAATTTTGTTATCCACATATGATAAATTGTTCCTTGTCTCGTCTGGGTCATTGTCCAGGTAATTTATTTACTTTTTTCCCATTTATGGACACTATGATGTTGTTTTATTTACAAGTCTATCATAATTAAACGCAAAACGTGTACACAAATTTTGTTCCATTAGGAGGGAAACAATTCGTAAACCATTAACTTCGCAGCGAGCCCTCCGGGGGTCCCTATTCAACTTTTTGACCTATTCTGCTCAACAAACTTTAATACAGGGCTCTGTACTGTCACGATTATGTGGCATGATTATATTTGCCTCAGCATATCGGATACGGAAATATTCACAATTAATAAAGCCGAAAAAAAAACATTGGCATATTTATGCTTTATGACTTTGATTATGGGATTATTGAATATAAACTGAATAAATAACAGCTCGGTGAATCTGCATTATTATATTAAATGTACCTCATACGTCAACGAATCAATAAAAACTCTTTTCTAAGAAATAAACAGCACTGGCGACTACTTAAAATTTTGTTTCTGTATTGTTTACTTTTATAATTTAGGGATTGCCTTTAATTAAAGCGACTTCGTTTTTCGGCATCCAAATAATGAAATTTTTAGTTACTAATTAATTATTTTTGTTTCAGACTCCAGAAGCCCCAATTTAATTGGAAAGATACGCTGAGGGTACGTTTTTATGTTTATCACATTATTGTGTTGTAAAAAGCTTTGGAAGTTGTCTAACTTTCTATTTTTAAAGCTTTGTTAGTTTGATTGACACGGGAATTGTTATGTACCTACTGAAAAATCTTTTACTGGATGAGTTATAAGCCCTTATCGTACTTTCTTTCAAACAGAAGATTTTGGAGTGGATAAAAATGGTGTCACACAATTTCCGTTACAGATTACAAATAACATTCACTTCTGCTAAAAGTTAAAAATCAAGAGACGCAGAAATCATTTATTATATTAAGTATATGTACGTCAAAAATAAAAAATCTGTTTATTTTATATATTTTTTATTTTGTGTGAAATCGTAGAACACCAAAAACTACAATTTCCTAACTTGTCGCATAAATATTTTGTTTGAATGTATTTTCAAGTACAAACATTTTACTTAATTAAGGGTAAATAATAATCCGTTGGTGACGTTGTTTAGTTTTAATTAACTAAGCATTTATTTTGCCCAGTTTTCCAGCAGAGTTTAATTTTTTATTACGAAAATGTGTATGTGCTTAATGTAAACCGGCTAAATGGCATAATTCAGCTAATTTAAAATTTTTCTGAAGTAAATCATTAATATTAATGGTCAAGATAAAAACAAAAATTAACTAACAAAATAAAATGTATCTTTTTACTTCAGTTCTCATTTTATGCTTGACTTAATACATCCCATATATCGAACGACTTTAAATTTTATTTGTTGCTCTTGATTAATCAACGATTTGTGAAACGACGACGAAGCAATAATTCTGATCTGCTCAAAGGATCAAACTGCAATCAAATATAGCGTTATGTGACTCTCGAGATTTATTCTGATACGTACAATTTGATTTTTCAGGGATAAAAAACATTGATTTCTAGTCTACATAATTTCCAAATGCAGCATTTTTTACATCACATGACCATTTCCAAAATGCCACAACTATTACACCTAACTTCTCATATAAAAACACATCACGCTTTATTCACATTTATGGTAATATCAAAAATGTTAAAACACAGCATGTGCTCATGTCAATTCTATCCTAAATTACCCATTCATTAACTAACGTGTACGTATGTATACAATTATCATTTAAAATTTTATTTTTAAGTTCACTTGTTAAGTTCAAAGGTAAATGGTTCAAACAAGAGCTATTATTATACCTTAACATTTGTTTGTTTGCTCCGAGGTTTGCTCTAATGTTTGATATACGCTCTGGTTTTCCAGTGTGTGTAAGTGTGCATTAACCAAACGAAAAAACTGTTTTCTACAAGCACTCGAGCTATGATACATGACTTGACGGAAAGCTTTCATCCCGGCATCGACCATGAAATAAAAAAGTTGTACTAATTTGTCACTGGATAGGTACTAACAGAAGAATTTGTTTTTAGAATTAGGAATCATTTTAAATAAGTTAGAAAACGAGTTAAACAAAGTCTGTTTTTCAACGAAATTATCAAACAGTTTTAACCTGCAAAATAATTCGTGGTAATTTTAAGAAAGGGAGTAAGGAGTTTCCAGACCATAGTTGAAGCAGAATTTAATAGTTGTCAGAATTTCGAGCTTATTTCAAATAAATTACTCATTTGTTTCCAATCTTCATAAATTCATAACTAACTTTGCTTCATAAAACTGTTTGTAACGAGAAGCTTATTTTTGTCCATAACATTGTACTTGTAGCGCTTAAAAGATTTGACTTGGTAATTTCCGTTAAAAAAAATCTGTAGGTACTGGAGGATAAAATTACCTTGTGGTTACTGACTCACGTTTCTCTTCCAATTCCCTATAGTTTAAAGGGTAAAGGGATATTGATCGCTTTTTTGTAATTTGGTTGTTACACACAAAATTTAATTAAGGTACAATAGTTAGTCTATAGAACTAACCCCATAATATAAACGGCAATAAAAAACAAATATTTAAGCCTATAACAAGGCTTTGTAAAGTTCAGGCGTTGCATCCGTCCCACAATAACATGTCTTACAAGTTAATATAGGAATTTAATAGGATAAATTGGATAATTTTTTTTCGATCGAATACAAACTGAGAGTACTCTATCTCATTTTATATACTTCTTTAATAAAGTTAGTCTAACAACTTTTTTTAACAAAATGCACCACATTTGCAAGGAACACATTGTTATTTTAATTATTCATAAAATACGTCTAGAACTTGAAAATATCACAATTCAGTGTCAAATAGGTGTATACAGTTATCGTTAAAAGGTCAAAGATAAAAATAATTAATTGAATAAATCTCAGAATGTTATAATTTTTGTTACAAATACCGAGAAAGAAGGTACAGTGATTTTACATTACTATGTTTATTTCAAAAGTTTATACAATTAATTAAATTAAAATAAACACATTTTAAACACCGGTAAGTGTATTTAAAAACGAAGTTTATAGTTTCATGGACATAGAAATGGGTCAGTAACATAAAATATTGTTGGAACCAAACTTCCAACTTCGACTTGTATATGTCTGCAAATATGAATACACTTATTACTTACGCCTACACAAGTGCTCATCCTTTGGGGCGAAAACACAAAACCTTGTAAATTTACATTTGGTTAAATTGTTTTCTGAACAAATAACAGAATCACGTTTAAATCCGCTCTCATCGCAAGGATGAAGTAAAAGAATGATTTCAAATTGATTATTACTATTAAATAATTAATTGCAACGCCAGTAATTTATTTTAGAACATGCTGAATTTTTACAGGTGTCTCGTTGAGATCACTTTTTATTGTTAGTTAAGTGGTTTAAATAAACTTATGATTTTTAAACTTTATGTTTTTCCTTTTTGTCCTGCCCACTAATCAACGCCAAACACTACAATCTACTAATCACAAAACTTTGTATTATTATTAGATTGCGTGATAAGACTGTGTTGAAATTATTACTTTGTGGACACAATAACAGTCCAAAATTTTAGTTGTATTTATTAGTTATTGATGTATATTTATTACCACAAAAAACTGAGACTTTCCCAGGTTAATGAAAAATATGCATATTTCTCAGACTCGTTATCATTTTAATTACAATGTGATTAAACTGTGGAGAACAATTATTACATTGCGAAAACACCATCAATCACATAATGCAAGCAGTCGATAATACTCATATAAATGCAAATAATGATCCATAAAAGTATTTTCCAATAAAAATGGAGAATGTCGTACGAAGCGTCAAAACAAGTAACGTAAACAAAATTCAAAACTTACGCAAATATTGTTCCATCCCTCGTGCACCTATTTCAGCGTTAAAAAGAGCATCTCATACATATGTATCTGGCTAAGGATAACCGCACAGATATTAAATCCTTTTTGACAAAGGTAAACATTTACCTACGTTACCAAGATGAGTAAAAACTTTTTCCGCAATATTTGTGCAGTACTGGAAACGTGACAAAATCTCCAACACGTACACTTTTTATTGGCAGAAATAATACCTTACAAAGGCAACCTAAGGAGCCATAAATCTACCCGAATTTATCGAAAATCGATCCGAAATTTGAAGGCATGTTTTAACTCAAAATCACAGAACGCAAACCCATTCACAACACATGTAATTCTAACTTGAACTTAAAACTACCCGCAGACTGAAGAAATGGTCTTTTTCGACCTTTTACTTCTAAAATAGTATCGATTTAGACTCCTTCTTTTAAAAAAATCGACTGTTAATTTACCAGTTCCCCATAATATTGCAAATCCAATGGACAAATTACACTGAAATGTCACAAGCATGTATTAAACGTCTTGCAGCAATATATCTTGCAAACTAGGCGATAGTTAATTAACTGCTCCCAAATAAAGCAACAGCAGTGACGACACAGGGCCATTTTATAGTGATTATAAATGCTTTGTATTTATTTTCAATGCGAAATTCTACAATCTTGTTCACCCGTTTTTGGTGTTTTATTAAAGTTAATAAGAGATGAAAGTAAATCAAAGATTTCCTAGCATTTTCCGCTGTGAAGTAATTTCCCGAATATTTATGCACCCACAAAACGTAAAATCAAATTTAAATTCACTAAGGCAGAGTTTTATACGCCACATAACGAAACAAAGCTAATTTTATTTGACGCTGTTGTTTAATATCAAACATCATATTGCAATTAAAATAGAACCTGATTAAAGGATTATTAACAATTTAATCTGTATACTCATGCATTCAATCAGAGTAGGATAAATATGCCTTTCATGTATAATTTTCTTTCATACAAGAGGCAATATCTGTTTGTAATTGCTACATATTGACTCCACTGATCCATTTTGAATAATATTTACTCCTATTTAATATTAAACCTAAACGCGTTACAAGTTTTTGACAAGTTAATTGCAAAAAATCGTTGTTTGAATTTTCATCGAGTGTATGCCAGCTTTGAAATGTCAGCACAATTACGAAATACTCCCAATGTGACAATGTAATCATAAAACGAGCACGTTATTGATTGGACAATTAAAACATTAACAGTTACGTATAATACTTTGAATGTTGTCGTTTTCGATGAGTTTGAACATTCTAATTAAGTTAGAGACCAAGTTCTAAAAGCATTTAATGATTATTCAACTAGCAGAACCAGGAATAGAGGGCCAAGACAAGATTGTTTTAGCTAAAACTTTGCCACCAGTGTCAATAAAGGAGAAAACGGACACATCAATTTCTTTGCTTTCCACTAAATTTTTAACATTGTAATAAAGCGTTAACGGAAAAATGCTGAGGAAGTTCAAATTGACCACATCTGTATAAAAATATCGTTAAAAAAATAGGCTATAAACTTTTATTGAAATTGCTTACAATGAGGGTCCCTCTGCGATTAAAACTCCCGAACGCCACTACGCTAAAATCGGCGTTTTTATTTCGATCGATTTGAATACAGAGGACGTCATCTTTTAAATATTTTAGTCACTACATCACTATTTATTAAAACTCGAACATTTAGGTGGCCAGCGAATGACTTGAATATAAAATTAGATTTATTTAATTAAAGAAACTACTAATTTGATTATCTAATTATTTTCTCAAAAAGTCATAGTGAGTGGGCGTGGAATCCTCTTCGATTAAAATATTTTCGCAAAGAAAAACTGTTAGTAAATACTGTTGAACTATCAGATAAAAAACTTAAAAAGGAAAGCTTCAAATCTTATCAAAATTCACATTTGAGTTTATAAGTCAAAGCATACCTACATAATTTAAAAAAGACATTTTCTGCCAATTTGATACAATTTTTTAATGTTTATAATTTTTATCAGTAGAACTTTCTTCTGTTAGTGTTTGAGAGATTTTTGAGGGGACTAACCACTATTTAAGTTGTCTATTGATAATAGGTACTACAATATGCTCATTTCTCATTACTTGAAAGGACAGTGCACGTATTTTATGTGGTGCTTGTTCAGTCTTGTTAATAAAATACATTGCTGTTATTTATTACAAATGTGTCTTTTTTCACCTACTCCAGCTCTTAAAATTACATAAACAGCTGCTACTATCGGCCGATTAGTAATGAAACCGTCAAAACAGAACCCATTTCAATCAATCAACATTACTTATCTACTTGTTTCAGATTTTTGCTGTAATTCCAGAATTGGGTTTTAGAAAGTGTAAAGTTACAAACTGTCACGTTTTCCACCCACTTGCCGGTGACAGAAAACAGGTTTCAATCACATTTTGTTTTTCTCAAAAACGGAAATACCATCATTAGGTACGGTAATTTGCGGTCAATT
Source organism: Tribolium freemani (assembly GCA_939628115.1). NCBI lineage: Eukaryota > Metazoa > Arthropoda > Insecta > Coleoptera > Tenebrionidae > Tribolium > Tribolium freemani. The sequence continues at coordinate 13,443,389 of OW626785.1, read as the reverse complement.
TACGAGCAGGTGTTTGTAATGGCACTATCCGCCCTCGAGAGCACTCTTCTGTTTGTTAGCGACACAAAGAAAAATACGCAAGAAGCTGAGTGCCACTAAATCGCACTTAGCGTAATCACCCCCAGTGAATTTTCATTTTACGAAACTTAGTCCGAAGTTTATTAAAGGGTAATTATTCATGATCTCTAGCGACTTTACTAATTTGACACGTTAATACATTAGTGTAATTAGTTTCTGATAAAATTCGCATTTGCGTATTGATAAGATGGCCACGAACACCTGTTAGCTCGCTCTACACACATACATAGGAAGATTCTTCAAATCAATCCAGCGCGAGCTGGGAGTGAGTGTGCTAGTGAAACTCCGGTTGGGTGAAATTACTCTACTCGTTAATAATATCTGACAATTCGATATGTCTTCAACAACTCTTTTTGACAACGGCGTGTCGGCTTTATTGATAGCCCGGGAAAATGAAGCTAATTAAAACCGAGTGAAACGGATTCCTTCAACATATAATAAGGTAATAGATGATATTTTCGAAAAGTTATCAAGAGATACAGTGACGCGGATCGTTATTTATTTGTATTAAATTAAGCAAACACAGCATGGCAGAATATTTGAAGCACTTACGATACGCAGCAGCACAATTATAAATTTTTTTTTGTTACAAGTTACAAGGTCCAATTGAGACTCTTCAATTCTGTTTTGCAAAAACATTCCGAAAATCTCTAAATACTTCTGTTTTTTCAGCGGCAAATTTGTAGAAATTGTATTAATAAAATGGCATATCAAGATCAAGAATGTATTATAATAATTATTAATTACAGACCAGTAAAAGCTTTTGCCTTATTTCTGTTTTAAAACAGGGGAAAGCTTTTAGAATAAAATATGAGTTTATTTAATTTTATTGGTAAACTCTTGGGAGTCTAACTAAGACAATTCTGTTTTAGCTAAATTCTAAATTAAACAAAACAACTTTACTTTCTATTTTTTCTGTCAATGTTTTATTGGGAGTTCAGAACAGTAAAACATTTAATTAATTTTACACATGTAGATGTCGGAAAATATGTATGTAGGTAATCATTCCCTGAAGCTTACATTTGAAAACAACGGTTTGTACTAATACATACTTTTTTATTTCTAAAACACAAATAATTCTATTTGTAAATGTGTATGGTGGTAAATGTAAGTACAAACAATAATAAAATGTTATTTTTTATGAAGGCTTTTGTTGTCATAAAATGTGTTTTCTAACCAATATTCTGTTACTAACTTTCAGTGAACATTTTATAAATTTCCAAGAAACTTAAAGTTTTGCAATAATGATGGTGTTTTCTGACACCTGACAAGAACACAACTTATATATTACGTTAGGTTATGTTGGGATGAAATATATTACCACAAAATAAACCCTCTTACAATGCTCTTATAAATAATTTATAATATAAAACTTCGTGTGGATGTGAAAAGGGTGCAAAAAATTCTAGCTAGTTTAGAGAGAATTTTAATTTATTTTAACATAAAATAACAGAAACCCAGTCTTTCAAGCCTCTATATTTATTTACTGACTTACCCCTTGTTAATAAAATAATTTTTGATAACCCAGTATACATAACTTTTGGAATAATTAATTCACTAAATTAGGTTTTGTAAAAAAACAGAAAAACTGAACAGGTACAAGTGCTTTCTAGCCTGAAAAAAAAAATGTCACATTACCTACAATGACGGTTTAAGTGGTTTCTACGAGTAAATGTCTGGAAGGACAAATTTAAGAACGGATTTGCATTTCCTTCTTCTAAAGCTTTTGGATAAATTACCGTCGTCGCAGAACTGAAAATGTGTGAATGCACTTCAAAATCTTTATAAAACTCGATTCAGTTTATTTTGAACCAAATAAAAATTCCTAGCTTATTGCCGCAATGGAAGAAAGGGTACAGCGCAAACGAAAAAAGAAATAACCGGAATTGGGTCTTTTATAAGGACAAGTATCAGTTTTATAGCAAGAATTTCTATCAACTTTATGGGCGTTCAAAAGTAATAGATTTCAGTGTGTGCAATTTAAATGTATGATACCGTTCGTAGAGATTCGGCGGGACTACAAATCACGGTATTTAGCTACTTAATGTAAAATGACAAATTGTCAGAGTCGGAATTTACGATTGTTATTTTAACCGAAGCGCTGGATCTTGGAGAATAAATATAAAATGCATTTTCATCGAACCATCTGTTTTATGGCATATGACCCGAATTCCCATATTTATGATGGTGGCCTGCCAGGAGCGGCTTTTAAAACGAATAAATTCAATGTCGAGATACCGTAAGACACAAAGAAAACATATTGATCCAAAGCACCTTAAAAGAGACAAATTATTACCAGCTGACCTTAAAATCACATTTCTGTTTTCAACTGTCCTGCTGTCTGATAATAACTTCCTACACAAAAATTTCCTTTTTATTGAGACCCGTATCCTTAGAAAAACCTTATGAAAACATCACTGCTTTTCCATCCGGAAATTAAAACCTGCTGAGTTGCGTGCCAATTTAGATGATACGGATTTAAGACAAAAACTTTTTTTTTCACTTAGGACACCACAAACTCAAAAACAGAACGAAGGAAAACTGTTAAATTCTAGAATAGTATACTTAATATATTATTAAAAGTTCCGCTAGAACCTAGTTATTTTGTTTTAGTTTCAACACTCGGGAGACCAACGCTTGTTTGCAGAGCAGAGTAGTAAAACAATAAAAACTTTATACCGCAGGAACTTGATGGCAGGAATATTTTTTGTGATAAATTTCCGTTAGACCATTTGATCGAATTACATGTCCTTGTTCTTTCATATTCATTATGAAACATGCTACGAAATAGGATTCGATGGAATCTCAGATAAACAACACAAATGAAGTGAATAATAAAACAGGTAACTAATCAAGATTGAATTCTTTTGTTTAGCTAATAGACTTAGGTAATTATAGTGAAGAAAATTACAAGAGAACTTTTTGATAAACTCTCTTTTAATTTATTTAAAAATATGAAACAGGAGAAAGAATTTGTTAACCGAAATTACCATTTTATCAGTGAAGTGTGTTACAAAGTAGAAACGAAACTCCTGAACCCGACAATGCATAATAAACGTATTAAAAATATACACCTGTCAACCCTCAACAATTGTCATTAAACTGTACCATTAGCTTACTTTCCGGCTCTCGGCCAAACGGAAATTCGTTTTGGGGACAGGAGGTTGACTTTCAGAATATCTTTTCAGCAGGTGTCATTTTTAGCGACAGGTAACATACCTGGTTTTCTATCTACAATACACACTTCACGCATTTCAGCGATAAAATTTATAATCAATACCTCCATGATTGATAGCTCGTATCATCTAGATCAGACTTTTTAATGAGATGATGCTTTATAATAAACTCAAAAATGCTAATAAAGCTCGATAATTTGAGATACGTGTGGAGTATTTCAGATTATGGATTGTCCATTACGGAGATGAAACTTTTACTAAATAATTATATATTTTTTTATGACAACAATAATAAATAGTTGGCAACAAAAAATTTGTTTTCAGTGCAAGCTCTCTTCCTGTTATACTACATAATAATAATAGATAATTGAGAAAAGCAGAGGTTTATTTTGAAATGTGATCAAAGTATCTAACTGAAAACAAACTGTTATTAAAATTTTATCACGGTTTATCTTTTTTATCAAGTTATTGTAAACCAAATGGTCACTTTAATATTAACAGAACGCTGATCTAATATCTAGTAAACAGCCACCCACACATTTTTTACTGAAAAAGTTGACCCAACTCTATCTATGCCTATGTATCTACACTTGTAATAGAAAGTAAATACCTATGTTAATTTTATTGAACGAATGATGGTATTGTGTCAAAAACAGTTATTGGAAGAATGTTTGGATTGTATTTGACGAGTTCTTCTGTTGGATGAAATTAATGAACATATTTCTCTTATCCGTTACAATTTTCAAAACTCATTAAATGCAAATTACAGATCGCATCGTAAAATGGTAACAACACCGCATGAATTCGCAGATTAACCGCTTGAAAAATTCCTATTTAAATAACAATGGAGTTAAGCATATTGCTTCCATTATTACTGTTTACATTTAGTTAACAAAAATTACTTTGGCAGATAATAATTTTCTACTGAACTGCATTTTATTGATTGAATTGTGTATTTCACTATTTCATCAAAATTATAATAAAAAGAAATTATTACTTTATCTTTAAAGCACAACATTTTTATCATAAAAAGTAAGATTATTATAAGGCACGCTTTAGAATGCTTCTCGTGCTGCGGTCTAATTGCAAATATTTTCTAACTTGCATATTAAAGCTTACTGGCGTGTACCTACATTAAACATTTTTATAATTTTTTTTGAAATGAATTTATGTTTACATGTGTTACCAAACAGATCAAACACGCGAAAAACACAGTTCTATTATGTTCTTCGACATAAGTCTTGCAGACAATGTCAGGTCCAGATAGTTTTCATCAAGTTTACACTTGCACTATAAATCGAGGAATAAAGAGCTTTCTATGGACAGGAGCGTATCTTCATTTGAAATTCAGACTGCAGTGAAACGTTAATGGAGCGAACAAGTCAAGGCAACACAATCGTTTAGTTAATGAAGACCTGGCTTTTGTGCAATTTCTCATGACATTTTTCCGCTAATCTTATTTTACCGATAAACATCACTTTTTAAAAATGAGTTGTCACACAATTTTCCTTCTAACTTAATTAAATTGTCACAACTTTGAACAGTTTTGTAATAGATCTCACAAAACGTTTGTAGTACTTGTGCTCAAATCTCCTTATACCGTTGCTAATTAACATTCTAATCAAACTTCCAAAACACATTAAACACAAGTAAATTTCTTGAGATTTACATATTAAATGCTTCAAAAACATTGCTAAAGCACACTTGACTGGCAAGTATTATTATAACAAATGTAAGAAAGTTTACACTAAAGTTACAAATTACTAAAACGTTCGCGCGAGTACGTTATGATTATGAATAACATATTCATGTTTATGTAGTGTTTCAAAATTCAAATTTTTAGGTGCGAAAACTTTAAATAAAGTGTCTTAAAATAAGACAAATTGTTTAAATCGAATTGTACTGGCTCAGGGCTTTATTTATACACCTGCACCTGTACCAACCGAAGCAGTGTAATAAGAATTTCATGCTTATTTATGGCACTTTTATTTAATTGCTTTGAATGTGGAAGTTGATTTGAGTTGCAACCCGTAGAAATGTGAACTTTCCGTTACGAAACTCTCGAGTAGAGTAAAATAAAAACTCGATGAAAACAATACGCTTTGCTAATTTTAATTAGGCGGCGGTCCATATAGGTAGGACGAGAGAAAGCCTTCAAATCAAATATTAGAGGAAGCTCTTGGTTAAACCAAACTCGAGTTCTATTGCCTCTTGAATTCCCGATAAACTCGAGATGTCAGGATAATACTGAAAGGAAGGAAACTCACTTCGCATGTATTAAATTCAAAACACGTGCGGAGGCCAGACCGACCGGTAAATGAGCCTAAATAAATATTTCGGTACAAAACGAACTTTGCAAACTTTATACTAATGGCGGAAAATGGAAAAGAATTGCCTCCTGCATAAGGGCGATTTTATCGCACATATATTTCAGATCGGACACGCAAAATTAATATTAATATAATAATAAATGTGTACGTTTAAGGAAAACCATATTAACAATTAGTTCAATTAAACAAAATATTCATATTATGTGGAGCTGCAATATATTTTGTTGTTCTGTGAGGAAAATAAAGTGCTCATTGATCTAATTAGGGCCGCAAGTACATACAAAGCTTGCAGGTACGTCTATTTCTCTATTGTTTTCAAATTAATATACCTCGATTGCGGTTACATAGGTATGCATTTGAATCAATTTGGACCTGCAACCGCACATGATCGAATTTGTAGTGAACTTAATATTAGTGCATTTAATAGAACAGTTTGCACAGCGCTTCTCTAGTACGAAATACAAAACTCAACAGAACCTATGAAATAGGTATAGGAATGTTGATTTGAATGGAAATGTTTGATGGCAAGCTTAATCCAGAAATCATGGTCTTTTGTTCCAGTGTGGAAAGTGGGAACTATCAGAATTCCAATCGATTTGATAATAATTTCTTAACGAAATATATTCTCTTACTAGCATACCAAAATTTTTATGATCGAATAAAATTTTAACCAACCAATCGACGATCTGCAAGTGTTTCGTATTTTTGAATTGTGAAAAATTCATTGAACATGTAGTATTCAATTTTTATTTATACGGACCTAAAGATCCAAATTTCATTTAAATAGTCTTTTTTTAGGTTGCACTTCCTACTACAATTAATACTACCACCTATTATTATATTTTTTTTAAACCAAACATTGACCTATTAAAGTTTTTTGACTAGTAATTACAGCTGTGAACGCATGAAGTGTCAAATTATTAATCACCGACTAACAGAGCAATTAATTACAAAATACTTTTCCGTCGATGATAAATTGCCATGGGAGGTCACGATTTGTTTAATTAATCTGCATTGCATTTGAAACGCACAACCCAATTTTTCGTACGCACAATTTTCGATTGGGACGCAACTGCACTCAATTTGTTTTCGCTTGGACTATTTCCTGAAACATTCCTTCGCTTTGATTTCAAGAGAACGAACACGTATATGAATAGTTAATACACAACCAAAAGTTGTCACAAACGTCTCGAATAACACGAGATCCATTAGAATACCGAGAACCATAAATAAATAATCCCATCTTACCTACATCAAGAATAAATGGTTTCTGGTATCTTTTTCTCGTTGTCCTTTTGCCATTTTCGTTTGGTCCATTTCTTCGTGAAACGCACGAGTAATTTATCTTATCCGCTGTAGATTCAAACAAGATCTCCGACACCTCATATATAAGATTCATTGGAAGTTCCTGTATTTGCGGTAAATTATAAGCTCCCTAATTCTAATTACATAATTAACACGTCTTTGCCGGTGTTCACGTTGAGAGAGTAACCAGTTTAATTATTTAGACACATTTGCATCAGTTCGCAGTTGTAAACCGTGTAAATTATGGGGGTCCAACTTAACACACTTTGCATTTTAAACGAACGGAAAATAATTCGGATGCAAGGGATTCGGTGTCATCACTATTAGTCGAGTTAACGTCCACTGGATTAGATTAGGACGTAATTGTCGACAATGTTGGAGTCACATGGGCGAAATTGTGTCTCGTCAAATAGGAAAGACATCCCCATTATGCAAAAACTAATCATTACAATCCGGAATGTTTCAATTGCGTACCGGGTGGGTTTACAGATTTGTATTTAACCGGATACTGAATGCGGTTGTTAGGTTTGTAGTTCAAACGGAAACTGCTTTTTATTGCGTAGATCCCGAATAAACTTTACTGCCATATTGTACCTACGATTAAATTTTATGTTTTGTGTGTACTGTTCTGTAGGCATTGCATTGGCATAATTAAAGGAATAATCATGACTAGGTATATGTTATGTATTTGTATTTATAAAAAATAAAAAAAATATTGTTGCGCTCTTTTTTATAAGTACATAGTTAAACATGTTGACTTTATTGAATGATTTGTTTTCTAGTGGTGACGGCATTGGTCGCCAAAATAATTCTCAAATACCAAAAAGAATAGTTTCAATAATTTTTACACTTTCAAATTTAGTTTTTCAAAAAAAAAACACCGAAAGTTTATCCACAAACGGTTAACTTGTTTGAGAGAGTAATTTATCATATCGCGTATATTTTCGGGTCGACTTGTTAAAACAAAGCTGGTGTCATCGACATTATAATGAATTTTCAGATAAATGAATAATTATTGTGTTTATCGTAGCAAGACTAATATTTCAAAAAGTGTTTTTTAAATTCTAAGTGCAAGGAGAAATATCTTCACTTTACTACAATAATTATACTTTAACTGAATTGTAAAATACATTCGCGAACAAAATGTTACTGTTTTATGATAATTTGTATCTCACAAATAAGAATTTTTATCAAGTAATCAGTTTAAAGACAACACCTTAAGTCCTTACTTTTATCGTCTATTAGAATTCATTTTTATTGATTTAATTTATAATTTATTTGTTCCAATGAGTTTTTACATAGAAAATATCCTCTTCTAATCATTTCATTTCATACAACAGCCTGTAATATGGATAAATGAGGCTTAATAAACTATTATTTACGCGGATATTCTTTCATTACGTTTGCTACTCATAGCCACTACAATTTTTAACTAAACCAAAAGCTTTGACAAAAGGACAAACGTACAGTTCGTTCTCCGACGCAGAATCGAGATCTCGGAAAAGGTATTCATCCGAGATGGAAGATGCGGGCTTGTATCATAGAGAAGATTTACGATGGAGCTGACTAATAGATAACTTCGAGCACAATGTGCTTGGATTTATCTACATAAGTAAGCTGTTTTGTAAATACTACCTTTTTCAGAATTTAACCACAGTTAGTATTAAAAGAAACAGTTCCGGAACATGCAAAACGTAAAATCGATAGTTTAAATTTATGGCATTTCTAGCTGTGAGCCTCGTTTTAGTTGTAGAATATTGATATGCAATTTACATATTTTACAACATCGTTAACAAGGATCTCGTTTCTTGATTGCAATCAATTAATATTATAAATTCATAGGCACTTTTTTACTCAGATTGCAGAAGCTTCCTTTAAGCTTTATACAAACACTAAGAAGAAAATCAAAAACAATTTAAAAAGAATAACGATGTTAGTTATTTTACTCTAGCAGTTATTATAATTACAATTTCTACATTAACCGAGACGTTAACTAAGAAAATTCTGTTTAATTAAAATTTGTATTTTCTTACTCTGTGAGTGCTCGAGAAGGCATGTTTGAAATAAGTCTTCAAGACTCAAGCGTGTAACGGTATAAAAGCACTTTAAAATTGAAAAATGCAACATAAAATTAATTTATTACTTGGATGTGGAATTACCATATAAATAAAATTTTATCAGAGCCGCAATTCTTACGTGTTCTAGAGGTAAATGATGTGTTCGCACAAAACTTAATCGATGGCATTCATAAAACACTGGCCATCTGATAACCTTTAAACTACAGTTACATCTACACTAATGATTAATTCGTTAGAGTCATGGCTAGACCCTTATCGGCCACTAATTCTAGCAATTTAAATTTATCCACCTGTCAAAATTTATTAAACATGCGTAGTACAAATTAATCTGGACTATTCTCCATAAAAGCAGAATGCTTTCCCGCCTACGTTTTCAAACACAACTAAAAAAGCTTATTGTCACGAGTTTGATTGTAAAACGAAATAAAACGTTTTGGTAGCGCATCGCACTGAATTGGCATGGAAAACTAATCCAACCGAAGGTAAATAATCTTTGAAACGTGCTTCAGTTGCACATCCAATCTCCATTACTATGAAAGATCTAAAATTCAGCTCAGTACAACAAAAGTTTAGAGTTGCGGGCGAAGCTTGTAAGTTTGCCTCTTTTTTCCTATCAGCAAAACATTTCAAATCCGATTTTTTGTTTCAGATTTAACGAAGGGAGTCACTCCGAAGACAACAGCAGTGAATTTAAATTGGGTCTGAAGATAATCAACAATGCCAATTAAAGGACTAATTGAATTAATTTCACTGAGTGGTAGTTGAAAATGCAATTTTTCACTTTTAATCGAATTTATCATTTCCGAAATTAGTTTCTTGAGTATCGGTTATGAAACTTTGTTGTGAAAATTACAAGAAAATGGCAATTTGAAGAGACTAAAATGGGCGAGATGGCGTCGAACTCGACGCTGATTTTTCCGAATCAGACTTACCCGAACGAAACCGTACCAAATGTTACTTCAGTGGAAAAAGTCCAGTACATTAACATCACGATGGAAATGCCTATTGCTTACGCTGTGCCCTTATATGGCTACGTTATGCCGTTCTTATTGATAATAACTATTATCGCGAATACTTTAATAGTCGTTGTGCTAAGCAAAAGGCAGATGAGGACTCCAACAAACATCGTTTTGATGGCGATGGCTCTTTGTGATATGTTCACGGTTTTAATACCGGCTCCTTGGCTTATCTACATGTACTCCTTTGGGAACCACTACAAGCCCCTTTGGCCTATAAGTCTTTGTTACGCCTGGTTTGTTATGCACGAGGTAAGTGCAAACACAAGTTGCTTTTATAATCACAATTTGCGCTAACACCTTCAACCTGTGATGATGATAATTTTATTATCGTCGCACAGACCGGCGTGAAAGCCAATTAGAAGAGAATTTATGTAAATGGAGCAATTAGCTCTGAGTTCGTTAGGTTAAAAATGTCCAATGAAGCGCTGTGGCACCTGAAAAAATCACTCTACAACTGTTAGTTAGAGAATAATTTAAAACGAAAAATAAACTTAACAACATTTAAGACTCCAGTTTTCTATAACTTTATTCGAAGATCTTATGTTACAAAGACTTATATTTCAAAATATTTCACTTGAAACGAGATCTGGATTTAGCAACATTTCAGCTTTGTGAAATGATTTTCTTCCCCGTTCGTTTAGCAGGGTACAATGTAGAAAATGCAATAACGACATGTCAGACATGAATGATAACTGCGCCGGCAACTAAAATAACGTTTCTGATTTCATGTTATCAGCCAGTGAACCATTAGCTACGTCTAAGAGTTGAGCCAGTTGACTTTTACATTCTCAAATATGGCTAAAAAATACCTCTCAGTGCACAGAAAAATCAAAGTAATTGCAATTACGTACAATTGCGAGGGAACTATTCTATTGTGAGTTGATGGTCGCACAATGAACGATTAATTTCAAGTACCAGATTTCAGAGATTGCTTTTCATGATGATAAATAATTTGGTCTGCGCTTAACAATGAAACTAATTAGTTGTTGGAATTTTAGCGGGACCAAAAGAACATTCCGGTTTAAGTTGAAGGTTGAAAAGTTGCAGCCACTTTCCGGTAACATTACGAACTTTTAATGCTTTGTCGGTGGCTCACGTTTTCACAATGGAATAGGTTAAAACAGATCAAATCTGTTTTGAACAAGAAAATTATCCACAAAGAAATGATCATCTCATAAAAAAAGTGCATTATAACAAGGTATTATTCAAAACGGATATTAATGTAGTCAATGTTTAAAAATATTAAACAAATAAAAACCTTCCAATTATTGTAGCCATTATAATCGTTATCAAAAATATTCGTTGCACCAATAGATTTTAGATTCCAGAAAAACAAAATGTTTTAGCGCGGCGCATCCACCATTTTTGTAGTTGTTTACATAAAGTACATTTTATTGGTACATTGAAGCTGCAAACAATATAAAATAATGATATCTACCACAGCTTGTTAAGCCATTAAGATGCCAAAGTTAAGCACGATCTTGCAATAACTTCTTTGAGTAATAATTACATGTAAAATAATTTAAAATAATTGAAGTTAGAGCTGACTATGCATTTAAAGTACTGCATTTAAGTTTTACTTTCATATTAATGATACAAAGTAATTTTATTGCAGCTCTTAATTAATTAATTTAATAGCCCCAGATGCGATTCAAGCAGAACAAATTTTACGCTGAGCAGACAGTAATATCTTTGAACTCAATTCTAGGAAATATCTAATTAAAGTGACACTAAATGACTTGGATGCACACAAAAAATGGGCATTCATTTTAAAATCTGTAAATACATGAAAATCAACAACTATGTGCATTTAATTTATGTCGAAAGCGGAACCGAACCGACATTCCTGTGAATATTACTAAAGTTTTTTAATTTTTAAATTCATGCAAGGATTTTTATTTCCTTTTGTGAACAAAACTACAAATTGCCATTTCAGATGGGAGTTTGTAAAAAAGGTCACCAAGGACGCGCTGAGCATTTAAATTCGTTGCTAATCTCTTAAACAAAAAGATCCTTGGCATTCAAGGCGCGAGATCAGAAAAATAATTTCCTTCCATTTTACGAGGGTGTTGTTCTATTTTTACCGCACCAACATGGCATAGGCACTTTGTGTATACGAATTCGAATTTCTGCAGGCAACATCATTATGGAGGGGAGATAAAATCCATAAATTTACTGCAATAAATTGTAGCATCTGGCACACATCTAAGCTTGTTTCCTTTTACTAAATGTTGCTTACATTTTCAGAAATTTTAAACGTATTATTAAAATTTTGCGGCCGCGAATAATTTTGTTCTAATTTCCGTTTTAGCGAAGTTTAATAAAAGGGAGCTTTGAAAAGAACTTAAGTGACAGAGAACAGTTACGGAAAAACAAAAGGTTTAAAGCCTTGTTTGCGTCAGCTCGACCCTAAACGGAGTAATTTTATAATGAAGTCGATATCCTTTTGTCTTGTTGAAAACAATTAGAAAACACAGTTCAAATCATTTTTAACAAAGAAATGAAATTGTTTGTTTTGTGCTAAAACGAGGTTTACTACATTTTATAGATTATTTGTCAGCTTCTTCATAACTCGCCCGTTATGTGCAGTAAAATGACACTATAATGTCTGCAATTTTCTCGCGAATTATGTGCCATAATTGTTGTAATGTATGTACCTATTAAACTGGAGGAAATAATATTAAGAAGTTCATTAGTCGATAAAATTTAATTACGCTGCCACCGGCTCAGTTTTTTTTGATTGTGAACAACAAAGTCCGATAACTATTTTGATTAACTTTATTATCAAGTTTCATTCAAGTAAATATATCGTTATTCTTTTTCCAGTCGGAAACCTGTTGCTTATCGGATAACATCAGGTATATTGTGAAAGATGTCAAACACTCACTTTTTTAACAGACCATTTCACAAATAAATTGAAGTTTGATAAGTTTTGTCCTCGTCTGATTGGTAAGAATAAAGTGTCGGGGGAGTATTGGAAAATCAAATTGAACGAAGGTATAAGCTTCTTATTTTTTGTTATTTTCGTTACATGATCCCCGATTTCTTACAATTTCTCCACCGCACAAAACCATTTTTAAGCTGAAGACGGAGTTAATTAACTGATATCACAAATTTCGTTGAACTGTAAATACGCAAAATGATTAAATGAAAATAGAAGAGTATAAAGTGACTTTTTCTTGTTTAATTAATTATTATTTTCATAAAAAATAAGCATTTTACCTGTGACTAAAGATGATGAAAGCAGCATTTTTAGGAATTTATCTCCTAAACGAGTAGAGATCCCATTTTGCGACTTATAAGTGTAAATTCTATTTCCTTTAAGCTATTTTTGAAATAAAAATAATTCAAAAAAAAATGGTCCAAGTTACTAAAATTCGGATTTGAAACTTCACTTCCGGTTTTCTACACGAAAAAAATTTCAAATTTCAAATTTGATTTTAGATTTAAAAAGAACAGTGAATTTTCTGTATAAAGCAACATTTTACATTTTTTACTATTTACTGTTTAATAAGAAATACAGTTTACAAGAACGTTCTGCTTAATATTTGGTCAATTTTTAGAAGTCAATAACTTTTTAAATAAGTCGCTCAAAAAAAAATTATCGCGTATTTACATTCATACCTTTTAGGGGAACAATTGTAACCGAATTTCAGGTTGTCGCATTTTTTTGAGTTGTCCGCTTCAACTAAAACACAAATAAATTTGTGTTTTAGTTGTTTTTTTTTAATATTCTGAACTGTTTTTTTCCTTACTAAACATATTACAGAGTAAACTAGCCAGAAGAAATTCTTCAAAATATATTTTTCTTCCAGGTAATTCCCAACATGTTCCACACGGCGAGCATTTGGCTAACATTGGCCCTTGCCGTTCAGAGGTACATTTTCGTATGCCATGCGCCTCTTGCACGAAAATTGTGCACCATGTCTAACGTCTACAAGTGTCTTATCTATATTCTAGTCATAGCAGCCCTTCATCAGGGTTTCCGATTTTTTGACTCAGAATATAGCACGGTAAGTAAACGTTATATTATTAGGCGAGTTGCGATTATAAGCTTGCGGATTCAGAAAATTAACCTGCTTATTACAATAGATGTTCAGTAACGACATAAAGGGGCCATCTAACGTATACTCTGTTGATACGACCATATTGGAGTTCTACCTCTCTCCAATTAGTTACGTTAATTAGAAATCCGAAGCGTTGAAACATACCGAATCGAGTTTACGGCTCCATCTCTAATCTCTGTACCAGAGGGTACTTATTCCTAATTGGGACGCAACATTACCGATGTGTCATTAATGCATTATTGGTGATAAGAGAACATAATTGGATCGGAACGCACTTGTATTTATTTTCAATCGATACACTGATTGCTAATTATCTATTCATTGTTATCCAAAAAAAGTTAACTATGTCTGAAACTGCTCATCAATAAAAGATTTTTATTCAGATATGGCTTTTTATGAGAGAATCGGAACAGAAGGCATTATTAGCACTCGATACTCAACTGGGATATGTTGTTTTCATGAGTTCGTCATAAAAATTGAAAGCAATGAACAAGAAACGCGAGATAGTGGCTGTAAGGGGAGTTTTTCAATGCAAATCAAGCTTTTTAAGATGTAAGCTTGTTCGTTCTGCTTTTGACACCTCATTATACGGCTTGGCACAGCAAGGAAATGTAATAAAGCCGAGGACGAAATGCTTATCTAAAAGTTCCACTTAATCCGAATTGATTTCGGATTATCTCCAATAATTATAAGTTGGATCCTGCCCAGATTGTTTTTATAACGTGATCATTCCCGCTCAAGACCTATCGATCTTACAAAGAAATGGGAATTCTCGCCTGTGCGGATTCAAGCAAGCGAATAATTTCAAATTAGATGTTTCAAATTGTGACGTGATGACTCTTTCCGGCTCGTTTAGTCCGCAAAAAAATTAATTACGCAAAGTCATTAAGGTGCGAAATTTATCGCAAACGTAGGAACGCTTGCAAACGGAAATTCTTTGTTTGAAGGTGCTAAGTGCTTTCATTATTTCTTTCATGTTCTTGTTATTAAAATTATATTCAACCCAAAGAAGTAAATTACTTGATGTATCTTCTAAAGTAATTTTGGTTTTCATGTAGACTTACCTAATTGTCCAGATTGTTTCGATTTTATTATCAATTACATTGTGTAGAACATACAGTTTTGTACTTACATAATTGAATAAATAATTAAAAATAAATATTCATTTATTCATTCTCGATAAGCAACAATGCTTATTTTTTCAAGTTTAATTAAATTTGCAATTACTATAAATTTTTTATTTTGACTGAATTTATTTCGTGAAAAAATCTGATCCAAGCAAGTATTTTTTAATTTTAATATATTTTTGTAAATAAAGATTTAAATGATAAACATTTTAATTATACACAGAGCTCAGAACTACAAATTAACTTTTGTTCTATCACATTTGAAAAGCTATCTCAGGAACATCTAACAGGACTACGAGTACATAGTTGTAACTGATTCACAAATACCTACTCCCTCAAACGCTTAGTTACGCTCTAAACTCTAGCTGGGACACAAAGTTTTTTAATAATGATCAGAACACAAGTTTAACGGTTACTGCCTCTTTATGATAACTTTTGAATAGTATATAACTCAGGTTTGCGCTTATTCCAACCCCAAAGTTTCACATGCTTTGTGCGTGAACATGAGTAAAGTTAATGTTATCGAGAGAGTAAAGCCAAAAACAGGAGCATACAGCTTAACAGGGTGTATTGTTTCCTGGTTCCACTCCAAGTTTTGTTGTAATTTCTGCAGTGCACTGCATTATTTTTGAACAAACTCAAAACTTTGCACTAATCGAACTTCGAAGAGGGTTTTGTATTTTAAAACTCTTGTCACCTTCTTCTTGCCTTACAGTTACTTATTTTTATTTTTAAATAAACAACTTTCGGGATATTACAATAATTTTAAAATGCATTTGTATACTTCTTACCCGGTCTCGCGTCATTCCTTAGAAGCGAAAATAAAACTTCCGGAATATTTTAAAATTTCAGAAACGGACCGGCCGTAACTTTAGTCTTTCAATTGATTATTCTCTCCAGGTTCTCCCATTTTTTGCTAAAGTTACATCCATAAATAACTCGCAAATAAATTTATTAAAGAGAAAAAGTCACCTCGCCAAAATGTGATAAATTCACGTTCCATTAAACTTGACCAGATGCATAGAAATCATGTCTTTTACGGTCAGAATTGTGGCGGGTGGATTTTCTTCGTTTGCAGTAAAGCACGGTTTCATTGTTTTAAATGCGTTCCATCCCTCCTTGATGACAAGAGGAAAATAAAACTTTAATGAATGGTAAAAAAACGCAAAAATAAAAAAGAGCTGTGCTCGCTTTTAGCCCATCAATACCAATCTAGTTTTTCATTCGGAATATTTCAAAATCAAGTCGGATTAACCGAGGTCAAAGCACTTTCTCGCACCTGTTGCATTAAACGTTATCAGCCAAGAAGTATGACCAGTTTCAGGACAAAAAATATAAATAAATAAGAAGTTTGTTCTGATAAAATTCATGCTCTAACAACTTTAACATGCGAGCTGCGGGCGTGTCACACTGATAACAAACATTAATCATGAGAAAATATGTTCATGGAACATTTATTAGTCGCCTTCGTTTTTCAGCTACTATAAAACTCACTTCAACATAAAATTTACGAGCGGAACTGTTACCATCAGTAACTACATAATCGCTGGAATAATCCAAGATTGCGGAAATGTTGAACTCAACTTGCTCCATTGTACTTGATTTTTTGCAAGGAGATGTCTTTAATTAAAGCTGGATCTGAATAGTAGTTTGTTTCAATTTAAATGTTGAAGGGGGATCGATACGATGCATTGTTGGTTGCGCCCATTCGTTGGTTCATTACTTGAAACGCTCGCGTTTATAATTGAAATTTAACATGGTTTAATTAAAAAAAAAGAATCAAAACAGCCCGCATGCATACGTTGTTTCGAAAATATTAAAGTAATGAAGGAACAAAACATAGATCTGATTTAATCAAAACATGTGAAAAATTCTCTTCAAACATCGAGATATTTTTGAATTTAATTGGAAACTGTCCATAACATGTATATTAATTGCCAATTTTCTCTTTTAGATGCTCCTATATTTTTCACAGTTAGTTATTCTCTGTGTAGCATTTCCTCGGTAAGAAAATGTATCTATGTACTTTATTACTAAACAATATTCATATCATAAAGTTAAAAGTTTGAACAACTGGTCCCACAAATAATTAATAAAAATGTTCTTCTCGAAAGAAGTTAAATTACACCCAACATAAAAAAGCACAAGTGGACCGTTACCGCCTTTATTTCGCCCCCACCTTTAAGTGACTTGTTTCCTCCGTGCAAAAATGTTCAAGTGACCAAATGTTTCCAAGCTATTTTAATTTGTTCCTTTTGTTTTAGCCAGTCTTCATCTGACGTAGACAATAAGTTCCGCTTTAAGTTTACGATCAGAGCTAGAGTTACGACACCCCAATTTACTCCAACTGTTTCTTTTTTTACAGGTGGACGTGCTATGGAACAACCACACAACACATGTGTGCAAACGAGAACATGCACATTGGGTGAAGGAATACGTGACCGAGGATTTCTACTTCGTAACTTATTTCATGTTCAGGGTATTATTTGTGCATTTAATTCCTTGTGTAGCTCTCGTGATTTTGAATATCCTATTGTTTCGAGCACTGAAACAAGCGCAGCAGCGAAGGGAGCAACTGCTTTCCAAAAAGAATCAAAAGAACGAATGCAAGAAGTTAAGAGACTCTAACTGCACCACTCTGATGCTGATAGTCGTAGTAACTGTGTTTCTTATTGTAGAAATTCCTTTAGTGGTGGTTACTTTGTTGCATATAATATCCAGCACGTTTATTGAGTTTCTGGACTACTATGTAGCGAATACGTTAATTCTTTTTACCAATTTTTTCATAATCTTAAGTTATCCGATAAATTTTGCTATTTATTGTGGCATGTCGCGACAATTTAGAGAGACTTTTAAAGAATTGTTTATAAGAGGCGCCGTTACGACCAGAAACGGTTCATCTAGGTATTCGCTGGTCAATGGACCTCGAACTTGTACCAATGAAACTGTTTTGTAATTTTTAGGACAAACTCAATGTTGAAAAAAAGATTACGCTTAACGAGACTCATAATATTTTGTTTTTAATTTGTAAGAAGACTAAATACTTTGTAACAATTCGAATGCTTGTGTGTTGTAAAACGATACATTTGTTTATGAGGTTGTAAAATTTATGTGTTAAGCCAGACTTGAAAGACCTAGTTATTATATCATTTGTACATAATTTAATGTTGCGTGTGTCTACTCGATACTTCTAGGTTAAGTTTCAACCATTTTCTTTAACGTTTTCACATTTGCCTCCACCATTTGTCAATAACTTTCAACATAAAGAGCCCTAACTTGAAAGTAGTTGACAATTAAATAAAATTTGTATTGTTTTTAACACTATAATCAAGATAAAATTGTAGTGTTGAAATGTAATCGAATGTAGATTTGTAACTTTACACCACAGTTGCATATGAACTGAAAAATGTATCATGAATGTTCAATATAATCCCTTAGAATAAACACAAAACATGTTGAATGTTTATATCCAGAAATGTTGCCTTCCCTAGCATATTATAAATAAATGTACCTATACCTAAAATGGCGATTTATTCATTTTGAGTATCATTTCTTGTCTTTCGCAACTGGTCATTAAAATTTCAGCGAAACGGCGAGCAAATATTGATTATGAGAAGGATTTCCGGAAAGATGAGATTTAGTGCAAATTGGCATATTAATTGGATTCTAGAGAGGCTTAACTTAAAGTTCGTCAATACAAAATATCAATTAGTAATTTATCACCCTGTAAAGCATTTATCATTTTTGGGAAAAAATGTATCCACTTTTTTATAGCGCACCCGGATGTTGCTCATTTATCATGATAAATTATTTGGCAAAGTTGGGTAAGTAAATCATATTTATAGTAAACAACTTTCTCAAGTCACATTCATTTTTAAACTGTCGAACTCCACTGTAATGAACTGAAAAATCCATAACAATGCAGTGTTCATTATTCAATCTTCCATACATAATACAAAACTATATAGTACGATGTCATGAAAGTGAAAAAACAAAACAAATTCTGGCTTAAAATTAAAAAAACACCTACCTTAATCCACATCACCCATATCGGAGACCCTCATGTCTTCCTTCCATAGAGTTCAGTTAAGACGTGTTATTTATCCAAAGTTTTTTATTACGAAAACAACCTCGTTAAGGACACGAAATAAAAACATGCCTAACGAAGTTTTTCTTTCATTCGTAATAAAAGTTCAAAGATCATTCTGTGGACCTATTAAATGATGATGATCCACAATTATTACGCCCGCATTTTTATCACACACAAAAACACAGTGCAGAAACACGTTTTTGTATTAATAATATATTATCCACTTAACAAAATGATTACTGGAGTTGAAATTTAAGTGACAAAACATGCGTGGAAAGCGGAATGCCATATAAAATAGTTTCTACCAAAGCTCTACAACAAAAATTTAACTTAAGAAGTTCAAGCTACATCCAAAATTGCAAACACAGGACGTTTCATGCACTTTTCTGCACTCACTTTTTTTAATTTTTAACATAAAAATCTATAAAAGACATTCTGTATGTCTTTATTCTTCGACACTGTCAAAATTTCTGATTTTTCTCCTATGTAAAACAGTTTTGACGACTGTTTGGCATTTCTCAATACGAAACGTCAAATTATTTTTAACCGATTTAAAACAATTTTAAGCCTTGATGAGTCTAATTCAAAGAATAAAATGTTGTATCCAACTCGTTTTCGTGTAAATCGGTTCATTTATTTCACCTCGTTTTCACTCGTGGTTTGATAATCCACTCGTGAAAACTCAAACTCGTTAAATAAATAACTATTATCTTAGATTATTTTTAAATCTGGCATTGCATTAAATAATTTCGAGTTTATCTAAACAAAATAAACAACAATGAAATAAAGTATGAAACAAGCGGCCAAACATATAAAACTAATTAAACAGAAATTAGAGAAAACGGGACCGCAGTAAATGTTTAAAATACAGAGCAACATGAATTACAAATAAAACTTGCTTTTTACCACAGTGTAGATTCTACATAATGGTTGAGTCAACTTACATGTATGTGACAAAATGGTTAAACAGCCACTATTTTTTATAAACGTTTACTAATGCATATGTATGAACCCGGCGCATCCACCAATTTTAATATAAACGAAAAATTATTTCTGTATTGTGGATAATATAATGCATTTATTATTACATACTTAAAAACTCAACATTAACAAAAACAAAGTTTAAAATCCCTTCACACCAAACGTTTATTTGAAACACGACGCGTTTCAACCACAAAGTGGTCATCCTCAGGTGAGAATCTAAACTTTGTGGTTGAAACGCGTCGTGTTTCAAATAAACGTTTGGTGTGAAGGGATTTTTAACTTTGTTTTTGTTAACCATTCCACGCCAAGGAAATCCAACAAGAAGTAACTCAATATTACCTTACATAATAACAAGTGTATGTGTGGCAATTGTCATAAAAAACATATGTCTCGGAAACTATGACACATGACAGCTGTCAGTGCTCCGCGGCCAAAAATTCATACGTTTAACTGAGATAATTAATAATTAATTAATTAATAAGCTGCAACAATAAAAGTGTTTTCTTGCACAGTGTAACAATTTAGTTGGATTTTAACGAAATTTTTAAAATTAATTAATTGACAATTTGTAAATTTCACAACTGACAGTTTTGTCATATATTGACAGAGAATTTAATTGAGCAGAGCGGCACAAATTTTTTTACATGTAAACCAATTTCAAAGTTAACTAGATGAGAATAATTTAAAAACACATTGTACAGGGTGAGTCAATAGTGGGTTATTTCTGACATCTCTTAAGATGCAACCAAAAATACAAATTGCACTTACCACTTGGATACTTCGTTTAATTTTTAAAAACATTAATTGAATCAACATTAGTTTTTTATCTTTTAAATAATAATAGTCCGTAATGAAATTTTAGCAAAACAGTCAAGACAAACTTGACAATAATCAGATCAATGTAATCGTGGATTAATTTTGAAATTTTTTAACGATTCCGATCTGGTCACCTGGAATAAGTATTATTGGTTGCATATTTAAAATAAATCAGGAATAACCCACTATTGACTCGCCCTGTATTAATGTTTAACAAAAACTTTTCTTTTCGTATGAAGAACGTGACTTGATGTCGAATGGTATTTATAATATCGGACGCACAAAATATGTCACCCAGTTTTGTTCCTTTGTAATTTTAATTTTACTGTTTGTTTCAGTATCTATTGTTTCAGTTCAAGAAAAGTTTAATACTGAGGTGCACACTTCATTTTCTCAGAAAAATTTGAAATAGTATGCAACCAACATTACGAGCGTGCGTATTTTATGGACATTACAGACTGTTTTCAAACAATTTAACCACGATTTCAGAACTCAATATTTTAAAATTTCTACTCGTAACAGTATAGACATGAGGCATTAATACGTAATATTCATAATAACTATAATAATCTTCCGATTTCTAATTCTTTGAAGGTTTGCTTACGTTAACGGGTGCGTTAAACTTACCAGTGATTTCAACTGCTTTCCTTAAGTTCAGACAAAGTTCACTGCTTCATTTCACTTTTATACACTTTTAATAATCACAATAAACAATAATGATCACAACAGTTTGGTCACAAACATGTCACAACAATCAGACTGACATTTGATAAAAAAAGATCGAAAAATCAAATGTCATTAATCATTATTCATTATGTTAGCACAGCCAGCTTCCTCACACATTAACTTTTTTAAAAATTCATTTGAATTTAAAGGCATTGGCAACTTAAAAAACAACTTTGTCTTAAATGATGGTGCCGGAAATGCTAGTGAAAACCGTTTCTCTGTATCTGCTCTCTAACTCGAGTTATTTCGATTTAAAGTTGGAATTATGACGTCGTAACCGCCTCTTGAGCATTTGGTCCAATTTTAAGATCAAATAGTTTTTGACTTTTAAGTGACACTGTCAGAGTTTTCATAAACTTGACAAAATTTCTGAGATGTTTTCGCGAAGTTCAAGACAAAATTTAGAACAGAAAAAAGTCGAGAAACTAGTTAATTTGTTATTTTGTGGAAGTTGTGTGGAAAATGTTCAAATATCTGTCAAGTTTTTAGTGAATGAGAAAGTTCAGTGATGACCATGTGATGACTGATGAGAGGTGGTTGTGACGTCAGGATTTCTTCCTTTATTATCTCGCTTATTTTTCATCGCAGAAAATTTTGAAAAGGATCTACCGACATAAAATGAACCACATTTTCAATTTTCGTTAAAACATAAAATGGTTAAAATAAGTTGCCAATGCCTTTAAACTAAAAATGTAATTGTTAATGAAAATGAAATAACATATGAACATCGGTGGAAATGTCTTAAATGCTGGGACTCATCTACGTGAGCCCTTCCAGTAATGACCTTGGTTGTAACAAAAAAATTAGGTGTTAAAAACAGTAGGAAAAAAAAGACGAGATAAAAAAGATGTTTCGGTTTCTTTATTCAAATCGTTTTTCAAAACGACGATCATTCATTATTTACATAATTTAATTCTATACCTATGTGAAAAATTCAACAATTAAAAAAAATCACAACACAGGATACAAAATAATTATAAATAGTAGTAGTCTATTTATATTATTCTTACAAGTTTTGTGTCCCTGTCAATAAACAAAATGAAATGTGAAAACAAACTGTGAAATGAACGCAAAATTTTTTGAAAACGACTATTCTGAACCTGTGGACCTTTTGACTTTGCGTTGTCTGGGACTCTGCTTAATTGATTTGGGAGACTTTTGTGATTTTTCTTTATCTGTAAAAAAAATCATTAAAAAATTGTACAAAGCCTAACATTAACACTTACTCAAAGTGGCCAACGTTTGTTTTGGCAACCAGTCATAGTCGACATTATTTGGATTACTTGTACCAGTCTCGACAGGGGCAGCTTTGCGAGTGATACGTTTTTTACCAAAGGATAATAAAGTCTGCTGGCCAATAACCAAAAGAAGTACAGCACCAGCGACAAGAAACACGTACAAGAAGAAAGTCTCTCCATCCAAACCTGGGCGAAAAATAAATAAATAAAACACAAAAAAAAATAAAAAATAATTGTACCTTCTTCAAGCTCTATTATTTGAACAGTCTCGTTGTAAACGGCTTCTTGGAACGAATTGCCAGAAGCATCCCTGTATGCTAGGTTAATATTGAGGCCAAAAGGCCTTCCAGCAAAGGCCTCAGACGGGATGAAACTGTAGGCCAGAGTGGCTTCTTGCTCAGGTTGCACCACTTTGCTGTAACCAATCGCTGAGAAATTTTGGATGTAGAAGTTGAAATCCATGGGATAACGGAATGACGCTTCTAGAGATTCTAGAACAAAATCCTCTTTGCCTTTGTTGCGGAAACCCACCAAAAACTCAACAGGGACCCCGGCAGGAAGTTCTGAAACGAACACCAAAAATTAGTAAAATTCACTCGTGAAACCTTCAAATAAATCACCTAATTGTGAAGCGGTGGCAATCGGTCGAACAAACAGAAGCGTCGTATCAGCATCTGGTGACGCCGTTGTCTTTTCTGAATCCTCTTCGTCCTCGGTATCCGTGGGGGCCACTTCTTCAACATCTGCTTCTCCCTCAACCTCTACTTCGTCCTCCAGGGGGTCTTCCTCAGCATGTGCGACCATTTTTAGGCCTGATGGACAAAAAATAAATGCAAACTCACATATGCTGACCCACAAAACCCGCATCTTGAACGAGAATAACTAATTCTTGCCCAAACTATTTTGTTCGCACAAATGATTACGTCTAGTGTAAAACTGGGCCCAAAATACTGCCACGTAAATTAGGCACAAGTCAATGGATCCCCGTTATAAAATTCGGCAAATTACCCAAAAATTGAGGCAAACTCACCATTATCTAGCGTGAAAATCACAGCAGGGAAAACCAACAAGGAAATTAAGAAAAAGTACTTCATTTTTGTGTTGCTTTACTGAACTAATCTCACTAATATCATTCGGCGATGTGAAGCTAACCAAAGAAACTCTCACTACAAGTTCAACTTTTACGGCCAGCGAGTAAGACGTGGAAGTTGCTTGTACACATGGCACCCCCTCTCTCGTGACGTAACGACCTGTCTCTCAGACGTCAACTGTCAACTCCAAACACCCTGCGCAACCAACAAACGTTTGTTAACGTTTTTTGAGGTTAGAACGCTTGTTTTTCACGTGTTGGTGCGACTCCTCCGTGAAGCGGTAAATCGCCGAGAGGTTGTCTGAATTCAATCGTTTTGTGACTATAACCTATAACCCACAAGAAAATGGTACTTAAATGTTACATAACAAAACCTGTCGATTAATTCTAGTTTACAGGTGGAGGAAGTGAACCCCAAAGCGTACCCTTTGGCTGAGGCCATCCTCACGACCAAGATCTTGAATCTCGTGCAACAGGCCATGAACTACAAGCAGCTCCGTAAGGGGGCTAACGAAGTTACCAAAACCCTGAATCGCGGTATTGCGGCATTTATTGTGATGGCGGCTGATGCCGAACCTTTGGAAATTTTACTGCATTTGCCACTGCTTTGTGAAGACAAGAACGTGCCGTATGTGTTTGTCCGGTCAAAACAGGCACTGGGGCGCGCTTGTGGCGTCTCAAGGTCGGTCATTGCTTGCAGTGTTACAATCAATGAAGGGTCGCAACTGAAGCCGCAAATTGAGGCTATTCAGCAGGAAATTGAACGTTTGCTTGTTTAATGTACAAATGCAATTTATTCATAGTTTAACTTTTCAATAAACGTTTTTTCTATAAAGTGGAATTATTTGAAAACTGATGACGCCACCAACTCCCAATTTTCTTTCCATCGCAGGCTTTGGAATGCTTGGAGTTCAGTCTTGAATTTTGAAGCAGTGCGTTCTTGTTCCTCATTGTTTGGGAAATTTTCAAACCAATTTAATACGTGCTTGGATAACTCTTCAGGTGATTTGAATATGAAACTATTTTCACCATCTTTCACTAGTTCATTTAGGCTAAAATAACGTGATTAAGGAATCCATGACTTGATAATTAAATTGGCAACATTATCGAGAATATAAAAAAATATTTGTACCATTTAAAATCGAAGGCACAAACTGGTAAACCACAACCAAACATATCGACAACTTTCATTGGAAGGTCAAGACCACTAGAACTTGTATGAAGAGAGACTCCCAAATCTGCTGAAGCTAAAATCTTCGGATAGTCTTCAGCATCTAACCATGGAGTTATAATATTAACGTAATGCCAAGTCATTGTGGAAATTCTGTCGAGATAGTAGTCTTTTAACGACCCCTTTCCTGTTATCACACAAACCAATTTTGGCAAATTTCTTGCATTGCCTTCATGACATTGTTTTTCGTACTCTGTGAAATATCACTGTTAATAAAAAATGATAGCAGTATACTCTACCTTGTAAGGCTGTTAACAGGATGGAAAAATCTTCATCTTCAGTCCAACTGGTACTGGAAACCAGCAATCCTGGTCTCTCACTTTTTAATTTAATTCCTTCTTCTGTTTCCTCAGTAAAAACCGTCGAGTTTTCCCGTCCGTCCAAGAATATTTTATGGTATTTTTTACCGCACTCTATCAAAAATTTGTGTTTTTCCTCCAACGTAAGTGGTTTAAATATTAAAGGCGGCCTGTCGTACAAAGTTGTAGCTCTAAAAACCCAATTTATTTTGAGAACTTTTAATTTTAAGTCTCACTTTATATTCCAGCTTTTTTGCAAATCGTCTTTCATTGCTTTGGTGACACAAAAGCTATGATCTGCCCTGCGGCCAATAACGACTTCAACCTTTTTCGTAATTTTAACCTGAGGGTTTCGTTCCCCAACATTCAGGGCCATGATAGTGTGAGCATAGTTATGCCAATCTATTACAAATTTCGCGTTTACTATTCGTGCATACAACCAGCAGATTACCATTGCGGGAATTGCAGGCGGGTTTTGCATAATTAAAATATCCGATCTGGTCGTGATAAAAAGCAAAAATAGTAAATTTATCGCTTGCATAACTGTCTTAAATGCGTTATTAAGTAACTTGATTGGAAGTTGGGGCACTGGGAGCAGATAGTGGTAAAAAATGAAGGGGTCTGCTTTGATTGAGTCAAGGGGCTCCGTTCCTCCATAAGCAATCACGTCCACTCGGTGCCCCATTTCCGACAGGGACATGCAGTGGTACTGCATCCTCGGGCTCCGCCCAAAGTCCCCCAAAACGACCACTTTCACACATTTCTGATCACTCGTTTTAGCCATTTTCCACAATTTTTCTTATCAGGCGTAAACGTAAATTGGGTGTGACAAGTGGAAATGTTTTTAAAAACACAAAATTACACAAAAAAACGAAACAGAAATGGTATTTCCTGTTTCTTGCACAGTTTTATTGTTTATTATTATTTTAAATGTTTATTTTTGAGAGGTAAATAAATTTCCAATCCATTCCTAACCTCAAAATAATGAAAATGAATACGCTAAATCCAGGTTGTCATAAATCCGGTAAACACAAATTATTTGTGTTTTTCAAAAAGCAACATTCTTATTTATTTGTTTTCTTATCAATTAATAAGAAAATCATTAAAAAAAAAACTCCCAAATCCTAGAAATATTTGCTACTACAATTTTAGAAGCAAAGCTGCAACTAAATCCCTAACAGTTTAAAAGGCATTCAAAAAATATTAACTTAAAAATATTAACGGTTCATGAAAGAATAAAAGCACGAAAAATAATTGCGGTAAATTTACCTTAATGAAATATTCGGGTTCAAAAAAGCAGAAATGTTAGAGCAATATTTCAGTGCATTTATTTCTTATAAGCATTACAGTAAAACGAGTAAACATCAAAAACTATAGTTATTTACCTAATCTTTATACTTACATGTTATAAATATTACAAGTAACGAAGGAATTTTTTTATTGTGATCAAGGTAATAGTAGTAATTCATCACATTCATAACACTTTTGGGTTGTTTGAGTAAGTATTATATATAGAAGCATTCTTAATAGTGGTTTGACTACAGTTAACAATAAAGAACCACCGGCTTGAATATCTAAAATCTACTTCCATTCTCCTTATCTCCCACTAGTAGGATTGGTTTCTTAATCTGTACATCTTAATCTTAATCTGTAATCTCTAACAAAATAAATAAAGTTATATTGCCATTTTTACGAAAATGATATTATTCAAAAAACAGTGGAGAATTTATTAATACTGTGTTAAACAAAACTCAATTCTTAATAACACAACAAAATACAACAGTTGAAAAAATAAAATCGCTACTTCTAATCCCTTGAAGTACCAATAATTGTTAAAATGTACATGAAAATATTGATAACGTCGATGTACAAATTCAAAGCAGCGAAAACGTACTCTTCAGGTGAGATGGAGTACTTGTGGTTGCCCCCCAGCATAAGCTGCGTATCGTAAACTAAATAAATGGAGAAAATCAGAGCTCCCAAAGACGCGTAGACCAACTTTACAACTTTGGTATGAACAAAAATGGTAACAATTCCGAAAATAAACAAGATCAGGACGGCAACAAAAAGTATTCCTCCACACATTGTAAAATCGTATTTCGTTTGGAAAGCAAACAAAGTTAGCCCGAGACAAACAGCGGCAGTTATGCCAACTGCCATCATGACTTCTTGCGACTCATATGTTGACGAACATACTGCAAGCACGAAAGATTCAGCAAGAGTGAAAATGAAGAGGAAAATGTAATTCATAGGCGATTTTCTTCGTACTTCCCCGCAGCAAGCGAGTGCGATCATCGTAACGAAAATGATGACTAGAGAAATAATTAATAATTCGCCATGACTCTGGACAAATTTTCTCGTTGGTGTGTGAAATAAGAACCAGGCGATAAATGCAAGAGATATCGATAGCTGAACCATCAAAATTGAGTAGACTTTACGGATGAAACCGCGTCGGATGCTCTTGTCTGAAAAGTCAAATCCTTTGACACTGGGGTCCTCGCCGCTATACATCCCTGAAACAAAGCGTTTAGTTGCCTTGCATGGTAGCTTCCTATCACAATTGCCAAGAATTATAACTCACTGGTTCGAGTCTGAAGTGCAACCAAATTAATACAAGATTTACACAATTAGATAAAAAATAATTATGATTAATTGGCTATTGACAAGTATTTAGATGTTACTCGAAATTAGACACATAAGCACTAAAACAATGGCACCGATTATTCGGTCACGGTTCTCGAAAAGGACGCTTCGTTATCAAGACCTGATGTTATCTATTGCAACAACGTGAATGAAAAAAATTGTCAACATAAACTAACAATTCTCAAACAAGGATTGGTTTCTGATAAAGTAGTCTTTCTTATAAACTGCAAATTTTGAAATAAAAAAGTTCAACTCCATTCGTTACGAATGGCGTTTTCTATGAAAAGTTCTAAAAATGCATAAACTGGTATTTTAGTACATTCCAAAGTATCGTCTGCATTCTGAGAGTATGTAAGAGTGATAATTTTTACTGGAAGATACGAAACCGATACAACTCTAAAGGAGTCTGCACAGGTGGATGTCTGTGTCTTTCCACAAAGTATAACTACAATTTTGTACAATGGTGCCTTTAAATTCTTAAAAAGTGGCTTTGTTCATATAGTGTATCTTTTAGAATAACGAAGTTACAAATAATTAAAGACTTCGCTAAAATATTTTGTCTGAAATGTCAAAAATGGGTTTCAGCGATTAGACTTTTAAAAACTGCACCACCCTGAATATTTTTCAGGTATTAGCTGTTTCAAAACTATAAAAACGGCAACGTCGCATTTTACCAAATAATTTTTTTAAATAAGATTAATTAAATTGTAAAATAATTATTAATGATTAGATCTCTCATTGAAAATATAAATTACATTAGCTATTATTTTTTTGAATTGCATGAATAATTTATAACAGCTAATTTTGAGAAAAAATGCGACGTTGGCGTTTTTATAGTTTTGAAACAGCTAATAGTTAGTTACCTCACAGATTATATTTTTTGTTGCTGGTGTTTAATCCATATTCTTGCACAATTATTGTTTTGTCGTTTAACTTTATTCTGTTTGTTTCCAAACTAGTAATTTAATGGCACATTGTTCGAATTTAATTGTTTTTTATTTCAGTAGGTCCGTTTAAGAAGATGATGCGATAGGACAACAAATTGTAGCAAAAGAAGGTGCCATGAAGATAAGTGCATTTTATTTTTATTTTTCTATTTATTGCCAATAAGACGCATTTTTTTTCAACAAGTATCTGGTTAATGTAATAAGATCTGCCATTTCCGCTAACTAAATTAAAGAAAATATGATCTGAAAGACCTAAAACTAAACTAAAAATATATAACCTTTGAAGGGCTATATCTCGAAGAAAAAAAAGGCTCCAACAATTTGTTGTTTTTGTTTTTTTGTTTAACCTGCATAACTTCCTAAAATTAATTTTTTCACGTGCATAAATGCTATTAAATTCTTGGCAAATTGTACTGAAATACAGTCTTACACATGCGTTGTAATTAGTGTCAATCTTACAATTATTTCAAACATTAGTAAAATTCAACGTTCATGCAATACTTTCTGTAATCCATCAATTATCACTGTGCGACAAAGATAATAAAGTCAGTAACTTAAAATTGATTGTTCTAACCGGAATACAAAAAATGATAAGCATGAATCCATCCGGAAAAGTATCATTAATTAAAAACTGTAAAAATAAAATTATTATTTATTGTTTAGACACTTTTTTGCAGCACAGTGTTATAATGGAATACTTTTCAACATACAGGCGGTCAAGCATTCGCAGCAAAATTCGAAAATAGACAATTTCGAGAAATAATCAACCAACACCACCCCTTCTACACAATCCATCATTTCTGTAGGTGCAAATCTTTGTAACTAACGTTGATTTTATTGAAGGACTAGGTTTATTAGGACAAAAATAAAACACTTTATTCTGTCTTCTTCAGGCGACCCCGGCTCACAAACACAACAATTTTTTTTCGCCTGAAGAAGACAATAAAAGGTCAAAACACCGTGACAAATTTAAAAAATTATTATTATTTCTGTCTGAATAAACGCCCTACAATGAATGAAATCAACGATTTAAGGACGTCCAAAAAAATGTTAATTTGTAACTAACATGAGTTCCAAATACTTTGGAAAAGTGAAAACCCTAACGAAACCTTTAGCGTATGAATCTTTGCTTTACTTTGAGAAAACGTCACTTAAGCCTTTGGTACCCTTAAATACGATAACTGATTAGAATAAAAGCATTGGGCAAAGCAAAGTAACCCTCATAACTAAAAGATAACGAACCAGTGTGATAATTAAAGGGTGTAGCTTCACCTTGTTGCGGTGCCGAATCATATGGGTTCCCATAGGGTGGTTGTGGTGGTGGAGGATTAAAACCTGGTTGTCCAGGGTATCCTCCTGGAGCACCGGGATAACCTGGCGGCGGGGCTCCCGGGTATCCTGAAGGAGGTGCCCCAGGATAACCGCCTGGGTATGGTTGCTGTGGTGGAGGGCCACCATAATATCCTTGATTTCCTGTTTAATAGGCACAATTTATAAGGTGTAATTAACATAAATAAAACGTAATTCCCCTGAGATATCAAACGCCAATAATCACTAATAATTATGATAACGTCTATAGTTATTTTTAATAGGCATACATTACCTTGTGGATATGGTCCACTGTTCCAAGACATGCTGTAATAAAAAAAAAACAGTTTACAAGAATGAAACTTGGTGAACGTGAGGAAAACATCAATATCCGTCTAAGCTCTGAATTTCATTTCATTTCCGAAATACCACTCATGTATTGAATAAATACATGACTCATCAATGTATAAAAATCGATATTATTAAAAGTGTTAGACGCATTACGTAAAATTCCCACAAGGACTACTGCCAGAAACCAAAATTAACTTTTTTAATTAGGAAACAAGAATGATTTTCAATATTTACATTAGTACGCCCTGTGTAAACCACAACACGTAGTGTTGAAAGTAGGTGTAAATAATATGGGTCAAATCACAAAAACTCTTACCTGCTGGTTGTCAGCAATTAATCACTTTCGCCACAGGAAAACTGCTAAATCAATTGATTAAGTAATTATTTCGAACAATACCGCATTACTCACTCTTATCGCTATTCTGGAAAATGGAATTAATGGAAAAGGCAACAGCACTCTGGAATTTTCTGACATTTGACAGCAAGAGAAAATTTACTGCGCTGCCATTGGTTACTTAAGCGACATGCGCATGATATTTTTGGGCGTTTATGAAAAAAAATTAATTTGAATCACGTATTTATTGCTTTTATTCGTAAACAAAGCCTAGACAAATCAATCAAAGTTCGGGGAAACCACGTAAAAGTCGCTCCACAAAAAAATTGGAAAAGTCGTCCAGTTTAGTAAATTTGTGCGTCTATGTTGGCCGCCCTGCCCTGGTGTTTTTATTGTTTTGGTAGGTTGAACTGTTGAATGTCAAAAAATTAATTATAATTTTGCTAGTATAAAGAAATGGCCAAAAAAACATATGATTTGTTATTTAAATTGCTTTTAATCGGCGATTCTGGGGTAGGGAAAACGTGCATACTCTTCCGGTTTTCCGATGATGCGTTCACGACGACTTTTATATCAACTATAGGTAAGTTAACCTTTGCTCTGACCCTATTTGTTGTTCTTTAATTCATCGTCCATTTAATACAAAAAAGAAGGTTTCAATTAGTCCAGAGATGGCCTCTTTGTGTTGCAATAATAGTTTCGTTTTTTCCTTGGTGTATTTTTATCTACACGGGGTGAGGTCTTAGTGGGCGCCAAATTTAAATATCCTGATTTTTAGGCATAGATTTTAAAATAAAAACAGTCGAGCTAAGGGGAAAAAAGATTAAACTACAAATATGGGACACAGCTGGACAAGAAAGATTCCACACAATTACAACTTCATACTATCGAGGTGCCATGGGAATAATGTTAGTTTACGATATTACAAATGAAAAAAGTTTTGAAAATATAGTGAAATGGTTAAGGAACATAGACGAGGTCAGACGGCACAAATGTATGAGTTTTATTGTTAACGAGATTGAAAATTGCAGCATGCCAATGAAGACGTCGAAAAAATGATCCTTGGTAACAAATGTGATATGTCTGATAAAAGGACAGTGAGCAAAGAAAGGGGAGAGACCGTAAATACAACATTACCCAAATTTATTGTTTGTATATGGGGTTTTTCAGATTGCACGTGAGCATGGCATCAGATTTATGGAAACCTCAGCAAAAGCTAACATAAACATAGATAAAGCTTTTAATGACCTTGCAGAGGCCATTTTAGATAAAACGGCTGGCAGAGAGCCAGGTGATCATGTGGATAGGGTACTGGTAGATAGAAAACAGCAGTCTAACACTTCCAGGTCTTGCTGTACTAATTAATGTTAAACATTTAAACTTCTCAATTATGCATAAAAACTGATTTCAAAATAAAATTCACTGAACAAGATTTTTTACCGATCATTTTCATTACAGAAGTCAGTTCATTTGTGCTGTTGTATGTGTCATAAACCAAAAATCTGAATGTAGCTGTAGTTGGAGACAATTCTACAAAGCAATATATTGCTGAAAGCTTCTGATTTTTGGTTTCAATATTTTTAAAATCATTCAAACTGAAATTACAGAGGCACAACTGTTAATTACTTCATAAATGTGCTTTACTTATTACATGGTAAATGTCGAAAAACAAATTATTTTTTAATATATTTATCATAAGCCAATTGCTTTAACATTATCCAGTGTGATGTAGAATATAAAATGTACTTTAAAATTGTTGAATCATTTCACGTTTTTACTTTTGCTCACATAGTCATTGAACAATTTTTATTAAGTCTCACCTTCATGAATAAGACGTTATTTTTGCTTTCAACACTATATTTGACAATGTTATTAGATTTGAACAGAACGACCTAGAGGAAAACTACGTTAGTTTTAGACTAAGTTGACAATTTAAGTTTCTATTAGAAGAATTATTTAAGTTACAATTCTCTCAAATATTAGCCATTAATTCTCTGGTCCTCCTGTATATTAGTACGTGTGTGTCTGTGCTTATATCTTGATTTATCTACGTGTTTATTTGTTAGAAAATTCAGTTAAATGTAGTTTGCAACGATTTATTTACGTGTATAAAAATAAGCTTTTGCAGAAATAAACATAATAACTTGACCATGTTTATCCATACTCCAAAGGCGGCACTTCTGGGTGTTCTGAGCACTTTTTGTTATAATTCTCCACAATTTTGCTGAAATCCATTTCGTTGTATTCTGGCACTTCCAAAACTTGCCTAACAGACTCGATTATTTCAAATGGGGCACATTTCGCACTTACTTTTTTCTTTCTGGTGGGGGCGATGTTTTCTTCTCTGTTTTTCGTTTCAGTGGTTTGTAATTAGCTTTAGGCAATTCCAGTACCAAATGCCCAGTGGTTTGTGACCTTTTTGCAGTGCTCTTATCAGTAAGGATTTCCTCCGGAAAAACTATTTGAAACACCTTTCCTTTAATTAAAATTCTTACGTAGATTGGTTGCAAGTCAATTTCAATTAAATTCGTGTCCAAGTACCTACAAAGCAGTGCAAATGTGGAAAAAATCACTCACTACCGTACTTGTAAACGGCGAGATCAAGGACAAACTTTTCCAGGTTTTCATCGTTGAATTTAAAGTCTAGTTTAGCTTGATTCATATTGAGAGGTCTTCCTTCTTTAGTAAATAACCGGACTTGTTTTTTCTCCTCTATTTCGTTTTTGTCAAGTCCCTTTGATTTTCGAGATCTGCGCGAGATCTCCACTCGTGTTTCTGGACAATTTTCGCTTGTACTTTTCCAAAACTCTTCATCGTCGATTGTTGGGTCGTACACGTCCTCAATTCTCTTCTTCTGTTCCCTTCGAAACAGAAAATAACGCTCCTGTTCTCCTTTTATATTGTCCTCAATTGAACCAATATTCTGCTTAGCTTTTATCTTCTCGCTTTTTGTTATTGCCGTCCCATCTAAAGTGATCAATTGAGGAAGTTTGGCGATTACGTATTGGCGATATCCTTTGTAATCACAACACGGATTTCCGGTTAAATACAAGTGTTTCAAGTGAATGTTGTTTTGTAGCGAGCAGACACTTTCCAAATCTCCTATAAAGTTCAACGTCAGGTCTAGTTTTTCGAGAAATTCGCATCGTTCCAAATTTTCGACTTTTTCAATGTTGTTTATCGCCAAATTCAAGTATTCGAGTTTCTTCAGTTTGTTCAGATTTTCAATTTTCGGGATTAAATTAGCTTGGAGGTACAATATTTGAATATCCTTGCACCAGTTGTTGATGTTTTCGATCCGTTCAACGTCTTCCTGGTGAAGGGACAACTCCTCCAGGGTTCCTATTATTCCCTCATTATGTTCGGCCTTTTTTCTGATTAATTCCTCTGTGACTATTACTTGTGTTATTTCCACTGAAATGTGTTATTAGACTACTTACTTTTCACCATTTCCTTGTCAGTTTCTACTCAAGTGACATCGAGAAAATTTCCATAGGCACGTCGTATTGATCAAACAAGTAATAAAACGGAAGCTACATTAACACATCATTTATTTCAAAATATACATATTTAAAACATAAATGAAATAAAATACATAACAACATATAAACTTTAATTATGGATATAATTATGTACTACTCTTGTTATCGCACTTATGGAATTAAAACTTTTGATTTAAGGAATCATGGTTATTTGAATGATCAACCAAATAACACTAAAATGAGTTAAAATTCTACAGCGGTCAAGCTTTATGTTGCATTGCACTATTTTACGTTTGATATAGTATCCTGCAGTTTAGGTCCTCTAAATTTCAGCTTTACACAACTCAAGATTGCATATTAAAATAAAAAATCTTTGGTATACAAATACATTTATCATAAAAATGCTACGAATCTCATAAATTCTACAATTCCTGCGTGATTCATTCCGCACAATGAATAACTTCAACAAAAATATGCTACACCTATTATTATTAGAAACACAAATAAATAAAATACATTTAAATAAATGTGAATTACATTATTTACACTTATCAACCAACCCCAGCAACTGCGAAAACTTTGGAATTTTATACGAAATTAAAAACATTTTATTTACATGTACTCATAAGTACAAGTGTAATGATATTTGCATGTAAATATCTAGAAACACTAATGATATTAGACTCGCTCAAAAGCTCCATGAAAACTCGCACAAAATAAAAACATGTTTGGTATTTCAAAAAATAAAATTCATGGAGTGTTCTTAATATTTATAAGTTATAAAACTAAGCATTTATAAAGCAAAAAGACCTTTCTCGTCCTTTGCTGACGTATTCCTTGCACTGGTGCTATTGGTACTGCCTGTGACAGTGGGCAACTGTTCAGCGGCTGCCGCTCTTTCGGCTAAAAACCGCTCAAATTCGCTGCTTGTCACCGACTCTTCTCCACCTGTCTGCACGCAAAAAAAAAAATGAGTAATAGCATATTACCACCGAAGCGGGAATATTTCACTACTCTGAGAAATTAGTTTGAGCCCAAATGTGTAATGAAATTCCCACTGATATTTGTTGCTACTTTATTCACAATCATATTTTGTTTAAAATAAGTACTAATTGGATTGGAATATCGTATTTCACGACATCAAGATTGTGAATAAAAACCAATACTCAGAATTAATTGTCTAAACTACACAAAAGCAAAGCACTTACTGTTTGACCAAGCCACTGTGCCATCTCGTCAAACTCAAGGTCTGGCGGAGTCTGTAGTAGGTAACACATAAAGCTTACAAAGCGAAATACATGGAAATAAAATCACAGAAAAGTGTAGATGCAACCAATAAACGAAACAACAGTGATAGTTGCATTTACAATCATGCCCCACTTATCTTAAATCAGTGTGAAACTTACTGCATGTTTTCCTTGAGTCACTGAGCTGAGCCCCCCAGCAATTTGGTCTGGCTCCAGATTGTCCTTATACGTACTGCCACTAAAAAATTGCCTTGAAATTACACTATCCAACAAAACAATTTTTATGATCGTAAATATTTACACAATAAAAATTGATGATTCATGAGAAAAAATACCTGTTTTTAGAATTTTCATAAGAGACGTTTCTCGATTGGGCAAACATGTCAAATTCGTCATCGCCTTTTCCGGAAGCGTTTTTGGCTGTCACAGATTCGATTGAAGACAACTGAGTTGAGGCACTGGCTCCAGTACCTTTAAATCATCCGTTAACAAAAAATATTAGCACCAAACAAAACCCACTTAATTTGCTAAGCTGTTCAGGCAAGTCATCACCAAAGTCTATAAGACTGTCTTCTGATTGTAGAGGAGGTTTATTGGTGGGTGGAATGGCTTTAGCTAAGACTGCCGAGGCCGACTGTTTTCCTGTAGTGTCTCTATTTTTCTCCCAGCGACTATATCGTAAGAATAAATTATTTAAATCGTCATTAATGCGTAACAATTCCGCAGTCAGTTCGTCGTTAGACAGTTTGCTGATTAAATCCACCAGCCTCTCCTGCATGCTCTGACAAGTCACGTGCAACTCCTGAAAGAAACACCTATGTAGTTATGACCGGCCTTAATTTTTTTTTCCCTTAAAATTCATCAATCAAATATTGAAAACTGGAAATTTTGAGCAATTTGCATTGTTTTTGAACTCATTTATTTTATCATTTAATTTTGTTACTCGAGCTAGTTCTATGTGATTTAGCTCTTTTTTTGAGTCAAAAATCACTTGTTCAAGAGGTTTCATCAAAACAAGCCGAAAAGTTTTTTTAAAGAAGATGTAATACAAACATATACAAAATAAAACAAGAAATATAGAAAAATCAATTAAAATAAAATAAATAAATTTGTTTATTTATTTTTCAATTACTTATTTCTCTATTATCTTACGTGCTATACCAGTCAATTTTGGGTGATTGAGCGAACATGTGAGCCACTTATTTCAAGAAATTTCGCCGGAGAAAGTAAAAAAATCGCCCAAGTAGCTTTAGATTACGTTATTTTAACCAATTTTAAATAAAAACTACTAACTTGAAGCAACTCCAGCTCGTCAGGTTGTTCATTTCCTGGCTTCATCTCGCTCAGCATCTCCCCCAAGACGTTCATATTACTCTGCACGACATCAAGTTCCGACTGCAACTTGGCCCTTTGTTCGGGACTTAAAGACCCGCTGGGACTAGGAAGATGAGGAGTCGGTGACGAATGCTGAGGAATTGGTGCTTCGACTGGAACTTCTGTTTCCACACTCTGAAAGTATCCAAATCGTTCCATTGTTACTCTACTATTTCCCAATTTACCCTTTGAGGAGTATGAATAGGCGCCATTGAGTCCAAATCAGTTGCCGGAAATTCGATGCCCTTTGCTAGAAGATCTTGATAGACACAAACGACTCCGGACATTTCCGGTTGATTTCTAAACGCGTCTGCCCAAGATTGAATTAGACTTAGAACTTTTTCTTGGACAGCTGTAGGCGGGTCGTTTTTAGGGCCGATCAGTTTTACCTAAGAGTGTTTATGATTTCGATTATCTTTGTAATGGTTTAAAGGTTACCAATTCTGTCACGAAATCCTTGTTGCAAATTAGGACGTGGAACCTTTTTCCGCAATTTTTTACACAAGTTTCTAAAACGGTCAAGGTGTACATCACGACTGTGTAGTTTTTCCCAGCGTTTTGAGTAAGACGCTTCCTTATGGCTTTGACGGCATCTCGGGGGCCGTCTTCTGTCTCATTCACCAAATCACATATTTCCATATTAAGGCCCCAGTTTTCTGAAGCCAACGTTCCATCTGTGGCTTGTTCTACAAGATGCACCATTATTGCAATTTTTGAATTTATAATTTGGCCAAAAAATAACTGTATTGTTCTGGTCCAGCAGTATGAACCCCACTGTTATTTAAAAATGTCAATTTCTTTTGCATTAAATTTACAATTTGTGTGTTTTTATTAATATTTTTTTATTGAAAACCTAGCGTAATTTTTTGAATAAGGGGAAATATTCAGAAAACTTGTAAAAATGATTTTGCCTTGTAAATCTAAAAAATTTATAATATATAAAAACTTTTGGTAGCTACTTTTTGGTTTAACATTTTTTTAACCGTATGGTATATTTTCTCAACTAAACTTGTCACTTGAAAGCAATATTTATGTAAGGCGGTTTGGAACAGTTTGCTGTATTATTAACTTTGAAGTAATCTTTAAAGTAAACTATTCAACACGCAAATTTAAAATCGATGAAGTCACTTAGCCTTGTATTGTGCTCTCAGTTTACTACCTATATTGGTCTTGTAAGATCAAATGAGTGGTGTCGTAATACTCATTAACAATTTTTCCTTCATTTCAAATTAGTTTAAATTAAGAACTAAAAATGGCAATGGAGTTTTTCCCCTACAAATTTATAAAATTGTGAAAATCCACCTACAAACCGGCTAATAACTGTATACACGTAACATATGCCTCGCCCATAGAGTTGTTACATGCTATTGCAACATTTTACGTTAAAATTAACTTGACTATTAATTTTGTAGTACAATTTAATTTACCAAATGACTAGGTTCACATTCATTTTAATAATTAAATGTAATCATTAAATAAATGTGGTGCACGCTGCAGTAATTATAAGTTAATTAATTATAATAATTATAAAGAGAAGTTTCTAAGAAGAGTCCAACATTTCGTTGTGATTTTTGTTAGCCTTTTAAACACAGTTATCTATCTACTTACACTACTTCTACTTTCATTGTTTAAACTGTTTAAAGAAAATTTTATCTGAAAAAAATATGTCTGGTTCATCACTTAAATATTTACAAATGTCTTACAACACAATGTTAAATTATTGTTTATTGTTTATTAGTTATTTTCGAAAATACATGTTGCTCTATTTCACACTTGAAATATTCATGGAAATAAGCTATAGAATAGAATTTATATTGTTATTTTTATTCACAGGTGATTTAGAACGCAAAAATAGTTCCTATTAATTAACTGATCTGAATTATCATAAATATATGTACATTTATTTTAAAGCAACGATAAAAAATACTTCAAACTTTACTTTTTACCCATAAAATTATCAAAGAATGTGGGTACTACAGCGGTATTATTCCTAACTGTTGTGACATACATATAAGAGATTATTGTGGCGATAACGCAAAGTATTTTTTTAATAATAAGTTTAATAGACAAATTTTCATAGGACCCCGTGAAGAAAGCATAAAACGTTTCAGTTGATAGCTTATGTAGAGTACTAGAAGTCACACCTATTGGTACATAATTATAAACAAATTTGGTACGTAATAACCACGCTGTAGTTGTGACAAACAAAATGTGAATGCAAAAACTACACCTACACAAGCAACGATGACGAAGTACCTTAAAATTATTACCAGAAAGAGTAATTAAACAATCTGATGAATAGATATAGGTGAATCAGCCAACAAAAGTGATAAACAATGTAGTCTAAACAATAAAATACAATGCCAGCACCGGTTTCTAATTCTATTTACGTTTTATTAAATCGATTTTAACAGTGGAAAAAAATTAAATGAAATAACGCAATACAAAGCGAAGCTCACCAATTCTCGATCCTACGGGCGTCGAAAAGGGATTTCCACCTAATGCAGTTCCAAAAAATGACATTTTTTATTTCTAAATTAAATTTCACGATTGCACTTTCTTGTTGTCACTTGACTTCTGTCACTGTCACTTGTCAAAATAAGAAAACACTGCGGTGCATGCGCAGCGCTCGCGCTCATAAATCTAAAAATTTTTCCATGAAAATAATTGAATTTTATTTTAAACAAATAAACTGTATGACGCGTTTGTTGGAAGTGTTAGTCACCATTTTTCTAATTTATTGAATTTTTTATTATCCCTGTTGTTTTAAGACTTCATGAGTCACGTGACCATAAATATACAAGGTGCGATTCAAAAATTAAAATTGAATTAAAGTTGAGGTCTCACTACAATTTCCATGACGCTTAGTTGTGTAAGGAGTTTTTTTTACTCCAAAAACCCCCTTTGTATATTTTTTAGCTACTTAAACGTAATCTATCTGAAAGAGTTTTTTTTTGTAATAAAGTGGATATAATAATTACACAACGAAGAATAATAATCTGCTCAAGACGAGTAATTCTAAACTGGAAGATTCTTCATGGTTCTTGATGATTTGTCAAGTCCTTAGCAACAATAATGTACTTAAACAACAGTCATTGTGACACTAGGTTGTGACATCAATAATTTCAAGAATGCTTGAAAAGGTATTTTGTATCGATTTATAGTAGTGATGAAAATTTGTAAAAATGAATCCTTGTAAATTGAAAGAACCAAAAGTAATAGACAATGCCCTTCTGGAAAAATGTATCAAAGACCAAGGCCCCAAGGGTGAAGCGGGTCGTTTGGCGGAGATCGAAAAGATCCCTCTTGAAGACGTCACCGAGATTCGACTAGAATTTTTGAGTAACAATTTCTTGTAAAATTTAAACCCGATTTTCTGTATTCCTACCTGTAGATATCCTAAGAATTGACCACTTGTGGGTGCTGACATCTTTAACCAAATTAAATCTCAACAATAATTTATTAGAAAAAATCGAAAATTTGGAAACTCTGGTGAACTTAATTGAACTAAATTTATCATTCAATAAAATAGCTAAAATCGAAAATTTAGACGAGCTTCGCAACCTCGAAAAACTGAGTCTTTATGATAATGAAATCACACATTTGGAGAACATGGATACTTTAACAAAATTAACAGTGTTTAGTATCGGTAGAAACAAAATTGACGACTTGGACAATGTATTACGGAAAAATGAATCGTGTTCTAGAATTCACAAATATTTTATAGATTTTGTATTTGCGACGATTCAGCAATTTAAAATCGTTAAATCTAGTGGGAAATCCCTGTGCCGAGGACGAAGATTTTCGTTTATTCATTGCAGTTTTTTTGCCACAAGTCGTTTACTACGAATATAAGTTAATATACG
Organism: Tribolium freemani; assembly: GCA_939628115.1. Classification (NCBI taxonomy): domain Eukaryota; kingdom Metazoa; phylum Arthropoda; class Insecta; order Coleoptera; family Tenebrionidae; genus Tribolium; species Tribolium freemani. Next base: position 13,402,183 of record OW626785.1, on the reverse strand, counting down.
AATCGGAACGAGAACTTGGACAAGAAACTTTTGGGTACTAACTGGAATTATTTCTGTACCTCGGAGTTAGAGTATTTTTTTTAGTGCAAAACTACGAGCATTGTTGGAGAAAGAGGAAAAAGAACGGGAAATCACTGCGATCAAGGAACAAGAGTTGGCCGATGCCGAACTTCACGCCTCTAGTTTTGTGGAGTATTTAAATACTCGCCATTTGTTCGATTCTTTATTCGCAAACGACACTGACGGCATGAATTTGATGGAAATCGGCGAAGACGCACAAGAATTTTACGACGAATACGAAGAGAATTTCATGGAACTGTGTAAACAAATATTTGAAAATGGGCAACAGCAGTATATCCTTCGCAAGGCCGAACAGGACCAATACTTAAAATGCGTTGAAGACGCAAATAAGGACAATCAAGACGAAAGCATTGTATGCCCCCCTTTCGAATTTACTTAGCCCCAAAATTCGTCCGTAGAAACACATGGAGATCTTCCTGGAGAAGAAGGCAATACTGTTCCTAAAAATCAAAAACGTGCAAAACCAGCTGAACTCAAACGAAATCAATTACGACGAGTTTATCGACAAATGCGACGTATTCGTGGTGGAATATGACGAGATGTTGCACGAAGTTTGGAAAGCGCTAATGAAACTAGAATTGGAACTTTACGAACAAATGGAAGAGGTCAACCAAACTTTCGAACACAACATCGCAGAACTCGTTAATAATTTCATCGAATCATCGCAAGCTTTCTTCACGCAAATCAGGGAGCTGGAAGTGAGCTACGCTGAAAATATCGGCGACTTGGCCACAAAGTTTCAAACAAATACTAATTTGAATGAGGAAATCGAAGTTCCCACAGTTCTCAAACCGGTAACTTGCGGCACTTGCTTTATTTAATAATTTTAATGAGATTAACAGCTTATGGCTGATAAAGATCTTCTGCACAACGCATTGGCAACAAGTCACGATATGCACATGCAAATTATCGATGCGAGAGAAGACACACTGATTTCGAACGCCAAGGATTGGCTAAATGATTTAATCGAGGATTTAAACACGTAAGTTGTGCCTTTGCTTTCTCGAAAAAATATCCACGACTTACAGGAATGAGATCAAGCGAAATAGGGGGAAAGTGCTGGAAATCAATCACTTTCTTGACATCCAAAGGCAAGAATTTGAGGATTTAAACAAGGAATACGCCCCTGACCTCGAGGATGACGTTATAGCCTTGGAATAAGTAAGATAGTCAAATATAGAGCCTTTATTTTTACAAAAGTACTTACACATATTCTTGGTTTGGATAATAAATTTTACTCTCCATTGTATAAAAGAATATTGGTATAGACTGAAATTCATCCAACTTATAATATCCTTATTTCTGTTTCTGCTTCAACGATTGCAGATACATTTCCAACCCCTTTTGCACACTGTCCTGAGCTACGTAGTTCGCCACATTTTCGTAATCTTTTTGGAGATTGTTTGTGAGGTCCTGAAATTAAAATATATTTCAAAATTTTGCTCTCATGTAGCGTGTCCCAGCGAATTGATGAAGTCTACTAGCGAGCTTTAAATATTAAAAGTAAATATAAAATAAATGAAATCTAAATAAAAAAGTCTTGTAACACCACATTGTGTAATTTTATAAAGCTGTTAGAAACAGTGATAGTGATTGAATACAAAAAATGCAATTGAAGGACCTTGAGGAGAAATCACTTTACAACAGCATTGAACGCAACCTCGTCAACATTAGTTTAATAAATTTCCTACAACTTGTAGGAAAGTGCTTGAAAGTGTGTCAGTTTAAAACGTAATATTCTGATAAGTGGTGAATTTAGATTTGCTAAAATTAGACTTACTTGTATGTCAGCACCTCGCACTCCCAACTTTGATTTGGCTCTTGCAATTGGAGGAATTCTAGCGAATCTTCCGCAAAACTTCTCAGCTCTTGCAATGCCATCCTCTTTGCTAGCCGCCACCTCATCAATCATTCCAATTTTTAAAGCTTCGTCAGTTGAGAAAAGATTGCCACTAGTTAAAGCCAATTCAGTTTGTCTCGTTCCAATCACATTCCTCATGGAAGCAATGAACCATTGTGGAGCCACGATTCCAAGTTGGGTCTCGTTTAAACCAATGGTGAAATTATTCAACATTATTCTGTATTCACACGATAAGGACAGCAAACAGCCCCCAGCTGGAGCGTGACCCTAATTCAAATAATTACATTTGGGAAATCCTATAATTAATGCACATTTACATTGATAACAGCCACAGTAGGATACGAAGAGCCGTAAAGTTTAATCCAAGTTTGCTGTAAAGCAGTCCACCATTCTTTCAAGCGGTTGGGGTCCGGTTTGTACATCTCAAGAATGTCCAAGCCGGCACTGAAGACACTCTTGGAGCTCTACAAATTTCCACTGTCAAAAAAACCAACGGGGAGTTATTAAAAACATTACTGAAGTCAGAATCAACCCTCTACACTTGTTCTGTTCCAGTTGAGACAAAGTGTTTGAAATTTCACTAAGAAGCTCCAAATTCAAGCTGTTCACAGGGGGGCGGTTGAGAGTTGCCGTCGCAACCCCCGTTTTTTCGTTAACAGCGACATTAACAAGGGGCCCTCCGCTTGAGTAACTTCGGAAATAATTGGAAATTAAGGCACCACTTCGACGAACACCGTTTCTTAGGGCCATTTTGCAGGGGAATTAAAATTAAAACAATATCCGGGGAAAGAATTAGGTAACGAGCTAACGACACCACAATAAAACTACTAAATTAAAAAATAACTTCAGGTTATCTGAACATAACCTTTATACCCAGCTTGTCATTTTGATCAACGACTTACGTTACGCCACAGCGTTACGCTACGATTACGGCTCATTACGCTACGTGTATATACAAACTATTCCCGAATTGAGTGCTACCATTCTTCAAGGCAATTTTCGTGAAAAAGGGAAAGGTTTGGTTATTGTAGTGTTGGGGTGATTGAGAAGTGAGCTTTTACATACAATTTCATTTATTTGTTTCAGCTTCGTCTTACAGTAATTCACAAAAAATATCTTAGTTTACAATTCTTTAATGTTAAAAAATATACAGTCACACAAACACACAACACAATCTGCCATTTGTGCTCAACCTAAATCACTACGACACAATAATCAGTAGAAAAATATCATCTATGAAATGAATAAAAAATAAATACACGAAATAGCAATTATACAAAAACAATTTAAGAGAACAGAGAAGAAAGGAATGTTAATAAAGAACTTGCTCGTTAATGTCAGGCAGATATCAATTGCACAACCAGTCTCACAAATCCTCCTTAAATGGAGGCGCAAATAAAACATTTGGGAAGTTCAAATAGGTACCTACAAAACCGAGAGCCAAAATCGACGCGAAATTTTTGATATACAAAATGAGTAATTTAGAATGTTAGTAACAAAACTAAGTACCTAATAATTTACAACTCATCTTTTCTGGGTGAGTCGTCATCTTCAGTTTCCTCTTCGACGGGCTCGTCAACACCGGCACCGTCAACACCACCGGATTCGATAAATTTAACTAAACCTTCGAATGTTCTTGGACCGTTATATTCAATAACGTTGTTCCCACCTTTGGGGTAGAATTTCAGTGTAGGGAAGCTCGTAATTTTGGTATGTTCAAGTTCGTTAGCGGTCGCATCGATCTTCGCAACGACAACGCTCTTGTCCTCTTTGAAGTGCTCGCCCACTTTGTCGTAAATGGGGGCCAACTGCTTGCAATGGCCGCACCAAGGAGCGTAGAACTCGACCAAAACGTCCTTGTCAGCGTCGAATACCACACTGTCGAAGTTGGTAGCTACTAGGACTTTAACTGCTTCCTTATCCCAATCTTCTGGAAGATCTTGACTGAGCAAATGCTGTTTGAGTTTACCGGCGAGGAAATCTTCGACGAACTTCTTGATACTTTCAGATGACAATTCATCGGTTTCTGGCTTGTACTTAGCCATGTCTTCTTCAAGTTTGATAAGACGGGCCGCTGGGACTTCCTCTTTTTTCATTCCGAAGAATTCCAAGATTCTTTGGTGGTCTTCTTCACCGGCATCGATTGTGACGAACAAAACTTGTTCTTTAAAAGGCTTGGCAACGGATCTTGCAGCTTCCGACACTTTCTCGAAATGGTCTTCGCCTTTGTTCAAGAACAACAAGAGGTGGCTCTTGATGTCACCACCGAAGATCTTCTGGGCTGTTTCATGGTTGAATTCGACGATGAGGGGCAACGAGTTACCAGCGACGAATTTCTTAATGTTCTTCTCAGTGGCTTCGCCTTCGAAAAGGACTTTTCCTTCATCGAACTAAAATATAACAACAGTTACAATTGATAATACATATTGTCATTTAATTAACCTTTTTGAACAAAACGATGGATCCGCATTCGGCTTCATATTCCTTGTAGACGCTGTCTTCAGAGGTGATTCCGAAGGGATAATCGTCAATAGTGGCAGCTGCTGCCAAGAACGCTTTCGCCTTATCAGTCGTCTGATCTTTGAAAAATCCAATAACAGCAACATTGCTGGCATCAATGAATTCTTTGGCTTCTTCCACAGTTTTGATTTCTTTCGCTGGTGGTCCAGTCTTCTTCAAAAGCCAGGCGACGATGTCATCGGCTTGTCTGCCACCGTTGTAGTCGATGGGACTTCCGTTTCTGAAGAATTTCAAGGTTGGGTAACCTCTAACTTGGTGTTCTTCTGCAAGTTCGGTTTCTTCGGTGGCATCTACTTTGCCGAGTTTAATTTTAGAGTCTTGGTCGGCAAGCGCTTTCGCTGCCTTTACATATTCGGGAGCCAACGCCTTGCAATGGCCACACCATGGAGCATCTAAAACAAATAGTTTGCTTGTCTAGTATGTGGTTTTCGGTTTTGTTTCATTGCGTGTGGACTTTTAACCTTGGAATGTACAACGATCGATTGCATGAGGTGTATTAAAACATATAAAAAATCTTAGGAAGTTTGAACAATACATCACAGTTTCACTCGTTTGGAGCCAAGTCTGCGTAAAACACAGGGAATGCATTTTAAAAACTTATCCTAACCACAGGGTGCAAATGGTGACATGTAATAGCGTTTAGAACCTGGTTTCGCCAGTTTTATAAACGATGTTTGTAATGACATTGGATTCAAATACAGTATAAAAAGTACTGTAAGATATTAGACACTATAATTACGAACGTAAATAATTATACACCAGTTAGACAGCTTTATTTTACAGGATTTACTATAATAACATTAACTCTATTTATAGTCACAGCTATGTTTGACTCGTACAACATTAATGCCCGTTTGAACCAATGCGATTAAAAGACTGTTTACCAGAAGCAGCTACAGTCGAGCTGCATAAAATTCACTTGGTTAAAAAATGTCATGTTCTGCCTTGTCTCAGAAAATTTGTGATGTATTGGTTTCACGTTAATTTTTCAAACTAAATCAATAAACACTAACTAGGAAAAGAACTAAACCAGATTTAGTCTCTTATACATGGGTCAAAAATAGTAATTTCGACGTCTTAGAACTTACACAAATGAAAGTTTTAGGTGCTAGAAGGAAAAAATAGCACTTTTACACTATTGTGCCTAAAAGTATGTTAACAAACATCAATAGGATAGGATTGCTCAATCATTAAAAATCAAAGACTATGTACTATTTTTTCCGTTGTGAATCTTTTTAGTGGTTCATAAATCTATAGAAAGACCATTCAAGTCTCCAAATATTCATGTTTTACGAAAAATAAAATAGCAGCAATTTTTAGCGCAGAATTTAAGTAGAAAATTACTTTGTAAAAAGATTGTCAATCTCTAAAGGATATAATACATATACTCGTATAGAATAAAATTAAATTTAATTAAAGTGAGCAAAATCCCTTTGGCGCATAATCTGACCTGAAGTTTAATTTCCCACATTATTATTATTATTATTATTATTATTATTAATTATTATTATTATTATTCATTATTTTATAACTTTGTTTTCTTGTTTTCAAAAAAGCTCTTTCCTTGCTATATTTTCTGTAAAACAGTTTCAGAGACCTTTGTTCACTGAGTTGAGTTATCAAAAAAATGTTAATTTCTTAAGTTTTTTAATTTTAAACAAAATGTTCAATCTCCATCATCGATTTTCAAACAGTGTAATCAACTAATCACCAAATGATATATTTTGCAAATAACTTTTGCAAAAAAATTTCACCAGAAAGCCTTATTGTACCTACTACGTATTAGCCGTTTCAAAACTATAAAAACGCCAACGTCGCATTTTACCAAATTATTTTTTTAAATAAGGTTGATAAAAATGTAAAAGTATTAACTTATTAATGATTAGATCTGTTATTGAAACTATAAATTACTTTAGCTATTAATTTTTTGAAGTGCATAAATAATTTATAACAACTAATTTTGAGAAAAAATGCGACGTTGGCGTTTTTATAGTTTTGAAACAGCTAATATAAGTAATAACAAACAATTTTTTACTTAGAGTCACTAATAGTGAATATTATTGATGTTATCTGACTTGAAAGCAAATGAAAAAAATCAAGAGTTCCTGAACTAATAAGCGGGTCTGAAGAGACAAAAAAATTTACAGTGTTGGTGGTTACGATTTTACTAGAAAACTTGGTTTAATTTTTTTATAAATTGTTCTCACCTTGGATTTACGCCCAGTATTGATAAATATAATTTAATTTACCTACACAATAATTTCAATTTTTCAGTTTTAGGATATTCTTAAATAAATATTGTGTTTACTGAATCAAGCTCAAGACATAATTACATTTAATTAGAAGTAAATTATGTAACTCAAACGCACTTTCAGTGTAACAATGAACTGCAACAGAAAATGACAATTTATAATTTGGTTAATTTCATATAAAAGAGTCCTGCTTTCTAAAAAAAGTATGAAAACTATATAAGTAATTTCATTACTAAAACAATTTCGATATTCTCTTCAATTATTATAGGGTGAGACGTAGGTCCACGTCAGTCCTTCGACTTGTTATCACGTGGCTTCCGATAAGTAATCTGCTTATCAATTAATTAAATTAATTAAAAGTTTCATTAATTTTGCCCATATCAATTCGTCTCAATTGCACCATTCTTATTAGAGTAATTGGAGACACTTTTCAAGCAAATCCTACGCAACATCTGGCTGCACATGAAGCTGTAATAACACGAATTTCTTTAATGGAAATTCAGATAAATAGCAAAGAAATACGAAACCAAATGCGAAATACGAGTTATTACCGGCAAGTCCAAAACTTTCACACGTAGATGCTCACGCGGTGGCTAGGTGTAAGAAGGGTTGTTGACCTTTCATATTAACAAAAAGTGAAGATTACTATACTTATTATTAACCGGTCGTGTAATCTTTCAAAGGCAAGGACCGATAAAATTTTGAATAAATGCATCGTAATCAAATTTGGGGAAGGTTAACCCAAACGTCATCCAGTGTGAAGTTGGCGACTCAATGTTTTTTATTGTTATAATTCCAGTTTCACGCTTTTTGCACAAATACTCATTAGCGGTGAAAAACAGTAATTAAATACAATGTTTTCAGCAAAAAAAAAACTCATACTTACAAAACTCTACAAGGATGAATTCGTTGTCGGTGACGGCCTGTTTGAAGTTGGATTTGGTGAGCACTAAGACCCCTTCATCGCTCTTAATTTCTTCACTAGCCCAGCCCAGAGATGCAGCCGTTGTAATTAAACAAAAAGCCGAAAGAAGATTCATCTTAATTTTTTAATACAACTCACTTCCCCTATTAACAATCGACGACTACTCGACAAGCGTGAAGTGAGAGGCAGACGGTGATGACACCACAACGTGGCACAAGTCGTGGGGTGATCTGATTGGTCGTTCGAAGTGACGTTTAGTGACATTTGTGACGTCAAATTGTCAAATCAAAAATAAATCAGGATATCCTTGGGCATAAAACAGCGATTTTTATGTAATGATACATTCTGATTTTTTCTCCACATTTTCCGCTGTGAGGTTGATGCCCGCCTGACTACCAGTTATCGACTCGGCTGAAAATATGATTTTCTTTCGTAAAGATTAAAGGTTAGTTTTTTCTGAGGGGTGAGAATTGTATCAAAGTGCAGCATTATTTATTTGCTCTTTTCTCAACCAATTAAAGCATTAATTGGAAGTCAAAATACCCAATAAATTACATTTTTACCCCCTCTAACTTAAAGTGGTACCATTCAATATAATGAAAATATTAACACAATTAAAATTTAAAATAGCTAATTAGTAATTACATATTTATAATTGCTCTCGGAAGACGAAAAGGTGTCTTTTGAGGAGTAGCTAATCTTAATCAGCAAATCAGATTAAGTCAAGTCAGGTCACTTAATAATAAAATCCATAACTTTGCCATGCCTTTTTAACATTTAAACATGCAAGGCCACGATTGTGCAGAATTTAATTTATAATCGTAAAATAATTTAAAAAAAATCTTACTGTAGATGTCAACTCAACTCACTGTATAGATTTTTCAATAAAGGAACTCTAGATTTTTCCAATTAATAAGTTAAGATCTTTGCATTTTAAAAGCTTTAACTAATTAGTAAGATACTTTAAATTAAATGTTACAAGAAATAACTTATGTTCGCTAGAAGTGTTGGTGTAGTTTACCTACACAAATTAAAAAAAAGAAAAAGCACAATTTTGTTTACATAAGAGTAAAATAATGAAAGTATCTAATAGTATTTTTTCCAAACCATTTGTTGTCACCACTTTTAATTAAAAAAATTGTATTAAATTCAGAATTATTGCATAACACTCTTGTTTTTTACACCATAGAAAGGTTATCTTTACATCGGGTTTATTAGACTATTTTTAAATTCTTTTGACTCGTCTTAGATCGAACGGTGATTTAACCATTAACAAATAACATTCATTTAAAATTTAATTGCAACATTTATTAATAATTTTAAAATTGTTGACTGTTATTTATTTATTTGTTGTTTGTTTATTTATAATAATAATAATATTCTACCTGTGTTTTTGATCAGTATTGTTTATCTGAAAACTGCCAGCTGTAGCAGCTGTTACGATCGCTCAGTTTACTGCTAACTGCAAAATATTATTAAAATAGGTCAAAATTTATTTTTACACTTTGAGAAAAACTAGCCAACGAGTCAACAAGTCATCAGTAGGGACTTGTCACTGGTGTTTAGTTTTTTCTTTTGAAGAAATAATTTTCATAATTTTGAATTAACTTATTCTAGGATGGAACATGAAGAGTATAAAGTTTCGTCAGAATTATACAGCGAATTTAATTATGAATCGTCCTCAAAACCAATGGTAGATAAAAACAGTGAGTTACTAAAACGATAGTTCGTGCGTTTCGGGTTAATTTTTAAATTGAAGATGTGGTATCAAAGTTCAAGTTCAAATTTCCTCCACCACCCCCTGAGGTAGACGCGGATGGCGATTTGATAGTTTCCCGAAAAAAATCGAAAGAAAAAACTGGCGTTATTGAAATCGGTAGAACAAACCTCTATGAAAACATTAAACAATTTGCACTTTGTAGAACACAGTAAAAGTACAGTCCTCGGTCTGGTGGGTTTACAAATATGGCGAGGAGCGCTTTTGCTAGCTGACTGGTTATTACATAACTCCTCAACGTTTAAAGACAAACACTACATTTTGGAACTGGGCTCAGGAGTCGGATTGAGCAGCATTGTCGCAGGAATATTCACTCCTGTTTTTTGCACCGGTAACCGCAAATATTTGCCCCACAAAATCAACATGCAAATGTTTTAAGTTTCTTGCAGATATCAATAAAGGCGGGTTATTGAAACTTATCAAAGGGAACGTACTACGAAATGTTCACTTGACCAAACATCCAATCACAGTCCTGGAGCTGGATTTTATGTCACAGGTGCTTCCCCGAGAAGTCGTTACTTCGATTGAGAAAATTCCAATCGTAATAGCTGCAGATGGTGAGTGGTTTTGTAATTTTGGAGGAGTTTCATTCATTATTTCAGTTGTTTACGACGACGTCATCACTGAAGCCTTTGTAAAAACCGTTGGCCACATTTTATCCAAACCTCCGAGAAGATCTGTCTACGTTGCGTTAGAAAAACGCTTTGTATTTACGATAGCTGACTGTGATGCGGTTGCACCGTGTTACGACCACTTTATAGAATGTCTGGAAAAGCTCGAGAACATTCACAAAGAAGAAGTTCCGTTGGATTTTCCGCAATATTTTCACTACGACCGAGTCAAAGAGCTAGTTTTATGGAAAATAACGTCGAACTTTGACGAAATAAACTGAACAATATTCCATGAAGTATTTACAACACATTGTATAAACAAAGTTTTAACGTTTTGACAAAACACGTTATTTAAAACAAATATAAGTTGTCGATTTGTCCTTTGCTCAGTAAATGTTCTTTGCGCATTTCTTTATTCCGTAACTGTTGGTCCTGTTCTTTCTTAAGAGGCTCCATAGACTCGCCTAAAATATCGTTTAAAATAATGCAACGAAGCAATTTTTACGCACAAAGAATGTCTTCACCGTTGAAATACAAAACGGTTACTTGGTTTGTAAATTTAATCGATTTTGTGTTTTTAGCGTAATATTTGTATGTGCAAGCAAATTCATCGTCCATTTTATCACCTGTATCGTCTTTGCCTTCAGGATAATATTCCATGGCCAAGGGAATTTCTTCATCAGTAATGTTACTAACTTTTTGCGACTACAAAGAAAGATTAGTTTTGTGCTAATAAGGAATACACTCACGATAGCACAAGACTCCATATTATTTTTCAGCATGCTGGAACTCGTGCTTGGGGCGCTTTCACCTTCGTTATTTAGCGACAACGTTTTAAACTTCATCAGACAGCTTTCTAACTAAGCAAGATAAATCTGTTATATTTACAAAATAGTGTTACCCTTGCAGTACCTTCGCTTAAACCTTCGTGTTGATTTTTCAAGATATTAAATCTACGGCTTTTGCGTAAGTTGTCTTCAGATTTTGCGTTAGGTTTTCCATCTTTATTGCTACCCTTGTTAGTGTCTAATTTCACTGACTTAACTTGAAGCACCTCTAAATGGGGTTGATTTAAGGGAAACAAGAAATGCTGAATTTATTCTCACCAGGAATATTGAAAAACCTATTTTTTTTACCATTCTTCTTGCTTCTGTTACCAGACATTTTGAATTTTTTGCCGAAATATGCACTGTCAAAAGAAACGAATTTTGACACGTTTTTGAAGTGAAGAGCGGCGATATTTTGGCCTACTCAAATGACTTGGAGAAATGGATTACAACAGAATGGATTCCAAACACTGAAATATTCTTAAAGAAAAAACATGCCAAGAAATGAAACACTGTCAAACAACAAAATTCTCCCTTAGACAAAAGGGGTTGTGCGGCGAAATAAAAATGATGGCGCTTCGAGCGTTAAACTGTCTCAGCCCCAAATTATTTTAATTAATTGCTTAGCAAAAAATGCAAGAACGTTGAGCATTAATTTAATAAGCTCACGACTAAAATTTTTACGACAAACGGACAAATTTAAGAAATTTAATATTTGTGTTCTGTCTCATATTTTTTATTACTCCATGGAACGATGGAACGGCATTGAGATCTGTTTGGGTTTGTTTATGGTTATTGGGGGTTGAAAATGGTGTTCTGTGGTTGAACCACCATAAAAATTAGTGAAGTTAAATATCGGATTATGAGTCGGAAAAACGGTATATCAGTGGACAGAGAATTAAATTTTCTACAAAATCTGCAGGACCATAATTCTTTCTTTAACTTTAGGCTCCAAAAATATTTAAAACCGCTCAAGCGGTTCATTATTATTAATTTTAATTCTTTACAACTTTATCCCTTACACTTTTTTGCACAAATTGGTAAGTTTGAATTTTTCATAAACACAGTTTTCGATAAACTTCTTGCATTACATTTATCCCTTACTATTTCGAGTTTAGTGCTCCATCTGCCTGTAATTTTTTTAATTCAAGGAAAATCGCAAATGAAATTTTGATATGTTTTTTCTTGGCCAGAAGAAAAGGTGCACGGCCAAAATTTACCACATATTTTTGTATTTTAACATTAAAGTGCCAGTAAAATCAAAATAGCCATAAAGGGGACTTTCACTCTTTCAGAGCTTGAAAATTAGTACAAAAACACAAAATACAGGGTGTAAAAGTGTGTTAAAACCAAAAATTCTTTAGGTACATGGTCATAACGACGGTGTACTTGGAAAAAACAATATAATTAAAAAAGTAAATAACTTACAATATACATATTAAAACCTACAATGATAAATTGAACACGTATAAATATATACAGCACTCAGGGAAATAATTAACATTAAAAAATGTGCCACGAATACGCCGCCAACTTACAATCTCGGATTTATCCAATTTTCTATTTGTGCGAAACTGAACACTTATAAGACGACAGTGTGAAGTAAAATTACACTAAAACGACGCCATTGCGTATCGTTTAAAAAACATTAACTAATGAATACGAAAACACTTGGCGTTTTTTTAGTTAAAAAGATGACAAATAAATCATAAAATAAGATGGTTTCAAGTGAGTAAAAACAGCCCAGATTGCCATCAAGCTCTGAAATAAAATAAAGGGTAAAAATTATTTGACTAGAAGGCCAATTTTCTAAGGCAGTGGAATCATTAGAAATAATTACAACCTAAACCTAGCAAAAAGCCTTTCACGATTAAAATGCAGACTTTAAAAATTAGGTATACAAGTATCGGAAATAGTGTCCGGCTATATCACCATTTACAGTCTTCCTATACAAAACTTCAACGGACAAAAAATCATATCACACAAATAATACCGTTACATACTAGCTGGCATTACTTTTTTGGTCTTTCAACGACAGGGAGATACGTTTCCTGGTGGTCTGCTCGCCCCCAACCGACTTCCTCCGAATCGGAGTCTCTGCCGGTGTTGGTGTCCCTTTCCTCCGCTGCATCCCCACGTTCCCGGTCTTCCTCCCTTTGCTAGTGCTCGGCTTGTCGCTCATCTGCACGCTCCCAAACCTGGACCAGTTATCGATCTGCGCCTCCCTGGACTCCTTCAGCACGTTGCGGATGGCGCCCGTCTCGCCCACCATCTCCTGCAGCTTCTGAATGGTGGTGTACAAGCACACCGCGCTCACCAGCCCGAAATCGAACAAACTCCCCATGTGCAAAACAAAATTCTTGTAGAGGTTCTTCAACAGCAGCTCCTTCCCCTTGTGCTGGACGAACATTTGGCAAGCTAGCGGTATCTGGCAGTCGCCGACGAAGCCGTACTTCATCACGTGCAGGTTCCACATCTTCATCAGCTCCTTCTCGCCCTCGTTGACGTCGGTGAACTCGTCGATCATCATCATGGTCTTGTTGCGCAGCCACTCGGGGTCGTTCTCCCCCTCCGAGTCCACGTCCATCTCCTTGGGGTAGATGGGCAGGCAGGTGGTGGTGTGATGGTACAGGCGGTTGTGGCCGGTTATAAAGGGCCGCTGCCCGTCATACTCGCAGTCATCAAGCTCCAGGAACTCAGAGAGGCTTGGTTTAGCTCTCTTAGGGTGACACACAAGGATGTGGGTCACTGAAGCCCTGCGGACGGGGCCATTGCGCGAAAATGCGCACATTGTGGGTTGTAAAATAAGGTCGTGGGGCGAACCTGTGTATGAACCATCGTACAGCTCGTTAATAGCAACGTCAATGCGCGCCCCCACAGAAATGGGCACGTAAGTAAAAGTGAAGCGGGAATGGCACAGCTTCAGGTGCTTCAGAAGCGTGTACAACTGGTCCGAATTGATGCTACACCAGGGGCAGTGTAAATCTTCACATGCTTCGGTCTGCTGACGCGAGTTGTTATTGTACACGAACTGGTACACGATTTGAAGCTTCTCCTTATTGTCGTTGTTCACCAGCGGGATATTCTCCTTGTTTTCATTCAGGGGGTACAGCTTGGGGCGGTCCACCAAGCGGGCGCACGCCTCCGGAGACCAGTTCAACTTAAATTTTAACAACGCGTCCCCTTTCATCATTAAATTGATATTACCGCAAGTGTCGATAATGTCGTTGCCGTTCTCCCAGCTGGAGTGTTTCTTAGGGGAAGATTTCGTAAGTGAGGTAAAATCTTGAAGGACAACGTCGTAATCACCGTCAGCTAAATAGCACCGATTGTATTTGTCGTAAACGGTGAGCTCAGCCCCGTAGATTTTTTCATTGATAGTGTCGAGTGTGCCGTTTGATTTGCGTTTCTTTAAAGCGGGTTCCTCCTCCTCGGAATTTGGCTTCTCGGGGAGAATTTTGACGCGGAAGAGAAATATGTACGATTTAGCCAGGGGCCCGTTCGAGGGGTTGAAAGACTCGGTTGAAACACTAATGGTGGGGGCTGTTTGAGGCAGTTGTTGCTCGTCGGGGTTTACGGGGATTTCGGCCGTCCCCAGCGAAATTTGCAAACTAGGGGCTGAGCTATCTTTACGTTTTTTGTGGTTTATTTTTAAAAGAACAGTTTCAACCTGAGCAGTTTGAGCATGAGTGTCTAGACTCTTATCAGTGAATCCTAAGAATGTTATGTTTATAAAACCTGGCTGGATTGTGGAATGGTCTTGCTTTGAAGTTACTTTGTCTAGCAGCGAGTCTACCTTGAAATTGATACGCGATTTATGGCTTCGTGACATCCGATACCGCATGTAAGTCAGGGTTCTATTTAGGAAAATTGGCTGCAAAACAAGCGTGCTTTAAATTGATTTATTCGTTTAATTTCGACTGTTACTTACAGAACACATATTTCTCGTTCGGAGGTATCTATAAATCTGGGTGGGTTCTGTGAAAAATAGTGTTTATATTTAATCTGTGTTTTCCCAAGTATGGGGTCAAATAACTTGCAACTTACTTTCGAACGCTTGCAGAAATAACTCATGATCGGCTTGGATGTGGTCTATTCTTGGATTCTTTGTAGAGTCGAGGTCTTTATCACGTTTCTTGGGAGGCATTTTAATTTATTTTACAATAATAAATAATAATAAACCCGCGAAAACAACGGTGAGTTTGGCGTTCCTATTTGTACTAATTTTTTGACAGAATTGACAGCTCGCCAAGGCTACCACCACACCGGCGGGATATTCGAATCACCCGTAACGGATGAAAATAAAACTTTGCAATTCTTTTAAAACATAAAACTATTTATTTGCTTTATAATAATCACACAAACAATACAACTGAAAATCTTATTTAATTAACACATAGCTACTGAGAAATCATTTGTAGTTTTTTATAAAAATTAGGTTATTTTACAGAATTGTTGATGTGATACAGTCAACATTAAATCACTTTTGAAGAAATCAACTTAGCGTCAACTTTACCAAATCAACGCACATCACAAATATTGAGTTCATCACTTGAATTCAAAGCAGTTATGCTAACAATATCAATGATCATTATCACAAAAGCAAATCTACAAAACGTACAAAATTCCATATGAAAAACTTAGGTATGAAAAAATTTATTGATTCCCTTTAAGTTGAATGCATGTTGAAGATTAATGTAATCTCTGTCCACACACAAAATTAAACTAAACCTGTTGATCTCAATACTGTTAGCTTGGCTGGCTTGATAAAGTCAAAAGTACTGCCATTTGCCTAAAACTGCGTCTTTAATGGCATCTACATATTGTGCAGGCACCCAATATATCCAGTATCTGGACGCTTCTGTAGGCCCTAATTGCAAGCCCTTTAAAAATATTTTTAAATAAAATTTATTCAGTGTCGGTATTTACCAATATGTGATACTCTTCATGTCCTTCAATTGACTCGGAAACTATGCTTTTAATTGATCCCATGGGCAGCTTTTCAGTACGTTCCTTGGTACTGAGCCACAATTGGTCACTCTCTAGTTTAAAAGTCAGTCTAACCTTGCCTCCATGCTTATTGAGCATTCCTGACAGTGGTAAAGGAGGCAAACCTTCCTGTAATTAATAATCAGAAAATAAAGTTCTGATTCTCTCAAACCTACTTTTATGTTTTTAATTCCGGGCATGGCGTCTTCAGGTACACCTTTGTCTAACACTTTCCTGTGGATTTTTTGTTTACAAAGTGGTTCCTTGACTGTGGCTGCTTTCTCCATTTCTACAACGTCCTGAAAAGTTGCAAAATAATTTTTCAAGTCGATAAATGAGTCAGCAATTTGCCTGTTTACTAACTGAAGACACAGCCAAAACATCGTTCAAAGTAGAACCGACTAACATAATTTTAGAACCATTTGTAATTCCAGCAGTGCTTAAAGTTTGATTATCTTGCAACAATCCCTTATACATTAATTTCTGCATGGAATCGGGAATTCCTAAAAAAAAAATGAATGAAACGTGAACAGTTCCCTTTAGGTCTAGCATGTACCTAAAAGACCCTGTAATATTTTTTTGAAATCAGCAACGGTGGTGTTTGAGGGCGCGCTGACATCGTATTTCTTTTTGTTATAAACTATTTTAACTTCTATTACTTCGCCGGCTTCCTCGTTTGATTTGCATTCCTTCGTTTCACTGTCTTCAGTTTTAGGAATTTTACATTCTGAAGGCTCGTTTAACTTATCACTTTCGTCTTTGGTTATGTTTTCCTCGGAAAGATTTGAAATTTTGCTATCATTTTCGCTGGCTGAAAAAACAACAGTAAATGTCCATTTAAACGGATAGAACTAGCTCACAAAAACCACGCTTCATATTTAAACAGTCAGAATGAGACAATTTTTTCATAAAAAGAACGTATGGCAGAAAGTTTCTTGTTTGACAGATAATGACTTGCAAGAATTTCGACAAAGATAAATCACATATTAGCAAATTTTTCGATACTGCAGTTCACCGAACAAGGGGCTTCAAATTTATACAAACTAAACTAGACAAGAATAGAATTAATTGAAGAAATGGCACTCAAAAGAGAGACTTACCTACACACTCCATCTTGAAATGAACACCAAAATGTGACACAAATGAGGTAAGAATTGTATTAGACCGAGTACAAAAATAGTTGTATTCAAAAAACCACGAACGTACGTGTCTGCTTTCGATAAAATCGCCAAAATCGCAAAATTCTATGAAATCCGTTACGGGAAAATACCCAAGTAGTCAATATTTATGTTGGCAATCTGCCTAAAACATGTGTTCAGATTGACATTTACACGCGCGCCAAATTCAAAAATTAAACACTGGAAAGGTTTAGCGTTTATTAAAATTTCGTTCATAACAATAAGGTGACCAAAATAAATAGGTGCGTTTATAATCTAAAACATTTGGTAATGATAAACATGACTGCAATCTATAAACATAGATAATGGACTTTGGCTACAGAGTATTCAGGTGTATGACTAATTTTTGCTAAAACTACCGTACAGTAAATGGCACAATCTCACTAACTTCATGTCAGAAGTCCAATTTTTGCATGAAAATAAAAAAAAGAAACATTTTTGGACTTCCATCATGAATCAAAACATGTATCACAATGGGGCAATTTTGAAACAATTATTCGAACCCACTGTAAATTTTGCACCAATTAATATGATATTAATGTAATTAATTTTACCATTTCTTACCAAATAACCCACTTGTGACGCAGTAGAATCAAAATTAATGAATGATAGGTAACTATAAAAACACATTAGATAAAATAAGACTAGTAAAAATGATTATAAGTGAGAAAAATTGTAAATTCATTTCAATTCTGACTAAATTGGCACTGCAGATCAGACTTTTCGAAAATTTATGTTTTAGCTGCCAGTGTAGGAGAACTACCCATATTCTGACTGAACTGAAAGGCTGAACTGTCCTGGAGTGATTTGTGTTCCATGATACCAAACCCTTGTGTCTACCAAGACTAAAACAATTTTTTAACATTCAAAATTGGATGAAGTATTGGTTAAATCACAGCTTCCTTGATCAAAGAAAAGTTTCCCTTTGCCCGTTCTAGAGGGAGCCACGTTAAAGGCACTTTTGAAGATTTTTGAAGGAAAATGCACTTGTTTAACTTGGTAACTATGAAACTCTAGGGCCGGTTAAAGCTATGGGTTAAAGGGAAACTTCCTTTATTAATTGAGGAAGCTGTGGGTTAAATAAACTACCTGCATCTCCAGGTTCAACCAAAAATGAAAACTGTGAGCAAACATCTTCACATTCAGGTGGTGGCACAAGGTGCCAGGTTTTTGATCCCTTTAGCTGCGCTTGCCACATCAGTCTATTAATAAAATCAAGCTGAAAATGAAAGTGAGATTGCATTTTTTCTAAAATTAAAAGAATTACATGCATTGTGGCACCATCATCATATCCCATAAAAACGTATTCTTTGGATGGAATTTCACAAGCTTCTGGTAGAAAATGAGGTTTGGGATAGTACTTCCTCATTTCTGCCAATATTTGTGGATGACAGTTTCCCCAACCTACATACCAAGATTTTTCACCTGGTCTGTTCTGGACCCTTGCTTCGCTCATTTCAAAGACATCTCGAATTGATATAAAATTTGACTTAAAGTGGAGAAATTGGCATTCCTCGTCTACACTCTTGTACGAGTCTGATATGCTGTTATACAGTTCTTTGAAGAAATTGAAATCGAAATATTTCATTGCTGGCCAGTGAAGAAAAGCCTGTTTTATAACGATTGGTTTTGAGCTGTAAGCATACGGCGCGAATTCTTCCCGCGTCACGTTCTTCAATATAAGAGGTTTGTGAACATCTTTGCAAAAGTTGCAGTTGGACACTGGTCTTGTGGCTTCCCAAATGAAATAATTGTTTGGGACTAGACATCGCACTCCTAGGAAGTAATTAATGGCACTTGTAGATAGTCCATATTCGTACGAAGTCGCCAGCAACAACGCTAGCAATAAAAATACTATAAATAAAGCTGAATTTGTGTGTTTTGAACATTGGGGCAGGCAAGCATTTTCGAGTTCTTTTGTACTGAGGCCAGACTTTACGAATTCTCTGTTCAAGCCGAGGAATATGTGCTTAATTTCTTCGGCATTTCTGTTTTGTTTATTGTTATTCATCGTGGAAAACTACATTTTGGTGGAGATTAGTGTTTTTACAACAAACGTCAATTTGACATGACATGTGTTACTTGACACTTGACGTAATGTCCAAGACGACAACATCTTAAATTAAAATGAATTACAATTCGACCATTTTTTAACCTTAATTTTGAGGACACTTGATTGAAAAATCAATCTCAGGGCTTAGCAGCTTAAATACATTTTGAATATTTTAATCTCATGATTATTTACCTTATTTACAAATTTTATTTAATTATATTATTTTTATTGTGTTGGTGGCGCTGCTGATAATTATTTGACGTGACATAACCTAAAATTATCATTCAATTGGAAGTTAATCAATAGTCATGTCTGATATAACATTTTCGGCTAAAGCTTATTGTAAAATAATATTACATGCAGCGAAGTACCCCCATTGTTCCGTAAATGGAGTTTTATTATCGAAATCGTCAGCAGCCAAAAGTAAGGAAATTGAGTTTGTGGATGCTGTCCCCCTTTTCCACATCGCTCTTCATTTAACGCCCATGGCAGAGGTTGCCTTGATGCAGGTTTGTAAAAAACTAAAATACAAAAATTAGCGCTAAATTCTGATTTAAAGATTGACGAACTCGCCTCACAAAGAGGATTAGTTATCTCAGGTTATTACACTGCTCTCGAGAATTTGAGGGAGTGTTCCTTCGAAAAAGCCAGTCATCGAATATCAGAAAAGCTACCTTCAAATTTTCCATCACCTTGCCTCGTTGTGGTAACTAATTTTTTATTATTAATTTCTAAGACAAAAAATTGAAACTTTCAGGTGGATAACTGTAAACTGGGCATTAATTTGGATAATATTGCTTTAAAAGTGGCTCAGTTCGTAGATGGCAGTTACAAGCCATCAGATACGAACCGTATTTGTTTAAAACCAGACACAACATTGGATATCTGTTCCAGTCTTTTAGAAAGGAATGATTATGACCTAATTGATTTTGATAATCATTTAGATGATATTAGTTTAGACTGGATGAACCCTCAGCTGAATGCGGAAATAGAAGATTTGGTGGGAAGGTTTAATTAACTTGAGTTCAACAGGCCATTTAAACCAGTTCTGATACATTCTGTATTTGTTTTTTATTTATTGTTGCGAATAAAGTATTGTCCAGAGTTTATACAACACTTAAAATGTATTGTAACGTTCACTGCAATAAACAGGTTGTTTGATAAGATGATTTTTATTACAAATAAATAGATTAAAAAACAACGGGAGCATGCCTTGGCACAATCTAAAATGAAACAAAATGCTAATTTCTTTATTTATTACTTTCGTAAATATAAGTAAATAATAACGTTTCTATATTTGTATGTATAGTGACCAAGATTTTGTCATTTCACACTAGAAAAATGTGTTTAAAACTTGATAACATAATGTATATTGCACTGGGACGCAGGTTCATGATTATATCACTTTTTGTGGACCACTGAGTCAATATTGTTGATTAATCAATAAGTGTGAATTGACAATATATTCTTGGGGTACAATAGTAGAAATATAAAAATAGCAACTCAAATAAGGACACTTCTACGTTATATTGCGTGGCTATTTTTTACAGTATTTTGTACAAAAATATGTGACTAATAAAGTAAAGAAACAAAAGATGTGTGCATCTATGCCTCTAGTACAAAGCGTCATAAATACAAAAAAACATAAAATTATTTTGTACTCTTGAATTTAACATCTCTTTACGTCAGTTCTTGATTGTTTCCCTATATCACCTATATCACTTAAGAATACAGTGAAAGTAGAATTGTATGGTACTTAAAGGACCATAAAATTACCTCCACTGATCTTACGCTTTTCTGCCTTACAGTAATTAATCAAATCTCCGTAACTAATAGGTTCTTAATATTTAACAATAAATCAGCGTGGTGCTATTTTCACTTTAAACAATTTATAAAATCTGTAGAAAGTACGAGTATCAACATTGACAAAAATAGCTATTTTTGTCACGTATGTAAAAAAATATCACTATTATAAAACACCCACCAATTGTTTGGGTCAACCATTTATCCAAACAAATTAACAAAACTGCAGGTAGGTACACTTACCATAGCTTTACTGCTACCGGTTTTAAATTTTTGAAATGGTTTCCTGCTAATAATAATGTAGCATATTTTTATTAATTCTATACACATAAATATAGCTACAGTGCAATTGTTTCATTATTAAACTGCACAATAAACTTTATTAACAAATGTGTAGGTACTTTATTGCAATAAATCTGGCGACCAGCGCCATGAACAACAACCTACTTTACTAATAAAATATGTATTTTATCACTATTCATTTGTGCTACTTAATTATTTTCACTAAGCCTGGCTTTGAGCATGCTATCTCTAATTCCATTGGGGAAAAAGTCATTGCTCTTGTTAACATTAAAATATTCACCATTATAAACATGTAAAGGTTTTTTTTAATTCAGTAAAACAACTTTGCGCTTGCCACAAATCAGAACGAGATACCGTCAAACACAACACAATATTTTTTTCAAGTTTAACAAACCCAGTAGGAGTTAACATTACATTTTATTCCAACAAACTTCTGATATGAGTAATTTTTTAATACAGGTACTAAAATTTGTTTAAAAAGCTCCGATTTATTTGTTGTTTTACTTTTTTATTAGATTATTTTATAAATATACTCGTACGTGTGTATATAAAACGGCTCTAGCGTTGATAATGTCTTTTTGGCATATAACAACAGTTAGTAACAAATAACAATCATTAAAAAAAACATTCAACCTCAAAAAATCATGTTTTGATTAAAGCAATGGAAAATAAGAATACTACAAAAATATGCGAGTTTAAATGGGAAGGTCTTATTATTTTTGATAGACGTATTTAATCAAATAAAAATTGAAGAAACAAATTAAAAGAGGTGATTGTGAAATGCAAGTGGACGAATTCTTAATCCCAGCATTACGAATAATTGGAAAATGATTGTAAGTTTATGTGTAACCGTGTTTGATCCGTAAAAAAATCAGTCATCAAAATGGGTTGATGATATGATGAGTTACATTATACCACATAATTTTTCTACAACCCTAGAGTGGATCTACTCCTCTAAACACGACACGGATGGAATATAAGCAGTGATTCCTCGTAATATATAAGCACGAAGCTTCTAGTGGCCACGGTGTATATAAATTCTTTATTCAAAAATCACAACCAACAAAAATTTGCGCCCTTTTAAACTCCAGCCAAGCGGATCAAAAAACTACTTAACCTCTAGAATTTTTGAAGAGTTTAACCTCTTGTGGCGAATGCTATAAATCAAAATCGTCTTCTTTCAAAGCCAGAGGCACGGCGACTGTTCCTCGCCGTTTGGGTGATATTGGAGGGCTTGTTTGAGGGGTTGTTGGAGCTGTAAGGTTTCCGGAAACACCAATGGAAGATATATCTACGCGGGAACTGGTCCGAGATGGCGGAGCTGAACCTGAAAAGCCCCGTCAAGCTTCAAACACTGTTAATGCCTCCAGACGTAGAAAAGTGCGCAAGAAGAAGTTCTATCTCTCACCATTACAACATATATGTATAGTGCACCTGTATAGCTGCGAAGTCCTGCAGGCCCCGAGCGAGGTCTGGTGCTAGTGCTAGCAGCGCTAGTGTTACTAGGACTTCGGCACATTTCCGAACGCGATCTTGTGCTTCTGCTCTGTCTGCGTGAACGCGGCTGGTGAGCAGCTGGGTTTTGATTTTTCGATCTGCAAATTCCCGTTGGACATTCTTCGCCCAAAGCGCATCGACCTTCACAAATTGACTTAGATTGCAGCAACTCCTCGTAGTTGTTGAGCATCAAAGAACACTGTTCTCTGTCTATGTTTACTAAAGCTAAACTTGGATATCGCTCCTTGAGACGGCGGCGCTCCTGCAAGTTCACCGCTTTTAGTGTTGTGCTTAATTCTCTCACTGGACGTAAAGAGAAGCAACGAGCCGTGGGACCACGCGTGGAAATATGGATTCAACAGGTTATTTCTTATTACATTATTAAAAACAACTCATTCACAGTAAAAACAGATAGTCCGTGGGTTTGTTGAAATTCTCGTTAACACTTTGACTGTCAACTACGAGTTAGTGGTCAATTGTGCCCAGGAAGCCGACTACAAGTTAACTCGTCAACAACGGACCTCGTTTAAACCCCGCACTACGATATAATTCGTACTATGTAAGCGCAAATACAACTAGTTGGCTTCGGGAAAGAGAACAGAAAATCGGATTTGGCGTCTGCGAGCAGAAATTTTATTAAAAAAAAATTCGGTTAACACAAAATTATGTGATGTTTTTTTTTGTAAGTATACATTTTTTAGAAGTTTTAACAATATATATGATATTATTTAATACTTTAGATGTGTGTAATGTACTTATACCAGAATGGCTCCTGAGACCCAAATCCTGAAAGTTGCCGTGGCAGTCAACGTGTTAAAGTACAAAGTACTCTTTTTTTTAGAGTTATTTAGTTAGATTATTTATTTTTAATATGTCTTAAGATTCACGTTTTTCTTCATTTACGGAAAGTGTTGTCACAAAAGTAATACCTAACAAAAAAAAGATTCAACATTGTAATAGTTGTGTTTGTTTCACTTTATAGTAGTTTTAAGAAGGCAATTGAGCTTTCGCTAGTAGTAGAATTAATGAAACTATGTGTGTCTCAAATTTTATTTTTTTAATGTTAATAACTATCCACAAGTTTTACTTCAAAAACCTCAACAGTTTTTAATTAAAATTTTATATGAAAATTTCGGAGCTGTAACCCGGCACCTCCACCATTATTGCGCTCCGATGATTGCATTTTTTTCAGGCCTGAATCAAAGGAAATTATGTTTGTGTAACACAAACCCAAAATTTAATCTTACAATAATTAAAAACATGGACAATGGGTTGGCACGCTGAAATCCCTCGTTTGCATGCGAGTTAATTGTGGTTTACGATTCCTGGTTAATTACAGTATAGTTTGTAATCTGCAGCAACTCACAGTGTAAATTTTAACAAACCGCACCAACTAACCTCATTAATTCGCCACATCCTGGGTAATTTTACGTGGGCAAGCATTTGAGTTTTACGGTTTCGGGAATTATTTGTCAATGCTAACCTAAGTAAATATGATTTTATCTCCACTTGTGTTTAAGTAACACTTCACGAATTTAGGATTTAATAACAAAGGATTAAAACGTGATGTTATGAGCCGTTGTGTAAGCAAAGCTTTATGTATTGTGTTTAATAGTTTCAGTAGGGTTTATTGTTATGTTGAATCCTCTGGTTTGATTGTCTTAGAGTAGAATGTCAATGGAATTGTGAAAAAAAAAGAATCTAAATAAACAATTCCTAAATTAACCTACTTTATGAACAAATTTTATCAAACGAAGCTTCATGTGTGTGAAACTGTTACGTCATCACCTCATTTTAATTATTTGTAACATGGTTATTAAGATAAGTGTAGTTTTAATTACGCGCACTTGGGTAAATATAGTGAGTAAGTGTGCAAAACTGAATTATAGTGTACTTTATTTTCCTGTAAGTTAAATCCAACTCATTAATTTAATAACGACAATTAAAACTAGGTGGGTACTTATAAAGTTTAAAAAAAATTGTTACGAGTCGTTAAGTATTGACTAAACAAAATTTCATTTAATATCCACCTTACACGAAAATTGTGTTAGCATATGACTTACTGCATTGTTATCATGCTATGCAAATCAAGTGTTTTTTATTGTCGTCATTTGAAGTTTTCTAGCATACATGTATACACATGAAAAGCACATAAGCGTTTTTTAAATGTGCTTATTTTGGATTTATGAGAATGAGGGCTGTTCCAGTGGAAGTGTCTTTCTTATCGTCAAATAAAACAGCACAATTGCTATAATAATGCCTAAAGGAAAGTAAAACACATGATTATTTTTTCTATGAGGAGATAATACACATACATTTTAAATAACAAAAATTAAATTAATCCTTATAAACCTTCGACAAAATATTACGTTCATTGTTTCATAATAGCTTTCATGTTACATGTTTATAACTTATCGCTTCTAAAATTATTTCAGTACACGTTCTATTTAATCAGTCCATGGCAACACCAGGTACCCTGCTTGACTAAACTTACTCAATTTATCGTATAGCTTTCGCACTTACACCTGAATAAAATAAAGTCTAACATCATTTTTGTGACCTATATCGAAAATAGACTTCAAGTAATGCAAAAACATTCTAACACGACTTTCCTTAAAACAGAAAAATATTTCTTCAATTTTTTGTGCTTTTTTGATGATGTCAGTGTATATCTTATCTGTTTAATTAATTATTCGAATTAAATTTTTTCGTTTTCGAAGCAAATTATGGGCTAACATTATTTAAAGATTTGTTGCTCCACGCTTTATGGAAGAATTTAGGATTATGAAAAATTTTTATAACAAAGTTTCAGGCGTTCCGCTATTACACCTCGGAGAATTGTGTATTTTTATTGCGTTTCCACAAACACGTGTCGTAAAAACCAGCGCATCAAAAATGTAATCACTCCGTAAACATTCGCCTTGTTGCAAGTGCAAGAGAAATAAATTTACTGCAATTTATTCATAACCGATATTATTTTTAATCAGGTTTTTCAAACACCAAAAGCACTTGTTTTTGTACGCTACACTGTATAATCATAATCCGTCTTGCTTTATGCTGTATAAAACCTGTTTATCATCTACATGCAATTTCCATTACTTAAAGTACTCAATTTGCATTCTCCTTTCATAAGTCAAAATCACACAACCTGAATCATTTTCATTTTAATGTAGGTGACTCTATTGGTTGGTTGATTGATTTTGTTCTGCATTGCGTGACGCAGAAAAAAATGTGCCCTACCTAATTAGGGCGCTCCTAGGAGAAACACCCTGAGCAAATACGCAAAACGCAAATTAGGAGCAACACCTGATGCCGCCCGAAATAATTTTTGTCGGTTACTGGAATTAAATTAATTTGCTCAAGGGAAAACAACACAATGAAATCTTTTCACTACTCTTTTCAATTGTTACTTTTTTATTTTTTTGAATACAAGAAAGATTTTTAGACCTCTATTTTTAAAAAAAGTTGTCCCGTGCTGGAAGTACGTATATAACTTTTTTGTATATTGTGTCTAGGTTACCTATTAGAAGAAAAAAATATCGAACTTGACACATAATGATAAAAATTATGGGCATATAAATGTTTGATATTTTTGATAATTCGACACGCAAATGCCACACTGCATTTTGTCAAATCGGAAAAGTAGAACATCGGATTTCAGCAAAATCAGATAAAATTGTTTCGAAAATGTGTTTTGCGCAAACATTTTCTAAATTATTCAGAGGATTTATAAAGTGTTTTCGATGTAGGTCGAATCCTAGTTGGTTGAATTTTTAACAAAAAACCGAAAATAGTTTAGTTCGTGCGTTGAAAACAATCAAATATCGTTTTGCGTTAATAATAGTTTGAAGTAAAGAATTAGGAGCTTGTTATAATTTATGCAAGGGTTTAGTCAATAACGATTATATTTCTGAACAAAGTTCAGACGTCAGAGATGATTTTTAATTATCCTTAGACAAGAATTCAATAGTTTATTTTAACAAACGATCTGATAA
The DNA here is from genome assembly GCA_939628115.1 of Tribolium freemani. Classification (NCBI taxonomy): domain Eukaryota; kingdom Metazoa; phylum Arthropoda; class Insecta; order Coleoptera; family Tenebrionidae; genus Tribolium; species Tribolium freemani. The sequence goes on along the minus strand of OW626785.1, from coordinate 13,375,511 downwards.
TATTCAGCTGCGTCTGCCCTCTACACTAATCAGTGCTATTATGAACTTGCTGAAACAGCCTCAATTCAATACTTTGATGTTGAAATTCAGCACGTTTGATACTGAAAGTTCGCATTTGCGTTTGTGTTTGACCATTATCATTTAGATCCGAATACTGGGAGAGTTACTGCGGTTAGAAATTTAATTACTATCAAGCGAGTGTTGTTAAATTAATTGCGAAAATTACTAACACGATGGAAAATTGTTTGATTATTGATAGACATGTTAAAAAAGTTCGTTTCAAACTCAATTAAGGACAATAATTGCACGAAAATCAATTTTCAAAGCGAATGAAAAATATTACCTTTGCTAGCCGCGTGGCTTCAAAATCCTGTAATTGCTTTTGGAAGCCCAAGTTAGGGTTGGCCACCGCGCGACCAGCTCTAACGACTTTAAGTGCTTCCTTCCAGTTGAGATTAGTTACAGACATGATGTACGCCACTGCCACTGTCACACTGCGAGACATTCCAGCCAGACTAAAAGAACCAACAAAATTAATCATAGCTCCACTGCCACCGAGTAAACATCTGTGTTTTTGCAGTTTGGATGTTTTATTACAACTTTTCTGCAATCTGGTTTGTTATGGCAGGAATTGGAAAAGAGTTCACGTAAATATCGATCGCCTTTGTCATCCCTTTGAGAATGACAAGGTGAAAAAAAAAACAACGCACTGATACTTGCCAATGTATTAAAACGTTCCCTTCTCGCAGTCTCGCAGCGTGGATAAAATCGTTGCATATGGAGAAATATTGAGTCAGGTTTTGATCCGGAGAATCCGAAGCCATCACGCAAAGATAGTGCTTATCCTGCAAAAAGGATAAAATAATAGTATCTGAAGTGTCTCGATTTACACCTCGATTTTCCACTTAAGAGTCCAAGTTTTTCATGGTGCTTTTCTATGGAATGTATTAAAAAAGAAGAATGTATTCCGTTAATTCATTTTAATGTTATTTAGATTCTTGCCTTCACATTTCTCTTCCTTTAGCAGTTGTTTTTTTTACAAGAAATAAAAAAGCGAGTAAGAAAACATAGAACGCGCCCTTACCGCAATTACTGTGTTAACATAGGAACAAGACATCATATTTTAATTTTAAATTTAACTCATTTTAAAAATTATTGACCCGGCGCATCCACCATTTTTTGAACTCCACACCCATAAGAATGCTTTATAAACACTGAAGGCAATTCTAAATAATAGTCTAAATTACCAACTGAGATGGGCTTTATTTGCTCAATTGCAAGAACTTTCGATTGCATACTCTGTGGAGGCTTAACATCATTTTTGCTTACTAAATATGTTGCAATGTTCCAATAGTTTGTAATTTCCCGGAAAATTTTGTAAATAACAGCGTTTTCCAACGGTTATTTCTTTTTGAATTATTCCTAAAATTAAACTTCTTGCAAATGTTTGTCCGCTTTGAAGAAATTCTAATTATAATGCTAATTTACTCGAGCGGTTGCGATTGAAAAAAGAAATGAAGCAGCCATTCTCAACTGAAATTAAATCTGGAGCTAAATGCGTTGACAGAAATAGAATGCAAGAGACTCCGACCATTATAACAGTATCTTATTTTCAGAGAGTTTAGTCATGTTATTGCATTGTATCGATTGGCGTTAGCTTTTGCGAACAATCTAGAATAACGTGTGATAATTCGACGTAAATGATAAATTGTGTAGTAGTGCAAACTGCTCGTTAAAATGTCTTTTTAATGTATTCTAGTCCCGTGACAATCATGAAACAACGGTGATATAATTAATACATAATTCTCATTAGATGAAGAAATTAAATTTGAATAGATTCATTGAGATGTGAATTTATAAGTGAATTTAAATGATATAGTTTGCGGACACATGCAAATTACTCGTTTAGATTTGTGCTATTTTTTCAGCACATTCAAACAAAACAGCATTCATGTAAAAAAAAATTGCTTTGTCTCTATTACAAAAACACCGAAGCCATTAATTGCTTTCGCTCTGAACAACTCAGTGTTGTAATTGTTTTATTTTATTATCCACAGACATTACACCACAAAGCGATGTGTAAAAAATTCAGATGAAACAAACATAATTAGGCCTAATTACCAGGTTTTAAATAAGGTTCAGGAATTACTCGCAGTCATCATAATAAAGGATAACTACTCAGCAGTTCTGTTCCTGGAATATTTCGTTCACAATTAATATCTAAACTGAATTACGTTTATTGATTGTAATAGCTGTTTAATTTATCGTTGGTTTGTGAGAATGAAACTTTTTTTGAAAAATTCTCTTAATTTATAAACACTTTACGAAAGTTTCTAACAACTTCAGGAACTCTGACTGAGTTTCTCACAATTCTTAAACATTCTCAGCTAAAACTTCTAAATTATTTCCACAGCCTGGAGACATTGATGTATACAGCGTACTTGCTAATTGTCTACATATTAGTTCGTATCTGCTGAAACAATATTGCATAAATATTCCTGTTGTTTTCCTTTTTCTTTTCAAAAGTCAATTAGCACGAACTTGCAATTCATCACTTTTTTAAATTCATAATTCATAAGTCATAAAACACATAAATCATTAAACGAGAGCACGAAACTATTAATTCCTGAGCCACTGCTTATATCTTGCAAATAAAGCATTTTACTATTTTTTATTTGCTAATAAATATAATCTTTTCAGACATGAACCTAGGCGTATGTGAACGTTTTGAATATAAAATATTTATTCATTGATTGCTTACGGAATGTATTCTTTTCGCGGAGTCATGGATGGCAAGGATGTGTGTTATGTTGTGCTTGGCTAGTTGGTTAGCGTCTTTTGAGTCCCTGTAATTTCCCACATAAAGGCCAGGCAACACCTGAAACAAAGACGTCAATTACCAAAACATTTTTCTTTGTATGGTCTGTTTTATTATTTAATTTTTTAACATTCTTATAAAAGTACATGTAAAAAACGTTGAAACGAGAACCCCCTTAATGTCTCATTAAAATGAACACCTTTTTGTGGATCAAAACAAGCGATAATTTACGAGTATATTGAATTCCTCATTGTACTTTTACTTCTAGTGAATGCTTCTGTTTTAGCAGAAAAACTCACCTTAGAACATCCAAAGCTTGGGATTTCAGATTTATCTACACTTTTAAAAGAGTCACCGTCACAGAGAAAACTGAACATTTTTGTTATGTCTATAAAAATGCTATAAAACGACAAACCTGTCAGATAAAATCGTCACAAAAACCATTATACAAAAAATTGGATTTTTTATTTATAAGGACAAATAACTTAATAAGACAAATAAGCAAATAACTTAAAAAAATATCCTTTTAACAATTTGTGCTTTTTTAGAAAAATTAGGCAATCAGTTTTAACTGCCAGAGGTAGCGACGTGATGGATATCTTTAATTTACTGCCCACCTGAGGCCCCTTTTTGTTCTTTTAAAAAACTGGTCTAGATACAGTTTGTTTTTCTATTTAATCCGTTCTTGTTCCCGCTTATTTATTACAATTCAGTTGCACCAGAAATCTTGTATGTATTTTCAAATGGATTTGGCTTTTTTAGTAACATTCCCTGAAGGTGCACTTTAACAGCGAAGAAGATTTATCGCGCAAGAGACAAGCTTTATACTTATTGTAATGGTAATAAAATTCTAAATTACTTGGAAAAGTGGCAGCGCAGCTCCGCTACTTATAATGATGTTATCGCACACTGAAATCAAATTACCGTATTATTACCGAAGAAAAATCCCCTAAGGACTTTATAATAAAGTAATAACCGTCTTGGTTCGAATAAAAGTTCCACCAAGAGCAAAACACAACCAGGTCAGGTAAGGTCAATGAAACCAATCCGTTCAATAAACCTACATCAATATTTAATACTAGCTCCCTTGACGATTTAACAATTTGTGCCTTAAATAGGTGATATTTCGTTACTTGTTCGGCGGGACTAAAATAATTCGTCGCATTTATTTTACTTACAGGTTTGTCATCTGGAAATCGATTACACTATTTTTAGGAGAAAAATTACAAAGGTTCAACGTTTCACCGACAATGAAGCCATCTACACGACAACCACATTTCCTACAAAGGTGCGGGTTTATTTCATTTTTACAATTTACAGTCCAGATGATCGTTTGCTTTATGCAAATAATTTTATGATGATTTTTTTAAAACTCATTTAAAATTCAAAAGTTCGTTGTTTGCAGAAATGTTTCGTGCTTGTTTAAGGATTTTAATTGTATGCATATCAAATAAGACTGGATTTTATGGTCCATAACAACTGAATAATCAATACCCTCGTTATAAAATGTGGATCTTTGTGTCAAAGCAGGTTAAGTTCAGCAAAGCGACTTTGGCAAGTCGACCAACAAATCTCAACACTAATAATTGTGTTGTTAGAAAGTTTTCATTTTTGTAATTCTTTTTGGTTTCATAAAATCTATAAATTTCCTCCAGCCTTAAACAGGATCTGACTGCAGGAAATTTTGGCTTGTTACCTTATTTTTTGTACTTTTGAATTTTAAATTTTACCGAATTATTAATACGAAATCTAAACTCAAGTTTTTTAAAACGCTTTGAATAAAAAATCAGAACTACATATTGAAAAATTAATAATAAATGAATCTATAATTACATTATTTTCAACCAATAATTTTAGATTTTAGGAATGATTATTTGATCAGCTGTTTCTCCGACTTAAAACTGCATTTAAAAAAATTAATTGCTAAGTTTTTGATACCGTTAACCCACACCCCTTACTGAACACCTGTTACAATGCAACATTTGACATTACGCTCCTTCTTAATTTCGTTTTATCGCCGTTCAAAAGGGTCCGTTCGTAACATTCATTGCTTTGTAACTCTGAGTGTTAAAATGAACTCGTACTAAAAACTAGATGCTCCGGCTTAAATTCCACACTGAAAAGTAGTGGACACCTACCGTAAATTGTATCGCTTTCCTGAAATAAATGGCGGGTCACTTTACAAGCTTAAAATGCCTCTTTATTGTCTTGCCAAATGCATGTCCACCCTAATTTAAAGGAATAATTTATTACAGGAACTTAACACCGCCCTTTACGTATATTACGAATTAATTAGAGTTGAAATAAATCATAACTTCCTGCAAACATTAATAATAATAATATTTTGTGTCTAAATTAATTATGTGCTATAGAAAATCGATTGTGGGTATTAGAAAGCTTTCAACTCATTAATCACCAATATGTTCAAAGCTTGCTTTGTTGTTGAAGCAATTTATTACGAAAAAGCGTTGACTGAACTTATTTAATTACATCAAGCAGAGCGACAAAGTACTGCCGATATTCGTCGCTCTTTTTGAACGCTGACGACGAAATATTTACGAATGAGTAAACATACGTAAATACGACATATGTGAGTTTCATTTTATTACAAGTCTTTGAAGAAGGTTCTTTATATTTATTCTCAAAAGTGGGCCTGAATTTTTTTCAACAGTAAACACAAGTGATGTGTATTACTTTGAAAAGTCTAACGCTCACGACCCGGATGATCCTGAAAGGGCGGAGAACGCGATAAAACCGGAAACAAAGATGCTAGCAATAATACCCTTTTATTTCAAAGCCCAATTCTCCAAAAAAAAGTTCAATTTTCTACCAATAAAATAAGGCACAAATGCAAAAAGCTTGTTGTTGGTTCGTCGTTGGAAGCAAGGAATTAATTCCAAGGAATTAAATGTTCCAACCGACAGTTGGGACCTTCTTTGATCAATTTTAGCAGAGTCGTGATACAATTGCATGATAATGTTTAATTGAATTAACAATAAAAAATAACATTATGAGGGAATTATGACAAAGCATTGTCATCATAAAACCATTAGCATAATTATGCTAATTGAACTTGTTCTCCATTCATTTGACCTGTTTCTGTCACCGGAAACGTTGAATGGTATAAATTTTTAAATAAATTGAGTAGTTTTAATAAGGGAAATGCGGGTGCACAAACAAGGGACATAAACCAACGATTTTTTGTAATTTTCGGGCTAACGAAAGAATAAGAAACATATTTTTTCTATTCTAGCTGGTCCTTAATCTTAATCATGTCCAAATACTTCTGGAGACGAAAAAGTTTTCTCCTGTTCAAGTTTCTTATACACATAATGACAGAGTTTTTGGAACGAACATTGAGAGAAAACATAAAATTAGCTTAACAAAAAAATCAAGAAACTAAAACAAGACCAGAGCTACAACTGTAAAAAATCGAAAATTTGTGCTGATCGGAGAATTAAATGTTCCGACTGAAACGAATTTTAATGAGTACAACTGCATAAAGTTGAACCAATTAATAATGAAACAAATATTAGGGATGATGGAATTATGACAAATTAATTATCATCAAGCCATTAGAATTACGTATGTAACAAAAGTTTTAAGAAAAAGCTTCATTTGAAGTAGTAAATGATTTCTTGTAAATTAAATGATCCGAATTTTTCACCAAAAATATTTTAAAGCTTTAATGAACTAAAACGTTGAGCGTACCCTTCTCTGTTGAGAAAAGGCCAGTTCTTCCTCTGTATGAACCTGGTTATAGTTTAATTTTTTATATTTTGTAAATTTTGACAACAAAAGGGTTAGACACATGAAACAATTTACCTGTTCCTTCTGCTCAATTGACTATTTTCTATTGGTTAATTTAGAATTTATTTACCCGTAATTTACTGATTTTTTATTGTTTCTCTGTTCTAGCAAGTCCTTAATATAAATTATGTTCAAATACTTTCGGAGGCAAATGTAATTATTAATTTAAAACATTGGTTTGGTTAAAAAATCAAGGAAATTGTAATTTCGCCTTTATATGTATAATATACACACTATATTGCTTCCCGTTGGAGATTATATTTACTATGTGGTGCTGTCACGATACGAAACAATTTATCTTTCTTTGTAAATAATGATACATGATGTGTGCATAGTTTTCATTTTTCAATTCCAAAATTACAAATAAAAATGTGGATGAGACAATCACTGCAAAGTGGAGCTTATCACTTTTAACTTTTCACGCGAACGGCTAATTGGCAAACAAGCCGTGCCGCCAATTAGAACCACTTCAAACAAACCAAGATTGGAGCTACAAATCTTGAAAAAATCAAAAATTTGCACTGATTTTAACTAAAAGTGGCGTGTTTAGGCATGGAGATGAAGTGTGTATGAATTTTATGTGCACATGCAAGACAACACTTGCCTTATTCATGCCATTCCCCATGTCTCCGGGGCGGCAGTTGTTGGCTCGGGCAGCGATCACATGTCTAAACACGGCTCAACTGAAAACGGCTCGCATCCCATCGTCTGAAACGGCGGCGGCGCTCTGTCTGCCCCCGGACGGTCGATATAACACCACAAGGTGCCAGGTGGTATGCGAACTCCCCCGAAACATTCAATGCGCTGCAAATTAACCTACCCTAAATGTTGTGATCGGGGGCAATTATTGTTGTGCTGTTCTGGGTGAATGCCCCATTCGCTTTCATAAAGATGCCATAAAAGGAACAGTCGTTCGGTTTAGTTGTGTGGCATTGCAAAGCCACTTTTTCTTCGTTCGTATTCCAGAACGCTGCTTGTGGTCTCACATGTCGGTGATTTACATAATTATTTTTTTACATGACTTTGCGGTGATATGCGCTAAACATGTAACCAGGATTTTGCAACCGCTAGCTTCGTTAGCGAACCTTTGAAGTGGATTTTGAGTGATCTTACAACTCTACTTTTATGATCCGATTATGTATCTATTTTTAAGTCCAAGAGGTCTTTCGTTCCATTCAAAAAATGTCAAAGGTGAACTAAGAAAAATTCTTTTCTTAACTGTACGAAAAAAATCAGTGTTAAAATATCTAAACTGTTACAAAAAAAAAAACAAATTTCTCTAAAATTAGGATTCGTTGATGCCTCCTTTCGATCCAAAATAATTTACAAATCAATAAACTGTATCCACTCGCAGAAATTGGTAGTCATATCTACCTTAAATGAACATATTAGCTGTTTCAAAACTATAAAAACGTCAACGTCGCATTTTCTCTCAAAATTAGTTGTTATCACAGTTGTTATAAATTATTTGTGCACATCAAAAAATTAATAGCTAATGTAATTTATAGTTTCAATAACAGATCTAATCATTAATAACTATTTTACATTTTTATCAACCTTATTTAAAAAAATAATTTGGTAAAATGCGACGTTGGCGTATTTATAGTTTAGAAACGGCTAATATTTGGACACAGCATCATGTTGCAAATTTTGCGTTATGCCATAAAGCCATGTTCCTATCAAAGCTTTAAAAAAACCTGCTTTAAAAAATCCATTGAAAGCTCAACAACATAAACACACCAAAAAATAGTGTTCTTATGTGAAAAAGTATACACAATACTTTTGGTTTAAGGACTATAATTTACAAATACACTGAGTCAAGTTTCTACTTGGAATTCTAGAAAATAACTACTGGTTTTAAATAAATAGTTCTTTAGTATTTAGGAAAGTCGTAAGATATAATAAACATAGACCCATAGTCATTAGCTCATAAGCAATGGTTACGCAGATATCGGTTTCAGAAGAAACAAAATGACGAAAATCGACGACAGAATTTTTTTCTTCTACTAAATTCAGTAAAAAATATTTTTTCATATGAAATCATCTGGGAAATTCGGTTGCACAAACGAGTTATTAATTTTTTAAGTGCAAAATAAAAAATTCCTTTGCATCTACTCGTACACGTAGTACAGATAAATTAAAAGCAAATTTTGATGTGTAATTTTTGTCGCAGGCAACGTTTCCGAAAAATTGTTTTTTATGTTACTGCGAAACAAATAAAAACGACACTTGCAGGTTTTTCCTGTTGGTGGGAGTGCAACCAACAATACAGTAGGATCTAAATCAAACTTCTTTTTGATATTAGCGTTAATACATGAAGTATAAATTGTAAACCAATATCCTACATAGAATAATAAAAAATGAGAGTTGTTTACTGATAGTTTTGACAAGCCAATACATTATAAAACCACGGTTTATGGGTGTGACTTCGATAAAAATGCTTGAATGCGTGTAACAGGTACGATAAAATTTATTAAACTTCGATACATGGTGAAATATCTACATTGCTGTTAATTTATGTTGTATTTTATCTCCGATTAATAATTTTTGAGCCATAATAGTTATTTATTAGTTTTGGTTTCTAAATGTTTATCCTGTTGTTCCTAATTTAATCCTAAATAAATAAACATTCGAGGGAAAATTGTTTCTGATTCTGATCCTAGATAATCACTTTATCCTTAAACTTGTAATATACCACTAGGTATAAACAACACTTGCTTATCATATCTCTGCAAGTACGTGCATTTTAAAACTACTTCCTACTTAAAATTGCACAATAATCTACATTTCTCGCGAACTTACAGATAAAAATGTATAATATTGATACTTACATATGAAGTTAAAAGCACATGTAGTAGGAAAAATAATAATAAAAATGCATTTGTTACGGTTAATTTGCAAGGATCATGCACATATCGTTGAATATTTTATTCTTTTCCTGCAGAAAAAATTAAAAATCTTGCGGGAAAATTTACCCAAAAAATATCTGCTTAAACAGTTTATTTTTCATACATTGATGAAGACAAACGAGGATTTATGTCAGGGAGGTCAACTGAAGTTGGTGGTGCCGTTCAGCCGCCTGTGAACATATGTGCAGTGAAAGTTTTTATTTGGGTCAACAAATGAGTCACTTGATTACACATTTATTATATACACAAACTAAAAAAAATAATGCAAATGTTAAGAAAGATGCGTTTTTTCACTTTCCATAAGAAGGCAAGAGGTGGTAGCACCTAATCTAGATTTTAAAATTGTGAAAATTTATAAATAAATGGAAAGCACACTAAATTAATTAGGATAATATTGTACGGATGTTTTAATTTATTCAAGAGGAAATAATTAACCTATGAATGTGGCTATAAAATGTATCAATTTTTGATAATTGATAATTTTGGTGTAATTTTTTAAATATTAAAAAAATTCAATTTTCTATAATCCGATTTAGTGAACCCGTGTGTTAATCAAACCGCAGTTAGGGTTATCACTCTTTTCCGATAACACAATGTGGTTTAACACAACTTTATTATTATATGGCTGATAATGTGTTAAAGGGACGTAACGCAATTTTTATTTATAGCAGATGATGTGCATTTCAGAGAAACTACAAGCATTGACAAAATAAACACAAGCCAACAATTGGATCTGTTTTTTATTTGGTGCCAAAGTGCAACACTTTAACCGAAAACGATGCAACAAATGTCATTTTAATTCAAGTCCGGCCCATGTCACTGATTAATTAATGTCATATCTGATACGGATGAGCCCAATAACAATAAATAACTCATAAACATCTTTGTTAGTCCGCTTTAAAAAATGAAGCTGTTAATACTGGACACTCCAAGTGACGTTTCGGCGTGGTCTGCGAAATATGTCGCCAAAAGAATTAACGAATTTAAACCAGGTCCAGACAAGCATTTTGTCCTTGGCCTTCCGACAGGTAAGTTATGTCCATAAAACAAGCCTGACTGATGTCAGTTACCTCTATTGAATTTACACCACCTACACTAAGCCTGTCCAGTGTAGGAGTTCTGGTCACTGCAGCAAAGGTCAGTTCATGGACGGTTTTAGAAATTGTGCCTTCTTTTCATTTCATAATTTCGTCTTTCGTTCCGTTAACACCGTTACATGAACAAACGACTTCCTCGTATTGTTGGTCCTAAGTATTATTGTTTGCTTGCAGGTGGTACTCCTCTTGGTATGTACCGGAAGCTAATCGACTTGTACAAAAAAGGAGAAGTATCCTTTCGATATGTAGTAACGTTCAATATGGACGAATATGTAAATCTACCACGGGACCACTGCCAAAGTTACCACTTCTTCATGTTTGACAATTTTTTCAAACATATAGACATAGACCCGAAAAATGTGCATATCTTAGACGGAAATGCACCCGATTTGATGAGGGAATGCGAAAACTATGAGAAGAAAATTAAAGAGATGGGAGGAGTCGACCTATTCATCGGAGGTAAATTGTAAATACAGCAGGTCTTAGTAAGATTGGATTACTACGTTTCGCTGTCAATAATAATGCAATAATAAATACACAACACGTTAAACGCACATTTTAAATTTAATAAAAAAATGTATTCCTATTTAAAACTCAAAAATTATAAGCAATCCCTGCCATTTTTTATACGCCAGTCAAGTCAAGTCAACAGTCAAGACTATTCATTGAAGTAATTTGTAAATTTCGAACGGTTGGCCTAAAATTTGTAGTTTGATCTCAACGTAGTCATTTTCAGGACAAATTTTAAATGAGATAAAATATTTACGATTTCAAACCTATAGAAAAAATCTTGATTTTCTGTATAAAAAAGACTTAGTGTCTTAGTGGATTCTTTTGACAAAAATGTGCAGAAAATCCACCATAATCAGGTTCAAGGTTTGAAACAGAATACAGATGATAATCGAATGTGGTAGTTTAAAAAATGTTTTTTTAATTTAATTTTCTTTTATTAACAACTTCGTGTTAATCTTTCTTACAAACTACACTTCAATTATCGTTTCATTTTGCTGTTTAAAAAAGTTTCAGTCGACGTACTATAAAAATGTCTGTTTCTCCAATCTAAAAGCGAACTGTAAATTTAGTTTTATTTGAAAGCTTTTAATCCACGGTCAGTTTTGTTTGTTTGCGTTTCAGCCATCCGTTAATGGAAGTAACATTAACTTTCCATTTTCAAAAAAACAATGGTTTGTCCACACATTGTCAGCCCATAAAAAAGAAAAAAGCACTGTTGTAAAGAAGATAATAAAACTTTAATGTCACTTCCGGTGAAATTCCAAATAGATTGGAAAAAAACAAGGGTCGTATATTATCACCGGCGCAAAGCTTTGATAACTAAACTACCCAAAAGCAAACGAAATGAAATTATAGATATCAGATCATAACTTTTCAACATTTCTATTATATAAATGGCATAAATTGGATCAGACTTGAGTTTATCCAATTAAGCACAGACAAAGAGGCTGATTAAAATGCGGGTGGCTGGAATCCGTCTTATTTTTACCGGAATTGGCTGTAACCTGCTTTATTAACTCAATTAAAACGAATGGAATTGGAATCATTACAGCAACAATGGTTGTTGTATAAATTGTCACAATGGATCCGAATAATTACTCTCTATTTGAATAACATGTTTGCTTAATATTGTCCAAACACAGGGATTGGAACAGATGGTCATATTGCCTTCAATGAGCCTGGATCATCCTTGGTTTCCCGTACTCGAGTGAAGACTCTCACACATGACACTCTAGAGGCCAATGCTCGGTTTTTTGATAACGACATTTCCAAAGTCCCAAGAGAAGCTCTTACTGTTGGCGTTGGCACCGTCATGGACGCCAGAGAGGTTTGTTTAAAAATACTGTTTGCACTTGGTTAGTGTGTCAATACCATTTTACGTCATTCTGCATTAATATTCACGTGAGATTTTTATTGCACTTTAATGAAAAAAGTCCAAGTCAATCACAGTGTTTAAACACGCGCGCAGATGTATGATAATTTCAATTTGCCGAAATCAGTCGGAGATTGCAATCTTTGGGAATTTTTTGAAGTCATAAATAACTCACGCTTTAAAAATGTGGGGATAATGATGATTGAATTAAGACGCGAGCACTCAAGAATGCATCTGCTGGATTACGCAGAGGACTCGTAAAAAAATCATCAACATTTGTGGTGTGTCCAAAAATAAAGATCTATTCACGCTTTTTTTAAACAGACATGAAGATGTGAAAGTATTTTTGTAATTTTTCTAAATATAAAAAAACAACAGTGATTTTCATTTGATTTTCACAACGTATGAAACATCTGCACGGCTGATTGGTTATGGAATATTTTTGCTATGTTTTATTAAAATTCATAATATAAAAAAATAATCAATCATCGTCATGCTCAATCTGTCAGCAAGCTACTGGAAATATACATAAATAAGTGGTTGAGATGATTATCAGGTCCCTAAATGATTGCAGGATAATTATTCTACCAAATCTTGATAACATGTCGTGTGTTAGGTAAAAAATTAAAAGAATTCCGTCCTCGTCGAACCGTGAATAAGGCTTCATTTCCACTAATCAACTGAATGAATCAAGGGAAAGAAAGGGATCGAAGGGAAGTTCTCACGCACTTATCTGATAGACCTCGTTGTTGGAGCAATTTAATAATTACCTCGCGTACCTCTTTTACATGTTAAAGCAATAATCAGTTAATTTCTTTCCAGGTGATGATTTTGATAACTGGATCACATAAAGCGTTTGCTTTGTACAAGGCCATCGAAGATGGGGTCAATCACATGTGGACTGTATCCGCATTTCAACTTCATCCAAACACGTTAATGGTTTGCGATGAAGATGCCACAATGGAACTCAGAGTGAAGACCGTCAAATATTTTAAAGTAACGAGTTTCTCAACGTCACAATCTTGTCTCTACAAATATTTTATTTGCAGGGGTTGAATCATCATCAACTCAACGAAACCGATAGCATTGATAGTATCAGGAGTTGAAAACAAATCGGCTGGTCTTTATGATTGATTTTCTTTTCATTGTTATCCTAAGTTAATAAAAATATTAAAGTGGAGAACTTTGTGCCTTATTTCTTAAGCTTACGGAAAAAATGCGTACTTTCAGACAAATCTTAAAATCATAAATAAATTCTTAAAAAACCGCTTTATTACATGAGTATCACTGATAAAAATAAATATAATTTTACCACAAATAATTTTTTTAGTGCATTAAAATCATCAGAAATAAGCACAAAGATGGTGATTTTGCTTCGAGAAGTAAAAACACGATCTTTTTCCGTTGAAAATGTTTTAATATAAATACCTATAGTATTTAAAAAATCCAATCTTGAAATAAATAAATACGATTAGATTTATCACAAGTTCCTTCAGGAAAATTTATTACTCAATATTGAAATAACGATAAATGTGTTGGTGTAGTAATATTAGTATACATATGAAAATTGCCCAAAAATTTTCTTCATAACTTGGTATGTGCTTCAAAAGAAAATATCTATGAAAATTTTATAATTAGCCAACAGAAGATCTTAGCTGGGACACTTCGGGGATACACTGTATCCTATTAATGAACAATATTCCCGATAAAGTAAAAAAATTCAAGGCATTTATTACACTTACTTATAGGTAATAAAGTTATAAAATAAAATTTACTTTGCTATGATAGTTTATTAAATGGTTCTTAGATCATTTTTTATCGGCCATAATTTTAACTATTATACAGTCCCGTATTAAGCACCAAAAATAATAAGGTCAAATTGTGCCAAATTCGGACTATTCATTGAAGTTTTGATGGTATCTCATTGACCCGATTCTACATAAATAGTCACTGCAAATGTAAATCTATCATCCTTTTGCTCCTTAACACAATTTATACTACTTGTAAGTCTATTTATCGGCAAAATTCCGACAATGAGAAATTCATAAATGAAAATATAACTTAAATATTTACGACCATTTCTCCAAATGAACTTAAGTCTAAGCCTAATGGGGTCATTCTCTTTATGTAACATGGAGATCAAGTGCACTATATAAGGAAAGTACACCGAAAGCCTGCGAGGAAGGTAATGAAATGCTGAATGTTGACCTTATAAGGCACTATAACATCATACATCTATGAATGCTTAATTTTAAATAAAATGCTTCTCTCTATTAGTTTGTTTTTTATTGGAAGTTTTTATTATTCAAATCACGCGTAACCTCAGTGATAATGCAAACTTTGCACTTTATTTATTTGTTATAACATAACAGTACCAACATTTAACCTTTGGTGGAAAATGCTTCTGTCTCACAATAAAAAATTCGACCTACATTAGCGCACTATTTTAATAACAAATTTACAGTACTTAATTTGCCTAATTAGCCTGCAGGGACGGCTGATATGCATTATATTTATTAGTCTACATTCTTTTGGTCTTAATGACTTACTGTGAGCAATTTTCACTTCCCCTTTTACTTTTTAATCAGATGTACGAAATATAAGCAAAATTTTTATCCAATCTTCTTCGTCCTTCTTTCTTTTTATGATCTATAGGTGTTTAGGGCTTGTCTTCCCTTAAAAGTTCTACTAAATAAAATAAAGACCTATTTAATTAAAAAAACCATCTATAGTATTGAGGAATATCTGAACAATAACTTTAGAGATATTTATTTGGAAATTAATTAGTTTATGTTTTTAATTCATGTTTATATGGTTTACTATTTTATTTAAGTTTGTTCGTATCACTTCGTATTCACAATTAGTGCATTTTAGAAAATATACTAAGTTTGACATGTGCAAAAGTACTTTGTATTTATAGCACGAATAAAGAATTATTATTATTGTTTACAAAAATATTTTGAAAATTCGACCGCCAAAAAAATTATTTGCAAAAAGTGGTTAGTGAAACTATCAAAATTTACAACTGCCATTTCATCTCTGTCAAATTAAAAGTGTGAACGTCTCTTCAATAAAATCGATCCTCTGAAGAACAGCAATGATAAAAACATGAAAAACCTGTTTCATATTATAACACTCCCAGAATTTTCAAACTTTGAATACCTAAAGACCGCTTAGGAGGGGACACTGGAACAACGCATACTCGGTTTCGTTCTTGTCAGCTCTCCGAACTCTGAGTGACTTTACTATAGTTGTTTCCGTTCGACGGTGTAGTGCGAAAGCATCAAATTCTCAAGCGATAGCAAAAGTGGTTTTGTGTGTGATTTGAATCTGAAAAAATGGCAACAAACAGGGCTACTAAAAGTGGATTTGCTGCGGAAGCTCAACGGAAGGTAATATATCGCCTAGAACTGAAGACACCCTTTTTGTGCGCCTTGCGCGAAGCAGGTGGTTGTTTACA
Organism: Tribolium freemani; assembly: GCA_939628115.1. NCBI lineage: Eukaryota > Metazoa > Arthropoda > Insecta > Coleoptera > Tenebrionidae > Tribolium > Tribolium freemani. Next base: position 13,359,532 of record OW626785.1, on the reverse strand, counting down.
CCACACCTTGAGCGTTGATTCATAATACAAAACATTACCCCTACATTACAACCAATAACTTTTTGTGTTTATTAAATTAAAATAGATATCTAATTTGCACGACAAAAAAAGGTGACTGTTGTCTAAGCTTTTCGAACAACAACAAGATAATCGTTTCAAGTCCCCAAATTCTGCTACCACTGCCCTGGATAAGAACTAGGTCAGGGGAAAATCAATAACTAGGGGTGAAGTTGCAAGCAATCGTATGAGCTTTTTTCATCAAGTTCAAGAGCAAGCGTTACCTCTACCACATTCTAGATTAGGTATTCGATAATTGATCAATTGAATGTCATTTCTATAAATAGTGTGGCTATAATGATGGATTACCATTTCAATAAACCACCATTTTTTCCCAAGAAATTTGATGCAAGCATAAGAAAGGAAATAACGATGGACATTGATTGCACCAGTCTGCGCCCAATTAACACAATTTAAATACATTAAATACACTTAAATGATAACAAATAAGTAAATAACAACAATTGAACCAATAGCGTCAGTCATAAAATTCTTATCGAAAATCATATTTACTCGTTTATGATTTGAGGTACAAATATGTGGCATACAACCTCTTCAAACAATAAAACGCCATGAGCAAGAATTTTAATGGAATATTTCATGGCATTGTTCATGACGCGCTTCGCCAAACACCCGAGGTAAAAAAATTGAAACTTGGAATCATCAAAATGACGAATTATTGCTCCGGTCAACCCGAACGGAAATGCTTGATTAATGAAAGATAAGAAAAGGGAAGTAGGAAACCGTTTAATTAAAATACTCATCGCGTGGTGGACGGTGAATGTCAGGCGTTTCCTTATTGAATGACAAAATAGCACCACCACAAGCAAGAGTCGGATTACCTCAGTTAAGAACATGCCATATGGTGAATGTTACCGTACAAGGATTTGATTCAGCAAATGCCAGGCATTGCAACAGATTCGTCTTTTTTGCTTCGAGTTATAAAATATGGTAACAAGGAGAAAACGCACGGATTAAAACGTCTACAATGACGACCGTTACGCCTCAAATAACTGCTTAATTTCGCTTATTTTAAGGTACAGTTACGGTTTGGCATTAATGGTTGCTTATTAGCCAGATAATGAGTGATTTAAAAAAAGGGGGCCGCAAGTTCTGGTTCTAAATGGTCGAATTTTATCTGTTTTCACGCAAATTGGCTCCATATGCAAATACTGATTGATTATTACGCCAAATGTGGGCCATTTGGTGCAGATTTAATTTGACAGCTTCGGGATTATGCGTTTTTTTTATTTATTTCGTTACGGTTCGTTGGCAATGTTGGGTACTATTCCCACATGCCTTAACCCATTGTAGTCAACCTTGTGGTTCATGGTATCCTCTCTTGGTTAATCAAACCTGCCAGACGATGAAAATGACTCACCGTGACGTAATTCTAACGAACATTCAAGAACGTTAAACGGAAATTTATCACAAAAAAAATATTCAATCACTCCTTATTTGTACAGACCTACTTCTGTCAGTTCCACGATTTACTTATCACTTCTGATAAGTTCAAACATTCATTATTGTATTGTAATGGCTATAATTATATTTGCTGGACTCATTGTACCAGACTTGGGACAGTCATTAGTCAGATATCTACTCATTAAATTACAAATACGAGGTATAAGGATGACGACTGGGGTTACAGAATTAAAATTTCGATCAATGTCTGTGTTTTAAAAGAGAGGAAGTGATTGGGTCACTTCGCATAAAAGATGACCGGAGGTGACAAAAAGTGTTCACTCAACCTGAAACTAGCAAACAACTCGTAAATATTTGAAAACTTGTTCGCTGAAATATTTTGTAAAATAGGCCTTTCAGGAAAACAAAACGAAGGCTTGAAAAACGTGTTCATCGCTCTGAGCCATCCGGGAAAGGAACGATGCATTTTTAAATTGTCCAGGAAGGCATGATTAGAAAGTACGCAGTTTGAACGAAAAACAATTAGCTTGTTTACATGACCGTACAAAAACAATAATTCACCTTTTATGTTGTGTAAACAAATGTAATGAGGGTTTTAGAATTATTAAAGATTGCCACTTATTTTTATTCAATTAAGAAAATCTTCTAAAAATTGTTGGGTCGCTAAATATAGGAAAAAGTGGGGTTGAGTTAAATTCATTGGTATTAGTATTTTTATTTAGAACAAAGGTACAAAAAAAATGGCAAATACATATTTCACTAACTACACTAATTAAAAATATTTATTCAGCTGTTACTTTTACTTCGCGTGAATACCACAAATCATACTTAATTGATTTTTCAATGTCATGATAAAATACCAATTCCTGACTTATTGTTTTTTACAGGTAAACGCCAAGTATAGTGAAGAATTGGCTCATGAATCCTTAGAATGGATAATGAACATCACTGGCGACAACATAAACACCGCTGGCGATATGGACAACTTCTATGAAGTTTTAAAAGATGGACAACTCTTGTGCAAGTGAGTACACATTTTTTAAACGTGACGTCAGGTTTCCTTTAACCATATTCACGTATCTACGATGACATCATGGTTTATTTGAAACAAATTGTACACGGGGTAATTGTGTAATCATGTGTCATTCATAATCACTGAAGTAATATGCCGATTTCTGAACCCCGGTCCGAAATACGTCATTCCCTCCCTTGGTTGGGAAGTAACCCATGTAGAATGTTTGGTAGAATAACCGAGGTTTCATTATTTAAACAAAATGTGATCATAAATACGCTCCTTGGGGTACAATAATTGTGATAAATAACGTTTTTTTATATTACAGATTGGTCAACTGTATCAAACCGTCAATTGTGAAAAAAGTCAATAATAGTCAAATGGCCTTTAAGTGTATGGAAAACATAAACGCCTTTTTGGAGGCGGCTAGAGAGTTGGGCGTTCCTGCTCAAGAGACCTTCCAAACTGTCGACCTTTGGGAGCGACAAAACCTCAACTCTGTAGTCATCTGTCTGCAATCGCTAGGCAGAAAGGTACTGTCGCCTACATTGCAAATTTCGTTATGTAATGAGTTTTTTTCAAGGCCGGCAACTACGGCAAACCGAGCATAGGACCAAAAGAGGCTGAAAAGAACGAAAGAATATTTTCGGAAGAGAAACTGAAAGCTGGCCAGACCATAATTGGTCTTCAGATGGGCAGCAACAAAGGCGCTAACCAATCCGGCATCAACTTCGGCAACACAAGGCACATGTAAATCTTTTCTTTGACAACTTGTAATTAGGTTAAATACTCTTATTTAATAAATATTTAAGTTTCATTTTTTTATGTAAACTGCACGAAGTGCCAATTAAGTAGTTACGACAGAGAAAAATATAATGGGTAGAATTGAAATTTAAGTTTTGGAAAAAAACTTGTTGACAATTTATTTTTCTAGGCTGTTTTTAGAATAAAATATTTATTGTAACAACGACCAATGTCAATGTCTTCTATATTCTCTCTAATAAAAAAAACTACTTACACACTCTTTCATTCTAAATCCACGTTCTCACAATCATTCTCCAGTTGCTCCATTTCCATCTAGAAACAAATTAATGAAAAAATTAAAACAGGAATATCACTAAACAATACCGAATCTAAACTTTCTTTTTTGCTCTTCTTTTTCTTTTTATTACTCAAGTACTGTTGAATCGATTCGTAATCATCGGGCTTATTTCGGAGATGAATTGGAGGAACATCAATATTTAATAATTCTGGTAACATGAACGTCCGCAGCCACCAAACTAGAGGCGATTCACCAAAGACATAATGCCCCTCTTTGTGATAAAAAAGCACGCCATCTAGAGACAACTCAGTTCCATTCGCCACAAAAGGAGTGAATAAATGATCTTGCAATAGTGCGACTTCAGCCGGGAAAAAATCAACCAACATAAAACGAAAGTTTTTACGTTCATTAATGGAACTTAGATCTCTAATTTCGTCAAATTTTGACTTGAGCCAATAGAATCTCATTTGGACCTGCAAGTGAATCAATGAACAATCATCAAGGGATATACGTATTTTCGTACTTCAGCGTTAATTAACGACATCGAGTTCCATGCCAGAACGTCGTAAATGAATAAAGTGTTAACATCTTTGTTGTAGATGCAATCCAGTACTGTGAATTTGTGCCCACAGTCGGGGTTTCCCCCTGGTAGTTTGGATTTAAATGTAAAACTGGCTCTTCCATTTCTGTAGTAACATGTTGTTATAGCCTAAATTGTAAATTGAATGAAGTTGAAAAAGTGGCCAAGTCTTACCTTATTTGCTACAACTAAATAGCGAATCCCTTCAGGGCACAATTTAATAAACCAGTTATCAGGCAAATCATCAGGCACTTCAGTGAACCACTCTGATCCCATAAGTTTGTAGCCAAATGGACATTTTTTGAAATGTTTCTTCCTGTTTAACGACTCACATTCCATTGGCTCTGTTGAGTCTGCGGCAAAAAGCTCCGATAAATCGCGCTTTTCGTCAAATGCTTCGCTTCTTTTTCTGTGAAATATGTACAAAGTTTGAAAATGATGGATTTCCATAGCGAAAATTTTACTCTTTTTGTTTTTGCAGAAATAATTGACGCTTCTTTTCCTGTGTAAAGGCCAGAGTCCTGCCGGAGTATTTATAACAATCACTAAATGAAGACACATTTTCCTCTGCAAGGGCTTTTTCAGCTTCTTCAAAGGACCTTTAAAATAGGACCATTAAGCGAATTGGAATAGTTGTTTGTACTGTCATACATTTTGTTAAAATGTAATTAACTAAACACAGGTGACACAGTCACGTTAAAACACACAACATTTAACACAAAAATTGTTTAAAAATTTTAAAAATAAACATAACCTTAAAGTCGTTTACAAACTAAACTGACGCAGCTACCGATTTTTATTCCAGCCGACTGCTGTAAGCTACCGATTTATTTTTGTACCGAATAAGCAAGCGTTACACAAAAAAATTCTTCATGAATTTCTCGAAATATAGAAACAATCACTGAAACAATTAATAAATGAAAACCTACTGTAAATAATATTTTGCTAATTGAACCGCAAGTGAATTATTACTGCATTTATTAAAAACGAAATCAGACTTTATGAGAAGGCGAGAAATGGGATTTTCAAAATGTTTCAAAGTATTAAAAAAACTGAAGTTTTTTTCTATTTTCCAAAAATAGGATCTCTAACAGGTTAATAAGGCCTTAGGACTACATAAATCACATATATTTTAACAATATTTTTTCTTAAATAAAACATCCCATTAAACATGATGGCAAAGTTCTTTGTGTCAACTTTAAATCATCCCTATAACATGTTTCATTATAACAGTTTTATTAAAAAAAAGCAAATTGCTTCTCTGCAGGCTTTGCATCCTCATTATTTGTTTCACAACTCTGTTTGTATTGCACTTTGTTTCCATAGCAAAACGGTGAAAAAGTCAATCGATAAATAAACAGACCCACAAAATAAACCTGCTAGAAAATCAAACGAATACATATTGCAAATAATTATCGATATGGATTTTGGGGACGATTTAGGGGTGCTATCCGATGGAAGCAACGACAGTTTCTTCGACGAACCCAAACCGGCATCCAAAAGGGCAAGTTTGACCAAAACACCGGAAAAAAAGTCCATCACAGACCTATTCAATATAACCGACAAAACCCCCGAAAGCAATCAAGTGCCAAAACGACCGGACGATTGGTTGGGATTAGATTCCAGAGACACCAAATCCCCTTCTCGGACCCAGAGATTGGCCAAAAAAATCAGCTTCGAGGACGATGACGACATTTTGGGCAACTTGGGTTTGACTAAGAAACCACAAAGTAAACCCGAAGAAAATAAAACACCGTCAAAGAAAATGGATCTGCTTGAAAGTATTTTGGGACCAAAAAGCGAAGATGTGAAACCAGCGACTTTTGAGGATATTTTGAAAGAGAGTAAAGCAAAAACTGTAACTCCGACGACCACTCCAAAGCTGACACCATCAAATCCTCCATCAGAGTCTGTCTTGTTGAGCGAAGGACCTCGGGAAGGTCGACGAAGGCGTAGGTCTTCTGCTGGATTATTGGACCCTCTAGGCTTATTTAGCAATGAAATAAAAGCTGATGATTTTGCTACTAAAGAAAAAACAATTTCCGGCGCTACTGAAACTCCTGTTTCGAAAACTACACCTTCAAAAAGTGCTCCAAACCTTTCTGATCAAGGTTTCGTACCTTATTTTTTTTTATTTTTAATAACTAATAACATTCAATTTAGGGCTTCCGGATTGGCTTGGTGGCGGATCCGCAGTCAAGCAAAGCAAATCGGAAAATGTATTGCCTACGAAAGAACCTGCAAAGCAAGAACCCGAAAAAACGATAGAACCAGCAAAAGAAAGCGACCAATCTTCCATAAACACAATTTTAACACAGCAGAAGCTGGCTCAGTCTCATATGGAGTATCAAAATACGGCTATTGCTCTCCAACAGCAAGAATCACAACTATTAATGGCCCTCCAGTTGAAAAAATACGAGGACAATTTATCCGATATGCAAATGAAGCAACAGGAAGTTTTAATGAAACAAGAACAACAGTTTAATTTGCTTCTAGAAAGGCAGTTTGCTAAACAACAAATAATGGAAAATAATATGCGTCTTCAACAAGAGAGAATTAATAATCATATTCAAATGCTATTAGCACAACCACCAATTGGCAAACATTCGGGTCAAGAGGAAATTGATGATTTAAAAAAGACAGCGAGTGAGGAAAGCGTGAAGCTTTACGAAAACATAATCAACTCTTTAAAACAGAGACAACACGAGGAAATTTTCTTACTCGAGGAGTCCTACAAGTGTGTATCTCCACTACTTTAATTACTTAATTAATTTCTTATTTGAAGGAAACAAATAAATTTGCTAGAACAAAGTTTGGAATCAGTCGAAAAGCGGTTAAAAACTGATGTTGAAAAAATGTCCGAAGTGTTTGAGGAGAAACTAAAAACGGTACAACAGCAACATGTTGACGAAATTACGAAGTACAAGCAAAGAATTGACGAGGGTGAAGTGCACCATTCCGAAGAAATAAAACGGATTAGAGAAAATAATTCTCGAGTTATTGAGGAAATTAAATACGAATATACCACCCTTTTGGAGAATGTAAAAGAGGCCAAGAAATCTGAATCATCGCTATTTCAGGAATCAAATACTTACCTTCAGAAACTGGACAGCAATATTGAAATTCTGTACGCTAACAGCAAAAGTTTGGGGGACCTAAAAGATCACATCCAGAAAGATTATGGGATATTATCGCGGGCGCGGGAAGAGTCTTTGAAAGCTAAGGAGCAAGAGATCATTTGTAATTAATTTTAGCTATGCTTTAGCGAAATTTCTTGATATGTTTTAGTAATGAGAAGTGCGTTAGAAAAATGTCGCGAAGAAGCCGAAAAGGAGAGAGCGGAGCTTCTGGCGTTGGTGCGAACCTTGGAGACTAAAATTTCGGAACAAAACCAAAACGCTCGTGAAGAAAGGTGGGCTTTTCAGCAAGCAGCTAGCACTTTAGCTGCGCGATCAGCAGCGATGGATAGAGAAGCTGAATTTAATAGAGCAGCTCTCGAACGCGAAAGAGAACAGTTAAAGGTAAAATGTGTTTACTTTTTTGTGATTTGTTTCAAATTAAAGCTACAAAAATTGTAGACTTTGAGGGAATCAATTTTGGCCGAACAAGGGAAAACCATGTTGCAACTCTCCGAGGAAAAATTATCGCTCGCCGCTGAAAAATCCCGGTTCGAAACGTCCAATAAATTAATGGTCAATTACGACTCGCAAAAGGCCAAAGCCGAAATCGACGCTGCTGTTCAGATAGCGAAAGAAGCGGCCGAAATGGCTGACAAAGAGCGGGAAAGTCTTCACAAAGAAAAATGCGAGATGGAAAGATTAAAGCGATCTTTGCAAGATCAGGAACGCAAGCTAAATTTGAGAGAAACGGAAGTAGCGAATTTAATGAAAGAAGCTGAAAGGAAGATAAAGGAAGGTGATAAAGCTATTTTTGAGTCGAAAACTATCGAAAATAAATACAACGAAAGACTGAGGGATTTACAAAATCAGCTAAACATGTTATCGAATAGAGAAAAGAAGTTAGCTGAGGAGAAAATTGCGCTCGCTAGGGAACGTTTGTCACTGAACACTCTTATGCGTCAGAATAAGAAGTGCAGTCTTTGCAGTGCCGATCCACAAAAACTTGAAGAAACTAATCTTAACGTAAACTCGGAAGTTCTGACGTCTTATTTTTCTAGATTTGATAATGTAAGTATTACAAAGACAGTGCGTAATCTCTAACTTTGGTTTTGTTAGATTGACAATGACATCCTTCGTCTTCGTTTGGAAGCTACTGAGGAAAATTTATTGAATATAAATCACGATGTGCCAAACTAGACAATCATTTGTAAGGATTTTTATTGTTTGGTTTGTACGTTTATAAAAAAATACATCTTAAGAATATTTCAATCTAAATTTATTTAATTGTAGTAACAAATTATTTTTCTAATTACACCTGTGTATGAACTTAATTGATTAAGTACACAGATAGGCGTTAAAAGTAGGCCGGTTCACTACTGACGATATAAAATATACAAATATTTATAAAATACTGGGAACAAGTAGCTTTAAAATTTAACTTTACAAAAATATACATGTAACAATAAATTAAAACCTGTTAATAGATTTTTTACATTAAAATTAGTTCAGAGTAAAATAACTTTGAATAATGTGGGTAAAATATGTAGGTGTAAAACTTTCCATTTTGTTGAGGTCTGTTATAAAAGTTATCAAGATCAACAATAAAAATTAACATTCTAGAGCGAGGCACTTGAATGAATTATAAAATTAATGTTAAGTAGCAATCTATAACATCCACCAATCACAGTGTCTAATCACATAATGGACGGACCATTGAGCTACTTTTAACATTTATATACATTATACATAATACCAATATACAAGTATTCGCAACAATTGATAATACATCTTATAAATTCTATATACAAAATTCAACATTAAAATACAAATATCCTAATTTATTATTGACTACGCAGACCTATGCTTTACCTCAAGTAATTGTGGATAATTTTCCACAATATTGAGTAAAATTCCATCAATATAGCACCTCAGTTGCAGATTGACCTCCTGTTGTTCCTTGAGAGCTTGTTGCATCTGAAATGAAAGTGACATTTCACGTTTCTTCATTTTTCCGAGACAATTACAGAGCTGAGAAATCACAGTACAGTGCAATTTTAACTTCTATTAAATAAAATTAATGGTGCATACCTTAGCTACAGATTCGCGATCATGTGGAATGACAGGCTAAAAACAGAAAGAACATTTATAAGCGACCAGCAACCCATTATAAAGCAATCACAAATTAACAAAGAAACGTGCAAAATCATCTAAGCGCGATTATGCAAAGCTGTAGTCATCTTTTATTCAAATAATAAAAAAACACTATTTTGTTAAAACTAATCTCTAATTTAGTTCAAGCATTTGTTAAGGCGCTATTCTAACAAATGTTTTTAAATGAAATTGACAGAAAAATTTTCGCGGAAAAATAATTTCTTATGTCTCCGAAACCTTAAAATCCCCCCTCATTGCTTGCTTGGAAATGTATTGATGTGCGGAGATTTTAAAGTGTGCGATTTATATTTTTTTAAATAGAGGTGTGGAAAAAAATTACCTCGTCATGTGTCATGGCTTCCAACTCTGCAGCAAGACTATTTTCGCCAGCTGTGAGCATTCTGCCTTGCTCCAGGCCAGCATGAAGTAGACTAGCTTGTAACTCATCATTAGCTTCTTGTAGCTGAGTATTTTTGTTTCTCAAATTCGTAATTTCTTCGTGAAGTTCTTCGAGTCGTATCGTTTCAGGTGAGGTAGTTGGTAGCGCTGGGGTCCTAGCTTCAGATCTTAACCGTTCGATTTCCCTTGATAATTCTTCGATTAATTGGACTTGTGCTTCATGTTCTTGGTTCAGTCTACAAATAATCATTGTTAGTCTGTACCACAAACGTTGTGCAAAACAACCTTCGTTCCTTCTCCTTAAAACTAGTAGCTTGCTCTTTCGCGAGTATCACTTCATTGGTCAGATCCTGGATTTGATCCGTCAGTTCTTTTCTCTCGTTTTCTAGTTTCTCTATTCGTATCCGTTGTCTCGCTACTTCTTCTTTCAAATTCGATGCTTCCGTTTCAGCGGCGTGCAGTCGAATACTAGCATTTTCTAATTGTAATTGTTTCTCTCGTTCTAATCTATTCAGCATTTCTCTGGACCTCCGTTGTTCGTCCTAAATGAAACCCACCTTAGCATCGACACTCAACCGTAACTCCTCAGACATACCTGCAAACGCTCATCGTATCTCATCTCAGTGTCCCTTAGTTGTTCTTCCAACATTATTACCCGGGCTTGAAGGGCAGCGTTGTCGGATTTGGCCCTTGTGTATCTCTCATCGTTCTGGTTTGCGGAATCCTGGAGCACGCCCACTTGCTGTTGCAGCACTTGGAACTGGAGGAAAAATGTGACCGTTAATCAAGCTGGTCGATAAGAAACTACAAACTGAGTAATACTTCGGAAAGAATGTACAAAAAAAGAGGTTCTCGTCTGCCAGAAATAATACAAAACACTTTTACTTTAAGAAGTGATACCAACAGTTATCTAATCTTTCTAAGCCGTAACGTAATAACAAATTCTAAATAAACCAAATACAATGGTTAATTACTTAACTAACAAATAAAATTTTCTACTTATCATTTCTAACATTATTCCTTCGAAGAAAACATCCTGCGTAAATCAGTTTAACATTATTCCTTCAAAGAGAATATCCTGCGGAAATAAAAAAACTTTTATATTTACTTTTTTCCGTAAGAAGATTATCATATCAAAATGAAGACTAGTTTAGATATTTTCTTGTTTTATTTATGTATGTTGATGTTACATTTCCCTTTATTTTATCTGCTTGTATCGAAGAAATCTTTTAAAAGAATAACGTTTGGTGCCTTGTTCAGGTAGTTTTGACAAAATTTTGATCCTACGTTAGCTAGCGCAAAAATAAACTAAGGGCTGTGCTAAAGGTCTTGAGAACATCTAATATAACTCAATTCAGCGAGTTTTCGGTAAAAAAATTTTTGTTTCTTTAAAAAGTAGGTTTTCAATGCAAGAAAAGGCGTTTACTGTATTTCCATAGCAATAATTTGTCGTTAAATTGTTTTGTTTTCTCACAAAATCAGACACTCAAAAAACATTAATTCGAATAATGGTAATGTGGGCGCGTTTATCACTTGCGATTATTAATAATTTTTCAATTGAATTGAACGCACGATGTAGAACAATTCTAATTTTAACCATTTTCCTTCAAACTGAAGAACATTGCCCTTCCTTTATTCAGTGATTCACTTTTTAAATTAACTTTAATTCAAGCCATTACTAATCGCTTCCAATTAGTGGAATCGCCCTTAGTCACTGGAATTACTTCTTTGTGTGCAGAATATCAATCAAAACTCGACATACTTGATCTGTCACTTCTTCGCACCACTGATGAGCCGGACTTTTCTTAACTCCGTTAACATTAGGAGGAAAATAAGGCGGAGGTCTTAGAAGCCCCTGTGGCGTGAAATTGGTATCCGTTGGACCAATAAACTCGAATTGTCCCTCCCACATATCATAATCAAGTTCAGATAGGTAGGAGACATCATTTTCATCATCACTCATTTTCAAACACCCATTTAACTGGCCTAATATGTCAACGAACACAACACTTGTGAGTATTCACCACTGTCAAATACACTGATAAGACGTTGATAACCCTGGACTTATCTATGTTGTGTTGGGTTTGTGCATTGCTATTCCGCTACTAGTGCAAACTTTAAATTTAGTGTAGGGAGCCGGCGTTAAATGAATCATTTCCAAAACGCGACGCCTGCCAAATTGGTCAAAAAACTTAGCAACCAGTTTGTGGTAAATTTTTTTTTTGTAATTTGATACAATACTGCGGATGTTATCTCGAGTTTTCCAACCAAGCGACCTAGATCACTGCACTGTAGTTTACAGATTTGAAAAATCGAATAGAGTTCGAAGGACTCGATTCCTGCAACCGCGCCTTACGCTTTCAGTTAAAACCGGCAGACTAACTCTATCAGGCGTACAATGTGTATGTGTTGACTGACGTCATGAACTTTGAATTAACAACAGGCATGCAGATGCCAGCCAACCGACCGTTCACAATCTTGAATGTCTTTTCTTCATAATAATTTATGAAAAATTCGATCTGAGCATGTGTCCCGAAACACCTGTTGTCAGGCGCTTGATTGGCGGCTAATTAATTCGATAATTAATAACGGTAACCGATATTTTTAATTTTCCGGAAAATGTTGACGCTCTATTTTTACGCATTATATCAAAACATGTGTTAAAAAACCGTATTCCTAAAATAAGATTCTTGTCAACAACTTGGAGCCCCGCCAAAGGACGTTCGATGCATCACTTTTTGGGGGCAGGATGAGTAGTGGATTCGGCTCAAAGAAAAGTAAATTTGAACAAGATGTTATGTAATACGTGGTCATGGCAGTATAATGAAAATTCACAGTATTGAATTTTTGAGCGGAAGCCCCTCCTCGTGATATCCGTTTACAAAGATACGGTATGAAGACGCGAGTAAGTGACATGTGGATAGGACAAACCAAGGACTTTCTCAGCATTATAGCGTTAATTTTTAGGTATTTGTGGACTTGAGGAAAAATTTTATTTAAACAATTTGTAACACAATGTGAGTTTTAATCAAATTCATAGTTGCGTTGGTTTAGTTTTGTATTTCGTTTTAAACCAAGTTAGTTAATTACCAACGAGGTAATTACATAGAGGAACCCAGAGGATTTAAATTTTGCAATTGCAACAACTACGTCCAAATATTGTTTTATTAAGTAATTAGGTTAATTAATGCTTATATAACATGTATGACAGCAATTTTTCTTTACTTCTGAACTTTTTACAAGGTCGGTCATACTGCAGGTACGTTGCGAATGTAAATAATGTATCCCGAGTTAGAACAATGCTTATGCAACTTTAGTTTCAATCATCATTTAAAAGCAACTCATAACAATCGGCAACATTTACATTTAGGTACAAACATAAGTGAAAATGCAAAGTAAACTAAATACAATTGTTTTTTCAGAAAAAGTCTTATCACACAGTTTCCATAAACGTTTGTAAATCAGAGCATTTACAAAATTTTGAGTCATGGATGATAAGTGATAATCATTATCACGAGATATGTATTTTTTAGGGAAACTATTAATAACAAATAACAATCATCCATTATTATTAAAAAATGTGAACGTTGGGCGTTTTATTTTTACGCCCCTTGGCCAACACCTTTATTAATTTACATGTTTTTTTCCTAAACGTGAGCTTCATTACCTATCTGAATAGAGATTTTAAAAACTCGGCAATGTGGTGGAAAAATGGGTCACAACTAGTCACAGCTTTAAGAGACTGTCACATCATCGCTCTCCTTCACGATCTAAAATATTTTCGGAACGTTTCTACATTATAAATTCTGGACACGAGAAGATAAAATATGTCTCTGACCCGACGCAGGCTGTTCTAGCGCAACGTTTTCTTTTATTTTCGTAATAATACAACAAAACACTCACTTTGTGATGTAGATCATGCACATCTTCTTCTAAGGAAGCATCAGAGTACATGTCATCGGCAGTGTCGCATGTGCTGCTCCTCCCTGATGAATTGAAACTGGAGCTGCGGTATAATTGACTGTAATCACTTTAGTTGTCAACAATGCACAATTGAAAGAAAAGAAAAAATAACTGAATCGCTCACCTGGCTAAAGCGTTCGACCCGAGTTGCCTTTTTCCGTTGCTGTAACAGATACATCTCAGTTAAAATCAAGCGAGTGATGACGAGAAAGATATGACCCACACAAGCACATCATACATAATCCAAACTCACACTTCCTTAAAGGTTCACAAAGCAGTGTTGCCAGGATTAACATATTTCAAAATGTGGGTTCAAGGAACATTAGCAACACATATCTATCTCTGTTGTCTATTTTGTACATAGAGGAACTGCCAAAACTGACGATTGGCAATGTTGTCTGTATATTGTACCATGAGACCCACTCGCATACCATAAAAGTTACCTTTAACACGCCCACAGTCGAGAAGACAAAATCATGCAAAGTGGTACAAGTATGCGTCATTCCTCTCATTTCATAGATGACCACTGACTTTTCTAACAACTGTTGTTTGTGCTTCGTTTCATTGTTTTTGCAATATTTATTTTGTTTTTGTAATATTCATCAAAACTGTTATTTACGCCCTTTAATCTACTTAATAGCTCTAAAAATAATCACGCCAGCAAGGTGTGTTTGCTGAATTCGTAGAAACTACCCAACATAATTACATACCTGTTCATCGTTAATCAGTTATTAATTCTAAAATCGCAATCATTAAAATAGAAACTGCATTCGAACGTTTTCTTTGGAAAAATGTTATGCTGTAACCACATCTCATGCAAACATCGTATTAAAACAGTAAAAACAATGAATCTTCGTTGCACGCATACATATTGTGTGAAAATGCAATTATTCCTATTGTTTTAATACTGTAAATAATCTCTTTGTAATGGCTAGTAAAAATTTCACAGCTTTAAAACTCTCACTGTAAATAAAAAACTGGTAACTTGAGCTTTGGGATTTTATGAACCGGAAAAGTGTAAAATGAGCTCTAAACCAGTATAAAATGTCTTACCACACCGTAAGAAAAATGGGGAAAAATTGATTTCGAGCTAGTCGCTACGCTTGATTGAATATAGAGAAGTTTAAATTTTATGCAGGTATTAACGTTGCTTTAATAATTGTCCACATAGCGTTCTTGGCAATGTTTACAAATTATTTCCACTGACCTTGTAAGCAAAATTAAGTTAACAAAGTTTAATTGAACAACAATCAATCGATTACAAAATCTTGTGCTACTCGAATAAAGATAACTTTTTCAACACTCACAATAAGCAATCTGGACATTTTCACAACAATGAAAAAATATAAAAAATACTTACTGCCTGAAAGAACCCCATCTCCGATTTGGCAAGTTATCTGGGTTGCTGCAAAAAAGCGGAAGAAATTAGTGTCTTTCACTAAAGGATAAAATCTATACAACAGAGCAAATTTTGACAAGATAAAAACTCGACGAAAGCACGACATAAGGATGAGAAAAATGGAAGTGTTGTGTTTTAAAAACGTCAATCACAAAGTGTGATGAAAATAGCTTGGCTTTTTAGATGTTTCAATGCTATTAAAAAGATTGGAAATTTTATTGAAGATGGAAAAAATAATAGTCTCTCTTTTATATTACCTCCAAACCAATAAATAATATTACCATCAGGAAGAGATTCAGTAATGTAAGAGAAAAGTTTTACATTTGTGAATTACTTTTTCAAATCTTATTAGAAGTTCTGAATCGATTCAAGTGTACTCACTTTGATGAAGTCCTCCTCAAGCTGGTTCGTAACCATGTGTGCCTATTTATACCTGAAGATGGACTTCTCGTTCTAATACCGTCTCTGCAAAAAAATAGTACGTACTTTACTAATTAGTAGACAAAATAACATATTACACCCATTTCCTTGAAGTGAGTCATCTGCAGTTTATTAAAAATCAGGAATCTTGGATCACTATTAATTTAATGAGCTTTGTAAGTCAAGTATGAAAATTGAATAAAAAAAAACAATTTAAATTAGGTATTTTTGAATATTTTTTCGGTTACCCAGATTTCTCACAAACTGATCTTCGTCTAGCGATGACACTAAAAATGTTCCATTATTTACAAATAAGTCTTTGCAATTATCAACAATTTCCACCGTACCAATCTCTCACGCTTTACCTGGCAGTGAAAGTTAAACTTATAAATTTCTCGACATGAGTCATAAGTTATGTAAGCAATTAATAACAAAACAGTTGAGCTTAACGGCGAATTAAATTTAAATGAATTATCAACGCAAACAATTAAGTCCAAGGTGAGAAAAATCGGCGACCCTTAACAAAAATAGAACGAATAGATTCCTCCAGTTAAATATCGATCCTGGGTTAATTACCATTTTCCGTGCCAATATAGGACGTTTTCACCTTGACAAAGATAACCCTTTCCTCGAAGGAAGTTGTCAACTCACCCTAAATTCCTGTCGCTGGAAATACCCGAATCGGCGTCGATGTCAACACCTTCCCCATTCCATTCGTAGTTTTCACCGTCTGACAAGGAGGAGCACTGACTTTTACTCTGCTCAGCAGGACGAGGACTGTCTGGTGGATTTAAAAGAAAACTCGGTTCCGGGCCTGCGCTGCCATTTCCCATCGTCGAGTCTGTTGCTGCCGTGGTGGGCGACATCATGCTCTCTAAAAACCAGGACATCGCAACACTGGATTAAACCTATTGATTACTGTTATTTGGAAACATATCTACAACTGGATGCTACCACATTGTTAATAAAAACGGTGCAATCATGAATGAGCGGTACACGTCATTATGTTAGTAGGAGAACGGAAACGAATGAAGACATAAGTCTTCGGCTGCCTCTCCTAACTGTATTCTCAAATAAAGGAAAATTCCAAAAAGAAAAAATAATAAAAACTGACAAGTCTTGTTAGTTATTGGTGGTCATTCACTTTAATCTATTGATTTTGTAATTTAAATCGATTAAGTTCGGTGAAAGCTAAATAAACAGCAAAACAGGATTAATAAATTTCTTTTACAAATGTTAAAAAATTGGTATAAATTATCTAATTTCAATAATTAAAGAATTTCTCTTAAAAAATCAATTTTATTTAAAAGCCGTAATGGTTAGTGCAAGGAAGCCAGTTAAGCAGATTACGAACAACCCATTTGTAGTGATAATTAGTGTTAAATGGTAGAATTAAAATCTAATTAAGCTCAAGTTTCTCTCGAAAATATGTTTTTATCAGATTTATTAATTATCTAACTTAACTAACATAACGATGATTTTTCTAGAACGAGCTTACAAAAACATTGCACATACAAACATTCTTTAATTGGCAATGTTTGATAATAATGGTAATATTTGTTAAATTACTTTAATTGCACAGCAGTGACTGTAAAATCGAATAAAAACAACATTGGACTGAACCAGCAGTATTAAGATAACCAAAGCAAATTGTTTTAATTCCGTTTGATTTACAATTATAAAACAATTATAAAACTTTTTCTAAATTAATTTTGTATTCAAAATAAATAAAGTATTTTTTTTTTTTAATAGATAGGTACTTCTAGATTTACTACATTTTGTTGTTAATTCTGTTATTCTTCCAAAGGCCCGTAGACAATCTAAAAACCGGTGGTTTGAAGAATACAAATTACATACATTTAAAATTTGTATCAAATTGTACAAAAAAGTAAAATTTTGTAATTTTGGTTTTTGCTGAAAATTCAAAAGTTGCAGCTGTATGTCCTGCAATATCAAGTTGTTATCTTAAGCAGTAAATGTTATGTAGCTATCAACTACATAAAAACAGTAACACAAAGTAAATGATTTATAAAGAATAAAGCAAAAAAGAGAGAATTCTCACTGAATAAAGAAAAATTGGTATAATTAGGTACTGCTTTTTATATTCCATACCTTAATATGGCAGAATAAGCCACAAAATGTAAAAAAATCCTTTATTATAATAGTGTTTTTATTGTATACTTGCCTAAAGTCTTCTAATGTAATTTAGTTATAAGAAAATATCAATGTTTTAACTCAGCCCTAGGTATTACATATGAGTACATCCAAAGTGCATGAAACCTCTCAACTACTTCATTTCAAGGTTATAATTGCTAAAAAGATTAAAATTAATTAAATCTGTCATGAGCTGTACACATAATTAATCTCTTTAAACTCAAATAAATAAATGTTTAAAACACTTTGAGACTAAAATTCAACAAGGCTTGTCTTTAAAGCATTTCAAAAATTATTGCTTTTCGTATTTCTGGTGTCCTCCATCAAAACAAAAAAAAAGTAAGTTTTTATGCTTATTTGTGACCTCATCTTTAACACAAACTTTGTTGTTTGGGTCAATTAATAAGTAATTAATATTAAACTGTTTTCAAGTTCATTCACATGTAAAAATCTGAATGTAAAGGAATCCGGAGAGATAGTCAACAATAAACGTTGTACCAGGACGTGCCAGCTATAATTGAAAAGAGATAACACACCATATACATACATTCATAACGCTGTACCGGTATACCAGAGTTTGCAATAAAAAGTAAACGTCCTCGTTCTCAAAACCTTGCATTTTAACAATTCAAAAAATTCTAAAATTAGAAAACTCAACAATACTCTAGAAAAATAATTTGTTTCAACCAAGCTTTACATCGCGATTTAATGCCACATTACTATTATCTAACCAATTGTTTTATGCATTTCAAAAGTTCCTTGTTTATACAATGCACGTAGGTAGTGTAAACAAAATGTGCCACAAATTGTATTCTTATGATGGTTGCATATCGTTAGTTCCAAAATACACACTCCGTATTTAGAAAGCTTGTATCTAAATTTAATTACCTTGTGCATTTCAAAGTCTACGAATAAATCAGTGACATCAAGAAAATAAGATCAAAGTCGTAATTCGCGCTCACAGAAATAAAGTCACGGATTTTTTTTAGATAACCTGGATTTCTTCCACATTACATAAAAGTTATTCGATAGAAATGCAGCTTCACACATCGTGTTATCGACAATGAAAGCTGCTTTGAATTCATGAAACTGTAATAATGACATGCAGTATTAAAAGTGCAATGAAATTAATAATTTATTATTTTTTGTTGAAAGTTGCAAATGTTTACTAAGGATGTGTAATAATTGTAGCCGTTGGAGTGTGTAAGTAGATCGTTAAACGTGACAATTGGAGCATTTATGTGAAAGAGATAGCAGAGTGTCTCAGGTGGAAATTTGCCCTAATCTGGAATTTAGGAAATCGTGACACCTGTCGGTTTTATTTTTAAAATATCCTACATTTACTAAAACAATAAATTGTAATACACTTATGTTTATTATTTTTTCGCTGTGGTATGGTGATAGTTATGACAAGTTTAATGAATTTCCTAGACATAAAACAAATAAATGTATCTGTAACATGTCTCGTGTGCCACATGGCGCATCTGGTGGAAATCTAACCACGAATGGCTTTCGCCCCTAAAGTGTTACATTTGAAATGTCGAGAAGCAATCAGGAAAATAACAGATTGGGTCTTGTAGGATGTACCTCGTGCGTGATCATCAAATGAGAACAATGGAAATTTTATCAGTGACTTTTGTTTTATTGAAGTTTCACTTTGCGGTT
Source organism: Tribolium freemani (assembly GCA_939628115.1). NCBI lineage: Eukaryota > Metazoa > Arthropoda > Insecta > Coleoptera > Tenebrionidae > Tribolium > Tribolium freemani. The sequence continues at coordinate 13,340,146 of OW626785.1, read as the reverse complement.
AATGGTAATAAATAAACCGACCTACATTTGCAAGCAATGTTATCAAAACTGTACCTGTTCCATTTCTTTATCGAAATCTGTATAATTAGTTTCAATGACAAAAGGCTGCCCTAAATTTTCGAAAATTGTATGATAATCAAGCAACGACCTGACGATAATGCTACAACGAGGTCGGCCATAACTTCAGAACAAAAACGTTTCTTAGTTCTCTTCAATGATAAAGTAGAAAGTCTGAGGCATTTTCAACGATTTTTGTTCACACATCGTGAGTGAATGACTCATAAACTTCAATGACATGTCGTCTTTTCCCAAGATTTTCCGTTTCTGACAAAGTTTCATTTTCTATGGTAGAGTGGCTTGAACAAAGTATCCATAATTAATTTAGATTATCCTTGGGAATTTGTTGAGAACAGAGTCGACGATATTTAACGCTAAAGCGCAAATTTCTGCTGACGTCGGTTTGTGAATTTATAAATTAGCGGAGAAGAGCAAATCGATAAATACCTAATTGGACAAATAACTTTACTGCGTAGTGTCCATTTTCTACACAAGAGTGAAAGCCCTTTTTGTTATGATTTTATTAAATTTGAAGGTTGATAACCCTCGAGATTCAGTGATTTTTGGCCCTATTGCACAATACTGAATCTCTTGAAAAAATAGTTAATGTTGCATAAAATTTCTTAAAATTTTTGTTCCACATTTCAATTTATTCATTGAGAAAGAAAATACAAGCAAATTGATTTCTTAGGCTATTTAACTGACCATTTAGGTCTTTAAGCTTGAAGTCGTTTGAAGTTTTATGATCTATTAATATAAGCCCATATTTGACAAAATATTTAGCTGAAACATCGTATTCTCTGAATGATTTTTAACATGGAACAGGTAACTTTTTTTATTTTACAAGTAAATTCATCAATTCAAAATGGTTATAAAGTACCTATTTATATGGTACAAAAGACCTACGACAGGTAAAAGTAGGGAGGTAAGCTGAAAATATAAGCTTGTGAATTTGCTTTGCTCTAAACTTACTGTAGGTACTCGTACTGTCATTTCCTTAGGACTTGAACTAAAATAATTTTCATTCTTGCTCTCTACTCTAGCTGTGTATTCCAGTTCCCATAAAAAACAATTTTTTGTTAATCTTTTATTCATAATCATAACGTATCCCAAGGTTAGCGATGACATATCAAACAGGTATAAACAATGTTTTAACTTTTAACTTCTAAAATCACAATCAAATAAATAAAGCAAAAGTAAAACGTAATCAACTCAATTTAAAAAATAAAGAATCAGTCAAAAATTTCTGACCTAATCATACGTAACTGTACTGTAATGGATGATCCGTTTTCAAACAAAGAAATAGGATGGTCATGGCATAGTGTTAAAATCTCATTTCCTAGTGCTAATGATGTTAATGATTTATGCCCAAAACAGGAAATATTATCTAGTTCAATAAATGTCTTCCCAAAACAACTGTAAAATTCTTCAATTTCATACTTGATTTCATCCATGCGTAAGCATTAAGATAAAGGACAAACTAAAAAATATTCATTATGCAAATTTTCCTCAGCTGTTCCAAATAATAGCGGAGATTTGAATGTCATGACATTCTAACTCTAAAATCTCTCCAAATACTAAATACATAATCTGATGTATGTCTCGTGTCGTGCAAGTGATGGCAGTGAAATATTCTTGGAAACGAAATGAATTCCTCAAGCCATATTCACGTAATTGCACATTTTATGGCTCACGTCCAACCCTTCAGTTTTTTCCACTCTTAATGCCTCTATTAAGGTGGGAATCTGTTCTGTTATTTCACTCAAAATTGAGTGGATTTTTTCAAGGTTAGTCATCGCCATTGTTTCAACCATCCCACTTTCCCCGAAAAAAAGAAAACCAACTAATTTTTAACAAAGCTTGAAATGACTATTGCATTCCGAAATTGCCTTACAACAGGCCATATAACAAACATAATACACCTTTTATTAAAATTGTATGTAGGTGAGTAATGGTTTAGTAACGTTAATTAATAATCGCGAAATGATTGTTCTGTCGTCTATTGTGCAGAATGGGTGAAACTTTCTTCTTAAACTATTTAAGTGAAATTGCCAAAACCCACAAATGAGTATGTAAACCACCTTTTACAAATTCATGATCATGATGTGACGCCTTAATTATTATTGAAGTGATTAAATTAAATTATAGGGGAGCAAGGCAATTGTAATTTAACCCAATGAATCTTAATATCTACGCGTACCTACTCACGCTGCTTCTATTGTATGCATTAACACCTACGCAAATGCCTATTATTAAAAAAAATCAAAGCCTCTACAAATAACACCAATCCTCTAAATTAGGTAACACTTGGATAACTAAACATAACGTATCCACTGAAGGAAAGAACTCGGTTTTACCTAGTAATCTTACCTGTTTGTAAATAAAAAACAGGTGTAATGCACGTTAGGTAGTTCTAACATCCAAGGTAAACCCAGGTTTGCGCTATTTCAACTTCACTACACTAGTCCACAAGAACATTCCACGGTTTGAAGAGCAGTTTTGTTTAAATGTTTATTGATAGAGTGAACAACAATGAAGTGAAATACAAGTTCGTCGGTATCCACATACACTCACCTGCTGCTATGTGGAAACGGACTGAAGAATCTAAAGTGGGAAGAATTTGACGGTGATGATGGTGAGCTTGCGCACAGAGTGTTTCACCTGTGTTTGAACAATCAGCGACACTCAAACGGTTGTGGGTGGACAAATATTTGGAAGATCGTGTTTGTGTGAACAGATAAGATTTTTATTACAAAAACGTGATTTTCTAGGCACAGTAATACCACTCATTTGTTTTTACTTGTAAAAGAATGCATACATCAATGATATTAACGTGCAATAATTCTTTTATTAGTAATAGATTATTTTTAATTAATTTAAACGCGGTTTCATCTATTTTTTATTAAATTCACAACTTCTAGAATTTACTGATTTTCAACCGCAATTGGCAATTTACACCGCAGAACAGGTGGCTCAGAAAAAATGTAACTATTTTCAGAAACTGAGACGGTCTCAGCCGGATCAACCTGTATAATTTCATTTTCTTATTAATTGTATAATTAATTAGACAATTGAAACAATTGTATGTTGTATGTTTATATATTTTTTGTGATTTACTTCTTCAGTTCTTCGAGACCTAGCACAACCAAATATGTTTGCCAACATATTTAAATTTCTAAACACTTGGTTTTTACGATAATTTGATGGAAACAAAGGAAAAGTGAATACATTTTTGCACCGTCTTTGCTCTACATGCTTACCATTAAAAACTAAGTATAATAAATTTTGTTGTGGTAATTCACAATTAGGAGGTGAATGGAGTTACGAATACGCATAAAAAAGATAGATAAATAGTAAAAAAGAGTAATGACATTAATAATATAGAACAATTATCTAGACATAGGTGCTCGTATATTATGTCTTTAAGTTAAAACTTTTCTTGATAATGCATCAGTTAGTTTAGTCGCAACAAATTTTGAATAATAATAATATCAAATTTGTTTTAAACTTGTAAAAGATCTGAAAAACAAACACAAATTAATTAATTACCTAGTCTAATGGTCATAATCATAACATAACATATCTGATTTTTCGTCCTGTTTGTTATTTTTTGTTACATATAAATTGATATATTTGTATGTGCTCGGAGGTCATTGCTCTACCTTTCCCAAAATTATGTAAACAAACTTTCGTTTCGATTGATAAAATCGTGAATAATTTTGTTAAATTAATTCCTTAATTTTTGCAGGAAACCAAAGTTAGGCTTATTATGTTTGTAAACTTCTAGTCTTTCCATGCATCACAATAATTTAATCGCTCTGAGTCACATCCAACGTAAATGTAATTTTCCTTATTTTTCACATAGCTACAATTATTACTATAAGTTGTTACAAGCTTTACAAATTTTAAAGTTTCTCATGGGTTTTCTCAAGCATAACAAACGGAAATCCTTAGTGAAGTGCGCCCTTAAGTTGTTACAAGTGTTATATAAATTAAGTATCATATAACGACATCGACATCCGTCCGTTGTGATGGAAATAAGGGTCACTCTCGACTGAAAATAGCAACCACTCAAAAAACCCTCTGGGTGAAATCTGAACCCGTGAAGGGTGACGACTTCGGTTACATTTGTATTTGCTTTCAAAAAATTTTTAATGCTATTTTTTAGTTGCGATTTGTATTTTCATGCAGAATATCGTATGAATTGGCAAGAGTAGGTGGTATTTTTTTATACTTTCATTTTTGTACTGAGCTGTATTTTGTTAAAAATTATTGTACGCTTATACTTTTGTGTATTAATGGTTGCCTACACAAATTATTAGTTTTGTCTATTTTAAATACCAATACATACATTCATTTAGTTTTTACGATTGCTAATTAATTCTCACTCATGAAACCTAAAAAAACTAATGATCGATTTTAATTATTTTAAACAAGTATTCGAGTTGGTGTAAATTATGTAATACACCACCACCACAGAGAAAAGAAAGAAAACAATAATACAATTAAACGAATTCGTAATGTTCATACATCAGTGGAACATGAATATTTGATTTAAGTACTAATTGTTATAATAATTTCAGTTAGATTTTTATCAAGAGTAAAAGAAAAAAATAATAACATGTTGAAATGATTTTGAATTTATGAGAAAAAGCTGCTTAGTTCTAAGCAAGGTGAAATAAATATAATAATATAACTCTTTGAACTTACACATTCCCACAGTTACATCCAGTCAAAATGACGGGTAATCGGGAATTACACTAGGGGGGTGCGACCAAAAAATGAACAAGCCTTGTTTGTGTATATTTTTTGTTATGTGTTTTTAATTGAAATAAAAATATATTTAATTAGAACAACCGAACAATCTATCTTTGAAAACGCATCGCTTAAATGATTTTCAAAGTAAATGCACGTTTGCGTCTTCAAATCAATAGTAATTAATTATATGGTGCCGACTCGTCCTGATTTCTTATGCATATCCGTACTTCCAACGTCATTTCTGACTAGTGAATAGAAATTCATATAAATTATCGCATAATAACGTTTACTTACCTTTAAGTTTTCTCAAAGAATACTTTCTTTCTTGAATTTTCTGGCGGCGACGTATGGCACGAACACCGGAACAAAATTCCTTGAACGACAGCGTTCCATATCCGTTTGGATCCAGCTCATCAAGAATATTGTTTATTTCCTGCGACAATGTGCTGTCTTATTTATATAACCGATTGAGAAATTGATTGTGCAATGACTGAACATAATTACTAAACTACCAATAATCACATTTCTCAAGTGTGTTGTTTTTTTGTGATTTTCGGTAAATCATTGAAGCATTGATTCGAAATTTGCACGTAGGAAATAGCAACAAGTTCATAAAATATTCGAACATATCGCAATTTCCTGTGACAAAATTACTATCTCTCTCATTATCGAAATGTTGAACCCCTACCCTATGTTTATTGGTTTACATTCCGTAAATTCTACCAACTGGAAACTGTTCTGTAGTTCACCGGATGTTAATGTAATATGAAGTAAGCATACATCGTGAATCACTGAATTTGCTTATAGGCACTCAATTTGAATTTCTCTTTTTGAAGAACGTTGAAGAATTTTTTCGTTTATTCAACAAAGTAAAAGAGCAATCAAAAACGTATTAAATAATTTTTCTTAATTACTGTCGTGCTACAGATATTACTTAGACAACTAGACTTAAATAATTACTCTAGATCAAGGTCACTACAATTAAAAAATGTTTTGACTTCTTCAACCTGATTGTGAGAATAAATTACAGATTTTTTTTCCGTTTTGGTAATACCTGACGGTGGTCCGTCTGTGGTGTGAAGCTGTAAGCAAGTTCTTGTAAATAATCTATTTTAATCCTGCCAGTCCTGTCGGGATCACACAACCGAAAAACTGTCATTAAATCTTTCACTGACAACACCTTGTTTTGTTCACTAAACATTATTATCCATTTTTTGAATCTTTGTTTAACAATTTTACAGTCACCGAAGAGTTATTCGTATAAAAAAGAATCATCGCGAATGAAAATAATTTTTTGAGCGCGCGGAAGCGACTCCAGTCCGTGTTCCACTAGGTACAGTATGGTACTACCTATAAAAGTGTACGTTTTCCGCACTGAAGGTGTTTCCGGGCTTCATAATTACAGATGTCCTTGTTTTAAATATAGTAAATAAAATTACAGCAAATAAAAGTAAAGTGGAAATAAAAAGATTGCGTAGAAAATTGTAGGCTGCGGGAATATTAAATACTTAAGTGGAGTCATTATCACCAGCTAAATTGCTTGCAATAGACATTAATGTTGTTCCAATTTATTTGTAATATTTATCACAATTGTTTGTTGCTGAAGATAGACATGAAAATTTGCTTTCGTGCCGGTTGCCATTTGCCATTTTTGTACTAAGAAAATTTATGGCTTAATCGATAAAACTTTTTGCTCGCACTCTTAAAAATATCAAGAGAAAATTACTCATAAATTTTCATCGTGATTTGTGATTTTAGCCGTTCTTTTCACTTTTAATGAAAACCATTGGAAAAATTAACGATTAAAACAATTAAGCGCTGCTTTCTGTTTGGGCAAAATTTGTGTTAATTAAACAGCACTATTTCACGCCGTTGATGTGGAATTTGTTCAAAAATTACTCTTTTTCGAGATTCACCTTGAATTTAGTTTTTTTTAGTTAATTGTAGTATTATACGAATACAAGTATGAGCAGAATATTTGTTTGTAACTCACACATCAGATAGTATTCTTTGAGCAGCTAATGGTCCATTAATAAACCACAACTGAATATTTGAATACCTTAAACAGATGTATTGGTGTGTTTTCTTTTAAGCAGTGTTGTGATTAGAAAAGTTCACTGACTTAAGAGTTATATGTTTAGGTGTTATTAAAATTAGTCAACTATAACACACAGTTTGGCTAAATTAAACTACATTGAAAAAATATATCGTCTCAATTGTCACAAATTACTAAAAAATTGGAGGAAAATGTGGAAATTAATCAAAAGTGTAATACTTAATGGTTTGTTAGTTTTTATGTACTACCTACCTTAAACTGGGCTATAGAATATGTATGCACATTAACAACATGTTAATATTTATTGGAAAGTTTTAAAAATGTTGATACGCCCCGTAAACATGAAATACAGTTTCGGTTTCATCAATAATAATTGTTGTTTCAGTAATTTTTGATCATAATTTTTTTGCTTATTGTAAATAATTATTAGCAAATATTAAAGATTTCATAAATTTTATATAATATAGTCTACTTAATACCATGTACAAAAAATTGTGAATATGAATATTTTTTAAATTACAGTGTAATAGAAAACTATCAAGGACTGAGTAACTTTGAGGAGATAGTCAATAGATGTCACTAGGTAACAAAGATTATGGAAAAATGAAAATAGTTTCGCATTTAAATGAATTACAAATTATTGTTATTGTTTTTTTCGTGGTGTTTGGAATTTATTTAATGAAATAAATAAATACAGTTTGGCCAAAATAATTGTTAGATGTTTGAAGGAATTATTATTAAATAAACTACTTTGGTTGTTTTTGAATGACAAAGTTAAAAAATCAATTTTTATATCATTTTATAAATTCGTGGACGACTTTTCTGTGTTTTTTGTTACAGACGTTTCTCATTGTAAATATTTCGTGTTGGGAATTTTTCAAGTTGACCCTATGATGTATTTTTAATGACACTTGATTCGAGTGTTTCCGACCGTCTTTTGTGTGAAATTTAAATTAGAAAAGAAAAATTAAATATTTTTATTGTTAATAAAGACGACGTTAATGGAAGTTGCCTACTTCTTCAACATGAACATGCAAATGACTTACAATGTCGTGTCAATAAAGCAAAGCAGAGTAATATTTTATTCAAACACTGTCTCCATGTTAGTAGCTATTCGGTTACAATTCAGACCCTTGCGTCGTTACCACATAAATATAGACAATAATTAACAAAATAAATTAATAAAGTAAGAAAGATATCCTCGTAGTTTTGAAGCTCGTCCAAACTGTAAAAACTGAGCTTAGCCAGTTTGTTTCACGAGACGTTGTTTTTTGGGAAAATTATGTATGTGGGTCCATATTTTATAAATCAGTAGTTTTACTTTAAAAAATTTGAATTTAATAAAAAAATTATTATTAAATCAAATTTTATCTGAATCTGTCTTCTCGCATTAAATATTAAAGATATTAAAAAAGTTTCGTGACGACCTCGTCTAATTTTATTTCTGGAAAAAGTTACGGTTTAAGAAAGGAATTTTTATATCATTTTTAGAGCTTTTACAGAAATGTCATATCTTACTGCAAAAAGCCAAAGTTAAACCAAAGAGCAAAAAGTTGTATTAATATTAAGTTTTGTAGACTGGGCAGATTCTTATTATAAAATCATTTGGGTGTTAATAGTTTATGTTTCTACAAAATTACACTAGTTTACAACGTTTTTTACCAATAGATGAAACCAATGTGTATCGATAGAATAATTAACCCTAAGTATGATATTGAAGTCGAAAACAAATTAGGACAAGTTTTTTAAATATTCATTATAAAGTATCAGTATTTCACAATTTTTGCATCATCAAAAATGTTATAGATTGCCTCTTCTTTTATACCTAATATCAGGGTCAGTTTATTTTAATGTGGATTAATAGTTATCGAATAACACATTTTTATCCCAAAAACCTTAATAACTCTTTTCATAAGACTTTAAATCTTGATGGAAACGTTCACCATGTTCATCACTTAAGCTTCCCTGATGATATTTTAAAGCAAATAAAATATTTAGCAATTTGTTAATCATGCCAATAGCGAATACCAAAGTCACCACAAAAAAGATTAATTCAAAACTTTTGAAAAATTAAAAATGACACAGATTGTTTCTTTTTTTGCACTGTTTAGCCTCAGTTTCTCTCATTCTAAGCAGCAGTACGCGGCTAACATATTTTTATCCCAAAAACGTTTGTATACCTTTTTTCGTAAGACTTTAAATCTTGATGAAAACGTTTACCATTTGATCGCTTAAGTTTACAAGGTTTTATAAGGATAATGTTACCACAAGCAAAACAAAAGTTGTTTGGGCTTAATCTAGATTCAGGTGACAATATTTTAAACCAAATACAACGTTTAACAATTAGTTTATCACAGAAACAACAAATGCCAAACTAGACACCAGAAACAAATTTATTCAAAACTTTCAGTGTAATATATTAAAAAAACTAGACGTAATAGACAAATGTGGCATATATTTTGGTTATCAGTGAGTAAGAAGAAAACAAAATCAGTATAAATTATCTCTTGGTAAAAGAAAAATTTTTTTTTAAAGTAGTGTTATACAGGCTGTTTTGTCTAAACCACACATTAGAAGTATTGGGAGTTCTAATAATCATAGTCACCTGAAACACCTGTGTACAAACATAATCTTTTAGGTCATGCTCAATGAAAATATTCTCAAGATAGCAGCACTTCCGGTTATACCGGAAGTCGCTATCAACTTCCTTATTTTAAATGGAATGCTATATTTTTTAATGCGTTTTTGAATTACTAGAGTTATTTTAAGGTAGTTTTCATAAGCTGTTCCTATACCTAAATTTAGCCGTTTACGAAATATTTATGGTTTTTAAATTTTTTTTGGATTTGCACCTTCCAGTTCAAAAATCGATAACTCTGCGATTTTTAAAAATTTGGAAATATTTTTGAGTTCGTTTGAAAGAGGAAGCCTAGATCTTTCCTTTGGTGTTTTCAAATTTCTAAAAAAGAATAACAAACTCCAAATTTTTAAAATTAAGTTTGCAAAACTTTAAGCACCCATAACTCATTTTTTTCAAATGAAATGACAAAAGTTTTATTTCACTAGATGGTAGAGAATTTAATTCTGCTTCGATTAACATTCCCTATACTTATGTTTAATAGTTTTCATGTTACAATACCTTTTTGTTGGGATTGAGAAATTCATTAGCCATAGGCCTTTTCTCATAGGTTGCCATGGAAACGAATGAAAAAAGGTGAGAAATTAAAGTTTTTCAAACCAACACCCAATGAATTTATTTTGTTTTAACAGTCTGATAACACAATTTTGAACAGAGTTTGTAGTTTAAGTTTAATCAGAAATGTTTTTATAGCAAACTATGCAAAAATAGCTATGGTTAGTAAGAAATTTCCTACAATAACAAAAAAACCAACATAACTTGAAAATTATCACAGATAGGTATAGGGAATGCTAATACAGATAGATGCAGAAAAAAATTCTCCTCCATCTAGTAGAATAAAAATTGGGACATCCCATTTGAAAAAATTAAGTTTTGGGTCCTTGAAGTTGTCCAAACTTAACCTTAAAATTTTTGGGTTTATTAACTTCAATTCGAATTTTGATCACACTGAACAACAGATATAGGCTTTCTCTTTCAATTCTCCAAACATGATTTCGAAATCTCTAAAACTAAGCGAGTTACCGATTTTTTAAGGGACAGGTGCAAATTCAAAAATTTTCAAAAATCTTAAATATCTCGAAAACGGTTAAACTTGGGTATAGGAAAAGCTGATAAAAACTCCCTTAAAATAACTCAACTAATCCAAAAACGCAATAAAAAACAGCTTTCCATTTGCCTGAACTCTCAGATAAATATCTTTATTAGAACTTTCAATAGTTCTAATGTGGGGTTTAGACGGAACACCCTGTAGAACAACTTCAATACTATACATAATATACCTATTATACAAAGCGTATCTAGGTTTGCTTCAAGAAGTCTTTTACAGCTTGCTTTTATTTTTTAAAGAAATGTTGAGGAAAACATGGAAAATTATTATAAAAAATTACAGAAAGACGCACTAATTATTGTTTTCAGGAAACGAATAGTTTAGACAGAAACACTTGGTTTTGTACTTTTTGTTCATAGTGTATCTTTGCCGTGGAGGATGGACCATCATTTTGTTAACGTTTGCAAGGTTCTAAATTTTAAATAATGTCCTTTGTACATGTCCAGCCCTTTTTGGATGGTATAGGAGAATTGAATTTATTATCGGCGTAGTGAATCAAAGGAATCCGTCCGTCCGTTCCACTAGTGCCCTACTCCCGTCTGCAGCCGCAGCCACTCCTGGGCTTCCTGATCTTAATCCGAAACCGGGCCACCTCTCCAGGTGAAGTTTGCGCACGCCTCCAGCCCCGTCCTCCGGCGTCGCGGCGCCTGGCCGTTGTTCTCGCTTCGGGGGTGGCGTTCGTGAAGTGGCGTCATCTGTGAGGCGTCGCAGAGAGCGTCAGAAGGGCGCGACTGTGGTGGCAGGAGCCCTCAGTGTGTCCCGGCCGGCTATTGATTGCAGGAGCGCGCAGTGCTGAGCCACAGCCCGTGTGGTACCTGTCCAGTGTCCCGTGTGTTCACTTGGGGCGTCACCACATACACAAGAGTGACACCAGAGCCGTGCGGTGATCGAGTTGTGGTGCGTGTTGTGCGAGATGTGAGGCCAGCTCAGGCTCAGGACCGGCGCCGGAGGACGGGGGCCCCACGCACCGCCGTGTTGCAGGTAACGCATTAACGATCTGGCCCACGTTGCCCCCTTATCTGGGTCATTCCGACGCTAATTGTGCGGCTGCACGCGCGCTACGCTGCCTGCCAAAGCGCCTTCCAGCCTCCGGAGCGAGAAAAAGGGGCGATCCGGAGCGTGGTCCGGAGAGACACACGGCCCGAGTCGATGCTTGTTGGCGATATAACAACAAAAGTGGAGATAAGGCGGTGTGACACCGATTGCCAAACGGATCACTTTCAGTCTTACGCTTCACTTTCTTCGCTTTAAATCGAGAGCTACAATTCCAGGGATAACTTTATTAGCCTTTCTGGCGTATTTTAATGACGGAATGTGGACCTGGATTTGGAAATTTAAGAAAAGAACCAGGCCATGGTCCGGTTACGCCCTTACTCTCTACCCTAGTTAATTTTGTATCTAATTCGAGAAGTATATTTCGAAATACGTACGACAATGTCTTGCTTTGGTTTTATCGTAGCAAAATGCTACACAATACTGGCAACAAATAGCGTATTTTGGTACAATATCTATAATTATTTCTCCAAACAAACTGGAAAATATGACTCATTTAAATAAATTAATAAATAACAAAAATTACTTCAAAATTTTGAAACATGATTATTGTGAAAAAAAAAAATTATCGGTGAACTTAGTGGAATGAAATTCTTAATTAGTTATTTTTATTTAAATAATCCTTTTTTAGGCATTAATAATTTTTTAACAACTACAAGTAGTGTGTATGTACTTCTATTTATTACTTCATTAGGTATAATTGATTAAAAATCACTTTTTCACAGTACAGAACACGTAATATAATGTTTGATTATTTGATTATTGTATTATCGTAAAAGAATTAATTAATTAAAATGATGAAATATTTTATTTAGTTTATTAATTAAATTCATGGCTTGTTTTGATTTCATTAGAGAATAAAAACAGGTATAAAGTTAAAAAAAATAATCAAATTGCTATTTCTATTTAGTTCTTTATGGTAATTTGCAAACTATAATAGCTTTGCCGTGCTAAGCTGAAAAATCTGCTGATAATGCTATTTAGAGCAAACTAATCAGCTACGTTTTCATACTTACTACTACTCTATAGTTAGTAATAATAGGAGAGTCTAGCTTTGAAAAGATGCTGAAAAATAATGCTTTTTACGAGAAAAAAAATGGGAGCTTACAGCTTAGCACGGAAGAGCTATCCTCAAAGTTCTCAACATTTAAATTAAAAAAAAATGGGTGGTATGCGAATTCAATTTCAATCCTTGTACCCATTTTCTGTCAAAAAATCTTGTGTTATATTGGATTCTAGTGACAAATTTAGTGCCAAAAAACCCATCAATTAAAAGAAAAAAGTAATCATGAAACGTGGCAGTTTACATTTATGCTAAAGATTTGAAACAGAAAGCAATAATAATCATGATCAACAATTTAATAGTGTCTGTTAATTGAATCAATTCTTTAGGTCATTTCGTTTTTAAATAATTCAATGTCAAATATTTAGATTTGTACTTAATATGGAAATACGAGTATGTCATCTGTGTTGAAGAATATACTAGTTATTTTTTACTTTCTTTGTTATAAACTTATGAAGTAATAATGAATGCAAATATGGATACACGAAAGAGTTATCAAGATAAAGTGCTAGTGCTAGTGCTAAAATCCATGGGTTTTACTGAAAGTGTAGATAACATAAATATAAATTTGGCTTGAAAAAGAAGCAAGTAACTTTATCAAACACGTTGGGATTGATAAATTTCGAAAAGTTCTACATTGGTCTTAGTTGGAAAATTAGGAATCCAAATATTAGGTCTACTTGTTTAGCTTTACCGTAATTTTTCTAGTATATGTGCGTTTTGGGTTAGTGTATACCCGTAGTAATTATATTAATTAATCTTTGTAAAACTATGTTTCAACAACAACAATGCTTGCAAATTTTTTTTAAATTTGTTACTCATACTTTTAAACGAACTTGGACCATTATTTTTATAACTGGATTAATAGTACTGTCTGGCTAAAACTTAATTTTTAAAATGCACGAAATCTTTGTCAAGAAAGTAATGGTGAGTAGCTATATTAAATTAGAAGTCGTGTAGTAATGTTCGTTTTAATTTGCTAATGGAAATATAAAATTGAACCGCTATGCAATCAGAGATATGAGAAAAATGAATTATGTTGCAGGTATTACCCTTTTTGGATTCTTTTCAAAAATCAGATTAGTTTTAAAATCCGTATATTCAATTTAGGATTTTTGTGTAATAAATATAATATGTAATGTAATAAATAAGTATGTCTATTCATAAAAATTTCTATTTTTACTAATGAAACATTAATTTGTGTCTTTCCGATGACAAATGGTCGTTACGACTAGACTTGTGTATTTGTGGAAGTGGGTTTCTAAATTTCTACCGAAAATCATATCGAATTATGTTTTGATGGATGGACGATCAATTTTCTACTTAAATTCACACGGATTGGTAAAACTAGAACTAACAGCTCGTCATTAGAGTTGTTTCAAAGAAATGTTTCGTGTTGGAGTAGTCCTGGAATAATAGAAGTATTTAACACATTAATTAACCGTATGGAAAACACAAGCCCACGCTTAACCCAACAAGAATATTTTAATCGAATAATCCCATTGTCTTCAGCGATAGGAAAACATTGACAATGGCGAAACCGGCGCCTCCACCAAAAGCAAATTTACTTTCAATAACGTCCTACAATAAAGCGTAAAGCCGCGCTGTTTTCTTTTCAATGCCACACATTAAAAACCGATATTTTCTACGGCTTTATGCATCGAGCTTCTTTTGATGTGCATAATTCCATATAACCGCCCTTGTAGAGGGTGTTGCTCGCTTCGGTGATCGAAAACTTTTCTTTGCGTGGTGGTGTGTCGTTCGATATTTGGAATTCTTGTAAGGAGGCGGTTCTGCAACTGCAATAGATCTGTAGCTGTGCGCTATTTGAACGTATTGCATGCGTTATGACGTATGAATAATGCAACCAGGATGAAAAGATAAATTATGTAATGTGGAATACGAGTGGCGTAGATCCGCATTTGATTTGAATGGTAACTAATTACCTAATTACCTGAGGGATTTGTGATGAAGCTTACTGTAAATTTGAACGTAAATACAAGGGTGGCAAGAAGAGGAAATGACGAAAAACAGGCGTATCATAAATTTGATTAAAATCAGATAAGGTTTATTTCATTGGTCAGCTCGTATATAACGTTTATTTTTGTGTGATGAATTACTCAATATTTTTTATCTCCAGTGGTGTTATTACACATTACGAAATTGTGCCAGACACATAATAATTTTGATTTATAAGTTGTAATTCATTCCGATTGCATCTAAGAAGTTTAGCAAAACTATAAAATGGGACTTTTATTTTTGAACAAATGTCTTCCAATAATAATTAACGATTGGATAAGACTTGTTATCAAGATATCTTTTCTAATTGACGATAAATTTTTATTATCCGCTTCAAAATTCGTGTATTATTTGAGAAAGATGGTTCAAGTTTCAGAAAAAAATATTTTTAATGTTATGATTTAATTAAGTACTTGTGAGACTATCAAATGAAAAGGTTTTACATTTTTATATTTTTTCTTTGAAATTTTTTAATTGTATTAGCGTTTTACTTAGTTATTAAAACGTAATTTCATTGAAGGTAAATTTAAAATAATAATTAGATTTTTTTTTAAAAGTCACTGTGTAATTTTCTTTATTACAACAAGTTCGAGTCTAAATCGTAATTTCATCAATAATGTTTTTAAAAGAGAGGAGAGAGCATTAAGATTTCATGGTCAATTTTGATATTTGAATATTTCCTTTTCCATTTGACCAAAATTACTACGTTAGGAATTGTATCGGTCATAAAATCTTGTCATTACGTCTCGCGTATGAAATTGGTCGCTTTGTAATATAAATCCACTTTTACGTTGCACAAAGAACAATAATTCTGCTTTCATCAAAAAATTAACGAGGCTTTCGGAAGAAATGGGGATTTTATTGATTGGCAGTAATATTTTGTGCCAACGTTTAACGTCTATGTTAACGTTTTATATTGACAAAAGCTGTCTCAATCTCTTTGCAAATAGGATTTATTTTTAACTAAAAGTGTTTTCATCTTGGGCATCAAGTTTGATTAATTATTGTTATTAAATAATTCTGCTTTGATTTTGGCAAATTATCGTACTTTTGTCCACTTTACTTGAAATGGCATTCGCTAAAAGCATGTTTTCTGTTCGGCTTTGTACATTGTAGTTAACCGTTTTAGTCTTTCTCTTTTTCCGATTGCTGTTGCCAGACTAAGACCTATTATGGAGCCTTTAATGCAGCAGCTAACGAGTTGTTCTCATCCCACTCACACACAAATTGCTTTTTCTTTAACAATGTTTGTCCGTCAGAGTTGTATAAAAATATTTTCCACAATTATGTGTGCAAGTAGTTTCTTCAATACCGTGCAGATGCCTACATTACCAGCAGGTTTCACCAATTCAGTCGGGGAACCCCGCCAGTTCCTGACTATTGGGGTTGATCGTCACGATACGAGTAATCAGAAAATGATTTCGTTGTAGCTTTTCCACGAAGAGCAATGAACACATTACCGGAGTTTTCTTGTCGATAGAATCTTGGATCTTTCCAAATTATTGCCCCGAGCGCAGAAAATGCATTGTCCTCTTTCTGAATATTGGTTTAGTCGTTTTGTGCATACAAGCAGACATGAAAATGCGTTCTTGCCGTGACTGTGCTGATTTTCAACTCTGACCTTCCTGCTATTTCTGCTACCTGCAACTTACAATAATGGCTGCAGCAACTCGTCACGCTTGAATTAGTCGCTTTAATTAAGTTTGCAGGCTGTTCTTGATAGCGAGTTACTGGATGACGGTTCAACACAAAATTTTAACTAATTTATAGTCATTAAAAATTTCACCTCATGCAGACACGCTTCACTGGTATGTTTTAATTAATTCAAGTTTTTTAGCTCTGTTTTTCGCTAAACGAGATGCTTATCAAGTTATCACTATCAGGAAAGCTCAATTTCTGCTAGAGCCGTGTCTTTACATACATTCCGGACGTCTTCGCGCGCACTGATGAGTGGACTGCAATAATTAAATTTAATATTAATTTCCGCGGTTTTCAAATGGATGCATTTGTATTCAGCTTTGATTCAGTTTAATTAGAAATTGTACACAAAGCAAACCGACGGTATTTATGCGGTTTTGTAATTTCAGAACAAGTGAGTTTTTTGTTTCTGTATCTACAGTGAGCGTTTTGAGCATCATATTCAACTCGACTATTGTAAACAACTTCATCCTTATTGAAAAGTTGTAGAACAAGTCTATTCATAGTGAAAGGTTGCTAACAAAGTTAAATAAGTTTACCACCCAACAAAGAACTACTCTAAAACTTCAAGATTTCTAATTATTCTCTATTGCTTGCTGCTGCGAGTGCGGGATTTTGCGTTCCTACACGTTTTCCTATCTAACATCACGATATGATTCATGCATTCCGAAATTCAGAAACATTACTTGCATTACTGCTTATCAGTCTTGATGTTGGACCAAGTTTAATGAAAGTGCCTTTGTACCTTTATGATTTTTGGTTTAGAAATTTTTGATAAGCGTTATTTTGTTCGTTGTAACGAATGCTCTCTCTCTAGTTTCGGTAACTAGTAGATATACGAGAGTACGAGTACAAAGCGTGTTTTTTGGTTCAGGTATTGAATATCCTCACGTTCTCGTTGTTTGTTTCATCAAACACAGTATTAAATGATTTCCCATTATGTAGCGAAAAACATTTTAGTATCGTGACGCGATAAGTTAGAGGAGTCCTCTCATATTTCATTGTCAGTCCAGTTCCAATCACATTTCGCTGAAATTATTATGAATCTTTCCTGGCCGCTGTTGACACGAGATAAATCCGCTGCAGGTAAACACAAAAAGGCGTATAACTCAAAATACCTCAATAAATGAATCAAAATCCATCTGGGGAAAGACAAATAATGTGTTCCTGCTTCGTGTAAACAAAGACCAATAAAATGGAAAGGAGGACGGGCTCCTCCGATAGGGGATCGGCTGGCAACCCCCAGAGTGTCTATGTGGATGTCGCAGCAAAGACTGCGCTGCAATTCGCCTTATGTAAACTTGCCATTACGTCTCGAAATGTAAATAAATGACGAAACAATCTGCACATGTCGTCCTTTGAGTGCCATGATCAGGATACGTGTACCTATACAACAAGCCACATTGTTTGCTAGAGCAATGGAGAGATAACTACTAATAGAGCCCCTTCATCACACAGCACTTTTTAAGGTAAAACACCCGGATTTTCCAGGTAGTTTAAAAAAACATCAAATAATCATAAAAATACCCCCGATTTCCAGGTAGTTTAAAAAAACATCAAAAATTCAAAAAAAAACCTGATTTTCCAGGTAGACATCCACTCCGTGGACTAGTGCTTCGCCTGATAAAAAAATAACCCAATTTTTTCAAGGGTAAACTGAAAAGCAGTGGGCTCCTTCAGCACAAAATTGAATACAGCTTCATCCAAACAAATTCAGGTAAAGTCCTCATTGTGGTTTCTCTATAAATAATGAAATTCCAACAAACTTTATTTAATCGTTTATTTCAAATTATTATTTATAATTTTTTTGACATCAATGATGATAAAGATGATTTCGGTGGCGACGGTGTTGTTGAGGGTGGTGACGGTGACGGTGACGGCGACGGGGAAGATGGCGAAGGGCATGGTGCCCTAACTCCTTCTTTGCACCTACAAAAAAAAGTTACAGTTTGTATTAGATATATATAATGGATGATAACAAACACAAGATGTTATTTTTAATACTGTAATAAAATAATATACTTTAAATTCACATCTGTTTTATTTAATAAATTATTTTTTCTTGTGTTTTGTTAAACACCTTAAGCTGTTATAAATTATATAATAGAGAAAATTTACTTACACAGCATTATTGCAAAATTCTTGTTTCATTTGTTGCGACGGAAATCTTAATATGAACTGCCTGGTCGGCCCCCTTACATGCAGCCTTATTTCATCGATTGATATGTCCTCAATAGTTAAATCTTCTTTGTAAAAATATCCATCATACTTTGGGTTAACGGAATTCAGCGCAACTGCGGTTTTAAAAACTCCAACCCACACATCCACTTCGCGATCCTTTTTAGTTCTGATTGTAACGCCTTGCATCATATTGAATGCTCGTTTTAATCTAACCATCTATTCGAAACACAAAATAAATTTCCTAAGAACATTAACAAGAAAAGAACATACCTTGTTTTTTGTTGTATCAGTTATCACCAATTGCTATGAATCCTATGAATAAATGAATATGTTTTTCTTTTACCTAGTAAGAGTCTGAGTGCAGCTACTTTATATCAAAGATTGTGTGGGTCTTTGTTACCTACTTTACCTATCAAAAAATAGTCTTACTATAAAAACAGATTGATAAATATGTACATAATTGCAAACCTCTTTCAAGTCAATATTATATGACAGTTTTGATTGGCTTTCGTCACTACCAAAAATTATAAAATCTTATAACAATTCTTATCATACAACGATTAAAATGAAACCAAAAGATGTTAATAAAGAAAATGAAAGGCAGTTATTAGAAACCGTATATATGATTACATTAACAAATAAAAAACCAAAATTTGAAGTTGGTGATAGAATTAGATTGTCTAATATGGTTGACATATTTCGTAACAAATTAAAAAC
The DNA here is from genome assembly GCA_939628115.1 of Tribolium freemani. NCBI lineage: Eukaryota > Metazoa > Arthropoda > Insecta > Coleoptera > Tenebrionidae > Tribolium > Tribolium freemani. The sequence goes on along the minus strand of OW626785.1, from coordinate 13,320,798 downwards.
AAACTGGACTGAAGAAATATTCACAGTTGTAGAAAAACGCGTATATAATGTTTGGATTTATTTTGTTTCTGATCTTAACGGCGAAAAAATTAAAGAGGGAATATACGAAGAAGAAATGCAATTAACATTATTATAAGAATTATTGAAATAATACAAATACAAATAAATATAATTTTTTTCTTTTCTTTTTTTAATTCCACAATCTTTAAGTTTGCCTTGATTAATAAATTCGCTGTATTCATGGACGTATTCATTTATTAACTAGAGAAAGAGTATTTGCTAATCGTCTTTTCGCTCGTTCTTTATTGTTATATCTAATAACAGGATTTTTGTTCAGTAACGCGTTTATTTTTTCTTCATCATAAATATTTACCTCTTTTAATTCTTGTTCCAACACATTAATTTTATTATCTTTGTACTCAATTTCTTCGTCCATTTTTTCTATTGTTTCAACCGCAGCATTTCCTAATTCTTTTAAAATTCTGTTTTCCATATACAGCTGATTAGATGCTTTAACTTTATTACCAACAGATAAACTGTTAAACTCAATACAGTCTTTTTTTATTCTATTTTGAATAATTTTTATCTGATTTTTATCTGCAACATCAATTAGTGCCATTATTTATTAGACAGGGAATTCATAGTCTTATCAAAAATTTTATCAAATTCTTCTTCATCTTTTATACTCCCAGCGGCATGCTGAGCACTAGTCCCTTTCAGGGACGCTTTGTAATCTGATTGAGATGTGTTTGCTTTGTGTTTAGATTTAATTTGTTTTTGGTTTTTGTTATATTGTTCTATGTTGTTTGATTTTGTGTTGTGTTTAATTATTGTTTCACCAGTGAGAAATTTTATTTGATTCCTAATTGTGTTTTCACCAATTTTATTCTGTTTAGCAAACTCTTTTAAGGTAATATTTTTAGAAGTAGGATCTCCTTTTTGTGCTAAAAAATTTAATGCTAATTGTCTTGATCGCATATTATTTAAATTCTTAACTGACGGAATACTAGACTCTGTTAACGTATAATCTTTTTTAATTATTATATTTATCTTTTGTTTAGCTGACTGTTCCCTTTTGGTATTATGAGCCATTTATTATGAAATAATATCTTTCTAATAAATGGGGGATAAAGATTGTCAGATTGATCATGAACAAACATCTCCGAATAATGAGTCGTTATTAAGAAAATGTTCCATTTGTCAAACCATAAAATCTCATTCAAATTTTGTTAAAAGTAAAAATCAGAAATATGGAATCGGATACGTGTGTTATGATTGTAAAAAAAGACGAAATGATAAATTTACTTGTAATATATGTTTTATGGATGTTCCGATACGATATAAAAAAAGACATTTCAAAAAAATATGGCATGAAAAATTAGAAAAATATATTAACGACTTAAAAGGATAATCTCATTTATAAATTTTTTTGAATAATTTTTTCCCTAATAAATGGGGCTCTCGAAAGATGAGCTTCGTAAAATGACACTTGAGGAAATTATAAAACTTACTAAAGGTGATTTAAAAAAAGTGGGTGACATAATTGAACAAATTAGTGAAGGCAATTCGTCATCGAGTTCAGATAAGAGTTCATCTTTGACACATGAGTCGTCCTCGATGGATAAATATTTTTTAACACCACAATCAAATAATGAGATTGTGCTAAATAAACTAAGTTTAAAAAAAATAAAAGCCATCGCAAAAAAGATGGGGTTAAAAAACTATTCGCAATATAACTCAAAGACTAAATTAGATCTTATAAAATTAATTCTAAAAGAAGAGCTCATCAATGAAGGCGATTGGTTTAATAAATTAAATAGACTCAATATTAAAAAATTAAAATCAATTGCTGAAAAACTAGGTCTAAAGATAAAGCAAAATAGTAAAAAGACAGATCTAGTGAATCAAATTTCAGATAATGCCCTCATGAGCGAAGCGAATTTAAATACTGTTCTTAAAGAAATCGGGTCGCAAAGTTTAGAGGAATTATTAGAGGAAACCATGTCAAAAAATGAATCAACTCAGAATACGTCTTTGACTAGTGCTTCGCATACAACGATAAAAGAATTAAGAAAAATTGCTAAAGAAAAGAATATCGAAGGTTACTCTAAAATGAAGAAGGCAGAATTATTACAAAAAATTAACGACCAACCGTTCGCTTTTGAAGATAGTTATTTTACAGAGTTTTCAAAAAAATCTAAAATTAAAATAATAGAAACAAATGCTGAATACACCAAAAGATGGAGGAAACATAAAGTTTACTATAAAGTTATATTATTGAAAGAGGAAGAATCATCCGAGTCAGATCTTTCAGACATAATTATGAAAAAAATTACTGCTGTTAGAGAGGGATTAAATGAAATGATTAAAATAGTAAAACAGAAAACAAATTTCAAAGAAGGAGATTTAATGAATATAGTGGTTAATCATCCTGATCTTTGGAATCCTATTTCAACAGGTATGTCAAGAACCTCAGATATTAATAATTTATTAAACAATATTCAAAGTATCTTAAGTTCAAATCAAGATTTAGATATATACGGTTGTACGTTTAATGCTGAAGTAGTTAATATGCCTAGAGGTGCTACTAATGCGAAAAGATTGCTAAATATAGCAGAAGACTCACGAACAAAGAAAAGCATAACATCGATAAAAAACAAAGATAATTTATGTTGCCCAAGAGCTGTTATTGTTGGATTAACTTATCATACAAATATTATACTTGGTAGAGAATATGATCATAATGATATAAGATACATAAGAATGGGAAGAAATTTACAAACTACTTTAGCTCAAGAACTATGTAATCAACTTGGGGAATATAATAGAAATTATTTTACTTTAGATGATATTGCGAATATAGAAAGATTATTAAATATTCAAATAAAAATCGTAGCAGCCGAATGTTTTAATTCTATTATATATTCAGGACCTGAAAAAGATGTGAAAGTTTATTTATATAAAAATGGAAATCATTTCGATACAATCAATAGTATGACAGGTTTCTACGGTCAGTCTTATTATTGTAAAAAATGTGATAAACCATATCAAATCAAAGACGACCATAAATGCAAAAAAGAAAAGAAAATGTGCCTAATGTGTTTTAACCCCAAACACGAAGAAGACTCTAGAATATATTGTGAAAAATGCAATAGATACTGTTTTAATCAAAAATATTTAGAAAATCATTCAGAAGTTTGTGAAAGATTTCATAAATGCTTAAAGTGTAATAAAATACTCAAAAGAGGTGATAAAATGGTTGACGAAGGTAAAAAAATGATTGAAGAAGGAAATAAAATGATTGAAGAAGGAAATAACAAGAAGGGTAATCAAATCATTAAAAAAGGTAACAAAATGATAGAAGAAGGTTGTAAAGAACACAGATGTGGATGGGAAAAATGTCGAAATTGTTGTAAAGAAGTTGAAATATTAAAACATAAATGTTATATGCAATGGAAACGACAAAAAGGTGGAATCTGCCAAACAAAAATAAAAGAAAATGACAAGGAATACACAGTAAAAGGTTGTAAAAATTGTAACGAAAAAGGTTGTACTATAATATACTCTAAGGAAAAAATTGAGAACAAAAACTACTGGGTTTATCAATGCTGTGGTTGCAAAAATTGCAATAAAAAACCACTGAATGATACGAAACCGTTTAAATGTGTTAACTGTGGTTCTACAAGGCATACAAATCATTGTACCTATACAAAAAAATATTTATTCTTTGATTATGAAGCGATGCAAGAAACAGGCAAACACATCGCTAATTTAGTTATATCTCACGATTTTAGCGGAAATGTTAATTCTTTTAAGAGTAACGAAGATTTCTGTAAATGGTTAATTTCTAGAGATCATCGAGGGCACACAGCTATTGCACATTATTCTAAAGGTTATGATTCTTACTTTATTCTAAAATATTGCGTTGAAAACGGTATTAAACCTTTCTGCGTATATAATGGATCTAAAATAATGTTAATGGAAATAAAATCAATTAATTTAAGAATTATTGATAGTAGTAATTTTGTTCAAGGACCTTTAAAAAATTTCCCTAAAACATTCGGTCTAAAAGAACTTAAAAAAGGATATTTTCCACATTTCTTCAATACTACAGAAAATCAGAACTATATTGGAAAAATACCTGATACAAAATACTATGGTGTTAATTCTATGAAACCAAAAGAAAGGGAAGAGTTTTTAGAATGGCATAAACAAAAAAGGAAAAAAAATTATTTGTTTGATTTTAAAAAAGAACTTTATGATTATTGCAATTCTGATGTTGATATATTAAGAAGAGGATGTCTTGAATTAAGAAATCAGTTTTTAGAAATTGCGAATATAGATCCTTTTAGATATATTACTATTGCAGGTGTTTGCTTGGCTATATATAGATCAAAATATATTAAGAAAGATACAATAGCTGTTGTTGATAATCCGAAAAAAGATCAATATTCTCAACAATCAATTTCATGGTTAAATAGTTTTCATAATCCAAATATAAAACACGCATTGAACAATGGTGAAGTGAAAATATATGGATCAAAAGTTGACGGGTTTGATGAAAAATCCAATACTGTTTACCAATATCACGGTTGTACAAAATGTTATAGTTCAGATTTTATTAATAATAAGAATAAAACAACTATGGAAGATCTTTATGAGAAAACAATAGAGAGAAGTGAGCAAATAAAAAAAGCTGGTTATAACAATAGAAATGTGGGAATGTGAGTGGACAAAGTCAAAAGAATATAAGAAAGAAATGAAACAAATTGAAGAAGAAATTAAGGAATTGGAAGAACTTAATCCTAGAAACGCATTCTTTGGTGGAAGAACGAATGCAACAAAATTGCGCGTTAAAGGAAAGAAATTGAAATATATAGATATTTGCAGTTTATATCCAACAGTACAATGTTACGATGATTATCCAATTGGACATCCTACTAAAATATTCAAACCTCGTACGTACAATTCAGATTGGTATGGTTTAATAAAATGTGCAATTTTACCACCAAAAGGTTTGTATCACCCCGTTTTACCTGTTAAGAATAAAACCAAATCTGGTGATGAAAAACTAACATTTCCATTATGTCAATTGTGTGCAAAATTAAATAATCAAAAAGATAAATGTTCTCATACAGAATCTCAAAGAATTATCAGAGGAACCTGGTGTACCAACGAAGTAAAAAAAGCAATTGAAAAGGGGTACAAAATAATAACTATTGATGGTTTGGCATTTTTACGAAAAATCATCAAGTTTATTTAAAGGATATGTGAAAGCGTTTATGAAAATTAAATTAGAAACAAGCCCTTGGCAGGATGATTTTGAATCAGAAGAAGAATATAGAAAAGCTGTAAAAGAAAATTTAGGTATTGAATTGGGTAAAATAGATAATAATCCTGGAAAGAGAGCTGTTGCGAAAATATGCTTAAATTCCTTATGGGGTAAATTTGGGCAAAGACAAAATATGGGTGCAACAGAATATGTTACAGATGTTAAAAGGTTTTATGAAATTTTATTAGACGACAAACTTGATAACATACGCATAAACGATATAAATGAAAATATGTTACAAATTGATTATAAGTTAAAAGATTGCTATATAGAAAATGATTTCAATACCAATATATTTATAGCTGCTTTTACAACTGCAAATGCTAGACTAAGATTGTACGAAATGTTAGATAAATTAGGAAAAAGCGTAGCATATTATGATACAGATAGTATTGTATATATAGATGATGGAAAAAAACACTGTTAAAACAGGCTGTCTATTGGGAGATTGGACAGACGAATTAGGTAAAGGCGTATGGATAATAGACTGGATATCAACAGGCCCAAAAAGTTATTGCTACAAAACTAATACAGGTATAGGTAAAGTTGTTTGTAAAATAAAAGGATTTACATTAAACTATGAAACGTCCGAACAGATTAATTCCGATAGTATAAATAATATTTTAGAATATAAAGACAAAAAAATTAGTACACAATATAATCGAATTACCAGAGATACCAAAACTAAAGAACTTTTAAATAAAATAGAAATTAAGGAATTTGGTTTTGTTTATGACAAGAGAGTTATTCTAGAAAACTTTGATACAATACCGTTTGGATATTAATCCTTTATTTACAGTGAATTAACTTGTTATAGTTTTTGAGACACATTAAATAAAAAAATAATAATTTTGAAGAAGTTATTTATCTATCGTTTTTATTCCATCATAAGTATTACTTATCATACTAATTGGAAATTTAATGTACAAATAATAATTGAAGACTTGTTAAGGTCTAATCTATTTATGGGAAGTTATAAATCTTTTGAATTTTGAAAAATAAATAAATTGCATGCAGCAATAGTGTTAAATTGTTTGTCTATCTCGGAAAATTAATTAATTGTCCTTATTTTTAATTTTAAACCACTTTGGATATACAAGTTATGGTAAGACGATGTAGGGAATTTTTTATTGAAAAAATAATTTTCATGGTTCACAACACGGGGTGAAGGTAATATATGTGACCTCGAAACATAAAAGCGCGGTAAATTTAAATTGCCTGGCAAGCTTGAGGGGGTTAGAGGTTCTCCGCGGGAATTTTTAAATTGACATTTAAACTGTCATATTACTTTTGGCCAATAATAAGTAGCCATTTAGCCATCTTGCCGTCTTGTGTTGTTTATTCTTTTAGATTAACCGGCACTGGTACTTGTGAAAATTTCTAAATTTCGCGTTTTGACTGTTTTGTGCTGTGTGTAGAAATACTTAGTAGGAAAAGAAGAGCGACGAATTGGCTGATTCACATAAAACACAGTTTTAATAGTGCAAGAGGTTTGCAATTATGTACATATTTATCAATCTGTTTTTATAGTAAGACTATTTTTTGATAGGTAAAGTAGGTAACAAAGACCCACACAATCTTTGATATAAAGTAGCTGCACTCAGACTCTTACTAGGTAAAAGAAAAACATATTCATTTATTCATAGGATTCATAGCAATTGGTGATAACTGATACAACAAAAAACAAGGTATGTTCTTTTCTTGTTAATGTTCTTAGGAAATTTATTTTGTGTTTCGAATAGATGGTTAGATTAAAACGAGCATTTAATATGATGCAAGGCGTTACAATCAGAACTAAAAAGGATCGCGAAGTGGATGTGTGGGTTGGAGTTTTTAAAACCGCAGTTGCGCTGAATTCCGTTAACCCAAAGTATGATGGATATTTTTACAAAGAAGATTTAACTATTGAGGACATATCAATCGATGAAATAAGGCTGCATGTAAGGGGGCCGACCAGGCAGTTCATATTAAGATTTCCGTCGCAACAAATGAAACAAGAATTTTGCAATAATGCTGTGTAAGTAAATTTTCTCTATTATATAATTTATAACAGCTTAAGGTGTTTAACAAAACACAAGAAAAAATAATTTATTAAATAAAACAGATGTGAATTTAAAGTATATTATTTTATTACAGTATTAAAAATAACATCTTGTGTTTGTTATCATCCATTATATATATCTAATACAAACTGTAACTTTTTTTTGTAGGTGCAAAGAAGGAGTTAGGGCACCATGCCCTTCGCCATCTTCCCCGTCGCCGTCACCGTCACCGTCACCACCCTCAACAACACCGTCGCCACCGAAATCATCTTTATCATCATTGATGTCAGAAAAATTATAAATAATAATTTGAAATAAACGATTAAATAAAGTTTGTTGGAATTTCATTATTTATAGAGAAACCACAATGAGGACTTTACCTGAATTTGTTTGGATGAAGCTGTATTCAATTTTGTGCTGAAGGAGCCCACTGCTTTTCAGTTTACCCTTGAAAAAATTGGGTTATTTTTTTATCAGGCGAAGCACTAGTCCACGGAGTGGATGTCTACCTGGAAAATCAGGTTTTTTTTTTTGAATTTTTGATGTTTTTTTAAACTACCTGGAAATCGGGGGTATTTTTATGATTATTTGATGTTTTTTTAAACTACCTGGAAAATCCGGGTGTTTTACCTTAAAAAGTGCTGTGTGATGAAGGGGCTCTATTAGTAGTAGACGAAAATGACGAAACAATCTGCACATGTCGTCCTTTGAGTGCCATGATCAGGATACGTGTACCTATACAACAAGCCACATTGTTTGCTAGAGCAATGGAGAGATACGCTGCCAAATTCAATCAGCGACAAACATAATATGGTGTTATGTCGATTCTGAAGCCCAAGTTCAACAAAAATCAATACTGCACTTGCATTAGTGTGATATTCGAACAACATTCTATAATTAGCCAAAGTACAAATATATCAATTGTCACTGTTTTATTTATGCGACATTTACAATTAGAGCTCAGTTTACAGCACCTTTAGAACACGTATTTCATTTACGTGATGTTGTCTCATAAAATTTGTAGAAACTTGGCCCCACCTATGAGGTGTAGTCATAAATAAGACAAACAGTGTTTAGAATTTCACTAATGTTAAAGAAAGAGTGCATTTTCCTCATTCATTAATAGTCGGAATTTCCATTTATGTTGCAGGAATTAGTGTCTCACTAATCCTTGTTTACTTTATCAAGAAAAATGCGCCAGAGCGTATATTTAAATGGACCTCTGTTAACTACTTTTGTTGGAAATTAGAAAACTTATTTCGTCGTTTTAAAGTTCTCGTTATAACTTTTACAACAAATAGGCGGTTGTGTGCTAATTTTCCTAATAAATTTATTGCTCATGCAAAGAAAGCATGCAAGTCGTCGAGTTTTACAAAGAAAAGCACGACTTCTTTTCAGTTAGTGGCTTGCTTGAACTCAAAATACTCGATGTTATTTAATAATAATTCAGTAGTTCTTAGCTTAAAACGCTTGCAGTACGTCTTACTATAAGGTTTTGTAGTTCTTTAGATAAATGTAATGTTATTTTCAATTTTGGGAAACGCCTTGGATAGATATCTTTTAATAGTTGAAATGGAAATCCTTTATGTAATTTTAAACAAATAAAATTGTAAATGGGACGCTCAAGGAAGAGACTAATTAAAGGTGCAGTTGTAGGTTTAGATTTATAATGGAAAATGTATTGGGATGTGTTTTATTTTAAATAAATAAATAATGATTTATTTGCCTTAGACTCCTTAGAGTGATACACAGTTCACAAGCGTGTAATTTTGGTAAAGACTCGTCTTTGTCAAGTGCTGAGATAACATGGAAATAAAGCATTGGTCTGATACAGTTTTTATTTGTGAGTGACCTACCGCCCGCCCCACAAAATTACGATCATTATAAATTATAATCCACAAGGGTCCTATTTGAAATTCACTAGTGTATTGTGTGTTGCATCACCCGATCGATTATTTGCCTGTTATTGTGTATTTATTAAGGGGAGTGTAATAAAGCAATTTAGACATCAATAGTATTTGATCTTTTATTAACACTATAACCAATCAGAAATGTACAAAATCTTTAATAAAAAAATAAAATATACAAAATATTCATTGATTTACAACGCCGTTGTGAGTGTTTACAAATTATGAGATGCAAGTAAAGCTTTAACAGAAGGCGTCAAGCCTTGAAGGAGATCCTCAAACACCGTATCTTGATCTTTGTCATTAGCGGTTGGCAGATTGATTTCCACTTCGTCAGCCTGAAATTCACCATAAACAAGAGATTAAAACTGCAAACAATTCACCTTTAATTTTTGAAAGAAATTGTCTTGTGACTCCTTTCCATTTGTGTTCATTTCTGCGTCACCACAGGGAGATTCTTTAATTACATTTATTGCGTCTTTGTCAGAGTCATTGCTTGTGATAGAGGAGATTGTAGTATCACCGATTTCTAGAAAAATATCCTGGGGGCTATTTGATGAATCTACAACGAATAAATAAGTACACATTAAACGAATTATAAAACAACCTTTCAATGTCTTCAGTGAATTTGCACGTTTTAAAACATCACCGTTCAGTTTTTTTAGCTGCGTGTTAACCTGGTCCTGTATCTTAGTCATTTCTTCCTGAATTTCCTTAATTTCCTTGTCTCTCACAGCCAACATTGTCACAAACTTCTCCTTTTCCATTTTAAGCAAAGCCATATCATATTCTAGTCTGGCGCAAGTCTCTTCTGCCACTGTTTTTTGCTTCTTCAAATCCTCCACTAGTTTCTTCAGATGATTTACGGCAGGATTGTCTTTCAGTTCTTGTTTAGCTTTATCAAGCTGTTCTTGTAAACACTGTTTTTCCTCCTCTAATTGTTTGATTTTCATGGTTGAGACTTCTTCCTGAAAGCAAAAGATAACGTTGTCTAAGTGACCTCTAGCACATCAACTTTGATGAAAAATTGTAAGCAAACTAATAACTACCATTTCAATTTCCAACTCTTTGACACGTCCACACAACATTTCAACATTTTCCCTTGCTTGTTCTAATTCCTTTTCGGTCAATTCTTTTTCATTTTGTAGGTTTGTGCAAACGATTTCGAGTTGTTTGCAACTGGCTTCAAGTCTGTAAGTGTTTTCTTCCATTATTTTCTGGAACTTCTCAGTATCTTCTTGATACAAAGTCGGTGGTGTTTGGCATGTTTTGGTCGCTGTATTTTTAATAGCGACAACTGAGCCTTCCTGTGAATTTGTTTTTGACCAAGTGATTAATTCATGATTACAATTAAACTTACTGATATCTGATAGTCTAAATGAGGGTTGTGTAACAGCGTAGATATTTCAGGGGGTATTCTTTTAAGTGCATGTTGTATGTCAGCAATCATTTGGAGCACCTCGTCCTCTTCTTCATACATAAATCAAAAATTTGTTGTTTCAAATGGAATATTAACTTACCGGGGCAAACATTTTCGAGTTTCGTGAAGAGTTCTTTCGACAGGAAATGCAGCGTCCTCAATGGGTCAAAATTACTGAAAAGTGACACTTTTTCCTTGCTCTTGTTGCTTTGCAAAATCTGCCCCCAAGCTTCCCGTTCTTTATTGCCCAATCGAACGGCCGACACAGACCTGGCTCTGTGTTTGGAAACTTTTGAAAAGTCCTTACTCCGTGTTTCACTATTCTGTACATTCAATACGGCTTGAGCAGTGGCTTTCTGCAATGGGCTTTGATTTCGAATGGTTACTTTCGGTTTGACGCGTTGATTGATGACTGAGGGTTGTTTCACGATATGTGAAATTTTATCTTGCTGGGGTCTGTAAGGTGGTGACCTTTTCATGGCAAACATCTGTTCCTGTCGCATCATTTTGTTTAAATATTTCTCGCATGTAGCTGTTGTTTCACTGTTGGTCACCGTTCGCATCTTGTGGCTCATTCTGGATAATCACTACACTTCAATTTAAACAAAACCAAACAGACAACATGAATTTATGCTTGGGGAAATTTGACATTAGAGGTTAGAATTTTGTTTTCATCGAAGATTCAAAGCCCGCCATGTGAAGTTTGGACAGGGCATGCGCGCTAAAGCCCGCGGTTTTTATTTTTGAATGCCATTATTGCCATTAGAGAAAACTATTCTTTTTCATTAATGATTGTCCATTCTTTAACCGGTAACGTAGGTGTATCGGATGAATGAAACGTTCATTGTGAAGGGATCATTAATTAACTATTTTTACATAAAGTTGCTCAATGCACACACTGGAAAAAGTTAGATGATATGATCAAAATCAAATTAAATGATCAAAATTGCAAATTTAAGTGAGATTTTCTTCGATTTGTAACAGCAACTATTATGGTTGCCACCTGAATTCTTTTTCAGCCCCGGACACCAAAATATGTAGTAGTAGTCTATAGTAATAGGAATAATAACAACAATAATTTACATACTTATTACAATCTAATTTCTGGTACTAACTATACGCATAATACGTGATAACGATGTCTTACCTGACTTCTCGTTTGTATTGCTTGGAATTTTTACCTAGTTTATTAATAAAAATAGAAATCCTAAACCGTAAGCAGGAAAACCTCCTTGTGGTTCTTGCTGTGCGAATTAATTCTTCTTTCATATCTGGTTAAATTTTTGTTAAGCAGAATATTTTTTACAAAAACTTAGTTTGGCTGACCCATAATTTTTAAAGTTGTATATTAGCTGTTTCAAAACTATAAAAACGCCAAGGTTGCATTTTACCGAATTATTTTTTTAATTAAAATTGATAAAATTGTAAAATAGTTATTAATGATTAGATCTCTCATTAAAACTGTAAATTACATTTGCTATTAATTTGTTGAAGTGCAGGAATAATTTATAACAGCTAATTTTGAGAGAAAAGCGACGTTGGCGTTTTTATAGTTTTGAAACAGCTAATACCTACCTATGTTTTTCAAATTTTTCTCAAGAATTTAAAAAAAAATGGTTTAGAATATTAAAAAAGCTAGCTTATAGAAGTAGTATATTAAAACACAAGTGGCGCACGAATCCCAAGTCAGAAAACGGGCCGTAGGCGATAAAATGGGATGAGTGCGTCTAGGGAATTTTGTGTCAGTTGGTAACGGTAATATAATAATAAATAATAAATAACAAATAAAGAAGAAATAATGATTAAATCGATCGTACGTGTATTGCACGCATTATTGATGAAAAATCTTAAAAACTAAATTCATTAAATTACACTGTGCTTTAATGAGCCATAAACGACTCCTACTTATTTAACCTATTATAAATGCAAAGTATAAAAAATATTTTTCCTACGACACTATTCGAAAATTGTCAATTTCACACAATTTAGTAGGCCCAAAAGTTGTCAATTTCATTCATCTGTCAAAAACCTGTCCGTTATTATAATGCACGGTTCTAACGTAATTGTTTGCTTTTATCAAATATGTTGCCATTCTGTTTATTTGCAAGGAAAGCTCCGAAGCAAGACAACTAGTAGATGTGAACAAACGTATCAAACTTTGCAGCTTCCTTAATCAAATAGCCATTTATTTAATTAAATCTTAAAAATCCAGAACCTTAATACACAGGGCACTGTTTTCGGCGGTCAGCCGAAATTACAACTCTTAAGCGCCACAGTGGATGAAAATCTACTGCTGTCGCGAAGAATATACTGATGAATCAGTTTCCAATACTATGCAAATTGCAGATAAAATTTTAAATGGATTTTCTTCACTGTCGTAAGAAAGTGTACAAAACTCGCTGGAAAGTGTCTATTGTTGCTCATGAGCTTTCTCACTCGTACGATATCATTTTCCACACTCGTTATGTAATATACTATTAAAAAATTAAGAAGAAAATTTCCACAACACCTAAAACTTATTTTTTTCAATGAAATAGCCCAATTTTTATTTTACTAAATGGTAGAGAATTAAATTCTTCATCAATCTAAAAAGTGTTCATTATTGGTTCTGGTCAGATCGTCTATGTGTGGCAATTGTCACAAAAAACGTATGTATCGGAAACAATGACACATGACAGCTGTCCACTGACAGCACTCTCCACGCCCAAAAATTCACACGTTCAACTGAGGTAACGCTTGCAGAGTAAATTCTTGAACGTCTGCATACAATTATCATGATTTGCAATGTGATTTTTATCAAAAACTCTTAAATGCAAAAATAAGGCAGTTGATAGCAAACCATATGAACTTATCACGCAACCTACGTTCATGCTAGAAAGAGAAAACCATAGCAAACCACGACCGAAACCAATATTGAACACATGGTATTAGATTGATTGAGAAATTTATTAGATGGCTATAGTTTTTTCTCTTTGATACGAGAGAAAAAATGTGAGAAATCAAAATTTTTTGGGCCAAAATTCAATGAATTTAATTTGTGTTGTCGAAACGGGTAACAAAATTTTAAATTTATTGTTTGTTTAATTCGAAATGTTTCTTTGGCAAACTATGTAAAAACAGCTGCGGTTGGTAATGAATTTTCCATAATGTCAAAAAAACCAACATTATGGTCCGTTTCAAATCTTTATCAATAAATGTCAATTTCCAAGATTAATTTTCTCTTTGAATTAATTGGTGGATTTTCTTGACTCAAAATTTATCGTTGGGATTCTATTCAACACAGAAATCTTCTCTTATACAGAAACTCTCAATTTGTGTTCTGTTTCGCACCAAAAAATGTGAATTCTCTGCCAAATTCTACTAAGAATTGAAATGGGATATAACTTGTAAATTATCACAGCTAATACAAGTCGATGCCCAAAAAAATTCTCTTTCATCTAATGAAATAAAAGTTGGGCCATTCCATTTGAAACAATTAAGTTATGGGTATTTGAAGTTGTCCAAACTTTTTCTTAAAATTTTGGAGTTTATTAACTTCTTTTCTAATTTTGAATACACTGATGGACAAATTTGGGATTCCTCTTTTAATTTTCCAAAATAATACGATTTCGGAATTCTTAAAAATTAGAGAATTGACGATTTTTGAAGTGAAAGGTGCAAATCCTAAAATTTTGAAAAATTTTAAGTACATCTCCAAAACGCCTAAATTTGGATATAGGGAACGTTGATGAAAACACTCTTAAAATAATTCGCGACTAATTTAAAAACTTAAAAACGCTGTGAGAAACAGCTTTCCATTTAAAATAAGAAAGTTGATACTTCAGATATAAATATAATGGCTGAGTACCAATTTCCAGACAAATATCGTTATTAGAATTTGTTATGTTGTGGGGTTTAGACGGAATAGCAGGCTGTAGAACTGTAGAAGCCTGTCTACTTGCTCGTTGTTTGAGTATCTTGTAATGGTGCATGTGAAGACAAAGTCGATAATACTTAGGACAACGTGAAACAATTTATGTTTTTTTTAATTTACAAATCCCCTGAAAGCTAGAATATGGATTTTTAGTTCTTGATTGCATCAAGAAAAATGTTGAAAATACGACATTAATGACATCAGTTATAGCAGAAAAAAATGCGACTTTCTCAGGATTTCTCTTCGTCGATAAAATTCAATTCAACTTGAACGAATTTTGTTTGTTTTTTTGTAACTCAAAAAAAATTGAGATCAAAATTAATTAATTAATTAATTTCTCAGTTTTATGACCTGTTTGCATGAAATACGATTGTCTCCACTTGGAGTTTGATGGACAGTACAAGGATCTCACTCGCTTC
The DNA here is from genome assembly GCA_939628115.1 of Tribolium freemani. NCBI lineage: Eukaryota > Metazoa > Arthropoda > Insecta > Coleoptera > Tenebrionidae > Tribolium > Tribolium freemani. Next base: position 13,305,765 of record OW626785.1, on the reverse strand, counting down.
GCTTGTCGGTCGCGTGGCGTCGTTCGGTGGGTGGAAATGCCCGTGAAGATGGTGATGGCGGGGCGTCGGTCTGCGTCGGTGTCCATCCGTCGGTCCGCGAGGATCTGCCTCTGCCCTAGGTTGCACTTGTTCAATATGCGTCGCGGCGCTATTATCGGAGCCCGGCCAGGCCAGAGTGCCGACGCCCATCGTCGTCGGATGCTGACGTCACGCGAGTGCGCGCGTGTCCATAGCAACCTCTACGTCACCGTCGGGCGCGGGAGCAGTTAATGGTCCAGATTTATCCCGGTTACCCCACATCCGGAGCCGTTACGGCTTTACTTTAGTTTACACCCTGCTGGATATCTTACAAAGGGACGCCGCTCCATTTTTATTGTTCCATTATTATTGTTTTAGCTACGTACTTTTCAGATGATATTTTTTATACTTTTTTATCTCGTTTCCCCCATCGAAGTCGAAGTGGCGAAATGAACAAATAGAAAAATGGGGATTTTCATTTCGCGAACAAAAGCCCTCGACAACACTAAATTTCCACCGACGATATTGCTGCTTTATTTGTTGCATGCCTCCATATATAAATTGCCCGCATTTCGCTCAGGTGCCGGAAAATTCCATCCTCAATTACAGAAATATCGCCACGCTTGCATCCGCGACGAATAACGACCGACCGGAAAAGAATTCTCTGCCCCAGATAACAACACCATTTTCCACACGAGGGTTCCATGCACACAACTTGGATTTCGGGAAATGTTCAACTGATGGAAATGGTTCTATTGCCCTATTAATATGCGTCGCATATGGACGATTAGTCTTTAAGATTCTTAAATGTGGAAATTCATCACGCAAACGATACGCATGTGGCACAATTTATAACACGTACTTACCAAAATTGTACTCATTCTGCTCCTTCAAATGCCTCATAATTATGATGGATCACTTATTCCACCTCATAACTTGTTAATTTTTTTTATACAGAGTGGATTTTTTGACTGGAATAAAATTCATAACTTCACAGATAACTTGAATATAGGCGATTTTTGTGAAAATTCCCGAAACAGGTCAATTTTTATTTTTTCTTGCCCACCATTTGGTGCATATGGTTTTTGTTTAACTGCTGTCAGAAATGCACAGCCACCTCTAACTTTTTTTTTCAAATATTTCGAATATTTTCAATGCCTACGTGATTAAAAAATTAAAACCAATCTTGTAAGTTGAACATTATTTAATGCAACAAATGTTCAAAATGTGTTGCGTACTGGATTTAGATTTTAATTCAAATAAAATCATATCTCCATGTATAACAAAAAAAAAAAAAAGTATCAATCAATCAAAACAGTTTGGTATATAATTTCATCAAATACAAGAAAATACAGTCCACTTATCAAGCATACACCATATTTTTGGTCCTTCGAGACATTTCCTTGGTATTTGAGCGACCGAACACTGAACTGCAGCTATTATTACATAAAAATTTGAAAAAATCATCTGGAAATGTCAACGAAACGACGTTATAACAGGAAGCACGAGAGCAACGATGGTAGATTGGCAAATACACAACTCAAGCTACAGCTAATGGACACTGACTTACAAGAGGTTTCGGAATTTGTTAATTCGATTCCTGACAATCCCACGGAAATGCAGATTAGTCTAATAAAGAGGAAACTGCAACGGATTGAACCTTTTTCTGAAGACTACAGGGTTTTGATAATGGAACTTATCAGCGAGGGCAGCAAGGAAGATGCAAAAGAATTTAGTCATTTCATCGATGTTTTTGACACCGTTACTGCCCAAGCGGATCAAATTATTTTAAAGAGTGCAGTGATCTCCACAAAAGGAAGTGACAAAAAAGGTGACAGTAAGTTTTGTCAAATAAAAGTTCCGAAAATTAATTTGCCCACGTTTGACGGTCAATATAAAGAGTGGTGCAGTTTCAGTGATGCGTTTTGTACGGCTGTTCATAATAATCCAGCCATTTCTTCAGATGCCGAAAAATGTCTTCAACTTAAAGGGGTTTTAAAGGGCCCTGCATTGGAGTTAGTATCAAACATACCTTCTAGTAATCAAGGCTATACAACAGCATGGGAATTGTTACAACGAAGGTATGACAACAAAAAATTGATAATTAATGATTATACTAAAAACATAGTTAATTATTCAAACATTACAAAAAATCATAATTACAATCAGTTTCGCAAATTATTAGATAATTTTTTAAAAAATATTAGGGGGTTGGAGAATCTTGGTCGTAAATTTGAAAATGGAAATTTAGACTTCATTGTTTATATAATAATAAACAAATTTGATTATGACACAAAAAAGTTATTTACTGAATTTATGAATGTACATCATAAACAATCAGAGTTTCCATCAGTTAGCGATTTGATAAACTTCATGGAAGATCGATGTGATTTTTTGGAACAAATTGATGATCAGAAGTCAACTAAACTAGATGAAAAGTCACAACTTTCTTCATACAAGAACAAACAACATACACAACATTACATAGCCATTTCAAACCAGACATGTAGATTTTGTCAAAAGGAACATAATTTGTTTCAATGTAGTTCATTTTTAGCACTGGATACAAAAGACAGGTACTCATTTGTAAAGGAGCATAAGTTATGTATTAACTGCCTCCTATCTAATCATATGGTACAACAATGTACTTCAAAAACACTTGCAAACATTGTAAGAAAAAACACAATTCACTAATTCATTTTGAAAAGATAATTAAATCGTCATCAAACATTAATCCATTAACACAAGAGCAGAAGAAATCAAATTCTACACTTACCATTGTAAACAGTTTTCCAACAAACAATTTTCAAGCATTATTATCAACGGCTTCGTTTAAATCGTACGATAGCACAGGTAAAGTAATTACTGGTCGAGCACTGTTAGACAACGGCAGTCAATTCAATATCATATCGCAATCATTTTGTAACAAAATTGGTTTGAAAACCACCAAGATGGAATTTTCAATATCTGGAGTTGGTTGTAAATCAAACAAAATCAATTCTTCCACTAATTTAACAATATCTTCCAATTACTCAGCATTTGAAATAAATTTATCTTGCTTGGTACTTCCGGACATAACTCAACCAATTCCTAATCAAGATTTTAGTCTTTCGGAGTTAGGAATTCCATCTAGTTTAACTTTAGCAGATCCTAATTTAAATATATCAGCTTCTATCGATCTTTTAGTAGGGGCAGGTGTGTTTTGGGATTTAATTTCTCAAGAAGATTTTGAGCTAATTTCGTTAAGAAAAAATAATCCTATCATGATAAAAACTAAACTTGGCTGGATATTGTCAGGTTCTTATAACAAGGCTACTCAAAGAGTTAAAATTTACCAAAGTACTAACGGATCTATTAACACATGCATCATAAACAATCCAACAGTATTAGATGATCTTCTAACTAAATTTTGGAAGTTGGAAGAAGTCTCATCGTCAAATGTTCTGTCAACAGAAGAACAGTTATGTGAACAACATTTTATAAAAAATCATTACCGAAATTGTGAAGGTCGTTTTGTTGTTACGATGCCTTTAAAACTTTCAGAATCTGAACTTGGAGATTCTGAACGTAAAGCTATAAAACAATTTAAAAATCTTGAATTTAAATTATCAAAAAATACAATCTTGAAAGAAGCTTATCATAAATTTATGCAGGAATATCTTGATCTGGGTCATATGTCTTTAGTCGAAAATAAACAAACACAATCCGATAATAACGTACCATTTTATCTACCTCATCATCCGGTTGTCAAGTCATCTTCTTTGACAACTAAAGTTCGTGTGGTATTTAACGCATCTATGAAGTCTGATTCTAAGTTGTCTTTGAATGATCTTCAAAGAATTGGCCCAGTCATACAAAGTGATTTATTTTCACTTATAATTCGATTTAGACAACATGCCATAGTTATCACAGCAGATGTTAAAATGATGTATCGTCAGATTCTTATTAACAAAGATCAACGGCATCTACAAAGAATTTTTTGGAGATTTGATTCTTCTGAAGATATTTCATCTTATGAATTGAATACTGTCACATATGGCACAGCAAGTGCACCATTTTTGGCCACTCGTTGCTTAAAACAACTTGCAATAGAAAACGAACAAATGTATCCAGTTTGGCTTTGAAAATATTCAGAAAGTAAATAGTGCGTTGTACAAAGCGATCAAAAAAGTCCTTCTATCAAGTAGGCGTATTACTTGAGAATGAGAACGTGTGTCCGGTGTCATGTATTAGTTCAGCCTGCTGTCAAAATTTAAACTGAAATTACCTCAAACGTAAATTGTTAGATGTCGTGAATCCTGTGACACAAATAACCCTCGAACGCTACACGACCCGTAAATGGTGTCTATGGGCCAAAACTGGATTCGAACAATAATTTAATTTGCTTAATTTTTTTGACATTTTTCCTTTGACATTAGGCTTGAGTTCCGCAGACATACGTCTTTTAATTTCTATGCTTACTTGATAGAAGGACTTTTTGATCGCTTTGTATTGCCTGCGAAGTTCTCTTTCATAACAGGTATCACTTGACATACCGTTTCACTTGAAAAAGTTAGAGGTGGCTGTGCATTTGTTATTACAAATAAACAAAAACCACATGCACAAGGAAAAACAAAAATCGACCTGTTTCAGGATTTTTTGCAAAAATCGCTTGTATTCAAGTTACGAATTTTATTTCAGTCAAGGGCTTCACACTGGTAATAATTTTTTATCACGTAGGCCTTGACAATATTCAGAAAACAAATAGTGCGTTGTACTGTTTTCGAAGTGCTGCTTCACACGAGGTGTCACTTGACATATCGTTACATTTGAAAATAAAAGTTAGAGGTGGCAGTGCATTTTTGACAGCAGATAAATACACCAAATGGTAGGGAATAAAAAACAAAAATCGACCTGTTTCGGAAATTTTCACAAAAGTCGCCTATACCCAAGTTATGAATTTTATTCCAGTAAAAAATTCCACTCTGTATACGAAGTGTCGTAAAGCGCAAATATTTTGAGAAATCTATTTGGAAGTTTGTTTTTCTTTTAATAAAGCAGTAGGAATAAGGAACGTGCTTCTAAGCAAACGACAAGCTTTATGAAGTAAAGAAATTGCGTGATTAAACGGACAGACCGCAGCGTTTTATACTAAAAAATTATATTGTATTGCGGGACACCTAACCTTGGTCAAAATGCAGAAAAATTATCTAAAGTTGTCACTACTGTTATGTATTTATAAAAAATGCTGCTGCTATTTACAGTTTGTTTAAATTTACAAGACAATCGCATCGTGAAAAAAAATCTGGTATTTTCGAAATACTTTAGTTTCAAGTTTGTATTCTTTTTACGTTTTAAAAAATTATGTGTAATTTCTCACGTATAGTTTGTACGAACTAAGTTTTACTTGTCCTTTTTGCGTAAATGTTGAAAAAACGTATTGTGGGCTGTACAGGAAGAAACATTTTTTGTAAAAGATTTTAGCTATTTAATTTTGTTTAGATTTAACAGAATGAAGATTACTGAAGTACCTAATCTTGAACAGTCCATCTTTTGTAAAGACAATATATGATACTGGCAATTAAAAACCCGGACTGATGCAAAAAAATATTAAACAAATTTAAAATTTTACAATTTTGAGTATTCATTTATTCTTCTTTGGTTTTTCTTCATCCATAGAAAGCACCTTATAAAATTGTCTTTACACAAATCTGGTTTGGTCTGTTTTAAGTTCGTTGATGGAGACTTTTCGAACTTTCTGATTACAAATGCTGGTATTTTTCGAATGTTACCGGTCCACGTTTTTTTCTCCACGTTTTTGAAGTTCTAGAAGACGTATGAAAAATTTCTCATCTGTATCTTTAGCTTGTCCTTAAATATTTCATAACAATTCTCTATATTTTGCAAAATTTTATAGTACTTCGTGATTTCCTAAATTATACTATGGACATGAACTTCATATTCACACGTTGCTCGATTCACATTTTTTATGTATTTACACTTGATTTTTGTTTAACGCTGACAAAGCAAGTACTTGTAGCTATTTATAACTTTTTAATCATAAAGGAGGGATAAATATGGAACAACATAATGACTCTTCCATTGTTCTCCATCCCTCCATAAAAAATAAAATCAGTCCTGGCATTTTGCTTACCAGTTAGGCTTCATATTTTAATTTTTATCCTGTACAGTTTAGCAACATTTACCTATAATTTTTTAGAAAAGTTGTACCTGCATTTATTAAAAGTAATTAAATAAATAAGTTGCAAATAAGAGCCCTAATAATGTTACAGTTTCTATCTCTTTTTCTGCTGATTATATTTTTTTGCAAGATATTATTTTAGTTGGGACACCCTTGTTTAAGGATTTGTTAATAAGTTAGAAGCAACGTTTTTTTGTTGTATTTGTGTAAAATCAATATCTACGTAGAGGTATTTTTACTATTTTCCCCTTTTATGAGTCAATTCCTTTCCCGATTCTTTCCTCCAGCCCAGCCGAATTAGGTGTCGTTGCGATTTTATATCCCACCGCAAAACTCTTTTTTCGTACAATTCGAATGAGTCATTGGTCGCATTAAAGCACCGATAATAGATCCTAGGGCATTTTGACCATGTCGAATCGTGGAATTTATACGGAATCCTTAACACGATGCTTTCTCTAGTGTCATTTATTTTGGCGTTTTGATAGAGTCATTTATTTTAGTGGCCTATAAACAACATCAGTATTCTAGAGAAAGGACTATAAATTTCAGAATGCGTGTTGGTTTCAAGAGAGACAAGCTTTAGTTTCGGTTCTAAATTCACACAAGGCTTCACTACTACTCGACTTGTTCGTACATATCACATTGGTGATTGAATATTCATACTGCACCTCAAGAAAAAGTCTATTTTTCTTTGGTGATGTTACATTGTTGCATTGTTTCTATCATTGCTTTGTTTTAGTTGGTGCGGAATATTCTGTTTATCAGTTTGTCCTTTGACCTTTCGCTGACATTTGAAATTGGGAATCAATTAGCAAAACGTGGTAATTTGCGACTCTTCTGTGTCTTGTTGGCTTTTGGCAGGTCGTGGAGGCGTCATTGTTGCGCAGCCCGCGAACACGAGGTCTTAGATATTAGTTGAATGTGATTTGTAAAAGCGCTGCTTTGCTATTGTTTCAAAAGCTTTCGGTCTTTGTCTTCGTGCGACCGTTTCTTCCTTTTGTTTCCTAAATTAAAGGACGATTTCGCAAAGTTCCTTGCTGTCGTCGCGGCGACGATGTGGCGCACTAATTTTATTATGACTCTCCTCAGTTCTGTCATCTGCCAGCAGGGCTAATGCAAAAGCGGCGTTGTAATGAGCCCAAACAATAAATTACTCGCTGCGTTCGCCGAAATTGCAGGATTCCGCATTAATGGCCAATTACCTGCAATTTATATTTCTCTTTCCGAAGCTACTTCCTTAAGGCTCTGTCTCGGAAACGCACAACTCGCAGGAAGGACATCATCTGCGCCTGAATCGATCACCGATTTCGACAGGAATTCGAGCGGGAGCCTAATTTGACTATTTGGCGATTTTCCGGAGAGCTGGGGACGCCAAATGGAGAACTGATAAAGAACGCGAGGGAAGAAGATACATATTAAATACTCCGGAACGAAATTGCATTTTAGGTACATTACGAGGGATTACATTACAATGTTTTCCAAATTTAATATGGCTGTTCATAGCCGCGCTTGGGCACAAACCTTTCGTTTTGTTGCCCGATTAAACATTACGGAGGCTAGATAAAACTTAATAATTTACGAAGCTTGTAACGTAAGGAACAAAATCTGTTCCTTTTGTAATGAGAACTTGAAAATGAGTGTTCTATATTGTTACTTTCATAAAATTTGAAATAATTATTGAAAATTCAACTCACAACTGGTTTTCATTTTAGTTTTGGAAACTTTTTGCGTCTCAATGGGCACAGCTTTGAACAGATTTTTTTGCAAAACAGATAATTCTTGTATTTTCCCACAAGAATTCACAGTTCACAGTTTAAGGCTAAGCCTTAAACCTTTAGATTGAAACATTAATACCAAAACTAAGGGTTAGATTTGAAAACGGATGACGGGTCCGTTTGACTTTGATTTTTTATTCTTGGTTTTTACCATACTTTTTTAAATAGTAACTTAAACTATTTAATTGTGATCTGTTTATCGGTCATAAAAAGTTAAGTTGGAGAATGATTTGGAATAAACGCTGCCAGTTGGCGAGAACTGTAAGGAAGTTTTTTGATTGCAAGAGAGGAAAGTCATTTATTGCGGTCTAGTTTAGCCGGCGCCTTTTTAATTAGAGAGTTTCTCATATTGAACAATCAGAAATAAATAACAATTCCCCAGTTCAGCACCAGAATGCAGAATGTGAAAAGGGTTAGTCCAAAGCCATCTGGTGCGTGACTGGGTAACTAAAAGAGTGGAAAATGGAATTACAACTGGTGCACCGAAACCACGACACTCGCATTAGCTGTGATCAGCCGACGCCACTGGTCCACTAACCAAACAATAATTTTTCAATTTCTACGCAGCTTCACGAATTAAGCAAACATTAGCTCCATTTATATGGGCCAGAGGAGTTTTTGTTTGAGTAGGGCGTGTAACAAAATGTAGCCGTCTTCCAGTTTCGGTTCATTTCGCAGAGAAAACCATACTTTGAAGGCGTCAGTTCGCCGAAATTTGACACCGCAGTTGTGCATGAAAAAGATTTATGTTCGGGTCGGTGCATTGCCTTTTTAAGATGAGAAAGCGGAAACGGAGGTAGATTGTAACAAGGTAGCCAGTTTAATTCGGTGGAGTCGCGCTGAGGCTTTGCGAATTTTCTTAACAATTAAGTCCATCAAACTGGAAGGATAAAGTTGGTTTTGGCTGATGCGCCGGGCGAAAAGTTTACAACTTATCCGCAAACAATGCTTACTTTATTTAACAAGCTTGTAGCGGTAATCACATCTATTGATTATTCAATTGAGTGGTTGTCAAAGTGCTCGTGAACTTATTTCTCACCCGCTTTATATGAGGGTATGTCAGGTTTGGGTGTAACTATTTTAAATTAGGCGAGTTTGGTTCGAGAAACAGATAGTCAAAAAGTTGGGATTACGTTAAAGTGTGCATGCATTCATAGAGGGAATTGAAAAATCTTTTGTGCGAGTCGAGCCGTCTTTTCCAAGTTGTGAGTTCATTTGTCGGGATCAGCAATCAGGCGAAATTGTTAAGGCGACGGCTGTAATCAACATTTCAATTTGTGGAAATTTGCGCGTTGATTCCGTGCACTTTGAACATTCATTTTTTGCAGGTGATATCGGCAAAGGACGAGTCGTGAAAGCTGCGACATCCATCACGCTTGGCTGAGCCCAATTAAACCGGCCACAGACAGCCCCATTTTCATGGCGCGTTCCCTAGATTTGATTAATAACGGTCCGTTTTGAACGCTGAGCACTTCTTTTCGTTCGGATTCCTGAACGTACAATTCCAGATTATCACCTGAACGCGACGCCTTGTGGAAATTGGATGTAGCTCGAAAACGGAAGAAATTTTAAGCTTTGACGTTACTGAACGGTTTTGATAAATTTTATATTTCGGCGACGGCTGCACTGAAATAATATCGTCAGGTTGAGGCACGTTTATTGCACGGAAATTACTTCGATGAAAATGCGAATTTTCGCCAAGTGATTTATTATATCTATTGGAAAAAACGCGCTAAGATTTTGCATTTGTTCGGTTTCAACAGGAAACGTAAACGATGGCGCAGTGATCGACCAAAATTATATTTTTGGGCGGATTCTTGTCATCATTCTTTTTATTGTATTCTGAAACCAAATTTCAGAAAATTATACTTTGAAAGAGTCAGGACCGAATTACGGTTCTGGAAGCTCTAAAAATAAACTTAAAAGTGCTTTACTATCGACAACAGCAAAATTTTCAATATTTAATATTAGCATGTTGGTTAATCTGGCCCTAGGTGTAGCTGATGTGGTGGTTACGCAGGTTGTCTGTGTCCGTAATTCGAACAAAATATGGCGAGGCATTAGACGAGAAGTTGGTGGGATGAGCGTAAAAAATAAAGAATCATAAACAAAGAAAGTAACATAGAGTAGGGGCAGAGAGCATATCGTAGGATGACATAAATGCGGGTCTTTGCTAAATGTTCCTCTCCATATCTCTTCCACCGTCCACTGGCAACAGCAGCCGCTGTCATATTATGCGACATAAAAGCCAACTACATAAAAATACAAGCTTGAACTTTTGACTCTAGTTTTAATATCGCAGAGTAATGTTCGAGTCGAGGGTGACTCCCGGTCTCGGTCCCTCTTCTCATATCGACCTGTATTGTATTATGCACTCGAGTTGACGAGCACTCATTTATTTCCCTTCTTCCACACATTTTCAGATAACTTCGCCTCGGATCTGGTCTCTTGTATCCCACATTATAAAGCCTGAACGACAACTGCAATAACACGCGTTACACTCGCTCAAGATGAAGACGTGGATGTTCAACAACACACAATTTATATCAGCTTTAACAGTTTATAAATAACTCTTAACGAATTTTTTTACTTATTTCAACACTGTGAATTTACAAAGTACTCTATTGCAAGTTTAAAGTCGAAGTTTTACAAAATAAGCACGTAAAATCTTCAACTAAGTCAAGTGAGGATGGTTGGAAAGCGCCTTTATTAAAGAACTTTATAATCTTTAATTTCAAACTGTTTTAAATAATGCTTACTCAAATTGAAACTCTAATTGAAGCTTTGGTTAATTTGCTGGAATAAGTTATATATTTGTTGTAAGACTTTGTAAGATTTGTTGGTTTATGATCTAGTTTTAAATAATTGTCAAACTAAACTTTTTGTTGAAGTTTTTTAATTGAAAAGTTTAAGCGAGAAAGACTCAATTATTTTGCACTTAAAATACTGCACATTTTCATTCATTTGAGTTCAATTTTTTGGTTTTCGTATTTTTGCATTAAGCTTCACAAAACAGCAAATGTTCGGAAAAGCGAAAAGTGGTCATCACTTACATTTTATGAAGTGTACAAATCTTGACAAAGCTGTTTGTCATTTCTTGGTTAATAATGTATACTCGTAAAAGTGAAAAAATTGATTTTTACAAATTATTTCATTTTGTTCTATGTCTACTAAAATGACATTTTTTAAATGTGATATTATCAGAAATATGCATGTAATTATTCACACGTTTTTATGAAATATTTAGTGAAATATGTGAAAAATGCTTTCTTTTATACAATCTACAAAATTTATAGGCATTTACCTTACATGACATCTTGCCATTCCAAGTATTTTAATAGCAAAGGTCGTAGTTTTTTTAGTTGTAAGTTATTGTGTTACTTATTACTTTCTAATTTTTCTACACATGTGAGTAAAAACACATATTTCTGAGTTAAGTAGCTGTTATCATATAGTCTAGTCAAAAGTGTTTATTAATATTTCTTGTCTTTTGTGGAGAAAAATGAGTTATTATGGTTTTATAGTGCCAGTAATGAAATGTGATAAAGATGATCGTTGCCGCTGCACTGTAAAACTGTAATGATAAAAACTAGAACGACGTCGTAATTTTTGTTTGAGCTATTAATATTTTTATTTTAGAAAGCACCGCTAAGCGCAGTAAATAGTTGATTTTTGCAAATACTTCAGGGGGCATTTATGTCGTAAATCATGTTTACTGATGTGGCGCTAAACGCCGTGTTATTATCTTTGTATTGTCGCTTCAGCGAGTCTAAAAATAGAACTTCGATCGTAATAAATAATTAGCGGTTATTAATAGTGGAACGGGTGTCTTTCGCAAAGTTTTTAAGACTAATACTCAGCCGCTCCGGTCTATTCATTAGGGATTCACTCCGGTACTCATTATTCATCTTACCCTTTCAACCACGCCTTTTCCCAGCAGAGTTGCTCATCTGATAACTCAATAAAAATTGAAAATAATTACTTGCCCGAACTATAATTACGAAGGGACGTTGCCGACTTTCGTTTTTTCAACTCCCGGCGACATTCTTTATCATTCCGCTCTTGCTTATTTTCTGCCACCTATTAATTAAAATTAAGAATTTTTCTTGAGGGTTTCTGAAAATGTTTTCTCTATTGTTTAGGCGTGTTTCCTCAATCTACTCCCGCTTTTAATTGCTATTTTAATTAATGTCGCAAGAGGAAACACAATGAGAACGTAAATTATGCAAGACCCAGTTTTGTCTTCCAATTGGTCTCTTGAATGGAGACTTGACGGTATTAATTTTATTTATTAATGTTGGATTTTTTGTTCGACGGAACGACGGTTCGACTTATCCGGGTGAAGATAGTTATTACGAAGTTTTAGATTCTACAGAAAGACCTTTCCACATCCCGGTTCGTTTAACTGCTTTGCGCCATTAAGCATAAACAATATCAACTATTCTTCAACGGAGTTTTAGTGTTTTTCTTCCTAGATAAGGAAAGGTTTCGCGTTTAGATGAAGATAAGCTTCATCTAAATAAAGAAAACAATACAAGTTTTAACTAAATATTTATTAACTGGACGAAGGGACATCCACCAAATCAAATAAAATCAAAAATTAAGTGTTTCGTTTTTTATTTGGGAATAAAATAATTTGACAATAAATTGGAAAAACAGCTCTCTCTCTTATGTAAATTTATTAATCGATTGAAACGAGCAGAATGTGAAAAAATTGAGCTACAAGAATTGGGTCGGGTCAGGCTTATTTCAATAAAAATTTTATACGTTTTGTTATCTTTTTGACAGTGACGAAAAGAAAATGTTATCACTTTCCTGCATAATTTATAATTAATTGCCGTTGTGTGTTATAAAAATAGTGTATTGAGAACGTGGGAAAAATAACTGTGAATAACCAATTGTAGAGTTGACTTTGGATTACACATGTTGTAAATTGGATTTCTTTAAGTCGTAACGATTATGATCATTGTAGAGAAGATTAAACCATAAAACTTTAATTTCGCCTAATGCTTCAAGTTTTCGAGGGACGTTTGTTGCGTCCATTTCGTGTAATTTCTTTGGTTTTGTTTCGGTAGTTGCCAAATTTATTGAACTTTCCACGAGATTAGCTGTGAGTTGTGTGGAGATCTGCCATTACCTGAAAGCATTAAAATTGGATCAGTGCGTGCTATCGATGGAAAAATTACTCGTAATTGTTTCAATTCTCAACAAAATCACGGAATTGTTGTCTTTGATGTGTCAAGAGGATATAAATTGGTCACTCGTTACGGTTTGAACTATTCCGATATAGTGGTAAATTTAGTAACCGAGCTTTGAGTTATAATTAGGTCAAAATGTAACATATGAACTGAAACTGATATAGAAAGCCGATAAATTCGCCATTACGCATGTGTTTTCAACACGAATACTGCACGTCATTACACGTCTGATAATGAGCAGATTGCTGTCACGATTTTGTTACATGACAGTGATTGCTAACTGAAAACTCCGTATTTTCCGGAGTAATCAGACTTCACGCTTTTCGATTAAGGACTTAACATGGGGTTTTGAAAAACACGAAATTGGGATCTAAAAATTATGAAACCATTTCTTGTTTTAATTGAGTGATGTTAAGTCTTTGTTAAGTAGTACATCTTTTTCAGTTGTATTTCAGAAAGTTATTTGTAATTACAATGCATTTTTTCTGAGACCAATTTTATTACTGTTCAATTAATCTGATACACTCTGAACTACATTTGGAAAATGTAGAAATGTAGAACAATCTCCTTTTAAAAAGAATGTTTTACTAATTGCCTGAAGATTTAATATTAATAATTATATTATATTTTACTTGAAAACTATTGTCGTACATAGCTTTGTTCAACTTTTTGCACTATTTTTGATTATATCTTCTGGTGGCTGCTAAATGGCTATTGTAATACTCACTAGTGCGAGCAGAGAGCTTAAATTTCATGAATATTAGACCCAAATACGAGTTTGTAGCAGTATTGGTAAATTGTTGATTTGATAACACAGTATTGGAGGACAATGCATTGAACGATAGGATCACGTATTGTTCACTGAAAGCTTCAAATACAGACCTTTTCAAATGTTGGTATATAATAAATGAACACATTCATTAAACTCAGTTCTACCATTATTCAAAGTCTACTCTCGTATATACTCAACAATACTTGACGTTTTGACACTGCCATGCAACAGCAAGAATAATATAATTTTCAATTTACTTATCTTTCCTTTTAAAGAGAATTATGCAGTAGTTACATACACTGATAAGTCATGAAGTTAATCTGATAAATAATATTGTAAAGAAGTTTAGTGTTGCAATTAGTTTGTCTACACACTCATTGCTACTAGTGTAAATGACAGAGGCATCTCCTAAACAAACACCTCGGGCTTCATATTTCAATCTAATTAAAAGTTTTAACAGTATCGTATCTTGCCTTATAGCAAACTAGCAGGGAAACTATAACAAGAATAAAAGGGCAAAATTTACGTTTAGAGTGTGTAACAGAATTAGAGCATCTAGGGCTTTGTTGAAAAAGCTGTGTGATTTATACAACACCACTAAGTTTTTGTCCGATAGTAACTCTAGTTTCAGTTTGGCGCTAAATAAATTTGCTGTTTGATTTATTGGTCAACGACCGGTGACACTAATAGGCAGAATTTTATTAGCCACAGTACTCGCCGAGAATAGATTAATCATTTGAATAAATCGTTCGCTTCTTTTAATTTCTATTTTGATCATCTTCCTTCCAATTCCAAACCTTTATTATTATCTAGATAAGTAAAAGAACGAATTTTTCATCACGTTGAACGACTGTAAAGGTGTCGGTGATCGGCGGTAACTGCAGACCTGTAGCAGAAGGTGAATTTTAATCATGGTCTCTGGCATATTCATTCAGTTTTTGGCAAAGTCTCAGTCTGAATTTTTAAAGCAATGCTCGGTGTCGAAGTTCAGCCGTACAATTTCGCGCCGACTTGTTTAAAATATTCCAGCTTGATGCTCTCAATAATTATTAATTTAATGCGAGGTAGGTAACACCACATCGTGACTTCGTGCTAGACAACTCGCTGAATTATTAAAATCACATTCGAGTATCCAAAACTGAAATATGTACGAACTATTCTTGCTGAATAACTAAAGCCACTTCCTTGACGAATACGGTTTGTTCCACGGGGGCGCAGACTTTTTTATTTGAACGACTCGAGAACGAAGTTATAGTGGCATTTTAAAAAACCCTTATAGTGTGTTATCTCCCTTATTAACAAAGCAACAAATTCCAAATTTTATGACATCATTGGGAACGAGGTCTACAAACAATTTAATTTTTTTATTAAAACATTTTTTAAATTGTTTGTGGTGAAAATAAACGTGTCTGTGTTGCGCTGATGCACTTTGGTAGTCTTAGCCGCGACCTGTGACCTATAACGCACGTAGTGTGTTTTAAAATTTTACATTGCAATATATTTCCTGCCGTCATTCGACCAAGAACTGCGAATATAATCTCCCCACATACATTCAAACCAAACATAGCTTTGTCTGACCGCTAATTGAAAGTTGGCAGCAATAATTACTCGAGCATCAAACACGAGCTTTGGCGTCGAAGCTTCGCTCCTTTGATATTTAATCATAACCAATATTTAAAAGGATCGATTTTTGCGATATTCACCGTGAAAGCAAATATTTGCGTCTCGAAGTGAAGTGTTTTATAATGAAGGCTCCGGCTTTTCTTAGGGGGGCGGAAGTCGCGTGTCTTGGGAAAAGCGGAAAACTGCTCGTGAAAGATCTTTAGCATGTTGTAGGCGATGCGGCAACGTCACGTGTTTAATTGTAACTTGTTAATTACGATATAACGTAATTGGCTTGTGAGTTATTTTATGGATGAAAGTAGCGTGACTCTCTCAGGTGGCAACTTTCCTGTTATATGTCCATTTGGTGGCGGTGTGTGCTTCTTTTTTCAAATAAAACGATACAACTCGGCACGCAAGTTTATGAAATTTTTAATTAAATAACGAGAATCTAGGATCGTGGCCCGAATTTTCCACCACTTCACCGAGGTGATTTATTATCTACTTAGTTTTCAACAGTTTTTATTTAATTAATTTAAATAAAATATTCGCGAATTTACGAGAATTTGAGATAAAAATCCACTATAATTTTATGTCATTCTTTTTCTTAAAGTTAGCAAAATTTGTTTATAATTTATTAATTTTTATTTAAAGTAGAACAAACTTCTGTGAACTTTGGTAAATTGATTACAAAACAAATAAGTTAATTAGGGGTTGCTCTATTTGACTCAAACTTAGAAAAACTGCTTGGGTAGTTTGGGTTGATTAATTATAAAAACTGTGAAATTAAATGAAACTAAATTAAATTTTAAAAAAGTAGTCTGCACTAAGCTTAAAAAAATATTGAATAGCTTGTTCGTCGTATTCTGGTAGTGCTTTATAAGCTGGAAAACTTAGATTTGGTGATTACTTTAACGATTTAGTTTTGTAATAATTAACAGTTATTCAACGTTTCAAGAAATTGAATGGTTAATTGTTAGTTTTCCGTTTCCTGTCTAAATAAATAATGTTTCGGGCAGTTCATTTCAGAACCTGAATTTCCATATTTTGTGTTACGGTTCCGAAAAACACGCAAACGACTGCAAATGCGATTATGCGACAATTTTGTTTTATTTTATCCAAATTAATGGGTGGTCTACGTTCCTTTAACGTCACGCTCCAACTGCATTTATTTAATGCTTTGTAACTTTCACTATAAAAATGGTAATGTATTTGGCAGCCATAAATCAAAATTTGGCTAAAATGAGTTTTTAAGTTTTATAGGAATTATTCCAGTATTTACAGTGAATTAGAAACTTGAGTTACGGTCAGCAAATCCATAACATTAAATATTGGCCGGTCAGCGGAAGAAAGCATATTCTGGTTTTAGTCTGTTGGGTTAGAATTTGCTGTGCAAATACTCGTAGCTGAGTTTGGAGATATTGTCCGTCATAATCCGAATTTGTTTGGTCATTTTGTTTGTGTTTGGTGTGTTGGTTGTGTCGATATTATGAAATGATTGTCATCAATCTTGATGGAGGTTGAGCTTGGCATGCTGACAGCTCCGGGCTACTTTTAATTCCCGGTCTCATCCCGGTCCTCAACAATGTAGCGCGTCTTCTTTGATGTAAAGAATTAATACAGCCTTCAGAAGGCATTAGCGGGAGCTGTTGGAGATGAATTATGAATTTTGCAAGTTTTCCTGAGCTTCTTTCGCAAACCCGTCTTTCATTTCCGGTAAATGAATTTAGTTTGTACGTTTTGCAAGGTTCTGCATTCATGTGAATAATATAAATCGAAACGAATCTCGCGCTCTTTCTTCTTCAATTCTCATAGGAAAATTTGCACTTTAAGGAAACTCAACTTGTTCTTTAAATATTGCTTTATTGATGCCTTTCAAGCGAAAACGCCAGATTTATGACACAGATTTCAACTTTCACGGACTATTTTTCAGAAAATTTAACTGATTTATACTGTCATTTAATTTATTAAAAACTATTACCAAACGTAAAATTGTAACGTTAAATTTCGTCGCTGTGAAAAGTTGCGTTGCTGTATTAATCACTTGACTTATTGCTTTGCGCCAAATAATAAATTTAAAGAATGCTACAGCGTAATTCTACTTTTAGCTGATTGGCCACTCGCACGACTTTGGCTTAAACTTTATACTTTAATTTAAAATTCTTTAAATTGAATCGATGTAAGTAGTTTAAAACTAGTATACGGCTGGAAAGTTCAATATATCACCGGGTTACTTCAAGCAAAACATACAAACTCTTCAAATAGAAACTTGGCAAGTATCTCATAAAACAACAAAGTTGTTATAAACAAGTTATATCGTTGATATAGCAGTTACGGTTGTAATTGGTGTATTGAGTCATTGACATTTTTACAGATAATTTCATCTTCTCTATTTATTAACAGTTCTTAGTTTTAATCTTGTTAACGGCCGCTGTTTATTGTTCATTGAAAGCCTGAAACCTCTTAATCACGAAAGCTTGAAAGCTTCTTCATTTTTGTGTTTTCGTTTCAGATTCTGACGGATGCACCTGAACGACCCCTGCAAGGTAAGCAGTTTAGATTCATGCAATTTGTGATTATTTGGAACGCGACAGAATATTAAGTCTTGAGCTTAATCTTCGTGTTCATTATAGCCGAGAAAAAATGTAGCGGACAAAATACGACAGCAGTAAATCGTTCAATTAAAATGTATTTATTCAATCCAGTGTCTATCTGGAGTATATAAATTGGTAGAAGTGTCTCGGAAGGCAGCGTTGCTAGATCGATCCATTTGTGACTCTTTAGCTCTCGGGGAAATGTACGAGAGCTTTGAGAGGGTTTCGAGATAAGAGATATTGGCATAGCTCCCGTCAACCTCAAGTGTTTTTCATAAAGTTAGCCACTACAGTTTTTGCAAGTAGCACTTATTTCCAAATTAAAATTCTAGAGGATATCTGTGTTTTGATGAAATGCATTCATCGTGATTGCACTTAGGAAATTGGATGATGAGAGTAAGAGGCTCATTTCAGCGATAAGAAGTTGTCTTCTAATTAAATACATTTTTAACACAGGCATGTGAATAAAGCTGAATTTTGATACTTCCAGTGTTACAAACAAGCGAAAACAGGTCGCTAACAAACCAGTACGCATGAATTTTATATCGTTTAGGGGAAAATATGTCAAAATTTTAACAAACTGTTGACGTGCTTCCGTCCTTCCAGAAATGATTTCTGACAAAACGTGCCGATTATATTATAAAACACTTTTCTTATATTCAACAATTTTTTTTAAACATGAATTTAAAAATAGGTACAGCAGGCACGTGTAAAATTATTTAACATGTATTTTAAATTTGGTCGAAATAATTTTTTTGTTATTTTTAAAAAATGGTGGATGCGCCGGGTTTACACATACTTATTTTATAAAATAAGTTAATTGTGACAATGAGTTAATTTATGCTTTTTTAAAGTAATTGTGTTTATGAGTACTTACTATTTAATGATTTCACAGCGGTGTGTGAAAATATCTGAGATTTTTTTATTGTAAATTATATGGTTTAGAAAATGGTGGATGCGCCGGGTTAACAGCAATATTTTTGCCTTTGGCAATTAGAAAATACGAGTGGTTATAAATTAGCGTAATATTGAGCTTGGAATTTAAAAGTTATTGAGTATTTGGAATACGAGTATGTCAAGATGGTATATTGAGATACTTTATGCGAGTGTTTGCCTAAAGCCCGGGTGCCGGCACCTCCATGGCAATTTTTCCGAAGGTTTTGCTCGTTCGATTAAATCTGAACTGTCCGATTCCGTTTATTTGTCCGCATCCGAAAATTGTAGGTCGAAATCGAGGCAATTCTGCTGTTGAGACTACGAAAACGATCCGAGATATCAATAAAAAGCAATGTCGAGGTGTTTGCGTGGTCGCCGAAGCGTAGGTCGATTCCCGACGGAGAATGTTTACCCGGCAAACTCTTAAACTGGGGCCAAGCACTAAAACACATTGCTTGTAGAGATATGTCAACACGACATTGAGATTCGCACAGAGTCATAGCACAGAGTATGGGATACCTGCTTTAAATCAAATTCGAATACATTATGCACAAGGCCCGTCTAAACGATACGAACTAGGAATCTCGCCAAACTTCCACCCGCATAATTAGACTTTTTGTGAGACGATGCGAAACCGCGCCCATAAACACAGATCGTTTCCCGAATCAAACGCCAAAGTTTTTGTTATTGCTTGTGAAACGCTTTGAGCCGGTCTAGTGAGTGCGTCGGAATGAAAGCGCTTCGATATGAATTCGGCACGAGAAGAAACATTTTTACAGAGGAATAGTTACAGAAATGTCATCGTAAAGAGTAAAGAACGGCAATTGCAATCTTTTGCGAGATTTCGAAATACAAGTGACATTGTAATTCCACCAGTTATTAAGGTTTTATAAATCAAAAATACAGCTTCTGGCATTATGGCAATTAGTGTCAACATTGTCAGCTGCATGTTCGCCTAGAAAGCACGCTGCGGCGATATAAAATTGAACTAGTTGCGCTTGTTTTCGAAGGGATTTAGTCTGGTTAGTGGTCACTGCAGTAGTTGAACTTGTGTTAATAAAGGCATGTTGGAAGAAAGACCACAATAATTACTTACATGTCATTTAATCCCAAATAGGTAGAGCTATGTATTAAAAATGGTGGATGCGCCGGGTTAATAAATAGTCGTACTTGTTAAAAAAGTACATTTAAGAGAATTGTTTTTTTTTGTTGTTGTAATGTAACATTATTTTTTTATTTTTACTCTTTTTTTAAATAACGGCACCTCTTTAATACGTTGTTACTAAAATTTGGTACAAACGTGTTTGTTAAAGGGTATTTTGTTACAAATTAGTTTTGGAGTAAAGCCTAATTGTCCGGCATTGTTAACCCAACTCTAAATGAGTGAAATAAAATAGTTAACATTACTAGAATCACTGACGTTGTAGTACTTTTTATTTCTTTCATATATATATATATATATATATATATATATATATATATATATATATATATATATATATATATATATTTTTTTTTTTTTGGGTTAAAATTGAATTTTTTTCCTGTTCAATTTAAGACAATAGCACTGATCTTATTCTTGATTTTGATTCTAAAAACGCTGTGGACGAAAATGCTTTTCATAATGTTCTAGACGACAATTCTATTCTATTAAATCGTTCTTTTATTTGTAAGTCAACGAAAAGATATTGTTAATTGCGGTCAGAAAAACTGGTTTTATTATTTAAGAATCTGCCCAAGAATAGTATTAAGCTAGTAAAGTAAAGCATTGTGAAGGTGGAGGCAAATGGAAAAAGCGAAAAGCGAGTGCTGACATCTGCAGCCAGTGCTTTGACAAACAACTTCATCGGGGGATGTCTTTTTACAATCCGTTGTAAAAATAGATCTTTTTTCTTCTCTTTTTGTTTCCCACTTTACGTTGTAACATTGCTGGCGCGTTTGCGATTTATTCAACATTAATTTTAATTAAATGTGCGTTAGCGTAAATCTGTTTTAGGCGAATAAGTTATTCGTGATCACAGCTGGTGATTGATATGCTGTTTGTGGCTAAGAGAATTTCCACTCAACCATCTATAACCCACGGCTTGTAACATCCATATTACGTCAAAGCAGGGTACAATTGGATCGGATCTTACACGAAGTAACCTAATTGGAGCATGTTGATGTGCGCTATATGATGATCCAGATGCTTTCCAGTCGCTACACTTAGCTACAACAAAATTATATTTTCCTGAAACTTCGCAGAAGTAGCACGGATAAGACTTACAACAAACCATGAACTATTTGACTTTTCTGTTACAAAAATGACAAATTTTTTATTTCATTTAAACAGTATCAATAAATTTTAATTATTTGAAATCTTTTTTTAATAAATTTAGAAATGATTCAAACTTGATGAGCTTTGGATAGAGCAGACTAGCGAAAGTTTTCTTAAAAAAATTAAAAAGAAGACAAGTTTTAAAGCGGAGACACACTCATCAGACATGAAATTGGAAGTGTACCAAGTTGACAAGCAATTATGGCAAGTTAATGCGAATTTCAGTATCTTTAAATCAATACTGATTAAATTTGCTTCTGATCACCGGCATTTATCTTAATGAAATCCCCTCAAGGTATATAACCCGGGCCTTGGCCAGATGAAGCCACTCAATTTATTATGTGAAGTGCTCTTTAGTATTCTACAGGAATTACACAGGCACTAAAACTATTTTGCATAAAATAAAGGGTAATTAATTCCCATAACCTCTCCCTCTTACATTACGAACAAGAGGATCGAAGAAAGACACCGGGGCTAATACCTGAACCCTGCCACAGATTTCTTCCCTTAACTTTAACAAATTAATTTGAGCTAAAAATGCGCTGCGTTTGGAAAAATTTGTTTTATTGATTAGGGTGTTATCTTCTTCGAGTCGTGGAAAATCTGATCTTAACGATACAGGTATCATGCATGTTACAATACAATTTAAAAGCATTTTGAGTAATAAATCAGTTTATGAAAGAGATTCTCATTATGTTTTGGTTTTTTTCTCAACCTTATCCATACGTGTCTCACGCGAGGCTGCCTTTATAGAAAAACAAGTTTTGTATTATCGAATGTCAATAACGGGTCGAACGTTTCTATTTGCATGTGGGTTCAAAAATGAGTGGAAGTTTGTTGGAGAGAGGAATTCCTAACGGAAAACAGAGACTTTGTGTGAATTTAGTAACGTTGAATAAACATGAGCGTCCTAATAGAGGTTTTGTGTATTAATTAACCTGTAAAATTAATGTCTACGGCGTAGAGCGAGTGTATGATACATTATTTTCAATATTCCCACAACTGAAAAGATATAATAGGCTCGGTCCCACTCCGATTAAAATTCAGGATGACTCTATTGTTGGTATTTTTAGCCGTGTTCATTAAAATAGGCAAAAATAACGCAACGCTTCGATACAATGAAATTCATTGGGTTGTTTTAATAAAAACTGCCACAGGGAGCTTATTTTTACATACACATATTTAAACAGAATATATCAAAATGGTTCAGGGCGTGTGTATGAAAAACCCGCTTTAATGGCTCCGCTGCAGTTATTTAAAATTCTTTGCATGTTAAGCCACAATACGTATAAGTTGGAGAAAAATGCAATTTTCTTATGTTATTTGTGGATAGAAGTGGTTGTAACACAATGGCCCCCATTAAAGGTAATACATTTTCACGTTCCCCATTTTCATGTAAAAAAGACATTAGCATTTTGTGTATAAAAAAAGATATAGTTTTATATTCTTAAGGGATTAGTATTTCGAAGAAAAAATGATTTAGTGTTCAAGTTGATACCTATAATTTTCCGCATTTAGTTTGCGGTTATACAACTTTTATTGCTTGGTGATAGCCACTTGTGCGTGAAGGTTTCAAGCTATCATAACTTTGAGAGTTTTCGGCAGATATTGATTATTGTTGGAAATTAATTAACAATTACATTACATTTCTTAGCAAGAACTGCTGATTCAGTGTTTTAACCATGCCAGAAAATGTTGTCTTGAAAGTTGAAACAATTATTATTATCGGGAGATAGATTTACGGGAATATATTTCAATGTTATTCCAAATCAACCACATCATATGGTACAACAAATAACATACTTATTAAAACGATACATAATAATATTGCTACATTAAACCTGATTTCCTTTTCAAAGCAACTGAGAGTTAAATAACTAATGTTAGACCATCAAATGAATGGCGATTGAAGTTGGTATTGTAATTTCGGAAATATTATTTGTTGTAATTTAAATTTACACTACCTGCAGTGAATTCGATTAAATTTTGAACAAACTGACCTGTGGTTTTGATAACAGGGAAAACAAATACATAGACCGAAGAAATAAAAGTTGTTCAAAATAAAATATTAGTTCAAGAAGAATTATCCTTTTATTAATACTAAAGCATATGTTTTTAATAATAGACAAAAAGTTTAATATAAACTACGAGAAAGCGTAGTTAAAAATGGTGGATGCGCCGGGATACTTAACATAAAGTACGTAGAAAAAATTGATTTGTTTTATAGATAAATTTGGTGTTATGTGATCTAAATAAATAAACTCTTAAAGATGTAAATTTGTTGGTTTTAACAATTAGGTATTTATTTTTTGTTATGAAGGCGCAGTTTTGTGGAATTATACAGGCCTGGCGCATCCACCAAAATGTCATGTTTCTGTAAAATTTAAATAAATTATTAATTTTTGGAATCAAACTTATACATTATAATTATATGTTTTTAAATTTAAGTTATTGTTTGGTTTCGTAATAAAAAATGTTTTACAATGTGGAGGTTCTCCGCTTTTTAACAACCTACGTCAAAATCTGATCACTCAGCAGCAAACATATCATTTCATTTCACGTAATATTAACAAGACTTTCGTATACGGTTTGATAATTCACGACAGATGTCAATCCTCCATCTCCTCTCTGATCCATTCCTGATTCGAATCTCTTTCCCTCTCCGAACAAAAGTTTGCGTCTCCGAACCGCAGATCTTTCCGTTAAGTGAAACGTTATTTTCCGCAAACACGCCAATTCGTCGGCATAAATTCGTTGAAGCGCGCGGTTTGGATAATCTGAGGGCTTGTACCCCGTCTTGGGTCCTCTCGTCGTCCTCGGGATGATCGTTAGGCAGTGCACGTGCAGACCGGTGTTAACAAGGCGGGCATGTGTCATGTATTTAAGACGGGCGGGGCCGAGCTGGCTGCTGGGGCCGGGGCCTGCAGATCAATAGTCCGCCGGCACTCTGCCATTCTGGCAGACGCCACACATACACACACACGCGCGCCGACACTGACATTGCTCCACTCTCAAGAACTGGGCCTTCGGCCAGCGACCGCTGCCCCCATTAACGCCGTTTCGACACCAGGTACCTCTATAAATAGCCCGGGGCTCCGCCGGGGGCGGACGCGACGCTGCCTTCCAGGGACAGACAGCAAGTGATTTATGGCCATTTCTCGACAAGACGCGAGGAGAGATACGCTCCTGGTGATAGCAGGAATCAGGCGTCTCTCCTAAACATTTACAAATGATTACATTAACTTACAGTTGGATTTTCAAGTTTAGAAAAGAACTACTTTTCAAACTGTGGTGTAACTTTAAAGTTGAGTTGGTAATTTGAGTTGCATTCTGCATAAATCCAAAGATAAAAACCCCCAAGGAGTTAACTATACTACAAATCCGTCATTTTTGAACTTATATCCATGAGAATTGGTATTTGGGCTTTCGGTGAAAAATGAAGAAACATGTGTTTTATGATATTTAGAAATTCCACCCCCTAAGAGGGTTAAATTTTACAATCCGTTGTTTTTGAAGTTATATTCATGAAAATTGATATTTAAGCTTTCGGTTAAAAATATAGAAAGGCGTTTCTAAAGTTTTTGAAGTTCCACCCCCTAAGGGGGTAAATATAAAAATCCGTAATTTTTAAAGTTCTAACCACGATCATAAAATGGCAGGTCTGGAAACTCCATTCATAAGTACGTTACGAAAATGAAGCATTTTTCCTGGATTACAATAGCTATGGAGGGCAACTATACCCGTGGCGCCCTCACACAGTAATTTATATAAGTCTCCAATTTGGAATCAAATTCTTTATTATTCCAATAGTTTTTTGGATAATTCTTATCACAAAACTCTGTCATTGTGTTCTTGTGACCTTTATTTCTGTGTTACTCACTTGCTTTTGGATATTTATCCCGTTTTTTGTCTACTTTACGTGATAACCTCTGGGACTTGATTACCTCTTTTAAACTGTTATTTTATATTAAAAAGGTAAGTTATTAATATCTACATTACTGCACAGAAAGTATTTTTAAAAGGAAAATGCAAATACACACTTGCGAACATCTCACGGAGCCCTCCTTGCAGTTGTAAAAATCAGTTTCTTTTGATAGAGACTTTCGTTATGTAGCACCAATTCTAGACGTAATATTCGAGTTTCTCCAATCATCTACCTCAAAAATTTGCTTTTGTTGAGTTTGGCTCATATTTAGAGTAAAATAAAGGCCAAAGGATTAATGCACAAATAAGGTTATGTTCCTACCTAAATGTAGTGCTAAATGTTTCAGTACGCAAATAGTTCAGGAACGTAAATAAACCCAACGAAAACCCGTCTACCACATTCATTACTACCGTTAAGCACAATTTGATTCCCATTTTGGGCATTTCTTATTACCATTCATATCCGTTAAAATAATTTGACATTTGTCAAATATTACGCAAATTTCTCGTTTTTTCATTCATAAAAACCCAGTTTCATCGTAGTATCAGCCAGAGGCGCTACGGTGTAGTGGCCCAAACAGCCACTCACGATCCAGGAAAAAAAACTCATTTTTGAGACATGAGTTTCCAGGTTCTAACCATGAAAACTGGTATTTAAGCTGTCGACTAAAAATAAAAATAACGCGTATTTCAGGTTTGTCAAAAATTCCACCCTCAAAGGGGTTAAATGTAAAAAATCATTCATTGCTGAAGTTATAATTATGAAAATTGATATTTGGACATTTGGTTAAAAAAGAAGAGACGTGTAATTCAGGATTTTCACAAATTTTACCCCCGAGAGAGTTAAATACAAAAATGCATAATTTTTGAAGTTCTATTTATGAGAACTGGTATTTGAGTTTTTAATTAAAAATCAAGAAACATGTGTCTCATAATTTTTTAAAATTACACTTACAAGGGGGTTAAATAAGATAACAGTGAATAAAAGCCATTATAAAAACAGCCAAAAGTAACTCGGTTTCGTATTGGGTCACCTTACTACGTTTTGCAGTATTTTTTCTGGTTTTAAAATAATTGTGGACATGCGTGCGAAGCCGCGGGCAATTGCTAGTATTGCTAGTATAAAATCATAAAAATATAAAAGTTAAACTAAAAAACCTGTTTTTCTTTGAATGTATACAGAATGTAATAGCGCATAAGCTCTTCGGTACGTTGTAGGAAACGTTTCAGGTAACATCTAAAAAAATTAGTAAAAAATCTATCGTCATTTTCAACGAATTTATCAACACAAAACAGTTTAGTAAAATTGGTACCATTGTCAGTTCTTGAGTGTTTTCGCCGTACCTCTATTTTAATTGTTGTGGAGTAGTTACAATTGTTACTATGAATTTTTTTTACTATGTTGCCAGATCAGTTTTTTAGCTTTCTGAATAATTTTGAAAATTTAATGTTGATGATTATTATAAATAATTTTCAGTTTCGTTGATGTTGAAGAATAAAGGAATTAAGGCATATTTTCATTACTATTATATTGTTGCCGATTGTTGCATTAAGACGAAGAGCAAAAACTCTTTCACAATCATAATACTACTGAAACAGATTTTTTTCGTCATTTGCATAATGTTATCTGCAAGGTCGAAGCAGACCCTCTGTTATTTTGGGGTGCATAACATTATTAGATGTCATAATTTTTTTCCATTTTTCTTACTTACATACATTTGTAAGGGGAAAACATTTTTCTTAAGAAAATTAAATTTAAATAATTGTAGAATGCAGACTTCTTGAATACTTGGCAAGTGTGTGCTTTGTTCCACTCAAAACACATCGTGATCTTGTAGCATTTTAGCCGCAAGAGGATATAAAGAACTTTAATTTTTCTTTAGAATAAAAACATTGTAAATTCGTACAAATTATTGGCGATTCTCACAGACTGTATTTACAAAAATTGCACAATTGGCATTTCTCTAAACATCTGTTTATGTATTTTTTATTTGTCCGGTGATTAAATGGAAGCAATCGGTTAAAAAAATTCGATTTTTTAAATTTGAACCAATCAGTCAATAACTTCATTTGCTTTACTTATTATTTTACTTTTTTGAAATATCATAATATTCATAATCATTAATACGTGCTATTACGATGACATGCCTCAATTGACTTAGAAACAAAATAATCCTAATCTGTTTGTTACATAAAAGTAGAAAGCACTTATGTCTTTTTTAGATTTCCATATCTCCATAGTTCCATTCTATTTAAAGTCACTACATCTCTGGAACGCTTTGAGATTGCGATTTAATTTTTGTTGAAGATCAGTGTGAAGCGTCGTAAAATGAATGATAAAACCCGTCGGCACTGAAAGCAAGTCACATTTTTTTGGAAAACTCTAATTTTATTAATCGAACAAATCGGTGAAAGGCGTAGTAGCGGAACTAACGAGTGCCCTCAAAAAGCTTGACAGATGATGGCGGTCCATGGTCTGTTTTCACGCACGCTATCGTCATCCCTGAACCGTTTCCGACCTCAATTTGGCAGGAAAACGGCACAGTAATTTGATCGCTGCAGCGAGTTATGACGTTTTCATTGCATTCTTGCATGCGGCGTGTTTCGTACGTGACGTAAATAGGTTGAGTGGTGTGACAGCGTCCGTAGGTGGAGGCGCCGCCGCCGCTGCCGCCGGCCCAGAACAGTCTGACTAACATGTTTCGTGTAGTTCTATGTAGTATGTATGATGTGTGCATGTCTGTGAGACTGATGATTGTTCGCCTAGCCCAACACGGCCAAGTAATGCAATTTCCTGTCTCCGGTCAGCCACCGCCTCAATATCGACCACACATCAGCGGACACTGGGTACAGGCGGTTTTGCGCTTTCCGGAGGAATTTTTTGAATAAACAGGAAAACTAACTTGGGAGTTGCTGGCACCCGTGATGAATTATACTCTTATGAGTCCCAGAAACCTAATTATAAACACTGAGGCAAAACCACAATTTTATCAGCACATTTACCTTTACAATATTTATTTAAAATTTAAATTGCTTGCAAGTATGATTGTCTAAACTTTTTATTAAGCAAACTGTTTTGGTTTTCTTACTTTCTTTTGAAAGTCATTTTTCTGCTCCAAATCTTTGTAGTTTAATTTGTTTATTATTATTAAGGTATGTGTGTAATGTTAGATTTAACAAGATATTTTTATTTATTTAAAAAAGGGGCTACGCAAAAATGGTAATCAAAAAAATCAAAAGCTTGTAAAATCGGGACTATCTCTAGGGCGTATGGTCACCGTAGATATAATCCCTTCGTTGTGCAGATGTGTGCCACAAATCTCTCAAAAATATGTAAAAAATGTAGTTTATATGCAGTATTAAATGAGTTGATCGTGACGGAACATAAAATATATCAGGTAAACTAAACAATTTATCAAAACAAAATGAATGCACGCACATAACATTTTAATGCAAAACAAACAAAATAAAACAATCCTGTCAAATCGAACAGTAAAAAATATGTAATTCCAATTTAAGGAAATTTTAGTGCCTATATTTTTGTTATTGAATATTCGTCATCATGTAAAACAGTAAAATGTGGTTGTAAAAATGATAAAATCAGTGATAGATAATTCGTTTTATTGCTTAAAAAATGCTGTTATAGGTTTTTTCTTACAGCATAGATCCTTTTGTTATTTTGAACCAAATGACTGAATTTGTTTTGATGTTATTTTAAACAGCTCATTTTGTGTTTCGTTTAACGACTAAAACGAGACGAGACATTTTATATTCTTAGTTAACGTAAATATTTCCAATTTTACATTCGATTGGTGGATTCTTCATCCTTTGATAATAAAACCCAATCCCTCCCGTTTTTACTATCTAGTTATTCTGATATTATAAAGCAGACCCGAGAACATCTTTTGCTCGAATAAAATCCAACACACGTGTCTTCTTTTCGCATTTTAAGTTAAGGCGATATTATTATTTGAAAATGCAGTGCAGTTTATTTTATCGCAGTGCAAATTACGTTCAAATACAAACGATTGTTTCGATTTTCGTGTACTCAGTGATCGTAAACATGTGCAATATGTGATTGTGTTGAATAAATTAGTGCTGCGCGCCTTCAACCTTGGGTTATTTTTGATATCGTCACTTTGAATAACGCGAGAATCGGCATAAATAACGCGATCAATATTGAGCTGTGCATCCGTGCATACAACATTAATCCGAGATAAAATCTGTAAGCTGCTTTGGTACAAAGGTCAGAGTGCTTTACGTAGCAGCATTGCTGGTTTCGAATACGTATTAGTGCCCACTATCCGCCAGTGTTGTTCTAGTGTCAATCCGCAGAACGTAAATAAATCAGCCCTTGATTAAGCTCCAAACTCGCAACTGCCAACGATTCGTCGAAATTAATATTTCCCTTGGAATTTAAATATTATATTTTCTAATGGATAGTTTTTGTCGGGCGCAAATTAATAGCTATGCATTTTATAGCACAAGTTATCGTTAGCAACGGTAGCATTAACGGGACCACGTCCCTTCTGAATATTCAGTATATTTATGTAAATTCCGATTATGCAAATGATTATTTCGTGCAAGCTTGATTTTCTTTTCAATTCCGAAATTATTGAGTCGAGGGTGGTCGACGAAGTAAATTTAATTCGGCGAAAAATAATGCGAATGCATTTAAAAACAGTTTCTTGGAGGGAATAAATAAAGCACCGTTTTTCCGGAACGAGTGTGGAAGTTGAGGGAAAAGTTCGCCTTTACGGCCGAGTTTCAGCTTCGGGATTAGATATGGACGTGATTCCGACGTTGATGGTGGTGGCCCTGTTCTAGAATTTTACCGCTAATATAAATATTTACTGCGACTGACAGTTTTAGTGTCTGCACTACACGGTTTATGGAGACACCTGGAATTGCTGTTGTTTGTTTTCAGATTTAACGTGGACGCTTTAAAAATGGTTAAACAAAAAGCATGTTTAACGCGATTGTATGTCCAACAACGATCAACAACAGGGCCACACCCAAGAGTCATTAGTATTTTAAATGGAAAAGCATTTTTGAGGAACAGTGCTCTATTATTATTTATTAGTTAGGGCTAGATCACCAGCGCCAAGTCGTTAGTATCCCAGAACATTACCTAATTGATGAATTGATGATTTCATTTATTATGTACGAAAATTATTACCCACTAATCTCTTAACAAATAATCCTTGTATTTGTATTTGTACTTTTTAATTTACCAGTGACGACAAAAAAAGATGAATAAAAATATTTAGGTCGTTACTGAAAGAAATTATATGTACTTTCAAATACAAGGAATTACAGAAGACAAATTTGACAATAATGTCTTTCTGAAACTCATACACTTTAGTACATGCCAGAAAACTGTTCATAATACATCATTTATCCTATTCTACCAAATCTATATACAGCGTTGCGCGAAAGTCTGGAACCAAGCGTTTTGTGCCTAAACTATGTACCTTACGAAAAAACTACAAACTGATCCAGAAATACTGAGTCTGTTGGCAACAGATTTGAAAGTATTTTTGTTCGTAATTTGCAACACTGCAACCGAATTCGTTTTTTTTTGACAATTACTTGACGTACAACCCCACAAGATTGTTGAATTGTTATTAACTGAAGGCGTACTCCATTGGTATCCTTTAAAATTTAATTCCAGTGTTGCCAACAGACTCAGTATTTCTGGATCAGTCTGTATTTAGCACATCATCAACTACTTTAAAAATGTGGGCATTTTTCAAGAAAAATTTTTTCGAAATTCCTTTTAGTTTTCGAGTTATTCAAAAAAATTTTTTTTTCAAATGGCACCCTACTACGGCGATTTTTTTGGTAAAAGATTAAGCTCTAAAACCAACTTCTACTTTAATAAAATTAATTTTAAACCAGTGGTTTTTCTTAAATAAATTATTAAAGCTGCATTATTCCGAGCTCATTACGAAGGTTTTTCGAACTTGGCCGAAGTGGTTGTATCCATGGATGTTTATAATTGCGAAAAATTTTACGAATCAAATTAGCAGGGATGGTAATTTACGCGTAAAAAACGTTTTTTACGTTTACATGTAAATAATGCGTAAAAAACGTAAAATACGTAAAAAACGTAAAATACGTAAAAAACGTAAAATATTGGTTTGAAGGTTAGGTACAGGTAATGTTGTCGGTGTGTGTATCTTGAGTTCTTTGTTTTGTCGTTTTTTTAATATAATTCACGATTATGTCTCGACGAAGAAATAATATATACGAGGATCTGGAACTAAAAATGAACCTTTGTTGATTTATTTTTTCGTTGATTTTTAGAATTATATTTTTGTTTCAATTTTAAGAATTTTATTTGAGTTATTTTGCAAATCGTTGTTTGTATTTTAAGTAAAAATTTTGTATTTTATAGCGCTTTTACGTTTTTTACGTTTTTAACGTATTTTACATCTAAAGAGATAGTGTAAACTACGTATTTTTTACGCGTAAAAAACGATGTTTTTTACGTCAAGGAATTTACGCGCCCATCCTTGCAAATTAGTGGATAAAAAACATCCATGGATACAACCACTTCGGCCAAATTCGAAAAATCTTCGTATTGAGTTCGGACCGCAATTTTAATAATTTATTTTAAAAAAAACACTGGTTCAAAAACAATATAACAAATTGTTCTTAAAAACTCATCACATTTTTAAAGTAGTTGATGATGTACTAATTAGTTTTTTCGTAAAGTACATAGTTTAGATACAAAACGCTTGGTTCCAGACTTTCGCCCAACGCTGTATATACAGGGACATTTTTTTAACTCTGAACATAGCCCTATGTTCAATCTGAAAAAAAAACAGATCAAAGCATTGCAAGCAATTGCGAGTAATGCTATGCAACTAATTATTCTACGCACTGTCAAAAATTTCAACTTGTCAATTAAATCTTCCAAAATTATTTAAGTAAAGAAAGATTAATTTTTATGGAATTTATTAATCATCAGGTAATAGTAACATGTAAGGAATGATAAATTACATTAATAAATATTCGAAATCACTTCAAATTGGTTCAAATAACTCGACATCAAATAATTACCTTTACGTATCGTTGGTAACGTAAATTAGATCAATGCTTTGATATGATTTTTTTCAGATTGGACATAGGGCTTTGTTCAGAGTTAAAAAAATGTCCCTGTATAAAATTGCTTGTACTGACTGACTGACCTATCAACGCACAGGCTAGACGGCTTAGGATAGAAATCTGAAAATTTCACAGTAGATAACGTACTAAGAAAGGATTTTTGGAAAATCACCCCCTAAGAGGGTTAAATAGGGTGTTAAAATCTTAATAAAAATCTGTCATTTTTTAAGTTATATATTTGAAAATATTGAAAGTATTTGGGTTTTCGGTTAAAAATGAAGAAAAACGTGTTTCAGGATTTTTGGAAAATCAACTCCTAAAGGGGTTAAATGAGGAGTTGAATTTCAAATTAGAATTTAAAAAATCCGTCATTTTTAAAGTTACATTGAACTTACAACCTTGAAAATTAGCATTTGGGCTTTTGGTTAAAAATGAAGACACGTGTTTTAGGATTTTCGAAAAATCAACCCCTAAGAGGGTTAAATGGCGTAATAAAATTTGTACAAAAATTCGTAACTTTTGAATTTATATTAATTAAAGTTGGTATTTGGGCTTTCAGTGAAGAAACACGTGTTTTAGTTTTAGTTGGAAATACTAACCCCAAGGGGGTTGAACATGGGTTGGTATTTGTATAAAAATCCGTAATTTTAATTTGTATTCATGCAATGGACTTCCAGTTAAAGATTAAAAACGTGTGTGTAAGAACATTTGGAATTTTCACCCCTAAGGGGGTTAAATATAAAAATCTGTCATTTTTGAACTTATATTTATGAAAATTGGTATTTGGGCATTCGGTGAAAAATAAAGAAACAGGTATTTTATTATTTTTAGAAATGCCACCCCCAGAGGGTTAAATTTTAAAATCCGTTATTTTTGAAGTTATATTCATGAAAATTAATATTTAAGCTTTCGGTTAAAAATAAAAAAGACGTGTTTCTGGATTTTTAAAATTCCACCCCCAAGAGGGTTAAACATAAAAATCTGTCATTTTCGAAGTTATAACCAAGAAAATTGGTATTTGGGCGTTCATCTAAAAATAAAAACGGATGTTTCAGGTTTGTTGAAAATCCCACTCCAAGAGGGTTAAACAAAAAATCCTTCATGTTGAAGTTATACATATAAAAAATTCTTTATTGTTGAAGTTATACAGCGTGCTCAAAAAGTGGCGCACCAACTTAATGGTGTGTGGTAGAGAATTGCTTACATATAAAGGTAAATATAGTAAAAAAATTCTTTGTATTAAAATTATTGATAAATAACAAATTTTAAATAAATGATATGTGGCAACGTTGTCTAAGAGTCGTGATCGCAATAGAATTTGATCAACAATAAAAATAAATTAAGATTTTTTTGATAAATTTTGTTTTTTTTTAATTCAAAAAACTGCTAAAATCTGATAGTAAATTTAAAAATAATTATTCACCGTTTTGTTAGGGAACGATTACTTAGTGTGACACATAAAAACATTAAAAATTAATGAAAACTGAAGAAGTTAACAAAATAAGTTTGTAGCTCGATATTTTTTAAAATATGACTAGGAATTTTTTCAAGATTTTTCCCGTAATCTACACATGCTTCTCAACAACGTACTATGGAGTTGGTGCGCCACTTTTTAAGCACCCTGTACATATCAATGGATATCTTAGACATTCAGTTAAAAAGGAAGAGGCGTATATCTCAGGATTTTAAGAAATTCCACCCCCAAGAGAGTTAAACAAAGAAATCAAAATTTACTCGGGTTCGGGGTCTTAAAGTTCACAATAAAATTATGTGTCGTTACTTTTTGTTATACTAAGTTTTGCATTGTTTTTCTGTGTTTCAAAATGGTTATAGACATGCGTGCGAAGCCGTGGGCAACTCTAGTTATGCATATTTATATGCTAAATCATCGATTTTTACAATTTAGTTTTTATAAAAATATTTGGAAACACAGATATCGGCCATTTGGTGATACTGATAATAGCCATAGGTATAACTAACCCTAATACTTACCTATTTCTGTATTTGTATTATGATGTTATAATGTCAGAAATAAAAATAAATTTGATTTTGAGCAACACATTTCTTATTCATTCCGTGAGTCTTGGGGTAATGCAATATCTATAAAATAACGATAGGACGTTTAATCGTCCTTCCTAGTGGTAGAATATTAGATTATAAAAACTCCGGCGTTCGGTGCATCATAAATCACGGCGATTTCCGGACAAACGTAGATGCACACAATAAAGATTTATCGATTAAACATGTAAATCAAATTCGATTCTGCGGGATGTCAGCATAGCCGCCAACAAAGTATTATATATGAAATTGAAGTACCTGCATACACACACATCGAGCGAGCTTTTACGACCACCATCAAAATATAACATGTAAAATAAAAATATACGATAGCAAGTGCCTCCGACGAGCATTACTCAGGCGGTAAAGATCGGCGATCGCATGTCGGGATGTTGACTGCCGGTGGAATCTTCATTTTTCTTGTTTAAAAGCACTGAAGATATATCGAAAGCCATCACAATCTGTCCCGCCTCTCAAACGCACAAAAACTTACCATCGTTTTAATCGCAATCGCTTTTACAGCGGGATAAATCGTGACTTGCCCTCTCACTTTACTTCCTTTGCTATCAAGTCACACGATAATTGTAAAGGGACATATATCGTCGAAATTGTCTGCATTTGATCGGATGGCCACTAAATTTGGAGTTTTTGGTCTGTCATTATCGTCCAGCGTATGCAGAGCGAATTGATTCTCGGATAATAATTTTGGTGATTTGTGTGCGAGCTGCGGTTGAAGGCAGGCATGAAGTGTAAGATATCCATATGCATTAAATGGTCCTTGAAGCCAAAAACGGGTCCATAATGAATGAACGTATGCCATCTGGCTACCTGTTAAGTGGAATATGAATATTCCATTAGAAATATGTCCATGCTAATGTGACCACTGAAGGAAGCTCACCCAGAAAATGCCACTTTTCGCCGCCCCATCATAATATTAAACTCAATTTATTGCTTTATTTTCATTTCAGTAGCTGGGCTTATTATTATTATTATTATTATTATTATTATTATTATTATTATTAGATTACTAATTCTTAGAAATAATGCAGTTACGAGCTTTATGGCCTTGTAATGCAGTATTCCTGGGAGAGGAGCCCGAGTTATCTGTCTTTGGGGTGAAGTGTCGTTCGCTGTGGCATCAGAAGAATCAATATGGCGGTCGGAGGCGTCTTGTGGTGATATCTATGACGTGCAAATGTCACCGGTGCTGTCATAAGGCCACATAACTCTCCAGTGCCCTGTAGCGACGGAACTATTTTCCTGAATTAGGTCACACATCCCTTGCTTCCGGGATCTTGGCATCCCACTTCCCGTTACCCGACTTTCCTTAATCTCCTTTCCAATCCCGTTCTCGCTCCGAATTCCCATCTCTATTGTTGTTTGCTTCAATAACAGTTATTTGAATTGCAATTGATAAATATTTTGCCAAAGCATTATCGGGGAGGTAATTTCTCTATGAATTTCCCATCTTTGAATAACACTGACTGCTTTACATTTTGTTTATTCGACGACAGGATTGCGTTGAAAAAATACACCGCCAGTGGAAAGCCACAAATTACATCAAACATCAAAACATTTTTCAAATATTTCAAAAGGCTGACTGTGTTACAGCATTTTTTTTCTGTAGGTATAACTTTATTTTATTATTTAACTAGAGTAACGTCTTGTGTGTTTTTCGAGAATTTTGAGATAGAGTTCTGACACGGTGTTTACCTCTTTAAAGTTAAAGATAATACAGTCGGTTTTTTTTTAAATCAATTGTCAAATTGTTTTAACGTTGGCAACTCATTAGTGGCACATTTAAAATTAGTGGTCCAGAACATAATTTCAAAATTTTTGACACTGACAGTTGATTTAAAAAAAAAAGAGGTATCGAAGATATAAGTCTAGTTTTGTTCTGACACACACAAGTACGTATAACAGTTCGCACATTTTTTTCACATTCCGACTATTAATTTGTTAGTGTTTCAAGAGTATTTTTTGTAAAGTTTGACGAACGAAAAGTTATTCTTCGTAAACTGATGCAATAACCTAAAGAGCTGTTTTATTAGTTGCTATACAGCCTGAAGAAGAAGTTTAAAGTTTTCTACGGCTTGGATATTGTATCTTAAAATAAATATCCGGTACATTAATAAGCTACAGAATTGTGTATAATTTATATAGACAAGGGGTGAACAAAGATGCTTTGTCTTGAGTTTTAAAAGTTATTTAATTAAATTTTTATTAATCAGGGGTTGTTTTCTAGCACAATGTACTGAAGAAAGTTTCTAGTCGGTATTAAAATTGAAAGTTGAGAAATGATTTTGTTAATTAATTTCGGCCAGCAGTTTGCTATTGTTCGCTCAAATGATTTAATCGGCTTGTTTTCGCATTAACATGGTTTGCGACCGAGTTTGTCGATCACTTTTTATAATTAACGAAAGCAGGGCGAAAAAAACCTGGCGAATATCGCTATGTTGCGCCATTTCTGGCCTCTCCATGTTCACCTTCATTCGGTTGTTGCAAATGTCCATATTTCATTCAGTCGAAAAAGGACATCCCCATCCGCGTAATTGGCGGAAGACCGTATGGACACGGTTCGACCGAGGCGTCGCGCAGCTTCCCTTTAACTTGTTAATGCAAATGAACTATCTGATCCCGTGAGTGATCCTGCATGATGGAATTTAATTAGGGAGTGTTACCGGTTTGAGAGCTTTCGAACCGGAACCGTCACGTCGATGCTGCACCGTATCCGCCACTCTTTGTGCTCCTCTCCCAATCTTGATACTACACCAAATATCAAACACTTTAAGTGACTCCTTCAGGTGGAGATGATCCTCGAAGATTCTCCGACTCGACGAACCTTTTGTATCGCCCGGGACGATGTTTGAACAATACGGAATCTATTCGATGTTTTTAATCAACTGACGGATCTTCATACCACCTCTTTAATAACTTCTTAATTTGCCAAAAATGAAAAGGTGTCGGTGAAGCAGAGAAACTAATTACGCGATCTTTGTTTCAGATTTAAACGAAATGCTGCACGAGTGAAAGTGACGCCCAATTTGAACAAGAAGTGATGGTTTTGGTTGTGAATGACAGCAGTTATTGATGACTGAACATTTGCTAGCTTAATCTCCGCTACTTCTGTATTAGTGCCATTGTTCAGGTGAGCTTTCGCTTTTGTTACTAGACAAAGTTTACACAAAATCAATCCAACAATCATCATCAATTAAAATTCCATTTTACCTTTTTGATATTTTTCAAAGTACTTGGAATGATATAAATCGATCGTCGAGTTTACAATGAAAATCAATAAAGTGCTTTTTATACTTTTTTTTCTTATGTTTTCAGTTTGTGACCTTCCGGTGTAATTTTCTAAAATTGGGTTGTCTCTTAAAAAAAACTTATTTTTCTACAAACGCTACTAAAAATGAATTTTTTGCACGGCATACTGCCTTTAAAAATGTAATATTAAATAGTAGCGTGTTAAAAGTAAATCACGTGGTCTACTTTTAACACTAATGTTAAAAGTGAAATGACAGCCTTTGTCAACAAGATAATTTTGGGGCAAAAGTTCTTCAAAGTACGCTAATAAAACACTTTTCCAACAACATTCTTCTGGGCGCACCAATTTTGAAAACGCTTGAACGCTAATTCGTATTGTTGCTTCGATTTAGTCGGCAACAGATTTAATGTTGCTCTACTGGCAGCTTCTTCTATTTTTAAAATGTGATCAATAGTGGTGTTTGTAGAAAAAATGTTGTATGATATACGTGTTAAAAGTGATTTTATTTTGCTCGTGGGGTTGCTCCACTCGCTGTGCTCGTTCCGCAAACTGCCCCACTCGCAACATAAAATTGCACTTTTAACACTTATATCATAAATAACTATTATAATAAATGCCAATGTTACAAGTTTTAGTTTTGAGATATTTCAGCTGTATTGTTTTAATTTACTGCAAACACTGATTTTATTATTGCTTTTTTTATTGTCCACATTGAATAAAGAAAAGACAAAAGATAGTATAGATTTTTACAGAATTTTAGGATTTTGGTAAGTGTTTTATTTTTAAGCTGTTCACTTGTGTACGGCTGTGTATTCTGGTTTATGGAGAAATAGCTATTTATATATCAAGGAAGGAAAGACATGTATTCTGTCCCGAGGATGTATTAATGTAATCGTCTATAAGACATAGCTTTCCTCCACTGTCGTTATACATGCGAGTATGATTTTTTCGACCGCCTTATCAAAAAATATCGTTTTCCACCTTCCATGAAAGTACATTATTTCTTCTCGGTGGAGGGAAATGGAGGAAATACTTTCCCCCATCGGAAGAAAATAACGTAGGGTAGAATACATTCTGATAAGGCCGCCGAAAATTTTTTTGGTTTTAAATTTTACGAAACTACACAAACTCGTATCCTTTAATTACATTTTAGGTGTGTATGAGTCAATAAAAGCACTGTTGTTATTTTAACTAAGACATCCTGTAGTTATTCAATAGCTGACCAAAACTATCCTGGTGTTGTAATCAGATTTACGTTATTAATGTTACTAATAACACAAAATTTATGGCATAAGTACGTATATAAATAAACAAATAAAGTGGTCTCTGAAGGAGCGCACAAACGGTCATTGAGCACTGAGAACGCACCTCACCGATCAATTCGAAAGCCGATTCTGTCACATTACACAAAACCATTATGTGCTTTTATCAGCGATATTATTGTCTAGCGATAGTTTGATTCCTAAGCGATAATCGAAACATAATGCTTAATCGAAACTAAAATAGATTGCTCACGAACTTTCTACCTAATAGGAAGGACAAAGCCGGATGAGAAACTTCCAAAGTTGCCTAGTCCAGTCCAAGATTAAATTTTAAAACTTGCAAGATGTCGAAGGAAATTAAGGATAAGTTTTGGAAGGTGACAAGATTGTGCAAGGGGAAGTTTTATTTTATTACAAAAGTACATGTGCACTTCAATTTCATTTATTGAACCACACTTTTTAGTTAAAGTTTAAGGTCAAGGAGATTAAGTACGTACATATATTATTATCAAGTTTTATGACAAGAAAAGGATTTGTCGGATCAGCATTTCGCTTATAGTACCATAAAGTTTGAACAATGTTGTCGGACCATGTAAATATGCCTTGATAATAATAATTACAAAAGGTCTATGCATACATAACCCTATATTAGACTATTGTTGTTTACAACCACTATTTCCCAATGGCACATCTACCGGAGAAATATAAATTTAATGTTGTTTCTACTGCCACATTCACGACTCGGTGCCCGACCAAACCACTTCTTTTTTACTATAACCACTGATACTTTCCCTCTATTAGAGTAATTAATTTTATGCAGTCAAGTTTTCAACCCCGGCCCCAGTATAGCGAAATGTGAATTCCGCCGGCGTGTGTCGTTTAATGGTGTCATCGCCGATTGCGGTTTTGTGAAAAATTGTATTTTTCCCGTCCGATGGAGAGCAATAGTAGGTGCTTAAAACAGCAACATAATCGGAGCACCCGTCGTGTGCTAATCGACAGGAATGTTTTGGCAAACATGTTAAAGTCGTTGACTGCTGTCCAAATAATTGACATCGGCCCAATGCTGTCGGTGTCACCCCATTGACGTAGAGTGGTGTCGACTGTCGAGGAGTCGCGCTCGAACAGGCTTTGTTGAACCGGGCTGCGGTTCCCAATTTCCTGGTTTACACAGTGCCCGAATTGTCACATATAGAAATCGGCACGAATTTGCCAACGACAAACTTCACTTGCATATATCATTTCTCTCGACAAAAATATTAAAGTTCTCATTTCGTCTTGTCTGTTAAATTATTTTGAGTACGAGGCGGCAAGTGTCCAATCCATTGTTTTACGAAAAAGGAAAATTGTTTTCTTATCTAAAAATATAAAAAAGAAGTTCCAATTCGAACCTCCGTCAATAGTTCTCATATTTCCATAACCAATTTGTCAGTTTTTTAACTTCAATGCATAAATTGTGTCCGTACCGGTTCTCCGGGTAAATAATGGCCCACCTCGAGCCTTTTCGGTCCGGAACAGACATCAGAACTCAACAGTTTCCCTCGAGTTGCGCTTTTATTTACATAATTATCCTACACAGAAAAAATCGCCCGATCGGCGAATTTCCTGCACAGTTTCTTATGCGCCTTAAGATGGATGAGCGGAGCTAAGATTTATACATAGCTTGGCGAACCTGCGTCCTGATAGTAAATTCATCTGGAATGGGGGCGATTTGTTGCGATTTGACGTGGGATCGGCGGCGCAGCATCCGAAAGAGGCGGACGTTACGTCGTGCATCAGCGTCGCGACGCTACCGGCATGCTAATGTAAGTTTTCCCAGTGCTCGATTCTACTAGTCGCTATGCACGTCGTCGCAGCGAATGCAAATCGAGACATCCACACGGAAAATCCATATCGAATAAGTGCCCCCTTTTCATAACCCGAGCATTTCAAAACTTTTAATTGGCTCTTTAAGTGGAAGGAATTGCCGATACATGTCTTGATAGCAAGATTACACAGTAAAAAACATTTTAGCAGGTGGTTAATTTTTCTAGTGTTAATTTTGAAACTAGATTATGTTTAAAATGACTGTTAACATAATACATCTTTTGCAAAATAACTTATAATTGAAAAACATTTTCTGTTAGTGTCGAAATTACATAAAAACATGAATTTTACCTTTTAGAGGGCATTTAGTACACTCTCAAATGATGTTTGCAGTTTATAGTGTAAAATATAGTGTATAAAATGCACAGTGTTCAATAATCTTAACTTAGTTTAAACGAGAGACGCAGTACGTACAGACTGCACATAAGCACACGTTTTTGGGTAACATATTTTACTGGGTATTGGGACAGTTAAAATGGTTGATATAATTTTCAAATTATGTTACAAAAATTCCATAAAGTTTTGTAAAGTGAAGAAAAACTGTACTTCCGAAAATATCTCAGAATTAGGTAAGTTACTGATTCAATTATAAGAACTTTATTCTTGTTTTAATGTATTAGGTAGAGTAGAACTATTAAATAGATTGAATTTAAACTATTAAATTAAGTACTTAGTTAAAAATGTTATTATTTTACATCGAAAACAAAATTATAAGGAAAACATAACTTTCGCGGATTTGGAAGGGGCCGAATTAGAAGAAGACTGTTTACTATTAGATACTTGAAACCGAAAAACATACTAACTCCTACCATAGTGGTTTTAAATAAGGCAGTTCATGAGTTCAGATCTTTTACAACAAGACAGCAATAATATTGTGTTGATTTAATGATGCTTAAATATGAAGAACTATATAAGTGAAAACAACCTTACGGTTCTACTGATTTATGTATTGTTCAAAACATATTTTTGTTAAACAGCTAGTTTGAATTTATTTTTATTTTATTGTTTTTGTGCATTTGTGTTTTTTTTTAATAAACATTCGAATATATTCATGCCTTTATGTTAAACCATTTTCACACTAAAACCACACTAGAATTCAGTGCTTTCTACACTCAGGAAGTACATTAGAACATTTAGTTAGGTGTGTAAAACATTTCTAAAACATGATTATTACACTAGTTTAAGACATACAAAAAAGTTAATTTACACTAGAAAATATTACACTCTAGAGTGTGGTCCTCTGGAGATATTGTGAATAATACCAGAAAATTTTTTACTATGTAGGGCCTCGGAGCAGTCAAACATCAGAGTTTAATCGCATACAAACTACTATAAATCACGTTTTTCATTTTTGATTGAATCGATAGTTAATACTAGCAAGCAAGACATTGACGTATTAATGATATTATTAATATTGAAGAACTTAATCCATGTCCAATCTAATAAAAAGGCAGTTTGACTGTTTGACGTAAATGAAATTAATCTTTACATTTATAACTTTAGAAATTTAATAATCTCAGATTGCTTTATTATTCTTGCTACCCCGTGAAACGCAACCCTAAAGTCAAAAATTTGGTTTCTAACCATGCATTCGACACCTTGTCCGTTGCCTGGAGTGGGTGTTTTTGACGGCAATTAATTTTCCGTAGACGAAAATGTTAAGTAGCTAGTCTTCATTTATGCAATTATTGCGGTCTCGTGCCTTGCATTTTAATTTCGTGTATCACGAACGTTTTCAATTTATTAAGCTATCACCGGCTGACGAAATTAATCTCGACGTCGGCGGACATCATCCTCGAGCTCGAACAAATATCGACTTGAAGCGTTAAGGGTGACGGTGGCTCTCCGGAGACTCCCCGTGTTAAATCCGAAACAGATTAAACCCTGTGCATGCTAACGAGGTGGCCGGAACATACCGACAATACATACCACCTCTATGTTAATTTCACGTTTGTGATGGACACACGGCCGATTTCATGGGCCATTACTCTGGACTATCTGACAAAAAGTGGTCAATTTAATTTGCCTTGCATGACCGCATGACTTGAAAATCTTCCGAGCGGTTAAACGGAATTAGGATTGTTGGGGAAACACGAAGAATTATGACGTACGAACGCCTGGAACGCATCTATTATAAAAATATTAGCAAAATGAAAAAGAAACGCATTGTGGAACTGAGTAATGTCTCCCTGTTGCCATCGCGTATTTTCTCGGGCCGGGGCTCATTTAAAAGCGCGCCCGAGACAAAAATAGTTCGAGAATTATACAGTAGTTCAAGGAATGGATTTATTAAGGAAATGAATGTAGGCAGAATGTGTAATACAAATTTTACATACCTCATGTACTTATATTTTACTGGATACAATATGTAGAATCTTTTTTATTATTGTATTCAAAAGTAAAGCAGTGCCAATTAAAAAAAAACTAATTCCAAAATATCCTCATTATTTAAGAT
Organism: Tribolium freemani; assembly: GCA_939628115.1. NCBI lineage: Eukaryota > Metazoa > Arthropoda > Insecta > Coleoptera > Tenebrionidae > Tribolium > Tribolium freemani. The sequence goes on along the minus strand of OW626785.1, from coordinate 13,262,426 downwards.
TTACAAACATAAAATTTAAGTTATATTTAAAAGGGATTAAAATGTAATAATAAATAAAGGTAATAATATTAATTAAGCGAGTTTAGATATGATCCAGTTATTTTGACTTTGAATTTACAATCACTTTAAATGTTATAAAACAAATGTTTTAATTAAATTATTCAACTGGCTGGAATTTTAGTTCAATGCAATACAGGCTAAATAGTTCAAGGACTTCAAGTTCAAATAAATTTTATTTAATAATTGACATCTTTATGTAAAGCGTTTTAGCTGAGACAATCTGTAGGTTGATAAATTTACTCATTCTCTGGTTATCAGCGAAATATAAAAATTGGATCAAAGAGAGATTACTAATATGATCTTTGAAATAAAAAACGAAATGGTTCAAGTTTTCATGAAGACCAAAAAGCGTTAGCCGAAGACAAGACATTAAAACTAAAATTTTTAAAAAATATGCCAATGCGGCTTTTTGTTAAAAAATACAAACGAATGATACATAGTGGGTAAGTGTGTATTTAAATGTTTTGAAAGCAGACCTTTTATACTTTTCATAATGAGATAATGTTATCTCTTGGCATTATATCCTACACACTTCATAACTTCAAGTACCTATACCTACGTACGCAATTACTAATTTTAGTTTAATTAAACGTAATTAACTGATATCTAGGCACTGCATTATTGATAACGAGTAGACATAAATATAAAATACAAAAATATTTCAAATGCTTTTGTTACAAATATGATATATATTGACTGAAAAAAAATTTAACACCTCCACATGTGTGACACTTTATAGGCTGGTTTCATGTTTCAGATAAAAAATCACTTATTCTCAATCTTCCATCTATATATTCTAAATTACCTTATTTTTTGGTTATAAATATCCAAAAGTATTATAATTTTACATGACCTAGTTAACTTATAACAGATACAATTTTCTAGTTCACTAAAATATAGACAACCTACAATATTCGTAGAAGAAAAAGATTGACCTTACTATCTGGTAATTTTTTCTAATTTATGTGATTTCTATTTAACTATTCTCATCACCTTGTATGGTACAGATACAATGAAATTTAAATTACAATTAAGAGAATCCAACAGTGACCTCTACTTTGCATTCGTCAGAAATATAGACTGATAGCACTATTGAAGAGAAGAGAAGATATCTTTATTGTCTTCAAGCGATCAATGCGTATAATGCTATCATGTTTATGTGTACATTCCTGTCTAAATCACCTTCACCTTGAGGTAGTATCTCCATAAGCAAAGGTGCCTGTTCACCTGTATAACGTGTCGGTTTCGTTTTCGTTCTTGTTTGCGTACTTTTCTGTTATCATCTTTCGATGCGACAACGTCCTACTTACTATCTGTTGCAGCAGTTGTAGGTAGAAAGCGTTTGTGATCGGATGTTGCTAAAATAATAAAGTGCATTGAACTGTGTCTGAAGTGAACTAAATAACAGTCGTGTTTGTTGTCGTGAACAATAATTGTGTTCAATGTTTGTGAATAATTAATGCCTAAAGACAGAGAAGGTGAGCCGCAGAAATTTCAACGTTTACCCATTTACATTATGTACCTATACCAGTCTCCCAATTCAATTAACATGTGTGATCTGTTGACAATGAGATTACTAATTATTTCATTGTCAGTTACAGAACCACAAATGTCTTACACGTTTATTGCTGTAAATCTGGACTTGCTCAAAAATGTTTTTTGAACGGCTGTTGGACAAATAAACATAATTAGATTCATTTGGTTGTCAAATATAGATAATCATACATTGTTCACGTCAAAAGTAAATTATATAGATGGTATCAATAGCATTGAAATTTCCCATTTTACCGATAAATAAACTATTGTTTTGTTCTTATTTTTTAAATCCTATATTTAATATACTTATTTAATAAGCATATCACAAAGGTCGTGCAATTAAGTATTTGTTGATAATATTTATTTAGGTTTCTCTATCTCTCATCTGGGAATTAAAGTATCACATAATATTGTATTTGCTTGTAGACAGTAGAGTGTATAGAGAAAGTGATTAAATCAACATTTTCATTTACTTATTTTACACCACAAGGTTGAATTTCGTATTGCACGTGTTTAAATTTAAATGAATGTTAGAATTTAGGTCAATTACTTTTTGTTACAGTGCGGTTGATTTCTCAACTAAATGATTTATATTAAGAATATCTATGTATCGATAAATACAGTCCTATTTTGATTGAAGTATTTCAATGTAACAGTTCAACATGCATTTAAATTGGATACATTAAATTTATGCATGCACTTCAATGAAATTTCATAAATTGGAATGCTCTGACTTTATCGTACACTTCGATATTTATTTATTTATTTATTTATTTATAAATATCTACGTGCATTTAAACTGGAGTCAAATTCAACTAATGAAAATTCAAACAGTCGAATGCTTCAATTTATAAAATCTATCTGTAAAAACATGTTTTTTTAAGCCTGATGTAAACTAAAATCGGTGCCTCAGAAGTAACAAGTAAGCATTTTTGAAGGCACAAACTGGGAGTTCATTAACTTCCGCATTCCTGTAGAAGGTCTTGTAATATGGTATCCAGAAGATGTAACAAAAGTTGCATACTGTAGATATAACGATTCTGGCCAATACATTGTGCAAACTGTCGTAAGCTTTTAATTGCTTAAATTACAAAGTTCCTCGTTAACCCCTCGCTACCATCAGCACGGTCTGATTATAACGGCAAGTTTGAGCCTCGCAGGAAAACTATCCTCTTTACCTAATTGCAAAGTATCACTTTAACATTATCATCGGAACAGTTGGCAAGCTGATATTCCTGTTTCTGTTGCGGTGGACAACATCCTGACCTCTTCTAATAGCTTACCCACAGAAATTTCCTGTGACAGTGAAACCAACAAAAAATTTCATTGCATCACATACTACGATAATGTTACATGATGCTTCTCGAATGGATTAAAACTTGATTACTACGATATGTACGTGTACTAAGTTTCAAAATGTTATTCTTCAGGATTTTTATAAACCTCCATGATAGGAAATTTAATTATTGCTAACACCTTCATGTCAGTAGATAAAATACACTCACTTTTTTAACAAGTTTTAAACGAGGTTTAATTGCAGTTTATTCTCTTTTAGTTAAACTAGAATTTGCTTGGCAGTTTGGTTTAATCTAATTAATTTAGCTTTGTCACTTGCTGCACAGTCGGAATTGCCAATAAATTTCAGCCAATACCTCAAACTTTTCTATCCAAAATTTGGATCTTGAAACTCATTAAGTGTAATTTATAACAAAATGCAAAAGCGATTGCAGGATAAAGTTGTGATTATATGGAAATGTAGTTTAAAACATAAAATTATCTCGGCTTTGACATGAAAAGTGGATAAAGTTAAATAATGACACGCATGCTTAAGCTTAAAAGGTAAAGACGGAACTTTAACATGTGTATGAAAACAAAAAGGGCATAATTACTGATCCTAATTTCTGATATCGTCAAAAACAGCTTTTCGCACTACAAGCAACTTAGGAATAACCGAATAATTAAATTGTTTGATTAATAGAGAAATAATAGAAATGTTCACACCAAGTATAATACAATTTTAAAGAAAAGATAAATAATATTCCCTTAATTATTTCAACAACCTAACTCACGCAAAGCACAATTTTAAGATTTCTATCATCAAAAAGTTGTAGTCACGAATTCTATTCAGCTGAAAACCAACAACATCCGTATTAAATCATCCTGCTTAAACGTATTTCTGCAATTAGCAAATTATTCAATGCGCTGAGTTTGAGTTTGACCTAAACCAAATTAAATTAAATTCATATTGAAACAGATTTGGGTCATCTTATCTTATGAAAATTTGAAAAAACTGGAAAAAGTTTTCTGATTTGGATGAACACAGTTTTTTCATTTAAATAGATGATCAGACACAATGTAATCAGCATTTATTCATGTGCAAAAATTAGACAGGAATAAGTTGTTGCTGTTATCTTTAATACAATCTTACGAGTAACATAACAGTGAGACACACATTCAAAAATAAACTCGCTATAATAAATAATTGGGTCTAATTTTTGAGATTTTAGTTACAGCAATAAAAATCAGTATTGATTTTTGCACAAACGTATCCCAATGACCTGTTTTCTTGTTTAAATGCCATTCTCCTATAAAAATATTTATGTCCTAATTTTACGACGACCTGCTGTGCTGCCGTGTAATAAAACAGATTTTTTAGAAATATAAAAAACAACGTTTATAGATTCTCGATATTACCTCCTGTAATATTTACCGAAAGCATCCAAGTTCTTTGAATTCTATTATCTGTTCAATCTATCTGTTCCATTTATGAATGTTTCATCATATTCCGTTTGTTGGAATATTAGACATGTTTTCTTTTGTTGGCGAATGTCTCGAGTTTTCGCTTAAATTCAAAACCAATGTTGTAACACTATCAGAAAATCAAAAACTAAAAATACCTATATATAATATTCATTGAATTATTTGACATTGCCTAGAGTTTGCACACAAAGTATTAGATGCATTTTTATAAACCTATCTGTCCTTTATAATCTAGGCGAATTATCTGCAGGCCCAATTTACTTAAATCGCCGAATCATTTGATTTGCATTTTTCAGCAATATGTTTGCTTTGAACAAAACATATTTTTATTTTCCAGGATTAAAAGCTCAATCACATGCGATAAATATCAGTCGTTTTGTTTCTTTTGTTGGAAATAATTTAAGAAACGTGATTAGGCTAATTAGTTCAGGAGTCTTATCTCGTAATAAACCCTCTCTTTAAAGGAGCTTCTATTCTAATAAGGTAACTCATGCACAGAATCTCTGTGCTGTAGGACTTTTTATACCCAATTATGATTATCTGAGATGGCGGTTTAAGACGTAGAATAATGCATTATGTCCGACCAAAATCAGTTAATCCGTGGTATTTGATCAGAGAACAGGTAATTTGCGGCAGAGCTGCAAAGCAGTGATAAATGTACACATTACAATACCTGCAATTAACCCTTGAATGTAATTAGAAGATAATTGTGTAGCGAAAACGTCCAATAAAGCCTGTGCTAACATATATGTTCTACAGACATCCTACAACTAGTGCTGATTGCAATTGTGACACTAAACGCATGCAAATTGTGCCAACACGGCAGCGGATTTGAACCACAAACTTAGGTGCTAATATCGTATCAATCAACTATTCTTGTTTAAATTCGCCAGTCCATCAAACCGCACACGGCAGGAGCATCTCTAAGACATTGTTATTGTTCCAGGCTGCCAACCTGACGGGTTACACGGAGAGTTACAAGAGCAACCGAATAATCGCACTAAAATGGAACGATTTGAGTTTAAGGTAAGACGAGCAAGAGATTCAAGTGGTTCTACTGTGACCGATAAGTTTTCCGGTCGCCATCCAATTCTCCGGCTTTCTACGTTTTATTGCGATCTTAAACTGTGTGGGTTGAAAAAGTCATAAAACGAATTAATTGTTATTTTGATGGGGCATTACAATCTCAAGTACAAAGCAGATAAGACGTATTAAGGCGGCGGATACTATGAGATTATAAGGCAATCGAGATAAGTGACGACATTGACGCAGACATCACGTTTGACTCTGGATGATGATTATTTTATTTCACTAAAGCTTGTGTCTCTAAAGCGTTATTGATTGGGATCATTTGTTACGTCACTCTGTCAATACACATATTTGTTATTATGGACAGCCGATGCCTGCAATATTAACCGAGGCGATGTTTCAATAAAATCCGTTCAATAGAGTTTTTATTAACCCGAAAGCATGTGTGATAAATGCCACTCTATGCTGTGTGGAAGTACACAATCTACGCACGATTTCCTGAAAATATCGTTTGTGAATAAATTCTAACAACGCTTCAATTTATGCACTCTTGTTGAACCCAGATTGAAACCTAACAAGGTCCTGGTCAGCCGATGCGTTTTTGCATAATAGAAACGCTTGCCAAGTGCAGCGGAGGAGCTTTTCAGAGAGTATCGAACTGAAAATGTGGGCATAATAATTCAGCTCTCGGCGGAACATTGCATTGGTGAAATATGCACAAGTAGCCGTCGCTCTGCTTACGATTTCCTGACGAGTTGAAACTGAAAAACAAACGTTTCGATATTTGCACAATTGGCAATGAACTATTTGTGACTGTCGAACTTTAAAATTTATTGTAATCGTTTATTAGGAAACTGTCAGTTACAGATATGGCCGGGTTTTTATTAAAATGCTCCCGAGGAACGTTCCAGCCGTGTATGAAATTCGCTGCGTTGAAGTAAAATGTGTAAATTAGGTTGGGTGTGCGTCAGCCGCCCGTACATATCATGACACCGACGTCTACTTTGAATATTAAAATTGGCCCCTTTATACTTGCCCCACGACAAATGCGTTTTGTTGGAAATTTGCTGAATTCTATTTTTTTATTCATGTGAATGCGCCACATCAGCGCCCTATTATATTGACACAGACGCCAAGATTAATACACACACAAAACACCAACATTTTTTTCGAAAGGAGTCAACCATGAAGCCCTCTAAGCAGATAAAAAAAATGTGCACTTTTGTTCGACGCATCGGCAATTGTTGTAATCTTTATTATTATAACATCAAAAGGGTCGGTTTTACAGAAAGAGAATTATTTATACAGGCTGTAAATAAAATAAGTACATTAATTTTAACTGGTAATAGAACTCGTCAAGACCAACAATTTTTCCTAATAACTTTTTTTTCAAAACGTTTTAGTTTTTGAGTTAAAATTATTTTATAATTTTACACAATTTTCTTACACGCCACTGCAAGGAAAGTTACCTAGTCAACAAGTTGACCGTATGAAACGGTTACCGTTGGTTGCGACTATTATTCATTATTACTTTTCTTTGTTGGAGCATTTCATAAAAGACTCGTCAATTTGTAGGGGGAAAAAATGATTTTAGAAAATGCGATTTTAAAAAAATCTTACATAGAAAAAGTGTTTGTCTTGATGAGTTCTACCACTGGTTAAATGTACTTATTTCGCTTACAGCCTGTATTGATTAATAAATGTTATTTAAAAAATAGTATGTATTTACAAATACAATTATGGTGGAGGCGCCGGGCAAACAAATTTGTTATTTTTAACAAACGTTCCCAATTAACATTTGAGGGCAGTTAAATCTTTATGAATTTAAATTTAAAAATAAAAAAAAGTATGTTCATTGTTTAATAAGAAGATGCAATTATGGAGAAGGCGCCGGGCAAACATGCATTCCACTTTTAACAAAGCAATTTTTTAATCATTTTGAACTTGTTTTGTTAATAATAAAACAACAACTATACATACAGGAAGAACATTAATTGTTGAATTTGCCAAATTATTGTTTCGTGTACTGTACCAGTAGTTTCTTTGGTAGTGAAAACTTCGTGTGGGGGTGTTGAAACGTAAAATGACCACTGGCTAGTAAGTAATAAAAACAGTCTGCCTATTGTAGGCTTGTTGAGGTTGGCATTTTGGGTGTTGGGTTGTATCGCGGCTAAAGGATGTATGTACCGTTTCTATAGCCGTAATGTTGTGTTTGTGCTTTTACTAACCGGTGGTGGTGTACACAGCTCCGTAGATCACGGGCGGCAGTCCGGCGGGGCGCCAAGTACCGATGAGACAGTCGGCCGGCCCGCACCACCGACACGACCATCAACAACCAGTTGTTACCACTCCGGCTGCCAGCGAGTCCGTCGACACCCTCACCACCACTACCGACTCCCAACATACAGGTAAATAGTCATAAAATGGTTCTCCAATAAAAACTAGTGAAACCTGGAGAAGTTGTCATTGCTTGTCTTCCCTCTTGCCCACTTATCCACCCAACATTAAACAACACCGAAAGAAACGCATACCATACACTTTTACTAAGTCGGTGTAATACTGGAGAGTTTAAGATTAAATTAGTTTTTGAGAAAACAGATCTCAAAGTTGAATAGCTTCATACATCTCATGTAATTTCTACCGCGACTTCTTTCACTTTTTGCAATGTTTTTTTCTATATGGAATAATGGAAGAGTCCTTCACGCTGAGCCCATTTTTAATTTCACAATATAACCAGCCACAAGTCATTCACCGTCACTTATGTTATGTATACTCTACGTACGATGTTTCACACAACTTTACGAGGCCTGCGCCTAGTATAAATACCCAAATATACAAAAATCATAAAACACTAGATACAAAAAATGCACATTTAATTATTTAATTTTTGGAAACCCATGACAATAGCTGTCAAACTAATCACTGTTTCATTAATAGTCATGAATTGCTGTTTTTCAGAAACAATTTTTACGTGTTCTAACAAGAGAGGGAATAAATATGATTTTAATCTATTTAACTTAATCATTAACTAACTAAAAATTTTTGAAGGTGAACAAGCTATAGAAGACTATCTAATTTTTCAAAATTTGTAATCGAGTTTGTATCAGAATATGTAGTATTGCTGATTGCATTTTATAGGCGCAGGTCTCGTAAAATTACGTGGAACACCCCGTATATGATTATGAATGTTGATGGTGAAATCTCATCTGCTGTTATCGGAGGCAAGACTTCCGCAAATTTGTTGAAAAATGAGAAAAGGTTTTACGAATTAACGACTGGCAATTGCAAGTTAGAACAAAATTGTTCGCTGTTGTTTATCGGAAATACTGTTTAAAGAACAGCTATTTTTATTCAAGATTTTTTTCTCAATAAAACACTGATGATCGCATTTTAAAAGCCTTTTGCCACTGCAGCCCACGTGGAAGAATGTACCCTGCAGTGAGTTTTCAAAACAGATGTAAAATTCGACGCTTTTCAGCGTGATGTCAGAATTCAAATGTTTATGACCTATTTCACCCATAAAAACACAGTTGCGACGTTGTCTATGTATGAAGCACGTCTGGAAAAGATTTTCAGGTTGTACAGTCAATTTTGTAATAGGAAATTGCCAAAGATAATAATCATTTATTAGAAGATATTGATCATTAGTCATCACATTAAATTCTGGATGTAATATCTTTGTTTGGTGTTAACGAAAAGCCTAAAATTTACAATTTGGTATTCAAAAGGTTTCAGAAACGTGTTACGGAAAATATTGGGTGCTATGTATGTATTTACGTTAGAAAAATAAATTACACAATATTTACCTTCAATTATAGCTTAACATTAAAATGTGTACAAGTTGGATGTTACAAATATTTAAGTGTTTTTTAAGAAATTTTTGAGGAAATATCTCGAAAACGATTTAACTTATTAACTTATGGAAAAATGTTTTTTAGAGTAATTATTTAACCCTTTTCTTAGCAGCATTTCAAAATTTAATTTTATTAGATTCTGGCATAGATATTAAAATTGTATTAATTTTTTTTTATTTATCTTACACCTCACAACATATAATGTATACGTCGACTTAGTGTCCGTTTCTACCTATATTTGATTACATATTACACAAACTCCTACGACAAGCAATTATGCGGGAAGGATGTATACTTAGGAATATACTAAGTAGTAACTAGGACCTATACAAAAAATTAGAGGTATATATTTCTAGATACAGAAGTTTGTTAGAAAAATTAAAAGTAATAAAAACATGTTCTGACAAAATATGGAATGAACCACTTTGTTCGTATGGCCCAAATAAATAAAAAAATACACAATATGAAGAAGATGTATTTTAAACGATACAGCGCTATTTTATTGAAATAAAAAATAAAAAAGATAAAAATTGGTATCTTGCAAATTACATAGTCAAGGAAACACAAAGGCAACCTTTATAATATATCAATCTAACACATTAATGGAGTTAATTTTGTTAAACGTTGTCTACAACAACCACTACTTAGAAATTTAATAAAATAATAGATTGGAATAATGTCGCAATATCATTCACATAATTATTATTAGGAATGGTATAAATAGGATTGGAGATATATCACACACTTTGACTGCAGTGCACTTGAATAACGCTGAAATATGTACTTATGAGGAGGAATTCAAAGGGAAGAGTTTATGGTGAAAATAAGGGTCCCTGGCCAGTGCTCTGTTCTAGTTTATGTATCAGAGCGGCGTCTCAATTGTTTAAATTCGTCGATGGTATGCGAGGTATGGCAAAAATTGTTTACGGCACCCGCGGCCCCGCGTCTACTCTGCGGAATGAGCAATAAACGCGATTCCCACGACGACGGCGTTAATGCTTATCGGATGGTAGATAACAGTGTGCACCTGGGTTCGATTCCCTCCGGTCCCGCTCACCGACTGATTAATGGAGCCAAGTTTCTAGACCACCGTAATGATAATTAATATATAAAGTTCGGGGGGGTCAGTTATGGCCACTTGGCAAGGGGGAGGTTACCACAGTCGCTTGTTACCGACCGAAATCCGATACCGGCAGCAAATATTGGAACTAACACTTAATCGGAACAGATTGCCGACCGCATCGCCAATAATAAAACCCTAATCGAGATTAAACGTCAAAAAAGAGGACTTTACCAACACCGATTTATCTCGCCACGAAATTATAATTATACGAGGACGGCAGATTGTATCGGCGCGTTTTGTTCTGCGTGTCTAACAACAAATTGAAAAGAGCTTTTTGCCGGAAAGGGTGGATGAAAAATACGGGTTTTTGTTTGACCGACCGGATCGAAGCAGCTTGAGAACGGTGGCATGGCGCTGTTGCGAAATGTGCTCGAGTTAGCCACGCCAAGAAAATTTTTCATTTTACAAAATTAACTACTTACAGCAGCTGGATTATTTTACTAAACTAACATTCTTCTTTTATTAAAGTTCATTGGAGCTGATCAAGAAGGTTTCTCACATTTTGATACAAAAAACTATTGCAATCCGAAAGCAAAAGTAATTTCGTAGCCGGTTAATCGATTAAGTTGAACGCGAACCTTCACCCACTTGTGAGTTAATCTGTCCTTTGTTTTTTATCTTTGAAAATCTCATGAAACTCAGCTTTCCAAGACTATTTATACGTCTCCCTATAAAAAATACTATTTTTGCTAATTTTTATCTTTTAATCATAGAAGAGTAGACCTAATTTTATGTCACGGAACGGCCAAATCGATGTCAAATCTAACCAACATTGTGGCCGCTATAAACTAGTTAGGCCAAGTTTAAATAATGTTGGAAAATACAGCAAAGTTTGTTATCAGTTTTACACTTTTTATTGTTTAACGTTGGAATGGTCCCAGGAGAGCAAAGCGCCGGTGGTAAAAAACTTTTGCGATGTCTCATTGACACTATTTCTTGATGATCAGATTTATAATCATGTTTTATTCTGCGTTTGTAGGGTGCAGAGGTGCGGGTAGAAAAGTTGTAGCTTTCAGTTTGTGCATGTCGGTGCGTGCATGAGTTGCATAATGATGGCGTCGTTTTCAGTTTCAGCGGAGGTAGTCGAGGTGGAGGAACATGATCTGGGCTCCGATGCGGAGTCCAAAGCAAGGGAGACGCTCAAGCTGACCGCCCGCAGCCGCCCTGCGCAAACCCAGACGCGCCCGCGAACAGCGCGTGATGAGACGAAGAAAGAAATACAAGAGGACGATGAAGCCACTCTCAGAGAGCTGCTTATTAGGTACACCCCAACGCATACACTTACCATACTACTTTTCTACTTCTTACCTTCGCTGCTTCCCAAATCATTCATTCCTGACCTTTTTACATTTATTTTACCTTTTCTTACCAACGGCGACGATCTTTGATAATAATGAAAGGGCTGATTAAACGTAGTCTACAGAATTTATGTTCTTCAGACAATTCAAAGTTAATAAGAAATAAATCATTGAATTGTAATAATATTACTGCTGTTTGTGCAATTTTAGGTATAAAATCTCAAATTCAAATGTTGTTTTTAAGATACATTTTTTCCTAAACCACAGGTAGCAAAAGCAAGCTGCCACAAATGGATAAGATTTACGTGACTTATTCAAAACTGTTTGAAGAAAACTCAATACTTTCAAGAAGTTTGTCAAAAAATTTCAACAGTCCCTTTCTTTATGTAAATTTTTACTGCAAACTCCAAATTCTCACTTTCACGAAACTTAAACTAAAACACTCGAACTAGTATTGTATTATTTATATTTATGTTTTGTTATTTATTTCTTTATTTATTTTAATAAATTTTGATTTATACGATTTTTTGTTTTCTTTCACACCTTATAACACGTTCCAACATCATCTCATAATTTTAATCATCGCCATTGTTTGTGTGTTGTTTCTTGACCCACACTAATATTACGTGTATGGTCGAAACAATATTTTCAAATTAACTGACCACAGGAGATAGCTTTATTTGTGTAATTCGTTACAATTTTCATTAAAACTTGCAATCTCCGGTATTCGATTAAATTTCTAACTTCAACGTACTTACGTCACAACCAGAAAATAGTTTACAAGCTGTTAAAGTAATGTCGGAAGCACGGAAAACACATCACCAAATAAAGAGAAAAAAAAAGGATATACGACGGATAGTACAATCTTGTTATCGAAATTTTAATTTTCAGGGGAAAGAAACTTCCTGTGATCTTTGAAAGTATTGTAATGTGTTGTATTCTATAAAACTAACTCTTGTCGCGTTTCATGTTTCGTTTTTTCTAAATTCTTCAGACGAGTGTTTAGAATCATCCTTGTAATAACAGTAAGGTTCAAATAACACTGTACGCCACATGACACAAGTTCGTTCGCAAGTGATGGTCCAACTCGTCCACCTTGATGCTTTTCAGCCAATTTGTTGTCTTGACGATTCTCTGCAGCCTGCTGAAGCAGCTGGAGTTCAGCATCCAGCCAGTCGCAAATTTCAAGTGACTTTATAGTAATTTTGGTCAAAAAAACTAAACCGTGCAAGGTATTTCGTAGTCGTTGCTATCATCTGTGGTCAGTAGCAATGTGTTAGTGCACCTAAACTAAGTTAAGAGCACGCTCCCTGACGGGCTGTGTTTCCAAACTATAGGTGGAAGATTGTCAAACGCCATCAAGATGCCGCGTCGCAGTCGAACACCGCGCGTAGATTAGTAACTAGAAGAAGTGAAGGGGATTTTCGGAGGGTTAAAGGATACCTGGGGAGGTGTCCACTGTAGTTTGGAACACAGCCATGGTATCCTTGCCTCCCAGGTATACAGCTTTTGCAGTAGGTGCTTGCTTCGTGCATGTCTCCGTGTTTGTACTCTTCTCGACTTGTCTTGAGATCATACCGTTTTGTGCATGCTATCATCACTCATAACATAACAACCGGCGTGTGGACCACATGTACATTATGAGAGTGTTGTAATTAATAGTTTACAATTCGCGGCACGTGCATGTCAAACCCCGGCACTCGACTCGTTGTTGAGCTGAAGAAAAATCAATCACAAACTAAGATGCATCGCAAGAACCCACTCCGGGAAAATCAAATTCAGAATGTGGCATTTTATGTTGGAGAAGTCACAAGGCCCCTCTGCATGCCAAAGAGAGCACCCAGCATGTTGTTTGTCGTTGAGTGTTGTTTCACGATTCGAATTAATAACACGTTTTACTTTTTTCCACGTACTGTTATGCCGCAGTCTGCAAAAACAGGTGAGCGTGATGAGTATGAATCTGAGCGCCAAACTGGACGAGCTCCAACGTGGAGATCGACACCTGGAGACAACGGTCGCTCTTTGTGAGATCAGATCGCAGCTGCAGGAACTCACCAAGTCGGTGGAGTCCTGTCAGTCGGAGGTATCGGAAGTTAAGAGGGATATGGTTGCCATCAAGCACGAGCTCGACACTGTGCAGCAAGTCAAGGAGGAGATCGAGGAGCTGAGAGAGTACGTGGACCGGCTCGAGGAGCACACGCAGCGCAGGAAATTGCGGCTGCTCGAGCAGGTTGGTGCTCCTCCTTTGCGAAGATTTGTGTTGACTTGGATTGATCAAATACCATATCCGTTTATCTATTTGGAAAGCTGTTGAAAGGACTTTTTCATCGCGGGTGTGTCACCCAATCTTACTGATTAATGATTACATGCCGTGTTGTATCCTAACTATCTATTTAAGCGATGTTTCATATTCGGGAGTTGCGTGTCATTACTGAATTTCTTTTTAATGGGGATATAAACGCCAATCAAATTTATCAAAGAATTAACAGTTTCAAGCAACCAGTAAAGCAAAACATATTTTTTTTGTACCTATATTATTAAAATGACTGTATTTGCTGGAAAACAGACTTTTCAACCTTTAGTTCGATGTCTGGCTTATTAAGCGAATTAACATTCGAGCCAAATTCACTATCCATAAAGTGAAAAATTCATGATAATTGGGACTGCAGTGCTTGGGATTAAAAAGGATTCTCCATTTTTTTTTAACTCATCATAATTAATTGGCCGTCAGTATTTGCAAGGTTTTTTGCAAATTTAGTTTACTTTGTATTCCACAATTAGTGTGTTTTATGGAAACAGAGCTTTTTCCATTGAAAAAGCACGGAAAGGGAAGCTACATTAATGACTTGTATTATTTATCAAACACACTGACAGCTGTTTTAATTTTTTATTAGTACTTTTAAATCATAAATCGACGTAGGCATGTATATTAACATCGGAATCAAAAATAACATTTGCTTTAAACTCTCTATTGGAATTTCATTACCCAAACGACTAAAATATACAAGTTAATTACAAGTTAAAGACAGATTACGGGCATAATAATTTTTAAATAATTGATAAGCCGTTGTTCTAATGAGTCGTCTGAATTATTCTGGAAAGTTAGATGATCAATATAGTTGTTAATAAGTAATGAAGTAAATGACTACAACAGTACTAATGAAACGTTATTTTCATTTAATAGATACTTTTAATTTAATTTTTAATGAGTAATGCTCGCTGTTTTGTTGCTAGAAACGTAGGAACAGTGTGTTCGTCGCTGCGATAATAATTATTTCTCTAGTATATTATGGTAAGTTACCAACAACGTATTAAACATTTAAATGCATAAATAAAACACTCAACTATAACTTGGTTTGTTTCGAAGCTAATAATTTATTATGTTTTTAACAATCATCTTATTTTTTTTATTTAAATCATGTTAGAAAATTTTTGTATGTAGGTACTTGCAAACATGCCAAAACGTTAAACTACGTAACAAGTATTTTTATAGTAGTCAAGGTTGTATTACGAGTATAATTTATTAAAATTTAAAAGCCAGGACTTGGTTATTTATTATCAAACCATGCTTACTGCCAATGTTGATATTTTATATTCTCTACCACTTGTCCGGCTTTCAATATTTCTTGTTTCTCAGTTGAAATTAGTATGTTTTTTTAATTGTAAAATCGCAATTGCATTAACAAATGTTACAAAGTCTGTAGATCTGCGTTTTGCATTTTTTATTGAAAACACTGAATTTTTCTAGGACCTCACGTTTTTCCTATCGTATGCGATCCTGGCGGCGGTTCTGGGCATGTTGCAGTTCGGTTACAACACAGGAGTGATAAACGCGCCGGAACAGAACATAGAACACTTCATGAAGGATGTGTACAAGACGAGATATGG
This sequence comes from Tribolium freemani, assembly GCA_939628115.1. Taxonomy (NCBI): domain Eukaryota; kingdom Metazoa; phylum Arthropoda; class Insecta; order Coleoptera; family Tenebrionidae; genus Tribolium; species Tribolium freemani. Next base: position 13,246,878 of record OW626785.1, on the reverse strand, counting down.
AAAAGACCTATCTGATGATTCTGCACGGGGCCTCTACTCCATTGCCGTGTCCATATTTGCGTTAGGAGGTATGCTAGGTGGCTTCGGCGGAGGAATGGTGGCTAACAAATTCGGAAGGTAGTTAATTTAACCAAAGTTCGATTTCATTTTTTATAATCGACTTCACTTTCTGTTGCAGGAAAGGCGGGCTGCTTTTGAACAACGTCTTGGGAATAACTGGGGCGTGCTTAATGTGGTGTACCAAACTAGCGAACTCATATGAAATACTATTTTTTGGGAGATTTATTATAGGGGTCAATTGTGGTGAGTCACACACTGTATCCTTGAACTTCACATGACTTTTTCTTAACAACAAGAATGCCAACGGAGCACATACGGAAATTAATGACGCCTATCTCACGTGACACCGAGCTTTATCTTATAGACAACTTGGCAAAAAATTTTTTTAAGCGGGCCAAAGTTTGCCATTGCTTTATTCGAGAGTTTGGCTCATTCATTCTTCAAGCAGAAACGCAATTGTTTGTCGAAGATAAATGAGAAACCATAAAATATTGTTGGTTTTATTTTCGGGCGGTTAAGCATGCTCTTGAGCTAATCACTGAATTGATTTTAAGGCTTTTTCTTTGTTGCAGGACTGAACACATCCTTAGTACCTATGTATATATCCGAAATAGCTCCTTTAAATTTACGTGGTGGTCTTGGGACAGTAAACCAATTAGCGGTTACGGTGGGTCTTCTGTTATCACAAGTGCTCGGTATCGAACAAATTCTCGGTACCAACGACGGTTGGCCTCTACTACTTGGCTTAGCCGTGTGTCCTGCCTTACTTCAATTAGTACTTCTTCCAATTTGTCCGGAAAGTCCGCGCTACCTGCTCATCACCAAGCAGTGGGAGGAGGAGGCGCGGAAGGCATTGCGGAGGTTGAGGGCGAGCAACCAAGTCGAAGAAGACATCGAAGAGATGCGGGCGGAGGAACGCGCACAACAGGCGGAAGCTTCCATCAGCATGCTGGAGCTGATCTGTTCGCCGACGCTGAGGGCGCCCTTGATCATCGGCGTCGTGATGCAGCTCTCGCAGCAGCTGTCCGGAATCAACGCGGTAATTCCACCACTCTTCCAGGCCCGATTTTGGCTCAAAGCCCGTTTCAGGTGTTTTACTACTCGACGAGTCTGTTCGTCAGCTCAGGGCTAACGGAGGAAAGCGCCAAGTTCGCCACCATCGGCATCGGGGCCATCATGGTGGTCATGACGCTGGTTTCCATTCCGCTGATGGACAAGACCGGCAGGCGGACGCTGCACCTTTACGGCCTCGGTGGCATGTTCATCTTTTCGATATTCATCACCATCTCATTTTTAATAAAGGTTGGTTCGTTGGCGGTTCGCCAACTTTCCTTGGTGACGGCGAACATACGGTGGTGGCTGACTGCCTCTTGTTGTTCTCAAAAGTGTGTAATTTGTGCAAAATTAAAATGGAGAGCTAAGGAGTTTCAATTGTTTTATAAGAAATCTTTCTACAGAAGAAATGATTTCTTATCGGTTTGTATAAACCGGCACCAGCTGCCGGACCACCAAAAAATAATTTATTTGACGAAATTTTACCTCAACCACTTGGAAATAAATTATTTGTTGGTGTACAATTTGGAACTGTGAAAATTGCATTTTTCACTCAGTCAAAAATCATATTTAAAATAATGAATGCAATTTTTGCAGAGTATAATGTGAAAAGACCCCCGCATGTTTATTTTTTGTTTGCAACACCTCGCATTTGCTTATTCATTTAAAAGCCTTTTCATTCAATGTTAGTTCCATACTTGAGTTTTAATTTAATGAGTTTCAGTACGTTTTCAAACTTAATTTCCATAGAAGGCAATTGAATTAAACTTTTTTCTTTCTTCTGAAAATAATAGCGCTATAAATTTTTTATTTTTATCTTTTTCCGTGTTCATTAAAAACCTATTATTAATGCAGCGAATGAAAAGCTTCTACTTTAATGAGTTAACATTTCTATTATTATTTTGATTTGTGTCGGGTTTTTAAAATTTAAAGCTCCCCAAAAATTGATACTTCCTGTCACGTATCTTTGTGATGGAGGGTTTTTCTGTAATAGGATATGCTCGTAAGAAATAGAATTTCACAAAAGGATTGCTGTAAATTTGTGATTTTGAGGGGAGAGTTTCTCTATTTGGGTTTGTAAGGGCCATTGTGAGCGTTTGCGACATCGGTTCCCGGTGTGAGAGTCCTGTATCTAGTCAATGTTGTTTTCCTGCGCTTGCTTCCACATCTCACCCGCTTCTTAAGCCTCGCCCTGTCTGTGTGTGACGACTTTCCTGACATGGTGGAGGAGGGACGCTGTAAATACCTCGCCTAAGACCTACACCACAGCCACCCGCACGCCGAGATTTAAACACACTCGAGACACAATGCATGCAAACACTTGGACGGAACGTCTTCGTCGAGAGCTTGAAGACGTTCGGTCTTGTTGTAGTGGGACACTTGCCCTATTATGATTTGTCCGATCGCGGTCACTCCTCCCTGTCGGGAAAGAACACCATTACTACTGCCTGATAGGAGTTTTTTGGATACGTGCAGGAGATGATAGACTGGATGTCGTATCTGTCTGTGGTTTCAACGTTGGGATTCGTTGTGTTCTTCGCCGTTGGCCCCGGATCGATACCGTGGATGATCACCGCCGAACTCTTCTCGCAAGGACCTCGGCCGGCTGCCATGTCAATTGCGGTTTTAGTCAACTGGATTGCCAACTTTTTGGTGGGCATCGGGTTCCAAAGTTTAAAAGTAAGTAAATGGAAACTTTTTAAGAAAACGACAAGTTTGACGTACAACTTCACCTGTAAATACTTGTACCGAATTGCTTGCTTTTGTTGTTGAAAAAGTACAACTTTCTTATTACACACAATTTTACTCGTCGGGAATGCTGCCAAATTATTTCATAATAATTTTAAGACCATCATTTCTTTGATTAGGTAAATGTTACTACAACAACAAACGTGCTTTTTAGGTAAAACTTCAATAAGTTTTTCCCCGTTGTTTTTGTCTTATAGTTTTCAACTTTAAGTTAAACAAAACACGAATTTTCGGTAGTTTCATTGAAATTATTATTTAACAATATGAAGATTATGTGTCTGCTTATGAGAGGAACTCTTAAGAAAGAGGTGATCTTTATAATGAAACTCTTGCAAACATGCCAAAACGTTAAACTACGTAACAAGTATTTTTATAGTAGTCAAGGTTGTAATTTATTTATTATTAAAATTTAAAAGCCAGGACTTGGTTATTTATTATCAAACCATGCTTAGTGTCAATGTTGCCAAATGCTGCCAAATTATTTCATAATAATTTTAAGACCATCATTTCTTTGATTAGGTAAATGTTACTACAACAACAAACGAGCTTTTTAGGTAAAACTTCAATAAGTTTTTCCCCGTTGTTTTTGTCTTATAGTTTTCAACTTTAAGTTAAACAAAACACGAATTTTCAGTAGTTTCATTGAAATTATTATTTAACAATATGAAGATTATGTGTCTGCTTATGAGAGGAACTCTTAAGAAAGATGTGATCTTTATAATGAAACTCTTGTTGTTATTATATATTTTATTTAAAAAATGTGAAAAATAGTAAAGATATAGTACATACGAATGCAGTTTTACTTTGACAAACTATTACGAGTCGTTGGGAAATAGCTATTTGTGCAACGAGTTAAGAAAATTTCGTCCTAGACGTTGAAAAAATCTAAAATTATTTAATTTTTTCATATTATTATTATTTAGTATTATTTTTATTTTACGATTCTGGTTGAAAAAATTCTCAAACTAATATGAAAAAGTTAAAGAATTCTTATTGAATTTTACAATTGATTTCAATTTTATGGTGTAGAGGTAGAAACAATGTAAGAAAAACCTAATTAACATTATACCTACTCATCGTGTGTATCTACATATCTACACTTCATATACTTGGATAACATAGTAATGCCTAATGCGGATTAGGTGTCTTATTCTTCTTTAAATTCTTCTTCTTGTCTTCCATCAAACGTAATTGATCGCCGCTCCGGACCATTATTTACTTGGCGTTTGATTCTGTTTTTCTTCTTAGAGTCGTTTTCGGTTGTTAGTGTATTGTCTTCGTTTATACTCATATTTACACTGCTGTCACTCATGTTTAAATTTAATTACTTATTAGTTATTAGGTATTATAAAATTTCTTCGTAATTTTTCACTGTTGAACAATTGCTATGTATCGTACAACGTGTTTGAACTTATACGAGTACCTATACGATCTCGTAGTTCTCACGTTAAAAATTAAATTTATCACGTTATCCTAATCGTATAGATAAATAATCCAGTTCTTAAAAGAAGTACTTCTATATTTTCATTTCCTGTTAGTGGATATTGAAAAATGATCTTTTATCACCTTATCTTAATAATGTCTGTCGCAACATAAATGGATGTAATAAATAATTAGTTCTTAATTGTAATCATTTCTTAAGATGATCAGCAGATCACCGAATTAATTGTATCTCTTTTTTTCATATTACGAGTATTTCAAACTTTTCATTTTTTATGAATTGCATTATTATCAATTAAAACTTAGTGTAGGTCCATTAGATGTTTTATTAATTCACACTTAAAAAATTACTAAAGACGTAAGATTCCTCCTTGAGTCGAGATTTTCTTTATCTAAAAACAAAAAAATTATCAAATTAATTCTTTTATAGTAATAAACTATTTTGCAAACGTAACATTGCTCAAACATCCGCGTGGATGTTTTACGCTTCATTAAACCGAAAGTGTAGTAATGAGACTTTATTAATTTATACCACATCAGATATGAAGCGAGGAAGTCGGCAGAGATTTGTTTAATGCGAGAATTATACTCACCGAGTGAATATAATTTACAGAAAAATTAACTCCCACAAATTTGCAGAGGAAGTAGTGCAGTTAACGGAGCGTATTGTATTACATATTGAATAACAAAATGGCTCGACTATTTAAAAATTTAAATGAGCACTAAGCGCCCACATTCCAGAAGAAATGTTTTTTTTTCCAAATGTGCATTATTACGTAAACATTGTGTTTCGTTACTAGAAAATTAATGTTTCTTGGGATTTAATAGCCGCTTATCCATTTCACTTTTTCATTTATTTCCTAATTATCGTTTCGGAGCATTTCTAGTTACGCTCGACGATCACGTCTTTTACACAACTCCGTTCTTATCACAATCGATCAATTTACGCAAAATATTAACATTTTTCTTTATTGCAAGCTTAGAATTGTACAAAAATACTGATAAGTATCTTAACTTAGTAACAAAATACAAAAATAAAAAAGTGAGATGACGATGATTACCATGAACACAGGTGGAGTATCTGTCACGTGGTTATGGCAAAAATGATGATGAGGTTGACGAACTCAACAAATTAAACATTTAAAAATACAACAACTTAAGCTAGATTTAAATAAATTAGATATTCGGGCGCGTTTTAGTATCCTGGTTTGACATTTTTGACAATGGCGTTGAATCCACTGTGCTTATCAGCGGTGTATTGGACGATTCTCTTCGAACCATCAGGTTCAACAAGAGTGTATTCGCCTTTGACTTTGTCGCCGTCTCTCGTCTCCCATTGACTCTTTATGTCATGGGTGTGCAAATCGTGGACTGCATAATCGTAGTGGTACTTGGGATGAGCCTGCAATAACACACTTTTACTTCACGGTTTTCCTTAAAACCAGAAAATACGTGGACGTATTTAGCGTCAGGAAGTTATACCAAGAGAAAGCCCGAAGAGGCTTGAGAAACAATTTTTTGTTAAAACACAATTGTTTTTATGATTTGTTATGAAGAACTTTATCATTGTGTGAGATAGTACGAGTATCGTTAATTAAAAATAATTATTTCAATTTAATTGTAGACAAATGAGTTATTATTTTTGTATAGAAGGAACTGTCTAATTTTCGTGTGCATCGTATAAATTTAGATTGTAATAATGCGTTTATTGTTTTCTTCTGGTTTCGCAACTGTTTCACTTTCTAACAGGAATGTGACATGTGTATACAAGTCATGGAAAAATCAACAGTTTGTCGCATTTAAATTAGTGGGTTTTCAATGAGAAAACATAAACGGATGTTACAGCAAATTGTTGTATACTACGCATATTTTAACAAAAATACGTGACAATCAACATAAACAAATTACTCGCTTTCGTAACGTCTGACAGCTTCAGAAATGAGTGTCTCTTACTCTGAAGAGTATAAAATTTACCAACAATGTTCATTGTTCTCTATATTTTTAAACTCTAATAAATCTAATTCTTTTGTAAAATCTCGCGACAAACGCAGCGTTTGTCTAATATCGACTCAAATTTCCAAGTTTCTTCAAAAATTAATATGTTTCTCCTTTCAGCTGATAAGACTTAAAAAGATAAAAGATTACCTTGTAAAACCACAAAAATGTTTATCTCAGGAGTGTACAATATTTCTTATTTATATTGTTTTCTAGAGTATATTTAAACCCAAATATTTAAAAATAGGGGCCATTATCTTTGTTTTTCCTGCGATCAATAATTTTGGGTTTTATTTTTGAACGTCAGGCACTTCACCGGATTAAAGATAAATTGCATCTAAAGATTATCTGATGCTTTTATAAAAAATGATGAGAAATATTGTTTTAAAACGAGGCAGTTTAATTTTGTACTTTTTTACGATGAACACAGTTTTAAACCTTGAATTAAAATTAAATATACAAAAATAGTAATTTCTCTTGTCCAAAGTTTCATGTCTTGTTTTATGATATAACCGTTAATTATAAATTGATCATATTTTTATAAAACTGGAGTATTGTTGTGTCGACCTGCGGGCTCAAAAAATTCAAAAGCCCTAAGACATTTGCTAACTGTTTTATTTAAAAATGTTTTATATAGAGAAGATTTATTGTGAAATAATTTTTGAACATTTTTCAGGTTGGATATTCATGATTTGGTAAAATTTTGGTAAAATGTTTTTTTTTAATACGAAATGAATACGGATTAAAGAATCTCGCATTAAAAGGCTTGAACTATTTGCTATTTTATTTTTGAAATGGGTTACGTGGACAAGATAACAAACAGTTCGGATAAATTTTCTGAAATAATTTTTGGATATTTTTTAGGTGCGAAATTCATAATTTGCTTAAATTTTGTGAAAAACAAATTTCTTTAAAATTTTTTTGTTTATCAAGTAATCAATCGTGATTTAAAGACGGAATGTAGGTACTTCCACAATTAAAGCATTTAATTAATTCTACACCTGACGCAAATGATCTGTCGTACGCTATAAATCAGATTCTTGGGTCAAGTTTAATGCCATTTGTTTGCTTTTGCACTACTCACATAATAATCAACAAACTCCTCATGGTGGTGCCCACCCCCAACGTCATGTCCAATTTCGTTGCCCTCGTACCCGCCCAGGGCCTCGTAGCCCCCATGTCCATACCCAACTTCTTCCAAATGGCCATATCCGCCGCCTCCAGTGGCATTTACTACCACGAAGATTGCGGCGGCACAGACCTGAACAGAATTTTTTCATCACAGTACCACTAAATCACTCTACTTACAATGTAGGACAGCATGGTTGGTGTTTTAGAGGATGATGGTCGAAAGGACTGAACTAGACTGAATCGTCCTGGAAAAGAGTGAGATTTTATACTTGGTGTTAGTCGTGAAAGGTATACGAAGATTTTAACCACCGCTCCAGTTTTACCTACCACCAGTGAAGAAACGCTTTCCCTTGATCTTGCTACCATGTAACTTCTTACACAGTAATATTTGTACCAGAGCACTGACAATATAGTGTTACGATATCAAAGGAAATTTCGGCGGTTTCTTAATTTGAGGAATGTTAAAGGCCTGAAGAAAGAGCAATTTGTTTGATTATCTGCTGGAACATCTTAAGAAATCTTTTTCATTGAGCGAAAAGAATAAACTGACAGTGATTTTGATGTCTATTTAAATGGTAATTGGTTCTATTCGTTTTCGAATACCAGAACATCATAATTTTAGTCATGCATTGAAACCATTTTAATTATCTTCAAAGTGAGTTAAGTATCTGTACGTGTTTACGAGTATTTAAATTAAGTAAAAAAAATTTACATCGGTGGTCTTATTATCATAATGACGCCTACTGCAACATAATTTTAATGTGGAAAAGAAATTTATTTAATTATCAACTACTTAACTACAATCTCATATTTCATAATGAAGATGTTCAACGATTTAATTTATCTTCGGAAGTAACAGTGTTTAAAAATTTTTCCGCTAGTAAACAATTCAAATAGGTTTGTAATATTTTATTACATTTATTTATGAAAGCACAATTATTTATACACATTGTTTCGTGTTGTTCCCGCTTTAAAAAAAATGGTCGCTGGGTGAAGTAGGTGCAAAAATAAAAATACCTATGCGACGAGCTCTTACGTTTCATGTCTCAGTTTCTTTGAAAGTAAATAGATAAGGTCGCAGTTCTAGGGAACTTAAATTACTAGAAGATTTTTACCATTTTTGTCTATTCTTCAATACTTTTGTATTGTTTACTAGATTTTTTTGTGTATAGTAGTTAATAATTTTCCAAACATGTGCCATGTGTTATGCGTTCATTAGCTAGTTAGGCAGTCACGTGTAAAATTAAAATAAGTAAGGAAGTTAATCTTTGTCGGGTCGTTGAACAATTATGTTACTGATTAACGAGACAGAAATTCATGTTTATACGTTATTTTTTAATTTCGTTATACGGAACATCGTTACATATTATTTTTTGAAACATTCTTACTTAACTAAATGACAATAAAAATTATGTAAATAAATAATAATTCATAATAATAATAATTTTCTCTTTTAATTAAGAGTCCTTGCATGCGTTCAGATGCTTTATTGTAATAAAATAACGTCTATAGATATTATAATGTTGCATGACTACCGAAAAGAATTGTCGATTCATGAATGGTTTTCACACAATAAATTTTATTGTAGAAAACGGAAACTAGACGATTATTTTCCCGGTGACACTTTTTAACGCTTTCGCTGACATTACTTGATAAGATTGTATAGCAAAATCAAAAATCCATACTGTACTCCGAACAAAAATTTTAAAAATGCACTCAAGTGCAAAAGGAAAGTCAGTGATAAATTGCTTGATAGTTACGTAAGCTAGGTAATTTTGGAACTATGCCAAATTTAAATATTATTACAATTTCCAGAACCGTTTCCTATTTTTGGAAAAATTTCTCTCAACTTTTTAACAATAAATCATAAATATGTCACCATTAAACATCTCATGCTCTGCTATTTCGGTAAGTTATTGTTAAATTAAGTTAAATTAAATTAATCAAACAGTTTCCATATATGGTATTTTACTTTCTTCATAGATTCATTAGCATATCGGATACCTCTTTAATTTCCATTTTACGTACTCACTTTGACATGCATACAGAACTGGGATAATTAGAAGTCGTGTTTACTTTCATTCACGATTTTTACGCAAACAGAGCTTCAAACAATAATTAAAAGATCATTCAAAATTCCTAATGCGTAATGACGATAACGACGTTCATTAATTAATTTTATTAACTCAGTTTACACCTTTAACAATATGAGATACCAAACATCGTAAAACAAAATTACCCAACTGCGTTAATACGCAAAAAACAACTTATTATTTCATCCGGTGCAATTAATTTATTACTGGCTCAGTGATTTATTAAAGCAGAATTGTAGAATAATAAATGCAAGTATTTATTATATTAATTTATATTGTTGTTTTATACCAATGTTTAGGTATTTTTATTTTATTTGTATTATTTATTCAATAGGAACGGGTATCTTTACTGGCTACACTCATTTATTATCTCCATGTCTACATCGGTAACATCAAATACCTAAGGCATAGTAATAAAAAGGAACAAATAAGAGATACCTACTTGCCAATAGAAGATAATTTTTTACTTTTTTATTTTATATTTATTTTTTCAATTCTACCGCTCTTTTTGAAATCTGAAATAATAAACGTTTTTATTGAAAGGATATGAAAGAATTAGATACAGTTGCAAGCAGCACTTAATAATCCACAAGCACATAAGAAAATAGTTAGGTGTGTATCGTAATTTATATGTATATCCAATATTTTTATAATTAAATTTCATTAAAGTAGGTGGATTACTAATTTTCGTGATTTTGATATTGGTATCTACTATTTTTTATTTTATAATAGATTTCCATACAATTTAATCGATAAATAGCCACTTCTTTATGATAACTGATGGCTAAATAAAAGCTAGATTATACCATAGGAAGCAAGGTTTGAGATAAAATATTGTATGAGAAAACCATTATTACTCAATTAATAGATAATCTGGAGTGTTTATTTGTTAAGAAAGTTTAGACACATTGTTTTATAAGATATTAGTTTCACGAGTACATTTCAAGAACATTCCGCAAATTTTTCTTATTTCTAAATGAAACACCAAAAGTGAAATTTTTGGCGTAGAGTCTAATTACCTACATAACATTGGAATTTTAAAATAAACTTTATGAACTTACTTTGTTTATCCTAAAATAATTAGATTTACATTTACCTACATCGTATTTACATAATACAATCAATACTTTTACGATAAATTCTAGATGATCTAAAATTAAAGCAGTGTTTATTAATCTTACAGAATAATTTATTTAATTTATGCTAAACGTAATAAATAAACTACAAGCTTAGCTAATATGTGTCTAATTACAAAGCTCAACCATCTGCAACAAGCGAAATAAAAGTAATGATTAAGTTATTATTGGGAAATACGTACTTCTCAACTCCTTTTCCTGTTTTCCGTCAAATCCTGTATTCTTTCTGAGGGGAGCATCTAACACTTGCCTTTTCGATCTTCTTGAACATTCTTCTTCTTTTGAATGCACTCTCATTTCTGCGTTTTTGTGATTACTAATTTTTTGTTTATTAAACTCATATTGTTGATTGTCAGACATAATGTAAAGGTGTAACTATCGTTTGGTTGTCTGAATCTTGAAATAAAGGTGTTTCGTATGTTAGTGTGTACTTATAATAATAGAACAAGTTAAATCCGCTTGAAAACGAATTTGTTTAGTTTTTGATTCATCTCAGAATAAAATTTTCTGTGAATTCGTGTGTAGGCTTTTGGTTTTATTATGTTTGACTGTGACAACCTGCTGCTCGTGGTTTATCCACGTTTAATACACGTATTATACGGATATGGGGTAAACCATTTAAATATTTAGCACTTACGTCAATATGTATTTAAAAGAAAATAACGCAATAACCATCTTTTGAGTGTTATGGGAATTACTGTCTATTAATGACTAAATTTTTAAATTTATAGACAAGCATTTAAACAGATTGTTGTAGTTCTTTTTTACGGAATATATGTTGGGATGGGGTGAAATGACAAAACATTTGTTACTAATTTTTACTTCAGCGGTGTTACACAGTGTGACTATTTTTCATAAACTACAATGATTGTTGTAATACCATTATTATACTCAGCTTCTTTCAAAAAGTAGGTGACCTTTATTTAAATTCTTCTTCTTCAGTGCCGTCGAATCCTGCATTTCCCCTGTCAGCGCCATCAAACGCTTGCCTCTTTTTACGGACTAATACCTTATTTTCTGATGCTTTTTCCTCATTATTTTCACTCAAAGAGGTATTTTCCTCTTTAATACCGATGCTAGAACTGTCACTCATTATTTAACGGAGAAAACTATCTGTGAACGAGCCTGTCTTATACATTTCCTTATAACTTCAAATATTTACATTTTATGAAGCTTATCATAAAACCACAAAATTTTTACTATTCTCTGTACCACATAACTCAGTACTTCATTAGATTGAGATCACCGTTTTATCTTCAGTAGGATTTTATAACCTGAATGTTTACTAGAGTCTAATTAATTAATACCTACGCCCATGAACAAATGTTTATTTTAGTTCGTCTGGATTAGCTCATTTGCAAAACACTTGTTATAAACTGCGCTTAACGATTTACGGAAAGATATTACACAGAAATAGCCCTGACCTAGACGGTTATTCTTATTAAAATATTAAAATAAATAACAGGCTATGAATTATTTACTCACACTAAAACACAATTTTATCGAAGGTAAGTGAGAAGCGGATTGTGATAATGTGAAAAGACAACATTATAATTGAAAGTTTGGTCGGAACAAGTATTAATTGTTATTAAACAAAATGAAAAACTTGTGAAACTTAACACTTGTTAGGTAAATCAAATTATTTGTTATTACTTCATTATAAAAAATAAGACAAAATATTGATAATAACTAATAAGAAATTATATTTTGCCCAAATTATAATACGATAACTATGAGTACATGATCGGAGTCTAACCAATACTACTTAACCTTTAATACCTTTCTCTTGAAACAACAATAAAACATACCTTATTAGTTGAAAAAGTATGTATTAAGATAAGATTACATGTTTGTATGTTATTATAATTGATTATAAAATATATAAAATAAATTAATTGTTCACTGAAACTCTTCTTCCTCTACACCATCGCATGCCGCATTTTTGCGTCCTGGACCATCGTATAAGCTCCGTTTTGATCTCCTTTTTGGTGTATCGGACGATTCTGTTCGTTGATCGCAACCATCAACATCTTCACTGGTATTGTTTTCTGTTACCTTTGTATTTATTTGTTCTTGAGATGCACTCATCGTGAACGAAAACTTTAAATAAGTGAGATCGACAGAAAATATACCTTTTAAATATTTATACAAGATACGTGAGATTACACAACTGATAAACGTTTGCACGTTTGCACTGGAACGGTGCTGACTTGATACAGGAAGAGCACTGAGTAAACTTCCGAAAATTCCTGTAGAAAACGACCATTAGTCGAACAAGGCCAACAGGTAGAAATGCCCCAATTGATGAAATATAGGTGTACGAACTGTATTTTCAAAAGCGATGTTTGCAGTAACAACTTGACGGAATGACTGATTGAATCATTCTATTTATTTATCATTGTTATTATATTATTTTATTATTATATTGCTTTATTACTAATTTCATATTATATTTTGCCAATGCAAAAACCGATTTCTTTTTAGATTATTACAAGAAATGTTTTGTGATTTTAACGATTATGATTTTGTTGATATAAAATAGACATGGTAGGTCGTAGAAAGGTTACTTTAAACCATTACTCTAAACAAATAGTCACCTTTTTTACTATTAAAACAATTTCACATACATTAATAGTTCTTAATAAAGAAACGAATAAAAAACTTTTAATTTTGTGCAATAATAGGTATTTTATTAATAATTACGTGTATATTATTATTTTAGAACATGTCCGTCACACGGTGATGATGTTATAACGCTTCAAAAAGTAAAATAAGTTCTATTTTTCACTTAAACTCATCTTCTTTCGTGCCATCGAACACCACACAATTACGTTCTGGGCCATCATATGTGCGTCCTAACTTTGTACGGTTTTCTGGTTCATTGGATGATTCTGTTGGTTGATTACAATAAACATTTTCAGAATTTTTGTTTTCTGTTTTCTTCGTATTCACTTCTTTTTGAGATGTATTACTTTGAGATGTACTCATGATGAATGACTACATTTAACAAATGTGATTGCGATAGAAAAGGTTCTTTTTGAATATATGTATCAAAAAGATAAGATACGTGAAGTTACACAGAATTAACAAATCGTTTGCACTGGAAGTGAGCTGAAATTGAAATAAAACTGAGTAATATGTTGAGTAGACTTCCGAAAATTAAACTATAAAATATATGTTACTGGTTACTTTACTATATTGTCGAAAGTGATGGAGTTTAAAGCACTTGTAAATAAAAGTACGTTCGTGCAACTGAAACGTAAAAATCACAACCTTCATTCAAAATAAAATTAATAAACATGCATTTTTAATGTGAGTTGTCACCATTTAACACCTTCAGCATTAATTGTGTGAGCGACTCGATTGTCTCATGTCTAACAAATTTGGCCAATTTTTGTGAAACACCTTAAAACTTAATTAGACTCATTCTCATCCAACAAATTGCTACCATAATAATCATCCTCGCAACTTTAATTAGAAGTTGGTTTACGTCCCATAAAGTTAGTAATCCCGAAACTTATATTGCATAATGTTATTGTAATAAGACTGAGTGATATGTTAACTACCTGACCTGAAGAAATGTTCTGCTCTGTTTGATTAACGCACTCGCCATGTGTGTCATTAGTATTGGTTTCTTTATAATTGGTTGTATAATTTCCAAAAAATAATAAACAGTAGCGAAAACCGGAACTAGCAAGTAACTAATCCGTAGGTAGCTACACACAATTTATTGGATAAACAAAAACGGCAATATTCTTATGATTAGAGCGATAGTAAGGAAAGAGTCGGAAATTTCTCATTGTAATTGAACAGTTCTAGACATGCCGCAACTACGCCGAGACATTATTAATCGGCAACCATACAATTCTGCAGCATTATCTATAATCGAATTGCACCTTCACTGCTCTGAAACGTCGCTATTTTGCATACTGGAGCATGAATTCTGCTAGGAAGTGCTATAATTGTGACATAATAACGCTCTCAGTGCACAATACATGCACATTCTAAGACATTACAAGAGTACGGGTTTCAAAACCACCATTAGAGTAAATATTCCGACTCCCTGTGCATTTCTTCCAGACCTGAGAAATTACCAATCTACAAAACTGATTACCATTACTGAAATTTTACTTTCATGCAGACAATAATGACATTGCAAAATACGTCCTTGGTTAAAAAAAATCAGAGCTTTCAGTTTCAGCGGACACAGGACATTAACTGGAGGAAATTGGAGCATATGTAATAACAAATAACGACAATAATTAATTAAGTCTGTGATTACATTTCGTTCTTGTTGGGTGCATATCTCGACTTTGGGCTGTTTTCCCGTCTTTCTTTCGATTAGTAAAAGGGAACGCAGAGCGGTGTGGCAATTCGCAAGCACGAGCTACAAGTTTGTATGGACAGATCACGCTATTGCCTCTATTAATGACTAGTTGGTAATATAAAGTGCTCTGCTCAAAAGGACTTGCAGCAATATCCGGAAAAGGGCAAAATTAGACTTCAATTACAACATGCAAATGTGTTGTGCAAGGCACATTTTTACTAATTGTTAAATGCAAGTATGTGACTCGGCGGAAATTTAGAGCTTTCGTCTCTAATTTAATAATCTCGAATCTTCACAAAAGAGTGCGCATTATTACGAAATGATTGATGTCACAAACTGAACGTTTGTGTTGTTGAAAAATGGATATGATTCGGTGCAATCAGATTTAATAGTCGAGTTGTGAAACGAAAATCGTGCAAAATTTAGTTCACGGAGCGGTTTCCTCATACATTATAATTTGTTATTGTTTCTTTATTCTTGATTTAGAACAATACTCGATTCGTAACGTGAAAAACGTGGACGAATGTGAACATTGATCGTACCTGGTATTGTTTTAATGGGGTGTAATTTTATGGAACAGTTTTTCCACCGTAATTATTTAATTGGAGTCTAAATCACTCCTAACGAAACTAAACGGTCATTAGTTGAGTTGTGTAACTGCTGTGTCAACAATTATTATCCGAGTCATTATTCCTTTTCATGCCCAATAAATTATTATTTTAGAAATGTCTTGTCCACAAGATACAGATAACAGTTTTTTGTAATAAATTAAACTGAAAAGATAAGGCATTATTGTAACATAAAAATTGAACGCCCAAGATAGTTTAATGTGTAAACAGACATTTTTTAAATGCCTACCCTACATAATATAAATAAGTCTTTTTAGACATCAATATTTTTATTACATTCTGGTTACTAATTTAAAATTACTCATTGAATTGCACCAAAGCTACTTGCAAAGATGCAACAGATACTGCTGGAAATGTAGAATGATCAAATATTTGTTAAAATCTACCTAAAATACTAGTAGTATTCGAAAAAAATAGCTTTTCTTTTTTATTATTAATTTCTTTTTAGTCATATACGATCTCTCTAAAACTCAAACAAAAATTATTAAAGAGAACATAATTTAATATAAAATTTAGTATTTACAGTAGAAGCCCCAAAAAGCCTAAAAAAAGAAACTCTACTAAATTTACTGAGCACGGCAATAGCTTTATTATTATTACCTTCATCTTCCTTCAATTCAATTCAAAAAGAAATAGACATAGAATACGGTTCTATGCTAAGCAAATAAAAATTAACAATTTTTCAATCAACAGACACTATACAGTTTTTATTGAGATAAGTACTTTTTTAAATAAAATTTCCAGTATTAACTTCTGTAAAGAATATAAAAACCTACTTTTATTAATGCTTACTTAAGAACTTTATTATTATTATTTGTAGACGAATGATGAAGACTATTTTTTGATTATCGTATTTTGTGTTTTTTTCTGCCACTCTTGCATTTTTTGTTTAGTTAGTACAGTAAAGATGTTTTAAAACTAAATTTTAGATTTATCTTGTGTAAACTTCTGCATTGCATCAATCCAGCAATAGTAATTTATTTTAATATTTTTTAAAAAAAAAGCTCAATATTTGATTTGAAAAATAACGATTGAAAATGAGAAAGATTATAGTCAAAAAAGAAGTTATTCAATACACAATAAAACAAAAAATTAATTTATAAGAAGAAATCAAATTAAAACAAATGATTCTTTTATGAAATAAAATGTTAACAAAGTTGATATAAGTACGTGGCCAAAAGTAGGAGTTCAAGAGGCAATTTATCATCTACAAATCGTAAAGCAAAAGATTATACTTACTCATAATTAAGTGCCTAATAATGGATAGTTATTTTTATCGTCAGTTATTTTAAAATGAAATATTACACATTATTATTACGTTTGCCAATGTTTTTTTAAAGAAACTTTCTTATGCCAAATTTTGTTGTTAAGTAGGTACACCGATATTTAAGGCAGTGATTGCAGCAAGTTATTTCTTCGCTGCCTACTTTTTTTTTCAATATATATTTCAAAGATATGCCCGTATTTTTTCACTTCATTTGGTAATATTTGGTAAAGTACTGTTAAAATTGGTAGTTACAAAGAATTGGGATGTTGTTAAAAAAAACTAAATTCGTCAAGACTATTTAGTTTATTTCGCAACAAAACAAGTCGACTTTAAAACTAGACAATAATTAACATTTAAAATTATGGCAGATGGTAATTTTAATAATGTGGTTTGTAAGACACTCTAGCGACGAATCCTCGCTTCTTGTCAGAGGTGTAGTCGACTACACGGACGGTCTTGTGATCAGGTTCCAACAAACTGTAGGTACCCTTTACTTTGTATCCATCACGCTCTTCATGTTTCTGGTGATAATCCTTGGTTTTGTGGTCACGGATGCGGTATTCGTAGTGATATTCGGGATGGGCCTGAAAAAGTCCATTAAATCACTAAGAACCAGCCACCCCCTCACTCACTTTAAGATGAATTTGTTCTTCGTGGTGCACTTCAACGGGGGTGATAAAGTGAGATCCGCCAAAGCCGACTTCGCCGCCGCCGCCGCCGCCACCACCGCCTCCTCCGCGCTCTTCATGTCTTCGTTCTTCTTCGCCGCCGCCGTAGTGTCCACGTCCGACTTCGATTCCTCGGCTAAGTCCGATCACTGTTCCACGTTCGCGGTGATGACCGTACTCTTCTTCACCTCCTCCTCCTCCTTGGGAGAGGACTCCCATCACCCCAAAGGATGCGATGGCCAATGTCTGGCGGAAAAATAATTGGTTTTATTATCGACAACAGTTGGCGTACTTACAATAAATAATCTCATGTTTAATGTTGTAATTGCTTTGGTCGGTATTGAACAACTGACATCGACATGAGGTGCTAACCCCCGTTATATAGTTGTGATCTGTGAAAGGGTCACACATATTTGAATTAATATGTTATATTTTAATATGTATATGATAAATAATTAGACGCACTTTTCTCACTTTAACGAATGCAGGTGAACTTGTACTAATTACAGTTAGAAACGGTGTACAATATGAACATATCGAAAGCGATTGTTAATATTGCTAAATTGTTTCAGAACGCCCTCGATAACTATACGTTCCTGCCATTTAGCGTGTTCCTAGCTATATTCTGGATTTTCACATACAAAAAGGTCCCTGAAACGAAGAACAAGACCTTTGAAGAAATCCTTGCCTTGTTTAGACACGGAAATGGAAGGTAAGTATACCGATTCTCTCAAAACAATCATCGCGTTAATTGCAATAAAACGAGAGTGTTTTTCCAACTTAAGTATCGAAGTAGCAATCTGTGCTCGTCCATATGAATAAAACATTATGTATTCTGTGCTTAATCTGTAATTAAAAAGGTTTCACTTGCTTTGCCACTCGCCAGATTGTATCATTCTAATTTATGGGAGTTTTGGTAAAAGCTGTTGTTTTCGATTCTTGTAATGTGTGATTATTGATGAGGTTTTTTTGTACGCTCTTCAGGGCTAGTTTTCGAGACAGCCGCCTGTACGGGTGAGTGATGGCATGTCTACTGTTGTATCGTCCTGCATGTGCACGACATTTTATCTGACTTCTATACATAAATAGAGCCAGATCTTTAGACTTCATTTACGCCCAAAATACACATCATACAAAGTACAGTCAATTTTGAAATATTGACATTTTTCTAAAATAAATTCACAAAGTACAAAACCCAGTGAATACGGTGGCGTTTGTTCCACTCGAATTTATTAATCATCAAATGCAACATTATTATGAGTTTAATTTTTTTTAACATTAAAAGAATTAAATTGTACTTAGTTATTTTGCAGCCCATTTGATACTAATTAATAAATAAAACAAATAATTTCTTTCCATCAAAGCATGTGGATTATGGTCTACAATATTATAATAATTAGAGAAAAAAGCAAATATTCTGCAACCTAACTTCGTAACTACTTAAGTAATTAATCAAATCTAGCACATGACTTTGAGTTTAATTAAAATGGCTTTTTAGATGTGATGCAGAAATTGAATCATTGAATTGAGGGTAATTTTAAATACAGATGTACAATTTAAAAAAGTATATCTTTTGAATATTACATTTATCAACCTGTATAAAACCTACTTTTTGCATTTTTTTAAATGGTCAAATTTTATGTGATGTAGTAAAGCTAAGTTAAGTCATGAGGAATTTAAGTTCTATTAAAAGTCAATGAACTATAAAACAATTACATTCGTATATTTTTTACCTATATTACGTCTAATTGGCTCTAGAGAAAAAAAAATTAAATCATTATAGCGAAATTGTTTTATAAAAATTTTTATTTTAGCAATTTAATTAGCATACAAGGTTTCTCCCATCATAGGTCTGAATGGTTAAATACAAACTCAAATTTAAATAAAAATTATTAAAAACTGAGGTACACCGGAGTCTCATTGTTCTTCCCTTATAAGTTATAAGATTTATTCTCAAAGAGGTTTTAACTTAAATCTATTACTTATTCCAATGTGGGATTTGGTAATAAGTTGTGCAAGGTAACATCGTTTAATAGTCCCGTAATTTTTTTTCCTTTTGCTCTTTTCCTGTTACAAAATTACGTATCAATTTTTATCATGCTCTGCAAAACATTTACTAAAATACCACAACTTGTTTAGTTATATTAATAAAAAAAACTTTTTTTGGAAATTTAAATTTATTTTATCCGCAAACGTCACAAAACTGGCAACATTTGTGACAGAATGGCTCAGGTAAAAGATCTAGTTCTCGGACCACTTTTTTCGGACATGTGGTAAATCATTTTTATTTGATAAAGCATTTTTTACTTTTCTCTGTCATCATGACTTACCATTGTTTTCACTTTCTTGTGTCTTTCGCTGCTTCGCTCAAGAGGTGATGATTCCCTCATTGTGAAACGGGAGTCACTGCACTAGTTAAATTAAAAAATACTCAACACATTCGAAAATCTCAACACAAAAATCCGAGACTGACGTTTGCTTATAAACATTGTTATGGTAATGATTCACCTGAAAAGCGTCCTGATTATTTTATTCATTTACCTTTAAATTAGTGTTGCTCAAAATTGTTTTTTACTCTTCATCAATACGTTTGCGGATAAAATAGTATATTTTATTCGGAGTAAATGTGAGTTTATGTGGCTCAGCTGAATTATTTGCCTCATTGCATTCGGCAAAATAAACATTCAGCTTCCCCACATAAACTATCACATTTACCCCTTATAAAATAATCTACTATTAAATAAAATGACAAAAATTTAAATTTTTGTTCAAGCTTTATTATCGATTTAAATTTCATAGTAATGATAGGAGTAGGAGTAATTGCGGAGAAGATTGTAGAATCAATATGTAGGTACAGGCCATCTACAATAAGAAATGTAATTTTAATTTTGTTCTTGTGTATTAGATGCTCAAACGCCTTTAACAATACTATTTACATGTAATAAATGTTACAACAAATGTTTCTTCAAATGAGATTGTTTAAAGCTTTGACTTATTATCAGCAGTCATTATTAATACAGTACCTTAGTGTTAGTGAATACCTGTGACGGAAGTTTCATCCACGAAGCAATCAAGTGCTCGATATCTAAAGACTGTTAATCATTCAGTCAATAAAAAATGTCTTGTAAATTGAAGACATCTGTTGGTGGTTGCTGTAATATAAAAAAATCTTTTTTTTAATATTTAATAACCCTGGACATGGACAATGGTGTCAAAAGATGATCAAGTTTTTGAGAAATTTTGTCAGAAATCAATGTATACGCCAAAAATTTATACAAATATTTTGATATCATCAAAAGATAAATTGTATGTACCTAGGATACACAGTACACACCTATGTTTTCCCAATCCTTATACTATTTAATGAGGAATATTTTGTATATATTGCTTTAACTTAATGGAACAACAAAGGTGGTGATCCTAAAAATGATTTAAGAATCAATTTGAATAAGGTAAAAGCTAATTTTGTTGAAATCAGTTAATAAATTCAAGTGGGACAATAATATTTTCAGCTAGCCAGTTGCAGTAAAAATGTTTTGAAAAAAAGTTGCAGTGACATTCGATCTGACTGGACTAAGAGAGCCATGTGTTTAATTTGCCATTTGAGTTCACCTAATTGAGTTTTTCATGTTTGTTTCACATTCACAGTACCATTGCATAATTTTACTTTCGATTACGGAAATTCTGTTAATTGGCTAATTTCAGATACAACACAGATACATAATTACGGCAATATAAGTTATAATTCCGAGCCGTCGAAACGATATTGTTTAAAGAGTCATTTTACACGATACACATATAAGCCCGCATGCCTTTCCCTGGTGTTGGTGTACCCCGCCGGCGACGGCGGCGCCGTAGTTCCGTTTAATTCACCCTCAGAGCGGCCGTAATTGGGCCGGAATGGCCCGGGCCCCGGGCGCCTCCCGGTGTAGCCTGCATGCCACCGCCCGGGCCGGGAGGCGGCGCCCGCCTCCCGGCCCGTGGCGGGCGCTGACCGTTGCTCCAAGACAGTCTTCGGGCCAGCCTTACGCGTTGCGCTAACAGATGCTGACTGGCGGGCGTGTGCCGCAGACGGGGCGGTTGTGACGGTGAAACGCGGGGGCGGGCGCGGCCCCCGCAGGACCCGGCGCCGCTCAGCGCGCTCTCCTGGACCTGGCCGGACTCGCAGCCCTAACGGTGGGTGTCCTCCATGTCCTCTGGCGTCGACACGGCCCCCAGAAGAGCCGACGGACCATTGCGACCACACGAACGACCTTTTCTTTTATTCCTCTTCTTCTCTTCGATTTTACTTTCACGAGGGGTTAACATTTGCGAGTGATAAATCACCTCACATTCCCAACATCTGCTCGATACTGTTGCAGTGGTGTTAACTAGCTGCGATTATTCTACCACTCCAGCTAAACAGATCGGCTCATAAATTACCTGCTCGAGGTAGATAGATACGCACAAATAAATCCAATAAAATAACACCAACACACATTTACATAACCGATTCAACAAAAAACACAAAACTTCAAATAAGGATGCAATTAAGACAAATGTAGATGCAAGGAAACAGCTCACATAATCTCGTCTCATGAAAATTTCTATTTGTACTTGATAGCGCTCTTTTGAATACCTAACGTACTGTTAAAATTATATTAAGAAAATCTCACACGAGTAACTAATTCATCTTTAGTTCAATTTAATCTTTGGATGCAATCGATAAACTTAGATCTTTCGACGATTTTCTATAAGAATTTTGTCGTGCAATCGGTCCATCTTAGCAGCGTTGTCACACATTCCAAATAATAATTCAGCAATGCAACGCATGTCTAATTTGTGAAATATGGCAATGTAGAAAGGGCATCAAGATATTTGCCCCTGAATTCGTATTTTTAACGCGCAGGATGACGAAAGGAGCGATACCCTGAGTGAATTTCGATATAATTTAATAAGGTTTGTTTTGTATTGTTTGTGTCATTTTTATTTTCTGATTTGGAAGGGCATTGCCAGTTGGCTCCTTCTGCACCAGCCGCCACTGTTTTATTTTTAACGTGATGGCACAATCATTTTTAGTATTGAATCAAGCGTTTCTTGTTTAATCTAGCTGTTTGCCTTCTGAAAAAAATAAGTACTAAAAACTAGTATATTAACAAATAAATACATCAGTTATTATTACTTCTGTTAAAAAGTTAATACTTTTAGCAAATACGCAGTGTTCTGGTATGACATTTTGACGAACTCGTAATTATGCAGGTATAGAGCTAAAAATTATTTAACACAAAGAGGCTGGAGACTAGATATCTGATTTAGTTGCTGACAAATTGAAAACCGAAAAAACATTTAATATTTTTTATTTTATTAAAGTAAATGGCATAATTAGCCAAATGAAAACAAGTATTCTTTTGGAAAAAATATTTCAACTTCTCAGCCACTTTCCATTAGAGGTTCTAATTTTTTGCTTATATTTTTCCCATCTTGATATACCTTTTTTATTATTTTTAATTAATCCTTTACGTTTCCTGTTTCTAATTTGGTGTAGACAGTAATTTCCTTAAACAGGTGCAACGGATTTAAAAGGCGAGGAATGTTTTTCTGCTAAAACTGTCTGTTTAATTAGTCAATGTTATGGCTTATGAGTGCAAAAAATATCGTGTTATGTTATTATAGAAGCATGTAACATCAACCAGTTGAGTGAATTTGTTTATTGCATTTTATTCGAAATTAATTACATTTTGTATGAAAATTCATATCTCTCTACAAATTAGCTTGCAAATTAATTTAAAAGCTTTGAATGCAGGACGAGTAAGACAAAAATTACAATTGAATATTCTTTCACTTGGTTTAAAACACACAATTAAAAACGGAGCGACGTAACTATAAAACGAAATTCCTCTACTACGCACCATAAATTTTATGGTGTTTCAAATGAATATTTTTTGTTTTGCAACTTGTGATAACTGCGTTTTATAATCATTTTCTTTTAGTTACAATTTATAGTTTATTGCTTCATAAATTTGAATATAATACAAACCGTAAACCATTTCGCAATTTATATTTTAAAACACTTAACCATCAACTGGGAAATTTTATCATTTTTAGTTAACCCCTTGTCCCTTTATTTTTTGTTTATTTTTGTTTTTATTTTTATTCCAGTACAGTTGATAGACCCCAGACTGAAATTGCCATGAATGCCAAGCAAGAAGACGCAAACGTTTCCGCCGAGAAGACACACTTGTAGATATTAAACTCAACTTAAGTTACTCTTTTACACACAAGTTATACAAATATTATTTTTGTTAAAAAACATAAATAAATCTGTAAATACTTTTCACATGTTAAATTTTTAAAGCCAATTAAATTGTTATTTAATTTATACCTAGTCAGTTTTGCTAAATGTCATTAAAACTGAACTTTACTTCATGATCCAATATTGTTAGAAATTAAACTACGTATTTTTTCGATGTTTGTAAAATCAGTTAAAAATAATATTGGATCCAAAAGTTAAGTCTCACGCCAAACACAAAAATCACGATTGGCTGCTTTTACATTGCACCAGAAGCAACACAGATGATGATGTATTGTAAGATTAATTTCTAGAAACCGTTTGGGGTTGTAGTTGAAAACTAGGCTTATGTTCCAGGAGTATGCTAAACTGTGTTAATGCACTCGAACAACATCTGCCAGTAACAGAACAAGCTGGACTAGTGATAGCAGAGGAGAAAACGCAACAAGACTCATGTAAGAAAACCCACGTAGTTTTCCTTCCCACTATCATATGCATTCCTATGTCTATGTGTGTGTTGTGTATTGCAATTTGCAATTGGCATATTTGTTGTATTATTTTGTATTGGATGAAATTTGCGGTCATTCATTTGGTCCTTCATTTGGAGCATTTTGTTTTATTCTCTAATTTGTGTTCTCTCATATTTTCAACAATTAGTTGATTCTGTTCATCTACCTCACAATGAGAGTGAGGGATAAATATTTTATCAGAAAAATGCCAAATTGAGTATAATTATTGTAATTTAATGTTGTAGCATTCATCAGTTTGTTCTTTATTAATGCATGCTACTGGAGAGATGGAGTAGAGTTATAATGTCTAGAGCATGAATTATTTTACTGCCCATTATTTTCTTTCTTTACCTTTTTCCCCCATTTCCGGTATTAACAATTAATAACCGAGCTAATGGATTGTTAATAGATTATTTCGATTAGTTCCCAACCCATTTGAGAGACGAATGTATAAAACTACATATAATCCCCGAAGACATTCAGCCTATGCTACAGTACCAGGTACTAGCCAAAAACTAGCACATTCATTTAAACACTCTGTACAAAATGCACATTACACTTAGCACAAGTATTAGCGGCAACACTTCAAAACTTCACAAACCCTAAACACACATTTTCACAGGCTTCACGACACAAAAAATAAACAAAACAAAATTTTCTAACTCAATAGTGAATTAAAAAGAAGTATTTTGATCTTTTAGCGGAAGCAAAATTGAAATATCTTATTTCACAATGTACTCGTAGTATAAAATCTACTGAAAAGTTTCTTAACTTGAGTAGATCTAAAGACAGTAGAGTTCAAGTTATCCGAGTTCGTTTTATTCGGATAACTGGTACTCTTTTGTTATATCTGATTTTTTTGAAATGTAAGTAAAATGTTTTACTTGTAACAGTTAAGTTTAATTAAATCACACCTTTTCACCCAATTCCTTTTCCCAATCAGTTTTACAGCATGCAGTTTGCATGATTTATGTTCAGGTAAGATCACTGTTAAAAGAAATTATGTTGTAAAAAGCTTGATAACCATAAATTATGAAAATAACTTTATTTAAAAAACAAATCGATAAAATAATATTGTGCGATAATACAGTACACAATAATCAACATTTGCTGGAACAATATGACACCTAACACTTTTTATTTTATTAATAATAGCCCAGTCAAATTAGACAAAAATAAGGCGATCGGTGGAAAAAATTCCTAGAAAGTTGGAATTTTTTTTAAACGCTTCCTTTGCACTTGGGTTAACATATATCAAAAGTCCCCGAGGGTGGGGGGCGAGCTCGAGAAGAGGGAGGGGGTTAAAGCTGTCTTTTTTTGGTTTTTTGCTTATATCTCGAAAACGGTCACTCCTATTAATTTTTATCTTCTTATCAAAATTAAAGCTGATAAAATTTCCTACAAGATGGTCCTATGCATTTTAGTTGTAGGACTAACCGTAAGCGAGCTACTAGCTTTTGAAATTTGGTGTCTACATGACACTGTATTATTAAACATTAGTAGATCATAAGTATTTATATGGAAATAGTGTGTGTAAAGCGTTCCCCAACTAAGCTAAGAGAGGGAAATAAGGGAGGAAAATACTTTCTTTCCTCGGGCTCCCCAGTTGAAGACGACATTTCAGCATGTGGGAATGACCCAGAAGATATGATAGAATGAACTTTTGGACTCAATACATTCAGTTTATTGTAAGTTTGATTCAAAACATTCATATTAAATCATATATCTATTAATATTGTACTGAACAAGACTGTAATTCAGTTTTCAATCTTTGGGTTGAAGACGAAAATGCAACATATAACTCTGAAGACTTCATTAACCCTCATGCCTCCCCTCTTCTCCTCTAATGAAGTGTTAGACCTAATAAATTCAATTTATTGTTAGCATTTTAAATCACAAAACATTTTGTTTTAAATCACATTTTTTTTAAATGATTATTTTTTTCCAGACCGATAACTTACTTATAGTTAGTCCTACAACAAAAATGCTTAGGACTATTTTGTAGGAAATTTTATCAGCTTTAATTTTGGTAAAAAGATAAAAATTGATAGGAGTGACTGTTTCCGAGATATAAGCAAAAAACCAAAAAAAGACAGTTTTAACCCCCTCTCCCTCCTCGAGCTCGCCCCCCACCACCGGGGACTTTTGGTATATGTTTACCCAAGTGTAAAGGAATCGTTTAAAAAAAATCCAACTTCCTAGGAATTTTCTCCACCGATTTGTTTAATTTGACTGTGCTATAATTTTTATTTGAAATAAACATGAGGTTTTTCTTTTCTTCTCTTTTATATAACTTTTTTTCCTAAATAGCGACTGTTTAGAAAATTCTACCTCGTATTTAGCAAAAAGACAAAGTTTTGATACTGCAAGCATTAGATGTTAGAAAAAAAACAAAAATGGGCATTTTGTAGCTTTAAAAAACAATTTGTGTTTATATTAGTACGTGTGCTAGAAATAGAAAAACTGGAAAAAAATTGAACTTATCTATTTCATTTTTCTAGCTAACAAAAGTTTTTAATTGCTTAATAATACTCAAAATTAAAATTTGTTTCACGAAATAGAGAACAAATCAAAAAATGTAATTGGTCTGTTTTTTAAGCATTTCAACGAATTAAATTAGAAAGTAAACGTTACAAAAATATGCAGTTCTGGTGCATCTGATATTAAATATTTATTTAAAATGAATTGCTTTTGTTAAAATAATTTATAAAGAAAATTCTGTACTGATATCATTCTCGGTTGTTTCATTTGAATTCATAATTTATAACTACAAAACCATTCTAAAATTACTTTCAGAGTAATACAGTAGATTCATAATTCGTTATTATCGATCTTATTTGTATGTACTTACTCGCAGTTTAAACGAAGTTATTTTATGCATCAGAGAGCATTAATGATACACTACTATGATATATTCGTTTGCGTTATTTATTTTAATTTTCCTGAAGGCGACAAGAATCTTTTGCAACCTGTTATCCAACATATAAAATACGAGAATTTATGGAATTGTATGACAAAAAATTATCTAATGAGAAAATTCACACCAAAGATATGTCTGTTCTCAGCATTCAAGTCATGTTTTACGGTCAGTAGTAAAGTTTTAGAATAACTAGTTAAAATATCTTCATCCATTTTGCTTACTTTAGAGATTTTTCAAGTGGTAGGTACATAAATACACAAAATTTAAAGTTATTTTCATAAAACTGTGAATAGTCTTAGCCGAATGGGGAAGCTTTGTGGAGAAAGAAGGTGTTGTAGGTATCTCTAAGGTCGGGTTGTTATGTTTAGCTGGGTCCGAGCACTCGTCCCGTGCGGGCGACGTGGGGTCTCGTCCGCCGCCGCCACTGCCTCCTCCGAGATTCCCGAACAGCGCTGTTTGACAATGGGAAAGTCTTAACATCGCCACGTTCAGTCTACTGCCGTTACCCGCGCCTCTGCTAGTGCTGGAGGACCACCTGGTGGAGATGATAGCTGAACGGAGCAAGGCGTGCGTCTCATACCTCCGGCACAGCTTCAAGCGCCCCCAGCGCCCCTGAAGACCGTGCGCGTCGACAAACTCTCCACGGCCTTAAACCTGCTCAGTTCTCCCGAATGGACTTAGTGCTATCGTAACCTAAGGTGGCCCGAAGCTCGCCTAACGAGACTCTAATCACATCAAAGACTCATTGTTACATTGCCGAGCGACTCGACGCTCTAGTTAGGTCGTGACCCCTCTAACTCCGAAATGCTCACTTCTTGCTGCGTTCACGATAATATGTATTTGGTTGGTGATGGGAGTATGCTTCAGAATGACTCATTTCTCATCTTAGCATGCACCTACAACTTTCTGTCTGGCTACGTAGACTGTAGATTGTTATGTGTTCTGTGTTACGTAGTTTTGACTTTCATTACCTTCAACACCTTCAGTTCATTGTCCCATCGAAGACACCGGTACTCTTGTCCACCGTTTTGTAGGTGCATCGACGCATGTACTAGTTACTTAAATATCTCATACACCGGGAGTGCGAATGTGTGTTGATTTATTAACAAGCACCAGCTCGCAATGCACCTTCGGATAAATTCAATTTTACATACATACCTACTTCAGCCTTTAAACTCACCTCCACCCTCGACAAACTACCGTTTTTCATCATCGCGGCACCAACGCGCCGACCCTCAGCCTCATTCATTACAAATAACTACTAAAATTAAAAAAAAAACTTACAAGAGGAAAAACTAAAGTGCCTTTAATAATTGTGCAAATATTTTTATTGCTCAATCCTGAGACACATTAAGTTCAATTTTAGCGTTGTAAATTCGTCAAAAATCTCATTCTAAGCGGATCTCTTAATTTCAAACTTAGTTTTGACTAAAATTTTTAAGAGTCTAAATAAACAACCTTAGAAATCATATTTTTTCTTCGTAAGTTTAAGACCACGCTGAAATTTTCTCTTTATTTGGCGATTAAAACCCTCTGCTAGAAAAGTTTAGTTATTTTGGCTTTTTTTGCTCCTAAGGCCCGTTATTTCAAATTTTAGAGTCAAATAACTCGGAGTCAACCTAAACTTAATGTCAACTTATAATTAAATATTGACGGCTTTTTCAATTACTACCTTAAGTCTGAGCTAGAAAAAGTTTAAATTAACCCAAGAATCAGGTTATTTCAAAGTTGAAAATGCAGGGTGTATCAGAAATACGTGTGTTAATTTTACCACATAATAAAACTCATCATATACAACAACTTTTGTATATAACATTTTGCGAAATTCTTATTTATTATTTTTACTGTTTCTGTTTCTCCTTTCTTTTGTGAAAACGAGCCGCTTAGTATTTAATAATTAGTTTGTATTCATAGCAACAATTTTCATTGTTTTAAATTGTTTAAATAGTCCGTTTCTATCACAACAAAAATAGTTCGGCACTTTTATTTTTGTACCTGTATGTGTTTTTGACTTTAACCTGAAGTTTATATTTAACTGGAAATTAACTCGACATTGAAGTAACGAGCCTTCAAGTATATGCACAACTATTAAAGTCATTCTTTACGTACGTCTGCTAATGTTTCTGTCAGAGTTGCAACAAAAAACCCTGGCGAATTAATTTTTTGACTTTCATCTACTACGAGTAGGTACGGAGATTTTTTTTACCTTTAAATTTACCTTTAAATTATTTATTTTCTGTTTTAAAATTTACCTTCCTCTCAAAGTCTATAAACGTAAACAAACAACGTTAAGTATTTAAGCTTCAATTTGTGTACGAGATATCATTAAGTTATCATATTTCTTATAAAAGCGTTAGTAATTTTTAAGAAATACTAAATTTTGGTAACAATTATTTTTTATTACTATGTTTATTGAAGATAATAAAATAAAATAAAAATTGAAAAACTGTCTTAATAGAGTCTTTAGAAGTTTTCTTTATGATCAAATCCGTTTCGAAACGTAAAATTGTTTTTTTAATGTTTCGACGAAATTACTGCTTTTTTATTGTAGTGTTTACTTTGCATAAAATTGTGTCTGCATTTAAAATATGCTATCCGTAGGACCGGGCTAAGTTGTTATGTTTTTACATTTAATTATAATTCTCTTACATATTTATTTTGGAAACAATTAATATAAGACATATAAGTGAAAATTATTCCAATCACCTGATTAAACAATATAAAGATATGTATTACTTGTATTACTGTTTTTTTTTGCATTAAAGAGATAGTTATTATTGTATTAGGTTTGTTTTTATACTATAACAAGCGTCTAAAAATTTTTAGACGCTTGTTACATTCGAAAAACAGTTTTTACAACAAAGCATTTATTTAAATTATCTAAAATACCTCAAAATTGGTTTTGCCATATATCCGGCGTGAAACAGATGATACTTTTGCCGAAAAAATCGCTCATTTTACATATAAATTTTTCATCATTCATATTTAAACTATACCCACAAACACCTATTTTTATTAAATATTTTTTTTTTTAAATAAGAGTCAGAAATGTATTAACAATACTCACTCAATCATAAAAATTGTTATGTTATTTGACGGAAAATACCAACTACAAGGAATCTTGGTAATCTTTAATACACTTGTCCTTATTAATATAGCAGGATTTTTAAAATTTACCAAATTGTAGATGAAATTGCAAAAAAAATGCAATATATATTTATAAATGAGTAATGCGTTAGTTAATTTATTGCGGTGTTGTGGTGACTGGTGAATGGGTTTGAGGTGTCTGGCGAAGTGAAGGGGCTTAGAGACGGCGTCGCGGTGCTAGGAACCGGCCGGTTCGTTGAATAAAAAGGGTGATTTCAAAGCTGAACTGAAGGAAAGCTGTGCCTGCGCGTCAGCAGCCCTAGATCCGGTATATTCTAACAATTACACTGCCACTCCGAAACGCAGCAGCGCGTGCAGGCGCGGCCCTAAACTGTATATTAGGGATTAAATATTTATAATATATATCGTATTAGAAGCGAGTTGAAAGCGGCCTACTTACCTCGTTGAGCCCCTGGGGACGTGTCGCTAAGCGGA
Source organism: Tribolium freemani (assembly GCA_939628115.1). NCBI lineage: Eukaryota > Metazoa > Arthropoda > Insecta > Coleoptera > Tenebrionidae > Tribolium > Tribolium freemani. The sequence continues at coordinate 13,216,051 of OW626785.1, read as the reverse complement.
CCGTTTTGAACCCGTGTAATTTTTGATTTGAAAATTTTTTGACTGGTGAAATCAGGTGCTCAATTTTTAATAGTGCGGCCACCATTACTTATAATTTGTACAGTGTGATTGAAGCTCGGAGACCGCCGAGATCTTCTCGGAGAAAGAATGATTTTTGTAGACGAGCTAGCGACGCTTGAGGAGGTTTCGGACGGCTCCGATCGCTCGAAAATTCATGTAGTTTTATATTAAAGTAATTTTGACAGTAAAACAAGTCCTGACGGATGTGACGTCAGAGGTAAATGGAAGTTCCCTCCGCGAGACAGCATAGTGGACTCGTAACTAGTGTAAAATTTTTAATAATCAAAGGACTTTTCAATAACGAAGAGTGTTGTAGTGAAAATTTTAAATATATACCTCTGTATTTTGCTTTCATATTTTGAATAATATGAGACGAAACAAAGATTTGCAAAGTTATGAGACAAGAATTCGATATTAAATAATTATTAAACCTAATCGTATAATAAAATTAATGTTTCACTGCCAACACACTCATTGAACATACGATGGGGAATATCATGGCAAGGCGCAAACCGAGAGCCGCAAGTTGCTGACATTTTTTCGTACAGTTTAAGTGTTCAAAAGCTAATAACTTGCCTTGTTCGTAAATTGTATAATTTAAGCGGTACGCGACCGCCACACACAACCTCTAGTTCATAGGACATCTCCCCCGACCTCATCCTATTTTCTTAAACGAATTTTTCTGTGGTTACATATCACAAGGGTGCTTGAATTCATCGTTCGTTTCATATCAATCCATGTGAATGTGTGAATATTGTACGACTCGGCTCTGATTTTTGATTTCTCAACACACAGAAAAATTGTGTGTGGCGACAAGGGCAATTTGTTACGTTGGAAATATGTTTCGATTATTATTGTGATATTAAACGATAACTTTGCAAATTCTTCAAATTCCTCAATAATTTATTCTAAAGTGTATGGGTACAATTTGTTTTTATAGTAATGTTAACATTAGCTCAAAGTGTTTTGGGTGATGTCTCTATACAATTAATTCTAACACATATTTTGTAATATTACATGTAAATAACACATCTGTTGCTTAATGTTTTACTGTTCTTTTTGAAGAGTTTTACTATTATACATACATACAAATTACTTATTGACATTGCGAAGGGTGGGACATGTTAGTTCATGGAGGACATGACATTTTTCCATCTAGCAATTATTTCGATGTGATCTGTTGTATATAGAAACTGTTGGAAGTCTTCGTATCAGGTTATTTGTTGATGTGATCGAGAGATGGAGGTCATATTTTTCGAATTGTTTTTTATACAGTGGAAAAATGAAAGGAGCCTGGACCGACATGTTCTACTCAGTTTGTTTTTCTTTTTATATTAAACATATATTATATATAATTATAGTTTAATTTGTCTAGCACGATTTGTAAAACAATTATGACTTGATTAAGTTATTATTGCTATAATGAATATTTAAAACCATCTAGTTTTAGTAATTCAACATAGATCTGCGTAGATAGATATATACGTTGACTCATACGATTAACATAATTATGAAAAAAATAATCAGTATATCGAACAATTGCAGGAGTATATAAATTAGCGCCACTTGAAATGTTCCTGTTAGTACTGAGTTTAAGACACACTTTTAGAACCGATCGTTACTCTAAATTAGAGAAGAGCACCCTCAACGTCTAGTTTTAACAATAAGTAAATACCATCACTGAAAGCACCATTGAACTCGCTATTTGCCCAGTATGTCCAAACTTTTAGTCAATTAGATGGCGAACGTATTTGGCGCTATATTTTTGCGAAACTATTTTCGTGCATTTAATATATTGTTGGCCTAAAACGATAAACACAAGTGCTAACAGAACATTGTTTCAAAACTATGGAGCAAAATGATTATTCTAAATGTAAATATTGTTACATATAAATAAAATAATAATCATATAATATTTAAAAATTGAATGCAGTGTTTACAATTATTACTAACGGTAATTTTTATTTAACGTTATCGAGGAAGTGTGTGCATGTCTGATAGATTTAGAAAGTACATTTTTAAGTAAAATTGTAGATATTTTTAAAAATTATTATTCAAAATTTTACCGAGAGTACGGATTACGTTCCTCTCTGAAACGTTTTGGTATTTGTGTAAATCGAAATCGTTTTATGTTTGTCAGATTTTTTGGTAAACATGGAACTCGTATTCACGATGAATGAGTCGGTACGAATGAATGATGATGTCCGCAAGTCGACTAGACTAGTATTATGTTACTGAATTATGGAAATTACGAAACATGTAAAGTTTCCTGAACGCAATAAAATTCTATCTCTATACGAAATCTATTTTTATTTTCCTCCCGTCGTAATAGCAGTAAATCAAAGATCAAATACATATTTGTTCTTTTTTATAAATCTCAACATTCAGCAATACGTTATACTAAAGGTTTGTACTTTTAGTAAAAAAAGTATAGATACATCAAAAAACAAATAATTTTTTTACCGAACGGAAAATTAAAATTAATTTTTGTATACCAATAATGGTGGATGCGCCGGGATCAGAATAGTAGCTAAATTTTTGTTTATAAATGTTTTGCTTTTAAATTATAATTTACGATGTTAAGTGTAAGAAGTACCATGAATTTATAATTAGAGTAGGCGGTTTTGTGTCTTTGTCATTAAAAAACTAGTGCAAACTGAGGATAAAAATGTGTTTTAATTAAATATTACCTATCAAAACACTATTATTTGACTCTTCAACTTAATTAATTATTTAATTACCACAATCGGCGTTTTTATCCAAGTTCAAAAACTGATAATGCCTACTCTAATTATAGTATATTCATATGATCGCATGGTATTTTCGTAACTCCATTTTTTATTTTCCATTATTAAATACAGGGTGATTCACATAACTTTACGACCCTGCCGAACTTTAAATGCAACCCATTATATTAGCTGTTTCAAAACTATAAAAACGCCAACGTCGCATTTTACCGAATTATTTTTTTAAATAAGATTGATTAAATTGTAAAATAGTTATTAATGATTAGATCTCTCATTGAAAGTATAAATTACATTAGCTATTAATTCTTTGAAGCCCGTAAATAATTTATAACAACTAATTTTGAGAGAAAATGCGACGTTGGCGTTTTTATAGTTTTGAAACAGCTAATACATTATCCATTTATAACAAATGAACACTTGTTACTTGACAATTCTTTTTCAAACATTTTTGTTAATCAAAATGTGTTCTAATAACGAAAGGGTCGACATGATATTGATTTATGGTAAGTGTCAGCAGAATGTAGTAAGTAGCAGCCGAAAATTTGTACCGGCACCGGAATCCAAAACCTAGCATTCGACAGATAAAGTTTTTAGACAATTGGAGCTTAAATTGCGCCTAAATTGGACAAAACAAAAACGCCAGAGACAGCAATAAATTCTGATAATGAAGTAAGAGTTATGGAACCTGTGGACTACACATCATCTAGAGACAAATTTGGAGACGAACTGGGATTAACCAGTCGTCGGTTCGAATTCGAAAAATTTCCATGTTACATTGGTCCAAGCGTTAAAAGAAGTTGATTATGAAAGCGAGTTCTCTGTTGTTACTTTATGAAGGATAAAACGGACTAAGAACCTGATTTTTTAAGGTAGGTCAGGGATATCCAAATCACAAACAAATTTATAATTATCAGTGTTTTTGAATCAAGTTATAATTGAGTAATGTATTACGGTTGCATTTAAAATTCGTCAGGTTCGTAAAGTTATGTGAATCACCCTGTAGAATTTTATCAAATAGTGGAGTTTCTTATGCAACTAACCTTACAGACATGATTGTAGCAACTTTTAGACAAATGACCGCATGCGTATTGTGGAGTTGACAGTTTCGACAGTTGATAGCTACGTTGACAGATTTATAGAAATATAACCTTAAAATTATTATTTTTAATTTCAATAAACAATATTTTATTAATACGAAATGGAACGAGATATAGAACAATTAAACTCTGCATTAAATTCGATTAAAACCCTAAGATCGAATGTTAGACGTGTATTTGAATCTGTAAGTAACGGCTTACGAGCCGATCACGGTGAGGACGGGAAAGAAAACAAATTTATTCTTGAATTACAAGAGTTATTAACGACCGTAAACAACAATCTAAGGTAATATTCTTCTAAAATAGACTCGTGCCCACCATAATCACGTTTCAGAGATGTTGAAAGTGCTGTGGGTAATTTAACTCCACCCCCAGGACCATTTAACTTAGGAAGCACAGCTTTCCTGGGTCAGGAAACAACACAAGAACGTCAAGCTTTGTATGGGCAATTAGTTAATAGTTACAAGTGGACTGATAAAGTAAAATTTGCTTCACTTAAAAACTTGTCTTATAACCATTTTCAGGTCCGTGAATACAGCGCCCTTGCTGGTAACATACTCCAAACAAACTCTTTCAATAAAACATACAAAACATTTAGCACAACCAAGAGGAGGAAAACACAAACAAGCAATCATAATGTCTCTCCAGAGTAAGTTAAATAATTACACAAAAGTGACATAATTTAGTTTTTCAGAGTTATTGAAAATTTAATTACAAACATTGATCGTTTATTTCCTGATGTAACAATAACAGCAAGCAGGCCTTTCTTGCCTAATCCAGTGATCCAGGTACATTTTGATTTTGAAGTGTGGTATAGAAATGTATTAAATTTTTATGTTTCAGGCATGCTTAGGGAGGGTGCTGAAAGCTATAATAGCTTTCAAAGGATTGATGATTGAATGGGTGGTTGTAAAAGCCCTTTCTGAATCAAATGATTTGTGGGCTGAATCACGCTACAAAGTATTCAAGAAAGTTACAGAAAACTGCCATGCTGCTATGTGTCACTTCCATTCGCCAATGATGCCAGAACTCGCAGTTAAATCTTTTATGGTAGTATTTAGCTTCCGTTTGCAATCAAATTTTAATAAGGTATTTTTAGCACTGGTTCCACAGTTACAACACCCTATTCAGCGCCCCTTGCAAACGTTGCGGAAATCACCTTTTAGGGAACTTACCCCCAACATGGAGGGATTTAAGGTCCTTGGAGCCGTATCATGAAGAATGCAAATGAGATTTAGATTAGGTAAAACACGATGCAAATGTTTTTTTCCACAATATTTAATAAAAAATAATATAGATAGTAGCTAGAGCAGCTGCCAGACTCTATTTGAACTTCATCTTTTTTCTTTTAACTTGAAATATTGGCACCAAATCTTCCTCTTTGTTGTGAGCAGCGACGATTTCAGCACTTTGCTTTTTAATATCCTCTCTAGTAAGAAGGTGAGACACTTCAGCTGAGAACTCTCCCATAAGAGCTTGAAACAAAAGTTCAAAAGATTAACATTTAACATTAATTTTTTTTTACATTCGTCAGGTTTGATTTCAGGCGGTTCTTCAACGCAACGCTCTTTCATCAAAGTTTCATAAAATTTGTAAGCAGCGTCGGTTTTAGAATCGTCCATCTTTTCAGACACGTTTGCCATCAAATAGCTCAGTTTTGGGGTCAAATCTGATATTATTTTGCGGCCTAAAATGGAAAGTTTTAATCTAATATCTGGTATAATTTATTCAATTTATTCATTTTAAAATAATTGTTACCATCAATTTCATCTTCCTGTGGGGGTTGTGGGGGGTCGTCAGCACTTGCCTCGAAGTCGTGTTTTTTGATGTGCTGTCTCTCCTCAGGTGTTTTAACGGGCAAACACAACTGCTGGATTTGTCTCAACGAAATTCTCACTTTTGCGATCAAATCACGTTTGTGATCTCGTAAATGATCGCACTGTTTTTTGCTTTGATTTTGCTCCTCAATGGCATCCATTAATTCTTTCTTGTGTTTCTTATATCTGTAACGTAATTAATAATAAAAATTTCGATTATTTAATAGTCAAAAATTACTCTCCGGTTGTCTCCACCATTGTATTTTTTAACATATCGTTCATAAGTTCAGCATGATTCATTTTATTCATTATTATGTCCCTATTACGTTCACATTTTTTTGCAAGCGCATTTAATCGCCTCTTCTGTCTTAGTTGTTCTTGCAAACTGGAAAATAAATTTTCAGAGTTTTGTTACGATTTTTGACCAAACCTTGGATAAATCTGTTCGAAAGAAGAGACAAGTGTCGTGTCTCTCAAGAATGTTAACGCAGTTTCAATTTTAGTCAAATCTTTACGTAGCTCTGTAAAGTCTTGTGATTCTTCAAGTTTCAATATGCAAGTCGTTAGGTCGCTCTAAAACTCGGATAATTCCAATTAATTTTAACCGAAAATTAATCTTACATCTCTCCTCAATAAATGCTTTAAATTTGAATGTAAATTTTCGGCTTGTTCGCGAACTATCTCCAAGTCCACTTTTTGTGTTTTCATGTCTTTGATAACCGCCTTTTCCAGCGCTTCAAATTCTTGCTCTCTGTCGTTTTTATACTCAGTAGCTAGTTGTCCCTGTTTTGCGGCGTTTAAGACACATCTGCATTGATACCAATAGTCCGTTTGAATCGCCAATAAAATTCCGTCGAAATAAAGCGCATCCTGAAGAAACCGCGGAATCAAAAGTGTAACTTAATTTTTGTTTACTTTTTTCATAACGTTAATTATTTCGGCGTAGGTTTGTTGTATTGCTAGAGCCGCTTCTTTTTTCAATAGCGCGTCTTGAACTTTCCCAGTGATAATTTGCGCGACTTCCTCCTCTTTTATCTTATCGTAAACTTCGTATTTTAGGCGGTCTTGGAGCAGAGCTTCCTCTAACTATGAAAATTTTAGTCAATAGTTAAGTTTCTAACAGTAAAAATACTTTCAAATCGATCAATTGTTGCGATTTTAGTTTCATCTGGTATTGCAATTTGTCTAAAACTTTGCGTTTTGTAAAATTAATCTGGTGGACGTTTTCTATGACTTTCTAAAACGAAATTGAAGTAATCGTTATTGGGGAAATTCCAGAGGAGGACTTTTGGATCGGAATTTTGATGCGCTAATTGAAGTTCTCTGTGTTCAGCCAAAGTATTGCGTAGCTTTTGCCTATCACCGCCTATTGCATTGTCCAACTTATGTCTATCAGTTTCGATGGATTTACGTAACGCCTGGAGTCCTTTATATTGTTTTTTACTGGCTACAGCGGTATCGACTTCCGTAATTTGGCGATCTCTTCCTAATATTTGGCAAATTAAATACGTTACATCTCAGAAGTAAAATAGACTTACTGTACAAATTGACCAATCCTTTGTATTGCGTTATTTTGTCTCTTGTTGTCCATTTTTCGGACGACATGCCGTGAATTCTCACATTCTTAGCCGATAGGGCGTTATTTATTAAATTCATTTTGAAAAATTATAAATTAACTATTCAAACTCCTGTCTTAAAAAAACTTCATTATGCAGGAAACCACTTGATTAATAAATCACAAATTAAATAACACTGAATTTTTATCAAATAAATTAGCCAATTTGTTTGAAATTGCTTCATCTTACCAGAAACGTAAAGTGTTACACCGTCCGTGTACTGGAGGCTCTCTATTACATAACAATACTTTCACTTATTCTGTCAATGAGTAATAATGCCGAAGAAAGGTGATGTAATATGGTTTGTATAACATTGGTGGGTTAGTGGCACACGTTTTACAGCCTCAGGAAGTGCAAAAAGCGGTCAATCTTGACTGTAGAACAAGTTACTCTAACTTTGAAACACATTTCAATCATTTCATCCAAATCAGACTAAAATCTAATTGCATAGTAATTGCACTTTTGATGCATTAGGAATGGTTTAGTGTCTTGCTTGTGCAATACCACATTACTTCCTGGTCATTGAAGACAATTTATGTAATGTTCGATTTTTCTGGGTTTATTTGCGCGATTGATGGTAAAAATCGCAGTATTACCACAGGCGTTTAAAGAAATTTAAAAATTAGAGTGCGTCTTGCTGCAATGTGTGATTAGGGAAGAAGTGGATGTTTCTCTTAAAAGAAAGAAAGTCAGATGCTGCATAGCAAGTGGCTGGAGAAAGAGGAAAATAATGTAACATGTTTCGCAGTGGGGACTTCAATCAGAGATCGACTTAAATTAACATTGTGTGCAAAATTACGTTCAGTGTGCCTTTAGCACGTGAGTATCCGCTTGAAAAGTGCTACACTGATTTGGGTAAGTGTGTTATGACTGATTTTTTTAAAATGTTTTGGTCAAATTGGTAATTGTATTTTATTTTTATAATAAAATATACAACAAACAACTTGTCTCAAACTTTTCAGAAAGAGGTAAGTATAACCGTTAATTACTCATTACCAATGAATATGTAATGAATTTTCGTTATTCATTAATGTTGAAGAATTAAGCTAGAACTTCACATTTTTTTAATACCTGTCTAAATTGTCGATTTTGTCACATTACTCTCAATTCCGAATTCTATTAATCTAGCTAGATTTTTTGTTCATTCTCCTATTGTGGAGAAAGTACAATATTATTAATTATGTTAAACTTTTATTAATTAATCTCTTGTTACAATAATTACAGTTTTCTCAATTGCAATTGCATAATTTTTAAATCATTGTAATAAAGTTAAATGTTTTTCTATCATGTGTACTATAATCACACAATTTTGGTGTGTTACAACAAACTGGAATTAATAAGTGAGATTTTATTATTTTTTATTAATTAATAATGTATCGTTCGAATTTATACCAATTTAAATGTTACAAAGTTTTCAATTTAAAAAAAGGACATGAAATTTTTAATATTTTCTGTACTAATGTATAAAATGTTTAAAACCGTAACCTCAAACGTTATTAAAATCTAAAACTTATCCATGTTAAATGAAAATGTAGATTTTTATACTGAAAAATGAAATACCTACGCATCTACTAAAAAAAAATATTTTTTCAAAATCTAAATTTCAAAATAAAAAACGTTTCCACCTTTTTATTCTGTATTTTTTTATATAATCAAAGGAGTTATAAATGCTTTAGTAAATTTTAGTAAGAAGAAAACATTCGCATACAACAAACTTGTAATAGACGTAAAAAGCTCTTAGATCGTACCTACTATATTAGACCATTTTTTAGTTAAAAATTAATAAATCATTAAGATTAAGATGTGAATTTAAAGTAGTATTATAGTATTGAAGAGAGAGTTGGTGTCTCTACGTGGTGCTCGTCTTACATTTGCCCGATATACTGAGAACATTGTAGGACCTCATGTAGTACCCTCTATAGTGAGAGGGCCTAACAGGAAAAAAGTTTAACACAGGGCAAATTCCTTAAAATGTTGCTCTTTAGATATATTAGCTGTTTCAAAACTATGTAGGTAAACGCCAACGTCGCATTTTACCAAATTATTTTTTTAAATAACGTTGATAAAAATGTAAAATAGTTATTAATGATTAGATCTCTCATTGAAAGTATATATTACATTAGCTATTAAGTTTTTGAAATGCATAAATAATTTATAACAACCAATTTTGAGAGAAAATGCGACGTTGGCGTTTACATAGTTTTGAAACAGCTAATAAGTACCTCTAAAAACAGAGCTGTACAAACTTCAAAACAGGATAAAATCTTTGAAAAATGTTAATTAAAATATACCTTAAAAAGAAGGCCAAATGATAAAAAAACAAAGTGTTACTAGTAGTTATCGCACTGTTATCATTACCTAAGTTACTTTCCCTTACGGCAACCGAATCAATAGATCTATTCATTGCAGATGACATTTCCGTAATCGAATAAAACAATTATAAAACAGGGACAATCTCTTTATGGTTCAAAATTAATTGTTTCAATAAAAATTTAAAAAAATTAAACAATGTCGGACCGTAAATGGGTAACAGAACCCGACGAATACATTTGCACACTCTCTGAGGAACTGCAAACCATAGCAAAGGAGGAGCTGCGTGAGGACAAGCACAGCCGCCAAACCGCGCTGGCCTCCATGCGAGATTGGATCAAGCAGAATCCTCGGATCAAAAACTGCAGATTAGGTATAAACATTATTTCATAACAACAAAGCTTTGTGAACTTGCAATTTCAGACGCACGCTTCTTGTTACGTTTCCTCCGATTTAAAAAATTCAGTGTTACTTTAGCACAAGAAGCTTTGGAACGCTACGTACTCTTGCGACAGACTTTCGGAGTTGCGTTCAATTGTTTGGACATTACCATACCTATGATGGAGGATCTTACCAATCGTGGATACCTTTTTGCCTGTCCTAAAAGAGACAGCAAGGGCAGAAGGGTCATCATAGCACGACCAGGTTTTTATTTATTATTTTTTTCGATAAACGTAAAAAAATAATTATTACAAAGGTGTGTTTGATCTGGAGCAATTCACACAAGGTGATATGTGCAGAATTCATGGGATAGTTTACGAAACTCTAATGGAAGATGAAGAGAATCAAATCAGAGGCTTCGTACATTTTGCTGATGGTCAGGGCGTTGGATTCTCCTACCTTACTTTATTTACCATTAAAGAAGCAGTGCGCATTGTAAAAAACGGAGAGGTACATATATATAATTACTAATTTCCAAAGAAAAAAAAAATGTTTTATCACGCGCAGTCGGTAGGATTCGAACCTACGCTCCCAGAGGGAATCTGATTTCTAGTCAGACGCCTTAACCGCTCGGCCACGACTGCTTGCGTTGCTAATATCCACTCACTTTAAGTTAATCCCAATCACTTCAATAACATTTTTTGCAGAAAACACTGCCCATGAGACACAAAGAAGTCCACTGTATAAATGCCCACCCTTCAATGAAATTCGCTCTCGATTTTGGTATGTCCTTAATTTCCGAAAAAATAAAAAAACGTGTCAGGCTTTACACAAATCTTGACGAAGCCCTTGAGTCCGGTTATTTAGAACGAGACGTTTTACCGAAGGAATATGGAGGTGAAATGCCAATGGCTCAAATGATTGGTAATAAATAGAAATTTAATTACGATTTGTTTACAACTTTATTTTCAGAACTTTGGAAGAAAGAACTTGAAAAATCGCACCCAATTTTGATGTCCCATGACCTGATGGAAGTAGAGGAAAGCTTATTCAGTGCTAAGGCGAAAGAAGGGGCAGTTTCAGCACTAAAAAGGGGTGGAGTAGTTAATTGTGGGTCTGAAGGCGATTCTCTTTGCGGGATTACAGGAAATTTCCGAAAATTAGAAGTAGATTAATGGTTTATTGTTTGAAGACAAAAAATATATTTTATTGAATAAAAAAATTAAGATTTCTCATAGTTTTATTTAAACACTAAAGATAAGGCAAGGCATATTATCACAGTTCTAACAATATCTTCGAATTTAAACCCTTTAAGCCGTTGTACCGAACATTTTGGTTACCAACCACAGTTTGTACGATTTTAGAGTGAAACTGTTTGTCAACTCCCTTCATTTCTAATTGTTTTATCACCCAACCTCTGACTTGGTCTTCTGTAAATTCATGAAATTTAGTCGCTGCGTAAGAAATTTCGGCTAAATTCATTTTGTCCACTATTTTATCAACGTGATCGTAACTAATCCTATGATTTAACAAACTATCAGTCTCTTGAATGTTAAAAATACAGACCACAACTACACGCACATCTTGTGGTACGCTTTTTACAAACAAAACTAAATTATCTACATCATCTAATGTTAAGTCATCGATTATTAACAAATTATGTTTGAAATAATTGCGTTGGATTGTACTAAATATTTGCTCGTTGCGTAAAGGGGTCCTTAATTCATATGTAAATGGACTAAAATGTTTTTTGAGAATGTTGGCAGTGAAAGTTTTGCCAACACCTGTACTTCCAATAAAACACATCACATCCACCGCATGATCTTGCTTCTGGATCTTGTCCAAACGTTCCGTTATCACACGAACTGAATCGCTTTGGTTATAAACACTCGTCCTAAGATCAGCTTTAAGAGCTTCAAAGTCTACATTCCCACTTGTTGACACAATTACATCGTAAATTACTAAAGTGAACATTAAAAGGATAAAAGTCGAGATGTAGCCAGTGTGCCTTATAGCTGCGGACCCGAGAGATGTTTCATCTTCAGTTTCTGGACGTGCTTCAGTTTCTGGACGTGGGGGCCTTCTTGACCCAGACTTTTTGAGCGGAGTTTTGCCATCACTGCGGTTTTTCATTGGGGTTCATAAGAGACTTAAATTACGTAATATAAATATATAAATACACAAGCAAATGTAGTACCTACCGTCTCACAAAAGATGAATTCTATAAATAACCTTTCCAAACAATCCAAACAACAAAAATTTTTAAAATGGGAAAATCGTCCAAACGTCAGTTGGCCAAATTCAAAAAGGTTGCTACATTATCGACCCTTCAAATAATGGCGGGTAATTAAAAGGAGGTTATGTTTTTTGTCTCCGTGTTTTCTGTATATTCTATGCTTGTGTAGTTTTTAAACTAATTTTGATTACTACATTTTAATCACGATGAATTGTGAGGACCAAGTGATACAACCAATAAATCGGGATACAGTTCATCGGATATGTTCTGGCCAAGTTGGTACGAAAATCCATCAAATCCTACTGTTAATCGCATAATTTTAGGTAGTCTTAAGTTTAGCAATCGCTGTGAAAGAACTGGTCGAGAACGCCATTGATGCGGGGGCCACAATCATCGACATTCAGCTTAAAGAATACGGCTCTGAAATAATTGAAGTTTCGGATAATGGGAGTGGAGTTCTAAAAGAGAACTTTCAAGCCCTCAGTAAGTAAATTGCGAACATTGCAAAGACGTGATTGTTTTTTCCAGCTTTAAAACACTACACTTCAAAAATAAAACAGTTTGATGATCTGGAGAACCTTTCAACTTTGGGGTTTAGGGGTGAGGCCCTCAGCAGTTTATGCGCTCTGTCTGATCTAAGCATTGTAACAAAACACACAAGTGCAGAAAACGCGACTAAAATTGCCTATGACAGGAGTGGTAAAATCACCAGTGAGACGGTAAGTGCGCGAGAAAATGGCACAACAGTCACGTTGGAAAATCTGTTTTCAACACTGCCAGTCAGGCGCAGAGAATTCACTAAAAACTTAAAACGGGAATTTAATAAGATGTGTCAGCTCCTTTATGCTTACTGTTTGGTATCAAAAGGGATTAAATTTTCGTGTACAAATATTACGAGTAAAGGTAGCAAGAACACAGTGGTGGCCACAGAGGGTTTAAACATGGTCAAAGACAACATAACTAACGTTTTTGGGCCTAAGCAACTCCCTTCTTTAATTGAGGTTGAAATAGTTAGACCTGATGAGACAATACTGGCTGAATATGGAGCCAAACTAGCTGAAGGAGATCCCTTGCCTTTCACTTTTGAGTTTTTTATATCAAGTGTCATGCACGGCAGTGGACGCAGTACCAATGATAGACAGTTTTTTTACATCAACTCACGACCCTGTGATCCCACCAAAGTCGCAAGATTAGTAAATGAAATTTATAAACAATACAATAACAATCAGTATCCGTTTGTTTACCTAAATATCACAAGCAAATCGTCTTTAGTTGATGTGAATGTAACTCCAGATAAGCGACAGGTATTTTTAGAAAAAGAAAAAGTTTTATTAAGCACAATTAAAGCCTCTTTAATTGAAGCTTTTAAAATGTTTCCTTCCACGTATAAAATGCAAAATTTGGACCTTACGCAAAACACGACAATCAAAGATTTTTTTAAAGCCAATGATTGTTCACCCAGAGGTTTGAAGAGAAGTGTCACTGAGAGTGAGCTTAAAAAAGGTAGCATTTTGGAGAGGTTCAAAAAAAGGTCTAAAACTGAAAACGATAAAGACTTGTTGGCAAGCCCCAAACATAGTTCTAGTTTGAAAGAAAAAAGAACAGTTGATGATAATTCCAAGCTGGATACTTTTATTAAAATAGCTTCAGAAATTATTGCTAAAGATAAACAAGAGGAGAAATCCTTTAATGCCCTTTGTGAAGAAGATGATATTATTGAAGAAACAAAGACAGTATGTACCAATACTACTAAGGAAGTTACTTTTATTAAATCAGCTTCGGAAATTATTGCTAAAGACGATGATTGTAGTACTCATAAACTAGAGGAGAAATCAATTAATGCCTTTTGTGAAGAAGATGATATTATTGAAGAAATAAAGACAGTATGTACCAGTACTACCAAGGAAGCGGAAAATACCATTACAATTCCTGAAACAACCGATGAATTTGAACATAAAAAAGGAACTGAAAAAACAAATGAAATTAAAATCAAGAAGTCACCTTCACAGCTAGATATTAAAATAGGATCAAAGATTGATTGCGATGAAGAGAAGTTAAAAAACGAATCAAAGTTCGAAACCAGTTTGGCGGTGGATAAATTATTACAAGATGCGCCGCTGAAAAGTCGCAAGTCTCGAAAAACTGTAAATTTAGATGTTTCTTTAGAAGATATTAGAAAGTCAATAGAACAAAAAGTCACAAAAGACGATGATATCAAAGTTCGTTTTCGTTCGAAAATCAATCCAGACTCAAATAAATCTGCAGAAGAAGAGTTGCGGAAACACATCTCTAAGGAAGACTTTGCCAACATGTCCGTAATAGGGCAATTTAATCTTGGTTTTATTATCACTAAATTAAAAAACGATTTATTTATCATTGACCAACATGCAACCGACGAAAAATATAATTTCGAACAACTGCAAGCTAGTACCGTAATGGAAAACCAAGTTCTTGTCAAGTATTGTATTTATTTCTGCAAATTTCTCGACACTTATCCTAATTTTTAGTCCAAAGCCTCTCCAGTTAACGGCAGGAAATGAAAGTTTGCTCATCGAAAATGAGGACATTTTCAATAAAAATGGCTTCACGTTCAAAATCGACGAATCAGGTTTCTGACCATTTTTTAAATTAATCTGTTTTGATAATAAATTGTTAATCCTCAAATCTAAAACAAAATAAAAGTAATGATATTTTAGCCCCGTGTACTCAAAAAGTATCTCTAACTTCAATACCTCTAAGCAAGAGTATGGTATTTGGTAAACAGGACATTGAGGAAATGCTCTTTATGTTACAAGTAAGTAAAGAATTTCCAATGGCCAACATTGTGAATTATTTTTTTAGGATTCGAATCACACAATGTGTAGACCATCTAGAATTCGAGCAATGTTTGCAACTAGAGCTTGTCGCAAGTCTGTCATGATTGGAAAGCCCTTATCAAAGAGCGATATGAGGAGACTTGTTAACCATATGGGCGAAATTGAACAACCTTGGGTAAGTTTCTGGTTTTTATTAAAGAGGAACTAATTATTTCCTTAATTAGAATTGTCCACATGGACGACCAACAATGCGCCATTTAATTAATTTAGACTTGATACAAGATGAAACATAGAATTTGTTGATTTCATAAATTATTTTAAACTTGATTAAAATTGCCCACATGGACACCCAACAATGCACCATTTGCCTTAATTTAATAAAATATTTTAAACGCTGATAGTTCTGAATATATTAAAACCACTCTCCGCTGTACTAATTATCACTCCAGGCAGTTGTGGATGCCAATGCAATTCCTTTACATTGTTTTGCCCCTGATGGATAAACAAAAGTTGGGGTGGAATTCCCTAATAAAATAACCATTAGTACAGCATTTAACCACTGAAGACAATGATTACCTCAACTTCTTCATTACCACTCTCATCATCTTTTTCCACAGACAAATCCCATAATGCTACTTGGTTATCACTTCCCCCTGAGCTAAACACAGCTGAATCAGTTGGATGCCATTCAACGGTAGTCACTGGCTCTGTATGATGCTTAAATGTAGCGACTGGTGTTTTTTGCTGAAATCTGCGCAAGTCCCAAATGTGTAAAAATCCATCGTCTCCACCTAAACAAATAAAACGGAATAATTTTTTCCGAAATCTTCCATAGATGATAAACTAGTTCGCGAAGTGTACAATGCAATTTACGGGCTATTTTGTTCACTACGGACAGTGATTCTCAGCTACCGCATTGAAAAATAAAAAGTTAACAATCCTCTTTAAACATACCACTGACAATAAAGGGTTCATTTTTATTCCAACTTATAACATTCACATCACTCTCGTGTGAATTCTCAGCTGTCAACATGCACGCCTTGCTCGGCTGCGCTCTTGTATCCCAAATTCTGATACTTTTATCAACTGAACATGAAGCAATAACACTTCTCTCATTAGGTGACCATTGTAAATCCTCAACGGAATTAGTGTGTCCAACTAATGGCCGCTGGTCGACTTGCCAGGAAGCCCCACTTGCTGGCTTCCAAATGTGGATATCTCTTTTGCAATCCCCTGTGGCTAAAACTCCGACATTTGTGGAGCACCAATCCATTGCGAAGCCCTCCTGTTGGTGGCCCGTAAACGTGAATAACGGTTTAACCGAATTAGCTTTATTTTCTTTATTATATCGTGATAATAACTGGTCATTGTCAACCGCTTCTAACTGCTGGGAGAGATCCCATAAATTCACTCTTCCAAGCTCACTCCAAGAGGCTGCGATTACTTTGTTGTTTATGATTGTGCTCTGAGAAAGGCGCAATAAATTGGGGGTTTAGGATTGTTTAAAAACTTACTCTTATTCTGTTAACACATCCTTGATGTTTAATAAGGGCCCCTGCCATTTTTGGATTTTTTGAAACCTCATCGTCCGATCCCTCATCGTCATCATCATCCTCGTCATCTTCGTCTTTATTCGTTTTGTGCAGATTTGATAATTTCATTACTATCACATTGTTAACGTGAGTTTGTGGGGCTTGAGTACCAGCCACAATGTATGCAGTTAGTGGGTAAATGTCCCTAATTTCCCCCAGATTGTCTTTTATGATGTCGAAACTAAGACACGGGGCCCCTGTTTGTGCCTGGTGTAACATAACATAAGCGGACTGGTCACACACCAGTTCTTCACCCTCTTCTAGAGGTTTGGTGGGAAGATACACTTCAGATGGCTTTTCTGTTTTCCCTTCATTTTCCTCCTGCATTGCTTCTTCACTTTCCGACTCGTTATCATCAACTACGTCCATTTCTTGGTCCGACATTGTTTCAAATAAATAATTCCAGTTATATTTAAATCTAACACAAAACACACGTGTTTCTCAAATGCCGAAAATTTGACAACCAACATAACCTTAAAACTTCGCTCTAATCCGCAGAATTCTTGTTATCTAGAACATCAGATTTTAGTGACGTTCTGTTTTACAGAAGTCTCATTAAATAAAAAATGATTTTAAAAGTTCGATTAAAAAAAAAGTAATCGTCTTTTTTGGGGTACACAATCCCAAACCATTTTCGTATTTTAATGATTTTTAAAATTAAGGGAAAATAAAAACAGCCAAAAAAATTAAATCTGTGGTGGTCAAAATTTTAATACCCAGAGTAGTAATCCAGTGACACAGATGGATAAACAACAAATTTAAAAGTAAAAAATCAATAAAGTTAGTATATTAGCTTATAAAATTATACATTCTTCATCAGTTACACAAAAGAAGTAAAAATAAATATTCTGACAGGTAATAAGCAGTCTTCTGGGTTATAGTATTTTAACTGTGCAAGTTTTCCAGTTCGTGAAATTTTCTTATGTATTGGGAGTACTGGTATGCATAATCGTTTTCATCAGTATTCCATGAAATAAACATATACAAAGTCAATATCGATGCAAGTAAAAGGCGGTCAAGACTGGAAATCAAGAAATGAATCTAATAAATATTTAAGTGCAAAAAATACCTCATAACAGGGATAGACCAAAATATTAAGACAAAGGCCAAAAAACTTGGATGTCTCATGTGAGAATTGAGACGTTGTAACTGATAAGATTTTCTTAAATTAGGATCGGGCAAGTTTATAATACTGTAGTAGATCTAAAAAGTAATTAATAAATTGTGTGATACAAGTATATTGGGCACTTGCTTGTTTTATGCCTATAAGTTCATTTATGTCCATACAAATATTCCCAAAGTAAATAATCAACCAAGCGGTTACATGAATAGCTGTGTACAACATCCAGAAAGGCCTGAAATTCATGTTAAACTTCCAAAGTGTTAATTCAGGAATATCGTGCCAGTTCTTTATGAAAATCTAAAAGTTTGCAAAAAGTGCAGTTACTGTCGTTGTGATTGCAGTCATTTTACCTGCAAAGCCACCATAGTGGCTATAACATAAAAACTTCTGTATAGGTCTTGCAACCCATATTTCCGTACAGTATCCTTTAAACTAGGCACTGCCAGTAATGAATGCTGCAGAATGAATAACGATAATAAGGCCATGTTTATAAACAAACTCCACGATGCCGAAAGCCACGAATCTAAGAAACAAATCGTTGTTTATACAATGTTGTTCAAAATGAAAATCTTTTACCCTGGGATGAGATTACTTTTCTGTTATAATTTGGGTCAGATAAAAAATACATCAACTCGATCATTGTGTAAAACGATGAAACAAACCCAACTCCACCGATGGCAATTTTTCCCGAGTTTTTCAAGATCCGTTTGAGATTCATTTTCGAGAAAATTGTTTATTTACAATGACCTCACACGAATTTATAAATTACATCATTTCTAGGGACTTTCGTGGCATGTTGGCAATGGACCTGACGCGCTTCCATTTTCCTCCCTCACTCCCCGCAGCAGCCATCTTGTGTATTGATTGTTGGAGGTGGTTTGGTGTGTTCAATTAATAATAAATTTCGTGTTTTAAATAATGATCTAACTTTTGTAAGTGTGACGTTTTGAACCACAATGACACAGTTTCTGCCACCAAACTTACTCGCTTTATTCGCACCACGCGACCCCATTCCGTACCTTCCTCCAGTAGCAAAGCTGCCCCATGAGAAAAAATCGAGGGGGTATCTGGGCGTTGGGGCGTTCCTCAAGGAGTTTGAGGTGAGCTGGACATTTGGGCAAGCTTTGGTTGTAAATAAAACTTACAGGACCCCAAAGACACTCCACCACCTACCAGGGTGGAAACAAGGGAGGAACGTATTGAAAGACGACGAAGGGAACGAGCGGAACAGGTCGCGTATAAATTGGAGCAAGAAATCGCCGTCTGGGACCCCAATTCGGCCCCCAATATCACAGTGGATCCCTTCAAAACGCTTTTTGTAGCTAGGATTGTAAGTTTCTTGGAAATAAAGCCTGTGTTGTTCACACGCTTGTTGACTCGTGGACTTGTGTGTATGTAGACTCAGGCAGATTGTCCTACCCTTTGAAATTAGTCGTATTGTTTTGATTGCTTTAAGACGAAACTAAGGGGTTACATATTATTTCACGATAATTGAAATCAAGCTAAATGTTCGTTTCATTACAGAATTATGACACGTCGGAGTCGAAGTTGAGAAGAGAGTTTGAAGTGTATGGTCCGATCAAGAAGGTTGATTTTTGTTCGGAATTTTTGCCCGTTTTAATGTGATTTTTCCAGATTGTCTTGATTCACAATAGCGTCAATGGGAAACCAAGGGGGTATGCTTTCATAGAATATGAACATGAAAGAGATATGCACTGTGAGTAGGAGAAGTTTTTCCATCAAAAACTATGTTCAATTCGACCACTTGAAGTCAAAATTGATTTAGCTAAAATTAGAAAATTAAAAGAGAAAAGTGGTGAATTGAAATTTGTGTTAGGTTATGTAGCCAGCAACCATTGACAAGATATTTGCTTGAGTTGAATGAAATTAATATTTTTCTATTTTTTACACAGTCCGAGCTGCAGGCAACTAGTGCCGTTTGCCCCATACTTCCGCTTTTTGCTGGCTATATAGGTTTGTATGTGTGGTAAGAACCCTGCATACAAATATCTTTGAGTTGTTTGTCGGGGTTTTGAGTTTCAAATCAGATAAATTAAAGCAAAATGAAAATTTTTCAGTTAGACATTGAATATTTCTCTTAGTCAAAATTATTGTTGTTCATTAGAGAGTTATTAATTAAATTGGGTATGCGCTCAGTAAGTAATTGCGCACCAGGTAAAAAGAGGAGTCCTCTCAGCTGTTCGGATTGCTTATAATAATCAAATACGACTTTTTCATTATGATGTTTTATTACGTAAGTAGTTGGGTAGGTATATTTCATTTATACCTATTTTTTGTAATTACCGTAATTGGAAATTCGAAAATCGGTCGACCAAAAAACTTTACGCGGTTAACAGTCGGTTTTTTATTTCTTGTGTGGATTTTTCGGCGAAAATCCACTCGGAGCAAAATCCCACATGTAATAAAAAGTCCAAGGAGAGAAATCGTGCATGTGGGGTTTTATCGCGGATTTAGAATTTTTGTTTGTTATGAGTTGGATTTTTTCAGCTGCATACAAACATGCTGATGGAAAGAAAATTGACGGAAGGCGGGTTTTAGTTGATGTGGAGAGAGCCCGTACCGTCAAGGGTTGGTTACCCCGGCGTTTAGGTGAGTTTGTTGCACATTTGAAATGGCAAGTTATAATTTTCGTTAGGTGGTGGTCTTGGCGGGACCCGAAGAGGAGGTCCAGAGGTAAATATCAAACATTCAGGTCGCGAAGACAACGAGAGGGAGAGGGAAAGGTACAGGTTAGAGCGCGAACGAGAAGAGAGGGGTGGTGGTAGGGAACGTGAGAGGGAGCGCGATAGGGAAAGGGAGCGTGGGGTGGCGTATGAACGAAGACGCTCAAGGTCAAGGGAAAGGAGAAGAAGAAGTCGCTCGCGTTCTCCCAGAAGAGAGAAAAGAAGACGCAGCAAGGAGCGGGTTAGAGAAGAGTTTGAGGAAACCTTTGAGCGGCGGTCACGTGAGAAGGAGAGGGGGGATAGGTTTGTATTGTTTTGTACGATGTTTAGAAAAAAAAACATCACATTTGTTACAGGGAACGTGACCGCGAAAGAGATCGTAAACGCAGACGTTCAAAATCCAGAGACAAAGATCGTGAACGCAAACGTGAACGGAGAGAAAGACGTGAACGAGAACGCGGTGAAAGACTTGAATACATCAAAACTGATGACGGAGGGGAAGTCCGAATCAAAGAAGAACCCATTGATGGTAATAATTTAACAAAACATTCAAATTCGTTTGCATCGCAGTTTGCCTTCATCTCATCTCTAGACTGTTTTCCATTATCATTTATCATTTTTCGTGTAATGGTCTAGACCAAATTGCTGTGCTAAAAAGTACCGAGGTTAACAGGACTAGCAGTCTTTAAGTTTAGGCTGCATAGTAGTATGCACCTCACACAGTACACCACAATTCAAATTTTTGTTAAGATATGTTTGATTGATTACATAAAATAATGTTTCTCATTTAGATTATCCAGAATATCCGCAATATCCTGCAGAAGCGTATGATCAGACTCGAGTCAAATATGAAGACGAGGATGAACAAAAATACGAACCAGACAATACAAACGGCAGTCGTCAATATGATGACGAATATGAGGAGGGAGAAGCTTATTAAAATAATTTTCAGCTAATTAGTAGTAATAATTGTTGTATACTGATTATCAGTATTGAGAATCCATTGATAGCAATTACAATTCTGGGTTTTAAATTATTTCAAACGAAATATTGTCACGTGCCTGTCCTATGTCAACAGTTTACTTTAAAATAAAGCAATGTAAATATATACTGGAAATATAGTTTTTTTTTTATATTTTAACCCTCCCCCATTTTATTAAATTTTATTTCAAAAAGCTCCTTGTTTTTGGGGCCGTCGTCGTTGATACGCATGCGCATTGCGCATTGGCTTTCAAATTTTCGAACTGATTTTTGAGGTTATGTTGTCCAAAATTGTCGAATTGTTTTTGATCCGTTTTTGAAAATCTAGTGCGAAATGAGCACTATTTTAACTGAGTTAACATCTGCATTAGAAGCAAATAACGAGAAGGACATACTAGAGAAGTTGAAACGCGTCATAGCTCAGGGCGAAGACATCGAACTACAAAACAATAATATTTTGAAACGTCTCATTACATTAGATAACGAGAAAATAACACAAGCTTTTGTGGAAGTAGCAGCGGAATTATCAAAGCAGGAACACAACCGAAAGTTTTTTACTGACAAAGAAGTCATCGAATATCTTTTCAATTTATTAGATAAGCCAGAGGAGTCTTTGGTAATTGGCGCAATAAGAGCACTGGGCAATATTTGCTACGAAAATGACGACGCGCGGCGAATTATCGACAAACAAGGGCTCTCCACCGTCATATCAATCCTTGCGAAAGACAACAACAGGAAGAATAATTTACTCACCTTAAAAGTTAGTGGGTTTCTCGTTAATTTGTTAATGTCGAACGACGATCTACAAAAGGCTGCCCTAAAATTCAACATCGTTGAAGTGATCGAAAAACTGTTAAATAAATACTTAAAGTCGTTCAATGAAAATCAGATGCTTTTTGCATTCCTTTTAACGACTCTAAACCATGTGATTGATTACATTGATGACCAGAATATTCCCTTCACTGAAAGCCTTTGTTGCACGGTTATAGACATTTTCAAGCTTTCCACAACTCCGGAAATTTACGTTTTGTGTTTAGAAATATTGCATGGACAGTCAGAGAAAGGTAACAAAAGCGTCCAAGTTTCACAAAATAAATGGGTTTTTAGAGGACATAAAAACAATTCTGGCGAAAAAAGGCATATGTGAGCTGGTTTTTGAATTAGTTGAAAAGTACCGAAGCCAAGTCAACGATGAAGAAAGCCGATCTGTTATGAAAATGGCTTGTGATATAATTGTAATTATCTTAACTGGAGGTAAATTATCAAGTTTGGGGTCCCTTTATTTGATGTATTTTTCAGATGATTGTATGAATTTGTTATACAACAACGGCCAAGGGAAGGTGTACGAAAATATGGTCACTTGGCTTGATTCAGATGATCCAGATTTATTAAGTACAGGCGTTTTGGCAATTGGAAACTTTGCCAGGAAAGATACCCACTGTATTCAAATGGTCCAGAAGGGCATTTCGAAAAAACTCATAGGTATTGATAAAAAAAACACTGATATTTGTACTAACGTTATTTCAGCTTTATTGGCAAAATACAACACGCGTGAAAGTGATATAAAAGTACAACATGCCTTACTGAGCACCCTTAAAAACCTGGTGATACCTCAACAAAACAAACGCATCGTTTTGGAAGAGGGCTTGATCGACGTTATTTACCCCATGATCAATTTAGAGCAGTATTTGGTTATTTTCAAACTGCTGGGGACTTTCAGAATGGTCATTGATGGCCAAGGTAATTATTTCTCTATCGTGTGTCTAGTATAATTAATTGTTGTGTTTAGAAAAAGCCGCGTTGGATTTAATTTCGCGTAAGGAATTTTTAGAGAAGTTAATCTACTGGTGCTACAACTCGGACCATTTGGGGGTCCGTGGCGAGATTCCTCGGTTACTGTCGTGGTTAATAAAACACTGTCACTCCTTTAAGCCCTTTCATGCCTTACTACAGGTCAAAGATAGTGTGAATTGCCTGGTAGAGATGATGTCATCCAATCACGCGGTCATGCAAAACGAGTCTTTTTACGCCTTGAATTTGTTGTGTATAGGCTGTGGGGTGTCGCACGAAAACGACAGTTCGAATGGGGTAAACAGTCACGCAAATGAGGACGGAGTTTTGTTTGAGCAACTGATTGATGCCGAAATCGGTAAAAATCTCAGTTTTGTTGTCAATAAATATAGTGATAAGATGGATAAGCAAACAATTGAGAATTTAGTAACGCTGCTTGAGCAGTTGATCAACTCAAGCGCTGTTTCAAGTCACCTCAAATCGAATAACGTTGGGGAAGCACTGGCGAAACTTGCGTCTAACTCCAACGCGCAAAATCTCTCTGAAAAATTAAATCACGTCATGACCGAAATTAATAAAAACTGAGTTATCCGAGTACCAATATAGAAATTTAGATTCCTTATTAGGTATTAAAATAGTTACTATTTTCCATTATCGTACAATTTTGATGTATTACGAATAGTTGCCTTTAATGCATGTTTTAAAGTGATTTTAATATGTTTATCCTCGATCCAGCTTATGAAAAAATCGCTTTCAAAGCGTTTTAAAACTTTGAATAGTCTTATGAAGCACGTCAAATTTTAGCGTTATTTAAGGTTCATCCGTGTACTTCTCTTATAAAAACGTAAGTTATTTTTTAGATAAAAAGTCGATTTTAACGGGTTGTGAACCTCACTTTCGGTAGGCTGTAGAAAGTAGTCCCGCTTTTGGACATTATGGTTACGTAAAACTTTTTTGAAATTAGTCATCAGCTTTAGTTGATATTTAATTTTATTTATTCAGTACAATTTAGATGTCACTACAATACATTGTAAATCATAATTACTAGCATACAAACAATTTATTTCAATAATTAATTATTTATCTAAATTGCTTATGTGAAACAGACAAGTTGTAGAAAACAAAATCACATTTTAGTGTATTTAAAACATCACTTCATGTTTTTACACAAAATATAATTGTTCCACAAAAATAATAAACTTGCATTACAAAACCATTTTATATTTTTTTATAAACCAAAGATGTAACAGTATTTCCTGTTTTTCCTCCAAACTGAAATTGAGGCGTTGGTATATTATCGACACAAACAAAATGATTTTTAAAGTGCTCAGTTAATTCATCTTTCGTCCAGTTACATGACGTGATTATAAAAAATCCGTTCGGGTCTAAAGCCTTGTGAACATTTTCCAGATACTTTCCTCTAAATTCTTTAATATTTGCATTCAAACTGATCGCGTCGTATGTTCCTTTATCATGGATAATGTTAAACTGACCATCTAAATCTTTCAAAATATCGCATTCGGAATATTGTATTTCAAATCCTTGCTTTTGAGCTATTGATTCTGCTAAAGTTATGGCATCTTTTGAGTAGTCAACACCGAATAAATTTTTATACCCTTCCGTTGCCAATTCTATTAGAAACATTCCGTTCCCACAACCAACATCAAGAATTTTTGATTCTTTAGTTGCGGTTTCATTTTTTTCGATCCATTTTATAAGGCGCTCGACTGTATCTTCACCAAACCAAATTTCCCCAGGATCACCATGGTCTTGAAAATTCTCTATTTCTTCCTTGTAGCGATTATCCCAATACTCTTGGCTCCCAAGCTCAGATTCTTGAAGCTCTTCCATTGCAACCTTTTAAGGGCAAGTAATTTAAATTTCCCGCGAAATATTCAATCAAGTTTTTGTTCTATGGTTTTTAGGTTATGTGAATGTTAACCTAAAAACATAATTCAATTTCGAAACGAAAGTAAAACATTTACAATTATTTTTTATTAATAAATACTGCTTAAAATCTACACAAACAAAAATGGAAGACCCGAAAATCGAGGATTTGGATTTGTATGAAATTCTGGAAATTGAAACAACTAGCACGGTCGCAGATGTAAGAAAAAGCTCTTCAGTAGTTATGTATTGACTAAAGATGATTTTTATTAAAATTGTAGATTAAAAAAGCGTACAGGAAAAAGGCCCTTCAGTGTCATCCAGACAAAAACCCGAATAATCCAAATGCAGCAAAAGAATTTCACCAACTATCTCGAATTCTTGAAGTACTGATAGACGAAACTGCTAGAAAGGCATATGATGCTGTCCTAAAAGGTCGTAAAGAAGCTGCGATAAGACACAAGGAACTTGACAGTAAAAGAAGAAAACTGAAAGAGGATTTAGAAGCTCGCGAACGACGTGCGGCTGCCAATTATAAAACGAAATCTGCAGACGAGAAACTGAAAGAAGAAATTGAAAGGTTACGCAAGGAAGGTTCCAGACAAGTAGAAGAAGAACTTGAGAGAATCAGACAGGAAGTTCTGGAAGAACAAAAAGCTCAACTTGACGCTAATAAGTGTAGTGGTGCAAATTACAGAATCAAAATCAAGTGGAACGTTGCTAAAGACGATACAACAAATGGGGGGTATAGTCATGAGAACCTCCACAGATTTCTATCAAAGGTAATGAATGTTTTTTGATAAAGTAAAATCAAGTTTAAGATTTCGAAATTTGCAGTATGGTAACGTGACCGCATTAGTACTGTCTCAGAAAAGAATGGGTACTGCACTCGTTGAATTTGAGGCAAGAAATGCAGCAGTGAGTATTTCATCTTAAAGTAAAAGCAATTTCAGTCTGTGACTTACAGGAAATGGCCGTGGAGATGGAAGTAGGGCTCCCGTCCAATCCTTTAAAACTCGAATGGGTGAATCCACCTCCCGCACGTAAGAGTGCCGCCAGTTCCCTTGTAAAACCCTCAGACTATGAAAGTGTCGTACTAACAAAAATGAGACAAGCAGAGGAGAGACGGAGGCTGATTGAACAGTTGAAAGCAGAGGATGGAAATGATTAAAATATAAGACAAATAAACCTTTTATTATTTTAACCACGTTTTTTAAATTTTCGTGAGGTTAGCATTTTGACAATTGACAGAAAAAATAATATGTAGGTGGCGCTGCATGCTCATGAAAAAATTGCCACGTTTGAAATTTGTCACGATTTAAGTACCAAATAAAATGATAAATGAGCGGTACTTACCGTTAGGTTTGCGGTAACGTTGAGTCCTCAATTACTGTACACTTTTCGAGTGGTTCCAAACAAGGGAATCAATTTTTAACCCACCCCTTGACGCTTTCACCGAGTCACGTGACTGAGTGACGTTCATCCACCTTTCAGTACAAGTTGCATGGCCCGTTCACGATGACTACCCAACAAAATCAGCCAAAACGTGGAATTGTGAAACAAGTAAGTGGTTTTTAGTTGACTAAAACGCAAATCGATGACTGAGGAAGGTTTTGCACAAAGCCCCTTTCGTTTCACAACTGAATTTTGCAAGCTACAGCCCCATAACACTCGCGATGCTTGGTTGGCATGATTATTACATATGGCATTTGATATTTATGTATTATTCAAGTCGTTTCGCGTTCACACAACTCCCAATCTCGATACAAAGTCAAACTATTTTCCGAAATAATCCCATCCAAGACCTTTGATTCAATTAACCTAAATCGATTGTATGAGTTGGCACATTTCGAGCGTGGTGCGCTAAACGAGTGTTGTTCCAGATCCTCTCGGGGGATTCTGTAATAATTCGGGGCCCCACTGGAGCGCCTCCCCCCGAGAAACAAATCAATTTTTCGGGAATCGTCGCCCCCAAATTGGCCCGCAGAGCCGGAGACCAGTAAGTCCCAACCACTTCATATGCCCCCAAACCGAGCCCTCTTTCCAGATCTGAACCGACGAAAGACGAGCCATGGGCTTGGGAAGCTCGCGAGTTTCTCCGCAAAAAACTAATTGGAGAGGAAGTCTTCTTCACCTCAGAGAAGCCCCCAAACGCCAATCGGGAGTACGGCACGGTGTACCTGGGCAAAGACTTCAACTCCGCTGAAAACATTACCGAGTCGCTGGTCTCGGAGGGCCTTGTAACAGTTCGCCGCGAAGGCGTGCGGCAGTCCCCCGAGGGGGCGCGCTTGGCCGAGCTCGAGGACGCCGCCAAGGCGGCCGGCAAGGGGAAATGGGGCAGCAGCCCCCCTGCAGAGCACGTCCGAGACATCAAATGGTCGGTTGAAAACATGCGCTCGTTTGTCGATAAATTGGGGTACAAGCCGGTGAAAGCCATCATTGAACACGTGCGCGATGGCTCCACTGTCCGTGCGTTCCTCCTCCCTGAATTTTACCACGTCACGCTTATGATTTCGGGAATTAGGGTAAATTTATTGCAGGCATTTTTCGTGAATTAACCACAAATTCCAGTGTCCCGGTTTTAAACTGGACGCTAATGGTAAACCCGACCCCAGCATTAAGGTTCCATATGCTGAAGAGGCTCGCTATTTTGTTGAAATTCGTCTCTTGCAAAGAGAAGTTGACATTGTTTTGGAATCGGTCAATAATAATAATTTTGTGGGTACTATTATCCATCCGAAAGGAAACATTGCTGAAGCTTTGTTGAAAGAGGGCTTCGCCCATTGCGTTGATTGGTCGATTGCTTTTATGAAGTCGGGAGTTGAAGGTTTGAGAGCTGCTGAGAAAAAAGCGAAAATGGCGCGGCTTCGTATTTGGAAAGATTGGCAATCGAATGCACCGCAGGTTACGGGCAAAGAAAAGGAGTTTTCGGCTACAGTTGCGGAAGTTATTAATGGAGATGCACTCTCTGTTAAGTTAAACAATGGCCAGTATAAGAAGATCTTTTTGTCGAGTATAAGACCACCTAAAGAGCCAGGACGGTGAGTTACATATATTGGTAAATCGTGGCTTTTACAATATTAATCACAGTAATGCAGAATTCATTGATATTTAGAGGCAAGACAAAAACCTGTTTTTATCAAGTCTCATTATTGCCATTTTACGAATGCCTTTGAAATTGATAACGAAATTGTTTCTGTATCTATTTATTTTCATAACAAGGTGAACAAACTTTATCGCTGAAAAATCCAATTAAATACTGCAAATAAAATTAGAATGTTATAGTATTTAATACGATGTATTTTTATTTTTTAGTTTTGTGCAAATAAACAACCAAATTACATTCTTTATTTATTCTAAAGTACTTCACTTTTTTGTTTAGCTGAATATAAACTAAAATAAAAAAAGTGTAAAAATTCGTCCTATTAATTTGAGAATTTGTTTCCAAACGTATAAAATTCAAAATACGTAATCGTTTCTGTTAAAACTTAAACAAATAAACTTGTTACTTCAGCAGCTTTTTGATTAAAATTTATCACAATTATTTTTAGGATGGAGCTTCCAACTACACTGTTTTTATACAATGATTATACAAATTTGTAACTTGTTTTCTCCGGAAGAACGACGCAGTTGGTAATTAATAAGTATTAAAAATTGCAAATTATTATAAAACAACTGATACATTAAGGAACATTTTGAGAGAGCAGTTTTGTACCAAAAGTCAAAATTTACACTGGTCTCTTTCCGCTTCTCTGAAACCTTTATGAAGCTCTTGTAAATACTCAGTTAGTGTTTAAAACGAAATTAAAATAAGAAATATTTTGAAAATTAAATTTTAATTGCTTTTCTCGAATTTGCATTAAATTAGTGGCTTTCTCTGTAAGCACGTCAATTTTGTAAAAATTAATTACAAAATGTCTTGAAATAAATCTTATCTGATACAAAGTAATAGTGGTTGTTCATTGCATATTTTTGACTACCACTGCATATTATGCTTCATTTCATAACTTGTTTATTGATTAATTTCCATCAAAGGTTGTGACACCTATAATTTTATACTTAAGTATTCCGTAGTGTCATTACGTTATCGTTTTAATTTTAGGTCAATCAATAAAGGATTTGAATTTAATAGCATTCCGACATAAATAGTTAAAACTGTTCTAACCGTAAATAAAAAAATGTAAATAAGTATTTTTTTACCGGAAAACGATATGTAGTAAATTAGTAACTGTTTTTATACATTCTTCAGAAAAATTGTTTTTGTCCTAAGTATTGTTTAAATAACTTTTTGGCAAGGTGATTTAGATGAATTTTTCTCTGTTAGTGTTGCCGATGAAGACGGCAAGACTGCCCCGAGACCTAAAGGATTCCGTCCATTGTACGATATTCCATGGATGTTTGAAGCTAGAGAGTACTTACGCAAGAAACTCATTAGTAAGAAAGTCCACGTCGTCATTGATTACATCCAAGAAGCCAGAGATGGTTATCCTGAAAAGGTTTGCGCTACTGTTACAGTTGGTGGAAAGTGAGTTGCAAAAATTGTACCCAACATTTAAATAATTGTTCATTTATTCCAGAAATGTTGCCGAAGCACTTGTTGCAAAAGGACTCGCCTCCGTTGTGAAATACCGCCCTGATGACGACCAGCGTAGCTCCAAATACGATGATCTTTTGGCTGCCGAAAGCAAAGCCATGAAATCAGGAATCGGAATTCATAACAAAAAGGACGTTCCGATCCATCGAGTGACTGAAATTGATGCTGCCAGAGCCAAACTCGAATTGTCTTCCTTCCAACGTGCACAAAGAATCGATGCCGTCGTTGAATTTGTCGCCAGTGGAACCAGATTAAGAGTTTTCATACCGAAATCGAACAGTTTATGTACCTTTTTATTAGGTGAGTATTAATTTATATTTTTGAAAGGCATCTCAGAAAACCCCACGCACATGTACAATTGTGTGTGATAAAATGAAGGTGCCAGAGCAAAATTGTGAACTCCAATGTGGTCAACTGTAGCGGTTTTCCACTATTTCACGTCACATACAATTCATCGTTTCAGTGTTATTTGAAATGAGTCTAAAATAATGTTTTTTTATAGGAGGTATAAATTGTCCGCGCGCTTCCCGCCAAGCAACCAATGCCCAACCCGCTGTCGAAGGAGAACCTTTCGGTGATGAAGCATTGCAATTTACAAAAGAAAAATGTCTTCAGAGAGAAGTTTCGATTCAAGTTGATACTCACGACAAAGCCGGCAATTTTATAGGCTGGCTCTGGATTGACAATGTTAACTTATCGGTTGCTCTCGTCAAAGAAGGCTTCGCTTCCGTGCACCGTACTGGAGAAAAATCACAATATGCCGCCCTCCTCAAAGAAGCCGAAGACAGTGCCAAACAACAACGTTTACGAATATGGAAGAATTATGAAGAGGAGAAAGAGGAACCACACCCAGAAGAGGAGAAACCCGTAAGCTAAATCAAACGCTAACTTCCATTTGTGTAATTTTAAATTCTAGAATGTCGAGCGAAAAGTGAGTTACGAAGAAGTGGTGGTGACAGAGATCACCCCCGAGGGTTCGTTCTTCGTCCAAACCATCTCCGAGGGTCCGAAAGCTGAAGCGTTGAACGCCAAACTTCGCCAAGAATTCCAAGCCAATCCACCTCTTCCCGGCGCCTACACTCCGAAGCGTGGCGACATCTGTGCTGCCAAATACACGGTTGATGACGAGTGGTACAGGGTTAAGGTCGAGAAAGTGCAAGGGGGCAAAGCCTCCGTTCACTACATCGACTACGGCAACCGCGAAACTCTTCCAAGCACCCGCCTCGCCAGTCTACCCGCCGCCTATGCAGGGGAGAAGCCCTACGCCACCGAATACATCCTGCCTTACGTCACCTTGCCCAAAGACGAGGAATACGCTGCGATGGCCCTCAAGTATCTGCGAGAGGACACGGCGGTCAGCAAATTGCTGCTGAACGTCGAGTATCGTGTGCAAGGGGGCCCATCTGCCGCATCGCTCCACACTGATAATACTGCAGAAGGGGATATTATCAAGAGTTTGATCACGGAGGGGTTGTTCCTGGTCGAGAACAGAAAGGAAAGACGACAGAATAAATTGGTATGTATTGGTAGTTTGAGGTTGCGGTTGTCTTAACTCTGGTTGTAGCTTGCGGCGTACAAGGAGGCTCAGGAAGTGGCCAAGAGGAACCATTCGAACATCTGGGAGTATGGAGACATCACTGAAGATGACGCCAAGGAGTTCGGGTTGGGGAAATGAGGGACCATTAATTCAGAGCGACATTAACCTACATTAAATTTAAAACTAGCTGTGGGTTGCAAAAACTTCTCTAGTAGACTTTCCATTTAACTAGGATAGATGCCAATATAGGATATATTTTTATCCAGCACCATTAATATACAGATGTTGATGTGTATGTTTATTTTATATGGTTTGTACATTATGGAAATTATGAATGGAATATTGTGGCCTTTACATAATGTTTTACATTTTTATTAACACTTATATTTAATATCGTTAACTTGACGCATTCAATTTTATTTTTTTATGTATATTTCTGGTTGTGACAATTTATTTTTACACGATTTCCTGTATATTTTGGCTAATCGAACACCTACTTTTCGTATTATGTATATTTTGTGCCCTATTGTTAATCGTACCTCTTAATTCAAATTTATGTTATTTATAAGTTATCAGGTGTAATATCATAATTTCAAATGATTTGATTAATAAGTATAATCCAACTTGATTCATTCAAGTTTTGAGTGCATCTGGTCATGACACACAGACTGGGTATAATTTTATGTACGTACTGTAAAACAATTTTTACTTCGATTGAAGGCGTGGATGTAACTAATGTAGGGAGTGGCTCTGTGTAAATTAAATAAAAGCATTATTGTTATCTCTTCAATTTCATTTTGTCCATGTTTTATATCTGCTTCCGAACTAAATTGTTAATTTTCTCTTTATCACAAAGGGAGTAAGGGATAAAAGAAATAAAACATTGTTGTGCTTTCTTCAAAACATTGAAAACCATTTAATACATCCACATATTTATAGTAATTACAAATACTTGAAAATTTCTTAAAAATAACTAATTTTTACAGAGCTATATCTACATCTATCCTTATACCTATAAAGGAAATTAATTAATCGCATAATACCAGAAACAAAATTAATAAAAAGCAAATTAAAATAATTCGAGTTCACAATATGTAACCATTTCATTATATACAAATCACAAAGACATGTTATCACTCTTGGATTTCATTTTCTTGGGCTTGCACTGCTGTTTTCTGCACCATGCATGATCTGGCAACCGACTCAAATAACCTGCAACAAAACTAAAATTACCAAACCGATAGCTTTTCCTCTCAATCAGTGTTGACCTAGCGATACTTGAAAGAAAACAAAAATACACAGAATAAGAAGATAGTTGTTTGTACAAGACGAAAAAGCTGAAATTTTATCACTGAGTGGAATGCAAATCCACGAGAGCGCAACCCAAGTGAATTATTTCAGCAAATCGATAACGCAATTTCATCGTCGTGTATAAAATTCTATTTTTTTTTCCTATAGCAGAAATAATATGAAAACTAAGAAATCCCAATTAAGAATTAAATTCACTTCCAAATCGCATGTATGAATGAAAATTGTGAACGCGCTGTCAAATATAATTACAAGAATGTATTGAAATTATAATATTTGCGGATACAATAAACTAATTACATTGATGGGCACGAACCTAAAAAATCGAAAATCTTTAAACCGGATGACGTTATTACATTTTTACAAGAAACTTTAGCAATGCCTTCAGATCAGCTAGAAAATGCAAGTATGTTTTAATATATATTTCGGGAAACACCAATTAGTATGTGTTATTTACAATTAAAAAAAAAAGCCGGAAAAATACTTTCTCTACTGTTATTGTTATTAGTATCACTTCATCTACCCTAGCGTGTAAAAAGATACTTGACATTTATTTTAAATAGAACTAGGCGCTCTAACATTTGCTACAGGAAGAGGAATGTTATCAATTAAAAAAAAAAAAACGGATGGAAACTCACTTTTCAATTTCTGGAGCGCAATGCACGAATTCGTGACTCCAAAACTTGTAGGTGGGATTTTTGATCAACTCGATGAAGGTAATGAGCAGTCCCCACGGATGCGGCCTGTTGACGATCAACCTCTCCAGAAGAACACGCGTTATTTGCTCTTGAATCGCTTCAGTGTTGGCTTCGGCGAACAAATACAACAAAGTGCACGAGAAGTAGTGCGTGTGGCTGTTGGGATAACGCAGCTGATTCGCTATGGCATTGAGGAACAAGTATCTCCCTTCGGTATCCAAATCCACGGCTAGGTTCTGGAAGATGTCCATATGGGCACTGTGTGCGATGGTGGTCATGTTCGGGGGGTGTCCCTTGCCTCTGATGTAGGCAATAGCTTGCATGCCCACATGCAAAACCAAAGCGTTCATCAAGGGGATGTTGTAACGCACACCAGGTTCGTTGGAAATCTGAAGATTGCTCCTCAATTCCGAAAGGAAGGTCACTGGAGCTCTAGCTTTCAGATACGAGTCGAGATCTTTTCTGAACTGAGCTGGAGTGATGTTGATCGGGATATTTGCTAGGATTCTGGGACCGAAGGCAATTTCTGGCAACATATCAACCTTCAAGTTGGGAGTGAAGGGATCAGGGAGTCTCATGTTGCGAGGAAAGGCCGATAAAATCAAGTTCCTCATTTGAATACAATTTGGTGGAATCTCATCGCAGAAATTGTAATGGTAGTCGCATAGGAACTCGGGAAAATCATGGAGGAGGACCAAAAGCACCCGCAAGGTGCCTTTGTAGAGCATGGTGACAGGTTTGGCCAACTCGGCATTCCTCAAAAACGGCGATAAATATTTGAAAAGATCAATGAGAAGTTGCGCGTACAAAGGCCAACACTTTTGTTGCGGGGTCCCTGCCAGCATGCGCCCCATGAAGATTCTATGGGACACCAACTCCAACCAGGCGTAACAAAAACCAGCGGCTTTCGTTGGACGCAAGATATGAAGAGTGTGGCAATATGCACTCAACACGTGGAAATTGATCGCTTCCAAGACAGGTTCAGGGGAGTTCAACTCGAGGAACAACATCGTGAAGATCCTCTGGTAAGGTAGCTGATTGAACTCGATGGTTCTTGTGTCGTGGTCTTGGAGCAAACAGCCAGCGACGATCCCCAAAACTTTATTCAAAAGATGTATTTTTGTAGTGGTGTTATTGGCATCACCTGAATGTTTCACCAGGAGGGCCACCAGACGAACAAACGCGTCCAATGTGTTGTAACATTTCGCTCGGACTGTCGGTAACTGTGCGTTGGTCTTATCTGAAATTATTCTGTACACCGCTTCAACGCACAACTGTGTGGACAATCTGAAAAATCTTGTAATCAATTCGTCGGTTTTTAGAATCCCATGCATGTTCATTTGATGCACGAATACGCCGAATGCTTTCGTAGAGTCGCGGCCTTGTGGCTGGTTGTAGATACTTATCCACTCCCTTAACAGGAAGTCGGTTTTCTCGACAAATCCCGGAGGATCATCGTGATATGGCCCGCGCACCTATAAATTTATTAAAAGGAGTATCTTCGTCGTTTATGAACTGGCTTAAAATAATAGCTATCATTAACATTACAAGATAAAATAATAACAGAAAAACGCTTATCTAAGATTATTTAAAACACACAATAGAACGACTTAAATCCCCTAAACATCATTCAAGTTGGTTTTTCTATTTCAAGTAACTGGTTTAGTTTGTTATGTGAACAAAAACAAGCACTACTAAAATCAAAATTCAATTCAATTATGTATTACACGGTTGTAAATTTAGCCATCACAAAAATGCAACTTGAATGACCTTTAGGGGTGACTAAATTCAAATATGAATGAGTAATTTGATGACCTGCAAGACTTTTAATCTTTAACCGACTTCTCCGAGTAAAGAATAAAAATACAACCGTAGCGTTTCATTGCTTTATTGTGGACAAAAACAAACAGTTAACAAATTTATAAGTATACAAAATATTTCACGTATTTACCTTTGAATTTCAACCTTTCGATGGTCAAGAATTTCTAGACATTATTGCACGATGTCGCTTGGACCCCACAACATCATACACAACAAAAAACCAAGCAAAGTAAAGCAAAACTAACTAAATAAATGAAATTAAACACTAAAAACAAAACTGAAAATATATTTCTTGCACTTGGAAAAATTTACTACCTTTCCCATCGAAAGGTTAGTTTTCCTCTATAAAAGTAATCAACCACACGACTACAAACTCACAATTTTCTTTAAAAACGCTTCTTTCTCTACCAGTCCGTAATCGTAAAAAATCCGGCAACAAAAAAGCCGATACAATTTCTTGAAAATGTTTAGGTCCGTGTCATTTCACTTAAACCGGAAATCACTATCCGTGCATCCCGAAAAAAAATTTAAACCATAACTCCCAACCGGGTCGCGTTTAATCTACACAAAAAACACATCGTTTAGAAACATCATAATGGCAAAGTTTCACCGAGGGAAATCTACAAACAGCCGAGGAGTAAACAACTGAGCACCAACACTGTACCTACAAGAAGCTCAAAAATGTTAAAAAAATTCCAAGATCTAAAAAGGTTTTCGAAGATATTCACGGTTTTACAAGGGTGTATACAATTTTTTTTAAAAATGCCAGGACTCGCCAAATGCAACATTCTTTTAACTTTTCTAAAGTTTTGGAGAAACATTGATCGTTATTGTGTTTTGAAGATTTTTGCGAGGTGTTTTTTGCAAGATTCGACCAGGTTTGAGACAGGTGCTTTTCAGCTGAGAAAATAATTACAGTGGAACTTTCTAAGTCGATCTTCGATAGCTCGAATTCCGTAGCACGAAATCCAAATACCCAATAACTCGAACAGTCGAACTTTGATAAGTCGAATTTGTTGATATTACGATCCTGAACCGAAATTTGCCTTTCTAAGTCGAACTTTTTCCACCACCATTCACACTTTGAGTTTAGTGACAATTTTTACGTATTATTTGCAATGTAATGCCAAATAACTTTTTTGTTAAAAAACGCATTTTCCATAACTCGAGCAATCGCAGTTCGACTGTAAATAAAAAAAAGTACGCTCGGTTGTATTTTACGAAATGTGTTAAGATGTACAAGATTTTAGTCAGCTGTTTACCCCTCGCAATAAATAGCCATTCATGTTGTGACACCTACCTGAAGAATTCCGTTGTGGATGTGAAGAGTAGGACCCACGGGCGCCCTGTCTCCAAAGAACGGTGTTTCAGGATTTTGTCTCAGTATTTCGATGATATTGCCCAAACCTTCAGGTGGCTGCCTCATATGGGTTTGTATCTTGGCCAACATTTCGATCGTATTACAAAGGTCATTATCGGTCACAAACTGGTTATTGCGATCGTCGATCAAATACAACTGGACCAATTGCATGGCGAAATTGACTCCCATGTAATTTACACCGTTTTCCATGCACTGAGCCAGTGCCAAATCATACTGAGGAACATGAACAAGACCAGATTTTATCAAAGTATCGACAGCGTCGATATTGTAACGATAATCTTCTCGACATTCAGTCAAAAATCTCGTGACCAGTTTGTTAGTCCACTGTTGTCCGAAAACTCGCGGATCTTGGAATGATTTCAAAACTCTAACAATGATCTCTTTGAAACGCATAACAACAGGATCGGCTTCGCTCAATGTCGAAACAAGGGAATCTTGCAGACTCTCCACGCACTACACACACACAAAAATCTATGATTAAACGGCCAAAAACATAAAATTGACACTCACTTTTTGTACCATGGCTTGTGGCGGAGTAGGATCCCTATTTCTCGAAGTATGTAGAAGACATTCTCTGATCAAAAGCAGATTAGAACTCATGTGTGAATATTGTGGTTGTCCAGATGTAGCTTGCACAAACTGTTCAATTTCGAGACACAATTTCTCGAAAGTTATGCTCAAGTCATCGTTGAGGACTGCTGCTTGTGGTAGGGGAAATGGTGTGGATGGATGTATCTGAGTTTCAATAGGTGCTAAGTTTTGTTTTTGCATCAAAATACTCGAATCGCGTTCGTTCGGTAGAAATCCTGGAATATTTCGGGCGAATTCTTCGTACACAGCCATTTGACTGTTGGAAATTCCGCCGACTTTTAGTCGAATCTGTTCAGGCATTCGTTCGGCTTGGTAAGTCAACGCAATAGCGTCGCAGTAGCGTCTGGAAACAGAAAACAATGATAACAAAATATCTTTGAAATTAAAATTAGCTTCTATTAATCTGTGCTTCTTATATTTTACTAGAGATACGATATTAGAGATAATTGTGAAAATTAACTTTTGCAGTTTTAGGTTTGCTTAATTCGTATGCGAGGCAATGCAGGTACTGTTCAGCCAGAGCACTCTAAAATTCCACTTACCGCCCTTCTTGTCTCGCCATCTTCCTAAGGTCGTACTCGCTCATCAAGCGCTTGTCAATTTCGGGAATAGCCTTCTCCACTGCCGTTTTTTGAACAAAAGCACACGCCAACTCCATATTGTCATTAGCAATAATATTGGCCGCTTGTTCAATCATCTCCTTTTGTTGCAAAGTAGGTGTACCAATATTCGCCAAAAGGGCTTGTTTGAGGTGGGTATTTATGGCAGACAACAACTGATCTCGGCATGTTATCATCGCCATACCGGCGGTTAAATTCCTGACCATAAAATGTGCTGCTAGCCTCATTCTTCCCTCGTCAGGATCCAAAGCAAAATCCTTCCGGATGATCTGTTCGCACGTCTGCAACGCGATTTTGATGGAACGGTCAACAACAGGAGCGATCCACTCCTGCACAGCATGTTCAATGGATGACCTAACTAGAGGTTTCAACTGTGGCTGGTTTTGGAACAGCAAAATAGAAGGACTGACAACGGTGTGAGTCTGGAATGAAGTCATTCCGGCGATTTGAATATCACCATAACTGAATCGCGGTTCCGGAGGTGCAGACAATGCCGAAGTTGGAGTGGTACTATTATTATGTGTGACAGGAGAATTGGCCGCTTGTCCAGGCAGCATGTTCACCAACTCCGGTTCGTTAATAGCACCCTGTGGGACGTTGCCTTGCGTTGACGGAATCAAAACGTTCTCTTTCTTCGATGGCTGAGATAATTGATACTCAATTTTGTGGATGCGTTCAGGGTCTTTCAAATACATGGTCGGCTTCAGTTGCGTTATGTCAATATCTAGGTTTTTGCACAAAACTTCGATTTCGAATTTCAGAGTCAGTTTCAAGTCCTGTTCTTGGTGAAGTTCGGCGAGGACGTTCATGATGGCCATAGTCCAGGGGTTTTGTGGCTTGAAAACTTTGCTTTTAGCGCACGATTCTATCACTTTCGCTACGAATGGCACCACGTACAACAACTCCTGTTGGCCTTTATTGTAAGCTTCTACTAGCAGCGATTTTAGATCTAAATCGATTTGAAGAATTGGCTTGTTTCGGGCCAAAGTCAAAATGCCCAACCAGTGACCCAAATTCTTTAACAGTGACCTGTCAGAGAAATTTTCAATTCCTTTATCCGATCGTAGCAGAACTTTGATATTTCTGTAAGTTTCTTTAGTGACCATTCTGTATACTTCGTTGTTATTCAACGTGTCCAAGAAATTGGAATACAACCCGTGAAAATTCAACTCGATTGAAGCTCTCTTCATTACTAAATACTGAGATAGCCAAGGCCAGTACTCCTCCAAGACTAATTCACGCAACTCGTCACACTTCGGTTTAAGATTCAGTTGACTCAAATTATTAAAAATGAAGGCGATTTTATCCTGTAGGGCTTCCGGTGGCGCAATAACTTTCTCATCTTTTTCTGTAGCGACAAGAAGTGTATCAATATTCGTTGCATTGGCTATAGATGGTCTACTCCCCAAAGTACTAGTGGTCGTAGTACTTGCCTTACTCGGTGCACTAGAACTAACAGTCGAATTCGGTTTATAAACTTGCGAAACTGGAGTATTTGGTGGCGCAAGCATCGAAGCCATACTCGCCGGTAAAACAGAACCTTGTGGCTTATTTGGTGGTTCAACACTTTGCAAACCGTACTCTACATATTCTTGTAAATGTTGCGGAAATTCGGAAAAATGAGGTATGGCTCGTACGTGTTCGCAATATTTGTGGTAGTCTTTCAATCGACTCTTGAATCTATCCAGCGCTGCTATGCCGAAATAATACATTTTGGATCCCTCTGGTTTTTTGAGGGCTTCTAAGACGAACCGCAGAGCCAACCCCAATGCCACGTAAGATGTTACAATGCTCCTTTCAATTATGCCTCCAAAGAGTTGGGCAGTGATAAACAGTTCCTTCTCAGGGTATTGCGGGAAAAATTTGTATTCCTCAAACAGGTTTCGCAGCATGCAGTTGAAGACCTGAAAAACATGGAAAATAAACTCAGCAAACGTAATAGACGTTGATGAAAGCTGAAAAAACATCGATAAAAGCATTCATTTTCTTTTTTTCTTTTTCCTTTTTTCATTGACAAAAAGCCAATAGACCGGATTGGTTTCGTTTATTGTACAGTTACGAAATAAATTAATATTTAAAAAAATATCAGCTACAATCAACTAGAGTAAGTATTTCGTATCAAAAACCGCAGATTAACAGTAATATACAAAATATTTAAAAGACGCTGATTTTTATAATGAATATTCTTTTCCAGAACAAAATATCTCCTGATCAACTCAATTGATTTTGATAAAAATTTTATCACATTATAAGCAGGGATTATAAGATTATGTAGAATATTGCATTTTTTTCTACCTTACCGAACGCCAATGTGCTGTAACCCCTATAGTCCAGTCAAATAAGCCTTTAAATCGAAATGTGTAAAAGCTTGCATTTTTATATAAGTTACTGTGGAGTATTTAAAAATGTTTAGTCAAAAAACTTTTTGTTTCAACATCCGAGAAATGGTGAAAAAAACGTTTTAGCGAAAAATTTACAAAAACCTAAAATTGTACAAATTTTGCCTTTACATTCTCGTTTCTTCCTTCTGGATAAAGCTAGAAACTTTTTTTCAAAAAATTCCTCAATAAATGCAGAATTTTACGTAGATACACAAGGTTGAGTTTGGATAAAGGAAAACAAAAAAATACATTTTCTTGTAACGTTGCATATTTGTGGAGAGAAATTTTCTAGATGGGAGAGTTTTTTATTTTAAAAAATAGACTCCTACATAATCAAGATGAAATAAAGTTAATAGTTCAAATAAGTTTTTGGTGCAAGAATCATTTTGATATCACAAAGTTATTTAGCCATCGAAATGTTTTCAAAAGCGGTGATCACGTTTCAGATTCAGAGGGAAATACGCTGCGATTTTACCTCGAGCACATTTTGATGTAAATGTAAATTGCAATAACTTGGTGGGTGTTACAGATGTCGAAATGATTCTAATACTCCACAATAATTTATATATTAAAAAATGCAAGCTTTTCCACACCATTTCAAATTATAATTATAAAGGCTTATTTGACTGAACTACTACAGCTTTTGAAACTCTAAAGTGACCTTAAATATGTACGTAGCATTACATTGTTAAATAATCTCGAACTTTAACGTAAATTTAAGTAGTTCAATATTTGTTTTTTTTTGTAATTAAAATAAAGTGGTAAAACTTACTTCTCTCTCCCGTTTGTTGTGCGAATCCTGAAACCTCTTCAACATATCCAACACCTCATCAATGGACAAAGTCGGATGAGGCGGATGATTGT
Source organism: Tribolium freemani (assembly GCA_939628115.1). Classification (NCBI taxonomy): domain Eukaryota; kingdom Metazoa; phylum Arthropoda; class Insecta; order Coleoptera; family Tenebrionidae; genus Tribolium; species Tribolium freemani. Next base: position 13,175,118 of record OW626785.1, on the reverse strand, counting down.
AAATCCTTTGAAAATAGCTGTTAGCTTCGTCTTCAATATCCTTCGATACGTTGGGCGACATTTCCGGGAACAAGTTATATTCAGGAATCCTGCTTTTATCAATATTGGAGGCCGGCCCCATCCTTCCAATATTCCCGATTTGATTAACTCCCAAAACCAGCGACGAACTAGTCCCCACTGGCCCTTGATGTTGCAACGGCATCATCGGAAACGGACTGTTCGATGGCCCAGCACCCAAAATCCGCGAAGGAGAACCGGGAGATTGCACCAGCGGCCCGAGCCCCCCTTGCAAATTAAACGCCGAACTTGTGGGCCCCGACATTGTCATGCTGGCCAAATTCGTGGTCAAACCGGGAATAGTATCGACAGCAGAGTGGTTGTAAAGCTGTCCCGACATTGCCGAAACGCTGAACGGCCCCCCTTCTACGGCCCTGGACCTAACAAGAGCCGGCTGTTGACGCGATTTCAGCAAAATACTACAACCGGTAGTGACGTTGATTATCGCCTCTTGGCACTCGGGACTGACACTATTCATGCAGGATTGCAAACAAATCATAATCGTGGTCAAAGTTTCGTTGGGTAGAGATGAGGCTTTGGTCATGGCGTCGTCACTTTTGCCCAGGATTTGTGGGCAACGACGGTGCAAAAACTTGACGCAAGCTTGGACAAAAGGCTCGCCATGTTCTCTGATTTTATCCGAGAGCCACTTTTCTAGCTTCAGGTACTCGCGTCTGGATGCCAGGCAAGCCAGGTCTATGATGAAGGGATAAGATTGTTGATTTTGGGCGTTTAGTAGCATTGAGAGGGCTTTCAAATCTTGGGCAACGTCCAGAATTCGGGACAGTCGCGTCTGATCGCAGTCGCTACGCACGTACCATTCGGCCATGGCATGCATTATTATGGATTTTATATTGATGTTGGTGGTGTGCCATGCATGGTGTAGTATTATTGCTGAGTTTGGGTGATTCAGAAGAAAAATTGGGATCAAGTTGGAGAGTAATTCTTGTCTTAGGAGTGTTATGGGTCCTTGTATTTGTAACAAAGCGAGTACTAAGACATCAGGACAGTTGTGCATCGGGTATTTGAACAGTTCTTGGACGTAAGTGAACAAGCCACATTCAGACATGTGCAGGAGCAATTCGACGAGATTTAGCGATCGCCAATTGGCCAGTTCCTTGCTGTCTTGTTCCGGGGGTGTTTTAAGAACGTCAACACTGACGGTCATCGCGGGATAGTCAGCAAAACAGAACACATCTGGATTTTTGAGAACATGTTGTACGAGACTGAACTGCCCCTCGACGTTCGTCCATCTCTTATAAAATTGGTCGATCGGAAAAGTTTCCGGGTGAAATCCCAGCGTCTGGAGGCCATGTCGAAGTGCACTTATTAGAATAATGAGTCCTTGTCTATCTTTAATAATAAATTCGGGATGGTCCAGCTCGGCCACAGTGTTGGCCCATTGAAAGTTCGGCACGACCTCTTTCAGCGCCTGGACGAAAACCTCCACGTTCCAAGTGCGCCCCTCATTTCCCTTACTAAAACTGCCTGGCGATTGTAGACTGAGTGAATCTTCAAGGCCACTGTGTGTTCGGCACATAACGGTAAGGATCCGAGCGACTGTTGCAGGGGTGATGTCGCGTCCCCCAAGCTTCATCAAGTTGTTCCGACATTCTTCCACCGACGAGGTAAAACCGAAACCGATCTCAGCCACTAGATCGGCCAGCGAAGTCTCTAACATGCCCCCGGATAAACCGGGGCCCTCGGATGACATTTCCGGCGACAATTCACAATGTTCGGGGTAAACTAACGGTGCTAACACTACAGGAACGAGGTCTTTAGGGAAGTCGCGTTGGAGAGTGTCAAGAAACGCCCGGTGCGCGTTGTTGGTAAGCCCCACGTCTTTGGGGGCTTTCAGCACCGCGGAGAGAATCAAGTGGAGGACCTCGGGGGTGGTCTCGTGCAGGCCCCCTTCGTGCTGGCGGGTGCTGCCCTCAGTCTCGATGTAGGACTGGATGAGAGTCGGAACCGTTAGCCGCAAATGCGCCTGGGCTAGAGAAGACACTTCCTGGTTGGAAGAGTGGCGAAGGGCGAGAGCGAAAACGACTTCCTGGACAGCTGAGAGGCGAAGGCACTTGCTCAACTGCTGGAAGAACTGGGGGCCAAATTTGAGAGCCTGGAACGGACCGCTACAGAAAAAATAACCCACCATGCGGTTTTATTACCTTGTTGTTGCTCAATGGATTGTCTGTGATGTAGCAAACAGACGTCAGCAGTGAGGGTTTGTTTAGCAAGTTCGAACACTGCTCTAACAATGCTTGATTTTGGGGAGATGGAGCGGTTATTTTGCTTGTAGATTCAGAAAAGTCCACTGATGAAAATAGACATTGGAGCAAGTGACGGTCCGCCTCCAGACCATGCAAAGTTACCAACTATAAAACGAACGTTTGGTCAAATTTAAAAGCTGTTTAAGTGATAAGAAGCACTCTGATAATCTGAATGACATTTTGCAAGAACGTGAACGAAAAAAATAATAACAATCAAAACACCTTTGTTCACCACAACATTGCTCGATCGGTAACTATGCGTGACAGCTGGATTGGAAAAGATGGCCGATTTGTCAATTTGATAATTTTAGTCCACGCATTTGCAACTATTCAAATTTTTCACTTCTCTTACCTTTGAGAGTTCGGCAACGACTTGCTTGTAGTTCTTTTTGGTTAATGATGCAACTAAATAACTTATTTGTGACAAGGTAAAAGACAACGAGTCTAGGTTCATAGTTCCATGAACACGGCCTCGAAAGCTTCAAATACTTTTGAAGCTTTCTTAGGTATGCACGGGGCTTTTATCCACAAAGTCTTATTTATTTTTGAAAAACAACTAAATTTTAAATGGTCCAAGACCATCATCGAATCTTTAATGTACTTTTCACCACTTTAATTTACCAGAATCATCTTTTGACTCACGCAACACACAACACATGCATCGAATAAAACATATGTATGAAACTACGCATGATCAACAACGAGCTCACTAGCCTTAGGGGATGCGTGATTTCGTTACGTGTATTTTGATTATTTTTACAAAAAAGACGCACAGAAAAAATTAAACCACCCGAAACACGCACAAAAATGTCAGGAGAACGTCAACTTTTTACATGTGCTTTGAACGCCGAAGAAAACTAATGATCCGAATTTGAAACTGCAGCGACACCTGACGTGACCAACGGTAAGTTCTACCCGCCCTTTTCATCCGATTTCAAAATAAAAAACGTTATCTGCTACTCAAAAACTTTATCGCATATTTTCTTATCACTTACTGTGAATAAAGGACAGATAAATATAAAATGAACTTGCAAACAAATATTTTATTTATGTACTGTTGCAACATATAAAACATGTTAGAATATTGAAAACGAAGATGAAATGAAATTTTCAGGATTTGTTATGCCTCTCAGCAACTACTTTCTTCATCTTTTCCTTATAAATATTTTCTATTAATTGAATCTGGAATAATAAAGATTTATTAGAGAAACAAGAAATACGTTACATGTAGCATATTTTATTACCTCTCGATCATTTAAAACCATTTTTTTCAGAACATTTTTTACATTCTTGTTGGTTTGCTTTTCAATTTTAGTTGCATTATACATGTAGGCTTCTAAAAGGGACGCCCATCGCTTATTTAAATCCTGTAATAAATCAATAAATTGCTCCTAAACTTAAACTTGAAGCAAAAATTAGTACCTCAAAAACTTTTTTATGATTCGTGGCCAGTTTGTTATACTTGTCCAGAACCGTTATGTTACTGCTTTTATACGTTTTGCACTCCTGGATGAGGATATGCAAGCGCTTTGCCAACTCAATGTTTTCCTTTTCCAAAGTTTCCATTTTTCGCCCACATTCCTCCAAAACTGCCGCAAACTGTTTGCGATAATTTGCTTCCTGAATTTTCCACTTTTCCTTTTCCTTGTGATACAAATCGGACCTTTGTTGAGTGACTTTCTTGTATTCCTCCTCGATTTTTTCCATTTTCTTTGAATTTTCTTCTTGCAACCGATCACGCAACAACAATTCTGTTTTCAAGATCTGTGCTTGTAAACATTTTTGGAACAGGTCGCTTGTTACAACTACAATTCCTGGATTAGAAATCGAAAATTTAAAACACAAACTTACTATCGCTGTTTCTTTTATCTTGTTCCAAACCGTTTTCAACATCTGTTAACTCTTTGAATAACTTTTTCCGCACCACATCTTCATTTACTCCATTGACTTCCTTTTGCAAATCTATGGTTTCCTGTTTTGCGTCGTTTAGCTGCTTCTGAGTGTTGTCCAGTTGTTTTTCAATTTCTAGTTTATTTTCTTCCATTACCTTAATACATTTTTTATAATTAAGAATTTCGTCTTTCAGTTTTTGAATAGTGTGTCCATTATCTACCGATTCTTTTAATAAATTGTTTCTGTTTTCAGTCAAAGCAGCGATTTCCTTTTTCATTTCGGCAATTTCATTAGTGCAACGCCTCAGCTCATAGTCTAGGGCAAATTTTTCACCCTCCAGCATAGTCTTCGCATTTGTAAGGTCATCAACAGTGTTTTTCAGTTCGGAATCTTTCTTTGAACCTTCACCATGTGTGAAACTCTCAATAAAATCGCTCAACATATTATCCCAAAGTTCCAATTTTTCTCGGATTTGTTTAGCTTCAAGTTTATCGACGTGAAACGAATTAAGAAAATTTTGTACGTCTTTTTTCATCTTGTGAATAATTCCAAAATTTGTCCTTCTAGGACTTGTGGCTTCCAAATGGGCAAGAATGTGCTGCAACTGCTCATGAACTTGTCCATATTTGGACTTTACTGAATTAACTTCATGAACATCGACATCAGACTCAAGTAAATCAGTTTCTGAAAGTCCCAGCTTGAGACAAATTGTTTTAATTTGGGTCTTGACTTTCTCATTCTCGTCAATTATTTTTTGGAACTCATCTAACTGAGCCAACAGTTTTTGTTTATCTTCTTCTGCTTTTTTCAACTTTGCTTGTACAGATTTATTGGTTTGTTCATTTTCCATTAATTGTTGTTTTAAACTGTTAATTGTAACTTCTGCATTTTTTAATTCATTACTCATTGTTTCCAGCTGAGGCAGGCTGTATTTCTGAGACAAGTTTTGTATGTCGCTTCTTGTTTGCTGTATCATTTCTTCAATCTTTTCCTGCAGTTCCTTGTTTACCAAATTTAGGTTCATTATTTGGTTATTACGATCTTCAACGGCCTGTTGGTAACTCTGTAACTGCCTTTGCATGAAAATTATCAGTTCTTCATGTTCACTGTCACCTAAAATGTTAACTTTGCCCAAATGTAACCAAAAATTTCGGACTTACTGCATGGTTTAACCTCACATGAATACATTTTGCTCAAGATTTGTCTGTATTCAAATAATTCGCTTAGGTCAGAGTCATAAAATCTGAAATTCAACTTTATTAATTGGGAAAAACAACAGTCGTGTAATTTTTACTTTAATTTTGCTTTCAGAGTATTTATTTCAATGTCTTTGTCCAACAACATTCGTTTTAATTTTTCCATATGAACAACCATTGTTTCTTTGTCCTAAAATCAATAAAACATTAATATGATCAACAGGGTATAATGTCCGGAGATTTTCAAAAATCGATTTTTTTCTTAACTAGATTTATATACCTACTATTTCTACTTTATAAACAGTAACAAAATGGAATCAAACTATAATTTGTGAAAAATAAACATTGTTTTATATAATTATTTTCAGATTATCAAGGTTTTTTAATTAGCTACAATAGCAAGTTTTATAAAACGTATTTTTGAAGATATACCATTTTTTTGGTTTGAAAGACATCCGTCAAATCAAATTTATTGGCTTCCATTTGTTGCATTCTCTCTGAAATTTACAAATAAAAACAATTTTACAAATCAGTAACAGAAATAAAAATTCTAAACCTTTGAAATGATCACTTTCTTTTTTTATAGCTTCGCCCAGGACAAACAAATCTTTACATTGTTGTTGCGCACTTTGCAGCTTTTTCGATAACGCCATAATTGCCATGTTATTTTCCTCCTCCACTTCTGTTTTGCTTTTCATTAATTTTTTCAAATCTTCTTCCAAACGTGTTTTCTCCTTTTCCTTTAAAAAATATTCAAGAATTCAATTCAAAAAATAGACGCGTCTAATACCAAAATTTGAGCTTTTTTTAATTGTTCCTGATACAAAGTTTCCAAACTGATAATCTGATCCTGATGAGCTTTTTGCAATTCCTCAGAATTGGATTTTCGTGTCCCTGTACTAAATGGGTTATTATCAGCTAACTTCAATTGCAACTCATTGACCATAGACTTGTATGTGCATATTTCTAAGTTTTGCTAAAATATTTTGGATATAATTAAATTTAGGTGATCAGTTACATTTACTTCTCCCAGATTTTTTTTCAAGTTTTCGATATTCGAATCTTTTAAAGCCAAGTCTTGTTTCAAGTTGTTAATAATTTCGTTTTTTTCAACTAAAATTCATGATTATTGTTTGCTGCACAAATATGTTAACAGACCTAATAAGCTTTCAGAATTGCTTAGCGATATTTGTAGATGACGGAGTTCCGCCTCAACTAGAGTCGCTTTGTTTTTTAGTATTCCAATTTCCTTTGCTTTCTCTTCTTTGTATTTTTCGAAATCTTTTTGAAGACGTTTAATTTCCCTGACTCTAACATCGTATAAAATCTTCAGCTGCTCCTGTTGACTGGCATCCTTATAACACTGTTCAATAGCTGAGCTGTCCGTGACATCGTTTAACAAACTTTTTCCACTTCCTTCGTACTTAAATTCGCTTTTATTCCTTAATGACCCTTGATAATTTGGCTCATTTGTTTCAACTGATGTTACCGATGAATTCATCGTACTGTCGTCATAATTAAAAGCGTGAATCCCATCTGCTAATAAATCTGCTAACTGCAAAAATATCACATTGGCAAAATTTATAATTTATGAGTAGTTTTACTTCTTCTTGACGTCGTCGCTGCTCTTCGAGTTCTTCGTCCTCCTCCCGGCTTTGGGGGTTATCAACATTCAACGAATTGTCTTGAAAGACACTCATTTTTACCTACTTATAGTTAAATTATTAAACTTTTCCGAACTTAACCTCTCTTTTGAATAAACTTTCAACGACGCCATGAAAAGTTCAAAAAGAAGCCGCCATCAGTTTCACCAACCTATGTAGGAACGAAAAGTCCCTAATAAATTTAAATTCAAAAAATTACAATTATGCAAATTATACTTTAGAAAAAGAATAAGAGGGTTACATAATAAAACCGAAGTGTTTTCCTAATGTTTATTTATGTGAAAAAATTGTCACAAGGCGTATTACACAAAGTGATAAGGTGCACCAAGATAAGTGTATTAATCTAAAATTTTATTGCCTAATTTCTACACAGGTCAACTGTTTTCACTGTCTGATTTTTTATGTTTTACATAAGAAGTGTAAATATCATATCCTACTGAAATGGTATTGTCATACAACACTCTAAACTTAGTTGGTAGAAAATAAAAGTTTATAAACTGAGCAGCAGGCCACACAGCCCATTCCGCTGCATATAAAATCCACGCTTTCTCCTTGATTTCTTTCACCAATTCCTTCGTCGATTTGCGTTCCAAAATTGCACAAGTCACAAACAGCGTAGTAATACACACAGGAGAGCAGACAATCTGATCAACAATGATCTTCTTACATACGGTACCAATTGTGTAGCCTGGTAATTTACGGTCCAGGTAATTGTACCAGTAATGACAAATCACTCCAATTGAAATTCCACAAATCGACATGTTCCGAGTTCTCGTTTTGTTCCAGTTTTCCAGATCGTCTGTTAGCATTTCGTAATTTTGTTCAAGGATGTCCCCCAAGCCAGATAACGTTCCTGACAGGGCAACATTTGTGCACAGAAGGTATTTGTCACTAAAACTCGTACTGACGAAGCTACCAAACTTGGAAATTACTCTTGTTTTCACAGTTTTTACTAAATTGAAACATGTACTCATTTCAAACTTTTAGGTTAGGAATGTACATTTGCGGCAACACGTAACACGTGTCGGATAATTTAGTATTTTATGCAACCAGTTATACACGTTCCGCACAAAATGACGCACCTGCCAACAAATAAAATTCAGGCACAATCTGTTTTTGTACTCACCATACATACGTTTTATCAGCTTTAGTTGGAACAATCTCTTTTGCATTAAAAGTACAATTTAGTTTAGACTAGAGTTCCTATATAGGGGAAAGTATACGGACTGCTCAAAAAGTGGCGCACCAACTCAGTGGTACGTTATTGAGAAACAATTAAAAAAAAACGTTTCAAAATTAATTTATTTTTATTGTTGATGAAATTCTATCGTGATCACGACTGTTAGACAGCGTTGCCACATTTCATTTATTTAAAATTTGTTATTTACCAGTAATTTTAATACAAAGATTTTTTTTATTATTTTTACTTTTATATATTAAGCAGTTCTCTACCACACACCATTGAGTTGGTGCGCCACTTTTTGAGCATTCGGTAGGTATTTTTACCAGACGAAAACATTTTTTATAATACAGACTGATCCAGAAATACTGAGTCTGTTGGCAACACTGGAGTTGAATTTTACAGGATACCAATGGAGTACGCTTTCAGTTAACAATTCAACAATCTTGTGGGGTTGTACGTCAAATAATTGTCAAAAAAAATCGAATTTGGTTGCAGTGTTACTTTCAAATCTGTTGCCAACAGACTCAGTATTTCTGGATCAGTTTGTATCATCGCCAACTTACATCAAATGTCGTTGCGCAGTGCGACCATAGAACAAGAGAGAGTGCGACATTGATGTAAGTTGGCGATGGTTTGCAATTTTTGACAGTTTGTATAGGCAACCAATTATACGGAAGTTTAATTTAAAATAATTTTGCAAAAATTTAAAATTAATATGTGTATCAGAATCTTAAGAACGCAAACTTTTTAACATTCAATTTCAAAATGGAATTCAGACTAGGATGGCAGGAATGCAAAGAGGTAAGAAATTGTAAGGACTTTTTTTGCATTCTTGTGATACTAATGATCCTAATACACATTTTGGTGTTATTTAATTCCGAAATTATTTTGTTTAAACCTCTGCCTGTACAACCAACCTAAAAATTGACAAAAATTGCAAAGTTTTAGAAATAAAATTCGTATCGATGACTTGTACGAAAAGAAGTTATTTTAATAAATTTATTTATACAATAACAATTTATAAGAAAATTACAAGAAGGTTTACAGATTTTGCACGATTTTGAGTCTGCAATTTAAAATGGATTTAAAAAATGTACAGATTACTGTATTTTACTTTATAAGCAAATTACGCATAGATGGCAAACAAATTTTATAGATTCCTGTAAATTCATATTTCGATATTTTACGGTTAGATGCCACCACATTCGAAAAAGTTAGCAGCGACATCTAGATATTAAATGTCAAAGTACAATTTTGCAGTAAAATATAAAATTTATTCTGCCATCTATTCTTATTTAAAACAGTGGATTACAGTAACCTGTAAATTTTTGAAAATTATTTTTTAAATTTTTGAATAATTTTAAACCAAAATGTGTATGTGATGTGTATCAAGATCACAGGAACGGAATTTAAAAAATCCACATTTTAAAATTTTTGCAGTTTTTGACAGTTTGGACAGGCAACCAACTATACGAAAGTTTAAATAAATAATTCTACAAAAATTTAAAACCGAAATGCAAAAGATTAAAGACGTACATTTTGGTTTTATTAATTCCAAAATTATTTTTTACACTTGCGTAAAGTTGGTTGCCTATAGAATCTGTTAAAATTTGTTAAATTTTAAAAATAAACCTGTTATTCTGTGCTCGTATCAGAATCACAGGAACGCCAGAAGAAAATTGTGTTCCTATGATCCTGATTTTTAATTTTTCTGTGTTTTAAGTTTTGTGGGCTTTGTTTTAGGTTGTGGGGTCCTTCCCGAGCCCAATTTTTGAATTGTGCGATTTCTGGAATTTTATCCTGATTACAGTCATCATTGTGCTTATCGCAAGAATGAAGAGAAGGATAAAACCCGACTTTGAATTCATGTTGGGGCACATATTGTCGAACGTTTGGTTGATTCTTTGGTGATTACAATACTTCCTTTATTGCTGATCGTAATTTTCGAATGGCCTTTAATTACCATACCACAGGATTAATTTGTTAAAGACCCAGAATGGTTGTATGGTACTGGATGGTATAAGTGGTTGGGATTTATACACTCACTAAAATGGATGGTTGTTACACCATGATGGATGTGAGTTTAAAATTTCTGGGCCTGGTTTATATTTCAATTGATTTTTTGTGCAGAAATTCAAAGCTTCGCCTAAACCGTCGAATAAGTGGGGTCCCAATAAGGACCTAATTTTGCGGCAATTTGGATGCAGTGGAACAGTAAGGCAAACGAGTAATTCGAGTGTAGAGTATGTGGAGCCCTACTATTTGCAAAATGATCATATTCCAATTCGGAAGAGGAACCTGAGCCCCAACCAGGGCGAAACAAAAATTACAATGGGATTGAAAATGGCGAATCTGTATTTTTTCTCTTCAGTTGAACGTTGAAATAAATGTTTAATTTAGAAAATTAAAAATTTTGTTTTATTAATAAGGAGCGGAAATTCTACGGGATGGCCATGACGTTACAATCGACAAGCTGACTCGTCGCAACGCTCTCGCGAAGTTCAATATTTATCTACAATTGGTCGGCTGTACGCTGCAGCGGACCAATTGTCGATAAATATTGAACTTCGCGAGAGCGCTGCAACGAGTCAGCTGGTCGGTTGTAGTGTCATGGCCTCCCCGTAAAATTTCCTCTCCTTATTTATTAACTTTTCCAATTTCCCTAAAATTTAAAAAAAGGATTTCGTATCGGGACCGCAGAAACGTAAAGAGGTAAAATAGTCAAAGACCTATTTGCGTTCCTATGATCCTGATACTAAATCAATTTTTAAAAAAATTTTAAATATTATTTTACTTTTCACTAAACTTTCTACATTTTTTTTAAATTTTATAAAAAAAAAATTAAAAATGGATTTCGTACCAGGATCACAGGAACGCAAAGAGGTCACGAAATTTTTAGCGGTTATTGCATGCAACCAGCTATACACATTCGTGTATTGTGTATTTAATTTAAAACAGAAATGTGTATTAGAATCATAAAAACGCAAAAAAGTCTTAACAGTTTTTTACCTCCTTGCCTTGTAATCCTCGTCAGCAATCCATTTAAAATTTAGCAAATTTTAGAGAAAATTAATTTTGCTACCGCAAAAATTAAAACCAAAATTTTTAGAGGCAACCAACTATACGTAAGTTATGCGCTTACAGTAACCTGTAAGATTTTGATCTTCATCTTTGAGTTTCAGCTTAAAGTATAGAATTACAGTAACCTTTAAAAATTCAAAGGTAATGCCATCTAACATAAAATGGTGAAACTAGTTTTAATAACCTGTAATAACTTTGGCGCCATTTCTGGATTTAAAATTACAGAATAATGAAACTCCTAAGTTGCAATTTTTTTTAATTAGGAGAATATCAAAGCCACGAGTAACATCTCTACACTTCTGTAAAGTGGCCCTCTACACAAGTTGAAATTTGAATCCCCTATTGCGTAGAAAAAGAATTTTACCATGGGATACGTGCGTTGTTTAACACATTAACAAATTTGTGGGCTCAAAATGTTTCGTTATCGTTTTTCAGTTCTACGCTGGTAAAACAACAAATTCCTACCAAATTTAAACATTTGAACGCCTTACAAAATTTACTTTTTAATCACACGTAACAAAACAATTTAAAACAAGTTCAATGCTTATGTACAATTAAAATTTTCCAATAAACATGTCATGGTTGGTTATAGTGACTACTAAACCCTTCTCGTTCTTAACATTGGTATCATCTTTATAATCAATTAATTCGTTAAATTTCGTTGTCATTTTACCTCCCACTGCCTTTATTATAGCGTTTCCTGAACAAATATCCCACTTCTTGATGGCAGTAGTATGTAAATAAGCATCCACATTGCCCAAAGCAACTTCTAAAGCTTTATAGCCTATAAATTATAAAAGCAATTAAACAGTAGTAAACCCTATTAGTTCATACCGGCACCGGCGGCTTCAATTATGTTCACATTTTTCATTTTTTCACTCAAAACTTTCTTTATTTCACCGCTGTGCGACATTGAGATTATTATCTTTATGTTTTCACTCTCACTTCTCTGAAAGGCAAATTAGTAACGTGATCACCAGAGTGTTGTACCTACCGAATATTTTAAATTGGAAGATTTTGCTTTGCCAACCCAAGCCCAAAATGTGTGAGATTCTGTGTTAAAAGGTTTGTGAATGACACCAATAACAGGTTCTCCTTTTACAGCAACACAAACCATTGTAGTCACATACTTATACAATTTTCCTATACAAAAAAGATTGACTTAAAATGCTTGAAACGCAATTATTTTTTACAGTACCAGTGTATTCATAAGTTGCATCCAATGGATCAATCCACACAGAAATATCTCTAATTTCTTCCAAATGGTCATCTAAGCTCTTAGGAATAGTTACATGTCCCAAGTGAACGATTTCTTTGTCGTCACACTGAACCTTTTTCTCTTCTGAAATTATATGAAGGGTGGGATATGCATGTTTCAAAGTTTTCATAATAGCACAATGTGACGAATAATCTGCTGTAGTCACACTATCTTGCATTCCCTCTTTCGTTAACCCTTTGCTTTTTATTTGTAAATTGTCCTTGTTGGCAACCACTTCTTTGCCCCCATTTTCCGCTGCTTTAATTGCTACCTCCAAGAGCTGCTTTAAATTTATCTTAACGCTTGGAGGATCATTATTTGAACTTGTAGTAAACACGTAAATGAACAATATCAGTAGGGCTCCGGATATTACACAAAGCCCTGTCTTGTTTAATCGAATAACACCCCCAAAATTCATTGTTATACAGCTGATCGGTCTCTATCTACATCATTCGTTTTTTTATCTTTTTTACTAAAATATTTCAATTAGTCAACCAACAGCATTCAACCAATAATCTTACAGTTGAATAACAATTATCTTAAGACTATTACGAGGTAGAAACAAACGTCATCGCATTTTGCACTTTGCAAAATAACTGAAAATAATCAAAAAAAAACCTTCAACCACAATAATGGTGAAGTTAGTCACAAAAGTCACCAAACGCTAAACGTCATTTTCAAGGTTACAAAGCATAGGCGTACAATTTTTTTTTTAGATAAAACACAACAGATGGCACTGCTTTCTATTATTATAAATTAACATAATAATAATCTATGATAATAATAAAAAGCAATACCATAGGCAGTACTATTTGCTTGCCATAGTTAAAATATACAAACTTTTTACAAATCCACCGGGTGGCTATAAAATATTGTGTCAATAAAACTCTCTTGACAACACTGAGTTAACTTTCCTACTAGTTTACTATTAGATGACTCCTAAAAACTTTGATTTTTGTCATCAGGTTCATGATAAGCCGTTTCATTTAAAACTGTTACGTTCTCTAATGTCCAATTCTGAAATAACTCATCTGCGATATGACGGAAAATTTAAATCAATTATTTTTTTTTATTTCATTAAACGTTCTGAAAAACTGGAGAAAGATGGAAATTAGGGTATAATGCTTTTTTTCGACACTTGATAGATCTTTTACAAAAGCGTTCAACACAGAGCGCATAGATCTTAGATTTTTTATAGTAATTATTAGCTGTTTTTAAAACTATGTAAACGCCATCGTCACATTTTCACACATTTTCTCTCAAAATTGTTATTACACAGTAGTTATAAATTATTTATGTACTTCAAAAAATGAATATATTTCAGTTCATAGTAGAATTTAGCAACAGCGCATTTACATTTTTTTGAATAAAGTTGAGCACAAATTGAGAGTTTCTGGTGGGTTTTCAAAGTGTGTTGCTGGGATTTAGTTTAATACAGAATTTTTTTTATACAGAAACTCTCAATTTGTGCTTTATTTTATACTCCAAAAAATTCAAATGCGCTGTTGCAATTCTACTATAAACTGAAATGAGATATCACTAATGTAATTTATAATTTAAATGAGAGATCTAATGATTAATAACTATTTTACATTTTTATCAACCATATTTAAGAAAATAATTTAGTTTGAAGTGCATAAATAATTTATAACAACGAATTTTGAAAGAAAATGCGACGTTTGCGTTGAAGTAGTTTTGAAACAGCTAATATGTAAGTCAATCGTTTGGACTGTGGTTTGGACAAGCAAAAATATCCCCTGATATGCCCCCTTTAACTCTCCGCCACTGGCGGGAATGAATAATAGAATTATTTACTTTAGAACCATGGTTATCTGTCCATTGTTCGCGAATTGAGGAGCATTGGAGGACAGTAGGTAATTTGGTCGATTGTTTTAACGTCAAAAGTAAGTTTTTGGCTATTTATTTGAAGCTAAATTAAAGTCTGTTAATCTGTGTTCAGTTAAAATCTTACAATCTAATCTGTGGTATGATGAAAAGTTAATTCCAAAATGGCAGGGTTGTCGCCGTCTGAAGTAAGTAAATTGCATTGTTTTTCTAACCTCTTCACAAAATCTCCCAATTTAGAGAAGGTTGCAAAAGGAACTCATGTCATTGATGAAAGAACCTCCACCAGGAGTTGAAGTAGACTTCGATCTGGCAGAGCAAAACTTATTGCAGTAAGATAGCAATAAACTGCCAGTAACAATGTTAAGTACATGAACAACGTTTATACTTCTAGGTGGATCATTAATATGGAAGGGGCTGCAGGGACACTGTATGAAGGAGAACGGTTTCAATTGCAGTTTAAATTTAGTAACAAATATCCTTTTGATTCACCAGAAGTATGGGATTTTTTGTTAGACAGTAATTGTGTTTATATCTTTTGCGTTCCAGGTAACGTTTGTAGGCAATAACATTCCAGTTCACCCGCATATTTACAGCAATGGACATATTTGCCTTTCCATATTAACAGATGATTGGTCTCCTGCACTGTCTGTTCAGTCTGTTTGTCTTTCAATTGTTTCTATGCTCAGTAGTTGTAAAGAAAAGGTGAGACCTCATTTAGTATTACAGTGTTTTTAATCTTCTTTTACAGCAAAGACCTCCCGATAATGCTTTCTATGTAAAAACTTGCAATAAAAATCCAAAGAAGACAAAGTGGTGGTATCACGGTAATGTCTTACAATGTAACTCACTTTTCCCTAATTATTTTATGTTTTAGATGATTCTGTATGAAATTATATAAATAACTTATGGTCTTGTGATTTTAATGATTCTGTTACGCTGGATGCTGTTAGTTTTAAATTTTTAATAGATGTTATTTATTATGACAAAGCTAATTATTATAAAATATCTTTAGAATTGGATTAACAGTTTTTACATAGTGCCTGTCCTCCAGATGTTGTGTTGTAATGAATTAAATATAAGAGTTAAAATTAATATTTTAAACCAGTCCTGGGCTGTTGCTTATTTCTTACCCGTCATTAACTGTCGAAGTCAAAATTGGAAAGTCTTTCGTTTTAAAAGATTTCATGGCAAATGCAACCCTTTATACACGTGCCAACCTAATTTTAGTTAGGTTGGTATTAAAGGCGTTGTCGGGGATTTACCTTTATATGTGAAGTTAGTCACTTGACATTTATCAAAGTGCATCCGATGTAGTATGTTACGTGTCATGTGGGTGCAAAAATTAAATATTCGATTTAAAGACGTATCTAAACAGGAACTCTGATACAAAAGTTAGATGATAAGTGTTTGTCTTTTCTGTGTGGTTTTTTGTTTTGGTAGTGGTTTTCTAAAGTGAATATAATACATAACCGAGAAAGACTAAGAAAGTTTGAATAAGAGTACGTGAGTGTACATTTTGTGCAGGTGCAATTTAGCAACATGTCATTATTATTGTCTGGATAAAGTAGTGTACGTTGCAATATGTCTTTATCATTGTATTTGCTTTGATAAGCCTTATACTTTGTTAATTGTTACAATAAAATTATGAATTCCGAAGAATCAAAGCGTGAAGCCCCAGCAGGGGCCAGATACAATTGGAGAGAATCCACAGGTGAGACAATAATGAGCATTAATAAGCATATATTAGCTGTTTCAAAACTATAAAAACGCCAACGTCGCATTTTACCGAATTATTTTTTTTAAATAAGGTTGATAAAAATGTAAAATAGTTATTAATGATTGGATCTCTCATTGAAACTATAAATTACATTGGCTATTAAGTTTTTGAAGTGCATGAATAACAACTAATACTAATATAACAACTAATTTTGAGAGAAAATGCGACGTTGGCATTTTTATAGTTTTGAAACAGCTTATTATAATACATCCCATTTCAGTTCAGAGTAGAATTTTGCAACAGCGCATTTGAATTTTTTGGAGTGAAATAAAGCACAAATTGAGAGTTTCTGTATAAGAAAAGAATTCTGTGTTAAACTAAATCCCAGCGACAAATTTTCAACCAAGAAAACCCACCAGAAACTTTCAATTTGTGCTTTATTTCACTCCAAAAAATTCAAATCTAATTTCTAATGTCTAATTTCAATATAGAAAATTGGTTTTTATTTTTTTATCGCGTGAAAATTTTCAGAAAACAAATAGTGCGTTGTATTGCTTCCGAAGTAGCCTTTCACAAAAGGTATCGTTACATTTGAAAAAAAAAGTTAGAGGTGACTGACATTTCCGACAGCAAATAAACAAAAACCACATGCACCAAATGATGCGCAAGGAAAGACGAAAATCGACCTGTTTCAGGATTTTTTACAGAAAACGCTTATATCCAAGTTATGAACTTTATTCTAGTTAAAGATTAAACTGGTTAGACTGGTATTAATTTTTTTATCACGTAGGCTTTGAAAACATTCAAAAAACAAATAGTGCGTTGTATTGCTTGCAAAGTGCTTTTTCACATGAGGTGTCACTTGACATACCGTTACATTTGAAAAAAAAAGTAAGAGGTGGCTGTGCATTTCTGAGAGCAGATCAACGAAAACCATATGCACCAAATGGTATAGGCAAGAAAAAACAAAAATTGACCTGTTTCAGGATTTTTTACATAAGTCACCAGTTTACAAAATAATGAAGTCCTTTCATTGGCACCATACTGTATTCTGTATATTATAAAAACTATTATAAATTGATAACTTGTTAAGTATGGAGGGGTTACTTTAATTTCAATTTAATTCAACTCCTTAATGCCTGTATATAGCGGAAGCCAAATTTTAACAACTATAACGTTTTAATTCACGAATAAGATACAATTTGTAACAGAAACATCGACTTAAAATAAATAACTTGAATATTGTCGGGTTTTCTTCAAATTAATCCTCACAATTTTAATTTAGACGAATTACCTGTACTAAATTCCTGTTCGTAATTACTAATTATACCTATTAGCTGTTTCTAAACTATGTAAACGCCAACGTCGCATTTTACCAAATTATTTTTTTAAATAAGCTTCATAAAAATATAAAATAGTTATTAATGATTAGATCTCATTAGAACTATAAGTTACATTAGCTATTAATTTTTTTGAAGTGCATAAATAATTTATAACAACTAATTTTGAGAGTTTACATAGTTTTGAAACACCTAATACTAACGTTACAAGCCTATATCAAATATCAAAAACGCAATTTGTTACTCGCTAGGAATTTTATTACTTTTATTACTCTCGGGCTCCACCTTCACCATCTAATTAGTAATTAGGTAGGTACTAAGGTACTACAGGTTGTGTCTCCTGGTTATTTCCAGAAGTTTGTTTGTAATTTACTATTGTTAACACTACTGACTACTGCTACTATTTATGTAACTTTATATTACTAACTGCTCAAGAACGAAAGGACTTAGATCAATGTTTATTATTAGAATTCCTTGAGTGAGGCAGATTTGTTCGTATAGTTCCAACAACAGGGTTATTTTCGTCTCTTGCTTTCGAGAATCCCTTCCTAAACAATTTTTTGTAAATGTGGTGGTTATTCGTTATTCCATATTACATAAAAATAAAAAGGACACCAACAAACCCAATTTAAATTTTTTCTAAAGTTTTTCATGTTTTGTGCAAAAAATACGTAAAAAAAGTAAAATTCATCGCGAATTAGAATTTAATTGCAATTAAATTGTGAATTGTGCAAATTGTGTGAAATGTGCAATTAAATGCACAAAGTAACAAAATGTCGACAAAAAATTGTTTCTATTATTTCTGGTGATAGGTACTGTTGACTATTTTTGTGATAAAATATAAGTAAATACTAAAGTTCAAAAAAAAGAAAAATTATCTAGATTATTAGTTATCTATTTATCAATTGCTTTAATTTTTACTTGTTTATCGAGCAATTTACCCATTTTACCCTCTGGCTTAATTATGAATTGGATAATATAACAATAAAAAACTGAAGCCACCGTTCTACGAGTATTTCTTTTCAAGCATTTGCTCGGTTTTAGATAATGCCAGAGGCACGCCTAAATTTTTCGGGCCAAGAAAGAATCCTGGCCAGCGTTGGATGCCATCGAGTGGCCTCAAAACTAACAACCAACCTGCAAGAGTTGAGCTGAGACCTACAAAATCAATGGGATTTAAGTTCCTCGAGGATTTATCAAACAATGATCCCGAGAAAATAATATTGGTGTTGATGAAAGAACGTGAAGGCCTTTTACATTTGTTAGAAAGAGAAGTTAGCAACGACGTCATTGTCCTTTTAATAGCAATTCTGCGCAAAGTTTGCTCCTCTTCATTTGATGAAACAAAATACAGTGTACTTCACTCAACCCTCAATGAAAAATTCACCAATAAAATAAAAACATTCATTGCTTGCTTGCCTGCACAAGACAAATTCCAGCGGCGCACAAGCTCGTTTTTCTGGAAAGACCCTGGCGAATTTTGGATGAATTTGACTGAGATTAGCCAAGATTTACTAAACACGACCCCAACTTTCGCTTGTAAAAACCTACCAGTTGTACTTAATGCGATTAAAATTTATGCACCAATCATCGAGGCTGAGCAACAAATAGAGGTGGCAGATGAGATTAAAAGAAAAGTTGAAAAAATGTTGCAAGTGATGCAAACGCTTAAAGAAAGCGAGGAGAAAGAGAAATCGAAGCAAGACGAAGCAGCGACCACTAACGAACCTCCAGACGACTTCCGCCAAATTAGTGTTTACCCAACCCCTACCGAAATCGTGGGAGGACGAGGTTTCCTCCGGGAGAACATCGTCAAAGGCCCTTACCAAAGCGTAAACCACTATTTGGACGTCCAGTTTCGGCTTTTACGTGAAGATTTCGTGGGTCCTTTACGAGATGGGGTAAATAACTATCGATCCTCTACACCATCGAACGAAATCGAGAGCGTAAAAATTCACAAAGACGTCTACTTTCTGAAAACGGAAACCATAAATGAGTTTTATTGTCTCCGAATTCAGTTCAGGTCCAGGAAGAAAAAGAAGATCAATTTTGAGCAGTCCAAACGTTTCATGTTTGGGTCGTTGCTGTGCTTCACGAAAGACAACTTTCAAACTTTGATTTTTGGGAGAGTTGCCCAAAGAAAAATCGAAGACTTGGAAAACGGCGAAGTAATCGTGGCGTTCGACGAAAAAATCAAGGTTGATTTCAGCGCTGTTTACCTAATGGTTGAATGTAGCGTCTATTTCGAACCCTATTTTCACGTCCTCACAGTTCTGAAAGGCATGACTGAGGAGATGTTTCCGATGGAGAGGTACATTATCCGGGTTAACCCCTCCGTGCAACCCCCTGCATATTTAACAGCCCCCAACTGCAAGTACAATATAGAAGACTATCGATTCAACCCTTTGTCAGAGTGGCCCCATGAGGACTTTTACGGTTTGAATGACTCCCAGATGGTGGCGTTCAAAGCGGCAATCACCCAGGAAATAGCAGTCATTCAGGGACCCCCAGGAACTGGAAAAACGTATCTTGGACTAAAGATAGCACAAACGCAATTGGAAAACATGGGCCGTTGGTATAATTATACACCCATGCTGGTGATTTGTTTCACAAACCACGCACTTGACCAGTTTTTGGAGGGTTTACTTCCATTCACAGAAGAGATTATACGAGTTGGTGGACGGTCCCAAAACGAGAAACTGGATTCGTACAATTTGCGAAACAACACGCAGAGAGATAGCGCTGTTTCAGAAAAACGTTTTGAAGTACAGCAGTGTTTGAGAGAGATAAAACGTATCACTGAACATTTGAATCAAATCGAATATTACAACAGGGTTTTGTCTTTTCGTACTTTTCGGAAAATTCCGGGTTTTTCTGATTCTTGGTTTGTACATGCGTCCAATCGAGAGATGGTCCACTGGTTACTTCAGGGCGCAAATTACGGGCAAGATTTGTCCAATATAATTGATAATTTGCAAGTTATGCAGGTAAGAGAAAATTGCAAAATCTTAAACATTTTAAAACTTTTTCGATTTTTTTCAGGCTCAGGAAGAAATGAACAGAATTGGCATCAACGACGATGATGATGATAGCTTTGACTTTAATGAACACAAATACAATTGTTGATTCAACATTTGATGTTACTGTTGTATCACATAAGGATGATTATATAATTACCTTGGAGTCCATGCGCAATTACTTGCAGCAGTACAAAGACGAGTTACATAAACTACAACAGATACAAAATCCATCATTCCAGGATCTGATACGAGAAGAAGAATTGCATTACCAAATGATAGATTTGCAAAACAAATACGACTATGTCAAAGTATGTATTTGTATTATGTTTTAGGCTGAAAACTAACATTTCTTTCAGCACCACTTGATTGACTGGAAAAATATCCAAGGTGACATTGAGCCACCACAGAATATGGATTTGCATGACCCCTCCAATATGAAGTTTGAAGACAGATGGAGGCTATATTTTTACTTGCTGAATTTGCACAAACGGCGTGAATCAGACGTTCTGCGGATGACTTGTGAGGATTTTCAGACGATTTATAAAGAGTATGAAGTAATGCGAGAAATGGAAGACGTTCAAGTAATGAAAAAAGCGTTAGTGGTGGGAATGACAACCACCAGTGCAGCTCGATTGAGATCTTCCTTACAAACTCTGAAAAGCCCGATTGTTATTGTAGAGGAAGCGGCTGAAGTTTTGGAAGCCCACATCGTAACTTCAATCACCAAACACTGCCAACACTTGATTTTGATCGGAGACCATAAGCAGCTGAAACCAAACACGGCCAATTACAGCTTGGAAAAGCAATACCACTTGGGAATCAGTCTGTTTGAAAGAATGATTCGAAACAATATTCACTGTTACACCCTTAACGTGCAACACCGCATGCGGCCCGAGATTTCAGCTCTGATCCGACCCACAATTTACGATTTTTTGGAAGACCATCCTTCGGTGTACAACAGACCGAAAATATCAGGCGTCGACAATTGTGTATTTTTCATCGATCATACGCATGCTGAGGAAGAGTGCGAGGGTTCGAGCAAAATCAACCTGCACGAAGTCTCGTTTTTTACTTACCTTGCAAGACATTTGATTTTAAATGGTTACAACCCGGCAAACATCACGATTCTGGCGGCTTATTTGGGCCAGTTTTTTGCGTTCCAGAGGGAAAAAAAGGCGCATAACGATTTGCTGAAAGACGTCCGAGTTGCCGTTTTGGATAATTACCAAGGAGAGGAGTCTGATATCATCCTTCTTTCGTTAGTTCGAAATAACAACGAAAATAAAATTGGTTTTCTAAAAATCGAAAACCGTGTCTGCGTCGCTCTTTCGAGGGCCAGGAATGGGTTGTATATAATGGGAAATATGACGCAACTGTGTTTTGAAAATAAAGTATGGACGTTATTGCTTATGGTAAATATTTGATTTATTTTTTCAGCTTTGGCGCAAAATCAAAGCGAGTCTTGAGCAACAAAAGGCTCTCGGGACTGAATTACCTCTCAGGTGTCAAATTCACCAGGACCAAGTCACGTATGTGAAATCCGAGAGTGACTTCTTTTCGGTTTCTGAAGGTGGTTGCAGTAAAAAGTGTGGTGCAGAGCTGAAGTGTGGTCACAACTGCAACTACTTGTGCCACATTCGGGACAGAAGCCACATGGTTTACAAATGCCAAGCCGAATGTAAAAAGTAAGTGGTTTTGGATCATTTCATCTGATTAGAATAAGATGTATTCGCAAGAAGATTATTAAAAATTAGGTATTTGCTGTAAAATTATTCACAAAAATTGTGTTTTATTATTGCTTCTGTAATCAATATACGTTTTTACAGGAATTTGTGTGAGAAAGATCTAGCACATATCTGCAAGAAAATGTGTTTTGAAGATTGCGGTCCTTGCAATTACCTAGTACACAGAGTTCTAGCTTGCGGTCACGAAGCCAATATCCAGTGCCACATCGATCCAGAAATCTACAAATGCGAAATTTTGGTTTCAACCGAGTTGCCTTGTGGTCACATGGCTGATAAACCCTGCTTTTCCAATCCTGTAACTTTCAGGTGTCCACACATTTGCGATGTTCAAGTACAGCCTTGTGGTCATGCATGTGAATTGCTATGCCATATCCGCAAAGATCCTGACCATTTAGAAGTAAATAAGTTTTTTTTTACTAAACCCTTGTGTCTTAACATTGCTGTATTGTAGTACAAGTGTAAGAAACCTTGCACCCGATTCATGAAACGTTGCACCATCAATGATGAGGATCATAGATGCAGGAAGATGTGTTTCGAAGACTGCGACGTTTGCACAGTTGTTGTAAGAAAGAAGAGAACTCTGTGCAACCACTATTACGACGTCCGTTGCTGTGAAGATGTGGACGAAATCAACTGTGAAAAACCTTGTGCTAAAATACGAAACTGTGGCCACCCTTGCAAACGTAGGTGCAATGAACCGTGCCAAGACTGCCAAATCAAGGTATGACTTATTTGCTTCCAAACTTTTGTCCAAATTAAAAAACGAATAATAATGTAATTGTTCAATTACGTTTTAGGTGACTAAAATACACCCCATTTGTAACCATCCCGTGAAAATGAAATGCTGCGAGGAGCCTGACCGCAAGTACTGTAACAAAGACTGCCCCTTGACACTTCCCTGTGGCCACTCTTGCACCAAAAAGTGTAACGAGCCCTGCACCCCCGCTTGCGCCGTCTTGGTCGACTGTTCGGGCATCGAAGCCGAATGTGGCCACTTGGTGACCAGAATGGAGTGCCACATGGCCACATCTTCGGTCGACCCCAAACGTCTAATACACTATTGCAGTGCACCCTGCAAGCAAGAGCTAAAATGTGGCCATTTGTGTTCGGGCTCCTGCGGTGAGTGCTACCAAGGCCGCATCCACAAGCGATGCTCGCAAAAATGTGGAGCCCCCTTGGTGTGCGACCACCCTTGCGATATTCCCTGCAGACAAGCCTGCAGGCCCTGCAGACGCGTCTGTTCCTACACTTGTGGCCACAGCATTTGCAAAAAGAAGTGCGGCGAAGTCTGTACGCCTTGCAGAGAACCGTGCTTGAGGCGGTGCCTCCACCAGTGGTGCACCAAGCTGTGTGGGGAGCCCTGCAGTGTGCCCCCATGCACAAAACCGTGCCAGAAGGCGCTCAAATGTGGGCACTTGTGTATTGGTTTTTGTGGGGATCCGTGTCCACCAAAATGTTTGGTGTGCGATAAGGAGGAGTTGCTTGAAGTGTTCTTTGGAACAGAAAGCGAAGACGCCAGATATGTTCTCTTGAACGACTGCAAACACATTGTTGAAAATGAGGGAATGGAACACTGGCTCAGACAAAACGAGTTTCAGATCAGTTACAAATTGTGTCCAATGTGCAAAACTGCGATTAAAACCACTCAGCGGTACCGGGATTACATTAAAATGGCCATCAAAGATGTGGCTCAAGTAAAGATTAAAGCGAACGGGAGTCCTGCCGAAATCCGGGAAAAAACGGAGAAAATCATAGAAACTTTACAAGTCTTGGAAACCAAATGTAGAATGCTTAAAATGTGTAAGTACGAAGTGAAGAATCAAAGATCGATTAGATATTACATTGAAAATGTTTTCAGACTGCGGACCCATCACAGACGTGTTGAGAGCTCTCAAATCACGAATTCAACAGTCCAACAAGGGCAAGAGACAACACTTAAACATTTTCGATGTTCAGTCCCTTATGGCGAAGTTGCAAATAGTGGTCCACATTGCTAACATTTGCTGCAACGAGAAAGTTATTGTGGAAACACTCCATGAAATCTTCTTTCCTCAAGTGTCGCTTATTGTCGGAGTTCTGATGCGAGACGTGGACATAACAAATCAAGAGACAAGCGACTTGAGTTACGAAATCAACAGACTGTCCCGAATTGTGGATTTCAGTTGCCTTAAAAAAACTTCACAATTTTCCTATTATACAGCCAACAATGCGACTGCCAAATCATTGATAAGCACTGTGGAAAAGAAGCTTTTTTCTTGTCAGAAATTTACAAAAGAGGATAACAATTTGCTGAAGGATTGTTTAAGAGAATTGAACGATGTTATGAAATCGGGACTCGCTATTTCGGATCAGGAAAGAAGGGAAATTTTGCAAGCTATGGGTTTTAGTAAAGGCCACTGGTACAAGTGTCCCAACGGGCACGTCTATGCTATTGGTGAATGTGGGGGGGCTATGCAGGAAGCGACGTGCAATGAGTGCGGGGCTCGAATTGGAGGCTCCCAGCATAGACTTCTGCAAAGCAATGCTGTGGCCACTGAAATGGATGGAGCTGTTCATGGGGCCTGGACCATAGCAACTAATTTGCATAATTATGCACTATGATGAACTAAGTGGAATTTTAATTACATGTATTTTATCAGTGGGTAAACCAAAACTTTGTTTTTAATATGTATTTGTATCTGCTTAATAATTATAAAAAAGAGTAATAATATGTTCCTAATGCATGTAATGTTCTAATAAAGAAATTTAACCAATATCAGCCCGTATAACTAGAACCTAGCTAGTGAGTTTAGATCTATGGAACCCATCAGAATATTTAAAAAGAACGAAAAACCGACGGTTTTTGTTAAAAATTTATGAAAAATTCATATTTATTTTTGATAAGACAATAATTAAGAGATGTATTCATAACAAAATAATTAAAATCTAGGAATTACGAGTCATGGCGTAACATGGTAACGATATAAAAATATCTATTGAACTGATGCTATTGGTGCGATAGTTTCAATTAGTTAAGGTTTGCCAACATTAGATTTCAGTACATACAAATTGGCAATTTCACAAATTTGTGTAATTTTTCTCTACAATTTTACAATACGAATGCGATTTATCTCATCTCTATATCAGAGTCTATACTCTGGTCTCTGCTCTGGTCTATTATATAAAACAGGACTGTGATTGACTGACAGACAACGCACAGCCTAGACCACTAAACCTAGAAACATGAAATTTAGAAGATACGTTCCTTAGAGGGTGTAGAGTTCCGCTAAGAAGGGATTTTTGAAAAATCCCTTTCTAAAGGGGTGAAATGGGGTGTTAAAATTTGAATACAAATCCGTCATTTTAAAAGAAATATTAAAGGAATATTCATGAAAATTGGTATTTAGGCCTTACGTTAAAATGAAGAAACACATGTTTCAGGATTTTCGAAAAATCAACCCCCAAGGATGTTAAATGGGGTGTTAAAGTTTATTTAAAAATTCGTAATTTTAAAAATTATATCCACGCAAATTGTTACTTGGGATTTCGGTTAAAGATAACAAACGCATGTATTAAGTTTTGGCAATTCCACCCCTAAGAGGGTTAAATATAAACTTTCATTTTTAAACTTATATTCATGAAAATTTTTATTTGAGCTATAGACTAAAAATAAACAAACGCGTGTTTTATCATTTTTTTAAATTCCACCCTCAAAATGTGGAATTTAAAATACATCATTTTTGAACTTATATCTATGAGAATTTGTATTTGGGTTTTTGATAAAAAATTAAGAAACACGTGTTTTATGATTTTAAAAAATTTCACCCCCAAGGAGTTAACTATACTACAAATCCGTCAGTTTTGAACTTATTTCCATGAGAATTGGTATTTGGGCTTTCGGTGAAAAATGAAGAAACGTGTTTTATGATATTTAGAAATTCCACCCCCTAAGAGGGATAAATTTTAAAATCCGTTGTTTTTGAAGTTATATTCATGAAAATCGATATTTAAGCTTACGGTTAAAAATGAAGAAAGGCGTGTTTCTAGAGTTTTTGAAGTTCCATCTTCCAAAGGGGTTAAATATAAAAATACGTAACTTCTAACCATAAAACCATAAAAATTGGTATTGGGGCTAGGTATATGCTAAAAATAAAAAAACGCGCGTTTTAGGTTTGTTGGAAATTATTCCATCCCCCAAATTGAAGAAACATGTGGTTTTTGATTTTTAGGAACTCCACCCCCAAAAAGGATGGAATATAAAAACCCGTTATAGTTTGAAGTTACATTTGTGAAAATTGATCTTTGAGCTTTTCGTTAAAAATAAAAAGGGCATGTTTTTGAATTTTCGGAAGTTCCACCCCCTAAGGGCGTAAATATAAAAATCCGTAATTTTTAAAGTTCTAACCATGAAAACTGGTATTTAAGCTGTCGACTAAAAATGAAAATAACGCGTATTTCAGGTTTGTCAAAAATTCCACCCTCAAAGGGGTTAAATGTAAAAAATCATTCATTGCTGAAGTTATAATTATGAAAATTGATATTTGGACATTTGGTTAAAAAAGAAGAGACGTGTAATTCAGGATTTTCAGAAATTCAACCCCCGAGAGAGTTAAATACAAAAATGCATAATTTTTGAAGTTCTATTTATGAGAACTGGTATTTGGGTTTTTAGTTAAAAATGAAGAAACATATGTCTCATAATTTTTTAAAATTACACTTACAAGGGGGTTAGATAAGGATAACAGTGAATAAAAGCCATTATAAAAACAGCCAAAAGTAACTCGGTTTCGTATTGGGACACCTTACTAAGTTTTGCGGTATTTTTCCGGGTTTTAAAATAATTGTGGACATGCGTACGAAGCCGCGGGCAACTACTAGTTAGTTTTGATCGTGAACACAAACACGAACCAGAGATGCACGAACTTCGTTGGGACTCGTGATTTGTGGTTCGGAGGTGTCGTTTGTCTATTTATTTTGCGGAAAGTGTGCAATTTTATGTAGTAACGTAAATCAGCCATTTTTATAATTTTTGATGTGTAATCGTTTAATCTAAACCGTTGACTTAATTACTTACTGCTGACGTGAAATGGATGTGTAGTTATAAACTGTTGTGTAAGTTCCTAGAATGCAGAATTGGAGACAGGGTAATCCCAGAAATCCACGCGGAGGCGGTGGTGGGAACCCTAATTGGCGGTCTCGACGAGGTAATAATCAACTTATTTTTATTAAAACAGTCATCAATTTTTATTAGTTTGCAAATGAAGTGATGAGAAAAAATTATCGCGGTGTGTATATTTTGCTATTATCTCTTCATTTTTATTTCTACTGCGTACCTATGTTTTTTGTATCAAAAATTTACTTTCATTTTACTTCATGATGTGCTAAAATATGTGATTATTATTTAACATTATGTCCAATATGAATTATATATAGGAATCAGCATTCAGCATGTGTGATGACTCATTTTTGTTATCAGTACAATTGCTTGCATAACATCTAGATGTAACAAAGAGACTACAGAAAAATGAAGCAAGCTTTTGTTTTAAAGTAACTCCAATAACCGATAATAATCTGCCGATAACCGATCAACTGAATATCAACCTCATGTGCTCATCTGATACCAATAACCGCCTAGATTTTAAAACAAAGGTATTTCCCCGATAATAAATAAATAATGACAGTGAAGGGCTTTCACATTATGTGAAAATAAATTAAATATTACGAGGTTTCTGCTAATCTTAAACTAAAAATTAGTAAAACAGGAAGATTTTGTTATCGATTTTATCATTTTTAGGTAATAATGAAGTGTATGAAAGCCATAATATTCATTATAAAAGAGCTGTTTTACACTATTTGTATGTTTAAAGGAAGAGAAAATGGAAGTTCCAACAACAGGAGAAACAATTATTCTAGGAGCGGAGTACGCCGAAATCGAAGTCCGAGCACCAGTTCCGAGCAGTCCTATCCTGGTAGGAATCGTTCTGGATTCGGTCCAGGGCGGCAAGACCAACGAGGTGGCCGAAGACCCAATCAAAATGAAAGAAAAATGGGTTTCAAAGCCCTGCAAGATTTGTTAAATAAAGATTCCGAGGATTTAATCCTGGAATTGTCAAACATCAACAGAGGTATACAGGACTACATCAAAACGAGTTTGTCCGACGATGGCATTGTCCTGTTCGTCAAAGTTTTGAAGAAAGTGTCGGATTCGGCCTTTGTTGAAAACAAGTACAAGGTTTTACAATTATATCTGGATGAAGTATTTGTTGACAAATTGGTAAAGTACGTAGCTTTACTGCCAATGCAAAGCCATTTAGACCGCGAAAAGAATCAGTTTTTGTGGGAAAACACTGATGAGTTTTGGAACAACGTCATAGGAATTTGCGAGGATATTTATGATGCAATCCCCACATTTGGGTTCAAAGTTTTACCAAATATACTGAAAAGTTTACTTGTCTGTTTCCCCGCGTTTCAAGACCAACACAAACAACACATTTCGGATGGAATAAAGGAAAGTGTGAACAAACTCAACGAAAGTATACAAATTATGATTGCGGAAGAAGAAGAAAAGAAGAAAGCCTCAATACAGAAGAAAGTGTCTACTTTAATCGAGGAAGAACCACCGGATGATTTCCATCAAATTTCTGTCTACCCCAATTCACTTGAACTCCTTGGTGGCACTCGAGTTTTTCTACGAAAAAATGTAGTTGAGGGCCCTTATAAAGACGTGCATCATTACTTGGATGTCCAGTTTAGGCTGCTAAGAGAAGACTTTGTTGGACCTTTAAGAAGTGGGATTGCCACGTACCGATCAGAATCAACCAAGAAACAGCGAATTGAAAGTGTGAATATTTACAAAAAAGTACAGTTTTTAAATCAAGAGACAATCAATGAACAGTACTGCATTCGATTAAGATTCGACTTTTCACGCAATCTAAAGAAATTTCGCTTCGAAGACTCCAAGAAATTTATGTTTGGTTCTCTTCTCTGCTTCACCTGCGACAATTTCAGGTCACTACTCTTTGGCAAAATTGCTCAGAGAGACGTGAAAGACCTCGAAAAGGGAGAACTGATTGTAGGTTTTGATCAAAATGTGCTCGTGGACTATAAAGCGAACTATTTGATGATCGAATGCGGAATTTACTTCGAACCGTATTTCCACGTCCTCAATGTCCTCAAAAACATAAACACTGACGAATTTCCGATGGAAAAATACATCATTCGCGTAGACCCCACACCACAACCGCCGGAATACCTCAATGACCCAACCCCCCGTAAAATTTCAATCCGTGGTCATGAATTTTTCCCTCTTCAAAACTGGCCAAACACCAACTTTTACACTTTCAACCAATCGCAGCTAACTGCCTTCCGAGCAGCTTTAACGCAAGAGTTTTCCGTCATTCAAGGCCCACCTGGCACTGGGAAAACCTTCCTTGGGCTCAAAATCGCCCACACTTTGCTGGAAAATCAAGACATTTGGTTCAAGAAAACCCCATTGTTGGTCATCTGTTACACCAACCATGCCCTCGACCAGTTCCTGGAGGGTTTGACTCAGTCCACTGACAGAATCCTTCGAATTGGGGGACAGAGTAAAAACGAAAATTTGGCAAGGTTCAATTTGAGAAATACAAAGTTTCGGACAAGCCCGGCCGTTTTGCAACAAAGAAGCGAAGTGAAAGTCCTTCTGCAAAAAATCCACAGCATAACGGAGAACTTGAAACAAATCGATTTTTATCACAGCGTCAGAGCTTTCGAAGTTTTTGCCGATGTGGTACCGAATTTTACGAAAACATGGTTTCATCGCGCTACAAGAGACGAAATACTGGACTGGTTGCTGCCCGAATATGGAAATGAAGACATGGATACGAGTAATGAAGTGAAAAGTCCCGGCAATGTTGCAGAGGTTTGATAACTCTCGATTTGAATTGATATCAAATTCAACTTTTTCAGGTTCAGGATAAAATTGCTAACTTGCAGGTTGAAGATGTAATATTTGATGAAGATTTCTCTGATTATGAAATCGAAGAAGATGAAAATATGGAAATTGAGTTGGATGATATTTTCAATGAAGTGAATGCAATGGCAGTTCAGTGCAGCATTCCTCTTATTACGCTCTCCTCACTTCAGCAAAGGATTTCTACACTAGATAGGACTTTCCATCAATTGAAGCAAAAAGAAGAAATAACTACGGAGGATATTTTCGAAGAAGATCGAATTGCCTTCGAATTGTATAAATTGAAATTTCGTTACGACAGTTTAAATGTAAGTGATTCTATTGTTTTGTGAAGAAAAGAAGTAGAACTTTGCTTTATTTTAGGCGAAAGTTGAGCTATCTAAAGATTATTTTATATTTTTGTTCTTTGCAGTTTAGACTAACCGAAGGCAAGCAAATGCGTTTCACGAAAAGGAAAGTTTCTGATTGGTCAGAGTTCACGAATCCTCATGAATTGTCACCCGACGATCGCTGGAATTTATACTTCTTTTGTTTAAATTTATACAGGGAGAAATTAAATGAGAAGTTGGGCTTACTAAATGAGCAATTCCGCGAACAACACAAAATCTATGAAGAAATGCGGGACATTGAAAACACGAAAGCAATGAAAAATGTGCTTGTTGTTGGAATGACGACTACCGGAGCAGCCCGTCTAAGATCTTCGTTGCAAACATTGAAAAGTCCAATCGTTATTGTTGAAGAAGCAGCCGAAATTCTAGAAGCTCACATCATTTCTTCTTTGACTAAACATTGCAAACACTTGATTCTCATCGGAGACCATCAACAGTTGAAACCGAGCACTGCGAGTTATAACATTGAAAAGTTTTACAATTTGGGGATAAGTCTATTTGAGAGAATGGTTGTTAACAAAATCCAGTTGAATACCCTAAACGTTCAACATAGAATGAGGTCGGAAATTGCCAGTTTGATCTCGCCAACCATTTATCCAACTCTGCAAGACCACCCATCTGTGAACGATAGACCTGACATAAAAGGGGTCGATAATTGCTTGTTTTTCATCGACCACAAGCACGCAGAAGCAAATTGTGAAGGCACAAGCAAGAAGAATTACCATGAAGTTGAGTTCTTGATCTATTTCGCAAGGCATCTTATCTTGAACGGTTACAAACCCGAAAACATCACAATTCTGGCTGCTTATTTGGGACAAATGTTCGAGTTGCAGAAAGAGAGGCGCATACACAAAGAGCTTCTAGCGAACGTACGAATTGCAGTTTTAGATAACTACCAAGGCGAAGAATGCGATATTATCCTACTTTCGCTGGTTCGAAACAACGAGGAAAACAAAGTCGGGTTTCTATCAATTGAAAACAGAGTTTGTGTTGCGCTTTCACGAGCCAGAAACGGCTTCTATCTAATGGGAAACATGGATCAGTTGTGTGCCGCTAGTCAAGTAATATATAATTTCGTAACTACAAATAAAGTTTGGAGTATTTTTTAGCTTTGGCGTGAGATTTACAAGACTTTCGAACGCCAGAATGCCATTGGACCTCACCTAGCTCTACGGTGCCAAGTGCACCCAGATAAGGTCACGTATGTGGCAACTGGAAAAGATTTCTTGAATATATCAGAAGGAGGGTGCAACCAGAAATGTGGGGCTGATTTGGTGTGCGGTCATCAATGCACTTCTCTTTGCCACGTGTTAAATCGAGATCATGGAAGCTACAGGTGCCTTGAAACTTGCGGGAAGTAAGTCCATTTGTGAGATTAATTAACATTGGCTAACTTGAAATTTTAGAAAATTGTGCGATAAAAATGAACTACATCTATGCCAAAGAAGGTGTTACCAAGAATGTGGCCCTTGCACTTACAAGGTGTCAAGGACTCTAAAATGTGGGCATGTTGTGAATTTGGAGTGTCACCTTGATCCTGCAACTTACAGTTGTGAAGAGCTCGTGCCTACGAAACTTCCCTGTGGTCATAATGTTGACAAACCTTGCCATTGCAATCCTGAAACTTTTTCTTGCCCTTTCCCGTGCGAAAAACAGGTGGAACCTTGTGGCCATGCGTGCACCAGAAATTGCCACATTCGTCAGGATCCTGATCATTTACAGGTAGGTTTTACAAAAAAAAAGTACAAAAAGCATTGCCCGATTTTGTAAACATTTCTTTTATAGAGTTTATTACTTTAATTTCTTTATTTTCTAAATTTAAAATTTTACAATTATGTCTAATTCATTTTTTCAACAACTACAACGTTCTCCATAGGGATCATCAGTCCGGTTAGTAAACTTGATATACACTTTAAATTATTACCACAATTTAAAGAATTGCATGGAATAATTCATAAATAATTCGTTGTTATCTTGTTTCTTTTTTAGTATAAATGTATGAAACGTTGTGCTAAATATCAAAAAAATTGCAAGGCCGAACCCGAAAAACATAAGTGTAAGAAATTATGTTTTGAGGAGTGTGACGCATGTATGGTCCGTGTTAGGAAACAACGAACCATCTGTCCACATTTTTACGACGTGCCTTGTTCCAGTAACGTAGACGATATAAGCTGTGAAAAGCCTTGCACCAAAATATTGCCTTGCAATCATAAATGCAAAAATAAATGCAATCAACCGTGTGGAAACTGCAAAGAAAAGGTGAGTAAAATTAATTTCGATCCGAATGAGGAGTTTATCATTCTCATAGGTTGAGAAACAAATCCCGGTATGTGCCCACACGATCAAAGTAAAATGTAGCGAGGAACCTCTCCGAAAATTCTGCACTAAACAATGCCCTCTGAAACTATCCTGTGGCCACCCTTGCAAAAAAAAATGCAACGAGTCTTGCACCACAACTTGCAACGTTCTGGTCAATTGTGCAGTGAAAGCCCCTTGTGGCCACATCGTGAACAAGTTACCGTGTTACCTAGCCCATGGTGTTCTCGACTCTAAAACCCTCCTACAACATTGCAACCACCCTTGCCGTGACCAGTTATTGTGCAAACACAACTGCTCAGGAACCTGTGGGGAGTGCTCGCAGGGCCGTATCCACAAACGCTGCGACGCAAAATGCGGGAACCCCCTCGTGTGCAACCACATTTGCGACTTCCCCTGTAGACAAGCCTGCAGGCCCTGCGTGCGCCCTTGCCCTTACAAGTGCAAACACAGCGCGTGTGGGAAGCGCTGTGGCGACATTTGCGTCCCGTGCAAGGAGAGCTGCCCTCGCAGGTGCAAGCACCAGAAATGCACCAAGTACTGCGGGGAAATCTGCGACGTGCCCCCTTGTCAAGAGCCCTGCATCAAATTGCTGCCATGTGGCCACCAGTGTATCGGCTTCTGTGGCGATCCTTGTCCCAAAAAGTGCCGCATTTGCGATGAAGACGAAGTGACTGAAGTTTTTTTCGGGTTTGAGGCTGAAGACGATGCCCGGTTTGTGCTCCTGGAGGACTGCGGCCACGTTTTTGAAAACACGGGACTGGAAACGTGGCTAGGGCAGGATGACGGAGAAGTTATCAAGTTCAAGGAGTGTCCACGGTGCAAAACGGCGATTAAAACAACGGCCAGATTCAGTGATTATGTCAAGAAAGCTAAGGCTGATGTTGCCAAAGTTAAGAAAAATCTGCACGGGACTGAGAAAGAGTTGAACAAGAAGAGGCAAGAACTGGCGGGACAGCTACTGGCAGTTAGAGCGAATTCACAAAACTTCTTCAAAGATATTTTGGCCGCGATGGAAACCCGTCTGCGAGTTTCTTTAATGGGCAAACGCCAACGTATCAACAAATTTGAGTTGAATGCGATTGAATCGAAACTGCAAATCATCGAACATATCGTTGACATTGGCAAAAACTGCCCCAAAGCTGTTTCACAAACTCGCTACTCCTCTCAGGTCAAATTCATTCTTAAGATTTTGGAACGAGAGGACGACTACATAACAGATCAAGAAATAAACGATATCCAGTACGAATTGAATCGTTTGTCACGAATCGCCGAATTTGAAGAAATCGAAATAAGTTCGTCAAATTTTATTCAACGATACGTAAATGATTCCAAAGTTCGGCGCCCCACAGATCAAATTGATGGTCTTCTGTTCGGTTTTGGCAAGTTTTATGATCAGGATGAACAAACCGTGAAGCAATTATTGCAAGAATTGAGTCGATTGGTGGCGTCGGGAATAGGAATTTCAGAACAAGAAAAAAGGGAAATTGTTAAAGCCATGGGTTTCAGGCAAGGGCATTGGTTCAAGTGTCCCAATGGCCATCCTTACTGCATCGCAAATTGTGGGGGAGCAATGGTGGAGTCAAAATGCCCGGAATGTGGGTGCAAAATAGGGGGAACCAATCACACATTGCTAGCCGATAACGCGTTGTCTCCCGAAATGGATGGTGCACAGTTTGCCGCTTGGTCGGAAACTGCAAACAATATGGGCAATTTTCTATTTGATTTTTGATTTTGATGATTTATTCAGTTAATTAACACGATTATTACTTTATAGATTTATTAAATTTATTATTACATAGTAGTTGTTTTATGAATGGCGCTTATTCCCGTTACATGTCAGACTTTGGACGCTTCTCTACCCAGTTCTTGATTGCTGGTATTTCCAAAACGCTTTTTTTCAAAGCAACAAGGTTCGGATAATCGGCGATAATGTCGCTTCCGCACATAAAACAAAGATATTTCAACAGGGCAACAAAGAATAAGTCGGCCCATGTGAGCTGAAATAACAACGTGGAATTTCTGTAACACGAGACAATTTTATACCTTTCCAACGGCAAGATGTCCATTGTTAGCCTTGACAATAGCATCCAGACGTTGCAAGTAATAAGGGATGGTCTCCTTAAATAAGGGCTCTTTCCTGGATTCTTTCACAGCTTCGTTTTGCTCGTAATGGTAAAGGGCGATTTCTGTCAAACAAGTTGAAAATTTTAAAAAGTCCTGATTAAAATAATAAGGCGGCATCGAAACGTTTTGTTTCCCAAATACGGGTTATAACAAAAAACCGTTTCTTCTGCTTTCAGATTTCCATGGGAAGTTTTTTCTGCACTCCTTTTGTAACAAATATAAAATGTTAAAATGAATTATCGTTGAAGTCTTTCTTTAAATTTTGAGGGATTTTACAAATTTTATTTTTGAAACCGATCACTGATAAGTGATAAGCAGTAAAAGTCGAAACTACAGTAAGATTTAAAGCAAAATCATTTTGCGAAATAAATTTTTGCACGTGTTTTGTTGGATACTTTGCCATTATTTCGCTTCAAAGTCATAGAGCTGAGTAAATTGGATAAGAGGGCGGAGCCTAAATGCGCACAAATGTAAGAGGGGACAGGAAGCAGTGGCGTAACAAAATGTGTCAGTAGATTGTTTAAGAGATAAGTGCTTGTAAATAATAAATTCCACTGCCAATATTACAGTACACTTGCAACTGCTCCAAATGAACTCTCAAATGATGTCTTTTCCTTTCGTTCTTTGTGAAATCTTGCGATAATAAAGCATATCTGCACGCCACTGCTTTAAAAACTCCCCTGCTTTTTATAATGGACTCGTCCGAGACGCGTTTTGGTCATCTACGCATAACCGCCCAGGTATGTGCTTCTGTCATTTGACAGACTAAAAAACGAAAGCGGTCCAATAATTTTGTCTCGACCACGGTCTTAGAATTGGCAGGTCTGGAAACTCATGTCTCAAAACTGAGGTTTTTTCCTGGATCGTGGGTGGCTGTTTGGGCCACTATACCCGTAGCGCCTCTGGCAGATACTATGATGAAACTGGATTTTTATGAATGAAAAAACGAGAAATTTGCGTAATATTTGACAAATGTCAAATTATTTTGACGGATGTGAATGGTAATCAGCAATGCCCAAAATGGGAATCAAATTGTGCTTAACGGTGGTAATGAATGTGGTAGACAGGTTTTAGTTGAGTTTATTTACGTTCCCGAGCCATTTGCGTACTGAAACATTCATGTAGGGACATAACCTTATTTGTGCATTAACCGGTCCTTTGGCGTTTATTTTACTCTAAATATGAGCCAAACTCAACAAAAGCAAATTTTTGAGGTAGATGATTGGAGAAACTCGAATATTACGTCTAGAATTGGTGCTATATAACGAAAGTCTCTATCAAAAGAAACTGATTTTTACAACTGCAAGGAGGGCTCCGTGAGACGTTCGAAAGTGTGTATTTGCATTTTACTTTCAAAAATGCTTTCTGTGCAGTAATGTAGATATTAATAATTTACCTTTTTTAATATAAAATACCAGCTTAAAAGAGGTAATCAAGTCCCAGAGGTTATCACGTAAAAGACAAAAAACGGGATAAATATCCAAAAGCAAGTGAGTAACACATAAATAAAGGTCACAAGAACACAATGACAGAGTTTTGTGTTAAGAATGATCCAAAAAACTACTGGAATAATAAAGAATTTGATTCCAAATTGGAGACTTATATAAATTACCGTGTGAGGGCGCCACGGGTATAGTTGCCCCGTGGCCGACGAAAATGACATTTCGCTTCACTCATGTGGCCTTCTCACTGGCCATGAAATTCTGATTCAGATCAGAAGGCCTTGAAGCAGCCGGCACGTAGAGCCCTCTGCAGGGCAGAATAGCAGAATAAAACCGCGAAATTCTAATATAATTCTACCATTACTTAGTTACTGTTAATTAATATACATTTGAAGAGGCATTGTTGTGAATGTTCAACTCTTGACACGTTTCTAAATAATTTCGTTGAGGTATTTTCTTCGTTTTTTTTTTGTCATTGTGTTTTTCTTATTCAATGGGTAAACGTAAGTGCTTCGCCTGCATTAACCCGAATAAACATTTAACATTTTTAACATTCAAGCAACTAAATCCCATTTCAGTTCATAGTAGAATTTTGCAACAACGTATTTGCATTTTTTGGAGTGAAATGGGGCACAAATTGAGAGTTTATGGAGGGTTTTCTTGGCTCAACATTTGTGGCTGGGATTTAGTTTAACAGAGAATTTTTTCCTATACAGACACTCTCAATTTGTGCTTTATTTCACACAAAAAAATTAAATGCGCTGTTGCAAAATGAAATAGGATATAAACTGGTGAGCATAACTAGAGCCCCACCCCTAATTTTGGTTGTAACTACTTTAAACTTTAAATGAATGTATCCAGCATTTGGATACTTTGAAAATGAAGTAAAACAACTCCAAAAACTAATGAAAAAAAGTTTCGCTTAAATGGCCCAGATGGTTTTAATTCGTATTGGCGGGATTTGCGGAAGGAACCTCAACTGACGAGCAAACGGAATCTTGGGGGAGGTACTGTTATGGTTTGGGGACCCTTTACCAAAGAAGGAACTTTGAATTTATCTTACCCAACAACACGGATGAATACAAGAGAGTATCTTGATGTCTTAGAAAGTCGTTTGTTGCCATTTTTAAATGAAAACAACCACAATCGGTTCATATTCCAAACAAGACAATGCGCGAATACACGTAAGCAGAGAGGCGATGGCATGTTTTGAGGACGAAAATATCGACTTGTTGGAGTGGCCTGCTTACTCCCCGGATATGAACCCTATATAAAACCTTTGGGAAATTTTGGTTCACCGACTATACAAAGACAATAAACAATATGCACCATTAACGAATTAAAACTTTCTTTAGAGGAAGTTTGGAGAAACTTGAAACCTGAAATACTCAAAAAATTGGTGGACAGCATGAATGCGAGAATTTTTGAATTAATTAGAGAAAATGGTGGACCAACCCATTATTAAAAAACTATCCAAATGCAGGATACATTCATTTAAAGTTTAAAGTAGTTGCAATCAAAATTAGGGGTGGGGCTATAGTTATGCTCACCAGTGTATGAAGACCGTAATAAATGGTTAACTTTCTTTGGTTATTGTTCTAGTCATTACTTAGTAAAACCAAGCAACATATTTCTCAATATATTTTTACTTTTAAAGACTTCAAAGATTACGTATAATGCTAAACTTTGCGTAAACCATTTTCACAACAAATTATTGACAGGGATGTAGAAGACACTGTTGAAGAATCTTTTACCGAATGAGATAAAAGAACAAATCAGACTCTGTCATATTTTATACAACCTAATCGAAAAAATTACTCTGATTCTGTCGCATTTTTGATGGGCTTGATGATAAATTACAAATGTGACATGTTTTGAATCCACTGAGAACAAATGTTCACATCACAAACATGAAACTTGTGAACTAAAATTAGAGACGGTTTAAAACCTGTGGTCGACAACTTCTGCAATGAAAAATCTACTTGCTTTAAAGCAAAAAGTGATTGAATTTAAACCAGTAAGTAGACAAACTTTGAAGCTAGTATAGCACGAAAACCTAAACTTTATTAAAATCCCACTTGGTGTGTTAAATACATTCTTAAATTACACAACTTGCTCAACCGTTGTCTTATTTTTATGTTAATTTTGAAGTTAATTTAGCGACACATTTCATTTTTTAAGCTTTTTGATATTTTGTCTTGAAGAAAATGACCAGATTATCTGCTGAAACACATTCGTTTAAATGTTATTCATTTCATAAGGTAGATATCTGATGTACTTATGCCTTTTCTTCGGTTTACTCATTGCAGTGAGTGTTGAACTTAGTATTGCCGTTAGTATCTACACTTCCATGGCTTGAGACCGATCTTAAAGGACGCGGCGAGACATAGGTCTCTGAGACCAATCTCACAGTGAATGGGTTTGTATTAGGGCGTTTTTGTATCGCTGAGACCACTATGAGACGGTTTGACTGAGACCGACTTCAGTGGTAGACTGAAATCTGCCTCGCGACAAGTCTCTGCACGATCATCGAAATCACTGTCCATGACTTATGTATCATGAGGCCGTCTCACTTTGTGTGTCTTTTGAGATTGGTTTCTGAGACCTATGGGCCTTTTCACATCATTCGGTGTGCGAACTCATTATTATAGTATCTCGAGGTCCGATTCTACATACTGTTTGTTGTATTGGGCTTCAGTTACGCTTTTTCCAAAAGTACAAGTTTAACTACCATTGCTGAAAACTTCCTTGAAAGCTATTTTAACTCACCACGTTGTTCTTAACGCATGTATGACAAAATTATTTTATTTCTTTAACAAATAAAGTTTGGTTTGACGCCAAATGACAGCGCTTGACAGATAAAATTTTAAACT
The DNA here is from genome assembly GCA_939628115.1 of Tribolium freemani. Classification (NCBI taxonomy): domain Eukaryota; kingdom Metazoa; phylum Arthropoda; class Insecta; order Coleoptera; family Tenebrionidae; genus Tribolium; species Tribolium freemani. The sequence goes on along the minus strand of OW626785.1, from coordinate 13,135,772 downwards.
CAAACGACGGTAGAGGTCTCAACCTGCCGTGCAATGGAAATGTCAAATAGAATCAATTTCAACAATGGAAACTAGGCTCGGTGGAACGGCCAAATGAGTGAAGCGAAATGTCATTTTCGTTGGCCACGAGTTGCCCTTCATAGCTATTGTGATCCAGGAAAAATGCTTCATTTTCGTAACGTACTTATGAATGGAGTTTCCAGACCTGCCATTTTATGATCGTGGTCTCGACTAAAGGTCACTTATTCTGCGGAACTATTTATAAATAATTACTCACTTTGGCGCAAATCATTGATGGTGTCCACAATGGCATCGATTTCCAAATCTTCCCAATCGTCATTGCCGACTAGTTTGACCTTTTTGGCGAAAAATCTAGCCATGGCAATGCTTTGATGTGCCACCTTTCCGTTGTATTCCAAAATGGGGACTTGGCCAAAGGGCATGTCTGAGAGCATTAAAAATATTATTATCAATTATTATTGGCTTGTGTAGGGAAAGAGTACGCACTGGGTTTGAGTTGGGGCCAGTTTTCGCGATCAAAGCGGTGGTCCTCAAATTCGATTCCGCCGTAGTTGAGGAGGAATCTGATGGGTTCGGCGAGGGCTTCCACTGGGAAGTAGGTTAGTTTATATGCAGGAGCCATTTCTTCTGTAAATAAAACGCATAACTGTTAAATACTGAAAATCGTGGAAACACCTGTAGTATTGAATATGTTAATTGACTTGCGGGTGCGCTTTATGCAAGCTCCTTCCATCATTTTGAATGCGTTATTGTGACACTTACGTGACAAGTTAATTGTGTTTTTGTTTTATGGTGTTTAATTCAATTAAACGGTTACCGTCACAAAAATTGATTTCGTTTTTATGATTATTCCATTTTATAATTCTAGACTTTATCCTGTAAGTATTACACGGCCCTAGTATACAAGCTGATACCTAATTCTTAGTTTTTTAAGTTCAAATGTAGTTATAAAATAAAAAAGATAAGAATACAAATAAGAGCAGTAATATTAACCTATGCGTTGCTAGGGGCAATGATAACATATTGTAGATCACTTGTAGCATTATTAATGTTGACATAAAAAGCAGTAATCTTTACTCTCTTCCTCGTAAGCGATAACATGTGATTATGTGAGATAGAGAATACTGAGTGATATTTTTGACTTCAAGAAACGCTATTTGTATTTTATTAAGTTATCAGCAATCGGATTGTTGGGTTAATAGTAACACAAATATGCAGCAGCGGACATCTAATAATGTAGGTATTTATAAGATAATGCAATCACCAAATCACCACTAGTGGTGACTCAATTAAAAAAAATGACTGTAGGTATATTACATTGCAGAATTTTCGATCAAAACATTTTATTAGATAACGGAGTTTTGCAATGTTTTCTCAAGAAAAGGAAACATGAAAAATGACTTAACAGATCTGTACAAAACAAATAGTACTTACTAATCATAATCACATAAAGACCTAGAGTTTTCTTCGATTTTATGGTATTTTCAGTATATTTTTTTAATAGTTTTGGACAACTTTCAACTGGTTTTACACAAACTAGAAAAGTCTAGGGATATTAAATAAATAAATTTTTGGCATTTTTTGAAACGAGTTGTGATGTATTAGCATAAGTTTCACAGATTCCATGAAAAGGACTTTGTTTGCCAGTGTTACATTAAAAAATAAAAAATAAAAAAACAACTGTTGTTTGTAACTTGATCTTGTGTGACGTTTTTACAATTAAAAAAACCAAAAATATTATAATTTTGTTAACTAATGCAGAGTGTGATCTCCCCTACTGATTACTACGGCTCAACATCCTCGTAACACTCTTCTCTATGTTCTTTTGAAAGATTTCTTCCCACACTGCACTTAGGGTTGCGAATAACTCCTGATATTTTTTTTGTGGAACATTTATCCATAGAACTCTTCTTTGGAGTGTTGGAGTGTGTCCTAGATGTGTTCAATGAGTATCAAGTCAGAAGATTGTTCTGGCCACAGTAAAATAGAAATTTCGTTACCTTCGTAAATTTCTTAACCACTTGAACTGTGCGGTTGACTATATCTTGCATAAGAATTAAACCATTACTGTAATTTTAGGTGTAAGGCAAGACAAGAGGTTAGGTTAAAGAATAAGATCCCTATAGCTAATTGTGGTTAAAAATAGTTTAATCAAAATGAGATTGGTTTTTCGTTCGGTTTGTACTCCACCCTACACCATGATTGTTTCACTGAAGTAGGGATACACTCCTGGACCTGCTGGAAAAAATTTTCCTTGCCAGATTCCCTTCAAATACGCATTCTTGTTTAATCCGGGTGGATTCCAAATCGGGATTCATCAGTAAACAAAACGTTAGCGCACTGTTGCAAATTGCAAACAATAAATTCCTGAATGCATGAAAGTCTGGTTCGCGTTTTGGCTAAACCATTTTTAACGACAATTTGGTACAAGGATCTTGTTCGTTAACCTTTTGTCTTGCCTTACACTAAAAAGTACGGTGATAGTTTAATTTTTATGCAAGATATTACCAACCGCACACTTCAAGTGGATAAGGAATTTTTACGAAGGTAACGAAATTTCTGTTTTACTGTGGCCAGAACAATCTTTTGACTTGATACTCATTCAAGTCGTCTAGAAAACACTCCAAAGAAGAGTTTTGTAAAAAAATGTTCCGCAAAAAAGTCATCAGGAGGTCGTCGTCGCAAGTGTCGCAACCTTAAGTGCAGTGTGGAGAGAAATCATTCAAGAAAAGATAACAACTATGCCAGGGCGATGTTGAGCTGTAGTAACCAATAGGGGAGGTCACACTCTGCATTATTAGTTGCCAAATATATTATTTTACTTTTGTTTTTTCTTAAATGTAAAAACGTCACACAAGATGAAGTTACAAACAACAGTTTTTATTCTAATTTTTTTTAATTGTAACAATGGCAAACAAAGTCATTTTCATGAAATCTTTGAAATTTACGTGAATAAATCACAATTCGTTTCAAAAAAATGCCAAAAATTACATGATTATTTAGAAAATTTCCTAATATCCCTAGACTTTTCTGGTGTGTGTATTATAGTAGGTACACTCAGAAAAGTTAAAAATGTCGTGTCCATAAACCGACCCTCATTACTCGGGTCCTCCTCCCAACCGCAGTTGTAAATCATCTGCGAGGGGATTTGCATTTGCATTGAGTTTCAACATCTGTTTATTTTAATTATTTTACATCTGTCGTTTTTAGAACGCGTTTGTTCGCAATTAAATTTTAATTCGCTTTCCGGAAACTGACCGTCAGGGTCGTTTTATTTATTATTATTGTTAGCGTCATTAAAATTTAATCCACGATTAAGCAAATTAGACATTAAGTTGCCATTTAAAATGCATTGACAAATGTCAACTTAATCGGCATTTAAATTTGATTGTAATTAAAATTAAAAATTAAGGGCGAGTTTATAGAAAGCGAAATTAAAATTTAATTCCGAATTAAACTAATTCCACATTAAGGGTCGGTTTACAGAAAGCGGCGAAATTAAAATTTAATTTAAGATTAAACTAATTCGAATTAAGTTGCCATTTCAAATGCATTGACAAACGTCAAATTAATCACGAATTAAATTTTAATTGTACTGTAAACCAACCCTTTTTACAAATGGAGTTGTCCTTACTGTTGGAAAATTTAGATCTTACGGCGGTGGTTCCAACAAGATGGTGCGCTATTGTTACAGATCATTTAAATAAAAATTATGAAAATCGTTGGATAGAACGAGAATCCATTGGATTTAGCCCCCAAAAATACACATTTAACACTGCTGGATTTTTTTGTGGTGTCTATTAGCTATTTCAAAACTATAAAAACGCCAACGTCGCATTTTACCGAATTATTTTTTTAAATAAGATTGATAAAATTGTACAATAGTTATTAATGATTAGATCCCTCATTGAAAGTATAAATTATACTAGCTATTATTTCTTTGAAGTGCATGAATAATTTATAACAGCTAAGTTTGATAGAAAATGCGACGTTGGCGTTTTTATAGTTTTGAAACGGCTAATAGTAATGTAAAGAATCGTATAAGACATGAACGCAGAGCTAATACGTTAGCTAGAGTCAATCGGCTCTCTGAACACTTGTTACACTGATTTTTGCAATAAATAAATAAATAATTCGTTTAATTGGCCTAATTAAACTTTTTATATGACAACTTAATGTCAAATAATTTAATCGTTGATTAATTAAGGTCAGTTTCCAAAAAGCGAATTAAAATTTAATTCCGGATTAAACATAATTAAGTTGTCATTAGATTGCATTAACAAACGCGGAATTAATCCTGAATTAAAATTTAATTGCCAACAAAGGCATTCTAAAAACGGCAGTAGATATTTAAAATAAACAGATGTTGAACTCAATGCAAATGTATCACTTTCCTCTCGCAGATGATTTACAACTGCGGTTAGGTAGGAGGACCCGAGTAATGGGGATCGGTTTATGGAACGACATTTTTAACTTTTCTGAGTGTAGTAGCAGTGGCCTATTTACGTATGGGCTTCACGATTCACGATGTGTAATGGTAAAAAAGCCTGAGTAGTACACGATACAAAAAAAATCTCTTTGAAAAAGTCATCGCAATCGGAATCTTATAATTAGGTATAGTGGTATAGAAATAAAGTTGTAAAAATGGTTACGTTTTTTGGAAAACAAAAACTTTTTAAATAAATATGTATGAAGTGTTTTTAGTAGAAATCTTAGAAAATAAAGGAGACATTTAAAAATCTAGTGTGTGTTTAATGATATCACAAAGAACTTTTTCAGGTGTTTTAATTTAATTTTCAGAATTATACTCTTTTAACTGTTGCGAAACACTAATACTAATGTAATGCCAAAAACATCGCAACTAACTCGTCTTTCGGAGGAGACGTTAAGCCGTCGGTCCCGGTCACTACTAGTTAGTGGTCGTTAGGTCAGGTCAGAGGCTGTAGATGCGACCTGAAAACTCTGGCACTTGGGTGATGGCATTACCACCATACGCATATTTATATTTTTTATTTGTAAAAAATTTTGAGCAGTTCATTTAAGGTGTCACGCGAAGAATGATTTGTTTTACAAAAAAGTTAAATGCAAGAAATTTCCAAAGTACGGCAAAAAAATGTTCCCCTATCAATAAAAATTGTACTTTTTCGGGGTTTATTAATTTTTTCTTATTTTCTGAATTAACTAATAATTTTTTAATGCATTAAAAAAGTGCCCTATAAATATCGCTGAAAAACTAGCATTTTTATTTAAGTCTTGAAGTAGAAAAGTTTTTTATTTTGACCGTCGTAGGCGGTAATATGTGTTTGGAAAACTCTGATGTACACTTAGTTGTGTTTGTAATTTCAATTTCTTTCACAGATGTTCTCATATCTTTTTTATTAATAAAAACAGCAGTAAGACTTTGATACAACAAAATAATATAGCTCCCAACAAATTATTTTGTACAGATGGTAGAAGTAAGTAAAATAATTTTTCATTCTCCTAAATTTGAAATTCGATTATTCAACTTGTGTTGCAAGTTTTTGTTTGGTATAATTAAGGGTTTTTATTTAGATATAGTATTAGTGTGGTATTAGATATAATTTATATTAATTTTTTTACATATTTACTACACTAAACAATACTCTAATAAGCAGGTTCACACACACCTGTCGAAGCGTAAAATTTTAGAATTTCCGGTAATTATTGAACTGATGCTACTTATGCTAAGCTATACTTAGGTCACTGCTTAGGTACGTAATGGTTAAAAAAAGTATGTGTAATACTAACCAGCTGATAATTGATGACGAATGTTAAACACTGGCTGTTTTCACACTGAAACCTTTTTTCGAACGAAGTCAAACAATTAATAGTTATGCACTGCTTTAAATGGTTATTTCAACAATAAAAGAAACCAATGGGAGTGTGGGGCGTAGCTATAATTTGTTCAAGGTTAATTTAAAATAATGTTTTTTTTTATCGAAGTATGCAACTAATTATACAGACGTGATTTGAAATTGTCATTTTCACACTTTACAGTTTTCTGTTTTGCTATGGTTTTGATAGTAACCCAGTGAACCCCTAGAGGGCCCAGAATTTTGGAGTGTTTACAATTGGAGGTTATGTTCGTAGGAGAGGTTATGTTGCCGCATTGAAAACTTACTATCCACGTGTTTAAACCTTTAGGACGCCCTTTTACGTTTCTATTTTTTGAAGAGTGAAATAAAATGTCTTTTCGTGGTCGCGGCGGCGGTGGTGGCGGCTTTGGGGGCCGTGGTCGCGGCGGCGGCGGCCGAAATTTTGGTGGAGGCGGCGGGAGAAATAGTTTTGGGGGTCGCGGGGGCGGGCGAAACTATGACCAAGGGCCCCCTGAGCGAGTGATTCCTTTAGGCTATTTCGACTACACCGTACAAGACGATTTAGTTGCTAAAGTAGAAATCGAAGACGTCCCGTTTTTCAATGCACCGATTTACCTCGAAAATAAGGAACAAATCGGCAAAATTGATGAAATTTTTGGCAATCTCAGGGATTATTACGTTTCGATACGTCTCGGAGACGACATAAAAGCTAGCAGTTTTAAAAAGAATCAAAAGGTAGGAAATAATTCACTTACCGTTTACAATTCTAAATGACAATGGTTTTAGTTGTTTATTGATCCTGCGAAGTTGTTACCGCTTCAAAGGTTCCTCCCGAAGCCTCCAGGCTCAGTCCAGAAACGGGGCGGCAGAGGGGGAGGTCGTGGGGGCGGCGGAGGCCGCGGTGGCGGCAGAGGGGGCGGTGGTCGCGGCGGGTTTGGAGGACGAGGAGGCGGCAATTTCGGTGGACGTGGGGGTCGCGGTGGCGGCGGCGGTTTTAGAGGGGGCCGTGGGGGCGTATTTGGCGGCGGGCGAGGAGGAGGCGGCGGCGGTGGCGGCAAGAGGTGGTAGACTTGAGATTGTGACCATTGTTTTTTGTGGTTGGCAATTGTTCCATTAAGTGTAATTGAGTGTATGAAATTTTTATTAGGAAAATAAACGAAAATTCATCTACAGCAGTTTCATTTCCTAGAAGTCGCCTTTTGAACAATTCTGCCCGTTTAAAGAGCGACTTACACCGGCGAAATTTTAGAAATTAACACTAGGGAGTGGACGCTAAAAAACTGCACGGCTTTTAGGAAAAAATAGAAAATACAATGCATACAAGAACTACAGATTATTTTAATTTTTTGTGTAAATTGGCGCCACTATTTCACAGTCAACAACAAAAAATAAAGAACATTTCAAAAAAGTTAAATTGAAAACAATACCTTAATCATCAAATTTTGTATGTTTTGCTTTCTTTAATAGTTTGTCTCTACCACGTATTTTCTTTTTTGCTTTGTTTAGTTTATCCTCACGATCCTTTTTGATTTTTTCCCAATATGAAGATTCTTCCTCTCCTGTTATTATCTCTTTCTTGCCAAAAGATTCTTGGGTGCAAAAATTTTTTGCTCCGTCAGTAGTGTTAAACCTTACATAAATGTTCTCACTGCCGGGGTTTGGAATGTCTACGTACATTATGTCAGCTGAAGAAGTTTTAATTTCATTCTGAAAAATGATTTATCAGAAATAAATTGATTTTAGGAAAATTTACCTTGAGTTTCTTTGTATCCAGACTAGCTTCGGTTAGCTTTATTTTTACAATAAGTCCCTTGGTAAAATCTTCTTTTTTGAGTTCAGTCTTAGCAGTGGGAGTTTTCGACTTGTCTTCATAATTTGGCTGATTAAACTTGGCTTTCAGAAGATGTTGTTTGAACTCTTTCATTTTTTTCTTTTGTAAATCCAAATACCGATTACGCATCTTCTTCCACTCTTTTCTAAAAAACAAATATTTGTCAGTGATTAAAGATATTTCTCGCTGCTTCACTTACTTTGATAGCACTTGGAGGCCCAAGTCTTTTATGTAATTTTTCTTCTTGTGTTCTTTTTTCAATTTCTTCTTTTTCTTACTTTCGGTATCGTCCGACTCAGAAACGTCTCCAGTATCGAGTTTAGAATTTTTCTCTTTTTCGTCACTTTCGCTGTGTTCATCATTTTCTTCAACTTTCAATTTTTTCTTTTCTTCTTCACTTTCGCTGGGCTCACTTTCTTCAAGTTTTCGTTTTCTTGTTGCCTTTTCGTTTTTTTCTTCAGACTTAGACTTCGGTGTAGAATTTTCAGGTTGTGCTTCATTACTGTCTTGAAATGTTTTAATACTCAAAAGGGTTTCTGGTTCTGTATTTGATGGCATTTTGCAACCAATGCTTTCAAAGTAATTTAAAGCATTTTGAGCTTCCTTTTCTTTCTCGAATTCGACAAATGCAAAACCTTTTATGGCACTATTATTTTTGTATTTCGGTATGGAAACGTAGACCACATTTCCAAATTCAGAAAAGACAGAATTCAACCATTCATGAGTTGCATCGGATTTTAGGCGTTCCACATAAATTGTACAATCATCAACGTTAATCTTTTCTTTGACCGGTTTTGTACGACGAATACTATTCCGGTCTTCTGATAATTCGATTAGCTGCGACTTTTGCACAGCTTTTTGAATATCCTCTATGCTCGTTGTGAGTTTCCTAATTTTGTTAAATTTCAGAAATACGTTCAGATCGACAACTAAAAAAGTGCATGGTATTTATTTACAGCTACTCAAAAAAGATCATTTGATCACTTACAAGGATTCTCCTTTATTAATTGAGAAAGAAATCGGTCTTTGGTGAGGTTAGAGTCGCTAAAATAAAATTCCATTTGCTGCAGAATGGAATTGTACAGTTGCTTTTTTCGATGACGACCTTTTTTAAGTATTGAATCGTCGTGTGCGTTTACATTTTCTTTCGTTTCGTTATCCATTTTCACTATTTCACAGAAGCAAAAATTAAAATAAATTATAACCTAACTTTTTAACGTTTGTGAATGAAAAAGAAGTTCCCGCCGATGGTAATGTCCGCCGATCAACAAATGAGTCAAATGACCAAATTTGTTAGAGTATATTTGGTTGCCTAAAAAAATTAATTCATAGAATACATACAAAATTCATTCTTAATCTATTCCTATTCAAAAAATGAGACAAAAACTATGTCTAGCGGTAACAGATTACGTGTTACACTTTTTAAGTGCCTGGTCAGGCGCGGAGTTTAAGTGACTAACCCTGAATAATAGATTTAAAGAATTATTTCAGAAAAAAAAAATGCTAAACTTATTTTTTTTACTTTTTATGATTGTTCTTCCCGTCCATCAACTCGGAAAATGAAATCCGTACTATTCTTGACAGCAAAAATGAATTTGGATACCTTATTCTTATTCAAATTATTATTATTTAGTTTATTAACTAATTTAATTAATTTATAACATCATTTTAAAATATCATGTGAAACTGAATACCCTTGATTTGATTTTTCTTAGAAAGGAAATACAAAGTCACTGATAAAATGATAAAAGTAAGTTGTTTATTACATTAAGTCACTTAAATCGCTGACATACTTACATTACTTATTGCCTTATGGATTGTGAAATTTAAGCATCAGCACGTAGGTACTTACTTAGGTTATCTCTATATTAGCAACAATAAGCTTTAAGGCATCAACTTAAGTACATTTATAACAAATTGAAGTTTTATCTAACCATAAGTCAGATTACTCATCAGCATCAATCATCAGATTTCTGGCGTCAGTTTAAATTACAATAGCCCATAACTCATTTTATCTTTGCCGACGTTCCTACGTGCTTATTTACCTAACTATATGTATTGTTGGATATATTTTTTAAAGAACAGTGCTAATAAAACAAAGATAACTTGCAAACTTATTGCTTTTGGCGACAATTGGCAAAGCACATTCAAGGTATAAAAATCATAATATGTAGAATTGCCAAAATACTTTTTGAAAACAATTTTATTTTTTTAATTGTTCGTCTTTGGAATTCTACCTTGGCAATAATATCTGCTGATCTACAGGAACCCTTGATTTACAGTAATGCTGAATAATTAGTGATTACTGAAGGTATAAGGTTTTTTCTAGTTCAACTTTAAAATATTACGAAATTTTGCCAAATACGGGGTCACATTTTATTTTTTTAATTGTTCGTCTTTGGAATTCTACCTTGGCAATAATATCTGCTGATCTACAAGAACCCTTGATTTACAGTAATGCTGAATAATTAGTGATTACTGAAGGTATAAGGTTTTTTCTAGTTCAACTTTAAAATATTACGAAATTTTGCCAAATACGGGGTCACCTTGATATGTATAGTTGTGCAAATACTTTAAGGTGTGATGAAGTAAAGCTCAAAAAGAAGTAAAAATAACTTCCACTTGTGTTATTCGAAGGTGTATAACTAGTTTCTCTATTTAGATATACCTACTAGTTGTCAATTAAAAAAAAACAGTCAAGTGACTTAAATTAAACCTTTGTACCCTATTCATATCATTTGTGTGTGTGCTTATACTCTAAAACGATTTACTGATGTCATTGTGTTAATTTTAATAGATAACAATAAACATCTAAGTCATCAAGAGAAATTAGGTTTAAGTCTTTTATCTAAGTCACTCAAACTAACGTCTGCATGAAATTGTAGCAGACGATAGGCAAGTGGAGAGTGCTAGAGATCAGTAAATATTGCAACATTTAAGTGACACACTGATAATGTTACAATAATTATAAGCACGTTCAATCATCTTACAACCTGAATACCTACTTATAGATTACTATTTATCTTTTTGTCATTTTTTTAGATGTGTTTTTAAATGAATTAAAAACTATTCCTTAGCTAATGTATGTGATTATCACAGATTACCGATTATTATTAATATACCTATTTTAGAAAAATGAAAAATTCAATTCAATTTATGACTGAAAATGTCTGACTCTTCAAAATGTTATTATTGTTGCGGCCATAATGAGCCTCTTTATGTACTAATACAATAAAGTAGCAAAATTGGCCGATGCAATGAGCAACCACACCAATCAAATTTTAACTCAACTTTTCTAAAATAAAATTAATTTTTACTACTGAAAGCTTTCTGTAAAGTTGTCGAACATAATGCACTATGCGTCTCATAAAGAGTCGCATTATGTACTTATTACATTAGTAGCAATATTATAATGCGGCACATCTTGCAAGATGTAGACAAAAAACAGACTTCTGATTCTTAGAGCTGTTTCTCATCAACTTTTGAATAAAGGAAATGAATGTTAGAGAAAAGAATAAATTAAAAAATCAGAAAGAAATAGATAATATCTACCATCAAAAACTATTAATAGATTTTGCTTAGTCAAAAATAAGAATACGACATCTCTTGATAAATAAAAGTATTATCAAAATGAGAATTTTTGCTGTAAACCGATAATGTTTTATCCTGAAAACTTAAAAAAATTGTTATAGAGAAGAAAAAAGTAATAAGAATTAAGCTCCGCATAAAATTTAGCTTGAACTAAGACAATACAGGAAAGTTAAGCACCGCAACTGTTTCATTTATGTACATATCAGATAAACATCCAAACTTTGTTATTTTAATTCATGGCTGGTATTATCACGACCAGTGCATATCCCCACCTTATCAGTCGTATATAAATACAAGACGCCTTGTTCAATAAAACCGCTTACTCCTAGTTCGAAATAAGATAGCACACAACCAAAATAGTAACTAGAGTAAGTGATAAGCACATGGTATACAAAGGCTTATTTTTTATTCTTTTACTATTTTTGTTTTAGTAGTTAAGATAAAATGTCTTCCCCCGGCGAAGGAAACGACACAGTAACCGCAAAAGCAGTAGCAATGGCCGTGCTTTTTGCCGCATCCATGACCCTCGGTACCATTCCTATAAAACTATCCGAATGGTTCGACTGGAAATCTGGTACCAAAAACAGTGTTTACGTCCAAATGCTCCTCTCTCTAGGCGGCGGTGTTTTATTGTGCACGACTTTCCTGCATTTGCTTCCAGAAGTGATTGAAAGTATTGAAAAACAGGAAAGCTTCACAAAGTACCAAGTCCTCCCTCTTGCTGAGCTTCTCATGTGTGCTGGCTTTTTCGTCATGTATTTTGTGGAAGAATGCGTCCACTTTTACCTGCATCAGAGGGAACAGAATTTTCATATAAAATCAGCTCGAAGTAGCATTTCCGTGAGCAGGGGACAGATGGATGCGAAGAGTGACGAGGATCTGGTACCACCTCCGGATGTGGTAATCCCAGAGCAAGGGTACCAACAGTACCACCACCATATCGATCACAGTCATGTGGATCATAGCCATATGGTAATTGAGGATTCGACGATTATCTCAATTAGGGGTTTCTTGGTGGTTTTGGCTCTGTCGGTTCACGAGCTATTTGAAGGCCTGGCGGTGGGTTTGGAGTCTTCTAGTAGTAATGTGTGGTACATGTTTGGGGCTGTCAGTGCCCATAAACTAGTCATTGCGTTCTGTATTGGCATCGAATTGGTTACTTCGGGCATGAAAACTATGCTGGTGGTGATCTATGTATTTATTTTTGCCGTGGTTAGTCCTTTGGGGATTGGGGTCGGGATTGCGGTTACTGAAGAAAGCGAATCTTCGACCACTGTCGTATCTGTGATATTGCAAGGACTGGCGAGCGGGACGTTGCTCTATGTTGTGTTCTTCGAAATATTGAGAGAAGAGAGGAAAGCGGGGATTAAACAGTATTTTTCAGTTTTACTAGGATTTATTATTATGTTAGGAATAACTTTAATAGATGTTGACTAAAATAATTGACATGGTATACTCAAAAATGTACAAATATACCTAGTTTTCTAGAAATGTAAATTTATAAATGTTTATTTTAAGACAAATAAATATTTATGAAATAATAAAAAACTACAAAGATGATAAAAACACTATCAGGCTTTGAGCGAAATAATACGTATTCGATGACCTAATGACACAATTTTGAGAATTTCAGTTGTGATTATGTTTAATATAATCACGATCACTTACGATTTTTAATCATAAATAAATCCAAAAATTTTTGTCGGAACAAAGTGGGTCAAATGTTCGAGGGTCAATAGATAAAAATTGTGTTGGTAAAATTGACGCACCGGGAAAAATACGATGGGAAACAATTTAATCTATTGATAGTTATTTTCCAGTAGGTCTTGTTTAAATAAGGACTTACGGGCTGATTTCAAGTTGAGTTACGACCGACGCAAATCGTGATTGACATAGCAACGACGCAAATCTAGCAATGCCATTGGTTGCTGTTATGCAACTGCGACCAACGCAACTTTGCGACCCAACTTGAAATCAGCCCCTTAATAATGTACTTTTACAATAAATTAAAAATTAAGGAGGTATCTAGATGTGTACCATTATATCGAGATTGGTCAAAATACCCATTTAAAATATTATAAAGGTTTAGTAGTATTTTTAATTTCATTATACGCACAATATCTTTTACTAGAATTTTTTTTTACTATTCACTATGATTTGGCAAAAACTGTGATTTTTTAAATTTATGCGTATAAGTTAATACTCACCCTGCATTTATTAGTTTTGTTTTTTTATTCTAAAAGCACCACAAAAACTTTGTTTTTTTAGTCTAAAAACACCTACCTTCACAATTTTTTAATGTTTTCTGATGAGAACATAATTTTCAACGGTTCCCTGATTGATATATTGTCAACATGTAAATTAAATACAATAACACAAAATACAATTGTTGCAGAGCGATGTAAAGTTAGAAGAAATCAACTACAATAAAAATGTGTTTTTTTGCAACATATTAGGCTATGTAGCTTTAAACAATTTGGAATTGGTGTAGGTTTTTTAATTACTGCTAGAATTAGAAACGAACTAAAACTTATTTAAAGCAATTGCCTAAACGACAATTTTGATAGTGTAATTTATTATTTACATGCATTTTTTTCATGAAAATCCAAGAACAAATTTTGTTACGCCACTTCTTTGGGACCCCTCTTATTTTTGTGTGTAACTTGGCTCTACTCTAACTTTTGGAGACCTCCAATATTTATTATTAAAGCATAAAGCATCATTCATTCATTATTAATATTATTATTTTCAAAATTAAGTTGTATTTGTATGTATGTTGTAATTAATACACGTTTGTTTAACTAGTTATCTACGTTACCTTATCAAAATACACCGACTGCGCTTCGGGTCAGAAATTAGAAGTAAGGCTTCAGCAAGAGCGGATCTAAACTTCATTTTTAAATTTTTAATAAATAATGTAAAAGCATAATGAACAAATGTTTTCTAAATGGTTGAATTTTATGTTGTAATTTGGCATTTTTAAAATTTGTTAAAAGTGTGTTTTTAGTATTAGTATTTTAAAAACTAATCAAAATCGACTAGCAAGAAATATATTATCATTAACAAATATATCCAAAAATGCACAAAATAATAAGGTGTTTTTTTTAAATTTAAACGAGCACTAATATTTTTTAGATCAAAAATTTGTTTGGACTTAAATTTCACTAAGGATTTCATTCAATAGCTTAACCGTTATCATTCTAAAAATTCGTGGGAGGCCCTTAATACGAGTACATTTTCCAAAATCAGTTATTAATTAAAAAATTTAAAAAAAACTCTAAGTTTATAATTATTGCTTCCAATTATCATGAATATATTGTGTTACCACTGTTACCTACAATCCTTTGGTAAATAAAAAAATATTTATTTAACGCATGTTTAAATGGCATTCCAGTTAAATAAATTAATGAATGTAGGTACATAAAATAATCATACTGATAAAAAAAAACTAAAAATAAACGACTTTATCTGTGTTAAAATATAGATAATTTGAACTTACACTTAACCCTCTTCAAAATGATGGCTTTCAGACATGTCAAGTTCCTGTTCAATTGTACATTTTTAAAATTTATACCTAATTTAGCCTGCAAAATATGTCTACGTATTCTAAAAAGATAAACCATTCAAAATAAACATTTTAACTTTTTTAAACAAATTTCTTCTTTCTATTGAACGCAAACGGCGTGCGTTGTAGTTAATTCTTTCACCTCCTTTTCTAAATAAATGATTATTTTCAAAAATCAAGTTAAGAAACACCGACATTCTTTCAACGGATAATTACCAAACAATCGATAACCTACCCTTCATTTCTTTATCTCGAGAGTGCAGACTTGAATGGAAGGTATCAGTTATCGCAAACTGATCTTAACCAATAGAGCCTCTTAAATATTAATAAATAAAAACACGTTGATGACGCCACTAATTGTGTCAATAATTAAAGTTCCCTTCTGTAAATTATCAAAACCATTCAGAAGCCCGATCTAATCATCAGAACAACTCTGGCTGTAGAAGCAGCCCGATCGCTAGTTCAGTGTCTCAACCTCCACAATGACCAGTGATAAAACAATCACCGCCAAATCGGTGGCGATGTGCGTCCTCTTCACCGCATCGCTAACCCTCGGCACCCTCCCCATCCTCCTATCCCGAATCTTCCGCTGGAACTCTGACGCCCAGCAAAACCCATACGTGCAAAAGCTCCTCTGTCTGGGCGGCGGCGTCCTCCTCTGCACCACCTTCATGCACCTGCTGCCCGAAGTTTCCGAAAGGATCGAAAAAATCGACAGCATCCCCACCAAAGACGTCCATTACGCCGAACTCCTCATGTGCGCTGGGTTCTTCACGATGTACTTCGTGGAGGAGTGCGTCCATGCCTGCCTCCACCACCACCACCACCACAAAGACGAATCGGTCCTTGTCAGGACCCTCTCGATACGAAGGGGGGAGAAAGACGCGGAAAAGTCCAAAACCAACAGCGCCAGGACCACGGTCGAAGGCCCCATAACCGTTTGCGTGGAAGACAAGAAGCACATGCACGACCACAGCCACGGCCACAGCCATTTCGTCCCAGACACGGAAGATTCGACCATGGTGACCATCAGAGGCCTGTTCGTGGTTTTGGCGCTTTCGGTTCACGAGCTGTTCGAAGGCTTGGCGGTTGGTTTGGAGTCCTCGAGTCAGAATGTTTGGTATATGTTTGGGGCCGTCAGTGCCCATAAACTGGTCATTGCCTTCTGCATCGGGGTAGAGCTTGTCTCTTCCGGGTTGAGAACCGCAGTGGTCATACTTTACGTTTTTATTTTCGCGGTTGTTAGTCCTTTAGGGATCGGGATGGGGATTATTATCAGTACTGAGGGACAATCAGCTACTGAATTGCCTTCGGTGTTTTTGCAAGGAATCGCGTCAGGGACACTGCTGTATGTTGTCTTTTTCGAAATATTGAGCTCGGAGAGGAAAGGTGGTCTTGGACAGTTCCTCTCCGTTATTGTAGGGTTTCTTATCATGCTCACTATTAAGATTTTCGAAGACTGAAATGTACAAGTGACTTAAATGTTCTAAAAATCTCTGTATGTGATACTACGTGGAAAGATATTTGCTGAGAATGTTGACACTTTTTAAGATTAGTTTTATGTACTTAACAAATTATTTTGTAACATAAAATAAATAGAATTAGGATTGGTATCATTTTTGATACCTGCAAACGACTTACTTAATTTTAAGTATTAGTATTATACCCATATGTGGGTAAATATAACTCTATTTCTATATAAATATTTTTTTAATAAAAATTAATTGATATCTGCACTTTTTTATTAACCATATTTATTTGTGATGCAGCTTCTATCTTTAAACATCGGTATTTTAAATTATAAATCAGATTTATTGATACAGTAATATAGACTTTGATAACACATGTCAACTAGACACATTAATAAGATAATATTGATTCTGCGTACTATTGAAAATTTGACATAATTTATTCTATTTCTAAATCATTTTAGACCGTTTAGACGAACAGGTTTTGCAAATAGTAATATAATTAAAGTTTGTTGAACCGCTCTATTTTTAATTAACTTATTATAGTCTGACGCACAAATTTTAAAAATCTAAGTTTAGGTATGTCCTCAGATTCCTAAGCTTCTATAAACATAAAACGAAAATATATTTTGTCTGATTTCTATTGTTCGTACTGTGATTAGTCGTTTTGTAAACAACCGAATTAAAAAAATAAACTTGAACTTAAAATTGAAAATATTAAATTGATTATTGCGTTACTCGCCGTCTGGCTTTTGGAAGCAACTTATTTCTTATCACTGCTTGTAATCACAGGTCGATAATTTAATGATGAAATTCATTTGAAATGCTATAAAACTAACAATCAAACTATATATTTACTTTAATACTTGTTATGAAATGTAAGTTTATTGAGTAATGGAACCGCTTTAGATCTAAATAGTGTGCTCAATTTTCAACTATATCTTATTTTAATTATAATAAGATTAATAAGTATAATATATCATTTTACCCTCTTCATCAAACAGAATATATATAGGTAGCTAAAATAGTTGGGACAAGCTAAGTTTTAGTGATAATAAGAGAATTTTTATTTGGGAAACTTCTATTTCAAGTGAAAAGCGAAAAAACACAAATGAACTAAATATTTCTATTTAATTTTTTTAATTATTTAAATCGTGCTTTAAAATAAAAAAAATCAACGTTTTATTTTGTTAGAATTAGATTAAAAATTATAACAAATGGTATTTTCCCAAATCTTTTATTACTGCGTCACCTGTTTCGACCGTGAGACTATCATCAGGCTATAAAAAATACATTTTACAGCGTTGTTTGTTAAAAATTCGCAATATTGCTGCGTGACAATCAAATGTTTGGTTTAATTAGTACGCGTGTGTTAGCAAAAATGTACCTTTAAATGAAAAAAAACTTTTATTACAGTTTACAATGGAATAGAGCTGTCATAAAAGTAATGAATAAAGAAAAATTCCCGGATTTCAAGGCTAAAAACGTGATTTTGTTTAAGTACGCATATTCCTCTTGAGATAAAACGTCAGGTTCGAGTGATTTTTCAAAATCAAAAAATTTAATTCAAAGAGATTATTATTTATAACTCTGGCTAAGTCAGGTCGAATATTTTTCTACCGGTTTTACGGTTTTGCAATTAATTAAATAGATTTATATTTAACTACACAACAGCAACAGTCTGCAATATATTTTGTAATATCAGTTATTAGAAAGTTATTTTCTATTTATTCAGCACCCCAAAAAGTAACTCATTTCAGAAACTTATCACGTCTCGTACTGAACTACATAAAACAGTGTATTAATTAGTAGATAGTTTCGATTCTTAATTAAGATTCTTATCTTGATAATGATACAAATCTAAAAACAATAACAATTTATTTATTGAGAATAAAAATGTCCAAATTAGATGAAATGATCACGGAAATTGATAAATGAAATATTATGGAAAAATATACTAACACAATTTCCTGTCTTTAATCGTTTAGTGTTAACCATAATTGATCTGGGTTTGTAGGTGATATCAGAGAATGATATTGCCTCAATTCCGATTTATTAACAAAAAAATTATTTGCAAAATCTGTCTACACACTTATGTCAGAAAGTGCTAATTAATTATAAAAAATTATAATTTATTAGCTAATTTAAAATTCTCTGGAGCAGTTTAGAATAGTCTGCATTTCATTATAATAATTACGAATGACAAGCGGAAGTTAATGTGAAAATGTATGAGTGATGTCATCGAAATAAAGCCCACAGCTTTTGTAAAAAAGGAAGAACGCAATTGTTCCTTAAAGAATGAAGAGTAGGAGGTGTGAGAATTACATCGTAAACATAAAGACCAATTGAAGAACCACGGAAACCACCAAAAATAGAAACTTCGACGTAAGAAGTTTTCAATTACTGTTTGAATTTCTACTTAAGGAAATAAATAATGTCATCATTGCTGCCTTGGGTGCTCCGTGCATTCGACGAAAACGCTGGAAGGTGATTTTCTAAGTGTCATCGTGGTTGGAGTTTGAAATTTTTGCTAACAACATCTTAAATCAATATCCTGGTAGAAAGCGGTTGTGCAAATTTCCAAGAAAATAAGAGTAAATCGGTTAAGGCAATGACCTCAACCTTTATTCAACAATTTTGCATCTTGAGGTGACTCATTAGGGAAACGGGGTTTTTCGTCTTGTGTGCAAAATGCAAGATGTGAAATTCTTGTCATGAACTCGTGACTTGTTCTCTAGGATACCAAGTACCAACATAGTTTTTTTTATGGTTTGAGTGGGTTGATTATTATTATCACTAAAATTGTAAAGTAAAATGCTAAGTAATGTTTATAAAGGTGGAAGACAATGAAATGCACATAGAAGTGCTTTTGTTAAACACTTATCAATTATCATATCGTACTAAAATCACAAGTGATGACGGTCTGCGTAACAGAACATAAGTCAAGAGCATTTTCCTCTCGATAATAGCTAAATAAAAATTAGAAAATGCCAAAGAATGCCACTCAAAGTTGATAGTTTTGGAAATACAAAACAACAAAGTTAGACCGTGTTGTTTAGAAAACTATCACAGATATGAACAATTAACATAATTAATATTAATAGTAACTGATTAAAACGTGCAAAAATGTGAGTCCTCAATCACTCAACATTTGGAGATACCCCAATTCGTGATTGAACAGTTCTTAACAAAAAACATTTCAAAAATTTTACAAAACCCATTGCAAAACCCACTTCACACAAACACATGAAATTAAAAATTGGAAATAGTAAACACAAATGTATTTTTAAAACTAGCAAAAATTGCTCAATCATCTTGATAGGTGGGTGCGATCAAATTCGTAGAAAAGAGATAAAACAGTAATTACACATAAAAATGTGAGTATTAATAAAGAAGTATGTTATAAACAAACAACATAAACAGTGTTATCTTATAAAAATAAGCTATTAAATAAACTGTGAAACTTCTACAAAAATTAGTCGTAAATTCAACAACCTTTGAAAATTAAGATGTATGCTAATTTTTGGTTTATCGACCACTCTTACTCGTAAAATAACACTTTTACTTTTTAACTTAACACTGTTTACATTTATTCCTAAAATGGTAACATTCAAATATCTTGAAAGTCTCAAATTCAACAGAATTAAAATATTGGAAAATATTTCATATTCAATTATTAAAATTTGTTGGCTCCACTAGCTGTTACTAAAATTTAAGAAAACACAATACTGCATAATTATCTTTTATGCCTGGTAGTAGATACCTTCAGTGAATGGTACAATTAAAACCTTTCACAGAAATTTAGATAACAATCACATGTACATACATATACTTATTTAATTAAATGCCATCCACCTTTTATGGCTTAAAGGTTTTACGTTTTTAATTTGAAATTTATTTAATTAATCCGCATCATATTTACTGCAAACGCATCTTAAGAAAAATAATAAAATAAACTTTTGTTAATGATAATTTCATGTTTATACATACTTTTGTATTCGCCATAAAAAAATATACAAAGCCGGAGGCAGCTGTAGAAGCATTAAAAAAAATACATTAAAATTATTAAAATGTCAAGTGTGTGAAAAAAATTTTCTCTAATGTGTTGAGTACTTATTGTTTGGTTAATTTTGTTAATCTTCGTTTGTTTTTCGGATATAAATTTCATTTTAATTAATTGTCAATGAACGGAACTAATTACATTGTGTAATATTAATAAACATAATTAATTAATCCATCGCTGGTATGCGTTTTTCCCTTTTTTACCATAAAAGCGTTAACAAATTGTGTTCTGATCAGCAGGAATGTCGACACAATTTTGCACTTACTTAAAAAAGCGTTGCAACTTTCATGTTTTCGTGCAAAAATTTGCCAAGCCAATTCATTGTATGTAGAAAGTGCTCTTAGTTTCCTTTTCTAAAAACACATGTGAATCTGTACCATCTTCCCACTAAATAAAAGGATTATGAAAACGCGTGATAGATTTGGTAACGAAGAATAGGTAACATGACAGCAATAATGAACTGTTGCAGTGCTTCACTAAAACAATGGCTATTATCACGGTTTAAATCGACGGAAAAGCTTCCATTTTCTACGTTTAGACATCCGAACAATGCAGCAGCAGCTGTCTTGAATTAATGAAAATCACTTTAAATACTCATCCAGCGCTTGAGCAATCCTTCCGCAACTTCGGCTGACATTTTACAAGAATTTTCTGAATAGTACGTTTGTTTTGAGGTGCAATTTCACAATGTCTTTAACAAAAATAAACTCTTCATTTAACCTTTCTTCTAGGTAATATTTATTGTACTTGTGTCAAGTACACCAGACTGTTTCACAATAAAAATGCTTGTGTTTGATTTCGAACGATTGGTGCGTTGCTCAATAGTTATGAAATTAAAATCGCTAATATTCACCACACCAGTGGTTCTTTTATTACAGAAACATAATAGATACAATCGCAAAATGCTCCATTATTGGGCTTTATACTAGAATGAGTAGATTAAACCAGTCTCTTGCAAATCCTATTCTTCCGCAAATAGTGTCAAATGGATGGATGCACAGAAACAATAATAATACAGATGTTAGGAAATACAACGGCCTTCAGTTGCATATTTACATCCTCCTACAACGCTCAAACTGCATAACACGTAGTCTCACCAAATTTTTGTTTTTCCATAAAAATATTTTTATTGTCCAATTGTTACGTGCACAAGACCAGAAGTGCTACTAAGAAAAATCAACTACATATTATAAACACTATGGTAATTTTTCTCTTCCCTTTTATTTTAAATGTTATTGCATGTGCTTTTTAATATATCTTTACTCGTATAGGAAATAATTTGTTCAAATAAAACATGACCTTGCTGTTTTTATAAATAACCGCAATAAAGAAAGTACCTAACTCTCGTTTTCGCACAAGTTTTCATTAAAATTAAAATTTACCCACAGTTCTACAAGGTTATTTATGATCCTTTTCCCTGCATTTTTTGTGTATTGTACAAAAAAGTGCAGTAAATATTTATTAAGGCTTCTTAAAAATTGTGAGTTTGTTCAGAAGACGGTAAATATATACACAGATTGAGTCATAATATTCGTTCAATCACTCAATAAAACCAATTTTGGGTTATTCTTGTAAAATTATTTCCTTGCATTTTGAACATGAATTAACAGAAAAGTTACTGAATGTCACTCCTAGTAAAAAAATGACTGTGAAAAGTGTTAACTACTTGGATATAAATTTAGCAAATATACCTAATGTAAAATCAATTATTAAAAAAATTACAAGAACTGCAAACCGCAATGTTTTTACGTACTTGGGATAAAATACCGTGTCTGGAAAGGCCAGGCATTGCCTATACTAGTGAGCTCCCACAGACTGAAAATTTTGTAAAAAATGTCCCCTACCAATTAAAGATTTGTTTATGTAACAATTAATTGCAACAAACCGGATTCGATCCATTAATCACATAGGTTTCCCAGAGTTATTATTCCATCTTAATTATTTTTTAAACAAGGATTCACCGAAACCAAGAGTTCGTTTTACATACCTGTCAGTGGCTCTTAACATTTCCAATATTTGTCCAATCTCTTAGCGCGAACTCGATCAAAAAGTAGCTAGTGCTTAGCATATATTGGCATAAACAGTTAACATAATGTAGGTCGTTCATACACTACAGTTATCACCAGAGAAATTTTGTTCCACTAAATGCTGAATTTGTTCTAATCAAGCATAAAATGAAATACTTATGTGCATCGAAAATCATAAAAGTGCGAGAAACAATAGTTAGAGGTTGGCATGTCGAAAAGGATATGCAAAACATTTTTTGAATCACTGTGCTGTACTTACTACAATAAATGAATAGTGCTGGTAAAATGTCGGTGGCCTTTTCTCTTCAGTCTTCAACGACTCGCTATGAGGTTAGCATTGCCGCGACCGCTCTCTTGAAACATGTGAGGATGAACTGTTTTATTAATTACTAATTAAAAACGCGCGAAAAACTAATACTGTGTGGAAATTCACGAACGCCATTTCAGGTAACTTTTTTCTAATTATTATTTATTTTATGCGAAAAATATTGCCTTCATAAATTAGGACCAATTTAAAATAAATTAAGGAAATTATGGTCGCTCCTACCCTACTCTCGAATCTAAATCGCGACTGATAAAACAATTGAGTTTGGTTTAGTGGAATTATTTTTCTAATCCCGGCCTCAAAGGTGCCACCGGTGTTCCCCCTGAAACCTTCAAGAGAATTCGTAAATTATGCAAATCCGGGGTAATAATCGGCCGTAACATTGATTCGTTCTAGTAACACACTATTAAAAAATCAAGTTCAAGACTGAAAAATTGAATTTTTTTACTTATTTTTAATGCACCAATTTCCAACAGTGGGTGCGGTATTTACATTAGAAAGTCCCGATTTCGATTTAATCATCTATTAAATCTTTCAACCTTCGATGCAGCTGATGCATTTACCACGAAATTTATCAATGTATTCAAATTTTATAGCGGAGGTGGTGTAAATCCCAGGTGTGGTTTTGCACGGACATGAAGACAATTATTATTGTTATTGCTTTGATAGAAAAAGTCACCATTAAAATAAATTGGATAGATTACTACTAATAACAAGTATAACGATCTTTTACTAACGATTAATTAAAGGTCGCATGGAATATAAACAGTATTTCCAAACGTTCTAAATAGATACGGTCGAAATTAGGCTAATGAAGCAAACACAGTTTTTAAGATTTGTGTCGCGAATTATTGATTTCGGAATAAATTTTAATATCTATTATTATAAATAATTTGCGCAACTTAATCGGTCCCTCTTGATTGCGTGGTATTACTTCATCTATAAATTGTGGTGTGCTTTACATGAAAACATATCCCGAGACTAATCCTTTCACTTTTAAGGTTACACGACTTCAGCAATTAAGCATGAACTTTAAACGTGTCCAATTTTGCGTTAATGACATACGATTTGGGTCACAGATGTGAGAAATTTGCAAAAATTCATTAACACCTTAGCGTGAAAATAAAAAACTAAAAGCTTAAAAAGCGCACATTTATTTTGGCAAAGTTCACCTGTAACTGATCGGCTTTAAAAAATTTATCACAAACTTTCGAAAACTTCCGCAATTTTATCAGAGCTTTCGCGTTACAGTTGCTGAATGATAGCGGAAGTTGGCTGTTAAAAAAGCGCTTCCAAATTATTTCGGCGAAATGGCAAGGCGGGCAAAATTTAAGGAGGGTTGCTTGCGGATTTATTGTTTTGGAGAGAAATCAATAAAGTTACTAGATTTTATACATATTTAACAATAAAATTAAGTTAAAAGCTCGGTTAAAAGCGACAAGGGGAACAATACAAAACAGGTAAATCGTGTTCGATTATGAAGACTATTTATATTTAATATTTCTATTTATAATAAATAATAATCAAGAGAAGGGTGCGTTAATCAAATTTCCAAGTTCATTACTTGTAGACTGGAAAAAATATTCACCACTCTTAAATAAGCTCTTACTGCGCTCATTTGAAAGAGTGATTAGGACTGATTACAGTTATTGTTTTATTATGACTAATAGTTTGAATTACAATTTTAATAGAGCGTATCGAAGACTCTTACTTTAATTGACCTTTTTGTCTTTTTTAATGAAAAGTAAAACCGTTCTTCTCATGTGCGCGTTTCTAAAAATGCTTGACTGAAAAGTACGATTGGGAATACCTTACATTGGATTAAAAATCAGATATTTTGTTTTGATTATCGAGCATCTATATTTACGTTATGCTTGTTTTTTATTTCTGTTTTCTAAATCATCAAAACAACACGTAAAGTAATTAATTCTGTAGATTCGATAAATCCTTGATAGTTATACGAATTCAAAGAACAATAGGCTAGTTTGTGTTATTTCATTATCCAATTTAATTAAAAATCAACAAACGAAATCTTGAAATGCAAATTATATTTCATCCAATTACATATTTGATATTTACACACGGTTGCTTCTCGTAATTTGTTTGTTTAAATTTTTAAGATGTGGTAATTAGCTAAAATAATGCAGGGCATTGTTTATGTGGGAGTATTTTAAATTTAAATTGTTTTTTCACTTTTTTAGCAAAATAAAAACTTTTCGCCTTCCGTTCCATTGTTCGAAAAAATGCAGGTGATAAAAAATAAACACTTTAGAATATATTTTTCCAAATAAGATTAGATCAAAATCAAAATCTTATTCTTGGAAGTATTGTATTTACAGGAAGAACTATAGGTAAAAAATCAAAGCTATCACTCAAGTACTAGTGCATATTAAATTTCTAATACCGGTCCAGAGAGTAACTAAAAAAATTGATGACTTGTGTGGAAATATACACAATGATAAAATATTATTTTTCACTTTATTTTCCATTACTTTCACGTAATAAGTATGTAAAGTCAAGAGTCAAGTGTAAAAATCCATATTAGGCTTTTATCTTTTTTATGATTAGTACCTAATTACAAGAAGTTCAGTACGTGAAAGCATTCAAAAGGATATTGGGATATTTTTTCCACTTTCAACAAAACTTCCGTTCCTGTAAACGTGCAATTCCAATTCATCAAGTTGAACAAATAAACTGTTGCAATAGTAATTTCATTTCATAAAACTGAAACGTTTTGTTCTACAGTGCAATTGCACATCAGTCAAATCCGGAAAATTATTTTCTATGGCAAGTGAGCACACAAACGTAATTTTCATCAAAAAATCCACCGAAGTAAAGTGCAAAATCATAACCCGACAATAATTACAAGCAACTGGAGCATTTATCTCACTTTACTCTTACGAAACAATCACAAAAAACCTAGAGAAATGTTTCAGAATAACTTTGAATTAAAATCGAAATTAAAATGTAAAACGAACTGCATTTTTTCTTTTCTATTAATAAATGTGCATCATGATGGTAATACTCAAAGCATCGACCGGTACAGAGCCTTGATTATGTGCATTGTGTAATTACATTTTTCAAAGTGAAAGTCAAGGGTTGAAAACCGACACGCACGATTATTAATGATGGTACTACAACCATGTGCGGAATAAAGTCCGCAAATGTGCTCAAATTTATCATGTTTGCTACATTTCGTAAAAAGCAGCTCGCAGGCCAGTCTCGCATTAAAATTTCATACCGCTTAGCTACGTGATCTAATTTTTTAGTGAAACTGGGTCCGAGCACTGCAACCCGTTCATCCAGTTCCATGAAACATTTACGTGCAGTTGAATAAACTTCCAGGGGCCGATGTACATTTAGGGGCCTGGGCGCACCTGCAAAGGGGCCCCTTTTAACTATGTTTTATCTTACTATAATGCAAAAAATATTTAAGTCAATCGAGTCCAGTTTTGGACGTGCTTTTATTAATTAGAACCACAATCTCTTATTCTTATCTACAGGCTGTTTTGTCTAAACCCCCCATTAGAAGTATTGGGAGTTTTAATAATCATAGTCATCTGAAAATTTGTGTACAACCATAATCTTTTAGGTCCTGCTCAATGAAAATATTTTCAAGATAGCAGCACTTCCGGTTATACCGGAAGTAACCGGAAGTCGCTATCAACTTCCTTATTTTAAATGGAATGCTATATTTTTTAATGCGTTTTTGAATTACTAGAGTTATTTTAAGGTAGTTTTCATAAGCTGTTCCTATACCTAAATTTAGCCGTTTACGAAATATTTATGGTTTTTTCAATTTTTTTGGATTTGCACCTTCCAGTTCAAAAATCGATAACTCTGCGATTTTTAAAAATTTGGAAATATTTTTGAGCTCATTTGAAAGAGGAAGCCTAGCTCTTTACTTTGGTGTTTTCAAATTTCTAAAAAAGAATAACAAACTCCAAATTTTTAAAATAAAGTTTGCAAAACTTTAAGCACCCATAACTCATTTTTTTCAAATGAAATGACAAAAGTTTTAATTCACTAGATGGTAGAGAATTTAATTCTGCTTCGATCTGTGTTAACATTCCTTATATTTATGTTTAATAGTTTTCAAGTTACAATACCTTTTTGTTGGGATTGAGAAATTCCACCGCCTCCTTAATGAAATGTATCAATATCCCGCCTGGGCATTTCGTAAAAAATGCATTGAAACTGTGATTCCATAATTCCGCGCGTTGCTATGTGTAGTGCGACAACTTCTGTCGTCAACTGCTAAGAGTGTCAAGTTATTAATGAGCTATCAACAATGCCAATTTTTAGACGCGAGAACAACGAAACACGAACCAACTAAACAAATAAAGAAAAACGCAACTAACAAAAGCTCGACAGAAAGGATACAACAAAACACCATATGTAAGAGATATTTTAAAGTTTTGAAATAGTATATTATGACACGAGTTTTATAAGACGCATTTTGTCGCACGCACGGAATTGGGGCACGACGAGCGCAGCGAGGAGTGTCATAAGGGAGTAAGTGCGACAAAATGCCTTATAAACGAGATATCATACACTATTTTTTCTACTTTGCACCTTTTTTGACAAAAAAATTCAATTTCGAAATTTAGGGAATTTTATGGCAGTTGACAGCATTTGAGTGGGTCATGAAATTAAATTAATAATGTGGATTGTCATTAGTTTATTCGTAAAATGTATTCTGAAAGTGTCCAAGACGTTTTGCAATGTATCTACCCCTCAACGAATACGGGCTTTTGTGGCAAATACGCGGAATTTGAAAATTGGCCTAAGGAGAATGGAATCTCAAATTACTTACTTGCACTGGCTATTGAAGTCATGTTTGTACACTACTCGAAAGGTGTTCGAAGGGACTACGTATCAGGGATGGTAGAAAAGCCTCTAAAGGTCCGAATTTGATTCATTTGATTAAATTATCACTTGAAACAGGTGCCGATTGACACTGACAGTTCTCTCAGATAATTGTCAAAAAACTAGATTGCCATCATTTTCCAACTAAATTACCCTGGTTTTTAGTGTAATTATTATAGCACTCCGTTCGATATTACGAAACCCAAATGGCGTATCGTAATGACCTCAGTACGAAACAAAAGTAGAAAAAACAATTTACCGTCAAGTGCAGGATGTGTCAAATATTCCGCGCAAACTGTATCGCTGACGGGAATCACTTGAACTTGACTAATGCCCAGGCGAGATAAAGTGTCATTCTATACAGACGGCGATGAGAAATTCATTAGCCATAGGCCTTTTCTTATAGGTTACCACGGAAACGAAGGAAAAAAGGTGAGAAATTAAAGTTTTTCAAACCAACACCCAATGAATTTACTTTGTTTTCACAGTCTGATAACACAATTTTGAACAGAGTATGTCGTTTAAGTTTAATCAGAAATGTTTTTATGGCAAACTATGCAAAAATAGCTGTGGTTAGTAAGAAATTTCCTACAATAACAAAAAAAAACAACATAACTTGAAAATTATCACAGATAGGTATAGGGAATGCTAATACAGATTGATGCAGAAAAAAAAATCTCCTCCATCATTTTTGAGTTTATTAACTTCAATTCCAATTTTGATCACACTGAACAACAGATATAGGCTTTCTCTTTTAATTCTCCAAATATGATTTCGAAATCTCTAAAACTAAGCGAGTTACCGATTTTTTAAGGGACAGGTGCAAATTCAAACATTTTCAAAAATCCTAAATATCACGAAAACGGTTAAACTTGGGTATAGGGAAAGCTAATAAAAACTCCCTTAAAATAACTCATCTAATCCAAAAACGCAGTGAAAAATATAGCTTTCCATTTAAAATAAGAAAGTTAATAGCGACTTCCGGTATAACCGGAAGTGCTGCCATCTTGAAAATATTTTCATTGATCATAACTCAACGGATTATGCCTGAATACCAACTCTCAGATAAATATCTTTATTAGAACTTTCAATACTTCTAATGTGGGGTTTAGACGGAACAGCCTGTATACAAAACGAATATGAGATGTTATATACTGGTAAAATGTGGTTGAAATTTTCTAGAGAATTAACGAATATTGTAAAATAAGAGAATTTCTGTAATAAAATTTAAAAAAGCACCTCTACCTTGTTAATTCTATTTACTATGAATGGAATTTTTATTTATTTTTATTTCAGGAGCAGCACGAGCGCCTTGGGGCCATGAAGAGCTAATCTACTTCGAATCAAACAAGTGCCAAGTGAAGTGTAAAAATGTCGGCGAAGATGGAAGCCGTGAAATCGGAAGACAATAACGATCTAATTCTGGCCAAAGCGGTGGCAATGTGCGTCCTCGGCCTCGCGTCTTTCCTCATTGGAATCCTCCCGGTGAAGCTCACCAAGCTCATCAACATCAAAGCAGTGGACGGTGACAAAAACTTGCTGATCTCCTTACTGTTGTGCTTCGGGGGTGGCGTGTTGTTATTCACGACTTTTATCCACTTGCAACCGGAAGTGCGGGAGAGTTTCATGCGTCTGGAGTCGCTCAACAAGATCCCCAGCATTGGGAGCGGAGTTCCAATGTCGGAGCTGGTTTTCTGCCTCGGTTTCTTCTTCGTGTACCTCATCGAGGAGCTGGTGCACCTCTTCCTCCACCGGAAGCTCAACGACGACGCTCTGCACCGCTCGCTGTCCATCAGGTGCAGCAACAAAAAGCGCAACTTGACCATCCCCAGGGTCACCCTCAACAAGTTCGATGACGGGAACATTAGCTACATCAGCAACTCGAACAAGGAGTTGCTCAACTCGCAGTCCACCATCAACTTCGAGAGTCACTCGCACTCGCATTCGCACATCGACGGGGCCTTGAAGAACTCCTTCAGCGGGCTGCTGGCGGTCTTGGCTTTGAGCTTCCACGCCGTTTTCGAGGGCCTTGCGGTCGGGCTGGAAGGCAGCGTCCAGAAGGTCTGGTACTTGTTTGCGGCCATAGCCACGCACAAGTTGGTCATTGCATTCTGCGTGGGAGTCGAACTGGTGACCTCGAAAACCAAGCTGCTGCTAGTCGTCCTGTACATCGGGACATTCGCCGTTGTCACTCCTTTAGGTGAATACTTGAACATCTAGCCGTGGCTTTAAGCCCCGGCAAAAACTCTCTTTTAAACATTTTCAAAAGAATTTATAAAAGAACAAATCCCTTTCTAACTAATACATTTAAAATACAAAAACTCGCGTTATATTTGCGAATCAAGAAAAATAAATGTAGATGTAGACCAGAAATGATGAAATCCAACTAACGGATTTTAGGCATTGGGATCGGGCTGGTACTGAGTGAGTCGGGCAACAGCAGCGAGGACATCACCTCGGTGGTGCTGCAGGGAATGGCAGCAGGGACGCTCCTGTACGTCGTCTTCTTCGAGGTTCTTGCCAGAGAGCGCGGCAACAACCACAGCGGGGTTTGGCAGCTTTTGGCCATCTTGCTGGGCTTTGCCGTCATGTTCTGCTTGCAGATTTTAAGTAAGTTGGAATTTACCCATTCAAACAAATTAGAAAACTTGGGTGTGTTGGCATTTCTGAGAAAAAGCCAGCAAAAGAGATTAGTCATTCGGTGGAAGATCTCTACTTTCTACGTTTCTATAATGCGCTACATTTGAATCGGAGTAATTTTAATGAAATTAGAAAATCGCTCGATTGCTAAACTGGTATTAATCAATGAGAGGAAAAAATCTATTGCATAAGATGGTAATTAATATTGGATAAATCGATACTTTTTTGTAATTTCTTTTCCGTTTTCCGTTCATTAGCTTCAATACTTCCACAATTGAAGTTACACGTTTCAAACTATTATTTAGAAACAATTTCGAAAGAATTTATTTAATAAATTTCCACCAGAATCATAACGCAACAATCCTTAAAATGTGTGCTCATTTTTACACAAAAACTATTACAAAACACGGAATTTGACTTGAGCTAAATTGTTAATAATAAATAACATTGCCCGAAGGTTTGTGATCAATACCTATGGTTTGGATAAAAATTTGGTTAAACATAATGCCACACTACAGAATATACATGTGATTGCTACACGGTTGGAATTCATAAAGTTCACATAAATAAAACATGTACTCAGTGTTTTTCCTGTTTTTAGTGAAAACCAAGATTTTGCAAAACCAAAACCTTGGATTTTCTAGGCTGTTACGGGTGGTGTTGCGCATTTTTAATATTGAACTGAAATTTCCAAAAATTTATTTTAGTTAATGCAGAAGTGTTCATTTCAAAATGAGCACTCAGAACTGATAAATGTGCGCCACGTGTGTATCTTTTATCATGTTACGTGGTTTAATGTTTAAATGAACATTTGAAAAATTATTGTTGCAAGAAGATCGTGACTTGATTACATTATACCAAAGTTGGTAAATATAATAAAGCAAAATAAGAGTTAAAAATTACGATAACTAAACAGTAGAGTATTTAAATTTCACATAAAACAGCTTAGATTTAAATCTGGGTTACTTTTTGTTTCTTCAAGTGGCTCCTATTTATAACTAATTTAGGCAACTTTTTTTAAGTATGTCTTTAAAGATAACATCATAAATAAACCGATTACCGTAATTTGATTGTCAAGGCTTTTCTCAACTTATGAACAAAAAAAATTAATAGTTACACAATAAATACTTGTCAACTTTTAACTTTGAAGGTTAATAAAGTCTCCAGACTTTACGTCGTTAACTTTCAAATCGATTATAATTTTTAAGAAATATTCGAGGAAAAAATCTAACAATTTAATAAAATGCATACAAACTATTTCCTAAATAATTTCAATTTGACTATATTATTGTTTTTTATGTTGTTTGCACGCAAAGCAATAACTAAAACAAATTAAATTGTCACTAGAAGGTCGAAATCCGATTGGCGACATAATAAATATGAATGAATCCTGTAATACAATTCAGTGCACAAAAAAGGTTGCGAATATTTTTATTTTGCATTAATTTATGACTCGCGTTGCTCAAGGAATTCGTCTACGTTTATAGTTTGCATCTGGTGGCGTCGATATTTCGCAAAATTATAAAGTTTAATAAACTTTAACCTGCAACATTTTCGTTCTTATTGGTTATTCTTATTACTATTCATAGAAGCGTATAAGTAAGCTTGAGCCATCAATGGAAAAGTTGAATCGACTCGCCATTTAAACAATAATTTATATGCAGACACAATGAAATGGACATCAATATAGTAGTGTGAAAGTAGCAACAATTGTAAAACGTGGAAATTTTTCGGTTCGAGAAAAAAACAAACACAAATAGAAATTTTTATAGATGTAGTTGCTGCGTCGTTGGCTACGATACGCTGCTTTACTGTATGATTTGTAAGCATTTTCACTACCAAACAATAACATCAACAATAAAAAGGAAAAGAAGAAGGTCAATGTCATCTTTGTTTTCTCTCACAAAAAGTGCAGTAGAAACGTGAAATTGGCTATCGTGCAATCAGTAATTAATTCTAAATAAGTGACTTGGTTACTAATTAATCGGCATCTTTAACTTTCATTTATTTTATTGCCCAAGTTCGTTAACTTTTGGACACCATGCAAGCGTTGAATTTCCGATTTGGTTTCTGCATAGATTGTTTGGATTAATCAGTATCAAAACAATAAGTGCAAAAGGTCGGATTTCTAGAAAAACATTCATTGAAAAACAGCTCTGACACAATCAAATTTTTTTAAACAAATGCCGTATTATCAGTATTATCACTCGAGTTACTTAATGTTCTATAATATTTTTGCTTGCCTTAGAGTTTTTGTGTCCAATAAACCCCAACTCAAAAAAAGTGTAATTTGATGATTAACAATTTTTTTCATTTAAATTGTCCTAGAAGTCTTATTAGTTTATTTTATTACACAGAAATTTACTAGAAGATGTAATACTAAAGAAAAACTGCTGAACTTTCTACAGTTTCAATGTATTTTAAAGTGTCCAAACAAACGACCAGTTTCAAACACAGCTATGGCTCATTTTACATATAACATATAATATCAGTTTATCACACGATTTAAAAATTAGAAACTTTTTGCTTAAATTTTGGGTAGTCCCCAGTGAATTCTGCAGCTCATTTTGCGTATAATATGAGCTTTTTACCAGATTTAAAATTTTGAGTTCAAAAATGTAAAAAAATTAAAACTCGTTTTAACATAGTTTTATGGTTTTTTCTATGCCCTTATAACCTTCTTGAGTTGTTAAAAGTAGAAAAAAAATATATATGTTCGATTTTTTAATGTTTGATTTTTCCAATTTTTGTCGCGATTTTGGTCAATTTCCGGTACCCGGAACATTTATCAAGCAATAACTCCGGAACTATTAGAGATAACCCTATGAAGTGTACTATCGTTGGAAAGCTCTTTGGATTATCTATCTTTCTAAAAAAAGATCCGAGTAATAGTTTTTAAGAAAATTGCAAATAAAAGCAAAATTCGATGAAATAAACAAAAATTGATAACTAAAAAACCATTGGGAATTTGGCAATTTTCTTGATGCCAATCGATACCCCGGATCATTTTGCATAAGCAAAGATTAAAGTAGTTCCACTTTTTCTAATAGTTTTGCCGTAATTGAGAAAATAAAAAAAATTAAAAATTTGTTCATTCCACCCCCCCCCCCCCCCTTAAAAATGGCCAATCTTTAAAGTGTTTCCAAATAAAAAAACATCTTATCTGATAGATTTTGATGTGCTCTTTACGATGGAAAAAAGCGTTTTCTCCTAGCTCTTTTAGTTTCACCGCAATCGACGTTTGAAAATTGAATTTTTTTTTGCGAAATATCGCCTTGAAACCTATGCCTTTTTGTAGGGCTTTTAATACCGGTTCTAATCGATTTTGCCGTTTTTCTCTAACTCTAATAGTTTCGCCATAACCGGCGTTCAAAAATTCAAAGAAAGTGAAAATGGCAACCTTTTTTTGCGTTTTTTTCGAAAACTATAAGACTTAGAGCAAAAATCAATAAAGCATCGGATAGCGCTTGAAATTCTCTATTGTCTCCTCTTGCCATTCCGGGTAACGGTTCCGGGTACCGGTTCCGGGTACAGAGGCATTCAAAATTTTACATTAAAAAAATTCGTAACTCAAAAACTAAAAGTTGTAGAGCAAAACGGTTTGTTCCAGTGAATTCTACGGCTCATTTTACATATAATATCAGTTTTCACACGATTTAAAAATTTGAAATTTTTTGCTTGATTCGATAATTGTTGGTGAAACTAACACTCGGAGTTAATTTAGGAAAAAACAGGCGGAAAAGATGCGCTCAGTGAACATTTTAACGATTTCTGAAGCCAAAACAACGTTAATATCAATTAAAAAATTCCTCTCTACGTTAGCTAACGATTACTTCAAAATCGTGATTGTACCCGGCGCCCCCACCATTATTTTCGATCATAACTGTAGAAAAATTACATAAGAGAGATTTTCTCCTCAATGCCATGCCTTTGGGGGGTCATTTATCACGATCGGAGTGCGAATCCACTCGCACTTTCCTCCGAAGATCTTTCCAATCGGTAGGTACTTTTGAAAACTTCCGCTGGATTGCGCAACATTACTTCCGCTTTCTGTGCTTTCCCGGCAATAGATGGCCGATTTGAATATGCGAAAAGCACTTACTTCCTCTAATGCAAGTCCTCCCTAAAGAATTGAACGTGCAATTTCACCTCATCAAATTAACTATCATCATTGCATCAAGCGCAAACTTTGCCCATTATCTGATGTTATGTCGCAAACGCAACCTATGGCTAAACGCAAGCGATTTGGAATTGCAATGTCCCCGTTTTAATGCTTCACGTGTTTATCTGATTCGAAAGGTGATCTTTTTTAAAGAGAGAAGAAGAAATCGTGTTAAGTGTTGTAATTGTTTGCCTTCGATTGTCTCTGCAAACAATGATCACCTTGTAGGGCTCGGGAATGTCAATGAGATTAATTTAGAAAAATATCGGTAAAAATTGCAACTATTTGTAACTTTCTTTGAATTAACGCGAAATTGAAGACTACCGGACTCATACTTTATTTGTCGTCGGTGATTAACTCCGACGTAATTTTACTTAAGTTGGATAGAAAGTAGGGTATGCCGGAACAAACGACGTGCTCTTAATGTGTAAAAGCAAAAGTTGTGATTCTATGTGAAGGTCATTCGACGGGTCAGTAACTTTCTGGACAGAATATGTAATAATTCACGGCTGCCGACGCTTTAATTGGATTTCTTGATTAAGATTTTATTGTGCGGAGAATTTCTGATTTATCACCCATTCGAATATGTGAAAACTTGCTAAAACCTTGAGGGACAAAATTGGGCAACAATTCACACGCATAGGTTGCACCTACAAAAATTCTTGACCTAGAAAGTTTTTTATTCGCGAAATTTGAAAACCCAACGCATCAATTTTATGCGGATTGTTCGTTGTTATCGAAACAACATTACTTAATTACATAAATATTTTTAAGTTGTTAAAAAAGAAAAATCAGGGCGAAATCATCTTAGGATTTTTTTTCATAAAACATCTAAATTACCTAATATTTCTTTGACATAACTTTAAAATATTAAAATAAACGTTTCAGCATGTCATTAAGGACTAATGAAAAACATTTTGTCTTTCTAATAACGGACATTAGTTTGTGAAATTCCAAATGGAATGGAATAAAACTGAAAATGTTTGTTCTGTATTCATTAAAGTTACAAAATGTACAGTTAAGAGGTCAGTTTAAATAAGGCTGATCAAATAAGTACCCATCGATCGATTTAAGCCAAATAAGGCCTACTTGAGGGTATATCAATTAAATATAATATTTAATATGATTCTAATTTTTAATCCAATATCAATGTCAACTATAAATCATAACTAGGTGCACGTGTTTTAACTTAGTCATGGGAAAGTTGTTTAACAATAATAAGGATTTTTTTCTTCTTTTGCTACTTATTTTCGAATCGAAAGAACTTGAACTTCGCTGTTTTGAAAGTTCGTAATTTTTTTGCAAATCGAACCAGATTTCTGGAGGTCGTTACTCTTGAAGCTTATTATACATGGAAAAATAGTTTACATTCTCTTTTCTGCAAAACGTTCGCAGAAGGTTAACAAACTTGGTTACTCGTCGTCTGCCCTCATTATAATTTATAATAATATATGCAACTATTTTGCAAAGACAATTATGTAATGCGCTCCTTTTGTGAAAATAGTGTAGTTGCTGATGTTTTGTACTCTTTTTCCTCAATTGTAAAAGAGAAATTATATACAATCAAATACAAAAGGTCTTTATTCATGTTGGACGGATTTTTTTAAGGAAAAAGAGATTTATTTGGTATTGTTTTGTTAGTAAAGGAAATCCTTGATGTACCAACTACATTGTTAATCAATTTCCGAGTCCCACAGTCTTGTTTCCAATATTTAATTTTGCTGTGAGTTTAAAATAAAAAATTATACATAAAATGATGCAGACATAAGACGTAAAATCTTCTGGTAATAATACAATTTTGATTAAACTTGATCTAACCACTGTATGACACTGTGAAGAAATGAGTAACATCCGCATCAACACCATAAATGGCAGCCCTACGTAAAAGCAGGCAAAATGTATACAACAAATTACGGCCAATGAAACAAACAATTAGCAAAAAATCCCAACGTAAACAGGAAAAATGGCCATCATATAATTAAAACCAATTTTCAACAACAATAAAAGATTTTTTATTCGAGTCCGGAGATAATAACTTAATTGAAAGTCAAATAATCATTGTTTAGTTTGGCATCGTCGCCCATTTTTGTTTAATTTGAGCAGATGTAAACAATGCAAAATGTTAATTAAGGACGCTCAGGTGCCATTTTCATAAACCGTGACTAATAATTTCGATGCACCCACTTATCCTTAAGAAAATGATGAGACAAAAGAGGGAATCAAAGGTTTGTTCTGCGGGAAACTAAAGAAATTGGGAACTGTTGCGGAAATGCGGGTGTGTTTACTGCTTTTTGGAACGTCGCTATATGAATAAAAAAATAAATTGTTACTTAATTATTGTTTTTTTAAGCTGGACACGAGCACAGCCACGGCGACGCCCACTCGCACGGCCACGTGCATCACGAACACCACGTGGAAGTTACCACTCAACATCATCATCACCACGAGCATCCCCATTTAATTTAGTTTAATTTATTTTGTTACTTTTTTATAATTGGCAATTGATTTTGTTTGTTAAGCGTACCTGAAAATTACGAATGTAAAAACCTTGGCATTATTTCTGTAAATAGTGTTAATGCCATTATCATGTAAATATTTTAAATGACAGCAATAACATTCTAATAATTAGGTGCCAACAAAAGCATGCAGTACTTATACTCTTCTTCACACATTATAACTGATAAAACATCCCGATTCCCATGTTTTCTCACGTTACATAAAGAATAATAGATTCAATCAGTTCTTGTATGTAAATATTGTAAAATTAGCAATAAATTTGTATAAAAAAATGGTTGTTATTTTATTATTAGTAGGTAATATAAGCCAATACGCATTCTGGTGCGCCCGAGAGAAAAAAAATATTTCTTGGGCTTTGTATTATAAATAATAATAATAAATAAAATAGCACTGGATAATTTTTTAATGTTGACGGTACATAGATTCATATTCTGGATAAGGCCTTATGTGGAAGCCACGATACCTCGAATCCACGTGATAGCAATAAGCCAACAGATGTAGCATCATGATTCTTCCACTTAGAAATCCAAGAAATGTAAGTAAATACGGCCTGTGGGAAAACTTTTCAACTAACCACTCGTAACACAGCATTGACGAGTGGTTAAACATCAGCGATCCTAAAACACTACCAATTTTTACTCAACTGAAAATATTTTCAAATTTGTGTAAATCGTAAATGATTATTACGTACTACTAGTAGAGCCCCGTCAGAAAACTTCGTTTTTTCAAAAAATTTCTTCTGTTTTCAAGTTTGTACTATATGCCAAATTCATAAACACAGGGAGAATGTTGTGTGGCTATTTACTGAATTGTATTTTTTTATTATAATGAATGTATTAGTGAGTATTACACATTTTAGTTGAAGCAAATTCATTTATTATTAATGAACAAATCATTGGCGTAAAATGTTTTTAAATTTTTAATTCACTTCAAACTTTAACTGCTTTATTTTTATTTTCGAATCTGCCCGCCAAGTTTCGCATTTATTAAAAACATTTTCAAGAACAAATCCGTCGACTCTTCATTAGATAAATTTATAATATGAATAATGTGTTCGAAATTTTTAATGGTTCGAATGTCGGGTACAGATCCGTACTATTACACTGGATTTAAACCTAGCATGTCCTAGATTTTACACATTAAGTTTCGCATCGGAAGATTTATTATAGATCAGTTTTTGAATCTGGTTTCGAGAGGAACGAGCTAAGAAAAGTCATTCAGCGCTGCTTAAAGAAGACACTTTTATCCATTGATGTTCTTAATTATTAATTGTTATTTGATTTGTCTAGCCCCCAAAGTCAGGAGTCAGAGGAAATGCTTTTGGAGAGGAAGAAGGCGAAGAATCACTAGCAGGAGAGGAAGAACCACAGGAAAAAACAGTATAGGAGCTGTTTATTATCACATTACAAATAAATAATTTTTGCTCATTCGAGTTTTTCTTTTCCATAATCGTCACTAAACATAGTGCATCGCATCGGAATTCAGACTTTGCCAACATTTTAGATTAGGTACTTGCAAGGAGTTGTATATTATATTATGTGGGGAAAAGTCTTTAAAAATGTTACTTTTTAAAAACAGGTCAAATCAAAATCCTTAAAAAATAAAGCGTTCTGAAGGGGCCCCCATATACCTAGTACAAACTTCAAAACAGGGGAAAATGTTTAGAAACAAAACAGTATTCTGAAGGGGTCCTGGGGCCGTACTAGTAGTAGTGTTATTCATTTAATTACCTAAAGGCAGCTCTGTTAAATTTACTAATTGCATACATCGACGGTCTACAATAGATCATTATAGCAATTCCATACAACATGTTCATGAAGAGATAATGTTTAGGGTCGCAATTGGTAAAACTAAAAAATAAATTATTTGCATATAACAAGGTACTAAAACTGAATTTTTATCACGAATATTCAAATTAATTGGTTTTATGTACCTACCTTTTCACAATGTGGGGATTAACTGCATGAATGGACATTAACAGATACGCCACCCGTCCTTGCAGAGTTGCAGAAATAGAAAACATTTCGTAAAACTTGAAAATTTCCCTGCGTTGCAGTTCAGCGTTAATGAAATTATTGTCTGGATCAGGAGTTTGCGAACTTCCAGCCATATCTCACACTAAGTTTTGAACTGTAAAATTTTGGACTTCTTCATTATAACTGAAGAAATGGCCGTGATTTTGATTGATCAAAAATGTCATAATAACGTGAGTTTATTGCGTCAAATCGAACATTTGTACAAAAATGACAACAAAAGTGGAATAAATAAAATTACAAAAAAATTTTGCGTACACTTTGGTAGCTACAATCAGTGCTGCAAAAATGATCACTCAGATCTAAAAACGACTACAACAAATACGAACTACTTATTTGGGTTTATTATTAAATAGGGTATGCTAAAATAATGGTACATTTCAGTTTTTAGGGTTTAACCAGGCTATCCACGTGGTCTACATAGCCACGCCCCAGTTTGATCATTGCAAGTCCTGAACCGACACCACAAATCGTACACAAGGGTACATTTTCAGGAACAACGCTTCTCAGAATAGCCCAAATTAACACTGAGCCAAGTGAGAAAGTGATAGCTCCAAAGGCACTAAAATCGCATTGTTTACAAAAATTTTATCGCCTGCGTCCTAATTACCTGTATAAAACTCGCTCTTTCTTTGCTAAGGTGCTGAGGTGGGGCCGGTTGTACAAGTATAAGCCAGACCCCACAAGGGAGTTCACCAATAAAATGTTGGTGATGTCTCTCCGCGGGAATAATCTGAAATTGATTTATAGTCTTTGTAAACATGCGATTGCGTTCTACCTTAGCACTAATGAAGGGTTCATAACGTTAACGGAGAGTGATGTGTAGCTGACAACCCCCTGGATTGGTGCGTAGTAGAAAAGCACGTTTTGACACGTTAGCGGTTTAAGCCCTAATCTGCCCGTGATGGGGAGCTTCTTTTCTTCGGAAGCAGGCATTTTGTTGATAGAATCACGTAAAATGTTACAACAATTTGATTTTATGTGCTAAAAATACAACACCAACACCGGTTTTTACCTAACCAATCATCTGAACTTAGCTGCTTTTCTTGACCTGCAGCGCTACCAACATTACGTAACAAATTAAAATTTGAATTTTAAAAATTATGAATAAATGGATCAGCTTTAAAATTATTCCTTCCTAGAACTAAATAACTTCAATCAAAATAGATTCAATTATCTGTTATTTATCCAAATTATCACCATTTATGCGGCTGTATCACTTCGACCCAAAACAAATTAGTTCCAATGGCTTTAACACTGTGTGCCTAAACCTACCAGTAGACCTTTTTGCACTAAGTTCTTGAGGTTATGTCGTGAAACAAAATTAACCTGATTTATCCTGTGGATTTATCAAAATGGCATTATTGCGACCAATTTCGCTTCTGATAAGATCAAATATAAAAAATATAAGATCAGGGTGTTGTTCCCGTCTATTGTCAACTGAAATTAGTGAGGAAAAACCGGCCGAAACCAAACCTAGTGGTTATGCCCAAGCTTTCGAGAAGTTTGAAGGTTTGAAAGACGTTAAGCCCACAGAAGGACCACAGACATTTGCCTCTCTTCTACGTAACTCGAAATTTATTGATGTAAGTTTGTTATTCTTTCAATTATGTGGGAAGACATTTCGAAATTCTAGCTGGGTGATCCTGAAGGGAAAGTCGTTACGGGCAAAGTTTTTCATGTGGTTGATGATGATTTGTATATCGATTTTGGGTGGAAATTTCATTGTGTGTGCCCCCGGCCGAGGAAAAACGCCAGGTATTAGTGGATGAAATATTACAAACTATATGATCTTTGAAAATGTTTTAGTGAATATGTAAGAGGTAGTAAAGTTCGAATTCTTATAAAGGAGTTGGAATTATCATCAAAATTTTTGGGTTATGAAAAAGACATCACTTTGCTTGAAGCGGATTGTGTCTTATTGGGACTGGTTCAGGACAGAAGTAGAAACCCCCAGTAACCCATTTTGTAAGTTTATTTTATAGTAAAATACATTTTTACATCGATGCAATATATTATTGTTAATAATAGGCAAGAATTAGTCAACTAATAAACAGTTTAAGTCATTTTAATACATTGTATTAATCCTAGAACAGGAATTTACATCAAAATTTAAAGCTGCTTATACCAAAAATTATATACAATAAACAATTAACGTTAAATAAAAAACATAACACTATAAATTAATAGACATAATCCTCTGACAAGTTGATGAGGTATATGATGAACATTAAGGCACCTTTAATTTCCAGTGTTATTAATTTAGTGAGCGAACATTCTAAATGATGGCACACGGTAGACCACAACATAAGGGCAGACAAACTGGCACAACTGTCGCACCAGAACTACTTTTTGATTTGCTTTTACTTTCCGCTTCGTATTTATATTGACCAGATGCTTTCTGATAGCCGCCCTTAAAATAAGAAAATTATTTAATAGTACCCAAAATTAATTTAACATTTCCTACTTCTGCTCTCCAAGCGCCTCCACTTTCTTCCTTACTAGCAAACATCTCATGTCCAGGTGGGTAGTAAACTGGCGGACCTGTCACGTTTTTACTCTTCTGAAGAGGTTCCTTCTTCTGCGCGTCATCAACTTCTTCTTGTTGACGTTTTAACGTTTCAATTTTCTTTTTCTGCTCCATTTCTTGCTCGTGTGCGTTGTAACCCGCATTGAAGGGGCTGTTGGGGGGCTAAAAAATATAGTGTGTTAATTTTTGAAAATTAATCAAATTCAATTTTTAGTCAATAACTTTTTTCTGAATAGAATAGTATGTCTTAATTTTCTTCAATGCTTTACTGTTAGAAATAGAAATAAGACTGTTATTAAAAAATGTAAATGTATGTCTTAATTTTCTTCAATGCTTTACTGTTAGAAATGGAAATAAGACTGTTATTAAAAATTTGTTTTATTTGTAATTTTGTAAAGACAGGGGCAAGTTAAGTAATAAGATTAGGTAAAGGTGTGAATCATTTAATAAGAAATAAGAAAATTCTAAAACTACATTATTATTTAATATTCAGAGCATGGACCTTTTGTGATATGACACATTTACTTTGTTCTTTTGAGAATAAGGGATGTTATGTAAATGCTGCTTATCGACTCGTGATCACTTGATCAATCAGTCTTCACACGATTTACTGAAAATTTCTCAATATTATTACGAACGAATTCGTTAAATAAACTTCTATTAATGTGGCTATCCCCTGACTAATAAATTTTTATGAGATCTTTGATTTTATGCCATTTAAACGATTATTTAATAAAAAACCTGTGCAAAATGTATTTTTTACACAGGATTTCATGTATTTAATTCTTCTGAAAAAGGTAACGGAAGTTCGATCAATTTTTTTCTTTTAAAAGTGCACACAAGAGTTTGGGTTTATTGCAACTGTAGTGAAGACTATAGTTTTTTAATAAACTTACATAAATACTTGTAAATTTATAAAAAGAAAATGTAAGAAAATTTACTAAAACGGAACACCGGTCAAAACCATACAAATTTTAGCTTCATAATAGACACCAAGAAACGGAAATGTAAAAATTAATACCTCATGTCCTATGGTCGCCATAAGGTCGTCTAGTCTTTTAGGCGGCCCATCCGGTTGATGTTCGGTGGGGAAGGGCTTAGGGAGTAATGCTTGAGTCTCATCACTTGGGGGATAACCCGCTTTGTAATTATTAGTTGTCGTACTTTCCGACTTGTACCTGTACTGGATATTCACCGGCTCCTTCGGCCTTCGGTCATGTGAATACGGCGGGTGTTTTGGATCGAAACTCTCAACTTCATTCACCGGCTTTCCGTGATTATTAGTCGTGTGTGTCTCATGTCTGTAAATGACCGTCTTGTCATTCGGGGGATATCCATTGGGATAGGGGTGGCGGACATTGGTCGTGGTTTTCGTGTCATGGATCTCTTTAATGTAGTGTTGTTGCGATGGTGGCGGATAATCCTGGTATTGCCGGTTGTAAGTGTTGTTTTCGTGAACTTCCTTAATGTAAGTGTCTTGTCTTGGGGGGTTTTGGTGCCTTGGCAAACTACCCCTTGAGTCGTCAACGTGTCGGGTGGTGGTTGTCTCGTTGTAAACGTAGGTTTGGTTACGCGTTGGGGGCGCATCGGGGATGTAACCCGGTTGGTACGACCTCGTGGTTATTGTTTCCTTAACTGGACCTGCAGGTTTTTGGTAAGGGACGTAATTGACTGTGTTTTCGGACGATTTGTTTTCGAGTTTTTTATAGACAAAGCTTTTGCTCGGTGTAGATTGGGTTTGGTTCGGGGAGTATACGTATTTTTCTGTTTCTGTTGACGAGTTTAAATTTGTGGGGTAGTCGCCAGAGCCGGGGATTTCATAGGTGTATGTTTTGATGGTTGTGGTGACTTTGGTGTTGCCTGGAGGATGGAGACTTGGGTCAAGGTGGGCCAGAATTTCGGGGTTGATGTCAGGGGTTGTGGTTTCGACAACTTCCATGGGGTAGCTGTGGACGTTTTTCACTTTTGTTTGTTTGCTTAAAGTTGACGTGCGGGATGATGGGGAAGGCGACCTTCCCCGGATTTGGCGGATGTCACCATAAGTACCTGTTAGAAGGTGTAACAATTGGAATAATGCACTTAAACATCAACAACCTTCGTTTGTGTATTGGATTTCTCTTGTCATTGACCCTTCGCGCTCCGTCCTTTCCAAAGTGCGGCTCCTTGAGCTCGATCTGG
Source organism: Tribolium freemani (assembly GCA_939628115.1). Classification (NCBI taxonomy): domain Eukaryota; kingdom Metazoa; phylum Arthropoda; class Insecta; order Coleoptera; family Tenebrionidae; genus Tribolium; species Tribolium freemani. The sequence continues at coordinate 13,092,114 of OW626785.1, read as the reverse complement.
GAGTATCCCCATAGTGCAATTCGCGCTGAACTGTTCTTTTCGAACCGCTCCTTCTACCAGATTAAATAAATGTGAAAATACCGAATGAAATAAAATCAACAATCCACTTACTGAAATTCTGGATCACCGCCAGTGTTATTATAAGATTCTGGAAAACAAACGCTTTTATAAATATCCCGTGAGTCAGTACGCAATCAAACCCCAAATTTCCTTCAATCACTCGAACCTCACCTTTTTCCTGGAATGATGCATTCTTCACCTGTTGCAAGTCGTCCAAGAGCGAGTCCAGCTGGTTGATGTTATTTTGGATGCCTGCTTTCGCAGGTGGGGCTCCGCCGCTCGTGGAATACGAATAGGATTCTTTCTTGTAACCGGTGACGCGTTTCGTGCCATCAGGGGACTGAAACGTGTTCTTTTAATGTGTTTCAGGAAACGGCGATTGAGCTTACCGTGTAATTGTAAGCGTCGTCGGAAGAGTATTCTGTTACGGGATTCGATGCTTTAACGTTGGTGAAGCGGTTAAGAGAATTGCTTTTTGAGGTTTCGCGGTGAGTTCCGAGGGAACTGCCAGGGCGCGATACCGAGTTTTGCAGGTCTTCGAGGAGATAATCTAGGTTGTGGTCGAATTCGGCCAGGTTTTGAGACGAGCTGCGGAAGTTGCGCGCGGGCGACACCGTGCGCATTATTTTCGTTTCTTGGTATTCTTTTCGTTCGACCGTGGACATGCTGCTTGCAGATTAAACTGGAAAAAGTAAAATTAACAAACAGAAATTAATTGTTAAAAATCTTGATCTAAAAGCATTAATAAATTATGAACAAAAAAGGTAAGAAGTAAATTCAGAAAATCATTACACAGAATGAATGGGAACCCAATCGACTTTAACGGAATTTATTCGCCATCAGCCTCGCCTTGATGGACTATAAAAGCAATAATTTTATGACAGTATATATTTCAGTTTGCTTGGAAGTCCATTAGAAAACAGTAAAGGAAATTAGATTTTATTCGTTTAGGAAGTGCATGTGAATTCTCAATCAATGTAACACCTGAAAAAATATTACACAAGACCCAGAATTCATCAGCAAACATGTATAATGTGTTCTTTAGTGTTTTAAAAATAAAAAAGGTAACACATCAATCAATCAGTCAATCAAAATAGTTCATATGTATTTCCTTCTTATCAGTCGATCAAAATTTTTATTGCTTGTATTTGTAGATATTAACAAAATACTCGTCTCGTTTTTTAAAGGTACTTGAGATTTTATTATTTTGATTACACTACAATGTCTGTTTCAAGTTGTTGCGAATGGTGAAGGTCAAAACTGCGGAAAAATTATTCTTTTATTTTGTAATTTTTTGATTTTCCAACAGATAATTAAGTAATAATTACACTAGTTTACAAATAAAAACTTTTTTATACAGGGTGTCCGTTTTTCGAGCTCCACCATGGGGATCTCGGTTATTATAAGAGATACGAGGTCGCTTAAATTAGGGCAAAGTTGCGCATTTTATGCTGAACACTTATTTGAAAGAAAATTTGATGTGTCATTTTTAGTTTTTGAATAATCGTAAAAAAACGAACATTTGTAATTTGTAATTTTCGTTTTTATTTTTTCAAATGAAAACCAAAAGAATTAAACGTTTTTCACTAGGACCTTCTTCAGGCACTTTTTTACAAGGAATCTAAATCTGTCATCGTATTTTCCAAGGCGTTCTTGATGTCATAGTAACAACACTCAACTTTGGTTTTTCTTATGGACGCCATATTTGATTTTTGTATTTTTGAAAAGTGTTTTTATTTCTGATTACAACTATGTATCACATGATATGATCGAATTTTACATACTGATCAAAATGAAAAAAAAGCATTTTTGTGCAGAGCGCTTTGGAAAAAACGCCAACAATTTTGTTTTTAAACAAACAAGATTTTATGGAAGTTTAGTTGGAATTGGATCTGGAAGTTTCACATTTCCGCCCAGCTTACTTATTTAAAAACTAAACGACATGATAAGCTAGAAGTTTATTTTTTACAAAACAAAACAAGACAAAGTTATAAAGATTCAGCTCGCATATTTAATAGAACTGTCAAAAGTTAGTTTGTTAAACAAAATTTTTGGCGTTTTTTTCAAAAGCACTGCAAAAACGCATTTTTTAAAATTTTAATGAGCATGTAAGATTTCATCATATCATGTGGTACATCGTTGTAATCAGGAACAAAAAGATTTTTCAAAAATACAAGTATCAAATATGGCGTCCATAAGAGAAACCAAATTTGAGTGTTCTAACTCTGACATCAAGAACGCCTTGGAAAAGGCGATGACAGATTAAGATTTCTTGTAAAAAAGGGCCTGAAGAATGTGTCACTTAAAAACGTTTAGTTCTCTTAGTTTTCGCTTAAAAAAATAAAAACGAAAATAACAAATTTTTGTTTTTTCTCAATAATTCAAAAACTAAAAGTGACACATCAAATTTTCTTTCAGGTAATTGTTTAGCATAAAAATGCGCAACTTTGCCCTAATTTAACCGACCTCGTATCTCTTACAATAACTGAGATCCCCATGGTGGAGCTCAAAAAACGGACACCCTGTATACCTTTGATCAATTATTATTATTTCTGTGTTTTCTTACCCTCTAGCAACCCAGAAAGGCAGCTAAGTTTTTTTTTATCACGTCCCAGTCCTTTGCTATCACGTCCCAATTTTTTGCTACGAAAAATTATTTTTCTACTTTTGTTTCGTACTGAGGTCATTACGATACGCCATTTGGGTTTCGTAATATCCAACGGAGTGCTATAATAATTACACTAAAAACCAGGGTAGGGTAATTTAGTTGGAAAATGATGGCAACCTAGTTTTTTGACAATTATCTGAGAGAAGTGTCAGTGTCAATCGTCACCTGTTTCAAGTGATAATTTAATCAAATGAATCAATTTCGAACCTTTAGAGGCTTTTGTACCAACCCTGATACGTAGTCCCTTCGAACACCTTTCGAATAGTGTACACACATGACTCCAAAAGCCAGTGCAAGTGAGTAGTTTGAGATCCCATTCTCCTTAGGCCAATGTTCAAATTCCGAGTAAAAAAACTCGCTTAGTTTTAGAGATTTCGAAATCATATTTGGAGAATTAAAAGAGAAAGCCTATATCTAATGTTCAGTGTGATCAAAATTGGAATTGAAGTTAATAAACTCAAAAATGATGGAGGAGAATTTTTTTTCTGCATCAATCTGTATTAGCATTCCCTATACCTATCTGTGATAATTTTCAAGTTATGTTGTTTTTTTTTGTTATTGTAGGAAATTTCTTACTAACCACAGCTATTTTTGCATAGTTTGCCATAAAAACATTTCTGATTAAACTTAAACGACATACTCTGTTCAAAATTGTGTTATCAGACTGTGAAAACAAAGTAAATTCATTGGGTGTTGGTTTAAAAAACTTTAATTTCTCACCTTTTTTCCTTCGTTTCCGTGGTAACCTATAAGAAAAGGCCTATGGCTAATGAATTTCTCATCGCCGTCTGTATAGAATGACACTTTATCTCGCCTGGGCATTAGTCAAGTTCAAGTGATTCCCGTCAGCGATACAGTTTGCGCGGAATATTTGACACATCCTGCACTTGACAGTAAATTGTTTTTTCTACTTTGTTTCGTACTGAGGTCATTACGATACGCCATTTGGGTTTCGTAATATCGAACGGAGTGCTATAATAATTACACTAAAAACCAGGGTAATTTAGTTGGAAAATGATGGCAATCTAGTTTTTTGACAATTATCTGAGAGAACTGTCAGTGTCAATCGGCACCTGTTTCAAGTGATAATTTAATCAAATGAATCAAATTCGGACCTTTAGAGGCTTTTCTACCATCCCTGATACGTAGTCCCTTCGAACACCTTTCGAGTAGTGTACAAACATGACTTCAATAGCCAGTGCAAGTAAGTAATTTGAGATTCCATTCTCCTTAGGCCAATTTTCAAATTCCGCGTATTTGCCACAAAAGCCCGTATTCGTTGAGGGGTAGATACATTGCAAAACGTCTTGGACACTTTCAGAATACATTTTACAATAAACTAATGACGATCCAAATTATTAATTTAATTTCATGATCCACGCAAATGCTGTCAACTGCCACAAAATTCGCTAAATTTCGAAATTGATTTTTTTTGTTAAAAAAGGTGCAAAGTAGAAAAAATAGTGTATGATATCTCGTTTATAAGGCATTTTGTCGCACTTACTCCCAATTCCGTGCGTGCGACAAAATGCGTCTTATAAAACTCGTATCATAATATACTATTTCTTACTTGCACGAATTCTTCCGATTTAAGGTTCATTGTTTTAAGGCATACAGTATCAGAGAGAGTGCTACATGATTACTACGTTTTCATGGCAAGTTTTGAATCAGGGTTTGAAAATGTAGGATAGTAGATACATGTCTAATAGAGGATATAAATTAGTTTCTGATCGTTTTTGTTACACTTGTTGACAATTTATATTTGTAAATAAACCAAAATCTCTCTTAGAAGCACTAAAAACAGCATACCTGCTGTATTTTATTTTTTCGTAACTAATCAGGCAGAGTTATTGCATAATGATCACCAGATGGGTGTAAATAAGTCTCATAAAATACATTTTCTCGATTAACATCTAGATTTCTTTCCGAAAAACCTAGGCAACATGAGTGATGATCAGGGCGAGCGTTTTCATCAAGATTTAAGGTTTTCGAAGATGGGCACAAAGGATTCGGGAATGAAAACATGTTAGGAGATTGTTGTTGAACTGTTATAAGGGAAACTGACCCAAAAAAGTACAAAAAATAAAGTACGAAAAGCATTGTTTGGCTATTTGCTTTTTAATTAATTATATAATTTATATATTTCTTAAATCTGACGTGATTTTTTTTATACAGGGACATTTTTTTTAACTCTGAACATAGCCCTATTACTCATTTCAGTTCATAGTAGAATTGCAACAGCGCAATTGATTTTTTCGGAGTGAAAAATAAAGCACAAATTAAGAGTTTTTGTAAAAGAGAAGGATTCTATGTTCAACTAAATCCCAACGCCACGTTTTGAGCTAAGAAAACCCAACTGAAACTCTCAATTTGTGCTCCATTTCACTCCAAAAAATTTAATGCGCTGTTGCAAAATTCTACTATGAATTGAAATGGGATATATGTTCAATCTGAAAAAAACATATCAAAGCATTGATCTAATTTACGTTACCAACGATACGTAAAGGTAATTATTTGATGTCGAGTTATTTGAACCAATTTGAAGTGATTTCGAATATTTGTTAAAATGATTTATCATTCCTTACATGTTACTATTACCTGATGATTAATAAATTTCATAAAAATTAATCTTTCTTTACTTAAATAATCTTGGAAGATTTAATTGACAAGTTGAAATTTTTGACAGTGCGTAGAATATTTAGTTGCATAGCAATACTTTGATCTGTTTTTTTTTTTCAGATTGAACATAGGGCTATGTTCAGAGTTAAAAAAATGTCCCTGTATATTTTTTTGAATTTAGTGCCTCATTATCTATAAGGAATGACTTTCACTTAAGGTATATAAATTAGTAAATTAGTGTAAGTTGAAGCAACAAAGTTTGTTATAAAATTAAAAATAAAAATTGAAAAAGCTTGAATCCATTCTTCGTGGCGCATTTCCAACTCGCTAATCCGAAAAGTACATAAATTCAAACCCCCAACTATTGTCAGTGAACAAACAAGCTGAGAAAAGGTGAAACAGGTCTTTTATTTGTAAATGACGCCAATGACAAGGCGTCAATTTTCGTGGTCTGCGTGAAAGACTCCATCAATCCCAATGAGCCAACGCGGTCAAGGTTCGTTACTCATCCATAAAAGGGATTTTCTTGGGGTCGCGGAGCTTGACCTTAGCCCAGTAACGTCCGTTAATGTCACCTCTTCCACATTACTAATAATGGAGTGCAGGTGGAAAACGAGGCGGAACTGTCTATTAATAGCCAGCACATGATTTGTTTTTCACATTTTTACTGCTTAATTAAAAGAGTAATAAAGATTTTCGCAACTTTGGATCGAAATTGGATGCTATTATCATTTCATCGCGTCTTGTTGAAGACTTGATTGGCGCCTTCTGATTAACGATCTGGGTCACTTTCAGAAATAGAGATGCGAAATGTGGGAGGAAATTCATTCACGTCGCAAATGCGACGGATCTAAGGCCAATTGAAAATCTAAGTGCGCCAGGAAGTCTAATTAGAACATGTGGGTCGAGATGTTAACCCATTTCTAAACGGAGCTTCCGTTTCAACATCTGTGAGGTGATTCCAAGGTGTAAACAGAGGCGACAAAGCATTATCTCAGTCTAATTTCGGCGATTTTTTTGAGTTTTCAATTTTGGTGGCGTTTGCGCTGGCGGATGAATGAAACAGCTGACGTGTTTTACGACTAATCTTCCCACATTCGGACCACTTTGTCACCTTAACACTATTTACGCTTTTTCCATCACATACCAAACCAACACGAATTACGTAATCGGTTTTTTATTTATTGACGAACAAAATTAGAAATGCAACTAAGGACGAGAGACAAGCTGTCAGCCTAAAGTCTTCTAATTGGAAAAGTAAACTCAAAAATTTCACTCTTGATTGTGTGTTTACATCAGCAACTGTTAATAAACGGAAATTGTAAACGGGATGAACTTCGACACCTGTAAATGTAAATTAACGCATCTCCCATCTGGTTTACAAATTTTTTGTCTCAGACACGTGCACGATATCGAGAACATCCCTCCGAAAATCACACGTGTGTTTACAGCTTTATTACCAAAGTGAAATCAGTCAATGTGGAAGATTAAAACAAACTGTGACGTCTTCAGTGTTTTATATTTATCGAAGAATAAAAAATACGTCGTTTGATTGCATAAGAAGACCATGAGATCATTATTTGAAATGGAGATTTCAGTGATTTATCAATTGGAACCAATTTTCAAAAGGTTTTATGAATACTTTTGGGTTAGTTAGGTTTGGTTATTATCCGCTCTCAAAGCTTTCGTTATCGTGTAATCTACATAAATGCGTGGACCAAGCTTTTAAAGAAGTTCGTTAAAGGGGACAACTAAAAAAGGTTCGTTATTTCGTTAACAGAAATAACCGTATATTTATTTAAATAACTGCATGTAATTAATGCCTTCACTACCTCAAGCAGGACACATAATTAGATGAAACATTATTTGAATTGAAAATAGTATTAAAAGTTCCTAACAGTAAAGTTATTTACACTTTATTACTGACCAAAATTGTGCAACAAAATGTGATTTTTCAGCTTATTTGAATGTTATTCTTTAGGCAAATTGTTCATTTTAATGTTTGCTCAAAAATTCAAAGAACGCCGAATTCTTATTGTAATCCGTTGTAATCCAAATATGACATCGATTTTAGATCCTATATTTACAGTTTTTTAGATAAATAATTTTCCACATCACTTGTGCTCTGATGTTTTTTATTTTTCGTTTAACTTCTTTTAAATCTGTTACCTATTTTGACTTTTTTCTTGGTCATAATACCTCTTTATACGGTTTGGCTTAATATTTCCACGAATTTTCTGAATCATACGAACGCCAGGTCACCACCTTAGATTTGCATTTCAAATGAGCCATTTTTAACCGAATTTGCCACGTTTATTATGAAAATTGAGCCAATTTAGTCGTTTTAAATGTACAATTTTTTTTTCGAAAATATTGTCTCATTGTGCGAGTCTGAATTTTGCTCGAAGTTTTTTGTATGGAACAATCATTAATTTTTTGAATCTAAATGCATAAAAAATGCAATGCAAAACATATGGTCAAAAACCCACACTGCAAACGATTGACCTAACCAAATATAGCAAGCAAGATGTAGTCAGAGACATGGAGACGGTGTGAAGGCCGCCCACTACGTCCAACCTGCTTTGAGCGGGGGGCTCAAAGAACTAATAGAGCAATCTTTGGTGGAGTCTGAAATACATTTTACGATTTTGCAGAGACATCAAAATAACCTTGCTCCAGCTTGCGATTAATTGAATAAGTATGAAAATAATATAGGACACGATTGAATAACGAGCAGTCATAATTTTCATGCACTGTCCATATTTGTGATAATGTATGACGTAGTTTAATAGTGGGTGGGTCAGTGTGGAAGTTTACATAAAAATTAAACAATAGAATCTGCAGGAAAAAACTGAAAGGCTTATGTTAAGCCCACACCGACTAAGAACCATTTTTATCCACTTTGTCATAAATCTGTTACTGTGACACTGGGATTATATTTTTAGAAAAGATTAATTTGTTTTTTTTTTATTAATTCACTCGTATATTGTGGCGGCGCGGCGCTTTGATTACATCAAATGGCTAACAATTTTCCATGCGTCTTGGACTTTGCAGGAAAATTCAATAACCGGTCAAATGCTCTTATAAGCACATGTAACTATAGCCAATCAAAACGAGATTTTCTTGTAATGACGTCATTAATGGTGAGTCGAAACGTTCAGGTATACAATACGTCACATTCTCACATTTTTATACAGCCTTGTCGATTGATAAAAACCTTTAGAATTTCTCAATTTGAAAAAACTAATGGGAGTTTCAATTTTAAGCTTCATAAATATCAACAATGTAGGCTTAACTCATCCGTTTCGGACGCCGACATGTGCACTCCTATATTTAACGTGAATTTTTGCTCTATTTGTTTTATTTTTGTGCATGAATGTCAGTCATGGTTGGGATGTGTATTTTTGCAAAATTCTTAAGCTACTCATAGTATCACTTCCAGCTATACAGAAAACATTGTAATGCAGAGGCTATTATGCGTTTAGTAACGTAAAAGATATAAGAATGTTGAGCTTTTCCCGAATCTCAGTTTAGTAAATTAGAAAATGGCACAGGCACCAGGAAGTATATTTTTCATCCAGAAAAACTGCTACATTTGCACTTATGTTGAGAATAAGTTAATAAGAACAAACTAGAGTGGAGAAAAGTGGAGTACTTGAAGAGGAAAATCTAAATGTTGATTCACTTAGCGAAAGGTGTTTAATTACATGTTAAGATTCCCGTTGTCTCCCGCCTTCTTCTTTGGCATTGAGCTTTCTGGATGCGTCACAAAATTTACTATTGCACAAATGAGCAGCAACTTTTCGAAAGGCTACGAAATACACAAAATATAATTTTTTAAAGAGTTGCAAGTAGAAAGTTAAAATAACACTAACGTGGTGAAAAGAAACAATATTTTTGATTGTTAAATAAAATATAATTCAAACATCCTTGTTAATATGACCTATTTTTTGCATCTTTGTATTTTTCTTAGTTTCTCTGCTGTAATTCATGTTTTGTTTTGGGCGTTTTATGTTTTTCTTTGCCACAATGTAAATCACGCTTATTTACCAACGACTTTAAAGTCTGGACTAAAACAAACACAGGCTCAGCAGACGACCACCAATGAACAAACTGGGCACGATTTAAATATTGGCATAGAAGTGACCAAAAATAAAATTCTTTCAGTAGTCGTTAGCTGGGGCACAATACGGCCGTTGACATTGCGATCAAAAGCACCTATTTGTTTTGAATAACACATGTCCGCTTTACTTGAGGTAACAGTAAAAATCGAGTCTCACGAAGACGTTGAACATATCTGGCAAAATGCATTTAACTTAACAATAGGTTATCTTAGGTCGTGAAATTATAGACGTTTAGCGGCTAAATTTGATTATAATTTAAAGATGTAAAAAAATAAGCGCTTTAACGAGTTCACACGTGATTGTTTTTGAATTAAAAGCACAAACAACATATGTTTTATTGAAATTGAATTCAGAGCGCGGCTTTGTTATCCATTAAATAATACGACTGTAACAAATTGATGAAACCACTCGAGGTACTTGTCCCAATTACACAATTAATTCAAATAACTTGCTAACCCAATAATTAATTCATCATTACTAATTCTGGATCTGGCCCGACGCCGACACAAAATCAAAAATTATATGCCGCCTATTTTTAGCAATTGTATAAACACAAGTATTTTTATATAAACTTTCTTCGTACGCAAAATAGGACTGTAAATAAAATAAGTCATTAGGCGGATGACTAACAAATGGTCAAGGATAATTTTTGAGTTGCAAATCTATGCCAAGTCCCCAATTTTATTTTTAAATGCACGTCCGATTGTTATCCTCGTGTTTCACATCAGAAGCTATTTTGATAGAAAGTAAGAATCAATTTCAATTCAAGAATTAGGTCGCACTTTGTTGCATAAATACTGCGTGCGATAGAATAGGAATCTCGCGGATTGCATTTAATGCAATGTAAAAAACAACAATTAACTCATTGAATGTTTATTTAAAATGACGTAAAATAACAGTAAAAACAAGCGAGGCGTGCTTATAAATTTACTGATCAGTGGGTTTACGTAAAATTTGGACATTAATTGTCCAACGTTTGTCATTTGTGATAAATAGGTGTCAAGGATTAAGCTAATTAGGACCATACAGTAGCTTAATTTTCCTCCAAATTAGGAGAGGCCAACAGATGCTTTTTGCGTTTTATGGCATTTTAACACGTTTTAGTGGCCAATATGACAATTCTATGAAATTATGTAATATTTTCAAGGTAAAATTAATAAATATGTGCAGCTGAAGTAAATCCCACGTGGGCGCCTCAAACACTTTTCTAATTTTGCAAAATGTTTGTTTTTGATGAAATTCACATAAACCGACACTTTAATTTCAAAGCCGGCAATTATCAGTTATCACATTTGAAGCGGAGATTGCTTTGTGCAGATTTTTTAATCTTCGCCGATTATGGCCCGAACTTACCGTTTCCTGCTGAAGTCGCCAGGTATCCTGTACCACACCACATCCACACAACACTAGTTTCGTAAACCCGAAGACTCGTTCATGTGCTATTCTCAGATCAACTCGACTTGGCTGGACGATGTTCAAATGTCAGCGCGTAGGTAAGTGCAGCATTACGCAGGCGTCGTTTGCCGATTTTGGTGTGGGCGGTAAAACGGCGCTGCAGGAATTTGAAAAAAATGCAGGTGAGTTCGAGCGGTAACCGTATTTCTCTGCTGTGATACGGTGATATTTTTTTTATCTCGAAAGGAGTGCGAAGTGATTAGCGATAAAATAACTATAAATATTTTTATTAAACAAAATTAGTAGTCTATTTATAAGTACATGTAGTATACATGATAGCGAAAGGTAAACTAATATAGTTTAGAGGTTTATGTCGCTGGATTTCGCTTTGCCGGGAGGCCTGGTCATTAGTGACTTTGATCGAGGAATGCTCGTCAAGCTTTGAGTCTGCAACAAATGAACCAAATCGATTAAAATGCACTTGTCGGCAACAATCTTAGATATTTTTATCTCCGTACGATTACCCAAAAGTTTAAATATTTCACTGATAAATGTTGCCCCTTTGATATGCAAATTAACGCCGAGAAACCAGATAAGCAAGAATGGATGTAATTTTTGAAAGTAGCATCTGATCATTCCATATTTGGATTAGTCAATTCGAATATTTCCACAAAATATTAACCGTAATGCGTTTTTGTACGTCTTGAAATAAAATCCTGAGGTGTTTCACAATAATTTCTCGTAAATAATGACTCCGAGACCAGAAATGGTTTCGAGCTTGTTTATTAAACTGATCAGTACGTGGGTGCGTACTGAAACGTAAGAGTGTGAATGCATTAAAATGAGTAACAAAACTGATAACTGGTGAAGTTAATGCCATTGTAAAGTACTAGTAAATGTTTTTATTATTACGCTAATCTTTACACAGCGGTGGCTTTATTATTGCCTTAGTTCCCACTACCTATTACCTCAGGGAAACAGAGAAGCGATTCACTAGGAGTTGATTAAGAGCTTTTTAGACGAGAATTGATATATTTTTTAACTCCAGTAATATTAAATTAAGATTAGTTTATAAAGTGTAGATACGTGCAAGAAAAGAAAGTTAGAAGTGTGGGAGGAAAAAAATTGTGAATGTATTACATGTGTCTAACGAAAGCGAAAGTTACCCACATAATGGCCAAAAACCAAGAAGTCAATTTATTATGCAAAATTAACAAACTTATAATTAGAAATTTCGAGAATTACGAGAACCTAGTAAACCTTAAGTGTCAAATATTAATCTCTAGTTTTTCAAGTAAATAAATAAATAGGAATTAAATATAAAATACTGAAATTGAACATTCAGCGGTGTTTTTTTAATAAAACTCTGAGATTAATGGCTTGTAGAGAGTTTTGTAGTAATACTATTTAATTCTAAATATTTTTCCACTTTCCTTGAAAGACAAATTTTATGGTTTTATTTTAAGGTATTCCTTAAAGTAACGGACTCTTACAATTCAGGAAGTGAAAAATAAAATGTCTACCAGTGATTAACGAAAAATACGGGAAACAATATTAAATGAGTATTAATTTTAACAAAATTTTAATTAAATTAATTAAAAAAAAATAAAATAAATTATACTCGTCCAGTTTTAGAGACGGTAAGTTGTTTATGCAGAAGAAAGCTTCTTTGAAGACAGAATACGTAACAAAATTCACAAAAACAAATCCAAAATCCAAATGAACTAAGGCAAAAAAAGTTCATTGACCCGGCGCATCCACCACTTATGCTCACCTACCTTTTTTTAAGCAAAATGCTGTACATATTTTAAGACTTTAAATTGCTAGAATAAAAAAATACACAAATGATACATAAAAACCGTCCGGTAGATGGTCTATAAGAAAAAAGAAAAAATAATATAAATAATAATTTACAAGAGATACTGTTATATCTCAAAAATCATAGTCATAGTCAATTAATTTCTCTAAAATTCACATGCATGCATAGAGAGAAATGTAAAGTATTTAAAAGCAAACGCTGAGTTATGTGTGATTTATTAGTTTTTGAGATACAATATACGACTACACTCGTATAGTCAAATATTGTATCAAATTTTCAATTAGAAAAAATTTGTATTATTATTTTAAAGCTACGAGTAATACGAGTGGAGGGTAATAAATTAAAACATAAAAGCGATGGAAGTATAGACATTTCGTTCGGCTTCAACTGAGTATTCCTGGTTGCCTAGATCATCTATAAATTATTTCGAAACTTTACTTCTTTTACAAATAGAAAAATGTACGTTAACGATAACATTTTTTGTTTAATTAATTACAGAAATAAACTTTTGGGTAATTAAAAATTGTAGAAATATGTAAGTGATAACAAGATTAGTATTCACACTTGACCGGTATTTGTATTAAATAATTAAATTTTTGTTACCGGTGTGAGTATGGAAAAAAACTTGCCATTGTTTGCATTCCATTGTTACTTACTTATAAGCACAAATTATTAGCACACAAACGGTCCGTTTGAGCATCACAAAGCCGAATAATGGATTTGCTCGAGGGCCTTACCTTTCTAAAAAAAAAATACGGTTAGCTAGGCGATTTTAGGCTTACATTCCGTTTTAGAGCTGTTAGTCACTGTTACTAAAGCCTAATAATTCAATCTTTGAATTATAAAAAATTACCAATATGGGAGAACGGATAAAGCCATAACATGTAAACTTCCGCTTCGTTCAAATCTTTATGCACAAGTTGTAGGTATTTACATATTTGCCTTTATTAAAGAAATAGATAGTTACCTCCAAATTTCTTGGAGTGTGATATTCGGAAACGTTCCTTCTCAAACCATTGTTAAAAGAAGAGTATCTCGTTCTAGTATCTGTTAAGATTAACGTGTCTTGTCTGTTTTTTCTGCGGCCACAGAACAAGGTTCTAAACGTAGTTCTGTACTTTTTCGACAAAATACAATACATAATAAAATTCGTAGCCGCATTTATGTTTACGAGAAAGTTAAAAATGTTGCCTAAAGCTGGAAAAAATGAAGTTGTAAGACAAGATCTAAGCGATATTCGGAGAGCATTACCACGGTGGATGTTCTCCGTGGCCAAGTCTTCCGCTTCGTAGAAGTTGCTGTAGATCAGGAAGGAAGCAGTCGGCGTTTGGCAGATTAAAAATAGAAACACTACGCCAATTAACATGACCGTTATGCGGTTTTCATTCGACATCGAAACGGTTTCCTGCAATAAAAACCAAATTTATTCAGTATACCGGCAATCGGTGAGTAATTGTTTATGAAAATGTAAATCAGCACGCAATAACGCGCAGTAAATATAGAAGAAGGGCCCAAGAACGCAACAACCGTTAATCTCTTTCAGAAAATTGTAAGCATTTGTTTCGGTCAAGACTTTCAAATCAATACCTCAAAATATATGCAAAAGATAGGTAAAATAGATGAAGTAAACGCATCTAAGTGGAAAGTAATATATTTAGCAACCACTTTATGTATACTAAATTCAAATTACTAACTTGGTTTCGTTTTTTATTTGGTACTGTAATTTTCGTAAAAGTTGAAAATGAATTGTGAAAGTAAGTTATCAGTTTTACAGGTTTGAGAAATTCGGTACATAGAGTAAATTGTTTAAATTTAATAAAGCAAAAGTTTTCTTCGAGCAAAAACTTTGCCAATTTTTTGCAAAATTATATTATGAACTGAAATGGCATGCAAAAGTAGAATAAGTATAGTATTAGCTGTACTCGCCTTTACATTTTTCAAGTTTAGGAGCAGCACTTAATTTATCCACTGGTGGATAAATTAAAAGCTAACTTGAGCTAACGTGAGCGTAAAATATTGCTTTAGTAACGAAAAGTGTAAGTTCTTAAAATTAACAATTCAATCAATTCATTAGGTCCACTATAAAGCATTTTCAATACACATCGTATTTTCCGAGGTATTTTTATTTTTTCGTACCCTTGAAATCTACAGTCTCCTATGTATACTACTGAAAGATTTCTTTAATGTATTTATATCCATCATAATTATAATAAATTCTGTACGTGTCTAATTATTCACATTTCATATGTTAGGTGAGTAGGTAATTTTTTCGGTAAATAAAACGTGCTTAATTCTGCAATAATTATTTATGTATTTGAACAAGCAATTTAAGAGCTCCTTTCATGCTGGATTTGAATCTAATCAAAACAACTTATTTGACGTACGTGCAAGTATTTTTATTATTAAAAAATAGACGGTGTCTTCGCTAAAACTTTATTCAGTGGAGCCTCCATTCTTTTGAATGAAATCAATATTTTCAAGGATACATATTTTAATACTAACGGTAGTTGTATACTGTATACACTACTACAAAAATCAAACAGTAATAGTTAACTTAACCAATCAGAATTAAACATTATACACAAAGATATAAAAAAAATTATAAAGATGTGTGCGTAGTGAAATTCATTTCTAAAATGACATGGGCAGCTTGTATTGTAGAAAAATCTCTTCCTTACCTGTGAGTTGGTCATTTTCCTCCTGCGGCTCTGAGACTTGTATACAGCGTGTACCAGAAAGCAGTTGAAAGTGGCGATGAGAATCAAGGGAATAAGAGCGAAGCACAGTGCGGGAAACCACGAAATAAAAATCTTGTAATTCTTGTTTTTGCCTAGATTGGTCAGCACCGTGCTAACCGTGAATTTCTTCAAACAACAGGTGTCATTGTCGGAAGTGTCATTTGTTATCAATTTACCCGTGGGCACTAAATTGGCATGATCAGTCCGGTCCCTTGACACTTCACTGTTATTATGAACGCTTCCGTCTATAAGATTAGTATTAATTTTTTTGGGACTGGTTTTATTAAACATTTGGACTGGGACGTAGATGATATGAGGATGAGACGTGCAATTGACAGGGAGAAGTTTGTTGATGGCTGGTTCTAAACTAGTGTAGATCTCTTTAATTAGCTTTTCGTTCGAATCATCACTTTCGTGGGTCTGTAGGTTGCTCACGACTATGTTATGATTCGGCAGATGATGGAAAGTGACATTTTGGAAACATTTACCGGGGACGTGTTGCCTGTTTTTCAGCTCTTCTTGTGTGCAGTTGCGGACGCACTTTTCCTTCATCGCCAGCTCGTACTCGAACGTCGTCGACAGAGTGGACAGAATGCAGAAGATCGCGATTCCTGTTATGATGATTTTTGCTCTGTTCTCGGTGCACAGCACTTTACCCTTAATTGGATGGCAAACTGCTATGTACCGTTCTAAAGTGAAAGATACCGTCAACCATACTGATGCGTTACCTAAAAATACCGATTCGATTTTAGACTTGTTAGAGATCGTTGTTTCGTGCATTAGTCACTAAAGCGATGTACGTCAAAGCCATTTTCATAATATTACACTTCATTAGTATTGTGTAAAAGCCAAACCTGGCACCCACCCAGGCGTTTTACTCAAATAAAATTTTCCAGCGACAGCTGATAGAAAGTGTTTGCGCGGATCATAGACACGACTGTCATGTTCATGAGGAACATGTTCTTATTACGCGATATCTAAAATAGATCCTACCTCTAAAAAAAGTCTTGAAAATTTACACTTTTAGCAAATTTTCAAATTTTAGATTCTTTCTTTTATCAAAACTCACATCCTATTTATTTATAACTGAAAACACATATTTTACTACTATAGCTTCCTTTAGTATTTAAATGTTTGTCGTAAGACAACAACTTTTTTATAATGTTTTCAAAAATAGAAATATGTATAATGCTATGTTCTGCTCTAAACAGGTAAAGGTTTGTCTTAAAAATTGATAAATAATAATCAATGTAACTTAATTGTTGTTTATCAGTCTACACCTTTTTCAAGTGTAATTCAGAAATCATCACATGTAATTCAGTATAGTCAATTTAATTTCAGAAACCGTTAATTGTAATTCAGATTAGTCAACTGTATTTCAGAAAGTGTTATTTGTAATTCAGAATAGTAAACTGAATTTCAGAAAATATCACATGTATTTCAGATTAGTCAATTTAATTTCAGAAAACGTTAATTGTAATTCAGATTAGTCAACTGTATTTCAGAAAGTGTTAATTGTAATTCAGAAACCATCACATGTAATTCAGATCCAGTAACTTACTTGCATGATACTATGTATACATAACCAAAAATATTTTATTTTCAAAATTAAATTACATAAACATCAACAAGAACAGCATAAATATTTATAGCGCCCTAACATTGTTTCCAAAGGTAGGTATTTTAATAATTTAATGTTTAAATGAAAATATTGAATTCTGAATTACAATTGACGAATTCTCAATTACAAATGACGTATTCTGAATTACAATTAACGCTTTCTCAAATAAAAGTTACTAATCTGAATTACAGTTAACGTTTTCTGAAATTAAATTGAGTAATCTGAATTACATGTGATGTTTTCTGAAATTCAGTTTACTATTCTGAATTACAATTAACATATTCTGAAATACAATTGACTAATCTGAATTACAATTAACGGTTTCTGAAATATATCTTACGGTTTCTGAATTACAATTGAAAAAGGTGTAGAATGTTTACGTTTAAATAGTAACTGGTACGAATTAGTGAGTACTGACACAAGATTTCTGTTATTACAGAGACTTATTTTCGTTGGCTGAAAATAAAACAGAAAATAAATACTTTTGTAGTTTAAACCTTTTAACCAGAACTGCTAGAATTATGCTAATATTTTTTTACGAAATTTTTTTATTAGTCATTGTCTTATGATGTTGTCTGGTGAGGTTATTGGACTATCACTAAAAACATGTTTTTTATAAAACTAAATATTTACTTTCTTTCCAAGACAATTTCTCGTTGCTAAAGTTGATTGCGTTTTTATCGCGTCTTTCTGTTTAAAAGTATTTATAAAAATTATAAATTGACACCACTTCGTTTGCTTGCTTGTTATTAACCACTTTTTAATAATTTAATATCTGACAGTGTGGCTGGCTTTAATCCATCAAAGTGCAATTTTTTAACGTAAAATTTGGATAAACGTTTAGTCACTTCATTATTAATCATTAATTAATGATTAAATTTCAATCCTATTTTGAAAAGCACCTCGTTTAATATTTTTTGTTAAAAGTTGTTTGTCTGTGCCACATATTTTCGGTTTGAAAAACCACTGGAGAACGTGAAAACGGCATAAAATGTCACCTTGACTGTACATCGCTGTAAAATTTCATTACCCATGGTAATAATTGAGCGAAATTAATTTCAAATAACAATCACGTGGGTGTTATAGTGTTTGCTTACTTGCAGCGTCACACAGCCAGTGAGTCAATCCGAAAAACCTCCAAAAAAGTTCATACTTTCGGTCGTTGATGTTGTCATAGACCGAGAATGACAACACGAAGACGAATAATAAATAAATAATGTCAGCAACTGCAAGAGCAGTAAGGTAGATATTCGTCGAGCACCTCATACGTTTCCTGAAAGAAAAAAATCAATAAATTAATTTTCACATATTGTAATATTGTTATTATCATTCTAATTTGTTTATTTATTACATTATCGCAACGTTAAGGAAATTTTAATCTTTTTAACCTCGATGGCCATCAATGCTTTTAGTGGAGATGCGTTTTCTGTCATTAGACGCTAAATTAGATAAACACATTTTGCTTGGAAAAGATATTTGTTCTCGTTGATGTACACGAAAAGCTATAAAAATTTAAACTAGTGGTAAACTGATTTAAGCGTGGCGTTTACACGCATGCTTAGTAATATATTAACTCAAACAGCTCATTTCAGTTGAAAAAAATAGCTAGTTTAAAATAAACATTTTTACTTTCACTCTGAAATTTGCCAAGAAATATTTATTCTTGGCATTTTCCAAAATTCGATCGTTCCGGCATAATGATTTACTATTTTTATAATGTTATATAATTCTGAATTTTTCAGATTTAGAAAATCAAGGTTTCGTAAAAAAGTTTTAAAAATAAGAAGCAAAAATAACTCTGATTTTTGATGAATGATGTATTTGTAACAATTATTTATGCAGCACGAGTTTTGTAAAACACATCATTTATCAAAATAAACTACATAATTAATTACTTGCATAGCTAAAAAATTAAAAATTGAATCCCAGAAACTGTTTAAGTGATTTTCTGTGTCCAGTTTAATAAAAACATTGCTTGTGATATTTATTTATAAATATATTATATTTATTTATCACGGTATTTTATACCGTGAGTACGTGTGATCAGTATTACTGGTAACTGACGTTTGGCACAACATAGTGTTTTTTGGATGAAACACAATAAAAATGTCTATTTTTAGAAGAAGATAAAATAATCCATATAGAACGTAAATATCTTCCTTTTGCAAGTAAATGGAAGTACAACATACTTTGTAAATATTTTATATAAAACATAATTTTATAGTAAGAAATTAAAAAAAACATGATCTTTGATGTTTCAATTTTGGTGGAGGTGCCGGTTTTGCACTAGCTCAAAAATTGTCAGATTTTTTCACTTTTTTATTAATGCAATAATTTTTGCTTTGAATGAGTTTAATGTGATCATAACAGTAGCCTAATTAGCCAAACAAATGTGACCATTTTATAGATTTGGCACAGTTTCGACAATATAGGCCGTTTAATTTTATAATAAATTAAAATTATTGATAATAAATTTTATAAATCCTTGTAATTTGAAGCCAATGTAGCAAATTAAATTTAACTACATTAACATAAAAAATTAGCTGTTTTAAGGCCAACATGTAGGGTAAATATGAAGCATTTGGGTCCGTTATTTAGGTATTTAGTAACAATTAAATGAAATTATTTTATAAACTTATATACCTATGCAAATGGAACGTGTGGAACTGTTCCAAGACTTTATTTATAATTCGGTTAATTAAAAAACTTTTGTAGTATTAGAGGAAATTGTTTTATTTGCAATATAAAAGAAGCACACAACATAAAAGTTAAAATGCGATGTACTCATCTTTCAGCGGTTATTCTGTCAACCACTAAAATATCCTTTGTGACGTCTTTAAGTTATTTACGGTATTGTTGTTTATCAACTTTGCGCCTGTACTGCAGTAATTGTTGATTTTATAAACCTTAACGGTACTTGTTAACGATTTCAACAGATATTTTTAACTTTTTACTATTTAATAAATGGTCATTTCAATGATAATAATCTTCCTTTCAGCACATTATTTTTCAGCACAATTGCCACCGGACTGTTGTCGACTCTATTTACAGAATTTAAATAGTGTCCATAAGTTATGCTCAGCCACTTGCAAATTGTAAATGGCTAGAATTGGATCCGTTCCCGGGATATTAAAAGTTCGCACTGCTATCAATAACTTTCTAGATTTTACTGTTATCGCACTATTTGCATCGAACGTGTTTATTTTTATTATTTTCATATATCTACTCCTATTACTTCCGATTCTTTATGAACAATTCTTTATCGTAGCAAATAGGAAGTGTCTAATTATTGGACGTTATTTTCGAACAAAATGTTTGTCGTAAAAATTGAATCTTTTGATAACATGCAATTACGTTCACTTATGGATCATACGGTTGACGCATTGGGAACAATAATTAGAAAAAAATTGCAAAACACTGAACAAGCTTTCCAAACACAATGATTATTTTATGTGAAAGAGTTGAAATTTATGGCCAATTTTATGTGTACTTAAAGTTCGAATTTAGGAAGTCTACACAGTCAAACGTAAGTTTCTAATTGCTATTTATTGTTACGTTTCAAGATTAATGAGTTTTCCAAAAGCCATAAAACGATTAATGTTACTTTTAAAGATAACACAGTAGGAGAGACAAAAGGCTCACCTTGTAAGCACCATGACGGTCACGGTGTTTCCCCCAACTCCTATGCATACCACAATGGGCACAAACACCCTCTGAATCCAAAATCTGGTGGATTTTAGGAACAGCACAGAGGGGTCCTCGCTTTCATCCATCTAGGTGGTAAATAAAGTGCAGTTACTAAAATAAATCAGCTCCATTCTCTATGTTTACAATCGTCGAAACAAATCATTTTAAAGACTATTTATTTTTCGGTCGACTTCTAGATCGAGAGTGACCTGTTTTTGCGGGAAATGCACCTGTTTAATCAAACAAAATTAGCTCTTTGGAATTGAAGTCGTTTTATTTGCACGGTATTGGTATGCAACCAATTTTGAAACGTGAGACCTATCTGAACAAGAAATGATTGTTTACGTGCCATAAAGCTAGAATTGATTTGGACTGCGATCAAATAGAATTTAAATGGATTTATTTAGGCCTTATACACGAGTCGGTACCGCATGTACTTCGATGTTTCCACGTGTGAATCAAAAGTGCGATAAGAGGTGCTATTATTTCTCAATTAGAAAACAAATAGCCTTGCATAAGTGATAATTGTACTTACTTTCTGCTTATTGCTCTTTCATTAAAACACCGAAACTTTTCAACTGTGGAAACATCTCTAATTTGAGTACCATCGTTGTTATCTGATTCTGAAAAAGAACAAAGTTATTTTTGAGAACCCGTTTCTTGCAAAATTTTTATTTCCCCCGCATCTTTTCCTAATAGGAAAATTGAGGTAAGCACTCCCATTTCCCGATTTTGACTGTGCAATCTCTCATTACTGATATAGTACCCACGCGAATCGTGGGTCGAAAATGGCATTTTTGCAAGATCATTGTAACGAGTTTTAATTGTTAGACATATACTCTACCTTCACATTTTTCTCACTGAAACTTCCGCAGCGCACATTATGAATGAATACAGTTTAAATACAGTCAAACACTGTTCACGTTCGAGTCACAATTGACGAGGTGTCATTGCTATGGTCACTATCACAGCTTAGGGAGTCATAAGCTCACAAGTTCCGAGTCACAACTGAAGGAACAACATTCAGCATGCTGTAACTTGGACAGTCAGAGACAATTTAAATTTAGCCCAATGCTGAATTATTATTGGACTACCTCTGGTGATTTCCTATTCCAAACTCATTAGTACAAAAATGAAGAGTTTATCATGTTGCTTTATGCACTTTAAAACTTTGTGTAAATATTTAACATTTCCTTGGCACTAACATCTAATGCGAGATTTGCCATAAACAAATACACCTTGATTCGAATGGTTGTATTGAAAAATCGCGCTGATTAAATCTTGTTTCAGACCAGAAATTTACACTGCGGAAAACACAAGTGATTCTAAATGTTACATCATTGTAATTGTGTTCGCAAATGGATAAGTGCACCACTTATTTCTTTAAAAGGAATTGCAACCACTTGAATTCATAAACAACAACTTTATCCGCCTTATTAGGAGGAAATGAATTAATTGTTTACGCGCTAATTAAAATAATACTTCTATTTAAAATTGTATAATTGCTCAATAATTGATTTACAAGCTGCTTAGTATTGCTTAACACGCGTATTACTTCCTGAAAAATTTCAAAGTTGTTGGCACGTGACTCGATGTCGGTACATTATTATTACTTTAAACATTTTACAATAAACGGGTTCAAAGGCGGTAAAATATTAAATCTGAATTGTTGGTTGCCTACAATAACGTGTGTAATAAAAAAATGAAAATTTGTTCCAAGAATGTGGCAAGCTCCATAATGTTCTGTGTTTAGCTTTGGGTAATAAAGCAAATAAAAACGAAATTAACCGACAGTGCAATTTAAATACCTCATTCATAAATATTATAAATAGATTTAATGTAGTTCTTTAATATTGACAATCATAACAAGATAAAAATATTAACAACTATTTTTACTACATGGTCATTACGTTCCTTGACGTACTGAAAACAAGTCTAATTGAATTTTGTGGTGTTCCTTGAAGTCCTAAAATAAATCAAATCAATTATGTTGCATATTGACCAAATGTCCATTTTTGAAAAAATCAAATACGCAGAAATCGTACTCAGTGCGTTATGATTATGAATTATTAATTTATGTTTATAATTTATATTCATTTAAATTTCTATGTTTATAGAAATATAAAAGTTATAAATTAATAATTCATCACGTACTCAATAAGATTTTTGTATATTTAATTTTTTTAAATAGGTGTCAACGCTTTTTACTTTGATTATAAACTAATTAACGCACCACATTTTATTAAACAATCTTTTTGATTTTGCGGCATTACCTAGGTATTTGATACACTCATGTAATCCACAATTATCACACGATTCCTTTTTAAAGAGGTGAATACGAGTTATGTAGGCAATGAAATTGATTAATGACGAAAATTACATTTGCCAATTGCATCTAAAACCTCTGTTAATCTCAAATCATATCAAATTTATGTGTTTTATTACTTCAATTTATTAACTGTCTGTTTCATTTCACTTTAGTAATATAAAAAGTGCCATAACCGTGATCATAAATTTACTTATTGCTTTAGTCGACCTTTTGAAAATTTTTGAATAATCTGGTAGTGCATGCTATTATTTTTTTATCTCCCACAATCAAGAAATTATGGGAATTCAAATATCGATTTCGACGGAAATAGAATCAACCTGACCTTATTATTTATTATTATTTGGTAGCTGGAAGGGCAGGAATTTGTACTCAAGTTTTCTAAAACAATGCATAAAATTTTACTACATTTAAAAAATTTTATAACAAAGACCACTTCTTGCATATTTGCTCTTTTTAAATGCAAACAAGTTTAGAACTTTTAAAAAGCTTCCTGTTGAAAAAAAAACAGTAAATGTCAATAATTAAAATGTTTAAAAATTCCGTTGGCCATTGTACACAATAAAACAATTATAATTAAATTTATTAGTGGAATAAAAAATGAGTAAACTCGATTGAACATCTAAAAACTGTATATTTTTTCTGAAAAAAGTTGTAAAACGGGTTTTAGTACACTAAAGCCTTCGCGAGACGTTTGCCTTATAAAATAAATTTAGATATTTTTAATAATCAAAAAAACACAACGGAAGTGATAAAAAACAACTTTTCCTTTAATTGACGATCTATATTTCTGAAAAATTTTGGCCCACAGATGCTAAAACTGTTTGAAACGTCCGTTTAACAAACAGTCTAGGTTTTAATTTATTAGGTATAATGATACCAACAATACCTATAAAATAGAAGTATTTTCTATTGCCATAAGCAAGTTATTGATCGTTTATTTGTGTTTTCTTCACTCATGTCTGAAAGGCACTCAAGCACCGCTCCATACAATGGGATATTTTTACTTTAAGAACAGCCAGTAGCATGGAATTTTATTGTTAAGCACCTATTCACTAATTACTATCTTTAATTTATTTTAATGATCTTCCACCATTAACTTGTTTTATTTATCAAATAAAAGCACGCCTCCTTGTACCTTTATTTAGGAGTATAACCCAGTTATTATATATTTTTTTATGTGAAAACGCCAAAAAACAATACATCAACAGAATATTGTTAAGATGAATTTGATCATTTTGCGAATGCAGGTTATAGAGAATGACACGATATATTTTGGATTTTACATTTTAAAATCGAGAAACTTTCCAGAGGTAGTTTTTTTCCAAATACCATCAAGGACAAAAATGCTATATTCATTATTATAATTTAAGTTTTTGTTAACTTCGGTGCAATACTAAAAAACTTAATAAAAATGCACATACAAGAAGCATTTGATAATAATAATTAATCTAGTCGTGCTAGAAATTATCTTAAATTATTGAACATTCTCTTGTCTCCTGATGGCTTAATGTAAAAATTCCATGATTTAGTCGTATTATACGAAGTCGTATGTGTAGATAGATTAGCAATTAGGATCAGAAAAGTTACAAAAACTCAAGCAAAAACTGCTACCACCATGAAGTCTACAAAGAATGTGGTGTCCAGTAAGTATGTAATTTTTTTTGTGATTAATACGCCGTCAGAATGGTCGCATTACCATAATGAAAGAAAAAGAATGTAAATTACTGAAACTGATGTCCCCATTCCGGTTTCCTACAAATTTTTAAGTACTTGCAGTATTTAAACACAGTGACCCACATAACCGCTGAGCAATGAATCAGTTTAATTCTTGCGATATTAAATAAGGCTGACTATGCCTACACAACTTCCGTATTATTAATTAAAAAAAATAGCAAAACTTCTCGACTCGCATGCATTTATTTTGGGAAAGTCCTGTGACAAGCATGGTAAACACTCATTAGTGCGAGCGTTGGTAATGAAATGCTTGGATAGCAATCTGCAAGTTACGAAACCAAAAACTGACCCAGAAACTGCACCAAGGAAGAGCAACAATTAAGACTTTGCCGTCGCTAAATAACTATCAACAAGGATAATAATTAATAAAATGTGTATTAAGTCAAGTCGATAATGATATAGCAGGTTGGCCTGCGGCTAAATAACAGTACCTGATACCTACTGTAAGTACCGTAGAACCAACCCAGAGGCGTAGAACTGGGGCACTCGGCGTAACAGTATTCCCCACATGTTTACAACCAAACGCCGAAATTTTCGCCCAAGTGGCAAAATTCAACCATTCGAAACGCCCACAAGCTCTCTGGGTGCCACATTCCTCTCCCGGTACCATCGAGAATTCCATGGATCTAGCGCACCCGGATAAAAAATGAATCACGAGGAGCAGGGTGTGTGTTCCGGTACCACTTTCTTCATTTCTTCACCTACGTCACTGTATTTACCGGCTAACAGAGTAAAGAACTCGTTGCAGTAAAAAGCTCGCTCATTCCGATAGTTTTCGTTCTCGGTGAAGTTCTTGATCGATTAGTGAACGTTGGTTGACACTTCCTTCTTAACATCTACTTGCTACTATTGTAGAGAGTCCGGCACAGTGAAATTAGCAGGACTTTCGACATGTAAACTCCTCTCGCAAATTTTCTTCGTCAATAATCATTTTTTGAAATAATAAAGTGATGCAGTGAGATTTTGGCTTGTGGGCGACTAAATAATGACTTTGGTTTCGCTTTCTTCAGTGTGATCTCAGGTTGTGGCAAGTGATTTAAGCGATTTATTCCAGAAAGTGGTAAGTTCTAAGTGTACAGCAAATCATCAGTTTTTGCGCAAGTGAAAAGCCTTGATTTGTTTAATAAACAATTAATATTCGTTTTAAAATTGTCTCATTAATTTTATTCTACAAAAATTAGAAAAAAGTCGATTCTAAGGTCAAGGGTATCCTCATTCTGTTAAATAGTTTTAATAGAAAACAAATTAACAACTGATAGATTATGAAATAAGTCAATAGATAAAAATTTTACTTCATTAAAATTTTAGAACTTACTATTGATTTTTCATTCATTTTTATAATTTTTTTAAATTATAATACTTGTATGTACCAGTAGTAGTCACCTCTGTGTTAATTTCTATTTCTACTATTGTATCACATTATAATTAAAAACTCATTTTGAAAAAAAAAACAATTCAATATTTTTTCTGGTTGAGTTTAATAATAAACCTGAGGCTTAGATTAATAACGCCTTTTCACTGAATAATACAGAGTTTTTCTGTTATCAATAAGCAGACGAAATGTGGTTCCATCTTCACAATTACCAAAAACCCAAACAAATTATTTGAATTTCCATTATATTGAAACGGAAATTACAAATAACTCGTTAATAGTCACATTTTTGGAAAATTAAATTAACTATAACAATTCCCACGAAAAGACTTAGGGAATGTTATAGCTTAAAAAATGTTGAATAAATTTAAAAAAATCAGTCTCATGTGTCCATAAAATTTAACAGAATTAATTAACATCTTATTATCTATTTTGGACTGGAAAATCACAAATATAAAACACGGTCTGTTATTGATAAAAATAGCACATTTTATTGTGATTAAAATTTTCCTTCAGACTCGTAACGTTAAAAAACATAAGGTCAATATTCTTTATTTCCAACCATAGCTGTTGTAACACACGCTTATGAAAACAAATGAACCAATTAACATGTTTTTGTAGAATTTTGCCTTGTTTCTACCACTCTCGGTTTCTGTAACATTGAAATGGCAAACAATAGTTTATTGGCATTAAATCGCAACAGTTATTGGAGTCACCTTCGTAAAAAAGCTTCAATTTTTGTTTTTGGGATAAACCCAAAGGTCAGTCTTGCTATTAAAATCGCAGACTTTATTTATATTTTTCACTTCTTGTTTTTTAGCAGCAATATCGCGCGATCCTATTGACCTGACATGAAACCGTTTGCACCAAGCACGCGAGCATTTTTGCCAAATAAATCAAGTGGAACTGGCTTTAAACCGAATGACCTGAGTTTGTCTTCGAGTTGCTGAGACAACTCTACAAAAAAATCTTGAAGTGGTTAAAATTTTCCACAAAACTAATGGCATATTCGTGCTTATGATATTATAGCGTGCCCCAAAGAACCAGTAAACTACATATTCGCGAAGACATCGTGGTAATGTAGCGGTACTCTTGACCAAATCGACGATATATGTCACGAGGAGTTGTCGCAGAGACTATTCACAACTCTACACATTTGCATAGACCGTCCAGTCCCGTTATTGGCTTTTGAATTAAAAAAGCACATTCTTGCACTCGTTCTCATATCAACATATTTGCACCGGATCTATATTTTGCCAAAAATTGCAACTTGGTAAACAGACTTCCAGGTTCAAAGTACTCGCTAATTAATGAGCGATTCCGTTAAGGCTGTAATTGTTAACTAAAAACGGTACACTCTAATAATCAATTTTTTAAATTAATGTAACACAAAGCCGGGTTCGAAGTTTTGCCCAAAACGGAACTTTCTGTTTATCTTCCTCGATAATTGTTGTCAAGTTCTTGTTGTTGGACGGCTTTGTGAATTCAAATTTTTTACTTTCACCTGCATACTTGGCCATATAGCTTTAACGGTGTTTTCTATTAATAAACGATTCATTTACATCTTTTGCTGAAAGATCACCATTCTAGTGTCAGTGGAGTAGGTTAATCCATGCTACATTAACCAATTGTAACAATGGCTAAAAGAATCCGTGTTGATCTCCGGCTTGAGATTAATGATCCATTGTTCCCGATGAATAATCCAAAATGTAATAAAACAAGACCCGAAAAAAATTTCTCTAAATTATTCAATTTTCGTATGATTTGAAAAAATTGCAATTGCAATGCCAGCTACTTTTACAACTGCAATTACCACAGGCATTATTTGATAATGAAACATTAATTCTCATGAAAATTCATTTTCAATTACAAGTAACTGTTCATAATTGGCCAAGCATTATTGTAATTGTTGCGAAACTAATTAATTGTAACTTTAATTTTGTAAATATCACTTGGACTTAAGTGGGCACATTCCACTTACTTCCCCGTGATGAAACAAGTGGGTCAATAGACTCGAGCAAGGTAATCACGTAACCTTGACCAAACTAAACTTCCTAAACATGTTTGGAAGCACACCTTTAATCAACATCTCCCGTTATTTAACACTTACGTTTTGACATTCTTGGACGCCCAGTCGCCAAGCCAAAATTATTGCAATGTCACAAATATGCTTAAAGTAGCGCACAAAACGATGGGAATATGCACTAATAGTGCCATTTCTCATTGGAGCAATAAAATGAGAGATAGTATTGTGTACAAAATATGAAAATTAAAAAATAAGGCACTTAAGTGGAGAAAGGCACCTATTTAAATATTTTAAATCATCATTGCCCCTCCATTTATCCAATTTAATGATAACTAATTAAACACAGTCTTTATATCCTTTCTTTTGCAGTAATCATGGAGTTACGGTACGTCTTGCTAACCATAGTAAAGATCTTAATCTCGGTACCAACGGTTGTCTTGTACCAATCAGTCTTAACTGATGGAGCTGTTCTCATGGGTGGACATCTGGACAACAAAAATGTTTCTGCAAATAGTACCGACCAGCTTACAACACCAAGTAGTCAAGAAATTGCTATAACTAACAATACGGTTAGTCATTTTTTTTTCTATAGACAGGAGTTAATTAGTAATTTAACAGGAGAGTAAGGCGCAAAATTCAGAAGAAATTCCAGATCCGTCTCCGCTGGTACTTCCGGGGTACAACCTACCGGAGAATATATTTAACAAAGGAAAACCTTTCTATTTGGAAAAAGATCCGTTGACTGGAAAAATCGACTTCGATAGTAAAACAGCTTCTTTACGACTTGATGACGATTTGTACGACTACGTGGATGAAGAACCCAGTTCGGATATTCACGACAAGGCCAATATCGACCGCAAAGATGGCAGTCTAGGGAGTCACAGGCCGAGTGATATCAACCAACTAACTCCAAACTTCCACGACTTTCTGAATCTGCCGGTCAAGTACAATTCAGACAAGTACGTCTACCCCTTGATATCAAGTTCTTACGCCAACACCAAAATTCAAGGAAACGTCAACAAATACCACAACCATAAAGACTACAGTGTTAAAACCTCAACTTTAAAACCGACCGGAAGCCCTACTTACTACAAATCGCCGAATTATTACAGCAGTCCAAAGACAACTGAAACGACAACTACTACGACCACGACAACAACTCCCAAAACTACAACGGAAGTTTACTTGACTTCAACATCGCAAAATTTGATGAACAGTGAGATCAATCATCCGAGCTTCCACGAAGATTTTGAGGACTACTACGAGGAGACGGAACGGCCAAATCAAATTTATTTAACGACCAAAAATGTGAACAACATTTACTTGACGACCAAAGCTCCAAGTACGACAACTCGACGCGTTTTGAGTGTTTTTGAACAGTTGTTTGGGGAATATGACGAAATTGTTACGACGACTGAAAAACCAAAACCGCCAAAGGAGATTAAAACGGAGAAACCTAGTCACTTGCATTATCCTAATTCCCATGCCGGGCCTAATATACTCACCGGATCCAGTATGGGTTTAGAATCAGCTTCTTACGAATATGAAGATTACGAGGAGAAAATCGATCATGGGGATAACTTAGCTATGGAAAATAAACCAGTGAAGGAAGTACGGAATGCAACTACAAGTTCCACTACCGCACCAACTACTACAACTAAAAGTACCACTCAGTCTACAACTACAATTACAACAAGTACAACCACTCAAGCAAGTACGACTAAAAGTCAAGTGTACGACGAATATGATTATGAAGAGAAGGAAAATGAAACGAAAAAAGAAGTTCGCCCAACTCAACCCCCGACAAGTACCATGAAAGTAACTTCATTGCCTCTGGGCGAGAATCACATAACTAATTTAAATAACCACCAGTCGATAATCGTGGCCACGCAGAATTTACGCGAACAGTTGAACAACGAAAAAGTAGTACCAAAACCATTCAGTTACGACAAACAACAACCTCCTAGTACCAGCAATATCCACATAGCCCCTGACCAAGACATGGTTTCCTTCGTGGTTGGTAACCACCAAAACGTAGAAGGTAACCAATATGTTGGTACTTCACTTAAAGAAAGTCCGTACGACAGCAACCCCTTCCGGCCCTTGTATGGCCAACAACCCCAATACAGCAAAGACACAGTCAGTTACACCGTTCAAGCCTCCCCTGCGCAAAACTACCCCCCAGCGGCGAGTTCGGTCACAATCCAACCCCAGAAAAACTCAGAAGCTTCCCTAGCAATTGGAGTCCCGATCAAAGTACCCGGCCAAGTGATGGACGAAAAGCTCGAAATTGGGGACGAGAAAATCGACTACCCTCAAGGAACAGGGGGCAAGATCGTCTTCCCTGACGACAAAAAACAAGTCGGCAACTTGGCACCACCCCTTCAACCGCCCCCAAATCGCGAAGTTCTGCAACTAAACTCCAAACCCATGTACCACCAACTCCCGAGCGATTTAACACCGCCCAAGGAAAACGTCGTGCCCAACGCCGCGTCAAGAATCGACCGACCACGGCCCCCATGGGACCCCCGGCCGGGGCACTTCTACTCCGGGAAGCCCGAGTACGTGAGGCCCCCACGACCGCCCCCAGAAATCGCCTACAAGAGGATTGACAATTTGCCGAATATCTTGCCCCAGTTTCGGCCAAACATGAAGTCCAACGCTCCGCCACATTACCTAAACCGGCAACCACTCTTGGAGAGGCCTTCAAATAGACCTATTGGTTTCTTCGAGAAGCTGCAACCGCCACCACCTCCGAAAAATCTCCATAATTTACGGAAAATTCCCCCACCTCCGCCGCCCCCTAACCAAATACGACCGGTTGCAGAAGATCGGATTATAAACGAAGCGCCCAAGAAACCGCTCCCAGACCAGTTCTTTTACCAGAGTCCTCCGAAAGTAGTTCTGGGGACTCGGAGAATCGCTAATCTGGACGGAGATGTTGAAACGTTGCAAATGATCCAAGCCAAGAAGGGGGAAAAGAAGGAAATTCAACCGGAAGTTGTGACTGAGAAAAGCGATAGCGGGACTGACAAACCCCTCTATGTTGTTTATCCCGTGAACACACCCCCTATTAAACTAGACGTGATAGATTCGAACAATAAGGAAAGTGTGGTAATTGGTACACGGGCGGAACTTCCTTTACCCCCCTCCAAAATCAATCAGAACTTCGATTACGAGCAAAACCCGATTTTGAACCCCAAAGACCGGAACGACGCTCCAATTCTCAAACCCCATCCCAGACCCACATTTCCGATAAAATCCGATTTTCCCTACCCTCTCGAACGGCCCGACCCCTCTGTTCTTAATCCTGCGGTCCCTGAAGTACCTTCCAAAAACGGAAACAACTTGGACGAGGTTGACAATTTTGTCGTTTCGGGCAACCAGTGGAACACCATTGGCGAAAACATCGAATCCAGGATAGTGAACGGCCACAAAGCCTCGTCCTCCAACCAAATTTCAGTCACCCTCAAAACCTACACCGAAAAACCCATCGCAGTGGCTTACACCCCCACGGAGCCCCACAGATTCGACGACAAGTACTCCATGCCCAACTACGGCAGTCCCGTGATCCCCGAGATCAGGCCAGGGACCGTTGACACGGCCCACCTGGGGCACGGCAGCCCCGACAACGAGTTCACAGTGAGCGCTGTAATGCACACGCACCCGCAAGTCGAGCTGAAAGAGAAGTACGAGGAGCCCCAGAATCACAAAAGCGACACTGAAAGTCTGCCAAACATCCAGCAGGATTTCCAAGCGCCGTTCCAGGCCAGTGTCAATATCGACTCGATATCCCAAGGGTGGTCGGTGGTCAGAGATAGGAATAAGTCGACCACTGAAATCGGGGAGGAAGTTACGACTTTGCCGCTGGCAACCACCAGCGAGTTCGATATCGAGAATTTCAAGCCGCAGTTGATCGGCGGGTTTAAGCCGATTTACAATTTCCCGGATGAGGCAGAAAAGACTAAAGAAGCGGAAGTGAGTGAACGGGCAGAGTGAAGGAAACTGTAAAAAATTCATTAATAAAGTGAGTGGGGGTTTGGTGGGGTTTTGTGAAAATATTCCGTTTTCAGACTGTGCGAGCGAATATTTCACTTTAGCTGTTAGCGTTTTTTATTACTGGAAACTCATTAGAATTAAGAGACTGCAAGACTTTTATGTTATGTTAATATACCACTATTGTAATGTTTCCCTAAAATTGACGATATAATTTATAAGTATTTATTTATTTATTTATTTATTGTTAATTTATTTTGTAAAACAATATATTTTTTAATAAAATTTAATAAAAAAACTTTAATTTACACTGGGTGTAGGTATGTTATATCTTCCAAAACTTACCTCTTTTATTTAGACTTTCTTATGAAATGTTGTTCATGAAAATAAAACAATACTCCATTTAATTATCAATTATTTATTCGTAAATCTAGTGAAGACATTGTTTAAAGCAAATTTTTATATTCTTATATAATAACATGAACTTCATCAATTGATAACCTCTAATTATATATTGTTATATGAATATGAGCAAAGAAGTATGTAGTAACAAGCAAGTCTGTCCCCACCTAAAGAAATTTACTATTAACTGCCATGGTATAGTTTAACAAAATAACAGGTGACTAATGATACGATAGAGACGTTGGAAGTACTTCTTCTATTTAGAACACAATGGACATAACATCCACACTTACAAAGTCATAGAAAAAGCACTCAATAAACATAAACTCTCTCACATAAACAGTACACAATAACGATCCCGTCATATAAAAATGATATAACAATAGAAAAATACAAAACGTATGTAGCATAAACATTTGAATTGTATATAGTATAATTTGTATAAATAACAATATCAACTAGCGTTTTGATTGGGTGGAATTGCAAGTCCCAAATATCAACAATTCAAAAATCAAACAATTGTAAATCTAATTTGACAACAATTTCGCCCGATTCCACTTGATGCAGAATCAGTTTTTTTGTAATTGGACCATTGGTGTTTTGCGTCTCGCGTAAAATATCAATTATCTTTAATTCGGCGCGCCCCAAAAATTCTACAACACAAAATTTGATCCGGCCCAACTATGACTTTAATGACTTACCATCAGGGCAGTATAAATTCAGACCATAGACCGTAAACGTAATCACTTCCGTTTCGAGGTTCCTCAACTGAAACTGCATGCTGTAATTCCACACGATCGTCGGAACTTGCGGTGCACTGTTTTGAGGAACATTTCCGTTTATAATCTGATCCTTCGACAGATCAGTTTGTTGCTTCTGGTCACCTAACGTGACTTTGCAATAGACGTTGTCGGTATGGGGCTTACCTAATTAACAATAGAAAAATTACAATCACACCAGTGTTAACAGCCTCGGAAATCACATGCTTTAAGTACCTTTTTTCTTCAAACTGTTAGTCTTTCTACTTCTAGAAAAAAATTCTCTACCGCTAACAATCGTAATCTTAACCCAAACTCCGTCACTATGGACTGAAAACATGCATAAAAATTATGTTGTTGCTTACCGGACGAAACAAAACGTTTCCCCTTTTGGACAAGGACAAGAAGGCGGCCGCAAGATTTCCCCAAATGCGGCTCTGCACACAAACACACCATTGAACACAAAATAAAACAGTTTGAAGCGTAAACAACAGTTTACAAATTTTGCACACTTAAAAGCTACGATTACAAATAATACACTAAACCTTACTTGCTTTAGGCCTAGTTTGTGAAAGACTGTCCACTTTATTATAAACTTCCTTGCATTTTTCGATCCGTTTGACCCACAAATTGCATTCATTCACTGTAGGAGCCAACAAACTTAAAATATACTTAGTTTTATTGTCTTGTATTTTGATAACTCTATTGGAATCGGTTCCTTGTTCGACATGGTCGGTGCTCTCTCGACTAATCGAAAGATCTTGTATTAATATAGGCTAAAAAGTATTTTTTATCTTGTAACTGCAATGTAAATGATACCTTACTTGTTTGTACATTTTATAACTTATATTACTATTTCTTTGGAATGTGAATTGAGTCCCCAAACTTTTACTAGGCTGAATCAACAGGAAAAAATCATTAAATAAAAAACCAATCAACTCTTTGCCACTTTTCACCTAAAAAAGACCAAAACAAAATACTGTGAGTCGCTGAAGAAATTTTTTATGCACCCTTGACGTTAAAAAAAACGAATTTTTTTAACCTACTTTGCTTAAAACTCCAAAGTGAATCAACTTCCTTGGTCCGAGTTTATTGGTTTCACTATTAAAAACTATATTCAAGTCATTTTGGACGCATCTCTGCAGCCAGTCGTAGCGTTCCTGGTTTTCCTTCAGTTTCACATTTTCGTTTATATCATTCAGGAACTTCTCAGCGTTTCTTAAAGCTTCTTGAAGTGATCCGTAATCTAAAATCGCACCTTTAACACCATTCTCCAACGAAAAAATTCATTACCGGGGTGTTCTTCGGCCGTATTTTCGATAATTTTACTTATAAGTAGAGGGTATCTCGTGATTCTTTGCATCGGTTTTATTAAAAACGACGAAAGTGGCATCCCTTTCGTCGCAACGTTATTTTGACATTTTCTCATTAAATCACGAAAGGCTGTCGAGGTTTCTGTTAGTTTTTGCAGGAGAGCGGCACTGTCTAGCTGCTTGCCGCAGAAAACTTCATACACTTGCATGTTTTGCAACTGTACGAAATCATTAGCACTGACAAAAATTCGAAATTATTTACTTACATGTTTACTTATCACCGGTCCTAAAATGTCGCTTCCAGAGCTGGTCCAGTCGTATAAATCGGACAAAAATCTGCGATTGCACTGTAAAATAGCTTGCCAGTTTAGGAAAATTTTGTCTACTTCGTCCTTTCCAATCACGCCGCTTTTTTTCATCGGTAACTCAAACACTTCGTGGACTGTTGTCATGTCGTCTACGTAAACTTTCTCCGTTTGAATGAATTCTCGAATTGAATCTTGACGTTTTTTATTCACCACAGTGGCTGAAGAAATTTACTAATTGTAATAGGAGATAAAAAAATCAGGGATTCACTAAACAAGAAAGTAACTCTGGGCGTGGCATATTATATTTAATGTTGCGAGACATTTACACAACTTGAAATTACTGAGTATTTTAAAACTTCTTTTTTCAATTACATAACAATGATACAAATAAGTTGTGTTATTAGATATCCTTAGGTATCAGAGAGCGCGGAAGAAAATTGTGACTGGACTGTCACACAAGCATAAAATAAATTTTTTGATGACAATCCAACTGTTCCGTGCTGAAAGGAAGCGCCCTACATTTGTAATTCAACAATTATCATAAAGGCAAATTTTTCTTAAACAAGATAAATATTCAAGACGAGTGTAGTTTAGTGGGGTGGTTGTTGATAAGATATGTAGAAATAAAATTCTTATTGCTAAATAAATATTTAAAAGATCTTACCAATAAAACAACACCCACCCTACCAAACTCACTGAAAAGTTAAAAATAAATACAAATCAATAAAAAATAAATGAGCAAAATTGTAGATCACATAATGAGAAATTGAGACAATAAAAAGGATCACATCGTTTTAACAAATGAGTGTTGACACAACTGTAACAACAGTGCCGTGCAGTTGATCGACTTTTAAACTTAATATACTTAACAAAACAACGTCAACTTATCTTGTTAAAACATGGAGCGCAATGAAGTTATCTAGCTTTTAAATACACATACAATCTGAGTATAACTTATGTACCACTATGATAAATTCTATTTTTCCTATTAATTCCGACTATTTCAGCTTCTTATGGTAGGATGGGTGCTGTTAAGTTCCTACAAAACAACAAAACCGTGAATTTCTATCGGTGATCGATGAAATAAAAGCGACACGCAGCATGCGATGAATTTTACTTACATTGCTGCTGCAAGGGGGTCACGTAGTTGCTCGGGAAGAGCCCAGACACCCCATTCAGCTCCCCACGCCACCAGGCCTCCTCCTCACGAGCCGTTACACTAATGATATCGTCTTTGGCGAAGCTGAGTTCGTCCGGATTTCCAGCGGTGTAGGGGAATAAGGCTATTACTTTATCTAAATCACGAATAATTACCACTTTGCGTTTCTAAACCACATTTATACCTAAAACGACTTCTTGTTGCATTCGCGTGGTTGAAACTGGAGTCGTTCTGCCGCTAGCTCTTCCGCTGCTGTTTAGAACCTTAACGTAACTAGCAGGAAACCATCCGACTTGTCTTTTTCGTCCCTTGGCTTGCAACTCGCCTTCCCACCAACCGGAATCCGTCTTTTTGCGGATCATAATGAGTTGACCACGCGCCAAGGAAAGTTGTTCTGCACTTGTGGCCTGGTAGGGGGCGATGACTGACGCGATTTCCGGCTTTTTGCCTTTGAGAGTCTAAATAATATAAATTAAATTAAATTAAAGTTTTAAAACAGTATACTGGGGACCACGTATTACTCGAAAGTTTATCAAGGCAAAAATTATTACTAACTAATAATTATTTTAACATTTCTTTTTTACACTCAATCGTCTATCAACAGAATGTGAAGAAGTAGAATGAATGATTATAGAAAAAATCTTTTTAAGGCCTGTCCGAAGAAAACTTGGCCTTCAGATTGTCAAGACTGTGCGGCTGCAGTCATAAACGCCACCCTCCTATTAAGAACATAATTTCAGCCTCTTTGTCGAAAGCTATCAGTATTTATGGCTTCTAGATTTGAAAGATTTTGTGATCTTGTGTTTGTGGGTTTTCACATCACACGTAGAGTTATATCTTTTATTTGATTTTTGTTTCAATAATAATGGCTTAGTTCCAATGGATTAATTAAATTTAAATTGAGTACCAATAGATTAAAATTTTAATAAAAAATTAAACCTTTGCCTTGCAAAATTATATATAATCGTATAAAAGTGTAATCTTTTTTTTAATTTGGTAATAAATAATATTAAAATGAACAACACTAAATTTTATAAAAAAAATTAAACCAAATATTAATCTGTTTTCATCAAAACTAAACTAAAATATTTGTCAAAACAAAGAATTAATCAATTGTCTAAAAATATTGTAAACTTATTACAATTAGGAACGTTTATGGTTTAAGCGCTTATGACTGTTCTGACTTGTCATTATGCTGATCGCCTTCGGAATTCGGATCAATTATTACAAATATCATCTATTAAAATCTAAGTATACCTGTGTATCAAATGGACCTATTAGGATTTTTTAAATAAATACTTAATTAAAAGCGAGATTAAATGCAATTTTTAAACATACGAGTACATAATGTGTTAATCATAGTAATTATTACTAAATACTAATCAATAATTATAGTAGATACTACTAATTTATGTTTACCTACCACAAAATTATATAAAAAATAAATTTACTAAAAAATTCTGTTGGTCTTATGTTGAACGGGAAGTCCTTTACGTACTGACTTTTTAATTTAGTAGGTATTTATTTAACAGGCAAAAATAAATTAATTCAAATGAATTATTTTACCTAGACTCTATGTAAGTATAAAATATTTATGCACCTTACAATGTAAATTCAATTATTATTTGGTATAATTTTAATTTTTGGAAATGATTTAAAAAGATGTGTATTGATTGCAAAGAAACTTAAAATCTCTGATATCTTCTTTTGCAAATATAGGTAATAAATTATGTCTGGGTCTAATTGTTGCGATTACTTTTTATGTGGGGGTTGTAAATCTTCCCTTGTTCACTGGATTTTCGATTGCAAATAAGTCTACCTCTGTGGTAGACTGTGGATGAACAATAACATTTGTTCATCGGACTTGAAATTATCGGCTTAGATAACAACAATCTACTTTTCCGTCATTAAAAAAAAAAAAAATGAAAAAAAAACCTCATTTTATAAAATGCGGTTTTTAGAAATCCTCACTTGTAGTCAAACTTTCTCTACCTTTATTACAGATAACCTATCGCAATTCTAAAACGACCGAAAAATGAAAAAAAAAACTCTTTTATATGATACCAAGTTTATGAATATACGTTTAGTAATTTTTGAGGTACAGAAGTAGACATTTACATGGAAACTCTCATAAGAGAATTCGCTTCAAACGGCTCTTAATAAAAATTCAACTTGAGAACAGATGTTATTATTGTTGTATTAGTATAAAATTTATAAAAAATCTATCAGGCGTTTTAAATTTTTTTCAAGTTTTTTTAACTGTTTCACAACATTTGACCGTTTTGTTATTAACGTTTAAAGCAATGAAAAATATTTCAAAATTATTGAACTTGAATTTGAAGAAGATTGCTCTCCACATGGCGATTTTCGTAAAAAGCAGGTAATAATTATTATTTGCACATCAAAAAAATTATTTATTTTTCCGCGGGAGAGCTGTTTAATTCACAAGCTGAAGGTTGTTTTGGTGTTAGAAAAAGGGAGTTTTAGAAACAAACCTGGGTATTTGAGGTTATAGAGGCATCTAGCGGTTTCTCAGGCGCCTTGTATTCGTTGATTTGAGAAACCTCGTAATCTATTGGCGTGTTAGAACTGTCAGCGGCTGAACTAAGCGGGGCCGTGGTAGTATTCGCAGTGGTTGTGTTAGTGCCAGAATTCTTAACAAACACAAACACTTAAACGAAACATCTTCCAACACACATCAACTTACCACATCAACTTTTTGAACATAATTACTCGGAAAAATACCGGCAGTATTACCGATTTTTCCCGTCCACCAATCGCCATCCTTCTTGACAACTGTGATAACATCACCGGCGTTAAACGTCAGATCACCTTGTTCCTGAGATTGATATGGATAATTAGCAATGTAATATTCGACTTCGCCTGTTTCCTCTGGTTGTGTAACGGCCGCCACTGGCTCAGCGACAATATTCGTTGTTTCGTTAACTTCAGGAACTTCGGCAATTCCCCTGCAAACCCATGGTAGTAAAAAAATTAATAAAACCTTGATAAAAAATACTCTAATCGTTCTGTTTTTTGTTCTTCAGGGTAAACTTCAGCTGCTGGAGCGTCTCTAACACCGACCCCGTCCACAGGTTCAACGTACGATTCGGGGAACCACCCCGTGTGCCCCCTTATCTCGCCAGCTAACCAACCCGGCTCACCGGTTTGTTTCGTAGGAACCTTAAATTAACAATTAATAATACCTCAAGTCCGGTCAGGTCACTTACATTAATAATATCACCGGGTTGGAATGAAATCTCGTCCGAATTTCTAGCGACAAATTCATACAGCGCCCTGTACCTCACGACCCCAATATCGGTGGTTGGTTCTGCTGTTGAAGTGCCCCAATTATCGACGGGCCATTCCGTAGCAGCCTGCGTGCCAGTGTCACCCCACGCGTCGTTGCTCTTCCAACTCGCATTATAATCCAAATTCCTGTTGGAATTTTTCATTTCTAAAACCTTAGTCTTCTTCTCCTCGTACACGCCATATAAGCCTTCGCACTCGCTGACAAGAGTGTGTAACTGAGTTCTAAGCTCGGTCAGTTGAGTATTATTATTCTCGATGTCTGACAGTTTCCCTTCAATTTGTTTTTGCATGTCTTCGATTTTCTCCCTAAGGTTTTTAATTGTGATTTCCTTGTTTTCGAAAGCGATTTTCGCCTGTTCAGCATCCTGCCCGCCCATCTGAGCATTCAATTTGTTTTTCGCTTCCAGTTTGATTTTCTCTTGAGATAAGGCAAGGAGTTTCGTGTTCTGTTCTTTGAGTTTATTCTTCAGCTGCGACATTTCTTGCATTTGTGAGTCTCTGGTTGATCGCATTCCGTCGATTGTTGTTTTCACATTCGATACTCCTAAACGCGTGTCGCAAATTTTCTGTGATAATTCTTTCACTTGGTCGTTCAGAGATGTTAATTCGATTGTCAGACTCTGACTTTTGGCTTTTAATCGTAAGACGTTTTCTTGCTCTTTCTGTCGTTGTTGTTGCAATTCTTGCAATCTTTGCTTTTCCCATTCTAGTTGTCTTTGACGTTCCATTTCCCGCCTAGCTGCTTCTCTTTGTTCGGCCTGTCGTTTTCGCTCTTCCTCTTTCTGGCGTTCCTGTTCTTGTTGTTCCCTCATCTGTCGTTCGAGCTCTTCCATTCTCTTCCGTTCCGCCTCCTGTCTTGCTTTCTCTTTCCTCTCCATTTCCTCGCGTTCTTTTCGTTCGCGTTCTTCGGCTTCCTTTCGCTGCTGGTCCAGGAGAGCTTTTCGACGCCTTTCCAACTCCGCTTGACCTTTCTCGAAGTTCTCCTTACGTTTATCTTCAAAAGAAGCTGTGAAAACATAGTTTTTGCAAGAATTATATTAAATTATTGAATGACTTACTTTGCAATAATGTTGAAGCTGGGTCTTGGTCCGGGGGAGCGCTGCCTTGACTAGAAATGGATGCGGTTCTTGTTACTCTTCTAAACGAAGGTGGTATCAGTTCTGGTGGAAGTTTTGCAGGTGGAGGATTGCCTAAAGAAGCTTGCTCGCACAAATGCATGGCTAAAACGAACTCTTCACAGCCCAATCTGCCATCCGCGTCCATGTCGGATAAACCCCTAAAAACATCCACTTATTTCAATTTACACAAAAATAAAAAACTCACCAAATTTGTGCTAAGACACTTTGTGGCAGTTTTGTCTGTACCATCACGTTTCTGGCCTGGGCACCCGATAAAAATCCCGAACGAGTTCTATCAGTTGTGTTAAAGATTTGTGTATACTTCAGCTTTGTTTGATGTGGCACAGCCCAATCGACTTGTCTGAAAACAATACAAAACCCATGAAGAAAAGAAAACATTTTGCTTTTTATGTATTTAATCTGATACATATAAATTACGTAAGTGACTTTAAATAAGAGTGAAACAAATTTTGCCCCGATCTGAGAACAGACCATTACTTAGTTTTTAATAGCTTTTACAAAAGGGGAAATAAATAGAACAAAGAACAAATTTTAGTGAAACTATATTTTACTTACAGGGACTCCACGGACGCAGTTTTATCCAAGCTGGCAATACTCGACCTTGGCGTGCTGGTGGCCCCCGGTCCCATGGGGGCCACAGTCGACACAACAGCCCCCGTAACGGACCCCACTGGAGACATGTGCGGTGCCGGAACAATAGGCGCTGCCGACGCGGTTGGGACATTCGGTAACGTTACCGGAACATTCGGCAAGCTAACGGCAGCTGTTGGTATGGCAGTAGTGCCGGAAATCAACGGAACGCTGGCAGGCATCGGAGGAATACTCGCCCCCAAGGGCGCAGCCCCAAATGCAGTGGTCGGCATGACTTGGTTGACCAACGGCTGGGGCGGAATGCCCATCATGGGCTGCACCTGGGGCAGAGCGCTCTGCATCGGGGGCACGATACCCGTCGGTATGCCGGGCACCGGTTGTGGAGGAATCCCCGCCATCATTGGGGGAATCCCGGCAATAGGGGGCTGCGTCATCACGGGTAACAAGGGTTGAGCTGGGGGTATTTGGGGCTGTATTAGGGCCGGTTTAGGGGGCTCTGGGCGCGGCGGAGCGCTGATTAGTGACGGGTTGGGAAGGGGGGGTATGGCAGGTGGGGTGCTGGTCTTGAGGGAGGCGAGAAGTGATGGTGGAAGCACCTTAGGGACTTCAAAACCGCGCAGTTTTAAGTTGATGAGTTTGCAAGCGATTGAAAATTCGTTCACGTCCATTTTACCGTCAGCGTCGGTGTCGGCTAAGGCCCTGTGGTGAGGGTTAGTGGATTCTTGCGGTTGCGGTTGAATAACTTACCAAATTTGACCGAGAACAAGCGGTGGCAACTGTGACTGGAGGAAGAAGCCTTTGGCTTGCTCCCCCGTCACGACCCCGTTGTTGGGTTTGAGAGACTTGAACTGCTCCTCATATCGGGCTCTCTCTCGGGCCAGGATGACCCAGGGGTCCGTGGATGGCGTTCCAGCAGCGGACATTTTTCTACGAAAGAAAAATTATAAATGAGTCATTGTTTCTTGTAATCGAAAACCGCAGAGGCGTATATTCGTCAAGCATAATAATAACAAATTCTACTTTAGTGGCATGTAACGAGTAACAACTGTTCCGTACCAGCTTCAATTATTCCAGCAAAAGGCAGTTTTATAGTAGTTTCAAATAAGGAGCCATTGTTTACAAAGTTTTAGTTAGATTTCTTGTTCTAAAGAACAATTCAACTACACAACACCCTCAACACTTCGTCACCATTGCAGTTGACACAAATCAATACAATTTCCGATATTTCCACTCACTGATTCAGGAATTTCTTCCGAATTGACATGTTACATAAGAGCAAAAATTGGTTATCACTTGGAGATGACATGTGAACGTAGAGCGCCGGTATGTTAGATAACTGTAAGAAACGAGCGGTTCCCAAACGAAAACCGTGAAGTGCTTAAATTTTTTTTAAATCACTACAGAACTTGTTATCTCGTCGAGAACGCTTTGCTAGTGCTAATTATTGGTTTTACGCTCTGATAAATACATTTATTGATAAATTCAACGCCGATTTCCGTGAAAAAAGTGCCAAAGCTCTTCACCCTTTTATAAAAGGGTTGTTAGTTAAAAATCGGAATTGTTGAAACTGGTCTTTATTTAACAAGTTACGAAAATCTAATGTTTCGAGCGCTTATTCAACGCATGGCGTGACACTGTATTGGACCAGATCAATTTTTCGGATTTTCCATAGAGGTCAGCATAAGTATTGATTTGGAAGATTGCACACTGGTAACCCCGATTTAGCCCGAAACGTGTAGATGTTAGATTTCCGAAGCAGAGTGTTACACTTCTATGTGAGCTCTTCTAGTCTTTGACCATCAAATCGGTAAGTTCTTCATTAATTTACCACCATAAACGCTGTTTCATTCTTTCACTTGGCATTATTGATTCGATCGTAGTTGGCTCAACATCGTCTCAAATTGGTTGCTAGGTAACGTCGTTACACCGGGGAACGCGCTAAATTCATCTTGCATTTTAATTTACTCGGGTCGTTTTTCATTTTTCTAATTATTATCAATTAGTTTTGTTGATTTTTCTTCAACCTTTATTAAATTGTTAACGCTACATGTGCGAATTACCCTGTTTCATTATTACAGCGCTTCTAACCCGAAAGGTATCCTCAAATATTTTTTTCCAAAAAATCTCTTAACACTTTAGTGGTAAGCAATCTGAAATTATTGTCGTAAAAAGCGTAATAAATCCATAAAATAGCCCCAATAAAATCCAGAGATTAGTTATCACAAACTTTGCATTTGGAATTATTTGTTTCAGGTGACTGTACAATGGGATATGACGATGTTATTCCCCTAATCGGCGATTTCGGGGGATACCAGAAACGAATTTATTTTTTATTATGCCTTCCAGCCATTCTCTGTGCCTTTCATAAGCTGGGAAATGTGTTCCTCATCGCAGAACCTGCTTACAGGTAACTTTTTCCATTTCTAAATAAGAAAAGTATTTATTTAGTCTTAATGTTTGTTATTAGTTCTTAGCTAAATATTGCTTGGCACTGTAACCTAATTATTCACAACGTTTGTTTTATCATACGAAAATTCGACTGTAAAATTGATAAAATAAAACGGAAGTGACACGAGTACATTTAGAAATTAATTGTTTTTCAACTGTGTTTTATCTTTGTGTTTGTCTTTAAAAAAAGGTTGGAAATCAGACTATTTGCTTGTTCTCTATTTTTGTTATGATATGCAATCATATTAAAAGGTACTATTTTTAATAAGAACGAATTGCAAATATTTTAAAATTAATATTTAAATATTTAATGATAATAAGGTCTTTGAATGGTAATTCATCTTTTTAGATTATTATTTATTTGGCACATTCATTATTGTTGCATCGGTTACTGTTGCACAAAAGAAAAGTAGCTCAAGTGGCCATTAAGAAATAAAAATTGAATTTTAAACGGTTCCTGTTCAAAATTTCACGTGTAAGTAAAGAAGTATTTGTAGTATGCATTTTTTAATCCATGAATGACTGGTCATTTATCAATGAAACTTGAACTGCAGATAACATAATTACGATGTTGTCGTTTACATTTCTATAATTACTGAAATTTAATTCAAAATAGCAACTCAATTCAGCAAAATAATTATTTTAATAACACTTGAAAATTTCCGGTTTTGAGTAATTTTTGTGATTACCTATATTTCAATAGAATTATTCACACAATAGAAGAGTACACATCATAATAATTTTAATGTCATGACTTTTTCGTTACGTTTAAAAATATGTAAGACTTTATTTAAAATGACCGTCCATTCAACTCGGAAGTTATTATTGATCTTTTAATAATTAATAAGTTATCAACGCATTATTTCGTAAGAGTTTCTGATAAGTGATAACGTAATTTTATGGATTAACTATTCGGATCGAAAAAAAATTGTGATGAGTAGGACACTAACAT
The DNA here is from genome assembly GCA_939628115.1 of Tribolium freemani. Classification (NCBI taxonomy): domain Eukaryota; kingdom Metazoa; phylum Arthropoda; class Insecta; order Coleoptera; family Tenebrionidae; genus Tribolium; species Tribolium freemani. The sequence goes on along the minus strand of OW626785.1, from coordinate 13,047,544 downwards.
CACCAGATAGGACAGAGTCTATCCACTGAAACTCTATTGCATAACATGAGTGAAATATTTGATTATTATTTAATAAATACCAAACAATAAATTGGGAATTTTAATGAGGATCTTTAGATGAGGATCAGTTTAGTTAATTATTTAAAGCACAAGTTGCGTAATGTCTTGCAAGCCCTTTTATTTGATTAATGAATCAAATGAATAATGATGACAGTCTCTAAACATAATGTTATTGAACTTTTTATGTGTTAAGTAGTTAAAACAGCATCGATAATAAAATTTGTACTTGGTGGGATATAAAATATAAACTTGTGGAAGCGCAGATTGATCACAAAATTAGCACACTAATGAGCCGCTTTTCGGGATAATTATTCTTTTAAATTTAGCTACAAAGATTTCATACTCACACATTTTATTCCTTACTTCTGGGGCATACCGATGTATGTTATTTATAAATGTAAAAAATTACCATTCCATTAAAGCAATATTATATTACCATAAACACACATATTTTTAATTCGTGATATGAAGGATGGGTTTCTAGTTGATGTAAAACACTGTTTACACATGTAAGACCATTTTTGATAGATTAGTGGATATTTTGTTACCAGTTATAGCGTTCGGCGCATATTTGCGTGAAAATAATCAGCTTATTGTTTTATCAATGGTAAAAGTAAACCATCATTTTCATAAAAGTACTCGTAATGGATATCGCATCATACTTTGCGATTATTAAAGTCTAGAATATGATAATTAACCAACACCTATGCAAACTATAAAAACAATTTTGTTTATGCATTCTTGAGTTTCTTTAAAAAAAAAAGACATTTTTGCTCGTATCACCTCGAGTCGGTGGTTACGCTTAAATACTTTTTTCTTATTTATCAATGAAATACCGCGATGTATAATGGTTGCGGCGGTTTGTTAAGAGAATAAATAAGAACCTAAATTAAAAGACGGACACTCTTTAACTAAAAGATAAAAGTTGTACTAGGCTATTGAGTAAATTCTGTTTTAACACAACAGTGTTAATTCAAGATCCAATGAAAACCAGTATATCTTCATGAAAATTAATGCAATGTAATGTTATTAATGTTATTAACACGTTAACCTTTGCTATTTAACAACAGAATCGTTTTCTTAATTATTAGTCGTTATATTAGTTATTTGTAAAAAGTGTTACCATTGGTGTGTGTTATGTTGAATCTTTCACTTTTTTCACTTTTCCTCTTTTGAGACAAATATATGTATCATTTTCAATGCATTACATATTTTATTTATTTGAAACAGGTTACGTACTGATATAATTTTAAGAGTTGGTCAAAAGAAAATAAAATATTGACGTAATTTGATTGTTTCAGCGCACAGTTTCAGTGGATAGATTTTTTATGAGAGAAATAAATTTTTGCAATAAAATTTTATTTATGTTTACTGTCGTGCAGAACAATAACTACCTTGAAAAAAATTCGGTGTGATTGTGCGTAATAATAAATGCTTGATTTACAACTTTTATTATACCTATTAAGAAAATGAAACTACCTATGAACGCAAATAAGTGGTACACTTATTGAGAGCACTGTGAGACAGCTATTATTTCTCACATAACAAAAAAAAAAGTTTTTTCTTGAGGAGAATTAATATTTTAGATGCAAACTTCCGAGCGAGTTTTCCAACGCCACTTACCAGGACCTGAGTCTCGAGGAAATGAACAAATCTTATCCTTGGGACTTTCTGAAAAAGAACTTTTCATCATGTGAAATGTTCGTCGGAAATACGACAAAAAAATGCGATGAATTCGTTTACGACGAAAGTGTCTACGGATATACCGCAGTTATCGAAGTAAGCTCATAATTTTCTCATGTGCTAATCGCACTTTAATCCATTAAAAAAAATTCTAGTGGGAACTCACGTGCGAGAAGGCGTACATGATAGCCACCGGAAATTCGCTCTTCATGGTCGGAGTCATGCTAGGTTCTATTATTTTCGGCCAATTATCCGACAAGTAAACTCGAACAAAACTCGATGCCGAAATTCAGCTAAAATGAAATTTTCAGATACGGACGCAAGAAAATATTTTTCGCTTCCTTGATTATCCAAGTCTTTTTCGGCTTGATCGCGGCTTTCACTCCCGAATTTTGGTCATTTACGCTGTCCAGAGCGATAGTGGGGGCCACAACTTCGGGGGTTTTCCTAGTAGCTTACGTAATCGGTAAAATTTGACAATATTTCTCGTATTTTTTCAAATATGGGGGTTGCAGCTTTAGAGATGGTGAGCCCGAAAAAGCGGCTCTTGGCTGGAACCTGCTGCCAGATGTTTTTCTCAACTGGCTACATGCTGACGGCCCTTTTTGCCATTTACATCCACGAGTGGAGGGACCTCCAGTTGGCTCTGACTCTCCCAGGACTTGTATTTTTCTGTTACTGGTGGTAAGTGTTTCGGTTACGGTTATTTCAGCGGGTAATTGTGTTAAGGTTGATTCCGGAATCCTCTCGCTGGCTGATCAACCAAAATCGCGTGGAGGAAGCCAAAGCCCTTATCAAAATCGCGGCCAAAAAGAACAAAATCAAAATAACCGACGAACAACTGGACAGCTTGCTCGTTTCAGAAGTGAAACCTGAAAACCACAACGCGCATAAAGCCAACGTGCTGGACATTTTCAGACATTCCAATTTAAGAAAACGATCTCTGATTATATTATTTGATTGGTAGTGCGTCGCGATTGATTCATCCTTGAACTACAGCTAAATTTTCAGGTTTGCCAACAACATCACTTACTACGGCCTTTCCTGGAACACGAATAATTTGGCCGGGAATCCGTACATTAATTTCGTGATTTCGGGGGCTGTTGAGATTCCGGCATACACGTTTTTGTTGTTCACTCTGAACAGATGGGGGCGCAAATTCGTAATGTGCGGATGCATGATCTTTGCCGGTGTGGCTTTGTTACTCACGATGGCAATTCCTGATGGTAAAACATAATTTCTGCATTTTTTTATTACAATTTCTGCTTAAAGAACACGAATGGTTGGTTGTAACTTGCGCCATGTTGGGAAAACTGGCGATAACGGCAAGTTACGGCGCTATTTATATTTTTTCGACTGAACAATTTCCCACAGTGATAAGAAATGCCGGATTAGGGGCTGGTTCGACCTGTGCTCGAATTGGGTCAATTACATCGCCCTACATCAACGTTTTGGTACCATTTAATACATCATTTCTGGCAAAAAGTGAATTTTATTTTATAGAGCAAATTCTGGACTCCTCTCCCTTTGATAATTTTCGGTTCTTTGGCTCTCATTGGCGGAGTAATGTCGTTGGTTTTGCCGGAAACTTTGAACAAAAAATTACCAGAGACCATGGAAGAGGGTGAAGCCTTCGGGAAGTAAGTTTCGCAAATTGTTTGCCCAACTTTCTAACAAGTGTTGCAGGAAAGTTAAAAAAGAGCGAAAGAGGGAAGAAATGCCGCTCAACGGAAACGACCTTGAGAAGCAAGCGAAAGTTGAGACCAACGGCGGCGTACAACCAAACTGAAAACATTACTAGGACAGTATTAGAATTATTTTTTTATAAGTAATATTGTTTCGTTTTATTATTATTTAGAGGGTGATTCAGTTTATTTACATCACAAAATTTTACAATTGTTTGTAAAAACTAGTCATTGTGTTCTTTACTTTGAAAAATTGACGTTATGGAAGTGGTGCCAAAGAGCGGTCGCCGGTCGGTTCATTTTTATTCTCGAACAATTTTAAGACGTAGTAAGAGATTTGCATAAAGAATGGCATTGAAATCGAACTGCGATTAAAATACTTGTTGCACAAGATTGTCGGGTTTTTACAACTAAAAAGAGTTGTGATTTAAGCGCTTCTTAAGAACACAAGTCTGTTATATTTTATGGGAAATGTTTGTAGAATCTGTTTGCATTTAAATTACGATAATTGAAAAATTACCATTGTGGTCGTCCAGTTGCTTATTGGGACGATAATAAGATTATAATGGGCAAATTGTGTCTGAGACTGAGTAGGGAATTTCCTCTACATGTTTCACTAATTAGATGCAGGTTTGATTTACTGTCATTATTTTAATCGTTTACGTTGTCTCAATAATTTATTCTTTTATTACAGTACTTATATCGCTACAAAACAAGTTAATTTACTTGGGTTACTTTTAATTTGTTAGTTTATTACGACAAATGAGCCCATTTTAAGAAATTGTACTATTGCCTCTTACGCGTAAAATTTCGTACTTGTTCCTTTTATCATAAATTTTGTGAAACAGGGGGTTTTAAACCTACTTCTGTATATTTTATTTTGTTTTTACTCTTACTCTCAATGTTTTTAAAAATTCGATTGTTGTTTTTTGTAATTTTAAACTATACCTATGTGGATGCATTTATAAATTTTATATAAAATATTTAAAAAAATAAATGTCTCAAATTGAATTGTGTTTGTTGTTTGTCTTTTTCTGAGAGCTACCGCAATTTATTATAATATGTGCAAGTCTATTTTAACAAACAATTCGTCATAGCTTATAAAAATAGATCTCCTGAGGGCATGTCTTCAACTTCTACTGCATAACGTTGTTGTTTGAACTCATTTGCGATTAAATAACCTTCAGATGTGCAGTTTGCAGAGCCTATGCTGAAACAGACTGGAGTTATCATTAAACAAAACAAATCTGTATACATTTGTAATTATTTGATTCAAGCTCATTATTAAACAAAAGTTTACTAGTTTTAAAACAATCATAAAGATCTCAGTATTCTTAAAGAAAAATTGTCGTAATTAAAATTATGAAAGGATGTTAATGAATTTGTAAGAAAGTTAATTAGGCTTTTTTTGAACAATACAATTCATAAGTAACTAAATGTTTAATGCTATGGATGAGTGTCTCCCATTGTAGCTAGAATAATATACCGGACGTGGTAAGTTGCCGTTACACACGTGTGCAGAAAAACAAAAAAAATTGGATGAATAAATGCATAAAGTCGTTGGTTTTGCGTATTTCAAGAAAACTAAAATAGGAACGTAATTACCACCATAATGCTGAATTGTTCTATTTTCCATAATCAACAAATTCGCTTTTTTTATCAAAACTAACAATATGAGACAATTTTGAAATTTAAATTTTTCCGCCAGAAAAATTCTCTCCACGTGGTATAAAACTCTGTCATTAAAGTCATTACGCAACAACGTGAGTTGAAAAGAGACACAAATATGATAACGAGACATGTCGTGAACAGCTGATCAACCAACGACCTTTCAGGGACCTTTCCCTAACCAAAAATTTAAAGGACATCCAACTTATCATTTAGAGTAAGCACAGCCCCCACAACGCAAGATGTTACCCAGCTGTGCAAGAACTTTTGGCAAGAAAGCCCTAACCCAAAAAGTAAGTTTTCGTCAAAGGAAATATTTTTCAAAAGTTTTGGAAATGAAAATTGAGCAAGGTTAAACTACGTTACACCTTTATTGATCGCATTCCTGATTTTTCCACAATGAAGAAAGCATTTTATAGCAGTTTTATAAACGTATAAAATGAAACGCCCCAACAAATTTAAATAATTAACCTGGTTTTGTTTCAGAAAGCCTTGGGTTTGATCTCGGCCAAAAGCAATTACGCGACTGAAGCCCCCTTTGAGACAAAAGTGAGTTTCCGAGTTGGGTTAATGATTTGCTAATTTTTAATTTCAGGCCTTCCGTTTACACAACCTAGAGCAGGGCCCTGCGACAAACACGACCCTGAGCCGAGATGACGCCCTTTTGTATTACAGACAAATGCACACCGTTCGCCGGATGGAAACCAGTGCCGGCAATTTGTACAAAGAAAAAATCATTCGGGGCTTTTGTCACTTATACTCCGGCCAAGAAGCGGTCGCTGTTGGCATTAAAGCGGCGTTGCGCCCCCACGACGACGTCATAACGGCCTACCGGGCCCACGGCTGGAGCCACTTGATGGGGGTGAACCCCCTTGGGGTCCTCGCCGAGCTCACGGGCCGACAGTCGGGGTGTGCCCGGGGCAAGGGTGGCTCCATGCACATGTACACCAACCATTTCTACGGAGGCAACGGCATTGTGGGGGCGCAGGTGCCCCTAGGCGTGGGACTAGCACTAGCCGCGAAGTACAAGGGCACTGATGGGGTCTGTGTGGCGTTGTACGGGGACGGGGCTGCCAATCAGGGCCAGGTTTTTGAGGTCTTCAACATGGCTAAGTTATGGGACATTCCATGCATTTTCGTTTGCGAAAATAATGGGTATGGTATGGGGACTAGTGCAGCTCGGGCGGCTGCCAATACCGCGTATTACACCCGAGGGGACGTTATTCCGGGAATATGGATCGATGGGATGGATGTTCTGGCAGTGAGAGAGGCGGCCAGGTTTGCAGTGGATCATTGCGCGTCAGGGAAGGGGCCCATAGTCCTAGAAGCCGCCACTTACAGGTAACACTGTCCAAGAAATTTTTACATTTTTCTCACCTTTAGATGAGAAAAATCATGCTGCGTAATTAACAAAATTCATTTGCAACAAGTACAAAAAAGATGGGTCCCAAAATTGAACCTTGCGGAACACCAGAGGTACCAAACCACAAGGTTTGGGACCCACCTTATTTGTAATAGTATATACCTACAGGTTAAATTCTAAAACTCGCTAGAGGTACAAAGGTACGAGCTTTTGCAGATGACACTCAGTTGCAAATGAATTTTGCTCCAGATCATTCTCTTGCTGCTTCTGATGCTATGAGTAAGGGCGGACAATGAACTAAAATTAAATTCTGACAAACGTAAAGTTCTACTCTGATTGCCAAATAAACGTACGATTCAGTGATTCAGAATTTAAATGTGAACATTGATAATCAAAGTCTTCCCATTGTGCAATCTACTAAATGTCTTGGTTTTATAATTGACAAAGATTTAAGATTTACTTACTAATTATGTGTCATCTGTTATTAGAAAATGTTATGTCGTTGTTAAACTTCTGTACTCCAATTATAATTTATCTTAAATTTTAAAGTTCGAAAAAAACCTTGCGAAACATTTGTGCTTTCGTTTATAAATTATGGACTAATTAGTTACTATCCTTACTTAGAAGTCCAAACAAATCGTCTGTAAAAAACTCAAAACAATTGCTGCTATTTTATTTTTGGTTTAAAAAAGCACGATCAGAAAAAATTAAACACCACCGGTTTGTAGTTATTTACCGCTTATTCTAACATCGACTCCTCTCTACCTAAGGAGTAAATTTCATTCTAGAAAAAGCATTCTCACATATTTTTTATTTTTCTTTTCAATTTTCTTCTTAAAGAATTCTTTGTTGCTTTTGTTCTTGAGAGACTGGCAATGGTTTTTCTTTATAATTTTTAGTTCTTAAGTAATTTCTGAATTTATTTTCATTGAAGTCCTATATTGTTTATATTTAGTTTATTCTTCTTATTTTCATTATTATTATATTTTCTGTTATTTTTCTTTGAGGGTAAGTTGAACAGCTTCAAGCTGACTTCGCCTCCTCATCTGTTTATTATTGTTTAATTTTATTTAATTGCAGAAAATCATTTTTAATGAATAACAAACTGTTGTTAACTTGATTTGTAAAATGATTCTTGAAAAACGGCTGGCAAATTTAGACTGCATGAAGGAATGAATAGGTACCACAACGGTACCACCTATTTTTGACGAAAGTGCTTATAAAAACATTGAAAACAGGCAAAAAGCTTTAAATGCGATTTTCCCAAAATCCCTTCAATAAAATTAAAACGGGTTTCAAGTTGGCATTCAGCACACATTCTTTTTATCAGTTGATTTTCTCTAAAATTCAGTAATATCGATAACTTTTTTTCAATTTATTTGAATGAAATAGTAAATCCATTTCTAGCACAAGTTCTGTAAAAATGCAAGATAATTCTGAAAATTAAATTAAAAAGTTCATTGTAATGTCACCAAACATATCCTAGATTTTTAAATGTCTTCTTTATTTTCTAAGATATCTATTAAAAAATCACCTGTATTTATTTAAAGTTTTTGTTTTTCAAAATTTTTACAACTTTTCTGTATAATATTACGTTATCGCTGACTTTTTTCAAAGACATATACCATTACTCCTCTTGAATTTTCTATAATATGAATTGAAACTGAAACTGCAACTTAAACTCATTAATCCATCAATTAAGAACTTAAGAAGTAAAAAAATACGACGAGAACTAAAAATCTGATTTAAAAAAATGCAACCCGTCTATCTTTGTAATCAAAATAGATATGTAAATATGCCACTGGTACCCTCTTTTTCGTCAAAAGAGGAGTTTGTGTTGGAGTGTAATTATCTGACTCTTATCTAATGATGATAGGTACTCGGGTCATTCAATGTCAGATCCAGGGACGAGTTACCGGACACGTGATGAAATCCAAGAAGTGCGTCAAACACGTGATCCGATTACCTCATTCAAAGAGAAAATTATCACGGCTAATCTCGTGTCTCCTGACGAGTTAAAGGTAATTACGAGATGTGCAAGGTGAAGGTTTTAAAAGTTTGTTTTCAGACGATTGATACGGAAATTAGGAGCACCGTGGATGAGGCAACGAAAAAAGCCAAAGCGGAAAAGGAAATTCCATTAGAAGAATTGACTGCTGATATTTATTCCCTAGATTTAGAAAAACAAATCAGAAACATTGATCCTTTTAATCCACTGCCACACAAACGTATTGGGGAAGCGGTTAATTTCAAGTGAGATGGGGAATTTGCTTGTGTGCAACTTTATAATTTATTAATTTTACGAAACCGTCGATTGTATATACATTTAGTACCGACTTTACCTTTAAGTTTACCCAAAATTATGATGCCATTGTGATCACAACCATAGGTCATTAAAATCATGTGAATATGCTGTGTTTTACTACGGGACTTTTTTATAGCTCTCCCAACGTTTTTAAATAAATTCGACCAGACAGAATTTTAAAAAATGTCCATAAGTTTTTTTTAGTTATAAAGATGGGAATTTAACTGATAAATTATGACGGTACCAAATTATTGATGGCCATTTCAGCACAGATGTGTAGTGTTCGAAACAGTAAGTATGAAAAATTACCTCTTTATTATTTGTACCTATTTCTTACAAATTACTTTTTCTTGAGCCTATTTAAGCAAAGATACACACTTCTCCTCACAACGTCAGGTGTGGTTTCTAAAACTGGTTTATTAAACACAAAAATGAACAAAACTCCCTTTACCTGTTAGCAAACTTCTGAACCACTCTCTAATTTTGGGCAAATAATTTACTTCCGACTTGGAACTAAACCGGTTGTATAAATTACCGATTAAAATAATCACAGCGGCCTTAAAATTTTCTTTGGGGATTTGCTCAACGATCGGCTTCACATGTTGCTCAATTTTTTCATACACCCACTTCTCGGGTCGATTTTTACAATACAACAGCAACGCAAAATCTGAGGACCTGACCGGATTTCCTAAAAGAACGTCTCGTGATACAAATGCAATCATTAAACGTGAAACCCCATACTCAAATAAGCGTAAAAAAGGTCCTTGAAAAACTCATCAACGTCCCACCTTTCAGTCGGATATCCGTAAAATTTAATCAACAAATCCCTCAACGGCATTAAATTGTATCCCGGCTTGTTGCAGTCTTTTGTGTAAATGATTTGTACAAGAACCCTTGCTAACGGCATCTCTGGAAAAACATTTTGGTTTTCAGTTTACAAACGACTTAACTACCTGTAGAATTTGTTTCATGCGGCAACACTTCCGTCCACGACGTCAAAACGGTGAACAAAAACGGCACCGCAAGGTCCCCACAGAAATAAAATACATCACAGCACAACCTCCGCATCCTATACAGATTTTTGTGAAGCTTACAAATCGCAAGATAGAGCCTCGTGATCGGACCGAACTCTTGTAAATTGACACAAGTCAACAATCTTTGTTCGGCCAAAGCCAAGAAATTGTCAAAGACACCAACCACTCCTGTCTTTTCCAGTTTCGACATAAAACCCAACATTGTCCTCTGAACGTCGGTCATAAGGGGCGCCGGGTTGTATTTCGTATCAGGAGCGTCATGGTAATCAACGGCCACTCTCTCCAAAACTGCCCTGTGAACGAATTCAATAAAATACAAACACATTCCCATATTTCAATTCCATACTCTGCAATATAATCCGGTTCCTGACCCGAAAACTCCCTCACAACTTCATTCGAGGCTTCTTCTTCCGCACCGTAAACAATAAGTTTCTTGAACAGCGCTTCAATTTTACTAGTCGGTAACTTTTCGCCACTTTCCGGGGCTTTCTCTAGCGGAATTAATACTGGATTATCAGAGGGGCAAGAATCGGTTTGAACCGGCGATTTTGGACTTTCCAAAATTACATTTTCGTCCGCTTTTTCTTCATTTTGATTTTCAGTTTGCGGTGTGATTGCCCGAAGCGAGCGTCGGGTGCTACAAACTGGCCTTTTAAACTTGGTTTTCGGTTTCTTGAAAACAATTTCTCGTGTTCCACTTGGAAGTACTTCGTTACTTTTACTTCCCGTATCTTCATCAGGTAAGATCCTCAAGCGTTTATTTGTTGCGGATTTTTGATTTACAAATTTGGGTTCCAGTTCAATCGGTTTCTTGCAAATAGTTTCTTGTGTTGCGCTCGAAAGTACCTCCAAATCGGTAGTTTCAGTATTTTCAATGGTAGTGTCATCATGTATATCTTCTGATATCCTCAACCTTTTATTTGTTGCGCGTTTTTGCTTCTTTATAGCGGAAATAATCGAACTTTTGCGTTTACTCCTCCGAACTTGCGTGTTTCTTGGTGTGATTTTAATAATTTGAGTGCTGTCTTCTTCAGCCTCTTTATTTTCAACTGTTTCTACTTGTACCGGTTCAGTGTTTTGGTCTTCGCTGTTTATTAATTTCTGGCTTTGTAATGGTATTAAATTGTCAAAATCCCACTTATCATGTAATGGGTTTTCGTTTTTGACACCAACAAATCCCAAAAGTGGTGCCTCTTCTTCGTCGTTGTCTTTCAACACCATGTAAGTGTTTGTGCAACACATTAGAGGGCATTTCAACTCGTTTGTTACTGTTTTGAAGTTGTTTTTCTTAAGTGGTTTCACTTTTGCACGAACTGGATGTGGTTTTACAGTCGCAAGTGGAGGAGAATGTGTACTAGAACGTATCAAGGAATCGTTGCTTATGACAAAATTAATGTTTGCTTTCTTCAAAGCTATCAGTGCACTAAGTAGGTCTACTTTTGCTTTCTGTTTGGCGATTAGTCTCTTCTTCTTCAATATATGTCGCCTTTTATTTACAATTGTTACTAAACTGGCGTTACACGGTGACGGCCTGAGCTGTGATTCATTTGATGGTAAATTTTCAGCTACAAAAAACAACACAAACAACATGAAATAACTGATTTCTTCTGTTAAAAAGTACCTACTGATCTCTTCCAGATTGCTCAAAGGCGATACTCTCGAAGGAATGGTCATTTGCTGCATTATTTCACAAACTTCTTCATCTGTTGGAGTTTTACTCTTTTCACTGCCTTTCTTACGACATGACAATACTTCACTGCATTCTTGTGTCCCCACTTGCACTTCTTTATCTACTCTATCAACACTGTTTTGTTGTAATAGGGATATTTCAACTTGATTCGAACAATTTTCCTCCTTCAACCTTTCAATTTCACTTTCCATGTCTTTAATTTTCTGTAACAAATGACTAATTTCGGCATCTTTGTTTTTAATACTGTCATCAAATTTAATTATTGTTTCTGTCAACTCCTTGTCTTTATTTTTTAATTTATCTTCAATTTCATGAAATAATGTTAGGTCCTCCTGAAAAAAACAATTAAATCAACCATAATTTTTAATGGAAAAACTCATACTTGTGCGGCTTGTAAGTCGTGAAGTTTCTTTTTTAATTCGTATATTTCCAGCTTGAGGTCGACGGTTTCATTGTTTAGTTTTTCCTTTTGTGAGTGCCAGTCAGCAACTTGGTGAAATACAGCATCAGTTTGTGTGTCCTTTGTTTTCTTTTTAACTGGTGAGCCATTCTTTTTTCTACCTGATTTTTTATTTGCATCATCACTAGATGCTAAATTAGCAAGCTTTGTTTTACACTCGTTCAGTTCTTGGTTTGCGAATTGATAATTCAATTGTAAGGTGTTAATAGTTTTACCAGATTCGGATTCTAGTTTACTAAACTGTTGCCTTAATTTAGCATGCTCTTCTTCAAGAGTGTTATAATTAGTTTCCGAAGTTTTTAAACTACTTGAAAGTGTCTCGTTTCTCAGCTTCAATTTAGCAATTTCATTCTGGCTTAACTGGAGTTTTAATTTTAACTGTTGTGTCCATTGCTGTGTCTTGTCTAAGGTTTTATTTTTCTCCAAAAGTACACCAAGTAGTTCACTAAAAATGATTAAGAAATAAAGTGCATTCACTGCGGTGTTGATAACTTACTTAGTTTTAATTATTTTCTCTTTAAAAATAGAGAAATTAACTGTCTTATCCATGAACGTTGATCGTCGTTGCGAAAGTTGCTAATCCTACTTTTAGATACAAAGGTCTAAATGGACACAATTTGGTGAGTTAACAATTCTTCCTCACTAGAAAACTCCTGTGATAAGAGTAATCTTGCATGCAAATTCCAAGGTATTCATTTTTTACAGAATTTCCGAAAAAACCGCTAAAGAAACATAACCTCACAATTTCAAAATGAGCAATTTTCTGAAAAACCTTACCCGGTCAAGAATACTCCAGTTGATAACCTGAAAAATTACACGTTACACTATATTTATCTGTAATTTTTAAAACGTTATTTGTTTTGTTAAGATTTAAAACTTAAAACTCACCTTCACGTTCTTGCAAATTTTCTTTGGTTATGTTTTTCCTCCATCAAGGCTATACTGGGAAGGTAAGTTCAGTTGATTTTTTTCAAAATATAAAACCAGAACGAACAAAGCACGTTCAATAAAAACTTTTAATAAAAAAAAGCTAAAGCTTTCGCACAATTTTTAAGTATTGATAGAACCACAGGAACGCAAAGAGGTAAGCCTATCTTGAATTTCAGATCAAATTTTTGCTAAAAATTTGAAACAAAAATAATTTGTTTTTGAAATGGCATTCTGTAAAATTTTAATTTGGTTTTTAAAATTGTTCTTTATTATTTTTTTATTTTTTTGTTATTTTAAAATTTGTGGCGTCATCTTGGTATTAGGTGCCTTAATATTTAATTAAACAGTGTGTTACTGTAACCTGTAAATTATCTGCAAATCTGCTGATTGTCTTAAAAAAATTAGCATATTTTATACAAATAATTGAACATAAAACTTTGGTCCGTGACTTTGGTATTACGAACATTTTCCGTTTTTAACCAATTCGGACTTAGCCAAAAAATTTAATTCGAAAACATTTGTTGCACTATTAGCCGTTTCAAAATTATAAAAACGCCAACGTCGCATTTTCTCTCAAAATGAGTTGTTTTAAATTATTTATGCACTTCAAAAAAATAATAGCTAATGTAATTTATACTTTCAATGAGAAATCTAATCATTAATAACTATTTTACAATTTTATCAATCTTATTTAAAAAAATAATTCGGTAAAATGCGACGTTGGCGTTTTTATAGTTTTGAAACAGCTAATAAAAGTTACAGGGCACCACCACCTAAATTTTTTTGATAAGTTGGTATTGAATTGTACTTTGGTACCCAACACCTAGATGTCACTATCCCCAGTTTTTTTAATATTTTAAATATTTAGCACCCGATACCTAGATGCCACCACCTGCTATGCATTGTCTGCATTGTTTCATAGCATTTTTTTTATTCTTAATGTATTTGCAATTCTATGAACAGATGATTATTTTACAATTTACAAACAAAATCAATTTTTATTTTTTTATTTTTAGACAGGAGTAGTAAGTATTAGCTGTTTCAAAACTATAAAAACGCCAACGTCGCATTTTCCTTTAAAATTAGCTGTTATAAATTACTCATGCACTTCAAAAAAATAGCTAATATAATTTATAGTTTCAATGAGAGATCTAATCATTAATAACTATCTTACATTTTTATCCATCGTATTTAAAAAAATAATTCGGTAAAATACGACGTTGGTGTTTTTATTGTTTTGAAATAGCTAATAGTAGTAATTCTTGTATAGTTGGTTGCATAGAAAAATCGCTAAAAGTTGCTAAATTTTATTTATTTTTATTTATAATGGATTTTGGACCTGGATTACAGAACAACAAACAGGTAAAAAATGTAAGACCTTTTTGCGTTCTTGTGATCCTAATACACATTTTGGTTTTAAAGGTTTTACAATAGCAAAATTATTTTCAGTTACAAATTGCAAAATTTCAAAATGGATTTTGGACCAGGATCACAAAAATGCTAAGAGGTCTTTAAGACTTTTTTACGTTCCTGTAATCCTGATACACATTTCTGTTTGAAATTATTGCAAAATTTTACTGGAGCGTAAATTATAATTTTCGCAAAATTTTAAGTACATGTTTGGGGTAATATTAGCACCACAGAAACACGAATTTTTGAATTTCAGGAGGTCAAATTTACATATTAAAATTAATTTCACTTAAAAAATACGTTTATTTGTGGATGAATAATTAATAAACACAATCTACATTTTCATAGCACACAAAACACAACATTTGATTATCAAAAATTCAAAAATTGATTCCTTTATTCAATACGCCTCTTCTTCACAAGAGAACCCAACTGCAACAAAACTGTAAGTTAAAATGAAATAAAATATGACTTTTCGTCACCAAATCTGATATAGCCGGCAAATTATTAGTTTGGTCACCAGCTCCAGTGTTTGCACTATCTGAGGGAGCTGATGTCTTACCACCCTTAATATTCCTGTGTTGGGGGAATGTTGGCATCAATTTGGGGTCACAAGCTAAAATATAATAATAAAAACTAAAACAAACACTTCTCAAGCCTTACGTAGTGGAGGTTCCTTGAAGTAACTACTTTGTAAACATTCTTCAGCAGTAGCGCGTTTACGTGGATCATACATAAACAAAAAGTTTAACAGTCTCAAACCGGCAGCAGACAGCCACGGAAATCTCTGTTTTAGGTTATTGTAGGGCTGCTGTTTCAGAGAGAAATTTTCCAGTGCTGGTAATTCACTAAATCCTGGCCAAATCGCATCAGATGGGGTACCTAAGACTCTTTTTATTAAACAAAACTCGAGTAAAATAAACTAACCAAGCAAGTCCACAATAAGTTCAAGCTGTTGTATTTCAGACCTTCCAGGCAGTAAAGGTTTATGCCCCAAAAGCTCCCCTAAAATACAACCCGCTGCCCACATATCAACACTCGTAGTTTGAGTGGGCGCTTGCAGGAGCAACTCCGGGGCCCTGTACCACAGAGTGACCACATGGGGGGTCATGGGGCGCAAGGGAACCCCAAACCAGCGCGCCAAACCAAAATCGGCGATCTTAACACAGCCTTTATCTGTCATCAGCAAATTAGATACTTTCAAATCGCGGTGCACGACAAAATTGTGGTGCAAATACCGCAGCCCCCTCAACACTTGCAACATGATGCACTTCACTTGGGACTCAGTAAAGGGGGCCTGCATGTTATCCAACAGTGAGGCAAGGTCTTGTTCGCAATACTCCATGGCAAGAAAAATGCTCTCCAAACTGCGCCCCACAACAACCTCCTTCAAATGCACGATATTTTCGTGACGGCATTTCAGGAGAACCTGAATTTCGCGCAAACTGCTGACGGGAATCCCGTCGCGCTCCAAGTCCATGCGAACTTTTTTAAGCGCCACGATTTTATCCGAAATTGTGTCCTTGGCGCGGTCTAAAACAATTATGAAACAAACAAACAAAAAATAACGAAAACATACAAACTATTCCGTAAGTGCCCTCGCCAATTCGATTCAGCTTTTCAAACTCTGATACAAAACGACACCGCCCCAACTATAAAAAATCTAAGACATGTTTTCTATTGAGTTGAACTAAAACTTACAATGTCGGAATCTGGTATTTCCATTGATTTGCCAGTAAGAAATGACGTCAAGATTCCTTTTTTTGAAATAGGGGCCGATGGTTCGGCCCCATTTTCGTTTTCTTTATTGTTTTTGCTAGGGGCTGCAAAAGTTAGGTTAGGATTACAAAAATTCTGATAAGTAAATAAAACAAAGTGATGCATTACGCTAAAACTTACATTTCCTTAATACTTCAGCGTTCATTTTTACGTAAAATCGACAATCAAACTATTGTATTTTAATAATTATCGATAAATGTGGAAATTAAAAAACGCCGTAAACAATTTTAGTAATTTACGGCGTACAAAAAACTACCAACAATGTCTCGTAAAAATCACTATAATCGTCCACAATTTAATTAAAAATAATAATAAAACAGTCAACAACGATAAAACAATCGTTTGAAAACTTGTGTCTTTTGTACGTATTGAATTAATTAATTAATAATCGTAGAAGAAAATCATTTCAAATTACAATTACAAAATTGGGACGTTGGTGTCGGTGAAGATAGCACCAAAAATGGTGCTGGCACCATGGAAATTACAATCAGCCAGACAATCGCTGCGCGCTTGGAGCTGGCACCATTTCCCCACCATTCTCGTTTCCTACAGCCAAGTTCACACCAGGAAAATTATCAGAATGAACTTAAATCATTATAAAAACATCAATAAGCTGCCACGCAGACTTGCATATCACATTTGTAGAACATCTCCTGACCATTCTAATGTATTTCTATTACAAACTAAAACTTAACTGCATTTAATTTCTGCATTTTTTAGTCTCATATTCAGGAAATCCAAACTTTATTTTTTTTCAACCCCTTCCCAAACAGCACTTTTGTTTATTTTTGCAGGAGATCAAGCCCTTCAATAGGGCCTTCGACTGGCAAAAAATCATGGTGGGACAAACACCCCTTGGGACCTTAATGAATTTTTAAAAATCTTCTAAAATTTCTCTATTTTGCAAACTTTATTTTTTTTCAACCCCTTCCCAAACAGCACTTTTGTTTATTTTTGCAGGAGATCAAGCCCTTCAATAGGGCCTTCGACTGGCAAAAAATCATGGTGGGACAAACACCCCTTGGGACCTTAATGAATTTTTATAAATCTTCTGAAATTTCTCAATTTTGCAAACTTTATTTTTTTTCAACCCCTTCCCAAACAGCACTTTTGTTTATTTTTGCAGGAGATCAAGCCCTTCAATAGGGCCTTCGACTGACAAAAAATCATGGTGGGACAAACACCCCTTGGGACCTTAATGAATTTTTATAAATCTTCTGAAATTTCTCAATTTTGCAAACTTTATTTTTTTTCAACCCCTTCCCAA
The DNA here is from genome assembly GCA_939628115.1 of Tribolium freemani. Classification (NCBI taxonomy): domain Eukaryota; kingdom Metazoa; phylum Arthropoda; class Insecta; order Coleoptera; family Tenebrionidae; genus Tribolium; species Tribolium freemani. The sequence continues at coordinate 13,030,210 of OW626785.1, read as the reverse complement.
AAAGCACTTTTGTTTATTTTTGCAGGAGATCAAGCCCTTCAATAGGGCCTTCGACTGGCAAAAAATCATGGTGGGACAAACACCCCTTGGGACCTTAATGAATTTTTATAAATCTTCTTTCTCACTTTAGGACGGCAGGGTTTTGATCTCTAGAACTTGGTCGGAACTAAAAATACACAGCAACAAACGTCTGTTTCAAAACTATAAAAACAACTGTTATTTTTCACAATTGGTTTTCTCTTTTCTCTTTTAATTAGTGGGGTTTTTTGGTCATTTTTTTAAAGGGAAGGTGTAAATTCAAAAAAATTAAAAAGTGTGAATTCCAAAACACTTAATATGGGAACAAAGAAATACCAACAAATGAAAACTGTGTTATTACAAAAACTTGGATAATCCAGAAACACAATAAAAAACATTGACTACCATTTTAAATGAAAGCTCTTGAAAATTTTTCGGATTAAACCTGTTTCATGGTAGGTTGCTATTCAGAAAAATTGAGTTTGGCTCAAAAACAAAATATTGAAAACGATCACATTTTTACAATACTCCTTAAAATTAACATACACCTAACTTTAATTTTTACATTTTTGTATGTCCACACGGTTGTTGTTCACTTAAATAGTACAAATGTTTATTTAATTTTTGAAAAAATTTATCGATAAATGTACCCTAGGTAACTACCAAGAAATCGCTGTACTGAATTAGAGCAAGCCTTGAAAGTGAAGTGTAACTTTAGCCACATTTCTTTTCAAAACATTGTGTTGCAAAAAATAGTGGAGGAGACTAAGAAAGTGTCCAGTACAATATTCTTAGAGATATTTCTCCCGAAATTCTGCCTAGGATTTACCAAATGAGTATTTCCACTGTCCATTTATTTTTTCAGATGTTCGAAAATGACATTCTACAACATTGACATAATGACATTGTTGGGTGGTACACACCGTTTCGAAATAATTTTGATTAAGCAAGCATTCAATTTTTGAAAAATTATTTTTTAATTCTTATCTGTACGTCAATTTTTGATATGTTTTGATATCATAAAAGTATTTTTCTTCACAAAGACTGCAATCACAGGTTTATAACCACCTCAATTGAATTCAATTTTTGTCGAAAGAAATTTTCATATTGGAATTAGAATTCGACTTATATATGACAAAATTTCGGCGGTATTTGGTATTTTAAATAACGAAAACCGCAGACCGGCGGCATATAACAATATATTTGTATCATACCGCCGTGACTAACGATTTATTTCCAATTTTCGGCGGCTTTTTCATACGTGAGCAGATAATGCCGCCGGACGGCGGTCTTTTTAGTATTAACTAAGACTACCGCCGGCGGTCGTTTAGCCAGCGCCTTTTATGAAAGTGAACCGAATGTAAATGAAGGATTTTTACAATTCAACTAACAATTTTAGGTCTTTTATAAAACGCCTAAGTTTTCGTCTTAGTGTAAAATATCTATGGTTCATTTACAATACAATCTGAAATGAACCTGCATTATTTAGGCGAATTAAAAATATATTATAATCCGCTGGTCACTACAAATGAAATTGATACTTTTAACATTAAATTTGTACCTATAATAAAATATCTGCTACAAGACTTTTTTTGCACTACAATGGATTTTTAAATGGAAAAACAGCTATAAGTTTTTTATTTTAATCGGTCGAATTGTAGAAAAAAAAGTGTATGTAATAATATAATATTAAGACACCCGTACTCCTCGCCAAGGCTCGCTTCTTAAAGTTGCTATTTACGTTGCATTAATGAATGTCAAATTATTCTGTAATCACTCATCAGTTAATTACATACTAAAATTTGATTGTGCTTAAAATAAATGTCCTGTAAATCAACTCTAAAGACCGGTTTATAAAAGCGTTATTAATTTAATCCACAATTATTAGCTGTTTCAAATCTATGTAAACGCCAACGTCGCATTTTCTCCTAAAATTAGTAGTTATAAATTATTTATGCACTTCAAAAAAATAATAGCTAATGGAATTTACAGTTTCAATGATAGATCTAATCATTAATAACTATTTTACATTTTTTTCAACCTTATTTAAAAAAAGTATTTGGTAAAATGCGACGTTGGCGTTTATATAGTTTTGAAACAGCTAATAAATGCATTATTAAATGATTACGTGACCAAATTGAACTAATTTGATTGGTCTATTTGCGTTGACTTTTAACAACCAATTAAAATTTAATGAAGCTCTCGAACGACCCTAAATTTTAGTTTATAGTTTTGTGAAAATTAGATTGTAGTAAAATTTTAATTTTCAATACACAAATTTGTTAATTTCGTTTACTAATTTTCTTTTAATAAAAACTCGCTTTTTTCAAATTTTGATATTTAATATTATACAGGGTGCTTAAAAAGTGACGCACCAACTCAATGGCACGTTGTTGAGAAGCATGTGTAGATTACGGGAAAAATCTTGAAAAAATTCCTAGTCATATTTTAAAAAATCTGGAGCTACAAACTTATTTTATTAACCTCTTCAGTTTTCATTATTTTTTTATTTTTTATTTTTTTATGTTTCACACTAAGTAACCGTTCCCTAACAAAACAATAAATAATTAATTTTAAATTTACTATCAGACTTTAGCAGTATTTTGAATTTAAAAAATTAAAATTCACCAAAAAAATCACAAAATTTAGATGTGCCAACACTGGGAATTATTTCCTAGGAAACCGTTTCAAAATTAATTTATTTGTATTGTTGATCAAATTTTATCGCAATATTTAAAATTTGTTATTTATCAATAATTTAAATACAAAGAATTTTTTTACGATTTTTACCTTTATATGTAAGCAATTCTCTATCACATACCATTGAGTTGGTGCGCCACTTTTTAAGCACACTGTATGCACTCTGGTGTGTTATGTAAGCGAACTAAATTTTCAAATTATAGTTAATACAGGGTGAGTCAATAGTGGGTTATTTCTGAATTTTGATTAAATATGCAACCAATAATACAGATTCCAGCTGACCAGATCGGTAATCATTAAAAAATTAAAATTATTCCACAATTACATTGTTTTGGGTATTGTCTAGTTTGCCTTGATAGTTTTGCTAAAGTTTCATTGTGGACTATTGCTATTTAAAAGCTAAAAAACCAGTGTTGATTCAATTAATGTTTTAAAAAATCAAACGAAGTATCCAGTAATAAGTGAAATTAGTATTTTTGGTTGCATCTTAGGGCATGTCAGAAGTAACCCACTATTGACTCACTCTGTATGTTGTGGCAAATAAAGTTTTTCGAATTGTTAGTTAAAACATTTGTATAGTTGATCCGTTGATCGACGGCATTTACAAATGAAATTCGCATAAATAAAAAACAAAGCAAAGCTTTTATAAATTTTTTTTAGTATTAGTAATTGCTTTTTGAAGGCAAATACTAATACTAGTCAAAAGAGTAACATCTCGAAATAAAAAATTAAAATAAAAAATAAGTAAAACGGCAATATCTTGCTATTTTTTTATACTGCATACAGTAATTACAAGTCAAAATTTTGAAAAGCTATAAAACATTGAATTTCCTATCTCTAATTTTCTAATTTAAAATTTTTAAATGTGCCACTGTTGTAACTAACGAGCGATACCATACTAGAGAGACAAACAGCGATTTACTCATCGACTCAATTTTGAGTAAAATGGCAGAAGCCTTCATAATTTTTTGTTGCAGTCTTGTGATGGGTTGCTTCAACCTTTACATCATTTCTCTTGAAATAAGAGCTACTCTTTGCTAGAATTCTTTTGACTAAATAAGTTCATTTAAGTTATCGATACGAGGTACCGCCACGATACGGCGACAAATTTTGCATTTTTTACCCCCACCTCGATTTACCATTGTGCTAAAAAACAGGACGCGGCACTTTAAAATTCAATAAGGTCCCAAGGGGTGTTTGTCCCACGATGATTTTTTGCCAATCGAAGGCCCTATTGAAGGGCTTGATCTCCTGCAAAAATAAACAAAAGTGCTGTTTGGAAAGAGGTTGAAAAAAAATAAAGTTTGCAAAATAGAAAAATTTTAGAAGATTTATAAAAATTCATTAAGGTCCCAAGGGGTGTTTGTCCCACCATGATTTTTTGCCAGTCGAAGGCCCTATTGAAGGGCTTGATCTCCTGCAAAAATAAACAAAAGTGCTGTTTGGGAAGGGGTTGAAAAAAAATAAAGTTTGCAAAATTGAGAAATTTCAGAAGCTTTATAAAAATTCATTAAGGTCCCAAGGGGTGTTTGTCCCACCATGATTTTTTGCCAGTCGAAGGCCCTATTGAAGGGCTTGATCTCCTGCAAAAATAAACAAAAGTGCTGTTTGGGAAGGGGTTGAAAAAAAATAAAGTTTGCAAAATTGAGAAATTTCAGAAGATTTATAAAAATTCATTAAGGTCCCAAGGGGTGTTTGTCCCACCATGATTTTTTGCCAGTCGAAGGCCCTATTGAAGGGCTTGATCTCCTGCAAAAATAAACAAAAGTGCTGTTTGGGAAGGGGTTGAAAAAAAATAAAGTTTGCAAAATTGAGAAATTTCAGAAGATTTATAAAAATTCATTAAGGTCCCAAGGGGTGTTTGTCCCACCATGATTTTTTGCCAGTCGAAGGCCCTATTGAAGGGCTTGATCTCCTGCAAAAATAAACAAAAGTGCTGTTTGGGAAGGGGTTGAAAAAAAATAAAGTTTGCAAAATTGAGAAATTTCAGAAGATTTATAAAAATTCATTAAGGTCCCAAGGGGTGTTTGTCCCACCATGATTTTTTGTCAGTCGAAGGCTCTATTGAAGGGCTTGATCTCCTGCAAAAATAAACAAAAGTGCTGTTTGGGAAGGGGTTGAAAAAAAATAAAGTTTGGATTTCCTGAATATGAGACTAAAAAATGCAGAAATTAAATGCAGTTAAGTTTTAGTTTGTAATAGAAATACATTAGAATGGTCAGGAGATGTTCTACAAATGTGATATGCAAGTCTGCGTGGCAGCTTATTGATGTTTTTATAATGATTTAAGTTCATTCTGATAATTTTCCTGGTGTGAACTTGGCTGTAGGAAACGAGAATGGTGGGGAAATGGTGCCAGCGGTGCCAGCTCCAAGCGCGCAGCGATTGTCTGGCTGATTGTAATTTCCACCATTTTTGGTGCTATCTTCACCGACATGGCAGCACTGTAAGAATTTGACGTTCGACTGACACGCGTTTGACGTTTCTATTTATTGTTTGTGCTGAAAATTTGTTATCCAATTGTTTTCGCCATAATTTGCTGTAAAATTAGCCTTTGATAGTGAGTAATTAATTTTCGATAATTATGTTTTATCGCATAAACATTTAAGATTGTGTGACATGGATTCCAAGAGCGAATTGTTTGATCTTAGCGGCAAACTAATAATAAAAGTGCAATTGGGGGATGATATTAGACGTATTCCCATACACAATGAAGCAATTACGTATGATGAACTATTGTTGATGATGCAGAGAGTGTTTAAGGGCAAACTTTTCGCCAGTGATGATATTACAATAAAGTATAAAGATGAGGGTACGTTTTTACAAACTAATTTTAGTCGCCCTAAGCATTTAATTTAATTAAAGTGCTTTTAAATAAGCTAGTGTTATTCCTGGTCAAAGCTGACGTGACTTTTATTTAAGCTCATTACACTAATTGAAGTGTTATTTATATTGCAGATGGTGACCTCATCACAATCTTTGATAGTTCTGATCTCTCATTTGCTATACAATGCAGTCGCATATTAAAACTACAAATTCTACCAAACACTGATAACAAAAGTGAGACTGTTAGCGTGTTATCATCATCTGACGTAAATAAACTGAAACAACAGCTGAAAACAATAAGGAATCAAGTGAATGATTTGTTAGACTCGTTGCAAATTAGTGAAAAAACGCCTGCACCGTCTGCATCAGTATCACAGGGTAAAAAAATTATTAAAATAAGTTTTTTTACATTCACTATAGTTATTATTACTGTTACATTATTGTATTTCTTGGTCAGGAAGTGCTTTTTTGAATTGTCATTTTTTTATGATTCAAACAAAATGTGCTATTTCCCACCTAGGTTGTAATGTTGTTTCATTATTTTCGTACAGTTAGTGAAGAAAAATCATCTAGTGACGTAAACCCTTCAAATCCTCTCAACAAAGTAAACTCAAGCGAGTTCGACCCGCTGAAAGACAAGCCCCAGAATGGCGTGGAGGAGATTAAGGAAGCCCCAAAACCAACACCGACGCCCCCAGTCACTGAGGCCCCAAGTCACCAGCCCCAACCCGGTCCAGGGCCCACTGCCGTTCCAATTCCCCAGGGACAACCAATCGCTGCCTCAACAGCCACCAGTCACCACAATCTGAATGATTACTACAACAGAACAACTCAAAGTTATCCCCACCAAATGGCATACAGCAGTGTGCCCTATCCCCAACAACAGTATTCTTACGCAGGGTAAGAGACAAAAGCACGTACGAAATGCTCGAACAGGTCAATTTAAAAATACACACTTCTAAACTTGATTTAAAATTTTACACTTTTTATACCGGGTGATTCAAAAGTGACGGACAAACTATCGTATTAGCTGTTTCAAAACTACAAAAACGCCAACGTCGCATTTTACCGAATTATTTTTTTAAATAAGATTGATAAAATTGTAAAATAGTTATCAATGATTAGATCTCTCATTGAAAGTATAAATTACATTAGCTATTATTTTTCTGAAGTGCATGAATAATTTATAACAGCGAATTTTGAGAGAAAATGCGACGTTGGCGTTTTTATAGTTTTGAAACAGCTAATACAGGCTGTTTTGTCTAAACCCCACATTAAAAATATTGGGAGTTCTAATAATCATAGTCATCTGAAAATTTGTGTACAACCATAATCTTTTAGGTCCTGCTCAATGAAAATATTCTCAAGATAGCAGCACTTCCGGTTATACCGGAAGTCGCTATCAACTTTATTATTTTAAATGGAATGCTATATTTTTTAATTCGTTTTTGAATTACTAGAGTTATTTTAAGGTAGTTTTCATAAGCTGTTTCTATACCTAAATTTAGCCGTTTACGAAATATTTATGGTTTTTTAAATTTTTTTGGATTTGCACCTTCCAGTTCAAAAATCGATAACTCTGCGATTTTTAAAAATTTGGAAATATTTTTGAGCTCATTTAAAAGAGGAAGCCTAGATCTTTCCTTTGGTGTTTTCAAATTTCTAAAAAAGAATAACAAACTCTAAATTTTTAAAATTAAGTTTCCAAAACTTTAAGCACCCATTTTTTTCAAATGAAATGACAAAAGTTTTATTTCACTAGATGGTAGAGAATTTAATTCTGCTTCGATCTGTGTTGACATTCCCTATACTTCCCTATACTGTTTAATAGTTTTCAAGTTACAATACCTTTTTGTTGGGATTGAGAAATTCATTAGCCATAGGCCTTTTCTCATAGGTTGCCATGGAAACGAATGAAAAAAGGTGAGAAATTAAAGTATTTCAAACCAACACCCAATGAATTTTGAACAGAGTTTGTAGTTTAAGTTTAATCAGAAATGTTTTTATGGCAAACTATGCAAAAACAGCTGTGTTTAGTAAAAAATTTCCTGCAATAACAAAAAAACCAACATAACTTGAAAATTATCACAGATAGGTATAGGGAATGCTAATACAGATAGATGCAGAAAAAAATTCTCCTCCATCTAGTAGAATAAAAATTGGGACATCCCATTTGAAAAAATTAAGTTTTGGGTACTTGAAGTTGTCCAAACTTAACCTTAAAATTTTTGGGTTTAATTCAATTCAATTTTGATCACACTGAACAACAGATATAGGCTTTCTCTTTCAATTCTCCAAACATGATTTCAAAATCTCTAAAACTAAGCGAGTTACCGATTTTTTAAGGGACAAGTGCAAATTCAAAAATTTTCAAAAATCCTAAATATCTCGAAAACGGTTAAACTTGGGTATAGGGAAAGCCGATAAAAACCCCCTTAAAATAACTCAGCTAATCCAAAAACGCAGTGAAAGACATAGCTTTCCATTTAAAATAAAAAAGTTAATAGCGACTTCCGGTATAACCAGAAGTGCTGCCATCTTGAAAATATTTTCATTGATCATAACTCAACGGATTATGCCTGAGTACCAACTCTCAGGTAAATATATTTATTAGAACTTTCAATACTTCTAATGTGGGGTTTAGACGGAACACCCTGTATATTGATAAAAGACAAGACATTGGCAACTTATTTTACCTATTTGATGTTTTAACGAAAATTGAAAATGTGGCTCATTTTATGTCGGTAGGGCCTCTTCAAAATTTTCTGCGATGAAAAATAAGCGAGATAATCACTCCGAAAGGAAGAAATCCTGACGTCACAACCGCCTCTCATCACAGAATCCTCTTATCACTGAACCCTCTCAATCACTAAAAACTTGACAGATATTTGAACATTTTCCACAGATCTTCCATAAAATGAAAAATTAACTACTTTCTCGACTTTTTTCTGTTCTAAATTTTGTCTTGACCTTCCAGAAAACATCTGAGAAATTTTGTCAAGTTTATCAAAACTCTGTCAGTGTCACTTAAAAATCAAAAACTATTTGATCTTAAAATTGGACCAAATGCTCAAGAGGCGGTTAGGACGTCATAATTCCAACTTTAAATCGAAATACCTTGAGTTAGAGAGCAGATACAGAGAAACGGTTTTCACTACTGTAATAAGCGTTTTCAGTACTATCATTTAAGACAAAGTTGTTTTTTAAGTTGCCATTGCCTTTAAGCCCTAGCTTTAAGCACAAAAATGAAGTCAGATTTTTTTTTAATTTTTTTCCTTAGTAACGGTATCGATTTTTGCTCTTTTGTTTCCTATGTTGTCGAATGTAATTTATTGTCGAATTTGCAAGTTTTTGAATTGTTTCGTACATCATAACTTCATAAGACACTAATTGTCGATTTTTTTCAGCAGGTATTTGTTGCATGTTGCAAGAGCTGTCGTTTCCGCTCACTAAAGTCCAAAAAAATATGATCTGAAGCACCAAAAATTTAACTTTGAAGAGCTACATCGCGTGAAAAAAGGCTCAAATAATTTTTTGTTATAGGAACTTTTAATTCAGTTTGATGTATTTTATCAGCACCCGAGAGATTGTCCGGTACTTTTGAATCACCCCTTAATTTTTTTAGCCATTTCGATAGATTTTTATGTCAAAATGGCAATACTAAAATATTAAAAATTGTTTAAACTTAGCTAAAACGTAAAAAGTAAAAAACCAAAATTTTAAATCAACAAAAACAAAAAAATTCAAATATGTAAAAAAAAGATCGGTTCTTTATTTAAAAATATTTCCAAAAGAAATGTTTCGTGTACAGTCCGCGTCCGGATATTCTTCGTAATGGATATTTTTCAATTTGTGTAATTTTTTTAATTGAGCTGTTCGAGCATTTTTGCCAAAACAAAATATTTGCCGTTTTAATAAGATTATTCCATAATTTGGCGTTCACTGTATTTAATTATTCACATATTTACGTCAATTTCTCTTTATATTGACTTGTTGACTATATATTTTTAATTTTATTGGCTTCACCCCTGTAAACAAAAAGTTACGGCAAATCTAATACGGCAGGTGTATTCCTGATAGTTTAAAACCCCCGAATATAAAATTTTAATAAAATTGAACGATTAGTTTTTGAGTATTGGTTTGAGTATTTTGTAGCACAGTGCGTCGCGTGATTTAATTGTCAATAACTGTCTGCCGCAAGTGACCGCACCAAAATTAACCACTGTTTTATTCCATAGATAGTCCATAGATCAGGGTTAGGGGTATTTTGAAGCGTCTTGGCGTTCTTCCTAAACAAAATCATTCGTAAAAGTTTATAATTTTCTACGAAAATTATACTATGTATTGTATTATTGAGGTAAATTAAAATAACTTTATACATTTTGACAACACTTTCACCAGTGAAATAAAGCTGAAACATCCATCTTTCAAGCTTTGTACATAACAATATCAAACCTTAAAGCATTCAGCTTGTACACGTAAAACGAGGAGCGCATTTTTGTGTTGAATTTTTACTAATCGTATTAAAGAAATAAGAGATTTTTGTGAACTATAAGTGCCCACAGTTACCAAAACCCTAGTTATAGAAAAGTTAAATCAGGACAATATGAACATGGTGGATGAACATTATGTGTTAATTTGAAGTATTTGAACATCATAGGAAAAGGTCAAAATTTGAGGTTTTGCGCACGGGTTTGAGCATTTCGTACCACAGTGCGTCGCTTTTATCCATTTTTGCTTTCAGTTATGGCCAGCAAGTGGACCCCTCACAGGTCCCCAACTCAAATGCTTACACTAATCCGCAACAAAGTAACGTTACATATCCAACCCAACAACAGTACGCTCATCCACCACCAGGGGTTTATGGACAAGGGCAAGGGCAAGCCAATCCCTATTCCAAAGCCTACACGCAGCCCAGCCCCCAGCATGGCTACAACATGCCACCGCGCCAATAGTCGTTGATTTGTGTTTATTTATGTGACTTTCTTGCTATCTTATTGAGATTGTTCTATCTTAATCTTTATATTGTACTGATACCACAAATAGTTATAGCAATAAAATTGTATTTTCAATTATTTTAATAAACAAATTAATCGATTTTCATGCTGTTCTTATGATATAAAAGTGCTATTATCCTTACGGACATTCACTTTTGAATCATCGCCTGTATTATGAATGGTACACTGTTGGCAACACTGCGTGACTCAACTGTCAGATAAATAACAAGGTTACATTTGTCAATTCTCATTAAAATCCAAAACAAGGCGAAGTGAATTGTGTTATCATCTTTGTTTTTGTGTGCACTAATAACCGTTTCGTCGCTTATCGTTAAAAATCACCAGTGATAAGCAATTCTCGCCCGTGTGGTACGACAAAAACTGTAAAAGAAGCAGCGATATCATATCCTGAAATGGACAATCAAGTCGAAGCGTAGTCTCCGTGAGTCACATTCTTGGCACGCTGAAGCTTTCCATTGGTGTAAACAACAAAATGCTGTTCAAAAATAGTAATAAATGCCTGTCCCCAAGCCCCAACCTGATTTTCGACGAGGCTTGCATCGACATTACTAATCTTCTGAACGAGACCGCTTCGGTTTTGGGGCAGTATTCGGAGTGCCACAACTGTGATTTTCAGAACTTAACCACACTCGAGCCGCATAAAAATACTTCAATTGTTGTAAACACACGATACCCCCTTGAGCTGTTCTTTGTCGCCGATGCCAAAAAGCAATGCAGGTATAGGAATGTTATCGTGGTTTTTGTCACTTGAAACGTTCTTTCCAGCGTTAAAAAATTATTATATGAACATTATCGCTACGGGTGGAACATTACAGAGAAGTGCTCGAATTTGTATATTAAGGAGCCCGCAGATAGCGCCTATTTGCGTAACTATGCCCTTTGTGTCTTAACGCAACTAATTAGAGTTTGTAGCGATTCTCACGGCTTTTATAGTGCTTTTTTGCTTCGGCACGCTCTGGTACATGGTCAAATGTATTTACAAAAATTCCGGGCGTTTGAGAGGACTCGTTTCGTGGAATGCTGAAATCGAAAGCGTGAGTATTTTTCATGGGCGCCGACTATATGGGTGCACCCATTGAAATTTGGCACGAAATTTCAACTTTCCAAAATTCTCTAAAAAAGATATTGAACGTATCAAGATATAATTTCTTAAGGGCAGTAGCCTTTGTTAAAAAATAAGATAAGTCGAAGAAACTACATGACATACCTATTATACTTACTGAAAAATACAATCTTAAAGCATGTTTTGTGATTTTCTGAATTGACAAAGAATCTTTGAAATAAAATGATTTTTGTTTATGGCATATTTGGCGAATCTGCCACTATAATTTAACAGGAAAATAGTAATAAGTAAAAAAACGAGATTGTTGTTAAAAATTAAACTTTGTTTTAAATATCGTAAACGTAAGAGTGATTCTGATTGAAAAATAAGTTAAATCGAACAAAATAAGCTGAAAAATTAAATTTGGAACATTGTTTGCAACTTTCTGCATCGATTAAAATGTATGGATTTTTGTTATTGCAATTTGGGTACTCATTCAACAGAATATAATTTTTTTTTTAAAACAAGATTAAAAACAAGATTGCACGAAACAAGCCAAAATAACTCGATTCTGCATTTATTGAATTTTTTTTTAATAAAGAGGGAATACCCACGCTAAAAAGCCTCGAATTTCAGACATTTTCCCAATGTTTTACAGCTGTTGTGAGTAACGTTTTTGAAAGTTATTTACAGGATACATTCTTTTACTCGGGCTGTAGGGTAGAAAGTGTTTTAAAATGCTATCAGTGCTTTATTTAATTAAGAAAAAAACCTGAAAACTGAAAAAAAAATGTGGGTTATAGTCGGGGATCACAACGGACTCGTTTACTGAACAATTATTCTTATGCAAAATTTTCTGATGAATTCGAATCCGAAGTTAGATTTTGTATTTGGAATTACCTTCATCATGAAAAAGACGTTTTTGTATACATTTTTGAAAAACTTAGAATTTGTTAAAATTTTTCGTTTACCTCATCATATCTTCCTTCTGGATAAAGCTAGAAACTTCTTTTTTTTGCAAAAGATTCCTCAATGAATGTAGTTTTTAACGTATATACACAAGTTTTGAGAAAAGAAAACTGAGAAAATTGGGCAACACTCAAAAGTTTCACTATACAAATATGAAACGTTACAAGAAAACTGCAATTTTCTCAGTTTTCTTTTGTCAAAACTAAAAGTTGGGTCTATTCGTTAGAATCCACATTCATTGAGGAATCTTTTGCAAAAAAATGAAACTTCTAGCTTTATCCAGATGGAAGATACAGTGTTGTAAACACAAAATTTGAACAATTTTAGGTTTCCAAAAATTTCTTTTAGAACTCTGTCGAGAAGAAAATAGAAATTTTCTCAAATGAAACACATTTTCATTTAACAAATCGACCGATATCAACAATAATGATTAGAGAACTAATTCTATTAAAAAATCTGATTTTTTTGTCTAATTAACATTTTTTTTATAAAACGGTTTTTGTTGAAAAGTATAAGCTAAATCAAGCAAAATCAACAAAAAATGTGATGTTCTCGACTGATTTCGTAAAATTCTCTTACAATAAGAGACTTTTCTGTACAAAGACGTCTGTGTATGTTAATATTTCTCATTTTCGCATACCTCCATTTTAAACTAAACCTGACTGATCTAAACTATATTCCATAAACTTTTAAAAAATAATAAAATTTGCAAAAGTAAAGCCCATTTTATGGTTGATTCAAGTACCAGTGATGAATATGGGAAAAAAGTGGTTTGTTAACACTTTGTGTCTTTTTCTAACTTGGCTGGTTGTGCGCCCATTGAAAAAGTCGGCGCCCATGATTTTTTTAGTAAAAAATTTCGCTAACTTGGTGTGACCAGGACTTGGGTGGGTCGTCAGCGGGGACTCCCCTGGTCATCGAGAGAACGCCATCTATCCGGAAACACCCGCACCGTATCAAGTCCATTGATGTTTTCCGCGGCTTTTGCATCATGATCATGATTTTCGTGAATTACGGCGGAGGGAAGTACTGGTTTTTCAGCCATTCTGTGTGGAATGGCCTAACAGTCGCAGATCTGGTATTCCCCTGGTTTCTGTGGCTGATGGGTGTCTCGTTTGCTGTTTCGTTACAAGCGAAATTGAGGCGGGCGGTGCCTAGGCGCCAGCTTGTCATAGGTGTGATGAGACGTTCGTTCATTTTGATTCTGCTGGGGATTATTATAAATTCAAACCAAAACTTGCAAACCATCGGCTCTTTGCGATTCCCGGGCGTGTTGCAACGAATTGGCGTCAGCTATTTCATCGTCGGAATGCTGGAAATTATTTTCACAAAACGGTCAGAAGTTGAGGTATTTTAACAACCCCTTGATTTGATTGATTGAGAAATTAACAATGTGGTTTCAGAGCGTCTCCTGCATTCATGACGTTGCAGTCGCATGGCCCCAATGGCTTTGTGTCACAATTCTTGCGGTGATACACACTTGTGTCACGTTTTTGGCGGATGTGCCAGGGTGTGGCAGGGGCTATTTGGGCCCGGGGGGCCTCGATGATAACGGGAGGTTTTACAATTGCACGGGGGGCGTTGCTGGATACATTGATCGCCAAGTTTTTGGCGAACATATGCACAAGAATCCAGTGTGTAAAAAACTGTACGAAATTGATGTTTACTTTGACCCTGAAGGTAAAACTCGGGATTTATATTTTTCGAGTTGATTGTGTTTTTCAGGAATACTCGGAACGCTAACCTCCGTCTTGACTGTTTATTTCGGGGTGCAAGCAGGTCGCACACTTAACACCTACCAAAGTGTGAAGGCTAAGGTGATTCGTTGGGTTGTTTGGGGCTCAATTGCGGTAAATTTTATTTCATCATTGATTACAGCAATAGGTAATTATTAAACTTTGCAGGGCCTGATTGGTGGAGCGCTTTGCGAGTTCAAGCAAAACGACGGCTTGATTCCGCTGAATAAACAGTTGTGGTCGTTGTCTTTCACATTGGTTTTGTCCGGGATGGCGTTCATTATTCAGGCGTTTTTGTTTGTTCTTGTTGATATTCTGAGGAAATGGGGAGGAAGGCCGTTCTTTTATCCAGGGATGAATTCGTTGTTTTTATATGTGGGACATGAATTGTTCAAGGATACTTTTCCGTTCGCTTGGACTCCCACGAGTGAAACACATGGAGCTTATTTATTGATGAATCTTTGGGGAACCGCAGTCTGGGTTGCCATTGCTATTTTCTTGTATAAACGTAACGTATTTTTTGCACTTTAAGTCAAGTTTTTACTAGTGATATTATAACAATTAACTTGATCAATAATTATTATCTTATGACTGATTTATTGAAATTTCCTAAAATTATTAGTGAGTGAATTTTTATTTTAGTAATGTAAGGGTTTCTCGTTTTTATTCATTATAGAGTTCGTGATTCATGAGAATATATAGTTTATTTAAATTATTGGGGGGTTTCATTTTATTACCCATTCAACCAACTATTAAAACACAAATAACCATTGAAAATTTTTAATTAAATTAATAAATCTCTGAAATATACACGTATATAAACTGCATGAGATTCATAACAGAAACACAGGTATGTGTAAAGAATACTTGATAACAATAGTAAAAAAAGAGATGCATTTGTTGAGTACTTCAGCCATAATTAAAACAAGCAATAATTTTTTATTGCAAATAGATACAAATGGCACGTATGTGAATAAATCATTACAACCGTTCCTCCTAAAAGTGATTAAAATGGATTTATGTGATACAATCACAGTATTACGTTTGACACAATTATTGAGAAAAAATACATCTTAGTTCATCCTTGAAACTTACATAAACATTTGGTTAAAAATTTGTCGTCATTCAGGTGATAACAATTTTAGAATAATGTAATAGACATTAATTTTATTTGGCACCTTTCTCTACCTTATCCGTCGTAAAAATACAATTTTAGAATATTTTTTACACGGCTATTTTTCACAATGTGATCATAATAAATGTATTATTTAGATTGTCATCTTATTTACATAATACCTACCACACTTTTCCCTCTCTAGTTAAGTTGCTGAAAGAAATATTAAATAGTCATGTAAAAAAAGATTTTTTTGTACTTGTACTTGTCTATTTTCAACAGTCATGAAATTGTGGAACAAGATTTGTAATACGTCCGAAACGAAGTGAGATTTTATATTGCTAAACACCCAATGTGTAAGTGCATGTATGCATTTTAAAAGAAACGAAATTTAAATTAAGGTGATCACAAAGTAAATTGCATTTTGAGATTAGTCGTTTATAAGGGTGAAATTTTTTACTGAAAAATACAAAACCGGTAAAATGAGTGAATTATACACGGTGTGGAGATCCATTTTTCAGAATTTGGGAGGATTTCTAATCTAAAAATCAGAGAAAATTGTGATATGTTGCTCTTGTACTTAATGCCATTCTGATTAAAGATATGCCAGGGCATTTTTGCTGCGACACATTAAATACGTAGTAATAATACTTAAGTCAGTATTTAGTTTTCAATAATATTTCGTAATGATATGTTAGAGTGGGGTGAAGGCTATAAGCAGAACCTGGACTTGTAGTGCCGAACAAAAAATTTCGGGCACTTTGTTTTACTCAATTAAAACAGTCGCAATTTGATAGTGGTCCAGGTGCGTACTTATAGCTCTTAGACACCTCTTCTATTTTGTAATAAAAATTTAAGCACATTCTTTGAAGTACACGTTACGATTTAAGTTGTTTTTTTTTTCGAATGAATATTAAAAACACCAAGCTTTAGCACAAGGAAAGTTACTGCAGCTTTGTATATAAAATATCTGGCAGGTACTCATAAGGTTTAGAGAAACCTTTTCGCTGATTTTCTACAGCAACAAAAATAAAACACAAAGTTTAAAAATATAAAACAAAGTACTACTGCGTAGTTATAAAGTTGCCTAAAGCGGGACGGAGACCACAGCACAGTGTAGCGTAATTCATTTTTTTCTGAAACGTGTTTTAGTGTCGCGACATTAATGTTTACATTGTAGCATACCAAACACAGCAAAGCCATAGCCGATTTTGTCAGTGCCCATCCTGTATGAACACGTTGGTATAATAAATTCGTACATATCAGTATTGCCCAAAGTAAATTCATAAACTTTATTATTGTCAGGCGTCACAGGAACAATTTGGCGGTCTTGTCTGAGTAATGCGTCTGTACTCACAATCATTGATTTATGTTCGTGGGCTGTGAACAATACCTGAGGTAAGACTTTATTAAAAACCTGAAAAACACTTTTTAATGACTGGGAGTTTAACAATTCGTGACTACTTTTTCAACAAATAGTGACGGAATAAACATAAGTGGTACATGGCTCAGTCCGACGAAAATCTTAGAAGTGTCGTAAAAATCTCGTTTTTCTTTGATTATGGGAATGCTTTGAATGAAGCGGTTTATTTTGAAGAATGTGATATTTTTGTGATTTATTAATTCCGGTTGGACGAAAGCTCTGTGAAAGCGCTTTAATTTCTCTTCAGTCACTCGATCAAATTCCTCGCCACCAATGTCGTTATCACCAGGTAGCCAAATATGCTGTAAAACGTTATCATAAAATTTGTATGTTTACACATCCAATAATTACCTTAACAGTGGGCGGTACATGTTCATTAAAAATGTTAAAAATTCGTCGCACATAACTGTAAAATTCTTCGTTTTTTGCGATTGAACCTTCGTCCATTAAATCACCCAAAAATATAACAATGTCAGGTTGTACAAACCTGAAAGCCCAATAATACGTGTTTTTGAGATAAAGGTCACTATCAAGAATAGAAAAAGGAGTGAGAAAATGTATAATCTCTTTACGTTGTCCTATGATTTGAGGGTCGGCAACAAGGAGTATTTTCGTACAATCTCTTTCATTTTCACAATTTAATCTCTGCCAGGTGGTACTGTTCCACATGTATTCGCAATATTCCACGTAAAACACATACACCAAAGTTACAACAAGCCAAAAACTTAAAAATCGTCGTCTTGACCATCTCCTGAAAATAAGGCGTTTCAGAATTAAAGGGCGCTGAGGTTAATCATTTCATTTAATTGAACAATGTCTTACCCATACAGTTTCATTTTTTAGTGCTAATCTACATCTTTAGCAAGTGTTTAAAAACAAATTTGCATAATAAGAAAGTAATGATTTACGTAATTTTTAATAAAAACTTTACAACCACATTTTTGTCTTGTTTTTGTATACATTGGCGGGGGGTAGACGTAATGTCACTAATATTAGATCTACTACGCAAGAGCGCGAGTGTTTTTAGAGCCGTGTTAGAGCTACCATTGTGGAGCTACCAATAAGTTATAAATACTATTGGCAATTTTTTTATAAGGTTGGCTGTCATGTTTTTTTAATTTTTAAAATTTAAAACTTGCATGATTTTTATAAAACATTTTTCTGTTTTTAAAAATGCAAATGAGAAAATCTCTGTTTAGTTTTTTCATTACATGTCTTTTCCTTTTCCGTTTACTTTTTTCAATGAAGAACAGCTTTTTTTAATAAATTTATGTCAGTACTGGTTAAGGCAGAAGTAAAAAAGACCCACAAACGTTCTCAGTAATCAGTATATTGCTTAAAAAAGTGTCAGAATAAGCATACGTGCGCCAGTTTCTAAACTACATAGAAAAATAATCGTGCAAAAAATTATAACTAATTCACTCTTCGTCTTCCAAAACTTCGACTTTAGCAGATCCTCGGATGTCAATGAGTTGTTTAGACGAAAACGTTGCAACTAGAATTTGTTCTCCGGTAATCTTTGGTGTGATATCCGCGTTGATCTTCACCAAACCTCCTGGTTTTACATCAGTATAACGAATGACCTGATTTCTAATCAAAGTGGGGCCAGAGAGATTAAATCTACAGTTTGTCAAGATCTTCTTCAGCGGGTTCACAAAACGAAGAGTGACTGGTGTCGGTTTCCCAATAGGAATTTCAGGAGGAATCTAACACAGGAATGAGAAAATTCCCAAGTAAAAAATTAACGTGTATTACCCGTATGTCTATTTTGGGCTTCAAAACTTCGAAATCGTCTTCATCAGTCCACGTTTGGCGCGTCTCCTGGACCGAGGCAATGGCATACAGTTTCAAGTTGCTGTACTCGACCAATTTTTCCAAATATTCGTCAGCTTTGACGGTCATTCTTATAGTTTCCTCTAAAAATAATTAGCAATAAATTATTGGATAATGTTCTTAAATGTTGACTAACGCGATTTTGGTTGCAAAACCACTTCTATATCTTCTTTCTTGATCAGACTTGCTTTGACTCCATTGTAGAAAACGCTGGTAGCAGAAAGGAGAGCCTTGATATTGCGGACCTTATCGCTTCTATTTTTCATGTGAACAACGACACAAAACCCTTCACCGATTTTGATCCTTTCTAGTTCTTCTAGATCGAACTCGACGTCCTCCAAGCCGGGGTCAGGCAAAGCAAAGAAGCTAAAACATTTATTGTTCATTTCTAATGCTAATAAAATGGAAAAAAAAATTGAGATTTTCATTTTTTCATTTTTAAAATTACCTCTTGGCAAGTTCGGTGCCTCTAACAGCATTGTACAGTGACAAACGTTCAGCTTTTGATCCTTCTGGAGGCTTGTACTGCAAAGTAACGTCCTCCCGGTCCTGGTCTCCGTTCGGGTCAAAAATAAAGGCTTGTTTAGTCAAAATCGTACGCCCGACACTACAAAAATCTTTCTATTCCTCTCCATTTTAAATAGTTTGAAACTTACTGATACTTGTTGGAATAAATTCTGGCAAAACCGAGTTCTCTGGTATTATCCTCCTTCCAACGCATCACATCGGCATTAACCGAGGCCACCATGAAAGCAACGTCGTAATTGAACCCAACTTGCCCTTTTTTGATGGCTTCCAAAGACGATGGTCCGCATTGGTAAAAACCGGAGGAAGTTTCCTGCGGTGTTGCATCAATAGCTTGCCACCCACCATACCCATGAGGGAGGTCAGGCCGCGCCATCCACACGTCGTTCCACACGTGGAAATTCCAGATGGAATCCTCACCCATTGGGTTGTTGGGATCGTAATCCATCTCCTCGTTATCCATGTTGTAGTATTTGTCAACAGTGAGAGACGCGTTAGCATCATGGGCTGACACCAGGTTCGAGACGACCCTGGATGGGATCCCCAGGGCGCGGCAAACTGTGGAAACAACCCCAGAAAACACCCAACACTGCCCATAGCTCACGGGAGATTGAGTGTCCAGAAATTCCTGCAGAATCTGAACAGATCCGGTCCAGGCAGATGGTGCTGTCCCATCATCGTACTCTCCGTCCCAACGGCCGACCAAAACCCCATCATCATCGTTGCTATTGACCAGTTTTGAGATCATTCTGCTGACTTTGATGGGGTCTCCACGACTAGCTGGAGGCAAATCGGATTTTTCGAACATTAGCATCGCTGCAGGGAGGACACAAGCATCAAACTGGCCAAAAACCCATTCGCGACCACGGCTTGACCCATATGGGCCCACCCATATTTTACCAACGTCGGTCAAGACGTACTCGTCGAGGAGCCGTTCTTCTGGCATGTAGACGAGGTCGTCTGAAAATTAAATTATCATCAAAATTTTGATTATTTATTTCATACTTAAATACTCACGGCAATTCCAAGGATTGAATAAAATGTAGAAATCGCCCTCGTGGTTGTAGACACTTGGAGGAATACTTGAGTTAATAATGCTGGACTCAACTTGGAGCCCCCATACGCCAACTGGGGCACTAGTGGGGGCCCAAACCTCTAAAATCAAATCGGAGGACAGATCCAAGATGTTTGCCCCCCAAAATTTGAAATCGTTGACTGGGGTTCTCTCTTTCGTTACTTTTATCAAACCACGGGTGCCTTTAATAACGTTTGGCTTAGGCCCTGAAGTACAAAAAATAAGATTTATTGTTTTTGTTATTTTTTCCATCTTTACCAAAATTAAAGATTAGACGCAATTGGTCTCTTTGTGGATCGAACGATTTATTCTTGAATCTCAAGGCGAGGGTAAATTTAATTCCGCGTCTGAAAATTGGTACTGGATTTTCTTCGTCATATATCAACTCAAACTTATCCGTTTTGTGCGATTTTGAATTTTCCGTTGCGTAGAAGTAGACTACTTCTACTTCTAAATTGTCACTCATTTTGGATTAAACTTTCAAGCACTGATTTTCTCGCTGTTAGCACAACCAAGCCACTAGAGAGACTGTGTGAAAATAATTTTCTGTATAAGTAATGGTTATTTAAAACAAATATAAACCACAAAAGGGAATTAAGATTAACTAATTGTGTGCTTCCTGTTCCAATAAAGGAGGTATCAACCGCAAACGCAATGTAAACAAACTTGTGTTGATAAAAATAAGATTAAAAATGCTAATCACGCGTGGGTGCTATAATTTGTGGTTTAAAATTAACAAAAGACATTTAGTGATAACAATGCCAAAAAGAAATATTTTTGCTAATAAAAGTTTTCGGAAGATTTTGCCATTACTAAACCGGCGCCTCCACCATATTTTTTATTTCGCAAAGAATTGCCATTCCAACTTATGCGTGAAATTCGTTCTATTTTGCGTTTAATTCAGGTCAGTAGGATTGCAGGTTGTAGATGTGTATAAATTCTATAAATAAATTATGTCTTGTTCAGGATTTTTTTCTGAACTGAATAAAGTACTGACCACATTTTAAAAAACTTTCTCCCCTCCAGCTCGAGTACAAGAATGTATCCTTTAAATAACTTTAAAAATATTACATAGTCATAATCATAGTCTTGAACATATTTTTTTAAGCAACCCGTTTGCTCACATTCCTTTGCATATTATATTCTATAAAAAATAAATTTCATCCGGTAAGCACTTACACTTATTACAATAAGATATTGATTTAAGATTTTTGCAAAACTCAAAATTAGTAATAAAAGAAAACACATTTAATTAACACAGCTGTTAAACATTATATCTTATCAAGTTATCAATAACAAACTACAAAGTTACGAAGAATAGGTTTATGGCGAAAAACTGAACGTCTTATTCTGTCTTCTGAGAAAAAAAACGCAAATTGTGGTCGTATGTAAGCATCCCCTCAAGGCTCAGGATTTTGATATATTTGTACCTTTGGTCAGATTTGTTAGAATAATTTCAAGAATGTGAATAACTGACCTTTCTAAAATTAATGATGAATCATCGATATTTGTACATAAATACATCTTTCATCTGAAAGTAAGGTCAGATGATATAACCTCAAGAAGGTGTCGATGTGCAAGTAAATAAAACCACAACAGACGATAAATAAAAATTTTATTCTTTTTTTTACATTATAGACTTAAAAAACTATAATTATTAGAGTGGCACCAACCAAATCAGCCACTATTACGAAATAATAAATTTCGAGACCGTTTCCATTATACAAAAATAATACACTTCATATCGGTACACATTACATAAGGCACCTAGAAGCCACAACGGTGCAGTCTAGCGTTATCTAAACTTAATAACATATTTGATTTATGCTGGATTGAATTCCTAGGCAGCAACAAATTAAAGCGATTAACAAAATCCATCCATCAGTCCATTTATTGTACCAAAATTTCATAATCCTGGAACCCTAATTCGGTCCCTCCATACGGAATATAAACCACCCCATGGCTGGGCTGCACCTTCCCGACCGTGAGCGACCCATCGTGCACCACCCTGCCCACATACAGGGGCTCTCCGTCCTCGCTCTGCCCCGCAGTGACCGCATTGGGGGGCACATTCGCGCCGCTGCAGGCGATCCAGTTCCCGGGGAAGTCGCAAAGCACCTCGTACTCGGGCACGGCGTTCTCCTGCCCGCCCCAGGGCACGTACGCAGTGCCGTGGCTCGCCACCAGCTTCCCGGGCACCAGCCCCCCGTTGAAGTTGGCTCTGGCGACGTAAACGGGCTCGCCGTTGTCCTCGCCGCCGGCGAAGGCCCTGGGGGGCACCTCGCCGTTGCGCGCGGCCACCCAACACACGTTGGAGAAGTTGCCGCGCGCCCCCATCGCGGGGGCCCCGCCGCGCGCCTCCTCGATGATCCAGGAGCCGGTGGCGCCCCAGCCCGTGCACACGCCGACGTACTCGATGGGCACCTGCTCGAAGTCGCGCCACTCGAGGAAGGGGGCCGCATTGCCCTCGTGGCCCACGGAGATGAGGCCGCTCTCCCAGCGGATCCAGAAGCCCCGGAACTCGTCGGGGTTGAGGAAGCCGGGGGTGCTGGCCTCGGCCACGTCGGGTTTGGTGCGGTTCTTGCGGATTACTGATTTGGAGTTGCCCCAGCCGCCGATGAAGACCTCGTACATGGGGGTGGCCTCGGAGGCCGAAGGGCTGAGGGCGATGTGGGCATCATTGGGGGTACGCACGCGGAATTGGAGGAGCCCGGAGGCGTTCGGGAAAAAGGTGTATTCGAGGCGGTCCTCGGTTTGCAATTCTGGAAATTAAAAAAAAAGTTATTTAGTGATCAATACTGACTGTTATTTGTCTTGTTTGCGGTTACCGACCTTAAATTTTACATTATTCAAGCTCTAATGTGTCCATTTGTATAAATATTTTCCCCAACACAATTTTGAGAAAAATGTAATTCCACGCATGGCATTATCAAAAATTAATGGGAAAAAATTAAAGGCAATGTTATTTCTTTAAAGGTTTAGTACTTTTCATAAGTATAAATCGTAAACGCTAGGTGAAAGCAGTAAATTCTAAAGTCAAGTTGTATAAAAAATTAATCATCTTTAATCCTGATTTAAACACCTAACAACAATAGTTGCAACAATTGTCGCTATGGGTTTTAAACCACGATTAAAGACGATTAATTTTGTATACAGCTCGACCTATGTGTAAGTAATAATTGCTAGGTAAAAATGGTAAATGCTAGGTAAAAATAATAATCACTATGTAAAAATGATAAACGCTATGTGTAAACAGTAAGTATTACTAAAGATTATTTTTATATGTAAGAAAAAAAAATGTATCAATGCAAATCCCTTTGTCTAATAAAGACACTTTTTACTTTCCCCTACTAAATACGCCACTGGGTTTGTCCATTCCGTCTGTTAAAAAAAACTTAATTTTTTTTAAGTGAAGGATTAATCGAATCTTCATGTCAAAATAGTAGATTGTTTTATAAGGATTAAAAGTGGCGTTTTGTTCGACGAGCAATTAGTTTGAATTGCGAGGCGAAGCGAAGCTTAGCCGAGCTATGCAATAACTGCGAGGCACAAAACCACTTTTAATCCTAATAAAACGTGTTATTTTTTTCTCCAACGGAAACAAATGATTGGGATGGGATGGGATGTCATTTTTTTTCCTAGTAAAAAAAATATTTTTAATCCGCCGGATTAAAATAGACCCATTGTCTTAGTAACGCGAACTTTTTTTCTTAGTTACAAAAACGTCAATTTTACCTTTCATAAGTGGTAATGTCAAGTTTTAAGACTGTTGGAGTAAAAGTGTTTTTAGTCCATGTCTAGCATATCAAGCAACATATCCGGCAACCTTATCGCGCATCTAAGAAAATCGCTATTTCTAATTTAATTAAAAATTCTTGACATTTTACACACATGACTGTATTAGAAATTAGAAAGGTATCTCCCCTAATTTTTTGGTAATTTTTTCCTTACAGACGAAGACAAAAAATTAAAAAAAGTAATTTTGGACCAAAAAATCAAATTCTGAATTTTATACTAAAGTAGGCGTATTCACTTTCGTTAATTGTGTACAAAATTAGTGAAAAAGTAAAAGTTATTTTTAATATTTATGAGTTACTACTTGTGGCGTCGCAAATTTAAGTGACAATGTGAAAATTGTAAAAGATTTCGTTGGGATATTTGAATGCAGGCTTCAGTCTGTCAATTTTATTGCGAGGCTGTAAATAAGGGGCTTAAAAAATCGGCTGTTGGTAAGTGATCCCTTTGTTGACAAATTATATGATCTTCTAATAAATCACGCGTTTGGTTTGCGTTTAAATAAAAACAAACGATTCAACTAACCAAGTGGAAATTTATAATTCTGAATCAGAGTTCGATAAGCTAGTGAGTAGGGATTTACTTATTATTAACTTTACAATTAAACTAACAGTTAGTGCCCAAAAACTCACAAAACTGCTACGACTTATTAACAAAAAAAAAAAAAATTCAAGAATTAGAAATCGCAAGTGGGTGTTAAATACCAAGGTAGGTACAACCACTGGTATAGCGTTTTATAAGTTGTATTATTATATTTTTTTTAGTAAATCTTATTTAAAAATACATTACCACTTAGGACTTAGCATTTACATTATTTTACCTAGCAGTTTATTTGTATCCAAAATTTAATTAGTTGTGTTAATTTAAATTTTTTTACGAAATTTTTTCAGTATAGCATCATTTTGTGCCAAGGTAACACGCCTTGAATTGTTTTCTCATTCGTGTTTAGCGTTCGTTAATAGAATGTAGGTAAACATACTCAAATAGCTCTTCACGATTCGGTTTTCTTAAGAATAGATTTTTGGTCGCTATGATAAGATCTTATAGAATTTCTTTGAGCCAGTTATGCAAGCCACTCGGCAATTTTATTTTTATCACAGCATTGCTGAGGAATTTATTACCGCTTTCGTGAATTTCTTTTCATTGAAACTTTGTTGAAATGCAGTAAAGTTACTGCACTGAAACTGTGTCACGCTCGATATTGTCTTTTACTCCTACTGATACAAATTTTACACGTATTTTTCCTCGGGTTCCATTATGTCTGGCGCCATAAAAGGAAGGTCATCATTGATTTTTAATCTCTGACAAGATATTACATCACCGACAGATTTAGTGTTGGAACATCATTAATGGACACGTCACGCGATTATCATTCACTCCACCGTAATTTAGAAATTGCACCTGCAAGCAGGTGTGCGGCGCAGGAACCGCCAGCCTTACCAACAAAAGGAAGGAAATGTCCTTGTTTCAATTAATGGATAATTTAGGGGCTCTCAACTAACTTCCCACGCTTGTCTATAAGACATGGAATGACGAAGAGCCGTGCAAATCTAAAATATGTATTATTAGAAAAATAATTAAATATGTATGTGGGGCAAAAAAAGGCTAGGATGTGAAATTTGCCTCAATTTTGTACTTTTCCTGCATACAATAGGAGTTTCAAATCTGTGCGGAAGTCGATCATTATCACAACTAGGTGGGTAACACAATTAAGTACGCAACGCTTCAAAAATTTTGCGTGGGCAAAACTTGTATTGCTGGTGAAACGTTCCAAAGTTACATTTTTACAACTACCTTTACTGAAAAGATTCCTGAAAACCAAAATTTACTTATTTTAATTAGAAAATGTTTATTTTGTGGGGTCCATATTTTCTAACTACTTATTTCCTCCTTTGATTTCTAAATACTTATTATAGTTTTAGATATTGTTTTGGAAAATTAACCGGAATCAAGGAGGAAATGCTACTATGAGATCGAAAATATTCTGAATTAGAGCAAGCTGTGCCTGCAGAACTTTAGCCACATTTAGCCGTTTATTTACACTTTAGCCACATTTTAACCGTTTATTTACGGCCGCACTTTTGACTTCTGCTGGTTTTACACAGCATAAGGTGTGGCTAAAGCTAGAGTTCACTTCCAAGGCTTACTCTAATTAATTATATTTTCGATCCCATGTTATAAGAATTCGAAACGTGCGTGCCAACGTTTAAGTCTCTTCAAACTTATTATCTTTTGACGTTTGGAAAAAATCGTGTTTAGAAATCATTCTTTTCTTATACTCATAAGTAATAAGGCGATGAACTCTAATCTATTATTAGATTTCAACTAAATTCGAGAGGTTTGTATCGAATAATTCTGGAAAGCAGATTTCAATTACCATCTAAACTTATGAAAATGAGCTAAATTGAAATAAATCAAGTCAGCCTTGTAATCAAATTAGTGACGTAGTCTTCTTGCACATTTCCCGCTAGAATCAAAAACTATTCGTAAATAATTCTAAAATAGAATTTCGTTTTGTAAACGACAAGTAAACACTAATCCATACGGAAGTGCAATATTTTGAAATGCTAATAATATTGATCACGAACGCAAGCTAGACTTGAATGATTTATAAGAGAAACATGAGAGGCACCGCGCATTTTTCTGGATATTGTATCCTTAGAAATTACCAAGGTTTTCTCCTATTCCTAATAACAAACTTGTAAGATGCAAAACGTGCCAATTGGATGGGTAAACAATACTCATTTGAAACTCATATAAACAATTTTACGATTTCTTTATTTTGCAATTTTGTGATTATTCACAACTGCGACTCTTTGCATATTTCAGTCTTTATAAGTAGGTCAATAGGGTCACTAGAGTGTTGAGGAGTTCCGACTGCTCTATTTTTAGACCCAAGTGAAAAATGCATATCTCGCATAACTTATGGCTCTATCCCAGATTTTTTTTAAATAAAAACCTCGTTGGCGGCTTAAAGTACGAAAAAAAATTCTTGTTACAATCAGCAGCGATGACAACAATGCTAAAAATAGTAGTATTATGTGGTTCAGTAATGGTCAAGTGAACTTTGAGGTCGCGCTACGATGGGCGTGTCAAAATTCTGATAGAACAATAGCAAAAAGGTCCAGACATGCAATAGTGCCATTTGTAATTTCACAAATGTTATCTCGATTGTCTAACCGGAAAGTGTTACGGAGTTTTGGACACGAAAATGCGACTATTATCGGGCTCTAAGCCGGCGAAATACAAATACATACGCAAAAAGTAGTAAAAAAATACAAAAAACCCTCGACAAAACGAAAAAAATGCAATTTAGTAAGTTAAAAATGCAAAAAAGTGCGGGTAAGCGGCGCAATGTTTGTTGCCTTCCGGTCGGGCCGGAAATTTTCGGACAGGGCGCAAGAGCAGTGCTCCAACTTTTTGGAACTTACCAATAGGCATGTTGCAATTTATTTATGAAATTCCACCTGAACACCACACAGGTCAACAATTCAAACTGACTACGTCAACGTTGGAGAAGACGTTCTATAAATGTTCCACGTTTGCGCGTTGAAATCGGCGTTTTCGGCGGTCAAAGAGGGAGGTGAGAGGCGACTATCTTGTCATTTCTAAATACATCGAACGATTTCTTCGGAAATGCCACGTAAAAATGTGACTCACACTAGTCCTACTCGGGGATTAATTGGCTAATTAGGCCGCTGGACTTGGTCAAGTGCCGTTTGTGCCGGGTTTGATGCGAAGCGCTCCAAGAGGATCTAAAAGAGCGCTTGTAAAAAATGCTTTAGTTCGGGCTTGTTGCACAAATTGACCTCACTCCATTGCACTAGATTAAAATTCTAGAATGTTTAAAAACATCACGTGTTGGTTGGGGGTCACCATGATTCATGGATCATTCATAAATTACGTTATCAAAGGGTATACGTCATTTGCAGTTTTAACATAGGGTGATAGCAATTTAATCATCAGTGGGTTGGAAAAATTTGAAATAAGTTTTCAACAGAACTTCACCTATACCTACAAACTAAATAGATTTCATTAATAGGTAATCTCTGAAATCGCAAAATCAAAAATATAATAGTCTGAGCTTTGAAAACTCTTACACACGTTAGAGATAAAAATAGAAATGTTAGTTTTTATACAATGAGTAATTTTATGAATAGATATCAAAAGCATCCTAGACGGAATTTTTCAACAGTTTGTTTTTCTGAAAATTTCCGTAACCTTCATTTTTTATTTAACCCTTGGCCTCCTCATCACATTCTTTCATTATCTTAGTTGATATAAAGACATTGTTACATACGCAAAACAAAATTTTCAAAAAATTAAATAATAATATGTAGGTATTCCTATCTAAACACTTGTACTACAAGCTATACAAGTGAAGAAAATTTTTGAATATTTATTCTGCACGAGGATAATTCGTCTTCCTTTCACTTTATATAAATAATAAATAATTCTTGTGGTATTTTATATGTTATTTGCCTATGTGTATTATTTTTTTATGTATGTATAAACTGTTTGTCCATGTTTGTATTTACCTGACGTAGGTAGTTTTAATGTTATTGGATACAACATATTTAACATGAACATATTCAGTAAATCACGAGAAACTTAAAATAGAATAAAGAGTAAAGAACTTTATAATTTATGATTATGACGTTTGTCAATGCGAACTTTTATTATTCTTCTTATGCCACATATTGATTTTATTGATTTTATAAAATAAGAAAAATGTATGAGTACCTACGCGTGTTCGGTACACTATAATTTTTACAAATGTTTCATCATTCTTTTTTATTAGTGACATTATTATTGAAGTTCAGTAACATGAGTAGGTAATGCAAGATTTACAGAAGCTTTCATTAATTCTGTTTCGCTTAATTTTTATCGCTTTGCATTGCAATATTATTTATGCGAATTAAATTCCAAGCGGGAAGTGCTTAGTGATACCATCGAAGTCAACATCCGTTTTTAAGTTTAGTAAGTTCGAATTTCCGTCCTGGTCCTAGTTATCATAATAATACTTATAACTTTGTACTTTTATTTTTATTTGTTTATTAAATGAATGTGTTGTATCAACAATATTACGAGTGGACATATAAAATACGTAAATTATTTAACTCTCAATCGCTAATAAATTTACCTTAATGCTCATGAATTAGGGTAATTAGCAATTCTGTTTGTACTAGGTACAAATTTATTCGTACATATATTTTAATGAAAAAAAATCAGGAAACGTCTGCGTTAAATTAATAAATAATAATATTACGGATCCATGAATTTCCGGTTTCTCGTTTCAGTTAAGACCGTGTTTCAGTTCGTAAAAAGCAACTGCATTTTAAAATAGTTTCGTTGTGTCATATTATTATACTATGGCATTAATTAATAATTCTACTCAGTATTTTGTGTTTGTTTTCTAAGTGCGATAAACATGATGAAATACTCTCTTTATTATTATTATGCACCATGTGTGTTTTACTCGTAGATGGAGAATTTATGTAACAATTAAGAGTTGTAATACATATTCAAATACGTACCCGTATCTTCCAAATTTCTCATTTTGCTTTGGTGTAAACACCAATGAGTAATAATTACAGAGGTAAAGAAAAAATATTTGTTTGCTGGGAGTTATATTACTTCAAGGTAACTTTTGCTAATAAGTCTATCTACGCATAATCTCTTTTTGTTGACGCTAAATTATGACACATTTGTTAAAAAATTTGGTGATTATGAATTATGAACAACTATGTACAATAATGTTTATAAAATCAACACGACCCTGAGTAATTAAAAAAGCGAAAATTTCCGAAATACGAAATTTACACTTTATTTATTTTTTATTTTATAAAATATTGTGTTAGGGTTGTAAAACTATATTCTTACACCTGTTTCTAATTTACCGATTTTTTTTTAATTTCAAGGATTAAATTCAATCAAACAAATGTATTCCAAAAAATTCTTTATTATAAACATATTTTACACCTTTCCTGTAAATCTGTAATATTTTTTATAATTCTCATACATAATTTTAAATATTTCAGTAGACGCGTTGCTTAAAACCCTCATCAAATACTGAACTGCATGATGATCACATAAAGCGATTAGACTGTATATGCAGTTATCTAAATGTTTCTACAAAAATAAAAATGGAATAAAATAAAGTAAAACAAGTTAGATTTACCTTGACGTTGGGGTACAGTGTGTCCATTTCATACTGTGCCAAAACATCCGCAATCAAATACATTGCAATCCTTGCCATATCTCTAGTACAATCAGTGAGACTTTTTGTCAATTTCTCTAATTTATGTGCACAATCGGCGATCTTCTGCCCCTCGCTTGACTCCACCATCACTGTGGAACTACTTTTCAGACACAGCCCTTTAAGCAGCACTCTGTACTGCAATAAATACGGAGGCAAACGATCCATAATTAGCGGCTTTCGAAATTTTAGCAAAGTTTCTAATAGGGCTACTCCACAGTTAAAACAGTGCACAAAATCGTGATCTCTCTTCGTCATTAAAATCGAAACCGTTAACAGGGACAAGTCTATAATGACAGCACTTAGCGGCACCTAAAATTCGAACAATAAATCCGCGCCATTTAACGTTTCATGTCAAGGAGACATTACGTGTTTTGCTTGAATAATTGAAACCTCAAATTGGATAACTTCTTCAAATAATTCTTCGTTATAATCTACTGACTTCAACATGAGAATTAATTTTTCCAAGAGGAATTCGAGTTGTTCACGCAAAATGTTCGTTTTAACGGGATTGAAATTTGTAGATAGGATGCAAGTCCATGTTTTTAAGTGTTTGCAAAACTCTTGATTTTCTCTCGACTCGACTGCTTTTGTCTGCAACCACTTGTCATTACTTTGAACAAAAATCACACTACACTCACCGTCACTTGCAACAAATCGGCAAAAATGTGCGAAAACTGTTCATTTGGAATTAATGACGTGATAAGAATCATTAACTGTGAATACTCCTCCAAAATTTGAGCCTTTACAGTCACGCGTTTCAAACTGTTGTAAGTGCGCACAATAAAGGCATCGTCAAGATTGGCCAACAACGATTTATTGTGCAATATTGTCGAAAAAAGCAATAAACTGCCCTTAATGTTCGCGTCCGACAAATTCTCAAGACAATACTCGACATAACCGCTCAGCGAAATTTTCAATTTCGAGAGATTATCATCTTCGTCTTTGGCCAAAAACGACTTCAAAACCAAAGCAAACGGCTCGATCAAACGATCCTCTGGACTTTTCTTCAACACTAGTTTAACGATTTTGTGACAAACGTCCGCTTTATACTTCAAACATAACTCCTTCGACTCTGGTGTTATTTTAATTTTTTTCACTTTTTGAAGCATATTTACCGCAAATCGCAGACACTGCTTCGATTTAAGATTGTCTCTAATAAATGCAATTCCTGATTCAAATTTGGCAATCGTCGAATCACACTTAAACGCACTTTGGACGATGTGGGAAAAGAGATCTTCACATCTTGCGACATTTTCAATAAGAAGTTTTAGAAGGACATCCGCTTCGAAAATATCCAATAAAGTAAACTTATTATGTTGTATAATGCTAATGATGAGACTTTCACAACTGTTCTTTATTTCTTCCTCGCAATTACTGTGATTTATATCTTTGAGTAACGAGAATAATAGTAGGATTATAAGTTTTTGTGTGTCTTCACTTGTAAATAGTACTGGAAGTTTTCTAAACGCGCCTAAATACACCTGAATCTTATCACTGTGTAATTTCAAATCTATGATCTGTTCATTGTCTTCAGAGACAATTTGTGAGGCTTTTCCTAATGATTCTCCAATATTCGGTGCCAAAAACAAGTCCGTGGGTAAGAGAGATAATATTCTTGAATAGAGCGTTTTTCGTAGAGTTGCATCGTCATGTTTACGTTTTTGTTTGAGTAATTTGTTAAGTTTTGTGAAAATGACACACAGAATGCCTTCTGTTATGAGACGAGAGTCGGAGACGTGAGGCTGTTTTAATAATTCCCCATTACCCTCTAACAAATCTTTAAAAATAATTTCTGCCAAGCTAACAATCATGGTCGGAGGCATTTGGTGAAGTAAATGATTGACCACGAATCTGTCCGTGAAAATTTCAACCGAACTATCGTCGAAATCCGATGAGAGATACCAAGTAATAGCGGTTGTAATCTCACTGTTACTATCGTGCGACATTACAACAGCTCGCAGCTTCTGAATCACAAGTTTTTGCTAGAAATAACAATTGTAAAAATGAAATATGGAAGTAAGAAACCGAACCATTATTTTCTTGCACGGCTTTTCTCCGAAATTATTGATCCTTTCGGAAATTAAGCACCACTCTTTGTCGCTCAAATACGAATGTAGATAGGTCAAATTACAAGCCGAAAAATTCGAGTCTATGACTTTAATCAACTTGAAGTCGTTATTGACCGAATAGTACTCCAAAGATATGTAAATTTCGGCCCAATAGTACGAAATGTTCAAAAAAGCGCGCATTAAAATTTGATTCTGAAACAAATTATTATTTCCGCCTCATCGTATTTTGCATACTTACATGTTCTCGTTGCAATAAAGCCCTACCCAAGTTCCCTAACACGTTTTTGAGCTCCTCCAAGCCCCCTATGAATTTAACGACGGTGGCTGGGGCCACAGTGTGCTCCGCCATTCGCACACTCATCAAAACCCAACACATGAAACAACTCAAAATTTCGGTATAAATAGTTTCTAAAAATTACAATTGAGTTTCGTATTTTTTAAATTTAATAGAACTACCTTCTGATTTTTCCGGAAGTTCCTCCACAGTTTTATTGAAGTGGAACAAGAGTGTTTTGAACAAATTTATCACTTGCCAACTGGCCAAGTTTGTGATACAGCTGGTGAAATAATTTAAAACTGATTTGGGAAGAATACTGTCAATGTTGAACGAAAAGTTTTCGACTGATTTACAATCTAACTCTCCTTTAAATGCGTAAACGCCTTCGGCTAATTTACGGTCCTCAAGGCCCGATTTTAATGTCGGAATCATTTTGGAGATCAGATTTTGAATTCGGTGCAATTTGCTAAATACTTCAAAGATTTTAATCATCAGTTCCTCATATTCTTGTCTGCATTGACTGCTGTCACTCAACATTATATAGATAAGCGTTTCGTTGATAAGTGACTCGATTATCAAAGGATTGATTTCAATAACTGTAGTAAAAATCTGATAACAACACTTATTTGGAACTTTAGTTAAGGCCATGATTGACTTTAAAAGGTTTTTAATAAAATCGTCGAAAGTAACATTACCAATGTTACATTCTAAATCAATTTTTGCTCTGGAGACAACATCTAAAAGCTCGCGTAAAACGTTCAAAGAATGACTCAGTGAAGGGTTTTCTACATGATATTTTATTTTGTTAAAGTTAAATTCATTTCTTGTCTCAAACCCAATTATTTCAATCAAAACTAGCAACATTTCAAACACTGTTCGGAAATTTTTATGTGAATGAGTAAACGAATCAAAAAGTAACTTGAAACCAGTAGGACAAGCGGCATTTTTGGTATACAAATTTGTAAGAAATTTTAACACTGCTTTACAAAAACTGTGTTTCTCTTGAGACTTTGTTTTTTCAAACAGTTGTGTTAAATACGAGTCAAGTTCTTTGACATTTATGCTAAAAACACACTATTTTCTTGTTACTAAAATTAAGTAAAAATAATAATTACGTACTTACCCTTTGGAACAACTTTGAAGTCTCTGTAAACACTGCATCTTCCTTAAACCTGGTGCAAATATCAATCAATGTAGGAGCCACAGTTTGAAGAAAACTAACGTAAAATTGGTCACTGTCACGTATCACTTTTTGAAAAGTGTAGTCATCTTTTAGAAAAGCTATATACTCAGCGCTGCTACTTATTTCTTCAAGAACAAGACTGTGCAACTTAGAATACTGATCAATATTGTATTTAAAGTATCTAAGAGAGTGTTGATTTTTTAATAACGTTGTGAATTCCTCTTTTGTAAGTTTCTGTTCGCCGTTTTGTACTCTTTCTATGAGTGCAAAAACTTCGTCTCTTGAGAAATCTGAAAAAAATTTAATGATAATCAAAATTGTTAGGTTATGTATCCAAAAACTTTTTTTCGATTTTGATAAAAGTATTATTACTTACCACCTGTTGGGTTGGTGAACGATATATCGTCTTCTAACATTTTGCCAACTTAAAACATTTGTATAATTAATAAAATTATAAAAAATTAGTGGATGTAAATAAATTTGAAACTTGCACGTGGGCTAGTGTCAGTGGTAGGGATGAGTCAAATGTCAATAATTGTCACTAAAAAAAATTAAAAAACTTCGATATTAATTACGCGGAGTAGTTGATAGTCGTGTCTAAAAGGCAGGTAATTGATAACATCTTCGCATTGTTTAGAAAATGTGTTTTAAAATTTAAATCACGATTTCTAATGTGTGATTGGCAGCCATGAAACGCCTCACTAAATTTTGGTTGACTAACCTGGAGCAGCCTCCTTTTCCACTAGATAGTGATGGCGCCGACGTAAGTGTTCGATAAATTTCTTATTTTCTTCAATCATCGGGTTACCAATAATAAATTTGTTGCAAATTTTTACTTATTTTGCATGTATCAACTTGGTTGAATAATATTCGATTCATATTTTTACTGTTATGTTGGTTGTTTAAGAGCTCGGCATGTTTACAATTGACACTACCCGCAATGTGTTTGTCAAGTTGACAATTATTTTAAATTTCTAGGGCTGAGAAGAAAACGAAGACAGTTAAGGGGCTGCCTGCCGTCCCCGAGTCTGTTTTGAAGCACCGGAA
Source organism: Tribolium freemani (assembly GCA_939628115.1). NCBI lineage: Eukaryota > Metazoa > Arthropoda > Insecta > Coleoptera > Tenebrionidae > Tribolium > Tribolium freemani. Next base: position 12,995,298 of record OW626785.1, on the reverse strand, counting down.
GAGGCGCGATGCGTACCGGGCCAAGCGACTCCAAACTGTTATCAAAAGGAAGTCTGAACAGGTGAAAAAACGCAAGGAAATTTTTAAACGCGCCGAACAATACGTGAAGGAGTACAGGCTCAAAGAACGTGATGAAATTAGGCTAATTCGTCAAGCTAAAACCAAGGGAAACTTCTATGTTCCTGCTGAAGCCAAGCTAGCTTTTGTAATCCGTATCAAGGGGTAAGTTGCTATTTAACTTGGACATGTTCATAGTGGCTTGTTGAACTAACGCAAGCCATTTTCCATGCTGTCCTAAATCGTTCTTGTTTTCAAGTTAAATGTTGTAGTTTATACAAAGAATTGCAACAAAATTTGATACAAGACATTTAATTATGTTGCTCCAGGATGTGAGCTTACAGTAATTTTTTCTTCCAGTATTAACAAAGTGGCCCCCAAGGTACGCAAAGTCCTCCAACTGTTCCGCTTGCTCCAAATCAATAATGGTGTCTTTGTGCAACTCAACAAGGCCACTATTAATATGTTGAGAATTTGTGAGCCTTACATTACTTGGGGTTATCCCAATTTGAAGTCAGTCAGGGAACTGATTTACAAGAGAGGATTTGCCAAAGTTAACGGTCAACGCGTTCCAATCACCAGCAATCAAATCATTGAAAACAGATTGGGTAAATCTGAAATCATTTGTATGGAAGATTTGATCCATGAAATTTTTACTGTTGGACCTAAGTTTAAATACGCCTCCAACTTCTTGTGGCCCTTCAAGGTATGCTTTTTTGTGATTAATGCCAATATGATCTGCGTGTTACAAAATTGATTTGTAATATGTTAAATTAATGTTGGCAGAGTATTTCTTGTATATCCTTCCCAAGTTTAATTTTAATTATCTTGAGGACATGGAAACGCAAGAAACATTTTATTATTTGTTAAAACGACATTGTGCAGGGAGTAATAACTTTTATCGTTTTTAGCTTAATACACCAACTGGTGGATGGCGCAAGAAGACAAACCATTACGTTGAGGGAGGTGATTTTGGCAACAGGGAAGACAAAATCAATGAACTCATCAGAAGGATGGTTTAAAATGTTAAGACGAGTTTATATAATAAATTATATAAAAGTATCCAAGGTTTTTTTATTTCCTCAGTCTGGCATCAATTATTTTTCGGGACTATTAATATTGAGTGGTTATAAGTGGTCTGCATCAAGTTGCATTTGGCAAACTTGGCAGATATTACTGTACCACACCAACTTGATTTTTATAATCTACTTTTTTACTTTAATAATCAGTGGTGGTGTTTCATATAATTTATCAGACTTGAACCTGCTGCTGTAGGCACTCTAGTATGCAAAACCACTATTTATGTGTTCTACCAAGAGAGAGGTCCTGCTGATCCTAACCACTTCTATAACAAAGTATTAGGTATGTTGTGTGTAGGTAAACTATTTAAAGCTGAGTTCATACTAACACAGAATAAGCATTTTAGAAGGATTATGTAATGCCGAATGCATTGATAAAGGGACAGTTTAAAAAAAAATTGTATAAATCATTGGAAACACCTTGTGTATTACACTGGTGTATTGCTGGTTGCTCACATACTGGTGTGGAGCTTCGACCATATAAAGTCGGATCACTTTTGTAATATTGGGAGATTAGAGATTTTTATTCTGTTATATTCGAGCCAAGTTTTGTTACTAAATTTGACGGTTGGCAATGCTCATACTACTGTCATGAAAATTTGAAGTTTGTCTTTGGCCATGTCAAAGTCGCGGTCAAAGTTAACAAATTTAAAAGAATTAAGCGAGCAGCAACGAACTAGCCCCCTATTGCTGTTTGTGTAGCCTTATCGAATTGGCATGGGGGCCCGCCAAGACGCTCTGCAACCACTGACAAAGGTTATTTTCAATATTATGTCGAGTGAGTTTAAATCGATCTGCAGCTCACAAAACAACATAAAACACGCCGAAAAATCTTCCAAAGTCTTCTCTCCTTACTTCTCGCAAGGGTTTCTGCCAATTTCGGACGAACAATAACTAATTATTTATCGAAAATAACTTGTAAGGTAGGTTTTACCGGTCTCCTTTTTTTGTCCGTTCATATTTTCAACAATTAACAACTAAACAGGTTTGTTTAGTTAGTTGTCCATTAATTTATTTAGGTTTGTTACGTGTTTGTTATTAAATCTGTTATATTTGATAGTTTTCGTCACGTTTTGACTGTTAATAAGCTTGAGTCACGGATTTCTTGAGTGAAGCAGTTGTATGAACGTCTGAATGTCCCTTTTAAGCGGCTAAAAGTGCAAGTAATGTACTCAGATTTCTTTAAAAATGACTAAAAAATGTTACTTACTTGCAGAAAACTTAACTAACTTAACGTATTTTGCAGGATTTCCACTTAAAGAATTCAACAATTTGACACTGACAAATAACGTAACCTATTTTTGAAAGCCTAAATTCGCGGTAAATCACGCAATTTACAATGCCAAAATTTTCAAGTTGATGCGATTTTGTTTAATATTACAAAAGTGATCGGAGTATACTATATACAGCGTGATTCTTAAATAGACCGACAAAATTCTACCCATGGTAATCTCAAATGAGTACATGCTGGGAAAAATAGTAAAAAAATTCTTTTCATAACCGTTTTTGAAATAAATTTTTTTAAAGTTGTAGTGTACGCCACTGATGTGTCCGTAAGAAGTATTAGCACACTTAGTGGAAAGCATGATAATCATCTGACGACAATGTACTTGATCAATGCAACAATGATCACTGTTTATTATCGATATTCATGATGAAAACGAGCAAATTTTTTCCAATACAATTAATTTGAACTCATGAGCGTCGTAAGTGGTACGGATTAAGGGATTTCTACCCCTACGAAATAAAAACGTAAATATGGTGCAGATCGTTTCTGCTTATCTTTGGAATGCTGTGATAAAATTTTGTCGGTCTATTTAAGAATCACCTTATGGTCGAAGGTGTGGAGTATTTTTTATTTCTTCAGATTAGAGGTCTGTTTTATCAGAGATAAAGAAATGTTTATTGTAAAGAAGAATAAGAAGGATTTTGTTTCAAATATTACATTACATTTGACAAAAATCTAGTATTTGAAAATTACAAATTAATTTATATTAAATAAAAAATTTAAAAATGACTGTAAGTCATCCTAATTTAATAAAACTAAAAAAATTGAAACCTTCGGCATTTGGGGACATTTTACTGGCAGGTTTTGAGGAAAGAGGGTAAAAAGACGACGTTTACTTTTTACTTTTTAATAAAAACAAATTTATATTTGGCAGTACACATGTGGTTTTAATGCATACATGTCATCAGTTTTCTTTATTAAAAATTATTTACAATTTTTATCAATATAGATAGTTTCATTAAAAGTTTAGATAGATTTCAATTCATTTGTATTAAGTGTCTTATCGTTTTATTGTTGATCTTTATGAATAGTTAATAGGAGTATTATGGCATCGGCCTGTCAGTTTCTATTTTTTTTTCCGTAATCGTCCGTTAGAAATATTTTTTGGTTTAGTAAAAGTTTATTTACACATGGTCCTTTTTAACGCTCATTTTTAGCATCACAATGACAGTCGAAAAATAATAAAACAAGAAATGAAGAAAAAGCGCAATCCTATCTTGCTTGTGCATCAGGTATATCTATCTGTTCAACATGCAAACACTGACATTAAAAAACTAGTTGACAATTTTTCCATAAATCTATTTCATCGGTATGAAGTGTAGTAATGTTTAACCTACGGGTATTTAATAAAATGATATAAATTGAAAAATAATTATCGACAGTGATTTGGCGGAAAGACTATGTATACGTACACCTTTACAACCTATTCTTTGTCATTTTTATGTGGTATTTACAGCAATTTGAACCTATCTAAACCGTTCAGCAATTACAATTTTTCAATAAAAACAAGCTTAATTAATAGGTAACATTTCAAATGGTTGACACATTTTTTAAGTATAATTACATACTATGATTCAAAAATTATACAATACTTACATAAGTTTTAACAGAAAGAACAATTCTTTATTTAAAAATGACCGCGATTAAAATTTAGAAATGTACTCTACGTCTATATTATATTCAACGTCTTGTGGTAAAAGTGTAAAATCTACGCAATACTGTTATGTTAATGTTAGGCCTAAAATCCATAACCATCATGAAAATTTATCGATTAGACATGTTCTTTCTTTAAAACAATTTTTATCAAAAGTCTACGTACAATCTCAAATCAAGACTAAGTTTTCAAAAATGACTAAATCAGTACTCGGATTATGTACAATGCAGTCTGGTTATTTACAATGCACTTTCAAAATCTGCCCAGTGTGTCCTTACGTTTGTCCATCTTGCGATGCTAATTCTGAGTATTCAAATCAAACAATACTGCAATGGTACTTGAGCAGATTTTTAACATTTATTAAGGGTGTTTCAGAGGCCCTTAAGCTCAGTGCGGTAAATAGCATTGTTTCAGGAAGCACCACTTATCTAGTGTTGGTTTTTGGCAAGTAATAGAAGCAATTGTTTCAAGGAAACGGAAGAACATTTACTTTATTGTTCACACTTTTGAAAACTATTTAGAAACTTTGTATGTGTTTACATACATTTTAGTTTAATAACAGTAACTCTACTTTTATGTTCCCTTCGAGTCAACGAAAGTTAAAGTTTGGTAGAACCAGATGTAAGAATTCTCGACGAAGCAAATGATACCGAACTGTAATTTAATTTCCGTTTAACAACAGTCAAAAGTTGCATTCGCCGTCAGATATGAAACGTGGACATTTTACATTTGATAAATCATGGAAGATTTGGGGGTTTAAGCAACTCGATATTATTAGATATTGGAAGTTTTCAAAAGTGTATAAGAAACGAGATAAAATTTGGCAACTACGTTACTTTGATCCCAAATTTCGTGGGTGACTTTCCAACCCGTATAATAACTTTGTGTATGTCCAAAGTATTATGCTACAATAATGGAACTATACTGAAAAAAACAACAGATATTTTCTCTGGGATGAAAACTAGGAGCTGGCATTTACATCGAAATCACACCAATTTGTATACAAACTGCGTTTCCAACTAATTCACTGATTGTGAGAAAAACACGTAAATCATAGAAATTATCCTTAAGAAAAAATATCGATTTGTGCTTTCATACTTGTTTCATAAGACGTTTCAGTTAGTGCGATTATATGGTTATTGTTTCATAAAATGAGACGACTCTCATCTTTACACACAATCGATGATTAAAAACCACTAACGTTTCGTTCGAATTGATTACTTTTATCTAGTTTTTACGTATCACATTGAACATGTAGGCTTATGCCCCAGGAAATCATATCGAAGCCCTATGGTTGGGGTATATTGCCGGTGGGGGCAATATTTTCCCTTGGGGAAGATGAAGCTCATGCATTGGCAGAACCGGAAGCAAATGCCCGATTTGCGTGGGAGACCTTCGTACTGTGAACCTGGAAAGGGACCTTCATACAATTTTTACTAACATCCGAACAGAGTCCCTGAGAGTCCGTTAAGAATTCTTGAAAATTAAACCATCATCTCGAGGCTTTTTAAACGGTTTATCGGCTCAGTCTATTTGAAAGATGAAGGATTATCAAGAGAAGCTATTTCTTTATCGTGACAAATTGTCTAGTCTAAAAATAGTGAATCACCTATCCTATCGCTAAGCTTTCGGGGTTTTCAGGGAACTTTAAGTAATGCCGTCAAATGGAAAGGTCGAGGACAGAGAATTTCCTTCAATGACACATCTGTCTATTGAAGGATACGGTCATTTCAACAGTTTTTATACTCACTTTTATAGCGAGTGTGGGGCGAAAATGAACAGGTAGGTGGATGAATGGAATAGTGTAGTGTTGGTAGGCGTCTATAAATTCGCCGGAGACAGAGCTGAGTTGAAAAGGTTGAAATACTTTGGATGAGTTTGGTAAAAGTAAATGACCTAAGAAAATTAAATACAGAAATAATAATAAACATTTTTTGTTTAATAAAAAAAGTGTTACGTGTGTTTCAATTATGAAACAGGTAGTAGCGTGTAAGATACCCACCTATAAAACGCCGTTTACTTAATATTTCGTGCAAATTGCCGTAACTTTTTAATTTCGAGATATAATCCTCAAAAATGATCAGATTAAGCTCTAATAAAAAAGTTTCAAATTAATAGCACTGATTACGTTTCAGTAAGGGTGTTAAAAATAGCTGTCAGAAAGTTTCCATATCGTGAACAAAGTTAAGTTTGTTAGCAGCGTTCTAAAATCGGCCTTTTAAGAAAACCTGGAGGATATCACGTAGCTGGTGTAATATTGCAAGAACCCTAATCGGACTTTCCTGGGGACTCTAGCAAAAAGTCGTTCGAACCTGTGCCTACTATTAGAAGTAAAACAGCCACAATGACAAGAACACACGGAGGTATCATCAGCGTCTAGGGAAGTGGTTTCTGTACAATGATGGCCCATTTGGCCGCTCAAAATCGAGCCATTGGCCGTGATGACGTCGCCTTCGAGTCTCACAGCACCAGCCAGAGCCTGCAAATGTCCCCTTCGATTATTGCCTCATCGCAAAAAGCTAATACAGACCTGCATGGCTTGCGCCTCGTCTCGCCTCTCGTCTTCCGTGTTCATCGTGACGAAGCGAAGTACGAGCAAGTTCAGTGAAGCCGCCACAATGGCCAAGCCAAACAGGATGAAGATGAGTGCAAACATGACATACTCCGGTTTTTTACTGAGAGCATTGTCTTTTTGGAGTGCTACCTGAAAACGCAGCCTCTCAAGTGCCGAGTCAAGTGCGGTTGGTGCGGTTGCTTGTTACAGAAGCGACAATTGTTTTTCGAGATTAGAAAGCGAGCTTAGATATTTATTGCTAGGAACTTCGAGACAGGATAAATAATTAAAGGCCCCACGCTTGCTAATTGCAAGGAGTGAAACCCTTTCAACTTTACAAACTCTAACACCAAAGGCCCGTTTTTAAATGGAAATTAATTGGACAAAAATTAACAACAAGCACCTCGCTTCGGTATTAAGGAGTTGCCATCTTCGCAATTACGGCCCTTCGGATTTTCCACTTAAATAATTCTGATTAAATACCGATTTTAATGTGTTTGTAATAATTATAAAGTGTGCAAAAATGCGCTTAATGAATCAAGTACCCATAGATATAATCCAAATAAACTGGAGAGAAGTTTCCAGACAAAGCGCGCAACACCGTGTTAAATTTGTAGTTTCGTTTGAATTATTTGAATCAGGTTTGGCAAATTTACACGGTGAGGTATCGATTGATTCAAGTTGGGCATTATAGAAAGCGTGTCAAGTTTTTGCGCCAAGTAAATTAATGGACTTACCATGTCACCGAATCCTATAGTAGTGAGTGTGATGAAGCAATAATAAACGGAGTCGAAATAGCTCCAACCTTCGTAACGCGAGAAGGCGGCAGCACCACCAGCTATCGTCAACGAACTTAGCGTCGTTACGACACAGATGAGGTCCAGTTCGGATGCTGCTGTTTGTCGGCAGTGCAAGGAAGACTTCACGGACCGAATTATCACACTGAAACGGCGAAAATTTTGGTGGAGGCGCCGGGCAAATTAAAAATCCAACTACAATATCAATTGAATTGTTTTGGTTATTTTTTTTAGTGTTATGTACACATCACAGCTTATGACCACAGGTAAAATAATAATTGAGTTTGAAGTGTGGGTAGTGCAAACGCGCACAAGGATCCTCAATGCCGTCCTTTGTAAAATCCTCAATATTTTATAACGAGCGCTGCAGAATCTACCCTCAAATCAATCGATAATTAGTTTCAAGAGGAGCTGTTTAAGAGGTTGTTCACAGCGGAAGAGGCTTTATTTTGAGAATAAAGGGTTGCTTACTTGTTATTTGATACAAGACAAAGTTATGTTCATTTAGTCAAGACACTTGTTTTGCTTTTATGCAATACCTGCTTAGCTTGTTGACCCGCTCGCCTATGCTCTGGAACATGACGAGTCCTAGCGGTATTCCTATCATAGCGTAACACATGGTGAACAGCTTCCCCGCAATGGTGCTAGGTGTAGAGTGGCCGTAACCTATCGTGGTTAGAACAGTAGTCGCGTAGTAGAAGGCTCCAGTGAATTTCCATTGTTGGCCGGCTCTATGCGGCTCAGATTTCAGGACGACAGTTTCCATTATCCTGAAATCTTCGTCGCTTATGTTGTATTTTCTTCTAACTATTGCTTGGATTTCTGAAATAGAAGGGTGGTTTCATTAAGCGCTTCCAAACTTATGGCAGGTTCGGGTTATGATGTAGCGACAGGTGACAATAAACGCACCCCTATTTGTTGGATGCATCAGGTGTGATAATGGAGGTGGAAAGAGGGCTCGCTGATTAAAACGCAATTCTGCTTGTTTCGCCGAACGTAGAATATGGCAAAGAGGAGAATACTCGGTAGGAAACAATCTGTGTCGCGGTTCTTGAGCAAGTTTTGTATAACCGAAGAACATACCTACCTTAAGCCTCAACATATGAGTGGAGCAACATGTTATGCACTAATAACAACAAGTTGAATTAATTTAGATGAATCGCTTTTTTTACACAAGGTGAGTCAATAGTGGGTTATTTCTGACATGTCCTAAGATGCAACCAAAAATACTAATTGCACTTACCACTTCGATACTTTGTTTAATTTTTAAAAACAATAATTGAATTTAAAACAATAATTGACATTACCCAGAACCAGGGATCAGAGCCCAGAACAATGTAATTATGTATTAATTTTGAAATTTCTTAACGATTATCAGTCTGTTCAGCTGGAATCAGTATTATTGGTTGCATATGAAGAAAAAATCAGAAATAACCCACTATTGATTCAACCTGTATGAACTGAGACATTCAAAATTAGAGCGATCTAATCCACAAAATTTTTAAATTAATTAATTCTCTATAAGTACGAGTGTGTAGGTAAATTTACTTTCCATTTTCGTAACTAATTCGTTAATAAGTTATCAATTACCATTAACATCGTCATTATAGGAGCAGCGATAAGAGCTTTCTGACAAGTTTGATAGATTGATCTTGATAAGTTTCCGATTTTACGTATATATTTGAAATATTCAGGCATTGTGCGCCCGATTATAATGCAATAGGTATAAGCAGAAAAAAATAAGCTTATACATTTTGTGAACTAACACTTTCTTCTTAGATTTAAATTGCATGGCATTTGTTTGTCGGTTACAAAAACTTTAATCATGAGTATGAAATGAGGCAATATATTACAAGTAAAGCAAGTATACAATCTATAGAGCCATTTAATAAAGCCTGAACTTGTTCATATTTATAATAGCGCGAATGACGTGCAAGCACGGTACGCCTCTACTTTATTATGCTTTTAAAAGATCCCTAGAAAAGTTTGAAATTACCTCAAATTGGATTAATGTCACATAAATATAATAAAGTACAAAAACACTTGTCCGCTCTTATTCAGATTTTTACCCTAATGATATTTTGGTATAACGTTATTCACAATTTGCTTCTTAACCAAGTTCAACGTTTCTTTTATTCCCGTTTCACGTAATTAAGTTCTTGGAAGTTTATTAATCGTGAATTTATTGCTGCCGTCTATCAATTCAAATGGGGGAAAGATTTAAAAAAATGTTGAAATAAACTGAAGCACGTTAAAAGCACAAAGGGAAATGTCACTTCGTTAACTTAACAAATAAAAGATGTTATTGTGACGGACCTGAAAACTCTGCCGCATCTTATTTATTAAACGGAAGAGAAAATGCTCATATTTTCTGCTGTTTCGTATTTCTCTGAAATTTATTTGCAGTTTGCATATTTTTTCGTAAAAAGTGTCTTTGGCGCAAGATCGATGAAAATAATGCACATGGTAAATTGCAAGACCACGTATATTTGTGGATTCTATGAAATAAACAAATTGTATCACAAGCGAGTTTAAAGAGTACAATAAGTTACAAGAGTTGTACTCAGTTGTAGAACGACAAAAAGCAAGTAAACAACGAGGTATTTTTATATTCTTGGAAACGTTTCTTATTAATTAATTTTATCCCGGCGCATCCACCATTTTTTGGCTTATTTATTTTTGTAATGCGAGTAACTTGTTGAGAGTTGGTAGGAAGTAAAAACTGTTACGAGTACATGTAAACACTTCTCAAATGTCTATATCTTTTTATTAAGCCGCCATAAAAAACTGGCACACTTTTATCAAATTTAAAAATGCAAGTAAATGGGTTTAAAGGCTTAATAAAATTTAACGCAACGTTAAATCTGCGGCAACGTTATTTTTATCTGGTGCGTCAGCACAACATCTCGGAATATGTGCTATGCAAATCCCATTTTTGTCCCTGGCATCGTTTGTCTCCGCTCGATTTGTCAAAGCCACTTGTAAAATCCATTGATCGATTTGCTTTTACCTTGCAGGACGACTTTGCGTTGATTTTCGGTTTTAGATTCAAGAGCATCGAAGACGGCAGCGCCGATCAGCAGGTACGTGAAGGTGCAAACGATAAGAGATAGCGTGCGAACGTTTTGCTTCTTCATTCTCTAGCGCGCGTCATGCTGGGGCCGGGGGGCTCCCACGCCGCTAGCTGCCCCCCGCGCACCCCCCTCCAGTCAACCACATCACAACCCCTGCAACAAACACAAACATTTAGCAAACTGTGATTTCGTTATGGTAATCTAATAGAGGGCCGATCGCTCAAGCCGGCCCTGTACACCGCTCCGGGAATTCCCCGCCAGTTAACTGTGGAACTATTCTCCGAAATTATTAACAAAATTAAAAGCTAAATGCACTCGGGCATTTTGGTCTGTTTGACTAGCATCAAAGTACATAAAAGCTAAAAATTACACGGGCGCGTTTTGATGAGGCAAAAGTGTCAACGCGGAATAAATTCACTGAGTTTACTCGAGATTGGCCGGTTTTATCAAATAAGCTCTTACAGGATATCGGAATTGGACAGGATTGCTAAAATGGCGCAAAAATTAAAATTCAACGAAGGTAAACCTTTTGAATAATTTACTTCGTCGCGTTGCTCAGACCGAATGCAGTGTTTGAATTATATTCTGACAAATCGGTCAATTTCATACTTCCAACTTGAAATTCCAACCACATACTATTTGTTATTTTTTGTCAAAATAATTAGAAAACAAAACAACAGTAATAAGTTTTGTATTTAATTATACATACATGTCATTAATAACATTTCTCCCGGCGCATCCACCAATTTTGAGTTGCTAATAAATTCTTGTCAGTTGTTTTGAGGGTGTAATTTTAAACTTTTTTGTTTCAAGCGCAAATAACGCTTTTCAGCGTCGTAAAATTGTAATAATGCAAGATAAATCGATTGAGATATTTTATATTCTATCCATGGGTTAAAAACACGCGATTTCAATTTTCTACCCATTTGTGTTTTTGCCCAACCTGATCAGGTCCAGATGGAAAAAATTATTATTCCGTCTGAAACTCGTTTAACGGGATGATGGATAAAATTTAGATGTAAAATGTCAGTCATGTAACCTTTAATAAGCAATATTTTGTTGATTCTTACAAGCAGGACAATAATTTATAATAAAACTGCCGAAAAGTGTCATTAAATCGAGGTTAACGCTTCAGCTAATCCGAGACAATCTTCACAAACTTTCGACCTTTCCATTTCTGAAAAGAAATACTAAAACGTATTCTAGTAATAATTCCCAAGAGTTTTCGTAGTTGTGAAGACATACTTTTATTTTGTGCAGGAAATGAACGTAATATCAATTTGACGTTTAAAGAGACTTCCGCTTTCTACCTCAAAATGTGCCCGTCTTCATCTTATTTCTAAATGTAATAATTTAATGAATCTGGAAGTGGCGCAGTTCGACATTAAATTACATGAGTCTAATAGACTCACTTCAGTTTTCAAAAGAAAAAAAAAATCAGCAAAATAAATTGGTTTAGAGACACCCGTAACAAACCTTAATTTTTTATTAAATAAAATATTCCTCATCTTTTATTACAAATACGTGTAACTAGCAGTTACAATACAAATTTTATTTAAAGCAAGAAAATACGGTTTGGAAAAGCAATCAAACAAGGATTACTTAGGCAACTGGAAGCAATATCTAATTAAAACTTAATCCTTGCGTGTAATACAGTCTTATTTTAAACAATGTATTTAAGGTAATAGTAATTTTTTAAAATATTCATTATAAAAGCATCAAAAATCAAAAAACTCCTTAGATGAAAGCACAGCCAGTGCGTTATCTAATACTTTATTGAGCCACCTACACCAAAGCCGTACTTTATTACTTTAATGGAAGCTTATCCATCATATGTGAAATGATAAGACTGTAGATAATTCAATGTGTTTGAAGCTAAGGAGGAGTACGTATACATTATACCCATATATGCATATTTATGTTTTATAAATTTTTAGAGCTTAACTGAATAAGTGTGAGCAAAATTCACAAAGAACGAACCGGAAAAAACTTTATGAGGCGTTATAATACAAAAAAAGTTGAACAACGTAACGCCCTGGTCTTCGTTACAAATTTATAAGCTCGGTTAATTTACGCTTTTATGCAAATTCTGCACATCCCGATCGAATTAGTAAAACTTTCTCACATGTATAATTGGATGCTTAAACGAGAAAGAAATCTAAATTCTGAGTAGGACTGCATTTACATTTTTGACAATACTGATTAACATCAGTGTTGGAGTTATTGGATTGTGAATTGGGACCTCTAAAAATGAGACATTTCAAATTCATTTATCTTTTAAACGTGATGAATCGCAAAATGTAGATGATTTCAAAGGTTAAATTTTTAGGCCTTTGATAAAACGTTCACCTTTTGTCGAACTGTCACTGGAATTTTTACTTAAAAGTACTACAATGTCTTTCACATGTAGAAAAAATTCTAAAACATTACAAAAGATTAAAACACAAGAAATTTTATCATCGTGAGCACGATTTTTGTGTTATTTTTAAATAAAAAATCTCTAGTTACGCGAATGCTATAAATTCCGAATAATCCTTTACGAGCGAGATTTTCGTTTATTAGAGTCGATATTTCGAAAGTGTCGAGTTTCGCTGGTTATGTCCTTACGGGCAGATTAGAGAAATTTAACCCCCTATAAAAACACCACTTAAAAATGATGTGCTTGAGTTATCGATTTATTGCGAAGCGTTTGTTACTTTTTTAATACTTCCCGTAGCATTTTGTACTGGGAAATTCATATCTTGCCAAATCCGGCTGATAATTCAATCACCTATCGACGAAATTACCGATAAATCTCAACAGCAGGACGTTAGCGGTCGTTATACACGAAATATGAAAAATAACTCAATCAACTATCAAGATAACTAACCTGGGATAATTTTCTTCGGTGCATTTATTTACGTGGGCGTTCGTACGTCAAGTGTGGCCTAATAGAGCGATTAATTTGAAATGCATATTACGTACGAATTTCGGTATTGATTCAATAATGGGCGGTTTTATTAGAGATGTTCTCTTTTTGTCATGAATACGGACCATCATTCAACTGAGGCGATTGAGGGTTGCCTTCCCGATGCTCAGTCGCACAAGATTTATGACTCGCAACGTAATTCTTTTTGTTATTTGAGTTCTATTAATATCATTCAAGGGTCAATGGTTTATGACCAGCATAAACCTTAATAGTTTCTCAACAACATCAGACTTAAAAAATCAAGTCGAAAAACTCAACCCTGCGGAGATTATCTTTATATGTGAGAATTGAGTTTGGAAATCTGTCTCCGATGGAGACAGGAATAGCGGAGGCTGCAAAGTGGTGAAATCAGTGGAGGAATAAAATGCTAAGAGATGTCCCTTAAGGATACGGATCTTGAGACATCCATAAATTTTATGCCTTCATCTTTTTGTTTACTTAAAACTGATCTCCACAGCCGTTAAAGTATTTGGACGTAAAATACACAGTTGCAGGGAAATTTATTTCGGGTTATCGAGACGTAAATTAAGTTTTCTGCTTGGGGTCGAAGACGATCTTTGCTGTTTTACAAGCGAATCGGCTTAATTGTTGGAGCGGAATTTAGACCATAAAGAAAACTGACAATAAACTTTGAAAACACTATTAGTAAGTAGATATTTCTATTAATTCTAATGCGAATAAATTCGTAGACGCATTTACATAAACCACGTCAAATTCCAGGCTTGATATCTTTTAGATCTAAGCATAAGAAGTGAAATCAGAAATAATGATGTTAATAAATCTCAGTATACGATGCTCGCACAGTTACAGAGTTCTTCGTGCATTACAAATTTTTTACTACTGTTTCAAATAAAAAATTCGGAGTAACGCTACGGTTACGGAATGTATACTGTTTATGTGTATGTGTATGTGTACTGTTTTCCCCTATGAATGTTTAAGACTGCGACTTATAAATTATTTCAGTGCGTTGGCAAAACGGAAAAAGGTTTTTACAGTCTTTGAATATTTAAAGAGACAGATTAATTGCTACATTCTTTGATGATGTTTCCAAATTTGTAATCACGTAATTGGGAATAGGTAAATTCGCGAGCTTAAAACTTTGATTTGTTTATCTGATAAAACTATCAAGAGCAGTTATCGATTTGTTAACTGAACAAACATCAAAATATAGAATAAATTAATTCGAGGGCATACTACTATCATTAGATAATGTAATTGTTGCTGATTGAAAATACTGAAAAAACACAAAACTTTATCACTAGAAAGATTTACAATGAAATATCCTATTCATTCTTCACAGTTTTAAACCACTTGTCTTAAGTATGACATTGTTTGTGTTAACAATAATAATAAATTTATCTAATCAGATTTTCCTTTCCGAATGAAAACATCCGGTATGTTTTTGATAGTGAGACTAAAATACGCGAAGTTGAGGACAAATTAACATGGATTCTTTGATGGACATAAATTGCTTTTACTATTTTTTTTATAAGATTTTAGTCACCTTTTACTTCGTAGAGACTAGAAAGCGCAAATTCTCTTTTGTCAATGATCCTTTATGCTACCTGTTAACAAATTCAGACCCTTCAAATAGTTTTATGAGGGGTTGCGGTTTAGGACGGCTGTTGAGACTCGTAAACTAATTAAGGCTATACATAAATGTTTTCAGGCCTGACTTCTCATGTAAAGTTTATATCTGAATGATTAAACAATAGAAAATTATTAATAGCATATTATTATCCTTTTCAGTAGAATAGTTATTTAAGCGTTAAAACACAATAAACAAACAAAAAATGAATTTTGTGTACTTAATATGGGAATAACTTGTATGTACGTGTGCTAACATAAAATTTCAGTTTTTTGTGTTATTAAAAAATCCATTTTGTCACTTCAAGAAAAATTAGCTATCCTCTTATTGTCCTTCCTTTCAAAAAGTTGTTTTTACTTATTTTGTTCATGAATAAGTAAGGTCGCACTGATTTTGTTCTGTTTTGGGAAATACGTATACTATTAGCTTTAGTTAGTGAAATGTTTAGAAATCGAAAACTTGCACATACTACAATGCTTTATTTTAGGTTTTATTTAGGTAAGTATTTAGGTTTGAGTTAGAAATTTTTGATATAAAAAATCATTTCGTATTTCCTGCGCTAACTAGTAAAGAAAGAATTGCTTCTATTTATTCGCAAAGTCACAAAAGCGGGTTGAAATTTTAAATTAAAATCTTACTTTAATAGTTTTTGATAATTATCACAACTTGTTGAAGCGGTTTTAACTTATCATGGAAAATAACAAAATCGGTATTTAAGGATGTTATATTTTTATCTATATTCTTTAACGACTTTTATCATTCTCACTAAATTTTATTTCAACAGAGCATATGCATTTTTTGGAATCAAAGTTTCGGCATAAAAAAGAAGAATTCTGGATTATACTGGATTCCAGTGACTAATTTAGTGTCCAAAAACCCACCAATTAAAAGAGAACAATTATGAAGTGAAAGTTTATGTACAAAATATAGTTCTCTAGCTTCAACTATTTTAAGTTTACAAGAAAGATTGAGTAAATAAAAGTAACGTTTAAATCCCGAATTTGTAATTACATATTTGATTGATTATATTTTAAATATTTTGTTGTATTTAAGAAAATATTTATAAAATCACTCTCAAAAAATAAATTACGCTCAGAAATTGAATTATCTGGCGGTTGTGTGGAGCAGGATTGTTGCTGCAGTCCACAACAAATGAAACCCAGTCTAAATTTAGTATCAAAGGTAGGTAGAATAATGAGAAATCCCAACTGGAGGGGTAATTTTGGAACAACCTGTAGGTCTGCATTCTATGTTCTACATATTTAATTGGGTAGCTCATCCAAATACACGTTTTTGATTGATGGAGTAAGCGTCATATATTATACTCTCATGTTTTTCTCATAAATCGCGACACAAAATACAATTTAGCCTCATCCCTGGGATAACGGTGTGACATTTCGGATAAAATTTTATCGCTATCCATCGGTGTAAAGTTTACAATTTCGCATTGCGGATGTAAATAACAAAGTGACAGACTTCGGCGAGTTCAACCACCGATCCGTTCAGAAAAACCAGCACTGCTAGCGAGTCCTTTGCTTGAAAACGGCACTAATTTCATCCCGATAGCAATTATAAATGTCACTTACCGCACTAAAATAGCGAGGTAATCTGCAAACCGGAGAGGAACGTCTAAAGCGATTTTTATGACGAGACACATACGCTCTTTTCCGAACGAACAGCAACCATTGTCGAGTGCGGTGCAGTGCAGAAGACGACTTTTGCAAATTTTGGCACAAACACTACCGCCGACCCGTGTACTAGAGCTTTTCGGGGCTTTCTGTTGTAACACGCGGTTAAGAGATCGATAACGACGTCGCAGTGACGTCACGACGGTGCTCCGAATTCACTCGGCTTCTGGATGTGGAGACGCCAGCGCGTTGTTCGAATCAAGAAGGAATATGCTGGAGCTTTCTCTGGTACGAGTGATGTTTAAAGGATGACGCTGCTGCGGAACACTCAAATTATTACGACGCCGGCACCAGCTTTGCGGAAGAGGTCATCTTTGTTCAGAGGGGAAATTTGTGGCTGACCCCGTTTTCGCAAAAATTTACAAAGGGCATTGAACACACTCGTAACCTGATTTAACAATTCTCGCAAGTTCACTGTCCAGAAAAACGATTTCCTACTATTTCGGGAGGTTTGTTTCGCAAATTCTGATTTATGGGTGGCCACTTTGAAATGCTCCAAAGTGCCAAAAATAATCTTATTTATTGCTTTTTTTCTCACATCCTTTCCTCGTAATTTTCCTGACATCTTTTGAAGATTTCAAATTTTTGTATGACAACTGCTAATCCTTTCCCATCAAGTAGATAAGTATGTACACATTTACCTCGCACCTTACAAAAAGATCTATTGCGTAGTGATAAAAGGCATGTAACTGAGTTAAAAGTTTCTATCACAAAAAATTGTTGAAGCCTTTTTTTCACGAAACATTCTTCAAACATTAGATTTTTGGGTCAATCATTTTACCAGACCTTGCAACATTCAGCAGATACCAGTTGAAAAAAATCACCAATTTGTGTCTTATGGTGTAAAACATTTAACAAACGAGTAAATTCGACAAGAAATTAAATCCGACATCAGTTTCCAAAAGAACAACGAAAACTATTACTAAATATTAAAAAATTAATAAACTCTTGAATTTTACTCTTTTGTACTGTACCTATGTTCTACCGGAAAACAAAAACGCATTTAGAAAATGTAAGTAGAGTTTTTCAAACATTGATCTGTAGAAGATATCTATGCAAAAATATAAATTAAAAAATCCTCTTTTAGATAAAATAATGGTATTTTACGTATCAAGTCCGGAAAGTGACGTTTTATTAGACGAGTAAGCAAATACCAGGACGAGTCGAAGACGAGTCCTGGTGGCTTACGAGTAGCAGTGATGCGTATAACATTTTTTTTGCAACCGTGATAAAAATTTATTCATGTTCATTGTCCGCTGGATAATTTTTCTCGGACTAGTCCGGTACAATGGTACTTTCCGGCATGAATATTATGAAAGTAAAATGTTCATTACGGTACGGTTGAAAAAAAAATTTAAATATGCTAAAAACAATTTTTTTAATGGATACTAATAAGGTGCAGGTAGGTAAGTAAGTCATTTGCTAAGTAAAATATTGTGAATGTTAGGTAATCTAGGTAATAATGCTACGTCGTATTAAAATAAAATTTGCTAGGTAAAATAATAATCTAAATGCTAGATACTAAATGCTATATAATAAGTAATAACATAAGATTTGCTAGGAAAAAAATGCAGCTATTAAACGCTACAGGTATTTAATAGCAAACTCAGTGGCGTACTGGACAGGGGCCCGCAATGATCCTTTCCGTTGTCCAATTACAAATTACAATTAGGAACAAATTTAAAAAAGGCAAAAGTTATAAATTATTTTTTTATTAGATGACAAAATTAGATTGTGTGGACAAAAAAAATTGTTTTGCCTACATGAGAGCACCAAGACTTGTCCACTTGTACCGAAAACATAATCAGAAATGTTGGATTTTCTTTATGTTGCACATAAATTATATTCTTAATTTAGTTTCAAAACGAATTTATTGGACTGTGTATCGTCTGAACTGTGTGCCATTATTGTGTGTGTACTTGCTATATTTCCCACAATATTAATTATGTTTTCGTTGAAAAGATCTATACATATTTTGGAGTAATTTAAGAAGAAGTTTATTCTAAATAAAACATTGAAGACATCAAATTTTAAAAAACTCCTCCTACGAGGAGGTCTTCTCGAATATAAATATTATACAAATTTTTTAAAAAACTCTCAAAATTCATTGTAACTTCAAAATCAAAAGTGTAAGTTAATGATGACGCTAAAGCTTTTAAAATAACATTAGAAATGTAGGAAACGAAATTTTTTAATGTACCATAGAAAGTAAAATATTACAAATTATCTAAATTATTATTTTAAAACGAAAATCAAAACATTATGGCGAAGTCGCAAAACTTTTTACAAATGCGTATCAACAAATGAACAATCGCAATTTATTGAATTAAACTAATACAGTTTTTTTAAGTGGAGAACATCTATAAAATTTATACTAAAAAGGGCTTCTTGACCAAAACCTTTTTGTTGACGAATCTCGCAGGTAATTATCTTATCAAAATGAAACAGGTGACGAGTTTTTAAAATTTATTAGATAAACACAATATTTTCAATTTTAAAATTTTAAATACTCAAATTTTATGAAATTGCCATGAGGAACAAGATGTTAAGAGGGCCCGTGTTGAGATGATGGAACACAGGCCCGTTAAGGACTTACTACGCCACTGAGCTAACTAAATATTGAAAATGATAAATACTATGAACTAAAAACGATTGTTCAGGTACCTAAATATGCGATTTTGATTTTAGTTTTTTTTTAAAGAGATGAAATGTACAGACTTAGTGGTGTTTTTGGGAAGGAGGAAAGCAAAATATTTTTTCTATCCACCAGTCGGTGTTTAATAAAATTTTTTAGCATTAAATTTCACTTATCTGAATTCAATCTGCTTCCAAATCAAACTATTGTACAAAACTTTTTTTATTCCAGCCGGAAAAGCTTGGTAGAAATTCGAAGGTTCACATTCTACGAAAAATGTCAGACCAATTTTTGGGAAATTTTAGAGAAAAGAATAATGAAAATTTGTTTAAACGGTGACAAGAAAAAATCTTTTTAGTAAAATTTGATCAAAAGCAGACAATCAGAAGTTTTTTGGTCACGGATTGATTATCTTGAATCACAAGATGAAAATAATGTCACTCTCAAAATTGGTTATCGGCTCAAGTGGATTATTTCCGTTAAAACCACTTCAAGCAGATAACATTGTTTAATCCCAGACGTGAGGACCTTTCTCCATTATATGAAAATTTTCTTGATATAAAAGAGCTTAATCAAGATGGGGGATCAGTTCCTTTTGGGTTTTCTCTCGAAAAAGTACGTAAAAAATGAAACTAACGAATCGCTTTTTAACTAACAATTTTGTAGATGAAGTGCGTCTTGCTTTGTGCTGTTGTTCTTGCAACCATCGCCCTTTCTTACGGAGGGGTGAACCCGCACCCCCTTTCAGATGAATTCATTAACGCCATCAACAGCAAGAAAACCACATGGAAAGCTGGGAGAAACTTTGACATCCACACTCCCCTTGCCAACATCAAAAAACTTCTTGGTGTTCTTCCCAAGAAAGCAAATGGTCGCCAACTAGAACTGAAAGTTCACTCAGTCGATGTTAAAGCCATTCCCGAATCTTTCGATGCCAGAGAAGCGTGGCCAGAATGCGCTTCCATCATTGGTGATATCAGAGATCAAGCCTCTTGTGGTTCCTGCTGGGTATGATACAACAACGTATTTAATGAAACGATTAATTAACAGTTAATTTGAAGGCTTTTGGCGCTGCCGAGGCCATGAGCGACCGAGTCTGCATTCACTCAAACGCCACCGTCAAAGTCAGTATTTCTACTGAGGATTTGAACACTTGCTGCTACGAATGCGGTGACGGATGCAACGGAGGATGGCCTGCCGAAGCTTGGGCCTACTGGGCACAAACCGGTATTGTAACTGGTGGCAAATACGACACTAAAGATGTAAATTATATTACAACCCTTGTTTCCTAATTTAAATTCCATGATTATTTAGGGTTGCAAAGCTTACACCGTCCCCCCTTGCGAACACCACACCGAAGGCGACTTGCCTGCGTGTGGAGACATTGTCCCAACCCCCCAATGCAAAAAGGAGTGTGACGCCGGAGTCGATATGGAGTATAGTTCTGATCTGAGAAAAGGGTCTGCGTACCAAGTCCGTTCCGATGAATCTCAAATTCAAACCGAAATTATGACAAACGGACCTGTTGAGGCCGATTTTGACGTGTATGAAGATTTCCTCAACTACAAAAGTGGGGTCTATCAACAAACCACCGGTAATTATGCTGGTGGACACGCTATTAAACTTTTGGGCTGGGGTGTGGAAGACGGTACGCCTTACTGGTTGGCCGCTAACTCGTGGAATGAAGACTGGGGTGACAAGGGATACTTCAAAATTGTGAGAGGACAAAACGAATGTGGAATTGAGAGCGATATTGTCGGTGGAATTCCAGCTTTCTAAGTTTTCAATGTAAAAAGAACAAATAAAATAATTTGTAAATACTACACGAATGTTTTATTTTTATTTTCTTACTATTCACAAGCCTACAAATAAAAAGTTGTTCAAGTATATTCAAATGCTAAATTCCTTTTGCTCTCTGTATTACTGAAAGAAATGATTACTTGAGAAAAAGTTACATGAACAATTTGTTCATGTATCCCAGTTTAACATCAATTATTTTTTCAGCTTGGAAAATTAGATAAAATCGATAAGTTTTTTAAAACTTCCTCATACGAGTAAAGTCACAGTAGGTGCAGTTTACTGATGTCCTGAGGTCAAAGATTTATTTACCTTCAGAGATTTTCCATAAAAGACGAAAAACCTTGTATCCACAACCTGTTCACATATGCAAATACAAACAACTAACAAGCAATTTTTCTAATACTTTGGTTTATACGAACTAAATTAAAACTGAAAAATAAAGAATATACAATACTTATAAGCGACAAAAGACAGAAAATCTTAAAATAATAAAGTAAACCGTTTATAGAAGATATCTTTGAACTCCATAGATGAAAAACAAAATAAATGTAGGATTGTTAACTCTATGTATATTAATGAACAAATCCTGTCATAGTCACAAAAATATTCATTAATTTCTACGAAACCAAGAAAGTCCTTACGGAAGTAACCTGTGTTCAGAGCTGAACAATAGTAAACTAGTATTTTAGCATAGCTAGCTAAAAACTAGCTACTAGCTAAACTACAATATTTTATTTGTATGTAGCTGCATCTCACAGCGTTCATTATCAGAAGAAACTTCTTTTTTAATTACACGGAAATATGTAGTTTTTAGCCACCTCAAAACAAATGATTCCAAGTCTTTTTTTTAATTTTCCACATAAACATTAATTTTATTGTACTTTCTCTCATTTGAACAATATAATTATTATACAATAAAAGGACGTAACAAAGAACAAACAAACAACTGCAACAATAATACCAATTTATTTATCTGAAGGTTTGGTCCAAACACTTTATTCAAACACTCGATAGACTAATGATAACATTGTTCAAAGTGACAAGAAAAGTCATCTGGAAATACAAAAGACTATCTATGTTCACATCAGTTCAATCCGAACGTATAAATTATCTCATTTACTGATTTTACAATTAGTTCTCAATTTTTTTACGATGAAGTACTTTCTACATTTTGCCGTGGTTTTGGCCACAGTAGCTCTAGTCTATGGAGGTGTCCACCTCCACCCTCTCTCAGATGAATTCATAAACCGTATCAACAGCAAAAAATCAACCTGGAAAGCGGGAAGAAATTTTGATATTGACACTCCAATCTCAGACATTAAACAACTCCTTGGTGTGCTGCCTGAAACTGAAAACACCCCAAAACTACCGAAAAAAATTCACTCTATAAACGACCAAGAGATCCCCGATTCGTTCGATGCCAGAGAAGCATGGCCCGATTGCGCCCCCATTATTGGAAACATTCGTGATCAATCCACTTGTGGGTCTTGTTGGGTGAGCTGGTAAATTTTGCAACTTGTGCTAAAAATAATTCAGGCTTTTGGAGCTGTTGAAGCAATGAGTGACAGAATCTGCATCCATTCGAACGCCACCGTCAAAGTCCACGTCTCTTCTGAGGATCTACTCGCTTGCTGCACAATTTGTGGGATGGGATGCAACGGAGGAATGCCCGCAATGGCTTGGCTTCACTGGACTGTCAATGGGATTGTGACTGGAGGAAACTACGGAGACACTGATGTAACAATTTGAACACAAATTTTATTATTTAAAACTCTGTGGCTTTTTTAGGGATGCAAAGCTTATTCTTTCGCTCCTTGTGAGCACCACGTTGATGGTGATTTGCCCCCGTGTGGGCCTACACAGCCGACCCCGGCGTGTAAAAAAGAGTGTGATAGTGGGTCTACACGCACGTATGGAAACGATTTGACACACGGATCTAATTATGGTATTGACTCTTATGCCAAACAAATCCAAACCGAAATTATGACTAATGGACCAGTTGAGGCTAGCTTTAGTGTCTATGAAGATTTTCTTAGTTACAAGAGCGGTGGGTCTTTGTTTGCTGTGATTGAAAAGATAATAACAGAAGTTTTCAGGTGTTTACCAACATTTGGAAGGAGACTATGCAGGAGGACACGCTATTAAAATTTTGGGCTGGGGTGTTGAAAATGGTACTCCTTATTGGCTAGTTGCAAATTCCTGGAATGAAGACTGGGGAGATAAAGGCTATTTCAAAATCTTGCGAGGGTCCAACGAATGTGGAATTGAAGGCAATATCGTTGCCGGAATCCCGGAATTGTAAATAATAAATGTGTATGTTGCAAGTTTGTACCAAATAAGTCCATAAAATTGTAGCAGAAATACTGATTTTTATTATCAAAAAACTTTTCAGTATGTTCTAGGTTTCCCGTTAATTTTTTTGCAGAAACTAAATTTTTAGAGTACGCTGAAGAAGCGAAAGTTTTATTGGAATCACTCTGATGAGTGATTGGTGTTTCATTTTTTTAATCTGTATATAGGGTGTCCCAGAACTCGCGCCCCAGAGAAAAGCAGAGAAATCGTCATGAAAAGACGAATAAAAAATCCTAATGACAAAATTTTCTATCTTCAACGGTATTCAAGAAAAGAACGTTTTAATTCGACCAATCAAAGCCTTTTAAACCATCAAGGTTATTTCTCATAATTGTTGCTAGGTTGCATATTTTATTACCTTTCCAATAAACTGGTCGACTATGAAACTTTCGAGAAACGTCAGCAAACGTCAATGTGAAAATTTTAAGAGCTCTTTAGTACTGCCATCGAGCTCAACCGTACTCTGTCTTGATGCCCGGGATTATGTGGAAATCTTGAGAGTTTAGGAAAAGTGTGGATAGAATGCTACTAGTGCTAGAGAGGCGGCTACGGGAACGCTTTCCTAAAGTGTATTTTGCTGTTACGTATGGCATTTGTAACTTTTTTAAAAGAGAAAACTGTTTTTAAACTAATAATATTTCTACTAATATTTCTACTTTCTAAGTCATCGTAACAGTCGTAATTCAAGTCCTAATTCTTGGGAAAAGCTTCAATTTGTGGCTTTGGTACAAAAATGTCAAAGACTGTCAAATATTAAAAACAGACGGAGGTCATGTCGTGTTGTTGATTCACACGGATTCACACTGCCCCGACCAGATGATATTTTAGATGCGGTTGCAAAAGCTTAGCAACCAATTTTATTCACATTAACACCTAGAGTTCCCTTTCTGGGATTGGTGGTTCTTAAACTCTCAAAACCTCGTTATGAAAGCCATTAATTTTTCTTCGTTTACACTTCTGGGATCTACATTGTCGTCGGCACTTGCCAGTTTTCTCTGGGGCGCGAGTTCTGGGACAGCCTGTATATAAAATTGCTTGTCCTGACTGACTGACCTAGACGGCTAAGGAAAGAAACTTGAAATTTTTACAGTAGATAGCTTTTGTAACGTAGGGGTGTACTAAGAAAGAATTTTTGGAAAATCACCCCCTAAGAGGGTTAAATAGGGTGTTAAAATTTGAATAAAAATCCGTCATTTTTTAAGTTATATCTTTGAAAATTAGTATTTGGGCTTTCAGTTAAAGATAAAAAAGACGTGTTTCAGGATTTTTGGAAAATCAACCCCTAAAGGGGTTAAATGGAGAGTTGAATTTAGAATTAGAGTTTAGAAAATCTGTCATTTTTAAAGTTACATTGAACTTACATCCTTGAAAATTAGTATTTGGGCTTTTGGTTAAAAATGAAGAAACACGTGTTTCCGGATTTTCGAAAAATCAACCCCTAAGAGGGTTAAATGGCGTAATAAAATTTGTATAAATATTCGTAACTTTTGAATTTACATTAATTGAAGCTGGTATTTGGGCTTTCAGTGAAAAGTGAAGAAACACGTGTTTTAGTTGGAAATACCAACCCCGAGGGGGTTGAACACGGGTTAGAATTTGTATAAAAATCCGTAATTTTTAATTTGTATCCATGCAAATGGTACTTGAGCTTTAGGAAAGATGAAAAACGTGTGTTTAAGAACATTTGGAATTTCCACCCCTAAGGGGGTTAAATATAAAAATCCGTAATTTTTGAACTTATATTTATAAAAATTGGTATTTGGGCATTCGGTGAAAAATAAAGAAACAGGTATTTTATTATATTTAGAAATTCCACCCCCAAAGAGGGTTAAACATAAAAAATCGTCATTTTTGAAGCTATATTAATGAAAAATGGTATTTGATCTTTCAGTTAAAAATGAAAAAAGACGTGTTTCTGGATTTTGAAAGTTCCACCCCCAAGAGGGTTGAATATAAAAAGATGTCATTTTCGAAGTTATAACCAAGAGAATTGGTATTTGGGCATTCGTCTCAATATAAAAAACGCGTTTTTCAGGTTTGTTGAAAACTCCACTCCAAGGGGGTTAAACAAAAAATACTTCATTGTTGAAGTTATACATATAAAAAATTCTTTATTGTTGAAGTTATCAATTGATATCTTAGACATTCGGTTAAAAAGGAAGAGGCGTATATTTCAGGATTTTTAGAAATTCCACCCCCAAAAGAGGTCAACGCAAAACTCCTGCATTTTTGAAGTCACATCCAAGAAAATTGGCATTTGGACTTCCGGTTAAAATATAAGAAAATGTGTTTCAGGATTTTTGAAAATTACATCCACAAGAGGGTTAAACAGGGAATGAGTTGAGAACAAGCAAAATTTACTCGGGTTCGCATTGGGTCACGGTCTTAAAGTTCACAATAAAATTTTGTGTTTCTACTTTTTGTTATACTAAGTTTTGCATTGTTTTTCTGTGTTTCAAAGTGGTTGTGGACATGCGTGCGAAGCCGTGGGCAGCTGCTAGTATCTAATATGTATAGTGGCTTTAATTTATCTTCTCTGAAATTATTTGCTTTTCAAATCCCTGAAAATAATTTTTGATGTTTTCCTAACTTGTTCTAAAATTTGGTAAACGTTGAGCTAACAGCTTTACAACACTCATTTCGCTAAAAATAATTTGTTTTCGCGGAATATACTTATTAAGTTTACTTCCAAAGTCAACTAATTTAAACAAGAGTTGCAGGTATTTTCCTCATCTGATTTTAAGAGTGGCTTGGTTTTTTATTGATGCGATAAAGTTTAATTGAAATATTTTTTATAGCAATCATTAACTGCAAGAAAGAACGGTTCAATCCTCAATTTAGCATGAGACGTTTAACTGTTTTGACTAGACAGAAATACTTAATTAATTAGCATAAATTAATTAAAATATTTTTATGCTGTCGGCATTTTGGTTGAGCACGAGTATTTACTCGTAAAATGAAAGACAATATAAAAGGAATCCAAACTTTGTGGGCACTTCCTTTATTATTCCTAATTTAGAGAATAATTGGGCCATCAAATTACCTAATTAAAATCCATGTGGTTAAATGGGTCAAGTTTTTTGCATTTGTAACAAAAACCAATATCTTTAACGTACAGGTAATGTTTTAAAAATAAAATATCCACTTTACAATTGTTATCATGAAAACAAAGGACATGATAGTAATCAAAGCTATATAAATAGAGTGTTTTATTTTTGTCGGTCATAATAACATAGTTTTCAAAAATGTATTTTCCGATTTTGTTGTTGCTTGTCTCAATTTCTGTTTCAAGAGCAGAAATTGCTATTCAGTCGCAAGATTTTATCGATTCAATCAACCAAAAGCAATCGCATTGGGTCGCTCGTAGAAATTTCCCCGAAAACACCTCTAATGAGTATTTCTACGCACTGAACGGATTTCTCGGACTTCATCCTGATCCCAATTACAAGCCCGAAAAAATCAAACACAGTTTCAACACTGAAGATATCCCAGAGACTTTCGATGCCAGAACAAAGTGGCCAAAGTGTGAATCTTTGAATAGAATTCGAGATCAAGGATCTTGTGGGTCTTGTTGGGTAACTTTTATTCCTGTTTTTAATAGTGTAAATAAAGCGATTGATTTTTACAGGCGTTTGCAGCGGTAGAGTCGATGTCTGACCGGATATGTATTCAGTCGTCAGGAGCAAAGAAATTTTTCTTTTCCGCAGAAGATCTTCTTTCTTGTTGTACAGCTTGTGGAAGCTGTGGCGGAGGATACATGATGGCTGCGTTCGATTTTTATATTAAGGAAGGACTTGTTTCTGGTGGAGACTTAAACTCAAACGAAGTAAATTTCACATATTTTGCACAAAGCAATTATGATTTTGTCTAGGGTTGTAGACCATATACTGCAGATCCTCATGATAGTGGCGTAACTCCTTCATGTACCAAAAGTTGTCGCAGTGGCTATCCAACCAGTTACAGTTCCGATAAGCATTATGGTAGCAAAGATTACATTGTTGATGCTGGAATTAGCAACATTCAGTACGAGATTATGACAAATGGACCTATTATTGTAAATTTTAAAGTGTATCAAGATTTTTATAATTACGGATCCGGTAAGTTCTTGATCAAATCAAATTATTTCAAATAAATGTTTATAGGAGTTTACAACCATGTAAGTGGAGACTTTTCCGGTTATCATGTTGTTAAAATAGTGGGATGGGGCACTGAACAAGGACTAGACTACTGGCTCATTGCTAATTCATGGGGCAGTAGTTGGGGTGATCATGGATTTTTCAAAATACTGAAAGGCGAAAATGAATGTGGCATTGAAGAAAATCCTTATGCTGTATCACCTAAACTTTGAACATTTTTTTATTCGCGCGATTCTGATTTTCAAATAAAGATGTCGTTGGGTCAATTCGTGTGATATATTAACTACCATACGTGTTTTAAAATAGAAATAAAAATTAAAGGTTTTGAAAACAATAAAACTTTTATTGACCACTACATACAGGGTGATTCTTAAATAGACCGACAAAATTTTATCACAGCTTTCCAAGGATAAGCAGAAACGATCTGCACTATATTTACGTTTTTATTTCGTAGGGGTAGAAACCCCTTAATCCGTGCCACTTACGACGCTCAAATTAATTCAAATTAATTGTATTGGAAAAAATGTGCTCGTTTTCATCATGAATATCGATAATAAACAGTGATCATTGTTGCATTGATCAACTACATTGTCATCAGATTATTATTATGCTTTCCAATAACTATGTTAATACTTCTTACGAACACATCAGTGGCGTACGCTATAACTTTAAAAAGTTTTATTTCAAAAACGGTTATGAAAGGAATTTTTTTACTATTTTTTCCAGCATGTACTCCTTTCAGACTACCATGGGTAGAATTTTGTCGGTCTATTTAAGAATCACGCTGTATATGAACCACATACATATATTTTTAAATTTATTAATTATGATAAATAACGTTAGATCATGCTGTAGTTATAGTCATTCTGTATTTTAGTTAAAAAATTCAAAATAATGACAAAAACTGTTCAAATTGAGAAAAAAATAGTAACAAAGAAAGATAACAGTGTCAGTTCATTTTCATTATTCTAAACTTTTACAAACTTAAAAAAAACAATGTCATTATCCCGGCGCATCCATCATAATGATCTGTTTAAATTTATTTCACACTACTTAAATGAGGATTACAATTAAATGTTATGAAATTACAACAATGTTTATACAAAAATGTTTGATCTAATCATTTAGTGACAAAGAAAATACTTGTTTTAGATAAGATTTTCATTAATATTATCAACTATAGCTAAAGCTATTTTCCCAAATTACGTAACTCTTAAAAATTACAACACAAAGTGATAAAAATATTTAAAAAATCTGCTCAGTAACGTTTTTTCTGCTAGAAGTTGGAAAACAATTATGAAAATAAAGAAAATATGATTGTATTAGCTGTTTCAAAACTATAAAAACGCCAATGACGCATTTTACTGAATTATTTTTTTAAATTAACTTTTGATTTTGTGAAAGATGTGTGAAAAATGTTCAAATATCTGTCACGTTTTTGGAGATTGAGAGGGTTCAGTAATAAGAGGATTCTGTGATGAGAGGCGGCTACGACGTCACGATTTCTTTATTTCGAAGCGATTATCTCGCTTATTTTTCATCGTAGGAAATTTTGAAAAGAACCTCCTAGTATAGAACGAACGATTTTTTCAATTTCCGTTAAAACATAAAACAGGTAAAATAAGTTGCCAACGCCTTTAACCCGGCGCATCCACCATTAGTATTTATTGTATTTATTTTAGTGATGACATCATCAAAATAACTTTTACCCGAACTAGCGGTTGATTGGCGCCATTTCTGTTGTAATTTTATTTAAGACATATTTAATAAAAAGAATACAGGATATTTTGGAGGAGACCTGGTAAAGTGGGATCAGTTCTGCAATTCGCGGTACAGTTTCAGGCCCGGACTTTCAGTCGAGCTGACTTGGCGCGCCCCAAACAATTTAAAATTTTTACCTAACTTTCCCAATTTAACACCGCATTGGAGAAAATCATTAGCGGCTTGTATCTGCTTTTTATTTGGAAGTTCTGTAATAAAAACGCTCATAAATTACAAAAATAACACCAAAAGGAAAAAACCACTTATTCGTGTACGTATCAATGAAACCGAGCCCCAAATACTGGGTGTTGAAATCCCGGGTTTCCCATAGTTATTAAAAAATGAGTAAACCCACTGCCCCTGTAAACCGCAAATTCAAAGTCCAATTTCAAGTAAACTTTAATCAATAATGAAAGTATTTTGTAGATTCACCCAGAGATGGTGCCTATGAGCAAAACATTCATTTGTTATTATTAGTTGATAATTTTGTTTTAGTCACCACACCACTCACCAATCTTGTGATTGTTGAGTCAATATAAAAGATAAATACATATGCGAACAAATAAACTCACAATTCGGTAAACAGACTTCACAGTTGATAAACGTTTGTTTATCGTGTAATACGAATAACAAAAAAAAAACATCGGTAGTCAGTGAGTGGTCTTTCATTCTGTTATAAAATACGCTGTTTTTTAGTTTCAGGATTTTAATTAAAATGAGGACTTTATCGATCCTCACCATAATTTGCGCAGCAGCATCTCTCACCCTCGCTGTGCACCCCTTATCAAAAGAGTTCATCCAACAAATAAATGAGAAACAGTCCACCTGGAAAGCTGGTCCCAACTTTGCCGAAAATGTCCCCATGTCCTACATTCGCCGCCTCATGGGTGTTCTCCCCAACAACAAATACCACATGCTCACGGTCAAAAGACACCTTTTAGACGCCACGGAAATTCCCGATGATTTCGATGCACGCAAGCAATGGCCCAATTGTCCCACAATCCGCGAGATCAGAGATCAAGGTTCATGCGGGTCATGCTGGGTAAGCGATAAACGCAAAACTGGACAATCCTCACAATTTTTTTCAGGCGTTTGGAGCCGTGGAGTCAATGTCTGATCGCGTATGCATCCACTCAAAAGGCGCCGTTAACGTGAGGCTCTCAGCCGATGACTTGGTGTCATGCTGCTACTCTTGCGGGATGGGGTGCAACGGGGGCTTCCCAGGAGCCGCGTGGCATTACTGGGTTAACAAGGGGATTGTCTCGGGGGGCAGTTTTGGCTCAAATCAGGGCTGCAGACCGTATGAAATTGCGCCTTGTGAGCATCATGTAAACGGGACGCGGCCCCCATGCACCGGCGATGACAACAAGACGCCGTCTTGCAAACAGCAGTGTGAGAAGGGGTACAATGTTCCGTACAAGAAAGACAAGAATTTTGGCAAAGAAGCTTATTCTATTGCCAGCGAAGTCCCGCAAATTCAGAAGGAAATCATGACTAATGGCCCCGTGGAGGGCGCATTTGAAGTGTATGAAGACTTGCTTAGCTATAAAAAAGGTGATTTTTATGAAAAAATGATATGCTTCTAAAATCATTATTTCAGGAGTGTATCAACACGTCAAAGGAGAAGCTTTAGGGGGGCACGCAATCAGAATCTTGGGTTGGGGTAAAGAAAAAGGCACGCCTTATTGGCTGATTGCCAATTCCTGGAATTCAGATTGGGGTGATAATGGAACTTTCAAGATACTAAGGGGGGAAGACCACTGTGGTATTGAGAGTTCCATTGTAGCTGGAATTCCCAAGGATTCAAGTTAAATGTTCCTTTTTTTTGTTTATAATTGTGATTAAGCACCAAAGGTTAATATTTACTCAAATAAATTCAAACTAATTATTTTTGTTTTATTTTGTTAATCGCAAACTTAACCTCAAAATTAGCCACAACGATAAAGGTGATAAATCCTATTCTACAAATACTCAATAAATGGAGCAGTTTTTAGAATTTATAAAGAAAGCCAAACAAGCTCTAGTTTGTATATTGACTGTTTATTTCACTTTTTAATAACTGTTTTGTAGAACAATATTGGATCCTTCAAGAACATTCATTTGGTGCTTGGGAATGAGTCTTGTGACTTGGACTCCACAATTTCTGCATTATCCCTCGCTTATTTAATACATTCACGTAACACTAATGATTTAGTAATACCCGTGATGAACGTTGAAGCAAGATATTTCCCCTTGAGGACTGAGACAAGTTACTTATTGAAAAAATACGCCATTGATCCCAATAATCTCGTCTACAAGTAAACAGCCACTAAAACATTTTTTGTCTCCTTAACTTTGATTAATTGCAGGGATCAGATCAATTATTCAAGTATCTTAAAAACTATCAAAGTAACAACTAGCTTAGTGGACCACCATGTGTTATCAAACCATGATAAAGTCCTAGAACCAACAGTTGTGGAAATTTTTGACCACAGAACCATCAACACCCAAGAAATTTGTCAGGGTGATCAAGTGGAAAAGACTGTTATTAAAATAGTTGGTTCTTGTTGCACTCTGATCACAAATGAAATTATAGAGTCAAAGTTACCAATTTTATTTCATGACTTGAGTCACCTTTTGTATGGTAAAAGTATAAAAAAGTTTTTTCTTTTAATTAAAAAAATTCTTATAGCTACAATTATTTACGACACTATTGGACTTGATAAGGAATGTGGGAAAACATTTGAGGATGATCTTCAAGTTGCACAATACTTAGAAAACATCCTTAAACCAACTGAATCCAGAAAAGAGTTGTTCAACGTATTATGGAGAATCCACAACGATACGTCTAGTTTATCTACCCAAGATTTACTTTACAGAGACTTAAAGGTGGTCAAAAGTGTCCCAATTCCGGGTTTACCAATGTTGGTTGAGCAATATTTAAGTCGTGAGGATGCAGATGGCGCCATTGCAGCGTTCGCAAGTGAATTCAAAACATCCAGTGTTGTTTTAATTGGAATTGACGCTAGTGGCGACGTTAAAAGAGACATTGCGGTTTTTTCTTCCGATTCCACTTTTAAAAAAACGTTAATCTCGATTTTAAATGACAGTAAACATGACTTACGACTCACCGAAACTCCCGTAAAAAGTAAGGATGTGTGTTTTAGACAGGGCAATATTAAATTGACACGTAAATTTATTCTGCCTTTGGTAAACGATGCAGCTGCACAATGTCAAAAATAGGAAAAACATTGTTAGTCTTTAATAAACGAAATTATAAATAACATTCTAAAAAACTATAAAATACCATTGTTTTCATAAAGTATGATGATACGGAGCAGGCGTTGGCACACTCATTAGGGGTGAGTTGAGGTCAATATCCATTTCAAGAGGTACAGCAGTCTCCTCTTGCGAATTAATCTTAGTCTGAAGCATTTCGTACAAATTGTGAACCTTTTCACTGTGTTGATGCGTCGGTTGCAGCGCTTTCATCAGCGTGTGTAAACGACTGGCCGGCAATCGGGAATGTACATACCAAAGCAATTTCAGTAAATGTCTTGTCACGTTCTCTCTCGTCAGTCCAGCAAAAAAGAATTCGTCGAAGAGAACAGTACAAAAATCCTCAGCTTGGAACTCTTCCGGATTATGAATAAGAAAAATGACCTGTGAAAATTACATTTCTACAAATAATTAAAAGACAAATGTGTTTACATACAAGAGAGTGGAGAAACGGGTCCTCAAAAGCCCGGTCGTCTTTACAGTTTGCCAAGACTGTCAAAACTCGCAACAGCCCCACCCTGTCTTTAAGCCGAGCCACGTTTAGGGTGTAGTACATGGCGAGAATACTAGCGACTGAACTGTCTTGAATGTAGGCCTCCACTGCATCAGGCAGGGGCCCCGAATGTTCAATAACTGTGATAGCAGCCTCGCGTTCATCTGGAGGCAATTTGCCTGACAATTGCCTCACTTGGTCGTCAACCATGAGCGACATTAGGGCCGGCAAAAATTTCGTTACGACTTGACTGTCCAATTTGGGCTCTTTGAAGTCTTGGGAGTCGATCATAACCCAGGCACTTAGACCCAACGCCAACATTCGCAAAAGCAAAATTAAAATCGTATTATCCTAAAAATGCAGACAAACTTAGAAAAGTTATAATTTCGGTGCTGTTATTTCGAAAATTCTCAGTTTCGCCCGAGTGATTACTTACCCTCGGCATCCCTTCTACGTATATGAGGTGATGCAAAATTTTTATGGCCGACGTGGCCAAAAAATTAATGGCGTAGGGGTCACATAAAGTCATTGATAAATCGCCCAGAACCTGCTCTTGGCCCCTCTTAACGTTATCCAAAAACCCTTGCAATTCCCTTGAGCGTTTAATGTCGACATTTTTTTCTCTAATGCAGGCATCAAGGCACCACGTAAATTTATGGCATGGATCTATCGAAATTATATCTTGAACTTCCAAATCGTGTAAGGCCATTAATAATTCGGCCCTCAAAGTGCAGTAATGCACGTTTCGGGTCCGTAAAAATAAAGTGCGAAGAAACTGGAGCACCATATCGTATAATTTAACACTGTTTCCAATCATGTGTGCCAATTTCTGGACGACTTCCCCTTGGCGTCGCACCTTGGGGGAAGGCCCGAAGAACTGTGTGCTTATGTTGGTGTGATCGAATAGCACGTTTTCCTTTTCGCTGATGTACTGACTCAAAAGAGGTGAAACCTCATCTCCGAACAGCGACTGGTTGTCCTTCCAGATCTGCCGTTTGACTTCCGTGTCGGTGTCGTTGTACAGTTCCCGATCTCTAACTAATATTTTCAAATAGTTATCGTCAATCTGTGGTGTATTTTTTAAAATCGCCATCACTATCGGCCTTAAAGCCTTTACTTTGACCACAGGGAAACTCTTTACGAGTAAATCTTTCAGTTTTTTGTCCCTTTCGCGCCCTTCTTGCTTGCCGATTTCATTGATGTGTGCGATTAGTTTTTCTCGGAGTTCCTGAGCCAATATCGTAATTTTTGTATTAAAAGAAAAAAAATACAGCAAGTTGGGAACTTTATTCGGTAATTTTTTACTAATGGAATTTATGTCTACATGAATGGCAAACTTATCTCGCTGGACCTGAATGAGGGCACATAAAACACTTTATGTTTTGACGTTTTACTACCAAAGTTGGTTTTGTGAGATTACACGTTTATTTATGTATCAAATAGAATGTAAACCAACATTGCGTTTTATTACAAAACTTTTGTTCGTTACAATACGGTTTAAAGCCAAAAACGTTTTTTTAGAAAAGTACATTCAGTAAAAAATGACATCAACAATTGAATAAGGAAATCCGGTGTTAATACATTTTAATTGAAAATCAATAAATTCAGTTGTAAATTATGGAGTAATGAACGAAACAAGAGACTAACCAAAAATGAGTCACATTATCGACCAACTTCCGAGCGCATTTTCATACAGTTTGTATTACCATAAAAGTAGGTTTCTTAATAGTTTAAGAAAAACCATACTATCTGATTTTCGGGATGTACTCGTATAACAATCACATTCAAAACAACATTTAATTTAAGGGTCCTTTAAATTTCATAGTTATGACTTCGTCACTGACTATCAAAAATTAAGAAAAATACTACATAATAAGATGCAATCTAAGCAGCCTAGTAGTCTATTATGTGTAATTTTCTAACTCAGATTTTTTTGCCAAGTTTTCTTAGTCATTTTCCTATTATTTATTATTTTTCAACAAAAATCCTCTTTTCTAACTCAGATTTTCCTAAAAACATCAATTTTTTTTAAAAAAGAGTCGATTGTAAATTTTACAAACATCCAAAATACAAACAGTAAAAAATAGACGATATTGATTTACGTAAATTGGCATATTTGAGGCACATTTTTGAAAAAGGGGTGCATCAAATTCTTGAAATAAATAACACAGAAGCAAGTCATTCTTATACACACTGCTCTGTTATTTTATTTATTCGTTTTATGAGCTTAAACATGTGTAGTGCAGTCTTCAATTCTGAACACAAAAACTATTTTTGTGAAGGTATAATATACCTTCCTCTTCACTGACGAAACTTGTTGAACACAGTTGAACGTTATTACTGAGTATGGCTTGCTTAAAATAAAATGAGTTGTTGCCAGTTCAAGTGAACTTTAAAGTCCAACCCATCAAACATTGCCACTAATGGGAGGATTAATATTTAATGGGAATCGTTACCTCTACAACTGACATGTGAAAATCCAACCTTCTCACTCCATGTAGATCAAGTAATGGAAGCATTGGGCGTAAAGAGGGTAAAAGTATCCCGTTTGTAACCTATAAGAAAACGAATTTATTCACAAATCTATCGATAAAATCATGTCAAAAATTACCTGAAACTCTTCAATGGCTTTGAGCGGATCAGTGCAACTAGTTAAGGCATGTTTGAGGAAGGTGGGCCCGTGTATATTCAGGGCTTCCAGAGGAAAATCGTTTCTGGATGAAGACATTTCGCAGTACAAATCGTTACACTAGTAAAACATCAAATCGACGAAGTTTATCACTTAAATTCGGTGTTAGTATCACAGAGATTACAATTACACATCTCAATAAATATAAACATACAACTTTCATAACCCATCATGAAAATATATTGTCAAAAAACACACCATTTGCTGTCAAAAGCGTCAAACAAAACAAAGGTCTTTCACCTATTTAAAATGCTGCGCTGTGATTGGTCGACGTCAAATACAATAAGAAGCGGTAAAAGCAGCACTATTCTAATAACTTCCGGTTTTTCAAAAGGCGAATTTTCAAAGTGAGTCTGACAGTTGTCAGGAATTTTCGGCAATGCGTTCGGAGCATGTTTACATTGTGTAATATCGAGCATTGGCGGAATTACGGTGATTTTGTGGTAAATTACACCGAC
This sequence comes from Tribolium freemani, assembly GCA_939628115.1. NCBI lineage: Eukaryota > Metazoa > Arthropoda > Insecta > Coleoptera > Tenebrionidae > Tribolium > Tribolium freemani. Next base: position 12,958,969 of record OW626785.1, on the reverse strand, counting down.
TGTGACGACGTTAAGTGACGTAGAAATAGACGCTAGGTTGCACTAGTACGCAGATTTGGGGGAAGCCTATCAAAGCTTGTTGAAGAAATGGCATTCTTTTTGACACCCAAAGGCCTATAGTGCGTTAAATGTGGCTGATTATCCGCCGTTCGGGTCGCAAATTTGTTAATTCATGGCTTTTTGGGGAGTTTCGTCGAGATTAATGTGAATTAACAACGTTACATGTATTGATCACCGTATAGGTTATGTTTCCAACTTTCATTAGCATCCTAGGTGTGTTTACGAAAATTCGCCGATTTTGCTTGTTAAGTACTGTTTTCTTTAATTCTTGCCGTTGTTTCAGATATTCAATCATGGTGGGAGGTTCCAAGCATTGCACATTTTTGTTCATTGTTTCGAACAGCATTTAACCTTTTGGATTTTGATATCGAGGTAAAACTACACAAACAATTCTTACGTTCGTGTTTTGATTCGTTTTGTTTTAATCTAGGATTTGGAGGAGGCTCTCTTGACTGATGGGACGGAGGAAACCTCTTGGCTTCAAGAACTGATCGTGAGGCTTCTCAGTGGGTGCTTGCCGAACAATGAAATCTCAACGTTCAATTATCAGATGTTCCTGAGACGTCTTTTTCGTCAGAAATGTCAGGAACATGATCAATACAACCCATTTAACACGGACGTAGATTTTCAATTGTTACCTTTGAGAACAAAAGTGGACATTTTACATGCACTCTGTGATTTTCGTTTAGATGCTGATGATGTGCTTGACCAACTCAAAAATTTAGAAGCAGACAGTTTAAGGGTTGAGCCCCTAGGTTATGACAGTAACGAATCTGCCTACTGGTATTTTTATGGTACTAGATTATACAGAGAGGACTTCAAAACCAAGAATAATAAGAAGAAATCCGTGTGGCAAGTTATTTGTTTCACTGAAGACGATTGGTTTCAACTTAACAAGAAATTTAAAAAATCGACTGCTAAGTGTGAAAGAGAGTTACATCGTACTTTAAGTGAGAACTTCTTACCTGAATTGCCCAGATTATTCCGGGAAAAGGAAAGACTGGCTAGGAAACGTCTGCTGGAAAATCAACCGAGACGCACTTCTCGACGTTTGAGAAAGGTAGAAAGAAGTCAATTGAATTAATTTTTTACAACAAATTATTACAGGAAAATACAACTGAAAAAGAAGAAGTAACGTGTGAATCGCCGAAAAACAATCCTCTTCAAGAGGAAGAAAAACAAAGAAAGCGCGATTTGGAAATCAAAAGAAAAGAAGCTTATGAGAGAAGTAATAGACTTAAAGAACAGAGCGAAGATAGCCAAAGTGAGGACTCTGAAGTACGGTATGAGATGGGCGGGACTAAAACGCGACAAAAGAAGTCCAAAGGACGACAGAGAAAATTGTCAACAAGTTCCTCTAACAGTAAAGGTAAATACGAAATTATAAACTGTAACCTTGAGATGTGCAAGGTGCTTTAGCTAAGACTTTTTTTTATTAAAACTTTGTTTATAAGCTAAAAACAATAAATTACCAAGAAAACAAACTTACCTTGAAACATTAAAAAACTCAAGAATATTCATTAAACAATTGACTAATCTATCTAATATTCATTTATTTAAAAAATCTACCTTTTCGAGTAAAAATGATCAGATTTATGAACTTAATGAATAAATAAATAAATTGTGGGAAAATAACAGTAAGAAAAAGTTTGAATTTGTTTTGGGTTCCTTCACTAAACTAAAATCCATCATTTACTCGTTTTTTTTTTCCTTTAATTTTGTGTTTTATTGCTTATCTCTGAAAATATTTCCGGTATTTTGATTCATTAATCACACAGATAACCTATCTAAATAACCTGAAATGTGAAATTAGAACAAAATATTTAATAAATTTAATTAATTGTAACCACTTGTTAGATGCATCATCTGCGCCGAAGAGCTCGAAAAGGAAGAAAACAAGTGAGGAAACTTCAAAATCCTCGACATCTTCCGCAACTACAACAGTTGGTCGACAAACCAACAATTCGCTGGCGGCAGCTACTGGGCAAATTGTCATCCAACCTGTTACCAACTCACACAAGAAAAAACTAAAAACTTCCCAAGTGTAAGTTGTTTTTTCCCATTGCTCATATTATTTAAAATTCCTGTTGACCTAAAATTTACCAAATAAGTGGAATTGTAGATGTTTCATAGTTTGAATAAATTTGGGTTTGTGAAAGTTTTCTTCCATTGCATGTCCCTGCTCCTTCCAATCCCTGTAATTTCATGGTAATTTTGTATTAGGATATGCGGTTTTTGAGTAAAGTGCAAATTTTAGGTTTCGCCAAACCGACGAAGATCTGATAACAGGAATGCACAAGATCTTAGATTATGTAAAAAATCATGAAGACGCATGGCCCTTTGCGGATCCTGTTGATGAAGATTACGCACCTAATTATTACACAGTTATTAGGAAACCAATGGATTTGCAAAGAATGGAAGAAAGGTTGGATGCAGGTTACTACAAGAACTTTGCAAAATTCAGAGACGATTTCCAGTTAATCGTAGACAATTGTCGACTTTACAACGGTGTTGAAAATGGTAAAAATAATCAATAATTCACCAGTTTAGTTAACTTGTTACATATTTCAGAATATACGGAAATGGTTGATAATTTGTTGAAAGTATTTGAAAGAGCAACCGAGAAATTTTTGGACCAAATCTCATCATCCGACGACGAAATCGCCGTTGAATTCCCTAATACTGATCTGGACGCAAAAGATACCAGAAAGAACAGCAAACCAGATCCTAAATCATCAAAGCGTAAACCGACTCTCGCAGCTAAAACAGATAAAAAGAGGGAGCATTCGCCATCTGAAGAATCTCTGGGTAAAAGGAGTCTTTCCTACGATTCGCTTATTGAGGAAGATGAAAAGATATCGTCAAATAAAAAAGATAAAAACACTAAGAAAACAAACAAAATATCTAAAAAGGATAAAAACGACACTAAGAAAAATGCACGAGATAAAAAGAATTCTAGTAGTAAACACAAGAAAGAGAAATTTTCAAGTCCTGTGAGAAGTAGAAGTCCTAGCAGGAGTGTTAGTCGAGATTCGTTTAGGCGAAGTTATAGCAGTAGTCCTCCGCCCTCAAGTGTCCCTTCCAGTCCTGATAACAGGTTCGACTTTTTCCCAAAGAAACATAAGTCTTTTGAAGATAAGGACTCTGAAAACCATTCAGGGCCTAAAGGTGAGCATTTTTACAACACCTTGATCATTTTCCTAATTCTTTTAAATCAATTCCTACTTTAATACTGAAACTTTTATTTGAAAAGGTAAACAGAAGCAGAAGCAAGACGACACAAACACATGTGATACTTCAACAAAGAAACAGAACGACAAAACGATCACATCACCTTCAAAACCAAAAGATAAACATAATAAGCTGCGAGAAACTATAGAAAAATTAAAAGCCAAAAGTGAAATTTCAAATAAATTAAACGACGACGAGTTCCGTTTCGACTTGGATACTTTTAAAGAAAATAAGGAAAAATCCAAGAAGGACGACAAAAGTCGAAAGAAGAAGGATAAAGTGAGTAAACCACACTTGAAGAAAGACCTCGATTTTGAAGATAGTAATAGCACAATGGAGAGTTTGCACACTATTGACAATAAAAAGAAGAAAACAAACACGAAAAATTGTAAAAATGCTTCGATTGATGCTTTGACAATTGCTACAGAACAAACGCTGAAAGACATCAACAAGTGGTTAGATGACACTCCAAAATATTCGGAATTTAGTTCGGCGAGTAATTCTCCTTGTTATCCTCCTTTGGATGATTTCGATATTGTCAATAAGATGGACAATGATCCTCGGAAGAAAGTCGAAAAATTCAATTCGAAAAAGGACGGAATTGGTAAAGATATAAAGAGACGAACATTTAGTAGAGATCCGGCGAAATTTCTCAAACGCCGGGAAGTGCAAAGGACCATAGATCGTCTACAACCCGGAAAAAGCAAAGGCAATTTAATATCGAGCGTTCAGAGTTCGAAACAGACAGACGAACTCTTTCCTCTAGGCCCGCTATCAAAGAATAAAGACACAAAAAATTCTTTGATTGTGAAAACTGACGATAACGCACCTAAGTTGAGTTTAGGCTCGGTTTTGGACAGTTTCGGCCGGCACAAATTTGTGGACGACACGAAACAGGACGAATCCGAAAATGCGACCAAAAAAGACGAGAAGTTTAGCACTACTACAGAAATTAAAGAAGAAACTCAGATTAAACCCAAACTGGAAAATGTAAAGAAAGAATCTCCCGTAAGAGATGAATCTAGTATGATGAGTGGAGCAACTCCAAATTTAAGTGCCTGGTTTAAAGCTTTCGGTGCCCCGAAAATTCAATCATCTCAAAAGAAAAGTGACTCGAAATCAGAAGGAAAAGAAAGCGAGAAAACCGACGATTGTAAAGTTGATCCCAAATCGAAGGAGGAAGCAAAAGTTCCAGTCCCTGAACATTCACCGAGCACTGACAGCCCAGTCGCCACTCACGGCCAACCTGTGCCAAGACAAAGAAAAGTGAGTACCGGAAGCAGCATATCGGAACGTTCTTCATTCAGCCAAGACATGGACTCTCCCAGAGTGGGAATCGACGAAAGACTTGGGGCCTACCCGGCTCCTTACCCATCCCCCATGCACCGTTCGCCCTCTGGGGCCTCCCCAGTGATGGCTTCGCCTCGCCCTGACGTCTCCCCCAAAGCCGCCCCATATCCCCCCTTCAACGGACAAATCAGAGTAGGCTTCTATCAAGACACGGTCTCGAACAAAAGCAGCCCCGACAAGTCGTGTAGCCCCCGAGACAACCCCCAGTCGCCCTACGCCCAATGTTCCGAACACGTTTACACTCCTAACACAACCCAAAACATGCCTTATACGTACCCCAACTCGCCCTATTACTCACACACACCGAATTATAGCAACACGAATCCCACGCCTCCCTATAATCCGGATAATGTGAATCCTCCATCTTATTACGACACGAATAAGTCACTAACGGATCAGTACCAAGCCAAGAATATACAAAATTTCGTTAATTCGCCCAATAATGTGCAATCACCGTCGCCTCATCCCCCAATAGAGACATTCCGACAAGAGGATCAAAATCAGAATAAAGTGAACGAGAAAATGGTGCAAAGTGCGATGTTCCCAGTCAAAAAACGGGCATATAATGAATCAGACTCGGCCCAGATGAGTCACAGATACGATGAAGTCAACCGAAATATGCAACCCATGGAGGGCCAAAACACCCAGAGTGTTGATACCATGCATATGAATGCGCGTGAGGAGTCCATGAAACACTACATCCATCAGAATATTCCAGACCCGAAGCCACTAACGGTTCAGACCAATGTTTCGCCCCAACAACAACTAGCCTCTCCGATTATAAACTACTCTACACAGCCAAATCCGTACAATAACTACAGTAACGAGTCTAATTATTCCCTAAATATACCATCGAGGAGTCTGGCCTCGACTCCAGGCATTGAGAGAAAACTCGACATCGGGAAATACACCAATATGGGGTACAGTGGCCCAGAAGTGAATTTCTCAAGGGGTATGCAGCAGTACAGTCGATCAGAGTTGAGCTACGCGAGACCGCCTTCCAATGACCAACAACCAGTATCCAACCAAGGACAACAACCGTCCGAGGTTTTGCACTACTCGAACGCCAGCCCCCACATGGGGTACAAAAACGTCGACATGAACTCAGCGACTTCCAACCCGCAACAAGCACATACTAACTACACAAACACTTCGGTGCATTCGAACCCAAATCGTTTAGGGCAGCCTCTAGACGTGCAGAGTTCGTACAAATCGAACGAAGTGTCAATACCAAGGCCGACGTACAATACTCACATCGATATGGACCAACCTTTAGGTTTAAGAGGGAATATAGCGAATTTGTCGCATATCGTCGATCGGTATAATAATGACGAGAGGATGTTGACCGGATTGCAACCAGCAGCAAGTCAGTATTATGGTGATAAGGGATTAGGAGGGCCTCATATGTTTAATAAACCCATCTGTACGAGTTCCTCGGGACTGCCGATTTTTAATCAGCCGAATATGATACAGTCATATAATCAGAATATGCAAGTGCCGACTTCTTCAATGTATAATAGACAGATGACGGAATTGCAGAATCCGATGACTGGCGAAACGAAGAATGCCAATGTTGCGCAACAGGGGAGTGAGAAGAAGTCCAAGAAGCGGAAGAGTGCGAAAACAGGTGAGTCTTTTAAGAATTAAGTGCTGTTGTACCAATTTTTCAATTTCGCACTTGTGGCGAAGCACTTCTAGCCCCTGCCTAGAATAAAAACATGTATTATTTATTGTTGGTTGAGATGCTATAAGATGTTTTAGATGTAGATTCACATTTTGTATATCATTGATATGATCCGTCTTTGAGTTTCGTTGCTACCTCAAGATATAAATCAACAGAAAAATACCAGAGTTAATAAAAAGGTATAAAATTTAGAACGTAAACTAATAGGAATTTAAAAAAATTAGTTTAAAAAAGGTTTTATTTTTCCTTTGTTAATCAATCACATAATATTTTAGTATTAGCTGTTTCAAAACTATGTAAACGCCTACGTCGCATTTTACCAAATATTTTTTTTAATAAGGTTGATAAAAATGTAAAATAGTTATTAATGATTAGAACTCTCATTGAAATTATAAGTGACATTAGCTATTTTTTGAAGTGCATAAATAATTTATAACAACTAATTTTGAGAGAAAATGCGACGTTGGCGTTTACATATGTTAGAAACTTTATTAAAATTAGTTGAAATAAAATCACAACGCTCAAATCAAGATTTATTCAATTTGGTAATTAACACGTGTGGACTCTTTCACTAAAACTAAACATACGCACATTAACAGAAGGAATAAAGAAAGTTAAAAATTTCATTTAAAATAACAAAGAATATTACATTAATCCATATTTTGTTTTTTTGTTTACTTATTCATTTATTATTTCCTTATGTAATTTCAAGTCGCTCTTGAGGGATTTTGCTCATTGGTTAAATCGGAAACTTTCTTACTTCATTAACAGTTACAATAAAATTGTTAAATATCTTATTATTTTAAATAAAAGTCAAGTGTCCTCCACTGGGCTCCATTAAAATAAAACAAAAGAAAGCATTAGTGAATATGCATAATAAACTACGCGCTAGACTAGGAAAATTAATTGATAAACACTGCTGAAAAAAATTAACAATTTAAACATTAGCTAAGCTAAGCGCCTCCTAAAAAATACTTTTGGATTTTATGCAAGGTGAACAGGGAACTAATCCTATACATTATCAAAAATTCCTAATGGAATAGAGATTGAAGCAGTTCCTAATTCAACAGAAGGAAAACAATACTCTTAAAAAATTACCGCCGCCAGCTTTTAGATCTTTACTTCAGAAACGGATGAAACGAAAAATCTTTCAAATGCTCAACTACAGTGCCTAGTTTTGTTGGAGAATTTAAAAATTCTTAAGCCGCAAAAAAAATCAAAATAATGAATTTTTGAGGATGTAAATTTTTGCAATAAATATTTTGATTTTACAAAAAACGTATGTTTATTTTAGAGAACAAATTGTTACAAATTGTACACATTAAGCTCTGTATATGGCTGCAGTTAAACGGCGTCTTTTATTTTCGTTTGCCAGTCAGTCGTCTTTATAGTTTTATAACTTTATAAGTCAAGCGTTTAGCAGACTTATTTTTTTAGAAGCCTTTGTTTAATTTTGTAAGCTTATCCTTACCTTTATTAATACAAAAATAAGCATTACCTTATGCTAATAGAAATCACGAAAACCTTTTACTTAAATTCTTATCCTTATTTTTATTAAAAAGCTGATCCAAATAAAGATAAAAAATGTTAACTAAGACTCCAGAAGAGACTGGATATTAGAATACAAGTACAATTGAAGGAAGAACATTTGTTTCAGTTGAGAGCACATGTTACTGCTTGTTTCACTCGAAGTCTGATCTACATAGTCCACAATTTTTGGTTTTAGGATCTCTAACAGAAATGATAAAATAGCATTTAAAAAAATACCATCACAAGTACACCAATCTTAATCATTTTTGCGTGAATCAAATGTTAAACCATCTTTTTGTGTGAAATTACAGCCCAGACTGTGTCCGCGTCAGAGTCCCCGGCACAGCCCAACAATCAGGGCTTCCAATCGTACGCGGGCTTAAAGTCGAACTCCCCTATGGAACCAAGTGCAATATCGCTAAAGACAGCCAGCGTCGTCCCCGGCAGCGCATTCAATTTCGGACCATCGCCGTCAGCCCTGAGCATAGGTTCAGGCTTGTACGGTGACAAAGATGCATATCCCAACTTCCTGGAGGACTTCCGCGCCGCCCCCAACTACTACATCGCGGCGGCGACGGCAGCCCACCACAGATCCACTCCGGACGCCCCCGACAAGCAAACCCGAGTGGCGGCGCACCAGTCGTCCGCCCGGCAGGCCCCCAGTTACCCCTTCATAGGCGCGCGGCAAGCGACGCCCCCTAGTTACCCCCTGAGCAGCCACTTCATGCCGTCTGCGCAGGCGCCCCTCATGGATGCCAGCTCGCCGCTGTATCAGCACTATCTGCAAGCGGGGGTGCTGAATCAAGGACTTTTGGGCCCCCCAGGGCCGTACCCGCCCGGGTACCATCCCGCGTTAAGTATGAGGCAACCATACGATTCCATGACAAGGCCGCCTTGGCTTTAATCGACGGTTCGTTTTTCGGGAAAGTTATTAGTGATTATTGTTTTTTATTTGCCAAAGACAGTTTATTCCGTTTGTTAAATTGTACATTAAATTTTATTTTGGAAATTCGACGATTTTGCGATTGTTGTTTTATTTTCTTTTTTATATAGCGGCGTGCGGAAAGCTCTGTGATTTACTTTACGTGTGATCGTAAATATTTTTGTTATGTCTTTTTCATGTTTATGGATTCACTGTCAATAGTTTTTCTTAACTGTTAGCATCGGACCATTATTTTACCTCATGTTTTATATCATAGTATATTGAACTTTTGTAGTGCTTACAATAGTTCTGTGTTGTTTATTTTAAAAATGAAATTGTTGTATACTGGGTAACTCTGACCAGAAGTTGTCTTCGATTAACATGTTGCTATACGGTCGGGTGTATCCGCAAACATTCCCAAATTTTGTGCAAAATATCTACTTACCTAGACTAAGATTCTTAATAGCAGAGATATATGTCAATGAATTTATTATTCAACCACAGTTTAATTTATGTTTATACATTTATGTATAGTACATAAATACACAACTTGTGTTAATTTTACGTACTATTTATTTAGGATATAACATTTACATTGTCTAGATGTTTGCCTTATTCTTAAAAATTTGTAAATTAAAACATCGACAATAGAATCTTAAAGTTATCACTAAATAAATATCAAATTAAAACAAGTGTATGGCATTAAAGTCATATAAGCTTTAATCAGATTTTTATTGTACAAAATTATAAACAATATCAAAAATATACATTTAAAAATGTAAATATGAAATGTAAATGGACTAATACTAGTGTAATTTTGAAAACATGTATTGTTGTACAATGAAATAATAAATATTTAGTGATTTGTATCTACAAATCTTACATTTATCGGCTTATCCGGAATCCGGTTCATCCGAAACACCATGCCCACATCCGGACTTCCCACCGATTCTAAGGCAAAGTTTTTCAAGATCTGAAACAAACATTTTGCCCACTTCTGGTCACATTTCAGATACATACCTCTGCCAATAGAATAACTATCTCGTTTTCAGCGACTCTCTTCCCCGGACACATCCTAGGGCCATGACCAAATGGCAACGATGCATAACGATGAAAATCTTCCCTCGTTGCTTTAACAAATCTTTGAGGATAATACTTTTGCGCATCTTTAAAGTATCTTTCATCACGTGCCAACCCTGAATTAAGTGATAAAACTAGCGTCTGAAAAATTAATAAATAACCGAGTTCAGTCTACGTTTACATGTTTTGTTACCCCTTTAGGTATCAAGTATCCCCCGATCACGGTATCATTGCTTAGAAATCTGGAATTTCCACCAGCCGTGGGCGACAGTCTCAGAGTTTCTCTGATGCAAGCTTTCAGGAAATCTGTATTTTCAGAGCGAGCTACATTTTGGATTTCAGCATTTTGGGATAAGTAGTGCAACGTGAAGGCTATAGTTGTAGCTGTAGCATCGATACCACCTAGAAAAATCTCCATAGCTAACATAATTTTATCATCCCATGAAAGTTGGTCGTTGCTGAAAAGGGAGTACATGTAGGGTTGTGACTCTTTCACGGATTCAGGGTTTTCAGAGAATTGAAATTTGATCTCTTCTAAATGTCGCTTTAAAATTTTGTAGATTGTGTTGTGAGATGATTCAAGTTTCTTGTAAGATGATGTCTTCCACAGTTTCCAAAACGGGGGTTCGATTAATGTGCCGTATAAACCATCCATAAAGTCCACACTAGCCTTAATGATTTGTTCTGTCTCTAAGTTATCACTAAAGAGGCAATGGAACCGATGTCCTGGAGACACTATTGAGATCGCTATAACGGAAAAAAAATTATGCGTCCGTTCAGTTTTTTTAATTTTACCCTCAATTGTGAACTTCAACAAATGCGAAAAAATATCATGTAATACGGAATTTTCATCTCTGTGCGATTTTACATAGTCCACAAACGTCTTAGCAATGTCTTCTTGTTGCTTTTTGTAAGGTTCTATCAATTGCAATTTTAATAAAGGAGTTACTCCTTTTCTCATCTTGTACCAGTCCTCCCCATTTCCGGGCACGACTCCCACGCTACTGAATCTTTTCCTTCTAAAATGAAGCAAAGCCGGAAATGGGGGCCTTTCAGGCCTCGTTCCTTCATTTTGAAACAAAATTCTAGTATGGTCTGGATCGAGTGTGACAACCATTGCTGACCCACCCAAATTTAATTTAAAAATTGGCCCCAGAGTTTTACTGATGTCGACAAAAGCTTCAGTCAAACGTTCAGACTTATATTTACCTAAACATTTCTAATTAATATTGTATAATTCTAATATAAAGACATTTACCTCCAGGAAAAAACAAATACGAATGGCCTATCACTGGGTACGATTTTAGAGTGGGCAAATTTTTAAAAGACTTATTAACAGAAGAATATTTTGTATTGAGTATTTGGGTGTGAAACTTATTGTATTTCAACCAACTTGCTATGAGACTCATGATGATTACAAGTAACCAGAATCCGGAATATAAAGTTACTTCGAGCATCAGAGTCTCGAATAAATTTGAATTTATACATACAGTTCTTGAATATATGTATTACCGGCGACCTATAAGTTCAATATGTTGTGTAAATTGTATTTGCAGTCCTGTGTTATTAAAATGCTAGAGGAGTAGGTGAAATTTCATATGTACCACGTGAAATCCTTGGCAACACAAAATTATATCAATTATAAAACTCGGCTTACGCCTCACTTAATTCAATACACATTGCTGTATGAGCACCTGAGCACACACTCATTTTGTCTCTTTTTTTTCATGTATCTTGTATTTATTTAATTTTACTTAAATATTTTTATGTATAGGTAGGCACATATCTAATATTATTAATAATTATACCTTCTCGTTTAAATCTTATGAGGTATACACACCTCACAGTCGGAAAATCTACACAAATAAACCTAACAATAAACACTTAATACACGCTATTGTGTTTACTAACAAAAACTGCTCACATGTTTCTCACAAATCTAAGCTTGAGCGATTTGAGCCAATCGTTGGCATTTTCTAATGTTTTCTTCATTTCTTGAGTTTTGTGTTGAAGTTATGTAACTATTAGTACAATGGCGTTATGTGTGTTGTAGCCGGACATACAACATTTCAGTGATTTCAGCTCACAGAGAATTTCGCCCAATGACGGGGAAGAAGGCATCGTTTCAAAAAAAAAAAATCTAAATATTTATAATTATAACACAATACAAAATAATATTATTTTAGAATTAATGCATGCCATTTTTGTGTGGTGCCTTTTTTAAATCTGTCTAAGTGAAAAAATTGATTTTATTCGTTGGTAGCGGAAACAGAATGTTAAATTTTAAATACAAAAAAAAAAGAAAAAACAAAAAGAATGTAACAAAAATACAGTTACCTCCTTTTAAAAATATTGAAAAATGTAGATATTAATCTTTAAGGTCTCATCAATGTTATAAATAACATTTCTCAAAAATTCTCGGAAAAATTTAGTTTCTGGTAAGTAAACTGATTTGGGGACCGGCTGCAGACTAATTATTTAACAGTTGCTTGTTTCCTAATTTGAGGTCTGGCTCCCTCCACCTTGACAGAAACTGTAACAACTTCAAAGTTGCATATTAATGGTTAAATGATAAAAGAAAGTTGATACGTAAGTAGAAGAATTTCGCCTGATATCTAAAAGCGCTAGCGGCAAGAATGAACGGGGTCAGACCTGTACGATGTAATTCTTGGTCGAGGTACTCCGAGCAGTTGCTGAAGAGCTACAAAGTGGCGCGGATGAATTTGTTACGTTTTATACGATTCGAACGGTACACGTGCTCCAACTTTTCATAAAACAATTTTGATGAAATCTTGACTTATTTTACACAGTTGATCAATTTAAGTTTTAGTTGATTGTTGGTGCTGTGTCCTCTGTTTATAATGTGATTGTGGCTTTTGGATTTTTCAAAGATTGTGCGCGGAAAACTGAAGTGAGTAAAAAGTCCGCAATTTAACATCTGTTCATTCTGCGAAAAATTTAAACGCTGGCTACTTAACTGAGTCATTAATGAACAATGCGATGATAAGTTTAATTAAGATTTAGCACACGATCTGTTTAATTGACACGGAGATAATCAATGCTGATCAGAATTTTAGATGAATCCACATTGTCACTTTTTTTATTTCAGTAGAAAACTAATAATTTCAGCACAACCTGATTGTCCATCCAAGCCTAATACCTATTACAAGTAATTATCTAAAGACCGCACGCGGGGATACTCACATCATTTTCAACTGCCTTACCTAATTACCTAATAATAAAGAATTCATTGACTTAGTGAAAATCATAAAAATTTCTAAGTACTACATACTATTCAAACCTTTAATAAAATGTTAAACTAATTTAAAAATAAACTTTTACTAAACAATTATTCATAATTTTCCTTGACGGAACACATGCATACCTTATAGACATTTAAAAATAGTTATAAAATTTGTAATAAACCTTTGGTTACAATTGCTACCGTAGAAGGTATGTATCTGCATACGTAATTATGTATTCATAGCTGTAAAGTTGTAGAGGATTTAAAATTTGTATTTGCTAAAATAATTATTATATAAATAAATAGTTCCCATTTAAACGCGTTGATTTTTTTTAATACAACATAAAAAATAATGAAAAGTGCAATAAACGTATACAGAAATGACTCACTTTGTATCAGAAATAGGTGACTAAATTTTAACACCAATTTTATTGGCACAATATTAGAAATTAGAAGTTTTTCTTCCAATTTGATATAACAAGTGTTGCTGATTGTTGATTGTTCATTGTTGATTTAATTCATGAAACATTAGAACACGAAACATTATTAATTTTTTGCATCAAATAAAAAATAAATACCCTAAATAAGGGGGCAAAAACTGGGAAAAATTGCACCTTGTATAATTATGTACCAAAAATAAAAGAGAATGTCAACGCGAAGACTTTTTATTTTTTTCACCACAATAATTGGCACTTTACTTTGCTGCATGCAACCACTGATTTTATTGCAACAATTAAGTAATTCCAACTAATAATTGGGTTCTTGATTTAAGATAAAATTGATAGTTTCTCTTATTTAATAATCATTTGTTAGCTTATTGAAGCAACAGGTAATTTGAATGGACTTGTTACATACTAAATGAAACAAGAAAAAACAAATCAAACCACAATAACCAAATTTGAAAAAAATATTTCCACACACTGTTATCATTTTTTGGTCAATTTGATCTTAGTGGTAAATTGACCAATCCACCTTGAATTACAATTCAGACCGTTAAAATTTTGACTGTTTATTAGTTAAAAAAGCAAATTCACTGCTCCGTGTAATGATTTTGGACAATTTAGCAATTACAACGGGCTATGACAAAAGCATATTTTTTGTGTTTATGCTCATTTCATAATTCACCAAAATTGGATTACCTACAAAAATTACTTACTCGTACGATGAAGGAGAAAGAAAGTGTAAACATATCAACGGATAAAAATCATAAAAATCAGATTAATATAAAACTCTGATGATAAATATGTCATAAGAATGGCAGAATAAGTACGAGTAATTTATCATTTGCTCGTACATGTTGCGATCAAATCGTAGCAAAAAGTTCAAAGTGTGGTAAAGAAAAGCTATCAATATTAATGAGTAATGAGAAAGTTTATAAAAGATGAATTGGATCCACTTCAAGAACAAGCAACGAAAAATTCTAGTGTGTACCGATGCAACGGCTTGGCTTATGATTAATTAGAAAGTCCAATGTCAGGAATAAATTGTAAATAGTGAACTTTCCAATAATTCATGCCCCAATGTCCAATAAGTGGGTTCACGAACAGTTATTAGCATACGGGCAGATATCATCAGTATTAGTAATTATTGTTGTCAACATCACTTGCTTTTTATTCTTGACACTAATTCCGATAATCATTTACTTGTCACCTGGAGTCAGTGCTGACTTATACACACGTCTCAATTATTAATTAATCAATTAACCATGCAATTGAAGAAAGTTCAAACCTGTTAATTTTTAATCAAACGCGGATTCTCGAAACCGCATCATTTTTTCGGTGGTGCCGGTTTAATAATGGATGCCCATATCCAGCCATGGCTCAAATATGGGCCTAACGAGCGTCTTTCAGTCGCAAGAAGCGCGCATTTGTCCCCAGCCTCCGCCTAGTGGCGGATTATTATTTTTTTAACTCTGGGCCTTTTTATTCCCAACAAACCTAATTATCCTTATGGGTGATACGGCACTCTTAGGAGAGTTTTATTGCTTAATTGGGTTTCCTATTTGGGGAACGAATAAATGCGGCTTTGGCGGCGCATTCAACAAGGGTCGTTGAAACAGTCTTGGAGCAAAGGCCAGTGGTCTCACGTCTGACCGGCCCAAATTAAGTCACGGAGCATCAGTATGTGCCCCATGAAGAGCCGGCTCGAAATTCGATGGACTTCCGCGTGAAGAAATCGCAATGCGATCGAGGGCATAAACAGTTAAATGTCACGATACGTGCACGTTGTTGAGAATGAGGCTGGAACGGCATGGAAATTGCGAAAATGGACGAATTTTAATGAGGTTTTGTGCAAACGAGCTGACTTTTTGTGGCGATAATGTGGCCTGGGAGGATTTGTATTATTTAAGCAGCTATAAATCACCAAGATAAGAAAGTTAACATTTGGGCGTAGTTGTGACAAAGGACACGTCGTAACAGTCATTGCATAGGTGCACCTCACAAGTGTTTATGTTATGTATGACATACCTACATCTGCCTACGAGAAGGAATAAAAGTGTTAATTTTTAATGTTAATGTGTTAATAAAAGTGTTAATTTTTAAAAACCTTATTTTTGATACAAATAAATCTGAAAACATTTTTCAGTATTTTTCAATCCCAGACAATTTTAGTTCAATTCAAATATGCCGAAAATCCGCCTAACTTGATGGGAACATACGCAAAATAATGTAGACGTGGCTATTTTTGTATCGTGGTTCTCTCCATTTTTAAATTTGCCAAAAATACCACTCTGATCAGTTTAATTCATTCATTAATTTAACGCACGATACATTCTGTGCATATTAAAATTTTTGTTATTAATAAATAAATCATTCTTATGAAATATTGTGGTGTAACGCGCTCTAAAAAAATAAACAGAAAATCGTTTACAGTTAGTTGTTATTTATGTAACAAGTCCGCAAAATAGTGTTTTAGCAGACGAATCGGATTAAGGAAGAGGCGATGAGATGAGTCCGCTAAAACTATTTTGCAGAAGTGTTGTATACAAACTTTTTTGGTACCAGCTCTCTAAAACAACAAAATTGTAAATAATTTTCTCAAATAATAAATAAAATTAGAGTCCGCAAAGTGTTGCTATGACGACTTTACGTACTAGTCCTTTAAAATAACATTTTGCGGAGTCAAAGCAGTTCCCAAAATAACCATTTTAGAGAGAGTGTACCAAAAAAAATTATAATTCATTTTTGTTAATTATAAACATGATACATTTATAAACCTTCTGTTATGTAATTAAAAATATTTCCTTTTTAGTAAGAGAATAAATATTGTAAATTATCGTAACAGTAAATATTTCCTGGAATAGTGATGAAAGAACAATAAAATTGAATGATTGTTCGTGTACTACAATGTAGAAAGTAAATAAATGTATAATAGCAGAAATAGATGTGTATAAAATGAAAAAGAATTAATAATTCAAAAAATAACACCACAGAAATAAGTTCTAATTGTACCACATAGTACCTATACATGGGAAAGTGGAAAGTCGGAAGATAAAAATACATCAATTATAAACAAAAATTAAACCCAACCATTGAAAATAATAAATTTATTAGAAAACAAGCCCAACTAACGCTTCAATATAATTTATTTCCTAATCCAAACCTTAATTAATATTTGTTATTTTGTATTCAACTAACATAATTGTATTCACATATCATCTTCGTACCACACAACCTGAAGCTTGTTTTAATTTAAATTTTTCTTAAACTCTAGGAAAATATTGGTAAAATCTTTTTTAAAACTTTAATTACCCACTTTTTTACTTAACATCTAAGTTCCCTAATTTATGCATTTAATTTTACTTTAAATATTTTATGAAGGCAGTGTATATTTTCCGGAGATAATAAATTACAGTTTTATTTTAATTTTCCTTCAGTGTATTTACTTGCCTTTTTCTGGGTATTCATGTTCGTTTTTTAGTAAGTATATACAAATATTCCTAGTCGTAAAACGTAAATAAAACGTAAACCTACTAAAATAAAATAATATTTAGGAACAAATAGCATATGCTCAGAATTTCTAAAAGATTAATCTTGACATTACAAAGTAGGTACTACGATGAGTAGTTGATTACAAAAAAAGGAATAGCTCCAGACGTGACAATATTGATTTAGTGTAAAACGCAAACAGAACTAATCCTTTTCAAATATGTTCATGAAGCAGAACAAGATGAATATGAATATTTCACAATGATAATGAGATTTTTTCACAACCGTTTCTACTAAATTATATAAAGAGATCAACTCGTACTCTACCTGGAGGTTACGAAACAATAATTAATAAACCATGTAAAAATAACGAAAACAGTTTATTATTACTTTTCTGACTTCATTGTTATAGTTTTAATGCAATCATGTCTGCATTATATTACCGTAATTAGTCGCTTTCGCTTTAATTGTACTCCCGTTGTTGTTACAGCATAACTGTTTGCTTTTGTAAACCAATTTGCGACCAGCATTCCACATATCGAAATTTTTCTTATATATTTAACAGGTTATTGTGAAACCGATTTTAAAACTAGTTTCATTTACTTACACAAGACGTGTAGGACTTTTTAAAATAAAACTTACTTCATCTAATGATAATATAAATATAAAATTCAAAAATGCTTAAAATATTTCATGCAAAACTAGATATGTAAATCTGACCCATTTCGGTATAATGAAATTTAATACACCTGATACGAAGCGATTATTGATTTGTAGCAGACTACAAATACACCAATTTCAAGAATCGTGATGAAAACTACACGTTTTATTCATTAGTTACCAACATTTTTTAATTCATAGATTTATCTCTTAGAATATTAATAAAAGAAATACGAAATCAATTGTGCCACTTTCTCGTGATAAACATTTTCAACTTCTTTGTACAAAAAAATTAAAAATTAGATACAACAGTTG
Source organism: Tribolium freemani (assembly GCA_939628115.1). Lineage (NCBI taxonomy): Eukaryota > Metazoa > Arthropoda > Insecta > Coleoptera > Tenebrionidae > Tribolium > Tribolium freemani. Next base: position 12,940,964 of record OW626785.1, on the reverse strand, counting down.
TTCTAATACAAAAAAAATATTTCACTTTCAAGAAGCGAAATTTGCCTGTTCTAAATATTTCTTTATGACAGTCTCATTTTTTGCTTCAAGACTAAATAACGAAATCTTTTATCAGTTAAAAATTATTTAGGCAAAAAGCGTGGACTTGACCTATGCGGTTCTTGGCTATTCTTTCTAAATAATGGACTTGACCTAGACCTGATTGCGTCGATTTTGGTTGTTTCAGGACACCATATTGAAAAATGTTGGGTATTTGGAAACATTGTTGGTTTATTTTATCTATTCACTAATGGATAATGCTGAGAATCAATCAGTTGATCAAAAATTAAACACTTAAAGTAAGCACGAGTAGGTAATGGTAATAAAACATTTGGATCAGTTAAAGTTTAGAAGTTATTTGTATTTGTTTGCCGAGAAATTTATTACAGTAGAGTGAACTTCCCACTTTGTTTCTGCTCCTGTGATAACTGCCAGTTCTCGGTTGTAATTACAATGCTGATAGTGATAGCTCAAGCATGGATATCGCTCTCAATGGTCATGGTATTCTGAATTGCCAAATTATGTTTTAATCCTGCGATTAACAACTTTATCGCCATTGTCACTGACGAGTATTTTATTTAACAATGTTTGCACACTTTATCCGTGATGTAGACCTAGTGATATTATTTTGCTAGAAAGCGCGAGGCATTCCAGGTCAAAGGTTACACATCCGTTGGGATTTTAAATGACTGCACAAGTTATACAATACGTATAATGACGCCTCTATTCATGATATTCCGAAGAGGATCCAAGAGAAACAAAGCGGTTCTTTAGTTCCCTTTTTCCTAACGAATCAATTATGTTTCTAAATGATCGTAAACAACCGTGACATCAGACAATCAATATAATAAATCAGCCACATACCAATATAGCTACCTTCGCACCAAAGTGTAAACATTCAATCACTTCCTAGGTCATCGCCCTAACTTCTTCACCCGGAGCTAGTTAAACGCCTGCCCGGAGTTGCCCTGCATGAACGAGCATTTGCAAATAGCAATTAATTCATCCATTAAACGCGTAACTAATAATTCTTGTACGTGTAAGAAAGATAACGAAGCAGGAAACGCGATTTTTATCCGCTGCCAGATCTAATTCGCTACAATAAACTGTGAAAGCGAGTAGTTTTGCTGAAAAATCGTTTAATTTAACAATTAAAAAGCGTCTTTGGGAAATTGCCTCACAATGAGTATTGTTTACAAATAGTCAACGTTCCATTTTTCGGTATGTTTTAGGGCATGAGCGAGTACGACCGCATCCGGAGGGCTTGTCTAAAATGTGGGGAGCTCTGGGAGGATCCGGATTTTCCTGCTACACAAGCCTCGGTCTTCTACCATCAAACTCCACCGTTTCAGTTCACGTGGAAACGACCCAAAGTAAGTTGCAAATAGGCCGGTTCTAGTAATAAACACCATTGCCCAGATGGTTTCAATTAAACAGGTGATTTGAGCAAATAACTGTAGACTCGAAATGAGCCTGGTTAATTATCTCGCTAAACTAGAAAATTAGACGAGAAAGTGCAGGAAGGGTCTAGCTTAATTATTGTAAAACATATTTTTGTTTTATGTTGTCTCTTTTTGGATAAATAAACTAAATTAAAACATCAGTTTTATGCGAATCTCGCAGACATAACTGTTGTGCTATTTTTCCTCCATACATGTAGTTTTATTAAAATTCATAGGGGATTACAGAGTGCTCACCTGAGAATTCAAACTATGTTCTTTATACATGTATTTATATTTATTTTATGACTTGTAATAATTTCGAAAAAAATAGTTCGAGAGTTTTGTTATATTACTCGCAACTATTCACGTAAAACATCACGGTTTAATATTATGATGGCCTCAGGAAATCCTTTCATTAGAAGAAAAAGATGAGATTTGATGCAACAAAATAAATGAAAGTCAATAACTGCTCTACGGCGTGAGAAAGTTTTTCGCAAGATCGCGTGTTATTTTTTAACTAGTATGTTTTTTCTTAATTGAGTTAATAATAATCAGGCAACTAGTTTTCTGTGGTGTCCCCCTTATTCCACCACCAAAAATTAAACACGTTAATCTTTAAGGGAAATCCTTAAGCCCCCGAAATTGTCGAGTAATTTTAAATTGAATATCATTTATTTATATTATTATTATATTTATATTTGAATATTATTACTATTTATAATAATTATTAGGATTTCATTTCCTGCCATCAATTACAAAAAGTTATTAGACAACCTTTGGTAGGTTCTCATTTACTTATTTGCTTGTTGAAAGTAGAATCCTGACCAAAATTATCGAAAAGTTTACTTGGATAATGAAACCAGTCCATCTGCACTAAAAATGTAAAGATTGCGAGACCACGAGAATTTAATCTGATCGAAAAACGGCTTAATTAAGTTAAAAAGCTTATTCTATTAAAGGTAATAGCTCTAAAAATTGGAATTGAAAAAGGACAAATTGCTGAGGAGATTAAAAAAGTAAAAGGCGAGAACCTATTTTTACCTACATGAAATTCTTTAGGTTAAGAACTATTTGCACTTATTTCTTTGTCTATTTACCATCCTGATGGTTATAAAAAAGATTTCCGCGAGTTGTTTTCGTTTGTTTTGTTTGAATAATATTAAATCTCCTTAGCAATTCTACGACTTGAATTTTTTCAAGGATGAAAGCTTTTGCTTTACGTGTGAATAAGTAACGACAGCGTTTACCACATAAAGCCCCTATAATCATAATTTATTCCATAGTAGTTGCTTCTGATTATATGCATTTCGGCCTTTGGATTCCAAAGAAGCGCGCTGTGTTAATCAGTTCCAACAATGCGGGTTATTATAACGTAGAAACTTACTAAATATCTACATTTTAGATTTCAAAAGACGATTAATTAAGTATAAAAGCTTTAGTGTGAAGTTAACAGATAAGAGAGTTTTGCGGCTGTATAATCACCGACTTTCTTAAACCTTCACAATGTATAGGTATTAAAGAAACTGGATAAAGTATGATAATGTTAATCAATTAAATCAGATAATTGTTTCACTTGACAAGGTCGAAAAATAAAACAAATTATGTTTATTACTGCTCTAGCATTTTGCGTTTGAATCTGTGCCAAATACTTTCCATTTCTTACAAATATTCGAACTTGATGGGCTCATAGCTCAATAGACATTGCTTGTACGACAATCAGGCAACTAGGTCAGGTGAAAAACAACGCTTGCTAATTCCTGAAATTGTTTTTCCGGAGCGACAACTTTCTCTCGATTTTCCCAATAAAGAACGATTCTGTCGGTCTAACACAACTCGCAGGAACGTTCACACATAAAACAAATTTTATCACTTGACGCATGTAAATTCACCCAGATAAGAACCAGAGATACTAGAATGCAGTTTCTAGTAATTATCGGAATCTAGATCGCAACGACCTTTCTTGCCAATTTCGAAAAATGCAAACAATAAAGCATTGCGTACTCATGTGATAAACAATCAAACGCGACCATAAATCTGTTTTGAAAAATGTTAAATATCATTTCCATATGTCCTAGGGCGAGGTCGCCTGTTTACCGCGACTGAAAATGTAAACAAAAATCGAGCACATTCCTCGAGTTGGTGTCACCATTTTAGTACTATGGCTGACAATGAAAATTAATTATTTACCACCGATTCAAATTTTTCAAGTAGGATAGCCGTTTACATTGTCGAAACAAGTGTAAAACCGCTATTTGCATAACACTCCAATAACATGTAGTCACCCACAAGCCCATTATCATTCGGTTACATAACTGTCTGCATTACAATTTTGATTTTTCGAACTCCTACAAAAGGTTTCCAGATCGAATGTTAAACTGGTAGAAAAAACTGCTGGTTTTCTGGAAGCCAGGGTGCCTATACAAGGAGCCTATCTGCCATTTGGATCCTCACATTGGCTAACAAAATTTAAATTTCGAACTCAAAAACTAGAAAAAATATAATTACAACTTAATTCGAAATTAAATTTTGTTATGGCCATAGCTTTCAAAATCTGCACTTTTAATTAAGTTTTCACAGTAGTTCGTGAGGAAAAAAATCAGTTCTGTAGACAAATAAAACAGTAGATATTTTTTTTTAAATTCATTCAATATTTTATTATTTAAAAAAATTGGATAATTTAGGTCCTTTAAACTCTTTTAAAAATTTATTCAAAATTGATTATAACTGTTTCGGCTTTATATATCCACCATCAGATCTAAAAAATGCATAAATAGATGATAATTCAGGGATAGGTTATCATAAATACACCATGTGCACTTTTTAGATCTGATGATGGCTATTATAAAGCCAAAACAGCTGTAATCAAGTTTAAAGGACATAAATTATCTAATTTTTCGAACATTCCCAATCTATTTAATGTATTTGGAAGAAAACCATGAATTAAAATGTGAAAAATTAGGCCAAATCCGAACAAAACTCAGATGAAAAACCCAGAACGTGTCCTGGTCACTTTAAACATGAGAAAACCTATTAAGAAAAAAATTATAGTCATTCGAAAGTGGTTCACCAGACCTGTGGAAAATTTCTGAACTCTCGACGGCTGCATCCGCCGATCCGCCCCTGATTGAAAGCTGTAAATCTGAGGCAATCTCTTCAATAACAATAAACTCTAAATGCTCTCTAAGAGAATGCGGCCTATAACTCGGCTATTAACAGCGAGCAACTTAAAGTAGTGGAAGTAAATTTATTCGTTTTATTTTTCCTGTTGGTTCTCGTTTAAAGTTATTTGCAGTGTCAGTAGATAATAACCATTGGAGAGTTTTGCTCATCTTATTTTAATCCTGGCGATCACAGCATGAAACAGAATCAAACTTAATTCCCTTCTTGAATTTCAAAGCGCTAAACACGAGTACGAATCGGATTTATTTCAGTTTGCGAAAGTTCAAGACCATCAAGTGCTAATAAATCAGCCGCGATTTTTGCAAATTGCATCAAACCCAATATTTTGTGGGCTTTTAGTCGTAGATCTGCTGCAAGTATCGTGGGTTTTCAAGCGTGGGCAAGAACGGACGTTCACTTTTAACACTATCATAAAAACTTCTACCTCTACAGAAGGTCTTTTTATTGTATGATTCTTGTGAATGACGACGTAATGACTGATTCGTTTGACCACCAATTCGGAATTCATTCTAGCAAATTCATAGCGTGAAGCGAGAGGTTACTGCCCTCAGCCAGCGTCGAAATCTCCATAAGTACACCCAAATTACCAACACGCTCACGTGCCAAACGGAATGCGAGCTTTTCTGTATGCCCCACGTAACCATGTGGGTGCAACGAGAAACAATACATTATGAATACAATTATCCAACCTTGATGCAACATATTTCAGACATCCCACTTGAGATTTACTTACAACTTACACTGGGATTATTTCAGGATCTCTGCGCGAGGCCAGGATTCGTCCAGGATGGACCGCTCCAGTTCGACATCATCCCAGGGAAGATGGGTAAGTGAAAGGCCCAGCAAGGGCAAGGTCGCGTTGATAAGCACAAAAGCTCTGATGCAACCTTGACTATTGTGAGTGAAAGTCTTTGTCTTGTAGGGTAATTAGTTTATTTATGAGGCGCGGTTTGTGAGGATAGAATCGTATCGACAAACTTTACACTAGACGAAAAGCAAACAAGCCACGGACAAAGAAAAATTGATCGTTTTATTGTCTGAGAAAATTCGTTTTGAAAGGTCGTGGCATTTACAAAGTGCAGCCACCCACAACAATTTTCCAATTTTTAATAACACGAATTGCTTTTCACTTTGAAGCAAAAAATTGCTTTCCTCGCGAACATCCCATAATGATCCTCCTCCAAAAAATTTGGAACAGCAATCAGTATAACTTTCATTAAATTGCTAGATATGTTTATTCGCGGAGAAAGTTTTGCAACCAATTATAATACGAGCCCGTTAATTACACTTTTATGGTCATGTCAGCGTATTACTTTTGACGAGGAATTCAAGTTTAATTAAAATAAGCTTTGCAATTTATTAAATAATTTATTCACTACTTATTGACTAAATATGGAAATCGCGGTCGTGAAAAAATCAAACAACTGTTAAAAATTTGCGATTCATGAATAATAACTTTCAAGAACAGGAAATACAATTTACATTGCTCGACGTATTTTTATTGTTTGTTTTCAAAGGCTGCAATATTGTGATAACATTTCCTTTGTTTTTTATCCATTCAAAATTTATCTAAAAGCGGCTAAATCTCGTTGGCTGAAAGAGAGCCGCTCATTAAACGCCAAGGCCGAATTTATTTTATTTTGTTTTCGAGCCGTGCTAATTATTGGGATGTGAGATAATGGGTTATAAATTGCTTCGTTTTTTCAATTGTGTGTTGTTATTTAAACAGGAATCTAATATCTGAAAGAATATCCGAATGTTACTGTTATTACCTTCACCCACATTCTTTCGAGTGAGCTTCCGGAAATCCAATTTTACGACAGTTAACATTGTACTCTTATAAATTACAGAAGATTACCTTAGGTGTTGTTGTACAGATGTTCACGTTCTTTCCTCATCAAGGTTTTTTGACGAATAAATTGTTTACGCTGTCAGGCATACATTAAAACACGAAAATGGCTACGAGTTTTAATCATGGACGCTATTCAATCTAAATTTAAAGGTTTATAGCTTTGAGAACCTACATACTTTACGCTATAATAAACTGATAAAACTGTAAAACTAATAAAGCAATCAGCATATTTAAATTTAAGGTTTTAATTGATAAAAACCTACTCGAAAACCCATTATGCACTTCATTTATTTCATTTGTTCCGTTAGACTAGGAATTTTAATGCAGGTAATAAAGTCATTTCTTCTTCCTTTCGTATCATCACAAGGCTTTGTTTCAATGCTTTGAAATTGGTTTTTCGATTGATCCATATTCTCATGTGAAAAAATTAGAGGCATAATGTTTAACACCAACTCTTGTATTTATTGCTAGAATAATTATATCTAGACAGTTTTACATACTATAATATCTAATAATTAGATAAAATATGAATAAATAAAGATTAACATCGACGCGACTAGTCTCCAATGAAAGTGTAGAAAGTCATTTTTATCGCTTTAGGCTGTGGCACTATAAATTTTAACTTTTTTTACTACTAGGTATATTCTTCTGACATATTTTATAACGCAAAAAATAAAAAATGTAACAAAACTATTCCAAATTGGATATAGTTTCTAGTTTCTCGTGTTTTTTATACGATAATCCTCAAGTTAATGGAAACAGCAGATGTATTCGACTTATTTATTTTCGAAATTCCTTGATTAATTAAATGCGAGTTTATTAACAATTTTTGGGTATTTTATTAATTATTAAGACAAAGCTTCAATGATTCTACACTCAGAAAAAAAAGTGTAGATAATACGCGAAAAAGAGTTACTATTGCGCTTGTAGTAGTGAAATAGGCCGCAAATTATATCACTACAAAATAGTTTTTATAAATTCGTGATTATTACACCTACCAGCTGTTATTTTTACACTGCGGACTTATAGTATATTTTACCACTACAGATGTAGTACAATTTAACGTTATACGATGTGTTAAACCAACTATTTTTTTATGTAGATGCTACTATAGTAAATGTTACTATTAGGGTGATTGGCAGTTACTATTAAATTTTGATGGGTATATTTTACAGTTCGATGAGATTGGTAATAATAATACACAGTGATTATAAATATCCCTACTTTATTTTATTAAAAAATACATTAAATACCTAGGTATACTATTTCCAGCCAATAATTAAGTGAAAAACAAGTTACTAACACTTTGCGATTCAAGTAGTACCGAACCAAATTTTAGTTTTTCTTTTAAAACGTTTTATTTTCCGTTTTGATGAATCACAATGTTTAGGCATAAGCCCCTATTAATAATTAACTAGGAGTATTCGCATTTACCTGAGGAAAATAGTTAAAATTCTTTAAAATTTTCGTCTTGTGAATGTCTTCAGGTAACTAAAAACAAATCCACTACCAACAATAAATATTGATTAGAACACAATGTAAGAATGATTATTAACACTTTACAAACGTCGTTAAACAAATATAATCCCAAATCTTTAGCACAACACGTTTTGAAATCGAATTTGACAGGACGACAAAACATGACAAGTGCAAAATCGGCGGAGGATTACAAGCGCGGGAATACTACCAACCTAACAGTACGCACTAAACACCCCGCTCATACGTAGATCTCAGTAATTTTAATGTTTCCAGGTTATTTAAAAAAGTCCAATTTCTCGCTGGAAATACAATACCTATATGTACTCTATAAAACTATGTACACACATATTGTCATTTATTAAGACATTAGAATGCAACAAAACAAACAAAATGAGAAAAAAAATTTACAAGGTTTTTTAATAACAAATAGTTATTTTTTATTTAGAAGCAAAACTAATGGTACTTCTAACTGTTTGGTGGTGTCCTCATCAGCACAGTAGTGACACTGTCTCGGGTTTGTACCTGTTAAAATTTTTTATCTAAAATACGATCAGTCATACAAATAATAACATCAACAATACAAAAAGTTACAATAATAACAAAAATTTACTTACCCTGCTGAAATATGGAAAGAATTCTTGATGATTCCAGTCTTCACATAAGTGAACATACAGCATAACTTTCCATTATTTTAACTTTAAAATTTTAAATACCATTTAAAGCAAACTTTACCACATCACCACAACTTTAGAATTACTATCATGACAGGGAATACTAATATATAAGAACTTAAGATGACCGTCAATGTCAATCACACTTCTTCAGCTGGAGCTTCTGTTGTTCTATCACTCCTATATGTGTATCTTACTTACTTTATACATTCTGTAGTGGTAAATAGTACAGCTAAGTTGTGATCAAGTTGGAATATAATATTTTGTAGTAGTGAATTCTACACTTAAATTGCAATTGATTTTACTATTCACTTGCTTCGTAAAATCTACACAAGAAAAAAGAGTTTAACTTACTATTTGTAGTAGTAAAATTTACCTCGCACTAGAACTATTTTTTATTAGTAACATCTACACTTCTAGTAGTAATATTAACCACCTCATTGTTACCATATAACATATTTAAGAGTTGCATATACCGTACTTTTTTTACTACTACAAGTGTAGTAATAACAAACACATCATTTTTCTGAGTGTAATTCGTACTTGAAGTAAATCCTTGAATAAAAAATATGTAGAAAATTATTTCATAAACATAGAACAACCACACTGTTCAGAAGAGTGACTTTTTTGTAGGTATAATTCAGATTTTTTCGTCGATCTTTTCGCTCACTATCAGATTATTTTTTTGAGTTTTTGACCTTTTTATTACCTTTTTGAAACGTAATCCTGATTATAACAATCATTCTTGAAACAAATACGTTAATAAGCATTTGATATTTACTCCAGAGTAGGCAAGAACAGCAAAAAAATTGGCTAAAGTTCAAAAAATATTACAGATTTGGATAGAAATGGTGTTAATTACTTTTTCTTGATACGTTTCAAATTTCCTGTTACAGTAAATTCTAACGCTCTGATCAAGAAGTTAGCCAAGATTTTATTACACAATTTTAACAACCTAATGAATGCTTAGGATTATTCCTACTACCTTTTTTGACATTTCCAGCCATAAATTAGAGGTAATTAAATGATATTGCTCAACAGAATTAAGCGCAATTCCATTTTGCCTCAGTATATTAATAAAGATTTCAGCGTTTCGTAATTTCATCCGCCTTTATCATGCCTCGACAAAATCGGTCAAACGCGACAAAATTAGTATTCCTTCCGCGAAAAACCTATTCACATATTATGGTCCCACATCCGTTATGTCAAATACGAACAATTTCCGGTAATTTCAGTAATGGAATGCTAATTCATAAATAATAATTGTTTACACAGCGACACGTAACTCGCATCTTTTCAGTGAAAGTAAGATGATTTTCGCTGCTTTGGGAAACAAATTTCACATTTTTAATTTAATATGCCTTCGGTGAAACTATTCACGCTTATTTGAAGATGAATATGCACACAAACGTACCTACGTGGAAAACAAACGGTGCGTTTATACGCTTCTGTGAAAGCTGCAGATTTATGGTGTGTCACTGAATTTACAATTTCCATCTGATATTTTTAAGAATTCGGAAAATGTGGGCCATTTGGCGACAAGTGGATTAGAATGACCCGATTGCTGACGATTTTCTTCTTGGTGCACGTGCGCCTCCAAAGAGAGAACATATTGATTACATGGCCTTGTATGGATATCAAGCATTATTACCAGCATAATATGTAACCTACTCCTTGAAAATAAGACGAAGCAAGCTAGTACTCGTAGTAATGAAGAATTACATCTCTGTATGCGCAAGGAGATGAAAAAAAGTAATTACATAGGGCATCTGCTATCTTATCGCCGGAATGAAATTAAACTAGTTTCTTAGAACTAAACAGTATTCTGCTCACTTCAGGGCAATTATTGTCTTGTTGCTGCAATAAAATGAGACAAGGTGCGTGCATCTTGATCAAATCGGCTCACTTTTCCACGAGAAAACTCTATTACACTTAACTATTTTAGTCGTGGACAGGTAAGGATATATTAAGCAACGTGAAATTGAAAACGGACTGTGTTATATTTGTGGTATAATTATGACGGCGTTGGTTTTACTTCCAATTTATAGAACGTAACGAATGTAATTTGACTCAATTGAGATTACGCTTGGAGGAACGTGGACATGTATACCGCGAAAGTGTTTTTTGTTTTCTATTTTAAACACTACAATAATTTTTACAACCAATAAATGGAAATCTTCTAAAAATACTATCTGTGAGAAAAAATTACAAGTCTCACTTTCATTTTCATTCTGTTATCTTACTATTACTGCTTTTGTTACCTTCTCTTCAAAATCTTGAGTAAGATAGAAAATGCAGTAGAAAAATTCCTGCAAGTGTGCGGTTTTTTATTTTTTTTAATGCCACATTCTCACACACACATTTAAATCGAGTTCGTCTCATTAAGTTTAAAGCTGTTGCTACTTTTTATTTTACGTCCTAATTGGTAGTTATAACTAACGATAACGAATAAAAATATAATGTGATTACTGCTTAAAGCTTATTTGTATTTCCTCCTTCATAACAAGTCAATTTTGGTGAAAGGCATTTATTTTTTAGCTTAAAGTGATGTAATTATCGGAACAACTAATTGGAAGAAAATATTTGTCCTTTCAAAATTCAACAGCGCAAAAAGGTTGAGAAATGAACATAAAAAAACGCTCAGTGGTTAATTTGTGCCATTTTCTGGTCAACGAGATTCAGGACAGTTCTATTTATATCAATATAATATTTCAAAACGTTTAGTTTAAGTAGAATGTGAAAATTTGAACTTTGTGAAACTGTTACAAGTTAAAAGAGATTCGTTTTTTAATCAATGTGTGACTTATATTATAACATTTAACTTTACGTTATTTTTTAGACCAAAAAGCCCAGTTTATTGGAAACACAATTGGACATAAATTATAACAATAATAAAAAAAGAAAAACCAGGTTTTTACAAGCTGATGAGCCATAATATTTATTACGCATGCTAATTGCGTTAAATAACTATGATTTAAGATGTATCCATCTACTTGTAGAAATTAATTTTAGTGCCTCTAAGTTTTTCAAGTTGTTGAACCTGTCTGAGAATCTACAGTTAACGATGTATCATTGTTAACACCTCTAATTGTGCCAAATAAATATTTCTATCCGAAAATAGAACAATAGAAAGAAGAAGTCCAATGAATCACATTTTCTATATCAGAATCTGCAACAGTAAAAACCTACGAAACCATTATCTCACCACGAATTCAATTCAATTTCAAATTTAGACCTGGTCATTAAGTTACCTGTTTAACACCTACCTGGTCATAAACAGCGCAAAGATAACTTCGTTTGTTCTTTTTACAGGTGACAGATGGCTCGTCTCCTGTTTGGGTGTTTTATATTTAAATAAAGGACTCTTCTACCGAGTCGTGCCAGCAGACCAGTCTTTTAATGGAGATCAATACGCTGGAGTTTTCCGATTTCGGCTTTGGTGGTGCGGTGAATGGACTGAAGTTTTGGTGGATGATCGTTTACCCACTGTACATGGGCGACTGGCTTTCCTGCAGTCGCAAAATTCGGACTATTTTTGGCCAGGATTGCTCGAGAAAGCGTACGCCAAGTAAGTGTTTAATGAAAAACAATTTGAGAGTCAGCTGCCTGCTGTAAATTAAAGTTTTAACGAAGGTGAATGACATTATTTCGATGTTATAAATCCGACATTATTGGCCTGATTTAACACATCCGACTCCATATAAATCTTCATTAGAAATAAATAAATGTCGACGTTAGTAAAACAATAATTTAATAATAAAATATTCATACGAATAAGATCAATTCTACTTACATAATTCCATATACATATGGTTTAATTTTTCCGCGAATCTAGTTGATATAAAGTAGGTATATATAATAAAAGTAAAAGTTATTCTAGTTGAAGGAACATATGCTCAACACAAAAAAACAAATAATTTTTATTCAATTTGTCTCATTAATAAAGTAGGTACGGAGGGTCCTTTACTGTAACAGTTTTTGCATGAAAAAGCAACATTCCAGTATCTCACATTAATTACTGGCCGCACATGTGCTTGTGCTGCTTATACATAACGGGCTTTCAAACTGTATTTAATCCTGAATAAGAGAAAACTAGAGCAGCTCAAATGAAGATGCAGCAGGTATTACAATGACGCATGATGTAAAGCCGTTATTTATTATTCGAGTAGTTGCTTTTATAATTATTATGCCACTGTGTCACAATTAATAAAACAATGAGTTGTAAAGTCATACAAACAAATAACTGGAAATGTTGAGTGTTTAGTGGACGAGTACCGAAGTAATTGACTGAATCCAAACGAAACTATTTATAAATGAATATAAAATAATGTTTTGCTTTGTTTTAAACTCAGCAAATGTAATGACCTGTAGAAATGGTAGAAAAACAACTGAAAAATTTGCTTTAAAATACTAGACTCGAAAACTAGCATTTTAACTTAACCGATTGATTTATATGGTCTATAGTTATTAATACTTAATTAGCATTACGCTGAAAATAAAACAATTTGAAAAACGCAGTGAGTAGTTAAGTGGTAGCTGAAATAACCAATTTATCTTAATGGTTTTTTGTGGTGGGCCTACCTGCGGTCTATTTTTGACGCAGGAATATATCTAAATCAAGCCTAATTGGCTTTTGTTCAAAGTTCTCTTTAACCAGTTGAATAACTCCTTCGTGTAACCTTGTTGTAGCCTTCCACCATAAAAAGATTTCTCCTTCAGTATTTCATATTGAACGATTTTGCAAGAAAACAAAAAAGGGAAGATTAAAATAAATAAAACATGAACAAGAAACTACAAAGCGTGGAGTAATGAAAGTTGTTAAACAATGTGAACAGACTTTGAGATCTTTGACTTTATTGAAGAATATGTCTTATAATCTTTCTTTTTCTTTTAAAAACTCAGGTGATGTAAATTATCCACGGCAAAATAACAATTTCATTTCCACTTTCAATGCAAAAACGAAATACATATAAGTAAAATAATAACAAAAGGAATATGTATTATAGATAAACATTATTTTAGCATTAATGATGCTCTGCCAACATATTTATCGGTGATAAAATTATGCATACAGAATCCCGTATCTCTCGCAAATATTTAACTAACGGTGAGTGTAGACATTAAAAAAAACATATGCTAATGAAAGCAAGGAGGAAAATAAGCGAATCGTTCGATACCATCAAGCTAAGACAAAAATATTACTCGCAACCTTAACAGTTTCCCTTTTTATCATAGACATTTATCTTAACCGCTTCTCCTAGCTGTATATTAATACTGGTTTATGCGTAACAGAAATTTTTACTTTACCTTTTCACACAACTCAAGTTTAGTTTTTATCAACGTTCAAAAATTAGTCAACTTGAGGTTTATATTCATCGTGGACTTGAACCAATCTTTTGTGATAGAGAAAAAGTGTTTGTGGCTCACCGCAATGTATCGAAAAAACGTAACCCGAAGGTTGGCCGTTTTATTCGAGAACGGTTTAATTAAAATGCAGCAAAACCGCTAAACTGAATTTGACTTTTTATTAATACGTCAGACTGCTGTTAGTGGACCGAACGGTAAATGCAATTTACTGAAGATAAAAATTGGCTAAAATTGGATCAACAGCTAATTCTAAGCCCTTCCAAGTCTCTCAACAGTCACAATATTCAATGTCAGGAAAAATCGGCATTTCTTTAAATCATACAATTTTTTGGCCATCTTGAGCTTACACCTCATTACCAAAGCCATCAAAATGGTTTTGATTGCTTACATTCGATAACCTTTGACCTTAATCATGCTGAAAACGATAAAATCGTTTCTGAAACTTTTAAATTCTGCACTAAATTCTCCTTTTTTAATAATGAATGCAATAAATCCAAATTTGGAGACTGGAAACAAATGATGTCACATCATTTAGTGCCATCAAAATATTTGGATTCGTTTGTACTATAGCAACTTTCTAAATCACCTGCTAGACTAGGCAAGCCCAATATTATCCAACTTCTCCCATACTGATAACACTATTTATATCTCCTACTTGGTTTACAAACTAGAACATTGCAAATTTCTACATAATTGTATGTAATACATCATGCAAAAGGTGTGTCAAAAAACCAGCCATCTTGAAACCGAACATTACAAAGTGTTAACCTTTTATTTAGTAAATAAAATTATTTCATGATTTAACGGTAAATTATATGTGATTGTAAACTATGCCTTACATTACCTTTCGTGAGCATTGGTACCGTTCAAGGTATTGCTAATAGCATTTTCCCATGAACCGGAACCTAATTAAGCATTCTATTCTAATAACATTGTTTCTTGTAGAATTTAAAACATTATTATTCTGTGCAGATTACACGGGTCTTACGAAGCCTTAAAGTACGGTTCACTCCTCGATGGTTTAGCGGACCTGACCGGGGGAATCACCGAAAGCATTCCAATTAGACAAGATGCCACCACATGTGCCAGACTTTTACACAAACTTTTAGACATGACATCAATTATCACCTGCACGGTGCAACCGCCCAACTTCCAGATGCGATCGAGCGTGGAAAAGCTACCAAATGGAATACAACTAGGCACTAATTATCGAGTATATCTAGTGGAAAGGGTCGAAACGTATAGTGGTGAAGCCGTTCAGCTGGTGAAACTGCGAAACGCCCTAGGCCCGGCTTCGGAATATGTAGGTCCTTGGTCGATAGATTCCCCAGAATGGTCTGAAGTGTCCCCAAACAGCCTCGAAAGGCTCCATTCCGAGCTTTCCGAAGGCGAGTTCTGGATGTCTTACCCCGACTTTATCAAAACTTTCACACACATGGAAGTTATTCATTTGGACAGCGACACCAGCAGGGACGAACCCAGTCTGCACAGCAAAAACACGTGGCAAATGAGGCTATATCAGGGGAACTGGCTCAAAGGAGTCTCAGCCGGGGGCTGCCGGAACAACCCCGAAACCTTCCACATAAACCCCCAACTCCACCTCCTTCTCAGCGAAATGGAGGAAGTCGTGGTGTCGCTCAACCAACATAGCATAATGGAGCCCAAAGTCATAGGTTTTACGGCGTATTCGATACCAAAAAGCAACACAGAGACGATCGGGAAATCGTTCTTCAAAGCCAACAAGTCTCTGTTCAACTCACAATACACCAACAGTCGGCAAGTCAGCTACAGGTGCTACTTGGAACAAGGGGGTTATCTGATTATTCCCACAATATTTGAGCCCGGGCAAGAGTCGGGTTTCACTCTAAGGGTTTACTCAAGCAAACCCTTGAAACTGAAGTTATTAGACACTGTACCTCTCCTCCTCAAATCGGCAATAGTCAAAGCACCGCCTTTGCTCGACGGCAAAAGCTTCAGTCAATACGAAGCCGTGTTTTTGCAACTTGCGGACGAACACAGAACCGTCAATGCCTTCGAGCTGCAGGAATTATTGGACGCTTGTTTACCGAACGATTACATCAAAAGTTGTGCCTCGATTGAAGTTTGTAGACAAGTCATACTCACGTTCGATGTAAGTAAGATAAATAACACGAAATTTGCCTGATTTGGGTTTTTCAGACGTCCGGAACAGGCAGACTGAAGTTTAGTGATTTCAAGGATTTGATGTGTAGTTTAAAATTTTGGCAAACTTCGTTCAAAAACCACACAAAGGAGAAGACAGGAATATTGAAAGCTGAGAGGTTTCGGGATGCTTTACAAGCTGTTGGTTTTCAGTTAAGCAGTGACGTTCTGGCCACGCTTATATTGAGATACATGAGGAAAGACGGAACTTTACGCTTCGGAGATTTTGTCTCTGCCATATTACATTTGACTGTTGCTTTCAGTAAGTTCGTTGTTTTGGTCATTTCAGGGTTTGAGTAATCTGTTTCAGATATTTTTAAAATGAAGGATCCACTACAAAATGGTAGTATCAAATTAAGTCTAGCAGAGGTAAAGCAAATAAAATGAAATACAATAATTTAATTATCACATTTTCAGTGGCTGAAATCATCTTTATCTTGCTGATTTTTCGTTGCTTCACATGTACATAAAATATATATACTATGTATATTATAAATTAATTTTATGTATTTTGTAAGATATCGAATAGTTTTAATAAAAAAAATATGAACAAGCTTGAAAGTTTTATTTTGAACCTAAAGCATTTCTCGATATTTCAATAAAAAATAGATTGATTTAAAGCAATTAAAACAAAAAGCTCTTCTACAAAAGAGTCCTAAGTAGTAAGTCGTAGCGAATGATTTTCTTGCCCCGTTTCCCCAGAAAAATGAATTTACAAAATGGATCGCGGTAGCACTGTCATTGACATCCAAGTTCTTAATTTTTTGTTCCATTTTGCGTCAATATTCTATTTATACTGCTTTTTATACCACATTATTGCAATTTCTACAAGCATCCTGCTATCACACCGTGTGTTGCAGACACAGCGATTTCTTTCCGAACGTGACTTTTTCCTGAAGAATGAAAGTAAATAATAACAATTGATTTACTACTTTTGACATTTAGGCACAAATTTTTAGAATAGAAAGAAAATTCTTCTGCCAAATAAACCGATTATTAAACGCTCGGAGTCACACATCGACAGAAGCCATTCGGACAAGCCTCTGAAAAAGCAAATATTCACCAGTGTTTCGTTGCATCAGAATTTGGAGTTTTTTCAGCAACAAAGCAACTTATTTCCTAAACCTCTACCAAATTACGGAGACGCCGACACTTATTTCAGACAAAGTTTAAGAAACTATAACTATTTTGATATCTCATTTTTCGGTAAAAAACGTAACAGTGGCGTTAAAAGTGCCAGGTCTGCAGAAAATTTAAAAAAGGTAAAGTCAGTGTCATTTTTGCTCAAATTTTGTCATTCACGCCTGCAGAAAAAATCTTCTTCGTCAGTAAAGTCCAAAAGACCCTCAACAGAACCGAGGAGTCCTATTTTAAAATTAAAATTACCTGAAATCAAAAAAGAAACTGAAGAATTTGATGCAGACATCTTTTATTCACCAGACAGTCAGAAAAGTTTTAAGGAATCAACTCGTACTCTAACAAATAACAAATCTGATAGTAGCTTACTAGAAGACGACGAGAAATCTGGTGAAATAACTCCAATTAACATGGCTGAGGATGGTGAAGATTTTGCTGAGGAATATGAAGCCCAAGCTGAAGCTGAACCAGCGCCACTCGTGGGAGATGAAACAGAAACTGAAGGCGAAGAAGAAGACGAAGGGGAAGTAAGTTTCTCTTTCCCAAAAAAATTACTTTACTCATTCTACACAGGATGAAATGAAGCAAGTTGAACAGATGATAAAGCAAGCATCAGCAGAACTAGCTGAAGTAACAGAAGAAAATCAACAACTTATAGAAACATTTACTGAAGTGAGTTAGTACAATAATGTTTTATTCAAAATTATCATTTTTCTTCAAAAAGGAGGAAGAAGGGGAACTAGACGAAGGAGAAGGAGCTCCAATGAAAGCAGCTGGTGATGGCTCAACCTTCAAGTTTGACCCAGCAATAGACGCTGCGGTTCTCAGAGAATTAGAAGAAGCTGAAAAACAAGCCAAAGCTACGGCGAAAATAATCTACGAACTGAAAACACGAGTGACCGAATTGCTAAAGAAAGAGAAAAACACTGAAGCTGAAGCTAAGGAATTGGAGGAGAAAAATAAAGAACTCAAAGCTCAAATGCTTCTATTCGAAGAAAAAACCAAAAGGATTCAGTTCCTCATCGCCCAAACTAATCTATTCGATAAAATGATACCACCGCAAACCCCTCTTCAAACGCCTCATAATGAAGATGTACTGCCGAAAGTAATAGTCTGTGGAATGACCGAGCATAATATTCCGAAATTACTGTTGTGTGATGATAAAAAGAAATCCTGTTCTCCGTCTTGTGACAAAAATGTAAACATTCCAATGGTTGGGTTCGATACTTAAAATTGTTCTTTGTTAAAATAATCATTTCAGTCTGTTGTGCCTAAATTTGCCAAAAGGCTGAGTGATAGTTACACGATGCAGGAAAAATTAGCCGCTGAAAATGCCGATTTAGAAGGCATGAGGTATATTCTTAGCAACACTTGACAGTTACAAAATAATTCACTCAAAAAGCCAGTGTCAAAAAAACTAAAAAAAAATGTAAAAAAATCATGTAAAATTCCAGGTATAAATTGCAGTCCGACCTACTCAATAAAGACCAAACGATTGAATACCTCCAAAGAAAACTCTGCACCATTCAGTGTGAAATGCGAGTCCTCTGCAAGGAAAATTCAGAACTGAACGAAAAAGTGCAACAGGTTTGTATATATTTTGTGAAACTTTGAGAGTCCAATGTTTGCAGATTTGCGGCCACAAACAAGACGTCCAAAAACCGAAAAAAATGCCGTGTGGAAAAGGAAAAGGGCCATGTCCTGCCGATATCGAGCACCGACTCAATGAATATTCCGAAACCACCAAAATTCTGGTAACATTTTAGACATTTTGTTCAGGAAAGACTACCATTTTTTCAGGAAAAACAACTCTACGATATGGAAAATGACGTAAAAACGATGCAAAGTGAACTAACTGCTGTTCAAACCGAAAGAGAACATTTAGAACAACACAAGAAAATTATTATTTGTCCTCCCCCCATGTGCCACCCTTGTGCCCCTCCTCCGTGTCCCCCCTGCAGCCCTTGCATTGTCCCTTGTTCAGACTTGCAATTGAGGGAATTGAGGGAGCAATACTGCAGATTACAGGATGATTTCAAGAGCAAGGTGACTGAAGTTGGGGGACTTAGGGCTGATAATGAAAAATTGAAAGCGACGGCTAAAGAGGCAGAAGATGCGCAAAAAAAACTTGAAGACAGAGTGCGAGAATTGGAGAGGACGCTAAAAAGTTTCAAGACTGATAACAACAAAGCGAGTATAGTAAAGTGTTAGGAGCAAAACTAATAACTGTTTTTAGTTTGTGGGATCGAAGGAACAGTTAATAGAACAGGAACAGCAACTCGCAGTTGCGAAACAAAGATTTAGAGAAGCGCAGGACGAGTTGGAGGAATTGAGATCGTTTATTCAGGACCAGCAGGGGCAACTTGACGACTACAGAAATAAAGTAAGTATTGCGTTTTTAGATTTGACGGTTTTAACAAAATTTTAAGTACTTGGAAGCCCAACAAGAAGTCGAAGAACAACGAAGACACATAGATATGTTGGAAATGGACGCCAATCGAGTGAACGAGCAAGTGAATTTAGAGATCCAACGAGTGAAAAGTCAGTTTCAAGAGAAATTGCAAGAGCTTTTGCCGCTTCCTGATTTACTGAAAACCACTCAACTGAAACTGCAAGAAACTCAACAGATGCACCTTCTCGCTGAGCGCAACAACGAAGCTCTTCAGCGAGACTTGCAGTTGTATAAGGATAAAATTGCCGAGATTACCGGCGAGATGGACAAGGCTCGCAGTGACAACAAATTAGGCGAAAACGAGAAACTGTCGCTGGCGCAAAGAATTGAAGAAATGGAGACGAAAATAAACGAATTGGAGGAAGAGAATTTCAGTCTGAGAGAGGACATGAAACGAACGGAAGAAACCTTGGAAGAAACCGAGCGAGAAAAGGAAGCAAAACTACACGAAATTGCTCAACTAGCCGCCCAGTTGGAGACGGTTCGTGAGGAATCTGCCCGGCAAGTTGCCAGGAATAAGGAAAGATGTGAAACGGTTAGGAGGTCGATGCAGAACCAAATATCCGATTTGGAGAGACAGCTGGCTCAAAGTAGGGCGCAAGCAAGGGCTGCACAGAAGGACAGGGATGAAATTCGGCAAAAAATGCAAGCGCAGATTAATAATCTCCACGAAAACTTCGAAGATGCGCAAATGCGAATTAGAAATCTACAAGGGCATGTCAATTTCCTGAAAGAGTCGTATACTCCGAATGTTCCCGGAGTTGGCGATACTGAGTCGGTCTCCGATCATCAAGATCCTTGCAACTGCGGACGAGATTTTTGAAAATTTTATACTGTAATGAGACTGTAAACAAATCACCTGAAATATATTTCGATGAACCATTTTTTATTTTTAATAACTTTATGTTTCACCATGCGTATCTTTAGCTGCATATCATGCAGCTAGACGGAAATATATTAATTAAGATAGATGAACACAAGATTTTGTAAAATTCGGTAACAAATTTCAAATATTTTCAATATTTATTTGAGTTTTGAGTGTGGAAAAGTGCAACTATAAAACTGTTAATAACCAATAACCAGTATAGCACATATTTCATATATAATAAAAGGAATATCTTTTAATTCTGAGATTTTTATGACTTAACCTCACCACCATGTGTCATTTCACTCATGTCATGCTGCCAAGTTACTTGTCACCTTTTGTCAAAAGTCAAAAAATCTCCGAGTATTTTCGAATTAGAGATTACACTTTTTCGAAAAAAAAAACCACAAATTGCTTATTTTATTATCCACCACATAACTTTTTGTAAACAGATTATTGTTCTGCGCATGCTCTGTGATAAAAATGAATCCATTTGATGGCACTTGAAATCCCGAACAGTGTGAATTTCTGTAAATTTGCAAATATATTTATTAGTGTAATTAGGTTTTTTCCAAATTAAACAAAATTACATGACGATATCTATTTGCTCCACACAACAAACCATCACTCCACAGCTAAATATAGGTAAGTTTAGTTGTAAATCACAAGTTGATATTCCATTTTACTATTGAGACGTTCTGACAGTAATGTTTTTTTAATACAAGTGAATTTTTTTTTCAGGCACTGCGTATTTTTTGAGGATGCACTTTAGCCACAGTAAAAAGTTCAACTTTCACATTGTTACTGCCTAACCACAGCTTCCAACACTTAGCTAACCTAACACTTTGACTGATCAAACTACCAAAATGTCAGATATTTTTCAACAATTAGAATCTAACAATAAGGAAGAAGTAGAAGCTGTTAAACAGAAAATTCTTGACCAGTTTCTTAGCGGTAACTTGTTATTACCCATTTTTTTTAAGTCTTACTCAAATCATTGCAGTCAAAGATTCCTGGCTTGTGAATGGCTTGTATGACTATTATTTAAGTACAAATTCGGCCAACACTATCATCGTGTTGATCAATATTAAGGAACCACACCACCAATATTTATTTGATAGGCTTAGTGATTCTATTGCAAAAAGTTCAAAAACTGATGTCAAAGTCCAGGCTCTTACTCTCTTGGGCCACATTGTTCGCAATCAACCCACGTGGTTGTACAGACTGTCAGAGCATCATCTTTTAAAAGACTTGTTGAGATTGCTAAAGGTGAAATTTTTTATTTCGCTATGTCAAACTAAACAGGCAATTGCAGGAAGAAGTGGAGATTCTGCCATTGATAAGTGCACTACTTGTTTTAATCGTCTTAATCCCCATGATTCCCTATTCCATGGGGGAGCTCCTAAATCACGTCTTTGAAATTTTCAGGTAACCATTATTTGATTATTTTATGAAAAAAAGTTAAAGTTATTATGCAACCAATATTACACGGATGATTAAATTTTTTGTAAATATTTTCGTTACAGCCGTTTGGCATCTTGGAACTGCAATCCTGGAAGACTAGTTGAAGAGCAGATGATTCACATGCAAGTTGCTCTGTATGCTTTATTTCTGAGACTTTACGGCATGTTTCCTTGCAATTTTCTCGCATATCTAAGAACACAGTACAAAGACAAAAACAGAGCAGTATTTATTCACACAATTAAGGTAAAAACCAACACTGGAAAACACATTTTCCTCATTGTAACTTTCAGCCTATGCTAGAAACGGTTAAGATGAATCCCTCTCTCGTGACGACATCCAAAGATAATGAAACAACAAGCGAGAGGTGTCTTTCGTATCTTTCCATTTTATTTGTTTAATAATTTTCTTCAAGGTGGAGAAAAATGGCCGTCCACGATGTTATCGTAGAATGCGAACGATATTCTCTAGATGTCTCTGATACTTTCTGTGCTCACGATTCTTGTCAACTTGCGTCAGGGTTTCGGTCTCGGTCTGGCACTGCCAACTCAACCATCGGTACTTTTTTTACATTTTATCGTCGTGATTTAATCAAATTTTTCAGATGCGGTTTATTTTCAATCGTTAAAAAACTTGGCAGCGTCGATGTCCACCGAAAAAGGCGAATATTTCACACCCAGCATGGTTTTTAACCCCCACACGCCCCCTGTCGGAGGAGTTATTCCCACTTACGTGCCACAGCCGGTAGAGTTTTTATAACAGTATTTTTTTCTTTTCAATTTTGAATAGTTTTCACTTTTTTTAATTTTTGCATTATTTATAACCGGTTAAATTCTATGAATAAGGATCGTTTGTATGGCAGGAATTTACACATGATGAAAATGTTGTCCCACAAGCAGGGTCGTCGCCCCCAGAGGCTGCAATCGAAGCCACCCCAGAAACTACCCCCATACTACAAGAAGTTGGTATCCTTGATTACCAACCAAAACATTCAATTGTGCAATTTCAGGAGACACAAATCAGGAATCAAGTCAAACCTTTAGCGTCCCCATCACCCCAATCACCCCTACGCAAGGAGAAATCACCGTTTAATTTTGCGATTGATGTCAAGCACTCAAGTTTAGACACGAAAGGCGATTTGCAATTATCAACCCTGACATTTGAAAAGTCTCCTGTGAGTTTATCCCGAGTTGTTGTAAATCAAACTATCTCTTTTTGCGTAGGTTGATAGTATTAAACTCAAGTCACTATCACCAACAAGTCCGCAAAAAATCAAAGACAGGAGTCCAACCAAAAGTAGCGGCTCTTCAGACCCGGAAGAGTTCCCGACTGAGAGAAAAACCGAAACTAGTCATCAACCTGCACTTAAACAAAGCGACAGTGTTTTGCACGAAAGCGAAGACTGTACGTACTTTTTCCTCAAAAATATTGTAAATTTTACAACTGAAATTTCTTTTTTCAAGTCGCTATGTGGACAATAATTTGTGTGTTTTCAGCTGCGAGCGAGAATTTGGAAGACGACCGCAGCTCCCCCTGCGCTGCCGGAGGCCTCCACATGCCCAACTCCAAGTCCATGAAGGATTTCGCAAAGCGAGTCCAGCGTTTACGCCACCACAGCCAATGCACGACAGAGTCAGAAGTTCAGAGCGGAAGTAGTCCTGAAATGGACAGTACTAAAGTCCGCCGTGCGAATTCCTGTCCTGAAATGAAGAAAAGTCCAGTTTCGTCGATCAAAGACAACGTGAGTCGGACTCTGGACGAAACCGATGAAGAACCAAACTTGGAAAGAGCCGAGAGTGCCATGTCAAACGGCGTAGATGCCATGTCTGATGTCAGCGGCAATAAACTCGCAACTATTGAAACTCAGACTGATAATTTTTGGCCCATGCCATATGAACACTTGTTCTTGGGAATTTTTCCGACGTTGGGGACTGAAGTCAAGTCTAGTCCGGGGCCGGTGTCCACAATTGGAGGGGCGCAAGAGAGGTATAGTCAGCCTTCCATCTATGAAGTATTAGATAAGTGAGTATTTGGTTAAAGAAGGTTTGAAGGGGTATACGGCCGACTTGTAGGTATGTAGAGACAGCTATTCAAGACCACGATAAGGATAACATAAAAGGGCTTAAAAATCAGTTGAAGCTTGTTCATCAGCAACTACTATTTGAAAGGCATAGAAGAGAAATACATGCTTTTAAAAATCGTAGGTTTCTGGCCGATGCCAAGAACACTCAAGTTTTAGAAGAACATAACTCAGCTTTGGTAAAGCAAAGTACTTGTTTGATTCCATTTAACTTTGGTTTTATTTAGAGAGATCAGGTACAATTACAACAGGCTGATATTGATACTTTGAGGTATCAGTTGGAACGCATTCAGAGAGAACGCGAACTTGAAAGTAAAATGTTTACAAATACAATTACAAGTCTGGAAGATAAGGTACAATTAATTTTTTGTTTGATGTCCAAAATCTCATTTAAATGTTTAGTGCAAATCACTAGAAGTTCAAAACAGAGCACTGCAAGAAGTGGAGGCGGAACGGCTGGAGGCTATCGAGAGTTTAAAAACTAAATGTATGTCGCTGACAACTGACAAACAAAAAGCCGAGGCAATGCTTATTGATGCTCTTGCAGAAGTCAAGGTTTGCATACTCGACTTCCTTTCATCACTTAATATGAGTTTCTAGTTTGCCAAAGAACAAGCTTTAGCGGGCGAGAAAGGTCGCGCCGAACTTGAGAACGTAAATAAACAACTTGTTTTAATAGGCGAACTTCAGCTGAAATACAAGGAAAGACTGGATGATCTGTCTTCGCTCCGACGATCTGATCACGAAGTGGAATTGCTGAAGGAATCGTACAACAGTGAAATAAAAGGTATGTTGTTTCGTAGAGGATTAATCTATCGTGTCTCTTCCAGGTTTGCACCAGCGCTACCGCGAGAAAATGACTAAATTGGAGGCTTGCACGAGCAAGATCTCCGACTTGGAGCAAACGATCCGTCAGAATGAGGAGACCATCTCCCTGCAAAAACGCACTTTGAACAGCATCAACGAAGAGACAGAGGAAAAACTCAAAGTTTTGGAAAGCAAGTACCAAACTCAGTTGACAATAAGTCGCTCCTTTGAAGAGAAAATTCTTGAAATGTACAAACAGTTGGAAATGTCGACGCGAAAACCAATTCGCTCGCCAGACACGAGCAGTTGTCAGGAGGTTCAAGTGCCGAGCGATAAAGTGAGCGGTGCTGTGGCCTTGAGTCAACGGTCGTCGCCACTGTCGTGCTCGTTGACATCGTCAGACGGTAGTCTCGCTTTAGTTCAGCCGGATATGCGAGGGTTGCAGGCTTTGGTAGACGAAGAATCTCCCGTGGAGGTAAAACCAAATATTCCCAAGGATGGAGAGAACCAGCCTTCTACTTCAGGCACAAAGAAATGACTGATCCTCGTTCAGAATACTGTTAAAGAAGTTTGTAGTTTTGGTAACAATCACTTCATCTCAACGAAGTGATTGTTACGGAGAATTACACTCACCTGTTAAATTGAATTTGTTTTGATGTATTTTTTAATGTATTTAAATATTTTTGTCTATACGGTAATAAAACTACTCTACTTGAATTGTAGGCTTTTTCTTAATGCTAATCTCTTTATAAAACTTGCAAAAATAGTTTATTAAACAAAGAAAAAATATAACTACTTAACTGGCACAAATTGGATCAAACGGATTATTTTTCTCAACATTGTTTCAACGAACCCTTTGTCCAACTCGGATTGGTCCTAAAACCTTTTATTAAGAACAAATAAATTTTTCAAACAAACTCACTTGTATGGTCTCCAACAACTGTTTAGTGAAGCTGTCATTAAAAATTGACACTAAACCGTGCTTGAGATTGCTAATATCATCCGTGGATACTTTCCAAGTCGCTTCCGTAGCAGACGCTAGAGTCCCTAAATCAATAAATTATACTCAACAGACTGAAAAAAAAACACAACAAATTTTACCTGGTGTCATTGGTGACTTTACCGACAAAGAACCGAAATTCTTAACTTTGGGAATGGCCTTCAGCATGTAATAATCCAAATGCATCCAAATCAAATAAATCGCATTTTCGATAATGTAACAGCAATACTGCATCTCTTTCCTCTTCTTCTCCAGCCTGTTCGAAATTAAATCGTACACATGCTCCCTTTTCGTGTTAACATCTTGAAGGTTCAACGATTCCTCAATAAACTCATCAACATCGTTGCTATCCATGACCGGAATTTCCTTGATCTTCCTCTCCAGCAATTCGTAAGTGAATTTCTCTTGGTGGTGGTGGTTCACAACATTTATCAACTGTTGAACAACCACTCCCAGAGACGGCGTTTGATCGTTAAAATTCAACCCGTTCTTCAAATCAACCGAATTCAAGCCGGGGTCTTTCAAAGTCGGTTGAAAAATAACCCCGATTCCACCATGCTCCACATCATGATTCGCCACAACATTCCGTGAGTACGACAACAAGTTCGCCATCACTTGCATGGCAAAGAGCAACCGCTCCGAGGTTTGGAAAGTGTGCGAACGCTCGACTTGCCTGTTGACCAGCTCTTTCACCACTTCATCGGTGAGGATAAACTTAGGCAAAAGGGCAAGGGTCAGCTTCTGTATCCGGAACAGATGGGCCCTTTGATCGTGCACAATATCGGGATTTTCGAGGATATTCACTAGATTATTGTTGGCGGTTCGGGCAATCACCGAAGTTAGTAGAGACAACTCTTTTAAGAACTGACGAGAGAGGGAGGGACTCCCTGACCGAAGAATCGTCTCAACCACATCGAGATGACTCAAAATGAAATACATTATCTGCACCACAGCCGACTGGTTATCGGTCCCGAGGGTCGTTAAAATCGCATTACAAACTTCCAGAGTTGGCAACCACATCTGGAGGTACAACTCCTCAGGTGGCGGTACGAAACTTTCAAGAATATCATTGGGACGCCACGTTTTCGCAATCTCCGGGTGATAACTGAACACGTTCATGTTGCCAAAACAAGAGAAAATCTTCTGTTCGAGGAGCAATTCAGCCCCGACTCTTGTGCCCGCCAAGCGCCCCAGAAACAAAATCTTCGACATGTAGACATACAACGGCTTGATGGACGTTTGTCCGGGTTCCAGCAGCCGTTCCAGGTCGTTATTACTATCCAAAATCGACTGAATTATCACTTTCAAGTACCCGCGCCCAGACATGTACGCAATCCAGTTGATGTTCCCCGACAGTGTGATCAAAACACTGAAACTCGACAATGCCAACATCCGAGACACGTCGTACCCACCAATGCAATCCTGACACATCACTTCGACCAACTTCTCGCCAAACTTGGCCAAACTATCGGTCGACATTTTAAAATTTTGCAAGTGGTTCTCGATACTGACCCTCGAGTTGTCAAGCCGACTCACATACATGCTGTTCGAAAGGGACGCACTCTCGGGGGGTTTCTCCAAACTTGCCAACTCCAACAAAGTGACCAAAGCCCCGTAAAGATTGATTTTGAGCTTTTCATCCGTGACGTTGGACACCATGATCCACTCAATCAAATTTTCCAAAACTTCCTTAAGCGAGCCTAGGAGCATTTGCAGCATGCTGGCCGGGATGTCCGTCTCAGATGAGAAGTTTTGCTGCTTGCGCTCGTAGACGTGACATTTCCGCAGATTTTCGATGATTAGTAAAACAGCACCTGATAACAGCTGACCAACTTCGGGCAAGAGCTCGATTTTGGTGACACGTTTCAAGAGATTTAAAACGAAACAAACCCCAACCAGTTGGGATTCTTTGACTGACAATATTTCGTGCGGGATGAACACCATGAGGACTTCCACGACTTGCCTCCACGCGTCCACAAATTGAACAATTGAACCGTACTTTTCCTTGTTTTTGTTCAACTCGAGGGCGTATTTCAGCACTTTGGGGATTTCCTGGGTCACTGCCTGGATTTGGCCCATCACAGCTGTGCCTTGGAGGAGCTTCACCTCGTCGTAGAGTCTCTGGTGGAGCTTCTTTAGGTCGATTAGTTTTTGCCCCCCGTCTTGCACGCAATGATCGAGTAACACGTTGAGGACTTTGGCATCGAAAAATTGCCAGTCGGGGGCTTGCACAGTGTCAGGTTTAAACTCAAAATACGGGATCAAATTAACCAAAAAATTGTTACTTATGCGTTCCAGAAACATATAATTGCCCTCTCTGACGTCCTCTTTATAGGTCGCACTGAAGGGATCTTGATTCGTGTTGTTCTCAATTTGTGGCAAGCTGACTAAAAAGTGAGTCAACTGTTTCATATAACTGACTTGCTTGCTTTGACCACAGATTTTCAATTCGACAGCGAGGGTTTTCATCAACCACGAAATCTGGTTCAGGACGTGCAAACCTTCGTTTATTCTGCTGCAGCACAGATTCAAGTGATAAGTAAAAAATTTCTTATTGAGTCGTAGGAATCGCAAAACAGGGCCGTACGTTTTACTATTACTAGACAGCAAGAAAATCACTTCGTATGCCGATTCGAGCAATGGCGATGTAATGGAACCTTCTTTCACAACTTCAGCCTCCATTAACGAAATTATAGAATGTAGACAAGACCTCGGAAAATCCAAAACTCCCGAATACTGGAATTCAGTCTTTGAAATGTCTTTCCTAATATCGAATCCTAGGAGGAAGTGACTGAAATTGGGGGCAGTGTAGGGGAGACAATGTTTTATCAGTTTAAGAATTTCCAATTTCGTTTTAATAGTCAGTTGTGCGTCCTCCTCGGCTACATCACTGTCTAAAGTAAGCACGAACCCGTGTTTTATTTCATATTTTGCATCCGAAGACAAGAAGATATTGATAAATTGATTATGCAAAAGTGGCGTGTTGGTCACGTGGTTCAATATTTTGACCACTACGTAGCTATGTTTCAGCAAATAGGGTTGGTAGCTCACATATTTCGCTATATTGACACAATGGTCGGGCTTTCCAGTCCTCCTATTGATAGTCAAAAGAAGTTTAGTTAAATTCGTTAAAAGGATAGAAGCCGACGAAGCCGTTAATACATTCACAAATTTCCCATGCAAAGCCAAAACCGAATGAATTATGTTCAAGCAAAGCAACGTACATTCTTCCAACAACTGTTGATTGGGGAAAGAAACATAAGTATCAAACAGTCTATTCCCTTCATCGATGATATCCAAAATGACACTCAGTAATTCAGATTTATTATTTAACTGAAGCATCAGGTGGTATCCTGGGGGCGGATTAAACTCAGACGGGAGGTTCTTTTTGGGAAAATCGGTAATTTGTGGGTCGTACTGTGTCAAAAACTTCTCAAACAACTTCAGACAAAGCTTGGCGATTTCCCACTTCTCAGACGAATTCCGGTACGACCTCGTATGAAATTTGAGAAACACTGAATTCACGATGAAAGACAGGTACGGGTCAAAGCCGGGGGGCCTGGGCCCAGCCCCCAAAGTCCTCGGGATTCCAAAATCGGTCAAAACGTCCAAAAGCTTCAACATGGCTCTGGTCAACGGATACTCCTCAAGTCGGGCCTCAATCTCGTCCAATTCCGTCTGGATCCCCCTGGGGGTGTAACTCGAGGTTGTGGGCACCGTCACTAGTATCTGAGATGTTTCCAAATTATCCCACATCTGAGCCGCATTTTCCGCCGATTCACTCAACGAAGCCAGAGTGAGCAAAAGATCGGATTTTAGCGGAATCGGCACTGAGCAACCCACCAAGCCCAACAGAATTGTCAGAGGGGCCCAACCCGGATGCTCGCATAGTGCCAACCTTGAAAACTCATCGTGGTCGGCAATTGTTCTGATTAGCAACAACACAGCATGAAGGCCTTCCAGCTCTTGAGGGGAGACGCCTTTAAGGTACGTATTTCGGTAAACCGTGTCGGTCACAGGGGGCAACTCCTGACGCAAATTATTGTAATATTGGGCAAAAGACGTGAAGAAGTGGTCCCAAGACAGGGTGGCTGTTAATTGGGGCCCCACTTGTTTCAACATGTTGAAACAGTGGCGGGCTGCTTGAGGACACGATGACAGACTACTCAACATGGTTAAATAAGGAACGAAAAGTGTGGGTGGTAGCATGTCACCAGCAAGACGGACAAATTTGAACAACGAAACGGCACGAGATGAGGAACGATGAGAACTGTATTGAGTAGAATTAAGTTCGACAGGGCTCCAGTAACTTAATACGTATTCAGTGTTGAGGGTGTCTTTTGAGTAAACTTTGGCTATAGTCAAGAGAAGGTACTCAAAGTACCGTGGGAGGTTTGCTGGAGCGTCTAGTCCTTCCCGTGTGTAAATCTGAACAGTTCTGGCGATTTCATCAGCTTTGATTCGCAATTCCTTCACTTTTGGATACATATACACGATAAAATCCGTAATCAAGTGATGCATTCGTTTGTAAACGAAAGATTCTTTGTACAAAACTTCATTTTCAAGAATAATATTGTGTATAAATTCAAACACGTGGTTTTCTATAGCAGCGTCTACAAAAGTCTCCTCTTTGTTAATAACATCTTGGAATTGCTGATTTTGAGGAATAAGCCTCAGCGAGGCGAGACAAACAGCCAGGCCGAAAGTCGCAACAGCCTGGAGTCCCTCACACTTCCATTTGGGTTTCCCCGGTTGTAATTCATTAATAACCGTGTTTACATAATCAGGATCTGACAGTATTGGCAGATTTTGAACGGCCTCTTCCCCATCTTCCCTCGAATGCAACACGCTGAGATCGAACGCCGACAACAAGGCCATAATTAAATACAAATTAACATTATCCAACTTTCCTGAGGCCTCTTCTTCAATTTCCGCCTGGCGCAAGTAATTAATCAAAGCTAAAGTGGGGGCTTTGGGAAGGCCGGACTGCGCCGCCCACGTGAAAACAATATCAGCAAGAATAACGCGAATGTCTTGGAACAAATCTATGACTTGGCGCCGGTGTCGCGGGCCCCCTAAGGCAAGGTTTTCTTGCAATTTATCAATTTCTTTACTCAAGTCTAAAGTGCGCAATAACTCGAAAATTCGGTTAAACAAACCGCCTTCCATTAACTGGTCTGTGTAAGTTGTGACGAATTTTTCAACGTCGGGTTTAATGCTTACACTCCATTGTACACCAGTCCGGGCCTGGACTAAGTAACGCAAACTCTGAACTAGGGACTTACGCCCGTCGTAGTACAACAAAACGGCGACTAGTCCGCGGGGAAGGCCGGGGTAGAAAGACATTTGAATTTGGGCTGTGCACAAAAGGTCCAAAGCGACAAACTCATTCATATCATACATGTCTGATAAAATAATGGCTTCTTGGTACAACTCCTTGGAGAGGATTTGGTGGCCGAGGCCTTTGATGACGATTCCGTCCACCATTCCCTTCTTGAGTTCCTCACGGCTTTTCGCATTTTTGGGCTAGAGAAGAAGTGTGAGCACCCCATGAGTGGGTTTGTATAAGTACCTGATTTTGAAGCAGTGAGAAGAAGTTCTGTTTGTGTTTGCGTAACGTATTTTCGAATTCTACGGCGTAGACATCATCGGGGTCATCGCTCAGGCTTTTCCAGATGATTTTTTTCAGCCCCTTGTAGGAACTCCACAAATCTTCAGACTTGCTTAATGCTGCAAAAACGAGTCTCGTAATAATGTGGCAGTCGTGAATGAAATAAAACGTACCATCAGACATGATTACAGTCTGTTTTTGCTAATAAAACGCTCATAAACATTAAAAGTTTGAGGTTATTTCGGCTTTGCGGCAAAACGGTTAATGTCAAACTTCTTGAATTTAAGCACTGCCAACAGATTTTCCTAGTGACTTTTCACCCTGTTTTGTACAAGGAGCAATCAATAAGTCAACAACTTAAATAGAAAATTTCAACCAAAACTGAAATCAGTTCATTATGAAATTATGGCATTAGATAACAGTGGTGGTTTGTAATATTTTACAAAAACAGCAGACGAGCTTCAGCTTTATTAATAGGAATAAATCATGTTTTGAATTAGAAATGTCAACCAGCTCAATTTAATTGGCTGAACTGCTCAAGTCGGATGATTACGATTGGTGTATTTATTTTAGTTTATCAACACAAGTGTCACTACTTGTCACCAGTCGTCATACATCACTTTTTATTTCGTTGGTTGATAGTTGTGATTTAGTTTAGGTTCAAGGATCGGTAATGTTAAGAGTGGATTAAAGCGTTATATTGTCAATGTCTTATTTAAATTCCGTGTCATTAAACCCAGTGTAATCTTATTGAAGTGGTAAATTATTTGTTGTGAGTGGTTCGGCGCGACCAATTTTATCAAAGAGATGAGCGTTTTTCTTTCAGGTCAAATTGAAAACCAAAGAAATGTCTTCGGAACAAGTTCAGGAACTTAGAAATGCTTTTCTGCAACAGCTTGTGTCAAAAGGGAATGATGGTAAACCCAAGATATATTTTTATTTGAAGGTTTATTCACAATGCTTGTAGCCGTTCATCCCAAGGACTTGGAAAGGGTGAAGAAGGACGATAGTTGGGTGAACCGATTTTTACTGCAACATGATAACGACCAAACAGAAGCCCTAAACATGATGTGGGAGACGCTAACTTGGAGAAAAGAGTTTAATGTCAATGGTAGATATTATCATTGTGATTGTAGGTAATTACATAATGGTAATTTGCAGAGATTAATGACCATGTAAAGATGGATATTATAGTTCAGGGCGGATTTTTTCCACATGGGCGTGATAAGGATGGTAGCACTTTGTTTGTTTTCAAGTGTAAGAAATATGTGAAAGGGACTCACAATATGGATGATTTGAAAAGATGCGTCGTATATTGGTTTGAAAGATTAGAACGGTAATTTTGTAATCTGATTTTTCATTTATTTGATTTATTTGAATGTTTAAGGCAAGACAAAGGCAAACCTATTACCCTCTTCTTTGATATGGAAGGCTGTGGCTTAGCAAATATGGATTTAGAATTTACTAAATACCTAATAGGCCTCTTCAAACAATATTACCCCTATTTTTTAAACTACATTCTGATTTTTGAAATGCCATGGATTTTAAACGGTGAGTGATTGTTACTCTATAATTAGAAAACCCGCAGATTAGATAACAAATTAGTGGTAATTGGAAACGTTACAATATTTATGTAACTGTTCCTCACAATCATTTTGAAGGTTTTTGAGCATATTTTTTAGATAAACCAAAATTTTATTTTACAAACGCCTATAGTGAGCAAATGTCTCACATAAAAAAGATAAGGAAACGTAAAGGTCAAGTGGGTTTTATTTTAGAGTGGAGTGCTGCTTGGACACCTACGTAAAAGTGTCTGTTTTAATTGCGATTAAGGAAAACTTGATGCAGTGATAATAATAAAAACTATTTTATAAATTCGGCAAAATGAGGCTGTTTTTTATAGGTTTATGGTATTTTTTAATAGAATTATGGTATTTTTTAATATTTGACTCATTTGTAGTAGAATCCAAACGATTTTATTATCAAAAACACAATTTTAAAGTTTACCCTTAGATCATCTATCACTGATGATTTCTTATCAATGATTTAGTAATCATTGAAGTTGTTATTTTGACAAGAATGCGATAAAAACAAGTGAAATGAAACTACAGTAAAGCAGGTGTATAATTAATTATATATCTACAAACACATAATACGAATTAAACTGTGTTGTTTCGTCGAAATTTACTAGCAAATAAACTCTAGACTCTAGATTACAATAACTACATGTGAGATAAATTTCAGTAATAAAATTGTACTTTATAGGAGTACTGTTAAAGGCTTGTTGTCACTAATTATTTATTTACTCATATAGAGAAAATATTTGTTATGTTGTTTTATCATATTTAAGTTGTGAGCAAATTGCGCTTCTAAAAACAACAATATAATTTTCCTCCAATGTGGAGGAAATAAAATTTAAGCATTTTTCTAACATTAACAGTAACTTTTACGTGTTTCTTGTCAGTTGTCTAAATTTGGTGTAATTCACTCTATTTTATATATTATTTTGAAAGCACCTGTTTAAATGAATGCATTTAACGTTCATGTCAAAATTATTGTTTATTTTTTTTTCATAAAATAACTAAGTGGATCTTTGGAGGTTAAAGGTGTAGCGTTATTATAGTAAGAAAGTATTTTTGTTTGTCTTTGGGAAAAGAACAAATTAGAAAATAATATGTTTTGATTTTTCTAGCGGCCTTCAAAATAATAAAATCTTGGCTACCCGAGAAAGCGGTTCAAAAAATCAAATTTGTGAGTAAAAAAGACATAAAAGAGTATGTCCCTCTGGATCAGGCACTAAAATGTTGGGGTGGGCAAAACGATTACACCTTCAGCTTCCTGCCAGAACCCCAAGAGGAAGTTACAAATAACGTTGGCACTGCTAGCAGTAGAAAGGTAAGGAATCGAATCGGAAAACTTCCGCTATTTCAGTTTTAGCTGGAAATCTATATTGTCCGAGAGTATTGATTTTTCTGGCATGTTTCTAGGACAGTCATTGAGTTTTCTCAATACAGGTAATAGATAAACCGATTTACACGTAGGTTTTTTGTTAATGGTTATTTTATTGGCTTGCATTGAGCTGAAATAATATTGAATTCAAACAAATGATAGCAAATACCAGTTTTTTATAATTATTGGGAGTAATAAGCATTGGCACGTCAATAGCATTATTTGTCTTGATATCATAATACGTGAATAATAATGCAAGTAATTTTATTTGCATATTAGTCTTAAGTGTAATTAAAGCAAAGCAAACTTTAACCTTAGCTCTTCTAAATAGAAACAAAAGATATTGATTCTAATTTTGGTTTTTGACCTTCAGTTACGTGATAGTATTTGCCGGCAAAACGTGGGAGTCATCACAAATTTGCTGGTTCGAGACATCGATTTGCTTTTGTTTAAGAACCTAGCAAAAGTTTCGCCAGGAAAATATTAATTGGAGGTATTTTTAATGTAAAACCAGTTTCACTATCAACTTTTGAACAAAATTACTCAATTCGTCACACTAACAAACTTATTATACGCTCCCTGTATACATATCTGCGCAAGCATTGCAAAGTTGGCTAGCTAAAATGTTAATCAATAAAATGTAATGACAGGTTCACTTTGCTGATGGGTCTTCGATGTCAGAGTCACCAGAAGGGAGTGGAGACAAAGACCACGGTATGTTTAATTTCTTTGTTCTTCGAAATTTGCTAATATATTTTGAGTTGAGGGAAAATTACGTGCAACCTGACGTTTATTATGGTTTCAGATGGAAGTGCCCTTAGTGTACAACCATCCAGCATCATCACCTTCGTCAAAGAGGGTGGAGAGCTGGTTAGTACCGTGGAATTGCAAAACACTGATAGTTCCATCATACTCTCCTTCAAGGTAAGAAAATGAAAAATGACTGAATGTTGTTCATTTGGCACTTTTAGCTAAAAACTACATCACCGGAAAAATTCCGCGTTAGACCCAGTGTCGGGTGCTTGACACCGGGGGCACGCGCTACAGTTCATGTGACTCTCTTGCCCGGTTTCCAGCTAGGTGGCCTGTCCAGAGACAAATTCCTTGTGATGAGCACAATCATTGAACCCAGTGAAATGAACCAGGATTTAGCCCAGCTATGGAAGGTATATGAGCATAAAAATGCTTTATCATTGTTGTAATGTAATATGAAATCGTTGCATTTACTAAAAAAATGTTATTAAAATGTGAATTGAAATTAAGTTGGCAACACCGACTTGTGGTGACGTTCGATTGTGTCAGGTGACAGCCATGCCAATGACCGCCAATCTAATTTTAAAGTCTCAGGCTACTTGATCAGAATGTAATTGAAAACATGATATTTTAAAAAATTATTGCTGTTTCAAAACTATGTAAACGTCAACGTCGCATTTTACCAAATTATTTTTTCAAATAAGGTTGATAAAAATGTAGAATAGTTATTAATGATTAGATATCTCATTGAAACTATAAATTACATGAGCTATTAGTTTTTTGAAGTGCATAAATAATTTATAACAACTAATTTAAAGAGAAATTGCGACGTTGACGTTTACATAGTTTTGAAATAGCTAATATATGCTTTTTTTTTTAATAAAAACGCTATTAATTTTATTTTCTCATAAGAATAGAGCATAAGTGTATCACTGTGTCATTATTTTGCAGGATACAACTGGCAGGAAGGTCAACCAGCACCGGCTGAAGTGCGCCCAATCGAACGACGTCTCCAAAAACGGCAACGCCGTTGCGGTGCCTGGGGGCTCGTCTGACGGGGATCACACCAACAGCAGTCAACTTATGACAAAAATAAATAACTTAACGGAGTGCCAAAGTCAGCTACATGGGGCTTTAAAACGTATTCAGTATTTCCAGATGGTAATCGTTCTTTTGGTTATCGTTGTGGGGGTTATGTTATCTTATGTCTTGCACTTGGAAAGTCGAGAGGGGTACACCGGTTCATGCAGCGCCCCATAACAATAACTATCAGACGCAGGCCCGATCGAAATAAATTTGGTTCGTAAACTGTTGCAAAATTCATTGTACATTGTTTTGTACTTGATTTGTATTTTTAAACTGGTTTTACGTTTTTAACCGGTGCCTGCAGTTCATGACAATATACTACA
Source organism: Tribolium freemani (assembly GCA_939628115.1). Lineage (NCBI taxonomy): Eukaryota > Metazoa > Arthropoda > Insecta > Coleoptera > Tenebrionidae > Tribolium > Tribolium freemani. The sequence continues at coordinate 12,904,229 of OW626785.1, read as the reverse complement.
TTCCTATAAAATTTATTTTTTGTTAAAAGTAAAGTGCTTTATTTTGGGTATTTTAATGTATTAAATCAGTTTGGTGATATTGTTAAAATGTGTGTTGTTGAGTTGGTAGATGCGACGTCCACTAACTCCACAACATACTGTTTTTGTCTAGTGAATATATTTTTGTTTACACTTTTAAAGGTTCTATTGTTACAATATTTAACTTAAATTAGATTTTATACCTTAGTTAAGATATTTTCATGCTATGTACAATCGCATTAAAAGAACTGAAAAAATGCTAATTGTATATATTTTGCCTATGTGTAAGTTACACAACTATGTATAGTGATTTTTATATTGAAGGTCGTATATTCTGTTTACCAATTCGAAATTATATATCTTTTGTTTGACATTTAATAAGAGTTTAATAGTTATCGATATTAAATTTTATTTGAAAATATTTTCTTATGGAGACGTACTGCCACACCAATTTATTTAAGTAGTATTAATAATATGTATCAACCAGTCAAAATTTATATTTAGGCAACTCTTTTATATAAGTCAAGCAAAAACCGAAAAATCAGTCAAGTGCTACAAATTACCAATTACACTCATTGCCACCTTGTTAATGCCTGAGCTACGAATGTTGCCTTACGTAATTGTACAAAAAAAAAACGACAAACTGTGGTTTCCTAAAGCTAGTTAGGCAGCTGATCTCCAACTCATTTTTTACTCTTATAGTAAATCAAATGTCTAAAAACAGTTGCCTAAGCTAAAATTTTGAAGCATGTAGTTGAAAAAAGGGTAGAAACGTAAATGTAGTAATTATTTTTAATCCACAAAATTCGTTTGTTCATATGTGATGAATAAATTGATGAAAAAACTTGAATTTATTTTTACAATTGAACCTTAGACACATTCTCCCAAACAGATAAAGATTAGCACAAAATTGCAATAATTAAAAATTTGTTTTTGCCAACAAATTTTCTTAAACCATGTTTTTTCACTTCACCCTACTTAAAAAAAACTGGTGTAGAGTGTAGTTTTAAACTCACGTAACATACGAGTATTCTCATATTTCTATTTTGATTAAGCTATTATTTCCTGATTAAAAAACCGATTACGAACATAAACTTGCATTTTATAGTAGCAATAAAGTAGGTTTAAGTCTTTGATTTTTAGTTCTAAAGCTTAAGCCTTAAAAAACGTGCTTGCTACCTCACAAACCACCTATAGAGGTAAGTGAAATAAATGCAAGACTTAACTGATTCGCCTTGAATGATTGATACATTAAACAATTTCTGTAATCTGAAAAATGCGTTGCAAACAGGCAATTCAAATCATCCCGCCAGCGGAACTCGGGCTGTGATTGGCCGAGGGTACGCGTGTGACGCATGCGTTTGTCGTTTAGACCGTTGCCCTATTTGCTCCGCTGGCCTCGCCATCTCTGAGTACATCGAACAGACGCTGCCATTGCGATACGCCCTCACAGGACATTTTTGGAGTTAAAAGGTAAGTTGAATTTCCACAAATATCAACTCGCCCCGCAAAAGCACCCTCAAATTCACACCCGGTTCAGTGTCGGCGTTGTTTTCGCTCAAATTTGGCACCTGTTTGAGCCCGTGTTGTCCACAGAAACGCGGAAAATCGGTATTTTTATACACGGCGACACTTTCCCCTTTGTCGCTTCTCCATGTTGATGACAGCGCCAACCGTGCTAATTTCTCGAAATTTTTGTTGAAATGCCCCCTACATCCAACTTCGTCAAGTATGGATTGTCAGGGAATTAATTAAAGAAACTGGAAATTGGGGGGCCCTTCGGGAAATGAACAGCCCTAGAAACCTCACGGCGTCCTATTTTTAACGCAGCTGCAGTTTAAGGGGAAAATGGCGGCAGGCTACTTGATGAACCGTTTCCAATTTTAATCCCACCTTTCAAGCAAGCGAATTTGGAGGGAAAACGGCTCCACTCAAATTAAGACAAACAAATTTCCCACTGAAAACCGCAAAAATTCCATTACGTTTCTAATTATTAAAACAATTGTACCAGGTGTTGTCAAGAAGTTTTGGAAATCATTCCAACAATTAATTTTTGTTTTTTTTTCAGGCGTCTTAAAAGGCGTGCAGCATGACTGCACAATTTACACACAGTCCAATTAAATTGGAGGGTGTAGATTCATCGGAAAATGTTACCGAGATTCAGTCGTATTTAGCCGGCTTTCAAAAGGAAATTGGGAATGATGCACCCATACAACAAGTGTCAGGTCTGTTGAGCTAAGTGGTAGTGCCTATCAATGTTACTTGGGTTTTTTTAAGGTGAAGACAATGAGGGGGAAGCGGAAGAAGGAACTTACTTCGTTGATCAAGCGGGTCTCTATTATTATCAAGCTAAGGGAGAAAGCCAGCCTGTTATGACAGTAATGACAGGTCTGCCTGAATCAGGGGGTGATGAAGGCGAGGAGTTTATCATTAACCCACATAATGAAGAGGAGATGGAGGTTGAAGAAGGAGAAGAGGTATAATTTATTTACATAACTGATATTAAATTTAAAAATCAAAACTAAAAAGCATAACAATGAACTCACCTGCATTTTCTTAAAATCTTATGGTACAAATCTTTAAAGCGCAAATGATAGATTTTTAAATGCGTTCCAATTAAACTTTCTTTCAAATTAACACCGCGTGGCAGCGAAATGCCAAAAACCAAATTTGATAAAAAATTCAAATTATTCCAATTATTTCTACATGCCAATTTACATATCTCAATTAAACTCCAAAGAAGTAGAAAATTAATCTGACCTTTAAGCATAGATTCCATTTCTCACCAGAGATTCATTCCATTGGCACATACTAACAATTTTAAAAATTTCACACTACTTATGTCTATTATAAACAGTGAAAAAATCACTTTCACTCGAAAATTCAACACGCACTGGTCCCTGAAGATAGTCCTATGGTTTGGACAAATTTAGTAAATTGCCGATTTTTATTTTATTTAATAAGATAATGAGGTGTCGGTTCGTGACAACAACAAGTGACTAACTGAACAAAATTTAGCGGCATACCAACAATTGTGTAACAATATGAATATTTCGGCAATAACAAAAAAAAATAATCTGTTAAGGGAACTAATTACTACTGCAAAGGTTTGAAGAAAGGTTTTTCTGATTCACTGATTTTTGTTACATTCCGTTTTTTTCTTTGGATTTTGATGTCTATATCTCTGAGATACGTTTTCAGGCTTATTGAGAAAATTACAAATTTTGAGAGAAACTGCATTCCGTATTCGTCTTTTGTTTTCGATTTATAAACAAGAGTTGACATTTTAGCACGATTTTTAAAAATCGTATTTTCGTTCAAAGTATTATCAAGATAAATAAAAAAGTTTTCTATAAAAATTGCCATACCAATACGCTTCATCATTTGTGGGTTTCAATTTCAAATTGTATGCGAGAATGTTTTGAATATTAGATAATTCATTGATAATGATGATTTTCTACAAAAACTGATAGGAGCGAACAAAAGAATGAATCAACAATGAAATAGTTATATAATAATATCGGTTGTAGTAGTTTCGTCGAAAATGACAAAAAAAAGCATTAAAATTGCCCAACTCACAAATTAACAAAATTATATTTTATTTCCCGGCTAGAGCAAAATTACTAATTGAAATTTAATTGGGACTGTTGAGAACGAACTTTACAATCCGTCTACGACAAATATCATCGATAACTTATACAAATTTTTGTAATGTAACTAGAAAATTAATTCAATATTCAAATTAATACTCAATTCAGATCCAATGAATTACAAGTACCTAAAATTCGCGTTTTATACTAACTTTTATTTACTTATTTTTCAAACAAAATATTACAATGTTCTAACTATGTTGTATTGTTATTGTATAATTTACGTTGCCTTTTAGTCATTATATAAAAACCATGCCACTCCAACATAAAACAGATGCGCAAAATTCGGATATTCGTAACTCAAAACTCGTTTAATGCACTTATTTCGTGCATGTGTCGACACTCATCCTCGACCAATTTTATCAACAAATAAGTGAATTTTCCAAAAATACAAGTGCAAATGAATTACATCTTGGTGTGTCTTGGCTAGGCCAGCATATATCTAAGCTAGACCTATGTTGACCTAGGCAATACACACTATGATGTAATACATTTTTAGACGCTTGTTAGTTATGCTTTTTAGTTTATTTCCACTATTATGTACAGAAATACTATAAAAATATGTATTTCCAAAGAGCCCTGCGGTTCAAGAGTCCGAAAACCAGATCCTTATCAACTCTGGAAACGCGTATCAGCGGGTGACGGTTGTCCCAGCCGACACCAGTTCCAGCGAACTGAGTTACGTCCTAATTGTGCAAGACCCCGCCGACTTGAAAGACGGCGAACAAACCGATGGAGAGCAAGATATGACAGTTTACGACTTCGACGAGGGTGAAGATGGCGGTGTCATTGATTCAGAAACCGACGATGACAAGTCAAAAATTGTTAAAATCTTGCCCCGAAAATCGCAGGTGGTTTCACAAGCCCACATGTGCAACTATTGCAATTATACCAGTCCGAAACGATACCTCCTATCGCGTCACATGAAATCTCATTCGGAAGAACGGCCGCATAAATGCAGTGTTTGCGAACGAGGTTTTAAAACATTAGCATCACTTCAAAATCACGTTAACACACATACGGGTACTAAGCCGCATTCATGCAAATTTTGTGACTCTGCTTTTACGACTTCAGGTAAATAAACGAGTGTTTTGTGTGCATAATTAATTGTGCTTATTTAGGGGAGCTTGTCAGACATGTGAGGTACAAGCATACGCATGAGAAACCACACAAATGCCCCGAATGTGAATACGCAAGTGTCGAGTTGTCCAAGCTGAAGAGGCACATTCGTTGTCACACCGGGGAACGGCCCTATCAGGTAGGGATAGATCTGTTCATTTGTTAAGCATTATCATACAATTAATTTTATTTTGTTGAATTTTTTAATTAAACCGAAAATTTTTTTCAAGTCAAGTAAATCCCCGGAAAAATGATTTCGCGCTATTAAATCTTGGTATAAATATTGTCACGTTTTTTAAAGTTAAATCTTGCCCGACCCGAACTGTTTTAGTGATTTATTAATTGTTGTTTCACTTTAGGGAGTGTATTTTATGATTTTTAGTGTCCACACTGTACATACGCAAGCCCAGACACTTTCAAGTTGAAGCGCCATTTGCGAATCCACACGGGCGAAAAACCATACGAGTGTGACATTTGCAAGACAAAATTCACACAGTCCAATAGTTTAAAAGCCCATAAATTGACCCACAACAGTAAGTCGTTATGTGACAATTTAACAGAACTTTAAGTCACTTTGCAAAATTCCAGTTGGCGATAAACCCATATTTCACTGCGAATTTTGTCCTACGACCTGCGGTCGCAAAACAGATTTGCGAATTCACGTCCAAAAACTTCACACATCCGATAAACCTCTCAAGTGTAAACGATGCGGCAAGTCGTTTCCAGATCGGTACAGTTACAAGGTCGGTATTAACATTCTTGTTTTCCATTTGTAATGATTCTGTAACTTAGGTACACAATAAGACTCACGAGGGTGAGAAATGCTACAAGTGTGATCTCTGTCCATACGCTTCGATATCAGCTCGCCACTTGGAGTCGCATATGCTCATCCATACCGATCAAAAGCCCTACCATTGTGATCATTGCGATCAAAGTTTCCGACAGAAACAGTTGCTGAAAAGGCACCAAAATCTGTACCACAATCCCGACTACATACCGCCACCACCTCGGGAAAAAACCCATGAGTGTCCCGAATGTTCGCGAGCGTTTAGACATAAAGGCAATTTAATTCGACATATGGCCGCCCACGACCCCGATCCGACCATACAAAGGAAGCAAATGGAATTGAAGTTGGGACGACAGAAGAAGATTCAGATGATTGATGGGCAGCAAGTCGAAGTGATTCCGGGAATGGAGTCGGATGAGGATGAAGAAGGGGAGATTGATATGATGGCAGTGGAAGGCTCCGATGGACAGCAGTATGTTGTTCTGGAAGTCATTCAGCTTGCGGATGGGGAGGAGCAAGCAATGGTTGTTGGAGGGGATGGAAACAATGAGCTTCTTGGGGAAAATATCTTGCCAGATAGTGGTAACTCATACATAATCAAATGAAGCTACTATTAATTCATTCGTGATTTTTCTTGCAGATTTGAACGGTGAAGATGTTATTAAAGCGTTACAGTCGGCTAGAAGAGTGTACAAAACTGAGGAAGCAAAGAAAGAAAACACAGAGAGTGATATGCAGAATTGCTTCGGTTTTGATGTAAGTTCTTTCAAGGATTTGTTATTGGTTTAACTGGGTTATTTCTTAGGAGGATGAAGAAGAGGAAGAGGAGTCTAGAGGAAAAGAAACCATTACGCTTTTAGATCAGATTGACTAAGTTTCCAATTTTGACAATTATCAGATTGGTGATTTTTGTAAACAAGAATTAACGTCTATGTAACATTAAGTTTAAATTATTTCAATCTTTTTATTAGTCTTTATTTTAAAATGATTTTTAGCATTGTAAAATTTTGTATATACATTTAATAGTTTATTTCCATAATTTTTGTATATAACTATTTCCATGTTAATTCTAGATGTACACACTTCAGTTAATAAAGCAGTAAACATAAGTATTGCGTTTATTTTCCACCAACCCGAAACAAAAATTGTTACTGTGGCTAAAATGGGGAGTCAAAAATTATCAACGATCCATAGAATGGCAGTGGTATTTAGTTCGCATTCTATGTAGCTATACTCGTAATCTTTCGCTCCCGATTTTAATCCCGACCTACTTCACATAGGAGAAAATGACTAATTGTTAGGAAATTACTATTAAATACACTCCTGAGTTTTATTTCAAAAGGCCAGTAGGCACTAAGTGTAGTATTTCGGCCTCGACCGAAACGCTTGATTTTTACAATTATACTTTAACATCGACATTTCAATGACTGTTTTTGGATTTATGCAATTTACACAAAATTAAGTCTCACACTTGAGTAAAAATTGTAGGGTTTAAAAAAGTGGTGGAGCAATAAGCTTCACCAAAAGACCTTGCTCTACAACATATTAAGAAACTGAAAGAGCGTACTCTTTTGTTTTCTTATTATCGGCCGTGGAAGATTTAACAGTTTTTGAAAAATTCGCGTAAAACACGGTGCGCTTGGCTCGATTGGATGGCATGGAGCAATAAGCTTTATTTTTGTTATCAAATACATATTTACTCAGCCAAATATTTTTCTTATTCTTTGGGAGCATTTTGCTGTCTCGGTCGGCGTCTTGGGCCTCGGTGTTCCGGTGATGGTGTGTGTCATGACCATGGTGGATCTCGCGTCACGACGCCTCGAGCGGTTGACGTCGGTCCTGTTTTAGCTCAAGCTTGGCGACGTCGGTGCGAGCGTCTCCAGTAGTTCGCGCCGATTGTGGCGGAGTGCGGTGCAGGTAGACATCTCATGGGAACCGTTGCCCCGGAATACCATCAGCGTCCGAAAGTCGGCTCAAAATGAAAGTTGCAACAGGTCAGTGCTGGAGGAAAAAATACCTTTTGCCGCCTTCATTTTATTTCGACGAAAAAAAACATGAGACTTGTGACCATTCGCTCGAAATCCAAACAAAATCAAATTTGTCTCGGAAAAATTGATGGTTTTACAACGAGCGAAGCTGCGCCGTCTACACATGAGATTTTTGAAAGAATGCCACAATTCGTGTGTGCCAATTTTCGCAAATTTACCACTTTTTGTATTTTAAAAATAATGCTTGTGTTTGTATCGTGGGCTGTCTCTAGTGACTTACTACGCGCCCTGCTGAATTGAGATTATTTTAATGCATAATATTTGCAAAAGAAGCGTCAGGTTTATTTTTGGCTTGAAGAAAGAGTGAAATTGTTCTTCCTGATTTAATCGGAACATGTCAGCTAGGAAGCAGATGTGCCGCTCATTTCTCATCTCTTGGATATCTGCACTAATGTTCGAATTTATTATGCGTTTTATTTAATATCACATAAATACACTCGCCAAACTTATTATTTATTTATGTAATGTTGAAGAATTTTTATTATGATTTCAAAGACGTTAAGTGCAAGTATTTTTTGCACACTATTTTAGTTTGCTCCATAATTATCTAACTTGCTGGTTTAGCCGTAAATCACTTTTTGGTAAACACAAGATAACGGCAATAAATCACTGGAACCATTTCAAGGAAGTTTTTGAAAATTTTAGAATTTTAGTACTAATTTATTACAATTTGATTTAACTTCCCTTGTCTATCTCTATTCATTTAATAAATCCTAAGCCATAACTACGTAATTGAAGAACAAAATTTTACAACTTTGTGAAGATGGAAATAAAAAAACATGGGAAAACGAAAAGGATCCTAACATGTTAACAGCTTCCGTTGAAATTCAACACTGTCATTCACTTCTATTCGTTGTTTAGAATTTTACAAACTGTAATTTTCATCTATAGGCATTCTAAAAAATAAGAAAAAGGTTTTGTAACACATTTTCAAAATCCCCCCAAAAAATAATAGTAGCTGTAAGTATGAATTTAAACTAAAAGTTCTTGCATGTATTGAATGAAAAAGAACTAAAAGGAATAATATGTGTTAATAAAAATTAAGAAGTGTCTACTCGTAATGTGAGAGCTAAAATTTTGATTCAGAGTTTAACTACTATAAATCTAATGTATCCTAATTACAAAATTCAACATCATATGAAGAAAAATTAAAAATCTAAATTAGGGCGTTTGCCTTTACTACAGGTTACTAAAGGTATTTATTTAGGTTTTTTAATTTTGCACAAATTTGAAATCTAGATAGGTATTGTTTCGAGTCTTTTTTCAAAAATATATTCTGATTTCTATACAAAAAAAAAAAATTAGGTAAGTAATTGAAATGAATGAATGTAAAAAAACTATGTGTAAAGTAATAATAAATAAATCAAAAGTAGGTATAACACATGAAATAACTAAATGAAGATTAAAACATATTATGATGCTTAAATAATTAAATTTCGTCTTAATTCTTAATCCTTGATAAAGATTATATCTACGTATTATATTTACATCCAAAATGTCTATAATTTATTAGATATTAATATAAATTGAAATTTTAGCTGTTAAAAAACAATAAAGTTAGGTATAGGTATGTTGTTTTTTTCTTTTCAAAAAAACAAAAAATTTAAAATCTGTTTAAAACTTCAAAACACACGTATTATTTGAGATAAAACTATCGCTATTGGAAAGTTGCATCAATAATGTATTAACATAAAGAGTTAGAGATGTCTTTAATACGTTGTAATACTACCGATGTGGTTGTATTTTTAGACCCCAGCTAGAAATAACTACCGTTCGGTTAAATAGGTCTACGTAAAATATAAATATTGGTATTGCAATTCTGTTCATCCGATAATCCATTAATAATTTCTGAGCTGTTATATGTGAATTATTTTGAATTTATATGTGTTTAACATGCAAATGGGGACAAATTCAATTTTAAAGTAAATTGTTCTGGACACGTTAAGGTTGAGATCAAGGTAAAACTCACACTATTTGGAATATAAATGAAAATTACTTGTGCGCAATTATTTTTAGCCTAAATACGTTTATAAATAAAAGCGCAAAATATGATCTGACACTGTTTTGTCAACAATTACTGAAATTAATTTATGAATAAAGTACGAATACGGTGAATTATTATACTCGCATGTATGTGTTCCGAACGAGGGGCAAACCGCATCCCAAATTTTGTACACCAGACTTCCTCTGAATTCCTTTGATTTTCTCTGATATCCCCAAAATTTCCCCTATTTTTTTAAGATTTTCCATTATTTCCAATTTCCTCTGCGTTTACCCCTCGGAATAAACTAACAGTTACTCAATTTTGTTTTAGATCTTCCCTTACATGATAAATTTCCCCCACGATTTCGAGACGAAGGTTCACAATGCGTTTCAGTTGCTGAAAACGGAACTGCGGTTCTTTCAGCCGAGTTATATGAAATAGGCAACGATATCGAAATTATATGGTAAGTATCATGCTTGTTTAATTAAAGTATTAGAATTTCTGATTAAACTTATGACTACATTATTGTTGAAACCCAACTCAATAAATTTATTATTTTAATAGTACTTGAAGTAAAACAACACGAACATGATAAAATCATATTAAAGTCTGTTTTATTTTTCTGTAATTCACTGTAAAAAATCATTCTTATTAGATTTTTTTTGTTTTTTTTAAATCATATTTTTTTATTTCTTTAGAAGTAACTACGGGCCATTGCAATTAAGCCAACCAATAATTAATATTGTAGCTAGAGTCACAGATTCTAGAGTTTTTAGATTAACACAAAGCCCAGATCTGAAAATAACAAATACAAAAATTGTAATATGCCAAAGGCTCTTTTCTGGAATAAGAAATAAAGATTGGAATATCTGCATTATTGTTACACGAAATTACAGTACTCTTATAATAATCTGTTTTACAATTATCAGTGTTTATTGTTTTGTACCTATTATAAAAACCAATTGTACAATAAAGGTGTAGGTACTCCTTCTACTCGTATCTATCTATGGAATATGCAACAACATCATTAATACCATAATACCTATTATTATAATTATATCATTATTAAATTTATATTATTGTATTAATTTTATTCAGTTATGTTTAATAATATTAGTCGAGGTATTAGCTAAAATTGTCAAACCCTGAATTACGTACCTTAAAAAAATCCAGCTATGAATATGTATACCTGCGATATTTTCGAACCTACATACCTAGTAATACATATTTATCAAACAATTTGAAAATTGGACAATTTGAGGAACAAACCTTTTTCTGTTCACAATGTATAACTGTTTAAAATATTCCCGAGTTTATTCAATTAACAATAATTATTTTAACTTGTTTGTCACGTATATGACAATTAGCTCAGCTTCAATAAATCTCGGCACGATTTTCATACGTTTAAGGCAATATGACCGTAGAGTTGTATTAGAATTGTTTAAGGTTTTATGTAATTTCATTAAAACATGAAAATAGAACAAGCCGCCCAAACTAAAAATACGGATGAAGCAACTTCTACATAATACAACTTGTAAACGTTTGAAAACATATCTCCAATGTCCTATTTATTTTTAAATTTGAAATAATTCTCTAAGATGTTCCTTACACTTCTGACATTGTCCATGGCAAACAGAATGAAGGTAAAAGTTTAATGGCGACGTTTCTCCTCAAAAGATAAAAATATACTAAGGACAATATTATTGGGTCCAGATACTTTGCGACGTCAACGACGCTTTTCTGTGTTTCAGATACAGTCGTTGAGTTGGCGGCGCGCAATTCGTGTGCTTTTTATTCCCTCTTTCACGGTTGTTTTACTTTTGTGTTTTACGAATACGAGTGCTACTTATGTTTACAAATCCTTGTGCTTTACTCCAATTGTGCTCCTTGTCAACCTAGTCCTTGTTAGCTTATCATTTTGTTTGTAGCAGCGTTTCCTGTACTAATTCATGTCATAATTAATAAACTAAAAATTTTACTTTTTGTTGTTTTATTTCTCCCAATTAGTCCACGGGAATATTTTTATTCCTGACCCTTAATGAAGTGTAAGTATTTGGCTTAACACAACTAACAAACCGAGCAATGTTTTTAAAAATAGGTTGCTACCTATAGTAATTAACCCGTTTTATCGGGAAGTGCACATTTTCTAATTTCTTTATTGATCAATCAAAGAGTGGATAATGAAAAAACACTTGGGATTTATAAACAGAAATGGTGCTTGTGTTGTTCCTGACTGATAGCAAATATGGGTCAGAAAGTCACCAAGTGTTGCAAATGTTCAAGTGAAAAGTACAAACATGGAGCAAGTTGTAATGACTCTTCCTCTGATGGGTAAGAGATTTGTTATTTTTCCATAATCCCAAGTAACATAAATTTGAGAATATTTGACACATTCCTTCAGATGCATTGCCAATTTAAATGTTATCCTTAACATATAATCGATATGCTTTAGTCGTTACTTTAGACCGAAAGAATTTAGAAATATAAAAATAAAAAAATATTTTTGAATAATATACTATCACACAACACCGAAACTGTCCTAAATTTAAATATTTTCGAGTGTATGACAATAACACATTTTTCACATGGAGAAAAACATGTGCTAACTCGCCAATAAAGTCTGTTAAAAATATGTTTATCAATTTAAATTTTTTATTGACTAAGGTGTTAATCATCTGGCTCTATTCCATCAACTGTCTGAAGTTTCAACCGGAACCGTTTATTTAAGTACTCTTCACCTTGACTTAATTAAAACTCTCTTTCGTTGAAGACTTATGTCATGGATGTTGTTGCTTTTTTTTAGGTCAAGTACCTGACCAATTGGACAAACTCTAATTATAACAAGAGTTTTATTAAACTAAAATAATAATAATTTGTTAAAGTTACAACAATCGACAATTTCGAAGACTTCGCTTCTATTCGCCGTAGCTGATTATAACCTATCGAATTTTAATTTGGAGTCATTCTTTCGTATTTTCGCTATTTACTTTTTGTGTTTCAACTAGTCTGAACCAATGCTGTTTTAACAATATCATTACAAATTTTGAATACAGCGGAGTAACCAAATAATTTCCAAAATTTTAATTTGGTACCTTCATGCAAACAAAGATTAAACTGGACAAGTTTAAAACTTTCTTGGCTATTTCTTATTTGAAAAGTAAAATAAAGGTCATTCAAATTAAATACATAAGTTCTCAAGTTAATACCAGATAAAATGTAGGAGTTTTAAGTTAGGAAAGTAGAAGACTAAAGCTTGTTGGAAATAACATTATTTTGACCTTTTTCGTTAGACTCGTTTTGTTTTTGAATAAAGGAACTCACTTATGTTGGCAAAACTTCGCAAAAAATGTCTAAACTACATCAAAATTGACGATTTTTGACCAGTTTAGAGTCCTTTAGTTCGTTTTATGAGCGAGAAATCACTATTTTCGCAAAACGTTAAAAGAGACCGAAAAATCACCTATTTACAAGGCGAGGAATGAAGGTCGAAAACACGTTACTCGTAATTTTAAATAGTTTCCCTCTTTTGCTAGATTTAGCTCGTTTATAAGTGAAAATAACAAACACGTAATTGTCAGTTAAAAATTCACTTTTTTCGCAAAATTTTACTCAAATAGATCGGAAGATTTCCAACGAAGTTCAATACTTACGCTACACATTTATCTTCTCGAGTCTTTTTTCATGTTTTCTAGCCAAAAACTTAGTACTTCACATACATAGGTAATAATAATAATAATAATAATAATAATAATAATAATAATAATAATAATAATAATAATAATAATAATAATAATAATAATAATAATAATAATAATAATAATAATAATAATAATAATAAAATTAAATTTTTAAAAGAAATGGAAATAGCGCATTTGAACTTTCTGTATAAAAAAGAATTCTGTGTTCTGAGTAATTTTCAATTCCAATTTTAAACGCAATGCTCACACAAATTTAAATATCACCAAACTCAAGTCAAAATTCAAAAATAAATTTAGGAAACTGTAATGCCCTATATCTATACAAGTATTATAAACGTATTTCCACTGCAGCGTATTTAAAATGTTATTTAAGGTATGAGGAAATTGTTAGGATGAATGACTTGACGTTAGATTTTAATGCATTCCTAAACCAACAAAAGCTTCTAGGAATTTTAATGCGAGATTGACGGTGGCTACAGTCGATTTTCCTTTTTTTAATACACAGCTAATTCGTTTTTCAAGCTTCACATATAAAATTACGATACGAATAATTAACTATTTTGCAGTTTTACAGTGTTACAGATCTTATATTATAATATGTTGTGATTATAATACATGGACGAATAAAAGTATACTTTTCTAAATGACTTCCGATGTTATCTCTATTCAACAGTAGCCGTTGAGTCAGAATTTTTTTATACTTACCTTGTTGTAAGGCTATTATTAGAACTGCGAGCCTCTGGCGCCGTTTTAAAAGTGACACAGGAAGAATCGTCCAGTAATAAATAACTTATGATCTCATATCACATTTTAGAAATGAACAAGGAAGAGAAAAGAAGAGAAAAACATTCAGGTCTTTTTTCTGAAAAATCTTAAAGAAAAATTTTTTCAGGTCTAAAGATGGAGCTCCTATAGCACCTGAACCACGCCGAAGGCTCAAAATTACCGCAAACATAGTCCAGCTCACGTTAGACGACGTCCAAAAGAGTGATGCTGGCATGTACACTGTCACGGCCAAGTCGCCTTCTGGGACAGCTTCCAGAGACTTAGAATTGAGAGTAAACAGTGGCAAAACTACAGACGATAATGATGAACCTCCGGCTTTCCTTCGACGACTCAACGACCTCTCCGTTAAAGTTGGCACAAGAACTAGGTTTCTTGTCGAAATAAGAAGCTGTTCCGAACTGACGGTGAGTGTTCCCGTCTTTTGTAAAATGAAGACATATTGAATGAAACCACTGTAAACACGTTTGAAAATAATTTCGACAAAATATTGGCACTGTTTCAACGACTGGAGGGTATTTGGTATTACAAAAGCGTGGGTAATGTTAGGTAATTACAATATTTTTAAACATTTATAGCAAAACATGCATTAGCAAATGCATTACTGGATGTTTATCCCGACTCGAAGCAATAAAAATTTGTTTCATCCTCAGTATAAAGTCTGATCTCATCGATCTGCAGCCAAGAAGATTTTTTTTGTGTCAGTGGGGCTAAAGCTACTATTATTTTTAATGATGACGCACTTGGTTTTAAATTAGACTCGTCCCGTTTCAAACTTCATTGAACTTTAAGAAAACACAAATTCTCTATTTAAGATCGAATGGTTCCACAACGAAGAACGAGTGGAGGAAGGAGAACGATTAAGATTCGTCAACGAAAGTGGTTTTCACTGCATCGATGTCGCCCCGGTTACAGCTGACGATGCCGGAAGATGGACCTGTACGGCTCGAAACGGGTCTGGGCAAGCAACGAGCACCTGCTATCTCAACGTACTCGGTAACCTTAGGCTTCAATTTTTTGTGGTTTGGGTTTGAAGGATCAAAACTTTTAGTACCGAAAACTTACAAACCTCCTGAGTTCCTGGAAGAACTGCGCGCTCTTCTAACCGAACAGGGAACCGTATCGTTGGAGTGTAAGGTGGTAGGAGTACCAACTCCTCTACTTCGCTGGTTCAAGGATGGAAAAGAGATCAAGGCTGGAGACGTTTTCGCCCTCACAGCAAATCCTGACGACCCAACTTCGCTTGGGACGTACGTCTGTGAGGCTGTTAATTGCATGGGCAAGGCTGTGTCCAGTTCTAAAGTTCATGTGGTTGGAAAGGGAAGTAGAGACGGGTCCCTTAAACCAGCTGATAGGTAAGAACTATGCATTCGTGTACCAACAGTTGAATTTGTTTTTAGTTCTATGCCATCTGGTCCTCCACCGATATTTACTCGAGACTTGCAAAACGAATCAATCAAAATTGGTGATCCTTTATTGTTGTCCTGTCAAGGTACGTAAAAAAATTTGTTGACCAAACTTACAGGCGTATTCTCAGTGTCTGTACCTCCCTGGCCCAAATCCGTAGCATGGTATAACTCCGAAGGACGAATCAACGACGAAATCCCAGGTAGTAGATACCGACTGATGGCAGATGGACTTGGAGGATATATGCTTGAAGTCAAACCCACAGAAGCGGCAGATCAAGGCGAGTGGAAATGTGTAGCAACCAGCCAGGATGGTGCCATTTCAATTTCCACCTGTGACGTTAAAATGACTAGTAAGTTAGCAAAAATCTAGCCACTGAAGTAATTTTTTTATTTCTAGTACCGAAACATTTTCGAAAACCTCGATTTATGGATACTCTTAAGGCAGTATTAACCGAAGAAGGCCTAGTTTCCTTCGAATGTAAAGTAGTAGGATCCCCCACCCCCGTATTACAATGGTTCAAAGACGGACAAGAGTTAAAACCGGGAGATGTCTACCAACTAACCGGAACAAACTCGTTAGGTTCATATTGTTGTATTGCGAGAAACTGCATGGGTGAAGCGCGAAGCTCGGCTGAGTTAACAGTGGAAGATATTGAAAGTCAACTTAATGACGAGGAGCGAAATCAATTAATTTTAAGAAGTCAAGCACCGAAATTCATTCATGGCTTAAAAAGTGCCGAAGCGAAAGTTAACGAACAGTTCAGATTCACTGTCCAAAGTAATTTACAACGCCTTTATTGTCGATTTATTATTATAATGGTTGAATTTCAGTCAGTGTAACAACCCCTCTACCAACTTTGTCGTGGTATCGAGACGACCAACCCCTTGATAACGAACCCGATCGTTACGTTGCCTTGAAGGAAAACCTAGGAGTTGGCCACTTGGACATAACAAGAGTAGAATTTATGGATCAAGCAGAGTGGAAATGTGTGGCTACGAACGAATTTGGCCACTCTGTCACCTCCTGTTTCCTTAAACTCATTATTCCCAAACATTTCAAAAAACCCAAATTTTTGGAATGCTTACGAGCAGTTTTATCCGAAGAAGGGGCCGTTAATTTAGAGTGTAAGGTAATTGGAGTTCCTCCACCAGTACTCAAGTGGTACAAAGATGGAGTTGAGCTGAAGCCGGGTGACATTCATCGAATCACTTCCGGAGAAGTATTTATCTTCCAAGTGTTGTTATCTTAATTTGAGAAAATTTCTCAACAGGATGGTACTTGTTGCCTTGGTACTTACACTTGTGAGGCAAGAAACTGCATGGGTACAGTGGCCAGTTCGGCATCTCTTCTTGGTTTCGAAGACCAGAAAACTAGAGCTCAGCAAAGAATGGAACTGGCAAGACAGCCCTCACTGTCGACAATTCATGAAGAAAGGACTTCGCAAATTTACGACACGGCTGGTGACCAGTCTCTTACTATAGATGACAGAGGAGAAGTTTCCTTCTCGTTTGATGGAAAAGAAGTTTCCGTGTCATTGTACGAAACTCCAGACTTGACCGAAGAAGAGGCAATACAAATTGTCGAGATGTATGCTGACCAATTATCGGAACATGTTTCTGGTAAGTTTGCTTCCTTATGTCTCAAAAACCTTACCACCTACTCGTAGAACATAATATTGTGGAACTACCTCCGTTGAGGTTTGTCAAGGAAACTTCAACTTCCGGCAATCTCCTAATGGAAGCGGTGGTTGTGGACGTTTCTGAAAACTTCTTCACTCCTGAGGAGCAAGATTTGCGGACTGAAGCCGACGTTGAAGAAATATACTCAATCACGGACGAAACTGGGCAATTGGTGTCGTCTGTTACATCGGAGAAGCTCAAAATTGACGTTTCAACATCAAGTGGTGATGCTCCCAAAAGACCTCCAAGAAAATCGGATTCGCAGAAGAGCAACTCGTATTACAGTTTAACCAAAAATCTGTCACTGGAATCGGGAGCCGGTGAGGAAAGCTTGGCAGTAGTTGCCGATTTAGACACGGAATCCTACGGTGAGTACGAGAGTGCTATAAGTTCAGAGAAATTGCCGGAACAAGATCGGGCCTTCCAAGTGGCTGCGATTACCGAAACTACAAGTCTTCCTGGAGACGATATCGAATCCAGGAGGCCGCTAACTCCACGTACCACGCATGAAATAGGTTCAGATTTGAGAGTCAACAGAAGTGAAAGTCAAGAATTAAACAGAAGTGCAAGAAGACGGTCATCTCAGAGTTCGGATGAAATGTCCAAAGACGGATTGATGAAAAGACCACCAAAGAAGACCAAGAGTTTGGATATTCCTGATGATTATCAAAGAGATATTCAAGGTGAAGAAGGCGACGGTTTGGTTATCGACCCTGAAGTAAATGCCGCCAAACAACTCGCACTTAAAAAAGAAGAGTTGCAAACAATCGACGAACTAAAACTATGCATCTCAGAAATACAGCAAGGCTTACTTTCGGTCGAGGAAGAGTTATTTGTGCAAACCACTCTAAAATCGACATCAGCTACCGCAAAACAAAGTTTGGAAACTTTAAGCAGCATTTTGCAACCGTTCAGAGATATTCAGACAGTTTTGCAAACGATAGTCCAAGAAGAACGCAAATCGGACATATCAGCAGTCGAGCTAATCGCTCCACCAATTTTTGAACTGCAAAAAAGCTTGTCGATTGTGGAGAAATGTATCGAAATGAGAGGCAAAGAACACACCCTAATTCAAAAAACGTGTGCCAACATTCTGGATACAACAGGTCTACAACTACAGAAGAGTTTGCAGCTGATTGAATCCATCACCCTACTGGAGAAAGAACTGGATACTACTAAAATTTCCGGACGAATGACTCCATCGAAAATTATCCAAGAAGTGTGTATTACCATTAGAGAAATTCAAACAGGGCTACAAAACGCCGATGAGATTTTGCAAACCAAACACAGCGAAAGTTCGCAGAAATCTTTTGAGGATGATTCGAGCACAAGAACGCTAAAGAAAGATTTAATGTCGTTTATTGAGAGTGCGGCTAATGACCTCCAAAGTGGTTTGGAAAATATTCCACTTTATGAAGAGTTAGATCCACGTTTTCGCGAATCCTCCAAGAACCTACTAGACAATCTTTCTGAACCAACCAAAAGTTTGATGAAAGAAATGTCCAGCATTAGCAAGTTGTCAATTAGACATGCCGCAGAAAAATCCATCGAACAAGAGTTGAGACTTGCGCTAATTGATAAACTTTCATATCCTTTGGCAGAACTCGTCAATGTATTAGACGATTTGAAAAAACGTGATTCTGCCGATTTTCGATTTAGTGAGATTAAAGAAAAGAAGGCGATCATTGATGATTCTGTTGAAAAAATCGTCGATTCTGTTGCAACAATAAAAGGGAAAATTGAACCTGGGACTATAATCGAACAAACTAGTCCTGAAGTAACTTCACAAGACATCGTCAAAGACGTGTTTGATCAAGTGAGTCAAATTGTGCTCAGTAACATCACTCAATCGATCGAAGATCTTCTCTTCAATATAGAATCCGCCCAAAAAGTGGTTGCTGACACTGTTATTTTGGAAGCACTGAGGCAAATATCGACACTACAAAAGGATTTAGCAACAACCATTATACAAGTTTCTCAAATCAAAATAGAACCGACTCTTAATGCCATCGAGAGCTTGGCTCAACCACTTGACGTTCTAAATAATCAACTAACGGAAATAACACCTACGACGGGAAGGGAAGTTTTAGACGATCTTATTGCATCCTTGAATATATTAGAAGAAAGCATAATTGTGGATGAAGAAAGACTCGAAACTATTGATTTGTGTATTCCATTTTCGATACTCCGAGGACGAACTAGTGAAGTCCGTGAAAATATTTGCGGTTTAACTGAGCACGGAACTGTCCCTGAGTCGCTATCTGAAGATTCAAAAGAAGGAAGTGTTGTTGTTATTCTTGAAGAATCTTCAGAAACGGTAGTACCCTCAGCGTTATTAGAAGACACAAGACAAGCAATTTCGTGTTTAGAAAACGAGACTAGAAACATTTCCAGAGACTTGGCTGTGCCGCTCATGAGTTGCGTGAGGACTCTTTTGGAAGTCACTGGTGAACAAGCTTTAGAAAAGAAGAAGGAAGAGTTAACTCTAGACGAACGAATAGCTTTGCAAAACTTTGTGGCACCTCTTGAACAAATAGAAGACGCCCTTATAGAAGCACAAGATGTACTAAACGAAACTCCGGGAGTTTCCCAAGAGAGTGACAAAATTCGACTGATTCTAGAGCACATTCAATACAACGTCGCGGTGATGCATCAACAGATCCTCGACGAAGTCATGTTCCTAGGACAGCTACAACCACAAAAATGTAGTTTGGATGACCTAAAGAGGTCCATAGCTAATGTTCTCACGCTACCAATAATGCAAGAGGCACCGCAATCCGAATTTATAGCTTCTGCTGCCATTGGTAAGGCTATTATCGAAAACGTTTACGAATTAGAAAAATGCCTCGCTACGCTTTACCAAGGAACAATCGTCGAAGGAGTTGAAAAAATCGAGCCGGAATTGTACCAAAAAGCCTCAGAAGTTGTGGAATGTGTGGAAAAATTGACGAACCAACCACATTTCATCGAAAGAAATGAATCTGCAATCACAGCGCAAGACATAAACGAACTGAAGAAAATTTCAAATTCGTTACGGCAACTGGACAATAGTGTTTCAAATATTCAACAATTTGAAGAACAGAAGAAGAAGGTTTTTGCTACTCTCAGACTGCCTCTTTTAAGTCTCAATGACTTGATTTTGGACGTAAAAGACGAGACGTTCCAGAGATATGTGCCCCAGATTGAGGAAACGATCGGAGATGCTTTAGAAGTGCTAACAATTGAGCAAAATCGAGGAGACATCACTCCCGATCTTTTAGAACCACTCAATTCTTTAGAAACGGTTTTAATTGAAGTTAAGGAAAACGTTCGTGCTATTGATCAAAAACCCTTGTGTTTACGAGGTTTGAACATGTCGTTGAGTCAGTTATTTGATCAAGTTAAGGAGTTAAATGTGCATCCTGGTCTAAAATATATTTTGAAATCGTTGCGATTCATGATAGCAGCATTTGAAGAAGCTATGAAGAATGTAACGCCTTCAGCGACCGAAAACATTGTTGTCACTCTTCAAATATTGCAAGAAAGTTTAAATGTTGTAGAAGCTAAACACCCACAAATTGGAGAAATACGAGAGGAATTATCACTTTTATCAAAGTGTGAGGAATTGTCTCAGCTTGATTATTCAGAATCACAGCAGTTAGAAAATGTGATCAAAACAATGCAAACTGTTTGCGATGCCGATGAATTAAAAACCGGCGCAGAAAAGTTAAATATGGAAGTTAACTCATTAAATATGTCCCATCGATCAATCAAAATTGTTGAGCACCTACAAAAAGTAGCATCTCTTCTTAGCAAAATCGTAATCGCTGAAGCCGCCAGCCAAGAGAAACCTGAAATTTCTGTGATAAATCAATTTAGTGACGCTGTGACAGCTTTAATGACTACAGACATAAAAAAACTTACGACTGATCGGAAATTATTATATGATGAACTTCGGTATACATTACCGGTCTTAAAAGACAACGCACAAAATGCTTCTTTGGATGAATTTGAACAAGAAATAGTTAAACAAGCGACGAAAGTTCTAAGCCACATTCTAGATTACATAAACAATCAAGAAAATTTAACAACTGAAGTACTGTTACAGTGTGTTAGCCAAACAAATGACACAGTTAAGACACTAAAAACTAATAAAGACTTAATAAAAAATATCTGTGTTTTGTATTTTAAAACAGTAAATACTTTGCAAAACATTAAAAAGGACGAAAATCAGAGGAAAGAGATTAAACTGCAACATATTCAGATGGTTTCTGATTCGGTTCAAAGCTTTGCTAAACATATTGCAACAATAAAGTATTCCAATATTGATAAAGACAAAATTCTGGCTTTGCAAAAGTCGCTCTATCCGCTACAAATGGCAGTCAATGACTTGAGTGAATTAGAATTAGCGGATAATGATTTGAAATTTCTTGAAAATATTGCTAAAATAATGACCGATCTTGACACATTTGTGTCGTCAAAGCTCGCAGTTACTGAAGAAATTTTAAATAGAGGTCTTCCGAAAAAAGAAGATATTACTATTTTGCTAAATATTATTAACAAAGCGGTAAAATCAGTTGAGGAAAACTCTCCAATTCGGAAAATCACACACCTGTTAAACACTTTAACTGACAATATGCCTGACGTTGCTCAACAATTACAACAAGCATTTACTAAAGAAGTTAAGACTGAAATAGTTAATCAACAGCTGCTAACACCTTTGAAGCAAATTGAAGAAAAGTTGTGTCAGCAACCTCAGCAAGTGGACTTCAAGCAGGATTTAGAGAAAATTCAAGAAAAGTTGATCCAATTTAATGACATCCTTCAAGCCGAATTGAGTGAAGATGAAGTTAAATTTTCCGAAAACATTAAACTTTATGTCGATGAGTTGAAAAGAATTGATGAAACTAAAGATTTATCATCTTTGAAAGAACGTGAAATTAATTTAATGCAAGCAGAAACTGCTCTTACAGTGCCGCATTTACAAGTTTTGTCACAAACTGTGTTAACAACAGGGAAACGAATACAAGAAGAAATTGAAAAACACATGGCACAACAAACCGAGGAATCAATTAAACCGATACAAGAATTTGTTGCACCAATTAAAGAAATACAAAGCAATCTTCAAACTTTACAAAGCATGGATTTGACTGAAACTGAAAAAATTCAAGCCATTTTGTGTGAAGTGCAGAAATTGGAGCTAATTGTTCTGGAAACAACTTCTCTTTCGCCGTCAGATATGTCACTAGTCGAAGCTGAAAAAGGATTATTATTGGAATTAAACAACTACATTTCGTCTCAATTAATTGAGCCAAAATATGAAGAAGCTGTGTTTGACACTTTATCAAAGAAAGTCGATGCACTGAAAGCAACACCAAGCGACAACGAAAAATGTTTGAAAATCTGCCAAATAATGGAGGCTACAGTCCAAAGTATCGGTGAAATCATCGAAATGAAAAAATCCGAAGAAGCTGTCAAAGTAATTAAGCCTATGGTCGAAAAACTGGAAACTCTTCGTGAAAGCATTATTAAAATTGAGGGACAAAGTGCTTCAGCTGAGAAGAAAGCAGCTGTTGCTGAATTGCAAAAATCAGTTCAAGCTGTTGAAGGAATGATCGGAACAAATCTGCCTCTTGTTCTTCAAGCAGAAGAAAAAATGGTCGTCGATGCAGCAAACAATACCCTGAAGGAACTGAACAATTTCATGGAGCCTCAAGGGGAACAAAGAGCCACTGTTGAAAGTGTGAAAGCTGTGATAGACGATTTGCGTTTAGCGGTTGTAATTCTTCCTAAAGAATCGAAAATAAAAGAAACGATGGAACATCTGGAAGATACCGCTAAGAATGTTATTAATTTAATGGAAGATGTTCCCGCACCGGTTGAAACTAAAGTTAAAACAATAAAATTGGTAAAAGATATGGAAGAGAAAATAAAAAATATCAACAAGAGTCAGTTGCCCAAAGAAAAACAGGAGATGCTGAACAAAATGACACTAACAACTGTTAAATTTGTTGAGCTATTGCAAGTTGTTAAAGTTGAAAATGAAGTAGAAGAGCATGCTGTTTCCCTACTTCATGATTTGTTACAACAACTCGACGATTGTTTCAACTGCAACGAACTGAATGACGAAATCAATTCAAAGTTGAAAATCTTCAAAACTGATGTAGATAAAGCTCAGAAGGGTTCGCCACTGTTGGAATTCCCTGAACTTCTTGAATTTTTTATAAGTCACTTGGAGAAATTTTTAGTCAAGACCACCGAAGAGCCGTTGCCTTGCATCCCTCTCACAACATTACAAGACACTTTACAGTCGTTACAAGAAGCCGTTTCTACCACAGAAGCAAAACCCGAAGATAAAGCTACCAAAATATTAATAACGGAGTTGCAAAGACCTCTCACGACTTTACTGTTCGTCTCTGGTAGTATTTTAGACGAAAGGAAAGCCAAATTATCACAAGACGATTTAAACCATATCACAACAACTTCGGAGACGGTTGAAGATTTGAGCAGAATCATTGAAGCGGAAGACGATGAGATGGACAAAGCCAAAATGTTAGAACACCAAGCTGACAAACTGAAAGTCCTACTGGCTAGCATTAATTTAGAATCGCAAATTAAAGATTTGATAGAACCGCTACAAGACGTGCAAAACTGTGTTAAAAAAGCAACGGAGAAAGCAATAATTAAGCAACAGGAAGAAGCAGTGCAAAAACAACAAATTGTTACGAAACTTGCCAAATCTCTGAGAAATTTCAAAAAGTGTATTATCCATTTGGTTGAACATAAACCGACAAACCCGACTTTCATCGTACTAAAAGACCTAGAAAAGCCGTTACAAGCTGTCATTCAAGCTGTGTGTGAGGTGGAAAGCACAAAAATGACAAATCAAGATTTAGCAAAACTGAATGAACTGAATGCTACTTTAGAGCGCGTAGCTGATATTCAAGATGACATAAGTGAGCCTTTGCTAGTAATCCAAGAAGCGCTGTCTGCCATTGTAACATCGCAACAAACTTCTGAGATGCATATTCCAAAAACCGAACAAACATTCCTTCAATGTATTTCTGAACCTTTGGAAGAACTTTCGACGGCGGTCGGAGTCACTCAATTGGTTTTAGAAGAACCCAAAACTAGTGAAATTGAAACACTTTTACAAAAAATAAATACATCAATTATCGGTTTGTTGAAATTTGCAACTATCGTCAAAAATTTACCCCAAGGGAATGCGAAACTTTTAGGAAAGCTTGTAAATCCAGTCTTTGCTCTTCAACGGCAGTTATCAAAATGTGTGGACGCACGAGTTTTAGAAGAAGAGTTGCCAGTCTTGAACACTATTGAATCGTCCTTGCAAACTATTTTGGACATTGTTTATAAAACTACTAATTATGAGAAGTTTGATATCAAAGAATTGTCTCAACCTCTGGATGGCTTACAAAACACAATAATTGCTGTATGCAATAAAGCAGTTTTGATAGAAGTGCCTGAAGGTCAAGAGTCCGTGTTACAAAAATTATTAGAACCGTTAGAAAGTGTTGTGAAGGCTGTTATTTGTATCCAAACCGAATTATCAAACAAGAATGCTTTGCGGAATATGTCACAACGCGTTAAAGAAAAATGTAAAGAAGTAATTCAGAAAATGGATAATTCTGAATTAAAAGACATCGCAAACTCTGTGCATTTGATGCTAAATAATCTAGAAAACATAGAATATGAAGAGGCTCCAATCATTTTAGAAAACTCAAAACCTCATTTGGAGAAAATTGTTGCCCAAAAAGTAACTGTAGGTGGACCTATTAGTGAGTCTTTACTGCGCTTTAATACCGTCTATGCCGAAACACTGAAAATTAATAAAGAGGAGTTAACTTTCACGAACATATGCAGTTTGTTTAATTGTTTAGAAAATTTGACAAATGCTTTTGCATCTGAAATAAAGGTCAGTGTGACACAAGGATTGAAAGAACCTTTGAAACAAATCGAACATGAAGTCGCTTTGTTATCTTCTCAAGTAGACTCCTGCCCAGAACCGAAGAAAGCTATAATGTCGTTGGTTGAAATCGCTTTGCCTTTACAAAAATTAGAAGAAGGAGTTCAAAAATCAGAAGAAATGATATCGGAGTCAGCAGAAGAATTAACACTACGACAAGAAACTTTAGAAAAAGTTAAAGAACCCTTAGAAAAACTGTCTATTTTGATGACATCAGTGCAAGAAAACTTACAAACTCCACAAGTAACTGAACTTGAGAAACAGCAATTAAAGGAAGCTCTTGTTTGTTTCAAGGAGAATTTGGAATTTATAAAATCGTCACCGGTCACACATGCGATTATCATTAACCAGTCTATGGAAGTCTTAACAGCTAAGATTGAGGAAGTTTGGGAAGCTACGGAAAAAGAACAGTTGGTTGAAGAAGAGGAGGAAAAGTCAGCAACAAGTGAACCAATCATCAACGAATTTAAATCCGAAAACCTCACAGTACTACAAAACTTTGAGAAATCTTTATCTGAATCAAGAGATATCTTAAGAGAATTCGTGAATAAAGTAAGAAACGTGAAAGGCCATGAAGACTTGATTGCTTATGAAGAACTCGATGACGGGTTCTTGTTTCTGCTTGAAAGTTTACACAACTTGGCTAATTTAATCAATAAAGATAAAGTGCAAGACTTAAACCTGCAAAACTTAGACACGTTAAATACCACAATGGGGGAGTTTATGACCTTTACTAAACAACTTTCGTTTGTTGAAAACTCGTTAAATAAGCCTGAAATTCGCAAAAATAAAAGTGAACTAAATCACTCTTTTGCACAACTTAAAAACAAAACTCAAGCTCTTATAAAATTATCTTCGGAAGTTAAATCACTGCAACTGGTTGTAGAGCCGCTAAAATTAATTATTTTGAAGATCGATTACATTGAGAATGAGATTAGGAAATCAGAACTTGCAAATCTTTCCACAACTAATATTATTAATAAACCGGTAGAAGATTTGTGCAACGAATTAAAAGCTCTAGAAACTACAGTTTTGGCATCAACTGTACAACCAAAACAGGCAACAGTAAGCATCATCGAAACGCAAGGGATTTTAACAGATTTTGTGAAAGCTTTAATGGAAACCGAAAAAGACTTTAACATTTCAGGAAAAGACATTCCAATAGAAGTTACAGAAAAAGTGAAACGAATTAAAGAACCATTGCAAAACTTTTCGATGGTCATAGTTGAACTTAGAAATTCACTCGGAAAACCGCTTTTGCAAGTCCGTAGTAAAAAGTTACAGCAAGCAGTAATAACACTAAAGGAACAAATTGATCAATTACTTGAATCGATTCCACAAAACGAGATTCTGTCGCAACAGATAAGAGAGTTGTCGGTGAAATTAGAAGAAATCCAACAAGGACTTACAGTTGAAGAACAATTAATTGTCAAAGCAAATACACAAATTATTAAAGATCTTGCAGAACCCATCATTACTTTATCACAAGCGGCATTATCATTAAACGCCATAGTCGAAAAACAAAAAATGTCACCCCACCAGGGAGTACTACATGTCGTTGATATGAAAGACAGTGTAGTTTCAGTAGTCAGTGCGTTACAGGAAACTGAAAGACATTCCATTGAATTATGTGAAGAAATACCCGAAAATGTGAAAATTACGATAACTGACATTAAGGAACCTTTAGAAAAGTTGTCCGCGGTCATTGGGAACATCAACGTAGCTGCACAAAACGCGAAAATACAAGAAGTGGATAAATCTGAACTTTGCGACACTTTAAAGGCCACAAAATCCAAACTAGACCTAGTGGCAGTAAAAGTTGCTGAATGTAGAATATTACAAGAAGTTGAAACACCGATTAAAACACTTAGCTTCAAGTTAGAAGAAATTGAAAATCGAATAAGAAACGAACAACCAGTCGAAAAAACTGTTTTGTCTCCTATAACAGAATTAGTTAGTGAAATAAAAACACTAAAGGCGGAGTGCAAATCCGTCAAAAGTGTTTCACAGAAAGGTATCCTCGACATCACTGGAATAGAACAAGAAGTGGCAGCTTTGGAAGAAGTTGTAGTGAGTTGTGAAGAAGGTAATGCTTTGGCCGAATTAGAAAATTTAAGACAGCCGTTAGAAGAACTACGTTTGGTGGTTTCAGAAGTTAAAGACAGTCTTAATAAACCTGAAATTCAAGAACCTCTCAAAGCAAAAATAGCAAAGACCCTAGAAAGTGTAAAATGTGAGTTAAACCAAGTAGCAGAAGCTAAAATACCCGAAGTGTCTTCACTTGCTGTTAAAAAACTTTCGGCGAAATTATCGGAAATTAAGGACGTTATTGAAACAGAAAAATCAACCGTTGAAAAAGTACGTGAGGCAACAAAAGTGATTCTCCAACCTGTTGGTCAGCTGAAAGATCAAATACATAGTTTGCGAATAACTATTTCTGACATAAAATTAACTCCCCAACAAGGCATTTTGAACATTATTGAAATTGAAAACGATTTGATTAACTTACAAGATGCTTTGAATGTTTCACAGCAAATGTCTCTTGAGGAAGCAGAAAAAATAAAACCACAAGAAATGGAACAGCTTCAAAATCTAAAGCAGCCTTTAGAAAAACTCGCTGCTGCTATGATTGAAATGAAGAATATTGTTAATAAACCTGAAGTCCAACAGCAAAAACCAGAAATCAAAAAAGCAATACAAGCATTAAAATGTGACTTAGAAAAAGTTACGCAAATAACTCCGGAAGCAAAAAGCTTGGAAACCTCAATCTTAGCAGCAAAACAACTTGCAGCTAAATTATCAGAAGTGGAAAAGTTAATCGAAACTGAAGAAAAACCAAAAAGGATATTTGAAGAAATAGGAATGATTCAACAACCTCTGGTTAACCTAAAGCAAGAGATTCAAGCCTTACAATTAGACATTAATGACATCAAACTAACATCACAACAAGGAGTTTTAACCGTTGTAGGGATTGAGCAAACCCTTCTAAATATCGAAAATGCCTTAGCTTCTGTAGAAGATATTCCCGAACAACTAACGGAAAAACTATTATCCTTAAAACAACCTCTTGAACTGCTTTCCTCAGTTGTTGTCGAAATAAGAGGAACACTTAATAAACCCCAACACGTAGAACAGAAGAGATCAAAACTTCGTAAGGCTATAAAAGCATTAAAATGTGAATTAGATAACGTTTCGGCTGTAAGTCCTGAAAGTAAATCTTTTAAAACTGTATCAATTGCTGTGAAAGAACTTTCGGGTAAATTATCAGAAATAGAAAAATCAATAAAAGAAACAGAAAAGGAAGAGTTGAAGTTGCAACAAGCTGTTGTTGAACCAATTACTATTCTGACTAAAGAATTAAAAACTTTAAGATCTGAAATCAAGGAAATGAAGGCGGAACCTCAGCAAGGTATTTTGGAAGTTGCAGAATTAGAACAAAGTCTTGTCAATTTGCAAGAATCTTTAATTAGTCCTGAAAATTTACCCTTAGAAGAAGCACAAGTAGCTACGGAAGCAATTCAAAACGTGCAAGCCTTAAAAGAACCTTTAGAAAAATTATCGGCAACTGTTGTAGAAATGAGAACTGCTGTTAACAAGCCAGAAATCCAAGAACAACAAAAACCTAAAGTAAAACAAGCCTTGGCAGCTTTAAAATGCGAGTTGGAGAAGGTATCTCAAGCAATTCCGGAAGCAAAACGTTTAGAAACCTCCTCTGTGGCAATTCATCAATTAACGGCTAAATTATCTGAAATAGAAGAACAACTAGCGGAAAAGCCTAAAACAGAATCTATTGTCTTGTATCCCATATTTAATTTGAGGTCGGAAATTCAAGCTTTGCAAGCAGATGCCAAAGATATAAAACTTGCACCTCAACAAGGAGTCTTTGGAATTTTAGAAATTGAACAAAATTTATCTGATTTGCAAAACGCTATAACAGAAACTGCAAAACTGACCGCTGAAGAAAGTCAACTCGTAGAAACTCAATTAAGTTCTTTGACACAGCCTTTGGAGGTCCTTTCAGCTGTTGTTGTTGAAGTTAGAAGTGCTATTAACAAACCGGAAATAATAGAACAACAACAACCAAAAGTATGCAAAGCGATGTCCGCCTTAAAGTGTGAATTAGATCGTGTTATTCAGACTATTCCAGAAATTGAATCTTTAAAGACTTCTATTCTCGCTGTTAAACAATTATCAGCTAAATTATCAGAAGTTGAAGAGATATTACAAGTAGAAAAGAAGTTACCTCAACGCCCCGAATCAATGTTAGCTGTTCTACAACCTGTTAGCACTTTAGCAGAAGAAGTTAAAGCTTTACGAATAGAAAGTCAAACAGCAGCTGTACCTCAACAAGGAATGTTAACTGTTACAGAAATTGAACAGACTTTGATAAATCTAGAAGAAGCTTTACAATCACCTATTGAAGAAAGTGGAGAATTAACAATTCAAGCTATGCAACAAATGCAATCGCTAAAACAACCACTGGAAAAATTATCAGCAGTTGTAGTAGAAATGAAAAGTGCCATGAACAAACCAGAAATTCAAGAACAACAAAAACCAAAAATTGAACAAGCGGTGATAGCTTTAAAGTGTGAATTAGATAAAGTGGCTCAAACCATGCCTGAAGTAAAAGGCTTAGAAACTTCGACCGTTGCTATGAAAGCGCTTTCAGCTAAATTAGAAGAAGTAGAAAGTTCAATAAGACCTGTAGAAAAAGACAAACGGGAAGAATTCTTGAAAATAATCAACGTTATTCTGCACCCCATTGGAAAACTTCTAGAAAAAATAAATAAGTTAAGAAGTGACGTTCAAGATAGATCGCTGGTGGCAGAAGGTGTTTTGAATATTATTCAAATTGAAGAAGAGATGTTGCAACTCCAAAAAGCTATAACTTCCAGTGAGCACTCATTTAAAGAAATTTCAGACAATGTACTTAAAACATTCAGCGAAATGCAAGCAATAAACCAGTCATTTGAAAATCTTGCTCTTGTTGTTGAAAGTATAATGAAACATATTAACAAACCGGAAAAACTTGAAGTTCAGAGAGTTAGCATCTGTTCTGTCATTTCTGCTCTGCGATACGAATTAGAAGTTTTGTTGAACAGCATTCCAAAAATAAAACCTTTTGAAGCTACATACATAGCAGTGCAAGAATTGTTGTCAAAATTGACCGAAGTTGAGAAAAAGATGCTACAAAAACACATAAAAGTTACTCCATCGCAAGAAGCTATTCTTCAGCCTATCAGTAACCTTGTTGAAGAAATTAAAACTATGCGGACGGAAACTACAGAAGTGGCTGCTCCACAAAAAGGCATTTCAAGTATTGTCGAGTTAGAACAAAGTTTGATTGATTTAAAAGAAGCTTTTACTATTGCTGAAGAAATTCCATCTGGTGATATTCCCCCCGAAGCGGCACAACAAATAGAAGCTTTGAAACAACCTCTGGAAAAACTATCAGCTGTTATTGTTGAAATAAAGAGTGTAGCAAATAAGCCGCAAGTTGAGGAACAAAGACCAAAAATTGAGAAAGCAATACAAGCCGTAAAATGTGAATTAGAAAACATAACACACTCAATATCGGAAGCAAAAGGGGTTGAAATTTCATCAATTGCTTTAAATCAACTGTCCGCTAAAATAGCTGAAGTTGAAAATGCAATGGCCGTGGAAGAGCCTAAACAAGAGTTGTCCAAATTAGATGTGCAAGCAATAAATACGCTAATTGATGAAATGACAGCTTTGCGTGCTGATATTGAAGATACAGCTGATGATTCTCAAAAAGGAGTCTTAACTATAGTTGAATTGGACGAAAATTTGCATAACTTAAAGACGACTGTAGATAGTTGTATGGAACTTACAAATGATGAAGTTTTGGTGGCCTTGGAACAAATTGCTTCTTTAGTTGAACCTTTGGAAAAGTTTTCGTTTGTCACTGTAGAGGTAAGAAGTGCATTGAACAAACTTGAAGTGCAGGAAAAACTCAAGCCGGAAGTGAAAAATGCTGTACAAGCTCTCAAGTCTGAACTAGAAAGAATTAGTCAAAAATTGCCCAAAACTGAACATGTTAAAATGTTAGATGTGGCCATAAATAAACTTTCTTCCAAGTTGTCCACTATTGATTCCAAGATCGAATTAGGCACACAAGAAACAAAAAGAGAGTCAGAAGTTTTAAAAATTATGCTACAACCAATCATGGACCTTTCTGAAGAAATTACAACGCTACAAGCCGATATTAAAAATATTGATACAGTACCCCAGCAAGGAGTCCTTGGTGTAGTAGAATTAAAAGAAGAAATTCTTAATTTGCAAGAAGCTATCCTAACTTCTGAAGAATTTTCTTCAGAGGAAGCTACAACGGTATCGTCAGAAGCACTGGACCAAATCAAATCTTTGCAAGAACCATTACAAAAACTTTCTTCAATTATCGTGGAAGTTAAAAATGTAGTTAACGTGCCAGAAGTCCGTGAAGCAAAGAAACCCAAAGTCAAAAAAGCACTTGCCGCATTGAAGTGCGAGTTGGATAAAGTGTGGCAAATCATACCTGAAGCAAAAGTTTTGGAGGTTTCCTCTGCAGCAATTCAAAAACTATCAGCAAAATTATCGACCGTTGAAGCATCAATGGAAATAGATCAAGAGGCTCTTAAACCAAAAGAAATCGTGCTTCAACCAATGTTACAATTATCTGCAGAAATAAAAACGTTAAAAGCACATGTTGAACAAGTTAAAAGTCCTCAACAAGGTGTTCTATGTGTTGTGGAAATTGAACCGGAATTATTGGTTTTACAAGAAGTTTTAAGTACTATTGAACCAACTGATGATTTCAGTGCAGAATCGTTGAAAACCTTGGCAGAACCAATGGAAAGACTCTCTGTTCTGGTTGTTGAAGTACAACACGTATTAAGTAAACCAGAGATTCAAGAACAACAAAAATCGCAAGTTAGTGCAGCATTACAGGCCTTAAAATGTGAGCTAGGAAAAGTTGCTCAAAACATTCCAAAATTAAAACAAGTTGAAACTACCGTACTAGCTGTCGAAAAGCTTTCTGCTAAGATAACAGAAGTTGGGGATAAGATGAAAATTGCTGAAAAGTGCACAAAAACGGAATCAGAAGTAATAAAAATTATACTTCAACCAGTTATGGATTTATCTGAAGAAATAGGAGCATTACAAACAGATATAGAAGACGTAAAAATAATTCCAAAGCAAGGAGTCCTTAGTGTAGTTAAAGTAAAAGACGAATTATGCTCCTTACAAGAAGCGTTAATTACTTCAAAGGAATTTTCTTCTGAAAATGTTTCAAATATAACTATTGAGACATTGCAGAAAATTGAATCTTTGAAGGAACCATTAAAATCACTTTCCGAAGTGGTAGTCGAAGTCCGCTGTGCTCTTAAACGGCCAGAAATTCGAAGTGAAAAGAAACCGAAGATGAAAAAAGCTTTGCTAGATGTAAAAACGAAAGTTGAGGAAATTTCAGAATTGGAAGCAATAGCAAGTTCTTTAAACCAACTTATAAACAAGATAAATAAAATTGTGGAGTTGACAGACGCGGAAGAAATACCAGTTGAAAAAATTTCGAAACTAAAAACTAGTGTGCAACCCATAATTACATTAGTTGAAGAAGTAAAAACTCTAAAAACGGAAAGTCAAAATTTAAATCTACAACCACAACAAGGCGTTGTAAGTCTTGTAGAAATTGAAGCAAGTTTAACTAACTTGCAAGAAACCTTAATTAATTGTGAAGAAAGTACCATTGAAGGGGCTCAAATTGCACAAATTGAATCACTGAAGCATCCACTTGAAAAGTTATCCGCTGTCGTAGTTGAAGTTAAAGAATCTTTAAATAAACCAAAAATTCAGGAACAAAAACACAAAGTGTCGAGTGCTATTTTAGCTTTGAAAAGTGAAGTAGACACAGTCGCGCAAAAAATTTCCGAAGCCAAACCCTTACAAACATCGGTTGTTGCTTTAGAAAAGCTCTCGGCAAAATTATCTGAAATTGATACAAGGCTAACCGAACCAGAACAACAAGAAGAGTCGGAAGTAGAACAACAACAAAAAACTGAATCGGAAGTAGTAAAAATAATGTTGCAACCAATAATGGACTTATCTGAAGAAATAAAAGCCCTGAAAGCAGACACCGAGGACTTGAAAATCGTGCCTCAGCAAGGACTTTTGACTTTGGTTAACTTAGAGCAAGAAATTCAAAAGTTACAGGAGTCTTTGATAAGTTCTGAACAATTTTCGTCCGAAAATGTTGCTAACATAACACCTGTTGCTTTAAATCAAATTGAAGCTCTTAAGGAACCACTGGAAGCGTTTGCTGGTGTTGTTGTAGACGTAAGGTGTGCTATTAAGAAGCCAGAAATAAGAGAGCAAAAGAAACCAAAAGTGAAAAAAGCATTATTGACATTACAATCGGAGCTGACAAAAGTGATTCAAACAATTCCAGAAGTAAAAATGTTGGATTCTTCAACTGTTCCACTGACGAAACTTACAGCCAAGCTTGGTGAAATCGAAAAAATAGTAGACATGGACGAACAAACACTCCAGAAATCTTCTCAGCTTCAAAAAGAGCTAATTGAGCCAATGTCTGGCCTAGTTGGAAAATTGAAAACTTTACAAACTGAAATTAAAGACGTTAAAATTGCTCCTCAACAAGGTGTGATTGGAGTGACAGAGTTGGAGAAAACTTTGTCAGAATTACAAGTCACACTAAGTAGTTCTGCAGAGGAATTTGAAAGTAAGACTCCTGAAGCAATCGAAACCATTAAAATTTTAAAGGAACCAATGGAAAAACTCGCAGCTCTTGTGGTGGAAATAAAGGAAACGGTCAACCAACCAGAAATCCAACTTCAACAAAAACCAAAAGTTGGCAAAGCCTTACTAGCATTAAAATGTGAACTAGATAAAGTTACACAAACTTTACCTGAATCCAAGTCTTTACAAACATCAATCGTATCTATGAAAAAGCTTTCAGCGAAGTTATCGGAGGTTAATACACTCATTAATTTACCGGAAATTTCAACAAAAACTGAATCAGAAGTAATAAAATGCGTACTTCAGCCAGTTATGGACTTGTCAGAAGAAATAAAAGCGTTACAAATTGATACAAGAGATCTTAAATTGAAACATCAACGAGGAGTTCTTAGTGTTACAGAAGTTGAGAAAGAAATTTCTGATTTACAAGAGGCTTTAATTAGTTCGGATCAACTTTCTTCTGAAGAAATCGCTGCAATAACACCTGAAGTGTTACAGCAAATTGAAGCTTTAGAACAACCATTAGAAGAATTCTCTGCTGCCGTAATAGAAGTTAGAAGTTGTATTAAACAACCAGAAGTTCGAGAAAACTGTAAACCGAAAATGAAAAAAGCATTGTCAAGCCTAAAATGTGAATTAGAAAAGGTAACCCAAGTAATTCCGCAAGCAAAAATGTTTGAGACATCATCTGTTGCAATTAAACAACTTTGTGCAAAGTTAACCAACGTGGAACAACTGTTAGATCAAGAGGAACCAATGGAAAAACTTTCACAATTGCAG
Source organism: Tribolium freemani (assembly GCA_939628115.1). Taxonomy (NCBI): domain Eukaryota; kingdom Metazoa; phylum Arthropoda; class Insecta; order Coleoptera; family Tenebrionidae; genus Tribolium; species Tribolium freemani. The sequence goes on along the minus strand of OW626785.1, from coordinate 12,869,556 downwards.
GAAGCAGTGATTCAGCCAGTCTGTGCTTTTACAGAGGATTTAGAAACATTAAAAACTGAAATTGAAAACGTAAAACTAGTTCCACAGCAAGGTATCATAAGCATTGTAGAAGTCGAAAAAGATTTTGTTGCATTGCAAAAAGAACTTGAAAAGTATGAACAAAGTGGAGATATTTCTGGTGAAGCAGCTGCCGCTGAAATTAAAGCTTTGAAGGAACCGTTGGAGAAACTGTCAGCAGTTGTAGTTGAAATGAAGAATAAAATGCACAAACCCGAAATACGCGAAGAACAAAAACCTAAATTGTGCAGAGCTCTGAATTCACTTAAATGTGAATTAGAAAGAGTGTCAGAGCAATTACCTGAAGCAAAATCTTTGGAATCATCTGTTATAGCCATGAAGAAGCTTTCTGTCACAATATCGGAAGTTGAAGATATGATAAATCTACCGGAAAAGCCCAAAAAAACAGAATCAGAAGTTATTAAAACAATATTGCAACCACTAATGGACCTTTCAGAAGAAATCATAGCCTTACAAGCGGACAGTACAGATTTAAATTTAGTTCCACAACAAGGAGTTTTTACTGTTCTTGGATTAGAACCTGAATTAGCGTCATTGCAAAAAGCTTTAATAACGTCAGAACCATTTTCGTCCGAAGAAACGGCAAATATAACATCCCAAAACTTAACTAAAATTGAAGCGTTGAAAGAACCCCTGAAAGAAGTTTCAGCACTTGTGGTAGAAATAAGAAGCCAACTTAAGAAACCAGAGATAAGAGAACAGTGTAAGCCAAAAGTGAAAAAAGCTCTTGAAATTTTGCATTGTGAATTAGAACATGTAGCACAAATAATTCCTGAAGTTAAGGTTTTGAAAACGTCTTCTTTTGCAATTGAAAAGCTTTCAGGAAAAGTCACCGAAATCCAAAATTTAATTGAAAAAAGCGATGAACAGAAAAAGAAATCTAAACTTACAGAAGCCCTTCTTGGACCTGTGTCAACTTTAATTGAAGATGTAAAAGTGTTGCGAGTGAAAAATCAAAGTTTAGAAGAAATTCCGCAACAAGGAGTGTTGAGTGTGGTAGAGATAGAACAAGAAGTAGCCTCTCTACAGGAAGCTTTGCTGGCCTCTGAAGAAAGTGCAGATATCGCTAACTTAACATCTGCAACAATTGAAAAAATTGAAGCGTTGAAAGAACCCATAAAACAACTTTCTGCGGTTGTGGTGGAACTAAAATCTGTTGCAACCAAACCAATAATTGAAGAAAGTAAAAAAGAAAAAACGCATAAAGCTTTAATGGCGTTAAAGTGTCGTCTAGATGAAATTAAGCAAGTGCCACTTGAAGCTAAAACTTTAGAAGTTCTAACTGCTTCTTTCAACAAATTATCGGCGAAAATATCGAAAATAGACAGCAAAATTGGAAAGGAAGGTGAAGACTCGAAGAGTAACAGATTTGAGCTTGTTGTTCAACATGTCTCAAATCTAGTGGAAAATATAAAAGCCTTAAAATGCGAGACCAAAAAAGTTGAGGAAACTGCACAGCAGGGATTGTTGAGTGTAGTTGAAATTGAAAAAGACCTTCTTTCTCTACAGGAAGCAATTTCTTTTTCTAGTCACTTAACAGTAGAAGAAGTTGAAAATATGCCTTGTAACGCTTTGGAACAAATTGCTGCTTTAAAACAACCACTTGAGGAATTATCTTCTGTGATAATTGAAACAAAAGCTGCAGTTAAAAAACCTGAATTACAAGAACAAGAAAAACCAAAATTGTCTAAGGCTTTGGGTGCTCTTAAATATCAGTTAGAAGTAGTATCGCACAGTATCCCTGAAGTTAAGTCTTTAGAAATACTAAATTCTTCTGTTAAAAAATTATCGGCGACTTTATCTGAAGTCGAAGACAAAATCTGTGAAAAACCAAAGAAGCAAGAATTACATCTTACAGAAACAGTCCTTCTCCCGGTGAAAGAGTTATTAAAAGGAGTGCAAATACTCCAAACTGAATGTAAAAAAATTAAAAAACTGCCTCAGAAAGGTGTTTTGAGTGTGGTTGAAGTTGAGAAAGAAGTCCTAGTCTTGCAAGAGTCTCTACTTAATTCCGAACAAATTTCCATTGAAGAAAGTCAAACATTACCTTCTGCAACAGTGGAACAAGTAAAATCTTTGAGTGAACCTTTACAACAATTGACGGCTATTGTTATTGATCTAAAAAATGTTGCAAATAAACCGACTTTACAAGAGCAAAAACCAAAAGTGCATAAAGCTGTATTGGCCCTAAATTGTAAATTGGAAGAAATTCAGCAAATTATTCCAGATGTGAAATCATTGCAGAAGTCTGCTAACGCTATTCAAAGTCTCCGAGCTAAATTATCAGAAATTGCAAGCAAATTTGAAGACAAGCAAAAGTTGTGTGAAATTATCCTTGGACCTGTTACTAACCTATCAAAAGATCTTAACGCTTTACATGCTAAAGCAGCAGATGTTAAGTCAACACCCCAACAAGGTATGTTAAGTGTCGTAAAAATTGAAAAAGATTTAACTGCTTTACAAAGTAGTTTGATTGAATCCGATAATCTCATTTCTGAAACAACTGGAAGCATATCATCAGAAACATTGACACAAATAGGCACTCTGAAAGAACCGTTAGAGAAACTTTCAGCTACTCTTGTGGAAATAAAAAGTGTTTTTGAGAAACCAGAGATAATCATCAAACAAAAACCAAAATTACAGAAATCTGTTCAGGCATTAAAATGTCAACTAGATGTAGTCTACCAAAAAGTTCCTGAAACTAAAGCTCTAGAAAAGACACTTACTGCAATCAAACAGTTATCAGCAAAACTTTCAGTGGTTGAAGAAGGAATGTCAGCTTCGCAGAAAAATAAAACAATTTCTCAGCTGGTTTTAGAACCAGTTATTTCTCTAACCAGCAATGTTCAGAGTCTCAAAGCAGAATGCAAAGACATTTTACAGTCCAAACAAAAAGGAGTTTTGAATATAATCCAAACAGAGCAAGATCTACAAGTATTGAAGGAAAGTATTCTAGAAACAGAAACATTATCCTTTGAGGACACAGAAGATATAAAACCTGAAGTTTTGGAAAAAATACAAATGTTAGCGGCACCTCTCCAGAAAATTTCTTCAATAATTGTGACCGTAAAAGATTCCGCAAACAAAACAGAAGTGCAAGAAATACAAAAACCTGAAATGAAAAAAGCAGTTAAAGCCTTAATTGGTAAACTGGAAGAAGTTAATCACATCCTTCATGATGCCAAACCACTACAAGCCACATCCGTAGCTCTTCAAAAACTGCAATCTTCCTTATCTCATATTATTGAAGAAGATAAAGATGAGAAACAACTTAAAAAGACAATCGATTTGAAAATTTTGACCCAGTGTAACCTGCAACTCGAGGACGAAATGTCTTTACTCGAAAAACAAACAGATTTTGACAAAAATGTTTGTAATGTGTTAAAGAACCTCGTTCCACTTAATGAAGGTTTAAAACAATTTAACTCGACTTTAGTGGAATGCCAGAAAGTGAAAGATGGTGAAGTTAGTGAAGATTTTTCCGAGAAAGTTAACTCGTTGAAAGAGACCTATGAAAACGTTATTGTAGAAGTGATAAAAATTAATTCGGCTCCCAAAAAAACTAGTTTGAAGGAACTTAAGTTACTCGGAAGTCAGTTACAAATATTTGGTCTCCAAATGGAACAAATTGCATCTGTTAGTGACTCAAGTACACTTGGAAAGCTACTTTCCTCTGGATTTAAAAATTATTCTGAAGGCATTGCTAGTGTTGCGAAGGCAGTGTTGAAACAAACAAGACTAGATCTTTCAATTCTTAAAGAAGCCAAAGAATCTGTAAGTAAAATGGAAGGAAAGTTTTCAGCAAACACGAAAATTAAAGAATTTGAGGAAAACAATCAGAACACTGAAGCTCTTCAGTTGCAGGAACTTAATGGTCCTCTCCAAAAGCTGTGTGTTACTATTTCAGAAATAGAAAATCTCAAGGATCTACTAGATATGAGTGATTTAAATAAAAAGGACGAGCACGATCTAATTGAACTGAAAAATCGCCTACACGAATTATCCTTTTTGATACTGGAAATACCTTCGTTGGAAAGATTTTGTAATAATTTAGTTGATATAAAAAAAATTGCAACTGTGCTCATAAATGAAAAAAATCACAACAAACCTGTTGAGATGCTTAAGGAATCTCTTGAATTGTTGTCTGAACAAATAACTAGAATACAAAATCGTATAAACAACATTAGTTTTGAGTATGTGATTGACCAAGAAGAAAACCAAGAAGATAAAGAAGAAGGTAAAGAAAAAGCAGAAAAGAAGGTTAAAGAGGAAGCTGAGAAAAACGCTAAAGAGGCCGAGAAGAAAACTAAGGAAGAAGCTGAAAAGAACGCAAAAGATGAAATTGAAAAGAAAGCTACAGAAGAAGCCGAAAGGAAAGCTAAGGCAGAGGCTGAGAAGAAAGCCAAAGAAGAAGCTGAAATCAAAGCTAAAGAAGAGTCTGAAAAGAAAGCTAAGGAAGAGGCTGAGAAGAAAGCCAGAGAAGAAGCTGAAAAGAAAACTAAAGAAGAGGCCGATAAGAAAGCTAAGGATGAGTCTGAGAAGAAAGCTAAAGAAGAAACTGAAAAGAAAGCTAAGGAGGAAGCAGAGAAAAAAGTTAAAGAGGAAGCTGAAAAGAAAGCTAAAAAGGAAGCAGAGAGGAAAGCTAACGAAGCAGAAGTAAGTACTAAAGAAGAGGCTGAAAAGAAAGCTGAGGAAGAAGCAAAAAAGAAAGTCCGAGAAGAATCTGAGAAAAAATCAAAAGAAGAAGCGGAAACAAAATCTAAAGAAAAGAAAACTAAGGAAGAAACAGAGAAGAAAGCTAAAGAGAAAGCAGAGAGAAAAGCTAAGGAGGAAGTTGAAAAGCAAGCTAAAGAGGAGGTTGAGAAAAAAGATAAGGAGGAAGCTGAGAAAAAAACTAAGGATGAGGCTAAGAAGAAAGCGAAGGAGGAGGCTGAGAAAAGAGCTAAGGCGGAAGCAGAGAAAAAAGTTAAAGAAGCAGAAGTAAACGCTAAAGAAGAAGCCGAAAAGAAAGCTAAAGAAGAGACAGAAAAGAAAACTAAGGAAGAAGCAGAGAAGAAAGCTAAAGAAGAAGCGAAAACAAAAGCTAAGGAGGAGACTGAAAAGAAAACTAAGGAAGAAGCAGAGAAGAAAGCAAAAGACGAAGCAGAGAAAAAAGCTAAAGACAAAGCAGAGAATAAAGCTAAGGAGGATGCTGAAAATAAAACCAAAGAGGAAGCAGAGAAGAAAGCTACAGAAGAAGCAAAAACAAAAGCTAAGGAAGAAGCAGAAAAAAAAGCTAAACAGGAAGCTGAAATGAAAGCTAAGGAGGAGGCTGAGAAGAAAGCTAAAGAGGAAGCTGAGAAAAAAGCTAACGAAGAAGCAGAGAGGAAAGCTAAGGAGGAGGCTGAAAAGAAAGCAAAGGAAGAAGCAGTGAAAAAAGCTAAGGAGGACGCTGAGAAGAAAGCTAAGGAGGAGATTGAAAAGAAAGCTAAGGAGGAAGCAGAGAATAAAGCTAAGGAAGAGGCCGAGAAAAAAGCTAAGGAGGAAGCAGAGAAAAGAGCTAAGGAGGAGGCTGAGAAGAAAGCTAAGGAGGAAGCACAGAAAAAAGTTAAAAAGGAAGCTGAAATAAAAGCTGAAGAGGAGGCTGAGAAGAAAGCTAAGGAAGAAGCAGAAAAAAGAGCTAAGGTAGAGGCTGAGAAGAAAGCTAAAGAAGAAGGAGAGAAAAAAGCTAAGGAGGAAGCTGAGAAGAAAGCTAAGGAAGAAGCAGAGAAAAAAGCTAAGGAGGAAGCTGAGAAGAAAGCTAAAGAAGAAGGAGAGAAAAATGCTAAGGAGGAAGCTGAAAAGAAAGCTAAGGATGAAGCTGAGAAGAAAGCTAAAGAGGAAGCAGAGAATAAAGCTAAGGAGGAGGCTGAGAAGAAAGCTAAGGAGGAAGCACAGAAAAAAGCTAAAAAGGAAGCTGAAATAAAAGCTAAAGAGGAGGCTGAGAAGAAAGCTAAGGATGAGGCTGAGAAGAAAGCTAAAGAGGAAGCAGAGAATAACGCTAAGGAGGAGGCTGAGAAGAAAGCTAAAAAGGAAGCGGAAATGAAAGCTAAGGATGAGGCTGAGAAGAAAGCTAAAGAGGAAGCAGAGAATAAAGCTAAAAAGGAGGCTGAGAAGAAAGCTAAAAAGGAAGCGGAAATGAAAGCTAAGGAGGAGGCTGAGAAGAAAGCTAAAGAGGAAGCAGAGAAAAAAGCTAAGGAGGAAGCTGAGAAGAAAGCTAAAGAGGAAGCAGAGAAAAAAGCTAAGGAGGAGGCTGAGAAGAGAGCTAAGAAGGAGGCTGAGAAGAAAGCTAAGGAGGAAGCAGAGAAAAAAGCTAAAAAGAAAGCTGAAATAAAAGCTAAAGAAGAAGCTGAAAAGAAAGCTAAGGAGGAAGCAGAGAAAAAAGCTAATGAGGAAGCTGAAAAGAAAGCTAAGGAGGAGGCTGAGAAAAAAGCTAAAGAGGAAGCAGACAATAAAGCTAAAGAGGAGGCTGAGAAGAAAGCTAAGGAGGAAGCTGAGAAGAAAGCTAAGGAGGAAGCAGAGAAAAAAGATAAAAAGGAAGCTGAAATGAAAGCTAAAGAAGAAGCTGAAAAGAAAGCTAAGGAGGAAGCAGAGAAAAAAGGTAAAGAGGAAGCTGAAAAGAAAGTTAAGGAAGAAGCTGAGAAGAAAACTAAGGAAGAAGCAGAGAAAAAAGTTAAGGAGGAGGCTGAGAAGAAAGCTAAAGAGGAGGCTGAAAAGGAAGCTAAGGAGGAGGCTCGAAAGAAAGCTAAAGAGGAAGCAGAGAAAAAAGCTAAGGAGGAAGCTGAAAAGAAAGCTAAGGAGGAGGCTGAGAAGAAAGCTAAGGAGGAAGCAGAGAAAAAAGCTAAAGAGGAAGCTGAAAAGAAAACTAAGGAAGAAGCAGAGAAAAAAGCTAAGGAGGAGGCTGAGAAGAAAGCTAAAGAGGAGGCTGAAAAGAAAGCTAAGGAGGAGGCTGGAAAGAAAGCTAAAGAGGAAGCAGAGAAAAAAGCTAAGGAGGAAGCTGAAAAGAAAGCTAAGGAGGAGGCTGAGAAGAAAGCTAAAGAGGAAGCAGAGAATAAAGCTAAGGAAGAGGCTGAGAAGAAAGCTAAGGAAAAAGCAGACAAAAAGGCTAAAAACGAAGCTGAAATGAAATCTAAAAAAGAAGCTGAAAAGAAAGCTAAGGAGGAAGCAGAGAAAAAAGCTAAAGAGGAAGCTGAAAAGAAAGTTAAGGAGGAGGCTGAAAAGAAAACTAAGGAAGAAGCAGAGAAAAAAGCTAAGGCGGAGGCTGAAAAGAAAACTAAAGAGGAGGCTGAAAAGAAAGCTAAGGAGGAAGCAGAGAAAAAAGCTAAAGAGGAAGCTGAAAAGAAAGCTAAAGAAGATACCGAGAAGAAAGCTACAGAAGAAGCAGAAATAAGAGCTAACGAACGGGCGGTAAAGAAGACTAAAAAAGAAACTGCTGAGATTAAATTTAAAGAAAAGACTAAAGATAAAGTAAAAGAAAAAGCTGAAGATAAGAATAAAAGGGTTAAACTAGAAACTAATGATGCAGTTGACATAAAGGCTAAAGAAAAAATAGAAAGTATGTTCGAGAAGAAGTATCAAGAGGCAGGTGAAAAGAAGATTAAAGATCAAACTCTAATAAAAGACGAAAAGGAACTTGTAGAGAAAACTGAGCAAAATATAAAGAAGAAATTAAAAGAAGCAGTAAAAACCGAGTTTAATAATCACATCAATGAAGAAGTTAACGGTGAATGTAGTACATATAAATCCCAAACCTCGATTCAGTATGATAACGAACTCTGCAACGGTGAAGATAAATCAGGATTCGAAATAAAAAGAAACAAACAGTTTGAAGGAAGAGCATTTTATGACGACAATTTAGAAATGTTTAAACCTCAAAGTTATCACGGACCTAGATTCGCCGACAGAAAACCAATTTTCAGCACAAGTTTAACAGATCGTTCAGCAACGGTCAATTCCAGACTAAAACTTACTTGCAGCGTTATTAATGCAGAAAATGTAACTATAGTGTGGTTGAAAAATGGAAAATCTCTTACTCAGACCGACAAATACGACATTTCATTTTCCAACGGTTTGGCAACTTTGGAGATATTAAACACCACAATAGAAGATTCAGGCGAATACAGCTGTATAGCCAAAAATGAACATGGCGTAAGCACAACATTAGCCTGTTTGAAAATCTTGGAAGCTGTTGACACCACAGTAGTCCCACCCACGTTCACAAGACCACTGAAGGATTCATACAAGATTTCGGAGGATGAGCTCACCCTTGAATGTCGAATCAGGTATTCAAACTCTCACAATATCAAATGGTACAAAGATAACTTCGAACTTCAAAGTGGAGGAAGATACCGACAGAGCTATTCCGCAGATGGAATTTGTAAACTTGCGATTAAAAACCCAAATAAAAGTGATACTGGAAGATATACATGTAGGGCAGAAAATGACTTATGGAGCGACCAAGTCTCTCACGAAATTAATTTCACATCAAAGGAAGATTACGTCACTGAGAAATACAAAACGAAAAGTGTTCCTAAAGGGGCCCGTGAGCAACACAAGCCCTACTTTGCGGGGGTATTGACGGACCATTTGGTACCATCAGGGGGAATAATGGCCCTTCAGGTCGAAATTAAAGGCCCAGCTGAAGTTACATGGTTCAAAGAGAGCCATAAGTTACCCAAGGCATCTCCACGACATCGAACCTTTGAAGAGCGAGGAGTTCACACACTTCTTATTCCTAACGTGACCGAATATGAAGCCGGGAAGTACACCTGTAGGGCATCTAATGTCTTTGGACGAAGCGAAACTAGTTCGTATGTGCAAATTATCCATCCGTCTTCAATTCGTGATGGAAAACCGGCAATGTTTCTCTCAAGACCTGACACTGTGATGACTGTAACTCCCGAATCGGACATTTCCGTCTCTTTTAGAGTTGCGGGAGATCCCAAACCATCAAGTAAGAAAATAATACGTAAAATTCTGTCTAAATCAATAATTTTTTATGTTTAAGTTGTTTGGATGAAGGGGTTGCGAGACATAACAACCACGCACAGGACATTTAGGGAAACATCAGACGATTACAACAGACTAACCCTGAAAAGGGCCACCGAGGACGACGTTGGTACTTATTGCATTTTGGCGCGGAATCGTTTTGGCACCGACAGAGCCTTTTTCACTGTTCGATTGCGACACAGGGCGCGATCTGTGACCCCAACCAAGGAGACAACTCAATCAATCCTGACCGATATTCCAAGCTTCCAGGAGAGAAAATACTTCACTGGTGAGTAACCGTTTTCATTGACAAACCGCGCGCATTTCTCCAACTTTCCTCGACGAAATCAACGCAAATGCCAAAAATCTCGCCGCCTACAAGCTAAATTTAAACAGTTTACTAATAAGCTCTTGCCTTGCATTGCATACATTTCATGCGAACATGCGAGTTACGGATTGTCGCGACAAAGACTCTCCTCCTCGGGAGCTTTCTTTAACTACATTAAGAAAAAAATGGTGCAGGCGAGAATGCCTCATTTCAGATTTTCTCAATTACTTAGTCCAGTACCAAGGTATGGAGTTTGGTTGCTTTGAGTGTTTTTTTTTTCAAAATAAAAATATTGCAGTGAACGTAAATAAACAACCAGATTCGAAAATAAACCCATGCTCAAATTTGCACAGTTACATAATGGTTCAAATTAAACTCTCTCTAAGCACGTGAATTGAGTGTCATTGAAATGCACTTGTTTTCCAATTATCATACTAACTGATCCATTAATCATCGACACCACATTAAATTAATTCACCGCGACAGATATTTTGCTAATTTTAGGCCAAGTAAGGATTATATTAAAATTATATCACATACGCCTACTCCAGCAACATAAGAACGAGAATATATTGATATGGCTTTAATCACTGTCATGTTTATTATTGTAAATTATATATTTTTAATTAAAAAAGTGTACACCTAGAATTATAATAAATGGCAATGTTTTTGACTAATTAGTGAATAACATTGCCATTTACATGCACGTTTTTATTTGTCTAGTAATAATTAATTATCACCACAAACGTTGTACCTACCTTATAATTCCTAGTTTATATTTAAGACGAAATTGCCAAATTGCTACAGTTATAATAAATCTTTTATTCCAAGCATTAAATCAAATACTCGCTTAAATAATAGCCTTTTACCATTGATTGATTTATTGCCTGTCTTTAGATATAATCTTTTATTTATTTCACTTAAAGTTTAGAACATTCGCAAAATAAAAATAAGGTCGTTGTTGCTAAATTGAAATATCAAAACATGGCATTTTGAATCGACTGCAGTACTATAAATCATTTGCCAAAAGGTGTGAAGATATAATTTTTTTAATTGGATATTCTAATTAGAAACAGAGTTTACGAAATAGGTATGCCAAGTTTAAATATCTAAATTAATACAAGTTGACCACCAATTTAAAATTATATAACACACACAAACTATTTCTTTTTTTTTCATCAGTATTTTGTGTTTTGAATACCTATGAGATATTTTTTAATTCAATAGTGAACAGAGATTTAGAATAAAATTAGAATCTTAATTATTATCACTCATGTTTTAAATAAGATGTTATTGTTAGTCGTGTATCTTCGTGTATTTTTTTTTAATAATTACCACCAGAAATAAATTCAGGAAATTTTAAATAAGAATCTGATAAGTCTCAGCTGATCATATTACAAAGAAGCAATTAACTACCAAAACCAAAAATGAGATGCAAGCGAAGTATTAATTTATAATAGGTACTCAAGCAACGAGATTTATTCTACTTTACTCTAGATTACCATTCTTCTAATTTTATTTATAAAATATACGAATAAACCTATCAACCTACTTTTGCTAGCATTCTTTTATTTGCTTATATTATCTTGTTATTAAAAGTTAATAAAGGAATCAGAGCTGAACTTATGTAAATTTTCCAATTATTTTCCATTGTGAGAAATTCCTCTTTGCAGACGTTCCGGGCCCCATCACCGGTGAGCCCGTGGTGGTGGACACGGGTCGCAACTGGATTTCACTTTCTTGGGGCAAGCCGGAGCACCGAGGAGCAGCCCCTGTAATAGCCTACAAAATCGAGGCCTGGCTTCGAGGCGGTGAAGAGGCAAGATGGACCGAACTCGGAATCTCGCCTCTGAACAGCTTCGATGCATTCAATTTGAAATCCGACGGTGAATACCAATTCCGCATAACACCGCGAAACAGATACGGATGGGGAGAGAGCGTCCAAAGTGGCCCAATCGTAATTGGAAGAACCGTAAACTTACCCGAATTTATACGAATTTTGCCCGGCCAATTGAAAGTTTTATTGGGTTCAGACATTTCACTGGAATGCGAAGTGAGTGGTTCACTTATTTATAAGATTTTAATTTTATAAGAAAATATTCAGGTCAGGGAAGATCCGTCGCTGGGAATCCGGTGGTTCCGGGATGCCAACGAGGTGTTCCCTGAGGATGATGACAGGTACCAAGTCGGGTACAAGAACGGGGTTTGTACACTGTCGATAAGCCGGATTAATAGCAATGATGAGGGAAGATTTATGTGCGAAGCTACAAATAAAGCTGGCAGGGTTTCAACATTTGCGAGAGTTTTTACTGTTAGCGATCCAAAAATTTTATCGGCCGATAAAAATTTGAAACTGTAAGTGCTGCAGTTAAAATTAGAAAACCGGGAAACGTGATTTTTAATTTTCATAGAGGAATTAGTGATTATGATAAGACCGCTTCTTTGCCCCCACAATTTACCATGAGGCTGAGAGACCGAAGAGTGCAAGTTTCGTATCCAGTGCGTCTCACTTGTCAAGTGGCTGGTTGTCCCGAACCGATAATTAAATGGTTTAAAGATGACGTAGAAATCAAACAAGACGGTATTTCTAGATCTGGATCAATACTGAAGCAAAAATAACCGAAATGATTTTAGCACGTTTCCAATTCTCGTCCGAGGACCATTTCCATACTCTCGAAATCGCCAAAACCGTCTTAGAAGATTCAGGAATTTACTGTGCAGTGGCTCGCAATAACCACGGGTCGGTTTCCTGCCGATGTAATTTGGTGGTGGACAAAGGTATTCGCGCTTACATCTCTCCACAGTTCCAAAACCAGCTGGAACCATCAACTAGTGAAATAAAAGAAGGAAAAGAACTGCGTTTGACCGCCAAAGTTCAGGCCTACCCGGCAGTCGGAGTCAACTGGTACAAAAACGGGGTAATTAAATGAGTTAATTTGAAATCAATGATTACAATGCTGACTTTCAGGTTCGTTTGAGACCTTCGAGGAAGTCCATAATGACTCTATCATACGACGGAAGAGTGGCTCTTACTGTTACCTCGATAAATAAGAGAGATGCAGGCGTTTATACTTGTGTTGCCGCCAATGAAGTTGGACGGTCTGAAAGTAGCACTACTGTTGAAGTTGTTGAAGTTACAGCAGATGCTGATGCTGATGCTGCTGTTGCGAAAATACCTCCTCTAGGAAAAGACGTTCCGTAAGTTGGAAAAGTATTGCAGTGTAAACACATTTTATTAAATGTATGACTGAAGAAATGTTCTGGAATGAATTAAAAGCAAATGAAATAATGAAGGTGAACTCAAACCACTCCTATTAATCACATTCTTCACGCGTCTTTGATACTTTCTTATTACATGAAGAAATAGAATTTCTATTGCAAGTTGGGCAAAAACGACATTTAAGCTAGGAGCACATTGTAAAACTTCGTAAAAATTTTGACCATATGAAATAATAATAATAAACAGAACAGAAAAGACAGGGAAGAGATTTTTTTTAATAGTATATTAATATTAGGTACAGAAAATCAATTATGAATTATCAAAACATGCTCGTTTTTTGGAAATTTTAACGAACTCTTTTGGAAAACTATAAAAGAAAAAAAAATCATCAGAAAGATTGCGTAGATAGGACTGTAGATTTTTAGTAACATTGTTAAAGCAAATAAAAAACAACGGATTGGTACCAAGTTTGTAATGAGTTCGAACTAATGGGTGTTTGCAGGTACTCAAAGGAGCCCACATTTTTGAAGAAACCCAGATCCTCGGAGGCCTTTGAAGGTGACAACATCGTCATTTTATGCGAAGTCATTGGTGATCCCAAACCCGAAGTCGTATGGCTCAGGGACTTCTTGAAGGTAAGCTAATATTTCACACTGATAAGTATCTATTACATAAAGTGAAAATATTTTATTGTCCCACAGCGAAATAAATAATACACGTTATTAAGCTCACGGTGCCTGAACACTTGACAAATAATGTTACTAACAACCTTATCTCTTTGAAGTTGCTACTTACAAGCAGCATATTAACATTTATCAATTTTTCAGACACTGCTTCAGATATTTTGGTCGCTTCTTTGTTGATGAATTAATTAAGGCGATTTTGAAAAATTATCAATGATAGGTGCGTTGTGTTATACGCGGGAATGTAGTAATTCCAATATTTCATCATTATGAGTACGGACATGAATTTCCATATATGTCTGAAATGCAGTTTACACAATAAGGCTTGACGTGACTCATTATTTAGTTGAAGTTTAATCGAGAAATAAAATGAAAAAATATTCCACAAAGAACAAACATCTTACTTAAGAATGATGGGCCATCTGCTGTCCATCTTGGAACCATGTGAACAGGGCTAAATGATTTAAAAAAAGGGCTAGAACTTAAAATTGGTACTTACTACTTATATTTAGGAGGCATCAAAATGTTGATAGGTGCGCCACAGGATCTTGAATAATAAATCAGTCCAAGCAAATCATATAATAATAGACGGCTTATCATATGTTAATTTATTAAAGCTCACACACCTAATAATTTATGTTACCGGTAGAACCGAGCCCACCCTATTATCATCTTATTAATAATCGTAACAATTTCTATTGCTGCCAACACAACAAAGAATCAATTCAATTCCATTTACTCTTTTACGCATTATTTACTTACAAGTCACGTAAGAACCAAAGGCTCTTGAGAGGCACAAAACACTGATATAAATACAATACGATAGAGTTATGCCAAGTCTTGACCTTATATAGGACCTACCGGTATCATTCCGATCAAGAAAGATGCATTCAACGATTCTAATTTGATGTTAACCCATGTTGTTTTTTCTTTTATGATTCATAAAATCAAAACGATTTCACACACACATTAAAGACCATGTTTAATGGACGATATTTAGCACCAACGGACTCTTCTTCACTTTAAAATTATTTACGATTTGTTCTTTCACGGTAAAGCTATTTCAGCCGTAAATTTGCAGTGCAGAGTTTACATAGTACTCGTATACTTACTGACACTAAAAGGTAACACCTCGAAAAAATTTTCAAGCTCTCCGATTTAATTTTTAGTAAGTAGAATGCCAATCACAAAAATTATTTAAAAGGTCAAAAAGGTAGGTACAACAAGAAATATATTTCTTCCAAATCTACGGTAGGTCCCTATTCATGTAGCAATTTCAGTGTCATTAGGTATAATTTACAAGTTCTCTCCGCGTTTGACCAGATTTTTAGACGTATAGATTCTGCCATACTGTGTCATTACTACTGATTACTGATTACAAGTGAACGATCATCCTCTGTGGTTGTGATTGTTCTCCGTGTGCGAATTAGTGTTGTTTACTTATTCCAGAGATTTTTAACTTAAGTAAGATGTATTAGAGAACGTGTACGTGAACTGCTATCAAAACATTTACCTATTTTAATGTTCAGTCATTGTAAAATTATTCAAGAATGTTTGCTGAAACAATGCAACATTGATTACACAATGAAAGCTTCATGGCGACCGTCTACTCGTAAATAAAACCATTAATTCTACATGTCGACATATTAATTTTATTAAATATTTTCTGAACGGAAGAATATTTTTAATCTTATTAATTTGCGATAATCCTTTCATTGTTTTGTAATACTGTTACTATTGTTACCCAAAGCTCTTTTGAATATCTATTTGGGCGTATCTAGTAAATTTTATAAATTACAATACTACGAGTATTAAAACTGAAATCGCTATATATTAACTATTAATTTAGTTAATTAATACTACTGAAACAGTAGTAAATAGTGATAATAAAACTACTACTATTCCCAATTACATTCCGTAAAAAAATAATTAATGAAATGTATAATTTGCACGGAAATTCTCTTTTATATACTTTTAATGAATAATAAAATTTAAGTACGTACACTTACAGGTATAATAGATACAATAAAAAAGTGTTTATGACTAATATATAACACAGTTGAAAATATGAAATTTATATTTCATTCTTTTTGCGTTCTAGTAATAATATTTGCACTAATTAGCCGGATGAAGTTCCTTGCAACCGAGCTTGCAAATACAAATAAGTAAAATATGAGCGCTTTGGTGGAAGTCTTTTTTATTATGAGCCCCAAATATACAGGATGTAAGCGAAATAAGTACATTAATTTTAACCAGTGGCAGAACTCATGAAGACAAACAATTTTTCTATGTACCATTTTTTCAAAATCGCATTTTTTAAATCATTTTTTTTTCCTACAAATTGACGAGCCTTTTATGAAATGCTCCAACAAAGAAATGTAATAATAAATAATAGTCGCAACCAACGGTAACCGTTTCATACGGTAATCTTCTCGACTAGGTAACTTTGCTTCCAGTGGCGTGTAAGAAAATTGTGTAAAATTTTAAAATAATTTTAACTCAAAAACTAAAACGTTTTGAAAAAAATTTATTAGGAAAAATTGTTGGTCTTGACGAGTTCTATTACCAGTTAAAATTAATGCACTTATTTCATTTACAGCCTGTATAGTGGCCACCGGATTAATTAAATTAATTGTTGCCAAATAAGAATGCCATTCATTTTTAAAACGTTAACAATAAAATACGCTAACAGAATGAAATATATTAAACTAAATAAGAGCATTTTAAAGTGTAAACTAATTATAGTTTCCAGCGAGTGTTAGAAGGTGTACTACTTTTAAATTAAGTAATTATATATTATAAGAACCAGTTTACAAAAAGTACCAGACACTAGATCCAAGATGCTTTTCCTCCACAGATGACTGTTTCGCCGACAATTAACGTCGGTTAAGAATTGGGCCACAAAATGTTTTCCCGAGAATATATTATCATCAATTTTGCAGTTTTCGATAAAAAATAAAAAACCAGCACAATGTGAACACCGAAAGTAACTGACTTAATTTCCAAAAAAAGATAATTGCGGTCCAGGCAATCGCACCGACAATGGAATATTTACTTGACAGATTTAAAGTGATTTTTAGGAATGAAATTGTGGCCATAAAATCAGGACTTAACCGACTCATTGACCAATAAAAATACTTGTAACAGTGTTGTCATCTTGCCAATTTAATGGATACTCTGTACAACCACTTTTTACACATGTCTTGTTCTCTTGTTTGTCAATTTTTTCATGCGCAAACTTTCGATATAATTGTTAGCCCAAACGGTGGGTAATAACATGGGGATTAATTTATGGGCGCGAATTTGATGGTTTATGGTAATTTTATAGTGTGAAATTACAACAATTTAGACATGTAAATGGCACGATAAATTTCGGATTAAACATACAATGTAGCTCAATTTTCGCGCTTGCCATTTATTGTTCTACTTTCAGTGGCTGTTTTGCAACGTCCAAATTTTTGCAATTCCTAAAAATAGAACCGAAATGTTGGCTTTTGTTCTGTTTAATATTACAGTAAAAGAAATGTTACATTATGCAAACATCATAGATCATTTTGATGATTGCAATATAAGTCGTGCCAACTTCAACTTTTATTTAAATGATTTTTATGGCCCGTTGGGAGTGGAATAACAAATCATCGTTTTGTTGCATTAGTTATGTGGGTAGTAATAATATCATTAATGACAAATGACGAATCATAAATTAATAAAATGTCTGGCCACGAAGATTTATAAAAATAGCCACGATATAAACAAGATCAGTGATAAATCTTGCAAGGCCGTCGTGAGTCAGAGTTGTAGGATTCTCCTACAGCAAGGATATGTGGGCACAACAAGAAATACGTAGGTTCTATAAACAAACAACAAAATGCGTTAACCTGGGTCAGTGCTGCTTCGAAAGTTTAACGACAATAAATTGTGAGGCATTAAAAGTGTGAAAGGTGTTTTTGTAAACTTGGTTCAAAAATACCTTTAAAGTTTAAATGGGCAGCTCGAGAGTTGCGTTCGACCTTCCTGATGGCCGCTGAAAAAGAGCGCCACGTCTCATTCTATTGCAATAATCCGAACCAGCTGTAAAATCGTTTATCTTAGCGGTACTATCACATAGAATCTTTCTATCTTTATCCACACGTAGAATTTTTACAGGTGAAATAAAAACCGACATACGGGTATAATATTAATAGCATCCGCTTGATCACGATCACTAAGTTTCTCCAATATTTACCTGCCATAAGTTTAAATAAACCTCTGAAACGCTGAAATTTTCATAATTATGGCCACGGCGAACGCTTTGTCTTGTTGCTTTTCTCAAAAATTTATTAATGCTGGTGTTTCAAAGCGTTAAACCCTGTGGATGATTCAATAGCACCATTATTTCCCTCCTTATTTATCACATCAATAAATTTTGCTCTCTCTCTTTCGTGCACAGTAGGGTTTAACATTTATTATAGGATTATTATGCAAAACGCCAATTTAAATAGCAAAATTAATTATCGGTGCAATAAATAAGTGGTTATAAAAACGCCTTCAGCGGGACCGCGGACAATCTTTGCCTCATAAATATGGAAAAAGTACCACCGGCGATAACCAAAGCGAATTCAATATTTTCTAAGGGGCGTTAGGTAGGCAGAATAAAATTATTTCACAATCTCGACAGGTGTCGGTTTCATGGGGAGTCTCCTCATACGCATTAGAAAGTGATTTAATTCGAAATGAATTGCTTAAACTGGAAACACCCCTTTTGACGACCACAATAAGTGTATGAAATTAGATTTTATTTAAGAAACGAGGCTGCGAAGATACAATAATTTTCATGAATTAAGACAAATCTTATTCAAAAAAGTGATTAATAAGTAGTCCTGCAAAACAGCTTTTACGAGTAGGTGATGTGAGGTTTACTCAGGGTTTTGCTATTTCACATTTTCATTTCACATTTTTCAAAAGTTGGACTGCTCTTCTGCAGAGAAAAAAATATCAACTGGTGTACTTTTTTCAATACACAAAATTTCCCATAAGTTATAAGATCTACGAAGTACAATAATTTGTTTCAAATGGCATTTCGAGACAAAGATGTTTTTATAAAAATTGTGTGTGATTTTAACTTTGCCTAGAAACATCGAACAATTTCAGAAGTAATGAATAATGATGATGCCAAGATGTTTTTTATTCAATTAATTAAGAGTAATTGGTGTACCTATAAGATTGGTCACTTTGGTCTAAAGAAAGTTGATAAATTTTAGTCAAAACAATAGCCATTATTTTGTAACACTACACTTGATTTACCTACTTCAAAATTCACAGACAACTTACAGAGGATTCATTAAATAAGTTGATATACATGCCTATTCGTAAGATGATTTTAGTTTTTGTTTAAAATTTCAACACCTGCATGTATTTATACCTATTTATTTCCTATTTTGATCAAATTTAAATGTAAGTCTCGATTTAGTTTTGTGTTTATTTACAATAGGAAAAGTCGTAAAAATCATTCACTTGGTATTCATACAGCTTATTAATTTACTTATTTACGTCAATGGCCATAAAGTTACTAATGGTGACGTCGTGGAGGAATTTTTTAACCACCGCTCAATGAAACATTTAAGGTTTACGTGATTTTTATTGCCGAAATCATAAAATGTAAGTCCTTTGCAACTGGCTACATTTACGAGAGCACCATGACGCATTTTCCACATATTTGGTAATCCGTGCAAGCTCAGTTTACCCAAAATTGCCATGTATTTTCATCAAGATCATATCTATAAAACAAACATACACAAAAAAGGAAACTAAATAAAAATGTACACAACCCAGACGTAATAAATTATCGCCAATTAATTTATAAGTTCCTATAAACAACAATCAAAATGCCGTAATTACTGGCGACATAAAACGGATTGTAAAATGAAATAATGTTTCTTTCTACGCTATTTGTCCGACCTTGTTAAACATTTATTGCATTTACGTACACCATTGATCTCATTGCTCAAATGCGAAAGTTTTCCGTTATTATGGAAATCCGTCTTCGAATCGTTACCATAAAATTTAATGTTTGGATTTTAATTCATTGAAATTTTATTTCCAGCCTGATTATTATAAAGATGCATGTCATTTTCTTCGCATTGGTGACGGTCCTGAATATCGACTCGAAATACCAAATGCGAAGCTAGATTTCACCGGAACTTACACCGTTTATGCCAAGAACTGTCACGGGGATGCTAAGGCCATCATTTCTTTACAAATCAAAGTCAGAGGTAGGGTTTCAATCAATACTCCAAACAGTATATAAAAAAATTCTCCTTCTAGACGATTCACACTTGAGCAAAATGGAGAATGGCAAAAAGATAAGGTATGATCCTCCTCCTTTTAGTCAACAAAAGCATCAAATTCTGGTTTTTAGCAACATCCAAACCATTCCCTCAATCGTACAAGAACTCAAAGATTTGCGATGCTGTGACGGCGACAGTGTGGCTTTAGAATGCAAGCTTGGGGGAAATCCGCCTTTTGATGTTAGATGGGAAAAAGAAGGGAAGTTGATTCATCTAGGGGACGATTTCAATGCTGAATTTGACGGTGAAACTGCCACTTTGTCCATCAAGCAAGTATACCCCGAAGATGAGGGCGAATATACTTGTGTGGCTTACAACGACTTGGGGAAAGTGTTCACGTCTGCTTGTCTAGTAGTGGACTGTAAGGAGCTTTCTTCCTGTTACACAAATATCCAATTTTACAATTCCAGTGCCCGAAGAAAAGGAAAACCTCCTCAAACAACAACTACGACAACCGTCGAACCTAACAGTTAACTCAGCCACCACGAGAGCATCACGAAGTGTTTCTCCACTTCCTCGCTCCCTTGCGTACCCCCCTGTGACCAGTCGAGGGTATCGCATCAGGGCTGCGCCCCCGAAATTCTACGCAATTCCCCACAACCGGGTCGCAGAAGAGGGCGAAACTGTCCGGTTTCAGTGCGCTGTGGCCGGCCATCCAGACCCTTGGGTGACCTGGTCAAAAGACGGATCTCCCCTTTCTTCGTCCTCCAGGATCACCATATCGGAAGTGGACGATTTGAAGATTTTAGAAATACGAGAAGTCACTCCACTGGACTCCGGTACTTACAAAGTTCTCTTGGAAAACGACGTTGGAAGAATTGAAGCTTCAGCAAGACTGGAAGTAATTTCGCATCGTTTTGCTTCAGCCAGAGGTCTCCGAGCTCGGAGTCTGTCACCCAAACCTCACGATTCGTATGGAAGGGGTCTTGGGGGTAGTTCAGTGAGATATGGAAGTACGGCCAGACTTTTCTACGACATTCGTTCCGTACCTACCCCTTTTTTGAAGTGGTACAAAGATGGTGTCCCTCTTGAGGATTCAGCCAAGTTTGAATTCTCCTATGATAAGGGGGTTGCCTGTTTGGTTATCAAAGAAGCGACTTTTGGGGACCAAGGCTCGTATAAATGTGTTGCGACAAATGATGAGGATTCTACAGAATCTAGCGCTGAGTTGAAGATACTCAAGGAACAACTGGCACCGAGGATTACAAATCCTCTGCCTAAATCGCTCAATGTTACTGAAGGAAATCCGGCGACGCTGCGACTGGAGGTTATCGGAAGACAGCCGTTTGATGTTGTTTGGATGAAGGACGGATGTGTGTTACCGGATTGCGACCAATTCCGGCAAAGTTGCGAAGAGGAGCGTGTTGTCTTAGCAGTGAGCGATGCCAAGTGGCAAGACTCGGGCTGTTACACATGCGAAGTCTACAATTTGTTTGGAGAAGCATCTGCGAAATGTCAGCTGGTGGTTCATGGTAAATATTAAAGGACAATTGTGATGATAAAGTATAATTTCATTAAGTGTTCTTTATGGAAGACATTATTGTGTCTTAATGACCGTCCAAGTGCCGTTTTCTCTTTCTCATTTGCTCCATAAATTTTCTGAATAAATTGTTACAAGCAGATACTGCCCAGATAAAAACAACAGCAAACGTTAACCTTCTCTTCGTGCAATCGTGAAGTTATAAAATAACACGGTCGCGCCCACCGTTCTATAGGCGCCAGTTGAAGAACTGCAATTGCCTTCGAATATTGCCACTGCCAGTGAAAAGAGGGCAGACAAATTGATTTACTTGCCCACCTTATCGCAATATTTTGTACGTTTAATATTTAGGTAGCCGCTTAATTGAACGTCTTAATTAGTGAAATGCATGTATGTTACAGAAAAGTGCGCTAAATCGTTCGACTTTGTAAAATTCCCAGCGCCGGTTGTCACAACTCCGGGAAAAACTGTTAGTTTTTGTGTCAGAGTGAAGAATGCGGACGCAGACAAACCGAAAATCTCATGGGAAGTTGCCGGAGTTCCTGTAACTGTAGGCAGCAGATTCCAGGTGAGTTTCACATTTCACTGCATTTCTTTACGCCTCATTTTTCTCTGGTTTGACATTCACACATGTTTGAATATTATTTATTCGGGGTCCGAGTGAAATTGACTTGTTTACATTTGTTTTTTAATCTTATAAAAATAAATTCCACCACGCAGACTGTTTTTATTGTTATGCAAAGTTTTAAATATTTAAATTTAATATAGTAAAACGTGTCTTTCATGTAATAGCTTTATTTTATTGTGAAATTTCGAAATATTTCTTGAATGACATTTTAAAAATAATAGTCTGAGCCCAGACAAAACAAATTTTTTGATCACTTTAGATTAGAAATGTTTCGGTTTCTTACGTTATGTTGTTACATGTTGTTTGTTTTTATTGATTGTTATATGCCAAGTCTGATTCGTTTAAAAATGCAATAAAATATGCATCTGATAAGAGCGAGTGTTGCAATAAAATCAATTAATCTTGGTTATACAATATGATTTGTTATTTAAAACATTTTATCTGCAAAGAAATGACCGAGTTATGCAGAATTGTAACAAACATAAAAAACCAGCGGAAAATCAGTTTTTTATTAGATCTTTTGCTGATTATTTCCGTGACATAATACACCGGTGTATAACAACAAACATCAAACCTATTTTGTAAAATTAGTTACTTTATTGAATTTTTTTTCTAAAACAAGAAACAAGTAGAGTTTTGATGATATACAGATTTTTAAGCTGCCCACTAATATATAAAACTCGGTTTAAAAAGAAAATAAGTGTATCGGTGCCTAGTTTATTAAAAAATATATTAAACTAAATTTAATAGTTTACTAACAGAGATAATCGAAAAAACCTTTACCGAGACACAAAAGGATAATCAACATTTTGTAAATAAATATTCGTGCCCAAATTTTCATTAATTAGTTAGGTAATTACAAAATTGTATCCAAGTTGATAATTGTTTTAAAATTAACTACCTGTTATCATTCTCATAAATCTTTTTTATAGAACAATAAATAATGTTAAACACTATCGGAAGATTGTATTTCATAACATCACGTTAATTTGATAACCACCAAAACATTGAAGACTATTAACATCAAAACCTTTTAAATTTGCATTACTGTTAATAAATTACGGTAATTGTTAATTACGTAGTTAAACTCAATCCCTTCCATATTCTGCTGCTTCTCCAAATACAGCAAAAATAAAGCAAATAAGGAAGTGTAGCATTGAACATCCTTTCTTATTCTGTTCCGGAAAAGTACCGAAAACATGAATATTCATGTGTCACAGTCTGCGATAATAAATTTGCGCTAGAAGCGCAACAGAGAACAGAGTGGAGTATAATCCTTCTTCAAGAGATTTCGGTTCATTTTTCATAATAATTATTGACTGACAGCTTCAATAAAATCAGGCGTCGTCACATCCTTTCGCAATTTGGGATAATTAATATTCTTGAAAATGAGTAAAAAGTATTTTATTTTGTCGGTGCACACCTGCTGCATGCAACGACCTCCGCGAGCAAGATAGATCACGTCTTGGTCCCTATGTTTACCTACTGATTGATTATAGGTAGAGGAAGATGGTGACGTCGACATTCTCCACATTACCGGAGTGACACATCTCGATGTTGGTGAGGTAAAGTGCACGGCTACGAAGCAGTCGAAGTCGGCGACTAGCGCAGAAGCCATCACTTGTAGCACACAACTGACAGTCGTGCCGGACTTGGATAGCTTCGCTGTGCTTGAGGGTAGCAGTGCTAGTGCAGCCTCCATGGAGGCGCTGAACGGAGTGTCTTCGGGAGTTAACAGTGGTGTGATGGTGGTGTCCGAAATCGACGAACCCGCGATGCTCCTGAGGAAGCCTCAAGACACCACGGCACTAGTAGGTGATAGGGTGCTGCTCAAGGCCACTTATATGGGTCATCCGGAACCTACGGTCCGGTGGACGAAAGCGGTAAGACATTCCTGCAGTGCAGAGTTTGCTTTGTGCGTGTTTGCTGCATCAGCTATTTTTTTATTCAAAAGGTCAAGAAAGTCGCCATGTGCACACGGCTTCTTCAGTTTGCACTTTTACTATAAAAAAGGCGAGGACAAAAATGTTGAAACACAAAAGGAAAGAGAACGTGCAGTCTGCTACTATTCTAAAAACTCCACTTTTTTGAAACCTTAAGAGATTCAAAGAATTTTTACTGCAACTGATACAGTTTTTGCTGGGTTACTTGAAGTTCTAGAAAATCAACTTGATTTTCAGGGTCTTTCATCAACAACTCAAACAAAAATATTTGAGCCAATTTCAAGAACAAATAGATTGGGTTGTGCAAATTTATCTTACACGTTTTGGCTTTTAAATCTTATTTTCCTACATTTTAGTAATAAAACGTGTTATCCTTGTTTGTTTTAATAATAATAATTGTTTGGGTGGCGAGTATTTTTACAGATTTTATTGCAATTTCTTGTTTTTCAAAGATAAATTAAAATCACTAAATTATTGTTGCCGCGAATTTGGTTTTATTTAATTAATTTATTTACAACCGAAACGAGATAAACATGTGGAATTGTGGATACCTCTGAGTGGGCCAAATTGATCATTTATTGCCAATTAAACAGTTGAGATAATTATTTGCCATGAACCTTTTTTAACTTATGATGACTAATGAAGTCTGCTGTTTTAAAATTATTAAGAAAAGTAATGAGAATTGATTTATTTTCTTATTCATTGTTCAAATATTCGCGTGTGCTTAAAAAACTGATCATAAATATTTTATTATTGTTTCGTGTAGTACTGTGATGTAATCGTGATAGTCTAGGAGTAAGTAAGAACATGGATAAAATTTAGTTTTAGGCCTGTTTTTAAATGTAAACTAAAAAATTTATAAATACATTATGAATATTTATAAAATTATCATAATGAGTTTAGGTCAACTTTTTACTTATCGAACGAATATTTCTTAGTAGTAACATAATAACAAATGGTTTCTGTTTAAAATATATAGCTTGTCAAACCGGTACTCACTAATTAATTTAGCTAATTTATACTCTACCATAACAAATGAGAACCTATTATCAGACACACTATATTATTACAGTCAACGATTACTACCTCAAAACGTTTCTATGTCTTTTAAAACTTACACCAATAACATATTACGTTTTTTTATTTACAGAACCTATATCTGCGTAAAATAATACAGGGTGTATCAGAAATACGTGTGTTAATTTTAATAAAACTCATCAAGTACAACTTTTCTATATAACATTTTGCAAAATTCTTATTTATTATTTTCACTGTTTTCCTTCTTTCTTTTGTGCAAACGAGCCGGTCAGTGTTTAATAATAATTAGTTTGTATACATAGCAACAATTGTCATTGTTGTTTTAAATTGTTTAAATTGTCTGTTTCTGTCACAACGAAAATAGTTCGGTACTCTTATTTTTGTACCCACAGGCGAGTACACGATTCAGTATGTTTTCTTTTACAAATTTTAACTAAATTTGCGAAACTTTTATTGAAAAATTACAAATAGAAAAAATGTTTTATTTATTGGGCTCTGTTACCCGTTAAAATTAACACATGTATTTCTGATACACCCTGTATAGCCACTTCCGGTGAAAACTTTTAAAATTAAATATCGAAATATTACAAAATAGAGCTAGTTTAGTAATATTTATTCAAATATTTACATCTATTGTATTTAAAAGTCGACTTCAATGAACCAAAGAAAAAATTGAAATATTGTGTGGTAAAAATATTTTTTAATAATATGTATAGTAATATCTAATGAAATATTGATCGGATTCTTTGGTGTCTGTCGTATCTTTTTACTTCTTATTATTAATTATTAGTTTTTAATTAATATTATACCTACGTATATCCCGTTTCAGTTCATAGTAGAATTTTGCAACAGCGCATTTGAATTTTTTGGAGTGAAATGGAGCAGAAATTGAGAGTTTCTGGTGGGTTTTCTTAGCTCAAAACGTGTCGCTGGGATTTAGTTTAACACAGAATTCTTTTCTTTTACAGAAACTCTCAATTTGTGCTTTATTTTTCACTTCGAAAAATTCAAATGCGCTGTTGCAATTCTACTATAAACTGAACCAATATATAGAACAGAGGTTTCGATTCACGATGAGTGATGGTAGAAATATTCGAGATTGAAGTCGACACAGAAAACCTTTTTCACCAGTTTCGCAAACAAGGTTTTTTATAAAATATAATTCTTTATTGTGTTATAAGAGTTTTGTAATAAATCATTTTATTCACGCAAGGATTTTAAAACACGAGTGGATAAAATGCGACTAAAACGCGAATGCAATTTAACGTTTTATCCACAATCGACACATTTATGAAGTGTGAAGTCTGAATCATTAAAATTTATTTTTAAAAATCGTTGAAAATAGTTAACCATGACAGGCTTTGTCAGATTTGCATATAGATTATTTCGATCTTTTTTCTAATGATTATAGGAAAAAATTTTTTTTATGTAAGTCTATTTAATTTATTTCAATTTTAAACTGATTATTATTATTTTGAAGAAAACAGAAGTACTTACACACCTACAACTGTAATTAAATATAAAGTGATGGGGAAGCTCCGGATATTTTTATTCGTAATGGCTTGTAGTAGTAATTAGTGGGTATTATAAAGAAATTTCAGAAAGCTATACGGTGAAACAATAAGACGGTAACTCGTTCAAATTTCACATTACAGAAGATAATAATAGAGCTCACTCTAACGGACCGTTATTTTATAGTCAAATAGCGGAACCTTTTTTGAAATTAATTTCTATTTATTTTTAATTGTTCATCTTTTCGTATAAATAAAACGTGTTCTTTATTATGTGAATTGAACATTTTTCATCTTGTCTCGCTCAGTGCCTTTAGATTTGATCTAATTAATATTTTAAAAGGCCATAGTGAAAGGTTCATGTTTCTAAATCCTTGACTATCGTACACTAACAAAAGTTGATTGTTTATTTGTATCACTTTATTTTGATGGAAATTAGGATCTATTTATTCTAAAAGTGCAGTCCTGACTACGTTGTTGGAGCTCATTTACAAATTAACAATTACATACAAAAGGTATTTGACGTTTACAAGAATTTTAAATGTGAAACATGATACGTTTATGTGGGCAGGTACAGATATCATCAGCATCCATTTACATGAAAAAGTTTATTACCCCTTGTCGTAAACCTACTTGTCTACGTGTTCATTATCGTGACTAATGGGAACCCACCAAAGCTCACAATCATTAGACGGTTAAACAAAAATTGACCATATACACGTGGGTATGTTGAACTTTTTATGGACGCAATTAGGAGTGACTAATGGATTTATCCGATTTTGAACGCAAAAGTGGCACAATTATGTATTTTCCACTAATTAATGGAATCAAGTCATAATGCAAATTGACCGATTTATAAGCAGATAGCGAGATAATAGATTTTTACGAAAAAAATCGCTTTTTCTCCGTTCACCCGACATTTCACCACTCCCAATTTGGTATTAACATTTCAAAAATTTGATTCAAAATTGCGATAACATAATTTTAACGAATCGATCAAACTTATTGTGTGCAACTTTCACATTTCGTTTGCAAAAATAGTGTGTTGTAATCTTGTTGTTATTAATTTTTGCACAAGGTGCGTGTACAAGTGTTAAATGCTTCGCCAATGTCAAGGTGTCTAAAACCAGATTTGGCCTAATTGGAGTCGCTAGAAACAACGCAAAAGACTGCAAGTTTGATCGAAATGCGCTCCACATGTTAATAAGTTAATAACAATGTTTTTACGTCAGTGTTGTGATGAAGCCAAGTTTTTATGTAAGAATGCTACTCAAGTACGCAACGTGACTCACCGTATGACTTTAAATAATTTATATTTGTACCGGTTCATGCAAATAACACTTTAGATACAAAAAAGAAATTTAAATTGAAATGTCATTGCTCAAAGTGTGGACTTTCTTTATTTACAGCTACAAGTGTTTAACTTTTTGGCTTGACACTGAGATAGGTACATCAAGGATTAATACAAAATATAATATAATGACATAAATCTGCATCTCACTTATAATTAATTTTAATGACATAAGTACTACAAAGAAAACATATAATTTTATTTTTACTCGAGTTGGTAATAATGCAAAATTTATTATTATCTAAATTGTCAGCTGTACTTTCCGGATCCAGGCGATTTTTATTGCTGACACACTTCCTTTAACATCCGTCTAAGAAAGGTCGTTACGATGATATTTCAAAATAAACAAAAAGTAACACATGTGTGTCATGTTCATGTTACTTTGTGTAACAAATAATAATAATATGTTTTGAGAATGTCGTGTTGTGTAACTTTGTGAAAAAGTACAAAGTGAACTAGCGAAAAATAAATATATTTAGAAATTAAATTAGAAACACTTGATTTTATGCTTATGTGTATATCACAAAAAATATATATATACAGGCTGTAAATGAAATAAGTACATTAATTTTAACTGGGAATAGAACTCGTCAAGACAAACAATTTTTCCTAATAACTTTTTTTTCAAAACGTTTTAGTTTTTGAGTTAAGATTATTTTAAAATCTTACAGAATTTTCTTACACGCCACTGGAAGCATTCACAAAAGGCTCGTCAATTTGTAGGGGGAAAAAATGATTTAAAAAAATGCGATTTTGAAAAAATGGTACATAGAAAAAGTGTTTGTCTTGATGAATTCTACCACTGGTTAAAGTTAATGTTAATGTTATTTCGCTTACATCCTGTATATCCCATTTAATTTCATAGGAGAATTTTTTGACAACGATTTGAATTTTTTGGAGTATAATAAAGCACAAACTAAGAGTTTCTGTATAAGAAAAGAAGTCTGTGTTAAGCTAAATCCCAGCGACAAATTTTGAGACAAGAAAACCCACCAGAAACTCCAAAAAATGCAAAAGCGTTGTTGCAAAATTCTACAATGAACTGAGATGGGATATAAGATCTAATTTCTGTTACATCACATAATTAAAAATATTTTATTCGTATTCTAATTAGGTACCAAGTTTGGTACTTTTTTCTTTTATTTTTATTGCAATTCTGGCAACTTTGTAACTACGACTTTGCAAATTTTGCTCCGTATAACGGTTCTTCATTGTGTTTCTTTTTGGTGTTCATTACAATGCTAATAACCCTAAATTGATTAACACTGTAGTTAATGTTTGCTTATGTTTATTTGTACAAAGTTGTTTAGACTTTAGTGTAGTCGTAAATAGTAAAACGAAAATATCAGAAATACCAGTCCTCTGTTTCATATGTTAAATATAAAGTTATCTCCTTGTATTGTTTACTTTAATAAGAATAATTTGATTATTGATTCGAAGTGCAACATAAAATTGACATATACACAGATTTAAAATTAAACATAAATAAAATTTATGTGAGTTATTTTTGGTAGAAACTGCATATTAATACATAATGTATAATAAATCAAAGTTGCAAATAAGTAACTTAAAGAAATGACATCATAATCCATAAAATAAATTACTCTATATTTGTACGTGTTATTATCATTACAAAAGACCTCAGAGAACTGATTCTTTCCAATAAAATATACATACTTAAAGACTTGATTTTATTTTGTTCCAGGGTAAAGAATTAAAGAACGATGAACGGACCAGTATCACATCTGGCGATGGTGTTTCTTGTCTGTTGTTGCAAAACATCACCACTGACGACAGCGGAAAATACGACGTTTCCGTAGAAAATCGTTTCGGGGCCGATTCAAATTACGCATCTGTTTCAGTTGAAGGTAATTTTATATTCCATGTTTGACCAACTTGTATTGTCCTTAATTAGAAAGACAGTAAAAAGTGATTATAAGCACTCTTCGCATTTTACAATAAAACAATACCGCGTGTAATAAAAATTACACCATTAATCAATAAATCCTGTATAATGGATGAAAGAAACGGTTGTTTAAGTTGCTGAGACAATCAGCTTAACGCGCGATAGAACGCAATGGATCGTAAACAATTAACAACAACTTTTTATTTCTTATTTCATATCATTAGTCTCATTTATTGGATCTAATAATTGATTTTAAATTTCTATTTTTTTCCAGTGCATTTTTCTTCTAATTGGAATGTGGGAAAGCTTTATTTATTTGAATTATTTCTAATTTTCTTCTTTGAAAAACACATTAAATTCTTGTATTATCTGTTATCTAAAGAACTTGTTTGCATGGGATACAATCCGTTGTTGTTCTAGGACCCCCGGACCCCCCAAGCGGAAAGCCATGCGTTTCCGCTGCCATGGACAGCGTCACCGTAGCATGGAGCAGCTCACCTTACGACGGAGGAAAAATAGTCACCGGTTTCGCCGTCGAATATTCCTTAGCCGGCAGCGATGTTTGGACGACGGCCACCGAAAATTGTTACTCTTTGAGTTACACGGTCAAAGGACTTCAACTCGGGGCCCGATACGTGTTCCGAGTTTGTGCACAAAACGTGCACGGTTACAGCAAACCTAGTCAAGAGTCGGATCCCTTACTTTTAGAAGAAAGAAGTAATAAATTCAGTAGTGTGGGAAAGCGATTGGTTTTACCTTACAAATTATCTTTTAGCTGATTCGGGCTTTGAGCCGCGAATTGTCACCCTGGAACCGGGACCGGAATTTAAATCGCGATTTGAAGTTTTAGAAGAGTTGGGGAAAGGGCGATTCGGCGTCGTCCATAAAGTTATGGATAAAGCGAGTTTGCAAAAACTCGCCGCTAAGTTTATTAAGTGTAGGACATCCAAAGATAGGGATAAGGTGCAGGAGGAGATCGATATTATGAATCTTTTAAGGCACCAAAAACTTTTGCAACTCGCTGCAGCGTTTGATAATCCCAAAGAAATGATCATGGTGACGGAATAGTACGTCTTAGGGTACCATTTTTTTATGGAAATACTAATGTTTGTGTTGTTTTAGTATCTCCGGTGGAGAATTATTCGAACGTGTGGTCGCCGATGATTTCACTTTGACTGAAAAAGACTGTATCCTCTTCATGCGCCAAATATGCGAAGGCGTGGCTTACATGCATAGTCAAAACATAGTCCATTTAGACCTTAAACCGGAAAACATCATGTGTCACACCCGAACTTCGCACGAAATCAAAATCATCGATTTCGGTTTAGCTCAAAAACTCAATCCCGACAAACCCATTCGGGTACTTTTCGGTACTCCGGAATTTATTCCGCCCGAAATAATAAATTACGAGCCTATCGGAGTCGAGTCTGATATGTGGTCTTTGGGTGTCATCTGTTACGTATTGTAATTAAAATTTATGGAGTGAAACTTCGAAATCTTATCCTAATTGTTTACAGATTATCCGGTCTTTCACCATTTATGGGAGACAATGACGCTGAAACTTTCGCCAACATCACCAGAGCAGATTACGACTTCGAAGACGAGGCTTTTAACACAGTCTCGCAGAATGCCAGAGATTTTATCGCCGCGCTTTTGCTCAAAAGAAGAGAGTAAGTCGAACCATATCACCACTTTTTACCACAACTTGAAAATTTCAGAGATAGGTTATCGGCCGAGCAGTGTTTAAAACACATTTGGCTAGACCCCGAAAGTCATAAAAATACCGTAGTGCTCTCCACTGATAAACTCAAGAAATTCATAATAAGACGCAAGTGGCAGGTATGTGATTTTTTACTTGACCTGATAGTGGAGTCCGGATTTTAGGTTTTTTCCTTTTTTTTTTAATTTATTTTCTGCTTTGACCTGAAATGTCTAAATTTAAATCTACTACCACTTAATTAGACTTTAATCCAAGTCTATCATGTATTATAATTTCTTAATGAACCAAAAATCCAGACTTTATACACTTGCATGCTTATTGTTTGTTTGTTTGTTGTTGTTTTTTTTTTGAATTTGCATGTGTGTTGTGTTGCTTATTAGAAAACCGGAAACGCAATCCGCGCTTTAGGACGAATGGCAACTCTCTCGGCAAGTAGACGTAACTCAGCAAATTCAACTCCTAGCACTCCTAGACCATCGATAACCGGTTTAAAAATGTCCAGTCTTAACGAAGAAAACACAAACGGTGTCTCACCATTTGAAAATGAGATTAAATCCTTACCTGAAGAAGTCTTATGTAACGATAATGTGGACTCATTTAAAGAAAACGGGTTTGAAGAAATCGAAAACAAAAAAGTAATACGTACTAGAGCCCACAGTGAACGTAGCGATAGTGGAGTGAGTGACTGTTCCTCTCATTTGACGAGTAGTTCTTGCACGTCTACCCCTCTTTTGGGCAAGAAGTTCCCGATCAATGAAGAACCGGAACCACAACGTAAAATTTCAGACAACGAAACGTCACCGAAATTCGTTTCTAACACTTCTATAATTTTGAGTCCTGCTTGTCGCATTAAACCAGCAAAAATCGACGAAATAAAAAGACCAGATGTATTAACATTGGAAAGTAAAATTGATACACTAACAAAAAAGGTGACGAAATGTAAGTATGCGTTCGTGTGGTTTTGAAGTGTTATTGTTAAGTGTTGTATTAGAATTTTTTTACATTTTTTTATTTCTAGCGAAATCACCAAGTTCGACAGGTAGCCTAAAGCGGCTGCCCATCTATTCGTCCCGATCCGTGGCCAAAACCATCAAGAAATTCGACAAAATTGACACACCACCAAAACCGTTAGATAGTCGCAATAACAATGTAGAGCAAGCTAAACCCAATAAAACTGAAAAGAGTGGCCTGGATCTGCTCGAAGTTAATAACAAGCTGAATAAACCCGCTTCCTCGCCCGTTGCGCAGAAAAAATTGTTAAGTAGTCCTAAATCTCCCAAACCTGTAGATGATAGAAACGAAAAAATCTCCTCTAAGTCAAACGTAGAAAAAATAGTCCAGAAAATATCGTCCACTAACGGAACTAATAACTTGAAACCTCCGAGTGTGAAATACAAGTGTCCCTCGCCGTCCCTCTTGAGGAAAACTCAAGCGGTTCTAGCCAAAGAGCAATCAAACGAATATTACATGTCCAAACATAACAATTCGAATCAGTTGAATGATCAAATTTCAAAAACGTGTCCGAAATCGCCGGCCGTGAATCGAAAAGACAAACCAAAAAGCGCAAGTTTTCAGAAAGCTGCCGCTTTCTGGAATTCGCCTAAAAGTTAACTGACGCGTCATAGTACCTATATGTTTAATGTATATAATTTTATCTCCTGTGTAATTAGTGCCTTAAGATGTATAAATATTTAGAGGTAGGTCTGCTCTATTGTTCTAACGTTTTGTGTTTTTAAAGAGCTGCTGTATCCTCCAATAATGTACCTATACTCGTGTAACAATGACTAAAATAAATTATATTTATTATTGTTTATATTTTATTTTTGACGAAATAAAATGCAAAGAACATAAAACCGAATTTTTATTTAAAAATACAAAACACGTCTTGACAAAATCATAAAAAAAATAAAAACGTAAGGACAAAACAAATTATGTTATAAATAACCAAACGTCTCATCTGAAAAAATAAACAGTCGATCTCATATTTTTTATTTTCAATTCTAATGATGTTCTGCATTTTAATGGAAGATTTTAATTCTATGGATGGAAATACCATCTCGCTTATGGTATTTTTGTGGAGATTATATTTCTTAATTCTACACACTCCTCTTCTTTAGTCTTAACCAAATACCTTTTCTGGCTTTTAAGGTCATCCTATATGACAAATTTAATTTTTCTCGTCCAGGCACTAAAGATACGTGATATTTTCTCAATATTTGGGACAGTACTGTTTTCAGTTCTATCATTGCAAATTTGTAACCTGCAAAATGGTAAAAAATGAGACATGGAATGAATAACACATTTAAGAAGACGAAAATATGAGTTTTACAAAACGCAAAACCTGAAATATAAATACAAATATGAACATTACCGATGCAATTTCGAGGTCCGGCGCTAAAAGGAATGAATCCATATGGATGAATTTTTACTTTATTTTCTGGTGAAAAGCGATCAGGATCAAACTTTAGCGGATCAGGATATACATGTGGTAATCTGTGGGTGACGAAAGGAGAAATCACAATATTTGTTCCTGTGGGTAGTGTGTATTTTCCTAAAACAAAAACATTATTCTATTTCCGTGATAAATGCGCAGTCCACTTGAAACCAAATTGACTCAATTTTCCTCACATGTGATCGCATTGTGAAAAATTTCCGCAAATTACCATCGCAGAAAGGCTTTGTTGAAAAACGAAAACGAATTACCTAAAGGTACGTCTTCGGTTATTTTTCTGGTGATCATCGGTACACTTGGATACAGCCTTAAAGTTTCTTTAATACATTGTTCCAAGTACTTCATTTCGGCCACATCTTCAAATGTTGCTGCTTGATTGCCATCTTTGAAAATGCTATTTAACTCTTGCAAAACTTTTTCTTGAATATCTTGGTGTGCGGCTAGAGAATACAGTGCAAACGATAGCGCAGCTCCTACAGAATCCTGACCCTAAAATACTTGTAATTACGCATTTCGAGCTATTTTAATTAAGCAAAAACTGGAAAAACACTTACTGCCAACATGAAAGTGCAAGTTTCATTCACAATATCATCATCTGTAAATTCGGGGTTCATGTTCGATATTTCCATCATCATCTCCATTAAATTGTCCATAGCGGTGCTATGCGAATTTTTTCTTTTGCCGTCTAAAATCTATCCAATTATCGTGTAAATTTTTAGAAGAACTTTGTCGTACTTACTGACTTTGTATATTGCTGCAAGATATTTTTTTGATGTTCTTCCACTTTTGAAAAGTCAGTTCGTTTGAAAATTGTGTTAAAAAGCAGCCACGGCCTTGTAATTCTGTGCAACATCAGAAATTGCCCTCTAAAATATTATTTACTTGTTTTAACACATTGATGAATATTTTATTAGAAATTACCCTCTGTAAGGAGATGGTTCTGCTGGTCTTTTTCCAGAAATGCCCAATATTGATTCTAAAAAAAATATTTATGAAATTGTTTCAAATTGTTGTGTCCAGTTTGTACCTTCCTGGACATCAAAAACAAATTTATTTGCGAACTTGGTTATATTAACTTCGGTCTCATTTTCCAAATCCTGGGCCATGGCAATTGACCATTTGTAAAATATGTCAAAAAACACTCGTAAAACGCTAATGTGAAAGTACGGCTGAATTAATTTTCGATGTTGTTTCCATATTTCACCTCAAATAAACAATAGGATTCCTATTTTGCGAGTGTTTATTATTCACTTACCAGAAGAAGTTATAAGACCATCACCAACCACGTTATGTAAGCAGTTATAAAATATATTTTTACTGGTGTAACGATTACTACCCATAATAATTTGTAAGGCTTTTGGTTCATAAATAAAAAAGATTGGAAATATTGATAACCAACACCGCATAAATGGACTATACATTTCAGACATTCTTTCCGCTATTTCTTCTAGTTCTGTAAAAGTACTCGTAACATATGATCATGAAACAAGTGGTACTTACTTCGGTCGTTTTTCATAAGAAGTACGTTTCCTATAAGTGGTACTGCTGGGGGTCCAGAAAGTTGAAATGCTAAATATACGCTTCTGATATAATTCTTAAAATAAATGGACATGAGCATAACTGCCAAAATGACCAAATAAGTGCATATGTCGGTCCACATTTTTCACTCTGAAAATAGAAATCGTTAAAAAACACCAATATTTAGTAGATATTATTTGTAATTATTATTGAAGAGACTTTAAAGTGAAAATACTTTTTGTTGTATATGCTTAAAATTTTGTTACAATATTTAAAGAAATGCTTTGTCATTAGTGAAAGTAACTAAATTAATTATTAATTAAATGCAGTTCTAACGTAATTGTCAAGAAAATGTATTTTTTACGGAGATGAGTGAGTTCTTCCTTCTTATTAGTTTGCTTTGAAAAGAGCAATCTTCGTGATGTAAGTGCCATTTGAAAATGACAATAATTAATCTTCACAAATAAAATAATACAATAGTGCTCTCAACTTAACAGATTGTCAGTTACATCATTTGGTACTTGATTAAATTTTTAAAAAATACTGGGAAATGAAAGTCTCATGTAGAAAAAATAAAAAAGATTGGCCTTGAGTTTACCTAAGCAAGATTTCTAGGTATAAACAAAATAAAAAAAGGAAAAAATTAGGCGTTATAAAATGCATTTTCACTAAATAAAAGTGATTTACTTACCTACGGCTAATGTTTAGAGATATTGATAAAAAAAATATAATTTATTTTGCGTCTTGTGAATATTTTTCTCTTTTCGAAATACCAAACACTCAACTACGCAAATATATAATATCATTTAAAGTATTTATGGTCTGTGTTGTTATTACCATATCATTTTGCATTTTTGTCAACGCTTACCTTAAACGTGAGCTGCAATTTACTTTGGAAGGTGTTTGAGACAAGGACGATTCGTCTTCGTTAACAGTTTTACAATTAAAAAAATAAGAAGTCAAGAGCAAAATAACTTTGGTAAACAAAGGACGTTGTTTTAAAGTAAAATAGCCTAAAGTAAGATGGGAAGATTAATAATTTACGTTTTAGTTTTTAATTTATTCCTCTATTTTGTTTTATAACATATTTATCGCAAAAAAAGAAAAAAAAGACGTGTTTGGATTGTCTGTCTCACAACGTATTTCATCACACATAGGTAAATAATAATAAAATACCCACACTTAACATTTAATGCGATGAATTTAATATTTAAATAAATTGCCATCATATAAGTTGCAAAAACATTAAATAATTGTTAAATTGATATTTAGTTAGCAAACAAAATTTTTAAAATACTTACCAAAGCAATAACAAAATGACACACACTTTTCTGAAAACTTCACGAGAGCTCAAGCTATTTGAAACAATTTTAAAAATTGTTTTAGGAATTGATGCCGCTTGCTGTAAAGCTGGAGCTTATAAAGTTGGAGCTGGTTTGCAGGCCAATGCACTGAATAGAACTGCGAATTCTCAAGATCTCAAAGCGCCTGTAGCAGGTACCACTTCGTAGGTAGGATAACGAGAATTGGGGATATCGATATTGTACTAATTGTATTCTTGTTTTTGTTTTCTACTTTTGTAAATATACATGCCTACAATTTGTATTATATATTTTAAAAAACTAATTGAATTAAAAAATAGACAACTCCCGGTTTTATTGGTTAAGGGCCGGTTTACAGAATGTTTTAATCGCAATTAAATTTTAATTTGCGATTAACTTGACGTTTGTCAATGCAAAATAAATGGGTATTAATTAATTACTTTAATTCTGAATTAAGTCTTAATTTTGCTTTCTGTAAACAGACCCTAATAGGAGTCTCATGAATAATTTTACCAGGGTGAGAAAAAAGTTCGTATTTCCCCATTCTACGAGTAGGTATTAGAAAATGCCAATGTCTGCACAAAAAAATGTTGACCTTGAAATAATTTTAAAAATTGTATAGTTTAATCAAAAAACTGGTTCTGGGACCAAATTACTATTTAAATATTTAATGTGATTTTTTTGCATAAAAGATAAAATGTAGGTATTCAGAGACTAACATTGAATTCATAATTAGCTTGATCTAACATTCGAGATTTCAAAAACCGGATATTGGATTAACATCAGATCACAGTTAGTAATTAATTAGCTTAGAAATTCAAAAAACCAATGGATCTAAAACTCAAAAAAGATGGAACCTTTAAAAAACAATCATATTCTTCGATTTTTCTAAAACTGAGACAATTGAAAATTATGAAGATTCACATAAGTAAATTAATTCTTGTGAATGTGTATAAATAGAGGACGCGGTCACGGTTACCTTGTCTGTATAGCATGATCACTGTCTTCAACAAATTAAATATAAAAAACCTTAATTGTTGAATAAATAATAAGTAGTTAAAAATTTTGTCTCACCAGGTAGACAGGTGTAACATTTTCAAAAAATCTTTTTGCTATTGTGAATTGTAGGTACTCTTGGTATGCAGAATGTTTTGTAATTATATTTTAGTCGAATTTATAACTCACTAGGAAATCAAGTTTCAATTTTAAATTAAAATTTTTAGCTACACGTGACTCAGAATATTTATATTCATTTAACTTGTTCATATGCATATACTTAATAGTTCTTTTGTTTAAATGTTCTTACAATTAGTGCACCTACTTATTATGAACCTATAACCAAGGGCAGAAAGCTAATAAAATACATAAAGATATATAAAATATCTAAATATCTTTGCTTGAAAAATAAAAAAATCGACACAAAAAATAAAAGTAACTGTAAAAATGATAAATCGATCAACCTAACTTTAAAATTTTTATTTTTTATAAGAGCAGCTGGCCATACGAAATCCGTACGTTTGGAACGTCGCAGTTCAAACGTGCGATTTTATCGTTCTACCGCTGTGGTCTACTGACACAAAATAAATAAATCTTCCAAATTAATTTTGCCTTATGCAAAACTATATGATGTTAATATGCGAATACTGCAAATCTGTGGAATTTCAACTTGACGAAAGTTTTGTACCAAAAGACCACATTTATTTTCTAGTGTTTTTTTTAATTCTTAGCATCCATCTAAGTTTTGTATTTTTTTGCTCACAAAGTTTCATTCGCTTCGGGATATTATAATTTGCAATAATACCTATTAGCTGTTTCGAAATATAAAAACGCCAACGTCGCATTTTACCGAATTATTTTTTTAAATAAGATCGATAAAATTGTAAAATAGTTATTAATGATTAGATCTCTCATTGAAAGTATAAATTACATTAGCTATTATTTTTTTGAATTGAGTGAATAATTTATAACAGCTAATTTTGAGAGAAAATGCGACGTTGGCGTTTTTATAGTTTTGAAACAGTTGTACTCAGAGTGAACTGTATAGTGTTTTTAAATTTTTTGTGTACTCTTTACTTTTGATTTTCGGTAATTGTCGAGTGGTTGATTGGCAATCAATTTATTAATACCCGAACCAGGAATTACGATTTTCTAACACAAAATGTAATGTTTTTTTAAATGACTTAATTATAAATATTCAATTATGTTGTTTTTATGTTGTAATTTTATAATGGAGAGAAAATAGTATGGGTCAATTTTCCGAAAAAACCATCAATAATTTTGAATTTGCAAAAGTCTCACAAATTTTAACAAGGAAGTCCCCACAAACTCTATATCGACAAAAAGTTCTTAAGAATTGCCATGCAATGATGCAATAAAATATAGTGTTGCATTTGAAAAAATCGAGTTATTGCTATTTGTAATTTGTCATCTTCAGAAAATCGTAGTAGGCGATGTAATATCGATTTCGAGTTTGCTTTTATTGCAAAAGATGCGCTGAAGCTTAGAAAATCGACTGGAAAAAAGTTGATTAAATTATCTTGAATTGTTCTGAAGTTATAAATTTTTCTGTGAGACTATGGACGACGCTATTTTCACACATAAATTGACATAAGTCAAAAACTATGACAGATAAGTCTAAGAAATCCGGGTGCGTTTTATCGACAGTTTAGTCGAGATTTCAAAAATGTTTATTTCAGTTCATTTGAATTTTTTGGAGTGAAATAAAGCACAAATTAAAAGTTTCTGTATAAGAAAACAATTCTGTGTTAAACTAAATTCCAACGACAAATTTTGAGCCCAGAAACTCTCAATTTCAATCCAAAAAATTCAAATAAGTTGTTCTACTATGAACTGAAATCGGATATAAACAGAATTTAGTTGGGTTTTTTTTTTATTTTTTTTTTATTTTTTTTTTTATTTTGGAACCTCTGTATACAAAGTAATTTTTTTTTAAATGTGTCTTATTGTAACACCTATCGTTTAGAAGAAAAATCAAGTTGATAGCTTGCATAGAAAAAAAGTTATGCACACACCCCTGAGTCAGCCTGTATGTATGAAAAAGCTTTTATCCTGTAAAATGTTTAATATAGACAACCAACAATACACTTGTATTTGCTTGAATGAAATTGACTATAGGCAACTATAGGTCTTGCGCAGTTGTTCCACCCGGGAGGTGCGGTTTGTCCTCCCGATGAGTGTGTTTGGTTTATGATAGTGATAGGAAAAACTGTCATTTATCATATCCAGAGGTGTGGTTTTTATTTAATTTCCTCGGCCAAACAGTAAATTACTTTCCAAATTATCTGTTATTTTTTTATTAACACACAATAGTCAATATGACTGGGAGGTTACCAGCTTGTGTTATCGACGTCGGCACAGGGTACGTCCACTCATAACCAAACTTTTTCCATTATTAACACTTTCCTAATTTCCAGTTACACCAAATTAGGTTTTGCCAATAATAAAGAACCACAATTTATTATACCCTCCGCTATAGCAATAAAAGAAACCGCCAAAGTCGGCGATCAATCCAGTCGAAGACTGTGCAAAGGTGTCGAAGATTTAGATTTCTTTATAGGCGATGAAGCATTCGATGCTACCGGATATGCAGTCAAAGTAAAGCGTTTTCTTCTCTTTTAATTTTATTTAAACATCTTGTTTTTCAAGTATCCTGTTCGCCATGGGTTAGTGGAAGATTGGGATTTGATGGAAAGGTTTTTAGAACAGTGCATTTTTAAATACCTGCGAGCCGAACCGGAAGATCACTACTTCTTATTGACTGAACCACCATTGAACACCCCCGAAAATAGGGAATATACAGCCGAAATTATGTTTGAATCGTTCAATGTACCTGGTTTATACATTGCTGTGCAAGCTGTCTTAGCTTTAGCGGCCAGTTGGGTTGGCCGCAGCATTGAAGAAAGAACTCTAACAGGCATCGTTATCGACAGTGGAGACGGTGTCACTCACGTTATTCCAGTGGTAAGAACACGCTTTCAGCCAAACCTCTTGTAATGTAAATACCTACTTTGAACAGTGATACAGTTATCTTCATTTTTTCTAAATACTGATTGAGTCAGAAAAATAAAAACAACTTTAATCTCATGCTTTTACTGGCAATGTTAGATCAGATCTAATAGTTTTCTGAATCTTTTGCTACATTGGCCTTCAAATTTCATGTAATTAAACAATAACTATACAGGCAAAACAATGGTGCCATGTCTGTTAAATCACCTACGTTTAAAAAAAAATCGAATACTAATTTTGTCAGATTTTTAAATTTTTTGTATTGTACTCGTAGTTTTCTTCAATTGTCCTTTATTCCACAAAGTACCCCAAATATTTTTGCCAAAATTGTTAGTAACTGGAATGAATTTTTAGGCCGAAGGCTATGTTATCGGTAGTTGTATCAAACACATTCCCATCGCCGGTCGCAACATCACCTACTTCATCCAGTCGCTTCTCCGCGAGCGCGAAATCGGCATCCCCCCTGAACAGTCCCTCGAAACCGCCAAAGCGATCAAAGAACGACACTGCTACATCTGTCCCGACATCGCAAAAGAGTTTGCGAAATACGATGCAGACCCAGCCAAATGGATGAAAAAATACGAGGGGATGAACTCGGTTACCAAACAGCCTTTCAGCGTGGACGTTGGCTACGAGAGGTTTTTGGGACCAGAGATTTTCTTCCATCCCGAATTTTCCAATCCGGATTTCACCATTCCGTTGTCCCAGATCGTGGACGATGTGATCCAGAACTGCCCCATTGATGTGCGGAGGCCCATGTACAATAATATTGTTCTGTCGGGGGGCTCCACTATGTTTAAAGATTTTGGACGCCGGTTGCAGAGGGACATCAAGAAAACAGTTGATGCGAGGCTTAAACTTAGCGAAACCCTTGGAGGTGGCAGATTGAAGGTTTGCTTTTTGCGCCTGTTCATATAATTTTTAAAGGAACAATTTTAGCCTAAACCTATTGATGTCCAAGTAGTGTCTCACCACATGCAACGGTACGCTGTCTGGTTTGGCGGGAGTATGCTGGCTTCAACGGTAATTTACCATGTGTTTTAAAGGCTTTCATTATTAGGAATTGTGTTTCAGCCCGAATTTTACACCGTTTGCCACACAAAGGCCGCATATGAAGAATATGGACCTAGCATTTGCAGGCACAATCCTGTTTTTGGAACTATGACATAAATAAATTACTTGAGTTGTCTGTATTATTATTGTGCATTTTTATTATAAAATTTATAGATAATATTTTAATCGTTTTGTGAAATTTAATTTTAATTAATAAAATATTAGTTCTTATACATTTGCTTGCAATTTTATTTTTTGGACTAAATATAAAATTCGTTCGAAAAAACCGCGCATTGGGAGAATTTCATAAACAGCCAATCACGGTTCAAAGGTTTAGATAGATCCCCGACTTTTTGAGCGCTCCCGGTATACTGAAATATTCCACATCTCAAGTGCCATTCCCAAAAAAGGAAAGAAACTACCTTCTCCTAAAATACGCCCCAATATGTTGAACAGCGCCACGATAAGAAAGATTTATGCGGCAACGAGTTTTTCGGGGTGAATAAATAAAAAACCACCCAGTTTGAAGTTTAGTTTTCCAGGGTTGGTATTAGGTAACCGCTCGCCCTGGTGCAACTTCATGTCATTTGTTGATGCGTCAACTGACAGATTTTCGTTAAAATGTGTATTTAACGACAGAAATCAAACGATGCAAAACATTTGTTGTTGTTATAATGTTGTTTGAAATCCTGGAGATTAGTGGAGTAAGTCCAATAAGTATTTTCTGTTCTTCGAATTCTGTAATAAAGCAAATTTAAGCGCTCCCACCAATGCGCCATTTTTATTGTGTTATTTAAATTTAGTTTAATTTAGCTCGTTCCAGTGCAAAAACGCTAACTATGTAACGCACACAACATGCTTTAGTTGTAAATAACTCACTTTTAATATTGATTTTTGCATTTTTGTTGGTTCTTGGAAAAATTGACAACATAACCCAACCTCACCTTTTATGACCTCACGGTAAACAACAGCATTTTTGCAGATCCCCAACAGTAATAATTAAGTTCTTATTAATTTATTTATGGTGTAGTAGAACATGGATCCTCATTTGGCCAACGAAGTAATCGAAATTGAAGACGATATTATTGAC
This sequence comes from Tribolium freemani, assembly GCA_939628115.1. Lineage (NCBI taxonomy): Eukaryota > Metazoa > Arthropoda > Insecta > Coleoptera > Tenebrionidae > Tribolium > Tribolium freemani. The sequence goes on along the minus strand of OW626785.1, from coordinate 12,826,877 downwards.
TTGGGTGAGTTTTTCATTTGGTTTTCGCCAGCTTTGTTCCGTGAGTACCGTTGTTGTTATACTTCTAGACGATGTTGAAAAAACGCCAGAAGAGATAATATACGAATGGGACGCCAAAATTCGGAAAAAATTAACAATGTTTAGTGTGGTGGACAATGAAATTGTCTTGGGAGATATTATGAAGGAATATTTACAGTAAGTTTTCTCCAAAAGTGGTTTTTTATTTATAATTAACTGGTATGTGTTTTCATAGATCATTTCAAGAAATGTCTAGTAGTTACGAAGAGTACGAAACTTTAAAGAACAAAGCGTTCCACCACATTAGTTGCCTGTATTTGTATTACGTTGAACTGCAGTGTTGTGCTCCCGACAATTATTTAAGCAATATGGAGGACATTTTAACATTATACTGCAATTTAGAGCTTGAAATAATTCGTCCGTTGAAGAGAAAAGAGCGACAAATTGAGTCGGTGGCTAAGAAAATGATACACACATTAACAGTGTACCTACTTGAGCGGCAGGATCACATTTTGCACGTGTTAATTAAGATGAATACTACCAACCTTTCAAAATCTTGCTCAGGCTTACTAAATATCCTCTACAAGTAAGTGCTTAGCTTAATAATTTTTGTATACATAGTTTTGTATTGTAGACATTTTCTTATCAACGTACCTGTGTTAAATTTGTGTGATGAGTCGTTCTGTAGAAATTACATAGTTTTTCAAAAATGGAAAAAAATACAGAAATTTGAAGATTGGAAACACATGGACGAAATTTTGTACAAAAGATTTAAACGGACTCCAGAATCGATAAAAAATAATGAGTTGCTTAGACAAATATTAATGCCCGCCTGTGAGTCGACTGTTGAAATCGTTTTGAGTTTATTTCGCTCGTTTCGGGATGTATCAGACGCGTATTTCAAGCACGTCATGGCGAAGAAAACTCTAGACTTGGTCGATATAGATTTCAATATAGATCTGGGCGAGGATGAACCAACACTTCCAGTGCATGTAAGTTTTTACGATTTTTCATTTCGATTTTCTCAAATTTTGGACATTGCAGGATGAAAACGAGGAAGAAGTTAAATTTTTAAAGGCGTATTACGAAATAGAAAGAAATATGTCTAGCCTATCGCGTATGATAAATTCCTCAGATATGGAGGAAGTTGATATCTTCAGGAAATGCAAGAAGGAATTTGACGAGGATGACGATGTGCAATTTATTGGCATTACGATGTTGCCAAACGGCCCAATACATCACATTGATGATGACATTCCTAGAATGAGTAATGTAAGTATTTTTTATTTTCATGCACCTGTAGGCTTTGATTTGATAATGAATAACGATAATTAAATTTCATTCAACATTTTTAATTAAATAAACTTTGATGATGTTGGACATCTTCTTAAACATACTTTTATGTTATTTACAGAGTAATAATAATAAGGAAGCCACTCCACTAGTCCAAATTGAAGAAGAAAACTCCTCAATCTCTACACCGCCGTCACTTATGGAGCCGGTGGTAGAAAAGACTCTCGAGACTTTCACTTTGGAGAACCAGAATGAAATCGCGCCAATTTGCATCGGATCTCCTCGAACCGTTTGTGAATCGCCGATTTCTTGCCAAACGAATGAGATCGCCGAAGCTCCAACGGAACCCTCAACTCCAGTTCTCCCTTTAATCAGCGAAGTGATCAGTGCAAGTGAAATTCTTCAAGAGACTCAACCTAAAGTGCCCTTGGTTTCGAACAATACTCAAACTCCAAGTCCTAGTCCACAGCCAAGTGATCCAGTTTGTGAAAATAACATCGAAAGGACAGTTGAAATGAAAAATGTTGAAGTACAGGCTGATGCTGTGAGTAATTCCGTCTATAACGACTACGGGCTTACGACACCACCTTTTGATGTACCTCTCGATGAGCAAGGAGCTGTCGAACCTCGTCTGTATGCAGATATCGGGCACAAAAAAGATAGCGAAAACATTTTTGAGAAAATCGCAGTGACTACAAGGACAATCGATGTACAGGTGGATCCCCCAAGTAACGAGACTTGTTCGTATAACGATTACGGCTTAACGCCTCCAAACGACACGCACTTGGATGACCACACAACGAGATTACAGAAAACTTGTTTGTATGCGAATATACGACAAGATGACAAAGATCTGGGCGAGGAAAAAGCCGTCGAGGAAAGCGAGACTGAAATTGATAATTCTAAGCAAGTGGCCCCAAGTGAGGAAAATCTCGATTCCGAATTTGACGATTTCGAAAATCAGTTGGACATTGCTGAAATTCCGAATGTACATTCGGATGAAATTGATATAGAATCCTACAAAGATGACCAACAAGAAAATAATCAGTTCAAGATTCGGGTGAACCCAGATCTCCAAATTCCTGATGATAGCAGTTCTAAAACAAGCGATCAGATCGATACGGGCCAAGAGATTGTCCCAAATACGGCTCCAAACATCGAACCGGTCACAGCAGAAAGTTCCAAAGAAATTTTTAACGGCAACACTGTTCTCAAGCCTCTCCTCTCGCCCAACCGAACAAATGGCCAAACGAAAGATGTTCCAATTTCGCCAAAAATCGTGTTTACTTCATCGCAGAAACTCCGCGCGGCTCCGCTGGACGACTTCTCCCGGTTCGAATCTGCGATGCACGTCAGATGGAGCCAGGATATTCTCTCGGGCCCTGTCACCAAAGCGGTGCCCACGAAGCCCCACGACAAGTTGGACTTTTTCCAGGACTCTAAGCCGGTCGCGAGTGCCAGCAGTCGGTCGAGCAGCCCCACGGAGATGACCTCGCCCCCGTACGAAGCCATCGACGACTTCCGGGGCTACTACAGTGCGAGTGTGAACGGGCGCGTGCGCCCGCCGCCCCCCGAACCCAAAGTTCCTAAAGGCATCCTCAAGCGGCCCCAAGTGAGGCGGCCGGTTGCCGAGTGCTTTCTAGTGCCGAAACGCGTCCGCAGGGACCCGAAACTGAACATGACACCGCAGGTGACGATCGAGCGCTTGTCCTTTATCGAGAACAAGATCAAGAAAACGGTCAACAACACGCGAACCCTGAGGGTGGACTACGACAAGACGACTCCTCACATCAACGATAAGGATGTCGTTCGGTGTATTTCCCCACCTAGGTTTTCGTGGATTGTCGATCTCGCGCCCAGTAAACAACATCCAGGTAAAGTAAAGTCGCCGGCTGATGCGTACTGCAAGAAAGTTTCCTCGAAGTGTGAGAAAAATCAGTCCTCGTGTTGCAACCAGTTAGCCGAAGAGTTCACCAAGTTGAATTGCAACGTCGAAGACAAAGCGTTGAATTTAACTATTCCCGATGTCCCACCTCCTGTAGATCCCGAATCCGAATTCTCCAACTCCCCGACTTTGTTGCAAGGCAAGGACGAGTTGTTACAGCACTGTCTCGAGGAAACTTCGATCGAAACACCAGAAGTGGCCAATCCAAAATCGTTACTTTGTGATAATTCGAATTTTTACACCTCTCAAACAATTAATAATAATAATAACCGCGATTTGGAAAAGTCAGATTTAAAAAAACAACCGGTAGATGAGACTATAAAATTGCCAACAGCCGTTCCTGACTCTTACGATTTCGATAAAAATTTCAAAAACGAGGTGTTTTTAAAAATCGATTGGCAAAATTTTAACGATTCGGACGGCGAGACTCGGCTGCCGCTCAAAAAACGGAAGCTTTCGGTGGCAGAGAAAAACGAAGAGGAGAAGAAAGAAGAGATTAGTTACCCGGCAACGCCGATGATCAGCATTGCGGAACTGGAAGCTTTGCATCCGAGGAAATTGCCAACTAACAACACGCGACCGTTTAAAACACCGGCCGAACGAAAAGAAATGCCGCCTTTGCCGGTCTTTTGTAATGTAGATTCTGAAACTAGTCCGATCGTTACAGGTCAATTTAATATCAATAATCACACGTACCATAATCCTACTATTAATTATCACATGAATAACGTTCCTGTACCTTTTATTAATGTACCTTGCGGGTCGTACTATTCTATACCGCCTATTTTAGTGCCGTTTAATAACGTCTCGAATTTTGACCAAGCCAAAGTGAACCAGCAGCAACAGGAAACCAACGTGAAGAAAGAAAACAGGAAGCAAGGAAGACAAAGAAGACGTCACTAGTTTCATTCCATTTGAGTCAATTTTTATGTTTCAATTCAGTATTCGCTAATCTAGTAATTTTTCCACACTGGCTGTGACTTAATCTCTTATTTATTAGTTTGTTGAGCATTTAAATTTTATTTCTGGATGAATGATTAGATTTTTTTAATTTTATAACTTAATATATAAAGTAAATTGCATGTGATTTTGATGCCAATAATTTTTCGTCGATGGATCAACTCCGCCGTCATTGATGGACATTTCGTACTTATATACATCTCAATCTACGTGTCTGCGAGTTAATAAACAGTTTTTTTATTTTTAAGGTTCGATGACAGTGAAAATCCGGGAACATGTTGAAAAGAAACCCAAGAAACGGAAAGCTGGTAAGAAATGTGGATTTACACAGTGGTCTGTTTTAATGAAACGTGTGTGTTACAGAAGTCCAGGTTAATAACGTGGTCGAACCTGAGACCCGGAAAAGAGGTGAGTGTTTCAGAAACTTTTTTTTTTGGTTTAATTAAAATTTTTTCATGGTCTGTTTGATTGGAAAATTGATTCGCGTTTATTACGTGAATTACCATAGGAATAATTAAGAATTTAATCACTCTTTGTCTTCAGATCAAATTATTAAATAAACATTTTAGATAGAATATTAAAAAAAATCGTAGATACAAAGTGTTCCTAAAATTATTAGCTAATGCGGTCTATTCTGTAATACAATAGTAAAAATTTCGTTGTTGGTATTATTTACTATTTGAACGTGTGTTAAATTTAAAAAAAGTTACGAATGAACTAAACTGAAAAAAAGAAATAATTTGGCAGTAGTGAAATAATGAAAGAATTGAGTTTTTGTTAATTTGTTTGTCAATTCGTGTAGCTTACATGCTTTTACAAGTTTAGATAATGCTTTTTCTCATTTTTGGTTGTTTTATTACTTGTCTAGTCAATTTTTTTTTGATTGACCTATGTGTATTAATTAACCCAAAAAATTCTTTTCAATTTAGTCAAATTAGATGAACATGATTAAACTGAATAATATTGCTGCAAAGTATATTTTGGTTTTGGAGTTAAAAGGTCTCCAAATAAACATAAAAATTTCTTGCATCGATTGCGATCAATAACGCGGAAACTCTTTTGTTTGAGTAGGTTACATATAATATTTAAAACTCATTATAAATTTATTAGCATGTATTGTTTTATATGAAGTATATTTTTTAATTATATCTTTATTTAAAAAAAAACAGTAAAAACGTTACAATACAAGTTTATTATAAAGCAACTGTTACATATGAAATGAAATTTGTAACAAGTTCATATTACTGAATATTTGCAGTTATTTCATAAGTTGTTGATTTTATCCGTAACAAATTTTGGGCGATAAGTTGTGGTTTTATTCTCCTTATTCTGTGCGTCATTCTTTGTGTTGTCGTTTATATGTTTTCCAAATTAGAGTTGGCCTTATTTATATGTGTAAAGATTTAATTGTGTCCAGCTTTCAGGACGGCCAAGAAGAAAAAACCCGCAACTGGAAAAGAAGTGAGAAGGGTCCGAAAACGCCAAAACTCTGTTTCGTCAGGAACTAGTACGGTGTCTAAAAGTGATAGTGAATTTCACAAGTCTAAAAATGATAGTGAATTTCACAAGTTACTGAGTAGTGGAGCATACTCGAACAAACCGTTTAGACTCGATTTGACATCGTAGTTTAAAACTCTAGGTGCAGTGGATCCCTATCGTGGGTATTTGTACATTTTTCTAAGAGAGTTTTGTCTGTGATTTATTATAGATTGATTATGTAATTTTTTGTTAAGGGCTTGGGCCCCCATTGTAAATACATCATTTGTGCTTGTAAAAATTGTATAAAATTGTAAACACATGTAAAGTACAAATAGAAAATAATTTTCTAAGACAATGTTCCCAAATCGAAGTTTTTTATCTATCGACTGAATACAAATATTTTTATTATGTAATCCATTGGTGTGTCACCTGTTTTGTTTTATATACTGCGAGGTTAAAAGAATTTTTTTATCCGAAATAAATTTGTATCTTCGGTTTTATCATGTGCTCATATTTGGTGCAATTATAATACACTTATGACTCAACCGAATTGCTTTACATTCCATTAGAAAAGGGGGTCAAGGAAAAGTGCTATAAATTTTTTTAAATGTGGAGCTACCCAAGTACCAACATAACAAACCCAATATTACTGATATATTTTGACAGATGGCAGCGATTGTCACTTAAGACGATGGCGAAGGTTGTTTTTAAGATATTAAAATTTGAATAAAAATACACGAAACAAATATAAACAACGTAAGTTTTTTGTATGGTTTAAGTGTTCTCTTATTGATTTTACCGAAATAGTGACCAGAAGTAACAAAAATGGTAATTACAAACACGAAAAAGTAAATTAATTATGGAATCGCCCCCTTCAAGCACAACATGGTCCGAAGCTTTTGTTTTAAGTGATGACAGTGGTCTTTTGTTAACAAATAGTTCTATATCTAGCGGTAGCATGAGTGGAGATAGTAGAAGTGGCCCTAACCGTTTACACATAGAGGTGAGTTTTGCACTCACACGGTTTTTGTTACACATTTGTGTAATTTAGGATAGTGATTGTGAAGAAAAATCCTTCTCGCAAGACTCCTTAGATGGCATGTCAGACATTATGTGTGGAGAGAACTTCAACACTTTAAAGAAAGGCCCTAACTGGATGGACTACTCCCTGAAGCACTCCTCTCCCATAGAGCCCCCTTTAGAGTTCCAAGACAAACCCTCCGACGTATTGGACAGCTTCTTCGATCATTTAGCAAACCAAATCCTGAGCAAGGCTTTCGAAGAATACAAAGACATTGAGTTACGAAGGATGAAAATTTTGAATCATTTTCACCGCCCCTCGCATCATTCATTACTAGGACGACCTTACTACACCTCTGAGTTCATCTCATACAGTCCATGCCATGGCAGGCCTGGCTCGAGGAGCTCCCTTGGTTCTTCACGTCTTTCAAGTTCGCATAACTCTCTGTCCGTCCCTGCTGCACACAAAGTTGACGATTCGAGCTTCATAACGCAGGCGGTCTCGCATGATACGCTTTCGTCAAACCAAATAAGCGACTTGTACAACGTACCCTTTGACAGTGATATGTATGCCGTTCCGGTGGACGTTGTTAAACCACCACTAAAGCCCAAAAGACACCAGCAGAACAAGAAGAGGCGGAGGAATACGTCGTCAGGGTGCCGCGAAATTGAAGCGAGGCAGTGCAGGATTATCTCAAGCAAGAAGAACACACTCAAGGCTGAAAGGGTAAGCTTTGAAATTTGTGAAGGAGCAATTAAAATGTGTTACGATTCGCATTATTAAAGCGCAATTTGATTTTTAGTTTCGCAGTTCTAATTATATGATTTGAAAAAAGTTAACTCATTTTACTGTGAATGACGAAAGTCAACATCCTCTGTAATCTATTTTTAGTGATCGTATATTTTGATATCTTGACGTCGGAATTGCAACTGCAGTTAATGAAATTAAGTAAAACTTATACTTTAAAAAAATTACAATTTATTTTTGCTTTGATTTTTTTCTCAACTTACCATTGAATTACGTTTTTCACTTTTTCCAAAGAAATATTTTTTGTTGAAAAACAACACTATTTGCATGATATCAGTGTGGCTTTAAAAACAATTATAATGTTGGTCTTGATCCAAAACAAATACCTCTGAGCGTAAAGAACCCAATAATAGTTTGACACTTTATTTTAATCTTGTTAGTGCTCAAATTAGGCTGAATCAACAATCTGTGAAGATTATTTCGCTTTTTATTCTAGTTTTGTGCCTGAAAGCTTATAAATGCGTTAGATATTCGCAAACTTCTGTGAAGTTTTTGTTTCACAAGTTTTGTTTTATTGCATAAATGAAAATCAATATTTGTTGGGAAGGAAAAATTGTGAGTACATATCAATTAAATTATTATAAAAAAGAGAACATGCAGGAAATAACCATAAACATTATTAACCCATATAACCCTGAGATTAATTTTTGTTGAAATTCTGTTCAAATGTAGGATTAACAGATTGTTTAGTGTTTATGGAGCTATAGAAAATTGAAGCTATAGATACTCAAGTTTCAGAGGCACATTACAAAAAATATTATAATATTTTATGCCAGATTCCAACGTAGTAGTAATTTTCTGATTTTTGTACTAGTATATTTATACGGGAAATTTTAATAAAATTATAAACTGATACATAAAACTTACATACAGTTTTAATACTCACTCATTTTCTTACCGAATCAGTTTACAGTTTACAGTTTACAGTTTACAGATGGGCTAAATGGGCTATAGCCTAGGGCGGCAGAATTTTAGGGGCGGCAAAAATATCTTTATTTTGATTTAAAAAAATACCTAGTAAATAGACGGTTTGCATTATTTTAAATAAATTAATGTATCAGATTTTTTGTTTTTGGCGTATTTTTTTTTACTTCCTAAGTTCTTAATTGTTTAGTTAATGAGTTTTAAGAAGTTTTTAATAGTTTCAATTACTACTATAGAAAATTAACAATGAGTAATGGTAGAAACAGCCTAAATAGTACATAATACAGAAAAATGTCTTTGAAAAAAGTCAGCGACAACGTAATATTATAGCAGAAAAAAGTTGTAAAAGTGACAAAGTTTTTTGTAAATCAAAAACTTTTTAAATAAATACAAACCGATTTTGTAATACTTACAAAACAAAAGAGGTAGTTAAAAATCTAGTACATATTTGGGGACATCACAAAGAACTTTTTCAGGTTTTTTAATTTACTTTCAGAACTAACTTGCATTTTTAGAAAACTTGTGCTAGAACTGGATTTGCTGTTTCATTCAAATAAACTGATTAAAAATAGTTAAGGAATTTAAGACAAAATCAACAGAAAAAAAGAATAAAGTTAAAAGCAGATTTATTTACTGATTTGTTTTTACCACATTTCAATGCTCGAAAATTGATAGAATTTCTTTGATGTCAGACTTTTTAACTGTTGTAGAGTAGTGTATATTAAAACATCAGTATCCATAACATTTTTCGAGCAGTTTATACAGTTTAGCAGTCACAAGAGTAGTGTACCATTTAAAATTTTGAATAGTAATTTTTTCTATTATAAAGGAGTCAAGTCCTACAAATTTCGAAAGTACGACAAAAATGTTCTGTCAATAAAAATTTACTGTTTTCAGGATTTGTAATTTTTTTCTTATTTTCTGAATTAAGCAATAATTTTTTATTGTTATTATTTTTTTTTAATGTTGTTATAAGCAGGGGCGGCAAAATTAAGTAGCCTAGGGCGGCAATGGACATAAATACGCCACTGCACCGAATAAATTTCATTCACGTTCAAATACTCAAATAGTGCTAATGTTAATAAAACATCAAAAAGTTTAGATAAGCATTTAATAAAATTCAACATTAACACTTGTAATTTAAAATTAGTACTCTCCACCTATGTAAGAATAGCAATAAGCGATTTAAACAGAAATAATGAAACCGTCTTTTTAAAAGGACCGTGGGTTCGAATGAGTTAATATGGAATTATTAATTTTTACACACATCTTAAATTAAACACAAAACTTAGTATGCCCAAAACAATGAAACCATTCGTAATATTATTCATTATTTTTGTTTATCATCACATGACATTATCTCGTTTTGGTCTTTAGGGGAAATAATTTCGGTTTTTCCATTCTTCAGTTTTTGTTGTCTTTTCTGTTTCTAAAATTAACATCATTTGTGAGTTAATAGAATATCAAACTTGCACTAATATTGATTAATCACAGTAGAGATCCGTTCCCACATATTTGATCAATAACTTCAAGTTTTTCAAGTAGGGATTAACTGATGTTTTATTGAAATGGACACATGTGAGTCATGTGATCTAATTTTTCAACAAATGATTTATTTTTATATTAACGTCAGTTGTGAGGGTAAAAATTATGAATATTGGAAAGGTGGACACAACAGTGTAGACTTATGTCCTGTTTAAAATGCGGTGTACATGTGACTAAAGTTTACTTTTATATAAATAATCTAAAAGGAAAAGAATTATTGTATTGTATTGTGTCATTTAATACTTGTGGCTTAATCGCATTCGATGTGTCCACAATTCGTATTTAGTTTCGTTTTAGCACATATGATATCATTTACCGCAACGTTAATGACTTTTATTATTAGATCAGGCGCGTATAAATATGACTTTTTTCAGTACCATTGGTGTTTACATAAAGAGAACAAACGCCACAGTGTTGCTGGAACGTCCGCACCAATCGAAGGGGAACCGATTCACATGACTTTGCAAGAAGTGAGGCATTATCTCCAAACGTTGTATTCAAGTTCATCTGATTCATCCGATCACAAAGAGCGCAGCTGCAGACCGAAACATCCGCTGATAGTGGCCGAAAACAAATACGCAACGGAACAGAACAACTCGCCAGTGAAGAGAGAAACGATTTGTGGCGCAAACACGAACGGTAGAACAAAAAAGAGCACATTCCTTATTAACATTAAGAATAAAAAAGTTAAAGACTCCTGTGATAACGTCGGCAAGCAAATAAATATCTCGCAAACGAGTAAACCAGACAAGCGCAAAAAGACGCCAGCGAAGCTGTTCTCGTTCAAGCAGACTTTATGCAATATGTTTAGGTTTAAACGGTTTCTATCGCCCGAACACGTCAAATGTGATGTCAGCGACGTGCAAGAAAAATCGAATTACATTAGCAACGCCAGTCTGGCGGAGGAAACACACAATAACATATCCAGTAGGGCTTTGCCGCCTTTGCCTTTCAAGGAGGAGGAGAAAGCAGACGAGCAGATTTTAGATTTCGCTACTAGTATCCAAAGAGTTAAAGACGTAATTTCACTTTTTTGGAGTTAATATTGTGTTTAAGTGCTAATTTTAGTACGGCTGGTATTGGGGTCCATTGCCGAGCGAGGTTGCCGAAAAAATACTGTCCAACGAACCAGACGGATCCTTTATCGTACGTGATAGTAGCGACGATCATTATATTTTTTCACTGACTTTTAAACTGAATAATTGTGTTAGACACGTTCGAATTGATCACGATCAGGGTAACAGAATCGAAAATCATTGCGTTCTATTAATTGGTGACGTTTCAGGTAATTTTAGTTTCGGTAGTTGTACAAAGTTCAAGTCGCAAACAATCGTTGAATTTATAGAAAATGCGGTTGAACATTCTCGTAGCGGTAGGTATTTGTTCTTTTTGCATCGAAGGCCGGTGATTGGTCCGGTGAGAGTGCAGCTGTTACATCCAGTGTCCAGGTTTAAGCAAGTCCAGAGCCTACAACACATTTGCAGGTAACTAGTTTACAACGTTTTTTACCAATAGATGAAACTAATGTGTATCGGTAGAATAATTAACCATAAGTCTGATACTGAAGTCAAAAAAATAGGACGTCAAGTTTTTATTATAAAATTAATTATATAAGATTAATTTTTGTTGAAATTCTGTTCAAATATAGGATTAACAGATTGTTCAGTGTTTAGGAAGCTATAGAAAATTGATAAAAAATATGTTCCATTTTTTATTTTTAAGACACTGGGCTTAAAAGTTGTTTTGGGCTTAATCTACATTCACTTGATGATATTTTAAAGCAAATAAAATGTTTAATAATTAGCTTATCACAGAAATAACGAGTGCCAAACTAGAACCAGAACAAATTTTCAAAATTTTGGTGTATACATTAAAAAAACTAGACGTGATAGACAAATGTCACATATATTTTTGTAATCAGTGAGTAAACAGAAAACAAAATTAGTATTAATTTTCACTTGGTAAAAGAAAATTTTTTTTTGTAAACTAGTGTTAGTGTTCAAACCTGTCTTGTTTTTTTTTTAGATTTGCTATCCACAAAGTGGTCCGCAGGGATCTGATCCCCAGTCTTCCATTGCCGAGGAGAATGATCGACTACTTGAACACTCCGCATTATTATTCAGAGCATCTGATAGATGTAGAAGATACAAGTAATGAACAAGTCCCTCCTAGAATCCCTACTCCAGCGATACGACGCGATTATCAGGAAGAAGTCCAAGCACCTATCGTTTCCAACGTACCTCTGAATAATTACATTGTTTTGAATAACACAAATCCTCGACAGTCCTGAGGATTTCACTTTATTTCATATTTATAGTTATTTATTTTTGTTGTTTTGTTAAATTTGTGCAATTAACTTTCAGACCAAAGTTTTAATGTGATTTTAGTATTGTTATGCTTGGAAAGTCAGCTGTAGTTTTTAAGCCAATAACTTATTTATAAGGAAGCAAACGCACATGATAGTAGTAAGTCAGAAAATAACGTATTTCGTATTAGGTTGTGAATATGTTAGTCACAAACGGGGTTTTGCGCTAGACAAGACTAAAACTCCTAACGTGAATGGATGCTGCTGTATTTATTATTTCAATAGCTTAGGTTCCTAACAGACTAAGTTTATGGTTTAACTGTTGTTCAGAAATAATATATTGAAATAAATTTTTTTCTCACTTTAACGCGGTAACAGACCAGCCCTTAGTACAAAGATTTGTCTTGAACTTTAAAACTAAACTTTAATTCCCCATAAATCATTAAAATGTAACAAACAGACGTAAACTCTCAATTAAAATCGGTAAAATTTCAAGTGGGAATCCCAAGCGTCCTCCTTACAATCCGCTCCGCTATTCTGTTAAATTCCTCTCTATTTTCCCGCCACATTTTCGCTGCATCAACATTTGCCCCACTCTCATCATTGGGTTCTAAAAATGATGTTGATTTTCAGGTCTTTGTTACCCTTTTGTGAAGAAACGTACCTGCAAGCATACTGACAACTGAAAGGAGAATTTTTTCAACGCTTTGTACAGGGGACCATCTCTCAGCACTTGATTCGTACCCCATGGGGTCATCGCCAGGTGCATGCAAAATGGAAATACACACTCGCCCATCCGCATAAACTAAAATCTGCTGATTCATCGTCTGTTGCAAAAACCCCCAATTACTTACTATTTGGATGAAACATCTCACAGGTGAACTGCATTTTAGGAGGACTTAAGGGATAATCCGGGGGGAAAATGAGTTTGGCCGGGAAAACACCACCCTCAAAACATGTCCCCTCAGGGCCACTGAAAACCCGTCACATGAAAGTTTCCCTAAAGTGACAACTTACGTTATCAACGCTTCCCACTCGAAGAAATTTTCTTCATTTATTGGACCAGCAATGATACCTTCTGGGGGGTTCAGAGTTAATTCTGGAAATATGAAGCGAATGGAAATAGTTTGAGGTTAGGTTCGTATCTTACGTTTGTACTCGGCCATAAGGCGTCTTAGAGCTGAGCCTGCCATTCTTCATTAATGACTTAACAATGTGAGCACCCAACAATGTGCCTTGAATGAATTTAATTATTTTTTATAATTTTCTTCTACTAAGAACTGTGACAACTTGTCAAGTGTAAAAAAGTGCACTGCACTCACCGACTCACTAAACAACTACAGATTAGATTCGATAGGTGGCACTAAAAAGTTTATAGGTTACTATAAAATTACGCTTTGGCACCCAACACTTAATTTCACACCTATAATTTTTTTACATTTTTACAGGTTCCCATAAAAATATTTTTGGCACCCAATGTCTAGATGATAATGATAAAAGGATCGTATAGATATCGTATCATCATTTTTGTTCTACTTTTTTTTTATAGATTACTATAAAAGCAGACTTCGGCATCCAACACATAGATGTCACTACATAGACTTAAAAAAATTAAAATTAGTAAAAATCTAAGAAAATTGCGATTCAGAAAATGCAAAATATTCCTGTTTTGTCCCTATTGGAGATAGATGGGTAGTTCTGCCCTTTTGAAAAGCCCACAATCTTGAAGCAGCTTTGACTAAATATACGCAGTCCACAACTCTTTCCTGTATAGTTGGTTGCCTAAAATAACCTTTTAGGTTTAATGAATTTTGAAAACCCGGAATGGTTGTGTGGTACTAGATGGTACTAGTGGTTGGAATTTATAGTCATCCACTCATCAGTCACCAAAATGGATGGTTACAACCACACCATGATAGATGTGAGTATAAAATATCTGGGCTTGGTTTATATTTGAGTTGATTTTTTGTGCAGAAATTCAAACTCTCAAACAAGTGAGGTCCCAATAAGGACCCAATTTTGCGGCAACTTGGATGCAGTGAAACAGTAAGGCAAAACAAGGCGAGAGAGCTTTTACGTTGAAGCGACGAGGCACTGGTGAAGAGGAACGCGAAAAAGCAACGCAAAATGTTTGTGGCATTGAATAAGTTACAGTCTCCAGGAAGTAACCGAGGAACCAAAGTTTGAGACTGTTTGCAGCAGCCCTTGGGGAATTTTCGTCAGTCGTGAGCGCACATTTGTGGACCAGACTAGTAGAAAATGAAAAATGACTTTTATCGACAATTCTTTAACCCAAGAAGCAAAAAAGAATGACTCCTGAAAAATCGCAGAAGTGGGGCTACGTCACGTTGCCGGAACGATGTAAGCAAGCCTGACAACCTCCAGCATCGGCAGTCTGCTAGACAAAAAAGGCTTAGGAATAATACCAGGTAATGAGAATGAGAAAAGATATTTTATTTATTGAGATCAAAGAAACGAAAATTGGTTTTCCAAAGTTAAAAATTGAAATTTCTCAAGTCAAAAATAAATTTAAATGCGCCATCTATGCAATAAACGTTAAAGTAAATTAAATTTGTTGGTGCTATTATCTGTACGCTCAGTCTTTAATTACAAAATTACAGTAATCTCTAATGTTTTAAGTGCCATCTACACGTGTTATTTTTAAACTTAATTTTACAGTCACCTGTAAGTTTGGCGCCAGCTATGAATTTTTTACATAAGCTTAACTTAATAGTAACCTGTAAAATTGCTATTGTAATTTTCGAAATTAGAAAACATCCAAAAATGCAAAAAAAAATATCTAAAATTTTTTTATTTAAAAAAATTTAATAAAATTTGATTTAGGAAATACGAAATATCTTCGTTCCTGTTTCAGATAGAGGGGTTGTTTTGCCGTTTTGAAAATGCAAAACGCCACAGACCCGTAGTATTTTTTCTGCTCTATCAAATAGAGTTGGCCCCGTTCCTATATTTCAATCAGGAGCCGAAATAGCACGTTTTTAAATCCGTTTTGGTGTAGTATTGCTGCTGTGTAAACCGAGTCTTAGTAAAATTTTCTAAATTACAATTTTTCCAAACTTCAAAACTTTTGCAATGGTAGTATTCCTCCAGATTTTCTTCTAAGCTTCTAGGGTATACTTTTAGGTCCTTGTTTTCTATATTTATCGGCTAAAAACATTTAAAAAAGTAATTGTTGACCCATTTAGTCTTGTAAGAACCTCCTCGGATCGATTTTTATTGTTCAGTTAACAAAACTCGAATGAAAATCATCGTGAGAACCTTTGTTTTTGTGTTTTTTCTTTTCTTTAACTTTAAAGACCTCTTTGCGTTCTTGTGATCCATTAGGATCAGTTTTAACTGATTTTGGTTTTAAATTTTTGTTTGTTTTGAGTTTTGTGGGCTTGGTTTTAGGTTGTGGTGTTCTTTAATTACCGTATCAGAGGACGAATTTGTTGAGGACCCAGGATGGTTGTTGCTCTCACTGCTGCCATATTTATTTTAGTGGTTGGGATTTACTCGGTTTGCGTGTGGGGATGAGCTTCTTTCCTTTGTTATTCACACCATAATGACTAAAAATTTAGTTTTAAGTTTGTAAACAAATAGTATTAGTGTCTATAAGAAGATAATGTGTCGAAAAACTACATTACATTTACCGTAGCTTTGCAAAAGTTGTTTAAAATAGCGAGCCACATGCAAACCATCGTGGACTGACCCATATCATGTAGGTGCTCATTGTTATTTATTAATTTTTTTTTTAAATAAAGTGTTACAGTGTGTTGTTACTTTTTATTTTTCTTCATAAACAACTTTTATTAAGAGTTCTCTGATCACAGGAATGCTAAAAGATATTTCGGATATTCCTCTAAAAATTGCAAATTTTGAAAATACTATTAGAAGCAGAATCAAAGAAGCGCAAAGGTAATGAGAAAAGATAGGCAACCTAAAATACACGTTTATGTATTGCTGGTTACATGCAAAAACAGCTAAAAATTTAGTGACCTCTTTGCGTTCCTGATCCTTATACGAAATCCATTTTTAAAATTTTGCAAATATAGTTTACTTTTACTGAAACTACTAACATTTTTTTGAATTTTATAAAAAATTTTGCAAAATTTTAAAAATGGATTTGGTACCAGGGTCACAGGAACGCAAAAAGGTCACGAGAGGTAATGAGAAAAGAGAGGCAACCCAAAATACACGCATTTGTATAGCTGGTTGCCTGCAATAACCACCAAAAATTTTATAACCCCTTTGCATTCCTGTGATCCTGGTACGAAATTCATTTTTAAAATTTTGCGGAATTTTTTATAAATTAAAAAGAAATTCGTAGTTTCAGTAAAATAATTTTGCAAAATTTTAAAAATGGATTTCGTATCAGGATCATAGGAACGCAGAGGTCTTTGACTTTTTTTTTTTACCTCTTTACGTTTTTGCGATCCTGATACGAAATCCATTTTTAAAATTTTAGGAAAACTGGAAAAGGTAATAAAACAAAATTCTAAATTTTAACGTATTTGTTTCAACATTCAACTGAAGAGAAAAAAATACAGATTCGCAATCTTCAATCCTATTGCAATTTTTTGACAGGTTTCGTTCTGCTTGGGGCTCAGGTTCCTCTTCCGTATTGGAACTATCCCTCGACAACGATTAATACTCGTCTTAAACCCGTTATTATTGTAACGTATTTCGTATATTCTTGGAGACTTAATCCCATTTTGCGTTGGATTTTGTTCATTTTGCAAATAGTAGAGCTGTTCCTCATACTCAGTGCGAGCATTTGTGAAGCAAAATTAGGTCCTTGTAACCCCACTTATTCAACGGTTTGAACGAAGCTTTGGATTTCTGCACAAAAAATCAACTCAAATAGAAACCAGGCCCAAATATTTTGAACTCACATCTATCATGGTGTAACTATTCACTTTAGTGCCTGTATAAATCTCAACCACTAGTACCATCCAAGTCCATACAACCATTCTGGGGCCTCAACAAATTCAACCCCTGATAGTTATGGGTAATTAAAATCCATGCAAAAATTTCGATCAGCAACAAAGGAAGTAATCAAACGTTCGACAAAATGTGCCCCAACATGAATTCAAAGTCGGATTTTATCCTTTCAGTACATAGAACAAGAGAGAGTACCATAAAATCAAGATAAAATTCCAGGAGTCGCACAATTCGAAAATTGGTATCGAGGAGAACACCACAACCTAAAACAAAGCCCACAAAACTCTAAACGAACGAAAATTTAAAACCAAACTGTGTATTAGCATCATAGAAACGCAAGAGGGTCTTTAAAGCATCTTTAATGTTAATGATTTTGTGTTCCTATCGTTCCTATAATCCTGACACGAATTTTGTTTCTAAAATTTTGACAGGGTGTGTAGACAACCAACTATACGGAAGTTAAAATTAAATAATAAAGAGTTAAATAAAACCAAAATGTGTTTTAGGAGCATATATCCCATTTCAGTTCATAGTAGAATTGCAACAGCGCAATTGAATTGTTCGGAGTGAAAAATAAAGCACAAATTAAGAGTTTCTGTGTTAAACTAAATCCCAGCGACACGTTTTGAGCTAAGAAAACCCACCAGAATCTCTCAATTTGTGCTTCATTCCACTCCAAAAAATTCAAAAGCGCTGTTGCAAAATTCTACTATGAACTGAAATGGGATATAGGAACGCAAAGGTTTTTAACTAGTTAAGTCATCCTAAAACACACTTTGGTTTTTAATTTTCCCAAAATGTTTTTATTTAATCTTTCGTATAGTTGGTTGCTTGTCCAAACTGTCTAAAAATTATAAAATAAATTTTGTAAATGTAAAAAGCTTGCGTTCTTGTGATCTTGTTACACATTTTGGCTTTAAATTATTCCAAAAATAATTTCTAAAAATAATTTCTAAAAATGTGTAGGTTACTGTAATCCTCATTTTAAAAAATTTTTAGTTATTTCAAAACTATGTAAACGGCAACGTCGCATTTTACCAAATTATTTTTTTAAATAAGGTTGATAAAAATGTAAAATAGTTATTGATCTCACATTGAAACTATTAATTACATTAGCTATTAAGTTTTAGAAGTGCATAAATAATTTATAAAAACTAATTTTGAGAGAAAATGCGACGTTGGCGTTTACATAGTTTTGAAACAGCTAATATGTACAGATAATGTAACATGTTTTATAGGTTACTGTAAAATTGTACTTTTTTGTTTTATACCTAGATGTCACCGCCCATTTTTTTTTAAATGTGGTGACATCTAGTGTTAAACATTTCAAAATATCAAGGTATAATTTTACAGAAACCTATAAAATTTATTGTGCTTTTTGTGTATTTTTCAAAAACAATAAAATACAGTAATCTGTAAATTCTTGAAATCCATTTTAAATTGCAGACTTCTCAAAATCAGTAAACCTTGTAATTTTCTTATCAAAATCTACATTGTTATTGTATAAATGATTTTATTAAAATAACTTCTTTTTGTACAAATCATCGATACGAATTTTATTTTTGTAATTTTTGACAGGTGGTATAGGCAATCAACCATACGGAGGTTTAAATAAAATAATTTCGAAATTAAATAAAACCAAAACGTGTATTAGAATCATAAGAACAAAAAAAAAAGTCTTTAAATATCAGTACCGTTTTACGTTTCTGAATCTGTGGTTTCTGTAACATGTTTACTTCGGTTTCATATGCAACCAGCTATACGCCGGCGCAGATCAGGATCGCCTACCTTTACAATTTTTTTGCCGTCAAAATTTTGCAATAATGTAAAACTAAAATGAGTATTAAGATCACTTGAACGCAAAGAGGTCTTTAAATTTCTTTGCGTTTTTGTGGTCCTGATCATGATAATAATTTTAAAATTTTGCAATAAAACTAAAGGAATATTAAAACAATGCAAAAGGAATTTTGAATTTCAGCACCTTTTTGCGTTCTTTTAATCTTAGTGCAAACACAGGTGCAAATAATTTTAAAAAAATTGCTTTATTATGCAACCAGTTATACGCTCCGAGCATCCGGATTACCTACCTTAAAAATGAGCCAAAAAAAGATTAGCAAAATTTTGCAATAATATGCATTTTTATCTGGAACTGACAAAGACAGTTGGTCCCGCAACCCCCTTCAAATACCATTAACTATCACCAAACAATTGCCAACATTTATTCAAAAATCGATAAAAGGCACCAATTTAATCACGTGACATCCAATTTTACCAATCAACGAGGAGAGTGTGGTCACGTGGACTCGTGACGTTAAAAAATCTGTCAGTTTGACAAGTGTGGTAGGTTATGCCACTTATGCGTTGTTCTTCAATTTTAGTTTTTGATTAACAGTTTTAATTTCTTTAATTAAAAGTATGCAAGATTCGCTCGAAGATTACATTCGAATTTCGCGCAACTGTAAAGAGGGACCAACCCAGGTTAAGTGAGTTTTTACTAATAAAAAATGATTAACATGGCCCATTTATCTAATTGTTTCTAGGAAAGAAGTTCTAATTAGTGCTCAAATAAAAAAGGAATGTGATGCGAAAGCACTGCAAATACTTCAGTTTGCAATAGAAGGGAAAATGAGGTCAGATGCTTTGTTCAAATGCGTAAGTAAAATAATATGGTGCAACGCAGAATTACTAACGCGTTTTATAAAGTTACCCTACATTGATCAGTCGCATTATCAAGACATTGTTGAGGAAAGAGCCATCAGTAAGCTGTGCGGATATCCACTTTGTTCCAAAAGAATTCCAGACATGCCAAAGAAACAATTTTACATTTCCACTAAAAATAACAAGGTTTATGACATAACAGATCGCAAGGTACGAGACAAAGGAGTTATGATGCTGTTTTTTACAGTATGTTTGTAGAATTACTGTAGCAATTTTTGTTACCGCGCCAGTCTTCATATCAAAGGCCAAATAGATACCAGTCCATTATGGCTTAGAAAGCATCAAGAGAAGGCCCATTACACGCTCCTCAACAAATCAGAAAAGTAAACAATTCGTGTGTAACAACATTGTGTAAAAAAATATTTCAGAGGTTTGCCAGGAGAGATAGTAGAACAGGGTGTAATAAAACCAGCTATGGAATCGTATTTTACATCAGTATCTAGTTTCACTCAAATGTCATTAGATGAGGCAGAAGAATTGGAGCTAAACCCTCAAGAGGAGGAAAAAATAAAACAAAAAAAGAAACCCAAAAGGTACCAAAGAAATGCCATGAAAACCATTAATGAAAATGAAGAAGAGGAACAAGTTGAATCTGATGTGAAAAAAGACCTCAGTACGGAAAAAATCGACGAAATTAAAGAATCTGTAGAAATACTAAATAAAGAAAATAAAAATACGCTGAAAATAAAAGAACCGTTAGCTCAAACTAAACAAACAAACGCCTCTGACGTGGAATCACATATCTACAAATGTATTAAAGAGTGGTTAACTTTAGAAACGTTCATGTTCATTCACGGCGAAGAAAAAATAAAAGAAAAGTTGGACAGTCAAAAATTAAGTCACTACTTTGACGCCTTGAAAATATCACAACTGCAAGTGGAGCAACAGAAAAGATACATCGACATTTGTAGAAAGTTGCATTTGAGAGAATTGGCCGAGGAAAAGTTTGATAATGCCGTTGTCGGAAATCAGGCGTTGAAACCAATCCCTGACTACCGACAACTAAAGGAAGAAAACCGTGAAATCGACTTAAAAGTGAAATGTTTCTATAGTGGCGAAATACATGTCCAGGAAGATAAAAACTTCCCCTCCAAAACGCAAGAAACGACCAATGAAGAAGAGGAACAACCCGCCGTTTTACCCTTGGTCGATGTGAACTCTCAAAACGCGTTAAGAAGAAAGATCTTCCTAAGTTCACTCAATAAAACGTAAGTATTACCAATGAGTTGCTCACAACTTATTAAATAATTTTTGTAGAGTACAAACTTTATTCCAAACACTGAGGATAAGTCCGAGTTCAGTTTTATCAGATTTGCAATCCCTGGTCAAGACTTTCAAACTAAAAGCTGACAACATTGTCTTCAAACCTGCAATTTGGACCTACGTTGCGATTATTTTGTTAAAAATGTGAGCAGAACCAGTACTTTAGTGTCTCTCTAATGATTGTGTTCCAGTCTGGCGTTGAGGGACGAAAATTTGCGCAAGCTTCTGGACCAGGAGACGTCCAAAAACCAGCTAAACATTTGGTTGTCTTCACTCCCCCACAAAACCCAAATAGTCAGTGATACTTTGAACATTCTTTTTGATATCGATACCTTTGTGGAAAATTACATTTGTAAATAATTTTAATAAAATGTATCAAGTAGCAACGATTATTGAAGTTTTTTACGTTACGTTGAAAGATGCGCGTGGTTTGATTTGTTCCGTGGGTTTTTCGCGATTCAAAATGAATTTGAACGTTAATATGTTTTCGGCCAAAAAGGTGAAGCTCCACGGGATGCAGTCCGACAAATGGACAACAAAAGACAAGATAAATCAGTACAAGGGACTCATTAGTCTTTACAGTAATTGAAAAATTGTCTTAAAACCCAGTTCCTGAGTGCGTTTTTAGCCAGAGACCGGAAAATTATCGAACTCGACACAAATGTGACTCGGAGAAAACTGTCGAGGCTTATAAAAGACTTGCAACGGGCGGTTTATAACGATCGAAGAGAGTTGGATAATGAAATTAGGGGCGATAAACAAAAATTGCGGAACACTTTGGCCGAACATCGGGAGCTTCAGTTGGCCTTCCAAAATTCGCAGCCGAAGGTTTCAGTAACAAAATGTTTACGCTTCTTCCAATTTCTGTTCTAGAAAGTGATTGAGGAAATTAAACAACGTAATTTTAACAAACGAAAAGTTCTGGACCGGTTGAAATATGAGAAAAAGATGAGGTCGCAAAAATTAACTGATCTAAAGGTGACAAAACAATTCAGTTAATAGTTTTGTGACCGAAGTTACAGTTGGAGCAAGCACTACTGGAGGACCGCCTAAAATACGCGTTTCTCGGCCAAATCAAACAAGAAAAGGAAGCACAGATTATAACCGGCAAATTACAAGACGCTATTTTGCGAAAAGAAGGAGCCTCGGCTATTTATCACATTTACCGCCAGATAATCGACATTATGAAAAAAGTATTTGTCACCGCTTGGACTTGATTTATTTCAAATCGTTGCCTTTAGGACGCTTTGTACTTTGACGCGATTATAGCAACCGTAAAGTACGATGGATTTAGCCAGAGCAAGTGTTTCTTAGGAGCCACCAAACTGGGACAACTCGCCACGGAATATCTAGACGACAGGAGACAGGAATACGACACTTTGGAAAAAATTATAATCAAAGATATGACCACTCGTAAGACTGATATTCGCGTTTTGCAAGAACACATTGAGCGTGCGACTGCCAGCATTAAGCTGTTGCTGCGAAAAGATGTATTTGTTTGATAGTAAAACGCAACGACTGTTTAAATTTTTACAGAGCGATCTCACAACATGTGTTAGAAATATTAAGGATTCTGCCAGCATGGATAATCTGCGGCGAGATGTGGAGCAAGTTGAAAAAACCCTTCACTTTCTTAAAAATACAACGCTGGCACGGTCGTATGATACAATATATCCTTGGTGAGAATTGCAAAATCTATGTCTTTTTACTAATTGCCAATGTTCAAGTCTGGAAGAACAGCTCAAGCAAAAACGGCGCCTGAAGCTACTAACAAAAAAATGTGAACGCGACAGAGACGTTATGTTGAACAAAACCAACCACGCTAATTTAATGAACTCGGTTTTGAAGAATACGATGAATGAGACAACTGCCGAGTAATTTTTACGATAAATGAATTTTTGGTAAAGTTGATCTTCCAGATACAAAGTAAGGAAGAAGGAATTAAAGGATGAAGTGGAGAGTCTAAGGAGTGAAAAACGCAAATATGCAAAACTCCTAAAAACCAAGCGAACAACAGCTGCGAATATTCGCATAGGTTTGCGGCAACTTTTACAACTCTCGTATGAACTGGTGGATGAAACTAGAAAAAAATCTGCTCCGAGCTCACACCCCTTTGGCGTTTTGGCCGAGAAGAAGGACAAACCACCGGAAACTATCGAAGATGAAATCGACGGTACACGGGTTATTTTTGTGTAATTGTGTTAGATCGGTGTTTTAGGATCGAAAATTGTGCCAATTTTGGTGGCCAAGTTCACCCCCTTAATGTCACAATACTTTGCCCTCAAACACGAGACAAAGCCTGACGAGGCTTTTAGGAATATTGAATCAATGATGCAGGAGCGAATGATTTTGGCAGACCAGTCTGACGAACCCTTGAGTGAAGCTTGTAATTTCACAAATGCAAAACACCGATTTGTGGGTTTAACTATTTTTTGTAGCCTTGTTGGAGGGTTTATATGTTGAAGCCAGTGAGCAACTGACAAGGGAGGACATCAAGAAACAGAGTCAGGAAATCGTCGCTGCGAATACGAAAAACGAAGATTTAGTTCCACTAATTGTCGTTCCGTTTAACAAGTGGAAGAAAATGCAGAAGCAGCAGAAAAATTAAAGGGATTTAATGATAAATTATTAATAAAAATACTTAACATCGAGGTGTTTTTAATCGTCGTTTGCTAAAGCTGCAAATTTATTGTGGGCGTAATTCGTGGGCTCCTCATCTGAGTCACTTTCTTCCTCCTCCTCTTCATCGTCGCTTTCTTCGCTGCTTCTGTCTTTGTGGTCACCGGAGGAGCCCGGGACATTGTCCTCATCAGAAGCTTCAAAGTCGTAGTCTTTGTCGTCTGCTGGCTGATTGGAATCGTCAGATTTGGCTTGAATCCACTTCACTTTCTCGATCTCGGGGTGTGATGCCCAATAATCTAACAAAATATACAGCAATTGTTCTGTTGTCCCATTTTTTGTTATTGGATAATTAAAGTTGAAAATGTCGGATGTAAAAAAAACAACGATGAATTTTTGGGGCGGAAGATTAAATAAAAATAAAAATTATCAAATAGAATATACAGTAGAGTCTCGATTATTGGGTATGTTATCCGGAACCATTGATTTTCAATCTCCATTTACAAGATTTTCTTAAGATAATTAATCTTAAAGACGTAATTTAGTAATTGAATGAATCTAGGACAAAGATCAGTGGGTGGTATTAATATTTCCTAATAAGCATTTACTTAGTAAGTAAAAAAGTAAGTAAAGTGTTACTGAAAAGTAAGAAGTTGTGCAATAACAAATCCTTAACTTTGTATTAATAATGAAATGCTTTTACCGTCACATAAAAAACTTGAAATACTATAACTAACAAGTAGGGTAGAGTGGGGTTAAGTGGTAAATTTTTAATATACATTTTTTTATAATATTTATGTGAATAATAACAGTTTTTTACTATACAGATCAATTTGATGTTTGACCTATGCATCAAAAATATATTTGATATACATTTTTTATATTTAGACATGATTTTTAGATTTTCTGAAAAAAATGCAATTGGATTCAGTTAACCCCGTGGCTAGGATAACTGAACCTCCTGGGTAGGTTGCCTGAACAACAATGCTATATTGCTATTCCTAAATTACAAAATTGTGAGGTACAAAATTTAATAAAAACAAAAGAAATATTAAAAAACGTTTTATTGACTGAAAGGGTAATATTGTTGTTGATATTGAAGTTGAAATGTAAATAGAATAATATCTAGTAAACAGTAAAATCGAAATCGCCAAAATCAATGTTAAATGATATCATGTTGGCAAATGTTGTTCTGCTGCTTTTAACCGGAGGTTTTTTTTTTAGTGCCAACTAAGTAGGATAAGTATTTTTAGAGAACACAGGTTAACTAGACACATATTCATACAACCTGTTGAAAGTTGAAACCTGTTCAGTACAAAAAATATAAACAACATTGTGTAGAAAAAAATATGATTCTAATGATCAGACTAAGAAGGTCAAATAATAACAAATAACCTACCTTAACACAATGTCCAACAATTGTTTTTATTTTTACAATATTTTGAACACTAGTCCAAAATTTGTGATGATAAAAAATTATTCCGCCGTTCGTGAAATCATTCACATCGCTGAAAATTTAAACTAGTTGGGTTTATGGTCCTAACGGAGGCATATCAAGCGATGATCCAAATGCTAAATTTAGTTGAATATATTCATCATTAGATGGAAGTTATGAGCAACTGTTCAGTTAACCCACCTGTTCACTTAACCACTCTACCCTAAATTGAATTTAATTTCTGATTTGAAGTATTTTATAAAAAGAGAAGTAAGGTTACATACATACTAAAATATTCTGCAGTTAATTATTAATTATGCTATTGTAGAATGGCTGATGATGAAGAAAAAAGAATCCCAATTAACAGTTACAGTAAAACTATTAAATATCTTATTATTTTAAATAAAAGTCAAGTGCCCTCCACTGAGCTCCATTAAAATAAAAAAAGAGAAAGCAATTGTGAATATACATAATGAACTAGGCGCTAGAGTGGGAAAATTAATTGACAAACATACACTGAAGAAAAAAAAAAACATTTTAAACATCACAATAGAAAATAAAATAGTTAAAAATGTAACTAGCAATAAAAAAATAAAACTAAGTGCCTCCCAAAAAATACATTTGGATATTATGCAAGGTGAAAAGGGAAATAATCCTACATTATCAAAAATTCCTAATGGAACAGAGTTTGAGTAGAAAAACAAGAACAGTAGATTTTAACTCTTAAAAAATTGCCACCGCCACCTGTAAGATCTTCATCTAATAACGCCTTACTTCAGAAACGAATAAAACGAAAATTTTTTCAAATGTTCAACTACAGCGCCTAGTTTTGTTGGAGAATTTAAAAAATAATGTGAATGCGAGCAAGTATTTTTGAAAATGTAGACTTTTTGCAATAAATATTTTGATTTTGCAAAAAATATTTGTGTATTTTAAAGAACAACCTATTACAAATTGTACAAAAAATACACATTAAGCTCTATATATGGCTACAGCTAAACGGCATAACGGCTTTTAATTTCGCCTGTCAGTCGTCTCTGTAATTTTATAAGTCAAGCATTTGTTATTAATAAAGAATTAACCTTATGCTAATCGAAATCAGTAAAACTTTTTACTTAAACTCTTATCCTTATTTTTATTAATATCTACATATTCAATGAATTTTTTAAAAAATCGTAAGTAAAAGCAAATGCTTATTTTTATTAACACCACCCAGTGATTCACGTACGTTCTCATTATGAATCATTTTTAGTACGATTAGTATTAAATGAAGAAAATGGAAACACTAATGAATTTGAAGATGTTGAATATGCGAAAATATCTCATTGGAAAAATTTCTTCAGTATGTTAAACAGCAACCGATATTTTGCTTATAAGAAGATGGACATTACGCCTGAAAAGAGCGTTTTGGTTGGCTTAAACAATCTTGAATGTCGCCATTTTTAAGTTTAAAACGAAATGTTTTTATCATAATTTGATGTTTCTTTGCTTTTGAAAAGTTTTTCCAAAAACCTTTGAATTATCCTGAATTTCAATTGGCCGGAAAAGCCTTACCCCACTTTATTCGGAATAATCGGGAGTTCACTGTGTAAATCAAGATTTCGGTGCAAGAGGGGGATAAGAAACAAAGTGAATTTTCTCCTTATTTCTTCAAAAATATATTTTTAAGATAAAAAATTGAAAAGTTCCAAACAAGAGCAACGAAGTCAAACTGGAGAAATTTTCTAACGCAAAAATTTTAAATTAAACAAAATGATTAACTGGGCAGAAAAGAGTATTCATTGCTTCCTATTTACGGATAACACAAAAATATAAATGTTTTTAGATTTCATTTACCTTTTTTGTTTGAGTACTTGGGTGGCCTGAGACACAGGCAAATTTTCCCATCCAGAGCCATCCTCAACAAATCATTTGCAGCTCTGTAGCTGTCCAACCTGGCGGCTTTGGCTGTGATGAAACCTCGTTTCTTTGCCCAGCCATCGCAAATGTCCATTGCACACCAAGTATCGTCATTTTCTGGATGTTCTATCCTCAGCATATTTGGTAGGTCCATACGTTCCGCTAAAAAAAGTCATGAAAACTTACAAGAACATAAATAAAAAAACAATACCTAAATACTTGATCGTTGTGAACGGTTCCCTAAGTTGGGCGATGGGGAAACTCCCCATTAAAACTTGAATAACCTTTGGTGTTTTGGACGGAAAGACAAGGCCAGGACAGTCGCACAAACGCACGTTAGGTGTTAGGAAAATAGTTTGGAAGTGTTTCGTATGGCCTGGAGTTCTGGACACACTGACGACTTTTTTACCCATGATTGCGTTAATAAGTGACGATTTGCCGACGTTTGGTTGCCCCAAACAGCCAATTGTGAGGATACCGTTTGTGTATTTTTCGTGTTGGAAGTAGCTCGTGTCCACTGCTTTCATTTGAACTGTTTCACCAATTTCAACTTTCTCATCTTCATCGTTTTCGTATTCCATATTAATTTCTTCCTTTATTTTGTTTTGCCATGAACTAATGTCTATATTATCCCCAACTATTGTTTTACAAACTTCAAACAGCTGTTGACTCCCTTCTGCAGCTAACCGAAACTTGCCTTTGCGTTTACGCACTTGGAGACCTAAAATTAACTATCAAGTCTTGTAATTAGTTAATTAATCAACACAAACCTGCTCTGTTCACTTGGGTACCAACTAGATTATAACCAGGGAGTGTGGTGAACATGCAAATGTGCAAGTTGGGGTAATTCTCCTCAAAATATTTTTTCCACGCCACAACTAACGGCGCTGGGGCCAAATCAATTTTATTCAACACCAAAATAAAGTCTTTCTTCAATGTTTCAGTCACGTATTCGTACAAAGATGGGGGAAACATGTGAGCCTACAAAAAAGTAATTAGAATTTAATAAATCAAATTTGGGGACAGTATTACTGGATATCTTATATCAACAATGTGCAGTACAATATCTGACATTTCTAGAACACGCCACAACTGCCGCCAAGTCTCTAAGTTCAGTTCAAAGAAACTTAATTCTTTAAAATTATACTTTTCCAGAATGCCATTAACATAATCCTGAAATCAGACATCAAGCAAAACAATATTAACCACAATAATCTTACATTAAAATATTTGGTCTCGCGTGCTTCTAGCTGTTCAGTTGTTAGTTCATATGACCACGGGGGCCTTCTCGGAAAGCCCAAGTCTTTGGGAAAATAGTCATTTGAATCAATTTCCAGTTCTCTTTCAGAGACAGGTTCTATGCTTTTGCAAGCCTCTTCTTTACGTGCTTTGAGTTCAGCGGGGGTCTCGCGATAGAACTGCAAGGCATAACGGTTGCGGTCTCTCCCGTCTTTAGGGGCGCAGTAATTGAATTTTTGAATTTGAGGCTGATCATCATTATCACCGGCGTTGGTCTTCAACAAAGGTCGCCGGTTACGGGAACCGAAACCCTCTAAGTGATATAAATTAGAACAGTTTACTACAAAAAAATAAGTGTGTACCTTCAGGGGCATTTTGTTTGGACTGCTTTTTGGCTTTTAGCTGCTCTTTCTTGGCTTTGCCACTGAACGGTTTCTTGCGTTGAGGCATTTTACTTTACCGTGCTGCTAACGCTGACCTTATGAATTTCAACAGTTTTAAATATTAATTAACACAATTATTGCAAAACTACTTTTCAAAATCAACGAATTCTGGAAAATCACATGGAAGTCACTAGAATCGCTAGAATTCCCTAGGATCATATGATAGTTGTCAAATTTGAAAAACAGGCGCAAATTTAAGTTTTTTTTGTAAGAATTTTGCAACCACAAAGACAGACGCAACAATATGTATTGCATATTTCATTATTACAAGTTAAGTGTAATTAATGTAATTAGAATAACAAGATTAACGTTAATAAACCCTAAAACTGCAAAATCTCAGTTCTCAAGTGCGCTTGCGTCAACTCAAAATTCATTTGACACGTCACGTGACATTGACATTATTTAGACAGTTTAATTGTTCATTTGTTATTATTAAAAAATTAAATTGTAGCTCGTTATTGATTAAAAATTGCACTTGCCCATTAACAAAAATATCGTGGAACATTTATATTGAACAAACTGTTAGCAATGGACGAGTTTGAAGCTTTTGAGCAAGAAAAAGGTGTCTGGAACCCACTAAATTCAGGTAGTCCACAAAAAGGAAAGTTTCGGTAATTAACATTCACATTTTTAGTCATTTACATCCTTGAAAATTATGGATGGTATATGCTAATTGCTTGTATAGCTCTAATAGTGATATATCAGAAAACTTTAAAATCTTACTTCCAAAAACTAAGGGAATACAAATTTGAGAGAGACTATGCGGCTAAATATCACAAGAGTAAGTTCAGTTATGAAATTTAGGTTGTTTAATTGCTTTGACCTTAGATCCTGATGTTTTTGCTGCACATGTCAGTGCCCAACAACAGTGGGCCCAAAAACTCCAAGAAAAGTATAACAAAGAGTCTGAGGAATATCAAAGAAAGATGAAAGAAAAGGAAGAGAAGAAGCGAGAAGAACTTAAAAAGAAGTATGAGGCTTCTGGAGGTCATGTTTTGGGTGGGAAAGATGATACAAGTAATCTACGTCCAGGTGGGTATAACAATTATAATTCGTTGATTATATTGATTCATTACTGTAGGTTATAATCCACTGATGGGCGCTGGAAGTTCGTCGAATTATCGCCCACCTAGGAGAAGTCCTTGTGGAGGCGGAGGATGTGGCAGATAAGACTATCACTTAATAATTAAACTACACAATTATAATTTTTTTTTTAATGTTATTGTTGGGCTTTACTTAATTAATTACGAATCTGTACTAGAACTAATAATTTAATAACATAACAACTGAAACTACAAAACGGACAGATTATCAATTTTATTTGGTTATATCATAATTGTTATAATAAACATTTTTAGAATATAGCAACAATAAGGAAATAAAAGATTTAGTGTTTTCATCACTAGAGAATTAGACTAATTATTAGGTAAGGTCATCGTAATCTTCGTCAACATCAGCATCGTTAGGTACTTCCATTTCTGGGGGCCTTATATTGTTCAACAAGTCTCTCATAGCCCCAACCAATGATACGACACTTCGTCTGAAATCTCCAGCGTCATTGTTTGCGTTTTCGTAAACGGGAAGAGCTGCAGCACCATCTTCCTCTCTCGGTCTGCAAGAAAAACAATTTCCACTTTCTTAATTGCGGCTGTGAGCGAAAACAATCCAAATTTTTTCAAACAGCCATTCCAGGAATAATTCAACTGACACCGAAATTTCCAAAATAATTTTAGTAATGTTAAGTTCCTTTCAAAATACACGATTCGATTTATATTTAATGTATTTGGCGACAAGATTTTTTTGTTGTGGACTTAAAATGGGAAAGGATAATCATTTAAATTGAAGTAATTCATTGTTAATTATTGCCTTGTAGGCGATAACATAAAATACTATTGACAGCTGATGTACTGCAACTGTTGAAGTGTTTTTCTAGTTTCTGATAGTTTAGAAAATGGAAATCGGTAAGTAAATTGATAGTAATATTACTTCTTTCTCTTCGTAACTTTTGCTGCCCCGTCCGTTATGCAATAATAAAGTTCCTTTAAAGAATAATTCACTTCTACTGATACTGTTAATAAAAACTGAAAATGAAATCTAAAAATTTGTACAAACTGTCCCCTGTTAAAGTGGAATGGCTGAATATTATTTAAAAAAAATGGACTTGGCTGTTGTACAAAACTTACGGGTCCAAGAGATTTGGTGGAATTTGATTGGGATTGAAGTTGGGTAAAATCGACCTGAAGAAAATACCTAAAGGAATGGAACTATTATTTGAGACTGTTGGCCGTTTTGGCTTGGTGTAGATATTGATGGAGTCTTGAGGAGGCAGAGGATCGAATCCTAAGACAGGACCGCTGAAATCCTGGAATCATAATTAATTTCATGTGTGATTTGACACAAAAAAGTTACATCAGTGATTGGTGTTAAATCCTTGATGTCTGAGAGCAGAATATGTCTCGCTATGCTCCTTGGAAGGGAGCCTTGGTACCTTTTGGCCCGTTTCGTCTCATAATCCTTCACGACTGGGTCGTTCTTGTCCACTCGATCCAACACTGCGTGAACATTGCGCTCAAGCCAGTGCATCAAATCGCTGTCTTTCCACACATGGTAACACCTACTCACATACAACTGGATCAGCTGTGTCAAAGCGGCCGATTGTCTAAAACACACCCAATATACCCATCCACTTACTCATCACTCATCAATTACTTGTTTTCGTTAACTGAGAAGAATTTGTGCGTCATTACCCTGTTGTCTATTTGCACTGAGCATTTTTCAAGTAAAGGCATGAGTACGCCAGGGAACATTAACAACGCGTTCTGAAGCAAACTGTCGGCTTTGGCCGTTTCGCCGTTCGATGTGTGGAAGTGGGCCACGGCCGTTGAGAAAGCAAAGTTTGGGAGCTGAGACAAGTTCTTTGCTGTCTCCCATTCGTCAGCAAAGTCAATCAGCCAGTTGTACTCGCGGGCACGTAAGGCATAAAAGTCAATTGCTAGTTTAATGGCAAGGGGGTCGTTGTCGGGGTCCAGCGAAAGGAGGAGTTTGCAGAACTCGAGGGCCGTTCGACAGCAAGCGCGCCCTCCAACGAAAGTCAGGTGCTTGAAGATTGTTATGTATAAAGCCCTGAAAGGTGGGAAAAAACCTTAGATCACAACTCAAAATTCTGCAATATATTACCAGAGTTTGAGGAAAGTACTAGTGAAATGATTTTTAAAAGTCTAATAAAAACTGGAATATTTTTTTCTTTTTAAGGCTAGAAGGGACGACTGAAAATACGTATTTACAACCAAAAATACAATTTTGTCTTATTCCACTTAAACAAATGATTGAAAAAAATTGATGCCTATATTAAAAAGTGGCTTTGTTTTAATTGTGTATCTTTTAGAATAATCTAAACTTTATATTATTAGCGACGTTTCGATTTTAATTAAATCTTCATCAGGCTACAAGGAGAAACGTAAGGTTTGTTGACTTTTGTAAATGTTTAACATACCTGCAAACGAAATTACGAACACTTGAGAAATTTCCCTGAAATGTTTTGTCTGAAATTATTTGCTCAAGAAATCAGTTTCAGCGATTGCACCTTAAAAATGCACCTCTCTTTATATATTTCAGGTAGGTACCTCAAAAAAACGTTACGTGACGAAGTCGTAACAAAAATCAATGAATAAGACAAACCTCTTTGTTTTACACCCTGCAACAATTAATTATTTCACAGATTATATTTTTTGTTGGTGACGTTATATCCATTTTCTTACACAATTATTGTTGTGTCGTTTATTTTATTCAGTTTGTTACTTGATGTTATTGCGAACTGACGCCTCATAAATAAAATCAGAATTTTGCGGTTCAAAAGTTTCAAATTCGTTGGCTAGTGCGCGGTTAGTGTGTGCTACTGAAATGGATTTCCAGGAAGAAAAAAAAAAAGAAAATCCAGATTAAAGGGTTAGTCTGCAATACTTTTTTTTAGAAAAAATATTTTTTAATTCAGTAGGTCCGTATAAGAAGGTGATGCGATGGGACTTGCTACAAACTGTAGCAGAAGAAGATGCCTTAAAGGTAGGTGCATTTTTTTTCTTCTGTTTATTGGTAATAAGTTGAAATACGTGATATTATTAACATCTTGCACTGATTTTGTTTTTAATGTCTTGCTACAAACTGTAGCAGAAGAAGATGCTATCATCAAGGTAAGTACATTATATTTTTGTCCCATTTATCGCCAAGTGAGAAAAATTGATTTTTGTGTTGTATATTTTGTGTTTTATTTCACAAACCAATAATTCCTTTATACTCTTTATTTTCTAATAATAATTATTGTTTACCTCCACGTAATTCTTGCCGGACAAATTAGTTATTAATTTGACAAATTAGAGTAATCCTTAAAGGTAATATGTATTGCTGGTTGCATTTTACATATTTGTAATACGACCCTTATTCCTACAGGGAAGAATATAAAAATATGTAAACCCTGTCACTAGATGCTTGTCAGGACAAAGCGTCCTCATAGTAAAAAAATATAGATATAAGAAAGAAAAAAATTGCATCCATTTTTTTGCCGAAAATATCACCGAATTTCATTCCCTCAAATGTTATCGACTATAAAACAATATATAAAAAAAAGATAAAACAAATAAAAATGAGCAACGTTGACGCAAATTTAATTAAGATTCTATATTACTAAGCTTTTTTCCATTTTCGAAATTTTGAATGGTTAAGGTTGAACTACATATACCGAGAACGTTTGAAGAGGAGCTGTTCAAGCAAGAGCGTGAACGCAAAGTTCGAAATTGGATTTTTAAGAAAAGTAATAAACAAAATGCTTTCTTTACAATTGGATGTTGTTCCTAAATTGAGTCATTACCTTAAAGGCCAGTTTGTACCTCATTTTAAATATTTGTAACCGAGTTTAAACCAGTTAAAAAGTCGATTAATTTATTTTTCTATTAAAAACATTTTATTTCGTTCAAATCGCATGAAAAAAATATCGTAACTTTCTGAAGGCCTTAGCAACAATATACAGAAATTTGAAAAAAAGTCGTGTCATCTAAAAATAAAATGAAAAAGAAAACCTGTTTTTTTATTCACTTTATTTTTTTATTAAAAAATGTTTTGATAATTTTTTATGGGTTTTGTATATGACGTATTTTTTTATATTACGTATTTTTCTCATGCCAATTGAACGTTATATTTTTCCATAAAAACATTAAAATTATTACGCTCGTTATAACTTGGTTACAAATATTTAAATCGAGACAGACCCGGTGAGGTAATAAGTTGTGTATTTGCACGGCAGCGTAGACCGTGTGCCCAGTATAGTTCAAACTTCAGAAAAATTAAATAAATTCCGCGCCGATTTAAAATGTGTTCCCCTTTAACCTTAATAAAAACCTACCTGTTTTCCTGCCTTCTGTAGTCCAGCCTGCAATTTCCTTGTGCCACATTGAAAAGTGGATGAAAAGCGCACTCCAAGCAATACAGCGCCCTTTCAATAAACTCAGCTGCCATGGCCAGATCCTCGCTCAACTTGCACAAATCTGACAATTGTATCAGGGCATCAATGTGGTAAGGATGGTCGTTAATGATTGCAACAATATTATCAGGATTTAGACTTTCAACTGACTCAAGAAACCTGTTCTGTATCTGGCGGTAACTCTGACTGTGTTCATAGGTAAAATATTGACTCCCTTGTTTGTTTTCAAGCAAGTTCATGGAAAGACCCGACTTGCCCACTTGGGGCCACGTATCTTTACCACTTACTAGCCACGTTGTCTTTGTGTGACCTCTCCCTCTGTTTTTTCTTTTACTACAAAAAAAGTCAAGTAGAGCGGGCTTCAAGTGACTATTACCTACTGTTCAGCTTGGATAATTTTTGAGCCAAATATCTTTTTTAATTCATTGTTCGGGTTTAAATGTTTATGTTGCACGGACAAAATGTTCTTATTGTGGACATTTTTCTCGTGTTTGGTGTTGAATGGAGGAGTTGCTGTGGTTTTAGGCAAGTGGCTTTCACCCAAGAGTCTGTTCACTTCACGAACTGATCTCTCGACTTCATCGATCTAAAAAGGCACAAGTAATGTTTACTTCCAAACTTTGAATCTTACATCAGCATTGTCCTCGCTACTTCGCTGCGGATTCACATGTTTCCCTGACTTTTTCTTCTTCTTTTTTTTCTTTCGTTTGACCGCCTCATGGTTTGGGTCCCCTTCACATGACTTGGCAGCCTCTGTTTCATTGTCATCTTCCTTGACTTCGCTCTCTGAGTGTGACTGTTGGTTC
Source organism: Tribolium freemani (assembly GCA_939628115.1). NCBI lineage: Eukaryota > Metazoa > Arthropoda > Insecta > Coleoptera > Tenebrionidae > Tribolium > Tribolium freemani. The sequence goes on along the minus strand of OW626785.1, from coordinate 12,791,744 downwards.
AGCTGGAAATTGATAATTAACGTAAAATTCGCGTTACGGCAGGAGCTGTTACCAGATCGTAGCGATTGATGTTAAGCTGTTTTCGACGGGCACCCCCACTAACAGGAATGTCGGTTTCTGTATCAGATATTTCATCCACAATGTCTTTATCCCCCTGCAATTTTCGCAATACTCGAGAAGACATCACCACAGTTACTTCGCTGATGACTTGTCTGCTGTTTTATTTCTTTTTCTGGAATATTTTGGTTATCTTTCGCAGGAAATCAATGGACTTCTGGAGATTTTTATTTTGATAGATTTGACATGACTTGCACCTAACCTATAAATATTTTTTGACGTTTCTCCTTTTGGAATTTTTTATCATTAATTTTTTTAAAGTAGTTTGTTTATTGTGCTTATTGGGCTACAACCACAGACTAGCTACAACCTAAATCAAAAACTAAAAATCGATAATCAATCATCTGTCCAAATTTATAATTTTATAAAAAAAACTACACATTTAAGTAACAACTTTTTATTTAATACAATAATGGTATAAGTTTGGTAGAATAGATAATTTCTATGTTTGTCTATACTAAAGTTTAAAGCATCAGATGCACGTATAATCAAAAATAATAAAACAATTAAGCCTTGTTCAAATACAATAGTACCATGGCGGACAAAAGTCTTCATACATCAAATCAAAAGTGGTTATTTTTATAAAGCCATTTCACACATTTATGTCACCATCATGACATTGATGTATGAAGACTTTTGTCCGCCACTGTACCTAAAATATGAACCTACTGTGTAACAAGACTAAAAACAAACAATAAATGTACAAAAATGCCTGCAATTAGTAAAATAAAACGCATTAAATTAAATTTATGACAAAAGCGGCCTGTGAGTTTTAGATTAAGTTGGCAATATAAGTTTTTGGTGATGTTAGATTGTTGCACATGGCGTATTCATGGGCCACTTTGATCAAAAACTTTTATACAAACGATAGATAGTTTTTGGACATTATAAAATAGCTTGAAAGTTTCTCCAACAATGAAGTTACAGCGTTATAATCTAAATAATAAATAAGTGTGTTAATATCGTAACAGTTTAAATAAAATGACCTTGGCACTGAATTTAAACTGTGGTAAAATGTACAGCAAAAATAGATTTCATACAGCTGGATTTAGTACATTTAGATATACATACAATATACATTTCGTGATAGATCCAATACCATTTGCAATTAACTAGTTTTCCAAATAATAATTATAATAATGATAGTTAAGATAACAGCACCAATAATACCAAGAATCATCTTCTTTCTCCTAATTTTATTTTTGTAAGTGCTAGCCTGGTGTAACTGCTGAGCACCTTCGCTTACAAAGTCGCTAGTTCTCTCCACATTTGCTTCAATACTGTCGATAACTTCGCCTTGTTCGTGGACAAGAGCGCCCAACTCTTTGAAAATTTGATTGACATCGTTAATATCACTCTAGAACAAATTGTACACTTCTCTGTTTGTTTGAGATAAGAGACATACTTCTAACTGCCTAATTGACTGTTCCTGATCTTGGAGGGCTCTTAATTCTGATTCTTCTTGAAGTTGCACCTGCTGATTTGCCGCACTACTGTCTTGTAACTCGATCAATTGTTCGTCTTTCTTATAGCTACCTAAAGTTTCAATACGTGATAGAATTAACCACTGCTTCCTTGACTGAACTTACTGAGGAATGGTTCACCATAAGCTTGAGCTTTGGCTTTATTGACTTGTTCTTTCTCCTTCTGTGCTGTGCTTCTCTGAGCAGCTTGGAACATGTTCAGGATTGAAGTAAACTCATCCTGAAGACGTTCTCTTTGCATTTTACGCTGCCTCTGCTCTGACTGGGATTGGGACGGGGATATGGCGTTAAGGTCCTTAATGTAACCATTGGTGTCCTTTACAAGCTGTTGGGTGTAGTGTTGAATGGAATGGCTGCAAGTATTTTAGTAATATTGCCGTTAAACATGTTATAATACGTACAGCTGTTTTCTCAGATCTGGTGAGTCTTGATGAGTGCCTATCTGGTTCACCATGCGTTGCATTGACGAAACTGTAAAAACCACTTAATACTGTAATCAAGCGAGCGAAAGAGTTACCATTTTGCGATATTTTCTGTATGCTAGTGCCGATAGTTTGGGCCAACTTTTGGAAATCTTGCTCTCTGTTCTGCCCCCCGTTTTGGTACGAAAAACTATCCATATTTTATTGTTTATTAATCTCTTCTGTAAAATCAACACTTTTATCATTACGATCTGTTTGCTTGGACTAAGGCAAAGAAAACATAAAACGTTCCATGTCTTACCTAAACATCAAACAAAATATCGTATTGTTAATTGGAAAGTAATAATTGTTATTTTATTTGCGTTTTTAATCAATAACACTTGAGACTGTGAGTCACTGCTTTTATTTGACAGATGTCAAAAAATTAAAATCTCATTGACAGACAAGAATGTAAACATTACAGAAATAAATTACCAAAGTTATACGAGGTATGCTCAAAAACTACTAATCCCATTGGCCCAAAATTTGTAGGTTTTCAAATAAAACATTCTTTAACAAACATAATACAATAGTTTATTCCTGAACAAATTACTCCGTGATGACAATAGTTAAACAGATTTTTATGTAATGTCAAAAAAAGATTTTGCAGAAAACGCTAAGAATTTTTAAGACTGTTTAAATCCCGTATCGTATTCTCGGTCATATTTTTACAGCACTCTACGTCCTTCAAAAATAAACAAACTCTTAGACAAAGTCTCATGAGGTCATTTAATTCTTTTCCGGTGTCATTAATAGCTAAAAAATGAAAATCATGATCAGGAATTTGGTAAAATATAGCGTACTTGTGTGCTGTGATAGAAAGGCCGAGAGATCCTCTATGGCATTCTTAAACTGCTTCATTATTACTTCTTGAAACACAGGGAACCAATATTTTGTAAATGTAGCGATGCACTCAGTTAAAGTCTTTGATGGTGGCTGACATATTGGCATTTTGCTACAGGCTTCTCCATAGGCATTTTTAGCGCACTCACGAATTACAGTATTACATAAACTTGTCATTATATTCAAAACAGTCGCTGCTTTATTCTGCGTTTTTGGCATTATTTCTTGAGACAGCGAAGTATTATTTTGCATTTTTTGTATTTTTAACATTATTTCTTGAGATGAGCATACGGGAATTTTATTAAAATGAGCTTTATTTTTTAAATTAATATCATTTGTAAGAAGAGTCTAAAAAAATTGTAAACACTCAAAATTATTTGATTTCAGTAGGTCTTACCATGTTTTCATATTTTTCTAAAACTTGAATACAGCAAGCAATTATTTTATTATCTTGATTTGCACCTACACTTTGTTGTTCATTAGCTTCCATTAGTGTCTGCCCTGCAAAAACAATTGGTATTACTTTTGTCACTGCTTGTTTCAGCTACGAGGGAAGTTTCTTTAACTAGAGAGAGTCACGTTAAAAAATAAAAATAAAGTTCAATGGTTATGATTAAAAAAAAAATAAAAACTTCTTAGTGAAACATTGGTATACCTTTCATTCTATGATGTTTACTACTCAAAGTCTTTTCTATAAACTTGATGGCATCTTGAGCTTTTTGTCTGAGACTACGTTTGTTTGAGTCGCCCTTTATAAAGTCTAACTCTTCTGTGACGATCCAGGGAATGAAAATGACTGGCTCCCTAGGTCCTATAACAATTGTAATAAATATTTATTCATTGTTACACAAGTCTTTACCTTTAACAGACATTGTGACAATGCTAGTAATTATATTTAACTGTGATAAGAATACATTCGTGTCAACCACAATATAAAAGTCACAAGAACTTGTATTTTGTGAATTTAAAGTATTATCACTTGTACTTTTGGACACCTCGTCATCAGTCTAAAAACACAAATTAATTAGAATATTTTAACTAAATAATTAAACCAATAAAGCATACAGGACACCATTCCATATCCTCTGCTTTATCAGCTGCTGTCTGTTTAAAGCCAACAGCAAATGGATTTGGAGATACAGTTGTAAACACATTCGTTTGTGTTAGAAACTGTTCTTTAAAAACGAATGGAGTTCGAGGTACCCTGTTCGAACATTCCCCTGAACTTGAGGCACTTTCCTTAATAAACAGTTTTGTAGACACTTCATGTTGCACTGAATTATTTGGTCGTTTCCGCACACAATTCTTGTCTTTAGACTTTGGCAGAGACTGAGTAGATTTTGCAACTTCTTCAGTTAAGCTAGTTCTCAGCCTCTTTAACCTGTCATTAGCTAAGTTCTTTTTCGGCGAATTATTAATGGGACGTTTCGTTCCATGTTTAAAATGATTATCCTCTTGAACAATCCTGCTTTCTGAAAAAATTTTGGGATTCCTCTCATTTTTTCGTTTGGCTACGAGGACTTTTCGTTTGTCTGACATTTTAATTTTTAGCAAAAAAAACTTCTTTCATTATTAAATAACAATTTTCTGTTTTTACACAAATCAGCTGACAATAACAACAAGACGCCATCTTAACTTGATCACGTGATTTTTCGGGCGCCTAACCGAATGTCGGTGAAATTGAAAAATGTATTAGCTGTTTCAAAACTATAAAAACGTCAACGTCGCATTTTCTCTCAAAATTGGCTCTTATAAATTATTCATGCACTTCAAAAAAATAATAGCTAATGTAATTTATACTTTCAATGAGAGATCTAATCATTGATAACTGTTTTACAATTTTATCAATTTTATTTAAAAAAATAATTCGGTAAAATGCGACGTTGGCAATTTTATAGTTTTGAAACAGCTATTATATAAATAAACAATTAACATTAGTTAGTAATTGCGACTCCACAAATACTAAAACTGAGTTTTTAGAAACTGGTGTCAAATAATCTTGAATCTGCTTTGTTTGTTTAGATTTACATTAGAAAGGCATGTGTGGGGAAAAACCAAATGTTGGTAATTCTTGGGGAATTCGTGCGAGTCGACAATCTCGCCATTGCACCAGACCTCATGGTTTCTAATTGTTGCCGGTTTTTTATCGTTATATTAAAAATTAGTGGTTTTTAATAAATAGCTTGTTGTAATCCAAATTGAAAAATGTTGGTCTTATTTGAGACAGCGGCAGGGTACGCGCTGTTTAAGGTAATTCTTCAGTAGAATTGTTGACAAACATAACCTCAAATTCTCCACGCTTTCAGCTTCTGGACGAAACCAAATTAAAAGAAGTTAACAATTTGTACCATGAATTTGACTCACCCGAGTCGGCGGGAAAAATGTAAATGCCCTAATTGTAAATTGCAAACTGATTCATAAAATTGTTTTAGTGTTAAGTTGAAACATTTTGAGAAGTTCAATGATACCACTGAAGCCTTGGCTGCCACGACCGCAGCCGTCGAAGGCAAAGTCTCGAAAAGCCTAAAAAAGGTGCTGAAGAAACACATCGACCAAGAATTGCAAGACAAGCTGCTGGTGGCCGACGCCAAGTTAGGGTCTGCAATTAAAGAGAAGTTTAATTTACAATGCGTTTCAAATACAGCCGTCCAGGAGCTGATGCGATGCATTCGGTCGCAGTTGGACAGTTTGATAACGGGGTTGCCTAAGAAGGAAATGGCCGCGATGGCGTTAGGTTTAGCTCACTCTCTATCACGATACAAACTAAAATTTTCGCCTGATAAAATCGACACAATGATAGTCCAAGCGGTTTCGTTGCTCGATGACCTCGATAAAGAACTCAACAACTACATAATGAGGTGCCGCGAATGGTACGGGTGGCACTTTCCCGAGCTTGGGAAAATCATCTCTGATAACGTCGCGTTCGTCAAAACTGTTAAAATAATCGGAACGCGCGATAACACCGCAAGCTCGGACCTCTCTGACATTCTCCCCGAAGAAATTGAGGAGAAGGTCAAGGAAGCGGCCGAAATATCGATGGGTACTGAGATATCCGACGACGATATTTTAAACATTCAGAACTTGTGCGACCAAGTTGTGGAAATTTCCAGTTATCGCGCCCAGTTGTACGACTATTTAAAGGCCCGAATGATGGCGATGGCCCCAAATCTGACAACCTTGGTTGGGGATTTGGTAGGCGCTCGTTTGATTTCGCACGCTGGGTCTTTGATAAATCTGGCCAAATATCCGGCCTCGACGGTGCAAATTTTGGGGGCTGAGAAGGCGCTCTTCCGAGCCCTCAAAACCAAGAAAGACACCCCAAAGTACGGGTTGATCTACCATGCCCAGTTAGTGGGGCAAAGCTCTACGAAAAACAAGGGGAAAATGTCCCGAATGTTAGCGGCCAAAGCAGCCCTCGCAACTCGAGTTGATGCTTTAGGCGAAGACGGGAATTTTACGTTGGGGGCGGAGCACAAAGCCAAGTTAGAGGCGCGTCTTAGAATACTGGAAGAGGGAAATTTGAGGAGAATTAGCGGGACGGCGAAAGCCAAGGCCAAGTTTGAGAAATATCAAGGGGTTTCGGAGGTTCAGCAATATCCTGCTGCTGCTGATTCCACGTTACCGTCGACCTCGAAGAGGAAGAGGTCAGAGTCGGAGCAAGTGAAGGAGTTGAACACGACTCAGGAGACTCCCAAGCAGAAGAAGAAGAAGGTCAAGGCGGAAGAGACCAATGACAGTATCAAGGAAGAAGATGAGGACAGTGGCGAGGGCCAGAAGAAGAAAAAGAAGAAGAAGAAGGCGAAACAGGAAGTGGAGGAAGAGGTGGAAGCGGAAGTTGAGGAAGAACCCGAGGTGACGCCTGGCAAGAAAAAGAAGAAGAAGAAGTCCGAAAGTGAAGCCCCGCCTGAAGTTGTTGAAGAGCCAACAAGTGAGAAAAAGAAAAAGAAGAAGAAGAAGAGCATTTCCAAGGAAGATGAATAATTTAGGGGAAGATTTTTTATTTTTTACAATAGACATTCTTATTGTTAAGTTGCTGTTATACAACAGCGGTGTAATTTGCTTTGCAATAGACTAAAAACAAACAATAAGAAATTGATTTACCACATTTTTCCACTTACCGATAAATTCAGACACGGGGTCGTTTTCCCCATCTCCTCTCATTGTTCCCGTGATTTCGTCATTTTCGACCATTGGCATAAATAAGTGGACAAATTCGGAGCTATAAGGGGGCCCGATGGTCTCCAAAACCTACAAGAATTGCGTTTTTTTCGGTCCTTTTTAACAAATTGACTTACTTCCGTTACAAAGTAACGAATCAGGGATATGTCTGTGTCGCCTTTTTGCCAACACTGTTTTATGTATTTCACAACGGGTACCACACATCCAGCACATAGCAAATTTACCATTCTGTCAAGGACCATTTTGCGCATTTCAAGCTACAAAAAAAAAAATATATACTGAAAAATATCGGAAAAAAATTTGATACTTACTTGGACTAAAATTTCCAGTTCGTCTTGCTTGGATTCAAACAACCTGATTAGTAAGTCGAGTACTTGATTATGGAGAAGAGGGTGACAAGTAACTACTTCATCTAAGAGCGCTAAATGGATGGGAGTGTGTTCTGTTGACAGTTTAAAGTAACTTGCTTCAGTTACAGTGCACTCAACCCAACGGATAATCCCTACAGATACGACTGGATACCTAAAATTATTTTCTTTAATAAACTTCATGTAAAAGGATTTTTATTTTGTAGAACGCTTTTAAGTTTGCCATCATCACTCATCATAGTCTGATTTGTTGTGTTTTGGTTGATATGTTAGTACGTAATTTATATAATTCCCTTTGTGTGCTCCTCTGCTGCAATTCATCTAGTTGATAACATTTTGATAATGGCGATTTACCGATATTCTTAAACATTTTACTCAGTTAACTGATGTGTAATAACTAGTAAATGTGTTAAATCAAACACAGTTTTATTAGAATCCACAAAAATTTAATAATGGGGAGAATATTAGCTGAAAAGCAACGAATTTTAGTCATTTCCTAAAAGGTTTAACAGCTGTTTAAAGTAACATTTTTGAAAAAAATAAGGGGTACATTCTTCTACTGTGTGGGCTGTGGTAGTGAGTGTTTTAAAATGCGATCAGTTCTTTATTTAGTTCAGAAAAAGATCCTGAAAACTGAATAAAAATTCTTGCTTTTTCAACATTATTTCCTATAAGCATTCAGAGTTAAAGAGAAAATACTTTTGAATTTTTATTCAGTTTTCCGGATCTTTTTCTGAACTTAATAAAGCACTGATCGCATTTTAAAACACTATCACCACAGAAGAATGTACCCTGTATTTTTTTTTTCGAAAATGTTACAAACAGCTGTAAAACCTTTCAAGAAATGACTAAAATTCGTGGCTTTTCAGCTAATATTCTCTTGGGTATAAAGTGGCTTTTCTTTTAACTTAGAATTTTCAATCATTAATTCGTAAAACCTTTCCTCATTGTGCGGGAAATTTGCTAAAACTTTCTAATAATCTATTTGTGACGGTAATGACTTGTGGTTGGTTATATCGGAATATTAAAAATTAAAAACAATTGAAGTAGTGAAATATTTGGTATACAAATAATAAAGCAAAGTAGATTGTGAATTACGCTTCTTATAGGGATTGGAAATTCAATTTATTTAGACTGGTATTTTCAATATTTTTGTTAAAATATCATCTTAGAAACTTACCTCAGACACTGATACAGCGTTGCAAGTTCCGCCATGAGCTCTGAACTCCCTTTATTGGTATTACAAATATTGTGGACCGTTTCAATTGAATGAATAGTAGCTTGAAGCTCATCTTTATTGACTACTCTCTTTTGCCCTTTTTTGGCTTGCATTTCGTAAACACTTGCGGCATATGCTAGCAGATGGATATATTTGGGTTTGTGGTCGGGGTTGAGCTTTACTCCAGGTTTAAACAAAGCATCAACCAATAATTCTGAAATTGCCAATTACCAAGTATTCGGAATCGTTAAGACACATACCCAGAAATTGTGGAGTTCTGATTAAATCAATGGGAGGAGGGTCTGGAGCGTTGTAATTTCTGTACAGAACTGTAATGTCGGCTGGGTTGAGTGTGTTTTTTGAAAGCATTGATGTCAAGGCCTGGCAGGCCAGAGGGTATGCAGAGGCGCCGTTTAACGCCATTGTGATTGGAGTTACGTCATGACCGCTGAAAGTGGATAAATAATTTTTGTGATTGTTGGAAAGAAATATACTTTTTTTGGGCGCATTTCGTGATTTCTTGAGACAGTCTCTTCATGCTACTGCCACCCTTGGATTCTCGAGCTAACACATGGATAATCACTTGACTGTAAACGTATGTGTGTTGGCCGTGACACACCATTTTCTCAAAAAATAGGATTTTTTTTTAGTGAATTCAAGTGTTAAATTGTATAACTTACTGCACACTCCTTGCTGGTATTTTGCCAGTCTTCTGGATTGGTCAAAAAACTAGCGATTGAAGTTTTCAGTACTCTAGAGAAAACTTCCAACTGTTGAGCCGCCGTTGAAATACTTGTGATTTCAGCTTGGAAACCGGCATCAGAAATAAGCTGCAATTACCACACTTATTCATGTTAGATTTAAGACAGTTAATACAAACCTTAATTGTGAAATTTAGCATTAAGCAGTCTGGATATTCCTCAGCTAGTCTATAAATCAGTGACCGCCACGTGGGATGTTCAATTAGCTGTGTCAGCCAAGCTGGCGTTTCACCCTCTTCTGTGAAAATCGTGTCAGCTTTTTTAGGATCAAATGTTTTCAAAATCATCTCTTTTAGGTGGTTCTCCACCATTGCTTGAACCGTTGTTACATTGACTCCACCTGTGATTAGCCATTCTGCTATCAGGTTTGCCATCTGGGCCACGGCGGTGTAGTTTTGTGACAATTCTTCAATCACTTGCAGGGGATTTCCTCCTGACTGAAAATACCGTTTCAGCTGGGAGAAAATTCCCGGTTCCATTATGTAGTCCGAGGTCGAAAATTTCTCCGCACATTCCTTAAGGACCTGCTCAGGGTTTTCCGTTTCATCACCCGCATCTGACTAAAAAATACGAGAGGTTGAACAGATTCAAGATGTCAATGAATGCTTACATCATTATCGAGTCGATCAACAGTGTCCCAATTTCTCTCGTCGTATTCTTCATCCATTGCAACTTAATTACAAATAACTGGGGCAGTTATATAAATTAAAACAATAAAAATGAGTCGCGTCCTCTTGTAAACATAACATAACCTAGAAAATTTGAAGTTACTGAAAACTAGTTATTTCGCGAAGTGCACGTTGGCGGCTCTGCCTCTTAAAGATTTAAAAATTATAAAACAATTTCCACGTTTTCCGTAATCCAAATTTGATTTTACAATTTTATTAAAGCTGGAACAAATTATTAGGCCTCAAATATGTTACGTCTGACTTTATTAACCACATAATAAATTCATAAAGATTTCATAAAGTAGAAAAATTTTATTTGGGATTTTTATAAACTAGGTTGGTTAACGTGGTTGACAGTATGACAGTACTTGACATGTTATGAACTTAAAGGTTATGTGAAACAAATTGTAATTTTTGTTTTTTTTTGTAATATAAACCGAAATGCACATAACGGTGGAATTTGGGTGAGAAATGTTTAATTTTTTGCTAAAACTGTAGTACAATTGAATATTTCAGGGGTGGTGCTGAACTGCTTTTTAATAACAAAAAGGTTCATGATGTAACATTACCTGAAAAAGAAAAGGAATGTAAGGATTCTTAATTTTTTTACTGAATTATAAAAAGCATTTATCGTAAACAGTCTTTCGTCTATCGTTTTTTTAATTTTTACTGTACTTGAAGTGATCACTTTATTTTAAAGAAATAAAAACACTTCTGGATATCTTTTATAAGTTTTATTTTTAATTTTTTTATACTATTATGTTAACTAATGAATTTATATTGCAGGGATAATTAAGGATTTACTTATTTGGATAAAAGATAATTTATTGAAAGAGCGACCAGAACTGTTTTTGCAAGATGATTCTGTGTAAGTAGATTGTTTATTTATTGTGTTTAAAAAATGTCTTAAAAGTGTTACGAAATTCATCGTGAGGTAAAAACTAAAAGATAATATTTAATTTCTTTAGTTAGACACTAAATTTATTTGTTTAGCTAAATTCAGAATAAGAGTTATAAAGTAATAATACATAAGATTACTCGATCGGTGAATTATGAGCAGTACGATTAAGAAATTCTTGCAAATTCCGACCTAAACAAACTTAAATTTAATTTTTGGGTTGATTATTTGCATGTTAAATACAATACTATTTCATTTTATGTTGTCGTTGACAATAAATGAATTTGTTCCGAGTTTTATATTCACTTTTTTCCACGAAATTACAAAATCTGGTCTATTTTTGAAATACTAGCCTTGTTTCGATGCATGTATGCAATATGATCCGCATAGGTAATTGATTCAGTCTCTGTTTACTCATGCCGCGTTGATTAGTTGCTCTTGTATAGCTTGTTACGTTTCGGCGCTTAAAAATGCGATCACATTTTTGGTTATTTTTTGTAGGCGACCTGGAATTCTCGTCTTAATCAATGACGCAGATTGGGAATTGATGGTAAATTACAGATAGAAAAAAACAATTTTTATTTTTATTTATATTTCAGGATACTGTTAATTATGTCATTCGGGAAAATGATAAGATATTGTTTATTTCCACTTTACACGGGGGTTAATTTTGTGTCTATTTTTTTTAAATAAAAGATTTGTTAATGACGTTGTGTGTTTCTGCTTTCACTCTGAGATTTCCCTTTGCTGTCAGAAACCTTCGCCAATGTCTCCTCTTGTTGTTTTTTTTTACTTCCGGCGATAGTTGAGTTGATTGATTCATCTTCGTCAAAAGGTGGTTAAACGCAAATAAGAAGAATTTTTATTCTTATTCTTACCTATCGACATGTTGGAATGTTCAAAATTTCCTCATCCTCACCAAATTTTATCAAATACTTTCGTAAATCCTACTTTACTTTGAAAAAAAAAGTACCAAGGCACGGACCTGTTCTACCAGACTCGTAAGGATAGGAAAAAAAATATCCTGGAAGAAAACATGTTAATCAAAAAGGTGATCGCTAGTTTTCTAAAATGACTTATTCGAAATTTACCAGAAAGCATGGGTAGTTTGAGTAGTGAAACGACGCATAATAAGAAACAATTTTTTTTTCTTTTACATTCGGCTATATTTTGCTTACAAAATGTGCTAAAAAGAAAAAATCTAACAACTAAAAAAGAAGAACAGACATCAAACTGAATATTCATAATTAATATCTGATAAGTGTTTAGTGATTGCATACTATCAAGAATAAACCGAGGAGTAAACCTCACTCCTTGAGGAATGTTTCAATCTGTGGATATAAGGGCTTCAGTAAAGTCACATGAAATATGAGCTTTCTTCGCTGATAAATATCTTCTATAATATAACTCAAATCGTTTTTGTGAATAATACTCGTATTATAAGTAATAGATATGTTTTTCTATTTTTCTATGAATTTGTTTGGAAACGCACAAAATATACACTTTTGCTCGGATGCTTCGCATTCGCCACTGGTTCAGTGACAATAAAGTAGCAGTTGTCTATGTCGCGGTTTTGGTGTGGGCATTAACAGTTCTCCATAATATTATCGGAGCAGCGGCGTCGTGTAAATAGGCTCGTAAATCGATGTGGTCAGATAGTTTACACCCAGTGTGACCCTTATATGTAAATTATCGCTAGAGATCACATAACAAGATACACAGTGCATCACACAATAGTTTGTCGGTGTGGTGTTAACCCTCTTTCTATTCACCGGCGAAGCGTAATATTCGGAAATAATGATTTTATTTAAAATTTATCGCTTTGATCAGATATTGTAAGAGCCGAGAGCACGTAATATTATTACCTTTGTGGTACTTTCTGAATATCTAAGTGCAGTGTCAGCAGAAATAAGAAATCTTTGCTATCTCATTGTTCACGATTCTATCGTAGATTTTACTTATGGATTATTGTCGTCCCAACCATTTCGAATATCTGATCTTTGCATAACTTCCCGCAACGTCTGGATAAATTAGCATAAAGTCGATGAGCCATCGAGAATTATGCGAAAAACCCGTTTTGTTTCCCTAACGATACATTATAATTGAGTTCGAGTTTAATTATCATAATGATGGAAACTTTACGCATAAAATCATTATTGTTATAAGTACACGAAGCGTTGTATTTAATGGCGAAAGAAGTGGCAATTATTTGAGAAAATTGGGGAAATTGGTCATTAAATTTCCATAAGTAGGAGGAAACGATTTCCTAAAAGAAATATACTAAATTAAGGTTAAGTTTTATGATTTTGCCGTTGTAAAGGATAAGGCGGACAGGACTATCGCAGGATAATGATGTCGTTTATATGGAGATCCTGTGCGTAGATGATGCTCAACCCGGTTGACTGCAGCAGTGAGGTGTGTCGAGACATATGTAACCATACACTTTTTTGAATCCAGTTTACGAGAAACAAATATTGACGAAATTGGGAATAAATTTTGGTTTCGCGCTATTTACGATGATACCTTTCCGACATTTGTACGTTTCTGCTTTCGGCTGTGTAATAAAACTGACATTAATCCGGAAATCATTTGAATGAGTTTCACTGTTAACCGCTGTAATCTCCTTTACACCGGCTATTATACCTACTTTTAATAAAATGTAATATCATTGTTTATTTTAAACCTGTTCATCGAAATTCGTATTTATGTAATTCATAAATGTGTATGTGTTTATGAGAAAAAATATACGCGCCACGCACGTTTAATTTTGGAAAAGAGGGACTGTTATCCAGAGACCAGTCGTTTGCCCATACAATTACAGTTTTATTTGAAATTGTGAGTACCTTCAGGGAGTTTTAAAGTCAACACCTACGCTGTGACTTCCCCTGCACGTTCAGATGCCTATTTCGTTGCCTGTGTTCACACTTTATTCACTAAAGCCACACAAGTATCCTTTCGCTCATTAATTTGTTACAGTTAAATCAATATTGTGCTTTACGATCGTACATAAACATAAGGAGTTATATTTAATTGTAACTGCAAGTAGCTGTAAGTATTTACTTTTGAATTTTTTCTGTGTTTTGATGTGACTTAGCAATCATATCCTTAAGTTATTTTAGTATTTGGTGCAAGAATTTTAAACTCATTAAATATTTGCCCGGCGCATCCACCATAATTTATTACTTGAACGAAGGTTTACTCGGGTTCTTGAATAGATTTAATGATTATGGTTAGGGTATTTTATTTAAAATCAATTCTTCTCAACTAGTATACACTGTTTGTTGTTAAATTTCAAGTTATTAAAATATATGAATTGTTGGTGGTTGTTGGCGTGCGAGCTTTCGTTAATTCGGCAAGTTGTCTGTAGCGATCGGCGTTCGGTGTCAGAAACACATAATCAGGGTTTTATTGAATGACTTTGGGACCGTAAAAACTTTTCTCAACAAGTTCGAGGGGCAGTCATTGAATATTAGTTATCAAGTTAGACAGTCGAAATCGCTTATGGATTAGACGAGCGAACTTTTAGATGAAACAATATCTGCGTTGTCTGAAGCAGTTGAGTCTCGGTTTCTTTCTCCACATATCGGGATGCTATGCCGTCCTGTGCACGTCCTTCAAAACTAATAATGGAACTCGGCTCGCTAGAAAAGAAACTTCACAAAGTTGTACAAGATATTACAGCATCTTGTATAATGGTTCTCGACCGTTTATTACGAATCTGCGACCACACATTGTCTATCTGCATCGTTATTCTAAGTGCAATCGTCGCTGGAGAAAAGATCGGGGCTAAGCTTCGGGAATAAAGGACAGACACTGGCATATTGCGGACGACAGCTAAGACAAGCTATTATTCCTTCGTTAGGATTTCAGACTTAACTTACATTAGTTTTTACAGCGTCTAGTTATTGAACATTTGTCAGCACGAACATCACGAATTATAAAAATTTATTTCCTTCATCTCCCGAGACGTTGACGAAATATATCTTCTGCTTCCGTTAAGGTGTTCTTAGCATTTTTTACCGACCCCGCAAAAGTGTTACATTAGCATTTGATAAATGTTCTCTTAGAAAATCTAAGAGATTTCCCCCTAAATGCCTCTATTAATTTTTTATGGTGCAAAATGTCTTCGTAACGCTTTGATAATTTCAAGATTTGTGCCAGTCAAAATCAGGTTTGCTAAACGAAATGTCGGATACTGAATTATTAATTGAGATATTCCTATTTCCTAAACGCAGACCAAAATTATTTTTTATAAATAAAACAATATAGTCTCTTTATTACTGAATTTAGTGATAAAACTTTTTAAAGGACCCTCCTATTTTTGTTTAAATTCACGAATTGTCTGATGGAGTCCTAAAATCTGATGTGTCTGTGTAATTATGTGGGAAATCACGTAATGTGTGTGGAAAAAATTTACGATGTAATATAATATAGAAATTTGTAAAGTTTAATGTCTTAGGAATGCCACATAAACCGTGGATAGTGGAAACTTTGGTGTATCATAAGTTTTCAAATTACTGCAAAGTTACAAACAGGCACTATAATTATGATAAATAATTAAATTGTTAAATACAGGAATGTTGGAAGTTGCAGCATAAAACCCACTCCAATCTCTAAATGGATTACAAACAAGAAATTTCATAGTTATCTGCAAATCTGTCATTTCATCCTAATAATTTGCAGAGAATGTTTTCAATTAATGCATTTAGAAAATAAAGCACAAGTTTGTAGAGAAGTAATTGGTTCATCGTTTAATTTGGCTTTCGAATTCTGAAGAAGCGATGAGGACAAAGAAGGAATGTGAATGGGGTTTAGGCTTTCGATTTGGAAGACCTTAAAATTAGTTCGTATCAAATTCCGTACGCGTGTTTGATAATTAAGTTATCTCGTAGTAGTTTATTCTTGTGTTGGGAGAGATTTACTTATAGTAAAGATTGAACCAAAAACAGGTGTTTAATTATTCAAGGTTTGATAAGTTCGGTGAGTTGAACTTTGAATAATACACTAATTTTTAATGAACACGCACAGTGAGTGCGCTTGAAAATTAACGAGTACATCCGGCGGAAACAAAAACTTTTGGAGCTGAGGGCCAGGTAGAAGGGCTTCGAATATTAAACTTGTTTTATGCTCGTTTCTAACGAAAATGATCAAGAACCTTCCACTAAAATTTTATTACCCTGTTTTATTCAGACAACACCTATTAACTGATTAAAAAAGTTATTAATCTTGTATTTATTCGGGTTTACAGCGGTGTAAAAGTTAATATAGTTCAGTTAAGACGAACTTCAACTCTACTCAGCTTCGACGAATGCTAATTCTGTTAATAGCTTTATGGGCTGCTGTAGATGCACGAATAAATTTAAAAGCAATTATACTAAAAACCCACTTTTTAATTACAGATAATTTTAAATATTCACCAGCTCAGAAGATAAAAATTAAAGTTAAATAAAAATGAATGTCCATATTTTAATTAGCCTTTAATTCTCGTTAAAAATGGTGTTGGAATTGGACTTTCAAATTGCATTGCACGTTTTATTTACCTAACATTGCGCAGAGTGCAAAAAGTTCTCAAAGTAACAGAACTCTGAGTAAATACACTTTTCAGCTGGAAGACAGTAATTAGCTAACCTAAGTAATTGCTCGTTTCCTTTTCGTCGATTCAATTCAATTAGCTTTCACACTATTTCGCCCCATTTGGACAAAAACTGAAACGAAGTTTTTTATTATCTGCTCTCGCCGCAGGCAAGTGCTTACTCTAAAACAATAGAATTACTGGATTAAACAAGTACGGTTTGGTGCTAGATAATTTCCGCTAAATTTAGAGAAAATATCAACGATTCTAAACCAAGATTTAGTCCGATTATTCCCACTGTTTTTTTCTTTGACACAATGTAAGAACAACTTTGTCATTTTCACATGTGCCATAAAATTTAACGACATGCATAAAATATCTTTCAGAATTAAATACTTTTATGAATAATTTTATACATTAATTTACGATCACATTACCGGCTATTTTAAAATCCTCTAAAGTGTATTTTAATATGATTGTCATAAAATATGAAGCCAGCTATGTGTATCACTATCACTATTACAAAATGCAGTGGTGGTTTCATGTTGTTTTATTTGTCAACAATAGAAAAAACTAGCTACAAACACGCATTTATGTATAAATAAGTGCTTGGGTTAAATTGAATCGTTCGTGGTAAATATGTGTTTTAACCAATTTTATAAAGCAATCATTCCAATAATACAACTTTTGATGGTCTGTTATTAACTAATCAGTGCAACAAGTAAGTTCATTACAACTTTTGCCATTAAATGATTTTAAACGGTGGTTGGAAATAGGATTTAAATAACTCGGATTGATTTATGTACAATCGCAGACAAAGGAGTTAGAGGATACTCTGTGATGTCTGATTTCCAATTAATTCTCCAAGAGCAAATAACTCGGATAAAATTTTTCTTACTTTTCAAATTTAATTAAATTCAGAAATCTAATTTCTTGCATTATTGAAATTTTAACCATACTCTTTGTTGTGCAAAATAAAATAAACCAAAACAAACTAGTCCACTTGTTTGTTGAGATGCATTTTATCCAAATATTTCAGCTGGCGATTTACACAAAAAACGACACCCAGGGTGAGTGGCGATTTTAAAAAAAAATTATTATTCTTTTTTAATATAATGACAAGGTTATTTAATAGTATTTGTGCAGGAAGCAGGAGTAAAGTTAAAAAAAGGTTTCTTCATTTTAAAAGCTTTAATTATTTTGCAATTATCTTAAAAAATAGGTTGCTTACTGTTTTCTGATTTCTTTTCTCTAGAGGTCTAAGATTTTATGAATTGTGTTTACAGTTTAAGTAACTAGTTTAATAATTATAAAACTTGTAAGTCCTCGGGAAGAAGTCATTACGATTTGATTTTGTTTTCATGCTTGGATACATGACATAAAAATTTCCTTTTGTAACAAAGGTCGTCTGAAATAATTGAAAACCGTGTTATGGTCTCTGTTATCAACTCTTCTTGATTGTGTGGTGTATTTCTGTAAAAATAGCGTATCCATTTGGCGCGCTAGTTTCAAAACCTATGAAAAAGCGCATTAAGCCTTGATTAAAACAAAGTTGAATTGTAAAAACAGCCGTAACGTTTAATTCTTGAATTAAGTACTTAGAGCTGAAACTAGTGTTTGCGAGTAGTTTGCGATGGGAATCAGTGGATCAGAAAAGTGTAGTCACCCCTAAATTTGAGTCTTAACTCATGACGCACGCATTACAAATTTCGGTCTGAAGTGAATAATTCCTCATTAAATCATTATGCAGAAGGGTCAAGTTGGAGCTTGTAACAAATCCGTGAGGACTCGGCCGTCGACCCAAATTCCGGCCCCGATTTTTTGCTAAATATTTAATCATCTTGGTTAATCGCCAATTGTAAAAACGCGGAATTCAAAAATAGTTGACAAAGTAACTTACCGATGACTTTAACAGAATTTTCGTGCAGAAGTTTGTCGAGGCAAACTCAATTTAACTGTAACTCGTTCTTGCTGGCGTGCAAGATGTCCAGGAGCGCCGCGAGGGGAGGGCCCGCAGGGTTGACAACTGATCTGTTTTGCAAGTTAAATTCGACAACGGCACCCTCGCTGGGCTCTATGTGTCTTCGGAAGTTCATGCTGGTGGTAAAGCTTGCCTTTAACCCTCGCTATTTGCAAGGGAAATTGTCGCTAATCAATTGCATATTAGTGCTGTTTTGTTAATTGCCGACAACATGCATATGGCTGTGGCGCATGCCGCTGCATCTTCACCTCTGCAGAGAGCCAAACTGAATTACTGTCGTCCGCACTAATTAGTTCCCGGAATAATCACTTTGCTACTTTTTAGTGGAATCACGTTAAGGCTCCACTGGGATAGGTGGGGATTATTATGGAAATTAAAGGAAAAGCAAATTTTACTTTTGAAATATTAATTAAATTTTATTACAATGTTCCGTTCCAATTTTCAATTTATTTTATTCCGGGCTATATCCTGGCATAAATTTTAGGACCCAAGTAATTAAATCACACCCTTGAACCATAGCTATGTTATTGAGGTTTATGTGATACCTAAAATCAAACACGTTTAAATGGAAGATGGCCCTGTTTAGTTCCATACTTTGTACTTTGATGACCACTCTATTCTAAACTTGAACGCACAACCCTGCTTCGAGCTATTCCTATTATTTTAGAGAAAGTTTAGGACTGATAGTCCTTTGATATCCAAAAGAGGATGTCAACGGGCTGCAATAATAACCTTTGCTACTCTTGGATGTTTTGTTAGTCCCAATTTTTTCTCTCTTCACTTTGTACATAAAACAACAAATGAGGAAGAATGGATTAGAAAATTTATTAAGTATGTTAACAATACAATTTTTCACTAAATTCATTGACTGTTTTTATTAAAGTTTAATACGGTTTGCTGCTACATAAACACAATTTGTTGCTGTTTCTGTTTCTTCAGCGAAAACGTGAAATTAACTATTAGTTAAAGATTAATTTTAGTTAGAGTTTGTTGTAACATTAAACAGAATGAGGCTGCTATATTTAGTATATTTAGACTGTATCTCAAAAACTAATAATCACCCAGTAAACAGCGTTTGCTATTTAGTTTTTTCCCTATAAATGTGAATTTTTTTTAGAATTCTTCAACGATTCTTGTATAATTAAAATTAATTATGTAATTAATACTGAGTCGTTGAGAAGAAAATATATTTTGTGGAAGACAGCCTCAAAAAATGTCGAACAAAACAAAAATTATTCGTTAATTCTATGTAATTAATTTAAACTTCTCAAGTAAATGGCAACTTATAATTCAAATTAATTTAATTATTAATTAATAATAATTAATTTATTAATATTTTTATGGGCTAGCAACGATTTTTCAACGTAATTTTTACACACAATAATACACAATAATTCTAAATGACTATTTATTATTAAACACAATTTTTTTTCTACTGCGCAAATATATTATCGCATTTTTTTTACATATATCATTTTACTATACGGATGTTACTTTACTGAACATTCATTATTTTTACTGAACAAAAATACTTGGCGTGCATTTGTACCTTTTTCTGATTTTTTGGCAGTTTCTTCTTTTGCCTCATTCTTCTTTGTGGCGTCTTGTTTCACATTGTTTGTTTCAAATGTCATTAGAAGTAATAAAAAAATATGCTTTTCAGCGACTCAATATTAATTAATTGATTTTGATTATAAGGAATCGCAGAAAAATTCAGAAAAAATTACACGTATAGTAAAAAAAACTGGTTTTTGAGATACAGTAAAAAATACATACAGGGTTATTCAGTATAAATGACGACCCTGGCACATATTAAGGTGCAACCCAAAATGCATCTTTCACTTGTGCCTGGATTCATGTTTAAATTAATACATAACGATGAATCCAAGTTTGCTAACAAAAGTTTCAGTTGGTGACAACGTGACAGTCTTAGACACATTTTACAGCTCTTTAAAAAAATGCCTCGGTATTCATTCAGTAATAACGAAAAGACTGATATGCTCTAATTTATGGGGAATGTCGTAAAAATGCTGTTGCCGCAGTTAATCTATACGCACAGCGTTACCCAGGTCGGAGGACACCAACGGACAAAATTTTTAAACGATTGGAGATGTGTCTACGGTTTAATTGGCCTTTAGATAAACGCAGAGGGGTACGAAGAGCCACAGACATTGATCATGAAATGGAAGTTTTGGAAATGGTCACAGAAAATCCCCATGTAGGACAGAAAAGCATCGCAAGACAGGTGGGGATTTAACACCGTTAGATTACTTTCTATGGGGAGCTGTGAAAGAGCAAGTTTATGCAACACCGTTTGATGATATGGTCGAGTTACAACACAGAATAACACAGGAGTGCATATCAATTGGCCCAGAGGTTCTGGCACGTGTTCGAAATTCATTTTTACATAGGATCGAAGCTTGCGAACAAAGTAATGGTAGTCACATTGAACATCTTTTGTAAACATTTATTAAGTTATATTCTTACTGTTTTCGTTATTATACTTTTGTTATAAAGTGTTTTACTTTTATTTTTCAAGATTTAATATAATTGTCATTATTTCTCTTGACGTTACTTGACAATTTGTCAAATCGCAAAGGGCGCAAACTTGGATTCACCGTTTTTCATTAATTTGAACATGGATCCAGGCACAAGTGAAAGATGTATTTTGGGTTGCACCTTAACATGTGCCAGGGTCGTCATTTATACTGAATGACCCTGTATACTTTTATCAGACTCTTCCTGTATCTGGACTTAATTCAATGTTTAAAATGACTTTTTGTAGAAAGTTTGTCACTTTTTACATAAGACTTGTATTAAAAATATTTTATGAAAGCTGGTATTGGAAACATCTCATGTCGTTTTGTTCCCTTTTATATAAATCTGGTAATAAAATTTTTATAGTCGTATAAAGTAAAACGGCAAATATTTTATGATATATGTGAAATTTTAGCAAAATGTAAAACCGTATAAAAATTATCACCTTTTGCCATTAGTTGAGCAGTATTTATATGATAATAATTTGTACATTTTCGATTAAACGTAAAAGAATCTGAAATGTTTGTGGGTACAAGTGTATGTTATTAACCCAAATCAAAATCGGTTGTTAAACTCCCTGAACTCATTTTTGCAAACCTATTATCTGCAAACAGCCACCTCGTTTTTTATTTTAATGCTTTTGAAACTATGACACCTGTTTTTCCCAGAATGTTGTTAGCATAACTTTTCTTGCTGATGTTTGAATTTCACAAGCGCGTTTGCTTTGAGGTGCAAAATAATGCATTCACATCTCATTCCATTTTGTGGTAGGAAAAGTCGTATGTTTGCTGTTATATTGAACTAGAAACAAAAAAGAAGTATCAGCGTTCTTTCGTGCGACTTTTAGAAACCTTTCAGCCTTATTATAATATCACGTAAATTTTCACATTTATCAAGTCGTGCAAATAGTTTTATTATCATTACGGTGCCCCCAACACAACGTCAAACATTTTGACACGATCTCCCTAACAATGTCTCCATTACCATGCAGGTGTCGGTCCCTGGAGGGAAATGTTACACCCGGCGCCTCCGCCAAATCTGATAAAGCCAACAGGGGCGTTGCGAGATTACACCAGCATTATTTGATTTTTAAACAACACGTCATTGAGTATGATGATGCAGTTCTTGAAATTTGTTGACCTGCTGAAGTGAAAATGTGGTTTGGGTATCTGAAAACATGGATTATTTTTATACTTTAAAATTAGTTTTAAAATTGGTGTAGCAGATTTTGGAAAACCCGGCACATCCACCATTTTTGGTTTTGTTTTGGTGCGATTGTTTCGAGTTGTAAATGGAATGTTACGAGTGCACTCATGACTAAATAGTCAGTGCAATTTATACTTATAAAAACAATTTGCTTTTAATTGGGTAAGGATGCTCTAGTTTTGTTTTTTGCGTCAGCTCTTAGTTGATGGTTTTGCTTCGCTTAAAAGGTTGTTTTCAACGCATTCACTCAACACTGAACAAGAATTTATGAACGCGCGGCAAAAAAATGAGCCCCTATGACAATCTCGGTTGAGATAAATGGTCGTTTTGAAGTGCATAACTGTCTCAAACTGATGTAACAAAACCTCCCAATCCATCGATAAAATCAACAGATGAGCTTCTCAATTTGAAAGTTTTGAAAAATTCAGCGTGTTGACTCGTCGATAAACGTCTCAAGCGATGATGTCCACACACAGTCCTTGATAAAAATGAAAACAAGAATTGCGTTTGGACAATCAGGGCCTGAAACTGTTATCTGGTGGTGGATGATTTTCTTCGATTGTAGACGCATAGTTTGTTATTCCGCACCGCTGCGTCAATGAGATAGAGAAGCTGGAAGCCCACTGCGGCTTCGCTGACCGCACTTCCACTGCGTCGTTTTCAAACCGTTCGACATGCAATTCAGGTCTCGGCGCCACTGCAGCAGCCCGTTTAAATTGTCAAATTCGAAGAGAAATTTATTGCCACTTTCAGCTATTTAGTGCCATACCTAGGTTGCTGAGGTAGGGAACTGGGGAATATTTTGGTGAAGGGAGCCGCTTGAATTATGGATTAAGTTGTGAGGAACAAGGTAATTGCAGCTGTGCTTAAGAAATTGCCAGAAAATTTTATTGCACCTACACTTAACAAAAGTTAGTGACTATTGTTGTTAGTTTTCTAATAAGCTGTTTAACAAATTCATATTAAAAAGTTTCGTTGTTAACAAAATCAAGTATCTGACGAATTGTTACCTACTGTATCTAAGAAGAAAAAAACAATATATTACTAATCTTAGGATTAACATCACACATATAAAGTTAAGAAGCTTCTGTGAAAATGGATAAAACGTATTTATGCTTAAATATATCAGCAGTTCTCAGTTTTAATTGCAGTTTTCTAGAATTACCAAAGGATTTTACGATCTCTAACTTTCACACACTTCGCTAATTTATTAGTTATTTGAGATTTACAACATGTGTTGACTATCATCAAGAATCTTACAAAAAACTGAAATTTTTGTCAGACTTTGCCTGTGTTCTTCGCCCATTAAGTCATTAGTCATAATTCATTACTCACTGTAGAAGTTCAAAATCCCTTTGGATTTATCAGAACTTTGATGAAATAAACTAGATTTTTGCCCAGATTGTAACCAGGTCTCCACTACAGTCGATTCTTCTTCACATGAAGAGGGTCTTTATTAATAAGGACCTGTTTAAACATGGGATGACATGAGGCAATTATTGCTTTCCTTTCACTTATACTGGATTCCGTCATCACCACAGTTAAGTCAAGTCCAGGCGCATTATTGTGTTGGAGGATTTTAATTTTTTAGTAACACTTGAAATCTTTTTAATTTTTTAGCCAGTTTCAAATTCCAACAAAAACACTTTATAAAGCTAGAGCTAATATTTACAAATTCATACTTTTAAACTGACACTATCTAATATAAGAAATTAAAAATGTATTAATAGTAAAGTCGCTACAGGTGACACTCTTACAATATAACAATATTAACAGAACAACTGTTAGATTTAACATTTCGACGCAAAGTTAACTTTCTAGTATTGTCAAAATATGTTGCTTGTGGAGAGCATTTAATTAATTAAATGTCCAGTTGTATAAAACAGTTTCTTTGGAATAGAGAGGCCTGAAATTGTCCCAGGTAGTAGAAGATATTATAACACCTTGACCCTCGTCACCGCACAAGAAACTTCTAAATTGCTAAAGTTGCTCTCAATCTATTCTCTGAAGTTGTAGTGACATGACCATAAAGCAGGATCTAATTTAAGTAGTCGGAATAGCAAGGATTTTATTGTGTTTTTGTTATTTAGTAATTTAAGTAAAACACTGAGAGGATTGATGGTTGTTGTAACAAAAACAGAAACCATTTCTCAAATGTTCTCGTCCACAATCTATTTAGCAGAAATTATGGATTATTAAATTCATTTCAGACTAAATGGATGTTTTAAGTTTTGCTTCTCGAAAACTTGATCTTGCTGAAATAGTTGTGACGGATTCTGTAAAATCTGTTTCGATATGTTGTTCCATCAATAACGATTGTAACAATGATTAATCGTCCTCTTAATGATAAATGTAACGGCACTTTAATGCTTTAAAATTGAGTTAGTAATTCTGTATAGATAAATTGAAGTTAATTCAATCAATACTAGAACGATTTAATGGACTGTCCTAATTTAGGTAAAGAAATAAAACGTCAACGAAATCTTTCCTCGAGTAAGAAGGCGGAATAGAAAGCGGGTGGATAGGAAGGATGAAGTAAAAAAATTGGTCGGATGAGCCTTTCTGCAACCAATTCATCGATCTTAGTCTTGTCGTGTCCATATTTACTTCGGCACTAATTTATCTTATGTACATGACGAACCCTAATGGCTCGATCTATTCCCTGTCGATGTTCGAAGGCCGGTCAGAGATTTCTATTATTACTTTAATGGGTTTTCTTGGATTCTCTCCGCTTTGTAATTTTGAAATATTCATTCCATCATTCGAACAGACGCCGAAACGAAATAACCAAAGGCCCTAACATTTATAACACCTCAAGTTGCCACAATTTTGCACCAAGATTACGTTTTACCGGTTTGTGGACGTTGTTCTAATTTAAAAAATGACGACCCGTAATGTTTTTTGTTTTGATATTTAATCTCGAGCTGACATTACTCAGACATGATAATATGAGTCGCTTCAAACCCGTCAACGAGCTGAAACTTAATTACGAAAAACACTCCCGGTTTTTACTGGATAACCACATAAAACGGACCGCAAATCTTATGCAAAGTAATCTCGTGAGAAGTGCATAATAGCATTACGCGAAACAGGCAACCCCACCAGCAATAAATGAACAAACAAGAAAAAGAAACAGATTATGGAAATGCATACAAGATGGAAAAGTGGAAGGAAATATCAAGGATGGAATTTGAAACGTTGATTGCTGAGTGCTCCTGAAGTTAAAACGATTTCGGCGATCAAATTGTGCCGAATTTACCGCCGTTTCATTAAAATACGCAAACACCTAGAATTCAATTTGGTTTTTATGGGCACCGGAAGCACTAATTAAGAGGTTTGAAAGATATAATTGGAAATTGAATTTATACTTGCAGGAGATTGAAAGAAACGGGAAAAGCGGTCACAAATAGTTTCATTTTGTTTGTTTAAAAATAATTCAAAATTGCTGTGTTTATTGTAATGTGAGGAATTTATTATGATTTTGTGTTGGAGGAATGCGGCAATGGGCAGCTAATAGTCACTATTACATAGTGGTCTCATGTAACAAGTAACACTGGATGTACGCTACTCATCACATTAGCCAAATGGAGATTGTTGGGATATTGTGTTAACAATGCAAGCTGTTGTAAATGTGAGAAGCTTCAACTTTGTTGAATTGACTGCAGTTGTTGGTGGAATAGTCTAAGCGCAGCAGGTCGAGCCAAAATTAAAAGTTTAATAATATTTTTATTAATTTTGTGAAACTTTGAAGAAGAAAAAATTGTCTAAAATTTTCCTAACTGTTAATTTTTGATTTGTTAAATTGTGAATCGAAAAGAAACTCTGACTTAAAACTCGCATTTAGGTAAGGGGTGCAATGCATTCTTTCAATTTCGTTTTATGTAACTTTATAATAAGCATTTTGGAAACAGTAAACCGAACATATTACAGTTTTAAATAATTTGCTTGAATGTTATTTTGATCGTAACGATTATGTTCATTCGTTTTGTATAACAACGTTCACAGTAATGTTCATTTCGTGATGGCACAAACGCATGCAAAATGGATGGGTTTTAAATAGACACTTTTGGAATCGCAGATTTGTTTTTGATTAAACGGAACGTAACCATTAGTCAATCAACGATAGCAGTTGCGTGACACAAAATAATTAAATGTTTTATTGCATCTGCTTCCGGGTATTTAGAGGAAAAACAATTCGAAAGGTGAGTGGGATCAAAGGATTTCGGCAAAATGGACACAGTTAACTGAAAATTTGTTTATTACGTCGTTCCCTTTATTCAATTGGGAGTAAACACTAACAGAAACAATAAGTTGGATCATTTATAATTACGTAGATTATGTAAGAATTCAAGTGTTTGCACACACATATACGAAAAAGAATTTTTAACAAACTTGTTTTATTGTGCCCTTTCTCTTTCCTAGTATATTAATTGCCTTCACTGCTCTTCTCAAATGACTGTAACAAACATTTTTCCAAAGACTAAATAAATTGCAATAGTAAAATTGGTGGATGCGCCGGGATAAACTTTTTGTTAAAAAACCAAAAAGAATCTAAAACGGGGTTTGTTTTTGGTTTAAATTTTGATTTATCAAAGAAGAAAAATAAAAACGTATTGCAGAAACATTTATTTTTCTGCCGTCTAGAAAGATGAAAAGCATCTGATTTCGGTTGCATTTGTTGGTTAATGTGGGTTTAGCCGTCGCCTTCGTTTTGGTTTTCCAGCAGCTTGCGAGCACTTCTGCCTCTAAACACGCCAAAGATCAAAGATAAAAACTTTATTGCGACAATAAAAATGCTGTACGATCTCCAATTAAAACGGGAAGCTGATACAGAATTGACGTGGCCATTATCGTTTTAAAACTTGCTGCAGTGAAGATGTTTTAAAGAAAACTTTTGAATCTCGTATCGAAACTTTAAGCCGGTTAATGTTATTATTGACTTTAGATTTACGAAGCGTGGATAATGGATGATACAGACAGGCAGCGAGGAGAAAGAGACCAAAAGAGCGGCACTCTGCCACTGCAGATTTCTTTCAAACTCCGCGCACGATACGCATACTTATTATTATTCCATTGTCTCAAGTTATAAAGCAATGACGATGAAGTTTACAATAAAAAACAAACTGCCGGGGGCTAAGTTTTCGCCATAAATGCGAATCATTAACCCGGATTTCAGAGAGATGAATGCTTCCCTAATACGAGAAAGAACGGCTGCTTGATGGGCCACACAAAAGGCGCCACACTGGTGCTAAATTCTACAACTAAAGACCAATTTGGTTTTGTTTATTTATTTTTTGCTTTAATATCTGCTCTCACGTGGAAGTTTTTCGTCGAGTAATCCTTGAAATTTGTTAAGAGCCGTCTGATTGTCGAGTTTGTGAAGGTGAAATAAGGCTTGCTGCTGACAAAACGTTTTATTGATCTCAAAGTGGCCAATTAGAGATGAATATCGAAACGTGCCGGGAAAACTCTTAATTATAAGTTTATAGCATTGTGCCTTATAATTTTAAACTTGTTATTTTTATTCAAAAGTAACCATGACGACAAACATCGAAGAGACCTGGAGAAGTGGTCCAAGTAAACACTCATTTTCCTTCCATTAGGGGACGTTTGTAAAGCACCTCGACAATTGTATTCTGATTCTCCAGAACTGAATCGAATTTGTAAAATCGTTTTCAGTTCAAATTCCACAAATACTTGGCGCCTGAAAATCGTTTCATGGAGAACTCAACTCGTCGGCGATTAGAAAGGCATTAATTTTATTTGTATAAAATTCTCTATAAGAGACACTCTTTGAAATGTAAATCAGTCTCCAAAAATGTCTTTTCAATTAATTCCGATTCAGTCTGACAATGACTGAATTCTAATCAAATACCTGAAGCAGTGTTCTCTTACAACTTCTTCCCCACTCAAGACACAGTTTGTACACCCTAGCCAGTAAATACAAAAACTAAGCCGCAGTGAAATATTTACACAACATTTTATAAGAGAAAAAGTTATTAAGTACGCATATCCCTGATTAAATCTTATGTCAGCAAAAAACAGTTTATTTTTCATAAAAAAATCGTATTATCTAATGCTCCAAAGACTCGTACCAGGTGCTTCCCCCTTACTTTAATGAAATGCAAACATTTGGCAGAATTTGCTTGTGGTCAGGGCATTTTTTAATATGTGGAAAATTCATATTAAGTTCACGCAATCGAGGGGAATTCGCTTCTTTTATTCCGAAAATTATGTGCAAACACGTACAAGCCAAAACTGGGATTTAGTGCGCACCATAGCAATCCATAAATTACAAAAACCTTTTAATGTTATGTACAAACACTCGATTACCATATTCGGGAAAAGCCGAGATAAATTAAGGTCAAATGGACAAAGACATTATTTTACCACGGCAAAACTGGACATCGGGTGTCCAAAACAGAAATATTAGATGATATTCCCGACTCATCAAAACAGTAAGAAATTTAACAAAAGCGTAAAGCACTATTTACAAAAAAATTAAGAGTGAATTTAACGCCCTTTTTAGTCTACACATTTTTCAATTAGACTGTTAGCGGTATTTTAGTTAAATTTTGGATGTTTTAGAAAACACTTGAGTTTTGTTTATGTGGAAAAATGGCTGATTAGATGGAAATTTATTGGGGAATTAAAATCGTGTGTTTTTAAATTTTAAAATTAATTTAATTATATTTTTTTACTCTACAGTTATGAGATTAGTGTCATAACAATTAAAATGGGGCACGTTTTTAATGCCAAGAGTAATTATAGAGATTGCGGTTAGCCATTACCTATCTTGATGTATAATCCTGCTCTAATTTATCAACTAGTATGGACGTAATTAGCATATCAAAGCTTGTAATTTTGATCTACATTGAATTGTACATGAAGTAATTGACCTGTAAATACCAATAACTAGCAATTATCCTAGATTCAGCTAATTAATTATGTGGACGGATTAGTGTCATTTCAAAAATTGTGAACTATATTTTGGTTTATGTTTCGCATCGAATTGCAACGGTGCATGGTTACAGTTGCAATAAATTCAGGATATATTATACTATACACAAAATATTATTAATCAAAGTTGTGCATACAAATTAAAAAATTATGTAAATTTTTGTCCAAAATTTTATCAGGAAAATAAAATAATTACGACACATCATACCTATTCATGCATGCTTTGCATAAAACGTGAGATTTATTTGGCGTATTTTGTATTGTTATTGGTATCATTTTCCATTGAGTAATTACTTTCGGATTGAAATTAATTTACACAGTCTCTTACTTTATGAGAAAAAATCCGAGTTCGAATATCTTTTATTCATTCGTCGATTATTTTAATTTGTTCATTTCATTTATGAACGAGTCGTTTTTAATTACCTCGTTAACTTGTTTTCCAGATTTAATTAACGTCACCTGGTGTCTTCTTAAATTGCATTAATGTAAATAGCAATAAAGAAGATAGATGAAAATGAGACGGTCATCGATCCTTTTTCGAATAATTAACGAAATCCAAATTCTCGCATTCGAGATGATTCGTTTCACACTTAAAGAGTGATTACGTTTTTAATTCTTGCGACATCTGCTTTTGAAGCCTTTGTTTCGATTTGTGTTTGCATCGCATTATAGCGCACTTTGAATTTCGCCGATTGTCCTTATATTTCCGCTTTATCAAGTGGGAAATATGAGCCGTTGGTGATTGTCGGGAGGAGATAAACAATGGTTTCCGCGAATGGGGGATATAAAGTGTTCCCGGACTCATTACACCGCCCATATACCATTGCTTGAGAGGAAACTTTTCAATACTAAACAAGTAGATTGCCCATTTCGATGCTGCGAAATGGAAAAACGAATAAAACAGAAACGACGCCGCGGCGATGAGTGGAAAATGTACGTTTAAAGAATGGGATGAAATCGGATGGAAACGTACAGAATACCAGCAGCAAGGAGAAAGATGGATACAGATGTCGGAAGACCGTTGCCAGGCACCACCAATTCAGTCAAATAAAACATCCGGAAAAAACTAAATTGAAATTTCTTTGCAAGAATGTGAATTAATACCAAGTCGTTAGGTTGTTTAAAACCGGGCTCATTCAGCACTTGCCACGCAATAACTCCGCTATCAGGCGCGGCTAATAAATCGGTTGGCATTTTTATGACACATATTGATGGGCGCCATCCAGCAGTCTTACATAGGCGCGCTGGTAAGGAAATGGTGACAGTTTCGATAATGATTCGATCCCTAAAGCGGATATTTGATCAGGAATTGAATTACGGAGATGTTTGGACAGTAATAAAATACAGTATACATTATTAGGCGCAACCAGTATCATTACGTACCTAAAATTTTTATTCATCGAAAGCAGCTTACTACTAAGACTTATTTAACTAACTAGTTTGATACAAATAGTGAATGAAGCAAAGACTCGAGCTTAATTTGTAATTTTACAAAAGTGATGTGTAAGTGGAAAACGGCATGTAAAATTATGTGGTTTGCGTGCCTCAAAAATCATTATAATAAGACTACAGAGTTATCTTCCTGCCGTTTTTATTTTTATGTCACATAATTCCTCTTAATTAAATATTTTCTCTTGAGTAATTACTTCGAAATGGCCGTCAACGTTAATATCTGGTTCATGCTTTTTTATTCAAATTAAATACAAAAGAGGTTTAATATTTGGGGACAGCTACTTTATCTAAATCTAGTCTTGTTTGGCATATCCTTTGCTTTATAATTAGCCAAGATTAGATTATTTAATTTTTAAATCACTGTTCTACTATAGTAGTCAAAGCATAGGTCAACTACGAGTATATGCCCTTAATCCATAATACGTTATACTTATTTGCATATTATTATGTATTTTTTAAACCAGGCAAACAAGCAAAACTGACTAACATAATGTAATTTTTACACCTATTATTTTGTATTTTTAGTTGTGTTAAGTTATGTTGAAATTTCATTTTTAAATTTTAATTGGTTTACTGTTTGAGTTACCTTTTGATACGAAGCCAGGTTTATGATTAAATTAATCCGACATTAACCTGAATCAAGTGTAATGTAAATCTCATTATAAATCAATGACTAGAATACCGAATTCATCCAATAAATAAAAATACGACTATAATGAATTATTGGAATAATAGTTTGCAAATCAAAATAAACAATATTAAATTTAAAAACAGAATAATAGTAACTGAAACTGATAAGTTTTTACTGACTTTTTCACTTAAAAGCAAAGTAGACACAAATTTTGAGCAATAAGGGTCTACAGTCAGTATTTTGAATTTTAATTAATTTATTAATGCCAATCTTATTATTGTTACGGGTAAACGTAACATGGGATTGATGTTATATAAATATTTAAATGTGTGACAGGAGTGTAAAAAATTTGCTTCTAATAAACCACAAAACGTCCTGAAATTACAAATTGTGGTAAACTATGAGCTGCGTTAAATTTTTAATCCCATTGTACTGTACTTTGTATCAGGAAATGTTAAAATAAAGTCCCCAATTGCTTTGAACTGTCTATTTCCGTCGTATTAATATTCCATAAAGGATATATTTTTGTCTGGGGACGTCGAACATTTACGAAATTGCGTGACCGTCATTTCCATCCTATAATTTATGAAATAACTTTTATTTTATGAATGGCGTAACAAATTGACACTTATCCGTTGATAGTGTTAATAAAAAGCAGGACGTATCGGCGCAGCGTGGCGCCATTCATCGAATTTGAATCAAAGCTCACGTACGATAGGTGGTGCATCAATATTTGGGGTTAATTTTGCGGCTTTGTGCCGATATCTTAACGAGCGAGCACCCGTCACTGCTATCGTAGGTCGCACCACCATCGATCCGCCATATCGCCAGTATTTATGGGGATGTTTTACAGCCGCTGCTACCATCGATAATTGGGGGCAGATATCGATGGGTGCCGCGTGAGTTAATGCAACTGCAATTGCACGGATTGCATCGATAATGCACGTTACACTTTGATTTATCGGACAGTTACGTCAGTTTGTCTAACGGGAAAACGATTTTATTACGGTTACCTGATTTTGGAAATAATTTACCAAGTTTTTCGGTAAAGATAGGCCAATAGAGAACGAATTTACTACCACGAGTTAGATAAATCCGAGCTTTACGTTTGTGGAAACTTTACCGTTCTCTTTAATTGAAACAAAACTATTCATTCTATTGTTTTTGAGTGTAAGCAATTAACACTTAATATGCATTTTTTTTGGATAGGATGACGCTACTTCTAAAAAGATAAGGGATTACTAAACCATATTGAGATTTTTTTATTAGATTTATATTTTTAGTAATATTTGAAGCAAGACCTCAGGTTCAGAAATTTCAGAGTAAAGGTAATACAAGAAAGCGTTTTAAAAAATAAAAAAATAAGACTAGAAACATTCTACATTGAGAAAAATAAGCAATAAGTAATAAGGTTTAGAGTAAAAATTTTGCTGCAACTGAGTTACACTCCATGTAAAAATGGTGGATGCGCCGGGATAGAACTCACTTATGTAAAATTAATTTTATTAGGGAAATTCTTTTAGAATTCTAAATCACTACAAATTAGTAAATAAATTTTCTGTACATTTTACATTTCGCCCGAGCAAAATAGAATTCAAATTGCTACAGATGAAGGAAAGGTTTACAGAAGAATGTAAAGTTAATGTGCGATTAGTCCGTGAATCTGACCAATTTCTGTTAACTGGCTTTAAATTTATTTGTATTTAATATAATTTAATAAAATCCTCAATTAGTAGAAGTAAACAAATACAGAGAAAGCTGTGTGACAAAAAGTTTAATAAATGCAGGTGATATTATTAGGTAAGATAAATTAACGGTTGTCATTCGGGCTTTTGTGTTTTTTTAGTTTTACTTACGTACAAAATAGAATAAAAAATGTGCTTACTTACTTATAAACTTACTTTTCCTATTTCCGTGATATATTTTGGCAGTATCAATCTTCAATGTCGACCATTTAATTTCTGAAACAATAACGACTTTGAGTTTTATGGTATCATCATAAAATAAACATAATACAAAAGTTGTTGTAAATATTACTGCTTCGTATTACAAGTATTGGGATATAAATTTATTTGTATAAAAATGAATGAAACTAAATTACAATGAAATCCGGTATTACAAATATCCGTTCGTCCTTTGTTTTAAATAATTCAAAGCCCAATGACCAAAAAAAGAGAAACATTGCAACTGTCCGGACGCGACCATTGTGGATTTGAAACTATGGCATATTATAAACATCTGGTCCATTCTTGTGGTCGAAATAAATACGGCATAAAAATAGAGCAGATGAATGTAATAAAATAAAATTGAAAATGGGCGGAAGTTTGTGTGGGGTCAAATGAAAACAATTTTTGTGTACAAGGATGAAACTGGGGATATCGTCGTATGGGCATTGCGGCCAAATAGCCGCGGACGGTTTAACAGCTCAACGCAGCATGACAGTCCGCCGAGAATATTGCCATGTTATCTCATGTTGTGTGTTTAATGCGATGGACGGACAAAGAACGTTAATTTGATGCAACGTGGAAGTCGGCCGTGAAATACGAAATGCAGCTCAAACTTGGCTAACTTTTAGTCACTCATTCTAATTACAATTTTGTCCGGTGGATGTTTTGTTCTAATCGTAGTAATCAACTATTAAAGAGGAGAACATTTTCGTAAATGTTGGGGTTAGATATACAAACCGACAATATACAACATGTAAATGGTTTGCAACAGCAACAAAACTGTTCTCATTTTTGGTAAAATTGTGCAGTGTCTTGAGGGTTCTTGCTATTTACACAAAACAGCGTTCATGAGAAAATACAAAAAACAATGCCCTTTAATAGAATAAAATACAAGAATAGGAACGATCTATTAATAAATTAATAGGATAGTACGAATAATTAATTCGCCTACCGCTCGTTTTTGAAACTACACCTTCGTAAGTAATAATAATAGCCATCATTGTAAGGTCAGTGAATCGTATCTTGTAGTTAAAGAAAGGGTTGCTTTAACCATAAAAAAAATTTACGTAGACAAAGCTAACGCTAAGTATTGCCTGATTCATCGGTAACGTTTTTAAAATATTCAGCAAATTTAATGTCGATGTTTTTATTCACATCGGCACATAAATTTCTAGTTAATGAAAAACATAAATTTAAAGATAAAAAGCAATCACAAATCCAATAATAATTAATAGAGAGTGTCCATAGTTATTTTTACAGGCTTTAAAATATAATAGTAACCAATAAACAGTACGCATTTATATGAAATGTAATACAATAAAGAATAATTTAACTACACAGTAAAATAGATACTCGCGAATAAATTTTTAATTTGAAATAAAACTGAAATCCTGTAAATATTAATATGCCGGGTGACCATTTTCAAAACCGAACATACGTATAAAGTAAGGTTATCTTTGATTTCATGTTTGTCTAGAGTGATGGTTGTACAATAAAAGAACAATTACATTCGGTTCACTTTCATAAAAACCATTGTGGTGCAAATAGCGTATTCTTGACATTAACTTTTATATGAGTTGTGATGCTAACAGCTTAGTCATTGGGACCACAATGGTTTTTACCAAAGTGACCTGAAAGTAGGTATTTTTGCAATTATTCAAAAACTTGATTTTTAAAATTCTAACTAGCTTACTAGTTAGGGACGGTTATATCATTATAGGAATATTAAAAGTTGGAGAAGACGTTGTAAAGTGCTGAAGTAGTGAACATAAATTTAGACAATAAGCTCAGTGTCCCGAAGTATCATTTGTGTGTCAAACATGTTGGGTGTCTTTTTCTATAACTGAAGTAAATTGTCATTGTTGTTTCAAGTACAACTTCAGCATCCATTCACGCCTCTCTGAACATCTCGTCGGCTACATGTGGAGAAATAAACAACTTTGGAGGACAACAATAGGTTGCTCGCCAAGAATGGAGCACTGTTCCCATGTTTATTAATAAAGTGGCTCTTAATTTGAGTTATCTCGAATTGCCGTTCGTCGCATTGACTAATTTAATTTTGGAGATTGATTCTCGGGCTATGTGGGCAGATAATCACCGGTCCTTTTCCGGTAATACCGTAGCAAATACTTCGGGGCCAATTGCGGGTCATGTAAACAAGGATATCTGTCCCGCAGGAGCGATTTCAGCTCAGTCATTGTCATTACACGATTCTAATAGCAAGTAACCTGGAGGCACGCTATGTTTAACGTTGATGCTGTCGGAAGTGTCGTGCTCAAATTTTCCTTTTACTTAATGGGAGAGAAATTACTCTCTTAATGAAAGTTCTCAATAAAACGGGCCAACAAAGCCGTTCCCATATGTAACGTAATCGAGGAGCTGCCGGTTGTGGAGAGGAAAACTCGTGGATTTCCATTCAAAAGCGGCGTTTTTATGGTTGGTTACAGTTGATTTCGCTTTTATGTTGTCCGACGAGGCAATTAATCATATTTATCTGAGGCAAACTTAACGCTGAAAAATAACGTGTTTCATGAAAAATGTCTTTTGAGAAGAAGAGCGATTTTCTTAATTTCATATTTCATCTTTGTGTTTGAGGTGTTAAGAGTTGAAAAATGATATTAGTGTAGTTGGGTGTACGCAACCAGCCGCAAGACGTAATCGCATCATATTTTAAAGTCTCGACTCTTAACTACAGTTGCCGCTTGTCAGATTGATTTTCCTAATTTGTTAAATAAATTGTAGCAGCTGTACGTTTCAGAATGCTGAGTCCTTCATATCTACACACCTGGGATACGATCTGCCACTCCGTGATCCACAATAAATTTTCATTAATTTAATACGAATATTTAACACAAAACGTGTTGCAGTGAATGGCGCGGTTTGTAAGCCGATTATTTAAACGTTAGAGTCTTACAATTTCGTAATAAGACAGTAATATCAATAATATTCCTGAATAAAGTAAATTTTGCATGTGTACCCAATAAGTTTTTCTCACAATCTACGGAATGTTAAACCTCTTAACGAAGATTATCTGAATGCAAGAATTAGGAGATATTTTAATTTTACAATTTAATAAAATTCAACAATTTTAGCTACAAATCAGTTTTTTGATACAATCAAATTAAAAGGAGGTACTATACATCATGTAGATTTTGTTTTATTTTCAGTTTTAAACAAATCTACATAGATATTTATCTTAGCAAGTGGGTTGTTAAATACCTAGGTAGGTGTAGGTAGCGTCTTATAAGTAGTATTATTATTTTTTATTAGAAGTCTTATTTAAAAATACATTACCACTTAGCATTTACATTATTTTACCTAACTATATTTTACTTAGAAAATGACAATTATTTACCTAGCAGTGTATTAATATCCAAATACCATTATAGGTAGTTCCATTTGAAACAATTATTACTACCCCTGCTTGTTATTTTTACTGAAGCATTAACAGAAATTTAAGTTTAAAGAAATTATAACAAAATCGGGGAATAATGTTCAGCTGTGGTGTTTTTCTGATGAATATTAAGACATTTTCCTTGAGCGAAATGTTTTGAAAATATTATCATTTCCGAAAAAGCAATCTAGGATTCATTTACAGATGTCAGATTTGGGTTTATCTCTGCTTCAACAAATTTCATTCTATGTCTTTGATTTTCTAACGTTTACAGACGTTTTGAGTGTCGATTGTAACACTTTTGTAGCGATAACAAGCAAGTGTTCTTAACACTGAATATTCCAAAATACTATTTCTTTGTATTTGTTGTGGGTGATTTTAGTGTTTAAAAAAAGTTCAATTTGTCGCTAGGAAAAAAGAAAACTTTTGGTGTCTGGTCTTAAGTGTTGTCCAGTGCGATTAAATTTCGGAGCTTCCCATCACTGAAATGATTTATTTGCGGTGAGACACAGTCCGATTTCAATTAATTACTTCGGTAAACACAGACAAATTGGATTCAACAAATTAATCGAGTTATGTGTTTTTGTGCGGCAACATAAATTCCTATTTGCATTTAACACGCTCCAAGTGGTCGTAAATAAGCCCATTACCTTAATTATAATAACATAAACACCTGGCGTAGACCCTAAGTTAATATCAACACGAGAATGGCAGGAGAAGATGCTCCCTTCAGGTCTGGATTAGCATTCGGATAATCTGCGTGTTGTTACAAGTGGCATTGTAAACTCGACGAAATTATGTTAATGGAAATTGAATGCAGTGAGGGTTGCAAGCTGGGCTTCAGCGCCTGCATTTCATGCGTAAGCCGCCCTGAATTTAGTCCTATCACATATCCTAAATGTGTGTGGTAGTCGGATACGCGACCGATTTCGCATCTGCTCTGAATAAGTAATAATCCTATTACAAGAGACAGCAGACCCGACATCTCAATACTGATTGTATTCGACGGGGATTTTTTCAGGAAATCTCCACTGAGACACAGCCTCCTATTGAATTACCAAAATCGAATGTTATAAGACCGAAAAGCTAAAGGTAATACGGGGCTGATAGGTGCAGCTGGGACGACAAAAATTCGCAAAAATAATAATTAAAAATCTGAGCCTTTCAAATAATACACCTACTTATTGAACTGCAATCTGAAGTAAAAGTTAAAGACAAATTTATTTTTAATTCTGATAAAGTTTCGAAATAATCCTCTCTGAGCAATTAAGTAGAACGAAATTGAATAAAAAGTTATTACTGCGTTGGAAAATTAATTTGCGCCATTTGGCTTGAAACTATCGAATAAGTGGCAATGAACAGTTTAATAAAGTTACTTCGTTTCA
Source organism: Tribolium freemani (assembly GCA_939628115.1). NCBI lineage: Eukaryota > Metazoa > Arthropoda > Insecta > Coleoptera > Tenebrionidae > Tribolium > Tribolium freemani. The sequence goes on along the minus strand of OW626785.1, from coordinate 12,753,681 downwards.
TTTCCAACCCCCGTACTGTGAATTTTTGAAAAAATAGCGTTAAAACGCTTAAAAAGGATGAGGTGTTGGCGGTAAGTACGTGTTTATGACTGGGAAAGCGCTTAATCCACTTTTATTTGTTACAACTGCAAACGAATAAAATCAACACTCGGTTTGATACGTGTGGAATACGCCATTACATGGTTTTATAACGTCAATAATTTTAGAAACTACATCTGATACAAAATTGCTTTTAACTATAATTTTTACAATTCTGTTTATGCAATGACTTTGCAATTTTATTAATGTATAAACCACAATATTCAGCCGGAACAATAAAGAAGCCATATTTTTATAATCGATATTTCCGTGATATGGCATCACGAATGCTACCGTTCACTAATTTATTCAAAAGTGTAACGGTTAATTAAACAAAGCAATCTACAAATACGTCGATATTTCAAGACACTCACATCAAAAGACGTTTCGCTGCTCTTTTTGGTATCATAAATATGGCATAAAAAGTCGAAAAAGTCCGCAACATTTGGTTGAAAGCGCTTTCTGATTTTAATTGCCTTTGTTTAATTAGTGGGTTCAATATTATACAAGAAACTAGAGCAGTTTTTCAAGTAATTTGAATGACGTTTTTTCTATTTCAATTCAATTAATTCAAGGAGAGGTCCTCCCAATAATTAAGTGATCTTCTGGAGTGTAAATAATTAGTTCTAGAAAGTCCAGGAGATAAACGATTTCTGCATAGTTACAGTGACGGCCTGGAATGTTTGATTGAAACTAATGGAAATGTTTCAGTAACACATATGAAACAGAAAACGTCCCTGACATTGTCAATACCGGAACTGATGTTACTCACATTTTGAAATGAGTGGTAATGCGAATAGCTGAAGTTAGTGCTGGCGGTAAAAGTGATTACAGTTCCCAAACGACATTTGATTTAATACGGTTTTAAACTACTCTGTTTGACGCGACTCCACTGAATAGAAGAGAATTTATGGTTTTGAATTGCAGTTTTAGTTATAATTGAATGACTTTTCGGCTGCATAAAACACTTGTTACTTTGTTTACAACGACCCTCGGCTATTTATATTCGAATAAATTGCTTGTATCTCAAGGTGCGTTCAAATGTCTCAGAGTTCTTACGCAAATATTTACAAAGAGCAAAAGTAATCATTGAAGTCTTTCAAATATGTGATTTATGTTTCTACGTCAAGACTAAATTCTTTCGTGACATATTGTAGCTGCAACCTCAGGCAGTGAAGCTCACTTTAGATTCCATGTAGATGGAATAAAGTTGAATTGCTGTCATTCCATCATGCTAGGTCTTATCCAATGTATTTATTTCTTCCATATTTGACTACAGAAAACTACAACATTCTATTTTACATATGAATATTACACAGTATCCCGGCACCTCCACCATTTTTCTAACTATACCTATTAACTCAATTATAGATTATGGTGACTTTGCAACATTTAGGTACATAACTATACAAGTAATGTGAAGCACATTTTTAATAATTTCGAGTATATGGTTCTGACAAGAGTGCTGTGATTCCCTGGAGGTTTTCCATGTCTTCAAAGCGAAGAAACCATAATAGTAACAAAAAAATACGTCTTCGGACATAAAAACACCCTTTAGTAAACTTTAAAGCTTGGTTATGGTTGCAGAGATGGGACGATAAATTAGATATGACGAATTTTAAGCACATCGTAATCTGCAGTTCGTGATTCAGCAGCCGTGTTGGTGTTTGTGTCATAATCTCTCATTAAATAATCGCTGAGTTTTATTCAATTGTGAAATTGTAAAAGTAGACAATTTGTTGGGTCAGTTGGAGAAAGAGAGGCTGCATCAAAATAAAATTCGTCAAGTGTTCTTTAATATATTATTTATAGATAGTTGGGGCGATCCAAAGTTTTAGCGAGGAAGCGGCTTCTTGGGTATGGCTGTCACGCAAGTGCTGATGGCCTCTGGAGACGCCCTCAGCAAATCCTTTACGGATTTCGGATGACAACGTTTTTACGATCATCTCGGGATCCTCGAGCGGGCCTCACATTAACACCGCCCCCGTTTCCGTCGATTTTTTGTCGGTTAACGTCTACACAGCATCAAACGTTGATGGTCTGCTCGGGACTTTGCGCTTCGAGCTTTACGCGAAATGTGCCTTTTATTAGTTCTATATAAAATTTATATCGTGTGGATCTGATAAAATGAATATAACGAATGAATCGCTGTTTATTACCGGTTTTATTGTTCCATCAACTGTATGCAAATTTTAACTACATTTTCTGGAGCCCTATCTGCACCATCGGTATTAGTAGCTCAGCCAAAACTACGAAACACATTTCATATTAAAACCTGATTCAAAACCAAAAACTTGACACCATGAAAGAATGTACGCAATAATTCACTTTAACAAAGGACATCTTCACAACAAGTACAAGGTTAATTAGAAATCATAACAAAATAACTAAATAAATCAAGAGTAATAGAAGAATGTACAAATAAAATAACTAAGAGAAACAGCAATCACATATCACCTGATTCATAAATAATATTTAGATTTAATTATCGAAATAATTTATTTTGCAGTATAAATTCACGAACAACATGAATTATGTTCCTATATGTATAAACTAATAAATTTTATATTTTTGCTTTACTTTTATTACTTTCCGTAATAAATAAACCAAGAAATAAATGTTTTTATTTAAATACATAAACAACGTATTTTTTAACTCTAAAAAATGAAAACTACGTAAATAGTGTATTAAAATATTTTCTTTTAGGTGTAACGTAAGTTATAATCGAAAAAATGATCCTCTGGTATTTCCCTGGCATATTTGTTCGTTTCCGTTGTTGTCTTATTAAATAAAAGTCGGATATTTTTAGAGTTAATTATTTCTGTTACGATGTACTTCGTCGCAGCTAAAGCCGGTCTTACACAAAATGAAATTTGTGAAATTTCCCAGCAAACATTCATTTTGTCCGCTTTGATGTCGTGAGCGCCGCATCTGCTTTCGGTGGCAAAATGGCGTTTTTTTGTGAGAGTTATGTGTGTCCGCAAGGTTGGTTTGTGATATAAGAAACTTATTTCGCTCTGGGTGACTGTTTTATAATCACGTTATTGTGGCTTGTGACAGACAGAAATTGTGATCCGGAATTATGACGATGATAACCCGGAGTGATCCCGGCTTATTCGCAGCTATTGTACCGTTTGCAAATGGCCGCTGGCTAGGCGAAATTAGATTACCCGCCATCAGCAACTTGCTGTTGGTGACGAGAACCGCTAGATAAATCCGACGATGGCAAAAGACGCATCAAGCGAACACGACCAAGACAAACCGATGTCAAGGCAGACACTTCTCCCAAACGATATCTGCACGAGATGCGATTGCTGAAATAAATGTACGTTCTTTGTTCTATGAGATTTTGCGCCTTTTGCCACACCAGGGGCGAAATATTTTAAATTTGGAAAAGTGGAAAAATCACTTTTTTCCATTTATCGACAAGAATGGCTGGAAATAATAGGATATCCCGCGGTAATATCGTCACCAGAAAAATATCCAAAGGGCGCTCAAGCTTCAACTGCCAGACGCAAATTTAAAAATTTATCATGTCTGTGTTCAAAATAGATTTTTTCAAATATTATAAAAACAAATTTATTAAAGTACCTAACAATTTAATTTCTGGGTTAGAGTGTGGAAAATTGTCAAAAAAGAAACACTAAAAACAATACTTTTCACTATAATAACAATAGAAAACAGAGGTAAAGTAGTGTACCCCGGCGCATCCACCATTTTTATAATTGTAAATAGTTTTATGGGATGTTGAATCTAAGTCGTCTAAATGCGACTTTGTCTGTTCCTAGATTATTGCCAACTTCGGAGTTACAATCCACTTTGATCAGAAGTTTAATTAAATGTATGGTGTATTGCCATTGGTTGAAAGTTTTTTTTACATTATGTATAAATTTTCATCGGTAAAATATGTATGGTGTTGGGTGTTTGCCACTTGTTCAAATCGAAAAAAAAAACAAATTTGTTCCTTTGTTTTGCTAAAGTCATGTGTTTTTATATTTACAAACAAGACTTCATATTGTATTTGTGATTTCTCCCTTTTTGTATATGCGTATCCACTTATGGAGTACATAAATATTGTAAAAAGATATTAGGTAGTGGGTGTTTACGAGAGATCATAACCTTTCTCCCGTTAGAAATATGTAGAAAAGTATTAGTTAAATATAAGACCGGCTGCATCGTGGCAGCGATTCCACCTGATTAGATTTTAAAGTAATCTTTTTCGAATTTGTAGAATCTCCCCTCCCACGCCGAACGCGCATATTATTCTACTCGAAGAAGTCGAAACGAGACGCTAGAAATTCTCCGGTAATTGCGATCCGTTCATAGAGTAACAAAATTCGGATTGTTAGCTAATTTCAAATTCAAATTAAATTACTTAATGTTTTACATCATTTCCGTCATCCGAGCCGCTGTTTTGGCAACATCCAAACCGAGTTTCCTAATTACGGTCAGTAATTAATGTAGTTCTCACTGTGGTCCCAAGTCGGTCAATCGCACGTCCCCTCCGTCGCCTTTAATTTCGCAGGGATACGGTGGAATTAATCTATCCTGTGTCTATCACCGAGGCCGTATGTTCAAATTACTAGAAACGCTTTGAGTTTACTGCTCCGGAAACTCAGCAGGGCTTCTTGAATTACAACTGCCGCGGATCAACTAAATGCAACCATTTGTCTGATTTTACCTCAATGCGGCCTTAGAGACAGACTTTTCTTACATACACTATCGCCGCACATAAAAATACCTCTTTATCATTTCCTAAATAAATACGTCTTAGGATTGCAGACGTTTCTTTATGTTTGTTATGAAATTTATTGTAAGTGTAGAGAAACGAACGACTAGAAGGAAATGGATTGGTGCGTGTAACACGCTCGTGTTTAATAGAGGGAGAAATCGCCCTGATTTCCCCTAGTGGTGACGACTATGTAAGTCTATTTTGACGTATATTGTTTGATTGTTTGATAGCGAGTATTTTTGAGAGTGTTTTCGAAAAACTGCTTGACTCCTTGTGGTCCTCACTTTTGTCGTGGCAGATTTTCAGTTCTTTCAATTCAGAGTCTCTGTTTATAAGAAGAAAATTGGCGTAAAATTTTTCCTCTATTGAATCATGAACTTTGTCTCTTGGAAACCGAGAATCGGAAGTCAGCACCGGATCTAAGCATTGTTCTCCTCAGGCATCCACAAAGCTTGACTGACCTGGCGTAATTTGGGAGTGGAAGTTCCTAATAAATAAAAAGCGCCGATAAGGCGTGAAACAGACAGGAAATAGATAAAAACTAAATTGATAAATGGGCAAAGAGGACAATAACACAAAAACTGTGTAATAAGAGAGACGTAAGAGATTTATGAACATGCCAACACATGACAATCGACCTAAACATTAATTCCGGGACTCCGGGAGAGGGTCTTTTTCTTACTATCGGTTCACGATTGACTCTATTACATTCTTGATTAGTAAAAAAAGCCCTCAGATTGACCGAATTAAATGATACGAGACGGATAAGATAATCCAGAGCAAAAAGCTTACGCCCGATTTATTACCAACAGTAATACCATTCCCAGAAGAAATATATGATTGTAATAAATTTACAAACGGGAGATAAGTATTCATTAATATCGGAAGGTAATTTATTTTTCAGGATTATTCTGGATCTGTCACTTAAATCATCTTGAACACATGTAGGCATGTCGAGTCCGGAATCAATTGCTTGGCTGTCTGAAAAGAACACCAGACATATTCGCCGACAAAAAAGTAATTCGACTGTCACATATTTAACGAGTTTTACTCTCGGACGTAAAATTGGAAGATTTTTTCATTTTAATAACTTGCGAACGAATTTCAATTTTGTTGATCGATTCTGCTGTTTGTGTGGTAGCTAACAATGTTCAAACTACAAATAAAATAACAAAAATCATTCAAAAAGGTTGGACATTGCGATAAGTTTTTGTGGAAATTTAAAGCGGTCGACTTTCCTGCCAGATTCCTGAATTGAGAAAAGCGCTTCGATTTTCCCTCTTCTTCCTTATCTTATTTATCATATCCCTGCGGAACGATGATGGCGAATGAACGTACACGGATGTTTTTTTAACGAGGACGTATATTTGTTCCCAGTTTTCAATTCGTGCATGATTCTCGTTCAAGTTGAACATTTGTTTTGACAAGACTCGCTTAAATTTACTTTTTTTAATCTCACCAAACCAGGCAGAACGAATATTTGTTCGCATCGTCGATAGAGAAGTTACAAGTTATTACATCAGAAATGTGGAACAAGTTTCAGCTGAATTATTTAATGCTCGGGGCATGTTTGCCTGTTTGCTGAAAACATTATTTTATACATGCTTTCTGACTACGTGTTCCACATCAATAACTAACACGCCCACAGTGTGACTCCTACGTGCTTGTGGACAGTGAGGAGCAAGTGTTACCTAGTTTTATAATAATAGAATATTAGCTACGTATTAAGAAAAATCCAACACACTGTATTTAAAAGAGGGCAATTGTTGTAAACTCATCAGAAGTTGTAACATAATTTTAAGAAAAAAACTGCTAGTGAAATAGTAACTATTATATTTTTAAATCGATTTGAAATAACTGCTGTTTTAAAAAGTTAAAGTAAAAATGCGAGTGGCGTTCGTTGCACATCTAGCAGAACACAAAATCAATAATATTAATTTTTTGCATAATGGTCCTTTGGCGGATGTAAACGAGCAAAACAGGGTCCAATATTGTCGAATTCGAATTTTTGTCACAATGTGCACCCCCTGGAAATCGCTTTTAAATTCATCACCCATAATGACCGATTTTTGCGTCGCATTTACGTGAAGCTAAAGTTCCGGTTCAGCATGTCCATTGTGATTTGAAATTTATATCTTCATTTAAATCTTATGGCATACACGTGCCACCCTCGGCTTCCGATTGTTGACAAACAATGTGTGACAGATGGATGTGAGTCGACGTGGGGGTGGACACGCGCCAACCTGAACCATGAATATGTCCTGATTAAACCCATATGGAAGTACTGTATCGTAATAATCGGATTATATGGTTCAGGCCCTGCGCAAAGTCAATAGCCGGCCGAGCCTGACTTTAAATCGCAATAAATATGCCGCCTTTAATATAGCGATTGGGGCACTGCTATTTTTTCATTCAAATAACACAAATTCTTCAATTTATTGTACGGCTCATATTAAATATTGCAAGAAGTGGTCGAACGGAGGCGCCGAATTCTTGGTTATTATCGGGTTTTGCGTGCGCCTGTGAATCGACTCTTCGAGATAAGTCTCGAGAAGTGACGGTCTTTGGGAGAGACTTAGCCGTTTTCCGTAAAAGTGGATAGGAACTCTCCTGCGGTTTATCTCTCGGGAGACACGCAGATCACTAAAAGCCACGTTTGAGAGTATTTGGTGAAAGAAGTTGTTCTGCGTCGGTTACCGCCAAACACTCAGAAACATGCAGAAAATGCCATTTAAATGGTAATCGGAACGTACACTGACACAATTCTACACTAGGTATATACGCGTACAAGATGCAACCTAAAATCATTTGAAGAATTCGTGTTGCTTATGGGTAACTAAATTTTCAAATTCCTCTTTAAGTTATTTAATAATCACCGACGTTTCCGATAAACTTTCCCCTTTTTTTGGGATTTTCGTCTTATGTTGTGTACAAAAACAAAGATTTTTATGTAATAATAACTGTGGATCAGATAGTGTTATGCTGTAGCTATAACTAATAGGAGTTATCAAAAACGATTCCATTGTTAATGTTGGTCATTTAGTTTGAAATAACATGACAATAAATAACAAAATACAATGTAGATTTTTAATTTTGCAAGCAATTGCAGGTGTATATCATTCCCTAAAATACCTAATTTCTGTAATTTTACTGTATTGATAACACATTTATAATTTCCGAACATCAGACAATAAATACGAAGAGTTTTTAAAATTTTATATCGGCTAAAAAGGCACTTTGTCATACATTAACATGAATCTGTTTTGCTCTTCGAAATACTTGCGTTGATTTTTTATAAGTAAAAACTTTTATTTAACTCACAATGTTATCTTTCTGTCTGCTATTTTTTCGGAGCCAAATTTGAAAGGGTTCCTGTTGTCCCACTGAAGTGAAATTTGGCATGCTTAGATAATCTGCGTGAGAATGCAATCCCATGTAGTTAAATACCCCCTAAAGGGGTTAAATGGGGTTTTGAAGTTTTAGGTTATGTTTACAAAGGGGTTCTCGATTTGTAAATTTGAGAGGGTTCCTGTAGTCGCAATGAAATAAAATTTAACATGCTTACGTAATCTGCGTGACAATGCAATTCTATATAGTTAATTACCCCCTAAAGGTGTTAAATGGGGTTTTAAAATTTTAGGTTATGTTCACAAAAGGGTTCTCAATTTGTACATACCGTAACTGATACCGACATAGACGGTATGTTGGTCATTTGGACGTCACGGCAGATGCACAGTGTAATAACAATAAATCTATGCAATTAATAAAGACTAAAAAGCAAAAAATAAAAATATATAAAAAAATGTTTTTTAGAAAAAGCTTTTATTTAAAAGATGCACTAAAAAGTAAAAAATAATGTATTTCAATCACAGGAGAATATTTTTTCTTACAATTAAAATTCTAAAATTTATAAAAGCTTAGGGAGTTATAAAACTACGGCATTACAGAATTACTTTGTTCAGTTGACAACTCCCAAAGCTTTTATAAATTTTAGAATTTTAACCTGTAAGAAAAAATATTCTCCTGTGATTAAAATACATTATTTTTTACTTTTTAGTGCATCTTTTAAATAAAAGCTTTTTTTTAAAAACATTTTTTTTTATATTTTTTCTCTTTAGACTGACCTTGCATATGACACTCTTGCAAAACTTCGTTAGAACGTTAAAAGAACATTCTATTTCATGTAGTGAACAATAAATTTGCTTGATTTTTGCTGTATGCCAAAATGTTGAATTATTTAAGTTAAATTAAATACACCAATACAATAACACTAGAACACCACCACTACTAATCTAATTCCGTTTTTGAAGAAACGATATTGAAATCAAGTAATTATCAAGTAAACATTTTTTTTGTTGAAATAAGATGCACAACTAACACCATTCGATTAACTACGTTTATGTTTTTTCAAAAAATGAATTGCTGTATGAAATCCCTCATATTTCTTAAATTTATGTTTTACAGCTATAAATAACAAACTTTCCAACATTAATCTTTTTAGGAGGGTAAGACCCTTTTCTATGCGTAGCATAAACTGTAAAAGACAAATCGATGATTCCTTCCTTCCAGCTTTTTTGCTTTTTTTTTAAACGTATCTATTATGTGTATGGCCATTTGCAATTTTTTGTTGAGTGAATTTGGTCATAAACTACATAAGAGTTGATCCAGAATGTTTCAGCTGACAATTCGGAATTTTATTTTTAAATAATTTTATTGAAGTACTCTTCCGGTTAACAATTCAATGATCTTGTAGGTTGTACGTCAAATATTTCTAGAGCAAAATCGTATACGGTTGCAGTTATTTATTTAATTTATCATTATTGCTTCAAGTGACTTTAAGTTAGACTAACTCACAAACTACAATTTTAAATTACAAGTCGTAAAGTACCTATTTATTTTTATTTTTTTCCAATTTACGACTAGAAATGAACAATAATTTTTGGCGTTTAAACAGTTTGGGAACAAAACTAATAATTATTAATTTTTAGGAAGGTAATACTATGTGCCGACTCTATTACTTAAGAGGTGATTCATTTCAACTTCCTACAATGATATTCAAGAACGAATATTTGTTTGTGCAGTTGATAACATGTCAGTGAGTGATTTTGCATAAAGCACGTATTTTCATTTTGCATTTATAAAAGAAATAGCTTTGTCACTCCTTTTACGTGAAAAGACAATCTCTGTTCGTTACTATTTGAATTGAAACAATAAAGTTTATGTTTTTCCTCCGATACTGTTCCGATGACCCGCTATAAATAACTTTATTCTTACCCTTTTTTACTGTCTGAAAGGGGAAGTGGTGAAAGCTACTTGAAGCTCGACGGCTGATGTCAAAACTCTCTCCAAGTGTTATTTTTAGTCCTATTTGTGATCGCTTAATTCAATTTTCAAAACCAATAGTACAAAAGGATGATCGTTTAGAAACCACGAGTATTTATAATGCAAGCAAAAAGTATTTTTTTACTTATAATTTTCAATTTCATAAAAACAAGTTCAGAATTAATTAAACGGGCGTCTAAAATTTTCGTTTGGAGCTTCGTTAAGACTGCCGAACAAATTTTGATTTATGATGAGAAGCAGTCATTCCACCTATATAACATTTTCTGTGATGTGAAACGGCAGTAATTTTGATTGCCTTATTTATTAGGATGGAAGCGTAGACGGCAAACCGTGTGAGCTATTTGATTTCGGAATAATCGAATCAATAAGCATGTAATGTGTCTACCCAAGTAACAGATAGCGCAACACTGACAAATGGCGACAGCAACGCCATCTCGCCAGTCGCACATGTTGTTGACACAAACTATTATCAGAAATGAAGCATGAGATATGCGTTTGCATCGAAAACGGATAACGGTTTACTCTTTTCATTTTATCCAGCAGCTTGATCGGAAATTGTGTTATTTGAAGCTTCCACGCTTTTTTCAGGGACGCTTTAAACACACATTATGTGACCGAATGGAAAAAACTTGTAACAGGTTCTTGTAACGAATAGACTTACTTTAAACAACCTTCTACTTTTATTTTCTCAAATTATTGTATAGTGTAAATGTTTGTCGCAGGAATTTTCTAATAGTTCAGCTTCGCCTCGTTTTATTTCAGCCATAATATAACATGGCAGCACATTTATGAGTGGCATTATTTAACACGGTGCATATCTCCACACGCGTGTTAAGTAATATGTTGCAGTGACAGATGGGTCACATTTCAGGAAACGCCGTTGCATAATCAAATGAAGTCTTCACAAGAGTTGCACGTTTTCACCACGTGTATTTACGAAACGTAGGATCGATACGTTCTTCCTTCTATTATTACATCCCCAACTCATTTCACGACATGTACTGAATATTTTATTTTTCGTTTGCCGATATCGGGATAAAGATGAACTACAAATTGAACTAATTTTAACCATTTTTTAAGGATTTGTCCCTGAGTAGTTTCATCTGGCTATATTTGGCATGACTACTATACACATATTTCTCTGCGAGAATTACCGACACAAACTTTGACATCAATGGATCACATTATCTAGTTGAGTCAATATTAATCAACCGTGTATCGTAATAAGTCAAGTTTATGTAAATGCTCTCCTGACTGACAGTAAACCTCGTTTGAACCCTAATAGCAATAATGAATAGTTAATCTTCCACTAATTGATTATGCAGTCAGTCGCATTCTGCGGTTTCAATTAATTGTAGAATTCTTTATGTAATTATTATTGGATTATATTGACTCTGCTGTAGATTCCACTTTGATTTATTAATAGAAAACTATGTGCCAGAGATCAGAATTCGAAAAGTGGACTAAAGTCGCGAGGACATAATGGCAAAGAGGAAGTTCAAAATTAATGCACTAGACTAATTTGAAAACTTTCATCTTTCGTGTGCCAACTACAAAGTTTTTCACTCGAAGAGTTTAAAACTATGAAATTAATGTCCAATAATTTTGACTTATTGCTTTTTAAGTAGGTGAAAACTAACTTCAGGAAAAGATGTACTTACCAAAGAACTATAAAATAGTCATTCAATAGTATTACTACCACTAGTGGGTTTTAACTTTTACGTAAAACTAAAACTATGACTAAATATAAAACCTTTAAGATCTTTCAGTAGTATTTTTCTTACCAATGTTTAGATAAGTAATGTAAATGATTCGTAAATTTAATTTTACGAATTTACTTTAACTTTAAAGTTAGAGCGGTACTATTCAAAATAAAACGACAACAAAACGTTCATATTTATTTAATAATATTGCTACGTCATAAAAGGCAATTAGTATGAAAGTTGCAGCTTTCATATTTATAAAGAATCGAAAGAAAATAATTATTTTGTCAAAAATGTTGTATATTTTGTGAAAGTAAAAAAGGTCTGAAAATTTAACAGAAAAGTTTAAGGATTTATTTCAGTAATAGAACCGATAGTGTTTATCTAAAATAACATTAGAGTCACTTACTACATACGTGTTTTATATGATCTAATAAAAAAAATGGTTGAGATAAAATTAAAAGAAATTATTTAACTTTATTATTATAAGGAGTGGCCCGGTGCCTCCGCCATCAATACATTAAATGTATGCATTTGATAAAGTACCAATTTATTTCTCATTTTTTTTATTTTAGTTTAAGTAATCTTATACAGCTATAAATCCTCGATTTAGACAAAAATGCAAAATTTTATTTTTGGACTTTATAGACGAGCTTTTGTCTGAAAAGAGTATCAGTTAGAACAAACTGCAGTTGATTTTTGTTGTCGAATTGTAGCTATAACATCCAGTTGCGCCAACTTTCCACATTACCCAGTTCTCTCCAGGCATTTAACGTGACATCAACCACAAGTTGTTGTAACCTTTCGGTTTTGGTATCGATTAAACTTCCTTCTGCTGCCGATTTGCGTAGTGTTTCGATTTTAAAGCGGTTAAGGAGCGTGATTGAAACTCAAAGTGGTTCGCGGAAGGTTGCACTATGTAGACATACTCGTATAAGTGAGTAGCGAGTAATCACTGCAATTTGAATTTAAGTTTTATGGTTTGCTTCATGCCTGCAAATCCGCTAAGCTTCTGCATAAACTATAAATAATAGGCGGTCGTACAGTTCCGGCTAAGCCCTCTGTAGAATCGCAACGATTATAGCCGATATTCTTTTTAAAGATTATAAAAGTTTCCGATTGCCGGCCGGAGTATCGACACATATAAACGGAAACCGCCGTTCCACTGAAGCAATAACCCGTTATCTGCGAACTCCAGAGCTGCCAACTTCACCAATATAAAGTAATACAGCGGGTGACAAGCTGCACTTTTATGGCGGATCGTTTGTATTTTAGAAAACGTCCGTCCGAAGTTGCGCTCTTGACGACGACTGCCATATGCTGGCAATGACGAAAACTACCATCATGCGAGGATGACTTTACAGCTTATCAAAATTTTTATATTTTTCACTCGGATCTCCGCGATATTTGGAAGCAATTGCCGGTTAAGTAATGCAGTTATCTCTCTACAAACAACTGCTTCACTTGCGCGAGCTTCGACTTGATCGAGTTATAACGGGAGTAACTCTCTTTTACATCATATTGAAACTGGGTGTAGAAAATTCTCTTCTATTTTTCAAAGATTAAATTCTATTTCATATCAGAAATATCTGTATTTGCAGCCAGATAAGATCAAAGCAGGAATTCGCTCGCGATGACTTATTCAATTCGTGTTGGACTTTTTACAGCTATCATTTATCAAAAAACCTTTATTATCAAATTTTGCAACGTACAAAAGATTTTACTTTCGTGTTGTCTTTATTTACGATTTTCATAAACAGCCAAATACGAAAACTAAAAGAGGTAAAGCATATAGTGTGAAAACGATGTAAAATCCATATTTATAGGTTGTAGGAGGTCCGCGGAGAGCAGAAAAGATCTAAAGAGTGTGAGGACGGTAACGGAAAATGGTACTAGACAAGATGTAGCTGGAAGGGTGCATATTTCCGCTTCTAGTCATGTGTGAAACATTGTTGCCGTGTCGGCCGGATCCGGCTTAAACGGAGGAGGGAAATAGCTTTTATAAAATGCTCCACTGGACAATATAACTCCTATCTGCTACGAATACACCACCAATAAAATAAATATTCATCGCGTATTTTGTATCTGACATTTTAAAGGATCTAATATCAATCACTTTTTTCTGCCTGGGTTATCCATATTTTTCTTTTCAAATTGTTCCAGGATAATACAAGCGAATGACAAACTTATATTCTTCAGGTTGCTACATTTAGGCGTTCAAATAAAAGCGTGCACAGCTTTATTCCGTCTTGAAAACACCGATCAATCGATACGAACTCTGCTATTTATACCGCATCTCATGAAAAGTTTTGGTAAGCTTACAATATAGTCATGAGTATGTTTACTTCCCTGCAGCACGCGTAGTTATGCTCAAATTTTAAGTATGAAATGACAAATTACGTCCTTTAATGTTTTATTAATTTGTTGTTTTTTTTTGTAGTATAAATTGGGTAGACTTAAGACATACTCTTAACACAGTTTCACACAGTTCAAGTCTTGTAGGTTTGCGTGCTTGTTTACGGAATGAAACCACTGACTGAAAGTGGATAAAAGAAACACTTGATAAATTTCAAATTCAGGAGATAAAAAAATGTGTTCCGTAATATAGGAAAGTTTGTTAGATATGAGCTGGCAAAAACGTTTGAAAATTTGCCTTCACAAACTCATGATTTTATAAAAAGATGGCTGCTTGTATCAATTTTACGATGACAAATATTTAGAAAAGAGATTGTGTTTGTACAAAATTTATTAAGGTTGTATCAACAAACGACGCTTTTACTGAATTAGTATTTACCAACGCTGTTTAATTAATGTTAATTATTAAATTACAAGAGGTAATTTGATACCCAACTGTTTATCTAGTTATTTTGCCAATGAGTAAAAACCTACTCTCGGATATCCAATAAAGTAATAAAGTTTGGTCCTTTATTTTCGAGATATAAAGACATGTCATGTTTGCTCCTCGTGCGCTATCAAAGTTAAAACAGTTTAAAAGTTAATTAGTGGCTGAAATTTATATCGAATCCTGTATCGAAATAACTGGAGCTTGAAGTCAGTGGTGCACTTGAAACTTTTCACTGTTAATAAAAAACGCACTTCACTGGAATTATTAACTCACAGAAATTCGTAACTCACTTTTATATTGTCAAACGTAGTTCTCCAAAACAATATTTATCCATATTATAAGAATATATTTATGCAGTGGAATGTCGTTATGTTTGTTTAACAAGAATTTTTACCTTATTTTTCGAGCGATGGTAAATTGCTGAGGAGAATCGATGAAATTTCAGCCAACGGAACATGAAGGCACGCGACCTGTAAGAAAAGAATTATGATTTCATTAGCGATATTACAAAACCATTATGAAAATGGAAGATTGCTAACAAGCTTTTTAGTGAAAGCGTAAGACTAATCTCTTTCATCAAAAAATGCAGATAATTCATCGACACATCCGGTGATTGAATTAAAATAAATATTATGTTAATTAATTAAATAAAAATATGGACTATGATGTACACTTTTGGCAGATGCGCCCTGACAAAATGCGCATGTTTTTCCTCACATTCAAGTTTCGAAGAATTACAAGTACACCTGTGTAAAATTTGGTTAAAAGGATGTAAATCTGTTACAACTTAAATGAATTTAACAAGTTTTGTAATATTTAACACATGAAGTAATTATCACAATTGTACGCTACTTCAAAGGTTAACCAGGACGGTACCTTCTAGAAGATCAAAGAGCTTTTAAATGGACATTTAAGTGAGTTTATTTTAGAGATTTAAACTGAAACTGAGTAGAATTCACACATTAAATATTCTTCATTACAATAATGCAACAAGTTCAATTTTAAAATTGTAAAGAGGACTTTAGTAACAGTATCACTTATCATTCGAATTGCATTAATTTTAGTTTGTTAATTCTTTAGTTATTCAGTTGAGAGGTAAAAATAAAATTATTTGCACTCGTTCAGTGAAAAAATTTGCATAAAAAATAACAATAAAAATTCTAAAATGGAGCAATAAAATTCTGGTAGACGATAAATGTGCCAAAGTAATATTTCGAGGAATGCCTGAATGTTTATTACAAATGAAATTCTCCTGAAGAAGTAATTGGATGGTTTCTTACATTCAATTATCTAAAATATTTGCTTATTTTTTATTTTAGCCAAACACGCAAACTGAATGTGGGTATTTCAAAGGTATAATTTCCTCTTTATTGTTGTACTACTGTGTAATTTAATCGTAAACCATTTAAAATGATAAATGCGGTGTTGAAACCACCGGATTACATTTGAGATCGTTCGCGGCCAAATTCAATAAAATCAATATTTTGCAAATTTGCTACGCTCAATACGGCATTAAAGCTAGCATCACTTATAACTCGACATCAACACCTGTCACGGGGGTCTTGCCTGCATTTTCAAATATTCAATGAGTTTTCTGTAGGCGCGGATAAAAAGATAACAGATGACGCTCTGTCGCCGTCAATTAGGAATTAGGTGTCTTCTTCCAACTGACGGATTGCGGGATTATGCCGACCCATTATAAAAATGTATACACGCTCCGATGGTAATTTATGCGACGGGAATAAATCATCGAGAATCAGCCACGCTTTAAACGCCGCCTCCGCCATAACTACACACTTTCCTTTATTCGAGCCACGGGTGCCGGACAAGTAAAATATAGCCTCTATCGAATCTACATAAATGTTTATTATACAGCGCAGGTGGTTGTTTACCCTGACGCGAGGTTAAACGATTTTT
Source organism: Tribolium freemani (assembly GCA_939628115.1). Taxonomy (NCBI): domain Eukaryota; kingdom Metazoa; phylum Arthropoda; class Insecta; order Coleoptera; family Tenebrionidae; genus Tribolium; species Tribolium freemani. The sequence goes on along the minus strand of OW626785.1, from coordinate 12,737,063 downwards.
AAGTGGATACCTCCCATCGTCATCCGATTGCAATTAAGAGTGAAAACTTTGTTTTGTTTTAATGACTAGTTTATTCCGCGAATTTTAGGCTTCTGTTTTGCACAAACGCGCAACAAAATGCCATTTTGCCTTGAGTGTATTTAAAAAAAATGTAAGTATTAATTCCAAAAATGGTGGATGCGCCGGGATAGTACTAATTGTGGTGCAGAAACTTTGAGATAGTAGATGAAAAATGCAAAAATATTAGATTAACTTCCCTCATCCAAATGTGTATAGTTTCTGAGATATTATGAGCTGATTGTGGTCGCCGAATAATAAATGTAAATTTAGCGCGTAATCTTCAACTTCACAAATTAGAACCTAAATATGACGATATCATTTCGTTGAATTATTCTATTTAATGTATTTTAATTAGAAGTTTAAGAATATTATAACAGTTCAAAATGTATGCACAATCGGGTAATAAATATGCTGGTCACTCGATGACCCGAGGTCAAAGCAATGCATGTAAAATCAGCTTGTCTACTGGCATATGCTTCATAGTGCTCAATGAAGCATCGCGTAAGCCCCCACAAATGCTTTGAGGTCTCATCATGTTCAATACACTCAAAGTGTGATCTTATCACCTTGATTAATTGCTTGGCATTCATCAATCTAATTACATGAAGTTGTGCAGAATGCACGCAACTGGTCCTATTTAGTCGCATAATTTTAATAGTAGTAGATTTAGCTATTTATTTAATATTTTTGCGTGGGAAAAGCCAACCCTTCATAAATCGTTTCGAATGTCAACAGCTTGGGCGCTTTTAATGATCTACGATTAACGCAGCAATTTAATATTTCAAGCGGTATTTATGATTCTTACGAATTAATTTTGATGGAGAGGCTGTTGACAAAACACTGGGCGGCTCTTTTCATGTCAAAACGTATTGTGAAATAATGTGTAAGAAAATAGTATATAGTATATAGTATAGAGACGTAATACGTCTCAAGGGCCGAAAGTAGGCATTAGCGGCCCGCAGCAGGCAGCTAAGGGCCGCTAATGCCTTTCGGACCATGAGACGTACAACTGTTTTTCGCCTACTTAATTTTACATTTAAAAATTTTTCGTCTTCTGTAACTGTGTAATGTGTAATGGTGACAATTGTGACAAGGATCTCTAGGAAAATCCAGACCGGTAGGGTGCTTTGGATTATTTGTCAGTTTGGCAGTTAGCTTTCACAAAATTTTATTTCTTGTAGCTTGTTTTTCCAATTAGCAGATACTGTTTGAGCTTAGAGATTGCATATAGAAAGGTAAAAAACGATTATATTTTTAAATTTTAGGTTACATTTTCAAGTAGACTTCCAATAAATTTGACAGAACGGGCCCGTAAAAATGGCCAAAAGCTCGCATTTGATCAGAACAGCCCGCTCATTATAGCAGCTATGATACGCTTTCGGTTCAAGTAGGCGAAAAAATACGTTTACATTTAGAACATTGAAGAAGTAGCTTATCGAGTGTGAATGTTTGGGCGGGCTTTGGTGGAGTCGTTTAAACTAAGCAATATCAAACATGGGCTGACACGAATGGTCTCGCGACCAAGAAACAAGTGCTTCATTAAAGTATGCAGAAGCCCTTAATTAATTGCCCTCAACGTGTGTACACAGAACTATTTGCATATTTCAGGCATCGTTATCTGCCTCTGCCCGAGACATAAATTACTTAATTATGTTTGTGCAATAAAATTAGAGGGCCGTACAGCAGATACGTACCAGGGCGACGTAATTCGAGGAAACAAAGCCAAGACGCTGGCATAGATATAAAAGCGTCGACAAGAAGCCGCTCCACAAAGCAGATGACGTTGCCGGCAAAAAGGCAAATGGCGGCAACGGACGCCAGCAGTCGCCTTCGCCTCAAAGGCCAACTGCTACAGCATCAGGTAACCACGGCAACATTGTCACGCGACACCTCACATCAACTTGCCACATACGTATAGTCGTCATTAACGCCGCGACGCTCGGCGTCAGCTTGCCTTTACGGCGAGATGCGCCGTTTGGTTTGTTGGTGCGGTTTTAATTGAGGACTACCGGAGGTGCACAATGTAGCGAGCGTTTTGATTTTCATTCAAGATAAGCCGGCGACATTTAATACACGCTATCTAATCGCAATTAAACCCATTGCAGAGGGATTTGGGAATCCTACTATTTGCCAAATCTTATTCCGTTAAAAATTAATTACCCATACAGACTGTCTAATCTAAAAGATTCAGGAACAATGCGGTCCAATGTAACGTATTTTTTTGAAAATATTTAATATTAATAATAATAATAATAATAATAAATAGTCTTTATTATGGGCAAAGTTTAGCCGAAGCTACTCCAACTTAACCTAATACAAAAGAAAATACAAGAAAAATAAAATATTTATAACAATGCTTAAATAGAAAAAATGGAATAAATGTGATAAACAAAATGAAAACAACACAAGAAATGAAAAGAAAAGAGGAAAGTAAATAATAGTAAAAAAGAAAAATAATAATACATTTGCTGATTGCTTGCTTATAGGGGGTCATTCACGAAACTCGCTAACGCTCGATAGTGTCAGATAACTTGCAATCGTCGTTAAAGTAATTCTCGAAAAATTTGCAAATTAGTATTCATGGCAACCGTTAGCATTCGTCATGCACTCGTTAAAGTAATTCATCAAAACTTGCAAGCACTTGCAAATGTCAGATAAGCATTTGTATTTTGCGGTACCTTGTTCCCTGCCGCAAAGTAATTGCAAGTTGAATTTTTTATCAACTTTTTAATTTTGCATTAAATTTCATGTTGATTTCAGGTAGAAGGGGTTTGGAAATAAATGTGGGACTTGAATTTTTAGTGACATATTGGTTTTAATTAAATTTCTTGTGAAAATTTTGGAGTACGATTTTTTATAACTTTTTTACAAATTTGGACTGATTAAGTAGATGAGTGGTGTCCTGTGTTTGATGGAAAATGCTACAAGAGTTTTACCGGCTTCGGTCAGTAGTCACAAAAAATATCGTTGATGATTTTCGCTTTAATACTTTCTTTAATAAATTGAAGAATTGTGTAAAACAAAAATTTTGTTATGCTTATTTTATTCATAATTCAAATACATTGTATACGGTGGTAGTTTAGATTATTTCTAAAAAAAAGTAACTGTTTCCTTTGTTCATTTTACTTCCATCTCAGTCACAACCCACAATATAATATTATAATTTTTTCTGTCGATGTAACATTTTTGCACAGCTTCCAAAAGGAGACACCACAGACCACACGTCATACGTTTCAAGACCTGTAAAACACGAACGGCCTTTCATGATCTGTGTACGTTGCAGTCCTTAAACTAGAAAAAAATAGTTACAAACAGCTTCTTTCTATTTTTCCAGTCAATACTTCGGTCCTAATGGCTGAAATAATTAGATTCTCTTTGGCCTTTTGAGGTTTTCACCATTACTTTTACCACATTTTATTTATAAATTTTATTTTCGTTTTAAAAATTTGACAAGTCACGTTTAGATTTGCAATTCAGCTTGCGTTGCTATATGGTTGCTATAAACAACTTGTTAACTATCCGGTAAGGTACCGATAACTTGCAATTTTTTTGTGAATTAGGCTGCAAATATTTCGATAAGTATCGGTAACGAAATTGCAAGTTGCAGTTATGGTAACGATTTGCAGATAAGTTTCGTGAATAACCCCCTTTGAAATTAAAATTTATTTATTTTTTTCTTCTTTGCGAAAACTGTTTAAAGGAAGCGATTTGAAATGCGCATTTACGAAACATAGCTGAAACAGCATATTTCTGGGTCTGAATAGCACAGATAATAAAAAATAAGTAAAGTTTGCATCAAAAGTAGATTATTTACGAGAATTTTTTTTTTAATTTTTTAAAATAGCGAAATGTACACCTAACTTAATTGACTTCTTACGAAGAAACTTTTTTGATGTGAGTTTTTAGTACAACAATAAGCAAAATCACGTTTATAAGTAAAATCTGTACTTTTTTCAAAACAACTGTTAATGTCAAAATTCTCTTAAAGGGCCAGACTCCCTAAAACTTTTCGTTTTGGAATCCCTGTATCGTAAAATCTCCCTCGACTCGGTTTGAAGAGGTGTAAGCAAAGTTTGTACCAAAAGACAAAAAATAAAGACGATAATGACACGGGAAAATAGAAATTTATTTAATGGGTAATAATTAACATTTTACTTTGCCAACCTAATAACTACCAAATATAACTGACATTTTAACACAAATTGACTTTAGATTCTATAATGTGTTTTTAAATGATTCTCATCTAGTTACATGTAAAAAAATTTGTGCCGCTCTGCTCAATTGAATTCTCTGTCAATAAATGTCAAAATTGTCAGTTGTAAAATTCACAAATTGTCAAATAATTAATTTTAAAAATTTCGTTAAAATGCAACTAAATTCTTACACTTTTATTATCGAAGCTCATTTCCGAATTGGAGACTTAAATGGAGAATGGTAATATTCGTTCTCTAAATGCCTGTCATTAGTTCTATAAAGCGGCATTTCTGATTTTACATAAGAAATTCACAGACGACTAGACGAGAATCATTTAAAAACACATTGTATAATCAATAAATGTAATAAATTCTTAAATGTAAATGAATGAGCAGGTAAAGAATTATTTCTTATTGTGTTTTGATATATCGTGGGTTTAGAGATAAAAATCATTAAGTGCATTTTAAGTAAAAATGAGTTAAATACGGTTACCTATGTTTTAATTTGTTTTCTGTTTGAGAGTAAGCTTACAAAAACAATGTGATGATAGAATAATATTTTAATATTTATGTAGAAATAACTTCTTGAATTATTTTGGATTTTTTATACCAATTAATTATGATTATTTTGTTCACATTTCAAAATATGAAAATGTTAGTTAATGAGTTTTACCTTTAAACCCACGATATATTTATATTTTTGTTATTGGATATCAGCACTGTGTGTATAACCATCGTAAAGATCTACCACGTGCAGCAAAGAAAGTTTTATTTTAAAAACCACGTGACCAGTTAGAACGACCATATTTGAATAGTCCTCACATGTTTATCTCATTTTTTTTAGACTTTTTCGCTTGTGTCGAAGAAATTTGTTGAAGTAAATTGCTAGTTTAAAAAAGAGCTAAATAACCCAAAATTGGATGGAAAAACGCAATTCTGACCTAGTTTAGTAGTCGACTGACTTTTTTAATTTGGTTTTGATATAATTTTTGCAAATTTTCCCAATATAAGTAAATCGCAAGAAATTTTCTGAAATAACATACTAATTTGTTTGTAAATACTTTTTCGCGAAAGGAATAGGTATTTTAAAATATGAAAAATACTATAAACTAAACTGGGCCGCCATCGCCAGTTAGGCAGCGCTGAAGTCCATTGAACCGATAACTTGTGTTCGTAAGTCCTAAGTAATTGTTAAGTTCCCTAAAAAAAATATCGCTTTCTGAGAGAACTGTTGAAGCGAGGGCGGTAGTGTCTAGTAATTTATTCGTATTTTTTAAATATTTGGGTACAGTAAGAACCAAACTTTTTTCATAATTTAATGCTTTATTTTGAATTACTGATCGTATGCGGTAGTAAATCTGGCGAAACTTAAATTGATAAATTTCAATATCTCATTTAGAAACTATTTAAAAAAGATGAGTTTCCAAACTCTTTATTAGATAACTTATTTTTCATTTAAAAAACGTCAAATACCATTTGTCCAATTAAATTTCTAATCTAAGTAGAGATGTTGGTACCTATACAAAACGAGATCAAGAGCAGACTGTCTCACTTTTTGAGCTATCTGGTTTTAATAATGGCTTTGAAACAATCTTATATTACAAGGTCTTGACTGACTTGGAAAGATTACCAAAAAGATTATTCGCTACATTTTTTTGGCATATTTAGCAAAGAAGCTGAAAAGAGTTTTGTTTTTTTCTAACTTACTAAACAATATTCTTAAAGAGGTATCAATACAAATAAGTTGTTAATTTTTTTTAAGAAAATCATTTTTATCCTCAGTTTTCGACAAAGAAGCAACAGCTTTGCTCTTATTTAATTAAAACATTTGAGTAAAAGATGAAAGTCTTGCCATGAGTTCTGGAGTTTTGTGAAGATTTTTGGTCTGGCTGACATAGACTCTATTATTGGAATTGTCTCAATCTTGGTATTAATTTCAAGCCAAAATCAAAACAATATCAAAACCTGTATTGTCTTGTTGCCAGTCTTAAGGTTAACTAACTTTTTTTTTAAAGTTGGCAACAACATTAATTGGCAACATTATTTAATGTTATGAACTTGTTTCAAGTGACTTCTTACATTCATCAATAATTTATTAATTAATAATTTACAATAATGCCGATAGTATATTAAATTAAAAAAAATGTGGTTACATACAGTGTCCTCATAAATAATTAAGAGCAACGAGATAGCTAGAATAACTAGGCAAACAATATAAAAACTAAAAAATTATTATAGGCCCCAAGAATCACGTGGCTCCTTATAGTTATGATAAAGAATAACGGTCTAATTTGTGTCATCATAATTTTTAAGACAGAAATAAAAAAGTATAAACACCATTGTAAAAATTTTTATTTTCCACAATTTGCTAGAAGCTGAGCAAATAAATGCCCGCATCCCATTTTGTTATTTACTAAAACTGTTCACCATAAGACTAAATAACTACTTAACGCAGTGAAACCGCACTTGGCGTGCCCTCACTGCCTCTCGCTAATAAAATAGACAGTGTTAGTGCTGTGGTATTTTGATACCAAACTGTGTGTTTCCACACACGTCATTCTGCGTCACAGGCCTCCAATTGAGTAGACATAAAATAAATGAAAACAGAGCATGATATACATAAAACTGAGTTTGAAACGGAATGAAACTCGTTATGCGAAACTGTTTGATTTGGCCGATGTCAAACAATGGTATATGCAAAACTGAAAATTAATGTAAAGTCGTGAAACAACCTTTTATATAAAAAGTAACTGTGCAACTCGTTTTTAGTTTTCCGGTAGTAAAATTGCTTTTTGCTGATGTTCCAAGGGCGTAAAAAAGAAATTGCTAAGAACGATGATGTAGCTGTCAGGTCATCACGCTCGCGAGTTTTGTTAACATCATAAAACGTTACTTCGCCGTTGGTTTGCTCCCTCAAAAAAGTCGTGGCCGGTCTAAAGCTGCAGTGCAACAATGTGCCGTGATTTTTGCGGAAATTTTGCACGATATTGCTGCTTATATGGGATGTCACCCTGTTGTTTCAAGCAACTATTTACCGGCCTGACAAGTTCAGGGCGTCTTTGAAATCTGATTGAAATTCAGCAAGAGTAAAATAATGTCATGTCTTACACGGCTCGGGATTTCAGCTAGGCAGTTTCACGTGGAGAGTTGAGATATAGGGGAGAGGACGGGGGCTGTCGTGTTCGATAGCTGAAGATTGATGCTCCTTATGGATAAGTTACATCGCCTCCGCGAACTGCAAACCCGTCAAGCATTTAAGGGTGGAAGATGATTTTTTGACTTGGGTTATTGGAAGACAGCACAAAGGCCATCTCCTTTTTCTTAATTACGTACGCCCGATGGACCTTTTTAGCGGCCGCCTTGCTTTGTTATCATCGTTATTGATTGTGATTCCTGGAATATATACGGGGAGGAAACGAGTCAATACATTTTTTTGGAAAATATCACGCCAAAACAGGACGCACAAATATTGCTCCATTCCTCTTTGGACAGTTCCATTAATAACGCGATTGCCACAGGACAATTCTTGTGTTAAAGGTGCGCATCGATCAGGTTCAGGATAGGGGATAAAGATGCGACGATATTGCCGTTTCATCAATTGTAACGGTATATCCGGGAAAAGGGTAATGATAGTGTTGTTAGCGTAGTCAGTTTACGGTGACAGATAAGTATTGGTAATAAAAGCAATGACGAGGATACTGGTATAGCAATTTTCTTTAAATTATTCTATGTACAAAGTAGTTGACACAGTAATTTGTACCCTTTTTTCTACTATATTTCCTTAAATACGAGTAACCTTTTTTTGTTTTCACTAGAGGCAATCACAGAATGTGTTAAAAAAAGCTTTCGGTTTAGCTGGTTTCCAAAATGATTTTGACCGCAGTCATACAACGATATACAGTCTTTTGGTGATGCGAAATCTTTGAATCAATAAAACCACAACAAACTGATGTCAAATTAAAAAAATTGAATTTTTGTTTACCTAAGGGCCGATAACTTTATCCTCGGGATAAATTTTGAAAAATACATTGTTGTAACAATTGTCACCATAGTAATAATTATACCACGAATAACTTATCCGGCGTTTATCTGACGATTGTAAAATCCACCCTAAATCGAAGTTAGCTAACTTCCTCGTGTTTGTAACTAAAATATGGTATTAAAGTAACTTAGATCTATGTAACTGAAAGTTAACTAACTAAAAGTTGACCATGAACTTAAAAACGGACCCTTAGAGGAGAAACTAGACTAAAAGTTATCATAATAATTATTAAGAACTATCTCCAAACGGCCCTACACTTCACTATTCTCTATTAATGGTGTCTTAAAGCGTATCAAATTTCCGCGTAAAAATTGCTTTATGTGTTGACGGTTCATTAGGTTCGGAAAATTCGAGAAATTGTATTTTCGAATAAGGGTTGATTGTACCGTGATCACATTAGTCGTTTAAAACTCGACTGTTGAGAAATCGCGATAAAAAGCGGACCGTGGATTTATTCAGCTGCGAAAAATCGTATTTGAGAAATCGAATATCTATTGTTATCTTTTTTAGTTGCTATCCAATATTGTCGGGTAAGACGAAGAAGCCCTGTTGGAGGGATATCGTTTTTATGGTTAGGCGTCGGACCCTGTCGTCCATCGCTCACCAGACAATATTTGAGCCCTGGTCCGTATTGAGGGCAGCGCAGCGCCCGATAACAGAGACTCTAATGGACCCGTATTAAATATCTGCCCTTGCTTGCTTGCTTTCTTCCTATCATCTTTCATCATCTACGTCATGTCACATTGACGTGCATCCAAGAAGTTTGGTTTTATCGGAAGGATTCGATGGACGTGAAAAGCACGGCTTAAGTTAACTCGCGTCGTATTGTGTTTGGAAGATTCTTTCTGTGTGTTCCCAACAAATACTAGATAGATCAATTTACACACCACTTTAAATTCACTTAACATCGATTACGTTACACGCACTTCGGCTTGTTTGTGGACAAAACAGCAAAAGTGTTTTGGAACATAATACTGCGAACTTTATTTTTGCCTTCTTTTCGCAGACGATTCTACTTCAGTGGTTCATTACACCAGAAACTGAGGATGGGTCACCTCACATTTTTGCACTTTAAATAAAAAAATTAATAAAATTTGTACTAGTAGTCCGTAAGTGAGTGGTGGCTGTAAAATGTTGAAAGCCATTTTATTGTTTGTTATCCTAGCTGCATTTGGACGAATTTGAACTCTTCCCTCTTGATTCTGTTATTTTAACCATCATTCAAAGTAAGTCTTTTCTCAATCTAGCCTGGACATTGCAACAGCAATAATTGATCTTATCCATAAATTTCTTTGTTAATATAGAACCGACACTGACCAGCAGTTTGCTGTTTCCAAATTATTGTCGCTCATTTAATTTAATGTTGATAACTCATTTAATAATTTAATGGTATGGGGCTGAACTGTGCGCACTTTCCGTATCCAAACATCAAGTGTCAACATCTTGAACAAATACGTTGTAATTTGCTAGGCAAAGCGAATCAGTTAAAATTGTAGTTGGTAATATCTAATTTATTTAGTCACTGGGTAGGTAGATAGTCATTTAATAAGCTTCAGAGTCTCGTTGTTTAAAACGTTGGTATCACATGCAATACGCAAAAAATGTATTAGGAAAAGCACATGACAAGGGGTAAGAAGGAGTGTCGCGACACGAGCCGCAATCTTGAATGTAATAATTTATCGGCGTGAATTATTGATGGTAGTCGTATTAGAGTCCAATATATACGACTGTGGAGCCGGATGTTACGGAACAACGATGTTCTTTATGTGTAAAGCATTGTTTGTTCTCACATAAAACAGATTATGGTCCCGTCTATTTCCACCTATATTTATGATAGATATCACATCGATATTTTAGTTGGCCCGAAAATTGTGATTTATTCATCTAAACTGACTTACACGACAAAAACCATTTATCTCTTCCTTGTTTTGGGGTTTCATCACTTGTGTGTACTAATGTAAAAGCGATGTTAACTTGAATAATTTATGAACCGAGCACCAATTCACAAAATGTGACAAAACTCTAATCAACTGCATTTGTTCCCCAAATTAATTGATTTCTAGAATCGTGTTACTACGTAATTATCGAGTAAAAAATCTTGTTTTTAAATCAATAGTATTCCGCCAAGCCACCATTGAACGAGCCTAGCGAGATGACGTTGCAAAAGCTGGAAGACTGATTGGAATATCATGAATCATCTTTGTTATTGATCATTCTTCAAGTCTTCAAATTACCACCTCGTTTAGGGTTACTCGAATCAATACCGCACAGTATTAAAATTTTAACACAGTTGTACGCACAAATGGCATGTTTCAGTTTGCAATGATAAATTATTTAAATTTGTATTTAAAGCTCATTACATGCAACTGCCACCAACTTTATGAATTATCTATTCGTGGAACCTCTATATTGTCAACAGTTATTGTCACTCCATATCTTCATATCTTGTTTATAGGCTCGTGTTTGACTGATAGCGCAAATATTTAGCATTTGCAGCAAATTGAGACCATGCATAAATAATGTTTGTTGTTTACAAAATAAAAACCCAGTTTTGTGATTTGCACGATTTTGAAATATTTCAACAAAAGCGCGTAATTTGTTTCATCATGGTCCAGTGGTGGCAAAAATACACACAATTTTTTTCACTGATAATTGAATAAATTAAAGATGGTGAAAAGTAATGTGGCGTTTTAATTTACAATGTATTATAAGGAAAAAATAAGCTTAAGTTTTCTTTAGATTAATAAAACATTGTAATACTGAATCACACTGCCCAGTCAGCAAGTTTAAAAGCAAGAGTGCTTATTTTTGTAAAGTTTGGAAGTAAAATCCAGCTTTCTTTGACCTTGTCAGCTTTATGGAGCAAAAGTGCGAGTAGCATTTTAATATTAATAAGACCGTAAAAAGTATTATAATAACATGGAATTGTTATTTTTTCGAAGAATGTTAAAGCAGTATTAAATTATGCACCCCGAGAGGTCCCCATTCTCATTTCATTCTGTTTATGGTGAGGCAAATCGTTTATCAAATTTAAGCTGTTATTTTTCATCCAATATAGATCGCATTGTTGCAGACAAAGGTTACATAAACAGCATGTGATGTGAACAGTAAATCACAGCGCTTTGGAAAAGGCGATTACGAGAAGCAGCACTACCGCCGTCTTTATATTTCTGGTCAATTTAACTAAGCCATATCGGTTTATTCCTGATTGGTTGCGATCTATGGTGTTATGATTTGAAACAACGCGATTCTAAACTTTTATCGCAGCTTCACTGCCTTTATTGCCGGTCAGTTGAGATTGTGTGGTTCATTTTACGTCCAAGTTATTACGTATCGCACATTATTGGCTTTCTGATGCTATGGAATAAAATTTAGATAGCGGCAAGGAAAATCTACCAGAAAATAAATTGAACCGATTCACTCGTCATTTCAAAAACTGTATAAAACCTACACATTTAATATCCTTGTTTGTAGAAAATAAAATTTAATAAAGGTAAAAGCGGGAAGATAAGGATCATAAATTTCGATTTTTTGCTAACGCGGTTTGCTGAATCAACAGTTTCTTTTAGCGTGTCCACGAACGAAAGGCAAAGTTCAAGATGTGTGTGCAAACTTTGTTTAAAGAAATATAAAATCAGTTTTCCTCAAACTTTGTTGTCACCAGTGTTTAATTGAGTCAAGAGTGGGTGGAACCGAATTCTAATTCAGTTTACAAGTTGAAGAAGAAAGAAAATAGCTTTGTGTAGGTTTAAAGTGAAACAATTTTCTCTGACTGAAAATAAATAGAAATCTCTCGGAAATTTGTAGCGAAAAAGATTAATTTTTGTTAAACTGATACATTCATTTCCTGGAAATCTCTTGCAATTTTTTCACTCTAGAAACGACGTTGTTGCAAAGACCTTTATATTCGAATCAGACTAATTTTTTCCTCCTTGATTTTTCCTCTATTAATACTGAAAAAAACTTTCTTGCTACTTCTCTACACAGTACGTATTATATTTTTTTTTTGGTTTTTGACACTCTGAAGAGATTGAAGCTATGTTTCAAACAGGCCATGTTGTTCAAAAACATTTTAAATGCCGTATTCGACTAATTTCGTTTATGTTTATAAGAAATATAAATTAGTTGAACAAACAAAGCACTGATCAGGCAATGATCACCAAATTATTAGAATTTTGTTATTCCTGCTCAGAAAAATTGTTATAAATTTTCCAATTTTTTTTTATCGCTGGCTAAAAAGTAGCAAATTGCTTTTCGGTTACTGATGAGGTGCATCTTAATTTTTGACGGGTTACGGCATTCGATTAATTATTATTCCTGATAATTTGTTATTGATCAAGAATTTTAAGTTCCGTTGATTTTCTCCAAGGAAAGCTTTCATAATTTCCGAACATGTAATTAAATTTTATAGCCGTCTTTACATAATTAAATTTTCTTCGACTCTGCCATATCAATATTGACTCTGAACTTCTTAATATTAATATAAAGTATAGGGTCCGTTGCAAAAATTCATATTGCGTTCGCTCTTGTATTTAGGGCAAATCGATCGTTTCAGCTTTTCTGTAATCAAACGAGCGCTGCAATTTTGTATTTTTCTTTCTAATTTTGCATTACAAAGAATGTGCTTTGAGCTTCAGTCGGCTAAGTAAAGGGTACTTATGGCGGAATTATTGGTCTTAGAGTGGAAGTAATAAGGCAGTATGCGTCGCTTACGTGTTGGTAAGCTGAGGATGCAGTAATGAGTTCGCTTTGTAAAAATTTTAAATATGAGTGCAGAGGCTTTCAGAGAGGCGCTCTTGTAAGTTTATTGAATTAATTAAGACTTTTCCCCGGATGAATACTAAGTAATCCTTTAAAATATTGTCCATTAAAATTCTGCAATAGATTTAAGTGTTAATTCCCCAGTCAGGTTTTCAATTATGAGAAACACGGTGGACGGGCACAAGTTCGCCCTTGGGGCAATACAGAAGAATAACGGATGGCAGTTTGTGAATTCTATTTTAAGCCAAACTCATTTTATGTCCCTTTCAAAACAGGACTTATTTTCTGAAAGCGGCGCTCGTCCCAAATATAAGGCGCTTTAATAGGATAAAAATTTTAATATAGCTCCACTTGGAAAAATGAACACAAATTCACCTGAAACTCTTACAAATAAAATAATCTTTTAAATGCAAATCTGGAGGTGATGTGGAAAGCAGCTTGAGGAATTTATCGATTCGGCGCCGGAGATATTAATGTTTCGCTTTTCTGACTCCGAGAAAAGTTTCATTAGCAACAGTTCGAGATTTCTCTTGACGTCAAGCGAGTTTATCGTCTGCTTTTGCTTAACAAATAATGCGAAAGTGCGCATAACTCATAGTGATAAACTGATAAGCAGTTTGGCCGAAGCTGTAATATTAAGATAGCGTTTAAGTGACTGTTACAGTAACGCCTTCCATGACTGATGCGGCTGCCTTGAGGATTTCTCCACCTCCACCCTGTTAACTCCATTAACAGGATTCGGTGCTAGACCCACTTGCGAGGGTTAAACATTTACCACTGTTTGAATTTTTGAGGAGAAAATGGCGCGTATTAACGGTAGCATTGTCAGATTGACGAAGGCTCGGATTTCTACGGGAGCTATGTCAGCCGCCAATCCGATTTGAATAATCCGGCTTGAAAGTGCACATGCACACATTTTCACACGTTCCGTGACATTTCTCTTTTCAAGTACTACCGATGTTACTTTCGCAGGACAATGCATGTCATCGCATTTGTAAGGAGCGACCATTCATGATACAACTTCTGCTATCCAAACCGCAACATAATTCATGTCGAAAATATGGTAAAAATGTAGGTATTTTTTTCCGTTAAGCCATAAACTGTTTTCTAGTTTTTTAATCGGCCACTATTTTTCGATTATTGTTATATGTTTTTAAATAGTTGTAAATACAAAATCAGATAAGTACAACCTTTTTGAGTGAAGTTGTAAAAGAAACATCTTTCTTGAAACCCCTTAGGGAGGGAGGGTCACTTTTCTGCAGTTTCTGCTATTTTGTATTTTTGTAGTGTTTTAAAGTAACAAGTGTTCAATATTATTTCTGGTCAGATCGCCTATGTGTGGCAATTGTCACAAAAAACGTATGTGTCGGAAACAGTGACACATGATAGCTGTCAGTGCTCCGCTTTTTAACCTCTTGCATACTTTTCGAGTTTCTCTGTCTTCCTCTAAATTAAAATCAACTTGCAAGTGTTTTCGCTGTGCTTTTTGCCCCACGTGCGTTTTTTTTTTGTAAGCGACTTTGTTTTCGCCCGTTTTGGGCCTGCTCTTGTTTTCTGGACTTTTAACGTGAACTCCGCAATGGTTTTACCTTGGAACAAAAACAATTTATGGTGGAAGCCTATTTAAGAAATGGCACAAAAGTTGGTGGGGTGTGGATTTATTCAAATCAAGCAGCTCTCAATGATTATCTGGAGCAATTCCCTGATGAAGTTGTGGACGGCAAAAATGTGTAAACAAAATGTGTGCAATTCTGTAAGAAAAAGGGTTTCAAAGTGCATTGAAGTAGGAGGTGGACATGTTCAACATCTTTTATAATAAAATTTATTCATTTACCTACCAGTGTTTGTTTATTTTGAGTTTTAAAACAGGCACGAAAAGAGGTTAGGTGCAGGCCACATACTGCACATACGAAAAGGCGGCCAAAAATTCACACGTTCAACTGAGATAACGCTTGCAGAGTAAATTCTTGCGTCTCCATACAATTATCATGATTTGGAATGTGATTTTTATCAAAAACTCCTAAATTCAAAATCCATACAAATTATCATGATTTGGAATGTGATTTTTATCAAAAACTCCTAAATTCAAAAATAAAACAACATTTAGACAGTTGATAGCAAACCATATGAACTTATCACGCAACCTACGTTCATGCTAGAAAGAGAAAACCACAGCAAACCACGACCAGATCTAATATTGAACACATGTTATATTAAAAGAAATTTGAAATAAATAAAAATGTTTTTGTAATTTGTCGCCATTTTGATGCTTTAATAGACATATTAAAGCACGCAACGTCATCAAGTGCGATGTCATAATAGTCATTATTTGACGGAACATTTTACGAAAATTTTTAGGTTGGCAGGAAGCAAATTCGCGACCATATTTTTGCCAATTTCACACATTTCAAGGGTGTTCTTGCAAGATTACCATCCATACTCGTGTTTTTTGACTGAATTTGGATTAAACAAAAATTTTAAATCAATTTTTCACTTTCAAAATTGAGACAATGACCAATCGTCACAAAAATCCCTAAATCGATTAAAATAACAATTTTTGTTTAAAAACGGCAAAAAGGAGGCAAATTACAAAAAATAGTATAAAAAAACTCGTTTCATAAGACCTTGAAGCACTCATTCTTCCAAGAAACTCGTGGCTAACGGCACTTGTTTTTGAAACTGAATTCGTGCTTCAAGACTGTTTTATGGAACTTGTTTTTTAATATACTATTATTATCTTTATTATTTTTATATACGTATAATCATTTAAGCTGCCACTTCAAGTAGTGATGGGCCCATCAAACCTAGATGACTCTCTTATGGCTTATGCATAGCTCAACTTCGAAATAATTTGATGTCGTAAAACGGTGAAACAGTCATGATTAAAACTTTTAACGTTAATCAAAACAGGATGAAGTCCTGTCTTAAAATTCCAAGATGGAACAAAAGTTTGGTCTAGACATTATGAAGTACAGTAGATTTATACTTTGATGATGGTCGTAATTTTCCAAGAATATTTTTATTTTGTTTTATAAATTGGAATTCCACACATGAGTGGCGTTTTCTGTAATGTAAAATATACGGTGGGCACCATGTACCTAATAATTTGTACCAATTAACTGACTTTGAGAAGGGTAGGACTATTGATTTATGGATATTGGAATGGAGAGACGCGCTGGCGAAATTTGGACCAATTGTGTGATTCGAATGTCAACATGATGCAAACAAAGGGTGGCCGCATATAAAGCGAAAATTCAAATTATTTAGTGGAACCGACTTTATAGTCAATGAATTTGTTAAGACATCCGATTGCATGGAAAGAGCGCTGGTGTTAACATTTTTAATTGCCTGTTTTAATTTTGAACATTTTTGTTGACATTTCTCTTTATGAATTCAGCGGTTGTAATGATAAACCAATATTTGGTTATTTGTTGAATGAAAAAACAATGTCGAGCCTTATGTATTTTACAAAACTTGTGCTTTAGATATTTGTTTATTAATTCAAGTTTTGTTAGAGTCGCATTGCAAATGATAAAATATAAATTCCAGTGCGATTATTATCCGGTGAAAAGTCATAAATGATTCTCTGATTTCAATTTGTTGAAATTTTCATTGGGGCCCATTTTCTTGGCGTCAACGATGGATCGATGTGTGCTTTGTTCGACTTTATCGGCGTTCCATCTAAATGAAAATTTAAATTACCTCGAAAGTCACATCTAAAAAGTGGATACTTAATATCAGAAGGAAAATATTGTCATTCCGAGTACACCTTCAATATCTTAGAATTCCCTCAAAGTAATTTCATATTTTGCGAGCGAATATAAACATAAAATGTGCAGAAATAACAAGGGAGAATCTCTCCACATTTTAGTCTATTGTTGTTAAAGGAATGCGAAAGCAAAATAAATTTAAAGGCTTCCATCGATTATTATTTCTGCCCGTCAAAGTATTTTTATTCGTGAACCTTGGATCCGGCGATCCTCTTGGGAAATATAAACTGTGCTAACCTGTCTTTGCTTTTGTATCAATTAGAGCCAAAAGGTATACGGCGTGAAAGGAAACACAAAACTTTACTTAACCACAGATCACTTATTATTAGGAAACAGGAATAAACACTGAAAGTTAATAACATCGACCCGGGAGCTTGGCGAAATATTTTAATTGATGCATTAAATGCGATAGGCGTTGTTATTAAAAACTACAGTAAATTTTAGACGGTCCCATTAAAGAGATCCTTCCATGTTAACAAAACCAATTACGCCACGACAGGATGCATATTAAAACCATTCGTAAATCCCTCAAATCATAATTCTTAGCGGCGGTTTCTATTCTACCACTTCATTAGGGAGGAACTCTAGTTAAAATCGATAAGTTTAAAGATGAAATTCGACGGAACTGCTCCACCGCCCCATAAATTGCCAAATGGCAATAAAATTACAACTTAATTGTTCCAGACCGTATCTGAAACACCTTCAAAATCGCGATAAAATTTTAACACCCTTTTGGATAAAAAATAATTGCACTTCCAATTAAAGGACGGATAAAGCCATACGTTTTTCGCAAACGTTTTATTCTTCGATTGCTTCCCTACAAAAGGCAGTAAACTGACATAATAGAATAATAAAACTTGGAAGTGTCGAATAAGTAAGCTTTCCTGTGTTCGAGGGTGACACTCTTGAATGAAGCCAGAACAATTAGCTCGGGCTGGAGAAACTGTTCAGTGTTCTCTCGCAGCATTCCTATTGAACGCTTTCCCATTGAGAACAGAGCAGGAAGGCTGCGCTTATAGTAGAACTTATTGCACTGCAGCTATTCCAGCTTCACCTGACAGCTATAACTCTCAATTAGAGACCTCAATTACTACGTAACAAACCAGTCGTAAATTCATACGATACCATAATAATGCGTTTATCAATTACTTTGCGACACCGAAATCATATAAAACAGTCACTAACTCGAAATAATAGCGCAGCTTGTAAATTTACAAAATTCCTATTCAATTTTCGCCTGCTATTTTATTACATGATTGCTGGCGTGTTTAACAGTGCTTTTGTACACAGGTAAATAGTAACGAGCCAAAAAAATTGTTAATAAGAGATGGATGAATACATAAATGTAAAGTTTAAATTGTTAAACAGTTTTATTACAGCACGAGTTTACACTGAAAACTTCCAATAAGGTGTTATATTTAGACTTTCTTTAGGAAAAAACACTTGGGTAAACTTTTCTATTTAAGTGAAATTGTGTAAAATACGTTTCAGACGTTGCTTTAATTTCTCTCCAACAAAAAGAATCTTTTCAAGTTATTTTACTGCTGATCTCTTCAATTCAAGTAAACGAGCATGCAAAAACTTCTCTAAAGTTAGATAATTATGTATTCGTTCGTCGTTTTGCTTTTAGAAAAAGTGTTTGACGATATAAGACTTTTTGTCATTTATATTTTTACTCGTGTTTGTTGATCTTGTGAAAATGGTGGATGCGCCGGGTTTGCAGACGTATAAAAACAACTTTATCCAAATTGTTAACAGTAATGATGTGAATTACGAGACAATTGTTTTGTGTAATTTTACGTGTTGCAAAAAGAGCAATTATATTTTGCTCCAACACATTTAATTGTCGTAACGGAACGGTCGGTTTGTCCGTCTCCTTACAGAATGGTTTAGGGAAGGTCAGGCGTCGTTGACGAAGGAAATGTCACATTTTCTACGTCCTTTATCCATTTCAATAAACCTTCAATCCGTTCCTCTTCACTTGTAAGCATTTTCGTGGGAAAAATGCTAAGTTGGAACTGGAAGAAGCAGTCAGCTGAAGCACCGAATCAAATAATGGTTTCTGTTACGCTTGAAACAAATTTCAAATAATTACTAATTTATTTTCAACGGACTTTTAATATTGCAATTAGTTTTGTTGTTTCTTTGATTAATAATCTTGTAGCATATTACTATTGTGGTAGAGTATCGGTTCGCGCTTCTAGTTTGTAGCTGAAAATGTAAATTTGCATTTCAGTCGGTAGTTTGCACTTCTCTTTGGAGATATTAAGTTGAAATTTGCACACCTACAACACTTTGTATATACATTTCAAAGATCTAAAAGTATTTACATCAATAATGAGCATCAGCTTTGTATATTTAAAATTTGACTGTAGTATTTTTTGCTCAATTCATTTTCCCCCAAATGTAATTAATTTTAAATAAAGGAAGTACGTTTACGCTTGTTCCACGAATTGTGCGCCATAATTTTCTACTCTTGTCTAAGATACGCAATTTACGCGCATTATTTTAGGCACTAAAAATGATGAATGCTAGCCAAGTTCTATTGCAATTATATAACTAACTAGCAACTACTCGCACACCACAAACAATAATTTCTGAAGGTTTACTCTGATTACCATAAAACCACAGTTCGAGTGACATAATTTATTTATGCGTGATCTCTGTATTTATCCGTCAAAACTGCAGTGTTTTTGTTTAGTGTATTTTCATGTACTTTTTAAAATGTTTTCGTAGTACGACATTTGTACGTTATGCATATTTGTTGTCGCATTGAAGGATTAATAAACTGCATATTAATTGCAAAATCAAGAAAAGGTAAATATTTTTTTCAAGAACAAATTATTATTATTATTATCCACACATAAAATTGTCTAAATTTATGGCGGCTGTAATCTTGTTTACGCTAGCGATTCCAACACAGAAATAATTAAACCAACGATAAGTAAAAGATTTGAAAGAAGAATGCACTGTAGAGTAAGACAGTGCACGACAGTTAACATTTCAAAGATAATGAAAGAAAAAATTAAATCGATTTATGAGTTTAGGTTACATTAGGTCAGGTGAGAAGAGAGCATTAAAAATCTAGGATGAATTTTAGTATCCTCTGGCCAACTCGCAAAGAGAGTACTAGAAACTTTGGTCAAATAATGGTTGCAATTTCAGTAGGAATATTGTAACTAGATAAATATAATGTATGTATTATTGTGCAGTTTAAGTTCGCTTGAAGCTATTTTTAACTTTTCCCGATTTGTGCGGCTAGATACTCTAGGGTGAAATTCATAACATCTTCCCATTCGGTGTATACGTTATATATTTCTGTGTATAATAACATACCGTCAGCAAATTGGACCGCGCGTGTTATTTTATTGGTAACCGTATTTCCCCCAAGAACAGAATCAATATGTGAGCAGATATCTGTGGCGTCAAATTTTTTTCAATAAACACCATAAATAAGAAGCAACAAAAGGCTCTGGTTGAAAGTCTTGAAATCGGAGGGTGCTAAATGGGGCCTTTCTGGCGACTGATACAGTATCTGGGCGACCGCCGCCTCTTTGTCATGGCGTGTCGTTTACGGTACAAACAACCAAAGGCTTCCCCATCGTCATGACAACGTGGGGGAGTCGCGAAGCACCCCCTTAATAAAGTCGCTGCGGGGGGATGACTCGGCTCCGGACTATAATGTCAACTCCAAGTCAATTGTTACGGTAAATATTAGGTGAAATATTTATATCCTCACCTGTTAGCTCTTCACAACGTCCAGACTAAATTCAAGCATCGTTCGCTTCCCTAAAACACTTAGAAATAGCTCTACAACAATCGGCACGTTGTTCCGTTCCACTGCACCTCATCTAAGCCGATTTACGCGGATTTGCTGGAGACATTGTACTCAATTTTTTAACGGAAGGCTAATTTAAACCTATAGTAATTCCGCTAAAACTCGGGGATAATACTGAGAGCTCTCCTCCGAAAAAAAGTATTTATTCGTAGCCGAATCGACAATTTCTGTCTGCGCTTGTAAGTTTCCAAATACGTCAAGTCTTATTTGCAATTGATACTTTGAAATAAATACGCGATTGTTGGGGTTTACAACAGAGAATCCGAAGTGACATTTCGGTTACTAAATAAGAATAATGTTTCATGTCTGTTCTGGCGTATTTTTAGCGATTGCTCTTTTACCAGAAAGATCATTCATTATTTTTATTATTTTATTTGGTTGAAGAAAAATTTAACGAGAAGTCTTAGATGTTTACTTACGTGCGGAATATGAAATTCTTCTCTTATTGAATAGGTGGAGTCCTATTCTCTATTCTCTAGTTCCTTGTTATTGAAAATACTGATGTCTAATTGGAAAGTTCTTTATTGATGCGTAAAAGATTTTCTCGAAGAAAACAACAATCATTTTAAAAAAAAGTTAAACAGCCTGCGTCAATATAGAAATGCAGTTATTTTATTCCAAAATTAAAAAAATTAAAACGAATAACTTGACCAAAATACAATTTTGAAAAGCGGTTTTCATTTTCATTTTTTGATGAATTACTAAAAGATGCAAGGTAATAGTATATTATTTAACGAGTTTGAGTGTAAATCGGACGCTTTATTTCACGAGAGGATTTTTAAACGTCGAGTGATAGCGAGAGGTTTATCATCCACGAGGTGAAATAAATGAAGCGATTTACACGAAAACCAGTTGAATACAACATTTTATTCATCAAATTAGACTCAACAAGGCTTAAAATTGCTTTAAATCTGTTAAAAATAATCTGACGTTTCGTATTGAGAAATGCCAAACAGTTGTCAAAACTTCCTTACACAGGCGAAAAACCGTAAGTTTTGACATTGTCGAAGAATAAACATTATTAATTAATTATTCTTCGTGAATCACCCTGTACTTGTGACTAATTAAGTAGAATAGAAAAGGTCCCACAAAAATTGTTCTCGTTTCTTGAA
Organism: Tribolium freemani; assembly: GCA_939628115.1. Classification (NCBI taxonomy): domain Eukaryota; kingdom Metazoa; phylum Arthropoda; class Insecta; order Coleoptera; family Tenebrionidae; genus Tribolium; species Tribolium freemani. The sequence continues at coordinate 12,715,287 of OW626785.1, read as the reverse complement.
TGTATTGATTTTTCAAAAAATCCATTTGAATTCTGGAATCAATCAATTTTATTATGCAAGATGTGTTTCAGTGACGGATGGGTTATTTGAACGGGTGGATTATTGATACTATGTCTAGGCTTACTTATTTACTGCCAAAGACCTCATCTTAATAGTGGCGAATGATGATTCCAATTAATTAATGAATCCAATACGTATTTTGTGTTGTTTAATGAAAAATTTAAATTCCGGTATTTTCTGTTTTTTGTAATAAAATATTTATTTGCTTTTATTGTCAGCGATGTGTTAAAATGATTACTTACAAATTTGGTGTGATTATAGGGTGGTAAATGAACCTTGCATGAAACACTTAATTTATACTACCATTTCCTGTTGTGTAAATATTCCATGCGTACGATAATGTCTTTAACCCACCTGTTGCATAAATAACTATTGAACAGTAAAACATTCATTATTTTATGACTGGTAAAATTTGACAATATATTACTGCCAAGAAAGTAGATGAAAACAAATGGCCATGCAATTTGGATGTGATGACTGCTTATGCCATTACCGCTAGTTGCTTTATTAACATCTTGGTTTAGTGGATAAGTTAAACTAGATTTAGGTAGTTGTTTACAAACATGAAGTACACATAGTTGTTAGTCAAGTCTCTATTGCAGATAAAGTTTAACGATTGGGTACCGTAATTAAATAGCCAGGTGAATGCCAGTCGTGCGTGTACAATTTCTCCATTTTGATGACTTACGTTAGTGCCCCCAGAAACGAGAATTAACTTGGGAAATGCATTTTTAATAAAAGTAATGGTGGACATATCTTTTAGCCTAGGCGTCAGAATTATAATATTCTTCTGGCTTAATGAACGATCAGGAACATTGTTAAATTTTACGTTTGGAGTGGATGACTTCATTGGTGCTTAATCAAGCTGATGGACGAGTGAATGAGCGTCCGAAATATTTACGATCGCAATGTCTAGACTCATCGGAAGGCACTAAAAAATGATGCAGTTTCCTCAAACTTTCAAACGCGATAACAAATTATCGAATCGGAATCATTTTATCGAAAGAGAGAAAATGTAGACAAGCGTAATTCGAGAATAATTGCGGAAGCTCTTGCCTAACGTTCCACAAATACGTGGCGCCGCCAAATCAAATTAAGTTCCAAATTAAAGCAATTCAAGACAGAAAAGCAACAATCCTCAATTTAATAACAAAAAGCCACGTCATGTACACTTCAATTGTAATAATTACTAACAAGAGTTCGGGCTTTAATCCGCAAGCCGCCCTTCCACGAGAGTAATTGGGGTAAGTGGATGCCGGCTGGAATTATTTTGTTTAAGTGTTTTCATTAAAGTTTATGTAAACGGTAGGCGCAAAAATTGGTTGCGTCAATAGCAGCGTAATTTATCGACGGATTTCGGGCGCCTTTGACTTGCTCATTTTCGGTTTTCGGTATGATTGTACAGTTCAAACCAAACGGGAGGGATAAATATTGACACGGATTACTCAGGAGTCCGTCTTCTTGAGTAAGCTCAGATGCGCAAGCACACAGAAACTGGATGTTTATACTAGTCATATTTACATACTGATGATCAAATCGTGGTTGTATTGCCCTAGGTAATTTAATTCTTGACGTGCTTGAGAGCTCCATTTGTACGTCGAACTTTCAATAAAACTTTACGAATTTAAACAAACGCTTATTCTTCACGATTTTGACTTTGATGCTGACTGCTCTCTGATTGTCAATTATTCTAAAATTGCTTCATTTTAAGAGTAGCTTAAAGTTTTATCGAGATTGTCTTGTCATTGTAAATTCAGCTGTGTACATCGATTTTGTTGAAATTTTTCTAGAACTAATACAAACTTTTCTAAAAGTTGTACTGTTTATAGTTAACGGATGACCTTTTTTCCTCAAGTTGCAATCTTAAAAGAGTGAAATTTTATAACTATAAAATAATACAATACTCGGCTCTGATGCAGTAAAGCCGTGAAGATAAGGTTTCTTCATGGCTGTAATGGAATTAAGTACACCATATAAAAATATATTATGGTGCAACATTGTACGATACGATGCTGAACTAAATTTATATGGTCATATAAGGCATCCAAGGAAGAAATTAAGTCACAACGAATTAAAAATAAATCGTTTGTATACTCACTGAAGATATTTAAATTGCTTTCGGGTTATGTAGCAATGATTTGTGCTTTCAACGCAAGAACTGAGGATCACCCAATTTATAAACTAAACAAAAGTTTTCCTGAAGTGACGAGCTAAATTTGCTCTAATAATAATTTCATGGCTTGGTACAAACATTCAATAATAAGTACAACGTCTCATTAAAATAACATTAATTTTGCTTGTACTAACTGTGGAACATTTTGCATGCGGAACTTGAGGTTGATACTTAAGATCTAATAATTGAACTTTAATTGGTGCTGTGTTAGTAAGGCGAGAGCAGAGGGAGTACTTAATAACTAGTAGTAAGGAAAATGTTCAGTCCAAGTGTGTTGATTTTCATTAATTCATATATGAAGAGGTTATAAATAAAAGGAGTCTATATTGAAATATCATTTAATTACGTTTCAAGGGTATAATTTCCCTTTTCTTCAGATTAAAACATGTCTAAAGACTATGACACAATTTGAGTGGTGGAAGTCTTCCTTCCAGAAAAGGGAAATTATACCCTTGAAACGTAATTAAATGATATTTCAATATAGACTCCTTTTATTTATAACCTCTTCATATATCAATATTGAGTCTAAGAAACCAACAAGCTTTTACATTCATTAATTCAGTTTTTATACTTTAATAACTTTGTTTTTTGACGTGTTAAAACTAAAATATTAAATATTTGCCTAATTAAAACGCAGAGTGATTGAATGTTAGCTAACATTGTGGCACTGGGGCCTGGGAATGAAAATTTCGCAATTCTACCATTAATTTAAACGATCGTGTCAATATTAGTAGATATAATTGCAAATGCAGCTGGAGACAAATTTGGGTCATTTACATGATTGAGTGTATGCAACAACGGAGTTAATGGTATTAAATCGCTTCATACGTGAAAATCTTTTGACTTGGCACGAGTTCATTGAAAGCGTTTAATCTGTGAAAGAGATTAATTGCTCCCTAGATTGATAGTTAATTGCGAAAAAATGATAATGAGTAATCGTTTTCGGGCGCTAAATAAAAACTAAAGCGTTAATCGAAAATATCTCATAAGCAGGATCCTGTAGTCCCCAAAGGCGCTCATTCAATTAATCGGAACAAAAACAGGATCGCAAAGTCCCTCAGTGATTGTCTTTCCAGTCACAATTCCCACACTGAATTATTTTTCGTTTAGGACGCTAATGAAATATTGCTGGATAATTCAAGAGCGATAAATGATTTAGTGAAAAGATACAACCGGCCAGATGATTTATGACCACACATAAGATCATCTCAACGACAAACATTTTAATCGAATTAACCCAAAGTGCATTTTGTGACGACAAATGTGTTTTCGAAGCTGAAAATATGTTGTAGACTGGATCTGCGGTTTTTGTTTTTTTACCAAATGATGTTGATTTGGCATTTCTTCGAATAATTTGAACCGCTTTCAAGCAAATTGTGCACTTCTAGCATCTTCAACAAATGGGTGATAATTAAATTATTACATTAGTCTGCCGCGTCTAAACGACTCCCTAAAACTGTGTCAACATAAACTCTAGCAGTTCCAATAATTAAACTCAAATTGCTAAATTAAACTTTATTGTATCATTAATTTTACCAGCTACCCCACATTAAAAGATTTATTTCATCACAAACTGCTAATCGCTCGAGCTAAATGTCTGCTCATGTTTAAAATTAGATTTTTAATATACATTTCCTGCATTGTAATCAAGTTTTTTTATTTTGTGTGTCCTTTTTGAGGGGAGCAATTTTGACTCTCTTTTAAAGGAATAGTCCTTGAGTTTTTCTTACTTCTTCCTCTTCCGTCAACTGCTCAATATGTTGAAGTACGTATGCACAAATTTATATCAGCTGGAGTACTTTCCTTATGCTGGCAATAAGACGAATGCATAATATTCCATCTGTCAGAAGTAATAATTCACCCTTTAAATTAAATACGACTCCGTCACTTTAATAAAATTATTATTGACGTAAAAATTTAACTGGGACACCTGTGCTTCTTTCACGAGAGTTCGTGCAAATATGAGAAATGTGCAAGTTGCTAATGCTTCAACATAATTAAATTTGTGTTAAAATAAATGGCTCAAAATTTGTTGGCACTTGAATAAACTAACACCGAGTTACCTAAACAATTCAAACAACTAATATTCAAGCGTCGGAGAATTAAAATATAATTGCTGTTTGCGTTTAAACAAACCAATAATTCACATTGCTACATTTTCAGCAGCTGGACGTTCATCCACAATGGTTAAATTTTTTCTTTTCTGGAGCTGATTATTTCAGAAATATTACTTCAGCTTCGTCACTTTGGGTAATTATCTGCTGATGAAATCGCTCTGTGATTAAAACGTAATTACGGCTTTATCACTGATTTAAATTTTTTATCTGGATGTTGTTAATCAAGTTCAAATTAAGTGCATGTCAATAATTTAAACGAACCAATTGTCAAGTCAGTGCTTTGGTGCATAGGAATTTGCATTATTTGCAAATACTCTCCAACCCAATCATTTTGTTTGTCACCTTTCAATTAACAGTGTAAAATCCAATTTATCACTTAATAATAAATGAAACTGGATTAAGTTTTAATGTTTAATGTTAATATTGGACTATTGTAATTAATCAATAATTTCCAATTCCAGTATAACTAATAAATTGCCCTTAATGGGTTACGCGAATTCGTAAAGGTTAACACAATAACTTTGGTGTCGGAGCACAGCTAATTACTATATCATGGAGACATGAATCATCCTAATGGCTGGGATCATCAACACTCACCTAATTAATCAGAAATGGGGTGGACCGAAACTGTTCCTCGAGCCATAAAACTTTGTAAAAGTACACCCCAAACTGATTTAAAAACCAAACTTTTTTAACTCTGTCGGCAAACTATCCGAATTTTCAACAATGCTCGAAATAAATATCACGTAAAAATTCAGGGATGTAGGGATCTAGGACGGTTTATATTAAGTGTGATGACATTGCTTGATATATTCACTAATGCAACCCATTTTGTCAGTGACAGTTATAAATTATGCTTTTTAATACGGCGTAATACCCACATATTACCATCACGAAGTGTGTAAAGGATCAGTTACATTTCATACACCCAACCTAGCCTAACCTAAATAATTTTATTAATGAATATGGAAGAATTCAGCGGGGAAAAACGCAATTAAAACGACATCACCGAGATTTTAAAAGATATTTTGTACCGTATGAAGTGTTTTGCTTAATTAAGTGAGAATTTTAACAAAAATTACATCTGGTACAATTCGAAATTATTTTATAAAGACTACACAGTTGAATAAAAAAATCGCTGGTAGTTATTAAGAATTTTGTTCGTCATTATTCAGATGGTTTTAAATGTAATACTTTATGACAAAAACAGGCAAAAGTTTTAATAAATAGGCATTTTATGGACGTCAGTGTGTGTTAGATATTTAGCCCTCTTCAATTTTTAAGCGCCTGCAAAGAAACTTCGTGTAAAGTCGTTTTTGTAATTTTGTCATAAATTCTTGATTCTTCCGTTATTATAGGAGAATCAATTAATCGTACGGGGCTTTTGAATATTTTAATCAATTTCTAATTTCACTCAAAGTCTGGATCAATAATTAAGAAGTTCTCTTTCAGAAATTACTGGAGTGTTTCCTTAAATTAAAGTTTTCGATTATTTAAACCTCTGTTAAATATTAGCGTTACCACAGGATGAGAGGAAGCGGTCGTTATTCATTCTGCAAATCGCATTATGAATCCCCTCGAATGTAATAAATTCTTAACCGTTTTGCAAATCGATTTAATTAAGGAAATCAGGTGAGCGTCCATCCTTGAATCTGTTTAGAACAATTTGGCGACCACAATAAACCGTCAAGAGAAAAAATGAGCACACAAAGACCCCGATAAGCAAACAATTAATCTCTTTCATGGCAGAGCTTTGTTAAATTTACAGTGTGTATTTTGCAGAGTGCAGAAATGTCAGCGTAGCGTGGGCTCGTTTTTTCCCGCCTAATGAAAGCTCCATCTAGTAAAGTGTTACGTTAGTGACAAATAGCGATGGTTGAAGGGCCAGACTAATAAACAAAAGGGTGTGCTCTTTGAAGCAACAAACTGCAGAGATATATGGAGTCATATTCTGGCAAGGCTTCGGTCCAGGTGATCGATGCGACAATTAGTTTCGAACGGCCGATGTTTTGCCGTGATTGAGCTTGGGGTGATGGACGGTCTTCTGCTTGCCAGAGGCACGCCTTTCGCGAACCTACGCTTCAACAAATCCAGCATCATTTATTTTCCCACATTTAATAACCACTGGCACGTTTTAGACCAATGTAAAATGAATATGAAACTGTTGTACAACTGCCATTAGATAAGTGGAGCATCGTAAACGGAACACTTGAGTACATTTGCATTAGGCGAAATTAGGTGCCAAACTGACGCATTTCTAAAATTTTGATCTAGGAGATTTCCAAGACTTCTATTGCAAAATAAAGATTAATAAACACTTTTTGTAATAACAACACATTATGTTAAGGGACTTTATCCGCAGTACTATTTAGTATCGAGTTTAGTTGTTAAATTGTATTGCTTCGCAAAATCAATAATTCATTTAGACGACCTTTCATTTTAGTGTGGTTTTCTGATTTTGTACGACACATATTATTACAAAATTTTATTAGATAAACAAAGGTAAATGTAACAAACATTCCCAATAGGGTGCTTTCGCCATTATCTACTAATACATACCTACACAGTGGTCCTTTTCACAAAAGATAACCTGCAACAAAACATATAACATTATTATTCTAGTATTGCAATTTTTTAAAATTTACAAAAATATGAGACATTTTATGTATTAAAATTAATAATTAAAATTAACAAAAAGACTTTAGCTTTAGACTAAAAATTAAATTTTACTTCTATTACAAAATTATATCAAAAACAAATATTTTTTTGATGAACCTCTGCTCAGATCTAAGTAAGTAGCTCAGAAATGTTCCAACCTTAAAATTCAAATTTACTTTTACTTTTTACTTTTACGTTCCAACCTTATAAATTCAAATTTACTTTTACTTAAAAAAAATTTAATTGATAAAGCTACCAGGAAAGCCACAGTTTTGTTCAACGAATGAGGTGTACTATTCAAATATTTAGAGAGAATGTCTTAGCTGTGAAAACACGGCAGATTTTGTAGCATAGAGTCGTGTGATTCGTTTTCAATTTGGAGTGATTACATACAAGATTTTAAGTGATAGCTCATGATAACAATATTTTAGTAAATAAAAATAGTGTTATCATGAGCTCATTTTTTCAAGACTATTATTTTAATAAATACTAACACAGGGATCGCTTTACAAAAAAATTATTGTAACTCTAAACTAAACTGCCAATAGGTCATTACCTAATGGCAGTTTAGTTCCATTTAGTCTAATTCTCAGTTAAATTTTTAATTTGCTTTCTGTAAACCGGTCTTAAACGTTTTAATTTCAAGCTACATTTGCTGTATTTATTATGTTTTTTTTTCTCTCAAAAAACTTTCTGTCTGTAGTATCTTCGCTTTTTTATTTATAATAGAGACATTAACAAAGACGTCTCTCAGTTGGAACCTTCTGTAGTTCTGTGGTTAAATTATGATAAAAGATGCACCGTTACTGCTGTCTTTGCTGTCTTCGCTGACAATTCTCTCTGTGTTATTATGAACCAATTTACTAAAGATTTAAAACAATGCTAATCAATCAGGCTTTCAAGAAGACTAGCAGGGAGTAAATTTGACAATTGTAAAAATACCCAAGTTTAAATTAATTCGAGTTAAGCAACAGTTAGTTTTCTTAGAAAGTTCCGATGTATGAGTATATTCAAAATTTAAAGGAAATTTTATTAAATATACTCCTAGATTTAATTGTACCTAATTCCGAATAATTTGCCATTTGGAAATTTAGAGTAAATGGCAGCCTAACCCTAACTAATTTAATTCTCAATAAAATTATAAAATTTTAAATTTGTATTCTGTAAACCTGCCTTAATCCTTTTAATTTTAGGCTACATTTGCTGCACTTAATATTCTTTTTTGTACGGGAGAGCTTTACTAATTCTGCACTTATTTTAAAATTGATTTTTTGTTACTGTAGATTTCGATTTTATTTGCCTCTAGTTGGAACACTCTATGCTTAAATTACGGTATAAGTAACGCAAAATTATTAGGTTATATCTAAGAAAATGATAAAGCTGAAAATGTCACCATGTTTGCAGGTAAAATAAAATTAAGTGTCTTGAAATTTGTCTCCCAATTCACCTCCGCAACATTATCAAACTTTTTCAGCATGTAAGAAACGTTCCTTCTCAACATTTCTTATTTACTGCCAGGGAAAAACTTTTAATTCCCTATTTTACTGTTGATAAAAATCTTTTTATTACACGCTTCTAACACAAAAATGCGCACTCGTTACCGCTTACATAACACGAAAGAATAAAAAATTCAGCATTTTCTACACCGTGAACTTTACGTTTTACGCTTCCGCCGTAACCCCAAACGTATTTCATATGAAATGACAGTTTGCAGTGTTATGTAGATGTGTAGCAATAGCTTCAGCCAGTCCTGTACTTGTGAAACTTGGTGTAACCGACAAAACCATTTCATCTGACTCAAACTCAATTACAAGTTGTCAGTGAATTGCAACTTTGATTCGTCGATACCGCGTGGAGGCCGCCGAGCTCTATCTATGGCCATTATTAGAGGTGCAGAACTCCTCTTTATGTTTTGTCATTTTATCGATTATTTTCCAACAAACGACATAATAAATTAACCGGTATAACGCTGCTTCTTGCTAACGTTTCCTTCCTGTGCAAACAGACTTTCGCAATTTAATGCAACTTGGCTCGAGCTTTGCTATGAAAACACAGGATGTGTTATGAAATTTCACAAGCTTATTTGTTAATTTGGTCAAATGTTGAGCCGATTTTCAAATGAAGTAAACACATGCCTAAGTAGATCATGAGCAATAAAGCACTATCTGCGAGTAGTCATGTGTGAACTTCACCCGGCGTGCTTCCTGCTATGAACAACCGAGAGCTTTTCAATGGCCAGAATTGCAATATAATGTAATCCTGATTACACATTTCTAATTCTGCAATATTATACATGCATTTGAAAGCAAGAATTCCAGTAATAAATCTGTCAAGAGAAATTATTACTTCTGGCTAAAGTTTAAATTGCTTTCCCACAATAAAACATTTCATGTTTGTTTCTTAACACAATAATATTTCACATGAAATTATACATTATTCAGTTAAAATTAATTGAAATAAAATTAGTGTTTTGCCAGAAGGCATTTTCCGCTCTTTAATTACGTGTTATTTTATTATTACAAGTGCAATAACGAAGTGGGGCTTATATTGATTACGAAACTTTTAATAACGTTTACATTTCAGGAAAGTTGCTCTTTATGCATGAACGACTTTATTATCACGAGTAGTTAGTGTTAGTTATTATGGAAGATGTGAAAACAGTGAAAACACTATTTTTCAGTAATGTTTGTTATTATAGTCCTACTATATTGGATTCATTCAACCAATTATTTTTGAAACAACTAATCGGAATATAAACAAAAAGCAAACAAGGGACAAACACTATACATCGTATAATTAGTTGCAGTTAAAAGGTTTATTATCACAGCAAATATATCATTGTCGATCGATTAACGAATTTATCTATTATACCCCGTAGCTAGGATTAAATTTAGTAGCCAACACAATAGACTAGATATAAATCTAGCCCAAAGAAGAACAGTGAATGAAGTAACAATTTGGCAAATTTGTAGTAAAACTTTTGATGTTAAAAAACTCCTTTCATTTCTTTAAACCGAAACGATCGATTAACGAATTTATCTATTATACCCCGTAGCTAGGATTAAATTTAGTAGCCAACACAATAGACTAGATATAAATCTAGCCCAAAGAAGAACAGTGAATGAAGTAACAATTTGGCAAATTTGTAGTAAAACTTTTGATGTTAAAAAACTCCTTTCATTTCTTTAAACCGAAACATCATTTCATTCAGGAAAATTATGTTGTGTAAGTTGCAATATTTCAAGTTTTTCTTTCGTTTCATCAAAAAGAAAGTCGCCGGTAAACACAATATTGCTTTTTCCTTTTTCTACATCATTTCATTCTTGAGGCCTAAGCCTAAAATATCAATACTGTGGTGGGGATAAACCCCAACTATACAATCTAACTCAATGGTGCTCATTGAGGCTGTTCGGATTATTGCTCCGAAGCAGTCAACAGAAACCGACCTTGAAGTTTCTAAATCGGTTTGAAATTACTGTTTCAAACACGCCGAGTTTCCCATCGTCTTTGAATACATTTATCGTCGACCACGCAAACCATATTTCAAGAATGGAAGTAATTTTAGTGGGCATTTCGTGCTAAATTATCCAATCTAGCCCAATTTTACAATTTACAATACAAGAAGTTAATATGTAAATCGCTTTCCTGATTTATTTCACCAGGTGTAGCGTGCTTTTAGTGGCGAATATAGCCACATTTTTGTTTTTAGAAACTTTTGAGACCCGTTTTGACAATTTTTCTGCCTAGTGGAATCGAATATATTTTTTTTCAACAATCTGAGAAAACAAAACTATCTCAACTGACGATTTGCTAGAATCTTCAGCATGTTTTAAAGGTTCAGATTAAATTATAAAACGTACTTTGAAACTAAAGTATTTGTTTTTAGATTGATAGTTTAAAAATTTGTTTTCAGAGCTGTGGAAACAAGGATCAAACGGCGCCGTTCCATTTCGATGCTGCGTTTACGTAACACTGCAATAAAACTGCATTATGACATCCGCTAAATCCGTTTAATGTCGACGATATATGCAGTCCTCGCGTGTATGACAATGAATCAAAAACGCGTTAAAATCGCCACAGCATGAAATTCTTTTGACGCTGTAGCGTTTGATTTAATAGAGTCGCAGAGTCTGCTGCAGCAAGTTAAAGCGAACTAATGTGTGCGATTTGTCATAAAAGTGTTATCCAAGGTTTGGTCAGTATATGAGTGAGTGACTCGGTCAGTTTCTCAACAAGTCGACGGACCGTGAAATTAAGTACGAGCAGCAAAGCCCACCTCCTCTGCACCAGATCATCCAACTCTCTGGAATTCCACTGAAGCCACACCACTTCATATCACTCCAAGAACATGTCATGGAAAGGAAAAAATCTATGAAGCGACCGGATTTCACACACGGTTTCGTTACTAAAAACAGACTGCCTATACCTTCGAGGATAATTTCTACTACGAATGCAGAAAATATTTTCAAACTCCATGTTTTTGTAACCGTAAAGTGAAATATGTAGTAAACTTTGATTTATTACCACCGTAGACCTTAAATAATTTAGAGTTTAATAAAATGGGACTTGGGAACGGAAGGAGCCGAAAAAGCTCGCTAAAGACGCTTTTAAAGCTGCATTTAACCCATTTCATACTCCACTTTCTATGTATCGATATATCCGCGAGCAAAAAACCTCATGCATTTTACATTAACACGTACATTATATTAACTTGAAGATCGTGTTGTGGATGCTGGAATATTCCGATATGGAAAATCAAACCGACAGCTACATTTCGGGTTTGGAAAAATTCTTGAATATTATTTTTCGGGTCGTGCTGTAATAACCTCCCGGCTTTGCCTCTGCTAAATTAAATTGTTTGTCAAAGCTTTATGTAACAGTCTTGAAATTGAGTGTACATCACGTTTAATAAAAATGTTTCGTGTAATAAAAGTTAATTTATCATGTTTATTACGTTTTTAATTTGTTCGAGAGTGTGTGTTGTTTAATTTTTTAATTGAATGCATAGTCTTTTGTTCTGAAAGGGCATTAATATTAGTATTTCTTTAATTACATGAGAGGGTGTTTGACTAGAACAGTAAACAACACACCCTTATTTATCTCGGAAAGCTGGGTGTTTGTGATTGCTAAACTCCGACATTTACAATACCACATTTTTAGAAGTTGTGAAATTGCAATTTAACTTAACAAACTTTACACATTTTGCAATTCGGATAAACCAAAGTGCTTCTACCAGCTACGATTCTAATTATAAAAGTACAGCTCATTTAGTCAAACGCAATTATGGCAACAATTTCAGTGAATATGTTAGTAACCAGTTAAGTCCACCATGAACATATCAGTAAAACTTTCTAGCATAATTGCAGAGATTAAACTCGTGAGTTTCTTCTTAATTTCAAATGTTTGCAATTAGTGTGGAGTAATGTTTTATTATATGATTACGTAGTCTGTTATACTCCCAGACAATGATTGCAGAGTTCGAGGCTTCGTAGTTGTAATTTGAAACTATGTTATTTCTACTTTAGAGAAGTAATAAATAGAATCCTTGTTAGCAGTTCCTTTAATATTGAGGAAAATAATTTTTACGTTGGAAACAATTTCGAACAGTTGTCAAAACAATGAGCTGCTATGGAACGGAGTTTGCCCATGCCAATCCACGTGACATACCGACCGACCCGTTTATAATTCCCACGTGATTTCAGTTAATTACCACGTCCCGGAAACAGAGACCAACATTTTCTCCCTTGTTGCTCTTATCTGAAAATGATACTCAATTGAACGAACTTTATACTTGTAATCAATACCTAACAATATCAGCCAAGTTTTTGCTATTGCGCCCAACATGCAGAAACACGTGAATTCACCTGGCTTGTTCTAGTTAGAATTTCATTAATTTTGTACAACTTCTTTTTGTGTTCACCTAATGGAATGAAATCCTACTAAAAGACCTGAATTTCATTTTAAAAAGTCGACCCTTTCTATTAGCATAGTCGCGATTAAACGCAAATTAAACTTGTACTTTTGTAAGACATCATTTAATTTTTGGCTGTCGAAGAGCCAGCATCGCAGGTTCTTTCCTGATTAGTTTTTCAATTCAAGAGTTTTACAACACGACCCGGATTTTAATTAATGATAAAATTGTTCAAATTAGATGACAAACCACCACAAACCAAGATGATGAATTCCTATACTGTTTTTAAAAAAAGCCACTACTCAAAATAATTCTGAGGCTTGTCCCGAATGTATGAATGAATTACTTTCATATTTATTAATTTTGTTAAAAAATTTAAACTAATTTTAGGCCAATTTGTGGTTAAAATTTCGCCTTAAGGCCAAGTGTTATTGTTATGGAATTCTTTTTTGGGTCAATCTTTATGTTTCTACCGAAATTATACGGTAATTATTTTATACCTTGTATTTAAAGTTACAATTACTTTACGTCCTTCGCTGAAACATTAACCGCTCTGACAATTCCAGAAATGTAACTACCTAGTTTTAGAATTAAACTACTTTGCATCTAAGTGGTATGTATGTACGAAACAAAAAGGAAATGGGCTGAAAATGTAACGTAATTATTGTACTAAATTTTGGCGCAGAAATCTAGTTTTCGTATACGAATATGTAAATACGAAGCAAAAAAACTCTTTAAACTATCGACAAAATAATCATCAAACTATAACAATAACAAATAGAAAACTAAACTAAACCTTAGAAAACAGTATGGAAGAAATGTGTCTGTTTCAGAGAAAATAGAATAAATCTTTTTGGTATTTAAATTCAAATTATTATCCAAAATAAAAAAATATCTATATTTTTTTAGTTTTTTAACAACACTTTACATCTAGAGATTACAACCTTAAAAATTCATCTTGAAAAGCAAAAAACGAATTAAACAAAGTAGGTTCATTATCCCGGCGCATCCACCATAATTGCATTTGACAACATTCTTAAAAGTGTTTTACACTTTGAAACTTGAATCTAGACTTGTTCAATAACTCAAATTAAATTTAGTTGCAATATTTAATTAATATCAACTTAAAATTATACTTAAAAAATGTTGTAGGTCTCATAGAGTAAAGTGTTTTAGTAATTAAATCAAACTACTATAAATTTAAAAAAAAATGGTGGAGAAGTTTACCATGACAAAGAAAGAATGACTTAAACAAAGTTGGTTTACTCGTATTATCCTGGCGCATCTACCATAATTGTATTTGACACAATTATTAAAAGCATGTGTTTAAACACTTGGATCTAACCTCCTACAATACATTTGTACATGTTAGCGGTTAAAGTAATCTTTTTGTTTCTCTGTAATAAGAGAAGTACATTGTAATAGAGCAAGTCCGAGTACAACACTTGTATTACAAGTAAGTTGCACTTTGTGCTATTTGTGGTAAAATGGTGTTAGAACGTAGAAAGAGCTTCATCCATGTTATTATTATGCGATTAATAATGGGTATTTATGAAGTAAGTAGATGTTAATAACCGAAATTCATACGGGTCATTAGTGTACTGGGTGGTTCCGTCGTTTTTATCGACCTTATAATGGCCTCTTAAACATTACAAATTGGTTTCGGCAGAACTAATATTCCTTATATGGGCGGTTAAATTTGCATAAAATTTGCATTTAATTTGAACGTTCGTAGTAAAAATTCACTTTTTTCACCGCTAAATAGACAAATCGATTGAGCACACATATTTTGAAAAAGCCCCGAAGAAAGAGCAAATATTGACAAAATTTATTGCCACTGATTAACGGTGATTCAGGTGGGTTCTTATTTGCATTCCCAATGTTGGAGTCGTCCTTTGAGAGGACGGTGTAAAAAATTAGAAGCACAAAGCGCGGTATTAATTAAACCAACTGTCAATTCAATAAAATAACAGAGGACTTTATTTGAAAGAGCAGAAACCAACCAATCTCTAACAGGTCGCCGGATTGGCAAACACGTATCTCTAATTAGTGACCGGAATTTCATTTGCGATTAGAATAAATAAAACTCATTTGATTCGCACGAAGGGTCCACTGGGTTATGCATATGTACGTGGGTGTTTTACAGAACAAATATAAATACGAGCTATGACCCTATCCGCCCGGGATACGGCTCACTCTCCTGACAGAAATGAGTGCGTATCAAAGAATAATAGCGCCTGCAGTAATTGCATTACTCGCGAAAAATAAAGCCCATCTATTACCGGCGTAATTAACTTAAAAATGGGTAAAAAACACAAAACGACCTTCAATTAATGGTAATCAATTACGCCAGCTTCAACTGCGAAAGCTTTATTGCCGCGGAAATTTGCACAAATGAAAACTTTAGCGCTTGCATTAAAAAATCAAACCCCCACAGAAATACAAATGTTGCTAGTTTTGATTTAGTTAAAAGTTAATGACAAGGTTAAACGATTGTGTTTAATTCAATTGCGTTATGATTTTATCTTTGAATTTGGCTAACCAAATAAGCGTTTCTGATTGGATTAACTTGAAGCTTTTTTTAACTCAATATTCTCGAGGGACTCATTTATATTCTTTCACTAGTTCAATGAAGCTCTTAAAGCTCGATTGAATTCATATAAGCCACATCGAATAATCGCAACATAAACAAAAGACTACACAATGTTCGTTTAGAAATTTATCCTTATCAGCACTATCAGAAAAAAGCGCCGAAGCTTCCACACACTACGGAAAGTAATTTAATCTCGCAATAAATTTGTATATTCCGCTCCGTTTATTTTCGAAAAAGGAAACTATTCTGTTGACTAAGCTTACGGTGATTAATTACTTTTAGCGGAATTACCTACGTACTTTAATAAATTAATACGATTTCATTATTTGGTGTAAAAATGTCCATTCATTATACTCGTAACTACTGAACATGAAAATGGAACAGCTATAATGCAGATTGCATAATATTTCACGCAAATAATTTTGGGTGTGAAACACATGTTATCAACACGTGTACAGGAAATGTAAATAAAAATGTACCAGCTTCAAATAAATTTGTTAAGTCTTTGTTGCAACAAACTGGTTTGAATTTTTTAATTTTTTTAGCCAAAATCCGTGTCAAGCGATGTAAATTTAGCGCCGTAATAAAACGCAAATACCACAATGTGTCGAACGTGAATTGTGATGTCGTTTCGTTGCTTGTAGTCGAAAGTGTGCGATTATTCATTTACTTGTGAAAAGTTTTTGACGGCTTTAATGCGCGTTCTCGTAAAGTTTGAAATGATACAAAACGTAAGACCCTCTATATCGGCCCAAGTCTCCATTTAAAAATTATCATTTTCATTATCTGGCTACTAATTGCGCCATTACCATTGTAATTATCGTGGTAAGCGAGAGGGGAAACGAGTACAACTTTGCAACGAGAAAACATTTCGCTACAGTCCAACTTTTAAATGTCTTTTCGCTCTGTGGTTTCGCACTAAAAACTCATATTACGCCACTGCAGATTACTTACTTTACATCTAATGAAAACTTAAATTCTAAAGCTTTAACAAGTTTTATGTAAACTTAAGGAATAATAACGCCTCTTAAATTATTTCACTCCATACTTCTCCCATACAAAGACTTAAATGAACGATAAACATCGTTATGACGCTTGTCATTCCCAGCTCTTTTGTCTGCTTTCGTCATAGAAAAATTTGAGACTGCAGCACAAATTTTAATTTAAAAAGTGTAAAAAGCAAACGGTCATTTACTCTACCCCGTAAGTGTACACTTATTAGAATTAAAAAACTGTTCTTATAAGGCAGTGACAGAAGAAAATGCATTGCCTCTTGAGTCTAGTCACATAACATAAGACATCTGACTTTACAGTTGTAATTTCTGAAAATATGAAGTATTTAATTAATTTCTGACAATTTTCAGTTAGGTGTCCACCAACGCGTTCAGCGGCAGCGTAATAATAAATAATGGCTCAAAAATAATCAAACTCGATAAATCATTATTAATCAGGCTCGGATCGCATCGAGGGCCGGTTCTGCTGGTAAAAACCCGGTCATTGATGAGAGATGACATGTTTTGATATATGAATTAATGTGCCCTGTCTGATGAACCTAATATAATTTTATTGTTTGTCACACCCTCTAATGCAAGCTGATTTGTGGTCATCGAAAATAAATTCCCGGATAGAGAAACGTCATCATCACCTGCTAGTCTCAAGTTGCACCGCATCAATTTTCATTGAAGGAAAAAGCAAATGAAATCGTTGCGACCGAAATGAAAGCCGGCTCGGCATAGTTAGGAGGTGCTAAAGGGGTACAATGAAGTTTTCAAATAGTGTCGGCTGCAATATCTAAAGCTCGCTGATACCCGAAACTTTAGAGTATCTTCTACTTTAGAGTTTGTATTTGAAACAGCCGGTGTTCATGAAAAAAGCTTCAAGTTCTATTGAATTCCAAATAGCCATCCCATCCCGAATTGGCCAAACAATTGAATTTTTATTTTGGCGGAAACTTTTTTCCAATATAAGAAATGGATTTTTTTATTGGCTTTATTTACGGTAATTACTCGGGAAAAATTGCTCCAGGTTTTAATTAAAACCAGTCGACTTTTTCCATTCGAAAGTTTTGTTTTCCGCCACAACAAATATTATCATGACAAACAGAGAGAATGTGTGGAATCCGGCAAAGGCACTGTCGAAATTAAACCTTGAATGTTTCGACTTTTAGTTATCAAAACAGGACGTAAAACTTGTTTGCGACTTTTCGGATCTCGACGAAAACTTTGACGGCGGTACTTCGGTTAACACAAAATTTTATTATCAGCGGGCTCTCGGAAACAAACTCTGTTAATAATTGAATTAAAATTTTTAACAATTTATAGCATCCGAGTAACATTTGTTGCTGGTTCCGCTTTTTTTAATTTCATAAATTGTGTTCATGCAAAATTTATGGCAAATCAATAACCAAATTCAATGAAGTTTTGAATGTACGAAATTTACACAAACAAATCCGAGTTAAAACGGAAATACAATTTTAGAGGAGATCAAATGCGAGATAAGAGAATTAACTGAATGAGGATATTTAAATGCAATTCTGCAAAAGTTTTATTAGGGTATCGAGACCTGTAACGTTCATTGTTCGTTTAAAATTCTAAATAGGTCTACGGAATCACTCTATCCAATTTTGGCCAAAATTCCCTTTTTATAGGGAGGGTAAATGCTTCCAAATTAAATTAATAATTCCGTTTCCTTGAAACTACTTAACATTATTTGCAAATCTATTTAATGCTTTGCATTTGAAACGTGTTAAACTCTTGTTGATTAAAAAACTGAAGCCCAACGTTGTTTAAAATTTTAATAAGGAAATCTAATTCCGTTCGCAATGAACATTTTGTTCCCTCCTATGACTTTTAGACTAGAAAGTTGCTCCGACTTATTTAGTATGCAAGCCTGAAATCTTAACAAAGTTTATAAAGGGTTTCTGCCAAAATCACCCGCATATAGTCGAGTTTGATACATATCATTATTTACTTGTGATTTATTTGCATATTCAGCCCTTTCCTAACTCACTTAATCAATTATTTATTCTGAAATCGAAATCTGTGTCTCGCCACACTATAAGCACGTATTTGAGCGTCCAATTCTGGCGATAAATGGATTTATCAAGAAAAATAATGCGGTTGAATGTAGCAGTTAAATTTGTATCGGGCCGTAAATTACGAATGATAGAGTGAAATTAATTGTTAACAATCAGTCCAATTAAGCGCATATCTAACACATAGACATAATTATGAAGTTCAGTTGTACAAGTTTAGAACGGCGTTAAAACATTAATTTTGTAGATTGCAAGGTTTAATTGATATCGCGGCAAATAATTAATCCAGAAACATAATCACACCCAATATTATATTACATGGTGACTGCGCCTGTGGATTTATCATTATCAAGCCTATTTAATATCAGCAGCCGTACGGCATCAGCATTCATCATTTATTAGAATATTTAACTGTGATATATGCCGGAGCTAGGCTGCGACCGGCGAACGAACAACAAACCGACCGACAGATCTGCACAGATTTAATCATAGGATTATAAATGACCCTTTGGTATTTGTCGGTTTACGCTAAGGATAAATTTACGCGTGTTATTACGTTTCATTTAAGACCCATCACGACACTTTTGCGCATAATTAACGCCAGCTTTCATCGACAAGAAAATTTCAAATTAATCCAATTAAAATCCACGATGGTATTAGTCTATTTGGCTGAGCTCATAGAACTTTAAAAAGAGCGCAAATAAAGCATACTCCGACACAATTATCAACACTAGCGCTTTCCATTTAGGGCTTAAGATACCTATTGAAGTAGATTCTTTTGATCAATTGTTTTAACACTTAGAAAAAAGGATTTTCAGCTACACTGCTAATAAAGTAATAAATAGATAAGCGCCTCAAACCTTAAAAATAAAAAATGATTTTCTCGTTAAAATATTTCTCCATAGAGGTAAAATACAGGCTGTAAATGAAATAAGTGCATTAATTTTAACTGGTAATAGAACTCGTCAAGACCAACAATTTTTCCTAATAACTTTTTTTTCAAAACGTTTTAGTTTTTGAGTTAAAATTATTTTAAAGTTTTACACAATTTTCTTACACGCCACTGGAAGCAAAGTTACCTAGTCGACAAGATTACCGTATGAAACGGTTACCGTTGGTTGCGACTATTATTTATTATTACATTTCTTTGTTGGAGCATTTCATAAAAGGCTCGTCAATTTGTAGGGAAAAAATGATTTAGAAAAATGCGATTTTGAAAAAATGGTACATAGAAAAATTGTTTGTCTTCATGAGATCTGCCACGGTTTAAAATTAATGTACTTATTTCGCTTACATCCTGTATATACAACAAAGAAACACCTTCTACGTTGGCATCTCTATTAGTAATTTTGTTTTAAAAAATATCCAAGTTAAACAAAAAAGTCCTAAAAAAGTTGTGTTCTATTTGAACTTACAACCGTCGGAAGATAAATCCTTCAAGGTTTTTATTTAGTTAAACCATAATGTATTCAATTAAAACAAATACATATAATGTTTGAAATAGGTACAAATAATTTTAAAGATTTGAGCAAATTTTTAGATATTGCATTAGGCAATATCATTTTTGAAAGAAAACTACTATTGTTGAAAGCTAGAAATCTAGTTGAAATTGCGAATAGAGAACAATTCTGAGAGAATAGTGACGTCTGCTTGTCCCAGAGGCATATTTATGTGTATCTAGTGAAAAAGTGAAAATCAGCTTCCGGACGAGTTATGTCAAAACTTGTAACTGCTTTACGAAAGTGTATTATTGTAACATTTCCATTTCACTTATTCATTTAAAAATTGTTTATAAAATAACGCATTACTGGATAATTACGCAAACCACAAAATGATTTGTTTTTATTAGTTAACAAAAAAGGTATTGCTATTATTTTATAAAACATTCGTGTTTTCATTGCATTTTAATGTAAAATGTAATTTTTTGTTGCGATATTTTAAGTGAAAAATTACTGCTGTATTACAAAAACAATTACCCTAAGGGAAACTCGGCAAGTCAGGTAAGAATAGGCTGAAAATGAAGGAATGAAAAATTTCGGTGGTGAATAAAGTGGTCTGAAGAGATCTTTCGTTAAAAAATAACACAAACAAACCTTCTCCAAGCATCCTTTATCTTTTTTCCATTTTTCTTATTTATTTTACATTCAACTTAGATATCCTCTTTGTCATAATAAAATTTACTTCTTCAACAAACCTTTCATAAATCAAGTCTCAAATTCGATGCTTTTTATTGCGGCGATCGTGTAAAAAACTCAAACTGAATGATTCTCGGACGATATCAACCGTGAAACTCCGGATTCCCGAAAGCTCGCTTGTTACTGTGTTATATTATTCTGAGCTAGTTGAGAACACATCAAACAATTAAAGTGAACTTCCACTATATTTCGTATCCGGGTAAAAGTTAGTCGGACAATAATTAAATGAACAACGAATGTTCTATTCCTGCTAGCAATAGCGGTTTGAATTCGAAAGTTGCTCTCCTCCTTAAGCAGTATTTCAAATACATAATTTTAATTGTAGCAGTTTTCACTACCATTTAGCATCGTTTCCTGCTGCCACGTGGAAATGAAGCAGTAGGTGTGTGTAATTTAGCATTTTGCTCGTTGGGTAGGTTTTACAAAATTAGGTTTTCGCCTGTGAACAAGTTTTTAATATAAATTTTCGTGTCTTTGTGGGCGAGGACCGTTAAGGGGTTGACGTTATGTCGGCCGGAGGCAGTTCGGTTTTTCCCTTGGTACCGGACAAATCGCCGGCAGTCTGCCGGAACTCTCCTGCCGTTTAATTTAAACGTCGTCCTCGTAGGTATATGTGCGAAAGTAAACAGGAGAAGAACTCGCAGGGACTGCGCCGAATATTAACCGGAACCCTTTCTGCAATCGAAATATTTATCGTTGTAATTCTTTCGCTGAAACCGCAATTAGTGCACCCGATTACAGCTCGGGGAGTTATGTTCGGAATTGAGTTATAAATTATCACGAATTACACATTTACCTACAAAAGCCGCGCGTGTAATTATTATTAAAGCCAAATCTTAACTCCGGTCCGGATTGCACATATTTAAAATTAGGTTTCGTTCAGCGACCGTCATACTTACTTTGGACCAATTTCAAATAATACTCCACTAAAATTTAATGTGATCTATTCCAGCCTCATGCAACTTTTTTTTAAACACTTTAAGGTGCAGTTTAGGCAATAACATTTTCGTTGCTTACATTTATGTTTAATTTCATGTAAGAAGTGTGAAAATGTGAAAGTACTTGAATTGAGAATGTCTCTTAAGAGGAGTGTTCTTTTGCGAAAGTATTAGATTTTGTGCAAGTAAAAAATAAGTATGCGCCGTTTTTAAATGTGGACGAGGAATGTGAATCGTAGAAATAAGCAGGGTCGTCTCATAATGCACATAATGTAATATCAAGATTAAAGATGAGGATATCTCGAATCTATGGAGCGTACATCCTTTCTAATTAAAATTCGGTCTTCCGCCCCGGCTACTTCAGCTTCTTATTAGTTCCATCCTATTCATCCGTGCCTCTAAAATTCCCATTAGCGCGCCTTCAGTAATAATTATTGTTTCAGAAATTTACAAAATAGCGCAATTGCGTGGAGGAGGCGAAAATGTGTGAAACGTATGCGCAAGTAGTTGACATTCTTTGGCGCGTTTGATCGACTAGTGTCTAGGAAGTAACTTTTAGGCTTTGATGGCGCAACTTTAATAAGACCTAGGAATGTTGCCTTGTCTCCTTTATGGCAAACACTTACCACGTTTATAATATAAGAGTGACGCTTTAGTGTGTGGAGGATATCTTAGATTTCCGTCGGAGTAACGTGTCGATATTAATTTTATTATATAGCCAGGATGGTGAAACCGCCACAACTGGCGGTGCAACGGAGATGGCAAGAAATGGAAGAGCGGCTGAATGGAGTTATTACAGATAAAACTTCTTAATGCGTCATATCCGCTTCGATCATTCCGAAAGTCTCTTAATTACCGTCCTTTCTAATATACCCACTTACTGCCAGGATCGCGCGTTTTACAGGATGTTGGCAGTGTTTATTAGAACGCTTTTCTCTTGTTATAAGTTGGAAAGCTTTAATAATAAATGTTTTGAAACGATTCGCTAATAAACGGAGAGGAAGGCAAGCAAACTAGCAATTTCGTCGGGAATGAGCGTTATCCATCTCCAAAAATCTCTTTATTATATATGTCAAAGACGCGCTTCTGAAGCGATATTGTGAGATCCGATTCATGCCCATCTACTATACACTGGCTTTGTTCCTTTGAGGTCGCAAACGAGGTTGAGATGCTCGAGATAACTGATTTGTGGCGGTTGTAAACAACTTTTCAGATCAATTCGGTTTTATTCCCATCGATAATTTTAGTTTGCCGCAATAAAAACTTTAGCAAAATAGTTACAAATATGTACTGCTAGCATGTGAAATAGCCACAACTTGCATCTTCGCTTGTGTATGTGGATTCAGAAACCGTATTCTACTTTCAAAGCAAAGCGTTGGTTAATTGTGGTTACGATATTTTAAAAATAATATATTTAATATGTTGGAGTAGATGTAACGAATTGGTGTTGCAGAGCCTGCAGAGGTGGAATTTATGTTTGTGTTAAAAGTGATTTCGGCCATAAATTGAGATGTTTCTTTTCGGGAGCCGCAATACCGCTAATAACCATATCCAAAGTATTGCAGTGAAGAAATGTGAGGATCTGGGGTAATCCTAGCAGCAATAAAGATTTTATGAAGTCCTAGATTCGACCTTTGAAAACACATTTCTTTAAAAGCAACGCTGCGGTAAAGTAAAAAGTGGTTTTAGTGAAAAGCTCAGTAGTTTTCAGTCGATATAATTTCATGGCGATTTCGCTAAAGTGCGCCATTTTAATTCGCGTGTTTGTGACAGGAAGTGGTGACATAAAGCGAACATGTTGGCAAATTTATCACCACCACGCCACGCACACAGAGTTGACTTTTTCGTTAATCACAGCCTATCCTCGAAAGAAGCAACTTTCCGAAGAAAATCTCGCGTATAACTTGCGCTATAAATTCAAACGGGAAAACAATATCTGTCGTGTAAGTGTGTTTGGTTCATCCCTTTATATGCAGCTTCCTGTTCCAATATGAAGTCCCAAATAGGATGTGTACACTTTAGGGAAATAAGATCCGGGTTCTAGGAGTCGACGGTCTCCTAATTCTGTTACCCTTTCATCTTTCCCTCTGTCGGTGGTGCAGCTTTCCCGAGTTTGCATCAAAACTCCACTCTTAAACGAGAGTGATAGAGAATGTGTGGCGTGAATCTAATTTGCAGGATCAAAAGCTCTCATCTGTGTGTCTTAGTTGTAAGCAGAAATTCACTCCCAACTCTTTATAACTTCCACTAAAGCCGCGCTCACGTCTTAATTGATTCGAATAAACCTGAAATCATTGCAAGGCTTCTTTTACTCAAAAATCGGACATCTCCGCGCTTCGACTCTCTTCACGTCACCTGAAAACAAAGCCAATGTTGACTTTATTACGATGAGCACATAACAAACATAACGTCCTTCTTTATTTCATACTTCACTTTTAATTGTTATGAAGATTATATTAAAATTTACTTTTTAATGCTCTTTAATACTCTTAAATTAGTAGTTCCCGTTCAAATTTTGTAACTGAAAATATTGGGGATGTAGGTGCGAGTATAATTCCGAGGTGCACATAAAAGCTGAATTCTTGGCGTGTAAATCTATTAAAGGGAATAAAATATTCGAAATATCTGAGTTTAATTAATTTATAACTTTGATTCTTCCAACTAATTTCGGCGTTTAATTCCTCCATTGAATGAGTACGAGCAAATCTACAATGTTCCGGTATCCAGAGGCGCTTTTGTAAAGAATTCATTCCACGAATTGCTTGTCTAGACAATGCAGTAGTTGTTTGCAAAATTAAGACAGTGTAAACGTGTTAATTAAAAGTAGGCATTATATTTTTCCCCGGGTTCTCGAGAGTCGTTAAACGGTCTGCAACTTCACTAACATAATTAACTCGTGCATTGTGCATAAAAATATGCGATTATTAATTACTTCAGACGTGCTAAAAACACCTTGCGTACTTTATGAATTTATCGGGCCCGTCTGAGATAATAATATTTCCTCTTTGTTTTATAACGAAGCTAATTTACGTTCTAATTAAAATCAAGAAGTTGCATGGAAAAATATTTATTAGATCTGCAAAGACTGTGCAAGTCTCTCGGAGAATGGGAAAGGAAAGCAGCCTGACTTAACCCGAATGTAGATGAAGGGAATTTCACTTGCCCAGTTTAATTACTTAAAGGATTACTTGAGGTTGCAATAAAGCGCTGTCAGATGGGTAAGTACCTATCAGGAACGGGCTTGAGGGGGTCATTTCGGCGCGATAACGATCCTGTCGTAAGCAATAAACCCTAATGGAAGCTGAAAATATCAAAAAATGCCCGGTAGATACATATATAAAAGACAAAACGTCAAGCTTGAGTGTGCTTTCTGCTGAACGCTCTTTTCTGCCTTGGGGTGCCATCCAAGCACATAACCTTGATATCACACGACCGACCACAGGATAGCGTGCACGAACTATATTTTCATAGTTTGCTTTTATTCCACAAACAAGATGAGATTACAGACTTGCAGTCGTAAAACTATTTTCCTGCATAAAATCGACCGACTCTTTGTGATTTATCTAGATTTTGCTGCTCGCTTGTTGTCTTTACGAAATATGTAACATAAAGTGGCAATAAATGGAAATCTAGGCAAACAAATGTGCGCAAAAAACAACGGAATTGATGCACGAGTACAAACTCAAATGTAGGTACAAAAATTGTGTCATTTTGATCAGTAGAAAAGCTTAAAGTTGCTAAACTTGGTGACAAATGTAAAATCAGATTATTTTTTAAGGCAGGCATCATATAATTGTGCTAAATTATTACCCTTCTCTTTTAAAATTGTAAAGGCTTGACAAAATTTGCGTTAAATCTCCCTTGTAAGAATTTTTCTCGAGTTGTAATTAAACGAGTCTTGATCGTGGCGATCCTTTGAAGTCGGACGAAACTGTAACTTTAAAAAAGAAAGCGGCCCCAAAAAAGTTTAATGTCGTATAAAAACCCAAGGAACTGCTATGCAGAGAAAGTCTGAATCATGTAGGAATAGAGACAAAAGCTCGCGGGGTTGGATCGGACTCTAATGACTTTTTGATCACCATCCATTGTTGCAGACGGGCCATTTATCAAAAGTTTTTTCTAAAGACATTTTCTACGATGAATTAATTGAATTTAAGTTATTATAAACATATTTTTCGTCCAAAAATTAATCACTTACCGAGTCAGCGCGCCAGCTGCAAACCCTGCAACAGAATAACAATGATAGGTGAGTGAAATGCTTTCAACAATATTATTTTGGAAAAAAACGTCCAACTGAATTGAATTGGAATAATAAAATCGGTGAATATTTCTCGCCTGACCTACTTGGCAGCTTCATCACATGTTATTGAATGCTTTTCATATTATATAAATTACTTGCTAATCCCGAAATCCCGCCATTAAACTGCTCGATTAACACAACAACAAAATTGCTGTCGGTATAAATGTATTGCTCCCAATGAAGGGCGGCAAAATCCCGAATCGTTCTACTAAAACACGGTTCAGCAATGACCGTTTTCGTATATGCTGTTAGCATTACGACTAAACACACGAGAACTTTAATTCCTATTAAAATGTTTACTTGGACAACATTGAAATCTCCATCCCATACAGAATTACCAGATGAATGCTCAACTTCAGAAAGACTAAATTACAAAGACGGAAACTATTCCCAATCGCCAACTGAAAAACTCTAACATGGAGTTTTGGTGAAATTATTTAGGACTAAACCCAACAGTCTAAAATTGGTGTAAATCTCTTCTATTATCGACGTTTTGTTAAAGCATTGGAAAATTATATGAAATTCGCGATTTAACATTTACGCCAACACTTAAAACGCTACATTTGCTACAATTTGAATAAACACAAGTGAATAATGTTCCCATTATTATCACGAACCAAATTAGTGAATTAAATCAATTAATTGACGAATTCACTCTTGTTAACAGCGACATAAAATACAACAGTTTGGCGATTTTCATATCCACTGATGTCTGTTAAAATAATTTTTGCAAAATATGCATTCATTATATGTATATTTTGTTGTCGCCATTTTTATTTTAGCTCCATTGTGGTGGAATAATTAACGACAGTTTGAAATAAAACAATACACCGCCATAATAATGTAGTGCTTGTCATCTATTTGTCATTATCGCCTATTTGAATAGAAATTTTTTATTTAAAACAATAACGTTAATACATAATTTTTGTTTACGCATTTATATGTAATCATTTTGATAGAATTATATTATAAAAACCACTTTTCCAGTCCACCTCCTAATTTAGCTTTGCATTTTCGACAGAACAGAATTTCGATTTCACACTTTTCACACAAAATTTTTATGATATACCTATTAGCTGTTTCAAAACTATAAAGACGCCAACGTCGCATTTTACCGAATTATTTTTTTAAATAAGGTTGACAAAAACGTAAAATAGTTATTAATGATTAGATCTCTCATTGAAACTATAAGTTACATTAGCTATTCATTTTTTGAAGTGCAGGAAAAATTTATAACAACTAATTTTGAGAGAAAATGCGACGTTGACGTTTTTATAGTTTTGAAACAGTTAATATATCCTTTAAATAAAAGGTTGTGTTTTAGAAGAAGGAGTAATTTTAAATTATACATAATTCCTTACTCAAATTTAATTACAATATTCATAATTTACCAAAGATTAGAATCTCATTTCTGACAAGGATAATTGGAAGTGTATTCAAGTAAAGAATTTTTAAGGACCAATAATGTTCTAAGTTGAGAAACATTTGTCGTAAACTTTTTCGAACACATGTGTAACAGCGATCTTTTATTCACTTACAAGGGCAAAATCAATGGTTTGTTTGGTTATAAACTTTTATTTGTTTTAGAAGGAATCCAATAAGTGAAATGTATTAAGAGAACTCTCTAAAGAAAGTTTTTGCAGCAGAGCGTAAATCCCGGTCTTTTTTAAATATGTAGCGTCCTGTTATTTTATCACAAGATAACAATAATTTAGAAAATAGTTCATCGCAAATTCGGTAAAAGCCTCCATGTCCCATAAAACCGAAAAAAATGCATTGGAAACGTAAAACATGTCACTTGTCACACTGTCATGCATTTTGAAACAGGAAAAGCAAAAATATCGCCAACATTTTACCTAATGAGTCCACCTGTCGGCCTAGCAACAAATCAAAAACACAATTCACAATATCGGGCTAGACTGATGCAAAGTCGCTGGATCCACATAAATTTTTCCACTTAATAAAACATTCATATTGAGCTATAGCTCCCAGAAAACAAAGACTAATGTTTGAAATTGGCCAGATTTCGCGGGCAATTTAATAATTTGCAAGCAGCAATAACCACAGTGAGAAGCAGGAATAGACGAGAAGGCGAGAATGCTATTGTTCAAAATTTAAAGCAGCCCACACGTCAGGGAGTGCAGCCACCGCAACGATTTTTATTGGGGCACAGCCCTGAACGAAATTATCATTTTTTATTCTCATTTTCGATTAATTTCTGTTCAAATAAAGTCCCCTTTTAATGTGTAGCATTTACATTCGGTAATTAAAATGTTTGTTTAATTGCCGTCGGAGGTTCGGTAATTTTTACATGGAAACAGATACCAAGCCAAGTTTTTTACGGCGGCCCGCCCAATCGGACTCGTTAATTATGCAGATAAAAGCAATAATAAAAATTTCACTAATTGCGTTACTCGACTTTCAGTATCGGTCTCTAACTTGCCGAGGCAATTACAACAAAGTTGCATCTCGCAGCCAGGACACCGACACGTTATTACAAAAACATATCTAACTAGCTCCACCAATTTACATTCATGTGTTACTAACTCACTACTCCAATAAATACTTAAATAACCAAGTTTTGTTGCTTAAAGTTAAAATAAATACAAAGATTTCAGTACTCTATTTGGCATTTGGAATTACTTCTGTAATAAAGCTACAGGTATCCTTATTTTCTGAGCTTATAGTTTTCTTTTTGAATATGTATTTTCCATTAGAGGTTGGATGTTGGTACAAAATTAGCAAATGTGACTTTACACTAGGTGTAGTAATAAGGCTTGAGGCTTACAAGGAAATTAATTGTTTTATCAAGTTTCCACGTAGATGATGTTAAGCAGTAATCGATGTTGGGGATGGCCATGCAGGTTGTTAAGTTTCTTTGCGGCAATAAATTGTGCTTTGCGCATCTGAAGACGATTACAAAATAACTTTTTCTTATTTACTGATACTAATTATTACAAGTACAAACATGAGTTTTTTGTGGGCCATGTTGAAGCACTTTATTAGGGATAGGGTGAATTTTTCGTAAACAAAATTTCCATTATCGTTGTCGTAAATTTTCTGTAAATAGATATAGCATGTGCTTTAGTCGCCGTAATGATAATTTATTAAACGTTATGGCAATTAAAACGCCATTACCTAGGTTTAATTAAAAAGGTGAGTCGCCCTGTAAAAGTTAATTTCAGAAGGGTCCGGAAGTGTTCCACACCCTTAGGAAAGGCCGGTATCAGCAAGACGGTTATAACTCAATATATCTCAATTCAAGTACCTGGCAACGTCCCAGACTCTTAGCTTCGGCTATTGCAGCATTTTACTGGATTGAACCAAGTTCACTATAAAAGCGCTCAAACGGAAACTCAAATATTTCCACAATTAACAATAAAGACAACGTGACTTTGACTCTAATTCGCATAATTGGTAATTATGCGAGTCCTTGCGGAATAAAAAGCCTGATTTAAGGAGCAGAGCCCCCAGTGACCGCTTCGTCTATGCAACAATGTTGTTATTTACGAGGAAACTTGGTCGTTTTTTAATCCCGTAAAGAAGGGAGTAGGTGGGAAGCGAAGCACTAAGGGGGCACTTTCAGATATTGGTATCGAGACTCCTGCTGCTCAGGCTATTCCAATATTTCATTATCATCCAGAGATGTGACCCATTTATCACACCCTTCTAACGACCATCCGATATGAGATCTTATTTTCAAGCTCATTTTTATGCGCCCGATATTCATCCACCTCAGAACGAAAAATAACAATCACGTCACCTCACATAAACCCCAAACATTATTTTATCTGATAAACGCAAATGGACGCAACAAGGGTCCACGAAGGTTATTTTTCTCCGATCTAAAATACACGATCTCGAGATTACTCTGACCTCTTCTGCCAACATAACAAATTACACAACATAACAACAAAAATAGTTTAATCATTTGCCAATTTGTTGCCAAACAAATCAAAGAGAGTCGAATGTTATCGGATTTTGATGTTGGACAAAACAATGAGTCAATAATATTTCCTCGCTTTGGGTTATAACATTTTAAATCTTTTGTTGGGCTAAAATCTGGGTCACCTATTTCCAACTTTGCTCAAGCACTTTCTCCCTGAAGCGCTCCTTTGATCGATGCAAGCGAATGATCGCTTGATATCGAAAATTACGACTTAATTAATTTTGTCAATGCCGGACAGTTTGGAAAATGGTGAGAGTCGCGATGGTCCAGTGCCCAATCCAATCAGAGTTTTATCCGCTGGTATAAGCATTCATTTTCATCAGGACATTCAAACTCGGTTTTATTAAACACATCCCGCACGTCCAAGCAGATTTTCGTTTTCCACGTTATGACCTATCAAAATAAACTCCGACTCCTTTGCGTGCCGGAATAAACGATTTCTTTCGTAGAATGGAAATCAAAGTTTTCTATTGTTGAGAGTAAAACCGGGCTCTATGAAAGTTATAACTCTATTCCCAAAAGTTATGCTGCGTCTTGCTCGTACATATGGAACTGTTTTTAAATAATGATTTATAAAAGTGTTGTAAAATCGTTTATCATTTTGAAATAAAACTTGGATATCTTTATGAGCGATCTATATTCGAAACGCTGCTTTTATTAGATATCTCTAGACGATTGAGGGCGGTCTTGATATAACGAAATTTATGAGTATGACTATTAGCTTTACGGGCGTTTTACTGCCAAAAATAAAAGGAATTAAATGAAAGATAAATTACAGACACATACGACATACAAAAAATACACATTTACTACTGCTCCTTTTATGTCCAATCTAGAAAAATCTGTGCGTTTTCACATGATTCGTTTTTCTTTCACAAACACAACCAAGCTCAAAACTTACTATTTTCCATAAATGTATTAATTAGTGTGTCTGAAATTTCCTAAGATGCAGCCAAAAATACCAATTAATAATAAATAATAAATTGAATCAAATTTAAGAGGTGTTTAAAGTTGTTAAACTTGAGAGTGTTTGCAGAAGCATAACTAATGCATTAATCGCCATTTTCAAATAAATTTATCACAAAACGTGGCTACAAACGTGCAAATTTCTTGTTTGAGTAAACAAATTGATTGGTTTTTCTCTTGAGGACGTCGGAGTCGTTCTCGAGATACATTTTGTGGAGATATATA
This sequence comes from Tribolium freemani, assembly GCA_939628115.1. Taxonomy (NCBI): domain Eukaryota; kingdom Metazoa; phylum Arthropoda; class Insecta; order Coleoptera; family Tenebrionidae; genus Tribolium; species Tribolium freemani. Next base: position 12,684,168 of record OW626785.1, on the reverse strand, counting down.
GCCTGACCTTGTTTGACGTGTCTGTTATTGACATGTGACTAGGTTCTGAGTTCTGATTGTATCTGTTATAGTGGGTGCTGTTGTAGAAATTCTATTTCATGTTACAGTCCTTTGGGGAGCCAAGAAACACTCCTCTGACTTCCTTTCGTCGAAGTAAAAAAAGTGAAATATTCATACATATGAAACGTATCGATTCGTTCCGAATAAAACGAGCGAAATTTTCACTTTTATTAAATAGAAAAATTTAAAATTAGATAAATCAACTTCTGACTGTCCAAAGTTATAATTAGTATTATTTCCTGATGACAGTTGGAATAAAAGCAAAAGATTAACCGCGTCGCTGTCCCCTTTACACTAAAGTTGATTTGACGTTTGAAGTTAATTTGGCGAAGGTCGAGAGACTCGAGGATTCGGTCGTTGGAAATTTAACAAGAGCAGTTCTTTAGAGATACGTTAACTTAATGACTATTGTAGATATCAATTTAATCTTTAGCGGGATTAGAAAGAATTTGAAGGAAAACCAAGAGAGTAGATTAACGTTATTCACTAAACCAGATGGACGACTCGAGAGGTGAAGTGGCTTTCGCCATTTCTAACAAGGAAACACAAGCTATTACAGTTCACATCCTGATTCAAGTTTACTCGAGGATATTTCGCCGCTCCAATTATTGGATCACAGTCGTTCAATTTCAACAACCAAAACAAGTTATACAACGTTAGATTTTCTTTTACTCTTCACACAAGTTTATGATTTTCCTACAGTTTACACTTTTTGTTCACGTATAATCTTTATTAAAAGAAATTTCATTTCGGTCGACTCGTAACTGAAAATCTGTAATTACGGAATGTGAAAATTGAATCGTCACGGCCCTCGAGAGCTTTTGCCTTTCTACGTGTTTCTGTAGAAACGAGATGAGCTTTGTTTCATTTTAATTTATGCAAACGGTAATATCGGAGAGCGTCTTATCGGATTGCAATATTTTTACATTTTTATATGCTGAACTAGAGGTTGAACTGCATCAGGATTAGATGACATTTTGGTTATGGAAAGCGATCAAACTAAGCCTGTGTAAAATCCTTATACGAAAGTTGCTTGGTTGAGAATACCGAGACCCTCGAGACAATCAGTTGTCTGTATCACCAGAGCTCCATCGTTTTGGGTCGTTTTCATGGCACTCGTGTAAAATCCTCGTCTCGTCTAACTTCTTAGAGTCATTTTCTAGTTATCTCGTTTAATTATTCATACGCTTGTACAACAGAAACTAAACAAAACACTAAAATTTCTGCTTCACTTAGTTCTACATGAAAATAATAAAATTTACCATGAAACAGTTCTCGGTTCTCTGTAAATTTTTTATTTCTTCAATCAATACAGATGCATTCTTTAAGAGACTGACCTTTGCAACTGCTATTTCGCAAAACGTATTCTTCAAAAATTCAAATCTGATGTAAACATCTATTTTCAGATTATTATTAATTCTCCTCTGCCAAAATGTAGTATGTTTAGGCGTTTTGTGTTACTCTTATTTATAATATATAAAGGATATGTTCTGCCCAGGTCACGTCCAATCACGACGTGTCACACTCTGAGTGCCATTATCATAAATCATAACGTAGTCAGCCATGTCTGAGCGTGATGTAATATTGAATGAGAAACCTGATACAAAGCACTGCCTAATACTGAAAGCTGCGTATGAGAATATAACTCACGCATAGATCAGCTCTATATGAACCGTCTTCTAAATAAAGCTCAGGATAGTGTTTGAAAGTAATGAACATTAGGCACTTTCATCTGTACAGTAAATGAGAATTTTTTAAGCAAATAAATTGAGAGAAAAAGCAAACCGTTTTTTGCTTGAAGAAAAGCTATGGAACATTTTCGTATATAACACGGTAAAAATAACTGCAAAAGACGTAGGTAATGAGTAATCACTAATCACATATTTATGTCGATTAAACACCGATTGTTTTTGATTTAAAAAGAATAATTATCAACAAGTTGAGTTTCTTTTGCATTAGTTCTGATTAATCAATCACTCTTCTTACTAGTCTAACAAGTCTAGAGAGAGGTGCTTAATTTTTATGCCTTGGCTTTCTAGAGCAAACAAACTTTCTTTCAAAGCAATTATCTTATCGTAATCGATAAGAGGTGGAAGTCTGTACGTGTAAATGACTCGCTAATAGATAGTAGGGGTGGTATATTGGCGGTAGCAGTTTCTTGGAGGACATTTTAATTTGGAAGCCAAATTGTTGGATCGTTGGTATAATAATGGGAAGTAATAATGAAGTTTGCAACGGTTTGTGTATGTGTAAACTTGGGAGTAAATAAAACGTTAATCTCCGAAGGGTGCTCCGCTCAAGTTTCCCCATAAACAATGAGTTATACAACAAAATCAAACTATTAAATATGTCAGCAGTTACTACGTTAAACTTAAATATTCGTACATGAATTTGGATTCCATGTAAATTTCAGCAATAAACTCTACTTGAGAGTTCTAGACTCGCGAATTCGTTCCAAATGCCAACGAATGGGGGAAATGAAACAAGTAAATTTATTATATTAGACTCATGCATGCGTGCACTTGAATTTATATAGCAGAAAATTGCCTTAAAAATTTCTTTGCAAACGGAAACTCCTCGAATAACTTTTTATCTTCGCATTGATAATACCTTTCGAATAAATTCAACGGGCGGCACTTCAACAACTCGTATTAGGGCCGTTTTTTCTGTCTCATTGAAATGGATAATGTAGGCCATCGAAATTCAGTCGCTATTGTAAATATTGGATTTTTTCATTAGGGTGCCTTGTCTTTCCGTGTATACAAAGTAACGTATGTCATCAATCCGCAGACATAATTCGTCCGGTGCTGCTAGCAAGTTGAGTAATTAAATTTTTGACACGTATTCATCCTTTTCCCTCTAACACATTACCCCGAGTCATTGTTTCGTACCGTTGCGCAAATTTAATTTTCATTCGTGGACGTAATACTTCATGTGTCGTACACATGACCAAAAACGAATTGAATCATGTCGTGTACCGGGTTTTAATTAATTAGAAATATGCAATATAGGTATGCAGAAATTTGTACGTTTCCTCGTACATATTTCTTCATCACGGATCCCACTCAACACATTAAACACCATTTAAAACATTTCCAACATTTCATTACTTCAAAATTAAACACAAACAAAATAAAAGAAAATCCGCCTCAACTTATAATTAAAACTTCAACAAGTACTGTTAAAAATTAATAAAAGTTTTTTTCAAAATCACAAGTTGTACTAGCAATGTGAAAACAATTATTTTTTGTTACATTCTCCCCTAAACTATTTATTTAAAATGTGTAATTCATACAGCGTGTACCAGAACTCGCTCCCCACTGGAAAGGTGCTTGTGGTAATAGCAATAGGGATGGCAAAAATGCAAAAAAGTAGGTCTTTTATTCTTGATTTGGGAGATACAGATGTTTCAAAGTTACCAATCCCAGAAGCTCTCTCCTAGGTGTATTGCATACAGTACATCCGTTACTAAGGAATGAAAAATAACTCTAGTGCACATTTTTATTGTCCGTTCCACATATTTTGATTTCCTAGCAACGTGTTTTATTCCCGTAGATCTCCGGAGCAAGGTCTTTTGTGATTGGTTATTTTCAAACGTTTTTATCACCCAAACGCAGAGAGTTTTTTTGTAAAGGAACTTTAGCTTCAGAATTACCTAAACTATGTGCACCTTTCCGGTGGGGAGCGAGTTCTGACACACGCTGTATAGTGCCCATGTGGATTTTTGGCGTTATTGTTTGTTTCTTTTTTTGTTGTTCTTATGTTTCTTATCCACTAGCTGATTGTTTAATAATACAAAAATATTCATAAGTGATATGCAACATGGTTTCAAACAAACACTCTAATTGTAGGTACCTACTCGTATTTTAGCAGCATAATAGTCAAGACATCGTTTTGTCTTCAAGAAAAACATATTCGTAATAAAGTACCTATACAGGTTCATTTATTTAAATGGGTATTAAATCATCTTCAATTTAATCAGCAAAGTAATCTTTATTTTATTTAGCAGCATTAATAAATTCGCAAAATGCAAGCTTGATGTATTGTACTGCTCAATGAATTACGACCACCACCGGCTTTTAAAGAAATTTAATGCCGCACCTAAAGAATTTTAAATCCAATTATACTTTGTTATGCAGAGCGTGTAAATGTATAAGCGTACAATTTAATATTTAAAGAAAACCATTTTCTTCTAACATTGATATTTACAACTCTTACGTGTCTAAAAATAAAACCGAAAGTTTGGCAACGATGATGAAAAATAATAATGATAACCGCACAGCGTTCCTGCTGAGTACGCTTACTGTAAAATAACGCCCCAAGCATTCATCAATCGAAATTTTCGCGAAAACATTCCGTCCATTGACAAGGTAATTAAAGCTTGTTGTTGTGTCAGTCATCGAGTAACAAGTGTCCTTGTCACTCAACACAGCACATATCAGATTCAAGATTAACCCAACGGAACGTTTTCTGCCAAATTCATTATTGAACGAGCTTGGAACAAAATTAATAACCAAAGATTAATACATTGGAAGCGAGGCTTAGAAAATTTCTCATTTATTTTATGACGATTTGTACCAAATCAACTTAATTAAATTGATTTGTCTTAAATGTTGTTGTCTCGAAAACTGCAATGAAATTAAAAACTTAATAACGTCCTGGGATGTGAGCAAGAGATAATCATTTAGTCATTAGGATAAATTGAGTTTTAGTTTCATAACTCTTGAAGCTAAGTTTAAAAATATTTTGCGAGAGAAAAGGAATTGAATTAATTATTTCATCGCGAGATGTATTTTTAAAGTTACTTTCAAAACTGTTTAAAACTGTAATTTTAGTGTTGCAAATCCCGGAAAATAGAAAAAGCTTTTATCATCCTATTGTCTGAATGTTAAAAGAAGGCAATTGGCCCCCATGAAAAGAGTTAAAAACCAGAGATAAGTTTTCCTTTTGTGAATATTTCATATGTTAAACAACTTACTTTTAGCTTTCAACATGAGAGGTTGGTTTCAGAAAAGCATCCATTTTCAGCGGTTTCCCTTTATAAACGTTTCAGATTACAATGAACAAATTTAAATAACTAATTAGCACGGCTTACAAAGACAAGCTTTTTACACAGGAAAGTGTCAAAATTTTAAAATTAATTTTCTATTGTGATTGCCACAAAAAACCTCAGCAAAACGAAATACTTAAACTAAAAGCCACTTTAGAATCCAAGCAAAATGTTTACTCTTGCAATTGCGAAGAGCGTATTCAAGTAAAAAGTTGTTTATTTTGTTATTTCTCCGAGTTGTTACTTGAGAAAAATAATTTTTACTATCAGGTAAACAGTTATTAGGCACTGCTGCAAACTGGAGTAATTTTAGTTGGAAAATTCGAACAAAAAACGAACAAGGGGTCGCTTAATTTATTGCAGCAACCTTCATTAACATTCCCTTTATAATCTTTAGCGTTTGTAATAACCCGAAAATGACTTGCATGAAATTACAAGTTAGAAATTTTGTCTGTTGTGTACTACAAGATTAAAAAAGTGTATAGAAATAGGTCGCAACTCACGTTGCTATTAATCAGGGTGTTGCTTTGGGAGTCTTGCTAACATTTTTAGTTGGAACTTATCGAATTTTCTGCTAAAATTTTGCTTGCAGAGGCGAGAAAAAGAAAAGTCTTAAATCTCCGAAAGTGTAAACGGAACGCAGCTGAGAGAAAATAAACTTTATAGAGGATCTACGTTATTAGTTTTTTTTTTGTAGCAACTTTTGGGGGCAATCATCAAAAAATCGTTTCGTATTAAGTAGGTCGGAACAATTTCGGGTTATTCTCTAGATCTCAATTAAGACTCTGTAATTAAAATTATCTTTATGTAAAAGAAGTTGTTATTGCACTAAACGTGACTATTCAAACCCGCTGTATATTTACACATCGGATGTAACAAAGCCCACAGCAACTGAACAAGTTTGAAATTGCATCAAGTGATGCATTCCCTCCGGAATAAGAGAGCTTGAGTTGAAATATCTGCGGATTCGGGTGGGCACGAATAACGTGGTGAACCACAATTATTTACTTTCGTGTTTTGGAATGTTTACGCATTGGTATCATCGTGATCAAAGCGAGGCTGATTTTGTCTGTTTTACGTTATATGAATTATTGAAAACGTTACCGGATTTTACGTATCTCTGCGTACCATTCTACATTATACTGATTCCTCAGTATAAAAGCGAGTTAATTAGTTTTATTCTGTTTGTTTTTATTTCGAATTCATTCGATCTATTAACTGCACAAATGCATTGTTTTCACTATGAAAGCCAATCGGTTTGGACAGTATGCAGCCACCGATGTATTACAAAACGAAATACACCTGAAAGTCGCTTAAATTAACTCACACAGAGGCTTTTTATGCATTTCGTTATAACTGAATCATTTACGTGGTATGAATTTTCATTGGATCATTGTCTTTACAAAAGTTTCGGAAATAATATTATTCAATAATTGCTTTCGCAATCATTCACGAGTTTCGGTCGTCCGAGCGTTGATAATCATCCTTTCTTTTTCATGCAAACTAGTGAAAAATTAAACGATTAGCATAAAAATCCAAAATTCGAATCATAAAATAAGCTCGAGCGAATAACATTCAGCGGTAAAAAGATTGTTCCCCTATGCTTTTAAATTATTACTTTATAAGCATTTACTTCTAAGCTTCAGCTTTAAAATTCTTTACTCTTAAATAATTTCATGCTTGCAAAAATTAAGCCACTTAAAATATCATGTTAAAATCTCTTTTGAAGTTGATTTACCGCTTAAAAATTGTAATCGCATTCTATTTGAAAAAGCGAATATTTTTCACATTCAAGGTTTACAAAAAATAACATGAAACAATTTATCTTAACATGCTACAAAACTTCAAATCAACACTTTTACTAAAACTTTTTCAAAATTAATTTTCGTGTTAATCCAATTTCTGTATCTCTGAGAACTAATTTAAGCCATAGCTCGGAAAACAGGAAAGTTACACAATATAGAATTAAAATTTACAAAGTTTAAATAAAGTTTTTAAAATTTGCACTAAAATGTAACCAGATTAAATATTACTTTGTTAAATATTTTAACAAAAATTGCTCGCCCGGCGCATCCACCAAAATTACACTAGTCGTTTAATTGGATATTTTGCAGGTTTATTGAGCAACTTGGACAATCATCTAATAAAAGTATATGAAATTCCAAAGTTGGTTAAATTTTTCATAAAGTAAATTATCCTATTTGGCCGTCTCTGAAGTTTTATTGTTATTGTGAATCTTTGAATCCCCCTTGAAAAACTTTCAAGTATCTGAAATCTGAAATACATTTCGCGTCGTATCAGTTCGGCATCGATCGCGCAAAGTGTGTTAAAATTAAGCGATGATTATGTTGGGGCGTAATTGCACTAATGATTCTTCGCAAAACTCGTAAAATAAAATAAGTTAGTTCGGTAGTGTAATTTATAAATTTCGCCGCGCACAAAGTAATGAAATAAGCAGGTGATAACAATTTGACAGGTAACACGTGTCAAGTTCCATCTCCTAATTATGCCAAAGACTTGAGCGTCGTAATGACTCCTAAGTTTTGTCGCCTTGCTCGTCATCATTTACTCCCAAGACGCCGCTAGCAGCGCCTCTTATCATATTTACGCCCAATAACAGCATCTTCTACTAACCGTTCCTCTCTGCGTCATCCATCTTTGTCAGCGAAACACGTAACGAGAATTTCGCATGGTAAGTAGCTTTTGTTCCTTTCAACTAATGGCAATTAACTCGACTATAACTAGCCCTAATTTAACGTCATCACTAAGCACTTCACGATTTCTCTCTCGACTAATTTACACCCAACGAGTGCAATAAAGAAGGATGTTTATGTACTAAGATAGACTAAATCAATTGCTGCCTCAAGGATAATTACTTCCATCTAAGGCCGGCTGTAAAAGGAATTTCCGTGATTTAGGAAAATCTCGCGTCTTACGAGCGCCGTCTGATAAAGCAAACACCGAATTTTTCGCAAAGTGCTCTCCTAGTTGCAGTCGAGATTGCACCAGCGCCAACGATTGTTTATTTTAAGGGGCGCAAACTATAAAACTATACCAACTCTATCTACGAAAACCACTTAATTGGCTGCTTTTATGATCTCTGTTTCGCTACGGAAGAAGCGTTACAATCGTGCATTATTTCGCGAATACAACACATTCATCTTGGCCTCATTTAAAGTGAGCCACTAAAGAGCTTAAGAATAATTCCTTGTAGATTGAGTTCCCAACCAGTAACTTTGTAATATCAAGGGTACTAACGATCTAACTTTCTCCACGGCATGCTAACTCGCATGAGTTAAATCAAAAGCGTCAGACAGGGTCGCAAAACGTTGCGAATTTTCACTTCATTCATTTAAATATTCTTATTATTGAAAGTGGCTTTTGTGTGACTACGAAGAATCTTTCACACGTGCACGTGAATCTCTTGCTTATTCAATTAATAAACAAACTCAACACGGACAGTACAAAACCTCCCGCATTATATTCTTTTTTTTGCGGAAAACTTTATTTCAACCTATAAAAATTTCACCGCTCTGAAATAATTATTAAAACGGGCGGAAAGGTAGAAATAACAGCTTATGAAATCCTAATAAAAATAAATTATTCTTTGCCTTGTCGGGTGAAAAACCTAATAGATAAAAACTTTTCTCTTTTTAAGGGTAAAAGAACACGTTATAAGTACGTCGTGTCTCATATTCATCGTAAATAACACTACGTATTTTTTTTATAGATAATGTTAAAAGCAGTAACATAAAAAATACATATTATACATAGAGTTTTATGGTTGACAATTATTAACCTCCTTCTTTTAAAAGACAATGATTCATGATTCTAGTTACCTAACTGTCCTTTGGAAATTTTAATATGCACACTTAAAGGGCGTACAAATGCAGGCTCGACTTTTTAATACATTTGTAATCAAAAAATGTTAATGAAGATTTTTAAATTCTGAAATTATTTCAGTTTCAGTTTCAGTTAGTTAATATTCTAATAATAGTCTAAGATCCGAACTAAGGTCATCCTGGACCCATCTGCTTACCGAATGAAACTTATTTTTTATCAATTATCATATCCAAAGGATACGAATGGGTATAGCCTAAAGAAATATGTTCAAGACTATGATTAAGGGGGCTAAAAAGAGTCGAATTTTAGCCATTTTCCACAGTGTTTTACAGCCGTTGTAAGTAACGTTTTTGAAAGTTATTTACAGAATACATTCTTCTACTCGGGCTATAGGGGAGAAACTGTTTTAAAATGCTATCAATGCTCTATTTAATTCTAAAAATAATTTTAAAAATTGAAAAAAAATCTAATAAAAATCTAGTATTCTTTCAAAATTTTTTACCATCAACAAGAATCATTCTGTATTTCCAAGAGTCCACTACATGGCCAAATAGTATATTACATAACGAGTGAGAATCTTGACGGAAAGCTCACGAGCAACGATAGACACTTTTGTACACTATTTTTCCTACGGCAGTGAAGAAAAGCCTTTTACTGAAAAAAGATTTCGATGAACCGCATTTAAAATTTTATCTGCAATTTGCATTGTATTGGAAATTGATTCATCAGTATATTCTTCGCGACAGCAGTAGATTTTCATCCACCGTGGCGCTTAAGAGTTGTGATTTCGGCTGACCACCGAAAACAGTGTCCTGTGTATTACAATTAAGGCTTTTTAAGGTTTAAATAAATGGTTATTTGTTTAAGGAAGCTGCAACGTTTTTTACTTTTGTTCACACCTACCAGTTGTCTTGCTTTGGAGCTCTCCTTGCAGATAAACAGAATAGCAGCATGCTTGATAAAAGCAAACAATTACGTTATAACCGTGCGTTATAAGACTTATTGTTAATGAGAAATAATTTTCAAAGAGGACTAGATTTTTTAATTTTTTTTTCAGTTTTCAAAATTATTTTTAGAATTAAATAAACCAGTTGCCCCATTTTAAAAGACTTTCTCCCCTACAGTCCGAGTAGAAGAATGTATCCTGTAAATCATTTTCAAAAATTTTACTTAAAACGGCTGTAAAATACTGCGGGAAATAGGCTAAAATTCGACTCTTTTCAGCCCCCTTAATCACAGTCTTGAACATATTTTTTTAGGCAACCCATTCGCAATACATTCCTTTGGATATGATATTTGATAAAAAATATAAGTTTCATCCGGTAAGCAGATGGGTCCAAGATGACCTTAGTTCGGATCCTGTACTACAAGTATAAGTCTAATATTTAGCCTTTAGTGTTATTGTTTCTGAAACGTCAAATTCTAGTTTCCCTAATTTGCAATTCTACGTATGTTTTGTAGCTGATGAATTCTAGTTTTTAAATAGCTGGCTTCTAGGAATTTATGTTTTCTAAATCTCTCCAGACAAATGTTTTGCGAGTTTCTTGCTTTTATTTTACATTTGTATGTAGAATCCTAAATTATGGCGGCTTTAAAATGTCCAATAACTTCATAGAATTTAAATCTAAAGAAAGATAATACAATATTTAGGGTCAGTTTACGAGAGCAAAATAAAATTTAATTTAGAATTAAATTAATTCGAATTAAATTGCCACTTATTTGGCATTGACAAACGACACTTTAACCGCGAATAAAAAATATTTCTAGTGTTTATAGTTTATAGCTTCTATATTTCAAATCTTGAAATTCAAAATTTATGATTCTATCATTTTCCTTTTTTAAGTACCAGTTTCTAAATTTTTTTGCCTTTATAAAGCTCAAAAAAAATAATAATCTTTAGAACTTTTTGGTTCTAATCTCGCACTTCTGGAATTCAAAGTGAGGTTACAAAAATGAAAAAATCTCAAGTTTCTAAATCTCAGATTCAAATTTAAAGTTGGATTCTAAAATATCGATTTTTAAAATGTCTAGACAAACCTATCTACTCCTACGTTTAGGTTTAACCTGTCAAATAATACGTAATTGGCTTAGAATAAGGCTAACCCAAAATGAATTTTTTAGCTCATTTTTATAAATAATGGTAACCTTCAGTGACGAGTCCTTTTAGAATTCATTCAATTATTTGTGATATGAACTATTTTCTGATTGAAATAGCCCTTATTATGCCTCACAAATTAATGTTTTCACGTTTCATTAAGCCGAGTAAATGATTCCCCCAATTAGCAACCCCAAAATTACTAATACTACTAATATGTTTTATTATTGTTACTGATTCCACTGATCACAATAATGAGAGGATTTACTCCTAAATCATCAAATGACATTAAAGTACCCAAATTTGGATCCCTTCACAAAAATAAGTTAGCTGAAATTTTCCCCGCTTCATTTCCAGATGGTAGGAATACGCAAAGGCAAAGCGATTTAAATATTTTGTCTTAATGCAAATACATGTTTTGACTTTATGGTTTTCCCGGTTCGAAAAGGCATAATTTGTCCATAATTTTGGAGCATCGCTCCGACGCAACAACATTCGGAAACGATATTCTAACTTTAAAGCGTAACTAGCGTCAGTAGCAGGACCGGAGTCGATGTCCTCTTGTTCTTATTGTAAATCCGCACTCGTTCGAGAAGTTGGCAGAGCTTCATGCATATAATTATCGGAATAAGTCGGACGAATCAATACGCATTGTGGACAAGTTTGCTCAAGTTGTTGGAAGATTGTAGTGTCGACGAGACTGTCGCGTTTTGAGAGATTAACCGCGAGGTGGAAGTTGGTGTCTTGCTCCATCTTGGATCAATCGGCCATATGCTCGTTTGCCTACGGCACCTCTGCCACGACATCATCGATTCATTGGTGACGGCGTCTCCGCCCTGTTTCTGCCAAAAGAGGTCCGATCCGGCCAAAACTACAAATTTAGTTACTTGGAATTCAGGCACTTCACTTAAGATTCTAATTTATTGAAATAGTTTGGCTATCGCCTAATCTGCACGAACGAAATTTATTAATTTATGACCTCGGACAATCTTAATTGCGATCGTCATTAATAAAACGAGTACTGGAGTACCCTTCAGGACCCATTCGACGGCTTGCAACTAATTCAAGAAAAAATGCGAAAATAAACTTTTCAAGATTTCTAAATAACAAAAGCGAATTATGCACAATCCCTGGCGATCAAACTTTCATCTTTTAATTTAACCCATTTCGTAGGCTAATTTCGATCAAAGTTCCTCGATTTATGCATTTGACAATTTAATAAAGCTTTATATAAACGATTTTGTAAAGTTTAATAAGAACAGCGGTTAATCAAATTGTGAACGAGGAACGGATTTTCTTTAATCACTGAAAAAATAAAAATATTTCCTAACCCACACTGCATCGTTGGCACACAATTTTTGGAACAAAAGAATTGAATTAGGTACTTAACAAAATCAAAAATTCAAAGCCCTTAATTATAAAATCAAATAATTTAAATGGACCGAATGAGGCAGGCAACAGATGGCGAGTTTCCCATCTGAGCCGAAAAGTCGTCATACTTTAACGAATCCGATCAATTAAAATGTCCGTGACAAGTACAGTCAAAGCATCTGTTTACAAGACATTGACAGCGTTTCCGATTCGCCTCCTAAAACAGTGAAATAAGAAAATGGGTTGAGATTCTATAAATAAGTTTACGCAAGTAAAATTGTTATTCCGGGCTGTCACGGAAGGATACTTATTTAGGAAAAATACTGTTCTAGAAAAGTAAATTAAGTATTTACCTAAGTATTACTGACAGAAACGACTCACTGCGACTTTTAAGTAAACAGTTTCACGACATATCCGTGCACGTTATTAAAACTAGCACATCTCGACGAAATTCAATTAATTAAAAATTCTACTTTTCTTCCAAGGCAACTCACAAATCTTGGTGATTTTTTTAGAGTAATAAATGATAAGGGATTTAAAGTTTCCCCGTTCCATAACAGACGGAGATTAAATGAAAAAATGGCACACAATGCTTTCATTATACAACACAGCAAGTTTTAATTACGTGCCACAAAACAAATAAACTCGTCTGACACCGGCACACACACCACAGTGTAACAAACGCACTCGTTTTACTATTTTGCAGCTTATTCGATTTGATATTTCAACAAATTCTCAGTGGTGTTACCACCTCTTTGTATTAAGTTTGCCAACGTTTACACCTGAGCTACTTAAATATTTGGCGTTGCTGAATGTTGAATATTCTCATCTCGCTGTGTGCATCCACCAATTTTTTACGTCCAGAGAGAGGTATTGCGGAAGGTAATCCGTTTTACTTAAACGACGTAATGTTGTAAAAGCTTTTCATTATTTTACAACACAATGCGCACTATTAAGCACTCAACCTTAGTTTTTCAAGCTGTTTAGAAAAAAATAAGAATTAATCTTCAAATTACTTCAGTTTAAAGTAAACAAAAACATTGTTATAGTTTCAAACTTTCTTGATAAAACAGAATGTATAGTTATAAATATTTTAGTAATTTTAACAATGATATTAGTTCGGAAAAAATATGTTTCCTTAAAAAACAATGTGTCGACTCGTACTTTCTAGAAATACGTACAAGTAAGTACTCGACAATAATTACACTGGAGATAAGTCAAATGTAATTAAAAGACTAGGTAAACTTCTAGCACGTAAATTTAAAATTAACTGTATCGTGCACCTCTTGGTCTCTTGAAACAAATAAACTTTATTACACCTAGAACAGTGGTAATTTATGTTGCCTATAAAGATTGTTCAGTGTTTTTATATCAAAATAAAGCTCAAAGTCGTAAGGTTATTATATTAGGCCAAAAGATTCGCTGTAGAATACTCACAAATTTAAAAAATAATCCAGACATTTTTTAATTTTTCTAATGTATTAAAATGATAAAAAAAACATTCTACAGAAAGGATGTTGGTGAAGAGGATGATTTGTTTTGTTTAAAAATAAACCAATAAAACTTTTTATTTTTATTACAAATTTTTCTACTTCATACATAAAAAATACACCTACCACCTACTTTATCTATTTCAAAAACAATTCTTTAGCTAAATGACTGGCAGTTTCACGATTTACATTTGTCAAAAAGCTAATAGTTTAAGCAAGTTTTATACTGGGTGTAACAGAAATAAGTAAATTTGTAAATTTTTAAAAACACTTTTGGAGTGGCAGTTTTCCCTGAAATATGGGTTTTTGGATTCATTTATCGTTCCCGATATAGATATTTGCGACATGTTAGTTCATTTATCTCCATACGGAGTAGTTCACACACGAAGAGCCATTTTATTTTCGCTGACTATATCGTAACGCAACATGAATAAAGAAGAAGCTTCAATACGTGGTAAGCCTTCTCAAAAAATTTAACCCGTGCCAGTCTAAGACTTGGAGTTTTCTAATCTGAAACGTCGACATGCAATTTCCCCATAAAAATATTTTTCTTTATATCGAATGACAGTAGTTCATATAAATACGGAACAGTTTTATTTTCCGATGGAAGACTGGAGTAAATAGAATTCAGGTCGTAAATAAAAGTTAGTAAGTTAATTAAAAGAAGTTGCGAACGTTTAAAATGCGCCGCCGTAGAACAAACTCGTCCCGGTAACATCCCTTAAGGTTGTTTAATAATTTCGCAAAGTTTCGATGACACCATTTTCCTTCTAAAGGCCACAGGGGTAAGGGAGAGATTGAGCGATATAAGCGCCAAAGTAGATACACGCTCGCATATCGCACATGAGAGAAAAGCATGTTCTAAACTTTCTGAAATAGTTTCAATCCCACTTATGAACTGTTTGTACCTCGGAGGTATTGTTAACATGCTAATTTCATTTTGCATTATTGATTGTTTTCTGTAGTTTCCTGCCAATTTTAATGAAACGTTCTGTCGGCTGCTAGTTCCCTATTTAGGTCGAGGATATTGTTTCGCGACGATTTTCGGGACTATGAAAGATGCTACAATAGCAGGGCACAGAAATAATTAAATCCGGAGAATCACCAGTGTGTGTTGTGTAATTTCATTAACATATACGTTCAGTCTGTGAAACTCGAAATTTAACCAGCCATCTGATAATATTTGTTTATGTAACAAACGTATCGAAGAGCTATGCTCCGACTGCTCGATATGAGCATAGAATGTAAAATAATAGCCATTGGCATTCTACGGAAATGAATTATTAATAACAAGAAGAAAAATATTGCAGGCATGCCGACGAGTAAGAATGCTATTAATATTCAAAACAAAACAATTTACTGAGGGAAGCAAAACAATAGGAAGCGCTCTTGAAAAACAGCATGTTCATATTTAACCGAGCAAATGAAGGATAGCATAAAAGAAGTCACTTTTAATCTCCAGACAATGCTTTCACCACCGACCAACAAAAGAAAATAATGCGCCAATTGGTTAATAGAAACAGTCGGCACTCTATTTACCATTGTGGATCTAATTGTGACCCAACTACAAAAGGCGACTCACGAACTTAAAAGAATCGAATTGTCATTTGCACTCTATTGAAAAATCAATTCAAGATTTAAATCCCGGATCACTCAAGGGTTCCAAAACTGCAGCGAAAGCTTATTTTATTTTCTAATAGGCAAAGTTTTGAAAGATAAACAGACTGCAAAAAATTTTTGAATATTAAGCACGACATTATGCAGTTTTGTTTAACTGTGTTTGCAAAAGAAGAAAAAACTAATTCGCTTGGCACAGCTGAGCCAAGTGAAATATTTTTAAACAAAATTAATGTAACATCGCTGGTTTATTTAATAAGTATTGAAAGAATCCGCCAATCGATACTATGTGGTTTACAGTTACCATGCACCGTTCCAAATAAATTAAAAATCAATTTTTAATAAACTAGTTTGAATCATAATGTGATTTTTTAAATAAATAATTCTTAAAAAAAACAAAAGACACTCTTATTACTTTTATTTTTCTTTAATTTACAAAAATAGATTAAAAATAGTATTATTTATAAAAGTAGTTTGGTGAAATAAAAATATTTCAGAGCTTTGAAATGAGCAATTTTTCTACTAAATGTGGTGTATTCACAAGCAAGCACTATGACAGAAAGTTTATGTTTTTAGCGTTGGGATTGCATTTTGCCTAAAGTTAAGTGAATTTAGATGTCTGTATAATACAAATATTTCTAATACAAAGCCGAATAATTTAAAGTTCCACAATTATTCATCAAGTTTTGAAGAGTGCGCGTTGTTGGCACAACCTCTTCCAACTTGGAGACAATTCAAGTTTAAAAAGAAATATTCGTGGAAGTAAACGTATGCCAGTGCAAGCAGGTTTTATATGATCCTCTAAATGTTTGCGTAAAATTTCTTGTTTTGGAGTCTCGCCAAATAAACGTAATTTGACTAGACTCCAATTTGGAAGAATTATAACATTGGATTTAACTCAGACTTGCAAATTGTTGCCTGGAATCAATGTTCGGAGTGTCATGAGATGGAAGAAAATTCGATTTGGGTTAGGACGTTTGTGCAGCGACATTTGATAAGTAAAGCGCATTTGTAATTACAATTCCAGCAAGTTCGGGGATTGCTAGTTGCAGCTCAGTTGGGCATATACCACCCCTCGAGGCTTTGCGATAGCGAAAATCGAAATAATGAACCTTTCGTCTCGTCTTGGTATAATACGGTTGAGGCAAAGTTTGCGGAATTATTACATCCGATTCTGGTTAGCATGTGCTCTTAGTTGAATTGCGCTCGTTTTAGAATTGCACTGTCTGGGAGTACAGCTAAAAACTCGTTGCTGGGGAGTGTCGATAGGGTGAGATGTTCAATTTCAACCGGATCGGGTAAAACCCTTCGCAAATCCGAAATTATGCCAATCAAAATTCTACCTTGCAAAACAAGTTTCACTATGTAAAACTGTACGTCAAGTTTCATAAACTTATGACTTCCTGCTTTTTTAGTCCTGCTGCACCATAAATAAGATAGATGTTTACAGAATGCACATGAACGGAAGTTCATGAAGGAACCAAAACTTGTAAACAGCGGCCTTAGATTTTATGTAGAATATTAAAAAGTTGCATAATATCCGTGATCGATGATGAGATATCGACGCTTGAAGCCATCCAATAAATTCATTAACTTTAATACATCGAAGGAGGGATGCCGAAGAGTAAGAATAATTGCCAAAGCGCTGCAATAACAAACTTCCGGAACGAACTTAGCCAACAAGATTTAGCCTGACAGCTATTTTACGTTAAATCTAAATTTGTTAATTCAAACTTTGGGGGGTTTTGTTTTTAATAAACCGATTGGATATCATCATGAAGTGCTAACTGTGCACGGGCCAGATTAGGTAAATGGAATCACCGCACAATTAGGACCAGGTCCGTTATCTAAGCGCAGCTTAGCATAGAATAATAATCTTGTTCATCTCAAGTGGAATTACACATATTACCTACTCACCAGATGTTTGAAGAAGGGCTAATTGGCTTCTCCACTATTCCGCCTGATCTGAAAAAATGGAAACACGTTTGAATCAAATCGCCATAAACATTTATAGCAGATTTATTAAAGAATAAAAACCGCTAGGGCTTAAGCAGTAAAAACACCTCATTTTATGAAATATTACCCGGGTAATGTTCATGTCATTAAAGTGAAATAGGTGCCAAGCAATTTTTTGTTCGAGGAAAAAGTGAATTTTTACAGTTGTTTGTCACTTTCAGGGAAGTTTATTTATTCGGTTATGTTCCGTGAATGGAAATTATTTTGTGACATATTTGGACAGGTGGTGTCACTTGCATTAAACCGGCGAAATCATATTAAATTATCACAGTTTCTATTTCCCTTAAACTTTTATGCGCTGTGTTTCGTTCATTTTTACCTTTTTCTGTACTTGGATAAAATAAAATAAATAAAATAAATAGGTATACATTCAATCAAAACTGTACAGTAAAAAAATATGTCTAGAAATTTCGGTGGTGCACATTTCGCTGGGTAGTCACCCAGCGGTGCCTCTAGGCAAAGAATTGCGTTAGGTACGTGTTAAGTAATTATGAATGAACAATAAACCGTACACATAACCTCCGAAAGGACTGCTTTTCTATTCATTATGAAAACCAACGAGATAATCTCAGCTTAACTTTACACAAAAGAGCTGTCACACAAATTTATTAATTTTGCAAAGTAGCAGCTCGAAGAAGTCAACTTTTACAAAGCTTAAAATTAAGTGCGTGTAAAGGTAGATTAGGTAACTGCAACGACGAGATTTTTAGATTCTAAATATATTATTGTAAATACGTCGGGAAGAACGGAAGCTATAACTTCCAGATAAAAGGATAGACGAGAAAAGTTTTGTTTCAACGTACACTCACAAATTTAATTTCGTTGAAGCAAATTATAGAGTTTTTGTGGAAGTAGGGTGCAACAATTAATTAATGGACTGTTCCTGATTCCGCTGTTACCCTCTGATAATATAATTCCGGTCCAACCTTTTCAATATGGCTCCCGAAAAAGGTATAAATTTTGGGGGTCAAGGCTCGCAAAACTAAAGTTTGAATAATTTACAATAAGCTCTTCCGTCTGCAATGCGTAATTAATCTTGCACAAGGTGATACATTGCGACGATTTGTGACACACAGATTAATGAATTTACTTAATTAAAAGAGGTCCGCATTAAAAATTATGGCAGTTAAGGGACAATTTTTCTGCGGAGTGCACCGTTTGCATAAATTCTTTCCAAGAAGAGTGGAATCTTATGCAAGTTCAGCTTCTGTTTCCTGCTGAAAATACCCCATTTTTCAGAACGCCCGAGTAACGACGATGCAAAAAGCTTATTACAGGAACTGCACCAACGAACTTTTTACCCTTATGTTTGAACCGCAATTTGACCTACCATTCGCCGAACGGAATTGGCTCGCCCCGAATTTAATTCAGAGATTTCGCCTAAGGGTCATTTTCAATCCTTCTCGACGCTTTACGTATTAGCAGACACCAAAAATTCCTCGTTTTAAAAACATATTTCTTGGGGAAAATTCTGGTGTCGTTTTTCCTTCTTGGTCGTGATTTTTGGCGAGTCTTCGCCGGCGTTTAATATCTGTAAGTGTTTACAAGAGCCGCCATCACACATGCATCACGTATTATTCATCCCCTGAAAATTACGGTAAGAATGCTGAAAGCGTTCTGCCGGGAAAGACTCGGCCGGAATTCACAAATATTCAACCGCGTTCAATTTGGAGACTACTGCATTCGATCGAACAACACTCCGTTTCAGGTATTTCCATTTCACTTGCCATGCTAACCTATAAATATTTCACAAGCTAAAGGGTAAACTGCTAACGATCACGCCACCGCTACTATTACTACACACAGAACTAATACTATGATTGATTAAAATGTTAAAGAAAAAATCGCTGCGAAGTAGACTGTATGAACTTGGCTGCGTTTTCAATTTGTGTGCAACATTGCTCCACGTGAAATATTTACCAAATGCCATGTGACAATTTAGCACGTCAACACGAACATTCGACTCGTAATTATTTCATTTTTTTGTACCGACTTCTGAAACATTTGAATATTACGTGCAAACTCCTGCTTTTATTATGGTACAAACACAATAATTGACTAATATGTATGTTTCACAATTATTATTGAATACGTTATATACATGCGATTCCAACATTACTCATTCTTGATCGCTTTAGATCAATTTGAACAGTGATTATTTTTTATGTGATCGCAGATAACATAATTTTAACACTTTGAACTATAATTGACAGTTACGTATAGGCTATACTAAAATTCGTTGCAATACTACTCTTGCCAACAAAAATTTTAATAAATCGAGTTCTTATGACGATGTTAACACATGCAACAGTGATACAGTCTTTGACGAAACTGGAAATAAAAAATCCACTAATTTTTTTATTAAACCAATCGGTTTGATACCGATTCCTCTTTTCACCCTTTTCCTTAATTCTGATAAGATAGATTGCTAAAATTAAACAAACTTTTTCTTCACTTTTATTTGATTTCCGTATTTTGTTACGTTTAAAACACATGACAGGTTGTTTCCAAATGCATAATTTAATAGCTTGCTTGAAATTACTAGTTCTGAAAGAAAAGTTCGAACAAACATAAATATTCTAACAGTTCTTTATTCCTCTCACTCAACAAATTACAGACAAACCCATATGTATGTGACTAAGGCCCGGTTTCACAAACGTTGGTTAAACTTAATGAACAGTTAAAAACAATCGTTACTATGATTATAACAATCGTTTCTATGGATTTATTCTACTAATAAATTTAACTGAGGTTGGTGAAACCGACCCTAACAGTAATTAAAAAATAATAGTTTTAGTAGTTATTAATTTGATAATAAGATATTTTGCCAGACGTTGATTTGGGTTCGCAAATGTTCTTATTATTCTAGTACAATATTAACTGGCTTATAAGTTAAATACAAATTATGACCGCAGTTTACTTAGGGATGGTAATTTACACGTAAAAAACGTAAAATATTGGTTTGAAGGTTAGGTACAAGTAATGTTGTCTATGTGTGTGTATTTTGAGTTCTTTGTTTTGTTTTCACGATTATGCCTCGACTAAGAAATAATATACACCAGGATCTGGAACTAAAAATGAACCTTTGTTAAATTGTTTTCTCGTTGATTTTTAGAATAATATTTTTGTTTTCATTTTAGGAATTTTATTTGAGTTATTTTGCTAATCGTTGTTTGTATTTTAAATAAAAATTATGTATTTTTTATCGTTTTTACGTTTTTTACATCTAAAGAAATAGTGTAAATTACGTATTTTTTACGTCAAGTAATTACGCGCCCATCCCTGAGTTTACTTTTCTATAAAGAAACAGCCTTTTATATTACGTATATTTCTATTCCTGAAACAGTAAAATGTAATCAAAAATTTTGCCAATTATGGCAGATGGACGTTGCAAAATTGTTTGTTTCTTTGAAGTCACTTCAAAGACTAAATAATACAAATTAAAAACTGACAAACATTACCAGTACTTTTAATAATTTTTAATACAAACGTGTGTATGTGCGCATAGATTAAAATAAAACACATGGTGCAATTATAGTGGAGGCGCCGGGACATTAAAATAACTTTTTATTGTCACTACAGAAAACTTCACAAATGTGATGTTAAAAATGTGTTTAATATCACATCGCCCCGTGATTCAACTTAATTAGTTTTATTAAATTACATTCGTGATGTCAAAACAGCGCCCGACTGTAATAACTATAATAACCGCAGGTATAGTATATTTTAATTTGTGTAGCCAATTATAGCACAATTTGCAATTAACATATCGGTTTCGGGTTCCAATTTGCTTTTCGAATTAAAATAAAGTAATCGAAATAACGAGTAATATGATTTAGTGATACGTACAAATTTGAATTATTTATTGCACCAGCTCGAAATGTTTGAAACAACTATGATAACTCATATTCGTCAAATTAGTTTAGATTTAGATCGAATAAAACAAATTGCACTCGTAAATAACAAACCTTTGACAGAGTATACCGCATAACTTATTTATCTGAATAAATCACGTTTAAAATTTAATAACTCCAGCTGACATTTTAATCAGAAAAAACTTTGAAAACAGGCCGGATTATTGAAATAACTAATTAACAGGTCGTTGCTGAAAATTAGACGTTAAATTTAACACCGTCTTCCGAAGTTACTTTTAAACTTGTCAGAAGTCTTAAATTTTAGGATTAATTAACTTATGGCAAGTAACCTTAATCAAAATTACTGAAAAATTAAATCGAATTGGTCATAATTAACGTTTGATCAACTCTCGCCCTTTGCAGTAATTTTACTGGAATCGTTTTTTCCTCATTCTTGCGATCTTATAAGGAATTAATTTATTCGACGTTCGAGTTACTTTGATAAACTAATTAAAAGAAGCTTTCTGTAGCTATGAATTTAACATGAGATCACTGGAGGAGGTCCGGCAGATTTTAAACATTTTCCTTATGCTTTTACTTTTCAGTAAACAAGAAGACTCCAGGCTTTTCATTTAGTAATTTGCATAGTATAACTTTAAAACTTAACTCTGTTTGCTTTTGTCTAAATTAAGAGGAAAATTTATTGATTTTACCGAAGATAACATTTTTTTCAGATAATCTCAACTCCCAGATATGAACAAATTGAAATTCATTATAGCAGCGAATCCTGTGTAAAGTTTGCATCAATATTATAATCCTCAATTAAGTTTTTCACTAAACACATATTCAATAAACTCCAAGGGAAACGCGTACCGCTAAGTTACTTAATGATGGATTTTTTATACAATCCTTGTTTTTTAATACACCATGAAAACGCCTCCGGTTGTGGAAGCAACTCGTTTATAAGAAAATATTTTTCCAATATACACGTTTAGATTGTAGCTGATATGGTCTGAAGCAACAATTTTCGCTTTTATCCTTTGTCTAATGGCTTTCTGTTTATAAAAAATTCGACAAACACGCTGCGTCAAAATTAGAAACGGCCGAATTGGAGAGCAAAAAGTTAATTAGGCGACAATCCTGCAATGAGGAGCGAATACAGTTAACCTTTAGCCATACGCCATTATCGCCGTTGTTGGCTAACAAGGGACAAACAAGAGGCTCTGGAACTAGGCTGTACTATTACAGTAAAGCGGTTAACTAATTAAACACCGTAATGACAGATTAGATGACTACAGTTGCCGAAGTGAGTTATTATAATGATGTTTAAACATGGCCCCCAATTAAGGATTGCGTGAGGCCAAATGTGTTACAATTCAAATGTATCTGAGGGATGACGCCTATGGCACATTGCGAATTAATGATATCAGGTGAACGTGATACCGCTATACGCAACCAGGATTATATTAAATCTCCGATCCTTCTGGTATTGATCTGAAAATTATAGTTCTGATTTGCCAACAGTTTTAAATTCGCATCACAACTCTGCCAACTGAACTTGAAGACTGAACGAAAATCACAAAAAATGTCGTGTTTTCTCTTCGTATTCACCAGTTTCAAACTTACCAAATAAGCACTGCAGGAATTAATCGCCCTTGCCGATAAAGTGATAGACACGAACACTGTTAAATGTAAAAATTCTGGATAAATGAAATAAAATGGGTAACAAACATAATTAAAAAATTAATACGGCGACAGATTAGCACCCTGTAAGAGAAACAAAAATATCTGTAGAATGCCTTTTTGGAAATTGCTCAAAGTCAATGAAGTTATTTTGAACTATACGTATCATAATTTATGAGTATTACTCTAATTACATGTAATTAAAAGACAGAATGAATAATCTAATTTGTCTAAGGCTATCCAGTTTTTCAAAATTTGTAATCGAGTACGTGTGGAATAATTATACCGGGTGCTCAAAAAGTGGCGCACCAACTCAATGGTGTGTGGTAGAGAATTGCTTACATATAAAGGTAAAAATAGTAAAAAAATTCTTTGTATTAAAATTATTGATAAATAACGAATTTTAAATAAATGATATGAGGCAACGTTGTCTAGCGATCGTGATCGCAATAGAATTTGATCAACAATAAAATTAAATCAATTTTGAAACGGTTTCCTAGGAAATAATTCCCAGTGTTGGCACATCTACAAATTGTGATTTTTTATGAATTTTAATGTTTTTAAATTCAAAAAACGGCTAAAGTCTGATAGTAAATTTAAAAATTATTATTCAGCGTTTTCTTAGGGAACGATTTCATAGTGTGAAATATAAAAACATTAAAAAATAATGAAAATTGAAGGAGTTAACAAAATAAGTTTGTAGTTCCAGATTTTTTTAAATATGACTTTAAGAATTTTTTCAAGATTTTTCACTGAGTTGGTGCGCCATTTTTTGAGCACCCTATGTATTGTTGATTTCATTTTCCAGACACAGGCCTCGTAAAATTATGTGAAACACCTCCTGTATATTTATTTATTTAATATCCTGCCCATATTATAATATGCAGCCATTATACGTAATTAAATTTAATTTTATAATGATCTGAAACTGTATAACTAGGTATAGCTACAATAGTCAATGAGTTTAAATGAGAAATGTCACTTCATTTGCATACAATTTCAGGTAATTGATTGACAAACCTTAAGAGCCGTTTACACTGCCACCACAGTTAATCGAACACTACAAATCATATCAAAACTGTTTTGGTTTTAGTTAAAATTAACTTATGTCATGACAAATAAACTTAAAAAGAATGTGAGTTGATAAATTCAGTGTTTGGAGTTCTTTTAAAAATAAGTAACAAATTAACTTCGTCCACTCGTGAAACTTCTATAGCAACAAAGATGAGTGTTAATCTATCGTGCGTTCATTTAAAAATCTTGGCCCAGTTGGCAGTGCTTTAAATTTGAACATGGGAACAGTGTAACCGGATCCGGCAATAGTTGTTTGCAGTCATTTATCGTTTATGAAATGTCAAAAAGATTTGAGGTTAGATATTTTCCCACCCAAATTTTTGATTTTATGGCTGCTTTGGGTCACTGCGCATTTCTGCTGTGGCTATTACTCTGTACTGTGGCCCTTGTTTTAACTTTTAGCAGGTTTTTAAGTGAAGTCAAAGGAGATTTTCGCTTGACAATATTGACATTTCGTAATGTCAAATTCTACGCTGGAAAATTAAAAAACAAAAGAAGATTCCACAGCCTCCTGAGCCCAGGTTTTTATTTGAACGCTCGATAGTTAAATTTATCAAAAAAAAAACTATTAACACGAACGACGTGCGTGTCTAAAAATAGTTAATTAACTTCTAATAGTAACATTAGAGCGGCTTACTGACTATAAATAAATAATATTCGTAATTACAACCATCAAATTAATTTGTATTTTTTTTATTAATAAGAAACTTTTAAGACGAGTCAACTAATAAGCGCCTTTGTCCTAAATTTCTACCTTGTATAGAATTTAAAGACTTCAATTAATATTTTTGGTTTGCTGATAATTTTTAGCGTCGTGTTCTATTTGCGTTAAAAATTTAAATGACCAAAAACTTAAAAAGTATCTATTTGTTTCTATTTTTGTCAATTTTATTGTTAGAAACAAAATACATTGTGCCATTATCATAAAAGCAAATGCCGCTCATATCTTTACATCTCGTAAAACGACTTGTTTCACAATTGTTGGAAAAAAACAATGATGCAAAAAATAATAAAAGATAACAAGAGAATAGAGTATGGGACAATGATAGGCATAATAATTTGAAGTTGCAAGTCGCAAGAAAAATTGAGATTATTTTGAGATGTTTTCTCAAATTCGTTGCTCCAGAATTTCGTTTCTATGCATTAAGTCCCTATATACCCTGGGCACGTATCGGGGATATTTTGAAAAATTATCTCGCCTTCAATAGCTGGAGAAGAATGATGTGTCTAGTTATCAAGGCTTCGGCCTTCTTATTTAGAGACCGATACGAACGTGAACAAAGATTATGGTTCTCCACTTATCACAATAATATGGACAACTCCCCCATCCGTTTTTTCATCCTCGGCGGACACTCGCTGTAAGGAAATATATGAGCCATAACGAAAAAACAAGTAGGCCCGGTTTACTTTTCATTTGATAAATGGAGGTTTTTATGGAGGACTTGGCTGATTATATGTACGGGCAGATCTGGTAGCAGTTTAATCGGATTAAAGGATAGATAGACAAATCCTGTTTAGAGGATCCAGTTCGAACTTTTAATAATCAAGCTTGTTTTACCACATGAGCTCTGCTACATGCATATCGAAAAACGTATTTGCAAAGTTTAATTACCGCTGGATTTTGATGCAAACAAACTCCTAAGGGAATAATGCGAGGCTCATATTTAAATTTTTACAGCTTGCTGCGATATATCTATCTATCGAACATCGAAGCCATCAAATAAAAATTACAAAAAATAAAATTGATACCTACGTGACACATGATGGCCATAATGCCAATTTGCAAATTAATTGTCACTTGTGCAAAAATCAAGCAACGAAATGATTTTTAACTTTTTATAAAAACCTGCGGGGCGTCATTTTCGCGCTTAATTCCGACATTAAGATAATAATGTCTTAAGTTTGTCCATTTGCCCATATCTCAGGCGAGTTTGTTTCTTTGTTACAATCTTAACACGACTCCAACACGCAACTTTTTTGCTTTCAACAGTTCTCCACGTTTCTTACGAGATGTTAATGGTCGGCATTAACGCATCCAACCCACTTATATTCACAGAAAGACCGATTTTAAAAAAATGAATTAAGTTCTAAAAAGCCTTAATGTGCATTTATGCTCATTCTATTATCCAACATCAAAACAAAAATGGAGATGTCCTCATAAAAATTTTAATAGGCCGTCTAAAATTTTTACTTGAGGCTATACCCGGCACAAAGAATAATTAGTGTTTCAATTTACAGTTGTGTTAAAATTTACCCGGACTAATAAAAATGGATGTAACATCCTCTTGTGGTTCACTTTTCGTAGTCATTAATCTTTTTACGTTTTTACCCAGAGATTTTTATTATCTACTCGTTCTTATTGCTTTTTTACATTCTACTTAGACTTGAAGTAATAAATTGGGATGTTTACAAGACCACTAATGCGCGCACATTAAGCGGAAATTGACTTTTCATTCAAAGTTTTGGAAACAAAGGTAACATGTTTCGAAAAACAAAAACTCAAAGTTGTAAGATTTTTTAAATGTAATATAACAACAAGTTGTAAAACTTATGAAACTTGAGATATTCCCTATTTTATCATTTTTATTTGAAAGGCACTAAAAAGTTATAAAATTTATCCCAGCTTACGAAGAGGAAGCTCAATATCTTATATTAAAGAATTGATTTTTACCAGCTTTCTTTTGTGTGACCAGAGGGTGCTCGACTGCTCGAGCTCGTGACTAGCCTAGCAAAACATCAATAGTTTGTAATAACTTAGAAATTAATCCAATTAATAATGAAGGAACCAGAGCACGAAACCAAAATATGGGGGTTATTAATGTAAATGAAATTATTTTGAGCGCGTGTCGCATCAAAGAAACATCGGTATTTTGTAAAATTGATATTCTTCACAGTTCTGTTGATGATATTTGTTTTGACTGACTCTTGTCTTATTAAATTTGATCAGAGTTTGGTATACATTACAACATCGACTTCTTTGAAATCACAAAATGAATAAAATCTGAATTTTAACTTCAAAGAAACGTAGCTTGTCTGATGTATATTGAATGGGTTTAAAGAATTTTAAAAACAGTGGTTGAATTCGGAAACTTATCGCCACAAAGCCACCAAAATCACGGCAAATTAATCATTTTTCTATAAAGAGAAATATTAAAAACTTGAAATCTGATCGTTAAAATCAGAATAGAACGTCCATATTGCCAATTCCGAGCGAGCATAAAAAACTTGGATTTTATGGTCCCCCAAGGGATGAATTGCTTAAGGAAGTTTTTTCATATTTTTCAACACCTAAAAAGTTATTAATCGGGTCTCTGCATAGTTAAGCAAGTTGTACACAAGTTGAGTTTTGTTGAGCACAATGGCTGTCAGCAACATTAGTCATGGTATCGATGGAGTAGGAAATACGTTTGGTAAATGCAGGTTGATATCATGCATCCTTAGTGTTGTTTATGTGACATAACGGCGAACTAAACTCATTTGCATGAGATTGGTTTACTAACGAATTAATTATACCGATTGCTGTTCTGTATAAGCTGCACTAATTTGTAACCAACGCCAGTCAATTTGGCCGACTCTTGTCCGATACACCAGTCATAACTCCAAAAATGGAGCAGAGTCTCGACTGAATGGAAATATTTCGGGGAAGATTAAATGCAATGTTTCAATTATGTCGATATGATACAGTAATTGATGGGGCATTTAATTCCGCTGAAAGCAGAAAGCATTTCCATCCCCTTGCTCATCAGCCCCTCGCATTCTTTTCGCTACTACAAATTACACATGTTCTACAAAATCGCAATAGTGCGGAAGCCATTTGGGACTAATTTAAACGAATTATCGCGCAAAACTTAATTGTCCAAATATCACCCATTTTAAATCAACGAAGCCAATAGCATTTTCTCCATTTTTGATATTCATCAACATCGCATGTTGATGTAAAACTGTATTGATAAAATTGTATTTGTCATGTATCACTTGTCAGTTATCTACTAGTGAATTGACCAGTTTTACGGCTTGTGCCAACAGCGTGAAATCTACATGAAATCTACCGATTAGTGATTGGAACGTCTGCCACTAACAGGAATTTTGTGACAGAACTTTTGTTTTATGCAAGATCGGAAATTAAATACGTTAAATACTTTAAATTAAATTTATAGTAGATGGAATTTTTCTCTACAAACCGAATTAAAGTGACCATATTTATTATATGTTTGTATTGTTTTTCTCAAACAGTAAACAGCCAAGCCACTTATCCTTTCTTTAAAAAAACAAATAGAATTAGGTAATAGAGCTTTCAATACTATATTTACATAACTGAATACAAAAATTTTATGTTCTCACGATAATTGTAAATCACGATAAATACATGAACAAAACAGGATGATAGTAAATGACAGTTTTCAGGGCGTGACTGACAATCTAATTTGAACAAACGAAATAAAAACGATATACCTAACACCAATCAAGTTATTTTAAGATTATTATTAATATTACAATAAAATGATTTACCTACATTTTGGTATGAAAATAGTAGCTATAATAGTAACGTTTCAGTGTCTTTCAATTTTATACTGTGGTTTTATTATTAACACCTTTTAGGTTCGCAGTTCTTATTGTGTTCATTTTTTTTCAGTAAGATCTATTTTCCTAATCTACTGATAAGAAAACAACATGTAATAGAAACTAGGAAATTTGCAAGTAATTTTCTCTTGTTGCGTCTTGTAATTTCCTTCACAACCACGACAGTTGCCTAAATCTTGTCGATAATGTCTACAAAAAAATAAACACAAAAAAGCAATTTTCACTCCCAACTACAGCATTATTAATTTTACAATTCGAAACCACCCTAAACTATCAAAATATAATATGTAATTCTCTAAAATCTGCCCTAAATCGAATTCGGAATTTTTTCTAGTAACCTTTAGCATATTAAAAATTCATGTTTTTTTATTTTGAAATATCAGGTGGTTTACTTAAGATGAGGACCTTACAAAAGAAAATGCACCGTTTAAATAGGTATATCCCATTTCAATTCTTAGTAGAATTTTGCAACAATTGCAACAATTACGCTGTCGCAATTCTACTATGAACTGAAATGGAATATTCAGTTTTGTAAAAATTACAAATTTTAATGTTTATTTAAAACTTTGCTGCATTTTTTTATTATTTAAAAGTAAACATGTTATTGCTGTTTTTACAAATCTTGAAAAAAATAGTCCAGAAAACACACACCAAACTTGTTCAAAAGGATTTCGCTAGATGTAATGAAACAGAAGATCTTCGAGAAACTCTTAATTTGTGCTTTATTTTTCTCTCCAAAAAATTCAAATGCGCTGTTGTAATTCTACTGTGAACTGAAATGCGAAATACAGTCTCCATAGAAATTTAACATTTAATTAACTTCTACTATTTCTACCGTAAAAGATACGTGAAAAGTGTATATTGTTTTGCAATTTTATTTTTGTAAGAATCATCTTAGGTTAATCAGCTGGTGTGTTTCTAGTTAAAATATAAATAATTCTTAGGTTTTTAGGAACAATGTAACTTAACATTACATAATAATGTAATAATCATTCTAAAATAAATTGTTGATCTTTTCTGTCACAAGTTACCACACTTTTTATCAATGATATAAAATTGTACAGTTCAAACAAACTTTAAATAAAATTATTGACTACAAATACAAAATGTTAATTTTGTTGTTAACAAATGGGTCTAGTAATTATTCCAAATGTGCAAATATCAGCTTTGTTGTATAAATGAAACACATTTATAAAGGGGATTAAAATTAATTATTAGCTGTTTCAAAACTATAAAAATGCCAACGTCGTATTTTCTCTCAAAATTAGTTGTTATAATTATTCATGTACTTCAAAAAATCAATAGCTAATGTAATTTATAGTAGTTTCAATGAGAGATCTAATTATTAATAACTATTTTACATTTTTATCAACCTTATTTAAAAAAATAATTTGGTAAAATGCGGTGTTGGCGTTTTCATAGTTTTGAAACAGATAATAGGTTTTGAAAATATTGTACCCAAAATTTCAATAAGATTAATTATTATCATTATTATTGATTAATTTGTTATTAAAAATGCGCAAAAATTATGGGCGATGGAAAAGTGCCTTTAGCTCTAAAGGGTATGTCTTTCCAGCTACTTAAATCGCAAACATTATAGCTTCAATGAATCGTTAAATAACGGTGTTCGGTGTTGAGATTTTATGGCACGCTAATTTAATAATACTTCCTACTACACCTGTTGTAACAACTTTACGGGAAAAAAGTTAACCCCAACCAAAAGTTAAAATAAAATTAAAAATTAAAAAATAAAGCTTAGCAAAGGGTTATTATGTTTCCAAAAAGTTATAAAACAATTCTAATTAAAAACAAAATTAGAATTTTGTATTTCACAAAAGAACGAATTATAATTGTAACTAACTGTAGATTGCACTTAGTACCTAAAACTGTAAATTCAAACTTTGTGTCTAGGGGTGTTAGCATAAATGAGATTTTAATACTAATGAAGTAACTATCTTACTAAGTAGTGAAATAAATTAAGATTAGCAAGGGTGCAACTTAATAAATGCTAAATTACAACAAAAGTAAATGTCACTGGTTCCGTGAAATTATGTACAAAGCATGTTGGAGCATTATTAATTAAACACTGGAGCTGTTTTACGATAGGTTTAAAATTAATTAATAGAAATAAAATGCTTCTCGTAGCGGGTATAAGGTGGGCAGGAAATGGTCAAACAAAACGCAAAAAACTTATTATGAAAATGTGTATTCGTTTAAAAGCGGAAAGGTTGGTACAAAATATAAAATGGGGAAAAAAGTGCTTGAAGAAACCAATTCCCGATCTAGCGAATTACTTGCACCGTTTATGGATTTTCTAGTCGTCACAATCGTGATTGAATTATTGGTTCGAGAGTATCTTTTTTGGTGGTACAGTAAGTAGCCGGGCTGTCGGTGTACACAAAACGTGAATCAAGGCGGAAACTGTGAGCTTTTGAAACCGCAATCATCCCTGCTGGGAAAGAGATGGACATGTTATAAGAAAGGACTCACCTATTGTGTCAAGAAGGGATCTTCACCGAAGCCCCACACTGAATCTTCATTTGACGCGTCGTTCTAACACCCCGAGAGAATGGAAATGCGAATTGTAAAGATTCATTAATAATCTAAGCCCGGAATGTGCACGACAGCTTACGTGAATACTCCGGAATCTCATTATGTAATCAAAAGGGTCGATTGTTTTCGGAAATTTCAATAATTACGAAACTCAATCGCCAGAGAAACTATATGTACTTTGGCGGTTTTCCCGATCTAATCGAGCTGGCCGTTGTGACAGCAAAAGCGGGTGTCGATGTGGAAATGTTTAATTTTCTCTAGTGTTTTGTACGCGTGGAAAATTCGTGCTCGAAGTGAACAGAAATGTTCGCAACAAGGCGTACTGCCCGACTGAGCTGGTTGCATGACAACAGGAGCAGTGGTGAATTTCAATGGAAGAACGCGCATGTCTCCCATTTTCCAACATAGTTCCCGGATACCCACACCCCCCGAAAAATCTGTCTTTTTATGCTATTTATCTCCTTCCCCGTTTCGTTTACATGTTCCTCTTTCATTTCACATTTCCACTCTGCTAAATCTGCTTTCTCAGATCGTTTATCATCAGTATTGCCTCCTAGACTAGCGGGTTTTGGGTTCGTCGAAAATCCCAACGAAATTTAACGGAAAGCCCAACTCGACCGTTTAAACCAAAGCGTATAACCCTTTCTGGATTAACGCTTTTTCTAATTAACTGTTTTGAGAAGAAATAACGCTTTGTTTGACCCTAAACGCTACGCGCGAAATTTGCCACGAATCTATTACCTTTGACCTATTAGCACTCCTCTGCTTAATTAACAGCTAATATCAGCAAATGAGTTATGCAATGTTTTGAAATGCGCCACCACAATAGTCACGACTAATAGTATGTACTTAATGAAGACCTTAAAATTGCGTTAGTAAGTGATGTCTATTATTGTTTCGATGATAACTTTTACCTAAACGAAAGAATAAACGTATCCCATTCAAAAAGTGTACACAAAAATTTATCTAAAGCATAATAATAACGCCAGGTAGAGAAATAGTATATTACGTACCGCAAACTGTAAGTGCAATTTTTTTGGTCGAGAATGCAATATTGGAAAACCGAGGGTACCGAGGTTTTCTAAGCGTTCGATACCAAAAGAAAAACTTACAGTTTGAGGTTAGTAAGCTATTTTTAGCAATACCTGCACAAATAAGAAAAAGTAAAACATTTTCTGAATGCATTTTTATCAAAAAACCAATAAACGTCAGATTGTTGTCAAATTAAAAATGTGTGTGACGTTCGTTTTGTGTTAGGGATACAAACCAAAAAAAAAAACATTACTTTAAATCAACATTATTTTGTTGCAAAATCAACGCTTCAATACTGTTCTGAAGGTATTTCAAGTGAAAATAGAAAAATGGATGATATTGAAGAGACTGCAAGGTTTGCTTGTGCATCATTTTTCATGGAACACGAATGGCATACGTTGGTATGTAATATTTACTTACAGACCACGGGCTGTAAGTAAAATATTATTGCACAGTAACCATGGACACTTGCACCTGACTAAAAAGTTTCGCTTACAATGAAAGATATTTGTCAGTGAATGATGACTTATAGAACAGGTATTGCTAAAAAATAATTACTCGTACATCAAAATTTAGAAAACAAAACATTGCAACCCGTTTATTAAGTTTAACTAAAAAAAACTTTGAGAAACTCCACAAAGAGAATATAAACCGATTGAAGTTATAAAAACCAGACGTACAAAATCATTATGTTAAATTGTTTAAAAAATCTCACATTGCACGAAACAAACACGAAAAAGCCACAAAGAGAAATGATTATCTATAAAAACTTTAAAAAAGCGTCTAACTTGATATGTCGGTACTACGTGGATCATAATTAGTATAACTAGGAGTATGTCTATTTTCACATCGTTTGAGTACTAAAAATGACAATAGTCAGAACAATACAATCGTCAATTTTTTTTTATTTACAAATCTAAACCTGGAATTTTACCTTTTGGTTCCATATAAAAAAAATTGGAAATATACCACAATTAACTCATCTTGTATAATAATTTACGTATTTTGAGATATATTTTATTGTGCGTGGTTAAAAGGGTTGAAAGATAAATGGAGCTGGTAAGAAAATTTGGTGCATGGCTAAAAAAGGCTTCGTTTGAAAAAAGTCGGGGTATAATTTATCAAACTAGTCGTAATTTGAATATGAAGTCTGCAAACTGTTGAGAGACGTAGGAACGAATTACGTAACTGGAAGTGGTTCTGGAAGCAAAAATAATTATTATCCTGACAGCGTGAACATAATCGGAGCCTCAATATGACTGGAAACAATCATCGTAAAACCGGAAACATGTTAGTGACAAATTACAATGAATAATTATGGTCGGGTGCATAATGTATGTTTTTGTTGGTGTCACCCGCACAGTTTGTGATCCGTCTTCGTTCCTGCTCCGCTTTTATCACGCTTTAAAAGGAAATAAAGCTCGTATAATGCGAGGCTGAATAAATGTATGCTAAACAAACATTAACAACTATTCGGGACGACTTGAAGGAATTACATAAAAACATGGTGGCGGTGGAGTAATCAAGTCAAGCATCGTTGTTTAAATTGCACAATAAAACTTTAATTTTGAAAGATATGTTTCTGCAAGTCAAATGTGCAATCTGGTTTCACATTTTCTCTGTTTATATATAGTTATAGCTTTTTATATTCGACTTGTCTCGAATAAAATCTGATTGTTTATTTTATTTCGAGACTTCGTCTATGGCAGACCTCTAATTAAAGACTCCTGGAAAGCGTTTCTCTGAAACAATTTACTGCAAACTGCATTGAAACGTAAAAAGTCTGCTGCTTCGATCTCGTTTGTCTAACCTCTGCATCACATCACCCACCGATTCCCATTACATTCTTGCTTGCATCTCAGACCAACTCACTTCCACTCGCGCGATACTTTAATAGGAACGACATGAAAGGTTGTCAATCTAAATAGAAACAACTTAAAATTAAATTAGTTTTTTTCCTGGATGCTTAGGGACTCGAATGTGGAATATTCAATTACACTCAACGAAACCTGCACGAAGAGCAGCTGGATTTTGCATATTTTATTCAGTAAACAAATAAATTACCCATTTAAAAATGCAAAAGCCAGTCAATTTTTAAACGCAGCCACAGCTCGCATAAACACACCATAAATAACAATTGTTATAATAGAAATAAAAACACATTCTTCGAATTTATTAGTAAGGTCGGAAAAGCCGAGGCAATCTAATTTTTGCAGCTTTAAAATATTCTTTGTTGCTAGCCTAGAAAATGCTGAAAATTTGTCCACTAATCACGCTGTATGTCATAGAAATATCGTGATTGTCCGAGTTAAAACTTGTGCACATTCATATTTATGCAAATCGTTTTATATATGGAAGCTCATTAATCTGCATGTCTCCATTTGAGAGGACGAAGGGAAAACTTCCTTTACTCTTCTGATTTTAAGCGGTTCAGCTGAGCCACAATGAACTCGTTAATGTAGAAAATTTCAAAGGCAATTGGACCTCCCAATGTATATCAATTTACATAAAAAACGTATATTTTTTAATTGTATCACTAACAGAAGCGCACCCTGAATATTTTATTCGCCAGGAGCTCGCAAAATTTTTATTAGGTAATTTTATTTGCGCCACAATTTTGTATCATACTGAATATTCTTTCATATTTATTTAAGCCTTTGGGCGACCACACCAATTTACGACTGGTATAAAATTTATACGCCGCTTTCTTAAACCAACTAATAAGAATCCAAAAATTTATTGACAATAGTGTGGAATCTGCGAGCTTTTTCATTAAAGGACGACATTTTTCAACGAGATTCTCACTATTATGTGCGGAAGAAGCTAATTACATTCGGACGATCCATCCAGACGCCGTTATGGCGCTCTACATGCCTCTTAAAGCTAGAAAATTACCAAAGTCTCTATCATTCTGGAACGACGTCTGGATTTGGCGTGTCCTTAGTCCTTAGTTGCCGCCGTTTCGTGAACATTTCGGAAACTAGTGGTATCGGATGTTTCAAAAGTTGAACGCTTGGGTTCACGTACTCACGCCTCATCACGCTAAGTGCTCCACGTTAGCTCGTTATCACGTTATCTATAAAACTGCATTATCACTACAAAATATGGGGCTAACTGTGGAAATGATCAGACATAAAAAATGGAGACCCTTACAGTTTGCATGCGCACAAACAGAAATACAAGATAACAAAAATGGGAAATAAAAAATGCATTTTATTGTACACAGAGCCATAAATTAAACCAGTCACAACAAATCAGACTTCGCAAAACAGCTTCATTTATTGTTATCGGTACGTTATGCATATGCTTAACAAGTTGTTGCTTTTAATTTATACGTTTTCTGCAGCAGAGTGCAAAGTTATGATTCAAAACAATCAAAACAAGAAATTTGCAATTGCAATCAAATCTAACACAGGGTGCCTCAAATAAAATGATATGTTCAATATCCATGATATCATTATTACCACACATAAACACAGATACAAAAAGTATGTTGTTTAGAAAGATTTTTTTGTTAATCATTAGGCAGTAATATTTAGGAATAACAAAATGATCGACCGAAGGGGCATTTCAATAATTTTTGAAAGTTCTGTTTGCATTTGCAACTTGGTATTTTCCGCTTGGCAGTTATAAAGTTGTTGTCAATTTTTCTTTTCTTTTAGTAGCGAAGTCAATAACTCAAAGAGCGCCCAGCTCCATGAAATTTTAATATGGCCATTTTCCTCAGCTAAATCCAATAATATCGAATGATATGGACATTAATCCATATTGAGTTCACCACCATGGCGTAGTATTCGGGCCATCTGGTGGTTTAGCTGTGGCGGCCTCGATCCGACCGCACAAGAAGCCGATCCAGCTACTCGGAAGATTTACATGATTGATGGTTCGGAATGACTGCTGGCCGGATTATCTGCATTGCGTGCATGTCTCCGTATCGATTGGCTAATGGTTGTCGATACAAAGTTTCATTACGTGATCGGCCGCTCGACTGCTTCGTTTCCTCGTCATCTACGAAACCAAAGCATCCCGACAACCCCATTTTAATTTTAAATCCCGACAGCTTCTACGGCTCTCTACACCCTTAACACCGGCCTCATCCTCGGCGAAATCTGCGCTTTTACCCAACAAAATCGGCAAAAATAAGGCAATCGATTAAAAAACCGCACAACAACTTTGGCGAGGATTTCACTTACTTTAATAGGTGGTGAAACATTATCTACCTATAATGGTATGGTACTGGCTTGATCTCCGTGAACTTAATCGTTTATTTATTATTACCATACTCGTAAATTATTCGTAGTTCGTAGTGCATCTCTAAATTGAAATTATTCAATGCTTAGTTAAAACAGGCAAAACGCAAACTAATATACAGTTACTAGCAGTTGCCCACGGCTTCGCACGCACATCCACAACCATTTTGAAACACAGAAAAATGCAATGCAAAACTTAGTATAACAAAAAGTAGAAACACATAATTTTATTGTGAACTTTAAAACCGTGACCCAATGGAAACCCGAGTAAATTTTGCTTGTTTTCAATTCATTCCCTGTTTAACCCTCTTGTGGATGTAATTTTCAAAAATTCTGAAATATATTTTCTTTATTTTTAACCGTCCAAAGGGCAATTCTCTTGGATACCTATAACTTCATGCAGGAATTTTGCGTTTAACTCCATTGGGGGTGGAATTTCTAAAAATCCTGAAATATACGCCTCTTTCTTTTTAACCGAATGTCTAAGATATCAGTTAATATGTATAACTTCAACAATAATTTTTTTTTTATATGCATAACTTCAACAATGAAGGATTTTTTTGTTTAACCCCCTTGGAGTGAAATTTTCAACAAACCTGAAACACGCGTTTTTTATTTTAGACGAACGCCCAAATACCAATTTTCTTGGTTATAAACTTATAACTTCGAAAATTACAGATTTTTATATTCAACCCTCTTGGGGTGGAACTTCCAAAATCCAGAAACACGTCTTTTTTCATTTTTAACCGAAAGATCAAATAGCATTTTCCATGAATATAGCTTCAAAAATGACGATTTTTTATGTTTAACCCTCTTTGGGGGTGGAATTTCTAAAAATAATAAAATACCTGTTTCTTTATTTTTCACCGAATGCTCAAAAACCAATTTTCATAAATATAAGTTCAAAAATGACGGATTTTTATATTTAACCCCCTTAAGGGTGGAAATTCCAAATGTTCTTAAACACACGTTTTTCATCTTTAACCGAAAGCTCAAGTACCAATTTCATGGATACAAATTAAAAATTACGGATTTTTATACAAATTCCAACCCCTGTTCAACCCCCTCGGGGTTGTTATTTCCAACTAAAACACGTGTTTCTTCACTTTTCACTGAAATGCCCAAATACCAGCTTTAATTAATGTAAATTCAAAAGTTACGAATTTTTGTACAAACTTTATTAGGGGTTGATTTTTCGAAAATCCTGAAACATGTGTTTCTTCATTTTTAACCAAAAGCCCAAATACTAATTTTCAAAGAAGAAAGTTCAATGACGGATTTTCTAAATTCTAATTCTAAATCCAACTCCCCATTTTAATCCCTTTAGGGGTTGATTTTCCAAAAATCTTTTCTTAGTGCACCCCTACGTTACAAAAGCTATCTACTGTGAAAACTTCAGGTTTCTATCCTGAGCCGTCTAGGCTGTGCGTTGATAGGTCAGTCAGTCAGGACAAGCAATTTTATATATATACAGGATGTCCGGTTTTCGAGCTCCACCATGGGGATCTCAGTTATTATAAGAGATACGAGGTCGGTTAAATTAGGGCAAAGTTGCGCATTTTTATACTGAACAATTACCTGAAAGAAAATTTGATGTATCATTTTTAGTTTTTAGATCAAAAACTAAATCAAAGATCAAAAATTTTTTAATTTTCGTTTTTATTTTTTTAAGCGAAAACTAAGCAAACTAGATGTTTTAAAGTAAGACATTCTTCAGGCACTTTTTTACAAGAAATCTAAATCTATCATCGCCTTTTCCAAGGCGTTCTTCATGTCATATTTACAACACTCAACTTTGGTTTTACTTATGGACGCCATATTTAATACTTGTATTTTTAAAAACTATTTTTGTTCCTGATTACAACGATGTATCACATGATATGATCGAATCTTACATGCTGATAAAATTAAGAAAAAAGCGTTTTTGCTAAGAGTGCTTTGGAAAAAATCCCAAAAATTTTGTTTAACAAACTATAAACTTTTGACAGTTCAATTAAATATGCGAGCAAAATTTTTATAACTTTGTTTTGTTTTGTTTTACAAAAAATAAACTTCTAGCTTATCATGTCGTTTAGTTTTTAAATAAGTATAAGATTGGCGGAAATGTGGACCTTCCAGATCCAAATTCAATTAAACTTCCGAAATCTAGTTTGTTTAAAAACAAAATTGTTGACGTTTTTTCCAAAGCACTCTTCGCAAAAATGCTTTTTTTTTCATTTTGATCAATATGTAAGATTTGATCATGTCATGTGATACATCGTTGTGATACAGAATCAGAATTAAAAACACTTTTCAATAATACAAAAATCGAATATGGCGTCCATAAGAAAAACCAAAGTTTAGTGTTGTAATTCTAACATCAAGAACGCCTTGGTAAATACGATATTTAGATTTACGAGATTTAGATTCCTTTCAAAAAAGTGCCTGAAGAACGTCCTAGTTAAAATAAACGTGTAGTTCTTTTGGTTTTCGCTTGAAAAAATAAAAACGAAAACTATAAATGTCCGTTTTTCTCCAATTATTCAGATAATTGTTCAGCATAAAAATGCACAACTTTGCCCTACTTTAACCGACCTCGTATCTCTTATAATAACTGAGATCCCCATGGTGGAGCTCGAAAAACGGACACTCTGTAGATTTGGTGGAAATGATAAGATTTTGAATTTTGGATTTTAAGTAGCAACAAACTTTAAAAAAGACCAATGTTTTGGATTCATTAATAAATTATTAATAGCAGATTTAAAAAATGGGATTTACATAATCATTTCAAATCCTGACTCTAATCATTACATACACTTGTGTTTCTTAAACACTTTATAGACTGCTTATAACAAATAGAGCTGAAATAAAAACAATCGAAGCTTTAATTTTATGCTTACATATTTCACCAATAAAGTTACGTTATAACTACAAGTAAGTACTTAAGTAATGCGATTATATCGCCTCATTTACTCATTCATTTGAACTTTTATGTATTATTTCTTTCACTCGGAGCAAAAATTATGTAGATTATACGCAACGCATGAAACCTCAGCACGCATGGTCAAAATCCTAACTCCGTTTTTTATTAGCTTCCTGGCTGGGTGGCCTATAAAATTAACACAACTGGACAGCTCTGACAACCACGAAATTAGAAACATTACGACTTCTCTTAATCATTTGGAAAAATCTTTTCTCTCTTGTTTTCCCAACTTGTGTTTTACAAGCGCATGACTTGCATGTTTGTTAGTTACGTATTTGACACTAAGGAAATTTTATTTTACTTTGACGAACTTGAATGAATTCGAGAAATGCTAAACTTTTATCATTGATGGTTGAAATCCGCAGATTAACGTATCAGGCCCTTAAAATCCTACGTACGTTTCATTCGCAATTGTCACAAAGGTTTTATCGATTGTTGCCCTTACAACGAGTCATTTTTTACTGGCCATGTGGGCGTTTTAACTGGAAGCGCTCTAATTAGAGAGGAATTTGAACTAAAAAATAACAGTAACAACAAAAAGCTTAAAAAATTAATTGAATAATCTGATTTTATATAAAGTGATCTGTTACTTTGATATTATATTGGCAATAAAATTATAGACACTCAAAATATTAAAATTGACGAAACTTATTATTCAATCGTGCCAACGTTCAATAAATAAAAATTACAAATGCGCTCATTTTATTGGCTAAAATCGTTTCTAATTTTGGGTTGCTAACATTAAAAAACAAGAAGACAGAAGATGTGAGCAAAGAACAATCCCATCTTCTGCCTCCACATTATTCACTGTTGCCAACTTAATTTCAAACTTAATATCAAAGTATAGTTTTTTTGTGATGAAAACACAAATAACAGTTTAGACAGCCGTACACTTATCGCCGTCTATAGTATGTTGGAGCATACCTTAACCCTCGCAAACATTTCCGACGTGACCTTATACATACCATTGACTTTTATTGCAGTCTTCAAAACATCGCGTCTTAAAGTTTGTAGAAGTTAGAGGCATACGTACTAATGCTGTGCACGCCAGTTTTTCGGTCGTTTGAAATGTCTCGCAATTTCTTTCTCCCTTCACAATTTTCTTTTTATCGTTGTCAGAAACTATTACATCCACCAAAACTGTTCGCGATTCATGTTTTCACAAGATAATGCTTTTACGACCTGAGCATATCTACTAGTTGGAAGCGTATTGAGTTGGTAATTACGTTCTGATTCCACACTCTTGTTATGGAGCCGTGATGTCGGACAATCCGAGGCATAATTGTGAATAGAGTAGAAATTGCAGGAATAAAGTCCTTTCAACTTTGCAAATAGCCCCGGTGTTTAAAATAATATTTTGGCCACGGTTTTTACTGTTTCCGAAACAAAACAAAAATAGAACGCTGATAGAATTCTGGTGGATGCGCCGGGTCAACTTAACTAGCCTTGTTTCTATTCGGAACGGGAACAATTACTATTAT
Source organism: Tribolium freemani (assembly GCA_939628115.1). NCBI lineage: Eukaryota > Metazoa > Arthropoda > Insecta > Coleoptera > Tenebrionidae > Tribolium > Tribolium freemani. The sequence goes on along the minus strand of OW626785.1, from coordinate 12,643,156 downwards.
GTGACGAGGTTAGACCGTTCGGAAACAGTGCTGTAATAGAACGGAGCGAAGATCAGAGAAAGGTTTCCGAGGGGATTACTGTATTGGTCTGTTGGCTGTACAACTTTGCCTGCAAAACTGGTATCAGTAGCGTGTCGTCCCACTTCAGATACGGATAATCCGACGTTAGTTTTGCCTTGCTAATCGTCGTTGCGAGATAACAGAAGCAGACAAATAATGCGTTCTCCGCTAGTTGTTATTCTACCGGGGCGCGACGCCTTCTCGCCGACTACGTAAGAGACAGCCATTCGGTGATATTTACGACGCAAAATAAAGACAAGAAGTAACTAACTACTATTAAACTATCCGGCGATTTTTACTTTAATGTTTAGATGTAACTTATTTATACCTATTACGTTTCAGCGAGGAAAGTGCGATTCAGGTTCGACCAAATCAAAGCCTAATTTGTACCGATGGTTTATCTAATTTGGAACATGACTTGGTTAGACACATCAATAACGCTGTTTCGCAAACATATTATTATGGAGCCATGCCATGTAACAGTCACTAATTATGATGGCCGGTTATAAGCGCTTGGTAACATTCAGTTTCGGTAATGTACCAACTTAAAACAATAAATTATAAATTATTACAGGTAGTGCATAAAAAAGGTTACTCGAGAGCATAACTACAACCCTGCCCGTATTTACTATTTTGTGCAAAGCTTAAAAGCAAATTATTAATCCTTTGAAATTATTTTAATACGTATTCATGTGCATTAAATTTTAAAAATTCAGCGATGGCATTTAGCCATTGTGCAAAATGCGCTAAAAATGCGACAGAAAACATTTAAATTTCGATTTATTTGTTATTGTAACCTCCACTGCCTTACATTTCATAAAGGCCAATTCACGTGCAGATACGCTTTCATATTTTAAATGAAATAGCGCTGTTATATGACAATAAAAATGCACAGTACACAATTTTATCAAGCATCTCAACACCATACATTTGTAGGAGAAACAGCAAGTAAATACAGCAGTGTACAAACAGGACATGTTAGACAAGTAAACTGCTCAATTTAGTTAAACCCTAATTCTGTTTTTTTAACTATACTAAGCCATTTGAAGTCAAAGGACTCTTCGTTATAGCGCGACTCTAATAATGCTGATAGCATGCAGTTACATCGCCATGCATAAATTTAAAAAGATAAAACTCAACATTTCCTAGCTTTCCCGGGGGCTTGCCTTGATCGAGTCGGAATGGAGTTAAAAGCAGTCTCATTTTTATTCTATATTATCATAATATGACGTTTATGACCATACGAGTTCCTTACATTTGATTTTAAAGACATCCGAGTACCTAATTATTGTCGAGATAACTTAGACGCACCAGTAGACCGAAACCATTCTTACAAAATATTCAAACTGCTAAAATCAGTTTTCAGTAAATTTGCGATCAAACTGCACTTTGAACATGCTATAAAAATGAATAAATTTACAAAGAGATTGAACACTTTATTAGAGTTAGACTTTTTGGCAACCAGCCATTCTAGTTTTAAACCTTTTCCAAAAAGCATTATCCCCCAAAAATGTTTCAAAATTACGTCGTCTCTTCGATTTAAACACCTTGATATCTTAAAAGCTGATAAAAAATTAGTTATCATGCTTTAAACTTTTAATCAAAAAGCGATAAATTAATGCTGGATACAATATTGATTTTCTTATCACTTACAGCTGAATTAGTTGTCGGTGCAGTGCTTCACTTTAGCGTAAACCAACCATTTATAGTTTATGTACTCCACAAATAATAATACCAAGTCACTTCAGTAAAGATTTTTTAAGATATTTTAAACACCCTCTACATAATAGGTATATACTAATTAAACGAATGGTCAGGTTAATAGTTTTTTTGTTTTATTGGCGAGGAAATTAATTTCCAAGTATTGACGTTTCTGGGTGAAACCAGGGATGACTAAACTCCTTTAGTTACACTAGCCCTCGGAAGTTGCAAGGTCTGGTCCTGCGACAGCAGGAATGTTCCAACAATTTGTAAATAAGGCAAAGCTGTCACCACAGTTCCAGCAGTATTCCTATATCCCTCGCAAACCTCCAATATTTCGTTTGCACAAATGATTTCAAGAGCCGTTGAGCGTTTTTACTTTGTTACTTGGATCAAATTTCTGGAACGGTTCTCCCGTTGGTTCTTAAATTAGCTGTAATCTTGTTTAAGTGTTTTACATCCACAAAACTTAATACCTTAGTAACAGTTAGCATGAGCATTTTCTCTAAGTTTATCTCTTGGAGTAACTTGTAGAATTCAAAGGGATTTGCAGTGATATTTATTTGAGTTGTTCACTAACATTCATCCATTAGGCGGTCGATTTCGGTCGAACATATTGCCTTTTTCACAAACTTTAGTATAAAGCAGGAACTTAGCCGTTGAACTAGTATTTACAAGTGCGCAATTTAGGGTCATTTTGTTTGTTTGCAAGGGAAAAAATTCTTAACTCGGTTTAGGTTTGCAAACAAGTTAAATTGCTTTAATAACAATTTGACTTATTCTCGCGAATGTTTTTACGCTGAAACGAACGTAGCATCCGTGAAATACAACTTAATTTACAATAACACAAATTCCATTTAGGTAAATTACATATATTTTGACGGCGCTACTTAATCTGGGTAAACCCCACGCTTACCGCATCTCGCTTCTAATGTGCTGCGACCCCGAACATAATGATATGCAAATGACGATGCTCCTTTAGGCTCAGAAATGTTTTCTCGTTTAAATTCTTATTAGATATGCAATTCCTAACTCGCAGACACATTATATGCAAAATGCATTTGACACTCTTATTACCACAAAGCGTTACAACCACAAAAGCTCCCAGCTTAAAAAGCTCCACGAACTTACATCCAAATATCAATATAATTCTCTGGCCACATTTTCTCATTAGAAGAGATACTGAAAAAGCGAAACATTTTTGGGTTCTTTTAACGAATAGTTTTTCATAGTTAATAAGTAAACAATTTGGTTAGGCTGTGCTAGAATTATTTAAAAAGAAATAATTTCAAATAAGACAATTTGTTAATTTCCTAGCTTTTCTGAAGGATAAAAATGCATACAGCATTAATATTTGTGGCAGACAGAAACATGATAAAAATTTCAGTTTTTGTGCAGATTGCCCCAATTATCCCAACTGGAGCCATTTAAATCGCGAGAATCGAATGAAATTCGGCATTGTGTAATCTAGCAATGAACGAGGCCATGTTTTGGCGATTCACTTTGCCCTCGCCAATCTTTTGTGAATTTTGGATACCAAATGTAACATTTAAATGCATTGGTCGTTCAACTAGCGGCAGCTGTCGGAATTAGCACGCTGACTGCTCCTGAGGAATTAGGATGCCAATCGCAAATATCTTCATATCTTTGTTTCACTCTTTTATTTGTCTGGAAGCTTGCACAACTCGCTTATTATCCCGACCGTTTTTACTCGGCGCTTGTTGAGTAAAAAATAAATAATACCACTATTGTGGGTGACATAATTTCTGCTGTAATTTCTTTTTTGTTCGTCTGATCTTAAAAACGAATTCAATTTGGGGAAAATATATCATTTTCAAGTTAAGCAGGGCTGCAAACGCCCCTGCAATCCAATCATTCAGACAGTCAGCCATTTTAAAATAATTGCTTTTCCTCGCTCACATTAGCTCTTTATTGCTCCATTAGTATCAACTGATTAAACTTTAACACACCAGACCACACCATCACTTCACCTTACCTACCTTGCACCCCAACAACATTATCTAATTCCCTACTTTGGATAGGTGAAACAGAGTCATGAAGTTTGCTTAAATTAACTGTGATAGAGAGAATCTGAGGAGAAAAAGAAGCTGCAAAAACACTGTGTACATACGAATTCAGCCAACATTATTTAAAGAATAAATAAAATAGATTTATGCTGGACGCGAGTTGCATCGCACAAAGCGACCAGAGAATTATGATTTGGACGATGTTGGACAGTTCCCGTTATATGAATCGTTTTTGTGCATAGCTCTAACTTTATTTCGTAATAACTAACATGTAATAGAGAAATATACGAAATATTGCTAGAGAAAATTGCATTATCTTCTTGTTTGTGTTTTAAGATTTAAGGACATTTTCATTTATCCCCAACTCACTGAACAAATATTAAATAAAATTTCAACCGAAGATTATTTTGTTTTAATTAATTTCCCGAAAATTTATTCCGGACGCGGTAATTAAACAGCAAAGCGGCCTAAACCTAAAATATTTTATCGAATTACCTCCTATACATAATTATTGCAGCTCAATGGGCACCCCTTTAAGTCTTAAGGGATTTATTACTGTCGATCAGATTACACCCTTGTGAGGATAACAGCAACCACATCGCGTCATCGATTTTTTGCATTTAGAGCATTGGTTATATTCAGTCCTTAATTTTCATTTTATAACACTCAGATATTCTCATCAAATTTTGAAACTTAATTTATTTATTATTTATTATTATAATTATTATAATTCAGAATGCGACAATTTTTTATTAAATTTTAATTAAACCATTGACTGTGAAAACATCGAATCATTTGTATTTTGAGGCGATCGATGCTTGAAAAAGCTCAAAATAGGCAAAAGTAATGTAATTTTCGACCCAATTAGATATTTTTTAGCTGTTCTACTTGAATCATAAGTAAAAGAATAAAGTTTAAACGTTCACAAAATGCGAAAATAACGTCATACATGATTAGATACCGGAACCATTTAAAAATATTAAAGAAACACCAAAATTGCATTTTGAAAAAAAAGTAAACTACTGTAAGAATCTTAAAGAATCAAATATTTTTATTGTTTCCAGAGCGCTGCTTTGAATGAATAAATTAATATACGGCCAATCTGCGTGTTTAAAGACATAAGCACCTAACTCACCCCTTAAGCTCTAAATAAACATTTTGATGGAGCAATTTTTTGTACTCCCTCTTTAAGTGGCAACCCTTATTGCCGTAATTTTGTCCTTTTTCAAGCTTGCGTTCACCTGAATGACGCAACGCTATCTCTCCATTTTCCATAACTTCTATATCTCGCATCTCCACTCTTTCCTTAAGGTTCGCTTTAAAGTGTGTCACCCGAGAACAACCCCTCACATTCAAGACAGGTGTTTGAGACATAATCCAGTAGTGCCGGCACTCAAGTACAATTGAGATATTTTTTCAAGCTTCAACGCAAACAAAGAAATAAATTCAAAGGAACCACATCAATATTTAATTGAAATAAATAAATAGGTACAACAAATGACACAAATATTGGTCTGCCGAAATTTTGTAAAACAGTGGAGGGGACAGAGACAACACAAAATTAAATGCTAATCACAAAATCACAATCTTATGTACAATTACAAATTGCCTAACAACTTTATAATTCCGCACGTTATAATAATTTAAATATAAAAATAAAATCAATAATTTCGGATCACAAGAATTTTACGTAGGAGCGTAGCCTATTAAAAATGACATCACCATCACTAAACTCGCTCTGTTTCACGTCTTGACCATTTCCATATTACCTAATTTAGAATGCTGCATGTCCCTATTAGTGTACAACTTCTCGTTATTGAGAAAATCCTCCACTGAATCGATCTTTTTTTGGAGGTCACTATTCGGAATAATTAGAGAATTATTCATCGGTTCTTCACTTCTTTTGTCCTCTTTAATAACCGACTTCTGTTTATCTTTTATGCTAAATTCTTCCAGAATTTTCATTAAACTAGAGTGCTCAACTTGCCCGTTCTCTTCAGTCGGTAGTTTTTCAGCAGAAATGTAAGAAGTTTCTTCTTTACGTTCGGGCGAAGGTGGAGGAGTTGGACTAACACCTCTGTCGCAATTTGACACTTGAGATCTTCGCTCCACTGCCGATTCTGACGCCTCTCTGTTGATTTTTTTCAAGAGGGATTCGGACCTTCGGGCTGGGGCTTTCGGCTGTTCAATGTCTATGTCTTTAACGACTAAACTTTCAACATCCGAAAGAACGTCTCTGCTGGTTTTCGACCCATTTTGTCTCGGCAAACTTGTGTCTTTGGGATTGTAATGCTCGATAATCCTAAGATCCCAATCTTCCAAACCACCAAAAGAATCGTCACTCTCTATATCAATGGGGACTTTCCTTATTTTCAGTTTCTCCAAAAGCTGTTGTGGCAGCAACGACCCAAAACTCCTACATCGGGTCATACATGTCTCAAGCTTCCCTGTGGAGGCTGTCGATGTCAACTTCTTCGACTCAGTTGGAAGTGACACTAGAGAGTTGTTAAGGGATTTGTCTTGATTTTTATCACCATCGTCAAACGTTGCAACTGATAATTTCAACTCGTTATAATTCGGCAATGACACAACTGACAAATTTTTCCTCCGTTTGGCTTGTTTCAGTTCGTTTTCCATATTTTTCTTATCCTTGTTTTCGTTCGCTTCGTTCGTTTTGTGGACGTGGTTGCGGTTGTGGATGGCACAGTCGTGGTCGTCCAAAGGGCAAGTGTGCTTGACAGTTTTCTTAACACAGAGAGGTTCCTCGACTGGTTTTTTCGACTGGAACGCCTGTAAACCATTTTTGGCCACGGCTTCGATTTTTTCTCTCAAACCCTTCTTGTGTTTTCTGGGTGGGGGCGTCGGGGTGCTGCTGTTGTTGTCGAAAATGAAAGACAGTTTAGGGTTGCGTAGATGAATTGCTTCGTCTTTTTCCGGGACTTCCAGGGCAACGTCCGTCCAATCGGAGGATTTGGACAGGAGTTGGGTTTGAGTTTTGTTTTCTTTTTTCATTGATGGATCATTCGGATGTGTTTTGCATCTGAAAAATGAGGGTAATGTGAGAAAAAAGTGGATAATTAATGCAGAGTATGACTTGAACGGTTCAGCTCTAGATATTAAGGTAGTGAGTTGATAAAGTTTATCAGATAATGAGCGTACCTATTGACCTGTTTCTGGTTCAAGTGTGAATCCGACTTCCACGAATTTGGACGTAGCTGTAACAATGAAAAATTTTTTAATATTTGCTTTGCACAATTATAAATTTAGCCGCAAATGAGGCCATTTTCCTGCATAAATATAGCGTTTTCACTTATTGTTCCGTTGTAATAAGCGAGGACGTATAACTAGACACTAGCTTGTTAAGCGGAAAGAGGATACTGGGTGACTTTTTGCAAAAAGTAGGTAGACGAGAATTAATCTCGCAGTGTGAAACTTAAATAATTGAAGCAAAAGTTTCGTCGTCGTTAAATTTACTTTTAATAGTGAAAAACATGCCCACGCTCATTTCAAAGATTGTATTTTATCTTACGGCATTTATATTTACGCAAATTCGCCATTAACATTCGTTGAACTTTTTTCGTGTAATTATATTCATTGTTCCGTTCCATAAACGGAAGACGCCCATTTTGGTATAGTTACAAACAAATAAGCGCTTTATCTTTACCTACAACGTCCCCTTCCATTAAATACTGAATAACAAAGTTTTCAAAGTAATATTCCGCGAGATTTATAAACGAAAACGTGTGCGGAATCTTTCAGCATATTGCAATTTTTAGATCTTAAGCATGTGGGGAGTGTTAAAGCTATGCGAAAATAAACCGACACAATGACGAAAATTTTATTGAAAAATAGTTGCGTGAAAATGCAATTCAACGATTGCGAAGCCGGAACAATACCAACAATTCGAACCATAACTGATTTCTCTGGGAATTTAATTTTAACAGTGCCATTATTTGTTAAGATTTTCTTATTATTGCTTTCATCCATTTTAATGAAATTTGGATTTCATTCGAATATTCAAGTGAAAAATTTTTGTAATTATAAAACACGTTTCCACTGATCGCCATACTTGAGGTGCATAACAATTAAAAGAAAGGTCTGATGGTCTGATGTCTTGGAAAATTACCCTTTAGTTCTACTACGAAACAACAGTATAAAATCACAATTCTCCAGCAGATTTCTTCTCATTTTGTCTTATAACCTAATTACGGTTTTTATTAAACCAAACCACAAAAAGAATTCTCTCCCCTTCACTTTATATAGAAACGTGGTATTCAAATGCAGCCAAACCACACCCAGGTTGATCTCAATCGTTTATAATTACTCTTTTTACCTTTTTCCAAATTTATCCGAAATAAATTGGTATTTTTAAATTCAATTCAGTAATTAAACATCTACGATGACTAATAGAAACTACAAAAGAAACTGTTACGTTTAATAAAACAATTTAAAAAAGAAGGCAAAAAGAAATTTTGTGCTTCTGGCAATTAGTTAATCCAATATGATCTTCCATTTCCTGTTTACACCTTAATTGTTATAGATGGTTGGAAAGCTACGATTTAGAAATTTGAATTACTTTATAGTTTATGTACACTTTTGAGCAAATGTCCAAATATTTAATAACTTTTTTATAATAGAAAAAGTTTTGCTCGAGACTCACAATCCACAAACCCTTTAAAATTGATTTTAGCAAAGTTCCAAATATTCAAAGAAATGAAATTTCCAAAGTTGAAGTCAATTTGATGAAAGTAAAACTACCCATACGAAAGAATGAACGGTAGTTTGTAGCTTGTTGGAGATATACAGGATGGCCCACCTAAAACACCTACTACAACTCGGCTGCATATTACATAATTGAATTTTATTTTCTTGTTCGGTCTAAAAAATAAATAATAATAGAACAAAAATCGATCTTATCATGTAGTTCTTATTTTAATTAATCTTTTTGGGTTTTAAATTTTTAATAAAAAAAATTTAAACGTTGCTACACTACAGCTTGATTAATTAAGGGAGAGCACAAATCTGTAGAAAAAAAATAAAAAATTCTAACAAAATAAATGTTAAAATAGTTAAGATTTTGAATGGCTTTAGGGATTTAATTTAAACACAAAATAAAATGACAAATAAATGACAGTAGTTATAACAATAACATTTCAGATACTCTGCTCTGAATATAATTTATGAAACAATATTTAAAACTATACTCGGTTTTTCCAATTGGCAATAATATTCAACCAAAGGTTAATAGTCAGAACTAGGCAATATTAAAACTATTTAGTAATGATTTATGTGATTATTGTCATGGACATCTGACATACGTATACATTTTTAAATTGAAAATACAATTTAAAATTTGTATAACATATTATGACTTAAAATGTTTAAAAACAATATTAAATATAAACCTTGTAATTAAGATAAGTAGGTACAACAGAACAGATAAAGAATAAAAACACATAAAATAAAACTCCTGTTATTCATTTGTAAATAAGTAAATAGATGTGGTTTTTATTTTTAATGATGTCGTTCATTGTTGTTCTATATCATCTTAAAAATAATTAGATCTTGTGCGGTTATTCGGATGACGGTAATTTGTTGCGTGTCTCTTTTCGTAAACAATGAGTGGTATATGCGGTTTCAATAGCAATTCTTCTAATCTCCCGTTGAATAATTGTATAATGTAATTATGCGCGGAGTCACGGTGTTGTGCTCTCTGATGTAATACAACGAATTTAGAATCGTTTGATTGTTTACTCAGAAAATCCAACCTCATATTTCACATAATTTCTGTCTAAATGCAACTGAAAATACACAACATTTGCATTTTCATTCACATGTTAGAGCGTCCAACACAAAATAGAGCTTCAGCTGAATGCGACAGAAATGTAAAATTTCTCCGCAACTCCTGAAAATATAATACAAAGTGGAATTTTAAGATGCAGAAAATACTTTCATTTTACCAAACATGTAAATAAATATAAAAGTTCTAAACTGTAATTTTGAATGAAACGAGAAAGTAAAATTATACATCGTATACAACGTCTTATCTGCTGTCTACACTTCACTTCGTGAATGTCATAATCAGAGGACTATTGTTCCAGAAACTACAGTTAAAACCAAAATTTATATCTCGTATAATCAGGCAAGTAAAGATACAGAACGAAATTAATGTCATTATGTGAAAAGTGATTTCCCCAAATTATCCACCTTTGTTAGGTGAAATAATTAATTAACGGAAGTTGCGGTAATATATAATAAGGGGCACTTAATTAACTGCTGCGGAATATATTTCGCCTGAACTAGAAAAACGCATTTACATTTTATGAACCACGGCTAAATTTAAACCATAAACAAAAAAAATATTTTTAACTATCTTATTTCTGATGAAAATATCAAGTACAGCTTCTTTGAATTTTATTCGGTGTGACTAATAATCAAGGTTGAAGGTAAATAATTAAAATTTACGTAAGTCTACGTGTCAAGAGTAATTTCAGCCTTGAAATGAAACGAAAATTAATGACACGATAACATGGATAAGTGTAAACTCAAAAATTCCAGCCGTTAGTTTATTTAAAAATAAAAGAATTTGTTAACTGCGTCTTAAATAACCATCGTGACTCACATGTAATCTATTAATGATCCTATCGAAAGGTGTTGGCGATTTGGGATTATCCGGAACATCCGATTTCTTTTTACAAAGCTTGTTGCCCATAGCTTTTCGAACGTAGAATAAAAGCACTTAAAGACAACAAAAGCACAATCGGTTAAGAGAACTGTACAAAACACTTGCGTTCCTGAAAGTCTCGACTAAACTACTCCGAGCACTGCAGGCAGATGTTGGGGGCCCTGTCGCGCGACCTTACCTAAGCTGTTGTGTTTAACTTTCCTCTCTTGCAGGTAAGGTTAACTCGTTCACATGTGCTCTCCTACTACCCGACTGTTATTTCTTCAATTAAATTATCTACGGCTTGTTGTACATTTCACGAACGGATTTTTAACTGTTGCGAGATTAACGCACCGGAACAGAACCAACCGGAAATTTTGACCATATGCTGGAACACAATGGTGTCACGAAATTTTGACAATTTTTATTTATTGCAATGTTTATTATGTCAATAAAATCATCGAAACACCTTGAAAAATATCGAGTCAATGTCATTTTCAGCCCCAGGCTGTGTGTTATGCTCCGACTGCTAATATTTACTGAAAAGTTAAGTTTCAATGATCAATGAAATTGAGGTAATGTGTAAAATAAACACAGTGTGTCGTAAATTTTTTCTTGTTGGCACAATAATTTTTACGTTTTCTACTTTTAAACAATTAATTATTTGTTTGTAGATTACCACACTTAAGGAGCTTCCTCACATTTTGTATTGTGTACCCACACTAATTAAATATTGTCGTTCTTATTCCAGCAGACAATTAAAGTAATTTGGTTGTTTACCATTTTGCAATAACCAAATGCGGTGAGAGGTACGGAAATTTTTGCCATGTGTTTATCATTTAATCTTGAAACAATTTCCAAGTTATTCTAATTAATGGGATGCTGTTTTCTCTGAAAAAAACCTGCAGAAGAAATGGTCAACAAACCATTTACAACAGGTTTCTCCGCCTTTAAAATACTTTCATTTATTGTCACCGTTACAAAATTCACCTGCAAACACATCACGTTTAAAAATTAGCATGGCTTCATCTATACGTGCACCCAACTAGGTCATAACAATTTCGATTTAATGTCGTATGAATCATGTTTTGGTTACATAGCCAAGAACAACGACGAAGACTAATAAGTCTTTAAAAATTGCGATATGGTTTATTTTTGAGCTCGAGTCAACAATGAAAAAATCCGAACAATTATTTTTGGAGTTGATGCAGTCTATTTGTTGTGTGTATGTAGGTGAATTAGTGCGCCTTATTTTCCCTTAGTTTCTTTTTTCAGTGCCCATTTTTGCTTACTTGTTCATTTGCATTGTCATTGTATGGATAACAAACGTAAACATTTCCCATCCCAACATATCAAGACAAGGAAGAATACAAGATGTTATAAACGCAAAATGTTTATTTAATGTAATGTATTTTTAATGCACAAGTTCATCATGAATTAATTAAGAAATAAAAAGGTCGAGTGAAGTTTATAGAAAGGCTTGTACTCGAATGTACTGTTAGATATTATGAATATTGAACAGTCGACTGCTATTATCCGTACCCACAATTAAATAATTACATTGTTAATTGAAAGTGTAAAAATTCAGAAGATTAATTTGATTAACAACCGACTTTTCTTCTAACATTTCAATTAAAAAATTTCTAGCGCAAATGCATCTCTTCTTAAAGAACATGCGATAAATTATATTTTTGGTACAAATGTGGGAAATACATAACAGAAATAATACGTACGGCAGTAAAATGGAATGAATCCCTAACGACCCATTCAATTTAAGCCTCTACGTAAACGTAACTGTAATAAATAAAAACCTGCAGTCACATGAATTTGATACTTAAGTTATTATGCCGTAATTACTAGCATCTGCAATTATTATTACTTTTACTTGCAATGCAATGACTTAATAAGTTTTTTCAATATCAGAATTTACAGAATTTGATTTACTAATAATAATAAATCAAGTGAAATGACAACTTATGCTACATTCTTGTACTAAATACCACTAACCAAATTTTTAAACAAACAGTTTTGGTCAAGCATGACAAAATAGAAAGAGAATTGAATTCTTATAGACATCCTAAAATAGAGATATCAGGACTTTTTTTCAGAACTTTCAAAAATGAGATGTGGAGACATCTAAAAAAGTAGAAAGTTCGAAAAGAACTACTACAAAAGGATTAAAAAGAGGTACCTTTAAGATCCTGGCGAATAGAAAAAGTATAATGTACACTTCGAATTGTAAATCATTTATACGTTGCCGAATTCTGGCACTTACGCAATACACCTTGTTACTGATATGTTGAGATAAGAAAATTGCAAGTAATCAGCATAAATTGCCGATGGAAAACAATTTTTAAAACAGATAAATCGTTTCTCATAAAAAACGAGACTAGTGTGAGACAGGTCATTAAAAGGGCTGTAGTTTAATTGAGTATTCAATCGTATTTAATTACAACACTTTTACTCTTAGTACAACGTGAACTAAAAGTGAAAAATTTACAAATTTCTTTGCCGGCATGTAATTACCTATTTATACTTGCATGAGAAATACTTTATAATGACAATTGCATTGCTAACAGGCAAGATTAAAGTAGAGATTATTGGCATAAATTTATATGCAAATTTTGTAAACGGAAAACGTTACTAGAACGTATCATACATAACACAACACCTCAGTAATGAAATTAGCTCACTTATAATTAATGTTTTTGCTTGGAAGAAACGCACTTACTTGGAAAATATCACACCATCTAAAGGGTTTCGCTTTATTTTCTTTCACCTCACTCATTTTTTCATCAATGTTTACACAGAAAATAGTTACATGTAGACAACTTGGCTCACTTACAACATTTACTAAACTGTGTATCCTTGTATCTATAAGCAATACTTTACGTCATAGGTCCATCTAAATAAAAGTGATTTCATAGAAATTCCTCGCGAAAAATAGAGATGTCCCAATATTTGATCATAAAGTTTGGACTAAATAACGATCTGTGGAGCTTCCAGTTAATCAGCTTGCTTATTTTAAATGTATTATGTTGTTCCTGAATTTAGGAAATGGGTGTTTTTATTACTGCCTTAAACGCGAAATTCCTTCCACCTAGTTCCGACTAACTTTGAGAAATGTTTAACTTAATTTAATCCCTCCCAAGATTTTGTACGAATTACAAGCATTATTCTACAAGCATATCACACAGTTTTTATTTTGGTTCGAAGAATGCAATAAAATTAACGCAATGCAAGGAAAACGCAGATAACGCTGGGAAAAGCGTAATGAATTGCTTTATTCCATTCAATATTGCATAATTTATGCAAATGCATGTGTGCCATAATATTAAGGATAAAGAGTGGAATACAGATGAGCCTTGTGTCGAGAAGACTAAGAAATTACTTTGCTTTTATAATTTACAAGGAAATGAAAAGAACGAAATGATTTAACCTTTCACGTTTCACCCCGACTTTTTGCTGTTGCATAATAAATCCGCATGCACTGCTAAATGCATCTTAACAGTAAGTTTCTCCTTAATCGCATTAAAATTTAATAATAATAATTGTAGTATTTAACACGATTATGTAGTTTTGCTTCAGAGGAAACTTGGTTCATGAAATAGATTAGTTGATCAAATCGGACAACAACTTGACGCAATCTCCATCAATTTAGATGGTCGTACTAGAGTGTCTTTGTAAACCTTGAGTAGTGTGTTGGATTATGTTTCTCGGATCGAGTTGCTCTTTCAATCTACGAAATGTGGGAGGAAACACCCACCGTATTTATCTCAACAGTTCATTGCCTTTAATTTTTTATTTCAAAGAAGCGGTTTAAGGTTTCCGTGAAAACTGAAACGGAATAAAAAGGATAATCGTCAGTCTGTTTTTAAATACAGTTCTATAAAGTAATTATAATTAGACACATCCAACCAAAATTTATCAAAACGTTTCACGTAGTCAGTTTATAAATTATTAATGTTTAATACATCTATTCCTTTAAGTCTTATAATACTTCCTCAACAAGCGCCTCCTCATGCATGAACGAAGATTTATTCTTATTACTGATTCGGTAAATGTCATTCGTAACAGCAACTAATACGAATAACTGTTGTTTCTCCAGAAGCTACTTCATGATTCCTATTAGTTATTACTTATTACAAAATTTATTCTTTTTGTAAGGAAAAAAGTTGAATGAACGGTTGCAGAAAATTTCAGTTATTTATTATACTATTATTACGCCAGAGAAATGGCTTACGTTGAAAAAATATTTTTTGTTTACCATTTTTTGTTCTATTAATATAAGACCATTATCTTGTGACTGCTTTCCGCTGCTTAATGATTGATAGTGTTCATAAAATGTTTCAGACTCCACCGCGTTTCTTACTAAATCCTTTTCCCTAAATCGTAGTTTTTTGTTATTTCTAAGAGCATGACTTTCGAGACAAAAACTTTAATTAATTTTATATTTTTTATTGTAAAGATGCTGTCTCTTATTCCTTATTCGATTTTTAAACGAAAGCTCTGCAAGAACGTATGCAAGAGCCATCTGTTTTTCAGTAGAAAGAAATATGGCTAGTGTGTGCACAGAAGACGATTCTTAATTAATTTACTTGTGATGTAAGTAGGGTCGTATTCAGGCATTTAACTATTCATTAGATTATTTAATTCATAAAAATTAAACCAAAGTTTACAACCTGGAAAATCAGGCAACACATTTTACACTCTTGCACGTTCTATTGCGCGCCTACGAAAGCCCGAGTGTGCGTAAAAATGGCTCGACATTTTTCCAAAATAAAAACATTGTTACACCAAAACATTTTAATAAACATTATGAACAATACTCGTACAATATTTTAATTTAATACACAATGAAAGAATGCATTTGCTGTTGAGATAAAGCTTTGGATATAAAGGATAGTACAGGACAATTAATAGGTACTAATTATGCTAATCTTCTATATAATAAATATTGCAATATTAAGTGATAAAAATTTAATAAAATAATCTTTAACTGCTAAAGCTTACTCACAAATTTTAATTTTATCGCAAAAGTCAATTTCGAAGCATTAATTCGGAGCAATAAAACAACATAAAGTTAAAATTGCTTTGGACAAACTCGAGCTTAGCCCTTGTTTGTCCTCATACCCAACAATGACATTAATTCCCAAAACTAAGAATTTTAATTTTAACTTGCAACAATTTTCTTTGAACTTCTGTTCAGTCGTAAAGTTTGCGTAAAAAACTCTTTCCTTGCTGCTTGAAACAAAGACATGAAAGGTTGAAAAATGGAGCAATTTACCTGATTTGTGTATAATGGTTTAAGGAAATTTTGAATTATTGACAAAAGCGCTAAATTACCGGAACAATAGACTTGTTTATGGGAGTGATAAATTTTTATTGCTCTTTTACCGAATTGGCATCCTTTTGTCGAGTGCGGTAATTGGAGGAGGGACGATAAAACCCTTTTGTGGGGACAACACAGGGGTGCCCGAGTACTTTATTTTTTATAAAATCTTGAAGCTGGTGAAATATTTTAATTTCAAAAAAGAACAGTTAAAAATATATTTCAATTAAATTATTTGTATTTAAAATTTACACTAAATGTGGTAGTTTAACAGAAAGTATTGCTATAACACTAACCTATATCTAACGGCTCTTATTTGATCAGACAGAAAATGTTGAGTAAAATTAAATTACAGGCATCTAACTGTAACGTTTACAATAAGTACAATAACACAGAAAACTGTTCATTATTTGCATTACTAAGCACAAACACTGCTAAAAATAATTAGCTTTCATACTCTAAAGTCAAAGAACAAAAAAAAATTTTTTAATTATTATTTGTAATCAAGTAAAAAAAGATTTTTCGGTTCAAATAATTGATGAAATGTGTCTAAAAACTAAAGGTAACCATAAATAGAATATTAACTCATCTAATTACATAATTATTTTAAATATAAAGGCACCTAAAAGGAACATTTTTTTCTGCACAATTAATAACTATAAATTATCTTATAAACCTAGATATACTTTGTGACAAATCTACTAAAAAAAAACAATAACACAAAAACTAAAAACTACACGTTTGTAACTTGCTTGACTTTAGAAAATGCAGTTGCGATAATGTCATTTAGATGATAGATTTGTCACCAGATGTAGAGTTTAATATTTATTTATTCATTTTCCTAAAAACATGTAACACTTTTACGAAAGAAAAAAGTTGGCAAGGACAAAATTAATTTATTATTTTATTGTTTGAGACTAGTTTTTATATCGTAGTCATTTCAAATTTGGCATAATTTTTTAATTGAAATCGTATGAAAATATATTAACACTAGATTGTGGCCGTGCTAATTAGAGTATTGAACAATAAATTACAAAATTATGTAACAAATATTACTCCTATAAAACTATCAAAGTAAGCAATTAAACAGTTCAAGTAAAGAATAAGCACAAAGCATAACAGTTCTGTAATTGCAAATTGTAATTACACGTAAAATATTGAAAAATGTGTAAAGCATTCAACCGAAATAATTTTGTTCGAATGTCACATTGCTAGCTTTCGCAATTTTCGATTTCCTCCGTTTCGCCTTAACTTTCGGCGGACACAATTCATAGCCCTGAGGAATACAATTTTTGACAAGAAGTGTGGCAGTTGCTCTATTATTACTTTTCACTTTTGTTACTGTGATAGTCGTGGTTTGATAAGTCCTCCGTCTCGTATATTGTGGAAGAATTGTCTCCAACTGATCCAGCCTATCTTCAATCAGCATATCTTTAACTTCTTCCGGTGACAACTGCGGCGTGTTCTCTTGCTTCATAAAGGGCCTTGGTTCTTCACTTCCTTGCAAGTACATCCCTAAACCGTCTTCCAGACTAAAGGGACCCCGATGTGCCTTCATTTGTCTGTCTTTCACAAATAACTGCTTCGTGACCAAATGCTCAATATTGTTGGCTTGCGGATTTTTGGACTTGCATACGGACTTCTTGCCACTAATTTTCACACACACTGGGTTTCGGTACACGTATTCCGTCACCACATTTATCACTTTAGTTGGAATTACTGGGGTTGGTTTGATGGGGATGTTGTTAACGTAAGGGAGCGACAAAGACGGTAATTGATTCATATAATTGAGCGGATTGAATAATTTGTTGCAATCATCGCGCAAATTAGCTCGCGTGTTTGAAGCAAACGCGGTAACAATCAACAATAAAGTCGGTAACATTTTTGCGATCGGATGGGTCGCTCGACATTTGTGCTGTAACTGATTGGAGAGTAAGCACCGCAACTTCTTTATAACTTTTCCAAGTAGACCGCCAGATGCAAATTATAAAATGTTACAGACACGATTATTGTTACTTGCCGACACACCGCGATCAGAATGCCTCTTGTAGCACGTTTTTTATCCATACTAACTATCTTCAATTATATCAACTCGCAAAATTGGTAGAACAAGGAAATATAAATTGTCTCGAAAGAGGAAATTGAATGAGAAATAGGTTGCAACTTGTCAAACAATAATAAAAACGATTTTGCACGCCGTTTCAACTATTACAATTATAACAAGGACGTGTGAAGATCATTTTTTCAAGAAAAGTATGGAAAAGAGAAAATACGTACTGGCATTTTCTTTCGCGTAATGAATAAGAATTAGTACATCATTAACCCACTTGAGACTAAAACTGACTTATTTTAAAGATTGTTGTACCAATACACGTATACGTTATTATCAGATTTTTTTACTGATAATGGAAAGTATGGAAAGTTGAAACCATTGTAATTTAACAATAAGCACACGATGTTCAAATAATTACTCTTATTTTGTTATTATACAAAGGGAAATTAAAGTTACAGTTTAGTTCTGCTTATGCTAATGAGGATTATAATATGAATTGCGTTTGTGTATTTACACTAACTACTTCTTTATCAAATACAACTCGGAAAATGTTTTTAGTTTTTAAAAGGACAAAATAAGCGCTCACAATCTCGCATTTCAATTGGTTATTTTTTGCACACTTACCACATGTTACTTTACTTATAGATTTCTATTACAAACTACATACTTGAATAATAACGTCAATATGTAAGTGGAAATACTATTTTAGAAACAATCAGTTCCAATTCTTGTTGAGAAAAGAAAATTCTGGACATTTCAACTTGTCCATTCCTAGACCGAAAAATATACGCAACAATGTACATACCAGGGGCGGTTATTCAATAGGAGCTGCGGAGCTGCAGAACCGCTAACTTTTTGAAGAGAAATTAAAAAACTAAGTATAGCTAAAGATGTACTAAATAGTACATATTATATAGTATTTATTGTTTCCATGTACAAAATTTTTTAGCGAAGACTAAAATTTGTTAATGATGTAATTGAGCAAAAAAATAAAACCATGAATTTCTACTGTGGTGGCTCAAAACTACGTTCACCGGTTCTGCGCTCCGTTCTGTACTAAATGCCCATATGAATAGAAGGTAGTTTTAAGCACTTTTAAGTGTAAATCGTCGGATTTCGGTTCTTTCTAGCGGGCAGCTCCGATCAGATCCAGATACGAAAATCATGAAACCAGAAATGTTTGTGAATATGGTTAAGCTTTTTCCTTTTTGTTACTCATTATAATTACTGTCTTAACTCTCTGTAAGCGTGTAAACAGATATTTAGAAATGTTTATGCATGTGTTCAAAAATGGCTGTTCATCAAATTGACTATGGAATTCAAATTCAATGTGCCGCCTCGTCCACATGACGATTGTAGTTTCTCTGCCAAATCTTTGAATTAGGTTTTTACTCACTTTTTTGCATTTTTCGTCAAAGTTGTTTCAAGTGTAGGGTTTGCCTTGATTTGTGTTTTATATTTCCGTGATTTTTCGAATCCAAAAACGAAAGAATACATGTATTCTTTCGTTTTTGGATTCGAAGCCTTTTTGCAGATTTTGACGGATTTGTCACTTTGACTTTATTCACAATTTAAATTAAGCGTTCAAATTTCATAGGCGGCTTGATGAACAGCCATTTTTGAACACATTTATAAGAAGACAGTGTGCCGAAATATTTTACATCTATCTACCACAGATTTTAGAATTTTTGCAGAACCGTTTCTTAAAAATTTCACCAGCCGCCACTGGTACATATACTCGTAAAATAAGTGCCTCACTCAAAAGTGCGCCAAGGTGAGGAGATATGTGTTGTCATTAATTTTATTTGGATATGGCTAAAGTAACACTCGAAATACAGACAGTGATAAAAACAGTTATTTTCCAACTATGCCTAAATTATTATAGAGGGTGGGAAAAATCTATGTTGCTGTGTGATGAGTTGAGCTAGAAATGAATGTCACAAGCTAATTATGTAATTTAGATTTCTGTGCAGTAGCATTTTATTGCTACATGTAGTAAATTTTATAGATAAAAAAATGCTTTTACACCAACACTTAAATTGTGGAAGAAACAAGTCTAGTGTTTTACTACTGTTTTAATCACTAACCTACAATCCTACAAAGCAACAAATTTATTATATCGACATAAAGTCGAAATGTCTATACTACTTGTTGGAGAAAACAATACGGTACATTTTTATGCGTATCCTGGAAAGGTGGACAATAATAAGAAAGCATTTAAAATATTAGTTAGGTGCCCTTTTTTAAAACGTATTTTTAAACCAACTATAAAAAACTAAGCTGTAAATTTTATAAAAAATACTCCCGAATTAAAACCATGCTCTCTGTTTAAAAGAAGAATAAAAAACAAGTCACACGCACACCTTTGTGATTTGGACCATATTTAATGAAAAATTCAAACACATCTTTATTACCACCTAATGGTTTATTTAGAATTTTAAGGATGCAATTTTCCGATAGTTTGTGTACAATTTGTGGTTATCGTTTTGTACCTGCAGGCACCAACTATCCATAATCTACCATATTTGGGTGACAAGTCTTGAAATTTTGATGTATTTTCCTCTACCTGCAGACATGTCACTTGGCGATACAAAAATTCTTTAGATAACAAAGAAACCTCACCTAAACAAAGATTATAAGTAGGGGTCCAATGCTAAAACCACCCATTAGTTGGTGGTATTTGTCACAGTTCTTTCTTCTTGCTAGTTTTTTAAACTGTGAACATGTTCAAATTGTTATTAACAAATTTTTTCGTACTTTATTTTTTGAGTGATTTGTCCAATGCGCGAAATGTGGGTGAAAATGGACGTTTATTCGGCTATACTTATACAACCACTGTTGTTAAATCTAACGTGGTCACCTCGTTAGTACCTTCCTCGTGTGTCCAGGTCGAAGCTACGCTACCACCCTGTAGGAGTGTCCGTTTTTTGAGATTCCCTAAACTGCCCTCAATAACGTAAATTGTATCATAAGAAAATCATTTTTTATTCTCAGATTTGTTTCTAGGTTCAATTACCCGTCAAGCAAAAGTGTGATAAGCAACATAAGTGACCCAGAAGTGAAAAAAACACCCCTGGGATGGGGCGAGTACTTTGGCCTTTATGCACCAACTGTAACAGTGACAAGAACAGACCTCCACATTACCACCGTTGAGGACCCTTCAGTCGTGGTTACATACGCCGTGAAAGGATGCAAACCTTTAAAATTGCCACTGGACTTGAACCGATGCCCGCAGGAAGAACCACCATTTTCGATAGAAGAAATTTTAGCAACGTCAACTGTTGCGTTGCCACAAACTGAGACATTTTTGCCGACTAAAACTATGACAGTGGTAAATCCCTCCAGTACGGTTTATCAAAATTTTCCTGACGAAGCCCACTTTCAAGACAATGTGAACTCACTTGAACCCTCTGGTCAGGAACAGCTCGAAAATGGACCAGCTCAAGCAACTCAAGCCTTACGTAAATTACATTAAATTTCAAAAACCTATTCTAAAATAGTAGCACGACAATCATGCAAAATATGCCCGAAGACATAAGATGCTCATATTACGTTATATACATACCTACGCATTGATCAAACAAAATACAGTATTTTTGTATTCATTGTAGGTAAATTAATAATAATTAGTAGGTAAGTAAAATAATAAAACTGTGTGGACCGTTTTATTGTTATTGTATGGCGCTACTGTGTTAACACACAACACTACAATGTATTAAAGAGGACAGTAATCTTCTATTATTTTATATCAATACCATTAAATTAGCTAACTTTATATGTGTTAGTACGAGTATTACATTTATGAATATTTTACTCTGTATGTACATAACGCGACATCAAATAATCAAATAAATATTATTTGATACATATGTTTTTAAATCAATTTTCTTAATTTCCTTTTAACAGCGTTCTACAAAATTATATCCTTGATTATATATCTAACTTATTTTATTGATATTACAGAAATGATTTTTAGTTTTACTACTGCGTAATCTATTTAGGGTTTTGACTTCTTGAAATACAAAAATAAAAAAGGCGATCTTTCAGGTTATCCTCCTCATATAATAGAATTTTCTTCTGTTTTATACTTGATAAGAAATAGTTAGGTAACAGACGCGGCTGATGTAAAAATAATTTATTGAAAAATTGAGAATCAAGAAACGTTTAAATAATAATCATCGTTTCATATTAATTGGCGCAGTCGGTAAGCTTTGAATAAGTTTTTGGGCACAGGTTTTTTGTCTGGAGCAATCATTTTAAACAAATCCTATTCCAAAAAAATTTATGAGACGCGGCATTTTGCAGATTTTGAATTCGCCACTGTTTGAGATGAAAAGAAAACATGAAAAACAAAATTGGTTGCGAAGAAAAATAGATAACTAATTAAATAATCAAATGAAAAATTTTGATGCTTTCATTGATTTCCCTCCACAGGCCCCACAGATAAGAAGGTTCGCGAGCCGCCCCTGTTTTTGCTTCAGTTGTAAATTGTGACGTCACATGTTACGTTTACAAACATTTTTTTAAAGGTGTAAAATGAAATGTAAATACATTTGATATAGTAGAATCCGTCGCTAAACGTACACTAAGTGTTAGAACTTGCCATATTCATTATTAAATAGAAAATTAGCACCCTCTTGCAACTTTCACCACGAAACCTAACCTTAAAATTATAGCAAAATGTCAACACTAAAAACAGTCTGGAATTGCATGTTTGGCCCAAGATTAATTAAAATATATGGAAACGAGGGCCCTGTCGAGGTGAGGTTTTATTTTTTTTAATCCCTTGCTCAAAAATACAATTTGTAGAAATTCTATCAACCTCACAGTTTTGAAAAATGGGGCGATCAAGTCATACATTCTGTAAGTCTTTTTCGCCTTACATTTTTAGGTTGAGTATTACGTTTGCAGTTGTACGTAATTTGGAAAATTGGAGTGTACACGTCGCCGTTCTTGGTAGGAATACTTTACCACCGAGGTTATTTGACTGTTGAGGGTTTGGGGCCATTCACAAAATTAGTTACCAGTATAAGTGTTATTCTGATAGTTTCTTACTGTTGCAAAGGTTTGGGTAGGTTTAGTAACCCAACTTACTTGAACTTTTTGTCAACATTGGAAGCAGCTAGGAAAGAACTGACCCCTGAAACAAAACAACAGCTCTCTTTGTACGATTTTGAATTTCACAGCTGGCCTGTAGAGTTTGATATGCGTACTCTGAAGAAGTAAGCGATATAACTATTTTAAAAACAAATCGAGAAAAATAAATATATTTTAGGGATACCACAAAGACATTCATTAATAAACCAATTCTTCACCAAAATGTATTGCAATATCTCACGCAAATACCTTTTAGAATTATCGCTTATGTCGCAATTCACACTTTTGGTATTAGATTAATATACCCAGGCTCCATTGGGATTATTCAAATGATACTGGAGCAGAGCCTTCTTCAAGGCAGGTCTAGGCTGATTGAACACAATCAAGGAGAACGATTCAAAGTGCGCACTTGTGACAACAACGACATCGATACTATGTTTATAGATAGACGCAAGAGTACCCAAAATGGCAATACTTTGGTCATTTGTTCCGAAGGGAATGCAGGTTTCTACGAAATTGGTATTATGATAACAGCCATAGAAGCAGGCTACTCAACGCTTGGCTGGAATCATCCAGGCTTCGGTGGTAGTACTGTAAGCAACTCCTAATACTGCAAAGCCCTATTTCCTATTTCACGTAAAAATCCATAGGGCAAGCCATTCCCAACACAAGAACAAAATGCAGTTGATGCTGTACTACAATTCGCCATTTATAAACTAGGTTTTAAGCCTGAAAATGTTATACTGTTTGGGTGGAGCATTGGGGGCTACTCAACGTCGTGGGCGGCCATGAATTATCCTGATGTGAAAGGAGTGGTAAGAATTGCTTTACTAATCTAAGGCTTATTAAAAGTAGTTTTAGTCTTTTTCTACCAATATAATGTTCATTTGACTAGATTCTAATACTTCTTATATTAAATTGTGTAGATTGTTGATGCTACTTTCGATGATATTCTTCCACTGGCCATAAATCACATGCCATCTTGGTGGGAATCCATCGTCAAGCTAGCTGTTCGAGAACACGTAAACTTGAACGTCTTTGAACAACTTGCGAAATATCCAGGTCCAATCCTTATCATCAGGCGAACAGAAGACGAAGTTATCTGTCTAAGAGAAAACGAATTGGCTTCAAATCGCGGAAACGACTTGTTATTAAAATTACTACGTGCAAGGTATCCCTACATTTTTGAAGAGAGACAAATCGATTTATTGAAACATTATCTATCTGTCGCCTTCGCTTCTCAAGGTAATTTCTACAAAGTTGAAACACTGATTAAAGCATTTCTTGTAGATTTGTTTTTGAAAAAGTATAACGTGAATGAAAATGTATGCAATTCCCTTCTGCAAACCTACATTTCCGAGTATTCGAAATCTTTCCCCATGAAAATTGGAGAGGAGTTCCAGGATCAAGACAAAAATCAGATGGCGCTCTTCTTGGTAAGTAGGGAGATGTTATATCTATTTTTTCATCAAATTTGTCAGCTAGTGTTGCCAACTTAATTTTAAAGTCACGGGCTATTTTACTTCAATCAGAAATTAACTGACATTATTTACAGGCAAGGAAATACATGAAAGATTTCAAAGCCACACATTGCACTAATCTACCAGCTGAGATGTTTCAACCACCTTGGGACGTCAACGTTGAATCTGATTTTGTTTTCACTTAAAATGTGTAAGGAATTGGTGATATGAGGTTTTAAAATGTCCTTGGTATTTGTAAGATTTTATGAGAATATTTTGGTGTAATATGAAATAAATATGTAAAAATGTGACGGTTCTAGTTAAGGTTTGTTAGTAAATTATTTTTAATAGTTCATTTTCCAGTTTTTGTTTCCCATGTTAAACAAATTTACGTCTCTTATCCTAAAATGTTTTATTAACAAGTTGTGCGTAAAAACTACAAAGCTAGTCGTATTTACAATTTACTTTTCCTTGACATAAATTTTATAATTCCTTCGGAGAACTCCTCCGAGCCAAAACATTCAACCAAATGATTCAACTCCCTTTCATTACATTCGCACAGCACGTTTTTGTGGTTACTAAGAATCAACTTTTTGGTGATTTTGACTCCATTCACTGATAATTCTTTCCCAAGCGTTAGCAGTTTGTTTCCAAATTGGTCCAGTTTTTCATGTGGAATGACTTCAGCCACAAACCCAAACTGATACGCTTCTTGCGCCGACATTTTCTTCCCCAAAAAGAGCATTTCCGAGGCCTTGCTGCGTCCCAAGATATTCGGGAAATTGTAGCTTGAGCATCCCTCAGCACACAATCCGATTCGCAGAAACGGTGTCTCAAAAGTTGCCCTGTCGGACGCGTACACAATATCGCACAAGGCCGCAGTGGTGACAGCAATGCCAATTGCGGGTCCATTGATCAGTGCGATTAGGAGTTTGGGGTAAACTATGAAGGCGTTAATCATGGCTTTAAGCTCGTCTACCCCTCTGGTGTCGCCGCCCCCGAATTTGCTCATGGCACTTTTAATATCAAAACCGCTGCTGTAATATTCGCCTGTGCCTGTGATGATGGTCACCACCACGTTATCGTTTTGGGCATCTTCAGTTAATGTGTTGGTGATTGTTGTGTAGACGTTTGAATCAAATGCGTTTTTTGTTTTGGGCCGGTTGATGCGGATCACTCGGACTCCGTCCTTAAGGGTGAGGATTATTTCCCTTGAAGACATTTCGAACGTTGGATGTCTCATGACACACGCGTAAACACCACTTTAAAATTTATCTGAAAGTTCACAACAACAGTACTGAATCATTAATCACCAATTTATTATTACAATGCAGTTTTTTATTATTAGAATAATTCCAAAGTCCTCTGGTTTTTAGCACATCTACTTTAATAGTGCGTAATTGCAAGTCGTCCAAAATTAATAATAAACAAATCTGAACAATCAATAGATGGTGTAGTACCTATTTTATATAACTACTTTTTTAGTTTTCAAATTATAATTAATAATTATTTATTTTATTTGTTATTTATCTAAAAAGATACATAACCTCCAAACTATTTAAAGTGTTCTAAAACCACAGTCTAAAACTGATATAAAGTAATTAATGGAAATTGCTGATGCAATAACTGGTTTCGAAATTCACTTTTGTAATCCTAATAATTAAAAAAAAATTAAATATAATTTTAATTGTACTAGAAGTACCTACTACTACTAAACAATATGTAACTAATTTTTTTTTATTAATTATCACATTAGTTAGATTATTCATTTATTTATTAAATGTTTAAATTAAATTAAGTTAAATTAAATTTATGTAACAACTGTTATGCATAAGTAATTATTTTCTTCACCAGTTCATCATTAACGTGATTAGGACAATAGAGCAAATAAGAGACAAAGCTAAAGTTTGTCAGCCAACAGCATGCGACTGCTCTTCATTTTCATTTGCTTTTGATTCTAAGAGTCGTCCTTTAGTAACATAATCACCAAAAAAATCTGAAAACATTAAAATGATTTCTGGAGTGCAGGGAAAAGTAACAATAAACTCCGCTATAAATAAAAACATTTTATTTTAATGGTACAATAATTTTATGCACTATTTCTTCTGCAACCAATTCAGCATTAAGTTGTAAATTTAAATATTTCGTAAGGGGAATGTAAAACAATAAAATACTGCACAAATATAAATAATAAATATAAAACTTATAAATATGACTTGATCCACTGTTTAAAAGCTGATAATTAATTGTAAACAGAGTAATAACGAGCGTACATTTACGAAATATGGCTCGCGTTAATGTATAAAAAATCGTAAGGTCAGTGAATTAAGCGCTTTGTTTCATTTTTTGCGAACCCGTTACGTTGCAAACATGAGATTACCGATAAAATTGTATTGTTTGTGGACACGTTCCTTGATAAAGGCCTTGAAATCCCTAATTTCTTCCACATTTCACAACATTAAAATAGAGAGTTGAGCAGATTGCAAAATATTATAAACTGTACACGCGAAATTGTGGATCAAATGAGCAATAACTCGTAATTACTAAAAATATAACATAAATGGTGGCGTTCCTCACACAAACTGCTATGAGTTGTGAGGCTGTTGGAAATTCTGGACCACTCTTCGCCCCCAGAACCCCTCTAAATCAAAGGGTTCAAAATTTTTAAGGTTCTGGTTTTCTTGCTCTTGGTAAAAGATAACAGAAGTCCCTGTATTTCTGTCAACTTCTTGGGAAACCTTAGTCCAGGAATCAAAAATGTATCGTATCAAATCGTCATGTTGGCTTCCAACTGGTTTATCACTTGAGGGCATTCGGTTGAAATCTGTTGGCCGCCTGTTGTTGCCGTTCATTTGGGACGTTCCCATACGCGGTCCACTAAAATTTTACAATAGAAATGCTCAGTTTGTTGTCCTATTTAATACGAAAGTGGAGAGATACAAACCTCATTTTGATGTAGAACCCTTGACAACACCTCGAATCTTCAAATATATTGGTACACAACAGAAATATTGGTTGCAACTTAAACAATAATGAAAACCAGAATTGTTAAAAATCTTTTTGCAAAAAGCAAAGGGAGTAATCTGACGGGTTTCTGATAGTAAACAAATGTTTCTGCTTTACCGACAGTACCGACACTACCGACAGCTCGCCTTGAAGAGCATGCGCAGCACTTTGAGTATTCAAAAATTCGTTTTTTTTTCCGTAGGTATTTCCTTGAATTTTTTTTATTAATCATTGAACAAATCTGGACGCCGTATAAATAACTGTATCAATTAAAAATGTTCACTGTTATTATTAACGATAATTTTGAGAGAGTGTTCAATAAATCGTATTTTGTTTAAAAAGTTTGTGGTTGCTTAAAACCTGGTTTTAATGAACATCCTTTGCAAAATTGGGTGGGAAAAATAACAGTATACTATTATTTACATTAAACATCTTTATGTTACACTCCTGTATAAATACAATTCAGTTTTATTATTTTATAAAAATACATAAACTGGGACTTAATTTACCTATTACATTGTTAACAACAATTTATATTTGAAATATTAACAGTTTTTATATACATTTTTAATATTTTTGAAACATTGTTTACTGAGAAGTCATCATCAGTGTGACAAGGATTAAATTGAATTTTATATCTCATTTCGCATTTCATGGTAGAATTTTTTGCAGCGCATTTGAATTTTTTGGAGTGAAATAAAGCACAAATTGAGAGTTTCTGTATAAGAAAAAAACTCTGTGTTAAGCTAAATCCAAGAGATAAATTTTGAGCCAAGAAAACTCATCAGAAACTCCAAAAAATGCAAATACGATGTTGCAAAATTCTACAATGAATTGAAATGGGATATAAGTACATAAACAACGCTTAGTTGGTAATTATATTAGACAATAAGTACTGTTTTTAAAGCCATGATAGAACATTGCAGTTAAATATACGTTAAAGCTTTACACAAATATTTATAAAATAATTTGTTCCTGATTGTAGATTTACATGAATTTAATTCACATGTAAAAATGTAGACACACGATAATATCCGTATCGTTTATCTCTTGCTCCAAGTAAAAACATTTTCAATAATTTTAATGTAAACTAAATAAATTAAGACAGATAATGATGAGACATTTGCTTTACAAAAACCGATTATATCATTATTAATAATACATTGCGTTTAATTATGTAATAATACTTGTACAAAATACAAAAAACTAGATTCTAGAAATACTAGATACTATAATAGTCGTATCTTTAGAACCCATATATATATATTAGTACAAAAAATAAAATGAAAATGGATCTTATTCTCGGTCCCATTTCTAACAATAATAATATGTAACAAGTGTTCAATATTGGTTCTGGTCAGATCGCCTATGTGTGGCAATTGTCACAAAAAACGTATGTCTCGGAAACAATGACACATGACAGCTGTCAGTGCTCCGCGGCCAAAAATTCACACGTTCAACTGAGATAACGCTTGCAGAGTAAATTCTTGAACGTCTGCATACAATTATCATGATTTGCAATGTGATTTTTATCAAAAACTCCTAAATGCAAAAATAAGGCATTTGATAGCAAACCATATGAACTTATCACGCAACCTACGTTCATGCCATGTTCATGCTAGAAAGAGAAAACCACAGCAAACCACGACCAGAACCAATATTGAACATATGTTAGTATAAAGTATAGCTGATGTGGCATAGACTACATTTTATGAACTAAGTTACTATTATACATATGAGTATATTTCTACCAAGTTTTTAACAATAAAAATTATTTTCTAAAATAAATTACAAAATCGTACGTATTGGATATCATCTGTCTATGACCTATAATAAAATTGGTCATAATCAATTATAGGTATCAAATAAGCACTTTATTTCGTGTAATATAGTATAATAAGTTTCAGAAGAAGAATTTTTATTGCTGTTTAAATTTAAATTACTGAATTATTTTTTCCTTGTGAGGAGAATCGTAGTACAGGAAGAAAGGAAGAGGGTGAATTAATTGTGAAATCCTCTTATAGATACAATGAATAACAATACTCACCATCACCATTGATACTGTGTTACATTTTTAAATAACTAATTGAATAAAAATTGGTTTTTTATCTTTTAATTAATAACAGTTCATAACAAAATTTTAGCAAAACTGCAACCGTCGATTAAATTTGTAATTTTCTCACATCTACAGAAGAAAATTTCAGACATAACCCGCCATAAACTGACTCACCCTGTATACAACGCAAAACATATAACAGTTTCAAGATATTTATGTAAAGCATATTAATTATCAAAAAATCTGATTTACTTTATTCGAAGAAACTGCTAATAAATAGTGTAAAAGTGTACAAATTAGGCAATTATCTAGGGGTTTCCATTCTTTACATAAAGTGATTTGCCAACAATATCACAACACAAGAGCAAAAAGATATGTACTACATTAGAGCCATAATTTATAGATAGGTATCTGTATTACAAATGACTACAGATATTTTAAGATGTGTAAATTATAACAATGGTACGGTTAGGTCCTTCAATTTCTGAATTCAGTAGGTAATCGCTTTCTGTCTCATTTTATTACTCTCGCGCGTCTACACTAATAATAATTTACACCTACAAAATCTACGTATTAGCTGTTTCATAACTATAAAAATTAAATAAGACTGATAAAATTGTAAAATAGTTATTAATGATTAGATCCCTCATTGAAAGTATGAATTTCATTGGCTATTATTTTTTTGAAGTGCATAAATAATTTAATAAGCTAGTTTTGAAAGAAAATGCGACGTTGGCGTTTTTATAGTTTTGAAACAGCTAATAAATAATTTTACGAAATGAATCGTGAAGTGGATTTCAGTAGTCAGAATTGTCAGAAAGGAGGTAGAGAAAGGAAGAGCTTACAGTTTATAGGTGGTTACACGGTTACATGGAAAGAGCGTTTCGGTATAAAAGTAAAGATATATTTGCGTTGAATCAATATTTGTTAGTTTTCGCTTTCGAGTGGTAAACTCTTTTTAATTAGATTCGTTGTTTGCGAAAACATTTCAAATGCCAAACCATATCAGACAAATGGTAGGTATGAGAGGATAAAGTTAGAAGTGAACTCCATTTATACCAAAATAATCGAGGATTTTGAAATTTGCATTGCTTCGTTTTTCTTGGTTTTAGCTGCTAGGAGCAAAATAATTAATTAGAGTAATGGGAATAACTGATAACAAGTGTATCGAAATATGTTTGGTCAGTCTTAACACGTTTATTACTGCTATTGACGATTACCTACACAAATACTACTAGGTACTACTAGGTACATACCTTTTGTGAAACACTACATCTACACCTAGGCTGTGTGTGTAGTACCTAACTGAATTTAATTACTAATAAGTAGAGACCGGTTCCTAAATCATAATAATTAAGTTTTACGTTCAAACAATAAAGTTAGTTGACCAGTTTTTTGAAATGGTTTTTCAATTGTAGGTTTTTACCTAATTA
This sequence comes from Tribolium freemani, assembly GCA_939628115.1. Taxonomy (NCBI): domain Eukaryota; kingdom Metazoa; phylum Arthropoda; class Insecta; order Coleoptera; family Tenebrionidae; genus Tribolium; species Tribolium freemani. The sequence goes on along the minus strand of OW626785.1, from coordinate 12,612,267 downwards.
GCCATTTTTCTAAATAAATAGGAAAAGCTCTGGATTTTGCAGTTAGGTAATTTGTTTTGTGATTTTTTGGGTTACCTACACTGTGAATGAAATAAAGTCGAATTATTGCTGTATGTGGGTATTTCGAAAAGTTGAAATTTGACTATTGCATTGAACAGTTGCTATCCACTCGTCTCCAACTAAGAGGAGAGTTATTGGGGTTCGAAATGTTATCGCCCACATTGCACGTTTTGGTCCTCATTATCATTAAATCTGTCCTAATACTCGGTCGTCTGACATTGGGCGTAACGACACCACACGCATCGCTTAATCTCCGTTTCACCGAAAGCGTATATTTCTTTGTATGGTAGGATGGTGTAGAAGGAGGCAGTGGACACGGGGCCCCAAAATTGGCACTGATTCTTTTGTGATGGTTTGGTGCCATTTCTTGAGGCAGATTAGCCACCACAAACAATTGGTAAAAAACTTCATCTACTTTTAAGTTTTTCTTGGCTGATGTTTCTACAAAGGCACAGCCTGAATCTTGAGTGTCACAGTATAATTGAGCTTCCTCTGCAGTCACTGTCCTGAAATAATGAAACGTTACATTAAAATAACAACGACTGTTCTTTAATCATCTCTTTTTCAATTGCATTTCGAGGATGGAGCTTAATTGTGAGAAAATAATTAAAGTAGTAGGTGTTTGACGAAGTGACGTGCGTTAAAGTTGAGAAAATGCTGAAACGTTGTAAATTTATTAATGAATCTGAATCGGACCGATCGCGTAAATAAAACAATTTCCGTTTCTTCGATGTTTTATTTCTCATCGTTATGTGCAGCAGCAAATAAATGGAGCGATCGCTTTGGAATATTACTCCGAAAGATCTCATTTAAACACCAGTTAGATACGCCTTTGGAATAACAGTGAACTTTAAAAATCACTCCCACGTTATTCTCTGTCATGAATTTAAAATGGCAATTTTTTGCAGCAACTTTTTAATTTTTCACTTAATTAATTTTCCGCATGTAAAAACTAATTAAAGAAAATTCATTTTAATAATAATTAATTAAATTTTCTTCGCTATCATTATTTGATAAAATTCTCTAGAGGCTTGCATGGCATCAAACATACCATTCAGTTGTGAAACTCTTGAATTATTAATACTCCAATTATTGATTCACTTTATTAATAGGCAGAAATGTGTATCATCAGTTTGCTTTTTAATATCTTCGTATTTAAATGTTCCCTTGATAAATGCCCCTAATATTTACTAACTTTACAAAATTTTATCGAATGCAGACTTTACCAGCAGGAAACACTCCTACATTTTTAATTACTCATATTTAAAGCGGCTTGAGCGCTGCGTAAAGCATTAAAAGTATCATATAATCGCTTGTTGGTATTCTTACGAGCATCATGCCGTAAAATGAAATATTGCTCCAGCTTCCACAAAATGGTTTATTTTTGCTAAATAAAATATTCGTCAAAGTGAAGTAATTTCAAAGATTTATAGGCACTTATACAAGATAAATCAGGTCTTGCTGCCGTTAATACTTTAAGCGTTTGAAACTAAATAGTGAACAATGAACCATAAGGTAACTAATAAATAGTAATTAATTCCTAAATAAATATCACGATTTCATTATTAATCGAATAGCTCGATAAATACTGGATAAATTTGTTTACAAAATTTTGGTTTTGTAAATTTTTTTTAAATTCTTTGATTTGGAAAAAACTGTGTTACATTAAATAAAAGGGACAGTATTAGAGGGATATTAAGTTACAATGACTTTTTTAAATAATGAATTACATTATTACAAACAGCTATGAGTTTGGTTTTAAACCGAAAGGTAGGTACCTAATATTATTCTAAAAATGAAAGCACTGTGCGTTCATCCACAAAATTTACAACATCGCATGTTACGAAATGACACGTTGTCGATAAACCATCGTTATTTGTCAAAACGTTCATTCAAAATGAGAAAGGACATCGCGTAACCGACAGGGTTGAAATAATTCATTAGCACAATTAAAAATGTCTGCTGTTGGTTTTTACGTTTTGTCCAGTCATTCCAAACATAAAAAAATCCATCAGACACAATTAATTGATAATTCTGAACAAACTTTCGTAATTGATTTCAAGTCAGTTCGTGTGAAAGGTGGTTGCACACATGTCTGATAGTTTGAGATAGTCCCTCTGAAGACTGAACTGTTGCTGTAGTTGAAATCTAATCAATCGGAGTATTCGAAGATGGATATCACATTGGACGTATATTTTAAAATGAAAAGACCAATTACTTACTTCATTTCCTTATCGCTTTTATTTCCTGCTAGGATCATTGGAACTCGCGGTAAGGTTTTCTTTCTCGTTAAACCGCCGCTGTTTGAAGCCGCCCCTGCATTAATTTTCGTTTCTAATATCTGCTCTCGTAATCTTATTGCTTCTTCAAACGTCTCACGGCTGTCCATACTGAACACGATAATAAATAAATCTCCTGAAAGCAGGGATTAGAAATGAAGAAAAGTGGACGTTAAAAGTACTCGTGTTACAGCTAATTAATTACATAAAAGGTTGAAAAGGGCCTTTGCTATTCTCCCAAATTGACATGAAATGAAGTCCTTTCATACGCACATGCTATACAAAATCTAATCGAAAGGCTTTTTATTTAACGACGTGATGGCATATTTCCAGCAAAATTAATTTACCTGTGAGGAACGATAACCTTCTCATTGCAGGAAACGGGTGGTTGCCGGAAGTGTCCAAAATATCAAGCTGATAAATTTCCCCTCTAATTCGATACAATTTCCGATGAAAATCCTCAATGGTTGGGGTATAGCTTTCTTGAAATTTGCCACCCAGGAATCTTGAAACTAAACAAGTTTTGCCTACTCTAGCTGATCCTAGAATCCAATTTGAGGAAAGTTTTTCGACGAGGATTTATTGCTATACCCAGAACTACTAATCTGAAACAGTTTTTTTGTGGAGGGATCACGTCGTCACAAGAATTTGAACTTCCAGGGCTTGGTCCAGGTCCTGATGTTACGACCGAATGACAATCTGTTGATGTAATTGGAACTTTCTCGTTCCGTTTGGCACAAAACCAATTCGTACAAGAGCTTAGATCCATAATTCGGCTTAATTGTTTTACAGTACATCACGAGATTTTAAATGCTACAAACAGATGTTCCAATTGAAATGCAAAAATAATAGTCTAGATGATGGAATAATAACAAATTTAATTCCAGCGGTACAAGTAATCAATACAATCAGTCTTGTCTGGTTTCATTAATTTTCAAAATTGTTGCATTCGCTGGACTGATCAAAGAATCGATACCGGACCTATGCACTAAAAAGGAAGTTAATAAATAAAAACGAGGACGGTAATTTATTTGCGTAATGTCATTGTCAAGCCAGCGACCATATAATTTATAGGTTGGCGCGCCAAGAGACCGATATTTATGCCAAATTGAAAATTATTATTAAAACTTTTCAGTTTTGGTAAACATTTGTTGTTACTCGAAAGTTTCTTGCGTGTGGGTGAACTCTCCCCATGCCTCACTGCAACCTTAATTGTTTCTTATGCATTTTAAATTTAATGCACACAAACTTCAGACACTTCCTATAAATTTGCTAGCTACAGAAGATTTATTACCAACACCTTGCATAATTTATTACCGGCAATATAACTGACCGCAAATAATGTAGGGAGAGGTCGTTTTATGCCTTAACAACTTTACTAGCAGCTGTAGACGAGAATATTAAATCCCTTTCTTAAGTGACTTTTACATATTTTAACATGTCATACCAAACCGGGAACTAAAAAAAATATTTTATTATTGATCAGAAATGTTGACCTTCTGTCCATTTTACGAATATCGCATAAATTACATTAGTTTACAAAAAAAAATTTCTTTTACCAAGAGGTAATTTATACTGATTTTGTTTCCTTCTTACTCACTGATAACTAAAACATATGCCACATTTGTCTATCACGTCTAGTTTTTTAAATATACATATTCACTAAAAATTTTGAAAATTTGTTTTTGGTGTCTAGTTTGACAGTCGTTTTTTCTGTGATAAACTCATTGTTAAACATTGTATTTGCTTTAAAACATCGTCAAGTGAATGTAGATTAAGCCCAAACAACTTTTGTTTTGTTTGTGGTAAAATTATCCTTATAAAACCTGGGAAACTTAGGCGATCAAATGGTAAACGTTTTCATCAATATTTAATCTTATGAAAAGTGGTATACAAAGGTATTTGGGATAAAAATATGTTAGCCGATTATTGTTGGTTACAATAAGAGAAACTGATACTAATTAGTGCAAAAAAAGAAACAATCTGTGCCATTTTTAATTTTTTTAAAGTTTTGAATCAATCTTTTTTGTGGTGTCTTTGGCATTCGTTACTGACGTGATTAACAAATTTTTAAATATTTGATTTGCTTTAAAATATCATTAGGGGAGTGTAAATTATGCCCAAACAACTTTTTCTATGTTTGTGTTTAAATTATCCTAACAAAACCTGGGAAGCTTAAGCGATGAACATGGTGAATGTTTCCATCAATCTTATGAAGAGTGTTATTAAGGTTTTTAAGATAAAAATATGTTATTCGTTTACTACTAGTCTACATTAAGACAAACTGACCCTGGTAGTACAAAAGAAGAAGTAGTCTGTAACATTTTTGATGTGGCAAAAATTGCCATATACTGATATTTTATAATGAATATTTAAAAAACTTGACGTCCTAATTTTTTTTCGACTTCAGTATCAGACTTAGGGTTAATTATTCTACCGATACACATTGGTTTCATCTATTGGTATAAACGTTGCAAACTAGTGTTATTAAGTATTTCTTTAAATTAATTTTAAATTTAAAAAATGACTGGCTTTACGTTCTCAATTCTCAATTTTTTGAATAAGTGTGCCACAAAATAATATCAAGAATGGATTAATACCAAACTGTTTTAGAATGTTGTTATAGCGATTTTCGCCTTTCATTTTTCACCTTAGTGACGCCTAATTTTTCTTTCGGTATAAAATCGGGAAATGCATTTCCCGTCACGCTCAAATGTTAGAGAGATTTAGCCTTGTAATTGATTATGTACTTAATTAATTTACAGAGTGAGTTCAAAGGCGGTTATATGAATTTCCGACATAAATCGAGGCTTCACTCCGGAGGATGAGCCATGTAAAGGGTTATAAATCCATTTTTTCGTGTTAGTGCTTAGAAACCCCGCTGAAGCCAGTTGTTGAATAATTTGTTAAAAAAGTTCAATGAAACTCCAGGGTTTTCTGTTATAATAATTAATGGGCAAAGTCGAGGGTAAAGTGTTTGGGAACCTTCGAGCCATTATCAACTTTTGCTTGTTTGCTTTAATCGGATTTTTACCTTGGCAAAGACTGAAGTATTCTTGAAGAAATTTTTGAATTCTCGTAAATCACACTCTTATAGCGTTCAGGAGTTAAATTTTGATGATACACAATAAATTTTGGCTTAAATCTAATTCTACCTAATGGATAGGTTTTATGTGATAGACGAAATGATCAAGATATGGCTACATTAAAGATGGTGCAATAAAATGATAATATCAATTACGTTGAAGGGTAAATGCTAATGGCATTTAAGTTTTATTGTACGACTGTCATCAATGTTTTGTAACTGTTTTGTTTATGCCACACACTGGAACAAATCGAAATAAGATACGAGTGAAGAAACGCTACTGATAATGTGTATAAAAAAATTAATTATTATCGATTCGGAATACTGAAGCAATAGAACTTTTGTGAAAAATGTGTTCGTAATTAAGTCGGAAAAATTCCCCGTTTTGAATTTTTATGATGCTAATAAAGATACGAGAGTGCCCGATAATAAACGAAATTTCTTAAGGTTTGTGTGGCGAGAACTTTAATAGTGGTGTAAAGTTTTAAAAGTATGATAAGATACACCGCTGGTGATGCCGCCGTTTCTGGTCATTATGTGGTAAAATATTTTTTGCTGATTAGTAAATATTTACCCGTGTGAGGACTTTGGTTTACTTTGGCTTACACTTTGTCGGAAAAGGTCTGTTTCATTATTCAATCAGAAACTCAATTTTTGGAGGATTCTGAGAATCCCTATGGAGCTAAGGGAAAATTAAACTTCGGAATAAAATTTGTTTAAATTAAAATAGTTGGAAAGTCTCTGGAATAGTTTATTTCCTTTGAGATTTTGGAGAAAAGAAATTGATTTTAGATCCTGCCCTATGTCAAACAGAAACAATTTTTATAGAGAAGAATTGTTAAAGACAAATAACACATGTGTTCGAGTAGGTATGTCTGAATTTTAGCAAAAAAAAGGGCAAAATTAAATTAGCATGAATTTCTCATGAACTTGTGTTTGATGTGGTTTTTACCACTTTACTAAATCAAACCTTTCACCAACAAAGCTTTGTTGATGTTTTATAAAACGATCTGTACTTTTTTAGCTATTAAAAATCCGCTTTTTAATTCTCTTATGCTTTACGCAGACACAAAACAAGTTTTTCAATTTTCGACAAAGTTATAAAGTGGCTATTGTTTAGGTAATACACATGCAGTTTAAACAAAATTTTTAATTTTCCATTACTTTACGTTAAATTTAGACGTATAGTGAGTTCAATTAATTACTGATGGTGTTTTGACTTTGTTTTATTTACTCAATTTCCGATTTCGGAAAGGAAGAATGATTATTGCTTTAACCCAAATTAAGGAAATCAATCCAATTTTCATTTGTTGGTTTAATAAAGGTGAGACCGGTTTTGGGGATTACCAAAAGTAAAAACTAATAAAATAGATTACATTTGGTTGAATTTGACTTTGATAACAAATTTCACATTTTGCTGCTAGCTGCTGACCAAACCAGAATGAAAAGACGTCAGTTTTTTAAATGGCAAGGCAACATCCTATACAAACGGCTTGAAATAATTTATCAACAACAATATATCTCTATTTTGTGTGTTCTCGTATAACAAAAGATATTAGGGACGGATTATAATGCATCAGTAGCTTTGCGTGCTTGTTGGCGTTTCATTTGATTTATAACGTATACAAAACTTTCGAATTGGCTTTCCGGGTAACTTGTTGATAGATACTGGCAGTGAATAAATTTCAAATTTTACTGGTACGTGCAGTGAGCAACGAATGTAATTGCACTGGACACATGAAACATCATGCACATACTTGTAGCTTCTATATTTTTAATATTTTTTCAAATAAATTTAATTTTTTGATGATACCTACAAAAAAATTTCGTTTTATGGATTTGAAAAGACTTCTTTCAGGATTATTTTTTTTACAAATTAAGAATCATCAGTATTATCACACTTTTTCAATTTACTGTTTGTAAGTCTACAAGTAATGTAGGTATGAGATACAAAATCAAAAGTGAAAATCCGAACACTGAAGATATGAAGCATCACGTCATCATTTGATTGCGAAAAAGACTATTATAGTTATAGTCGTAATATAGAATATAAAGTTTCAATATTTCATATCTAACTATAAACTACAGGGTGCTTAAAAAGTGGCGCACCAACTCAATGGTACGTTGTTGAGAAGCAAGTGTAGATTATGGGAAAAATCTTGAAAAAAATCCTAAAGTCATATTTAAAAAAATCTGGAGCTACAAACTTATTTTGTTAACTTCTTCAGTTTTCACGATTTTTTAATGTTCTTATGTTTCACACTAAGTAACCGTTCCCTAACAAAACGATAAATAATTAATTTTAAATTTACTATCTGACTTTAGCAGTATTTTGAATTTAAAAAATTAAAATTCACCAAAAAAAAATCACAAAATTTAGATGTTCCAACACTGGGAATTATTTTCTATGAAACCGTTTCAAAATTAATTTATTTTTATTGTTGATTAAATTCTATCGCGATCACGACTGTTAGACAACGTTGCCACATATCATTTATTTAAAAATTTTTATTTACCAATAATTTTAATACAAAGAATTTTTTAAGATTTTTACATTTATATGTAAGCAATTCTCTACCACATACCATTGAGTTGGTGCGCCACTTTTTAAGCACCCTGTATAATTTTATTTACTGAGACGAAAAATATCCATTTAGGAAGAAAAATGACAATAAGCGATCAATGTAGTAGAAAGTAAATTTCTCTTTTTTACTTATTTATTTTTCTATATACAACACAGCGGCTTTTTCGATGTTTAAAGATTCATGTAATACGGCAACGTGAGAAAGCTTTCAGCAGTGTTGAATGAATAATAATAAATGTATTTTCGACTGGAAGAAATTTTGGTTTATAAACAATGGGGTTTTTAGATTGATGTGTACATTTTTTTCTATGTGAATTAGATATAATAAATTCGGAGAAGCAAGAGAGTTATTTACACTATTTTAACTCGCTAAGGATTTGCAGTAAAAAAAACAAAATCAGACCAGAGAAAGAAGTTTGCCAACTAGTTGTGCGGTTTTAAATAGAATCTATTGTCTTTTTATCGATTAAATCAAAACTTTAGGGTGGTTGCTTCCGTGCAGGATTAACCTGATAAAAAACTTTGCACCTCCCGTTTTGCAATTCATCAAAATTTTATTTTGTTAAATATTGCGAAACGCCGGAATTAAAAGGTGCCTTTGGGGGAGATTTACGGCTTAATCAAATTTTGCATCTGGTCGTCTCCAATTTAGCACACAAAAACCGGAATGATGCGAAATTCATTAAGAGATTAGAGCTAACACCTCAGCAGGTGACCACGAATTAGGGCGGAAGCAACTCTAAGTAGAGAATTATGTTAGCACGATTCTGGTGGCTTTACATCAAATTCAATCGACATACAAATTGAATTAGTAAAATGTGTCATTTCCCATTATAATTTCACTGATTTCAAAAATTAAAAAACAAACTTGGGGCGCTATTTGCTGTAATATACTTATTGTCATAATTTGGATGCTTCTGCAATTAAAATTAATGAGAACGGACGCTAGTACGTTGGCGCATCACTTTACGAATCCATTAGCAGGGAGGAATTTTAAATTTATTTTCTAACGAGGTTGAATTGATATGAACATATTATTGTGACTGTAGTAAGTAATTTCAAAGCATGCGATGTGCAGCAAGTGGTCAATAAAACAGAACAAAGTTCTGGTAAACATTACTATGTTTGTTATCCGTAGAAAAATATGGTTTTCTCCGTCATGTATTATTTAATAACAACGATAACAACAGCAATAAAAAAGGTTGTAAATACATACCACTCATGCAGATATTTTTGAATGAGAATGGTCAGCAATCTTTGTTAATTTTATTAAATATGAAATTTTTAAAGGCCTCCATTTTAGTCCGTGTATTAAAGCTATGATAAAAAATTAATAACACCCTTTAATCGTCCACATTTGCGACCTGCGACGCTCGGCGTCGGTGACTACAAAAGCGTCTAAAGCGCCCATTTACCATGGACCAGACAGACATCCACCCCCACCACCATTTGAAATTCTCCCCACTCCCGCGTAAAATCAATGGCTTATCCTCGGTCGGTTACGATGATGCCTGTTTCGGTTGTTGTTTGAGTTTATCTGTCAAAAATCTATGTTTATTCGGCCAAATAAAAAAAAACGCGAATTTTGTTGAGTTCCCCTTGCGTTGGTTCGTAAAAGAGTGCAATTCGGTTCAGTTTCAAACCTTGACAGTAACGAGTTCATTAAACTCTCCAGCGAAATGCACGTCATTACCGTATTATTATTGTCCATTGAAACTTGGTACTGAAATCACGGTTGTGACGTATTGTGTGACGTTTTTCCTGACAGTACTTTATAGCTGTTTTATTGTCGGTGGGTAATAATAAATAAAACTAACTCACTTAACACATGACCACCTCAAGAACATGTCGCGAGTGACCCCCCCTATGTGACCCTCTTGCAGGACGATGCCGCCTCCCAACGACGAGCTGGTGCGGAAGCGGACCTCTGCAGACTTTGTCTTTGGGAAAGTCATCGGAGAAGGCAGCTTCAGCACCGTCTACCTCGCTAAAGACGTGCACACGAGCCGAGAGTTCGCAAGTAAGTCGCGCTTTTATATCGCGTTGGTGCTTCATTACTATTTCAGTCAAAGTCCTGGAGAAGCGACATATTATCAGGGAGAAGAAGACCGAGTACGTGACCCGCGAAAAGAAAGTCCTGCAAATTTTAGGAAGCTCCTGTAAATATTTTGTCCACTTGTACTACACGTTTCAAGACACCGACCGGCTGTATTTTGTGTTAACTTATGCAAAAAACGGGGAGCTGCTCCAACAAATCAACAAAGACGGCGCGTTTAGTCTCCAATGCACCAAGTATTATGCAGCTGAGCTCGTCCTTGCCCTGGAATACCTCAAGCTTAAAGGAATCGTGCACAGGGATTTGAAGCCTGAGAACGTCTTGTTTGACGAAAACTGGCACATTTTGATCATTGATTTCGGAAGCGCCAAAATCCTAGGCGAGGACAAGTCCTCAGACGAGGAGAGTCAAAAGCGACGTAAATATAGTTTTGTCGGAACAGCACAATATGTTAGTCCTGAGATACTAAACGATGATGAATCAACTCACGCCTCCGATTTGTGGGCCTTGGGGTGCATCATCTACCAGATGTTGACGGGTCAAATGCCGTTCCGTGGTCCTAGTGAATATTTAATTTTTCAGAAAATTTTGAAACTCGACTACGAGTTTCCGCAAGGTTTTGATAAAGTAGCGAAAGACTTAATAGAGAAATTTCTTGTTATAGCCCCCAGTAGTAGACTGGGGGCGACGGATCAAGTACCTTACAAAAGTATACGAGAACATGAGTTCTTTAGGGAAATTGGTTGGGGCGATTTGGGGCCCCCTCCCAACTTTTCGGCGAAATCTGAAAACACGAGCGATATGGTGATCATCCCAGACGATCTGGAGCCAGGCCTTGATGAGGAGAAGGCGTCGAGATTACATTTTAGGATGCTTCAACCCCAGACGCCCCCTAGAAAAAAATCGGAACCCAATAGGAAAATAACTGACTTGAGTCAGGAAGAAATTGAGCAAAGACTGGAACAACAAAAAAGTAATAACAATATTTATCACGATTTAGTTGAAGGGAATTTAATTCTTAAGCAAGGGATTGTTGAAAAGAGGAAGGGAATTTTCCCGAGACGGCGGATGTTGTTGCTCACGTTGGGGCCTCATTTATACTACGTAGATCCTGTAACTATGACTCTTAAGGGGGAAATCCCGTGGAGTGAGGATTTGAAACCAGAGGCCAAAAATTTTAAAAAATTTTTTGTTCACACGGTAAGAGTAAGGTAAGTTCTGTTGTTAGTTCTGATGTGTCATTTTCAGCCCAATCGTATCTATTATCTGGAGGACCCCGACGGGTATGCCCTGGAGTGGTGTAAAGCAATAGAAGAAGTGAAGGCTTACTACTATCCAGTTCAACAAGTGTAGATGAATGTAGAAAACTGTTTAGTTTTATTGTATTTATTTATATTTTATTTAAATTATTTGTTAGCCTAGCAAATTATTAATCTGTAGCAGTTTGCCTTATTTATAATATATTGTTTTACTTGTATGAGATTTATATTTTTCATTGAAATAAATTATTAATATGGCCCTGGTGCGTTTTCGTGTCGGTAGGTTGGCCAACCTGGGTGTCAAAATGGTGGCCAGTGATTTAGTTCCAGTGACATATGAATTGTTATTCACGATTTCCAGTGGGAAATAAAATTAATTTCGAATTAATCTCAAGTGGTTTTTTGCGTACGGACCTCAATTTATTTATTTGCGATAAAATGGGACGCTTCGGCCACAGGTAAGTTTGTTGTTATTGGTTTGTAATTATTTTAGCATTAGACCACCCGCCCACTCCAAATTATAAACCACCACATGATATTTTTGCAAGTATTTTCGGGGAGGATTAAACCATTTTCGTGGTATTTTTGGGTGCCCTAAAGGCCACAAAATCGAAATTTTCATTCATCGTATTTCGCCTCGGAACCGGCGTACTTTGTTGTTGACAGCTGATTGTTGTCACAATTGGTGTGCTAGTTTTGAAAAAAACGTTGCCCAATCCTTTAGAAAATCGTCCGTAATTTATGGGAGCGTCAATGGGTTTATTTGGAGGAATGTTTTTATTTTTGTTATCATCGGTGCGTACGTAATGGACATTTTTAGACCCACGTAACCAATAACGTTTTAATGGTTTGCTTAATAACTAATAAATTATTTATGTTTGTCGAGGATTTTTTATTTTGTATAATTTAAAACACGTGGGTTTACAGGCAGAAGTACTCTAATAACATGAGAAACCAGTGAAACAAGTTTGTAAACAAAGACAATTAACTTGCTTTATTATAGAAATTATAATTCATTTTTGGCATTTTGCGTTAGAACCTCCTACTTTATATTCCACTGCAATCTCTTTTCGTTTGAGAACGTGTACACTGATTATTTAACCGGTTAGTTTTTAATTAATGTTATGGTCTAGCGCAAAACATCACGTTAAAATAATATACCATGTTAAAATCATTGTCCGTTTCCTCTTCTTCTTGTAAAGTTGTGTTGCCAATCCACATACATTTTTAATGTATCATATTCGAGATTTCCCAGATGTTAATCGTTCGCCTAAAATAATAAACTGTGGATTAACGTGGCACGTTTGTACGCCAAAATTCACTTTTGGTGAGTGTTCGTTTATTCCATTTTATTTAAACATCGCTGTTACTCATTGTTGGGGCTGTTGTTTAACAGTCTCAAATAATGAGTCACATGTTTAGAGCGCCGCGACGGAGACGTCGGTCCAACCTCGAACTAAAAGTACAAGTGAATGTGGTGGCTAACCAGAGCAAATCTAAAATACGGTTTAGCATTTTATAGGGTTTTCGACGAAATATTCAATCTTTGTGTATCTCAGTATCTCATACAATGTAAATATTTTCTTAACATAGTGGGTTTTTTCAAATTTACAATTTATCGGTTTTTCTAGTCCAAATAAAAATTAACACGAATAGTATGCGATTCATATTTGCGTTATTTGTTTACTTAAATTTTTCTACGAAAAATATTTCATTTGGTCTATATTTTACCATGTCGCATTGTCGTTCTGGACCATGTCCAAGTTCTTCTCTTAAGAAATCATCCTTAATTGATTTAAACGAGACATTAATTTTCTTAATTATTTACTTAAGCATCTGAAGAGATAAAATAGCAAAAGCTAGAAAATGGTACAGGTTTTGTCATATAATAACGTTGAATCACCAAGTAGCCACTGCAAGTAGCACGTAACTGTAAAAAGTTATATCAAGTTATACCAATCCAACGCTGACATGAAAAACAATATAAAAATTGAATTGAAAAAAAGAAAACGCATTTATTGTCATTAATAGTGGAAAGACGTCGATGTTGAATTCCGTTTTTCTCTTACTCTGGAACTTGTTTGTTTTATTAAATTTGATAAAAATTGTTAGACGCCAGACTGGTAGCATACACTGTATGGTCAGAAAAGGACTCATTTCAAATATATTGCAAAATTTCAAATTCTGTAGAAGAGGGTTTAGTGTGAAGTTTTTGAATTTGTGCATACAGCGTGTTAGGGAATTGTTTAGCATAAATTGAAAGGTAGATAGAGAATGGCAAAACGAATTTTTTGTAAATCGAAAATGCATAGATTTCCCAAAAAACGTTCTGAAATTAAAGTCCCAAATTTTGAGAACCGCTGAACTAGAATGGTAAAAATTAGCGTAAATTTTAATATTATTGACAAAACAACAGAGGTAAATTAACTTCTTGATCCACTCCGTAATTCTTCTATTTCAATTTGTGCTTTGTGATCAAAATTTATAAAAAAAAAAACAAAAAGAAATTGTTGCCAGAACGGGGGTTAGAACCTCCCACACAAATGACCATGCTATCTACAATTTTGAAAAATTCTCAAAACGTCCATGCGCCACTATGTCCACTTTGTTTAAAGAAAAAATTAACCGCTAATAAACTACCATAAACGACGCAGTGGCTCTCAACAGGTCGATTAATAAAACATTTTGAAGAAAGTATACACTTTTTGGAAAAATGGTATAAGACCATTCTCTAACACCTTGTATAATTTTAGATAATACGCCGCCGTGTGTTTTGAATCTCTAATTTAAACTGAAATTATTGGTAAAAGAGCAAATGTCCAAATCAACGAAAAGCCCAAAAACTAGAATGATATTAAATGAGCTTGGCGGCAGTACACTAAAAGGCCAGAAAAATTCTTTATAACACCACGACAAATATAAATTAACAAATATATAGGTAGTCTAAAGGGCTGTAAAATGTGATATTGTTAATATTTTCGAAATAAAACTCTCCATCGACTAGTATTGCTAATTATTATTATTTTATTCCTTGTAAACGGAAAATGAAATTGAAGAAAACATGGTAAAATTTAAAAGATCATTAAGTTTAAGTGTTGTTCGTAAAAAATGAGTGTATTAATATTAATTTGTTATACGATTCTTTGCCGAGTTCGTTTCAAATCATCTCGAGAAGAGCAAAGTAAAATCTAGCCAACTTCGGGATTGGCGAATTTTTCTCCTTCATTGTATATATATTTGAACTTTCATTTGCTTTCATTACTATAAAGAACGTTTGTAGAATAAACACATTTTGGCAATTATTGAAGAATATTGTTTTAAAACTGTTATTAGCGCCCATGAAATTATTTATTAATTAATGAGTGAATCACGTAAAGATTTTGTGGATAAAACGCACTAACCACATCAAATGAAAAATAAACATTTACAAAACACCAACTACTGTTGAGTGGTAAAAATTATTTATAATTATAGTCCAAAATGTAGGCAGGCAGTTCTGATGAAATGTATTATTTAATTTTAACACATGGCTAAGTTTAATTACACATTCACGATTTTACATCACACACATCCATTATTAGCGGGCCTAAATAACTATGAATTCATTTATTTTTAGGAAATATTGAACTTTGCTTGTCTACATTTTTTACACGTGTAATTTTAACCATGTTAGGTGCCTAATAAGTAATAACTTATAAGTAATAAAGACAAGTGTTTAGATTTTTTTAATGACAATGTGAGCAAGTTTTATTAAATGATCATAAGGAAATGAATATTTGGTCCAATTTTGATTGGACTCATTTTAACCATTTGGCTTAAAATATTTTTATCATAAAAATATTTTGTCCATGTATTTTAGGAAATTTTAATGTTGTTCTCAGACTAAACAAAAAATTGCAAGTTATGAATTTTATTATTTATTTGGTACTAAATCATAAGACGACTTACCACTAGCGTGAAACATGTATTTTATTAGTTGTAATTATTTGGTTTTTTGTTTTGTTTCATTTTCGTTATTGGTTCAGTGTTTTGCCATTGCACTTGACCATCACCATGATGGTCCCGTGGGTGTGCGAAAATCAAAAATTTCAAGGCAGTCTCGCAAAAAACGATATCATATATTTGCCGGCCAAAGTGACAGATCTATAGTTATCGCATGGTTCTTTTGGCACAGTTTGATATAAAATCAAGTTTTATTTTTTACCAAGACCTAACCTAACCCAATGTCTCCGTTCCTTCGTTTTTGCATAACCCATTGACGTCACACTCTGCACCACCTGTAGCAGACGAAAGATCCGCCAGAGTTACCTACTTTTTTCCGAAAATAAATCGTTTCAGTGTGTAAATTCGTAAACTTGGCCCTTCGTGTAGCCTCGAAAGTACATTGGGCATGACGGCGGCAATCCGAAAATCCGTGACGTTCCCCCACCTTGCTGGCGCCGCGACGCTCGGCAAGCTACGCCTCGGCGTCGAGCTTTCCGCTCGTCTACGTTTCAGTAAGTCGTTGAATGTGCGCCCCGTCGCCTTGCGTCCGTTGCGTCGCCGAAGAAACATCACAGAAACCGAACGCACACGACGACTCCTCCGGCAGAGAGATGCCCCCTCGTTGCCAGCGCAAGGGGGCGGTCGACTCGCAGCAGGGTGGTGGCGTGTGAGCCCAGCCGACCCCGGCAGCAGCTAGACCATGCCCGTGAGCACGGGGTCACTCGGAGAACCTCGCGCCAAGCGCTGCAAACTCTGCGACGGTAAAACCAACCCCAAGTGTGGCGTTCTCTGTTTTAACCCCGCTACTCCACCCCCGGACACGGCCCCATGCTATTAACATGCTAAGCTAACACGGCAACGCCCAGGGCTCTCTGATGCCGCTGATTGTCGATGCCGAGGCTGATGCTGCAATGTCGCTCGCCCCCAGACGGTTTAATACACGGGATTAATTTTTTAATTAAACTTCTCATGAATAATATTGGTTTTGGATTGCTCTGTTGACGCTATCTTTAAACCACCAAACACTTGGGTTTACGCATTTCACTATCCTGTTGTCTAATTGCGTGATTTGTAAACATACTGCGTGTTTCTTAAGAAGTCTAATCAATTTCTAGCTTGGAACTCCTTTAGACTGTCATGCGCATCACTAAATTACCCTAAGAACAAACAAACGAAAAATACAAAGTTTTGCCAATTATAAAGGTAATTCATTATATCTTAATAATACCTTAGGACATTTTTTATAAGGTTTTGGCTCATGATCTTACAATTTTATTTTACAAACGAAATGTTTTCTGTTACGGAACTTTTTAGAAAATGAGTAGTGGTAGTGTTTTGAGGTCACCACTGCGTATCATTTATTTGCATTCAAGCAAATGAAGACAAAGTATTATTTTTTATGTACCAGCTGGGTAAATAATGTAGAAATTATTCCTCTATACAAGGGTCGTTTAATAAGTATGCTAAAAACTTATTTAAGTTAATGACGGTTTTTTTGGGGGGAAAACCATTTCCCATTTTTTATGTCATCTAGAAAATAAGTTTTATCAAACTGCAAATGTGCAAATTATTCATTTAGCACAGGCATAATATCTTCTTTCTGTTCATTTCTTTGCTTACTGATTTGTAGCTAATAATAATAATAATAATAGTGTGGATATTTATCGCACTTTTGTTATAATCTTTATCTAAACCGTAATTAAGAAGCTATTAAGATACTACATGGTTCTTAAGATTTTCAACGCACCTTTAATACAGACTGAACCAAAAGTAACGCACAAAATTCATATCTTTGTTATAGGCAATCTTCAAAAAAATCCTCGAACAGGTCCCTTTTATTTTTTTAAATGCTACATTTTGACATCATAGTGACATTTATCATGTCAATCGTTTTTGAGTTGTGACGTCATTCTTAATTTTTTTAAATGACAAACGACATTTTTGTTCACTGTTTTAGATAGTACACATCTTTATCTTTCTGGTAATAGGTAAGAAAAAAAAATGATAAAAAATGAAATTAAAAATTAAAAAAATAAGTTTAATTAAATTAAAAAATATTCACAATTGGATAGAGTTATGCATAAAGGAATCAACCCACAAAATGGAAACATAAGTTACCATCAACCTGATATTAGCAAAAAGGTGCATTTTATAACTATTATAATATAAAATTATTTGTTTCGTGTTTTACATAAAGTTTTATGTTATTGGATCTTCATTAAAGCATAAAGCATAAAGGAACCAAACCACGAAAAGCAGAGGTAGAGGACGACCACGTCAGACTTTAAGACCAACAACATTATTTTCGAAGTGCATGGTTCCGCTTTGGCCTCAAGAAAAGCCTATTTCGCAAGAAAAGTTAAAAGATATAGGATCAGTGATGTATCTGATTCCTGAAGATGCAAAAAAAAATGCAAACCTTAAAAGCGATGACTCCGTTGAGAACTATTTAGACGGATTTAACCGTAATTTAGACTTTGATTCTGAATTCTGAATAAATTATTTTAAATTATTGTTTGTTGGTTCTCTAACAAATATATTTATTTCAACAAAAAAAAATTTGCAAAAATTTTTTCATTTTATTGAGTTAGCGTCATGTTTGAATGTTGGGTATTTGAAAATACTTTTTACGACCAAATGTGTAAAGATTGTAACTAAAATCCGAATAACAGAATATTTATTATTTTATTTAACTTTGAAATTTTTTTTCTTTCTTTTTTATTTTTGTTTGTTTTATTTTTTCGATTTTTCTTATACTTACCAGAAAGATAAAAATGTATACTATCTAAAATACTAATGAAAAATGTCAGTTGTCATTAAAAAAAAAGTCATTAAAAAAAAAGACGTCATTACTTAAAAAGGAATGACTTCAACAATGTCATTATGGTGTCAAAATGTAGCATTTAAAAGATTAAAATCGACCTATTCGAGGATTTTTTTTAAATGACTCATAACAAAGATATGAATTTTGTGCGTTACTTTTGTTTCAGTTTGTATATTTTTTTGATGCACGTCAACCCACAAATACACCGATTTTATCACGGTCTCATCGGACTCAAATCTCTGATGTCAGACGACTTCAAATGAACTAAAAAAGTTACAATCAGAGAAGCCACAGTTGGACTACATGCAGGACACTCCTGGATCACAAAGTCAATTTTTTGCAGTGTTTAAGGTTGCATAGGCCGGCATTTTCATGAAAACAAAAAAACTACTTTCGATATCAATTTTTCTTGGGTTCATTCAAAGTATTCAACTTGATACTCTGTAGTACATTGTAGGGAACAATGTTAGTTGTTGCTTTTTTCCCTGGATGTGTTCTAATATAGCTTCTTGTGGTCCCAAAATGCAATAAACATTATACGTAATGTCCAATATGATATGGAAAAAAGTACAGTGTATTTACATAAAAGACCATTCCTAATAAAAAAAAACAAATTGAACCTGTTTTTATTTATTAATTTTTGGATTTTTCACTTACAAAAAAAATTTTGTTATGAGATTAATCGGACAACCTGTTGGTGTAAATTTAAATTTAAGTGAGTGACACCTATTTAAATCTTGTACTAGTTTTAAAATACTTTTTCTAATAATTTTAGAGGGTAGAAAAAAATGAAGAATGTTATGTAGTTCTGTCATGCATTTTAATAGAATAAGTAAATACATTTTTGTGTGCTTGGTGCACTTAGGTTTTAGTAACTCGACAGAAGTGGGAAACACTCTTTCAAGCATGATCAAACAACTGATTTCAGCACGAAGCTCATATAACTTGAAATAGTTTTACGGTTTCAAATCTCTTAAATACTGCGATTTTTTATTGGTTTTGTATAAATTAACTTTTTTTCTATTATTTTTTGGGCGTCCGTTTAACACGGAAGCTGTATTTCTTTTGTATAATTTCATATTCATAAATTTTTCACGCTCCAAAATATTTTTAATTACTTTCACGTGGTGGCTTTAGAATTCGAGGGATTTATATTTCTCGTTTTTATCGAGTGATATTTAGTTTTGCTTTCATGTATCCGAATGTTGATGATCTGTTGAATGTATTTCTCCAGAAGCATCTCCATCTTCCAGTAAATAATCCTACAAAATTGGCATAAACCGTGCTAACGTAACCTCAAACGAAAGATTTATTTTTTCCTGAGTCATGAGCTGTTTTCGAGTTCCTGAAATATGCAACACATGGTGTACGTGTTTATGATTTTGCAGTTAAATAAAACAGCTCCGACGTTATTAAGAGATTGCAAGTGTGTCTTGAAAGGATGTCCACCATCCTTGTGGTTTTGGGTGGAAGTGGCGTATTCTATGGTGTATTAGCAGACGAGGAAAACATACTAAGTTGGGAGTTGAATAGTTCGTCAGAGTCGCGTTCACAAACCAACAATGCGAGTACGACGCTGCTGACGCTGGCGTCGCTAACGCTATCTTAGGAAAGCTATTAATATCGCGGCATACATTCTCAAACCGTGTCGGACAAACTCGGGCTTAAATCCAAATGCTTCCTTTCGTATTGCTGACGGATCGTGGAGAATTATTTATTACTTGGCCGCCGTTCCAAATCAGCTTAATTATAAAAGTTGGTTCATCGTTTTTTCTTTCGCCATGTGGGATTTTGCTTTGAACGACTACTTTGGTCTTAACGAAATTATCCGCTTTTCATCGTCCCACACGTTTACTGTCACGGGATATATTCTGATAGAATGTGTTGCCTAATTGTTGTCGGTGCTTAGACGATGACAACATCGAAGTCCGGCCAAAAGCAAAAGAGACAAATAGCATTTGGAAATAGGCTAATCAGTTTTAGTCTATTCTGAAAAGCGTGAAGGTTTGAACGAACAGCGCTTTTTGGACAGCTTGTTGATATTGTTTTTATGGGACAATTCTATTTCTATAGATTTTTCCACGAAATTAAAAGAAAAATGCCACTAAAATTTCGTGCATAATAACAACCGATATGATACCTAATTGTTTACACATCTCAGATTTTTTGAACAAGGTATTTCCATCTGCAAGAGATCGGTTTCAATAACCTGAAAGTGTACTCTTTTTATCAGTTTTTTTTTGTGTCAGACGTTACAAAGAACATCCGTCGTGTGAGTAATGTTCGAGATTTCCGGATTTCTAAGTTTATGTATGATTTGATTTCAGCAAACATGCAACTTTATATTTCTAGGCGAAATGCAGTTTACGACTTAGGGGCCTTGGTTTTCATTGTGAAAAACTATTACATAAAATTATTATTAGGAAGATGGTTTTTAATAGGATCTCTGTGGATCTTTAAATAATTTAGTGTTGCTTCACAAGTATAATAATCTTTATTTACTTAACCACTAGTAAGCCGTATTTTTGAGAACTAGTGTTATAAGAAAATAGTAAATCCATATTTTAGCAAAAATCGAGCAAAAATTTTAAAACGTTGCTTTAGCTAGCTATTAGTGGTATTTTCTAACTTAACTGTAGTTAAGTTTGTCATACACATCTGTACTTTTAACAACTTTTTAATTTATCAACATCTGCCAAAAACCCAAAACGCGGAACCGTCGTGGTTGTAATTCTTCCATTGTACCTCCAGTTTAATAAGCTAAATACTTTTTACTAAAATGTTTATTACTATAGTTATTCTTTGGAAACGCTTGACTCTTGCCAAATGGGTTTTGCACACGTATTGTCTATAGAGTGTAGGTGAGATCGTAATATTTGTTTTAATGTGTTACACAAAAATTCCACTACGCGTAAATAAATAATTTGAAAAACTATATTAAGTATTTTTCTTTATTTATTTATTTATTTTTCTTGCATGCGTTAGCAACAAGATTTTTTTTAACTTTGGATTTCTAGTTTGGAAAATGAAAGGTTACTCATCTGGAACCAATATAGTTAAATTTATGAGAAGTTTCTTTAAATAAAATTGGGCGTCTAATTATATGTTTCATTAGTCATTGACCACTATGGGCAAAAATGTGATGTAGTTGGCATCACTTTCTTTTTAAACGTATAATTTCAATTAGAGTGCCCAAGTGTTGTTTCCCATCCTCTGCCAAAATAATCATTTAAAATAAAAAAATAGCCAAAGTTTCAGCGCGGTACTAAATAATTCACTTTGACAATTTTTATATTGCTGGCAAGAGAAGAATATGAATATGTCCGCCCTTGAAATTTTTATACAAGATTCATATTTTTACCTCATTAAATAAATCGATGCTTTTCAAGAAGAAAAACGGCTACATAATGATGAGCGATGATAAAGTATCCATGCGTCATTATTCCGACGATAATACGCATTACAACAATAACTGTAAGGACCATTGTGAGCGTGAAGTACCCAATCAGGACAAAGCAAATTCGTTGCAAGTCTCAATAAAGACCAGTTATCGTGGAATCTGTGACGGCATTGCCTGTCCGATTAAATCGAAAAGTAGATTTGTTTTTAATCAAAGGGGAATGAAGAATAAAATGCCAACCGCAGAAGCTCAACATGGACATCGGAATGTTTTTGAAACGGCTTTGTTTACATGTAATCCTGCTATTTTAATTTCATCAAAGTAAATAAAGAAGTAGCTATTGCGTGGTTTGATTGACATTACAGTGACTTTTAGCGGGGTGAGCTTAATTTTTATGCATATCGGGCAAACATAAACAACCAGTGCAGTGGCGCCAAAAAATGACGAATAAGCTTAGTAGCAATGGGCAGGTGGTCAACTTGACAGTTATTTCTATATCACCTTAGTGAATTGTTTTCATAACATTTCCTAACAAAATGTGATCGAATATTATTTTTGTAAGATTTGTTTATTTTTCTATGTGTACATTCCTTCTGGTCAAAAATAATTCTGCAGATGCGGCGGTCCAAGCGGAACAATAGGCGCCACCAAAACCTCAAAACGTGCCCGCGCTAAACGAGATTTATTTATGTGAAACTAATTAGAAAAAGTGCCCAAAAACAATATTTTAAATGCTTCCCACTGTTGAAAGATATTCTTGACAAACGGCTGATGTTTTTGTCTTTATTTAAGAAATAAACAGCAAAAGCGTGGGCCAGTTGAAGGCCGATGTGTGGGTAATTACTAACTAGCATATTTACCTATGCATTCGATCTAGGATTTAATTAGGAAACCAGATTTAATTAATTCATGTTAACTAGGTTATTTCATGTTGTGGCTGATAAAATCTAGAACCGAATTTATTTGCAAATGATATTTTGATTACTAATTACTTGTGTTCGAAATGAGGAAGCGTTTGAAACTTTACGAAAAACTCAAAAATGAATAGTTGGGCTTTCGCCACATAGCTGGTATTTTTCAAAAACGAAGGACCACATTTTTGGCAAGTACACGTTTCTTGACCCTCCAACTTCAACGATTTTATCATCAGCGTCGATTACTTATCAGTCATATTATAATTATAAAAAATTAGAAATTTCTCAAAACTGTTTGTGTGTAAAATTGAGACCAATTTCGATTTTCTGTGTCAATTTTTTCTACCAGTAAATTAAGTTAAAGACTTTACGTGACTTTTTTAAATAATAATGTTATTGCAGAATTGTCTGTCATTTTATTCAATTCTTGTCACTGATTGTGTTTACGAAACTGAGTAAAACTCTTTCTGCGTGGGGAAGTGAAGTAATAAAAAATGTTCCCGAGGGAAAATTTGAATTTGATGTTGATTTAGTTTAGTGGAAATAAAGCCGCATCTGTATTTCCTTGTTGATTCTCGTGGCCGGACATTTGGTCCAGTTCAATAAAACGCTACATGAAGAGATTAATTAGATGAATATAATAACAATTACGAAATTTTACGAAAATGTTCGGGTTTTCCTCAAATTCTGTTTTATTTGGATGTTTGGGAAAATAAATGACGAATGGGGAATTATCAGTAATATTCGAAATCGAATCGAAATTGAAATTAATTATTATTAGTTTGACATCAGGGAATGAATGGAATTATAGTTGTAAGCATTGTTAATTCGGAACGTACAGATTGGCTTCGTTTGCAAAACAGATGTAACCAAACATAAACTGAGTTACGGATTTAATAGCAACTATACAGCAATTAATTTCGATTATTAGCGTGCATGAATTTTCCGGCGATTTTTCCGTTGTTTTATCGAATGGCTCTATGGTAGAATCACATGAAACATCAAAAAAGTTGTTATTTTTGTAATGATTAGTGACGTATTAATTGTTGTTTACACAAAGTTACATTTTCTTCATTTGATATACGCAGCCTCTGACATGTTTTTATTATTTTTTTAATTAATCCGGTTGAAATAATTTGAACAAATTGGCAAAGGAAGACCGTTCTTTTGCTTCCTATGCATTAAATAGGTTATTAATGAAAGGTAGATGCTCTTAAGCGTTTTTCGATTATTTATTTATGAAGCTGCCAAAAAACAGTATATGCATAATTTACCGCGTGGCATGCCGAGTAGGTATTTGCGTGCTACTTGTACTCTAATGAGGATATTGCATTGATAAATTGTCCAGAACGTTGCAAAAGTACGCTTGTTTTTTTCAAAGGCCACCACACATCACTAACAACAAATAAAAGCTCATTTACTATTAGCATATTTATAGTATCTTTGAATAGTTGACCTACATGTTCTACGCCATATGTGTTAAAAAAAGATTCGTCAGACATTGATTATTTGGAACACAGGTATACTTGCTAAAATTAGTGTACAATGGTGCTATACTTAACTATATTTTTTTCTAAGACGCATTTTTATGTCAAAGGGATTTTTATGTTGTGGTAGTAGTAAACATTCCTGTATTGTTTCTCATGTAGGTGACTTCATTGCATGTGTAATGACGTTAAACTTCCTACGATTTCTTTTATACTTTAACGTAGGTTTATTTTATTGAACGAACTTGCCGTTGTAATTATTGATAATTAAGTTAATGAATTTGTAGCGAATATATATTTTTTGTGCTTGTAAGTAAAGTTGTCACGGTTTTAGACTTTTATGTTAGTGTGGGGGAGGAAGATGAGATGTAATTAAGTTTCTGGGTTAGTTCAGTTAAATTAAGTGTGCGAAGTTTACGGCAAGGACCACAACGAATTTGCCTCTTATTTTTTGGTCCTTGGACTATTTCGCGTTTTTTGGAAACAATACGCGCGGATTAAAAAATGTTTATTCAATGTAACAAACACATTTATTAGGTAGTTAGATAACTGGCAGGATAATAAAACTGTTTTGGTCCAAATATAAAACATTCTAATTTTAACGAAATTTACCTTTCATTCATGGCCAACAAAATCGTCCATTAAACGCCCACACTATACATTTCTCCAGAAATTCACACTAAACCATTAGTGCTCTCTTTCCTCATTGTTTCATCTTAAGTTCATCCAGAGAAAAAATCCATTTCCTGTTGTTTTCCTTAACAGAAGAGTGATCGTACGAACGTCATACCAAACTTATTAATTTTGAATGATTTTCCCAAAACATGTGTCAGCGGGATGAATCATCACGAAAATCGAAAACACAGTTTTGTGTGTGGAGAGGAGAAAACGTCAAATAGTCTAAATTATATAAACAGTGGCTTTGGTTGTGATTTATAAACAGGAGTGAAGATGAATAATTTTCAGAGAAGCGCTCTACGGTCCGTTACAAATTTATCGAAATCAGCCCATAATATTTTTTGTCTCTGTATTTTTAGACGAAGTATTTTTCGGTGCCAAAGTTAGAAAATTCGATGTATAAATATACAAGTTATCTGAATTAACGTCGGCCTGCAACAATCCAACCACCTCCGCGTCCATGTTTTGGAAATGTTTTCACACATCGCTTTATTACGCATCGCATTGTAATTTTTCGGTTTTGTAATCGTTATTTTCACACTTGGTATAAATAGATTTTCTGGTCCGTTTCCACAAAACTAAATTTTTTCCAACTTGATCAAATAAATTTTATACAAGTTTTGAAATCCCTCCAGACAACTTAAAATTATTTTTGATAAATCCTTGAACTTTGTTAAAGAAATTTTATGAACCGCTAAAATTAGACTTTGAGATTAAGCGAGAAAAGCTTTTGCAAGAATACTGCACAATTTGTGAAAATTTAATTCTATTATTCATAATTCTGATTTTTGCTTTTATTCTTGCCTAAACTTTCAGTAATTTAGATCACACTCGCGAGTCACATTTAATCTAAGGAAGTAAAGATTTATGAATCTGTTTGTCAAATTTAATTGTGTTAACAGCATTTTCGAAAATTTTATTATGACTTGGAAAAACTTTGGGTTAAAAATAAATAATGTGGTGCATTTTTATTACCGCCATTACAGCGGGCTTTTGGAAGCCGTAAAGTTTGAGAAATTTGTTAACAATAGGTTAATAAATTACGATTTACTGCCATTCTTTGAATCTTCAGTATTGAATTTACCTACACATAATTACATATTGCTGCAATTGTAATTACATATTGTGACCATTGTGACCATTCATACCTACACTTACTTCAGTTTTTATTTATTAATTATAAGAATACAAGTATTTCCGCAGTTTTTTTAAACCTACTTATTGAAAAATCATAAGGTTCAATAAGCAGCGCTAAGATCGTTCAAGTTCAAAATCTGTCTAAAAAAGATACACATACACGTTGTCAGCGCTTTTTTTTGTAATTCTATTTTATGATAATTGTACCTTGACCTTTTGGCATTCTATCAATTTAATAAAAACCATTCTCAAAAAATTGTTTGAAAATCATTTTAAATCTCATTTGTGTAAACCGCTACCTATACAAAATTACTGTTTTGTAAGTACGAGTTAAAAGGTTAAACAGTTACCTACTAATAAGCATTATTAATGTACAAGTTTTATGGTAGTTAAATATTACATAATGTTCTTCCGTAAGTTTACACGTTGGAATTCCGTATTTTAAACGAAAAAAACTAGGAATGACTTTCGGGGTTTTTGTAAACGTTCCTGAACATACACGTGTCGTCAATTTGTGCCTAAACTTTTTCTCATTTTTCCGGAAGAGGAAATTCAGCTTATTTAACTTTCCGATTTTGCTTGTCGATCAACAGTTTTTTATGACAGTAAAATCAAGGTTGAAATATAACTTTTCGCACCACTTCAAATCGGCAGATTTAAACTTTGAGATGAGTGTTAAAACATCGTATTGATTACTTTAATCATTAGGATGCACCATTAATTGTTATTGTTTATCGTCCTGTTTTCTCACCCTAAGGTTAGGAATTTGTTTACTCAATAAGTCAACGATAAACCTCTTTGTTGTTGACACGTACTGGAAATATGTTTGCAAAGGATCTTTCGGTTTAAAAAAATGTAGTTTTCTTCCTAGCAGAAAGCCAGCCTTGTTTTTGTTTTGAATCTTCATATTAAAAGGTCTTTCGTCATCATTAAAGCATCAATTTCTACGTGTTTTGTTGCTTCGAAGTGAACACATGGATCTGGCACTCTGAACAAAAATAAGCTTGTTTTTCCTGTGTTTTTAGAATGCCGTGGGTTTGCCTTGTCCCACCTTCTTTTTAGTTAATTTGAATATGTAGTCCTTTTATATTTTAAGGGATAACACTTGCTTCGAACTGGAACAGGAAGTTTTTTGCATGTTTTAATTGTGTCGAAATCAAAACGATTTAAAAAATTTAACAAACTAATTTGGAGGTGTTGTTTTCGAGATTCCACTTTTTGAAAGTGGTTTCTCCCCAGTGTTTCCGAATGTAGGTCTCTAGTAAAAAATATTTTTGGCAGTCGTCAGCTTCGCAACTCCAGATGTTCTTAAAGCTCTCGAGCGTACGTACATTCGTCTTGAACTTTGTCGGAAGTCTTAACCTAAATTTTTGCAATGTTTCTTTGCCGAGGACGCAGTCTTCAAGGCGAGAATTCGACGTACTAGTCTCAATCCTCCATGACGTACTCTTGGTCTCCTGTCCAAATTGCTTCCTCGAGGTTATTTTTACAGTCGGATGCAATCGAGGTGCATTCAGATGCAGATAGACGTGTTGGTCCTGGGCGTGAAGTGGTAAACGTGCGTGAGACGGCGGCAGTGCGCTTTCCACGCGCGCCCACCATTCCAATCCGTTTTGTTTTTCCGCTCTCTGACAAGCGTACACAAGTTCTGATGAGTATGCGGCCGATTCCAGGGGCCACCGGTGCTATTTTTACACTCAGTGTGCGAGGGAGTGCATTGCATGCCCTGGCAACTTGTCCAACACTCGCACACAACACGGCGACGAGATTGCCGTCGAAGTTGCTTGCAAAAGAAACGTCACCAATTACTCAACTGCCTAATCGGCTCGCTAATCGCGCCACCGATTCGTGTGGACGATGATGAATTGCGCGAATTCGCTAAGCTTGTCATGAAGATGTGCTCAGATTTGTCATCGGCTTAGAGCAGGTGGTTTCGAAGGGGAAGGAATGAAGGATAACACTGTGCAACACCAAAATTCTCCTTTAGACGAAAAGGATTTTTGGGACGCGAGTTTGAAACCTAAAGAGCTTTTTTGATTCAAATTTAGATTTTGCACAAAACGTTGAATAGAAACCATTTACTTTTGATTATTTGATTATTTTCTTGAATAGGATAATTTCAGTCATCGTCAGGGAAAAAAATTCAAATATTTCAAATTTGTTGGGCAGTGTAGTGGGAAGACGCGCATTTCTCACGGAACGATTCGGGTCGGCAATAACAAATAAAACGAATCATTTCTATTAGAATGGATTGATTCGTGAATGACCCCGGGGGGATGTTGGCGGAGAGTAAGGAAGGCCATTCCGGAGATGCGGAATACGAAAAAGTAAACAGAAACAGTTCGATGTTCTTAAACATGACGGTTGGGTTGTTGGGGTTTGACATGTCATGTTTTAAAGGACGAGTATTGAGTTTCGTAAAAGGAATGAGGGAGTGCAAAATTGTCCACTTGTTCTTTTGATCCGACGGTTGGGGATATAAAAAATACGATCCGTTCTAATAAATGTGATTTGAAGAGAAATATTTTATATTTAATGGATTTTTACAGAAAGAAGTGCAATATTTGTATTAAATTATAACAAAAAATCTAAAAATAGAGCAAACGCTGGGTTCACACATTTTACTCACTCTGCATTTGCTGTATAAGCGAGTAAAGTAGTTGTTTTAAATCGATACTACAGTTTTTATAACAAGTGCACTTTAGCTGATGGTTTTATCTTCCATTATAATTCTGAAGGAATCCTTCCTTGTAATATTTTTAGCTCGCCTACGCAAAATATGGTGCAGTTCAGTTTAGCTTAGTATGTACAAGTTTTTCTTGTAGGTACATGTTAAACTTTTTGGGTTACGAATAAGGGTGTAAAAAAACGTGCACATTTAGCTGAAATTTAGGAGCCAATAACTCTGAATGTTTGCCAGAATGAATTATTGTCTGTCAGAGTTGCACTTTATTTTTAGCCGCTCATAATTTAGCAGGTGAGAAAGGTTAGTAAGTTACAGAGGACTGCCAACAATAATAACTTGACAATATTTTAGCATTGAGACGAAATTATTTATTTTATGATAAACACACATGTGTCGTTCTCCCTAAAAAATGTGCTTAATTGCTCGATACATTCGATTTCGACATTTAAAATATTTGGCTAGTAGGGAATAATGTAGTGAAGAAGCCTGACTGACGTTGTGTTTACTGTTTGTATAAATATAGTTGAAACTAAAATAAAGTACTGGAATAAGTGGATCATCACTTTGTTCCTAGTTATTTAGTGAACACACCTCTGTGTTTTAATAGCCTTGAAACGTTCAGGTAAGAAGTCCATCAACAAGACTTCAACGTTTTCATCATCGACATTAGCCTGTCGCATCCACCAAATTTCATCAGCGGTGAAAACTTGAAATGTCCGTTATTTAGATAATAACACGAAGCTCTGGTTCTGTTCGAAGCTATAAATAAAAGTCAATGCATGCATAATTAAATTGTCAGGAAGAATTGTGATGATGTTTTGGCAAAATGACTTCAGAAGCGTGCCAAATTGCACTTATCGTAACGCCAATCATTGTATTTTTCTAACGACATATATGTTAACTTCACGTGTTTTTCATTAATGATAATAAATGAATGGAAAGCGAACAAACACGTGCCTAAATTAAAGAGGGATTCTGGACTTGGCAGCTTTTTTAACTGGAAAGAGATTATTTTGACAAAGCTAAGTGTCGAAATTATTTTAATAATGTTTCGAAGAAAGTTTGGAAACATCTGTAGGACTGGAAAATTTTCGTCGTCTTGTCTTCAAAAGAGATGAAGAGTTAATAAATAGTAAAAAGTTTCGTCGTGTGTAATAAAGCGCAGCATCATCAATAACTAAAAGTGTCATCGTCGGGACTTTGTATCGCCAATCGGATGTCGAATTAACAGCTGTTGAAAAATGATTTCGCAATAAATATTTGAAACTAAAAGTGATAGTTATGTGGGTCCATAATTTATCCGGGGCCAGTGCTCTTCCACGAAATTGGTGATACTCGACGGAAATTTTTCCCGCAAATTGGGATAGACTATTTCAGGATTCTAGTTCTTTGGGTTAGTGACTTCGCATTCCAGGATGATTGGTTAATTTACAACAGTTGTTTTCAGCATCAGCAGTTCCATTATAAGAGGAAACGTCAGGAGGTTAGACACACGTATGGAATAGCCAACTGACAAGATCCGACTTAATGGCTCTGCTGGGCTATTTATTTTGATACTACAACCATGCGACTTCAATTAAGTTTTGCGCCAAGTGTGATTAGCGTTTGTTTTCATTTAAATGATTTCGGGATGCTATAATAAGCAGGTGTCATTAAGATATTTAACGTAAAATACTACGGAAAATTTTCATTGTTTACTACGTTCTACTACGAGTAAGAAAAAAAATGCAAATTAGAAACATGTTATTAAAAATGATTTAAAACACTTTTCCGTGCCGATTAATTTCATTGTTCGTTAAAAATAACAAATGTTACGGACGGTTTATTCTTTTGAAGAATAACACGATTCCCTATAACTACGTTTCAGAGATCCTGTTTCTCTCAATTAACTTAATTGGGTATCTGAAAAGGCATCGTCAAATGTTCGTATCGTTTATATCAACTGATTCCAGTTTGTTGCTATTTTCTATTCCTGTAAAGGGTTTACTTTTCCGTTGGAAAAAGATTGTCTACAGTATAGTGTTTTTTTAGTGTTTTTGTTGCTTCTATTACGTATCTCAGTTACGTGTTTCTCTCATAAAATTTGTGTGATGTGACAAAGACTGAAGCAGTCATTCTATCAATTCTTTGTCACCGCATGTTTTTTACTGATAAATGAAGATGTGGCGGGAAATATATAAAATGTGTTAATTTTACCGAGATTTTTTGTATACGACCAATTTTTCCGCATATTATCTCGTGATAAGTGCGATTCGCTTATTAGTGATAAAATGATAAGCATTATCTCACACGACCCAGGTAAAATTTTGTTTTTGTGTATGTCATCTTAGTGTTGCTCTCTATTTTTATGGATCTTTGACCTATGCATTTCTTTGATAAACTTAAATGTTTATTTGCAATGCACGTATATTGCATTGTGGTCTTGTGGTGACTGAAGTTAGGTGTTTTGTGAGTTTTTGAATAGATTTATTGGGAAATGAACAACTTGGAGTTTGTTTTAAGTAAGAACATTTCTGTTGACAAGCTGTAATTCATAAAATTCTCGACATTGATAAAAGTGATGATTAGTGTTTATCGATTTTTAAATGTTTTTATTACAGTGGATTTGTTTGTAAACGCTTTTAATGACTGGAGAATGTAGTAAATTCTTATATGGCGCCAAATACTAAAGTGTTGGTGTAAATGGATTTATGTTAACGGCGTTTACTTTCCGAAAACATGGATTTATTTAAAATATAGTAAAAGTATAGAGACGATAAATGATTATTACAAATAAAAAAAGCGTTAACCTTCGGTGTGCTATTTGTTGAATAGATTCAGACCTTTGTGACTTGTTTAATAAAATTTATTGACTGGCGTTGGATTTATGTCTATTTTGTCTCCATCGCAAATAAAACTTCTTTCTGTGGAAATTAGCACAAGATTATGTATTGATGTCGTCGTTAATTTATATTTAATGAGCTTCGATACTTGCTAATTCCCTTGACAGTTCGTACAATTGTACCGGGAGTTGCGGTGATTTATCGTCAAAGATCTCATCTTTGATGAAGTTGGAAGTTGTTTTGGTTAATCTTTGGAGATTAAGATTCAATTTCATTCCGAAATTTCACCGAGAATCAGTGCGACGACCTCCAAAGCGTATCAGTATCATTTTGCAATGATAAAAACGCAAATTTAATTAAATCCATTAATTATTGTCGCGTCGCGACGTTTTACGGATGACTCTTGTGCGTAAAAACATACATATTTCAGTAAAGTTCACGAAGTTTAGTGGCACAGTTTACATTTTCAACGTGTAACATCTTGGCGTCCAGACGCTTTAACATCTGGGTTGACCGCGCTTGACGCCTTCGGAAAGCCACAACAGATCTTGCGCAATGTTTTTGTCTGTTTTCAATAGAAATGTTGCTAAATTAAAGAATTTGTATCTTTCCAAATAAAAATAACGTTGCCAAACATAATTTAACAGATCATGGCTTGTAAACAACTGAACATGCAGCTTTTATAGCTTTTTTAATAGGGCAGTAGAGATTTATCTCACAGAAATTGTCTTCCAATCGAATTTTAAACGTAAATCTCGTAATTTGTCAGGCTAAAAGTTAACCTAGAAGTTATGATAATTATTGGTTTTTAGTTAATTTGTAGTATCAAGGTAAGCACCACTCGCACAAAACAATCTGAATTCCTCAGGCAGACTCATAAAATCCAGAAATAACATTTTATGAAGAATTTTTTAATCGTATTTTATTCTTATGTTCATTGTGTGTAAGCCCAGGAATTTCATTAATGCTTAACATGCGGCTCGTGCGGTAACTAAACGCGCGTTCATGTTTATTCAGAAATTTTAAACGCAGTTTTCACTTTTGACCCGACCGCAAGTAGCTGTTTTCCCTTCCAACATGTTTTTTTTTGGTCATACTAAAAGTAACTGTTTACCCTTTTAAGAATATTATTTGGCGATCGAATCACTGGCCGGAAAATAACACTTCTGTTTTCAATTTTCTTGGTCAGTCCACCAGTAGTAAGGGTGGTAGGAGTATAACGAAATATTCCTCTGATTGTTGGTTTGTTATTCTCTTATCTTATTAAATTTGGCCTTAAATTAAGGCCTTTGCGTTGCGCTAAAATTTTGCACCAATATTTTCTCAGTTGGCCTAGTTTTGCATTAAGATGATGAAAGTTTGTTGTTACGTGACTAACGTGACCATCTGGTACCTACTTCAATAAACAACTTAAACGTAACGTCAAAATATATTAAAGTCCGAATTAAAATTGTTTCTTACGAAATGACGAAACGAAGAAAATTTTACGTTTTTGACCTTTCCGCCGACCACGCGTCAATTTCATTCATAAGTTCGGTTTTCGAGAGATGTTGACGTTCAACCTGACCGAAACATTTCACTTCCCCGGTAATTATACAAGTCGAATGCCATTAAGGTGTGGATTAGACTTAACGCCCACATTTACGATCCGTTTTTCTATTCGAATGCGAATATTTGCATAAAGCGTGGGTCTGATTTGCTGCAGGACAAGTGTGAAGTATAACTACGCATCTAACAGAACGTGATGAAGTTACTGTTTACGATTACACGGCTGGCCACATTTATCCAGAAATAATTTTTCGTTTGACTAAATTTTTTGTTCGAATCATTGCGGCGAAAAAATCGCATCTAATTAATCCTTTGTGTGGGAATCGCGAGAAGTGGTTCGAATTTAAACAAGATAATAAAGATATGAGACGTAAAGCTCTTTTATTATCCTTTGGTTTTTATGCAGAAAAATCGCGATCAGATCCGGTTTCACTTGGAACTGGTTACGCCTTCGTATTGTGGAAAACATTTCGAATGTAAGTTCAGTCGATTTCGTCCTTGTATCCGTTCAATGCGTTTTGTTATAATTACTGTGACACTTCCTCGACGATTTATGCAAGCTGGGGGTGTCAACCACTTTCGACGAAATGTAAAAATGGTGTGGCGACACCGGCTGCATAAGAGGGTATTTTTCAATTTAAATAAAATAAGGCCATTCTTAAGGATGTGGGCAGTAAATTACCACTAGAGTTGGTTTTTCAGTCGTGGCCATCATTATCGGCAAAAAGCTGGGTTAGGAATAAATACAGGGATCGGCAACTAGCTATTTTTTGCTCCGAATATTTATTTGAATAATTCTGCATGACTACTACTACTTATTTATTTTAGGATTTTTCTTTTTGCGGGTTGTTCATAGTGTAAATATTTTTTCAGAGTCAAATCACCGGAGTGAGACGGGCTCTGGGTTTTGGCAGCTCCAATTAGATCGAGATTTGGTTGATACCATCTCCGCTATTTATCCGGAGTGGTTTCAGAATAATATGGCCGAGGGAGGATCGCCATCGACTCCTAGGGAGTCACCGCCAAAGGCGGTGATCGATACATCTCCACTTCACATCGATCAAAATAAAGAATGTAAGAGTCGCAATTTTTCCGAAATTAGAGCTTTGGCAGACTTTTTGCGTCTAAGGTGCCAAGTAATATTTTTCAATGAGTTTCGTAACGATTCAAATACAGTAATCGGTAGCCTACGTCCCTTGGAATCCTCCTACTCATATAAATTGTTTACATTATACAAAACGAAAGTGAATTTGGTGTTAAACACAGTATCAACAAATCAGTGATTGGGTTGAGTGTTACGTAAGTCGTGCCGGAATCGAGCGTCGTTCTTGTGGCGACGTTTCCGGATTGCACCGGAACCATGCGGCGTTGTGATGATGACAATGGTCATCGACTAGGCGAAGTAGCTGTTGACCCTTGCTAGGTCAGTGTCGGATGTCGCACGGCTTATTCTTCCGCGAACGTGGACGCGTTTGCAATTTGCATGCACCATGTGCTCTCATGTCTTTGTCTTTTGCAGCCCTCAAGGTGAAGTTGATGCTACGGCGGCCGTTCGACCAGCTGGTAGCGCAAGGAATCATGCCCCGTAAGTGTCATTAATTTTGAATAGTAACAAAATGAACAGTATTTCACTCTTTGTATTACAAATAGTAAAATGTTGTAAAAGATTCAATATAGTTAGAAATTTGATAAATATTATAATTATAAATGAGAGTAAGTGTCGGGATTAAAATGGTCAGTAAATGGTTCATAATAATTTTTTTTATTAAGTTATTTTTTGTTCTTGCCTTATTTACATTTAGGTTTTTTGTACTATGAAATAAATATGACCATTTGAAATTAAATGCTGGAAAAGTGTACTACTCTCCATAAAATTAAAATACTGATCATTCACTTTGTGTGGTGTTTTTTTGCGCTGCAAATTTGACGATTGTGTGTTGTGCAGCTCACAAGACGCCTGCGGCTTTCCACGGCCAGCGGCGGCAGCTGGAGCGGGCGAAGACCGGCGACATGCTCAAGGCGAAGATCCAGCAGCGGCCTCCGCGGCAAGAACTCGAAAGGCGGCATATTCTCGAGGCGGATCCAGGTCACGTAGATCCCAGTTTGGCCGAACGCCAACGAATGTTGAAAAAAGCGCGCTTAGCGGACCAACTCAACGACCAACTATCACACAGACCCGGTCCCCTTGAACTCATCCAGAAGAACATCCTCCACACGGAGGAGCCCATCGAGCAGGCCGTGAAGACCGGCCGGATACCATACAAGGCCACCAGCGAGGGCCAACTCAACCGCCCTCAGCATCCCCAGAGTTATGTCACTCCGGAGGACGACTCGCAAAGTTCCGAAGGCGATAATATTGTCAGTCCAGGACCTAGTGATGTTTTAGAGACCGCCGCGAAATCGGCGGGTATCGTGGTATCGCTCATTCCCGCCACCGAAGGAACGGTGGTGGTTACGACTGCCACCCCAGTGTTAAATAAAGACAACAGTGAAATAGTGTTCGCTGATTTGTGCAGATCGGTCGCTGCGCCTCTTCTGCCCCAAGTATCGGCCTCCAGTCCGGCGTCGTTAGTGTCTTCCACGTCCACTCTTAGTCCCTTATCATCAGTCGCTAGTCCTGTGCCTTCGGTTGTCTCACAACCGGCCACACCAGCACCACCTCCGCCACCACCCATAGTACTTACACCTAGACCAATCCAATCACCTGCCAAAAGCGATGCTCCTGGCAAGGACAAAAACAGAAAAAAATCCAAGTCAAAATCGGCCCCCAAAGCACGAACCATTAAATTCCATGAATATAAAGGACCACCGAGTGCCCAAAAGAACTCAAACATTAATAACAATAATGGAGAGAGCTCCTACGATCTCTTACTACAACAACAAACCCTTCTACTACAGTTTCAACTGCAGTTGCAACACAAGTACCCACAAATTATACTACCAGCTTCACAAAAAACAAACAACGAAACAAATAACAATAACCCTCTACCATCCCCGTCACCATCAACTTCGTCAGAATCGTCAACCCCCGCACGCCTCACAGGTCGATTAGAAGACATGAAGGTCAGCGATTTGAAAGCCGAACTTAAACGCCGCAGCTTGCCAGTATCGGGCTCCAAACCCCAATTAATCGAAAGATTAAAACCATTCACAGGATCCGATTCATTAAATCAGAATATTTCGTCAGTGGATTCAACCCACAGCAATTCAAGCATGGACCAGTCACATAACTCTCCTCAATACCAAGAAACCGGTTCACCTCAAGGTTCGGTGAAGGAAGAACCGGCCGAACAGATGGAAATCTCGGATCCCAGAAGTCCCTTACCACAACAACAAATCCAGGAACAATTCCAGCAATTGCAACAACAAATCGCTCAACAACAACAAAATCAAGAAAACTCACAAAAATCGCAGGAAGAGATCGTGCGAGAGCAGCAAAGACAGATCGAGGAGTTGCAACGCGAGTTGACACTTTCGAAGTTGCGGCTCCAGGAAGTGACTCGTGTCGAGCCCAAAGCCCAGTTGTTGGCCCTGCAGAAGCACCTGCAGGCGCGCCAACAGCAACAACAGCACCAGCAACAACAGCAAATTGCGCTACAGATGCAACAGTTGCAGGCGTTGCAAGCTCGGCAGGCTCACGTTAACGAAGAACAACAAAGGATACAGCAACAGCAGCATGTGGCTTTCCAAAATCAGAAAAACATGACTGGTGGGTTGGTACTGAACGGTGCTGATGCGGCTCTAGTGTTTAACTTAATGCAAGGCAAAGCGAAAGTGGTCAATGGGCACATGCGAACTAATTCGTTACCAAGTTTCTTGAATTCCATTGTAACGCCGGTAATAGCGGCACCTGACGTTAAACCAGAGTATATCGAAGATGTGAAGCCACCGCCGCCCCTCTACGAAGAAGCCACGAAGCAGATCAACAAGAAGAACAATGTCAAGAGCCAGACTGTTGACGATGTGTTGGAAATTCTTATCAAAAACGGGGAATTGCCTCCGAGTGCAGCTCAAGATCCGTCGACTCCGGGCTCTGCTGGAACGAAGACAACCGAACCGGTTTTCCCGAACCAGGATCCGAACAGTCCGGAGGCGGCTCTGGGTCTGGATCCAACCGAGATTTTGGACACTTTGGATAATTTGGACAATATGGACTTCACCCAGTTTGTGATGGAGCTGGGCGATAACCATCAGCATTCGGACAACAATAACATGCAGAGTGATCATGAGCAAATGTCGGTTCCGATGGACACGGACGATTGGTTGGAGTCGCTGTGCGTCGAGAACGGACATAATGGTGCGTGTACAGCACCGCTGGCGTCGCAAGAAGCCGATCTGGTGGGCTACGACCCCTTGCTTGGTATCACTCAGGATCCATTTGATCCGTTTAACTTAGAAGAGTTCCAGTCACCTGCCGATTTGACCGCGTCGCTTTCTTGGGACAAAGTCGACTATGCAGCGTAGTGCGCGTGCGCGAGTCTCCATTTTCGGTGCCGCTTATTCCAGTGATGTGCGATTCCACTCGGTAAGAAATTGACATTCCACATGCGGCCGCCAAGATCGCCAGAGGGCGCGGGACCAGGGCGGCCCCTATCGGCCAGGGAACACATCAACAGATGATATTGTACATATATACTTGTAGTGGTAGATAATGCTTAGGGTTTATAAATTTCGTAAGACACGAGGTTTTAATTTATTTCAAGGCGGCGATGAGACAGG
The DNA here is from genome assembly GCA_939628115.1 of Tribolium freemani. NCBI lineage: Eukaryota > Metazoa > Arthropoda > Insecta > Coleoptera > Tenebrionidae > Tribolium > Tribolium freemani. The sequence goes on along the minus strand of OW626785.1, from coordinate 12,574,745 downwards.
TTCTTTTCTAAAAAAAGAAACTGCAAAAATAGATTTTCAAATATTCCATTTTCTGTGAAAGTTGCTCATTGGAACGAAATGACAATTTCATTTAACGCACCAATTGGAATCAGTTATGTGCCTCAGGTAGCAAGGGTTTTTCTTTTTTACGTACTTTACTGTATTTTTATAGGGTTGAAAGGTTGAATGTTTGAATAAGTGGTTTTATTTGGGGTTAGGTAAGGTGTACTTTTTATGTATTAAATTGCCTTCATTTATATGTATATTTTGCATTTGAAGTATCGTGTATTTATTAAATATTTTATTGAAGGACACGGCCGTCTGCTAAAATTGATTGTGATTTTTTTGTCTTTTCGCCGCTTTCATTGATTCTTGGAATTTTTTACAACCGAGTGTCAATGTCTGACTACCTGTACAGATTGTTTTCTGACAAAGCCTTTAATTGTTAAATTATTTCGAATGTTAGACATTTATTTTGTTGACTATTTGTATTTAGGCAGCCCGTGCTCGGCTGCAACAGGAATGTCGCGCTCTTAGATTGCCTAATTTATTGTATGAAATAAGAACTTGAGATGCCTTATGATGATTATACATTGCCTCCTTGTGTTTGAATATGTTTCAACCCATACTGTTCGAGGGAAACATTTTACAACTGCTGCAATATTTTATAAACAGTATGCGGGTGAAATGCTTCATTCATAATGTAATAAAAATGTAATTAATCACAAGTCTTTTATTTACCATTTATTTTTTTATTACACATTTTTTGCAACGAAATCTACCTAATAAATACCAATCAGTCTTGTTTTACGAAATTATTATTTACACTACATCTTTTGTCTTCATTTTATACGAATTCTTGTGTAGGAAGAGTGAAATGAGTTTGTGGGTAACTGAAATAAAAGAAACTCTTTTAGTCAATACTCTTTTAATATCTCCTAAAGTAAATACGCTGCTGCTCCCTTTTAAAAAACGTAATGCAAGAAATATAAACACGCCGCTCTGATACAGGACATATTTGATAATCATCATTATTTGCTTTCATTATGTTGGCCTTAAATTATTTGCTTTACGGGGAAAAAAGACTAGAGGCAAATCATAATTTCACAAAGTAGGGGAAAAGAATGTTTGTTATAAAAAAAGTACAAAAATGTTTTGAGTTGCCTTGAATTAAAACAAAAACGAAAACCCCTATAAAGCTGATTTGTCAGGAAGGAAAAGTATTACATTGAGAGATTAAATATCAGCGGGAGTGAACGTACCATCTAATTAGTTAGCTTAATCCTCCCTAAACCATAACCCCTTTTCTGCAGGAAACCGTAGAGCCTAGTTTATCTAATGCTAAATCAAATGTCTGTGCGGCCAATTAACTTATCAAATGAGTTACCCTTTCATGGTTTTTAAATAAATGCGACTTATCAATACAATATTAATGTAAAATTATGCGTAGCGCGGAATTCATGTTCGATGTTTTCACTCGCCCTTTTACATCGTGTGAGGGAGGTTGCTAATTGCTTTTAAAATCTTTCGAGCAAGCGAGGCTTGATTATAACCATTTTCTATTGTGCGTGTAAGAGCAAAGGGTGTACTATTACAGCTCTGTTTATGCAATTAAAATCTTTGATAAAAGTTTCGAAACATTGGGGTGAAGTGTGTTATTTGAAGCAATTTGGAGAATTTTGTTCAACAGTTTGGAGACATGCTATTCCGATTTGTTCGTTTTCTTAGATCACGGCATGGCTGAATGGGTTCGTAATAAGTGGTATTAATTTAAATTAACCCAGTTAGCACTAACATCTGATCAAGTTGGGAAGTAATTCGGGGTCATAATTCAATTATTTCTGCATCAATGAACCATTTCCTCAAACAACGTTGCTTATTATTGCTTGTTTTAGATAATAAATTTCGGTGGCACGCTGACCTATATGCGGCGTTCATGAATCCAGGATCCAATTAATGGCGGTTTAGTGATTGGTGCGAATGCTTGTTTTTCGATTGCTACAATTTGTTTTAGGAAATAACTAGACACAAAGCGAAATAAAGAAACAATGATTGTTTTTGAAGCAATGCTCATTTTATTCAAACTAAAAAATAAATTATTGTTATTTAACCAGAATTTTTCAATGTTCATATGTCGTTGAAGTTATTACTCTCCTAGTGCTAGTGTTGTTGCAATTAATTTTTGCGTTACTGAATTCCGCCCGTTTACGTCCATCACAATCCAAGAAAACACAACATTAATCCCTATACTCACAAGCTACAGAAAGCTTATCTAAAATGAAACCAGATAATTGATAAAAAACTAAGAAAACATTAATTCTTCATATCTACCTTCCATTTCAGAGAAGTTTTAAGATTATTATTTTTGGAGTTTCTTTGTAGATAATAATTTGTACAATAATTTTGGCTGAACCCGTAATTGTGAAAAGAGTCGCATTAATTTGTCAGTTGAATTGCCACAGAACATCAGAAACAATGAAAGCATTTCCATTGGAAAACGGATATTTTTTATTAAATTTATCTCGCCAAATTATATTAGCATTGATCAAAGTGAAACTTGAAGAGTAAAAACATACGAAATTGAGGCTAAGAACCAATTGCTTAATAATGCTAAATGAGTTTTTGTGCTTTAGTTAAAGCTCATTTATTCTGGTATTTGTATTTAATCAATAGTCCAAATTGGTTGATCAAAATTATTTATAATTCGTTCATTTGTGGCTTTTATATCTCCTCCTGTGAGCGAATCAAATAATCGTAACATGTTATGTGGTTGTAAAAATTCGTATCCGATAGAAAATCTTCTGAAGATGTTTTCTCCGAGAAATATCTCAGGTCGAACCACCTATCAGAAATTTTTCTCTGAATTTTATCACGAGATTCCTGGCACAACATACATTCACAGCTCAGTAAGCAAATCCTTTGATGTTCTGTTCAATGAGTTTAAAAGCGTGAAGAGCTTGCGGTGTTTCTTATGGCGCTAAATACTCTTATTTGAAGAGTGAGATATTGTGAATCAGATCAGACTGTTTGTCTGCTTGCGGTCACGCTTTTTCTCCCAACAGCGGAATGTTTAATCCTATTATTTTTCTTTCCGCTTTTTCGAGAACTGTGCTGTTATTTTGTATACAACTTGAAAAGAAGTCACTCGATATTTTAAGCTCTCTCGAATGTCGTGCGCTTACTAAGTGCCAAATTTCCATCAGGTATGCACGAGTACAATAAATTTTGGGCTTGGGGTCAATCGATACCCAACCCTATCAGGTGTACTACTGAAACTGATAAGCACTAAAGCGGAAAACATTTTGAGGGAAACATTTTCCGTACACGCTCGAATGCAGAGCGTATGTGCAATCCTTCGTCAATATTTGCTGAAATTTCTTTCAGTAATAGTATTCGGGACGCGAAGTATTGAGATATTCGCCTTTAAAAGCCCTTCTATTTCTCAGAAATGCAACCGCTTTTTGCACACTTTTGTTCAACACAATTCTCGTCGAAACGACAGCTAGAATTAGCAATGAATCATCGATAAACGTACAAGGGCACATTCTCTAAACAATAAAACATACACAAATATTGAAAAATAGAAAATGACGAATTGTAGAAATAAGTTGGGACCACATAGATTTATAAAGTAGCCGAAGGACATGCTTCAGGGGCAAAATTATAGTTTATTTCGAATGTAGAATAGTCTAATGTGGTGGCGCAAATACCTACGTAGAACATACACCAAAAGGCGCCTCGAGACATGCCGCACTCGCATTTCATGAATAAATCTGATGTGCTAAGGGTGTGCAAAAATATTTTCACTTTAATCAATTAAGTTGCTTCCTCATACATGCAATGGTGATTTTGTTACATTCTTATTAAAGTGCAATGTTTGAAGAGTTTTGATTTAAAATATCAGTTATCCGGTAGACTGGCAAAAAAGAAAATAAGGTAATGTGAACAGTAATTACTAATTAGATTAGTTCGTAAAAACATTATTTGTGTCATACCATTTTTTATCGAACATAAACATGGTTTGTTTGAATTTTAAGCAAAGTTAGTTGTGTGACTTGTGATCAAAGAGGTTTCTAATTACTAATTACAGCATTTGTTTATTTTTGTCGTTGATTGAAAATTGATAAGCAGTGTTTACCTGAAAGCTTAAAGTTAATTAAGAATATAATTTTATTTTCTGAAAGTTACTCTTGAAAGCTTGTAATTAAAATACTAGACTTCTTGATATAAAAACTCTTCAATTTAGGTTACGTCTTTTTGCTTTTCTTAGTATAAAAATTATGTTAAAACCAGAACAAGTCAATCAAAGTTTTTTACTTGTAGTTTCAACAAAATATACTTTCGGTTCACTTTCATAAAAAACATTGTTGTGGAATTGACTAACCTGTTACCATGACAACTCATATAAAAGGTAATGCCAAGAGTACCCAATTTCCACCACATGGTTTTTATGAAAAAGATAATTTTATGCCATTCAATACAGTGGAATTTTTTAAGTTGCAACAGAACCTATATTCAACTCCAAGCTCTGAAAAAAAACACATTTACAAATAGGTCACATATTTACAGTTCCTGGTGACATCTTTAAACAAAAGTATTACTTTATTCTTCAACACTGTCAAAATTTATGGTTTTTCTCCTGTGTAAGGAAGTTTTGACAACTGTTTGGCATTTCTCAATACGAAACGTCACATTATTTTTAACAGATTTAAAGCAATTTTAAGCCTTGTTGAGTCTAATTCGAAGAATAAAATGTTGTATTGATCTCGTTTTCGTGTAAATCGGTTCATTTATTTTACCTCGTGGATGATAAAGCTCTCGTTTTGACTCGACGTTTAAAGGCATTGGCAAGTTAAAAAGCAACTCTGTCTTAAATGATAGTACTGGAAACGATTATTACAGTAGTGAAAACCGTTTCTCTGTAACTGCTCTCTAAATCGAGTTATTTCGATTTAAAGTTGGAATTATGACGTCATAACCGCCTTGACAAAATTTCTGAGATGTTTTCGCGAAGTTCAAGACAAATTTGAGAGCAAAAAAAGTCGAGAAAGTAATTAATTTTTTATTTTGTGGAAGATGTGTGGAAAATGTTTAAATATCTGTCAAGCTTTTAGTGAATGAGAGGGTTCAGTGTTCAGTGATAAGAGGACTCTGTGATAAGAGGCGGTTGTGACGTCAGGATTTCTTCCTTTCGAAAAGATTATCTCGCTTATTTTTCATGGCAGAAAATTTTGAAAAAGACCTACCGACATAAAATGAACCACATTTTCAATTTTCGTTAAAACATAAAATAAGTAAAATAAGTTGCCAATGCCTTTAAAAATCCACTCGGGTATAAAGTGTCCGCTTTACACTCAAACCCGGTAAATAATATACTATTATTAGTTAAATTTAGTTTAGTTGGCAATGTCGTTATCTTATGTAAACCAACTAGTATACGAAGTCGTGCAAATAAAAGTTGGAGAAATAGTGATGAGGATCCACGAACAGATTCCTCATCGTCATAATTATAAAAATTAAATAAAAATTGTAGCTCACTGAGCAGTTTCCTTTATTTTTGGTCTGAACTTTATTTCCATTCAAGACGTAAAATTTCTGCGCGCCATTAAAAATAGTCGTAGCCATTTGCAAGATGAAGCATTTCCTTACACAGCGCTTATTGTTTGCAAACAAAGATAGTTAAGTATGAAAGAAATACGAAACCGCTGAAAAGTCGCTTGTCTCGATTTTTATTCAAAACTTTTCCTGTGTAACAATGACGAATGATGTTATCACAAGTCGCGGATGTAAGTCTGTGAAGTGAAGAATTTGTCTGTTTGAACTTGTAAATTTGACCGTTCTACACGCGATGTATAAATAAGCTTTACCCTTTAACCGTATTGTCATTACTCGTGGGGTTTTTAAAGACACTGATAAAATCTTAATTGTGACTTTCCACCATCTGCACCCGCCTTATCTGTTAACTACGTAAACACTTTAGAATGCCGGTGACACAATGCAATTTGCAATAAAACCGAAAATTTATTTGTCCTAGACTGTTTATACAGGTACTCAGTTTTCCGTGAGTTTCAAGCGACAAATGGACTACTTTGGCAAGAAAATGTTTTTTGTGTGTCGTCTGAATAGCTGAGGATCAGTGTACCCCGATGGACACAATGACATAAAAAAGCGACGGAATTCTTTCCCAACGAGACGATTCCTCCAGTTATTACAAAAAGTTACAATAAAGCAAACTTATAGTGATAATCTTGTTTTCGGTGACTGTGTTGATAACAATGAAATACCAACTCTTCTTTAGCTGTCACGAAACAACCGTCTGGGGTGATCGTATCAGGGATGCCCTGTTTTACGTTCAACAAATATTTTACCCGAAATGCTCAACAAATTGGTATTTAAAAAGGTAAATCTGTCTGACAAGAAGAGTTTAAACGAAAATTTATGTCGAAAGTGATAAGAACTTTTAACTTAATAACTTTGAGTTTGCAGTCTGAAGTATAAAATTGGTGGATGCGCCGGGCAATTTGTTTATTTTCATATTGTGATTTCTCATTGCAGATTATTCGAGGAGACTAAACGATTTTAAAGGTAATCGATTTTCTAATTTTCGTTTCCTCCACGTACAAGATTGGTATTTCTTTGATGCGGAGCTTCGTAATTATGTTGATGCATTTTTACATAATCTCGATCTTCGAAATAAATAAAGATATGTCCTTGCCGGTATCGGCAAAATAAATTAGCTTGTTTGCGATCAAATCCGAAATCCTTTGCTCTCTCCAGTAAACAAATATTTGTTGAAATTTAATAGAAGCGTTGTAGGTTTTTTTTAGTTATGTTTGCTTAATTTAATAAATCGTGTCGTTTACTTACAAAATTATAGATTTGGCCATTTCTCTAATTATGGAAGTGCTTTTTACAATTTCGAGCCAAAAACTTTTCGTATCACTTCCTGGATGATGGGGATCAAAAACGGTGTTATTTTACGTTGAGATTGGCTTCGACAAAGAACAGTTCTTGCTTGAAACTCGAAAGATGGTAATTATCCTGTCATGAACTTTTTAAGGTCTGAAATATGGGTCAAAGAAAAAAAATAACGTGATTAGCAGCCAGTAACCGGACCGATGATATCACTTTTTACTCGTATTTTAAATTTCACGAGTCGTACCAGAGCAAGCCTTCGTTAATTAAATTATTGCGAGACTAACAGTCTCGTTAGAAATTTAAATTGGATGCAGTTGTTATTGTTAATAACTACAAGCTAATTTTTGAAGCACTAGAGGACTTAATTAATATTAAACTCATTCTAATTTAATTTTTTTTATTAAATAAGTAACATAAACATTAAACATTTTTGTTCACCTAGCTCAGCTTTTGGAGCTTTTTTGTTAAAATTCCATTTTTCCACAGACAACATAAATGTAAATGGCAAATAAAATTACCATAATAGAACTTCTCACACTAATATTCAGGAAAACTATGTAGTAAAGGTATAACTTGTATTGCCTTGTTTGTGGTTTCGCTTGAAAACTACGATAGCTAGTGATGCATAATTAAATCGTAATAGGTGCTTGAGTAAATGTTAACTATTCATTATGGAGTTTACTGTTGAAAGCGAAAAGTGTTATTAACGCAGCTTCTAACTTTTTGGTTTTATTGTTGAATGTCAGTGTATAGATTAAAGTTTGTATAAACGAGGTCAAACATGTTATAAAAGCTTGTATTTGCTTAACATGCGCTCAAGCTAATTTTTTCACGGAATTATGATAATGAGGAACACAGCGGGGCTTTAACTCGTTAAAAATTATTTTTCAAATGAGTTTTTGAGTACTGCACCAGTGTTTGTGAAATATTGCTTTAATTACGTAAAAAATGTTTGATAATAATTTGGTTATACACCTGCACGCTGGCACGAGAAATTGCTTTTCGATCGAACTCATTAAATGCGACCATTACACCTACCCTATGTCAGAAATATTAATTATCCTCGTTATTCGATGTCAAATGATTTAGTTGTGTTTATTTACAACCTGACTACGGACTTGAAGGAAATCCGACCTAAACTTGATTAAATTGTTATTGGACTGGTAGTCTCATATCCGATTTTACCACCATAGAATATCAAGCTGATTGTAATCTCTACAACAACAGGGACACTGGATCTGACAATATCATTAGTATTAGAATAAATTATTACATTTGCGAAATTAACGCAAAATCTGAATATTTAAAGTGGGGTGAAAATACACACTACTGTGTATACACAGATTTGCGACGAAATTAAGACGTCCCGGCAAAGTACACATAATTTTAAACAAACAGTAATAGCAAATAACTCGGAATTAACTTTAGGGAAAATCAGTCCCCAACAGGTAACTTTTTTAGAGGCGTGTGTACCGATAACTTGAAACCTAATATTTGACTCTTATTTACTTATCCACTCTTAGCTGAATTCGACTTCAACTCACAATTAAGAGATGTACTTGCATGTAATTTTGATAATTGGAAAGTTGGAAAAGTCCGCCCGCATGTAACTCCATTATTATATTCCGACTGTTTAATTTGCCTGATGTTGAAACTTAGACATGACAACTACTAGTAAAATCACAAAATGCGATACTCCTGGTTAATTGAAAATTCACATTTGTTCATTTTTGTACTCGCGGTTGTTATAACTAAGCCAGGAATGTTAATATTTTCATATTCTCGGCACGGCTGCAAAGCTGTACTACCGCACGTTTTCCATGATCGATCATCGAAACGACATCCTTTTAACATTAATAATAATAAACCTTTCAGCAGTGCCGGTAGAGGAATAGACGTCATGTCCAAATAACTGAACCTTGTCACAATACATTTTTGTTTCGTCTATTGAAGTTTGATGTAACTCTTTGTGTTTTATGTGCACTTTCATCTTGAACGTAATTGCGATAAGGTGTGAGTGAAACATTGATACAAAGGAGATCATCGGTTAAATTCGATGCTACCAGATTAAAGTCATGTCGACGTCAAGCTGAAACAAAGCTCGAATTCCTTTTGTCTCACATCCGCTCTCCTTCTGTATACTTTATATGAAGCTTTATTATTATCAAACTTAAGAAGATTTTTGGAATATTTGTTATGTCATGGTACATAGTATGCTGGAAAGTCTTAGCAAGCCAATTAATTTTAGTATTTACTATAATGACAAAAGTTTTTTTTACCAATATTTATACTTAAAAAAATAAAAAATAATAATACTTAAAAAATAAAAGACAAACTAGATTTTGTTTTGTAAAGTGAAAATACTTTTTGTAAAGGGTACTGGGGTCTTGTAATTTACAAGCAGGAATTGAAATCGGGTTAAAATACGAATTGCCTTTTTCTGTGATGACCACATGGCGTGCTATTATTTATACAGTGGTTATTAATATGTATAGGCTCTTATCTGACCATAATATTACTCTAATATGTGGTTAAACACACGTTTATGGCTGTGGCGTTGTAGACAAAGGTGGAATATTAAAATGATAGAGTTGTTTTTATTTTACGTGAAACTTATCCCAAAATGTAAATAACACATTTATGTGCAAATACTAGACAAAATCTCTGATCAAGTTTTTTGAAGTTAATGATTGGTAACCGATAACTTTATTGGTAGATCGCTGTAATGTATTTAATGGAACCTAAATCAAAACCGTATTTAGAGTTGATTAAAGCGTGTGTAGTTTCAATGTGGTATGTGAACTAGACCCTCGTGAACAGAAGACTTTTGAAACTTGTATTGGGTTAAAGGAATTTTAAAATCAAACACTAAGGGCCGGTTTATAGAAGCGTCATTAATTTAATCTGCACTTAAATGCGTGATTAACTGATCACGTGACCAAATTGAACCGATTTGATTAGTCTTTTTAAAATTTAATGAAGCTTTCTATAAACTAGCCCTAAGGGTCGGTTTCACCCACCTCAGTTAAATTTATTAGTAGAATAAATCCACAGAAACGATTGTTACAATCATAGCAACGACTGTTTTTAACTGTTTATTAAATTTAACCAACGTAGGTGAAACTGGATCTACTTCACTTTAATTTAGAAGTAACTAGTGATTTCAGTTAAAATTATTAAAATCTTTGTGACACATTTTGTCTTTTAGATATTCTCTTTAATAAGTATTATATGCGAACACGGATTTGCCTCTAATTTATTTTAATTTAAAAAATGCAAAGAGGAATATAAAAAACGGGTTAGCATCAACAGAGACACAAGATTATGTATGTATGCAGTGGGTAATTTTCAAAGGAGACAAAAGAGTATTCATAATAAAAACAAACAAATTACATACATGAGATAACTACATGAAAGCAATTCATTGTTATTCAGCAAAAAATTAAGAGAGTTGGGGCAATACAATTCGAAAATCTCCGTAATTTGCTCACATATTTTGAACGAGATACGCTTCAGAACTGACTAACGGTCTTATCTTCTTATAGAGACATGCAGTTAAATTTGAATATTTTGGCATAAACCTTTATACTCGTAACAATTGAACCGTAATTGCTGGGAAGTTGGAATACAGACAAGACAACTGATTTCGGACTGTTTTCTAATATTTGTTGCGTTTTTTTAAAGTTAAGTAGGTTTTTTTCAAACAAAGTATTTATGTTTTTCTTCAGACGATTACGTCTCAGTAAAAATGAGTTATTTTCCTCCTCATTGACCAGGATCTTTTTTACAAGGTTTTATTCCGAAGCGGGTGAGCATACCTATTCACCTTAGCTCACCAAGTCGAAATAGGAAAAAGAAGTTGAATAGTTGTAAAAATATGTACATTTACTTGTGGTAGAGGACCCTTTCGTTAATTTATTGTTTGAAATAAACTGCAAACCCAACATTTTAAAATGTAAAATATTCTTGTGTGAACAAGTTCTTGTTATTTCAGGTTATTAAAATAATGCATTATGATACGTGAAGGTAAAATCATCAAATACTTTACGCATCAATATTATTACGGTGGGAGGATACAATAATACAAAATTTTCGAGAAAGTTTAGCTAAAGAAAATTGAGTTTACCCTCGATTATAACATAATACGAATATTAATAGTATTAAAATATATCTTTTTTTATATTATACTGCAAAAAAATTAAAAATGAAAAGAGATTTTTTAGAGAATTTTCTCTAAGCCACATAAGTATTTAAATATGATTTTAGTTAAATAAACAATCTGACGATTTAAATAATCAAGTTTAATTGCTAAAATGACAAACTTGATTATGAAACCAGCATCTTTATAGTAAAAGTTTTGAGAAAGCTATATTCCTACTTTTACCTGGATTTTATAAATCAGCTCCTACCATTAAGAATATCTACTGTAAGGATGTTAGACACAGCTAAAGTTTAGATGATTTTACTAGGAGCATATGAAAATACGAGGCGTTTTATTTTTGTACTAAAAAGAACCTACATATTTTTGAAGTGTTGTGTTTTAGCAAAATTGCTTCAAAAAGACTGTACTCTCCACTGTTAGATTGTTTGAACCTCGGTTAGAACTAAGATGAATTAATAAACTTTATCAAAACGGCACGATAAAAATTATGAGATAAATAAAGGAAGACCTGAATCTGTCTTTAAAAACTTTTAATTAGAATGAATAAATTTTAGCAAATTGCAGTAGTATTTACAAGAGTAACTATTAGAAATATGGCATATTTTAGTGATAATGACAATAAATTTTGCTTTGATTAATCTTAAAACAATTAAAAAAACAAGTTGATTGTAAGATTGTTAACAAAATTTGGGCATTTATTGAGATTTGTTCCAATCAGAGCAAAAATCCTGGTCCTTTTCCACATCAACACATTCCACGTCAACAGATCCATCAATCAGCAAGCTCAAAAAGCTCCCTTCAACAATCGAGCAACACCTGGCGAGACTCCTTCTCAAAAGTCAAAGATTCTGTTAATGAACTTGTGGAACCCGCTGGAAGCGCTCTCCAAAGCAGCGTAAAGGATTGTGCGTAAACAATGGTGTCTTGGGGGCTCTGGGGGGCCCTCCAAACGCCAATCAATGATATAGGGGGCAGTGCGCGCGCGCGTCGCACCTGGAATCCAACTTCGTCCCATTCTATTCGCGATTTCGTCTCGAACGGCCGCGATAATGTGAACTGTTGATCCTCGCTCACGATACTCTTGTTTATCCTTTACGGCATGGTGTAAAGGTAAGCACCGTTTTGTTATTGTTTCGATGTTCGTACCACCGAAGGGATTCGGGGCTTGATCCTTCGTCCTTCGAAACGATCTTTGAGGGACTTTCGATAAATCATCGCAAAAAATCCTCCGGAGCGGAGTTTTTCCCGGAGAGCCACAGGTTTCCCCGTTTATTCCATGAATGGGAACGACAAAGTTACACTCTCGGATCGTCAATAAAACTAAATGGGATAATTTAGCGCCACTTGTAATAATTTGGAGTCAGCGAATCAGATAAAATTTTACGGGCGAAGCACTCCATCAGAGAGGAATTCGCCGAAATTCAAATTTTTCTAGTCTTGTAAATCTTTGAGCCACAAAACGAAGGGATGATAAACAGTGGCTTTCGTTTTATATAAAATTTAATTTTCCTTTGCCCGCTGTGAAAAATTTAGAATATATTTGAATTGCAAAGCTTGCAATGCCGGGACAGTTTACGACCATTTCATTACGATATTAAAAGATAAGGGGCGGAAATATCAAGAAGATGAAAAATAACTGCTTCAGGTGTTGATTAAGACATTTTATTTTTATGAAAAATAACTTTTTATTTCGTATAAAATTTTACAGACTTGCGAGAAAATGACCAGACCTGCACTAAATCACACTTGGAAAGATCAATACCATGCAAGATAAATATTTGACATTTATTTGCCGTTAATCACTGTCAACTGTCGTGTAGTATATCTTATTACTTTTATTGTACTTTACCCCAACATTACAATTTTCCTACTCCTTTGGCTTGCACGTTATCACACAAAATTAATTACCGACGTTCGACGTTTGTAACGGAAACTTTATTTTTTGCTAGCATTTCTTCAAAATTAATTTGTGTTACGGAACACCAGCTTTTCCCCCCAGTTGTTTTTTTAAAATGAAGCATAAAAGTCGCTCCTAAATCTTCCTAGTTACGCATTTTTATAAAAAAAACGTTAATTAAGTTGTAAAGTTTTAATTACATGTATCTAGAAGAGCAGCTTCTTCGGGATTTTGTTTCTGAAATTTAATATTTTAACTAAAGTTGATGCGTTGTGCTACCAATTAATTAGCAAGGAAATCCTATCATTTTTTCAAAAACAAAATTTGTAAAAATAAATCATTACACTTTTTGATAACAAATGACTATTTTATTTTTTTAAATTTTATGTAGAAAGGCTTTAGTTTTATTTAAAAAAATCACCAGGATAGTCAGACTGTCATTTTTAAATCACCCCATACACAGTTTCATTGTTTGAAGGTCGGCATTCTTTATCTATTTTTAATAGAGATTAATTATTTGTTACGAAAACTTTTCTGATAATTACTTTTAATTTGTTGGGGAAGTTATACAGGGTGCTGAAAAAGTGGCGCACCAACTCAGTGGTACGTTATTGAGAAACATATTAGCTGTTTCAAAACTATAAAAACGCCAACGTCGCAATTTACCGAATTATTTTTTTAAATAAGATTGATAAAATTGTAAAATAGTTATTAATGATTAGATCTCTCATTGAAACTATGAATTACATTAGCTATTATTTTTTTGAAGTGCATGAATAATTTATAACAGCTAATTCTAAGAGAAAATGCGACGTTGGCGTTTTTATAGTTTTGAAACAGCTAATGATTACGATTACGGGAAAAATCTTGAAAAAATTCCTAGTCATATTAAAAAATCTGGAGCTTCAGACTTATTCTGTTAACTTCTTCAGTTTTCATTATTTTTTAATGTTTTTATGTGTCACACTAAGTAATCGTTAACTAACAAAACGATGAATAATTATTTTTAAATTTACTATCAGACTCTAGCAGTTTTTTGAATTTAAAAAAATTAAAATTTATCAAAAAAATCACAATTTATAGATGTGCCAACACTGGGAATTATTTCCTAGGAAACCGTTTCAAAATTAATTTATTTTATTGTTGATCACATTCTATTGTGATCACGACTGTTAGACAACGTTGCCACATTTCATTTATTTAAAATTTGTTATTTATTAATAATTTTAATACAAAGAATTTTTTTACTATTTTTAGCTTTATATGTAAGCAGTTCTCTACCACACACCATTGAGTTGGTGCGCCACTTTTTGAGCACCCGGTATGATTATCAGTATCATTAAAGGATAAGCTTTTCTAATAAAAAAGCCGTTAAAACATAAAAAAATATTAGATATATTTTTGCTAAAATAATTTCTTAAAAACTTGCTTCTCTAGAGTACCAATAAGGTCTACAATGTTTTATTTTTCGAAGTATTGTTGTTATATTTAACTTTTTGTCGTCATTTCAAGTGTTATTACCTGTTTTAACAAGTTTTAACATTTTTTTCTATGATGGTGCAATTAGTGCACTTAACTTTGTAAAAGGGTCCTTGGGGATACAAAGTTGTTTTTTTATGTAAAAGAGCTCGTTAAGTTTTAAAACAAAACTTTCACCGTTTAATTGTTCATCGCCCTTTGCTTCCATTCACAAAATTTTATAAATTATGAAATTTATTAGAGCTGTACCGTGTAAATCCTGATTATTGCATTTTTGATTAGTACTGAAATGACCGTTGAAAGTAAAACCACAACATAAAAGCATTCTAGAAAAAGTTTCACATTTTTTTTGTAATGATTAATTTTACCAACTGATTTTTCAAACAAATAATGCGATGAACGCTCAAAATTGACATCAACCCTAAAATGACAAATTTGTTTACTTTGTTTGCTCTGAATAATTAAATTCAATCTGGCAACGATTATTGACCCAACATAATTTTCTACTTTTCTTATTTTCTAATTTAATTTGATAGCAGGAAATGTTCTTTCTTGAGTTTAGAATTTTTCGTGCCGAAGTAGAAATGAATATTTTCGTTTTCTCACGAATTCTTTTAAACGTCTTTCTTACCGCTCGAGCAAAGTTTCAGCATTGTCGAATTCCAACTTAAAATAACTGTAAGAATGGGAGGATTTCTGGCAGCGGCTTAAACACTACGTTTCTGTACTAAAGTTTTGGGTATTAACCGATTTATTCGTTTTTTATCCCAAACGTCGAACAAGTAGTTTAAAAATATGACTGAAAATTTCAGATAACGACGTAAATGAAGTTTCAGCCGTAATACTCGTTTCAAGTGACTGGAAAGTTGAAAAATAATTTAGATTTCTGCGATTTTGAGTTTTAAATGTTAGAATTCCGCTTGATGGATGGCTTGTGACCGCTTTTAAAACTTGCAGAGTGTGGAAAATGAATAATATATGCACACATGGGGAAAGTGAGTTTGCACAAAGATTTACGGATCAATAAGCTCGCATGCAAAGTATTAATTCAGCGCCTTCCGCACAATTTCATTAAAATTATATAAAACTCGTGCGATAAATATTTGACACTATTGTCGAAGATAAGAGTTCGTTAGTTGAAAGAAACGAATCGGAAATAAAAACGAGACGATGTTTGAATGTAGATGAGGCAATAGATATAACACTAAAGAAAATGAGGAATAAACCCGAATTAATATTTCAAGATTTGGCCAACTTTCCATTTCTGTCCACCTTAAATTCTGGAGTGCTTCTTGATGTGAAAAGCCGCTCATGTTTTAGTTGACATGTAAATTGACTCCGACCTTTTCAGATATTTATTTCAGCGGATTTTTCCGTTAATGGCCGATAAAATAATTACTTTTGCAGGTCGTCCCCCTTATCAATTGCGTTTTATGGCACATTCATTTGCCGGACTGATTAAAATAGTTTTATGGGCAAAATATCTACACACGAAAAGTTTCATTTACTTTAGTTACGCTCTTGAAAACTCGTAAAATTCTTCGTTAATTAAATTAAAAGGCGCTTGACGACGAAAAAAATTAAATATCCGCAACAAGTCTATTGTGGAGCAATTTTGTTACTTATTCACGAGACATTTTCGATGGAGATATTAACGATATTGGATATATTTTGGTAGCGATAGGGAATTTCCTTAATCTGATGACTTTTATAACAGATATAAATTTATGTGTCTTTACGTCCAATCAATTCACCTATATTGCTACCATTATTAGGTGGAATTAATGATCGGATTAACGTCTTCAATAACATTACTGTACTTAATGCTTTCCGGGCAATATGTTGCCGTAATTGGTTTTGACTTGCATTTATGAGACTCAAGTATCTTGTAATTGAATATCCAGATATTAGTAGTCGTCTTAAACTGTTTGCACAGCACATTATTCACAACGTAATAAACCGAGGTTCCTCTTTCTGTTTTTATAAAATTATCGATTTAATGTTAAAATGACATTATCATAACGACGATGTAGGGAAGATGATATTAAAAGGTCACTCTTGAAGTAGAATTTTCTTCTTGATGGTATCATCGTACAGCAGTTATCATAATAATGCCAAAGTCGTATTCCTACCGCATCTCTATGATCTTTCTACAAGTCAATTTCATTTTGTACTTCTATTTGTTTCACAATTTAAAAAACTATATTCCACTTTAAATAATAAATAGGTCGGACTTTTTCACTAGTTTCGAATGAAGCGGGAAACATTTCCGCTTACATTATAATATAATTTAATTTAATAGAAAAGTAGATTGTATACTATTGTGTTAACAGGTTAAATTTTTCGTCCCATGGTAATCTGCATTTATAATTCCTTTTCTTTCATCATTATTATTTATTTTTAGGTTCTATAAATCATTTCTTTTTCCAAGAAGAGCTTATCAGCGTACTTATATGAACCAAAAGAATTAATTACAATTCCGTTCTTAATTCTTTTGCTTAAAAACAGTTTTATTTAGAGGTAGTCTTACTAACCTATAAATTGAAAATCTCGTAATGAAATTTTAAAATATCTGATCCTGCTACACAATTTCGAGAAATCTGTAAAAGACATTTTTGGGTCAAAGTTACAAAAGCAAAGATTGTTTTGTATAGCTGTAGTACATTCCTAAAATATTGTTGTCATTTCGGGTTTAATGTTTCCGTCAGCTCAGTTTAATCAAAAGATAATTGCTTTATTTCCCTTGAGAAAATTTGGAAAGAGACAGATTTTGTGTTATTAATGAGAAGAATAATTTTCCACCTGGAATTGACTAAGATATACTTTATTCGAGCACCGCCACAATTTTAAAAGCGATTAAGATGCGTTTCCAAAATTCTTTGAAAAGCTTCAAAAGGTCAGATTTAAAATACTAATCGTAAGCTGTTAGGTAGCGTCAGCTTTGAAATATGAGATACAAAGTGAAACATTTTCGAAATATATCCACCTGTGACTAAAACACGACATTTAGTATTTCTTGAGCTTTATTCACGTAAAGGAAGCAAATGGATGTTAATGAATTTATAACGAGTTAAAAGGGGTTAAAAGAATTTTATTTGACCAAATGGTGGTCTTCTGAAATTTTTTACGAGTTGAAGGAAAGTTTCGAGGTGTGTGTCCAAGGTTTGATTTCATTGCTAATTGCTTCCTAGTCTTTTGAAGAGAGAATGCTCCAATTAGGTCCCGTTTTCCCAGTGAAAGCACTGCCAGTCTGTGATCGAAAGCGGGTTCGTTTGAAATTTGATTTTTCCGCCCGAATGAATCAGTTGTGTGTCATGTAAACAAATAATTTACATTTTCAAATAATATCAGAGTTCGTGGCGCGCACCTACGGAACACTGACATTCCCAATTTCATCAATCTCCGTTTTGACACCTTTCTCTAACATAGTTTGTGAATATACAGCCACGAAGAAAGGAAATTCAATATCTGGGAACGGATATGCGTTATGAAAAATACGCACCGAAGTGATGGTTCAACAATTCTATTAATTTCGTTTTTTAGAAGCGGGAAACGCCATTTTCGACCCGAAATAATGCCTTTCACGCTGTACTAAGTTAAGGCCGGATAACTTTTTGCAATTGCGAGACGACGACCAGTCGAAACTCCGGAAAACTCTAAACGAATAACAAAGTATCGTCACCTTTTTTTAATGCATCACGGTCTTTCTTTGATACACACACCTTCCCAGAGAAAGATTGATGATGGCATCCAAGTGTTCCACCTTTCCAAAGTTTCCTGTTACAAATAGCGTCTCGGTCTTTTCTCACTCAAGGAATTAAGGTAATGAGAAATTTATTTAGATTTGCTGCTTGCTTCAAAAAGCAGCTGCATATTTATTTCCATAATATTGAATCAAATTACCCATTTGCAGAGTTTTAACCGCGCTTTGACACATTTATTTTTACGTTAAAAGATTGAGGTATAAGCTTTTGTTGCACATTTGCATTTGTTTACCACCTGTACGACGAAAATGGAGTAACGTGATATAAAAACCCAAGTCTTTGACAGAAATGACTTATTATACCCTGAAAGCAAAAGCACGACATAAAAGCGTCCTGAAAGCTCTAATGAAGATGTACACGGCAGAGTAGGCGGTTTGGTCTAGTCCGCAGTGAAAAACGTCTATTATTATTGGGTTCATTTATCATGATATTTCTATAGATACAACATTGAAAATATAGCATAACTGATTACACTTTTTCAATACAATAAAATGTCACATCTTGAAAAACTTTATGCAACTTGAGCAGCGATGTCACGTCCAGCAAATTATTTCATAATTTAAGGTCATCTAAAGTCAATCTATAAAATCAATTCATAAAATTAGAGCAAACTAGTTTTAATGATTCAGTAATAATTTATCAAGTGATAATTGTTCTAATCACGGCGTTGCAGCTATTGACTATTATTAAAACTTTACATTATTTATAATCATTTACAGAACTATGTTCCCTTCATAATAATAATAATCGTTATTTGCTTTCATACAATTTTGTAACAATTTCGTGCGCGCTTTATAACGTAAAAACATTCAAATAGTGAGAATTAACAGAACTGTTGTCTTTGTATTTGTTTTTGGTGGTTTCTAATGCTTTAACAACATGGCAATAGCGAGAGTTCCTTTTTGAAATGATTTTTGAAAACTCCGTAATTTATAGACTCCATTATTGGTGTGCAGACAAGTGGATCATAAATCTGAAAACCAATTATAACCGCAAACAATGAGGTGAAACCAATTAGAACTGCTCTTTTTTGTGTTAGGATTATTGGAACATGTTTGGAACTTTATTGTTCTAACGAACAAGATCTACAGTAATATGCATGCACCAATAATACCATATTGTAAATGCAATCAACAGGTCAGCTTCATACATTTTGAATTATCGATTTAGATGTCCGAAATTATAGGGTAGGACTGGGTAGTATGGAATTATCGAAGGCTTGTTTAACAGACATGCTATTAGTTATAAATCAAATTGTTTTGTACTTGTGGGAATCGCTATATTTGTAAGTTTAAACTGAACAAAATTTGAACTTGAGGCAATGGTCATAAATTTACTTCAGACTACTAAACCCTTGCTTACCCGACATTACCATATTCCAGTTACTGTTATTAGACAATTGCATTGCATTATTACCTTGATATAGTTTGGGCAACCAACTAAACCCCCACAATAAATCAATAATGCGATATTGCTAAACATCACACATGTTTGTTTAGAGTTTTAATTAATTGGTTACTAACAAACTGCAAATAAATTAAAGTTCATGAGCCGGTAATGTTCATTACATTTCTGAAAAGAATTTCTAGCTAAACGGTTGAAACGGAATTTATTGCGGAAAAGTTTTCAAAGTGATAAAGCCGGCTAAGATAAATATAATTAAAGTCCACTTCGCAACTCTTCTTCTTTTCCCACGTAACCTGCATTATCTTTTGTTCTCGTATTGATTTTCGTGAATAATTTAGACTAACCAGGTGCATAATTATCATAACATAGTTGTGTGAACATAATTCTATCGATTTTTAAGTGCTAAACGTGCAACAAAAGGTTCTATTTACACCGGAGGTACAGAGTTGCAAAGCCGCTTCAGTTCGTTGAATATCCCTTAGATAATTTCTACTGAATAGACGATTGTTTTGAACGAAACAAGTCACACCAAGTTCAGACCGAACAAATTCGTCGATATGCAAATTAGTCGGGTAAAAATAACCCTATCAATTTACTGGAACATAAATATTTTCATTAGATAAGCTCTTGTTTGCGCTCTAATAGTGGAAACGCCCTTATCGGTATTAGTTCTTTAGTGATGGGATGTCGTTGTTAATTAAATACATTAAGTAGATATTCCTGCCGATTATTGCAAACATGGAAAGCGATCAATACATTAACACTAACTATCATCAACGTGTGCTCAAGAATCGCTGCGGAATTTTGCTAATTTAGAGGGAGCACGTAACACTATAGTTTCCACTACTGAGATCCGTGATATGTATCTCAAATTCACTAATTTGAACATGTAATACATAGACTTCGATAATGTACTGCGAAAACCCATACCAAAAACTAAAAATTAATTGTGTGTACGTATTGAATTTTTTTTTTAATTGTTTGTTTGAAAATGTACACAGAGTTTTGAAATATAAATAATGATTTCTGCTCACCTCTCATAATATGCTGAATTTTTCGAAAAAGTTGTGCAACAAAAGGAGATTCTCCTTAGCTAAACAATATGTAAAATGCTGTGAGAGACCTTCGGAAAGAAATTTTGTTGTTTACTTGTTATTTGATCTTTGCATAACAAGGCATCTAAACTTTTAAAATAATTGGAAAAAAAGGGGCACTGGGAGCAAATAAAAATCTGTAGGTAACAATAATGCATAACCTTGAACATACATTTCCAATTTGTTGAAATGGAGCGAGAATTTGTTGCTGTTCGAGTTTCTTCTGTTATTAAAGTGGCAACGGCGTTATAGAAAATTCATAACATTGTTTCTCAACCCGTTTACTCATTAAACAGAAACATTTGAGATTAAGAAAGCCTTATTACTATTACTCTCCCGTGCCTTCCCACAGCGTTTCCTTTTTACTTATTTCATTAGGCTATAAAATTTCCTAAAAGGGTTCACAAAAATCTCGGCTTATCCCGACCTACAAGGTTAGATTAAAAGGAAGTCGTGTTAAAGTGGAGCAGTTCACGTATCCTAAACAACCATTAGCACATGTTTGAGGAAACTGGGGGAGCACCGGATAGAATTTATCTTTGAAAGGGTAATGTGCAATGAATGCATCCTGGAAGCGCAAGAATGAGATATACCGAAACAGACCGATAGAGATTGCGTCACACAGGCTCTAGAAAACAAAGCGACATTCAGGTTTGCCCTATTTGACTATGTTCCCATCAGTTCGCATAGGCTTCGAATTGCATTCCAATATTCAATCACTTGCTTGATACACACAATTTGTGCGTTAAATACAAACTAGAGTTGGAAATTGCGGCCTCAATTAGCAAACACAGGTCCGTGAATCAATTATTTTTGCCACAAAAAAGTTCAATAAGAAAAATAAGGTTGGGGTAAAATCAAATGTTAATTGATGAGCCCTACTATAATTGGATGAATAAGCAATAGAGAATATTGTTAGACCAAATCCGATCACATTACAATGTTAAAGCAAGTAAATTAATAATTATCTCAACGAAGGTCGCGTCTCTACCATTTCAAAGTGGAGCTTCGGACGCCCATCCTAATTACTAATAAATTTTCACACCAGTAGTTGCAAATTGTGAAAATTAACTAATAATAAGCTTAGAAACCAACTTCATGCTAATTAGAGATATTTGTTCTATGGCGCGTGTTTAAATGTTACATCTGCGAAAACATTAGTTAGCAGCAACAATCCAATTATTTAGTTGACAGCAATTTAAACATGTGTTGTTACGTTAATTAATTTTGACAAAAATGCGTTTCCTTTCCGGATTTTTAAATAAAAGCACTCGAGATGCTTGTAAATCGTGAGATATTGTTATGGCCATTTAAGGATGGCATTTTGTTTCTCTGATCCTCAAAAAATGAACTTTATGTCTGAGACACTGCTTCATAAATTGTGGTTGAATCTCATAAATTTACGTTGAGTCACGACATTTATAATTTTTTCCATTTAGCCATACAGAACGGAAAAATTTAGCTGTAAAGTTTAATGAAATTATTTATTTTCTTACATAAATCAGTGGATTTGCACGGAACGTATTAGCATAAATTTTACACCGAGCTATGCAACATACCGAAATGTAGGAACTTCATAGCGAGATGTAATCAATCATGCAACTAGAAAATTTTCATGAAGTACGATAAATCTGAGCTGATATCTGGTTTTGCGTAATTACGAAATTCGCGTTGGTTGAAAATTTATGAATTTTTAGATTTGCAAATACACTCGTAACATTATTATAGTTTTACAAAGTTATGTTATACGTCCGGATTTAGAATTGCAAAGTGTAGCAAATAATTAAAATACATTAAATTTGGGGTAACATTTTGACAAAATTTTCGCTACTTTGAAATTAAATTCGAGGATGTAGTATGTAATTTGTTGCATTATTACAACCAATATTCTTCAAAGCCGCTTTATATTCGCGAATTACGAAGCAGTACAATATTTTACAAAAGAATTCGTGTCTGTGAATGAAAACTCGATATGTTAACGGATTGTGCTCTTCTATTTGCCAATGGTTCATCACAAAACATGATTTCACGAAGTTCGATGTAACAAATCTAAGATCAACATTTTATTTCGTAATATTATCTGCCGGTTTTGTCGACTGTTGCACCCAAGAGGAAAACAAAATTCTCCAATTCTGTTGTTACATCGCAGAAGGAATAAAAGGATCACAATCGTCGTGCCTGTTTATTGGTATATATTTTTTATAGATTGCGGTAAATTGCATTTGGAGAAAGAAACTGTCGATTATCAGATAACAAAATCGTTACGAAAGCGCTTAGTGGAAGCTTGGCAATTAAAAAAGTTGTTTCAAACAAATAAATTAAAAGCTCTTTGGGGGCTTAGTTGCGGCCGGGTACCTTCACGCAAAATTTAGAGTCGTTCGGAGAAATCGCTCTACCCACAAATAGGATGTAATGGAATCCGAGCCAATTTATGCAGCAGCACATCACATCGGTCGAGGAATATCTTCGCGTTTTCGTAAGTTATTCAGATCTAGGGGATCGCTTAACTACGCGAGATTCTGGAGGAGGATATGACAGTTTAGTAGATCGGAGCCATCCTAAGACGTGGATTTAGATAAGGTCATTTTCTAATGAAATCGGGACCAAGACACTGCACAATAAATTGTCTGTTATTAAAGTCTTTGGAACAATATCGCGTGCATAAAATTCCGTAATACACTTCAAGGCTTAGTGTCTTTATAAATCTGCAGTTATGCAGCCTTTGAGGACTTGAGAGTATGCAAAAATATGTAATATTTCATAGTTCAACACCGTAATGCGAAATGTCATGTAGCTATTAAATGATTCTACATTTTGTAGCATTGTCCTTCCAGAGTTACTAAATTCTCGTTGAGATTTGTGATATCGAGTGTCAAAGACGTGTAAGTAAGTTTTCCACTTTCTGATAAGTGGTCAATTCACCAAACCTTAAAAAAGAAAAGTTTGTTCATTTTTGCAAATATGAAATGGACCACAACTCCGTCATACCCACGAAAGATTTAACAACTTGAAAGTTTTATAAATAACTTTGAAATGGCTAGGGAACTCCACTAAGAAAGCAGACAAGTGTAACAGAATAAAATTGGACACTACAAAACCAGTTAGTTTTTTAGTCTTCTCTTCCAGCAAATACGCTTAGTATTTTTGAATTTGTTGTCAACTAAAGTCCCCCAAACAAACTTTGGGCTTCCTGATACAGCATTACAAATTTTTACTATAACAATTTTTTTATTTTTCCAAGATTTTATTAATATTAAAGTCTGCGAAAGTTGAAAAAAAATGCGATTTCATAGCATTAGTAAGTTAATAACAGTAAGTGACAACAGATAAGTTTTTTAATTAACACACAAACAAATCAAAAATTAATCATATTTAAACAAATCGAACTTATACTATTATTTATTTTGCATTGCAATTGCAAAGTGTAGGTACACCTACACAATTAGTTTGGAAACAAGTTCGCTTTTACTTTGAAATAGTCTCAATAAGTCGAAAAAATAATTTAATCTCAATGATAAATGATAAAACAATTTAAGGTGTTTAACATTTTTGAAAATGGTGGATGCGCCGGGATAATTTTCTGGTAATTCAATTTTAAATACTACAATTTTGCACGTAATAATTTCAACTGATCTATTTTAATCTACATAATTGTGCTCTATTTGCTTGCGTAAATTACGTCATTGCTGGAAGACAAAGTCGCGTTGGTTGAGGCTTTATAAAAATGATACATTATGATGATTTAAAAATTTAATATTCTTAAAAAATTGTGTGTAGGTAATACAACGAGATACTTTATAAATCGTATAATGGAGAAAGCAAATCGGAATAATTTCTTTTAAATTATGCTAAATTTACTTTATTTGTATTACAGTTATAACACAGTGCGGTGAGTACGTTTATGAACGAGACCAGTTTGACCAAATATTTTTTCACTGCTCAATATACTCATGAATTATTAATTTATTACCACAGTGGTGTTTACATTACATGTTTAGAGTGGTGTTTTGTTATTTTATATTAGAAACCCACACAGTGTAACATCTAAAACATCACAGAAAACATATTCGTAAGCACTAAAAAATATGTCAGTAGGTAACAGTAAAAATTAAATTTCTGATTATTTACATAATATCTGGGCAGAAAAATTTTAATTATTCGTCCGTCTCCAGTAAAGGGTTGGCTTTACAAAGCTTTTCTTTATTTAAGTCCAAAGAGAAAATATGCAACCAGGAAACATTTTGAAAGTAAGTGTTTATAATTATACAAGTTGCAGACAACAGGAAGTGAAGCTGAAGCAAGTTAGTCCAACTTAAATTTAACAGTTTGCTCAGGTTTGCTATAATGCAGAACAACTTACCTGACCTAAATAACTTAACCGCATTTAATTTACTTAATTAACAGCATTTTCAGACTCGTGTTTGCGGTTTGTAAACAATTTTCTTTATGAAATGGTACGATTGTTAGAAAATTTTATGGCTATTTGCTGGCAATGGAATCGTAAAACTGGCGGAACGTTTTTTGATCTTATTATTGTGAACTGTGATCGATAAGTTTGTGAATTGGTGACATATGTCGGTTGTTTTTATGAACCGTTTCACTAATCGGATGCTTTTGTTGACTACCCCGTGTTGAATTATGGATGCAAAGTAGATTTAGTTTCGATTGAATTGTTTTTCTACAATATTGATTTTGACTGAAATGATTCGGAAAATTCTAAGTATTAAGTTCTATTAATGTGATAATTTAGCGAAAAAGCGAAATACTCGCAAAAATGAAACTTAATCAATAGACCGGGCTGCCGTAATAAATTTAGAAAGCTCGTCTCTCAAGCATCTCCAGAGGCCTATAATCACGTCACTAGGATAGGATGATATTATGAGCGAATTTTAATACCAATTCGTCAGAAAAACCTGAAATGTTTTACCATTGACCCACCACAAAACCATTGAAATAATCTCCGCCAGAACGAGCTGACTGAAAGGAAATTGAAATCAAAAATTTGATTACGCTTTGCTTTTTCCTAGGAATAAAATTTCCATTTTCTGGTTTATTTTTACCGCCCCCTATATAAAGCTGCTTTTTCCCGCTCATTAAACGAACAAAACCATTAGAGTGGTCGTATCGAGAACGTCGCTACATAAAAAATCACTTATGAAGCACTCAGTTTAGTGTAGTTTCTGCTTCCTGGTTGATTGATTTCTGGCAACATCGTCATGTCAGCCATAAAGTAACCGATGTCACCCTCAAGGCATGAAAGAGGTTGTACACAAACCGCTGACAAGCCAACAAATAAAATTTAACTCGTGTATTGATACATAAGTCGAGAAAAAAATTTCGGCCGGAAATTACTTTCCTGGATTATTCGTTTAACAGGCTGATTCAAGAAAGATATGCCAATAAGAGGAAAACTTTGTTATTGTGTTTGAAAAGAGTTTTAATTAGTATTTTAAAAATCGATTTGCAGCACTGTCTGAATGAGTCAAAATTTTAATTATAAGCATGAAACTGAGCTGCAATGAGAAATTATGTTTTCTTTTAATTTATTTTTACGTTTCGAGGGCATAGTTCCGAGATCTTGTTTCGAAACAGTTTTGTGCTTATTACAAATCATAAGAAATGGACTTTGTCGAACATTATATTATATCTGTTCCTGGAATTTATTTCATTTTCGCTCAGCTCATAAAAGTAGTAAACGTTTTTCTGCACGGTACGATGCTCTGAGGATTTATTTTACGAATAAATCGAATGTTTATGTTACACCGAGCTTATAAATTTTGTAAAACCATATTTTTTAGCAATAAACCATAAACCAGAATTTATCTTTACAGTTGAGGTGTGAAAATTGAAAATAATTTATGTGGGAGTAGATGGTATTTTCCTTCGAAAATCTTTAGGAAGAGAACAAGAGAGTTTCATCTTTTATTAGAGAGTTTATCCACCAAAGTGGAAATATGATTGTTGCATGATTTCATAAAAGTGTGATAAAATTTGATTGATCAAACCACTGTCGAGCTAAAATAAATTTCTGTTTACTTTCGCTAGCAGTGTTGTAGGACACATCTGTGCATTTTTTGATATATGGATTATTAATCATTTAACAAATAAGGAAAAAAACACATCAATAATTAATTGCTCACTGGAGCAGACAAAATTGTTAACATTTCTCCTTATTCGCAAAATAATAAATAAATGTATTTTTCCAGGTATCAGCTTCCAAATATTGATTGTATGTACAAAGTTGCACAACAAAAAGCTAATGGAGAGCTTAAAAATGTTGTCAATATTGATAACCGCAGCATATTTCTGATAAATGATTAACTGTCAGTTCCCCTAACGAGTTTAAATATTCCAAGCTTTGCAGATTAGCTTCTGATTATGTCATGGAATAAAATATTTTTCCATGATTCGCTGTGTTTATTCAGGCAAAAATAAAATGCGATCGAAAAGTTTTCTCATCAAGCGTGTTGATGATATCATTTCGTGTGCTGGAACTAGAAGCTTAAGTATTGCCTGTCAGTTTTAAATTTTTATCTGCTACCTACATATTGCATCAATCAATGTACAGCGTAATTACAAAATTTTGTGATGTGAATTCAGAAATTATTCATGGTGTTAATTTTTAATACATTTAAACGCAGAGAGCAACTCGACTCTGGTTTTGTCACTACTTGACTTAATTATATTTTTTTTGCGTAAATTCGTTACATTAATATTTTTAACTTTTCTGGAAGCACTATTGTTATATTTGTAATATGCTTTAGGTGTGCAAAAATGCGTATTGATGATCCGCTCGCAATCATTCAATGTCTGCCTAAAAAACTGCTTTCCATGCTTCTTGAAATGGATCTATTTATTTGAGCTTTGAATAAGTCAATATTGCTGAAGTGACAAAAAATGCCTAGGAATGAAAAAAACGTCAAATAACCTAAAGTGTAGCACAAATGATAATGGAACCTTTTCACAGACCCATATTTATGTTGAAAATTCATCACAATTGAGCTATGACGCGGAAAGAACTTATTGTTTGTTTTGTGACTAATACTAAAAGGTTTTGATTTTTTTGTATACGAACTTATATTCGGATAATTACGAAATTGCTCAAATTTATTAACAAAGTTTTGGAGCTGCTTTAACTTTATATAGTAACAAAGCAGCAGCATTTGACATTTTACCAATTGCCAAAGTTGAAATCTGCTAAATTAATTCGCTAACAACACAACTCTATTATTAAGTATGCGTTATTCTAATATTTTCAAGTTGAATTGTATTTTTTTTTTCAGAAAGTGAATAACGTTGGCAATATGAGCTTCTTCAACTCCTTACAAGAGTATGTCAGCAATAGCGTCGCCGGACTCAGCCTAAGCCCAAAACGGTAAGTTTTCAGTTAGATGTAGGTCCATTTTTACAAAAAAATACACTTTAAAAATGTTATGTGTTAGAAAAAATATTTAAATAAAGGTACATGTATTTAAGTTAAGTAATTCATCCACACAGTTGAAACCATTTTTTATTTAGTAACAAGTCTACCATTAGCCGGTATTTATATGATTATGTAATTGCTCTTTGTACAAATCAAATAAGAGCACTTTATGAAATAACGCTCCATAAAAAGCACCATATACTCCCGACAGAAAAGAAGAAACATCTTCAACAAATGTTTTTCGTTTATAATTAATTTTTATTTACTAACTTGACTATTCATCAATGGAAAAACCATTGTTAGTTTTGTTTTATATAGTCACAAATATCGTGTGTACAAACAATATTATTAATTTAATTGCTCATTTCTGCAGTTATTAGTTATTATTTGCAAAAGCGTAATAAAGTTTTGGCGTAAAAACAATTGTATAACTTTTATTAGAGATAGAAAAGGTGGTGAAACGGAATTTTTTGTTTGTCATAGAAAAATTGGATGAAGGACTTTAACATCATCTCACTAAAAGCCCTAAAATATTAAACGGCAATAGGGTAGAACCTACAAATGTTATCATTTTTCAACTCTTTGTATTAGAATTGCTTTAGGTTCTTGATTGAAAATGTTTTGTGCAAAAAGTATTAACCAAAAACGGCGCCGGCGGTTCGCTTTTCTCATTTCAGACTCCAGTTTAGGATGAAACCAGGATGTACAGTAGCAGTCTGTGCAAACTGAAATGAACATTTCTCAATCTCCAATGAATTGTGACATTTTTCAATATTTGCAAACTTGTACGCCAAAAAATCCGGTTAGTTAATTTTTGGAAAACCGCTTCACGAAATCAACAAGAAGAAAAATAATCCGTAAATTTGAAACAATAATAATTAATATTGTAATAACGTTACTGAATATCAAACATTTGTAAAATTGTGAATAAATGGCTCATTTAACTTTTGGCAACTGTTTATTTGAACTTTTTGTCAAAACAAACTACTACCGAAAGTCGCGCAAGAATAATAATAATGCGGAGACAAAGAAAGTTCTTCAGGCAAAGTAAATTGTTGGAAAAACAATAGACCTTATTCCTACCAACTACATAAATTTAAAGTTAAAATGCAAGAGCTTACAATTAATTTACCTAAATTTACCTATAAATCACACTGGATGTAAAATTTCAAATTTGTTTCAGTTGTTTAAGGCTCTTATAAAAACAGACTTTTTCGTTGTTAAGCGTTGTATTTTGTGCTCGGTGAGAACAAATTAAGTGAAACTCTTTTATAAATTGGTGTCACTGGTGCAAAATTAAGCCGGTTTTTGTTGTTGCGTTGATACTGCATGCAGCTTCCATACTCTTTGCTACTTCGCTAAAGGTTTATATTGAATGGAGTTAATACCATAACATATTTAACCAACTGTTAAAATTGTGAATTTCATTGTTTTTGGTCAGCCAATTACGAGTGATACAGTGAGCATTTAAAATATTTACTTCCTGAAAAAATTAAAATACTAACACTTGCTTTTGTGTACTAATCAATTTATTTTCCAAGGTAAAAAATAGCTGTTAAAAAATAAAATATTTGAACTTTAAACTACACCTACCTTCCTATTATCACCTTTACGGGCTTGGCGCATTTCATATAAAGTTTGCAATTTAGAAGCTTTGTTCATGAAATTAACTCGGACGTACCCACTCACATTATGTTTTTAATTTTCGCTTTCATATGTGGCTTTTGGTTAAAAATTAAGATTAATTTTTGCATTAAAAACATACCTACATATTTTTATACGGTCGTTAAACTAAGCTTTTCAATTAACCAAGGTTATATTGATTTCTGTTCTTACCACACACTGAGCGAAATTTCAACGATATCAAAACCGCTCTGGCTATTAATCAAAAACCAAATATTTACTTTGAAATACAGTGCAGATTTTTTAATGTTTCTGTCTCGTGTTTGTTTTAAAAAATGATTGTCTATTTGCAAATCGAACAAGGTATTTCATTTTTTGAAACGTAAACTGGTTGAGTAGCATTGGGAAAAAACTGATGACTGGGTAGAGTCTTAACCAAAGAAAGGGCTGTGTTATTTTTTAACATCAAAGTACTTCTTGACTCTGCAACTGGGTAATTTACATGTATTCCGACGTTCGGCGTCGATAAGCCTGAGTCTCGGCGAAATTTCGATTTTCGATAATGCCGTTTTGATTACTTTCTGTCATCTTATCAGTAACGAAATTGTAAAAGCTATCAATGAAATCGCCCCTCCCTGCCAGTTTCTCGTCGACCAACGTTTATAAAAGCAAGCTTTTTCATCAACTTATAATAAAAGCCTCGACGATTTGTCGAAGCAAGAACATTTAATTAATAACAAATACTCGTTCAAACTATTCGTAATTTGGCCGGCTTTTAGTTCGACACTTGTGACAACTTGTAACTTTCCAATTACGTCGACCTCTCCCATTGACTTATACTAGAACGTACTATTCCAGAAACTCTGAAGGGGATCTTCCGAGATGATTTCTTATTGTAAACTCAATTAAAGAATCCAGGGCTCGAATGGGGATAATTGGGAAGTTTATCATAACTGACAATTTTAACTAGATAAGGTGGATTAAAATTGTATTTCCTTCGTTAAGTTTATTTTATCCGGATTTACGAGATTTCAGACAGGAATCATAAAAACTCCAGAGATGAGTTGTTAAGTTTCGAGTTTTAATTCTCGTCACGTACCACTCTGGTCAAAAGTTGACTGTAATGAATATCAACGCTGAGTCTGATTTTTATCAGCAATGCCCCTTCTTTAATAATAACCACTACACAAGGAAGAAATTCAAGGGGTCGATTGAATTTAATTAAAATTTAATTAAGCTCCAAGTTGCCTGGAATTGTCATGGCCCACTTTTAATACTTTTTCGTGTTGTTACAATACATTAAATACATACTTGCATTTTGATCCGGATTTTACAAAAGCCAGAACATAGAGCAGACAAACTTTTCACAAAAGAAAATGCCTTTACGTTTAACGTTTAATCCTATTAGAAACAGAGTTTTATATATTATATTTCGAGTCTTTGACCGTTTTTCACACAATATTGTTACTGTTTTACTTTGAGCTTTCCTTCCTGACGTCGTTGCTTGTCATTGCTGAAGAATCTCCGCCAAAGAGAAGCTTACATCATACAATTTAAAAAAACGTCTCACGGAATGAATACTGTCTAAACAGCTAGAAATCTGACTCGTGACCTACCCTTTGTTGCAGGTTGTTGCTTTTTTTTTCAAAATGATTATTGATTATCAAAAATAATTAATTAAAGTTATCATGTCCCTCTAGAGTTCGCCGACTTGGAGAAACTAATTTTCATTTCGTTTAAATGTCAACACTCGGGCTTGCTTTTTAAATTGATGCCGAACCTTTAAATATAAAAATCAATCACATAGAATTCAGACATAAAAGCATTCATAAGAGACAAGTAATACGATCCAAGTTAGAAAAAAATTCCTGAATAAATTGCCATCGATCGGTTTTATTACAATGAGAGAATACTGTTTTAAAGCACAGTATTATTTTGTGATATATCACCCGATATAATTTTCAAAAAACACACACGTATGTAGGTGAAAGGATTAAATTCCGTCAATAAACTGTTATTAAATTAAATTGTGTCACTACTTTATTACGTCCCGGATTATGTCAAAAAGATTAATAGATCGAATATCATTCGCGTGCAGGTGTGCTACAATATCATATTAAATATTAATTCAGCAAAAAATTAAAGTTTAATATTTGAAATAATAATGAAGGAAGTATGTGGGTATTTACACAAATACATGCACCATCAAATGGACAAAATGAAAAGTTTTACTTTCAATTACACGTTCTTTTTTATTCGGTATATTAATCTTCGTGGAGTTAAATTTACAAAAGCTTAATTTCCTTCAAAAAGGAAATG
This sequence comes from Tribolium freemani, assembly GCA_939628115.1. Classification (NCBI taxonomy): domain Eukaryota; kingdom Metazoa; phylum Arthropoda; class Insecta; order Coleoptera; family Tenebrionidae; genus Tribolium; species Tribolium freemani. Next base: position 12,542,659 of record OW626785.1, on the reverse strand, counting down.
TCGCTCGTTCTACTAGTCTTGAATCCATAATTTAACCCAAAGTTATGCAAATGAGATAACTATCTTGTTCTTTTTGCTTGCCGCAAATACGAGAGATTTCACGCCGATTCAGGCGAGGTATGAAACACTAAATTTACTCCATGTCATCTCGTTAACACACTACGAGTTACTATTTAAAGACAAGAAGCAAATTTCGTGAATTAAGATCCACTCAAATTTATGGTGCAATCACAAAGCACTCACCACCACTAGTCGGGAAATTCACTGATTACATCAAGAGTTCGCGCCGCGCCGTCTGGAAAATAAACACAAAACACGAAATATCGAGGAAAAGACTTATATTAAGAATAATATTGTAGGATTTGAAGTTTTTTTCCTGAGAATAACAGCCGTCTACATTGCTCCGCTTCTAATCTTAATCTACGTATTGTCGTCAAGCCGCAAAAATGGAAATTTTTTGCTAAAAATATTAGTTCGCGCCGAGGGAAAACGGATCCAAAGAAAATGTTATTCGCTTTGTGTAAATGTAGAGCAGCTGTTTGCTTTTTTAAATTTTGCCTCCCACAATTACCTCTCTTAAGCCTCTCTAGGCCTGAACGTCATCCATTTTGCCATTTATTGAACGGAAATATGTAAAATGAACCGAGCAAACAAGGAGACACTCCAACACAAGCTCAAAGATACTTGTTGTTTTGAGCTTGAACTATTTGCTGAATATAACCCAAACGGAAGCAACTGTCGGCATGAATTGGTAAACCACAAGTACCGCTACACCTGCTCTTGAAACAGATTTCAAACGGCAGCTTGTATTGTTCCATCAATAAAGCGAATATACGTACTTTACACCAAGTCAGAGCGTGCTTATTCTGCGTCGGGAAACCAAACCCATCCTCTTGATGCGTTACCTCCACCAATTACGAGCTAATTTTTATCGCAAATTTAAAATACTGATACCAGTCGCAATACATTACCGCTACTTAACGAGATTAAAAGTGTTAAATATTGATTTTTGTCGCTTTTTTAATTCTTCTAATGTAGTCGTCCCAAGATTAAGCCAACAAGCAGTAAGAAGTTGAGGAGCAATTTCTTAATGGACACCTGCCCAATTTTTCATATTTTATAATTTCAGCATCAATGAGCATTCATTTAATAAGTCTCGACGTCCATTTCGCAGCTAATTTTCCACCACGTCACCCAGTAATTTTATAAAGTGTAATTGATAAAAACAAAGGCACTTTATTTATACAAGGGTTGCTCCACCACCAACATAGTAGTTAAAATTAGAGTTAATTTAATGAAAAGCTAGATTTATAAAGGGCTCCAACAGATTTTATTGTTTTATTTTTAAAGTATCCCTAATACAGGATATTAATGTCACCTGTTGCTAAAACTACTATCTCCAGTAAAGTACGAGACAAGCAATATATTTTTATCCCGGCGCATCCACCATATTAAGCGCAAAGTTTTTAGTAGCAATTAAAAATTAGCGAATGCACTGCTTGTGTATATTTTCGTTTGGTGATTGTTTGACTTTTCGATCAATATGATTTAATTCGTTCAAGTCGGAACGTTCGTCAAAAATTATTAAACTTTAATTAAAATTGAAGCTAATAATTCCAAGCCAATACAACCCGCTTTAATTTAAAAATGTTCTCTAGCCGATTTCGGAATGCCGGTTGTTAATTGCATCCACCTGGCTTCAATTATTTTTTACCTCAGTTTGAGGCAAAAACTATACTAAATAATAATCTTTTTGGCTTTCAGGTCCTTTTACTAAACAAAAATATTTTTTACAATAAAAAACAATGATAGAACGTTTTGACATAAAAATGTCATCATCAGCTACAAATGCTACAAGAATTATATATAAGATAATACATAAAAATAAAACTAAACTAAATTACAATTACAAACACACGGAAGTCTCTTATTATTTTGTTATTATTTATTATTATTATTATTACTATTTATTACGTAGTAACAAATACAAAAGTCTAAGTAAATTTTTTAATCGCACAAACTATAAGCTGTTTCAAAACTATAAAAACGCCAACGTTGCATTTTACCGAATTATTTTTTTAAATAAGATTGATGAAATTGTACAATAGTTATTAATGATGAGATCCCTCATTGAAAGTATAAATTATACTAGCTATTATTTCTTTGAAGTGCATGAATAATTTATAACAGCTAAGTTTGAGAGAAAATGCGACGTTGGCGTTTTTATAGTTTTGAAACCGCTAATATAAGTATTTTCTTTCATCAATAAAAATATATAAAAAAATGTTTTAAAAAAAAAGCTTTTATTTAAAAGATGCACTAAAATGTAAAAAATAATGTATTTCAATCACAGGAGAATATTTTTTCTTACAGATTAAAATTCTAAAATTTATAAAAGCTTTGGGAGTTATAAAACTACGGCATTACAGAATTACTTTGTTCAGTTGACAACTCCCAAAGCTTTTATAAATTTTAGAATTTTAACCTGTAAGAAAAAATATTCTCCTGTGATTGAAATACATTGTTTGCATCTTTTTAATAAAAGCTTTTTTTAAAAACATTTTTTTATATATTTTTCTTTTTTTCTTTTTAGTCTTTATTTATTGCATAGATTTATTGTTATTACACTGTGCATCTACCGTGACGTCCAAATGACCAGCATACCGTCTATGTCGGTATAAGTTACGGTATGTACAAATCGAGAACCCCTTTGTAAACATAACCTAAAATTTTAAAACTTCATTTAAGACCTTCAGGAGGTAATTAACTATATAGAATTGCATTGTCACGCAGATTACGTAAGCATGTTGAATTTCATTTCATTGCGACTACAGGAACCCTCTTAAATTTACAAATCGAGAACCCCTTTGTAAACATAACCTAAAACTTTAAAACTCCATTTAACCCCTTGAGGGGGTATTTAATTACACAGATTGCATTGTCACGCAGATGAAGTAAGTATGCAAAATTTCAATTCAGTGGGACAACGGGAACCCTTTCAAATTTGGCTCCGAAAAAATAACCGACAGACAGATAACATTGTGAGTTAAATAAAAGCTAAAAAAGGAGAATTATCGACATTACTTTTTTGTGCAAAACCTCAAAAAATTGTGGTGATACCGCCAACTGACGGTCCATGAAGCAGATCAGTTATTATTTTAAAGTTATTTATTTTTTCAAAACAACCAATTTTCAGCGATTCTAGAACTAGGACTATAGTTTCTAATGACTAATGACGTATTTTTTGCACACAACGCAATGGTTAAGAATCGTTTGTCCTAGAATGGCATAAGAAATGCCAATAAAATATATTCTGACAACTTACCATTTGCATTCAAATCGTAAGTTCCGGTTTTTTTTCGATAAACTATTTTGCCGGCGACTGTCTATTCGATATGTCAAAGAGTACTGCAATAATCATTGGTTTACAAAATTTTACTTTTTGTTTGTTACCGCAAACTTAATAGTTGATTTTACATATTTTTGAAGTGTAGATTTCAAATCTGACGTCCAAATTTTGGTCATCAGCTCGAGTTTCTATTTTAGAGCTTATGAAAAGTGCGGAAAGTGCTAATATGAGTTACATGCTGTATCTCAAAAACTAGAGCTGATAGAAAAAATCTGTTGGCTGTTTTGGAATCAGCATCCAACATTCATTCAACAACAGCATAAAAATCGGAGGCAACAGTTAAGTAAACGACTAAAAGTTGCGTTCTCTTTTTTAAAGAAATACTAACTTGAGTTAACTATATTTCAAAAACTAGAACTGCTTGCAGTTTTGAAATCAGCGTTCAACAATTACTTAACAGGAGAAAAAAATCTGAGGCAATAGATATACTGTAAACTAGTGTAATCTTCTAAATCATAACAGGATTCAGAATTAAGAATCAAGTCCCCAGTACACTCTGTAGTTTCACGTGGTGATACTATTTGCAGATGCCAGTAAAATAACTTAAATCAAACTTTGTTTAATTAAACATTAAAGTACTTACCAAAAATATTTAAAAGTAAATAATTGTTAATTAATTGCATTTCTGTTTGTGCTAATAACTTTGAGATTTGCTTTTTCAGAAAAAACTATCATGGTTCGCATCATTATACAATTGTCATTACTTACTCGTAATAATAATTAAAAATTAGAATTAGATTTTTTGATCATGTTAAACTCTTTAGTAATAATATTAAATAAAAATTTAGTCACTGAAGTTTTGATATCTACTTAAATAAATCTTTTGAAATAGAATCAAAAAGTTGCTTTTGAATGAGTGTTGATTGCTAATAAAAAGGAAATTTTTTCCGTTTGTTTTTTTACTGAATCAATAATCAAACTCCCGACGCGCCAAGCCTGCCAGACCTTCTAGCAGAGCCCGATGTCTGCGTATTTATGAGAACACCGCCACTTTTCCAGCCCATACACTTGTCACAGCTTTGACAATCTCATCTAATTGTTTTCTCCTTGTCGCAGATTTTCCTTAAGCAGAAGTGACACGGCGGAACCCCCCACGGGAATTCCCCCGGGATCGCGTAGCAATTCAGGTGATAGCAACACTCCCGGTTTTCCCAAAGTTCTCCCGGCTCCCGGTGCCAGTGCTCTCGTCCAGAGACGTCGCAGCACTTTGGAATGCCTCGTACCTGCACCTCCTGTCCGAAGGCCCGGCTCCTTCAGGCAGCGTTCGCCGAAAGCAACTCCTGACAAACGACCTTCCTTCTGCAGCAGAAGGCTGAGTTGGCCCGACATCGATCATCAGGTTCGTTCGGGGTAAGAAACACACATCTTCAGCATGATCGCATGCATGAAAACGGGACGTGTGCTTAAAATGATAAAATGCAACAGTCGCGTAAACTATTTGAGCGAGTTTAGGAAACGGGGTAATACGTATTGTATGTTCTATTTTTAAGTGATGCGAGTTTAGTTGAATTTTATAACGCAATTTAAGCGATCGTGTTAGAATAAGAGCTCAGTTTTATTTACGTTGTTTGGTTTATTGGATGTTTCGAAGATCGCTTTTGTAAATTAATAACTTCGAAACAAAAAAAACTCTGATTATAGAAATCATTTCTTTGTTTCTTAGTAGATAAATTATTGCAACTTCTTAGTACTTGTATAAACAATGCGTTTGATAAATTTTATTATTTTCTAAAACATTTGAGTTCGACAGAAATGATTTTCTCGTCCCTGAATACGTCAAAGGCAAATGGGCAAGAATGCATGATTGTAAAATGTATTTTATAATTTTTTTATATTTAATTGCTAGAAAGTCCAATTAATCACTACACTGGTAATTAAAAAACTTATTTCTGGACAATTCTGGACAAAAATTCAAACCTCACTACATCCCGGAAATTAGAAAATATTAGTTAATAGTTAGTCAACTTCTAAAAGTATATTGCTATTTTGCATGTCTACGTTACCATTGCTTTTACTGCCTAGCTAATCTTTACAACTGTTAATAAAAAAAATTTAAATATTGCGTTGGTGGTAATAACCTTTATACTCAAAATTTTTAAAGTTTATACGCACTGGATTGTTATCTATTGATCAGTGCGTGTGTTAAGAAAATTAAATTATTACTGGCTTGAAATAATAATCGTGTTTATCTCAAACAGTAAGCTGCTTAAAGGGGTGGTAGAAATTTAAGTTATTTTCGTTCTTAATTTTAAAATTGAAAACGAAATACATTCCAAAGATATAATTGTATACCATGTGAAATCTAATGCGATTTTAATAAGAATCATTCAGCGATCTGTTTTGAAACTAAGCTCAATTTTATCACAAATCTAAAAGAAAGTTAGGGTTAGGGTATCAAACGATGAACTAAAATAAAGCAAAATGATGTTAGAAGTAGAAGTAAAATAATATGAATTTAGTTTTGATGTCTCGATTCTAAAGAAACATTAGTACTTCGGAAAACATACTTGGCCCCAACGTATTAATAATAGAAGAAATTGTTATTAATTCAGTAGGAGTAGAATAAAAATAAAAACATAAACTTTTCGGTCACATTCCCGTAGAGCAGAAATGAAAGAAAAATGACCGAAACACTTCACACGAAGTTATATTCCCTTAACACTGCACCTTTTCTAAACCTAGCTGTGGATGATTACGTTTTTCCACTTCCACTAGTTGGTGAATTCTTTTCGAGTAACGATTGTGATATTAATTTTTTCCTTCACTTTTTTTTAAGTTTTTCTACATCACACAAACTTTTACTGATCTGGGGATAAATGCTAGCGTCTAGAAGTGCATAAAATTAATTTCACAACAAGGTTGTACTCATAGGTGTCCTGAAGGAACACAAAGTGGCCTTTCATTCTGATTATGTCGGAATGTTAATAAAGATTTTACAGTTCGTATGGAAGTATCTAAAGATGAAAATATAATATCGTATTGTGGCACAAACTCCACACAGAAACTCCATTAACTTAATACTTTCTTTACATTTTCAATGTAAATTTATTCAGTAATTTCATAAAGTAATAACTTGTTTCATACGGTAACATCGTAAGGCACATTAAGAATATTATTATTTAGTTATAATACGAAGGCTGCTCCTTTAATCTTGATCCTAAGTAATATGCTTTGACATTTAACACTTCAGATCAGACGTTATGACATAAAAATGTATTGAGTGTTTCAAAGAAATTAATTTAAATGATTCTCACGTAACTGAATTTAAGTTATTACAAACTAAAGTTGACTAACTTTTTTGGCAGTTATTCTTTCAAGAAACAAAGTAAGTGGCATCTCTAAAATTTTGTAAGAATTGTCTTAAAAACTGAGAGATTACTTTGGAAGCTCATTATTAAGGTTGTTTCCGTGTTAAGCTCGACACAGAAAGAAAAACCCTCACGTAACACGATTCTAGTAATAGTGCAAAGTTTCATAATATTTACAATTAAGTGTTCCTTACGAAGGAAACTGTCCATGGTATGCAAAAGAAGCAGAGCAAGAAATTATCTTTTAAGAGTGAAAATTGTTCCACAGATGAATTCATTCATTGAATAAAATTGCAAAGTCAATTACGAAAGTCATTTTATTTTAATAAAAATTTAATCAAAACTCATATTACCAGTCCGAATACAAATGTATTCATTATTTGATACAAAACAATTCTTAACAATTTCCTCCATGATGAATGAAACGCCATAAAAGGACCGTTCGTTTTAAATTTTATTTGCAAGTTAAATGGGGTTTAATTGTTTTGAAATTAAACTTTTACTGTTGTAATTAAGTACATACACATATCGTTGACCAAAGGTAATTTTGTATTCAAAACTAATTTCGTTAAATGCTTTAACGTGCATTAAACATTTTGGTGCGACCGCGACCGTTAAAACGTCAATAGTTCAGTGTGAAATGCAGCACATGGCAATTCCCCCAGCACCTGTAGTTGTGAATGCGTTAAACAAACTGAACTTTTAAATTACGACTTGCAGGGTAACCGAATTAAACACACATGTCACGAAAAAACAAAAACTCAAAAACAGCTGCTTGCATTTTTGATCAAATACAAAATAAATCCAATTACACCTTTGCCCAAATAATTATTTAACAATTGTTTGCTTTTAGACTCGGCCGTATTTTAGGTGTTTTGTCAGTTTAAGAATCGTTTTAAATTATTATTCAAAGACGGCCGAGATTCGCCCCTAATCTGATTATTTGTAAATCGAATTGAAAGTTTGCGAGTGCCCTTGAAATCAACCCTCTCAGCAGTTTATGCTAAGTAAGTAGCTATAATTGATGCGTTATATCAAATTTGGAAAACCTCCATCAAAGGATCCAAATGTTATTGAATAAAACATGGGCCCAGCACACCCAGCACTTTCATTTTGCGGTAGTGCATTTCGCTCCGAGACAAATTCCCTCCACTGATAAAGAATATTTTGAACCGAGGTTGACACTTTTAGCCAAGTTTCGAAATTTACATCAATCGTTTAAAAGTGAATTTAGCGAGGACGTGTCCATTTAAAGAAGCTCGGTTGGCAGTTTTCCTAAAACTAATTATTCGAGCTTGGAAATATTCCGCGATAATAATCCCATTAAAGTGTCCGCACTTAATATTCCGTCGCTGTGCGAGGAATAAAGTAAAAAAATAGTAACATATTTTAAAGCCGTGAGGGATAATTTGCGGACGATTAATATGAGCGGCACGTTTTGCAGAGTTCAAGAAATTGACGGCTCTTATTTCGAGAGCTTCACAGCGTTAGCATGGAAACAAGAAAACCAACGTCAAAGTGTGATGAAAGCGGCCGAAGCCGCTGCTGCGGATCCTCCGCCCCAGGAAGCCGATTTGGGCATTGTGGCCATTGACTACACAGCGGCCCAAAATGAAAAAGACAAGCTCTACGTGGAAATGCTTTACACCATTGCCAACACGGTAAGTTGCACTTAACGAGATTTAACATAATGTGCTACAACCCAAAAGTCTCTGAAAATTCGCACCAAAGACTCGGAATCGCTTTATTAGGCAGAAAATTATGTTATACAACGAAATATCCACGAGTATAAGCACGCGTTTGAGCATTTAAACAAGTCAAAATTCTGATTTATTATAAAAAAGACGCCGACTTTTTTGCGTATTTTTTGAAATTACTTTTTTTTAACTGGTGAACAATGTATGTTCTGCGACATTCTCGGTCGTAACAAAGGTCACCTTAATTGAAAATTTCATTAAAACCGCTGTATAACGTTCATAAAAGTTAAACAGTATGAGATTAATTAAATTTCTGGTCAAAATGGTCTGTGTCTTCCAAATTAAGTGCGCAAAATTGTACGCAACATGTAGACAGAACAGAAGTTATTATTCATTGTTACCAACTTAATTTTAAAGCCATGGACTACTCTGAACAGAAATTTAATCGAAGGCATGGTACTTCACATAAAAACACAAAATTATAAAGAAATTTAACTTTCCATCTTTTATTGATTTTGAACACATTTAGAATTGGAAAAAATTTTAGAATACATGAATAAGATATATACGAATTAACTGCAACAGAAGCCAGAACTGTTTTTCGTTTTAGACTTTTTTAGCACAAATTGTTTTCAACTAAAATTTGTCAAAACTGCAAAATATTGCAAACAGAAAAACCAATAAATGTGTAAAAAGAATAATAAACGTCATTCCTAAGAATCGGACTTTGTTTTTTTTTGCTGTAACTTACAAATAATCATCAAGAAGTCAAATTAAGTATTCTTAAACACTAGTTTTAGTGTATCGAGAGAATAGTAGGCATTAAATATTAGTTACCTAATACGTGTATAATTTGTTCGTCTTAAAAAATTCACAAATCTGTCTTAAAACTTGCCAAATTCATTCTAATTTAGGTATTTTATTTAAAAAAATCAATAGTCACTATTTTATTCTCTCCATTTATCGTATTGTACTTATTAGTTATAATTATGGTAATAAAACAAGTTTTCACTGGGGCCATCACTATTTTACGCTTTTAGCATTAGTACCTTGAGCAATTATCCCTTCATTTCAATTTTCTCTGCAACTTTCATGTCTGCGATTACTCTCCAAATAACGAGGATTTGATGCTTTCAGCATTAATAAAAATTTCGAAATTCGAAAAAGCATTACACAGTGAGGCAGCCGGGAAATTGCTAATTGAAATTTCTAGTTTATATTCTATCAAACACGATAGTGAAACACACACACATTGATTTTACAATGTGGGGAAAAGCAGAATTCAGAATTCAACAATTATTTTCATACAAAAACTTGGATTTATGAATTAATTGGTGAATCGGAATATTGGAAAGCAATTAGAATTGCAGAAGGATAACACTGCGAAATGGCCATCAAATTGGAAATTGGAAAGTCTAAATTTTTAAACACAATTCTTAGGTGTTGAAAAAAGAAATATTGAGTGCAGATTAAATACCTGCAACAAATCTTGCCACCCTACAAGTGTCCATTAAATCACGACTGAAATAAAGATTTATTTAAGCAAGGAAGCAAATGCGATGTAAAAAATCGGGAATGCATGTGATATCAATTTTTATGTTTACGTGTCTAGAATAGTTACGGTGTATTAGTAGTTAAAGAGGCCAATATTCACCCAATAACAAATCTCCATTACATAAATTTTACTCTTGTAACTTTTTCGCGACGAGAAGATCGCACGAAGCATCTCTAATTATAAATTACGAGTACCACCGAGAAACTGCACACCTTAATAGGTTTTTTATAATAAATTAATTAAGGACAAAGCCCAGGTTGATCTTGAATAAATCACTTAGTTAGTGACAGATCTTCATTAAAAGTGAAGTAAGTCTATATAAGCTATTTCAGGCGCTCAAACAAGATAATTAAAATTAATTAACAGCAGTCGAGCTTGTCACAAAACTTACAACAATGAGGCACAACTCGGATACGGGAGAAATAAAAACGGAGTTAGATCCTTCATAATGTTTAACACGTTATTCTTCACGTTGGCGTGAATACGCCCTTTGAGAGCGCATTTTATTATTTAAATAACCCATTTTTCTGCACGGCTTAAATTAGTTTCTTCAGTTTCAACTCGGAATAAAATTATGACTTTCGCATTGATTGCGTCTGGAATGAGGCTTTTGGGAGAAACAAATCCCGGAGAATTCCAAATCGAAAAAAATCGGTTTTAATTAAATGTGAAACTTTAATTTCAGATTGAAACGCGCCAGAATGAATATTGTTTGCAATATGTTAAAAAATTGCGGTAAATTTCGTTCTCCCATAACGGTGAAAAGTCGCTCTAGACAAATTATCCTTTTTGCCACCCTTCACGCACTCCTCCACAAGCTACTTTACTGCTTGTTCTTCGCACTCGAGAAAGAATCATTGGTTTTTCAGCATAAGTGGATTTTTTCTGCAACATATTTTCACTCTGTGTGGGCAGAAAAGGGTTTAACTTTTGAATAACTTTCATAACGTTCGCAAAATATCTATCAGGTGACCATACAGGCAATTTTGATCACCCGTTTTGATTGTATTGTAGGATTAATTTGTTAACTACTACCGTAGAGTTCAATGTATTCATTTGGGCTGGTCGTACACATACCTGTAATCACTCATAGTTTATTGCATAGTGTGTTTGCTTAGTGTATGGAAACTGCAAATACAAACAGACTCGAAAGAGAATACAGTATTAGATAATACACCAAACGTCGACTCATCCTAAAATCAACCGGTATTACGTTACATTAATAATTTGTTTGTTTGTGTGGAAATTTACAAAAATCTTTCTTGCAAGCCGCGTGTTTGAATGGCAAATTTAATTAAAAGACGTCAGAAGGTGCAAATGCTTGCAATTATTATTTTATTACATTAGTCTTAATTACAAATCTAATTTGGAGTAGATGCTCGTGTAACATGATGCTCGCACATCAAACACTCCAATTCCTTCCGACATTCGGGAGAAAACGATTTTGTTAGATAACTTTATAACCATGTCTTTCCTTATGTTACATTACTTTTTCATAAAGTTAGGATCAATAAGTTTAAAGTTACGTTTTTATCGCTTCTGAATCAATTCCGATACAAGAAATATCGCCTTTCCTCGTGGGTACAAAATAGACTTCTTTTTAACTCGCTATTAGAACAAATGAAGAAAGTTTCCGTATCAAAAGTTTTTAACTTAGACTTCGAGTCAACTGATTAGCGCTAAAAATGACTCCCTCACGCCATCGAAGGCAATAACGACGTGTCTTGGCTGGGATTGCATGAATATTGACATTTCATTTCCACTACAACTCGAAATTAGAATTCCTTCGGCTAATTACAATCGCGGTTTAAAATGGAAATCTTGGCGGCTGATCATGTAGTTAATGAAACTAATGTGCAAAGCGTTTACAGTGATACAGTCGCGAGCTGGGTGAAGAAACTTTGTTCATAACGTGAGGAATTATTGCTCTTTTATAACTCGGGCGGTCTTTTATTTTTATTTCAGGTCGGAGCTCCCGCCCCAGGAGGCCAATATGCCCATTACAAAGAAGACCTCTATTTGTACGGTCAAAGGGCATTCGGTATGCCTCCAGACCGGCACTACCGCATGTTGCACCTCGCAGGAGAAGAAAAACCACCGATTGTTGTTCTCAGCGTCGTTGTGATAGAAGCTGAAGGACTCGAAGCCAAAGATGCCAATGGTGAGATTTGAATCACGACTGATTTATCACCCCTTCAAGTTTCATTACAATCGCTCTGAGCACAGGTGATATATGTGATGAGGGTTGAAGGCTACAAACTTTGCAACTTTGACGATATTATGAAATTCTGCCAAGCTGTGGCTTTCGCTTTTATAAAATATCTTCAAATCATTTGCTTTTGAAATAAACTATTCGAAAGTTACGCCGCAGTTTGCGTTGCTAAAGTGTGTTTACTGATTCACATCCAGATTAGCAAAATCCTTTCGCGGTAAATATCCTTAGTCACAGATCATGACCCAAACACATTTCGAGGGCTACATCACAATATTTACCCAACAGCTTCTCAATCCCGACCCATAAATCAGTGACAACAAGATTAAATCACATTAGATTCAATTCAACTCGCTTATGATATTCAGTACCCGTTCTTTATGATATTATTCTTCTTATAATGGCCAAAGATAAAAGATATTTAATTTTTAGTTTAACACATTAGGAAAACATTTTGTTCTTCTATGTAAGGGTTAAATTAATTTCCAATACGAACAACTTCAATACATGATTTAGCCTTAACTTCAACTGAAACATTTGCAACTAAAGTAAACGTTTTTTTTTTTTGGCGTTTGACCATCAGTGGTACCATTTCTTTATCGATTCTACGTAGGAGTTTCTTTAATGTATTCTTTGACAGTACAACACAAAGAAAGGACCAATTTTCTGCCTGGGCCTGATAGAGGAAATGGTGTCACAAAGGAATTAAATTAAAATAATTCGACCAACAAAAAATCTAGACTAGAATTTGTAATCACGTATGTATGATATTAAAACGGCAGAAGCACTTTAAAACGCTTTCGGAGGAACTCTTGTATAAACAGCGTTCAAATTGAGTTTTTTATTCCTGGAATTTATGACTACAAGTCGGCTTTTTCTTTTTAGACAAATTTTATTATTTACGCTTTATGCGAATGGTGTCGATTCGTAAAAACAACTGTGCCTCCTGAAAAATATTTATTATTTGCTTATTTCTTGTTCTCTCGGCGTTCTATCCGATATTCGGCTCGGAATGACAAAACACGCCCTACTTTAATTATTCAAAATCTTGAATTATACCGAACTTTTTGCACGATCAATTTGAATACATTTAATATCTTCACGAACAAAAATAGTTGAATAATTTCGTAACGAAAACATGTTTCGAAAGTAACAAAGTTGCAGCGATCTTTAATTATTTAACTATCTTTGAGTTTGTTTGGACGCTACTTTAATCTCTGAATGTTCTATTATTTGCTTTCAAGCCGGCCCCAAGCTTTAAAGCTCTTAGGTCGAGATTAATTTAAAGTTGGAAGAATTGCTTAAGAAACTAGTTTTGTTATAATTTCGCCCCAGTTTGAAAATAAATTAAGCAGAAGTAAATTTTTGTAGCTAATCCGAAGAATGATTTGTCGCAATTAATTAATTGCAATAACTATAAGTATGTATTTATAAGGCTTTAAAGGCGAATTGGTGTTACATTATTCAATGAATCTTTAACGGTCCCCATTGTCTCGCCTTAAGTAAATGCTGTGACCCTAATTTTCGCCTAATGTCTTTGAAAACCAAATTACCACAAGCGAAATTAGTTTTGACTAAATTAATAGCAAATTTGTGCCTGACACATTTATTATCATTTATTGAATGTCCAATAAATTCAAATAAAAATGTATTTCATTTACTTCCTACAACAAGTCTGAAAGTGTGTTTATTTTAGTTTTATATGATCTAGGGCTGGCAGAGTTAAGTGTGTTCCTACTCGCTCTAAAGTGCGGGATTTGCAGCAGTTAGTGCACCCAAGGGCGAGCTGTAATAAAGATTAAAATAAAATTTAACGGGAGGAGCGGGTGAAAGTCCGCAAATGCACCGAAGATTATGTATGAGCTCGCTTATCGTTTTTTACCGATTAATTAAATTATTAAAACGGGTTTCGATGCACAAAACTTCTTTCATTATCCGCTTTTTAATGAATTTGTAGGAGTTAGAAGACAAAAAACTCGATCAATATTAAAATACCGTGTGGGACGCTGTTTTTAGAAAAAAATACCTTAAGACGAAGCATAACAGCATTTATTTCAAGAATGTCGAAGTACCTTAAATGAAATTCTTTAACATTTTGAAGTTTATCTGTGTTTTTACACACCCCCGGATTTTGCATTGTTAATATTCTTATTCATTCGCCTGAAAAATAGCAAACATTGCGTTTTTATTTTCCTGGAAAATAACATGTTCTAATTTAAAATCGCGAAATGCGATTTTTTGACGTGGAGAGACAACACTTTATAAAAGCTCCCACAAAATATTGTTTTTTATTTTAATGTTTTTTTATCTGTTTAATTAAAATTTAAAATATGTAATAATACAGGCTGTAAATGAAATAAGTACATTAATTTTAACTGGTAATAGAACTCGTCAAGACAAACAATTTTTCCTAATAACTTTTTTTTCAAAACGTTTTAGTTTTTGAGTTAAAATTATTTTAAAATCTTGCACAATTTTCTTACACGCCACTGGAAGCAAAGTTACCTAGTCGACAAGATTACCGTTTGAAACGGTTACCTTGGTTGCAGCTATTATTTATTGTTACTTTTCTTTGTTGGAGCATTTCATAAAAGGCTCGTCAATTTGTAGGGAGAAAAAATGATTTTAAAAAATGCGATTTTGGAAAAATGGTACATAGAAAAAGTGTTTGTCTTGATGAGTTCTACCACTGGTTAAAGTTAATGTACTTATTTCGCTTACATCCTGTATTTACTGAAAATTTACATAATCGTATTTTCAAACAATAGATGATAGACAAATATCTACAAATTCTAATAAAATGTTTTTTATTTGTTTACGTTACTCATTTTGTAGTCGAAACTCTATGCATAAAAAATTTACAGTGGGGAGAAAGCGAATGTCAGTCAGTTCATAATTTATGAACGAGACTTCATTGATGATAAATTGCATTTTTTAGCAGACAAATCAATGAATTTCATTTAGATAACAATGCACACATTTTAACCTTTCGCTGAAAGCCTACAATTTTTCTCTTCTGTAAATACAAATTTTCCTGGATTTTTCATAAACCACATGGGAACTCGCTCTATTGAAATACTGATTCGATTTACATTGTGCAGTAGCTGACGTATTTAACAAAAAAGACACTCGTCTAAAGTGGTAGTTTAGTAGTTTAGTAGTGTTTCATAGCAAACAGTAATTGTCCAACAGCTTTTTAAATTTTTGACTAGAAAGGGTATACAAGTTGATGCACATAACTTTACGACCCTGACGAATTTTAAATGCAACCAGTAATTGTAATTGTAATCGCTAGTGTAATTGTCATTGATGTCAGGGGTGTCCGGATTTCATGCTAATTAAATATAACTAAGGATATCAAGTTATAAATGAATAACGTATAATGGGTCGCATTTAAAGTTCGTCAGGTCGTAAAGTTATGAGACTCATTCTGTGTTTGGGGTGCAAATGAAAAAATCGCTTTATTTCAAGCATAATTACACATTTGAAATTTTGAAAATGTTTTTTCTGGGCTGTGGTGGGACATTTTAATAAGCACTGCACTTTTCTTCGGGAAAAAATTAAAAGTGACTGGATTTTACTTTCTAGTCCAGTTTGTTTTTGTCGACTTAAAACCAAGTCTTGATGCTTCATGTTTATTTATGTATTTATTATGAAAAATATGAGAGTTGCATCCTTCTAAAAAAAAGTTGAACTTTTGTGAGTAACTAAATTTTTCTTAAACCCATTAATGGTGGGTTCTTTCACTTACAATAGTGGAAATTTATAAAAAAAAAGGGTGCAAAAAAAGGAATTTGATTGATTCCAGTGGATGACACTTGCTGAAATCAAGTATTTATCGCGTTCGCAAGTTATCACCTGCTTGTGTAAATATTCATATTTACCGTGTTCCGCTTTGATCGCTTTGCATCGAAAAAAGCCCCGCAACACGTAAATTTTTTAAAACCCTTTCAAGTCTCGTCGAATTCGTGGTTTCAGTTGCTTCGCATCGAGTATTACCTACATTAAAAACAAGTTGCAACGTCGTATGTAATTTCAGGTTTCAGTGACCCGTACTGCATGCTCGGAATTCAACCGATGGCAGCACCGTCCTCTCCTCAACCCCAGCCGCTCACCCCTAATCGCACCCTGTCGGATGCTTGCGTCCCCGACATGCAGGGCAATCACGACAAGCTCCGGAAGCACCACAGCTTCAAACTCAGCTTTAAAAGAAAAGACGGACGAGTTAGGGAACAACGGGACAGCATCGTCGGTGCACTACCCGCTAAATTCATTCGCGCCACTTCGGTCAAACCCCACACGCTTAATCCGAAATGGAACGAGAAGTTCAGATTGTGAGTACCCAAAGGACTGACACTTCTTACAAACTTTAATCGAATGACAAATTTAAAGTTTACAAAAAGCGCTGAAAAGTTGGAGCGAAAATAAGGCTCACATCTTTTTTTAACAATTGATTGCTTGTTCTCACTGCTTTTGACAAGTTTAACCAAATCTAATTCAAAATATTGATAGCGAGTTTCCGTTTGAGACCGCACGCCAACGTTATTAGAACTGCAATCCATTTTATTGTCATGTCGCATAAAACATTTACAACTGCGGCTGTGTGCCGGTTTCTGGTTAATGCGTGTAACACTATTTTATATTTTATCACATAATCGGTCCCAGCCCATGTCAATTACCACTGTTCAAACTTTATTGCTAGCGAATTTACAATAGCCATTAAAACACCGTTATTTCTAATAAAAATTTGTTTTCAATTCCAAATTAAATGGTAAAAAATTAACTACAAAATAGTTTATTTTTATTCCACTTTGACATTTCTTAAATTAGCAACACATTTTATTTAACATTAACTCAAATCCCTTGTGATATGATACTATCATAGTATGTGATCAATTCATTTTTATACAGTTTTCTCTAAAATAAGCTCACTAATATAGTCATATTCTATATTATATCCCATTTCGGTTCATAGTAGAATTGCAACAGCGCAATTGAATTTTTCGGAGTGAAAAATAAAGCACAAATTAAAAGTTTCTGTTAAAGAGAAGAATTCTGTGTTCAACTAAATCCCAGCGCCAGCGTTTTGAGTTAAGAAAACCCACCAGAATCTCTCAATTTGTGTGCTCCTTTTCACTCCAAAAAATTCAAATGCGCTGTTGCAAAATTCTACTATGAACTGAAATGGGATATATAGATTTAATAAATAATAAATGCAACTAAAAGCATACAGTTTTTAAATTTATTACGTTCTATAACGCGACCAACCCATTGTGTTAAAATGGAAAAAGTGAACAAAACCGTGCCATTAATGGCGAACAAAATATTATGCTAAAATGATGTTATTACAACAGTGTCTGGAGTAGGAAAATTACGTGTGTTTAAGGTCGTTCGTGCTCTTTACGATTTAACGTCAATGTCAGTGTCAAAATTTAATTTGGACGAACTTCAGCGACAACGAGCCAGCAGCTCTTCTAATCGTGGAGATTAAAAGTGAAATAGAATAGATGCTCGCTTTGAGAACATCGCAGGACAGGAAATAGTATTGGTCGAAATCAAGCGATAAATGTTAATGTATTTCAACATTGCCCTCTTGATCTTCGAAATTGCTTATAAATATTTAACGTAAAAAAACTGAAGTTTTCCAAATCTATTTCGCCACTCAAAGTTAATCTACGTATTACGAACGTGTAAAAATATAACTGACGATAATCAACTTAACAGCCTTAATTTTCATCAAACACACAACCGCATAAAACTCATTACCGAAAAGATTGTAGCTACTAAACTTCACAAAAGGATGTTAAGAAAGTTTGTGACACAAACAGCCTTAAAACACCCCAGGCTCTAAAAATTTACACGTAACTTAAGACGAGCAAAAATACGTTTTGTGTTACTCGTATTTTATAGCAATTTGCATTTCCCACGAATACAATACGTACAACACATTATCCGCTAAGGAATAGTCTCAACACATGTTGCCGCCAGCAAAAGACGAAACCTCGGATTAAAGCTTAGTTCATTGAGACAAGAGTGACGGATTTATTAACAGTCATCGCGGAAATGTAGAAAAGCATTTCCTTAAGTTATTCAAGGAGAATAAATAATCGCTTTTAAGGGAATTCATGTTGTACATGCATGCACACACACTGTGGAGTGAAAATTAAGTCCTTATTATGTTTCATTCTGTTTAGCTTTTATGACAATGTGACAGAGCAAAGATAAAAGGGCTGTAGAATTAAACAAGGTTTTTATGACTGTAATTAAAAAAGTTTGTGTTAGTTTGACCCTCCATAATGTTATCAAGTTGTTACATGTTATTTTCATAATAATGCAAATGTGAAATTGCAACTTTCACACTATTTACAAACTAAGCGCATGCTTACATATTTCAGTATTCATAAACACAAAGCAAAAAAACATAATATCTCTGTCTATACAATTATAAAATAAAACAAGAGGTAGTAAATTATCCCGGCGCATCCACCATTTTTGCTTTAAAAATAATATAAAACTTTAACTGCTTTTAAGATGAAATTGCGACAAAACTAATATCTGATAAGTGATATCTGATAACCAAGACGACAAAATACCTCTCGAGAGTTAATTACTTCGACACTTATTAATATTAATAAAGATAATACAGGGTGATTCTTAAATAGACCGACAAAATTTTATCACAGTCTTCCAAGGATAAATAGAGACGATCTGAACCATATTTACGTTTTTATTTCATAGGGGTAGAAACCCCTTAATCCGTGCCACTTACGACGCTCATGAGTTTAAATTAGTTGTATTGGAAAAAATGTGCTCCTTTTCATCATGAATATCGATAATACCCAGTGATCATTGTTGTATTGATCAAGTACATTGTCATCAGATGATTATCATGCTTTCCACTAACTGTGCTAATACTACTTACGAACACATCAGTGGCGTACGCTTTGTCTCCAACATAATTTAAAAAAAAATATTTCGAAAACGGTTATACAACATAATTTAAAAAAAAATGATTTCGAAAACGGTTATACAAGGAATTTTTTTACTATTTTTCCCGGCATGTACTCTTTTGACACTACCTTAGGTAGAATTTTGTCGGTCTATTTAAAAATCACGCTGTATATGGGTACATATTAATTTTGTTAACTATTAACTGACATTTTAGAGTTTTTCTACTGAAAATGCCGTACTTTCCTAGTTATTAATATCAGTTTTTGTTAATTGCCAACCTGCATACTTGTCCGAAAATTGCTCGGCAATTAATCCCGAGCGAAATTCCCAGTAAGTTAGTCTTTAACTTGCTTTTAACGAACCCTCATTGTGCCTCGAGAATATCCATCATAATGTACGATCCGAAGTTAGCATCTTGCGAAGGGATCGTATTTCATCAACTAACTAGGCCTTGTCTATTACTAAAGGTGTAACAAAACAGTGTTTGCAGTTATAGCATCCATTACATAAATATTACTGTTTCCGGTGACTACAAAACCCCATCTGTTAAACTGCGTTAGACGCCTTAAATAATAAAACCGTGATGGACACATTAATCTTGCCTTGCTAAATTAAAAGAAAAAACGCTAGTGGAACTTAATAAAAGACAGTTTAATTAATGCATATGTCTTAATTTCCTGGAACAAAACAACCCATTTGGTGCTTTAGTATTGCGTAATTTCCTTAGTTCTTATATAAAAGAACGATTTACTTGCAATCAGGTTTAATTTATCAACAAGCAGGTTTAATTGCAACACTCCGTTAGATTATAATTAAAATTTACTAAGCTGCTATTAGGTGGAGCGTCGTGAAAGTGTCGTACGCATAAAGGGATTTGTTCAAAATTAGAGAACTGGCTTTAGGGTCTACAAAGGTGACCCGTTTTAATAAACCCTTTGCTTTATTTAGAATTACCGTCTACCGACAAGCCTCAAACATCAACATTTATTCAGGTAGGGCTTTTTCATAAAGAAAAATCTAAGTCTTTTAAATTCAGACCTGAGCATGGATTTTCCGACTGCATGGCTTTCAATACAACTCAGCATTTTACCTGCAATGAAAGGGTATTTTCGATCTAGTTTTAAACATGTGTATCGTAGGGAAATAGCTGCTATTCATACCAAGATGCTGAATGATTCATCAAAAACGTTAATCCATTAACTATAGACCTTGTGTTGAGATAGGAAACATTACACCCACCTTTCTCAAAGCAGAGGTTAAAGGAATTAATATTCCAGTTAAGCATGTTATTCTCTAACGGTAATCTAAATTTAGCTAGATTTCCCACAGATTGTGCAACATACTGAATCCTAATTCTCCTTCATCGCGTTTTGTTATTAAAAATTCCGCAGTTTATAATAGCTGTTTGGTCTCGTATTTCTTGTATTTTCAGCAATAAAGTTTTTTATAATAGCTCGCAAGTATACAACTGCAGCACTGCAGTGCAATACCAGAATTCGCTTTATGAGACACTTGCATGGTGTTCTGTTATTCGACTGTGAATAATTCAGAAATATTTAAAGTTTGAACCCCAAATCAATTTTATTTTCCAAGTAAGAAAAGTCTGATTGCCAGCTTAACATTTTGAATCGCCAAATTATAATTAATTTATAAGATATTTTCCTTATGAAATTCGTCTTAATTTGTAGGTTCTAGATTCACTTGATACAAAAATTATAAATCTTTTAGAAATGTTGCAACACTGCTTTAGCAGGACCCTAAAAAGCATATATCTGTAGAGCAACTACATTGAATACAATTATTTCATATAGCATTTTAATACTTCCAAACTTTAAAGGTAGTCGAAAAGTTGATTATTAATTTACTAATTTAATTTGTAGGTTCTAGATTCACTTGACACAAAAATTATAAATCTTTTAAAAATGTTGCAACACTGCTTTAGCAGGACCCTAAAAAGCATCTATCTGTAGAGCAACTACATTGAATACAATTATTTCATTTAGCATTTTAATACTTCCAAACTTTAAAGGTAGTCGAAAAGTTGATTATTGATTTACTACTTTAAAAAATTAAGAAAGAATTTTTTCAAATTACTAGTACGAATATTTGGAACAACACTGAAAATTTATGGTGGAGATTACAAAACATATAATATCTAAACACCTTTCGAGAGCTACTTGCTGCATTAACATATTAAAATGAATATTAAGAGAGAACAAATAAATGTCTTTATAACGACATAGATATTTACATTACCACCTTCATTGCTAATGAAGTAATAAAATAATAAATAAATTTAAAAAAATTGGATTTGTTTTGTTTACCAGACGATTTTCGATTTCACATATTTATCAAAGACCGTTAGGTGATGTTTTAATAATTGTTAAAAATTTATATTATTTAATTGATTTTTCAAAGTTTTAATATTAAAACTTAAAAGTGGATATAAAGGTCAATCTATTGAAAATTTAGGACTGTTAAACAAATAAAGTTTGACTGCTTTTTATTACCAGTTTCTTACGGCACCTATCGTTAAAGTTTTCGAATCTATCGCTATTTTATATCTCCGTCCCCTATCAATCAACACTGCGCAGCCGCGTAAGGTTATTAAGTTTTGGGAAAGGGCAGTTTGTTTGGTTTTTCAATTGGGCCGCTTCAGCACACATATGAATACGGTTTCGTCAAAAGAAATTTAAAAACACTTAAAATGTATGGAACTCTTTTTTTATTACATACTTAATATAATTATTATTAACGAAAATATTTGTACTCTTATTGGAGATTGTAAAATCATGACTATCAAAACTCAATAACAAACCATTACATAAATAACTATTTATTAGATATTGTATTCTTTTTTACACTTTTTATAATTTACTATTCCCGAATCCGGAGTAGAGTTTAACCTGGAGTGGCTGGACCCGGAGTTTGATGGGTTTTCCTGCCTGCAAGAACAAAACAACAAATATAGAATTGATTGGCTATCGTTTTTTTTTAAATTCTTAATGCTAGATCAAGGGCAATACTCAAAAATCTTGGTTGCGTCTGATCCAGATATTGGGGAGGCACTTCATAGCCATTTAACCACAACGGGAACAATGGGAATGGTGTTATTGACAACACCCCATTCCCTGCTACGACGCTAACGGCTATAAGGTTAAAATTCATAAAAAAAAACAATCTCCAAAAAAGACATCTTCGTTTGTTGACTACCGATTTGGAAC
Source organism: Tribolium freemani (assembly GCA_939628115.1). Taxonomy (NCBI): domain Eukaryota; kingdom Metazoa; phylum Arthropoda; class Insecta; order Coleoptera; family Tenebrionidae; genus Tribolium; species Tribolium freemani. Next base: position 12,520,303 of record OW626785.1, on the reverse strand, counting down.
TGTTTAAATTTTTCAGTTAAATCACATTTTAAAAAAGGTAATAAAAATAGGGTAGTTTCCATAAAAAATTGATGTTTCAATAGAAAAAATGGGCTTAAAAACAGGTCATTTTCTCAATTTTTTTGTGTTTTTGAAAAGACTTCAATGTGCTGTTTTTCAAACTCAACAAACTTCAACGACTAAAACTTGAAAATCGACTCATTTCCCTAAAAAAAATGATGATTTGGGTAAATCTGAGTTAGAAGTTAGGGATTAAAAATAAGGGTAAAAAGTCAAATTCAACCTTGTTTTTGATGTTTTGATTTACAATTTATAAATAGTTGTTTGCGTATTCACCCCTTACTTAAGTTTTTTGGATATTACATAATCATTATTGATACGACAGTACAGATAACTTTACCTAACTGCTTTTAAGAAATTATCTTGAAATATTTTTATTGCATTTTGGCAATCATTCATGCTCCAATAGCACCTCGGATGTGATTTTCTAAACGGAATGAAAAATGCTAACTAAAAAACTTTGTAATAGTTACCTACAACACGAGATTTTTTTTTCATTTCATCATGGTTGAATATTCCCGTAATTACAAACCTCCACTAATTTCATTGATTTGGAATGTAGGCTATTTTTAACAATTTCCCGTGGAAATTTAAACTTGCCTGCGGAGTATTGCAGTTGCAAATTTAAATATCCTGAAATTTTCGTAAATTACAACTTATTTTTACTTACATTTCAGCAGGCTTTCTTCCTTGAAAGTTTAGTTTGTATATTTTTTCGCGAAACCAACGGTGTTAAAAGCTTACTTTCCGTATTTTTTTGAATAATTCCAATCAATGCAAATCGCACGTCCACAACTTTTGCTCCAGTCATTAAAAGTTGTGCAAAATTCCGAATTTAGTCACAAACGCCTTACCTTCCAGCGACATAGACGACATCAACAGCGACTCCTTGCACCTCGACATATGGGACCACGACGACGAAAGTTCAGTGCTAGAAGCAGTCAGCAAACTAAACGAGGTTCGAGGAGTTCGAGGTTTGGGCCGATTTTTCAAGCAAGTTTGCCAATCTGCGAGACAAAGTTCGCAAGATGATTTCCTCGGTTGTGTTACGATTCCCCTCCAAGACATTCCGTCGACAGGTTTGGAAGGCTGGTTCAAGTTGGAAGCTCGATCTCAGCGCAGCTCGGTCCAGGGCCGCATCCGCTTGAAATTGTGGCTCTCGACCCGCGAAAACCGCGGCGCCTCTGAGGAGGACAACTGGACCGAGCTCATCCAGCACGAAAGCCTCTACGCAACGTTTGTCGACTACGAGCTAAAAAACTGGAACCGGGAGTCCTGGACTTGGAGCGGGGACCTCCCAGGACCGGCCCTCACGATTTTGCACCAACACGCAGTCCAAGGTTTTGATTTATTTACTAGTTTTACTGTTTTGGCGTTTGTGGTGATGTAAGGAAATGTAAATTCTTTTAGGGGATTTGACTGAGCTTCAAACCGCCGTGGCCCGCTTTGTGGCTGCCTGTAGAGTCTATCTGAAGCATCCTCTGGATCCCCGTTGGATGCTCCAATTACTGACAGACATTGAAAGCGCTTGGATGAATTTCACTTTGACAAGAGAGGAGGAAATGTGGCTCGCTGAGAAGTTCACCGCAATGCAAGGTAAGTGCGCAAATTTTCACCTTTGGGGTTTATTAATTTTAATACGACAGAGAGATGGTTGCAACAGTTGCGCCACCACCGACAGTTGTTCCCAGCCCTCCATCCCCCGTCTCTAGTTCGTCTTGAATACGTTCTGCGATGCCTTGCCTACATGTCGAATATGGTAGGCAGAAACGCGCTCACTGTTCCATCTGATTAGAGTGTTTCAGAAAGCATTTTGGAAATGCTGCCCCTTCAATAAGGAAATCCGCGGTGAGATAGTGGCCACCCTTCGCAAAGGGACACCTGAATGGTTTCAAAGCCTAAAATCGTCTATTATGACCTCAGATGAATACGACGCCTGTTTTGTTGACTTCTGCTCGGAAGTTTATGTACATTTGCAACACGGACTATCTCATTATCATCCTCTCTTTGAGGGGTATGTCGACTTTTATTTACTTTGTTTAATCGTCTCGTTTACACATTTTCACCTAATCTTGGAATATTTCATATTTTCGGAAACACAAGTTTTCGCTTATCTGCATTTATATGTTTGGAGTGTAAGCTACAGGGAAATCATTTCGTTTCAAGCATAAAAGCAGTGCACTCACGCTTTAATGATAGGAAAAGGTCGCAACACACCGTGAAACTTTTCCTTTAAAATCTATACATCTACTTCATCTTCATCGATCATTATAACTTTTAGGAAGTTAAAAACATTATTTAGGTGTCAAAAAAGGTTTTAAAAAAACGGACATTTGGAATTAAAATCTGGTAATTTAGGATATATTTTTTATTAATTCCTACCACAGGAAAAATAAAAACATAATAAACCAATAAATTCCATTACAAAAACAGACTGAACAAAATACGTTTTATGAAAAACTCAATTTTTTTATTGCACAAATATAAAAATTTAAAGAAATCAATTAAGTGTTGAACATAAATATTATTGTTCTAAATTTTCTCTTGTAAAGTTAGTTTTTTTCTGTAAAAAATTTTTAGTTCATTTTCTATGTACTCACTATACAGAAATTCATACTAGTACTAGTTCTAAAATTAGATATCTGATTGATTACCAATTACCATTACCAATATTTTTATTTTCAGTGGATTTTTATATTCAAATTTTTTGTATAATTTGTCACTAACTAATTTGTCCACAACTCCTGAAGTACTTTTTACAAAAATTTGCATTTTGTTCATGTTCAGTAGCTACAAGTGACCTTATTTTTTTCAATTTTGTTATGATGCTATTAACAAAAATTTCAGAGTGAGAAAATAAGTCATTTTTCAAAGTGGCTTGACAAAAATAATGCTGTGCAAGAGCTCGTCAATCTTCAGTATTAAAAGACAGTGCAACCTTAAAAAATAATTTAATATACAACAGTAAGAAATTGGAAAACTGAAATTATAAGAAAGTGAATAAACCACGAAAAACTGAAAAATTTTGAAAATGATTATGAAATACGGTGAAATTAAGCGGAAATACTAGAAACTTAAAAACTGTGCGGTTAAAAGAAGCTATGAGATTGAAAGACTGGAAGCCTGAAAAACAAAAAATCTTTAGATGTAAAACTAAAAAACCATTAAATTGACACACCAGATGTATTGTTTTTGAACTAAATGGTAATGAAAAAAATTCCTATTTTGAATTAGGAAGGTTAAACACAACTTTATGATATTTAAAACACATTTAGGATACAACAGGTCAATTTAGTAATTTAGGAAAAACAAAAAAGATGACAAATATTTACATTTTTAACAGAACAAATTTATTCTGAGTTTCAAGAAAAGCCCTTAAAAATTGCGGGTTAAGGAAGTTTCCTAAGATCCGGTCTCTAATAATTATTTATTTAGAATTTATCTATAATTTTAAGACTTCGATTAGATCAGTACACTGAAGATCTTTATGTAGTCTTGATGTGTATTAGACCAGTTACGTAGTGTATGGGAAAATTGCATTTAGTGTGTCTAAATGTCGTGTTCCATTTCGTTGCTTGGAAGTTTTAAATGCTAGTTGCTGCAGACTAGACGGTTAAATCACTACTTAATTTCTGTTTCTCTCTCATTTCAGCACAAATGGAATCCCCTACTTCAGCGTGGTGTTTAAACAGCTAGATAAGTTAATGTCAGACGAGGTAATCGCATTTCTGAACCAAAACGAGCACCCAGACGCAGCTTACAGCCGACTTATCTTTTCTGTTTATTTGGAAGTGAAAGATTTGGCCACTTTTCATCAAAATCTGCCGTCCGGTGGCGAACATAAATTGTTATTAGTTCGTTGTCATGAATGGTTTGAACCGTCTGTTAGTTGTTGGTTGATTGTATGTAAAGCGAAAGCTTTACAAAGGGTACGAACTGCAGTCGAACTTCAAAAGCCTTGCGAGGGGGACAAATTAGTGAAGCACAGTTCGTCTGCAGTTGATGTAGTAGCGATGTTTTGTCAATTAAGAGACTTCTGGAGACTCCTTCAATGGCCTAAGGCACATTCCATTCCTCTTCTGTCGCAACTTCTCGACTGTATATGTTCAGCTGCGTTATTATACGCCGATATATCCTATCAAGGGTTGATGGAAACGGGGTATTTCGACAGGATGGGGCCCTTTAAAATTTCCGACGAAATGTGCATGACTGTCAATAATCTGGAATATGTTTACAAGTTCGTGTCTTTATTAGGTTGGAACACATCAAGGTTTAAGCCGATGTAATTCAGTCGTTCTGTTACAGAAAATTACTTTGATTTTGTAACACTCGAAACGATCGCCTCGGAAATACAATGCGCTACTTTAACTAACCAATTAGATAGCACATTAAGTCAGTTCCAAGTAAGAATAATGGACATAATAAAGCGTGTAGGGCCACAAATGCAAGAAGCACTTAGGAAAGCCATGTTTCATGTTGCTTGGTCTCCAGACACTCTACCTACAAATCAAGCCGTGGAGCCGCTCTTTGAATATCTGCATACACATCTACATGCACTCAACTTGTACTTGTTGCCTCAGAACTTCGAGCGAGTCCTATACGACGTACATTTTGATTCCTTTTGTGCTCCTTCACTCTGATGATTATTGTAGGTCTGGGAGTACACTTTATCTGAATTAAACCATCAAATGGATGGTGGAACAAACACTGACGAGATGCCCCCAATGTTCCACGAGAGACTCCATGCGGCATTAGAGCTCATGGTTGACTTCTTCCACTGCGAGGGAAATGCGCTTAGTATAGAAAGTTTGCATTCATCCATATTCTGTCAAATCGAACAAAGACTGCAGTATCACAGGACGGATACGGAAACCCTCATTGAAATTTTCTACAACCAAAGGCTCCAAGAACAACTAAACACGACCAGCAGCCCCTACGGAAGCCTCGCAGTTCGAGCGTACTTCAATCACGACTCGCTCTGTGTCGAGGTTTGTTTCGCAAAAAAATCGTAAAAATTACTTTTGAGCTTCCTAGGTCCTGCACGCAAGAGACATAATTCCCTTGGACCCGAACGGCTTCAGCGACCCCTTCGTCATAATCGAACTCTTGCCGCACAGAGTTTTCCCCCATTGCAACGAACAACAAACCAACGTACACAAGAAAACCCTTCATCCAATTTTCGACGAATGCTTCGAATTTAGTGTTTCCTTAGAGCAGTGCCGTTCTCCCGGAGCCATGATCGCCTTCACGGTCATGGATCACGACGTGCTCACGGCTAACGACTTTGCCGGAGAGGCCTTTCTGGCCTTGGGGAGTATTCCCGGAGTCGCCGATACCACCGGAGTGGACAACTTCCACGGTCTCAAACCGGTTGAGCTAATTCTTATGCAGCAACACCAAAAAAGTAAGTGCCTTTAAACAACCAAACAAGCGAGCTACTTGTCGATTTTTCAGATCACCCTATTCTACAAATATTGGAATCTCGAGTGGCTGATCGATTAGCTGCCGAATTCGTACGAAAACAGAGACAGAGATTCGCAAATAAATAAATAAATAAATAAATAATCTAGTGTAATATAATAATGTTTTGTACATCTCTCTTCCTACGAAATGGTTGTCAAAAATTCAAGCGCTATTTTTTCTACGTGATGTGTCTATGAGACAAACTAACAATTTTCGAACTAATTCGCGCACTGAACATCATGTACATATTTAAATGTAATACAAGTATTTTTTATATGTTTCACTATTACTTATCCAAAGTTATGGCGGAAATGTTGGTTTGTCAGCTGCAAAATACTTACTGTTCAGTCTAGAGACTTTTCTAATGTAAGAACTACTTTTCTATGACTGATAACGTGTTAGAGCTAGATTTCTTACAATAACACGTACAAACAACGTCAAAAATGCCAGGGCTTTTCATTTCTACGATTGCCGAATCAAAATACTGATCATATCATCGCAGAATGAACCATAACTTGTAATTTTTTAAACCGCTGTAGGCCTTTTGGCCATAAAACTCCAGACAATCCGCACACAACGCATCAAAGCGATTTTTATGCAATCTGGCATTTTGGATGAAAGAAATTGATGTTGCCCTTACTAGAATATGAACCTGCGACTTAAGTGCACTCCTGTTTTGGCTTTCTTTGATATGTGAAGTCTATACAATCATTTGGACATCTGTTTAACTGATGTTAAAAGAATAAAATAAGATATGTGCATTTGACTAATAACTATCGCAACTTTAAATAAAAATCTAAATACGACAGTAATACACACTTAACGCCTGTTACACGTACCTATTAGAAAATCTCTACTTATGTATGTAGTACGCGTTGTCCTTCATTATTTTATTACTGTCGTGCATAAAATTATAAAAATAATTAAATTGTAAATCCATAATATAAAAAATGTAGTACGTTATTAACGCACATGAAACAATCATATAATTATTAAAAAAGATAATAATTTATATATATACACTGTTGTTCATAAGAGTTTATATGAATTGTAAAGAACCTATACATATCTTGCACACTTTACCACGCGGCAATCAAAATCCTGCTTATTTATTTATTCACGCTTTCCGACTGTGTGATAAAATATAATGAAGCTTGAGCTTTCAGACTAAATTTATTTTTTCATCCCTTCATAACGAGCTTAATGTACTGTATGTCAATTGAAATCAAAATATTGTATTCTATATATTTAATTAATGTGATATATCTTGTCTTTGTCTACAAATCAATAAACCCAAATAAAATACCATGTTCCCATTAAATTTTTTTTCTTTAACCCAAATCCCATCGACGAGAACGATATGCATCAAGTAAATATTTAAACATTTTATAAACTTTCAGGAATGTACTAAGATCACGAGAAAAATATATTTCAGTTCATAGTAGAATTGCAACAGCGCATTTGAATTTTTAGGAGTGAAATTGAGAGTTTCTGTATAAAAAAAGAATTCTGTGTTAAACTAAATCCCAGTGACACACTTTGAGATAAGAAAAACCACCAAAAACTCTCCATTTCATTTAAAAAAATGCAAATGCGCTGTTGCAAAATTCTACTATGAACTGAAATGGGATCAGGGGCGGATGGGGCCACCGGGAGTTCGGGAATTTTCCCGGTGGGCCGCTCGCTAATGGGCTGCTGAAATACTAATACAAAATACTAATATTCGACTGGAGTGTCGAGACATAAAGAGCAGCACCTTTTTTTATACATACACTTGGTCGTTTTTAATGATTTCAAGGTGCTTGATTGAAAATAAAATATTAAGTTACAGATACTAACTAAACATGCTTTGATTGCTGTTTCTGCTTATAAAATCACTGAAGGTGTATTTTTTTAAGCGAAGAAATGAACAAATCTCAGTTTCAAATTAGCGTTTGCATCGATATTTTCGGTCGTGTCCACGTGTCAAAATATACTTATTTCGCAACATCTTCAGAAGTTATCCGTGACGGTTTAAGGGAAAAACAGTGGTAATAAAACATAAATGCATTGCATTGGCTCGTCCCGTTTAGTTAATTTGACAACAAAATTTCTCAAAAATCAAAATTTAGACTACCTAACTAGGTATAAAGAATTTGTGATTGATTTTACATTTTGAAAAAATCGTTTTTAATGCTCAATGTTATTATCGATAAATTAGCCAATATTACTTTTTTGTTGAAAAGAGAATTAATATTTTAGTTAATATAGATTTATTATAAGAAAATAGTTTTCGTTCAATTCGTAGAGGTAAAGAAGTTTTTGTACTCACAGCGTTTGGATTGCTATTTCCCGGTTATCTCCAGAGAGTGGGAAACGAACTTTCCTGCACTGCGGTGTTTTTTACTTTGCAACAATGGCTATAGGAACTTTTAATAGGTTGGTTGGTATCGCTCTCATTGAGATGAAAACGGTTATTTTTTTACGATAAGTGACAGTTATTGTCAATTTTTTGATTGTCTGAGCTATTACCAACCCATTAGCAAAAAACACTAAACTATAAAAAATATTAATTTTTAATTCTTTTTTGAGAGATTTATTACAAAAAATATTGTACCTAACTTTTTTGGAAAGTTGGAAAGCAATTTCCCACATTTGCACTTCATGCAACCCTCGCTGCGCTCGTGTCCCAAACAAAGTGCTCATGTGGGAAATTGTATTTTACAAACACGTTAGCTAATTAAGTAATTAACTATTTCTCACTCCCACGTTGGTAAATTAACATTATATCGTCAAAAAGGCAACAATAATGGAAAGTAAAACATTCCAACAGATTGTATCTGAGGACAAAAAACGATTTTCCGTGGCAGGTTACTTTCCGTGCTTTCCACTCTTTGAAACCACCATAAGTTCGCTCATACCTCGATTCCTCGGTTTTTATGAAAAAAAAGGGATGGTCAAACTGTATTATCACTGACTTCAATTTCAAAAACATTTCCATTTCTTCTGATTCACTTATTGCAAAAAATATTTTTTTTATGTTTATTGCGGTTCACAACTTAAAATCTTGAGTAATTATTATTAACATTATTAGTTAATTTCCTTTTGTGATAGTGAGAAAAACGTAATGAGTAACGCGTAGGTAAGTACGTTTCTTTTTTATTCTCGGTGGCTTCACAAACAACCACCTTGGATAAAAAAAAATTAACTTACCGCTACGTGCAGGGAGCTCAAATAACTATTAAATACGTATTTATGACCCTCTTACATAGTTAAAATTTTTCGTATCGACAGCGCTATTCATTCATCAGTGGCAGTGGGCCGTTTTTGAAATTCTAGTGTGCCGTCTTTAAAATTTTCCCGGGCCGCCTAACAGTACCCCATCCGCCCCTGAATGGGATGTAGCTGTTTCAAAACTATGTAAACGCCAACGTTGCATTTTCTCTCAAAATTAGTTGTTATAAATTAATGTAATTTATAGTTTCAATGAGAGATCTAATCATTAATAACTATTTTACATTATTTATATCAACCTTATTTAAAAAAATAATTTGGTAAAATGCGACAGCGTTTACATAGTTTTGAAACAGCTATACAAGAGTGTGATACAAGGTAAGTCAATAATAATCACACAAAAATCAGGGTTTGCTATTAAATATAAACGTTATATTTTTCTCTATGTGGATTTTTCAGAATTGCGAGGCGAAGCGAAGCGTAGCCGAGCTATGCAATAATTGCGAGGCACAAAACCACTTTTAATCCTAATGAAACATGTTATTTTTTCTCCAACAGTAGCAAATGATTTAAAAAATCTTGGGGTGTCATTTTTTCTTGTATAAAAATTTTTTTTTAATCCGCCGCATTAAAATAGACCCATTGTCTTAGTAACGCGAACTTTTTTTCTTACTTACAAAAACGTCAATTTTACTTTTCATAAATGGTATTATTAGCTGTTTCAAAACTATAAAAACGCCAACGTCGCATTTTACCAAATTATTTTTTTAAATAAGATTGTTAAAGTTGTAAAATAGTTATTAACGATTGGATCTCTCATTGAAAGTATAAATTACATTAACTATTATTTTTTAGAAGTGCATGAATATTTGATAGCAGCTAATTTTGAAAGAAAATGCGACGTTGGCGTTTTTATAGTTTTGAAACAGCTAATAGAAATGGTTGGAGAAAAAATATTATTTCTTGTCATTTTAAAATTCTAAAATGTCAAAGCACGGATTTTCAAATGTAATATACTTATTAATGTTTTGATTAATATTTTTTGTAAGAAATTACAAACCACTTTTGAAAAAATTTAGGGGCATAGAAAAAAATATAAATTATTTAACACTAATTTTTGTAATTGTGATTGTTTCATTATTAATGAATTATTATTATTAATGAAACATTCACAAAAATTAGTGTTAAATAATTTATATTTTTTTCTATGCCCCTGTTTTGTAATTGTGATTGTTTCATTATTAATGAATTATTATTATTAATGAATTATTATTATTAATGAAACAATCACAAAAATTAATGTTAAATAATTTATATTTTTTTCTATGCCCCTGAATTTTTTCAAAAGTGTTCTGTAATTTTATTCTTACAATAAATAACTGATATTGCTGATATCTTATTTTGAAGATAATGATAGTTTGTTTATACTGAATCATTATAAACTATCATTATCTTCAAAATACACACTATCAAGCAATAAGTTCAATTAGAATTTTTGATTGAGAAATAATCCACAACACAGTCCACAAGTAATTCACACAGACACCCTGTATTTTTTTACACAAAATAATTTCTATAGGTTAGCCGTAGTACCAGAACGTATTCCTGGTTGCCTACATCATGAAATATTTTTTAACTTTAAAATTTAATTGCAATTTAAGATTTTTCATAATCAAAAAAACAGGGTAGGTTCCTTAAAATTTTGACTTAAAAAATCTCTTAAAAACGGATAAAATCAAAAAGTGTGTGTAAAAAAAATGTAAATAATAACACGTAAAAATAGCACCAGTCATTTTGCGCACAATTATTAAAATTAATAAATTAAAAAATGAATGGCAATTTCCAAAAAATTTCAAAAAAATCAAGTTTGTTAAGTGCAAATTTCGGTAACCTTAACCCCTTAACAAAAACAAAAATAACCAAACCATTGAAATAAAAATCAAATTTGTGGGTGTTGAGCCTTGTCAAATATTTAATAATAAAATACCTAAAGCAACAAATAACCCTCTGTAAAAATTATAGATTTGGAAAAGTACGGTTCAATACCAAAAGAGCTCGTAGTTGTCGCGCTGCCCTTGGGGCGAATTGACATGCGCACTAGTGACAACAAGCTGAAAATCGTCGTTCGGAGCAAATTCTGGTGGTGCCACTGATGTTCTAAATAAATCGCGCAATTAGCGTTATCTGATAAAAAACCGCGTCGCACCAACTCGCCCCCGAGCCCGTGTTCGAGACTATGCTGCACCGACAGCCCCCGAGCCCCAGCTAGCACCGTTCGAAGGCAGGCAATACGGTAGGTGGCCGCCACAACGCGGGGTTTCTCTGGCACGTGTAGCTGTCACAGGGATGCCGGCGTCCACCCTCGAGCCCGTGAACGCGGCTTTGCGCTCCGCCCTCACAAAGACCGACGACAGCTCCCTGGACACGCAATTGGCGGGCTCCACCAAGAAGGCCCTCCTGTCCAATATCGACTTCGAGCCGGCCGGGAGCTACCAAAGCACCGTCTTGGACAAACTCAAGTCGAAGTACATTGTTTTAAAAAGCTCGGAGACTCCGCAGCCCAGGTGAGTTTCGCCGGTTTTGAGGGGGGCCCTTGTGATTTTTGTCTCAATCAACAGCAAGCCTGAGGGAGACATGGGCGCGGATGAAACGCTCAAATTGGCTAGTTACGAGTTGTATCCTTTTGAAGCTGTGCAGTTAGGTTGGAGTAAATGTGACTGGTCAGTGGGGGCCGGAATGATTAACATGGGAAATACCTGTTATCTCAACTCTACGCTTCAAGCACTGTTCCACGTTCCCGCTCTCGTCAATTGGCTCATTTCTGATAAGGAACACACAGCTGAATGTCAAGACTCAGGTTTGTAAACCACAAGCATTTTTTTATTTACAAAATTTTATTAAAAATAAACTGAACAAGTACAGTGTGGGAAAAATTAGATAGTGTTATCAAATAAACCATTAAAATATCTTCTAAACGGAAAATTTTATCTACATAATAATGAAATCTAACATTTTGGTTTTAAACGAAAATAAATCACCTCTATATTAACGTATTATTATTGTGTTAAATTGTTTTCAAATAATAAAATTAAAGTGCAACAATATGGTTAATCTAGATTTCTACATTACCGGTACCGGCAAAGAATCTTTCAGTATACTGGTTCTTTCGTTGATTTTATTTGCGTTTTTTTTCTTATTTCTCTCAGATTATATTTTTGAAAAGATTAAAATTTCCTGTTTGTTCACAATTTTCGTGGTATTGGGTAAATTAGAATCGGCTTTTTAAGTAATGTCACTCTTATTACCGTTGGCACCACTAACCATTTTATTCATGGTAATTTTAATAAAAGAAGTTGGTAGTTCCGGGTTTTGATTATTTTGAAAAAAAAAAATTACAAAATGTCTAAAAATCGCCTAAGAAAACAGCAGTTACAAGAATTGTTATGTTTTTTTTTATACAACTTGGCTTAATACTTTTTGAATTTAGAGACTATAAGTTTGAAATTTTGGCGTAAATTATAAGGAATGCTGCTTTGATAAACGTTCTCTACTTTTTAGCAAGTGTCAAAGATACTGAATAATTATGATTCAGAATTAAATAAAGGTGTCTAGTAGTACCGCATTTGAGGAAGAAGTTGAAAATATGTCAAATCTAACGAAAACTGACTAAAATTAAAGAAAAACTTAAAACATGCTTCAACTTGAAGCTCATTTTAAATAAATTACACAAAATAACTTATTGCTGTGCTTATTGCTACATAAACGGTTTGCCCGTTGTATTTCCCATTTCAGCAGTTCATAGTAAAATTTTGCAACAGCGCATTTGAATTTTTTGATTTGAAATGAAGCACAAAGTGCGAGTTTCTGGTGGGTTTTCTTGGCTTAATATTTGTCGCTGGGATTTAGTTTAACACAGAATTCTTTTCTTTCAATTTGTGCTTTATTTCACTCCAAAAAATTCAAATGCGCTGTTGCAAAATTCTTCTATGAACTGAAATGGGATATAATTGTACTTACGTGTAGTCTGTTTCTGTAAATAGCATTGAATTGTGTCTGTAGACAGAAAGGGGTGATATCTATTTTCAGGTATTCGATAATAACGCTTTGAAATGACTCTGCATCCAAAATCTATAAAAGTCAAAATTTTGACAATTTTTAAGGAATACACCCCTAAATACACCTAAAAAAACAAACAAAACATGTGGCCATGGAGACAAGCTGCTACCAATTTTGTCACTAAAATTTTAACTTCGTTATTTCTGTTTATTAAAAAAAATAGACTTCAATTGTTTTTACGCTGATTACGAAAGGTCTCAATTTTGAAACTGTCATTGTGACACAAACATACTTAATTGTAAAGAAGAATTACAAAAATTTTACACGGAAATTGCAAGCTGAGTGGCCTTGTTGTTATGTTAATTAATTAATTTATTATTAAATTATTTTATTCACTATTAAACCACAAAAACAGGATTTATACTATACACGACAATATAAAAATACGAGTTTGCTAGCAGGGAGAAATGGCGCCCAACATTTGATAAATTAAGATAATATTGTGAATACAATTGAGCAATAATTTTTTAACTTACCTCTAGGACTCTTATCGAAGTAATGATTAGAATTGGAACTGGTTTTTAATGAGCAATTAAAGCAATAACATGTACTTTTCGAAATATTAATATAATTGAGTGAATTTTTTAACTGAGAGCCTCTTCTGTTTTTCCAGGTGGACTGTGCATAATATGTGCAATGCGGAAGACTCTCCAAGACTCCCAACAACGTAACACAAACACAATCCGTCCTCTCCTCATCTATAACAAGCTGCGTTTGGTGTGTCGAAACCTTATCCCGGGTCGGCAAGAAGATGCGCACGAATTTCTGAGATATCTAGTGGAAGCAATGGAAAAATCCTATTTAAGTCGATTTAAAAACCATTCCGAATTCGATTCAAAAGTGAAAGAGACCACACCTCTCAATCAAATACTAGGCGGATATTTAAGATCGGCAGTGAGATGTTTGAAGTGTGGTCACGTCAGTACCACCTTCCAACACTTTCAAGATTTACTATTAGACATTAGGAAAGCTCAGACGCTGGATGAGGCGTTGGAAGGTTACTTCTCTAGGGAAAAATTGGACGATGACTCGTATCATTGTCAGTCTTGTCAGAAAAAAGTAAGTATTTGCATTGAAAAGTCTGATTTTGTTACTTATTGATGTTTTTTCTTGATTAGGTACCTGCAACAAAACAGTTCTCCCTTGAAAGAGCCCCTATGGTTCTTTGTATACAACTCAAACGGTTTTCTGTTAGCAATAATAAAATTACTAAACATATACATTTTCGACAAAGACTGGATTTAACAAGGTATGCCAGACATCGTCCCAGTGTTCCACTGATCTATAGACTTGTTGCCTTAGTCACACATATGGGACCTACTGTTAATTGTGGCCACTACACTGCAGTTGCCCAAGCGCCGTCTGGTAATTTTTACCAGTTTGATGATAGTATGGTAAGAGTAACATTGGCAAATTGCCCAGTTTCTATTAACTGGATAAACATCGTAATTTTGTCGTAAATGTCCTAGTCAGTTTTTTAAGAAAAAAGCATTTAAAGAGATACACTGCGACTTTGATTACGTTAACTAACATTTGGTGAAAGCTAAATGTCAGTTGGAGTATAAATTATTTAATAAACCACAGGTCAAAGGAGACAACAGGTGCATTTTTTATTCTAATAATAATTATCTCAATAATTTATGTCAGTTACATACCATGTAATACAAGTAAAGATAATATAAGAAGAAGAAAGAATAAGTTCGTGTTACAAACAAATTTTACACCACAAATACATACAATTAAGTTCCGCCTCTATAACTTTCTGCTTATTTTTCGCCTTATAAGTGTTTAATAATGTAATTACGGACAGTTTACGCATTCATACAAGCATTTTTGTCTAAAAAAACAGTTTTCTGTAATGTAGGGGATAATTAAGTGACGAAAAATTGACTCTTCCCTTCCCTTCACAGGTGCGGGTGATATCTCACCAAGCTGTGTTCAATACAAACGCATACATAATGTTGTACGAATTAGAGTCATCTCCATTTACCAAATCAAATAACGGAACAAACAACAAGATAAAGCCTCCACTTTCTCCCGAAGCAAATACTAGCAACAACACATCAAAAGCTTCACTAAACGGTATCGGTTTTACGAGCGACAAAGTCTACGGCCCCGAATTGCCCCCCGACCGAGTAGAAAAGAAAATCAACGGGGTGAACCCCACACCGGTCTCAAACGGCAACGGAAATCACTCAGAGAGTCCCGGAACAAGCGACAGCGAACCGGAAAATCCGCAAAAAAGTCCACAAAAAGAAAACAAACCCGCGGCGACACCTCCTCTTCCCCCGAAAAAAACAACGCCTAGCATAAATAACGAGGAAACCGCCAAATCACCACTAATGCAAAAGAATCGGACATTATCGCCACGGAATACTAATAGTACAACACCGATTAGTTCAACAAATGCGGAAACGGCGAAAAAGAAAGGATCGTTTCAGCCGGTTACCACCAAATTGGTTCCGTATGAAACGGACGATTCGAGTTGTTCCGACGAGTCGAATCAGTCGCCACAGGATGTTGAGTATCGAGTTTCGACGAAAGCGGCAGTGGGCGATTGGAAGGTTACTTCGACTGAACCAACGACACAGAGTAAAAATTGGGGAGAGAAAAAACAAGATGGGACTGTTACCGAATTGTTCAAAATGTCCCATAGCGGGTATTCGACACCGGTTTCCTCGTGGAACGGCACGAGGTCGCAGCTAGATAAGGAAATTAGCAACGAGAGGAGAGAAGACAGGAAGAGAGCTTTGAGTGATAATTCGGACCAAGGCAAAGTCAAACATCAAAAACTGACTAACTCTTACAAGTCTAATCCAGGTTACAATCCAGTACAAGTGAGTATTTTCGACTTATAAAGAAAAGTTACGGACAGATTGACCTTTAAATTAAGTAAAAAATAAAATGTACTTTGGCTAAATTATTGTTTTCTATGTGAGGCCACGAAATAATCATCCCACCCTCGTAAATGGAATAGATTTTAAAGAACTAAACCTAGAGATCATATTTGTTTAACATTTTTGTTGCTCCCAAATTCATTCGCCGAATAAACTTTTTATATCTCAGAAGCTATAAATATTCGTATAACACAAGTTGAGTTATTTTCACTTCTTTTGAACTCTACTATACAACCTACCTTACAATATTTGCACGACTATCAAATTTACACAGTATACATATTCCTAGTGTCGCAAAGGATTCATGTTTTTTTACAATACTGATTTATTTCATCTTATTTTATAAAGTAAAAAAACTGCTAAATTTCTTGGGTACAAACACAGAAAATTGAGTGATTTTAAATGTCGTTTCGCCACCTAGTTTTAGTTCATTGTATTCAAATAATTGTTCACATCGTATTTCTGTTTCAGGAATTTCACAACACTAAGAACTGGAGTCAGAACAACGGCTACAAGCCGTTTTACTCGGGCAACCGGCATCGTCGTAATTTCCACCACAAAAGCTTTCATAAAAATTACCGCTTTAGGCAGTGATTAATTTTAAGGTTGAATATTTTTACATAGGCAATTGAACTTGTATAATTGTGCATATTATGTCACCATTGTTTAGCATGAATTTGTGAATTTATGATGTAAGTATTTATATTTTTAAACAAACCTATAATTCCTAATTTTGATTGAAAAACCAATGTAATTAAAGTAGAGATAGTATAATTAACAATGAAATCTTTTAGGAAGTGGTATTTGTTTCATTTTTTTGAGCTTAATGTTCACAGTGCATTTAAAATACTGTATTTTTTCTATTTCTTTTCCTATTTGTACAAAGATTTATTTACCATTAAGCATAAAGATATTAAACTTTTACCATAATTTACTTTAACGTTTATTAACTACTTGAAATTGACGAATGTTTTGAATTTTATGATGCAACTTTGAAATTTTAAACAATGGTAATAGTCAAACCTACACTATGTGTACTCATGTTGTAGCAAATGCAACCATGTATCTGTTCTAGAACAAAACTTTGGAAATAAAATTTTTATATTAATAAAAATTTTTATTGTAACTTCAATTACGAACAAAACATCAATCAACTACTTGTTCTTGATTACAAAGCGATAATAAATTGTACTTCTTGTGCTGAAGATAGTCAGGTATAATACTTAAAAACGCAAACCCCTTTATCACTTCAACAATAATAGCCACCTTTGCCCCTTTAAGATCAACTTTGTGATCAGGCCTCAGCTCTGACACTTTACCTGCAATTAATTTTATGACTTCATCCCGTGAAACAACATTATTGTTCCTGTGGTTGAAGATCACGCAAAACGTTTGTGGGGACTCCACAAAGTGTTTCTGAGCAAGGGGCACAAAAGCGTTGACAATATCACTAACATTTGCCTTGCACGTAATTTCCACAGGAATCAATCTCAGCAGAAATTTCGTTCTTTGAGTCTTACTCCCATCAATATCTTTTATAATCGCCTCAGCTAGCTCAACCGGATTCTCCAAACTCGTCCGAATAAATAGGAAATTTTTGGCACCAGATTCTATAACCTGGAATCGTTTTTCACTCTTGTCTTGCTTTAATTCGGATATTTCTTTAGCCAACGAATCGTCAATGTCTTGCTCTGCTTCAGGTTCGTTACTGTCTTCATACAATTTGTCTGCATACTCGTTCAGTAAATTGTAAGATTCCTTTATGCAATCCTTTTCCCTGTTGTTACAACTACAGAGAAAGCCTCGCAAATTAACGTCCAAGCTCAATTTTTTGTTGGAAGTTTTTTTAAAGTAGTATTTTTTGGATTTTTGTTTGGAGACGACTGACTTGCTCATGATTACAACCCCTACAAAACAAGGTCCAAATTCACAATTCACTAAAGAAATCGGCATCTGACCACTGTTCTAAAATAATTACACGTATTAATCGAGTATTAATCCACCATTTACCTATTTCTGAGAATAAAAAAATGTACTTAAAAGTTAGGTTAGATAAGACGTCACGCCTGGCCAACCTGACAGGCAAAACTCCCTAAATTTTTTGTTTCTGTGTCAGACATTTTGTTGATAGGTGACATTTGGCCCATATGATTTTACACTTTACAAATAAATCGCAGTGTTAAAATTCGTGCAAATTGTGATGGGTCGTTACTGTTAAAATGGGTTTTGATATTAATAGGTTTCAAGGAGATGTAGATGAGGAATTGGTGTGCCCTATTTGTTCAGGAGTACTGGAGGACCCCTTGCAGGTGTGTTTACCATTTTTTTTTAGTTCTTTTAAAAGTGTTTTGCAGGCACCTGTGTGCGAGCACGCATTTTGCAAGTCTTGCATAACCGAATGGATTACGAGACAGCCCACTTGCCCCGTGGACAGACAAAGTGTTACATCAGCGCAACTGCGCCCAGTGCCCCGAATTTTACGAAACTTGCTTTCTAGGTAAGCAAAAAGTTCAAAGTGGAACCGTTTCATTCAATGTTTTGCTCCAGACTGTGTATAAATTGTGATAACGCTCAGTATGGCTGTACTCGTGTATTAAAATTAGACTCCCTTTCGTCCCACCTTGAAGAATGCGAACATAATCCTAAGAGACCTTTACCGTGTGAGAAGGGCTGTGGTTTAGTGATTCCCAAAGATGAGTTAAAAGATCACAATTGCGTGAAAGAACTGCGAGCGTTGATACAAACCCAGCAGCAGAAAATGAACGATTTCCAACAGGAAATCACCGAACAGCGCTTCCTAATTAACGAACAAAAGCGCGAAATGCAGTTGCTGAAAGAGTTTATGAGGGCCATGCGGATATCGAACCCTTCAATGAGAGCAATAGCTGATGCAATGGAGAGAGATGAAGTCTTAAGGTGGAGCAACTTTCTTCAAAGGGCGCGAGTCACCCGATGGGGAGGGATGATCTCAACACCAGATGAAGTTCTTCAAGTAGGTTGAACCAACAAGTGGCAAATTTTCATAATTTCCTTCCAGAGAATGATCAGAAGAACGTTAACTGAGATGGGGTGCCCTAACCACATATTAGACGATTTAATGGAGAATTGTCACGAGAGAAGGTGGCCCCCCGGCTTGAGCTCGCTGGAGACCAGGCAAAACAATAGGAGACAATACGAAAATTATGTTTGTAAAAGAGTACCAGGCAAGCAGGCTGTGCTGGTATTGGCGTGCGACAATACGCATATGGGGGAAGACATGATGGTAGAGCCAGGTTTAGTTATGATTTTTGCTCACGGTATAGAGTAACCCTTATCTCTGTTTTTTTTTTTAATTACATTCCTTTTAAATACATTAATTTACATTAAGTTTAATCATAATCTTTCTCACTGCTTTATTATAAAATCTGGGGTCTGTTAGTGCCACAAATTGTTCCGTTCTGGCGGTGATGCAGTCATTTTTGTAAAAATAGAAAATTGAAAGGAAGTGCATGTGGCAATTGGGTCACTAATGATACAGAATTATTCAGCTTGAACAAATTAACGGTTTTGAAACTTACTGCAATGTGCCATTATTCATGAACCAAAAGTAAATTAAGGCTGTGGTCTACTTTATTAAAACATCTTAGGTATAAATTGCTTTAATTCGGCACTTAACCACCGGTAAAAATGAAACGAATCTGCTTAAGCGGTTTTGAACTTCGATACGACGTAAATCGTTGAACACAGATTTCCCGGACTTTTTTTTGTAGAAAATGTAATTCTCTACTTTTTGTTACATTTTTCTTGTATTTTTAATTGTGTTCGCAAGGTTTTATTTATTTATGTTTATTTTTCTGTCTGTTTTTTATCAAAAACAACCAACAATCACAAATGAGAGTAAAAGCAATGTTTTTTTTTTCATGCTTGACATAAAAGTTTGGCAATTTTTCTCAGCTTATAAAAAATTGGTATTCACAGTTCCCAAATTTTTTTCAAGTAGTTAGTGAACTAGTTGATTTTAAAACAATTTCTAGGTCTCCATTTTTAGGCGCTCTATTGTTATTCCGCTTTTTGGGTACAGAAAATCCAGTTAATTGAAAACCTCGTTACGCTAGTTTTTATTTCTCCGTACTTACTATTGAATATTTGAGGGGCCTAGCCCCAAAGATGCAATTTTTAGCACAGAATTGAAATATAAAATATTGTAAAAAACTAGCCAAAAAAATTAAATTTAAGCACCTACTTTTACAACCAGGAAATTTAACTTAAATAAATGTTGATTGTTGACTGCATCATCAATTTTGTTCCAGAATGTGTTCATTTGTTGATTTTATAATGCGTGAAGTCATCAATAACTCCAGTATCCTGGATAATTGATTACTTTTGCATTTTCAAAGAATTTGCTGTTAATATTATTGATCTTTCGACAATAACGGAAACGCTGACGCAGACTTGAATGTTGGTGGGTGTGCGGTTTTCCCGTTTTGTTTCGTTTTAATTATGCATAGTTTAATGATCTAACATTTGATCTCAAAAATTAACAACAAAGTCGTTCCTACATCCGATCGGATTTGGTCTGACATAACACTAGTCACGTCAGAAATGTGATCTAATTTCTAAATTTTTTGAATGGAGGTATGGAAATATCAAACACTAAATTCTACTCGAAGCTCCCCTGCGTTTTGAAGACTAGCAAAGGAAACGCAAAGAGCTAAATACTTTTGTGTAGCTTCTTGCAGTTAATTTTTGTTAGGGTTTGGAGGGGTGCGATGTTTATTTATTTTGTAATGTGATTAATACTGAGGCTTAAATATGATGTACTTAACTTCTGTTGGGCATTTTGTAGTTCTTATGTGCTGCCAATTCTTGTAATAAACAAGTAATTTTTTATATGTTAATGTGATTACGTCCCCGTTTGTAAAAATAAAACACGAATTCTGACACGAGAAATAACAACGCGATCAAAACACCGCCTAAAAACAACAAAATTGCAGATCCTACGTGTTCACGACCGGCACTTGAATACCCAGGATTCAAGTTGAGAGTTGAAACAGGCCGTAAATTTGATTTGAGAATTTTTTGCAATATTCCAGACTCGTCCAAAGCAATTACACTGAAAAACAATGATATAACGTATTCTAACAATCATAAATATTACTGCTTATTAATGATTTTTTTCCACGAATTATTACGCAGCGTAAGAAAACCTTGGGTGTATCTCACATTCAGTTTCATTGTTTGCAACGATAGAATTTCGTCGAGGCCCAAATTATTCACCATGTACTGCTGTAATGAAATTTCAGGACCTACACCAATCCTATCGTTTATATCCAATTTTTCAAATAGAGCATTTAAGTCAGTGACGTATTCTGTTACAAGCTGAAACCAGTTGTTTTAAAGTCGTTTACAAAAACTTAAAAATTACAAATCTTTCTTTGAAATGTTTTATCTCACTCCGGGAGCACTCAGGGCTGATCAAGTGAAGTTTGTCGATTCTGAGATTCTGCAAATTGGCATTGGTTTCGACGTTTTCCACCAGAATTGAAGTTATAGCAGCCGCAAAACCCGTGTACAATAAATACGCCATCAGATATCCCAGGAAAAATATCAAACAACTGGCAAAACCACTCGGTGTGTGACTGAGGCCTTGAAATTTTGGTCCAGTAGTGGCAACATTTTAATTTCTTTACCTTGCTGGCACGCAGCGGCAATGGCCCAAAGTGTTATCTCAACCCACGTCCATGTTTCGTAGCTTGGACGCATCATTGCGTATTTTCGCGTTGAAATTCGTAAACATACAGCCAGAAGGATCATTATAGCAAAGAAAACCAACCACAGTGAGCCGGCAAACGTTAAAATGAATATGTCTTTGGTGAATCGCAACTTGCTGGGTTTGTAGACTAATATCAAGCTACAATTGAGCATTGCATGCAAGAGTTTTTCACTGGTTTAAATAATGTACTTGCTTTTTATGACTGGATATAATTCGGTTACATTTAAGGGCAAGTTCTCAGAATGTGGGTGGCAGATTACTAAATCAATTTCGTTGTTGATAAGTTGGGTTACATTGTTTATTACTTTGAATTCAGTGCTGGAATAAAAAAAATATTTTCATTGGCTCTACCGCTGTAACTAAAGTAAAAATTCATTTTTTCTTGTAAACTTAAACTCGTGATAAAGAAAATAATAGAGGACGACTCCCCTCGATGCACTTAGGTTTGTTTTACCTGATATTCAAGGCTTCTCGGAGATTTTCAATTATGTCAATACTGTAACCTTCGATCACTGTTTGGTTGTCGTTGATTGTCATCCGACAATCAAGAAAATCAAACGTTGATGCATTTTCTGCAAACACTCCAATTTTTAGCGTCGTATTTAATACATTTTCGTCTTCAGTTGCAAAAATATACTTATACTCGAACCAAACTTTAGTCGAGTTGTCCACATTTTCAAGTACTTCAACAGAAGCCTTATTCACTTTTTTGTGAGCTATGAAAAATTGAATAGCGTCTCTGGATTGAACCCAAGAAAGGGACACAATCAAGTAGAGAACAATGATACGCATTTTTGCGAAGTGATTGGAAGAGTCGTTGGTTTTATATGAAATTAATTGTGTTTGAACAGTGTCAGGTCTTTGTGATCACGATGAAATGCACTTTCCTTTGTTGACTTTGAAGTAAAGCATTTATTTGGCTAAGTAAAAATCGGATACATAATTGCTTAAAAATATTTGGTTAATTGCTAAATAAACAAAGCATGAGTGAAGAAATGATTTATTTTTTAATTAGTCGGGCAAGTGCCCACAATAACACCCCCTTCTGCCATACTTGCATCAATCTCGACCGGGTCATTGTTAATAAAAATATTTTTAACACATCCAACGTATGGCAACCTTGTGACAATTCCCCTTGCCCTAGTTGCGTTCAAGTATCGGTGTCCGCCTAAGAAGAGAGCACTGGCGGTGTCTGTGGAAGTCGACGAGTGATCCCCGAGTTTGGGATCAGTAAACACGTTGTCGACCGACAGTGTTATAACATTTTTCGATTTAACAGCTGGAAAAATGCGTAAATTTGCGAAAAAACCATATTTACACTACCTTGAATGCTGTGCCATTGACCGTCGCAGAAATAGAACTTCTTATTCGGGTTGTAAACGGCTCTAATCGGACCTTTTCCATTTTCAACAGTCAAACTCATCTCACCATTGATCATTTCCAAGACGAAAAAGTCTTTCCTGCCATTAACAGCAATCAGAACTCCCGAATCTCTCCTCGGCCTGATGTCAAGTTTCACATTGAACACTTCTCCGACTTTAAACTTTGGTTCTTTAATCCTGACAAAACCACCAGTTACGGGGAAAAACACCCCAGTTTCGATTTTATCAAAGCAGGGGACGACTCCGATTTGGTTCTGTGCTTGGAATTCTAGAGGCTTGCTGTTCATGTTCATGTTGCGAATGCAGCCGCTGAACGACTTGGTGAGGTTCAGTTTGCTTTGAATTTTGTTATAGTGATCGGGGTCCAATCCCCCTACGTAGATCGGGGGCCTGATGTCAATTTTTTGCATGTTGGCTACAGGCTTATCGGACACGACTACGTCATCCAAGACTAGTTTAGCTCGCCTCTCGTCTTTGCTAAACTCGACCAAGTGCCACGCGTTATCACTGTAGTCTTTCAAACCGTCTGTCTTCAACACTGACGAACTCCTGCCGTCACTGTACGTGTAAACGACCTTTGGAAAATGTTAATTACAACGACGGACACTTTGTATTGGTACTTACTTGTCCATTTTGCAAGAACACGGCCACGTACTGCGAATGCGTCTCGTTATTATCACTCATAAAGAAAATGATGCCGTCTGGGTCATCACTCTTAAAGTCAAGAGCGAAATCGAATTGTTTCTTGTACCGACCGCGCAATTTATCTATTTCTAGTCTACTGTCTTTCTGGGCACCAAATCGGTACACCCCTACACTAGTTTGGGGAGGAGAGATAGGCAAAGCACACGAATCTTTGGGAGGTGGTGGAGGCGTAGTGAGCGGTGGGTACCCAACAGCCCCATGAGTGACCGGTGGAAGAGGCGGTAATGGAACCACTTCAGTCACTGGTTCTTCGTCTGTTCGAGTCACGTAGTCGTCTCTACCACCGTCACCTCGAATGGTAGTGTCTAAAACCACATTAAATCACATTTCGGAATTTTTCAACCTGAATACAGCATTAAGTGCAAATCTCTGATGCAGAGCCACTTTCGCACGAGAACGCTAAGAATTAGTTACAAAATTGCAAGTGGCATAAGCGTTGAGTTTCGATTGCACAGTTTTATACGTCTATTTATGGTTTAATTTACGTCTTGAATCTAAGACGACTGTATACAGGGTGTAAGCGAAATAAGTACATTAATTTTAACCATTGGTAGAACTCATCAAGACAAACACTTTTTCTATGTACCATTTTTTCAAAATCGCATTTTTTTTAAATATTTTTTTCCCTACAAATTGACGAGCCTTTTATGAAATGCTCCAACAAAGAAAAGTAATAGTAAATTTAATTTTATTTTCATGAACTTGCTTGGAAACGGTAATCTTGTCGACTAGGTAACTCTGTTTCCAGTGGCGTTGTAAGAAAATTGTGTAAGATTTTAAAATAATTTTAACTCAAAAACTAAAACGTTTTGAAAAAAAAGTTATTAGAAAAAATTGTTGGTTTTGACGAGTTCTATTACTAGTTAAAATTAATGTACTTATTTCATTTACAGCCTGTATATTTTAAAGTAAAATAATTAAAAATCTTGGTGATAAACTCATTACAAGAGATTAACTTTTTTTTATTAAAATAAAAATAAAATCATATTCTAAAAACAAATACATAAGCCAAGCAAAGTTATTTCTATCATCATTGACTTAACTTTCATTTTTGCACTCATCAATACGATGTCTTGTATTTGTATCGTTAAAATTAGAATTTATCGGTTTTTAAGGTATTTTAGACTGAATTTGCTTTCTCTTTACTTCAACGCTCTCAAGTTTTCTTTCTTCTTCTAAACTTTGTGTGCAGATTAGGTGAGTGCGAATTCCCTCATACTCTGTGAACTGGAGTATCTTCAGACCATTTGTAAAAATCACGTGCATTCTATTTTGAGTGAGGCAAAGTGCTATTTAAAGTTTAAACACAAAATATGGTACGCCACTGGTAACTACATTTAAAAGAATCGAGAAATTTAAAACTTATCGCGTACAACGCAAAAAAGGCGCAAAAACTTGTGTTATCGCCGGTGCGCTGTACAGATGTGCAGATTAGTTTGTTGTTAGTTTGGCTTTGATTTGTGTTTCAGTCGGTCATTTTCAAGAAAAATCTAACAAATCTTGATCGAGGGTTTACACATTGTACCGCGAAAAATGTTTTGTGTCGGTCTGTTTTGTACGGAATACACGTACTTTGCGGGAATGTGAATAAGGGCTTCAAACGTCCGCTTCTAGAGGCTGTGGTGTCGTCAACAAGTACCCGGCACTTAGCTCATCAGCTCCAAATTTTTCAGAGTAAGGGTTGCACCACGTCGAAGGGTACAATTGTGAACAATTTTTGTAATTGTAAGTAGGAAGAGTATTATTTATTTGGAGTTTTTGCTTAACTCGTTTTCATTCATTTAAGGAGTTTTCGTTTATTCTATTGGCTGTTAACATAGTATTGCCTCTCTTTTTTTGAATGCGTCCCGTTAGGGTTGGAATTGAGGAAAATTTGACTTTTCGGCGTTTGTAATTTTGAATTACAGTTTCGGTTTCTACACATATCGACAACCCTCTAGTTTACAGAGTATAAAGGAATTCCTACTGACTCTGTACAATGAGTGTGCCTTATTTAAATAAAAGTCAACGTAACAAGAAATATCGACGCCAAACTAAAAATTCACAGATACGTGTGCAAATGTAAATATCTCTGAGAAGGCGGTTTTAAACATGCAAATCAATTTTTTTGCGTTTTTGACCAACGTTGCTTGTGCATATTCAGGTTATGTGAAATTGCTTTCAAGTCGGTTGTGATTGTTCAGACTAAAAATGGTGGATGCGCCGGGCGATTTACGTACGTTCATATGGCCTGTATTTCGTCACGTCTCCATAGCCCCCAGTCGTGGCAGGTCCTAGTGGCTCAAGAGGTGGCAATGTTGGCTCTAAAATAAATACTTTAATAATGGCAATCAACAATGCCCACAACTGACCTTTATCAATTTTATCGATAGTTTTGTAATTTTTGTCATAGATACATTTTCCTAGAATTTCGTTGAACTTGTCCGTACTGTTGGCAAAATTGATGACGTTTCCTTTCAAAGTGAGATCACCGATGCAACCTCTGAACGGCAACTCCGAGCCCACGGTACCAGGAGATAAAATGACCCGTCTGGGCAAGCCACCTACGTATAGAGTACCGTGGAGGATAAATAATGGGGGAGGTTTGGTGTCCAGTCTGGAAAAAAAAATCTAATTTTCGATTATACCGACACTAATGTGACTTACGGTCTGCTGTCGATGTCGTCAAAATCAATTCTTAATTCGTGATCGTTGTGCATCACCGAGACAACATGCCAGAGGCTATCATTGAACGTGTCTTTCGAAACCAGTTCGATTTTTTGGCTGATTAGGACGAGATAACCATCTCGGAGGGCCAGTGAAATGTTATTTTCGTGCAACTTATCCGTGGCGTAGAAAATCAAGGCGTCTTTTTCCTTGGTTTTAAATTTGAGACTTATCTTGAAATCGTTATTGATAGCCACGCCGCCGTGGGCGACATATCCCGGTCTGTGTTTATCAAACGACACCATTTGCGAGAACTAAAATTTCTAGTTATTAATTATCACAGTTGTGGGAAACTTACTTTGACCGGACATCCGGGTGTGACATCGTAAACTTTAATATTATTGCGCAAATCAACCGGACTGCCCATTATCACAACGTTATCAATGCAACCATCGAATCGCGTCTGACTGACATCGATGTACCGATGTTTAGTTGGATAACCACCAAATGAAACGGTTTCGATTGGCTCAATAAACGTGCCGTCTATTGCAGGCGTGGTATCTGGTATATCCTCGTTGTCCACCACAAAGCGACCTTTGGGGCCCTCCCGACTGGCCTCCACCACGTGCCATTTGCCGTCGTTGTAGGTCTTTGCCGTGTGCCACACTTTGGTTTGATGCCCCAAATTATACTAAACAATTTTATTTAACAGTTTCAACAAACACAAAAACGCACTCACCTGGTACAGAACCTTCCCATTCCTGAGTTCCAGCGCAATAAACGTCTTGTCTTGTCCCGCCAAAAAGAGCAAGCCTTCGGTTGCAAACGTCTTGAAGCTGAGTTGGATGTCAGATCGGGTCCTAAACCCGTACGAACGCGCGTTCAAAATGGCATAACCATTCCCGTTAAATCTAAACCCGGTACTTGGTTGCAAATTAACCAACTTGTCGCGTTCCACAGCTCCGTGATTGTTCTCAAAACCGTTGTTGAAATTCCACAACGAAACTGGTTTGTCGCCAATAACCACATCCTCAATTTCGCCCTCAAACGAATTCACGTCGATTTCTTTCTGCATGGCGTAATTCACGGGGAAGCTTCCAACGAACAGTTTCGACTTGTTCTTGTCTAGATTGAAAATGGATAAGGGGCCTTCCAGTGTGGTTTCTTTCTGTGTGATATTTTCAACACCTCCGGGTAACTCCTCACGGATCGTCAATTTTGCATTGTGACCAGTTCTAGAAATTTTAGTCAAAAAAGTGGCCACTTTCACGTTTCAATACCTCTCCACTATGAACTGATACCACACCCCGTCAGAAACGTATTTCTCGTTGATTATTTGCTCGACTCCGTTGCCAACATCAAGTTTCAAGACGGGATAACCGTTTTGTATAATTAAGGCCATGTAATCATCCTTCAAAAAATGTTTATCACTGTAAGACCAAGATTTCTAGTTACCTACCGTTTTAGTTCGTCTTAATTTAGTCCCCAGGGGATTGCCCAAGTACCACAACAGTCCGTAAGGTTTCTCCGTCCTGAAATACCCCGAAACACGTTCGGAAGTGCTGAGTTCCTCCAGATTCGAAGGAACCTCAAGTTCCAAAGTCGTGTTCGGGTAAAACTTCATTCCAATTTTGATCTGATTGGCCAAATCTCGTGCCAGGATAATCTGTTGGTTCAACTTCTTCATCGAATTGGCAATGTTATCAACAGTTCGTTGGAGCCGGGCTTGCTGCTCGGGTATCTCCTCCATCATGTTGGTGATATAGGGCAGCTTGTCATTAACAGTATTCAACTGTTTCTGCGTTTGTAGCAAGTCGCGGTTCATATCGTCGACAATTTTCGGCAATAAAGTTGCATTTTCCGTCTGGTTTTTCAACTTGTCGAACTTAATCCCCTCTGCGATGCCCTCAATGTTTGCTACGTGTCGGATCGCATTGTCGGCTTTGTCAACAGCGAGAGCATACGCCTTATCCAAGGACTGTTGTTGGATTTTTTCGCTAATTTTCTCTATGTTGTCCAACATGTCTTTGTTTTTCTTGTGACTCGCACTGACCGGCTTGTATTTGCCAACGGCCTCTTCCAGCTTCGGTTTTAAGTCATCGTTCGTTGAATGGTACAGTTCGAAAGCGTCCTTTAACGACACCGAAGACGTTTGGTCCGCATTGTCGGTTTTATTTGCGACGTCGGGTATCATGTCGTAGGCCTTATTTACGTCAATTTTTGCTTTTTTCGCAGCTTCGCTCGCGTTTTTGACCGCTTGGACTATGTCTTTGTAGGCGTTTGCGGCTCGTACGGCCCCTCCTGACAAATCTCGCGACTCGTTTAAAAGATTATCGAGAAGCATTGCTTTTTCGGTCAAGTTTTTAGTGTGTCTTTCAACTTCGGGCTGCAAACGCTGCACCTCCTCGATTTCGGCCTCGTCCTCATCTACCGACTTTTTAAACTCGTTGACGTAATCCTCTAAACTCGAAGCCTTAGACTGTAATTCCGCCAATAATTCTTGGGCCTTGTTTTTGAATCCGGTTGAATTATCATTCAGAGTTTGCGAGACCTCCAAATTGTTTTTCGAGTCCATTGTCTGCTGCTTAATATCGTCCAGTTTTTTCTTAAGCCTTTCTTTACTGTAATTCAAATAAGTATTGATCAATTTTTGTGTTAAAATTTAGCCTTGTTATCATTATAAAGTGAATAACCCTGATTACAGATCGGTTTTAAATTATTTTTAGTTTTTGTATATCTTGTTCGTCCTTGAACTGCGTTCAACATCTGTTGCCCACATGCGTCCAGCAAACGGAAGCAGATAAAAATAACTTCAGACCCGTTCTTCCGTCCCTCGCAAATAATTCGATCGCGTTCGGTGTATTCAAAATTTTTGAAATTGAATTTTTAGCGCGTAATTGAACGGTCACGTGATTGCTACAATGACAGTTCGTTGACATTTACGTCACCAATTCCGAATAAAATAAAAATCCCGAACAATGTGAGGTTATGTTTCGTGTTAATTGAAGTTTTTGTGTCAAACTTTTCCGATTTGGACTCCAATAACGAAAGTTTAAAATAGCGCAAGAATGCTACCGACAAAGGGCTACTTTCAAGACATTGAATGTCCATATTTTGATAGTACTTGCAATAGGCCTTATTGTCATTTTCGGCACAGAAAAAAGACCCAGGAGACAATCGAGGAAGTCGCAAATGAAACTCCAAAAGAAGTGGAAGTTCCTACGTATAAACCCACTCCAAAAAGCGAGTTGGCCAATATAAAAAGCCACATTCCAATCAGTTATGTGCCAGACTTGGCTTTCAGGTCTGATCGAACGATCCGACCTTTACCAAAGTTTACATTTGAAAAACCAACTTATAAACCGACTCCTTTAAGCATATTATCGTCGGCTAGTAAACGCGAAAACATGTTGGAAGATGACGAACGAGAAACAAGTGATATTGAGGCCATTAGGGAAGTTAAGCAAAACATTGCCAATGACGAGTATAATCCCGAAATTTCTCTACAAGATGATATCAATTTTGAAGATTTATCTGCCGAGTTTGACATGATAGATGACCTCATTGATGAACCAAAAAATAAAGAATCGAAGGAAAATGATATCAAAGAAGATAAATCAGAAGCGCATCCGGAAAACAATAAAGACAAAGAAAAACCTGCAAGTGAGAAGACAGAAAAAAAACGTAGTAGTAGCAGTAGTAAATCTCACAAGTCTAAATATCACAAAAAGGATACCAAAGACAAGAGTAAAAGTGAAAGTAAGGACAAGCACGTTAAGGAGAAGGATGTTAAACCCGACAAAAGTAAGGAGAAAGAGAGACACTCGGACCACAAAAGCAAACATAAAAGTAGCAGAGAGAAAGAGAAAAGTAAAAGCAAACATAAGGATAAGAGAAGGAGTAGGAGCAGGAGTAGAGAACGTCACAAAGAAAAGGAAAAACGAGCCAAGGAAAAACAACAAAAAGAAGCTGAAGACAATAAGAAACGTCGGAAATCGTCAGAGTCATCCGGTGAGGACTTTAGTGAATTACTGTACTCAAACAGTTTCGATGAAATTCCCGCTCTCGATTTTGACGATGACGAAGAAGACACTTTATCCGAATGTTACAAAATATTCAAAGAATACGAACCGCCAAAAGTGGAAGTTAAGGAGCCCCCTCCTGCAGAGCCTGACGTAATTAAAGAAGAAACGAATGCAAATAAGAAACGAATCGCCCACGGTTCAGCCAACCCAAGCGAAGGCGGCTCGAAAATCAATTACGTGAAGCCAAAAATTCAAGTTAATCCCGCACAAGCGATGGCTAATCGATTCAAATTAGCCAAGTTAGCTCAAGCGGACAACGAACAGAAAAACCTAATGAACGAAGTGAAGCAAACCGTCAAACGACCGGCCCCTAGCTTGCTCGAAGCGGCTCGCAATTACAAACTCCAACGGTTGGCGAAACCGAAACCGAAACCTTGCGAAAACGCCAACGTAATCGACAGTATCCTCTCGAAAAGCAAACCTAAGAAAATTGCACCGGTGCAAAACGTAAACTCGATCCAGCGGGCCAAAGCCCGAATCGAAGAACTGGCGAAGCAGAAAGCCACCGAAACACTCAGCAAGACCCCCGCCCAGACGATGAAAGGCAAACGTATTGCACACGTGCCCGATATCTCGCTATCGGACATTCCTGATGTGTTGAACGCTGATAAATCCAAGCTCCCCATAAACGTGCGAACCCGATTTTTAACAATGATAGCCGATGAGTGCGTCAAGCTCTACCTAATCAAAGAAGACGCCTACACTAGAGCCCTCAACGAGGAATTCGCCTGTTACGAAAAGTGCAAAGTCCTGGCAACGTACAAAAATTCGGCGATGTTGGCTGTGAATCGCCTCCGGAAGGAGCTGCAAGAGCGCGAGAGGCTCGGGCTGGGCCCCATTGGCGAGGGCGAGGCCCCAACCAACGACGCATCATCGAATTACAAAGGGGCGAAGTTCTACAACCATATCAAAGGCTACGCCCTCACGATCGAAGAGCTGGACATTCATGGGTACCCCCGGGAAAGTGCAACCCCAGGTCGTGCGACCATCAAAAACCGTAAAACCACCCCCTGGACGAGCCTTCGCGAAAATCAAAGGAAGTGTTCAAGGTGTGGCAAGATATACCTAGTGGACGAAGACGGGTTCGTGTTATACCCAGAAGAGTGCATCTACCACCCCCTTAAAAAGCGCACTTTACGTGGGGAACAGACGTACCTTTGCTGCAAAAGCAACGACGATGTTGGCTGTGCTACTTCAAACACTCACGTGTCTGAAGCGTGCGGAGACGCCGAACTTGAGGGCTTCCAGACGACGATGGAGCCCGAGTCCGAGGAGGACCCCAGGAGTCAGGCCGTCTACGCTCTGGACTGCGAGATGTGTTACACGATCAAAGGTTTGGAATTGACGCGAGTGACTATCGTGGATTCGGAGTGCAAAACCGTGTACGAGACTCTAGTGAAGCCTTTGAATCCGATCATTGACTACAACACGACCTTCTCCGGAATCACCAAAGAGCAAATGGAGCGCACCAGCACTAGTATTTTGCAAGTTCAAGCCAACATTTTGCATCTGTGTAACTCCAAAACTATACTCATCGGACACAGTTTGGAGTCGGATATGAAAGCGTTGAAGATTATACACGGGACTGTTATCGATACTTCGGTGTTGTTTCCGCATAAAATGGGGCTGCCGCATAAAAGGGCGCTGAAGGCTTTGGCTAGTGATTTTCTTAAAAAAATTATACAGAATAGTGTTAGTGGACACGATAGTGCTGAAGATGCCATCACTTGCATGGAACTCGTCAAGTGGAAACTTAGGGAAGAATTGAAAGTGCGTGGAATTAAGTGATGACGGTTGATTTTCACGTTGTTAATTCATGTTGAATATAATATATGGTATTTATATTTTTGTTAATATGTAAATTGTGGGATATGTTGATTTTGTCCAATATTTAAGAATTGTGTAGATTGAGTATTTGTAATTTAAGTATTTATGTTGATAGATTTTTGATAACAACTTTATACGACATGTAAATATTGGCCAGTGACTGATATTATATTTTGATTACTGAGAATAAATTATTACAAGCACGTCAAATGTTTTGGCTATTCTTACTTATCAAGTAAAAATTGGGAATAAAAACTTACTTTTGAAGTACTATAACGTATATATGTTCTTTAACGTCGCTGAATCGAACGTTTAAATCTTCAACTAAGAAATTGACAAGATAATCCGTATAGTATCTGTGTAATGCAATCGTAGTCGTTCTTCAAATTTTTGTATAACTTAAAGCTTATGATTTCAGAAAAAACGTTATGTACCTACATAAAATTCGTCTATCAATTCGGAGAATAAATTCTATATTATAAATTAAACTTTACTGGTCTTGTTATACAAATAACTGTTTTTCGCTTAAATAAGTTCGTTTTTTATTAACTTGTTTGTACTTACCCACTCTTCTCAATGATCCTCTGGGCTTCATTAGCTTTGCTTAACGAGTATTGCGTCTGATTATACAAATCGTCCAGTTTGTCGTTAAAATTCTTCAAGCTCTCCTTAACTTTGTCGGTTTTCTCTTCCAAATAATCGACTGGAATCTTGAAGTTGGATACATTAAGCAACAAGTTAGACACTTTGTCCAACTCGTCATCGGCCATTTCTCCACGACCTGTTAAATTATATCTTTTAATCGCATCCAGGAGGTCCTGTCCCTCCTCTAACGCCGAGTCAATCTCTGGATTCTCATCTTTGTTCAACTGGAAAGTGATTTTATTAATTTCGTCAATTACGCGGAAGGAATCGTCTTCAGCATTTTGAACGTCATCCAAAAGAACTTCGGCCCGTTCTTTAAGATCAATCGAACTAACTCGGAGGGAATCACTATTTTCTAGCGAATAGTTGGTCTGGAAGAAAGAACACTGTATAAACCAAACCCGAGAGTTGAGAAATTCACCTTTCGGTTTAAATTCTTCGAGTCCTGTTCCAGAGTTTGCAACTCGTCAATGTACAAATCCAAACTGATCTGTTTTGGGTCAACCTCGTCAAATTTCGGCTTCAATTCGTTCAAAAGATCTCTCATGTTGTCAAGTTTTCGGCGGGTGAAGTACCCTGAATTGGCCGACTAGAATGACAATAAAACAATCATTTAACACCCTGTAAAATAACTCACGTCAAATTCAACAATAATTGGGTCAATCAGGTGCCTTAGAGCATCCGTATCGTCAAGCAAAGCGTGAGTACAGCTATCACACTGGTGACACCCATAGTCCGGGACGAAGACCCACCGATGGGGGCACTGATCGCACTTCTCCCCCACTACCCCCTGAAGACACTCGCACTGTCCCGTCAAAGCGTTGCACCCGAAACCGAGCGAATACTCGCTTTTGCAACCACAAGCTGAAATTTTATTTTTATTTTCCGTAAAAACTAAACTGGCGTACTTACAAACACATCCGTCGGTTGTGTAGTTCCAAAAGCCGGCACTGCAACGGTTGCACGACCTTCCGGAGACTCCAGGTTTGCACCTACACTGACCTGTGACGTCGTCACATTGCGAACTATCCGAAGCTTCGGCACAATCGCAAGGGACACATCCGGCCCCCGTTTGGAAACCGTAATGTTTCACCTCGCAGCGGTCACATTTTTCGCCGATTACGTTGGGTTTGCAGACGCATTCTCCGGTGAAGCTATTGCAGTGGTCGGTGCCCAGCTCGTCGCATATGCAACCTAGGATTAATTTTTTTTTACTCAAAAAACTGATTTTATATGTTTTTTGTTTAGTATGGTGTTGAAGCGATTGAGAGGTTGAAGGTTTATTCCTCAGCTAAATAAAGAATACTTACTTTGACAATCTTTTAAATTGACGGCATCTCCGAAATATCCAGGAGCACACAGAGAACAAGCTTTTCCGTAAGTGTTATTTAGACATCGTAGACATTCTCCGGAGACTGTGTCGCAAGAGCTGGGATCATCGGGGTTGATATTACCAGAGCATTGACATGGCTTGCAAAAATCACCTTAAAATAGATATTTGCTTATAAATCTTGACTCCAACATGGTGTTAGTGAAAATATAAGGAAAAGCTTAATTATACCATTATACGATGAAAAAGTACCAAAAAGTTAAGAACAATTTCAACAAAGCCCGATTTAGAAATGTAATCTGTTTATTATTATTTACACATTTGGTATTTAAAAATATACGACGCGCCGTACAAAAATTAAATGCACCACAACAATGTGAAATTCTTAACAAAACAACGTTTGAGGGAGAGATTAATTAGCTAGACGTAAGGTTTATATAGAGAAGATCAAATTTTAGCGCCGGCATAAAAATAACTGCTTCTGGTAGAGGGAAAACAACAAACAGTTTCGACCAAAATTATTTTCTCAAAAAATGAGCTCGAAAATGTGTTTCAGAAATCCTCTATATTGTCTAAAATGCACATCCCGGTTTATTTCAGATACCCCCAAAAAATTAAGTAATGTAACAAATATCATTAAGGGCCGGTTTACAGAACATTTTAATTGCAATCATAGATTGCAATCAAATTTTAATTCGACATTAACTTGACATTTGTCAATGCATTTTAAATGGCAACTTAATTCGAATTAGTTTAATCTTGAATTAAATTTTAATTTCGCTTTCTGTAAACCGACCCTAAATCAGACAAACCTCTTTTTTGTTCGTATCTCTGGCAACTAATTACCCAAACAAATTATATTTTTTGCTAATTATTTATCTATACTCTTACATAATTATTGAGGTGCCGTTTAATTGAGTTCAGTTTGTCATTTGCCGTTGTTAGGAGCGGACGCCTTATAAACTTATTAAATAAAATAATAATTTTCAAAACAAAGAGCCAATGACCAGTAGTGCATGTTGTGAATTTTCGAGTGCAGTAGACTTAATAGTAGTAGTGACTTTAAGTTTCAGATGGTTAGTGTTTGCCAAGCGAATGAGTTTTCGGGCCTTCGGGGAGAAATGGAAATGAAAAGTATCCGGATTAAAAGTAATAATACTTTTTTTCTAAAAAAAATTTACATTAAATTTGTAATATTTTCAATTAATTTATTAGTTTACTACACATGATACTGTTTGTTTTCTTTAATTGGAGTGAGTCCAATTATTGAAATTAATTTGTTTTATAATTTCATAAATACCTAAACATTTTCGTTTTCTAAGCGATTCAGCGATTACTCTCCTTATTTTGATTGAAGGGGAGAACATATTACGCCGAACAAAACAGACAAAGTTATAAGCGACAATTTCTGTTACATGTTACATTTGATTAATTTTATGAAAATAGGATGCTCAAAATTTTAAGATTAAAACTTAGTTTTTATAAGAATTCGTTACAGTTAAGTACTAGTTCATCATTCACAAATTAATAGTTTTTGCATATATTTCCGAGTTTTCGCACATAGTTTGAACATAAACAACGTTATTTTCACTGTTTTTCTTACCATTTGTCCTCTTATAAGATTATTCCAACGAAGGATAAATAAAATAAAATTTTGCAAAAAAATACACTTGCACGGAAAATAAAACTTACCTAACGATTCCGGTCTTCCGTAAAATCCTGCGGCACACGACTGACACCTGGCCCCAAAATATCCCTCCTTGCACTCACAACTGATTTTCTCACCATCGGCACTAACATCGCAAGCTGTGGCAAAGCTAAAAAACGAATCAACTCAATTTCTATAATTTCAAACAGAAATCCTTACTTATTGCTTCCGACTGGTAACGGACATGCACAAATCAAACAGTCCATCGGAGTACCAGCTAAAGCATTTCCGTGATAGCCAACTTCACAAAGTTCGCAATGGTCTCCTCGAGTGTTGTGCGTACAATTCTGAAAAAAATAATATTGCAGATATGAAAAAATAATAATTGCGTGACATACCAGACAAATTCCTGTGTTAACATCGCATTCAGTGGCGTGTCCGTGGCATTGACACGGGACACAGTAGCCCCCATGTGGGCCACCTTCGACCCGATAGTACCCAGGGGCGCACTCTTCACAAGACAATCCTTGGTAATTTTCCGGACAGCGACACTCTTCAACTGTGAGAGCAAACGCCAAATTTCTGTTGTCTCCAGAGTAGTATTGATAAGAGATTGCGTCGTCTTGGATCACATGAGACAATCTAAAACGTACAAAACGTCCAAATAAGTCCAACGATTTTATCCTTTACCTAGTCGTAACACTCGCAGTCCAGTAGGTGGCCCTAATGTAAACACCCCTCAAATCCTCCAATACCTCCATTATGTGGTCTCTTCGGGCCGGCAAACCAGTGGGCAACTCAAAGTTTTCCTCAACTAACTGAACACTAGCGTGATATTCGACTGCGGCTGTTGGTTGCTCGTAACTCGAATAAGTCAAGTATGTCTTTCTGCCCTCCAGGATGACATCAGGCTCGCTCACAGCTGAACCTAAAACAAAAATGATCCATTTATCACACGTTTTATAATCTTGAATTTTACGACATTTGTTTACAAAGCTATCTGAAACCCTTCCAAAACCCTTCTATTATTAATTTACTAACCTTCACCCGGTGTTATAGTATAGTACAGCGTATAATTGAGAAAACCGCCATAAGCCGTCAACTTCTTCCCTGTATAATCATTAGGTGCGGTAAAATACACGGTAGTGTTTTTAAAATCAACCGAATTGAACGCGACTCCAATCGAATTCTCTTCGGCATTATGTACTGTCAAGTTCAAAGGATAGATTTCCAGTCTGGTACTGAAATTGAGTCCAACTAATTCCCAATCAGCCATTTGAAGAATGGACGTCTTAATCAACTTCGAGCTTGTACACCTTGTAGTTTTCCCGAAACAGAAACACTCAGTGCAACCGTGCTCATTCTCCTCTTGCAAATTGAAAGTTCCTTCGCGACATATCTCACAAGTGGGCCCAACAACGTTCTTTTTACAGAAACATTCAGCCGTGGCTTGATCGCAAATTTCACTAGTCGTGCCTCTGTAGTCGCAAGAGCAAAACTCGCAATAAGGGAACGCGTAATGACCGGCTAGACACTTATCGCATTGTCTCCCAACAACATTTGGCTTGCAACTACGAACTCGGATATTAAACACAAAAAATATTATTTTAGCCCAGTCAAATTAGACAAAAATAAGGCGATCGGTGGAAAAAATTCCTAGAAAGTTGGATTTTTTTTAAACGCTTCCTTTGCACTTGGGTTAACATATATCAAAAGTCCCCGAGGGTGGGGGGCGAGCTCGAGAAGGGGGAGGGGGTTAAAGCTGTCTTTTTTTGGTTTTTTGCTTATATCTCGAAAACGGTCACTCCTATCAATTTATATCTTCTTATCAAAATTAAAGCTGATAAAATATATATATATATATATATATATATATATATATGCGTATGGTGGTAATGCCATCACCCAAGTGCCAGAGTTTTAAGGTCGCATCTACAGCCTCTGACCTGACCTAACGACCACTAACTAGTAGTGATAAAGCTGATAAAATTTCCTACAAGATGGTCCTATGCATTTTAGTTGTAGGACTAAACGTAAGCGAGCTACTAGCTTTTAAAGATTGGTGTCTACATGACACTGCATTATTAAACATTAGTATATCATAAGTATTTATATGGAAATAGTGTGTGTAAAGCGTTCCCCAACTAAGCTAAGAGAGAGAAATAAGGGAGGAAAATACTTTCTTTCCTCGGGCTCTCCAGTTGAAGACGACAATTCAGCATGTGGGGATAACCCAAAAGATATGATAGAATGAACTTTTGGACTCAATACATTCAGTTTATTGTAAGTTTGATTCAAAACATCCATATTAAATCATCTATCTATTAATATTGTACTGAACAAGACTGTAATTCAGTTTTCAATCTTTGGGTTGAAGACGAAAATGCAACATGTAAGGACGACTCTGAAAACTTCATTAACCCTCATGCCTCCCCTCTTCTCCTCTAATGCAGTGTTAGACCCAATAACTTCAATTTATTGTTAGCATTTCAAATCACAAAACATTATGTTTTAGATCACATTTTTTTAAATGATTATTTCTTTTCAGACCGAT
Source organism: Tribolium freemani (assembly GCA_939628115.1). Taxonomy (NCBI): domain Eukaryota; kingdom Metazoa; phylum Arthropoda; class Insecta; order Coleoptera; family Tenebrionidae; genus Tribolium; species Tribolium freemani. The sequence continues at coordinate 12,481,980 of OW626785.1, read as the reverse complement.
AACTTGCTTATAGTTAGTCCTACAACAAAAATGCTTTGGACTATTTTGTAGAAAATTTTATCAGCTTTAATTTTGATAAGAAGATAAAAATTGATAGGAGTGACCGTTTCCGAGATATAAGCAAAAAAGCAAAAAAAGACAGCTTTAACCCCCTCCCCCTCCTCGAGCTCGCCCCCCACCCTTGGGGACTTTTGATATATGTTTACCCAAGTGTAAAGGAAGCGTTTAAAAAAAATCCAACTTCCTAGGAATTTTTTCCACCGATTTGTTTAATTTGACTGGACTATTTGTGTGACTTACTGGCAACTACCGTTGTTGAGGTCACACTGTTCCGTTCCCTCAATACCCAAAATGTTGCATTTGCACTCCTCGCAACCAATGATGGGGTCATACCCATAGGTCAAAGGCTCGCACTGGTCGCAGCGTTCGCCAACCACATGCGGTGGGCAAATGCACTGGCCTGTTGTGGGTTCGCAAAACGCAATCGATGGGCAATTGCATGGCTTACAGTCGGGAAAGCCGAAATAACCCGTTTTGCAAGCTTCGCATCTTCGTCCGATTATGTTAGGTTTGCAGCGGCACTGACCCCCGAATTTATCGCACTCGAAACTGAGAGAGCCGGCAAAGTCGCATCCGCAGGGCAAAGCCCCGCTATTATGGCCTGCGGTTATGGAAAACACCGAATCTTTGCAAAAACCTTCCGTTGTTGTATTGATATTGAAGTGGTTGCTCCCGCAAGTGGAGATAAATTCGCCGGTGCGGTCCACGTCTTCTTCCTCCAAGTATCGGTCGCTGTAGAAGTCGGTCGGGATGACTAGCAAATAGTCGAGGTAGACGTTTTTATTGCCTGGTTCCTGTTGATTGAATATTATTTGGTCCGTTTTACTTTGCTAATAAATTACATTACCTTCAATGTTAGCATAAAATTTTCGGTTAATGAAAATTTAGTGTTGCCATCAGCTTGGGTTATAACCGCGCGACAGCCGGAACGAGACGGGCAGTAATGAACAGGTAAAGTCGCTTCGTAAAATTGACCGTTTTGCATGAGGATAGTAACATCAAAATCTGGAAAAGTAATCATTTTAGCCCGCTTGTACTATGTGTAGTAACTCCTGTATTACAAAAATTTATATAATATAATTTAATTAATAATTTGTATAATTTAATGTTTAATTACAATAATTAAACACACATAATTGGATATTGTTAAAGTAATACATACTATATTTTTTTTAACAATTTGCCCCGTATCTGTTTTTTGCATAAACAAAAAAATTATGAACAAAATAATGGAATAATTATACACATTTGAACAATATGTAGTTTACTAAAGCACTATTTTTTTACCACAACTATGAAATTTGTTTTTCGAATAGATATACGAAAAGAATAACAAAATATGAGCGTAATGTAATGAAGTGTATTGGTAAAATCACTACGGTTTGTAATTCATGCTATGATGACAAAAAAGTGTATAAACAAATAGTATTAGGGTCTATAAGAAGATTATATGCCGAAAAACTACATTACATTTACCATATTTTTGCAAAAATTGTTTAAAATACCGAGCCACAACCAAACCGGCCAAAACTGACCCATACATTGTTTTTTAAATGGTGTTTCTTATGCAATCAACGTTACACACGTGAACGCTTTGTGGGCTACTTCGGTCATTTTTAAGACGATTTCGACCACGATTCAACAACGGAAAGTACTTTACGGACGATTTAACAAAAACTGCACTTTTATGTTCTCTGTCGTGGATGTTAGTCTAATAATTATTATGATTTGTTAAATTGGAATAGATTGGAATAGGTAGCAACCTTAGTAACAACAATCTCCCAATAACTAATAATTGAAGTTCTACTCCCGAGCCCAAATAAGTAAAATTATGTAGAAAAATATTTTGTATTAAAAAATTGTTGCGTTGATGTCAGGTTTATGACAAATACCAGAAATATTGAAAAAACACTGCATGACGGGCCTTTTGTATCATAATTTACGAAAAAGTAAAGGTGTTTCAATGTCAAAATGCTTATCAAAAATAAACACCATATTTTCTTTCATTCATTATATAAAAATACACCTATACACATGGATTAAAAAAACATTGACATTAAATTAGAATTAAGTAAGTGATAAGAAACTGCTGCACAAGCAAACAGTATACAAACTGGACAAAATCTTTTATCAACTTTTTTACAATTTCATTTTAATTAGAAAGAGGTGTTTTTGGGCTGCTGGTAAAAGTTTATTCACCTAGTACTATAGCTGATCTTCTGAGCTTCTCAGACCAAAACAAACACAACAAACTAATTATGCAATGTAAACAAAAATAATAACGAAAAACCTAATAAAATTTTAAGTTACATATTATGACCAATTCAAGAAAACGTTGCACTCAAACATTAACTATAAATTTTGCCATCCATTGTGGCCTGACTACGATCGATCGATCAAGAAAAATAAATCATCGTTTTATTCAAAAACTAATTAATATTGTTTCCGCCAATTTTGTAAACAATTGTTGGAAGCAAATCGCTATAAGATGCTTAATAGCTAATGGTCATAAGACTCATAAGTCAATATAAAAATTATAAAATGACATTTTGGTTATTCTAAAAATCAATAAAACTTTCAATTTCACTACACGTGGTTCATTTTAGCCAACCTAGTGGCCTATACAATATTAAAGGTCTGTTAGAATTTAACACTATATTATCTACTGACAAACTACCCTTTGGGAATCGGGCGCTACAAATTCGCTTACCTTGAAAATTAGGTTGGTAGTAGTGCACAATAAAAGTGTAATACCCAGGCGTGGGCACTTTTCCCTTCAAATCAAGAGTGTCATAACTCGGGTCCAACCACATGTACGTATTATTCCACAGTGTAGTCGCAAGATCGGCATTATTTTCCTCAAACTGGATTTTTTTCGTTTCGGGTGGATGCCGGAAAGAGGCTGCTAGACACTTCCCGTCCTTTCTAATACACACCGATTTCGGTTTAATGTAATCCAACGACCACTCTTCGTACGGTATTGCAACAATCGAATGTATTCCGACATCGGCATTAGAACTCTACATCAAATATTTGAAACTTATAATTATAATCACACATAACTCTTACGTGTAAGTCAACTTTAATCTCATTTCCGTCAACTTGCTGAACAGCAACTATACCCTCGGGAGTGGTTATAACTTGCCGACATAGTGTGGTGTATTGACACGAATACAAAACTATCCTCCCGTCATTTGTGTGCCGGCCTGACTGGAGCGAAACATCAATTTTGTGCGTCCTTTGGTCCTCTTTCGGTGTTACATAATTGACTATAACGACATATTGACCGGGTTTAGGCACGGTGATGTTAAACGAAACGTTAGGTTGGGCAAGATTTAAGACCGGGACCCGGTTTCCGACCCCAATTTTGGCCAAATGCTACAAACATTACAAATTACAAAAAACACGAGTCATTCATTAATTACCTCATTGTCTTGGAAGTACTCCCTAAGTTTGGTAGACCTGCGACCTTCTGGCACATACCCGCCAACTCCGTAAGTCGTCGAAAATTGGGTCAAATTCAAGTAAGTGTAATCGTGACAAAGGCCTGGTCCGTCAATGGTGCAAGGAGTCTCAACTTTTTTATTTAAAATCGTAGCCAAGTAGAAATCTTCAGGGAGAAGTACGAAGTAGTCCTGAGGAGAATATTGAAAATTACGCCGCATTTCCTACGTAGTATCTCACCAAAAGCAGGTCTTTTGTCACTTCGATGCTTATCTGCCAACGTCCCGGATTTATTACAAATGGCTGAGGAGTATTTCCGACGGGGCCTGAAACAGTTACGAACGCCGGAACTGTGCTGTTCCTAAACTGGACTTGGATTTCCTGTTCATTATCACTAGGATTGTCCGGAGTGATTTTAATTTTTCCAATGACTGTTTCCGGGTTTTTGTTTACGAAACGTAACACCATTCTATACAGTGACGGTTTGAGGATAATCACGTCTTGCAAAATTTGTTTCTACAAATAAACAATTATTTTAAAGACACGGACCAAAAATCCTACGGTACTTGTAAGGGTCCAAATACGGCATATCCCTTCCATGAATAGTCCGGGAAGGTGCGCTCATCATTAGCATATCTCACTAGCGTATTCGCCGGAGTTCGTCCATCCTCAACCTCATACTGGTACTGATAAAGGGTGGGAAAATAGTGCGTTTCAAGTGGTTCCTTGCAAGTGCGCCCTTTAACCCTCGAGTGACATAAACACTGCCCGGTGGCCTTGTCACAAATATTGTTAACCGAACCCCCAACATCACAGTCACAATCTACAAATATTCCAGTAACGAATACATGATTGGAATCTGAATTTTGACTTCAGCACTATGTTTGAACCAGTTAGAAGATAAAGCTGGACAACGTTTTTAGGCTGACGAAATTTAGTTTTTTTGTGAGATATCCATTGACAAAAAATTAACTAATTTCGTATAAAATAGTACCGTACGTATAATCCCAAAGGGCCGGTTTATAGAAAGCTTAATTAAATTTTAATTCGTTGTTAAAAGTTAACAATGCGAATTTACCAACGAAATTACATCAATTTGGTCACGTTACCAGTTAATCACGCATTTAATTGCGGATTAAATTAATGCCGGTCCTTAAGTGTTGCAAAAATATTGTGTCGTTATTGATAATTTGTAAAAAAATAAACTAAAAGAACTATAATAATGTTTTAATCAATTTACAACTTGGTAGTTTAAGAAGAGAAGGAAAATACTTCGGAGATTGTACAAAGCGATCAAAAAGTTCTTCTATCAAGTAGGTAAATTACTTGAAAACGTGTGTCCGGTGTCAGCCTGCTGTCAAAATTTAAATTGAAATTACCTCAAACGTAAACTGTTTGATGCCGTGAATCTGTGACACAAATAACACCAGAACGCTACACGACCCGTAAATGGTGTCTATGGGGCAAAACTGGATTCCAACAATAATTTAATTTGTTTAATTTTTTTGACATTTTTCCTTTGACCTTAGGCTTGAGTTCCACAGACATACGTCTTTAATTTTAAAGCTTACTTGATAGAAGGACTTTTTGATCGCTTTGTATTAAAAAAAAACAGACAGACAGTATGACATAGTAATAGAAGAGTAAAGAAACCAAAAAAATTAAAAACTCAACAAAAAATTAATCTGTAGACTGTTTTATGAAATGGTAGGCCTGTTAGAATATGAGTACGTACATCAAGTCAAGAGAAGTATCTTGAGGGAGATTAAAGTGTATTTCAAATATTTTTAAGATTTTTTTGTTAATGAAGCAGACATGGATAAGTGTAAACGCGTTTTCAAGACATGAATTTACAAATTTATATTGTGTCAAATACAGGGGACGCTAAAAAGTATGGATACAGCAAAATATTTTCAGAGCACGATAAAATTTAGGGTACAGTTAAATGCGTTTAAATTCTATTATCTCAGATTTTTTTATATTTTTCTACCGTCATTTATTTTGAAAATACAAGGCTAACTTAAATTAATAATTAATTAATAATTTTTAAAAGAGCATTTTTTCTGAATTTAATGATGTAACATATTCCCACCTTTATTTGTATTAAAAGACAAAAAAAACTTAAAACTCAAAAATTTTATTCTGAATTTCTGTAAAAGCAAAACTTATTAGCTTTGAAAATACTGTCATTAACGATCTGTCACTTGTATATTAGCCAAAAATTAAACTTGTGTGCAATAATTAATTTAACAATGGTACATTTAAGTGAAACTGAGTGTACAGAAATGCTCATGATGGTTGGTTGTGGCGACAGAAAGCCAAGAAGTCAATGGAAATCATTTTGAGCAACATCTTTTGTAGCATAAATAACATATGTATTTCGTGTTTTGCTTTTTTCTATTAAAATGTGTTCTTTTTCAGTTAAAAGTGTTATTTTAACAATTATTATTAACTTTTACTTATTTTTTTGGTCACAGTTCATGCGGCAAAGAGCTAACGATAGATAAAGTCAACATTTCCAAGGATAATAACATTTTACATTTTTGAAAATTTTATTAGTTCCATAATTTTTTTTAAGTTTCGATTAAAATAAGGTATACATGTGTTACACCACAGAATTCAGAAAAAATGCTCTTTTTAAAAATATTAAATTTCGCCCTTCTTGCTATTTAAAAAAAATCAAGTTAGATTATGTATCCTCAGAACAAAAGAAGATAGGAATTTGATAAACATCTAAAAGCTTAGAATTTATATGCTTTTGAAGCTTATACCAAATTACAATAAGTTTTGATGAATAGTTTTTAAAATACATATTTAACTGTATCCTTTTTAGCGACCCTGTATAACTATCATCAGATTCCCACTTGATAGCAATACTAATGTATGTAACATGTTTTTCTATGTAAGTATGAATTCTAAATAAATTGGAAACATTAGAAAAATTTTACTTTAAAAAAATGTATGTAACAGAAAAAAAGTTACAAACTTTTTAAAGAAAGTGGTTCAATCTCCAGCAAACATTTACTCTATTGTGTGGGTGCTACCTCCCAGCCAGTCAAAGGGCACTCAACAAGCCCTTTTTGTTCAACTCGCATTACAGTTTCAAGACTTACCGGTACAACCAAAGAGATTCTCTTCTTGCAAATTGTACGTGCCATCGACACATTCCGTGCACCCTCGGCCCACCACCAGTGATTTACAGACGCACTCCCCACTTTCCGAGTCGCAAACAGCAATCCCTCCCAGCACCCCCGAGATATTACATTTACATTCCTCGCATCCTTGGGGATTATTTGGACTCAAGTTCCAGTACAAGGGCCTACATTTATTACAAATTCGGCCTTCGACTCGTTCTTTACACTGGCAAAGCTCCCCGGCTGGGACCGACCCACAGCCGGCAAAACCCGCCACAACTCCAGCCGGATGACAGTTGCAATCCTCACACGCCGGGAAATTGTAGAAACCCTCTTTGCACGAGTCGCACCGCAGGCCGGCAAAGTTGTGGTGACACTCGCATTTGCCTTCACCATCACACGAAACCCCGATCGAGCCGTGGCTGTCGCATTCGCAAGGCAGACATTCAGGGTATTTGAAATATCCGGGGTTGCACTGGTCGCAAGTCTTGCCACCGTAGTTGGTCGAACATGAGCATTTTCCTGTGGCGCTGCAACTGAAACCAACCGAACCGACCTTGCTACAGTTGCAAGGCTGGCAATCGGGGTAGCCGTAGTAGCCCGCAAGGCAAGAATCGCAACGGTCGCCGGTGTAGCCCTCCTTGCACATGCACTGGCCGGTGGCCTTGTCGCAAATGCCTTCTTTTGTCCCTTTTATGTCGCAGTTGCAATCTGTTCAATAATTCAAAACAACGCAATATTATGCGTAATCGTGTTATTATTAAATACGTACAGGCACAAGTTGGATAGTTGTAGTAGCCGTGTTGGCACTCATCGCATCGCTTTCCGCCGAAATTGTTCTTACAAGTGCAATTGCCACTCTCTTGGTCGCAAGCATTCGTGACGGAACCTTCTGGGTTACACTCGCAATCTACAAAAATTTAAATTCGTTGGAAGCTTCCTTATCACAGCATGGGGTTATTTTATATGAATAAAAGTTGAATTATAAGTCGATCCCACAAGATTTAATTTCGAAAAAGTGGAGAGCGCTTTCGAGAAGCTTTTCTCATCTTCAGTGCCTATTGTTAACAATTAAAAGGAATTACACTTAATTTTTTTTTAATATACACTCATCAAAGAATCTTTGAATAAAACATTAACAAATTGACAATTAATTAATTAATTGAAAACTAATATTAACAAATTAAAAAACATTTTAAAACGTCGGAATGGGATAAAACATAATTCCCATGTTTTAGTTAATGTTTTAATTTAAAAAAAATTAAATATTAGAATACCTCCTCCAAAGCGCTTCACCACTTTTGTATTACATTTTGAAATTAAATCTGCAAGGAGCGACTTTTATTCATACAAAAATTTAAGTACTTGAAAAAAATAGAGTAATATTGAGCGTAAGATTTTTAACGAATAGGCTGAAAAAACTGACGACTAAAATTTTTACGAGAAACATGAAAAAAAGACATTAAAGATTTCTATGTAAATTTGCGCTCGGCTCTATATTTTTCAAAACGTTGCTAATACAGTTGAAGTTGAAAAACGTCAAAAAATTGTAGAAATTTAAATTTTCTTTAAAAAAACCCTCTAACTTCAATATAGTTCAAGTATCGAAAAATTGATTTAAATAAACTCTTGTTTTATCGTTTTAAAAAATATGGATGAGTAAATATTTGAACATGTTTTTAATATTCATCGGGCAATAATTCTGGAACTAATAAACGTAACCCCATTAAGTTTACTATCGTTTCAAAGCTCTTTTTCAAGAAAGTCATTGTTCTCCCATGAATAATTTTCGAGAAAATTACAAACAAAAGCAAAAATTTATAACTTAAAAACTATTGAGAATTTGGCGCTTTTCGTGACGCCAATTGATTTCCTAGGTCATTTTACATTGGTTTACATTAAAATAATTCTACTTTTTCGAATAGTTTTGCAGTAAACGACGTTTGGAAAGTGAATATTTCAACATGTTTTTGACATTCATCGGGCAATAACTCCAGAACTATTAGACGTAACCTTATTAAGCTTATTAGCGTTAGAAAGCTCTTTCAATAATCTACTTTTCTCAAAAAAGATCATTGTTCTCAGATTCTCAGATGCAAACAAAACCAAAAATTGAAAAAAAAATCATAACTTAAAAACTATTGAGAATTTAACGATTTTCTCATCGTGAATCGATTTTCCAGATTATTTAACATAGGTTTACATCAGTTTTTCGAATAGTTAAAAATTGCATATAATTTTTTTTTATTTTGTTTTAATAACATTTGCACTAAGTTTGTCCCTTACTTCTCTCCATTTCAGTTCCTGCAGAGAAAACTGGTAAGTTTCTCTGTTTTCGTAATCTTCTGTGTACCACTACTTTCAATTAATAATAATTCATAAATATGAGTTAACCATATTTTTCTAATATTACTATCGTGAACAGACGTGTCTACCTTTAATTGTAAAATAAATTGTGTATTTACTTAAAATGTATCGCCCAGCAATCTAATCTACGAAGTTAAAAAACTCAAAACAAGCCTTTGTAGATCGGCCATTAATTTCACTTGTCTACTCATTGGAATTTACAAAATTCAAATTTGACCAAAAAAATCATTTGAATAAACAAATCCCTGATAACAGAAATCTTTATTTTTGGTTTCGGATTAAATAAGTAATGTGGCAAGTTGGAAAGTATACAGAGAATTGCCCACTTTTAAGTTTAGACCTCTCTATTTCAATTTTATTAGTACAGTAATGCAAGTGAAAAGAAAACAGAAAATTCGAATTACCAACATTTTCGGATTATAGAATTACAAAATTGTAGAGAATTAAATTTGCCACAAAAAAGTCGCGACACCATATTTCTAGTATATCTAACGGTTTAGGTTTAAATTAATTTTGCGATACTTGATACATGATTTTATTCGTCACTTATCCGTCTTCGAGGTCTAAATTGTTAGAGTTTTTTAAAAGAAATTTAATTCAGTACAACATTCTTACATTTTGTTTGCATCGTCAAATATATTGGCAGTATTTTGAACAACATGGGACAGTTTTCGATATTTTTTTTTAATTTCTTACTGTTAGAATTAAATAAGTAAATGTGAGCATTAAATTCTAACAGTAAGACATTAAAAAATTTTATCGAAAAAATTCGAAATTTTTTTATCAAAGGTGAAACCTTTTTTTAATTGATTGCTCTCAAAACTTTGACGCAATTCTTATCAAGGACAGGGACCATACGGTATCCTAACCTTTAGGTATCCTTAGTAAGAACCAACTTACGTTTACAATCTGGAAAACTGTAATACCCTGGTGCACACTCTCCGCAATACTGCCCTCCATAATTGTATAAACACGGGCACTGTCCATTTCGCGCCTCACATTGCAGGTCTTTGGTTCCGTTCAAAAAGCACTCACACGGTCTGCAATTTGGGTACCCAAAGTACCCAAAACTGCAACTGTCGCAATTGGGCGGTTGAAATTGTTTTTTACACTCGCATTGGCCTGAACCTTCCGCACAATTACCGGTGGAGTAAAAATGGTTACAATTACAGGCTGAAAAAGAAAATTGAACCGAAATTTTGGTGGTTGTTTTAGTTGTTACGTTGACAAGCATCGGTGTCGTTCTCAAATTTGCCAAAAGGTCGGTAAAAAGTGGGTTTGCATTCGTTGCAATTTATTCCGTCGGTGTTGTGTTGACAATTTTGGCAAACACCTCCGCCCGCATATCTGCCATGAATGTCCAGAGATAATCCTTTGCGATCCACTTCTTCGTCGTAGACGCACTCATTACTGTGTTGGAAACAATTGCAAGCTGGAAATAGTTGTGTAAGTGTTAGTCTAAATGACGAGGTTTGAAAATTTACGTTCACAAACGAACGGATGATTTATTTTGGACTGTTGCCATTTCTTCTGCTCAAAGCCGGGACAGCAAGTGTCACATTTCGCGCCACAAGTATTATGTTGACAGCGACATAACAAAACGCTCGGATCTTGAGAGTCTTGAATATCGCAGGTATCAGCGTGTCCATTGCACATGCAACGGCCTCCAATACTGATATCTTTAATCGAGTAAAAGTACTAAAATTCCCCATAATTACAAATTAAGCTAAACGGCAAAAACAAAAATTACTCTTCTGGTAACTGTCGGATCTTGCCTAGCCACCGACATGAGATGCCCTAGGAAGTTTTTCGTTCTTAAAAGCCTCAATCTGACGTTGGTTGCACGGGTCCATTCTTGTAAAATCGTAGAATTGAAATAATTCTTCGCTGATGGCCGATTATTCAACAATGAAATTGCTATCTAAAATTTGATACACGAAAAAATGTTTGAAATAAGTCATTTGGAACGCACTTCTCCTCCTTCCAGTGGTACTATTTTTGAATATTCCGTCGTACAAATGACGGAATCGTCTTTGGTGATTGGCTGCAGACTTTCTTTGCCAAAGTAAGTTTCGCAATCGCCGGGAGAATCCGAGAAATATTGCCAAGGCGTGTAGGTTTTGCCGTAATCGGCCGATTTTTCCAGCACCCATAAGCCGGGCCTGGGGGAATTCCCCATTCGAATAAAAACATAAGCTACGTGAAACTCCTACAAAGGATAATTCTCTTTTAAATAAATAAAGGTGACAGTTATAAAAAGATTTTTTTTAGAAATATACAGTGTCCAAAGCCGTCCGGTGACGATATTAAAAATTAAGCTTTAAAATGTAAAAGATTTCGGATAGCTAAATACTAGGATGTAATACATACAAATAACACGTCCCCATTTTCGTCAATTTTTGAAGAACATTGAAATTAACAAATGACTATTTAAATGCCGGTGAGAACAGGGCAAACAAAAAAATATACATGGTGAGTCAATAGTGGGTTATATCTGACAGGTCCTAAGATACAACCAAAAATACTAATTGCACTTCTCACTTGGATAAATTGTTTGATTTTTAAAAAGATTAATTGGATCAACATTGGTTTTTATCTTCTAAATAATAACAGTCTATAATGAAATTTTAGCAAAATGTCAAGACAGACTTGACAATACTCAAAACAATGTAATCGTGAATTAATTTTGAATTTTTTTAAGTATTACCGATCTGGTCAGCTGGAATCAGTATTATTGGCTGCATTTTTAAAAAAAAATCAGAAATAACCCACTATTTACTCACCCTGTATGGGCAGATGGAGTATTAAACTTTGCATTTATTATTATGTAACGAAAAGATGGGGACAAAAAGGAACCAGAGATTCTCCAAGTTAAAATAAAACGATTAAACCCAACTTACCTCTATACCAAGTTGCACCGTTTAAAAGTTAGAGGGCGCCAAAGTTCAAAAATTATTTTCGTTTTTTATTAGAGTATTTTAACTTCTAAATTGATAAATCGATTTTAACGAAATTTGGTACAAGTAATTTGTCATCAAAACCACATGTTTTGGTGTTATTTCTTTTGTTTTTCTGTTATTGTAAAGTACTTACCTAACACCTATTAATCACATTTGGGGGCATATTTTTGTTATATGTTATCTGAATGGTTTATTTCTTCTTTTATTCAAAAGGCCCTTTATTTTTGAACACTTTTTGTATCTTATAAAAATTTTGTATCGGCCTTGGTTTTGGAAAAAAAAATAATTTAAGTATGTAGAAGTGTCAACAAGTTGGTCAATTATTATTATTGGTTTTAAAAATGCATTTAATCATTTAATTTGATTATTCAATTATTAGTTTACTTATTAGAATTGTAATTAATAATTTTTCCATAACGACAGTGTAGATTTTAATTAGTTGTGTTTGGTAGAAATCGAACGATTTTTAAAAATTCACAAGTTTGTGAAAAAAAGCCTTTTTTGGTTTAAATTAATAACTAATTACATTATTGTTGTTTAACATACACGTACATAAAGGAACTATAGCTAATGTTAAATTAAAAAATAATTAAAAACTCAATAATTATGCATGGACGCACGTCTGAAATTTTGACACATCGACTTAAAGTATTTTCTACTCCAAAACCGAGGCCGATACAAAAATTTTATAAGTTACAAAACTTGTTCAAAAAGAATGGGTTTTTCGAATAAAAAAAGAATTACACCACTCGGATAACGTATAACAAAAATGTGTCTTAAAACGTGTTCAATGGTTGATAGGTAAGTACTTAACAATAGCAGAAAAACAAAAGAATTAGCACCAAAACATGTGGTTTTGATGGCAAATTACTTGTACAAAATTTCATTCAAATCGATTATTCCATTAAAAAGTTATTAAAGAAAATCTAAAATAATTTTTGAACTTTGGCGCCCTCTAACTTTTAAACGGTGGAACTTGGTCTGGAGGTAGTAAGTTGGGTTAAATCGCTCTATTTTGAGCTGGGGAATCTCTGGTTCCCTGTTGTTCCCATCTTTTCGTTACACCCTGTATAGTAGAAAGGTGATGCGAAAAAGTTATCGAAAATTATACTAAAAATATCAAACTTTAACTAATTTTCGCACAACCTCACATTTTTTAAAACACTGATAATATAAACAATAAATTGCATTAAATTTTTGGGTGTATCTCGTTTCGCCTCCTAGTATTTAGTTCTCCATAAATTAGTTTCTGGATCAAAAATTGTCTAAAATAAAAGGAAGGAATTTTATGAAACAAAGCAAATACCGAGGAAAAAATTTAAATAATGTTTTTGTAACTCATTATAACGATTTTCAGTTCATAAACCGATGCTTGAGCGAAGACAAGAGCATCCTCTGATAACTGATAGGGCCTTTAAACATTGATTAGTGCAGGAAACAAACACCCACGTCGCGTGTCACGATATGATATGTGGCAATAGAAATTCATGACAGCTAAATAAGAAAAAACGCCGGCTATAAAGTTACATCTCGACATCCTTGTATTACATTATAACGTATTATACAAAGCAAAGGTAAAGTTTTCCAGAGATAAATATTAATTACGCTATTGAGTCGTTCGTCTGAGTCGGCAAAAACAAAGAACAAGGCTCCAAGACGAATTCTCTCAAGATTATGTGACGGGGGTCAAAATATAAAATAAAACATGTGCATGCCAGATGCTCTTTTTGTGACAACTTGAAAGTTCAGTCAGACAGCAGAGGTCCTCGCTTACTGGCATAAACAATTCGTTCAATTTAGTTCTCTCGATGATCTAATGCTAAGCACTGAATTAAAATTGCAGGCGAGATGACAACATTTACTTGAGTTACGATTCAGGATCAATGTTTGCTTATCACGCTCGCAAATGCTTCATTCATTAAGCTGCAATAAACAGCGGGATATTAAAAGTTTGGGTATAAGGATCGGGCTTTGAGCCCATTGAAATCAATTAGAGCAGGTTTTTCTGTGCAACACAGTGGGAAACATGAATTTGAATTGAATGGGCTCGGAATGCCGCACTTTGTGAGTATTTTTGTCAATGGACGGTTTGCTGAATGAATAGAGAAAGTCGTAAAAATGAACTTAAAATAGATGCTTTGAAATGGCAAAATTAGACACATGACACGTTACATAAACAAGAGAATTTGGCCGATCGTAATCCCTATAACAAGAATTTATAAATTCGCTATTTATAAATTAGAGTGCATTGATTCCTCCTGCACTAAAATTTGTGGGATTCTGCGAATAGCAAACAGTTCCGGGCTGTTGTAAACATCAAATAGACAAATTGTGTGGATTTGTAAAAAGCGATACTTACTTGTCCGAGATCAATGGTTAAGTTGACCTCGTTATATTTCATTCCTCGAGATAGTGGAGGACTTTGCCACCAAGTTTCCATGCCGTCCACAGCGAACTCCGGTGGGTGCATTTTGTCCGGTCTGGTGGGGTCGCAGACATCGCAAAACTGGAACCCAAAATATACCATTGTATATAATTGTGGAAAAAAGGATGATTAAATGGAGCTAAACACGTGTTCTCATTTAATTACAAATACAAACATAAAAGTTTTATAGCCAGATTTGTATTATTAGAAAAAATAGTTTACGTGAAACGAACAGAAACGTCCTAAACTTTTTATGTACGTGTAAATTAGGGTAATATTTCGTTTAAAAAATGCATTTGCCTTTTGTAAGTTACTAAGTTATAAGAATAAATTAAGATCCATGGTTAATACCGTTGTTTTTCGTTTATAAATAAAAGATAAATATCCGGAAACTTATTATTCAGAAGAAGAACTATCTAAAGTCTGCTGATAATTTTTATCACTTATTTGAACAGAAAGTGGGTTTCTTTCAAATAATGTAACCGAATTCCATATTAAAATTGATACTTAAATTTTCAATAAATCCCCTTCTTGTAATCTGTTGAAGATGACACATTTGTATTCGTTTTTTGGGTATTTGAGATGTGTTTGCTAACCGAAAAAAATTAGTCAATTATCATACTATCGTATTTATAGGGAAAATGTTTCGAATTTGTTTGTATCAATAAACTATACAGGGTGTCCGTTTTTCGAGCTCCACCATGGAGATCTCAGTTATTATAAGAGATACAATGTCGGTTAAATTAGGGAAAAGTTGCGCATTTTTATGCTGAACAATTACCTGAAAGAAAATTTAATGTGTCGTTTTTAGTTTTTGAATTATTGAGAAAAATCAAATTTTTTTAATTTTTGTTTTCATTTTTTTAAGCGAAAATGTAAAGAGCTAGACGTTGTTAAATAAGACATTCTTCGGGCACTTTTTTACAAAAAATCTAAATTTGTCATTGCCTTTTCCATGGCGTTCTTGATGTCAGTTACAACACTCAACTTTGGTTTTTCTTATGGACGCCATATTTGACATTTGTATTTTTGAAAATTCTTTCTGTTCCTGATTACAATGATGTATCACATGATATGATCGAATCTTGCATGCGGAATAAAATTAAGAAAAACGCGTTTTTCCAAAGAGTGCTTTAAAAAAAAAGGTCAAAAATGTTAAACAAACTAAATTTTGACAGTTGTATTAAATATGCGAGCAAAATTTTTATAACTTTATCTTGTTTTGTTTTACGAAGAATAAAATTCTAGCTTATCATGTCGTTTATTTTTTAAATAAGTAAGCTTGGCGAAAATGTGAACCTTCCAGATTCAAATTCGATTAAACCTCTAAAATCTAGTTTGTTTAAAAACAAAATTGTTGACGTTTTTTCCAAAGCACTCCTCGCAAAAATACTTTTTTCTCCATTTTGATTAGCATGTACGATATGATCATTTTATGTGATACATCGTTGTAATCGGGAATAAAAACACATTTCAAAAATACAAGTATCGAAGTCCATAAGAAAAACCAAAGTTGTGTGTTGTAATTCTGACATCAAGAGCGCCTCGGAAAATATGACGACAGATTTAGATTCCTTGTAAAAAAGTGCCTGAAGAACGTCCTAGTTAAAAACGTCTAGTTCTTTTGATTTTAGCTTAAAAAAATAAAAACGAAAATTAGAAATTTCTGTTTTTTCCAATAATTCAAAAACTAAAAATGACATCAAATTTTCTTGCAGATAGTTGTTCAGCATAAAAATGCGCAACTTTGCCCTAATTTAACCGACCTCGTATCTCTTATAATAACTGAGATCCTCATAGTGGAGCTCGAAAAACGGACACCCTGTACAATATACAAACAAAATTTTAAAAACTCAAAAAAGTCCTCTAATTACCATTCATTTTCGTAATTGTTTTAATATACAACAAAGTTCTCTTTGTACTATTTGGAATTTAGGTTTCAAAACTACGATTTAATTTAATTCAGTAGACTTACGCCTAACAAATTAAAGAAAATACAAATTATCCTTTAGTAGCAACATTCCTGAAGTTAAAAGCTTTTCAATTTAAAAAATTCATGTTCTAGTTTTTATCTCAGTTTTTTTTACTTTGTAAGCTTTTAACATCCATTTTACAATTTGATTGACTTTTAGCATGTTTCTTCTTACAGCCTATGTCTTAATAAAAAAAATGATGCAAACTGGCAAAAAGTGTTAACTTTTATACTATTTTAACCTAAACGAATCACCCTTGAGATCATGCACATTTCTTTTCAGACACTTGGTAATTTGATTTAAAAAAAAATCGAAACAAAAGCTGTTTCTGAATTAAAAAAAGTTTTATGAGATATATTAAAAAAATCAGTGCCCATATTTCATAAATAATAAATGTAACGGATTTAAAAACTACAAGATATTTCAAAAATTGTTATTTAACGAACAGTTCTGACTTAGAACGAACCGACTTCCTGTATTTAAAAATACCCGATATTTTAGATAATGACTACAAACCTACGAATATTTGGGCCTTATTCCCGATCAGTTTATCACAGTTTAAACAAGTATTTGATAATACAAGTAATTAAGTCAACGCGCGTCGTGTTTATCTCTGAGGTCACAGAAATTAGGAAACACGAGCCCAAACGACTTCAATAATTTTAAAAATAAACATTTAGGAAACAAGTTAACACTTCATGTTTCCATTCATCAAAAAAGTTCACTGCTCGATAATAAACGCACAATTTTATGAATGAAATTTGCAAAAAAATCAAATTTTGAGCGAGACCAAATCTTTACCTGTCCTTGTATCACATTAACATTTAGATCATTTTCGGCATTAGCGCCCACAAGTTTGCAGTAAAGCTCGGGTCCTTCGGTGTCGACTCCACAAGTCGCTGTCGCTGTAATTTTTCTACCCTCTGCCAAATTGAAATACGGCGGGGTTAAAATTTCACCCTGCACTGTCTCAAGCCGAAGCACAAGGACGGCCAAAAGGCCCGTCCACGCGCTTACCACGAACATCGCTACGCTACTGAGATGCCGGCACAACAATCAGACTCAGCATCTTCGTCCGCAAATTGTTTAACCCCTAGGCAGGACCGGACTCGCTAATTTTTGACTAGCAATTTGTAAATATTGTACTTCTGAAGTCCAATTAACAATTAACAAATTTGTGCTAAATAGTAACTCAAATCTAGTCAAAATTGACAAAAAAATTCTAATTTTTTAGTTGAATCATTCATAGCATTTTTATATTTTGCTGCTCTCGAAGTTTCAAGTTTTTAAAAATTCATAGATGATATAGTCTAAGAAATTACAATTACAACAACAAGGTGGTTCAAATTTCGAAAGTACGGGCCTGTTGAGCACATTTATCCCTTCCATTCATTATTTTCGACCACCGACCATCCATCCGAGTGATGATTTACGTGGTGCAAAGACATGCTGCACCTACAATGACAAACATTCTTTTTGCATTTTCTCGGAGAGGAAAGAAGGATAGAGGTATCGTCTCATTCTGTAGCTCAAAGAATTATTGAAACTTGATTTTTATTATTTTATTTAACAAGTAAAACTATAACAATCCTGATACAAAAATATAACTTTACATTAAATAATGTCTTTTAAAAGCTAAACCTGATAATTGCACAAATACTTATTGCAACAACGGCATTCTTGAATAAATTATATGTGGATCAGGCATCCGGTATCCCAATCAGGTAAAAAATAGTTTCGATTTTTCTGCTTTTTGAGCTGAATTTATTGCTTGTAATTAACTGAGAGGAACTAATCAGTTTGATAAAAACGGCGTGCTTTAGATTGAAGTAACAAAATTAATTATCTTGCGTCAAATTATGTGTGATTAGGTTTTTTCAATCTTACACTGCTGAATAGAAATACCTAAACAATGATTATATTATTTTGGAAAACGTAACTTCGTTAAATGAGCGAGAAAAATAATTCCTTACAAAAATTACAAGATTTTTGTGAATTAATAAAGCAAACTAATATTTTTTTTTACTTTTATCTGAGATGCATTAGAGGAATAATAATGAATTATAATAACTCAACAAATATGATTTTGTGGTTCATTTATACCTCCTTAAAAAGCACAAAACGAAAGTTCCTGCATGTGCAAAATAAATATTTACAAAAAAAATTAACCCGACTATTTGTATCAACCGATTTTTTCTTTCAGGACGGAAAAACGTGAAAAAACCTTGACTATTCCTTTAAATACAATTTTTTTATGAAATAAAAAATAAAAATATACCTACTTAAAACATACCTGAGACAATTATTGCCTTTAGAATAAAATGTAAATATGCAAACTATCACATAAAAATATAACAGCTAACTCTCCACGATAAATTATCATTTAATTATCAACAAATTATGAGGCAATTAACAAACAAACAATTTAAGGGTGACTTAACTGTAAAAAAGCCATTTAGATGTCCTAAGATCAGTTTCTGTTACGTTAAACCACCCTACTTGCTAAACACTAGAATCAATTGGCACTAGAAAAAACTAGTGATAACAGAAACATAACAGCGAATTTAGGTAACCTTATCTAGTCTTTTTTGGGGTGTTTATATGCGTAAGCAGCTATCATTACGGAAGAACTTAAAATAACATTAACACCAAAATTTAATAGAAGAGTTAAGTCTGCTGAATCCACCGAAATGGTAAAAACGCGTGCTGAAATATAACCATTTTGTAAGTTTAAAGAAATACTAATTGGATAAATTACTGATGGTTGGTTGTTAGCTGTTAGAAAATAAAATTCTAAAAGAAATTGTGTGTGGAGTACTTACTGAAATTCGTGAACGCTGATATGAACCATGTAAGAACACTAACTGACTCTGAATTTTTTGTCCTTAAGATTTCCAGTAATTGTACAACTTTTGAGGAAGCCCCTATAGGAGTGCAAAGTGGCTAAAACGTAAACGATACAAGGGTGTACCGAAGTTAGTGGCAACATACCACAAGAAAGGCTATAACACCTAATGGGACTGTGCCTAGTAAAAGCCAAGCCGCAGCTAAACCATAAACAACTGCACCTATTACACTATAAACGTTTAAACAACTCTTGTAATACATAACAAATAATATTAAAATAAGTTCTTGGATCAGAATAATGGGGTACTCCATGTACGATAGAAGGGCGTAACGATTGCGGAAATTGTACGAGAACATTATAGTGTAACTAAAAGAGAATCAACGTGTTTCAGAGGGCAAAAAATCAAGTTCTACCTTGTTAATTCCATTAATAATCCTACAAGGTTAATGCCGTTTGCATTCTTAACCTTCAAAATGCTCAAAATTTGTGGGATTTTCAGGATAAAACACGTAGAGATGGTGATTATACTCAAAACATCCGAAATGAAGTGTAAAATAGAGGCATCTTTTGCAATTTCCATTTTTTTAAAAGGTAAAACCGGAAACAATTCTAAACATTGAAAGCAGAGCAGCTATCTGTCAAGTGTCAAATGTCACTGGAGTTTGGATGCAACCAGCTATACATCGGCCATTATCTGGATGCCTACCTTCTACCAAATTTTAGCAAGAAGTTTAGCAAGATTTTACAATAATTTAAAATAAAATTTTTTATTACAATTACTGGATCGCAAAAGAAATTTTACCCCTTTGAATTCCTGTTATCCATTAAAATCCAATAAAATTAAGTCGTTTGAAATTTGAGGTTACATCGATTGTGGTCCATTTATGAACGTTTCCGGCAAGTACAATAAAAAGTCTTAAAGGTTTCGTCATTGCCGACTTGTTTTGACATTGTGTTCCGAAATTTGTCGAACATTTTGTTTTGTTTAAATTTAAGTAAAGGTTTTATTAGTTTTTTATTATTCTTTAAATACAATATCCGGGAAGATTTCTCATCTCATGTTTACATGGACGTAACATTATTTATTTAGTCTTCAATGTGGTGAAGTGTAAGGTTTTTTCCAATTTGAAATTGTATCATTGTGTATTCCAGGAATGTGGATGTAATTATAAAAGATGTTTGGCACACGAACATTTCAACATTTACATGTTGAAATAGAAAATCTCACCCAAAAGTTAGTGGAGCGAGAAAATTATATTGTTACAATAGAGACTAATTTTTTAAACTAAGCTAATAAGTACCTCAGTGGCGAGTTGGTGGCACTTAGGGAGGAGCTAAACTACTGACATGGTAGGACAAGTGTTACAGAAGGTAATGCTCTAAAATATACCGTGAGTTTAAAGAAAAACGTGATCTAGAGTGAAAGAAAGAAATGATTCTTCTTATTTATGATTGTGTTCTTTCCTATTTTGTTGGGCCACATTAAATTTTAGGTGTCTGAATTCAGAATTGTTCGCCAACTTTGAAAAAATATATCTCAACTTTCTTGTCTTAAATGGTTTTAGCGATTATATTTTTCACGAAAAAAGTTAAAAAGAAACAATTTGTCCGTAGTGGTATTTTTTGTCATTTTACAAGTTGTTGACTCTTCGCATTGCTCTGTTGTAGTTTTCCAACAAGAACACAGTGGAAACGAGGCCTTTTCGAATTGGGTTTGGCCCAGTGACCAGGAAGAGAATGTTTCTCCTTTAGAATTGTGCCTACAACACCAACCCTTTAAACATAAGCAAATTTGAGATTATTTTCCTACAATTGAGAAACAAATTTTTAGCTATGCATTTTGAAGACGAAGATATATAGAAATATTACTATTATTATTAATAATTTGTACATTATTCTTCATCTTACATATTTTGTTATAATTCTTTAAAGACTAACAGTGGGTTTGAAAAAAATTTCATTTTATTACGACGCCTATGTTCAATTTTTTTTTAAATAGTAAACATATGTAATAAACATGTTTAATGCCAAAATTCAGTCATTTTTGTCAATGTCAGTTCGCCACCAGAGGTTTGGAATAGGCTCTAACTTCACAGTTTTAACATTTGCACAAGTCCGATTTAGCGCTAAGTCCAATTCGGCCGCATTGTTAATTAGCTGGAAGGAGTCGTTCACCGCAAAATTGTTTTATTTAATTTTTTGATTATTTTGGTGCTTACAATTAATTAATTAAAAAACAATGAGGTTGGATGCAAAAAATTGGATTTGGGGTCAAGTTTGATTTGTTGAAATGTGGTTGAGACTAAAAAATGTATTGATCAGTTAATCACCTACGCCAACCGCATAGATAACTGCATTTTTCTCTAAATTGTTCAAATGATCTAAAATCTGCTTTGTTTATTTTTGTTTACTTTGGTGGTGGCATTCATAATTACACTCTGTAGAGGTACGTGGTACGATGAATGATATATAAAGTGATTTAACAACAACGATTTATTTAAACAAAGACTACATGCTTCTTGCTAGACGCCATTTCAAACTTAACTTACATTACCAACTTAAATCAAAAAGTCACTAGCACCATCTAGCACTAAACTGTATAATCACAGAATAACAGATTTTAGAGAAACGCAACTGTCCTTGTCTAGACCACGACCAACTGTATCAATCTCCGCTTGCTTCGCTTCTCTCCGATACGGCCATACCATTTGTCGATTTGTCCATAAGAAACCAAATTCTTGACCTTGGAAACGAAAGTTCGGCAGGCAGAGCACCCAAGTGACAAGTATGTGAATTAAAATGATGTCAGACGTCAGGTCAGAAATCAGAGTGGTGCTTCGAGGTTATAATTTACATGTCTTGTTAGTGTCATTAGTGTCATCTACTCATCTCTTGAAAAATAAAATTCATACAAATCGTCGCAGACGACGGTACAAACGAAAAGAAGCCTCCTTTCCACAAATCACACATTTCTTTCCCATTATACAGTGGGGTAACACTCGTTTTCATTCAAATTATTTGACACCTTCAAATTTGACAAGTTCAAATAATTTGGGGGCAGCACGTGCCGAACGCCATCTCGGTTACTAGATCGGAACAGTTTTTTAACCGAGCGGTATGGCCGTATCGAAGAGAAGCGAAGCAAGCGGAGATTGATACAGTTGGTCGTGTCTAGACTAAGCCAAAGTGACACTAACACATCTTGCGTCAACTGCGAGTACTAATAGGTAGCGCGGGCGATTTGAATAGCCTTCTGGTTACTTTTCTTTTTTTAAACACTATTTTCCGTATTCTTTGCGAATGTTCACAAACAATAATTAGCTGTTAATCAATTATTGTTTGTGAACATTCGCAAAGAATACGGAATAATATAAAAAAAGTTAGAAATCAAAGACAATAAAACTCATTAGATGATTTTTATTACAAAAAAATACACATTATTATAGTAACAATAATACATTTAGCATTTTTTTCATTCGGTGTTCATTTCTGGTTTATTATTTGCGTTTTTACCTAATATCACTGCTAACTACCGACCCGTGCTACCGACCAAATTAACCTAACCTCACTTTTCATTCACTTGTCAAACACACAAAACGAAAAACACTCAAAACACTGAAACTGTTGACCATGAACAAGCCTAAATTACAACAACACAAAAAATCAACAACCCAAGCACAAAAAACAGCGACTTCGTTTTTCATGCCCTGTCTGACTCCATTTTGTGCATGCACGTCAACTGTCAACTATGTGTCAACTGTTATGTTCTGCCGATATTGTAAGTAACTTCGCGTTAATATTGACTCTAAACCACGGTCTTAGAATTGGCAGGTCTGGAAACTCATGTCTCAAAAATGAGGTTTTTTTCCTGGATCGTGGGTGGCTGTTTGGGCCACTATACCCGTAGCGCCCCTGGCGGATACTACGATGAAACTGGGTTTTTATGAATGAAAAAACGAGAAATTTGCGTAATATTTGACAAATGTCAAATTATTTTGACGGATATGAATGGTAATCAGAAATGCCCAAAATGGGAGTCAAATTGTGCTTAACGGTGGTGGACAGGTTTTGGTTGGGTTTATTTACGTTCCTGAGTCATTTGCGTATTGAAACATTAAGGTAGGAACATGACCTTATTTGTGCATTAGCCGGTCTTTTGGCCTTTATTTTACTCTAAATATGAGCCAAACTCAACAAAAGCAAATTTTTGAGATAGATGATTGGACAAACTCGAATATTACGTCTAGAATTGGTGCAAAATAACGAAAATCTCTATATAAAAAAACTGATTTTTACAACTGCAAGGAGGGCTCCGTGAGACGTTCGAAAGTGTGTATTTTCATTTTCCTTTCAAAAATGCTTTCCGTGCAGTAATGTAGATATTAATAACTTACCTTTTTTAATATAAAATAACAGTTTAAAAGAGGTAATCAAGTGCCAGAGGTTATCACGTAAAGTAGACAGAAAACGGGATAAATATCCAAAAGCAAGTGAGTAACACAGAAATAAAGGTCACAAGAACACAATGACAGAGTTTTGTGATAAGAATTATCCAAAAACTATTGGAATAATAAAGAATTTGATTCCAAATTGAAGACTTATATAAATTACTGTGTGAGGGCGCCACGGGTATAGTTGCCCTCCATAGCTATTGTGATCCAGGAAAAATGCTTCATTTTCGTAACGTACTTATGAATGGAGTTTCCAGACCTGCCATTTTATGATCGTGCTCTAAACGCATAGACTGCACTGTTATTCTGTGGCACAGACCAAACGTATGCGACCTCTACCACTGTAATCGAACTAAAGTGGTTTAAATTTCCCGCCTAAGCTTGCTTCGACGCATTAGTCTTTCATACCCCTGCTGTATAATTGGTTGTATAGCGTGCTGAATTGCATCTTAACACACTCTCCAGGAAAAAACCGAAGAACCAAAGCACAGAGTAAATAGCCAAGGCTATTTACTCTGTGACCAAAGGTTGGGACTGGTGGCAGCCCTTGCGGAATTCTCGTGAGCGCACATTCGCAGACTAGACTAGTAGAAAATGAATAATGATTTTTATCGACAATTCTTTAACTGCCAGACAAAAACGGCTAAGGAATAGGACCAGGTAATGGGAACGAAAAAAGGTATTTTATTTATTGAAATCAAAGAAACACAAATACGTATTTCAAAGTTAAAAATTGAAATTTTCTCAAAAGACGATAATAAATTTTAGTGCGCCATCTATGAAATAAATATTAAAGTAAATTAAGTGTGTTGGTGCTGTTATCTGTGTCTTTAGTCTCTAATTACAAAATTACAGTAATCTGTAATGTTTGGAGTGCTATCTAGATGCGTTACTTTTAAGCTTAGTTTTACAGTAACCTGCAAATTTGACGCCATTTATGAATTTTATACTTAATAGTAACCTTTAAAATTGCGTGTCTTTCGAAATTAGGAAACATAAAAAAATGCGAAATAAAAAAATTAATATCACCATCTACATTTTTTTTATTTTAAAAACTTTAATAAAATGTGATTTAGGAAATGCGAAATATCTTCGTTCCTGTTGGAGATAGAGGGGTTGTTTTGCCGTTTTGAAAATGCAAAACGCCACAGACCCGTAGTAACGTAGTATTTTTTGTGCTCTATATCAAATAGAGTTGGTCCCGTACCTCTATTTCAATCAGGAGCCGAAATAGATCGTTTTTAAATCCGTTTTGGTGTAGTATTGCTGCTGTGTAAACCGATTCCTAGTAAAATTTTCCAAATTACGATTTTTACAAACTACAAAACTTTTGCATTGGTAGTATTCCTCCAGATTTTCTTATAAGCTTCTAGGGTATAGTTTTAAGTTCTTGTTTTCTATATGTATGGGCTAAAAACGTTAAAAAAATGTCATTGTTGACCCATTTTGTCTTGTAAAAAACTTCCTCGGATCGATTTTAGTTGTTCAATTAACAAAAATTAAATGAAAATCATCGTGAGAACCTCTGTTTAAACTAAGTTTTTCTTTTCATTTACTTTAAAGACATTTTTGCGTTCCTGTGATCTTAATACAGATTGCGGCACAGTAGTTGCCCTTCGGACAAGAGCAACTCAGGATCAAACGAGTAATTCGAGTACAGAGTATGGGGAACAGCTCTACTATTTGCAAAATGAACAAAATCCAACGCAAAATGGGATTAAGTCTCCAAGTCCGGTTATAACAGTGAATATACGAAATACGTTACAGTAATAACGGCTTTAAGACGTGTATTAATCGTTGTCCAGGGATAGTTTCAATTCGGAAGAGGAACCTGAGCCCCAAGCAGAACGAAACCGGTCAAAAAAGTGCAATGGGACTGAAGATTGCGAATCTGCTGTATTTTTGTCTCTTCAGTTGAATGTTGAAATAAATACGTTTAAATTTAGAATTTTGTTTTATTAACTTTTCCAGTTTTCCTAAAATTTTAAAAATGGATTTCGTATCAGGATCGCAGAAACGTAAAGAGGTAAAAAAGTCAAAGACCTCTTTGTGTTCCTATGCTCCTGACACGAAATCCATTTTTAAAATTTGCAAAATTATTTTACTTTTACTGAAACTACCAACATTTTTTTTAATTCTATAAAAAATTTCGCAAAATTTTAAAAATGGATTTCGTACCAGGATCATAAGAACGCAAAGGGGTCAGGAAATTTTTAGCCGTTATTGCAGGCAACCAGCTATACAAATGTGTGTATTTTGGGTTGCCTATCTTTCCTCATTACCTCTTTTGTGACCTTTTTGCGTTCCTGTGTGTCCTGTGTGTACGAAATCCATTTTTAAAATTTTGCTAATTTTTTTTATGGAATTAAAAAAAATGTTATTAGTTTCAAATATGTGCAAAATTTTAAAAATGGATTTCGTACTAGGGTTTTTGAGAAGCAAAGAGGTCACGATATTTTTAACGGTTTTTGCATGCAACCAGCAATACATATACGTGTATTTTAGGTTGCCTATTTTTTCTCATTACCTCTGCGTTTCTATGATCCTGCTCCTAATAGTATTTCCAAATTTTGCAATTTTTAGCGGAATATCCGAAATTGCCGAAATATCTTTTAGCATTCTTGTGATCAGAG
Organism: Tribolium freemani; assembly: GCA_939628115.1. Lineage (NCBI taxonomy): Eukaryota > Metazoa > Arthropoda > Insecta > Coleoptera > Tenebrionidae > Tribolium > Tribolium freemani. Next base: position 12,455,685 of record OW626785.1, on the reverse strand, counting down.
AAATCTTAATAAAAGTTGTTTATGAAGAAAAATAAAAGGTAACAACACACTGTAACACTTTATTAAAATTTTTTTTTTTAAATAAATAACAATGAGCACCGACTTGATATGGGTCAGTTCACGACGGTTTGCGTGTGGCTCGCTATTTTAAACAATTTTTGCAAAGCTATGGTAAATGTAATGTAGTTTTTCGACTCATTATCTTCTTATAGACACTAATACTATTTGTTTACACACTTAAAACTAAATTTTTAGTCATTATGGCATGAATAACAAAGGGAAGAAGCTCATCCCCACACGCAAACCGAGCTGAATCCCATGTATATCTAACAACTATAAACAAAATTAATTTCTATAAATCCCAACAACTAGAATAAATATGGCAGCAGTGAGAACACCAGCCTATTCAGAACAATACAACCATCCTGGGTCCTCAACAAATTCATCCTCTGGTAAATTAAAGAGCACCACAACCTAAAACCAAACCCACAAAACTCAAAACAAACAAAAATTTAAAACCAAAATCAGTATTAGGATCACAAGAACGCTAAGAGGTCTCAAAAGTTAAGGAAAAGAAAAAACATAGTTGGAAAAGGTTCTCACGATGATTTTCATTCGAGTTTTGTTAATTGAACAATTAAAATCGATCCGAGGAGGTTCTTACAAGACAAAATGGGTCCAACAATGACATTTTTTTAATGTTTTTAGCCTATAAATATAGAAAACAAGAACCTAAAACTATACCCTAGAAGTTTAGAAGAAAATCTGGTGGAATACTACCATTGCAAAAGTTTTGAAGTTTGTAAAAATCGTAATTTAGAAAATTTTACTAGGAATCGGTTTACACAGCAGCAATACTACACCAAAACGGATTTAAAATCGTGCTATTTCGGCTCCTGATTGAAATGGAGGTACGGGACCAACTCTATTTGATAGAGCACAAAAAATACTACGTTACTACGGGTCTGTGGCGTTTTGCATTTTCAAAACGGCAAAACAACTCCTCTATCTCCAACAGGAACGAAGATATTTCCTAAATCACATTTTATTAAATTTTTAAAATAAAAAAAATTGTAGATGGTCTGTGTAGATGGTAATATCACAGGTAATATTTATTTTTTTATTTTGCATTTTTCCATGTTTCTTAATTTCGAAAATGACACTAGCAACTTTGCAGGTTACTATTAACTTAAGCTTATAGAGACAAATGTATAGATGGCGTCAAATTTACAGGTTACTGTAAAACTAAGCTTAAAGGTAATACATGTAGATGGCACTTAAAACATTAAAGATTACTGTAATTTTGTAATTAAAGACTGAGCGTAGAAACGGTAGCACCAACAAATTTAATTTACTTCAACATTTATTGCATAGATGGCGCATTTAAATTTATTTTTGCATTATTTTTGTCTTGAGAAAATTTCAATTTTTAATTTTGGAAAACCAATTTGCGTTTCTTTGATCTGTGGGAAATTTTGATAAATCTCCCTGGATTTCTAATATTTATTAAAATAATACAAAATACAAGGCGTGCGAGCGGTTAACATAATGGCGGATACCAACCAACTCATGCGCACAATCAAGCATTAAGAGTGCGAAAATCAAAATTTCAAATATTGACAACAACTCTCAATAAATAAAATCTTTTCTCATTCTTATTACCTGGTATTATTCCTAAGCCTTTTTTGTCTGACAGTCTTCTGATGCTGGAGGTTGTCAGGCTTGAGGCTTGCTTACACCGTGGGCTTACAATTGGTTTCATAAAAAGCGGGACAAGACAATTTGTTATCATGTAATACTGACCTATAATGACAATACTATGACAATTAATGACAATGATGAATGACAAAAATTGTCAGTTAATCCTGTCAACATTAACTATTCTTTACAAAAAGTTGCCGTAATGCCTTACTTAAATGAAGTTGATAGAGCACGAATAGTTGCGGATTTGGAGTCCGGAAGTACACTACGAGATTTGGCTTTAAAATATGGAGTAGGCAAAAGTACAATAGGAAGAATTAAGTGGGAAAATGAGCGCAAGGTATCAAGAAATGATGGTTCGGGTCGGCTTAATGTAACGACAGAAGAGCACGATGAAGCTCTCATACAATATCTCCGGGATAATCCATTACAGACCGCAGTAGATGCAATTAACCAAACGAATTTTCCTGCATCTCGCAGTACTGCCTGTCGCAGAATAAAATCGTACGAATTGAGGAATTATTGTGCTGCCAAAAACCCATTCCTAACCAATCATCATAAGGAACAAAGAGTTGGATTTGCGCTAGAATACTTACAAAGGGAAAACTTCTGGGATAACGTAGTTTTTTCAGATGAAAAAACATTTAAATCATGCAATAATGGTAGAGTAAGAGTCTACAGGCCGAGAAACACAAGGTTTGAGGAGAGATATGTCAGTTATTGTGATAATGCACCTGCCCGATTCTCTGTAAACGTATGGGGTTGGATTAGCTCAAGAGGTCCAGGTGTCCTGTGTGTCGCTGAAGGACGAATGAACGCTGAAACATACCTCCGGATATTAGCTGATGTTATGGTGCCGTCCGTTACCCCGGTGTTTCCCAGAAATAATTTTATATATCAGCATGACAATTGTCCAATTCATACTGCGCAAGTTGTGCAACATTGGCTTCAGGAAAATAATATTACGGTTCTCCCTTGGCCTGCCCGGAGCCCAGATATTAACCCCATTGAGAATGTTTGGGGTTTAATGATAAGAAGAATGCGACTGTCCAACTTTAGGCCCCAAAACAGGCAACAGCTAGTAGAAGGGATTCAACAAACATGGATGTAATTAACTGCAGACTACTGCCAGTCATTAACAGCCTTCGTGCCTAGACGTTTGAATGCTATTGTACAGAGCAATGGGGCTGCACTCAAATATTAAAAACATAAAATTGATTTAACCTCTGTTTTTATAAAGTGTCTTGTTTGTCATAATGTTAAAACCTTGCTATCTAAACTCCAAAACAAACTATGAAAAACATTGAGACATTTGACATTTATCTTTCTGTCATTGTCCCGCTTTTTATGAAACCAATTGTACGTCGTTCCGACAACGGTCCGTAGCCCCACTGTTTCTTCTGGAGGCGATTTTTCAGGAGAGTCATCCTTTTTCGCTTATGGGGTTAAAGAATTGTCGATGAAAGTCATTTTTCATTTTCTACTAGCCTAGTCCGCGAATGTGCGCTCATAAGAATTCCCCAAGGGCTGCCAACAGTCCATAGCAACAGTCCCAACCTTTCGTTCCTCGGTTACTTCCTGGAGACTGTAACTTCCTCAATGCCACCAACATTTGAGTAACCACCAATTTAAAACAAGTTCAATGCTTATGTACAATTAAAATTTTCCAATAAACATGTCATGGTTGGTTATAGGGACTACTAAACCCTTCTCGTTCTTAACACTGTTTTCATCTTTATAATCAATTAATTCGTTAAATTTCGTTGTCATTTTACCTCCCACTGCCTTTATTATAGCGTTTCCTGCACAAATATCCCACTTCTTGATGGCAGTAGTATGCAAATAAGCATCCACATTCCCCAAAGCAAATTCTAAAGCTTTATACCCTGTAAAAACAATTAAACTTATAAAATAGTAAACCCTACTACTTCATACCAGCACCGGCGGCTTCAATTATGTCCACATTTTTAATTTTTTCACTCAAACTTTCTTTATTTCGCCGATGAGGAACATTGAGATTATTATCTTTATATTTTTACTGTTGCTCCTCTAAAAGACAAAATGGTAATGCGATCACCTTACGACAGTTGTACCTACCGCATATTTTAAACAGGAAAATTTTGCTTTGCCAATCTATGCCCAAAATGTGTGAGATTCAGTGTTAAAAGGTTTGTGAATGACACCAATAACAGGTTCTCCTATTACAGCAACACAAAGCATTGTAGTCACATGCTTATACAATTTTCCTATATAAAAAAGATTCATTTAAAATGCTTGAGGCAATTATTTTTTACAGTACCAGTGTATTCAAAAGTTGCAACTATGAATCAATCCATACAGAAATTTCTTCCAAATGGTCACCTAAGCTCTTAAGAATAGTTTATATGTCCCAAATAATCTTTCTGTGTCGTCACTTGTTCGACAGTTTGGACGAAGCTTTGAATTTCTGCACAAAAAATCAATTCAAATATAAACAAGGCCCAGATATTTTAAACACACATCTACCGTGGTATAACGGTATAACCATCCATTTTAGTGTCTGTATAAATTCCAACCCATTCTGGGTCCTCAATAAATTAATCCTCTGGGGTGGTAATTAAAGTCGGATTTTATTTATTCTTTCAGTACCATAAAATTCGATAAGCGCAAACACTTCAGTGATGACCGAAATCGGGATAAAATTCCCAACTAAATAATGGTTCAGAAGTCGCACATTTCGAAAATCGGGTCCGAGGAGAACACCATAACCTAAAAACCAAGCCCAAATGTGTGTTAGGATTACAGGAATGCAAGAAAGTCTTTACATGTTTTTCCTCTCTGCATTCCTTTGCTTACCCCTTTGATCCTGCTTCAAAATCCATTTCGAAATTTTACAATGTTCTTGTGGTTATTTTTACTATCAGGCAACCAACTATACAGGAAAAGTCATGTGGATTGCCTATTAATTTGAAATTTTAGAAAAATTTTAAAATATTTTAAAAACAAAATGTTTATTAGTATTAGAGGAACGCAAAAAGGTCTTCACTTTTTATTTATAGGCATTAATGTATTCCTGCTCAAAAATCTATTTTAAAGTTTTGCAAATTTTTGAGATTATTATTTTTAGGCAACCAATTATAGAAGAGCGTGCCGGGAATTGCGTATTATTAAATTTAAAATTTTAGCAAATTTTTACAGTATTTTAAAACCAAAATGTGTTTTGGAATTACAGGAATGTTAGGTTACATAAAGTCGGTTTACTTTCATAAAAACCACGTTCTAGTGTAAGTTCTTTATATTTGGCTTATGTAACTCGGTCTTTAATCGAGCGCTATTGTTTCTGGTAATTTCTGGTGAGAAATTTGTCAGAATTGACAGAGTCCACAAATATAGGTTAGAAGCTCTAAAAGTTTTTAAAATCTGTTAATTATTCATTTAAATTAAATCTGTGAAGTTATGAAACTGGTCTAAAGACGGTATCAAGACTAACACTTTGTTTTAATAAAAATTTATATTGCGTTAAAATTTTTCGAATTGGGGTCTTGAGCACAGGCGGGTGAAAAGGAATTAACAAGAGTTAGCTCACGGGTTAGGTAACGGGCAGGTGTAGTAGGTAAAAAAGGGAAAATGAGTGGAAAATTACCGAGAAAAAGTTTTTTACTTTCGTCTCCAATGTTTTCTCCGAAACGGCTGGCAAAGTTGCTTGATTTCTGCGTGGCATTTTATAATTGCCTGTGTTACACCAATATTTAGTCTTGCACACTTCTTTGTAGACTTTTGTCTGCTCATTTTTAAAATTTCAATGTGAAATTACAATTTTTCTTACTGCGCTTGTGCCAAGTGTCAAATTTTGACAATGAATTAGTACTGCCAACCGGAACACTTAAAAAAACTAGGAACGGAGTACCAACCTAACAACTTTACAGCTGGTCGTTATCCAAGTGAAAATACTGTAGTTTTTACTTTACAATAATGTAATCCTGCTCCAAAATCTATTTTAAAATTTTGCAATTTCTAGAAATTATTTTAGGCAATCAATTATACAGTAGCGTGCTGTCTATTGTCTATCATTTAGTTTAAAAATTTTATTTTTAATTTAAAACTAAAATGTGTGTTAGGATTGCAGGCACGCAAAAAGGTTTTTAAATTTTGCATTTCTGTGATCCTGGTCCAAAATTCATTTAAAGTTTTGCAATTTTTAAAGGTTACTTGTATGCAACCAAATATACGCCGGCAAGGACTTTGCTGAAAAGTTAGGAAATGTGCAATAATGTAAAACTAAAATCAGTATGAGATCACATAAATTTCGGTACCTCTTTGCGGTACAGTGATCCAAGTCCTTGACAAAAAAAAATATTTCAAAAAACGCTTTCCTGGATTCTGGTATTGATTCAGAAGATAATATGTAAAGAATTAATGTTTATTGAAAGAAAACCACATAACATGACAATAGTTACAAATTAAAACCTAGGCTAAATAAATCTCATATTCAATAATTGAAGATACATAATTTCAAAACCTTTAATATTTATGTTCCTAAAACTATGAATCCAATCCATCCAATAACACCAATACTGCCTTAAAACTAAACTACAAATGTGGAACTAGTAAATGCGTTTATGAATAAAACATTATTAGACAGACGGACGTAAATATAAACAGTTAAACTGACTGTGAAACTGCATTTATTGAACGAGTTCACTTATCACCCTTGCTAGATCGTCATTATAACGCGCCAAAAGCGTAGCATTTAAATCCGAATCCCAGAAGCCCATTTCGGCCAAAATGAGCAGATTCTTGGCACGGATCGAATCAGGATTCTCCGTCACCCAATGGCCATTTACCCACTTTCCAGGCTAAACAAAAAAATCAATTAAATGCTAATAACAATTAACATAATCAAAGTACTTACTTCCGTTTTCGGCACGATCATGTTAATGACAGAGCGTGCCGTGTTGATAGCAGATGAGGCAACATTAACGGCACCGCTGACCAAATTTTCCGGCAAAATGTGAACTTGCGGTGGATATTCCGCTTCCGGTGGCTGAGCTGGTGGTGCAGTTGGAATTTCTTTTTTATCAGAAGGCTTAGGTGCAGGTCTGTGCATTGGAATTGGGTGTGGATGGGATGAAGTCGGAAGTCCAGCAGCTGAACTACGAAGGGTCTGTGAGGTCTGTGATTGGTCCAATGGTCGTCCGTATGTATCAGTTTTCACATAATGAGAACACGGAGCTTGATACGCCCACGTATATCTCGCTTCATCTTTGATGTCCGAAGTGACCGGTGTTTCGTTTTTCTCGGACTCCGTTTTAGGCAGTGATGGATAAACCACTTCGTATCCGGGATTGCTTTGCGGGAAAATGAACAATCTCTTGCCGGAGGTCACATCCGAGAAACAACTTCCGGTAGCGGAGCAATGCGACAAGAAATTTTTTTCTTCAGCACATTGTTCATTGATCTCCTCCTTAACTGGTTCTACTTTTACGGGGTTTGATTCAGAACAGACATTTTGACGAGGTGTAGCATCGATTTTTTCCTCATCTTCGGAATTTAAAGGGCCAGGAGCCTCTTCAGCGTTTGCGAGAAAATCAGGACGCAAGATGTGTTTCGGAACTGGCAATTTATTGCCGTCGAATGTGATGTAAACATATCCTGAAACGGTAAACATAGTAATTAAAACATTATTTCTCTAAAAAGTTAAGTGGTAGCGTTATACACTTAAATTCCATTTCACATCTTTAGAAAAAATGGCAACAGGACATTCGCATTTTTGGGTAAAAACCGATCACAAATCTAGACTTTCTTTACAAGAAAAAAAATCTGTGATACAAGCCCTAACAACCAAATGTTTGAACGAAATCTCGTCTTATTTTTAATTATGAAACCGGTTCTATTGAAACAACACTTTATTCATAATTTTTATAATAGTTAAGGTAGACACAAATGAATAACAAAATGTTACTTTCCAAAATTTTAACTAGGCAAAAAACACATTACTCACTGCTCCTCAAAAAAGCAGAGAACTCTGTGGGCCAAAAGTACTAGTGGACATACAATGACTGGAAAAAAATCATATTTACTGATAAATCTTAATTTGATGTATGCGTTGGAGATTCAGAAATTCTCGTAAACTTGTAGAAACAAACAAGATATCCTTCATAAAGACTGTTTCAAAAGTACGATTAAATTTGAAACAAATTGTATGCGGAGCATGTCTTCAAAAAGTCTGGGGCAATTTGAGTTCATAAACGGGCAGTAAACAGCATCAAATATATTTTGCAGAGGTTTATTACCACACGAAAATATTTTTATTTTTCAAAAAAATTATGCTTCTCACACAGCAAAACTTTTCGAATAATAATTTGGTAATTCTTACGTTAATATTATGTCTTTGCCAGCAAATATTCCAGATATAATATAATTGTCTCTTTTTGGCACAAAATGAAAAATTATCTTAGAAATCTTCCTTAGTGGTAATTGAAAGATTTAAAAAATAAAATAGAACATATTTGAAACAATAAAACGCCAGAATCATATTCTAGGGCCGTCATTAAAGCCAAAGGAGATGTCACAAATTACTAAAAAGTTTTCCTTTTTTTGTCAAAACAATTAGTTGGCAGATTATTCCTGTTTTTTTTTGTTTTAATTTTATGTTAAAGAATTCAGGTATTTTGTAAAAGCTGTGTGAAATAGCTTTTCATTACTACGAATAGTATATTTTTCAGAAAAAGTTTCGTGAGAGTCTAAAATTTCGATACCAGCTGCGTAAGTTGATGACCAAACACAGTTTAAATGACTTCTCGATTTAGAGTGTTTTGAAAAAATACATTCTGGCAATTTTGTGTGAACTAATAAGAAAAAACTCAACCCAAACTTGCCATTTTGTGTAATATGGAAATGATTTCTCAACAATGGTAAATTATTTACCCTAACTCAATGTCCGTATCACTAAATTAGAAACAAAATCATCTAATGCACCCAGCAGTTAAGGACGCACGATAAAACAAATAAGTTAATGTGTCTGAAAGCTGGTTTATAACGTATTGTAAACGTGCAGTTCTCATAGTTGTTAATGTTGGAAGTCAAAAAAATATAATTTTACCTGAACCTTCGTCCTTTTCCTCACAAACCGGTTCATTGACCACATCGTAGCCACTGCTCAAATCTGAAGACGCCTCGCTGGCGATTTCCGAAATAGACTCCCCTGTTGAATTGTTATTATCCACTGCCCCGTTGTTATTATTTTTATCATCGTTTGTGTTAACATTTTCCTCGTCTTTATCAGACTCTTTTGACTTCTTAGATAAATCTACAATCAGGTCTTTCTCCGCAATACCGTATTTATTAGTTGCCTTAACTTCACACTCCGCAGTTTGATTCTCTTCCTTTTTCATTCTGTTATAAGACCACACGCTTTCCCAATCCGAATCAGAGTCCTGATGAGCTCCAACTATTTTAATATTTTGCATGCGCCGACTTAAATCCATAACGCAGTTTGCGAGTGTATTTTCCGGTGGCATATTGGTCGGTGTTTCGTCGAAATTTTCTTTCTTGTCTTGAAATTCAGAAAACTTGGAAAAATCTTCATTCGAGAAATAGATTAATTTCGATAAGTTTTCCTCTTGTTCGGCCGGTTTCTCGATCTCAGTTTTGAACGAGTTTGTGGGACTTGCAAAATTTAAAAGTGGAGAAATCCCCTCGGTTTCAATTCCCTTGGGGTAGTAGACCAGTCGTTGCACACCTTCTGGTATTTGTATGCTCGCATTTATCTTATTTTCGGCACCTTTGGGAGGATAAATCACAACTTCTTTAACATGATCGGGGATTTTTACGCTGAGCGGCTTTGTTTCAGCTACACTTTCACGAGGGACGAACATTTGCTGTTCTACTGATTCCACCATTTGCGGATTGTCAGAAACTGGTAACGGTTTTGAGACTTCAGCCGCTCCACTACCGCAAAATACAACTTTTCCGAGCGGTTTCTTGGGCGATTCTACGCTAAGAATTGGAGTCAAAGGCCCGTCGACGGTAACACAGCAACTCAAAGACTTGCCAAAACGAATGTCTCTATCGTAGAAATTCCAGTAGCTTTCGTAGGTGCCAGGTTTTTCTAAACAAATAATTTTTAAAATTAAGCACTTCAATTTCGACAAGTCCGACACTTACTCGGTACTTCAAATCGAACAGAAATTGATCCCTGTTCCCCAGGTTGCAATAGAGGGCAGCGAATGACTTTACTGTAAGGTACCATGTCGGTCGATCCCCAAGTCAAGCGCAATTCGGTCTAAAAATAAACCATGTAACTCCAAAAAACTTACTTAATTTTTGCTTACGGTTCTTGTCCAAGGCAACATGCCACTATTGACAACTTGCCAAGTATGAAGGTAAACCTCACCACCTAACATGTGTTCATACTTCCCAGGAGTTGTCCCGTTGAGGACAGAAGCATTCATGAATGGCGAAGTGTCAAGCAGGAAGTGAGAGCGTTTATTACCACCCATGCCATGGCGATCCTCAGCAGAGCTAATTTTATTGATCAATGCTTGCTTCTTTTCCTTAATTTTCTTAGTTTTAGCATCTAATTTGTCCAACTTGCTTTCCAATTTCATGTCACATTTTAACGTCTTAAATAGCTCTTTACTGTAATTTGAAATTCTGAATAAAGAAATATATTAAATTGCAATTAAGACATACTCAATGGGATTTTCTCCGTGTTTTCTAGATCTTTTAGTTGGTTCGGGCTTATTTCTCTTCGAAGACACAGGTGTTGAAGCAGCTACATCCTTGTCTTTATTGGCAATTATGTTGGAAGTGACTGCAAAAGTCACTTCTTCCACGACATCACGCTTAAACTAAAAAAAAACGCAATATTAAATTGTGAATTGTTAATTTATTGTTTTATAAATTATTTTTTATATATTTCAAGAAACATGCAAAAAATTGATTATCAACATCCGACCTTTTGTATCAAAACGATTATGTGAGGCTGTGGGAGTGACGCTTTGATAAAAAAGAAACCTTCATTAACCATAGAATACTAATATGATTTTTTACACGTTAATACTAATATATCGTAAAATAATGTACGATTTTTTCTAAAAATGTTCATATCACACTTAATTCTTTATTTAAAAATTATAAAAATTAACACACATAGTTCGGATTTTTAGCAAGACATCTCATTTCTTAATTTATAACAAATTGATTATATTGCAAACATATTGTATAGCATGTCCCACAGTTAGTTTTATTAAGTTTTATTAGGTGAAATGTCAAATTTGGAAATTTTGCAAATAGTTTGGCGGAGATTTATTTATTTAAGCGAAAACTAAGAAATCTTGACGTTTTTAAGTAAGATCTGTGGTAAGATATTCTTTAGGCACTTTCTTACAAGAAATCTAAATCTGTCATCGTCTTTTCCAAGGCGTTCTTGATGTCATAGTTACAACACTCAACTTTGGTTTTTCTTATGAACGCCATATTTAATTGAAGTCTTTTTGTTCCTGATTACAACGATGTATCACATGATATGATCAAATCTTAGATGCTAATTAAAATTAAGAAAAAAGAGTTTTCGCAAAGAGTGCGTTGGAAGAAAACGCCAAAAATTTTGTTTAACAAACTCATTTTCGACAGTTCTATTAAATATGCGAGCAGAATTTTTATAACTTTGTCTTGTTTTGTTTTATAAAAAATAATCATCTAACTTATCATGTTAGTTTTTAAATAAGTAAGCATGGTGGAAATGTGAACCTTCCAGATCCAAATTTAATTAAACTTCCAAAATCTAGTTTGTTTAAAAACAAAATTGTTGGCATTTTTTCCAAAATGATCAGTATATAAGATTCGATCATACCATGAGATACATCGTTGTAATCAGAAAAAAGAAACACTTTTCAAAGATACAAAAATCGAATATGGCATCCATAAGAAAAACCAAAGTTGAGTGTTGTAACTCTGACATCAAGAACGCCTTGGAAAATACGATGACAGATTTAGATTCCTTGTAAAAAGGTGCCTGAAGAACGTCCTAGTTAAAAACGTCTAGTTCTTTTGGTTTTCGCTTGAAAAAATAAAAACCAAAATTACAAATTTCCGATTTTTTACAATTATTCAAAAACTAAAACTGACACATCAAATTTTCTTTCAGATAATTGTTCAGCATAAAAATGCGCAACTTTGCCCTAATTTATAATAATTGAGATCCCCATGGTGCAGCTCGAAAAACGGACACCCTGTTTATGTTGTCAATGTCCAATTTACAACGAATATGCGAAAATAAAAATTATTATCAAAATTATTCGTCTAAATCAACAATTTCAAAAAATGTAATATAGTAACTTGACTCGACTTTTTAGAGGTTGTTCCATATCTAGTGACATAAAAGACTTGAAATACACCTACTTGGTTAAGATAACGAAATACATGGGTGTGCTTTATTTTTCTCTAAAAACTTAGTTGTCATTTTAACATTAATAAATTTTGAGGACGAAAATACATAGAAATATTACTCTTATCATTAATAATTTGTTTATTATTCTTCATCTTACGTATCTTATAATTTTTTAAAGACTAACAGTGGGTTTAAAAACATTTTATTACGACGCCTATGGACAATTTTTCTTTATAGTAAACATATGTTTAATGCCAAAATTCAGTCATTTTTGACAATGTCAGTTCGCCACCAGCAGGTTTGGAATAAGCTCTACATGAGAAATTATGGAATTTTTGACACAATATATTCTTATCACTGTTTTCAAAGTGGACTCTCTAAATTAAATTCATAACACCGAATTATTGGTGACATTAGATTGTCTTAGTGACTGCCCCTCGAAAATAACAAATGACACTAAAAGCTTGACGTTAGAATTAATAGTTGCCAACTTAAATTCAAAGGGGCTGATTTCAAGTTGGATCGCAAAGTTGCGTGGGTCGCAGTTGCATAGCAGCAACCAATTACATTGCTAGATTTGCGTCGTTGCTATGTCAATCACGATTTGCGTCGGTGGTAACTCATCTTGAAATCAGCCCGAAAGTCATCTCCTAGTTTGTTTAGAAGTAGTAACATGAGATCGAAAATAAACTCAATTAGAACAAGCTGTGCCTGAAGAACTTTAGCCATATTTTAGCCGTTTATTTATACTTTAGTCACATTTTAGTCGTTTATTTACGGCTGCACTTTTGAAATTATGTTGTCTTCTGTTGGTTTTACACAGCACATGATGTGGCTAAAGTTACACTTCACTTTCAAGGCTTGCTCTAATTGAGTAATTGAGTATATTTTCGATCTCATAGTATAAGTGAACCCATAATACTGGGTCTAGCACAAGTTATAAAAGAAAAAGTTATTTCCTATTTATTAATGGTAATAAATGACCCACACTTAAGTCACTGTTAATTTGAGATGCATAACTGGTGATAAAGCTGTTTGCCAAACAATGAGTCAGCTGTTGCACAAGTTGTGCTCAATCAATAGCTAATCATATTCAAAATTAAAAATTAAATCACCTGTTTCATGTAGGTGACAAACCACTCGGGGGGCGCAATCATGCTGTTGTCCATTGAATCCATGTCGAATTGTGTTTCCACATCATTGGAATGTTTCCTCGACAGATAATTCGAGCTGAAAATCTTATCGAGCTTGAGAAAAATTACCTCCCCCAATCTGGCCTTCAAACGGAAAGCACTCAAAGCAAGTTCGAACCATTCCTGGGAGTCAATCACCCATTCCTGCCCATTATCGGTGATATAAGTAACTTTCACATCATTGCCAGCGACCCCGGAATTTTTCAACTGGAATTACGGCCATTGTGGAATTATTATGAAATGATTTGTGTTGAAAACAACTCACCAAGTACGACTTAAACATTTCGAAATTCGAAGTTGTTGTTGGGGTGTCGTACATTCCAATAACGTTGGACTTGTCGCCTCCATTGTCGGGTTTATTTCTCCATTGCAAATTAAAAACAAGTTCGGATGCCTTCTTTCGGGTACCCATAGCTTACAACAAAAACGATGATTTTCTTACTGATTGCCGGCAACTGGCATTCAATTAGTATGCTTCCTGTCTTGCGACAAAACGCACAATAAATCTTGTTCCAACACTAATGTTTGCAAACACGAATCTCTTGCCAAATGTTATGGATGCAAGTGAAAAAAAAACAATGACCTGTCACAACATTACAGCACTTCCTAGGAAATTGACCAATGATCATATGTGAGTGACGCATGCGTACAAATAAATTGCGCAGTAATTTTAGCTAAAGTACATGACATACATAAAACGAATTAAAAATGAAGTTAGTGAATTTTAAGTTTTGGGACACTAACGCTACAGATATCCAATGGAGGGTATGTTGCCCCGAAAGCTATATTGCTGTTCCTTAATTTTTATTTTTAATATTGTATTTTGTCGTAGCGCCTTTGCTCGTCACCTAAATTACATGGTAGAAGTGAAACGCACTAAAAATTTAAAATACCCCGGGAACTTTCAAATTTGTGACGAGTTATTAGGGCCGGGTTTTTGATTTTCCAAAATCTATATTTGGAAAATTGACAAACTGATGTCTTTATCGTGCTTTGATCAAACCATCAAATATTGTTCGAACTGAGGATGAGAGAAAGAAAAATATTCTTTTTAGACTTTTATTTGCTAAACAAATAAATCTAATTAGAAGGACCTGTGGAAGGACTAATTTATCCTAAGTTATCTTGGCCATCATATTTATTAGTTATCTTTTCGGTTCTCTTTTATATTCTAAATAAATATTTGAAGTTGACGAAAAACTAAAGAATTAGTACGAGATTAGAGCAGAAAAAAAGAACAATAAATAACTCGCATCGATTCGACCCTTTTGAAGTAAAAACTAAAAAGTATCAAATTACTAGATATCTGGCCAACACACCAAGCTCAAGGCGCCCTAGGCCAAATTCAAAATACGAGTAATAAAAATAATAAAATTATTAAAGTGCCTAATGAAACAAAAATCGATTTTTGGTTCACCAATTTTGATAGAGTGAGTTTGTATGAAATACGAAACAGCCGAGAGTTAAGCCAAATAAACTTACTTTTTATTTTGCTGATCAATTGTAGTAACTTTTTTTGGTAATTTTTCCACCACTGATAAGTATGTTGCAGTATTGACTAATTATTGTTAACAGAGCCGTTGAACTGTTCTTGGTGTGTAGCACGGGATTTCACCGACTCCACAAGCTCTTCGGGTTTCTGATTTCGCCCGATTACGGAGTACCATGAGATAGTGGGGCAACTCCGGGGAACACGAATTCAAAAAATAATGTGTGTCAATCTGATATTTATGAATAAATCTTGCTTTGAGCGCTCTAGTTCTATTCCAATTAATTTTGAATAGTTCATAACATATTCTATTATTCTTACATTTTGCAACATTTTTTATCAAGTAGTATTTTGAACTCTTTGTTTGGTCTTTAATGAACGTTACCGACTTTTCACTAGTCATTCTACCTATCATTGTCCATTAGGTATTTCACATTTATCGGAATTTTTGTTTGGTAAAACACGATATTGTCGACAATCGTCTATGTTTACATTAAATGTCTTTTATCAACCCCTTAATGGCTAAGTGAGAACGGATTTAAGTAGGCAAGCAATTTTATTTGACCCCTACATGAAGTTAAATAAATCAAAAAGTTTTTTTTAGTTAGTCATAATTGGTCTCAACTCAAAATAGTAATAAAACTCACGTAATTAAAAAAAATTGATGAAACCATTTTTAGTAAATAAATAAATAAAATTGGTCTTTAAATAATTGGATTAGTTGTGCATATGATACTTGAACTGGCGAACCGTGTACAGTTATTTATTACTTACCTATTATTTCTAGTTGTTTAAATGTTAAGTTTAAAAGCAAACTGAAATTTCGTGAGTGAGTAGAGTATAAAGCTATTGGTAAGAATTCTTCAATTTTTTTTTCTTGGGGTCTGGTTATTTATAAATGAATTTAGAGCGAAATTATGTAAAAACCTCGGTAAAACCATACGATATGTAATAAGGAACGAATATCGAGCGTAATCGCTAATCAGTATTGTATTTATTCTAAAACTCGGCTCCAAAAGAAAATTTCGACATACCTACACCTAAAAATTTAGAGGCTTTATAAGATAAATAAATAAGTAAATGGCCCATGTTCGACGTAATGAAATTCTAGTGTATGTTTATATTTTATTAGGTGCACTTTACCGACCTCGATTAACGGATGCGTGTGAACGATATGTGTGGGAAAAAATAGTTGGAACTTTTTGACTTTAGCAAGGAAACTATTTAATTTAACCCCTTTACAAAAAAAGGAAAAGGACTTTTTAGCGTGTCACATATCTATTGATCTATTATTACTTATCAGGTAAGTATAGTCTGTAGTGTTTCATTTTATAAACCTACGTTTTATTACTTACAAAAATAAATAATAAATCAAAAAGCTATGTTATGAGTTCAACCATTTTCAGAAGAGATAATTTGCAGTCATAAAAGTTGGAATAATTTTCAAATTAATTTAATGTACCTAATAAAATGGGATCAAATTTACTATGCAATAATAGTTTAGTGTAAAATATAAAAAAGCTAAAAAAATGAAGAAACTTTTCGAACGAGTTCGAATCAAAATACATTAAGAATTTAACTTAACTTATATATAAGCCTCTTATAATCGTAAATGACACAATACGAAATATCTATGTACGAAATTTACCTTGCTTTACTGAGTTGGTATGACACCTTTCAATAAATAATAAAAGGTCGTTATTATTATGAGTGTTTTTTTTTATTTGGGAATATTCTGGTTATGGGTAACAAAATCGACTCATAAACATTAGAGACGTTTATTATGGTTAATATTTTATTATTCTTTGGTTTCGGGATCGTCAATAATATCTTCTTCTTTGCCATACTGTCGATCTACGTATTTATATCTGATGGCTAATAAAACAAAGAAGATCCCAAACAGGGTAGTAAACCCCCCAAAAGTAAAATAAAAATTTGACTAAAAATTTAAATGATAACCGATGAAAGTCAGTAAAAATATGGACAAACCTGTTTACGAAACGCAATTGCCATTTCGACAATTATGATTATAATTCCTCCCAGTCCTGTGGTCATTAGTGCAACAGCAGTGATGGTAGTTTTGAGAGACTTAAGAGGGGTTTGTGTGTACGCGAATTCAAAACTAGTTGGCAATATCAAAATCTTGCTTATTGCAAGGATCGCATACTGAGGAATTTGCCACAAAATAAATAACTTATTTGGTTTCCCAACTTCATGCATTGTGACGTTCTGAAAATCAGAGACTTAAGTTAAGTGACAACAAGCGATTGTACGACACCTTGACTTTATCTTTCTCAAGAAAGATTAAGATTCGGTAAATTCCGCCCTGAAAAAACCTTGCTGCATTCTTAACACCTCCAATCTCGTAAAACCCATTGGCAACTTTATACCAGGAGTAATCCTTAGGCGCGATTGCAGTGGTATGACCTTGTGAACAAATGTATTTGATTTTCTCATCTTTGTTGCCCGGATTTCCTACTAAACTTCTTATTTTCGGGCTTCCATGCTGATGCTTTTCTAAATTTTCTTTGAAACCTTCTAAGCCGTTTGTCGTAAAGAAATAGCCCAAGCTTTGTTCTTCCTTAACGACAAATGGACCGGTGGTTTTTGAAATTGTTTTGCCACATCCAGAAATCGTATGGGTTATTTTTTTGTCACCTTCCACTTTAACTGGGAGAAACTTGTATCCCATTGGATCAATTTGCACCTTGTCAATGAATGGAGGAGCGTCTATTTCAACCGTACAGTCAAGAGGGTTGTAAAATCTGATATGACATTCCCCTTTTCCTGGCAACTTTGGGGCTTCTGCTTCTATAGCTAGAGCTATAATAGCTGCTAAAAACATGGCTACTGATCCAATGAAAGCACCACAAGCTATACGTCGAAGAGGAGTAGCAGTGACGTGAAATTTAGTTCGTAAAATGTACAGGAGTAAACAAATTAGCGGAGTGAAGACAACCACGAATAAATAATTGATAAGTTGCATTGTACTAGGTCGAATCACACTGTTGTTCATTTCCGGACGCATCAACCGCCCTTGCGTACGCCAATTTTTTATAGCAATCATAATAGTGGACCCAGAAAATTGCAGAATCAGAAGTAGTATAATCACGTTCAACGAAGTTTTCGTTTGTCTCACAAGCGGCTTTCCGTACGATTTTTCAGAATAATCCAACCAATGACTCAGTTTTTCCTTTGAAATAACTTTTTCCTTAATCCCATTCTACTAATAAATCATCTAATAACCGAAAAAATGCGTAAATCATCTTACCAGAATGCATAACACCCACAGAATAGTATTATTTTTTTGTGGCTTGACATAAACGTACCATCGTTTGCCTGCCATAAAAATGACTTAAAATAGAATTTTTAAAATTGAATCGAAAATTTATATGTTTATTGTTACTTAGAGAAATAGTGATGGTCATGGCTGGAAATCCAAATGCGAGGGGGTAACAAGAATCAGTTGCGTTACAATGAACCTCTGCAAGTTTAGGTGTTACGAGCACACCAATTGCACCTCCAAGATGTAGAGCAGCGTAAGCGAAGTAGAAGAAATGTTCCATGTACAAGTGCTGCTCTGGCAGCTTAAACTGGTCTCCCCCGAATGCCCAGATGCATGGTTTAACTGCTCCCATACCAAGAGCAATCAGCGAAAGGGCAAAAAAGCAAAGTGGTAGCGCAAGACTGGAAGTATCAATTGTGGCACCCGAGATAAATATCATTCCAACTATGTATATGGTTTGGAAAGCCAGAATCGTTTTGAATTTGCCAATCCAACAGTCACTGAACAATCCGCCAAGTAAGGGAAAGCTATAGTTAAAGCTACGAAAACCGGAGTAAATAAGCGATGCATCTTCACTGCTATAATTCATAATGTTCTCAAGGTAAGACAATAGTCCCGCTGAAAAAAACACAATTTAAAAAGTATTACTTGCAATTATGGTGATGACATGCTTCGGAGGCCCACTACAGTGCATTTTCTAAAGAGCATCATTAAAAGAATAGCCGCGATTTGCTTTTTCGGAAAGGCCAGTTTCTAGAACCGGGAATTGTGTAAACACCCAAGTTTGCTAGAAAAATTGGTTTTTACCTCTCCGGTATTCGGCATGTTTGCTAGCAAGAAGAAAAACCAACAACTTTTCGATTATTTAATTAGCATTGCAGTGACGCAAAGTGACATTTTCTGTTTGAAGAAAATATTTGGAGAGGTTGTTATGGTAATATTTGTACAATGTTCCACGGTCTTCTCCTGCCCGTCCATAAAAAGAAGTTCTTTCTGCATCTATACATAATACTATATTCCAAATTATTTGGCGCATAAGTCAGCTCAGGGTTGGAGCTGCATACAGCTTTTAAGACTAAATAATTACTGTCGGTTTGAAATGATTCAAAATCCCAACACACTGTTTGATCAAAGAATAAATGTGTTAATTTATTTATTGCTATTAGAATTTTTACGAGCATTTGAACATCCGCACTAAAAATTATTCTAATCCTTATTTTCCTATTTTATTACAAGCGTTGGAAAAAGAAGAACATGTAGTTGTTTTGAAATCATTTATTTGTTTTCGTATCTATTAAAAATATACATATTTACACAAACTGGTCTCAAATAAAGTTTTGCATATTAATAAATTAATTAATGAAGTACATATTCTACTCCACAGGAGCAATATCACTAACATTACGCATCACCATCACCATGTTTGAAGGCAGGATTTTCGATAGCATTACTTTCTTTCTTCTGCAAATTTTTATCCAGTTCTTCGTTATCACTGTTTTCTGCTTTCTTTATGTACTTGTATCTCATTGCCATAAAAGCAAAAATGATCATATCGACAACCATCAAACCTGTGTACAGTAGGAAATCTGCCGACTAAAACCAGATGCGTTATCTCCACTTTTCACAAATGATAAATTTATTACCTGTTTTTCAAATATTTTAGCTGATTCAATGATGACGATTATGAGATTACCAACGGCTGTGGTAAGAAGGAAGGCAGCTTGGAGAACGGATTTCATTGAAATTGGAGCTTGAGAATACGAAAATTCCAATCCGGTTATAGAAAACATTATTTCTCCCGCAGTGATAACCACATACTGTGGGATTAACCACAAAATGTGGACACTATTGGGTTGCGTGATTTCATAATATTCTACGTTCTGCAATAAATCAGTCAATTTGGTCATCGTTAACAAAATTAATCTCACCTGAACTTGATTTACGTCGTTCAATGAAACCACAACTGTGTAAACCCCTCCAAGATAAAAGTTCAATTCCTTGTTGTAATTTTCAAGTTTGTAAGTCCCTGGACTAATGGTAAACAACGAGTTGTTATGGGCGGTCACAGTTAAACCTTCTTTCCCCGAATCAAAATAAGTCAAGTTAAGATCTGGCTTTGGGGGATTCACCAAAGTTCGAATTTTCGGAAGCCCTTTTTCGTCTTTTTCAATGTTATCCACAAGTTTGACCAGTTCGTCTGGCAGCATGTAGTAGAGCAAAGCTTCTTTTTCGGTGATATTAAAATTACTCCCGCTTGTGTAACTAATAGAGTCGCATCCTGTTATTTTGAAATCATAAAGCTTGCTTCCTTGAATACCACTGATGTCTAATTTTGTATAACCCATTGATTTAATTTCTTGGTTTTCAATGTGTGGTAGCACGGTCAGTTTCGCATCACACTGAAGCGGATTGTAGATTCTTATTTGGGCGTTTCCTTCCGTTGGCAATACGGGATAAGTGGCTTCCAAAGCAAAAGCAACTCCGGCGGAAATTGCAAACGAAGCCGCTGTTAACAACCCACCACACACCATCCGTTGGAGGGGGGTTTTGAGCAAGTTGCATTTTGCAAGGGAGGGATACACGATGTAGGAAAACAAAGGGATGAACAACAGGATCAGCAGAGGGTTAATCACTTGCATTTGGTCCGGTAAAATAGTGTAAAAACCGATGTAGCCGTCCATTCTGGTGGCTTGGAAGGTCCAACCGCTCCCTTGTTGGTCATACAGTGCCCAAAAGATGGGCAAGGGGATGAACAGGACCAAAACCTTCAACGTTATCTTGATATCGTCAACTAGGGTTTTACCGTATTGTGCTTCAGACCGATCCAACCAGTGGTCGACTTTGTCACTGGAGCGGAACTTTTGCTTAATTCCGTGCTACAAAAATCGATTACGCTTTTTATACTTTAATTTGGCAAACTTACTCCAATGCATTTTGATACTTGGACTACAACATTTCCTTCAGGTTCTCTAATTTTATACAAAGGTTTGCCAAGAACGAAGACAACTACAATTTCGTTTAGTTACCACAACTAAAACTTTACACGTTTCGTACCTATTGAGACAATCATCAGTATTCCCGGGACGGCAAATGCAAGAGGATAACAACTATCCTCGTCAAAGCAGTGCACATCCTCTCTCAAAACTGGCGTTAGAAACGTGGATATTAAGCTTCCAGCGTTGATGGAGAAGTAAAACATTGAGAAGAAAGAGGCTAATTGGAGTTCTTGTTGAGGCAAAACAAACTGATCTCCTCCAAACGCCGATACGCAGGGTTTGATTCCTCCAGTTCCCAGTGCAATAAGTAACAGACCGATCATGGAAAAAGGTATTTGTGGTAAACCGATTGGTTCTGCTGAAGCTAAAGACAAGAGCACATTTCCGCAAGCATATACGATCGACACGTATAAAATAGTGCGGAATTTTCCGAGGAAACTATCGGAGAGAATGGCCCCGAAGATGGGGAAGAAGTAGACGAACATTGCGAAAGTGTGGTAGATGATTTTGGAGTCGCTTTCGGAGAAGAGGAGGATGTCGCGTAAGTACAAGCTGAGAATTGCTGGAAAAAAGTCGTATCAATATTTAGTTTTTTGTAAAATTCTAAATATTCAAACGTAATCGTGATGGAATTTTTTAAAACTAGATATTTTCGTAGTATTCACGAATCAATTAGTTTGAGTTATCGCAACTTCGGTATTTTCTTGTTTGATCAAAGTTTTGTTTTTCCTTTTTTTGATACTTACTTCGCATGCCATAGTAGCTGAACCTTTCGCAGAATTCATTGCTGACAATGAAGAATACTGATTTCGGGTATGGCACAGTCTAGGAAAAAAAAACAAAATAAACAAACGGACAATTAATGTAACATTTAATGATAATATGATGATAAAAATCTAATTTTGTAAAATCCCGCAAATCCTTGAATCTTGTTAACTGGAATTGTTTGTTGTTATTGATGGTCAGACCAATGCGTATTGTTCATAGTGAGACTGATGCAAGTTGCAGTCAAGGTTAGTGGCTTATTTATCCAACGGTTAATTTCCTAGTTGAGGACTGTAGGGATTCCAAAGAGATTTACTACATGTAAATTTGAGGTACTAATATTGATAAAGTTGTTATTTGCAATTTTGTAAGAATACAATTAAATCAAAACCGGTCTCGTACATAACTTATCGCAAATTTGGATATAAAAAACTGGTCATAGGTGGAAAATTTCTAAGTAATCATGATCAAGACACTTAATTGTTCAGATCAATTTTAGTAAAGTAAATATATAAGAACAATACATAGTTACGAGCAAAATTGGGAGTAAAAACAGCAACGTAATTGCAATTTTGTTTTTTTCAAGATCTTACTTATAAAAAAATGGAAATCGTATCCTTGTCCTCCTCTTCGTTCCAAGAAGTCGTTGAGTTGAATCTTAATTGAGCTTTGTATTAAAATCATGATTCGTGACGTTCTTTAAGCGTAGGCATGATAGAAAATGTTATTAAAAAATTCTGAACCATCGACCATCGGCTTTTACAGAATAGTTTTCGAAACGTCACTAACACGAATATCTCGGACAATTGATGATGTCACAAGCAATGTTTTTTTTTGTCCTCTAAGAAACTCGTAATTAGTGATCATTAGTAATTACTTTATAAATAAATATCGTTTAGCCATGACCGCTGGTAAGTTTTTGTTGTGTAACAGTTCCGGAGTGTTAGTGCTCGTAATGTGGGAGTATTAACGCAAACTTAAAATACTGAAAGTAATTGTAAATACAAATTAAATATGCATAAGGTTTACAAATAAACTGCCAAAAATCAACAAATACATTATTAATAAAGTATGCTAATTAGCAATTATGCAGTGACATATTGCTTTGTCAAGTTTATTTATAAAAATTGTATAAAGCATATACGGGTATATTCATTTTAATTAGTGCAATGGAAGGCCTCTAATGGACTGAAGGCTAAAGTGAACCGAACTGAAAGTAAATCAAATTTTTTCCTATGCATGGCAACACGATTTTAAATTTAATAATTCAATAAGAATAAATTTTTATATTTATAAATAGTCTGGTTATTCAATGAAATTAATGGTTTGTTATTTTAATTCTTATCAAAGCGGAAGGACTACAATAAGTCATTAATTACTGATTGCTAAAACATTATAAATATGAGATAATGTATTACTAAATAGGTCTATAATTAAAGTAATAAAAATAAAATCAAATTTAAAAATATTGGGATTTTTTGTTTTGGTTTAGTAATAACCCGAAAATGATTTATTAATTAATTTGATGACATTTTTAACTGAACTTATAAAATAAACGACAAATAAATAAATACAGACTTCTTTAAATATGTACTTTTACTATTAATTTTTTATATAATTACAGTAATACACATAATTGTTTTATTTTGTAAGATGCGTTAAAAATGCATATACGAGTAGAATATTCGAAAAAAAATAAAGCTTTAAGGATAATGATTAAGCCAGTAAAGATTCTCTGAAGAGATAAAGTCAGGTGCAACACCACAAATATCTGACGCCCTAATTCAAAAGTTGAAATATGTAATTTCGCAACACATTGGAATTAATTTAAACGGCAAACTCAACGATTTTATGCAACTTTTACTTTAAACAACTTTTTTCTTAATTGTACAAAATAAGAATGTTTAATTAACAATAAATTTCGCAATAGATTCTGTCTGTGAGGATTTACTTTTATCACCTTTCTATTGTGTCTGTAAGGAATGTAATAATTAAGGTAAATAAATAAATTAGATCACTTCCGTCTAACGAGTGACTATTTTGATCTGTGTTAGTGTTAACTGTAAAATGTTAAAGTGCCTACCTATAAATCAACACTAATTTGTCACTTAAAGCAGTAGCACGCAGTGAGTAAATAAACAAATTTCACTGGATTGAAACGTAGATCACGTAATAATTAGCGCAGTTAATTTTTACCTTTTCCTCCTTGGTGAAGCCCATCTTAATCACAATATTTTATCAAAAATCAATCACAGTTATTGAAGACTAACATCATACAGGCACTCGCTTATCATGATTCACTGGGAAATGTTTCATGTAGTGTTTTAAATTGTCAACATACTAGAAACATTTAGATTGAAATGTGTTTCAGTGTGTCAAACTTTCGTTCTGTTGAAGTGTGCAACAATACACGCGCACTGACAAACCGCGACCGTCTAACAACAATGAATGAACCGAGAATGCGAATCCTGCGATGTGTAGTGACAGCTTGTAGTAATGGTAAATTGGTGAGGGAATAATCTGGTCGGTTTACAAGCGATGCTGAACCGATTATACTCAAAATCTTGACGGTGGATAATTGAGATAATGACCGTAAGATATGCAATTTATCGCCGAACGGAGAAGCTATGCAAGTAAACGAATTTCAGTGATCCAATTTGTATCAAAAAGCCGAATGATCACTTTGGAAAGTTGCAGCGCACCGGAAAATGCAAAAATCTACAAATTTTATCGCACGTACAATAGTTAAAAATTTTATTTGTAATTTAAAGAAATGGAAAATGGTTATTGTCATTCACACGTGAAATTATTACTTTTTGTTTACAGTTGCTAAGCTGTTAAGCACTGTATTACGTAAAGTTGTGATCAACCTGCTGATCATTGTCGAAATCATACTAAATAAACACTACAAATAATAGATATAATAATTATAAAAGCGCATAAATTCCTACTTTGACACAAACATATTTTATTCATTGTATAAAAGAAATATAAATTTAAGCAATAAAATATTTTCAAAAATATGTGCTAGGTAAAAAGGACAGGGTCGTCCAGTGAATAGTAAAAATACAAAAACATAAAATGACATAAAATGCAAATCTTTAAAAAAAAACAGCTTACGTAATTAAAGCGGTGTTAAAACATATTTACTTTATTGTGTGTTCTTTTTACAATGCGGTTTTGGTTGAAGAATGGGACTCAAGCCCATAAAAAAGTTTTAAATTTTTCGATCAGATTTAGCGAAATCGTTCTTAATAATAGTAACGGAAAACGATGAAGCATTTATGATTTCTGTAGATAATAATTTACGAGAATACTGATTAAACTTAATAAAAAAAATTGTTAACATATACATTGGAAGCGCGTTTCCTTTCTTTGGATTCAAGGTGGGTACTGTTAACTTTTTAATTTATTTATACAAAATAACTTAAATTTTATATCTAACTTGCAGTACACTATACGTATAGTTTACTGACATATTAAACGTAGTATTTACACAGTAATATAAATACTTAAATTAGCAATCACAAATTAGAGTTTTGTCAATCCACAGGATTCAGATTAAAATTTAGTGCTTTCTTCCGATGATTTACTTAGTTTCTTTTCGGACTTGTTATTATCTTCTTCGTTTTCCTTGCTTTCACTTTTATCCACATACTTATAATTTTTAGCCATGAAAGCGAAAAGAATCATATCTAACGCCATCAAGCCTGCGAAAAGGAAGAAATTATACGACTGAAACAAACAAAATTAATGATAAAATTCCATTGTTCGCAAATTCCTACTTGTCTATCAAAAAATTTCGCCGATTCTACAATAACAATAATGAGATTTCCGAAAGCGCTAGTTAGAAGGAAGGCAGCTTGCAAGACTGACTTCATTGACTCTGGAGCTTGAGAATAGGAAAACTCGTAGCCAGTAATTGAAAACAGAATTTCACCAGTTGTTATTATAAAACATTGAGGCAGTTGCCAAAGGATGTGCAGATTGTTGTGTTCAGTAATCTCGTATAGTTTCGATTTCTGCGAAAATAAATGATTGAGTCAAAAAATAAATCAATTCGGGAAGATTTCTACCCTAATATTCATTGTATCATTGTCCAGGTATGCCAGCATGGTGTAAACACCACCCAAATTAAATTCGTATTCGCTGTTACCAAATATGTAAGTTCCGGGACTTATGGACTGGAAGGAGACGTTACTACTGAGGAACTTCAAGGCTTCGTTAGTTCCGTCATAGAAAGCCAAGTAATTGTCTTCTTTTGGGTTGTACACCAGGATCCTGAAATGATGAAACAAAATGTAACAAACAATGGCACTGTTTATGCTTATCGTTTTTTGCGTTGTTGTGAGTAAACAACATTATCGAGAATCGAATTTTTTACCTTATTTTTGGAATTCCATCGTCCGGTTTGCTGATATCATCCTGCGTTTCCCGAAATCCTGTTTCAGTAACGTATAATACGTAACCCTCTCCTTCACTGACATTTAAACTGCTGGTAAATGTGTGAGTGTCAAAAGTGACCTCATATTCCAGTTGATGATCACCGGTCAGTTCCAACTGGGCGAATCCATAGCCCATTCCGTCGAGTGATGTAACATTGACATCAAAATTTGTAACAGTGAGATTAAGAGTCGTATCGTAAGGATTGTAAATCCTCAACTGGCAGTTACCATCAGCTGGTAATTCAGCATCTCCACCTTCCACCGCCAGAGAAACACAAGCAGAGACTGCAAAGGCAATCGCTGTCAAGAAACCTCCATACACCATTCGTTGGAGAGGCGTTTTCAAAAAGTTAATTTTGGCGCAAAGGGGATAAACAACGTAGTTAAAAAGCGGAATAAAGATCAGGATCAGCAATGGGTTCACGACCTGCATTTGGTCGGGCAGAATGGTAAGAGCGCCCACCCTTCCATCCATTCTAGCCGCCTGGAACGTCCATCCGCTCCCTTGTTGGTCATAACATGCCCAGAAAATGGGAAGTGGGATATAAATCACCATCACTTTCAAAGTCGCTTTGATATCTTCAATCAAACTGCGGTCAAACTTATCTTCGGAGTGGTCCAACCAATGGTCAACTTTTTTGTCCGACTTCCAATTCTTCTTGGCCCCGTGCTAAAAATACTCCTAGAAACCTTCAAGTTGTGTGAAATAGCGATCATACCCAAATGCATTTGACCACTTGAACGAGAACATTGCCTTCTGGTTCCTTCATTTTGTACAGCGGCATTCCAAAAAAGAAAATCACTAAAACAGGCGTTTACTTTCTTGGTAAAATGGCTAGGGGTAGTTCTTACAAACTGACAAAATCATCAGCACTCCAGGGATGGCGAAAGCGAGAGGATAGCAACTATTCTGTCCAAAGCAGTGCACGTCTTCTCTCAGAATAGGTGTCAAAAAAGTCGATATCAAACTACCAGCATTGATCATAAAATAAAACACCGAAAAATACGTGGCTATTTGAACTGCTTGTTGCGGAAGGACAAACTGGTCGCCTCCGAAAGCTGCCACACATGGCTTTATGCCCCCTGTACCCACCGCTACTAAAAATAGGGCGAGTAGAGAGAATGGTACTTGGGGTATTTTCAAAGGTTCTGCCGATGACAACGCCAGTAGGATATTTCCAGTTGCATAAATTATGGAAACGTATAAGATTGTCCTGAATTTTCCCAACCAATTGTCAGAAACAATGGCTCCAAGCAAAGGAAAGAAATAAGCAAGCATCGTAAAAGTGTGGTAAATGATAGTAGAATCTCCCTCAGAGAATAACAAAATGTCTCTGAGGTAGAGACTGAGAATTGCTAAAAAATAACAAATTGTACCAATACTTCCAGATTTTGTGGCACTTACTTCGCATGCCATAGTAGCTGAACCTCTCACAAAATTCATTACTTATGATAAAAAATACAGATTTCGGATAAGGAATACGCTGAAAAATAGCAAGTTAGAATTGTAATTCAGTTGTACTGTTTCATACACTACCTGAATGTGTGTGTGTTCGTGTTTTGAGTGTGTCTATAAATTGTTAAAAAGCTTGGTTGAAGAAATTTGAAGCAAAGTTTGAAAGATTGTTAGCAAGAAAGAGAAAGCCAAGATAGAAGCAATTATTAATATTTGTTTTTTTCTTTTATTTAAGTGAAATATTTTTATTTTTTATTATAGTTTTATTTTAATTTAAAGATGCTAAAATTTTCCACTATTGCTACTGGATAAAGCACCGAAGTGATGAAATGCAATTCACTTTTTGACCGAGTAAGGTTACGATTACAAAATATGCATAAATGTAAATTTTCATGGCAAAATTTCCATTTCGTTAAACAAATTGCTTTTGTACACTCTGTGTTGATATCGTAAATCAGGGTCAAGCTGATAAAAAAAATAAAAACATCATACTTGTCGAAGGTATAGTACAGAGATCTTTCGTAATGTTTGGGCAATAGCAGAAAGAAGGAAAAAGCCAAAAGAGTATAGTTATAGTAGTAGCTAGACCAGTCCCGAAAAATGGGCGTATGGGTCTATAAATCTAAAAAATACTAATGCAGAAATCTGCATACGCCCATCTTGAGGAAATGGCCTCAAAAGCCATTAGAATTAGATATGAAAAGATTAGATTTTAGTAAATGTCAGTTAGGCCACTACCAGTAAATTCAATTATATACTTACATTTTTATTATTTACTGAAAAATTGGTTCTCTTTTGAGCAGTCGTTTATACTTACACTTTAATGAAATGATAAGCTTTATGAGGACGTTGTTCCAACCACAAAAACACATATCTAATTGTACTGAGGGGATCATAATTATTACAAAAATTAATGCTGACTTATTAAACTTATAAGTACACAGCATAACATGTATTCGTATAGATGATATGTATCATTTTCTTAACTCTTTCTTTAAGAGTTAAGAAAAAAATTGTTGGTATTTTTTTTACTCATTTAATACCTAATCAATTATTTTAATCAAGTAATAAGATAGGGAATTTTAGATTCTATTGATGAAAAATTGTTAAGTGTCATGTGAGTTATATGATAAAAAAATGACACTTTCTCCCTATACTTTTAACAAATTCCAGTCATTTAATGTCGCACTTGTTTTAAAATTAAAGTTGGTACAGATACACCAACGTTTTTCAATTAATAACCTACTTTTTTCCGGTTTTGCAAATGCGCTCTGAATAACATAATATGCAGAAATGTTATTAGACGAGTACTTCTCCCATACAGATTTTGTAATAATTTTGTGATTTATAAATGTTATTAGAATCAAACAGAACGCAATCATAAAATATACATTTTTATTTTGAGTTTTAATTTTGCTAAGTTTGTGTGTTGTGTATTTTTTTGTGTAAACTGTAATAGTGCATTTTGGTGGCCTTACCTCTAGTTGGGCTTCTTCAGAATCGCCGTTCGTAATTTTGGGTTTTTCTTCACCATTATTGGCGTGGCCGTTTTCTGGAGTGTCATGCGTTTCTGCAAAATCAGGATAATTAAGTACTGTTATAATTATTGACGAAAAACAGGTCTCTATCTTCAAAAAATAAAAACACCATAAAACTTTATTGATGCAAGTCTGTAATCCTCTATACTTAACGCTTGCTTCGTTAATTTGATATTTTATCAAGTAGTGATTATCGAGGATTTAGCATGTACTTTTTTACGTCAGTAATTTGTTATATTTTGGGCAGAATGTTTGTGTTCGATAAGAAGGATCATTATTAAACATTTATTAAGTTTGTAAAAACTTATAATCAGGAGTTGATCCAGACATAGCGCAAACAGTTTTTTTATGTTAAGTCTACTACGCCATGAGGATTTTGGGTTTTGGCGCAGTTTTGATAACCGATAAAAGGGTTTATAACCGATAAATGGCAAACTAAAATTTATTAAGTAATTTGTATTTCGAGTTTTCACGGATGACGTAACTCTCCGGCCTCGTAACAAATTTTGTAATAAATTTTTGTGTTCACATTTATTGTTCCCACACAGGAAATAAGTCCTCTCTGAATGAAACACAACATTTTTTTCATATTTTAAGATAACAACTAGGCGAATCAGAGCTTAAATTGGATCGCTGAACCAAGAGTGAATTAATCTTGGGTTCTTCTATAGTTGACGGAGGCAACAATCAAATACAAAACCATGAAGGATTATTATTTAATGGTTAATTTGAGAAATTTGGAGCAAGGTTGTAAGATTTAATTGTGATGGTTATTTTCATTTGGTGACAATAAATGAAATCAATGCTTTACTAAAAGAGTTACAATTAGCTGACACACTTTTTGGCTATTGTGACGTAGGTGCGTTAATAGCTGTCTGTTTTGGAAATCTTTATGTTTGTTTTAACCCAATAATATTTGTAATTTATATGTAGGCGAAATTCCAATTTGTTTTTATTTTTTGCCAACTTTCACTTGTAAACATTATGTCAATAACCTTAATCCTTGAAAGTGTCTTTCATAATTTGTATAACAGGTCCATAAACGCCACATAATTTCTTTTAATCAGTTTTTAAGAGCAACGTCTTAATGCTCTAATGCAATTTTGCAAAGGTGTTGTTACTCATTTTCTCATTATGCAAGTTTCGAATGTCAGGAATCCAAAAAGGGAAAAATATGACTTATTTGCTTAAAAACGTAAACTTAAGATAAAGTTTTATTATCTTCGATAAAAAGAATACAAAGATTTTATATCAGACTTAAGTGGGTGTAAAACGTTTATGTCGAAATTATTTTTTATTTCAAAGAAACAAAAGTGTGTACAGCTAAAACAAATATTTTTTGGAAGAGAGTATTGAATTTATATCTTCATCAACAACAGTGATAATCAGTAGTGGACATTAATCGAAAAAAACAATAAGTATTAGATAAACAATATTGAATGAAGGTGAAAACAAAAATTTATTTATGGAAAAAATCATGAATGGGACCAGTAGATGATTTTTATTAGTAATTTGAGTGGAAATCAGCTGTTTTTATCATCTCTTACCTGCAGTTAAATGTTATATTAAATGACTTAGTAATCGTGTGTCACATTTAAAGTCCGTTCGAATCTTGATAACATTTGATTTTAATCAGAAGACCCTATCAATTAAATGGGGTCACCTGTGGATTTGATGTCATGGAAAATTCATTTCAGCAATTAGGATCAATTCGACAGTTAATTTCTTATTTTTGAATAAGTTTCAGTTTAAAATAAAATTTATTGTTAGTTGATATGGTATTGCCACAGCTATTTATGTGTCAATTAAATTAATAACATACATAATTGCAGGAAGATTTTTTGAATTTAAATTTAGAGTTCTAATTTACGAAATAAATACCTACCTACATTTCTTTATGTAAACATATGTATGTCAATATCCTGGTTATTACAATTTTCTTAAATTACCTAATTAAAAAAATATTGCAACCAGTCCATATTTTTTTTTATTTTTAAATTTAAAATTGATATGTTTGATAGTTTGAAGTTATTCTTTAAAAATCATGTCTAGATTAAAGTTTTGGCCTTATACTTTTTTTTACAAGAAGTTGTTTATAAATTATTAATACCTACTCGTATTTAACATTGTAGTATCTAATATCAAAAAAACCATATTAAATTTCAATTTATTGAAACGGGACAAATGTGTTCTTTTGACGTAAATTACATTGAAGACGGTTGGAATATACTTTTTGAAGTCTTTAGAGCTCAAAAACACACTGCTAGAGTTCATTCGGAGCTTGTTAATGCTGCTAGAGAAAATGACAAATATTCTACAAGAACGAAACCTGTTTTTTTTTTTGGAAGCACATGGCGGCGTTTTTAAGTTTGTGTTGATGCCAGAAG
Organism: Tribolium freemani; assembly: GCA_939628115.1. Lineage (NCBI taxonomy): Eukaryota > Metazoa > Arthropoda > Insecta > Coleoptera > Tenebrionidae > Tribolium > Tribolium freemani. Next base: position 12,424,057 of record OW626785.1, on the reverse strand, counting down.
AAGAAATACGGTGTGCTAGTAATATTTTTTTGGTTTGATATGGTACATGCCAAACATGCTCTTTTGTATGATTTTTTTTAATGTTTAAAATTGCTTTAACATAAAAAAATGGTTGAAGCCGTAGTCTCAATTACCAAAGATCTTCCTAAACTCATAATTATTTTATTTTCGATAAGAATTAATCTAATATCAAAAAAATAAAGTGATGCAAAACTTTTGAATCTATGTGTATTTTCAAGGGTCTACAAATAGATAAAATTTGTAAGCTTAAATAAAATTGCATCAGTTGCTTTTGATGAAGAGTTACGTATTATGTGTCCTTTTTGATTGTAATTTATTTAAAAAAGTAAGATATGTTTGCCTAAAACCGCCATTTTTGGTTATTTTGATGAATTTTATTATAACCGCTTTGAAAAAATACACATATAAAACTACGACTACAGAATTTATTTATTTGTAAAGTAATAATAGTAAACTGCAGTAATTGTTAAATCTTGTTCAGGTTTCTCAAGTTTCTGTAACAGTACCAACTAAACATACTAGTTTTTATGGGTGATAAAACACTGAGATCAAAAACTAAATATTTATTATAGGTTTAAAAATGCTTGAAAGATAAGAGGATTAAAACATAATCTGTATAAAAATTTATATAAAGGTGTTTTAGGTGCATTCGCAACTTCATCAATTGATCAGCACATGTGTAACAGATAAATAAATTCAGGAAAAATAGAACTTGAAAGTTTTTGGACTAAATGAGATGAAAAATTCTTATTGCAATCGTAAAAATATGTCTTAAAATTCAATATTAAAATCTACATTAAACGTTTGTTTATTCAATGTTGAAAGTTAAGAACTCGTAAAATTTAAATACCTGAGCATTGTATAATTACCTGTGCTCATGATATTAGGGCTAGCACACTACAGCACAATTTTGAATGTCCTTTTCACACAAAATCTGAGCTTAAACTAATAGAAGATGATCTTATTTCTGTAACAATTATATATCGTTGATCGACAATAGGCTTATCTATGAGATAGAACAATCACCAAGTGATGTTGAAAATTGATTTGAAATACATTGTTCTCATACCTCATATCGATAAGACCACGGTTGTTTTTTAATTATGTGTTATCATTAAGCAGGCCACTTAATTACTTCTTCATGAGCGATAATCATTTCCGTTATTTTTCGAAAGATGAGGCTCATCAATTTTTGTCGTTCCCTCGTAAATATTAATAGAGTTCTCGCTTGTGGATAATTAATTTATTATTTTTAAATAGCTTTTAATAAAAATACGTACGTCGAGAAAAGTTAGTTAACAACAAAAAAGATTAATATTTTTTAATTTTTTTTTTTTGATAATTACATCTTTTTTAATTGTAGTTCAAAAAGAATCAAATATATTTCAGAAGTATTTGTCCTGCAAATAGGGCAAGATCTTTCAGGTGCGTTATTTAAATAATCGGCTCATTTCACATGAAATAAGTGGCTGCACGGTAATAATCGATAAAATGTGGTAATAAAATATGTATGATTATTATTTTCAGAAATACATTTGTGTGTTTCTGAACTACATTTGACTATTCTGAAATACATTTGATACTTTCTTAAATTAATCTGATACATTCTGAACTACAATTGGAAAAGGTGTAGAACCATATATTTTTAGGAAAAAAAATTCCGTACAAAAAAAATTAAAAAAATATATTTAAATGTAAGAGTTCACTATGGCTTCATTGCCTAAGTTAAAAAAAATTCTTTCAATCAGTTAGGTGTGTACATGCTTTTCTCATGAAATTATTCCATTCCAGTTATTAACAATGTAAGCACAGTTATAGGTACTACCTACATACCTACAAAATTTATTATCAAATAATCCAAGGGTTAATAGCATCTTGAAAAGTCACAAGGTAATAATGATACATTCAGCATAAGTATTTTATTATTGTAATTTTATATTCACAATATTCTTGCTAATCTTACAAACAAACAACAAAAATGATAGTGTTACTATTGTTCATATTTTTTATTCAATTTATATTAAATACTTCATTCAATAGTTTTAAAACTCGGTAAGTAAGTACTCGTACTTAGAATTCATCACGTATAATATGTACAGGGTGATTCACATAACTTTACGACCCTGACGAACTTTAAATGCAACCCATTATACATTCTCCATTTATAACTTGATATCCCTAGTTATGTTTAATTAGCATGAAATCCGGACACCCCTGTCATCAATGACAATTATACTTGACAATTCTTTTTCAAACATTTTTGTTAATCAAAATGTGTTCTAATAACGAAAGGGTCGACATGATATTGATTTATTTGTACCGGCACTGGTATCCAAATCCTAGCATTCAACAGATAAAGTTTTTAGACAATTGGGGGTTGAATTGCGCCTAAATTGGACAAAACAAAAACACCAGAGACAGCAATAAATCCTGATAATGAAGTAAGAGTTATGGAACCTGTGGACTACAAATCAGCTAGAGACAAATTTGGAGACAAACTGGGATTAACTAGTCGTCGGTTAACCGAAGTCGAAAATATTCGAACATTGGTCCAAGCGTTAAAAGAAGTTGATTATGAAAGCGAGTTCTCTGTTGTTACTTTATGAAGGATAAAACGGACTTAGAACCTGATTTTGTAAGGTTGGTCAGGGATATCCAAATCACAAACAAATTTATAATTACCAGTGTTTTTGAATCAAGTTATAATTGACTAATGTATTACTGGTTGCATTTAAAATTCGTCAGGGTCGTAAAGTTATGTGAATCACCCTTTATAATTAAAAAGCCTTGGTTATTAATATCGAACTGAAAAATTCATTGACTAAAAAAATTGTTCGTCGTTTAAATAAGAGATCAAGTCAATTTAATATAAGACAAATTAGCTACAAAAAAATTTAAGCAAGAATGAGTAACATTTCGAAATTCGAATTATCTTTTTTTCAATTAAAAAATAATAAAGTGGCTACCTGCTTTTAAATTTTTAAATATCCATGGCATAAAACTACAGCTTATTAATCCATTAGAATTTTCATAAGATTGCGCAATTGTTTCTTTGTTTTTCTTTTTTCTAATAAAAATGATTTTTTTCTCAACATTCAAATAATATGCATAACAGAAAAAGGCTTTTCTAAAATTAAAAGATATGCTTTTAAGCAAAATCTTTACGAACCCAATTTAAAGTTTCTAAAAAATTAATTGGTTCGCCTTTTTAAATAAAAAATAAAAAAATTTAAGCTCCATTGAGTATACAATCGAAATAATATCACACTTTATAGTTGATCATAAGATTTTACTAATTTTTTAATGCGACAGATCATTGTAAAACTGTCTCATTTGAGTATTAAACTGGTTAAATAGGTAACTAGTTAAATAGGTAACTAGGAAAATGCTATTCAGTACTTTACGAATACTGTTAAAAGTTTTATTTAGCGTTAGATAGTATATTTTTTAATAAAAAAAATCATATCATAGTAAAGAAACTTAAAAATAAGTAACAGAGTTATCTAGAACAAACCTGACTTAGAAGACGTCTCTGGCAATTCAAATTCTTCAGGATCGCTTGTGCTAACTTGCTGGTACATGATTGTTAATTACAAGTGAATTATTGAAAATGACACTGTAGTGGAGTACAATGTTACAGTATATCGCAAATCTTGATAAAAATTATGTTAAATAATTTTCTGTTATCATTATTTGCTTTATTTTATCTGAAAAGTTTTCTCTTTGCGTATAAATTTTTGCATAAATAAGTAGTTATTGGTACAGGTATCTCAGTATGTGCCTACTCATAAGTTGAAGTCACGGTAACGAATATTTGCAAATGGAATAACAATGTTCTACCTTAAAAATTGACACATATGATAAGATAAGATCCTTTTCTACACAGCAGTAAAACTTTAAATTTTGAAGATAGTAATCTTTGTTTTTTGGAAATCACAAAAGTTAGTTTTTTGTCCACCAAATTCACAACTTAAAGAAAAAGTCTTGTGTAGAAAAACTATTTTAGTTAGGCGGATCAATTTGGACCATGCTGTATACATAAACACGATTAAATAATTAACAATGATAAATATCCATATGGAAATAATGATGTTATCGCTTAAAAATGTACAAGTGTACAATAGTTTCCTTTTTATACCACTTGTGATGAGATTAGGCATAAATGACACATATCCCGTCTATTTGCCGAAAAATAAAAAAGTAACATTTCTTCCAAAATAAAATAACACTTGTTCGTATTTATCATATTTTTACATTCCCTTCACTATTTTATTATTATTTTTTTACAAATAAGTTTCACCAATCCAAGTCGTAAATGTATAAAAGTTTTATTTAAAAAGGTTTAAGGAAAACAATTGCTGATAGAATGTATCATTTTGTTGAAAAAAACTGTCAAGGCAGTCTCAGAGGAAGTTGTCACATAATGAAAAATTGCATCATCTGACAAAAATAAAACACACGGAAGCATATTTTAATCAGAATATTTTTAGATAAGTTTTTGGTAATCAATCAATAATAATCAAACAAAGCGTAACATTTTATTGCAGTTTAGTAATATAATATTTTTAAGCTTCGCTAGTTTATGTCGAATTTGAAATAAGAGGTAACTCTTCTTGATTTCCAAAATTTACAGAACTGTCTGCTTCCAACTGCACAAATCTGTAGTGCGAAGCCATTTCAATAAAAATCATCATATCAGCTACCATTACTACGGCAAAGAGGAAAAATTCTTGTGCCTGTAATAAAACCAATTGTTTTCCCTCTTCTTCTAATTAATGTTTTCCAATGTTTACCTGACTTTTAAACAAATTTGCTTGTGTAATTAGTATCACTAAGAAATTTCCTACAGCCACCGATAAATACCATCCGGCTATCGTAACAGTCTTCATACTTTTCGGAGCCTAAAACATACTTTTAAATTTGATTAAGAAACGAAATAAATACTTGAGTAAACGAAAACTCCAAACCAGAAACACCAAACAAAATCTCTGCCACCGAAATCAGGAAATACTGTGGTAGCAACCACAAAATATTGATGGTATTTGGTGCCGACATTATGTACAATTTAAAGAACTAAAACTATGTTATTAAGAGCACCAATGTACCACAGTTTACCTCAATTTTCATATTTCTTTCTCTTATTACAAGAGAATAAACCCCTCCCAAAGCTAAAGCAAAACTTTCCGCATGAAGTATGGGAATTTCTTTAGAGGCAACAACGCAATCGTACACTCCTTGAGGCAACTCCATATAAGCAGAATCTGCCAAAAAAGAAGAATTGGAGCTGTGGACAAAGTAAACATCCTTCAGGCCAGCTTGGTTTCTCAATGAAACCGTTATGTCATGTAAAAGTATCGAACTTTTGATGTACGCAACTCTGAAATCAGATTTTTGCTAAAAATGTATCAAGCCAAAGAGCAAGAAAACCTTATTCGTGGCTTGCCACTGAGCGACTTTTGATAATCAACCGGATCAGTAATGAACGACTGAATTTTATTGTCGACGTTTATGCCAATTAGAACCGTGTCCGTCTTGTAAAAATTACGTTTTAGAATTTATTAGCTGTTTATTAACCAGTCATGCCACTCACTTGCATTTCTATGGCCGCCACCTCTAAATTATGTCTATGTCTCCCTAAATAAATAGTGCCACAAGTTTCGGACGCCTCCACCAGCAGCGTATACTTGGTGAAATTATCGCACAAGATGTTCTCGAACTTGTGTAGTCCACTTGACTCAATCCTCTGAACTCCATTGAACGGATTATCCACCCTGACATTGCAAGGCAACGTGTTAATGATGTTAATCGAAGCGTGTTTTTCTTCAGGTTGTTTGGGGTAAGTAGTTTCCAGGACTAACTCCAAAACCCCGGCGGACAAAAAAGCTGCGCTTGCAAAAAGCCCCCCAATTGCCATTCTGTGTAGGGCGTTTTCCATAACGTGCAATTTCGCAAACCAGGGATTTACCACTTTATCGAAAATCGGTATTAAAATTAAAACCATTGCTGGGTTCACCACTTGCATCTGATCTGGGACGATTTGAATGCCTAGAACGTTGCCGTCCATGTGAGACGCCTAGAGTTAACTAATTTGTTCATTTAAAGTCTTTGCCAAGTGGTGCGAGTTTACTTGAAAGGTCCAGCGAGATCCCTGCTGGTCGAACAACGACCAAAATATAGGCAGAGGGACGTATAAAAACAAGACAGCAAATACGATTTTCATGTCTCGGATTAATTTTGCACTGTATTTGCCCCGGGCTGTGTGTAGCCAGTGTTTTCTGGGATTTCTCCTCTTCCCTGATTTGCAACGTTTGGCTAAAGCGTACTAAGTCAAGTCATTTTTAAGTCATTTTTTAACAATGGAATTCTTACCATTGTGCAATTGAAAAACTGGAGCATTATATTTTCTTTGGGCGTTTTTAGTCTATACCACGGTTTACCCAAGATAAAGAGAACTGTAATAATTAATTTGGGCTTTTGTGGTTAACACAATTGTTAACATACGCAGTGATAACACCATCAAAGCTGCCGGGAAACCAAAACCTAAAGCGTAGCAAGTGTCATCGCCAAAGCAAGACACCCATTTCCTCAAAATGGGAGTCAAAATCATTCCCACAAATCCTCCTAAGTTAATGGTAAAATAAAACAATGAGAAAAAGTGTTGGAGAAGGTCCTTCTGATCGGGTAGGCGGAACTGGTCGCCTCCAAAAGCAGCCACACAAGGTTTAATACCTCCAGTTCCTACTGATATGAGAAACAAACCAACGGCTGATAAAGTACTAAAATAATTGCAATCTTGAAAATGATCGCATTAATGGTAAACCATTTTTTACATGGAAGAGATATCTAGGATTGGAACAGCTCCCATGCACATCAGGATGTTCCCCACTAAATATACCACCGAAAAATATAGAATTGTGCTGAAAAATGCAAAATAATTCGTTCTAAAACGCTAATTTTATGAAATACTGAACAAAATGGGTTTTCAGGCAATTTACGTGTTAACACTAAGTAGTCTAATATGTGTAATTTTCTAACTCAGATTATTATGTCTAGTTTTCTTAGTTATTTTTCTATGTTCTATGCATATATAATTAAAATCATTAAATGCACACATTACAAACGCAAAGAAATCACAAGAACAAGAAAAAATTGATAATTTACAATATGTGTGTATTCACAGTTAAAAAAATATAAAAGTGTTTTAGAAGATATTCGAAAAATTCCTCTCTATGAAAAGGATAGTAGCAGACAACAAACAGGAAGCGGTATTTTTTTCAGATCCGAATGAAATGGTAGAACGTCTTGATCTATTAATTGCGTCAAAAAATGCTAGAAATGATTCAATTGAGGTGTACAGGGACATTTTTTTAACTCTGAACATAGCCCTATGTTCAATCTAAAAAAAATCATATCAAAGCTTACGTTACCAACGATACGTAAAGGTAATTATTTGATGTCGAGTTATTTGAACCAATTTGAAGTAATTTCGAATATTTGTTAAAGTAATTTATCATTTCTTACATCTTACTATTACCTGATGATTAATAAATTTAATAAAAATTAATCTTTCTTTACTTAAATAATCTTGGAAGATTTAATTGACAAGCTAAAATTTTTGACAGTCCGAATAGAATAATTACTTGCATAGCAATACTCGCAATGCTTTGATCTGTTTTTTTTTCAGACTGAACATAGGGCTATGTTCAGAGTTAAGAAAATGTCCCTGTATAATGAATGCGTAGAAATACTTGATAAATTGTTTAAAATGAAACTCATAAAAAAGTCAGATCACAAAGGGATATTCTCGACGCTGGGCTGAATTTGGGCGAAGCCCTCATAACCGAAGGGAATTTATTAGAGCTTGCTTTTTTAAACTGAATAAATGAGTCTAATACACATTAGATCTAAAGAAAATGATTATGAAATAAGTTATTCTGAAAATCCTATTAATTTATCCGGATTAAAAGGTACAATTGCTTTAAAAACAGCAAGTCTCTGGTATAGTTGGGATAACATTACTGAAGACTATAATGACCAACCCTTCGACCATATACTAGATACTATTAGCTGTTTCAAAACTATAAAAACGCCAACGTCGCATTTTCTCTCAAAATTGGTTCTTATAAATTATTGATGCACTTCAAAAAATAATAACTAATGTAATTTATACTTTCAATAAGAGATCTAATCATTGATAACTATTTTATAATTTTATCAATCTTATTTAAAAAAAACAATTCGGTAAAATGCAACGTTGGCGTTTTTATAGTTTTGAAACAGCTAATAGATAGACTACGCAGTACGCATACTGAGATTTGTTGTGTGCAGGTGGGGCCACAGAATTAGAAAGATATAGAACGCTGACGCACGTACAAAAATGCACGCCCCATTGAGTCCACCATTTGGTCCCCAATGACAGCCAATAATACCAATAAGAACAAAAGTTCCTAAACATTTAGTAATATTTCAGTTAAAGTTGGTATGACGTGTTTTGTTGGTTGCAGAGATTAAGCACCTTACGCTGATGGAGTACGTTAATTTCTAACGAGTAATGCAACAAAAACATTCAACTGTACTGCTGGCTGTATACCTTTGTTGCATCTGGGAGTTCTGGACCAAACGACACCATCAGACGTGCACCATAGATTATAGATATATACATATATATTGGTTGACGTGCACTTTGGATGCGTAAGTCAGTGGGGGGTGCAACCTGCCAACAAACTCGCTGAAGCTAGTACATGGTCGAAGGACCAACGGGACCAACCAACGGGTAACGGTGCAGAATTGCAGACTTGGTATGTGCAAAAACAATGACGAAAAACAATATCAGGTATTTTAGATAAGATGGATTTAACTCAGTTGATGGTCGACTTCCGTCATTTACAAGTCAAGCGTAGACAGGCAAAGGGAAACAAAACAGTTAACAGCATGGAATTCGTTGCCTATGTGAAGGCTGAAGAAAAGCAACCGATATTTCGGGCCGAAATTAAATTGAATCAAACCAACGCATGTATTTACATAACTGAAAGTCCAAAACGAGATGGCCATTATCGAAGAATGATGACTATTGCTCATGAAGAAATAGAAGGTTACTGGTGTGATTATGATACTATGGGTATTAATCTTCTAACGGATGTAACTAAACCAAGTCCTACATTCACATTCAGTACTGCCGAGATAAGAAAGGAATTTGAACTTGCTTATCGTTCTTTCATGAGATACAGGTAAAAACATCCATCAAAAAATACACTGCGTTCAAAAAGTCTTTAGATCATCTCTTGCTGTGAATTACTACATACGAAAATACTGGCATTGAAGAACATCGCAACTAGCGCGTTTGACACTTCAACAGAATAAAACGATAATCTATAAAAGACAATAAAAATCTGTCAATCTAAATTCCACAGCAAGAGTTGATCTAAAGACTTTTTGAACGCATTGTATATTCTCTATGCTTGAATCTTGATACTGTTTTGTTTTTGTACCTCTCTAAGTACACCTTTTTTGTTGCAGTAATCCCCAGGATGTAAATCCATAACCATAACTTAATAACATTATTAATTAATTTATAATGTTATTTAAAATAATTATTAATAAACTTTCTCAAAGGTATTCAGAACAATTCTTATTTATTTCACCTTTTCAAGATTAAGATATAAATCAATAACCGTCGAAGCAAGCTTAGGCGGGATATTTAAACGACTTCTGTTCGATTACAGTGGTAGAGGGCGCATACGTGCATTAACGCGAAGTTACCTACAATATCGACAGAACAGTTGACAGTTGACACAAATTTAAATATTGCTGTTGTGCAAAATTTTCAATCGCCGTTTTGTGCGTCATTTGTTCGGTGCCTCCTGTGTTTTGTTTTCGATTTGCTTTGTTGTGTGTGATTTTAGTGCTTTTTTGTACTTTTGTGTGCCTGTCTGTGTTTTGAACTTTTTTATTGTAGGAACATACATTTTAGTGTTAGGTGCGTATAAATTGTAAACAAAATTTACGAAAAAACAGTTTTGTTTTTAATTTCAGGATTTTCAACTAGTTGTAGTATTTAGGATATTAGGCTATTAGTGTTAGCATCAGGACGGTAAGCGGTAAGTATTAGCTGTTTCAAAACTATAAAAACGCCAACGTCGCATTTTCTCTCAAAATTAGCTGTTATAAATTATTTATGCACTTCAAAAAATAATAGCTAATGTAATTTATACTTTCAATGAGAGATCTAATGATTAATAACTATTTTACAATTTTATCAATTTTATTTAAAAAAATAATTCGGTAAAATGCGACGTTGGCGTTTTTATAGTTTTGAAACAGCTAATAAATAACTTAATTTTTTTGCGCCTTCTAAAATTTTGGTTGATATTTCATGACCAGTTTAAGTCGGAATCCTTGTTCTGTGTCTGGGTGGCAAAATAGAGAAAGGCCGACTTTAATCTGATAAGTCAGATACCGATCATAATTTAAAAATTATCAATAATGCAATATTTCTCAAAGGAGTCAAAGGGATGGAAAATTAGTAATTTCAATTTACTACAAATCGATAATAAAAATGAAAAAGTACCTACCACTTTTTGTCAATAACTATGTTTATTTCTCCATTTTTTCTTGAGAGTTTTCAAGCCTTGATTTAGTGTCTTCGATGCTTGTAAGATTTAAAGAAAATGGTAATTGAAATTTGAATTCGAAATAGGTACTTTACTACTTTACGTTTGCCTGTCTCTTTTGTAAGTACGATTTTTAAAAACTTTTACAAAAATGGACTCATCCTAAATGTAGGACATTGTGATCTTTAACAATTATTGTGGTCACCTTTACTGTAAATAAAGCAATGATACGGTTTGTATTCAAATTTAAAATCACTTATGAATAAATTGAGCACTCTTGTACCTGTATCTCCCCAAGATGCTGTCGGCACAAACCGCTCCAGCCAGAGGTACGATATAGCACACCATAATAAAGACATGATAGATGACCGTGGAGCAATTTTCGGAAAAAAGCAACTCATTCCTGAGATAAATCGACAAAATGGCTAAAAACAGGTCGTTTGGTTGGTTGTGAATTGACTTGCAACGTACTGCGCAGGCCACAAAAAGAGAATCTCTCGCAGAATTCAGTGGCGATTATGCAAAACACAGCTGTGGGATAGGAGCTTTCCTAAAATGGGAGTGTAAGAATGATTGGGAAGAAGGGAAACACCAAAACTCACAAAATTCATTTTCATTGTGTCACAATGCTGTCAGAATGAAAGAAGTGGAGACATTTTGTTGATGTTTTATTACAACTTATAAAATCTACATACATTGTACATTGCACGTATGTTACATTATTGCCCACAGAAAGCTTTTGCAAATGAATTTATAATGAAACTTACTGTGCTGTTTAGTTTACAACTTATGTTTAGAAGAATAAAAATTTTGTGTAAATTCGTTCGATAATTTCGGGTTGACTTCTTCTAAATATAAATGTATGAACGTTATTACTAATACTTTGTGTTACATATGGACCATCAATATTTTTTTGTGTTTACTCGTTTATATCACAACATTTATAATGTATATAGTATAAGAATACATATTTCCATTTAGAATACCGCTTATCCTCTTAAGCAGAGGGATAAATCAAGAAAACACTACAGTATTCGTAAGACAGAGCTTGGGTTTTGGTAAACTAGTCCCCGGTTCATGCCTGAAAAGTCCCAATCTGCCTCACAAATTGCTAAATAAGAACAGTTTTTACAAAAATAAAACGCACACTGAACACATTCATATTACAAATAGAGTATTTTACACTTTTACATTTAGTTTTATAAAGTGTGGACATTTATTACATTTAGTTAAATACATCATAAGATTTTCACTGCTTTTCAATAACGCTAATAAGTAGTGGTCCAACACCATAATAAATAAACGATAAATGGAAGATCTTCAAATCCCCAATTCGATGTCCATCAAAATTTGTAAAAAAAAAATGAAAAAGATCATCACAATTCAAGTTATTATCGTTTGCTTAAAAAACCTTGCCACTTCCAAGCCAAAATGCATCTGAAAAAAATGTAATTTCAAAATCAAGTGACTACACGTTTCCAAATCATCGAAAGTGTCAAAATTCCCTGTGCAAAATTATCAAAATTTTTAGTAAAAGATGCAGGACAAGCAAACAAATCTCGTTCAAGCTAGATATATGACAAAAGAATTTTTGTCCAAGGCTTGTTCTGATTTTATTGAGGATATCCTGCGTAAAACTTTCGATGAAGAGGACCCGATAAGCCAGGCCCCCCTAAAAGTTAGTCAGGAAACGCAGACCTGCCCTCGTGACTTTCCCCCTCAGGTCAAGAAGCAAAAGTTCTTGTTTTAAATTTTGGTGTAATTTTGAATAAAAATGAGTTAACGTGAAAGCCTTTTTGAAAAGCAGCTGACATACCTAAAAACCTCCATTTATGTGATCCAGCAGTTTTAATTTGTTTTTTAATAAAAATGCAATCGTAATCACCAACAATCCATTTAGCACAATGGTCCCTTATCACATTATGTTACATTTTAATGTCTATTCTTCGTTAGAGAGATCACAGCTGGGAAGAAGGCAACATTTATTACATGTTACGACCAATTTTTGCGTGTTAGTTTATCTTTATGAGTTATTTCATTGGACATTTGTTGTTTCGTGAGTTTATTTCCAAAAATATTTCATATTGAAACAAATCTGCCAGAGAACTAATATGTTAAAATGTAGGTCAGAGGAGTGTGCAATATTTAAAGCTCGTAATTATTGATCAATTTCTCCGACAAATTTGCTTGTTTCATAACAATTTTTATTTTAATTTAATTAGGTAGAGTTTACTCTGCTTGCGGAAAAACTATAATAACTTACATAGATCAGTTGAAGTTTCCTCAAGCATGTTATTACATTAGGAATTGGGTACATTTATATCCATAAATATATGTGTGAATCAAACATTTCGACTAGAGTTACACAGTTATAGTTGGTGCGATTAAATTTAGTAATATTTCAATAATAAAATACCATTTTGATAAATTTCAGTATTGTCTACAATTAAAGTAAAGTAATAATATTGCGATAGGCACTCAGGTATTAGGTCCGCAAAAATTTTGAACTATATTTTGATTTTTTCACAAAAGCGGATGCCATGTATGTTTTCCAAGTGCAAATCGAATCAAACATATAGTCCACATATTATTATGATGAATCTTGGATCTCATTTCTCATATTATTGCATAAAACAATACGAGACCAATTCTTACCCTGGCCGGACATTTGCCAGGTCAACAATTAAAGAAAATTATCCTAAGTGGTATTTAAAGCTAGCAATCATAACAATTCAACAATGTCTTAAAGGAAGTTTGTGCAAGTTAAGCGTCAATGTGGAGGTGGGCGAAAAATTCATTTAGCGTTTTTAGCAACAAATAACCATGGGTAGTCCATAAGTAAGTTCTTCAAAGATTTAGATAAAATTGTAAGCTTTTCTACTCGTAAGCATATTGTAAATACAAATATAATGCATTTAGCAACGCGTTTCAAAATTTTGGAATTTTTATAACAAAGAAGTTATTGATTTATCATCTCTAATGTTGTACTTAAATGGCACTGTAAAAAGCTAAATGTATTTTTCTATATTTTGTAGTTCATATTTGTAATATAATTTTTCCAATAATGCTATGGACGGTCTTTATGTTGCAGCGGACTCTTTATAGTGTGCGTTAAAAAATGGTGGAGGCGCCGGGTGAGAGAATGTTTATCGCAAAATAAATATTATTCACTTTATTTACACTGAGCAAACTTTAATAACTTACGTAATAGACTCTCTTTAAACAACGAAACTTGTAAATAAACTTTTAATAAATTGCAATAAAATAACAACATTACACTTTGTACTCTTATAATGAATAAACGTAAATGTTTTGTGGAAAGATGTTTTTAATTTAATAAGGCAAGGTAATAACACCAATGTTGTGTATAAATTCTGACACATCGCAAGTTGTTTTGTGTTAAATTACGAGTCAGTCTTTTGAAGGAATTTCCATAACGATTAATTAAAGCTTTAAAAAGGCGTTAAAAACTGCGCGTGTGCAGTAAAGTAAGATCCAAGATGCATCGATTAAGAGGGTTTATTTGAATTTAGCAAACTTTGAAACATGTTTACAAATGCTTTAAAATCAGTTCGAGTTTCGGTTTGTATTAAAATTAATCAACTTGATTAACGGAATGTTTTTCTAATAATAAAGCTCAAACAGTCAACAAAATACTGACGTTCCGGAATGTTTGCCGATTTGTGCATACACAATAATTTCATGTTAAGTACAGCAGGAATAAAGCTCTGTTCGCAGGATTCGATTATCACCAAAAATCTTTTATAAACGAAATTTTCTCTCGAAAAAATCGTAGTATAATAAAAATTCTTGATAAATTTGTTATCTAAATCCACACCCCTCTGCTGGTGGTGTAATAATCGTCTCATCATAATTCGTAAACGTCTCTTCCGTTGGGTCGAGACGAGCACCTCTTGCTCTGTCCCTCGCGGCTTCTCTGCGGACTGCAGTACATGTTATAACCTGGAATGATATGAACCCGGACGTCCCCAGAGGGCCGCACGCCCTCCGGTCGTTGCCTCCTGGAGAAGGTCACCGTGGTTTTGCAGCAGCAGTAGTGAAACAAGTTAACGTAAGCTCCTCGAAAATGTCTGTTGGTAATACAGTACAAAATGCTGTTAATACAAGATTTGGTAATCCCCAACCAAGCCAACTTATAAAACAAACTGTTGTGAACTTCCTTCACAGTTCCGACCGCAAGAACCACGCCAAACGGAAGCCAGAAGACCACAAATAAAAGAAAACTGTACAAATTGCTGTGCATGAGGGAGTAGTCCCAGTTGAAAGTGACGGGGGGTTTGAAGTTGGGCCGCGTTTTGGCCCTGCGTATGTGATATGCGGTCCGCACGTAACTAAAAAACGTCAATATTATGGGCAAAAACACAAACACCACGCCAATGGTCGCCTGGTACGGGATCAGGCCGGGATTTTTCCTGGTGCAGTAATCGAAGGTCAAGTCAGTGGCGAATTGGAGGCTCGAAGTGACGGAACTTACGATCCATAATAATAAGAGAATTGTCGTGATTTTGCTGCGACTCAACAGGTCGTACGTCGTCGAGGAGTAGCACAAGCGGACGTAGTTTTCGGCGGCGATTGCTGTGAGAGAGAGGACTGTTACCAGGAAACACAGCGTCGCGAGGAACCATTGGAATTTGCAGACGGGGAGGTTCTCCGGAAGGCCTGCCAGTATCACCACAGCGGATGCTGGGATTACTAGCCCCGTCACGAGCAGATCGGCGAATGCCACGCTTACCACGAACGTGTTACCTGCAACAACACCGAGTAATTTTTGCTTTTTTTCGTCTTCGAATTTTTTTTTTTTTTCAAATAACTCAAACAGTATTTACTTGATGAGAACGGAACTTGGTGCTCGATTGGTACTGCTTATTTAAACGGAAGTTTTTTTAATGCACATGTCTAATGTGTTTGTGTTTGTTTAGTTTCAGTATAAGGAAAGGTACCTCTTTGGTGTTTTTTAGACTATCACTTAAAAAAAATCACAATTTTCTGGCAACGTTTCGTCTTAATTTAATCGTCTTCAATCCGTTTATAAAAAACAATTGACGACCTAAAGAAAATTAAATTAACATGGAAACGTTTCTAGAAAGTTGTACAGCGTTACCCAGGGGTGCGTAATTTTTCTATAACTTTTTTGCTATTGAAAATATTGCGATGCCGTTTTTATTATTCGATAGATCAACTTAAAGTTCACAAACTAAAAATATTTATATTTTATACAGGATGTTGTATACACCCTATATATTTTTGTATAATTAGATTCTACGTGAAAAAATAATGGTACTTTGTATAAACTTTTATAGGCCTATCTTTTTTTGTTTCGAAATTATTCAACTTTTTGTGCTAAAATCAACCCACTTTTAAAAAGTCACTGTGAAGCCGCCAATGAATATTTTCCGACAAATTTGCTACAGAAAATCTTAGAATATCTTGTAGTTTTAGCAAATAGTCGACTTTTCGTTAAAACGCACAGATAATGTACAGGGTGTGCCAAAACGCAAAAAGTTGAATTACTAATTTTTTTCAAATGAAACACCCTGTATTTGTTTATACCTATCAATAGCATTTTTGATAAGCTTTCTAATGCTATGGGGTTTGTATAGCAAATTTAAAAGATTTCTGGAGATTTTAATATTTTTTTTATTTTATTACAAAACAATCAATTTTTCAAATAGGCTGCTGCATCGGTTGCTGCCACAATGCTTTCAAAGTGAGACGGTTATTTATCTCGCTAGTGTTATTAATTACTTGATACAAAAATAGATTTTACTCATCAAGAATTAATCAACATGGTTTACTGTATTGATGAAGCCGATCGAAATGTTTTGTTAGCCAGCAGAATCTATCGTCAGAAGTATCCTTATGCAAGAACACCACAAGGTCTTTCTTTTCAGAAGCTAAAAGATCGATTTGAGAACTCTGGTAGTACTAAATACGAAAAGAAAGAAATACTAGGTGGGAGGACTGATCCAAGACACTGAACTAAATGTTTTGCTAATGTTAGACATTTCATAGAGCGAAGTTAACAGGATTATATTGAAACATAAATTTCATCCATATCATTTAAAATTACACCAAGAATTGCATGGGGAAGATTTTCTAAAGATGATAAATTTTTCTGAAATTATGCTTAAGTTGATTGGCGAAAACAGAAATTTTATATGAAGCGACATTTATGAGGAATAGAATTTCTGAAGCATTTCAGTCAATCCGCCAAGACACGTTAGCAAGAGTCAAATTGTCTTTTGAAAGGCGATTGGCGTTTTGTAACGAGGAAAACGGTGGTTTATTTGAACATCTACATTAAATTTTTTATTATTAATATTTTTATTTATTATTTTATTATTATTTAATATTTTTTAATAATAATGTTCATTTTTGTTATTGTGAATTGTTCTTCTATAGGAATTATGATGAATATTAATGTTGCTATAAACATTGTGTTATTTTAATTTTCAGTTATATTAAGAAAATTAATTCTTGTGAAAAATAAATTCACTCACTGCTCTAGCAGCTGCCTATTTGAAAAATTTAATTGCTTAACCCAGTGTGGGTTTTCAACTGAGTAGTAGTCATATTATGTCTGTTCACACTTCAAATACTTTTAAATATTGCTTCATCGGTCAACAGAATTTTGTTTATAAAATTTCTGTTTCCGCAATCAAATTACGCATAATTTCAGAAAAATTTATTCTCTTTCGAAAATCTTCTCCATGCAGTTCTTGATGTAATTTTAAATGGTATGGATGAAATCTATGTTTCAATATCATCCTGTTGACACTGATCTGTGAAATATCTGTTTGCCGAGAAATTTCCCGCGTGCTTAAATTCGGGTTTTCTTCTAACATGAGCAGAACATTTCACCAATACAGTAAACCATGTTGATTAATTCTTGCTGAGTAAAATCCATTTTTGTATCAAGTAATTAATAACACTAGCGAGATAAATAACTGTCTCAGTTTAAAAGCATTGTGGCAGCAGCCTATTTGAAAAATAGATTTTTTTGTAATAAATTACATTTTTTTTTAAATCTCGAGAAATCTTTTAAATTTGCTTTACAAACCGCATATCATTAGAAAGCTTATCAAAAATGCTATTGATAGGTGTAAACAAATACAGGCTGTTCCATTTGAAAAAAAATTAGTTATTCAACTTTTTGCGTTTTGGCACACCCTGTACATTATCTGTGCGTTTTAACGAAAAGTCGACTATTTGCTAAAACTACAAGATATTCTAAGTTTTTCAGTCGCAAATTTGTCGGAAAATATTCATTGGCGGCTTCATAGTGATTTTTTAAATGTGGGTTGTTTTTAGCACAAAAAGTTGAATAATTTCGAAACAGAAAAAGATAGGCCTATAATAGATTAAAAAGTACCATTATTTTTTTACGTAGAATCTAATTATGCAAAAGTATGTAGGGTGTTTCATTTAAAAAAATATAATTTTGGTTTATCATCCTGTATACAACATCCTGTATAAAACATAAATATTTTTAGTTTGTGGACTTTAAGTTGATCTATCGGATAATAAAAACGGCATCGCAATATTTTCAAAAAAGCAAAAAAGTTATAGACCGATTACGCACCCCTGGGTCACGCTGTATTTTCTTAGATGATAGCCAAAAAATACCAAATACCTTTCTTTACAATGAAAATAAATGATTACGACTTAATAAAATATTATGCGAAGATTCTCTCGAAAAGTAAACAAGGAAGTTGCTTAGAAATATTTTTACGTCCAGAATTTTTTATTACTTAAACTTACTTAAACAACTGTATGTAAATTAACATTGCCTGTTGTATTTTATGTTGTAGTTTTTTTAATAATTTGTTTGTTTGTTTGTTTTTGTCAATGAGAACTAATTATTTCAAAAACTAAAAATCAACTACTATCTATGAATATCCAAAAAATGCACAACATACAGGATGTAAGCGAAATAAGTACATTAATTTTAACCAGTGGCAGAACTCATCAAGACAAACAATTTTTCTATGTACCATTTTTTCAAAATCGCATTTTTTAAAATCATTTTTTTTCCTACAAATTGACGAGCCTTTTATGAAATGCTCCAACAAAGAAAAGTAATAATAAATATTAGTCGCAACCAACGGTAACCGCTTCATACGGTAATCTTGTCGACTAGGTAACTTTGCTTCCAGTGGCGTGTAAGAAAATTGTATAAAATTTTAAAATAATTTTAACTCAAAAACTAAAACGTTTTGAAAAAAAAGTTATTAGGAAAAATTGTTGGTCTTGACGAGTTCTATTACCAGTTAAAATTAATGTACTTATTTCATTTACAGCCTGTATAGGGTGTTTTATTTGAGAAAATATTAATTTGCATTGTAAAATTTTTTGGAAAAAGTTTTTTGGGCTTAAATTTTGTGCAAATTTATTTAAATATGTATTTAAAAAGTTTCATTCAATAGCTTCACCATTCTAAAAATTTTTGGAAGGGCCCCCTCAAAATTAATTTCTGGATCCGCCCCTGCTTCGAGACTAAAGTAATACACGATACACGTATCATCGTGAATGTTTTCATTTTGATATATCTTTTGCAGCAGGATTTATTTTTATTTTTCAAAGGTTTACGAATTTTTATAAAACACTAGAAATAGTTAGGTAAGTAACTCAAGCTTTGCTACGATTTATTAAATAATTTTGAACACATAAACCTTCTCAGCTATATGAAACAATAATATCGATATTGACTTAGTATGGCAATATATCAGATCAGATCACCAACAAGTACCTAACAATTAGAGCACTTAATTTTAAGGTGAAAACAACTACACTACTATTTTGAGATAAAACTGGGCTTAAAAAACCCCATTACAAAAATACATAAAATTGCCATTGGTAACAGCAAATATTACTAGTATTAAATGAAAATTTATCAGGTTGAAAACAGTATTTGAGATTTCATTACGTACAATTCCAGAGAATCAATGAACTTTACGGGTTTATAGGATTTTCTGTTATTATGTGTACTGTAAATTAATAACTCAACAATGAAAGCGTAATAATAACAGAAATGATGTTTAATTTGAATTAGAGTACAGTAGTTTTTTATTCAAATATCGGAAATTATGAGTAGGTATTAAATAAATGGACCCGTCAAAATATCAAATCATTTAGGTAAAATATGAGCTGTAGACATTAGCAATTTTAATTAAATTGATGCTTGTAATTTTTTTATTTTATGAAAACTAGAGATAGGGAATCTCCGAAACGGGAAGTGCACTTTACAACTCAATTCATACAAAATCTGTTGAAACTGACGTTATTTCACAAATCTAAACAATAAATTTCCCTCTAAGCTAAAAATATTATGTTTCGTTATTACCCTTAAAGTGTATTTTTGGTATGAATCCTGTTACAAGTAACTAAACAAACAGTGAAGATTGAAGCTCGAAACAGGGATATGAGACTCATTATGTAGTCGAAATTTTGTTAGGTAATACAGTTATAAATTGGTATAATTCAGTAGGAGATTCTCAAAATTGTACAAAGCACATTTAGAAGGAAAGAGACAACGCAAGTACGGTATTTTCATGGATTTACACATAAAAAAAATTTTGCACTAAAATTCCTCTTGTTTTTTTTTAACTGCGAAAAAATGGCACTGAAGCCACATAATAATAGCTGCTTTAGTTTCCTACCTAAAAAGAATCAATGAGCTTACTTCTACTGATTGAATACAAAAAGTAATGCATGAATCATAAATGTCTTTCTTTATAAGAAGTAACCTAATTATGTGTATTCACGAGAAAAGTGATTTTCTCGATGCAATCATCGGTTGCAATCATCACATATTTAAAGACAAGAAGTTTTTAGCATCATCATCATTAGGTTTAACTCCAGATAGAATGAATGATAATATTTGTGTTATAGACATATTTTTAAATTACTTTTTCCCAAAAAATTCATTCTACTTCCTCACCAGTGCCGGAGTGATTGAAAGCCCTACTGAATAATGGTTGGTCCTGCTAAGTTGTAAACTAACAATGCGTAAAAATGTCACTTTGACATGCTTGGGGACTAACATATCTAAAGTAGTCATTAAATAGACAGTCAGAGAAAGACACTGTTATGGTGAAAGATGAAACGTAATTCTTCACATAAAAAAACTCCCAATACCATATCTACTTACGTACCTGAATCTTTCATTGACTCAGTTTTAAACTTTCAAACCAAAGCACCGCAAATAAAAAAGTATATTAATCTCGTAGCAGATGCAGAAAATTGAGTGAGATTTAAGTGGTAATTGTGAGAGTTCATCAAGGGAACATCGTCTGTATCGATTTACTTACTTAATGACATAAATGCACTAGAGCATAGAAAACTTTAACAGTGTTAAAGTTAGGACCATAATTGCATATAACTTTGTCTAAAACTTCTTCCATTTTTGTTCAATAAGCGCATTAGTGCTTGCATTGTTTTCGGAAGTGCCATATTAACCCACATTTCTTGCACCAGGACCTAGATCATATCTAATTTTGAAATAAACGTATAATTTTATCCAGCTTTTATTAAAAAAATAATGACAACTGAAAAAAAATTCGTGTGATCATTTTTAATTAAAGACCGATTCATTAATAAGATATAATTAAACTTGCCAAACTCAGCGTTTTTGAAAGCGTTTGAATCTCCTCAAACTTTATTTTCACTTTGATTTAAATGACACTTGTCCAAATTTACAATTTAATTGATTTTTCAAGCAATTAAATTGCTCCGTCATCAATTAAATTGCAAATTTCCATGCGTCTTTACAACTTGTTCTTTAATTGAAAACCTGGAGCCTGCATAAGAAAGGAATTTTTTCAGAACGTCGGTTAATAATGTCTTGATATTATGAACCCCTCAAAGATTAACCTAAGTGATAAAAATAATAAAATCTAGAGCCTCGTAAGCAACTACGGTGGCATTGCAATAATTTATTTAAATAATACCTAATTGAAGATTATTATTTATCTAATTA
The DNA here is from genome assembly GCA_939628115.1 of Tribolium freemani. Lineage (NCBI taxonomy): Eukaryota > Metazoa > Arthropoda > Insecta > Coleoptera > Tenebrionidae > Tribolium > Tribolium freemani. The sequence goes on along the minus strand of OW626785.1, from coordinate 12,402,427 downwards.
TTCACCACATTACCATAATAATGACAAATGTTTAACACGCGAAACGCTATCAATCATTCGAAGCTATGAATAAAAAATATTTTCATTAAAATTTGAGTGTAATTGTTTTACTTGTAATTTTCTAAATCCATAAACTTCGTAGCCATTGCCTAATTGTAATGAAATTTTATGATTTTATGTATTGAACGTAAAACCTAATTTCTGACTCTGATTGGAACTAATAAAGATGTTTTATGTGATGAGTCTCATAAAATCTCGTGGTTTTTAGTAAAGCAGGTTAACACATTTTTTTATTTGTTAATAAAAATTCTTGACGGCGAAAGACAGTTCCATTTTTTCCAATATTAGATATCATCCAGATGTAAAAGCAGTTTGACAGTTGGTACTTTGGCACGTTTAATTAGTACAAAGTTGTAACGTCGTCATAATCTTCACTAAAATCAGCCATTTAGTGCAATAAACTATAAGGACCTCGTTAAAACACGTGTCTCGACACAATAAGTTTTTCTTCGCGATTCCCTGTTCTGATTTAATATCCGTCAATAGTTGAAATGATTCTTAAACTCCCTGAATGCAAACTTGAAGATACGAAGTTCCTCAAAGGATTAACCTGAACTTGTACAACTGATTACAGCTAGCAAGCCCACGCGTTTTCAACTCACGACAGGATCTGTTGAAAAATTAAACTTACTACTATCCTTGACAGCGAGCATCTCCTAATTAAAAAAAATGTATTCATGCGGTCCCCAAGTTATAACAATCTGCTAACAAGGTTGCTAATTCAATAATTCGCTATCGCCAGTTATTGAGCAATTTTAACTTTAACTTCAATTAGCCATTGAGTATTTGAGTTTGACTTTCCTGTGTGTACGTTTAATCAAACACAAGGGAATAATTCAACAAAACGACAACATGGATTATGTCAAAGTTCAAACGTTCAAAGGAAGGAAGAGGTGAGTAGGAGCTTATAGTCCTCTGGGTGGACTTTTACGGGGTAAAAGGTCAGGTGTCGAGGCAGTTTTAAGTTCATTCACAATACGGCTTGAAGGTAAACTACATAACTTCATTAAATTCATAAATATGAATTTTCATCGTGTCATCATGCTATTTTTTGTGGTTACTTTAACAACAACGTGGGATCTAATAAGAGTTATCATTTTTATCTTAAATAACAAACTAACTTTCCAGCCAATAAAAGTTTTATCGCGATTCAGTTTTAATCTTATAATAAGGTACGAATTGACTTATTTATTACAAAATCAGTGATGAGTTAATTTATTATCTTTCAGATATAAATATTTGCAAGTCACAAAATTGGTAATTTTTTTATGTCAAATTTAATTCGACAATTATAGGTGAATCACATAACGCATCTCGACGTCAAAACCAATTTTTTCAATAAAAAGCTAAAGAAAGCGAATTTTCAGAGAACGAGAACCTTGCTGGCCAAGGAAAGCTTCCTTTCTAGATACAAAAAAATGTAGGATATAGACACTGTATTAGTACAAGATTTCTGGACTGAAATAATTAACAAAAGGCTAAAGTGACCAGAACGCGTTTTTCTGCGTTTTGATTTAAAAAGACTGTTTTGGTTTACTAAATAATGTAATTTTTTTTATTTTTGTTTTTCCATTGTCCGGGTTTTCTTTCATCCATAGTTGATCACATTACGAATGGTTCGCCAGTATAACTGACAAAGAACCTAAAGACCTGAAAAGGTTTTCTTTTTAAATAAAGAAATTTAAGTAAAAGAATTTTTATGTGATCGTTAATAAATGAAAAAATACTGCCCCCTTTGCAATCTCTAAAACCTTTAAAATCATTCATTATAAATATTGTTAACAAGTAATTGAAGATGTAAAATGTTCACTAGAGAAAATCGTTAACATGCGACAAAATTAGAGTAGGTAACTTTTTTTTAACGAAATACCTATCACAGGAATTGCGGATCTGTTAAGTAAATTTCTCGTTGCTGATAGAGTGAAACATGAAAAAGAAATAAATGCCAATGATCGTTTTTTATTGCGAAACTGGTAGACAGATGAAATGCTGATTTATGTCAATGAACTACATAATAACAATAAGTTTTATAAATACACTTCGCTGTAAAATTAAGGGATATTTTTATATTTTCGTCTTGGCATAAAAAATTTGTATAAACTTACTTATTTTTAGAGAAAATAAATTATTTTTATTATTTCTTATCGCTTCTTTGTGAATTTTACCCAGCAAAACTGGGAATTATAAAAAAATTAAAATAAAATAAAAAAACCATTTAGGTGTCAATTTTATTTTTTTAATTTTCCAAATAAAAAACACGAAATCGTTACAAAAAATGCACGTCATGAATAAATGTAGAGAACATTGTCATTTATATGACACGAAAGTCGCCTAATAGTGACTCTCATTGAAGAAGGATTCTCTCAATAGGAAGTTGGTCAAAGATTGGATGTGCAACAATCCGGTAGTCACTAGAGCTGGGTTACGTTATAGGAGGAATGGCAGCTCCCGTAATAGACTAAAGCAAGGTAGAAAACACAAAACAGCAAATGCAGAAGACCGATTTTTACGCATTACCCAAAAAAAAAAAAATGTTTTCGTTCTACAAAAAATTTCAAAAATGACCTTCTGCACGCTACAGGTACCATAATTAGCTTAGATACCCTAAAGGGAAGGTCATGCATGTAAGGCTGGACTAAAACCATATCACTCTGACACTAGCCCTGTTTTAACGGTAGCTGATGACAGAAGAGCTCGGCAAGAATTTGCTCGAATACAGTTTGATGATTGGAGGCACGTGTTTTTTAGGGATGAGTCCAGATTCTGTTTTTATACCAATAATCGTCGTCTAAAGACATGAAGAAGACTAGGTGAACGTTTTTTTCAGTGTGCTATTTGAAAAGTAAACCAACTTGGTGCCGTCTCTCTTATGGTATGACTAGGTATACCTTTTGAGGACCGCACGAAACTTGCAATTGTTAACAGAAGTTTAATGACTGTCTTGAGATATAGAGATGAAACCATAATTTCCATTCGCAAACCATTTGCTGCTCTACGTGGTCCATAATTAATTTAAATGCATGATAACTATCGATAACGCTCGACCAAACGTTGCAAATATTGTGACAGGAGAGCTTACCAAAACAGGAATTAATGTTATGGTGTGCCCACTTAAAAGTCTGAATCTCAACCTGATTAAGCACATCTGAGACAACCCAGAAATAAAAATTAGAGCCTACAAAAATCCTCGGAGGACTTTACAAGAAGTCTTTTGAAGATTGCAAGAAATTTGGTCTACAGAACAAAAAGAGGAAATTGCTACTCTAGTTCAGAGTATGTCTGCACAAATGAGAGCAGGTGTAATATCAAGAGGTGGTCATGCACTTTATTAGTATCTGTTTTTAGTTAATTTTTGTTAAAAAAATATAATGAAATTACAAGTTCTCCTGTTCTACGCCCATTTTGGAAAAATTAGATTGAGTATGAGTGAACAGGATCTTAAAAAACCTATTTTATGTTAGTGCCAAACAAAATAATTCCACATTCAAACATACATTTCAAAAAATATTGAATTTTAGTTAATATCCCTTAATTTTACGGCGAAGTGTATATTGATATATCAATAATCTGCATTTTTTTCTGCCTCTGTCGACAATTTGTTTGAATTAATTGAATTATGGCCGTAATCACAAATCAGTTAGAATTCGTCCTTTTTAAATAAATTTGCTTTTTGCGATAGGTTTCAACCCTCGCATCTGAACCAACAAAGATCTTGAAATGAAAACTGAGCCCATTCTGTCAAGAAGGTAACATACAAAAGAATCTGATCGATCATTAATAACGTTTCTGTCTCGCATCTTTCCTTTATAACGACTTCAGAATTACCATGAAATCTAAAAATAAAAACGTTTTCTTTTATTGTCGATCATATAGATATCGCAAAATGAAAAATAATGAGAAATATCTTCCGACAAATAATATAGCGAACTCTATGAAACATCAATCATTTATTTTTCCGAGCCGATTCGAGTCAGGCAACATCTTCTCTTACCTCGCTTTCGGAGGTAATCTTCAATCATGACGGCGCTTATCATAAACACATTACCAACGCTTCCGACAGCGGCAAGAGATGCAAGGAATATAAGTCGGGCCAGCCGGGACCAGTCAGAACTCAGTGTCACGGGTGACACCGATTCCATCCCCAGCTTGGTATCCGTCATGTTCGATACCATGTCCACGGACCTGCGAACAAAGCTCTCACGTGACTAAAGGCAACACGAAGCGACATTAAACAAATTGCAAATCTTGATTAACCAGCCACGATTGTGTTAACATTTAATTATTATTTATGGCTTTTGTTTGTTTATATGGTGCCGCAACTGTACGCCAAATTAAACTATTTACGGCATAAATCATGTTAATTAAGATTAACGCAGCGATGAAATGTTGTTACATGCAATAATTTGCATGTGTGCATAGCCATACACAAATTACAAAAATAAACGCCTGACTGGTTCTCAATTTCTACTTTTATTCTTTCCACACCACTTAAACATTTTTGTAATTTTTATTAGGCACTGGCTAAACGACCGCCGGCGGTACTCTTAATTTATACTAGAAAGATCGCCGTCCGGCGGCATTATCTCCTCAAATAAAAATTTCTTTTGACAAAAATTGAATTCAATTCAAGAAAAATTGTAACTACTGTACAGGGTGCTGCATTTTGGATGTCCGAATAAGGGATCTCCGAAACTAAGAGGTTTAGAGAAAAACGAGTGACACATTCTCGGGTCCGTTTTTTGAGAAAATAATTTTGGTCAAAACCGCATCCCGCTATCGTCTTTTGTTTTCGACTTATAAACAAAAGTTGACATTTTAGCGAAATGTTAAAAAATTTATATCTTCCTTATTATAAAACATACACATTTGAAATAAAGACATTGTACAGGCACTTTTTTACAGAGAATTTAATAATGTTATCAGCGATTTTTTTTAATCATTCGTTTAGCTGTAATAACATAAAGTTGTATTTTTTTAAATAGGAATCATAGTTGGCTATGACATTTTCGAAAAGCTTATTTTTTTTAACTAAAAACAATAATATAAATACAGTTTGATATTTTTATATACTTTTGATAAAAAATTTATTTAAAATATTTGAAAGTAGTTGGCCATGGAAAAATTATTTCACATAAAAGGTGTGAATAATCTAGAAATTTTGTGAACGGTTATTAAAGTAAAAAATGTGAAATTATAAAAATAGCTATGTTAAAGTAATTTTCAATTGAACAATCGTATAGATCGTCGCAGATTTTAATTACATAAGAAATGTGCAGAAAATTGAAAACGATGTGTCACTACCATTTGATAACACTTTTTTATGATTTAGTGAAGCGCAATGGAGGTGACGTTGATAATGTTATGTATTTTTTTACCGCAGATGGGATTTGATATTGGTGTTTGGATTGACATTTTTTTGTCAAACAAAATTTCATTGACAAGCAATCACACAATTAATAAGATTTTTCTTTTTCCGACATTGCATGTTTAATTAGGAAATAGAATAGCAATAAGTAAGCTTGCCATTTTAAATCTAAAAACAAATAATTTTTATTAATTGCAAAAATTTGATCTAATAATAATTTATTATGCTGTTTTTGAATTAATTAGTTTTTAAAAAATTATTAAATTATAAATACTTGTTGGGTAATATATTTTTCAGTTTTAATTGAAAATCCAAAATTTTTTCATGGCCTACTATAAAGAAAAAGCGAAATGTTATGTTTTTTTTTAATATTTAAAAATAATGTATTACACAAATAGACATATCAAATCAGAAAAAAATAAGCTTTTCAAAAATATCACAGCCGCCTATGATTCCTATTTAAAAAAAATACAACTTTATGTTGTTACAGCTAAATTAATGATTAAAAGAAATCGCTGATAACATTATCAGATTCTCTGTAAAAAAGTGCCTGTATAATGTTTTTGTTTCAAATGTGTATCTTTTATAACAAGGAAGATATGATTTTTTTAAGATTTCGCTGAAATGTCAACTTTTGTTTATAAGTCGAAAACAAAAGATGATAGCGAGATGCGGTTTTGACCAAAGTTATTTTCTCAAAAAACCGGATCAGAATGTGTCACTCGTTTTTCTCTAAACCTCTTAGTTTCGGAGATCCCCTATTCGGACATCCAAAATGCAGCACCCTGTACAATAATGCAATAAAAAAAATTAATTGATGAATGTAAAGTGTCCATTCATCAATTAATTTTTTGTATTATTCGAGTGAACAACAATCGTGTGGACATACGGAAATGAAAAAATTAAAGTTAGGTACGTATATGTCATATTTTAGGCAGTATTGTAAAAATGTTATCGTTTTTCAATTTTTTTTTTAGTTCTTGAGTTAGACCTAATTTTTCTGAATAGGAACCTACTGTAAAACATTTTTTTGGTCAATTCTGCAAACTACCTCACTTAAATTTAGTTTTGTCGTAAGACATTTTCATGCTGAGTTGTCATTTGATAACAAAATGTGCATAACACAAAATCACAATAAAATTTCATTTTTAAGATATGTTTATATTATTTGTAGCCTTATATCTTTCAGCAATTATTATTTTTTGATGACGAGTATTTAGATTAAACTACTTTAAACAATAAAAAATTTTCATTTTTCCATATTTTTTATTCAGTCGCTAAACGCAGGTTGTGTACGTTGTACCATCGGTGGACATAAAAAACTGGTACATCCAAAATTTGCTCAGTGTGTATCAAACTTTTGAATTGTCATTGAAGACAAAAATTGTCAGAATTTTAACGATAACCGCTGGACCTCTTTGAACGTAAAGAGATGTTAGAGCAACTGTGTTATTTGTATAATCTTTGTAAATGTAGAGAACATTAAAGAAGTGCACTTTAACTAAACGTTTTTGACAACATGTCATTAGTATGTCACAATTTTTATAACCTTATTGGCAATAAGCCAAATTTACCCGATATAAATTTGTGATTTTTTGACTTATGCAATTGTCATGCTTGTACCAATTTTTTATGTCCACCGATGGTACCTACATGAAAAAATTAAGCTTGGCGACACTTGCGAAGAGTATTTCTGAATAATTATTCCAAACGAACGAAGATTGATTTTGATTACTTTTACCTTCTGCTTTTTTTAAATTTATTTCGAAATACTCCGTGAGTTGTACGTTTTATTCTGCAAACTAAATTTAAATAAACATGTGTATAATATCAGGTGATCAACATGTAGACAGATACTATGAGAATGTTAGAATAACAACGTATAAGGTTAGATATGACAAATTTTTCGGCGGTATTTAACATTTTACATAGAGAATACCGCCGACCGGCGGCATCTATCGATAAATGTAAATCAAACCGCCGAGACTTACGATTTAATTCAGAATTTCGACGGCTTTTTTATACGTGAGGAGATAATGCCGCCGGACGGCGGTCTTTTTAATATAAATTAAGAGTACCGCCGGCGGTTGTTTAGCCAGTGCCTTTTTATTAATCAAAAATTTGTGCGCCAAACATTAATGTAATTAGTTAAAATTGCAATGCATCTACCAATTTTAATTTCAATTTCCAACTCTGGTGATATAACGTGATCAAAACCACCAAGGGCTTTAGGCGATCACTACCTGCTTCATTAATTAGCAACTTTATGTAATTTTGAGTTAGTACAGTTAATTAAGATTGCTGCTAGCCGATGCCGATCTCCACTTTTTTCTAATTATATTGGCCAGAAATTTATTGAAATGTTCGTCGTGAATTTTCAGCTCCTTATTGATTCGTAATTTGGCATCGTAAGCACGCATTGGGTCCAAAAGCTCGATATTTGATGCACGCAACAGCATATAAGATTTGCACTTCGAGTTTAAACTGATGACCTTATGTGATAGGGTAAATTCAATTTTTTACGATGCATACAACGGCTTTGAACTACTTTCCTAATGGATTGCAATTATGCTACACAAGGCGGAATCAAAGAAACTCCGGCTTTTAACATACATTGTCCGATAAAATCCAGAAGCTTTTAGGACAAATAGTCGCATTTTTAGATTCGCGTAATTTGATAAAACTTGATCACAAAACAATGTAATTATTCTATTATTGTAAGTGTGGAGTCACATGCTGGGTGCCAATAAAAGCTTTTGTTAATCCAGCAACTTTCCCTCCATGTGGCTCATTTCCATAACACATAAGTGTATACAATGTTTGAATCTCATGTTTTTGTGAATATAAAACAGGGTTTGTTTAAATAACAATAAAACATAAAATCGGTTGAAATAAAACTTTTGTTCAAGAGCTGACTTTCCTTTCACAGAAAAGTTTTATCTTGTATTAAATTCAACTCACAGTTTTTATATTTAGTAAAAGAAAAGCGTTTTAGCTGTAGGGTTTACGTTCAATCGCACGGACAATCCCTTGATCTGGGTAAGCTTGCATACAAAATCATTTATACTATAGCTTTTTCACTGAAACTATAGAAACATTTGCAATAGCAATTAAAGACGCAGCAAAGCTCTAACAGATTAATATTAATTAAAAAAAGTTACAGAGTGATTCACATAACTTTACAACACGTACGCACTTTATAAATAGATTTAAGGCCCGGTTCATATAAAAGCGTCATTAGATTGATTACAATTAAACGTGATTGGACCAATTGCAAATTAACTTTTAACAGCCCTTTGGCCCTTTGTCACTAAAATATCTTTCAGTTAAATGGTTCAATTGATAACAAATGATGTCTTATCATTTATCAAATTATCAATAAAAAACTGGGAGTTATCTTTTGAAATATTTTATTTTCGAAAATGTATGTTCATTGTTTCGCACGAAGTAGTATTTAATGAAACAGAACGTACACTTGAAGCTGAGGAAACATAAACTGTGGTTAAATTTAGTCACTGTTCATTTACGTAAGGTAGATGTATGTTTAAAATTTCATACAGCCTTAAAACACATTTTTGCTTTGATTTAAATTTCTTGTTTTACTTCACAAACAAATGTATGGAATTCTTAATGAATTAGAGAGTAGATATTTTAAAACATGGTTGAATTGAGGTTTGATTTGAGTGGAAAGCCTTTTAAGGATTAATATTTATTACCTACCTTTCTCGTGGAAATACACCCTAATTTTTTTTGTTTATTCATCATTTATCTTGCTATGTATACGTATTTTTAGTAAACTATTTTCCATACAAGGTATACAAAAGTTGCTCTGTAAAAGTGAACGATTTAGAGTAGAGCTTAATCCGCAACATATTACTCTGAAAGCAAATTAAAACCTCCTTGCAGTTTCTTTATGTTTCCTTTGTTAAAACAGAGGGAAAATTAGATGAGGCAATTTATTGTCTTCGCGAAAGCTGCCGAGTTTGTTCAGTAGCTGAAGTGATTTTTTAATCTATTTTATAAAGGAGAATCACGATTTTTATCTTAAAGGATTCGGTCTATACGCTGTTGAAGAGCGCAGGAAATTGTTTAAGGACGACGGTGTTATAAGCACTCAGCGAGTGAATTGCAGTAATCTGCCGATATTTATATATTTATTACAAGGCGGTATTGGTCGTTGATTCTGGTTCATCGACAATACAAAGTATTTGTTGGAATTTATTATAGTTCCAATCAAATGAAAGATGGGTGTGCCTAGTCGGAAGCTCCCCTTCAACAGGTTGCCATGGTTTCGCAGGACTGTCGTTGTGGCCATGCCAAGTATTCCGCAAGTCTATTACAGGGTCATTGCCATTACGTTTGAATTTTTACTACACGATCGAACTACTTTTAGCAAAAGATAGTGGTGCCTCGAAATGCAATAACGAAACGACATCCATCACTGGAAGAAAAATTTAGACCGACAATTTGATTGTTCGCCGCTGCTCGGCCAATATAAACTTTTTCATTTGTGACCCCATTTAAGCCGCTCTATGTATTATCCTTTATCTCCACAGGATTCTCGGAAAATGGCTTGATACCAGATCAGTATCTACATACTAGCAAACTGCATCAGTTCTCATTTACCTAACACAGAAATTGCTCCTATTGCAGTTTTACAGATACATTAAGGTTAAATATGTAGATAATTCAGAAGAAAAAGTGAGTTTATTTCTGCCGCCTTTTTTGGAAAACTGTCGTCACAGGTAGCAAAAGTTAGAGTTTACCAAAAAATATAGGGATTTTACAAGTTTGTTCTATCAAGCAAATCACTTTCTGATGCTATTACTATACTCTACCATAAACCAGCCCAAAAGTGAGGTATCTGCCTTTAAAAACTATAAAATTGCTTTCTTCTTACAAAAAAGAAAAAAAAAAAAGAAAAACGGACGATAATTTTCTATAGCTGTTCCGTCTAAACCCCACATTAGAAGTATTCTAATAATGATGGTCATCTGAAAATTTGTGTACAACCATAATCTTTTCGGTCCTGCTCAGTGAAAATATTTTCAAGATGGCAGCACTTCTGGTTATACCGAAAGTCGCTATCAACTTCCTTATTTTAAACGGAAAGCTATATTTTTTATGCGTTTTTGAATTACTAGAGTTACTGTAAGGTAGTTTTCATAAGCTCTCCCTATACCTAAATTTAGCGTTTACGAAATATTGATGGTTTTTAAAAATTTTTTGGATTTACAACTTCCAGTTCAAAAATCGATAACTCTGCCATTTTTAAAAATTTGTAAATATTTTTCAGCTCATTTAAAAGAGGAAGCCTAGATCTTTCCTCTGGTGTTTTCCAGATTTCTAAAGAAGAATAACAAACTCCGAATTTTTAAAGTTAAGTTTGCAGAACTTTAAGCACCCATAACTCATTTTTTTCAAATGAAATGCCAAAATGTTTATTTAACTAAATAGTAGAGAAATTAATTCTGCATCGATTTGAATTAACATTCCCTATACTTAGGTTTAATACTTTTTAAGTTATAATAACTTTTTGTTGGGATTGAGAAATTAATTAGCCATAGGCCTTTTCTCATAGGTTGCCATGGGGCTGATTCCAAGTTGAGTTACGACCTACGCAAATCGTGATTGACATAGCAACGACGCAAATCTAGCAATGTCATTGGTTGCTGCTATGCAACTGCGACCTACGCAACTTTGCGACCCAACTTGAATAAATCAGTCTCCATGAAAAGAAAAAATGTAAGAAATTAAAGTTTTTTAAACCAACATTCAATGAATTTATTTTGTTTTCTCGAGATGGAAAACACAAGTTTGAACAGAGTTGATCGTTTAAATTTAATCAGAAATGTTTTTCTGACAAACTATGCAAAAATAACTGTGGTTAGTAAGAAATTTCCTACAATGACAAAGAAAACAACATAACTTGAAAATTATCACAGATAGTTATAGGGAATATACTAATACAGATCGATGCAGAACAAAATTCTTCTCCATCTAGTAAAATAAAAATTGGGACATCCCATTTGAAAAAGTTAAGTTATATATTAGCTGTTTCAAAACTATAAAAACGCCAACGTCGCATTTTCTCTCAAAATTAGTTGTTATAAATTATTCCTGCACTTCAAAAAATGAATAGCTAATGTAATTTATAGTTTCAATGAGAGATCTAATCATTAATAACTATTTTACATTTTTATCCACCTTATTTAAATAAATAATTCGGTAAAATGCGACGTTGGCGTTTTTATAGTTTTGAAACAGCTGGTAGGTACTTGAAATTGTCCAAACTTAACCTTAAAATTTTTGGGTTTATTAACTTCATTTCTAATTTTGAACACACTAAAGAACAGCTATAGGTCTTCTCTTTTAATCCTCTAAGTATGATTTCGAAATCTCTAAAACTAAGCGAGTTTTAAGTGCAAATCCAAAAATTTTCAAAAAATCCTAAATATCTCGAAAACGGTTAAACTTAGGTATATGAGAAGCTGATAAAAACTCCCTTAAAATAACTCAACTAATCCAAAAACGCAGTGAAAAACATAGCTTTCCGTTTAAAATAAGAACGTTAATAGCGAAGTGCTGCCATCTTGAAAATAATTTCATTGAGCAGAACTCAAGTAATTATGACTGAGTACAAACTTTCAGATAATGGTAGATTATTTTATAAGGGGTAAATGTGATAGTTTATGTGGGGAAGCTGCATGTTTATTTTGCCGAATGCAATGAGGCAAATAATTCAGCTGAGCCACATAAACTCACATTTACTCCGAATAAAATATACTATTTTATCCGCCAACGTATTGGTGAAAAGTAAAGAGCAATTTTGAGCAACACTAATTTAAAGGTAAATGAATAAAATAATCAGGAAGCTTTGCACGTGAATCATTACCATAACAATGCTTATAAGCAAACGTCAGTCTTGGATTTTTGTGTTGAGATTTTCGAATGTGTTGAGTATTTTTTAATTTAACCAGTGCAGTGACTCCCGTTTCACAATGATCATCACCTCTTGAGCGAAGCAGCAAAAGACACAAGAAAGTGAAAACAATGGTAAGTCATGATGACAGACAAAAGTAAAAAACGCTTTATCTCATAAAAACGTTTTACCCTAGTCCGGAAAAAGTGATCCGGGAACTAGATCTTTTACCTGAGACATTCTGTCACAAAATTGTCAGTTTTGTGACGTTTGCGGATAAATATCTTTAGAAACGTAAATGTTTAAATAAAAAATTAATTAAACCTTAAATAAACACAAATATTGCATGTTCATAAAGCAATTGTAAAATATTAAGAAAAAGAAAGAAAGGCGTTTCAAAACGAATTTTATTAAAAATTGATCCGAAATTGGACCGAGTGTAGCTAGTACAATAATTTCGATTTTGTTTCCATTCTTCGATCTTCAGTGCACTTTTATAGCACCTAAGTTCACACTAACACAATGGTTTTTTTCTGTCAATTATTTTAGGATCACTGTATTTATTTATACTAAACATTGTACTAACAAACTAGTGCAAACATATGAATAAACATACTGACCGCTCTTTCTAATCCACAGCAATAATGATAAAAATAAAATACGTATTTTATAAATGCAACATAGATATTATTATGATTAGAGTTGACAATTGTACAATAATATTAATAATAATTTAGCATTATAATTCACGGAAGGTCTGAAACCATCTTACATCATATTCTTTTCTTTCTGTTAAATACGTATTTATTTTTAAAATGTATCTTCAAAGGAATCGTTTGCTGAGAAAACATTTTAAAATTTTTCATGAAAATACTGTTTTCTTTACCCACTTTTCACTTAAACTTAAACTGTAATAGATATGAATAAATAACGAAACAAACAATAATAAAAGTAGATATGGTGCAAGGTTGTCAGTGCTACTTTTTTAAATTATTTTATTCATCATATATTAAATTGTCTTATTTTGTGTAATTTCGAGTGTTGGAACTTGCCAACTCTTGGATTTGTGTCTAAATTTAAAAAATCATTACAATTAGGAAATTAGAAAAGTTGCAAATACATATAATAAACAACAAAAGTACCTACTGAATTGCAAACATCCTTACTGGAGTGTCCCTAATGAATGTAAAAACTAGTAAACGAATAAATTACCACAATTGCTTCAAGATTTGATTTGCATCAGAGTCTGCGAAGCATGCCAACGAATATTCATAGAAGAAAATGAAATATGTTCCGGAACTTTATTGTAAATTTTAAGAGCTGATCCTAAAGTGGATATCCTTATGTCCTGAAGCTAAACAATGACGCTCGAAAACTTTATATGAATTAGTAACAAATATCGGTGTCGTACCGAGAGACCTTTGCTGCTTTTATCCCTGACAAAATCGATGGAAGTCGACGTTTCATTCCGAATTGAAAGTATAGAGTCGAATGTGACACCCTATCTAAAGTGACTTCATCGTTAAATCATCACCATCACGAAAATTTTCCTAGGGTGTTAACCCCTGAAGGCGAATTAAGAATACATTTGTCACATGCCATCAACGGTAATTCTAATCCAATTTTCCACTTGCAAAGGCATATTTTTATCTCGAAAGGGTCATAACACGAGTGCTATAAACAAGTGTAGCGGAATATTAATTATTTACGTGCGTGGAGGAATCAAAGAGAGTGGCGTAGTTACATTGATTATTCTTCTCAATTGTAGAGCATTGTTCAGCTTAGTATTCTTTCATGTTTGCACTTGTCAAATGGGAGATCCTATCGCTTTGAATATCTCCCACTTTTCACTCAACTTAATTGTTAGATTAGTTTTTCGTGACAAAGGGCTGTAAAACGTCAATTAACGGGAAAAAACGCCTGTCTTGAGAGTCTCCTTCTTTTCTTGACTTTTATTTTGCCCACAAAGCCTTGGGCTACTTTTGGAACTTTTTCACATCTAATCATTTATTGAGAAATAAGTTTTGTGTGGGTATAGATCTTGTAGATCGCATATTTATTTCATAAATCCGATTTAGAAATTGCTGCTTTGTGTTATGCTAATATGGAGGCGTTGTATTAAACTATCGATTAACTAGTTTACAAATGACAAGGATATGTAGGTAGTTGGAGTGCAAATTATGCATTTATTTGGGATCTTGTGATTCGGGCGTTAATTACACTCATCGCCTAATAGGTAGCAATATGAATAATTAACTAAATTAATAATGCCTAAAACAGCTCATCTTTTTTATTTAGACGTATTCAAGAAGCTCGGTCTGAATGTCTGAATATGACTAATTGTTATAGCACGCAGTATATAATCCACATCAAAGAGATAACATAGTGAAACTATTTTCACCATCACGTTAGAGACGAAAAACTGTGGTGAATGGCAGTTAATAATGCATTTTATTACATTCTAAGTACATATCACGACATCGGTAAACAATATATCATTTCCAAGAACATGGTAAATTACCAGGTAAATATATTTCATTTTATTTCTATTATCTACCAGTTTTATTAATTAAATTTTGTTGTAAAATACTAGAAATATTAAATTATTATAACCGAGTAATTATGTTACTCATTTAACTATTTCAGTCGTAGTTTTTTATAAAAGCATAAAGTAACATAAAAGTGTATAAAACCCTTTACTTTGTGTTTAATGTACAATTATTTTATGTATATTTGCTAAAAAGTAAATATTTTTGTTTAAATGTACACAATAATTTTGTTTTTTCATACACATAATTAGTAGGTAGGTAAATTTGTTTCATTTTAATTAATTATTTGCCAGAATAATTTCGTTTGGCTTCAAGGGAGCAAAATAACATGAAAAATATTTGAAATAAATCTTTTGTCTACCTAAAGTATCTTTTGTAGATATGAGAATGTAATTTAAGACGTACCATCACCGACTCTGCATGAGTAATTGAATATTATTCTGCGTTCTTTACCACACAGCTAAATCCAAATTTATGTTTAATATTCGTTGCAAGTTGTTCTTACAATTGCAAATAATGGCAAACATTGTCATATTTTAGTTACTACACTAGTAATGAAACAGTTTTCCTATGTGAAAAATGTATTGGTTTAAATTTCTTTTAAAAAACCAAACAAAGACTATATCAGTTCATAGTAGAATTTTGCAACAGCGCATTTGAATTTTTTGGAGTGAAATGGAGCACAAATTGAGAATTTCTGGTGGGTTTTCTTAGCTCAAAACGTGTCGCTGGGATTTAGTTTAACACAGAATTATTTTCTTTTACAGAAACTCTCAATTTATGCTTTATTTTTCACTCCGAAAAATTCAAAAGCGCTGTTGCAATTCTACTATGAACTGAAATCTATATATATACAGGCTGTAAATGAAATAAGTACATTAATTTTAACTGGTAATAAAACTCGTCAAGACAAACAATTTTTCCTAATAACTTTTTTTTCAAAACGTTTTAGTTTTTGAGTTAAAATTATTTTAAAATCTTGTACAATTTTATTACACGCCACTGGAAGCAAAGTTACCTAGTCGACAAGATTACCGTTTGAAACGGTTACCTTGGTTGCAGCTATTATTTATTGTTACTTTTCTTTGTTGGAGCATTTCATAAAAGGCTCGTCAATTTGTAGGGAGAAAAAATGATTTTAAAAAATGCGATTTTGGAAAAATGGTACATAGAAAAAGTGTTTGTCTTGACGAGTTCTACCACTGGTTAAAGTTAATGTACTTATTTCGCTTACATTCTGTATATATAAAATTGCTTGTCCTGACTGACTGACCTATCAACGCACAGCCTAGACGGCTTAGGATAGAAACCTGAAATTTTCACAGTAGATAGCTTTTGTAACATAGGGGTGTACTAAGAAAGGATTTTTGGAAAATCACCCCCTAAGAGGGTTAAATAGGGTGTTAAAATTTGAATAAAAATCCGTCATTTTTTAAGATATATCTCTGAAAATTAGTATTTGGGCTTTCGATTAAAAATGAAGAAAGACGTGTTTCAGAATTTTTGGAAAATCAACCCCTAAGAGGGTTAAATGGCGTAATAAAATTTGTATAAAAATTCGTAACTTTTGAATTTACATTAAAGCTGGTATTTGGGCTTTCAGTGAAAAGTGAAGAAACACGTGTTTTAGTTGGAAATACCAACCCCAAGGGGGTTGAACAAGGGTTGGAAGTTGTATAAAAATCCGTAATTTTTAATTTGTATCCATGCAATTGGTAGTTGAGCTTTCGGTTAAGGATGAAAAACGTGTGTTTAAGAACATTTGGAATTTCCACCCCTAAGGGGGTTAAATATAAAAATCCGTCATATTTGATTGAACTTATATTTATGAAAATTGGTATTTGGGCATTCGGTGAAAAATAAAGAAACTGGTATTTTATTATTTTTAGAAATTCCACCCCCAAAGAGGGTTAAACATAAAAAATCTTCATTTTTAAAGCTATATTCATGAAAATGATCTTTCGGTTAAAAATGAAAAAAGACGTGCTTCTGGATTTTGGAAGTTCCACCTCAAGAGGGTTGAATATAAAAATCTGTCATTTTCAAGGTTATAACCAAGAAAATAGGTATTTGGGTGTTCGTTTAAAAATAAAAAACGCGTGTTTTTGGTTTGTTGAAAATTCTACTCCAAGGGGGTTAAACAAAAAAATCCTTCATTGTTGAAGTCATGCATATAAAAAAATTAGATTGTTGAAGTTATGCATATCAATTGATATCTTAGACTAAAAAGGAAGAGGCGCATATTTCAGGATTTTTAGAAATTCCACCCCCAAGGGAGTTAAACGCAAAATTCCTGCATTTTTGAAGTTATATCCAAGAGAATTGGCATTTGGACTTACGGTTAAAAATAAAGAAAATGTGCTTCAGGATTTTTGAAAATTACATCCACAAAAGTGCAAAATTTTCTCGGGTTTGTTTTGGGTCATGTTTTTAAAGTTCCCAAAAAAATTGTGTTTCTATTTTTTGTTATACTAAGTTTTGCATTGTTTTTCTGTGCTTCAAAATGTTTGTGGATATGCGTGCGAAGCCGTGGGCAACTGCTAGTGGGATATAGTTTACAAGTAACCAACCAAACAAGGAGGTCAATAAAATTTAAGGCTGTAAATGCTGTTATAAAAAAATTCCAATAGTTTTAGAAACTTTTGAAAAATGTTTTCATTAATGTAAGAGCATAGTGGCTTGTGTAAAAAATTAGATTTTATATTATCTTGAGTTAGACAATTAAATTCAAATAGTATTTTATCAATAATTTCTAAAAGTGTATAGAAAGAAACTTTATGACGGTTAGAACGTGAAGAGCAGCATAGCATTTTTACGTTATAATAAATGACTCAATCTAGATCAATTGGTAGCTTTCGGCAGAAATGTTATTATACAAGACGCCATCCACATGATGGCATGAAAAGTCACAGTTATCAAAAACGAACTGAATAAAGCACAAGGATCGATTATCGTATTTGCTCCAAGCAGCAATCAAGTCAAACGTTCATAATATTCTAAATATACCGACTTTTTTCACACTACTTTAAACCTTGATTGGTTTGGTATAAATAAGTGAGTCGTTACATTTTACTAAAAGCGATTCAGACAATCGAAAAGGAGAAGAAAATTTTCTAAAACCTTTGTATTATTAAGAAAATTTGAGAAGATGAATAATAAACTCACGAATTTAGTAGTAAATACAATTCTTTATTTTAGTTAACGCTTTTATTTTACTCTTGTTTACACCATCTAAACTTAGACGCTCACAATGATTTGAAATAATTAGAGCTAAATATCTTTTTTTGTTTTATTATTAAATCCAAATTATTTAATTAAATACAATTGCGCTCCCAGTACTCTTGTATTCAGAAACGAAACAAAGAAAATGTGTCACTAAGAACTACAATAGCAGACAATTTAACAGACGGCAATCTCGATTAGAGAAACAAAATGTGCACAAATAATAAATACCCAACCTATTAAAATAGAATGAAAAATTACAAGTTCCTCCAACTACAAATGTACAATAAGAGGAAATTAAATATTATATGCATATTACCCAGCTGAGAATATTTCTTTTCTACCTAACCATCATTAAATATCAATCAAGAAACAAAGAAACCTAAGTACGCGATTAATGCCAAGGAATAAGCCTCCACACATGCATTTTACTTCCGTTTTACGCCCTTGTTCCTCATCACATTCGAAACTAAGCAATTAATTTTAAGACCCTGGATAAAATCTAAAGTGATTGATTCTTAACTCATTAAATCCAAATGACCGCGTTAAAATTAAACTCACCACGTAGACGAGGATGCGGCTTAAGGCAAGCGTGGCATTTCTTGTGATTAATTGGATGGAGTCGGTATTAGCACACTAAAACACTTGCCACTAATCAGAAATTGGTCGTTATCAGAGCAACGACGGTGTGGAGCGTCCAGGCGATCGTGCAGTCTGAAGGTGTCTAGACGCCAGGCGTCCTCTGATAGAGCCGCATGCGCTCAACAAGTATTTTCACATCACAAAAATTTCTAAACTACCCTTATTTCGAACCCGATGTGTGGTAAAAAAATCGCAGATGCTCGATTGTTTGTTCTAATTAGTTAAATAAATAAAGATCGTGTTAATAAAAAAATGTTTTGTGGTATTAATATGCGAGCTGTGCGTGTTCACTTATCCGGAAAAATCGTAAACTGCTCTTATCAGGCGTATTTCTTTTGTTAACAAAATAAATAAGTTAATTAATTAACCACATAAAAACTTCGATTTCTAAAATAATACAAAATTGGGGTAAACTGAATTAAATATTTTTTACCTCAAAAGAACTGAGAAAAAGACTAAGATTCGAATTCGTTCCCGATCATGGGGTCATGTTTTCTGTTTGATGCTTTTGGAAGATACAGGAGATACATCAGAGAAGCAACTTAATTAATTTAATAAATTCTACTTAAGTCTTTTTTGATAAATAAAGAAGAAAAAATATAATATAAAGCAAAAAAATATTGTTTAGTCTCGACCAAGAGCAGGCAACCTACCTGCAAATAATTTAATTTCGTTTTTCGTATAAAAAGAGCGTTACTGTGGGCGTAAAACTGTAGCAATGTGAATATCATTTTTAAAGCTTTAAATAAGATTATCTGTGAGATTTAGTTCAAAAGTGTACAATCTCCAGGTTTAATACCTTAAAGCCTGGACCGAGAAAAAGCTCGCGTCTTCAGGAAAACTTTTTTTATTTAAATGTTTGGGAGAGTTAACATAATCACCGAAATAGTTATTTGTGTATCAAGGCCGTAAAGGTGATCTTTTTTGGCCGAATCTGTTGTTTGTGGCCAAGGCGTTAGCCGAGGCTGCAATCCAGGTGAGGCCAAAAAAGCACACTAGGCCGAGGTGCACACAACGTTTTTTAGGCGATGATCACAACGGAATTAAAGAATTTGATCATAATTCATTTTTCGAATATTTCGCTTAAAAGCATAGTTATCTTTGGATATCTTTCTTAATGAAATAGTTTTTGACAGATGCCTCCAAGAAAGTGACAGATGTGTACAAAAAATTAAATTTGACAGACGAGTGAAAAAAAACAAAAAAAAAACGCCTTAAAAATATTTTATCTTACAGGTGTAGCTCTTTAGGTACATTATACCACTTTTTTCGGTGAGAGAAATCAAATTTCTCTCACAAGAGAGATAAAGTTGTTTTTCTACTCACAAGTGAGTAAATCTGACAGCTTTATCTCTCTTGTGAGAGAAATTTGATTTCTCTCACCGAAAACAATGGTATAATGTACAATGGTATAAGATAAAATAAGATAAGATGTCGTATATCACACGTGATCGAAATACCATTATAAAGCTCGTGAGAAGTGTACCACTCGAGCGCAAGCGCACTCGTGGGTCAAAATTCTCACTCGCATATAATGATGCATTTCTATCACTTACAATAAATATACTATTATAAATTCAAAAGCAAAAATAGTTATTTTTGCACTCGTAAAAACAAACAAAAAATTATTTGGAGATTCCACTGTTTGAAAATAGGAACTAAGACGATTGTGCAGTTTAAAATAGTATATTATATTATAAGTGATAGAAATGCATCATTATATACGAGTGAGAATTCTGACCCACGAGTGCGCTTGCGCTCGAGTGGGACACTTCTCACGAGCTTTATAATGGCATTTCGATCACGTGTGATATACGACATTTTATCTTACCTTATCTTATTTTATCTTATACCATTGTACATTATACCATTGTTTTCGGTGAGAAAAATCAAATTTCTCTCACAAGAGAGATAAAGCTGTCAGATTTACTCACTTGTGAGTATAAAAACAGCTTTATCTCTCGAAAACAGTGGTATAATGTACCTAAAAAACTGCACCTATAAGAAAATAGTATATTACGATACGAGTTTTATAAGACGCATTTTGTCGCACGCACGGAATTGGGGCACGACGAGCGCAGCGAGGAGTGCCATAATGGAGTAAGTGCGACAAAATGCCTTATAAACGAGATATCATACGCTATTTTTTTTACTTTGCACCTTTTTTGACAAAAAAAAATCAATTTCGAAATTTAGGGAATTTTGTGGCAGTTGACAGCATTTGCGTGGGTCATGAAATTAAATTAATAATGTGGATCGTCATTAATTTATTCGTAAAATGTATTCTGAAAGTGTCCAAGACGTTTTGCAATGTATCTACCCCTCAACGAATACGGGCTTTTGTGGCAAATACGCGGAATTTGAAAATTGGCCTAAGGAGAATGGAATCTCAAATTACTTACTTGCACTGGCTATTGAAGTCATGTTTGTACACTACTCGAAAGGTGTTCGAAGGGACTACGTATCAGGGATAGTAGAAAAGCCTCTAAAGGTCCGAATTTGATTCATTTGATTAAATTATCACATGAAACAGGTGCCGATTGACACTGACAGTTCTCTCAGATAATTGTCAAAAAACTAGATTGCCATCATTTTCCAACTAAATTACCCTGGTTTTTAGTGTAATTATTATAGCACTCCCTTGGATATTACGAAACCCAAATGGCGTATCGTAATGACCTCAGTACGAAACAAAAGTAGAAAAAAAATTTTACGTACTCGTACTATTTACTGAAAAATAAGTGTTTGTACAATTTAACACTGGTTTTAAAATTTGGCCAAATGTTGATTTCTAATTAAAATTACAATAGTTATACTGTTTTTCAAAGCACTTTGTCTATAAAAATTATACTTTTTTTGGACAAAAGTGGCCGTAATTTTTTTAAGAGTGCTTATAGTTTGAATTTGAAAACCGTTTTAATTTTTAATAGAGTTCTTTTGAGTGTTTTTATTGGCACTTTTTTCTAAGAAAAAAACGCTGACAAAAATTCTTACTCAGATAGAACTACAAAAGAAAGATTCTGGTGTTGAACATTGTCAGTCACTTCTCTCAGATAATTGTCAAAAAACTAGGTTGCCATCATTTTCCAACTAATAAATTACCCTGGTTTTTAGTGTAATTATTATGCACTCCGTTGGATATTACGAAACCCAAATGGCGTATCGTAATGACCTCAGTACGAAACAAAAGTAGAAAAAATATCAAACCACACTATTTTCGGCATTATAAAAATAGATGTTTTTTATTTTTCTGCTAATTCTAGAATAATGAAAATAATCAATAAAAATAAAACGTTTCGCTTTAATTACAATCCGGGAAAAATAAACTTTGAACAGATTTGAGTCAAATATTCTGAAAAATAAAAAGCTTTCAAGCTCTATTATCATGCTAATATGATGTTTCGTTTCAGCTTAATTTAGCCGGATTCTATAGAATTTATTATTTCAAAAGGTAAGTAAATTGACAAATCAAGCCAATTTCTTATTATAAACTAATTAAGCCAACTGAAAAATTTGAATACACCATCGTAGGGTCAAAAGTTTTCCATGGTTCGGGACACCAATTCCAATCCCCAAACGACAAGAAAGAATCCTCTTCGTTTAGAATTATCTCCTGGACGTGCAATTCGTTTTTTAACAAACGCAAAATCTCAATTGAGGATCAAAGACAAATCAGATATGTATTTAGAACTTTTCTGAAGTGGTAAAGTCGGCAAGAGTACATCAAAAATTTGTTTGTGTTTGTCATTCATTCATTGATATTGAGTAGTTGTATAAATAATAATAATTTAATAAAAAATTAATAATTAAAATAAAATTAAAATTTCAAGTAAACATAATTTTAAGGCTAGCAACAATTATTACAGAAATCATAAAATTTCGATTAAAGAATATTTTAATATTTT
The DNA here is from genome assembly GCA_939628115.1 of Tribolium freemani. Taxonomy (NCBI): domain Eukaryota; kingdom Metazoa; phylum Arthropoda; class Insecta; order Coleoptera; family Tenebrionidae; genus Tribolium; species Tribolium freemani. The sequence goes on along the minus strand of OW626785.1, from coordinate 12,379,762 downwards.
TAATTAATTAATATAAGTAATTGTAGAAAAATTATGAAAAAATCGCATGCATAAGAGAAAAAATAAAGTATGTATAGTCGATTTTTTTTTATAATCAACTGTCAAAAAGTCTTCAGGTTGGCATTATCATAAATAGTAAATTTTTTGAGTTAAAGTTGGTACACTTTTTTACCGGGCATATTCAGTTTAAAAATCTTTACAAATTTTTAAAGATGTCTTTAAGTGACAACACGTACAACACATGGATTTAATTCAGCGATTTACGAATTCACATTTCAGTGACTGCGTAACCCAACCTAAAACTTACGTTCCGATTGTCAAATTTGGTGTGCAAAATGTCATATACCGTATACAGCTAGTTTCGAAAGTAGTTGAACATGAACTGTTAGGGTGATACAGTCTGGTCTTTATCAGAATTTTGACACTGACAGTTGATTATTTAAAAAAATGAACTGTAGTAGCACGTTGATTTCCGTGTGATTACTGATTATAGTTTCTTAGATATAGTAAAAATTACTTTCAACAGATTCATCTTGTAGGTATAATCAGGCACTGAATCGATATTTGTTTAAAAACCTAAAAAGTCTTTACACAGAGTTTCATAAATGCTTAAGACGCTTATTGTCAAAAGGCACCATTTCCTTTCCTAACACACAGGTGACTAAAAATTGTGCAGAAATTGAAGGCAAAGAAAGGATGCGAAAATAATTCGCTTTACCTGAATGTTTATACTTTCTGAAATCACATTAAAAAAAGTAAAAATTTGGCCTCAATTTTTTTGTCAAATGGCTAACGAACTTTGGAATAGTGTCCAAAAAAACGCAAATTTTGTTTATATTGCATTTCTAAACGAATTTTCAAACACTAAAAATATATGTACGACCACTAAAATTACTCCACTCATCTTCGTGTGTTTTCTTAATATTGAATTAGATAAATACTGTTAGTTTTATTAGTTAACCCCGTCTCTTTTTTCTTTAACCTTTATCACCTGTCATTACAATTCGTGTACTTTTGAGGGAAGGCCACAGCCATTGAAATAAAAAGTTAAAAAGATTTTACAAAATTTTATTTTCTCAACAGACTGGCGATAAATAACATTGAAATATTTACACTAAAAGTATTAGGTACATAAAAATATAATAAAATAATATCATGTAAAAACTAAAAATGTATCTACAATATTATAAGAATGTACAATAAACATTTAAGTAGAATACCTACTTACAAAGAAATGATTATAATTTAAAAATATTAAAAATTACGTAACAGAAGGCAGAGGTTTTTGGTTGCAACTTGATCAAAATGCTTGACTTTTTCACTTTTGCGATGACGTATCTTTTCGTTTAGTTCCTGAACAGACAAAAACACATCAGTTGCAAGTCCTACGTCCGAGTTACAAAATTTACTCTTACTTTACTAACCTGTATTAAATAAATTAGGAGTAGGATCAAACAACCCATTAAATCGGTGCATCCAAGAAAATGCGTCCTCTTCCTGCTTACTCGTTTCACTAGGATTCGCCACTCCGTTATTCATTTGTTCTGTACTCCGTCTTCTATCTTGTGGTTTGTAATCGTGCGTCGAATGTGGATCACTTTTCGAACTGGACGAATTTCCCGGAGCTTTCCTAAACCTAAAACCGACCGTGTTAGATCCGTGACACGACCACAGAGTGTATTACTACCTTTTAGGCGACGTATGAACCATAGGATCTGTATTATGCAGTGGGCGCCGATTCGAGTGCGTGTAGTTTGCAGCTTTTTTATGGTCTCTCCTCAGTTCGGTTTCGGGATAAGGGTGAAACTGCGGCGCATTTCTCTCCTTTCTTGCGTCAGGCACCGTGTAGTAGCCGCGATTTTTCAGTATTTCTTTATTGATTTCTTTCTTATTTTGCTGTTCGGTAACCGGCTCAGGTACAGTGTAGTACCCTCGATTTTTCAACTGGTCGTTAGTGTTGTTTCCTTTGCTTTGCTGGTCGTCGGGCACCGTGTAATACCCTCGCTTTCTTAATACGTCGTTATTGACCTCCGGTTTGGTTTGCTGTTTCTTGACCATTTCTTGGGTCCACAGTTTATTGACGGGACCTTCTCGTCGTAACTTATCAAAAATATCGTCGGTGCTTGATAGCGGTGGTTTCGTAGATTCTGACTCAACTTTGTCCACGTGGTTATCAGGACTCACACTTTGATCCAGACTAGTTTTCTTGGTTTCAGTTTGGACGTTCAATATGTTCTCCATGATGTAATCTTTACCGGTTTCATCAAAACGTGGGTGTTGCCTCCCTTCCTTCAACTTCTTTGGCTTTTTGTCTTCCGGTTTTTCTTCCTCAACCAACGTCCGCTTTTTACCATCATCCAGATTCGCCTTAGCTTCATTCTTCTCCAAAGTGTGGTCTTTACCCATTTTATGTTTCGTAGAACTGTTATTGTGTTCTTCTATTTTCTTGTCTTGGAAATTGCATTTACTCACTCCGTGATCAGTGATGTCCACGCTTCTGGTATCAGCTTTTAAGTCCGTCTTGACTTGGATTTTGCCCGTTTTTTGCGGTTTGTTTACGTCGATGTCAAACGATACTATTTCAGGTTTTTTACTCAGTGGTGGACTTTTCGAATGGCGTTGTTGCGTGACGATATTCTGTTTGGGAGTGGAAACACGCGTTCTGTTGTGCCTTCGAGCTAAAAACTTTTCTGTCTCATCTAGAGCTTTGGTTGTTTCGTTCTTGTTAGCATCTGTTTTGTTCTTGTTCAACGCCTCCAGTAAAGGTGCAAATTTACTAAGTCTTGGGCAACCCAAAGGTGGTTTGCTTTGTGTTGGCTTTATTTGATCTTGACCGTTCTCGCTTGTGCTAGAAGAATCAATTGAGACACTTTTACTTTTCGCGATTAGATCTGTTTTGACTCGAATTTTGCCGGTTTCTAAATTAATATGCGGCACTGTTGAGCTCTTTTCGGGAGTAGCACGCGTTCTGCTGTTTTTGCGAATTGTGTGGTTCACTTTTGTTTCGTTCTTGTTGTTGTCTTCCACGAAAGTTGGAAGTTTATTAGATCTGACCGTAACTGGAGTTGTGGATACACCATTGATGAAGTCTTTTTTTATATGATCTACCGTTGAAATTGAACACTGTTCCACCGGTTCCACTACGACCTTTTGGTTGCCATCGCTTGATATGAAATTAGAATAGCTATTCCAGATGAGAGGCAAGTTGATAGGATCATGTGAAGTGGTTTCGGTTACTGCATCTGACGCCGAAACATTCGAATCCATGATATTGATATTATTGATATCTCCAACAACCTGAGACAGCAACTCCAACTGTTCAACAGCGTAGTCCGTTCCTAAGTCACTGTTACTACCATGGTCTATAGTATTACGGACTGAAGTTGTCTTCGGTTCGCTCTGTGAAATGTCCACCAACATGTTCAACCGTTTGATCTCGTTTTGGACATCTTCCGGTTTGGGTATAGGATCATCGGTGTCAAAATCGGGCTTCTCCTTTTTACAAGGCAGCAACAATTCCATATCTCCCAAAGTTCCATTTTCTTCTATGAAATTATTCTCACTGAAAGAAAGTTCTTCCAAATGACTCTCATTCAATTGGAATTCGTCAGGCGAATTGCTCAAAGACAGCCCAGTAGTTAAAATGGTTCTGTCCTCGTTGTTTCCTCCCAACAATGGACCTCCTAAAGTATAATTATGATCGACTGCTGATTCTTTTTCCCCAAAACAGCTAATCTCCGTAACACGTGTCACATAATTGGGGTGGAAAGAATTTTGCTTGTTCGTTTGCACATCTATTCCTGAAGTGTCTGGCACTTCATTCATAAAATTAATAGTCGAAGTTCCCAAAGTTTGCAACAAGTTCATAGAAGTGCTTATTTCGGCTGTTGAAGTCGTTGGAGAGATGAAGTCGAGGGATTGGGTGCTCCCTAAGGGTGGTAGTTTAGTTGGTGAGATATCATCTAAACCAAATATTTCCGTAGTACTTAAGTTTTCACGATTAACTGTTTCTCCGTTGTTAAATGTGAATAAACACGTTTTGTCCTGGTCAGTGGTCGTCGACGATGATGATGGTCTAACATCGCAGGACATGGACACAACTTTAGTTACGGCACTATTGGTGATTGTTGTTGATACCAGAGATAAGTCTGTTTCATGACCAGGGAAATGCTTAACAGTTGAATCAACAGTGGAAGACAAAACGTGGTCACCGATCGTACTACTAAAAACACTGCTAACAGATACTGCCTCAGACGAGGGAACGAAAACGTTTTCATTTTGCAGCAGCATTTTCATAGGACTGCTTGTTTCGATTATAATTTCAGGCGCACTAGTTAAGTGGGTGTCAAAAACCTTGATTTTATCATCTGGCAAATTTATAGATGGTTTAGTAGAATTTGCCTGTATTTCGGGCGATTCAATGAAGGAAGAAGTCATTGGAGTTTCTCTAGTTCCTGATTTAACTCTCATATCGTAGGATACATCTGAAGTGGTCACAACTGGAGTAACTGGTTTCTCTACCTCCTCAACAACCGATTGCAAAGGTTCTACCGATGTCAAGGTTATGGTTGAAATGGTCACAACTGGAGTAACTGGTCTCTCTATTTCAACAACCGATTCCAACGGTTCTGCTGTGGTCATGTTTATATCTGAAGTGGTCACAACTGAAGCAACTACTTCTTCCACAACTGGCTCCAAAGATTCTGCCGTTGGCAAGTTTTCCAATGGCAACGGTATGTCTAAATCAGCCTTGTTCTCAGAGTCAGTTTTTCCTTGCAATTCAATTGACTTGGAATCGTTTTGTTGAGCTGCAAAGAGACATATGGTGGGAGTTTTAGGTCGTTCCATATTAACATCTTCAGGTAATCCTTCGTTTTCTAACCTTGGTATTTTTTCAAGAGGTGCATCTTCAAGCAAGTTACCCTTCCGCTTCTTGTGTACATCATCCTTTTGCTTGGAAACATGTTTATTTTCTCTAGCAGTGAGATTCGTTTTACTTTCAGCAGTGTTTTCCCTGTCCTTTCCTTTATTCTCGTGCGTGCTTTCACCTTCAGTTGCTTTGTTCTTGTGACGTAAACTATCCGTTTCCCTTGATCGTTCCCTATTTTTCTCTCGTTTATCATTTCCTCCACTCCCTCCCTTCTTCTCTTTTGAACTGCTCCTTCTAAATTTATCCTCTTCTTTCGATTTTGACTTTTCTTTTTCATTCATTCTTCCGTTGTTTTTGCCGCATTGGTCACTAATCTTCCCCGAGTTGCACGATTTTGCCTTGTGACTACTGTGCTTGGTATCATGCTCGCTCAATTTTTTCGAATCTTCCTGAGTTTTGCTGACTTTCTTTGAGATGGTTTTGCTTACTTTCTCATCCACCTTAAACAGGATATCGTCGCTTGGCCTCACAGACTTATTATCAATACGAGGTTTTTTCTTAACATCATCGATTGTATTGGTTTTAGTCTTGACTTTTTCCTCATTTTCTTTATCCCTGGGTTTTTCATTTTTGTTTTTGTGTTTCTTCTCAGAATTCTCTTTCACATCATGTGACTTTCTTTTTTTACTTTCAGAGACTTCACTCTGCTTATCCTTTACTTCTGATAACGACTTACTTTCTCTTTTATCACAGTCGACTCCTGGTTTATCTCTCAATTCTGAAGACTTGTGTTTTGATACTTTTTCAGAACTTTGCCGAGACTTAGCAACCTCATTTCTTGGCTTTGAGGAAGAACTGTGGTGTCTTTTTCTATGACCATTCGGTTCTTCGTGGGATTGACTATCCACCGATTTAGATTTACTTCGTCTTAGTCGCTCGTTATCGCTGTCGCTATAATGTCTCTCTTTGGAACGTTTATCAGAAGTCTTTGATTTTGAAGAAGACCTACTTGACTCATCTGATATCTTATCGAAAATCCGTGACTTGGACGAGGATCTACTACGTCTCCTCTTGTGACGTTTGTCTTCTTTTTTACTTGTCTCCAATGACTTTTTATCCTTCGAAACGTTCGTCTGCTCAGTTTCTCGTAAATTATTGCTCTTCGTTTTATTGTCACTATTTTCACCTTTTTCCTTTTTAACTTTATCTGACTCCATCTTCTCTTTCATTTTTTTAATAGTGTTTTCTAGAGATCTTCCTTTTGCTACATCCAAAGTTTTGGAATTGGTTTTGTCAGGACTAACAGGACGAGTTTTACTACAAATTTGTTTAACATTCAAATTCATTTCCACTGGTTCCACCGGCTTTAGCGATAGATCTTCTACTATTTGAGTTTCTTCTGTAGACTTTTCAATTGCCTTCAAAGAAGTAGATTTGCCATGAGCCCCTTCTTCTTTTTCTCCGTCACTTACTGGTAAATTTAACAATTTTTCAGCCACATCAACAACCAAAGAGATTGTAATTTCGCCACCAGCTGGCTTAGAAGATGCTGCTTCAATAGCTGAAACTTCCTGAGTTGGTTCAAAGTCTGCTGTAACAACTGATTCAGTGTTTTCCAGATTATCATGCTGCCTGCTTTCTTGAACCCATTCTTTATTCGTGGTCTCTGTTGAATCCTTAGCAATTTCTAGTTCTTCTGCGATTTCAGCAGTCTTATCATTTAAAGCTTGAATTTTATCGATAGTCGACTTGTCCAATCTTAACGAGTCTTTGATTTTATTGAAAGGCAAATCTGACGTGTTGAAATCCAGACTTGACGACCTGCCTCTATCAAGACAACTCGCAGGTTGTTGTTTGCTTTCCGAACTTTTAGAGCGCAGTTTTGTTCGTTGCTTCAAACATTTTTCGTAGTTCATTAGAAGTACAAACGGATTGGGCTGTAACTTGTCCTCATAGGATTTCACTTGAGCTTTAGTTTTGAAAATTTTCTCACAACTATCTTCATTTCTTATAACTGTTGCCATTCCCACAGTAAGGTCTGTGGGCCCTAACTGCAGAGTCTTATCAAGTTCATTACATATCCTGTCCTGTTGAGAGGTACGACCGACTGTGTCAGTACTTGAGTTTTCAGGTGAATCATTGATTTTTGTGGTAGAATCAGCACTCTCTTGCGTTTCTGTAGTTGCTTCATCCTCATGCCGAAGTTGTTCAGGTTGTTCGGGTGCAGGTGTGTCAGTTTTTGTATCCGCGTTTGTTGTCTTATTTAATATGTTTACAATACTATGGTCGGTTGTTTTAACAACTTTAGCCTCCGGTTTTTCTACAGAATTCGATGTTGATTCAATCGGTTCGTCAGTGTTAACGACATTCGTTAGTACACTGTCATTTTTCTTAACGAAATCTTCCATTTGCTTCAAAATGTCAGAACTCTCAAGTACCCGGTTTTCTTCAATTTCAGGTATACTGATACAAACAGCACTTGCATTTTCTGTTGTTACAAATTGTAACACCTCAGGAATTGTGTCCTCATCAAAAATTTTATTCTTGTCCACAGTCTTCACACTAACTTCAGGAATTGTTTCCTCATCGATGCATAACTTATTTGCGCAACTATCATTACTGTCTTCGCTTGTGGGGATATTGTCCTGTAGCTCTTCGGCGTAAACTTTATTAGTTAGTGGAGGCTGATTAGAATTTTTCACCGAAATAAAATCGTGGGGTATATATTTTGGATCTTCGTTTCGAAGCAACTTCAACGGTCCTTCACTCTCAACAACGGTGTTTGGAGGTTTTGGGAAATTTTTTCGTGTTATTTTTTTATTTTCATTTCCTTTAGGTTTTCTTTGAGGCTGTTTCACAGCTCTTGGTAGACTTTTTCTAGAACTTGTGTTCTTAGCTTCGAATTTTTCTTTGGTTGATTTTCTTCGTTTCGGAATTGTTTGGAGCTTCACATCCGTTTCGATTTTCTTATTGGTTTCGACTTCGAGTGTTTTTCGTTGAAATGCAAGGTCCGCTAACATCGCTAAAGCAGCATCTTTTTTCGGACTATCATATTCAACATACTGGACTTCAGAAAGATTCTGCGACAACTCATACGTTGGTAATTGAGAGATATCGTCCTTGCCTTGTGTTTCCTGACACATCTCCGGTCTTTGGATGTTGTGACATGGAGTATAAGCGTGTAAATCGGGCTGGCTAACTTCACCAAACTGATTTTCCTTATTAGTAATCACATCACACGTAGTTTGCGTCTTCATAGAATAATCTATTACGGGAATAAACGAATCGGTTGGTAGTGTTTCATTCTGAACAAATTTGCTGTCATTCTGCTTCTGTGCCAGAACAGGTGTGCTGAGTAATTGGATGTCTTCAGAAGAATCAAGAACTTTAGTTTGGACTAATTCTAGACTGGACAATATTTCAGGAGTGGCAGAATTATGCTTGTTATTTGTGAGCTCTTCCCCCAGATCGTTCTTGGTTATTGAAAAGTCGATAACTTCTTCATTTTTTTCAGAAAGTTCATCACGAATTTCTTTAGTAGCTTTGGTAATAGCTTGGGACGCATCTTCGGTTACTTCAACTTCGGAAGTAGCTGTAACATTTTCTGCGTTGCCTTCAGTCCCAGAAACTTTAGTTTCTTCAATAGCTTCAGGAATTTCTTCTGTAACTTCAAACTCGGCATTAGCTTCTGGAATTTCTTCAGTGACATGAGCTTGGGATACCACAGTTTCTATAGTAGCATCAAAAATCGCAGTTTCTACCACAGCTTCAGAAATTTCTTGCGCATTTTCGATTTCTACACTGACTTTAGCAATTTTTTCACTGACTGCTGTTTCCAGATTAGGAATTTCTTCAGCAACTTCTGTGTCTACATCAGTTTCGGGAATTTCTTCAATGACTGCTGTTCGTATAGTGGGGCTATAAATTTCTTCTCTAGCTTCTGTTTCTACATTTGATTCAACAATTTCCTCAGTGAGTGATGTTGGTAGAGAAGTATCAGAAATTCCTTGTACAACTTTAGTCTCCACATTACATTCAGAAATTTCTTCAGTGACTGCTGTTTCTACATCTGTAACAGCAACTGTCTCTACAATAGGTTCAATAATTTCTTCAGTGACTTCCGTATCTTCAGTAGTTTCAGAAGTTTCTTGTACAAATTCTGATTCAGAGATCACTTCAGTGACTGCGGTTTCTGCAATAGCTTCAAAATCCATAGTTTCTACAACAGCTTCAGAAATCTCAGTTTCTACAGTAGCTTCAGAAACCACAGTTTCTACAACAGCTTCAGAAACCATAGTTTCTACAACAGCTTCAGAAACCTTATTTTCTACAATACTTTCAGACACCAGAGGTTCTAGAATAGCTTCAGAAACTTCAGATTCTACAACAGTTTCGGGAATTTCTTTAGTAGTTTCAGTTTGTAGACTAACTGCAGAAAATTCTTCAGCAGTTTCAAGATGTTCTAAAACTACTTCAATTTCTTTAGTAGTTTCAGTTTGTAGACTAACTGCAGAAAATTCTTTAGCAGTTTCAAGATGTTCTAAAACTACTTCAGCAGTCTCAGTTATAGTTTTAGCAAGATTTGTTTCTGCTAGTACTACATCGTAGTCTTTTGCCACAATAGTTTCTTCAGGATTCTCAGGAACTTCAACACGTGTTTCTTCAGAGGTTAGTGTGGTATCAGGTTCTTCTTCTTCAACAGATATGTTTTTTAAAGTTTGATCTTCATCAGATTCCACGCCTGAAGAATCGGAATATTCTTTCTGAATATTACTAGCGGAAACTTCAACAGATTTATTTCCCTTAGTTGAAACATTTTCTTCAGTTTGTGGTAGCTCTTCGTTTTCATTACTTTCAGATGTAAAATCCAAACATTTGTCATTTGTTTCATGAAACGGTGTTTTCGCATCTACAGACTGTTCGTTAATTTTTTTAGCACCTCCTTGGCAAGGTTCAGATTCATCTTCGGAATCAGAAATTAAAATAGTTGATTCGGTATCTTTTACAGAATCATTGCCTGAATGGTTTTTCAGTCGGTTAACTCCTGTTGAACCCGAATTTCGTGTTTCCTTGTTGGAATTCAAAAAATTCTGATTCTCCGAGTTTGGAACGGAGTAATTAGGAGAGTGGTTTTCTTCATTCTCTTCCAATTTTATTTCATTTACAGGTAAAAAATTTCCAAAAGCGTTAGAGGGTAGTTGCGATTGTCCATTTGAATTAACATCCAAAGTTTCTCCATCATCGTCAAGAATCTCGATTGTAGCAATTTCATTTTCTCTGTTGGTGCGCTCTTTAGAATTCGATAATGCATGTGTGGACACATTTTGGTCCGACTTACTCAACTTTGGTTGAGAATTATCCTCGTTACTTTTAGTTACACCTTTTGCCGTATATATGTCAGTTTCTGCATTGCGAGAAACTGGTTTTGCATCACCGTTTTTTGGAACGTCCAGACTTTGTTGTTTTGGAGCAGTATTGTCCACGTGATTACTCAATTTCCTCGAAAAAAGTGTACAATTACTTTGCACTTCATTTCTAGGCGAATATGTTGATTTATCATTTGTAAAAATCGTAACTGGGCCGTTTGAGGGACTCCTCGTTTCCGATTTGATTTGATATCTTGGTAGAAAATTGAATTTTTCTGTTGAAACTATAGACGGTTTTTGTGGTTTAGTGTTAAACAAATCATCAACCATAGACAACTGTAAAAAATGAAACAATACTTCTACGGCAAGCTAAATTATGCACTTACTTCATGTTCGTCGTCTGATTTACTGTCAAAATCAGATTCATAATCGCTGGTTTTTAAGCTTTGACGAACTGTCTTAACATTCGAGTTTGTTAAAAATGAATCTTCGGGTAAAGGTATATATTCTCCTTTTAGTGCATTGATTGTGTCACCAACACCCAATTTATCAACAAGGTTTCTACAAAAAATTATCAGTTTTGAGTTCTTTTTTTAAACAATACTTACATAATAGTATCGGCTACAAGATTATTTTCACAGTCACAATCGACCCTCACACTTGCATAAAATTTAAGAAGCGTTTTATAGCATATTTTAACGGTGGAGTTTAAGTCAGATTCACTATTATGGAACGAATCGTGGACTATAACCCGTAGCAGTCGCAGTACACGTGTTCTTACACTTTCTTCATGTTTCTTATCCACTTCTTTGGAGGAACCATACAAGAGTTCACATTCTAGTTCTATGTATTTTATTAATAAAGCTTCAAGCTGTTCTGATCTGGGGTACCTTAGTTTCACCTAAAAATTTTTAAATAAATTCAACATGTTATTAATTTCACAATTATTACGTTCGCAATTTGTAAATTATACTCATGCAAATGAATAATTTTTCTTCGAATTTCGTCAACAAATCCTGGAGATCTTCTATCACGTTTTGGCTGAGATTTGATGTACCTAGAACGCCCCACAAATTAATTTTAAGAAAAATAATTACTACGAATACAGTTATTATTGATAGGGCAAGTATGCAATTACTATTTATTTACCTTACGCAGTGTAATTATGTGGAAAAATTGCTGATATGAAGTTGCATTTTTACTTACTACTTTAAACATTTAAATCAATTAATAATGAATTAATTTTACATTAAAAACAAAAAAAAACAATATGAATTACATAAATTAACATGTGCGTGAGGGTATCATTAAGATTCAAACAAAATTCAATAAAAAATAAAAATAATCCCATTCCATCATGTCCTTGCTTCGTCTAATGTCTTGAAGTTTCTTCTTCAACTTTTCCACTGATGCTTTCTTGAGTTCATCTGCTTCTCCAGGTGTGTTTAATTAACAAATGTACTGATTAAAAATGAAAAACTACATTGAAATAAACATATTCAACATTTGAAATATAAATTTTGTTTATGCATGCAAAACTTTATTGTTAAAATGAAATAATATTATTTCTACTAAGCAATCAAAATATTTTTATTTTTATGATGTTAAGTGTTTCTTCTTGCTTTGTTCTTCATGTTCTTGCTTTGTTTTTATTCATATTCTTCCATGCGCTCCAGACATTTTCAAGGGAAATAATCAAACCGGCTCCATATTTTCTTCTTCATGAATTAAAAATTAATTTAACTAAACTACCTTTGAAGTTCTGTAGCCAATTGACGTGAAATATGTGGATGGTAGCCATCGCAATGTGCTTTAAGTAGTTGTCTTGATATTGATATCCTTCCTAAAATCAAAAATCATAATTAAATGATGCATAAGAATTGTTGATTATGTATTTATTTTCCTTTTGTTATTATGTTCAAAGAAAATATATCTATTTGATCTGTGTAAAATATTTATGTAGTATTTTAAACCTTTGTCTATTGGTCCATGATGTCAGTGTTATTATTACTTAATACTTACTTAATAAAAAATAGTTTTATTAAATTACAGATATTCCTAAGTAATCGTAAGCTTAGTTTTCAGTTTTTATATCTAACATTAATTTTGTATTGATTCAGTACATCCAAGTGTTTGTTTTTAAATAAATAGATATTATTGTTTTAAGAACTGAAGACTTTCATTACCATCCCCCATCCGACTACCTATTTACAGATTGTAAAACTGTTGAAAATAAAAAGAGTGCTTAAAAGAAAACTGTTCAATCGATGGTTTGTATGCTTTGATAATAACTGTGATAATAACAATTTTGTGAACTGTTTTTAATAAAAAAAGCCAGAAATACGTTTTCTTCAAATTAGAATTGCCGCATTTGCACTCGAAAAATAATATTTATTAAAAAAGCATTTTTATTATATTTCTCTCTCACGCTGGTATTACTCTAAGCGTCTATTAATCTAGCACAAGATCTTTTCCATGCTTAATTTGTGTTTACAAAAACTCTACAAATTGTAAGTTACACAAATAACTATTCACTGCCAAAAAACACATGTTCACAATATCATCAATAGTAATGTATTGTTATCTGATTCAGATAACCAACAAGCAATGGACCTCTGTTGACACTAATAGCTTTGACCATGGCCCAGAAAAATTCGTAGCAACTCCAAGAGTAACCTTATTCCTTTTGAGTAAATTAATCACTAACTAAACAAACTAAGCCATACCTTTTCCTTTCTGATGTATAAAATCTTTGAAACCCAGTTGCTTCACTGTGTTCATATACAGAGACATTGTTCCCTGAAAAGCATTCATTAGAAGAATTCGGAACAAAACTTACACAAACTGTATTCACAAACACAAAGCAATTTCTGCTTGAAACTAGCAAAAAAGCCATGCAACTCTTAGAATTACTAACCAAACCATGTGAACTACTGTTTCAATAATCGCCACAACAAATCTCCACTGAAAACCAGCCTAATATTTAAAACACTTACCACATTTATCGCAGTTTATAAAGAAAATAAATACGAAATAACCATTCTTTTATGAAAAAAAGTGCAATAAATCACAACAGCTTAACCTGGGCCAAAGAATAATTGTTTTTGTTGTAATTGTTGGTGTAGCAAGTAGGGAGGAAAGTGACAGATTAGTGACTTTCACGTTGCCAACGTTAACAACGATTTCAGGAAAATATAGGTTTTAAGGGCATCCTTCACATCTGAAACAATCTCTCACCCCACTTTTTGCTAAAAGTAGACAATTTTCATGTCGTATGCTTTCAAATCGTTTTTGTTATAAATTTTCAATTGTCTGGGTTGGTGTTTTTATTTCTGTTATGTTGCTACTTTGTTGTCTTTCCTTTTCTAATTGTCTTTTTTCTTTTTTTATGAGCGAAGGTCACGTAGCTACCATATACAGAGTGTTGTCTAAAACTTTAAGGATTTTTTTAAAGAATACCACAATGTAGGAAGTTATAAACATATTTAATTACTTTTCACATAATGTACAAAAAAACTACAGCCTTACTACACAGAAATAAATTAACATACAACTAGAAATAAATATTAGAAAAATATGCGCTCTGTTTTACTAAGAAATTAACAATTCACACTGAAATTACAATAATTGGCATACCGTAATGACAAGTCCATTTGCATAAGTTGATTGTATAACACAGCATAATAATTCAATAATTGTAATTAATTAAGTGAAACATAATACAACTGTACTTGTTTTGGGGTGCGAAGTAACAAATGCTTTAATATTACTTTTGTATGCACTTAAATCCTTTCGTCACCTTCTGTTGCTCCTCTGCTTGCGCATACTTCTGAACTTCCTCTTTCTCTTACATATGGGCTTCTTGTTTTTTATATTTGCTAAATTTTCTTTATCTTTGTGTTTTGAATCCGTCACTGTGGGATTCTCATGTTCATTCACTGACTGTTTGCCTTGCATGTTGAATAATTGTGAGTTTTCCAATATCGACTCTAGACTTTTCATATCAGCATCGAACGTTGCCGGTTGCGTAACAGTTTCGTCGTCATGAAAAGAGAAATCCGACAAGAAAAACCCCGACTTTTCTGCACCATCATCGAAAAGAAAATGTTCAAGTTCTTCAAATTCTTTGCGTCCTTCTAGAAGAAAACTGTCGTCGAGAAGAAATTCCTCTAACAAACTCTCATTTAAGCGACAGTCCTGCGACGTGTCCAAGTCTTCAAAACAATCGATTTTCTCACTCAAAACTGGATCACCTAAAAATGAAATTTTGACGAAAAATTGCATAAAAAATAACCGGCTGCCAATAGGAGTGCCCGAAAAATAAACTCATAAAATTCGCACAGCCTAACTCTCGAATATTAAAAAAAACTTTTAACTTTTTGCGACTTAAGATTCAACTACAACTTAAGGTTTTTTCCGTTGCAGCAGAGGCACAGTCTAATAATAATTACCTAAGAAATTTGATCCACACTCTTCTAAACTCAAATCAGGGACCTCGTTTTTATTTCTCGGTGGAGTGGCAATTTGTTCGAAAATTAAACTGGGATCTATCAAAAAATTTTCACTTGCGCCATCGCAAAATTGATTTGAAATTTGAATAAAGTCTAGATCCGTTTGTAACACTTCATTAATTTCTTTATATTTTTCGTCAATGTTAACTTTTTCTTCTGCATTTTCAAATTCAAACATTTGTCCACTACTTGAAGCAACATTGTCGTTTGTTTCAGGTACCGTTTGGTTAACACTAATTTGTGCCTCTTCTACTCCATTTTCTGGATCATTTTTTACATTTTTCTCTAATTCGTCTTCAGAATCTGAACATATGATTACTTCCTCCTGTTTTAGTGGTTTCGGTCGTTGGTTTGTTTCCACTTCCTTGTGCAAATAAACCATATAATTTGTTTCACCGTCGTCATCATCATCAAGTATTTCAAACGTTACGACAGACTTGTTCGTTTTTGCTTTCTTGTTACATTCGTTGCTTTTTTTACCAAAGTTTCTTTTATTGCAAACTTTGGCGTCACTTGGGACCACTTCTGTAATCCCATCTTCATCTTCAGAATCTGAAGAAACGACAACACAAGCTGCATCCAAACTTTTGGTTTTTTTCAAGTTATTGCTTGCGACTGAACTTGATTTAGAATTTTTTGCATTGAAATTATTGCTGCAAACTTCATAAGAATTACGTTTTGTACTAAATTTTCGTTTATCTAAATGTTTTTCCAAATAAACGAAATAATTGTCGTCATCTGCAAACTCTATCGTAGGTGTGGAAGAAATATGACCAGGTGTTTGAAAAGCTCCATTATCCAACTTTCGGGCAAATACCTAAAAATGAGTTTAAGAAAAAAAAACCAGTCGTACGTCGTAAAACAGGATACGATACATTATTTTCGCCCTCGGAATCACTATCCGTTCCATAATCGCTAGTGGCGAGATTTTTATTAATTTCCCAAACTGGCAAGTTGCTGTTTGGTTCATCAATCTTCTCACGTAGATCACTACAAAAATAAAACATGAACCAACAGCACGAATAATAGCGATCTGCTCACTTTGCGATATTATAAACCAATTTATTCTTAACGAAATACGTGGATTTTACTTCGCCCAGCAGTTGCAAAACCGCTTTTTTCAATACGTAATCAGTACTTTTTGTTATTAACGTTTCATTGTTAAGGACGGTTTGATATAACATCACCTGAAGCACCCGCGAAACTCTTAACTCAGTGTTAATTTCGAGCTGTCGCGGAGGATGCGGATTATTATAATACAAAGCATCAAATTCTAACTCTACATATTTAACTAGGAGTAAATCGAATTTTCTTGAGCGTGGATATTGGCGAGTAAGCTTGAATTGGAAAACACAAATCATGAGAATTTCCAGGACTTGAATTATTATCCGTTTTTTTTAATAAACAATTGTCAGTGTCAAAATCAGTAAGAATTTTTGTTATATGGCTTTAATTGAAGAAATGTGTATAACTAGGTGTATTGCTCACCCCAAATCCGGGTACGTAATATAAATCTAATTTCTCAATTTTCTCTTTTAAAGCGATATGAACTACTTTTATACTTGATTTTGACACTGACAATTGTTTATTAAAAAAAACGGACTCATACATACCTTCAACACCTGACAATTGTATTCGTGAATAAAATACAATATCCGTCGTATTTCAGCGACGAATTCAGGCGTCGACCGTTCATATTCCAATTTTGCGTTTATATAACTACAAAACTTGGTTTTAAAATGACAGCAAGGATGTAACATGTATACAAAAATTAAATTGCACTTATCAACGAATAATTTACACTTGTAAATGACTAGAAAAGGCAGTCACATGTTACTGAGTTCCTACATTTCACTAAAAACTAAAGTTAGACTTCTTCTTTCTTCTTGGAAGACGGTGAAAATTGCAGTTTCTTGTCCCAGACGAGATGCATTATACTACTTTTAACTTATATATTAAAAATAAAAAATACTGTATTTTAAAATATTAACTAGTCAATAAAAGGTACTACGTCTTTAAGTAATCTTCTAATGTTCTTCTTGGAGACTTCTTCCTTCTTGGTGGCTTCTTGACAATTACTCATGCATTAAAAAAATGAACAAAAATGACTATGAAAGTGTTACTTATTAAAAAGAATATTAAAAAACAAGGAAACAAATTGTAAAAACAGTTGAAAGTTTCACAAAATCTTCAGTTTGTGTTCCTTTCTTGAATGAAAAAGACTGTGGATTTAATTAGGTTAAATACCTTCTGACTGAATTAACCAATCTGTGTGAAGAATCTGCTTGATATGAATCATACTGACTACCCAAAAGACTTGCCAACATCGCTGTTACTAGTTGATCTACAAAAAAAGTTGTTTAGAATCAAAATTTAGGATTTCCAATATGCAAGGTAAACACACATTTATAATTCACACCTTTAAGAGATATAGACGTGAAGCACTGTTGTTACATGTAATTGGTGCAACATTAGGGGTCATATTACCACGAATATGATTAAATTACTGTGATAACCCAGAATTTTGCGATGGAAGTACAAAAATGTTTTCACAACATGCTGGCACTATTTGAGGGCAAACTCCATTGTGAAGTAAAAGGGTTCTTCTGATTACGTTCCCGTGCGAAATCCCAAAATTAACAACTTAATTGCAAAAAGGATACAAAAACCTGATGTTTACTTTAAACAAATTGTATTATTTTACACCATTATTGTAATTTTTTTCTTTTGATATCGGTGATGATCAGGGACTTCAACGCTGCCAACATGGCGCCCAACATCTCTAAAAATTGCGTTGTTAAATAAAGCAGAAAATATTTTTAGTTAAAGCAGTTATGTAAAGAATGTATTGCGTGTTTATTGTCTGGCGATTGTTTACAATAAGTGTGCGAAACGTTCGAAAATTTTTAAAAAAATACACAAAGCGCTAGTGCGTTTGCATTCGCGAGGTTGGTAGACGGAACGTTTTCTTACGTCAACCAATGAGACAACGGAAGAAATTAGGAGCATTTACCTTCAGCTGCAAATTGTTCCCTTATGTGACATGGCGTCTGGTAGGAAAGTCAGTTCTTGATCGGTTTCAAACGTTTTTATTGTTTTTATGACCTTTTCATCCAAATCGGCTTGCTGTGAAAGCCACAAACATTTTATAGAGACTTGCATTGATGGTAATGCATGCAAGGAAAACTCAACGGATGAGCGATGGGTAGGCACCAGTGTCTTATTGACACAACCTTAGAGGCATTAAAGGAATTTTGGGGTTTCCCAGTTGTTTTAATGCCTTTAAGGACCTGTTTCACCACTAATACGTTTTGTTTCCATGTCTAGGTACTTCGAGAAGCACCAAGCCCATCCCTATCAGGTAAACATAAACTTCCCAATTTAACGAAACAGAACCGATTTTTTGTCTGTTTATAATAATGCAAAATCAATGTCAAAACAATTTCTTAATACTTTGTCTTATCACAAGCGAAATTAAACTGTTATTAACAATGACCAAAGTTGGCTAGGTTCAATTAGTTTCAAGACAAAATTGTTGAAATGGCTTTTTTGGGTTAGTTCGTGCATCATTTTTGGAATTTTCATTGCTTTTACGCAAGTTTGAGTGCCAGTAAAGCGGCTAGAAAGAAAATTCGGCGGAAAAATGTTCGTCAAAACAATAGTAAACATGGCTACCTTCTGCAGATATAACCTAACCTACTTGCCGCAGTTTATTTATATTTGCGTTTTTCGCCTGAGTTATGTAGTTGCGAGTTTACGAAGCTGGAAAATCGTGTAAAATTGTGTTTTCTTTACAATTTTTTGCTAGAACTCGAAGTATAGTTCATCGAAGAGTTATGGATCCACTAGTGAAAGGTACGAGAGAATTCGGGATTCTCCAAATGGTAATTATCGGTCGGACAGCCCAGATTCTCAATCTCCCAGAGACCGTGATCGATCTTATCAATCAAAGAGCTCCTACCTACAGAAAATACGTGAAAAGGAGAGAGAAAATAGAGACTATAAAATGTCAAGAGACAAGTATTCAGGTACCGTTTTGTTATTGACGGAATTGTTGAATTGTTTATTTCTGGTTCGTCGTTTTAGATTGTGCCCGATCGCCAAAGGATAAGCGCAGCAGAGAATCTGAGCACAGGACCAACAATGACAGAAACGATGAGAAGAGCATTTTACATCCAATAAAAATGTCCCAGAACCTGTCTTCTAGGGACAGGAAACCAGTACACAATAATTCTGTGGATAAGGTAAGCAGGGGGCGAAACCACAACCATTTGCAAACGTTGTGATTCATATTTTGTTAAATGACCACAAAAAATCAAACAACTCAACACAACTTGAATAATTTAGACAAAGAGACTAAGTAAGTCATGAAATTTGTATGTAAGAACTTCACTCGCACAAAAAATGCAACATTCGTTAAAGTTCAACTAGACAAAGACCTGTAAAACTGTTTATTTTCTTGTTCAAATACCTACTACATAAACGTTAAGGTTTGTCTTATTTACTGTTTGGTCTTTTCTTTGAGCAAATAACTTGTGTTTTTTTCTTTTTTCTATTATAGTTCCTCAAAAAAAGTATATTTGATTGAATTTATGCAAAAAATGCTTAAGAGATATACCGTGTGATCAGCTTCAAAACCGAACACACAAAATATTGTCTGTGATATTATGATTAATTATGATTATCCTTAAAAATAATATCCATAGTATTCGTAATTCTTCAACCCTAGTGCTTTGTTGTTAATGCACCACTCTTAGCCAATACCGTGGGGATATTTTAATGTATCCATGCTGTCTCCCTTCCAATACTTCAAAGAGATACATTTTTTATCGTTTATTAATAAAAACTCAAAAACGTGCCGTAATATCTTTAATATTTTGCTTATTGATTTAGTTTTTTATGAAAATCGTAAGATACGGGATTGTTTGTTGTAACTTAGAACTAAATTCGTAAATGAACTTTCCGATCCTCTGCATATTGCAATGTAAAGAGACTCAAAAACTTAGGGCCAGTTTATAGAAAGCTTCATTAAATTTTAATTCGTTGTTAAAAGTTAATAACGCTTATGTAAACCAACCCATAATCTTTGAAATTGAATATCCGAATCTGGTCAGCCCATGTTATTTTTCATTTTGACATCATTCGATGCAGTATTATTTAAACAAAAATCTGGCAAAATTAAAAAAAATCATAAGGAAGTGCATTTTAGGCATCAACTACCTTAACTTTGGAAAAATATGAAAATTTAACATCTTCATGCTGACCTTCTTCATTTTTATTGCAATCAATTGTTGTACAACAACGCTTACAGAATGACTTTTTTTTGTTATTCCTTTGTTACAAATATTATTAGCGAACTATTCTCATGTGTAATTTTTTACTGCATTATCAAGCACGCAGGAACTTTATTATTTCATGAAAATTTCAACCAACTGTAAGTAAAAACGTGGTCAAGATTGATACCACCAATACCTGTCAATTATGTCTCAAATTTCCAAGTTTTAAACACCCGTCGTGCGTTAAATATTGATTAAAATCACGTCCTTTGGGAATAACTAGAGTTCCTATATTGGGAATATAGGAACTCTAGTTCTACCTACTTCCTTAGCTGTGTTCCTTAGATAATTAACAATTTAGGCAAGACCTTTCATGGAATGTTTACTGGGTTTACTGCACTCACGTTTTTTTAGACTCTTGTTACCATTGTTACCTACCTGTCAATGTTACAGATGAAAATAAAGGTTTCTTGGGACTCGTAACAGAAATAATACCTGTAGTTGTTGGTTCTGTTTTGTGTATTAATTCTTTTTATGGGGATGTGTTTTCTTTCAGAGGGATGATCGGGAAAGGGTTGCTAGAGTAGGTGATTGGTCGGAGCATGTAAGTTCGTCGGGTAAAAAATATTATTACAATTGCAAAACCGAAGTATCACAATGGGAAAAACCGAGGGAATGGATGGAACGAGACCGATTTAGGAGTAGAGAACGGGACAGAGAACGAGACTCGGATCGTTGTTACAGCCGCTCCGGTACGCGTAAGTATTTAGCACCGGAGTTTGCTTTGCATTAAAGTTAATATCAACGAAATCGTAAACAGGGCATGAGAAACATTCCAACTCGCGAGCACCGAACAGCAGCAGCAGTACGAAGGAAGGGACGAGAGATAGCGCGACGGGAAGTCGGCACTGGAGCAGTAGTAGCAGCCGAGACGACAGCGACGTTCCCGTCAAAGATGGCAGATCGAGAAAGCATCCAGATGAGAACGTGCAGTCGACACAAGACATGGATATCTCTCCCGGCGATAGCACGCCGACCTCTGAGATATCCTACGGGAATAGTTCGAGCCAACAGACGGCCGAACAAAATACACTGGGACCTGTTTTATTGGCAAACGCATTGCCTCGATTAATTTCACACCCTATTCATATGCCCTCGACGCCGGGACGACCTGAATCGTCACCGCAGAGTACACCCTCGATGATGCCCGTGCCCACGACCGTGACAATATCGAACACGCCTGGGCCTCCAACGAGTCTTGGAAGTTTACCCCGAATTATGTCACAGACTACGCCTACAGATAATTCTGATAAAAACTCGCATGGTTCTATAGGTTTGCAAAGGCAGACTGTTTCTGGCGATAGTGCAGTGCATACTTCTCTAAGTGTAGACACTAATCATACAGGAACTGTAGTTGAAGGTCCACCTACACCCACACATTCTGAGACGCCTGATTGTTCTAAAGGTAGGAAGGTTATTTCATACTTAACAATTAATTATAGGTGAACGATGAGCAAACTCATAATTATTGTAATTAATACAGCTTCAGGTACACCATAAAAACTTTCTGCACAATACTCGAAACATATTTTACATTCATTCACCAGACTAAATTAAATTGAAATTCATAGAACAGGAATTAAAAAAAGTATCTCTAGCGCTAAACAGTATAATTAACATCTTCCTCATACACCAAAGTTTTGCAATAAAATAAAATTTGTATTAAAACAATCCTCGGCAATTTTTGTGTGTAATAAAAGAAAGTTGTACTTAAACACCCTCAATTGTTTCTTCTTTGAAAAAAATATGAAAGAAAGCGTTCCGATTGTAGCACATTGGGGGAAACTGATGTAAAAACGACAGGTTTTGATAATTTGATAACCCTTACTAACCAGAAGTATTTTGAAATAAAAATTTTAATTCGTGTTTTTCATGTGTTTAAAATCTTTCTCGACATTAAAGATCATTAATGTGATCAACAATCATGTTTCAATAATTTTTTTATTATTTTTAATTTACTAAATATACATGCATTTTTTTTTCTCATTTTCTAAATACCGAAGGGCCTAATGATAAAATTTGAAAGGACTTCCTTCTTTAAGTGATAAAATAAAATAGATTTTGAAAGAGGTTGTTACGATTTCAGTAATATAAACTTCAGCTCGTTGAACTACTCTATTAATGACTTGTGTTGAAACATCTGTTTAAAGTTGTTAAATACGGTGTTGTCCCCGTGGTTGTCTCATAACTACTTCTCTTTTAGACACATGGATTTTCGCACATTATCTGTACATACTTTTGTTTTATAAAACACTACAAATTATCTTGCTAAAGATAGTTTTATCAGTCATTCCCGTTTTACATACGAGAAAACATTGAGCATCCAATATGCAAGTTTCTGTAAGGTTCTAGTTTAAAGTTGCAAATATTGTTTTGTCCTAAGTAGTATGATTTTGAGTTGATGTGGAGATTAGCATGTTTTTTTTTTTTTTCAAAACTGTCTGTTCAATACTCATATGTAGTACTGAAATTAAAAAGCGCTGGGTAAGGGAAGTATGTTGATAGTGGCTTCATCTAAAATATATTTTTTAATTTAAAAATTTTAAGTAAATAACTTATTCATAATTAATTTGACTTTGGAAAACGGAAAATATTTAACTGACTGACGATTACGAACGTCGCAAATTTCAGCTTGAATGTTATGCCTCGTAGTTAGAAATAAGCCTTGTCAGCGTTTTAAAAAATATGGTGAATTTTTTAAATTATTTTGAAAATTTGTTACAATATGAACCACATTAAAAATACTTTGAAATTTAGTTGTTTATATCCTTTTTTTGCAATGTTTCATAACAATTACAAGCCATAGTCCACAAAATATTAAAAAATGAATACTCTGCCCATTTAAAATAAAATTTACACCAACTTTTTTACCTAATTTTATTTAACATATTCAGCTTCAAATCCATGTCTCATATAGGTACAGTTACTTCTATTACAAATTACTTACTTTGCATTATGTAAAAAACACCGAATTTTATTAGTGTGTGACTAAACGACTGTAATAAAAAAAAATGTGTGTATAAAGTATTTTGTGCAATTCATTCTGTAACCATTTAAAATAATACACATTTATTAAAACTGTAGGTAGACATCTTTCAGAATATTTTTTAAATTGCATTCTTGTAAGTCTGATATAGGTATAATACTAATTACGGTTTATTTGTATTCATTATACGGACTTTTAAAAATCAAGAATCGTTGATAAGGTTTACAGGTATACAGAATAATACATACTGGACACCGCTCTTGTGCATTATAAAAGGTTGGTTTTTGTTTTCATCAAGCTTTTTGCAACATGTTTATTTTCATTACAAAGTGAAACTTTTTACCACATTTACAACATACCTATACAGTTTTAGTGATAAAATTGTCATTATCCCGACCTTTGCTTTTCTTTTAATATAATGAATCAATAACCTGTATAAAAACACGTGTAACAACTTCGCTTTTACCATGGTTTTCCATTAGGCTTCATTAATAACATTTAATTTGAGGATAAATAAGTTAACATGAAAAATTTCGTCATTACATAAGTACAACGAAATTAGAATCATAAACTGATTAATGTATTACGTATTAACGTCAATATGAAAAAATAATTTATGTATTTTTTGTCAGTCGTCTCAGTACCTGTTAGTAGTCCACCTGGCAATCTCTCGACACTTCAGGGAATGTCAAGCTCGTTACAAGCTTTAAGACCCCAAGGTCCTTCAATAACACCGTCATTGGCAAATCATTATAGAGATGATTTAGTTAACCACGTTAGGGGATGGCCAGCAGAAATTTTAGAAAAACAAGTAAGTATTTAAACCACCGGCATTTAATCAAAGAATTGAATGTTATTTGATCTCATAGGCCCAAAAATTAGCAGAAGAAGCTCACATTATGGGTAGTATACAATGTTCTAAAGTTTCCGCTGAACTCAAGTCTGCTAGGTCAATAGTTCGTCTCACAGAAATTCAGGCCACATTACAAGAACAGAGGTATGTGTATTTAATAACATTTTTTTTATATAAAAAAATATAAAATATTGCATTCAATGTACTTGTTTCAGAATTTTGTTTCTTCGTCAACAAATTAAAGAATTGGAAGAATTAAAATCCCAAAATTCATTTATGTCTGATGATTCTTAGTGGATGAAAATATCACAAGATTAGTGTTAATAGCTAAACATTTTCGTTAAGTGGAAAGTATGCATTATTATTTAATTAATTTATAACTTCAGCCGGTGTATATTTATATTTCCTTGAATTTGCCTTCAAGTTCATAACTTGACAAGGCCTATTTTGGCATTTTATTTAATTTGTTAGATACTAAAGACTATTTCTCTTAGGTAGAATTTAATATGTGACCTGTATTATAATGGTTTTATGTTTTAGATTTAGATAAATTAATATAATATAGAAATAGTTTTTTTTTTCAACAGTGTATATTTTCATTTGATCTTTGTTTTATTATGATGGCATACTGTACAAAGTGATTTTACTGGTCGAAGTACTATTTATGTATTTACGTTGTATTTATAAAAATGTTTGATAAAATAAAATTATGCTATAAACTATTCAATCTTGTACTCGTCACATATGATTTTAGATCATGGGAACGGAACTGAACGAAAATGACTCAATCAAATCAAATGGAAATATACACAACACAGTAAAAAGCACATTGCTCCTTCTGAATATAAATATTTTAAAGTTTGTATTTTTTCCAAAAAAAAATAAAAATAAAAAATCTATTAAATATCTTGTGATATAAACACTGTTCATGTTTCTGTTCTATGTTGCTTTAATGTAAGAAATTTATAAAATACAATTGTTATATTCAATCTAAATAAAGTTACACTAATTTTGTACATCCAGATATTTGAATATGACAACTGTAAAACGATTTTATACAATTATCTTGTTTACATCTCTTTTGTATTATATTTTATTTTCACTTTTAAAAATTATAACTTGTAAAAAGTACAACTTTTGACGCAAATCCTTAGTCTTAATTTCCACAGGATTAAGGCTCTTCAGACGTTTCAGCACAGTTTCATTTGGCTGAGGAAATACTTTGTATAGTTGTCTCCATGTATTTGAGTGTATGTCTGTTATATATAATCTTATAAAATTGAAATGTTCCATACAAGTAACATTAAAACTTTTTAATCTATTTGGATTTTTAGTTGTAAACTTATTGTCCTCCACACAAATTTTGTAACTAAGAACAACTGCAGGATTTTCGATTACCAGGATCTAAAAAGAAACTGGGTCAATACATACACATGGTGGTTTTATAACTAATGTAATTTTATTAACTAAAACAAAATTTAACAAAACTTGGCTTTATTAAGTATAAATTATTGCATAATTTAAAAAGATACTAGTGTAGTAGGAATGATTTGGAACATGAAAAAATAAGGTGCTCCTGTCAGTTGTTTTCCATTATAAACTTCACATTCAACATAAACATGTACAACTACCCAAACGAAAATAATTTAAACAAAACTAGGCCAAGTTCTTGACAAATATAACTAATAAAATTATACATTAAAAAAATAAAGGCACAAATATGCTGAAAATTCCATCCGTTCGTAAAAAATAACGCAACCTCGTGATAAATCAATTAGGAATAACAATAGCTGAAATAAAAATGAAATTTTCAGCAAAACGTTTTATTTCATGTAGAATTACAATATTTACACGAAGCAGTCTAACTCCTTTTAATACTTTTCACATAAAAAGAGCTCAATAACGGCTCATTACGTAAAACAACACAAATATTTCATAGACAAAAATTATTCATTTAGAAGTGTCCTAAGAATATAATTATACAAAATAGATGTGTTGTTAAAAATCACACTTTTAAACAAATATTTACAACTTTTTCAATTTGAGGAACTAAGGAGTGAGCCTACTTTTTGATAAGATAACACAGACAAAAACTAAATTAACAATAAAAAATAAATACTATTGCATTGCAATAATTACTAGTTCGATACTCAGCAATCCTTGATAAATAACTTGGCTGCCAAATTCTTCCAACAAACCAAATTACAACGTAAAAAAATCTAATCTTCTACAATGGACTTTTGCAATAAAAACAATAATTCGTTTTGTCTGTGTTGATTAGTTTAGATATTATATTTATATGCATATTGTTTATACTTATGTATGGGGCCTGACCCATAAGAATATCACAGTAAAAGTAGCCACTATTGGCCGTCATATAAATATTATATGGTACGAATCATTCAAAAATTTCACAAATATTTCATCATCATCATCATCACACAATATTGATGAAAATCCTCTTCATCATCATTATAAAATTCTACATTCTATGGATCAGACCTTTGAAATGCCTACGCTATGGTATACAATGTAGGGAGTAACATGCCGTGTACAACATTGTAATTTGTACACCGACGCATCTGTGAACATTACTTGTAACTGCAGACATTCAGATATGGTAAATAAATTCTAAATATTTTCAACGTTATATTACATGTTCGAAAGACGAATGCCTGGACTCGAATATTCACAGGTGGCCCATTTATTATTAATGCCTAGCTAACATTTATAGGTCTGAAAACAAATATTGTTTTTAATATCAAGGTGATTGATCCACACATTTATTCTTTACATAATTTAAGCAAACTTAACACGTACTCACACAACTCCACTTTCTTGTTTCACGATACAATCACTCCTCTATTTACAAACTCTAGGGAACTATCGCTGCGTCGTCCGTCGAAACGCTTTCTTGATTTTTCGCTGGGGCGGCGCCCTAAATCGAAACATTCACTTGTAAATTTCGTAATAAATAAATCGTTAGAGTGTAAACCGGCTAACTCCATATTAAGAATTTTTTTAGAACAAACAAAAAACTTTATAAAATTGATTCACTTTGCTTAAGAGCAAAAAAATTCGTAGTTAATTTATTTGCACTATTTTATATATTTATGTATAAAAAAAGTAGATATCAATATTTAATTTTTTATGGGCATTTTTGTTACTTAGCAGGTTTTCTTAGAAAATTTTAATATATTCATAAGGAGTTAGCTGGATTTTATTTTTGATTTGAAGAAGCACGATTATGTATCAGAAAAAAATTAATGACCTGGGATGGTTTTTTATGTCATTTGTTTGTATTTATTTATCACTTATTCTTTTATTCTTAACATCGACACCTCTCTACCAAGGAGTAAATTTCATTCTAGAAAAAGCATTCTCACTGTCAAAACTAATCTGCGTAATTTAAATGAGTTGTCGAAGCCACAGGTTCGTACCGCATCATTCACATTATAACGTAACGAACGTATAACAAATACATCGAAATTTTTAATTATGAAAATTCAGTGTTCACATTCAAGAGTAAAATTATTAAGAATTTGCTTTTTAATAATTAACTTTGCACAACTGAATTGCTGACTGTTGTTGATAAATAAGTGCTGAAAATTTTTTTTCTGTTCAATTTTCTTTTACCTCTCATTTTAAAGAATTCTTTCTTATTTCTTGTTTCCTTGAGAGACTGGCAATGGTTTTTTTGTTTGTTTTTTTTTTAGTTCTTAGCTCTTAAGTCATTTCTAGCTTTATCTTCATTTCTATATTGTTTATAATTTTATTTTTCTTTATTTATTACTATACATTTTCTAGTAATTTTTTTAAGCTATGTTGAATAGCTTCAAGCTAGACTTCGCCTCCCCGCCTGTTCATTATTGTTTAATTTTATTTAATAAAGGCCCTTTATTATTAAATACTAAATACCAAAAATCCTGACGCCCTAAAGCAGTCGGTCCGGTGTTAAAATCCAGACTCGGATTAGGGTTAAGGTAGCCGACTACAATAATAATTGTTCAAAGGACAAAAAAGTCAAAAATTTAGCTGTGTTACTAATCAGTAATCACCTGACTTTGATAACTCACGACTACTGTAGCATTTACCTATTTGGAATAACCCTTCTAAAGATATAAATAGGTAATATCTCACAAAAAATACAAAAAATGGATTTAGCAGGTTTACAGTCTAAGCCGGCGAAATATACTTACGTTCCTGCATTTCCATCTGTAAAGTTAAATGTAGGTGGAGCGCCCGTAAAATTGAAACCCCCGGGTACATTAAGTGGTTGCTGTAAAAACAATCAATAAAAAAAAACATCATAAAACAATTATTAACTTACCGTCGGTGCTCCGAAATTAAATCCCGGTTGACTCTGTCCCTGACTGGGAAAACTCGGCTGACTCGGCGGCGGATTAGTCTGATTAGCTCCAAAACTAAACACCGCTTTCTGATTGTTATTGTTCACATTCGTCCCAAAATTGAAACTCCCATTCTTAGCCGCTGGCCCTGCCGTCCCAAAAACGTTCCCCCCAGCATTAAACGGCTGACTTTCCACTTTTGGGGCACCACCAAAGTTAAATCCAGTACTAGGCACCGAGAAGCTAAACCCTGTATTTGGTGTACTCGAAGCTGCTGCAGCTGCTGCACTTCCAAAATTGAAAACTGGCGTCGTGTTCGGTTTCTCGGCCTGTCCGAACGAAAAACCGGCGTTTTTCGGTGCACTTTCGGCACTTCCGAACGCGAACGGTTTGCTTTCGCTCGTCCCGAAGCTCTGCGACGCTCCAAAGGCTGGAATTTTCGGAACCGAACCGAAGCCATTGGTTACATTATTGTCGGTGGGCTCGTCGAAAGCTCGCTTGGTCGGAAGTTGTTGATTTGGCGAGGCGGTGGCGCCACCGAATTTGAAAATACCGGCTGCTGGAGCCACCGGAGGTAGACTTGGGGCGTTCTCGGGGGGTTTTGGCGTGAATGTAAAACTCGGCGTTGCTGAGGGACCCGCGAATATGTTGCTACTGCTGTTGGTGGGCTTGGTGCCGAATAGAACCTCCTTCGGTTTGTTTGCGTCGCCACCAAAAAGGGTTTCTTGTGGCTTGTTTGTGTCCACCGTGCTGAATAATCCGCCTTGGGGTTTATTCGTTTCGGTGGTGCTTCCAAATATTGATTCTTTTGGTTTGTTGGCATCGGTGTTACCGAAGAGAGAACTTGAAGGTTTGTTCACGTTTCCGAAAAGTGACTCTTTCGACTTACTGGCGCTACCGAATGGTGAGTCGCTTGGCTTACTTGCACTTCCAAAAGGTAGATCTGCAGGTTTGTTACTGGCAAAGGGTGATTCTGTTGATTTGCTGGGGGTGCCAAAAGGCGAATCTTGGGGCTTACTAACGGTACCAAACGGTGAACTTTGCGTCTTACTTCCGAAAGGTGAGTCTTGATTCTTCGTTTGGACACTAAAAGGACTCTCCTTAATCGATTCTGTATCCAACACCGGTTTATCCTTATTATCGCTACCAAACTTGATATCTCCGTTCACAGCTGGGGGTTTAAACTGGAACATGGGAGCTAGTTTCGTTCCGAAACTACTCGTTGAGGACGTAGTAGTCGGCGTTTCCGTTTTATTAGTACTATCACTACTACTCGTCACTACAGACTCCTGAGTCTTATCAAGGCCAAATTTGAAACCAACCGGCGCAGGCGTTGCTTTTTCCGGCAATTTCTCGCTAGGTTTAAGTAAGGGATTACTGGCGACGGTCACGTTCTCACTTGAGGTAACAGTATTTGTTGGCGTAACTTTTTCCTGAGTATTTATTCCGAAACTAAAACTACTTGTTACTGCAGTCGACTTCGCAGCATCACCGAATGCAAATGTAGGTGGCGCACTAGTAGTACTAGCTTTTGTTTCGCTACTAGTGCTCGGTATACCAAATTTGAATTGTGTTGCGTTTGACTTATCTATACCGAAATTGAACCCAATTAAAGGTTTCTTTTCCCCGGTCGTCACATCCGAGGATTTCTCACCAGATCTCGCAACTCCGCAACAGACACAAACATTATCTGATGGTTTATTCTTGACAAGACACGAAGTGCACTCCCATTCTCCTCCTTTCATCTTGAAGGCGTCTCCGAAGCCCTTTTTCTCCGTTTCACTCTCTCTGGGCATCTCACAGGCCGCACACTGCGTCAGTTCGTTCTTATTCTTAATCAGACATGTTTTGCACTCCCACTCTTGTTTGATGCCGAAAGAGAAAATCGGTCCTGTCATGGGTTTCACACTCGTACTCGCCTTGGCACCTGGTTTAGGGGTCTCACAAGCCGCACATTTATCCGCCGTATTTTTGTTTCTAATCATGCAAGTACCACACTCCCAGGTATCACCCGACGGCTTGAACTTGTCTCCAAAACTACCACCCGAACTGGTCTTGTGCGTCTTAGATGTACCACATGCTGCACAACTTTCCAGTTCGTTTTTATTCCGAATTAGACAAGACGTGCACTCCCAAGTCGCTGCAGGCGGCTTGAAGGCATCTCCAAAACCGGACTTAGCCACCGGTTTGTCCTCTCCGGGTTTGGACGAGCCACAAGCCACGCAAGTTTTATCCGAATTGTTATTCCGCACCATACACGAATTGCATTCCCACTTGTCACTCGACATTTTAAATTGTTCGCCAAACCCTTTCGTTTCCTTCTTTTCGGGTTGAGGTTTGGGCTCATCACAGGCACAACATTTGTCTTTATCGATGTCGTTTCGAACGAGACAAGTTGGACATTCCCATCTTTGTGACGGTGGCTTTTTCAGCACATCCATTACGCTTCCTGTTGATAATTGACTAGCCGGTTTTGCGATACCTGTGACATTTTCGCCGTTGTTTTTCGGTTTAATTTCGCTTTTACTTTCGGCCGATTTAAACATGAGTCCTGTGTGCGTTGATTGTTTCTTACATACCGGTTCGCTGAATTTGAAACAATTGATCGCAATTACAGACTTTAAGTCTTTTGAAATCACTAACGGTTCGGAAAATGTGAAACTGGACTTTCCATTTTCCACGATTTTCTTCTCAGTCTCTTTTTTATCTACAATCACCGTGGGTTTAATTACAGTACTAACCGGGGGTTTGAGAGATTTAGTTTCGTTTTGATTCTTAGTTGTTTCGTTTGAATTGCTCGGTGGCATTAAAACGAAATCGAACTTAGGTAAGGTGCTTATAGGGAGTGAAACTTTCGGCAATTTCACTTCACTGACTGGCTCAATAGGTGGCACTTTTTGCCGCACCGAGGCCACACTGCTTTTCATTTTATTGCTATGTTTCTGCTTGTTGTCCTCCTCCGTTCTGATTTTATACTCTTCCTTATTTAGCGACGATTTTGTAGCAATTTGTCTAACAGTCTCTGTACTATTTTGTAGTCGCTCCTTTTGCTTCATCTGCAATAAATCAGGAACGGACGGTACTTGAAGCTCCTTATTCGAAGGCCGTTTCCGGTCTCTCACTAGATAAGGAGTTGCCCCGACATAAGATGACAGCAATCCTGGTCTTCTCGGCGTGACTGGTATTTTTTTAGCGTCGCTTATTGGAGTGCTGTATTGTTCTAAAGTGCTCAAAATTCTACGTGCGGTCTTACTTAAGGTCGCATTTTCGCTTGGAGGTTTTTCGTTTACGGGTTTTATTTGTACAGAGACTCTAGAGTTCGTTTCTTCACTAATTTTACCTAACCTACGTCCGTATGCTGAGGCGCCGCCATAAATTGTATTGCCGCTATAGAAAGGTGAGCTCAATATTCTCTTGGTAGACAATGTTCTGTCAATAAAGTTTGGTGAGCCGAAAGTCGATGCGTTAAACGACGGCCGTCTTGAACTCAAAGAAGTGTTCATGTTGGGGCTTCTTTCCGAGAATAAAGTACGTCCGCTTGATTCGTTTGCTAAAAAAATGAACACTCTCTTGAATTGACTGTTTCAAATTATTTATTAATAAATTTAATGAGAACACAAAATCAATAATATTCATAAAAATATAAGGCAGGCGTCACATTTTAAATAACAATTGGAAGAATAATCTCCATTATAATACTTTTGATTAATTTTTATAAAAGGTACTAAAAATTTAATTTTTCATTCTTGAAAATAGCACAAAAAATACTCCCAGTTTGTGTTTAAAACCGGAATAATCCTCAAGTTTTTCATTGTATTATAATTTTCATTATCAAGTTCGACCGGTGCAAATTTTGGCAAAGATGATTCATCAAGAATTAAATCGTAGACATTCAACATGACTAAGATTTATTTCCCCTTTTCGGAATTCACAATATGAAAAGCAAATTATGTAAAGGCTGGTGTTTCGTTAAACACGATTTTCTGAATAATTTTCTACTAAGGTGAGGACTAAAAGGAATAATTCGCATTTTTTTAGTGAGGTTCTCCTTCTCCATTTTTTTTAACTAACTTTACTCGACCTACTGTCGGCAACACACTATTATTTTTTACATTTTCTTTAATTCCAGTGAATGCGTTTCAGATTCAGTTTCCTTGCTATAATTATAAAATAATAGTACGAAAATAAAGTGAAAAAATTTCAATAACCGCGTTTTGTGACATAATGTCCAGATTCAATCTATTTAGATGTTAAAGCTATTTTATTGTAGAACCAGATATTCCAATTATAAAGTAATAATGTCTGTAAATATTTTACAAAGCTAATTTTTAAAATTCGCCTAAGATCGAAGAAAAACGCCAACAAATTGCACATAACACAAAAGTAATACTAAATTAATGGTTCGCATAAATAGCTGAATTCCCAAATAAATTGTTCTATAAAAATTAGTTTTAAGTTTCTAAAAAACTGCATTTTTAATTCTGTCACGACCTGCTTAAAAATTACCCGCTTATGAGAATTTCAAAAATTTTAGCACAGAAGCGTTCTAATTTCAAATAGGTAAATATGAAAATAAAATGACAATACAAGAACAGTGATTAATTTACTTGTTGCTCATCATGTAGGTATAATGAAACTGCTACAAAAACTGATGACATTTTTGTGTACACAACGATGCTGTACTTTAACCTTGGGGTCAAATATTATAAAAGACAACAAAACAAGGAAATTACTAATTCCATTAATAACCATAACAAGTTTATTATATCGGTATGTATTTTAACCTTATTTCATATAATTATCCATATCTCATTAAGTCTATAAACAGATCTGATAGTTAATTTTACCTTTATTGTGTAAATAAAATTTTTACCAGACTTTGACCTCATACCCAAACAACTTGTGTTCGTCATAAAGTCTTGCAGATATTGACAACATAAATGTAAGAGACCTTTTACAGACTCTAACTGCAATGATGGCAAACACATTTTCTTACTGCAAGTGACTGGAGACCTGCATTAAGAAAAAAATGTTTAATTTAATTTATCATTTGTGGTGGTATCAATATCTAGGTTTTCCACAACAATTTACTTTCCTATACAGGGTGTTAGGGAATGGTCACCCAAGAATTTGAGGGTGCGTTTATGAAGCAAAATGTGATCGAAAACCTTTATACAACTTTTTTACTTTTTGTCAAAATGGAAGTTCCGAATTTAAATCCATGTTAAAAGTATACCAACATATCAGAAAAAATCAATTAAAAAAATAGTTATTTCCAATGGAACATGGTTTCATGGAACATCGCAAGGGCAAAGTCAATTTGACTATATTAGTTAATTATAATTTACAATAATATTAATGATTTAAACTTCTGTAAAGACGTCCCACAGATGGTAAAAATAAATAAATTAACCAATTCGAAAACACAACTCTGACCACTATCATAAATACATAATGTGTTTTAAAACGGATCGTATTTATTAGTTTTGATAATTTGTAATTTCATATTGTGCATTTTTCTGGCATGAGTCACAATACTAAAAGTATAATAAAGTATTCCTGAGACAATTATATACCCTACGGTTGCCAAAGTTAAGAAAACACTATGCAAAAAAATAAAAGCAAACATTATGTAACGTAAACTTACATGAAGTAAACAAGGACCTAGTTTTTGGTGTGACTTTTTCACATGTTTCCTTGTGAGATATTTCTGCACTTTTGGATTGATTAAGCAATTTAGGTGCCGAAGAATAGCCACTAGTCGATTCTTCACTGTCAGAGTCATTCTCACCATTAACAATTTCTTGATTTTCGAACGAATTGGTAGAGACCGTATTTGTGCTAGCAGAACGGTGTCTGTCGAACAATTTGCGAGATTTAACCCCCGACGGTCCCGCCACCGGTTCGGGAAACTTCCCAAACACTTTAGACGAAACATTGTTAACATTATTGGAAGCATTATGCACAGTCACTGGTGATTCAAATATATGTGCACTGTAATTGTTGTGTTCCACTTCAGACGGTAGTTTCACACGTTTGCTTGGTGGCTGGAAAACGTAAGAGGCTTCAAAATCATCGTCGTCGTCGTCCTCCCGCCTCTTAACCGACTTGGACTCGGAGTCTTTGCCGAACCACTTGGACAAGGGGGTGCTGTTGAAAAGCCCCGACACGAACTTGCCCACGAACGACTGCAAGAAAATTCAAAATAGGACCTGTTAGCTACCTTACACGTCAAGGTTAAATAAATAAATGCAAGAAACTAAGGTTAAATACGCGTGCTGGTGGCACTGCCAGGTTGCATAGAGGTGTTGGGGCGACTTTTGGGCAGTGTAAAGACAGAAATTCGTGAGAAACTTTTATAGCTATATTTAGAGGTGAGAACGCGCGAATATGTGCAAAGAACGCATTTTATCAAACCTTATCCAATCCTGCATCTTTCGAGTTGTCTGGACTGTTTTCGGCACCTTCATTATTATTATTTGCCATAATTACAATTGTTCTTAGTCTATTTTACACAAATAAAGTAATTTTGGAAAATCACACATTTCTATGACAACTTTCACCACACGAGGATCCAATATGGCGTACTCAAAGTATGAAGTTAGCTGCGTTTTGCGCGCGCGCCCCCCTCGAAGAACATGAAGTTGGCCCTTGACAAGAGAATCACTCCCGCTGATTTTTCAAATTTTCGAATCAATAACATAAGTTAATTTTATTAATTTGCTTGATGTTATATTGTAAAGTCTTGAACAAAATAACAATAAATGTTTAAAATTTCATTAAAAATGTTTATCAACTTAAAAAAACGATCATATTGTCCCACACTGGGAACACTAAAAACTAACATATCTAAAAATATGTTTTTCTAGTCTAAATTTATTACCAAACACAAATGTCGCAACTTTTCCTTTTTTAAATGTAATTTTTGCCAATGTTTTACAAAAAATTGTAATTTTTTTAAAAACCTAGAAAAAAATATGTAATTTGATTTAATTTGAATAGCTTTTACAGTGTTAAAACGAGTAAATACCTCGAAAAATGTAAAATATTAAATTTTGTAATTTTGTTCAAAGCGGCAACTGCCAAGACACTTGTGTTTAATGGGGTTGCCTATCATAATACTCATTACTAGATTAATTTAAATACTGGGTAATAAATAATAATAGCTATTTTATAGGTACTCGTGATAAAAAAAAATAGTAGTTTATTATACAGGTAAAAAAAAGTTGTTCAGTATCTGTGAGTGATGTGTTTCTAAAACGAGTGCGTATCTACAGAAAAGCAGTAACATTATTAAATACCTATAAGAGAAAAATATATTTTCTCCACTAACATACTATGATAAAGATATTATTAGGTATTCTTTACTACACAAAAAAGATTTCAGCATGTTGGTAATATTTAATTAACTTTAATTTTTACAATATCTCACTTAAAATTTTTTTGAAGATGGAAATTCAAAAGCCGACAGTTTTACATTTCATTAGTCGCATTTTTGTTGTTTCTTAATGCGCTAAAAAGATGCATTTTTTTAATTTTGGGTCAAATTTATTGAAAAAAAAATCAAAAAATAGAAGGATCGGTGATGAAATTGTAGCCCTACAGTATTTCCTAGTGGGAGCTTGTTTTACTTTATTCGCTATAGTGAGTGGAGTAACAATTAACAACGAAAAATGTTTACCTAAAGAATCACATCAACAGAAATTTCAAATTATCCTTACTTTTTTATGTATTAAGCTGTCCTACAAATCAATTATTTATTCAGATATTTATTTAAACACAGAATAAAATCTGTAATATGTAATTGTAAAAATATTAGACATTCATTCTTGGCAATTCATTCACTTTATTTCCCGGACATTATTAGTAAATCCATATTAAGCAAGTTCCTTCAATGTCTATAGATTAGTTTATATAACATGAATATTCAGCATTTTACAATAAGTGTTGCTGATGATTTAAAGTGGATTAGGGATCTACGTTGACCGAGTTTTTACATGGTCAGTCATATGTGACAGGAGACAGAAATTTACTTCAGCATGAAAACATACCAAAATTAGGTATACCATTTTCGTAACCAATATTTTTTAAACTAGTTGTTAATGGTTTTATTCGTAAAAAAATATCACATGATCCCAAATTTTCAAGAATTAACAAAATCAGTCAATTTAAGTAAAAGTGATAAATCAAAACCGAGAAATAGGTATCGATCATCTAAGTTTAGTTCGATCATGCTGAGTAACTGTTCATGCTTATTATAAGTCGAGATTAATATTGTTACTCATAAATTTTCCTAAATAATAGAAATATATTGCTCAAGGTAATCGTTATTTCACATTTAGTAATATTACATTTTATACCTCAATGTTAACTGTTCACACATTCTTCCGGATAAAATAAATTAGAGAAACATTTTGCATATAAATCACAATCCTGTCCCTTTCAGTATTTTTTCTTTTTTCAGTCTTTTCATGATCATACATTTTTCTGATTTCCTTATGAGGCTATTATAATAATTACATCATTCGTAAAGCAAAACGTTGCAATTACAAGACGTCACATTATAAAATTTCATATAATGTTCCATTAAGCCACTTATCTCTTATCTCCTTTTGACGGCTTTATTGTAATACATATGCTGTAACATAGTGTTTTAACTTGCAACAAGAGTAAAACTTTAGACATAATTTCCGTAACACGTTTATCACATCTTGAAATCTCTTAAAACAAGTGTGTCAGAAATTTATGTTTTATTTCTGCCACAAACAATTTTTTAAGGAAAAGGAATAACTACTAATGGCATCACACAAATATCATCTGTAGATAAGAATTCAGAAAACTTTCGCCAATTTTTGGAGAAACCTGGTGAAAAAAATTGCCTTTAATCGAACGTTGAACCAGAGAAAATCTATTCACAAAAGTAAAACTAACCACATTCTGCCACACATTCAATTTATTTGCAAGAAGTAAGTTAAATGTCTTGTCCAGTTTTTCATCATAGCTGGAGAAATTATTTTTATGCCTTCCATTCAAGCGCATGGTGTACAAATATAGTGGCACAAGTAGCGGTAATGTAATTAATTTTCAGAACGCGATTTAGGAGGAATAACAGTCTGGAATGCGCCCAAAACAAAAGTGTAACCGTTCATACGCTAATAAGCAATGAGTGAAAAAATATCGATGTTACAATCGCAAAAGAGACGAATTTATCCGTGACAGAACGGATGTTAGACAATTTAATTACCAAAGTGGTAATTTGTTGCTTAAGGAAACGCATTCGTGTCGTGAAAGTGATGAAAATCTCAATTTTCCACTCATTTATTACCCGATGGCTTGCTGTTAAAAAATGCGAACGAGTTGCTTCATATAATATTTTTTAGTCAATTTTCATGGCTCCGTAAGTCGATTAGTTACAGTTTATATAACGATAAAGAAAAAATATTTCCGTAATTTAAAAGAAGCTAATTGAAGTAAAAGTGGGAAGATACTTAGAAATCGATTGATAATTTTGCCAAGTTACCATAAATGTTTCATTAAGGATGAAATTGTTAATTACGTTCATTAGAGCAAAATTTTGTTTAAACTTGATTTGCTGATTGATGTTACATTTTACGGTGATAAGCGGGCCAACCTGTGCAAGAATCATGCCACCGGGAGAAAAATACGTACAAAATACTTTTTTTGCAGAAAGTTCTTGTATCAAAAACTGTAAAAGAAATTATTTCAAGCAGAGTTCGAAACTTGACATTATATTCGTCAAAGAAGATAGAATTTACGTTAGTCTAATACACACGATAAGAGATTTTTGGAGATAAGCATGTCCCAAATTACCCTCAATTACAATTATTGTTACCGCTCCTCTGGCGATTTGTAAATAATTGCATAATGCTTTCGATAATTGAATCTTAACAACAAATGATGATGTTGTTAAAAAACAAAACCACTTTCTACTTTCCTCTCTTTTAAAAATGATAGATGGGGTCAACCCTACGAGACACTGACACAGTGTCATTGTGGCAAATTATTACCAAGTCACTTTCCCACGTCTCATTTTAATTACTTTCTCGTTTCATCAAGATAGATACTAATTCCAAGTTTATGTACAACCTTGTCGCAAGCCTTTGTAATTAATCATTCGCAAACGTTAAGAAGAAACCTGGGAATCACCGTCAAAGAAGATCTTTCCGGAAGTTTCTTGTTGCCGAACATTTAGTACACTTTTATTGAGACTCGAAACTCATTGTACTGTTTTTGTAGAACCTTGTAATTAATACGCTTGTAAACGTCAATCTTACAATCTTCTTTCTCTCATTTCCGGTGTCAAAATCAAAAAATTGAATATATCACCATTGCATTAACACGTTTGTCACTTTCATCAGAACGCAATTCCGAATTCCGACAAAATTTTGTAATGTTCCTCGTTTTGCGCCAAGTAATTAATCATTTACTCAGGTGTGAATTAGTTTTTTTTAAGGATTTGGAAATTTCACACCTCATGTTGAGCATGTTTTTTTAGAACAAGGATTTGCTTAAAAGGAAAATTGCTCAATTGTTGCAGTTTTACCAAAAGCATTTACTATAACCAATGACAAATTGAGGGGAAAATGCATTTACAAATTATTCTACAATATCGATATTTCAGTATAAAAAACTGGTTCAAAAACTATAACAATAATCTGAAACAAAAAGAATATTCGCAGTATTACGTACAATAAAAATAATAACAAAATATCAAATTAAATTGTCATTAATAAGAGAATGCAATGTACAGAACAACGATAAGGTTACACATTTGTTGCATACCAACACAAACTAAACAAACCAATAAAAAATAAGAAATAATATCGCGTAGTTCAGGTCCTGCTATTCCCATTATTGAAGAAAAATGAGCGTAAAAATCACTATTGTTTAACAAAAACTGAAAAATAGATATGCTTCAGTGCCCAAAACAATTTCGGTCACACACAAAGTAGAATTAATGTGCTCGATATTCTATCAAAATAAAACATAATGCCCCAGATTTATAAATTTTCGAAACATTCAATATCTAACAATTATTAGCTAGGACTTTACTTTGGATTACAGTTCAGCATCAAAAGTGGGAACTGTATGATTCCTTACTGCAAAGAGTTTTTCTGTAGTACTTATTTTTGACCAGTTACTTATAATTTAATTTGTTGTTAAAATAATTTTATTACAAAAATTATGTGCTCCTGTAATCTTCGTTGAAAAATTAAAGTTGAACTTTTTAATAAAATTGTAATTTTGTTATATCAGACTCAAATAGGACTAATTAATTTGTAATGACGACTTTAACTGCGAGAAAATCGAAGGACTTTCATATTTTTAAATAAATATCATATACATATTTAGTGTTTACTCTATTTAAATTATTAATCTTGTGTAAAATACTATCTTAATAAATTAAAAATAAGCAATTCATTTAAATAGCCTATTTTTTTATTACCGCTCATATTTTCTCTATTTAATTCCAAGTTTTGTTATTTCTAAGATTTTAAAATCATTTGGTAATAAATTTCATATTCTAAAATTTATCCTCGAAATAACAAGTTTCGGGGATCGGTTATTGACTGGTATTTTTTCACCATTAGTTAGTGAATGTTATGTATTTTTAATATGGGCGAAAGTAATCGAAAACGAAATTTAAAATTTGTTTTGAACAACTCTTCTGTCTTTCGAGTGGTGTGACCAAGGGCGGGTCCAGGATCCCCAAACACCAATTTTAATTTTTTAATAAATAATAGAAAAGCTTAATGAAAAAATGTTTTTTAAATAATCACATTAAAAGTCTTTTTAATGCATATTTTTTATGAAATAAATACATAAATTATTAATTTCTAATGTGTTTGTGTCCATTTTGTTTAGTTTCAGTATAAGGAAAAGTACCTCTTTGGTGTTTTTTAGACTATGACTTAAAAAATCACAATTTTCTGACGTTTCGTCTTAATTTAATCTTCGTCAATCCGTTAATAAAAAACAATGGCCGCCTAAAGAAAATTAAATTAACATCGAAATGTTTCTATAGTCCACCCGGAATTAAAATCAATTGTCAATGTCAAAATTTTTGAAATTATGTTGGAACGAAGCCTGGACGACTAACTTTAAATGGAGTTGCCAACGTTGAAACAATTTGACAATTGATTTTAATTCCGGATAGACTATAGAAAGTTGTATTTTTTTAGATGATAGCCAAAAAATACCAAATACCTTCCCTTACAATGAAAATGAATTATTACCACTTAATAAAATATTATGCGAAGATTCTCGAAAAGTAAAACAAGGAAATTGCGTAGAAATTTTTTTACGTCCAGAATTTTTTATTACTTAAACAACTGTATGTAAATTAA
Source organism: Tribolium freemani (assembly GCA_939628115.1). Taxonomy (NCBI): domain Eukaryota; kingdom Metazoa; phylum Arthropoda; class Insecta; order Coleoptera; family Tenebrionidae; genus Tribolium; species Tribolium freemani. The sequence continues at coordinate 12,339,123 of OW626785.1, read as the reverse complement.
CATTGCCTGTTGTATTTTATGTTGTAGTTTTTTTTTAATAATTAAAAAGAAAGTGTTGTTTTTGTCAATGAGAACTAATTATTTCAAAAACTTAGCGAAACCGACTAGTAAAAAAACGCTATCATCAACAACTACCTATGAATATCCAAAAAATGCACAACATATATAGAGTGATTTATTTGAGAAAACATAAATTTGCAATGTAAAATTTTTGGAAAAAAGTTTTTGGGCTTAAATTTTGTGCAAATTTATTTAAATATTTTAACATAACAAAAGTTTCATTCAATAGCTTCACCATTCTAGAAATTTTTGGAAGCCCCCCACCAAAATTAATCTCTGGATCCGCCCCTGGGTGACATTTACTAAATGTTGTAAAAATTCAAATGCCACATACATTTTTTACCAATATTTCCAATAATATTATATTCTTTAAAAAAAGTTATTTATTTTATTTACGAATTTAGGTGTTCCTGGCGGTTTTTTAAAGTTTCCCAAATATTGTTTTACCCCATAATAGTATTTGGTGACAAAATAATTCCTTCAATACCAAGAATGAGACAATCATTCATTCATAATTTTTTATTTAAAACTTGAAAAACTTCTAGATTTATGGTCAATTAAGTTCGTAAAAATTTTCGCATCTGTCCATAAGTTTCTACATCTTAACGAAATGCATACAAAAAACGTAAAAATAAGGTGAACTAGTTCCAAGTCACACCCGTCATCGCTATGAGGAACAATGACTCCGGATGTCTGAAAAAGGATTTTCCAAATCAAACATCCACATGAGTCCGATGACTAAGAACGAAACAAATTCTTGTCCTCTTTCTCCTAGCGATTATAATTTTTAATTCATAATTCAGTGACACCATTTATTAAAAATTCCTCGCAACTGAAGCAGGTACCGTAAACCTCTGGCAGGCACAAAGTACAAAAAATTGTAACGAACATTAATAAATACCAATTATATCACACGAGAGTTGATGACATAATCGCCGTAGTCTCGGCTTAAGCATTTTCCCTCCTACGTTATCATTAAAATTCCTTCAGCATCCTTGCACAGTCTACTTTTTAGGCAAAACTGAACACGAAATGGTCCTATGGTCTATTTCTTTCGATAAAATCTCGGCGACGTCTGAAATTTTTGCCCATCTTGTGTTCAACGAGCGATAAATCGGGAGACGTTGAGGTCACGGTCAAATTTGCTCAAATGGGCTGAAGGTTTGCATGTTTGATGCAGTCGTAAAAGGACGAGACCTACTTTAGCACCAATGACACCCTAAACTATAAATCCAGATTGCAGCGAAGACAATTAACTGTTCTTTGCGACAACACGAAAAATTGCAGTCTGTTAAAAGCGTCTACTTTCACTGCCAAAATCCGGGATTATGATTATCCATAACCATAAGCCAATGATAATAGAGATAACGGATGGTAAAGCAGTAGTGCAGAGAAACATATTAAAGAAAATTCCAATGCAGTAACAGTTAATTTAACATGTGCACATGCAATTCTTGCGAATAGTTTTCACTTATACGGATTGATTCTTGTTCCAGTTGTTCTTTTACAACATCTCTCAAGGCCCGACTGAGGTTTTGTAAAAATAATGCAAGTACACATTGCAAAATGTTATTTTATAATGTATGATATATCATAACAGATTATCAAGCTGCAATAATTATTAAAATTATCTTTCCATTGTTGGCTTATATCCTGAGTTTCGGAATATACTTACCTTGGTGATATTCCTGCTTACACCAAGTTGTGAATTTGTTTCTTCCGGTATGAGGAAAAGGGACTAAAAGATTTTGTGGAAATTTCACTTGCTACGTGATGAGTCAAGCTTTTCTCCATATCTGTACAATCCACGGAGATTGTAATGATTCAAAGTAAATTATAAACGGCTTTCTCTTCGTCTTTTCCTAGACGGAATTTTTGCCTAATGTGTTATTATTTGAAAAATTGTAAAAAGTCGAAGTGTAATCTAAGGAATTTGTAAGCATTCCAAGAATCCTGAGTGCACAGATACAACGTGAGACATTCCACATCTTATCCACAGGTACCATTTAAAAAAACATTAAAGGTTGGTGCTTAAATGCAGACAGGTAAAAAGGTAGCTTACCTGATGGAATTTTGAACATGGGGTGGATAACGTTTCTTTATCTAGTTTAGTATTCTTAGACAGTGGTTTAACGTACTAACAGAATGAAAAAAAAATAATATATTAAGAATAACAAAAGCAAATATCAAGAAACACAAAAGAGTGCATCACATTTTTCCCTTTTCTATTCATCAGTTAAAGAATCTTGTAGGTATTAAAAGTATTAACTTACACGTAGCTAATTTATTTCCGGATTGTTTTTTTTAATTCACATTAATAATAAATAATTATGACCTCGTTATTGATCGATGGTAGATTGTGAAACATTTGCATTTAGGAACTTCGTATTCCTGTTTGTTGTTACATGTTTATTATCTTATAACAGTACCAGTTTTATCAAAATTGCCACATTGTTTCCGAACACAATTTTCCCAAGAAATGCTAATTTTCGACTTTGTTCTGAAAGCGATCCATAAATAAATGATGAAAACAATAAATAGATAAGGTTAGTTAAATTATGTTATTCAAAATTAGCCATAAGTTCGGGCATAGGTTGCAAAGTATAAAAAGGATTGTTTTAACATATTAACATCATTTCAAAATCATAACATAACTTTTTCTTTAATGTTGATAATAAAAATCAATGTTATCTTGTTCTTATTAGCCGTTTCAAAACTATAAAAACACCAACGTCGCATTTTCTCTCAAAATTTGCTGTTATAAATTATTCATGCACTTCAAAGAAATAATAGCTAGTATAATTTATACTTTCAATGAGAGATCTAATCATTAATAACTATTGTACAATTTTATCAATCTTATTTAAAAAAATAATTCGGTAAAATGCGACGTTGACGTTTTTATAGTTTTGAAACAGCTAATAGTTATCTTCTAGCTAAAAAATTTAAAAATTTAAAAAATAGCCAGGATAAGCCAGATGTTTACAATAAATGTTTGAATTTTATTTTAAAGTCCTACAAAACTGAAAATAGATCTTAGAATAGGTGATTTAAAAAATATGTACAGGGTGCTGCATTTTGGATGTCCGAATAGGGGATCTTTGAAACTGAGAGGTTTAGAGAAAAACGATTGACACATTCTCGGGTCCGTTTTTTGAGAAAATAATTTTGGTCAAAACCACATCCCGCTATCGTCTTTTGTTTTCGACTTATAAACAAAAGTTGACATTTTAGCCAAATCTTAAAAAAATTATATCTTCCTTATTATAAAACATACACATTTGAAATAAAGGCACTTTTTTACAGAGAATTTAATAATGTTATCAGCGATTTTTTTAATCATTCGTTTAGCTGTAATAACATAAAGTTGTATTTTTTAAATTGGGATCATAGTTGGCTATGACATTTTCAAAAAGCTTATTTTTTTTGAACTAAAAACAATAGAAATACAGATTGATATTTTTATATACTTTTGATAAAAAAAAATATTTAAAATATTTGAAAGTAGTTAGCCATGTAAAAATTATTTCATATAAAAGGTTTGAATAATCTAGAAATTTTGTGAACGGTTATTAAAGTAAAAAATGTGAAATTATAAAAATAGCTATGTTAAAGTTATTTTCAATTGAACAAATATACGATCGTAGCAGATTTTAATTACATAAAAAATGTGCAGAAAATTGAAAACGATGTGTCACTACCATTTGATAACACTTTTTTATGATTTAGTGAAGTGCAGTGGAGGTGACGTTGATAATGTTATGTATTTTTTTTATCGCAGATGGGATTTGATATTGGTATTTGGATTGACATTTTTTTTGTAAAATAAAATTTTATTGACAAGCAATCACACAATTAATAAGATTTTCCTTTTTCCGACATTGCATGTTTAATTAGAAAATAGAATAGCAATAAGTAAGCTTGCCATTTTAAATCCACAAACAAATAATTTTTATTATTTTTTTTTAAGATTTTTTAAGATTTCGCTGAAATGTCAACTTTTGTTTATAAATCGAAAACAAAAAATGATAGTAGGATGCGGTTTTGACCAAAATTATTTTCTCAAAAAACGGACCCGAGAATGTGTCACACGTTTTTCTTTAAACCTCTTAGTTTCGGAGATCCCTTATTCGAACATTCATTCGGGCACCCTGTACATTCAATTTCCTCAAGAAGTCATCTTATTTAATAATGATTTTCTCAACATTTCCTCTAATATTGAAAATGATTTCCAATGACCTCTGATTTCCTTAATTTTGTACACCGATTTCCTTTGCGTAAAAGACCTTCGAAAAAATATCGAAAAAACTGATCTATTTTTACAAACTAGGTTCTTTCCAATTTCTTTTGTTTAGATATAATACACCAGTTAAAAAATAAATTAAGAGTAATAAAGAACAAAAAATAAAAGAAGGTAAAATCGCTAAAAATATACCCGTATTTCCTCAATTTTTTTGTTGAATAAAAAGTTGTAACTTGCATTCTCGCTTACATTTCAGTTTCTTAAGCAAATTGCATATTATTTCAACAACATTTAATTACCCCGTAGTTCGCTTCTTAGTCATGTAATAACAACTTGTAATAATTACAATACACTCCATTTTTTCAATGTTGTTAAAAGTGAATGTTATGGAAATGAAAAGACAAAACGCTGATTTACTTTCTAAACGTTTATAAATCTCACTTATTTCATTCACAATTGAATTATAATAAATAACAATTAAAACGCTGTTTCTTAATTTTAGAAATATTTTCAATTGCTCTATTAGATATGGTGCATATAACAGATACACTTTTCCCTTCCGGTATTACCTACTATCTCCTGTAAATAAGTTCTGCTCATTTTCACAATTAAAGATTTTAACAACAAGGAAATGCCGGTTCTAGTATATGCACTTTACACGAATTTCTCTTTGCTGAAACTTATTTCTGCAATTAAATAAAAAAGGCAGCGAACAGAAGGAATTTTTTACTACACATAACTACAATAGATACCTTCAATAAATTTTTCGTTCAGACAAAATTATGTCTTCGTACTACGGTATTGTTGTTTATTGTTGCCAACTCTACACGCATTTCTCTATGCTAAAACATGTATCTGCAATTAAATAAAAATGCAGCAAACAGAAGGAATTTTTTACCACACATATTACATTTTAATTCAGAGTTAGCGAATGGAAATAAAAAATTAAAAACTTTATAAAAAGATGCCGACTTAAAGGTGTAATAAGGTGCGAGTAGAATGTTTGTGAAGTGGTTATTTAAAAATAGTAGGTAGTAACTGATATTTTTATTAAAAATAGTATTTTACGTATCATGTCCGGAAAGAGAGGTTTTACTGGACGAGTAAGCAAATACCAGGACGAGTCGAAGACGAGTCCTGGTAGCTTACCAGTAGCAGTAGAAGGTCACTTTTCGGTCAACTTTTTTTTTGCATCCTGATGAGGATTTATTCCAACTTCATTGTCTCGTTTTTACCGGACTAGTCCGGGAATAATTATCAAGCGGATTAGTCCGACAAAATGGTACTTTCCGGCATGAATATTATGAAAGTAAAACGTTCATTACGGTACGGTTCAAAAAAAAGTTATTTGTTCTAACAAAACTTTTGAGAAAATGCCTTAGATAGGATCGAAAAATCGACTCTTATCTTGTGTCTTGTGTTCTTGTAGAACCGCCGTTTTCCAAAAATCCAAACAGTTCTTCCAACTTATGCACCAACTTAGTATCTGTTATTATTTTATGATGTTCACCTGTCATATTCGAAAATGTTTAATGTTTTAGATTAAATTATACTAGTCCATTCATGCTACATTAATCACAACAGTCAAACTATCAACAAGAGGTCCATCGATCTTCTTGACAGTGGTAGATTTGACCGTAGTAAAATTTTTAATTTGGACATAAATTCCTGTCTCTCCGGTGCTTCCTGGGCAACTAAATCAGTCGCCTGCCACTTTCAGTTGGTTGGTAAAATTTTTCGGAATGCTCCCATCCTTTGGCAACAAGTGTGGTGATTAATCGATTATTTACACTCTGGCTATCCCACCTTGCGCGTCTTCTTCGCCTTGGTCGAGGCGCTAGTTCTTGGTCGTGGTAAAGTCGGTCGGCCTGATTCCATACCACCGGTCTTCGGCTTCTGCAGTCAGTATCGCCGGTGAGCTGACAGGTGCAAAACCGCCGAGTGCTAACAGTTCTTCGCCGGTCCGCGCGATGGTCGTGTGTCAGTGCAAGGGGTTGCTGAAACCCCTTCGAAACATGTGCAATTTTCCTTTGACTTTTATTTTGGGAGTAATTCTGATGACGAACGGTGAGTTGCGATTACGCTAATGCGGAGTTTACCGCATTTTTAGGTTGCGGTCCGATAACGGTCGCAACTGTGTAATTGTTATTTTACTTCTTCAGCTAACTCAGAAGCAACACGAATTGTTTTATTATGTGTTTATTGTAATCACGGATTTTTATTTGGGTAATTGCTTGGGTGGTTTGAGTGTACCGTTAAAACATCGAACTATTTTGACCCAGATACAAAACGGTCCAAATTGTTTTCTTATTATGAGGGACTATTTATTTTCTAATGAAGACACGATCTCGATCGACAGGCGATTTAATTTTTGATAAGGAGCTTTCTATGAGTAAAGCGGCTTTTTCACTGCGCCGGCATGCACAAAATGTATCAATTATTATACCTAAAAGATGTAATTAAATGTTTCCAAGCTGACGGGTCTAATGTAAGTTTTATTTATAAAATGTGGAAAAATATAGTTTTGCTAACACAAGTGTATGTATTCAAAACATATCGCGATTTCAAAGACGATATTAAATTATATTTCGAAAATCATCATGTTTCCGGGTATCCCATTTTGATAATTACTGATTATTTTTTACAAAATTCTGTATTAAGTCTGGTAGACACAGGTGTACTCCAAAAAAGGTTAAAAAATACTTCCAAATGGTAAAGAAATATTGTTATTCAAACAATCTTTAGCAATGAATTACTTACTAGTTTCCAACATTATTTTAGTTTCAGCTTTACTTTTATTGGTTCACTATTTTTTTATAAATTATTAATTAATAAAAAAGGCGACAAAAAAATGGAAATTGATTTTTTTCAGGATTATTTGTAAATTAGTTTTTAGTCAATTGATCTTCATAGATAGAATTACAAATTGGCTAAAATTTGTAAATCATAAATTAGATTATTTATTTTGATATTTCCCGTTTATTTTTTGGAAGTATGTCTCATCTAAACAAAAATAAGTAAAAATTCCGTAAAAAAACAATATCTGATAAGTAATAATTCTTTCAGTAACAATAATAAAGTTATCTGCCTAGTAGTATTGGAAATAAAAATAAGATGTATTCGCATGTATTGAACAAAGATACACAAAACAGGACTGAAATAACCCATTTTTAATTGTCCGCAAAAGTTTATTATTTGTTTTCTCAAAACTACTGTTAGGTGACTTATCTGGTTTCTGCATTAACCCTACGATAGGTATGTTAAAAATTTCAGAAAAAAATTAATTACCTATTTTAGAGACAGCTTTTATTCATATAAAAAAAGTAATTTTTTCTTAAAAAATCCATCTTTCAAAAAATTTAAACATTTTGTAGAGTGGATAGATAATTGTCAAAGTAATTGTAATGAAATAAAGATGTCAAAGTAATTGTAATGAAATAAAAAAAATAAATATAAATATGCGTATGGTGGTAATGCCATCACCCAAGTGCCAGAGTTTTCAGGTCGCATCTACAGCCTCTGACCTGACCTAACGACCACTAACTAGTAGTGACCGGGACCGACGGCTTAACGTCTCCTCCGAAAGACGAGTTAGTTGCGATGTTTTTGGCATTACATTATCCGGTCACCCATCCAAGGAATGACCGGGGTCAGTGCTGCTTAACTTCATAAATTAATGAAAACCTATGAAATCAGCTAGTCTATGCAACTAATTGTAATGAAATAAAGATGTAAAATAAAGAAATAAAGATAAGGAAATAAAAATCTCAACCATTAGAAACACAAAATACCATTATTATTAGGTATTTAAAAAATATTATTTTAAGAATATGTAGTACGATTTAGAATTAGAACCGTAATATACTCTTGTTTAAGAAGAGCTCTTCAACAGAAAATGTTTTTATTAATCAACTGAGAATAAAAAATGCATTCAGTCGCAAATAAAAAATAAAATGATTGTAATTACCTAACATTTATCACGTTAGTAACTGCTGGTAATTTAACTTTTTAGTCTTACTTTTGAAATGTCGTAGGTATATTTTAAAGAAGCAATAATAATCTATCGACAAAGTTATCAATGGATTTTTGAAAAATGTGGAACGGTAGTTTAGTTTTTTATTTATTATTTTAGTGATCCTGAAATTGTTATTTTTCAAGTCAATTAAGCTTCTGAGTTGCAGAGAATTGGGTTTATTTCATTTTTATGTACAATTATAAGATAAACTGCAAATCACAAATTGTAAGAAATTCTCTTAATCAGGTGTTGTTCTTTGAGAATCGCAGTGCTAACGAGATCTTCACGTCATCACATCTTTAAACGAGTGATCCATTTCCCATTATGTACCCACTTTAATGACTCTAAAGTAGGTAGAGTGAGTCCATTTAATGATCAATATTGTACTTGATTGAAGTTATTTCTTAATTAAACTGTTACTTCAACTTTAGATATTTTATACCACCACTCCTCATTACATTCCACATCTCTTAGTCATCGCATCATTCGAAAAAAACCCTTTTTTAACATAAAATATGTTTCAGAGCATTAAAATTGGGTCAAAACCCCACATCACGATGTAAAATTATACGTTAAACAATTTTTCGTCAGTAGACCGTATAAACGTTGCACCTAATTTTGTAAATCAAAACTCTATTAACATAATAATCATAATTTTCACTTTTTATAAATAAGCACCTTCACTCTCGTATTCCAAGGGCTTCGCCCGGAAAGACCGGAATTCCGGCTGAAACCCTCATTTCCAACTTCCATAAGTTTACATTTATGACTTTCTATAAATTGTCATGGAAATAAATCACTCTGTAATTTAATCACGAGGGTACCTACATCTTCTTTACTTTCATTTCGTATAATAAAAATGTATATGAGACTGTTTTTAAACTACAAGTGAAACTCGAGATGGAAAATTATGGCATAAATAAAAAAAATTCTTGGTACTGCCTATGTTTTAGATTCTGCTGCCAAGTGTAGCGTTTAACAGTTCAAGTAACCGTTAATTTGAATAACATGAAGGATTCGATCGAAATCAACATCATCATGTAAAATTACAGTGCCTTGCTAAAATATCAGCGTGTCGGATGTCGTAGCGATACCATCAAACTCGCAATTTCCATTAGAATCAGATATTTTTGAAAGTAGCGACAAATTGCTCCATCCACTTAATCGGCACATTTTTACGACAAAAGCTAATCGTTGCCTCAGACTTGCTAATTATTTTTTGTTAAGTCTCGAATTAAGCGAAATTGCCTGACCTTTCGGGCATTCAAAGCGCTTCACATTTGCATAATATGTTAATAACTTGATTAAAAACATTGAATTTATAACGGAATACGATCGTGCAAATCTTGCTAAATCTACAATAAATTACAACACTTTAAGCGCTGCATTTATATTAGTTATTATTGTAAAATGTCATGTAACTGCAGTTTAATTAATCGCTAACGAACATCCGCAACACCTACACCACGATGACGCCTCTAGCCATGCGTTAACTATAACAATGGGCCCTTTTTGCAACACCTGTGTATCAGCCAACTGACGAGGACGCAATTATCAAGCCGGGGGATAATGCTTAAGATTTTTAACGCTGTAAGTCCGACTAAGTACAAGTTATTATTGACCAGAGGCGAGCTTAAAGCACGCGCGGCTTTGACAATGAAGGCTAAGTCGCAATCATGTAAATTGCTTATGCTTCTTTTCGAATTCTCTGAATAGCGGAATAATTAACATCCGGATAAAAAGCAGTAAAAATTCTTTCGTAAATAAAGGTTTGGAATGAAAACGACATCAGGCCGCTCTTTTTGCCAACGTTTATATAATGTCATTAGTGCAGTGTAATTAGATGCGTCATTACGTTTGGAAAATGTATGGAAAAGAAAGCTTCACTTGACTGAAATTACAGTCAAAAAAATACGCTAAATGACGAAATATTGCCTCTTAATCACTCAATCACCTTATAAGATGCAAATGTCAGTGTGGTATTATCAAAGAACTTTGTTGCTGCAATTATATTTTATTTTTACGTAACGAAGTAGCCATTTTTATAAAAAACATTAATTTCTAAAAAAAATTAATAAAAAGGCACAATAACTATGCACCAATCTAATACATTATTGAGCTTTTAAAAGCTTTTAAACAAAACCACTGAACTTTTTAACATAATTGCTCGATTAATTGAATGATAACTAATTTTTATTTGAAAATGTAACATCTTAACATTTAATGAAAAAAATACAAAAATTTCACCTATTCACAAAGACCTCATCTGCTTCTACTGCAAAAAATATTTATAATTTTATTTTAAGAAAAAACACTAGGATTTAATAGATATTTGATAAACTTCACAACCCCCAGAAGTTTGATGTAAGGTTTAAACCAATTAATTTGTTGATTAAAGTCTCAGTTAATATTAATTGTTTTTTGTTTTAAAAAATGAGTCTTAATTTGGGTAGCTTGTGTAAAAACTAAGGCATGTTTTAATCACTATTCCTTTTAAAATAACATTCCTTGTTAAAATCTAATAAAAGGAAAAGCAATAGAAGAATTCGTTTTTCACTACAATAATTTTATTACCATAAAATTTCGATTAATTAAAAACGAATGAAACTTATTAGCAAAGTGGAAGATCAAATTCTGCAGAATCAACTTTCCCTGCGATTTTGTGATTTTGTGTCTTTTATGCGTTACACTTTTCGACCACAAAATTTGAAAATCTGTTCTTTTGTCACAGTCTATAATTTCCTGTTTCCGTTCTCTGACTTATCACGTCATGATCCTGTCTGCATCCTTATTTTTTACTTCTACCCGTATTGCACTATTAAACGATTAATAAGTGATAACACAATCAGGAAGCAACTTTCTCTGCCATTATTGTGGTTGTTCTTGCGCAAATAAATTCACACCGTGCACGCATTTGTGATTTAAAAAAAAATGGAAATTATCAACCCTTTTCCGGCAGCGGTGGCTTCCTTTGAAAATTACTGACACGCATACTTAGATAAACGGGTTTACAACCTTTTCAGTATTTCCAACCGGTACCAAACACAACTGGTGTACGGCAACGGTTCACTAATAGTTTTCTCAAGAATCTTGATTTAGCGACACGTACGATTTACTTTTTATCACCTGATCGTTTAGTTACTTTCAAACAATGCAGGATCAGTATGGACATCACTTACGCTTCTCGACTGTGTTGTAATTTTTTAAGGAAAGTCGTATAAAATTACCTATGCACTACGTAACTAATTTGACTTGGCTGTCTGCGGTTTACATGGTTCTTGATATCATGCACTTGTAACTTATTGTCTGAATTGTGCCAGTAACCCAGAAATGAAAATTAAGGCGTATATTAGCTCCCATTTATACATGAGAACCAGATCCTCGGATTTTGCGCTAGAATATTGAATTTCTCAAAGTTTCTATGCCGATTATTATTGTTTTTATTTGATATTGACGATAACATTGTTACATACTGTTCCTTCAAAGAATCATTTTAAATTCCCAGGCCACTCATAATTAGCTTCACACTGGGTTTTAAATTTATGTAGTACGCTACGCCATATACTACAGTAGTTATAGTAGAATAATGACTTCTCCGTCTTTTTCCTCCAATTAAAAACTGAAAAATTACGCTTGGTCGTTACAAATAAATAATATCTCAAAGTAGAAAGTTTCAAGGAATGTTGTCCAATCACTCAGGATAACATTTTTAGTTGATGGATCTACACCATAACACAATCACATTCGTTTAATATGTAATATCATTAAAATGTCGTATTGGGTATACAATTATGAGGTGCACGAAGCAAAACCTAGAAGAGAGAAAGAAAAACAGACAACTCCTACCGCCTCATTCCCACGTGTAAAAAGTTAATTATTATTTCACAGTGATCCATGAAAAATATTTATACGTTATAACAAAAAATGATAAATGAGTATCAATGTAGATCGTTCAGCATCATCAAAATATGTTCGTCATTCGTAGTCTTCAGATCACAGAGCACAAAGAGTTTTTTTATAACATGCTACTCAACGTAATAAGTAACATGAGATCGAAAATATACTCCATTAGAGCAAGCCTTGAAAGTGAAGTGTATCTTTAGCCACATCATATGCTGTGTAAAACCAACATAGGACAACATAACTTCAAAAGTGTGGCCGTAAATAAACGACTAAAATGTGGCTAAAGTGTAAATAAACGGCTAAAATATGGCTAAAGTTCTGCAGGCACAGCTTGCTCTAATTGAGTATATTTTCTATCTCATGTTATATTTAGTATTGGACTTGTATGACACTTTTTCATATATCGACATCTCAAATAGTATTATATTGTTTATTAAATTTTTTTGGAAACTGCATGAGAGTAACAAATAACTAAAAAAGTAATGTATAAAAACTGACTACCACAACTATAGGGCCCACATAATTAGACAACGTGACCCTAGACACCAATATTTTTAGAGATTTTACATTGATTGCCTACTTATTCTAGTTATTCCGGTCACGTAGCTCTTGATCAGCTATTCCATTCATACTCAAACAAGGAATTTAAAATGAATAAACAATTACAGACAAAAAGTAAGAAGCTGCATTAAAAAAGATGTTTGTTTTCTATAGTTAGGAAACATTAAAATTATTAATTTGTTAGTTTTTCATTTCTCTCATCAGTTACGTGAATTATCCATGGTTACGGTGGATATAGATTAGCTAATTTATCTCCATTGTGTTAGAAAGTTTAATAGGCTTGTTAGATTGGTATTAGACATTGGTATTAGAAAAACACCATGTTTGTATATGCTAGAGGAATTTTTTGCTAGTTTTGTAGAATTCGTCTTGATTTGTTTAAACGATGTAAAGACAAATTTTACACTGTACTTATAAGCATTGTAATGATTAATGGAAATTATAGGATGGATTTCTATTATACACACATCAAAACAATATAAGGGAAGGATTATTATTCCGCCACAAGATATGTAAAAAACTAATAGAATCTGCACTTTATTTATTACCTTTCCATGTTTTCAAATTCCTTTTCCTTATTCGAATTAATCAAACCAAAAACTACTCATTACACTGACCTCTTCTAACAGGTCATACAAAAGGCAAAAAATCAAAGAGATTATAACACTTTGTACAGTGTTTCGGTTCAGTCGTTTCCTCCTCGTTTTCATACCTTTCTAATCTTTTCTTAAACTTAAAACCACTGCAAATTACGATTGACTCAGATATTCACACAAATGATTATCCATTAACAGTTTCATCCTTTAGTTCAACAAAGATACAATTACATCAACAAAAAATGTGCTTGCAAATTACAAATCTACTAATGCAAGACTCTTATTTATTTTTAATATTTTTTAATCAGCTCATACTCGAGGTGAGTCTATATGATGCAACTATTTAGAAACACCAAAGACTTCCGATTTAAATTATAAGGAAAAGTGGGACAAAACATTTATGTGCGCTAAAATGAGGATATGCATTTTTCGAAAAAACTTTATGCTGCTATTTCTCATTATTTGTGGTAACCACAAGGTCTCTTAAAAAGAAGTTTACTACATAATTGACTTTGAAAAAAAGATGAATCTCGGATGAGCGCTATTGTGTAATACAATATGGTAGTTAATTTAAAGATAAATCATTTCCTTTCTGTTGACTTGTCCTGCCCTGCTCCAAGCTTAGTAAAAATCACAAATCTTTGCATGTACTGCGATTGCCAACTTCTTGTTTACAATTGTTTCAGTCCTGATTAAATTGTAGGAAGTTTACTGACTTATTAACCTGTCATGTCGCTTCAGACATTCATCACATGTTGCATCTAGATTTATCTGTTGTAGGTGATTCACCGTAAGGCATACAATAGCGCACTATTAGAATACTAATAAATTATAGTTATTGGCAGATGATCCTCAATCCTTAAAGACCCGAGATTTGGCGCACTCCCATCTGGCACTCTTTGTGTACTTACATCAGCACTTTTTTCACTTACCTAAAACCAACAAACCTCTTCCTGCAGCACCCAAAGAACCGTTTTATTTATGTCTGTGGTTACCACCTCAAAAACCGTTTCCCGAATTCGAAAAATTTTCGTTATTCCATCGACTCAAGCATCAGTAATCACGGTTCCGCTCTACATGCTTCCCACCTGCTGCATTTCCGGCAGACGTTTACCCCCGTCAACCTGCACACGTCTTCTAGTGAACACAAAAACCTAAAATCGCAAAAATCTTGCAGGAATTTCCGCCGAAGAGAAACTCGGATGCCGCTTTCCCGGAGCTCCGGCGCACTCGTCGGTGGTGTTTTCCGACGAAAATCTCGGCCCCGGCGCCGTGGCCACCTACTCCTGCGAGCGAGGTTTCGAACTCCTGGGGCCCTCCAGACGCGTCTGCGAAAACGGGCAATGGCTGCCCGAAGGAATCCCGTTTTGTGGTGAGTCGATTGTTTAATCCCGGTATGGGCTTGTAGAGTTAAGTAGGTAAGCAGCCTCGAATTGTGAGTAAACAAAGAGGTAAAATGTAATTTCACTTAAGACGCGATGACGATGAGTAAACTGCGAAATATAACGGACCGGAGCCCCCAAGTAGGCCAAGCATAAGTCATGGGCAAATAATAATCAGCACAGACAGGAAGTCGGCCTAAATTCCAAGCGTGTTCCGGTCCTTATGCAATTACACTTACTTTACACGCGGATTTTCCGGATTTTCCGACCTGTTTTATTCCAAATCCGGTAGTTTATTGCTAGAAAATTACACGAACAAACTGATCCAGTTTCGCGAAGGTGCAAATTAATTTAAATTTGCTCACTGATTAACAGTACTTCAGTTACAGTTTATTTCTTCTCTTCATTAAAGCTCTCCAAAAAACTTTTCTCCTTCAAAGAACTTGGAGCTTCCGGATATAACTATAATTTATATATAATTTGGTTAAAGGTTGGAGGAAATACAAATACTTGGCGTTTTAACAATATGGATAGTTATAGACAATTTTAACTGAGTGTTAATTGACGTCCTATTTATTTATAATTAGTGCTCTAAATTGCTCAATTAAATCGTGATTTCCCAAATATTTAATTTTTTATAATTTCTATTTCTGAATGAGCAAAATTAAAAGTCACAAGCATTTTACTTTATGCTTTCTGACGCCCAAATGCGTGATTGAGGAAATAATTTTCCACTAGGTAACCACAAAGTGCCACACTAAGCACATCATAAAGAAGATTTTCTGCAATTTTAAATGTCACCAATATTCTACTTTAGTTTTACATTCAAATTAATTTAAAATTGTTCATCAAATAAATTCTCCATTTTTTCTTATTACCAAGCATTTGGAATTTACTCTGGAATTAACTTGTTTTCTAAAAAAAAATTATCAAAATAAGAATGAATACCAGATGACTGATGAATCCTAATGAAATTTAAATTTATGGAATTTGATTTTCCCAAATTGGTGAAAACCAGTTCTTAACAGTTACATTTTTGCCGGTAGAAGTTTTCACGTGAGAAAATGTCAATAATTAAGTGAAAAATGCAAAAGGTATGTATTTATTTAAAAATAAAAATTATAAATTAGGATACCTTTAACACAATTTTGCCAACAACAAACAATTTATTGATAAGTATGTACTGGTTTCCAGAAAAGAAGATTTGGTTAACAGCATCTGACAGCTTTTCAGCTCTCAAAAAAAAAACAACCAAATTTAACTTAAAATAAATAGACGAAAGGGTCTACGAACATGGCAAGAGTGTCTTCGATTCGAGAATTTCTTCCTTATTTTTTTATATTCTGTGACAAGTCTAAAGAATCTTAAAAAATTAACTTCAAAATAATGGACAGTTGAAAACATTAAAAACCTACTCGTATATTCAGAAACACCAACTCGAAAAAATTATATTTTCGAGGCGCAAAAAAATGTGTACCTGAAAAGCCTTCAAGGGAGTGTTAGCAAGAACATTTCAAAATATCGAACTATGTACTATACAAAAGATAGCTGGAGAGTAGTAAGTAGGGGAGAGTGGCCCAAAATGATCCCCCTAAGCTAGAAATGCATGTAAAAAGTAAAGTATACAGGAGAAGATGTTCAAATATATTTTTTTGGAATGCCGGTAGGCTGTACTTAAATATTGCCTAACTAATTTTTTTATATTATAGGTAAGCAATTTTTTGAGGACAGTAATGTAGATGTTTGCAAGGATGGTTTTACCCGCATAGGTAGGGCATAACTGCCATAACTGCCTCTCAGTTTTTCTTTTATATATTAGAACTATGTTCTTATCTGCAACAAAATAAAAACAATAAAACCATTTAGTATTTGTTAAAAACATAAAAATAAAGTCGAGCCTGATCATTCAGTAAGAGATCATTTTGCCCGAAAGTGTGCATATTGCATTAGGTCATGGTAACTTCATAACGGCTCTGTTTAATATTTTTGTAAACTCGTCAAATATTACGCAAAACTATGTATTTTCATAAAATATATGCAACTTAATATTCCTACTTCTATGACAACACTGCTACAATAGTTTAAAAGCTCTTATCTTAGATCAGACAGCATAAAAACACGTTTTCACAAATATTTTTATAAAGCGATGCTACCTTGTGCATTATTTGTGGCCAACCAAACATGGCGGCTCGACTGATCGTAACCACCCACTCAAACCACAGAGAGTAACAATGGTATTAAAAATAAAAGGGGATCATTATGTCCGCAGGGATCATTTTGGGCCACTCTCCCCTAATGATCGCTTAAAACATTCTTATAGGACTACGTAAACAAAATGATAAGCAGAGACTTTTCGAAAACTATGTATCAAATCTAAGGTTCTCCTGGCTTATCTTACATTTTTTGCATTTTTGTAGTTACAAACTGATTGCGTTTTACTGTTTCAAGAAAAAGAAGAACACAGCAGAATGGCAAAATAATCTCAACTTTCTATGGTTTTTCTAACAGTGGACTGAACTATTTAAAACATCAAGCAACAAAAATAAACACATAATTGAATTTCTACTTAGTCGGTGTTGTTAATATAAAATTCTAGTCTTCAAAACCTAAGAGCCATTCAGATGCAACAACCACACCAACACAACGTAGAAATAAGTTCCCTTTCAGTGCCTAGAATAGCGTTTTTATGTTTTTATTTATGTCTTCCAGTTGTGATAAGCTACAATTACTGACAGGCATAGTTCAAAGATTACATCTAGAGTAGCGACAAATTAAAGCGTAGGTAGGTATATGTTTAGCGATGTGTGAAATTGCCTGAGGAAAAATCCGTATTGGTCATCAATTATTTACTATATTTTATACAAAGACTATCGGGTGTGCTTCCACTATAAATCTTCAATGGTATAAAACATAATAATTATTATAATTATAATGTTTAGGTTTCTTTCTTAATCTACCATTGAAATCACTCGCGGCTCCACACTCCCGTAGATATTAAAAATGATACACGATTTAAAATTAAATCAACTATAAGAAACGCGTTTCGTGCTATTGTGTCTAACAATTGGTATTCTTTGCGTCCTACAAACTGACCTATGAATAGAAGTTTTGAAGTACCTACCTATACAAAAATTCCAGATGACTTGCTCTTAAATATTGAAGCATAATAACAGTTAACAGTATTTGTTGATTTATAATGAAACACCTACAAAGCGTGTCATGAAATTGTTCGTGTGTTGGTAACACAATTCACCATATGTAAACTCCGCCGGTGATATGTCCAAGACCCAGACCTTCACAGAACGCGCAAAGCATTTCTACATAGGCGGGTCAAGGCCCACATCCTCCAACGTTTTACTAACTGTTTTCAGATTTCTGACAATAATAAAAGGGTCAAGTTCACATTTGTTTATCCATACAAGTGCATTGATTTAGAATTAAATGCAAAAAACGTGTATTCCAATTACCTTAATTTATTCCCTTCTACGACATGTCGTAATCGTTGCACCGTTAGTTTTATGTAAAAGGGAATATTGGTAGTAACTTACGTAAGTAATGATGTGGATCTTTTTACAACTCTTATTAATCATCAGATAAACAGGTTTTATAAATTAGACTAATTTAATTTAATTTTGTTGCATATCATCATCTTAGAGCATCTATAGCATCCGCCCATCAACATTCCTGTGAACTAAGTCGATTTAAATTACTAAAAATTAACAAGAATTGTCTGAAAATCGCAAATTTTTCACACTTGTGAAGCTAAAGGCTCCTGATGATAAAACGTACTAAATCGCTCGGAATTGGATGGAAAAATGTGTTCATTAAACTCATTTTTCAAGTAATCCTTGTCTATAAATTTACCTACTTTCCATTGATTTTTATTAAATTAATTTTGCAAAATATTAGTGTAAACTAGTTCGACTTTTAAAGGGATTTTGCGGTTGATTTTCCTCAATTAAAACTTTGTAAACAGGCGAAATACTTTCTAGGATTAATTAAAGCCATCGGTTGACATCTGAAATATCTGTTTGGTAGAGCCGGCAGAGCGAATGAAGTGTAAAGAAAGTGATTTCCATCCGATTAGGCACCAGATCTGCGTCGCTCCTCCGATAAACAATCACAAAAAGTTGACCTTATTTTGCAAATTATAGATCACAAAAGTGAAAGAAGAGTTTTAGGCCAGTTTAAATCAATGACTTTCGATTCGCCAATTACCAATAAATTAACGGACAAATTTAGTGACACAGTTTAACTTTCTACCGAAGAAGATCGCAAAAACCGTCGTTTATTAAATCGTCGGAATTAAGATCCGTGTGAATGAATTCTCGAAGTCGCATTCCAGGTCTCGTCCATATTAATGATTTCATGGTCCTGTCGCTTCACGTAAACTGCTTGAAAAATATTACATGTTTGAGATGCCCGAAGAAGCTAATAACCGACTGAAGAAGTGATGAGTTACGCCCCCAAAATTAAGATTATGGTAATTAACCGTCATAATTCTATGAATGTTGTCCAAGCAGGTGGGCTATTCCCACTAACGGTCCACGTTTTCGTTATCTTTGACTTGATGTTATGTAAATTTGGGAGAAAAGTCCACAGTTTTATTGATTTATACGTGACTCTAACATTCACCCGAGTCCAGCCAGACAAAAATTCACGTTGGTGTTGTAACAGTTTCGCTGAAAAAATTAACCTTTGACAGACTGACCGTTGATTAAGGTTACAGCAACCAGAACAGTATAAACAATCATTAGTCATTATGGCACTATTTCAGCGTGTTTTGTGCAAACTTTCCGCGTTCTTTGGATACCTCCACATTCAGTGCGGAAAGGAAATGGACGCTGGGTTGGGCGTGTTGCTGTGAACATAATTGATGCTGCAAAGCACGGACTTGTGCACTTAAATTCATTTTCAGGATTACTCTAATTCATGCGGGAATTTTTCAAATAAGAAACCACACCATGTCACAAACTCCAAAACATTTATTTATTTATTTTCATTCATTAGCCTCCCTGTAAAGCGTGTAAATTACCAGAGATTGTGAGGCAAAAGTAAAAAATTTGTTAAGTATGTGTTAGTTATAAACCACACGTGTTCAACCGGTAACAACAAATCAGGAGATCGTGCAGGTCAGGCAGCTTGCTCTAGCTGTTTGCTCTTATCTTATGAAGGTTTCTTGAAAAAAAGGGATTAAATAGGTACATTTATTACGTAATTCATGGCGTTTAAATCCCCTGGAATGAGGACTGAAGGAGAGGCTTTCATGCATGACGAACAAATAAAAAACAAAACAAAAATTAATTCACAAAAATATTTTACACTTTTCGAAATGGATGCAGAACTTGAGGATTCTGCCATTACTGTACTAGTAATGAACTTCCAAATTTTTAGTTGTTTTCTTTATAAAAAGTTTAAATTAGAAATAATAGTTATTTATTGTATACACATAAGGGTCTTACAATGTGTCCTATCCGCGCAAAGGTTTAAACACGAGAACGAAATTTGAGCGTTTGAATAAAACACATGCAAGACCAGTATGCAATACAACGTTTTATCCACAGCCAGACAATAAAGACTAAATCCCAGACTAAATCAATATTTTCAAATTATTTTTCAAAATTTTCATTTGACGTTTTGAAGTGACGTTTCTCAAATTCATTTAAAAAAATATTTATAAAAAAATGTTTTTTTTAAAAAAGCTTTTATTTAAAAAGTAAAAAATAATGTACTTGAATCACAGGAGAATATTTTTTCTTACAGGTTGAAATTCTAAAATTCATAAAAGCTTTGGGAGTTGTCAACTGAACAAAGTAATTCTGTAATGCCGTAGTTTTATAACTCCCAAAGCATTTATAAATTTTAGAATTTTAACCTGTGGAAAAAAATATTCTCCTGTGATTGAAATACATTATTATTTTTTACTTTTTAGTGCATCTTTTAAATAAAAGCTTTTTTTAAAAAACATTTTTTTATATATCTTTATTTTTTGCTTTTTAGTCTTTATTTATTGCATAGATTTATTGTTATTACACTGTGCGTCTACCGTGACGTCCAAATGACCAACATACCGTCTATGTCGGTATAAGTTACGGTATGTACAAATCGAGAACCCTTTTGTAAACATAACCTAAATTTTAAAACCCCATTTAGCACCTTTAGGGGGTAATTAACTATATAAAATTGCATTGTCACGCAGATTACGTAAGCATGTTAAATTTCATTTCATTGCGACTACAGGACCCCTCTCAAATTTACAAATCGAGAACCCCTTTGTAAACATAACCTAAAACTTCAAAACCCCATTTAACCCCTTTAGGGAGTATTTATCTATATAGGATTGCATTGTCACGCAGATTAAGTAAGTATGCAAAATTTCAATTCAGTGGGACAACGGGAACCCTTTCAAATTTGGCTCCGAAAAAATAACCGACAGACAGATAACATTGTGAGTTAAATAAAATCTTTTAATAAAATAGAAATACTGCATTAGTTCCGGTTTCGTTTATAGTAAATCTGGCATCTACAACGAATAAAGAAGAAACCAACCATATTTTCTCATTTAATATAAAGGTAAATGTGAGAAATGCAGTTTAATTTCGTTACGGGTCTTATGGTGTTTTCATAAGACCTATAGGTTTTATTGGTATCATTAGACGTCTCCCAGTAGCAATATTATGACCTAATAATAGTCTAACCGTGGATAAAGTCGGTTTTTAAGATCATATTTTTTATTTTAAGGGCGAGAAACCTAAATCAAGTTTCTGACAGAATTAGGTATTGAGATTCCCACAAGCTGTGAGAAATTGTTAAACAACGATGTCCGACTGCAGAAAGTAATTATTTAAACCAACATTACCAACCATTTAAAGAAGAAAACCATAATTTGCTGATTTGGAAAGATGGTACTCAATTTAATTAACATAGCTGTAAAAATTCTCAGATACCACTAATACATAATTACATCAAAATAAATGGGAAATAAACAATTATAGTGACCAAAAAACACTGGCTACATAGCAAAATTTACGACCTTACCTACACAGTATTAAACGTGTCGCAATTTTTTATTAAAGATAAGAATCACTGATCATTAACTAACCAAACACAAATTACCATAAGAAGATAATTGAATTCAATATGAGGAAAAGCGCAATTATTTTAACAAGTGTTAAGTATACAATTAACTAACACCTTTCAAATACGCCTAACAAAAATATTTGTTTTCATAATATGGTATTTACTTAAGCACAATAATCTTCCAAAGCACTAATACAGATTTTTATCTCAATCTTAATTAAAATCTCCTCTACAAGAACATGACAATAATATGCAATTACTTAAACAGTTGGCAAAATATTCAATTATAATTTATAATACACCATTATTTTTTGTGTGTTTCATCTTGTAAAGCTCAATAATTTAATATAGCGTCTGCATTAAATAATCATGATATAACTTCGCCTTCACATCCAATTTCATAAATTGCTATTTAATAATAAGTAGCATAAATCTTACGATAAAAGCAGAAATTAATTGCTAGATATTAATGTAACTTGCAATCTTTAAAAAACGTAAAACCCCTCACGCGTATCAGAATAACAGTAGGTGGGTATTTCTACTTAAACAAGATAATAACATTATATTGTAATATAGAACATCTCTTCAATAAGTAAAGTTCACAACTAAAATTAAAATACCGCGACCGTTACTTTCATGGAAATAATATTCTACACTTTTTAAACATTCACCAAGAGAATGTAAATAAACAAGCTCAGATGCTGCGCCGTCAAATATTTGCAAAAAATCAATCTCAAGCACCCAAACGTGTGAATGTTGGTTCTGCTTTGTTCCGAGTCCAAATTAGCAGATGTCGGGATTTAAATAACGCTATTGCCACACGTAATAACAGTAATATTAGTGACATGTGCAAGCGTATAAATAAATAATCGTTGTTAGTTAAGCTAATCATTAATTGTTCCTTTTGCCATATGGAATACATGTTATGCAAGCGGCGAAACATGCAAAATGTGAGGATAATCGGTTTTGGCATGTGTTTGATTAGTAACATCGATTAGCTGTTTTTATTTTTCAAACTTGCGTGTGGAAGCAACGGAAGGATATGCATCAGCACGACCATCCTTTCTGTTTCGATAAAATATGAAAATCCGCTTAATTGCACGCTTCAAGGAAACAATAAAAGGCAGTAAATCTTGAAATTGATTTGAAATAATTCACGTGCGCTGCAGTTGAACTTCCTTTTCTTTTCATTGCCAAGCCAATTAGAAATCCAGTTGGTTTATTTAAAATTCTTCGCATTCATTGCACATGTGATACTACTGTTATAAGCGATTCAACTTCAGTGATAGTGGAAATAATATTGAACATGTTCAGTCTTTTAAATCGCAGTAACGTTCTTGCTCTTGGGATTAAGTTTACCGTTTTTTTAAAATCACTCAATTGGTTCTGCTTTCTTACAATCAAATGATGGCAAGAGCTCTATTTAAATTACATACGTATTATGTTAGGACATTTGCACATTGCTTTTTGCTTGTTCTAAGTTGCTCGGTCATCGACCATAGCCTGGAATGTAAGAAAGATCATTGCTACTGTCCCATCTTGAGACAATTGCGAAAAAACTCAATCTCGACTCATTTATCAAACCTTCGACAAGTGTAAATTATTGACCGGTGTTGGAAGACGACTGCTTTCTAAAATTAATTGCAGGAAAGTTTGACGTAACAAGTTTATCCGAGTGAATATCGTATCAATTACCGCATGAATAATAATTACCAAACGTAATTAACCTCCATTAACACCATGAAAAGTTCAGATTTTTACAATTTCCAAAAAATACGAGCAGACTTATTCCCATCATGGCTTATTAATTATGGAGGAAATTGCTTTGTCTGGACTAGTTTTTGTACGATGATAGCTTAAATCTCATTTAGAATTTAATCTAACTTAGATTACAGACTGCCAAATGAAAAGGGAGAACAGACCTACATTAAGAGAAATCTCAGAAAAAACTAGTAAAAGTTAATGCGAACATATCAACTGATAATGGTTCGCAATTATGGACTATTTTTTATTAAGCTAAAAGAATTCGCTTCCAGGCCTTTAAAAGGCCCAATTAACGGAAGCTAATTAGTCTATTTCCTCTTATTTGTGCCAATGAACTAGACATGACATGGGCTCACTCTTCAGACCACCAAAAATCGATTCAAATTCACAAAATCTAACGGATTGAAAAGTAAAAAAAGCAGAGTAAAACAGTTTTCATAATTATATAGTGGCTACTTTGGCAAAATTCACTCACGCAAGGAAAATATCGGGTCTATTATAAAAATCAAAGCTTAGTAATAACATGTTTGGTCTAAATATGTCAAAAATAATTCACTGCCGCTCAGGGGAAAAGATACAAATCTAGAAATTTGCATAGATGCCCGAGAAGTATCTATAAAAAAGTCTACTTGTTCACTTTCTTTAACATTTGCATACTTGGATATTGACCCTTATTAGAAAAAAATCAAATTTAATTTTGGCCTGATTTAGATACAAAAAACAGCCGTTTAATTGGATTACTAATGGGGAAATGCAGTTCGTCGGATGTGCCATTAAAACCAATTTTGTCTAATTAAAATAATAATTAATTAAACAAGTGCAATTTAACTAACAAAGTTAATGATTTAAAGAGAGATTTGAACGCTAGTAAAGTCTGAGGTTTTAAACCCGGAATAAAAGTTAAAGCTATTCGGTCAGTAGAACAATTCGGCAAGACATTACAATAAACCACAAATAACTGAAAAAATAACTAGCTATTTCCGACAGGTTATATAATGAGTCAACCTGTCAGACTAATTACGATAAAATTAGGAAGACCCACTTTTGGAATGAATAAAGTAAGTTATAACATCTTATTTATGCAAGACAAATGTCATGAAAGTGAGAAAATTAATAAAGTAAAAGTTGCAGAAAGTTACATAAATAAAACAAATTAAATTGCAACTACTGATGACGGCTGTCTGAAACGCAATTATAATCATTTCCAAGTAAATTTTATTTCTTTGAAATTTGCTGTTAAATGTTTAAAAACACTTACCTACACCTACGTAATCGGCGTGTCTGTGATAAGGTGTGTCCAGTAATTTCGACCTCGACCGAGAAATTTGTTTATGCCTTGGCCTTGCCGCCAAACACTTCCAGTACAGTGAACTTTCTTAGAGAAATCATAAACTGAAAGATTGATTTCCCAATGAAAATACCATTTCTCAAGAAAAAACAACGAAATTGTCAAAAAGTGGGTCGTGTGTAATAGATTTAAGGGTTTGTGATTATTTAACAATAAAACTGCCAGTAATGGATGCATTTATTTGAACGGTTCCACTGTTTTGGTGATTCACCAGCTTTCAAACGTTTATGAAAGCAATTGCTTTTACTCGAGGAATTTTTATCTAACATCTAAGCCAAAAGCTGGGTTTTTACTCTCCACATATTAATAAGTACTGCGCCGAATTTAAATTTCTCTTGTCGGCATGATAAAATAATCCACATATCATAATGTGGGTCTTTGTGTCATCACGGTTCCTACATGTCGTGATTCACTTTGATGCACTTTTATGAGAACTCCGTTCAGCTTTACCAAAACAAGTCTATAATTATTCGACTCTTGTGGTCTATTTTTGCAGTTCAGAAATAGAAATCTTTCAAATTAATTCGAAATAGATGAACCAACTGTTAATGCTTCATTTACCACTCTAATAAATTAATGCAGAAACCACCGGTGAAAGTGATTTTGCAAAAATCGACATAAATCACTCTCCCATTGAATCAGTTTTTTGTAAGCTCAATAACTCGATTATTTTTTTGTTTGTTTTATTGATACTCCCCCATAGAAAGCTTGCATATCTAATAGCGCTAACCCAGTTTCACTACAGTGATCACTTTTTGTTACAGTTTTGAACGTGGCTGCTGGGAAGGCCCCCATGCAGGTGAGCACAGAGTCCGGGGGAATCCCTCAGAAGGCCATCGATGGGAGCACAAGCGCGTTTTTCAACGCCGACACTTGCACCCTGACCAAAGCAGAACGCACTCCTTGGTGGTACGTTAACCTCCTGGAGCCCTACATGGTCCAGTTGGTGAGACTGGATTTCGGAAAACCCTGTTGCGGTAAGTCTTGATTTCGATAAGTAACGAAGTGGAAAATTGGAAATTATGCCTCCAAATCATCACGTAACGTTACGATAATCGGAAGGAAAATCGCTTAATCATGATTGTTAAAAAACCACACTTTCTGCACAATATTCAAATAAAACGAAAGTGAATAAGGCCTTTGTCACGATCTTGAATTATTATAATACGGATTTTAGCAGTTTCTAATTCACTACTACAGCACGCACAAGCCACAAATAAACGCTATTTTTTGTGCAAGATAGAATAACAGTAATCAAACATTCAACGGTTCACATGTTGCAAGATGATCATTGATCAGGTTTTGTGAAGAGGAAATTAATCGTCCGTTTTGGCTGTTTCAGTTCTGCTTCAGTGCAGATTTGGCACTTTCATAATAAAATGCTCTACTAAAAAGCTCCACTTCACTGTATCGAATGGGAAAAAAGTCCGTCATAACTCATAAATTAAAACAATTTGACCACATTAAGTCGGTTAATTACTCAATCGAAATCATATTTTGTTGCAAAATGCTTACATGTGCCTTACAGGATGTTTCAAATAACCTTGCCTTAATATTCTGACGTGCACAATAATTATAATTAAAAGAGAAGAAGAAAGCTCAACAATAGGATTTCCTATTTTGCTATCTTATCATGCAACCTAATCTAGAAAGTTCAAACAATCATATGTACCCGCGTGGCCTTAGAAAAATACATATGCGTAACGAGCGATATTTCTAGAAGTTTACAACATGCAACTAAATGGTGCGCATTTAATAACGGGGAAGAATAAATCTCAATAATACAAAATGACTAAAATGAGCCTGCTAAAAGTATAGATAATAATATTCATGCTGTATATAAAAAACTAATAATAATAATATAAATAAACTTTATTGTAAATATAAAGATACATTTACAAAAGCGAACAGTTAGCAGCTGCTATCTTCCACTGGGCGTATAATAAACTAGACAGAAAATACAGAAATATTACTAAATACATTGCACAACATTTGACAATAACACATTATAATTTTTTTTTCTAAACGACTTAGGTAAATATTTAATAAATCTATTTAATAGTGTCGGAGCGCTAAATAAGAAAAACTGCCTTTATATTTATTTGTATGATGTTAAGGAATATAATACGAATTAGTTCTAACATTGACATTATGAATATCACTTCTGCAAATTAAGAAATAATCAGATATACAGGTTTTTTAATCTTAAGAAGATGGTATAGAAACATTATGACTTGTAATTCTTCTTTCAACATTAAGCTCTTTTAATTGTAAAAGATATGGAGTGATGTGTTCTCTATGACGTACATACAGGGTGTATCAGAAATACGTGTGCTAATTTTAAAAGGTAACAGAGCTCAACAAATAAAACATCTTTTCTACTTGTAATTTTTCCTTAAAAGTGCTCGCGAATTTACTTAAAATTTAAAATTTAAAAAGGAAAACAGTGAAACGTGTACCCGCCTATGGGTACAAAAATAAAAGTGCCGAACTATTTTCGTTGAACAACAATGAAAATTGTTGCTATGATCACAAACTAATTATTAAACACCGGCTCGTTTGCCAAAAGAAAGGAGGAAAACAGTGAGAAATAATAAATAAGAATTTTGCAAAATGTTATACAGGGTGAGTCAATAGTGGGTTATTTCTGACTTTTTTTTAATATGCAACCAATAATACTAGAATAATACTGACCAGATTAGTAATCGTTAAAAAATTTCAAAATTAATCCACAATTACATTGTCCTGAGTATTGTCAAGTTTATCTTGACAGTTTAGCTAAAATTTCATTATGGACTATTATTATTTAAAAGATAAAAAACCAATGTTGATTCAATAAATGTTTTTAAAAATCAAACGAAGTATCAAGTGGTAAGTGCAATTAGTATTTTTGGTTGCATCTTACGACATGTCAGAAGTAACCCACTATTGATTCACCCTGTACAGAAAAGTTGTTGCATTTAATGAGTACCATTACGTGATAAAATTAACACACGTATTTCTGATACACCCTGTATATTACAAACAAATCTGATACATGAGTTTTGTATTCTTTGTAACTAATGGCGGTTATGCTGCTGAGACAGAAAGCCGTAATATGCCAAACAACAAGTTCAATGAGGATATATTATTAGAGATTTGACCAGTTTCAATTTCGTTTGTGAATCTAAATGCCTTAACTGATAAAGATTTTTGAGTTTATACATTGAAATTTGAATTTTTTTTTGTACATGCTCTCAAAAGAAAAAGCACTATCAAAGTAAATTGCTAAATTATTCCCAGTTATTTTCAATGAAAGATCGCTGTCTAACAGTTCCGACTGGTAACAGACTTCAGCGTTTGCTATTATGTACTTTGTTTTTTTTCTCTATGCATTATCTTAGAATATTTCTACATTCCTTATTATAATTATTAATTTCAATTAACTAATGTTAAGTAGCAGCAAAAATAAATTATTATGTATTTGTTATGTCATTCTAAAACAAACGAATGTTTTGTTGTTTTGTGCTAAAAATGCGTAAAAAATACAGTTGTGGACAAGTCTTGTAACAAATTTTCGGTAACATTTTGTTGATTAAAAAGGACTTAAATCTGTTTTATAGTTGACACTACTTCTCAAAAAAAGTAATCCAAAGTAATCAGAACAATTATGGTCCATTTAATTTGGTTAAAAAAGGAATCATTTTTAAATCTGAGGACGGTTGGTCAATAAAACGGATTGCTAACCGCTGCAATATTGCTAAAAATTCCGTCTTCAAAATTTTGAAACAATAGAGACAACAAGGAATAATAAATAGAAATCCTGGATCTGGACGAAGAAAGGTTTCTAATCAAGAGCAAGATGAATTTCCTCAGATATTTAATATCTTATCATGTGAATCATGATTAGAATTACGATCTCCTATAAAGAATTATTATAATCTCTGTTTCAAACCTATGGAAATGCCAACGTCGCATTTGATCTCAAAGTTAGTTGTTATAAATTATTCATGCACTCTTCACCACATAATACAGAATAAGAACTCTAGTAATGCACTGACATGATTTTTTTTTAAATTGCACATTGGATTAATAGCGTTTTGTGTGTTATGTGACGTTCAACGAAATAGAATCCTCACTATAAAGAATTGTAGAAAAATTCTGAAAAAACTTACATGCATTGAAAACAAAATAAATTATTTAAAGTCAAACGCTAAATTCTGTGTAATTATTATTTTTCAAACTAAAAGTTAAATATAAGTCCATAAGCCAAGCAAAAAAAGGGTCTTGTGTGATACTGATAAGTGGTAATAATCATTGTATTTATTTCTGCGAGATCTATTTCCTGATTTTCATAAAAAAAGAGAAACATTATCGCACCAAAATTCAAACTGAAATTTTCTGCTCACTGGAATATAAAAATATAATTCATTTAGTGCGAAATTTTTACACTTGATCCGAAATCAGTAATTTAAACCGAAAAATTGCGATTTTCCGAAATTCCTCACACACCTAAAAACCATTGATAATAATAAACCGGCCCGATTTAACATTCACTTGATTGATTTGTTTCTTTCAAGAAATTTAGAAACGCACGCTTTGATACGTCCAAATTACCACCAATTTAACACTTTTTCTAGGCGCGAACAAACCGGCCACTATCGTCGTCCGCGTGGGCAACAACCGGCCCGACCTGGGCACCAACCCCATCTGCAACCGCTTCACCGGCTTCCTGGAGGAAGGCCAACCCCTCTTCCTGCCCTGCAACCCCCCCATGCCGGGCGCCTTCGTCAGCGTGCACCTGGAAGTGCCGGTCGCCAGCCAGCTCTCCATCTGCGAAGCCTTCGTCTACACCGACCAAGCCCTGCCCATAGAACGCTGCCCCCAGTTCAGGGACCAACCCCCGGGCAGCACCGCCACGTACAACGGCAAATGCTACATTTTCTACAACAGGCAGCCCATGAAATTCAGGGACGCTTTGTCCTTTTGCAGGAGTCGGGGTGGCACGTTGGTTGACGAAAGTAATCCAGCTCTGCAAGGGTTCATCAGTTGGGAGTTGTGGAGGAGGCACAGGAGCGACGCGAGCGGCCAGTACTGGATGGGGGCTGTCAGGGACCAGCAGCAAGGCGGCTGGCAGTGGCTGAAAGGCGAGGAAGTGACCGTTTCCTTCTGGAACCTGCCGGTTGGAAACGGGGATTGTGCGCGGTATGACGGCACCAAAGGCTGGCTCTGGTCGGATACCGACTGCAACATGCACCTGAACTACATCTGCCAACATCGTAAGTTTTTGGGAAAAAAATTGTTTTTTGCAAAATATAATATTTCAATTTCAGAACCTAAAGCTTGTGGAAGGCCTGAGCAGCCGCCGAATTCGACGATGTTGGCCCAGAATTACAACGTTGGCACCACCATTGAGTACATCTGTGACGAAGGCCACCTCCTGGTGGGCCCCACGACACGAACTTGCCTCGATACAGGATTCTACAACGAGTTCCCCCCTGTCTGCAAAAGTATGTCCCTGATTTTGCTCGTTTTCGTTTAAACAAACTCTTCCTTTTCTCTTTCAGGGATTCAGTGCGGGTACCCTGCTGATATAGCACATGGAGAGTACCTTCTGGTTAATGACAGTGTCGGTTATCTGAGCCGAGTTGTGTACACTTGTGATGAGGGCTATGAGATGATTGGAAGGGCACAACTTGCGTGCGATATTGATGAGAGGTGGAATGGTCCACCACCGCGATGTGAACGTATGTGAAAAACAGTGAAATGAGACAATCTCTGATTAAAATGTTTCAGCTGTCCAGTGCGAACCGCCCCTTGAAATTGAAAATGGGAAATTTGAGTCGGCGACCAATGAAACACTTTTCGGTTCCGTTGTTGAGTATAAGTGCAAATTTGGGTACAAGTTGATTGGGCCGAAGTCAATCACGTGTTTGGCGAATGGACAGTATGATGCTCTGCCCCCCAAATGTGAAGGTACCGTAATCATTTAAAAGAGAAAATATTTCACTGCCTATTTTAACGTTGTGTGCGTGTTGATTGACGAAATTGTTAATCGGCGATTTATTATGGTTCGTTTCTAATCTTTAGCAACAACTGCCAATTTTCATAATTATTTTTCTCTTTGAATTAGTGGGTTTTCTTGGCTCAAAATTTGTCGCTGGGATTCTTATACAGAAACTCTCAATTTGTGCTCTATTTCATTGCAAAAAATGCAAATGCGCTGTTGTATAATTTTGCTATGAACTGAAATGAGATATACAAAACGTATTCGTTAATAATTTCTGCAAAAGTCCCAGTGAGTTAAAAATTCATATGCAAAGTTAATACGAGCAGATATTAACCCCCCGTATATCTCCAATATTATTTTCAAGTACACAGAATATCCTAACTAAGGATAAGAAAATCCGAACTCCCCGAAGGATGTTTCAGAAATGAGTTACAAACTTACAGGCTGTCTCAACGATCTGAAAAAACTCATAACTTGTTCATTGTTAGAGATACAGACTTTTACTTTTTTTTTATTGTAGCTGCGTTTCTGTTGCATATTTTAAAAATGGTGCGGTACATAGACAAGTGTCCCAGTATTAAAAAAACAGTAAAGAATACCCCAAATTTTATTGCATTTTTTGACGTAGCTGTTAATAATGATGATTTTGATTTTGGTCTAATTTGATTTTTTTCACAAAAACACGCTTTTTTTAATTTATTGTACGAAAACTAGGAATCCTAAAAAAGTAGGAATTTTCACCACTTTAAAGGAAAAAAATCTGTACCAATTTTTTAGTGCATTGTAATTAGGAACGTAGAAAAATTAAAAAGTTTGTTAAAAGTTAAATATTTTACTGTAATAAATGACGAATAATGGCTTAAAGGTAACTTTAAAGTTAATATTAGCTGAAAATTTCACTTTTCGACTACTGAAAGAATAGTTAATAATTTTTTTAACATTTAAATTTAAATATCTTTTGAGTAATCAGCAAGAGACACTTAACTGTTAATGTTTTTATAGAGACATTTTAAAGGTCATTTAGATGCAAAAGTAAAAAATAAGGTGTTCCATTTAAAAATTTTAAGTTATTCAACTTGCAACAAACCTCTTAATTTTTTTATCTTTTTGATTCAAGTAAGCTAAAAAAAAAATATATCCTTTAACTTTGTTCTTTAAAGTTGTAAAAGTCCTACTCTTCTAGAATTCAGTTTTATGTAAATTTTTTTTCTAAAAATCATCAAAAAAATCAAATTCATTTAAAAAACTAAGCAAAATCGACCAATAATAATTTAACTCAAAAACATCAGTGTAAAAATCTACATCCAAAGAAGTATAGGCTGTTTCATTTAAAAAAAAAACATTAGTTTGTATTGTAGCTAATTTCGGAAACACCCTGTATGCTTGAAAATAATTTTGGGTGAGTCAGGGAGTTAGTATCTAGGGCTTTTGTAAAAAAAGATTAATTTTCTAACATTTAAAGGTCAATAACGGACTTTTCAAATCGTTGGGACAGCCTGTATGTCTTTTTAAATTAAACACCCTACATTTTTTTGCACTTTTGGACGTAGCTTTTAATACTTATGGCGATTCTGCTTAGTTGTTAAAACAATTTATTTTTTTGAGGACAATTAATAAGAGTACTAGAGAAAATTAGGTATTCACAACTTTAAAGAGGAGCTGTACTAGTTGTTGAATAATTAAAAAAAATAAATACACCTCAGGAACATCCTATTTTTTGTTTTTCTTTCTCAGAGATTATTAAATTGTCGTACTAAATAAAAAAAGAAACTTTTCAGGTATGTAAAATATGTGGTTTTAGTTTCTTTTTTTAAAAGATGAATTGGAAGGTATTTTGGAAGGGGGGAAGCAAAAAACCAATTGGCCGTAGCCAAGGAGCGTTTGTATGGATAATTGTATTTTCATAATTATTTTCATTATTTACCCGGCGCCTCCACCATAATTATGTCATATTAACTCAGTAGGAGGTAAAGATAAATGACGTAGAAAAATAGATCGATTTACGTAAAGGCTACATAATATCAGATAAAAGATTATAGGTTCTTGTACGACCAACAATGAAAAGTCCGTCTTCCTCGCGCTCTTCCCCTAATCCTAACTAAGGGTAAGAAAATCCGAACTCCTCGAAGTCACATATTCAAGACTCATCAAAAAGACTAACCCCCGCTCTTCGTATTCCGTTAGTTTTATTAAGCTTCCATAGGCAGACTTTACTATAAAAATATTAAAATGATGACCCCCTTACCACGTATACCATTAAAACTAACCTTTTCAAATTCAACTGTTACAGAATACAAGGGAGTTGACCCTTGAATGAATTTTGAAGTTTAATTTCTTCTCATAATAGGTTTATAAAATTTGATAGTTGGACCACAACTTGCGAAAATAAAAATAAATACAAGTCGGAATTGCATGTGTGATAAAAAATGTCTTGCTTGCAGCTGAAGCCCTGGCATCCACGACATCACCCCCAACAATCTCCCGCACCCCCTCGCGAACAACACCCCGCATTCGCACTCGCCCCCCGCGACCGTCCCCCACAACCATCCGTGCGGACACCGACCTCCCCCGCCTGCCCAACAAGACCCGCTCCACAACCACCCCCTCCAGCCGCACCCCCAGCTCTTCCTCCGTGCCCCAGATCATCGTCGCCGGCCACCCCCAGGACAACGAAATCGCCGGCAGCTCCAACATCCAGCACGGGGAAGTCCCGAACGTCAACATTCCGCTCTCCGTGGACGGCGAGCGTCGCGAGACTTTCGGCGCCAAACTCAACCTCGGCGCCGTCATCGCCCTCGGCGCCTTCGGAGGTTTCGTCTTCCTGGCGGCCATCATCACCACCATTGTGATTTTAGTGCGAAGGTGAGTGGGTCGCGACTGGATTTTTCTGTCTCCTTGCTGTCTCCTCCTGGTCTTTCCGTTTCATTTCGTCTTAATGTGTGGATTTGCGGTCGCAGTGCGGGCGCGTCAGCTCGGTCCTCGCACCGATTGCCCTCTGCTAGCGCGATGCCCTCTCGCTGGTACACGCTGCTGGCGCTACCCTTTCCCGACCAGCAGATTGGCAGGAGGGAATTCTCGAGGAACTACCGGTCGCATAGAGCTGGATACTTCTCCAATCCCATCTAGCAGTGCCGCGTGAAGTACCAGGTACGACTCGACCCGCACTGCACTGCATGTACCGCAAGGGCACCACTTCACTGCACGTATTTTTGCCGACAGTGGTCTTTAGGTAGCCAGCAAGCCGCCACCAGCACGATTTGCGACACCTTTGGTTCTTCAATTCTCTCTTCTTTTTTAAGCCTATTTTCTGCATATTCTCCTTATGGGGATTTCAATTCATAGAGGTTGTTCCATATCTGGTGGCGAAGTGACAGTGACATAAAAGACTCTTGAAATGCACACCCACTTGGTTAAGATAATGAAATACATGGGCGTGCATTTTTTTTTTCTAAAATTTACTTAGTTGTCATTTTAACATTAATAAATTTTGAGGACGAAGATACATAAAAATATTACTATTATCATTAATAACTTGTTCAATATTCTTCTTCTTACGTATCTCGTTATAATTTTTTAAAGACTAACAGTGGATTTGAAATATATTTTATTACGACGCCTATGGGCAATTTTTTTTCAATAGTAAACATACGTTTAATGCCAAAATTCAGTCATTTTTGATAATGTCAGTTCGCCACCAGATTTGGAATAAGCTCTAGTAGTTTATACGACATTAAAAATTACATACACACAAAAATTAGAGTTTGCTACCAAATACTTTATACAGGGTGAGTCAGTAGTGAGTTATTTCCAAAGTGCGGAATTTTAACGGGGAGGCCATGACGGTACAGTCGACAAGCTGACTCGTCGCAGCGCTCTCGCGACGTTCAATATTTATCCATAACTGATCCGTTGCAGCAGGTTCATTGGCGTGGGGGTCTATACAATTAATATTACGGTCGCCTACAAAAATCGAAAGTTGAACAAATTTTGTGTTTACATCCTCGTATCTTCCTTCTAGATAAAGCTAGAAACTTCATATTTTTTGCAAAAGATTTCTCAATAAATGCAGATTTTCACGTAGTTACACAGGGTTGAGCTTTGATATATAGAAACCGAAAAAATTAAATTTTCATGTAACGTTGCATATTTGTGTAGTGAAATCATCGAGATGCGAAAAAGTTTTTTATTTAAATAAATAGACACCCACATAATCGAGATGAACCTAAGTTTAGGCTTCAAGTAAGTTGTTGGTGCAAGAATCATTTCGATATCTGTAACACTCACCAACTCATTGCAATTTTCAAAATGTGCTCGAGGTGAAATCGCATCGTATGTCCCTGTAAAACGTGGCCGCCGCCTTTAAAAACATTTCAAGGGCTAAAAATGGTAAATAATTAAAAAAATAATTAACGTCACGCCAAAGAATAGTTTGAAATGAATTAAAATTTCGTAATTTAGTTCTATTATTGAGACACTTTTAGGCTTTTTAAATAAGTACAGATAACAATGTTCTGTTGACTTTTCAGATAGTATTAAAATTAACAGAGTAAAGGAATAATATTAATTGATAAGTGACATTAATTATTTTTCCAATTATTTACGATTTTTAGCCCTCGAAATGTTTTCAAAGGCGGTGACCACGCTGCAGAGGGAAATACGATGCGATTTCACCTCGAGCGCTTTTTGCAGTAATTGTAAATTGCAATAACTTGGTGACTGTTAGAGATATCGAAATGATTCTTGCACCAAAAACTTATTTAAAGTATTAGCTTCATTTCATCTCGATTATGTAGGAGTCTATTTTTTAAAATAAAAAACTTTCTCGCATCTCGAAAATTTCACTACACGAATATGCAACGTTACAAAAAAGTGTATTTTTTTTGGTTTCCCTTTATCAAAACTCAATTTTGTGTAACTACGTACATATCTGCATTTACTGAGGAATCTTTTGCAAAAATAATGAGGTTTCTAGCCTTATCCAGAAGGAAGATACGAGGATGTAAACGCAAAACTTGTCCAATTTTAGGTGTTTGCAAATTTTTAGCTAAATTTGACTGGACTATGCTAGCGCACGCCCATGCACTGACCTTCTCCCATAAAGATTCCGCTCCTTGGTTATTTCTGACATGTCCCAAGATGCCACCAAAAATATTAATCGCATTTACCCCTTGAATACTTCGTTTGATTTTTAAGAACATTTTAATTGAATGAAATCCATAAAACTGTCAAGACAAACTTGATAATACTCAGAAAAATGTAATCGTGGATTAATTTTGATTTTTTTTTATCGATTACCGATTTGGTCAGCTGGAATCAGTATTATTTTAGTATTATTGGTTGCATCTAAAAAACGTCAGAAGTAACCCACTATAACTGTGCCCACTATTGACTCACCCTGTAGTATTTTTTCTATGCGTGTAAATTTGTTCTGAAGCTTTCTGATTCCTTATAATTAAAATTAATTAATTTAGGTCCATGCAAAAAATATTAAGTCATTCTGAAACATGCATCTTAAATGTTGGTTTGTGCACAAAAAAATTGGTGTTACCCGCAAAAATAATTAATCAAATACAAAATAAAAATTCAAACAAAGGTAATTTTGGAGCTGGTGGAATGAACTATAGGTATTCTGAAAAAATTCACATGCACAGAGATAAATGTAAAATATTTCATAGCAAACACTGTTTTAATATCTTTTATATCATTTTATGTCTCAGAGGTTTGTTATTATTATTCCATATTTTAATTTACCCGATTGAAACTTTATAGAAATATCTACCACTTTGCTGGAATAATATTTCGATGGTGTCCGATGGAATCATCCTTACTACAAGTGGATTTTTTTACATGAATGACAAAAAGGGTAATAAAACGTTCGAAGTCTATCCCACAAGTTTAATAGCAAAAAGTATTATTACACGAGAGTGGCAAGCCCTTTCGAGACAGCCATCTCAGTGCCTGATAATAAATTGATGTAAATATGAAATTACAAGAAAGTTGTAAAAAATAGTATAGAAGAAAGTACCGAATAAAGTATAAGTAGTATAACATTACCGTAGTATAGGTAGTAAATAACTGCATAAAATTTACCAAACATTTTTTGACAAGTTACGTAACCAAGTGAAATTGAAATAAACCATAGTCGCAAATACAAAAATTAAAGATATTTAAAGTGATTTTTATATTATTTATTTTATATTTATTATATTAAAATAGTATAAATCATTATTTTAATATAAAACGACAGATAAACAGATTCCTATACAATTATGAAACATAAGGAAAATAAAATAGGAACAAAATTACAAAACTGTACAGGTATTGATACAGGATTGCGTTCATAAAAGCTTGTTTAGGATAACTTTGGCGTTATTACATCCAAAGTCGTTCAAAAATTACGTACGAAAATGTGACTGAAATTGGACTGCCGTATACGGTGGTACAACTTTTTCTACGTATTTTTGAATGCTTAAGGGTCTTTTCTCTTTTTTGCGTAATAACAATAATTGATGAAATCATTTCAAAAATGTCGTCGTGCGTGTTTCGAAGGCTGTTGTGCGAAATTGTGGATTCGAAAAAATTAACCACTCACCCAAACCCTTAGTGGCTGCTGTCTTGTCTCTAATTTTAAAAGAAAATCTTCATGGAAGACGATTTTGCGACATTTAACAGCTCATTACAGCAATTAAGGCACATTTGTAAGGCAAAGAAAATTTTTTTTTAAGAAATTAAAATGTTAATTTCGAGATGCAATTTGTGAATTGATGTTAAGAAGGATTGTATTAAACAACAAAAATATTTGAAGCTGTTATTACTTTTCCTTCTTGCTGATACCGAGAATACATACTTTGAACTCCCCTCGCATGTCGTTGTAATACCGGAACAAACACATATCATTTGATTTTGTTCCATTATAAAATAAGTTCCTTTCAGAGATGAGTTGGTTTTACAGCTGAGTTCGTTGACATATAAATTCTAATCGCGTTCAAATTTTTTCATTAAAATTTGGTATTAAGTTTGTCCAGTGACGTAATCACTACGTTTTTTAAATAACCCTTGCCTAGACCGTGCCTAAACCTCCAGATATATTTATGAACGCACTTCTGTATAAGGTGGTTTTTTCATTAAAATTTGGTATTAAGTTTGCCTAGTGACGTAATCACTACGTTTTTCAAATAACCCTTGTCTAGACCTTGTTTAAACCTCTGATATATTTATGAATGCCCTCTTGCTATTTTTTTTCATTAAAATCTGTTCTTTTTTAGTTAAAAGGGTTATTTTAACAATATTATTATTATTAACTTTTACTTATTTTTATATTATATGATTAGGCGACAAAGAGCTAACGTTAATAAAGACAACATTTTCAAAGCTAACAAAATTTTATTAGTTCGATATTTTTTTAAATAAGGTATGCATGTGTTAAATCACAAAACTCAAAAAAAAACGCTCTTAATAAAAATATTAAATTTGACCCTTCTTGCCATTAAAAAAAATCAAGTTAGCCCCAGAATTGTATCGCCAGAACAAATGAAGATAGAAATTTGATAAACATCTAACCCCCGGTTTCCTGAACGAGTTATCGTTAGATAAATACTATCGGTTCCATAATTTCTATAGAAACACCAACCGATAAAATTTATCTAACGATAAATCGTTCAAGAAACCGGGGGTTAGTCGATAGAATTTAAATACTTTTAAGCATATTATACCAAATTTCAAAAAGTTTTGATAAATAGTTTTTATAATATTTATCTGCATCCATACTTTTTGGCGACCCTGTACAAACTAAAGGTTAGGTTCATGAAATGTTTTAATGAGTTAAAACAAAATCCTGATCTTTAACGAAGAGTGTAAAATAAAAGAGGTAAAAAAACTAAAGAAATTTACAATTTAAATTATTGAAAAAACTAAAACAAGAGGACGAGACCACAAGCCAAACATTCAAATAAAATTGGTCATGCAGAACGTGTTGAAAGAATCGTTTCTGGCTTTATAAATTTCTAAAGATTCTAAAAAAAATGGCCTTTATTGCAATTATAACGGATTCTGATATTGTCTGTAGGGAAAAAATACCCAGAAGAAAGGATATGAAAGGCAGGAGCAGATGAAGTTCTCAAGTTCTGAATATTATATGCCGTGATTATATGCGTATTTTTGTATTGTTCTTGCATGTTTGTATATTCTGGTTGCAATCCTTCTTCCTACCTAGCCAATATACAAGCATTGCAGACACTACAAGATAAATTGCAGAATTTTTTCACAAAAACGAAACGTAAAAAAATGTAACATGCTGTAAGAAAAATTAAAAATTCTCTTATATGTAACCGATTTCGTAGTTTATTAACAAAATTTAAATAAAACACGTATCTTCCACTCATAAGGAATAAATTAAATTTTAGTTTGACTTGCATAAACTTTAACAATATTTTGCAGAAATAAAGAAAATAAAAAAATATAAGTAAATCTAACACAAAATAATACGTAACGAGATATTTACTACGAAGTTTTTCTTAGATCTTTCTATTATCGCATATTTTATGCCAAGATGCATTTCACACTTTGTATTTTTGTTTTTATTAATGTTCTGATTTTGAATTTTTTGAGGTTGGCTTACTTGTAGACACCAGAATGATGTAAAAGACAAATTGAGTCCTTGTTATGTACCAGCCAAAGTTCGTTTACAGATATGAAGGCAACTTTTAAGTATGTGATGATTTTTTAAAATATGGGAAATAGAATAGGAAATTTTGCCATCAAAGTCGACTGAAGAATAGAAAGAAATTAAGGGAGAAAGGGTAGAAACCGCAATTAATGAATTGACTCCGAAATTTTTATTACCCTTTTCGTCATTCAAAAAATATACTTACTATATTCCATTTCAGTTCATTTGAATTTTTTGGAGTGAAATGGATCACAAATTGAGAGTTTCTGGTGGGTTTTCTTAGCTCAAAACGTGTCGCTGGGATTTAGTTTAACACAAAATTCTTTTCTTTTACAGAAACTCTCGATTTGTGCTTTATTTTTCACTCCCAAAAATTCAAATGCGCTGTTGCAATTCTACTATGAACTGAAATGGGATAATATATTCTTATAATAATAGCCCCTATCAATCGCAATATACCCAAACACTATCCCATTTATTTTAAACACCCTCGCCCAGTTTGAAATCCACGTTAACTTTTTCGAAGACCGTAAACCTCATTGGTGTTTCCTTTTAGAAATCGAAGTGCCAAACATTACCGTCATCGTGCCTCTCCCGACTGCAACACCGTAGCCTCGTTCGACTCCTCCAGCTCTGAATCGCGCAACGGCTTGAACCGCTACTACCGCCAAGCTTGGGAAAACCTCCACGAATCCGCCGGCAGCAAAGCCGGTCTGAAAGCCAACAGTTCGAACCACTCGCCCCTTAAACGCAAGGAGACGCTAGATGAGCCCTATCGGAACGGCGAACGCCACAGGGACGGCTCCGAGCTGGTCGTGACTGAAGCTTTCAGCGGCAATAAAGCGGCCGAGAAGAAGCGACACCACCATCACCACCACCACCACGACGGGCGGCAGCACAAGGACGGGAGGGAGTGGCGCGACCCCAAACCGCCCCTGCACCGCGACCAGAAGAGATATTGACAACCTTGTATGATTATAACAGTACAATTGGACGACTAGGAAATTTTAAATTATTTATTTATTGCTAACTGGTATGTGAAGCTGAGCTGGTTCGTTGCTGATGGTTTTAACTCCGATATTATTAAACCAAATATGGGTTTGGAGCGAGAGACTCATTGGTGGCTATTTGAGGGTTTTCGCAAGTGGCCTTTAAATATTCGTAACTAGTGTAAATAATGTAGCAGCAAGGAGCGCAGAAGGATGATGGTTGAATTCCTTGGCCTTACTTTACGAGTCAATTGTTTTAGATTAAAGTTTTATTTAAAGTAAGGCTAATGTGATTCACAGTACAAAAGTGAAGAACAATGGATGACTGATTCGTATATCTGTGTATAAAAATGTAGTTCTCCCTGATTTATGATTTTAAACTTAGTTTAAGGTAACTTATTAGGGAAGGTAACCACTTAGTGCCATTGGATTAGGCAACTGTAAAATTCTACGCAAAAACATACCTAGGACCTTATGGCAGCATGAGTATTTTATGCATCATACCCAAAAAGCTAGCAATAAGTACCTATAATTAGCGACTCGTATGTAAGATAAATGTATCATGTAATATACAAATTCAAATATATATTTATGACTAGCGAAGCTTCTTCTTTCTCAGTTAACAAACCATGAATATATTCAATCAAATCAAAATTTTCAAGGACTATTATTTATTATTATTATTTGGCGTAGTCCAAATTATGGCGTAGTCCAACATTATTATTTATTATTATTATTTGGCGTAATGTTCAGCACCAGAATCTATCTTTTGTAGTTCTGTCTGAGTACGAATTTTTGTCAGCGTTTTTTTCTTAGAAAAAAGTGCCAATAAAAACACTCAAAAGAACTCTATTAAAAATTAAAACGGTTTTCAAATTCAAACTATAAGCACTCTTAAAAAAATTACGGCCACTTTTGTCCAAAAAAAGTATAATTTTTATAGACAAAGTGCTTTGAAAAACAGTATAACAACTATTGTAATTTTAATTAGAAATCAACATTTGGCCAAATTTTAAAACCAGTGTTAAATTGTACACACTTATTTTTCAGTAAATAGTACGAGTACGTAAAATTTTTTTTCTACTTTTGTTTCGTACTGAGGTCATTACGATACGCCATTTGGGTTTCGTAATATCCAACGGAGTGCTATAATAATTACACTAAAAACCAGGGTAATTTAGTTGGAAAATGATGGCAATCTAGTTTTTTGACAATTATCTGAGAGAACTGTCAGTGTCAATCGGCACCTGTTTCAAGTGATAATTTAATCAAATGAATCAAATTCGGACCTTTAGAGGCTTTTGTACCAACCCTGATACGTAGTCCCTTCGAACACCTTTCGAGTAGTGTACTTCAAAAGCCAGTGCAAGTGAGTAATTTGAGATCCTCCTTAGGCCAATGTTCAAATTCCGCGTATTTGCCACAAAAGCCCGTATTCGTTGAGGGGTAGATACATTGCAAAACGTCTTGGACACTTTCAGAATACATTTTACGAATAAACTAATGACGATCCAAATTATTAATTTAATTTCATGATCCACGCAAATGCTGTCAACTGCTACAAAATTCCCTAAATTTCGAAATTGATTTTTTTTTGTTAAAAAAGGTGCAAAGTAGAAAAAATAGTGTATGAGATCTCGTTTGTAAGGCATTTTGTCGCACTTACTCCATTATGGCACTCCTCGCTGCGCTCGTCGTGCCTCAATTCCGTGCGTGCGACAAAATGCGTCTTATAAAACTCGTATCATAATATACTATTGCAATTTTTCTCATAATTTTTACGGATACTCTGAAACTAGCCGATCTGCATTTGAAAATAGAAATTCTTTTTTGTTTTCTTATTTTTGACTATAGGACAATATATACCTTTTGTAAATCTATAATAGTTTAATTAAACACTGGAAAGAAGAATCGAATTATTTATAAAGTGCTTTGTCAAAATTTGGTTGTGAATACAGTAGAGTCCGGTTATAACGAACTCGGAAAATGTATCAAAATCAGTTCGTTATATCCGAGGTTCGTTATAAACGGTAAACGAAAAAAGTGCCTTTTTAGCAGTTATT
Source organism: Tribolium freemani (assembly GCA_939628115.1). Lineage (NCBI taxonomy): Eukaryota > Metazoa > Arthropoda > Insecta > Coleoptera > Tenebrionidae > Tribolium > Tribolium freemani. Next base: position 12,296,465 of record OW626785.1, on the reverse strand, counting down.
TTTACTTTAAATATAAAATAAGACGAAATACCTAAATCAGTATTGTAAAAAAACATGAATCCTTTACGACAGTAGGAATATATGTATACTGTGTGAATTTGATAGTTGTGCAAATAGTGTAAGGGGGTGATAGTAAAGCTCAAAAGAAGTGAAAATAGCTCAACTTGCGTAATCCGAATATTTATTGTTTCTGAGATATACCTAAAAAGTTTTAGTCGGCGAATAAATTTGAGACCAACAAAAATTTTAAACAAATATGATCTCGAAGTTTAGTTCTTCAAAATTACACTGAGTTAAAATTTGCAAGAACAGAAAAACGGCTCTTTCCATAAAAAAATTATAAAAGTATAAAAATTTTGCATCGAATTTTTTTGGCGGAGATATCACCGTTTATTAGTCATGTAAACTTAGGAAAAAAGTGCTCAAAAGCCGCAAACCTGTAATTCACTTGCTGTTTTGTCATTATCAACGCCAACATATTCCTCAAAATTCGATCAAAAGTTCGTTATAAACAGAAAATTGCATCTTATAAGCGGGTTCGCTCTAACCGGTAAAAAATACATTGAGCTTATGGAAAAATTATCGGTGCTTGAAAAATAATACTACTTTATAACCTAAGTTCGTTATAACTGTTATAAGCGGGTTCGTTATAACCGGACTCCACTGTACTTATTTTGTGATTAGGTTCTTGTTTTTTTTAATGTTACAAATAACTTTTATATAATCTAAATGTACCATTTTCCGGTAAATTAATAAAATGTATGAAAAGATGCCTAATCTCCGTTTAGAATATAAAATATTTTCACGTATTCAGAATAATCTAATTTTCATTTTCATTTTCAGAAGAAGCAAAAAAAATTCTCGTACGTCTTCAAAACACATTAACTTTGGAATAAGTTGTATATCATTTTTTGGCATTTAATCTGAATTGCTTGAATTGCAATTGAATAGCTTTTTTATTTTTTTAATAATGTTATTCACAAAACCAAGTCTTGCTTTTTGCATTAATTAACTGGCAAAAAATTGAAAAGACAATAAACCTTATTTATTTTGGTAGATTTTACGTACAATACATGTCACTAGTTACCCATACTCGTACTTTTAACGTAAATATCACAACAAGCACTTCACTGCGCCAGCCAAGTATCGATCAAATTTAAAATCTGTTCACGCGCTTTTTTCAATTGCGGCAAATCCGTATCAGCTGGGGGGTACATGTTAGCACAATGGGCAGTACCTGAAAACCAACCAAACCATCTCTTCTGTCTTGATTTAATAAAAGTTACCTTCGATATAAATAGCCGGCGCTTCTTCGTCGATAGTTTTGGTGATCCCCAAAGCGTGCCACGGGTCGATCGACCCGTGCACAAAGACCACATTAGTCACTTCAATATCAAGGCCCCCATAGTACGTATTGGTGCGCTCAGTGGCACTGTCAAGAAAATCCTCGTCGTAGATCGACCCGAAAATATCGGTGCATTGCTGGACAAAGAAATCAACAGAAAACTGGTCTCCGAATATTTGCGGTTCGTTGTCGGAGGTTTGGTAGAAACCGAACTCGGTGCACGTCTGGTAGGTCCACTGGCGGCCCCCTTCGGACGCTTCGCTGTCCCAGCTCACATTCCGCAAATTATTTATCATTTTGTCGTAATTATAATCCAGGCATTTCTGGTCGTAGGCGTTCAATAGCACCTCGTTGACTTTCGCAAGCCGATTAACTGGCGGCCCTATTGTCTGGTTCACCATTATGTCGCAAACTACGTCTATTGTAATATTTGCTCCAGCAGGGCTGCCTACCCTGTTATCTTTATTGTACTGAACAACCCCGGCGAAATCATCAGCGATTGTTTCGTATAAATTTGATATGTCTTTCTCGTTATTTATTGAGTTTTGGACCGGGTCGCACAGTTTGAAAAGCTCGTTAAGATTAGCTTGACCGATTTCTTGCTTGAGCAAGACACCGATTTGGTCGACTCCTTGTTGTACGGCAGTTACGCAATCATCGCTGTGAGTCGCTAGGGATTCCTTAATGACTCTGAAGTAGTCTACAAGGCGCAGTTTTGTGATTTTTGAATCGTAAATTTTCAAAACTACCTTTAAAATCAACTTGTGCTAACAGAGGACCACTAGCAGACATAGCACCGTGCACTAAATGGGGGTACTTGAATCGTAACCAGGCCGCTAATGAACCTGGATATGAACCACCAAAAGCGATCCATTTTACATCAGGCGGTAAACTGTACTTTGCATTCATTGCAGTTATAAAAGTTGCCAAGTCAGCTAGAGCTTGCTGACTCGTTAAGTACTTCAGATTTTTGGTACTCAAGTCGCTACAATTTATTTCATTTTTTTAATAAAATTATATAACGTATATATACCAAATACAAAGCGTTAGACAGTATTAAGGAGGAAAAATTTACTAAATGCATTTTTTTAAATATGTGTTATTGTCGATAAAATTATGCCATATCTCGACTCCTTGTTCTTACACTTTTATGGACCATTTGCATGTAATTACTCTGTTTGTCTTGTGCTGAACTTTATTTATATAAGGTCATTTTTTGATGCTTTTTTTTTCTTTTTCTTTATAGATTATAGCTGCGTTTCGGCTGCATATTTTAAAAATATCGCCGTAGAATGTCCCAATATTAAAAAACATTAAAGTTATGAATTATGATTTATCAAATAAAACACGCTACATTTTATTGCATTTTTAGACGTATCTTTAAAGGCATTGGCAACTTATTTTACCTATTTAATGTTTTAACGAAAATTGAAAATGTCGGTAGGTCCTTTTCAAAATTTTCTGCGATGAAAAATAAGCGAGATAATCACTTCGAAAGGAAGAAATCCTGACATCACAACCGCCTCTCATCACAGAGTCCTCTTATCACTGAACCCTCTCATTCACTAAAAACTTGACAGATATTTGAACATTTTCCACACATCTTCCACAAAATAAAACATTAACTACTTTCTCGACTTTTTTCTGTTCTAAATTTTCTCTTGAACTTCGTGAAAACATCTCAGAAATCTTGTTAAGTTTATCAAAACTCTGTCAGTGTCACTTAAAAGTCAAAAACTATTTGATCTTAAAATTGGACCAAATGCTCAAGAGGCGGTTACGACGTCATAATTCCAACTTTAAATCGAAATAACTCGAGTTAGAGAGCAGATACAGAGAAACGGTTTTCACTACTGTAATAAGCGTTTCCAGTACTATCATTTAAGATAAAGTTGTTTTTTAAGTTGCCAATGCCTTTAAATACTGATGATTTTGATCGAAACCTGTATTGGTCGATTTTGCTTAGTTTAAATTAGAAATAAAATGATTTTTTTGACGAAAACACGCTTTAAAAAAAGTGTATTACACAAAAACTAATAATCCTAGAAAAGTAAGACTTTCACCACTTTAAAGTGAATAGTTCAAATTTAAATCGGTACCATTTGATTAACGCATTTCAATTAGGAAAGTAGATAAATTAAGGAGTTAAAAGTTGAATAACTTGAAAAAGTTAAATGAAACACCCTATTTTTTTATTTTGCGTCTCAAAGATTATTAAATTGTCTGTCTAAAAACATAAAGTTTCAAATGCCTAAAGTTAATAACTAAAAAGATATTTGAATTTAAAAGTTAATTTCAGCAACAATTTTCTAACATTTACAGGTCAGCAATGAACTTTTCAAATCGTTGGGACACCTGTATTTTGGTAACAAAATTAATTAGATTTGAAAAAAAATTCCCCATATAAACCAAATTCTGCTCTTCCTACACAACTGCATTCGATTTTTTAACCTCATATTTTCCTTCTGATTAAAGAAATAATTAAATTCTACCTTATTATATTTTTTAATTTAATTTTAAATTTTGCTATTAACCAAAAAACGTGTGGATGATTTAAAACATAAAACATTTATTTTATTTAAGGTTTTGCAGCCAAATTTTTATTTTTATTACAATGGTTTAATTTTTTGTTAAGCAGTTAGATTGCAGATAACTGATAAGTGATAAGGTCCTCCAAAATCTAAGGACAGAAAAACACTCCACAACGACTCACCGGAAATAATCATTAATCAATACAATAACAGTATAAGTACTATATCAAAAAACAAGATAAATACTCCTATTATTTAATGCACTGTCACTCCAAATTTCAGTGCTGTAATTTTTATCACAAAAATATTAGAGGCGCATTTAAAGCCCGCATACAAAATGTTTAATACGTCCATGTTAAAACACTTCAAAATAACAATAAGTTCTGAAAAAAGAGCACTGATAAGTTTGGATATTGTATATGCTGGCTTTAGGTCAAAAGATTAAAGTTCAACACACTATCAGAACTTATTACCATCATTTTAAATAAGTACTTTATCACTAGCAAACACTACAAGAATTTGGTGGCAAACAACTTACTCAGTGGGGTGACTCTTGCCATAATATCTATGCTCCAACTGAAACATCAGTGCCCCAAATTTCTCGGCATAATTAACCCAAGCTCCTTGAGTCATCCATTTAATGGATGCCTCACCCTCCCCACCTATCATCAAAAAGACAGGGCCCCCATTTTTCGGATCAAAAAATTGATCATTGCTATAAAACCTCTAGAAACATAATTTTAAATATAGCGAATTGAGCATTTAAACAATTACTTGTTTCCAAGTTGTCTCATCTGTGGGGTTAAAATGGTCCAAATTTTGAGTAAACCACTCCTCTTGTACCTCTTTCACGTTGCTTTCTTTACAATTGCATTTTGGCACACCGACGTTTCCACCGACCATGCGACCATTCCGGAAGATTCTCCAAGGGTAAACTTCAGGGGAAATGTAAAATAAAGTCAACAACAGTGGCCAGAACTGCTTCATGGTTTGTAAATCTGAAAAATATGAATGTAGAAATTAAAATCATATTTTACAATTGGACCACTTACCGTGAGCGGTAATGTGGAACTAATAACACTCAAAACATATCGCTCGCACTTAAACTAATAAATAAATAGTAATGGACCGCTTCTTTTTAAAAATACTTCATAGTGACAGATAAAATGATTTGGGGGAATGGAGGGAACTCTAGTGTATTCTGTTTCAGCGGTTGGTGCTTCAACATTTGATTTTTATTTTTTTATTACTTAAATACAACTGTTGTAATTTCTGATTTTGAAGCGACATGAGATATTAATACATGCGCATCTTTTGGTTTAATTTTCGTTAAATTAGTAGATTTTAATCCAGTATTTGCACCCCGTTGGTGCCACTGTTTTGGTCGATTATCGGAAATCCGCCGCCGCCATCTTTCTTTCTCTTGTCAAATGTCAATTTGGTGAACACGCGTTTGTTGGTGAATTATTTCCAATAAACCATGTAAGCATTCAATTTTTAAGATAAAAGTTGATATAAATACACTTTTGTGGCCATTATTTGCTAGTCGTATGAATTCCGCTGATTCTGGTTAATTTTTGCAGCATGGCACCGAGGTACGAACTCGCTATTGGTCTTCAGAGGGGCCACAAAACTACAAAAATTCCCTCTGGGAAGACCAAAGCAGACAAGGTCCGTCCTGCACGGTTGAAGGGGCACCAAACCAAACACACGAAATTCGTTCGCGATCTCATTCGTGAAGTCGTGGGCCACGCTCCATACGAAAAACGTGCTATGGAATTGTTGAAAGTGTCGAAAGACAAGCGGGCCCTCAAGTTCTTGAAGCGCCGTCTTGGCACCCACATTCGTGCCAAGAGGAAGCGTGAAGAGTTGTCCAACATCCTGACACAAATGCGTAAAGCACAAGCTCACGCTAAGTAAATGTATTTTTAAGTTTTTGACATTAAAAACATAACAGTAAAATTGTCTTTCAATCATTTATTCCGTCCATTTATTACATCATCAGCATCATCAACAATGGCTTCATCCCAAGGGCCGTAAATGTTGGATTTGTACTTCTGATACCTCACAAATAAGACAGGACAACCTATGTTGATAAAAACCCCTGTTAGAATAAAAACAATCATGAACAAAACTGAACTACTCATTAAAAAGTAAACATCACAGAGAAAAAGCGGCCCAATTATATAGAAAGACTTCTTAATTTTGCTCCTGAATAAGGGGAAAAGAACAAACAGTTCAACAGCAACTGTTATCAAAATAAAGGCATGATAGGCTGAGGAAAGTCTTGAAGCCAGACAAATTGACGCAAAAATTGCAGCACTTAGTGACAAACTATTGGAGACAATGGCCGCACTAACCCCATAATCAAAGAAAATCAAATGAATGACCATCATGAAAAACGTCATCGTATAAATTGTATCAGTGCTCACGGTATCTGTTAAAGTATGCAACACCGGTGAAAATAAATGGCCAAAAACCATGAAAATTAACAGGGTTCTGAGATCATGTCCCAAATTAACTTGCACGTCTTTACTGTACACGAGCCGGTAGAAAACAAACCCAAGTGCTGTAAAAATTGACGAAATTGTGAAAATTGACTGAGGTTGGATCCACTCGTTGTACAAGTATACGTAAACTAGTACGAATGCCACGACTGTGCAAAATTCTTCAAGCAATAAGGTGGCCCCCCAGAGGGCTTCACCGAGTGAGACAGGCTTGATGTTGGTCCTGAGGTCCCTCAAAAAACTCTCGTCGGTGTAGTTGTCGGGGTAGGGCTGATTTTCGTACAAAATCTTCCTCCACGGTTTTTTAATTACCATTTTGCCTCTGAATGTCTACATCATCTACCACTTTAGTGCATTTAAAAAATTCGAAATTAAAAAAATGAGGTTAGAACAGTGTTGTGTAAAGTGTCAAATTTTTTCATAGAACTCAAGAAAATAGATTAAATATTGAATTTTTTTCTATCCAAATAAATTAATTATTAAATAAGTACACTCTTAGTCGAACTATTGAGCAATGTTTGTTATCGAGTTATCGATAACCGACTATTACATTTATTATAACGTTCTAAAACAAACTTAGCCATTTGGTCAATCTACCTTTTTAGTTATGTTTGTGGTAATTATTGTATGACGTGGTGTAACGTTTGACCACCTGATTTTGACAAGTCGATAAACGTTAAATTGTAGTGTAAAACATTCTAGAATTTATAAACAAATCAGTAAAGGCCCATAGTTATTGATAAATAATGGTTTACGTTGCTGGAGGTAAGTGGTTTAAAATTCCTCAATTTGTTAATAAACAACCCAAAATGTAAAATTTTCTAGACGGGACGATTCACCAAAGCCCCCCTTGGAGTTTGAACCGTTTGACTAAACTGTTTTATGGGGCAATATATTTTGTTATCTTCTTGTAAGTCATTTTATGAGTCTGTGATTGGATTTAATTAGTTTTTTCCTTAGCTTCAAGAGTTTAGTTGGTTTAGATGGACCCTCAACAAGCATTGGAACTTCAAGATCCAGTGGTTCACTATTTAGAGGAAGTGGCGGTGGCGGTGGTGGCGGAGGAGGCGGCGGTGGAGGTCCATTTAGGTATTTATAAAGTTGCTTTAGGAAATGTGTTACTTAAGCTGGTTTTTCTAGGCCTGGTGGGGGAGGTCCTTCAAAACGAATAATGACCATGAAAGATATCAACCCACCAAGTGTATCAATGGGCGGATGTCCTGGAGGTGCATGCGGACGATAATTCTTATAGTTTATCTCAAACATTAATTTATGTTTATGTAAAGTAATTAAGAGATGATACAAATTGATAAAAAAGTTTATTTTATTTATATTTATAAGATGCTTCTTCTAAACATTGCCTGAATAATTGTTATTTGTATTGTAATTGATTCTTAAATAAAAACTATAAAAATACTTACAAGAAACTAGTTTGATTGAATCCAACATTTAATTGGAAAGTGTAAAGTACCCGTAAGAAAGATTAAAATAATACCATGCGATCATTTGAATTTATAATTAAAGTAGGCTTTGTCAGTTTTTTAACTTGGATGAAAACGCCGATTGTGATAATCAAGCTGAAGGGTCAAATAATGATGTTTTGAATGGTAAAATGCAATTATAATACGTTTTTTCCCTCAGTTTGTACTAGTTTTTCAACCACAAATACACAAAACCGCCTACTTTAATTATAAATTCAAATAATCGCATGGTACTTTTCGGTACTCCACATAATTTTTATTATAAAGTAACCGACAGTGCACAAAGTGTGCACACTTGTAGTGTTGGTTGCATATAAGTCCAAAATTTTCCTAAAATTTAAAAAATTATTAGCTGTTTCAAAACTATAAAAAGGCCAACGTCGCAATTTACCGAATTATTTTTTTAAATAAGATTGATAAAATTGTAAAATAGTTATTAATGATTAGATCTCTCATTGAAACTACGAGTATGAATTACATTAGCTGTTATATTTTTGAAGTGCATGAATAATTTATAACAGCTAATTCTATAAGAGAAAATACGACGTTGGCGTTTTTATAGTTTCGAAGCAGCTAATACCCTATTATTATTAAATAAAAGCTTATACACTTTACACTTTAGGATATAAATGAGTTTTACACTTATAATTAAAGACCGGATCTTAAAAAACTTCCATAACCCTTAATTTTTAAGGACTTTTCTTGAAACTCGGAATAAATTTGTTCCGTTAAAAATGTAGGTAAATATTTGACTCCTAAATTCCTAAATTGACCTGTTGTATCTTAAATGTGTTTTAAACATCTTAATTCAAAATTGGATATTTTTTCCATTTTTTTATTAGTATTTAGTTAAAAAACAATACTTCTGGTTTTTCAATTTAATGGTTTTTTAGTTTTACATCTAAAATTTTTTTGTTTTTTAGGCTTCCATAGTCTTTCTTTTGGTGTTTCAACCACACAGTTTTTAAGTATCTCAGTATTTTAGCTTAATTTCACCATATTTCATATTTATTTCCTAAATTTTTCAGTTTATCGTGGTTTCACTTTCTTATAATTCCGGTTTTCCAATTTCTTACTGTTGTATATTAAATTATTTTTTAAGGTTGCACTGTCTTTTAACTCTGAAGATTCACCAGCCCTTGCACAGCATTATTTTAGTTAAGCCAATTTGACAAATGACTTACGCTCTTATTCTGAAATTTTATTTTAGATAATAGCATCATAACAAAATTGGAAATAGTCACTTGTTGAAGCTATTGAACTCGTGAATAAAATGTAAATTTTTGTGAAAAGTTCTCCAGGCGTTGTGGACAAATTAGTTAGTGACAAATTATGCAAAAAAGATTTGGACGTAAAAATCTAAAAATAAAAATATCAATTGAATGAAAAAATATTAGTAATGGTAATTGGAAATAAAATCAGATGCCTGATTTTAGAACTAGTACTAGTATAAATTTCCATACAGTGAGTTATTTATTTTCTAGGTATCTCAACCAATTTTACAAAAGCAAATTTAGAAAAATATTTAGGTTCAACAATTAATTAACTTTTTTATAGCGTTTTTCTTTGTGCAGTAAAGAATTTTAAGTTACAAAACGTATTTCGTTTTGTTTGTTTTTCTAATGAAATTTATTGCTTATTAAAAAATTAAAAATTATGTTTTTATTTTGTTGCAGTATAGGAATTATTAAAAAATGTATCCTTAATCACCAGATTTTAATTCCTAATGTCTGTAGTTTTAGAACCTTTTTTGGCACCTAAATAAAACTTCTTAAAATTCCGGTCTCTATTATTATAATACCCATTTCTTCAACCTTGTAAAAAAGGGCAATTTTATTAGTGCCTTGTCTTACAAATTCTCAGACTCAGACAAACAAGTTTTCGTCGGAGTTTTCATTGGAATATCGTTTGACGTCACAATTTCTTCTTATTAAAAATTAGGTACCTACTTACTTTGACTCATAAATTAAACCATTTAGTAAAAGAAACCAAAAATATTTTTCCTGGAAAAGTTTACCTACACTAGAAACTATTATATTTGCTTCTTTAAGTAAATTATGTCTATAATAAGGTAGGGACTCAAACAATAAAAATTAGAGTACTTAATCGCAGATGAAGTTTTTATTGCTCTTATACAAGTGGTAAACCATAAAACTCAACTAATTTACTTTTTTTAATTTAACATAAAAGTATCTGTTTTTCTTTCAACAAATCACCTTGAGGACAATTTTATTTTACTTGTGGCTTGTTATGTAACACTAAATTGGTGTTTTTACATTTTCATAAAACAAAAATTGGTTTTAATATTTGCATTTTAATACAATTTGTTGTTACTTTTGTGGTCACTTATTTTACAAATAAAACACTGCGTCTTCCTGTTTAAGACGTTTTTATTAGAATATTGCGAATCTATACATTCATATTTATATTAAAGCTTCTGAGATGTGATAACGTTATCGTACCCGACCTACTTATCACTTTTTAATACTATAGGGAGGACGACCAAAGGTTCGTTATTTCTAGGATTGTCGGAATACAAACTCCAAGTCCTTTTAATGCAGTCAAATATACCTAAATAATAATCCAAAATTAGTGAAACAAATGTTTCAGTTAAACAAAACTCATTACCAACTGCAATGGTCCTCACATAATCCGTATCTCTAAACACCGGATTGTCCTTGTTCGAATCATCCCCCAACATTTCGATAACATCCTCCTCAGATTTGGGCTTATCGTATTTTTTAAACACTGTCATTCGTTCTTCACTGCTCCTCAACATCTCAACGTTCACTTCTTTCACAGGCAAGCGCAAATATCTAAAAAAACAAATAAATACAAATTATTACTCAAAAAAAATATAAAAAAATTACGAATTGCAATGCAACAAATACTCTCCCGGACTTGCCGTAAGAACATTCAGTTGCGACTCATTGTCACTTTCCGCGGGCCCCATCTCCACGTTATGGAAAAGTCGGTCTCCCTCCTGCTCCAGAAACGTCATATTGACGGAACACCCATCTCCGGCCCCGTTTCCGCAATCCCGCAAGACCTGCTGGGCTTGAACAAAATTCTCAGCTGCCAGCAAAGCTCTGGTGAGAAAGTGTCTCGCTACAATTAATCGTTATTTGGAGTTCGGCGAAGTGCACCAGCGTCATTACGTGTTTTCCCCGGTATTAGATTTTTTGCAGAAAGAGTGTTGATGGAAAAGACTAGACCATGGTGGTTGTAGCTCATGGTATAGCCCGGCAAGTGTCCGGCGTAGCACAAAGAAGTGAATTTTTCCTCTGTAACATTCCAACGTCCTTGCGGTTTGTCCGATATGATATGGGCCGAGACGAAGTAAAAGTGATTCAAAGTCTCCTTCAGAGCGTCTTCGGTGTGGCCAAGGATTTCCTTCAACGAGAGGGCAAATTTATGTAACGGATTGGACGTGTTCACTTCATTCATGAATAAGCAATTGATTTCTTCAATGAAGCAAGAGAAGTTTTTTGCTTCTTTCAACAATGCGAGGTGATACGGATACACCCACGCATTGTTGTTATTTGAATGTAAGATTGAAAATAAATAAAATGAAATACCGGAAGAAGTTGGCAATTTTTCTGTAAAAATAACAAGTGTTCAATATTGGTTCTGGTCAGATCGCCCATGATACTATGAGACTAGAGATATGATATTGCGCACCTTGTATGTTCATCTCATCGTCTGTCTCGCTCGATTGTGACGTCATGCCGTGCTTTGTAGCATGGCAAATTATTGATATTAACACACAAAAAACGTTAAAACCGCGTAGTTTTGCGTCCAGTGAGATGATTTCTTGTGTTCGCTTAAGCATAGATATCTACGATAACTTGCTAATTATAATTAAATCATATTTACGATTATAACGAAGTTTTAACTTGCTACTTGCTAAAATGTTAAGCAGTTTTAAGATTTATTAATTGTTCTAAAATAAACAATAAATAACTACCTTGTGTATTAGCTATTTTAAAACTATAAAAACGCCAACGTCGCATTTTCTCTCAAAATCAGCTATTATAAATTATTCATGCACTTCAAAAAAATAATTCCTAATGTAATTTGTACTTTCAATGAGAGATCTAATCATTAATGACTATTTTACAATTTTATCAATCTTATTTAAAAAAATAATTCGGTAAAATGCGACGTTGGCGTTTTTATAGTTTTGAAACAGCTAATACTCTGTTAACCACTCTAACAATAATAATTAATAACGTAGCACACAAGCGCTTGTTTTACGGACTTAAAAATCGGGTTGTTGCTCTTCAATGTTTATTTGTCGATATCTTTAGTTACAATATTTAGATCATCAAAATTCTTTTACCAAAAATTGGTTTGGACTTTTTACCGCAATACCTTTCGCATAACCATACCAAAATTTTTATAAATAAAAAAGTTATTAGAACTTCATTTTAAATTATAAATTTTTGCTCTTCACCGTTCGTTATTTTTTATCTTAAAAAATAAAATAGAAAACACTACCATAAAAGCACAGTTGTAGGCAGAACATATTGCTAAATATTTGCCTAAAATTTCATTGTTCTCGCATTTCTAGTTTTTGAGATATTACGAGTTATGTTTTACATAGGCGATTACCGTTTCGAATGTTAGATCTGCGTGACGTCATGCGCGAACTTTATCAATCTCGCCCAGCGGAGTATCATAGTATCATGAGATCGCCTATGTGTGGCAATTGTCACAAAAAACGTATGTCTCGGAAACAATGACACATGACAGCTGTCAGTGCTCCGCGGCCAAAAATTCACACGTTCAACTGAGATAACGCTTGCAAAGTAAATTCTTGAACGTCTGCATACAATTATCATGATTTGCAATGTGATTTTTATCAAAAACTCCTAAATGCAAAAATAAGTCATTTGATAGCAAACCGTATGAACTTATCACGCAACCTACGTTCATGCTAGAAAGAGAAAACCACAGCAAACCACGACCAGAACCAATATTGAACACATGTTACATAGTGTATAAAAATAAGAGTGGCTCTTTCACACAGCGATTTGTGATCCCTTTGTGATGCAATTAATTCCATTCGATGAGTCTGAATTGCTACGTCGATCGGAAACAATCCAATTACTCCCAGGATAACATAAAAATGCATTTTCTTAATTAAATTTACGTAATCCTGGCACAAATTCCTTTCCCCATGTGTCGGATTAATTATTTCTAAGCTAGAGATGTTTATTACCTGTCCTCCACGATTAACACAAATTGTCGAACACCCGTACGGTTGTCTTAATCCCTCTTCTTGTCGAGCATTCAAAATAATGTTGTCCATGTGGAGAAGAAACAGCTGGAAAACGAATGGGTGGTTTTATCAAAGAATTTTCAGTTTTTCCGAATTACTTCATGGAAAGGCACTTTGGCTCCATCGGCAGTTCCTTGCAGTTCATCGATGTATTGAGGGAAATTTGCTTTCACACAGTTGAGAGTGTCTTCGTAAGCTTTACGGCCTTCTGGGGTGTCATAAGCCGGAAGGAAATCCTCGTGGAGAGTTGTACTTTGTTTCAGGAAACTTTGGATAATGGAGGCAAAGTTGCGACCCTTAAAAACAAACCACATTTGAAAATTTAACAAAAACTGTGATTACAATGTTAAAAAGTTCGCTGTTTTTTATTGCTTTACCTAGGAATTCAATTCCAAATTTTTTACATTTGAAAAGCAATTATGTTAACTAAAAAAAAAGTAAAACATTAATACAAAATTAAATAATTAAATAAATAAATAAAAATTATCTACGAATAGATACAACCAAAACGCTCGTATAAAAAGGGTATGCACTTATGTTAATTTATGTAAACATGTTAAAAAAAGTTAAAAAAAACACGGTTTATAATAGTATATTAAAAAACAAGTTTCATAAGACCAGTCTTGAAGCACGAATTCAGTTTCAACGAGTGGCGTTAGCCACGAGTTTTTTGAAAGAATGAGTGTTCAAGGTCTTATGAAACGAGTTTTTTATACTATATTTTGTAATTTGCCCCCTTTCTGCCGGTTTTAAACAAAAATTGTTATTTTAATCGACTTAGGTATTTTTGTGACGGTTGGTAATGTCTCAATTTTAAAAGTGAAAAATTGATTTAAAATTTTTGTTTTATTCAAATTCTGCTAAAAAACACGAGTATGAATGATAATGAAGGCCCCCTGAAATTTCTGAAATTGGCAAAAACACGGTCGCAAATTTGCTTCCTGCCAACCTAAAAATTTCCGTAAAATGTTCCGTGAAATTATGGCTATAATGACATCGCGCTTGATGACGTTGCGTGCTTTTATATACAGGATCGCCAAAAAGTATGGATACAGCTAAATATTTTCAGAACGGTTTAACAGAGCACGTTGAAATTTGGGGTACACTTAAATGCGCTTAAATTCTATCAACTGAGATTTTTTTCAATTTTCTATCGTCATTTGTTTTGAAATACAAGGCTAACTTGATTTTTTTAAATGACACGAAGGGTTAAAATAAATAATTATTAAAAGAGCATTTTTTTCTGAATTTAGTGATGTAACATATTCCCACCTTTATTTTCATTAAAAGACAAAAAAAAAATTCAAAAATTTTATTCTGGATTTCTGCAAAAGTAAAACTAAGATAGCTTTGAAAATACTGTCATTAGCAATCTGTCACTTGTATATTAGCCAAAAATTAAACTTGTGTGCAATAATTTGTGTAAAAATGGTACATTTAAGTGAAACTGAGAGTACAGAAATTCTCATGATGGTTGGTTATGGCGACAGAAAGCCAAGAAGTCAATGGAAATCATTTTGAGCAACATCTTTTTTAGCTTTTTTTTATTAAAATGTGTTCTTTTTCAGTTAAAGGTGTTATTTTAACAATTATTACCAACTTTTACTTATTTTTTAGTCAAAGTTCAAGCGACAAAGAACTAACGATAGATAAAGTCAACATTTCCAAGGCTAATAACATTTTACATTTTTGAAAATTTTATTTGTTCGATAATTTTTTTTTAAGTTTCGATTAGAATAAGGTATGCATGTGTTACACCACAGAATTCAGAAAAAAATGCTCTTTTTAAAAATATTAAATTTTACCCTTCTTGCCATTTAAGAAAAATCAAGTTAGCCTTGTATCCTCAACAAAAGAAGGTAGGAATTTAATAAACATCTAAAACGATAGAATTTATATACTTTTAAGCTTATACCAAATTTCAATAAATCTTGATGAATAGTTTTTAAAATATTTAACTGTATCCATACTTTTTAGCGATCCTGTATATGTCTATTAAAGCATCCAAATGGCGGCAAATTACAAAAAACTGTTTAATAAATTCAACTAAGTATAATACGTGCTACTATCGGTGCCCAAGTAAAACGCGTTTAACAACAGAGATTAAAAAAAACAAAAATTAAATTTTAGATACATATTCATAATAAATTCGGATTTTAAGCAAAATGTTTGAAATCCTTTTAATTAAAGCTTAAACTATAACCCACACATTGTTCAATGTTAATATGAATTACAATTATGTATTTTAGGTTGTTATACATATTAAAATTTGGAGCATTTTTTCCAAGAGATTTGGGATTGAATCACAGTTTGTGGCGCAATTACTTTTAATGGCTACATCTGTCGCTCGCAACTTTACAACAATTCCACCGATAAATGAAGGTTGCTGTACGGAAAAAGCAACTTATAGTCAAGTTTGCGATAATTAATTCTTACTTAAACGTAATTAATCTATTAGTTGCATCTTCCATTCCGAAAATGTCGTTTTATTTACAAACATGGCAGGTCATTATCATGTTTACAAAATGCGTGAGACATGTTAATTGTGACATACTTGAAAATTTTTGCAAATTAATGCAAATGATTATTTTTTGCGAAGGACGTGCATGTTTGATGTGATTACCGAAAAGAATTGTCATAATTTATTAAAACTAATATAATAAAACATAAATTTAGATTACATTCTCCACAAATATTTAACAGTTTAAATAAAATTTAAAATACAATTCGTACGACAGAGATAAGAGATGTAACATTGAAAGTCAAGATCTGCAAAAAATTCAAACACATTGTTTAATTCTTGAATAAAATGTGTCCAACACTCGTCTGTGTGATCTGATATCGCAAAAAACGCAGCTGTTACCTTACAAATTTGAAACTGAACTATGGTTAAGTAGTTTGAAAATTGTGAATTAAATCAATGAGCTAATATTAGGTACTCAGTGAATTATTAAACAACACGGAAAACACTGTTATTGATCTTCGTAATTGTCGAAACATTGGCGTTATTGTGAGAACAATAAAGATAAAAAACTTCTAAACGTTAAAACAAACATTATATCAATAGATAGGTATGACCCCTGTTACTATTTAGTTAAAAAATGGGTTAAAAGCAATACTTGAAACCCACTGATATAAATAAATAAGTGATAAGCATACAAACACAAAATAACTTACAACATCGAATCCAACTTCATAGTGAGTTCCTCTCGTATAGATAATCGGGATGCATTGCCTGCGACCGATGCTTTCAATAACAGGCATTTCAGTTTCAGGTTTCAGAAGCTTCAAGTAAAACTAAACGTTTTGAGTAAAATACCGCTACAGTTTAGACGCCCCCAACTTATCGTCGCGCTCTTAAATAATTCTTTGATAATTCCCCCACTACTTCTGTCGCACATTGATTAATGATACTTGTTTTTTAGCAAAAATCAAAAATAAAAATTTAGAAAAAAAACTTGATAACAAAATCACACATTATTTCCATTTTGTATTTAATTTCCAACAAATATTTAAAAAAAATATGAGTAGGGATTTTTTTAATTTGTTCTATTCGTAGATATTAATTTACACTGGTTAGTTTGATGATAAAGTGGCTTTAAAGTAAGAGATAAGATATTATACTTTTATAATAAAATAAATAATAAAAGTTTTTTATAATTAAACATTTTATATTTGTATAGTAGTGGTTTATTGAATTCCTAAACTGGTTTACATATTTAAATTTATTTATAAATTAAATTTAATTTAAACATAATTTGTTTAGTTGCATTAGAAATTATTCACTGAAAACCATAGATTAAATTAAATTTTCGATAAAAGTGGCCTTTTAGAAAAGAAGTTTGGACTTTACAGTAGCTAGTCAGCAATTTTAAACAATGTTCTAATATTTAAATAAAAAGAAATAATAAAATTTAGAAAAAAATAGACATAAAACCACACATAAATATTTTTGTCGTAAAAGTACCCAAGATGTTTTACAATGTGTAACATAAAAAACTTACAAATTTATAAAATTAAATAATAAATTATTTTCCGTTAATACAGTCGGAGACAAATCTATTTGAACAAGTCAAAGTCAAAAATACCTTAATTGAAATATAACAAAACCTCTCAACAACGGACACCGATGGGAAATTTTTAATTGTCCGTTGTGAAGAGGTGTCCACTAATGAGAGGGGTGAAATTTTAATATAGGTTTTGTTACGTTCCCACGAAACTGTCCGTTGTGAAGAGGTGTCCGTTAAGGGAGGTTTTACTGTATATCAAATTTGAGAGAAAAATATTTACGAAGATTATTTACAGCTTAAAACTACGAAGCCTGGCTGTTTTAGGCTTTTTACCTCTTCCTCTTCAGTCCTATTCGAGTTTTATACGAACCAAATGACATTGAGCTTTTAAAACCAAAATCTTTTGTGAGTTGGTAGCATTATAAAATGGCAGTAAACTGAAATCTCTTTTAAAATTTTAAATTTTTTTGCGGTATATGTAGGCAACCAATTATACAAAAAATTCTTGTAAATTGCCTACTTTCTAATTTCAAATTTTAGCAGCTTTAACATAATTTAAAACCAAAATGTGTATTAGGATCACAGAAATGAAAGAAGGTCTTTACATTTTTCTACCTCTTTGCATCCCTGTAATCTTGGTCCAAAATCTATTTGGAATTTTGCAATTTCTAGCAGTTTTATTTCTAGCGCTTTTGGAAATGTTAATAAGTAAAATAATTTTGCAATAATTTAAAACTAAAATATGTATTATGTATGTCTTACAATGTATTTTATCCCCGCAAAGGTTTAATTAAGAAGATAAAATACGTGTAAGACCCATATGCAATACAACGTTTTATCCGCAGTCAGACAATAAAGACTAAATCACTGTTTTGGAAATTTTTTATTTGACGTTTTGATCACAAAAACGCAAAAGTCTCATTTCGTTACCTCCTTGCATCCTGGTCTAAAATTCATTTTAAAATTTTGCAATTTTCACCAGATGTTTACAGGCAACCAGATATACGAAAATTTAGTGTTCCTTATCTTGTAAATAATAAATTCAACTTATCTAATAAATTGCTAATTTCGAAAAAACCTTACTGTGTTGAATTACTAAATTTCTGTATTCAGAAAGTTCGTTCATTTCAAACTTCTGATGTGTGGTGTGTCAAAATCAAAGTGGTGAAAAACTTGAGGTTATATATCAATGCTTGGCTTGTTGAGTTTGTGTGTGGTTTGTGTTTACTGCTTTTAGTTTTACTGTGTGAAAAGAAAATTTTAACAAATTGGAATTATTTAAAAGTGCAATATTTTAATTGGACGGGAGTAGAAGTAAGTACTGGTGTTCTTTCTAGAAAGATATTAATTTTGTTTATTGTTTAGGTGAATTATGGAGAAGAAAAAAATAGTGACGAAGTACATACCTGCTGGCATGAAAATTGATTCTACCATAACCGCCCAACACGCAGAACATAGAACAAAAAAATGTAAACCAATCCCTTTTGATAAAATATCAGAAAGGGATATTTGCTTCCCAGAAGACGATGTGAGCACACAAGTGGTCACCCCAAAGCAAGAAAAAGAGCAACAGAAAGTGAAACCGCCACGCACGATTTGTGCAAACAAGTCGCTTTGTTTCGACGAATATAACATTAAAATAACCGAAACTCCAGCGTTTGGGAAAATACCAAGTGAACCACCACGTGTGGAGGAAACCAGTACAGCACCTGTTTCTTTT
This sequence comes from Tribolium freemani, assembly GCA_939628115.1. Taxonomy (NCBI): domain Eukaryota; kingdom Metazoa; phylum Arthropoda; class Insecta; order Coleoptera; family Tenebrionidae; genus Tribolium; species Tribolium freemani. The sequence continues at coordinate 12,277,587 of OW626785.1, read as the reverse complement.
AAGGCTAAAATGTATGAGCGACTTCGGAAAAATAAACTAAGAAAACAAAACAAAACTGAGGTAGAAAAACAAAACGATACAGCTCTCCTGAAACAAATTGATGCTCAATCCAATGAAACACAAGTTAAAATACAAAAGTGCGAGTGCAGTGGCTGTGACAAGTTTGTGTCTTGTACATTCTGGCTGCATAATAATGTAGCATTTGACGAAGCTGCTGGCAAGACTGTTGTTACAAAGGGGTTACCTCTACTGAAGAGCGACACAACTGACAAAGAGATTTCAATTTTCAAAACTTTCAACAAAGTCATACTTCATGGGTAGGTTAGCAAAAATTCTATTTTATATTTTTCACGTTTTAATTTAAAAAAAAACATCTATTTTTATTACACTTGCACCTATTTTAGGGTGGTCATTCCAAAACCGTTGTTTTCTTTAGATGAAACCAACATTGAAGTCAACATTCAGAAAGCAATGCTCAAAATAAATTGCGCCTCGTCGAAAGACGTCCAGTCTTACATGTGGCCAGCCGTCCAAAGAGGCCTGAACACATTCATGATCGCTGCTCCCAAATCGGGAAAAACTTTAGCATATTTGCCCGCGTTTTGCTCGTTTGCGATGGAAAAAAGTGACCGATATGCGGAACTGGCACAGTATAAGGGACCCCTAATTATTATATTATGCCCAAGTAGTAAGAATTGCAACGAATTGCATGATTTAATCACGGAACTTGTCGTTGACTGCTGGGATGCGCCTGTGGTTGAAGTTTTAACAGAAAATTCCCCAATTCAGGTACATTAAAGTTGCTTGAAAATTTAAATGTTCTTTTGTTGTTTTAGAGCGACTGTGATATGTTGGTAACAGTGCCGTCAGTACTAGAGGAGTGCCTTAAAGCGGGAAAGGTCAGTTTAAAGCGGCTCTGCCACCTTGCCATAGAAGATGGATATTTTCTCTTGAAGAACCACAACCAGAGTATGGAAAAGTTGCTTAAAATTATAAACATTGCACAAGCAAGTAGGCCGCATAACAAGAATGTGCAAATTGTGGTCAGTTCGGAGAAGTGGTCAGCTGATCTCGAGTTGCTGTTAAAAAAGCTGTACGTGACTCCACTTGTCTGTTTTGAAGATTTTCTCGAAGCGGCTGTTTACTCAAAAGTGGAATTCAGGAAGAAGAAGTTGAAGTCGTTGTACAAACTCTTCTATTTAGATGGTGAGCCTGTTAAATTAACAAAAATTATTTATCAATATTTAATTTTCAGATGTGCTGAAAGAGCACTACATGACCCACAAAGCCGTTGTGTTTTGTGAAGAGGAGGAGATCGGGGGGATCAAAGAGCACCTGGAAATTAGCGGTGTGGAGTGCATCACGATTTCTAATGACTTAATTGAAGACGAGATTTTTGAAAATGAAGACATGTGGCGATCGTTGCCTCCAGGACAATATAAAGGTAAAGTTCCCATTTTTTGTAAAATCTAAATTAAATTTTTAGTCTTCTTGTGTACTGACGCCCTGTTTGAGAGGACAGCACGCGTATTGAATGCTAACTGGGTCATTCACTACAGTCTCCCGTCAAACTGGACGCAATTCCAGAAACGTTTCAGATGTTTGGTTGAAAATTTGTGCTCACCGTTTGATGTCAGCGACAGCATTTACAAGGCCAATGATAAATGCAGTTTTCTTCTCATTGACGAAGCTTGTGATAACCAGATATTCCTAGACTTCTTTGAAGTATTGACCCGCAATTTAGTGACGCATTTACAGTTGAAGTAAACTGTATTTTATCTTAGGGGAAAGGCAACACAATGAGATCAAAAACTCCTAATTGAGGACGTTTTTTATCCGCAAACGTAACAAAGCGACCAACTTGTTTTTGCGCCTAAACGGTTTTAACCAATGATATTTCTTTCCTGCTCCAGCAATTTCTGGAAAGGTAGATTGTCGATCAGCATTCAACATTTTGCACCAATAGTTGCTCTAGTTAAATTAAACATTCTATAAAAAATTCAACATAAATTCAGATACGCATTGTATGGTTCAATGATTATTTATTTACTCGTTAATTAGTATTGCTCTTTACTCTACCAATTTCTCTGAAGACGTTTGCGGACAAAATAGTGTATGTTATTCGGAGTAAAATGAGTTCATGTGGCTCACTACGTTTGGCATAACAAACTCCTAATAGCATAATTTAGATGCTATTGCTATGCTTTAACAAAAATTAATTCGAAATTTCTTAGTTGTGACTTTATCCTCGCGGACTTTTTGATCTCATTATACTTACGTTTGTTACCAGTGGATTGTGATTGATTAAATCCACATTCAAAGCTTGAATCCGCTTTGAGTAACTGTAAGGTACTGGATGCTGTCATGGCTTTGGTCATGGACAGAGGTACTGCCATCATATGATTTTGACACTGACAACAGCTTTTTGACCATGAAAAAATGCAAAAAATGTGACAAGATTTGAAAGATTTAGTGTCAGTGTCACAATTTAGTGACACAAAAGTTAACCTAAAATACTATTTGCCAAGAAAAAATTTCAAGGTCAAAAAGCCGCTGTCATTGTCAAAACCATATGATGGCAGTACCTCTGTCCATGACAGCACCTAGTACCTTAAGTAACTGGCTTTTATTGTGCAAGTTTTAAATTACTTTAATTGTTTTTATTGTATTTTTAGTTGTACTCTTACAAATCTTAAATTACTCCATAAAAATATATTTAAAAAATTTGATTTTAATGATAACTAACTCAATCCGCGCCCATCAACTGCTTTTTTAAAGCAAGTCGTTCACTGCGTCTTGGCGGCTTCTGAACAGGCTGCGACTTTGACCCATAATTGGAACGGCGATTTCTTTCACAAGCGTTCTGATGTAACGCGTCTTTATCCACGTAAGTCCATCGGCCAACTCTGCCATCCCACTGAAACAACCCGATACAGATCAGGACTTCCTATCGCAATAATTCACCGGACTTACGGCAGATGTGAGTATTTCGTTTCTGTAAGGGTGCCACGCCACGTCCCTAACGCAGGCCTTGTGTCCGTGCACAAATTCTTCTATTTTGCCGGTAATTGAATCGTAAACTGAAATTCATCAAATGAGGGAAAGGTCGCACATTTTTGAAAAAATTACTAATGAGGTCTCCAGTCCCTGATCCTGTGTAAATAAATCTTTGGCCCGTCGTCTCCACTGGTGAAAACCTGCACCTCACGAGGGTTTTTATTACAACGTGACCTCGGTAGGTCATAATTGATGTGTCGCCTTCTAGTTTGTCTTTGGAAGTAAACACTGCAAATAAAAAAACCTCCAGAGTTGTTAATTATATTGTTCAGGGTAGGGTGGGGTACATTTGGACGTGGGGCACGTTTGGATATGCACAAAAACAAAGCTTTGCGAAATGGTTAAAAAAAATTGGGCTATTCCAAGGTTTTTCAAAAAATAAGCTTAGCTTAGAAAGCTATTTGAACAAGAAAGTAACATTTTTCATTTGTTAGGGTTAAATCATATCCCTGGAACCTCACACTTATTTTTTCAGACATAAACTTCTACACATAGGTCTCAGAGACTAAAACTAAGAAAATGTTAATACAGACTGATCCAAAAATACTGTCTGTTGGCAATACTGAATTTAAATTTTAAAGAATATACCAAAGCAGTACTCTTCCGGTTAACAACTATTCAACAATTTTGTGGGGTTGTACGTCAAATAATTGTCAAGAAAAACCAAATCCGGTTTCAGTGTAACAAATTACGAACAAAAATACTTTCAAATCTGTTGCCAAAGACTCGGTTTTTCTGGATCAGTCTGTATTTTATGATTTTGGAATAATGTTTAGGCTTAATAAAATTCGTAAAAATAAAAATCAAAAGGATATAATGCTCGAAAATGTCACCACACAATAATTTATAACACTTTGGGTCTCTGAGACCCAACAGAGCAGTTCCAGCAAAGATTTTATGTTAGTTTTTTTGAGTAGCCTTCCCAAATGGGGCACATTAGTCCAGATTTTTTTTTTACTTACTGTAAACAATTTTAAGTTAGGGATTTCAAGGTATCGTCTGCATTAGATTATTCGTTTTTAAGAGTGATTTTTTGAATGAATAAAGATGCAAAACAGTTACAGTCTAAATGACAACAAAAAAAGGCTTCGCAGAAAACACATATGAAAATATTTTTCAAGCTTATGCAGATTTTCTTTAAAATTCCAGTAATATTCCTATAATTATTTAAATATACCCTAGGGTGGTTCACATTTGGACAAATGCAAACTTAAAAGTGTATAATCTTGATGTTATATTAATAATTTCTATAAGGATCGATTTATAGATCACGTGACAAAATTCAAAGCAATCTGATTGGTCCATTTGCGTTAACTTTTAACAAGGTGTTAATTTAATGAAGCTTTCTATAAACAGGCCCTCAAACGTTGGAGCATAACTATGTCTGAAACTTACCACGATAATTATTAAAAAAAAAACTGTACAAATCTGCCCCATCCTCCCCTACATAATGAGCTGAGTTCATGAATATTAAAGTACGATGAAAACTTTTTTAAGGAAGAAATAATTTGCATTTTTTGTTTAACTACGTACTCATATTATTATTATTATTATTTTCCTTTTATTATGCATCGCTTGATCCTGTAAGTATGAAACAAACATGATATGCGATAAAATTATACTAAAGATAAACATTCTTTTGTCTGATATAATTTGTTTTTGTTAAAAAAGCAATTCATGTTCTGTTTTACACACATACTGATAAAAAAAAATAGATTCACAACCGTTGATGAACATAACAATAACTAATTGAACTAAATAAAACCCTCTTAATTCATTTCAAGTGTTAAGTAATCCAAACTATGACTAGTGCACCACTGAAACTTACATACTAACTTTGACTCAGAATTTATAATAATAGGGTATTGTATTGGATTAAGCAATTGTTGAATAAAAATCGTTAATCCATGAAAGAAAAACTGTATTTATGGTTTTCATAGAAAATTTAAAACTTCAGAGAAGACTCAGTTATCCGCATAATCTAAACCACAATTAATTTAAAGAAAAAAACAACTCGGCGAAGTGAGTGTAACGAATATTCTTGGCAAATATTGTTTTAAAAATTGTCACTCACTAACGTAAAATTACAAAATAAAAATTCAAGACTAGACTAAAAGAATTGTCCCATTTTTGTCTGAGGAAACACTTATAAATTTACAGATAATTTTAATTTTAAAGAGGTTTTCATAAGAATTGTGATTTTTGTTTTTTTGAATTGATTTTTGACCGAACATTGCCCTTTAATTTAATTTAATGGTTTGACTAACGTAGATTTCAATAACTGCCTATTTATTACATTCTCCGAAATTAAAATTCAGTTTTGAGATTAGACAATAAATTTAATGATTACTTACGTCTTTTAGGAACCTGCTGCCATCTGTAATCCCACGTCTGCTCGTGCACAGCCTTGAGCGACTTTTCCGCGGCCCTTTCCCCGGAGAAAATCCTAACATCCCACAGTTTAATGCTCTGGTCTTTGCTGTTGGAAATCAAGTGTCTTCCGTCCCCTCTTGAATCAATGAAGGTGATCCCATCCATGTGCCCGGCCAGTTTTCCGACCGGTTTAACCGACGACTCGTCCAACGTCCTCCTGTCCCAAACCTTAATCAAACCGTCATCTCCACCGCTGTAAATTATATGGGAAGAATCGTCAGCGAAAGCAACACTATTAACGTCATATTCATGAGCTGGGATCTATATACAAATATCAAGTCAGAGATTTTTACGCAAGTATCGACTTTATTCACCTTTAAAGTGCGACCGCGTCTTTGGAGATCGTAAATGTACAAGGAACCGTCGTTGGCACCACACAGAAACTCCTTACCATCGGACGAGAATACAACGGAAAAGACGCAAAAACGACGACTAGTGTTAGTGAGAGAGAGGGGCTCCTGGTGGCTGCTCTCGTTTACGGAACATAAATGTACTAAAATTGAACGCAATCACAACTTTTCCCCACAGGAGAAACTTACAAGAAGACGACCATGTCGAATATACGAACTGGTTTTGGTCGGGACTTATTGCAACGTCTATTATACTCCAACCTATGTCTCTTGCACTAAGAGTATTGAATAGTTTGTAGGACGCATCGTCCGACTTGTATAATCGAATTTGTCGATCTGCAATGTTTCAAACTGATTTCGGAAATAAACAACTAATTTGTTAAACCTTGAGACGCGGTTATGAACATTTTCCCATCTTTCGAGAAAATACCACAAAACACTTTCCCATTATAAAAAGATAACACCGACATACTATTTGGCAAAAACCTATTGCTTAATCTACATTTTTGGGCATATGAAAAATTTCTATATGGACACACGCCTTTCTAAAATTAAATTATGACAGTCAGGTCTTTTAACATTTCCGGGAAACTTACTTCTCTATTTAAAACCATATTTGATATATTTTGCGAAGACGTAATTTTTCGGCTTTGTTGTCCTAAACCTGAAGCCATTTTGGTCGACAATGAAAATTCGCTTTTCTAAAATAAATAAAAAAATTAGATAAGACTGCAAAAACGATATGTATACAGGGTGATTCTTAAATAGACCGACAAAATTTTATCACTGCTTTCCAAGGATAAGCAGAAACGATCTGCACCATATTTACGTTTTTATTTCGTAGGGGTGGAAACCCCTTAATCCGTGCCACTTACGACGCTCATGAGTTCAAATAAATTGTATTGGAAACAATGTGCTCGTTTTAATCATGAATACTGATAATAAACAGTGATCATTGTTGCATTGATCAAGTACATTGTCATCAGATGATTATTATACTTTCCACTAACTGTGCTAATACTTCTTACGAACACATCAGTGGCGTACGCTTTATCTCTAACATAACTTTAAAAATTTTTATTTCACAAACGGTTATGAAAGGAATTTTTGTACTATTTTTCCCAACATGTACTCACTTCAGACTACCATGGGTAGAATTTTGTTGGTCTATTTAAGAATCACGCTGTATGTAATCAGATTTTTGTGTTTATTTTGTTCTCTTCCGTATCATTCAAAATGTTGATAAAAAACAAATGATTAATCAACATTAGTCAGCAATTTTGTGTACCAATGCAAGAAAGCTCACATTTGCGTGTTGCATGTGGTAAAATTTCTTTCTAAGAATTTCATTAAATTCTCAAACAAACAAAAGTATAAACTACTGTTAACCATTACAATGCAATTTAAAACAAAATTGGAAGTTAAACATAATAATTAATGATGAAACATGTAGGTATACAACATTAACGTAACTTCAAATTTAAAGACAAGGGTTAAGGAAGAAGAAGAAGAAAAAATTGAAAGATATTTACACTCAATCGTATTATTTTCGTAAAAAATGACATTCTACATAAATATGAGCTATAATTTTTCTCATTTTACCCTTTCATTTCTTTTTAATTTAAACGATGAGGCAGTGTTGCCAATTAAGTAGGTAACAATTTCTAAAGTCTTAAAGGTGATTTTCCTGGAGATTTTTTTTATAAAACTTTATCTTGTATTTTTATAGCTTTGTAAAAACAGGAAATGAGCAAAGAATTTTAGCTATAAATGTATTGATAAAGGCATTTTTGGGAAATAATCCCTTTGAAGAAATAGTTAATTAGCTGAAAAATTCAACTGAGTGAAATGGAAATTTTGAAGCTTGTGGAAGTCAAAGAATTAATGAGGCTGGTAATATTACTGATTTTTTATTTAAAGAAAAATTAAAAATAAGTTAGAATATATTCTAGGGTTTATCGAAAATTAGGTACTCAGTGCTAAAATAAAATACTCACATCAAGAATGGAAGTGTTTGGCTTAAACTTAATTTTTGGCACTTTGGGACCATCTGTGAGATAATCTGCGTCCATAATTTCCACTTGCCCGCTGAAAAATTGCATATTTAGTACATTTTTGATTAAAATAATAGGAAAAGCGTGACTAACAATAAAAAAAGGGTTTGTTTATGTAATTCGTAGTATTACAATTTGAGTCAATTAAATAATCGTTTATTGTCGCGGAAAATAAATTATTCAATCTGAATTTTTACACTATATTTAGAAGCAAGTACAATGACATTTTCATGGAAGAATTCCCTTACCTATTTATCAAACTTTGCAACAAGGCTGCATACTGATGTTCAGTCTCGTAATCAGAATCGTCTTCAGACCCAGATCTCGAGTTTAAATCATTTTCTTCCATTCTCCTCGAAGTGTAAGATCCCATGGAATGTAGGGGTTGAAATTTTTACTCAGAAACGTAACAACACCTCATATATGGACCTTCAGCTGCATAATACAACCGTGTAATGTGGTTACTTAACCGAGTACTCAATTACTAAATAAAAATAGGTAGAAAGCTCTAATCAAAAGCGAAATTTTCCGAAATATTTTGACAATTGTAAAAATGACAATATTTTGACAAAATGCGCATCACGTTTACGCAACACAATCAGTATTGCCAAAACATCGCCAATAAATTAAAACACATTATTGACTTTCATTTTCACTCTTGAATATTGCACACATATTATGTTTTGACCCAAAATGAGTTGTTACATAATAATTTCAGCTAAGGAAAACTGGTTTCACCACTTTCTTCCTGATTCTGGTGACATCCAATAGTCGGTTTTGGCAGCACTGCCGCTGTCACGTTGACAGTTCCGTTTTCGTGGAAGTGGAGCAGTGACGTGGATTTTCAATTCTTGGTTAGTTTTATATTTTTCTATTAATTGATAACATAAACTAGTAAAATTATTGAGATTTGTAATGGCCCCGTCAAAAATCAATGTTAAAGAACGCGTTTCTGATGGAGAAATTGACCTTAGCATGTCAGATTTACAAGATGTTCCTGTTAGAGAAATTGTAACAATGTTTTTAACTTAATTATGACATAAAAACGCCCTTTTGCTTTGCAGGCAGTGTTCAAGAAGGCCACTAGTTTGGATTTGTCAAACAACCATTTGAAAACTTTGCCCGTAAGTGCTTGTTTCGGAAAAGCGCAATTTCGCACATATTTTTGTGTTTCAGGGCAATTTCACGACTCTAACCCACCTGACAAAGCTCGATCTGAGCAAGAATCAGTTGACTGAATTACCGGAGGATTTCGGAGATTTGGTTAAGCTTAAGTATCTTGATTTGTACCAAAATCAACTACAGTACTTGCCTCTGAGCTTTCACAAGTTCAAAGCTTTGAAGTGGTTGGATTTGAAAGACAACCCCTTGGTGCCAGCGGTCGCCAAAGTCGCAGGACCGTGCCTGGATGCTAAACAGTGCCAGACCTGTGCAAAGGATGTTGTGAGTTTCTTCTCTCAAGTGCAGGAGCAGATTGCTAATGATCTAGAAAGTCGACAAAAGCAACGACAGAAGCAGCTTGAAGTAAATCAGCAGAAACAAATGGATAACAACAAGAAGAACAAAAAGAAAGAAAAAACCAAACAGAAAAAAGAAAACGGGCCTGTTAAAGAAAACCCTCCAAAGTTATCAAACAAAAAGAATAAAAAAGCTCCACCTTCTCCAAAGAATACCGGAAAAGCGTCCTCTTTCATCAAACTGCTTTTTACTTTACTATTTCTCATTTTGTCACTTCTGTTTGTGTTAACTTCTGTGAAATATGAACATACGCGTACTATTGAAAATTCTTGTGTAGACTTGTACTACAAGGCTGTTGATTCTTTGTCTCCCAATTTGAAGGTGTACGCAACCACTGTGGGGAGTTATGTGAGACTTGCTCATGACAAAACTGGGAATGTTACACTTAATGTTGTGAATTATGTTAAAACTTCAGACAATTTTGTAAATGCATATGACACCTGTAGTAAATATGTAGAGACAATGGTCCAGAAAGTTAAAGAACAGTACAAAAAGATTGTTTCTTGAAAGTTTTGTGTTCAGACATTCTTTTTGAATAAAAACTAAAAAACCAAACGTTGCGTTATTAATTCACTAACAAAATAAAAAATTCCATAACCCGAGCTCCTAACATGTTTTTCCAATAATCCAAGATAGAGTTTATTCCAAACCTGGTGGCGAACTAACATTGACCATCGCCAACTTACATCAACTTACATCGCAGTGACATTTGACGTAAATTGGCGATGCATTGACAAAAATGACTGAATTTTGGCATTAAACTATGTCTACTATTAAGAAAAAAATTGCCCATAGGCGTCGTAATAAAATGTTTTCAAACCTACTGTTAGTCTTTAAAAAATTATAAAAAGATGAAGAATAATAAAGAAATTATTAATAATAATAGTAATATTTCTGTGTATCTTCGTCCTCAAAATTTATTAATGTTATATTGACAACTAAATAAATTTTAGAGAAAAAAATGCACGCCCATGTATTTCATTATCTTAACCAAGTGAGTGCATTTCAAGAGTCTTTTATGTCACTGTCAGTTCGCCACCAGATATGGAACAGCCTCTACCATTTCTTTATTTATAAAAATGCTTATCATAGATGCCTATTGTCTAATAATGGCAATTACCTAGAAACGTTTGTTTTTCGTTTTTTTGCAATCTTTAAAAATAGAGCACAAACATATCGGTCGCTAAATGCGCGAAGCGCATCATCAACTGCTTTATTGAGCAACTTTTAAATTGGTTTATTAAAAAATCGCCCGTGCGCGGAGGGCTATAAATAGAGTAATAATCGATTCAAATAAGTAGTAATTTTACGTACATTCCACCATCTAAACAATGTAAGTTTTTGTTTTATCTTAAAATGATGATAAAATAACATTTGCATATCGGAGAGGCGTTTTCGAAACATTTAAATTGATCCTCTCCCTCCTTTTTTATATACTTTCGCGTATTATGAAGTGTTACAAATTTTGATGATCTAGTGGTTATCCAGAAAGCCTCAATTTTGTATCACTTGTGTCCGAGTTAGTAATAAGTTAATTATGGACCTTTAAATGATTCAAAATGGCATTACAACACAAACCCATTATGCAGTTGTTAAGTGTTAATTGGTCAATTTTGCTCAATTTCGAAAATAATTTGTCATGAAAAAACTTTACAAATTTACTAGGCAAAAATTAAGACAAAAAAAAACTAAAAAAAAATATAAAATTTTCACTACATTAGGGCATACTAGTTTAGGCGGGCTAGAAATATTTCTGTAAAGATTAGAATATTGATGCAATCAAAATGCTTTTACAACATAACATATTTTTTGATGTTTAGAATTGAGATAAAAAATAAGAAAACCCTAGTTTTAATGCTAGCTACAGAAATCCAAAAAGATTTTTTTAGATTATTTAGGAATTAGAAACCTTTTATGGTTATTAATCTAACTATACCAAAATTTCCTTGTTTAAGACATGTTAAAGCAAGTTAATAATGATTAAAATAAAGTTGCTAAAGTTGACTGAAAGTACGAATGGAATAATGGCAACGATAAGAACATCCAAAAAATTATGTTAAATTAAGTTCAGTAATTATTAATACAATAATTTTTTAGAATATCGTATAATATTTATTTTACCAAAGCAAGTCTGGTTTCCTTGGTTGATTTTTTTTATAGTAATCCTCAATTCATATTCATAAAAAAAATGAAAATGAATAAAAATGATGTGACTAGATTAGACAGAGCGATGAAATATGCAATTTTAATCTTTAAAAAATTCCATTTTCATCCCTGCGTCCTGCAAAGATTAGTTTATTTCTTGTCTCTAGCAACAAACAAGACTCTTAGAGATAAGAAAACAATATTTTATTTTTGATAACAATAACTGATCACTCGTTGAGAACAAGTGAAACCATAGTAAAAAACATTACAGAGGTTCAAGCGGTTCAATCATGGCTCAAACTCAAATTATATTTGTTATCTACACCTTGTTACTTTCTTGTGGAATACAACTTGCCTCAAGTGTAAAATATGAACCAACTTGGGACAGTCTCGACGGCCGACCTTTGCCCGAATGGTACGACAAAGCCAAAGTAGGGATTTTCCTCCACTGGGGTGTTTACTCAGTGCCCAGTTTCGGGAGCGAATGGTTTTGGAGTCACTGGAAATGTAGGTACCCAATCCCAGTTATCATAAATAAAATTTTGTGCTTCCAGCGGGTGACCAAGCCACTGTCGAGTTTATTAAAAAAAATTACCCACCAGACTGGACTTATCAAGACTTTGCCCCGCAATTTACTGCCGAATTTTACAATCCATTCATGTGGGTGAACCTTTTTCTCAAATCCGGGGCCAAGTACGTTAATAAAGTCCACTAAAAAATTGAATAACAATTTTTTATAGATACATCGTGCTAACGAGTAAACACCACGAAGGGTACACCCTGTGGCCGTCAAAATATTCGTACAGTTGGAACGCCAAAGATGTTGGGCCACACCTTGACCTTTTAGGTTTCAAGCTTTGAAGAAAAGAGGTCTTAAAATTTGATTTCGAATTTTAGGTGAGCTGGCAAAGCGTGTCAAAGACAGAGGCCTCCATTTCGGAGTTTACCACTCGTTGTTCGAATGGTACCACCCTCTGTATCTGGAAGACAAAGCCAATGACTGGAACACTTCCAATTTTGTTGACACGAAAATTATCCCGGAAATGAAAGAACTGATCACCACTTACGAGCCGGAGGTGCTGTGGTCTGACGGAGAATGGGAAGCTCCGGATACCTACTGGAAATCAAAGGAATTTCTTGCTTGGCTTTACAACGAAAGTCCCGTGAAAGACGTTATTGTGGTTAACGACAGATGGGGGAAAGACTCGTTGTGCACCCACGGCGGTTTTTACACTTGTTCCGACAGATACAACCCGGGATTTTTGTTACCACACAAGTGGGAAAACGCAATGACTGTGGACAAACCTTCATGGGGTTACCGAAGGAATGCAGTAATTTCCGACATTCTAACTCCCAAAGAACTGATAACGACACTTGTGGAAACCGTTAGTTGCGGCGGAAATATCCTTATCAATGTTGGGCCGACCAAAGAAGGCACAATTTCTCCAATTTTCCAAGAACGGTTAATGCAACTTGGTTCTTGGTTGTCCATTAACGGGGACGCAATCTACGAGAGTACACCCTGGACAGCACAGAATGACACTTCAGCAACTCCTATCTGGTACACAGCTAAGAACGAAACTGTCTACGCTATAGTCCTGGAATGGCCCACTAAAAATGTGGTATCCTTACAACATCCAGACATTATCAATTTCTTCACGCAAACAAAACCATCAGTAACGCTTCTAGGAGATAATAAAAACAGAACTCTTTCGGTAATTAATGCGACGTGGTTACGACCGTTGGTTTAATAAGTCATTTATTTCAGAGTGATTTAAGTGCTACTCAAGTGACTGTAACTTTACCAGACAAAGCAACAGTTGCAAGTGAGTGGGCATGGGTTCTTAAAATGGTACCTACAAATTCGATTTAGAAATGTGCTAGCTACAAGAAATTAATATTGTAATAAAATTGGTTTTGTCCTAAATAATTGTTTTTTTTTGCAATGAGATATTCAGGGTGGCTCGTTTAAAAAAAATCACCCTGTATAAACGAAACTTCCACTAGTAGAATTCCTTCATTACAAATAATGAATGAATTTTAATTACTGATTCATTCAATAGATAGTCAAAATCATTCGATTGTGCCCCACATTAGCGGAAATGCCGAACACGTACAGGCTAAAAAATGGTATAAAAAGGACCGAAAAATTCTAGTTTTATCACAGTATTAAAAGTGTTTTTGTGTCGTTATTGTGCAACCTGTTGAAGAAGAGACTTATAAGTCCAGATTCTGATGACAGCTGTTAAGACCTGCTAATTACCCGCCAGACGGGATAACGGACATTTTAGGTACTCGTAAGGAGCTTTTTTGCCTTTTACACTACCCAAAAAAATTTATTCTTCGACAATTTCAAAATTTACGATTTTTCTCCTGTGTAAGGAAGTTTTGACAACTGTTTGGCATTTCTCAATACGAAATGTCAGATTATTTTTAATAGATTTAAAGCAATTTTAAGCCTTGTTGAGTCTAATTCGAAGAATAAAATGTTGTATTCAACTCGTTTTCGTGTAAATCGGTTCATTTATTTCATCTCGTGGATGATAAACCTCTCGCTATCACTCGACGTTTATAAATCCACTCGTGAAATAAAGCGTCCGATTTACACTCAAACTCGTTATATAATATACTACAAAGCGATCAACAAGTCCTTCTATCAAGTAAGTTTAAAAGTTAAAGGACGTATGTCTGCGGAACTCAAGCCTAAAATCAAAGGAAAAATGTCAAAAAATTAAGCAAATTAAATGATTGTTGGAATCCAGTTTTGCCCCATAGACACCATTTACGGGTCGTGTAATGTTCGGGTGTTATTTGTGTCACAGATTCACGGCATTTAACAGTTTACGTTTGCGGTAATTTCAGTTTAAATTTTGACAGCAGGCTGAACTAACACCTGGCACCGGACCCACGTTCTCAAGTAATACGCCTACTTGATAGAAAGACTTTTTGATCGCTTTGTATTATCAATTGAATAAATAAAAAAATTAGCCCCAAAATATCACAACCGTTTTTCTCTAAAATCTCATTTAGATCCCCTAATCGGACATCCAAAATAAAAAAACTAATAAGAAACGTGTACTTTTTAAAGTTATAGTTATCTAAATTGTTGAACTTTAAACGACACAACATTATGGGCAAGAGCTTGTTAAGATTAATATGTGAATTAGGGTGGGCCGAAAAATCAAAATCTAAAATTTGTAAACGCAATACCCCTTAAATTATGTCTTTTACCAAACTAATTTTCTACGCAAAAGCAGAAAAAAATTAGTTGACATCATGTGCCCTCTACCGCTTATTCAGTTGTTTCAAAGCTTATTTTTTATTTTTTTAAATGGGTTTTTAATAAATGCATAATAATTGGTTTAATTTACTAAAAATGAGATAAAAGTAGCCTGTAGTCAAGATTCTTACTGCTCTTTACATATAATTAAACCACGTATTAAAAATATTCTAAAATTTACAGAATAAGTAATTAATTTTGATGCTACTGTTTAAAATGAATAAACAAATTAGAAAGAAGTTACTTTATGTCACCACTGTCTGTTCTAACACAGGTTATTAACGAAAAGCTTGTAACATTAAGGGGAAGTCTAAATACTTTGTCTCCAGAATTTCTTAGTGTTCCATATTACAAACTATCTGTAAAACGATGTATAAAGCTTACAACAAAAGAATCAAATTCTGTCATAGACCAAAAAGTACGAGTTGGAGTTACTATAGTTCGAATAAAATTATATTTGATTATGCCATTTTTTGGGCAGACGAATAAGACTAAAATCGCTTAAATATTATAATTATTGTTTCTTAAATTGTCGCTTCTTGTTTTAAAATATTGCTTTTTTAATTAAATTAAATTAATTCAAATATGCTCTTCAATTTTGAAATTTTTAAAGTGATTAAAAAATTTAACATTTACCTTTTGGTAGAGCGCACAAAACTTCATTAAAAAAATAAAACAAAATAAATGCGTTGTTACTGATTGCAATATGCATCTTTTACCCCCTATTGCTTTTTCAAATTTAAAAATAATTAAATTCGTACGTATAAGAACGGCCCACCCTAATGTGTATTCATCAGTCTTGTCACTCCAATTTAACATAACACAAGCGTGCTTTGCTCTTAAAAATTGGAAATATACATATTTCTGATAACTGTCAAGCAGTAATACAACGCTGATAACATATTCTCGAGATTCCAATCTTATTTATAGCGTAATAGCCGAACAAAAGCAAGCTGATTAAAGGACGAGGAGCAGTCATGTCTTACTCCGTGCTCTTTCTCTTACTTTCCTGTGCATTGATCCAAGTTTTCGGTAAATATGAGCCAACTTGGGAAAGCCTGGACAGCCGCCCTTTGCCCGACTGGTACGACAAAGCGAAAGTGGGAATTTTTCTACACTGGGGAGTTTACTCAGTTCCCAGTTTTGGAAGCGAATGGTTTTGGAAATTTTGGAAAGGCAAGTAGCTATCTCCCAACGTTGCAAAACATAGTGAACAATTTCTAGATGGACAAACTGAATATGTGAACTTTATGGAAGAAAACTATGTGCCCGAGTTTACTTATCAAGATTTTGCAAACGACTTCACAGCCGAATTCTATGATCCTGATCAATGGGCGGAGTTGTTTGCCAAATCTGGGGCAAAGTAAAACCGCAGAGGTTGATTTCGAGGGATTCTACGGTTATTTTTTGTAGATATGTTATCCTGACCAGTAAACATCACGAAGGTTATGCCATGTGGCCTTCGAAATATTCATACAGTTGGAATGTTAACGACGTTGGGCCCAATCGAGACCTGCTAGGTTTCTCCTTTTAGTTTGGTGTTTCGGAATATTAATGGAACATTTTAGGAGACCTGGCTGATGCTATTAGGAATAACACAGACCTCCATTTCGGGCTGTACCACTCTCTGTTCGAGTGGTTTCACCCCCTTTATGACAACGATCGAGCTAATAATTTCACGACTTCTGAATTTGTCGATAACAAAATGATACCAGAAATGAAAGAATTGATCAACACTTATAAACCTGAAATTTTATGGTCGGATGGCGATGGAGAAGCTGTGGATACGTACTGGAAGTCCCTGGAGTTTCTGGCTTGGCTTTACAACGAAAGTCCTGTCAAAGATTTTGTCGTAACAAACGACAGATGGGGAAGTAACGTTGGGTGCAAGCATGGGGGTTTCTTCACGTGTGCTGATAGGTACAACCCTGGTCAGTTGTCTATTATTACTCAGCTTACAAATAATTTATTGGAAATGTATTGCAGGTCATTTGTTGGCGCACAAGTGGGAAGACTGCATGACCGTGGATAAAAAATCTTGGGGTTACAGACGAAATGCAGATATCAATGAATTCCTAACGACAGGTGAACTGATCGCAGCGCTTGTCGAAGCCATCAGTTGTGGAGGTAGATTCCGGGTTCTGGATTCCCAAATTTTGATTGTTTTGTTTAGGGAATATCTTAATAAATGTTGGTCCGACGAAAGCCGGAACAATCATCCCACTTTTCCAAGAACGTTTACTGGACCTCGGAACTTGGTTGTCCATTAACGGTGATGCAATATACGAAAGTAGCCCATGGAGTGTGCAAAACGATTCTTTAACTTCTGGAGTTTGGTATACCGCTAAAAATCCAGTAGTGTATGCACTAGTTTTAGAATGGCCACAAGATAATCTCCTGTACTTGGGCTCAGTAACTCCTCTCTTTGCTAATACTGATACTACTCAAGTTACGATGCTTGGAAATGACAATATGAGGCTTTTGGTATGACAAACGATCAAATACAATGTGTTCAAGAATGGTTGTTCATCAAGCCACGGATGAAATTTGAACGTAGTGTGCCGCTTAATTTAAATTGTGAACGCCGTCAAAGTGACAGAGTCGTCAAAAATCAAAATAATGCAAAAAGCTTCGTATCTAAAAACGAAGAATACACAACATCAAAAATTACGGAAATATAAAACAAAAATCAAGAAATACCCTCCATTTGAAACAACTTTGCCGAAAAATGCAAAAAAAATTAATAAAAAGATAATTCAATGATTTGACAGACATGACAGTCCTTACTACAAGAGTCATTTGGATGAAGCGGCACATTGAATTTGAATTCCATTGCCGACTTGATGAACAACCATTCTTGAACACATTGTACAATTTCGTTGTAACACGTATTTTTTTAGGTTGAAACTAATGATACTCAAAAGGTAACTGTGACTTTGCCAGATAGATCAACTGTTGTCAGTGAGTGGGCGTGGGTGCTCAAAATTACGCCTGGTTCTAAATAATTTTTGTATCGAAAATGTGATAATAAAGTTGTAGTAAATATGTTACTATTTTTTTACACATCTCTTGGTTATTTAACGCTAAAGAAATATCACCTATCCCATTTTGTTTGTCTACTCATCTTGGTCACATTTATGGTGGATGCGCCGGGTATTTAAAAATATTCGTATATGTTACAGCTAATCTGTAAACTTGGTTAGTTTGTAAACTAGTCAAACCGTTAGCTATTTTAATAGAAAACGCAGTTTCAACTAACGGCTAGTTTACAAACTAGCCAAAAATCGTGGCTAATTTACTTGAAAAATAGAATAGAAATTTATATTCGCATTTTAACAATTTAAGTCCTAGTTGGATGGTAGGTTGGTTTATAAACTAGCTAAAACAACCGATGTTCTTATTAGTTTATATACCTGACCCTGTAATGGAAAATAAAGTAAATTAGCCAAGATTCTTGGCTAGTTTGTAAACTAGCTGCTTTTTTTCTATTAAAATAGCCAACGGTTTGGCTAGTTAACAAACTGGATAAGTTTACACATTAGCCGTAACATTTATAATGTTGCTAGAACAACAGCAAAGGTCCTGTTTTATGTGAAACTGATTTACTTTCGATTGTGCACAATTTTTTATTTGAAATAACTATTTGTTTAGATTATAAGCAAAAAAAGTTAGCGTCCAAATTGCAGTTCAAAAATTTACAACAAAGCACAGCGTTATGTAATACTTCTATTTCTATTTCTATTTCTATTTCTATTTCTATTTCTATTTCTATTTCTATTTCTATTTCTATTTCTAATTCTATTTCTATTTCTAATTCTATTTCTATTTCTCATCTGATATCACATATAAGTTAAAGTAATTTTGGACAAAGAAAAACAAAAATCTTTTCTTAAAAAATCTAAGGAAAACCTTTTTTCACGCTAAACAGAAGATTCCCTTATATCCCCCAAACTAGAACAGGAATAAATATGCAATTTTTTTAAAGGAGTACGACAGTTCTTCTTCCCACAAAAACTTCTTTGTCTCAAGTTTTTTAAGGTGTTTGTTAGTAGAAAAAGAAAGAAAACCCGATACTACACAAATAACTATTGCATTAAGCACAACTAAAGAAATATTAAAGACTACTGGGTGTAGAACATTTGTTTGTAAAAATTATTAGGTTTGCAATTAAAATTAAAATAAACCTAAAAATCGCATATGCCCTTACAAATTCATAAGAAAAGGCCTTGGCTAGAATAACATTATATCAGCAAACAACTGATTTTATTATAAATTATTATTTCCTCCAAGAAGTTCTAAACTTTTGCACACTGTTCAAATATGGGATGGCATTTGGAGATAATCAAACGTGATTAGAATTCAAACATCATTATGTTATTGTTGTTTTTCGAAACGTAACAATCAAATGGAACAAGGTCTCGCCAAATAATAAGAGATAAAATGATACGATCTATCGAGAAACAATATTAACTATCAAAGTACTCTAATTGATGAAGACTTATTGATGGTCAAGGACTACAATAAAACACAAACAAATTAATCGTAGTACTTCAGCCATGATATGATAAAGAAAAAGCATAACCAAAAATTGACTCTTGCATACAAACAATTAGAACAAAAAAAATAAATGACGTAGCAAGTGAGCTCACAAAGTGATTAGTTTGTTACTACAGGTCAATTGTTATCTGAAATCACCAGTGTTTCAACGAACGTTTCAAAACAACATGAAACAAAATTTCTACTGTTGTTTACTGCTTACGATATTTACCGGTAATACAATAGCTAACAACCCCCAAACTGTTGAAGTACCTAATACTCATTATGAACCCACATGGGACAGTTTGGACACTCGCCCGATCCCGTCATGGTTCGATGAAGTCAAAATCGGAATTTTCCTCCACTGGGGAGTCTTTTCGGTTCCGAGTTTTGGCGGAGAGTGGTTTTGGGCATATTGGAAAGGTACATTGTCTATTAAAAATGCAACAAACAATCACTTTGTTGGTAGGTGAAGAATCAGAGTTTGTAGACTTCATTGAAAAAAATTATCCCCCGGGTTGGTCATACCAAGAATTTGCCAAGGACTTCACAGCGGAGTTTTTCAACCCAGATGAGTGGGCCGAACTGTTCAAAAAAGCAGGGGCCAAGTGATTATCTACCATTTTAATTGCACTTCTCTAATATCAATTCTAGGTACGTGGTCCTCACCAGCAAACACCACGAAGGGTACGCCCTTTGGCCCTCAAAATACTCCTTCGGGTGGAATGCCCAAGACATCGGGCCTCATCGAGATTTAATCGGTTAGAAGTAAATAAACACGACATGTTAATTAACGAGTTTTTCGTAGGTGATTTGGCAAAAGGAGTGCGAAACAAAGGCCTGAGATTTGGGGTATACCACTCGCTTTACGAGTGGTTTAACCCGTTGTACCTTTCGGATAAGAACAATTCGTTCCAGACTCAAGAATTTGTCAACAATAAAATGCTGCCGGAGATGTACGAACTGATCAACGATTACGAGCCTTCAATACTTTGGTCTGACGGTGATTGGGAGGCAAACGACACCTACTTCAGGTCGACTGAGTTTTTAGCCTGGCTTTATAACGAGAGCCCAGTCAGGGATGAAATTCTCGTTAATGATAGATGGGGGATAGGGATTCCGTGCAAACACGGCGATTTTTATTCTTGCAAAGACAGGTACAATCCGGGAGTCTTGCAGACTCACAAATGGGAAAATGCCATGACGCTTGACAAAGAATCATGGGGGTACAGACGAAACGCTAACATAACGTCATATCTCACAACTCATGATTTGATCCAAACTTTGGCCGAAACAATTAGTTGCGGGGGTATTAATAATTTGTTTAGGGGAGATTTTTACTAAAAATAATTCTTAGGAAACCTTCTGATAAATGTTGGGCCAACAAAAGAGGGCACCATCATTCCGATATTTCAGCAACGGTTGACAGACTTAGGAAACTGGCTTTCGATAAATGGTGAAGCTATCTACAGTAGCAAACCGTGGAAGGTGCAAAATGATACTCTAACACCGGGAGTTTGGTACACGACCAATAGTTTAAATACAGTGTATGCAATTGTTTTACAATGGCCTGAAAAAAATGTTCTTGACCTGGAATCAGTATTTGGGCTATTTTCCGAATCTAATGCAAACGTCACAATGTTGGGTCACAAATCGGAATTACAGGTTTTGATTTCATTGGGTTTGCAAAGTGTTTTATTCAAATTTTCAGTGGAATATCGACACAAAAAGCGTGAGCATCCAGTTTCCAGATAAAGCCACGGTGACGAGTCAGTGGGCTTGGGTCTTGAGAATCACCAAATGATGGGTTTTGTGCCCAACCCCTTAACAATAAACTTTTTAGTAGTTCTATCGTTTTTTTATTAACGATTTGTACGAATAACTAGTGACACTTTTATGCATTTTGCTGACATTATTATTAAATATAAAACGTGGGTATAGAGGTAAAAATCATTAAGTGCATTTTAAGTAAAAATGAGTTAAATGCGGTTACCTATGTTTTAATTTGTTTTCTTTTTGGTAGTAAGCTTACAAAGACAATGTGATGAAAAAAAGGAAGTTTCCAAATTTTAGAATTCATTAATTACAATCTCATTTTTTTTGTAGAGGTAAAAGTCATTAACTAGCATTACTTATATTTTGTTGTTGAAGCACTAAAGTTGTTCCTTTAAGAAAATATTAGATTATATGCACTCTGCTATTGACCATAAGAAAAAATAGATGTTTTTATGATGAGCGTCTGAAAAAACATTTTTAAACCATCAAGCAAAAGTAAAGGTAAAAAAGAACCATACTAAGTAGTAGGTAGAACTTAAGTACGGCAATTTTGATAATTTGAGAGAACTTTCTGCCCAAACAAAAACAGAAATAAAGATGAAGAGGGAAATGCATTACTGTGTTTGAGAATAAAATCTTTAAAATATAAAAAAATCTCCCCAGGAATTATTTTGCATCATATGATCATCATTCTCATTATGAGAATAGAAGAATCAGCGTAAAAGGCCGACAACGACGTAGCGAAACTATCAGCTTGTAACAAGCTTATTCAGATCTGCTTGTTTTAAGAGAATAAATGAAAAATACAAGAAAAGACTTGTTTTAGAAAAATTGCATCTTGGTACCAGTCTTCCTATCAATGCAAATAAAATATCCCATAAAATTTATCCCTGACGGAGATGAAAACGACTATAAAAATAGGTATAGAATAGATATTTAAAAAAATACTTCTGGAATATTGTAAAATTAAAATTATTATCTCCATTAATTAATAAAGTTAAAAAAATATTTAATAGGTAAAATTCATTAAGTGCATACGAGCGTCTTCCTCGATTTTATACTGCGACTTTTCAGCATTAGGTTCACTTATTGGTAAGTAGCGGTTATCCTTTTAATATTTATGTAGAAATAACTTCTTCAATTATTCTGTTTTTTTATACCAATTAATTATTATTATTTCGTTCATATCTCAAAAACATGAAAATGTTAGTTAATGATTTTTAACTCTAAACCCACGAAATAGAGAAAACGTTTTTATCTATTAGCTGTTTCAAAACTATAAAAACGCCAACGTCGCATTTTCTCTCAAAGTTAGTTGTTATAAATTATTCATGCACTTCAAAAAAATAATAGCCAATAAAATTCACACTTTCAATGAGGGATCTAATCATTAATAACTATTTTACAATTTTATTAATCTTATTTAAAGAAATAATTCGGTAAAATGCGACGTTGGCGTTTTTATAGTTATGAAACAGCTAATAGAGGCAATTTCATATTTGATGGCGAGAACAAAACACTGTTTAATGTCACACAACCAACTTGTCAGTGTCAATTTTTTCATAGACGTGCGTTAATTAAAAAAAACACTGATTTTGTTAAACACTTGATGTTAAATTAATTATTATTATTAATAGACTTTTCTTGATTACCTGTATTATTTTCTTTAAAAACATAAAATTTCGTTAATTGTTATGATAATTTTTGCTGAATTATTGAAGCTCCCTGTTCCCTTAAAATTATCCTATTTGTAACGTTCATGAAAAATGTGACACTGACAAGATGGTTTTGTGACATTAAACAGTGTTTTGTTCTCGCCATCAAATATGAAACTGTCTCTAAGAAACTATTCGTTAAGTTAATGAGTTGCTTGAACGCACTGCAATAATATAACATTGAAAATGTACATACACCAGTGAACTGAAAACAAAATGTAAAGAAAAAAGAAAAAAAAACAAATTAAAAAATTACGGCAATGTTCGAGTGGATGATACTCATATTGTACGTATTATGTCAAGAAAAATAATTTTTGTGTATGTATTTTGGTAAAATTATTAATATACCTACAAAGCTCATTGAATTAAAAAAATAGGTATATACTTACTTAATGAAATAAAAATGATCGAATTTTTGTCCAGAGAAGATCGCGTTATGAATTTTTTCATCTATTTATACTTATTTTAAATTGTTACATTTTGTGCGTAATGAAAATGCTATTAAAAATTCCGGACACTTTTAGTGCACGCGTTATGTAATTATTATAACAAAGCTCCGGTGGTTTAGCTTCTTTTGGAGAAAGCAAACAATTAAATAATAGAATGTTTAATCAACAAATATTAGCAGGTACCCAAAACTTATCTTTATACATAAGTACACAGAAGAAAAAAATCAACATTTCTCGTCAATTTTACAGTAAAAACAAATCAGTTGTACAGCCGTTTCTGTATACTTAAATATTTTATGGTTTTATTTTATTTACGTAAAGATTTCAGAAAGACCTATTATTCTATTTCAAACTTACCTCCTTCAGCACATTTCTTTCTTTCAGCATACTTTTACTTAGTGCACATAATTTGTAAGATAAAAAGTATCACGTTCTTTACTTTTATCTATGGAAACCGATATTTGATACATAAAGATATAACATAAACTTGACGATTTCTCAAGAATTACAAAAAGTATTTGCAGATATATAGCAGACATGACATCAGTTAATACTTAATGTTGATTGTGGTAGGTACTCAAAAAATTTGTACATTTTTTTGGTAACAGTAAATTAACAATGATAAATTTGTAAATAATAATAAATGAGCTAGCGAAATGGTGCTAGAAGACTATTATACCGTGTAGTTATTTATAAGTTAATTTAATTGCTCAAGCCTTATTTTTATTTTAAAAATGTGTAGGGAAAATACTAGCAAATGATTCCACGGTCGTTTTCCTCAGTTGCATTAATAATTCTAAAGAAGAAAATGTAAAAAATAGAAGTCTTACTTACACAATAGCTTAGCTTTTGTATTCTTTATGTTCAAGTATAACTCGTTTCACAATTTTACTTCATTATTAGTAACATGGATAAGCAAACGGAATGGTATAAATTTTTAGTGCATATATTGATTGAGCTTTAATTATTACATCAGTTCTTATAAAAACATCAGAATCTTAGCATATTTTCAATATTGGCAACCCTTTAAGCGTCTTTAAAACAATTACCTATTTTGCTTCCACTTGTAGCAAATGGAAAATAGAAAAATATATTTGTTGATGCAGAAATCCCAGACAAGCAAATTAGTCACACCCATGGCGTCACTTATTGATATGCTCAACTTTTTCTTGATATAAATTTATAAAAAAAGCGCAATGCCTGAGAAATCTGACCTTGTATGGTTTACTGCAACTGTCCGACTTCATAAAGATAGGCACCCAAAAGCTTGGTCTAAAACAAGTAAATTTAACATTTGCTCATTTTTTTGTTTCAACTCACTCCTTCGATATAATTTCTTATATCGATTTTCTCATTTTGCGAATGAGCACCGTCATCACCCGCCCCCACAGGCAGCAGAATAACGTTCTTTCCTGTAGCTTGCTGGAATGTTAAAGTGACAGGAATGGACCCACCCTCACGAGTAAAATCAGGCTCGACCTTGTAAACATGTTTGGTGGCCTTAAGACCTGCGGTGTAATGAGGGTGGGTTGGGTCCTCAGTCCAGGGGTTACCACCATCGGTCATGTAAGCCTACCACCAAAAAAACTAAAACAATCCCTACATTTCAAACTGTTACTCACCTTCATTGTGTTGGGGCTTCCGTACTGTTTCCATTTCTTCTCCAAATAAGCGACCACGCATTTTTCGACTTGAGCCGGCTTCTGGTCGGGAACGATTCTGATCGAAAACTTGCCGATTACTTTTCCTGGAATGACAGTTTTGGCCCCAGGCTCGGCAAAGGCCCCCTCGATGCCGTGGAGGGACAAGGACGGGTAGCGCCATCTGTGCATCAAAATCTGCTCTTTTTGCTCATTGTGCAACAGGCGGTTGCAACCAACGTCACCGCGATAATCGTCCACGTCGAAATCAATTTTTTTGTAAATTTCGCGTTCACCCTCCATCAAGGGGGCGACGGCGTCGTAGATGCCTTCTACCAAAATCCTGCCATCCTTGTTGACCAAAGTGCCCATGAGGTGGATCAAATCAGTCATTGCTTCATGGCTGCAAAATTCAATTTTTTGTAAAGTCCATTATTGACCATTAAATGTCAAAATATTTAATACATCTTAAATCCCCTGCTAAAGTTGAGCTACAATGCAAAGTTATGTTTTTTTTTAATAAAACACTATAATTTTCGATGTCTGGATGTAACTTTTAATCCTGATGTTTTTAAGGTCTTTTTTTGGTCGATTTGGCTTAGTTTTTGAACTAATTTCATTGAAATTATGAACCTTATTAGTGCTTTTAAAAATTTTCGAGTTGTGGTCGAGAGGTTAAAAAAATGAAGAAGTCTCTTAAAAGTTAACTAACTTAAAAAAATTAAAAGGTGTTCAAACAAGCGTGCGAATAAAACAAATCAAAAGTAAATTTTTAAGAAATATAATAAATATTTTTCTCCAGCCGTCTTAAAACTTGGCATTTTTAATCCCATTTTTTGAGAGCTAAAATTAGCGATTTTATGGTAAGAAAAAAAAGTTGCGTTGCTAAAGCAACAGGAACATATTTAGTCTAGGATAAAAAAAACTTTTTTTCCTAGTAAAAAAAAGTTGTCATTCAATATTAATGTCTACGGATACATGAACCTCCCCTGCAATTTCATAGTAGATTTTACGATTTTCGGCTGGACAAAAAATGGCATGTTTCATTCGGATTAAAAGTGGTTTTGTGCCTCGCAATTAGTTTGCATAGCTCGGCTACGCTACGCTTCGCCTCGCAATCCAAACTAATTTCTCGTTGAACAAAACGCCACTTTTAATCCTAATAAAATAATCTACTATTTTTTTACAATTTTTCAGGTCAGTTCTTATCTCATTTTAAATATTTGTTTCCGAGCAGTTCTAACGAGTTAAAGAAATCAATAGTTTTAATGTTTTTATAAAAACTAAACACAATATTCTACAAAAAAAAACAAAAAAAATGGGTAGATACTAACTCCCTGACTGATCTTAAGTTATTTTCAAGTATACAGGGTGTTTCAGAAATTAGCTACAATAGAAACTTATGTTTTTTTAATGGAACATTTTTTTGCTTTTTTGGATGTAGCTTTTAACACTGATGTTTTTAGGCTAAATTGGTTATTGGTCGATTTTGCTTTGTTTTTGAAATAATCAGATTTATTTACAAAAACACGCTTTTTTAATTATTACATAAAAACTAAGAATCATAGAAAAGTAGGACTTTCACCACTTTAAAGAAAAAAGTTCGAACTTAAAGGATATAATTTAGCTTACTGCAGTCAAGAAGATAAAAAAATTAAAAGGTTTGTTGCAATAAGTTGAGTAACTTAAAAATTGTAAATGGAACACCCAATTTTTATTTTTGCATCTAAAAGACATTTAAGTTGTCTCTCTAAAAACATTAACAGTTAAGTGTCTTGCTGATTACTTAAAAGATATTTCTGTAAACATTCAAAAAATTATTAACTATTGTTTCAGTAGTCGAAAAGTGAAATTTTCAGCTAATAATAACTTTAATATTACTCTTAGGCCATTATTCGTCATTTATTACAGTAGAATAACTAAAATTTAAATATTTTTACTGAATTTTTTAATCCCTTATAAACTCCAACAAATACTCCTTGGTGGAGTTAACATTGTTATGGTATGGTTTACTATAGTAACAACAATGCTCATGAATAATGTGCATTATTGATGAAATTAACTTTTAAAGTCAAATATCATTTTGGTTATTAACATTAGGCATTTGAAACTTTATGTTTTTAGTTAGACAATTTAATAGTCTTTGAGAAGCAATAACAAAAAATAGCGTGTTCCATATAACTATTTCAAATTATTCAACTTTTAACAAACTTCTTAATTTTTCTACGCTTCTAATTGCAATGCGGTAAACAATTAACACAGATTTAAGTTTGAACTTTTCCCTTAAAAAAAAGAAGAAGTCAATATCTGTAATAATAAACAAATTATGGAGCTTCTTCGGATCGTTAATTCTGACAGCTTGTATAATTTTTTTAAAAACTAATGCCATGTATATTTTTATTAGTAAATAAATTAACAAATTCACAGCTTATTTTGTAGTAAAGTTTTATATTAAAGGTAAACATTAGAAAAATTATTGAAATACATACAGCGTTGGGTAAAAGTATGGAACTAAGCGTTTTGTGCCTAAACTATGTACCTTACTGGTTCAAAAACAATATTATTGATTTAGAAGTAATTTTTAGGGCATAATCTCTTACCAAAAAAATCGCCATAATAAGGTGCCATTTGAAAAAACATTTTTTTTGAAGAACTAGAAAACTAAAAAGAATTTGGAAAAAATTTATTCTTGAAAAATGATCACATTTTTAAAGTAGTTGATGATGTACCAATAGTTTTTTCGTAAGGTACATAGTTTAGGCACAAAACGCTTGGTTCCATACTTTTGCCCAACCCTGTATAGTCTAATTAATTAATATTATAACATTTTTAAATTAAATAATTAATTTTTGAAAAAAACTGATGAATAATGAAGTACTTGTAAACTTCTATAATCTTTGAGGTAAATTATAAATAGATAGATCTTGAAATAAGAACAAATTTATTTTAACTTGCTAGTTCCTCAAATAAAGGTGAATTTAAAGATTAAAAAATTGACAACAACAAATGCAAAATGCTTTGGTAAGAAAGAGATGCTGGACAAACTGGTAAGTAGACAAGTTTGAGTTTTAAAAAGACTGCTTTCGTCAAAATAATTCACTTAGTTCAAAAATCATTAGTATTAAAATCTCGTGCAAAAATGTAATAATAAAATATAGAGTGTTTCGATTGTACGTATTTGTACGTAACTCCTGTATACTTGAAAATAATTTTAGGCGATGCAGATTAATATCTATTAATTTTGTTATGATTTCCCATGTTTTATAAAAAAAAAATGAGACAAAGTCGACTTACACAGTGCCCCCGAAGACCCCACTATGCAAGTCCTTGGCAGCGCATTGCACCTCAATGAAGAAATAGCAGACCCCTCTGAGCCCATAAGTGATGCAGGGTTTCTTCGTCCCCAACCAGTAGTTATCAGAAATGCAAACATAATCAACATTTGACAAAAACTTCTGTTTCTCGCTGTGCACCAACTCATCCAAACCCACACTGCCTGACTCCTCCATTCCCTCAAAAATGAACTTGACATTGACCGGAATATCAATCCCCAAGTTTTGGTAACACTCAATGGCGTGTAACCAGCACAAGACGGGCCCCTTGTCGTCAGATGACCCCCTTCCGTACAACTTTCCAGATCTTTCAGTCAAGACAAAAGGCTCGGAATCCCAACCGTCCTCCTTGAGGGCAGGCTGGACATCCAAATGACCGTAAACCAGAACGGTCTTCTTCTTGGGATCAGAGCCCAAAGCGCCGAACACAACGGGGGGCAAATCAATGACTTTGCCATCGGGCAGTGTTTGTTTTCCCAATTCTTTGATTTCGGTTTGGATGTTGAGCTTCTGCATGCGGTCTCTGGCCCATTCGATCATTTTGCGTATTTCGCCCCGCTTGTGGGGCCACGCTGACACGGATTGAATGGCAACGGCATCGCGGAGGTTGGTTATGAATTTTTGCTTGTTTTTATCAATTTCACTGCGGAATTGGGGTTAGTGCGCGTTTGCACAGCTTTCACTTACCTGAAAAGTCTTGATAATGGTTCGGGAAGAGACATGTTTGCGGGATGTCAATCAAATCAAAGTTGAGGTTATTATTATTGTCCACGAAGGCTGAACTTCTGATGATTTCACTGGTGGTCAAACCTTTTATTGTCACTTGTCAGTGTCAGTCAGTGGTCTGAAAGATCAACAAAAAATGCTTATCACTTATGTGGCTAGTTTTTTTTTATCATAGAAGATAGGCAAATGGTAAATAAGTAAGTACAAACAAGATAAAAGAAAATAGAATTTGGCCAACTTCTCTTAACTTTCTGACAAGAAAACGACAAACACCACACTATTTAAAAATCAACAGAAACGGTTTAGCTTTAAAACTAATTTTTGTACGTTGGAATTATTTAATGAATGAATACAATGCCACAATATTGCCTTATTTTCTTAATTAATCCATTGTATAAAGTGATTGGTTCTCGCATATTTATTATAATGGCCGCTTCAATCGGACCAATCACATAACCGCTTTAAATTTTTGAATTAATCCGGAAATTTAAAGTTTTTTTACCTTTTTTCTAATATGGCCGGCCTCAATATATAATTTTATTATATAATAAATTTATTATATTATTTATTATATAATAATTTTATTATGTAATATAATTTGACAATAATCCTTACGCACCCTTACGTTAATTAATAAATTTGTTAGAGTAATATTCCATTAATACTCACCTACTATTCCGTTTAAGAAGAAAGCAGGGAACTGCGGCTATTATTAATAAAATATGATTTTGTGTTATCAAATAGCTGATGAACGCTGGTTGAGTCCCACCCACAAAGATAAATTTTCATTTAAAAACCGATGTAATAAACAAGTTGTTACAAAAGTCAATCAATTAACTGCAATTTTTGATAGATTAGATAGATAATGATAAGTGGAGGTATTTTCCCATCAGTTTTCTATAGTATTTGAAGTGCTTTTTATGGGGTAACTTGCTTTTAGCAGAGAAATCAACTGAGATGGCCCCTATATCGAATTTTAATACAGGATAATTTTTTAAATATACAGCCTGCATCAGAACTCCTTCCAACATGTACATCCATATTCCATCCCATTTCCGTTCATGGTAGAATTTTGCATCAGCGCATTTGAATTTTTTGGAGTGAAATAAAGCACAAATTGAGAGTTTCCGTACAAGCAAAGAATTCTGTATTAAAGTAAATTCCAGCGCCAAATTTTGAGCCAAGAAAACCCACCAGAAACTCAAATTGTGCTCCAAAAAATGCAAATGCGTTGTTGCAAAATTCTACTATGAACTGAAATGGGATTTTTTTAAAACTGCTTTGAAGTATATTCCTCTTCACAAAACGAAATCTTAAATAATCAACGCTAAAATATTCCGCCTCCCTTATTTTTCCAAAATTTTAAATAATCTATCGGGTGTGTCAAAAACGACGGACGCGCTCTTGAGAGTGGATACTAGTGGCTTTACTGGCCCCTAAAAAAATAATTAAAAAAATCATTGCTCCTTATTTAAGATGCAGCAGCTCGTAAAATTTTCCAAAAAATGGCAACGCCGTACGAGTACACCTATTTTTATACGTTTAGAAAAATATTAACCAAAAGTATTACCATGGAACATTAATAAATGTTGCCAAATGTTGCTGCACTTTTAAACTGGTGTTTTTAACTCATTTTAAAGCCAAAGGAAATGTTTTCCTACTTTTTTTTTGAAAAATTAGATAATAAATCAAGTAAACATTAAGATAAATCATTAAAAACAAAGTTAACAGGTTTGCTTTCCTACAATTCCACATTAATGTATGCATTTTTTGCATTGACTTAAATCAGTTAAGTCCTAGCGTTTTTAAATGGCAAACAGTGATTTCCTCTATAATCTAGTATAATTTTAAAGTTTCTTTGTTGTACACTCAAAATATTCTGGGCACTTTCAGATAGATAATGTGACAAACAGTATTCTGTGTGAAGTATTTGTAATAAATTAAATAAACAAAATGTAGCTAGTACTTTGCTCCTTAATTTAAAAATTTTGAGTAATTATGAAACTTTTTCATTGAAAATTTCTTTTCTTCACATAGCTTTCCTTCAATAAATGAAATTTAATTTAGTTATAAGATATTACGAGTGTACTTATATATTTTTTATGGAAATTCATTAAGAAGGGGTCTGGCTCTTTTTATATAGCACGTTATAATTAACAACTTATAATTTTTAATACTACATATCCCACTTGAAATCTTCATCCTTGCAACAATATAAAAAGAAAAAATTGTTATTTATAGTAAAAAGATTTCATAAACATATTTCATGCCATCTTTCCCTCCGACATAGTTGTGTATTAGATACTTTAATTCGCTTAAATTATGTAATTTTTTCGGCAAAATGTATTCGAAAAAGGATGTAGTAACAAGATAAAATCGTTATCAGTATCCGAGTGTTTATAAAGCACGTATCCTACTTATACAACATCTGATTCTTGCTATAGAACAATGCACGAATTACTTTATCTTAAATAAACTACTTAAAATTAAGTATTTCGGACGTTTTTGTTGAAGAATAAACATGAAATGGTAATTTTATTTGAGAGGTTGCACCATACTAAGATTCTCGATTAAAAAATCGTCAATTTTTTTCTTTTGGCTACATGTGTTGTTTAAAACTTTTAAGAAACTAGTGTTTTTAAAGTGGTGACTAGAATATCAGGAGACCTAATCAATTTGATGAAATTTTTACGTCATACCTACATTTCTTTTTAATTTGTTCGAAATTACATGCTGTAATCGCAGGTGTTGTAATGCCATACCGCAAACAGTCACAGGGAGAATTAAAACTTCCCGATGTGTAAAAAAAATAAATAATTTATTGAAAATTGTATGGTCAAGATGTGATCCGTAACAAAATTGAAGAGTGTACCTAATTACTTAATACTTAAATTTTAAAAACCTACTAAGCAAATTTGAAAAATTCGAGTTTTTTATCAGTCAACGAAACCAGAAAACTACCATTTTGATTCTGGAACCCTTTCAGATCGAAAACGCTTTCATGCGCCGTAACAGAGCAAACCTTTTGCCCGGTATTGATGCTCCACAAGAACACACTTTTGCAATTTTCCTGGTGCGCAGCAACGTAATCACTCGTATGCGACAAAAAACAAGACTTTGATAGCAGCTTCTGCATGCCGCCTCCTTGAAACGTATGCAGAATGTTGCAGTCAATTTTTCCCTCGTTTTTCGCCAAAGTACTTAAAGTATGCCTCGCGTACGTAATTCGACTATTGGGCCTAGAAGACACTAACAATTGCTTTGTGTTTGTTTGGTATTTCATTGAAACGAATGGTCCCTCTAAGGAAATCGGATGCCTGTTGTACTCCCCATTCACGTTCTCGTACAGCCACAGAGAGTTCAACTTGCAGGAGACGACGCCCCCTTGCGGTAGGGCTTCGCCCGGGGCTGCCGGGATGGACGCCACTGACACCACCGGCGACATGTCCCCCTCGATGGCAAACGTAGAAACGGCCTCACTCAGCTGCCGAATGTCGTATTTGATAACGGACCCAGCTTGCGTCCCCACGTACAGCTCGTATGGGTTGTTTTCGTCCCAACAGCACGACCAGAGAGGCATTTGATGGGTGAATTGGTGAACCACCGAATTCTCGTGGTTGTTTATGACCTTAAAGGTCTTGTCCATGGAAGCCGTAAGCACCCAGTTCTGCTCCTTGTGGAAACAAATGTCTCTGATTTGCAACGTATGGACCGGAATAAACGCGATCGTTCTGTACCCGGAAATGTTGATTTTTTTCAAACCAAAACCGGCGAACAAATTCGTGGGCGACTTCATCGAAGCCATGAGGAGGTCCAGCTCACAGCGCGCGTCAAAAACACGGCTTCCGCCGAATTTGCAAATTTCCATCGCCTTGTCCATGAACAACTTAACGCGCTCCATGGTCGGGTGGTTGAAAGTAGGAACATTGTTTTGCCTTAGTTGCGTCTTGAGCTGGGCTATTTCCTGCCTCAGTAACTGCTCGCGGTAGGCGCAGGTGGCCAGCTCAGTCTGGAATTTGTTGCGTTGTTCCGTCACTGAATCCAGCTGTTTTTTAATATTGTCCAGTTCAGTTGTGTCGATTGCGGTTAGTTTCTTGGCGTAAATATAGCGAATGTCGTGGCGGCGCGCCTTCTCCTTGCACGTCGGACACGTTTTCCTCGAGTTCTGGTTCAACCAGCGCGTTATGCACTGCTCACCGAACAAATGCCCGCACTTGAGGGCGCATATCCTGTGGGGGCCCGTGTTCGTCCACTCGTCCAAGCAAATGGGGCACACGGAGCCGTCCTCCTCGCGCTCCTCGTCCTCAAATGTGCGCTTCCTGCTCTGGTTGCTTTCCTCGTCGAAGTTTTGGGGGGTGCTTGCCACCGACTCAGTGGGAGACAGTCTTTCGATTTCGTTGGCTTGTGGCACTAGGGGGAACCCCACTTCGTTGTAGTCGTCGGGTCCCACGTTATTATCAACGTTTATTGCTACTAATGCTAAGGGATGGATCTCCTCCACGCGCTGGGAGATTATCTGCAAGGGGTAATCCTCAGAGCCTTCAACTTCCATCTCATTTTCTGAAACGTTGTACTTGATTGAGAATCATTGGAAAACAACGAGTCGATGGCTACCTCCGTGGTTGTAATCATCCAAGCTCATTACTTTCGTGTTTTTTTTTAAATAAAATTTACAACCTAACCTCAAAAAACTACGAGCTGTCAATGTCAAACTCAAGGACGTCTCAACGTCAACGACCTTCACGTCCTTGCATAATATTTTTTCGCAAAAAATAACAGACGGAAATATTTTTCGTAACCGCACGTGAAAAATACAAACCGTCCTTATTTCTGATAAGTACAAATCAGGGTTTTGAACTTGCCTGCTGGACTCCATAAGTGTTTGTGATTGAATTTGAATTGAAAATCTATTTTGAAATAGAACCGAAGGAGTCTCGACCTTTCGGTTGCTACTTATGTAAATCCGTTGCATAATCATTGCATTAATTAAGAGTTAATGCGCAACTTTATTTTCGTTGGGTGTTTGGGGCTCAAATGGAGTAGTCTTGAGGGTTGTAACTCATCTTGTTCCTGTATATTCAAGATTAAAATTTTATTTAACAGTATTCAATCGCCGATTTACAAATAAAAACAGTAACTAATTGGAAAGTGGTTATACAAAGCATTTCATTCAATTACCATACTTGGAGTGCTAAAAAACTAATCTGGTGGTTTCCACTTGCAAGAATAAAACGTAATTAATTGAAAGACTTTGTACTTGAAAGAACTAACGGTAAGCATCAGTAACATCAATAAATTTCAAACACCAATATTGACAAAAAGATGAAATTAGTCGCAAGAGCCAAAAAAGACTTTCGTTTAGAAATTACTGAGACGTAAGGTAAATGCAAACATTCCTTTTTATTCATCTTGTACACCTTCAAAATAATTTAATCAGTAATATATTGGGTAGAAAATTAAACTGCGCATCATAACCAACTGTTGGAAAAGTGTAGAGAGAATATAGTAAAATGGCGGATTAAAAATAGTTCACTAACTAAATAACTGTTCAGTTGCTCTTTCTATATCCCAGTTATATGAAGATAAAGCGACCCGCGCCTGGTGCTCCTCCACTCCCATATCAACTAGCCTTTTTATTTTATCGTCACATTCTTTATTTACATGAGGACCTGCAAACGAGCGTCACGTCGTCCTAATTGCAAATTACATAAATTACCGCCTGCGTAAACATTTGTCCAATGTCTGGCCGTCATTTGAAACATTTCTATATTTTCCTTAAACTGTTTCGCTACCACGGCGTCTTGTGGGTCATCGGGTTCTGCAGCTGAAAGTAAAGCCTGGAGCGACAATAACACTGTCCTTAGTGTCATAGCTGCAGCCCTAGAATTTCATTTAATAACAAACGAAACTAGTTAATTCAAAGTACCATTGGTCCTTTAAAATGTCTAGGCAGATCGCGCCGGTTACAGATGATATATTGGGGTGCCATATCTTCGTAATGAACCTGACCTGTTACAAAATCCTTAGTCAATTTTTTCTTAATGTTGTAACGTACCTTGGGTGGATTGAAGGGGTATGTTTCAGGTACTTTAATCTCTAATACGAAGGTGCCCCCTTCGTAGGCTGTGTCCGGGGGGCCCGTGATTTCTCCTTTGAGCTCTGTGTAACTATCGTTTAGGAGTTCCACTTTGATGGCACATTTCGCTACCTAAATTTCAAGCAAACATGATCGTGTTAGCCGAGTTTGTTGTTTGTTACGAAATGACGTTGTAGTGATAACCCCTTCAGATTGAATTTATGGCAGGGGGCATTTTCAGTAATCAATTACTTTGAGTACTGACAATTTCAAGTGTGAAAATTCGAAATGTCCGAGGAAAACGAAAACGGTAAGTTTGGACAAAAGTTAGAATGACATAACAGAAAAACAGTGTGCGAGTTCCTACCTCTTCACTTTTAATAACCTCTTTAAACTCCCGTCGTATCCTTTGTGCTGCTATGTTAGCCATTCTGGTGGGGAAGTTCCTAAATGCGGTAAATCAACATAACAGATAAAACCGTGGCTCTAAAAAATAGCAATTGTTGACAAACGTAAAAAATATACTGACTAAAGATCGACTTTCACACTTTTAATTTCTCACTGAAGTTAGGCAAATTATGAAATGCTAAATGAAGAAATGTCACTTGTTTTCAATAGCATTATAGCCAACTTTACGGAATTTATGCACCTGCCAAATCGGCCGAAATCTCGCAAATATTCAAGGATTTTCCCTCGGACCGCAACAATAATGACGTAATCGGGCCCCCCGCGCGATTTTGTTGACAATTTCGCAGATATTTTCGACGGAAATCTTCGATAAGCAGGGAGTATTTCGTCACAAGGTTTATCATTCTGGAGCGTTGTTTGCCGATAACATTAGACCCCGCTTCTGATTGGCTGCGCGTTTTGCAGTTATGCCCGTTTCCCAGCCCGTACGTGCTAAAAGCTTGTTGCGGGCAAAGTTGGAAAAGTCTTCGTTGATCCTCCAGAGCAGAATGCCGAACATTAAAGTCTTCAGCGGGACTTCGCACCCCGACCTGGCCCAGAGGATTGTGGACCGACTGGGAATCGATTTGGGCAAAGTGGTTACGAAGAAATTCAGCAACTTGGAAACATGGTGAGTGGGCTTTGGAATTGTTATTTACCGGTGACAAGAACTGACTTAACCAAATCAACTTGACTTAAATTGCGACTTTATTAATTTTAGCGTCGAAATTGGGGAATCCGTCCGTGGGGAAGATGTGTACATCGTCCAGTCAGGCAGCGGGGAAGTTAACGACAACCTGATGGAGCTCCTTATTATGATAAATGCGTGCAAAATCGCGTCCGCAAGTAGAGTCACTGCAGTCATTCCATGCTTCCCTTACGCCCGGCAAGACAAAAAGGACAAGGTAAGTACACAATTGCACCGATTGTGTACCTGCACATGTGTAGATAACCTAGAAGCCACGTGACTTTGTATACATCTGCAAGCGGGTTGTTAGAGACCGTAGTTTTGGTTTTTAGGACAATTAGGGTTGTGGTTTTTCCCATTGACCTGACAAATTACTGAAGCATCTAGTTTAATAATTGGACAAGTTCGATCCGACCATGTAGTTTATTATTTGAAACAATTTGTTTACCGTTAAGTCGCCCATACGTCATCTTAAGTAGCACGTGGTAGAGAGGGCACCACTGTCGCGGCTTAAGTATTTCAAACATGTTTGCTTTGTTTAAGAAATAATATGATTTACGATGTGTGAAATTGGTCATAAAGGCTTTTTATTGGAATATTAGCAAATGCATAATCATGTCGCGTTTTAAAACTGCGGTATTGAAAACGATTTTGTTATAATATCCATTTTAACAGACAGTATTTGTGATTTTTTAGTACCTCTTTATTACCACAGTTATTGTGCACTCTTAGATTTTATTGACGTTTTTCTTGTCACAAAGATGTCAAAATAATTTTATCTTAATGTATACCAAGTGATTGTATGATTAAGATTTGTGTTTCTTATCGCTAGGTTGGTAACAACTGTGAGATTTCATTAAACATCAAATTCAAATATTATCTGTTTCAAAACTATAAAAACGCCAATGTCGCATTTTCTCTCAAAATTAGCTGTTATAAATTATTCATGCACTTCAAAAAAATAATAGCTAATGTATTTTATACTTTCAATGAGAGATCTAATCATTAATAACTATTTTACAATTTTATAAATCTTATTTAAAAAAATAATTCGGTAAAATGCGACGTGGGCGTTTTTATAGTTTTGAAACAGATAATATAAAATTTTTATATGTAATAATTGTCACTTGAAACAAATTAGAATGACCAATAAAATGTTAATGTTAATAGATTTTTTGTCACCGGTACATAAAAGTATGTGCTCATTTGAATTTATAATGAGTAGGCGGTTTTTTTTCTGTTTAATTGGTAATCTAGTCCAAATTGAAGCAAAAACGTAGTCCAATTAAATGTTACCGTTAGGTAACTCCTCAGTTTGATTAATTATAACCATATAAGAAAAAAAAAGATCAAAACTTGCAGCTCTAATTATAAATTCAAATGATCGCTTGGTGCTGTGTATAGTAATCACAAGATACAAAAATGTGGTTGGGAGCATACAATTGAAGGACAGTTTAGAAAAATTAGAATTTTTTTAATATTACTGAAATAATTATTTTAAAAAGTGCATAAATTAGTAAACGTAGTCGAGAGTGCTCTAAAAATTATATGTACATCAATACATGTCACTTATCAGTCAAATTTTTCAGTTTTTGGACACTTGTCTTGCATTAAATATTCCTTAAAACCAAATTTTCTATTTCTCAGGTGCGTCATTCTATTGCTCTACCTAGCCTCAGTACTTTATTTTAATTTGTCACTGGACTAAGGCACGGTTTCTGGTACGATTAAACTTCAGTTAAATTTGATCTCTCAGTTGCTAAGGTAGTGCGTATGTGATTGGCGTTGCTATGCTTTAACTGAGGTTTAAATTTATCTTAAATATGTTTCCAGAAACTGGGCCTTAGCAAACTAATTTAGAGAAAAACACACTTGACCAGGCTTTTATTTAAACTTTTTATTTGTTTCAACAATTTTTTAAATACTCAACAGGGAGGTAGATCGGATGCTCGTCTTGTGACATTTGATTCAAATGCCATTTTAAGTAACATTAAAATCTTATTTATATATTCATAAGGCATTTGGGATGTTGTTAGTGCAGGTTCCAACTGGCCTGCCCTAATTGTTTTCCCCTTCAATTTTACAATTCACTACTGAGTAATTTGAGCAAAGATGTTTTATTGGTTCCTTATTTGAAGAGCAAAGCCACTTTTGCTGTTCATCTCGTTTAAGGGAGGAACTAGCAACAGTTCTCTTAATTAATTAAGATTCTGTATATCTATTATTTAATTAGCTTAACTTAAAAATAGTTGAAATGGTCGGAAATACGTCAATAAGTTCAGGTTCATGCGTGTATAAATTGATAATACTGGAATGTTTAGCAAAATGCATTGCTTTGAATACGTAGTTTTATATTTCAAGATTAGATCAAGTAATGCAATAATGTTGAACTACTTACATTACCGTCATAATAATTAAGCTACAATTATTATGATTCTTAAAGTTTTTGCTTTTAAAATAAATTTAGTACAAACTACATAGGTATTGATTCAAATTTATGTAAAGTGTATTTTTATTTAATTACACCTGCTTTTTGTATCCTCAATGTTTCTGTTGACAAGTTTCCAATTTTTTTATGTAACTAAGTTCGCATAAATAAAATTTAATTTTAACCGAAATCATTTGATTAGAATAACGTAGATTTACACTTTCGTACATTCACATACACACTTACCTGATACGAAATTATTTTAGCCTGCGAATAAAAATGACGTCGAACGCAACGTGGAAAAATGGAAGTCAATCGAATGGAAATTCAGGGTAAAAATTGTTAAATTTTGTGAATGTTGCAGGGGCTTATTGGGAAAGTGTCGTCTGAAAATCATGTTTTTGCGCCACATAGCAGTGTTTCCAAAGTTAGAATAGCTTGTACGTTGTTAATAACACTGATACAAAATACAGCGTTACACATGTCGCAATTAACAATTAATAATGAAAAAAATCATAAAGGGCGCGTAATTATTGCGACATCATTTTCGAAGACACAATGTATATTTCAGTTCCCGGAACTGCATGCCAGGATTACAAAACGAAGGGGAAACGTACTGTTATGAAACTATTTTACATTGACGAAATAGTCATTATTGTTATCGTTTCGTGTAACAAACATTCAGGAGTCAGAAGTCAACTTTTATTTATCTGTTTATTGTTTTTTCGTTGTTGGGTAAAAATTATCATCCGAAAAATGATGTAATTTACGATCTTGAAATTTGTTTTTGAAACCAAATAATAATACCCAAGACTAACCAACCCGACATGTCATTTTACTAATTGAGAAGTTTAGCTAGTGGCTTGGGACTTTCGTATAGCTTCTAACATATGAGGTATTAGCCTAATGCATGCCAATTTGAACCTTTGCCCAACAGAGTCGGGCCCCAATCTCGGCCAAACTGGTCGCAAACATGCTCTCGGTGGCCGGGGCCGATCACATCATCACCATGGACTTGCACGCGTCGCAAATCCAAGGCTTTTTCGACATCCCGGTGGATAATTTGTACGCCGAACCGGCAGTGCTGAAGTGGATCAAGGAGAACATTGTCGAGTGGCGAAACAGTATAATAGTGTCTCCGGATGCAGGCGGTGCTAAAAGGGTGACCTCCATCGCCGACAGACTCAACGTCGAGTTCGCCCTCATCCACAAGGAGAGGAAGAAGGCCAACGAAGTGGCCTCGATGGTGCTCGTCGGAGATGTGAAAGACAGGGTTGCGATTCTGGTCGATGATATGGCAGACACCTGTGGCACGATTTGCCATGCAGCCGAGAAGTTGACCGAAGCTGGGGCTACGAAAGTCTACGCGATTTTGACGCATGGGATTTTCTCCGGACCTGCCATTACTAGGATTAATAACGCGTGCTTTGAGGCCGTGGTTGTCACTAATACGATTCCACAGGATGGGCATATGAAGGATTGTTCGAAAATCCAGGTGAGTTGGTCGATTTTGGTAATCACGATTTAATGGCGTTTTTTAGTGCATTGATGTGTCCATGATGTTCGCTGAGGCAGTGAGGAGGACGCACAATGGCGAATCAGTATCGTACCTATTCTCGAATGTTCCTTATTAACCCATTTTTATTATTTAAATAATAAAAATGCTAGGTTGTACTGCAAATCCCCAGGTGTAGAAGATGTTCGTTTTATTTCTTTATAACTATTGATGAAACAAATTTTTATTTAAAAAAAACTATAATTAGACCTTTACGGGTGCATGCCATAAACGTTACGCTAATTACAGCTAGGTTCTTGCAATAAAATATTTTTTAATTATTTTAAAATGATCTTGTAGTGTATATAATTATGGCTTATTTTTGTACAAGAAATAAAAGACACGAGCTTTCTCTATACACTTTTTTTGCAAATTATTTTGTATAAAAGAACTTAAATATACACAATAAATAGATTATAAAAGCGTTTTCGATTGACCCTAATCTAGTCTTTAGACTGGCCTTCGGGTAAAGGAACATCAAAAACTATAGGTAGATTTTTTGGAATATAGTTAATATCACATGTTGAAGCGTTGATATAGATGATTTTTCCGTCAGAGAACACTCCATAACCTGACGAAATAAAATGAACTAATAGTTGAATTTTTGCTGATGTTTCAATTTATTAATGACAGCTTTAGACGTAAGAAAAATTAAAAAACCTTGATCACGGTCTTACCTTGATGAACTTTTATTAATAAATCGAAACGTCGAAAAGCTCCCTACGACTATTATGGAATAACAATTTTCTTGGTTGATTTTTAATTACAGAGTACTCATATTCTTCATAACTGCGAGAATATTCTAACACTACTAATGTTAAAATGGTCACAGGTAGCACCATGTCCTAGTCTTTAAAAAGGTACAAAAGTCGCTTAGTTTTTGTTATAAGAAAAACAAGATATTCAAGGTTTACCGTTTGCCAACAAATAAATGCTTCTTTTTGGATAAAAACATTGTAAAATTCTTCCTGTTTTTAAACTGAGAATTCCGAAATTAAAATAATAAAAAACTTGAGACTTGAGTAAATCCTCATTTAACCTGTTTTAGTTTTGTATTAGTACTTAGTACTACTATTTATAAGTTTTCGAATAATTTGTTACTTGAATAATAATAATAATTACTGGTGTATTTGGTAAGGAGAATTCCATACTTTGAATTACTATCAGATAATAACTAAGTTACAACTTTTGAGAAGAACACCTAAAAACTGAATGCAAAGATTTAGGTCAAATTATTATCTATGAATAGTGACGAATGATCTAAGCAAAAACGAGAGCACTGTTTTCTCAAAGTCGTACTAAGATGAAACGGCAAAATTTAGAATACTCTTTACTACATAATAACTATCGTTTACTCTTTACTTTCTCTGTTGTAGTTGTTGTTAACATGCACCTATCGAGTTTTGGAATTCGCCAGGCGCTTAATCTGCCTGCAGCAGAACAATAAAAAACATTGAACTTTCACGTAGGTACATTGAAATCTTGCGTTGCAATTTAGATAAATATTCATAATTTTTTTGTGAATTTGTTCAAATTGTTTGTAAATTTTAGACGTAGAAAAGTCTGCAACTCGTTTAGAATGACATATCTAATACAGAATATGCTATTCCACTGGGTGTAAATCAAATAAAAAATAACTTGCCTTCATGTATGTGCCCGAAGACGTGATATTTGGGTTTGACCCTTTGTTGCACCGTTGTTAACAACTCCACACATCCAGCTCTGACCCCTGAGCAGACCAAATCGCCAAACCCGAGTGGCGGTGTATGAGTTATTAAAACGTCCGTATCGTTTGGAATCAAATTCCACTTAGAGAGACACTCCTCACCTCTCTCTAAATTAAAAGCCCAACCACCAAATTCAGGTTGCCTGAAGAATTTGCATAATTTTACTGAATCACGTTATTTTTGTGCAATTACCAAGGAGTTCCGTACAGTTTGATGCCATAAATATCAATCCCCGAGTCTTCCAAATACGTGCAATTTGTTAAATACTGCCTGATGTTATCTGTGTTGACTGCATCACTGATGTTATCTTTAGTATTGCCATAATTGGGGACTTCATCTTCCAGTGATCCGGTGTGTCTTGCACTCGCCGTTTTTTTGAAATAATCAGAGAATTTTTTATCGAAACTCAATTCGTGATTGCCGCTGATTACAATCTTGTGTTTGTGGGGCAGCGATACTGAAAGTAAGCAAATAAAATGATAAATTTTCTAGCA
Source organism: Tribolium freemani (assembly GCA_939628115.1). Taxonomy (NCBI): domain Eukaryota; kingdom Metazoa; phylum Arthropoda; class Insecta; order Coleoptera; family Tenebrionidae; genus Tribolium; species Tribolium freemani. The sequence continues at coordinate 12,235,161 of OW626785.1, read as the reverse complement.
CAACTCACCTAGCCATTTGTTAAACTGCATCACTTCCTCTTTTTGGCCACATTTCGTAAAATCTCCGGCGTGGATGAACACATCGCCGTCAGGTACGTCAAACACCAGGTTTCTTATAAGTGAATGAGTGTCGCTCATACAAACGAATCTTACTTTATTTGGTTCAACAGGTTTTGAGGGTGACTTAACGTTAAGCTTGATAATTTTTTGGTTCTTTGATATTTCCCTCCACGCTGCTGTGGGGTTACTTGTTAGTTTATGGACCGGAATACTGCCGTTTTCCATCTCGTGTTACGTTTTGAATCGCGAATTACCCAACTTCCAAGGACTGTTATAAATATCAGGCTTAAAGTGGTTGTGTTAAGTGTGATTTTACTGTTAGTGCCTATGAGTCGTCCTCAAAAATCATTTTGCAATCGAAATTGGGCACAAGACGTTTACTCTTAGTTTAAGTTCTTTTAGAATGCGGGTTTAAATTTTTGCAAGCATTTTATTGACAAACTGCCATATGGACTTTGACACTGACAGGTGGTTGGTGACTTTTGTTTTTCTCCAGTTTAATTTCTAGCTGCAGGCGCTAAATTCAACAAATAATGTTAATTGTCTTTGTAATTTTAGGAAATCACGGTAGGAAATAAAACAGCAGTTAGTTCGATTTTTTTTTTATTAATTTTCGCATAATATAAAAATCACTTAATTCTTAATCACTTTTCCCCTTATTATCTTCACTTCATCAACAGGCTTATCATTTTTGTCAGTCTCCACTAGCCCTATCCTCTTCACAACGTTCATTCCCGACTGAATCCGGCCAAAAATCGCATGTTTCCCATCCAACCATTGAGTGGGCGCCAAAGTGATGAAAAACTGTGAACCGTTGGTATCAGGGCCCGAGTTGGCCATAGACAAAATTCCAGCCCCGCTGTGTTTCAACTCCGGGTGTATTTCGTCCTTAAACGTCTGTCCGTAAATTGACAGCCCCCCTTTGCCTGTCCCCGTGGGGTCCCCACCTTGTATCATAAAATCCCGTATAACCCGATGGAAAATCGTGTTGTTGTAATAACCTCGCCTGGTCAATTCTGCAAAGTTTCGACACGTTTGAGGGGCGTGTTTCCAGTAAAGCTCAACAGTGATTTCGCCCATTCTGTGGAAAATGAGGTTAGTTTGAAAAAATCAAATTTAAAAGCTTACGTCGTCTCGAATGCTACGAATGGGGGCTGCCACATTTTGTCTGGAATTCCTGACTGGTTCATGCCCTGGACGGCCAACATTTTTTATTATTTTCGGCGTTCTTTATTTACAAATTAGAGGTTAGAAAAGCGTAAACAGAAATATCTAGTGATTATTTTTTTGGCCATGTTGGTGCCCCTAGCAAGTGTTCTTTAACCGCTACTTTTTTAAATTTCATATTTATATTATGCAAAACTTTGTAACTTTATTGGTTTTACAGATCACAGTGAGTCGATTAAAATTGTTTTTACTTAAAAATAAAGCCTTATACTAGTAATATTTCGTTAAAATTTTATCATCAATTAAATCCTTAAAAAAATAAAACTACACAGCAGACTAACGAATAATACAAATTGAAAAACGTACAAAGAACGTTAAAACTTTAATTTTGGGCGTTCATTACAATGAAATCTGTACGATCGTCGACTGGTTTCAAACACAAATTATGGTCGTTGCAAAGATGCAATAGAGATAAAATGCCCAAATGAGGACTTAAATTCTTGCTCATCTCTGGAGCTAACACTGGTATCTGTTCATATACAGTGGAGAATTTGGTTGGTTGAACAGTTCCCTGAAACCGACGGAATTAAAACTGAAACAAAACCCTTTAAATTCAGCTACCTGCTGTCCCCCAGTCAAATGTTTCCAGATGCAAGTTTTCAGTTTTTTCATATCGATTTTCTTAGCATGCATTGCATACGTAACATGATTAACTGAAACAATTTCGGGGGCATCGACCAAATTTCCTTCCAGAAATTGTTGTTGCTCAACTGGTGGCATATCCTCCCCAAAAGAATGATCGCCTGGTTCATCATTTGTCTGTTAGAAAAAAAATTGAAATTTATGTTTTGGCAGTGATGCCTACGTACTTCAGGTAGGGAGCAATAAAGCGAATCATTCGGATTCTCGTAGTTGTAGATCGGCACTTCATAATCGGGGTTCTTCCCTGCGGTGTTTGGTTTTGCAAACGGCGTATTAGGTTTCAAAGAAAAGAAATTCATTTTTTTTAAGAAATTGTCGACCCACGAATCAAGCACAGGATATGTCACTCTGTTAAAAAAAAAACAATTAATGCACAAAAAAAATTTCAAAATTCGTAAAAAAGGTCTTTGACACAAACAATGAGTTTTATATTAATTTGTAGACCAAGATCATTTAAGAATACTATTGAGCTAATTAATTTAATATTCAGTTTGAAGCTTTACTCAGAGAAAAATTCTTAATAAATCAATTTGTATCTTACCTTTTTCCTCCCTTCTTGAGTCCGTGGTTTTTAATAATTATGTAATAAATGAATTAGATCTAATATTGAAAGGAACCGAAGCGAAATCGACTTATACGAGAAATGTTTGGTAAATCATTTAATTTTTTAGTAAAATTATAATACTCAAAAATTTAGTCACGTCCGTTTTGCTTTGACTAAAGCTTTCTTTGATATGAAATTTGTAAACATACATCCATTTAGTTGCTAAAGTCAACTATTGGTTGTTTCAAAACTATAAAAAAATGGCAACGTTGCATTTTCTTTCAAAATTAGTTGTTATACAGGTTGTTATAAATTATTCATGCACTCCAAAAAATAGCTAATGTAATTTATTTTCAATGAGAGATCTAATCATTAATAACTCTTTTACAATTAAATCTTATTTAAAAAAATAATTCGGTAAAATGCGACTTTGGCCTTTTTATAGTTTTAAAACAGCTAATATGTATTTTTGGAGTTTTTTATTATTATTATTTTTTGGAGACTTGATTTACAAACAAAAATGTACAACACTCATTAATAGTACCTAGTAAAGTGTTGGATTGCACTTTTGAGTAAATTATCGAAAAACCAAAGTGTACAAGCTCCATTTTTCAAGAAAAACAAGATCGACCAGGCTTCTGGTGCAAGATATAATATGCAATTATTTCGTAAAAAACCGTCAATACACAGTTTACTTTTTAAGAAAAAAATCGCATTTAGTTCCATAATGCACATTCTCCCTTAACATTTCCCAAATTATTAAAACAAAATGTTCAATACTCAGGGCACATTAAAAACAGCAATAGAGAGAAACATTATTCATTTTTTTTTCTTTGATAAAATTAAAATACTTTTGGTAAGCTATGCATTTTAGAAATCTAAATTTATTAAGTTATAAACAAAAAGGCCTATTTCATTTAGTTTTTTTTAACTCTAAACAAACTCCACCATATTTAATTTCAAATATTTTTTGCAAAAAAACACTTCTATACTTTTGAATTTATCAAATATCTGTAGATGATAATGTCAATTCAATACGTATTTATGTTTTGAAAAAAAAAAAGTTTTTTATTTAAATTTCTGGCAAAAGTTTTTTATCAAAAAATCCAAAATATTTTTTTTATTAGACGACTAAATAATGTGATAATTATGGCCATCACTAGATGGCTTCATTCGAATCAGAGGTAAACGCTCAACAAATAAACATGTAATTTCAGTCATTCGGGAATGAAGAAATAGTGTAAAATAGCATTTCAATAAATGAGTTTTCTATATACAGGGTGGGGCACGAGTGGGGTATTTCTGAAATGTTTATGTCTGCAACTTTTAAAACATCTTTCGTCGCTCTCTATGCTTTAGTATTATTATAAATTAAAATTTGAGTCAAAGGATGCTTTATCTCAATAACGTCAAAAAAATTTATAATAATTGTCAGTTTCACTCTGATTTTAAATGCTCAAGAAAACTGACGATGAATTTGTGAAACTCACTTCCAAACTGTTTTTTTAACTATTAGGTATGGTGCGGTCTTTAATGAGCCCGTAATTGGACCCCATTTCTTTGATGGAAACCCAATGGGAAAGTGTTTCTCCACTTCTTACAAATGGAATTGTCCTTACTGTTAGAAAATTTAGATCCTGCGGCAACGTTTGTGGTTCCAACAAAATGGTGTGCTGTTGTTACAGATCATTTAAATAAAAATTATGAAGATCGTTGGATATAGGACGAGAATCCATTGGATTTGGCCCCCAAAAATTCAAATTCAAATTCAAAATTCAATAAAACACTGCTGGACTTTTTTGTGGTGTCTAGTAATATAAAGAATGCAGAACTAATACAACTTTACGACGCGTCCGTCAATCGACTCTGAACACTTATTGCACTGATTTTTGCAATAAATAAATAAATAATTCGTTTAATTGGCCTAATTTGAATAACTGTCATCCACTATCATCATGAAGCTTTCAGTTACATACTTTGATTACTAGTTTGAATTAAATTGAATATTGTATCAAGTGTTTAAAGTTTCCTGTATATTTGGTTGCATTTTTAAAAGTTTCAGAAGTACCCCAATCGTGCCCCACCCTGTACAAAGTGATTGATGTTATAAATGTTATAAATGTCTCAAGGGCAGTGTTTTTGCAAATGTTTAGTGCACTGACAATTGTAAAACAATTGTTTCGATAGCTGATAATCGATGGAATTTGATGTTTAGAAACCAAAAATCTTTTTTTAGATTTCTGAGTTATTCGTTACAAAAAATATTGTACCTAACTTATTTGGAAAGTAATTTCCCACATTCGCAATTCATATTGAGAAATTGTATTTTCCAAAAACTATTACTTACTTTTCAAAATCAGTCGTACCAGGCCTTCTTTTTATAACAAATTGTTTCAATGTGTTAGTCATATCAACAAATGGTTCAGAAAAGTTAATCGGTTCGGGTTCGTTTTTCTTCCTTACTTGTCTAACCACTTGTTGAACACTACTGCCCGAATACCGTGCTGTTGACTTCTTGATAAATTTAACTTTCCAGTGGCACGGTCCCGCCCAAATTTTATCAAAATACATTCCTGAATGACCTCTTATAAGGGCGTTATAACCGTAATCGGTTTCAATGCGATATTCTTGCGGTACCGCATCAGCTATGGGATTGATTCCGTCATGCAATTGCATCTGAAACTGTTCTTGTTGTTCAGTATCGCTGGCTGGGTCGTCCATGGGAACGTCATCATTATCCGCAAAAATGTCATGAATTGAACCGTCGAGCTCTGGAATCGGAACTCCATTCTCGTCAAGGGCGGGCGGCGGCACACTGTTAAACGATTCCTCCAGTCTGAAAATTATCAACAAATCACACCAAGCTTTCAAATAAATTTCGTTTGAAATTAAATTGCCACCACAAAAGTGTGCCAACTTAAAATAAAAAAAACACTTATTCAAACTTACAAGTTGGCTTCTTCCTCAGGGGACCACGTCCCAATTTCAAAGTGTTTAAAACGTACACACAGGTCAAAGGACGCGACTGGAGGCAAGTCATTATCTATAATTTGGTTTTGGTATTTTAAAACGTCATCAGATTTTGTGGTCCAATACTTTTCGTTGCTCCTAAAAACCAAATGCAAATTCCAGCTTTCATACAGGAAGTGCAACTTACAGCAACATGAATTTGTGACTGGCGGGGTTTACCGGAACCTTGGAAGTGAGTAGATTATCGATTGCGCTAACTTCGATATTCTCTTTGGTAGCAAAAACGACTGATTCCATTGGCTTTATTGGCCCAAACAGCGATTTACCCTCTTCGTCAATAATAGTTTTTTTATCAGCCAGAATTTTCAAGACTTTTTTTCGCCCTTGTCGCCTTTTTGGACCTGGATTTTCCTCAGTAACGTTGTCATTTTCAGCCGCCTTGGCTTGCTTTCGGTCACTTTTACCGACATTGCTAGCAAGTTGTATTCCTTTATTGTGGGCGTCGTCAATGCGTAAACTGTAAATTTTGGAGCCAACGTCCAGGGAAGACCCCGCAACTTGCATAAGGTTTGCCTGGTTTTGTGTGACGATTTTTCTTATTGCATCGATGATATGCAGCTCCCAGGCGTTCCGTGAAGAGATTCTCTGAACAGAATACAATAGGAAATAAAGAAAAGACAAAGCAGAACTCTCACATTTTCAGAGTACAGTTTCGTGCATATTCGTAATTGGTCTTGAATTTCGCGTTCCGACAACAAATGCCCTTTCTCCACAGTCGGTGATGGAATGCTACTAAGTCTTTTTAACATCACCACCATGCTGCGTCTACCCGACCGCTCTTGCTCCTCGTCATGGGGTTCCTTAAAAGCTACGTTAGACAGTGAAAACCTCACAACGTATCAATTACCATTGAAGGCGTAACACTCTTGGCAGTGCTTTTTCGAAGAGGGGTTGCAAAGTTCAGCACAGACCGTCTTAAGGCGTCCCTCCGAGGAGGGGTTGCATTTGCGGCTGACATTATCTAAACTCCACAGCAATGTTACTCAAAATAACACATAAAATACTCGTTGGTGGTTACTTACCACTTCTGCTTGAATACAACTTACCGAGTCAATTGTTACACACACAATTACAGTTACAGTTAAAACAACACGAGAAGCTTTGGGTTCTTTGGAAAAGAAAAACAAAAGTTAAAATTTAAGTATTCAAACACAAAAAAGCTTTGAAAACGATGGTTTACTGTTTTATTTATTAGTTTAAAAGTTTAAAAAAGCGTCAGACGCTTGGCTGTCATTTTAATGTAATTTGAACTAGCACCACCAGGGGTCACAGAAAAGCCGAATTTCAATAAATAGAATATTCGTTTTACCAATTACTGATTGTCATTGCGAGAATAACTAATTTCTCTGTTAATTGTTGGGAAATGAAAATGACCCAAATTTGTTTAATTTAATTTAAGATAAAGCAGTGACCACATGACTAATGTAGTTGGCGTTGGCGAACTTCTACTCGCGCCTGCGCGCTGGACCTAGTTTTGACAATTTTGACACAACTTTCAATTTCTGTTTGTGTGATGTGTCCTAGAATTAGAACAATTAGAATAAGTTTGATTATCGCGCTGTGAAAGTGAGTCCCTCTTTAACAATGCTGGTGTGATAAAATCACCGTAACGATGGACCATGTCGCTCTTGACGTTTCTGGTACCAGCGACATTCATGACCGCAAAAGGACCAAAAGCTTAAGAAGGGTAAATTAACTGGGCAAATTGTAGAATCGGAACGACAGCTTCGTGTTGTTTCAGCTCTGGAATCAGTTATCAAAATGTCAGAGGAGCTGTATTTACACTATAGTCATAGTGTTAACCCTCACTGTCTTTTACCTAGTCTCGACCGAATCCGAGAGAACGCAAATAAGTATAGCGGAAAGCGCAAATGAAAACAAAAAGGAGGTCCTACACAATATCAGGAATGACCCCCGAGACGTTGATACAGTGTTCCATGATAACGACAGCGAGGGGCAAGTGTTGGAGGAGCCTGGGGGTTTGGAGGCTGACAGTAACAGGAATCAGGTGCTGTCGCCCCCCAAAGTCGTGAAGAAGTTCCCGGGGCCCACAACCGCGCGCCAGGAAGCCGTGGTGAAGGCGTTCAAGCATGCCTGGCAAGGATACAAGCAATTTGCGTGGGGTCATGACCACTTAAAACCCATAACCGAGGGTTACAGTGACTGGTTTGGGCTGGGTTTGAGCATTGTTGACTCAATAGACACCATTTACATAATGGGATTAACAAAAGGTTTGTTTACTACAATTGCGGGTTTTTATTTAAACAAGGATTTTAGAATACAAAGAAGCGCGTGAGTGGATTGAAAAACACCTACATTTCGACGTAAACCGCGACGTGAACTTATTTGAAGTAACAATACGAGTTTTGGGAGGCCTACTTAGCATATATCACCTTAGTCAGGACAGGATGTTTCTCACTAAAGCTGTAATTTTGTTTGTTTCTTTTTAAAGTTCGTGTCCCTATGAATGCACTTTTAGGTTGATCTAGCTGATCGATTACTGCCAAGTTTCGAGTCAGAGTCGGGGATTCCCTATTCTGATGTTAACTTATTCACGCGGAAAGCTCATGCACCCAAGTGGTCACCTGATAGCAGCACGTCTGAAGTGACTACCATTCAGTTGGAATTTCGGGATTTAAGCAGAATCACTGGAAATCCCAAATACGAAGTAATACCACCCTTTTTTTGACAAATTTTTGTAATGTTTTTACAGAATGCTGTCTCTAAAGTGTCACTTCATATCCACAATTTGGAAAAAAAAGATGGTCTGGTTCCTATTTTTATCAATGCCAACACTGGACAATTTAGGTCTTATGCAACTATAACTCTAGGAGCTCGCGGCGACAGCTATTATGAATATTTACTGAAACAGTGGTTGCAAACTGGAAAAACGATCGATTAGTGAGTTGATTAAATTTCTGATAAAAAAAGCTTATGACTTTGAAATTAGGTTGGCAACAATTACTATGAATTTCGCGTCGCCAACTTAATTTCGATGCCAGAGATTAAAAAATTCTATTGTTTAATAGTTTAAGGGATGATTACGTAACGAGTATAATGGGTGTTGAGAAACACCTAACGAAAAGAACCGTCCCTAACGGTTTCCTCTTTATTGGCGAATTGCTAGTCGGTGGTAAAGATTTTAAACCGAAAATGGACCACCTGACGTGTTATTTGCCTGGAACTTTGGCTCTTGGGGTACACAATGGTCTTCCAGAAAGTCATATGAAACTAGCAGAAGAATTGCTTACGACTTGTTATCAGACATACGCACAACAACCCACATTTCTAGCACCCGAAATCACGTATTTTAATATTCAGGTGAGTAGTTTAATGATTTTTTTCAAGTTGTAAAACTGAACCGAGATTTGAACAAAATTTTATTACCACTGTTGTTACCAGGTTTATGTTTTTAATCAGGTCATAAGTTGACGTGTTTGAGCTAAAATCAACTGAAAAGTCATCAAAATTTCTTGCAATTTTCGAGTAGGTTTTTAATACAGTTTCGTAAAAAATAAACCAAAAATCGCCGAATTTCGTGTCATTTTTGAGCTAAAAGCTTTTTCGCTGAAACCGGACCGAATAAAACTCAAACCGATAGTATTTATCCAACGATAACTCTTTCAAGAAACCGGGGGTTAATTAAATAAAAAATTACACGTTTTTTTTTCTCTTTTCTCTTTTCATAAATTGTACTTTGTTTTATTGGCTTTAGGGTGAAAACTCCAACGACATGTACGTAAAAACCAACGACGCGCATAACTTGTTGCGGCCTGAGTATTTGGAGAGTCTTTGGTATGTGTATCAGCTCACTGGCAATAAGACGTACCAGGACTGGGGCTGGCAGATATTTCAAGGGTTTGAGAATTACACAAAAGTGAAAAATGGTTACACTTCAATTGGAAACGTGAAAAATCCGCTGAATGTAAGACCAAAGGATATGATGGAGTCATTCTTTCTTAGTGAAACCTTAAAGTATTTATATTTGTTATTTAGTGATGATCCGAAACTGATAGACTTGGATGCATATGTTATTAATTCGGAAGCGCACCCTTTGCCTATATACTCGTCGTGATTTTTTTTATAGGTAGATGCAATTCGTCTAGTCGATTTTACAACGGTTTTAAATTGCTGTTTATTGAGGGGGGTTTATTAATTTGTTAGTGAGATTTTAATTTACACATGAACTTGGAAAACAAGGTCCTCTGTTTTTGTCTTGTCACCTGCGTATAAATGGGCCAGTATTTTGGGCTATTTGTTCCTTCAATACAAGGATGTATGTACTTACGATTAAGTAAAAAATGTCAAGTATTTTAGAAATGTGTCATTTTCCATTCCAAGACTGAGTGAGATTGGTTTGATATTACAAAAACTGACTTCCTAAACTTAAGTGTTGAATTTTATTTTTTATACTCACAGTTTTGTTTAAACCGCCATGACTTGACAATTATTACCGTTTTGATGTATTCTTTTCGCAGTATAATTGAATAAGCTCGTTGATAGGAAATGTAATATCGATAGTTAATTGTTGTGTTATTTAGTTTGTTAGGTCAAGAATGTTAATTTCACTGTTGGATATGACATAGGAACTCGATGGTAGAACTGCACGCTTCTGAGTGTATGTTTGTTTATTGGACGTGCTTAAAACTTGGATTCTTTCGGTTTTTACACACGAAACATTCAACTCAGTAGCCTGTCTAGAAGGAATTACGTTAATTTATAACTCCGATTTTGTGAGTAAATTATTTCACTTTGTAGGAACGATCAATAAATTTTTACTCACACTTCAATGTTTATACAACATTGATACCCTGAAACCCCTTTTCTACAAAGAAAACCATCTGCATTATCGTACAAATCTATTTATTGCACCTATCTGTTTCACTATTAACAAATGCAGGAAATACATTTTTTACAAAAAAATACACATTTGTTGTATGGCAAATAGTTTAAAAATATTTATTAAATTCTGGTTAGATACTCGTTAAATGGGCGCAATATTAATTTTTCATTTAGGACCTTAATGAGAATGATTTGATTATTTTTTATTTTAATGAGAAGGTCTTAAATGAAAATGCGTGTTTTATGCTAGTAATAAAAACAATACTGATACATATTCCAGATTAGTATAAGCTGAAATTTTGGTAATAATAAGCTTTTGATGAGCATAAAAAAGATTGTCAGTCTTGAAATTTACAAATTATCACTCAACTTTAACAATCATTTTTCAAGATATGTTTACGTTTTATTTCATGGAACGCTCACAGTGCTACACATTGTACAATAAAATTTATTTCTCTAGGTACTGCACCAAACATACCTAACAACTCCAACATTTTTCTTAAATAGGGATGAGGCACGAAATCGACGAATAAAATATCACAAATGATTACCTACACTCCATTAAACTATGGAACATTTACAACATTCCATTGTGTAATATATACAATTCACAATGCACGTGTCGTCCTCACTCTCCTCTTCGCCTAGTTCCTTGGACCTAGCGTAGGGATTCGGCAGCCGGTCCAGGCCCCCATTTAGCAGATTTTGTTCCTCTTTTTTGCCCTTATCACCGTCGTACTTCGGGTCGTTCAAATCCAGTGTTTTGTCGGCGTCCGATTGGCGCCGGTTTTCCTTATCTCCGGGATTAAGTGTTGGTGTTGAAAAATCAGGCTCGTCTTCCTCTTCCTTGTCTTTGTCTTTGCTTTTTTCTTTCTGCGGCTCGACAAGCACGGATGCGGTTACCACACCGCCTTGATTGTGCTCTTTCGAGGTGGTTGGAGCCGGCGAAGAGCGGCCTTCTTTGAAATCGAAGACGTTTTCGTTGGTGAAAGCGTTGGGCGAATCTCCCGACATAATTGAACTGGAATAAGAGAGATCTGATGTAACCTTCACAATCGTAACTTGCCAATAAATTACTGTTAGTTATCCAATTAAAAGTTAAAGTACTGTTGTTAAGTCTACTAGGTACATGATGAATTGAAAACTGATATTTCGTTCACCTCTTGCTAAAACTACAAAAGCTTTCTTTGACGCTCAAATTGGTCACCATCACTCCAAACACTCAAATTTCGAGGAAGCTACAACGAGAAACAATAGCGCTGTTATCAGTCTTGTTCGTTACTTGAAGCTTGAAAACGAAACGTTAATTAAGTGAAACGAAATGCACAAGTGTTTTGACCGCTCTCAGTGACGTAATGACTAATGAAGATTAAATTCCTATTAATCGTTTTACATTTTTCGTGTGAAAAATATCAAAGATAATTGTTACGTAAATGTTTTCGTTCTTGAGACACAACTTACAAGAAATATTGGAGCAAGTATAACACTAGCAAAATTTCGACAACACAAGATTCCAACCAATCAAACATTTTTCTTAATTACTTTGATTTGCATTGTCGATTTACACACACTAGTATTTATCGTTGCGAACCTTGGAGGTACACAACTACGCATTGCTCTATTAAGCAATGAAGCTCTTTTTCAATTATCAATAGAATAGATGAATAAAGCGCTCTGTTGATTTTTTTCTAAGCTTTAGAATGTGTCTCAAATTTCAGTTCTTGCACTGTTGGACTTACTATGGTGATAAGTGATAACTCACTGTCCTGTATTTTCGGGTTTAAAATTGCCACTTAACTTTAATTAAATAATTGTCTGTTATCCACCCTTTCTTCTTATGTGAATTTTTTCTCGATTGAAAAAATAATAATTAAGTTGTTTCTCATTACTTGGTGTGGCGTTTTTTTGGTCCAGATAATCGCACCATAACAAAAAAATTGTATATTGTATTACTCAATTTTAATTGTTTTAATATTATAATTAGTGCAAAAGTTGTACCCCACACACCATATTTTTTGTACAAAAAAACCGGTGCGACAACATTCTTGCTCTATTTCTATATGTTTCTAAAATTTAAATATGTGTACCGACCTACATCATCAATGAATAATAAAAAAAAATGTGATAATGATAAATAAACAAGCAGTTACGGGAAAGGTAAGGTACAAACGAATATTTATTTAAAGTAAAGAAAGAATGTTAAAAATCGACTATTCTATAAGATTTTAATCATTTTTCATAGTCAAATTTTTTTATTACAAAAAGGTCAGAAGTGTAACATCCTGGGGGTGCAAATTGTGTAAATAATGAAACACTAGGAAAAGTTACACTTTAGTCCCTTGGAATACAAAGTAAAAATTGAGAAAACGGATACCTACATACCATACAAATTTGGGAAGGTACGGACACTTCGCGACTGTAATTTTCGGCAGACGTAAGCACAACATTTCTTAAAGGTGAAAATTGTTGACTTACGATTTTGATTGATGGATAAGATATTGATCCTCGATTAATTACTAAACGTCCAGTTCAGGAAATTACGGCAACAACTGTATTTTTAAAAGGACACATGATTTGTAACAAAATTCCTCACACTTAACAACACAACAATTATTACAACTGCTTAACAAAAACTTCCTGCACTGCTCAAGCATAACCAATATGACACTGATTTGATTGGTAAACATTTCGTTTGTTACTTTGAAAACTATGGTGTCCTTGTCATTTTTAGGTCTAATTTAGATAAATTTACACTACCACAAAGTAGGTAGCGTTCTTTTTATTGTGGCACTATTATTTTGTGAAATTCTTAACAAAAAATGAGGGTAAAAATACAAAAGTTTTTGTAAAAAGCTGTAATCAGTTTGAGAGTTTATGTCCCGTAAATCGTAAGTAAATCATGTGTAAATTATTGAAAAATCTAAATTTAGAGGATGAGAACTGTTTTTATAATTTATGGCCCATAAAAACGGAATAGCAAGATACAAAAAATTATTATTATACTTTCCTTCTGGGTGTTTTGCTTATCCATGAATAAAAATTGTTTACTATTACGGATCTACTTATTTCAAAATTCTTTTACGAGCAAAGGGTAGTAGTCAATGGTTATACTTTTTTATATGCTATCTGTAAATGTTTTACTATTTCATTTATTGTTTTTAAATGTTATTATTATGTAATACACAACTGATGATGAATTAACTTTTCCATTGTTTAGTCAAAAAAATGAAATCAGCAGGAAAATTTGGACACAAATTTACTAAAATTAGTCAAATAGAACTCACTAACTTTCCTGGTTATGGATTCATTAATTGTAATTCTTGCAGTAACTGCAGAACTGCACTATGATTAAGACTACACTAATTTATTATTTAAGTGTAAAGTCTTACTAAGGCAATATTTGTCTGTTGATAACATTAATATCACAAATTGTGCTTAACATTTTCTGACAAGCATGTCATCAACCTACATTAAAGTAATGCTAAAAATTTTCAAATCAGTTATGATTTCATCTTTAATCATTCCAAATGTGATCATCAAAATGCTAGAAATATTCTTTATATTTTTTTTATCTTCGTTGCATGTGATAACATTTCTAAATGATAGTGCCTTATTATTACATCAGTTAGTAGAGAGAGAGGGAGGATCTACCTCCTCAACAACATTTAAATTTTATTAAAACAAAAATTGTCTAAAAAATCAAAATTTTATTAAGAGCTCGACTTTCTTCGATAAATAAACATTTACGTACGATCTACATATGATCTATCAACAGGTAATAAAAGCTGTAATGTTAATGAAAATTAGTATCAGGCCAAGTTTACAGGCTGGTCCTTAAGTGAGTATCTAGTGAGTATACAGCCTTACAATTTTATCAAGGAGTCTAGATAATATACAAACTAGTGAAGACAATCCAATTTTTCAAAATTTGTAACCGAGTTCATATTGAAAAGGTACTTTATGTATTGGTAATTGCATTTTACAGGCGCAGAGGCCTCGGGAAATTATGTGAAACAAGAATAAAAATTGTAAGAAGCATACAAATGTTAATGCAGATTGAGATTATACATTACACTAGAATTATCATTTTATTTGAAACGATCATTGAAGATAACACTTATCATTTTTCTCTTATCTGTAAGATGTTACAATAAAGGATTATGGATTAAGATGATATAATAGTGCAATATGCAACATCCATACATTATACTGGCATTTTTATGGGAATCTCTGTGAGATTCAGGGGTGAACCTATAAACCAAATAGTGTTCCAAAAATTTTCTTTTAGTAATAATAATAAACTAACAATGGCCTAAATTTGAGGTTATGTTATTACGTGGAAAATATTGAAATACATAATTTAAACAATTAGTAATTCGGAAAAAATCACGTAATGTGTATTGTTAATGGTTAAATGCATAAATTCCTTGAATTCCTTTCTAAAAAATGTAATTAATCTTTGATTAATCCGTAGGTACTTGCATAAATTAATGACGAAATAGTTCTGCAGTATGTCATGTCCATATTTAAGAATGTTTTTACAAGTTATTAAATATTTATTTACAGATTTTTCAAAACAGATTCAGCACACAATTGAATTATAAAATGGTACACAATCATTTATTCGAAGGCTACAATAATAATAAGTAATAGGAATTAATAATAATAACAGTCAATAGAGGAAAAGACATCAATTGCTTTATCGTCAGACCTAACTAAATATTATTAGAACAAACAAAGTGCTTATATGACGCACATTTTGGACAATGACCGGTACTGTCCCTTGAAGATCAGTAAGTAGAATTAGGTAGTTAGCTAATTAATCACTTACCGTGTAGGTGAATCAGAATCCACGTGTGACACGTAATATTTATTCTTTTTCTTCTTGTGTGATTTTGGAATCCATAAGACCCGAAGGCCACGGTTACTTTTGTGTCTTCCTGCCACTTTTGTTTCTTTGACTTTAACAGGTGGTTACGAACATCATGGATGCCCACTCTCACTCTCGCTAGCACCGCAATTTTCTACTGAATGACGTAGTTGTAATTTGTAATTTGAACCCGTTTTACTTCAAGAAAAAGAACCGTGAACGCTGCTGTTGTTACATTGCATAACCCACACCTCATCTGAAACGGTATTGTGCTGAACATTGAACATTGCACAAATACAGGACGTGTGACGTGAATTGATGTGGGACGTGGTGACATTTTTTGTCGTAGCCTGTTGCCTTTACCTGGGTTCCCCCCTGGTTCCAGTTTCTGCTGGCTTGACTTTAAAAGGCGAGAACCCATGCAAATTTCGAGACAAACGGTCGAAAAAATCATTACTTTGAACTAACTGATGGTGCAAGTAAAAAATCTATTTTAGTTTTGTAAATTCTGCGAATTTTGCTACATGCAATAATTTTGCAATAACTGTAGGTAACTTGCTGGGTTCTATAATTTTATAAAAAGGAAAGATCTTTGACCTGTTAACCGCCTTTTTTTTATAAAAGTCTTAACCATGGTCTTAACAATAATTTAACGCTTAGTTGATTTGATTTACAAATTTGTTTTTTTTTTGTAATAATTACATTATGTTCACGTTAAAATGTTTGACACTCATTTGGGAGGTATTTATTTATTTATTGTCCTA
The DNA here is from genome assembly GCA_939628115.1 of Tribolium freemani. Classification (NCBI taxonomy): domain Eukaryota; kingdom Metazoa; phylum Arthropoda; class Insecta; order Coleoptera; family Tenebrionidae; genus Tribolium; species Tribolium freemani. Next base: position 12,219,182 of record OW626785.1, on the reverse strand, counting down.
GAATGTGCGTTTTTTGTTGAATGGCGTAATCCAAAATTTACATTTTAAATCATTAACCGATCATTAACTAAAAAAATTATGAAAAGGTATGGTTTACTTATTATTAATATTATTATATCATCTATGATTGTTACGACTTAACAAAAAACACGATAATATAAAAAAAAATTTACTTGTAAGATCTTACAACGTACAACGTGTGTAGAGACTGTTTCACAACATTATACCTGTATACCTGAAAGAAAAATACCTAAAAGTCTATAAAAAGTGTCAATTTAAAATAAGTTTTTCTGGACGTAAAAATACCAGATGAATATGATTGAGTTTTGAGTGAAGACACTGATGTGTAAGCTTTAGAATTATACAGGCTGTTTTGTCTAAACCCCATTGGGAGTTCTAATAATCATAGAAAATTTGTGTACAACCATAATCTTTTAGGTCCTGCTCAATGAAAATATTCTCAAGTTAGTAGCACTTCCGGTTATACCGGAAGTCGCTATCAATTTCCTTATTTTAAATGGAATGCTATATTTTTTAATGCGTTTTTGAATTACTAGAGTTATTTTAAGGTAGTTTTCATAAGCTGTTCCTATACCTAAATGTAGCCGTTTACGAAATATTTATGGTTTTTAATTTTTTTTTGGATTTGCACCTTCCAGTTCAAAAATCGATAACTCTACGATTTTTAAAAATTTGGAAATATTTTTGAACCCATTTGAAAGAGGAAGCCTAGATCTTTCCATTGGTGTTTTCAAATTTCTAAAAAAAAATAAACTCCAAATTTTTAAAATTAAGTTTGCAAAATTTTAAGCACCCATAACTAATTTTTTTCAAATGAAATGACAAACGTTTTATTTCACTAGATGGTAGAGAATTTAATTCTGCTTCGATCTGTGTTAACATTCTCTATACTTATGTTTAATAGTTTTCAAGTTACAATACCTTTTTGTTGGGATTGAGAAATTCATTAGCCATAGGCCTTTTCTCATAGGTTGCCATGGAAACGAATGAAAAAAGGTGAGAAATTAAAGTTTTTCAAACCAACACCCAATGAATTTATTTTGTTTTCATAGTCTGATAACACAATTTTGAACAGAGTTTGTCGTTTAAGTTTAATCAGAAATGTTTTTATGGCAAACTATGCAAAAATATCTGTGGTTACTAAGAAATTTCTTACAATAACAAAAAAAACAAAATAACTTGAAAATTATCACAGATAGGTATAGGGAATGCTAATACAGATAAATGCAGAAAAAAAATTCTCCTCCAACTAGTAGAATAAAAATTGGGACATCTCATTTGAAAAAATTAAGTTTTGGGTACTTGAAGTTGTCCAAACTTAACCTTAAAATTTTTAGGTTTATTGACATGAATTCCAATTTTGATCACACTGAACAACAGATATAGGCTTTCTCTTTCAATTCTCCAAACATGATTTCGAAATCTCTAAAACTAAGCGAGTTACCGATTTTTTAAGGGAGAAGTGCAAATTCAAAAATTTTCAAAAATCCTAAATATCTCGAAAACGGTTAAACTTGGGTATAGGGAAAGCTGATAAAAACTTCCTTAAAATAACTCAACTAATCGAAAAACGCAGTGAAAAACATAGCTTTCCATTTAAAATAAGAATTAAAAATTAATAGCGACTTCCGGTATAATCGGAAGTGCTGCCATCTTGAAAATATTTTCATTGAGCATAACTCAACGGATTATGCCTGAGTACCAACTCTCAGATAAATATCTTTATTAGAACTTTCAACACTTTTAATGTGGGGTTTAGACGGAACACCTGTATGTATAGAAGGTGAGTTCAAGTATGGGTTATTTTTATTAGAATTTTATTAGATTTATTAGATGCAACTAATAATACTAACTCCAGCTGAAAATTAATCCATTCTATATTGTCTTGTCCATATTGTTCTCAATGTATATTGTCAACTTTGTCTCCACAGTTTTGCTAAAATTTTATTATGAACGGTTTATTATTTAAGAGATAAGTGACCAATTAATTCAATTAATTATACAAAAATACAACAAAATAAAACATTTATAATTTCTGTATCATACTCATTTCTCAAAGGCTATAAATTAAGTTGATTCATTTTACTGTTTTTAATTTTTAAAATATTTACATGAAATTAAGGTCTTAGGTATAATTTTTATTTTGTTACATGGATTTTTTTATGCAATTATTCTGTTCCATTAAATACTCACTACTTAATCGTGATTTTACGCATTTCATATTTGTTACAGTTTTTATTTGAAATATGTACTTTATCGAAAACGTGCAATATCTTAATTCTTAACAATAATTCCTTAAAAGATATAATACTAGCGTAGAGGTTTTAAAAACTTTCAAAATTTATGAGTACAACTCTTGTTCAGAATAAAATTATGTTTCTCTTCATATTATCTGTTGTAATCAAGTTTTCATCGAATTCACTCTACTGTTGCAAAATTATGACAAATAAAATACAGCGTCTAAAAAACCACATTTATTATTTTTGGCTTTTTCAACAACTTTTAAACAAAAACAAATCACATAAAAGTTACAAAAACACCATAAAACCAGATCTTCAATTATTAGCTTGTGGAGGCTCTTCAAACGCTGAAACAGCTAACCATATATCTTTTGCCAGCGACTCCGGAACTTCAAAGGCCGCAAAATGACCACCATCGTATTCATTAACTTGTACCAGTTTGGCAAATCTGTCTTTGAAAATAGAGACGGGCTGATAAATAATTTCATGGTCAAAAAGCGCACACGCTGAAGGAACAGTTATTACACCCCTACAAAACAAAGTTACAGCAACAAGTTGGGAAAAACGGAAATTTTCATCTACCTGTCATCGAAGGCATTACTTTCTTTGTTAATTGATTCCGCATAGATTCGCATGGAGGTTGTTATCGAATTCGTTACCCAATAAATCATGATGTTGTCTAGAATTTTATCATACGTGAACCTTTCAAGCAACCCGCCATCTGCTCGATTTTTCCATTCCGGATTAGTCCAAGTGGTGAACTTTTCAATAATATAAGCGGCCAATCCTACAGGAGAATCATTCAGTGCGACACCTGAAACCAATATTTTTTTATTTATTAGTGAATTGTTGGCTACTTTTTGCTTTCCCCACCAATAGTATCAGGTTTCGTTGCTTGAAGATGCATATAACCAAATTCCAACAACACATTAGAGAAGTAATTAGACAGGGGGTATATCTTGTGTTTTTGCTTCTCTTCAACAACCAAACTTGGCCACACGCTGCCAGCTAGAAGCTTTAATTTCGCCAAGTAGCTATTCGAGACACACATATTCAGATGAATCCCTTTGACTCTATCAGGATAATACAACGCCATTGCAGACGTGACAGCTGAGCCCCAATCACCCCCTTGGACATAGTAGCTATCAAAACCCAACCGCTTCATCAAATTCTTAAAAATCACAGCCGTTTGATACGCCCCTAGACCAGGTCTGACTGCCGTTTGCGAAAATCCATACCCGGGCAAAGAGGGAATAATGAGTTCAAAAACAAATTTTTTGTCTTTCTGAACCGTGGTGAGGAGCGGGATTATCTCGTAAAACTCCCGAACAGAACCAGGCCAACCATGTACAAGAAGCAAAGGCTGTGTTTTAACACCACTGGGTACGTTTTTGGGTTTAACGTGGATGAAGTGGATGTCCAAGCCTTGAATGTTTGTTTTGAATTGGGGGTATTGGTTGAGGAACTTCTCCCGTTCTCTCCAGTCATATTTCGTGAGCCAATGGTTGACTATTTCTTTTAGTAGGTTTGTGTTCATGCCGTATTGCTGGTGGACCCCTTCGAGAGGGGGCGCGAATTCACGAGCATTTTTCAGTCTTTGCCGCAAGTCTTCCAAAACCTGACAAACAAGACATTTTTTTTATCAGTTTTACCTTTGTCAAAATGTTTAGGCTAATACAGTAGTATAAAAATAAAAAGAACTACAAATAATTCAAACGACGTAGTAATTCTAACAAGAAGTACAGAGGAACTGAAAAAAGTAGTGTTGAGTCTAGAAAGGGAAGCAAGAAAAAGGGGATTAATTATAAACGAAAATAAAACAAAATACATGAAATGGTCAGAACAACAGTACACACCAGGAGGAAAATTAAGTATAACAACAGAAATAGGAAAAAGATATAATTTTGAAGAAGTAAAAAGTTTTGTATACTTAGGAACTGTGATCACAAGAAAACCAGAAATAAAAGAAGAAATACAAGCGAGAACACGAGGAAATAAAGCACTTCATTCTTTGACCTCCATAATAAAGAACAAAAAAGTATCACGAGCATTAAAACTGAGAGTCTATAAAGCGGTAATAAGGCCTATGGTGACGTACGGATGTGAAAGTTGGACAATGACCAAGGCAGATCAGAACTGGTTAGAAAGATGGGAAAGAAAGGTTCTGAGAGCTATTTTTGGAGGAAAGAAAATAGATGAGCTATGATATAGAAGAACCAACGAGGAACTGGGGCAGCTGTATGGCGAACCAAACATAGTGGCAGTGATAAAAGCGCAGAGAATTCGATGGCTGGGACATGTTCAAAGAATGGATTTCGAAAGAACACCGAAGAAAATTCTCGAAACAACTATTGGAGGAAGAAGACGAAGAGGAAGACCCCGCACAAGATGGAAGAACTGAGACAAATTAAAGTAACAGACTGGAAAAGCAAGGCGGAAGACAGGGAAAAGTGGAAAAGAATAATACATAAAGCCATGGGCCAACTAGGCCTGGATTGCTAATATATACAAATAATTCAAAACATAATTATTAAATAAGAATAAATAAGTAAGTTTTTTGTAATAAGAAATATTAAATCCCGCCAACAATCGTGGGAGGGCTGGGTTTTTAAAAACCGGTAGCAGCTTTGATAAGTTGTGTGTATTTATGTATGTATTTATACTTAATCACCTATTTGTCCTTGTTTTACTTTGCGATTACAAAAATAATGAATTAATAAAATGCGGACTTTGTAACTAAACATGGTATTTATTGTTCCTATTTTTGCGAATTCTTACCTGGTTGGGCACTTGGATTTTGAATGGAACAATTCTTGTGTCCTCTTTTGCGGGATCTCCTGGCCCCCACCACGTTTCCGGAGGCACTTTTACCGACTCCTTAGTATTTATTTTATAAATTACATTACCTATTGCCAAGGCGATTAACAGAACAACAAATTTTATTAAAGCATTCATTTTAGATTCAGTTGCCACAAATTTATGGATTTCACTTATCACTAGCTATTCTAAAAACCGTCGCACGATGGCGATTCATCAAAAGTCATGTTTTATCTATGGAAGTTTAGGTGAATCAAGAGCGGCGAAGAGTGGCACGATAAAATGATAGTTTTCCTGCCAATCCGATGATTGGGTTCAGGGTCTACCAATTTGGTAATAGACAACAAAATGCAACACATTATACGTGGAAATCAACAAACAACGCTATCACTTATTCTGACAATCAAATCTTTTACTTTTTTTGTAAAAGTAATTTTAGCAAATTTGAAGGAAAAGAAAGAAGGGCCGTAGATAATATTTTTGCACATATAGTTCTTCAAATTTACCTATAAAATCCACTTTCTGGCTCGGTTTCTGGAATAGTGAAACTTTCAAATTTTTTGTTCTTTAACTCTTCAAAATAGGACACTCCCATCAATTTCCAGTTAAGCTCACATACATATTTATTATTTATACAGTTTGACTACTACCTACTAGTACTAGTTTTGGAAGCTCTGTTCCTCGATAGGTTTTTCACAAAATCTCAAAAACTAGCAGTGGCATAGAAAAAAAAAATACATGGGAATTTTTTCAAAATTTTGCTACAATTTAAAACAGTAATGTTTAAACACGTAATGTTTTGAGCAAACAAAATTTGTTAATTTTTTTACTTAGGGCCGCTTTTACAATCGTCGGATAACTTTATCTTGGGGATAAATTTTGAAAAATACATTGTTGTAACAATTGTAACCATAGTAATTATACTAGAAATAACTTATCCGGGGTTTAACTGAGGATTGTAAAATCCTGGCTTAATTTAATTGGCGCACCGACAAAGGAGCCCGCGACAAAATAGCCCCGACAAAATAGCCTACCGACAGGATAGCCCACCGACAAAACAAAACATGAGATTGAAAATGAACTAAATTAGAGCAGATTGTGCCCATGGAATTTTAGCGAAATGTCAAAAATTGACAGATCAAAATTTAAAAATAAGTTTTCAAAAATTGATTCCTTGCTAATTAAAATTATTCCGAAATAGTGTTTACCATCCGACAAAAAGCTTACGTTATAAGAACATATTTTCGAACGGGTGAAAAAATAAATGGGGGGAGGAAATATTCAAATGGTGAATGCTCAACAGAGTTTCGAAAGAAAAAAAATTAATTTAATGAATTAATTACTGTAATAATTTTAAAAAATACTGGCAATTAAACACAATAGGCCTTATCTTTTTGTTCTCTACTTATTTTCTAAATGACAATTGATTTTTATAATTTCTTTGTACCTACATAACTTGCATAAAAAGCACTTCATATGACACCTAAACACAAAAACAGAAATAAAGAATAATCAGCCCATATAAAATAAAGCTAAAACAAAAACAAAAAGCTCTTTGTGTAACACTCCCAATATGTATAGTTTCTATAGCATTGTAATTTTATTTTCTTCCATTTTTGAATTTGTTTTGCTTTATTTTCTTGATTTTTGATACCCACCAGAAAGACAAAACCATGTACTATCTAAAAAACTAATCAAAAATGTCAGTTCTCATTTAAAAAAAAAAAATGGCAGTCATTACTGAAAATTAAATAACATCAGAAATGTCATTCTGGTGTCAAAATGTATACCTCATTTTTTTTAAATCGACTGTCAGTGTCAAAAATTTTGAAATTATGTTGGAACCCTGCCACATTGCCATAGGAACGAAGCCTGGACCACTAATTTTAAATGGAGTTGCCAACGTTGAAACAATTTGACAATTGATTTAAAAAAAACCGACTGTAGCATTTAAGAATATAAAATCGATCTGTTCGAGATTTTTTTTAAATGACTCATAACAAAAATATGAATTTTATGCGTTACTTTTGTTCAATCGATATACTAAACATGAAAAATGCCCTATACATAATTATGGCATTTTGTTATCATTTGGTAACTCAAGATTTACCTACGTAATAGAATTGAATAAATCTTCATTCAACTAATTTGTTGATCCGTTTTGAAATTTGGACTTACTAACAAAAGTAACTACAAGTCTTTGTCTAATTGTTTAATTTTTAATTTATCTGTTTACACCATTTAAAACATAGAACAATTTTTTAGTCGTCTTATTAATCCCAAAATTTGTCTGTGATTGGAATGAGCTATTTTATTAATGGGCTGTTTTGTCGCTAGGCTATTTTGTCGGGGGCTTTTTTGTCGTTGGGCCATTTTGTCGTTGGGCTATTTTGTCGGTGGGCTATTTTGTCAGGGCTATTTTGTCGCGGGCTCTTTTGTCGGGTCACGGTTCATAGATAATTTTTAAATAATTTTTCGCTTTAAACAAATTTCTTAATTTCATAAAACCTCGTGGTGTATAATTTTATAGCACCGCTTTTTTATTATTCGAACAGCTACTACCCAACTACCAAAACTAAAATTACCAAAATCTTCAATTCAATTCTAGTAAGCGCACTCTCACTAATTATTATGTTACAGTTTTATCATTATTTAATATTTATTATTATTATTGGAAATCGTTAGACTTCTGTACTATTAAAATAAAATACACGTATTGTAGTTTTTAAACAGAGAACAGAGGCAGTACCTACATAGTCTCTTTTTTTAGGAAAACAGACAGATTGGCACCTAATCGCTTTAACAAAAATCAAAAATGTTTGATGCTGAAATATTAATGAGTAGGTAAGTAAGTATGTCCGCATTTACCTACTTTTCTATTATTGAAATAAAATATTTCTGCTTTATACCCTGGTTTATATGCATTATTTTTTAAAATAACGCCATGATAAAAATATTAATTATTGCATTGTGCGCTAACATTAAAATTTATCATAATTTTAATTGCATCCGTAGGTGTACATTTTTCTTTGTTACTAATTTTAAACCGATTTTATGTCAACAATCATCACGTGTACGTGTACAAATAAAAAATAATTTAATAAATTAGAGCAAAATATAACAATACCAATATTTTTTGATAAACAAATATACAATTTTTTTTGATATTTCTTACATTTCTAATATTTCATAATAAAAACTGCATATCATTGCGGAAGTAAATAAAATGTACTTATAAATAGACACAATTCTGTTACGTAACAGATGTGTAAACACAGATTTGAATACAGCAAGCATATTTTAGTGGGAATCATTTATGATTGTGACTTGTAAACGCTACAAACACGTATACTAAGTTACCTTATCCTGATTTTCACGTTATTTTGTAATGTTTAGGTTTTAGGTAGCTAAATTAAAGTTCGCTGTGTTCCGGTTTCGTTCGTAATTGATAATAGACCCGAACTGTAGTTCAGTTCAAAGTTTTTAATATCGTAGGTAGAGTACTAGTACGAGTGTAAATTTGTGATAAAAGCAATGGGAATTGGGTGGAAAATTTTAGTGATCCCAGCAGTTTTAATTGCTTTCGGCGGCTACAAAATTAATAATTTATTGACCCCGCCGCTGCCACCAAAACTAGAAGAGCCGTGGTGGGGGAGCGGTGATCCTTCCAAGGAAGACAAGTCAATTCGTCCTTTCACTGTTAATGTTTCTGAACAGGTGTGCATTAACAAATTAGTTTTATTTTGAAATTAGGAAACTATATTAAAGAAATGCGATTTTTGTTCGAACTTTGCAAATAATTGTCAAAAAAATTTGCCAGATATGACACTCATCAACCAGTTATTTTAAGGATCTCCATGACTTGCAATACCGTTTGGACCATGCCCGACCCTTCACTCCTCCTCTTGAAGGAATCCAGCAACAGTACGGGATGAACACCAATTTGCTAAAAGAAATTGTAACATTTTGGCGCACAAAGTACAACTGGCGCGAGCGCGAAAAACTCTTCAACAAATACCCCCAGTATCTCACTAACATACAAGGCCTAGACATCCACTACATCCACGTTAAGCCCAAACCCACCAATCTCAAAGTCTTGCCGCTTTTGCTCCTCCATGGATGGCCCGGTTCCGTCCGCGAATTCTACGAAACCATCCCCATACTAACAACGCCCCAAAAAGACAAAAACTTTGTTTTTGAAGTCATTGTGGCGTCGCTGCCCGGCTACGGGTTTTCCCAACCTGCAGTTCGGCCCGGTTTGGGGGCGGCCCAAATGGCTGGAGTTTTCAAAAATTTGATGAAACGTTTAGGTTTTGAAAAGTATTACATTCAAGGGGGGGATTTTGGGCACATTGTTTTGCACCACTTGGCGGTGTTGTACCCTGAGGTTGTTGCCGGATTTCACTCGAATATGTGCGTGGTTTTTACTCCTTTGGCGGCTTTGAAATTACTGGTGGGTTCGTTTTTCCCGTCTCTGGTCACAAGGCCCGAACATGTGGACCGCATTTATTCAGTCTCGGATTTTGCAAGTCAGAGGGCACTCGAGACTGGATATCTGCATATCCAAGCCACGAAACCTGACACTCTTGGTAGGGGATCCACAGGTTTTATTTAATAGAAAAATTTGAATTTTTAGGTGTGGCTTTGAGGGATTCACCAGTGGGGCTGGCAGCCTATATTTTGGAAAAATTTACAACTGGGACCAATGTAACTCATCAAAAACGTGAAGATGGGGGCTTGAAAGAATATTACGATTACGCGGATCTTTTGGATAATGTGATGGTTTATTGGATTACGGGATCAATGCCCACTGCTATGAGGTTATATTCCGAGACATTTAATAAAAAACACATGGGTTTGGCAATTAGCAGGTAAGTTCAAAACATATTTATTTTAGCGTAATTACAGTTAATAATAATTGTAGAATGCCAGTGCAAGTCCCAAGTGCCTGTGCTAGGTTTAAAAATGATTTTTATGGAGCCGACGGAATTTTAAAAGAACTCTACCCCAAATTACTCCACCTATCTGATTACCATGGAGGACATTTTGCGGCATTTCAAATGCCTGAAACTTTTAGTAAAGATGTGTTTATGGCAGTTGAAAAATTTGAAAATTATCATGCTAAACAAACTTGAATTTTCACTTTTTTTGTATTTGTAATGTTAAAATTATATTTTCAATAAAGTTATGTTGAGTTTTTTACTTCATTTCCTATACAATAAGTTACCTACAGGGTAAGTCTTAAGGTTGCCAGAAATCAAAAAGAATTCAAAAAATATATAGAAGATTCAAATAAATCATTTATTACTAATTACATAAATAAAAAAAAGTTACTTATAGACAGACAGCCATTGCGAATTTTGCATTTAATGTGTTATGGCGTTGGTTTGTTTCGTAATTGTAATTTAGAGCTGATGGTGGCATTTTTATGCCGAAACGTTCTCAAATCTGTATTGTATTCTGAAATTGTTTTTTAATAAAAGAACCTGATAGCCAAAAGTTACATTCTTTAATAATTACACCAAGTATTAATTACTATAATACATTAAAAGTTAACATTGAGATAAATGAAAGCAAAGAAATAAAATAATAATAATTAATCATCATTTTAAATCCATTCCAACAAACATAATATAAATATAAAATTATAATACATCGTTTTAAAATGAACATTGCAACTCTTCCGCCTTTCATTACTTTACTTATACAGAGTGAGTTTAAAGTAACCCTGGGCTACTGAATTTTGCCGCCCTTGACTATGACAATGTTTCTTCAAAAAAAAACCTATTAGTTAATTCAGAAAATAAGAAAAAGTTTCCAAATTATGAAAAAAGACAATTTTTATTGACAGGAGGACATTTTTGTCCTCCTTCAAAAATTTGTAGCACTTGACCCTTTTGTACCTATAATACAAATTACCCTTCAAATTTCAAATGGTATACACTCCTCTTATGCACCTCAAATGAATTACTAAACTGTATAAATGCTCGTAAAATGTTAGGGATATTGATGTTACACTAATCTACAACAGTTAAAGAAGTATAACATCAAACAATTTCTATCAATTTTCGAGCATTAGAATCTGATAAAAATAAATTAGTAAATATGTATTTGCTTTTAACTTCATTTTTTTATCATTTGATTTTCTCTAAATTTCAGTAATATCCTTAACTTTATTTGAATGAAGCAGCAAATTCAGTTTTAGCACAAGTTTTCAAAAAATGCAAGATAGTTCTGAAAATTAAATTGAAAAACCTGAGAAAGTTCTTTGTAATGTCACCAAACAAGCACTAAATTTTTAACTATCTCCTTTATTTTCTAGATGATATTAAATAATATTAATGATGTTATTAAAAAATCAGCCTATGTTTATTTAAAAGGTTTTTGTTTTTTAAAAAACCTAGTAATTTTTACAACTGGCAACCCTAGTAAGTCTGCCTTTGTATTAAATACTTTGGAGTGTCATTTTTTTACGGATTTTTTACACAAAATATTATGCATCGATTGTTCTAAAATGATATAAGAAAATTTTTGCAGCGACATAATAATTAATTTATTAATTCATTTTAATTATAACGAGTTGCAGAAAAATTCTGAAAAAATTCTCGTGCATAGAGAAAAATATAATGTATTAAAATGCAAACGTTGAATTCTATGTGATTATTAGTTTTTGAGATATAAAGTAAAAATAGCCGTTTAGCGGAGGCACCTTGGATATCTGAGAAAAACATAAAATTCACCAGATATAGACATATTCACAGATTCTGATAGAGCTGAAAGAAAAATAAAATGGTTGATTTTTATTACTATTACAATTTAAAAAAAAATTCTAAAACTGATCAGTAAAAGTAAATAAGAAAAAGATGAAGTTTAAAAATAACATTCTTTATTAACAGAAGAAAGTATTCCCATCGTCCAAGAAATATTTTTAACTTAAGCGCTCATTGCTTTTGTGAAACAATTCGATTTTCTCAACTCCTTTATAAATATCTTCAGCCAAAAGCTCGGGTTCCTCAAAAGCTGCGAAATGACCTGCGTCATAATCCGATTCATACACGATATTCTTGTATTTTTCTTTCAAAACAGCAGTTGGACTGTATGCTAAATCGTACGCAAATCTGGCACAAGCTGTCGGAACAGTGATCGGAATACTGAAACAGAAAATGAAACGAAATTCAACAAAAAATAATACTCACCTTGCAACTCCGAGTTTGGTCTGGTTTTTGTTTAAAGTTTCCGCGTACAACCTCATGGAAGTTGTTATCGAATTGGTAACCCAATAAATCATTACGTTATCTAGTAAACTGGTGTAGGTATATTTCTTGGTTAAACCACCATCTTGCAAGTCCCTCCATGCTGGGTTAGTCCAAGTGATGAATTTTTCCAAAATATAAGCGGCTAGACCGATTGGAGAATCATTAAGAGCCACCCCTGTTTTAGGAAATTAATTCATAATTTTTCCAACATTAAATAAGAGAAGTTTTACCAACAGTATCTGGTTTCGTCGCTTGTAAATGCATGTAGCCTGTTTCAAGCAACCTTTGTGCAAATTTTGACGACAAAGGATACACTTTATTGACGTGCTCCTGCTTCACAATCAAAGTTGGATAAAAACTGAACAAGAACAATTTAACCTGAGACATTAGCGTATTGATAAAACACATATTTGAGTGGAGACCTAGAATTTGTTCGGGGTATAAAGTGGCCATGTGTTGTGTTATAACAGCCCCCCAGTCCCCTCCTTGAATGTAATATTTTTGAAAACCTAGTCGTTTCATAAAATTTTTGAACAACACTGCCATTTGGATGGCCCCAAGGCCAGGCCGTACTGCAGCTTCAGAAAACCCATAACCAGGAAGCGATGGTGCTATAACTTCAAAGACAAAGTCATGTCCAGGTTGGGGCTTGGTCAAAAGTGGGATGATTTCGTAAAATTCACGAACGGATCCAGGCCATCCATGCAGCATTAATAAGGGGAGAACCCTCACACCATCGGTTTTTTCGGGTTTTACATGGATGTAGTGTATGCGGAGACCTTGGACGCTGACAGTAAATTGTGGGAATTTATTGAGGAAGGTTTCACGTTCTTTCCAGTTGTATTCGTTGCGCCAGAAGTCAACGATTTTTTTGAGAAGGTTTGTGTTAATTCCGTATTGGTGTTGAACGCCTTCTAAAGGCGGGGTTAGTGGCCTGGCGTTTTGTAGTCTTTGTTGAAGATCAGTTATCACCTTGAAATAAAGTAAAATTGTTGTCTTTTTATAAATAAAACAATATCAGAAGAACTTAGACAAAAAATAATTCTCTTATCAAAACAGTACAAACAACAATTAAAATATAAAATTGTTTAATTACCTCATCGGGTACTTTAACAGTGAAGGGTTGAATTGAAGTATCTTCTTCGGCTTTGTCTCTAGGTCCCCACCAGGTTTCTTCCAAATACGGCACACCAGGTATTTTAAAAAACCGTTTTATTTTTTGTACAAATTTTAATATAAAAATAACAGCAATGGCTGTTAGAATAACACAACCACAACCCATTGTAAATATGTATTGTTTAAATTTTTATTTTAGTTTAGCTACGTAGTTTAGGCACAAGCAATAACACTCAGGTGTTCGTTGTAAGTATGAATATTTGTTCTAACTTGTAAGTGACCTACAAATAAACAGATAAATTAGATAAAACGGCAATGACGAAGCAGTTTGATGTTTACACGACAAAATTTGATGAGCATTCGAGATTTTACAATGTCTGTTCTCCGCATGATAATAATTTGCGAGTCACAACCTTGCAGAAGAGGATTTTTTGGTAGCGGAACCGGGATAAAAATAACCGTTAACAATAGGATTTATTTGAGTTAAAACTAAATACTGTGCTAAATATAATTTTGAAGGAATTTATGGTGACATTACTGCTGTTGGCGGTTTTACTTGATCCTAGACTTTATTATTGCCGATTACACCCCATGAATAATTCTAAATAAGAATAATCAAAACAAAAATTTTCATTTATTAACCGAAAACAAAAAACTTTTTAGTTAATATTGTCGATACATGTTTCGCCAACCATGTTGGCATTATCAGGACAAAATACATTAGTAGCAAAAATACTCGACGAGCATTTAGCCACCCTTATTATTCCTTACACTGAATTAATTAAAATTCAGTCTTGTTTAAAGTTTAGTCGGTTAAAAGATTATTAATTCTAATTACACTAGTTTACAAAAAAAATTGTTTTTCTTTTACCACGAGATTATTTATACTGATTTTGTTTTCTTCTTATTCACTGATAACTAAAATATATGTCACATTTGTCTATCACGTCTAGTTTTTTTAATATATTTACTAAAAGTTTTGAAAATTTGTTTTTGGTGTCTAGTGTAGCATTCGTTGTTTCTGTGATAAACTAATTGTTAAACATTATATTTGCTTTAAAATATCGTCAAGTAAATGTTGATTAAGCCCAAACAACTTTTGTCTTTTGTGGTAAAATTATACTTATAAAACCTGGGAAACTTAGGTGATAAAATAATATACGTTTTCATCAAGATTTAAAGTCATAAAAAGAGATATACAAAGGTTTTTGGGATAAAAATATTTAGCCGATTACTGCTGGTTACAATAATATTGATACAATCTGTCATTTTTAATTTTTCAAAAGTTTTGAATCAATTTTTTTTTATGGTGTCTTTGCCATTTGTTATTGACATGATTAACAAATTGTTAATTATTTTATTTGCTTTAAAATATCATCAGGTGAATGCAAATTGAGCCCAAATAACTTTTTCTATGTTTGTGTTTAAATTATCCTAACAAAACCTGGGAAGCTTAAGCGATGAACATGGTGAATGTTTCCATAAAGATTTAAAGTCTTATGAAGAGAGTTATTAAGGTTTTTGGGATAAAAATATGTTATTCGTTTACTACTAGTCTACCTGACCATGATGTTACAAAAGAAGAAGCAATCTGTAACATTTTTGATGTTGCAAAAATTGTCAAATACTGATTTTTTTCGACTTTAGTATCAGATTTTGGATTAATTATTCTACCAATACACATTGGTTTCATCTATTGGTAAAAAACGTTGTAAACTAGTGTTATTGTTCGAGGATTTTTTTGAAAAATGTGCGTTACTCAAAAGTAACCAAAGTTCAGTCTGAAGATAAAAATAACTTAAACAAATGTGAAAAATTAATTAACATTTTGTCATAAATTGTGCTGTTTTTGAATAGCTGTTGAGATTTCGCCCAAATCAACAATAATTGTTTTCTACGCTTAATTTTTCACACAACGTAAAGATAAACATAATTTTACGTTTTAATAACGTGTGCGTGAAAATCATATTTTAAATCAAACTAAATGTTGGAATCCCTGATTTTAATTGTTTAATTTTTTGTTTTGTGAGATCATACCACTATGAAGCTAAGCTAATAAACTTCAGGGATTTCCTGAAAGTCATTGGTAGCACTACAAATTAATAAATTTAAAAAAAATGTGTCCTCAAACGTTTTCATATTTTTTTATTAAAATATTAACAAAAAAATTATTTCCTTTGAGAATTAGCTTGCAGCATCTTCTCCGTTGCGACAAAAACATCTTCGGCGAAAACATGGGGTAATTCAAACGCTGGAAAATGCCCACCATCTGAATTTTCACTGACATGAACGAGATTCTGATACTTTTCTCTCAGCATTCCACCAGGTTGTGGGAAAATCTCATTGGGAAAAATTGCACAAGCACTCGGAACGGTTATAGAAATCCTAAAATACTCGTTTAAATCAACAACCGTTGTTATTTTAAACCTACCTTTGAACATTTATTATTGTCATTACGTTATCGAGAGCATGCGAATAGAGTCTCATCGAAGTCGTTATGGTCCCACTAACCCAGTAAATCATAATATTGTCTAAAAGGTCGTCATAGGTGTATTTTTTCAACAACCCACCATCTTCCAGATTTTTCCAGTCGGGGTTAGTCCAAGTAATGAATTTTTCTAAAATATAAGCGGCCAAACCCACCGGAGAATCATTCAGAGCTGCTCCAACCGTGTCAGGCTTGCTGGTTTGTATGTGCATGTAGCCTGTTTCTTCCAGCAAATTCAGGACGAATGACAATAGAGGATATAATCTACGTTCGAATTTTTTGGGCACCACCCATGAGGGAAACAGACTCCCTAAAGCTAATTTCAAAGCAGACACAACCGAAGTGTCGAAACAGAGATTGGAGTGAATTCCCAGGACTTGATCAGGGAACAAAACCGCCATTTGTTGGGCGATGAGGGCCCCCCAGTCGCCCCCTTGTACAAAATATTTTGTATGCCCCAACCGTTTCATGAAATTTTTAAAAATCACGGCCATTTCAATTGGACCAAGACCTGGACGAACTGACGCTTCCGAAAAACCATATCCGGGGAGAGATGGCACTATCACTTCGAAAACGAAGTCGCGACTTTTGGTGGGTTTTGTTAATAGTTGGATAGTGGAGTAAAATTCGCGAACTGATCCAGGCCATCCGTGGAGTAGGAGAATCGGGAGGGTTTGGACATTGTCCGTTTTTTTGGGTTTTACGTGGATGTAATGTAGTCGCAATCCTTGGATGCTCACTGTATATTGGGGATATTGATTTAATAAAGTTTCGCGCTTTTTCCAGTCGTATTTCATGCGCCAATAAATCACAATTTTGCTCAAAAGTTTGGTGTTTAGCCCGTATTGGTGCTGAATGCCTTCTAAAGGTGGTGTCAACTTTGTGTTGGCTAGCCGATGTTGAAGATCTTCTAGTACCTTAGATTCACAGCAAATCACAATTTGTGTCTTAACTTTATTTTTTACTCTCACCTCTTCAGAAACGTTAATTCGAAAAGGTTTAACTGATGTGTCTTCGGTTGAAGGGTCACGTGAGCCCCACCAGGTGTTTTCTAATTTGGGAATCGTCGGGGTCAGTAAAAATTTTCCAATTAGATACGCTGTTATAATTGTGGCAGTTGCAAAAGCAATTTTTGTGGCAAGCTTCATGTTTTAAATGATTGAATTTGAAGTGTGTGACCGTTTCGGAATGGAAGATAACACAGTACTAAAAGTTAAATTATGCATTTGGCTTAAAAATTGAATTGGTTGTGTATTTTACGAAACGTGTTATCACATAATGTGAAAACGTATTTCGCATTTGGTCTCCACAAAATATAAAAGGATAAAAGGAGTTTAAAAACTAAATGGTTTTGGCTAAAATAGTTTTTTTATTATTATTTAAAAGTGTGGAAAATTATAACGTTACCATTACCGTTAATAAACACTAAAAAATTAAGTTCTACTTTTAAAAAAAGATGTTCCAAAAATAGCACACATTTTGAAACATTTTGAAATAAAATAAAATCTGTCTAAGTAAGTGGCAAGGAAGGATTTTTACCAAATTTACGTTCGTTTTATTTTGCAAACTCGGAAAATAATGAACAAAAAAATAATACAGAAATAGACTCAAAAACGGAGAGTGATAATCGGTATTCTTGTTAAAAATACTAACACCTAAATACTACCACCTGAAACCATTTGATGATGTACCTCTTATTATTTATTTATTATTATTTTAATAATGTTTTACAATTTTTATAAAAAAAGTCAAGTGCTTTTGGCATACTTAATTTATTATTATCCTAGCAAATATCTAACCTGGTCTGCTTGTTTCTTTCGACGTAAACTACATTGAAGACGGTTGGAATATACTTTCTGAAATCTTTAGGGCTCAAAAATACACTGATAGGATTCATGCGGAGCTTGTTATTGCTGCTAGAGAAAATGACAAATTTTCTACAAGAACGAAACCTTTTTTTTTGGAAGCACATGGCGGCGTTTTTAAGTTTGTATTGATGCCAGAAGAAGAAATACGCTGTGCTAGTAATCATTTTTTGGTTTGATGTGGTACATGCCGCCAAACATGCTCTTTTGTGTGAATTTTTTTTAATGTTTAAAATTGCTTTAACATAAAAAAAATGGTTGAAGTCTTAGTCTCAATTACCAAAGATCATCCTAAACTCATAATTATTTTAATTTCGATAAGAATTAATCTAATATCCAAAAAATAAAGTGATGCAAAACTTTTGAATCTATGTGTATATTTACACTTCTTTTTTCTTTTCCAATTTTCTTCTTTCATCTATTTTTTTACTTCACCATTTTCGTTTAGACATTTTTTCCTATCAAGTTCGCACACTCTTACTAGCTCCACAGTCCACACACTCTGACAAACAATTTTTTGACAAAACAATAATTAAGCATTGTTGATTTCTGAATGTCATTAGAATATATTTTAGTTTTTCGTCGACTTAATATATTAACTGAAATTTATTAAGTATAGCAGGCTTTATGGTCAGGAATTGTATAAACTCACTTTTACGTAGATAAATGAGGTTCTACTGAAATACATTTCCTTTGAAGCAAGTTGTATAAACATAGCATTGTTTGTTTTGAAAGAATAAACATACAGACAGGGTGGCGGCATTTTTTTCTCGGACACGTTATTGGTTCGATTTTCTTTGTTTTTTTTTTTAGAAAATGAAAAGAACCTTTTTTTCAACAACACCTTTTTATTAGAAAAAATAACAAAACAGGTAGTCATACAAATTATTTCTTTGGCGAATTAGCGGCAATCATTTTCTCCACACCAACAAAAATATCTTCGGCCAATATCTTGGGCACTTCAAAAGCTGCAAAATGCCCACCATCAGGCTTTTCACTGTAATGGACAAGATTATGATATTTCTCATTCAACAACGCTGGTGGCTGATGGGCAATTTCATTGCGAAACACTGCACAAGCACTGGGTACTTTCAACGGAATTCTGTAAAAATAACACTTATGATCACTCGAGAAAAAACATTGTTGTAAATTTACTTTTCCACTCCTAGACTCAATTGCGCTTTATTGAACGCCTCAGAGTAAAGACGCACCGAAGTTGTAATCGAGTTAGAAACCCAGTAGATCATGACATTATCCAAAAGGTCATCAAGCTTGTATTTCTTTGTTAGTCCCCCGTCTTCCAAATCTTTCCATTCCGTGTTGGTCCAAGTGGTAAACTTCTCCAAAATATAAGCCGCCAAACCCACCGGAGAGTCGTTCAAAGCCACCCCCACGGTGTCGGGTTTAGTGGCTTGCAAGTGCATGTACCCCATTTCCAGCAACATATTTGAATAGAAAGCCGAGAGCGGATAAATCTTAGATTCCATCTCCTTTGAAACAATTAGAGGCGGGTAAAGACTGCCCAAAAGCAGTTTCAAGTTCGATAACGCTGTGTTAACGAAACACATATTGGAGTGAACCCCCAGCACATGTTCAGGGAACAAAGTGGCCATGTTTTGGACAATTAGAGCACCCCAGTCGCCCCCTTGAATGTAGTACTTGTCAAAACCGATCCGTTTCATGAAATTTTTGAACACAACGGACATTTCAATCGGACCTAGACCGGGCCGAACTGCCGCTTCCGAAAATCCGTAACCAGGAAGTGACGGTATAATGACTTCAAAGACGAAATCGCGGCCTTGGGCCGGCTTTGTCAGAAGTGGGATTATGTCGTAGAACTCCCGGACTGAACCTGGCCAGCCATGGAGGAGGAGGAGAGGAAGGACTTTGAGTTTTCCAGGATTTGAGGGTTTGACGTGGATGTAGTGTAGTCGCAGTCCTTGGACGCTGACCGTGAACTGGGGATACTGATTGAGGAACTTCTCGCGTTCCCTCCAGTTGTATTTGGTCCTCCAGTGGTCGATGATTTTGCCCAAGAGCTTGGTGTTGATGCCGTAGTGCTGCTGGGCCCCTTCGAGTGGGGGCACGAAGGGGCGCGCGTTGGCCAGGCGGTGCTGGAGGTCCTTGAGCACCTAAAACATGCGATTGTTACGCAATCGTTAGCTCGCGACAATAATCGGTGACCTAGAACTTGATTGAATGATATTTTTGTTCCCTGTTTATCTTTCAGCGCGCTAATTGGCTTGTTGTTTTTATGCTTGCATTTACCTCGTCAGAGACATTGATTTTGAAAGGCTTGATCGATGTGTCTTCTTTTGATGGGTCGCGGGGGCCCCACCAAGTGTTTTCTAATTTTGGAACAGGTGGGGTTTCGAACAGTTTACTGATTTGGTAAGCTGTTAAAACTGTGATAATCACTAAAACTAGTTTTAGAATTAGGCCCATGTTTCACACGTTGAATGCCGGCCGTGAAATTAAATTGTTTACAAACGATGAGATCGCACCGCTTGGAACGATAACACGCTACTGAAGTTTGAACTATGACTCCGGCTTATAAAAGTTTTAAAGTATAAATACAAATTGATAGCTGCATTTTATGAACACACTTACCTATCATAAGATATGACTTTCAAATATTTATCATATAAAAAGTTTAGATAGGTACAGACACATCAATACTTGTTTCTACAAGTTTTTGGCAAGTTTTAATGACTTGGAGTTTTCAAATAAAATAACAATGGAATAATGGATTAATAAACCGTTTTTTTAGTTTTATGTTACCCCATGAATCATGATAGTCTACGTTATACTAATTATTATAATTAATTGTTTGTGTTACAAATAACACGGTATAAAAATTATTGGTGAAAACATAAGTTGTAATGAATTATTTCACTTCTTCCATTCATTCTGATTCAGCGTTTCACTGTTGAAATATGATGTTGATGACTAGCTATTATTAGGAACTAGGAATAAAATAAAAAATCAAAAAATAAAATAAAAATAAAAAAAGAATAACTAGCAGTCATTAGATAAATTAAAAAAAAATACGAACGGACTGATCCAAACTAAAAAAACTTTTCACGTTGAAAGATCATTAAAAAATAAAAACAATATAGTAGAGTACTTATTTACTAAACCACAAACTTTTGGCACTAAAGCAAACCTCTGTATGTCCAAAAAAATTGTGATTTTTTCGATGATTTTAATTTTTTTTAAATTCAAAAAACTGCTAAAGTCTGATAGTAAATTTAAAAATAATTACTCATCGTTTTGTTAAGGAACGATTACTTAATGTGAAACATAAAAACATTAAAAAATAATGAAAATCGAAGAAGTTAACAAAATAAGTTTGTAGCTCCAGATTTTTTAAAATATGACTAGGAATTTTTTCCCGTAATCTACACATTCTTCTCAACAACGTACCACTGATTTGGTGCGCCAGTTTTTTAGTACCTTGTATATTGTTTTTTTATTTTTTATTTAGATCCTCATGCAACAAGAACAAGATATTATATATTGATTGATATGATATTGATTATAACTATCATTAGAAGTATAAATGAAGCATTATTATGTGCTGAGGCTGTAAGGCCGCCAAATTAGCCAAAGCACATAAAGCGCTTTATATTCCGAATAATATATCCCATTTATTCAGTTCATAGTTCATAGTAGAATTGCAACAACGCAATTGAATTTTTTGCAGTGAAAAATAAAGCACAAATTGAGAGTTTCTGAATAAGAAAAGAATTTTGTGTTAAACTAAATCCCAACGACACGTTTTGAGCTAAGAAAACCCACCAGAAACTCCCAATTTGTGCTTTATTTCACTCCAAAAAATTCAAATGCGCTGTTGCAAAATTCTACTATGAACTGAAATGAGATATATTTATACTAATTTGTTTCCAAACGAATAAAAAACAACATAATTAAATCGTCGCAAGAAGATTCTACAATTTTTTTTATAATTTGCAACAATTTAAAAAGCAGTATTTTTAACATTGCTGTAAAAAGGTAATTTGAATATTAGAAAAATTTGATGCAGCACTAGAATGAAGTTCTACTGTATCGAAAGAAAATTTTCCATCTATCCTCGTATATTGACCAAGCAAGCTCTTTTAGGAACTTTTGCACTTTCACATGGCTAAACTGACAGATTAGAAAAATGACACCTAACGACAAAGGACATAAAGGTCAGAATCGAGAATTTCTGATTTTGTGAACCAACTTCGAAAAATTCCAACGGCTTGACACGCGTGAGCGATTGTACTTAAAAAATAATAGTTGTATTGTGTAAATAATAAGAATGACAAATACCAATGTAGACGACATTACAAGTGCTCTACAAGGCACTCGTGTGAGCCCCAGTGGTGTCACCTTTGCCGGCCAGTCTTTAAAACTTGATACTGTTGATGATGGTAAGGTTATATCAAACAGCATTTCATCAATCGTCATAAATGTATCAAATTCGCAGCGAAAAGCGTTATTGAAGAGATAGAAAAATGCACCAACCTCCAATTCTTGAACTTGGAAGGCAATACTTTGGGGGTAGAAGCCTCCAAAGGCATTGCCAAAGCATTAGAAAAACATCCCGAGTTTAAGAGAGCGCTATGGAAGGACATGTTTACGGGAAGAATGAAAACAGAAATACCAAAAGCTTTGGTACGATCTAATCAATTATCCATAAACAAAAAAGTGAGGTAAAATTTCAGGAATTTCTTGGAAGTGGTTTGGTAACGGCAGGTGCCCGCTTGACTGAACTTGACATGAGTGACAATGCTTTCGGCCCAATTGGTGTAGAAGGACTTGCTGCTCTTTTGAGAAGCTCTTCATGCTATGCTTTAGAAGAACTCAAGTTAAATAATAACGGCCTAGGTATCACTGGTGGTAAATTGTTAGCATCAGCCCTAACAGACTGCTACAACTCAAGTAAAGGAACCGGAAAGCCACTTCAACTCAAGGTTTTTATCGCTGGAAGAAACCGACTTGAGAATGAAGGAGCCAAAGCCCTAGCTGAAGTTTTCAAGGTAAAATAAGTTTCTGATCAAAGTGACCTATGACTTGAAATTAAGTTGGTACCATTGTCATTAGTTCAGTGTCACCAACTTAATTTCACAAAGCAACATTTCTTTACAGATGATTGGTACACTTGAAGAAATTGCAATGCCCCAGAATGGTATTTACCACGTTGGCATATCAGCACTATCTGAGGCTTTTACCCAAAATAAAAATTTGCAAATTTTAAACTTGAATGACAATACGATTGGTGAAAAGGGGGCTGAGGCCATTGCTAAAGCTCTCCCACACTTGCAACAGTTGAAAGAAATCAATTTTGGCGACTGTTTGTTGAAAACTGCCGGAGCTATTTCTCTAGCAAATATTTTAAAAACTGGTCATATCAACTTGGAGGAGTTAACACTTGGCCACAACGAAATTCGTCTGAAAGGGGGGCTTCAGTTAGTTAAGGCCATGGCCAATAAAAGTAAATTGAAAGTGTTAAATTTGAATGGCAATCAGTTTGGGGAAGACGGACGAAAACAGATTGAAACCGAAATTAAACAAATAGGTAAATTAAATTCCTTGGGAAGTTTAAGCGAAGATGAGTCTGAGGACAGTGAGGAGGAAACCAGTGAAGAAGTGTCGCACACTGAGAGTGACATGGAGGAGGAAATCATTGAGCCTAAAACAGCCAGCGATTTTTTGAATTCGCCGACTGAAGAAATTTTTATTGCACTGGGTGATGCAAGAAATGAGCTCATTTTAAGAGAAGCCAAAGTATGTTTCCACATAAGTTTTTAATTCTTACCAACTCTTAATTTCAGAAAGGTGACGATATTGATGTCAACACTTTTATTCCCGTTTTAATGAAAGTCGCATCTCTTGCCAACAGTAGCAAAGAAAACGTCTCTAAATTGGCGCTTTCTTGCTCAGAAAGATTGTACAAAGAATTGTTCACCTGGTCTGAAAAAACTAACAATTCTTGTCTAGTGAACAACACAGTTTTGATACATTTAGGTTTAATAAAGGTAAATAAAGTCAAGTGATCTATGACTTAAGTTGACAACGTTAACTGTCGCAGCATTGCCAACTTAATTTTTGTGTGCTCAGAAATTTAATTGTATTGTTTTTAGGCCGAAGATAAAAAGTTTAAGCCAACGTGGAACTTGGATGCTTGTGCAAAGGCGTTGAGGGGTGTTATGGACAAAAATTACGTCACGGAAATTACCAAAAATACCTTCACTGTGTTTTTACAAAAGGATAAAAGTGGAAGCAGATGATCGTGCTTTTAATATTTTTTATAAAAACTGCCAAACATGGATGTGCATCTCATAGTGTAGACAACAAATAAACACATTTCCCAAAATTACAAAATTTTATTTAATCATTCAAAACAATCAATTCTCTAAAACAAGACTAAATTATTTTCCCACTACGTGTAAACTTTCATTGAGGAGCGAATGCGCTTTCTGCAGATGGGGCACAGCCCACTGTAGCGCATCAGTCTTGGGGTACAATCATCACATAAACATAAGTGTCGGCAAGGCAAAACTAGGACACATTTAGAGTTGTCCTGACAGACTACACAACAGCCCTCGTTTGTTTCCTCTTCATTGTTTGTACTTGGTTTACATTCGGTTATTTGTCTAGAACTACGTTTTAAAGCATAACGTGACAAGACGCGTATTGTTGCCATTTTCATATGATTGTACTTCAGTCTTAAAGCGGTAAAAAACGAAGCCACTATGTTTCGAAAATAAAAGAACAAGACAGAATAGAACTGGAGAAAAATGTACAAGAAACACACTCCAACTATTAAACCTATGAGAGATTCTAGTGGTACATCTATTACAAAGTGGTAACAACTGTAAATTGAGTTTAAAATTAACTTATAAACTAGCGTAACATTGTTACAAATGCTGTCTAAAATATAAACACTCAAATTTTTCAAGCAATTGTAGGTGAGGGGCCCCAAAGACAGTACAGATTTTGGTACAAAAACTATAATAAACCACACTCCATCACCAAACAATATAACAATTTGCTTCATAATTATAAAAGTATGTTTAACTGCGCTCACAATAGCGAATATTCCATTTAACGGAGCAGTGCAGATGCCAGAAAGCCATTTTAAGACGCCAGTTAGTTGTTGGCAATATTTCACTTTTTCAGCCAGCCATTCAAAAACGTAGACCACACTTTCTGTTACACCATGAAGACGATGGATCACATCTTGGAAAAAAATTGCAAAGTCTTCCAGAATTACAGTCAACAGAGAAAACAGTCTACTTATGAACGATCCGGTTGTCGTCAAAAGAAAAGCCAAACTTGTGACAATAAATTGCCCCGTTTTAACACTGATGTAAAACGTGTAAGCAATTGCCGCCTTTAATGTGGTGATAACGGCCAGCATGGTGCAAAAATTTTTTTCATCGTTACTTTTCCAAAAACTTGAAAGTTCGCTACTTGGTTGGGTTTATAGGTTAGAAATTTGAACTTGGTCTAGGGTTTTGATTTCGAATCGAATGTCCCTAGGTGAGATTGTGGTGTACAAGGGACGAATAAAAAGTTTAGTACCATTTTTAGAAGTCTGTCAAATGACAGAAGCACACACCTGGGCGTGTATGCGTAGATGACCAAAACGCGTCTCGGACGACTTCATTATAAAAAGCAGTGGAGTTTTTAAAGCAGTGGCGTGAGATGTGCTTTATTATCGCAAGATTTCACAAAGAACGAAAGGAAAATATATCATCTGAAAATTCATTTGGAGCAATTGCAAGTGTACTGTAATATAGGCAGTGCAATTTATTATTTACAAGCAATTATCTCTTAAACAATCCACTAACGGATTTTGTTGCGCCACTGCTCCCTGTCCCCTCTTACATTTGTGCGCAAATACGCTCCGCCCAGGTGTGCTCTTATCCAATTTACTCATCTCTACAAAACCGTGCATTTTATTAAATAAAATACAAAATAAAAATCTGATTCCAATTATTAATTTTTATATAAACTCAAAAACTGCTCGTCTTGGGGCAGCTGCAGCCAGTTGTCCTCCGAATATTTGGTATTTTTCTGCTCAATAACATGAAAAGTGTAGGCGTGTCGCGACTTTTCCGACTTGTTGGGTTCACTGAAGTGGACGACTTGGCCGTGTATGAGGACACAAGTGCCTAAAAATATGAATTAAATTGCTATTTAGGTGTTTACGATTCCAAACCTTTCTTGACTGGCACCGCTGTAAATCCACTTTTTTGGTAATACGGCGGTGGCGATGTGTAGATTAACAAATCGTTGGAATTTTTATCCGGATTTCGGATGTATCTCCTGTGAACACCGCTTTTGTGCGACCCTTTGGAAAACCAGAGACAACCATTTTCAAGCGTGGCGTCCTCTAGTGCTATCCAAAATCCGACCACTTTGACCGGCTCAGTGTGCAAGTAAGACGCATCTTGATGAGCAATAACTGAAAAATAAAAGTGATTCATTTTGGCAAACTTACAAAAGTTGTGTTATAATCACCTTCACTGCCCAAGCCAGGATTTTTGAAAATGTACATGCTCTGGACCACCACGGGGTCCTCGAGTCCTAACTGGAAGCAGCACTCTTTCACTCGCTCATCTAAAGTAATTCTTCGAAAAACGGGATTTAGTTCGTGTAACGCATGACCGATTTTGTTTAAAGACAGTTCAGGCTTAACTTTTAGTTCTCCGTTTGGTCCTAAAGCGTCCGCTTCGTAAAAGTAACTGATTTTATCGGCACTGTCTAAAAAATATTTATCTTTATCCTGAAACAATTTTTGTGTTACTTTGGTTGTTTTAATTAACTGGTCATTAGTCGGTGAACCAGGCCTTCCAAGCGTGAAAAAAATTGTACCTGCAAGATGTTTGAATCGGCCGAGCTAAAAACAGCCCTTTTGGACTCCTCTGGCATGTTTTTTACCAAATTATCGCATTCTGCCCTAAGTTCGCTTATTTCCGTCTCTGATAAGAAATCTTCAAGAACAACATAGCCATCATTTTCGAACTAAAACAAACAGTTATTCAGCTGATAACATATTTGGAAAATTTATTGGAAAAAAAATTGTTTGACAAGAGGTCAGATAAAGATATTTTTGCTTTGAAACAAAGACTTTTTTTGAAATACGTGGCGTCGGAGAATTTTATTTACCTGATGCACCTCCCACGTTGTTTCAACACTGCAGATATTTTAAGCTGCAATTACACATCGTTCAAAACTATCACTTTGTTATAAATACCATACTCAAATTCTGATTTTAACAAAGAGATAAAACATATCTGACTGACCTTTCAATTTATTAATAATAAAGTGTCGTTACAACATTATAAAAAGTCTTGAATATATTAACCACCCACTTACCTGCTGTTTTATGTTCCACATGTCTGGAATATTTTCACAGTTTATCAAGCCGATATTAATACGCACTTTCGTCTCGATTTAGTTCATTCAACAAACTAGTTACGATCTCTGAATAATTAAATAGTGGTGGTCTCGTTTTGAAATTATGAACCGCTATAAGCCGAGCTGATACTTAACGCATGCGTCTGTCGGTTTTGTAATCATTGTGCGTAAACTGGGGGTGAGCTGTGACCACAATACTTAATATATTTTTAAATTTAGATTTTGAAGTATTTTACAAATAATAATAATTAAACCCTCCCCATATTAATAAGTCAAGTTTACACTTGCAATATTTTAATTATTCAGCGATTTCAAATAGGTACTTAAGATTTTTTGATTAAATTGAAGAAACCAATTCCAGCTTTTAATTAATAAAATGCAGTTGTTATTGTTGTTATCTCTCAAATAAAAGTTTTACGGGGACTTGAAAGTCGCGCAGTAATAGCGTCATAAAATTTACACCATACAATTACATTAAATCTTATCTAAGACAAACGCTTAGTCGATAACCACCGTTGTATAATTTTTTAACACTTTCATCAGTCCAGTTCTAGCCTTCGGACAGTAAGTATCGAACTGCAGTAAAAATATCGATGATTTTGTAATCATGTGTTTAATAGGAGCTTTGTGGGTAGACTAGCGTTTCATCTCTGCTGATCCTAACTATTTCTCCGCTGATTTATAGTTGTTTGTGATTCTTTTTGGATTTTATCCAATTTTTTTTGGTGGAAAAAAAAACACAACATTTCAATAACAACAAATTTATTGACTTGCTACGCACAAACCACGAAACAAAATATACAAATTACAAAACATATGTAAAATAATTGTTACAATACCAGTTTACAACAGGTAAGTAAAAATAAGATACGTAACAAAGGTAAGTAACAAACAATTAATAAATTAAAAAGTGTACAAAAGAGACCATAATACATGTAATTGGTAAGTGAATTAATTCAAGGAACCAAAATACTGATAACTTGTTAGTAAACAGCGCTAATAAATAACTTTCACAAGATATCACAATAATTTCATATATTTTTTTTTGTAAAAAATTCTAAATTTTTTAATGCCCTGCTTGATTCTCTAATAAAAATTCCCAAGCTAACGACAAGAACCACACGTACGCAAAATAACCTTTCGTGATTGGTGAAGGTTAACTCGAGGACAGTCGAGAAACAATAATACTTAAGTAATAAAAGATTAAATAAATTCGTGTGCAACTTAAGCCGGCTTAAGTCGTGATCCCTGAGCCTAATTTTTCTGTTTTTTGTCATTCTTTAAACTAAAATCGTAATCCTAATATTCAAGACTTATCGTGAAACATCAATGTTCATTCAAATGTGGGTCAAGGAAGATGATATTTTGTGGAATTTGACACTGATGTTTCCGATTAAGGCAGGGATTTAAGTAGCTATCACAATGTGTTTGCAAAATTCAACGTTAAGTAACGCGCTACTGTAGCAAAAACCGTATTTTTCGTTGCTTAAGGCTGAATTAGTCGCTTCCTCCTGCTGTTATTCGACTAAGGTCATTTCTTGCTGATCGTCATAGAGAGCCCTAAAGGCCTCGGAAGGCGACGTGTATCGAGCCTCATAATCTAACAAAAACAACAAAAAATAAAATAAAATAATGTTAATCGATTTATTTACGTTATTGACAATAAAAGTTAATTTAATACTTGTCGATTGTTACCGTTTTGTTCTAATAAGTAAATGAGCCAATTAAACTCGACTTGTTCATTTCAACCCAACTGAACCCTTATTATTACCTGATCGTTTAATCAAAAACTGAACACCAGCATGCAACAAACATGTTATAAGGGCCCCAATGCCGAACAATCTGAAGGTCCAAGGGCCGCTGTATGCGTCGTAAATGAGTCCACCAACGAAACTTCCCAACGAGACGCCGACGCCCTCGAAAATGGCACCCACGAGGCCCTTCACAACAAACAGTCTTATGTAATTTGTTGACAACGAGATTTAAAGTTCAATTCGTGTAATGCATGCATTAATGTTAAGGAAAAGTTAGTTAGATTAAAAGTTTTGAGTGTCATTGTTAGACAAATTAATGATATAAATACCTACTCATCAACAATCCACTCGAATTTAATTTGAGTAACAAAAGACAATCGAGTGGGGGACAAATGTGATTGTCATTTGTTATCAATTAAATAAATAATTAATGAAAGAACGTATTCTAATTTACCACAGCTATTATCGTCAATTGAATTAAATAGAGAACAGTGCAATTAGAAAAATAAAATTTTACGATACTAATTTATTGTTTATTTTAATTATTCACTTTGTATAGATCAGGAATTCAAAATAAATTATTTAAATAAAAAATTCAAAATAAGCATATTTTAGCTTACAAACTGTAGCTACTACATATAGGGTGAGTCTTAATTCCGTCATTCTCTGTAAACTGGAGTGTCTCCAGACCATTTCGCACAATCACGAAAATTTTCATTTTATGCGATGCGCCCACATGAGGGCAAAAATGCGATGTAAAATTTAAACACAAAAGATGAGTACGCCACTGGTAAGTACATTTAAAATAATCGAGAAATTAAAAACTTATCGCTTACAAGGCAAAAAAGGCGCAAAAACTTGTGTTATCGCCTGTTCGCCGTACTACGTGCGGATTAGTTTGTTGTTAATTTGGCTTTGATTTGTGTCAGTGAATCATTATCACGAAAAATCAAACAAATCCTGAAATGACCGATATGGTCCTGTGTACGGAATAAAGCGTATCTACTTTGCGGAAATGTGAATAAATACCTCGAACTTTGTCTTCTAGAGGCTGTGGAAAAAATACGTCAAGTACCGGCAGTTAGTTCATGAGCTTCAGATTTTTCAGAGCAAGGGTTGTTTTGTAATTGTAAGTAGAATAAAGGGTATTGTTTATTTGAAGTTTTTGCTTAACTTGATTCAATGTTTTGATTCATCAGAACCTTCACAAGCGTCGCGTTAGGGATGGAATTAAGAAAAATTTGACTAGACGTTTGCAATTTTGAACTACAGTTTCGATTTCTACACACATTGAAGACACACCAGTTAAAAATGTTAAAAATAAATGGCATAATCAAGTTATAAAAATATTAAAAAAATATCGAAAGTGTGAAAATTTTATCGTTTGCCTTTTTTTCATAATTTATCTATTCTGTCATTGTTAAAACGTGGAGATTTTTATACAAAAATCTAAAATTTTCTAAATTGGAGAGATTTTATCGAATTTCAAATCGACCGCACTCAGTGTCATTGGTCTCCCAATCTAGAAACCTACCAATGAAATGTAGTTGCATTGACGTCATGCGCAAGTGCAAACTTGTTTTCTAGCGCGAGCGTCCTTTCGTTTTTTCGGGTTATAAAAAAATAGTGTTTTTCGTGTGTTCGGTGCCAAAAAGGCTGAAATCGACATTTTGTTGAACATGTAACAGTGGCAGACTATCATAACGAAGTGTTGGTAGCCGCTTTTGAAAACGACGAGATGGACATTAAGGTTAGTTTAGTTCAAATAAGTTCGTTTCCGTTTCAAACGAGTACAAAATATACAGTAAATGCCGTCCTTAAACATGCAGAAAAGCAGAGTTTTCATCTGTCTCATGTAAATTATTGGGACGGCTGGCAAAAACGATTTTCGAGATGCAGGGCCGTATTTCGGTTTTGGAGGCCCGAGAGCAAACTTACACAGCGCTTCCACCTATTAGCTGTTTCAAAACTATAAAAACGCCAACGTCGCATTTTCTCTCAAAATTAGCTGTTCATGCACTTCAAAAAAAAATAATAGCGAATGTAATTTATACTTTCAATGAGAGATCTAATCATTAATAACTATTTTAGAATTTTATAAATCTTATTTAAAAAAATAATTCGGTAAAATGCGACGTTTGCGTTTTTATAGTTATGAAACAGCTAATATATACTCGTTACATAGTTTTGAAACAGCTAATATGTAAAGGGTGATTATACCTACCTGCTCTTATAGTTCTTGAAATAATCACGAAAAACGGTTTTGATCTTTTCATCGTTATTCGTTGGAATAATCAAGTCAAGTAGAGGCTGCGCAGAATGGTCAATAATTGACAAACTTTAACATTTTGAGTTAATTAATTTTTTTTCAAGAGGGACACTTAAATGTTTTCTTTGCGTTTGTGCCACTTCAACCCTTAAAGAGAGGCGCGCACGTAATTAATTGTTTTCAGTGAGCCACTCGTATTTAATTATGGCTTTTTATAACTTTCAAGTCTTCGGTTATGAAATGAAAAAAAATCACTTATCGCAAAGAGTTCGAGAGCTGTGACTTTTTGAAACCTCTGCAAATGAATATTCCGACAAGAAAATTGGCTGTTCAGTGTCCCAACTCTTCAAATATGCGACCTCTAATTTTACTCAGTTTGAGAAGGCGAATTCAAAAGTGCAATAAAGGTGGTTACCATTTAAAATTGCAAAGTTTGAGCCAATTTTTCTTAATTCCGGAAGATACATTTTGAAAATAATTTAATTGAATCAAGAATGGTCGACTTTGGTCCTTTACAAAAGTTCAAAGCTACACTGTTGGAAGTTTCTAATGTAGGCCTGTAAAGAATCACCCCGTATAGTGTACGTTTTTCTTCACTCTGATTTTACTTCTTTAATAAAAACAACACATTTTTAGCAAAAAATTACATAAATAGAAAAAATCCATCACTTTCTTTTGTCGTTATGGGCTTATAAAGAAAATTTACATCTTTAAATTTATTCTGCGGTTATTTTATCCTTCAGAAAATTCCTGGTGAAGATCAAGTAACTAATCATTCAAAAGCATGAGGACATTTTGTACAGATAAGCCTACGGTGATTTTGTATCAGCTTTTAATTTGCTGGTTCTCGCCATCAACCTGCTTTTCAGCTTATTTTTTTTTTTCGTAAAATTTTATTTTCACTGTATCACTTTATCGTTATTTTCTGTTTATTATTATTAATCAATGATAATAAGGACAATACGGCATAGGCATTACTCAAATTGCCTATTTGAATTCCACAGTGTTTGCTTTAAAAAGATTGATCAAAGTAGGTCGAATATAAAACTATGAAACTTAATTTTATAGTTACTTAAACAGTGCTTCCCGTTCGTTCATGAACCGAACGCCCCGATTAAAAGCAAAACAGTGTTAGTGTTAAAATGTTCTTAGTGAAAGTTTATGTTCGCAAAAATTTTCTCTTATAAAAAAAACCCACCTGCATTGTCGCTTCAGTCCCTGGTGGCGCTACAACACTGGCATAACTGGTCATGCAGGCATAAAATAGACCAAAAGTCAACCCGTTGAGAAACTCAATCGGTAAGAACCACCAAGGATTGGTTATAACCGAATAGAGAATAAATCTGATCCCAATGACCAGCAGAACCAACGACATTGCATTTATGTGTCCAATACGTTTCAAAATCTTCCCCGACCAGAAGAAAAACGGCATTTCTCCAGCCAGTGTCTGAATAGCCTGAACGATTCCTTCAAGAGTCTTGATCCACTCTTGTGAATCGCAACCCTGATTTTTAGCAAGATCTTCGATCAGGAAGAAGAGGAACTGCCACATTAGGGCTGTGCACATGCCTACAGCTATGCACCAAACTAGGAAAACTACAATGCGGAATTCGACTAACAAACGTCCCACGTCTTTGAGAATACTGGTGGACTGCTTCGTTTGAGCATTCTGAAAAAAAAACGGTGTTGCCAACTTAATTTTAAAGGCACAGGAAATACTCACTTTCAGGTTACTAGAAATTGCGAAATCTAGTAGTAAAAAGGCAAAAGAGAGGTAAAAGGCAGATTCAAAGTTCTTCTTTGAGGAACCTTCACTCAGAGAGTCCACCATAAGGCCCGCAATAACGCTGAATATTCCCCAACCTAGGGCCCCAAAAAGGCGTTGGTAGCCGTACCGGTTGGGTTTATCGCCTAAAATCTTGTAAATAAAATGTTTGGGGACTAAAAATTTATTTTCTTACCCAGCAATTGGAAACAGATGGCATCCCCGACACTAACAACTACAGCTTGTCCCACCCAACCAAAAATCATGAGCACGAGGAAAATCCAAAATTGTGATTTACTATAAACATCTTCATCACTCACAGCAGTTTGAGTGACCATACTGTTCAAATTGTAGTCATCACAAGTGATGTCACAAACCGTCGAAATGTGACACTCTTTACCGCAGGGACATAAAGCTTTGGTGGTTTTACCACTGTCTAGTTCCACATATTTAAAACCGAAATAAGTGGCATTGTTGATCCTTATTGTTTTTTCCCGCATTACAAACGCAGTGAATTCGAATTTATCTGGATGGTAGTTCTGGTATTCCGTCGCGTTCCAGTATTGGACTACCACTTTCCAAAACTGCTCCTCCATTGGACAATTCATCTACGGTTTAATAACGTAAAAACTGGTCAATTCCATTCATTGGAATTTACTCGACACGTAACGTTTCCCGGCATTTTCTGAAACTGGTCCACGAGACAGTCGTCAATTTCGACTTTAGTGAGCGGTGAAGTATCAAAAACTGCATCACCGTCACACGTAAAGTGGACTTTTTGGTCTTTGGGGATTTCAGGTGAAAAATTGATTGCTAGAAAAGCGGCTGCTGTTAACAGCTGTGCGGCCAGAAACATCAGTTTTTGGCACCGGAAACGGTCAGCTATGGCACCCACAATCGGTTTTGCAAGCATGCCACTGATTGGCAGAATTGTGTAAATTAGTCCTACGATTGTCGCGGAGAAACCGAGCTGTCTTGCGTATGTGGAGAGGAACGGTTGGACCGGGCCGGTCCCTTAAAAGAAATGAAATTGATTAATTCATGAATTCATCAACCGATGTGATTATTAGTCATACAACTCTACTGGTTTGAGCGTCATGGCATACAAAAAATAATAAAAAAAAAGTCCCATTATTATAGTCTAGTCATATTCTTGAGTTTTCTTGGAGTCATTACAACTACGAAATGAGGCATTTCTAAATTCCAGTTTGAATACTTTTTCTTTGGATATGTACACCTAAGAAAAAAGATTCCGTCTTGTTTGTAGTCGAACTCAAGCTACCGGTTTCCTGTTGGTTTATATCGTGGTTTATATTTATACCTAAGGTATATCTTCTACAAGTATAGATACTTATTAATAATGAAAAGTACTTACGATAATAATTATCAATAAGCATTTGTTTCGATAACAATCGTACAATTATTAGGAGTAATATTTTTTTGCTCCTTTAGACGAATTTGAAAACTGTTTTAATTGTTATTAAAGGCACAGATTTTAAAGGTATTTTGAAAGTTACCTATTTTTTGTTTGTTTTGGAGTATTTTCAGGCGGTCCTTAACGATTTTTTCATGCAAAATCCAAATTTGAAACCCATTTCTTTTTATTGATCTTACACTTTCTCGTATAATCACTTTTTTTCAAGGACCTACTATGAAAACTTGAACTGGCTGGAGTTGTAGGTGCTCATATTAGACCAAATTTAGATTGTTTTGTTTTTTTATGTGTGATGTTTCGAGAAAAACGTTTATATTAGCTGTTTCAAAACTATAAAAACGCCAACATCGCATTTTACCGAATTATTTTTTTAAATAAGATTGATAAAAATGTAAAATTGTTATTAATGATTAGATCTCTCACTGAAAGTATAAATTATATTAGCCATTATTTGTTTGAAGTGCATGAATAATTTATAAGAGCCAATTTTGAGAGAAAATGCGACGTTGGCGTTTTTATTGTTTTGAAACAGCTAATACAACAGTTCGAATACGTTACTTTTGTATTTCTTAGTCTAGAGATATACACAGATTGACGAAATATTCGTAAAATGGAAGGTACATATAAACGTAATAACATGAAAATGTGAGACCATACAAGTGAGAGGAAAGAACTTGTCCAGAGAAAAAATTTCAAGTGCGATTTTCTTAAATAATTCAGCACCTCAAAAAACGCTCTTAATATAAATGAAGATTTTAGTGTTGAATGGTGTGATAACTTATCAGATCAGCTGGTGCATATTGCGCCATAAAAACGAATAATCATGAGCTAGATTTATTCAACAGATTGTATTTTGAATACTCAAAGGTTTAATAAACAAAAATGCAAATATCAGTGACGTGTGATAACAACGTATGGCCCGAATCGTATCATTTATTTTATTTTTATTATTGAAATTAAACAGTAACATGGATCTGTGTACGTATCACTTACAAAATTTCGTCATAAGTCATGAGGACAGATTTATATCAAAAACAGGATTTGTGAAAAATGTTTCTAATTAGAAAAAATAATATCTTTTGCAGACTTGTAGTTTATTTTATAAAATACATTGTTTTAACTATAAAATTGATCAAATAATCCTTATCTCACTGCAGAAAATTAAAACAAGTCATTAAGACATGCACATTAGTTTTGCAACACATATTATAGTATATTATAAAATTAAAAATACATGCAAAACAAATCTTCTTTTAATTTTCATTAATATTGACTAATTTTTGTTGTAAAACGTCATTTAAGCTTAGAATTTTAGCGTAATTGCAAAACCAAAAAATGTAAATTCTGCAATAAAATTACAAACGTGTTACAATTTAATTAAATTACACACAAATAAACAATCAGCTATTGTTTTCATGAAACTGGAACTAGTCATTTGTATTTTTACAAAGTTTATGGAAGGCCTTTTAGTCAAAACACAATATTGCAACATATTACATATGTACATATGCATATGGCTTATATAAATTTAAAAATATTTCTTTATTACAATTATTATGGGTATCGTAATTATTAAGAATTCGTTATTTTGTAATCATAATGATACAATAAAAGAAGATAACGTTGTATAACAATAGTCGCATAAAACTGTACTCTTCAATAAAAAATGACATTGTAATTAATAAGCCGAAACTATTGATGAGAGTACCAAAGTCCAAAAAAGTCTTATTTGTTAGTTTTGAGTTTGATTAAACACCTACCTGCATTAAAAAGAAAATAATGTGCTTTCATAGGAAGCAAATCTTTATTCACTCGGTTCAACATTGTCGAATTCTTATTTTTTCTGGACCTATAAAAGGACGATTGTTAACAATTATCAATATCTACCTGAACCATTCAACATACCTGTTTAAATTCCTTTTCAAGTACCAAACATTAAAAAAATGTTAATTTTTTAAACGGCGGACTGAATTAATAGAACTGCAAAAGTGAGTGTCTTATCGTTAAAATATTTAAATTATAACATGCATTCACTTGTGTAACGTGAGAACCGACAGTAAAATGACACGATAAATGGATTGTGGTTAGGGTACATGAATGCATTTAGGTTATGTGATCCGTCACGTGTCAAATTTTGACATTTCTAACATTTCTTCAGTCATCCCAAAATGCACATACTAACTACGTGACCAATAATAATTTTAATATATTAAATAACAAAACTGTAAATACAAAGTTATTTCATCTTTTTCAACTTTAACAAGTGATTCCTCAACGCAATTTGCTTGTCTTTGAAACTCCGTTTTCCCTTCCTTTGCATTTTGTGTTTGACCATTTGGTAGTTTTTCGTCTTCCTTTTCTCCCGGTTTGTTTTCGAGCAATGAATGTTCATTCTTCCATCTTTGTAGCCAAACTTCTCTCGATCCACTTGGCCCGCTTTAACACTTTGAATCCTCGTCTCTTTATCATGCTTCCGTTTTTTGTATATGTTTTCAATATCACCCAATTTCACAAGTTCGGACGGCCCACTCACTTTAACCTCTTCGATTTTCCGTTTTGTTCCCTTCTTAGGGCCCTGAACCTGTTTTCTGATGTTGGCCATATCAATTCTCTTGAAGTCTTCATCAGTTAGGATGCGATCAATTGTTACTTTGTGCGCCAGCTCTCTTTTGGAAGACTTGGCTTTCAGTATTTTGCGTTCTTGATTTTCACTTTCTGCCTCTTCTTCTTCCTCCTCCTCCTCTTCACTGCAATTGTCTCCACTTTCGCCTTCTTCATCAGAAGAGTGTTTAATATCAACCCATTCTTCATCATCAGAGCCCGATTCAGAATTAATCTCAACTTCTTGGTCATCTTCTTTTAAAAGCACTTCAGCCCCTGGAACATAATCCTTGGCATCAACTTGTCCGTAATTTATAGACCCAAGTTCTTCAGTTGCTTCAGTAGGGCGCCCCCTATCTTTTTTATGCAGCAGCTCTGGCCTTGTATTTCTAAACAAGTGGATGAGAGATTTTGCGGCCATCATGACAGCACGATCTCTGTAGTTTTTGTACATTGCCAAGTCACGCAATAAGTCTTCATTCATGGCAAGAGGACATCTTGAACATATCTCACGAACTGCATTCAGTCCTATAGCCATAACGTCCGAGGAATTTCTCTCAGTAATAAAATTGTTGGCTAAAGTTTTCAAAACAGGTTCAATAACGTCTGGAGGGACCAACTCATGGCTTGCTTGTGCCGCAAATTGCAATATTCTCGTCACTTCACGTTGATGCGGTTGGAGAAATCTCTGAATGTAAGGGTAATAGCTGAACAAAAACAACTGATGCAGTCCAATGAGCCGGGATATAACATCGAGTGTTAAAATCTTAATTTCAAATCGTTTATTTGTTGTTTCCATCTGATTAAAGAGTTTTTCAGCCATACCTATTATGAATATAATCGTTTTTTAGGTAAAAAATAAAGAAATAAATAACGAATTGTTTACCTTGTGGGTCATGTATCAAATGTAAGGCAGAAAAATTAAAAACTGGTGCTGCAGATTTCTTCTTGTAAGCCTTTGATGCCAATTTTTTCACTTTACTCAACTGTTTTTCTCTTTTTCTTGTCTTTTTGTTGACTTTATTGGCCATCATCACTTCTTTGGGGTCTATTTCTTCATCAGAATCGGAGTCTGAATCCTTTTCGTCAGTGTCCTTCCCCAAGAAAAACTTCATGGAAGCTACCATTACCTAGAGAAACAAGACATAGTTTTACAGCAATAAAACTATTTCACTTACTTTTGTGAATTTGGAGAAACAGCCCGAAGCAATGACATTCACTGTTTTGGCATCATTCCAAACGTTCTTTTTGTAAAGTTCAATCATGATATCCACTGACATTTTCGCAGCCCTCGAATTAGTGTCCTTCAGCATTGTAAACATAAAGTTTTGTAAAGTCGTGTTCAACTTGGCATTTTTGTGTTTAGCGTTCAAGTTCTTGATATCTGTGATTATATGAGTTTCCAAAAACGATCTCAAGGCCTTGTCTTGGCACCTCAGAAGCTTGAAAAATAACTCCAACAGGTCAGTGGGGGCCAATAAATTCTTGTTACGGAGGAGGATAAGAGCCCGGCAGAAAGTCATTCTCATCGTGCTGTTCAACACTGTGCTATTTTTTTCCAACAAATCGATCAGTTGTTGGGGAAAGTTTATGAGTTCCTTGGGATAACAGTGCGACACTTGTGCCATAAACATGACCAAATCGTCCAATGTCTTGTTAGTTTGGTCAGGGCTTAACTCGAAAACTTGAATTGTGTTTTGGAAATGTTGATATTGTTGCGTGAATTCTTCATGGTATGAGGCTGGGTCGCGTTTGATGAGATTTTGCAGTTGGGGGAGGTTCTCTGGCAGCTGGTTATTGTGTCGTCGTACCATTTTCACAATTTTCAAACACGTGCAATTGAGGTTATGGCACCTAACCTAAAAAAACGAACGCACCAGTTGCACCAACATGACAAAACCTAAAGCCTTTACTTGTAAATAAATTTCGTCAACGAATTTCTTTATTAAGGCTCACAATGTTGTAACGATATTTTGCCGTTATTTTTTCAGCTTTGTTTTAATTTGATTGTAATAAAATTCTTCAAACTTGGGATCAAAAAGCTAGCAACAATTTTGTTATATTGCCTGCCTGGCTTTTTGACAATTGACAGAAATGGCGCACATGTTTTCTGTTTTGTTTACAAATGATGATTTTTTAGTATCTTATTTGAAAAATGTCTCTTATCAAGTTATTTAATTTACAAAGTGTTGGTTTTTTGAGTAAAAAAGTGTTGAACTTAAGTGTGCATACCAGGAAATTCAACGACGTTCCGTTTGAAGACATACCAGAAGTATCCCCAACCTTGATAAAAAAGGTTCTCAATAAAACGAAAATAAGTTTCAATGAGGGTTTTACGTGCTTTATAATTGCGTGCCCGTTTTGTACGAAACGAGCAAAAAGCAATATACACAAGTTATACATTAATAAAGCCACAGGTTGGTCCGGTTTCAAGTCGTGTTGTTTAATGTTCAAGTGATTGTAGGAATGTTTATGTGTTCATCGTGTAAGTTCACTGGACAGTGGAATTTCCTAGATCATCATTTTAATTCAAAAAAGGAGAAAAATAAAAAAGGACAAGAAACTTGTAACGTGTTGGATCATCAAGAGAAATTAGCAGAATCTTTAAAACAAGTCAGGGAATCGAGTAATTTATTGATTGATAGCGATAAGTTTGAAAAAATCCTTAATAAGTTTAAGCTTCCAGTAAGTAAAACTTTTATTGTGAGCTGAAGTGAAATAATTTGCCCTCTTTCAGATAATTTCAAGTGAATCTATTAAAAACCTAGATGTAAGGATAGATAAGCCACTACAGAATCTCTTTTTTCCATTAGAAAATGTTGAATGTGAAACAGTGGGGTATAGGAAAATCAATTACCAAAACGGGGATGATGTGATAATTCCTCACATAATGTATGGGGGTTTAATTGTGGGGAAAGCATTAAAAAATAGGGAAGCTGCCATTTTAGTACCTAATATATCTGATTTTTTAATTCTTTTGAATTCCAAAATAACTCTAAACGTCGTTTGTTTACCAAATGGCGTAAACAGTTTGTCTCAGTATGTTTTACCAACTTTGGAAAGATTCCAAAAACTGATTCTTTGGTTTGGTAATGATTTAAAATCGTGGGACTCTGCAAGGCATTTTGCAAAAAAGTTGGGCGAAAGGAGGTGCTTCTTTGTCAGGTTTGTGCCACTCGAGGGGGAAGTCACTGCCTTAAATAATAATTTAAGAGTAAATATTTAGAAAATGTGCACAATATTTCGAAGTGACTTTTCCCTTCCTACTCATATCAATTTACATAAATTTGAATGTAAAATTGTAGGCCTAACGAAAAACAACTTTTGCCTCACCTTGTTGAAGGCCAAGACTTTAAATCAATTGTTAATTCAGCTCAACCTATATGGCACAAGTCTATAACAAATTTTGCCAATTTGAGGAAAGATGTTTTCTCTGATTTACAAAACATTGACAAGGTTTGTATTGTATTATTCGCGTTTAGTTTTTTTCTACGGAGAATTAAATACTAGGAGGTGAAACGAGTACAAAATATTTCGAAACCTAAAAAGCTGTTTAAACGTAAATGGTTAAAAATTGTGACTGATTTTTTTCAATTTTTTTGTATTTTCAACAATGCGTTATATCCCATTTCAGTTCATAGTAGAATTTTGCAACAGCGCATTTGCATTGTTTTAAGTGAAATGGAGCACTAATTGAGAGTTTCTGGTGGGTTTTCTTAGCTCAATGTGTATCGCTGGGATTTAGTTTAACAAAGAATTCTTTTCTTTTACAGAAACTCTCCGTTTGTGCTTTATTTTTCACTCCAAAAAATTCAAATGCGCTGTTGCAATTCTACTATGAACTGAAATGGGATATACTTTCTCAGTTTGTATCTTCTTCCTTATCTCTTACTATTGAAAATTTAATGCTTTAGCAGCCTGTAATTTTTTTGTTTGGCTTTTGCTCACCGTCGTTTAAATTATTTTTTTATTTCATTGCTTTTGAAACGCTATTAGAATTAAAGAGAACGGGGATGTTTTATTTGTACGTCCTGTCGCACCTAGTATATAGATGTCGTAGTTGTTTGTTATAATTTGAACTGCAGGTTGAGGGAGTAAAGTGGAAGCGGTTTCCCACTTTGAATAAAATATTACGGGGGCACCGCAGGGGCGAACTGACGGTGATAACCGGGCCTACAGGTTGCGGTAAAACGACTTTTATCAGCGAATATTCCCTAGATTTGGCAATGCAAGGTGTATGTACTTATAATTTTTTTTTGATTACTTGAGCTTCTGGCTCCAGGTGAATACGTTGTGGGGCAGCTTTGAGATACGCAACGTTCGTTTAGCTAGGACGATGTTGCAGCAGTATGCTGGATTTCCTCTTGATGAAAATTTGTCTCAATTTGACTCTCTGGCCGACAAATTTGAGCTTTTGCCCATATATTTTATGACGTTTCATGGCCAACAAACGATTAAAGTTGTGATGGACGCTGTGGAACATGCTACCTATGTTCATGATATCGCCCATGTTATTATTGATAATGTCCAGTTCATGATGGGAATCACTGAAGATTCAAGACATATGGACCGGTTTTGGGTACAAGATGTTATAATTGCGGCTTTTCGCACCTTTGCTACCAGAAAAAATTGCCACGTTACGTTGGTAATCCATCCCAGGAAAGAAAGGGATGAAGAAAATCTTACCACAAGTTCCATTTTTGGAGGTGCCAAAGCGTCACAAGAAGCCGATAATGTGTTTATCATCCAAGATAAAAGACTGACATCCACAAGAGGCAAAAAATATTTACAAGTTTGTCAGAGTTGTTGCTATTTTCCTCTTGTTTA
This sequence comes from Tribolium freemani, assembly GCA_939628115.1. Lineage (NCBI taxonomy): Eukaryota > Metazoa > Arthropoda > Insecta > Coleoptera > Tenebrionidae > Tribolium > Tribolium freemani. Next base: position 12,177,311 of record OW626785.1, on the reverse strand, counting down.
TGCATTTTTTTGCAGATTTGTAAAAACAGATACAGTGGTGATTTAGGTGTGATGCCTTTGGATTTCGATAAGGCAGGTTTAAGCTACGCATCAAAGAAAAAGAAAGAGGTTAAGACTACTGACAATACCGAAGAAACAACAAACTGATTTTTGTAATAAATCATTTCGTAAAGTTACCTAGTTTGAATTTCGCGCCCTTGTCCAGATCAAAATGTCACTGCCCACCCGGATATCAGCTGTGTTTCGCTAAAATTTGAAAAGTGTGGTTCGAAATGTATTTATAAAAAAGTTGAACAATACAATACGTTTCCAATGATTTTACGCTAAAGTTTAAAAATGGTTTCGCGCTTCGCGGTGGTGTGTCTTGTTTTGTGTTTACAAAACGTGGCTTCAGAGTGGAAAAAACCCACAGTTCTCATCGCTATTTTGGCCCGAAATAAAGCTCATACGTTACCTTATTTTCTCACAATTTTGGAAAATTTAGATTACCCCAAAAATCGAATTTCTTTGTGGTAAGTGACTGTTTACATTACACCGGTTCAGGTGTTTCCCGGTAATGTGATTGGTTGCTATGGAAAAGTGCGCGAAATTTGAAAAGATTCTTTTAGGATAAGGAGCGACCACAATAGCGATAAAACGATTGAAATTTTGCGGAAATGGATCAATGCGGTCAAGGATGAGTATCGTATGATTAGCACCGAATTTGTTGAAGAGAATGAAGGTTATCCTGACGAAAATGGCCCCGCTCATTGGACCCAGGAACGATTTACCCATGTTATAGGTTTGAGAGAGTCATCTTTAAATTTCGCTCGAAAAATTTGGGCTGATTATTATTGGGTGAATGTTTATTTATGTTAATTGTGTTCTTCACGTTTATAGTCTCCAATTTTGTTTGTAGACAATCGATTGCGACGTTTTTTTAACAAATCCCAAAACGCTTGACATATTAATATCAAAGGGCTACACTGTAGTGGCCCCCATGCTGAAATCTGACGGATTATATTCAAATTTTTGGTACGGAATGACTGACGATTATTATTACCAAAGAACAGAAGACTACAAACCCGTAGTAAACCGCGAAAATGTTGGTTGTTTTAACGTACCAATGGTCCACTCTTGCGTCCTGGTCGATTTGAGGAGACAAATCTCAGATTTTTTAACTTATGATCCAAGTAAAGTGCCGAAGTTTGATGGTCCTATTGATGATATTATCACGTTTGCTATCGGAGCAAACAGGAGCGGAATCTCATTAAATTTATGCAACGATGAACGGTTTGGGTTTGTTATGCTGCCCTTGGAACAAGACGCTAACTTAGCGATTGATTTTCAACAATTGACGAATATTAAGTTGGAGGTTCTGACTGAAGAGAAACCTCTAAACGTTAGCAAATTGTTGAAGTCTTATACGTGGCTTCCTGAAAAAGATACTCTAGGGTTTGATAAAATTTTTATGATCAATTTGCTGCGACGACCGGAAAGGAGGAAACGTATGAAGTTCTGCTTTGATGAACTTGGACTTCAAGTCACAATCGTTAACGCAGTGGATGGCAGGTAAGATTTTTTATAACTATGCTTATCAGCAAATGGTAAATTAACTGAAAAACTAATTTGTTTAGAAGAAAATTTACTATAACAATTTTAAAATAGCTAAAAAGTGTGAATGCTGTTTAAAAACCGTCTTTCTATACTTAATAATAATTAAAGTTTGCTAAAATTTAGGTAAACGTTATAAATCAAATAATAGATTTTTTTTAATTTGAAAGTAAATTAAGTAACTGAAAAAATTAACATCAGCTATCTTAGTCAAAAAATTATTTTGCAAGTTGAATGTAACAGACAGTATGTTACTGTTGATAAATAGTCCGTCATAAACACTGTGCGGGTTAAATAAAAAAGTAGGCAGGGACTCATCAGTATGGAGAAGGTCCAGTTAGCAATAAAACATTTAACACAGGTCTGTTGAGTTAGGACCAAATTGGCGATTAGAGCAAAGCAGCGAAATAGGATTATTACGCCGCCTCTCTGACAAAAACGATTTTCGTGTGATTGAAATATCTATGATGAAATTTAATGATCAGTTAATAACTTTATTATATACCAACCAATATGTTACGTTGGGCTTCGGTCTTTGTTAAAGTTTCAAGTTTCGAATTAAATTGATAATGTTAATGTTGTATTAAATTAAATGGCTTTGTAACTAATTATAAACTAATCTCGAAGCAGAAACTATTAAAATATAAATACAGAACAAATGGAGAAGCTGTGTTACGCATCAGTGTTCTTTTTTAGTTGCATAATGAGTAATTTTTCGATTATGTAACTTGCTCGTTAAATTTGTTAGCATTTGATTTTTTACAAAAAATGTTTTGTATTAGAATATCATTATTAGCTGTTACCACAGGTAATTTAGTTACTAATTGTTTCGCACATGTCAAAGACAGCTTCAATTTCGATCGTTTATTAATTACCTTAATTACTTAGCAAAGAGAATAAATTATTAGTCATCAACTCACTAGAATCACAATAAATGATTAGAGGTAATTACTCTATGATCAAAATTATTTGTAGATGCGAATAATTATGTCCCTATGCAAGAAGTGTACAAAAGTTATTAACGAATTTCTAAGGCTTTTTTTAATTGAAAGTTAACTGAAAAGGTAAATATTTTATTCGAGTATAAACTAAAAAAATGTATTTTTTGCATTATGTAGCATTTTGTAAGGCGTTGGTTATGTGTAACTGCCATCAAATTTGTTGATGTTATAAGCAGTGATTTTTTTCTTTAAAAGTGTTACGCTTTGAAAGGGTTTTCCACTAAATGCTTTAAGATTAAACTTCTATCGGAAACAACAGCCTGAAGTCTGATCGATTTTAATATCTAAAGATGACCTTAAAGCTCGCAATAGCTTATAAAAATGGCATCGCCTATAATAGATATTTTACTAAATTCCCGTCTCTAATATGTGTGTCTATATTACCTTATAACCGTATTAAACATCAGGTTGGTTGTCACCTGACTTTGATGTAGGTTCCCTGAGAGGCTTACCTCAGAGTCTGGACATTTCGTGGTTAGGTAATAGGTACACTATTTTAATCTGCAAATGACATAATTCGTAACAATGTACTCACGTAATATACATATCCATTTCAACATTGATTTAACTACGTTGTTTTTATTTCAAAGTTGATTCAAAACCGAGAAATTTATTTAATAAGAAAATCAAAACAAATGGAAACGGTAGTAAATGTTTGAAGTTATTATTGCGTACTTTGTTTAGGCGACAAAGTAAAGCAGACGGATATGATGTAATGAGCTTTACGGCAATGTCAAACCGTGGTAAAAGTTTGTATATTAGTTCGTAAGTAACTGTACGGTATTGGTATTTGCTGTTTATTTTAATATGCTGTTACATAACATTGCAGACGAAGGTGTTATTTGATGTTGAGATTTTCTTTGAAGTTACAGTGTGTTACAGTAAATGAAAATTTGTAAGTTAAGCGGGGATGTGAAAAAATTAGTCTATTTTTTTAAGTCTTATGGAAAAATGGTGGATGCGCCGGGATATTTTTTTATTATAAGAAGTACTTTCTTTTGGAATTGAGTCAGATTAAACGAAACAAGTTGTTCAACTCAATCAGAAGAAGCGATATTATTTTTGTCTAAAATAGTTAACGCAAACTACTAGGAGTGGGTAAAATACTACAACTCGTAAAAGGGATTTAAAAAAAAATAACGAAACCATCCGAAACAGAACATATAGTGTTTGATTGAATTAAATTGTATAAAACACATAATTTATTTTTGTCAAGACGTACATTTTTTCCGTATAGACAAACACATGTATCGTGATTAAATAAACTTTGAGGTGAAATCGATATACCTAATGATTTTGTTTTTAAAGAAATACGAATTTTACTTTACATTTATTTTAGTGAATAAGGGCCGCTTATCATTTATTCATAATTACAAATTTATTAAACACTTGTGATGATAGAGGCTGAAAATTGGATATTAATGTTCTTAGAACTTTCACTCCATTACTTTCAGAGATAATTACTAATTACCTTCTTATTTTGAGCATTCAGTGAATTTGTTGCTTAAATGTAGGGATTAATGGATTTTGTAAATCTAAATCTAGATTTCTTGTAATTAACGAGTTATGCTAAAAATAAAACAAACGCAACACAGATACGGAAACAAAGGCATTTAGTACAATTATTATACTTACACTTAGCAAAAGAAGAATATTAATGCAATTTTTTTGAGTGATATTTTATAATTATTTTAGGATATATAAAAAAAAGTGTTATAACTTAATACGATTAAAGAAAAGTTGTTATGAGAAGAATGGTTTTTATATACTCCAGAGTTTTGTTTTTTCTGTGGTACGAACTTGGAGCCAAACTTTTGACGTCCTTGTGGTCTACTGAAACATCCCGATATTAGAAAAAGGTGTATTTAAATAGAACAAATAACAGAAAATACATTTATTTTGTACATTTACATAATCAGACGTAATTACAGTCATAACAAGAGTTAATTAAGAGACGTTTATGTGTGGAATAAACAGTATTACGATAATCAGTAGTGTCATATAATTACTGCCAAATGTGGGTCGGTTGTTGTAATTCACCTACCCACATTTTATACATAATATTTTAAGCTCAAGCTCCACTGTACATATTTACAATAATGTTTGTTACATAGTTGATTACACTTTTCATTTTAATTGCAAGATAATGGTATATAAAATATGCGAAATATGAAAAACAAAGTTGAGCAAAACATTCTTTTCTCACTGTTGGAGTTCTCAAATGTAGTGGAGGTTACACGTTGAAAAACGAGTGCCGTCATTGTCATTTGATCGACAAGCAATTAATCTTCGCAAGCTCACATCGTTACCCCAGTGTATATTTTGTAATTAAAGTGTATGATTTTACAAAAGTGTATTGACCAATTCGGTCCGTCCGATGCTAACGTGGCTTGTGTGTCCACTGTTATTTATTGAGGCCGTCGTTAATCGTGTGCGTAATGAACAGTTGTATGCATTTGGCGATCGGCGGGTAGCAAGGGTGTAATTGTTGCTGTCAGGCCTAGATGGACAAAAAACTTTCAACAGGGTCGACTGCATGTGCTTGGTTCCTTCCTGAAATTGAAAAGATATTTATAAATATTTAATCAATCGAGCAGACGGAAATGAAGCGTCTGGTTTAATCGGCCGACTGTAAGTTTAGTAACAGAACTACACCGAAAGAGATTTGAGTAGTAAACCGGAAATAATCGACGGGAGTTGTAAAGTTCCTATAAGAGGCAATTTGTTCTAGATTTTTTACGCTATATTGAAAAAATTAGGATGTGCAGAGGAAAACGCAAATTAACTTCTATGACTAGGAACGACTTTCAAGCACTACATTAATATTCTCCTAAAACGACGTACGAATTTCTTTTATGTTGAGTTGATCCGGGCTTAGAGGTTAAAGAGACGTGCGTTTTATAGGGGTCTTGCTTTTTAACAACCGTAAAAGAGTAAATTAATGTGTTCGTTGTTCGTTGCACCAGTAAACTGGGGAATCGACAAGGTTGATGCCTGCAGGCGCTGCAACAAATTTTAATTTGGCTTCAAATGTGGGCAATAATTGAATTTACCGGTGCTTCGACAGCAATTAAATTTTTTGATACTGAATTAAGAAATCGAATCGATACGAAAGCAGGAAACAGATTCCGAATAAAACTATACAATCATTAAAACATTCCTAAACAAAAAAGTGGCGTTGACATTTAATATTTTTTAATAGAATTTCAACTGGATTATGAAAAAGTCCAAGCATTTGATCATAATTTAAATTCAAAACCCTTTGATCTTTTTTTGCACGTTTTTATCAATGGAACCGTAACTCAACTGGATTTTTGTTTACGAAATCTACTTTTGGAATATTTACTGTGTTAAAAATAAGTGTGCTGGAGGTGCAGGGGACGAACATTTGATTTTTTGATGGGGCTTTAATAGGTACATTTAACTGAGTGAGATATTACAATAAACTCTATCACGGTTGAATGTTTTTTTTAATCATATTTGGCGGATGGATGACTTGAACCCTTACTAGCTTATTGGAGACAACTCTTCAATCTTCAATCGATAAGTGTTGGAGAAAGTGATGGAAAAAGCACTGTTCTCTTTAGTTTGACAAATAGCATCCATAAAACATTCTCTAATGTTTCACAAATGTTAACAAAGGGATTGCTTTTCGAATGATGTTTTCAGTTTTAAAATGATTCTTCCTCACATTCTTTCTTCTACGAGGTTGGTAATTTTATTGATTGTATTAAATTGAACGGAACACTCTCTAATCATAGTATATATTTCTTTTACTTGAAAATCTCAAATCAATGTAATAAAAATCGCAATTTTTTATTTCCAGTACTTATTGTAACGATAAAGTACTATTATTTGTATTCATGTCGCGAACTTAGCCATTTGTCAAATTGGCTTTTTTCCAAGGTGAAAGTGGGTAAGATCAACTTGTTTAAACTTCACTCTTCACACATCTTATTTATTTTACTGCTTGCCCTCATACATTTTAACATTGATACAATTGAGTTTTGTAGTTTCGTTGTTCTTGTTTTCGGCAAACGAACTACAAATAACAATGATTAGATACACGAATTTCACGGGAATCGCGTGTTCTAACTCCTAAATTCGACTAATCCATCTTTTGTGTAACTAATTTGATAAATCGTTAAATAACAACTAGGCAATTAGGAGAGGTGGTTTGAATGTAGAATTTTCGAATAGTGTGGGATGAGACACAAAGTCGAGGGTCAGTTGCATACTAGTCTGCAGTGTTATTTTTTAATGCAATGATGTTGTTGCAAAATTAACCCATTATTACGTGTTTCTCTAGTAAACTGGCCACAACGCAGATTCTCAATCATCGCGGAATGTTAAATAATTCATTTAATATTCAATTAATGAAGTTGCTAATTTTTGTATTTTAGTTTAATAGCCTATAATGAAACCAAAAATAGTCAGTGCGCGAATTAGCACCATTTTTAGTAGGTAACCTACCTATATTAATAACTATAAGAATTAATGTGCTGTTTTATCGACTATATTTAGCACTAATTTGTTTAATTCCGTCATTTTTGGGTAATAAAAAATCAAACAAAATCTAATTTATACTTAAATTGCGTAGAATTGGTTCATAACGCAATTTATTCCCCGATTTTCAAACTTTTTGGGCTCGCAGTAATTGTATTTCCGGCTTAATAGTATAAGCATAAATCACTTATTAACTGAATTAACTGAAGTCACGAAGTACTTAATTAATAAACAAATTTATAAACAAGAAATGTAGATGTTGTAGGCTAATTATAAAATCAGACTTTTTATAAAACGCCTAGTCATGTTGTAAACGACTGGGCAAATTGTAGATGAATGAATAAATTGAGGTTTTTTACAATGCAACTGAAAATTTTAGGCGTATTATTAGGCGTAGCGACTTATTGTAAAATATGTTTCATTTACAATACGTCTGAAACGAATCTGCATTATTTAGGCGTAAAATGATGTGCAAGTCACCAGTCACCACTATTGATACTGATACTTTGAAAATAAAATTTGTATTATAAATTATCGTTTTAAAATGCTGGAAGACACCGAAAGCAATGCCTTCATCAATAAAGGGTTGTATGTATTATCAATTATCATTGATCATTGAGAATTACAAAACTTTTACGGTGATAAGTAGAAAAAAAAATTAACCTCAAAGGCTCAAAATACTACAGGATGAATTCGATAGTTCTGCAAGTATTTCAAAGGGTGATAGTGATAGTAGTACCCAAAAAAGTGAAAATAACTCGTTTTGTCTTATCCGAATGTTATTGAGATATAAGGTTTTGATCGACAAATAATTTTAAATTTGGGGTGCAACTTTTATTGTTTTTTTTTTAAATTAAATTACCTAACTGCAATAGAAAGTGGTATTTCAGAGAATGTCTGATTGTATTTTCCAATCTTTTACAAAACGACTGAATGTAACCTGTCATTTTCTAAATAGACAATATGAAAAACCATTTTACAATAAGTCGCATTATAAAAAATCTGCATTCTTTCATTCTTTTACAATTTGCCCAGTCGTTTACGATATGACTAGGCATTTTATAATACGCCTCATTTTACTATTCGCCTACGACATAGATACTATATGGAAGTTTTAAATTATTATTTGTTAATTTATTTTGATATACAGTAGTGTCGCGATAATCCGGACCCGCGGTAATCCGGATGCTGATTTGATAATCCGGATTCACCTTGATGAACATACTTTACTGGTTTATATTATTTTCAAGTAATATTTTGGTGGTCTAAATACTCCAGAAATTCATGTAGAGCACGTCGTTGTGTTACTAGCAACATATTCGTTAAAAAAATTGCACCTGTAAACGTGCTCACAAAATTTTATCCTTCATATTAATCAAGCTAAAATAACAGATATTTTCCAATGAATGAATTAATAAATAAAAATACTTAATTACTTTTGAATAAACGCGGTTTTGTTCTTTTTTTTTCTTTAAAATACCTGTTTAAAGTAGTATTTGGTAATCCGGAGTATTTGATAATTCGGATCGCCTTGGTTTTAATTGATCCGGATTATCGCGACACCACTGTAATTTTATTTCTTTGTCTTTTTTTATATTTTTATGTTACGGATTTTTTTTAAACTTTTTGACTCGTTTCGACGAATTTTTTTGAAATACGTGAGTCCCTGGCTCAAAATGACTAAACAGCAGAATAATTTAAAGTTACCTGAATCTCCTTCATCCTGATGCTGTATATGATGGGATTGGCTAACATTTTGAGCACGATGAGCATGTTTTCGAGCAGTCTCATTGACATAACTTCGATGAGATAATTTTCGTTCAAGCTTCTGAGCTGCGCGCCGTGTATGTAGCAGTCTTCTTTACACATTAGCACAAAAATGAGAAGTGCAGGCATCCAGCCTATCACACACGATCCGAGGATGAGTAACGTTGTGTATATTGCTCGGATGTTGCCTTCCAATAGTTTTTGCTCTTTGTTTGCTTTGTTCGGGCAATGTTTGACGGAGCGTCCTGACCATTTGGTGCTCCCGACCCTTGATAGATTTTTCCATATGTTTTGCTGCTTTTTCACGATGATTAAAATGTGCGTGTAGCAAATCGCCATGAGGAATATGGAGACGATGAAATAGGCGGAATAACTCATTCTGAATCTGAACGTGTCAACAAATGTCGTCTGGTTTTCCATATCTATTTCCGTTTCGTTGCTGAAGATATCACTCCAGTAGGCGCCTTCGGCTTGAGACGTGAATAGGAAAATGACGAAAGCTGTTGGAAACAGCCAAAGTAATATTGTTACTGCTGTAACTTTGCGTCTTGTTACGATCGAGTTATAGTGCAAGGGTTTTAAAATTCCGATGTAGTGGTTCAAGCTGAGGGCCAGTAAATGAGTTACCGTGACGAGAATTCCGCTCAGTTTCATCATTTCCATAATTATTTCCAGCCATCATAGATTTATACCGATAGAAGGGAGGTACGTGTTTATGAATAGAGTCACGGCGAATATTGAAGAACTTAAAGCGTCCGCAGCCGCCAAACTTATGCTCATTTTCAAAATTGGGGGCATCGGACGTCTGATCCAATGCACGCTCATGAAAACAACCACGTTCACAATCATCGCTATTGCAGCTGTTATCACCAAAATCCCGATGAATACATTCACGATTACTTGCAATTCCATTTCGTACTCGGAATTGGTGCAGTTGTGGGAAGCGTTTTCGTAAAGTGTGAAGTTATCCATCTGGAACGAGAAAGCGAACTTAATTTTGTTTAATAATGGAACTTGCTCAAAAATTTAAATTAAGCAAAAACTTTAATCAACTGTCACTTTAATGCGGCAATATTTCCTAATTCATCCAACGCAAAAATAAGGCTCTGCAACATTTTTTATTGTCATAGAATGGGTTTGATAACCATTTTGTTACAGGGCGCTGAATGCGAGTATTTTGCAGCAGATATCTCCTTTGCCCGAATATGCGGACCCTTATCACAAAAGGTGAGCCTTTTAATAAAATGACAAACTAAAATTGCTTTTCGTAAGCCTCTTATCATTTTATGCTTGAAGTATGATTCGCAAATAGCTTGTCAAATTGCCGTAATTTTGTGTGTCGTGATTATAATTTCTTCGATTTGCAGACCGATGACACTCGGAGAAATTGGATGCTTTTTAAGTCATTACAACATCTGGAAGGATGTGAGTCGTCGGGAAATGTCGATGAAAATTATTTTAATTACTTTTTGTTTTAGATTGTTCGGAACGGATATGAGACTACGCTTGTTTTGGAGGATGATATTAGATTTGAATCCTTTTTCAGGACTAAAGTGTTGAATGTAATGGCCGAAGTAAAGCGTGTTTCCGGCTGGGATTTGGTGTAAGTAAAATTGCATTTTATTGTGCTTAACGGCATAATTAATAAAACTGACGAAATTGATTGCCTGGTACATCCTATCCGTTAAATTTCATTTGAATACTTAATTTCAAAAACAGCAGGTTGTTGATAGATGTCGCGAAAGACGGGTAAGCAACGGTGAAATATTAAATTAGCGCGAAAGTAACTTCGTTTCCTCTCATTTGTTGATTCAGAACCACTTGCTTATTTTCGAGAAGAGTTACTGGAAACTATCTATACCTAAATTGTAACTTGCGGACAAATTACAACACAAAGCATAGATTGTGCGAGTTTTTTCTTGAAGACTTTAGAAAAATAAACTTGATTTCTGAGTTGTTATCCAACTTTTTTAGAGTGCGAAAATCACACATCTAATAAGTTTTATTGGAGAAAGTTCAGCTCTCGCCGAGGCAGATTTTTTTTTGAATAAGTTTTTTAAAAATATCTATATTACAATTTACAACAAAAAAATACAAAAATCTTACGCTACAATCTAGATGAATTATAAACAATATGCCTATATTTTATGCATCAGTTTAAAAAAGTAGAGTTTCGAGAAATATTAAAAAAAATACAGAGTTTTTTACATACGTTTTATGTTACTTTAATAATACCTCAGTGTTATGCTTAGCATATTCTTTAAGTGCATATAAAGCCAAAAAAATTGTTAAAAACTATTGCGTATGACGAGTTTAATCTTTAAGTCCTAAACTTCGTTAATTACTTATTATCTATTAGTTTTTGTGGTCTGATCCCTGTCAGTTTAATAAAAATAAAAATGTAAATAAAGGCTCGGAATTATAACTGTTAATGAACGGCTCCCTTAGGGATTTTTGCAATCATCCAATATTAATAATTAATTTCCTGTGTTTATTTTAGGTTTATTTGAAATGCAATGTTTTTATCACATTGTTTATTGCGTTGTGCTTCACTCACAATTTTTTTGGTTCATTGGTTTTAATTGTAATGAATTCTGTTTCACTCTCTTTTAAATCTACATTTACTGGACCTTCGGGGTATATTTTCACCATAAAAGAGCTTATATTTGATATTATTATTACATGTTTTGCCTTGAGAACATACTAATCCGAATAATGTTACTGTTTTGTTTTCTTGAAACTGTGGTTTTAAAAAACACCAAGGCTATGTTTGCGCTTTATAGTAATAAAAGCGTCGGGGTTTGAACTAAATTATAATATAATTTTAAATTTTTTTGAGTAGCTTTACCTTCAAATGTAGCAAATTCTTGTTTTGTTTGAAATTGCAAATTGGTATTTACGCTTGTTTTAACGTTACAAAGAGTAGTTAGTAATTTTTGGCCGAAATGACGCGGTAATCTAATTAGTTTTGCAAATTATAGCGCAGTATCGTGTATATTAAATAACTAATTTGAAGTTGCATTGTTGTTAAATTGTGATGTTAAAATAAAGTGTTTTTTTGCAGTACAAGTTCTTATGTAACATTTTAGGTATTTTGGTCGTAAAAGGTTGCAGGAAGACGATGAACCGTGGGTGGAGGGGTCAAGCTTATTAGTTGTGGCGGGTTATTCCTACTGGACTTTAGGATATGTTCTTAGCTTGAACGGAGCCAAAAAACTTTTAAACGCTGATCCTCTCTCCAGACTTGTGCCAGTTGACGAGTATTTACCGATATTATTTGATAAGCATCCACAGACGAGTTGGAAGGGTTATTTCCCCAAGAGAAATTTGGTTGCATTATCGGCTGCTCCCTTACTTGTCTATCCCACGCATTATACGGGAGAACAAGGCTATATTAGTGACACGGAGGACTCTGTTATTATCAAGGAAAATGGACCACCAGCTCGAGACGATCTTTGATGCAGATTTATTTACGTGGTTGTTTTTCTGAATGTTTATACTAACTTGACCTCACATTTTTCATTAGCTGGCGACAGTGCAATTTCTTATTTATGTGCCATTTGTTAATGCCATTTATTATTATGATAAGCTGCAAGTTGCTTATAAAAGTGCCTTATAACAATATTTTATGTCAAAGAATTTTATAACACAATAAAAGTAACAATACCATGCGAGTGTTTCAATCAATTGCCCTAAGTATAGATTTTGTGATGGATCGGATGTGTAATAAAATACGACACAGCCTTAATATGAACTTGATTGAATCAATGACGATATGAAAATTTGGATTTATTTTTCTTCAATGAAAATCAAACATTTGCTCATTCCCTTTGGTGATTTAACAATTTAATTCATTAATGCGGCTCGTAAATAAATATAATTTACTTTTAAGTAAATCTTGTAGAGAATCACAATTTTGGTGCTTTTTGTTTTGTCTGGTAGTCTTGCTAATTTTTTTTTTCTCCGAATCTTCCGAATTTCAGTGTTGCTGAGACTCTTTCAGCTTGAATTTAACAATTTCCAACTTCTTTGAGTAATTTTCAGTGTTTGTTCTAATTTCATCATCTGTTTAATTTTGCAAAAAAAACATGATTTAATGTATACTATTTATTTTCATTTGTCGTATCGTATAATTGCTCAGGATTTTAATAAAAACGAATAACTGCTACAGTTTGTTCAAGCAACAAAAACAAAAGTTTACAAAACTGTTGCAGTCTAGTCGCTTATCACTTTTATCAGTGACTGCCATGTTTCATGGTTTGTATAGACGTGAAAGTGATTTCGCAGGACGGTCTTTTATCGATTTTAACCGATTATTTGAGCATAAAGTAAAAGTTTTTTAAATCGTTCAAAATATTCAGTTTATCTACAATTCATTTAGAGTGATTCTTTGTGTGATAAAGATAATTGATAAAGTAACAAAGGTATTAGAAATGATAAAGTACAGCATTTTATGAATTAAATACAAAAGACAACAAATTAAATAAATCCTCGTTTTCAGTATTTGTGTGGGTGCCACTTTGAGAAAGTACATCTGACAATACAATTTATTTCATTTATTGTTAAAGTTCTATTTTTGTTTGTAGGTATTTTTAGATTACCGATTACTTTAATTTGATTTTATTTACGAGATTATTTTGCATGCTGTAAAATATAGTGCTTTACGTTAATTTATCACTACGCTGAATACCTGAGTGCTTTTTAGTCTTCACTCTTCAGAGTATCAAAGGTTTTTGCATTAAAAGTTATGTTAGTCCAAATAGCATTTCTTGCTTTATCATTCTCTCGTTCCTATACTGTGAATGTGAATGGTAATTTATTTTGTGTTGAGCTAATTTTTTTTGTAAATAGAAAAAGATCAATTACAATTCATTGTCAGGTATTTCCCTCATAGTAGCCCTAACAACCAGTCTTGTTTTACTTATTTGTAGATTATCAATACCGCGTTGATTTTGTTTGTTCGTTCGTTCGTTCGCTGAAAAACTAGCATTTAACATTATACAAATGTTTGTTGAAAAAGGATTAAAATTGAGTACCTATTTGTGAACTTTTGTTTTATTTTATTGTCAAGATATACAGTTTTAACTGTTTTTTTAATTTTAAGTTATTAACTTACATTAATTTTACTAAAAACAGGGAAGATAATACTTTTAAATTTTAGCTGAGTGTTGCATGATTGATAATACAAATCTTCAGAGACTGGAAATGCATCACCATTATGTCATTTCACAGTTCAAGAAGTTTAAAAATTGCGATTTCCGGTGCATATTTCTTAAGAATTCGTACATTTGAATGATTAACTTTTATCTGTGTTCAGTGTTATTGCAAATAGGGAAATACTTTTACTTTGGAAAGTATAAGAATGCAAAAGCTGCGCAAATAATTTAAATGCTGGTTAAGTTCACCCAATTCCTGTTTGAAGTTTAGTGCTACGGCATTTCATATGCCTCAGGCGCGGTGTGGATTAGTAGCTAATAAACCACAAATTTGTGAATACATAATTTTTCTTCAGACGAGAGAAACGAATTTTGTAAAATAATTCTTACAATAGTTAACGCCTCGTTAACATCTTTGTGGCTATAAGCCGCAAATAAGGATGCAATCAAGGAAACCGTTACAACTTTTTTAAAGTAGTTGAAGCACAGAATTTTAGTGCTTGCACAGCTGGTAAATGCAATGCATTTTATGTATAAGTTTCATGAACATAAGATTTATTTATTCGTAGGTGCTTTTAAATTAAATCAAGTAGATGCACACAGCTTTTAAGTATGGTTTTACCTCTTACACTTACAGCGACCTATGTTAAGAGCATAATTAAAACCCATATATAGAATTCAAAATTTAAATGCACATTAATATTACTGGAGTAAAGTGCACTAGGATCGAGAGAGGAAAACAAAATAATCAGTTTTATATTGTTACATTGATAAAAAACGCTCATGAATGTTGCTGTTCTAGATACATACATGAAGTAGTGTGGCAATAAAATGAAAATAGAATATCAAAACTTTTGTAGCAGTCTATTTTGTATGTGCACACCTATACTACATGCAATTTGACCGAAATAATCAAATTTGCGCAGTGGTCAGTAAACTTTCTACACAAATCTATTTATACAAATTTAAATGAAATTGTTGCCGATGGAATAAATCAGTTTATATTTATGAACGTTTTGTGTTTCATTAGCGAGAGTGATGAATACTTATTTGCATCAATATGATTGTATTGGGTTCTACATTTTGTTGGTGCGTTTCTTGTGTGATAAGAGCAATCTAATTTGTGACAATATTCTTGTGTTGGTGTTTTAGTAGCATTGTACAAGCTGTTCCAGCTAGAAATTTCAATGACAGAAGAAAACTACTATTTTTAGATTTTTTTGTATTAGATATTTATTATTTAAAAGTTATAACCTAATAATTTTCCACAAAATGCGGTTGGGTTTTTAATTTTCTATACCCATGCATAAGACCGCTATGACATTTGGCTTTATTTTTTTAAAAGCTTTTATTTAGCTCACAATGTTATCTTTCTGTCTGCTATTTTTTCGGAGCCAAATTTGAAAGGGTTCCTGTTGTCCCACTGAAGTGAAATTTGGCATTCTTACATAATCTGCGTGACAATGCAATCCCATGTAGTTAAATACCCCCTAAAGGGGTTAAATAGGGTTTTGAAGTTTTAGGATATGTTTACAAAGGGGTTCTCGATTTGTAAACTTGAGAGGGTTCCTGTAGTCGCAATGAAATAAAATTTAACATGCTTACGTAATCTGCGTGACAATGCAATTCTATATAGTTAATTACCCCCTAAAGGTGTTAAATGGTGTTTTAAGATTTTAGGTTATGTTTACAAAGGGGTTCTCGATTTGTACATACCGTAACTTATACCGACATAGACGGTATGTTGGTCATTTGGACGTCACGGTAGATGCACAGGTAATAACAATAAATCTATGCAATAAATAATGACTAAAAAGCAAAAAATACAAATATATAAAAAAATGTTTTTAAAAAAAAGCTTTTATTCAAAAGCTTTTATTCAAAAGATGCACTAAAAAGTAAAAAATAATGTATTTCAATCACAGGAGAATATTTTTTCTTACAGGTTAAAATTCTAAAATTTATAAAAGCTTTGGGAGTTATAAAACTACAGCATTACAGAATTACTTTGTTCAGTTGACAACTCCCAAAGCTTTTATAAATTTTAGAATTTTAACCTGTAAGAAAAAATATTCTCCTGCGATTGAAAGATTATTTTTTACTTTTTAGTGCATCTTTTAAATAAATGCTTTTTTTAAAAAACATTTTTTTATATATTTTTATTATACATTATTATTTTTTTACAAAAAGTGATATTTTGCTTTAGAATATCATAGAATAAAAAGCAGTTATTAAAACATTGATTCCTCTGTAGAATCCCTTCTCCATGAGTGCTCGTGGATGCAAGAACGCGCCTAGTGCTTGTAGAACTTTTCTCGTTAGAAAAAGTACGTTACAGCAATGTAATGTTTTGAAATTAGAAAGTCTAGTTATTAATATTCTCAACGAAATACATTCATGAAACTACTGCTTAATCAGAATGTGAAAATTCTTTAATTTTTTAACATACATCTTGTTTTTTGTTTAATTTTAAATTACTGGTAGTTAATAATTTTTATCGACCAGTAAAGGAACGCTAAGCTTGTGCCAGCTGTAATTCCTACATAGTATTGTAGACTTTTTTCGTTATTTGCTTTAAATTGCAAGTCCGATTATAAAATCGGATTTTGAATTTCTTGCCCTGAAAATTAAATCTTATGCTTGATAAGTGAAGATTTTTCTAATCCAATTAGTAAACGTGTTTGTTTTGTTGAATTATGAATCTACTACTTTAAATTTAATACCAGTCTGTAAAAGACTGTTTGTCAGAAGTTGTTTTTAGTTGGAATTATATCTGCCAATTATTAAACCTCGAACTTTAATATTTATAAATGCTTAGGCTTAGCTAAACGAGTTAACTATAATGTTAAAGGGCGGTCGCTTAACTAAACAAATCTAATATTTGTATATTGGAAAAAAGTGTAACATTATTAAAGAAATTAAGAAAGCACCAACTTCTTATTCAAACTTTGATTATTTTCGGCATCCAGGTGCTTACACAATCAAATAACTTCTATTTGCTGTATAAAACAAACATTTACTTTATTTTTTCAATTCTCTAATCACGAATTTTTGGCTTATGGTTCAGTGATTACCGAGGTAAACCAGTAAGGACCTTTCCAAATCACAACGAATTGGAGAAAATAGGAAATAATAAGAGTGTGGGTTTAAATGACATTCGATTTTTATTGGAGAATTTCATTTATACCGGGTATCGTGAACCTCACGTCATCGCTTTTGTGTACTTTAGCAGAGAAAGGCTGCAATTTAGAATTTTCGATGAAAGTTTGGACGAAAAATGTATAGATGTTTATTTCACAAACTTGCGTAGAAAAGACGATTTTTATCTTCGACTTTATTATACCAGAGATGCTTAAGTGAAACAACAAATATAATCTCTAAAGTGGGACAAGTCGTGTTGTGTTTTTCAATTTTCTCTGTCTGGAGTCGAGTGAAGTGCCTTGTTTAACTTTGTGGACCTTTACCAGAACAGTATTACAGTAGATATCGCGTTTTATGAGCACACGTTGTAAAAAGTAGAATAATTTATAGCCATTTTGAGGAATCTATTGCTTTGCGGCACCGTTACATATCGGAATATTAAATTGTGTCGTTTAATCCCAGACGCACGGTGTATGTAACAGCGTTATTTATAATATAACAACCACCTATGGACATAAAACTGCACTTTAGTTTTTCGAAATACAAGCAGGGTGCTTGTGCTTGGAAGGTTAATTAAAAATTTAGTTTGTTAGCTAATAAAGTAAATTAAGAGTAGAGGATAACAGAAGGTGTTTCCATGTCTTAAGGACGGGTAGAAAGCTGTTAAGGAAAATTTTGTGTTTTAGCCCGGCGCATCCACCATTTTTGAATATACGTAATTGCCGTTTTATTATGATTACGCTGTGTTCGTGTCGCAATTTTCAAGCAGTTTAACTTACACGCACTAAATTTGAGAAATAATTGCCGTATTTTGTAGAAAGTTTGTTTATTTATAAACATTTAGAAACTAAATTGACGTTAACAGACCGATTTTTTAAGTAACTAAACTCATTAATGTACCTTCAATTTAATTAGTTATTGATTAGATAATTCGAGTAATAAAATGCTCTTTGATATTTGGAGGATCACAACTTTTTAATGAGATTTTCAGCTACTGAATGGTCCAAATCAGTTTTTTATTGTGTTATTTTGCAACCTACTCAAAAGCACTGAGTCTCATCTTTGCTCGTCTGACTGCCTAATAAAAATTTAATGTAGGCATAAACTGATGCAAGATGTCAGGATGAATGCGACGTTGTTTTTTTACAGCCTCATCACAAAATAAGAGACGTGCCTTAAAGGAGCATTAGCTTAAGTGTAAGAGAAAATAATCCTTTGGGAGATTTGCTACAAATTGGGTTCAAACACAAGTGCGTTTTTCAAGGAAAATTTTAAATTTACACAAATACGTTC
Organism: Tribolium freemani; assembly: GCA_939628115.1. Taxonomy (NCBI): domain Eukaryota; kingdom Metazoa; phylum Arthropoda; class Insecta; order Coleoptera; family Tenebrionidae; genus Tribolium; species Tribolium freemani. Next base: position 12,158,854 of record OW626785.1, on the reverse strand, counting down.
AAATAAGGTACATTATTTGAACTTGAGGGGCTGTAAATATCAAATAGCGAACTAGAAACATGATTCAATTTCAAATCTCTTAAACGTGGGTATAGAATTAAATGTAGAGGCTTCGTTTTTGAACGTTATTATTGCAACAGTTGTTTACGCATTTACGTTTAATTTGGACATATTATGTTCTAGTCGTAAACAATTCAATCAGCATTCACTTTAAACTATTTGCTTACAGATTTAATTGTGATGAAATCAGTCACAGGATTTTTGTGCATTTAATTGTTTAATAATAAATAATATTAATTAATATTTACGAGTATTATTATTTAATAATTGCCGATAGGGAAACGAGTTAATTATAAAACTTTTACGTTCAACGTATAATCTTTACCTGTACCTTTTCTTTATTTCATATTTATTTATTTTTTATTAAGGAGATATTTCAATCATTGATGATAATATGTTATACAATAATGACGAGTGCGTCACGTATACTTGTTTTGTTTTATCAAGTGGTTAGCTAAATAAAAAATTCGTTTGAAATTGTAAACCACATATCAAATATCGAATTAATCGAAACCGAATTTCCATTGGAGGACCAGAAAGAAGATCAATATAACACATTCCAAAAGAAAATGTTTACTCTCCTGGACCGTAAGGCTAACACATTTGGTCAAATATAGATCCTGTTTTATCCCCTCTATTGCATTAGAATGCAATATTTATGCTTCACAAGTATTTGTATGCTTCCGTATTTTGCGAACAATATTCTACCAGAAGCAACACTTTACATCGAGAGTAATGATCCGGTCTTTTGCGACAAGTCCATTGTTTCTCATATCCGTTACTGTTTACAGTATGGATTAATTTTGTGTATTACAGGCTGTAACCCTTCACTTTTGCGTGTTGAATTTTTGAAGGAAATTTATTAGTCAAATGGCTTAAAATAAATGCACTGATTTTATGTTAAGTTTGGAAAATGTGTGTTTCACGTGATTTGTCGGTTGATATAAACAGTTAGATTAAAACAATTCAGTTGAGTGTGCACTCTAGAAAGTGTAATCAAGCAGTAAAAGCACAGAATGAAATACACAAACGACAAATGCACAATTGATTGGGAAAGGATTGCGAAATTTTTACTTACGATTACATACGAGTAAACATGTTATTTACACTAAACTTTATCTCTTGCTCTTACGAATGACATTTTATTTTTATTCCCAAATACTAAAATGTGGACAAAGTAAAGAACTCCCCTGCCACACTTTCAAAATTATTATGTAAATGATGCAGTTAACTCAAAGTAAAAATTGTATCCCACTTTTTTAAAGAAGATTAATATTAATTTAAATGCGTTTCTTGTTAAAAAGAGACTGAGCAATCAATGACATTGTTAATTTATATTGAGGAAAATCAAGTTAAAAAGCCAAACCATCTTTTCCTATCTAAACATCAATTCAACTGCAAATTCCGATGTTCAATTTTTGACTCAATTTGTATGCTGTGTAATGTCTGGAGCTGTTAAAGTAGTTAAAATTTTTGTTTGTCTTTTTCGTATCAATTCTTCGGAACGAAGGCGTAAATATTTTGTTCTGTTCTGGAATCTTTACATAACTGAGCATTTGACGCAAATTCACTGAAAATACCAAACTTCAGTTCATTCATATTTTTATAATATATCGTCAGAGACGTCCTCTTTAAAAATAGTGGCAGCAGCACGGTATGATGCATAATGTATATGATATAAATCAACTGATTTATGATTCAGTGTTTGCTGGAAGAATATAAATAAATATCCATTTATTGTGAATTGTCATTTTAAAAACCAAGATTTGGAGCTGTTTTAATTTTGTTGTTTCATATTTTTTAAGACAATACAATCTTAAGAAAAAAAAACTATTTACTTATTTTATAGTCTAAAAAAAGTTTGCTGGTTGTGTTCAGTTGTGTTGTAAGAATTTAATATCGTCTCTCTTGTAAGTATATATCGTATATGCTGGAGGATATACCCACATAAAATATTCTCTAGTCTTGAGACAAAGTCATGTTTAATTTAAAATACTTGATGTGCACGTAAATGCAGAAAGAAACGTAATATTGGTGCAGCTTTAGGTCCAGCACAAGTCGGCGTAGTTATTTGAATATAAAGCGACCAAAGATCAATTACACTAATACATTTAAAAGAAAAACGATAAATATCTATAAATTTCTTGGACTATTTAATATAAGAAATTCCAATTTTTAACTTTTTTAAGCTTGATAACGCCAAATATGCATCATATTAAGTGTTGTGTAGAAATTTAAGTCGTGATAGTCGAGAATAGAGATCAAAAGAAGTCAAAGGAGAAGTTACAAGTCCTAAAGGAGGTGCAACTTCGGAAAATACATGTTAATTAAAAAATTCAGTGTAAACAAAGTTTGAAGTTTCCGAGCTGTTCTGCAAGTTTTGAATAAAAAAAGGTTACTATTTTTGTGGCTGTTTAGCACATTTTTTAAACTATGTCTTTGGAAAGCTAAAGAATTGTAAAGCTGTTTTAGCTTTTTTTTTTTGAATAGTGACTTGCATAAAAAAATGACTTGTTGTTAATTAATTTTTTAATTCGTTATTTCCAATTTACATTAAATAATTCCTACCCGAAATAAATCAGTGCTGGTTTGACTACGCATCTTAGATTTAATTTAAAATTGAAAACAAGAAAAATGCATTTGTAAATATTTGATAAAGTTACGTGCCTATGAAAAATGTTTTACCTTTACACAGACCTCGCATTTACATGAACCTGCTACTTAGAAACAATACAAAATTTACGGATTGTTACCTTATTTATACACAGATGATAACAGTGGTTTATTATCGCACCACATGGTGTTTGCATTAAAAGTATTACAAACTTTGCTGTTTGAACAGTGCGATAGACATGATGCAGTAGCAGTAATAAGTAATTTTAATTAAAAAAAAATAATGAAAGATGTACTCCTATACCTACGTTGATAACTAATTAGTAATATCTTAAAAATTAAACTAGTAGGCATAAGTTATTAGGAGGCTGCTCATAATATGCAACTTAACAATAACAAATCAATAGTATTTGGATGGATGTTTAATTAAATACACAAAAATAGATATTCAACGACTTGATATGAATTTTAGCAATATTATAATAACAAGAATCATTACCACAGGCACGTGTTGCCACATTTAACACTGAATTTTTTTTTTCATCTCAAAAAATTAATAACTATTTATTTTGAGTTGCTGTCGCGATCAAAGCATATAGTTTGTATTTATTATATCCATCTTCTTTGAAAAGTAATTTATAGATTAATTATTTATATTAATTATTTTATTCATATTGTTTGAAAATTAGTATAGATTAATTTTCAAAGAGCATGAATAGAGGTGTAATAAATAGAAATACCGTTTTTGGCAACTACTGTATGTGTTGTAGTGTTGCATTTTTATTAATGGAGCATTTGCACAATTCACTACTTTAGTGTCAGCTTTAACGTTAATTGTATTGGCTTTTAGTATCGTAAAGCCTTTTGTTCAAGGAAAGCATCAAAACCATTATTGTTTTGTATTTTCTGTGAGCCATATAATGAAAGGTGGATTATGTTCATATGCAAAATAGTATTTATATAGCAAAACTATTAAACCTCCAAAACTTTTCAACGGTTAGCTAATTTCACTAAACTTCCATGCAAACATTTAGGATAGCTAGATGAGAGCAATTTTAGGAACTCAATTTTAATATAAAGTGAATATTTTTTTAAATGATAGTTAAGCGAGTAAATAGATAACATCTAGTATGCGGGCACTTCGCATTTAGCTGTAAGCTCGGTGACTACCAGAAATAAACGTAAACTAAAGTAACAATATTTTAAAGATTTGATTTGATGAAAACATTCTTGACAAGCCAATTAAAAAAGACTTGCATAGCACACCGTAAATCTTATTGAAAATTTTTATTTTCTTAACACAAAATTTTTTCTTTACGTAACAAAATCGAAATATGATTATGTTTTCTTTAGTTTTTCTCAATCAGTAATTTTTCACTTCAATAATTCAAAAGTTGGAGTAATTTTATTTAAGTCTCAAACTGTAGAGAGTGACGCACATATTAATGTCCTTCATCCCTACTATCTAATTACCAATAACCTTTTTATAAAAGTTTTCTTACACAAAATTCAATTTGATTTATTTTCCTAATAAAAAATTGATTCATTTCTCTAAATCTTTATTTTGTGAGATAATCCTATCTTACAAACAACGAAGCTTTGCATTCTCCGCTTATAATTTAAATTCTTCTCTCTGTTCTTCTTTTGTTTCTGTTGTATTGTCTGATAGACAAGAGAATTTTGTATTGTGTAATTAGAAACAAATTTATTTTTTTATTAATGATGTTTTTTGACAAAATTTTCGTACAAAACCACTGTGGTCCTTCTTTGATGATTACTTCCAATCACTATTGACCTAATTTCATGTATTGTATTGTTAAGAGCAAATGTGCGTCCTCAAATTTTGTTATTATAAATGAGAAGGAAATGCAATTAATCTTTTAAAGTGGCGTCTTGAGATCAGCAAATTGAGTGAAGGTCGCGAATCTTGCCACAATTTATTTATAAACCAATTAAGTATTTTATGAAAGGTTTCCAAGCTTGTCAGAGACATCTTAGACTAATTACGGCTAGAAGAATTAAGTTAGTTTCGAAGATAATGTGCTTTCTCTTAGTTCGAATCAACTAAAATTAATCCTCACTAAAGTAGTAAAGCTTCTTAAATGTGTTACTTATCAGTATCGATGTCAGAAAGTTAATTAATATTAACGTACGCATTTGAAACATATTGGCCTTCACCTCAAGAGCCACACATTTTGCTATCCACTCCTTCATTCTTGTCACTATAATGGACGTTAATTGAGTCCACTATCATCTTATGTCCTCGAGGGAGAGAACTCTGTCACATGGCCGCATTTTAGTAACCCTTATACTCTTGGTTAATGGTGTACAATTTAATTCACACAGACGAAATATTGATAGGGCGGTTTAAGTTGAACATGTTCGTACATTGACTACAACGATTTTTTCTTGAACAAGTTTTCTATAAATCATTCAATTCAAACATTGGGTTTTATAAGGAATTCCCGGAATTTACGACAAATTTCAGGTTTCTCGTCTAATTCCAGTGCATTAATTACACAGAGGCGAAATTTATGGTGGAAGCTTGAGTATTTTTATTAATATAAAGTAGTATGTCTACAACGTGGTTATTATTAGCTTTGTGTATTGTGTTTAATCAAAGTTACGTACGTAAATAAATGAAAAATAAGAAAAACGTATAAGTAAACTGCTTTTTTTTCATTTATTATTACGTGAAAACAGAGATAGTGTTAATTAATTTCTAAAATTAAATTAATGATATATTATTTTATTGATTGCAAACCCATTAGTATTGTTACGTTGTTCGACGCATATAAATCCTTTCACTTTTTTAGACCTTTTTTGCTGCTGATGGATTCTTCTTATAAAATCTGTCTCAGAACGACTTCTCATTTACAAGATTTATAAGCGAATTTCCGAACTGATGAACAGGTGAAGCTAAATTACAAAGTTTAATCGTTGTATATTCCCGACCAGACAACGTAATTGTTTTTTTTTCAAACTGAATTTGCAAACAAGCTTAATTAGTTTATAACAAAAGCGGTTCTAGACGACACCCTTCTCAACCATTCTTTGATTTCTTATGATAAATAATGTAGACTTGAATGATTGACGGGTTTTTCGTGACAGGGCCAATTTTGACCGTTCTTGTCACTGCAGACATTAATCATTGGGCTTTTATACTTTGCATGAAAAATATTGCGCTGCAATAATTTTTTTTTAATTGCAGTTTGTTTTTACGAAGGCGCAATGGAAATACACAATTTTTGTGTGTTCATGCATGTGCATTTTCAAGTGATCAAAAACTTTTTTCAAACGCATTTTAATTTAAACGTTTTATGACATGCATAGAAAACAAATAATTCGATAGCGTTTTCAGCTAAACGTAACATCATTTATTTTCTATTATTTCTCACTCGCAGAACAAAGTACTTTGGAGATTTACTCGAATCGGAAAGAATGTCTCGTGTGACGAATTGTTGTAAACTTTTTGGTCTTAAGTTTGTAATTGACTAGTTTAAAGCGAAAATTAATTAATTGTAAGCGATCTAATTCAAGTACATGAAATTGGTTTCACACACAGCAATTATAACTTCTATTCAGTTTGAGAACACATGCGGATACTTCACCTGCTATACGCCTAGATATTTCCACTTTAATCTCCTAATAATGTTCGCAGATGAATGGGGTTTATCAGGAATTCATTTTGTTGGTTAAATACCTAATTAGTAAAACGTCTCTCAGATTGAAAGAGTTGAAGCTTTTTTAAATGCATCAAACGGAAGTTAAAAGTCAAAATCTTGTTAAACCCCACACTTAGGCTGAACATTATAATTTAAAGGAAGCTTCGTTTTCCGATATTCCATTATCATCACGGTAAGCTTGTTTCTGGATCACACATAGATATAAGCACAAGCGAAGCTTAAAATTATTTCTATGAAAGAATAATAATTTTAAGGGAATTTATTACAAAATCTATATCCAGTTTTGTTAATAAAATCTTATTATTAAACTGAGAAGTAATTTTTTCCTCATATTGATTTCCTAAAATAATCACAATAAACGTTGATGTTACGTTATCTTCTCGACACTCGCCTTAGGATAAGCACTTTTGTCCTGTGCGAGCTTTGAGATACAAGTTCCAAATAGATAGCAGAGTTAGAAATTAATACTACTGCAGCTCCAGGCAATGGTTACGTTCTTGTTCAGATTCTAGGATATTTAATTGAATAAACATTTTCTTCTTGCTACTTTTAGGATTTTGAATTTTGGGATATCTCGCAGTATATCTGTCTATCACTTTATGTGAAGAATGTGCTTGTTATTTATTTTTTTCTGTGTCACATACGAAAATCTGGATCAACAAAATGTAAATTCAGTCCAATTCAACATCTTGTATCATTTGTTACGTAATCCCTGCTGACGGGCAATCGTTAATTCCGAATTTCAAGAATTTACACTTAATATCCGGTGTTCTTTTGTGAACATAATAATTTTTAGGGGTGGATTCAAAAATGTATTTGTAATAATTGTTATCGGCATTTATGTATTCTTTTTTGTGCGCTTTAAATCTGTGTGAGGGCAGATTCTTCGAAATGTAACAGTCGGATTTTTTCTTCCCTCGTACAAAGCTTTTTGTATAGAAAGAATTTGATTTACAAATAAATATCTGCAATGCTAGGCGTGTTTCTTTTATTAATGCAGAATTCTTTAGCCAAAGCGTTGCATTGAGTGGGTGTACATGTTGAACCAAATTATTGTTCCAGAATTTAACAATTAAATCAAAAGCATTGACAAGTATAAATAAACACCGTTGGATTTCCGTGTTTCCGCAAAGTTATAGCCATTTTTACGGTTTCTTGTAAACCGCAATTAATTTCCAAATTTTATTACCTCTGTAAAATTAAACAAGACCTTTTTATACTTTATGATAATATCTTGGTGGTATAAATAGATAAGTATTTATTTTTCAGCAAGTTGTACCTACTTTATTATTGTTGTACAGTGCAATCTCAAAGACAAAAGGAGATTTTCATTTCTATTTTATTTTTTACTAGAATCATTTTACGCAGTGAGACTTTACTGTTTATACTTTTTTGTTTTTTTTTTTTTCGTGGAGTTGAGTTTACAAATATTTAAATTTTTAATGCACAAAATGTAGTTCGAAGCATCGAGGTTTTATTGTAGAGTGGGCTATTATCGCCCACACACATTTCTTTGATTTGTATTAGAATATGACAAGAAAAATAATCCGTTTTTGTAAATACAATCTCATTCTTCTTTTCTTGCTGAGAAATTATAAATAAATTGCAACAAAAACTCTATGTAGATATAATTTACTTTGAGATAAGGAAATTATTAGTTAAGCAAGCAAAGAATGAGTCTAGCTTCCAGTTAATTAAAGTAGACATTTTTCTTTGTTTGGTTAATAATGTTATAAATATGGTGTACACACTACCTGCAGTTTTAGACACCTTTAAATAATGTAGTCTTGGCTAAAACTGGTACACGTGAGATTTATGTTACTTTATTAACGTAATAAAGTATTTTACGCAATGAGGAAAGCTACAAATCACTAGAACCTACAAACAAACAACGCTAAGACCATCTTTAGAAGCGGAGCGATAAATATTTCGGCTTTTAAAACCGGAACATACAAATAAAAAATACAAATCCGAAATGTTATCACAAGAGTAAAATGGGGTTTTAGCATTCCAAAAATGCCAAAGTGGCTACTTTCGCAAAAGAACTATAATAAAAAAAAAGGAAAACAGAATATACAAGCGATTATTTTCACCGTACTTTGAGAGTAGGTGTTTATTTGAAAATGTAACGAGCCCGGCACACGAGAATTACACTTTTGTGTAATAAAAACGAACCTAAATGACAAGAGAAAATTTACAGTTGATTTCCACGTCACAATATTATCGTTATTTGTTGTTAATATAACGATAACTTACAGTGGTCGTAATAACCGTCTGAATTTTTTCTTCTTTAATATTACAGAAATATGGTTGGCTTCCAACAGAAAAAAAGAGCAAAAAAGAAAGTAAAACTAATCACCTATATTATTATAAGGGTTGTGGAAGTTATTAGGTTTCGACAAAATTCTCTGAAATTCTAATTCACTTAATGAGCAATTACGTTTTTTATTAATGGAACTACAACCTTAAATATTGACACACTACAGCTTGCTAATTTAGACAAACATTAAATCTAATGTCTTATAAAATAGTTGCGTATACATGTGCTATGAACAGTGCGCGATCACGAAATTCAAATGTTTGTAGTTACGAATTTTCTTCATGAATTAGAAGTCTTAAGCTTAAAAGTAATATACATAATACACCTGAATATAATTCAACCTTACTCACCACCATTTTTTTCACATTAGCAACTTTTATCATGAAAAGGATTTTGATTAATTTACTACAAATGTTTCTATAATAGATCAACACATTATTACCTTCTGCTGAAGTAAATTTCAAATAAAAGGGCTAATTTAAGTAATTTAAGTAATGACCGTGATTCTCATTTTAAGGTGCGGTAAGTGCCGCAACATAAACGTGTTGGTCATATGGGATTAAGCTTAATAAGGATTATGATATTAGTTTAGGAGCATAAAATAGATTAAAATAGTGGGAATAATTAATAATTAGTTGGGATGAGATAATACGACTTAAACTTAATTATGTCAATAATGAAAGTGACACAATAATTAGTGGCATAATTTGTTCACGTTTTCTTTTATTAGTACTGTGCACATATTTGTTATTTATTAGATTTTATTAATTAAACAAGTATACCTAATAGGAAAAGTTCCTAATAATAATATGTTTATTACACGACGCTCAATTAAATCAAATAAAGTAAACAAATAAAAAAATATGGAATTTTATTGTTAAAAATTGCAACATCGGCATTTGCATTTTTTGCGACAAAATTTTTGTGTGCGTTTCTGCCATTTGAAAACTTTTAGAAATATTGAATTTAATTTAATGTTTGTTTTAAAATAATTTTGCTAATTAATTTAACGTTAAAACCCTTTGATATTTCCGTTAAAAAAAAGATCAAACGTTAGGTTAATAATCAATTTTTGGTTTAGGTCTGGCTGTCAATTTATGTCCAATCTGCTGTACATTATTAGAACTCAACGGTGATTATGCTATACATGTATTTTTTTATTTAGACATTTGGGCATCTGTCCTTAAATAATCAAACATTTTTATGTCGTAGGTTGTTACTAGTCATTTAATAACGTATAATAGAAGCTGTGTCAGGTTTCTCACTAATTGCACTTTACACATAAATTAGGGGTATTTATCAAGTGGAAATATACCTGCCATTTTCAATTTGTCATACTTTGGCAGTTTAATTTTCATTCAGTTTCATCTAATTTAGATTCGGATAGCTAATCTAGGCTAAATTTCACTCTAATCAAATTTGTAAGGCTAGTGGAGTTGCACACTGATTTGATTAAAGTTGGTCTTTCAGGAGCTTTTCAGTTTTATTAGAAAAAAAAGTTTAAAGAGTTTGATCTCTCGGGATTTTTGCCGTTGACAAAACAAATGATACAAGACAGAAATAAGTGTTTTACAGTTTGATTGGCTATTATATTTACCCAATTTTGGTGGCTTTTCATATTACATGCAAAAGCTACTTACGTATAAAGCGTTTTAAATTTTTCCAGGCGCACGAATTGTTCAGTGAAAAATTTCGCGCGAATCGTCACAAACAAGAGAACGCGCTGAAGTAACAAGTGAATAACGCAGAATTACAGTGCCGACGCTCAGCGTCCAATTCCTTGACGCCTGTCATCCTTGCGCACGCCCAACAATTTTGTACATTGAAAATAGTCGACAATATCAGTTCGGATTTATCTTGCTTTCTTGACTACTTTTAAATTTGTTTATCGATTTACGAGACATATTATGTAAATTTATGAAGATGCGGACTTTCATGTGATCGTTAATGCTTCCTTGCATTGTATTTGCATTCAGGACGTTTTCCAAACGGTCTGATTTTAAAGACAGAGTCGCTGAAAAATATTTCATAAAAATATACTTTTCAAAGCGATAAACTGTTTATTTTTATTGTTCATGTAATTTTATTTTGCTGAAAGTTGAAAGATATGTGACTAATATTTTTAAACGCTACCAGATTTTGTGGCAATTCTGAAAGTTGTTTAACCTGTGTTGTGGAAATTTTCTCTGGAGACTTAATCCATGCAGCCATAATTATAAATCTATTTTGTAGACGCTAAATAGCTTTAAACTTCATAATATGCTTCTTATTATTTTTTGTTTATGACTAGTACAATAATTTAAACCGTAAAGTAACCATAATATTTAATGAAAAATGAAATATTCAAGAAAATAAGTTTTGTAGAAAGCAGTTAATTAATAGGGCATACAAACCGCACAATGGATAGAAAAGTTCTTTTCGTTATTTGCACTTGAGCTCGGTCTAGAACAAATATTTTATCAACTAAAACTTACACAAGAAACTTCATTTAATATTATTTTACGAAAATTTTACATCACAATCTCCCCAAACTTGGTATTAATTTAGATGGTAATAACGAATAATAAAATAATAACTATGCAAATAAAATTAGGCCATAATATAAACCGTGTAATTTAAGAGATCAGAACTGTTTTTGTGATTTAAAAATTATTTTTTTAATTAATTTTTTAATACATCATTATATTCAGGCATATGAACTCAATGAATTGTTTTGGGTATCTACATAATCTCCTAATTCAAGCCCGAAGCAATGAAAATGTTCAGCTACAAACACATTTATTTCTGAAATTTTAATTCACCAAAAGTTGACACCCACATTCGTAATTGGAACACTTTTTGGATGGTTTAACAAAAATAAATTAGCGGGTAACAGGCTTTTGTTTTATGCCTTTCTGAATTAAAACAACCCACACATTCTTACATAATGAATTCTTATACCAAATTTTACAATAAAAATTGTAGGTGTGCAATATTCCATTATGCTACATCGTCGTTTCAAACCTTGTTAATGAATACGATTTATTCCTTTGTGTTTTAATTACCAGAAGGAACAAAACGTAATAAAAGCGTTTTAAGTATAAATGAAAGTGAGTTTCAAATTGATTGTATTTCAGACAATAAAAAATGTCACATCAATAACACTCAAGTTTGTAACGAATAAATCAACGATCTAGAGTTTGCATCATCAATTCGATTCTTTAAAAAACTACATTTTTTCACAAGGGGATTTTCATATTCATTATAGGATAATTATAAAAAATGGTAATTTTGCTAAAACCTGATTTTTAATTACTACAACGATCAATCTTTATTAAGGGAAGACAAATTTATATACTTTGCAAAATTGCTTCTGTGTCACTAATTTTGTTAGGGTGGAATTAAAAGTAAATCCAGCGGATTAATTCTGAAAACAACGGGACTGTCTCAACCAAATTCTTCTTACCAGGAGACGATAGTATTCAAGCAATATATTTTTTTAATTCAATTTGTTTAGTGTTGAAATTTAATTATAAAAGAAAAGAAAAAATATTGTTTTCACTTTCTACAATGAATATAGATTATCTAATCAGTAGAGGGGTAGTTATTTAAAAGGAGCAAAATTAAATTTTATTAACGTTCAACTAAGTGTTTAGTTAGTCGTAAACTGATTAATAAATTTATGCTATTCCAAGAGTTCTAAGAGTGTATTTCTACGACTACAACAATAGGAATTCTGGCTTTGATTTTTATTTAAATGGAGTTTAAACCACTCCGAAGGATACTATAATAGTTTTAGATTATGTGTTACACCAACAATCTGAGAAATGTCACGAGAAGTAGGATAATATGTTCTAAGAAAGCGAAAGGGTGAAATATAAAACCAGTGCTTGAGTGCTTGTGTTTAGAAAAGTAACCCTCCTAACGAGCATAAAAAACTATTGTAATTAGTTTGTGCGTAAGTGAGATAATGTTTAAAAGTTTGTAGTTCAGTTAAATTATAAATTAATGTTAATCATAAAATAAATAAATATGAAATTTTCAAATCATCACTGATAACTCGCTTTGATGTAGTTTCCACTATTAAACCAGTTCTAACTATTTCAATATTGAACGCAGGTGCACTGAATAGCGCTTCATCGCAGATGAAGATGTCGCAAAAGTACTTTATGTGTGCAATTTTCAACCACCTGTGCCACGTAAACAACAATATGATATCATAAGATATAATTTATTATCTAATTAAGACCCCGCGTCTTTTACATCTTTTAAAAGGTTGAGTTCAAAATCAAAACATTCAAACATTCAGTGATTTTTGCCTTCTTTTTGGCTAGTTTCTGAATTTCCGTTTGTCAAATAAAAAATAAAACTTTTCTTTTAGATAGATATGAATTTAAATCCACTCATTGTACATACGTTAAAATCTGTTTTAATATGAACGTTTTTGTTTTTCTTCTTATCTGTTTCCCTTCTGAACCTGGAGCATTTCATTTATGATTGATGAATTTGTGCTTAATGAATATGAGTTCCCAAATTACGAAAATCTTTCTCTGAATTTTATTAAAACAAATATCTTAGATGTAAGGAAGTTAATAAAAAAAAATTACTGTTAGCGCAATTTCTTTTCATGCTTTATAAGTATGTACGGACTGTCTATAAAAGAGTGTAGGATCTTAGGTGGTTCTGAAATTTGAATTTGCCGCATTTAATTATTTTATTTCTAGGAAATTTCTACAAAGTACCAATTTTTATCGACTCAGGCAAATCAAATTTTGATTATGTTAAAATTAAATCAAATGAAGAATTATTTAAAATATAAGATAAAAGAAGACAAAACGCTGTAACGCTTCCCAGAAAGTTGTTATTTTTGACATACTGCGTTCTACAAAAAATTGGATTAATCAAAATTTAACTCAAGATGAGTGTTCAAAAATTGGTATTAACGTATCTTTATATTCTTTCCTTTACAGTGAGTTTGTAAGATTACGCCAAAGTTTTCGCCCCTACGTTTTACTTCATTCAGTCAGTAGCTTATGAACTGCTTGAAAAAAAAACAAATTTAAAAAAGGAAGTAATTGAATTTCGACCGGCACGGCTGCTGTCTGTCTAATATAGTTTGGCAAATTAAAGTGCACTTAACATTATTCACTCGGACATTGAATTAACTGTAAAATCAATAGTATTAACATTGTAACTGTAGATAAGTACATATCAATTAAAAAATTGTTGAACCGTTCTAACTACTTGTGACCACGAGTTCCGCCAGCGCCGTGAGTTAGATTAATGAGAACATTTTTTCATTTCGGTCTGCTACAAGGATATTTCAATTCAGTTATATACTTTAATTATTTTCACAATAATGCACAAAGTAGCTACCACAATTAGCCCATTTATTAATAGTTCAAAACTAAATTCAATAAATATTCTACTTTTTGTTAATTAGTTTTAATAATAATAAGTTGTTGGATGACAAACATTATGAGGACCCATTACACTAAACTACATAAATAACGGTGACTGGAGGAATATAATCCGGATTGATGTTGCTGTAGTAATTTCCGGATCTGCAGACAAAGTTCTCTTAATTTCATCAATATGCAGTGCTGTCGGTTTTCCCTATAATTCAAACAAAACAAGTAAGGAAAACAATAATACCTATTTGTTTTCTCTAGATACAAGAAAGTAAATATTTAGATAATGCTGCACCGGAGAAAATATCAAATACCGCCTGTTTCTAGTATTTTACCACAAAAAATGTTACATGTTATTGTTTACATTAATTAAATTAATTATTCCACTCCTAGGCCAACATCTGGACAGGATAACAAAGTACCACTTAAACACTTTGCACATTTGTAGTCACCAAACGTTCTTCGATATTTTTTCAACACCTGACAGATTTAGTTTCATCGAATAAAGCCATTTTCTAGAATGGCACCGTATTGTCCAGAAGAAAGTTTCGTAGAGTAAATATTTTACCCTGACGTTCAGATATGAGAAAAATGTACATTATTATTTGAACAATGACATAAAAGCAATTGCAATAAACTATAAGGATTGATCCAATGTCTGAAATGTACCTAAAGACAATAGTAGTCTACGAGATTTCACTTAAACTCGTATCATTATAAAGTTTAAATTTAACTAAATGAATTTTATATTATGCATTTTAGGATGTCTTATTGTGAAAATTCTTTGCTTTTCCTGTTAATTAATTTGGTATTACGTTACGTACTATATTTCTATTTGCTTTTTAATAATAATCGTACTTGCAACTGTTTTCTGGGAGCAAAAATTATGTTTATATCGCGTTTACAAACAAGTACGAGTACTTTGAGTAGTAATAATTTCAATTAATGTGTGTATGTACATTGGTCCAATTATAAAAGACGAGACTGGTAATTAACAAATATTGATATTTATGTAAATGACGCGTCAGACATGATTTATATGCTAGACTAATACGAATTTAAGTTTCAACAACACTAAATCAAGCAAAATTATGTTTTCTAGTGTGAAGCTTGGATTTATCAGTAACACATCGATTTATTGGAAACGGCACAAAAGTGATGGCTGACACAGACACTGTAATCTGTATTTTATTAAAAAAAATTGTGATGGGATGTCAAATTTTGTTAATACATACAGGGTGTTTCAAGTTTTAGGTCCAGTCAAAAAATAAATACTTCTAGTTGTCCAAAAGAAAAAAAATATATCTCAAACGATAGAGTTTCTAACACGCTTCAATTTGATGCTTTAATGTTATACGAAATTTTCATGGTATGAGCGTGAATTGTGAAAAACTAGATAAAAAATTTGTTGTTTCCAAATTATTGCAATCGTTTTCTCATAATAAAATTCCTCCTATTTTTTAAGTGAGACTTCCGAAACTGAAACAGTAAAAAACCCAAGGCGTATTGAGCAATTAAAATTCCAATTTGCAAAAGATCAAATAAATGTTTTATCTTAGTCACCTTTGAAAAAACAGAGCTCGTGTCTTTGCTTGATTCACAAAAAATTGAAACGTCATTAACTGTCAGACTAAAATTTTACTTGTCAATTAAAAAATGCTTTTTTTTGCAAACTGAAATTTCAATTGCTCAATACGCCTTGGGTTTTTTACTGTTTCAGTTTCGGAAGTCTTACTTAAAAAATAGGAGGAATTTTATTATAAAAAAATTATTGGAATAATTTGAAAAAAAAATGTTAATGTAGTTTTTTGCGTTTTACGCTTATATCATGAAAATTTGGGATATCAGCAAAGCATCAAATTGAAGCGTGTTAGAAACTCTATCGTTTGCGATATATATTTTTTATTTTGGAATACTAGAAGTATTTATTTTTTGACTGGACCTAAAACTTGAAACACCCTGTACATACAACAGATTAACTTTGTTACATTTCCTAAAGTAAGGTATTCATTCTTTGAAGGATTTGAGTTTCATGTTATTATCTTTGTGCTTATTGTTAGATTCGTAAACATTTTTTTTTTAGAAATTTATTCCGGAACAAACATTTGTCGTATACAACTTAAGCAGATTACTAGCTAACAAGAATTTAAAGATACGGAAAATTTTATTTATAAACATGCAAACTGATACTCGGAATCGGGAATGGATTACTTCTGCCTTTATTATCCTTATTAAGTTAAATGTCCAACTACAGTTACATTTTCTAATCTTGCATTTATCAAACAGGCTTCATAAAGGCCTGGCATTTGTAATGGTTATTGCTGTTATCTACAGCAGTAACAACCTACAGTTTGTTTGATTTAAAAATTGGACGTGAGGATAGAAAAAAAGGACAATAAAAGCACTTCCTACAATCACTTATTCCAGGATGCATGAAATTCAAATCACTTGAAATATGTGGAAATTTTCCATTCTTCATGGATCGGAAACAATGAATATTTAGTTTAATCGTAAATCGTAAAAACTATAATTTAGGTCGTACCTAAGATCTAAGATTTATTTGTTATTTGTGGTCAAATTATGTCCTCCTGAAACAGTCACTCAACTGCTGTAGTTAATTTTGTGGTTTGATACGAGCATTTGGCTGCATCGATTTTTAGAACAATAGTACGAGTAAAATTAAGCCAAAAGACATAAGTATAAGCGTAATAATGAAAACAATTAACTGCGTGGCTGATATTTTTGTTTAATTTTTTATATAATGTCACATACACACATAGTCAATTGACTCTGTATGTGACACTTTAACGAAGTACGTAATTAAACAATAGTTTATTAATCTAATGCATGCGTGGAGTTATACACTGGCTTGTTTTCACTTCTGGTAACGAATCTATAGTGACATTGTTTCCCCATTGTTTGTAATCATTGTTGCACTCTTTTAAAAATAAAAGAGTTTAAAAAAAATGCGCTAACAATGAAATAATTTAAATATCATGGATAAAGTGGATTTTTAAAATTTTTGCGGCTGATTCTGTATACAGCCCTTTATAGTTTTATTAATGTGGATTTAAATTTAAGTGTATAGGAAGGATATAGGATTTAATTTCTAGGTATTATTAAAGATTATTTATTTTATGTCAAATAAAGGAGGAAATTTTAATGTCACAGTCAAGATATAAATATCTAACAAACTATTTTATTTTATGATTAAATAGGTATACAACATGCTTTATTATTTATTAAAACAAGAGAGAATAAAAAATTTAATATAATCTCTACAGGAGTCGAGGTAGGTTTTGCCTCTCCAGTTTCGGCTCTGACTGCTTGATGGAAATAACTATACTTCATCCATTTGTTTTGAACGTCCTTTGTAGGCTTTTTACGTTATTTACTATTAATTTATTTTTTAATTTATAAAATATACATTGTCTTATTTATTGGAAATCTTGGGAGGTTATTGAAGGAGCCTATAGTAAAGCTTCAGCAGTTCAAACATAATATTAACGTACTGGAAGAATTTTATCGAAGGTGTCGTTTTAGTGGGGCGTACGTTTCAATAAAGGCCAAATATGAGTGTTTGAAGTTACATAAACTTGGCTTTTATGTTTTGTACAAATTTAATCCGGCATTTTCAATATGTGTGAAACATTGAAATGATATAGTCTCCTTTCAATTGAAGTAGTATTTCTAAAGATACTATGCAAAGCGGAAAATATTGTCGCTTTATTAAACCCGTAAGAAGGAGTACAACTGCGGCCTAAGTTGATTACGTTTAATTAAGTTTAGCAAATTAGAATCCAGAAGTAAAGTCTTATGTATCCGACAAATTGAATCGTTTGTTGGTGACACTGACAAACTCATTAAGTCCTTAAATTTGCCATTAATGGATCAAACGTGTTAAGTGTGTAATTTAAAACTATGCTGTAAAGAAAAAGGAAATTACTTTTTATTGGCTTCAGTGGAAAATAATAGGAATACTTATAAATGTTTCGCATTTCCACTATTCACTTCTCGATTTTCCCGGTTCATACTTTTCTTATTCCACGTGCCACACGACTTTATTCCCACCGAACTTGGCTTTTTTACTTATCACTTCGCTTCCAAATCCGTTGTACGGCCTACAGGCGTAGTCGCAAATACCAATTCGAAACTTTTCAATTTCTTTTGGAGGCAGGTGTGCGTTTTTGGGCGTAAATTTAATTGCCAGTAAAAGGAGAACCATATTAATATCTTTATTATTAGTATTATTATAAAATGAATTTTTAAAGGATTTTTTTATCAGTTGGCTATTTTCGAGTTAATAAATGGACGGTTTTTTCAAGATCTTCAGGTCTTACCACTCATAATTTGTCTTTCTGGAAAAAGATTTCTTTTTCTAATTTTTCTATAACAAGGATAAATTTCGAAAAATGTATTACTTAATCCTAGTACACATCCTAAACATTGCACACCGTGAGTGGGAGTGTTACCTTTTTTAACCTTAATGAAAAAATTTAACCTTAATGAAAGAGAGGGTAAACAATCAATTCGAACGCTGCGGTAGTAACGTAACCATAGGCCGTAAATACTTGAGCATCTCAAAAACAATATCCAACAATATTCGAAATTAGGAAATAACGTACGTTCATGGGATATTTGAAGCGTGAAAAACGTTGAAATACTATTAGCAGGTTCACCTTGTAAAGAAAAGAATATACATACTATTTATTTTCCATCTTGTAAATGGAAGTAGAATTTATGGAGATTATCATAATAATTATTAATAATTATCAGTTTAGAAATTTGGCTTTTTATTTGAGAATTCGTTCTATTTAGTATCATGAAGCGCTCTCTACATCTTAGTAGCAAAAGCATCTGCCTTCAGTAGCAGGTTTGGAGTCAGGTCTGTTTTCTTTTACCTCTTCACATTCAAACCTAAAAGCTCTTAAATAGGGGGCGCCATTAGTAAAAATATCACTGCTTTAGTGTTTTCTATTATTATTTAATTTTATATTAAATGTATTTTATCAAAATACTTTTCCTCGGTTTTAAAATATTTTTCATTTTATTGTTTTTACTTACGTATGACAATATCCATTTACTTGTAGATGTTTACTTATTAACGCCGAAATTAGGTATTTCCGATTTTTGCCCCAAAAATCAGTTAACAAACAAAACATTTTTTTGCAGAGTACATGAATTGTCAATTAAATAAGCAGCTTTATTTATCGTTTTTTTCGCTTTTGTGGTGATCATATCATTTTGTATGATTGGTTGGTTGATTGCAGTTGATATAATTATCGTACATGACGAGAAACCGTACCAGTCCATAATAAAATAAACTTGTTTTAGCTGCAATTGTTGCTCCAGACAACCTGCTAAAATTGATTCGATAGAGCTATTAAGTACATATCCTACTAACGAAATGAGACGCTATTGTATTTCTCGCACATCACTAGATATATTGACATTCAAAATAATGAACTATTCACAATTAAACTGACGTTAAATTCAAGGACCATCCTTATGCAATTATTATTACTTTTGATATTCATAGTAGTGTTTGTGTAAAAGGCGTGGACGGCGTAGGACTCGTTGCACCATGGAAGAACGGCATTGGCTGAGCAGGTGGCCAGGTGCACGATGCTCAGCCCCTCAACTGATTTGTTACCTGTCACCTTGGATCATCACCGCATGATGCTCATTGATGTCTCTATCTTGATTTCTAATTTAACCATAACAAAATTATAATTACTATATTCATCTATTTAGTAGAAGAAGGATACTAGCGCGACCCACGCGTTGCTGGAAGGTTTTGTCAGTCACAACTAATACAAAACTTAGTTTTCTTAGAATTTTTAATTCTGTGGGATACCAATTAAGACTGATTTAACAGATGGACAACCATGCCGACCCATTTACCTCCAGGCTGGACTTAACAATATTGTGTGGATTACTATAATTTGACGTCTGCTGCTTTTTCTTGATTGAAACTAATTTGCGTGGATTTTTGACGAAGTTAACTGGAAATGATGTCAACTCGTTAATCACTTTATGTTGGAAGCACTTAATTAATCAGAAACAATTCACAATCAAACTGGAAGTGTGGATAATTTTTACAAAAATAAATATAAAACAATGATTTATTAACATGGGGTTTTGGGCATCGTTGTTGACTGCTGCAACAACATAAGTAGAACATCTCCATACGTCACATTCTAGTTAAGATGATGTATTCTTACAAGTGACTTTATTATGCATCTTGACCCTAGATAAACAGATACAAGAGGGAGAATCGTACCGTCGTATTTCTGTAGCATAATAATATCGCATTACAAACACAAGATGCACGCATTTTCCTTTTTTTACTAAGTGTGGCTACTGCAATAAACATAATGTAAACCTGTGCAACCTACGCGTCACAGAAGCGGTTAAAAGTAGATAGAATCTAATCTGGAAGCTCAAAACTGAACTGTTGTCTAAGCCCGACTTGACCTCAGAAAGACGGATCTACGTGATTTACATACGTAGGTACTTTTGTCCATAAAATGTATAATACAATAAATAAGACATTTGAGTGTTAATTTTCGTGAAAACGAGGTATGGAGAAACTTATAGGTTTTTTCTGTAACAACTGATTACACTGGTTTACAAAATTTCACTTTTTGACCGCAAATTTATATTGATTGATTGATTTTATATACTTTTGGAGTGTAGATTTCAAATCTCACGTCCAAATTTGATCATCAGCCCGAGTTTTCATTTTAGAACTTACCAAAAGTGTAGAAAGTGCTAATATGAGTTAAAATACCAATATCTCAAAAACTAGAGCAGGTAGGAAAAATCTGATGGCAATTTTGAAATCAGCGTTCAACAATCATTCAACAACAACAAAAAAATCTGAGGGAATAGAGAAGTAAATGACTAAAAACTAGAGCTGATAGAATAATAATTAATAATTACGTAACAACGGCAAAATAATATGAGGCAAAAGATATACAGGGTGTACGTTTTTCGAGCACCACCATGGGGTTCTCAGTTATTATAAGAGATTCGAGGTCGGTTAAATTAGGGCAAAGTTGCGCATTTGTATGCTGAACAATTATCTGAAAGAAAATTTGATGTGTCATTTTTAGTTTTTGAATAATTGTAAAAAAACGGAAATTTGTAATTTTCGTTTTTATTTTTTCAAGCGAAAACCAAAAGAACTAGACGTTTTTAACTAGGACGTTCTTCAGGCACTTTTTTACAAGGAATCTAAATCTGTCATCGTATTTTCCAAGGCGTTCTTGATGTCAGAGTTACAACACTCAACTTTAGTTTTTCTTATGGACGCCATATTCAATTTTTGTATTTTTGAAAAGTGTTTTTATTTCTGATTACAACGATGTATCATATGATATGATCGAATCTTACATACTGATCAAAATGGAAAAAAAGCATTTTTGCGAAGAGCAGTGCTTTGGAAAAAAACGCCAAAAATATTGTTTTTAAACGAACTAGATTTTGGAAGTTTAATTGAATTTGGACCTGGAAGGTCCACATTTCCGCCAAGCTTACTTATTTAAAAATTAAACGACATGATAAGCTAGAAGTTTAGTTTTTGCAAAACAAAACAAGACGAAGTTTAAAAAATGCTGCTCGCATATTTAATAGAACTGCCAAAAGTTAGTTTGTTAAATAAAATTTTTGGCGTTTTTTTCCAAAGCACTCTTTGCAAAAACGCTTTTTTCTTAATTTTTAATCAGCATGTAAAATTCGATCATATCATGTGATACATCGTTGTAATCAGGAACAAAAAGACTTTTCAAAAATACAAGTATTAAATATGGCGTCCATAAGAAAAAACAAAGTTGAGTGTTGTAACTATGACATCAAGAACGCCTTGGAAAAGCCGATGACAGATTTAGATTTCTTGTAAAAAAGTGCCTGAATGTCCTGTCAAGTAACTGTTCAGCATAAAAATGCGCAACTTTGCTCTAATTTAACCGACCTGGTATCTCTTATAATAACTGAGATCCCCATGGTGGAGCTCGAAAAACGAACACCCTGTAGATATAGAAACTAGTGTTATTATTATTAAACATATTTTACTTTTACATTTTTCTAAACACAGCACAGTTTAGATTTATTATGTTTACCGAAGTTTGTTTATTTCTTGTAAGTAGGTAGGTAATGGTAAATCTACAATTTAGAAAATTTTGAAAATTCAACATTTGATGCGCAGTGGATAGTTTCATTTTCTCAACCTTTGTAGGTAATATTCAGAGTCTTACTCGTCACTAAATATTGCAATCATCGATTTTATATGAACATCTAACTTGATAACACCCATTTTCAGTAATTTTATTTTTCTTGAGCTTACTGAATCAGTATAAAATAATACTACGTTGCCCTAGAATAAATCTTAAAGATGCTAAATGATAATGAATGGTTTTGTCTGATTTTAGCGTGTCTCAAAAAAAAACAAGAATTGAGCACATCTCATCAATAAATAAGTTTACAGAGGTTGTTTTAATAATCCCGTATCGGTGTTATTAGTTCGTGCTTCCACACACAGCAGCAGTGCTCTTGAAATTTTTAAGATAAGTAATTGATAATCCGAAGCATCTTCATCTCATTTCGAAGTAATGTATAGCAAACGCACCGTGATGTGTGTCCAAGTAGCAGCACCAACACGCAAAATTGTGAGCCTCTAATTATATTTCCCGCCGCTCATCGATATCTTTTATCTGAACCGCAAGATCAATTTAAAACGTGTGGCAAACAGCCCACCTACGAACCCTTTGTGTGCTTGCACTTGTACAAAACCAACACTTCAAAATCTGACCGTTTCCAAGAAAATTAACGATATAAAAAGACGTATTTTCTTACGAGATCATAATTAAAACTGTAAAATTATAAGCTCCGAGTCGGCGTTATCCTTGAACCGATGAATCCATGAAAGCGAGCCGCATGATATCGGTAACAACTTAATTTATGGTTAAAAGTCTACGTGGATGGTTAAAAGAAAGCTTTTTTGTTGCTACTACGGCCTACTTATCTAACAGATACCTAACGTGATAGTCATATCCTGCCAGGCCCAATTCACTAAAAAACTTACGCTCCTACAATCAACCTGTCATTGGCGTGTTTTAAACCACAACGTTTGGCGTCAGCTAAAACACAGAAAAGTAGAGGTGTTTTAAGGCAGACCTGGACTCACACATTTTCAAAATCCTAATATTAAACTTGACACAAGTAGCGCTTCGAGTGCCATTTCTATCACAATTTAACGGCCGTGGCTGATATACCTGATTTAACGGCCGTGGCAGTGACGTTATAGCACAAATAACTAAAAAGTTGTAAAAATAGTAGTCCGGCTCTGCGTGCAGGTAGTCGTCAGCTTGCGAATTTTCAGCAATTATAAACAATGAAGCCGCAAGCTTAAATCTTTCGTCTCAGAGGTCTGGACATAGTTTGGCCGCGATTTCGATCGGAGATGCTATAATTGCTGGAAAAAGTGAGCAACAAAAATCGCAAGAGTCCTCCTTATAAATCAGTGAAGAAGTTTGCCGAATAAATCGGCAATTATTCAGGCCTCACGTCAACATATATTATTGAATATAATTGAGTCATTTTCGTAGATTGCATCAAACATGAACCGACCATCATTTAGCGTCCGACAACTTAACAACCGAGGTACAGTTTTAGCCGAGTCTTTTATTTTTTGAAATACCGGTCGCCCAGGTATTTTATTAAAATTTCTTCGTTGCGTGTACAAAATTGAATAAAGGTCGTTATACCACAGAGGCATAAAAATAATTACCGCATCAATAACAATTAATAACTTATTGTTCTCCTTTTTAAAACGGAGTGGTATTTTGATAGCGTGATCCGAAAACGGCTTTACTGTCGGTACATAAAAAGTGTCACATTTGGGCTATTGTGCTTAAAAATTTGTTACATCGTGTTGCGAATTTTTTACAGGGTAATAACATGTTTTTGGTTTTACGCCAAATATGGGCGATTTTAATTATATCGATGATGGATCATGCCGCAAAATTTTCAAGAAACTCGTTTCTCAATGATGAGCGTGATGAAGGCACACTGTAATAAATACCGATTTCGCAAAAAGTTTAAAACTAGGCAAAATTTGGAATAGTTTATTTTTGTCCACGGGGGTTCTTTTACTGCTGATGTGTAAATATTATCTGCATTTTATTGGTTGCTTCGAATACGGAGTGTACCAGAAATACATGAGTTAATGCTAACACAGAACAAAGCTTCATAAAGAAGTACTTTCGACGATCAACGGCTGATTTTGTCAAAATATATCTAATGAAAATAAGAATAAGAATAAGAATTTTGCAAAATACAGTGCTTTTATGTCAAAATCGGACAATCTCAATAATTGTAAATATTGAATAAATATACATATTTTCAAGCAAAAACAAGTTTTATTCTTTTGTCGTTAGCAACCCTTAATATTTTAAAATTTGACTTTTTAAAACATTTTTGGAAAGGTGGACAACCCCTTTTAATCCTGATAAAAAATAAATTTTGTCGATTCGTCTCTGAGTTAGGGGTGACTTTCTTTCTGCAATTCTAAAATGTGAAAGCTCAAAACTAAAATCAAAGACATAAAGTTTTATTTCCTTATCCCTAGCTATTCCAGCTTAAAATTTTAAATAGCATTTCTTACTTCGTAAAACATCATTTTAAAGACATCTGGCAATAATAAATAATTTCTGTATCGACAGACTACATTCGGTTTAAAGCCAATTTAATTTAAACATAAAAACATGTGGTTTAAGGGTAGCTAACGACGAGGGAATTAAATAAAAAATGTTGGTTTTAAACTTTTTTTCACGATCTTAATTGACCTGTTTTTTTTTGTTTAATTTAAATTGGCTTCAAATCAAAGACTAATAACTTTTAAAAATAAAACCATCCCCTAACTCAGAAACTAATCGTTTTTTTTTTACTTTACGTTAGGTTTTTTCTCATGTACCTACCTATCTACTTCAATCTACCGTTGGAAAAACAATACCTGTAGTACATACTCTGTGGGTTGTGAATTCTTAGTTTATTTTCTTTTTAAAAATTTTTGTGAAAACAAGCAAGATTCAGAGTTACAGTTCCAAAAGAAACTAAAAAAAAGACAATTTTAGTGCAACAGGTTCTGAGTGTTATGAAATTTTATGTAAAAACACGACTAAAAACTTTTTCCTATCTTATTAAATCTTATTATGCTAATCAGAATGCTACAAATACTAGTACTGTATGGTTGTATGTATCTAAATGTAAAAGTAAAATGAAATACAGGGTGTCCGTTTTTCGAGCTCCACCATGGGGATCTTAGTTATTATAAGAAATACGAGGTCGGTTAAATTAGGGCAAAGTTACGCATTTTTATGCTGAACAATTATCTGAAAGAAAATTTGATGTGTCATTTTTAGTTTTTGAATTATTGAAAAAAAAAGACGGAAATTTGTAATTTTCGTTTTTATTTTTTCAAGCGGAAACCAAAAAAACTAGACATTTTTAACTAGAACATTCTTCAGGCACTTTTTTACAACGAATGTTGTATTTTCCAAGGCGTTCTTGATAACACTCAACTTTGGTTTTTCTTATTGAAGTCATATTTGTTGTTTTGATATGATGATATGATCGAATCTTACATGCTGATCAAAATGGAGAAAAACGCGTTTTTGCGAAGAGTGCTTTGGAAAAGACGTAAACAATTTTGTTTTTAAACAAACTAGATTTTTAGAGGTCTAAATGTGGATCTGGAAGGTTTACATTTCTGCCAAGCTTACTTATTTAAAAATTAAACGACATGATAAGCTAAAATTTTATTCTTCGCAAAACAAAACAAGACAAAGTTATAAAAATTCTGCTCGCATATTTAATAGAACTGTCAAAATTTAGTTTGTTAAACAACATTTTTGAAGTTTTTTCCAAAGCACTTTTTGCAAAATCACTTTTTTCTTCATTTTAATCCACATGTAAAATTTGATAATATCATGTGATACATCACTGTAATCAGAAACAAAAATACAAATGTCAAATATGGCGTCCATAAGAAAAACCAAAGTTGAGGGTTGTAACTCGGACATCAAGAACGCCATGGAAAAGGAAATGACAGATTTAGATTTCTTGTAAAAAAGTGCCTGATGAATGTTCTACTTAAAAACTTCTAGTTCTTTTAGTTTTCGTTTAAAAAAATAAAAACAAAAATTACAAATTTTCGTTTTTTCTCGATAATTTAAAAATTGAAAGTGATACATCAAATTTTCTTTCAGATAATTGTTTAGCATAAAAATACGCAACTTTGCCCTAATTTAACCGACCTCGTATCTCTTATAATAACTGAGATCCCCATGGTGGAGCTCGAAAAGCGGATACTCTGTATAGGTAATAACTTCTGAATGTTGATGTTCTGAAATTTCTAAAGCAGATTTTTTCAGTTATTTCAATTTAATACACGATCAGAAGGTTCGTTTATTTTATCAGTTTCTCACAAAGCAAAGTTTTCAGTTTATTTTTAGGATTTAGGATCTTATTTGGAACACCTGTGTGCATACATTATTACCTGTAGAGAATTGTGATGTCATTATTTGGGTTTTTTGATGTAAAAATTAGTGTCAAAATAAGCAATATATAATTTTTTTAGAGTATCAAGTGGTTTATTTTATCACTGAGCGGGGTCCTAAATTAAATTTCCCTGTTAATTGGTGTTCCAGACTTGTGAATATAGGTGCCTGGTGGGTGTCTAGTCGGTTTGAAGTAATAAAAATACAAATTAGTTTCTTGTATCGTCCGCGAGCAGGTAACATGAAATTAAAAGAACCCACCTCGGCTTTTTAGGGGTCCGAAATAGTTTCCGAGCCAATTCACTTATTTACGAGTTTCTTGTTAGTCTAGTGCGGTTTCTTTCTGATTATAACACAGGCCATTTTTTTCTAATTGGTCTAGCAGTCAACTTTTGCGGTCAAAACAGAGGTAATAAAACTGGAAGAAAATCAGTTCATTTGTCGTGAATCTTGTTAGTGCTCCGTGAGGTATTTATAAAACGAAAACTGCTGCCAACTGTCAAAACAAGTCCACGTTTTGTTAATGGTATCTAAATAATTACAGGAAATTAATAATAGGAAATGACAGATCGAGTCTTTCGAGCTGCTGGATCAAAGAAGTGGCTGAAGTTTAAAAATAATTTCTTCATAACAGAGCAGTGACGTTTAAATAAGCACTCGGAATCGGGGTAAAGGGGTCACGTTTGTTTTGGGATTACTTGTAATTGGCGAAAATGTGGTATTTTTTGTGATGAATCTGTTAAGTCAGATGCATATGCGCGTGTTGAAGCCAGATGCGGCCGGAGCCAAATATACAATAATGACTTCCTGTGGAGAGACAATTATATACCTCAGCCAGGATCAGTTCGGATACAAATGGAAATGATGATTTAGCAGATAATAGACTATTATCGAGATTGCAAATGGGGATGCAAAATTATAGGCGTGGGACTGACCAAATTGCGCAAAAGAAAAACATTAAATTGATTCGTCGTTCTCAGTATTTATGCAAAATAAAAGTGGATACTGATTAAGTAATGCATCGGGGATATTTACATAATAATTCGGTCTTAAATGATTATTCAATAATTTCAATGCACCCTTTGCATACTAATTCCGAAATTGTTACAAATGCGTTTGAATCCAGAAATAATCGTTCTTATAAATTCAAGGATGGTTATTAAAATTTGAACATTTTCCGGACACTAGTATTTAGGCTTGGTTTATGAATTTAAAACTCGTTCCAAGATGAAAGGGCGGTGGTCTAAATTGCCTCAGGTGGCAAGTGCAGCTACCAGACTACGAAAATTACGCCTTACTTTAACTTTTTTGCAAATTTACTAGGGCTACCGGGTTCCACTTTGATATTCTGCCAACACGATCAGACAAAAATTCAAAAAAAGAAAAAAATTGGACTACATTTTTTTTGAAAAATCTTGTTTTTTGCCTTAATTCCACAGAACTATATTTTACATTAGCACTAAGTACTAAAGCAACAACACCTAATTAATAGAATAATTACACTTCAGGACCTAAATAAAAGAAACATTGAATAAAAAAAAATCACTCATGTCCTTATGTGCAGAATGAGGAATACCAATAAATTTCTGTATCTTAAAAGTTTTCTTCAAAGTAACACAACTAGAGTTAATTGTTGTTTAAGCAATTATACATCCTGTTCAGGATTGAACGGATTGAAAATTGTTTCCGGATTTCTCTTCAATAAAATCAAATGGGATTTTTGTACTCACAAGAGTTTTAGGGATTAGGAATAAAAATAAAGTAGTTTATGAATTTTTGGAATTCTTGTCAATTGTGGATTACTAAAACTTCTGTTGACTGTCTTTATTAGATAAATAAAAAATTGAATGCGTAACTAACATTTTTCGAATTAATTCGGTTACATTGAAAGACGCAGTTCATATTCTCTCAGGCTTCATTGAAACGTAATAAAGATTTACTTATTGTTTTTAAATAGGTTCATAGGTTAGATTAATGTATTTGTGTGCGGCCCCTTTTCCCACCCATTTAAACGTAACGCCTTAATCAGTTGTATAACGTATTCATAGTCATGAATATTAAATCTTTTTTGATTCTGTGAGATTAATATCTAAAGAGTGATAATTATCTTCCCTAACTGGTGGTTCCAATGCTTGAACTATGAAAGGATTTATGAATATGAAGACGTTAGCGTCACTATTTTCCATGAAAAAAGTGCGAAATGTCCCTATGTGAAACCAGGCAAAAAATTAATCTGGAACCCTCAACGATTTTTGGGTCCTATTTAGGCCTAATCTTCTAATCCCAAAGTGTTCGTGGTCGACTTTGGTTGTTTCCCTCTCACGGCTATACACACTGTATGGGATCCCTATATCAACACCATGTCGAAAATATTAATCCTCCTGACAGCTGGCTCACTCTCCATAATATTCACAAAGACACCATCACCTGGGAGGTTATGCTGACTTGTTTTGGACCATTTATTGTCTCAACAACACCCTGAGTGGATGGGTTTATCTCGGCTTGTAAAGGTAGTGGTAAAAATGTGGACAAATTGTCTGCAAAAAATCAGCTATCTGTCCATAACTGTCACGGTTCAGTGAGTTATAAATTATAACTAATTGTGGACTAATGATTTGAAATATATGGTAGGCCGAGTGTAATCGATTACAAGCTGAAACCTTTGGTAAATTGTGCACTGAACTTGTTTCTTTTCCCTCGTCTGTGTAATATAAAATAATGAGATACAAGTACAAGCGTAACGAGAAGACACATAGTAGCAGAAGCAGTTACGTGCCTTGAACACATGTTACATTTTTATCAGCGCATCATTACCGTTTTAAGTGGACAATATCTAATGAAGTTACCTTGTTTTATAATAGCCCAAGCTATTTAATATTACGGTAACAAGTTTTCTAAGAGTTTTCAGCATCTTGAAAACACTGCATCAGCCCATTAACAACAGCATGGCTCTCCTCATATTATATGGGTGAATTATTTTAGACACTTAACTGGTCGCGATCAAAGGGTCCTTTATGAAGTGGGACATGCTGTTCGGCGGGAGAAGACAAAACGATACCATGCTGGTATTGTTGGTACTCGCAATTACATTGTATGACGATGGAATTTCCAGGAGATAGGGCGGAGCACTCCATCAATAAAAACAAACCCTTTTTTTATTCAAATCAATTTTCAATACATTCTCACTCGGTTGATTTCTCATAATTCACAATAAATCACTTTGTGCGTTATGGGCTGTGTTTCATGGAGAGCAACGGATTTTGTTGTTAAAACAATCGGATTGCAATCTGAGATTCTATTTGCATGCAATCGTTTATGGCGTGAATTAAATTTGTTGTGATTAATCTGAACAATAACAATAGAGCTAGCATGTGCTCCGCCTGAATGTATTATGTATGTTTCGCTGATTCGGAATTAATCGTTCTCTATGGGCTGAGCGTTTTTATTGTGGAAGTAATTTGAATTGCCAAAGACATTCTAAAAGTGGAATTTTAAAAAACTTTCGGAATTTTTCTCTTTTGCATCTCAGGTCAGTTTCCAATGAGAAAATAATAGCAAGTGGTAGGAAATAATGGAGTTATTATTGCGATTCTGTGTTTGTAATTTGGAGGCAAAAACAGGGCGAATCGAGATTCGTATCTCGAACAGACACACGAACAAAAAGCCCACAGCTTAGCAACTTAATAATTGTTTCGTGTCTACGCCATATTATCCACCGGTCCGGCCGTGTTTGCCGTCACAAAGGGCACAACAACCGCGCCATGATCGGCAGTCGTTTTGAGAGGGATGTGTGTGTAAGGATCAGGTCTGAGAATTTATGGTTATAATCCGCTTTGCACAAATTAGCTGTTAATCTTTCACAGTGGTCGCGTTTCTCGCATGGGATCACACTCAGAATGCCGGCTGTCGGTAGCTCAATGGTAATCACATCGACCAACGTCGGTGCTAGATGACGGGGAAGGCGCTCTGGATGCCGGCTGCACAGATTTCGGCCATTTAGTGCACATACGCTGGCCCTTACATAATAAAACTATTCAAAAACGCATTAAAGACGACATTATTATAGTACCTTTCTGGAACACAAAGTTCACACCTAGATGAAAATGCAAGTTTTAGGTTTTTTATGGTGCCCACACAGCTGCCTGTAAATGCAGAAATCATTACTCGAGGTTTAAGATCAGTTGCTGATAATAATTATTTTTTGTAATAAGCAAGAATTACCCCAATACTAATGCTAATGCCCATAACTATATATTTATGTTTTAAAAGGAAAAGTAAAAGTATGCATTCTTAATGGGTTTTAAAAGCGACGTAAAAATTATGTACTTGGGGAGTTACGATATGAAAATTAAATTATGGCTTAAATGAGTTGCTTTAAGAAAGCCTAATGTTATTTTCTGTAGCAATATATTATAATTATAATGATGTATAGAAATTCTCAAAGCTTTAAGCGATTTGCATGAAAATACATTTTCAGCTATTATAGCATTTTTCCGGCTTTATTTGATTTTATCTATTGTAATATATCATGTGGATAATGCAGTTAAGTGTACATATTTATTTAGTCACCATTTTGTAAAAATCCTTTCCGTGTAATTAAATACAGACTTGGTGTAATATATAACAAGTTGAGTTATTAGCAGTTAATTTGTCTTAGGTCTCTGAAAATAGTGATGGATGTTTATATTAGGCGCTGGAGTTAGTAATGTTTTATTTAAAATTAATTACATTTCTAAATAAAGATTTTAATTTTACAATTTTTATTACTTAATTTTTTATTTTATACTCCACAGTCCCTACTCATTTTACGCTCCAACAATAATTATAGGTATTTTTGTATTTGTTATCACTGATCATCACAATGATCCACATTGTTTTTACGATCTTTGGTACGACACCATCAACTATTTTTTTCTCATTTTTTCTCTATTGGTTTAAAATTTTTGCTTCGGTTTTATCTAAAGGCTTTCTAGTGTTATAGTACTAACCTGCTAAAAGTATTGGTGTAAACACTTACAGTTGTTAGTGTTTTCAAAGACACAACTTATTTCTACCCAGGGATGGACTCTGAGCACGGCGGGAAATATACCTATTATTTAGAAATGTTTACTTAAAAAAATAATAAATGAAAAACTGCTATTATAGAAATGTGATTCCTTTTCAAAAATAAGGTTTTTTGAGTCCTGGTTTTGTTTTTAAGTTAGTATGCATTTTTTTGCAGCTCACCGTAAAATCATTTTTTGACAATGATCACAATCTAAGGGTTATAGTTATGTATTATCTGTTTCAAAACTATAAAAACGCCAACGTCGCATTTTCCCTCAAAATTAGCTTTTATAAATTACTCATGCACTTTAAAAAAAAAGCTAATGTAATTTATAGTTTCAATGAGAGATCTAATTACTAATAACTATTTTACATTTTTATCAGTCGTATTTAAAAAAATAATTCGGTAAAATGCGACGTTGGCGTTTTTATAGTTTTGAAACAGCTAATACATTAAATTCAATTTAAAAAAGTGATCTTTTTGTTATTTTAATAACAAACACAAAAACAAAATAAAATGTCATTCCCAAAACATGGTCACATTATTCACCAGTATTCAATTTTTGGAAGTTAACAATTTTAATAAGAAAAGCTTATTTCCATGCTTATTTTCTGTTTTACATTTATTTTCGCGTATTTTCGTATCTAAAAAGTTGCTCGAGGAATTAAAAAAAATAAAATACTCGTAGTATTTTAATTTAATAAAAACTTAACGGGACACCTACAAAGAAGTCTTGTATTGTTCTTTAATTACTAAAAATACTAATTACTAGATGTTCCAACAAGTTTACAGGCTTAAAATATTCTTAAAAGTATAAGTTTGTAATAAATTTAGCCAAAAAAAAAACAAAATAATTTTTCGGTCACATTTGAAAGAAAACTGAAAATTTTATCAAAATAATTCTGTTTAAATTAAGCTAAAGTCAAATCAGTTATTTTATGTACATATTTATATCCTTATTGCCTATTACATTCTAAAATTCTAAGGATTAGTTAGTTCGTAACTATTTGAACACAAAGTTTTAATTTCGAATTAGGAAACATCTTATAAATCATCTGATAAAGATTTTTGAAGAATCGTTAATTAGTGATCGTGTATCAGTCTTCCAGCTAATATTTTCACTCAAGTGTATAATTAACCAATTTTTATGTTAATTCGTCCATTTGTTGTACCGGGCGTACATTTTTAATTTGAGTTTTTCTCATTGACAACTAATCCGGTTTGATGAAGCTTTCGACTTTGATGAAGGCGGGTCGGAAATTCAGAGTGTGGTCCAAAGACACTCCGGGGTACGAAATGAGGCAAAGATTTACGTGGGCAGATGACGCACCACATACACATTATCTTGATAATAGTGTTGCTATACAAACATGCCGGTCATTATAGGGGAAACTAGAACCGGTCAGCTTGATGTCTCACTCTCGTCGACCAGTCAGGTCTATCAGGACCATTGCTCAATGTCGACAAGATTCGAAACGTTCGCCGTCTCGTTCACAATCCGATTCAAATTCAGCTTTAATTCGGATTAATCATAATTCATAAATTAATTATTGGAGCTTTTTATTCTAATAATTGGGCGCGAGCTGGTCTTGAGGATGTGATGAACCCATCAGTCACCCTAAGCGGGGGTAGGATGGGCAGGTTCTATTCGGTGGTTTCCCACGTGCTAATAGGGTGCGCCGTTCCTCGTCATTATACACATCAACATGTGGGGAGAATAATGATGCCCCTATTCAATTACAGAGATTTAGTATGGCCCCTAAGCTCTCACTCTGAATACATAATGACACAAGCCTTTGATACTCTTAATATAATGGCGACTCTTCAATCTGAAACTGAAGACCGTCTCGCTTCTGAACAGTTTTTTGGCCAACCAGAAGTAACTACGTCATTAGTTACTTACCCACACTGAATGTTAAAAAACAGAAAAACAAAGTGACGACTACACAGTAAAAAAAAATTACAGATAAAAAACATTTTGGCATGTGGTTAATTTTTCTAGTGTTAATTTTGACACTAGATTATGTTTAAAATGACTGTTAACATAATACATCTTTTACAAATAAACTTATAATTGAAAAACATTTTCTGTCAGTGTCGAAGTTACATAAAAACATGAATTTTACCTTTAAGAGTGCATTTTTTACTCTCTCAAATGATGCTTGGAGTTTATAGTGTAAAATATAACTGTACAGTGTTCAATAATAATTTTATCTTAGTTTAAACGAGAGACACAGTACGTACAGACTGCACATAAGCCCACGTTTTTGGGCAACATGTTTTATTTTATATGGGTACTGGGACAGTTAAAATGTCTGATATAATTTTCAAATTAAGTTACAAAAGGTCCATATAGTTTAGTAAAGTAAAGAAAAACTGTACTTTCGAAAATATCTCAGAATTAGGTAAGTTACTGATTCAATTATAAGAACTTTTATTCTTGTTTTAATGTATTAGAGTAGAACTATTAAATATAAGTACTTAGTTAAAAATGTTATTATTTTACAGCGAAAACAACATTTGAAAACTAGAATTGTGAAGAAAACATAACTTTCGCGGATTTGAAAGAATTTGAAGTACGTTAGAACATTTAGTTAAATGTGTAAAACATTTATAAAATATGATTATTACACTAGTTTAGGTGTTAAAAGTACATATACAAAAAAGTTAATTTACACTACGAAATATTACACTCTAGAGTGTGGTCCTCTGGGGATCACTCTTAGCGTTATTTTAGTGTGAATAACACCAGAAATTTTTTTATTTTGTAAGTTAAAAAATGCCAGTTATTTCTAGCAAGTTTTTTGAGATAGGAATTCTCATATCTGCTGAACACAAATTGTTGAGCTGAGATATCTATGGTCTCGTGACAACTGGCGATAGTTTCAATTTTGGGTATCCATAAATTAGAGGATGCAGAAATGTAAAATTCTTCATCTTTCCAGGAAGTTAAGACACATGTCCTGAACAGTAAACAACTTGTCACTTGCCATATGCGTAGAAATGCATTCCTAGCCTCAATGGCTGTCTTTGATGGCTTTATCTGTTTCTGAATAAGTTCTTTTTATGAGTTGCTACTAACTGTTGAATACAAGAGGTGTGCGGCTGCACATTGGAAACGAATTGTTACAAACTTCCGGAAAAATATCACGAAATTTTTTGAATTTCTTCCGGACGCCAATGGCATTCATAATTAGTGGGGGTTCGGCTGATGTTAAGAAGTCGTCACTTGTTTCCAAACATTGACAAATCTCTTTTGGCACCATGTGTAGCGGAAACGTCTCTTTGTCATTCGATAGTTTGAAAACAGGAGCGGCGGCGGCAACGAAAAGTTACTGCCAAAGATCAAGTTACAATCTGATGCATCTAATGATTCTTATTATACGGCAATGCGAAAACTTTGCCGGTTATCGGAAGAATGAAGAACGTTAGCGTTGTTGATAGCGGAGGCTTTCATCTTTCGCAACAAGTTATTTAAATTCTGAGGCAAAAAGCTTGGTAGACACTTAAAGTTGCGCATAGGTGCAATTCTTTCCTCCATTTAATTTTAACAATAATTTGCATGAGTTGATTTTCTTAATTGAAACTTAATCGTTTATGTGGTCGAGGCATTGCTTCAGTTTTATTTCTTGTGGTACATTTTCAAAGACTGTCGACAATTATCTTTGTAAATGTCATTGTCTTGGTAAAACAACCGTGTGTGAGAAGAGATTTATAGCGCCTAGACGATGAGACAGACGCGGCGAGGCCGCCAATGACGAGGTGGAATTGCATCTATTAACATGTTGTACCTTTAACCTTGCGTCTTTCTTGCATTTACAATAAATCCTGGTGTTGTTACTTTGCATTGCTCCATTCAGTGCTCAGTGCGATACCTCGATTTAGAAACGGTTGGATAATGGTGCATTGTGAAGAGGCATTTTATTATTTCTCAAGATGGATTTTATTATTGGCTACGTTTGTGAGACACATACCCACAACTACAGAAGATAATAAATATGCAGCGTGCTTTCATATTGACTCTCCATATTTTACCAGCACCAACAGTACCAACACAATAAAAGTTTAAGGGTAAAGTAATTAATATTCGTTTTCCATAAATTGTTACGTAAATATTAAAAGTTTTGATATTGACAAACATATTTGTACACGTACATATGTACGAGGGTGAAGACATAAAAGATCAGAACATATTGAATACGTCTGAAAATAGTTATCTTCAAAAACAAAGAAAATAAAGACAAACCATGTTTTTAGAAAGTCTTCAGAATTTCTACAATATTTCAATTTCTAAATTTTGTTGTTTACATTATTTCTTGTTAGAATTTTTGTTGTTGTAGTAAAGCAGATTTATTGAATTGAAAAGATTACAAAACTTGTTACTGCATTAATAATGTCACAAACCGACAACTGCCGACTACCGGCTCTTCTCTTAAATAAAGCAGTGTTTCCCTTCCCTAACGAGCCTACCCGAGAGCCGAGTTTGTGTCATTAATTCTGACGAAGTGTGTACCTACATACAAACCTCATCCAAGTATACCAAAAGTAGTTGTCCTAATAGGTACATCTTGAAATTAGTAGATAACAAAATACTTTCTCAAGAAACACAGGGTGGTACTGTTAAACAGCAGAGGTTCATTTTTATTAAAAAATATGTCAGTAACTCTATAAGGAGCATACGCAGGGAACAGTCAGTATTTTGTTGAAGGAATGTTTTGTTACTAAGTTAAATGAGGTTAATTGCCTTGTGGAGACCGAAAATAGTTTTTGAAAAACGTTTCATTCTATTCTATTCTATTCTGCCTACAGATGAAAAACTTTGGCTCTATTTTATGAGTGGTCATTATCACGTACATACGTTTTCACAAGTTTTTTGTTGCAGGTTGCAGGACATATCTCCATGAGGACTAATAATGTATGTGTGAGTTTTCAGAATTTTATTATTTCCACAAGTTACTAGTAAAAGACGCTATGCATTTTTTTGTGAGTAAAAATAAAAAAGCTTCTGTAGCCGAAACCGTTGCCCGAAACGGCGCCGGATAGAGAGATCGACTTCAAGCGCATTTTGGTGCTTTTTTATTTTTGGTCTGTCTTATAGTTTCCGAGAAAAACGCCAAAACATGTTGATATTTTCACTTTTTTTTTCTTTTCAAGCGTCGATTACGGCGAAACTATTGGAGTTAGCGAAAAATGTCAAGCCGTTGGAACCGGCTTGAAAAGTTCTACAAAATAGCATGGGTTTCAAGGCGATATCTTAAAAAAAACAATTTTCAAACGCCGATTACAGCTAAACTAAAAGAGTTAGGAGAAAAATGTTTATTCCATCGTAAAGACCACTTGACACTTGATCACTAAATTTTAGCCTGCAAAAAAATCAAAATTTTAAGTCTTGGGAAAAGCTGGTGTAATATGTAGAATGAGCTGCAGAATTCACTGGAACATAACGTTTTGCTCTACGACTTTTAGTTTTTGAGTTATAAATTATTTTGTTAAAGAATAAAGTGTTCCTCTATGATTTTAGGCAAAAAATCGTCGTAAAAATCGTTGTAAAACCTTTTTAGCCATACGTAAAATACGTAAAATGAAGCGCAGAATTCGCTGGAACAAACCGTTTTGCTCTATAACTTTTAGTTTTCATGTTATGAAAGTTAAAATGTTTCTGCAGTTGGAATGTTGTCCGGAGCGACTCCGGGATTTGACGAAAAAATAGATAACTTTATGCGCCATCTGATGCTTTTTTGATTTTTACTCTAGGTCTTATAGTTTCCAAGAAAAACTCAAAAAAATGTTACAATTTTCACTTTTTCTTTAATTTTTAAACGCCGATTACGACGTTAGAGTTAGCGAAAATGTCAAAATCTATTAGAACCGGTTTAAAAAGCTCTACAAAATGGTATAGGATTCAAAGCGATATCTCGAAACAAATTTTTCAATTTTAAAACGTCGATTACAGCGGATCTAAAAGAATCTAAAAAATCAGATAGAATGGGTTGTAATTGATTTTGAGACACGTTCGAAATCGGACATTTTCATACATTTCATGACAAATTTTTCAATTTTCTTATTTTCTCAATTCTCAAAACCATTCGAAAAAGTGGAACTATTTTGATGCTAACTTATGTAAAATGATCCGGAGAATTGATTGGCGTCGAGAGAATCGCCAAATTCTCAATAATTTCGTAGTTTGAATTTTTTTATTTTACCTATTTTTGCATTTGTTTGCAATTTTCTCGAAAACTATTAGTCGGAGAACGATGTTTTTTTTTAAATAGATAAATTAAAAAGAGCTTTCCAACGATAACAAACTTAATGCGGTTACGTATAACGGTTCCGGAATTATTGCTCGATAAATGTTCCGGGTACCCGATATGGACCAAAATCTCGACAAAAAGTGGAAAAATCAAACATAAAAAAGTCTAAGCAATTGACTTTTTTGCACTTTTAAGAACTCGAGAAGGTTGTAAAGGCATAGAAAGTCCATAAAACTTTGCTAGAGCAAGTTTAAAATTTTTTTTATGATTTGACTAGGCAAAAAAATTCAAAATTTTAAATCTTGTGAAAAGCTGATATAATGCGTAAATTGAGCCCTAGAATTCACTTGGACAAACTGTTTTGCTCTACGACTTTTAGTTTTTGAATTAGGTAATATTGTTTTGTTTCTTTTACATTTACTTGGATTTTGTACCAAGGTTGTTCTTGCTTTTATGCCTTTTATACGCATACAATTGATGAAATTATGTTGTACTAAATTTTTCCTGCTCGAGATTGTTTTTTGAATGTGGTTGATCGCGTTTTGGATGTTTTGAAAACTGCTTTTAGCAACCATGTTGAGGTGAAATTAAATCTTATCCAGTGTGATAGCCAGGGCCAGATAGGCGAGATCTCACGGTAAAATCGAACACACTAAATAACACCGGGGATAGTATTCAGAGAGTCGTGATTGCCGATGATTACAATGTAAATCGCATGGGGCCCGTGAAGTGGTCGCACTCGACTTGCACAGCTCCAGTGCAGGTGAAACGATCCGTTCGGAGCTCACTGTGTAGTTAGAGATTATCAATCATCGCTGACAGCTTTATAACTTGGTTCAATTCAGAAACACATCAATATAAATTACGTTTGGAAATTTTTAAATATAATTACCTACACAGAAAGGTGAGCGCTCTGGAATCGTGTGTTTGCTGCGGCCAATTACCGCTATTTATGGTGTACACCAAGCGCTGAAGATTTTACGTTCGAAATAATTGGAGGAGCTCGTAACTAGAACATCTTTGGCGGGGATTTAATTTAATTCCCAGATTCACCCTCTTAACAAGGCTCCTTCCTTATTTCTTCCGTGGAATTTATTAGGAGCACATGTCGGAAGCGATGCTATCGCTGGACATAAACTGGCTAAATAAGTTTCCGTATGTCATACGATAAAAAGCTTATTATTTAATAAACGAATTAACTGCAGCCACCGCTCTTAAATTACCATATAATTAAAAGCTACTTTTAATAATGGCGAGACGTAAACGGCGAGTCTGATAAATATCGCGAAAAAGAGAACGTTAACGTTTTAATTTCAGAAAATGGACGCAATTTGTCTGATGACCAGCTCCCGGTTATATGCTTTTTCATTGTTTTTAGTGCGACCGGTTTAACTGCAAAACTCAATATTTTATTTGCCACAAGGTGCGTTTGTCCAAACACTGACATAACTTTGCATTCCAAATTTAACACGACCAACAACAAATTTCTACATCACTTTTAATAAGACGATTACCTACAGCGAGCAAAACTGCCAAGATGTAAATATTCTCATAACTGCCCACTTTCTACCAAACTGACGTTAATTACGACTTTGTGGATTAAGACTCAGTTGCGCGTTTGGTTCCAGGTTTTAAAACAAAACGAACAAAATCAAAATTTTGGGTGAGACCAAGGGAATCTAAAAGTAGAATTAGTTATGAAGCGTATAATAAATAAAAAGCATTATATTTTTAATCAAAGCCACATTTTGCTATTAAAAAAATTCACATTTGAAACAAAACAATGCAAGGGAATTTGTGTGTTAGTTTTTTTAAACTTAACAACGGTTTTGTCTAAATGACACCAAAAAAATTCTTTGGTTCTTTGTTTTAAAAAGTTACGAGTTCACGAGTTCGAAAAAAAAAAATGTTCCTTATTTTTCATAGTATTCTTTTTTGTTTCTTTGTGTTCTGAAAACAGTTGTATTATTGGGATTTTTGTATCTAGTTTTTTCTACATTACAAAAGAAATCGAAATTTTTTAGTTACATGCTTACCTTAGCTCGTATGTAGAAAATGGTGTTATTTTTGCCATAGATTTCAGTTTTTTGCTAAACAGAAGCAAAAACTTAGCAATTTATGTCGAAATAAGGGACATTAGAGTAAAGTAGCCTAATTTCGGACAGGTTCCTATTTTCGGACGCCAGTACTTCTACGTAACTATATCACAAATTATATAGATAATTTTTTCACCACAGTGCCTATTTGGTTGTATATTAATGATATTGGATGATTTGTAGTTCTGCTTTCGTCTGGTTAGTTAACTGTATTTTTTTGTTGATTTTAGAGTTTTTTAACTCTATTTTCTTTTTTTAAATTTTGGATGAATTACTAGGTAAAGGTAGTATATAAGAATTTTATGTTTACAAAAAGAAATTATTTTTCTAATCATAATTATGATACAAAAGAGATTTAAAGCTAAAAGTAAATTTTAAGATGACCAGAAGAAATTGTTTTTTGGTTATTTAGGGCAGGGAGTAATTAAAATTTATATTTTTAGCGACGTTTCGATTTTGATTAAATCTTCATCAGGCTGCAATATTGATACGTCTTGCCATGTCACCTTTAAGTATCATTTCTGTACCGTTGCTAATCAATGTTGTGGAGCATCTCGCCTGCGGTCCGAATTTTGCGCTTAAGTATGGCATAGCAAGAGGTATCAATATTGCAGCCTGATGAAGATTTAATAAAAATCGAAACGTCGCTAAAAATATAAATAGTAATTACTCCCTGCCCTAAATAACCAAAAACAATTTCTTCCGCTAAAGGTAAAATTGCTCCTAATTTCGGACACCAATTTCAGATATTCTAAATTAGTGTTTCTTGAAGATGGTCTCATATGCACTGCAAATTACAACAAAAAAAGATATACGTTTGTGATTTTTCACTTAATAGTTGACATTCAACTTAAAAAAATGTAACTATTTTATGTTTTTTAAAAGCCAATACAAATTTTTAGTTTTATACTACGTGGTAAATTTTAGCACATCAAATTAATATTTTATTCTTCGACACTGTCAGAATTTACGATTTTTCTCCTGTGTAAGGAAGTTTTGACAACTGTTTGGCATTTCTCAATTCGAAACGTCAGATTATTTTTAACAGATTTAAAGCAATTTTAAGCCTTGTTGAGTCTAATTCGAAGAACAAAATGTTGTATCCAACTTCTCGTGTAAATCGGTTCATTTATTTCACCTCGTGGATGATAAACCTCTCGCTATCACTCGACGTTTAAAAATCCACTCGTGAAATAAAGCGTCCGATTTACACTCAAACTCGTTAAATAATATACTATTGAAATACTCGAAAGAAAGGGCAAAAAATAGTCTATCGAGTATCACACGAGAGTGAGAATAAATTAGAAAATTATTTTTAATTTATTCCTCTTGTGATATTAGTTTCAAAAATTGTGTTACCTTTCCTTTTCTGGATTTTTTTTTCAAGATTTTGTCATAGCAAACTGAAAAGTCACTGATTTGGGTCAAAAATGATGCGCTACTTCTATTATTTTCCTTTCTTAAGCCGTTTTTTTTAACCAAAAACTCTATTGCTTTACGACATTCTATCCAAACTAAGGAAATTTGTGTCTGCTTTAGGTACTTTAGGAGTAAATTTAGCTTGTTTAGGATTTAAAAAGTTGTCAAATTGGCTCAAAAATGAGGTTATTTGTGCCTCCTTCGGTCGTTTTGGCACGTTTCTTAGCCAGAAACGCAATTATTTAGAGGAATTTAGTTAATGAAAGCCAAAAATTTCAAATTGGTTTAAACATGCTTTTAATTTTGCCTTTTAAAAATAAAACGTTTCTTATAATTTTTTTTCAGAAAAAATTATTAATTATTCTATTTATTTATTCTATCCAGAGATCCTAGTCATCTTTCTTAATCACTAACTAATCAAAAACGTTGCACTTTTTTGAAGGGGCGTACAAACTATGGAATAGCTACCCAATTTTTCAAAATTTGCAAGCGAGATTGTATCAGAATATGTTTTTATTTTTATTTTTTACGTTACCTTTTTGGGACACTGCATTGTTTTCTGAAACTAACGTGCAATTATGTATAAAAATACGTGTGTGTTTGTTGTCGTATTTTATAACTTAATAAAGTTAATTAGCGCCGACATGACGGCATTGCAGAGAACAATAAAGCGCATTGAAAGCCAGGCAAAGCTGCGATTGATCGTGTCGACAATAATGACTTGTCGGCAACGTAAACCCGTCGTCAGTCAATAATCGCGGAAAGTCGCCTATTTAACATCTGTGTCCTTTGCGGCGGCACAAATCTCTTCAAAATTCCACGGACAATGGCCGCCGTGTTGACGGCTCACTTGGTATAGGTAGGTATAGGTATCGGGTGCGACCCTAACACAAAGAATAATAATAAAGTTGTAAGCGCATACTACTCGCAGCTTATTATCCAACTCAAATATCATCGCGAAACGTTAAACACTCGACTCACGAGTGGACTGGTCATACGTCTTTACAGTAGATGACCATAATCGAGTTACACGTATTTATTTGGATTTTTAAAGCGTGTTTGTCGGCGCGTTAGCTGCGCTTATGGTTCAATTGCAAAGGTAATGTAGTCATTATGGCAGAGTTCGCACGAAGAAGTGATGGTGAACTCGTCGCGCCACGAAATGCTGTTGACAGGGATCACTTATGCGTCGACATGCCTCTAACTTACAATATGCAAATATGCATGACAGACCGATGCGATCTGTAGTATAACCGAGATTGAGGCCGCAGGCAAATACATGATAAAGTGGACGAATACAAAAATCTTAAATAAATTTTATTCTCATAAGTGGACTTGAGAAGAATCTCTAGCACATAGCTTTAAATTGATGGTTCTTACGAAACCAAAAGAATTTTGTATATTATCATAATACTCATAATTTACTGTTCTTTCGTTATTTCTGTCCATTTTTTGAGAGGAAGACAGTTTATCCTAAAATAATCCTATTGAATTTTTGTAATACAGGGTGTATCAGAACTCACTCCCCACCGGAAAAATGGATGGCAAAAATGAAAAAAAAATTTAGGTCTTTTATTCTTCGTTTGCAAGATACAGAGGTCTCAAAGTGACCAATCCCAGAAGCTCTCCCCCAGGTGTAGTGTATATGTCGTAGGCTAATTGTAAAATCAGGCGTATTATAAAAAGCCTAGTCATATTGTAAACGACTGGGCAAATTGTAAATGAATGAATAAATGTAGGGTTTTTAAAATGCGACTGAAAATTTTAGGAGTATTTAAAACGCGTAACCAG
Source organism: Tribolium freemani (assembly GCA_939628115.1). Lineage (NCBI taxonomy): Eukaryota > Metazoa > Arthropoda > Insecta > Coleoptera > Tenebrionidae > Tribolium > Tribolium freemani. The sequence continues at coordinate 12,115,621 of OW626785.1, read as the reverse complement.
TTTTCGTCTAATTGTAAAATACCTATGGTTCATTTACAATATGACTGAAACGAACCTGCATTATTTAGGCGTATTATAATGCGCAGTACTATTGAAATTTATACTTTGGACATTAAATTTATATTATAAATTATCGTTTTAAAATGCTGGAAGACACAGAAAGATGTCTTCATTAATAAAGGGTTGTATTATCAAGAATTACAAAAATTTTACGGTGATAACTGATAAGTATAGAAAGAAAAATTAACATCAAAATCAAAATACTACACGGGGAATAATGATAGTTGTGCAAAATAGGCATTTCAGAGGGTCATACTAGTGATAGTAGAACTTAAAATAAGTGTTATATAAGTGAAAATAACAACTTGCCTTATCAGAATGTTTACAGTTATTAAGATATAAGCGGGTTTTTGTCGATGAATAAATTTAATTTTGGGGTGCAATTTTACTGTTTTTTTTTTATTAAACTATCTAACTACAATAGAAGGTGGAATTTTATAAAATGTTTGATGGTATTTCTCATTCATATACACAACGACTGAATGTAACCAGTCATTTTCAAATAGGTGGACAGTATTAAAAACCATTTTACACTATGACGAAAACTCGGTAGGCGCTTTATAATACGCCTAAAATTTTCAGTCGCATTGTAAAAATCCTGTATTTATTCATTCATTTACAATTTGCCCAGTCGTTTACATATATGACTAGGCGTTTTATAATATGCCTGATTTTACTATTAGCCTACGACATATACAGCGTAGCCTACAACTCTCTTTGCGTTTGGGAAATAAGAACGTTTCAAAGTAGCCAATCACCAAAGGCCTTGTTCCGCAGGATTATAGGAATAAAACACGTTGCTAAGAAACCAAAAATAGGTAGAACGCATTATAAAAATGTGCATTTGAAATATTTTTCATTCCTTAGCAGCGCATCTACTGTATGCAATACACCTAGGAGAGAGCTTCTGGGATTGGTCACTTTGAAATCTTTTTATCTCCCAAACGAAGAATAAAAGATCTATTAGCTGTTTTAAAACTATGTAAACGTCAACGTCGTATTTTCTCTCTAAATTAGTTGTTATAAATTATTTATGCCCTTCAAAAAACTAATAGCTCATGTAATTTATAGTTCCAATGAGATATATAATCATTAATAACTATTTACATTTTTATCAACCTTATTTGAAAAAATAATTTGGTAAAATGCGACGTTGGCGTTTACATAGTTTTGAAACAGCTAATACTTTTTTTTGCATTTTTGTCATTTCTATTGCTGTTACCACCAGCACATTTCCGGTGGGGAATGAGTTGTGGGCCACGCTGTATAGTAGATGCGTTACTAGGGAACGAAAAATAATTCAGGTGCCGACTTTTATTGTCCGTTCTACTTATTTTTTGTTTTCCTAGCAAAGTGTTTTGATTCCCTAGTCCTCCAGAGCAAGGCCTTTTGTGATTGGCTATTTTCAAACGCTCTTATCTTCCAAACGCAGAGTTAGAACTTTTTTGTAAAGGAACTTTATCTTCAGAATTGGCTAAACTATCATACCTGATTTATGAATTTGTGCTAAAAGAGGGACCTGTGTGTTGTAAGGATTTACACGTTGGCAGATTTGGTGTAATTTTTAGGAAAAAGGGAATCTTTGTGATTCCTACTATAGGATCAAATTTGGATTGAGGACTATTTGTCTTTGACTTTGTGATACCTACTATAGGATGAAATTTGGATTGAGGACTATTTCTAATTTTGAATTTTGAATCATTCTCTTGGGAAAAATTCTTTCAGAACATTTATAATATTAGTTTTTGTGAAAAGCTTTAGAAAAAATTGTAGAATTATTATGTTTAAATTTCACCCAGTAACAAAGCCTATCCAGATCCAGGTTACACACAATAAAAAAGGACGACTTCTCAGGATAGGCCAATGTGAATATGAAAATCTTGTCTGCCGATAAAATGCAATCATGCCCATACCTAATTCACTAACCTCCAGAAAGCACACTCGAAAATAAGCTTTAGAACAAGATAAACATGTAATCCCCATGTTCGAGAACATCTATCAAATTTTGAGATTCGTGCAAGTTCAAGTGCAAGTGCAAGTTCACTGAGCAGTTATTTTCTTTAATCTCAACTATTGTTATCATAAGTGCTTTAATACTATCCCCATGAATGTTTATTTGATTTTTTGTAATAGTTGAAGTTCAAGAACTTTGCTACAGTAGCACAATTAAGCCTGTTTTTTTTAGATATGCACCTAGCTGTATTTTATGCCAAAAAGGCCCCCCTTTAAATTGTTTTACCGTTTGCATGTGTATGTATAAAATGCATTTGTGACTTTGCTATTTTGTGTATGGATAAGCATGTCCTTTATTTAAATTCGAAAGCACTACAAAAACGAAAAACGTTATTTATAGGAAATGTACTTACAAAAGCACCAACGGAGGAGTGGCGCTAGACATAATTATGTTTAAACGATTGTCGGCTTATAAAATTACATAAAAATTACTTGAATTGTATGTAAATCGTAGAAATAATAGAACCTTTCTTAAAACGTGATACTACTCAAGAACAGGCTTCTTACGGTACCGGAATAAGAGTGGGTTCTAAGAAATAATAATAAATTTATAACTAATCATTTGAATAAGATAACATTAAGCTTTGTTGTTGTACTCAAAATACAGTAAGTGCGACACACTAAAGATACTCTAATTACTAAAATTATAATCAACAACAAAATTTTTGCAACTGAAACAACGAAAGGGTGCAGAATTTTTAAAACGAATTCAGACCTGCAACACGTTTTTTTAGCATTCATTGTTTTACTCTCAAATTATTAGGTACTTGGACATTTACTTTTTTTTCTATCACGTCTAGGGTTTTCAGAAATTGCATTTTTAGTAGGAAAAGGTTTATGATGGAAAATAAAACCAGAAAATTTCTCGTCCTTGTTCGATTAATTTGTATTGAATTAAGATTGAATTGTGAATAAACTCACGACTGAAATGCTAGAAGGAAATAAAGAAAGAATGAGTAATTTGGCTGTCAAAAGATAAATTTATTATTAATTTCTTTTAATAAAGTGTTATTTGATAAACAATTTGCATTTATGAATTAAAACCTCATGTGATGTGGAAGTTAGTACGTGTAGATACGTACTCCCTTGCGAGAAACGCAGTAGATAGAGTGTTAAAACAAGTAGTTATTGTATAAAGACAAAACCACCTGTATTAAACAGCTCAACATCGCTATTTATTGGAAGGTGAGTCTGCGGTTTGGGTTTGCGGTGCGTATCCAAAACACTTGCATAGAAACCTAAAGGTAATAAATTAGAAAATAACAGGTTGCAACAGTTTGGTCTAGAACCGAGCGCATTGTTAATAAATATAGTCTTGCAGCAGCACGATGTTGCAGTCAGGAATGTCAAGCTTTTCCAGCGATGATGGCGTGAACAGGTCGAACTCGATGGCTGTGCCCTGAAAAGCGGCTTAAGACATTTAACAATTTATTTTTATTTGCATTTGCGGTTTGTTTTTACTGTTTGGTAAACTGAAACTGGAGTCGTTTAGGCAACTTGAGCATGCAACACGAAACGGTGGCGGTGATAAATATAGCAGGGGCGCTGAAACCAGTTTTAGCACCGTCGCGGTCCGCTTTTGGGAATTTGCTTGAATTCTCGCCGATTTATGATTTTCTACAGGGGAAAGGTGTGCTGCACGCTGCCTCACACGAAATAATTAACTACTCGAAAACTTACACCGAAATTTACTAACCCGTTTTGTGCTCGACACCGAATGAAGTGAGAATTATTGTAATAAAAAGCTTGCATGCTTCTTCCCTGCAACGCCAAAAAGGCAAACACTCTCTTCTGTAAACATTTTAACAGAAAGAAGATAAAAATTTATTTACTGTTAAATTATACATGTTCTCAAGACATTCCAATGTTCGAGGAACATTGTTATTGGTTAATATCCATTTCACGAATTTAATAATACCCAATGTTAAACTGTAGCTGTAAAATTTTGATCATAGAATGGTCTAATATCGAGTACTACTACCTAATTTTGATTGCATTTAGTAAAATTACAACCTAAGTATAGGTACATATAAAAATCAAAATAATGCCAAATTCATGCTGAGAAAAACGCTTTCATGGGTTCCAGAGTTCAAAACATGGTTACCTAGTAGGTCTACTTTATTGATACTATTGCATAAAAAGATGTCTTTGAAAAAGAGTCTTAGCTTCGTATTATTTCTGCTAGTTCATAACTCGATAAATAATAAACGTACGCACATTAATCCATTGTAAGCGTATTAAAGCAATATTGATTATATTAAGTTATCTTTCTGTTACTAATGGACAAACGTGGTAATTACTTCCAGAGGTAGAATAAGATGCGATGATTAGACGTATTTAGAGAGAAAATACAGTAATCAAACGTGTGCAACCGTGCGTTTCAAATTAGACGGACAAAGCAATGCGCTTCTCGCTTCGAGCGTATTTTTAGTATATTCGTGATCAAATTTTATCCTCACAGCTATAGCCACATTAATATACGATATCGAGTAATTACCTCCTCTGGAAATTCATTACATTTTACGGCAACGCAATCAGTAAATTTTAAAATGTTTACAGTTTTCACCAAAGCACCGAAGTATTTATTCGGAGAAAATGAAATTAGGAGAATGTCCGTGTAGAATCCATTGTTATCCCATTTGTGGCGGGTATTAGTTTTGTGGGTAGAAGTCGAAATAAGCATGGAAGCTGACAAGACAAGGCAATTTTTTCGTTTTTCGAGTAATTTCACGGCTACTGAAAAAGGTTATTGTGTCAAGATGAGGAGTAGATGAGGTTGGTGTAATTTAAAATAGCGCTAAGCTCAACAAAGGACGTCGAAGGTCTCACTGATTACAATTTCCTTTTTTCAGCAGTTGGCGCCAGTCAATCTATTTTTTGTGTTGATTAATTCTCAATTGATTGAGACTTCACGTTTGTTTTAAGATAGATAGTGGCCGTCGTTGTAGGCAGACAATCTGGATTGTTTTTCGTGTGATAAAGCGGGTGACAAAATTTGTAAGCGGCTTACCTGGTAAACCGACAGACTAAATGGTGGATTTTCGCCGAATTAATTCTACAGTCGGAATTTGATACGTCTTTAAAGGATTCTGTTACTAAAAGAGCTTGTAAGGCGCTCGGCCACCGCTTCATTTCATGCGCTGTGGACCTGGATCAAATTGGAACCCGGACTAGCCAAAAGAAGTTATTAAATAGAAAGACTTCTGCTTTTTATTTCCTTTTTTCACAAGTGATATTTATTTATAAGACAGGGCTTTCTTCAGCACCAAATGAGAGCTTTATATACATTTCTGTTGAGACGGTATAATTCTTTGATTGAGTTTTAATTCGTTTGTTAGCTGGCCTCGCAGAGATAATACACTCCATCAGAGAAATTAATTCAAAAGTTCGGGTTTTTTTTGGTGTGTACGAACTAAAATTTTGGATTAAATGAATAAATTTGAAACTGCGTGGACAAGAAAGTGTTTTGAACCTCTTAAAAACCCGACATAAATGTTACACCACTTTTCGTTTGAGTATTCTTAACATTGTGTTTTTTTTGGTTGTTTTTTTTTGGTATTTTTCTTCTTTTCTTTTTTTCTCCAATATTATCCACTTATTACTTACTAACTTATTTATAAATTCATTATTGTTGATATTAATATTTCTCATTACTGAACACAACACATGATATCAAAATATCATAGTCAGGTCAGGGGTTGGGTCAACCTGTATCTACATAGCTAGTCTAAGCTTTCATTACCTCAATTAATTTATGGAAATAAAAATGTAGAAAAAGTTTGGTCGTAAACGTGAACATACCAGTAATTACGTGTCTAATTTATGAAAAACATGTTTAACACCATGTACACGAATGCCAAGAATGTGGAAGAAAATTTCCTTAAGCAAAATAAAAAATCGAAACGACAAAACTACATCAGATCTATAAAACCCCGTCTGGTAAAGTTAGTTTGATTTATGTAGGCATTTCTCGTGTCCGTGTTCACACACGACGCACTCCAAGTTCACAAATAACACTGTTTAACACCAAGACCCTTCTTTAGACGAAAAGGGCATTTTATTTTTATTGAGATGCTGAATGCAATTTTCATTGCAGGGATTTATAAAAAGTGGCTTTTTTAGCTGTTTTCGTGTGAGATTATTAGTACTTTACCTTTCACCAAAAAAGTCGAAAGTTTCCGTAACCCGTTTGTTTCTATAATAAGCGTAAAGTAATCACATTTTTCAATTATCATGTTACAAAAATGTATACCTACCATATTTTCCAACAAGGTAGGTACTAGGTACCTATATGATTTTTCTGTAAGAGAAAGAACATTTTTAACTCCAGGCGTAATTTGAGGCTTAAAAAATGTTATTACCTACACGAAAAAGTAAAACCAATACAGGCACTCGGTTTCAAATTTGAATTGCATAAAACTAAATAGAAACCACTCATTTTTTATCTTTTTGTGATTAGAAAAATGCTAATAGAAATACCGGTAGGGCCTCTTAATTAAATTGTTAGGATGAGGTGATTTTCAGCTCTTGGCAGGACAACATCGTTTATTGTCTTGTGTTACCGACCTCAATAGATTTCCAAATCAATTTTATTATTGGTATTATGATTATGTCTAAGGAAAAACTACAGGAAACTTGAAGCTGAAGTGTTAAATTGAATTTATTTATTTACACCCGGTCCATTCCCCGTTACAACTTCAAGTTATAAAAAACGTCAGGACTTAATAATAACCTCTAAAAATTATTGGTAATGTCTTGATCAAATAAAGGAAGTTAAAAAAATTCAACAAATTGCAAAAAAACTACCAGGGGCCTACTTCATAAAACTTTTTACAATTCATTTACTTGTCACTTGTCTACTTTTTCTATGGTAACCTAATGTAATTAATGTACTAGTACTAATGTAAATAATAAACTTCTCACTTGTAAAAATCAACTTGTGATTTTTATGAAACGGGCCCCAGTAGTTTCATCTGTCTACATTACCTACAATAAAATGATTTATTTCTGCAAGTAATTTTAAGCTACAACTAAAAATGATTCTGTTTTGAAAAGACGAAGGCAGTAAAAATTTATTAATACCCGAGAAATACACCGCTCAACAATTGAACTGGATGTTAACTATTTTTCTGCGTTTAACTGCGTTTAACTGAAATGGAAGTAACTTAGAAGGCGATACCTCAGAACTTTATTAATACCATTGAGTTTGTTACTCAATGTTAATACTATGTTAATACTAATTGGATAACGAGTCTTCCATATAGAGTAAGGGCCTCAAGAAAAGACTGGAGAGTTCCCAGACGTTTTAGAAGTTTTTCCCAATATCCATTTCAATTGTTGAGCAGTATATTTTGGGATTGGGATTCTCTGAGAGTTTTCATCAGCCCTCCCTTTACCTAAGTTTAGCAGTTTTCGAGAGATTTCACTTTTAATATTTTTTGGATTTGCAGCTTCCACAACATACCGACATAAGTCGGTAACTTTCTCAGTTTTAAACATTGTGAAATTATATCTGGCACAGTATCTGGGCGTTTGTGATTACCCTTTCGAGATTTAAAACTGCCAGCGGAAAAACCTAAGATTTTTCTTCCGAATTCCCAAATGCCATTTTAAAATTATTGAAAATGGTAAACTTATCAATTTTTGAAGGGGGAGGTGCAAATATAAAAAAAATAAAAATTGTAAATACGTATCTTGAAAACGGCCACACTTAGGCTAATGAAAACTCTTTCCATAATTCGAGTAATCGAAAAATGCAATAAGAAACATAGCTTTCTAATAATTATCATTAATGGAAGACGTCAGAAAAACTGCATTAAATAAAAAAAAATTAAATTGAAATACAAACACTTTGATAAGTTAAGAAGTTTTACAAATTGATAACTGCTCTTAATTTCAGTTCATTTCAATCTTCTCACGCAATCGGTAAAAATTAAAAATTAGTTGTTCTTTATCAGACCTCTGATAAGAATTCTGGGTTAGAGGTGTTACTAGCAAGGTGCTAGTAGCTATTTTTGTAAAAATTCCGTAGCAAAACGCCCCTTAAGTTTATAAAATATACACAACATAAAAAAAACAAACATAGAAATTATTCCGATGAGCTGTTTTCCTATTTTTGTCCATTGCGTCGATATCTGGCTGCTTCTAATAGATCCCGCCTGAAATTCTAACTAAACCCTAACTAACGGCATCAGTATTTTATCAGTATTTAAACTTTGTTGAGTAGATTGTAATTTAATAAAATTTATTTTTTAATTTTGCTCTTTCACCAACCGCTACTGGAAAATACTCAAACGAAATTAAATTTGCATTTAGCACCCCAAAGCCCATTTTTCGTCGAGAGAAAGGAGTGAAAATTTGTTGGCAGTGTAATAAAAAAATCAACGTTTGCAAAAGTGAAGAACCGATGGTGAGGTTCTCAGTGCCTCTCACCCGCAGGGGGACATTATCCTGCGGCGCGTTCGTCGCTCGAACCCAGCGTTAGCGGCAGGCGGCATCCAGCGTTACCTTCGGTGCCTGCTATGGTACCTACCACACAAGGAATGCGTGTGAGCCCGTTAGTAAAAGGCTGGCGGGGTCGCGCCCATGACAGGGTGTAATATATAACGTCCTCAACAAACAGCGCCCGGTCCTCCCACCGCTCGAGATCTTCATCTTCACCGCCACAGCTGGCTTCATTCCGAGAACGAGAACCTGTAACCTGGGGCCGAGCGCACCGCCTAGATCGAGATGATCTGCTAGAAGAGGCCGCGGTTATCGCGTCTGTGAGCGGGCCGGACTTATCGGGATGCTTTACGATTTCATAAATTCGAGCTAATTATTGTTTTCGGGACGCAATTTCAGCGATTTTTCAGCCGAGTTGCGCGTCTGACCGGCTATTGAAGTCGCCGAGAGTCGACCGGTTGCCGCCGCGAGACGCAATTCTGTGACTATGAGCCTATTAGCGAGAAGGGGAATAATGTCTTAATTCAGCACAAGTCGGGAAAGAGACTGCGGAATCAGACCGACATGACATGCTTTCGTTGTGTCAAGACGGAGTGTGAATGCACAACGCATTTGCAAACAATATATTTATTCTGACAGTGAATGAAATATGACGAGGCTCTTTAGGAATTAAAACACGTTTAAGGAAAATAATGCAGAATGCCATTGTTGCGTTTTGAGCCAATTAGGACTTAAATACGTGCAGCAGGATTCATAATGACTTCGAATTTTCATTGTGTGATATGTTAATTTTATGCTAATCGAAATTGCCAATTAGTTATAACCTAAGAAGTTAGATACGCTTACTAGCATATTTAATAGACTTTTATTCATAAAAAATTCACAAAGAAGTTTACTTAAATATTTTTTACAGACGAATAAGTTTGTAAAATGGATTCATGCATAATAGAAATAAACAAGATGTTATCAGCAATCAAAACTTTGCACTTACGACAAGGTTACACGTTGCAAATAATACTTGTGAATAAATTATTTAATATTCTTTTAAATAAATAGCACAGACCGACATGATTTTTGGTGTTTACAGTGTTGTTGTATTTTTTACTAATTTGGTGATGCTGATTACAAATCCACCACTCGTTTTTCTGTATCACATCAGGTTTTCGAAAAAAATCTACATAGCAATAATTTTTACTTATTTCAAAAAATTAATTTAAATCATTCGGTTTTTGCACTTTTTCTGTGATTTTTACCACCTCTCGTCAGAGACATGTTAGTTACAACAGCACAACATCCATGCGTAACCTAAAATATGAATCTGGATGGCTGATTACACTAGTTTACAAAAATTTGTTTTTCTTTTACCAGCAGATAATTTATACTGATTTTGTTTTCGTTTTATTCACTGATAACTAAAATATATGTCACATTTGTTTATCACGTCTAGTTTTTTTAATATATTCACTAAAAGTTTTGAAAATTTGTTTTTGGTGTCTAGTTTGGCATTCGTTTTTTCTGTGATAAACTAATTGTTAAACATTGTATTTGCTTTAAAATTTCGTCAAGTGAGTGTAGATTAAGCCCAAACAACTTTTGTTTTGTTTGTGGTAAAATTATCCTAATAAAACCTGGGAAACTTAGGCGATCAAATGGTAAACGTTTTCATCAAGTGGTTATGAAAAGTGGTATATAAAGGTTTTGGGGATAAAAATATGTTAGTCGATTACTGCTGGTTACAATAAGAAAAACTTACACTAATCATTACAAAGAAAGAAACAATCTGTGTCATTTTTAATTTTTTTAAAGTTTTGAATCAATCTTTTTTGTGGTGTTTTTAGCATTCGTTTTTGACGTGATTAACAAATTGTTAAATATTTTATTTGCTTTAAAATATCATCAGGTGAAAGTAAATTAAGCCCAAACAACTTTTTCTATGTTTGTGTTTAAATTATCCTAACCAAACCTGGGAACCTTAAGCGATGAACATGGTGAATGTTTCCATCAAGGTTTAAAGTCTTATGAAGAGAGTTATTAAGGTTTTTGGGCTAAAAATATGTTATTCGTTTACTACTAGTCTAAATTAAGATAAACTGACCATGATAGTACAAAAGAAGAAGCAGTTTGTAACATTTTTGATGTTTTGATGATGAATACTGATATTTTATAATAAATATATAAAAAACTTGACGTCCTAATTTTTTTTTGACTTCAGTATCAGACTTAGGGTTATTTATTCTAACGATACACATTGGTTTCATCTATTGGTAAAAAACGTTGTAAACTAGTGATAGTGATTATTGTTGGTCTATAAAAAAATTACTCCAAGATGTAATTTTTTGGAAAAACGCAAGAGGTGTCAGTCGGAAACACGTCATCTAATATTTGAAATTAATAATTTTCCCGAAAACGTTTAGAATAATAATAATTTCGACAATTTATAATGAACTTATTTGTGTAGAAAAAAAATGTGATGGAAAGAAACTGTGAGTACTATTTGAATTCAGGACAATTCAGGACAAAATGTGCACGATATATTTTGAAAGGGTTAATAAAAATGTCTACTTTGCACGTCAAAATATTTTATATTAAAATTCGAGGACACACAATCACCATCATCAGTCAAATTAAAATTGAAAATTCAAAAACTTCGTTGTAACCTCCGTGAATACAGCGTGTATCAGAACTCGCTCCCCACCGGAAAGGTGCATATAGTTTAGGCAATTCTGAAGCTAAAGTTCCTTTACAAGAAAATTCTAACCCTTCTGCGTTTGGGAGATAAGAACGTTTGAAAATAACCAATCACAAAACACCTTGCTCCGGAGGACTACGGGAACAAAACACGTTGCTAGGAAATCAAAAATATGTGGAACGGACAATAAAAAAGTGCACTAGAGTTATTTTTCATTCCTTAGTAACGGATGTACTGTATGCAATACACCTAGGAGAGAGCTTCTGGGATTGGTCACTTTGAAACCTGTGTTTCTCCCAAACGAAGAATAAAAGACCTACTTTTTCTTCATTTTTGCCATCCCGATTGCTGTTATCACTAGCACCTTTCCGGTGGGGAGCGAGTTCTGGTACACGCTGTAGATGTTGTATTATTCACAGACTTGGTGATAGAATATGAAGGATTACAATAAAATTTTTATGAAATTTACATTAAATTACATATAAATATATGAAAATTTGAAAAGATAGAAATTTCTACGCCTTATTTTTTTATTTAAAAAAATTATATTGTAGTCCTTCATGCTATTCAGGGAGGTTACAATGAAGTTTTTTAATTTTCAATTTTAATTTGACTGATGATGGGGATTGTGTGTCCTCGAAACATGTTTCATGAATTTTAATATAAAATATCTTGACGTGCAAGTAGACATTTTTATTAACCCTTTCACATGAAATATACAAAAACACCTCCCAAAATTAAAACACCGTCCACAAAATTTTCATATGTCGGCCTTTGTAATCTTCAGTTCTAAATATCGAAAATATGAGATGGAGAACCATACAACCATACAACTTCTGGATTATCCATCAGATTACTGCAATTTTATTTTTCATTTCAATAACATAGGGAACTCTAATCCCAATTTCATCATCTTCCTGGCTAAGAATATGATACGGATTAGAAATTAATCTGTAATCGATTTTACCGATTATTTCTCTATTCTGGAATAATAAAGACATTAAACAAAAATGTCTTTAAAGAAATGACTTTATTACTCAAACACCAAGGTATTTTTAAAATTTAATAACTAAAAACAACGCAGCGATAGGATCTTTTCTTAATTAGAAATATTATGTTGTGTTTTCCAAAAAATAAAAATAAAATAAAAAATTATGTCACTGAACTATTTTATTAGGTTTGAATCAACTTTCTTTTTTTCAAGACTTACAACTATATTTTTACAGGATATGATGTCGTCACACTGACTTTAAATATTAAAAATAACATAATACACAAAGCTAGTAGATTTGCTGCAACATTTATGGATATAAATAAGGCTTTCGACAGCATATAACATGAACATGAAATAAATAGTCCAATTCAAATTACCTCTTATGGTTGATTAAAATCTATCTAGAAAACAGAACCTTGAGAATAAGAGTGACTTCTGTACTATAGGTATAGTACAGAGTGTACTGTATAGGTATTCTGTCACATCTGCAATTATTATAGACATGAAGATCCTGATAATTTAGATGCTTAATACTCGTACATTTGAAACAATAATACAGGGTGTATCATAAATACGTGTGTTAATTTTACCCCGTAAGAAAAACATCAAGTACAAAAACTTTTCTAAATAACATTTTTCTGAATTCTTATTTATTATTTTTGCTGTTTTCCTCCTTTCTTTTGTGCAAACGAGCCGGTCAGTGTTTAATAATTAATTTGTATTCATAGCAACAATTTTCATTGTTGTTTTAAATTGTTTAAATTATCCGTTTCTATTACAACGTAAATAGTTCGGCGCTTTTATTTTTCAACCCATAGGCGGGTACACGTTTCAATATCTTATCTTTTCCAAATTTTAAATAAATTTGCGAAACTTTTATTGAAAAATTACAAAAAAAAAATGTTTTATTTGTTGAGCTCTATTACCTGTTAAAATTAACACATGTATTTCTGATACACCCGGTATATTATCCTTTATTAAGTTTTATGCTGTTACGATTTGGACACAAAGTTATAAAGGCTAAAGCTAATAATTATTATAAATTATGAATCTTGTGGAATGAGAATTAAAAAAATTAGTTTCGTGCATGTAATGTAGCTTGAGGTTGAAGTTGAAAAATGGCAGTCTATATGCCAAAATTAGAATAATATTACCGTATCACACATTTGTAAAAATTAATTTTACTAACCATTCAAGCGCGTTTATTGCAAATTTTCTTGTTAGTGTCTGATATGAAGCGAGTGTTTCTTGTTTCTGCCTATTAGAAAAATCGCATTAAAGTATCATCACTCCATTATCATTAAAATTACACCTCTCACGACTGAGTATGGCGATTATGGCGACATACTTTAGTCCTCTCCTCTTATCAGCTACGCCTTTCTTGAATACCTTTTGTATATATAATCTCGACAAGTAAAATAGCCTGAGCTTAGTTCGGCTCACTAAGTAAGCTCATGGCAATTTTTCTCCACGTCCTATTTAATTAAGTTATCTGAAATCATCAAACTAACGAACCAGTCCGGTCACTTGCCACATGATATAACCACTAACGTTTAACATTAACACTGATTAAACACTGTGTTATCAGTATTATTATCGGCATTGGCTGGAATAATTGCTAATTAAAGTTATTAGAATTTATAATTGCGCTTTGGATTTATTTTAGCCGAGCTTTGTATTTCTTTGCCGCGTATTTCTTAATCTAATGCTTTAAGTAATTAACTTGGTTACCGATCTATGGAAAATAAATCAAAATGGCAAATTAGTTTATCAACACACTTATCATTTCTCACGGAAATTACAAAAATGTTCTTAATTGTCAATTATTTCATTTCTTTGGCTAATAGCTAGATCCATCACGAACAATTAATAAAATTAGTTGGTGAAGAGCGGAAATTATGAAATTACAGAAAATTGCGTGCCGCAAGTTTTTGTGGAATGCCTTCTTCCTTTTATCTATTGTATCAGTTTCTGAAAGATTACTTCCTCGAATTTACAGCTTTACACATCACCTGCTTTTTGGGAAAAAGCTCAATCGTTACAGTTACCTGTGGCTTTCCCAACATTCCCATTTTATCTAATTATAATGGAGCATAACGAGATCATTGATTAGCTCCAGATTTACGATTTGATTGTAGTTATTTTATCTTTATGTTCGATGCATGAAACAGGTGCGCATTGATTAAGGCCGAACAGTAAAAACTTTTAATTAAGAAATAATTCAATTAGTTGGTATCAATTGGAGTCGGAGGGAAAAAAGTTTTCAATTATGGAAAAGCGCCCACTTTCTTTCGCGTCATCCGTCGATGATGAATGGCCGTAAAATATGAAAATGTATTCATAACAAGAGTTTCAGTGGCGTGTATGTAATTGAAACATTTATCTAAACTCTTTTCAGGGTGTAACGTTAATTATTTTTGTACTCCAGCAAAACTGAAGCATTATTAATAGGTTATTTGCATAGTCATTTACAACTGCTTAAAGATCCATCATGATGCGCCCATGGCGAGTTCACAGCGGTCCGTAAAATACTCGAAATTGTTTTGAAATAAAAAACAAGCCGAGGAGAAAAATTCAATAACTGCATTAACGAAACAAAGCTCTAAATGTCAAGGCATCAGCAGACAAACAAAAAGCCACCGGACAATCAGGACGAAAAAGTCATTCTTCCTTTGTACACAAAACGCTTACTTCTATTCATCTTGAATAAAAATGTGTCAAGTGACAACGGGGCACGTTCAAGATCTCGCTCTGTAAATGAGTTTGGTTTACCTGGAATTGGGTGCCATTCCATCATTCCTTACCAGGTTTATTGACACCATAACTTTTTAACACTTCCGTTCACAAATTACCACCATATCAAATTCCTACAGGCGTTAATTATGTTAATTCGTCAAGAAGCCGCCAAATTTTCTTTGCCACTAATATTGTCAATAGCGATTCGTTCCTATTTTTGAACAATCATTAATCAAACGCATTTTTCAAAGCGTGAATGAGTCCGGTTATGTGTCGCCTGATTGTTGCTACATTTTTAGCGGCGACTCATTAATTTTATTTACGGCGATTATAAATAGCAATAACAGACTTATTTAATTTAAGAGCTTGCCGACATTAATGTGACAGTTGGAAGGAAATAATAAATTTTTCAAACCTATGTTTCAACTTCTACAAAATCATCATAAAATTATTTGAGAACAAGTTGGAATTAACTTTTCATTTAGACACATTTTGCGTGGACTTTCTCTTACCTGGGCATTGTTGTTATGTCTTAATAAAGCTCAAGGTGTACGAGCAAAATAAAAAAGCCAGTAAAGCTCGTTTAGTCTTGTGAGCAATACAATAGACAAAACTTAAAGGTAAAGCTCACTTTAATGGTCTTGAAATATCTAGCTCCATAAATGCTACATCATAAAGGCGTTGTTTGTCCTTTTTGTGTCTGAAGCATTTACACATCTGTACTGGCATTTCTTGGTGTTTCCACATAACCACATAACTAAATCATTTATTGCACTTTGCTGCAAATACGTTATTTTTTCTGTATAATTAAAAAAGTGTCTAAAATAATTATTCTTAAAATTATAATCTCGTCTTTATTAATACAATTTTATTTAGTTATGCATTGAAAAAGTGTCAGTGAAACTGGGAAATTACAATTAATTGTTTTTATTTTGTTGAATGTGCCCCTTCGCTGATTTTTCTTCTTGTTTTCATGGTGCTTTTTGGTGGGCAGATTGTGATATCACAGAAGTTATTTTAGAACAAACATTTCGGATAATTATTATGACTTTATTATCGATGTAACGGTACAATTAATAAGAGAATGTTTGATAAAACCCGCTCATGGGCACGAAACTGAAATCTTCTTGGAATTACAGAGCAGCAAGCGTAGAAAAAATTACAGACCTGATGAGATAAATCAGCTCCACGTTATTAATTTAAAAATCAGATTTAGTTACATAACATGTGGCCTTATTCGCTCCGCTAAATTAGAATTAGATGAACTCTTCACGCGAATAGCGTATAATTTAGTCGTCTATCACTCACTAATTTTCTGTCAAGAATCGGCGAGAATTTTAAGACATTGAGTCGTGACCGTTGCGACCCTTCCAACACCCGGCTTTTCTAATGACGTAAATAAAGCGCGTCCAATTTGGTGCACCCAGCATGGGCCAAACAAACCAGCATGTGTGTGATGGAACAATCAGAAGGTGTATGAAGTCATCTAAATAGAAAGATAAAGAATTGCACACCTGTCCTTTCTTGGAGCTTTGGAAGTGTGGTTCGAAGCCGTCTTCGTCGTAAATTGAGCTATTTCAGCCGGTCTGGTGGTCGTCTTTTTGCACCTTGATTGCAGAAGAGTGCCGAACTTTTCAAAGCATAATGAAGTAAATGCAGGCTATTTGTTTGAAACGAGCGAAAGGTGGAATTAAAAATCTAAAAAAAAATTCTTTCACTACTGCAATTACAGTCATAGGGAAGTGATGCAACTGAAATATTTTAGTTCTTTATAAATTAGCTTCCACGTTGGCCAACGTTCCCAAATGTAAATATTACTAACTAGAAGTAATAAAAATAATCAAAAGACATGTTTACGATTATGATAGTCGGAAGATTAGGAGAGGACGCTGCGGGCTACCAGTTCAACTATGAAACGAAGGAATCCACAGAAGTGAATAACTCAATTGAACTCAAGTCAGTTTCAGCTAAGATATGGAGATTACAAGTCAACTGCCAATCCAAGACCATTGTCCGTGCCGTCTTCATTTCGCCGAAGGCATCTGAAATCTTATAATTTCTTGTGCATTTATGTATGCTAATAGAGTCATGCTGATGCTGTAACACGCGCGAATACAACCAGTTGACAAGAGTTCCAGTGTATCGTTTTACTTTGCATTATATTAAATATCTTCAAACAATTACTAAAGACGTATGAAGTAACAAACGACAACTCTTGAAGCCAATTAATACTTGAGCAGTTTTTTAAATTTTATGTTTATTTTTCCTTTGCTACTTCTACGAGTATGTTCTTGAGATAATGATGAAATCTTGTTTTTTTTTCAGCCAGTTTTCAGTTTATGGTTTTCTTTTAAGTTTACCTATTATAAGACAAATAATAGCTAGTGGTCGTTTTTCAGTTCAAAATTAAATGAAATTAGAATAAAGTTATGATTAAATCTAACTCGAATGTAGGTAAGGTTAAGAAAGAACAAATAGTTTTAATCAGATTTATGCGCTTTAGGTCCGGTATCTCAAACTAGCTCCAGTAAAATTAGCTATAACATGTCCTGCATAAGATATCTGAAGTCTATCTAACGTAGTTTTGATTACATACAGGGACATTTTTTTAACTCTGAACATAGCCCTATGTTCAATCTGAAAAAAAAACAGATTAAAGCATTGCGAGTAATGCTGTGCAACTAATTATTCTACGCACTGTCAAAAATTTCAACTTGTCAATTAAATCTTCCAAGATTATTTAAGTAAAGAAAGATTAATTTTTATGAAATGTATTAATCATCAGGTAATAGTAACATGTAAGGAATGATAAATTACTTTAATAAATATTCGAAATCACTTCAAATTGGTTCAAATACCTCGACATCAAATAATCACCTTTACGTTGTAACGTTCCGTTTATGCTGCCCGGAGTGGATGGGCTTAGGGAATCCACTAATGCTTGGGGACTAAAAATTTATCATTTCTAACATCTGATAAAATGAAATAATTTCGTAATTTTCGACTACCACACTTGTGGGCTCCCAGATTTCAGGGTACCTGGGCCACTTTTGCCCGTATTACCACCCTGGGGGTGTTGGTCTGGGCCTCCAATGCCTCAATTTCATTGCCAACGTTTCTTTGTGTTGTTTGTGTTCGTACTTTCCCTTTCGTGAAAATTTTGAGTAATTTAATTAATATTTTCTTCTGTCCCAGGATCTCCTAAAGACAAATGGACTTTAACTTTCCCCTTCCGTTATCTTTGACTTTACCTTCTTTGAATTTTCGACCCTCATTCGTTATAACCTCCAAAGGTAAACAAACCACCCGTCACCTTTGACCTCCAGAAAGTGACCTTTACCATCTGTCTTGGTGAATTTGTTTCCCTCAAATTGGTGGTACTCTTGAAGTTCGAAACCGCGAGTTTTTTACTACCCCTCTCTTGAGAGAACTTCTGTCGAATTTCGGTCAAAATTCTCCCTTTTTGGTGCGTGCTAGTGAAGCGGGCAGACGTCTCTCCTGCGCTTGCCAGTACCTGGAAGCTGGACGGATCCTGTTCCTTCTACCGTACCTGTTATCTTACCGATTTTTGGGAAAGGATTGTCTGGTCCAGCGTTCCCATATATTTTGTGGCAAATTTGGCCGTTTAAGCACCCACCGATTCCCTCATAGTAATTTAAGGGAAGCCATTTTGAGGAAGCCATTTTGTAATCTTCCCGCTTCTTGAAGAAAACCCTCGAATTCGAGGTAGGTCACGATCTAAGGGTAATTCTAGGGTCTAAATAACGTTTCTATTAGGGTTTTCTTTTCCCTTTCTTTACTCTTGGACGAGATTTATTTGGAATCTCAACATTCCGTACCATTCCATCGCCAGGGTCATTTCCACGTGGTGGATTTTGGATCCCATCCCTCTGGACTAGTATCTACTACCTGTCCCTCTCGTCAGAGGGGTAACTCGTACTCGGAGCCACCGTCCCGATTACCAATACCTGGACCCGGAGTGACTACCCGGAGTTTGTCAAGCTAAGTCGATTTCCCAATTTGTCTACATTGCCCTTCAGGCTTAAATAAAACAACTACTGCCCTTCAGGCTCTTTATTATTAATTTGCTTAATTTAAATTTCTAAATCCTGTGAAAGAAACAGCGCTCTTTCTTGTTGTCATAATTTTGTTAATTACTATAAATTTAATTTCGTTTGGTTTCTGGCTTCACCAGAAAAGCCAGTGGCGCCCATTTAATTTTGTAGCAAGTTTAATTTTTATTATACCAGGGTTTATTAGTTTGTGTTTTCTTGGAACCCAGTCCCAGCCTCCTCGAACTGAGCCCGTGCAGTGCGCTCAATTTAAAATTTACGCGACAACGTATCGTTGGTAACGTAAATTAGATCAATGCTTTGATATGATTTTTTTTCAGATTGAACATAGGGCTATGTTCAGAGTTAAAAAAATGTCCCGGTATATTGTCTGGATTATTAGAGAAGAGTGACTTTTTCTCCTTTCAGAAACATCGATGACTACATGTTTATTTTCCTTAGGGCCGGTTTACAGAAAGCGAAATTAAGATTTAATTCAGAATTAAACTAATTCGAATTAAGTTGCCATTTAAAATGCATTGACAAATGTCAAGTTAATCTCGAACTAAAATTTGATTGCAATTAAAATGTTCTGTAAACCGGCTCTTAATGATGCATTGAATTTTAAATGTATAACTTACTTTATTGATATGGTCCGGTTCACAAAATCGCCACAAATTTTATTGATTTTTTTCATTTATCTCTAGCACGACTAACGAAGGGAAAAAGCTCATCCTCCAAGCAAAGCTTTCATTTTATGTATAGGTACAGTGTTTTTACGCTAACCATAACACGTAAGCATCCAAAATAAATCTTATCGTGACTTATGGCGGCGTAGTTAAAAAACGTTGTTTTTCAGGTCTTGGTCAAAAAATCTCCAATTTAAAAATTATCACGCCGTTGATCTTTTTGTTTATGCCATAACTAAGCTTTATGAAGCTTAAGCAATGTTATTATGTATGATCAAGTCAACATGTTTATATCTGATGTCTAAAGCTGATAATTGCCTGTAACTAAATATAAACATTGGAATTATCCGGCATTATCTTTCCAAAATAGCCGAGTTCACTTTTTCACAAACATTCCCTGGACGTATAATTATCACCAATGGAAAGCGTAATTTTTTCTATTAATTTGATTACACGTTGGATCGCTGCTAATTAAGCGGAATTCACGCAGCCAAATGACTCGTTTTACAGACATTTTCGAAGGCCAAAAAGCCCGGTCATTTGCCTTAGCGTGTGCGTTAAATGCAAATCGTGTCTTCATTAATGACCAAGTCTCTGATTAAGAACTTAACCTCCTCTTGTTTATGGAAATTAAACCCGACAAAAATAAATCCATCGGCACAATCAAATCCGAAAACAACCATTTAAGAAACACTTACTTAACTTTCTTTTTGCTTTATTTTTACTAGATTTTGACATCTCAGTTCCGAGAAAAAGTCTAAAAAACATGTGGGCCAGTCAAGAGGCTCGTTTGATCTAATAGCTGAATGATTACCTGTAAAATAACCAGACGAATTAGTATAATAATCCATTTTCACGGTCTGTGAGATGCATGAGCTCGAAAACCCTACGTCTATTGAATAAAAGGAAACTTTTAAGTATGAGGGTAGCCGCATCTAAAACCTATTCAAAACTTCGAACCGTACAAAAGAATTTTTCGCTTTTGTAGTAAACATGATATATTTATTACCATTGGAAAGCCAGTCCTGTAAAGAATTCGGATGCTGGAAAAGAAGCCAAATCTTGGAATGTTTTAGCACCGTCGCCACCTAAACACTCACAAAATTCGCACAAACCTCACCATTAGATGTCTGTGGGACGACCTAACAAGATCGCCCAGGTAAATTCCCGAACACGAAATCGTCGTTTTAAAACCTGCAAAGTTACACTTAAGGACTGTCTTAAAATTTGTACTAATTGCCAAAACCTGTCAGAGAGATTCTTAGCGGAAACAGCCTTCGAAAAAGATGCTTATCTGACGCAATTAGACGGTAAATGATGGTTTCTTTTCCTCGGCCCGAATTATTTGCTGATTATCTCAATCCGTTGAAAAATTAAATGATGGAAAAATTTTAATTAAGGGGTTTATAATAGAAAATTAATTGTGTTTACAACGCTCTTGTGAACAAATTAATTATATAGGGTGAGTGTGCAAAAATTGCCACTTCTCACTTCGCCACAGATAACCGTCACGTCCGTTTTACAAAAAATAAGGCAAACGCATAATCGCAACTTATTAATTCTCGCTGCAAAGTTCGTTAATGAGTCGTTAAAATTCACCTTGTCTTCCGTCGCCTCGCATATATTGACAGCTAGATTTATTGGAGTTGGCAAGCAAGTGGAATTTAATAGGTGTCAAACACTTAATGCATATAATTAAGAAAAGCGCATAATTTGTGTCGTGGAAAACTCAAAGCCACAACTTTCTGTCCAATGCAAATTGCTGTTGAAGCTATTGGTGAGAAGTTTAACGAGTTTAACGCACGCAAGAACCAACGTCGAGCCAGCCCTCAATCGCTTTCCTTAACAATGCTCTGCCAGCGCGTATTAATAACATAAACACAGAGTTTGGGCATGTTATTACCCCACGGCGGCCCTGGATGAATATTCATAAGCATGTGCATCGTTTTTGGCACAAAAATGCGTAACCTTTGCATAGGGAAGGACTTCGACAAATGATTTTTAGTACTTTTTCAATTCAGTTCTGAGCGAAATTTTTTTGGAATATTATTTAGCTCCACAGTTATTTTGCCTTTCAAGATTCGAGTCCAGAGTGGAAACACGAAGTGTAAATTTGAAGGAGTTTTTTCATCTAGGCACCTATTAAAAACTAGTCAGTGTCATTAGGCTGCTTTCTCATACACCTAGATGACTTAATGGTGGGTTAATAACCATGTAATCAAACTTCTTACTCGAGGTAGTTCATAAGTATTATTTTTTGTAATCGTTTTAAATAGTTAACACGCTACGTAATAAGACATTGCCCAGACACCATAACAAGAGAATCACTAGTTAAGTTGAATAAATCTGAAACTTAATTAGAGATTAATAGATTAGATTGTAGTGCTTATGTCAAACATATTTAAACACAATTTTAATGGAAATAATTTAACACGCAACCTGATACACAAAAAACATTTTTATTTGAAGAGTTAATTACCAAAGTTCCAGTGCTAATAAATTAGTAAAATATTCCTTTCAAAACAAATATTTTTATATGTTTTATGCAGATTAGGTGGGGTTGAGAAAAACACAATTCGACAAACAAGTCTAGCGTTGATTGAGATTACAAAAAGAAATATGACAATAAATAAGGCAGCTAATGTGAGCTCATACTGATGTAATTTTCATTTTTATAGTGGCCACCCTACACATTTAGAGTCTCTAAATGTGGCTTTATGAAAAAGAATCTGAAAATATTTCAGATTGTACACAGATTTTGTCAAGATATGGTTCTGTATAAAACAAAGTTATGGGCCATGTTGTTTCTTGACTTTAAGGGGTCTCTAAAGCATTTTTTTACGAGTAGTTTAAATGTAGGTTACGGAATATTCTCTCCTACTCCATTATGCAACTCACAACTCACAAACTATCCTTATAAAGGAATACAAAACCAAAAAAATTTCTGCAATATATTGGACTTCAATTATGTTGTAAAGGAATCTAGCTAGTTACATTTATTGCAATTTTAAATTTTGATTATGTATTTGAATGTGTATTGTTGCTTGTTGCCTTCAAAAAATTACAAAAATTTATTTTCAATCAAGTTATAGTAGGGTACAAAGGATCAATTACAAGAATTTCATGCATATTATTAATAAAATTAATTTACAAATGATGTATTGTATTCCTTTATTAGAAATGCAACTCGGTTTTTATCTTCTAATCAACTGGAAAATATCAATTAAAAGTCCTTATAGAGTGTTTTCAAATGTCGGTAAATTAACGCTACTAAGGGACAACGAAAAACATTTGAAATTTAGGGTGCCATTTTATAAGAGACGCCTATTATACTGACTGTTTATAAAAGAATGTAGGATTTCAGGTGGTTCTGGAATTTGAATTTGCCGCATTTAATTATTTTATTTCTATGAAATTATTGAAAAGTACCAATTTTTGTCTACTCAGGGCAACCAATAAAACCAAATTTTTCATTTACTAACATTGTTTGTTTTTTCTTGAAAGAAGCGGCAAACTTTTAATACCTACTACACGATCCTACATTCATTTATAGACATATTGTAGTTTTGTGGCATAAGCCAAAATAATATCTACTTATCAATTTTCTGATTAATAAATTGTTTTTTTCTAAAATTTTTTGGGTGGTTCGGTAAGCTGTACTAAGTACGGTTTATCCTGTTTTGTGTTTTTTCTTTTTATTGTATATTGTGTCATTTTCGGGTTCAAAGCGACTTTTTGTTAAAATCGGTCGAAAAGTTACTAAACTGAATCAAACTTTTTAATCATTTTTTTCTTTTTCGAGCGTTTTAAAACGTTTTTTAAGCAGAATTTCGTTAAAAAAAAAAGTAAAAAGTCAAAATTTAATTTTGCGTTTTCCAGGCGTTTTATCTTATTAATTTTTAGAAACACAATTATTTCGCTAATCAGCCGAAATATAATTAAATTGGATCGAAAAATATTTTGTTTTTTCAAATGTTTTAGCACATTTTCAGTTAGAAACGCAGTTGTTTAGTGTTTCGTCGAAAATTAACCAAAATATCTCAAATTTAGTTAAATAATGAAGCAGTTGTTGGTTTTTTCGACCTTTCAAGTGTACTATTGAGATCACGATTGGGATAAAAATACAGTTAAATTTAAACTGGATCGAACAATTAATAATTTAGATCGAAAATGATATGATTTTACCATTTTGAGTTACATTAGCACGTTTTTTATATAAAAAAAAACATAATTATTTTGCGAAATTATTTAAAAAACCACCAAATTATTCGAATGAATGCTCAATTTACGAGAAAGTTGGAAAAATTACAATACTATATCAAAAATGACGTTGGGTCGTATGAATAAAGTTAAGTAAATGCTTCTACTTGTAATAATAAAAGATAAACGGAATTTATTTTGTATCTCTAAAAATTCATACTTAGGTACTACCCATTATTTCGGCGTTTTTCGTCCAAAAATGGTATTATTTTGGGAAATTTTCTCGAAAATTTCGATAAAAATAAACCGAAAGATCATCGAATTGGATCAAAAATGTTGTTCGATTTGTTTTTTACGCGCGATTATTCAGATTTTTTCAGTCATACAACCGATTATTTTGCAAATTTCTTCAAAAAACACGAAAAAAATCGTTGAATTTGATGTAGTTTTCGGCTTTTTCGTGCGTCTAAACTACACACTGTTCTATGAATTTTCTTTTATTGGTCTACATTCACCTCTAATGAGACGTTATGCTAGGTATTTTCGTAAATTAAGTTGCTCGGTCAATTAGCAGTGGGTAGTTACATCTTTTTTTTCCAATCTCGTCGAGTTTTTCCTAATGAAGCTTTCAAGATTTGCAGGCTCGGGTCGCAGCAAATGAATAATTTAGCAGCGTGCTAGCTGGTGCAAAAAATATGTTGTTAAAAGTAAATACAAAAACCGATACCAATCTCTGAATGAATGCATGAGTTAGTAGAATCTTTTGTAAGTGGCCCGAAGTTTCGGCATTCGTCTTATTACATGCACGCGGGGCAAGTGCGGACGTTTCATGTTTTGACGAATCTACCATGCCGGCTGTCGCGTTTAAAATGTATCTGGGCATCAATCTGTTTGTTGGTTTCGCGAGTTGAAGCAAGCCGACCGGCAATCTGTGACCGGAGGACATGAGCCGGAATGAAGCCGTACCGTACCGATATGGCATTATCGATAAAGCGAATGTTGACGTTTTCGGTCACAGAAGTGTGGTTTTGGCCATAAAACGTTTCGTTCCGGCCCGCCCCCGGCTGCCTTCCTTGCGTAAAGTGGTAACATAAAACCGGCCGTGTTCGATAATAAATAACAGAAAATATCTTCATTCCGTTATTTTTTACACGTAAAACTTCGGCCTGTCACTAGGAAAAATCGTTAGTGTTTTCGGGTCTTTTGAAACGCCTCGTTCGGGATAAATGACACTGGGAGATTGTAACCTACCTTATTATTATATTCGACTTTAGTCCGAGCCGGTTTTCTTCCTCTATCTTTTCTCTGACATCACGTAAATGCCTCTTTACTCTGGTTTTTAAGTGTCGCCGAGGATACACAAAAGAAACGCAGTCGGGGCGTTCACAAAAGATCAAAAAGCGCCATAATTAGTCGAAACAATTTCCCAGATTTGGTTCAGAAGGAAGGTTTCTGCAAAATACCATCTATTTGTTTCATAAATCACCTATTACAACGTAGACACTTTTATTAATTTATTAGACAGAAAGTTACCTGCTGCAGAAAACTTTGTTAGCTTCATGAATTATTTTCCTATAATTAACACCTTTGCAGGTGTTATTTTAAGTCTTTATTTAGAAGGAAGATAAAAAGTCTGAACACATGTTGAGCTCTTTTATTAGAAAAGGCTTAATGTAATTTTCAATAGGAAGAACATAATTTCTTAGTTATTTTTTCAAAATTTTACGTAACTAAGCGTTTCAACAATTTCTTTGTTCATTTGCAGTTAATGATGTAATTTGATATTGAACCTACAAAGTTACGTTGGTTTGTAATGAATACGATATTTTTTCCCTATTCCCTAATCTACAAACTTAAGGATCAAAACATAAATACAGGATGTTCCATCAAAGATTTATTAATATTCTAGGTATGTACAGTCGGGTGATTTGAAGATGTCATGCCAATAAACCCCGGCTTTGGGATCGGTAGGTACCTACTCCGACCGTAACCATCTGTGGCAATAAATTATTTTTGTCGTGAACTTGGAAACACGAAATAATTTTACTTTTCAACTGCTTAAAATTTGATTTCATTTTATAATGTTTTTAGTAATCTAAGGACCGGCTTATAGAAAACTCCGCCAAAATTTAATTCAAAATTTAATTTAAAAGGTTAACATGGGCAGGTATACAGAAGGTTTTAATCGCAATTAAATTTTAATTCGCGATTAACTTGACGTTTCTCATTGCAACAAAATAGCAACTTAATTCGAATTAGTTTTGTTCTGAATTAAATTATAATTTCGCTTTCTCTAAACCGAACCTATGGGCCGGTTTGTAGAAAGCTGAATTAAAATTTAATTAGTTGTTAAGTTAATTCGCGATAAAAGAGAAAATCAGATTGGTTCAATTTGGTTACATGATCAGTTAATCAGACGTTTGATTGCAATTAATTTATAATGACACTTTTATAAACCGCCCCTAAGACTTAAATGGCAACTTGATTTTTAACTAGTTTAATCCTTCTTATTTTAAGTTAGTTCTGATAATTTGTTGCTTCGTAAAATTTTTGTTATTAATACTATAATTTGTTATTATCAAATATGCCATTAGTGGCAATCAAATTTAAATTCGACATTAATTTTGCTTCATAATGCGAATTAAATGACAATTGTAAGTGAAATTAAAATTAATGATGACTTTAAAGGCCGATTTATAGAACATTTTAATTGCAATCAAATTTTAATTCGAGATTAAGGGTCGGTTTACAAAAAGCGAAACTAAGATTTAATTCAAAATTAAACTAATTCGAATTAAGTTGCCATTTAAAATGCATTGACAAATGTCAAAGTTAATCGCCAGTAAAATTTAATTGCAATTAAAATGTTTTGTAAACCGACTCTTACTTGACATTTGTTAATGCATTTTAAATGGCAACTTTGTCGAATTAGTTTAATTCCGAATTAAATTTTAATTTTGCTTTCTGTAAACCGACACTTAGGACCGGTTTAGAAAAGCGTCATTAATTTAATTCACAATTAAATGAGTGATTAACTGCTCACGTGACCAAATTGAAGCAATTTGATTAGTCCATTCGCGTTGTTAATTATTAACAACGATTTAAATTTTGGCGGAGTTTTCTATAAACCGGTCCTTAGATTACTAAAAACATTACAAAATGAAATCAAATTTTAAGCAGTTGAAAAGTAAAATTATTTTGTGTTTCCAAGTTCACGACAAAAATAATTTATTGCCACAGATGGTTGCGGTCGGAGTAGGTACCTACCGATCCCAAAGCCGGGGTTTATTGGCATGACATCTTCAAATCACCCGACTGTACATGCTCGTCTACGTGTATCTTTAACATCTGTTTACTTTTCTCAGAACTGCTTAGCACCTTCTTCAAAAAACCTTGATTTGTTGCTTTTCAGTGAATAAAAAAACTCAGGACATTAGGTGTACTTACGAATACATCCCATTTTTACTGTAATTTTTATAATGTGGTCTTTATTCGACTTTTAATATAAATTTACCCCAAGGTTTTTCATGATTTTTATTTTCTATGTCATATGTAGTGAAGAAAAAAATGTTTCAGAGTGTAAAGATAAAAGATGATTTATTGTGTGCCTCCACAAATGATCTAGAGACATGATCCTTGGCTTTAAAATACTTTTAGAGATTATTGCCATCTCTTTATTTCGTTATGAAGTTATATGGAGGCACTGTATTTAAGAATTAACTTATACTTTTCAGTTGTACCTAAGCTAATTTATTGCTACTCTAAATAGATAGAGTAAATTTTTACATAGTTGAATACAGGGTGTCCCAGAACTCGCGCCCCAGAGAAAAGCAGAGAAATCGTCATAAAAAGACGAATAAATAATCCTAATGACAAAATTTTCTATCTTGAACGGTATTCAAGAAAAGAACATTTTAATTCTACCAATCAGAGCTTTGTAAACCATCCAGGTTATTTCTCATAATTGTTGCTAGGTTGCATATTTTATTACTTTTCCAATAAACTGGTCGACTGTGAAAATTTTGAGAAACGTCAGGAAACGTCAGTGAGAAAATTTTAAGAGGACTTTAGTACCGCCATCGAACTTAACCGTACTCTGTCTTCATGTATTCTGCTAGGGATTATGTGGAAATGTTGATAGTTTAGGGAACATGCGGATAGAGTGCTACTAGTGATAGAGAGGCGACAACGGGAACGCTTTCCTGAAGGGAATCATCCCTATCACAAAGTGATTCTGAATAAAGTTATCTCACGAACAAGAGAAACAGGTCAAGTTGTACCAAATAGAAAGGAGATCGGTGTGGTGCTCGCAGGACTGTTCTCACTGTTCAAAATTAAGAAACTTTTCTCAAAAGTGCATTTTGCTGTCACGTATGTCATTTGTAACGACAGTTTTAAAAGAGAAGACTGTTTTGGGGCTAATATTTCTACCTTCTAAGTCATCATAACAGTCGTAATTCAAGTCCTAATTCTTGGGAAATGCTTCAATTTGTGACTTTGGTACTAAAATGTCAAAGACTGTCAAATATTAAAAACAGACGGAGGTCATGTCGTGTTGTTGATTCACACAGCCCCGACCAGATGATATTTTAGATACGTTTGCAAAAGCTTAGCAACCAATTTTATTCACATTAACACCTAGAGTTCCTTTTCTGGGATTGGTGGTTCTTTAACTCTCAAAACTTCGTTATGAAAGCCATTAATTTTTCTTCGTTTACACTTTTGGGATCTACATTGTCGTCGGCACTTGTCAGTTTTCTCTGGGGCGCGAGTTCTGGGACAGCCTGATGCCCTGATGTATACAGTACCTACGTGTTCGTGTTAGAAGCCTCATGTTTAAATTTTAAAATTATGAAAAGATCGATACATTATTATTTGGAAGAAAATTTAATTCTTCACAACTTTGTTTCAATAAAATTGTTGCTATCATTTTATTTCGTATCTACTATTAAGTAACATGGCTACCGGTCCCTAATTTTTTTATTTTGATCACGTAATTTAAATGTTTAATTTTTTCAATGTTTAGTTATTAAAATAGGCATTTACGGCACCCTGTAGTGGATTGACATGGATTTTTTTAAAACTTACTGTATGTTTTATGTGGTAAGAATAAATTTGGGTATATTTTTTCAGGTGGGTGTTTTGGACTTCACTGAAATTAAGTTGGCAACATTCAGTATTAACATACTGTATATAATATAATGTATTTTATCCCCGCAAAGGTTTAAAACAGTCAGAACGAAGTTAAAAAAACGCCAGAACGAAGTTAAAAAAAAGTTAAAATACATGTAAGACCCGTATGGAATACAACGTTTTATCCATAGTCAAACAATATTTTAGAAAATTTTTATTTGACGTTTTGAAGTGACGTTTGTCGAATTAATTTTTATTCGGCCAATCACGAGACGATTTTTTCATAAGACCCATGTGTTTTACTAATATCATAAGACGTCTCCTCGTAGGTAGTGGTATTATGACCTAATAATACTGGACTGATGGCTGTGGATAAAATATGAAATTGACGTGTCTCACATTTTCTGTTTTTGTACCAACTTAGGTAATTCTCGAATAAAACTCTGATCACAAATTCAATTGGAAGCACGGCATGAGTAGATACAATTTACAATAGCTTGTAGATAGTTTTTTATCTAATTTCCAAAAATAAGTAAATAAGTCTAATAATAATTACCATCTCAAAACATCTTTCAAATTCATTGACCAAGGATTTTGCTTGTGGGCGACTTACTACTCCGAAAAAATCGAGAAATATGTTACAGATTTTAGTGTAAAACACATTTTTGAAACAAAACTCACGAAGAACCTGAGAATAGAATAGATTGGACTACGACCCAGCTTTTTTATTTTTTATTATACTTTCTGAGAATCTTATTTAAAAATTAGTTTATTTATTCTTTGGCGAACATTTTTACGGGTAGCTGTATGAGAATTGTGTAAACAAATGGCAAAATATGCAAGTAATGTTTATGCAAATTCCTGATTAAATTCAGTATCCCTTGGCAAATTTCATTCTGGACCTGAGAAATTACGTTCCTTTTGTTCCAAAAATAAATGTAAATTAAGCAATTAGCGGTTTAATACTCCATATCGCCGTACACTTTTACACAAAGAAAAGAATTGGCAATATTTAAAGAAGGTACATTGACATTTTACAGTCAAATCAGTGGGTTTAAACATAAAAATGCCATCAATTTTTGACTTGTGTTTGGTTTAGTCATCTAATTTGATTTGGTTTTTAACACTTTTAATTGGACACAACTTAACCGCTTTGAAAAAAGCGAAATATTTCTTTCCATTGGGTCCAATTTGAATGTCTGAAAGAGCGCGTGATAACACAATGGTCATAGCTCCGTCTTTTCATTGATATGCGGGCAAAGGAGCAAGTGAGTTGGAACGGGGTGCAGAAGAAGATCGAAAAAAAGAAGAACAACAGCCGTAGCTGAGTGTAGAAGATTGGCCTGACCTTGAATATATAAATGAAGTTATTAAGACATTAGGCGGTCGTGGCCACACTCGTTCTCCTCGCTTGAATTATATTATTATATCTCTCAGCAAAATCACGGGAGCTATATCTAATTTTCTGGATGTATTAATTATAGGAAACATGGCCCTGTCACATTCTGAATCCGGGTGCTTTGCTAGTTGGCGATGGCTGTTCTTGTTGAGTTTGATCATAGCCACACGTTACCTGGGGAATGTTTCCTCGGGCCTAGGTGATTGTTCCGAGGATAACCGTAATTCGAAAGAATTATGATTTTTTTATACACGGGGTTTGGTCGAATCGACCTGCCCACGTCGGTTTTTTCTTGATTATGTAATCGGTACCTCGATTATTTTAGAGGAGGGACATTTCAAATAATAACTTTATTGTTCGACTCATATATAGATTATCTTGAATAGAATACAGAAAGCTAAACATATGGCCACGGAATAATCATCAGCGCCAGGATATAACTTATTATTACTTATTATATGTATATTACCTGCTCTTTTCGTCGATGTCCACAAGGCGTGTTGATAAATCTCGTTTCAAACATGTGAGTAACAATTAGAAATATAGAACAAAACTTAATTTAATAAATTTCCAACTTGCTTAAAATAGCATTAAAATAAATTTCTGAATTTCTGTTCAATATGTTTCTGGTCATTTGAGGTATTACAATGAGGTGCTTAAGTGTCTCCCAACAATAAAAATTGACCTGTCTGGAGATTTTCAATTTTTTTCAGTTTCTGAAATATTCAATGTGGCTCGTTTTTTAATAAATAAATAGTCTTTACTTTTGACAGAATTTTAGTGCAAATAAAAAATAACAGGTACCGACATTTGGTGCAAAAGAACACCAGGTTGACACTAGGTGTAGTAAACAATTATAATTTTTTAAATTTTTTTATCATATCTGCTTTCTGAACCAACTTCTAATTCTAAATTTACTTTGTTCACCCAACTCTAAAAACTTAATTTCACTAGATTTTTGAAATTTAATGACAATCATTAATTTTACTTCGAGATCCCATTAAATTTACATAAATATCAAATGCGTTTTTATTAATACCTTGAGATAAATTGAAGAAGAGCGCTAATGAAGAGAACATTGCTTTGCCGGAAACTTTTAGGAAAGTGTCTAAGATGTAAAATTAATTTTGGCTGTGTGCTTAATATTTTTTTTGGGTCTAGCGATATTCTATGTTTTTGCACAAGACAACATTTAAGCATCGTTCGTTCCAGAATATTGTTAGAAAAAATAAAAGAATATTTTTTTGATGACTCATCACTCATCACTAATTTATTAATAAATTTTAATTATAAAGAAATGTAGAAAAATTATGAAAAAAAACACAAACCTACAGAGAGCAGCAAAGCATAAAGTAGGTAACTAGTAGTACCAAACGCTTATTACTGTTGTGTTCAGTGGTTTTTGGGATACCTAAGTAAAAATATGATGTTTTTCTGACTCACGTTTATGTTTGAAATGAAAACAATATGTAAAAAAAAATTGAAACTTGGATTAAATAAACAGATATTGAAAATTAAACCTGATGTCATCTTTATGCCTTCAATAAAATTTGGAAACAGAGTAATTTTAAAGTTTGAAAAAAGTAAAATACCAAAAAAAGAAATTTGACTTACTTTCTGTACTTTCTGCCAGTATTTTTAGTGTCGCGAGACAGGACATTCTAATCTGAATTTTTATTGGAGAGACTGTTTTTAAAAAGTTTATTTCATTCTCTTTTTTAGAAGTAAAAATATGGATTAATTAATTTCTCATACAAGAAAAGAATAATTAACAAAGTGCTTTCATCTTTATTTCCTCTCGAAAAACACATTTTTAATACTAAAACTCCACATCTTATAATCGAGAGCTACGAAAACTAATTGACGGCACGCTTCAACAAAAATAGTAAGAATTAAAAAAAGGGTAACGCTTTGGAGAGGATATAATGCTCACAGAATTTGTTAATTATCTCTTCCTTGCATCATCTTTAATTAATATTTTAACACATGTTACAAACTGTTGATAGATAAACTCTTTGTCCTAAAAATATATTGATGGTTCTCATTTTTCTAATACCTATAAGTTAATAATATAAAAGTGGTCATGGAAACTGTGAGAAGGTAAAACTTTATTAGTTTTTAGAAATCATCCATTTATATTTTCCAATAACTCAAAAAAGTTCTATTTGTGGGGATTTAGGAGTGTATGAATTGCAACACACGTTAATTTTTTCCTGCCATTCAGCTCCAGCATTCAAATGCCTTCTTTGTTTCTGCGGCAATAAAACAAGCACTTCTCGTATCTCATCTGTATTACAAAAGTTAATTGCATTTATTGTGGTGGTTAAAAAGTCTTCCTTCTTTTAATAGAATGTAAAATTTTGATTAACAGTAATTGAGTTAGTGGTAATGAAGTCATCTTCATAGCCTCTCGCTGAATAAAGTATCAAGCTAGATGGAATGAAGTCGGTCCTATGGAATTTGGATGCAGGTTCTTTCACTCCACTGCCCGCTGAGTCTTCTACCATCTTGCTTCATCCTGCGTTACAGAGGTCATCCGCAGCGTTTCTTTCCTCGTCGAATATGGTAGTTTGGGCTTTGTCCGCGACTGGACCGACTGCTCCAACAATCTTTCTATTTACTTTATCGCTCGAGAAGAAACTGAATACTCCTACGATTCCAAATCTGGTTCTGGTTTGAATACAATTAAATAACACCCAGATTATTGCCTTTCTTATCCATCTATATTTTCATTTCGTGTTCGAGTGTGTCCGCTGTGAGGTTTTCGGTCTTGTGGAACGGCCGATTTTGTGCCGGTCGTGCCGGACTTATTATTACATCAGCACTTTTCAAGGAAATTCTTGTAATGCTTTTGTAAACATTTAAATTAGGATTTATGAAAAACTCATCGCTGAACCGCAGGATGCCTTTTTACGTTTTTTCATACTCTTGGGCAAACAGCGGATCAGGATGACTACAAAAAGTTTGGAATTATACGGAAATTGCATCACCGAATTCGAGTTGTCTCAATTGAGATATTCTCAATTTTGCATGCTGTTTTTGCTTGACCTGGACATAAATATTCGAATTGGCATCTCGTTGATTTCATTATGTTCAAGGACTCTCGCGGAATTTTTTCTAGGTTTGAAAAAGTGGACAAAAGCTTGAAATTCTTCGTTCCGACACATTCCGAAGTGTAAATTACAAAAGCGAAAACTATTTTTCCATTTAAGGATTATCACCCAGTTCGAATCTCGATGGGCACAGGAAAATTGATACATCAATAAATTAACAAGTCAAGACAATTAAAATTTTAATTACAATGTAGGCAAATATTTACGAGCGGCCGGGGGCACTATAAAATATTTCTATCTAAGAAACCTCAAAAATAAACATGCAGAGAAGGAGATATCCGAATGTAAATTAACACATTAAAATCGGGGATCGAAAGAGCAGGTTTGGGGAATTTTGTCATGATAGGTATTTTATATTTCAACCAGATGTTTGTAAAGACGCCTTGTTATTATTTCGAGCACAAAAAACACTAATTTAGTAAAATTATAAGCGGTACCCCAAAGTGTTGGAGCGGGTCTAACTTGTTTCGTCTCACTCTTCTTCAATTAGAACAGAGCATCTTTCGCAGTCTACAGCATTAATGAAGTTAGTAGAGGCATTCCCGATCCGCCAGCGGCGGAGAGCCAAATTTCACACGCAAGGTGGATTCTTCACCACAAGTTTCAGAATGACTTCTACTAATATGAATAATATGTATGACGATTTTAGAATAAATTGAAAAAATCCAGCATCTAATATCAAATTGACCCTTCGGCCGTTTTCTTTAATTTAATAAAATTTTAAAATCATAAAGCGCTATACTATTATCTAGCATCTGATAGACGTGTGAAGTGTAGAAGAATAGAATTTTATTAGTATAAGTAAAAACCTTGCAATATAAATATTGTTATCGAATATTATATTATTATCACAAAACTTAAATTAAGGATCTCGGCCTATAGGTTTACAAATAACAACAAAGTCACGTGATTAAGTAACACAATAG
The DNA here is from genome assembly GCA_939628115.1 of Tribolium freemani. Classification (NCBI taxonomy): domain Eukaryota; kingdom Metazoa; phylum Arthropoda; class Insecta; order Coleoptera; family Tenebrionidae; genus Tribolium; species Tribolium freemani. Next base: position 12,081,173 of record OW626785.1, on the reverse strand, counting down.
ATAATAGAATAATAATAAAATAATAATAATAATAATAATAATAATAATAATAATAGTAATATTTCTTTTCAAAGTACTATGCCTATTCTGTAACTTTTTTACGCACGTTAAAGTCGCAATTCTAGCAATTTTATTGGTTACTGTTATAAGTGTTGTAGCAACAATGATTAAAGGCTTTTAAACTTTAATAGTTTTAGTACAGAAAAAGCCTCTATGAATTTAAAATTGAAAATTTTACCTTTACTTTTACCAAGTACATAACAGAAAAAAGTTTTGTCGACGCTTTGATTTTTTAATCTTTTATTTAAAACATGATAAAAACTATTACAAATAATGTATTGAAATGTTGCGTTAATTTTGATCTAGGTACTCGTATAAACCCGATAAATTTCTAAAATATAGATTTTGCCCTTTTTCTTGGATTTTTTTTTCAACTTTTATTCAGCTTTTCATTTCATTCAGTTATTTTATCAGTTTACCACAGATCCGTAACTATTTATGTGTAGGCATTTTTATATTTAATTAGGTTTTAAATTATTCCTTTGCAATATTACACATTTATGGACGTGATTTGCATTCAAATCTTGTTTGTCTTTTTTGTTATTTTTGATAGCACGAGCTAAATTGCAAAATTGTAATTATTAAAAAATTGAAAAAAACGTAATTAGAGAAAACTCGTTTTTTTTTAAGTCTGAAGGAAATTTCAAGTAGTACGAGTACTAGGAGTATGAGTCACAATTATCTTCTATGTACATGTTTGATTTTTGTCTTTAGGTTTGTTGTGTCTTTTATGAAAAAATTTGTATTCCATTTAAGTGGAGATTTACGTAAACACTGAGTTTACATTGTTTTCATTGAACATCTTGTAATTCACAACATTATGAATGGAAATGTGCTTTATCTAGTAGCTGTTTTCATAGTAAAGATATTGAAATGCAGACGTTATTCTCAAACATAATAAAAATAAATGTGTTTGTTTACCTCATATGAATGGAAAACATTAAAAATGTTTGATCCATTCTTTGATAGGAATACCTAACTACGGACTTTTTTATCGCTTTAATAGTTCCCTTTTGTGAGATGAAATTGGTCACAAATTTGGTTTTTGTTCAAAGTATTATTCTATGCTATAATTGGATTTTACCGACTTTAGAGCAAATGAGCTCCACTATTTCATAAAGAAAAAGAATTATAAAAATTGATAGAATAGAAGAGTTCATGGAGAAGGGTACACTGCGTCTAGAATAAAATTCATACTTTGTACTTGGACATTTTTGAAAAAAATCTTTGTACAATCGAATTCTTTTGAATTGTTTCTATTCGTTATACGAGGGCGGATCAATAAGTACCCGTGTTTGAATAAAGTAGACTAGGCGAGATGGTGTTAACATTATCGTTGTAGGTATACTACCATCTTTCAGAGGGAACCGTACCAAATTTCAACCTAATCCATTGAATAGTTTTTTTTTTGACAGCAAATTGTAAGTATCGCACGGTGTGTCTCAAAAAGTGAAAAAAAGGACAATATCGATCTTAACCAATTCTTAGTGTTGTCATAGAGGTCTCCATATAGGCAGCATCCAACTTTGCCTTAAGATACCGAATTGTTAAAATGCATGAATAGGTATATAAAAATTACGTCATATATTACATTTCATTCAGAATCCACTTAGCACAATTGTGAGTTTGATGTTTGTTTTTTTTTTCAGCTCAAATATGTTACATGTTTATTTACAGACTGTTATAAACATAAACAGGCACGTTTTTACTTTTATTAACTACTACTATGTTTTCCTTGGTTAAAGAACTCGACTTGTAAGTTTTACTTTATTTCTCGTCTTCATGTAGCAAAAACTTTCATTACCTCAGAACTATGAAATCGTAGTGAGAGTGAGAAAGAAGCCTAGAAAATGGAAGGTTTATTGATATAAATGGAGCCTCCTAATTCGCTGCTACGCCACTGAGTAAATAAGAGAGTACAGAATGTGAGTCCATTCCCTCGCAGTCGGTCTGGGTTTGGCCCCTCCCCGTGCTCCCTTCTTCCACACTCGTTAGTTGAGTTGTAAGGCCTGGCTGTCAACTACTCGCCTGCCTCTACTCTAGTTAGTTGTCCGTAGTCTATAGGCTGGTTGTGTTGTACTATACCTATTAGCAAATAAAGCATGTGCCTTACGCATCACCAGCAAGTGCCTCCGCGACGATGCCTCTCTTATTATTAACCGCTCCGAATTGTCCTAAGTGCCTGGATTAAGTGTCTAGACTGGATAATACCCGCACCTATTCAATCAAACCCAATTACCGCCCTATAAAAATAAATTCAAATCGCGATGCTTCGCCTCGGAAAACCGCGAACTCGTGTGCCGCAGCCTTTAATTGAGACATATCCAATTAGCTAAGAAATTGCTAGATGACAGCGCTGATGACCGGTAGCGCGTTTTTGTGACAATCAGTTGTGACACAATTTAGTGATGTGACTAGTGCGATATGCCCGAAAAGGAGGCGGATTTTCAAGCCGCTATGTCTGCTGGTCTACCGTTACAGTTCCCGTCGGCTTTTGCGGCTTTCCACGCGCCTCTTCCCGTTGACCAACGCACGCACGAAGGACGATACGTTTGGGACCCCAGGATGCAACCGCCAGGAGCCCCCTTCCACCATCCCACACCTCCAGGGTGAGTCCAGCACACTGACAGTGCTGTTGAACCCTTTCGGAACGGCAATTAAGCAAGACCCAGAAATTTAACAAAAATTGTTGAAACCCTTAATTCACGAGGACACAGCGCAAGTGAATTAATTCCGCGAGTCTATAGCATGTCATTTAAGAATTTAACAAAAAGACCAAGAAGTACCAATTAAACATTAAACAAGAAGAAGCAAACTTGTGGGTACCAATCTAAAAGTTCTACTTGATTTATTATTTTGGGTAACATTTAAAAAGTTTGTTACCTACGTATAGAGGTCATCTATACTTAACAATTCTAGTTAAATTTTTATCATCGAAACGTAATGATAAACTCAATATTAATGGCTGGGAACTTGAAACCAACTCAACAACGGGAAGTGGTCGTCCGAAAATGTATAACTGTTCTGGTCATTGTGGGAGATGACGCTATTGGTTTTTAACGGCATTTGTCTACGTTTTTATCTGAAAAACTGGTCAACATAAATTTGAATAAAAACAAAGAAACATAAAGAGCGAATTGTACGGGTCTTTGATTTAAAATGCAATTCTATAGAGAGAAGAGGATTCTCTCGGTATCAGTGTTACTACAACTATAATAAAAGAGATATTTTTGACTCGGTCCACTTTTATTACCCTCATGATTTTCCAAGCGTTTTATACAGACTGAAAGGTTAATGCTTGTTAGCAGCAGTGCTACTTTTTTCTAAGTAGCAACTTCCAAATGATGTTTTATTACACTGGACAACAAATTTTAACTTTTTATAAATTATATCCATACCTATCAATTTTATTTTATATAGTGGATAATAACAATAAAAACTTTTTTTGTAACACGTCAGCTTTAATACTATTAATCCATGCATCTCCATGCTAATTAAATATGTCTAGTAGCGCTTATTTAAAGTTTTTTTTAGTTGTCTTTACTATTGATTGTTCTTAACATTCTGAAAGGTTTTGGTGCAAGAAAAGTAACAATTAATAATCTTTTGAATGATCCGTTTGAGTACGCCAACCATATAGGTTTAGCCAACGGCATAGCAATGCTCTTTTGATTTAACCAGTCTTTTAAGCATGTTTGAAAAGGCATATTCTGTAACTTTTTTAACGGGTTGTTAGAATTTAACATACGTTAAAACCGCACATTTACCGATTCTATTCGTTACAACGATTAACCGCCTTTAAATTTTAACGGTTTCATTACAGAGTACGAGTTAATATGACTTTTTATATGACTTTTTTAAATTTATTCGCAGTAATAAAAGAAAATACATCACAGTAAAATTTAATAAACTTTTCTAAAAATATTTAATAAATTTTCTGACGTGATGGCCAATTTTTGAGTTCATTTTTAGAAGCTGCATAAAAAAAGTACGTAAGAGGCACGTATTTGACCAGTGTTATTAGAGTAAAGAAAATTTCAAAGAAAGGTGAATTTTTTGAGTAGCTATAGTTTGTTATGTGGTTCATTCTCTTATTTGTCAAACAGTTTAATATTTGTAACAATAGAAGCAGGTTAACACCTAGAAGGTAGTAAGTAGAGATTATACTTTGCCATAGATATGTATTTCTCCAATTAAAATAAATACTCGTAGAATTTTGCATCTAATCCTTGGGATGCATCTATACAAATTCTTTTATTGTGGTAGGTAGTACGGATATTCTCTCATACAGAAACATCAAAAACTCTTAAACGTGCTGTTCCATCTCATAATTATTTTTGTAAAAATCAATTACTCCTCTTGCTGCCATTTTACCGGTTTACAACTGATGTTTTACTTTTTGATTAGGGTTGGTGGTGCCTATTTTTGTTGTGAATTTTTTGCTACTAATGCTCCAACAATGATACGTCTGTCCATCAGACAAGAGCTGATACAAAAAGTGTCGAATCACGTTCGATGTTGGCTCTTTTGGTTTACGGTTGGATCCTATTTCTTTGTCTATAGACACGTAAATTTGTCATTGTCGGTAATCATCCAGGAAAGGATAATTTATGATTATTGACTTGAAAGTTTGAACTTGCATTTCGCTGTTTAGAGAGTGGAGGATGCATTTTTGAGAGTTTTCTAGTTATTATTTAAATTTTTTGGAGTGTGATGAAACAGTAAGCCGGTAGTGTTTACGTTGACGCAACAAAGTTTTACGAGTTTCTCCCTCATCCATTAAAGTCTTTAAAGCAAGACATAAATAAACATCTTCTAATGTGGATTTTCTGCAATTTGTAGGATTTATTTAGGGATTTTAGACCGGAACATCCGAAATAACAAACATTTTAACGACATCGTTAAGGTATAGACCCACCGAAAACCATTCAATCCATCCCTAACAATCTCTTTTCTCCGAATCGACAGCACGTAACATTGACGCATTGCCTGAAATCTTTTGGATTTCAACAAACTCATGATCCCTTTTGTGCTCACAATCGGACAGGTCTTAAATTTGGGATGATGGTCAGGCTTTATTCATGTCCGACGGACTTTACCTCCGGTAGTCCTCTCTTTTACACCGCCGGATTTGTGATTTTTTCAATTGTTGTGCAACGTTTGCTCGAAGGTCGCGGGAAATTTTGTAAGGAATGCGATGACTGAAAAACAAAAGTCGTGTCGATGTGACAGCGTCTCATTGTATTGAGATATAAAAAGATTTTCAGCCGAATGATCAAAAGGATGGCTAGCTAAAAGCCGAACAATATTCAGTGATTCGGCACTTTACAATTACTGTCCTCGCAGACGAGAATCAAACGAATTTTTGACATACCCACATCAGACTTGCTGATTGTCACCAGCCTACACTTTTGTGTGTAAACAAGTGCTACGCATAATTACTCTTCCAGATCTTGCCATTAAAACACCTACTAGCCTTAATAGTGTGTGCTCGTATTGACTGGTAAATCGATTATGACTGGATGCATTGTTGGTCTTCCGCAGTCTCGCAGACAATGACTTGGGCTTATGTTTCAATTATAATGCCGGTACAATAAGAAAATCGCGACTTGATATATGGAATAAACTATTCAACCATTTTTACAACTTATTCGCTTTGTTTAATAGTACTATGATCGCAGCCTGCCCGCATTGCATTCAACTCCACTTGGCAGTACCGTGTGATCATACTATAATAAACTAACCAGGGAGTCGAAAATTAAGTTGGCAAGATTGCATGTTAGTTTATGGTATTCAGTCTAGCCAAGTGGAAGGCACGATTATCAATTTTTCTCTTGTGATGGGTATGATGGTGTGAAGCTTTACTAGCAGGTGTTTACAAGAAATTGTGTTATCAATTTATTAATTGACTTGAGGTGTATTATTAGTGAAATTACTGTACCGTGTGTATCCTGGATCGCATTAAACTTGCGCTGCAGCAATTAGGGGGACTGAGCCGGCCTGGATCATTATTTACAATTTAAACTATCATTATGTCGTCTTGTTAGCAACCAAAATAGTGAAATTACGACGTGGGAATGTTTATGCAGGGAGTCCAGATTTGGTGCACGCACTGAGGAGCCGCCATTAAGCGCTGGTGGTGGAGAAAAAATCAATTGTGTTTCTTGCTGAGCTGCGAGCAAGTTGAGGATCATTCCGAACAGGCATTTCTTTATTTTCTAACGAAAGTGCGATTGATATATAGACATGTCCGAAAGAATGCGGCTGACAATACAAAGCAACGGACATCGTGACAAAAACCAGCCCAATCACGGCCGTTGGAGACGGCAGGAGGGCGAAACTCCGATCAGTGGGTATTGACAGGACAATCCGACTGATAAATGGACACTCAGTATGTTGGTCGGTATGACTGGCAAACAACATCGCCAGACACGCAGCATACACCTGTGGACGAAGCACTGGTGTCAAAAAGGCTTGCGTAAGAGACGATTTGGGCGTAATAAATTGCTTAGTCAATAACCTTTTGTCCGAAATTGGTGCGGGGTTGCGGCCTGAACCTCTTTTTGTCTTGTCTACGATGAATAATGAGGACGGGAATTGAGCACAATTCGCGACTATTGGGCCGGAGAAGGCCGATGAAATTGCAGATTAATTTTCGATCGCTACTTGTAAATTAAATTTCTAGATCGGATCAAGTTTTAAATGTAATCGGATTACATATTATAAACTTCTTGTCACGACAACAATAGGAATACGAGACCTGTTCAAAAGCTCGTCGATATGCTCGTTTTGTTATTGGAAATTATACCAACCTTCCAGTAGCTATTATTCGAGCTGATCTTGTGCGAACTATAATACCAATCGGACAGTTCCGCGAATTCGGTATTGAACCAGTGATTGCTTTCCTAAATTGCACTAATTTCAGCAATGCATGTTAATTTTTTATTTCTCCATTTTCGAAGCGATTGCAACTGAAAGTATTTTTGAATTACCACTTCGTGGAAGTATTGGTTGATTGTGTCTCCTCTGTTCTAAGAATATCTAAGATTGATTTACAACACAACTGGCCATTCTGCTTTTAAAAGTATTCTCAAGGGTCTAAAAAGACTTTGGCGGAAGTCATTTATCTCATATCAAGAACATTGTTTTCAGAACAACTATAATAAAATTAAGTATTGCAAAATCATTTCAGTGTCATAAAGAACAAGATAAGTGATATAAGTGATATAGAGGAATTTTGGTCGAAGTGGGTTACTTATCGCTAGAGGAAAGATTGTCAACGTTGGATAATCTCTTAAAAATTAACGATTCTGGTTGAATTCTTGCAGTTTCGAGGAGTATAATGATTTTATTCAAATTTTAATTATAGAGTATTTGGTCGTTTTAAAATAACCCAAAAATTGGCAAAAAACTGCCTTATCAGTTTGATTTTGGTAATTATTACTTTATTTTCTCAGCAAATTTTGTGTTAGTCTTTAATAACACTGTCTACTACCCAAATTCGAAGCGAGTTTAAAACTAATGTTACGTTTTATTGGTTGAATTCTTGCAGTTTCGAGGAGTATAATGATTTTATTCAAATTTTAATTATAGAGTATTTGGTCGTTTTAAAATAACCCAAAAATTGGCAAAAAACTGCCTTATCAGTTTGATTTTGGTAATTATTACTTTATTTTCTCAGCAAATTTTGTGTTAGTCTTTAATAACACTGTCTACTACCCAAATTCGAAGCGAGTTTAAAACTAATGTTACGTTTTATTGGATGAATTTTGAGAAAATTTTTCATGAAGTTTTGAAAATGTTTTTTGTCGCTTCGAAGTGTTTTGATTTATATTTTCCTGGTTAAAAAAAGGGAATAGCGCGCTATCTCTCTTGCTTTTTATGCAGAATACAAATTTAAAATTCGTTTGTTTGATCACGAGTACATATTTTTTTTTTGAAAAAAAATTAAAAAAATACTTGGAAAAATATTAAAACTTCATTTATTTTTTTAAACAATTTCATTTTATACAATTTTTGTGTGAAATACATCAGAGTTAACGAAATGCGACTCTGGAAATGAAAAAAGAAAAAAATTGCTAATTAAAGCACGGACGAATTTCCTAAACTTCTATGAATTAACTATACCATGAAAAATTAAAAATTACTAAAATGTACAAATCCACTTGAATTGTGAAGCTTCTTAACTCAAAATCCGACTTCTACTACTTTTGAATTGAAACTGCGATAGGTAGGTATAACAAGCGTATAAATATCAGCAGAACATGAAAATTAATTTGGAGGACTCAAAAGAGTAAGGTAACTACCAAGTGGTGTACCTATACAGGGTGATTCATATAACTTTACAACCCTGACGAACTTTAAATGCAACCCATTATACATTGGAGGTTGAATTACGCCTAAATTGGCCAAAACAAAAACGCCAGAGACTGCAATAAGAACCTAAGGGGCTGATTTCAAGTTGAGTTACAACCGGCGCAAATCTGAATTGACACAGCAACGACGCAAATCTAGCAATGTCATTCGTTGCTGCTATGCAACTGCGACCCACGCAACTTTGCGACCAAACTTGAAATCAGGCCCTAATTTTGTAAGGTTTGCAAGGAATATCCAAATCACAAACAAATTTATAATTATTAGAGTTTTTGAATCAAATTATAATTGAGTAGTGTATTACTGGTTGCATTTAAAATTCGTCAGGGTCGTAAAGTTATGTGAATCAACCTGTATTAATTAAGGGACTTGGTTATATTCAGTACTATAATAAAAAGCAGGAAAAGTGTTTTTTTTTCTAAAATAAATATTGTGTAAAACTACAAAAATTACTCGAATAATTCAAAAAGCATCTTTCTATGCATTTTGACAATCACACTTATAGATCTCATTGTAGTTCACAGAACATAATTTCACAGATCCATTGGTCGGTCACTGATTTTGTTTTAAATAATTTGATTTATTTTATCTAATAATTAAGAATAGAAGAAAATGTTTCAATGAATCTTCACGTCTTGAAATCAAAATTTTGTAATCGGCCAAAATGTGTGAAAACTATTGATAGTTATTTTGGTTTCATATGCAACAGAGCATAATTTTTAAAATTTGGCTTTGAAACTCCAAGAATCCAATCGCTGTAAGAACGTTAATGAAAACATCGATTCACAGTTAATGAAGAAATTTTCAACGGCATGTGGCGTGATGAGATGTCAAAATAATTGTAAAATAGCTCTCCTAGTTAATATGAGGGTCGTTTGTTACAAAAAGCCAATAATTAGACTTCTACTACGACTTGCAATTATCTTGAAACAATGTAATATGTAAGATCTACACCTTTAAGGATGGTTATTACGTTAGAGACTGAAGCAGCTGCTTGTTATTAACTAAACTAACGTTAATTATTGGAAGCATTTTTACTCTCGAGATTGCTTGTGTATGCGTCTGTTGTTTTATGGAAGTTAATAGTGCAGACACCTAGAAGAAGCGTTGCCTTCGAAAGAACCACCGGATTATCACCATATCGCGAAGAGGTTCGGGCAAGACATAAATTTTTTACGATCGTCTTTGTTGATGGTGCTTCGGCTGAAAGCGGCCATCAGGCTGACCATTTGCGATAAGACACCGTTTAATTAGCCCAATAGTGGTGCGTGTATCAATGGTTCAATTGGCATAAAATTTCGTGGAGAAGGTTAAAAGCATTCCGATGAAATTTCGGCGAGTATCTTGTGTGCGATGACAGTGGTTGTTATGTGGTCCGAGTTTTTGGTCCGGAATAGCAACGTTGTGTTTATATCGTCTCGGCGCTCATGCCGACATATCACAGACTTGTTCACTTGGGTAAAAACGGGAACAACCGTACAGACCGCGTACACGTTTTGCAAAAGGCAGGTCGTATATTATCTCGGATTGACGTATGGATGTGTGCTCGACGATTATTTTTGAGAACTACATTCTCGTTGGTATGTCTTTATGCTGCCATTGCACATAATGACGATTTATATGTATTAAACGGACGGTTAAAAAAGTCGTTTCGCTAGATTTTTTCGTGTTCTCGTTTTCTGCTCGTTTGTCGTTGGCCGTATTTGCCTGATGGCTTCTACTTATTAGGTAGCCTCAGAGCCAATTGAAAAAACATTCCCCGTACGCAATGTTATAGTTTTATTATACGTTTGAACTACTTTGATTTTGTATAAGAAGAAGTCATAGAATTGATCAGATTGTTCTTGAGAGAATAATAATGGACGGTATCGGCGAACGTTAAAATCGCGCGGATCGCTTCAAAGTTGGGTGTCCTCTTAATCGCGAAATATTTTTACAACTTTATTACTTCTTAAGATGTGCAAATTTCCGTCGTAAAAATTTAAATAAAAATGTAAATTTTCTGATGGCTCAACGGTCGTGGCATTTTAATGGGCTTCGACTTTTCACTCTAATATCTTCCTTTACACAACAATAATTCCTTGTTGTCTATAACCAGCCATGTGTGGTCTTATTGATATTCTACCTCGTCGATAAAAAATCGGAAGGAAGCTCGTTAGATTACAATACAGCGTTTGTACTTGCGGTTGTTGCACATAAAAAAATTAATTGTGCATGGTATTAACATACTCATCAGTATGTTCAACAAGAATTTTTTCATTGCCAGTTTTACATCAATTAACTAATTAACTGCTTTGCTTGCTACTTTTTTTTGTCACCCCTGCATTATCTTTACTAATTTTTTAACTTAATAATCAATAAGCTATAATTAATAAATTTGTTCGGATTGAAAAACGGGGTAGTCAAGAAGTACTAGGTAGTGGTTAACAAGGCTGTTAGAGCTTCTGTTGATATTGTGTTGGATTAATAAGAAGCTAAATGGTAGTACTATTTCAAAAATATTCAGTCAGAATAGAATTTGTGACACAAAATATGATTTTGCCAAACTGGACGTTAAAAATAAGCCGAAAAATCGTCCACGGAGATTAAGTTTGCATTTTCGAACGTTTATGCTTATTATAGAGTTAGGTCAAAAATGGTGTTATTGTGCTCTCGGTTGGCGATTTGCTGTTAAATCATCGTAATCAGAATTTTAACTAAGTGGTTTTTTGATGAAGTTTTTTTTACCAATCCACCAAAGAACATGTTCTCACGGAAAAAATAGGATTACGAAATAATGACGTATGAGTTAACCAGAAAAAATTTGGTTAACCGAGAACAATACTTCAGTCAAGTTGATCCCAAATTAACCCTGGTTAAAGCACTGAAATATGCCAAACCAAGAAATAAAATGGTAACCAGATTTTTTTAGGTTGACTCTCTAATGAAATATGGGTGGTTGCAGTTATAAATTGGTATTTCGAGAATAAGTTGCATTTTTTTTCCTGTAATTCTTTGGCGTAATCATAGAGATAGGTATTTATTTACCAACTTTGGAAGATCCTGGATACTATTTATTACAGGCCATTATATCACCTACGCTTTGGTTAAGTTGTTAGATTAGGAAAACCCAGCTATTTTACAACCGTTTCTTCATTTTAATAAATTTTATATTTTGTCGGGATATCATCATTTTTATTTACATTTTAATCGACTCAATATTTTTGTCTGACTGGATAAATCAGACCAAATACCAATACGTTGCAATAACTGGAGCCTTTGCGTTTGCAAGAAAGTAGAGTTGGATTAGGGATGCTTCTGAAAACTTTCGCTCAATTACAGTAGCACGACTCTGATAAAAAATAATATTTCAAAAGTGGTGGTTGAGACTGTTTTATGCTATGAAGTGGTTTCTTGGTAGTACATGTTCAAGTTTTCTGTAGTTATTGTCACCGTTTTGAATAATGGATTTCTTGTTTACTGTTTGGTTGACAATTTAGTGTCTTGGTCGAGTGTCTGCTCGGGTCGTAACTCCAGAGCGGTTTTAGCAAGTTGGTGTCTAAAACGGAGGACGTATATCTTAATTATATTTGCTTATGAAAATTGGAGTTGTTGAGTATACTTCGGTAACCTCACATAATTTCAGTGTTCAGTGTCGTCACTGCTGGTTTCCTCCGAGTCAGGAATGCGGCTCTATTATGGAATCAAGTTCTACAAACACACGCATTAACACTAAGAGCGTCCGGTGACCAATTTACATCTCAATATTAACTCTAAATGTTTACTCTGTTTTATGACCGATCAGGTGTTGTCGAAATTTTGTATCTTTTCACATTAAAGCAACGGCCACTGACGGGCACCATCTAAAAGAATTTTTATGCTTGGCCCTAGACGTTTTATTCGTTAATAAATTGAGCATATTTGGGATGTCGCTTCTAATCTTCCTGTCTGTTCCCTGATCCGTTTCATTTTTTCCACCAGCGCTAGAGTTATGACCCCACTTATGAGTCGTTGTAATTGCACATTTTCCTTAACGAGCCAGAGCCACTCCACCTAAAGGGATTAAAGCCGAGCGGCATCATCCTCTCAATGAGACGACAATGCCATTTCCTTTTTGTCGACCGCAAGGAACAACAGTCTGTGACATTTTCAGCGAGATTTAGGATGTATACCGAAGATGTGAGCTGTAGTTGCTCTCGGATAATTGGCTCAAGCCAGAGCAATTAACGTTGCCGTCTGCGTATCGCGCTTTTTGCCACCGCTCTTGGTAAATAATTGCCGCCGTCCCCGTCCGCATTTAAATGTTATCATTAAGTGCACTTTTTAATCGTATTAAGCCAGTTTTATGAAGACATATAAATTAGATCATTCTACGGTCTCCGGAGGCCGCCGTTGACCACCTGAGATTCCGAGATTCAGTTTCCAGACAAACAACTTCCGGAAAAATATTAGAACATAAAATCAGGAACTGGCACGAAATTACTGAAGCCTTGCCAAGCTGCCACTGTCCACACCTGCCTGTGACGTGTACGAGCACCTACTTCATCTATATGCCAATTATTTAATCAGATTTCTGTATTTTTAAAACTCAATTAACGTCATTGTAGTATTTTCTTTAATGTTTACATTGTAATATTTTGTTTAACTCGTGGACTGCTGTTCCGGTTCATCACTTCATCGAGTCACTTTTTTTGTGAGGAAGAGAAATTTCAAAAATTTCTTACGTGATTCGTGACTACACAAAAATGACTACCTTTGCTGAAGGGTGAACGTGTAAACTGTTTTAACGAGAGGGTGAAAAATCGATGTTTTCAAATAAAAATTTGGTTAAAATCTCCAAATTTCAATCATAGTTTTCTTATTCTGAAGAATGTAAATTACATGGTATGCTTTTCTTCTTACATGAAATTAGTCAAAAAAGCGACTAGAATTGGAAGAGCGGCTTTTTCAAGGAACGTTCTCTCGCTTAGAAAATAGAAAAATCAAAATTTATTGTCTTAGCAGAAACACCAAAGTTTCGTGGGAAGACAACGAGTAGTGTTTGATTTATTCAACACGTAGATATATGGAAAAAACTGAAATTTGTTGTTTCAGGATTTTATTTCTTAATCTAATAGACTTTGTCAGAGGTCAGTTTTTCTGCAAATTGTTATAACGTGCTACCAGTAGAAATACCTAATTAAAACCAAAAGAGATACCCATTTATCTTTTTCATCTAATAAATTTTTTTTATCTCAGATGTACATAAGTGTTAAAAATCCATGTGTCCAATGTTTATTAACGTAATGGAAACAATTTAATGAGCATATTGGGCATTTAATAAATAAAAAAGCTCTTTTTTTAATATATTATTTTGAATGTGTTGATACTTACATTTGTATAAAATTTATAAATAAAAAGTTTCGAATGAAATAAATAAGTTGTATTGTATCCCACTAAGATATCTGATATGCCTACCTACAACTTATTGCAGTTATAATTACTAGTTATTATCCATCAGCTAATAGTTTGACGATAACTATGTAACAATAACACAACTTCACTATAGATTTCTTATTATATTTTCTGACAAGAATCCTCATTGGGTTTATAGAGCATTTTGAAATAACGTGTGTAACAAAATTGACGTAAGGTTAGATGAAGCTGCAAAGGTAAAATCGGTAACCAGTAACAATAAAAAGCACAATTTGGGTGAACGTATTTATTAATCCAAATAATATGTAACAAAAGTTCCGAGAAAAGAAGAATGAACTAACATTACCATAGGTATTAGAATGCAAATATAAAGCTTTTTTACCTCTTGTCAGGTTTTGGACGGTAGATTTCACTTTTTTTTTTTAATTTAGATAAAATCTTACTGGAATATTGCAATTATTATACTTTGTTTTTTTATACTCTATCGGCTAGACGGTTTTATTTATTTTTTTTTTTTCGAATAAATTAGTGTGGGTTAATTCACACCCGCTCTATTTACGTCGAAAGCAAGGTAATAAGAATCGTGCCGATTCATTAAAGTTGGAGATTTTAAGGCAGGCCTTGCGTCGGAAGGGTGCAATTTGTTTGTTACACTACAAGTCGCATCAATCATTTAGAACCGACATGTGTTCATTTTAGATTAAGTTTTTAATGAGATTTCATTAAAATTCGCGTAGCCATCCATCTTATTTATCAATTTCTTGGTTTGGCACACATACATCACAAAACGTACGTATAATTAGTTTCGTTAACCCGTAGAGTGCAAATTTATGACGAATAGTTTTTATAGTTCCTATCGATGGATTAATTAATGAATATAAATACAAACAACATCCTCACTAACTGGTAGAACCACTCCTGAAATTTAATATACGGCCAGTGTAAATCATCTGTTAAAGTAAGTTAGTTGAATATTATATTACCTACCTGCAAGTTCCTGCAAAGTGTAAAATTATTTTCGAGTATCAACCTCGACGGATAAATTATGAATGCAGTGTCTCTCTACATGTGTTACGGACAAGTTTCGTTAAATTAAAAATGCCGAAGACTTGTCGGTTTTGAATTATTTATCAAAGGACGCAGAAATATCGCGACGAGCGATTCGAAATTCCCATACAGCAGTAGAAAGGAATTCATGACTTTATACCTAGATATAAATAGAAACGGCGACTTTATGCCTTTGTGAAGTTGTAAACCCTTCCTTCTTCTAATAAAAAATGCCGAAAACGTCGCCAGTCCCAACTCAAATCGCTAGTTCGTTCCCACAAATGCAGGAAATTGGCACCAAGGTATTAACGAAAGCAAACATTTAGCACCTCCACCAAGACAAATAGTGCTAAGTACCTAATCTCGAGTAGTGTGCATGCGTATCTGTCAAAAGTAAATTTAAATACACCGCAAATATAAATATTGAATTAAGCAGCAGAGTAAAGTTTACATATCAGGACATATTGTACACACTGCATTTATTTATTTTACAACTCAGTAGCACTTGTGGCTTTTAATTCTCCCGTCCCAGAAAATATAGAGATAAATAGAGTATTTATGAGTTTTATTAAGTGATAATGGTGTTAACACCACGAACTCTAACAAAAGGTTATCGCCCCATTCTTAACCTCTGGAATGATACAAATATATAATCATTAATTCATTGAAACACTACCAGCTGATGTTTATCCACGTCGCGCTCAAAAATTGAGTGATTTAGCGTCTGGTTTCGCTGTCTCAATTTACTCCTTTGCTTGTAAATCTTGGGAATATTATGGTCAAAGGTATAAATAACTTAATCCTTAGAAGAAGCCAGCATCTCAGTCATTTATATGAAATTTATTGCATGAAATCGTTAAGTGTATGTTGAAATATGGCCGCAGTAAGTCTATGACACTATTTAATAAGACCCACATTTCTTGGGGAAGTTATAAAATGTTCTCTCCATTAAAAGAATTCCAACACCGGCAGACTCTTTGCCTTTTGAAAATTATTCAACCGGCGAACATCATCAATTATAATAAATATCAACATTATTATATTCGTCGTAAATCTTGAATCTAATTTCATTCAATATAACCAACCAATTAAAATATTTCAGTGTCATCAACAGGCCGAGATTTGCACCTAAGCACACACACTGAATCTACTTTACATATAACTTTAATTATCCAACAAAATAAATTGTACTTTGCGAATTGCGAAGCAAAAAAAGAAGTCGAGGTAATCGCAGCTCATTCTCACATAATTTGAAACTTAAGCAGGGGAAATTTTGTAAGAATATCTCAAAAAAACATGAATTTATTATCTTGTCACTTGACATTAATGAAAAGTTGAGAGAAATTTGAGAACTACAAAAATTCATTAAATTGTTAACTACCTTGATCGCAATTATCAAGAAAAAGTCACAATACCCTCACCAGATAAGAAAATAGATATGCTACTGTGAAAACATTTAGTGAAAGTGCTAAAATTAGTTGAAACGTTGTAATGGTTTGGTATTTACCTGTTTTGGCGACGAAAAGTTTACTGATTTATTATTTATTTGTGGGTTAAAAGTCCGACCTTCAGTCCCAACAAGACATTAATTTTTTGGACATTTTCTTGTTGTTAATGAGGTTCGAAATAATTTGGAGAATGGTGCCACTGGTGATAAGAATCTCTCAAAACTTTGTAATTATTCCGAGCAGTTCCGCGAGTTGGTAATTGCGTTTGGTGTAAGGTCAATGGAAAAATAAAATTTTGTAAACAGTCATTAGGATAAAATCGTGTATGTGGTGGCGCCGATAATTAATATTGATCGTTGTAATAAAATAGTCAAATTGGTTCGTTAGAGAAGGCATACGGAGGAAATAAAGAAGGGAACAACCTCTGAGATGAGCAGCAATCAGAGTTGTATCGGGTCCCCGGAGCTCAGTTTATTGTCTTCTGCAGCACAGCACAACGCCGCTCATAAAATTTTATGGCAGCGTCTGTGACCAAAATGACTGCCGATGCAAAAAGTCCGACAAGAACTGTTTAATGTTTATAGTTGATGTTTTGATTTTTTCTGACAGGATCTTGCTTAATTGATGTGTCAGTTCCTGGGAATGCCGACAATTGGAATTGTTCTTTATCGTCAGTCCCTCTGAAAGGACAATCTCACTAACTCTTGTGTCGAAACCGCAAAAAACCAACCGGAGTTTGAGTCCGGTCTCTGCATTCGATTTTCAACCGATTTCAATTAATTCCCAATAAAAGTCGCTTTAATCACACTGAGGGCTAATAAAATTTTAATTTATATTATTTGTTTCAGGTGAGTTTGTTGATCCTTCCTTGGTTTTAAACAAAGTCGGCTTGCGGTAAGTAAATTTAGCATCTGGGAAATGCTGAAATACGGAGTGCTTTGTGCCTGCCTTCCCGCTGAGTGTCTGATTGTCATAAAGTGTGTTAGTTGTTCTAAATCGTGACGGGAACCATACGATGCCAATAAAATACGTCAAGAAGTGTTAGTTTAGAGCCCATTTTTCGAGGAAGTTTAGTCGAACGGCAATTGAGATGTTTTGTGTTTAGTGTTTAATGGTCACTTAAAAATTGCCTCCTACTACTTAAATAGAAGCACTTCCGTTAGTTTTCTTCAAACACAAGCAACATATTACACAAACACCATTTAAATTTATGCCCAACTCCCACTCGCAAGGATGGGCAACTGTCAGATTTAAAATCAATTAGATTTTTTATTCGCAACCCACATGAATTTATATTGGCGCCTCGGCTGCAGACATTTATTACGGACGTGAAGACAAATTGATAATTAAACGATCACCGGAGATGCGACAACATTTTAACAAAATTCGGGCCCATTAAGGCACAAAATTTATTTTTTTAAATTAACAATTCGCAGACGAAATTCATTTCTAATTTCTGTTGATTTTTGTGTTAGTTTTTTTTGCTGAAATATAAAGTCTTACTTAAATATTATAAAAGTTGCACAAAATACAATGTAATTATTCAAAAGCTATCAACTTCCGCCTAATTATATTTCGGCAATTACGGCTCAAAAAATCAAAGGAATTTTCCCATACAGAAAATACCCCAATAACTTTAAAAAAAAAATTCACAAACGTGGTTTTTAATGTCTCACAGTCCTACCTTAAAAATTTTGAAAAATATCAAAGCATCAAATGGTAGCGTAAATAATTCTCTATCGTTTAAACTATACAATAATTTTTTTACTCGATTAGAAATATTTATTTTTGCCTCGGCCATAAAACTTGGAACACCCTGTACAACTATAGTTCAAACATTTTTTTGATTAAATCTGATATACATTTAGTTCGGGATTGACATTTAACTTTAGTTTTAACGAAAAAGGCAAAAGAGAAAGATTTCTGGGAAAAATAACTGATTATCAGTTTATTTGTTTTTTTTATTCAAACTTGAACATAAATAATATGTGATACAATGAATAAAACATAAACTCTCTCCAAATATAAAAATTAAATTTTTGAACATAAATCTTATTTTCAACAAACCCATTAATCTAACTCAACATTTACGATAATTTTTTTGTAATGTTTGCCCAATAATAGATCATAAAAGCAACATAAAAATACCGTGATTGGTTGCAACACTGCTTTTGGTTGTTGTTATTTTTATATTTTCTTAATCATAAATAAATATAATTAATGTGGTCTTCCAACTGTTAATAAACCTCTTTGCAAGATAATTCTAGCTGTCGCTTTTAATCGTAGGGAAATTAAAATATGGGCGTGTAATTTACAAAACCAGTAAATGTCTGAAATGCCTGGAATGAACCACAATTAAATTGTCTCGAAATCACTTAAAGTTGGGAATTGATGCATCATCCTGGTTCAGGATTCGAGAGTTATGGCGAAATTTGCATGTTTTATTCTGTTATCAAGATCCAGCCAGTGTTTTATTTTAACACATTCATACATGCGTCTGATGGCTCAGATACATAAATTTAGTTGGTTGATGGCGTTGATAACTAAAAATGCCCCCTGTTCTTTTTTGTTAATGGGGTTCGTTGTTTTTATTAATTGACACGTAAATATGTCGTTCTTAATGTCAACAAGCATATGTTCCCTTTTTATACAGACGTTACCGCAGACGATGTTCAAGAGAACAACTTGTTTTATAAACAAATTTGATAAATGGGTACGTTTGTGACTTCCTGTGTTTCGTCTAAGCGAAGCTCACGTTTGAGGAAGTGCAAAGCTTTTGCAGCGTCTTGTTCTTTCCTAAATTGGCAACGCCTTGCTACTTTGAATAATTCGGAAGGGAATCTGTGAGTAAAACAATAGCTTTGACCTCGGCCTTGCTGCACCACTGATAACAATCGCAACAAATCTCTTTGGTATAGTATACATTTACCGCCTAAGGTTTGCCGGTTAATTAGAGTTATCAGGCACGTCATTTAAAACTATTAATTATAATTTTGAAAGACAATGTGTGGTTTTGTCACCGAAGCTTGAAAAATTGGATCGGAATCTCCACTTTGTAAATGACGAAACTATAAAAAGATATTTACGGCGAGGTTCGAATCTAAGGATCTCGTCGGCTCTAATCATCTGGTGCACATAATTCTGGTTTAACGAAGTGCCGAGTTTTTGGCATTCTTTCCTCAAGGGATTAAGATCTCTAATTCTAATTTTTAATGGCAAAGCTTGATTGCCGATGGTCTAGCTTTAATTAATAATTAAAACGTACGAGTCGCTGATTTTATTGGTCGTAAATTTGCGGATTTGGAATCCGGCTATCAACATGTAGCAATTTTGTGCAACTTTGACACCTTTGTTCGTCCCAAGCCGATCGTACGTGTGAATTTTTCAAATAGCGATATCGCGTTTCAAGGATGGACGTATTTTACGACGATGACATATAAAACAATTCGCGATAATTCAACGTATAAGGTCCCGAATGTAAATGGACGCTCTTTCTAACAACCGATTTAATGGCACATTCAACGCTGTCCTTTGACTGATGCCACAACATTATTGCGGTTTTATAGTCGCACGGTTATGGCCAGCCCATCAAAACTAATTAATAACTCATCACAACCGTATAATGGATGGATAATGGATAGGGTTTATGCTAATGCCGAGACGCAATTGCGACGAAGTGATAATTGTCATCGGTGATCAAGAAAATTTATTCGCTGACACTAGGTCGGTAATGGCAGACTATCATCCATCATTACCGCATTATTAGTACTAATGAAGCTCACTTTACATTATACGGGTTTTTGTATACAAAGTGATGCATACAGCCGCGGAATTTTAATGCCAGAGATTGACTGTGTTGCGAGATTTTTTCTGCCAGCATCATTTTAGGTCAACGAAAGTAGTTGACCACCAAACGCTAAGATAAGAGATTAGGTATAAAATTTGGGCCAGCCGGAAGGCAAAATAGATAGTAATTCCTTATATGAAAAATTAAAAAAAAACTAAGTGTATTAGGGTAAACATGTCTACGTCTGCACATCTGTGCCTATTTCAGCCAGTTTTCAAATGTCTCATATTAGGCCCCGGAAGAAATTTTTTAGAGTTTTGGATTAATCGGAAGAAGTATAAAATATATCGAACAAACGGCATGATAAATAAATACTACATAATGTTAGCTCTATGTTAATAATATTTAACAATACCTTGTTACTATTTTTCATCTTCTTATTCACTTGTACGACGAGAGCTGTAAAATTTTTGGCGACTGGCGCACAGAAATTTGTGGAACAGCTAACTGATTTCCAGCTGTTAATAGGGTAAACCTGGGTGATATGGTGAATCGGGTGAAATGGTGAATTGCTGAATTACTTTATTTCTTTTCTGGGCACACCGATGTCTCTGTATATCTGTATACCGTTTGTTTATGGTCATCCGTGCAGTGAGCACCTGTTGAAAATCAGCCTTGTTTTGAAAATCGTAACTAATTTGTAAAAAACAGTTTCCGATGCTCAATAATTTTTATACGGTGCTTAGGTTTGTAATTATTGCTCCAGATAGTGTAGTCCGCGTGGTATTTTTTGATATGTTCTGTTTTCGTAGACTGTTTATACACTACATAACATAGAAATTGTTGCCTCTGATATTTTGAACTGCTTGCTACACTATTCACCGTTTCACCCATGGCAAATGGGAGAAATGGTGATCTCTGGCTTGGGTGATACGGTGAACGACTTTTCTCACATGTACTCGTATTTTTTGGCCAAAGTAAAAGTTCTAGCTATCAGTATGGTTCCAGACCAAGATGCTTACATTTTATAAAAGGCAAACAATATTTTTTGTTTTTTCCAAAACATTTTTCGCAAATACGAATTTTTCACAATTTTGATCATTATGCAAGATTCGATAATTCGATAGTAATAATTTAACCGACCTCGTATCTCTTATAGACAGTAACTGAGCTCCCTATGGTGGAGCTCGAAAAACGGACACCTGTATGCCGAAAAAAGCAGGAAAAGTAAATTCACCACTTCACCCATATGTATGGGTGAAATGGTGAATTTGATATAAATTAATATAGTTTTGAATTATTGTAATGTATAAAAGAGGATATAACACTGTTAAGTTGTTATCTGTATATCTTCTGAAAAAATAGTGTTTTTCGTTTTTTTAAATAAACAACTTCTTGTGTTCTAAAGGGCTCAACTTTTTTGTTCACCATAAAACCCTGGTTTACCCTATAGGATTTCATAATGCGCTAATGGCAATATAGAACAGTGGTGCCTTTTTTGCAAAAAGCTTTAAGTTGTAAAAAAGCCGGTGTCTCATATTAGGAACTGTCTCATAATAGGCACCTTTACCATGTGATGAGGTTTCAAAACGATGGATTGGGATATTCTTGTCAGAAAAATTTGCCTATTTCGTGTTGGTCTAAATCGGGCGTTACTTCATCCGGCCCGGTGCGTCAGCACGAGTGGGAGCAATTGGTAATCCAGGAAGAGGCCGTAACTCGAAGAATAAACACTGAAACATGAAAGAAGGCATTCATGGTCGTTTTATAATCAACAGTAGCCGTATGACTAAAAGGTAATCGAGAAAAAGAAGTCTCTCGGTACGTTAACAGATGGCCCTGTCATCTCAACAGAAAGCATGCATGCGTTTGTAAGATTATCACGCTAGATTTAAGGAGCCGTCTGCCGGTTTGAAAAATGACAGTAAGTTATTATTAATTACATAAGGACATTCCAGAGTCGGGCACATGTTTTTTAGTACCTGTAAAAGAGTCTCTACACGCACCAAAAGCTCTGGCTTAATGAAATCATTAACGGATTCTTTCACAGACAATTTACTGAAACATTACTAAATTTCGTCATGTGGGATTGGGTTACACGCGCAGATGAAGACTTCCCTCTGGAAGCACTTATTGAAATCCGTGAACTCGTCTGAGAATAGCTTAGAAGCAAGTGTAACCTGGACACGAGAGAAAACACGACCGAGCTGGTGCAACACAATACAGACGGCAACACAACATAAACAAACTCCAAGCCGTAAAGAATTAAAATTCGCACATGCGGCACGATCCTCATATTTTAAAGTTAACCATGTTGTAACATTTACATTTCGAGTTCCATGCCTCAGCGGACTTACACTGACCGTTTACGATTTCTCTCCTTTTTTTTCCCCGTTCGAAGCCTAAATATTTTGTCTTCGACATGGCAAAATCACACTTTTTGTCGAGAAATAACCAACCGACCCTTGACAATCCTAAAATGCTGGCGACTGGTTTTGTATAAAAGCTTTCGCATTCGTGCCACGTTTAGATGTCAGTAATTCACAAGGCTGTAAAAGGCCCGCTTTTTACAAACCCCATGAATTTTCAAAGTGGTTGCTTACTTTCTCTACCCTATTATCATCGGTACTGCTTAGTCTCTCGAGAGATCTGCAAAAACAAATCCGAGGAAATCCGCCACGGCTCTCTTTCTTCTTCTCATTGTGTCCGACAGGACGTTGCCTCCGCACTCGTCAATAATAGATCAAGCACAATTTTGACAAGGAGATTGTTACAACGCAGTGAAAGTTTTTCAGACCAGATTCAATCAAATGATGAAGAAGAGATTTATCGGCAATATCATTCAGACTGACACGTCAATTAGTTCATACGTTATCGGTTATCAGCTCATTGAAGTGCTTCTATGAATAATCAAGAATAAAAGATGTAATTAATTTTAATTAACGATCCAAACTTTTTAACATCGTTTCTTATTAGTCGTTTTGAAAATATTGAGAAATCTAGAAATTACTGTTGATTGTTTTTGTAATTGTTAGAATCTCAGTTTAAAATGATTTTAATTGCTTTCAAGCTCCCTAATAGCAAAAGTCGTTTAACCGTGTTGTAAAGTTGGGCATATTGATAATAATTGGATTTGTCTTGTAAATATTGGGATTTACCTTCAAAAATCAGTATTATGTAATAGTTGACTAGTACTTTACAAAAACAATTTCAGTTGGATATTAAAGTTAGTCACAATAACTTGACCGATTTTCACTTTTCAAAACATATCAGCTGACTGTAAATGACGTTTGCTTATGACTAACAGAACTGGTATTATCAGTGGCAGTTTTCTCCTCAAGTGAGAAATTAATGTGGTAAGTGACCTTTCAGAATCATTTAAAAACTGTTCAAATAATGCTATTTATTGACATCTGCTATCAATTTCAAGAACTATTAGTTTTCCATTAACTGTTATTGTGATACCATGTCATGATATAGACATGATGCAGTAGTTGAAGCAAATTTTTGTCAAGGTATTCAAAGTTATTCGTCTAGACACAATTTGAAACTAAACGTTGAAAAGTGCTCCCTCATAGTTTTCCGACCTAAATTAAATGACTTTGATCTCACATACTACAAATCTAAATTAAAAATTGTCAAAAGTATAAATTACTGGGCGTTGTCTTTGATCAAGAATTACGTTTCAAAAGTCATGTCTCTTTTAGTAAAAAATAGTTATGTATATGTATGTATAATTAATTTCAAATTAAGAAAAAACTCTGCGAAACACTTGTATTACCTATTATAAATTACTGTCTCACTCTTTTTTACCATTGTCTTGTTTATAGTTACAAAAATTGCTTACAAAAAATTCAAAATAATAGTAGATTTATTTTCAAACTTTGAAAATATGATCATATTTCTCTTAAAATTAAAGAATTCAATTAATTAAAACTTAATTCTCATTTTAAATGTTTGATGGCAGTTATGGTTTACTCTATTTTGTCTATACCTTATACTTAAAGGAAACATTTCTGCACAAAGTAAATCTACGTCATGTCTGCCGGCTGTCGATGCCCTGTTTTTGTACGGCCTTGTTTCTTAGATCCTTTACCTATAATATTGTCATTTATAATAATATCAAAAACCATTTGAAGTCAAAGCCAACAAACTTATAAAGATAAAAAAATATATGAATTTAAAAAAAACAAATAATAATAAAATTTTTATTACTTCAGTAATTATTCTTTTGGTGTTTTTGTTTTTGATTTTGTATTATATTTATTATTACTATCTTTTACATTTTTTCAATAGTATTCAGAACACATATCTACTTTTCTTGTAATATTACTTAAAGTTATATTATTTTGTATTTTCCTTATATTAATATTATATTATGTATTTTCTTTTCGCATTTATTTCTAGTTCTAGTTATTTTTGGTTTATATTTGAAAATTTATTTTTTGTTTTGTTTTGTTTTGTTTTGAGCAGGTTAAGTAGAATAGCATTAGCTAGACTTCGCCTTCGCCTTCTCGCATTTTTCTTTAATAAAGGCTTCTATTATTATTATATTTAGTTGTAAATTGCTCAATTCCTGTTTTGAGCGGTGGTCGTCGGACGTGGCGAGCCACTGGCTGTTGCAAAAAGTGGCAATTATCTTTGGTGTTTTTGACATGAAAACCAATCAATCAATCGGAGGCACGAACAAAAATTAACGCAAGTCTTCGATTCAAACGTGCTCGCCAAGATTGGCGAAACCAGACAATTTGTACTCAGGCAGCATACATCCAATTACTGGTCCAGACTTTGCTTGTAGCTATCCGCCAGCAAGCTTTTTATTCGAATTGATATTCGGAGGTAACAGCCGGAGAATGTCGTAACAATGGGTCTATTATCTACATGATGGCATTTGGCTTTAATTACGGCGAAAATAGGCCTTGTTAACGTCTCGCGGATGCATCTCAATACGGGCTATCGCCATCTAGGTCCTGGGCGAGTGGTAAACGCCACCTTACGGTATCTCTGCCATCGCATCCACCACTGTCGCCCAACAATAGAGGCGAGTAAGCAACCCTGCGGTATCACGATGGCCATGAGTTATAGAGGATGGATTTCACGGCCATAAATCGTGTACATCCCCGACTCAGATACCATCTGACCTCCAGATACAAACAGAACACGCCCACGAGATTCTAGACAACTAAATCAGTTACCTTTAGATATAAGTTGTGATCGGGCCGCTTCAAATGAGATGCACGGACACGAACGGCCCCTTGCCTGGGCACAAGCCGGGAAAAAGGGCCATTTACATCACCCGGCGATATTTCATACTGGGGGTGTCTGCCCGAAATTCGAAATTCGGCAGGGGGCAACGATTTTACATAAAATGCATGTCATACGAATAAGATATCACCAAGCTGCTTAAAATTCATGCTTTCGACCGTAATCTCAGATCAAGCGAACTGCACACAAACGAGTACCTTCCACACGTGTCATAAAACAGACTGGCTGCTCTAGTCGTCTTTGAGCCGAAGGCACATCTTGAATTATTTATTAAGTGATTAATTCGTTACCAACGATTTTGTTTTACCCTTTGCGAACCAAAGTACCGCAGGGACGGGTTTTGAATATTTTTAGGGCCCTTTTTTCAATTCATTTCCCATGCAGTATCCGCCCCTGAACTGCGGGCTTACATCTTACAAGACTGGTGAAAATGCTGACATCACATGGCGATTTGTATTCTCGACGACGTCCTGTTGGGTGAAAAGGCTCACGTGGGTGTTGGCTTATTAAAATATTAATATTGATGGCTGAACCACTTCTTATTACCTGCGTGAAGCTTTTCCCAATGGTGGTTTTTGTGGCCCATTGTCTATGGCCTCGATTATTTGAGGGGAAATCTGAGCGTGTCGTGTTTTTATCAAAAGCAGTGTAATCAACGTAGTAATTGGCTCCGTCTTAAGTTAATGTTCAAACAGAAGCCGTCACGCTTTTGATGAGCCGGATAAGAATTTATGATGCCTTTAATTGTTGGAATAAATATAACTTCATCTGAACTAAGACGGGATTTAATGTTTTTGTTTGGTTTCGAACAAAGGATAACAATGGCCTTTAAACGAGGTGGTTTTTCTACGTCCTCTCTGGATGTATTATTCATAAATAATGGAAGAGTCTCGGCTCCTTAGAATTTATGCTTGACACAGCATTACTATATGGCCGATTGTTCAAATTTGAGCTCAACTAAAATTTGTATCGACGCTAACAGATGATATTATCGATGGTTGTGGGGCAAAAAACGCCGCAAAGAACTCGGAGCAAGTGATGCACAACTAATAACAAAATGGTGTAATTGAAAGATGAATTGGAGAGATAAAAGTAGTTGTCGCACAAGAAATGATACAAAACCTAGCTCATCTGAATTCAACGACATGTTTCACTTCCAGAAACATGCTGTAAACATGGTGGCAATAAATCGCGTATAAATTTCCATTATCGAGTTCGAGCTTTGATTTTTTCCCATAGACGATAATCGCTAATCAGCTATTGCGATGCATGAAGTTTTGTTAATTCTTTTCTTGGCTGATGAATAGTCCTAACATAGAGTATACAAGGCAATAACTCGTCTAGAATGTACTTTGTGAAAAAGCGAGCATGTAAGTAAGGCCCGCTGTGAATCGAACTAACAAAATCATGCAGCTATATCTATTAGAGAGTGATCAAAGCGCCCGCTCTGGAACTAGTTTACAACGGCCATGATATAACCGGTCGGATGCGACCAGACACAATCAGCTTCTTCCAAAAGGAATCTCAGTTTTTCTCTAGGATCGCGTTTGGGTCGATCGTACGTTATCTTAATTGAGTCGTGGTTTTGGTGGTGGTAATTAGATGGCGAAAAATGGTAATTACGTTCCTGGTTGCTTCAAATATCGTACGCCATAAAGTGTATAATTTAGAGTCGGACGGCTTTATCCGAGCGAACATGCAAGAGCACTTACTGCTGACGTTAGTCCATCAATAAAACGGACGGTCGCTGAAGAGAACATTGGTGAGGACAAGGAAGGCTTGTCTTCGGTACTAATTGAATATCGAGGAGTGCAGGCAAAAAGCGGATCAAGCGGTGGGGTACATGTGTTCTTCAGCGGCTCGCTAAAGACTGCCTTTTTGCAACTGTTTAGCAATCAGATTACGTCCAGTATCAATTATGAAGTTTCGATTTGCTCAAACGTGGATGTGTTTAATTTGCAATTACGTCGCATTAGTGACTTGAGAAACTTGCTCTTTGGGATTATGCCCGACTGTTCCATAATTCCGCCGTCTATGGGCATTGTGTTGTTCTAAAGCCGGTGTTAACGATTATTAGGAGCAAACATGCAAGATGTGCTCGTGTTAGCGGTAATAATCGTTTATGGGTCTGGCTGGATTATTACCCTTATAACTCGTTCTCAGTGCTTGCGGTTGTCGGTTGATACGCATCGCTCCGCCAACTTAAGATCCGATGATCAGATAATGAGTGTTTTGATTCAATGCCGTATTCATACCGACGAATAAATAACTGAATGTCTCAATTGCGCATAATGGCGCTCTTTGTTGCTCTTCACGTCTCTTTCAGAAACCAAGATTTAGTCTTAGTTGCGCTCGCGACGGGCGGTGCAACTCGCTTCTTCATTATTTTAATTTAACGTTTCGTTACGTGAAGATGTTAAGAACAATGCTGAAATGCAACAAGTCTATCAGAACGTCTCTTCTTCTTCGTATAATATCTCAACACGACGGGATTGTTGTTATTATTGATGATGATGATGGTGGTGTGGCTCTGCTCACGTGACTTCCTAGGAAAAAGGTGGGCGGAGACGTTCGTGCCAGTTCCTGTGTCCTTTCAGGAGGAGACGTGGTATCCCTAACAAAACGACTACTAATTTATATTGCAACCATGACCATGAAACAAAAGATCACATGATACGAATAGTGATAAGATATGTATCTTCGGATAGCTACGCATACTATATACGATTGTCTCTCCAAAAGAAGAAATATTGCTTTTGCTGTCACCGGAAGATCGCCTACAACTTTTCATTCAAATTAAACCTAACTCAGAAATTGTAATAATATGTTAAACCATGACGGTGAACGTAATAAAACACGGAATTAGATTAGTTTCGTTAAGACTTTTGAGCAACATTTCAAAAACTAACTGTGAGAACTGGTTAATTGTCCAAATCATATCTACATACTTGTAAAGTACCTATGTCGATGGAAGAGTTACCATTTGAAATATAATAATATAATGACAATTTTTTTATGTTTCTTATGCATAATGAATGTTCGGATAAAATATGAAAGAGTTCATAATAACCATTGGGAAGTGATATGGCTTGTTAGAGCAGTTGAGTTACCTTAATCAAATTTGGTAGTTATACCACAGTTGTGAAAACAATGATTTTCAAAATTTGAGTTGTATTCATACAGTGGTATGATTTCTAATTAGAAATTGGTACATCTGGTAAATATTTCGAACAAAAAATAAAATCAAGAAAATATGCGCAATTAAAACCCGCTTTGCACTTGTTCCACGAGAAATTTTGACAGAAATCTTTCTCAAACGTTTGCTAAAAACATATTGCAATTGAATAATTATTGTTGGGACCAGGGCCAAGAGAATGTGATAAAAGGTCTAGGTCATGACGAATTTTTTTAGATCTTGTCGACTGTATCAGTTGATTGTAAAAAAGAACTGGAGAAAAAATCGAGTTAAATTATTATTACCGAAACTTTCCAAAAAAGGCACCTTCAGGTCGAACTTGCTGTTCCAAATCTAAGACTTCCTCGAATAAAACTTTGCAACAAAAGTTGCTTACATAAAAGTGAAATAGAGAAGAGAGAGAAATAGACAAGTCTTTGCCAATTTGGCTTTATATTATGAGGGGATTGTATTAAAATCGGTATATAACAACAACTTGTCTTCAAAAGGGAAACATGTAGCTGGAAATCTTGGAAATTGATACTTTGTCGAAAAAATTGCGAAAGAGAAGACATTGTTCCTTGGAAATGTAGACATTCTTTGTTAAAATTGATTTACCTAACAAACAACAACTTAGTAATTCGATTGTGGTTACTATTTAAAGCCATTTTGACACAAGAATTTATGACTTCTAATCAGTGATACTAATACTACTTCTGATCAGTGACAGTGATACCAATACTAATACTCTTATTCGTCCAATAAACTACCTACCAACTATGTCCACGTTAAAAAATGCATCTAAAAATAAGAATCTGTTAAAGGGTATCAATTTATTTATTACCTGATTATAGATTTTCACTTAAATATGTAAACAAAATTACGAGTAGCCTAATTTTCAGTAACAGATCTGATTATTATTAGTGTTAAAAACTTAAAAATATTCAGACATATTAGCTGTTTCAAAACTATAAAAACGCCAACGTCGCATTTTACCGAATTATTTTTTTAAATAAGGTTGATAAAAATGTAAAATAGTTATTAATGATTAGATCTCTCATTGAAACTATAAATTACATTAGCTATTCATTTTTTGAAGTGCAGGAATAATTTATAACAACTAATTTTGAGAGAAAATGCGACGTTGGCGTTTTTATAGTTTTGAAACAGCTAATACGATTGTTTCAAATTCGGGATATCTATGAATATCTGACATTTTATTTGGCACTACTGTGAGTTGTCATAAAAAAATCCATTTTAGGTTATAATTAATGACAACCAAGCATTGTTGTCAGTTTGTTTCATTTTTTAAATAAATAATTGAATTCTTTATTTATTGTATTTCACTCATTATTATTAGATAAAAAGTTCGGTCTGTCTTTCTTGTATTCTTCAAAGCATCTTTTGATACACGTTTTCTTATCAACAGAAATTACTTTCGGTATTTTAAATTAACAAAAAGTAGAATTGACAACAAGGTGAATCTTTGAAAAGACAACGTCATAAAGACAGCACCTGACAGGACCTGAAGCCAACCTAACAAAACTATATCTAGGCCTGCTGCGTGTTTAAAACAATCATGAAATCGTGTTTTTGGCTATTTCTGAATTTTTGTGAAACTAATATGTAGAGGAAATGTGTTGTTAAAACGGTTGAAGTGCATGTGCAAGTGGAAAACTGTTGGAGTGTGTTGTAAATTTCCAACTAATTAAAATGTACCATCAAAAGACAATGTTTCCGATTTGCTAGTTGTAATGGTCGTCGTTAAGGTGTCCCATTATATGCTGATTCAGCGATTATTTAATATCCCTTTATTGCGTACGTGTGACATAAGTCCGCGTTTATTGCTGTAATTTTGTGTCAGAAAATGTCGCTGCTGGATTTGTGTTCGGCATAAAAATTGGCTCACGTTTTTGTCAAAAAGGAGAGAAAGCGCTCGCTATAGTTAACATGCAAATAACAGCTCACGTCAAAGACCATTAACAAGTCTGGGTCGCGCTAGAAGCTCCTAGTGTTGGAGAGGCATGAAGAAGTGTTAATAGTTGAAATACCCGAGGGGAATTCTTTTTGGTGGTAGATTGCTTCATTTACCGGCGTCATCCGGCGTACTATGATGAGACTTAAACACTTCTTTAGAAGAGAGAGTAATATTTAAGAAAACAGCTCACGAAATCCCATCAAAACGAGCCGAAAGGCGTCATCAAGCGAACGCCGTGATAAACAAAACGAGCACACCAAGCGAAATGAAGTATGAGAAAACAAAATTGCCGCAATTATGGGTTTCGGGATCGTGGTCGAAGACCGCCCATGTAACCACAACCTCCGAGATACCACAAGCCTTGACTTATTCGATCTTCATATCTCAATTATATTAGTTGGCTTGATTGGAGCGGACAACTTCGGCACAACTCGGAGGAATACAACATGGCCACGAGCTTCCATCAACACAACGCGGATAATTTATTCAAGACGTCTTTTTTCACAGTACGTCCGGAAAACTAATTTATGCTTTTTACCGCTTCAACGTAATTATTATGGTATAAAACACTAAAAGGCCTCAATAAAACCCATCCTGGCTCGAGCAATTTTTGCATCTTCTATCAATCATAGCTTGCATTAGCGGAATTATTGTGCTTTCTTCATTTGCCTGCGATTGTGCTTCCCAAGATGTGATTAAGTAATTACAAGACACAACTCAATCACGATCTTCTCCGGTGAGAAGACATGAAGATGTTCCTGGTGTTCGTGGTCCTAACGAAATTTCTTCGTCTTTAATTACGTTAATTTGATTTATCTCGCTCTCTTGCTTTCGAAATTAATTTCAAAATTCCATCATCGCACCTGGCTGTCGTAACGCACCTAACAATAAATCATCATCATGATGACCACTTTTTTGATATTTTGGTTTCAGCAATTATACAAGCCATAAGAACCTCTTACAGTGTTCTACTTTCCCGTAAGGAAGGAATGGAATTTTTATTTACTTGATTCTCGATCTCAAGCGTCTTTCGAGTTTTTTTCACAGTTTATATCTTCATTAATCTTGATTTT
The DNA here is from genome assembly GCA_939628115.1 of Tribolium freemani. Taxonomy (NCBI): domain Eukaryota; kingdom Metazoa; phylum Arthropoda; class Insecta; order Coleoptera; family Tenebrionidae; genus Tribolium; species Tribolium freemani. The sequence continues at coordinate 12,049,573 of OW626785.1, read as the reverse complement.
ACAACTGATTGGAAATATGCAAATAATTGCCTTCGGTGATTGTCATCGATCGACTAAATAAATTCGTTGTTAGCCAATGAAATACTCCTTTTTTCTACATAAGTTTGATCGCAACGATAAGGTCGTAAATTTAATTCAACAGATGTATGCACGGTGTGTACCTAAATTAACACGTGCTTTTTTCAGCAAGTCGATTAGTCAGTGACACGTCGGTTTCCTTTTTGAACACGTTAATGTCGGATCGAGGATAAGCTACCGGCATTTTTCTCCAACAACGCAATTAATTAAGTAATTAAAAAGGAATTTTTGATCTAGACAATGGTATTATTTTCTTCTGATAATTAGAGAGGAGTTTAATTTTACTTTAAAATTAATGTAAGGTCTGTGATTATACGTCCAGATACGGGAATACATTGGGCCTAGAACGCATATAGGTATTCTTATTGGATTTAGTTAGAACCGTTCATTATTTTTAAATATAAATTACAAAATTAATTTCCTGATAAAATCTCCTAATAATCAGTATTAAAGAGCAATAAATTTGGTTACAAGTCAATTAATAATAGTTTGGAATCGGCTGTGATTAATGAACTTTGACTCTGGTCGCAATTAAAATCTCAATCATCCAAATGTCTGTCCATACGAAGCATATTAATTCGGACTCAAATCCAGGTAAGAGCGCAGGGTTGTTAACCCATACTTGTTGAACATAATTTAAGGTTAATTCGCTTGCTCCTGAGGTGATTTGTCATTACAAAATTCTCGAGGCTGCTTTAACGGTGCAAGCGATAAATTTATTATTAACTTATGCATACACACAGGCAACCACTGAAGCTGAAAACAAATTAACTTTTGATACAATTTTAATATAGGGTTTCCATCACCACCTGTTGTACAAACAACTTAAAACTAGCAAGCAATAAAAACACGCCGAACGGGATTGGAATTTCTGCAAGAACTCGGCCCAACCGACCGATGCAAATTTTGAACAAAGAACTTCGGACTTTATGTGCTGACGGAGGTCTTGCGCTTCACAAGCCCAGCCGCCAATCGGAGGCTGCACTTTGTGTTATTTTTCTTTTGGGCCAGTTATTCATCCCGGTTCTGTTCTAATACGTAACTATTGCCCCCAGCCAAGTTGTGTATTATATCGTCAAAATTATCTCTCATCATCAGTGTAAATCCGTTTTAACGATTCAGCCGTAAACGCTGAATAAGTTGTTGAAAGTGGGATTTCAGTTTTCGAAAAATGTGTGTTTACGAGCTGAAATGGGGTTTATAGCTGTGGTTACTAAATTTTGCTATATGGTGTCACGAATAATCCTGAATTTTCAAGCCGGTGTAATGAAATCGTGTCTCCATAAATGAATCTGACATAAATATTTATTGTAAGCATAGAATGAGCATTAAAATACAAATTAATGCAGATATAATAAGAAATATTACAACACATGTAATTAATTATGCTGCTTATGGCAGACTAAAAATGGACTGCATGCGAATGAGAGTGCGAGAGCTTTTGTTGCTTTTATATTGGCAAAAAGGCCACTATCGGTTCTACATTATTAATAAATGCTATTTTTTTCACTAAAACAATTCACAACCCTTCACTCAAATGATTAATTAGAAGAAATTATTTTACATTTAACACAAAAATGAAATATCGTTTTGCCAAGGACGGACGTTGTAAATGTTCAGATAGAGGCGATATTTTTTATGAAGGGGGTTTAATTTTTTTTCTAATTGGCGGTACGTTTTATTAGTAATAAATATGGTCTATTATTGTTGGCAACAACCTTTGAAAATTGGTCGTTTGCACGATCTTGATCTGTTGCCAAAAACTACTTTCTTTATGATTTTCACATTTCTTTGGTGCTCAAAACTCGAAAACCTCTTTCTCTTAGGGTTTAGACTGCAGAAGTGCTGGGAATAGCTCTTTCTGGCACTCTTAAACCCAGATCTAGAAAGAAAAGCAAGAAATGTAGAAGAATGGTAACACTACACAATAAATTTGAAGTTTTTCTTTGTCCTTTACGTGAAACACAAATAGTGTGTTTCCTTTAATTCTTCTGATATAAAAAAAATTATTGCCAGTTTGATCTCATCACGTCACATTTGTAAATAATGTCAAAAGAAATTTTAAAGATTTTAATTATTACTTACAGAAATTATTTTGTACAATTGAACACAAATTAGTCCTCAAATGTAGCAGAACGAATCAGGATGGTTTTTGCAAGTTATTTCCATTTTATTTATTTATTATTTATTTATTTATTTATTTATTTTTCTAATATTTTATAGACAAAGTAACAACTTAGCGCTCAAAAATTATTTTACAACTAAAGTTTACAAGATATTTCTGTTACAAAATTTACTTTATATTATAGTTTTAATAAACTAACAAAAGATAAACCTTTAAAAAAAGTTATAGAAATAAAGATATCATGAGTGATAAAATAATAAACAAAAAATTTATTTAAAAAAAATGTGATGTGATATGACAACAAATTTTCCATATTCGTGAACTATGGGCCACGAAGTATCAAATTTTATTCAAATTGTTCAAAGGACAAAACTTGTGTTGAGCAGTGATAATTAATAAACCCTGGATAACAGCATCGAAATCTAATGTAATTTACATTCAATAAGTCTCGGTATTGTCTCATTTATTATTCATTTTACAACATGAACTAGGAATTTCATATTGTAAAAAAAATACTTCAGGCGAACCTTCAGGCGAGTATAACTGAGAAAGGTCCATAAGTAAAAATAACTTAAAATTCTTAAAGTTCAAGATTGAGGAAAGCTTAACCAGATCAGTGGTGGTTTTACAGAAATTATTAATTTGAATCGTTTTTTAATATCTTGGATGAATTTGGCAAACAGGTTCAAAAACGGTGACCATTACTAACATAATGATCATTTCAGTTATAAGTACGTATATAGTAAATGGTCTAATAATAATTTTCTTATGTTCTTTAGAAAGAACAGCTTTCAATCTGATCTGTAAATGAGAAATTACCAGGACCTCAAGGACATTAAAGTACTGTTTATTAAACTAGCTCCCTATTAGGAAATTATACCATTTTTCTGTTTCTTTTGTGTAGGTATTTTATTACACATTTGGTTGAGAAATATCAAATTTACGTGAGCAGTCGCGAAAGTATTAATCAATTTTAACAAAATTATATTATATTTTATGGATATTTTTATTACCCTGAGAAAAACACTTTTTGTTGGCATCAATGGAATGCATTTTTGCAGATGATACGTCAGTCGTTAAACTAAATAAAATCACAGAGTACCATTAATGTATTTATATAGCTGAGGTCAAAGATCTAAGTATCAATAAATAACCTTTCCATTTTAAACCCCTTATAAATCAAAGTAAGATGAAAAGCTGTATTGAATCTGCTATAAAAATTATTACAAGATTATAAATAATCATAATTAACTATGCGACTGTGCTTTATAATCATACAACAATTTAATATGCATAGTAGTTTATCATTATTGCAGGCTTTCTGAGCCTCATTAAAACTCATCTTAATTAGTTAATTAGTTTAACAAAGCTTTTTTACGCCGCTTTCGTCCACGTACGTACACCGATAAATCTCCGAGTTTCTCCACGTGTTCAATAAATAATTAATATGACGTCTTGACAAATAGTTGTTTCATTCGTATTGAAAGAACTTTCGGAATTAAAATAATGGTGTTTCGGTCTGTGCCACGTGAGAAATGACGGCCCTACGTCTTCCCAAAGGCCCACTCACTGTTCACAGTCCTTGATCCTTCCTCCTGATGAAGTTATTGTTGCGATTACGCGGTTAATTTCGCGTTTACGCCGAAGACACGGCGAATGCTAATAATGCACCGGCCGGTCCTAAATTGCGAGTCAGGATCATTAGTTCTGTCATCCTGCGCACGTAGCCATCTTGCGAGAGCCCCCAGCAGTCCGCAATCCACGGCTCAATCATCCTCGCGGTCTTATTTCGTCGTGATTGTGTTTTATTATATTGTCGGCCCGGGAATAAGACATTCTGAGCAGAGATTGGTCTAGCGGCATGGGTGGTCGGCCTCTCCTCCCGACCTGTTCCTCACAGAACACCAACTTCAGTTTGACTTGAGCCTCCCTACATCATACTCGCCGCGATTCTATCTTCCTTCACCGTGCTGCAATCATGCCAACTTCGAGTGCGCCTGATAAGCGGTATCAGAGTGTTTTGTGCCCCAGTGCACGTGGGTGTCCACACCTGGTGCTCTTGCCCTAGTGCCAACTTCTGTGATACCTCTTTGGTGGTGGTGCTCTCTTCTAGTCAAATGTACGGCTACTGTGGTAATTTTAAGTTCCGATTTGTGGATTTGCCTCACCTGTGCACGTCAGTGGTGTCTAAATCGGCCTTAATCTCTGGTTTTATACGGGGATTTAAACGGGAAATCAAGAAAGAAACACGCAACGAGATATAAAAAAGAGCGCTTTAGAAGCGTTTAAGTGCAGTAAGTTGGTAATTTATTTGTTAACGTTTGCTTAAAACATCCTGTCTTAAGAGTGTTCACACATGCGCATAGAAATAAAGGCTTAATTAAGGAAACATTAAACTTTTCCGCCGTCTCATAAATTTCGGCCTGGTGACAACACTGTCACGAGGCAGTGTTACAGAAATTGCGCCATGTCGTTAATCATTCTATCAAAAATCCGATCAGTTAGGGGGCTTGCATTAATTAGTTATTAAATATCGCTAATGACCGTTGCACAAACCAGTCGCGGGCTTATTAACAAATTATCGCGAGTAAACAAGATTTTGTAATGTTATTATTTCATTAAAAATCGTCGCCGGAAGGTTTCGAAGCATTCGAGATATTCCCGAAACGTTCTAATTAACTCGGCCGACGAAAACGTGTTTCCTGGGTCTAATTAAACAAAAATGCACCCACCTGTCCATGCTTTAACGCTTTTGAATAAAATTATCGCATTTTATTTCGATGTTAAAAACGGGAATTTTACCACTAAATGACCGGACCCTGGAAGTGCAGGTAAAACCGGACGGTGGCCATAAAAAATTTCTTTTCGGGTGACACCGAGCGATAAAAGCACCACCAGTCAGAGAAATATAGGCGGCAAAGCACGGGCCATAGGCGCACCAAGCTCAGGCTAGTCAAAAATTTCAGGAAAACGTCTATACTTTTAGTGTATCATTTAATGTTGCCTCTGTGATCAGATATTTAATTGAATTGCTAATTCAATGGCAACATTGAATACAGGTCATGAAACATGTCAATTTTGAATCAGAAATTTAATTACTGCCACCTAAAGTAACGAATTTTTTTGTTTCTTTTTAAGCTATTGAAAGAATGTTTGCATCCATATTTATTATCTTTCTAATCTAAAGTTGGTTGTTTTGAAGCTTACAAACTGTAAGAAGATTCACATATTGGTGGCCAGTTTAATATTACGGTGTCAAAGCTTTTGAATTTTTTGTTTTTATTTTTTTCAAAGAGAAATTACTACTTAATTAATTACTTAAGTTATAATATCATCTTTCCTGTTTTACACCGTAAATGTATCACTTATACAGACTGATCCAGAAAAACTGAGTGTGTTGGCAACAGATTTGAAAGTATTTTTCTTCGTAATTTGCTACACTACAATCAGTTATTTGACGTTACACAATCACACAAGATTGTTGAATTGTTGCTAACTGGAAGCGTACTCCATTCAAATTTAAATTCAGAATTGCCAACAGACACAGTATTTTTGGATCTATTTGTAGAAAGCAATCTGGTTTCAGTTTCGAATATTTTTTCAGTAAAACTGTTTCTACAATGATAAGAAAGTCAGTTTCTACAATGATAAGAAAGTCAGTTTGACTTTGAACAAATAAACTGTTCCCACTACTGTTTTCTACCTAACCAAAGAAAGTTAGAAGAATATTCGTGTTTTTCTGTTTTACGTAGAGTATATCGTGTTATCAATTAAAATACGGATCACAGAGGCCTGTGAGTTTAAAATTAAGTTGGCTTTATTGCAAATCTAGAAATAAAAGATATGGCATTTCGAATTTTTTTACTCCGGTCTATACGCAATGTTCCGATAGACAGTTAACTTTGTAATCGTTATTCATTATACAGTTCCTAAGCAAATCATGGGCTTACTGCAAAAAGTGACCAAGTCAAAAATTAAGCCTTTTTGCAAATTCATTTTATAAATGTTTTTATAAAATCAATGTTGTTTGTCTGCAAATACACTTTTGATGGGAAATTGCTTGGTATTATTTGGAAGTATTGGATTGGAATTACTAAAATTGAATTGGAATTATTTGTGAATTACTGTTTTTTTTCTGGAATTATTGGAATTAAAGGGAATCTTTAATTATCGCAGATTATTTGCAAATGATTGTCATATTATTGATGATTCATTAACGTAGCTTTTTTTTGAGAAATGATAAATGTTATTTAGGAATGTTCAAAACGTCATATTTTGGCTAAAAACGTCGATTTTCGCACTTGATTCGCTAAAGTAAGTTAATTTTTAGCTGCTTTCCTTTTAAAAGCGATCAAAGTCGCTTGAGAATTACTCAAATCAGCTTGTTTCTTTAAAAATGACAATTTTTATAGTTGTTTTTGCTCTCTTAAAAACGATCAAAATTACTGAAGAAAACGACAATTTTTGCACTTGTTTAGCTTTTAATACTTTCTTTCTCAAAGACAAGCAATCTGAACTAGTTAAAAAAAAATACAAATTATTAAAATATTTGTTTTTTACACGAAAAATATTTTTTTGGATTTTTATAGCTAATTAGCGAAACATGTGATAAGTTTATTAGGAATAATGAAAATTTGAAAGTTTAAAAATTTATGGTTTGGTTTGTGGTAACTGGTGATGAGGCCATTCTAAGGTAATTCAGACTACTAGAAAAAGGTCTGCAATGTTATTTATGAAGAACGAAATCTTGCAGAGACCTAAATGTTGAAGGGACGTTAGGTATAGATCCAACAAACCTCAGCTATTTTGTTATCACCCTAAACTCCTCCAGAAATTACCAGAATTTCAATTTTTTTAATATTGACTTTATGAGATAAGAATTATTCAAATAATGTGAATTTTTTTTAAATTAAATAGTCTCATTGCCAAACGAAAATATTTTTTTAGTCGTTTTCTTTTCGTTTTTTGTACTCATCTGTCACATTTTACTTTTTTGTACACTTCTGTCACTTTCTTGGACTCATCTGTCACTTTCTTGGACCGATCTGTCAACGTTATTAAATTTGACATATGTCTTTTTGGTTTTTCTTGTTATCAAATTCTTTAATTCTGTTGTGATCATCGCCTAAAAAACGTTGTGTGCACCTCGGCCTAGGGTGCTTTTTTAGCCTCACCTGAATTACAGCCTCGGCTAACGCCTCGGCCACAAACAACAGATTCCGCCAAAAAAGATTACCTTTACGGCCTTGATACACAAATAACTAATAAACCATATCGAAGCATCAAATTGAACTGTGTTTAATCCTTTATTGTTTACTTAGGACGACGTTAATTTTGGTACCGCAAATCTAATTATTAAATGTCTAAAAGTTATTGTTTTTTCTTTGGGAAGTTGTAGCAAAAAATGTTGCTGGTTTTTCCCTTGGTCCCTCAGTCATAGTTGATGGCTGCTGCATTAAATATTGATTGAAATTTATTGTCGTTTATGGATTTCGACCTCTGGGTCCGAGTCAATTGAACGGTTAGTGGCATCTGGTGCACTCTCCAATTAATTTGTCGATGACAGCTGTGACAAATACGCGTGAGATTTTATCCCTGCGGCCGGTCGGGAGCGCCGCCTATGGTGGAAATAGTGAGTTTCACTACCCGCAGAGCTATGTACTTATCAAGATTAGAAGGAATAATTATAAATTTAAATAAAACTTTATAAGGCAGATCGGATATCGGGGGGCAGGTTTTAAAGCTACTATGATTAACGACTTTATTATACCCTCTTCAGAGAAACCGGATTTTGTAACTTCATCATCATTTAAAGCTCTGGCACTTTACGTTCTTTTGCTGCTTTATTTTCGGTCACGAATTTCGAAGTAAATTGTTGGGTTCGTGACGGCGTGAAAAATTTTTACTATCAATCAGTGACATTTGAATAAATTCGCGTTGTTTCCTCGTTTGGGACAGTCGGACTCTCCTCTGCCATCATCCACTTAAGGCAAATCGGTGATTAACAAGCTTTGAGATCGACAACCATTTGTCATACCTTGAAAGCTGTGGTTAATCTCACGATTATTCATAATATTATGGCTAATAGGATGTTCAAATTGATGACCGTACACGTCCCGCTTCATTACCCTTTCTGGTCTAATCAAAGATGCGCGCATATTGCGACATAATTCCTTTATAGATAACAGCTTGGCACGTACAAACCCACCTTTACAACGCTGTCAGAATTCACAATGGAGCTAAGTAATGTTCATTTAAGTGATATCTTAAATAAGTGTATCCAAAGCTAGCAAGATAAACAGCTCTTGCACTATGTGAAATGGACGGCCGATGTAAGATTCTATCGGACAGGGCATTTTACTAAGACTGCAATCTTTTATCGGCAGGTGGTACGTCTGCTCGCCCACTCTGGACCACTACTTCTATATTCCTCAAACAACACTCGTAATAATTGATTTGATGAATACGTTGCGTATCTCGGGGTTCTCTTCCTCGAGCCCCATTCAAAACTCCTCAAAGCCGAGTTCAAAGATCAAGCTCGTGAGTGAAGATGCAACACTCGCATCATGCAGAATTAATTTTAGGTTATCAAAAACAGTCTGCACTTTGCTTGATCGCTTGATATTCTAACTCTATCATTATGCCTTCTTCGGAAAGCTTCAACAAACACTGAATTTTAAGCAAGTTTGGCCAATTCTACTCCTTCAGGCAATCGTTTCAATTAACCTTTTCAATCATTTGTCTTCACTCAATTTCTAAGATTTTGTGCAAAAAATTAATTCTTGTGGTGAACTCATGCTTGAAGCAATTTTAGTGTTGTTTTTTTTCAAGAAAACACGAGGGAAAACAAGAAAAAATTAAAGAATGTGTTTATGTTTTTTGTGGGATTCTGGGATTATTGTTTCAGATACTCTCGGTTTCAATAGATAGTAGAATTTACTAAACAGGGTTTTTAGCGATTTCACCAAAGTTGTGTTGATTTTTCAAGTCAAATTTTTGTATATTTCTCTTAAAGTTGGCAGTAACATTTTTTTCTGTCACATTGAAATTAAAGGTTATGTCCGGTGTTGGGGTTTAAATAACACTTTGGGGCACAGTCCTGTCTTACCCAAAACATTAAAGTAATAAAAAGACATTTTAAACCGAAGCGTGCTTTTGGATGAATAATTTTGGTGAATAATTCCGACTACCAACTTCCAATAGTGTCGGCTCGATCGAGAACACCAAATCCTAGATCAAGAATTTTGTTCAAAATGTTGACCGAACGTCTGGTGTGAAGGATTTGTGATACGAAAAGCCTATTCCTGTCAGAATCTGTTACCCGTGTTTATGTGTTTGTGACAATTTGCAAATAAAAAATTATTAATGTTGCACAAAAGGTTGGTTCTTGTTGATAAATCAAAGATCGTTATTGATAATAACAAATTCAGTGTGTTTATTTGTTTATTTTCATTTCGTGTCTATTCGCGTTGTAAATAGTTGTCTCAAAACCACCGGCACTTCGAAAAAGGTGTTTCTTTTCGCTCTAGACCAATTTTTGTTCCAATGAATAAGGTCAATAAGGTCACAAGCCGGCCTATCTAGGAAGGACCAAACACAAGTTGATCATTTCTTGGGTTTCGGGAACGAATAGTGAATCTTGCTGGACACAATTTCCACATTCTGCTGCCGTCAAGGCAATAAAACTCGTTCAAATACTCTTCAAACACTCATGTTGTGAGTTCCAAATCGAATTGGATGGATTGTAGTCTCTTTGGTTTCCGTTAGCGAGCACATTACAATCAATTTAAATAAATAAACTCAAGATTTACTAATTGAAACACCAATTGTTCGTAGAATCGTCAATAAATGTCAAAATTCTGTCAGTGGTGATCAGTGTAGGTGTCAAGGATACTTCGTTGTGCATGAAAGTTGAGTACACTCTTAGATTGCGAATTTGAAAATTCTACAATGAAATGAAATAAGGTATAGGTACACTTTTTCGATGAGGACGCTTCTAATAAATACTTTACTAAATCACTTTCTAAAGTTGGTGGAGATCTTGCAACTTTTGGAGAATTTTACGTTATTAATACCTCAAGATGTCGGACAACTAAGGTGAAATATTTGACTGTAAATGTTTAATGTTGAACATTAATTTGGACGTCAAACGACGATGTAAAACGACACACTTTTTACTATTGACACTGTAAAAACTGAAGTTGATATATTGCAGTACAAAATAGCGATTTGTATTGTCATAGTCCATATATCGAACGAAACATTCTTGTAGTTGTTCCGATCTAGGTGGGCTGAATGGACAATAAAATTGTACAATACTGTTGCCATATTTTATCATGCAGCAATTTTTATTTACTTTTGCACGACTTTTCTTTAAATAAGCGGTAAAATAAGGAAGTTATCCTTGTGTTCAAATCAAAGGATGAGAAATGAATAGATACGGTATGTGGCGTTTTCTTGTGTGCGGAATAAATGCGTCCTTTTGTTGAGCACAAACCAACGCGGAAGATAATATTCAGCAAAAGTTCAGAAATGCGTCTTTTATTGGGCGAAAATGAGCAATATTGCGGTTAGTAATGAGTTTTGGTTTTATATTCAGTTGAAATATCTTTGAACTGCGCCGCGTGGCTATTTAAAAATTGAAAAATGTCCAAAGCGCCATAATTCAGGTTAACGACAGCGGAAAGTGCACGTGGTGTAATGTTTTGATCATGTCTTGTCGGCGCTCGTAATTCTTGACTCTCGCGCTCGTCCTTAGAATGAATGTGGAAAAGCAAGAATATCGCCGGATAAGAGCAGCTTATTAACACCTACGGTCACGTGAGTCTTTGAACAATCTAACACAAGGGTGGGTCAGTGTGAGTTAATTGGCATACTCAAGTAGGCAGTATCTGATGGCATTGCAGCGAGCTGGCAATGTTTTGCACCAGAATCGTTGGCAGTTGGTGCTCTGTCGCGTTGCTCGAACACGTTGCCTTCCTCCAGCCGGCAGGGACGGATCTTGACTATTTCTAGGGGGGCTTTTTAAAAAAATATTTTCTGGTTCAGTCCTTTGGTAGAGTCGGTTGGCTTCCCCATTACTTTTGGGATAAGGGCCCCCAAAATCCGGCCCTGTCGGCTTGTTAGTGTTTTGAATAATCTTGGAGCCGCTTTTGTTGCTCTTTATCGGCTCTTAACTACGTGGAATGCCCGACGTTTGATTTTTCGCATAGCTCGCACTAGTCTGCAGTTGCACGTAATTAATAAAAAGCGGTAACAAGTTGCGCGTTTCTGGGTTTGGTAGAAGGTGAAAGGTCGGCTGCTGATAACAATTCACACTTGTTAGTGGACGTTTTGTCGTTTATGGTTTACCGTAGGTGTTCTGATTTTGTAGCCGCTCTCCTTGTGACTATATTTACATCGCTTCTCGCATGTAAAAGGTTTATGCTCTCGTTAAGTAAACTCACATTTAGCGGGAAGCACGGGTATCGTCTCGGCCGGTATACGGGAGATAAATTTAAATTAATTGACACGTATAGTCTGGCGAAATAATAAGCGAACGAGCAATTCGGTTTTAAAGACATTATAAACTTCCTGAAGGAAACACACGGATGAATTCGTTTCTTGACGCGCTTCTCGGAAATCATTAGGAATGACAGTACTAAATACTTCTTTTACAAAAGATCCGAACCTCTTAACCCGTCTACCTGCTTGTCAGACGACGGAATTAAGGTATTGTTGAAACTCGGTAAAAAGTCATCCCCTTAACTGCACCATTTGGTCGGAGATGCTATCTCTTCTTCAACAAGAAAACTGGAGAGAAAAAAATGCGTCCACGGCCCTCAGATTTAATTTACTAGCTATACTACCATTATTTTTCAACAATACCTCTCTATTCATTTTTCAACCAGATATTTAAATTACTGACAAATCATAATATTTCCATACTTCAAGTATTTTCGACTCATCAAAACTGACATCTGAAGGACAACCAAAAGTGGTGGAAGGAAGTGTTGCTTGTAACTTAAGCCTTAAGAAGGCTAATAAGTATTGGCTGACTAATGTATCATTTTAATAAAAAATTAAGAGGAAATTTTATTTTTTCCTATTTCATTCTCTCACAAAAAAATATGCTAACAGTTGTAATTCAAACATTCTATTTTAACGGACGGGACACTGCACAAATTTTTAGATTTTATTTTCAGTATCAGTAGAAGTGAATTTTTGTTTATAGGAACTTAGTACCAGTCAAATTAGAGTCACATTTTTAAATTTGAAATATGAGCAGAAAAAAGAAATACAAATTGATGACGGACGGGACACAAAAAGGACCTCACATTTTCATCGTTGAACATTCGTTATAAAATTCTTTTAATTTAAAAGACACTAATTCCAACAACTATTTTTAAAGTAAAAGGTGGAACCTGTTGAAACTTTTGAAACCACAAAACCGTAGAATAAGGCAATGTGCAACGACTTCTGATTAATTTACTTTTTGTTTACAAATGATGGACGGGATAAAAAAAATTTGTGTGTGAAAATAGCTCTAAAATATTTATTCAGACAGGTTTTAATTATTAAAGATTTTAAAAATATTAAAATTAGGCAGTGGACATTAAAAATTCTTGATTTTGTTTAACAACGTAAGAAATAAGAACAACATTTTATGTTTGCGATAACGGACGGGACAACAAAAGTTATAAAGATAAAAAATATTACTAATTTACTTACCGATTTCCATTTTCCAAACTATCAGAAACTAGAAAAATACTCTTAAAAAAATATTCAACAGTTGTAATACGTCAGTATATTTTATGTTAGTGCCGAAGTAGGGACAAGGCAATGTATGTAAATTTTAGAATCCAATGAATTACTTCAATTTAAATGATTATCCTCTCCCAAAAACTCTTTTGTCGCAAAATACATTAAATATAAACCGAATTCTGTATTTTGAAAGAAACTTAACATTACTAAAACCATTTTGAAACGGTTCAGGTTGCATTTTCCCTGGAATGGCTGAATTGGTGATGTATCTTTTCTGGAAGGATTTTTGTCAGTCCATAACAAAAAAAATATTCGAAAAGGATTTTGGCGGGCTTTGGTCTTCTTCTAGCTTAACAAAAATTAAAAATGTTATGATTTAAGTTTTTGAAAAAAATCATTTCGCTTTTGACCCCGTTTTTGTTACTTTCCAGCTTAATCTGACCTAAAGGAAATGCCACTAACTCATGGTAATTGTTTCCGTTCTACTCTACATTTACACATTCACTAGGCATTATTGGTGGCCGTTTAATATAGAAAATAAGTGCGATCATTCCTTGACTTTAATTGTTGGTTACCTAGGGGATTAATTTTGAATTCAATAGCAGGCTGTTATGTTGTAATAGATAACTGATAAGATAGAAGAATGGTTTTGGGTTTGTGGTGCCCAAAATCCTGTAATTAAGTGTCTCTTTGGAATGCCTTTCCTTCGACGGCCCATAGAGCGTCTGTCCCGTGGGCGGAAACACAATTCGAGTTCGTTCCGTTGAAACCCGCTGGTGCTGTGAAAGAAATTGATTGCGTATTGCTCTGTTGGATCGCGAGTGGACATCACTTGTAAATGCGATGGACCATTAAAATTCATTTTACGTCAATGTTTGTGTTTATTGCTTCGATTTAATGGCATTTCGTAGTCGAGCACATCATCCATGTTTATTTTCACCGAGGAGAACAAAAATGAGATCTAAAAACAAACTGGAACTCGTGTGGAGTTCCATTCATGAATATTTAATTCAACGATTGTTGCTAAGATTGCTCTCTGTTCACGACACTATACGTTGTGGCCAATGCCAATTACATGTTGGGCTTTATCGATGAGTTGACTCGCACAAAGCACGACACTCTGAGGTTAACAAATCCGGCGCACTTGACCAAATTTCAGGGCTACAGCTGGCCAGAGTAAAATTCGATATTCAACAATTAACACGTTTATTTTTGGTTAAAAAAAGTCCGGTATGTAAAGACAGCTGCTAAGATATTGAAAGAGGTTTAATTTTATCCAAGAGACATACAAAAAGGCATTAAAATTTATTTGTATTTTATGCTTCTAATAAATATCACAGTGGGTATTACGGTTAAATTTTATTACAAATGCAGTTTAGTTTTTATAATGGAAATAAACATAATTTCTATACTGGTGGCAAGGAAGTAAGATTGCAGCTTTATTAGCAATAGCCATCAAGAACTTGATAAAGCATGATACAAGCTATCCGTAAGTACTCTATTCACTTACTCGTTGGAAGCGCATACATGCTATGTTATTTAAATGGACATCTGTGTACGGTATACGTGTTATGACACATTTCAAGCATCTCTTAAACCGGATCGAAGGGAAAATTATTTTTATTACCACTGCTCTCAATCTAGATTAAATTGTGGCACAAAAATCGACTCTTTCGAAATTATCGCACGTAGGTTTCCAAAGCTTTAGTTAATCAAATCCACACTATGCGCAAAATCTGCGATCTATTTCTAGTCCTTATTATTGGGATCAAATCGATCAAAAATTTATGACTTCATCACTAAACTGATTTATTGCTGTGCTTTCTAAAACCTTAAAATTTTAAGAGCTAAGAGCATTTTTTAAAGGAATCACTTATATTTTTATTCATGTTTGAAGGTTTTTGAGGGAAAGTAGCCCACATGGGACCTACCACTTTATTGCTTTTTGGTTATTTGTTGGTTTTATATTTTTAAACATTTCTTAACAAAAAAGTTTTGGCTATGACACCGTGTGCAGTTTTTAATTGTCGCTTGCGAGGTAATAAATCTTCGGCGAATGGGAGATTACGATGGGTCTGATGTCTTCGTTTTGCAGAACAAACAACAATAAGAAAAAAGAGTGGACTTCAGAAACCTATAAACTAGTAATAACCAACGTTATGCCTGTTATTTGGAGGTAGATAACTGAGTCGAAATTGGCTTATTATTCCCGGGCGAGCAAATTGGACCAAGACTGCGATATAGCTCGAGGAAAGGTCCATGATGATTATTTGTTATAGCTACCAGCATTAGACTTTTTCTCGGTAAAACGATTAAAGAATTTGTTCCAGCTTCTGTTTCCACCTGTTTTTTAACCACACTTCTATTGTTATCACCAAAATCCCGATTTTTGAGCGCAAAAACTTATAAAACGCCAGTGACTAGGTTTTAGATGATCGTTCAGGTTAAAGGCATTGGCAACTTAAAAAACAACTTTGTCTTAAATGATAGTACTGGAAACACTTATTACAGTAGTGAAAACCGTTTCTCTGTATCTGCTCTCTAACTCGAGTTATTTTGATTTAAAGTTGAAATTATGACGTCATAACCGCCTTTCGAGCATTTGATCCAATTTTAAGATCCAATGGTTTTTGACTTTTAAGTGACACTGACAGAGTTTTGATTAACTTGACAAAATTTCTGAGATGTTTTCGCGAACTTCAAGACAAAATTTAGAACAGAAAAAAGTCGAGAATGTAGTTAATTTGTTCTTTTGTGGAAGATGTGTGGAAAATGTTCAAATATCTGTCAAGTTTTTAGTGAATGAGAGGATTTAGTGATAAGAGGACTCTGTGATGAGAGGCGGTTGTGACGTCAGGATTTCTTCTTTTCGAAGTGATTATTTCGCTTATTTTTCATGGCAGAAAATTTTGAAAAGGACCTACCTACATAAAATGAACCACATTTTCAATTTTCGTTAAAACATAAAATAGGTAAAGTAAGTTGCCAATGCCTTTAAAATCCAAATTAGTTCAACTTTATAAAACATGCTCGCACATATACCTATCTGTAAAAATAACAACATTCTGCATTTTATAAAATGTGGCAAAGGCACGTAAACATTAGGTTGTATTAAATCATGCATAAATTTTAATTTAGTTGTCTTTTGTCTTTTAAAGGTCTTAAAATCTGGGCTCTAGTTATCACTTACAATCCTTGAACTTTTCAATAGTCAATTATACCGATCTGCAACCGTTCATAAATACATCAATCCATCGAGTGGTTGCGACTACTTACGCATTAATTTAAATATGTTGCGGCAATAATGTAAGTTGGGCTTGTCTGTCGTAACTTATCAATTTTTCCGTATTCTTCAATAAATACGAAGCCGACCATTTAATATTGCATTTCCTGCATTCGTTATGATTATTTATGACAAGTTATATGATTCTAATTTAGAAGGCGGGACTGCAGTAGCAACGAAAGCTCCAGATACGGTTTTCAGTCAGTCCCACACCTTAATAGAGCAACCAAGAACGTGTTCTATGCAAATGCGGTTCTAGCGTGAGTTTGAATATGTATACGGTGCACACGGACGTGCACGATCCGATAATAATTAATTCAAATTACTTGCGCCAGAATGAATCTACAACTCGCTTTTTAATTAATGCTGATTTGAAGCATCAACGCCTTTTAGAGACGAACCAGACTTTAATTATCGGCGGGTGGATTCTCAGCATCCACCTCGTCAAACGCATTCCGGGTTTTATAATTGCTGTTCTCATGCGAAACCTTCACTCACTCGTGAAATAAATAAATAAGCCTTGTTATTGACAATTGCACACCCGATTGATTTAATTTCTTTGTATCACGGTTTTCATAGCCTGTAATAGTATTTCGATATATTTCGCTCAATAAGGCGGAAAGTATCACTTTTCACGAATGATGGTTGTACAGAAAAGAAAAAAAAGGAATGCCTGTCTTAATTTGTAGTTGATGTCTGTGAGTTGACTCATCTGAATTTATTTGGTGATAGAGCGGTCAAGCGGGCGAAGTTGCGTCCGTCGTCGAATTTATGTAAATGTATGAAGCGCCTGTATACAAATTGTCAAATTATTCAGTTGGCAACGGTGTGCCTTCTTTGTTTGGTACAACTGTATAAAACACCCACATCTAAGGTGCGAACAAAACATAGGTGATTCAAACGCGTTCGGTGTGGTGTGCGTGTTTTATGCAAGCCGGATTACATTCGTCCTGTGAAAGCGCATCGTCCTGGCATAGCTTGTCTCTGTGGTAGCGTCCACTTGTGTTTATTTGGTTGGATGTAGAACGACACACCTGATAATGCAGTCTGGATTAAACTTTTATTCGGCCATAAAAACTTGTTGGCGTTTATATTGGCCGTATATTTTTGAAATCCTCCATCGACTCACCTTGGTTGAAGATCGAGGCTTTCTGAATAAATGTTTACGTAACGAAAAATACGGTTTTATTACTTATATAAATAGCTTCCTCTCGGCTTGTGCATCCGTCAAGAAGATTAAATAGATTTATTCAATGAGAGAACACGGCTCCGGGGACCAAGATGACATCACTGATGCTCAATGCGCTGATAATGGCAATGACTTGGAACAAATTCCATATCAACATCCTGGGACAATTAATATATCATTTCCATCCGGAAAATATTAAATCCAGATCAGTCAAGAGCAAGATATATTCGTTAAAAAACACGAACAAACGATGATTAAAAAATTTTGGAATGAAGTGATTTCTCGCTTTGAAGTTAAGTTGGCAACAGTGAACAGAATTAGTCATTGTTACCAGCTTGATTTTAGAATATCACTTGAAATACAAATTTAAAAATAAAAATTTTATTGTCTTCATGCACGTACAGTGAAATCAATCTAGAGTTTGGTACTTTACTCATACTATTCGCCAACACTTTCTTTTTCATATGTCAGATATTTAATCTCTTGTAATAAACAATTAAGTTATGCAACACACTGATATATCTACTCTAATTATTTAGATAAAAATGAAACTGCCAGGACTATTACCATATTGGAAACGTATGTTTGTCGGGCGATTGTAAAAGCGGACCTAATAAGTATGTTTTTTGGTATCAAAATTGGTAGTCAAAAACAGATCTTGGTGGAGATCTGGCTAGGTTGGCGTAACACTTTTGTTTTAGTAAAAGATTTATTGGTGGTCTTTGGACTTTTTCTTATATCGGGTGTGTCAAAAGTCGCGGACACGCTCTTGCGAGTGGATACTAGTGGCCTTACTGACCGCTAAAAAAATAATAAAAAAATCATTGCTTCTTATTTAAGATGCAGCAGCTCGTAAAAGTTGCAAAAAATGCATACTGTAATGTGGAATTGTAGGAAATGCAGACTTCTTAACTTTGTTTTTAATAATTTATTTTAATGTTTATTTATTATCTAATTTTTCAAAAAGAATTGTAGGAAAACATTTCCTTTGGTTTTTAAAATGAGTTGAAAACATCACCAGCTTAAAAGTGCAGCAACAATTGGCAACAATTACCCTGCTAATACTTTCGGTTAATATTTTTCTAAATGTAAAAAATTGGTGTACTTGTACGGCGTTGCCATTTTTTGTTTTTGATTTCAACCAAATGAAAGGTTTTGTGATTTTTTTTATCGAAAATAGTGTTCTGTATAGTTCTATCTAGCTGCTCTTAAGAGCCTATCCGCGACTTTTGAGACACCCAATACTATAAGTAGACACGATATAATTGACCGAAATTTATTTTCTGAGGATTATGGTCTAAGTATAGGTATTATAAGGGTTGTTAGAAGGGGAATAAAATTTAATCCAGGATTTTCGCATTGACAAATGTTAAGTTAATAACAAATTAAAATTTTGATTGCAATTAAATGTTCAAATATTAAAAATTAAATAAAAAAAGTTAAAAATTTGTGACATGGTGAAAGCTGATGTTATTAATTTAATCACCATTTTGACTTAATTAAAAAACTGACTATGGGTAAATTCACTACGGTTTGCATGTGGGGATGAGCTTCTTCCCTTTGTTATTTATGCTATGATGGCTAAAAATTCAGTTCAGAAGTATGTAAACAAGGGTCTATAAAACCCATTTCAGTTCATACCTAGTAGAATTTTGCAATAGCGCATTTGAATTTTTTGGAGTGAAATAAAGCACAAATTGAGAGTTTCTGCATGAGAAAAGAATTATGTGTTAAACTAAATCCCAGCGACAGATTTTGAGCCTAGAAAACTCACCAGAATCTCCCAATTTGTGCTCCATTTCACTCAAGAAAATGCAAATGCGTTGTTGCAAAATTCTATTATGAACTGAAATGGGATATAAGAAGATTGTATGCCGAAAAACTGCATTAGTACATTACATTTATTAGAGTTTTGCAAAAATTGTTTAAAATGCCAAGCCACACGCAAACCATCGTGAACTGACTCATACTACATTGAAATAACCGTCTTTGTTAATTTCTATTCCTTAATAATAATAATAATAAGTTGGTTTAATAGCTGTCATGAGAATTTAAGTATTTTACTGACCGCTTTTAAAAAACTAACCATTCATCTTAAATTAATGAATGAATCTCAAAATTCAAGGCGATTGGTTTCTCACTTAATTTTAATGGCCGACCTTAAGTGGACCAATCATATCCACAAATATAATTTTTGAATGAATCAAAAAATCAAATGTGATTGATTTTCTCCGCTATTTTAATGGCCAGCCTCGCAGCCTCAAACCCTCCAATCAAAATGCTTGCAAATTTTTTGTCGCATCTTCCATCTTCCATTACAGTTTTTCTTTGACATTCTTCCCCTTTCCACTGAACGACGTGCTAGATGAAAAGCGACAAAATTGCGACACAAAGACGAAATAAATAAGGGACATTTAATTTAAAACATTTTATTTTAGTCAAAAACGATTATCTGGCGAATTCTGGAAATGACCATTGCTGAAAGCCACTGCGCATGCACGCGCGCTTAGGTTTGACAAGTGACATTTCGAAAATGGCTTAAGAAAATCCAACAAAAATGACAAAAAAGTCGGTGGGAACCGTGCAAAAAGAAGACGTTCGGCACGTAAATATTGTATAATTACAAACGGCATTTGTTTTTATGTGAGTGAGGCAAGAACCCCGGGTCCGAAACTACCAGATGAAACAACCCCAAAAAAAAATCATTTATTGGTGGTATTCTTTAACTTCACAGTAACTATTAAAAATTAGGCAGTGCCTCCGCTGCCGGCAACGGTGCCCAAAAAACAGAGGGATGGCTGCCGGTGTCTGTTGCCTACGCAGCAGTGGTGCTTTAAATCCGTCAATACAATACAATACAAAAATGATAATTGGAATTTGCAACTACGTATCATTTTAGACAATAGTCCTTTGAGAAGTCATATTTTCAAATATTTTTTGAGAAATTTTATTAACAAAGAGCGATTTGTGAAAAATTTTTGATGACACTGATAAACTAGAACTGTTAGAAGAGTTAGACTTCGTTTAAATAAAAGATTCAATCAAAATTGTGGAGGAAACACATAATTCAGAAAAAAAAACACTGACATTCCTGATGATGCTGGATAAAAAAAGGCTTATATGAAACAAAGTAATGTTACATAATGAATAACCGTAATTTGATTGTTCACAAAATTTATAGGTAAATCAAACAAATCGTAGTTAAGAAATTGAAGCGACTTTAGTTCAGTATTATACGAATTATGATCTTAATTATTTTGACCCAATACTGTCATATGCTACTTGAAACCTTCTTTTTTAAATACGAAATTATTTTTTGACCGATAAACGACTCAATTTTATGCCCGAAAATTTAAAGTAGAATGTATGTTGTACACGCAGGGTAGCTTTAAAAAAGGATAAAAAGAAGCAAAAATTATTTAATTTGCATCATAAGAATGGAATAGTAAGTGCACCTACTACATTATTTAAACTAGCAAGAAGAATAACACCTAATTTCTGAGATAAGTGAGACTGAGATACAAGTATTTTAGAGAGTTTTAGTCGTTTCAAAAACCATTTTAAGTAAAGAAAATACAGCTTTGTTTTAGAAAAATGTGAAATTAACAGCAAATTCTAAAAATTCTCTGCCGGCAACTATTCCGGACACCGTTGCCGGCAGCGGAGGCACTGCCTAAAAATTAATAAATAAAACTCGTATTTTTTTAGAAATGATTGTTTGACAAGTTCTTTATTTTGTTTCAGTGTGAGCGGAAGTCCTGGAAGTGGTCTCCAGCTCCTGGGACGGGAACTACATCCCGCTTATCGTCTTCCACCCCACATGGAGTACCTCTATTCACTGCAGCATTCCACTGCCAACTCGATACACGGTGAGCCGGAAGTAGTGTTTTGAATAAGTGTGAACCCTTAGCTAGTATCACGTACGAAATCTGTTCTCCTGATTTGCGCTAAAAGAAACGTTACTTTCCGTTTTGTGCATCATTTAGTCAGTAAAATTTTAATACTCCTCGCAATCAGAGCTGATTGGCGTGGTCTTCGAGCTGGACGTTGATGTTCTTCCCGAGTTCGTCAGTCGAATAAGTGTATCGATAAAATCCGGGTGCTATAAATGTCCACGTGTCATTTTTACAGTCATCTCGTTCGATATTTTAATATCTAATAAAATAAAGCCAGCATTCTCCCAGCTTGATTCCATACATGGCTCCGTGTAATAAAATAAGGATTTTATGGTTTCAACTTAGTTAATATCGACCTCTATTAAAAATTATGATAATTTATATATTAATAATACCGTAATCCAACGTTAAATGCGTTGTTTTCCACTAAGTAACCGGATTAAGTTAAGTAACACACCACGATCCGATCCAGTTACAACAACACTAAACCCTTGTGTTTTGAAAATTCAATCAGCTTGATAAAAAACCGGATGCAAGGGTGAGTCTCAAGTGAATTTTTTCAGCCCGCATCGTCATTCACGTTTTTGTTACAAACAATTAGCGTTTACGACACAATTTTCCACAATTTGTCGTCGTAATTTTTCACGTCTGCAAGCTTAATGATTTATTTTTGCAGAAGACGTGTGTTTGTTTATTCAGGAATATTGGAATCGCTCCGGTTTATTTATACATAGCTTTTGTTTGTTTTCTTGAGCTCCTTATAAATGCGCGTTGACACAAATGTTTGTTGCAAGTTACTGGAGATTTATTTGTGCAGCATCTGTGGCAGGTTTACTAGCGCGGAATTTGACACAAACTTGCTGCACTTTTACTCATCTTAATTTCTCGAACTTGACTTCCTTTAGCTCGGTTTTTTCATTGAAAGCAACACAATGTCTTATTTTGCCAAAGGCGGTCCGAAATTGCAAATGTCACATTCAGTTGAAATAGGTTTGTGCTACTGCAAAAATTTGAGTTGCATAATTTAGGACGTAATAAATTGTAGACAATAAATTATTATATTCTACAAAGCCTCGACCGTTAAAATAGCACAGTTACGGCAACGTATTTGTCTCTTATATCATTGATCAAGACTTCGATTGTTATACTAAATGACAAGCGTAATAATATGCTAATTTTATTATTATTATATTTTCGGTGCCTCTTAGTTTAGGAGAATTTTTAAAAATGGAACACTTTTAAAGGAAAAGATCACCATCTTCCTTGCTAAATTGAATGACGAGTAAACACAATGTTTCTTTGGTGATCGAAGTATAATGAATAAATTAACCACAATTTAATAAATTTTTAAATGGATTTGTACGTTATGTTCTATATTTTTTATGTTCATAGTTGTGTCGCATTTTTATGTTTTTTTCTGTTTACTTTTGTAATCAATATACATAATATTAGTAATTTACTTCTAGTAGTAGTATATTGTTGCAGACTACTAACTATACAGTTTTATTATTATTACAGTTATTTAGTAAATGAGTTTACAGCGTAATAAAACGTTATTAACGAGTTATAACGTTTAAGATTTGTTGTAATTTACTATTTCACACACTGGCAGACAATGTTTTAAAAGTTATAAAAGTTTAATATGTAAGGTGAAAAATATGGGTAGTACGTGTTACTTTTATAATAAGTCTTACAATGTATTTTTATTACTGATTATTTTTTATCTTTTTATTTCATATACACAGTTGGGCAAAAGTATGGAACCAAGCGTTTTGTGCCCAAACTATGTACCTTACGAAAAAACTAATTAGTACATCGTCACCTACTTTAAAAATGTGATGATTTTTCAAGAATAAATTTTTTCGAAATCATTTTGGTTTTCGAGTTATTCAAAAAAATTTTTTTTTCTTATGGCATCCTCCTACGGCGATAGTTTAGGCACAAAACGCTTGGTTCCATACTTTTGCCCGACGCTGTGTGTATTAATTCAATATGTCTGTTATTAATGGAACTTTCTGAAACTGAAAATATGAATTAAAAAAAAAACAAATAAATTATTGTGATTTTCCAAACGGACACATTTTGTATAGGGATATGTTATAATACTTATTGTGTATTTATTTATTTCTTATGCAAAATTTAAAACTCGCACTTATTAAGAGGGCAAAAACATTGCTTTTTTAGCAGTTTACAGAGTTTTTATAACTCATGCTTCATCTACCTTGTTGATGGAAGAGTCTGTATGAGAATATCATTTTTTAAATAATAAGGAAAAGCTTCTGTAAATTTTCAAGCGCTTTTATAAGAATTGATTACCAGATTTTTTTACTTGAAGAATGTTGGAGGATATGTTTCGTTTGGTGAAATTCTTCAAGCATAATATTTCACAAATGGCTATATTTAACCACCGCTACTTTTTTGACTTCTTCAATATAAACATATCATCGGCTTGTCGCTTTCACTTTGGGTAGTAATAATTTTCTCTTCTTTTTTCCACTATTTATAAACTGCGAACGTGTGTTGTTTACGGATTCACCTTGTAGGAATATTGGATTTCTATTTTTGGAGACATTCCGAAATCATAATGTACGTAAATGGAAGCAGAAGTTAAAATTTACACTCGCTACATATTAAGTACTGAAGTAATAAACTTGATTTCTGGTCTTGTCGAACGTAGATTACAATGTATAAGTTTGGATTGTCGAGGAAGGCGTGATCACAGGAACAAAACCAAGATGTTTAAAGGCGAACTAAAATAGATTATGGTGGTAATATATTTCACCTAACCAGATGCATACAGCAGTTCAGCGGTGTGTTCTCAACCCCGCAATAAAACCGTATACCTTCAATAGCACATGGACTTTTTATGGGACATTCTAAAGAAAACTGCCACAAAACCTGTGAAGTGGTCACTGCAACATATCCAAGCCTTCTCTTTGAAGTCCGTAATTGCCGTTCATTTATTTATAGAAATTATTGTTTATTATACCTGTCTCATGTGTTTATCGTTAGCGCATTGTTGAGACTCCTTGAAAATGTCAGCGTCCGTTTGATGGACCCAACAAGTTTATTTTAACACCCGGCGTGATAATTTGACTGATTTGGTGAGGAAATACGTCCACAAAAACGGTAACAATGATTCTCTTCATTAGAAGCAGATGTACATAAGTGCTGGAATCCTTGATGATTTACTTAATGAACCGTTGCCCTCGCTATTTTCAGTTCATTATGTTGTGTGTGCGTTGGTCGGTCGGGTTAATTTTAAACATCTGAATATTGGTACCACAACATACGTCACGCATATGTGCAATCGACCAAACATTCAGCTCACACTAAATGACTCTTAGGCGAAGAATAAATTTCACACCAAGGCACAAATGTAAAATTTTCTTTTTCTTTTCCTTCTTGAGTCGCAGAAACAAATAACAAGTGTTCAATATTGGTTCTGGTCAGATCGCCTATGTGTGGCAATTGTCACAAAAAACGTATGACTCGGAAACAATGACACATGACAGCTGTCAGTGCTCCGCGGCCAAAAATTCACACGTTCAACTGAGATAACGCTTGCAGAGTAAATTCTTGAACGTCTGCATACATTTATCATGATTTGTAATGTGATTTTTATCAAAAACTTCTAAATGCAAAAATAAGACAGTTGATAGCAAACCATATGAACTTATCACGCAACCTACGTTCATGCTAGAAAGAGAAAACCATAGCAAACCACGACCAGAACCAATATTGAACACATGTTACTACATGTATTCGTTTTTTTCTGTGGGTGTCAAGGTCTTGGTCAAGTTTATATCGTGTGCAATTATTTTGTGACGTGACAAACATTAATTAAGCACCAGCAGCATTAATCCACAATAAAACATAACGATGACAAATTCCTCATGAAATGTGCACGTTGTCTGAAAGCTCGTTCAGCGCTCCGACTGGATGGCTGTGAAGGAAAGTGACATGACCAATAAGATTGATCGAAGGAGGAAGGAACGTCAACAAACGTGCGCCATTAATTATAGCCATCCGTTGAAATTATCTCATTTCATATGCTAATCTGTCACTCTCGAGACGTTTTTCTTTTGCTCCGGTTCTCCTCCGAATCCAGCACCACCAAACCGTGCAATAACCGCTTCCTTTTTATTATTATTAGTAAAAACTGACGATTAATACCAGATTTTTTGGAGGAAGCATTAGTTTGAAAGTAAATCGTGCGGTATTTTATTTTTGGGGGCACTTGGCGGAGCGTAATTATTGCTTCTGTCTATATTTATTCGACGTCTGGCGCCGCGTCCGCACGAATTAAGCCATAAGCATATTTCCTTTCGACCAAAAAGGCTCATCTTAGACAGGGAGATTGGTACATTGTTTTTCGTGAAAATTAATCTTTTGTAGTTTACATTTTTTAATAGGGATTATAGAATTATGTACTTCAACTAGCTTTTACTATTTTTTACTTGGCATTTTAGCCATTCCATTTTAACGGACGGGACACTGCACAAATTTTTAGATTTTATTTTCAGTTTTCACGAACAGTATCAGTAGAAGTGAATTTTTCTTTATAGGAACTTAGTACCAGTCAAATTGTTTGCAATCTACAATTAGAGCCACATTTTTAAAATTTGAAATACGAGCATGAAAAAGAAATACAAAAAAGACCTCACATTTTTATCGTTGAACAATCGTTATAAAATTCTGTTAATTTAAAAGGCACTAATTCCAACAACTATTTTTTAAATAAAAGGTGGAACCTGTTAAAACTTGTCAAACCACAAAGCCGAAGAATAAGGCAAAAACTTGTGATTATTTTAATTTTACACATGACGGACGGGACAAAAAAATAGCTCTAAAAAAATGTATTCAGATAGGTTTTAATTATTAAAGAATTTAACAATATCAAAATTTGACAGTGGAAATTAAAAATTCTTGGTTTTGTTTAACATCCTAAGAAATAAGAACAACACTTTATGTCTGCGATAACGGACGGGACAGCAAAAATTATAAAGATAAAAACTAATATTACTAATCAATTTACTTACCGAGTTTCATTTTCTAAACTAATAGAAACTAGAAAAATACTCTTGAAAAAAATATTCAACAGTTGTAGTAGGTCTGTATTTTATGTTATCGCCTACAAGGCAATGTATGTAAATTTTAGAATCCAGTGAATTACATCAATTTAAATGATTATCCTCTCCCAAAAACTCTTGTCGCAAAGTACAATACATACAAACCGAATCGTGTATTTTGAAAGAAAATTAACATTACTAAAATCGTTTTGAAATTTCGGTGTCAGGTTGCATTTACTATTAACTATTTTGACCCAGCGTTTAATTTATGTTCTTCTTGAACTACGAGTACTTAGTTGCTCTAATGTTTTTTTGTATACCTAATTCATTCATTATTTTGGGGTGTTCGAAGCTAAAACGAAAGTCCAATTTTAGTCATTCTGAGAAAAATATACCTAGACAGGTAAGTAGGTATGCTATAAAATCTTCTCTTTCAAATGCAATAATTGGTTTTGCATGCTATTAAACAATTTTGTTATAGCACAGAAAATTGTTGAATATTTATTTAGTGCAATAATGAGATAAGTCCATCAATTGTTTTTTTTTTCTACAAGTCTACAAATTAATATTAAACATAAAGGAATATAAATCCCATTTCAGTTCATAGTAGAATTGCAACAGCGCATTTGAATTTTTTGGAGTGAAAAATAAAGCACATATTGAGAGTTTCTGTATAAGAAAAGAATTCTGTGTTAAACTAAATCCCAACGACACCCTTTGAGCTAAGAAAACCCACCAGAAACTCTCAATTTGTGCTCCATTTAATTCAAAATAATACAAATGCGCTGTTGCAAAATTCTACTATGAACTGAAATGGGACATAATATTTATTTATTTAACGAGTTTGGGTGTAAATTGGGTTTTTATTTCACGAGTGGATTTTAACGAGACGTTTAACGTCCACGAGGTAAAATAAATTAACCGATTTACACGAAAACGAGTTGGATACAACATTTTATTCTTCGAATTAGACTCAACAAGGTTTAAATCTGCTAAAAATAATCTGACAGTTGTCAAAACTTCCTTACACAGGAGAAAAATCGTAAATTTTGACAGTGTCGAAGAATAAAAAATTATAAATTAAATCTGGCATTTTATTCTAAGTGTTGTCCATAAATTTGAAGTTGTTAAATAGTGCTTCGTCTAGCTCTTGGGTTTGAAGATGTTTCTATTTAAAAACAACAATTAATAGTATATTATATTATAAGTGATAGAAATGCATCATTATATGCAAGTGAGAATTTTGACCCACGAGTGCGCTTGCGCTCGAGTGGGACACTTCTCACGAGCTTTATAATGGCATTTCGATCACGTGCGATATACGACATTTTATCTTATCTTTCTTATTTTATCTCATACCATTGTACATTATACCACTGTTTTCGGTGATATAAAGCAAATTTTATCTCACAAGAGAGATAAAGCTGTCAGATTTACTCACTTGTGAGTCGAAAAACAACTTTATCTCTCTTGTGAGAGAAATTTGATTTATATCACCGAAAACAGTGGTATAATGTACCTAAAAAACTGCACCTATAAGATAAAAAGAATTATATAATGTTTACGTCACTCTTATTAGAAACTACTGCAAAAATTTCAATAATTAATTGATAGAGGAAGAATAAAAAAATTAACAACTTTTAAGGGTTGCTATCCCGTTTGCTAGAACGCTTACTTTAGTAAGTATACTAATTTACTTAAAAATAATCTATTTTCAAATTTAGAGCTTAGAGTAAACCTTTACAATTTTTTTATCACGAGCTCCCGGATTTATGTTATGTGGAAGTAAAGTTTTAGGAAAAAAAAAGGGGAAAAAAGACAGTAACTTTAACCGGTTAAAAACTAAAGTGTTTCTAATTTTGAAAAAAACTTACGTCCACGTCTTCGACCTAAAAAAGCAAAACAAATTAATTCTATACTGCATTCCTGCAATTCGCGTTTTATACTAATTTTTATTTATTTATCATTTAAACAAAATATTACAATGTTCTTACTAAATTGTTGTATAGTTTACGTTGTCTTTTAGTTATTACCAAAAAAACATGCCACTCCAACATAAAACAGATTTGCAAAATATCAACAAAGTTCGGACCTTCGTAACTCAAAACTCGTCTAATGGCCTTATTTCGTTATAGTACGGAACACCCCATTTGTTTTTTTTTTAAATGAAAAAATTAATTTTGTTTTTTTTTCGGAATTGACATTTAAGTCATTTATTTCGGGACAATCAAATTCAGTGTGTTCATAATTTGCGTGTTTATTCTCCTTATTTAAAAAAAATTACGATAAATACCCCGACTGTGTACAATTTTTTTCACATGCATTACATTTTTATAAACTTGTTCTAAATAATTTCCTTTGCAATTGCAAAGACATCTTATTTAATCAAGAATTTGTAATTGCAACATTATTGTAATTGGGGAGTAACTACCGTAATGTGGAAGTTTCCATTTTTTGAAATTAATACCAGTGATAATAATTATAATTGTAATTGGTAAGCAAATGTAATTATTGAATTGAGTGGCAACTTCAATACAATACTGAAAATTATAAAGAGAAGCCATCCGCAACTATTTCCTATAACAGTTGATTTACATAAATTTGTATATTTTCTGATAATTGATAATAAGATAAGCAAAACATTAATAAACTTTATTAACACACGCGTTTTTGTCATATACTTATTATTGGATCAATGTCACTTTCGAATTATTTGCTCTAAACTTTTACATTGTTTTCGCCCTATATCTGAACTTTGTCCGATTTCCAGGACTGGGACTCTCTCCTGAATACCTCAGCGCGCGGGGATTATCCGACCTGCATCCATCTTCGGCGTTGGCCAGCAGCGAATTTCCTTTTAGCATCGACGGTAATTAATCACTTTCAGCGCTGTGCTTTGTGTAATGTGCGCTTTGGCAGGTTCACGGCTGAACAGTCCCAGGCCGGGTAGCATAAGGCAGTCGCGAAAGCGAGCTTTATCCTCCTCACCTTACTCCGACTCCTTCGACATCAACTCCATCAGGTACTCGCCCAACTCCCTGGTGTTGGTCAATGGTTCGCGGTCGTCGAGCGCGAGCGGCTCTTATGGACACCTTTCGGCCGGCGCCATCAGCCCTGCCTTCAACATGCACCCCGAACTGCACCTCCAGCAACTCCAGGCCCACCTCATGCGGAGCGCGGGCTCGCTCCTCCCGCTGCCGCCCGCTACCCCCACGCACTCCATGTACTCGCTGGGGCACCACCCCCTGCACGTTTCCTCGCCCCACAACATTTCCAAGACTGATGTAAGTCCGAAAAAAAATATACGAGACACTGGAAAACATTGATTGTTTCAGGCCCTTAACGATAAGAAAAAATCTGAGACTGGTACCTTAACTCATCTAGATTCGGACGCACAAACGCGGAAAATCAAAATCAAAAAAGAACCGAGTAATGCGGGAAGTGGGACGATTAACGAGGGACAAAACGACCAAACTGATCTCAAAGACGAACCCGGCGATTTTATCGAAACTAACTGTCATTGGAAAGACTGTGGTACCGAATTTCAGACTCAGGATGAGCTTGTTAAAGTAAGTCACACTCGGATCACACTAAATCACTTATTTATTCCCTGGTTGTAGCATATTAACAACGATCACATACACGCAAATAAGAAATCGTTTGTCTGTCGGTGGGACGGATGTTCGAGGGCTGAAAAGCCGTTCAAAGCGCAGTATATGCTAGTGGTGCATATGAGGAGGCACACGGGGGAGAAACCGCACAAGTGCACTGTAAATATTAATTTGCTGGACCAATAATTTGGTTTTAATTTTTATTTATTTTTTTTGTAGTTTGAAGGTTGTGTTAAGGCCTATTCGAGGTTGGAGAATTTGAAAACGCATTTACGCTCTCACACGGGGGAGAAACCGTACACTTGTGAATATCCCGGCTGTTCCAAAGCGTTTAGTAATGCTTCGGATAGGGCGAAACACCAAAACAGGACACATAGTAACGAGGTGAGTCTCTATTTTACGCAAAGTCATTTGTTTACAAAGTTCTGATCGAATTGCTCACAAATTCGGAAGATTTAAGTAAGTACTAGATTAAGAAAGAAGAGTTCGGTAAGCTAGGAATTTCGGCCCCAAACCAACAATAGTACACTTTTTTGTGCGTTTACTTTACTTACCGTTCTTGAACTCCAAAATACTTACAGTCGAGTCTGTGGTTAGAACAAGTAAAGGCATTCTATTGTCTTCGAAACAAACGTAGAAACATTTAAACAATCAAATGGAGAGTACATGGGAGAAACAAAGGATATCAAGAAGACAAATGTTTGTTCAAGTTTTAAATTGTATTTAGCAGTTTATATTATTGCTTTAATATATTTTTTGAAGATATTAACCTACACCTAATATTTGATGTTTTTATCTACTAAAGAAATAAATCAAAATCGAGCAACATATCTAATAATAATTTCAATAGTTTTCAATTTTTCATACTTTTTCTTTCTGTTTCTTTAGTTTAAATTCTTGAAAAATGACATTCCTTGTTTTCTCTTGTAGTCTTCAAATAAAGCCTAATTGTTCAAGCTTTTTTAAACGGAAACCTAAATATTAGGATAGGATGCATTGGATTTTGGGACAAAAAATCAAAATCCGTCTGTAAACTGAAATTTTTTTAATAATAATAACCTTCATTGCCAAAGTTCTGCAACATTATATAAGGACAATAATAGTTACAAAAATGAAAAGAAAAAAAGGAAAATTAAAATTAAAATTCTATTTATAATAGAATAAATAGAGAAAAAATACAACAGGAAAATGAACAAGAAAATAGTGTAACACCGCTCCAATTAACAATAATAAAATACAAGCAATGAGTTGTTATTATTGAATGAAAATAAATTGATGGAAAAATGTTATGAATATTATTTAATTTTAAAGAAAATCTGCAGAAGCGATAAAATGTAGATGACTGTATTAAAACACCAATATACTTAACTTCTTTCCAACAGCTTATCTTTTACATTGTCAATGAATGAATGAAGTCAGAAATACAAAAACTGTTAAAAATAATGTGCCAATGTGGATATTTATGAATCAATACTTATTTGACATGCCAAACCTTAGGATTGGTGTTTCTTTTTAAGAGAAAGTTATTTCGAACTCTTAAGCTGAAAACTCCAAAACACAAAAGATACAATAAAGGAATATGACTGCTAATATTCAAACCTTTCTAAAAGACATAAAACTATGAAAGTGGCAGTTAAACTACACTGCAAATGTTTACCACAAAACAAGATTATGCAAAAGTACTAGTTATTTATTTAACGAGTTTAAGTGTAAATCGGACGCTTTATTTCACGAGTGGTTTATCATTCACGAAGTGAAATAAATGAACCGATATACAGGAAAACAAGTTAAATACATTGTATTTTTCGAATTAGACTCAACAAGGCTTAAAATTGCTTTAACCTCCGGTTTCTTGAACGAGTTATCGTTAGATAAATACTATCGGTTCCATAATTTCTATAGAAACCTATCAGATCATTTCTACCTTAGCAACTATCCAACCGATAAAATTTATCTAACGATAAATTATTCAAGAAGCCGGGGGTTAATCTGTTAAAAATAATCTGACGTTTCGTATTGAGAAATGCTAAACAATTGTCAAAACTTCCTTACACAGGAGAAAAACCGAAAATTTTGATTTTTATTTTTAATAAAGTTTCTTTAAATTTAGAATTCATCCTAAATTTATTCTAAATTAATGACAGGCATGCAAATCAAATAATTATAGTGCTTTGTGGTACATACTAAACACTTTAAATTTGTAATAACTGACAAATGATGACACATGTACATGAAGTGAGCGATACAAGAATAGTATATTATATTATAAGTGATAGAAATGCATCATTATATGCGAGTGAGAATTTTGATTCACGAGTGCGCTTGCGTTCGAGTGGGACACTTCTCACGAGCTTTATAATGGCATTTCGATCACGTGTGATATACGACATTTTATCTTATCTTATCTTATACCATTGTACATTATACCATTGTTTTCGGTGAGAGAAATCAAATTTCTCTCACAAGAGAGATAAAGCTGTTTTTCTACTTACAAGTGATTTCTCACCGAAAACAGTGGTATAATGTACCTAAAAAACTGCACCTGTAAAAAATATATCATTGAGACAGTGATTCGTAAAAAAAATTAATAGTAGATCTTTTGCAGTGTACTTGACTTTAAAAAAATATCAACAATGCGTTCTAAGATCTTTAAGTCTAAGGGACAGAGTTGTAGAGCAACAATTTTCGACATAAAAGTCCGCGAGACCATTTAAATCGTTTCAATTACTTTTTAGTGTAAAAAATTCTCTATAACTTTTTTTAACATTTAACATGAATCTTTACAAATTTCTTAGAGTATCTACTTATTTGTCTTGATAATTTTTGTCGTCAGTCTATTAAGAAATATTACTAAACGTTCTTGCATTTTATTTTTTATTTATTAGTTAATAATTTGGAGCTGAGCCGCAGTAATTTTTATTAGGTACAAAAAATCGAGCCAATTTGTATGTTGTTTTTCGTCTAATAGTATTTAGTTTTCTGTAGTCAAAGTATTAAATTATGAATGCGGTCCTGAATCAAAAAGCAAGGCTCGCCAGCAATAATTTTTTTGAGACTTTTAGTTATATTCGTTATCAGTTTTTCCATCAGTAACAACTACAATAAGACAAAAAGTGCGGAAGTTTAATGGGCCAATTGTTGAAACTAAAACAAGTGGGTCATTTTTCTAAGCTTGCCGTTGCTCTTCATTTGACATTTTAAACTAAATTAAATGCAAAATGTCCATTTCTAGAAACCGTACGTGTGTAAGGCCCCCGGTTGCACGAAGCGCTACACCGACCCCAGTTCACTCAGGAAACACGTAAAGACAGTCCACGGTGCTGACTTCTACGCCAACAAAAAACACAAAGGTATCGATGGTGGTTCCGAGGATGGTGCCGCTGGTTTAGACTCAAGCCCGCGAAGCGAAGACATGCAAAGCCATAAAACCGCAAGTCTTAGCAGTCCGAGTATAAAATCAGAGGTAAGAAGAATCCACTTCTCCACAACAACGTTTTACTGAAATTAATTTCACAGTCGGACGTCAACTCGCCCGGACACCAACAACAGGGAAGTCCTCTGGGTGCAACCCAGCTCGCTGGTGGTTGCAACGACGACTTCCCAGGGGACATGACGACGGGTGTGCAACGCAATGGGCCTATGGACGACCCTGCGTGGCCGTACGATGCCGAAGATTTGGAGGTAATTATTTATTCGCTGTTTTAAAAAAAAAATCGATTTGTTTGTGTTGTTGCAGATTGATGATCTTCCGGTCGTTTTGCGGGCAATGGTCGGCGGAGGTGTCGCAGTGAGTGAGAGGAATCCAAGGACGAGGATGAAACCGCGACTTCAGACCAAACCTCCGTCAAACATAATGTCACCTGCACAAAGGAAAAATATCGGAATTACGGATCTCAATAGAAGGATCAATGATTTAAAGATGGAAGGGACTGCTCAAAACAAGACGCAGTTTACCGAGTTGCAACAGAGGTTGCAACCACCGGGGAACACCCAAGCTCAAATCAGGAGGGATAGCAATTCGACCGTTA
The DNA here is from genome assembly GCA_939628115.1 of Tribolium freemani. Taxonomy (NCBI): domain Eukaryota; kingdom Metazoa; phylum Arthropoda; class Insecta; order Coleoptera; family Tenebrionidae; genus Tribolium; species Tribolium freemani. Next base: position 12,015,548 of record OW626785.1, on the reverse strand, counting down.
GTTCGTATTATGGAAGTATGAGGAGTGCAGATATGAGCAGGAAGAGTAGTTTAGCGTCACAGGTATGGCCATATTCACCTATTCTATGAATTTTTATAAAAGAACAACAAATATTATGAAATGACTCGAGTAAAAAACTCATACAAAGCAGCAAGCAGAATGTGCACTATGTCTACGTATTATGATCCTAAAGCTTATAAAAAATACACATGGTAAAAGTAATAAAAAAAATCTTATACTCGTATGGCTATTAAAAAGCAGTCCCAAAATTTTACAATAAGAATTATTACGTAGTTGAAAGGTATTTAAATTTAAATAATGTAAATATCCTGGTAAATATTTTTTTCTACGACACTATTCGAAAGTTGTCAATTTCACACAATTTAGTAGGCCCGAAAGTTGACAATTTGATACATTTGTCAAAATCCTGTGCGTTATGATGTTGTATTAGCTGTTTCAAATATATAAAAACGCCACCGTTGCATTTTCTCTCTAAATTAGCTGTTATAAATTATTCATGCACTTCAAAAAAATAATAGCTAATGTAATTTATATTTTCAATGAGAGATCTAATCATTAATAACTATTTTACAGTTTTATCAATCTTATTTTAAAAAATTATTTGGTAAAATGCCACGTTGGCGTTTTTATAGTTTTGAAACAGCTAATACAGTTCTAACATAATTGTTTGCTATTATCAAGTATGTTGCTATTCTGTTTATCTGCAAGAAGAGCTCCGAAACAAGACAAATTGTTGGTGTGAACAAACGTAACAAACTTTGCAGCTTTCTTAAACGAATAGCCATTTATTTAAATCTCAAAAATCCAAAACTTTAATACACAGGACACTGTTTTCGGCGGTCAGCCGAAATCACAACTCTTAAGCTCCACGGTGGATGAAAATCTACTGCTGTCGCGAAGAATATACTGATGAATCAGTTCCCAATACAATGCAAATTGCAAATGCGGTTCATCGAAATCCTTTATCAATAAATGGCTTTTCTTCAGTGTCGCAGGAAAAATAGTGTACAAAACTCACTGGAAAGTGTCTATCGGTGCTAGTGAGCTTTCCGCACTCGGCTCGCGCCTCGTGCGTCAAGATTCTCACTCGCACGATATCACTCACTTTTACACTCGTTATGTAATATACCATGCGATCATTTGAATTTATGATTAAAGTAGGCGGTTTTGTGTCTTTGAGATTGAAAAACTTAGAAAAAATATAATATTACCGATTAAAACATTATTGTTTGACGCTTCAGATTGATTAATTATCACAATCGGCGTTTTCATCCAAGTTAAAAAACTGACAGTCTACTTTAATTATAAATTCAAATGATCGCATAGTACTATTTCAACTGAAGGGGGAGTCGGTTTCTATTGGCCATATCAGTTCACTTCAAATGATCACAAGCTGCTACTGCTTATTAAGGAATTGTTGCTCGATTTCTGCTTTGATCACGTCTTCGAATATGATCGATCGCCTGTATTTCTGTAATTTTAAATCATTCTTGAAATGGATGTATGCTAGACACCAAACTTCTGAGCTATTTTGAGGTAACACAATTTTTTTCATGTAATGTAACCCTTGAATACATTCATCCCTTTTCAGATGTCTTGTTTGTCGTAGCATATTGTTTAAAATAAACTTGACTACCTAGCCCCCTTGAAAAACTGCCAATAAATAATGTAATGTAATCATTATTTTATTAAGCTTAATAGCAAGTAATCAAGTATTTTTGAAAGTTTCAGTTTGGTGTGTTAATTTTTTCTTCTTTGAGAGAATCTTTCCTCCCTTGGTATAGGTACTTGTTTTGTTGTATGTTTAGCTTTCGTGTTTAACCATAAATTTCAAAGCATATTTTTTTTAATTTTTGTTAATTAAATAAAATGGCAGTTTTGGCCATCTTGTTGCACACAATTTGATACTCTGTCAGTGTTTTATAGCTACTCAAAGTAATAATAATTTGACATTGTTTGACACTAAACTCCTTTTTTTTATTACAGGCTTCAAGTATGCGCCCTGGTATGGCACCGGGGTCATTTTACGACCCGATTTCGGCCGGAAGCTCTCGCAGATCGAGTCAACTGTCAACTGCAACCACTGGCGGAACATGCATACCACCTTCTCCACCTTCACATCTCCTCGCCGGCCAGTTACAAAGGTTGCAAAACAACCCGAACAAGATCACCGCAGGCAACGGCAACTTAGTGCTACAGACCCAAAATGCGTCCCTTCAACAAACCGCCCTACAACAAACGTGGATGTCAACCACGACGACAAGCACAGACGCACGAAGAATGTCCGAACCTTGTCACACTCTCACAGACCGCAAGAGCCCGCCACCGCGGCCCGCCTCCGTCACTTTATCCCCACTCAAAGGAACCGTCAGCTCGTCGGAACTTCACCCCAACCAGGCCGTGGTTTTGGACGAAGTTGGCGAAGGCGAAATGGTCGAAAATAAGCTGATGGTGATTCCCGACGAAATGGTTCACTATTTGAACCAAGTGGCGGACAACCAAAACAACGACTTCAGCACAGGCATGAGTTGGTCACAAAAACCAATCCCAAGTCCCAGTCAAACTCTACCATCGCCGTCCAGTTTAAGTCAAATACTACCATCACCACAAAGCACAAACGTGTTATCGCCGGGCAATTTGAACCAAATGATGCCTTCGCCAGGCAATCAAGTCACCCAGATGATGCCCTCACCAACGAACAACATAATGATGCATTCGCCGGGCAATCAAGTGAATCAGATGATGCCTTCGCCAGGCAATCAACTGAACCAGATGATACCTTCGCCAACGTCCAACATGATGATGCCTTCGCCGTCCAGCAACTTCAACCAGATAATGCCTTCGCCGGCGTCGAACTTCAGCGCGATTCAGAACCCGATGCTTTCGCCGGCGCCCAGCATGAACCATATGGTACCATCACCGGCGGTCCCATCGCCCATGTCAGCGCGCTGCCATTCGAACCAGATGCCCATGCAAAGCCCCAACGCCCAGGTCGTGCCGCAAAACTGCATGATGCCACACAACCAGAACATGATGCAGTGCTATAACCGGCCGATGTGCTGGGACAACAACCAGAACCGCCCATGCCACAACCAGCAAATGCAAGTTAATGGGGGCTACATGGGCAACTGCGCCACGCACTACCACAACGGGTACGTGCCCAACGGGTGCCCGTCCAATAAGCCCATGAACTACAACAACACGTACCAGAACCCCCCGGGGGGCTATAATTGTTTGCCCAGTTTGAACGAGCCGTTGCCTTCGCCCGCCATGGCCGCGCCCGCTCCCGCCGATTTGATGAACCAGCCGCACTACAACCAGACGTGTTACCAGGCGAATTATAACCAGTGTATGCCGCAGAATAATTGCAACTGCAACTGTCGGAATCCGCCGCATAAGTGTTACCACCAGTGCAGGGGTGGTAACGGGGAGATTCAGTGCAAGGATATTAGCCAGTCTCAGATGTCGCCCGGGGTTGTGACAAATGGGGTGCAGTCGTTGGGGATGAGGCAAGATACGTATCAGAGGACGTTGGAGTACGTGCAGAATTGCCAGTCGTGGGTTAGCAACACGGAGATGGTCACAAGTACCACGCATCCCTTGGCCAAATGTGGCGATGGTACGAGTTCGAATATGGTGGTTAACGACATGACGTCGTCGCTCAGTTCGTTGCTGGAGGAAAACAGATATCTTCAGTTGATTCAGTAGTTCAAAGACTGGAACTGATTATATTTCTAGGAGTATCATCATATTTTTGTAAGTGTATTATTGCATTAATTCGATTTAGTGTTGTATAAAATGTACATTGTGATATTAAACTTGTAATTATGATGTAGGTTCCGCGCAATATTTAAATAGAGAAAAGCTTTAACGTTTGTATATTAACATTTATGTATAAAGATATAAATATGGATGCAATTTATTTATGATATTAAATAAGAGGTCTATGATCTCAGTCTAAATAAGGCCATTTACTGCCATGTTCATATCAGACAATAAGTACACATTTTTAAGTAGGTTTGTACATTTATAGATTCTAGGAGTTATATTTTGTATTTGCTATGAAGATTATTAATAAATGATAATGCTTAAAGAAGTGTTGCTTGTTCTTTCTTAACCGTAATATTTCTAAATCTTGAGGTCACAGTATCAGGTGTGTTTAAAGTCACAAGAAAATTCAAAAATTTAAGATTTTTGCTAGATAGATGAAAATTTTTGGATCAGGAGTTTGTATTAGGATCATAGGAACGCGAAGAGGTCTTTTTTAATTTCTTGAAATTCCGCTAGATGGCGCTGGGATAGTTTTGTAACAGGTTCCTGTAATCGGTCCTAAAAATTTGAAAGACCTCTTCGCGTTCCTATGATCCTGATACAAAATCCTGTTTTGTAAAATTTTCATAAATTTTACTTCTTACTTCTTCAACAAAGTAAAAAAAATGTTCGAAAATAAATGAAAATTTTTGGAACAGGAGTTTGTATTAGGATCATAGGAACGCGAGGAGATCTTTTTTAATTTCTAAAAAATCCGATAGATGGCGCTCAAACTACAGGTTTCTGTAATCGTGTTAAAAATTTGAAAGACCTCTTCGCGTTCATATGATCCTAATACAAACTCCTGTTCCAAAAATTTTCATGAAATTTACAAAAATTTACTTCTTTAACAAAAGAAAAAAAAATCTTGGTAAATAAATGAAAATTTTTGGAACAGGAGTTTGTATTAGGATCATAGGAACGCGAGGTCTTTTTTAATTTTTAAAAATTCCGAAAGATGGCGCTCGAATTACAGGTTTCTGTAATCGTGTTAAAAATTTAAAAGATCTCTTTGCGTTCCTATGATCCTAATACAAACTCCCGATCTAAACATTTTCATTTATTTTACAAAAATTTTACATTTCTAACAAAATAAAAAAAAATCTTGGCAAATAAATAAAAATTTTTGGAACAGGAGTTTGTATTAGGATCATAGGAACGCGAAGAGGTGTTTTAAATTTTTAACACGGATTACAGAAAAACCTCTTCGCATTCCTGTGATCCTAATATAAATCCTGATACTTTTAAATTCGTCAAATAATAGCAAAAATTTTGCCGTTTTAAACCCGCATTACTTCTTCGCCTTTATGTGATCCTAATACAATTCCTGATATTTTTAAATACTGCAAATTTTTGACGAAAAAGTCTTACCTCTTAAATTGTAGAGTACCTACCTACCTGTTTGCTCCAGTATTTGAAAATTAGTCACATTTTGAGTAGTACCGCCAGCCAGCTTGATTGTCGGAGGTAAAAGAACAAAAAACATAATTTGATAGGTAATTGTATACTTTATTGGGTGCCAAAGCGGCTATTAAATCATTATAAAAAAGTGGTGTTACACTACAACAATTTGAGAAAAGCAAAACATATTTTTCCTGTGGAAATGTAAGTGACCGTATAATTTGCTTCACCCTGTTAGAAAATTTTCGGTCTTGTTGGATTTCTAATAAAGTAGACTATTGCACAGGAATCTGTAATAGATATTTGTTTACAGTAATCTGTAATAGAACTTTTGTTACAGAAATCTGTAACAGAATTTTGTATTACAGATTTCTGTATTAGTTAATGGCTATCCAGTTATTGCTTTCTGTAAAGTCAATAACAGATTTACAACTATTACACTAGATGGCACCACGCAACAAATTTTGACATATGAATTATTTTTTGTAAGGTTATGTTTGATATAACCTAACTTTTTAACAAACAGCGTGTGAGAAAAACATTCATTTCCATACAGTTGCAAGATGGGTTTGACGAAGCAATACCTAAGATACGTACCAGCCGGCAACTTCAATATAATCGCGAGCCAAAACTGCAACCTCAAATTTGTTACCCTCGAAGGACAAGAAGGAAGATTCGTGGCGGTCGGTGCTTGCGAACATGTGATAATATGGGACTTGCGACTTGGGGAGAAAGTTTGTATTCATTGGTTAACTGTCAATCCGTGATGCACACTCTTCCAGGCCCAGGTGCTCCCAGGAGAAAAGGCCACAGTGACAGCTCTCTGTGCTAGCCCCAATAAAAGACACCTAGCAGTCGGTTACTCCGATGGCAACGTCCAAGTCTACGATTTGAAGTCGGCCGAAGTGATTAGCATTTTCTCAGGCCACCGATCTGAAGTCACAACTTTGGCTTTTGATAGTTATGGACATAAATTAGCCTCAGGATCTAAAGTAAACTATTTAGTTTAATTACAGGTATTAAACGATTTGCTTACAGGACACGGACGTTATCGTGTGGGATACTGTGGCCGAAACTGGGCTTTGTAGACTCTCAGGTCACAAGGGCCCAATTACTCAAATTGCATTCATGTCCCAACATAATATCTTGATCAGTGGCTCTAAAGACAGTTTTGTGAAGTTCTGGGATTTGGACACCCAACACTGTTTTAAGACACTCACAGGCCACAGGACTGAGGTGTGGGGCTTGAGTTTAGTCAAAGACGACCAGTATTTGGTAACAGGATGTGGGGACGCAGAATTGAGGGTCTGGAAGTTATCACAAAAAGATCCCGATTCTGAAAACAAGAGCTCAATAGACCATTTAACGTCAACGTTGGAACTCATTGATTTACATGAATCAGATGACTTAAATGTAATAATTGTATTTTAATTTTATTACACCCTCGACTATAATATGCTATTGATTTTAGCACCCTTTACAATGTCATAAAATAGGTTCATTGTTGAGAGCGGGCAAAGGCCGAGTGGTCTCACTGTTCTGCGATGGCAGCGGTCAAGTGATTGGCTGTCACGGCACTGATACACAACTAGAATTGTTTTATTTTTGCACAGACGATGAGGCACAAGTGCGTTTAAAAAAACGACTCAAGAAGGAGAGAAAGAAGAAGTAAATTTTGTCGAAAACAATTATGTCTTTTAACTATTTCTAATTTATTTAGCAAAGAATTAGAGTCAAACGACCAAGACCAAGAGACGCAAAATCAGGACTTACAGCTGACTTTAAGGGATCAAGTCAAACGGTTGGTTCCAATAAAACTACCAAATAAACCCAAATCGTTGGATTTGGTGCTTGGAAATGGGGGTGAATTGCGAGTCTCTGTTAATTTATCCAATAACACCGTTGAGCTGTACACAATTCAGACAGCTGTGAAAAATTGTGAAGCCACATGTCTGAGATCTATCCTCAGTCAGGGACATCACAGTGAAGTTAGATCAGTTTGTTTCAGTAATGATAATTTAGCGATTGCGTCCGGAAGTGCTGAGGCCATCAAGATGTGGAATCGCCCCTCACAGGCCTGTCTCAGGACAGTGGAAACAGGGTGAGTTGGTAGCAAGATTACTTGTGGCTTAAGAACGTATGCTGTCAAATTTTTAATTATCTCTCTTGTGATAAATATTAATTGAAACTAATTTTTTCTAACAAACTAAAACTCAACGCTCTCTTTCTGTATTATATCATGTCCCTAAATTCGTTAATGAATGGGTAACTGCGTTCTTATACCGCCTGTCGCAAGATAAAAACAGCTTTTTTAAAAAAAAATTAGTTAAAACTGTTTCTTTGATCATTCAAATTTGACGGTTGAAGAAAGTTGGGATCTTGTCATTATTCATGATACATTCATGAAATGTTTACAAGACACCTGACCATGTTTTAAATAGATTATGGATACCTAATATTAAGATGCGACATCAGATACAAATAAAACGTTCCAATGTGTCTGTGTAGTTGTTCCCAGTCCGTCAAAGTTTTAAGAGCAAGAGTAATGAAATAAAAATGATTGTATTAAAAAAAGAGAGCACAAGGCTAACAAAAAAAATTGGGGGCAGACAGAGCATTAACTTCTGAATAGGAAGACGTAAAAGTAATGCAAAAGATTATTGAAGTTTTTTTAATCAAACTTTTAACAATTTTTAACATTTTTGATTTAAATTGCTTTAGTGTTCCCCTGGTACTCAACAGGTCGTAAAAATGAAGGAAACATTCATCACTTGACAGGCTTTGGAGCTTTGGACATCTTTGGAGTCTAAACTGTTGAATATGGTCTTGGGCACTTTTTTGTAGTAAATTTAATTCTCTACAACCTTCACTTTGTTGTGTTTTTAACCATATTCACAGCGTTTTTTTTAACTTCAAATTTTTAATAATTATTTTCTCATACTTGTGACCATTTAAATCGCCAGCTTTTCTCAGCTTATTAAAAATGTGATGATGCTCAACGTTCCTGCGTTTTTCAAACGAATAATAATTGAACTACACCATTTCCAACTGCAGATCAGAATGTATCAGACTAATTTAGAAAATATTCAGATGAGTCAATTATAGTTCGGAACAGTAAAATTAATTTCAGAAAAGATGAATAGTATTTACAAAAAATAACTTTCCGAAATATGTTTGATATTTTCTGAAACAGGTGTAGCTGAATTTAAATTAATTCAAAACAATTTTTGGGTGCAGAAAATCGTGTGATTTTGTATTTCGTCTCGCCTCATAGTATTAATTCTCTGTACTCACGATACAGCTTAACTTCTTGTCTAAATAACCACTTGTTTTGATATGATTGAGGTGCTAAAGCTTGCCACACTTCAGCCAATTAGACGCGCCTTACAACTGCAATCTTCCGGCATTCAATGCGTTCACAAGTCATGATAGATTCTGCCCACATTACTGCAATCGTCTTTCAATCGCAATTGTTTCACTTTCGTGTTATTTATCTCGTTAAAACAATTTAATCTCGAATGTGTAGACATACATATTCTAGAAAAACAAGTGGAGATTTTCGTTGCGTGTCTGAATTGTTACACTTACTGAATACAAGTTTTTGCTCTCACTTCTAACAAAAAAAAACAATTTCTATTTCCATCATGTTAGGTACATTTTATCGTGCATCTTTGTCCCCGGAGATCGTCACGTCTTGGCAGGCTTGAAGAACGGCACTTTGCTCATTATCGACATTGCGGCAGGAGATACTTTGGAGGAAATTCCCGCACATAGCGACGAGCTCTGGGCCATTTGCTTACAACCAGACCAAGTAACTTATTCACAAAACCATATCTTGTAAGATACTAACAGCAAATTTTGAAGAGAGGTTGTGTGACCGGAGGGGGCGACAAGACCGTCAAATTCTGGCAATTCGAGCTAGTAGTTGACGAAAAAAGCGAAAGCAAAGCCAAGGTGCTTTCACTCCTCCACGTCAAGACGCTCAAACTCGAGGACTCCGTTTTGTGCGTCAAAATCTCGCCCAACGGCAAATTCATCGCAGTGGGTCTTTTGGACACGACAGTAAAGATATTTTTCGTCGATACTTTAAAGTTTTATCTTTCGTTATACGGCCATAAACTGCCAGTGCTTTGCTTGGACATTTCGTCCGATTCTGCTCTGATTGCAACAGGGTCTGCCGACCGCAATGTCAAAATCTGGGGAATGGATTTCGGCGATTGCCACAAGAGCATTTTTGCCCATGAGGATTCGGTCACTGGGCTACAGTTCGTACCACGGACCCATTACTTCTTCACCTGCGGGAAAGACGGGAAGGTTAAGCAGTGGGATGGCGACTCTTACGACAAAATAATAACGCTTCAAGTAAAAAAATTTCGTGAAATATAAAAGGGGTAATGTTTTGTTTAAGGGCCATGCGGGTGAGGCCTGGGCTTTGGCCGTGAGTCCAAACGGCCAATTCGTTGTCTCGTGTGGTGCAGACCGCGTTTTGCGCCTCTATGAAAAGTCGGACCAGCCTCTGGTGCTCCAAGACGAACAGGAGGAAGAAAGAGAGCAGCAGGAAGTGCTCGCGACGGGGGAACAAACGGTTATTCCGGGTCAGAGTGGCTTGAACTTACCTTCGAAGAAAACCGTGGGGAGCGAAAAGGCCGTAAGTTTCGAACTAAATGTTTGGACGAAATCTCGTTTTATTTTTAATCATCAAACTGGTTGTATTGCAACAACACTTTATTCATAATTTGCATGGATTCAAACTAAGTACTAAACAACTAAAAGATTTTCATTTACCTGAGGTAAAATGTAAAAATTCTTCAAAATGGTCGTCCCCCCATGTCCCCAAATAACTAAAAAAAAGTCCACTACCAATAATAATTTTTATAAAAACACAAACGCCGATCAATTATTAACACTTTAAAAACGGCCCTAAACAAAAATAATCCCGAATCTTCAGCACAACACGTTTTGAATTCGAATTTGTTAGACCACAAAACATGACAAGTGCACAGTCGGCGTAGGATTACAAGCGCGGGAGTACTACCAACCGGTACCAACCTAACAGTACGCAGCAGACACCCTGCTAATACGCAAATTTTAGTGACTTTAACGTTTCCAGGATATTTAAAACTTTGAACTTGAATTTTAATTTTTAGGCCGACAGCATTCTCGAGTGTTTGGAGATTTGTGAAAAATACAAGGAGCAGCTGGCGGAGCACGAGGCCCTCCAGGCGGCCTCGAGCCGGGCGCTGGCGCCCCCGCAGCCCCCTTTGCTCATGCAAGCCCTGGGTGTCTCAACCCCTGACGACTTCCTTTTGGAGACAATCAGGAGAATTCGCCCAAGGTTGCGCCCCGTCTTTTAATTCAATTATTCAATTAAAATTGCAGCGACTTGGAAGAGGCGCTTCTGCTGTTGCCGTTTAGTTCCGTCTGTGAAGTGTTGCAAATTTTGCCGGCCTTGATTGCGAGAGGCGACCAAGTCGAATTGGTTGGCAAAATTAGCATATTTCTACTGAAATTACATCATGCACCCATTGTGGCCAACCACACGCTGCTTGTAACGCTTAAACAATTACAGAAGTTGGCTTTCACCAAAGTGCAGGAGCTGAGGGTTAGCTATTTGTTGTGGAAAAAATTGGTCGTTTGTACTGTTTATTGTAGGACCTTGTTGGCTACAATTTGTACGGTATGCAGTTCATTCAGAGGGAGATTGAGGCGGCTGAAGGAGTTCAGTTGTTCCGTGACGCCACTTTGGAGAAGAAGAAGGGCGACAAGAAGCGCAAACAACGGGAGAAGTTAAAACGCTCAATTATTGTCTTGAATAGCTGATTGGAAATAAAGCGTTTAACACGAGTCTGAGTTGGATTGAAAGGAGTATTAGCATAATATTTTCTTATTATTGTTTTTAAGTTCATTACATATTATGTGAAAATAAACAAATCAGTATTCTAACATTTTTCAAATTATATACAAGTATTTAGAAAGAATAAAAATGAGGCCAAATTAGAAATGAGCGCTTACAGAGAGAAGAGAATAACTATTAATATATTAATGATATTAATACTTGTTGTTCGATATATTCTGTGGAGCCCAAACAAAACGTATCAGAGAAGCATAAATAATATCATGGACAGAAATGGTAATGCGATTGTGTCATTTGAGCTGCACAAAAGATACACTTGGGCTTTGGTTTGGGGGCGTAAATTAATCAATTTACGGCTAAACAACTGGCAAACGTATTTGGCCTAATACCAAAATCACAAATATCGGCGGCGACTGAATAAATAGGTACACATCATGTTAGAATACTTGGATAATTTAAAATAATACATAAGGATATTTGTAGTTTTGGTATGGGAACGCGTCTAAAATAATACAAAAGTTTACTTCAATAAGTTAGGAACCAAGTGCTTATAATAAATATTTAAATTACTAAATTACATTTCATTTTATTGCCAATAATTGCGAATGCGGGCATCCGTTATTGGAATAAGTTACTGTATATCTACATTTATACAACAATTCGTCTCGTTCATCGGTGTTTAGTTATTGATAGCGTGTACGTAAAAATTTACGAAAAATATCCATTTGATGTACGTTTGGTGTAGGTACTTATTGCTATGCTACATTTCGACTAATCACTGCTCGATCCCACCAACATACTAGCACACCTATCAATAAACCAGCTATAAAAATTACTTATTAAATCAACAATTTAACAATAACAACGTTTGTTAGCGAGGTTTTGAATAAACGATACATCCGGGAATGTAATATTTCAACAAACTAAAAGGATAATAATTTAAAAACCACTCAATCTGCACGAATAGTTCGAAAACATACGTAACTGTGTATTATACAATTTAATTAAAATACCTCGGCGAGGTACCTATTTACATATAATTCATTTAAATAACTTAATAACTTAAAGTTCAGACTTACATATATCAGACTTGCTGTACAAATACACTGTTGAGACACAGTTCTGCTCACTGAGAACGCCAAGTCATAGCTAGCAAAATCGGAAACAATCCAAAATACCGCATTCGGAACGTAGAAATTTCGCAAAATGTTTGACAACATTACTCCAAACTGTAAGTTTTGCCAAATGATTGACAAGAAGCTGCACGGTGTGAACGAAAGCTGCGTATAACAAGTGCTACTCACTGCTGTATTTGTTGGTTACAAAGGCATAGATTTAGTCCGTGACTGTTTGATTCTATAACACATATTAAAGCCGACATCACTGTTAATTTGAATAGCAGTTTGCTAGCTATGCACTACACAGGTCGCGATTGATTGGAAGCGTGTATCGCTGCGACCTGATCACGTTCCAACTGACCTCCTTCGAGTCGCCCGCTTCTTGCACCGCCACCGGGATATCCGCCGGCGGACTCGTCCGCCATCGGGTGCCGAAGGTCGGCGTATTCAAAGGGGTGCTGTGTCCGTCCACGCAGTCCGTGCTCGCACGACTCATTTTATTATAGCGTTTATACTGCAGATACACAACGACGCACACTATCACCACTAAAAAAACGGCTATCGTTGCCCCACCGGCTATACTCGCCGTTTCCAACATGAACCTTCGTTGTGACGCTGCAAAAACCAAATCAAAATTTTGCTAACAAAATATACGGTCAATACTTACGTAAATATGAACCGTCTAAATCTTTATATTCACATCTAGGACCCATATAACCTTCTGCACACCTGCAAGCAAACACACTCAATTAATGCTAAATCCAAGTTTAATTATCATAAATACTCGACTCGTACGATTGTTCTAACCTACAGTTTATTTTATAAATGGGATAATGTACTATTAAGGCGCGTAATTAATTATAGTCGCAACTGCTAATTACAACCAGCCATAAACCAAATAAGAATTGTCTGTCAGAAGATAACGATTAGTCACCTGCCTCAGATTTCAAGTTTAACTTAAGACAAACCTAATTAACTATAATAAAACAAAAATGTCAGTCTTAGACGTGCAACAGAATTAACAAATTAATGCTGGGGATTAAATGCTAGCAAAAATGAATATTGTTGAGTCTTATGAAAAAACTTGAAGATTTTACACATGATAATCCAGCCATAATTGACAAAATCTCAAGTAGACGGAACATTTTATCGCCCCTTTTTACTCTTACAGTTGTTAGAAGATAAAACAAAATAATTTACCTATGTAATTGCTAATTATTAATGAAAGTCTGATTAAATAATAAAAAAGTATAATGAATTGAATAACCGACCCTAATCTTGAAAAAAAGTACTTGCCACATTTTCAGAGAATTTATACTAAAAAAATTAATTAAATTAATTTCCAGGGCAATGTTTCGGATTTACTTCTCATGCAAAAACTTGTTTTAAAATTGCACAATATCTTGACGTTCTAATTCAAAACAAAATAGTATCTTGTAAGACTAAAATGAGGAGAGAAGTAACACAATTTTTCAGTTTCACACAATTTATTGTGTTTTTTTATCTAACTCTTAAAATTGTGAGGGACACACTGTGTAATATTCGAAATTCTATTATGGCCCGGTTTCACCAACTTTGGTTAAATCTAATGAACAGTTAAAAATAATCGTTACTATGATTACAATAATAATTGTTTTAAGTGGATTTATTTTACTACTAAATTTAACTTTCATTGGTGAAATAATAACTCTGAATGACTTGGGTTTAGGTTTGTAATAAGAAAAAAAATGTTCGTTTTTAAATTCCGCATCGAAAGATATAAAAATAAACAGAGGGAGTACAGGGACTCATTTAAAATAAACAAAATAAAAAACTCTAAAATTTACAACGTTTAGAAATAAATTGTGAACACCCTGTAGTAATCAGATCAATCAAACTTAATCAATAAGTCTGTTAGACTTTGTTCAACACGTACCTAATAATAATTTTATAAAAGGAGCACTGTTTGTGTTTTTATTAATTTTGAAAACTTAGGTGTAAAACTGATTTTTTTTGTTTTTATTTTTTTACAGTAATCCCTGAATCGATTTGGAAAAAAATTAATAAGGATATGCAATAAATAGCGAAAAAGGTATCATTATGACCTCACACTTTTTTGGAACACTGTGTGATCAAAAATATTTCCCTGAAATGCGTCCTCCTAGAGTATAAATAACGTCTACAAAATATCAAAGATCCAAGTTTAGTAATAGCTGAGCTACAGAAGACGAGAGCTGGGCTGGACCCTTGATAAATACTTTTTTGTACTCATAGCTCTTAGACAGCTATTTCCCGGTTATCCCCAGCGTGTGGGAAAGTAACTTTCCCGCACTGCGGTGTTTTTTACTTTCCGACAGTGGCTAGGGGCATTTAGTAGGTTGGCATCGCTATCGTTGAGATGGAAACGATTGAGATTTTACGATAAGTGACAGTTCATGTCAATTTTTTGATTGTTTGACATGTTACCAACCCAGTAGCAGAAAAAACTAAATTATAAAAAATATTAATTTTTAATTTTTTTGAGAGATTCGTTACAAAAAATATTGTACCTAACTTGTTTGGAAAGCAATTTCCCACATTCGCACTTCATGCGGCCCTCGCTGCACTCGTGCCGCAAACAAAGTGCTCATGTGGTAAATTGTATTTTCCAAACACGTTAGGTAAATAACTATTTTTTTGGGGATGACAGGATTACAAATTTTCGAAAGTTTTGGAAATTTCCCTGTCTTGAAAAAAGAATGCTTTTATCGATTAAATCCAAAGTCTCTAAACCGGAAACAAATTTTGACAGAATTGACTTTTGGGTTCTTTTTTTCAAGAAAGAATAACGAATTTACATAAACACTAAAAAACATTTGCACTTACTCATAGATATTTCCAGTTTATGAAAAGTGAAACTGTTTTCTTTATATGAGTACCGCGAGTTAAAAAGGGAAAGTAATACCATTTCTAACCAATTCATGACTTCGGCTTTTTTTCATGAAGTTTCTCAAGATACGAGTAATTAAAAAATCTAGGTAATTTAGCAAGTTCACATTCCGGTATAAAAAATTTAGACGAAAACGCAAAAATAACACCAGTCCGGCAATTTTTCGGCTTATTTTTGACCGAAGTATACTTCGTTTCTAAATGAAAAATGTGCCGATTAATTATTGAATTTATTGAATTTTTACCTCGGTTTTGTACGATTTTGCATAGAAATGCGGTTTTATGTCAAAAGTATATTTAAGGTCTCGAAAATGCAAAAATTGCTCTGCTTTTGTATTTTTTCGGGTTATTTTTTACGCCCTTTCGGTAAACAATCGCGTTTTTGTCTGAAAAATGTAGTGCAAATGAAATTAGTACAATTTTCTGTATAAATCAAAATCAAAAATCGACTTTCATGGGGAGAAAGGAAGCAACAAAATAAATAAAACTTTAGCGATACTTACTCGCAATTGTATAGGAGGGAATCGCCAATTTTGACGGTAAAGCACGTTGCTCCGTTAAGGCAGTACCAGGCCGCGTACGCCGGCGGACATTCGTACGTGTGGAATGTGATGTTAGGCCGTGCAGTAGGTGCTGGAGGCCTCGGTTTCGGCGTGGTGCGTGACGAACACGCATCTGCAACAAAAAGAAAAAACAATGCAAATAAACACCACACTATACAAACATGCGAATAGAAAAAAGTCCAAGTCGCTCATTAGCCATATTTCAAACATAAAACGTGTCTATACGCCGACCATTGTCAAGTCAAATCGATGACGATTTACCAAATTAATAACAAAATTGTTTCAAAACAATAGAATTTTATCGACAATTCTTAGAATCCATACATAGTCAACAATAGGAGGCATTAATTTGGTTTGTTTGGACGCATCTAATCAAACAGGCACCGGTCATTATTGAAAAGGCGAAATGTAGACAACGTCCGATCATCAATATTCCTGCTGTCAAGTGCAGTATTTCCGTTTGTGCACTTGCAACTTATTTCCTTTAAAGTTTAAAACATAAGGGACGTGACAAAACTAAAGTTGGCGCGAATTGAAAAAATTAAGACAATGACAATGTAACTTTTTTCATCGTCTGGTCAAATTTGTACAAGTGTCGTTTAAAGTCCTACGTAAACATCGTTTGAGTACAATAATTTGAATCTAGTTTTTGCAGATGCCTACACAAATCGGTTTATCCAACCATATAAGTTTCAAAATTTCACAAGAAATGTACTAAGTATCAAATTGAATGTTATCTCCAAAATCAATAATTTGATCGTCAATATTTACTGGGGATTTATGTTTTTGATGACAGCGATGTCCACTTTATAACTCGTGTAGGATTAATAATAATTATCTCTTCGTGTAGTCAAACTTTTATGACTTCTCCTAATTAAGCCATCGAGTCCAATTTGATCGTTGAACGTTGGATCATTAAAAAGAATAGGATTTAATATTGATTAATAAATAAATAGATTTTCAGATAAAACAAACATAATTTAATAAATTCAACGGATTCAAAAAAATTATAAGGTTATCAGAATTAGCTTTTATTGACCTTACTAGCACTAAATTAGTTAAATCGCGTGTCACAACTCGGAAATGGGTTACTTTTTACTGATAAAACTTTAATGCATTCAATTTATATCGCAGTGATAATTTGACAAATTGAATGTTGTGATTGGTTTATTAACTCAACCTTTCGGACCAGATTTAATAACAACAACTGCCATTCCCATGCTATTACTTATAATGATGACCATCAATCCCCTAACTAAACTAGGGTATAGGCATAATAACCAAAGCATAAACATGTTGACATGGAGCGCAAATCTCTGAGGCATATTTTGTTGTGAATTTCACGGGAGTCCTGATCGGCACAATGACCGTTTGGCATGAATATTCCCGTATAATGGACATCATTCAAACTGACGGATCGGATTATGCACTAATCCACTTTGACGACAAACGACCGTAGCCAAACCGAGAGCTTCCACTCGCCCAACAACGCATAATGAAAAAAATGACCATCGCCTGTAATTAACCCAATAAAGATCCGCTCGGTATGCGTATTCTCCGACGGTAACTCGCAAGAAGGCGCTCTGTTATTAGACTGTGATTTGTGAGAGGTTCGATTAATTTGCCGCTGCTACCTGCCTCCTACCGATATCTTTTACACTGCGTCGTCCTCAGGAATGTACGTTTACGAATTCCCAATAAAACAGGTGTTTGGCTCGATTATGAGGGAAAATTTTACGATAATTTATGGCAAATTCACTCAATTTCTATCTGACTGGTTAAAGTTAAATAAGATAATTCGAAAGCGTTAAATCATAACACGGGTAAATTGCCGTTAAATGCTTTTTCATATTTTTAGAGATCGACTAAAAGAATGAAGTGTTATACTTAAGAACATTTTTTCCACACATCGTACCTTGTTCCAGAGGTGAATACAAATTTGTATAAAAACTGACTAATTTCCGCCATAACTGCCATAAGAATTTTTATTGTTTTATTAAAGGCACTATAAAAATGTCAAATTCACACTTTACAAGGTTCTGATATTTATGTAGGTATACGGCTGTGTGGTTGTGTCGCTTGTGTGGTTTCACATATCGAAAGGGAATATTACGAAAAAAGTTATATAAATGTCACATTATGGAAACTAATCTAATAAAATAGAGACGTTCCTCCATATTTTACTGTCTTCATGGAATGTCCTACAAGTTTCCAAATAATTACTCAAACTCAATGGAGTTCCGAAGGATTATTTCAGCTTGTAAACTTACTCCTATAAAAAGCTACCAAAACTTTTCCCATAAATTGTGCTCATATTGTATAACGGAGTAGTTTTCATACTAAATCAGACTATTGTTAGAGTTCCTGAAGTATCCCTCTTTCGGAAAATAATCCAATTTCAGGACAAATAACATGCCATAAGCACTGTAGTTATTTCAATTTAGTTGAGCGAACACAAATAACAAAAAAAATTGGTTTTTATTTCTTCCAAATGTTTTTTAATACAAATAATTACATTATCTCGTAATCTAATAATCAACAAATCAGCAGAAACTTTGTTATCGAAACTACAGCCTAAAATGCTTTCTTTTCACCTTAGTGCATCTAATGAGAAAAAATAATAATTATAATCAATCAAGATGCTTCTAAGAGAAAATCAGTGGACAAAAACTGCGCTAATGTTTAATTTTGTCTGTCCAAAGCACTAGCTTTTACCTATTCTTATTATATTCATAACCATAAATAAAAAAAATTAGAGCTTTTTCACAGTGTGTCCTTCCTAGTTGAACCAAAACCTTGGTACTATAAAAATATTTGATGACCTTTACAAAATGTTTTTGACATAAAAATATACTTAAATACGGGTAATTCTTTTCAAATAACTCCAGGGGTGGAGGGAATTACTTCATCGCCCACATTAATCCACTTTATTTTGCAGATAAAAATAACGCCTTCTGGCACCCCAATTTATGGCCACGTGGCGTATCATAATTTTGCAGATTGCAGTTATTTCAAACCCATTTCTTTCTTAATTTAAGTAACGTGAAAACGTCCAGATGCCTTGCCGCATCTCCAATTTTAAAGAACGTCACCGCTAATTTCCACATTCCCTCGTTAAATACCCTCCCTGTCTTTTAAAAAAGGAAACTTTTTACTCCAGTAAACAGATGCTCTTAGGGGTGGTGTGTGCATCAAAGTTGGGGTCGCACGATTACCTCGTATCAGAAAATACGCGGTTATTCTTACGTTTTTCTGAATGAAAAAAACCTCAACTCTCAACTCGATACCTATTATTATTGACACAACGAGCTTATTACTGTTGCGTTTGACCCTCGGCACGTGTTAGACTATTCATTTACTAACACCATATGCCTCTGGAAAAAAATTGCTTTTTATATTAAGAGTGTATAAAAGGCGGCGCCTGTGATGGCGCGAGCCATATGGTATGCAAGAAGTGACGCTGTGTAGAATAACATCGTAGGTCTATGGGTTACAACCTGAGCCGACCCATTGTTCCTTGGGTCAAGAGCGGCGGTCATTTTAGTCCGTCTATTGTTGACCCAAACTTTCCAATAAGCCCGATGAAAAGATCCTCTCATTGCCCGGATTAATGGATCATGGGGATGGTTTTATTAGTACGAATGGGGCGATGGGGGATGTCCCTTTATGTCAAACGGTAACAATGAAACATGACAAACGGCCTTTTCTCGCACTGTTTTGACACAGCCAGATGATCGATAACCGCATTTTCCGCTGATAATCACGACTAAACAATTCGTTTTTGTTCAATTTGTCGCATACAGATTGTGTGCCGATAATAATTACAAAACAATTTCACTCATGTTTTTCTCTACGATATGCAATTAATCAAACGAAATTAATTTCGCACAAAGGCTATTTTTAATACTACGTACTTGTATTGTTCGTGACTGCAATTAAAAAAAGGCTCGGTTGTGATAAATTTTATGCAGTTTGAGACTATTGTCTGCAATTTCTTGTTGTTGCTTAGCATAGTCATCCACACAATGTGACAATTAGACGCAATTATCTGCGGAAAGCACCGAGTCGGTGCGTTTATGAACAAACAATTCATAAAAGGAAAACAAAATTGCAAAGCAGATAAAATTAAAAGAAAATGCCATATTCAGAAAGAAGACGCATACACCATATTGGGCTTCTTGATAATCAAATTCTCCTAAAGCTTTAAAGCCAGATTATTTTTTGCTAGAAGCAAAAAAAATGGTAATAATTTTTTTCTAATCTTAAAACGTTGAGAGCTGAACTATCATATGGGGTTGTCAATGCTATAACGAAATAATTCCAATTTGAGTCATTTTAAGAAAAATATGCTGTAAAAACTTCTCTTTCAAATGCAATAATTGGTTTTGCAATAGATTGGTTTATTTAAATGTTATTAAACAATTTTGTTATAACACCAAAAAGTGAACATTTATTCAGTGCAATAATGAGATAAGTCCATCAATCGTTTTTTCTCTACAAATCTACAAATTAATATTAAGCATAAAGTAATATAAAAATTATAAAGTAAATCTGGCATTTCATTTTAAATGTTTTCCATAAACAAGGCAATATTTTTAAAGGCGTTGTTTTTATTAAACAAAATTGTTAAAACAGTGCTTCGTTGTGGCTCTTCAGTTTAAAAGTGTTTCTATTTTAAAAATATTATACAGGCTGTAAATGAAATAAGTACATTAATTTTAACTGGTAATAAAACTCGCCAAGACCAACAATTTTTCCTAATAACTTTTTTTTAAAACGTTTTAGTTTTTGAGTTAAAATTATTTTAAAATCTTACACAATTTTCTTACACGTCACTGGAAACAAAGTTACCTAGTCGACAAGATTACCGTTTCCAAGTAAGTTCATGAAAATTAAATAAAATTTATTATTACTTTTCTTTGTTGGAGCATTTCATGAAAGGTTCGTCAATTTGTAGGAGGAAAAAATGAATTTCAAAAATGCGATTTTGAAAAAATGGTACATAGAAAAAGTGTTTGTCTTGATGAGTTCTGCCACTGGTTAAAATTAATGTACTTATTTCGCTTACATCCTGTATAATGTTTACGTCAGTCTCAGACTACTGTAAAAATTTCATAAATTTATGATCACTTCCTGGAGGAGATATAAAAAAAATTAAAAACTTTTAAGGGTTGCTACCCATTATCATATCCCGTTCTCTAAAGCGCTGACTTTAGTAAGTACACTTATTAATTAATTTATTTTTAGAACTTAGAGAGAACCTTTAGAATTTTTTTATCACGAGCTCTCGGACTTATAAGTTATAACTTATAAGTTATGGTGGAAATAAGGTTTTAGAAAAAAAAAGAGGAAAAAAACAGTATTAACATTGGATGGACAAAACTTTAACTGGTTAAAAATTAATGAGTTTCTAATTTGAAAAAAACTTACGTCCCCGTCTTAATCCTAACAAAATCAAAGAAACACATTCTGTAAGTACTGCATTTTCAAACAAAATATTACAATGTTCTATGTTGTTGTAAAGTTTACGTTGTCTTTTAGTCGTTACCAAAAAAACATGTCTCTCCAACATAACACAGATTTGCAAAATATCAGCAAAGTTCGGACCTTTGTCACTCAAAACTCGACTAAAATGGATTTATTTCGTTATAGTACTGAACACCCCAAATATAAGTTAGCTTTTTGAAAAAATGTCATAAAAACTAAACAATAATTTTATCGCATTATTTAATTACCAGTTGGCATCAATTAATTCAAAAATTTCGGTATTGTTTTTAAAATAGATAATAAAAAAACTATCACAATTTGACACATTTTATAAGAATTTTTCTCTGAAATTCAATTTGACAAGCAAAATTGGAGATAGCTTTAATATATTGTGTTATGTAAAACAGATCCTTTCGCATGGTAAATTTTACTGGAATCGTTTCCGTATTTAAATCATGGCCAATTTATTCTAAATCAGAATAAAATATTTAAATTCAGTAATTGCCTTGTGCGTTTAGAAAGAAGTGAGAGTGTTTTAGAAGTGCTGTTCATTCCGAAGTCCAAAGTCCTTCTATTATCTGTTGATGCCAATCGCTTCGAGGTAGGTCAAAAAACCATCCCATAAATTCGAGTTTATTTAGCAAATTAGTAAAAACACACCGTCAGCCATCTGTGCCGAATCCTTGTGCACACCCACCTTGTCGGTAAGGCTTAGAAATCGTGCCGGCCTGCAATTATCGATGTCCAATGACAACATTGACGTACTAATCGGCTCACGGACCGTGTAGACAGGATAATTTCATAGCGCCCGCCCGCAACACATCATCTTTTTTTGCTCTCTTTTATTTTTCCTCTTCTTAATCATCTCCATGTACCTATATATGTTGTGTTGTTGGTGCTTTATCCAAAACGCGGCGGCCGAGCTGCCATCGACTCTGGTAATTCTGTGTGATTAAAGAGTAGTTTTTTTGTTGATATTTTCTTCGTTTCGGTCCAACAAAGATTACTTGCCAACTCGGGTAATTTATGGTTGCCGAAAGTGGTTTTCGCGTTCTTCCACTCTGATTATCAAAAGAATTACCGGCGCGGGTGGCTACCCGCAAAAAGAACCAAACGCAAAAAACGACTGACTTCTCAAACGACACCACCATCCTGTTTTTCTTTTTCCGTAAAAAACTACAAGATAACACACAAAATATGTTTCAATCAAACAGAAATGTCAAACTGGGCCACTATCGGTGGCAAGTTAATTTGTGGTGATTTTAATAAAAGAATTGGCTATAATTTTTGCATCTTGTTTATGGACGAACTTTAAACTGATACATCCTAGACCTAGACAGGTTGTTTAAAGCAATTTTTCCATATTTTTTTTTGCAAATGGTAATCGTTTTTGTTTGGTGTAGGTATCGTTTGCGGCTCGCTTTGTCGCAGGTGATTTTGGCTTGGACGGTGTGGAATGTCACGATTTCCGTGTTGTCGGTGAAATAATTAATAATCGTATAAGGTATACATTGGAAATTTGTGATGACCACCGTTTAGGAATCGTACTGGGAGGACCACCATGGTGGCCGGCCGGTCCGAATCAAACAAGATGAAATATCGCGTGATAAATAAAATAGAACCTAGCCGACAAAACCTATTGGATGTAGAAGCACTAAGCAGCAGCAGCATTCGTTTAACAACATGATGGAACTGAACTCTGTTGTTGCAGTATACCATGCAGCATGCCGTCCTTAACAAGGACCACCTACTACTGCATCTGCGGCGTTTGATTACAGGTCCGGATTCGCTCTAATTATTCAACGGTCAAGCACAAATCATAGACTCTCGTCGTCCGTTTAGCCCCCTTATCCTCAATCGATCACTGTTTTAATTAGCTCGGGAAAAATGCGTTAACCCACGCCCCGGATTATTCGTAATTTCGTAATTAATTAAAGCCGAAAGTGTGGGACGGCGACGGAACAATAAACGAGACGTGAGAAATTTTTTCTTCTCTTCGATCTTGTTTGTCATAGCGGTGGTCCTTGATGGGGCCTTCTCAGCTTGGAGGCGCCGCATTTTCGATAGGTTTTGACAGAAGCCCGCTGAGAGCTTCGCAAAATATAATAGAGCCGTCAGCCGATTAATGCGCGACGGGTTTTACAGCATCAAGGTGGGTGTTTTGTTACCTCTTTAATTTCCAGTTACGATACAAAGATGCCGAATTAAAACGACAAATCATCTTCTAATGACGCGTCATGGTCAAAAGCGCATTCCCAGTCGATGGGAGCCAAATGGCAAAAACTAATAAGAATCAGACAAAAAACGTATCTATTTAAGACGTTGCTTAGTTTTTCAACGGAACGGCTATCGCACTAGGTGGGACGGGAAAATCTTGACCTTCTTACTAAATTGGAAGAACAATCACCTGAACATTACACGAGATTGGGCTACCAATCAAAAGGTTATCGGCTTCATCTTTATGATTATGGTCTGTCATATTACAGACATTTTGGCCGGGTTTAAAACAACACGATAAACATTGTATACAAATACGTCCCATAATAATAATAAACAATAAAAGTTCTGAAACAATTCTCACCTGTATTATCGCTAATTACAAATTGACTATAATAATAGCTCTTTTAATTTAATTAATTACTCATTTATACTTTCTCACAACTTTAAATTAAAAACTACTTTTCAATAATTAAATACACCGTTCTACATACGTAGGTATGTAATTTCGCTTTGCTACAACTGATGGATGACATAACTAACGCCTTATTGCGGCTCTGTTTTACGTTTGACACATATTTTTAGCAATGAATAACTCTGCAAAAATTAATTCATAATCGCAATAGAATGTCGCAATAACCTATTAAAATAGTCGATAAACAACGCAATAAACTTGTTAACTGTGAGAAGACCAATTTCCTTTTGAATATAAATTGCGTTCTGAACTAACGGGCATTTTCTAAAAAGCATGATTATACCTGGAACAGTATCTTTTTTATATAATTCTATCCACTATAAACTGTTTATCTTGGTCAGGCTCCAATATGACGTAAATTCTTTCAGCTTCCCATTTATAGCCGAGAAAATCAAATACGAATTCTAAGTTACCGGTCACGTTTTGACCATAAAAGGGAAGCATTACCGAATTGCTGTGGTTTTTACCGGACCTTCAGGTATTTTTATTGAAAAGGTGCGTGTGACCTAGCTCTACAACACCAACATTTTTTACATTTTGTTGCAAAAGCATTCGCAAATATTTGTGTCATTTCCACCTAATCTGGAATTCTCGTCCGAAAAGCGGTACTTTTCAAATTTACCAAAGTTGTTTCGCATTGGAATAGGAAGTGTCCGGACGTGACTGAATGCAAGGTAGGTGATAAACCCACCGCCAATACAAAATAACTGTCAAAAACCTGTGCATGCTATTCACTTGATGTTCCAAGAAATATTGTGATGGTGCATTTTACAGGTCCTCATTACCCAACTTTCCCAGCGAAAACACCTTGGAGGGTAAGGAGCTTTCAAGCTTCAGTGAAAATGAAAGACCTCAGAAAGATAAATTAATTACGTGACAGCTCCATTCTAGAATTGAGTATAGATTCACTCAACTATAGATGAATTATAATAAACCCAATAATAATTATTATTAGGAGTAAAAAATTATTATAAATTTAAAGAAAAGGGGGTTTAAAAATTTAAAATATGCTGGAAATGAAATAAAATTCCTACTTCCAGGGTTTCTCAGATGCTGAGGTTAATTAAATTAATTGGTAAATTTTCTGTGGAATGAATGAAGGCTTTTATTGTGTCTGTTATAAATAATAATAATAATAATCGTAGTGGATTTGAAGTAGGATACGTACTCAATGAGCAACTACCGTAAAACCTCAGAAAAAAATTGTTCAGTTAATTTAAGATACTTTATTAAAGTCATTAAAGGGAACTGTATACTCGTATCACCTGGAGGTAAAAAACTTTAAACTAATTATTCCAAGGGATTTTTCATATCATAAATTTTGAAATTCTAGAATTACTTTCTTTCAATTTGATTTTTATTTAGATAGATATAAAAATATAATAAAAATTATAAATGTTATGACTTTTTGGTCTCGATACACTTATTTTTCGGTTTTCAGAAGAACTTCACTTTTCCTAACCAGTATTCAATAAAAAAGTGACTTTTTTGGTATGTTTTCACTACTCACTTTATTCTTAAATAAGATACAATTTTCTTGTTACTGTTTTACCTAATTTGAGCTAAGATTTTGGAAACAAGAGCTATCTATCTAAATTTGAAATTGTTTCTCAAGTGAAACTCAGTATAAACTAAAATTTTCCAAACCACCACCAGTCAGAAAAGTGGAGAAATTTTTTACTACCCCCGCCAATATCTTTTGAACCATTTTTTTTTTCAAAATAAAAAAGATGACACTTATTAAGCAAATGAGTCCCTTTTCTTTTAAAATATCAAAAGCGGCCCGAATCGCGCAATTAATCGAAAGCCACTTAAAATCCATCTTGATAGTGAGTTCGCTGGCGGCGTCCTTGCTATCTCGCATCGTATTTGTCTGGATTAACTCGTTAAGATGACAAGGGCGGCGTGAACCTTCGGACAGTCGGATGGACGGACGCAGGAATGCGAGACGAGATCTTGGTTTAATGGAATCGCTCCGTCAACAGTTAAAACACAATTACGGGACCCGGGTGGTAATTGCCCGGCACCGGGTGGCGTGAGAACATCACTGCCGGTGTTCTACGACGGCGGCGCTCTAATTTATGGCTCACTGTCAATACGATGGCCGCGTGATCGTTCCCCATTCCTCCACTTTATTACCTGAACTCGCTTCTGACATTTACGACTTCAATACCTACGAACCGGCGCTCAATCCCTTATCAATTAATTAGACAACATCACTTGCAAAAATCCCAAACGCCTCACGTTCACTCTAATAATTTTATAATCGTGTCTTGTAAGTTTTTTATCGTTGGGCTTCGATTATGTCATCGGGGAAGGGTTAATCGATCGAGGAATCGTTTATGTTCGACGATCAATCAACAGGTGAGAGGAACAAGATTAATTCGAGTCGATTCGTCACCATTGTGGATTTAGGATGGGGTGGAACGCATGGGCGGCGACTTCTAATGAGTAGTCGCCGCCGTCGTCGCCGATCGTAATTCGTTATAAATGATAACATCAACAGTGCCGGTGTCTGTGACATGTCGAAGGTGTTCTTGTTTTTCAATAACGATCGTGCCTAGATTTATGAGATCTCCCACAGGTCTGTTTCGGAGACGACACGACTGACACAGAACCGCTGCATTCCAACAAGTTTCCTCCAATTAGTCAATATCTTACGGCCTGTTCGAACGCTTGATACACAATACCCGAGCAATCACAAATTAACTGACGAAGTCAAACGTGATGATGTTTCCATCGTTGAGACAATTAATCAAAAAATCGACCAAAAAAGTTATCGTTAATCATTCACTACACTTTCATTATCTTAATTTAGCAATACATCGAGACAAAAAGTGAACATCCTTAGGCTCTCTCTCAGTGGGACAAATCGAGAGTTTCCTGCTGCCGGAGTGATATTCCGGAGGCGGCACTGTCCAGGTAAATCACTGTACAAAACACACACTTCCTTCTCTGTGGTCACGGTGGCGGCGCTACGTTGGGATACGTCATTTCCCTTTCCGGCTACAGATGCCCATTGACTTACACACCTGTATGCCCATTCGAACGGGTGGAGAACTAGCCACTGGCTAGGACTAATTACAAAAATTGTACAATTTCGGCTTGTTACTTTCATTCACTGTTTTGGTCACTACAGGAAGTTGGTGTAAATGCCGTGCGGTCTTAACGAGACTAGTTTTATGACCCGTAATTAGGACGATGTCTATAAAATCTAATTACCCGACTTTTTAGGCACTCATCGCGTTATTACGATACGTAATTTTCCCAGTCATACGTAATAACATTGATTTTACATACCTAGTTATTATTACGAAATATTTACGATGAAATAAGCATGTTGATTACCATTACAAAAACTTGTTGAGGTGACTCCTAAACCGCCACAATCGTTTTTATAAATATTTGATTGAACAACTAATCCTATTAAAAGTTTCCCAACCAATTAACTTTCACTATTCTATTAACACATAAATTTTCAAATTACAAATGGGCAGCTACTGCATGCATGTGGTTCAATTTCGCAACAATTTTGTACCCAAAAATTTGTTCAAGCAAATGGGAAAATCAACTAGTTTATTATTCTTATTAAATTTCTGGGTCAGAGGAGCCGCTAAAAGTGTAATAATTACACTCACAGTTAACTCGGTGACAATTAAAAGATGAAAACGATACGCTTACGGATTGCGGAAACACAAAAACGTGACAAATTAATTTTTACGAGTATGTCTTGTACAAATTTTCTACAGTGTAATAAAAATCTTGATATTAATGTTTTAATCAACTTGTTGTAAATTTAAGCCAGCTATAAATTTTGGCATAAATTAAAAGATAAATTATTTCCGAGCGCCATAAATTTTGAGATACAGTAATTATTTCAGTGGAAGCCGCTTTTTAACTTTTAAACAACAAAATGCTGATACTAAACTGCTAAATAAGTAGCTGTGAATTTAAAACATTGTTGAATGGAAGATTTAATGTTTATGAAGTTATTGTGAGCGTTATCAAAAAACGTGAACACAATTACACGATTTTCGCAAAAAAGTACTTTTGCAATTAAAATGCAATGCATAATGCAGTCGAGCCTTATTCCATTTGAATGTAAAGTCAAAAATCTCCAGATAATATTAATGGGTTTAAGCACTCATTAGTAAAAACTTATTAAAATCAAGGATGAGTTAACAAATTGAAAGATGATCGACGAAAAACAGTAATTACTACACAAGAAATTACCGATAAACTCCACAATTGGGATTAAACAACTGTCGACCAAAAGCTGCCGAAATAGCAGAAGATTTGAAAATTTTTAGGGCAGTTTTTATACATTTTAACTCAAAAATCAAGTTAATCTAATCTTTTGATTCAGACGAACAAAAACATACCTCATTACCACCACCACCTTATTCTCTAGGTTTAAATTAAGACTTTTCGATTTTCAGTTACTCTCCAATAAACCTTTTCTTAGAAGATTTGAAAGAAATGCTGAGTTAACTTCAGAAATGCTCAGTTATTTTGCTAATAACAGCGAAATAAGTATGCATAAATTATTATGTATTTTATCTGTTGCTGAAGAAAAATTCCAGAGGACATATTGTCAGGAAAATGGACATGCAGTGAGGTAGAAAAAAACATAATGGGATTAGTTTTGAAAATGGAAGTCAGCCTTAAAGTATTTAGGATTATTATGAAGACAGCATATTGAAACATTATACCATCTACCATCAAGCATAGATTAGCAAAAGTTGTTTAAATTAGTGAACCACACGTAGAGTTTCCAGGATTTTCAATAAACGCAATAACATCAAATTCTACAAAAGGTAGGTAACATTCTGGAAATGAAACAGACGTACAAACAAAATAAAAAATATTGAAAACCATCATTAAAAAGTTACAAGAAACAATACAAAATAATACCTAACACCAATTATTTTTAAGCGCGAATTTATAAACCCACCCTCAGAATCCTGCATCCTTCAGGAAGTGGATAAGACCTTAGTGATTTTGAGAGATAGGTATTGATAAAAGTGAAACTATATGTATCTAACTAAATTACTGAGAGATAATGAACTCATTCAAAAATAGCCTTGTTCAGAAATTTCATTCATCCGGTGCTAAAAATAGTCGTCCACTTGCTAAGTTTATCCTTTTTTCTAATCGTTCTAAAAACGAGACAATACTTTTAATAAATGCTTGATGAGAAACAGCCCCAGTTCCTGAAGTCATCGTAACTGTATCAAGTCAAGGAACGTTGAAAAGAAATGTAAATAAAACGCGTCGTGCTTAAAGCCAATGTCGCGAGAGAAAGTGTTTTCACTGTTTTCATTCGTTCAGTCCTCGGCTAAGCTCAGCTGGTGCTGGTGCGCTGAACGAACGAATCGTCCATAACGGGCACACC
Organism: Tribolium freemani; assembly: GCA_939628115.1. Classification (NCBI taxonomy): domain Eukaryota; kingdom Metazoa; phylum Arthropoda; class Insecta; order Coleoptera; family Tenebrionidae; genus Tribolium; species Tribolium freemani. Next base: position 11,986,300 of record OW626785.1, on the reverse strand, counting down.
ACGCCACAACTACACATGTGTTTGCTGGAGGCGCTCAAACTCCGGTCCACCAGACCAGACAGGTCGCGTTTATGAATGACTCGCGACATCACACACAGACGCACGGGAATGTCATTGAGCAAGCAAACAGCCTCTCACACATACAGGCGCACCCGCTACACCCCCACCTGTACACCCATCGCCTAACTCACTTCCGGTTGTCGTGTCGTTTCTGGCTGTTTCTAGGTGCACCGCACGCCCCAACGGCGATGGCGACGAAAACGAGCAATAAAACTACGATTTTCTTTCGGATAATAATGTTCGGAAAGAGATACACGTAGGTGAAAGAAAATGTATTTTTAATGCGACGACTAATGACAGTTAAATGGGCAAAAATGCATTTGCAGACCCACATGAAGACACCCGAATCAATAAGCTGAAAGATAGAGCCGGTATTGTCACGGCGAATTCAAATTACCAAGATAATTTGGCACCGGTGGAAGGCGGTTGGGTTATTTATGGATCGAGGAGCTATCGCAGTTCTTTGCTAATTTTTAGAACAAATTGCACTGAAAATGACCAATAAAACAATTTTGCAGTAAATGGTTATATTATCCGTATTTCTCGGTATTCCTTACAAAATCAGAATTTGCACCTTCTGAATTAGCTAACCCAGCGCCGAATCAACTTAATTCTAATTTTGGCTAATGTTCATTCTTCTGGTGTTTCCTGCAACCAAATATTTCGAGAACGTCGTAATTTTTCGTCTTGGACACAAGAGCAAAAGATCGAAAATCTAAAATATATTTTAAAGGGAAATTGGGTCCCAAAATTGCTAGTTTGCAACAAGATTGGCAGTAAAATTGCTCAAGATAGAGTTTAAAAAATCCGATTAAACAGTTTTTCATCTTTGTAAGACATCTGATTACCAATTACCTAATAAACCTCAAACATTGTATCACTACTCAGTTACTCAGTATTAAATTCTAAATACATACAAGTTTGTTTGATTTTTTGCGTAATTTGTCATAATTATCTGGTTTGTCTTTGCCGATCAAGAGGTGGGATAATCAAGGCTTCACTGGACCAAATTCGAAAAATTGTAAGAATAATAATACAGTAATGTTTGTATCCAAACATCCCAACCCACGACTCTATAATCCGAACGCCCCAGTTGTGTAAAATGGTATCCATAATCCGAAAGACTGAATCCCGTAATCCGAACTGCCATTTATTTATTTTAACTCTTGATTATTTTCTAGAAAGAAGTTGAAGCAGTAGCTGTTTGAAAAAAAAAGTTGTAAAAAAACAGACATTAGGAATTAATATCTGGTAATTTAGGATACATTTTTTATTAATTCCTGCTGCAGGAAAAATAAAAACATAATTTTTAATGCAATAAATTCCATTACAAAAACAAACATAACAAAATACGTTTTGTAAAAAACTTAAAATTCTTTACTGCACAAAAAAAGCTATAAAAAATTAATTGTTGAACCTAAATATTGTTCTAAATTTGCTCTTGTAAAATTACCTATACAGGGTGATTCAAAAGCACTAGACAATCTCTCGGGTGCTGATAAAGGACATCAAAATGAATTAAAAGTTCCTATCACAAAAAAATTTTTGAACCTTTTTTCACGGGTTAAAGCTCTTCAAAGTTAAATTTTTACGCTAAGTTTTTGGTGCATCAGATAATATTTTTTTTGACTTTAGTTAGCGAAAATGACAGCTCTTGGAACATTAAACCTGTTAAAAAAATCAATAATTAATGTCCTATGATGTACAAAACAATTAAAAAACTTACAATTTCGACAAAAAAATAAATTCGACATCATAGGAAACAAAAGAGCAACAATCGATAATGTTGCTAAGGAAAACAAATTAAAAAATATATCAAAATTAAGTTGCTTGAAAAAAATTCTGACTTCATTTTTGTGCTTAACTGAACGTCCTTTATCACCATACGAGAGTTTGTCCGTGGCTTTTGAATCACCCTGTATAATAAATACCTATAATAAATTATGAATAAACTCTAAACATATTTTTGGTATAAAGTATGCTTGAAATTTCTTATTTCACAAAATTAGTTACAGCTCAAAGTGAATGCCAAACAGATGAAATCAGCAAACGTCAGCAATCTATTAATAAAAAAATGTGTTTTTCTGAATACAGGGTGAATTAATTGTGGTACTGCGTTTGATTTTTAAATTATGATTAATTGAATCAAGATGAGTTTTTTATCTTTTAAATAATAATAGTTTATAATGAAATATTAGCAAAACTGTCAAAACAAAGATGACAATACTCAGATCAATGCAGTTGTGGAATTGTGGATTAATTAGCCGGAATTAGTATTGTTGGCTGCATCTAAGACAATTTCGATAATAGACCATAATAGACTCACCATAAACTTTCCCATTTGTACTAAGACATAAAAAGCTATACCATGTTTATAAGTTGAATTGTCGTGTTAATTAAAAAAATAATGTAGGTATGTATACCGATGTACGAAGTAAGAGTGTAGTTTCCCACTCGCTTCGTTTGTCTACAGCAAAAACAATCATTTTCCCGGTTGGTTGAGAACTTTTTTACGTGTTCGCGGGTGGAAAGTGCCCCTTTTTTACCATGATACTTTAGCCCCCGCCTTTTTTAAAAACGTTTTAAATGAAACGAAATAAAAATGATTGAAAAACTAATAAAAATAAAATCAGTTTTGACGGAAATAAGGAGGCCACCTATATTTCGTTTTTATTAGTACGTAGTATTATTAAATCAATAACTTTAACAATGTTTATATAATTTATGTTTTGATCCATTAACTATTCTGTTAATTTGTTATTGCTATTGAAAAAAAGCAGGTAAGGGCTTTAATATTAAATGAAAAATAAATTAAACCGTCATTTAGAAGAACTGGGCTGTTACTCATATTTAAAATAAGAGCAAAACATCCATTGAATTAAAACCGCCAAAACCGCATTTTTGGCACCTCGAACCATCGCAACAATTTCCACATTAGCCACCATTCTATCACCTTCATCCGTCTGTAATATTTCAGTTTCAGACCTAGAAGATGAGTCGACGGTTTGGGCCGGTCGTGAAGATGCTAAATGCAGATCGACTTGTCGGCGGAATGCCGGACAGAGGCCGCGGAGTCTTCCGGCGTCGCGGCTATTTCAGGCAAGGTCGTAGACGTCTAGACCGCCGTCATACCGACGATCACGGCGACGACGACGACGACGACGACGTCTGAATGTAATTGCACCAGCGAATTCCCCCATTCCTGCACCGAGCTTGCAAACGCAACGTTATTAAAAAAGCAATATTTCGAATGAAACGGTTTCTACAAGCAAATGAAGCATTTTCGTTTGTTTAGAACGGTCTAGGTCTGCATAAGGTGTGCACCGCGTCATTGAAACCACTATTTTCATTTGCAACAGCTCGGTTTGTTTTGCATCAAGACGATCGACGGCAGCAGGTTTGATTCAACAAATAAACGACTTATTATTTAGTCGAAGTCAAAGAGTTCGATAGTTTAATATATACACCGGCGAAGCTATTTTAGCTCTATTTACCGACCGGATAGATCGCCTGGTCTTTAATTTGTATGGAAGAGCATACACATTTCCAAGCATACACTACACGAAATCGCTTAGGAATATTTACTTTGGAATCCACGTGCGGCTTGTTTACATAACTGAACTTGATATTGATGCGTTCACCTCATAGGTAGCTATTTGATGATCTTTCACTTGACTTACACAGTCATTATTGGATGAGCGAGCCGCTCACGTTCGTTCGGAATTATGAAACAAGACGCGTTTAAACGTCGATTTTAATCGCCGGATTAAATTGAGACCTCTCGCACGGAATTCTCATCTATCAATCTTCTTTTATGCATCGCGCCTTGAACCGAATCACTGTTGACAGTGGTTTTTATGTGATTAATGGAGCACCGACCAATCGACCACGTTTTTCAACAACAGAAAGGCGAAGGCGGACTTTATTAACTATCAATTTCTCATTAACACTTCACTCTGACTAGCCTTTACACAATGTATTTTATTACACCCGACTGAACGGAACCGTAGAATTTTCCACAAATTTTGGTTTAAGCAATTTCCAGACTTTTCCTAGACAGCTCATTCTATAAAAAAACCTCTGCACCCACTTCACCATAAGTTTAAAACCCACCTCGGTTTATTTAAAACAATCCCAGAAAAACTTAACATATTTTCATATTTAGAATGGCATAAAAAACACCAAGACACAATTTTGTTAGCTTTAGTTCCAAACACTGTCACATTTTTCCACAATGCCGGAAAAATTCGTCTGACATGAGAAGTAAAAACTTAACACGTAATGAATAATTTACCATTAAATGTTCGTTATTAATTAAAATGAATAACAGTAAATTTAGAACGTTCGCGGAGTGTTCATGCAAAAATTCACTTCCAGACAATCTAAATACAAAATTCTCGTTTGTCGGGTGAAAGTTCCGCCACAGCAATAAACCCGGGAATGAACTCGTGGAATTGTTAACTTCTTAATTATAAGCTCTCGCGTTAAAGCCCTCAATTAATTCTGGCTACATACCAAAATTTGCATAGCTGTTTATTTACTGGCAGTTTAGCGTCTACGATATGACCATCAAGTAAATAATTAAATTTTCACGAACGAAACCGCTAGTGTGGGTGCAAGAAACCAGAAACGGCGAGTAAAATGTTCGGTTCCGTTTTGTGCATCGGTCAGTAAAGATCATTCAGTTTATTCACATTTCCAGCACGTTAAAGCGGCGGTATGTGAACACCATTTCATAGAGGATTCATAACACTTTGAAGAAAATGTTACGAGCTTGTGCCCGAGAAAGCCCTACTGGATTTGTCCGTATGCATAACGAGGTCATCTTTGCGAAAAGAATAATAGAAGAAATATAAATCTAGATCTTTTTCGTAGATAGGTTCACATGGGAAGTTTCAAACTTTCGCTTTCGATTGTGACTTGGTACTTTGAAATCGAAAATAATTCGGCCAGCATCCGGCCTTGTTTTGTCTCGACAAACCTGCAATCATTTTGTTTTCACGGTTGTGGCGTACATGCTAAGCAATAGAGAGGTATTCGAAACGAAAGTATCGACGCATAGTGCGGAAATATCAAGGAACAAGCTGCAAATATGAAACTGTAAATCTTGCTAAAACAATAACACGCTTTTTGCATAATACACAACAGATCTGCACTCTGGATTTATCAAGTTCTTTCGTTCCTACTTCAAATTATAAAAACCTTAAACTTTTTGCTATTAAATACCTTAATTAATTCCAATTTCCGAATGTAACCTACTGATTAATAACTTATTAATTATTCATATGAAATACAAGTATTCTTTATCCAGCTGTGATGATTCCCAAGAGAAAACTCTAGTTACATAAACACGACACTGCAGAAAAAAGGGTAATCCACAATTAAGAAGTTATAATAAAACTTGTCTTCCGAACTACGCAACACATATCATAAATAAGACATCTAGTCAAGTCTGAGCGTTTTGGCATAGAACTACAAAAAGGAGCTTGACTGCTTGAGCGACTTGCAAGGCTGTATGCATGTGCAGAAAAGATAAAAACGATGATTCCACTCTATTATTTGAAACTTGTTTTGTGTAAACATAAAGTACAGTTAATTACGTAAGTCCGCATAACTCTCATGATCTTGGCAAAAATGGGAAAGCAGAATTAAAACAAAGCAAAAAAGATGACGTTGATCTCATAGTGCAGATAACAGGTTGTGAGTATTTTCAGAGTCGTATTATTAGATGAAAGTAAAAGTGCATTTGCATTTTCCATTTACTACGGCCAAATAGGAAAAACAAACCTAAAGCTTGAAAACTAGCATGAACTGCACCACGTTTGGAGTGTAGTAAACGTTGTTGGGCATTTCTAATCTCGATCGATCATCAATCGACTGAAAGTTCGCGAAACATGGAAAAAACTTTGACTGAAAACGAACAGTGCCATGTCAACTGGTAATAAAATTGGTATTTCGGACAATCACGCTTTAAAATATATTAATAGTATCTCGTATCAACTACAACATCTTAAATTTGAAAATTAAAAGGCGTACAGTGTGTTTTGCGTATCGCTACATCAATCTCACCCAATTAAGTTTCTGAATTAAAAATTTTAATGTTTCCTCGTTGCAGTACCGCCACTTGTTACGAAACATTCGCATGCGGCATATTCCGATTTTTCTTCTTTTTATTTTTTGACAGCCATGTCGTCCGAGTTTAATCAGCGCGACCAACACGCGAATTTAAGCACTGCTTTAACACCGAATTAATTTTACGAGACGCGATGTCCAGATAAAACGGTGTCAAAATGCCTTTCGTTGGATTTGACGTCTCAATTATGGCGATTTGACGATTTAGCATCGATGTGTTCGCTGGAAACTGCCTAAGGAATTGTTCCATGCGTGTGCGGTGACCGTAGCAAAATCATACATAATTAATTATCGTATTAATATATTGGAACGGCTGTAGCTGATAATACCGAAGGGTCCTCTACCGTGACGCACGCTGTCTGCGGCGCTTTCGTCGGAAGCTTTTTAAGAAAATTCACCTTCGAACGATTAATATTCACAACTCAAGTTCAACAACCCTCAATCGAACGCGTGAAGCCGATGAAAAAATCATCACGTTGGAATTCATGTAACTATGTCGCCAATTGATTCCTTTTACCATTACCTAGCTTAATAATTCACGGAATATCGACGGTTCGTCTTGGGGCAATTTGTCGACGATTCGACTTCCGCGCATAATTAAGGCCTAATTGATTGTCGACGATATCGCGTTATTCACACACGGCTAATAGATGTTGTGACAGAAAAAAATCTAAGGAAGTTTCCTAGCAGGAGTCTTCCATGCTATCCACCTAACATAGATTAACAAGTCTGTGCAGAGGTTAACTACGGTCAACAGTCACTAACGCGTGTAAAATAGCGAGCACTACATTAATGCCTTTGCAGTGTTACAAACTCTAATAACAGCGCTACATTCTCGGATTAAGTGACGATTGACAATTCCGTTTATTCAGATGTTTCCCGATCAAAATGCACGACCATTCTTTTCTCCGACTACCTACATAGCTTTTTCAGCATAATAATAAATAAAAACGGTACATTTTATCAGTCGATAGTTAGACCCATTATGCCAAAAATCGCCATTCATTCCGCCCTGTTCGCAGGCAATTCCGCCAAAATGCGATAAAACATGCGACACATAAACTGAGTTAGTTATTCGAGTAAACGAAATTTGGCATGATCAAAAAACCCACGAAAAAATCATTCCCAACACGACTCACTTTCGTGATTGTTATTTATTGTTGCGAAATTTCGCCGATTTCAGATTCGATAAGAGCCACCCACCGCTCGATTAAAATCTCGGAGAGCCTAGACGGGTCAGCCTTAATTTTTTTACTAGTGCCGTTGAACCCCTAGAGCAAATAGATTCAAGAACGAGGAAATCGCATGACGACACATTCGAAAAACCTACATCGCAGATGATATATGGCGGTGTTCTGGCCCCGACATAAAACTTATTTGCGACCATTATCCGCGCTAAAGTTGATCTGGTATTATTGTAAGTCTGAGCCGATTTGCAACATGCAATAATTTTACCAACAGCTTGAAACATAAGTCAGCTGCAAATAGACCGACGAGGCTCAATGTTTGCCAAAGTTAACGCTTTGAGCTTTCGCGGCGATTTCTCTTCGGTGGTTTACACGCCGATCGCTGAATTGGAGCCATTTGTTTCGCAGTCTGCGAGAATTAAATAAAGTTACTAAAGGCAGAGATTACTGTCATTTATTTAAACTTCTCAAGCCAATTAATTTTTAAAACCTGTTTCTCCTTTTAACTAAACTTTAAGGAAAATAAGAAGCAACTTTTAATATGGGTAATGGAAAGACATATCAGCAATTATATTTTTTGCATATTTCAACCAGCACTTTAAACAGCACAAGCGTAAAATATAACCGACAATCATGCAAACTTTATACCGATATAAATCAAATAACTACACATACTGTATCGAAGGATTATAGAACAAAAGAACACGGTGGCCGCTGAGTGAATAAATTAAGTAAAGCATCAGCTGAAAGGCACAATTTTAATAATAAGAACCAAGTTATCTTACAGGGCCATTTTTTGTCTCTGAACATAGTCTCATAAACAAATTAAGACAAAACCAAACGAATTTAAGCCTAACCTAGAGACAGAATACATGAGATTTTTTTTTATAAAATCGTCGTTTGTAGAATTTCCACCGTTTTCTTATATTTATTTGCAACACTTGCTTAAAACTTACAAGTGAAATATGTAGTGATTCGGTTAGGTCTAAACAAATTATGAATGCTCATTGTTTAAAGTTTTTATTGCACATAAAATTTGGGCTTTATTTGTTTATAATCTTTTAATGGATTAATTTGCTTTAAAACTGTGAACTGTGGAGGCTCAGTACCAGCACATGCACACATATCGAACATCGTATCGCGTGCAATTGTGTGCCCATTTTATTTTGTATGGATTCCAGAGCATTGTGTTTCTTGCAGTAAGCATACGTTATGGCAACGGGGCAATCGAACACACAATCGTTTCGTCATTAAAGCAGTTGAAGTGTTTGTTGTCTTCAACCGCTTTTAATTCAAACCAAGGCACTCGAAAACAAATTGCCTTTATTCGCATCCCCTTGGATCCAACCACCAAAGACTCCTGGAACAATCGCACCGAGTTCCAAGACAAATTCGAGCACCGGAAACGCCGGACCATTAGAACTTTCACTTTCACGTAAAAATAGAGCACAAAGTAGCCAAGACCTAAATTACAAACTGTAAATTTAGAGCAAGAGGAGGATTTCGGTTAACGACACGTTATTACGTGCCCCCGGGTGCTTACGTGCCCAATCGGCGCAGAAATAGCATCACGTTAACGGAAAAAACGCATATAGAGATATTATGATGTGAAGGACATATAGACGGTGGCCGTACGAGTTGCATGAGCTCGAGGAGGAACATATCCGTTTTCACGATAATTAACGAGCAGGAAGAGAGAACGACCGGCAGTAGGACTGAAACAACGCCGCCACACGAATCGGAAATGCATAAATAGTAAGTGACGCCTAGGACGCCACCCTGGCAAGTGGCCAGCCACGGGATGGCAGACACAATATGAGGGAATTAGTCGAATCTATCTTGCCCGACTTGCGTCTCTTTCAACACCGAAATGTGAATGAATTGTCAGGTCCAGATTTAGACCCCTAGACCACCTTCTAGAACGCATACTTTACGTTTTTTACACAGAGAACAGCAATTAAGCCACATAATATGTATTATCCTCAAAAACTTATTTCAGCTAGTATCCTTGTGTTTACATGAAGATAAGACCAAATACAAAAATGATTTAGTTTCAACTTTTCAATTTTTTTCAAAAACAACATTACGTGCATTACCAATGTCTTAAATTAGATTCACTTTTAAACTACTAAATAGTTCACCTGTTTTTCTTATCTATATGGACTTGGTTTATTGACTGTTGCCGTTAGTTCAATCCTACGACAATGGAATTTGTTTCCATTAGAACTAGGTGTATTGAGAACGGTGAAATAAAGCTTCTACTATCCCCTGTTTGCGTTTTTGTGAATCCCAGCGAATCAATAGTCTGTTTTGAAAATGAATCTCTGGTGAGTCATACATTATGGAAAGACAATCCTAATTAATTATGTATTTTGATTTCGATTAAATCAAAAAATTATTATGGCAAACCCAATTTTTTCCAGAAACAAGATTTTTTTAATTTTCGAAGACTCGAAGGATTCTGTCTCGATGTCACATTAAAATAAACCGTCTGAAGGTAACAACGATCGTAAAATTAAGATGAGTGCAGAATACGAAACCGCACTCGCTCTATTGATAAGCTGTCTATAAAAATTGCATACTTACCGACTATACTAAATAAAGAAGACGCTAACACTAAAACTAGGAAGGCCCAAGGTGGCGGATATTTCGGATTGTATCGATATAGTGATCGTCTTCGACCTGAAACAAAAAACTATATTTAAAACTTTCACAAAACAAAGCATTGTGTCTATTTTAAGCTCGAAAAAAAATCGAGAACGCGAATCTCGTTAGATAAGTAGTGGCTGGCAAAAATATCGCAAGTGTGTTTATTTATACCCACAGAGACCAGACACATCAGTCTGTCCACTGTAGTCGTAGACGGAAAAAATTGAGCAAACCCAAAGGAAAGGCTCAGTGTAATTCGATAAGCAAAAATACCCACAGCCTGTATAAGTATTACAGTAATGTCGGGGTGACAGTTGTATAATAAATGATATCTTTTTACTCGATCGCTAGCGATCTATTTTCGTGTATCGTTTCCTTTACGGACTTTTTCCGTCACCTTAACATTTCCCAGTCGAGAGAGTATTTGAAGGGTTTCTCTTCGATGTTAATATACGACTCGAGATTGTGTTTTTGGGTCAACGAACCCCTTACAGTTGGCGTGCCCCAAATCAGATGAGAGACCCATTACTTTTTATGCATTCGCGTATCAGCCTTTAACGACCCTGTTTTCGTAGAAAAAATTCCGAATATTGAATACACACCAATATAAGAGATTTTGCCACCAACAAATTGCTGATGCTCGCACCCAAAGGATGATCACCAGTTTTCGAAAAGGAATTAGCAGCAGAATACTTGCTTTCGCTTGCGTGGCGTCCTTTTGGGTAAAATACCCATCAACGCAAAAAGCGGCTTTCTACTTTTCCAAATTAAAAAAATACTACATGATACTACATTGTCTTAATGAAAGTGACATAGCAAATTTCTCAAGTAGATACACAAACAATTATACTTTGTGCTAAAATGTTGGAAAAACTATTCAACAAAAAACAATGAAAGTGTAGCAACACAATCGTTTCATTATTTTTGAAATCCAAAAGTTCGATACGAGACGAGAAAAGTGTATTACTTGAAAAAGATTGAACTGAAAGTTATGCCAAGTGTGGGCGCACATTTGAATATAAACGGCACCGGACTATTTGGTCACGCGGACTGAACATCTCACCAACAAATCTTAATTGTTTTCTGACAATAAATTTGAGCAAGTGTTTAGTTAAGTCAGGTAACATGAACAATCTGTTATTCGACTTTTGTTAAAGATCAGTGCACGATATGACCTCATCGAATAAAAATTTCAAAATTAATATTGGAAGTCCCATTGTGTCTGAAACACTCCCATCGCTTAAAAATGGTAACACTGCTTGTCTATTGTGGTAAAATCATATGTGTAAATTAGCCACAACGCCAACTAAACTTAATTAAAATTACGGACAATCCTCTTCAGAATTATTCAAAAGTCGAAAACACTAAATTTATGACATGCTAAAATGCATCATTTAGAAACAAACGTAAAAAGAAAACAATTAGACATAACTTAAGCCTGAATTAAGTAAAAGCGACTTTATCCGCACATCTACCACTATAAAATAATTAAACAATTATTAAATTTAATGAGACAAGAACTTGTTGAGCTGCTTTAAGCGGTAGACACAAATGTGTGAATCGCCAAAATTCCAGCGATATACCACCTAACTAGTTTGAATAACACCAATTAATTACCTTTCACAATCAACTCCAAAGACATAAATTTAATTATAATAACCAGGCGAATTCCTAATGAATAATATTCAACATTTAACAACGTCACACTACAAATAAGCCTCTGACTTATTCGCAAATAAAAATTGCCATTAAACGAAATGCGAAGAATTTCATTCTACAAACAATTGAAGTAAGTGTGTAAATTTCACTTTCGCTAACATGAAATTTTTACTACTTTAGTCATAGCTGAAAAAATCTAATAGAATTGTAAATTTTCCAGGTGCAATAATAAGAGATTTTAAATTTTTATAAAACAATCTTAATCACCCCACATGCATATTCATTTGTAATGGTAGGTAATAGTAAATGCAGAAAAGTCTACATTCCGCATACCATACATGCATTTAAGATTTCTGCCCTGCTTATCTCCAAACCGTTAATTAAACATTCACACCAGTTCAAAGATGCGTCAGTAGGTTGGATAAGATAAGAACCACGTCGATGATGTTTCCCACGCGGACCTACGTCGTTTCGATAAGGGACAATCGTCTACGTTCAAAAAAATGCACTGAAAATGATTTAACCAGACATACTTCGCTTATCAAAGTGCATATTGCAGTGACATAACTTTAACGGTCAGTGAACAAGAGAAACAGGCGCAAGGGAATTAAAATTTTTCTCAGTCTTTCCGAAAGGAATCTAAACAATTGTGTGAATACGACGTAAACATTTATTTCACAATAAAAAATGACAACAATTATAATTACCACTCAAAGAGAATAATAAAGTGATTGCTTTTAAACTTTGTTAGTTACGCAAATAACGCATTCACACCTCACCTAACCACAAACATTAAAAAAGTGTTAGATGAGTAAATGAGTATCCCGGAAAAATCAACGTCTTCATTTTCACGACACGACCGAAACCACAAAACGAATTAGCATATCATTAAATAATCATGTAATCTTAATCGAACCGAAGCCCCGAAATTTAATAAACACGTTGATATTTTCATCCTCCATTTACTTGATTAACTAATCTGCTAACGAGCCAAGATTCGTGACTACATTGTCATCCGATTTCTTTCGCTCGGGTAAAAGATCACCGCACGCAATGTTTATAAACAATGAAATAATAATATTGTAGACTCAAATCGCTTTGAAACCAAATACCAAACACGTAATGTAATATGAAATAGTTTCAAGTGAAATTGTACACAATGCCCTTTAGAAATTGAAAAGGTAACACTTATTGAGTTGTCAAGATTAATTAGAATAATGTGCTCCTCGTGCTAAACTATCAATTACTAATGGTTGTTTTATGATCACACGAGTACGCCGTGGCCCCAAGACGCTGGAATGTGTGAACGGGACTCAATCAATTTCCTTTTGTTGTTTGAACTCACTAAACCTACTTATGTGCATAATCAGATCCGTTTTTATTTAAATAAAAATAAAAATTTCATAAGCTGCCAATCCAACAGGTGTGTGCTCGATCCAAAAAAGCAAAGCTCGCACTTTTCCAAATTATGAATCATCACGAACAGTGGTTTGGAATCCCTCCAGACATTGAAAATTAAAAATAGCCGCACATGTGATACCTACAATGGTGCCACTAAGTATAAAATTAATATTACAAAAACGAGCTTTACGAGCGCTTTATGAAACTTTTTCCTGACCGCTTTACGGTGTCGTAAATTTTTTAAATGACTGTTCTAAGTTTTTTGCTGTAAGCAAGCACATTGAAATGTAGTGCTCTTCGTATTAATTATCTTGTAAAAATTGGCCGGTTGCCCGCGATCAAAACATGCGGCAAAGAATTCGATAATTGCGCTTCGTAACAAGACTTTTTTCGAAAATTCGGCGTTAATTAAATGTAATTAGTTTTACGTTTGTACGCTCGTGTGACGGTCCACAATAGCAGTTGATTATACCTAGACGACGCGTTAGAGATAAACGAAAGCTTTTTTTCAGTTGAGCTATTAAAAAATTGTTGAGGTGCCTTTATGGTGCGTTCGTTCAACTAATTATGGCGGTTCTACGTAATTTAGAAAAGACGCCGTCATTGAACTGTGGAGGTAAAATATTCAGGTGCAATTGACACTTAATTACAGTTATCGATGATGACGGCTGATTTATGCAAACCATGCAATAATAACTTGTCATTTCATCTTTGTTGTATCTCAGTTGTAGCTCGAATTTGTGTGTGCTTTTAATTTTCCAACATAGCGTCCGATTTTATTTCTTTTGGAATTCCTGGTTGCTTGATAGTCACGCTATAATAAACTTAACAAGTATGTAACCTCACAATTAAAAAAATAAAACAGGAGTTCTGAAACACTCTTTCATGCATCAGAATGTTAACATAGTCGAAAAAAAATAGAACTAACATCTGCAGTTTTTTAAGCATTTTCTACTTTCCCAAAGAAAATGAGTGAAAGCCAAAGGCAAAAAATAGTACTTTCCTAAACCAATCTTAAACAGAGCCTGGTCATTAATATTTTAGTTAAATCTTATTGTTATGCTTATTTGGACGTGAAAAATTGTCAAGGCTTCCTGGCATACTAACTACTATATTTAACAAAAGATTGGAATTCAGGCACCTGAAGAAGCTGGTGCTATTTACTAGTGAATTTCTCGCGCACGTCCTTGCCGCCAGCACTGGACTCGGACCACCCACTACCGTGTAAAACATAACGCAATTCTCGCGGATACGGTATGCAAAATTGCTTTCTCTACTTCTGGTCATTTGGTACGACATTCTGATTAGACTATTCATCGACGCGGATACGTCATTTGAGACAGATTTTGGGAAATTTCGCATGAGCGAATCAGAAAGTTACCGAATAAATAAAATATAAATTATGGGAATTTATTTTTAGTCGAAATTTGAGATTTCTCTTTTGAGAAATTAACCACCGATTCATTTCCTGAATTAAATTTGATCCAGAATAAATCACAAGTCAATGTTTGCCTTTAGTTTCAAATTATCCTAATGACAAGGTATAAATCCGCAGCAATATGAAATAGGAGTGATTACATGGCAAAAATGACAGGCTGGTAAATTATCCTAATTACACTTCAAAGTGATTTTGCAACAGCGTTTCAAGTGTAACACAATCTTTTAGTTTTTAATTTGAAAGTAGACGTATCCACTGATTTATACGTAAGAACTGGTATTATTGCGATTGCCCACACTAACTCCTACCGTTTTTGAATTATTTAGTCTTGCAGACTGTATAAAAGGCAATTCAGGGCATTTCGTGACTTTTATTATCAATCAAATCAGTAATAAAATAAAACGATAAAGTATATGGCCCGAAAGCTTCCGGATCGATCGCTTGATCGATTTCTCCTCGCGAATCCGCCAGAAATAACGCGAGAACCTTGCGATTTAATTGGGAAATTACTTATTTGACGTAATAATTATCAGTAGCATAACGTCGGCGTTGTGTTATTGTGGTCAAGTAGGCAGTGAATCTGTAGGTAAAATAATTTAATGTCAATGCCAACCTGTACAGAATGGCGTCCGCCGTTGCTCAACGTCAATGTGTGTGTATCTATGTGACGGCATTTCTTAAAATAAAATCTCACCATTTTCCTTTTTCGCCTCCGATCTCCAGTTGACAACATAATGGGCTATTTGTTTACACAATCGTTAGGTCATCCTTCAAACATTCCAGGCCATGATGGACATTAGATAAATGGCCGGCCATTTAAAAAATTCATTATAAACGCGAAACTATTTGCTGACACGAAACTTCCTCAAAAAAAGTTTGAAAGTTTCTCAAAAATCAACCAGGTGCAAACGCAGGGCCCTCTTAACATTATATTAAACAAATTGCAAAAATTGCAAAATAACTACCTACTATTAAGATAATAGTCGGTTTAGAAGGCATCTGTCAGACTATTTAATTTAGTTCCTTAGTATTCCACGAAAAGTTCCAACGACAACTAACTTAGCAAATGCATACAACATTTACTAATAAAATCTCATCGTAGTTTCATATTATAATGTTATTGAAGTTAATAATTCCTCTTAAGGTTACAGTTAATTGGTACAATGTCAAATGAAACATTACTCATTATTCGAAGGTGTAAATTTGTTGTAACTTGTACGCACTTTTAATGGCATTGAATATTATTTTTTGCCATTTTCATTTTACCAAGGAAATTCACAAAAGAGCACAAAAAGCACGTCCTTAAAGCTTTAACAATGAATTACAAAGTGAACTATTTACCCCACAGTCAATCTTATCATATATCTTGTAATTTTTTGCAAACATTTGGTCAAGATTGTGTTTAATTTGCAAGCTTTATTGTTTTAATTCAAGCAAGAGTTGTTTCGTTCATTCGACTCGTTCTGTTTACCTACTGACCGAATCCAAGCGTACAGTTTTGAACTGAAATCTGAATAATATTCCGCTCAGAAAACCGATTACAAAATCATTCCGACGAAAACATTTCGTCAAATCAATAACCGCCGCTACAAACTGAAAAGAAACGCGTCTTCTGTTGCGAAATTATTATGTTTATCCGTAATATTAATTCATTTCACGGTGTATTTATTGAAATGAGCGAAATCTCAACCAAATCAGACCCCAGCCGAATCAGAATTTCATTGTGCCATATAAAATTACAACTGCGATTTCACTCGTAACGGAATTTTCTTAAACTTTCTGTTAGCAATCGCGAGAATTTAATCGCAGATCTTCGACGGTTTGTTCAATTAGGAACAGAAAAAGAACAAGTCCTGTCAGTGCACATGATCGGTAATGTGAGAAAAAGGAAACGTCAACAAGAGATTTTCAGTTTATTTGTTTTTCAGAGCAGATGCTTCGTGCGAAAACGTTAAAGCAAAAACGTGCGTAATATCCGAATTAGAAAGTCTTTGGCAAAATAACCATTTTCAGTCTGCGTAAACCGGTCATTGTCATAATACCCACAATATTACTGAAATTAAAATAATCAAATAAATTATACAGCCGCCAGGAAGTAGGTAAAATATTAATATAGGTTCCACTAATAATTTCCCGCAAATTAATTTTTTATTTGCCGGTGAGGACAAGTGTAGTTGGTTTATCTTGTGGTTACCAATAAATAAAGCAAAACTGGAAAAAACTCGCCCCTTTCGTTTTCACATCTTTGCATAAATTTTAATACAAAATTTGGCAAGAAGAGCAACAAAACCACGAAAAATGTAGAAATTAATTTAATCATACGGTAAGTACAAACGTAAAAACGTCAACGGATAGTTAAAATGTCGTTGACTGTTCTGGTATTACGCCTACGTAATCACACAGATTATCCATTTACTCACAGTTAGGGTGGATTTATGTAAAGTAGTTGATCAATAATCGCTCCTGAAATAATTGGGAAAATTGAAACACGTAACTGCTATTTATTGTTTAAATTTAAAACTGATTTTCAGCTGTTATTATTATCAATTATTCATAAATTATTGTTATAAATCAGTGCGGACGCGAAACCGATATAAAAAATCGATTTACTTATGGCCTCACAATCTAAAAATAAAAAATGATCGCCTCCAACACACATAAACGTGCTAGAAACAAATTACGTAACAATTCGCACCATAACACCAATTCCCACATCCCCGAGTTTTATAATGAAAATTACGACAAAAATTTCGTCGCATTCCCCGACACAAATTAAATAATTCCATGTCGGAAGCTATCTTTTACTTGTGGTCAAAAACACGAAGAGAGAGCGAATTGTTAGTTAAATTAAGTTGGATAATTCGCAAATTGACGGTTTCCACCGTTTGTCAACACTCGGTGACGGAGTGTTTAAGATATTACAAGCAAATAGCCGTATAATCAGCTGGTGGCCCACAAGTGTGCCGACGAACGTGGTAATTCGGAAAGGAAGTGTCCAATTGCGGACTTCGAGTGCGTGGGCGGCGCCACTCACGCGTGCTGCCAACCAAGAAGATCATACTGATCACCTCCGAGATGAGGCACTCTTGTTTTCACTACGTTACGTACTCGTACGACGGGTTTCAATTATCTAAACAAATAACGCTTTGTATCAGATAAAAAACAATAACTGCCAGAACAGCAACGCAACAACAAACAGTGGCTGAAGATGAAATCTGTTATTTCTTTTGATATGCACATTGTCCATAATTTTGTTTAAGTTTAAACCATCGAAGTAATGACTACAATTTACAATAACCGCAATCGGGCTATCTTTTGCGTCAAAATTGCTTAAAAAATCGTCAAATCGGGTCCTTATTCTGTAACTTTTTTAACGGGCTGTTGTGTTTGGAGCAAACTTCAGAACCTAATGTAAAGTGTAAAATGTAAAAAAAGAAGAAAAACTGTTTATCACTGAGTTTCCAACCACAGAGAGACACCAGCAAGGGCAGAACTTTTTCAAAGTAGTCATAAATACGACTAATTCGAGTAGTAATAAAGGTGTGTAATTCAGGATTTCAGGAAGGCGTTGATGTAAGACATAATTTTTCAAAAGGAAACTAACTCCCTTGATCCGCCCTTGATTCAAAATCCCATGATAGCAGGAACTTCTTTTTGCCGATTTTTCTTTCTCATATTTACTGTTACTGTATTCATAAATGTTGGTTCATAATCTTATTACAAGAATAAGAAGATGAAAAATAGTAACAAGAGAGTGTTAATTACTATTAACATAGAGCCAACATTATGTAGTCTTTATTTATCATTGCGTTTATTCGATATATTTTATACTTTTTCCGATTAATCCAAAACTCTTGGAGCCCTAATATGAGACACAACAAATTGACTCAAATAGGCACAGATGTGCAGACGCAATGCGGGGAAATTAAATTATAAAGGTTTCTCTATGCCCTTTGTTGTGAATTATAAAACCTAAAGAACGTTTAAATTTGTTTTCAGTGTTATTTTTTATTTTGATAGAAAATGTTAATTTGCTTTACGAAAAACTGATATTTTGTTTTAGGAAGTTTGTTATGTTTATTTTTTATTTTATATTATTCAATAAAAAATATCTCAGTAAAGCGGTTGGTTATTTTCGACTTGGTTCCCTAATATGAGAAGTCTCAGACTGAGAACGCATACTGTCTCATATTGGGAACCCTTTTTTTATACAGGCAAATTTCACATATCCAACAAAATCAATCTTTTAAGCTAAAATACTTATTCGAATCATTACTCCCCATGGAAAAACGTTCATTCCCAATGAAAAGTATTCAAATTGAAAAAAAATTGAATTTTTTAATTCGTCGCATTTTCCAAATGGGTTAACCTCGGATGTACCAATTTTTGTTTTTTGATATTTGCCAAGATCTCAGTAACATCTTTGTCAGTACATGATAAGAATAACTAACGTCCCAGAAACACTTCTTGTCCCTTATTGAAAGTTTACGTTATCGAATTCATAACTTTAAAGGATCATTTCGGAAACCGGGCATAAGGTAAGAATTATATTATTTCTCCTTATTTTCAAGCGTTTTAGCATGTGTTGTTCAGCCAGAAATCAAAAACGCAACTATTTCACCAAATTTTATAAAAAATACGCCCAAAAATCGCAGAATTATGTGGAAAATGGTGTCATTTTTGCTTTCGCTTAAGCTAAATTTTGCTAAAAAACGAAAAGTTCTAGACGTGAAATTTTTTATCTAGGCAAAGCCTGTCGTGAATGAAAAAAAAAACAGTTTTTCCTGTCGAGATGAACCCCCTATATTGTGCAAAATTCGGTGAGAAATTTAAGTTTGAGTATTTACACACTCAGATAAATATTAAAAATTGAAAACACGTGTTAATTAAAAACTCAATTTTCGCCAAATTGGGTCGAAAATATTAGTTTCCTTCTCGTTTGGTATTGGACAGTGTTAACTTCCTTTGTAATTAGAAACAAATCGATCATTACCATTGTTAATTATTCATTTAACGAGCAACCGAGTGCGAGTAAAGTTAAGCACCAAAAAACCGAGCAAATGTCCGGTTGAATTTTTCATACGCGATACGAGGAACGCTTTTCCAAAAAGCTGATGAATAAATAAAGCTGGAAAAGTAGGCGATATTATCCAAGAAGAACAATCGATTAATTGTTCAATGAACACACGTCACCTTTCCATAATGTACAAATAACGGAAGTTGTTCAATCCACTCACCGGAAGTCACGATGATGAAATATATTTTTCCCGACTTGTTCAATAATAATCCACTGATTTGAATTTATTTAAATTTTTCGTCGGACTTTTCCGTTATCTTGATCTCTGCCTTGCGGATTTAATGGAGCAGGTAAATAACACAATACTTTAAAGAATAGTAGCGATCAGAATAGTACCGGTAATGTCAAGTCATCCGTGCCGTTTCGCAGGAATTTTAAATCGATCGTTTTAAATTGGGAAATTTTCAGGATTTGTGTTTGTTTAGTTTAGGCGATAAGGGTGGAGGTTACTGACCTGAAAATCTTGCTAGGAAGCGGTGGAAGCCGGTGGTGAGTGCTTGCGCCAGGCACCGGAGGACGAGAGGCAGGGGGCTCGCCGCCGCCGCCGCCTCGGCGGGATGGCCCCATGCCGGCCACATCACGTGCGCCACTGAAAATAAACAAAACATTCAAATCCAATATTCATTCGGACTGTCATTACAGCGCTTAATTGCTCGCGTCCGAATTAGAATTAATTGGGGGCTAGTAGCTCTTCAATCGTTTCTTAGTATTCCAACTCACAATAATTAAAACTGTACATTTAGGCAGGTACTGAATCGATAGCACAAAACCGTAATTAATCGAAAATATGTCGGACGAAAGTAAACTAATAGCTACAGGGAGAATTATATCGCAATTGAAGTAATTATGTTCTACGAGGTATAAATCGAAATTCGATACGCTGATAAGTACTACAAGGGCTCTTGAGGGAAAATTACGTTCGGGTAGTAATAAGTGACTAGAAAAGATAGTAATGTGTGTTGTCTGTAATTCAAACTATTTTTATTCTTCTTGGCCAACCAATTATTAGTCCTCATTTATTATTGAGACAATTGCATCACAAACTGAAGAAAGCAAGGATTAAAAAAAATCAAAAATAAAAAGGATTTTTCTACTTCGGCCACGCGAACACGAAAGTTCGTGCATGTTGAGATTGTATCCAGTTTTTTCACGTCTATCGACGAAAAATGTATGCATAGAAAAGAATTATGTAACAACCTTATGCTCTGGCAATTGAAACGTTTCATTATTTCAATTCATAAACTAAAGTAGTAATAGTATTCTTTTAAAAAATTTCTTTGAAAAAACAAAAACCTGATGCGGTTAAATTATTACTACACGAGTGGCATTAACACAAAGATCAATCACACTCATGTTTGCATTGATCACAATAACAAAATTGCCCTGCAATCAAAAGATTCAGTGAATGAAACATGAAGCGCGAAAAATCGCACTCTTTCATCAAACACAAATTATTATTAACTAGTAGTATCCTCCAACTATCTTTTAATTTTCACAGAGGCAAACTTTTTGTGAACAGAAACCTCAAAAACTCATCCGGACGGAAGCAGTGGTTTTGCAAAATCAATCTAATTGCATCAGATTACTTCTAAACGCTCTCCTCGAGTTTACGGGTAATCGGAACAAAAACTATCAATTATTCAACAACTATTCAACATTAATAGTCACCGCCACATAATTAAGTTACTCCAGGGGTAATTAAAATTCATAACGTGTCAACTTTGCCGTCGTAAAGTTGAATTAAACCCAGTCCATATACATCGATCAATGAAAATGATGACTGATTTGATTTCGATTGATGAGATTACATTAAATAAATATGTATCTTGGTTCACGGCAAGAACAGAACAGTAAAGCCGCCGGTGAAAAGTCCTCCCCAGTTAGTATCGTCAAGGCTGTGGGAACGTTTACACTTCAATGATAAACAAAGCGAAGGTGATTCAATATAATCAAACTATCGGAATTAAAAATTATGATCAACGAATAAATTTAAAAGTTCAAACCCAAAAATTTGAAGAATTTGCTCTATAAATATGACAATCTTGATAACACGTATTTTAGTTGCATGCTCTGCATACGTAGTTTTTATTGGACAAGCAAATATTTACAAATGCTGAACACCTGTTCTACGATGAATAGCATATCAGAATCAATCACTTCAGGTTTAGCTTGGTAAATCAACAGATTCTCTTATTTAACATTTTATTTATTTATTTAGATACAAAATATCACCCCAGTGGCAAATATTTGTTTGAAACGACATCACGTACACAAAAACGAATAAAACATTACCGAGGAATTATTGATAAGAGAGAAACAACTTCTACATCAAATACTCCCACTATCGGATTAACATATCAAACATTTACACAGATAATTAAGGGACAGCTGTTTTGACAAAACGCAATTTTTTGTTCACATAAAAAACTGAAGAATAATTTATAAAAAGTGCAAAAATCGATATTTCCTTTGCCAAAAGTGTCTCTATCATTATTAAATGTGTTTTTGTCATTCATTTTATTTCAAATTAATCTTGTTAGAACTTGTCTGAATTATACTGGTAATATACTACATCTTTGTGATAAAAAAGCGATCACATCCTGTTTGCATTGTAATAACTATTGATTCAATGGTAACGAGACATACGTTTCTGCGTGCAGAAGTTGCTGCAAGGAAGTATTGTAGTGTAGGCCATTCTACTGCATTCTTCTGCAATGTAGAAACGCATAATTTATAAAACAATGCAATTCACCATATCAATTGAGTGTAAATTCTTGTCAGAATGCTCATTATATGAATTTCTCGCCAAATATTTTTTTTTTAAATAATTGTAATTCCCATTTTAAATTTTTTGACAATGCGTCTGCAAGTGTGCCAAAAATGTTTCTCTTGGCTCCAAAATAGTCCACATTTATAGAATTTTCATAAGGTTCAATAAAACTGACTCGTTATAATTAAGATTTCTGAAGATTTACTCAAATGTTGAATGCTTTTAAAAAGCAAAATCCCGTAATCTGAAATCAGCGGAACAGAACACACTCATATACGTATTGATATTAAAAAATGATTATAAATCCTTCTGTGACTACGTATGAATAAGTTTAATACAAACTTCAAAAACAGATGGTGTTACAAAAATATTGGTACCTAAATACGTTTCAAAATTATTAAAATATTTGTTCCAATCTTTCTACCCATATCACTAATATAAAGAATCTTTTACGGTCGAAATAGTTTCGTTACGTCTCTAATTATTTCATAACGGTGTTTGAATTTCATTAAAAATATATAAAAATAAAGTTTAAACGTAATCAATTAGGCATTCAACAACAAAAATTATGCAAAATTGCAATTTGTGAACACGACATATGGAAAATATCATTAATAATACCAACAAGCCATTAAATTAAATTAGAGATTTTCCAGTGTATTAGGATTGAAGTCTGTTACCTAATAGCAGCGTTATTGACATTGTGTGAGAAATCAGGACGAGAAATTCCCTTTAACGCGTTGTCAGAAAAAGCAATGAGTCGATGATTTTGTAGTTTTTCTTGCGTAGTAATGAGGTGTAAAAGAGTATTAGCCACACGCATTACCACACATTACGCAAGTGTCGAAATATTTAAAAAGACGATATGCTAATTACTCAAGGCAGGATAATGAGGGCAGAATGCAAAAAGGATCGCGAAGAACAAGCAGCGACACGTTATCGCGATGTGTGATATTTGTGATTCGGTGGGATCTCAAATTGGATTCAACTTGGCGTTTGTGAAAACAAACCACACATTCAAACCACCTACGAATACCTACATTGAAAAGATCTCAGCAACATGAAGGTGGTCCAATAAAGCTCACATTAAATAAAAATTCCATAGCACTCGGTCTGTTTGCGAAAAACATCACACAGCGGAAAATCCGGCTCGTAGTGTTTCCACAAGTTTTCAGACATCACAAGCCATCGCGGCCGCAAAAAAAAGCATAACGAAATAAAAAATTACCACACAAAACACAACACTGCAACGAAAAAAAATGAAATTCGTCGGCGATGTATCGGAGCGGGTTCACAGGTTGCGTGGGGTCGAATCGGTAAAATTCGCGGTCAGCCAATTAAAAACGGAGCAAATAATTAATATTCGATTTGCGAAAACCCATCGAATAGGCTGGAGTGGTTCTGACCGACAACGAAAAGCAATGTGCATGAACTGACGGCCCAGAGAACAGCATGCCATGACCGAGAACCGAACTCTGCCGAAGTAAGTGTACGTAAATCAACGACCAACACTCGGGGAAAGAAAGTGCAATTGTCTAGTCACCTGAGAGAGAAGTCCGGACCAGACCGAAGACCGGAGTAATATTTCTACCTGCAGGCGCGTATGTTAACCGTAACACACCGACAATGCTGGAAGTGGTATGACAAACATCGATGATACGTAATCGGGAAAATCGAGTTCGAGGAGTTCCTGCTATTAATCCTGCGGCGCCGGAAGGAAAAGTCCGGGCGGAATCGCAGGATTTACGAGCGATTTCTTCGAATCTCGACACAGCAAGATAATCTAAATAAAAGTTGCAAAAATTCCTAAGAGCTCGATGAGTAAACACTTTCCTTCAAGATTTTCCCACATTCAGTGCCGGATTGGAACCAAGGAAGTTTTTAGAACTGCATATTCCAATTTTTTTTCAACCAATAACTAAAACCCCTTGGAATATTCATAGTTTTAGGAGTTATCAGTTGGTATTAGTGCATCTGAAGATTTTGTTAAACATTTCATTTCGCCACTGTGCCACTGTCATATGTATTTAAAGCTCAAAAGATGAAATTTTTTTATTTCAATAAAATTTGGCAGAATTTAATTTAAGAAAATCAGTGATTACTGATTATAGTCATCAATAGAGCCAATTTTGGAACAATGGAACTAGCTTAGCTATTTATAGGCCATTCACAACGTTTCTGAATAAGAGAACTACAGGTATCTGACAGTTTTGTGTGTCTAAATTTAATTCGGAAATGAAGTAGACCTAAATTACATCAACGAGGTTGAAAAGAGCTATTTATAAATTTATAATACAAGTGACAAAAGACATTTTTAACCTCTAGTGTTTAGTACGCAGAGGTCACAAAGTCCGCATTATGTTATCACATTTTGCCTTTTTGATTTCATAGATAATAATTTTGGCACTCATAAAAACACAACAGATTTTAGTTTTATGCGAATGAATAATTTTCACAAGAAGGACGCAACAGAGTTGAAATCGCGGTTGTAGTGTCGTATTTTTTAGTTACTTTATTCACTATAGTGAGCGTCCCTTTTTTCAATAATTTCCAAATTTTCTGATAGGCTTTAGACGTTTTCTGGTATTGCTCAAAATTTCACCAATTTGTACCACGTCAAGTATCTGTTTACACAATTACCACTCATGTGGGAGTTGCATGAATGGTGATAGTAAAATGCATATTTTCAAGCTGTCTGCTAGTTAATTTTAACTTCGATAATTAGCTTCATGATCCGCTTTCAATTTTACTCATAGGTAAATTTTACGACAAAAATAGCTTTTCGTGTAAGTGTGATTCAGTTATTTTCATAAACGTAACTACTGTTATTCCTGGTATAATAATTTAATTAATTTATAAAATTGCCTATAAAACAAATGACAACAAAGATTCTAAATAAGTGCTTGTTTGATACTGTTATCTTAAGTTCTACCTGCATTCCTGACATTATAAGTTGCAAATAACTTCATTTATATGTTATTATATTGCCTACAATTTAGCAAAGAGATACGGCTTAGAAACCGAAAACAAATGATAGTAATCACTATTTATCATAGAGATTGGTTTATTTACGACATTTTTTATTCAGAAAATATGACATTGCCGGCAGCTATAAACTGGAAATAAATACAAATGCACAAACAAAGAAAATAGACAATCTAAATTACATTGTTCGTTTCACATCACAAGAAAATAAACCAAAGTTTAAATACTTGTTCCCAGATTTTTACCTAAATCGATTTTAGTGTGCCTAGACTATAAAAGAAAGCAAAATATTAATTTATTTCATATCTTAATTAGTAACATGCATTTTTATTTGTATAGATAAGCCTTAACTGAAAGAACCTTGTTTCTTTTATTTGGTAAACTAATGTTTCAAAACATTAGGCATAGTTTCAAGAGAGAAAAAAATTATAGAAGGTACCTACTTGATTTTAAAAATAGAACCTTAACATGTTAAAAATCCTTCATTGTTCTTATCAGAGAATATGTTTACTTTTCTAACACCAACGCTAAAAATGTGTCAACTTCCACAACTGTAAACTCGTGATCAAATCTCTTCGTAATCGCTGCCGAAATCAAAATAAAATTAAACCACCCTCAGCTAAAATTACCAATGCAAGTGCTAACACAATAAATATTATGTAGACCAATTACGAAATAAACAACTACAAGAGATCAATTAAACCAAAGCAATTATCCGGCAAGTAATTGCCTTACAAGGATTAACGTAAATGTGACTGCTTTCCCACACAAACTGCAAATAATTGAATAGCATATGCTCAGTCCTACTCGTAACCAATTACGCCCAAAGTTAAATTGTTTGAGATATAACGGGAGCATTGTTATCAAAACCGCACCAATAATTTAAATCGATATATTCAAATAACAAGGTACAGATTCCGAGAAATAATCACAAAATATAAAACCGTAAACATTCCTTCCCTTTGAAATTTTCACGAATTGGAAACAGAAAAAAGTGTGGTGAATTGTATATTACCAATTATTACTAAACCGAAAGGTGTGACTAAAACAAACACTCCGGATTTCCCCTATTGTTTATCTATTTCACGAATCAGCGCTGCAGTAAATTTACTAGCAACTTAATAAAGTGATGTGTCAAGAAAACCATTTCTAAATGATTCATTAGCGTCTAATATCTGCAATGAATGAGAAATTAGTTCACACGTCACTTTAAAGACTAATTGAACCTGCACAGTTTGCGTAAATAACAAAAGCAGCTTAAATAATAATTAACTAGGTAATAAAACCAGGCGGATTTAAAATCCAACCATTCTAATAAATCAATCATTCACATGGGAAAATATCTAAGTCGCTCTCTTTACTATTCGGTTAAAACTGACCAGCAATAACTTAATATTCACAAAGAAAATTCATTCGTCACACCCCAGCGGTCTGATTTCTGTTCTTAATTATGCAGAGTAGAAATTCCTGTTACTTGCTTTATGCAAAAATCACTCTCCGGCTCATTAACAGGATGAAAATATGAGATTTGCCTGAAAACAAAATCGCGGGCGCACATTTAGTTTTTTGCAATATTGTAACTTTTAAATGAGAGGTTGGATATCCTGGACTCGTTATTAAACAACGGTGCTTGAAATTAGTCGGCCACTTTGCCAAATACTCGAAATAGTCTCTTAACAAAGTGAATTCGAGAAAAATGCATCACACCAAACTGACGCATTTATGACTGGCGGAATTTCTCGCATTATGATTGTTTATTGCTTCACTTAATAATTTTTCATAATGAGTGCGGTTACTAACCGCATTATTATCCATTATAGTTATCAAAGAACTGTAATGTGGTAACTCACTGTATATACTGTAAACTCCTACATGCTACAAAAGTACTGTACCTTCTAATCGAAACGTCTAAAGTATAATTTAAAAAGATAAAAGGCCCACAGCACGAGGTAAAGACTGATTTTTATTTTATTTTTATCAAAGCCTTGCAGTAAATGAGGATTTGGTAATAAATGTACATAATTAGTTTATCTAATAAATTTATCGTAGTTTTAACAATAGCTAAGGTTTAATTGTTTACAAAATATGTAGTACAAATTAAATTTACTTAAAACTGCACGTGTGTGGAACAACAATAATTTAATTCAGTAATCGGCAATATCCTTTCGAAACGGCGCCCAGTGATGACATCCCATTATCAGCAATAGTCGGTGTTAGGCACGTCATCAACATATCACCGTTCCAGTTAGAGCCAGGGCGCCATATCTAATAATTGTAAAATTGCTCTGTGACTCACAACTATGCTAATAGAAAACGTTCTACGCGTGGACCACCAGATTAAAGACGATAGCCGGCAATTCTAAGAAAATTTCCCTATAAAAACGCCCTCACAAAGAGTGGAAATTCCTGGGGCCCACACGGGAGCTAATCGCTTTTCGATTGATCTCGAAAACTGGCAAATGAGCCGCCTCGACCAAAGCTGACAATGAGATTTTACAGAGCTATTCTCACGTGAAAGCAGCAGGGTTTTCAAAGAGATTTATATTTCATTGACATCTTTCTATGTGTGCACATAGTAGAGGATTAGTTTTGTGAATGGGCGGCCCCCCTTTTGTCCCCCTTTATTCCGCATATCTGAAGTTTTTAAAACCAACTGCGCGCCTTTAGTAATCCAATTCGGCCATTACACCCGTCAATACACCGACTAGCTAATTAAACAGAGCACACATTTTTGCAGGACACAAGGTGTGTCATGTTTAAATACGAATTTTGGAAATATTTTCAAGAACCGAAAATAAATAATACTAGATTATTAGGCGGTGTGAGAAACCGAAAATTGTTCATTGAGCAAGTCCGGTCTTCAAAGGGATTATGCTAACAAAATACCAGCGGGATACGCCAAGTGAATTACAATAAACACTACAAAAATGCAAACAATGCGACTCTCACCTTCCGGTAAACTTTAAAGTATTTACTTTGTCATAGATAGTAATTGACAAGCAGGTACTCTCTGGAGAAAAGTTGATTTTACCTAGCCTTGAACGAAGAAAATTTCTGAATTGCTCTAGTGCGACCTTACGAAACACGAAAATAATTTATCACTCTCAAGGCAGAAATATTTTTGTCTATTGAATTCCACCCGCTAATGCCCGTATTTGATTCAGAAGCACGTTTGCACTGGCCCTCCCATAGTAATACCGCCGCGAAAGCGCATTGTGTTTAAGGACCAGGTGAGAATCGTCGAAATTTTAGACCTTACTCTAATGCACTCAAAATAACAGACATCAACCGTATAGTTCTACTTTTTTTGCAAAAATGATCCACTCTCGCTCAGTGCGGCGGCTTATAATTTACCTGAGCATCAGTTGAGACTTTACATACGAGAAGGTTCTTGCCATAAAGCTACCCATGTGTACAAAACTGCCATCAATCGTAAGATAATTGACCGTAGGACCTCGTTATCTGGATATTATACCTTTAATTTATGTATGTTGTAAAATTATAAGCGCATCTAAATATGTTACAGATTGAAAGCATTCTTCAAACTGATTGTTCCAACAAAATCAGTAACTTAAATCTTCAAATTCTATTCATAACCAAGCGCTTGCATGTTAAGCAAACATTAATTTGTGTATCTTTTCCTTCAGAGTTATCCTTCGGAAGTCTTCAAATGATATCGCTTAAATCCTACAATTAATATTTCCTCAAGCATACAATAGACACTGTGTCTTACAAAGAAAATAAACAATGCATTGAATGAAATTACTTTAAATATTTATTGTTTTATTTCACATCAATTTGGTGTTTTTCTCCCCATTTAACTCGAACATTTATCACTTGAAATCCGCCAAATTGAGTCAAGCAAAGGTAATTTCTAAAATTAAACATCTTCAGAACATAAATCTAATAATAGACACTCTTATGAATTATTAAAAAGAACTTCAATGTCTACGTTTTGCAAATCAATGGTTTAAACTATTCATGCTATAATTCTATACCTTTCAGATGCACCAACAAACAGTTTTACAGAATTAAATGTCAAAACAAACTACAGAAAATTTTATTTTATTCCCACATCACTTGTTATTAATAATTTATAAAAATGAGTTACAATCAGTAAGTTTGTAATTACTGCTCGCGTATGTATACCACAAATATCTATTTATACGCCCCCAGATGTGCCAGTTTATTATGATGTAAACTAAGTCATGCAAAAAATTTGACAACGATGACAGCCTATTCAACACTTATTTATGCAAGAAGAAAAACAATGTAACTCAAGTATCAGTTGTAAAATCAAATGTTGGTTTTGAGATTTGTAAACACGAATTGTAACAGCAGCTGAAAGGAATAGCAAACAATCACAATGAAAAATGAATAATCAACTACCGCAATTTGTGAAAATTTGCATAACAATTGGAGAAGAAACGTTACTAAGCAAAAAAGTGAAAGAAAGAAAGTGTAATTTCTTCGATTTTAGAAAAAGTGGCATCAACTCGAATATATCCTGTATTTTACCGCACACATTGATTTTACGTAAGGCAATTTATACCAGAAATTAAACGTCATTTCCAAAACGTTTAGTATGCAATAATACAGTTATACATATTACCATTGATTGTATGTAATAAGCCAAATACGTTTTTTCCAACTGATTAGCATTAGTTATTATTGCATGCCGTCCACCCTCTATAAACTATGAAAGCTCTCAGTCAACGACTGTTAAGAGGCTTTGCTAGTACGGTGTGTAACAACAACTGTATAGCTGGGCTCTTTAAAAGATTATCTTAATTTATGAGTGATTGCCGTTATGCCGTAAATAATGTTAAGTTTCCATGTAAATGTAGTGCAAAATCATAAACCCGTAAACATACTCATTCGACGTGTTGTTATTAGCGTTGAAATTTGTTTCAATAACATAAAGCGTTAGCCAGTTTACACGACCGCTCGCTCGTTTGCCATTCTAAAAACTATTATTTCAATAATTAACATGCACGGAAAATGTATGCGTTTCACATAACAACAATATAAATACATTTTCCGATATTTAATAAGCATCCAGATAAGAGCAATGCCATACATTATCTCTTCGAAATGCAATTGTAGAGTGAAGAAAATCGTGCGTACGTCGTCACATTTAGTTCATGTATGTGTAAATCTACAATTCTGATGTTCAAGTTCAATTTTAATTAAACCCTGCCAAGCATGAAAAACTCAGAGACCGTGACGACCGATCGCCGTGGCGTATTGCCAGCATCGGTGATGAAGAAGCTGAGGATCAACCTGTCCAGACAAAGACGGGCACTAAGCGGTCCTTAATTAGTTAATTACGACATAATTCGCAAGATGATACCCATTGGGACACAAATTACAATTTATAATCTTTGGAACAAGCACCGAAGCACAAAAATTATTTGTACGTTTTTTGTCAAACTACCGTTATTTTGCGCCCTCGTGTGGAGGGATCATGACTGGGCGTTCAAAAGAAAATTAAGCAACGTCACTGGCGCGGAAAAAGCTCGCAATAAAACACCATCTAAATTAATTATGAGAGAACACCTATGAAAATACTCCAAATAACTTCACGTCAAGTAATGTAACCCTGCACGAACATTTAATTGGCCCAAAATTACGAAAAATAGAAGATAACCACGATGAATAATTCAAAGAATCACCTGACACTACCACCACATGTTTTTGCCGCTATTTGTCCTTAATCTCAAGTTATTGCAAATTTGACTTGTTTATAGAACACGAAATATAATTTCAGCGATCAATAGTCGACTTCGACAGGCAGACAAGCAAGGGGTTGCAAGACACAAATCCACGACGAATTGCGTGTCCTGAATTGAACCCTCAAGGAAAAATCTATCTTGGCAAACCTGCTATACGGGGGCAGTCATGTGTTGTATCGAATAAATCACAAACTCTTCCATATTCATGATGCGGGGAAAGTTAAAGGAATTAAAGCCAGGGGCGTAGGTGCACAGTGGCGAGGGAGGCATTTTTCACTCCACTTATACAAAACTCCAAATCGGACAATAACTGTAACGGCACGTGCATATCGCTGCAATAAATACTATAAACTCTATCTAATATTTGCATGGTGGAAGGTATATCATAGAAGGGTAATTACCAACGGAGCAAGATTATAATCAGTCCAATTAAAGGCTGTAAATTGTGGTACACGAGCAAAAACAGAGCTAATTACTGAAGCACTAATGGAAGTGTGTATTTTGTGAATTATAAACGGTTAAGATGACCTGTCTAAGTGGCTAAATTAACTAAAGATTAGAAACTGTAACGTAGCATTATTAAAGCATAAAGGTTAATGAGTCAAGTTCAATGTAGTCATTTAATTTGCTAAAAATATACCTCCATCCTTTCAGATTTATAGCTCGTGCTAATGCCGGTTTCCTTTCTGAATCTCAATTATTTCCGCCTTACTTTTTTTACTTCAGAAACATATTCCCATTTACAAAACTGTAATTTACCAAGATTCAATTTGGCATTTACACTTCACGCTTCATTGTCTCCAAAAGTTCAACAAATTAAGAAAACAAATGTTCCATTTTCCCAATTGTCAGGCCTTTGTTTCTCCCCAAGTGTGAGAAAAACTATCACAAGTTAGTTTTCCTTGATTGTCTCTAAATGGACACATTGTTTGTTACTTAGTCCCTATATGGGGCAGAAAATGTGAGAAATGTGAAACAAAATGATCAATCTGCGAACACTTGTGTTTCAGATAGGAGTAAAAAATTAAACTAATCCTGATTTTAAAACCACAAATCGGAGATACGTCCACTCAAGATAAATACTAAAAGTGAAACTTGAAATACCCTGTAGGCACTTCGAAATTAACCGAGACAGTTTCTCTCAAGTTTTTGATACCATTTTATTATTATTAAGCGCATGATGTGATCCTAAAGCATATTTAATGCGGGTGGTCTTTTAAACCATGTACCACGTGCCATGGATGTTAAATTTCGTGCCGCATCACATGAGAGGATATCATTTCTCATTGATGAAGTTGATAAGTAGCATAGCTTCTCAAGTTGCGAGGGTATAACCTATAACATTATAGGTTCTTCTGTACGCCATCAACATAGCAAAAGACTGATAAACTCCAGATAAGTTATTCGTCGTATAATTACTGTAGTTAGATATAATTTACCCTTAGGATTGTAAAAGCGGCCCTTAGTGAGATTTTGTATACAATCACATTTTGAAGGAAATTTACCCGGAAAGAAAGCCTCGTGCGATTGTTACAAGTTCCTCTATTAAATAGTAAGCCACCGCTGAATAAACAACGTAACAATTGAACCATTACGGACCACCTGTCGATAAATAGAAGGGCATCTGCTTACGGATGCGGATACACAGTGTAAATCTCGGCGTCTGATGATAACACCAATAAAGACGATAAGAAAGGTAAATTAACACTTTTGAAAAGAAACAAGTCAAATGATATCAGTGTGAGATGGCGTGAAAGAATCGATATCTTGGCCAAATATTGAATATACACTTGAAGCTCCAAGTGGGGTAAATTTCAATTTCAATTTAATATTTCAGAAAGAGTGGTTAAGGGTATTGTTAAGGTGTCAGTTCGTCTAGCCCTCAACGATGTTGACAAGCGTGCTGGTAGGGAGGAGCAGTCATATGGAACATGTAGGTTTATAAAAGTCTAGCAAAATATACTTTACGGTAACATAATGATTCGGGCCGCTGAAAAATTAATACGAGAATAATTTCCAATCAATTAGGTCCTCTCCATAGTTGGAGAGGGTGCAACTGTTTGCGGAGACCATGTGTCCAATGTAGAGAGGAAAGGAAGAACGCGTACTACCTGCAAGGTAACGTTAGAACCGTAGCTGACACGCGCCTACCTGATGATGGTTGGGCACCCAACAAATTTACTTTCTACTTTATTTAATACGCCAGACAGAAATAAACCATGACAGTAATTAGGCCGCTATTCGACACAATAACGCACAAAATACGAGCAGAATGGAAAATTTTTCTTCTTGTAATGAAAGACATCACACGACTTTTGTACAGTTTACGTGCTATAGTGCACTAAAAAATGGGGTAAATTCATGGTATGAAACCCAAGAATGAATTTATGAGATGGCGTGATAAGCGACAAATGCGTCGATAGTAACAGCAAACTATAAAGAGTATAAACACACTAATTTATATACAAGCCATATAATAGTAAAGACACTGGAAATTCTGTCACTTTCCGAATTTTAAATTAAAAATTTGATTTTAAGAACAATTACTATGTAGATATTTATTCCTTCTCCTGAAAAAAAAAAATCACATTTGATAAAATTAAATTAAATTAAATCAGCCATTCCAGGCAAAATGATTTTAGTAATGTTAAGTTTCTTTCAAAATACACGATTCGGTTGATATTTAATGTAAATATTTTGCGACAAAAGACTTTTTGGGAGCGGATAATCATTTAAATTGAAGTAATTCATTGGATTCTAAAATTTACATACATTGCCTTGTAGGCGACAACATACAGCGTGATTTTTTAAAAACGAGCCACCCTAAATATCTCAGAAAATAAACAAAAAATTAAAAAATCTATGACAGGTCAATTTTTATTTTCAGGAGGACAACTTTTAGTGTACTTTCGACAGTTGTAACACCAACCCCCTTTGTAATACAAACAACCCCTTTAAAATTTTAAATGACCTGACCTGACCTGACCTGACCCCCTTTATGATACCTCAAATGAAATGTATTTTGGCCAGAAATTCGGCTGTGCAATTTTTTTAAAGTTTCAATAATTTTTTATTAAGTTACATGGTGCTCAATTAGTTGATAATCCACTGTTTAAAAATGGTTCTTTATCAATAAGTCGACTATGAAATTTAAATTCAATGTGCCGCTTCGTTCTAATGACAACTGTAGTTTCTGAGAAATATCATCGCTGTCACATTTTTCCCTCATTTTTATGCATTTTTCGGCAATGTTTCAATTGTAGGGTTTGTCTTGATTTGTGTTTCACATTTTCGTGCTTACTTGAGTAGTCTGAGCTGCCGTTTTTCTGTTTAAAGCGTTTTTGCTTTATTTTGACTTCTGACAGAATTCACAATTTCGACTTAGCGGCACATCACGTTTAAAATTCATAGGTGACTTTTACAATAATTTGTTCTGCTATTCTGCTAAATCTTGTTCTGCGTAATATAAATAAAAATACTCAAAACTCAAAAAAATTACACAGCCGAATTCCTGATCAAAATACCTTTCAATTAAGGTATTACAAAGAGGGTAATGCCATTTAAAATTTTGAAGGGGTTGTTTGTATTACAAAGGGGGTTGGTGCTACAACTTTTAAAAATACACTAAAAAGTGTCCCCCTTTAAATAAAAATTGACCTCTCTCGGGATTTTTTAATTTTTTGCTTATTTTCGGAGATATAATATTCAGGGTGTCTCGTTTTTAAAAAAAATCACCCTGTATATAAAATATTGACGTACTACAACTGTTAAATATTTTTTGAAGAGTATTTTTCTAGTTTCTGGTAGTTTATTAGTTTTTTAACTAATTGTTTTTAACTAATATTACTTTTTTATCATTATAACTTTTGTTGCCCGGCCGTTATCGTAAACATAAAATGTTGTTCTTATTTCTTACGTTGTTAAACAAAATCAAGAATTTTTAATTTCCACAGTCTAATTTTAAATTTTTAAGTCTTTAATAATTAAAACCTGTCTGAATAAATTTTTTAGAGCTATTTTAACACACAAGGTTTTTTTTGTCCCGTCCCGTCCGTCATCAATTTGTATTTCTTTTTCCTGCTCGTATTTCAAATTTTAAAAATGTGTCTCTTATTGTGGGTTGCAGACAATTTGACTAATATTAAGTTCCTACGAGTATAAAGAAAAATTCACATCTACTGACATTGTTCGTAAAAACTGAAAATATAATCTAAAAATTTGTGCAGTGTCCCGTCCGTTAAAATGGGATGGCTGAAATGTATATGAAAAGAAATTACATATTCGCATCAAACAAATTTTACAGCATGAATCCAAGCTTAAAAAATTAACAATTTTTAAAGGAAATGCTATATAAATGTTTTGTAAGCTAATTATATAAACCCTTTTGCTCGATGTGTAGATATGTGGTTTCTTAATTCCAATTTAATTTAAATAAATTCAGAATTCATTTTAGCTTTTAATTTGCACCTTTAGCAACAATTTCTATTACTTTTTAAGGAGACAACTTTATTTTACATCTACTCTATTTATGTTAGGGATAATCGAGGGGATAATCATAAAAACGTTCTGTACCACACCTTCAGATACAACCTTTAAAAACATTTAGTAAAAAAACACCATTTAACACTACCACTGTTAAAAAAATCATTAAAAAACTGTCTATAGAATCTTTAACACCTGGTATTATCTACTGCTTGTTAATCAAGACAGTTCTAGTTTTTTGCCTTAAATTTTATGCAAAACACACAATTTTCCTTTCGTTACCTGAAGACCATTCCCCCGTGCTAGACCGCGACCCTAAAAATAGTCGCACACATTTGGGGGTGGTTTTATATTTGAGCAGGTGTATTTGCAAGCAGTGATCCGCGTGGCCGCCCGCCAGCTGTCACCGTGACTGCGTCCGCCACCGCATCAACTTCATCATCCTCTAGATTGATTACTTAGAGAAAAACCGACCCAACCGCAAAACTAATAGTGTTTTTTTTTCGTTACTTATTTAGGGAGAAAAAAAATAATTTCAGAGCAAAGCGACAATGAAGATCAAGATAGAGCGACGCGTGGTGGCCGCGTGCAGCACGTGGAGAAATGCAGACAGCTGGTCCATTTCTTCAACCCTCCTGAGAGGGTCGGGAGTCGGCAGGTCATAGGGCATCGAGCCGTCGTGACTTACGTCGGACGTCTGAGTCTGCACCTGGCTCCAGTCTGTTACTAATAATGTGCCACCAACTAATAGCTAAAATATGTATTTCGCTTCCTATATAAATGCGACCGGAAAATGACTTTTGGAATGATGATCGGGTCCCGACGTGTGCCGTGTCAAACATAAAGGACGAGACGGTTATCTGAAGGAACTAATATGAGCACTGTGTGAATTTGATCTTCCACGCTTTCCCTATTAGGTAAGTGTGCCAAAATCTGGGCGGAACGAAGAGGTATGGCTAATAGCAAAGCAATTAGCAAAGTTTCGCAAACACCCCATTTTCAGGAACCTGCTTTTAGTGATCTAATTCTTATAGAAATAACGTTAATTGAAGCTCTTTCACCACAGATGCAACGCCCCTCAATAATAATAATAATATTGAAATTCATACAACAATGAAAACAAAACTGCTGTTCAACTCTATGTGCCTATTTAAAGAAAAGTAAAAATTTTCTCGCAATTTTAATTTGATTATCATTTCAATTACTAATAAATATTTATTCAACCGAGTATTACAACACAATAAACCACATTCATACACCACACATTACTTAAAACTGTGCTAAATTACATGGTTGGTAACTGCACCTAGACAAGTCTTCTATTTTGCACAAAATATGTTGGAAAAACTAATTGTCTAAGTTCCCAGCTAATTAAACGTATCATTACTTCATATTTATAAATAATTTAAATAAATTAATGATTCTTGCACATAAAAGAGAAAAAAATACTCTCAACAATTTCAAAATCAGTTAGGTATGAACATTTTCAGGAAAGTTGGTGTAAAAAAAATCAAATTCTACAGGGACATTTTTTTAACTCTGAACATAGCCCTATGTTCAATCTGAAAAAAATCATATCAAACCATTGATCTAATTTACGTTACCAACGTACGTAAAGGTAATTATTTGATGTCGAGTTATTTGAACCAATTTGAAGTGATTTCGAATATTTGTTAAAGTAATTTATCATTCCTTACATGTTACTATTACATGATGATTAATATATTTCATCAAAATTAATCTTTATTTACTTAAATAATCTTGGAAGATTTAATTGACAAGTTGAGATGTTTGACAGCGCGTAGAATAATTAGTTGGATAGCAATACTCGCAATAGGCTCGCAATGCTTTGATCAGTTTTTTTTCAGATTGAACATAGGGCTATGTTCAGAGTTAAAAAAATGTCTCTGTATGTATGGCAATTGAAGTTATCAGTTGTCCATATGATGTGATAATTGTCATAAAAAAAATCGCAATTTAAAGAAATATGAAATTAATTTTTAACGTAAAATTAATTCATATAATGTCTCAAAAGTTCAATAAACAAAAAACGATTAATTTGTATTGTAGAAATTATTTTTATAACATTTT
Organism: Tribolium freemani; assembly: GCA_939628115.1. Lineage (NCBI taxonomy): Eukaryota > Metazoa > Arthropoda > Insecta > Coleoptera > Tenebrionidae > Tribolium > Tribolium freemani. The sequence goes on along the minus strand of OW626785.1, from coordinate 11,948,634 downwards.
TTCAAAGTGTATGGGCGCAGAAATTTGAAGTATGTCTTTTGATAGCTAAATTCGTGATTTCCTATTACCCGCTCAATTGAAAATGTTCTTAAATATATTTTTCGTTTTAGGTAGCCAAAAGGTTTGATTTATTATTTTAAAACATACGATACAAATAAAAATAACACTTTACTCCTGCCTTCCATCCCTTTTATGATTTGAATGAGTCGACGCACGCACTTTAAAACTGATACGTTTGGTCTGAAACCTAATGATATTGGGTTTTTTCACGTAAAAATGTAATAATTTAAACATATCTTATAAATAACAATGTGTCAATCTCAAAGGCCGGGAGAAAAAGTTCTATCCCTTTTATTCAAAAAATTCTTTTAAGTTGACAAAAGCAAAAGATCCACATTTCACGTTAACAATATAAATAATTCGCCAATAATATTATCAATACGTGATGGCAGCTTTCGCAGCTTGGCAACCATAATTTGCACCAAATGTCTCCAAAATAAAATTTTCGCGTTATTAAATAAAATTATTACAATTTTATATGCAGCCCCACTCAGTCAATTGAGTAAACACCCCAATACCAAACATTAGTATAAATAACCCCATTGTGTTTTATAAACTAAAAACTTGTAACAGGTGGTTAAACCTTCATTACAGATCCAACAACAGTTAGAGTCGACATGAAACTCGCAGCATGCAAAAGCGCATTTACTTAAACGTTATGCAACAAAAGTCAACACAATATAGGTGCAAATTTGCAAAAAGCGAGCAGCAACAAAGTTCTATTTGCATATTACACCGGGTCAGTATCGTCACACGATTAATCAAAGCGAGCTCTTAATTAAGTTTTTCTCAAAACGAAGATTAATTAGACGTTTTTAATTAGCCAACCAGCAATTATTATTATTGTAATCTTTATACTTCTATCACCACAAAAAATATTAATATCGAACTATTGAAGAAAATTGAAATACTTCCGTGTGGAAACCCATTACAGACCAGATTATAATTCGAGTTAGACAAGGTGGCGCATAATTAAATTGTGATTCTAATTGTAAATTTGTTTTTGATCAAGATTAGCACGTGGCCGTTCTATTTCTAGTTTTTCGTGACTCCAAAGTCTTAATTTTAACGCGTGAATAACCACTAAATCACGACGAATACACTTTATCTATTTAGTACAGGGCTTTAGTCAAGTGTATTTATAGCAATTACCTGATAGTTACTGTAGCTCGGGAAGTACCAAAAGATTCACGAACTATTTTTATAGATAATAACAATTAGAATGTCCTGACATGGTTTTCTATTAATCAATTCAATTGTTGTATTAACTGACCTTGAATTCACAGCTTTTATGCATACAAAACACACATTATTTTAATTATTACATTAGTATATCACTTTGCTAATTACAGACGAGGTGTTTAAACTTTTGACAAAGTTACATTTCACAAATTAAAAATGATATCACACGCACGATTTGCATTTTTATTCGCACATTTTTTTTAATTAACCCATTGCCCTCTCGACACTCTTGTACCATATCATTATACCTCATGCGTGTGGCTAACCTTCAATCGCTTGAAAAAAATCTACACCATGTCCGTTTTAATTATCGTCAATAATTGAAAGTAATTCTCATAATTATTCATTGAGTGCCTCTCAAATATTGGTTACCTTGCCTGTCTCACTTTCATTAAAAGCCAGAAGGGGAGATTTATATCCGTCTGGATTTTTGCACGCCGGAATATATAGAGACCGACTCGCACAGAACAGAATCGATATTAAACGAACAAAACTAGTTCGTTCCTTCTTGCATAATTTATGTCATGAATAAACAATGTCACGCACCACGACAATTTATAAAGAAATTATATTACCGGAGAAAGGACCAGCTATTTATTCCACGGACACGCTAATATTCGCCGAAAATTCATCCATCACAAATGGCGAAGCTAAACGGGGGCAAGTACGATTTCCATAGAATATCAAAGCAGGCGAATTAATGCCATTCCAGTTCACTACATAAAAATTATCGAACAAACTTAAACTTACGAAAAAACATCACACCAAGCACAAATAAGTTTCGTCCTTAAATCCTACTGCTCGGCACCAAATCCTTAACAAACTGGCAACTTCAAATTTTACATAACTTACTTGGCCGTACTTTTTGTTCGAATATTTATAGCACTAAACTATTTTTTTTTCTTGAAACACAACAAATGATGTGTAGGTAGGGTACTCCGTCTTAAAACAAAGGCGACATAAAATAACATAGAAGATCCAAGTGGGTTTTATTGGAAAACACCGCTAGTTCATAAGTAAATATTTAGACGATTCGCTAGTTTCGCTAGATTCGCTTAATAATAATTAACTTAAAAAAAATAACTTTTTGAAATCCTTAATACTTATTTACTTATGTTAAGAACATAATTTTTTTTGTTATTTGTATTTCTTGATCTAAGCACTACGTCACTACGTCATGAAACTATCTGAATTAAAAATTTAACAGAAATCATCTACTTGTGATTTTTTCACATAACGAAAGGGTATCAAACAGATAAGAAAAACCACTTTCATAATTATGGATACAATTTGCTGAAAATCCCTTCAATTTTTTACCACCATTTCTGAGTTACTCTACGTTGATAAACGTGAGCTCAATTCAGAAGAAAAAATTTAAATCCGTATCTATACACGTAATCTGTAATCGAAAAATTGTTGTCATACCAATACTCTCTTACATGAATTATGCAAAATATGTACGTCTGTAGTTAAACTTTTAATTACAGGTGAGTTACCACATTTACATTTTATAATATAGGTATATTAATAGGAACAGAAAGTGGAGTAATTATACAACTAGAGTCTGTAATTTTACAAATACAAATAAATAGGTGGTAATTAAATAAAGGAAGTCTAAATGCTTTACATTCTGGACAGTCTTCGACCGCTCCAAAGGCAAAAATCCTTTTACGGCATAATTTTTGGCGGTCGGAAAAACAACAAACAAAATGATCGACCGCATTAAAATTTTCAGAGAATAATAATTCGTCCGCCGATGATGAATCCGCTTCAAAAAGCGCGAATTCGCGGAACGCAACAATCAAATTACACATTCATCGCTAAATCCTCAATTAAACAATTTGCTTGTTGGCTGATGCTCACCGAATACGTGCGAAAACAATTGGGGTTGTTTGATTTTATTTCGCGCCGGATGAGCCGGATTAAGCGTGCTTGATCCGGATCCGGTCCTGGCCAACCGGACACGGCGGACTCGTGCCTAATTTGCCCGTCAATGTCGTTATTTCCGGGGCAGCGCCCCCGGGACAAGGTAACCCATTGACTGACTTACAGGCGGCATCTCGCTATTCAAATCTATCGCCGATTTGCATAGAAAGATGACCGCGCCGAATAATAACATTTTCCAATCATGCACGCAAACAATTTGGCCGCAAGGACACTGCGCCATAACTACGAAAATAAAGCATGATCATGAATAAACATCGAATCATCTTCCACACGGCTGCCCTAAGACTGCGTGGCACAATGAATTTTGCGGAAGTGCTCTGCTTTCGAAGGGGGTTCATAAATCATTGAGCTCCCTAGTGGAGAAGAAATGGATTCGCACGTGTTTATTGATTTTCAAACTCATAATCGACCCGCCCGGAGTAAAGAAAAAGCAGCAAGTCATCGTTTACCACATCAAAAGAAGTGATGAACATGTGGTCAGATTTAACACTTAGAGAAGAGGAAACACCGGTTCCTGAAGACAGAAATAATTCCAATCTGCGTATTTAAGGGGTGACCCAGGCGGAAGTTTGGCGACACGATGCACCAGGTCATCGGGTCAGGATGTAGAGCAAGATTAGGTTAATTTTAGACAAGGATTTGGAAAAAAAGGCACTGGTTGACAAACGGAAAAGGTCTTTAGCGAGACAGAATGTTAATGAGATTTTAAACGAAAACCACTCAAACTGGGTAAAAAACTGAAGGAACGTAAGCTTTCGCGGCTAGAGTCAAATGAAGATCTAGAAATTTTTGGGTTAGATCGCGTTAATTTGGAAATAATGTCGACGTTTGGAATTTGGTTTCACCTCTGACGTGGTTCACATGTTGAGTTACTGTGCCATATTCCCTTTTCCCTTTTCTCTTTTTCTCTCTTCTCCTTTGTCCTGAGAATGTCCCTTACAAGAGCGGACGAAACGTCGACACTATTTTCCAAATTAACTCAGTCTAACCCAAAAAGACCTAGATCTAGGTAAAAAACCGTCTGTCAATCAATCTTTTGAAAAAAACTAAATTGCCAAATGTGTAAAATGTGATCAAATAAAAAAATATTTACAAAGAAAAATAACAAATATTTAATAAAATTAAATTCTTTTATTCAAAAGTGCGTGCAAACTACCGATCTTTCTGCCAGTATTCAATAAGTTAAGTTAAGCATAAAATTACTCGTCCTCGAAAATTGGTATCCTGATTAAAACCCAACTCAAGGTAAAACCAGTGACTAATCATCCACCACATTTTAGTATTCAGTATTTTAGACAATGAAAAAAGTATCAAGTTAAAAATAGATCGCCAAAAAATGGGTCACGATCTATAATTATGATTTATAAAAATTAACGATTGATGACGATGACTAAGTTTTTAATTTGTCCTAATGTAAAAAGTGTAAAATTTTTCCTTAACAAAAAAGAACAATTCTTACTAAAAAACAAACAAAAATATCAATCAAATAGATATCTATCTACCTACAAAAAATCAAACTTCTTACTTTTATTTCAGTGAACGCGAGCTTTACGAGATCACCTTTTAGCAAAAATCATAGTAAGAAAACTAAATGTGTAAAAAGATTTAGCATTTTTAAATAAAGAGAAAATTATTGTTCTAAAAACAAATACACCACTTCCAAAAAATCACAATTTAACTGCATAGGACCCTAATTTTAATTTGGCACCAAAACCGATTGAAAACTCAAAACACATATTAAAATGAGTCGGTATCACAGCTTTTGTTCAAAATAAAAAAAAATCACGACTTTGTGTTTAAATCGTTGGAACTTTTCGTAATGATGGTTATTTAAGATTTATTTTTAAATTCGTTCCATTTGTTTTCACTTCTTTTTCTGTCTAGATTAGCTTATCCGTACGCAAAATCTTTACAGGTGATTAAATACCATACCTTCTGTTATATTTATCTCTTGGCACCTCTTCAATTAATGCCTGTCTACTACAATCAGCTTATCATTTTCTGACACCAGTATTCGTATAACTTGGCACTTTCTATGTAAAAAATTTAATAAACAGGCCACCAATCTTCACATCTTTAAATAAATAAGTAAATACGTCTTTTTTTTTCATGTGACAGTAAAGTAGAAGTTAACACAAAGTTGTCATTGCACAGAGAGTCCAACTTATTAATTTTATTTTTAAACACTCTGAACATATGCAGACGTTCATTATGCTTTCAAGAAAACATAAAAAGTAACAAAACATCACGGATTCATTATTTGCAGTCGGATTTTGCAAGTTTGGTATAAAATCATCTGTCGTAGACATATGGTCCATTCGGCACATATCCAATATCCCCCATACTAAAGATCACAAAACTGGCAAATTGGATCCAAATAAACGGTAAATTGAGTTATATGGAACGACATAAATGCACCGGTATTCATATGTTGTGACGGCCTCTGTGATTGACCAACAGGGCGTGCACGACCGAACAACCCCTACGCATTGGGGCTAAATTTCCACACAGGTGTCGGTAACCTAGGTCCATTAGGGGATCGCCGACTACCATACACTCTATTAACGATGTAGTTTGTTACACTGATGTATTATTCTCCTTTCCCAATTCGACATGTCATTAATTTGTTTGTACAATTTATTACCTTTCCTCTTCATCCCGTCGGTTTTCGTGTTCAATTAGACGAGAGCATTTAATATTTAAAAAGGAACGACCTCGATGTTGTTTGCTCGACGACAAACACATCGTTGTACCGTTTCCACAATAAAACATTCATGCTTTCGCCGGAAACAAAGTAGCAAATAAAGCAACCGTAGATCTTCTATGTTCCATTGAGAATAATAATAATAAAATAGAACGGTCTCGTAAGCAACTATGAGCATCTGTCACCGTGCAAACATCGTAAACCGAAACCCAACACCCACCACATTCGGAAGTGGCACAAGGTGTCAGCCATAAAGTGTCTCTCCTGAGCTCCTTTCAAAGCCGAAGCGACTGATATCAACTCAGGGCGGAAAACTATTTTTAATTGAGAACAACCCTTAAAACATCGCGAAAGCTCGTCTCAAATTTAAAACATAACAAACACAAAAAATGTACCCGTCATTACCAGAAAAATACAGAAAACACCTTCGCTCCCAATTAAAAACACATAAAAAGAAGAAAAAAACACTACGACCTCAGTTAACCCAAGAGGAAAAACCAACGCCGTCAAAAAATTTAAAGCAGTGATGATAAGTTGTTGGCACAGGATATCAGTATTACGAAAAATGAAATTTATAAAAAAAGACTAGCAATTCATTAGACACCAGTAAAGAAGAAAATAATTCAATTTGTAGAAAATATTTTCATTAGGACCACAGCAATTACAAAGATACATAAAGAAATATTGAAAAATCACTGGAAAACGCCCAATTTTTGGTAGAAATTATTATTTGGTCTACTGTTGGTAGGCACACGAACCTTGTCTGCCTTGTATACCGTCACATATCACAGGGATGGTGGCGTAGGTGTGCAGGGGATGAAGTGTATGTATGGCGTGTGCGGATGTTGCACCGTCAGCAGCTGTTGCAATGAACAGTTCAAATTACCACACCGCACCGTTTTGATGGTAGGTATAGGTAGGTGGGTAGATACATTATTATAGTTTTATAACAGACAATCTACCAATCGAAAATTATTTACAATAACACTGACAACAAACGTATCGATCCGAAAAACTGTTGTGTTTAGTAACTGTGATTAAAAGTTCAAAGCAAGGAAAAATCATAATTGTACTACTAAATCAATTGTTTCGTCTAAAAATAGCCATTCTTTGCCTACGAGAATTATGTAAAGTGTTGAATCATTTAACAAATTAGTTTAAACAAATATCTGCGTGACATATTTACCACAAATTATACTAAAAATACACTTTCGCTAAATTTAAGTGACACAAACACGAATAAATGTATCATCAAATTATTCAAACCATTAGCTAATTTGTGAAGTGACAAAAGCAACAAGCTGAATGTTGAATTAGAACCTTGAAGACAAAAAAAAAGAATTTATCACTTTACTCCTTTAAATGTTTCATCCTGTGGTTTAACGTGATTGTCAATATTAACAGTTAATTTGTTTAATTACTGTATAATACTGTAATTACAGTAATTACGTACAGTTCACAATGTTGAGCTAACACGCAAAAATCTGTCACTTTCCAGTCCACTGAACGAAGAAGTTAAGATGATATGAATTCTCCTGTTTACAAATCCGAGATTATAGACACGTACCCCTTGGGTCCCTTTTTAGCACCACTTAAAAAAACGGTATAAAAGCTTATCACCTTACCTACCGTTAGACACGCGTTCAGCTTGTAAAGAGTGAATAAGTAGATTCTTCTCGATATCCTGCTCAAAATTCAGAGGCCAGCAAACAGATTACATGATAGTGCATCTGAGGATTACAGGACTATCTAGATAGGTTATCTATGACTGTTATACTCGTCTCACTTTCCACATCCACAATACAACAAAATTTGACAGTGTTAAGAGATATTATCGTAAATCTACCCCCTGTGAGTATACCAAGATTTCTATAACAGTTTCAACAGTTATAAGTTATGGGACATAAAATTTCAATCTCAGCAACCACAAAATCCACCACATATTTGTGTCAAAGGTGATATATTTTTAGCTGCATCTACTTTGAGAAGAAAGAAATCGTTTGTTTTTATTGCGGTGATTTATACCAAGAGGATTACGTAAAATTGCTTTTAAAGCTGCTCAATTAATTTGTTCAAAGTACAATACATATTCTTAGTAGACAACGAATAATAAAAAACTTTCCCTCCTTGAAAGTTAAATAAAAACATTCCCTTCCTATTTATCCAGTAAGAATTTGTCAAAACTGACAAAAAGCCGTGTCGACTGTGTGCGGTTTCCCGTAAGACGATCTACTCATTTATTAAAAAAACGCCAACCCTAAAAATTCTAAAATAGGGAAAATGCGACAGCAAAATAAAAAACTCCCCCGTAAGCAATTTAATTAGAAGATTTAGATTACAAGAAGAGAAAAACAATTAGTTTTCAATTTACGTCCCTCTGCAAGACTATATTTAAAAAAACTACTAGATATTTATCTCAAAGTCCGTCGGATGATGTGACACACCTTCGCCATAATAAAAGTATTTTAAAAATTAATTTTTAACCACCTTATCTATACGAAAACAGGTAGATCACGGAGACGCCGCCAGACACCTCCACGCCGTGATGTATATCCAACCAACACACCTTCCTAAGTTATGAATATTTAATAAATAAAGATAACTAAATTCGCGCCAGACAGGAATACAAAGAAACTGTTAATTTCGAAAAGACAGTACTAAGAAAAAGTGCAAGCTTTCAGGTTATGACATCAGCTAATGTAACCCAATTACATGCAACTTCCTCAAGAACAATACCCCAGCCTTCATTGCAATACCAAATTGGTTATTTTTCCATTGCACCGAAGAAATTCGTTTTCTAATTGTCTGATGGCATTCAGGGCCACCAAACGGTCACCCTTCAAGAAAAACGCGAAACAAAACAAAACCTACGACTCCACTTCCAACTAATTTAGTTAAAATCTCAAGAAAAGGACACTCGCGAACATGTGGGGCCAATGTATAATTGCGAACCACATGTGAGTGAATTTGAAGTGTCTAACCGAGTATTAGTAAGCAGGGAGACAGATGCAAGTCGACTACACGTGCACACGTGGCACATTGCGACCATCTTCCGTCTTCCTGTATATTCTCATGTCTACCTGCTCGCATTCATCATTTCAGAGGGCGGCATGTGCGGTATTTCGTGCAGAAGCCGATCCACAAAACCAACTTCCCAAATTACAAACAAAAATCTCTTCAAAAAATAGAAAACTTGCAATCCAACGAAAAACTTAATCGTACTCGCTGTGTTGACAAAATATTACTGATTAACCACTTGAACAAATCCTTTGCCGAACAGCAGTGCAGACAACATTTGTCCAATTTCTTGCACTTGCACCTCGCCAAAAGGCTATTTTTAGCCAAGAGCCGTAATATGATGTGTCGCGACTGTCGTCGTCCGTCCCAGCTGGTACCGATGTGCATGGCCAGTTAAAATGCAAGTCGCGAGCAGACCGCTTGTCTAGGAAACCATCCGGTCCACATCGCATCCGGCGTTTTCGGCGTATTAAAGCGCATCCGATGAAATTCGGTAAAAGAATTAATTTCTTCCCAAAATATCAATAGTCTCCTCTATTTTCCTTTTTCTAAACGTCGACATACGGTCTACCATCTGCCGAAATCCGCCCGACGCAATATCGAGATGATAAAAAGTACAAATAAAGACCGAGAGAGCTCGGATTTATGCCGAACCGGAAGAGGCGTGCATTTGGCATAAAGGAACAACGTCAGCTTTCAAAATCTACAACAGCACTTCATGTCTTGGTTTGCGGGCCACCCTAATTCCCCATCTTAAACAACCAACGGCTTACGAAAAATAGATGCTTGTCTAGATCCATCCGCAAACACCACTGGTGTGTTTCAATGAAAACGGCTCTACACCGTTTTCAAACGTCGATGGTGTAGTAAATTGTGTCCCGGTTAAAAGAGGCAGGTGATGTGAGATCTTTTGGTTTCGCATTTGATTTCGGGACAAGTTTTAACTTGAACCGGGAGCATGTCTGGCTGATTCAAGGGAGATTTTATATGGACACCTCTTCTTCCGTTTTCTGACAACGGAACGTATTATTACCGGCATTATGTTGGCTCATTCGCGCGTAAGATATGCAATTCATTGTATACTCATGTTATGTAGACACGAATTTTTTCATAATCGCACAGCGAAAATCGAACATTGTCCCCTCCCCAAAAAATCAAGTCAAAAAAAATTAGACAAAAAATTAAAATTTTCTGTTACCATAATATGGTAACATATTTTTGCTAAAATAAGGGTAACACTGGCAATAATGTTCCTATTTTAGATGACAACAGAATATACACATATAAAAAACAGTAGTTTTTACAGCAACACAGCAATAACGTGGTAACAGAAGTCCACAAGATGAAGGAACCGTGATTCATCAGAACGTGCAAAAATCAATAAAGGAAATTTCTCCATTTACCACAAGAATACAATAGCTTCATTAATCAACAGTTCATCATGTTTAAGCATCCTGTACGTGCTTACAACTTCCATTCATAACTCAACTACTTTCATGTGTATAGTTTCCGCGGTTTCGTTCAGGACGAAAATAACCAGAAGGGAGCAAACAGGATGATTTCAGCAGACGATAAATCTCTACCAATTGAAAATGATGTGCGAAAGAGTACAACGAAGTCTAATAGGTGTTGTTAAAGAACAACAACGAGTACGGCATCAAGTGGTGATTGCTAGCACGTGACCTAAAAGAGTTGGGCGGCGGATATCCTCGCGAGTCGTGCACCGGACTGTTGATGAGAGTGTGTGCGAAGCCCACTACTATCCTGCATCCACATCCACTCCGGTATCTACTGGCGGCTAGCCCGTGAATGACTCATTCATACCGTCTGTGTACGTTCTTGGTGTACTTCGACGCCGACACCCATGCATTGCATATCATAAACGAATCATTCATTCATTTGTAGGAACTAATGAACAATATGGTTTTACACAGCGCTTTTGGCACAAGAAATTTCACAAACGACATTGAAAAAACAAACAAGATAAAGTGCATTGTTGAAAATACGACATTATGTAAAAATTTAATCATTACTAAATGTAGAAGTACGAGTTTTATGCTTGCTTAGAAAATTCCTAGGAAAAATACCGAAATTCATAAAACAATAATAGTTTTCAAAATAATAATAGGTATATTCTGTAACATATAAACATTCCACAAGACTGGAAGTTTGACACCCCAAATGAAGGCGAAAATATGCCATTCTAAACGTGTTTAAATAAATTACTCTTTGAAAATTTTTACCCATCAACAATAAGAATCATATTTTATTCCTAAAAGTCCACTACAGGGTGTCCCAAAATTGGCGAGTTCAGAGCGTTCTAGAGAATCACTTCAGTCGTTCAAATATTGAAACAAAATAAAGATTCGGGGCTTCCCCACAAAGATACACTGGTACGAAGATTACTCTTTGAATTGCGTTTTCTTCAAATGCAAGCTGAAAATTTCAGTTTTTATTATTATTTATGGTGTAGATGAGTGTGAGAATAATAATGTAAAACAATTTCGCGAAAAATTAGCTTTATTTTGGTGTAAAAAAATCTTAAATTTTTGAAATTTCTTAAAAATAAACGGCAAATTACAAAACATTTTACTCCAAAATAAAGCTAATTTTTTTGGGAAATGCTTTACATTATTATTCTCCACAAACATCTACACCATAAATAACAAACAATAAACACTGAAACTTTTAGTCTGGATTTGAAGAAAACGCAAATCAAAGAGTGATCTTCAAACGAATGTATCTTAGCGGGGAAGCCCTGAATCTTTTTTTTCTGTATTTGGACTACTGAAGTGATTCTCTACAATACTGTAAACTCGGAATTCGCCAATTTTTAGACATGCTGTATATGGCCAAAGGTATTTTATTATCCCTTTAACACGTATTGTTGATGGGAAATAATTTTCAAAGAGGACTAGATTTTTATTAGATTTTTTTTTTCAGTTTTCAAAATTATTTTTGGTCCTGTACTATCAATACTTACTTATTCTAACATGAGATTGAAATTGAACTGAATTAGAGCAAGCCATGCCTGCGAAATTTTAGCCCCATGTTAAAAATTGGCAGATAAGAATTTTTCAAAAATTGATTCCATGCTTAATCTAAATTATCTATTTCGAAATGGTGTTTACCACCACATTGTAAAATGTTATTTTAACAAGTGAAAAAATAAATGGGGAGTGGAAATATTCAATTGGTGAATGATGTCTAGCAGAATTTAGGGAGAAATTTCTCTATGAATTTTTTAAACGGTTATTTGGTAACATAGAAACAGTATTTCTAGACACCTCCTTAGTTTCCTCCAGTGTCTTTTGCAACACGATGTTTTAAAAAGAAATGTGGCTAAAGTTACACTTTCTTTTTAAAGCTTGATCTAATTCAGTACATTTTCGATTTCGGGATGGAATATTAATATTAATGTAGAATGTGGGTTATTCCTTATCTAAAACCACTATCAGAATGTTTGAATTCTGAAAAAAGCGTAGAAAAAATATTTTCTGATATCAAATTAGCAGTAGCCATTAACGTAATGACAAGAAAAGTGTTGGTCTTGTCTTGATCTTGCCTTAAAATTCAAACCAATACCAATACCAATAACGAACAACCAAAAATCTTGACAACACTGCAGAAAAAAATCCTGTTTTCAATACATTTTTGAGAATATGTTAATAAGTTTGATTGAAAATTTATTTTTCAGTTTAATCTAGGTTTTTTTCCTTTAATTAATCCTTGATTTCTTTGTTTGATACTCGTAGTGCTGTAATATGTACTTGTGGGAAACAGATTCTGAAATTTTTTCTTGTGGGATGAAGGTAAGTGTTTTTAAAGGCCATCAGCTGTGTTGCTGTTTTTTAATTTTACAATTTTTCTTAAGTTTTTTTCGATGCACAAGAGATACAATGCACTTTTTGAACATATTTATACAATTTCTACAATGTAATAGTTTGCATAATTTCGGGTTTCGGTAATACATAGGTACAGAGTCGTTGCTTGTCTGTCGAAGACTGACTAAGAATGAGTACACTAAGAATTAAGCCAAAATTTCGTAGAATTAAAAAAAAATTATTTCCTTCAAAAAAAACCTCCTTGTTTGGCTAAAAGTTCATACGTATACTTCTAATTATGCAGAATTAAAAGAGCAAAACAACAAGGGTCCAGTTTTTTTTACTCGTAACTCCGAAAAAGAATTATAACGATTGGTCTTGTTAAAAATGTTTGTCTTGTTAATAAGAAAGGACAAGACTTATAACTTATATAACTGTTTCAAGACCAAGAACAAGAGCAGATGGTACTATAGTAGTTTCTGTTTTCTCTTTGCACGAAACTCCGCATCTCCTTATTGATTATGATTACACAGGACGACAAAAATATAATGTGGTGTTTCTTAGAACAAATACCGCAACCCAGAATGAAGTGTGTCAATTTTAAGCTTAAAATTCTAAGCTTAAAATTAAAATAAAGTATTCTGGGTTGCGGTCCGAGAAACACATTATTTTTATTACACTGTACTATTTGTAGTATTTTCCCAATATTACTTTACAATTACGAGAGTTTTATACCAATTAAAACAATAACATAGGCTCTTGGATTAATTTGTTAATGGTTTTCTCAGTCTCGACTTTCATTTTTTTAACTATTTATTCTTCCTCGACAGATTTCAAAAGCGCTAATTGATATTTGATGTTGTTTACTTTGTAATAATTACAAAATCTATACGTAGTTGCAAGATGTCTGCCGCCAAGTCACATTTGCAACTCTGTTACTACCGAGTGGTTTAAATAAAAGAACAAATACCTCGTAATGATGCAGTGATGTGCTCGCCATGGTCTTGTCGATTCTCTGAAAATAAAGAAAAAACTAATTAGAACATCTAATAATAATAATTAATGCGGAAGATTTAGCGTGTGATAATGTTAATTGTAGAACTTTCCTCCACGACATAACATAAAGTACTACTACTTCTTTACCATAATTGGGTAATGACTTGCTTGCATCATAAATATTTAAAGAATTATACCGCATTATACCACTTACAGATGTATTATCATATTTAGCATGCACTTAAACATTGTCGTGAAATAAAATAAAATTACAAAATTCCTGTCTATGACTCCGAAACATTCGACCTCGTATACTCGTAGTACACGTAATACGTAATCGTACGACTTAATATTTTTCCTTTTTTATTTGCATTGCATATTGGTGTCGTGACTTATCAATAGCCTGGTCCCTCCACCACTCGCACGATTAATAAGGGGTGAAGTCGAGCACTCGCATAATCGCCAGGTCCTTGCCACCGTTCATGGGAATGTGCACGCACTCAATGGCTGAAACGCCGGACTTTATCCCACGCAATCGGGAAGACAATTCGTTATTACTATTATTTTTAGTTAAAAAGGCGCAAAACGGGTAAACACTTCAATTTTTTAACGAACTAAATGGACGTTAATTATCATGTAAGCACCGAAATGTAGTTCGACTCAATAGCAATAATTGCTGAACCTTCCGCTCGATAATGAGCCCTACAATTTTCGCAACTATCCTAAACACGCATTCTTTCTTATCAGGCCCGTCGTTCCAACCGGCAGATGGGCCAAAAACGAATTTTAAATCTTTACGCTCGAGTCTGCATGCTAAGCAGCACCGCAATTTAAAACATAATAATAATAATGAAATTTGCATTCCACTTTGCACAAACGTTTCAGAGAAACAGTTCCATCCTGGCACTCGTCGTTCAGAAAAAACTAAAGCAACTTCCAAAACGCCGATAATTTCATAATTTCAGGAACACTGTCTTTATACATTTTTACATGCCAAAATTTGGAATGTCCTAACTTAATTTGTGCAAGCATTACTAAGCAGTGAAGAATTACGTATGTAAGCCGACACCCCAATGTGGGACAAGCAAAACGTATTTTCGAGAAACGGCTTCAAACGCGCCTTTTTCTATGAAAATTAAATGCGCATTTTCTGCATTGTCGTCAACCTATTCCTCATAAACTTGGAAGTGTTTGCTTTTTGATAACTCCACTCCAAATTCAAAACGCAAATCGATTACAGAGAGCTGAAAACGAAACACCTGCCTTGTAATCATAATTGAAGGAGCTAAACCATGATTGTGGCACTCGCCGAAAGCGGCGCCACCAGCCCATGAAACCGCAGCTTACAGCAAACCACTCCAACCTGGACCGCTCTTCTTTTGTTTTAAACTAATGGACCAAATAAATGCTGATTTTCTGAAGCATAGAGCCAAGACACCGGTCGCTTCCGAATTCTTTACACTATACAGTCTGCCATGTGATGAACTAAACAGTTCGGCTTTAACGAACCGTGAGATAACAATCACAGCAATGAGAGATATAAAAAATCATCGTAGTATTCAGCTGTCCAAAATAACTGCATTTAAAAATCATTCGTAAACAATGGAAGAACAAACGGATAGACGACGTAATTACAAAATCAAAGGTATTTCCTCGCTTGATCTAAACAACATGTGCAAGCAGCGATGCGTAAATAATTATTTTATTGATATATCCTCACACACCTTTCACGTACTTCAAGTGTCCACCTTTCTAAAACTTCCTAATCAATACTCCAGTTGAAACCAAAAATTAAATAATAACTTACTTGAGAACAGAAATCTCAGTTACTGTGTCTAAAGAATCCAGTGCTTTTGATACAAACAGGATCACATAAGTCATGAAAAAGGGCGTTTAATTGACATGCTTGTTTAAATTTTGTCTTCAGCTTGAGTTTCAAAATTGTCATAATTCTTTATTATCCCCAGACACTGCTCCTTTTGATTTCCTTGTAAGTTAAAAACCTTGTTTGGAAATTATCCTTGAAAAGCCAGGACCCTCCGCAACCCGACAAACAGTGGCGTATTGCGGTGGTGTCGAGGACTCGAGGAGCGGCTAGTTGATTTATATCCGGCCCAGATATTGCCTCCATTATTATACCCGCCGTTGGCGAGCACCTACCACATTGCAAAACCTAAAACACGCGATATAACTAACATCCCCGACGGTTTTCCACTTTGATCTCTACGATCAATTAAAATTAATAGGGTATGTATTCTTTGTTGCGCGGAAAAGGAAAAGGTGCAGGTCTTACTCACTCATAAAAAACTAAAAGTATCATCAATCATAGACATCATAACACAATTACGTCAGTGATTTGAGTTACGCCTTGTGCTAAACTGGGCGTCGGTCCTACAGGTGTCCTACTTTTTCAAATTGACTTAGTTGAAAAATTTTCAGAAATCATTTTTTTGGAAAAGTGGTTGGGGGAATACTATTTTGCATGCCCTTGATTAAGGCAATAATTCACTTATCAAGATAAGAAATTCATCGGTGTACGATTTTTTGACCATAATTATTAGTTTGGTAAAATTTCGATATAAACTGAGGTCTATGTAGTGAAATAAATCTGGTCACAGTGTAATATGTAGTATTAAATAAATGCAAACAGGAATTGATTTAATATTGACCTCCCTAACGTGAAGAAAATAATAACGATCAGTTACACGGTATCAACCCTCGCGTTCATCAATTATTCTTAATAAAAAATGTTTCATGCTTTGCGCCTATAAATCTAAAACGAATAAATAAAAGGGTGGTTTTGCAATCTCGTAAAAACCGAGTTATAAAAGTACGAGCTTCACTCCGTTATTACATTCGACAACAATAGAAGCAAGGACAACATGCTAATCGGAAAATGTTATTAAGAAATTACTGACATTCCATGCAAATTTTACCAAATTTTATAATCTGTATAATTAACTTATGCCCTAAATTTCGGGAATTAGTGTAATGGTGGTCTGAAAATCATAAAGCTCTTAAATTATAGTAAGGAAACTGTAATTGTTATAATTTGTTTTAGCTCATTGAAAAGGTGAAAAATCTTAACCATCTCATAATAATTCAGTTATTCCGTACATTCGTACGTAAAAAAATTATAAATTTCTAATGATTCTACGAACTCGAGACACAAACGGAGTGAATTTTATCTTATCTTTATTAAAATATTATCGCGCCAACCCATTAAATAAAACTCAGTTCCGTCCACAAATCAATACAATATATTACGGCTTCCCAGTGATATTAATCGAAAACTTGTTTTGTTACTTACCCATCATTCCTTTAACAACAAAAACGTTTACCTGCGACGTGTGTTTTTCACAACTTAATAGAATTATCTTTCCATATAATCTAGTTTACAGTTTACACTACATATATGATACTAGATGCAAAACGGATGTTCGCGTAATAGTTATTGCAATAATTACATTTATCGCTATAATATCGTAAATATCTATTTCCATTTTTAAGTTATTCGGGTTTACTCTTAAACAAACAAGACGTAACTTTTCCATTCAATAAACTCTATTTTCTCCATACAGACTGTCCCAGGGGTGCGTAATCGGTCTATAATTTTTTTGCTATTTGAAATATTGCCATTTCATTATCCGGTAGATCGACTTAAATACACAAACTAAAAACATTTTTATCATACACACCCTGTTGTATACAGGGTGGTGAACCATAGTTATATTTTTTAAATTTAACACCCTATATATTTTTACATAATTAGATTCTACGCAAAAAAATAATGTAACTTTATGTATTATGGGTCTATCTCTTTTCGTTTCGGAATTATTCAACTTTTCGTTATAAAAAAGACGAATTTTTGAAAAATCACTGCGAAGACGCCACTGCATATTTTCCAATAAATTTGATACAGAAAAACACAGAATACCCCGTAGTTTTAGCAATAGTCGGCTTTTTCGTGAAACACGCAGATAATGTACAGGTGTACCAAAACGCAAGAAGTTGAATAACTCATTCTTTTCAAATGAAACAGCATGTATTTCTTCACACGTAAGGATAGCATTTTTCATAAGCTTTCTAATGATATGCGGTTTGTATAGCAAATTTGAAATATTTCTTTAGAGTTCAAAAAAAATTTTCTTTTTTTATTTATTGTATTATTAACTCTTGATAAGTGAAATTCATTTATGTATCAAGTAATAATTAGATTACTAATGTAATTAGTCACATTAGTACATATCAAAAAATAAAAATTACTATTTGACTTATTAGATTATAGGCTAACAAAATTTCTTGTATTAAAATGCATTTTTTTGAAAAATCTTGAAAAATATTTTAAATTTGCTATGCAAACTCCATACCATTAGAAAGCTTATCAAAAATGCTATCGATACATGAAAAAAAATACATGATGTTCCATTTGAAAAAAATAAGTTATTCAACTTTTTGCGTTTTGACACACTCTGTATATTATCTGCGTGCTTTAACTAAAAGTCGACTATTTGCTAAAACTACAAAGTATTCTAAGTTTTTCTGTTGCAAATTTATCGGAAAATATTCATAAGCGACTTCGCAGTGATTTTTCAAATGTTGGTCTTTTTTGTAATAAAAAGTTGAATAATTCCGAAACGAAAAGAGATAGACCCATAATATTTTATATAAAGTTACATTATTTTTTGCGTATAATTTAATTATGCAAAAATGTATAAGGTGTTTTATTTAAAAAAATATAACTTTGGTTCACCACTGTATACAACACCCTGTCTATAAAATATTTTTAGTTTGTGGAATTTAAGTCGACCTATCGGATAATAATAATACATTCCTCAGTTTTTGCAGTCAGTCAAAAAAAAGACAAACACATTCAAAACTATAAATGATAAAATAAAGAGATAAAATACCAAGATTGCAAAGATTAATTTTTGTATCTTCTCGATCAATATGTATGTTGAAAACAATGAGGGGGTGGTTTCTGGTAAAATAATATCAAAGTATTTATTTTGTACACCAGATTTCCTCAAGATTTCCTTTGATTTCTCCATAATTCCCTCTGATTTTCCCCAGATTTTTAAAATAATTTTGTGCAGATTTCCTCTGCGGAAGTCCTGGGTATTTATAAGCAAGTTAGGTATTCCGGTGAGCTTTACAAACTTAAAAATTGACTGATATCAAAACTAGCTTGTGTCGTTCTTTTTTAGAAAAATCCACAAGTTAGTAGATACCTAATTATTTCAATTAATGTAATGCAAAATAATTGTGTTAAAAATACATTCATCGGCTGGAATACTTTTTTTTATGCCAATACTGTAACAGCATTTTTTTTTAATTTCGGGTCAGTGTAAAAGAACCTGCTGGTAATTACAACCTGATCTTACTGAAAAATTATGAGCCAAGATTCTCTATTACGAATAATTTCCGCCATGAATTTTTACGAAAGGCCACCAAGTCACAACAATCATTTTCTATTTCAAATTTGGAAACAGGTGAATCTGAATCCAATTGTAACAAATTCCTTCTTATTGGACTTTCATGATAATTTCCTGGTAACTCGGGACAAAGTCTTCAGACAGTTCTTTCTTTAGTGTTTTTATCCATATATTGGCCGTTCATTTCTAAAAGGCGTAAAACCTTGGCTCTGAATAAATAACGAAATAATAGTACGTTTACACAAGATATTGTTAAATATCCCACAATCGTGGCGATACAGTGTTAAAATATTTATGAGCATCGTAAATAATAGCAGAACAACTACTTAAACAGGTGTACTGCAATGCTTGCCTTATATTACGGTAAAATCTAGCCAAGCATTTTTAAAACGTTGCGCTGGACCTGCTCGGTAATCCCAATGA
The DNA here is from genome assembly GCA_939628115.1 of Tribolium freemani. NCBI lineage: Eukaryota > Metazoa > Arthropoda > Insecta > Coleoptera > Tenebrionidae > Tribolium > Tribolium freemani. The sequence goes on along the minus strand of OW626785.1, from coordinate 11,928,985 downwards.
AACTCACGTGTACACCTGTCAGAAGAGCTGGATGACTCTTTAAAGGTTATGTAGCTCGACCAACAATAATTGTTTATTTAATTCGAGACAAATAGCACAAATGACAACAATAATAAACATACAACAATAAAAATAGCAAAACATAAAAGTACAATCAGTGACAATCACAATAATAAAACGACAATTTTCCAACCAAGCTCATGAAACTTGGACAAAGAAATTCCAAGAGTTATTTCTAAACAGGATTTAAGTACTCACCTAATTTTTCTGCTGCAAGTTTTCGTTTTTCTTCAAGTTTTAAATAACACTGCAAATAAAAGAATACCGCGGTAATGTTTATGGTAATTTTAGCAACTGTTCCGTAAGCACTACGTTAGAGTTAAACCGATTTCACGTTTTTCATGACGAGTTGGAGTTCATTCAGAATTGTAACAAATTTTCTTTTAATAAAAATAGTTCGAAGTGACAGAAAAACAGACTAAACCACGCCATGTTGTTTTATTTGAAATAACTATCGCAGCGCCATCTGGCGGCGACACGTCCAAGATTCGATATGCGAGGGCTGTCATTTAAATATTTTCCCTTTTTAAACCAGTAATTACTGAAAGAAAAGCACATTCTTTCATTAGCAACTTCTTTTCACTAATGAGGTAGATAACAAACCAATTTTTTATTAATTGCATCGCTAATTACAATTCACATTCAATAATAATTTATGAATAAATTTCAAAGATATTAAACGCGCTCATTACAGTTTTATTTGCATTTATTAATTTACCTTTCATCCACCAAATAACCATCAATTAATTTCAACTTTAATTGGATAATGAGCCGCATAACACATTCAAATAAAAACGAATGGATTCATAAACAGTTAAGCGGTTTTATGGCCGAAATTATTTACGAGTGCAACATAAACGCTACATTATTTTAATTATTTTTAATATGCATACATTATTTGTTAGCAAAAAACAATCTCGAGAAAGAAAAAAGTACGTACCCATCCCGCCCACACACCTACAACGTCACACAAGGAAATAAAATCAAAAGGTGGTTGATTTAGTTTTATACCAATGTAAAAGCAATCAATACATTTAATACATATGCATATCTGTGTTGGACCTAGTATTGTATTTTTTCAGCGAATAAATAATGTGTCCACATCAAGATAAACCACACTTTAGTTGACCCTGCGACTTTTTTGACCCTGTGGATCTATTTTTTTGCGAATAGTGAACAAAATCATAAAACGAATATCGTTAATTTATCAGTGGTAAAACCTTAGCGAGAAGTTATTTAGATCTTATCCCGAACATTTTACTAAAATATTATAAAAATAAATAATACAAATTTCTTAATTTATATGAATAACGTGAATATGCGCCATAACAAGCCCAACATCCATCACTATATCTGAATCTAAAGAATTCTTGTTTTCGTGAATTTTTAGTTTAACCAAATACGATTTATAGTTGACACGAAAGTCTGAATTTTATTTCTGTTATCTGAGTGGTACCTCGATGCCATTTAAATGAAATAGTGAGCACGTGTAACCAAAGCGTTTGTAGTTTTATGAACGAAAACTGATTTCGATCTTTAATGGCTTAACCAGTCGGATAAAAATGATTCATTAAATGGCCTGGTAAGCAAGAGAACGAGAGGCAATTCGTATTTCATACAAAAATTAAAAATATGTGTTAAATGACTTAATTCAAAAATCAAATATAAAATGTCCTAATTACAGCGATTCGAACTAAGTACAAGAAAAGTCTGCTAATCACTTATTAACTATACTATACAGGGTGTCCGTTTTTCGAGCTCCACCATGGGGATCTCAGTTACTATAAGAGATACGAGGTCGGTTAAATTAGGACAAAGTTGTGCATTTTTATACTGAACAATTATCTGAAAAAAAAAATTGATGTGTCATTGTTAGTTTTTGAATAATTGGAAAAAAACAAAATTTGTAATTCTCGTTTTTATTTTTTCAAGCGAAAACCAAAAGAATTAGACGTTTTTAACTAGGACGTTCATCAGGCACTTTTTTTACAAGGAATCCAAATTTGTCATCGCATTTTCCAAGGCGTTCTTGATGTCAGAGTTACAACACTCAACTTTGGTTTTTGTTATAGACGCCATATTCGATTTTTGTATTATTGAAAAGTGTTTTTATTTCTGATTACAACGATGTATGACATGTTATGATCGAATCTTACATACTGATCACAATGAAAACAAGGCATTTTTACGGAAAGTGCTTTAGAAAAAACGTCAACAATTTTGTTTTTAAACAAACTAGATTTTAGAAGTTTAATTGAATTTGGATCTGGAAGGTCCACATTTCCGCCAAGATTACTTATTTAAAAACTAAACGACATGATAAGCTAGAAGTTTATATTTTGTAAAACAAAACAAGACAAAGTTATAAAAATTCTGCTATTATCCGTTTTTTTTTAATAAACAATTGTCAGTGTCAAAATCAGTAAGAATTTTTGTTATATGGCTTTAATTGAAGAAATGTATATAACTAGGTGTATTGCTCACCCCAAATCCGCCGGGTACGTAATATAAATCTAATTTCTCAATTTTCCCTTTTAAAGCGATATGAACTACTTTTATACTTGATTTTGACACTGACAATTGTTTATTAAAAAAAACGGACCATAGCTTATTATTTAATAGAACTGTCAAAAGTTAGTTTGTTAAACAAAATTTTTGGCGTTTTTTTCAAAAGCACTCTTTGCAAAAAAGCTTTTTTCTTAATTTTAATCAAGTAAGATTCGATCATATCATGTGGTACATCATTGTAATCAAGAACAAAAAGAGTTTTCAAAAATACAAATGTCAAATATGGCGCCCATAAGAAAAACCAAAGTTGAGTGTTGTAACTATGACATCAAGAACGCCATGGAAAAGGCGATGACAGATTTAGATTTCTTGTAAAAAAGTGCCTGAAGAATGTCTTACTTTAAAATGTCTAATTCTCTTAGTTTTCTTTTAAAAAAATAAAAGCGAAAGTTACACATTTTTAATTTTTCTCAATAATTCAAAAACTAAAAATGACACATCAAATTTTCTTTCAGGTGATTGTTCAGCATAAAAATGCGCAACGTTGCCCTAATTTAACCGACCTCGTATCTCCTATAATAACTGAGATCCCCATGGTGGAGCTCGAAAAACGGACACCCTGTATATCAAAAACTAATAATCACACAAAAATCAGGGTTTGCTATTAAATACTTTATCTTTCTTTCTGCATGTGTAAATTTATGTAGATTTCTAGTGTCATCCTAAAATTATTTGTGCCAAAAATACTTAATTATAACTCATTTCATTTTATAGTAGAATTTTGTAACAACGCATTTGCATTTTTTTGAGTGAAATGGAGCACAAATTGAGAATTTCTGGTGGATTTTTTTAGCTCAAAATGTGTCGGTGAGTTTTAGTTTTAAAACAGAATCCTTTTCTCATACAGAAACTCTCAATTTGTGCTTTATTTTTCACTACAAAAAATTCAAATGCTCTGTTGCAATTCTACTATGAACTGAAATGGGATATAATTAATCTTGGAGGCTATAGCACTAAATGTTGATTTACGATCACGAATTAAAATTTAGTTTGGTCATTATAATGTTCTCTGAACCAACACTTAGTCAAAATCCATTGTTTTATTTTCTTTTTTAAATAAGAATTAAAGCCAATGATACAGCCAACCTTATTATGTCACTTATCGTGTCATGCAATCGCAACGCATTTTTACCGCACAAGAGAATAAATTACACAATTATTCATTTAACGGACACCAATTCTGTTGTACCTTCTGTACACCATAATAGGGAAACCACACAAAATCGATTTCATTAAAAATAAATTTTATAGCATTTTTTAAAATCGCTCACGTTAATCGTTTGGCTTAGGGCAAAATATCTAAACTTTATGCAATCAAATTCATATATTTAGCGTCAACACGTGCATAAATAGCCAAGTTATAGCCGAAATAAAAGAATTAATTTTAGCAACAGCCCAACTTATGAGATAAGAGACAATAAAATTTCTAAAGCGTATTTTTTAACTTTTGCGTGTGCAAACAGAAAGAAAAAATAAAATAAACAAAACAATCTGAAGCCGTAAAAGTTTTATTATTTCTAAAAATAAATTACAAGAAAAACTTTCTCCTGCTTGTTTCCATGGCATGCCTTCTCCCTTCAATAATCCACTCATACTGTCCATACTTGCTATCAAAAGTCCCTTTCTGTAATGACCTCAACTTCAAGGTAAACCTAGGCCCCAATTCCTTCAACCGAGCCTTTTTGCCGTCTTTATCAAATTCATACCTAACAACAAATTGTACAGTGTTTACAATTTCAATTTTACCAATTTTTTCTTGCGTTAATATTGATTAAAACAATGTTTAGGAAACTAACTAAAAGCATATTTTTTTAGTGAATATCACTTTAAGTAAGCCATATCTGATTTTTTTATGGAGAAAAAAATAGTCACACAAACCTATAGTGCCTGAAAAATATGTAATCACGTTGATTGTGAAACGTGACCGCCCTGCGCCCCACAAATTCAGGCTCGTAGTGAAACAGTGCCCCCAACATTCTCCCAATAGTCAACCCCAACCTAGTTGAAAAATTATTTAAAATCACTTCAGGTCTGTGGTCGTTGATGTCTTTGTGATTTTTGCGCAACTCTGTCGTAATTTTGACGTTGGAAAGCTTAAAGTGTGCCGTGGGGCCATTCGGTAAATGAATAACAAGTAAACCGTCAGGTTCATGACGATTTTCATTAATAACAAGTATATCGGTATAGTTTCGCTTTGTGGCGCTCTTTATAATTTTTTTAACACCCGACCTGTTCCGGTACAAGGAGACCGAATTTGGAATGATTCTGGTCAATTCACGTCCAAAAATACGGGTTTTCTGTAAGTCGGTAAAATAGAATGTTACAAATATGTAAATAAAAAATTGCAATACCCTCAAAGGATTGTCAGAATAAGTGATAAGGACTTTAGGCTCGTAGGACTGTTGGTAATACTCGCTGAATTCGTCGTTATCGAAGTCGTTTCTGACCAATTCATTTTCTTCAGTGTTAACATCCTCAACTGTGGTCTCATCTTTCAACCTTAAAGTTTCAAGCGTATGTGGTACCTTTTTAGCCCCGCCTTCCCTCTCACGCTCTTTCTTTGCCAATTTCTTCGCCTAAACAACGCAACTTTACAAAAAATTAAACGAAAAGGAAACTAACCTTCTTCTGTTCCTTTTTTGCCTTCTGGTATTGTTGAGTTCGCACTAATTTATTTTTAATGTGTGAATATTTGTTCTCATTTGGAAACAACACTGAGCCACTTTTGGACGGTTTTAATTCAGTTTTTACCTCAGATTTGTCCTCAACTTCCACGTGCTCCTCCTCAGCCGACATTTTTTTTTTTGAATTCGTTTGACAGTTACTGGGAGTTTTAGTTGATAGAGTTGGTGGCTGTCACAACCAACCAAATAAGTAGTGCTCCTACTTTCCCCACAACACATTCAAATACTTAACTGACCGACTGTACCGAAGCCCCATTTAGGGACTTTACTTATACTTTTGACAGATTGATTTTCTAACCGCAACAACAAAAACAATATTAATTTTTACGTTTACTTATCATGGAAAGAATTATAATTTAAAACCAAAAGCCAAGCTATCGCCAATTCCTTAATTATACGATGAATTTAGAACTGTTGGGTGAGTTCCTACGTTTGTCGTTTCCTAACCAAATTTTCAGAATCTTTCGGTCAGAACTACCCCGAAGAATTCGACGGCACTTTAGACTCGCTCTCAATCGCCGTAACATGCGCTTTCAACAAACGGGGGACACTCCTAGCAGTGGGTTGCAATGACGGCAGAATCGTAATTTGGGACTTCCTGACTCGGGGCATTGCCAAAGTTATATCAGCCCATGTCCACCCGGTTTGCAGCATAAGTTGGTCGCGAACCGGTTACAAAATCGCGTCCGCATCAACGGACAACACTGTCTGCATCTGGGACATCCTCTCCGGGGAATGCGAGCAGAAATACCGGTTCCCATGCCCCGTTTTGAAGGTCCAGTTTGAGCCCAGGAGCATGGAAAGGCTGCTCGTGTGCCCCATGAGACACGCGGCGGTTTTAGTCGACACGAACGGGGGCCACAAAGTCCTGCCAATTGACGATGATGTAAGAAGAGAAATTGAATTTGGCTCAAACACATTCCGGTTTTAGGGCGACTTGAATATTTCCGCTTCGTTCGATAGAAGAGGCGATTATGTGTACACTGGTAACGCGAAAGGAAAGGTCCTGGTTTTGGATTCACGAACGTTGGAAGTTAAGGCCAGTTTCAGGGTTATTTTGGGGACTTCGAGCGCTACAGCGGTCAAAAGTATTGAATTTGCCAGAAGGGGAGAGTACGATTTTTCTTCAAATTGTGTCTCTTTAAAATTAATTGTGATTTTTGTAGCTGGTTTTTGATAAATACCGCAGACCGGGTGATTCGTGTTTACGACAGTAAGGAGGTCCTAGCGTGTGGGAAAGACGGGGAACCGGAACCTATCCAAAAACTGCAAGATTTGGTCAATAAGTGGGTAAAGCACAGTGTTGGTAAAAGTTTAAACTTGCTTTTAGGACAATGTGGAAGAAGTGTTGTTTTTCGGGCGATGGTGAGTACATTTGTGCCGGTTCTGCGAGACAACACGCGTTGTACATTTGGGAGAAATCGATCGGTAATTTGGTTAAAATTCTTCATGGGACGAAAGGAGAGTTGCTTTTGGACGTAGCGTGGCACCCAGTCCGGCCTATTATTGCGAGCATTTCCTCCGGTATTTTTTATTGTTGTTTTAATAGTTCAATTTTATAAAAAAAAATCGCAAGGTGTTGTGAGCGTTTGGGCCCAAAACCAGGTCGAGAACTGGTCCGCTTTCGCGCCAGATTTCAAAGAGTTGGACGAAAATGTTGAATATGATGAGAGGGAGAGTGAGTTTGATATAACCGATGAAGATAAGTCGGTTGCCAGTGGTGGAGATGATAAGGAAGATACTGATATGGAGGTTGATGTGTGTGCTGTTGAACCCGTCCCAGCTTTTTGTAGTTCTGATGAAGAAAATGAAAACACCGGTTGTCTTCAGTTTTTACCGATTGCCCCAGAAGTAAGTCTTTGCGACCGGAATGGAAGCCAGTTTATAATTGTTTAATATTAGATAGAGGATCCTGAAGATACGTGGACTCCTGCTGATACTAATTTACCTCCAGTGGGACAAGGAAGCGGACCTCCACCTGCCAAAAAGAAAAAGTACAAGTCTTATGATGTTGCGCTTGAAAACACCAGCGATGCAGGTAATAATTAATAGGAAACAAGCAACTAATTTTAATAAGTTAATAAATATGCAAATAACTAATTAAAAAAATTGTTCTAAATTAGTTTAAACTCAATATATTGAGTTTAAGAAAAAATGAAAGATTTTTTACTGGATTCGGTTCAGCGATTAGCTTGATTTAATAATTAAAATTTCAGCTTTAGATTAGTTATTTAACTATATAACAAGGAGTGTACACATTCTTACATCTCTTATTTTAAAAAATTTCAAGTCAAAAAAGCAAATTTGGTTACTTTAAAATCTCAAGAAACACTCCTGCTATCTCCCGTCTCAATAATTTTGTTCCTTGTACATTTTATAAAGTTGGAACTGGTTTGTATTTTTTTCCGTAGATATTTTGCGATAAACCGATGACTTCCGTTCTTTTAATTGCTCTAATTTTCCATATTGTTTTTGTTTATCTTGTGCTCACCGTCATTTGAACACAACCGTTTTTGCTGTAAAAATGACAGAAATAGAGCAACTTTTCCATTTTCAGAGTTTTAAACACGTTTTGAGATAAAAACGCATTTTTTTTCACGAAACTGACTCAACTACGATTACCGTAGTAGCGCATTTTTCATACCCCTCTCAGTTTTAAGAGCAATGAAATAAATAAATAACAGTGGTCATAAGGCAAACAGAAAATTAGAAAATACAGTCAATGCATTGTATTCTCAATAGCAAGAAATAAAAGAACGTCTTTGGGGCCTAAACCGTTAAAGATAGACATATTATTATTATGATATCGTGGATTTTTTTTCTAGGAGATTTGATTATCTACAATTTTCTCTCTTACATTTTTCTTGTATCTTTAAAAGTACTCACTAGTTGAATTTAAATTAATTTAAAACAATTTGGACCTGACATTCTATCTTGTTTCGCTTCTAGTATGTATTTAGTTCTGCATGGGAGACAGATTATAAAACTAGGAAGGTCTAAATTGTTTAAGTAATTTAAATTCAATAATTCAATAATTTTTGTGATCATCTTATCCTCACCGTTACTTACATTATAGCCATTTTGTATAATAAGTTGTAAATAATAATTTGCGCAGAGTATAATTATGGATTAATATTATGTTATGATTTTTGACCTTGCAGAGGTGCACCCATTGCTCAGCAGCAAGACGAAAGACAAGCAAGTGATGGGCGGGAAGAAGGCGGCGGGACGGCCCAGAAAATAACTTTTTAATTTCTGTCATTTATTACGTTTTATTTAGAATCAATTTTCTTTATCGTGCTGTCGTAAAATAAAATGTATACTTTCAACAAAGTGTTTAATTGATTCTCTATATTACATGGCCTAATTTTTAAATGTAAAAAAAATAACAAAACTTACTTTTATAACAGGTTTCTCAAACACAATCAGAAACAACATGTTTGACGTTTGCATATCCACACAAATAAAATCACGTATGTGTTTATGCACAACCTGTTATGAAATTAAGGGTCAAATGCATTAACAATTTAAGTTGTTATCTAAGCCTACACACAATCAAGTCTTGGAACAACTTCAATTTCTGGAAATATAAAAACAATTATGTATAGTATATACAAAACTGACTTCATTTTATTAATAAACGGTACAAATTAAAAAATACTAAAATCCGTTTTCCTAGTGACAAATTCAACGATTATTAATTTGAAATATTCACTTCATTTGAATAGGAAGTTATCCAATCAGAATTCCAACACCGAGTCTAAACTGATTTTTGTTGTGGTTCAAAAGCCCGCTCAGAGCCAGCGTAAAAGGCAAAGGACTTAGTTTTTTCTCTAACACGGCCCCCACGGACCAGTTTGAATCCACATGCCCCTTAAATACCACTTCACTCTTTGGCAAGTCAACTTGGTACCCTATGGACGCCACGGACTCCTGCATCCGCGGGTTCGCCTCCAGCTCCACACCTATCTGCAACTGACTGCTGGCCTTCTGGTAGTAGCACAAGTGCACCCCTGACACCCCCAGCGTTCCAGATATTTGCGTATTTTCCGTGGTATATCTGCGAAAAAATTGTTCAATTCATTGGGTAATATTCATAAAAAGTATCAAGTATATACTTTTGTAGTAATAAGCTTAAAAATCATAAATAAATGTTTCTACTTATGTCGATATTCAAAAAATAGAGAAGTTACTAACAAAAATTAGTATGTACTTATGAAATCACTAGTCTGCTATTCGTTAGACTTTTCTGTTTCTGCATAAAAATCAAATTACTAAAAGACGCTCTGTTTGCCGTATGAAGAACTCCAAGAAACTTTAAAGCTATTTATCATTATAAATCATTTTATCATTTTAAAAAATTGTATTGAAACCGCTAAACCAATTTTTGTATTACGTTAATAGGCTGAAAACTATCGGCTGTAAGTAACAAAGTTTGGTAGATTCGAAATTTTCAGATGATTTTTCATCGATTTCGGTGCGTTTTGGCTGCCTCTGGGATCATCGTAACCAAACGAATATGTTTGGGAGATGATATGATGTAAGTATTTGCTCATAAGAATAAGCATCTCTTTATGAATATGGATTCAAGTATTTACTTTTAATTTGAACTGATACTTTTAAGTAAATGCTAATACTTATAAGTATCTAGTAGTATATACTTATAAGTAGATACTAATTTTTATGAATATCACCCATTGATGCAAGTTCAAATGACTCGTACTTTGCTGCAGCACTTAGGAGAGCTATTTCGCCCCCTGGTATGGCGGGCCCCTTCTGGTAGGCGAGTTCCGAACCTAGGGCTAGTCTTGGCGTTACGGCTTGCAGGTAGTGCAGGACCATAACCCCAGACCCTGAAATGATGTCCGGGTTCGCTACCGTAACACTGGCAGTATAGTCAGATCCCTTGTAGTTCATGGTCAATTGCCCAACAGTGAATTTCGAGTTCTGAACCTACAATTCACGAATGAGACAACTGTAGGCCTTTAAACGCGCCAGTACTTGGGCCCCAAATTTCGCCTGAATTTTGGAACATAACTGGTGGATAATTGTAGCGTTGAGGTTCCCTGACGGGTCTATGTCACCTAGCAGGATAGGATAGGCTTCGCTGGGTGAAATTTGCTTAGTTCCTACATAAGTCGCCCCAAACCTGTACCCGCTAGGCGTGATGGAACTCATATTAATAGTGTGCGAAATTTGAAAATGATTGCTAAGACCTCTCGTGAGCATCACTCTCGCGCCCTCGAAATTCGTGGGGAATATGTCTGAAAGCGAGCGCCTTGAACTTGAGGTTATGTTGCACATTACAACTCACTTTTGCATTTTGTGTGGATTTCCTCAAGCGGCCCGGGGTTTTCGACTTCCTGGGGGGGCCCTGAGGTGGATGTCTCCGTCTTGGCGTACGGGGTGGCTGATGGGGGCGGCGGCGGAGGCGCTGGTGCCGAATAAGCGTGCACGTTACCCATTCTTTTCTAACATAAATTTCCTAAAAACCAGTGGATTTTGGGCCTTTCGCTTATCACACTCTGGACATGCACATGTGACACCAAACGAAAACGGACCAAGAGGGTCACTAAACGTGATAACGAAGAACTCCACACATTTTCTTCCAGGAAAAAATTACGATGACAGATTGTGACAGGTGCCTATTTGATCGACAAAGAGCAGTTCCGCGCCCAGGTGGCAGCACATGGCGAAGATTTAAAATCCAACTTTTAAATCCTGTTTAATCATTAAAAGGTCATTTAAAAAGTGACGGTCAATGATTAATGGGATAACGCAGTCATTTAGTTACATGGTTTAGTCGCCGTTATTTCAAAATAATGAATAAATAACATGAGAAAAAAAATATGGGTTATGCAACCAATTATACACGTTCGAAGGTTATTTAATAGTAGCATTGTGTTTGTTGCATTTTAATCCGGTACAAATTAATGTGCTCAGTAAAATTCTCGGTAAAAATAACAAACGTAAATAATACACCGTTTATATTTCACAACTGGACAGAAAAACAGGTCGATTTTTTTAAGTGAAATGAAATTTGTTTTGTTAATTTAAAATATATCCCATTTCAGTTCATAGTAGAATTGCAATTGACAGTTTCTGAAAAGAAAAGAATTCTGTGTTAAATAAACTAAATCCCAGCGACACGTTTTGAGCTAAGAAAACCTACCAGAAACTCTCAATTTGTGCTCCATTTCACTGCAAAAAATTCAAATGCACTGTTGGAAAATTCTACTATGAACTGAAATGGGATATATTTATTTAATCTCCCCTAATTAAGTCTTCGATTTCTGGGGCAAATAAAAAACGCTGGTTTAATACAGAGTTTATACATAAAACAATGCGTACGATACAAATGATTTATAAATAACTACAATACAACATATAGTGTAATAATTAGCGATGCATTTTCTTACCTAGTGACTAGAATACTGATAGATTTAAGTCTTTTTGAATTGTTTAATATCCTATCTGCAGCGTGAGGCAAAGCATATGTAGCGAGTTCGGCTCTACATTGCAATCAATAAAGTAATCACATCTGTTACATACAATAAATATTTACCCATTTATGATAATCACATTCATGTACAATGAAGAATTGCATGGCATATTTTATAACAAATGTGATTTGAGTGTGAGTTCCTGACAAGACGAATACTAATTTAGATTAAATACTGTTAATACATTGGTCAAGTATATTAAGTACATCGTTACAAACATTATGTAAAACACTGAGGTATAAAACATTATAAATAGGTACAAATTTTCAAAAATGTTAAGTGTGAATATTTTTTAGTTTTCGTGAGTTTATTATGAAAAATACATCAAAACTTTGCTCAAGGAATAAAAGCTAAAGCGGTACTTAATATAAAAATGGCAATTAGGTACTCAATTAATATCAGCATTTTATTAACACCGGAATCGTGTAGGTACTCTAAAAGTTGTGCAAGTCAACTAAAATTACTCGATAAAAAGCTCGAAAATCACATTAAATACTTTATATTAGGAAAATAATCACTTATTCAAGTATATCCGTTCTGTTTTTTAAAAAGAAACTATAATATCCTGTACAAAACAAAAATAAAATCCAAGACAAATATATACAGATCAGTTGCAAAAACAGTTAAAATAAAATTTGTACATCATAAATAATTGAATGAAACAGTTACATCGCAGTGCTGTCCGCTTTGAGCGTCTTGCACCTCTCCTTCTCCTGGTTGTTCTCCGGGGGTTCGCATTCAAAGCTGGCAAGAGCGAGCGCATTCTCGTTTAAAATTGGTCCATGTTGCAAAATTGAAATAACTTTGGGGTCCTTCTCGAACGGACACGTCACCTGTTTCCAGGCCATAAACTCCGTGACCTGTTTCGCCAACTGCCAAAACTTTTCAAAATTTATATGACCATTTGGAAGTCTGCAAGCATAAAAGTCAGAGGTTTGTAACTCACGCGGGGAAAACTAACTCACTTATTGGAACAACCCTGGTTGAGGAAATACAAATCTTTGACCAGCAAACTAAAGAACGGAATCACGATTCTTTGTCGCTGGTCTTTAGCGCCATGGCTGCGCCACATGGCGGCTTTAAGCGTGCTTCTGTAGCTGCTAAAGTTACTACTGGGGTCCATTTGATGTTCGAGTATGGCAAATTTACCAGAGTGGATTTTGTTCCACTGAAAAAATGGCTTAGTCATGGGTTTGGGGGGAAATAAATGTGACTTACCGTTTTCTTCAGCCTTGAAATTGGAGACATATTTAGGCCAGCTATGATGGCCATCAGACTGTTGAAATTGCCGATGTTGAAGCACTCACGGCCTGTTTCAATCCAGTATTCCACAACGCGCACTCGCTGTTTTTTCTTCTGGTACTGAAAGGCAATTATTTAAGTCACAAGTGTTGAAAACGTGGCATTACATTACGAACGAATATGTGATAGGGTGAGTAATGTGAGAGTTTTCAAAAGTAACATATATTATTTGTGCTGCCGTTTAGAAAAACAGTTTTAAAATCACCTCCTTCTTAATAAAAAAAAAATGCCCTTCCTGAATATTTCGTATAAAATGCATTGAAACAGTGATCCCGAGTTTCCGTAAGCAACGGGAGTTGAACAATAACGTAATTAACAAAAAGTGCGAAGAAATGATATAATAAAACAAGATAAATAAGAGGGAGATGACTTTTTCATTTGTTAAATACTTGTCTGAAAAAATTAATGTGTGAAAAAATTTCGCCAGACTACAGCGCCAAAGGGTATAGAGTTGAGCTTAAAATATGCCCAGGCGAGAAAATAATTACTCTATAAAGACAATTTATCACTAAATACAGGGTGAGTCAATAGTGGGTTATTTCTGTTTTTCTTTAAATATGCAACCAATAATACTGATTCCAGCTGACCAGATCGGTAATCGTTAAAAAATTAAAATTAATCCACGATTACATTGCTTTGGGTATTGTCAAGTTTGTCTTGATAGTTTTGCTAAAATTTCATTATGGACTCTTATTATTTAAAAGCTAAAAAACCAGTGTTGATTCAATTAATGTTTTAAAAAATCAAACGAAGTAACCAGTGGTAAATGCAATTCGTATTTTTGGTTGCATCTTAGGACATGTCAGAAGTAACCCACTATTGACTCACCCTGTATGTCAAATTTCAAGTCAGTGTCCGAATTTCGAATTTTAAAAAATTCCGGCACACTGCAAACAATTTGTTGTAGAAAAGTCACTGCAAATTAATTACCAAAAAACGCCGCGGGTAGATATGAGGCAGTATGAACAGAACTATCAACTTGTTACCAACCCAAAGTTCTATAAAACAAACTCACCTCATCCAAAATTAAAAGGTTTATTCAAAGTTTAAAGAATTGTTGGCTTGTTTTCGACAAAATTTATAGAAATAATTGTGTTTCTAGTTAAAAACTATACTAAAACGTTCAAAAAAGACAAAAACAATATTTTCTGTTCGGTGATATAGCGATCTGTTTTGATGAAGACAGACCAAAAAAACTTGAGAATTTAGTTGAAAAAAGGTGCCTCAAGTTTTAAAAAGATGAAAATAACACCACTTTGGATTAGATTTTGTGGATTTTGGATTATTTTCAACATTTTTGCTCAAAAATGAGCAAAATCAGTTGAAACAACGTTTGCTGATTTTTTAGCCTTTTTATTAAGCAAAATATTCCGGAAAAATTGTTTTCTTTCCTTTCAAAAGAATGCTGAGATACTCAAAAAAGGGAAAATTAACAATTTTTGTCAAAATTTGAAGAAATAATAATTACATAATGTTATGTGATTTATCGGTTTGTTTTAGTAAAATCTAGTAAAAAGGACATGATAATTTAGTTCAAAAACGTGTCTACAGTTTTAAAAAGATAAAAATAACACCATATTTTGTGTTTTTTCGCTTAATTTTGACACATTTTTGCTTAAAAAAACAAATTGACCAAATTTGGAGAATTGTTGGCTTGTTTTTAATAAAATTTAAAGAAATAATTACATTTCTGGCTGCAAAATGTACTAAAACGATCCGAAAAAGACAGAAACAATGTTATATTACTTATATTCGTTTAGCTTGGTAATTTAACGGTCTGTTTTCGCGAAAACTAATACAAAAAACATGAAAATTTAGTTCAAAAACGTGCCTAAAGTTTTAGAAAGGCATAAATAGCACCATTTTTGACTAGATACTGTGGGTTTTTGTCTTATTTTCGATAAACTTTTGCCCAAAAATGAGCAAAATCGATTGAAATGCTGATTTTTTGGTCAGCAAAATTTGTTTTCTTTTAAGTCAAAAATATGCGAAGGTTTAGATACACGAAAATAACAATTTTGGACCAAATTTGGAGAACCGTTGGCTTGTTTAAAAAAAATGCATTTCTAGCTAAAAATTACTAAAACGCTCAAAAAAAGACAAAAACAATGTTATTTTCGCTGAGTTTGGTGATTTATCGGTCTGTTCTAAAGGATCTAACAAAAGAAACTTGAGAATTTAGTTCAAAAACGTGCCTAAAGTTTTAAAAAGATAAAAATAACACAATTTTTGACTAGATTTTTTTAGCTTTTGACTTATTTTCAAATTGAATGAAACAAAGTTCGCTGATTTTTCCTTCAATTACTCAAATCAAAATTATGCTTAAAGTTCATTCTTCTTTTAAAACAATAGCAAATTGGTGTAAATTGTTGTCATGTTGGTATAAGGCATTACCAACATTTTTTATGGGTTTTAGGTTGAACAAAACAAATTCCCATTTCCCTGTTTAAGTGCAACCCTATTGTTGCATTTTCCGCGTCACTACCATCTTTATTTCTTGTTTTTTGGTTAAATTTTGGTTACGCTTGCTACTTTTCTGACATTAAAAAAAAGTATTGATATAACATCAAATGATTTTTATAATAGAGTTGTTCCGAAAGGAAAGGTGGACTTTATTGTCTACCAGTAGCAATTGAAGGTAATAAGCAATTTATGTATTTATTTTTTTAAACTTTTTTTTGTTTGTTTTCGCACCACTAAGGTTTTGTCATTAATCAATAATCATTACCATTGCGACACGATAAGGTCAACGTTAAATATCAAATGGTGCACAAAAAATTATTATGCCACTCTTGTGCGTGGTTTAATACTCACTTTACAAACTTGCGTCGCTACGAAATAGCTCAGTCTATTAAACCATTGCACGTACTGCTCCAGATTGTGCGTCTTTTTCATATCTTTGAACGAAGTTTCCAAATGCGGATTCTCCTTAGCGAAAGCTTGCACAAACTCCTCCGGGCCTATGAAGGAAAGCCTTTCGAGCTCAACGTGGGTGAGTTGTTGTGCAAGAACAGCTGGCACTGGACAAACTTCCGAAATATCCGTACAGTTTTCATCTTGCGGTTGCGCCGACAAATCTAGCGTTTTTTCGTACTGTTCTAACGCGGTCAACCTCTGAAGAAGGTTGTGCAGGAGCGACGAAACGATCCCGCGAATACTCGGATTAATGGCGCAACACTGCTGAGTTATTGTCCGGACATGCTGCATGACCCTCTCATCCCTTCAACCAAATAAACCCACATGACAATCGAACCAAGTGAGGCAATTTGAGCAAACTCACCTAAAGTCGTAAGGGAACGTTTCGGTCCATTCTGCAAGCAATTGTACTAAATGTTCGGCGAATCTGGCCTGCCCTGGATGAGAACCGCCGCCGTTGGCACTTCCCAATCCCTGTTGCGTCTCACACAAACTCCGAACTCTGGCAAGCAAATCGTGAGGCTTAATGAATAGGCGTGAAGACAATAGAAATGCAAATAGGTATGCCCTATCTGGGTAGTAGACGTCGGTCGGAACCATGTGTTGAATTAAAGCTTCAAGGGAACCAGACAGCAAGTTGCCGTCGCGGTAGACCAAGGCCTGGGAAAATGTTGGTTCAATTAAAAACATCACAAGTTTGATTAGCAATTTTGTCAACGATATCTTACATTATCTGGCTGCAAGGCGGTATCTGTGGCGTTTTCCTGTACTGCCTCGCCGTTGTAGACAGTCGAGAAACTTTTAGTTTGAGGAGTTTGTGGCAAGCTCTGGAGAGAAGGTTAATTGTTAGCTTAATTAATCAAAAGCCAAGAGGAAAAACGATTCAAAACGCATGCAGAGAAACGACAAAGCCTTCGATTTTCAAATACGTGTCCGTTTGAATCAAGCAACTAATTAATTCAAACATTTAAATGATATTTTACTTCCTGCACGTTCCGGACTCGTTACTTAATAACACCGTTCCACATGTTTTCTTTTTTCATATATATTTTTTTTGTTCTAATGACGTAGGCAGAGAACCTGATTGAGAACCTCTTTGTTAGCAGTACATATTTGCTTAAATTTCAGCAAATAGTGGGCAAATACTTCACGTATTACATAATATTAAGTAGAAATAATAAAAAATAAGGAACAGGTCAACAAGATACATACTAATCTTAATAATAAGACAACATATCCAATGCAAACAAGAACTGTAAACCTACTACAATAAAAAAATACAGTGTGCCTTTTAATGGTCGATTTTGCCTAGTTTGAAATAAGTTGATTTTTTTTTAAACCTAAACCAAGAAACACTCGAGAAGTTAAAAGAATGAAGAAAAACTCTTAAAAGTTAAGTAACTTAAAATTTTTAATTAAAACACCCTGCATTTTGTTTTTACAGCTTTGCAGCTTAAAGACTTTTAAACATTTAATTGTTTCTTACTGATTACAAAAAAAATATTTATCTTAAACTTTAAGTATTGTTTCAGTAGCCCAAAAGGGTATTAATTTTGTATACAGACTGAACCAAAAGTAACGCACAAAATTCATATCTTTGTTATTAATCATTTTTCAAAAAAAACCTAGAACAGGTCGATTTTATTTTTTTAAATGACAACTGACATTTTTTATTAGTGTTTTAGATATTACACATCATTATCTTTCTGGTACTAAGAAAAAATAAAATTAAATTAAAAATTAAAAATAAAATTAAACATAATGGGCTTCTTCTTTTTGTTCTTGACTTATTTTATCAGCGGCAATTGTTTTTTTATAATTTTTTTGTATAATTATCAATTATAACGAACACTTAATATGACACCTAAATACAAAAAATTAACAAAAAACAATCACTCCTTATAAAATAAAGCAGGAACGAAAAGATAAATTTCTTTGTGCAATACTCTCAATAACTTTTACAACTGTTTTATTGTATTTTCTCCTTTTTTTAATTTTTTTTGCCTTATTTTTTTGAATTTTTGGTATACATTTTCCAGTCAGAGATTGGACTTTTTTAAATATCCTGGAAACATTTAAAATCCCTGAGATCTACGTATGAGCGGGGTACTGTTAGGTTGGTAGTATTCCCGCGCTTGTAATCCTCCGCCGATTTTGCACCTGTCATGTTTTGTGGTCCTGTCAAATCCGAATTCAAAACGTGTTGTGCTAAAGATTTACGATTAATTTTGTTTAACGACGTTTGTAAAGTGTTAATAATCGTTTTTAGATTGTGTTCTACTAATTATTTATTGTTGATAGTGGACTTGTTTTTGGTCATTTGAAGACATTCACAAGACGAAGATTTTCAAGAATTTTAACAATTTTCCTCAGGTAAATGCAAATATTTCTAGTTGATTGTTCATAAGGGCTTAATCCTAAATATTGTGATTCATCAAAACGAAAAATTAAACGGTTTAAAGAAAAAAACAAAATTTGGTCCGGTACTACTTGAATCGCGGAGTGTTAGTAACTTGTTTTTCACTGAATTATTGGCTGGAAATACTATACAAATGTGTACTCTTTAAAACACTAACCAAAAATGTCAATTACATTAAAAAAATTAAAAATGACGCTACCACTCAAAAACAAATGACACTTAAATGTCAGTAATGTAGCATTTAAAAAAATAAAATTGAACTCTTCGAGAATTTTTTTGAAAAATTACTAACAACAAAGATATGAATTTTGTGCGTTTCTTTTGGTTCAGTCTGTATATTTTTTTAAATGTTTTAACATTTTATGAGTCAATGATGTATTGTAGCAACTCATTGGGGTGTCCTGTACTATGTGCCCTAGATCTCGGTTTAAACACAAAAAAACAAATACTTTTCTGTTTCCTTTCCTAACGCGTAATACGCGTTGGGCAAAAGGATGGAACCAAGCGCTTTGTGCCTAAACTATGTTTCTTACGAAAAAACTAATTAGTACATCATCAACTATTTTAAAAATGTGATCATTTTTCAAGAATAAATTTTTCCCAAATTCTTTTTAGTTTTCGAGTTATTCAAAAAAAATTTTTTTTCAAATGGCACCCTACTATGGCGATTTTTTTGGTAAAAGATTATGCCCTAAGAATTACTTCTACGTCAATAATATTGTTTTTGGACCAGTGTTTTTTTTTTAATGAATTATTAAAATTGCGGTCCGAACTCATTACGAAGATTTTTCGAATTTGGCCGAAGTGATTGTATTCATGGATGTTTTTTAATCCACTAATTTGATTCGTCAAATTTTTCGCAATTATAAACATCCATGGAAACAACCACTTCGGCCAAGTTCGAAAAACCTTCATAATGAGCTCGGAACGCAACTTTAATAATTTATTTAAGAAAAACCACTGGTTTAAAATTTATTTTATTAAAGTAGAAGTTGTTTTTCGAGTTTAATCTTTTACCAAAAAAATCGCCGTAGTAGGATGCCATTTGAAATTTTTTTTTTTGAATAACTCGAAAACTAAAAGGAATTTCGAAAAAAATTATTCTTGAAAAATGATCGTAGTTGATGATGTACTAATTAGTTTTTTCGTAAGGTACATAGTTTAGACACAAAACGCTTGGTTCCAGACTTTCGCCCAACGCTGTACGTAGTAGACTTTTTAAAATACCTACAGACGTTCTAAAGTTCGCGAAATCGTTGAAATTATTTTTTTAACAATGATTTGGATTCCTTTCGTTTGTGCGAGCATAGTTCCGGGTTTGCAACAAATTTTCTGAATAGAAATTGATTTTATTTTATTTATTTTCTAGACATACTGTCTTCATTGTTTTAGAAATAATGTACAAACAAGAAAACGAAAAATATCTTTCAAATATGTATTAAAAGTATACTTACATCTTTCAATTTCTGAGAATTACAAAATAATTTAGAGTTTATTGCAGAAAATACTTACGACAAAATGCATTTCAAAATCGTATTCAAATCATGTGTTCAAAGGTATCAAAGTTTCAAATTTTATTGACATTTTCAATGTATCAATACGGTTTAACAATCTAAAAAAGCATACAGGAAATGGCAATTATTTCAAAAATCGAAGGTATTTGTGTGGTGCACATCAAAGGACTGCATACGCAACAAATTAACAAAAAGTCAGTTTACATTACGTTGATTCATTGGACCAAAATTATTTGAAATGCCTATACCAATAAATTTTATTTACCTCACGTGGAGCGTACACTGGTGGATAGACAGTTTTATTTCACATGGGTATAAAAATAAGTTGATTATTATTGCAACAGGCGTTGTATTGGACTTTTGTATTTCATTATGAAACAATTTACTGAAACCGCAACCCATACATTCTTTATTGCACTAAATTGCATCAATAATTCGTTATAAAAAGACAGTCGAATTAATCAAGTAAAGTGAATCAAGAGAAGCTCATTAAAACTGACCTAGATTTTAGTTGAAAAATTAAGCTGTCTGGAATAAATGAAGCTTAGTAATGGAATTAATCACAGATCCGTTGAAGTAAGCTCCCGGTTAATTCAATAAACAACAAAAATAACCAAACTTACCCTTCTATTCGAACAGTCTTTTGGTGTGAGGTCGGAAGCGACAGTTCCAAATATTGTGGGCTAAAAATAAAGCACGTGTTCCATTACAAGAATTGTAGGCGGTTTGGCAAGCAAATAACACGCAACTTGTCACAAAAATGATTCAAATTTTCAAAACAAACAATCTGGTCGAATTTTAGATTTCGCAACGGCGGCATTTGTTTATCGAATAAAAGTTTATTGTGTAAATAATCAATCGCGGCCTTGCCAGGCGTTAAATGCAATCGCGAAGCGAAAAATCACACTTACGGTAAAATCCTTGCGATAACCGTTAGTCCCATTGAACGTGCACTTCCTGAATTGGTCGCTCAAAAAATCGGGTTCGTCAAGCGAACTGAGCGAGTCCGCCGAGCTAGGCGTGAAGTCCGCCTTGTTGGTGGACGTGGAGTTGCTCAGGTGGCCTGAGTCCTTGCTCAGGCAGGTCTTGGGCTTGTAGGTCGGCCCGTCCGACTCGCAGCTGGACGCGCTTGAGCTGGACTCGAATTTTCCGTCACTTCCAGTCTCGTAGCCGTTGTTGTCCGAGTATTTGTGGCCGTTTCTGGCGTATTTGCCGTTGAGGAGCTCAGCTGTGGGGATGATTTTGATCGGTTCGTAAACCTCGGTGATCGCACTGGTGTAGAAGTTCTGCTCCTTTGTCTCACGACTCCTTTCGTCCACGACCTTTCCGTCTCTGGACACCGTGACTTCCTCCTTGGTCACCGTGGTGGATTTGACGCTCAGTGAGGTGTCTAACTTGACTGGGGCTTTCAGGATGCCCGTTTTGATCAAGAGGGTGTTCAGGAGGTCGCAGGGCGGCACCTGGCCCGTGATTAGCGCCTGCTTTATGGCCAGGCCGTCCCTGCCTTCGAGGGTGACAGGCATGCCGTTAATGAACAACACTTCTTCCTCCTTGATGGACGACTTTTTCTCGCAATCGACCACTTTGGCGCCCTTGCCCAGGATCGATTCCACCGTTTCCTGGATTTCCGGGTCGTCCATGTTGCGGCTAATTGAACAGATTGGTGACGAAGAGCTATGACGCTATTTCGAGAAGCAAGTCGCGATAGGGAAACCCCAAACAATTGGATTTTGTCTAGTGAAAACACCGACGAACTTTATGAAGCCATTTAGAGTCCGTTGACATTTTCCCCGGTTCTAGTTTGTGATAATTTAACTTACACCAAATCTAACACCAACGTGAATACCCTTTATTGGGTTCACATAAATATTTAAACTCAAATCTAAAATCAATACAAGAATTTTTTGTACCTGAACACGTTATCACTATCAGTTTTTATTTCCTTGTACGTAACTTCAAACTTTTGAAACAATTCTGGTGATATTTTTTATTCGATGTGGAATTTTTGTAAGTCATCAATTACGCCTCCAACGGCTGCAATTTGCTGAAAGGTTTTATTGTTCCCATTTGAAGTAAGTATCCGAACGCGCGGTAAAGGTCAAGTTCAAGAATTCCGCGGTATAAAATATTCTTGGGAAATAACAGGGACAGATCGAAACTTCACAAAAAATGGGGTTAGCTAGCTGCAAAAATTGCTTTTTTGTGATTTTTTGGATCAACCAAAAATTACTAAAATAAAGCAAAAACAAAAAAATGTGTGTTCGACTCAATAAAAATATTTTTAAGATGGCAGCACTTCTGCTGGTAATACCGGAAGTCGATAACAACTTTCTTGTTTGTGTTTTTGAGTTTACGAGTTTTTTTAATTTTTGGATTTGCACATATGATATCAAAAATCGATAACTCTGCCATTTTTAAAGATTTCCAAATCGTATTTCGGTACACAAAGTTTGTATCTTTCCTTCAGAGTGTTCGAAACTGCAAAAACGTTAACAAACTCCAAAATTTTAAGATTCAGTTTGGAGAACAACTAAAAGCTCCAATTTTTATTTCACTCAACTAAATGAAGGAGAACCTAAGTATAGGTAATTATTTTTTAGTTTATGTTGTTTTTAATAGTCAGGACTGTTATGCACAGTTAGCCACTGAATAAGCGACAAGTACAAAATGTTATACTTTCCGTTAAAATAAAATAAATTCATTGAATTAGGTTTGCAAAACTTTGATTCCTATTGTTTCTTTTCTCGTTTCAATGACATCAACCTATATGTAAAAAGAGCTATGGCTAATGAATTTCTTAATGTCCACAAAAAATAATTACTATAATTCTCGTCAATTTAGTGAAATAAAAATTGTAGCCTTTTATTTAAAAAATTGAGTGAGTTATGGGTATTTGAAGTTCTGCAAACACATAACTTTAGAAATTTGGGATTTGCTAACCTTTTGTAGAAAACTGAAAACACCAAAGGGAAGATCTAAGCTTTCTCTTTTAAATGCCCAAAAAAATCAAAATCTTTAAAAATGACAGAGTTGCCGATTTTAGAATTGGAAGGTGTAAATTCAAAATATTTCAAAGAACCCTAAATATTTTAAAAACGGCTAAATTTTGGTAACGTATAGGAAAATCCCTTAAAATAACTTTAGTAATCCGTAAAAAAACATAGCTTTCCATTTAAGATAAGAAAGTTGATATCGACTTCGATTAAACCAAAGTGAAATATTTTCATTGAACAGGACCAAACAGATTATGGTTATGTACAAATTTTTAGATGACTATCATTATTATGGGAGCAAGAGTTCAGTATTCACTAGCACTCTGCTTGAAATAGTTTCTCTAGCAATGTAATTTTAATACTTCTGTTGACATTCAGAGACATAAACAAATAGCTCTCATTTATCGGTGTTTATCGTTCTCATATCAAGATACGTTTTACGATGCATATCACAATAAAATAAAATTTTATCGCTTATACATTTAGTAAAAATGCAAATAATCTGTGTATTTTTCACTTCCGCATTTTCCTTTCGTTTGTGACTGTTGGAATAGTAAAACCAGGTCGAACATTCCGTCTGAATGTTTATTTACGTTTGGCATGAAATGAGTAATATTAAAAAATTTCCTTGAAATAATATTAATTCTGGAGCTCACGGCTGTTAAAATACGTGCTGCTATCAAAATCCGAATAAAAGCAATAGAAAAGCCGATAAAGCGCTTTGCAAGTTCTGATATTGTGGTGCATCGGAACTAAACAAGTCTTTTTGTTTTATTTGTTGCAGTACGTGGAGGTCTGGCTATAGTGTATTGTGCAGCCGGCAACCTCTGAACTAATTTTCACTGTGGTGTAAACACAAATCATCTCAAGTAATTAGTTCCTATAGCTCCATATTCTAACTTTAAACAAACTCAGCACTTGTAAATTTCGTTAAATTTTCATAAAAACAGGATTTGTTTAATCCCCTTAGCCCCCTACTGTGGTCATCTCATAACAATCGATAGAGCTGACCTAAACATACTGCAGCAGGACAGTCCCGTTTGACGTTGCGGAAAACGAAGATTTTATCCAGAAAACTGATTACGACAGAAACAATTTAAAGATAATCAATGGCTTGTGTGAGTAGGCATATTTCCATAAAACGAAAAGGTGTAAACGATAAAAGTTCGTCAACCCAAAAATTTCAAAATTGGAATTTAAAATCCATTAACTGAATAATCCGAAACGGTGATAACAATTATATTTAATTAATAAATGAGCACGTTTTACTGAATAGGGTTATTTAGATTAGACAAAGCATAAATCGTGATAGTTATGTGAGGTTTAATTTTCAAAGCACGTAAACTATAACAATAAAAATGCAATTTGTGATAATAATAATATCAGATTTTTTATGTGTATGATGGAAATTCTTTTACTTTCTCATAAAAATATCATAATTGGTAACGGTTGATTCTCATAATAACAAAATCTTATGTTGTACGTTTTCTATACTCAAAGTGGTCATTAAATTTATACGGTAATGAGATTACGAAATTAAGATACTGTAAAATCTAATATTAAACGACTGAAGCAGTTCATTATAACTGTGCCAAATTTCTTCTTATTACCTTATTAAAGTTAGTCGAGATTTATTTTGTTTACCAATAAAAAACTTTACAAATATTGATCTGGATTCCAAATGAGTTTTTTGCCAAGAGCCTTCATAAATTTCAAATATTGAATTTTTACCACTAGTGGCAATACTCAAAAGCTTGTTTAACCAAAAAGCTTTTATTTAGCTCACAATGTTATCTGTCTGTCGGTTATTTTTTCGGGGCCAAATTTGAAAGGGTTCCCGTTGTCACAATGAATTGAAATTTTGCACATTACTTAATCTGCGTGACAATGCAATCATACCTAGTTAAATACCCCCTAAAGGGGTTAAATGGGGTTTTGAAGTTTTAGGTTATGTTTACAAAGGGGTTCTCGATTTGTAAATTTGAGAGGGTTCCTGTAGTCGCAATGAAATGAAATTTAACATGCTTACGTAATCTGCGTGACAATGCAATTCTACATAGTTAATTACCCCCTAAAGGTACGTGTTAAATGGGGTTTTAAAATATTAGGTTATGTTTACAAAGGGGTACTCGATTTGTACATACCGTAACTTATACCGACGGTATAACTTAACTTATAGACGGTATGTTGCTCATTTGGACGTCACGGTAGATGCGCAGTGTAATAACAATAAATCTATGCAATAAATAAAGATTAAAAAGCAAAAAATAAAAATATAAAAAAAATGTTTTTGAAAAAAGCTTTTATTTAAAAGATGCACTAAAAAGTAAAAAAATATGTATTTCAATCAAAGGAGAATATTTTTTCTTACAGATTAAAATTTTAAAATTTATAAAAGCTTTGGGAGTTATAAAACTACGGCATTACAGAATTACTTTGTTGTTTGTTCAGTTGACAACTCCCAAAGTTTTTATAAATTTTAGAATTTTAACCTGTAAGAAAAAGTATTCTCCTGTGATTGAAATACATTATTTTTTACTTTTTAGTGCATCTTTTAAATAAAAGCTTTTTTTGAAAAACATTTTTTTATATATTTTTTTGTATATTGTTGGTAGTTGGCTAAAATCATAGAATCCAGTAGCTGAAATTGCAAAATCTCATTGTCAATAATCGTTCTGCTGAATCATTACTTTTCATCTCAAGCTGTGGGAGAAGTTTTTCCTTGAATAAACGGCATTCGTTCATTTTATTACCGTTTATTGAATTTTTATCACTGTCCCACACAGATTTTTCCTGTACATATACACACAATGCACATCCTCGACATGCAATCCTCTTCCTTAAAATTCCTTGCAATTCACACATTTTGTGTTACATTCTCACCGCATGTTTTACATATTTTGCAAGGTAATTATTGTTGTTATTCAGAACGTGCTGAACTTAAACAACAACGGTTTGCCGTGATGACAACTAAAATATCATGTTCATTATTTGATTTAATTACCTGAACGGAGCGTGTTCTGTCTCGATTCTTAATTACCAACAAGACCAAAAACTAGCTTAATATAATTAACATGACTTTCGAAAATTTCGTAACATTATGTTCTATTTTTCGGTTTGTTTTACTCGATAAAGCTAAACCGGTGTCTATAAATGTCTTGTGAACGCAGACGTTCAGGAATAGAGGATATGGTTTTGAAATTACGAGTAACTATTTCCAACCGCGACCTCTTTGAGTAATTTAAGTCGATCGATTGTGGACGAATTTTCAAAACATGTCGGACTGCTTTTCCTGGAACCTCCAGTGCACCAGCCACAAAATGTGCGCCGATAAATGCACTTCCTCGACGTAGGTCGGCCGACACTGCCAGGAAATTGAAGTTCCGGATATGGATATGTCATTTAATAACTAGGTTATTATCACCAAATGTGTATCTTCATCATGTGATTTCGAACTCGTGACGGTCGCCCTCAACACGTCCCGAGTTGATTGATTTATTTTCTCTTCCGTCTGGACGGTTACAAACGTGACCACTTCGCTGTGTAAAGCCCGTTTGATTGTAAACAAAATTGGATTGATTGAATTGTGCAATTAAATTAATCGGATTAGTCCACTAGTGGCCAGAACTGGCTGAAATCCAGTCAAAAATGCCAGAAAATGTCGAGCCAAAACGTGGCGTTAGTGAAATATGCGAGGACATGACAATTTTTGCAATTCTGAAGAGTGGATTATTGTTTATCAGTTACAACGTTGTTGAACATAAGTTATGTGGAATACATTATTAGATTATCACTAGTTATTACATATTAGGCAACTCACTGTCACAATAAACTTTTTTTTCGATGTTATAAATTCAAACACATGATAAAAATGTCAGATTTAGTGACCATAAATGGTTTTATCAATTGGTACATTGTAATATTAGAAATATCCATTACTGTATTAAAATATATTAAAATTAAATTTTTTTAACCTGCTGTTACAAATTATTATTAATGATACCCAAGGTCGTAAGTACTTTATTGGTGTTTTCTTCGTACTTTAGATTTTTCTGTCTTTTCAATTTCTAGTAAAAAATTTGCAAAACATTTAATAGATCCAAAATGGTTACTGTTACTGTAGAGTGTAGAGTAAATAAGAACAAAACCTAATACCTACATCTCTTACAATACGAATAATAAATAACCTAAAAAGATTCATTTTTGTTTGTGTGAGCTGCTGAGCTGAAACTTGTTCAAATAATAATAGGTTTAGGTTCCCACTGAGCTTTATGGTATGAATATGCTCTAATCTGATTGATTGATGAATGGGTTGTTTGCATTCGTATTTTAATCCCCCTGTATTATGTTATACACATGCTGTTCTGACTTCATAAATCATAAAAAAAAACATTTTTTCTTGTTAAGTTCAAATGTAGTTAATGTTTACAAAGGATTATCTTCACTTTACTGTAATAATATTGCAAGCTTGGCTGGCTGCTTTTTCTCTAAGGTTTCGTTCATAAGGTTAGTGACTGTGTTAATCTGATTTTAAAACGAGACGTCCCAAAAATAAGTTTGTTAAGTAACACATTTAAATGCAAACTATGTTCAAGGTTGTCATATTAGTCCACATTTATTA
The DNA here is from genome assembly GCA_939628115.1 of Tribolium freemani. Taxonomy (NCBI): domain Eukaryota; kingdom Metazoa; phylum Arthropoda; class Insecta; order Coleoptera; family Tenebrionidae; genus Tribolium; species Tribolium freemani. Next base: position 11,901,405 of record OW626785.1, on the reverse strand, counting down.
ATCCTATTAAATAAACATTCGGTTTAAATCACCACAGCATTCGAAATTAATTAATAAAAATTCCTCGACAAAAGCGTAACAACGGTTTGTTAGAATTAAAAAATTGTAAAACAGGATGGAAGTGTATCGCATTTCACATTTTCCTACATTAACTGACAAGGACAATTATTACAGACGACAGCTAGGTCACCTAATTTTACTCCAATGGAGTTTTTTATTGGTTATAGTCATTATAGTGTCAGCTTACAAAGTGAAAGTCAAGTGAAAATTGCACAAAATTCGTAAAGGAATTTCTGTTCGCACTACTTGAAAAGGCAAACCGACGCATCATAATTTATAAGCGACGTAATGTGTACATTATAAATTGAGTTTCCACAATCCCGCCACTGACAGTAGTTCAATACTAGTAATTTGCAGACACAGTATCCAATTATCGTACTATAACAAAACACCAGGAATTAATTACAGTTAGTCTGCTTAATAAAAGTTTATTTACAGCGTCCATCACTGCCGCACCCTAACCAATTTTAACAAAATAATGAGAAGTAAACGAACCTACGCATTGATTGTTTAAACGAGTGTGAAAAACTCGGAGCAACTTTCCCCATCAACCTCCACCTCTACAAATATAGCAAAATCAAGTAATTTTACGAAATCGTTTCCTGCAAGCTTCGTCCTCTGTACCCAGCCTCTCGGGAGCCAAAAAGCGCCAGTTAAAAATAATCCGATAATGGTTGTAAAACGTCAAACGAAACAGCCGTTTTGTTAAGTGTTCCTCCCAATTAAATTTATTGATGTCAGTGCGCGTTTTTAGTGCACACGCGAGAAAAGATGTTATTACACACTCGGCTTGTTCTTTTCTAATTTTAACTTCAAATATGTTCTCTAACCCGAACTTGGCCCCTAGTAAATTTCAAACGACCGTCTAATAAAGGTAATAAATTCGGGAGTAGCCTTGGACCCGCTGCGCATCCAAATTGAACGGATCAGAACCTTTAAGAGACCACGATTTACCAAACTGTGGCCAATTCAAACAAGACGGCCGCACCTGGCGAAATAAACTGATTTGAGAAGTGAAGACTTCGAGACAGGTGCAGATTTTTTCAGACAAATTCTGCAGGAACAAGGCAAGTATCACATGAGACGCATTAGTCAGTGCTTTACATCAGTTATTTGCGGATCAAGTAAAGCCGCGCAAAAATAAACAAGGATTTCTCGTTAATATTAAGATCGATGGGTGCTGTTTTCATAAAAAATAGACAATCTTATTAATAGCATTGCAGAGTTGTAGTGTTTTTTCCATTCATTCATATTTAGCAGATCAAGGTTAACGAGTGGATTAATATTAATCCCATTATCACAAAAACATTAAAACCCACAGGTGGAAGAGTTTTGCGGTCGTACCAACTTAAAATTGTTACCAAAGGCAGTGGCAGTTTAACGAACTGTTGTCAATTAACTTGGGACAATAACAATCCTCTGATTGGAGTAATTTGTCAATTATTTTCGCTAACATTAATAAAGCATTATTAGTTCTAACCTTGGATGCATGTTTGACAATGAAAAGTGTTGACAATGTTGCTCAACTGCTAGCAACCAAGAACCAAATTAAAGTCATTTCCAATTTTGCGATTTATTTCCGTTTCTGTGATGGTGTCAGTTTAATCCTTGACCCTAATAACAATAGTACTATTAATTTTTTATACTATTTATGAGTCACTTGAAACATGTGCAATTGTAAACATCCATCTGCTTACATCCTTGGAAATTGCTAATTTTTCCGCGGGAAAATAAACAGGACTGCCTAATACAAACAGACTCCTTTATCTGCGTCATGCAATTCCACCCTTGCTACAGTTTAATGCATCCAAAGATTAACAAAATTATGCACAGTCATGGCCACATAAATCAGTTAATCTAAAAGAAGCTGAAAAAACTGATCGGTCTCGGTCTATTAGACTTGTGCCTTTTGGCGCCGACTTCAATAGTGTAAGATTTTAATAGTTTGTGGCACGAATTTCTCCAAGTCGAGTTCGCCACGGTTTAGCACTTTACCATCGAAACTAATCCGTTTTAGCGCTCGCTTTTAGGGTTATTTATAAGCAAAATCCACTTAAAAGACACTGAAAGTGTTTTCAAAGGATCAGGATTTTGTATTAGATAATAAGGAAGCAGAAAGTAATCAGAGAACCGACAGTGAGTTTGATAAATGTGAAAGTGTTACAAGTTGGATGCAATTATACAATGCTGTTTCAATTATTGGTGGAATGTAAAAACGCCGCCGACAATTAGAGCGCTACCGCGTTATGTAACAATTTGATTAGTGTTTTATACAGAAACGTCGAAAATTATCCATCATTAATTTAATTATCGGGTAATTAAGGGGAAGGTTAATTACTCTTAGTCTTGGAAGACTTGTCGCAAACGTGGACTTTTCGAACAACGAACATACAAATAAATTCTAATAACATGAAGGTAACAAGTACAAAGTACAAACTGCAAGAAATAAATAACTTATAAGTTGGTCGAGGTTTCCTCTTTTGCATACGATGGTTTATTGGAACCAGATGTTACATGCCTATTCCATAATCCGTTGTGTAATAAAGGTCGCCGCAAGGTTGTAATCTGATTCGAACCTTTATCAATGAATGACTTTGGGTGCTTTAAAATTTGTGTGGAGTTTATGATGCGGAACACCACCACTCCCATATGTTTCACTGGAAAAAAACGAAAAAATTTCACACTGGGTGGTAACTCTTTGTGGATCAAATTCTCCACGAAACCATGTCAATAAGCAACAAAGAAAAATTTGTGCTCTAATAATTTATTCATTCAGGGCCCTCTGTGGACGACGTAACAACTCGTGCACTTTTATTCCGAGTGAGATGCACTTCAGAGCCGGGATCTCGTTATTTTGCATGTGAACTTTGACGTCTGTACATTATCCAGCTCTCGCAATTTGCAATTCTCATCAGGGAAATCGAACCATTGTCACGAATGTGGACATTCAATATGTCTGTCGTTAATCCCCACAAGTTGTAGGAACGCGTTGAAATGCGGTTTTGCGAGGATTTCTGTCCATTTAAAAGCTGACAAAATACAAAAGTGTGATTGATGAATGGTTTTTATCATGTTAATGCGTCCATTTCCATTGGATTATCTAAATCAGGATGGATGTGAAGTTGGACAGCAGCTATTATTAACCTTGCGTCCACCAGTTCCGCTCGATTTATGGGAAACGCGACCGTTGTAACGTTTTAATACTACAAATTGTTACAATTACCCCATTTAGAGAGAAAGTGAGAATCAGTGAATGTGACGCAATCGTCGGAATAGAAATTCCGTGATAGTGGCGTAAACCACTTGATTGATTCTGCTACACTTTGTCCAACAGCAAGTTTCAATTATCGAAACAGAAACACATGGCCCGATTCGCCTCATTACGCACTAAACATTCAGGACGTAGCTGGTTGGAGATGAAAAATGTGCAGATCTCTTAATACCAGACACCACGTTATTCTCTTTTTCTTGTCTCGATAAAAGCGAGTTATTAATAGGTGCACGTCCCAACACCCACCAGGACCTTCAAAGAAAGTCCAGCTTTGCCAAATGACGGAACAATTGATGATTTGCGAGATAATCGTCCCATTATCTCACTGATTCGAAAATAACGGTTTGTGAATGGAAATAGGCTACACCCACTCGAATTAATTCCAAGTCGTGTGTTTGTCTTTGGAAAACTTTGAAGAGTAGATTAATTTGAGCTCGGACCCCTCACTAGAAAAAAGCTGCGTCATATCGTAAATTCGGGTCCATTTAGGCCCATTTAATTATAGGAATGTGTATTGACCATTCATCATTCTAATTGAATTAAAACGACGAGAGAAGAGTGACGGTCACGTGCTACTGGAAGATAAAGTATGTATAAAGTACGAGAACCTAAACCTCCTCAGGCACGTGCTCGAAACAATGGGGGAAGAAACAATTTCCATTAATCGTCAAAGGTAGCAGGAAGACGATTTAACAGAATAATCAACTCGCTGCATTTACATTTGATTGATCGCTTCATGCTGTGTCACGAAAGGACAAAATAAATCAACCACCCAAATCTCTTATCACACTCTGAATTAGCCCATTCCCTTTATCTCACGACATCTTAACTTTGTAGAGCGTCTTGAGACAACAAACGGGAAAAGTTTGCCTCCAGGGCGAGTGAAAAAACATGGGCTTTGTAGAAACTCGGAAAATAAAGTAGTGGTGCGACCTCAATCAACACTTATGTGTTAGCATCGCCCATATGGCTCTTGGAGGGTCATAACGTGCACCCCCTGGCAGAGACACGTCGAGAATGAAAGCAAAAAAGCGTCTGAGGTGGGACTTTAACAAACATCCATTTTCATCTATTCATAATTTCTAAAAGGATAAATGCATCACTTCAATTTCCGGATGTATGGGATTGCAATTTCCGGGCTGTAATTTATCGGTATTATATTGGCAACAGATACAGCAAATATGGAGAACAAATCAAATTGAAGCAGCAGGAAGACATGTCGGTGCTTTTCCAAGGCGGCGTTCAAAGGCATCATAAAATTGTTTACACTGTGGGAGTATAAAATTTTTCCGCGTACCGACAAGTCAAATTCGACTAACATGTTAATTTCTACAAACAGTTAAGATAAAAACGCCCAGGTTTTGATTGCTCAAAAGGTAGAACAAATTATTAGTTTCTGTATTTCTCGGCCCGAGTTGTATATGAAACTCTTTGAAACATCAACACAGGAATTAGTCAAACTTTTCCTTTGACAAAAATTTAATGAAATTAAACGGACGTAGTCTGAAGTCAAATGAATTCAAATTGATTTCGTGAAGAGAGAAGAGGTATTTAACGAGAATTCTCATTAAGCGCAGTCTCCTAACACCGAGCGATTAACTCGTCTAAATACTGCCAAAACACCGATTTGGCCAAATCTCTCATTCCTCAGAGTGGTAATATTGTTGAAAATTCAGTTCAGTTACCTAAAACTTGTTGAAAATTGTCTCACGTGAAATGCGTGTATTTTTTGCAAAGCAACAGTTAAATAAAAGCACGTATCAAACACACCTTCAATTACCCACTGTTTAACAAACCTACTTTTTTCAAAACTCAGCCGTAAAGGTTTAGAGAGTCTGAATGATTCATAAGAGCTTGTGGGTGTAGTATAATGAAAGCCATTCCATCGAAAAATATGGGGTTATGCAAAAATATGAAATCAGTAAACAGAACTTTATTGTGGAACGTAAAATTACTAATACGAAAGCTGCTCGTAAATTCTAACAAGAGAGTGTTTGCCAAGAAAAAAGTTTATGTATTTGACCATGGCCTTGTGTAACGAGGAATACATTATACATTAAACAGATAGGTAGTAAACATTCCGATTAGATAAGGGTTTTTAAGGATAAATTTTGGAAGAAACATTTCAAAATTATTACACGAGAAACAACGAAGCAAAGAATCAGTAGAACGTTCCAAATGGATCCTAAGTTACAACTCTTCTTGCTGACAGACTGGAAAAATTGGTTTTTCACTAAAATCTACAGTTTCCAATGTAATTTGAACGTTTTAATTGAATTATTTCAAACATTGGAAGAGAACAATCGATTTAATAATTGGTTTAATGAGAGTTTCGAGGGCTTTAATGACGTACTTTTGCCGTAATACTCTAAACAATGTACAGTCATAATACATATTTACCATTTGCAATTAATCAAATCCGTGAAACTACAATTAAGTATTTACTAGAAATGAACAATAGAGAACAATGACCGAAGAGAGTTCGCTTATCGTAAGCCAAAAATTTCCATAGTACCTACCTTTAATAGAACAATGATTTTTTAATGCAAACAAGTAATTAATAACTTCCTTAATGATCGAGGAGATAACGTGAAGTTAGGTAATAATATAATTCATAACAACCGGCTACAAATTTCCACATGAAACAGCGATTTTTGAAATTAACATCACAATAAGAGCCTGATTCTCGAGAACGCGAGATTTGAATTTCATCAGAACCCTCGCAAACGCATCCCTTAAACAGGAAATAAATATCAGTCATCAAAATGTTGAACGACGTCATCAGCGAACCATTCCTCAGTTAATAAGTGAAATCAGGAAGTTTCCTCGACAACATGAAGTTTTTCTATTAACTCGGGCCATTGTTACTCGAACTTAATCCAAGTTCTATGAATTGAATCTCAAAGAGTTGTCTTTTGTTAAAAAAGTAATAAAATACATAACTGACTTGTTACAGTAAGTGTCTATCCATCATATTGCAAGTGCACATGAACGATGTGAGGATTTATTGATTAGGAAAACAATACAGCGAACTGTACTCTAGCAATAAAGTTCCAAAGTGATGTAATAAAATATCTGACAAAAGAACCGTCAAGAAATCCCGGATTTAATTTGAATCGATCGCCAAGCTCATGAGAATCCTATTGGAAATGTCAGCCACACACACATTGAAAACAACAGATCTACTTTTCTGATATGAACGCGACTGGAAGCTTTTCCTCCCCAGATATTAATCGTTTTGCTCATTTCTCTTTTTTATGCTCCGTAATTTACATAAAACGGCCGGTATGTGGTTATTGCTCCAAACGCCAGTTTCGTGAGGAATAAACTTTTCCAAGAGTCCGCTTTTTATGGCATTTGTCACGTCAAGAAATAAAATAATACAAGCCAACCTTTACTCCGTGGCAGACATCTTCACCCTCCGCTCTGAATCAAACAGTCTGCACCCCTAAGAGCAAATCCCCCCAATGTGAGTCATCGATACCGCCTTCCAGTACAAGAATACGAGTGCATCAACCCCAATCCAGAATACGTAGTGCAATGATTGCGAAAAATATAGCGAATCCATCAAGTGCAAGAAGGATGGCCCAGAGTTTTGTGGCCGTTGTTAGTGTCTTCAAGATTGATCTCACGAGGGGTAAGAATTGATCATGCTTTATATCGACGGTTAAAATGATGATGTATGGGTTGTGAAGAGGGCAGATTGAAGTTTTAATGAGGCTCAAAACGCCTGATACAAAGCTTTAATTAGAATTACCACACCCTCATTATGCCACCACATCTACGGTAAATATTTACATAATTTTAATAGCTCCATGAGGGTCTTCGCCCCTGACAAATTGGTAAAAACTGGGCTCGATACTGACTATACATATATTGATCGTTGTTTACGCATAGTTGAGCAAATTTGAAACTGAAAGTGATCCAACGTATCTCACTCAAAGGCGATCAAACCTAATGCTTTATTAAATGCATAAGCTAAACTTGGCGGAATTTCCTCACAATTTCCGAACTGCAGGATAAAACAATGATGTTACAGCAGCAGGCAGGCGGAAACTCGAGAGATGAGGTAGAAAGTGATTTGATTAACTAGTGATGGAGAGAACAAGCGCCGCTAAAGCGTTTTTCGAAGAAATGCAAATTTTCCGACAAAACGCCCCTAAGTGGATTTTTCCACACTTTCCAGACAAAGTAGCAAAGCCAAGTCTAGACTAAACAATGATTACCCGAATGATTTATTTACGCGAGTGCCACTTGTAAATATTCCAGATTTATTACCATAAACCGTGTAAACATCATTACCCCAAGAAATTAGCTTAGTTCAAAGACAACCAGAAAAAGTGATTATGGCGTTCGGAAGCAGAAGCAGGCCAATAAATAACCATCAAGTGTTTTAATGAATTTATAATGAATTACGAGTGGTACTTGTTCGGCGAATCCACCAGACTATAAAGTTTACCAAACCACTCGAAGGCTAAAGACCCGCCAATGCATCGATGCGGGGCAAAGTTTACATACAAACGAACCGAACAAATTGAGAACAAGTAAACACATTTGATATTTATGACACGTTCGAGGCCGAAAGAATGACTGAATTTGGTGGCATTTTATTTGGCTAGTTTTACAGGATATATCGACTTGCATGATTGAAAAACCAGGCTGCAATTTTGTCTCTGGACGACGCAAGCAGATGCTTTTTGCAGCTGTGCAACAGGGTCGCTGAACAAGGTGTCAGATGCACAATCTGCACGTTTTAACAGATAAGCGAAAAGAACAGGATAATCTCGAGAATACCACTCAGCGGATTGCAATGCCGAATGCAAACATAGCAAGGTAAATGCAAAAAAATCAATAAACAGATTTGTTAAACGAGGAAATTACTCATAAAATAACTTTCTCAACTCTGATTGAAAAATCGCTTTAAAATTATGTAATAATGAATTAACCTTTTCAGTTTAATTATGAAGTTAGAGACCATTCATCTTACAAATAGCTCTGAGCCTTACTTTGTAATTATGAACCGCATAAAATACCAATCAACGTAATCCGCTGTTTTTCATTTTACTGGCGCTAAAGTATGAATAAACAACAAGAAACTCGATTAAACGATAAAACTGAAACATTAAATATTATCATTTACCCACCTTAATAAGACTGTAAATAAATAGATAACTACGCTGAATAAACACAAATTGAGAAAATTGTTATTCAATATATTATGTAGTAGCTTTATCTGTTTCTCGATTATTTTGACATCCTCAATATTAGCTTGCCCCCGTGGTATAAGATTTATGACGCTTGACCTAAAAATGGCAATAAGAAAGTGACAACAATTAGTATTCGGTGAAGGGACCCGAATTTGTTTTATTAGGTCAAACCAATGAAAGCAGAAATAAATTTGAATTAAGCCAATCGGCAATTCATTGTGCAATTAGAGACCTCGAGAAAACACAACACCGACAAAGATACTTTGCTATCTTATCTCCGGCTTGCATAATACGAGACGGTTTACTATTCCGCACACAACAAAGATTTCGATCGTGAACTTGGAATTATTTTGCTTATCAATGATTCACTGCCAATTATATATTCAGAACAGCACAAATTGTTGAGTGAGTCAGTCATGTGAACAGATTTTGTATTTTTATGGTGGCATCTCCGTCAGTTTTATCAGTTTGGCGGTCTAGACAGTCGACTTAAATTTCCGTTTTAGAGCGATAAAACTTTCTTGGACGTATCGAAAAATCAATTAAAATTTATTTATGTTTGATGTTGACAAGAATCATATAAACTTGATTGGCACTTGACAGTTACCAGCGCGTAAACCAATCACTTTCAAGGAAAACGCGTCTACTTTACATTGTGTGTAATTTCGAGTCGGAAAAAAGGCATTACAAGAAGTGCAAAAACTCCAACTCTCACACGTGTCCGTCATATCATATTATTTGCAACAACGCCACATGTACTATAATTATCTTTCTGTTCAGTTAATTAACTCTTGTTAAAGGTAGAGTACAACCGACGGCGATTTGATTAGACGGAGCTAATGAGTTTTTAATCAGAGAATCACACCCGCTCAAAATAAAGGTCTAGCCACTAGGCCGTGATTCCTGAGCGACATATAAACAATCGCATTTATGTGGCGTCGACCCATTTCTGCAGGATTGTTTCCTCGTTTACATTTAGTTACACTTTTGGCGGAAATTCGTGTGAAATCTACTGAAAGAAAAACATTTCCGTAGTTTAGACAAAAAGGAATAGATAAAAATAGTTGGCACGAAGCACTAAATTACAAAATAATTACATGGTGTAGCTACTCATTTGCATACGTGGAGGATGGGATAGTGGTACCAGTTGGATGAATCAAAGCCCTAAATTAACACTTTTCGCTGAGGAATGTGGACGTAGGAGAGGTGTAAAAAAGAACTCTGACAATGAGGCAGTTTATCTAAACTTTTAGTGTCACCGGTGGTACCTCGCCTACGTGTTTTGATGGTGCAGTGAACAGCAACCTGACAGCACAAAGGAGCGATTCAATTACGACGCTCCCTGCTATTCCTGCTAGTACTACTATATAAGTAAATTCTGAATACCTTGTAAATCTCAAAATACAGATACTTGAATAATTTCCAGCTATTCTTAGAGTTCCATAGAAGGGAATACAAACGTTGCTCAATACCGATAAATAGATCTCTGGTGTAGATTTCATGACGCCAGTTAGAAAAAGTATCAAGCACATGGCGGCCATAATTAATTCAGTGAAATCGTAGAGTCACAAAGGAATTGAAAAAACAGCGAACGACGCCAACATAGTCATCCAGTCGTACCGACCGACCGTATTAAAAATTCCGCGGAACATTATGAAATATCCGCAGGAAGTGAATCCATAAATACTGTAATTTATCTGAAAGTAATATCAGAAGACATCTGCAATTTATTTAAGTTAGATATGCATCGCGCGTATTAACATACAGATGCTGTAACTAGGAAAAGATCTCGAGAGTAGTTAAGTGAGTTGATAATCCTTCAGGCATTTAAAAGATCGTAAAAAGAAGAATCCACCGCAAACCGCGCCATTATCGCAATTTAAAATCCTGTTCAGCAAATATAAAACCATCTTTGAGCAATTTCGGAAAGGTCATTTACACCAACCGGAACCGCTGGGCACTCGCCAGGCCCTCGATGTTTTATCATCGTTCCAACTCGTTCAAATATTCATCAGGAGTAACTAGAACTGCCCCAGCTTTTATCTACTTGTTCCACGAGAGCAAGTATCTATTTAAATATGCAGCATGTGAAATGACAGCCCTATACAAGGATGCAACTACATATTTGCTCTGTAAAGGACCCGTCTGTGCGTAAAACTAACAATTTCATTCAATGGAGCTCTCAACTGGTGAACCGTGGAAAACACCAGTGTTACCTTTGCGCAAATTCTGATCACTATTGACTCAAACGAGTCTTTGTATCAGCTCATCAGACACTGACAGAAGCAACAATATCATAACGAATTTGAATGGCAAATATTGTTTGCACCAGGTTAATGACACTTCGTAAACGTTGTAAAATTTTGTCGCCTTTCAAATACTAAGCCGAAATTTGAATAAGATGAGATTCCGCCCACACCTTGCAACTTGTGAAAATTAAATGCAACCCTGTTTCAACTTTGAAATAAAATGTTGATCAACTCGTCCCAATCGTTAACAAAACACAAATAAATAATAAACTCGTCGTGTCAGCACTCTTCCTTTTTGGTCCCTCAAACAACAAACAAACCCACTTACGCCTTTCCGATACGCGAAAGAAATAAAAACAAATCCGTTATGATCACAGAAGCTCAAACCAACACCAACAGATCTAAAAAAACACACACCTACGGCCGATCATTTCGACCATTCGAGGTTAAATTTGTCCAGCAGATGAACATCTCAAGGTTCGTTTAGCTCACAGAATAGCAGCAAAATTGCAAAATACGATTGGAAAACTTTCTTTGCAAATAACTAAAACGAGTAAGAATTGCAAGTGTGATAAGTTGATAAGAGTTTTCTGACATTTTAGCGGATGGGAATGGCCTCCACATTTAAACAAATATTGAGATTGTGGTTGGCAGTCATGTAATAATTATAAATGATTAAATCAACGGAAAAAGTACAGTTTTAGTTGTGATAGCGTTTGGACGGAACAACTCTGACCTTTCGTAAATGATAATTTTATTATTTCAACGAATTTGGCATTTGCCAATTTCTAACAAAAAGGTTATCTACCATAAAATCGTATTTTTTATACATTGTTGTAGGGGTTAGGGGTCACAGTTTTACTATCAAAGTAGAATTAATTAAACTCTTTATCAACAAAAAGTTTTTGAATTTGAAATTTCTGGCAAAGATAAGGGACTGGCAACTCATGGTAAAGATTGAATTTTTTAACATACATTAAATCATTAAAACCCGCCAAATCATCTAATTTATTTGGCACTAATTGCTAAAGTAAAAAATAAATACATATAAAGACTTATTCAAATACTCATTAACTTCCATGATAGTGTATTTATGCAAAATTTAAACCATTTTTTGCTGCGATATTCTTTCAGAATAATTTTATATTGCATATAAACTTCAAATTAGAAAAACCCTCAACATTTTTGAAAACTTTATAAATTATATACTTTTCTAATTTACAAGTATGACTTGTCCTATGTCTTACACATTTCAAGATGCCTCCAATTATAGGTATATTAAAAAAAAAGGAAAAAGAAGATATAGTAAATCTATTTATTCGAATATCCTTAAATATTGAATACCTACAGAGAGGATAACGTTTTTTTATATACTTTAAATGAAAGATTTTAACAACAAATTACACATGTTTTGTGGTGTATAAACATGCTTGTGTAAAAACTAAAACGGTTATAATATTATGTATTATATTTCGCAATGATGTTAATACAAATATAAAATATCGGTTAATTGTTTTGAGCTGCGAAGTTTATTCATGAAGCTAACTTCATTTATCCTTGACTCCTTGTGGGGGGACCAGGGGTAGGTAATTTGGACAAAAGCTTTATTGGCACTTTGATAAAAGTGTTAAAAATATGAAAAGTTCAAGTGCAAATGAATTTGATAGGTACCTATATGTCCAGTATTAAACAAAAACAGTTGTACATTTTAAAGGCATTACGAAAAATAAATAAATAAATAATTTTTATATATTCGATGTTGGAACACCGGTTGGTTTTATACTAATAAAAAATTACGCGAAATTGCATTATTGCTGTTCATTATTGATAATTTTAATGCTTTTGTGGTAGTTAAAAGCCTAATCTATCGCTGGAATTACTGTGCAATAGTTATGCGTTTGTTTATTTACGTTTGCTTCCCCCGTTATTGATATTATTGACACCATATTATAATGAATGAATAAATTGTTTCATATCTAATCAACTCAAGGTTTGCTCTGTCTAATCTCAAACTAGAAAAGCGTCTCGTGCTTCATTTATAATGCCACATAGGCAGAATCCCTTATCATTTATTTATTATCCCGAAGACGCGTAATCGTTTAATTATTGTTTGTCGTTAATTACGTTGTTGAGATTCCTGGCATGCAAATATAATTGAAATAATAATTTTGGCCTCCAAAAGTGAGGAAGAACCAGCCATTCAATATAAAATCGTTTTTGATTACTCATCGTGGGAAAAATGAATATTCTAGACTGAAATCACTGAAAGTTAAAAACACATGTTCCAAATGTGTTAGAATTCGTCTTTTTCACAAAATAATGTCAAGGCGATAAAATATAAAGTCAAGGTTTGTATAACAATATTTTGGAGTGACATTTATTTCGTTTTCTCTTGAGAATAATTAAAAATAAGTAACAATACAAACTGTATCTTGTAATTAAGATAAGTAGAGGACAGATTATCAAATGGTGTAATAATAACAACAAAGTACAGGTATTCAAGGAATGCAAAATATTCATCTTCGTGGGATTTTCCTCAAATAATAACAATGGCTCTGTAAGATAATAAAGTTTAAATGTCTCACCTATAAATACAAGGCGGCAAAACTTTTGATGTTTGTTTTTATTTTCGTAATTTTGGTTGGCAACAGTGCACAATTTGAGCACCAAACCGCGAAATTTATTGTCCCACTGTTCCACTTAATTTTTGCATAATAAGTGGAATCAAACGTGTTCACCAAACGTAACAATTTATTCTATCGGAATTTCGAACCCTTCAAGTGGCAAAAACCTAACCTAACTTGAAACAGGTACAGGTAGTTCAGCGTGCGTCGTGAGCATTTTATTTGCTTATAAAACCTGCTCGTACGAGACGAGAATTCCGCCACTAAACACACAATACTGGACCGAACAAGACTTTCTCCTTACCTGTTCCGTGTTCGATTAAAAATTACAAAAAAAAACCCAAATCGTGACTTGCTTCTTGCAAAAAAATCTAAAATACCTGTGAATTTGAGCCGCTCTTGAAGCACAATTACCACAAACCGAACGTTCCAATCATAGTCAACACAGATCAAACAAATGAAACACAATCACAATTGTTTCGTGTCGGTCGAGCGGGAAAATACAAAATCGCGCTGATTTTTTCGCTAAAAAACGCTAAAAACGCGCTTTGGTGGTCATATGTTGTTTACAAACATAGAAGAACGCAACAGTACGTGCGTACGTTCCGACAGACACCGTGAAACTGACGAAATGAGTCATTTTGTACAGTCGCCGCCATCGCTATTGTACAGACGCGGCCTGCGCTGATGCAAACGGAGAGGGAAAATCCCTTTTTGAATCATTTTGTGACCGTTGCGAATTTGGGATCAAATTGGGTGACTTACCCTTGATTTTGGTGTGTGTTTCAGACCGATGGCAGGCTGGCTCCTGTTACTCTAAAAGAGAGGAAAATGGAATTAGTTTCGAGGGATACATGTCTTATGATTAATGTTCCAGCTTCGAAATTGTAAAATATGGTCGGAACTAATAGCTCTAACTTATAGTGTGCGCTTGAATACAGACATTAATTAATGAGTGAAATATGAAGCTTGGAAAAAGTTGACGGCGGGAGGATGAGGAAAACGGGAGGCCGGGATTTAGAGTGTTTGCCGCAGAAAAAGATGCTTTTATTATTACAGAATGAAATTAAAATGGATAACCCCCTATTGTGAGGAGCAGGAGAATTTAATTGTCCTGGCCACAAAAAGTGAAAGTGATTAATCGCGCATTACATTTAAACATTTCATCAAAATACTTACTAATACAATATAACAGTTTATGTCGTAGTACTACCGAACTACCGTATATTTCTGTAAACAAACACCATAGAAATATTTAGTACGTCATTAGCTACGACAATTAAAGGTGAGATAACAAGTGTGAAGATGACAAGTTATCGATAAGCGAAATGAGACTAAGATAGAGAAATAAGTAAATAGACAAAAATATTAACGCCTTATGTAACACTTGATAAAGGAATATCAAGAAAAATATCATATTATGTTTTGGAGTATTTTGAAATTTTCTCTTCTATCCTGTACCTATAGCGTATGCTATAATTAGTGACTATAAAAGTATGTATGTAACCTTCCTGCAGTAACAGTCACCAAAATAAAAGATGTCAAAGTAACAACAAAAAATTCAACCCAATGGCGAGAAATACCAGAACAATTCAAAAAAAATCCACTTAGCAAAAGAAATGAAAACAAAACATTTCTCTTGATAAGATCCTCCAATATCAACTGCATTATCCCAACTTTTGTTCAGGTCCAAAAAAGTACCTAACTGGTTGGATGTGCTGCAAAATCATATCAACACAAGAGCAATAACTGCTGCTGTTATACATTTTCCTATGTTAATAAGTTAAGACTTAATAATTACGCCTTAATTTGATTTAAAACTTATCCGCATTTTTTTTAAATATTTTCAATAAGTGAAGCGGTACTAAACTGACACTGTGTGTGATAAGTGTGATAAGTGTGTGTGTGTGATAAGTAGCGAAGAAAAAGTACTTATAAATAAGAAATCAAGTGTGAGCAATGAAACAAAATATATTTTTTTTGATAATTTCACAATGTGTATAAAATACTGTTCCCAAAATTTTATTTAACAAAATATTGTTCTTTGATTGTTACCATCTTTAACAATATTTATTTAATAAAATTTCTTCAACACTGTCAATATTTACGGTTTTTCTCCTGTGTAAGAAAGTTCTGACAATTGTTTGGCATTTCCCAATACGAAACGTCAGATTATTTTTAAGAGATTTAAAGCAATTTTAAGCCTTGTGGAGTCTAATTCGAAGAATAAAATGTTGTATTGACCTCGTTTTCGTGTAAATCGGTTCTTTTATTTCACCTCGTGGATGATAAACCTCTCGTTATCACTCGAGGTTTAAAAATACACTCAAACTCGGTAAGTAATATATTATTATTTAATATCAGTGTTGATGTTATACAATAAACTTGCTGATTCAAAACTATAAAAAAATGGCAACAGCACACTTACATTTTTTGAGGTAAAATAGGTTACAAATTAAAACTTTCTGTGTTTTCGTGATTCTGTGTTAAATTGGACTCTAGTGACAAATATAGTGAAGAGTGAAAGAGAAAACCAATTGTGAAAAGTGACAGTTGTTTTTATAGTTTTGAAAAAACATTAAGTTCGATAACAAATCTTACTATTTTAAAATAATGTTTAACTAGTAGGTATTCAGCTGAAATCATATAAGATCTTTCTTGAGAATTAACAATTTATTAAACCAAAAAAAAAGCTTCTTAAATACAATACCTACAATCTCTAACAAAAAACACCTACAATAAAAATAAAGGAATATTATTTCCTTAACAATGTCTAGTATTAAATATTTGCGATTTTATTGCGTAGGAAAGGAAACATCCAGATCCTTAATTATTCGGTTCCTGATAGATTTTTTTGTTGGATCCCGACCCGCATAAAATTATAATAAAGTCCACAGTTCTCGACGTTGTCACCTTTTGGCGCTTTGTGAAAAAAATTTTTAGACGCTTTTCATCTGAGAGCACCTTTATTTTCTAAATAGTCTTTTCGTTCACATCCGTATGGATTTGATAAAAACTTTGGGTTGTTATCCTCAACATAATAATGTGCTGTATTTGTTTAAACTTAAAAAAAATACCTGCTTTTGTTAAAAAATATGTAAAAATAGCTCAGTGCTGTATCTTTATTTTTTTATGTTGCTTCCCCGATGAGTTAATAGCTGAGTGTATTTAATGTCTGTTGTAATGTTGGTGAACATGAAAATAACAATTCATTTCCATTTTACACAGAAGAAGGCAAAATATCGTAGCTCATTTTTTTTTACTTTTTACTTTTTCCATTAAGTATTCAACAATTGTTGTTGTTATCTTGCCGTCTTTTGCATATTGTTTCATATCTTTCCGAACTGCCTTCGTATTTTTTTAAATCTTCAACATATTTATTTTTACCTACTAGGACGACTAGGCGAAGGCTGAAATTTTTGCAAATATTGATGTGTCACCCTGTATTTTTAAATATAGTTCAATGAACCAATAATAAAAAAAATGTCCATACTTGGAAATAGAAAATTTCGCTTAGGTATCAAAGTGATCAAAGACAGTTCTAACTGGGTAAGCACCTCTGATCTAAATAATATAATTAATGGTCGCACGATACAATTTAAGACTCGCTTTATTACCAGTTATAGAAAATGTTCTATAATAACACTAAACCTAAATTGCTTGTTAGATATAGTAAGAGCTATAAAATTTTACAGGTGGAGCAAAATGGGTATGGAAAATTGTAAAATAAAAGTAAGGAAGTTGTTCAGTTTGCCACTAAAAATAAAATTGATTCTGATTCACTTTCACTTTATCGATCATGTAAGATATTTTTTGCACGACTTAGCAAACAGTTTAAACAAGGATAAGCGTCAAATATGACCCACTTTTGATTTTACAAATGTTTGTGGATGGATCAATCAGAACTGACCTCCAGATTTTTCTTCAATGTGTTATTTATTTTATTTAGCTGTCAACCAAAATTTCAAAAACTTAAAAATAAAGTTGCGAGTATAATTTGGTAAAATACACATAATTAATATTTACCCAAGTGCAGGTTTAATTAAAAACGTCCCGAAAGTTGAATAAAAAAGTAAAACACATCTTTTACCGTGCAGCTAATGAGGCACAGATAACTTCATTAAAGGCCGACTCTCAAAAGATTTCATTTTTCACCAGAACCAAACATAAACAAAACAAAAGAATTTAATTAAAATTCTGGACGTGGAGAAGGTAAAATTTAATCTTAATAGCAAATGAAAGAGCAGAATGTTTTAACGAATCAAGGGGTCATCAAAGGATTTTAATCTGTTCCATCAGTGTCACATGACTTGGTTTAGTGCCAATGAGTCAATACAAAACAGATGTGCGATGTGTTAAAATATTAGATGGTTCTAGATACTCAAAGAACACGTATAAAGTTTCTCAACATGTAGGTCAGGTTTGCTTTTTCATTGAATCTATTGTTTCAAACGCACGTGCACTTTAACAAATAATGTATCTATTTTAGAAGTATTTATTTTAATCTTCCTATGCGTAAAATCAAGGTGTTAATTATCTGTTGAAAGCTTTAGCACCGATAAGCCCCTCGAAAAGATGAAAGAAGGATGATTTCTGCGACAAGTCTTGTGTCCACCTTTGAAGTTGTAAAATATGCAAATATTCTTTCTACTCAGGTAAGTTTTTCTTATAACTGTTGGTTTAGCAGATTTACAACACTTTTTGAACTAAAACTGGATTTTCTCTGTCGATATTTACTTCCAAGAACTAGCATCTTTACACCAAGGTGAAATTCGCATTTCAAATAATCTAGACATGTCTACACAAATAAATTTTGCAGGAACACTAAAAAACTTGTCTCGTTCAATTTAGATTCAAATTAATTAAGAGGAAGTGGCTTTAATGAAGCCACACATCTTAATTTTTATTAGATTAAATTGGCTTTAAAAACGTATTTAAAATTTTCTAAAAAAAAAGCGATAAATGCAAATTTAGATTACGTAATCTCAATATTATTAGACACAGACAATAACAACGTTAAACATCGCCAAAAAATTATAAATTAGTTTACTGACAGAGAGTCATTAGAAAACGGATGCGATACGTGATATTGTTCTAAGTAAATACAAAAATAGAAAACCATATTTCTGATTAAATCTAGGTCAGGTTTGTTTACTGTTTTTACACTAAGATCAATAATACATTTGGCTTAGAACGAAGAAATGTAAGTTTCCTTTAAAACCAAAACTTTAACTTTACTCTCGCTTTACTGCTATAAGAGAAAGAAAGGTTCCAGCACTTCCAGCAAATTAAAACGAAAAATTTTAGTTCTTTAAAATAACAACCGGCAACTTGACCAAAGAAGTATATTTTTTATGTCAACTTTATGTTTATCTACATTTAATATACGAAGATCTGAACAATTGTATGTTTCTTTTTAGATGAATTTTATTACTGCCTCTAAATATGAAAAGTGGTTGGGGTCAAGTCGGGTTTGTCCGGTCCCTTCACTAAGGACAAATTACAATTTATGACTTTAAAAGGCGGTTTACCGCCTCGGTATGTCCGTAGGTAAAATGTTTTGTTCAAAAACACACCACAAAGTCTAGCCAGAATCTTATAAATCAAAAAATATAATACAGTACATTTTTAAAACATACTTAATTGATAAAATATTTGCCAATTAAAAGTAGATTTCGCAAACGGAATATTTCCATAATTACAAAAATCATATCCAGTGGAGTTAGTATTACAATTTTCAGGATTAATTTATTTTTTGTATTAAAACGAAAATTAAGCTTGAGGGATTATCGCGACTAGTTTCAACCTCTTCAATTAACTTTGGTGGATGTTTTATCTAACTTTTAACCCATCTGACGCCACTTGGTCTTAACGAGCAAACGTTTTATTTATAGTCGTCATTTCTACAGCACAATTTTCCCGATTGACCCACTTTAGTCAGGAAATAAATCCAATGCGAAATAAGTCACAAAATATATTGCGGAGAACATTCGCTCATCCACAAAATTAAATGCAAAAGCAAACTTGCAAAACGAAATAGTGGATATAAAAATGGTGCAGTAAAAGGCGTATTTGGAACAGAAATTTAATTTATATATTTTTAACACAAACTACTATGAGGAATATTTTATAGATCAAAGGGTCATCAAGGATTTAAAGCCCACTTTTATAAGCTATTTTACGACCAATACAGGACGGAAATATGACATTAAATGATTGAAAACTGTAAACAAACTGTAATATAGGTCACGATCATTATTTTGACTATAAATTAATTTGTTTAAAATGCACCGTTGTACCGTTATCCTTTTCTATTAGTGGATAATTAGTTAAATTCCTAAACAGGAATGTGTAAATTTCAAATAAATTAGCACGTTTTTATGCGTGAGATGTAAACTCGTAAAATAAACAACAGGACAAGACGATCCAATGTTTACAAAAACATCTCAAATGAGGAAATTTTATTGGCGTCAATTTTTCGTTCAGTGGTGTAGTGAGCTGATTGGATAATAAAAATTTCTGTTTATAATGTATGTATGTGTGACGACGTTACATAACCGGAACAGTTCCAAACTGGCCAAAAAACCGAATCAACAAACACAAACCTCGCTCCATTTCCGGTTCTGCGGCAACCGCAATTCGATGCTTTGTATCTCCTGGATTTGCTTAACCGTCTGTTGCAGATCGGCTTGCAACTTCTGCTGCATCTGCTTCTGGACCATCATTTTCTGCTCCACGTCCTGACTGCTTGACTCGCCGTCAAGCAGACAATTCTGACCTTTCCTAATGACTTTATCCTTCTCCAGCCGCTGGGAGAGCAGCTCCTCCAGCTTTCGTGTGGACTGCTGGAACTGACTCTGCGATATGATTTGGGGTTTGGGCCTCGTTTTGGTGTCGTCATTCTTTTGCGCGGCGCTGAATTTGGCGATTTGTTGGCGGAAGGAGTCGTCGGGCCTGTGCTGGAGGAGTTTCTGTTCAGTCTGCGGCAAAAACTGCGCTAAGGCTTGTGCGTTGGCCACGAAGGTCTGCTTGTTCTGGGCGAAGGGGGCGAGGTGGTCGGGCTGCGAGGCCTTCCGCTGGTGGCCGAAGGCCTTGTCAGTGAGGAACTCCGGCTGCGAGGCCTTGCGCTGGTGATGGGAGGGCACCTGGGGTTCGGCCTTTACAAGGTCCAGCTGGACGAAGTCCTTGAAACCGCCGGAATCGGACGAGTTGGAGTCGAGGGAGTCGATTTTGGTCATGGTTTTGCCGTTGAGCTCCTTCTTGTTTACGTTTATTATCCCACAGCAGTCCGTCGTTACGTTGGATAAGATACTGCAGCAGACGGTGCTGGGGGAGTTGGGGGCTTTCTGGGTCACCTCTTCGATTTTCTTATAGGCTTCGAAGCTAGTGCTAATACAGGAATTTTCTTACATCGCCGAACATACAATGTTTAATAGTTTAATGTCTAAAGTTCAATTTTAAAAAGAATAAGCCGTTGCCGACATTCAATAGTTTACGAGTAAGTAAAATGAAGACAAGATCAACAACCAATTAAAAAAAGTTACCGACCACTTACTACAACTAGCTATTAGTAGGCATACCAGGTGAATCAAGTTATGTCCATTTTTTTTTCATTTTATTTCTTTTAAAATACACATTGGCTCATATGCATAAAAATAAGTAAATGCTTTTACTTTAAATTTTCAAGTCTTTACTACCAATTGTATGCATAAAAAATAGCATCTACTTCTTAGTAAACACTTAAAAAATTTAGCATCCGCATTTGTCAAGCTTATGCTTAATTTTCCAGCAAATGCTTAAATAAAAATGCATAAAAGTAAGGATTTACTAGTAGTTTATAGTAAATACTTCATATTTTTCAAGCTGATATTTAAGCGGCTTGAATTTCACTTGTATCAAATTTTGTCTTCAAAATTCATAAAATAACACTTTTTCAGTAAATTCCACAACGGAAAATTAATGTTGAATATTCCTCTGAAACTTTTTGCGGTAAGACTAAGAAAAAAAAAAAAAACGGAGCACTATCTTCCAAACAATGAATGGAAATTTGTTTGCGGTTTATGGGCGATCCTGGTTTTCGGGACGGAGTAGGAGAAGATAGTGGTGTTCATGAAAGTACTGTCTGCAGAACAGTTGACTATGTAAGTAGAAATTTTTTTGAGAAAACTCCTAATCAGTGAATAAAGAAGTAGAGGAAGCAATACGTCTGTAGTACAATTTTTCCTGTGCTTTTGGTGCACTCTATCGTACTCAAATTAAAATCAGGAAACCTGCTGTACAGCCACCTTACAATTGAAAAAATCAGTATTTACTGGAAGATCTCTCAGTATATACTTACTAGTAAAAGTAAAAGATTATGCATACAAAATTAAGTAAATACTGGCACTTATAGTATTTACTCCCAAGAGCATACTTTTACTGAATACTTTTACTTAAAGTAAATACTTGTTTTTTATGCATATGAGCCATTGTATGAACGCTGCAATGGATGATAATAAGGCCTTTTTAAGTTGAACTTTACGGATACCTACATACCAGGAAGCGACTCGACGTACAAACAAAACATACCCGTTGTGATTAATTTCATTCAAATAATGATGAGCACAAGACAAACATAAAAATTGCAGGCAAGTAGAGCATTAATTTCTCAATAACAAAATAAAGATAATGCAAAAAATATCGAAAATTATTATACTTAGTTTTAAAATTATACAACATTTACCTACTCGTATGTTTACAAATGCAACAAAAGTGTAATAAAATTGTAGAGAATTAAATCTTCTCCAAAAAAGTCCGCCAGACCACCAGTAGTAATTTTTTTTATTATTTTTTTTTATTTTTTTATTTATGACGAAGTTACTTCATTGGAAATTTTTGATGGAGGGATTGATCCAATTAATAATAAATTTATTATTTAATTTTTTGTCCATGTAATTGCCATCCCACCATCATTTATTTTTTTATATTTTTAAACGTATTCGAAAGGATTTGAAAATATTTTAGTCGTCACTTTTTTGTTTATTAAGAATTTGATGCTCAATGTTCCTGCATTCTTTTCAAGCAACTAGTGAACTACACAAATGAATTTAAATTAATTTAAAACAAATTGTAGCCGAGATAGTCTAATGCTTCAAGCATCTTCATTTCTATTCCACCGACTAAATTTTTGGGTACTTGTTTCGCCCTCCAGTATTCAGTGTTCCGTGGTTGAACTGGGAATGGTCAAAGAAATGGGTAAAAATATTAATTTCTTGCCAACATAAAAATAGTTAAATGAAAAAAAATGGAAATGAAATTTTTAAGAAAAATAATAAAGAAACTGTGTGCTCTTGGATTATTTAATAAAAATAAAAAATTCGATAGTTTAATTTTTATGGAAAAATAAATCTAAAATTTAACGTCCTAATCGCATAAAAGAAAAATTCATATGACTTTGTGGTGGCCTTAGCACAGGATAAATCTATTAAAAGTATAATTTCAGTGCATCCCAAAAACTAATGAACACACACTAATAAGCGTTTGCTGTTAAATAATTCTCTTTCTTTATGCATGTGAATTTTTTCAGAATTTATAATAAATCTTAATTACTTAATATTAATTGCTTAAATTTATTTTATTATAAAGTACGAGTACAGGGTGCTGCATTTTGGATGTCCGAATAGGGGATCTCCGAAACTAAGAAGTTTAGAGAAAAACGAGTGACACATTCTCGGGTCCGTTTTTTGAGAAAATAATTTTGGTCAAAACCGCATCCTGCTATCATCTTTTGTTTTCGACTTATAAACAAAAGTTGACATTTCAGCGAAATCTTAAAAAATTCATATCTTCCTTATTATAAAAGATACACATTTGAAACAAAAACATTATACATGCACTTTTTTACAGAGAATCTAATAATGTTATCAGCGATTTTTTTTAATCATTAGTTTAGCTGTAATAACATAAAGTTGTATTTTTTTAAATAGGAATCATAGTTGGCTATGACATTTTCGAAAAGCTTATCTTTTTCTGATTTGATATGTTTATTTGTTTAATATATTATTTTTAAATATTTAAAAAAAACATAACATTTCGCTTTTTCTTTATAGTAGGCCAAGAAAAAATTTTGGATTTTCAATTAAAACTATGAAAAATATATTACCCAACAAGTATTTATAATTTAATAATTTTTTAAATACTAATTAATTCAAAAACAGCATAATAAATTATTATTAGATCAAATTTTTGCAATTAATAAAAATTATTTGTTTTTAGATTTAAAATGGCAAGCTTACTTATTGCTATTCTATTTTCTAATTAAACATGCAATGTCGGAAAAAGAAAAATCTTATTAATTGTGTGATTGCTTGTCAATAAAATTTTATTTTACAAAGAAATGTTAATCCAAACACCAATTTTAAATCCCATCTGCGGTAAAAAAATACATAACATTATCAACATCACCTCCATTGCACTTCACTAAATCATAAAAAAATGTTACCAAACTGTAGTGACACATCGTTTTCAATTTTCTGCACATTTTTTATGTAATTAAAATCTGCGACGATCGTATATTTGTTCAATTGAAAATAACTTTAACATAGCTACTTTTATAATTTCACATTTTTTTTTAATAACCGTTCACAAAATTTCTAGATTATTCACACCTTTTATGTGAAATAATTTTTCCATGGCCAACTACTTTCAAATATTTTAAATATATTTTTTATAAAAAGTATATAAAAATATCAGTGTATTTATATTGTTTCTAGTTCAAAAAAAAATTAGCTTTTCGAAAATGTCATAGCCAACTATGATTCCTATTTAAAAAAATACAACTTTATGTTATTACAGCTAAACGAATGATTAAAAAAAATCGCTGATAACATTATTAAATTCTCTGTAAAAAGGTGCCTGTATAATGTCTTTATTTCAAATGTATATGTTTTATAATAAGGAAGATATAAATTTTTTAGGATTTCACTAAAATGTCAACTTTTGTTTATAAGTCGAAAACAAAAGACGATAGCGGGATGCGGTTTTGACCGTGTCACTCGTTTTTCTCTAAACCTCTTAGTTTAGGAGATCCCCTATTCGGACATCCAAAATGCAACACCCTGTACATACTAGAAAGAAACGAGGCTTAAATGCTGTTTTAGGCAAAAAATAAAAAAGTAGCTTCCCCAAAAACAAATTCGTTGTTTTTTTAATTTTTGTGAAGGTAAGTGACTTGACCACTAAAATTTTCGGCAAAAAATCAAAATTTTAAGTTTTAAATATGCCGCAGAATTCACTGGGACAGACCGTTTTGCTCTACAACTTTTATTTTTGTATTCTTCTATGAAATGGCTACCCTAATTTTATTTTTTTTTATTTTCTCAATTACTGCAAAACTATTCGAAAAAGTGTATTTTGTATTGTATTAAAAAGTATTGTGATGTAAACATATGTAAAATGATCCGGGGAACCGATCAGCGTCGAGAAAGACGCCAAATTCTTCAAGATTTTAAGTTACAATTTTTTTTCATTTTATCTATTTTTGCTTTTCCTTGCAGTTTTCTCAAAAACTATTAGCTGGAGAACGATGTTCTTTTTTAAAAAAGATAGATAATTAAAAGAGCTTTCCAACGATAATAATTGTTCCACAGAACAACTCTTAAGCATCGCTTCTTTTTTTTATAAAAAACAGGAGCCACAATTTTTTATATTTTTCGTATGTTTGGCATATTGTAGATGACTATTTTAATGTTAATAGGAGGAGTAAACCGCACCCCAAACTTTCTCATGATTTGCGATTTGCCTCTCGTGTAAGTATATTTTTTGCAAAAGATTTGAGTCAAGTTTTTTAAAAAAATTAAATTTTTCACTCTACTAAACTCACAAAAAAATATTTAAATGAAATAATAACTGATAATTGTACGAGTAAAAAACATGTTGTTTATTATTTTTCTTAAAATTTCAATTTAAAGTTCTTTCATGCGAACACTCGATAAACGGTTCCCCCTTTAACATTCCCAAGTTCATCGGTCTATTTACATTGTATGTTCGGAGACATAAAAAACTCACTGTGTATCACATTTTTCGCTAATGTAAGTGGCTGAATACTCGTCATACTTGACGTTTGTTTCAACGCTGGCACTTTTCGGATGCAGACTTTGGGAAGTTCGGGTCGAAAAAACTTCCCTTTTTTCGGTTTGGGACAAGGATCGACTCACTTCCTTGGGGATTTCTTTCGGTTTGTGTTCCGCCAGCGATGCTCTTCTTGAGTCGCTCAACAAACACCGCTCGTTGCCCTTAACAACCCTTTGGCCCCGGACATTCACAGGTGGTACAATTTTAGGTTTCGACGGAATTGACGGTTTAGGTCCGATTATTTTTGGTTTCTCCGGTTTGCTGCACTCTTGCATTTTAATCACTTAGGCGCACATTTTTAATTCTACACTTAATTACATTTTAGACACTTAGTAATAGCACTTCGTTGATGAGGAAACATTGGGGTTTTGCGGAAAGTCGTTTTATTTTATTTACTAAATAAAATCTCGCGTCAGTATTACCACACTAACAAACACACGTTGCAATGTTGGGGTTGACTCCCTTACGAGCAAGGTTGGATAAGACGACGCTTGGCGGCGCATAGCGTCGCGTTCGATAAGCTTATCACAGGGATGAACAGGTTAGCTCATTACAGCTCCAAACATAAAATAACAATCAATTTTATATATTGCAACAAAAACAACCATTAATCATATTACAGAAATGGGATTTTGCCGCTTATTAAAGTTCATTGACACCGCTCAAATTATTCTATTGTTGACTACCCTTCATCGGCACCCTAAACTATTCGGTGTCTAGCACAATAAGTTACACAAGGCATACAAAGGGTAACGAACACCCATTTTTGATACTTGCGACTTTGTCGTTCAAATTACTTGCGCCCCGAAGTTAACCCTTCTCACCAATTAAGTAAATATCCTTGGCGGAAAACTTTTAATGAAAATAATTACTATAATAAGGCGTATTTTTCTTGTCATTTGGAAGGTGAATAGTTATCAATAATAATAAACGATTAAAAATAATGAATGTTTTATGAATTACGAGCAATAACTAATTATAAACAACATAATAAATTAGAGGCGCACTAATTACGTTTCATATTTTTTACGTTTCACAAAAATTGATAAAAATCAAGTTCAGAACGACTAATTTAAATAACTTAAAATGGAGGTAAAAGCATTATTTATTATGACAACATTTGCGCCTCTCGTTCCGTTTCGTGTTAATACGATAATCCACCTTCGCTTACCTTTCCTAATCCTCTTGTATTTGCTGAAAGTAAAGCTCCTAGCGCATGTTCACGATATTCTTTGTCTAAGTGGTCGTGCTGCGCCTGAATACGCCTGCAACCAAACAAACATTAGTCAGCAACAAAATTTTTAGATGGCGCAGGATGCTTTAGATGTGGAAAGAATTTTTAATTGTCTTGAAAAACACTTAATAAATCGATAAAAGAATAATGTACTTTTTCGTGTTCTAAAAATGTACAAAATGTAATTCATAAATTCCGGTCACTGTTATGTGTTTTTCCAAGACAAACTGATTTTTAAGTTTACAAAATATCAAAACATTATGAGTTATTATACGGACTATTTATAAAAGATTGTAGGATCTCAGGTGGTTCTGGAATTTGAATTTACCGCATTTAATTACTTTATTTCTATGAAATTTCTGAAAAGTACCAATTTTTATCTACTCAGGCAACCAGTAAAACCAAATTTTTCATATACTAACATTGTTCGTTTTTTCTTGAAAGAAGCGGCAAACTTTTTAATACCTACTACGATCCTACATTCATTTATAGACAGATTGTACAATGTATTTTTAAATGATTTTCATCTAGTTAGTTAACTTTGAAATTGGTTTACATGTAGAAAAATTTGTGCCGCTCTGCTTAATTGAATTCTCTGTCAATAAATGTCAAAACTGTCAGTTGTGAAATCCACAAATTGTCAATTAATTAATTTTAAAAAAATCGATAAAATACAGCTAAATTGTTAATTTGTTAGACTGTGTAAGAAAACCCTTTTATTATCGGACTTATTTCCGAATTGGAGACTTAATAAATGGAGAATGGTAATATTCGGTGTCTAAATGCCTGTCATGCCTGTCTATAAAGCGGCATTTCTGATTTTACATGAGAAATTCACAGACGACTAGATGAGAATAATTTTAAAACACACAGCATCCTGTAATACTGTATCACAATAATTTTATTTTTAATTTTGTTTAAATTTACTGAATGTTAAAATAAATGTTTAAATAATTATTAGCTCTGTGGCTCAAATCACACCAAAGTTAAAATTAAAATTTTAACAACTCCTTTTGAAGCGCGCCTTGGCTTTTCTAGAGATTTTCGCCAGTAAAATATAAAATCAACCAAAAATATTACGTTAAATTTCAGTTCAGAGAAATATAACTTGTAAGTGTAACGACAACATGAAGAGTCAAGACGTAGAAAAACCTCAAATTCATCAAACCAAAATAAAGTGATTTAACCTAACTTACTCAAGTGCACTCCAAGTTTAAAGTTTAAAAGTTAAAACTTTGAAACAAGTTAATCAATTTTAATAAAATTTGGTGAAATAAGAACTTTGCCATTACATCTACAACTTGTAAGTTGTAACTGGTGTTATCTTTTTGTTTTGGTTTTAACAAATATTATTTACACCTTACATCTATTAACAACGTATTAGGTAAATTATTCTAAGGCATATGTTCTTAGAGTTACTTTAATACGCTACGATTTTTTAGAAATAATTTTTGTATTGTATCTCTGTAGCGTGTCAGCATTACAAACTTTTATTAGGACGATTGCAAATTATTTAAAATTCTGTTAAAAGCAGCTCCTCTCTAATGGGACAAAACAGAATTTGATCAAGTGAGTTGTCGGGAAAAATTTTAATCTCGAGCCCTCTCTTATTTTTACTACCAAAATTGGGGTAAATCGCATTATTTTAATATGAGAAGTTTCATGTTGTTCTAAGAGTTCTCATCTTGTTGTTATACGCTGTATAATAACATAATTAATATATTCACATTAGAATAAAATAAAGTATCAGTTTTTTATCATATCAGTTATGATCAATTTGTGTTTCTGACAGAAGAAGAACCTCACTAAAAAACAAAACAATCATCTTCTCTGTCTCCTAAAGTTTCTAAAAAGCAGTCTTTTATATCGTATAACTACGCAAAAACATGTGTCAGGATTGTTTAAATATTAAGATAAGAAATTTTAGTATAACTTCATTTATGTATTGTGTTATCTTGAAAACTCTACCTACTTCTTCTGAACTAGGATGTGAGTGATATTTACGAGTACAAAAGCACGAAAATGGCGATATAAATGTAATTTAAATAAAGTTTTAATTACCTACGTAAATGACCTAATATTACAATTTACAAGAGTAAGAGTTCGTTGTTTCTTCATTGTAATACAATGTACAATTATTGCTTGAAACGCAATTTTTCGCTAATAAATACCATACTTTGTGCCATTTTGAGGCAGTATAAGATATTTCAAGAGAAAACAAACATTATTGTGGGTGGCCATTGCCGTTTTATGAGACGCCAAGATTTTACAATAATTGTGGGCGGTTTGTGTGGCGCCTTTGTAAATGATTTACGGAGAAAAGTAAATACGAAATAAAAAAAAACATAATGTATTTTTTAATTAGTGTAACACTTACATGTCATCAGAAAAGTAACCGATTTTGAATAAAAACTTCACTTATACTTGATTTTCAACGGATGTTCTTCAATGTGTGAGAAACTTATAAAGTCTAAACCGTGGTCTAAATAATAGCCATCATTAAATGAAATGACTTTTTTCTTTAAAACATTATCTAAGCGTATGAACACATCCGACGAGAAGAAATCGGTGTTATAATCGTTATCAGCCTACGCTAATCAATTAAATAAAATGACAGAAATGGTGCTTCCGTTTCGAACCGGCTTAATATGATTGAAAGATGCTCTTCAAGCAATATAAAAGATTAACCTTCGTTGAATAACTCTGCCGTAACGAACCGGAATTTATAGGGATAAACATCCAGATGTTCACCTCTCCAATTAGAAAAATATTCAAACTCAAACTGTGGCCAATTTAGTTAAAAGCAAAAGCAAATATTAATTCTTTTATTATTACAATGTTTTAGATTTTATGACTCGCCACATTAAAAGACCTCCTATATTTAATGGAAATATTTTAAATTTCTCTCAAATAAAACTACAAGTTCTGGAAAGCAATGTTCAATGTATTTAAGAATTTATACTCATTACAAAAAAAAACAGCGATGCGACGTAGAAGGCAGTTAATTCACTTACGTTATGGCAACTAGAAGTTCTTGTTTCTGGTGTTCCTTGGCTTTAATTGACCCTCCTTCTTCTAAGGCGACTTGTAATTCTTTCTGAAGAACCGATAATTTTCTCCTTTCCGCCTCAAGAAGAAGGCTTGTCACCTGAAACGTAATAGAAACAGTCAAATCGGTGTTAGTGTAAATTTAGCATTTGTGTCACAAGGAAATGTCCTCACTAAACAATTAAAGAAGAAAGTTACAAGCATTGTTCACGGCTTTTTGTATGTACCTAATCTATTCGTGTTCCGAATAATTAACTTCTTGTAATAAAATTAAACTGGCTACTTTACAATTATTTGTCCGGTTTGAAGTGTGTTTAAAATTGGTGGATGCGCCGGAAAAATGGGTCGCTCCGCGTCCTTAATATCGAACGTGTTTTGTCAAGTTTTTTCACTATCATTCAAGCCAAATTTCCGAGAGGCGAGCACCAAGGTGCGACATCGCCATCATTCGATTTTTCTAGCAAGTAGGTTAAGTAAAATTTCCCAATTTAGCTCAGCTGTTGGTGCCAACTCCTGAAGCTAACGACACAAAACGACGACAAAAAATGTATAAAATAAACTAGCTCGTTTTTGCTGTATCTTGCGATCTTGTTTCGTAATTACAGGTGCAATGGTATAAGCCGTATATTGAGACATTAGGCATAATTACGACATGTCCTGTACTCATCATCTTGGCTTGACGTATTACACAAGCTTCCTTTGAACTTCTCTAATGGCATTTCTTGGGAGATTCTGTCAAGATTTGTCTTGATGGCAATCCGCAATAATCATTGGAATTAGTTCCGTTAGGTCTTCAATCGCAGATTGCAGCCATTCCTACCTATTATTGCCTGGGAATTAAGTGCCTCTCTGACAGCAGTACGACCTTGACAGTTTCTTCTAATTAAACGATTCGAGTTATTTTAAGTCGAATTAAAAGTGAAATAAATTAAGCGGCACGTTTGGTTTTATTGCAAGCTCAGAATATTTTTATCAATGCTTGACAGCCTCACTAGTTAGTGTTTTTTAGTACAAAAAGTTAGGCTTGGAAGATGGCGGGTAATTATTATTATACGTAAAATCGAGATGCACTTATAACGCAATTCAACAATTATTACCGCAATACCAACAACCCAATTTCTATAATTGCGATTACTTAAACTCACGATATACAAGGTTCAAATTACATCACGTCTGTTGTTTCAATGATTTTTAACGTTTTAACTCCTCAGTTTAGGTTTCCCACATGTGATTTTATTTCTTCTAATTTTCATTACACACCTAATTTTTCACAAACGTTTTGCTTGCAAATTTTCTTATTTAGTTACAATTTTCTACCATTTCCCCTTGCTTACGAGTACTTTGTCATTTGTTAGTTGAAGTAGGTTGATTTTTAGAGATTATTCGGGTAGGAACGAAATGGTATAGTGTGAGTATACAGTGCTTTCATTTCAAAAGGAGCCAGTCTCAATAAGTTTTGACATTGAGCAACTTACTTTTAGGTTTCATCCCCTAGTCCTAGCCACCCCTACTTTAAAATTTTAAATAGCACCCCTTATTTTTTAAAACATTTTCTTAAAGGGAACAAATGAGTGTTTCTAACTGTCAAAAAAAAATTTATTGATTCGTTTTTTAGTTAGGGAAGTTCAAAACCAACATTTGTTACATTTTAGGTTTCATCCCTTAATCGCTACCTACCCCTACTTTAAAATTTTAAATGGCACCCCCTACTTTTTCAAACATTTTCGGAAAGAGAAAAAATTTGCGGATCGAACTGTCAAGGAAAAATTTTTTTTTGTCTATTCGTTTCTTACTTAAGGGTGGTTTTATTTTTGAAATTTATAGTCCTAGTAGCCTTTGATTTGAAGCCAATTTAATTTAAATAAGAAATTTGTTAATAAGAGGTACAATGAAATAGTTCAAATTCAAGATAAAGTACATTTTACATTTCATCCCCAAATTTCAAATCATCCTTACTTTAGAATTTGAAATAGCACCCCCAACTTTTTAAATATTTTTGGAAAGGGGATAAAAAGCTTATCTAACTGTAAAAGCAGAAATTTTTTTTCGATTCGTTTTTGAGTTCAAAACCAACATAAAATGTTTCAAAATGTTGGGGGTGCTATTACAAATTTTAAAATAATGGTGGTTAGCGACTAAGGGATGGAACTTAAAACGTATTTTATGAAGGTTTAGAGCTCTCCCAGTGCAATCCAACAATCCAACAACATACCTACTTTTTATTTAAATTTTTTTTATTTTTTATTTTTTTGATAGTTAGATACGCTAATTTGTTCCCTTTCCGAAAATGTTCCAAAAAGTAGGAGGTGCCATTTAAAATTTTAAATTAGGGGTGGCTAGCGACTAAGGGATGAAACCTAAAATATAACTAATGTTGGATTTAAACTCTCTCATGGCATCTCTAATCGACAAATTTTTTATTTAAATTAAATTGACCTCCAATCAAAGGCTACTAGGATTAAAAATTTCAAAAATAAAACCACCCTTAAGTAAGAAACGAATAGACAAAAAAAAATTTTTCCTTGACAGTTCGATCCGCAAATTTTTTCTCTTTCCGAAAATGTTTGAAAAAGTAGGGGGTGCCATTTAAAATTTTAAAGTAGGGGTAGCTAGCGATTAAGGGATGAAACCTAAAATGTAACAAATGTTGGTTTTGAACTTCCCCCTCGCGATCCTAATCGACCTGTTTTTGCTTGAAAACAGATTTGCTCAATGTCAAAAGTTATTGAGACTGGCTCCTTTCGAAATGAAAGCAAGTTGCAACGTTTTGCTTGTACACCATTAAATTTTATTCAGATTACCCCAAACCGCGAGGACCCTTCAAGTTAATTACTCAGGCAAGCTTATTGTGTGATTTATTGCATACAGGCTGTAGTCTTTCAGACGAACCGATCGGCATCGTAAATATCCCTTATCAAAACATTTTATTGTGAGGGTTGATTATCATAAACAGCATTAACTCCTGTAAAACTTTATGGCGTACAAAGAAAACGTTGCTACAATAAATGGTTCGACGTTTTTAAAACCCTCTGTGTATGCAGTATAATTAAGTTTTAAAATGTAACAACAAAATAGCAAACTAAACTGCACTAAATATGTAGAATTAGATTTATTTATAGTTTCGTTAATTTGTTCACCAAATTGAAAACAGAAGTTAGGGCTGACATTAATTACAGTAAAAATGAGCTAACCAAAGTTAAGCAAACATTTGCTAAAAGATAACTTTTAAACTATTTTTTTTAACAAAACAATAATATTTCTTGCAAAATAGAACATTTTCGTGAAGATAAACCTAGCACATGAAGTAAACTAGAACAAAAAGTGTAACTACTACAATTAATCGTTTCATTTTATGAAGTAAATAAACATACATTTTCTGTTTAGCCAAACAAACTTAGTAACTTACTTAAACGTTATGTTCACTCACTGATTTTACGATACATCTATAATTTTTTAACAGAGATTTAACATTAGGTAGGTACTGAAATTTCTGTTTTAATAACTTATAAAGTTATAAACCGTATAGTGTTAGTAGGTTCATAATTATTATTCCTTGGTTAGAATTACTATGACTAAATAAATAACTTTTTTAATATTGAACACCTTTTACAATTAATATATCTTTGGTCAAGTTTCACAAGTCAAGTCAATTCTTACATTTTTTAAAAATTTGAAAAATGTCAAAATCCAAACATTTTGAATAAAATTCGGATTCGATCACAGTGTAACATAGAGTTAAGCTAACGTACTCCTATACTTTTTGACAAAATTGGGCAGAGTGGATTTTTCTAATTTAGCACAATTAATTTATAAAAAATATACTTTTCTTGTTTATGCGAGTTTAAGCAGCTAACCATTCATTATTTTTGTTATTTATTATTTTGCAAATATCTTTTTTCCGCTTGCATAACCCGGATGTTTTTATTTTCCTCGCTATCTGCTATCTGTCCAGTAAATAGTAAAATTACACAAGTTTCTCCTCTCCTTTCTCCTCTATAATTATTGTAAATTACGAGCATAATTGTCACCATAAGGCCTTTATTCGAAAAATACTTATTGAATAAAGTAAAAGTGTCTACTCCAGTTACCTGAAGTAGAATAAATGCTCTTGCACGTAATATCTGGACAAAGAAGTGTAAAATGTAAATTTATTTAAATACTTTGTAAGACTGTGATTGATAAACCTTTTTGCAAGGACTGATATTATCTCATGTTCGCGGTGAGGATGTTTCGAGCAATTACCTGCCTTTTATCAATTTTACAGTGCTATTGTATTCAGTCATTTTGTCCATGTGCAAAATACAAGTGTGAGTAATACTTATGGTAATAATAATAGATACTTTACTTTCAAGGTAGCTGATAAAACAAATAGTTTTTTTCTTGTATAAATTACAAACAGAAACTGGATTAAACAAGCATTAGGCCACGTCGTGTCCTGTTTGGAAAAAGCCCGACGCAATGTAATTGATAATAATCAACCATCTCGATAACACTTTCATGAAATTGCTATGCTGCATTAATGGTAGAAAAAGAAAACAACAACAAAAGAAAATGCTTCCGCACTAATGTTTAAAACCACGAAATGGTTTCTAAGCAACCAATACAAACACATGTACAAGCATTGATTCCACGGAAAACTGGCTGAAACCGGAAAATAATCGATAAAGCAGAATGCCTAGGTTTAGCCGGGAAAATCAATTTGGCTATATTGACACATGGAGAAAAAAACGTATGACGAGGACATGAATGAAAAATTCGATTCAGGAAGTCCATCGTGGGAAAGTCGTAGCTCGAGATGTTAATATTTAAAAATTAACGACGTCACCGTGATCGAGTGATGGTCTTATTAAATATTAACGCCCATCGAAACGCACAAGAGCTTCGTAACGGAAATATAATTGCGGACCCAAAGACCAAGTATTTTCAAAGTTGAAAATTTTATTGAGCCTCGTCCATCGCTCGCATATTTCGATGTTAATCAATCTTATTGTCAGTTTGAACAACTTGGCGGCATAAATAAACACGATTACAGCCTTAGCGAATTTATTATTTATTACTTTCACTACCTCTAGTGCGAAGTGTGCAATTACTTGATTATTTAATTTATGTTCGTTGCATCGTTGTCTTTTTCGCCTTCGGCGAAGTATCTTCGGAAATTTGTCAGCTATTCACTTTTGAGTATAATAAACTCTCATATGTAAACCATAATAGGAGGAATTCAATTTAATTTGTCGAAATGGTGCCAAGCGCGTAATGGAACTTCATTATACCAACATTTTAATTAGTCAAAGCTGCGTGAACAAGTCCAAATAACGGCGTCTTTCCTTCTTGAACAAGAGATTTTCCAATTTTTGCTATATAGTAGCATACCCACATTATTTAACATAAATTATGTTATTAGCCAGGATCAAGTGCATGTTCATGTCTTGCGGTGATGTCAATCCATGTCTTCAAAGAGCTTGTTAGCTAATGAAAAGATAAAGACATCGGCCAAGGTTTGAAAAATACCAACAGTTGACAAAAACTGCACTAATTATTGCGCTAATTTATAATTAATTCATATTTCACAGCTTTTCGGTGTAACTACATTTTTACGCATACTTTGTACCAAAGAACACTAAACAATCAAAAAATATGTAACCTAAATAAATTTTTGCTTTCAAAAGAAAGAACCCATTTTTATAGTTTTATTTTTTTATGAATGTGTATGAC
The DNA here is from genome assembly GCA_939628115.1 of Tribolium freemani. Taxonomy (NCBI): domain Eukaryota; kingdom Metazoa; phylum Arthropoda; class Insecta; order Coleoptera; family Tenebrionidae; genus Tribolium; species Tribolium freemani. The sequence continues at coordinate 11,865,889 of OW626785.1, read as the reverse complement.
GCTAGTATTTTTTTTAAGTTTAATTTTTTTATTATTATTATTTTTATTATTTTATTATTATTTTTATTATTTTAGTACCTAAAAGTTGCCGAACGCAATAGGTACACGTAAAAACAATAAAGTTGAAATTTTTTAAAGCATTCTTAAATTCTCAATGAACATAATTTTGAGATAGAACTCACTTTATCCCTTAGTCATAATAATTAGGTAAAATCTCTTTTACTATTGGTTATTCCTGGTTATTCCTTTTTTATTGTTGTAAAAAATGAATACCAATTTGTTAACACTGATTACAAGTGGTCACACGATAAAATTTTCCCAAGTTTGAATTTAAAACTTTGGCCTTTAATCAGTGGCATATGGGCTAAATGGGCGGCAAAAATATCTTTATTTTGATTAAAAAAAAAACTAGTAAATGGATGAGTTGCATTTTTTTAAATTAATGATCAGATTTTTAGATTTCGTAGTATTTTTTTTACTTCGTAAGTTCTTAATTGTTTGGTTAATAAATTTTAAGAAGTTTTTAATAGTTTCAATTCATATTAGTATAGAAAATTCACGACGAGTAATGGTAGAAAAAAACAGAGTAGTATACAACACAGAAAAATGTCTTTGAAAAAAGTCAGCGACAACGTAATAATATTATAGAAGAAAGCCGTAAAAGTGACTACGTTTTTTAAAAAACAAAAAGGTCAAATAAATACAGGCTGATTTTTTAATAATATTTAGAAAATAATGGATAGTTAAAAATCTAGTGCATGTTTGGTGACAATACACTATTTCAGGTTTTTTAATTTAATTTTCAGAACAATCTTGCATTTTTAGAAAACTTGTGCTAAAACTGGATTTCCTGTTTCATTCAAATAAACTGTACAGAAGTTAAAGATATTTGGTATATACTCAATTTTAGAGAAAATCAACTGATAAAAAAGAATAAAGCTAAAAGCAGATACATATTTGCTGATTTGTTTTTATCAGATTCTATGCTCGAAAATTGATAGAATTTGTTTGATGTTAGACTTTTTAACTGTTGTAGAGTAGTGTATATTAAAACATCAATATCCCTAACATTTTTTAAGCAATTTATGCAGTTTAGCAGTTCATTTGAAGTGTCACAAGACTCACAAGGGGTGTACCATTTAAAATTTTGAAGGGTAATTGGTTATTACAAATGGGTCAAGTACTACAAATTTCTAAAAAAAATGTCCTGTCTTTTTTCAGGGTTTGTAAATTTTTTCTTATTTTCTGAATTAACCAATAGATTTTTTTTTTTTGAAGAAATGTCCGTCAGGAGCGGCAAAATTAAGTAGCCCAGGACGTCAATGAACTTAAATATGCCACTGCCTTTAATCCTCGTGGCCTTTAATAGAGGTTGTTACATATCTGGTGGCGATGGCGAACTGACATTGACATAAAAGACTCTTGAAATGTATCCACTTGGTTAAGATAACGAAATACATGGGCGTGGATTTTTTTCTCTAAAATTTACTTTGTTGTTATTTTAACATTAATACATTTTGAGGACGAAGATACATAAAAATATTACTATTATTATTAATAATTTGTTCATTATTCTTCATCTCACGTATCTTATAATTTTTTAAAGTGGGTTTGACCAACATTTTATTACTACGCCAATGGTCAATTTTTTTTTAAATAGTAAACATATGTTTAATGCCAAAATTCAGTCATTATTGACAATGTCAGTTCGCCACCAGGTTTGGAATAAGTTCTATTTTAGAGTGAATTCGTACTGTTTTCTAATTTGTCATAAGCTTCCTCTGAAACCATGACCTGACCTCAATTACATTTTTTACAACATCGAAAACAATTAAAAAATCATTATTTCGATGCATTAACCGTTCATGCAAGAAATAAGCGTTTCATTTATGTTTTCATAACTTTAATTAGGAATTATCTATTTTCGCGTCTAAAAAATAGCAATTACTTGTTGCACAATCAATCACTAAACAAGTTATAGTTAACCACTTGAAATTATTATCAGATTTTAATTACAAATGCACGATTGATATATTATTAACAAAAGTTCAAGCCAAACAATATAAAAGAGGAATATAATATATAAATTGGAAAATATCCATTCGTTGTGTTATTTTATTACAAATAAATTAAAAAAGGGGGAGGGATTAAGGAGTGTTATCGTGAGTTAGGAAAGTCGAAATCACTAGCAAAAGAAAGTTCATTTAGGTCCCCTCGCGGGCTTTTGTTTTATGACTAAAATTACCATTTTATGACTTGATTCTAACGAATACCATACCATACAGGTACAGTTTTGTTAAAATCGTGATAATGAAGAGAGTTCATTTATTTCTAATGATTACTATGGCCACAAATAATTTGAAATCACTTCAATAGGCCATTCACATTATCTAAATGTGCCACTTAATTTTGTTTATTCCTTTTATTACACCCAACCGTGCGGTTCGCCCATTTAATAATTAGTTGCTATTGAGACCGAATTCAAACACGTAAAGTTGACTTTTTAATTACTGGGAATTCCTCTAAATAAACTTAACCTACCTCCAATTGAACACCGAAAAGGTCACGAGATCGGTCTTGTTTTCTAAGCTCCACGTCTCGACTGGTGGAATTATCCACCAAGTTTGGAACCACGTTCTCAATGGGACTCATCTGCAAAAAAGATGCTATTAAGTAAGCGAATATTAATCTTGATAGAAATTTACGAAACAATGCTGCGATCAAACCGGCGATATTTTTTTAACAGGCGTGAAAATTTTAACCGCCTTATAGACAAGGAAGTGAAAGGAAAAACTTGATGAACAATGAGTAAGCAGTAGGTAATTGTAGAAACGGTGTTTGTGAGTTGGGAAATTATAGGGTGAAGATTTATTTGGGTGAAGCTCCGTGAAAAGAATCTCGATCAATCATTTTGAACATGGAAGTAATTACAGCCTAGGACTGTTTTAATATTCATTGTATTGATTTTTCGCGCATAAGCCTTAACTTCTTGCACGAAATTGTAAGGAAGCAGACCGTGGCAGTGGAGTTCAACAGCTATTAAACAGTATGTTAATTCGCTAGTTAGTGCACTTTTTTGAATAATTACTTCAACCATTTGCATTATTTATGACATAACAATACAACAAATTGAAAATACTAACGTTCCTTTGCACTTTCCTTGGTGACAAGCACAAACCAAAGTAAAATGCGAAAGAAAGTGTCTACATAAAATTCACTTTCGACGAGTTTTTAACCTTTGTGCAGTATGCATTTGCAATTACATGGACATAAAACGAAGCTTCAGACCCTCACGTGTTCGCTATAAACGTAATTGTAAATTACTGCAAATGAATCTATAAATAGCCCCATTTTTGCGGGAATATCGATGTGCCAGGTTGTTCCAAAGACGGCCTTGCCATCCACCGTTGACCTCACAATACACTGCTTCTTGCAGTGAAATCGAACCGGTGAAAAAATTCGGATCGAGCTCACTCCGATAGATATTGGCATTGGAAGAAAGTTAGTGAAATTATTAACCTGAATATGTGACGAATTTCTCTCTGCTCGTGACAGGAGATATATCGTTAGAAGGTGAAGGTATGTCGTTCGAGTCCAAGCCCTATTATGTTGTATCTACTTCACATGCCAATGTCGCATTATGGCAAAAGGAATAACAACACTCGTTCCATCTGCGCTTATGTTTAATTCAACGGAAAGTATTGCCGTTTGGATGAATTTACTGCAGTGGATGCAGAAGAGATTCATTTTACTGTTATTGCATCGTGAGCACCTTCATTTTCTCTCATCGAGAGTTATTGGTTATTGGAAACTTATTTCGAGAATTCATATTGTGTAATAAATAATAATAAATTCACCAGAAGAGAATGGGGCGTAGTGAGCAGGAAAATAATAAGCACCACAAAAAATCCTCTAATTTAATTACGAATTAAGAAGTGCAATTTTTTTTTATCTTCTATTAGTTATCGTTTTTGGACTATAAATATGGAGGAAGCGCCAGGATCTCAAACTAAATTTTTTTAAATGTTTTAAGGTTTCTAATGGCAATATAAAGTCAGGTATTTTCATACAGAAAACAAACTGTTTCGACTTCAATCAATTGTCGACTTCAGCTCACTCTGTAACTTGCTGTTATAAAAAGCAATGTTAATTGTTTGCCTTTTTTGTAAAGTGTTCCAATTGGTGGCATCTTTATGGTCCCAAAATGTTAGTCCAGATTTGAAATTAAAAATTCTTATATTTTATAAATATACTTATAAAAAAGTGGGATAAATAATGACCCAACCTCGAACCTGAAAAACTAAACGAAACTTTAAATCTATTAACGCTCAATACGTATTTGGCCGTTCTCTTCTTCAAATGAAAATGATACGTTGTCAAGTGTAATCAACTAGCTTATATCTAACAGCACTTTAACAATAACCATTACGACTGATCGACTTCTAAGAATTCAAATTTTCTAAGGAATGTACTTTTGTTTTGAATGATTTGTCGTAACAGTTATGTTCTACTTTATTTATTGTAACGTCTCACTGCTTTGCCGCTAATTATATTGATTGTGTATAATTTCTTTAACTTTTTTGTCTTGCGTCTGCTATAAAGACTAATTTCTTTCATGCTTTATTTTTCGGTGCCTTTATTACCTTTCGTACACGTAATAATGGGTGGTCTCTAGTTATTAGTTCTGCCTTCTGTTATTAAGATTGTATCGCTGAGTGTTTTTGTTATTTGTTTTGCTTTTTATTCACTTTGCATCACTAACTGTAACTCCAGTTGAATAACTTCTGTACATACGTTACCACAAAAATGACCATTTTATACCAAATATGGACTCTTAATTGAGATTGAGACAAGCAACAATTTCCACCAAAACATCACATAGAGAAAAGTTTCAATTTTGTTTCAAATGAAGCAGAGTTGCCAAAGTTAGCCGTTCATTTAACCGTTTGTCCGTAAGACAAGCAAGAAAAGTTGCTTTTCTCTAAATTTTAGTGTAATCTACTTAAATACGAATTTTTAAAACATTCTTTCTTAAAATAAATACCTATGCTATACTGTGTTATTCTTAGTTCAAATTGATTGAGTTTTTAGTTTCCATTATTCAAGGTAGTTAATTTTCCTAGTCTAGTGTTAGTAACACCATAAAAACTTGTAATAAACAATAAAAGCAGTGAAACAATGACAAATTACTTGACCAAACCGCTGTCATTAAAATCTATTTGATTGTACGTTCTCACAATTCATCTTGAAATACTATTACTGTAATCTAATATTAATTGTTAATAATTTCTTGTCTTAGGTTTTTCTGGTAATAACTAAAAAAACGCCTTTCTAAATATTTATTTATGCATTGAATCATAAGTAAAAAGTTTCTTTGTCGTAGGTGACAGATGAGTAACTAACAAAACTATCACTTATACAATATGTATCATTATTCATACATTAACATTACACAGTGACGTAATTTAACAATAACAGAAAACAATTTCTGTTCCAAAATTACTTTCCGGTTCCATTTACTAAACCTCATTTATCAATGGACAACAAAATATAAAAAACGTTTGGTATATTCCATTAATTAATTTTCGAATTAACCTGTTTGCAAGTTCCTAACAACACTGATAATTAATTAATGTTAGAGATTTAACAGAAATAATGAACAGGAATGAGGCTAACATGTTTAGTAATAAAATTATACAAATTCTTTAACATTTTTACAAGCAACTAATTCCTATAAAAGTGTCCATAACGTCTATAAATCTACTTTCATTTAATGCCTCGCTTGTGGTACAAATATTTAATAATTAATTAAAAAATACTTGGTTGCATCCTTTCACAAGTGGGCACCGAAAATGGACATTCACACTTTATTATGTAACAGTGAGTCATAGAAATAGAAACAATAAAATTATTATCAATTTGGTTAGGTAGGAATTGGGTAAAAGTGAAACGCCTTATAATTTAAGAAAAATTTATTTCTATGTGCATAAAATACAAATCACAGAAATTATTACATCGATTGAACATATGATTACAGAGGTCACAGTGCATGGAAATTACATCTTGATGTCATTTTTATTACAGTCATAATATCTTTTTGATTATGCATCGGTTCAATAAAACTTTTAAAAATTCATTACAGACAACAAAGGTGAAAGATCTTCACCTGGAGTTCCGTAATAACGTCATAAATATAATAGATACAAGCACAATTACATATTTCTGAATGCAAATTCAAAGATAATTCGCTCTTTTTTGCATAACATGAAAATGCTTAACTGCACTTCCTGATTTAAATTTTATAAATCGCCTTGCAGTGATAAAGAACAAGATAAAACATAAATCATAGCTCTTGACATATCAGAACTTTACATCAGAAGCTCCACATCATGACACAACTTTTGCTTTTGCTGTAGATTCAACGTACAAGCTCGAATCCCTTTTTAATGAACATTATAAATTTGTGTCAGAATTTTTTCAAAGAAAAAATAATTAATGTCATTTTAGTTTATACGCGACCTTGACCACTGTTTGTAAATAAATAAAATAATTACGACCATCATTGTAATGATGCGTATGCGCTTCCCACGAAATATGGCATTAAAAGAATCACGATTCAAATACAATCTGTGAATTCTTCCAGTGCCAAGGTTCGTAAGATGCCAAATTTTCACCCAATCTGCAGTTAATTAAAACTATTGCATTTTATTCAACTCGCAGTTAACCTTTCGGAAAAGTACAAAAATCTAAAGTTCCCACAGAGACCTTTAACATCAAGTTTCACTCGCTATTAATTTCTGTCGACATAAAACATTTGTTCCTTTGAATATTTATAATTCAAAATTGTAATTTCAAATTACAAACTAAAATTAAAAAAAATAAAAGTTTTAGTCAAAATTCCGATACGAAAACTAAATCTGAATTGCATGAGTCACATCTGATCCATAGTCGACTGAATATAAATGTGCACGCAACATTTTCCATACTTTACAAATGAGTATTTTTATTCGTAAGATAAGTCAAATTACAATGCAAATAGTTGTACATGTCAGATATGTGAAATTTACCATTTCTAGACAATAAAAGCTAGACAATGAGGAGAAAGTCTATTAAAATTGAACTTTTGACAAGCGATCCTATGATAATAATCCTACTACAGGAGTCATAAATCTTAGTGCACCTAACTAAAAATTAAAGTGAAGTGATGGTTTCTTATTTTTTACAATTTGTCTTCAAGCGGAGCTTACCGGTTAAATTCAATGCCAATAAATTGCAAATGGGCTTTTGGGCTTATTAGAGCGCACAAATAACTGTTTTATAAGCTGAAAATGGACGAAACTGTAATTTGGAAAGATTGCAGCTGAAAAGAGCGCAAGTCATGGATTAAAGACCGCCCCGAATTCAAATGTTTAGATGCACGCACGTTCAAACTAATCTACGGTAACAATCAAAAAAGTGACGTCATCAAGTCACGGAATGACTGCAGCAGTCGATACTGACTTATTCCCGGAAAAGGGCACTGAGGGATTCCATCGGAAGATGGCACAAGCGATTTCCCGCCAAACTACATTTCCATCAAATGCAAGTCGATAAATAGTTGTGCTCTCTAATCAATACCATGCCTGACGATAATAACCTTTCACATTGATTTTTCCGCGAACATAACTGTAGGACTATAATAACAGCCTGAACTTTGCGTAGATCTAGTCGAGGGTCGCGTTGCGTGATTTAATGTGATTTCCTGATTTTCAGCAGGATTTCAGGACACGAAAACGCACCCTCGAGGGAGGCGTGCACCTAATTACTCAAAGATATTAGGGATTAGACACAACTCGGCACATGTTGTGCGACATAAAAGTGAAAAGGAAAGTCCCGGATTCAGCTGCGTCCTCGTGCAATTAATTATCTTGACAGAATTCAGGTGTTGTTGCAGGAACATAAAAATATAATTTGCGTGTGATGCCAGCTATTATAACAAGTTTAACGTTGTAACAAATGTAAAAATTCCCAGACAATGCTTCCATTATGTAAGTTTGTAACAATGCTATCTCAACTTGGCGCTTGGTCCTAATTAGAAATTTGAATGTTTGTAGAAGTAGCGCGAACTGAGCGGTTCCGCTCCGGCAAATGACTTAACCGGGGCGGCCATTTTGAAATTGATAATTTAAGCGTTTAATTGAAGACATGATTTAGTGAAGCGTTCGCAGAAAATTGCTAGTCGATTCGAGCAGTAATAACAAAACCGCGTTACATAATTAAATAAGAAACGGTTCGAAATGAATCGAAAGTATTTCAAATCGGAAACGTTCCGCGCGCTAACATTCCCAGAAGAGTCACTAATCCATAGAAATAATAATAGATAACACAAAATGAAATCACAGGTTTGGGTGTAAGGACACAGAACTGAAACCACTGAAATTCACATGAAAACTGTAAGAATTAAGGTGGCAAGTTTGACGTAGGTATTCAAATGTTTCAACAATGCATGTAACGCCTGGCAACGGCGACACATGCGCACTCAAATTGTCCAGTCAAGGCTCACTCCACTCCGGAAGTTCCCGTCATGCAACAGTGCTGATCTGTTTCCCCAACCATGCAACATTTTTATTCGATAATGCCAGTTTTTTAATGCCAAATTAAGACCCAAAAATCAATAAATTCGGACTTAGCACCTAATCCTCACCCCTTATTACTCAAACCCCGGAGTTTGCCCGGACTCATGTATACCACTAGACCAAAATTATTTCTCCAAATTAATACCGAGTGAAACAGGTGAAAATAAATTCGATTCATCAGTCACTCATAAAAACGGATCAACTAACAGGTGACTTGCTTTTGCTACGTATAAATAGGGTACAGGTGTCCGTAGTATACACCTAATGCCCCTATATCACTCTTGTAGCATTTTTTAGTGGCTACCATTATACATATAAATGTGGTTTTTCGTTTTTTTTCCCTTGAGTAGATAATTCTGCCACTCGTTGTTACCATCTGCTTTAAAAGCTTCATCCCTGGGTTTAATTCTAACACCTGCCTGATGGATAATTATCATTAGGGGCCAATGTAATTGCTTTTAGCCCTCCTTAGGTAGCCGTGAAAGGTGTTTCGCCAAATTTCAAGTCTTTGATCCATAATGATAGAAAACGAACAAAAAAGGAAAAATATAAAAAAACAAACATTGGCTCAAAAGTAAGATTTAATTAACATGTTTAACTGTAGTACTATTACTACGTGTCCTTGTTGATAATTATGTGTGGCCATGTATGTATGCGTTCCAGTGTAATCTATTAGTATTGTTTACTATTACTTACATTATTATTTATTGTCGATACTACAGATGCATTTTAATTGAACAATACACATTTCAAAACAGCAAACGTAAAAATAAAAAAAACAATCCTAAATCTTAATGAAATCATTTATATGAGGAATATTTTTTTAGAGGTGTTTATCCCTCCTTTTTATTTAAAAATTCCAAATAGCTGGAATAAACAGTTGATGTTGTCCAAAAAGTAAAAACCGTCTCATAATGGTGAAAGATCCGCCGCATTCGCCAGATTTGGCATAACAGGACCTTTATTTAGAAGAAGGGTGAAAGAGACAAATGAGAATTGTTAAGTTTTATCAACAAAATTTTGAGACGGTTAGACTTGGAGTATTTAATTGCCAGACGTGCTTATTGTAAATCGTATCTATCATTTTTCTGCTAGGGAGAAAACAATATGACCTTCTACATCTAATTTAGAAGACCAGAGGTCTTGACTTAATGAATTTTTCTTACCTATCTTGAAATATACAATTTAAGAAAAAAATGTCTTAATGACCATAACTGATATTACCTGATTCTGAATTTCTCATTCTACTTTCTCAAACATGATCAGTGTTTCTGCATTCATCTCAGTGTTGCCAACCTCAGAGAATTATCTCTTGTTTCAATATTTTTGCAGTAAAAAGGAAGAAAGAAGTTCCTTTTATTTTTTTAGTTTATGTCTAAAGAGGTGAAATTTATATTTTAATGCAAGAAGTAAAAATCGAGTCTTCCTAAGAGCTGTAGCAGCTGACCAAGTTATGTATGTAGTTACCAATTGGTTCTCATTGAAATATCCTATATCAATATGTTAGCCATCTCACTAACAATTACAAAAAACTTAATGAAATTGACAACCATAAAAATTTTGTAATCGGCTATTCACTTAAAGACTAATGTGAAGCCAATAAAATAAAATTACAATTTATTACTAATCCATCAAATTTCACTTTATGATCAAACAGACAAGTTATGATAAGTACCTACTTGCAAGTGGTCTGATAAAACTATGGAGCAATTTGATAAACTAAGTGCAATCAAAAGAACTTTATCACCTTACCAATTATGGGAAAATTTAGATTGCATTCAAGAATACTAAAAGGGTTTTATTCAAAGTCTAAATTTTCTTTATTGTATTTTTTTATTGAAAAACTGAAGAAGTAAATGGAGAAATGGAAAACAGAGCATATCCAAAATATCGTTTTGTTTGTTATAGTTTATGGAATCTTCTTTGATCAGGACGTTGTGCTTCAACATTGCGTTCAAGAATCATCAGGTGTGGAATTATAATTGTAATTGTTGGAAAAATTGTCAGTCGGTGGAAAGCAATCGTAAACGATGATAATCTTAATTAGATTTGGTATTCTGTTTCTCAAAAATAAGGTTAAAATAAAAAATCGTTACAACCTTTACAAAGATTTCAGCTTAATGATGGTTATAAAAACAAACTAAATCGAGCGGACATTTCCTTGAAAATTTGAATTTTGCGGTTTTTCCCATTGTTGTCTAGCCTGCCAAGCAATTATAACACTTTACGAATGGCAAATTATACAACACGGTCATTCATTATTTCATCAAAACGAAAAAACTCGGGAGAATGTTATTCGATTCACCTGAGCATGAAATACAGTATGATTCCAACTTGCATGTCTCATATAATAAAAAACTTCGTCTATACAGGTAGTAAAGTAAAACGTAATAAATCATTATCTCTATGCATGCATGATTCATGAATAATATTAAAAATGTGCTGACATTGACTCGCAATAACTATACACTGCAGTTGAATACTATTTATGAACCTTAAATTTTCATTTGACTGCACCGAAAGAATTATTGCTGGCTATACTTTCAGTCTCGCCCACATTGGCCACGTTGATGGATAATTAATTAAGACATAATGACTGCTAGAAAAAAGATAAAATGGCATAGGACAGTAATAAAAACTTTAGTGGCTAATAAAAGCGGTTTTGGTAGGTGGTAGAGCTATTCCATCAATTGGAAGCTAAAAATCCTGTCTCCTATTACTTTGGAGAAAATCCGCGGTAACAAACCGCTTTGTGTTGCACAAAACCGTAATCCTCCCATTTTTAGCTAATTACCGACATGAACAGTGAGAATTTATCGCAGATACAAAAGAGCAAAGAGCCGCCGCTAAATTTATTAGTATAACACTGCAATAGATGTAACACTTCCCTAGAAAGTAGGTAGGATGTTATGTTAATGTTAGTTCATAAGTATGCGAAATGCATGGTCACTATAAATGGATGAACGTGTTTGCTAACTCTGTTAATTGCCACTGGTCTCTTCTACAAGCAGTAAATCATTGTAGGTTGTTCTCATAGTTGCAGACTTTCTGGAGCAAAAATTTTCCTCACCTCGAGATTTGGTCTCAAGGAGAAAAAACTGTTACGAATCGATACAATTCGATTTATAGAAAAGAGGAATCACGCCATAGGTTAGGTAAATTCAATTAGCAAGAAAAAATTGGAGGTCTTAAGTCCCATTAAGTGTTGAAACAATAAAAGCGAATAAAATGTCAAAACTGAATGACTTTATCAGAAATTGGGTGAAAGGAGACTTGAATAAAATAAGACTTTTTTTCCGAAATACTTAGCGACAACCTTGACTCTAATTAAAATTTAAATCGGGCTGTCAATATTCGAATTTCTTTGGCTCTGTTCCACATATGGGAAAGAGTCTTTTGGCAAAAAAGTGTCTTCGAAGGTCAACTGAACCACACTTTGGCATCTGTAACAAATCGCGCTCCGTTCCGGATTTGTCCGGAGTTAGTTCAGCGATAGCAAGTCAAGAATGCTGATCTTCAGAATCCGGAATAGACTTAGTATGCGTTGGTGCAGCTTAATTGGCCCCATATATTGTCAAAGTAAAGTGCACTTAAGCCGCTGCTATTACAATGTCCTTCACGATAGTCTATCGAGAAAAATGCGCTTGGACCGTTTTGTAACTCGAGATTGCGTATAATTAACCCGCAATTATCGTTCGAATGCTTACAAATTGTAGCGTTTTGTGGCAGTGCAAAAGTCAGGTTTCAAATTGAAATTTTGCTCTGATTAACGAAATAACTGGACAGTGAACGTTGAAATGCGTAATTAGATTCAAAGTGGGTTTTTGCAAGTGATGCATAGTCGCGGTCGGACGTGAGAGCAGGAACATGATTGCACTACAGATTCAGAAAACAGTACTGCATCAGCATGAATTGTGTACAAATTGCGAGCTGGAAGAATACGGGAAGTACTGTTAAGCGCTAACAACGAGATTAATATAATAAAATTATAAATAAACAACAGTGAGAAGGCAAAAATGTTTACACGCTAATTTGAACATTAAAAGTACGGTTCATGGCTGTGAACATAAACTTCCAGTTTACCTACATTTTTAAGACCACATTCGGGTTCCGAGAAGGCCGCAGTTCGTTGACAAGTGATGAGTTTTTCTCTGATTTTGACTTCACCCTCTTGTGTTCGATCAAGTTATTCGAAATATTTATTCCCGTACAAGTATGAGGAAGCTATTACTGCTATTAGAGCTGTTCTAAATTGAAGAAACTGCACCGTTGGTAAAAAACAAGCATCAAAATGTCACACCAGATCGATAAATTATGTTATTTTCGCATTTATAAACTTTTTCAACTAACCCTATTTCATTTTATAGATCAACTCTTGACGCGCTTTTATTGCGTTTAACGAAATGTACAAACCACATAAAGTATCATTTTAATGCATGTTCTACCATTTATATACAAAGTAACTCTAGTAAAAACAAATATTTGATTTACTCGAACGCTAAATCCTTCATTTATGATTAGGTTTTCTTATTAATTGAATTCACATTTTAATTAACATCTTAATTTACCTCTTAACAAAAACATAATGAAGCTTATTTATGGCCATACGTCCAAAATGTTTCGCTACACTAATCACGTTTTGGGATCTTTAGAGAATGTTATTACTTTTCCATCGATATTAGAATAATGCTTTTTTAAATAACTGCTACTCCGTTCTCACGGGGCATTTTATTAATGAATCTTGGCTGATATAGAAATAATGCTACATATAAAAACACGATATCATAAAATATGTACGGTTTATTACTGCCTAGTGCCTAGTTATGGCTGGGAAACTATTGTATAATAATTTGTTTGCGTGCTGCTGTATGCAAAAAAATGTAAACTATAATCTTCGTTTCAAAAGTGTTGAATTAAATAGTGTCACTCAGTTTAACTGGATGCATTCAATTCAAATGCCAACAATCACTTTTGTTGGAATTACATACATTATCTAGATGTATCATCGTCCTGACTTTCGCTAAAATAGTGATTTTTTACTTTCCAATTCGAATTTGTTGAATAAAAACAAAGTTTGCTAACTGAATTGAATTTTTCTACTTTCTTCTATATCAGTATAGAAGGAGCCAATAAACTAGAGCGTTTACACGAGCATAATTACACAAAAAACCAATGTCTAAAATGATAAAAAAATCTGTTTAATTAGTGTAGAAGCAATACCAGGCCATAAATTAGGCACTCCTTTGGTGGTTAAAATTGTATTGTTTCATGAATATCAAGAAATTCGTAGTGTTTTCACGACAGGATCAAAACAAGAAGTAGAGTGATCAAGAATCAATCTAGTTATGTTTGTGTGTTTCTGGTTTTATTCATGTTTGTTCCTACAAAGTTATTTAAAACAGAAATCGAATTTAATAATTAAACACAGTGAACTTTTAACATTTAGCACCTAAATTCCTTTAAAAAACATATTATTTACGCAACAATTTTATTAACCTCTAATCTGTAACTCTGATATGTTTGACAAACGACATTAAAAGTCATGAAAGAGAAAGAGAAAAACTATCAACATGTATGAGATCCATTTCGCGCTATTTTCATTTAAAAAGCCTCTTTCCCTGTTTATTTTAAAAATTCCTCAAAAAAGTAAAAATTTCCCGACCTTGGCAACACTGATGTGACAAAAATCGAGAAGTTTGAGAAGGGAATACTCCGAGTTCTGGGAATTAAATTATTCTAATAAAAGAAATCATAGAAAACCAAAAATCAGCAAATCTCAAGATTCTTGACATCAAGACAAGAATCGAATGAATATCCAAAAAGTAGTCAAGTTTAGAACGAATATTTTTCATCAAATCAAAAGCGCTGAAAATAGTATTCTTAAACATTCTTCAACCCAGATTTAAAAAAAAAACACGAAAATATCTAGAAAAATAACAGAAAAAAAGATAAGTGTTACCTAGAGGTACTGAAACCCAGGACCTAATATCTTGAGATTTAAATTTCATTTACAATAAGTGTCGGTATATATAAAGTATCGCATTACGTAAAACTAGAAACGACTACAACACCCAGAACATCTTGAATTTCTTTAACTACTCGAAATTGAAAGACTTGAATAGCATATGGATAAAAAAATTGTAAATCGCCCAAAGACTTAAATAGCGATAAAAAAATGTAAATTGGGACTAACTGAAAACAACAAAAATAACTTAAAATTCTCAGAGTTTATGATGGCGATAAGGTAACGTGGTTGATTATTCTGATTAAAAAATATTTCTCATTTAAAATAATGAGCAGGTAAAAAATCTTGATACTTTCGTTTATAACATTTCATCTGGTAAACCATGAAGTGTATAAACCAAAAATTAATTTTTATGCCATTTGAACAGCTATTAAAATTCCTGCCGATAACAATCTAATAAAATATTAGCATTACGTAACACTGCTGCTGCACATTTCAAGTGGGTATTAGTCTGAAAAATTGGTTATGATTAAATTACTTCGATTACATAACGTTACAGTATCATCAGCATTTGAATTTGAATTCGCTGGAGCATTTCACGATCCATTTTAATATTAATGTAAATTCACTCTATAATTACCCGACAACAAAAACATTTCTGCCATTCATTCACCGAAATTTCCATTCCCTGGAAAACGGCGTTTTGCTACGGTTCCTTCAAAATAAACCATTAATATAATTTGCTCGCCATAATAGTCCCGACCACGTTCGATTTCTTTAATGCCCGCCCACGCTAAATTTGGTGTAACCGCCTCGTTGTCATCATTATCATTTCACTTTCTGACGTGCGCCTAATTGGGTTAACAAAGTTCCGAATATGGCCAAGAAACCCGAAGCGTTACTTTTGCCTAGACAGCCATTATCCTGAATTATTGCATACGTGGAATATAATACAACCCACAGATGTTTTCCTGAGACAAATTAGTCTCTCGTTAATCGTCGATTAAAAATAACAAAGCGACTTTACGACGTTCGGCATCTGCGCTAGCGTTGAAGTCTCCATGTAAAACAACGCGTCGACAAGACATGACAAAGTGGCTCGTTGTAAAAACGCAAGGGCTCACAATAGCTCACCAAACGACAAAGTAAATGAATAATTTCAGGAAGTTCCATCATTTACCCTAAGGTGACTCACGCCTTTGTTTGTAACCTGGTGGGCGAGACGGCCGTATCAGTATGGAGATAATAAGAATATACAACAGCGTCATTTTTACGTGTCTGGAAGTTTCCTATAAAAATAACGTCGCGAAGAATATACGGGGGCGATTAGCGAGTTTATTTTTTGATTGATCATTTCGCGCATAACTCCCTTGTGGGGCGTTGTGGGTGGCGGGCCACGCATGTGGATGTCAGTTATTCCCTCAAAATTAACAATGGGATTCCATTACCTGCCACATGTTGCTCGACTATAAATATTCAAACAGTGAGGGACTCAACCGAAAAGCAACAGGGTGCGGAAGGAAATTCACGCACCTGTGAGTGGTTCACACGGTGGTACCGGACATGAACTTGACCAAATCAGCTATAGAAATTGTTTTAAACGCTCCTTGAACACACTAATCACAATAAATAAGCGGCACTGCAAGACATTGTCCATTTTCTTATTAGGTTGTAACTCTTTAATAACAGTAATTTGATTTTTTAAATTAAATTGATTCCAACTAGGTATGGCTTCTATTATATCCTACTTGGAAAATATACAATATTATTCACCGCATGTATCACTGTTATTTTATACATCGCCATATGGAGAGAAAAGCGAAAGTTGCGCTTTCTGCGCGATAAGCCAAATAGGTAGATCTCATAACTGCGACAGTGCCCAAAAAATCACCTTTAATTTTAGCTACAATTTGCATTTACTCTCCACTCTAAATTTGTGAAATAATTAAATCATCTGTCAGGTATTTTTAGCATTGTACTGCAATTTTTAATAGGATAAAGCTGCGAATCGAGGAAATTACAAACCATGTCTACAGAAACATTATTTTTTAATTATGACATAAAGTAATAAAGCAAAGTAAGCACATCGTTAGATTTCTTAATTTCAGTATTTCTTTAACATGCTGCTCACAATTAGGTGGGAGGTAATTAACAAGAAAATTGCTCTCTTGCAATTTTTATTAAAAGCTAATAACTTTTGATTTTTTATACTAAAAAAACTCCTATTTAAATATTTTTTTCTCCAATCTTAAAACTTGATATTTCTAATCCCATTTATGAAAAGTAAAAGTGACGTTTTTGTAACTAAGAAAAAAGTTCGCGTTACTAAGACAATGGGTCTATTTTAGTCCGGCGGATTAAAAATATTGTTTTTACTATGAAAAAAAAATGACACCCCACGATTTTTTTAATCATTTGCTACTGTTGGAGAAAAAATAACATGTTTCATTAGGATTAAAAGTGGTTTTGTGCCTCGTAATTCAAACTAATTGCTCGTCGAACAAAACGCCACTTTTAATCCTTATAAAACAATTTACTATTTAGTAATCATTAGATACTCTTCAGGTCTTCTAGGTTAGGCACCTAAAATCATGTCCCTTCATACTTTTCAGTCCGTGAAGAATACCTAGTTATTATTTTTGCAGAATATTTAAGAACCCTTAAGCTTCCAAAAAAACCTTCCTTTTTTGGAAGCTCTTTGGAGTCCTTAGTACAAATTAAAACAGAAAGTTTAATCATCATGGCATATTAAATACAGAGTCAGACTTGACTTGACAGCTTAATTTATAACAAACATTTATAAATTCTATTTTTCTATATTTATTTAAATTTCAAATACCTTACCGAATTTTACAAAATAGTGTATTCAACTCGTCAAAGAAACTGATTTTTTCCTCTCTCGTTACACAACTAGCTATTTCTGACTTTCTGTTATTAGAAAAGCGGCTCTTTCTTTGTTATACGTTTGGTAGAGCAGTTTCAATAATTCGTATCCGTTGATTTCATTTTACGTAATTCTAAATAGTCTCAACTACAGTGACTTTATTAGAAACAGCACTTTGTGCTATCACTGTACTTATGACCCCTTTTTGAAATGGTTTCCAGGCACATTTTGATCCCACTTACACCTTTTCACATTTTGCACTCAAAATTTTCACGGAGTTGAATCTTTTGGAAAACGTTTCGTTTTAAAAATCTCTGTTTTGCCGAATTTGTGCATCTAACTGCAGCACATCGAGGCATTTTGACAAACCTTAAAATGACAGATTTGAAATTTTATTAGGCAAATGTCAAAATTTGCCTCTTAATGGCTGCGCCAATGAAAATCGAGACAACTATTGTCGCCACTGGTCTAAAATAAAGTCACTGTAGTCTCAACCATATTTAATTGTAATATAAAATGTGTAAAAAACACTTTCTTTACTTTCTAGATAACAATGATAATTCAACCAAGTATTTATTTTTTTTAAGATTTCTACCGAGAGACTATTAAAGATTGTGATTTTTGTCGTCAGGTTGGCAACTAATTTGAAATCTGAATTTGGCAACATTGACTATCAAATTTAAATGTCAAAATTTTATATTTAATTGTCATTCACTTCCGACTGATAGCAGTCAGGGTGAAACGGTTCCACATAACGAGCTAGCAGGGGCGCCAATAACTCAATGTTGCCAAATGATTTTTTTGCTTCAATCATTAAAAGTCACCCGGTAAAAGAGGAGAAGTTTTTCCTGAAAACCTGGAGATTCTATACCTTGGAACTGCACCCATTGCACTAGTGCAAATTGTCACAGTAATTTGATCGTTATTGGCTAAAAATAAAATGTATTTACAGCTTTCTGAGGGCTTAGATTTTTTAAGGAAATGTCTCGCTTATTTTTCGTAGCAGGTAATTTTAAAAAGAAAGTACAGACATAAAATAAACGATGTTTTCAATTTCCATTAAAATAAAACAAAAAAAGGTAAAAAAAGTAACTTCAAGGTAAAATAAAGTTACCAATACCTTTAAATTCTGCGCTAAAAAGTGCATAAAAAGCAACATTTATTTTACATTTTTTTAGAGGAAGTAACCCCTCATAATAAGATCTTACAATTTTTTGTATAATACTCGTACATAAGCACCATATAAGTACTCGTAGGTACCTCAAGGTGAGTAATAATAATTTGTTTAAAAACAATATCTGAGAAAAAATATACTACCTACATAAATTATATACTTACCTACTTTACAAAATTCAACTTTTTCCTGAATTTTTGTAATAATCTAGCTACGTGTAATTATACTTATAAAAATGTAATAAGAAAGTTAGTAACGATGTTTGAATCATAATTAATTTATTTATTAGTAGAGTATGTAAGATTTGCCTCATTTGACAGTTTATGCCTACCTATTTCAGATTTTTTCTAAGTTTCGCTCCCTGAAATATAAAGTCGAACTTCACTCCAAACTGTTGAATGAAATGTAAAACTTATAGACATCGCTCTACATAATAGGTACGAGGATTTCGTGTCCCTCTTAATTTACTCGGAAATTAGCAGTTTTCTTAGATTCTCGAAAAAATTCGCAATCAGCTTTTTCTTGTTTTTGCTATCCTATCCAATCACCAACAGTAAACTATGCGAGATATTTTGGCCGGTTCCTAAGCCAAGTTTTTGGGTAAGAGATCTACCTAATTTAAAATGAACGATTAAAAAAACTGGTGAATAGAAGATAGCCAAGCCAAAATGAATACCTATTATCTCTGTTATTTCTGGAAACCTTTAAGCATTATATTCAGGTTATTTCAAAGAAGATGAATTCTTTTTTATAAGTAAAAAAATCCTTAAACAGTTCTTCAAGTTATGAGTTTTCTCCAGACAATATTATTTCACTAAAATTTTTCTTGTCAAGTCTATGGTGCAGATGTAGCAGCATCACAAAATTTTAAAACTACTTAAGGCTGGGTTAACAAATGCTTATTTTTGCCAAGAGTTATTCCAGTAACTGTAAAATACCATCACACGCCGTTATTTCCATTTGTTCAGTCTTCCGATTACAAGATTTTCAAAATTCATCAAATCCAATTTAGAGCTTTGATAGAGAATCTTCCCACTATCCAGTAGATTTATTGGCCAACACCTTATAATCAAAGGAAAATGACTTTGCTTTTAGAGAACCAAATATCAACATTACTAACCATTATAGCCAATACCACTTTTTTGCTGTCACGTTTTGTTACGGCTCAACTTCAGAAAGGTGAGCGAAAGCGATACACTTTATTAAGTTACTTGGATCGGTCTCACTTGAACCGCCTTAAAATTTGAATTTATCGTAAAATTCGTGAGACCCTAACCACCAAATGATTAAAAAAATGTATCTTCAATACACCCACCGGCGATGGCAAAACAATGCTCGGCCCACCAGATAGTGACTGGTGATACAGACACCGAGTTCAACAGCCTCCTACACCTTTCATAGGTGAACTTGCACCAGATCGAACCCTGCATTAGACAGAATCGCACAAATATTGAATTCAGTGCTGGAACGGTAATCGAATCATATTGCGCCATTTGTTCAGCGACCGGTTGCGTAGGCACTTCGGCTTATTTGGTCGGTGAAGGCGAAATTTTTACCAGTAAGCCTAACCGAGAAGACGTAATCAAATACACTTGGTCACGGTGAAGTGCACCTGAAATTATCACCACCGCCAAACAAAAGCAATGAGATCAGTTACTTCCTGTGGTTAGACGAATTATTAAAAACCGCCTGAATCACATTCCCGAAATAATTCGATAAGATCATCCAATGAAGGCTGAAGAAAATTTCGCTGTGTTCGCATCGAGCAGTGACTTTTCACCTTCGATTTATTCATCTAGAGTCACCTCACTACATGCCACAACGACTCCTGTAAAAGTTTTCCACTTTTTTGAGCGGAAGTAAAGCGAAATGGGCGTTTGAGGCAATAAATTCCAGCCAAGCATCACAAAAATTGCAAAAATTAGCTCCACTCAATTTATTTCCAAGTGTTCTATCCTTTAAATAAATCACCCAGTGCCCAGCCAGGAACTTTTCCCTCTCATTATTTCATTAAGTGATAGTGCATTTGATTAGTTCTAGTGTGGAATTCCTGACCACGCAGACATTGCTTCAACGTAAATAAATATACGCGATTTTCATAAACCTCGCCTAGGATCATGACATATCCCACACACTTTGCGATTTATGGCTGCAGATTTTGTATTTGCAAGTACCGTATTAATAGGATTCTGTTGATGAATTTATCCTTGATTTCTTAAATGCCCCCATCGATCGATCAGTGAAAAAAGTCACTTAGAAAGTCGCGTTCAGGAAAGTATGATAATTATTGTTTCAGGCCTTTCTGCGTGTGCATGGATTTTTACGTTGTCAACTAAATTGCTGTGTTTATCGCTGTCTTCGAGGAAATTTCTATGCATGAGCAATAACTGTTTCAAAAAAAGATTGATAGTGCAGTAGCAAGCTGTTATTAGAGGTTAATATGCATCAAAATTGGACTACGAATACTTCAGATGTCAGGGCATTATGAAAGCTATGAATTATTTGACTAAAATGAATATTCAAATTAATAGAAATAGAAAGGCACATTGTGAAGAAATCTCTTATTCCAACTAGACATCACTTGACCTGGACCTTGAAGTGGAAATGCAAAATAATTGAAAGCCACCACATTTCAAAAATGAGATATTTTTATAATTCAACTTTCTAATATTTATTGATAGTTCACATTCTTTGGATAACATTTCAAAAAATCCACTGTCACGTCATTTTTTGACCAATAAAATTTTGTAGAAACTATTGTAAATGTGAGAATTGCGAAAGAATTGAAATAATAAAAATTTTACTAAATTTCAGGTTTTCCTTGGTAAAACCAAGTAAAACAGAGCAAAAAGCAACTATTTTAAGTACAATAATCTTTGTGCCTTATATCGTCAATTCATCAAAATACCAAGTTCAAGATGTAAATCAATTCGTTTTTTTTTTTCATCAAGTAAAAGTAAAAGGACTCCATTGGGCATCGCTTTAAAAACATCAAGAAAAAGTAAAAAGAATTATATTTATCAGTAACGTCCAAACTTTAAAATTTAAGATTTAATAGTAATTATTTTGTAAAAATTACATTGTTGTCCACTACAAATAAGAGCAACAATTTCTTTTAAAATAAGATAAATCAAAGAAAACAACAAAATAAATCTGGAATTCTTCATTGATTAAAAAAAAACCTAGAGATTTCTTTCATTTATTCAACAAAATATATCCGATTTCAGTTCATAGTACAATTTTGCAACAACGCATTTGCATTTTTTTGAATGAAATGGAGCACAAATTGAGAGTTTCTGGTGGTTTTTATTAGCTCAAAGTGTGTCGCTGGGATTTAGATTAACACAGAATTTTTTTCTTATACAGAAACTCTCAATTTGTGCTTAATTTTCAGTCGAAAAAATTCAAATGCGCTGTTGCAATTCTACTATGAACTGAAATGAGATATACAGAGTGAGTTTAAAGTAACGCATAAAATTCGTAATTATTTTATTTTTCAAAAATAAAAAAATGCAAAAACAGGTAACTTGGCATTTTAATTGAACTTAAATTTGACCTAACTGGATTAGTCATGGCGGCCAATATGGCGGCGCCATGACGTCATCATAGAATTTTTTAAATGGAACGATACCATTTTTTTTGTATAATTGGAAGCTTTACTAATAGGCCTTAACAACTGTGCTACTTATTTTGAATGTGGGTGAACCCAACGCTGATAAAAAAAATTGGAATTTTTATTAAAAAAAATCATATCTTTATTATTTTTCTAAAATAAAATAAAAATGCACAAACAGGTAACTTAGTATTTTAAGGGAGCTTAATTGTGACCTATCTGGATCAGCATAGCGTCTAATTCATATGAATTTTATACTACTTACTTACTTACTTACTTACTTTATACTAAGGAAACTTTTAATTTTTATTTTCGCATTTGCTTTTTATACATTCAAAATAAGTAGCATAATTGTAAAGGCCTATTAATAAGGCTTCGAATTATAAAACAAAAATCATATTGTTCCATTTAAAAAATTCTGTGATGACGTCATGGTGCCGCCATATTGACCGCCATGACTGATCCAGCTACGTCAATTTTGAGCTCAGTTAAAATACTAAGCCACGTATTTTTGCATTTTTTAAATTTTTGAAAAATAAAAGAAATATGAATTTTATATGTCACTTTACAACGATGATTTCAAAAATTTTTTTACATGGTCGGTTCATCCATATTCAAAATAAGTGGCCCAGTTGTAAAGGCCTATTAGTAGAGCTTCTAATTATACAAGAAAAATGATATCGTACCATTTAAAAAATTATGTGATGACGTCATGGCGCCACCATATTTTTGAAAAATAAAAGAATTACGAATTTTATGTGTTACTTTAAACCCACTCTGTATAAATAATTCTTCAAAACGGCGAAATTAGTCAAAACAAACGAAAATAACTAAAATAACACGTCTTTTTTAAGATTTTTCGGATCAATAACAAGTATTCATTGAACAAAACCACCGATTTTGGGATAACTGACACTGTTTTAATAAAAATAAAAAAAACAAGTTTCCATTTAATTAAACCCAATTTGACGATTTCTGGCGGTGATTCCTCAAAATAACACAAAAAAATCAAATCAGATTATTATTTGCATTTGGTCTAAACGGAAGTTTAACTATAACTATCTTTATCTGTTAATATTAATATAAAATTTTGTGATATAGTTACACATGCCTTCAAAAATCCTGAAGGTCAAGTAATTTTTATAAAATTCGGTAAGGACTTCTCCAACTTTTCAACATTTATTTATATCACACATTTCCAATATCAAAAATTTGAATTTTACAAAATGTTGTGTTCAACTCGTTAGTCTTTCATCTTGCTGCACAAATAGCTATTTTTTAATCTTTTCGAAAAACGAAAAAATAATTGACCCATTTTCTATTAAAAAAACAACAAATAAATAAAAAAGCTGTTGTTTCTATTTTTACATAGTTTGTGTAGTAATAAAGTAAGCAATTTGTAGTTAAGTGAAACCGTTTTAGCAGTCAGTTTTTCAGAGATAGTTCACAGTTATTAAATGACCAAGAATAATGTATTAAAATCAGCAAGAATAAAAAAAAGAAATCGTATTTTCGCAAAATCATCGCAAAATATCCCGTTTTTTTTTTGTTTATTTGTTGTAATTTCAATGTTGTTTGTGAATCCATGTTCAGTAGGCCCCATTTTTATTAACATAAATTATTTTTATGACTTGCTTTTTAAGATGATTTATACATCCGGTTAACTTGTCTAAAGCTCAACTGTACTTATAATAAAATTTGCAATTAACATTGTAATAAGTTAATAACCACAGATTTTTTGCAGGGTTAAGCAAGAATTTGCGCTAGATCTTTCCACAACATCCGTCTATCTTGCTCTTGTCCACAATCCAATGCAAATACGCCAATAAACAAGCGACTTGTGGCATTAAAAATAATTAGTAAGAAGTGATTCATTGATTGATATAGAGATCAGTGCAAACAGGTAATTAGATTACGAGAGCAGTGTTATTTTGTAATAATTACTTTAAAAAAGCACGCTTGCTGATTTTTAATAAATGCACATTTATTTTCCACACAGGTATTTCCTCAAGTGCGTAACGAGGTCAAAAATTGTTTTCTTGAGCCGATACCAGTGAAAAACGCGTAGGATTTTATCGTTTGTGTCAATTAACTCCCAGGCCCGTGTGGGACCAATAAAAACCATCCCACAAACGCACAACCATTTGTGTTTTGTTCGAGAGATTGTTATCAAACACTACTGAGTTGTTTACACATCATATTGTTAAAAGTATCACAAAACGAGCTGAGCATCTCTGGCCGATATGTGCCAAGGATGACCGCATGCTTGAACACCACCTTGATAAATGCACTGATTCAGGGTTAAACCTTAAGTTAATTATGCGCTTGACACTTTTTGTGTTTGAGAACCTGATCCTGGCTGAAATTATTGGAGGAATTGGTGAAGCGCAACGGGAACTTTCAGTGAGGTCAAAGAACGTTTTTTGTGAAAGTGATGATGCTAATGTCCATCTCGTAATGAATTTACTTTCGTCTAAACGCCGTTAGTGTTCTTGAAAATAACTGTTCACGGACAGTTGGGTCTATGATAGGATGGTCATTACCCCGAAAAAAAATTAAATTACCTATCCCACACAAGCGCCGAAAATATCGAACGAATTAGACCATTTTTAACGAGTTCCTTCGCTTGATTGAACTACTTTCTGATAATTAGCGTTGAAAGTAGTTTGCCTTTTCGAACAATTTAAAATTACAACGATATAAATCGTTACAGAATGAATTTTAATCAGGCTTTGGACACAAAATTTGTGTTTCAAAATAATCACCGATGACAATTTTACTTATTGCACTTTCATCGACTTTCGATTGCGGTCAACTTAATAGAA
Source organism: Tribolium freemani (assembly GCA_939628115.1). Taxonomy (NCBI): domain Eukaryota; kingdom Metazoa; phylum Arthropoda; class Insecta; order Coleoptera; family Tenebrionidae; genus Tribolium; species Tribolium freemani. Next base: position 11,840,813 of record OW626785.1, on the reverse strand, counting down.
TAACAAATTTACTTTCATATTTTATTATGGCTAAACTCACTTAAGGTGAACCTCCTGACATAATGGATGCATACAATTATCAATACTGAAAGAATACCTTCCTCCGACTAGGTGAATTATTCATGAGGTGATTTGATATGGAAGGTCAGGGCCTTTTGTTGAACTAATTTATGATACCAATTTAGTCTTGCTTGGTATTTGCTCGATTCATTTTGGGCAAATTTGTTTAATATTTACGAGGCTGTTTCGCAAATCTCAATGTCAATGCAATTAAATCATGCAGAATTTTAATTAAATCGCTCTTTGTCACGATACGAACACTTTCTAAAATCACTTTTTGACTTAATCTCAAAGTGGCGACACCATTTATGGGCAAGCTTTCGAAAAGCTAGATTTGCAACCAGTTAACCACTGGAGTAATCTTCCATTCATATCAAATTGATTAGTTCGTGTTATTACAACACAAAAACAACACAATTAAGACAACCAGTAGTTAGAAATAATGAAAGTGTATCAAAGACAAAAAGAGATGAAATTCTAGACGACACGGGTTGTAACTTTGGCGGATGGGAAAGGTAGGCTATAAAATGGACAAACCAACGATTGGTGAGAAATAAAAGCAAGAATTGTAACAATTATAGAAAATTTTTCCGGTTAAGGCAAACGCACCTTCAATTTTTTACTATTTTTGCAATTACCTCTCAAAGTGAAAGGGTAATAAAATTGCAAAATATGCCTCACCAAGATCATAAATTGAAAAAAAAAAAACGGCAGATAACTTGCAGCAACGATCGCCAAATTTGGGTCATTTGATTTGGTTTACAAAGTGTCTTTGAACATAAATTTGATTAAATTTTTAATTTTAATGAGGGAAAGTGTCGCCACATTTTAATCCGCTCTTATTTTAAACGGAATTCGTTGTGAAAAAATCCGAGATCTAATCACTTTATCTCAATCAAACGTTGGTCGACTCGTTATCGCTCACAATAACCAACTGTACCACAGATCTAGCCTGTTATTAAGCCGCAAATACACTGTTACTTTTAAGGGTACTACACGACTCCTAACTGTACTTCATATTGTTCCAAGTTTTTATTAATGTGAAGCTGTGCTATCTCTTTCATTAGATTGAATGGTAAATGAAATTAAATTAAAATTCTCAATAGAGCGAACTTCTCACCACACAAGCTCGCATGTTAGAGTGCTTCTATTGATAATTGCTTGTACCAACACAACCGTTAAATGGCTTTACGCAGCAGCAGATTTTGCCGCGTTTTGACGATGCCCGGACTGGCCAAAGGTGATTTTGCTTAATTAAAGACCCATCCAATTAGTGTGATAACGGTAGTAAAATCGAAGAGATGCTAGACAGGAAATAATTAATGCGTTATGAGCTCATAGCGATCCGATGCTAAACAGGCGCCTAAATAGTACGAGAGGTTTTTTTGTAACTTGATATGATTGTGCCATTGTGGAGATGAAGCACTACTTCACGCATATTAATCACGGACATTTCACACTACATTAATCAGACAGATTTGAAGAGATCCATCAGATGTGTGCTCGTTGGGAGATCCTTTGACACCACGTTTCACACACAAACACGATCATGCTCCTGTTTTGCTCTCTTCAATCGGAATAAAATTGCTTTTAGAACCTGAGTTCACGAGGAAACAAATCGGTAATTAATTCAGCTATTTTTTAATTTTAAACATGCATTTTATTGTCTAGTACCTACATTCCGTTGGAAATCATTTTGACAGCTGCCTGCCTCTTCAGAATGTAGCGATGCATCAAAAAATTACGATTTATCTTTTAACAAAACATAAACTTTTTGAAGATGGTTCAAAGTACTTTATACTCATGTCACAATTGTGATTATGATTTTTGCAAATATGAGTATTACTTCTCTTTGTGTTCAATGAAACGTACTTACTTTTTATGTTTGGTTAAGTAGTTAATACATTATTTTGAGTTAAAATGCAGCTATTAGCAGGAACGAATAAATGTGTCGAGAAATTTTTCTTACAATTATCATCTGAAAGCATTCCTATTCTATTAAAAGCTAATGGAGAAATGACCGTACGAAAACTTGTTCCATACAATTCTGTGACATTTCTTTCAAGATGATGGTGTTTTCGCAAAGATTTTTTTGCCAATATGATAATATCACTCTCACCTCATTAAGTAAAACATGTGAAGAATATAAAATACGAAATGATCGAGAATGACTGTTTCGGTTGGTAACAGATTTAAAAGTATTTTCTTTAGCAACTTGCAACACTGTAACCGGATACGGTTTTGCTTCACAAATTTAATATTTAAGGTACAACCTGACAAAATTGTTGGATTGTTTTGCATCGGAAGTGCACTCCAATGCTGCCATTTAAAAGTAAAATTCAGAATTGCCAACCAAAACTGGATCACTTTTAGTAAGAATTGTACTTATGGTAGGTATCTAATATGTATTTTTAAACTCATAGCCTTCAGTGCTCAATTATAATCAATAAATTATAAAATATAAAGCCAAAATTATTAGTCTTAAAAGCTTTGATTGCATTTTAAAAACGATCCTGTGCATAATCATCTTTATTGATAGTTTTTTTTTGTTAATCTTTTTTACAATAAGGATCAGAATGAGAAAAACAAAAAAGCCAAATAATACATCGACATCAATATTGGCGATGGTTTTGTGCCTTTTAATAAAAACTTTATTGAAACCTGTTCTTAATTTACGGTGCAATAATTATTATTAAATATTTAAATTTTTATCTTTTTTTTTTAAACAATTATCATATGATCTCTCAAGAGACGGAATGAATATGATTCTAAACTAATATCTACCTTAATCACTAACTAACTAAAAACAATTTTTTGAAGAGATGCACAGACTAGTAAATTTGCAGTGGAGTTGGTAACAGAATAAGGCTGACCCTGGGGTGCGTAATCGGTCTATAACTTTTTTTGCTATTTGAAATATAGCCATGCTTTTTTCGTTATCCGATAGATCGACTTAAACATCACAAACTAAAAATATTTTTATTATACGCAAGGTGTTGTATACAGGCTGATGAACCATAGTTATATTTTTTTAATGGAACACCCTATATATTTTTGCATATTTAGATTAACAAAAAATAATGTAACTTTATGTAAACCATTATGGGTCTATCTCTTTTCATTTCAGAATTATTCAAGTTTTCGTTATAAAAAAGACCAATTTTTAAAAAATCACTGTGAAGTCGCCGATGAATATTTTCCGACAAATTTGCAGCAGAAAAACTCAGAATACCTTGTAGCTTTAACAATAGTCGACTTTCACTTTAAACACGCAAATAATGTACAGGGTGTACCAAAAAGTTGAATAACTCATTTTTTCAAATGGAACACCATGTATTTCTTCACACGTAAGGATAGCATTTTTCATAAGCTTTCTAATGATATGCGGTTTGTAGCAAATTTGAAATATTTCTTAGAGTTCAAAAAGAAATTTTTTTTTATTTATTTTATTATTAATAATTCTTGATGAGTGAAATTCCTTTACCTATCAAGTAATAATTAGATTATTAATGTAATTAGTCATATCAGTACATATCAAAAAATAAATTAGTATTTGACTTATTAGATTCTAGGCTACCAATTTTTTTTGTATTAAAATACATTTTTTTGAAAAATCTTGAAAAATATTTTAAATTTGCTATGCAAACCCCATACCATTAGAAAGCTTATCAAAAATGCTATCGATACATGAAAAAAAATACATGGTGTTCAATTTGAAAAAAATGAGTTATTCAACTTTTTGCGTTTTGACACACTCTGTATATTATCCACGTGCTTTAACTAAAAGTCGATTATTTACTAAAATTAAAAGGTATTCCAAGTTTTATGTTGCAAATTTATCGGAAAATATTCATAAGCGACTTCGTAGTGATGTTTCAAATGTTGGTCTTTTTTATAACGAAAAGTTGAATAATTCCGAAACGAAAGAAGATAGCCCCATAATATTTTATATAAAGTTACATTGTTTTTTTGCGTAGAAGCCAACTATGTAAAAATATATAGGGTGTTCCATTTAAAAAATATAAGTTTGGTTCACCACCCTGTATAGAACAGCCTGTGTGTAATAAAAATATTTTTAATTTGTGGACTTGAAGTCGATCTATCGGATAATAAAAACGGCATGGCAATATTTCAAATAACAAAAAAGTTATGGATCGATTGCACACCCCTGGGTAACTCTATACAGGCTGTAAATCAAATAAGTACATTAATTTTAACTGGTAATAGAACTCGCCAAGAGCAACAATTTTTCCTAATCCTATCAAAACGATTTAGTTTTTGAGTTAAAATTATTTTAAAATCTTACACAATTTTATTACACGCCACTGGAAACAAAGTTACCTAGTCGACAAGATTACCGTTTGCAAGCAAGTTCATGAAAATTAAATTAAATTTATTATTACTTTTCTTTGTTGGAGCATTTTATGAAAGGTTCGTCAATTTGTAGGAGGAAAAAATGATTTTCAAAAATGTGATTTTGAAAAAATTGTACATAGAAAAAGTGTTTGTCTTGATGAGTTCTACCACTGGTTAAAATTAATGTACTTATTTCACTTACATCCTGTATGTGATCTTAATTGCAATGACAGAATACACGACAATAATAATATAATCATTTCTAAAAGTAACTCGAGTTAAAATCTTCCAAAATAAAGCAATTAAATTTGCTTTTTTGTATGTAGCAAGTTTTGCAAAACACGCTGTATAAAATACATAATACGTCATTTGCTCTATTTTTTTTTTCGTAGTGTAGGTAATACCAGTAAATAATCTTCAAAGGGATTGACGTAAAACGCTTGAGTTATAAAGATAAACGTAGCAAACACCTATTTTTTATTGCACCTTGACCGGTGCGTTTTCAAAAGCACTTTCAACTAATTTTCATAATTGCAACTCGGTGATTAGTGACTACTGATCAAACAACACAAAATAACTTAATTATTTCACGAGAAAAATGAATAATCCGGCTGGAAGTGTCATTTAAATGCAAAACAACTCTTGTATCTGTTCTCTCAAGCCCCAACAAACAGCCTCATCATGTTTGTCTTATTATATTTTAATGCCCACTTGTCCCATAATTACCACACTTACAATAAAATCTAAGAGTGAAGATTCTCCGACCATACAATAAAAACAGCAAAACTGAATATTGCGTAAGGGATTCACGATGACGGCGATAAAATCGTGTGGGATCTTCTCATGCGGAGCTTTAAAAGCTTCCAGAAGCGACTGCCCGTCGCTGTTTTCCTTTTACCTACATCGTTTTTTCTTCAACGACTAATTTCGACTTCCTGTCTGAAGGTTCCGCTAGGTGTTTAACAATGTCTGGTGCCTCATTGCAATGCACATCTGCCTCAGTGACAGTGACACATATTCGAGGCTAAGCAGTCCAGGGTTAACAGGAAAACGCGTGGAAAAACTTTTCAAATGAAGGAAACGCGATAGTCCGGCGTCTACAACTTGACCATTTATGCAATTTACGGCTCTATTTACTGCGAATAATTAATGAGGTTCAGGCTAATTAGCTTGCAGCAGAACCGTAATGCTGTAGGCGAAGGAAAGCGAATTTAAGCTACAGTTGACGCTTTTGCGATTTTATCACGGCACAGTGGACACGTTATTTAAATCGATCATGGAAAACGTAATTTGTTATTGTTATGGTGAGGATCCAGAAGAACAGTTTTTGCGATTGTGGTTCAGTTCCCAAGCAAAAAGATCATTAGAACGGCGCAAACATTTTTGCTTGACGGAAAAGTTATTACTTGAATGCAATCAAGCGAGTAGTTGTTACAAGATTTGGAAAAAATTTAATAGATGACTGCATCGTAACAAGATTATTTATGTTGTATTTGACGGATTAAGGTTAGATGTGTGGAATTCCACAGTTTCTCTTTTTTTTCCAACTCAAAGGAAATTCATTAATCAATAAAAACACCAACTGTCGGCGAAGTCACTATTTTTGTGCCTAACAATTAATAAATCAACTGCTTTCGCAAGTTACAAAAACGTGATAAATTTTTCAATGGAGAGGAAAATTTGAATTTAAAATGGATAGGTGGAATGTAGGTGTAGACGTGGACATATTCGAATGATTTATTAACCCAGTTTTGCAAGAAGATACGAATTGTTACTGAACAATATTCCTTGTGCTTATCAAGCATGAAACCATAAAATTTTTGTAATATTCCTCTTTTTTCACCATACAACACTTATTTTATTTGCAGATTACCAATACTGTTATTTAATTAAATTGAAGTGAACCTTGTCCACACTTATTCTGTATTGATGTCATGTAATAGCAAGGTTACAGTTTAGATCTTCAATGTTATTGTCATTTGCCTTATCTCTAGTATTAAAGGTAAGTAGGGAAATTTTTGTAACCCTGTCAATACCTGATATGATAAAATATTGCTTTCAATAAAAGCGCAATCAATAATAACTTGTTTTCTTAAGCTTACACAAAGTTATGCTAACAAGTTTCATTTATCAAAAATATGAGTAAATACTGTTTACGTTATCAGGAACAAATGGTCTGATTTGACATATCCATGTTTTAACTGTTATTCAAATTTAACAACACATTATTTATGCAATGTGTCCATAAATGAGTCAAAGCACTAATAACCTTAATTACTATTGATAAATCACAATTGCTATGCGACGTGGAAGTTGTAATAATACATGACTTTGTAAATTACATTTTTGAGCCAATCTTTGTTAAACACACTAAACACAAATCAATTTAAGTGGGCTTAGAAGAAGATTTGAAAGTCGATAATGTCACACGAGAAGATAATCAAAACGATACATTATCATTTCTAATGACTTCCTGAATTCTTTCTTTCCTTATTGAAGCAGGATCATAATTTTAAGTAAAGAAATCAAAATAAACATGTCTGAAAACTTACTTTAAAAACTGAGACATTTTCTTTCTAATGTAAAGTTTTTATAATAATCTAGATGACCCAAATATAAGTGATTATTATTATAAATTATTTATAATATTAGCTTCAACCCATTCGAAAAACTATTGCAGTAAGAGAGAAAACATACACCGAATAAAAACAAAGATAAGTTTCTATACTTTCCAAGTGGAAACGGCAATTTTCCTGAAAAATAACTACATGTGGTCGTTAATTTTTTACTGAATAAACTATGTAGGTTTAAGCACAGTAACAGCTACTTAATAGCTACAAGTAAAAGCATAGCCGCCAATTTTCATTATCTTTTTTCAACGGTAAGTATAATGTCTTGAGCGTTTTCCATTCACATTGTAGTGTTAAAACCTGCAAGGTTTGAATTGAGAAATATTGATTTTCTTAGCCTAAAGGTGCATAATTGTAGAGGAAAGTTGTAGAATAAACTACTTCAAGGAATTTACGTACCATTTTTTAAAATGCATTTAATGTTATTTAATTAAGGTCAAAACACCTGTAGACAATTTATAGTACTAGCGTGAAATTTCTACTTCAGTAACTACCAAAAGTTCGCTATCCATATGTTTATAAAACCAGTCGTTCTTCCTGTAAAATAAACATTTACAGCTGTCAAATATTGTTTACAAAAAACAAGCATGAAAGATGACCACATTCTTCACATCACATTTTTTATTAGAAGACAATTCAAAATTGACAGATGCGAATTTAGATAAACTATGCTTGAGTAGTACTATTCATGATGATAGCGGTAAAACCGGACTGATTTTTCAAAACGGGTTCAGTTAGTATCAAATCGGATAGTTCTGTTTACAAATCTGAATGATCTATTATTAGCTGGAAGTCTTCCTTTTCCTTGCTAGTCATCAATGCTCATTTTTCCGTTAGACTTCAGAATTTTTTGACAATTTTGTTAATGTAAATTGTTTGAATAGAAGTGCAATTATCTCGAATTTTTGCTCCATTAATTCAGCCTACACCGCTCCGGCCATTAATTCAATCAGTGACCAGCTCGAAGTAACAATATGTTTCGATCAACATCGATTGTTATTACGGTACCTACATAATAATTCAAGGATAGAGAGCAAAAACTGTTAGATTGGCGATTTTTCGAACACAAAGAAAATACGCTTTACGGTTTGCAAGTTTTTACGACCAGCTGTATCAGTATTAAAGCCATACATTGTGCCATAATAATAACAATAATTTATCACTGGAGTTCCGCACTTGACTTCTTAATGGTTTCGCTTCCATTTGGAGTCCAGTTGCGTATTTGTCAATAATAGCAACTTTCTGCAGTATTTGTTTCCGGTTTACCTCTTTCCTCGAAATTATGGCTACCTAAAGAAATAAACTTTGTCATTTAACATAAATTGATCCTAAGTACCCTTACATCATACAATAATCGTTACTTCGGGAATATTACGAAACCAATAATCGCGCAGTTATATCAAAAAGTTTGATTTAATTGCATAATCCAACGAGTTTTTACTTTAATTTGGAATATCCGACCAAATCATGTGGATGGCTTTCACCAACAATTATTTATTAAATGTTAAAACCTTTTAAAATTATTTTAATACAGGATTGTGTTTAACAACTCATTGCAAAACAAAACATTATGTAACGAAAAATATAAATTTATCAAAACGAGCCGGCTCACAATACCGGTGCGGTATTTTTCAGTGAAAGTTATTTTAATAAGTGGTTGCAATGTTTATTTTTGTGTAGAGCGGCATTATATCAAACGCAAATATTTGAACATTTGTTGCAGTTGCGAGATCATCCGGTGGACGCGTAAAAGAATTTCTTTTATATTAATATTTATTCTTTTATTTCTTCCTGGTGCATATTTTTGCATTCCACTATTGTGCGACTTTATGCAACAAACATTAATATTTTATATCTGCATAATGTATAATACTAAAACATTTCTTTAGTAAGAGTCTCGGTTTTCATTCTACACATTTTTCAACGATTTTTACTTTCATTGTTAAAAGTAAAATAAGTCTAAACTAAAACTGATTATCAGCTAAACTACTAGTACATAAATAAATCAATAAAAGTAAACTTTCGTATATGTTTTCAATGCTAGATTAAGTTTAATTACGATTAAGAATGAATTATGAATTCCAAAAGAAAGTTTGTAATAACAATAACCTTTTCTTTTTGCCAAACTGTTGTAAGCCGCAAAATAAATAAATAAATAAATAAATAAATAAATAAATAAATAAATAAATAAATAAATATAACCTTTAAGACACAAGATTACACTGTCCAACAAATTTGAACATTTTTCCCTGTTTTAGACGAAAAAGAGTGATTTTGTGTTTTTTGAGTGCTGAATATGTAATTTAAAACCCGTTTTTTTTAAATTTTGAAAATAGTTCTTTGATGGTTTCTATTCATCGTTTTATGCAGAATCCAAATTCGAAACCTTTTTGTTTCTATCTGTTTTACTTTTTGATGTAATTCTTTTTTTCAACTGAAAATTCAGAACGAATTGGAGATGCTTTTGCAATGTAGGTAATTATGGGTTATTTTTGAAATTTTCTGAGATGCAACCAATAATGACAATTCCAGCTGTGCAAATCAGTAATTGTTAGAAAAATACACAATTAATCTACGACTACATTATTGTTCTGAGCATTGTCAATTTTGTCTTGACAGTTTTGCTAAAATTTCATTATGAACTAGTACTATTATTTAAAAGGTAATAAAAACCATGCAATTATAATTCAATTAATTATGTAAAAATCAAACGCAGTATCAACTGGTAAGTTTACCTAATTACCCTGTATAATATGAATTTGAGAATAAAATTGTGTCTCGTTTAAAAATAAAAATAAAAACCTTTATTTCTGGCCATACTATTTTTTTAAACATCACAAATTGTTTGATATACGTGCGTTTGACATATTCCCTTAAGTGTAGAAAATCTATTTAAATTACTACCTTTTTTATGAGATTTGAACGTTTTTTTACAACAAAATTAAAACCAATGAATTTTTCAATCCGTTAACTCTGTAGTATTTACAAATTATTTAAAATGAGACTATTAGGAACTTGTGAAGTAATAGTTTAATTAAGAAAGCATTTCCTTTATTATTTTTCTTAAAAATCCAATCTCAATATTTTTCGATTCGAAACTCGATTCAATAATTCCTCTTTAAAAGCAATCCCACTATAATCAACACTAATAAATAACTGATTTTAAAGACGTTATTTCGTTGTTATTTAGTCCAAACAATTGAGTCATCACAAAAAGTTAACTACAAGTTAATGCTTGAAAAATGTTTGAATGAATATCGAATTTGGATTCTGCATGAACATATCAATAGACACGACTTTTGATCTTTCTTCTGAAAAAGAAAGTGGTAACAAAACACTCGAAAACAGCCAAAGAACAAAAAAGCTACTGTCAGAACTTTAATAGGTGCAATATTGTATTTTTTTCAAAATTCCTCTACTAATCATTAAAACGGGCATAAAATTCGCATTCAGAACTCCAAAAAAGATAAAAACACTTTCTCTTGTATAAAAAAGGCTTAGCTGTGGTGCCAAAACACGTTTGATTAAATATCAATTAATCACTAATTTATTGATCTAAAAATTGATTTAATCAAAATTAGTTTTACTGTAATAACTGTAACAGGTAAGTTAAATATTTAGTACCTAACTACTTAATTACGTAATAATTACTAACATGAGATCCAAAATGAACTGAATTAGAGCAGGCCGTGCCTGTGGAATTTTAGTCACATGTCAAAAATTGACAGATCATATTTTTTTAGTGATTTAAGTGATTCCTTATTGCCTAATCTAAATTATTCTATACTGTAGAATGCTATTTTAACAAGTAAAAAATAAATGGGGAATGGTAATATTCAATTGGTGAATGATGCCTAATAGAATCTCGAATTTAAAAAAACATAGAAACAGTATTTCTGGACACCTCCTTACTCTCCTCCACTGTCTTTTGCAACACGATGTGTTGATAAGAAATGCGGCTAAAATTACACTTCCCCCTTTCAAAGCTTACTCTAATTAAGTACATTTTCGACCTCATGGTTTAAGTAATCTTATTATGTGTATTAACGTAGAAACAACCACTTACTCACTAAAAATCTTGTAATCATGTATTTTTAAAGTTGCCTCAATACAATAAGTGTATCATCTACAGAGTGAGTTTAAATAAGTAACCCATAAAATTCATATTTTTGATGTGAGTCATTTTTTAATAAATCCTCAAACCAGTCGATTTTATTTTTGTACTTTAATCTCCCCTATATTCAGAAGAAATAAAATTAAGAAAAACATTTCATACATTTTGCTGTCGTTTAAATCACTAAAATAATAGTGGAAAGTGCTTCATCAGTGACTGTCAGCGTCCAAAAACCACTTGATCAAAATTAAAAAGCTTTCTCCAAACTATGCAAATGAGTAAAAATTCCACAATCAGTCGAAATGAGAATTATTGATAATTAATATTTATCGAATTATCAGTATGCACCCATTTGGTTTGACCACCCCTGCTCGTTTCGAAAGAAATTTGCAAAATGTTTTTATTTTGACCCAGTATGACCCTTGCCATATACTCGCAGCTTCTAACACACAGCGTGGGTGTTTGAGATGATTGCCTTAAGAGCAAAGTTGTAAAATGTTGCCAAATAAATAATTGGGCATAGCGATAATTCCCGCGCTTTATTGTACCTTGCGGTCCAAAACGCGCCAATTACCAGACTGTCAATCAGAAAGTTTTACAATTCGCTAATTGCCATTTATTTCGAAAGGGATTAATCGGTACTGCAACTATAACCTAGGTATAAGTCCTATAACTAATCAGAGATTGGGTTTACTCACGTTTAAGCCCAAGTTAATCCTTTCAGTTTCATCATACACCAGGCACACTAGATCAAATCACAACACAAACACAACAAAAAATGACACTTGCACTTGTCACAAGATTGGACTTTATTACCGCAATAATTGTCGTTTTGAATTTCTCGAAGATCAGATGAAAACAGCATGTGTTAATCGAAGAGAAGACAGCAAACCTACACTCACGATGTTTACCGGCGACTGACAATCACCTGTTGCACAGCGAACGTGCCCGCCAATCCCCACTCGACTGTTTATTCAGTTCCGGGGAATGTTTGTTTATTTATTATTAATTAATTGTGTTTGTTGATTGAAAATAAAAAAATAATGATGTTTATTAATCAGAACTTTATATGAAACTGCGGGAGTTATCACAAGTACCTCATGATAGCGATAGAGGCTAATGATAATGCTGATGGTGACTCACTGAGTCAGGTGTTGAAAGGACAAAAGGGAATATTCTAGTCGGTATCCTGTCTTGGAGGAAATTACCCACTTTTAGCTAGTCCAATGGTCAGCTTTATTGTTGAGGTGATGCAGCTGTAATATTAATTCGCCGTGTGATGCAAATTTCATTTAATTTTTATGTAAATAGAAACTTGTACATTTGCATTGTTACCTTGTTCTTGTATTTTTTAATTTAAGTCAATAAACTTTGCCAGCGGTTGGAACGGTGTGTATTAAATGCCAAAGACTGCGCGTAAAATATTTATTGCAAATATTTACACGATATATCAGGTGTTTTAAGAAAAAAATGGAATAATAGGTACTAAGTTGTTTTCAAATATTTGCCGATCAACAATACTTTAGAAAAACTAAAAACCGCCTAAATAGTACATACACTTGTGAGTCAATCTAGTTAAAGCCCAAAAATTCAGAGAACTTAAGTAAATACGTAAATGTTTTGTATGTTTTTGAATTAGTATTTTTTTTAACTGCGCATTGTAATCTTTCTGAAAGGCTCTGCTAGTTAACAAATTGCATACGTAACTCAAAGTAAAAAGTATCCAGATCACAATTTTATCAGTACTTTATCTATTATTCATCAAGTACCTAGTTTTTTCAAAAGTAAATAGGACAGGCAAAAACATTTGAACCATAATTTCTATTCGTTATTTTATTATTTGAAGTAATAGTATATTACGTCTCAAGGGCCGAAAGTACGCAGCCGCAGCTAAGGGCCGCTAATGCCTTTCGGACCATGAGACGTACAACTGTTTTTCGCCTACTTGATTTTACATTTAAAAATTTTTCGTCTTCTGTAACTGTGTAATGTGTAATGGTGACAATTGTGACAAGGATCTTTAGGAAAATCCAGACCGGTAGGGTGCTTTGGATTATTTGTCAGTTTGGCAGTTAGCTTTTACAAAATTTTATTTCTTGTAGCTTGTTTTTCCAATTAGCAGATACTGTTTGAGCTTAGAGATTGCATATAGAAAGGTAAAAAACGATTATATTTTTAAATTTTAGGTTACATTTTCAAGTAGACTTCCAATAAATTTGACAGAACGGGCCCGTAAAAATGGCCAAAAGCCCGCATTTGATCAGAACAGCCCGCTTATTATAGCAGCTATGATACGCTTTCGGTTCAAGTAGGCGAAAAAAAAATTTTTGACTTGTTCTTTCGCGAAACAATTGCGTCTCCAGTTCGCATTACTCACTACTCATTAGTACTTACGTTACATTAAATAAATCAGGGAAAAAACACTAATCTTAGAGCTGATTAGAACAAATTTCGGCTCCGCTTTCTGCTATCGACACTATACTTTCGGAAAAGGCAAAACTTACTTAATTTTGACATAATTTAGTAATTTTTCAATTCAACAATTGCGTCACTAGCTAAAAAATGTATTAAAAGGTCCAAATAAATACGTTTTATTAAATAAATCGAGAATGTATTCAGTAAACTTCAAGTGATTTTCTGTTTCTATTCCGCTTTATTGAAATTGAAGTTAATTTTTTGTAAAAACTGGAGTTGTTTTTCACTTATTGGTTATTTCATAATTCATAAGTCGTAAAAAAGAATTTGCTGATCTTGAAGCAAATTATTGTTCCGCTCTACTAAATTTTGAACATTCGAAATAGTCCCGAAAAAACTATAAACTATAAAACTATAAACTATACAATTTTCAAACTAAATTTAGTGATCAGTCGTTTATTTAAAAAAATTGGTTTTAGTGTTTGGTAGTAAAAACCTATATTAAATGCCCGAAAAAGGCAAAGTTAATGTTATTTCAATTTAATTTTTATTTGACAAATTCTGTAGGGGAGCAAATTAGGAGTTACAATACTATAGGTATACCTAGTAACTATTCACTATCATTTTCTCTTTTCAAGTTTTTTGTTTGAACACGATTAATAAAAATGAGAAACATAGCTAAATACGTTTTCAAAATAATTTCGTTTTTACGCCTTTGTTATTTTTCTAATACGCACCTGTGTCGCGACATTTTTGAGATTATACAGGGTGTAAGCGAAATAAGTACATTAATTTTAACCAGTGGTAGAACTCATCAAAACAAAAACTTTTTCTATGTACCATTTTTTCAAAATCGCATTTTTGTAAAATTATTTTTTTCACGAGCCTTTTATGAAATGCTCCAACAAAGAAAAGTAACAGTAAATTTAATTTAATTTTCATGAACTTGCTTGGAAACGGTAATCTTGTCGACTAGGTAACTTTGTTTCCAGTGGCGTGTAAGAAAATTGTGTAAGATTTTAAATTAATTTTAACTCAAAAACTAAAACGTTTTGAAAAAAAAGTTATTAGGAAAAATTGTTGGTCTTGACGAGTTCTATTACTAGTTAAAATTAATGTACTTATTTCATTTACAGCCTGTATAAGAATTTTTTTCAAATTTTCTTACTCCCCCGAACTCTTTATAAAAGTAGGTAATACTGCAAGTAAAAACTTAAAAATTTAACCAATAAATATTATGACTCTTAGTCCAATTAAATGCTGATTAATAACAAACCAATTAACAAAATTTATAACATTGTTAAGCTTTGTACTTCACTTTATAATTTGTGACGTTTATTTTATTACTTAGAAATCGCGAATTAATTCTCTTTTTATTTATAGCGTAGGTATACTTAAGTCATTAAATTTTAAATAAATAGTGAGTGCTATAATTTTTGTATCACTTTTACTTTGTATTAAATTATTGACATTTTAACACAACTTCTGTCCGAAAATATGGTATAAATTGATTTTTTTTTAATTATAAAATTAATTAACAAATTAAGAATAAAATTATTATTTTATTAATTTTATTCGTAATTATATTTAATACTCGTAGTACTTAATTAAAATTATCAATTTAGCCCTTAAAATTTGGACAAATGTATCGTATACCTGTGCCATATCTATAAAAAAAAAATTTTTGTAATTTGAAAACACGCATTAATTAATTAATTAACCACCGCTATAACATTGGTGATATTCTTGCCTATATCGGCGTATCGGCTACAAAAATCATTCTGAAAACGAATGCTTGTATTACTGGTCACATACTCAAACCTTACTTCAGTCTCACAAACTCAAAATAATAATAATAATTAGGAAAAGCTTTGCTGATACTGCTCATAATAAAAGAAAACGCATTGTTATATCTAAAAAATTTATTTATACAAATATTTATTGCTTAATTAAAATTAAAAATTTCTAATTTTACAAATTCAATCAAAATTCCCAATTTTAATATCCAAGTGTGGATTAACTTCTTGCAACAACAAACAGGTCATTTCAAAAGATTCAGTCATTAACATATCGTCAATACACAGAATCTTTAGTTTTTCCATTCTATATAAAGCCCCCAACCCCCTTTCTGTATAATTTAGACAATCCCTTATATCTAAATAAACTAAACTATGTTTGAACAGATTACTAATCCTATCCAAATACCAATCATCAAATTTTTCAACCCCACTAAACCTCAACCACTCAACCTGTTTCAAATCTTTTAAATTGGACAACCCTTCATAGAACAAATTCATATCAGTACAATCAATAGCTTGCAGGACTTTTTCCTCCTGATAGAACCTCGGCAATTTGTACTCATTATATTTATTAGCCTTGATCCACCTGTCCTCGTTGAAAAACTTAACAGCCCCTCCTCTATGCACAATGAAATGAGCAGCCGCCAACTCATTCCCCAGGGTTTGATTTCTTTCAGGAATATAAGACTGAAGCATCATTTCTTTATATTCTTGCTTCTCAGCCCACCATTTCTTAATCGCAGACGGAGTCAAGTTGATTGGAGTTTGCAGAAGTTTAAGCAAATCAGTTTGATTATGGTCTGAATAGAACGTTCGCAATGTGCTGTAATAACTCGCCTCCTTCTGATGCCAGGGAGTTCGCCACTTCATATCGTCTTTAGTAACCAAATTGGGGTCGTATTTCTGTTCAGTCACCGCCGGTTTGTTGTCTATTGGCTTTGGGGGCTCCACAGGTTTCGGTGATGTCTCGTCTGGCTCTTCAGGCTTTGGCTGCTTCAAAGCCGAGTAACAGGCACATTGAAACTGCGGCTTGATCAGATTTCGCGTGTTTCTAATTAAACTACACATTTTGGAAGCCTAAAAACGCTAATTCTCGGAGAAAAATTGTTAAAACTTTAGGTTATGTAAACGTCAAATTTTAAGCATCGCCAACCCATAGCAACGCAGAATACAAAATTACTAGCCATGTTATGCAACCAAATATACTAATATCAAATGACGATAATACAATGACAACAAAATCAAGAGCAACAGTATTATTTCACGGCTGATTTCAGGAAAAAAATTGGAACAGAAAAGTGATTTTTTTTCATAATTTTATTTATTAACACATGTATAAATTATATAAAAAAGTATAATGAATGGGGAAGATAGCCTGGACCCTACAACAAAGCAAAACCATTTTTTGCTATCACCAACAGACAAAACTTATTGTAAATTACCTTTGCTTTTCTCAACTGATAAGCTGACCACATCTGTAACAATTAAATTGGCTGTTTAGTTAAGTTGTTTATTTATTTTTGGTAAAAACAAACCTTCCGTTGTGTCGCCCTCTGACTGCACAATTCTTGATGGTTCAATAATGTTCAGTTTCGCAGTCTGCGATACAGTCTGAAAAGTGGGCCACTCTAGACTCACTTCGCATTTGTATTCACCTCCACTTTTCGGACTGATTGCGATAAGTTCGAAAAAGCAAGACCCAGTTTGAGATCTGCCCATATGGTAAATTTTGATGTCGTCTCTTGGGAATTCTTGAACTGTTCCGTTTGCAAAGCACCTGAAAAATTCGCTTTGGTCCTTGTACCATTTAACGCCGTACAAAGTCTCGTCCTCCAGTAAATCATATTTGCAGTTTAGCTTCACCGGATCCCAGGCACTTTTCGGAACATCAAGGCTTGTAATTTCGAGGGAGACGATGCTGTTTGTATACCATAATCCTGAGAAATGACCAATTAGTAAAAGGCGTTTCTGATTAATTTGCATTGAACTGCGTTTCGTGATACACGCAAGTTTTAGCTGGAGATTTACGCGAAAGTAAAAGTAAAATAGGAGCTAGTACCACTATTCAACAAATTATGGGGCTCTATAGGATAATACCTACTTATAAAACAGTCAGGAACGTAAGTGCTGTTATAAACACGTTTTTTGTTTCAGTCTTCGCTGGTCGAATTCATTCATAATGTTAAATAATTGATACATTTTCTCAAGGTAGAAAATTAATTATGTTTACTTTTGACCTATAATTACTTAAGTTGCTTATAAGTGCATTTTTAACTCACTTTTCTAGCGTAATATTGCTCATGTCTATGAGAGTTTAAAATTACAAAACCTTTTATTACCTTTTCGAGGCTTAAATTACCTAGAATAGGTCAAAAATCACAAACAAAGGTGGACAGTGACATTAGTAGTATAAACTATGTAACTTTTTAACTCAGATTATTATGCCTAGTTTTCTTGGTCATTTTCCTATGTTCTATGCATTTTTTTCAATAAAAACCCGTATTTCTACCAAAACATCAAAAACAACGTTGAATTTGTCTTTTTACCCTGATTTTTAACCCTAAGTTCTAACTCAGATTTTCCCAAATCATCAATTTTTTTAGGAAAATGAGTCGATTTTCAAGTTTTGTCGTTGAAGTTTGTTGAGTTTGAAAAACAGCCCATTGGGTCTGTTCAAAAATACAAAAAATAGGTAAATTGACCTAAACTGTCAAGTCAAATTTATCAGATTTAACTACGTATTCGAAATATCATCAAATTCATAATACATTTTATCTTTAAAGAAATATAAATTTCTATATCTGAATGCTTTGTTTATATTTGGAGGTATTCCAGCAAATAATTCTGAAATAAGGCCATTTTTCTTTAATCTAAACAAACACTCATCAAATTCAATGTACAACTCAACAAGCATATCATTCCAAGCTCCTTTAACTCGAACTACTTTAACTTCTTCATCTTCGTCATCGTATTGAGGTAATTCTTTTAAATTTTTTGATTTATTTTCAATTCCCTCTCTCCTTTCTCTTAGTGGAATTATTAAATCATCATCTACTTGTAATTGTTGTAATAGTTTAAGATTTGTAATTTTATTTTTTTTTAAATGTTTTACCTTTAGGGATTTGACCGTTTATAAAATCAATCAGTCCTTGTTTAGATGCTCTTAATATCCTTTTACTTTAAATTTTTTTATAAACTCATGTAATTGAGTTCTGGTTTTATTGTTTATATCTCTTTGAAATTCTTTTATATATATTTGTCTGCATTTCAAGCTTCTAAGTTGAGCTTCCATTTATATAGGAAAAATTTGTTTAAATAATTTTATTAACAAATTTTCGTTAAAAATTTTTTTAGTTAGTGAGTGCCACTCCAATTTAAGATGTGCATCCATATGTCTTCTTCCTATTGGTCTTTTACATTTAGGACATGGTCTTTTTCCATTATTTGAAAAATATTCTGCCCAGCACTTCTTACATATCGATTGATGTGCGTCATTAAGTTTATTATTAAAAAAATAATTTTATAGTCTTTTCAGTTTTACATTTTGTACAAGACTTCGACTGATTATTATCCATTTATTTATAAAAATTTTTTGTTAGTAATATAATGACTTGATGGGTGAGCAAAGTATTTTTTAAATGATAACTCAAATTTTTATGGAATTCGATTTTTAAAATTTCCACACCAGTTTGATCTTCTATTTTTAGGATTCAATGCTAGATATTTCTTTATTTTTTTGATGCAAACTAATTGATTTCCAATTTTTTAAGTTCTAACTCAGATTATTATGCCTAATTTTCTTGGTCATTTCCCTGTGTTCTACTCTACGCATTTTTTTTTTCAACAAAAAACACAGATTCAGTAGTTACGTCTGGATCACATTTTTAAGAAATCATAAAAATCAGGGTAGTTTTCCTTATTTTTGGCATAAAAAATCTGGCTCACAATTTTAAAAAGGTCATATAAAATAGGGTAGTTTCCATAAAAAATTATTGTTTCAATAGATAAAATGAGTCTAAAAACAAGTCATTTTCTCAATTTTTTGTGTTTTTGAACCGATTTCAATGGGCTGTTTTTCCAAACTCAACAAACTTCAACGACAAAACCTGAAAATCTACTTATTTTCCTAAAAAAATTGATGATTTGGGAAAATCTGAGTTAGAACTTAGGGTTAAAAATCAGGGTAAAAAGACAAATTCAACGTTGTTTTTGATGTTTTGGTAGAAATAGGGGTTTTTGTTGAAAAAAATGCATAGAACATAGGAAAATGACCAAGAAAACTAGGCATAATAATCTGAGTTAAAAAGTTACATAGTTTGTACTACTGAGTACTGACGTTTAAGCTAAAAATTGTCCTATTTGGCGGAATTTCGCTCTAATAACTAATAAGGTAGATTTATCCAATTAAGGTTCAAAAATGATGTTATTTTGATCTGTTTCGTTAGATTCAGAGGTTTACATTAAAAAAGCCGAACAATCGTGTACCTACCTAATTACTAATTAGTTCAAAGTGCTTATTTATTAGTGCTTATTTTTCAGTGTAAAACACACATTTCTAGCGAAGTTTTGATCAAGCAGATTAAAAGATTATCACTGAAAGTACTGTTTGCCTTTTTTGAGCGTTTTTAGCAGGTTTTTCAATAAAAAAATAACTCATTTATTTTACCATTACCAATGTTGTTCTTTTTGCTAAAATCATCTTGTTTTTGACTAAGAAACTTGTATACTATTTTATAAATTTCATAGATCGAAATTGCGAATATTATTTTAGCTATTTATTTAATTATTTTATTTATTTTGAGCGAGAGAATTTCCTTAAAACACGCCAAAACTTCATTAAATAAGCTTAAAGTTCGTTATTTTGAGCCACAAACTCACTTATTTTGTAAAATTTCCCTTCACATGAGTATTTAGTTTTACAATTACAATTTATTAATAGTACAGAAAAACTCGTTTGCTTTTTTCTGCCATACTTAGGTAATGCCACTCATACCTTACTCTTGTTATTAGTTTAGGAGTAAAAACAAGACAAACTACATATTTTCGAACATTTAAGTACTTTTCCCCACAAAAACAGTAAGTAATTATTTCCAAATTGCTTAAAAATCAATAAAAATATCGTTTAAATTGTGTTAAAAATGGTTTCTTTGATATTTTCCTAAAGCGGAAGTGGCTTAAAAAATCACTAAATTAAAATTGAGTCACACACAACATTTCGCCCTTTCCAAGCGTTTATGCACATTTTTAAAATAAAATAAAAACGTATTTTAAACGTTTAAAGCTTTTCCCTATTATTTCCCAAAATGTTCGTAAAAATCAATCCGACAAATTACGGAATTGGGGAGAATTTTTTTGCATTCTTCAAGCGCGTAATTCTGTTTCCCTGTACGTTTCTGAGTTAATAATAGGTGATAATAGTAATAATTTATTTCAGAAGTTTAGCACGTTTTTAACGAGGCACACAACCATACAACGTTGTTCCTTTAATGTTCAATTTGTATTGGATGGTTTAGTTAGTTTTTACAGTAATTTGATTTTTACTACTTCAATTAATTATTACTGTAAAAAAGCAAACACCGTTATTAATTGTTCAACTTAGTTTTAGCTTTATTCATTCTTTTTGGTAAGTTATTATTCTTTAATTTGTTCAAAATGACACTCATACTTCCACTCGTTGTTTCCTGTATTCAAAATAAAAATCCAACCCTAACAACTCTGACAAGAAATTATTTTCGCATTAGACAGTCTGAAGAAAAACAACCCACCGTGTAATCTGGGTGCGGACCGTTCTAAAGGATAATAATCAATTAGGGTAACACCACGTTGCTCACCGCTTATCATGTTAACACGTGGGGTGCGGATTGTATGGAAGAGAGTTACGATAGCCCTAACCGCACCCAGACCATCGTCTCATCATTTCCCATCATTTAAAATAGCTTTCTTTACGCCGGATAACAGCAGCAAAATTATCTTTAATTTAGCTAATGCATTCCACTAATAGTAAGAGTCATGAAAAATATCCCAGAGAGTCGGTTTTATAGTCAATCTGTTCCTGCATTCATTGCCCTTTTGTAAAGAAATAATTTCACATGCCCATTATTTTAATTTAAATAACTCGGATTAATATGAAAGTGAAAACGGGCAACGATTTCGGTTTGATACGCCGTAATTTATGCCAGATCCGGTGATTTTTTGTCATATGTGGACAAATTGGAAACAAACAAAGCTGCAACCTTGGTTTCGGTGAAATTCGCTTCAATGAAACAACTATTTTTATTCATCATGCTAATAGAGCAATGTGAATATTATTTCCGTATAATAAACAAACAAAACAAACACGGAATTTTTTTATGAAAAAACTACAAGTGTGGCGAAAAATTTGCGCTTTTGGACATTTGATTTTTGTGTTTATAAACGAAATTTCTGAATTCAGTTTTCAAAAATAACATAGAAATTCGTGCATTCGGTTCATAATATTAAAATTAGATATATTTTATTAATTTTACACTGATCGCATAGGTTCAAGATTGTAAGCAAAACTAAATTTTGGTAATTCCTCAAAAATGCGGCTGAATGCTGAATTCATCACTTTTCGTTTCGCCTTTAATTGCTTAAGTTTCTTAATTAAAGCACATTTGTCATTCTTCTCAAACTACCCACCATATTACTCGTATAAATCATAATAAATTTATTTAAACAAAAAGCACCCAATAAAGTGGTGGTGATGTAACGAGCAAAGCTCGAACTAATTAATTCTAGTTAAATTGAGACAAGACTAGCTATATTTGCTTACCGAAAAAACAGATCCACAATGCTTTATACTTGGCCATAACTCGAATATTAGCACGCCCTCAACCGAACAAATTGTCTTAGCATCACTTGTCACTCGCCATATCCTAATAAACAAGATTACAACGCAATGTAAAATAGTTTCTTTAGCGTGTTCAAGACCACTTTAATCATACCAAGCTAGCACAACGGTTTTAATTAAAATGAAGAGCGAATTATACTGTTTACTGTCTTCTATGGTCCAAATAAAATGTTTCAAGCGGTTAAAGGCTTAATTGAAATAGTAGAACACAATTGAATTATTGGTAAGAATAAATAACACAAACTGAGTTTTGCTACTGAGTAAAGTTATTGTGTGCTGTTTTCAGCAGCAGGAATGATCATTTAAACTGAATATCACGCGCGCCGACAAACGACTACCTAGTGTTTGAAGTTCAAAGCACGTGGTTTAATTTCACCCTTCATTTTCCACCTCCACGCTGATGTATGGATACTTGTTGATTTTCTGATTTGAATTAATAATAATACCGAAACTCTATTCATTTCCCTGTCCAAAAATGACAATTGACAAATTTTCAGAGGGTGAGAAGTCGACCACGAAATTGATTCAAACGGTGATCAGTTCATAACGATAACGCTTTACCAGCTATGTAAACTGGGTCACATCCGACAATTAAACACTTTACAATTTTACAACAAAAACATTTTTTCAAGACCAAGTTCCATCAAATTTACCGATTTTTTGGCATTTGTTTTAACCGAAGAAATAATAGAATTACTTTTTTTTAAATTAAAGTACTACTTCGGATTAATTTTAATATGTATTAAATATTTATATTTACATTCCGGGTCAGAGTTGAAAAAACGGATTGGCCAATATTCCTAAAGGGGACGACAGAGTTAAACCAAGTGTGCGACAAAGACAAGTATAATGAAAATTAGTTTTCTATTTTTAGCGATATGTGTAATCTAATTTTAAATCGAAAAATTAAATTGAGTCTTTTAAGCAATTAGAATTTGCGCCATCCTAACACTTTTTAGAAAAAAAAATTGTTTGACTTTTTTTTGTTAAAATTTTAAAGAAATTGTAATAATATTTAAAAAAAACGTGTAGGGGAAAGATGCACTGTGATGATACGAATAGAATGCGACCAAGAAACTAGAAAAATTATTATTAGTTTTGAACGAAACGCGAATATTTATTTTACTTTGACAATATTTGCCGCCGAGAATCACCCGTAGTCAAATGCGGGTGAGACAAAATAAACCTCGCTCAACTAAGACCGAGAGATGTGTAAGATGATGTTTTCTGTATCTGCTGGTGTTCATGGACAGAATTATCGTATTAATTCTTTGAAATGAATTGAGTGATGTATCAAGCATCAGTGAAGTTTTTTTCTTTTTGAAGTAATGTTTAATTGTTACTTTTGTTAGTAATTTTTATGTATTCCTTTTTCATTGCCCCAAAATGGAAAAATGGATAAATGATCAAAAGTTTAGAATACGTCAAAATCTTCTTTTTCCTTTAGAAAACAATAGGTTAAAATTTAGTTTGATTATTTTCGGTAAAAAAGCAATTTGTAATGAAGATTTCTAATAATGGAGATTGAGAAAGCTGAGCAGACAGCAAGTAAAGTAAAGTGTTAAATAAAGTTGAATTCGTATTTTAGTGCAATTAAATTCTCTGAAATACATAAGATTCTCTCAGAAGATGTCGGAAACCCAAGTACATCTGCTTCTCATTCCAAGAAAAGCTTAAAAAAAAACTGAAAGGGACTGAAGAATTTGACGAAACAAATGGAAACTACTCGTATAATAATCCACAATTCAGCGTTTGCTATTAAATGCTTAATATTTTTCTGTATGCAGGTACAGAATGTGAATTTCTTTCACATTTTTTTTGCATAAAACATCATTTAAGCATCGTATGTTTTTGAACGACAGTTTGGTTAATTATTGTTTTCAAATTTTTAATTTTATTTATACAACTATTAATATTTTCAATTCATTGATAATAATTACTATAAGGAATTGTAGAAAAAAAAATGGGTACATAGGTATACAGAAAAAAATACGTAGTTCTAAAAATTTTGCATAGCATCTGAAGGGAAATGTATAAAAGACAAACAAAACCAATCTTTTACTAAATAACTTCTAGATATTGGGGTTAATTGTTTATCTAATAGATACAAAATCTAATGTAGGTCCTAAGGACTTTTTTGTAATATTTATTATTATCGGTTTTCCCAAAACGTAAAATACAGGCAAATGCTTCTCTGTCCAAATAACGAGACCATATTTTTTTTTATTAGTTACTTGAATGTGAGTTTTTTCTATATCACTGAAAATATCTTGCCGGTGGCTAATATGTACATAACCGCTTCCAAGCAGTGCCTTCCTCACTGCCCAACCATAAGATGATTGAGGCAGGACAAAAGATTTTACAAAATTCGCGTTTTGATAACTTTCCCGTTATCAAATTTTGAAAACAAAAATACATTTGTGATGAGCAAGAAATGGAGATTCGTCGCCCTACCTTGGTTTTTCAAAATATCTTTTATTTAAAAATTTTTAATTTTTTTTTTCAAAAATAAGTTAAAAAATTAAAAAGTATTATGGTGGCGCAAATTTAATTACGATTCAATGATCAAAACTTTTTTTCGTCTCCGAAAAAAGTTAATGGATAAAAAGATAATAGAAAAATAAAATCCGCGCCATCTGACGGCTTAGAAACACACTAAAACATGTTCCCCTTTAACCTTAAACAACAAGACTCAAAATCTCATTTCCAAAATAAAGCACAATACTCCATATTGTTCAAATTGCTAAAGTTAGTGGTTATTCCACTAACCATTTAGTCCTAAAAACTCATATTTAGAATCATAATTAGTTAATTTTATTGTCCTCAGGCTAAACAGACAAAATTAGGAATCCTTCTCTATGTTTTAGTAAATTAATTGAACAAATTTAATTTAGGGTCTTTTTATAATTTTAGTTTATGAATTATTATCTAGTGCATTGTGTAAGTTAAGTTTGTTTTATTGTTCTTGTTTCTAGGACTTTTAAGGTCCTGAACAAATCAGTCCGACCCTGGATATGGTAATGATTAATGACTTAATGAGTGACAAATTATCCACAAATTAAACACCTGACAAATGAGACAACACATAGTAAATACAAGTAATCATAATACAATTTTATAGACAGCAGTGTTGAGAAAGATTTTAAACTATTAAAAAAAAAAATACAAAAAAAAATTGTTCAAAAAATTGAAGACAACAGTTTTTAAGTCTAAAGTCTTACAAAAACAGATTAAAAGAGCACTATACTCGCACTACCAGCTCGATCTTAAAATGTGTGAGGAGGCAGATTCAGAAATTCTCGGTTTTTACTCATCTAAACTAGATAGTAAATTATTTACTCCGTATGGTTTATGTGGGTTAAATAAAATAGATTTTTAATATTTATTATTTAAAAAAGTTCAGTGGGTTAACTAGAATAGGCAACATTTTCGATAGAATTATTACAAAATCACGAATTACTATAAAAAGAACTAATTTCAAATGCGTAGAAAATAATCAGTAAATAGGCAAGTAGTGTATTTATTTCAATTTTTCTACCGATGAAAATAATAACTGTTGTATTTAAACATACATTGTTTAATTTATCTCATGGTTGTACATTTTATCAACCCTGTTTGTCCATTTTCTGTGTTCAATAAACAATAATAAAAATGTAAATGTATGCTTCATGTAATAATTAGACACAAAAAGAAACAGTAAATAAGTACTATGTAATTATATTATCAGAAAATGTAATCAAAATTTTTTTTCTAAGACATTTAACATATTTAACATATTGTATCGGGTGATGGGGTCATCGAAGTTATAAAACCGACTTCTACACGTAAATTAACTAGACTAAATTAAATTAACTGTCCTACAAAAACAAATACTAAAATTAAATTACTAAAATAGGATTTTTGATTTTTAACTCTGTAAAAAAAATAAAATAAAAAACGTAATATCAATGCGGAAACAACAAAAAAGTTGTTAAATTAAAGGAAGCAATTAGGTATAGTCATGTTTTCGATGACAAAACAACAACTAACAGTTGAGCCGCATTCCCAAAGTATAAATAAAAAAAATGTAAAAAAAATTGCAAAGATCGTACAGGACACTTAATTTCGTTAAAATTTTGTATACAAAAAATTGTAAAAACTTTGTTACTTGTGGGTTCAAATTCATACGTTCACACTGCAGATTTACTCGTTTTATAGCTTGTTTCCAATTATTCATGTTAAAAAGTGCCATTGTATACCACTTGATGTTCATTAAGAGTAGCATTGATGCTGCATTAATCAATGCTCAGTGAATTCAATTGATTTATTAAATTATAAAAACTGTAATGATCGTTCTAGTCCGAGTTGTATTGAAAAATGTAAAACAAGCAAAATCAATAAAAAGAGTACTTACCTTAATAATTTTAAATGTTTAAACACACTTAACTATTAAGAGGATACAAATTATAAAAACCAATAAGTAACAATAATTTATTATTTAAATACATGCATATGAAAAGCTTGAGACAAACATGAATATAATTTATACTGATAGGGTTATCTCTTGTGCGTAGTCACTTCAATACGTAAGTTAAATTTAGCATAAGAGAAAAAACACGGCTATATCACAGTCATTCTTCACTCTGATCATCTAATTGCTGTTCCTTCCGTTGTTGCAACCGAAGACACTTTGGACACTTATTCTTCCTCCCAAAACAGCTCTTATGCAAGACGGCATTACATCCAGAGCAAATCACAGCAGCGGCATCAAAAGGAAACAAAACTTCGTCATTTGAGCAAATCTCGCACAAATGTCCTCTCCCTTTACAAACCTCACAATTCACCTTGATATGTTTACTAAACACGTCGATGATTGTGTGAAGTTTCGAGGGCAACTCCCCTGAATGCGTATCCACCAAGTCCTGCAAACTGTACAGTTCTGGCGTTTCAATTAAATGCGGCACATCCACGTGCTTCCATAGCAAATGGTCTTCATTAGCGTTTCGACAAACTGAGAGATATTTCCTCATTCCGTGTAATTCTTGCCGCAAACGGCGGACTAAACTCAGTTCATGAACGAGGGAAAATAAGCGTGGGTTCAGTTTTTCTAAATTTAAAAGCGGACGATTTGCTGTCACTCGGAGTTGCTGCAAACTTGCTTGGCACACTGGTTGGGGGGCGAGGTCCCAATTGTGCACCACGCGGGCTGGGACCACAGCTGAGCTTCCCCAGTGACATGCAGTGCAGTAGTAAAGACCGGAGTAGTCGCATTTCCGGGCTTCAGTCCAGTCTTTGTCTTTTAAAAAGAAGTTAAAGGCTACTTGTAGTTCTTGCTTGATTAAATAATTTGATGGTTAGCGTGAAAGTGAGCGCAGCATATGTTTGTTAGTCCCATTTCACACGCTGTGACAAGAATTACTCATATTTATTGGCAAATTAATAGGAAATGTGTAATTCCAGGTAATTGTGCAAATTAGAGATTCAACATTTAAAACAATGTAATTTTAATCTTGTTAGATTTGAAATGGGAATTATGAGTACTTTTAGCTTAATTTTATGGAAGGAATTTAGCCACAGTGTGTGAAATGGTGTTAGTGTCTCAAAAAGCTGTATTTTACCTGGAAAGAGTAATCTACCAAGACAGCTTATTCCTTTTGGAGCAGCTAGTACAGCATAAATTATTAATTAAAACTCCAACTTTATTGATGGTACAAAAAAAAGCATACATTAATGTAGCCGGCTGGCTAATACCTATGCAATAATTTAGCCCTTGCTTAATAAATTCATACAGAAAATCGACAAAATGCTCGTACAATAATACCTACATAAAAAAACTTAAAGTTTACACCATAAGACAGCACAAAACGAAAAACCAAAGTAGAACAAACTATTGGCAAGTTTTTCGTTCCATTTTAATCAAAACGAAATATATTTTAATTTTTAAAGTAAAAATTCTTATACAGGGTGAGTCACTAGTGAGTTATTTCTGATTTTGTTTTAATATGCAACCAGTAATACCAGAATAATACTGATTCCAGCTGACCAAATCGGTAATCGTTAAAAAAATTCAAAATTAATCCATGATTACATTGTTTTGAGAATTGTCAAGTTTGTCTTGACAGTTTTGCTAAAGTTTCATTATTGACCATTATTATTTAAAAGATAGAAATCCAATATTGATTCAATTAATGGTTTTCGAAATCACTCGAAGTATCAAATGTAAGTGCAATTAGTATTTTTGGTTGCATCTTAGAACATGTCAGAAGTAACCCACTATTGACTCACCCTGTATTTTTAATAATTTTAATAATTAATAATTATTTAATAATAAAAAGTTTGGAATGTTTTGAGTAATTTATGTCAATTTTGATAAAATAATACTCTTGCTACTCTATTTTGATTTGCTAGTGTAAAAATTCCGTTTTTTAGATGCTATTCTTATAAGTTAGAACAAAATACTTATGCGTCACATAGTAATTCATTTTTAATTCAAATTATATCATTTGTCCTCAGTTATTAGCAACAGTAATTAACAATAATATTAACAACAATATTAACAATAATTATTATTGTTCACATAGCAAACTACACAATGGTCTTTGAAAAAAGTAAGGCTTGAAAGAGTGCAACTATCTGCGAATTTATTTAAATTAAGACTAAAATAAATTGAAATGGAAAAACGTGCAACAATGGTGATAATTTTAACATTTTTTGCTTTATTCTTTGGTACAATTAAAAAAAAACTTGAAACTGCAAGTTTATCCACATGATTAACATGTCCGATGAAATTCAATTTGGAGAAGATCTAATGGTGTACTAAGTGAATGAGAAAGTAAATGGTTTCATATTTAATTTCTGATTTTCAGTTTCTTTGTAAGTGAAATGAGATAGAATTTTGTTGATTTGTAAGTTGAAAGTTTTTTGGCAAATTCGACGAAACTATTGCAGCCGATATTATTATAGTATAATTACTCGTATTCCTTTGTTCTTTATTTTCTAAATATTATACTTTACGTTTTTATAATGATGAGTTACTAAATATTATCTAATGACATCGAATAATAATCTAGAACACTGATACACACAATTTGAAATTAAAATACAAAAATATTTAATAAACTATAATAAATTTTGAAACCTACTGCCAGTTTTATTATATAAAACGCTTATTTCTTCAAATTTCAAATACAACTTTATCTTATGACCGGTAACTAAACTACACTTAAATTTTACTCAAAAAGTGCCTTCTTGTAATGTCTGTATCTAAAATATATAAAAGACGACACCGGGATGCAGTTTCGACTAAAATTATTTTCTCAAAAAATAAGCTTAAAAATGTAATGTGTCTTAGAGATCCCCTACACAAATCCCAAAAATACATCTCTTGCTAGAAATTAAAAACTAATAATAATTAAAAGTTTGAAAAGGTTGAAATGTTCGCACCTTTGCAGCAATTATTAATTACCTAAACAGATAATATTTTCAGTAAACAATAATTTATTCATTATTTATTTATATATGTACTTAATTATTATTTGTCTATGATGTATTTATTTATTCATACTTCTACAAAATTATAGATGTGCTTTTTAATTTTATTCAGCTTGTTAGTGGGTTTGTTATTGCGAACCGACGCTTTATAAAATAATTAAATAAAATACAAACCAGAGTTTTGCTGACTAAAAATTTCGAATTATAGAATTACAGTGTGTGTATTGTGAATTTTCGAGAGCAAAAACGAGGAAACAACTTATTGTGCTACAAGAATCCGGATGAAAATGTTAATATGCAATACTTTTTTATTTTTAATGACACTTTGTACTGCTTTTTACATTGCAGCATTATAATAAATAGATCCCTATTCTAACGAAGATAAATAAAAGAATTGGCAAGTAGCAGTACGATGAGTCCATTATACTATGTGATTTTTTAGTGCAACAAAATTTCGGGCAATGTGTCCATAACTTCGAATATACAAAGTAAACAAAAATTATCTCCAACTTCACAAATTGTAACAGGTAATAGATATTCTTGTAAATCAAATTTAAGACTTCAAAATTCTCACTTTTAAAATAGTCCTATTAAATAAATAGTCCTAATTGTGTCATATAAACCACAGTACAAACATAGTTGCCATAATTTTAAATATATGGCCTTTTTGATAAGCGGTAAAACTAAGGTACTGGTAAAAAACTTGTAAAACCCTGTACAGTTAAAAACACGTATAGGGCATCTTGTATCTTTAACTGCTTGCTACAAGTGGACAATTTTGTTGTTTTAATCGCAAGCATATTAAGCGCACATTTGATTACTTTTAATTTATAAATAAGCTAAGCCTCTTCAATTTATTATGTACAACACAACTACTCGGTACTTACTTATAGGAAGTGGTGACTGGCATTCAGCGCACAAATACTTTTGAGCTGATAAACCTTCTTCTGGGCAAATTTCCAACTCATATCCTCCCCTTTCACTGGCAACAACATGGGCACATTCTCTTATTATTTGTGATATGCATTTGTAATGGCATGCATAACCACAGTCCTCACACTCATACCAAGCTTGTACCAAACTCCTAAACAAAATACGTAATTAAACGTTCATCAATTCATTTAATTGTTTATATCTCACCAAATTGTGCCAGTGCAATGATCACAATATTTTGTGGAAGTACTCAGAAGTGGCTGCAAATTTAAATGGTGTCCCCTCACTGTTCTCCTCGACACACCACTGCTTTTATTCCTTGGATGTCTGCAACAATGTGTTTACTAAAACTACAACATAAATAAATGATGTAATATTTACAGTGGATCTTCCATTGCTTCCCTACATTCTTGTAACCTCAAACGCAGTTCTATGAGATGCCTCACGAGCCACTTGCGTTCAAGTGAACACTGATTGCTTTCCAAAACCAAGTCCTTGCATCGCGCGATAGCCTTTAATAACTCTTCCTCTGTTGCTTCCTACAGTACCAAATATTAGGAAAATTACACGGTAATAAAGTGATAACCCTTGAACCTTGTTTAAAGCCAATTGCAACTCTTCCGCCGCTAGACTTGAAGGCAGGAGCCGATCATCTGAACCTTCGTCATTCGATAAACAACCCGACGTTGTAGACGACGGCGTTGAGGCTAAAATTCTGCTGTTTTCCCCTACTTCGCACATTGTTTACATATTATTTTAATGCGAATATGTTAAGATAATTTAAATGTACAGATTAAAGAGGTTGATGACTTGTGACTTGTTTGACAACTTCGGGTTTCTGAGGTTAGGTCCGCATAACCTCAAACAAGCCTCAAATCAATTTAATCTTTTTATAAGTGTTTTGTATCAATAAACAGAATTCTCTGATAAAATTGTGACTTGCAACAAATTTATTATTATTCTGTCGCAGCTTTAATTAACCAATTGCCATTAGCATCAAAGATTTGAGGTTAGGTCGCCATTCTTGTATTTTGAATAATTTTTGCCAAAATGCGTTTTAAAAACTTTATTCTTAGTAACCTAATAACAAATCAACCACTTAAAGAGTAAAAGAGGCAGAAGTTGAGGTAATTGCATCGTAAATAAAGGTATTGTTTAATGGTTTATACTGCAAAGTTATAAGTTTGATGGCTTCATGAGCCGCACATCCCCCCAAAATAGCTGAGACTGAGTGCAGTTCAGCGCCCCCATAACGACAAACTTCGTGTACCCTCTCATCTCTGATTATCTGTGAACAACCCCACTCTCCTAACAGCTTTCCAATAATACTCTTCAATTTAAGCACATCGGGCTCCACATGATCATCCAGTTGGCCTGGATAACTATTAAATTCACTGATAAAGCGTTCTAGCCCTCGTAAAGTTATGTAATGAAACATAAGACTATCAGGATCTTCAAGATACGACGTTAGGTCTACTCTGGTTTTTTGATATTCATCAGCAATGCAACTGCCACGAATCACATGTAATTCACTCGCATGCTTGCAAAATAGTTTAGCCTGAAACAAAGAAAATTCAATCGAGAAAAACACTAAAACACGAAGTTACTTCAGATTCGGTAATGATTTCTTGAGAGAGGCCCAAATTTCGCGCAATTTCTAAAGCCCTACGATAGATAATTTCACACTGGGTTTGGGCTTGTTTTTGGTACAGTTGTTGCAATGTGATGTAGCTAGTGGTGTCAGCTGCCATATCTGGTAAAGTCCCTTTCAAAGGGGGCGCACCTTCTTTTTCAACAAATTCTTTCAAGGCTGCACATAAAACCCAAAAAGGCGAACTGTTATGGTTCACATTTATGCAGCTATCGTCCTCTAGAATTGCTTGCAAATTTGGCGGAATCTTTATTGGGTTAATACAAGTATTGATGTAGCGAATAGCCTCTTTAAAGTTCTCCTCCAAGTTCTTAATTCCGTGTTCATCAGGCGGGGGGCTTTCCGTTATCATTCGTTTAACTTCTTCCTTTTCAGCCCGCGTTTTCGGTAAATGACCTAATAATTAAGTATTTATAGACAGGAAGGAATGAAAAAAATAAAACCATTAAAATCAACTTATTTCAACCAAACTCCAAAAATTAAAAAGGCCTTTTTGATAACAAAGAAAACTACATTTGAAAAAAAAATTTTTGGTGTTGAAAAAACAGAAAATTCATTATTATTTCATTGATTATTTTACAGTTAAAAGCTCTTTTCTCTTTTGATATGCTTTGTTCTCCGCAAAAATTAATAAGAATCAATCGCTACCCAGGATGACACATTTGGCTCAATATTTCAGACACCCGGAATGTGTAGTGCAAATGTATTTGAAAAAACAAAAAAACAAAATCATCAAGGCGCTAACAAATGATTGTCGATTCATTTTAATAAGCTTTGTTTTCTACAAAAATCTTTTCTATCACAATCTGAAATGAAAAAGTGAAGCCAATTACCTCCTTGAGAACAGTTGTAAGTCATAACAGATTTTTATTTTCTAAAAAAATCAAATGTTTGTGACTTGTTTTATCTCAAAAAACCGTCCAAAGGTTTATGCAGATTTTTCAAATTGAAATACTGTTAAAAAATATTTTTTTTAAGAATTTAAGAATTTTTTCTCCCAATCAACAACGTATCACTGCAGAGTTGGTGCGCGACTTTTGAAGCGCCCTGCATATCTAAACTATCATGGTCTTAAATAGATTTATTTATAGTCCATGACTTTAAAATTAAGTTGGCAGTATTAACTAACAAAGGCACACCAGTACTGCCAACTTAATTTCAGTCACAGACCACTTGGACCAGAAACTTACCGTGTTTGCTTTTAAACTGGGCCAAATAATAGTACAGGATAACAACTGCAGGCACATGACTGCGTTCCTTGTTGTCTAATTTTGTCACATCAATTTTATCCAAATGTTCTTTAAGTGCAGGCCATGGATTGTCTAAGCGTAAATCATGATTTTCGTTATCAGGGTGGGCTTCTATTATGGTGTGTTCTTTGACTTGTATTCTTATGTAGCCCAGAAAGCCCACACTGCGGCATACAATAAGTGGCACATTTTTTTCCCATAAGTGTCTAGAGAGCGGCATTAAAACTCTGAAATTTTATCAATCATTTCCTGACGTCACTTTAACTGATTTTACTTTTCTGGTAAACACGTTGCAATTACGACAGAAAACGTGTCAAAAAAATCTTGACTGTGGGCCATAATGTGGTCAACAGACTCATCAATGTAGTCCCCTCTGACGTCAGGGTTCAGCTCAAGTAGGCTTTGAGTGGCCACCTGCGCTCTAGACATTCCTATTGAATCACTCTCGATAAAAAAGCTAAAACGACTAATTCAGACAACGTTCCTTAATTTTTAAACCGCTACTTTGAACCAATATCATCATCAGTTACTTTTTCACCATCAACAATGGTGAAAGAACCAATGCCTGGCAAAACCAAACTTTTGAGGATTTCCGTACCCAAAGCGGTGGCGTTTACTAAACAAATCTTAGAATTTTCGAGAAATTTTTGACCGTGGTCGCCCCACAATCTATAATTTCCGTGTATTACTTAAAAACTAATTGGGCAATATTGACTAACCTCAACTGCCGGTCGTATTTTTTGCTTTTCTCGCTTTGTTCCGGCGACTTGGGCGCAGGAGATGACATTTTCGTTTAAAAACTTAAAACAAGGCTTTTTGTGTGTTACACAACAATAACTTCTTGTAAAATTTAAAAAATTGTCGGCCTTTTTCACCTCAAATGTCAACTTTCAAAGTCGGCAATTTGGAAATAAAAAGTCACTAAAATGTTTAATAGAAGTAAAAAACAACTAGATTGAAACCATTACGCAATAAAATTGTACCCGAAGGGTTACGTTAATATATTTTTTTATTGTGTTTCAAAACAACTACACCAGTTTAAAGGAACTTTATGTTACTGTTAAGCCGCAAAAGAAATTATTTAATTAATAAATTTGAAACTATTTGTGTTCTATATTTTACATGTCCATGGGTGGGGAAACCGTTGCAAAACGATGAATAACGATGATCGACGAAGGAAATTAAAAGGGCGACATCTGCGATTCCTCCTGGGACATGCAAGTCCTTACACGTGAAATTGTCTTTTAGTTTTATTCGGTGTTAAAGTGTTAATTTTGTATTGTATCTTCAATCCAGATAAAGTTAGTGTTTCCGAGTTTGTATTCTGTTCATTATCAGGTATGTCATTTTTTTATTACAGGGTTTCATTTCCAACAAGTACTGGTTCCGACACCGGTTTTAAAAAAACGGTTTATCTTCGTTCAAAAAAACTTTTCTTCTATTTCTTCTTTTTAATCAAAGAACAAGGAATTTGTGATCAATTAAATCAGGCACTCTAGATTTAAACTGTGCATATGAGCCCATTCTACATAGGGGAGACAGAGTAAAGTTGATTTAAAATTTTAGAAAACATCTAAAAACACGTGGTCTTGATTTAAAAGAAGTTCTTTAATAACAAGGGGCATAAACTGAATCACTTTTCTTGCCTTGACTTATATCATTTGCAGAAGTAAGCCTTTCTGTTGAATTTTGCCCCCATACAATTTTCAGATTTTACTTCACGTTTCTTTGTTCCAAATAACGGATTACGGGTGAAATTCATTTATTACTAAATAAATAAATCAGAAACAGAAACTATTGCTATAACAAATGATTCTTCCAGTAATAAATAGCAAATCACCAAGGGCTCTTATTCTGTACTTTTAGTCATTTTAACGTATTTTTCCGAGTTCGCATTTGCTATGAGGATATGGATGACTACCTATTTTATAGCACTATTTTATAAAAAATAACGGTGTTACAAAATGCAACTTTGTTGTATTTTGTATTTAGCATTTGTATTTAGCATTGTTTTTGGTATTTTTTATGCTGTACTGTTATCTGTGACCAGTTCTGATTGCGTACTCTGCATACTTCATTATATTTTTTTCCTACGATTGCGTCCACGCAATATATTACATATTCTAAATTAACAAACCAAGCTTTGGTAAGGAATTGATGTTGAAAAAAGTTGGTAAAAGTGTTGTATTTTACGTAGTTTTTATTTCCTAACGTGATGTATGATTTGCCAACTATATAAAATGGAACTCGATTAAACCCAATCTAAAGATTTAGAAATGTTAGCAGAAAATGTAGTTTTTTTTGCTTGACTTGCTACAACATTTACCCAACTGTTATTTAGAAAGCTTTTTTCTGTTTTTGTTTTTAATTCGTAACCCTGTTTCTTCGTAATACTTTCTGTAAAGCAATTTTAGAGATCTGTGTTTCTTGATGGTTGACTAATAAATAAAAATGTCTTCCATTTAGTGTTACTTTAATTCGAAACAAACTGGAGATATTGAATTTCAAAAAGTGTATATGTGCTAAAACTGCGTTTTAGAGTTTTTATACAAATAATAATGAATACAAATTTTAGCCACTATGCCGCGAAAAACTCCAGTCAAAGAACTCCAAAAAGAAGAACCAGTTGCCACTTCTCCTCTGCGTAGATCATCTCGGTTGAGTAGCAGTTCACCAGTTCCAACGAAAATCATAGCTAGGAGAAATTCAGCTAGTGAAGCAACAACTTCAACTCCCAAAGC
Source organism: Tribolium freemani (assembly GCA_939628115.1). Taxonomy (NCBI): domain Eukaryota; kingdom Metazoa; phylum Arthropoda; class Insecta; order Coleoptera; family Tenebrionidae; genus Tribolium; species Tribolium freemani. The sequence goes on along the minus strand of OW626785.1, from coordinate 11,804,523 downwards.
AACTAGAGGTAGACGTTCTTCTTTTAGCCAAGAATTGGAATCGGCCAAGGAAAAAGCCACAACAAGAAAAGGTACTATAAGTATTCTGTTATATTCATTTTTAATTTTTTTTGTTCAGGTGCTACATCATCGAATGTTGATGAGGAAAAGCCAGTTGCAAGATCTACAACTAGAAGCTCTTCTGTTACAAAAGAAGTAACAACAGAAGTCAAAAGAACAACAAGACGTAGAAGATCCGTTACTGATGAGGTTGTCGAAGAAGAGTCCACAACAAGAAGCACTAGGACTCGTAGTGGGTCTCTGTCACAAAATAATAGCGTCGATGATTTGAAAGTTTCAACCAGAAAACAGGCTTCGAAGAAATCTGAAATACCGGTTTCTACTCCAATGAAAAAGTCGCCTTCTAATGAAACCGTCAACACAAATTTGGAGTCAATTGCTGAAGATGAGCTTTCAGAAGAGGACGAACCGGTCAAAAAGAACTTGAAGCCTGAAAGTACTAAATTAGATCTTGATTTGAGTGTCATCAACGAAGAAGATGCAAGTCCAGAGAAAAAAAGAAAAACTGATGAAAAGGAGCAAAACGAGAGTGAATCCGGAAACAAAGTCTTGAATTTCGATAAAGAAAGCCCATTGAAAAATACTGAGAGCTCTCAGGCAAAACTCGAAGAAACAACAGCAACAAAAGAAGCCATTCCAGTTCAAGGAACTGAAGAAAGCGACAAGCTTGAGTCTTCTGATTCTGAACATTCGTTCACTTTGCAGCTTTCTGTGTGTGAAAATAGTAATAAAACTGATTCCAGCAACAAGGAAAATGTCAACCCCAAAACTCCATCTCAAGACATGGATTTTGAACCGATGGATGTTGATGACGCAGAAATTGACAGTCTATTTTCCGAGGCTCAAGAGAAATTCAACAGTTCTGAAAATCTCTCACGAGAAAAAGATTCACTTTTAAAGGATGCAAAAAAAGTTGAAAACCAGAAAGAATTAAATGAATCTGTTATTGAAAAAGAAAAAATTAACAGCCCAGTGAAGAAAGAATTGAATGAATCAGTCATTGAAAAAGAAAAAATTAGCAGCCCAGTGAAGAAAGAATTGAATGAACCAGTCATTGAAAAAGAAAAAATTAATAGCCCAGTGAAGAAAGAATTAAATGAATCGAACATTGAAAAAGAAAAAGTTAATAGCCCAGTGAAGAAAGTAGACACTCCTGTCAAGCAAGCTCTTGTGGTTGAAACCAAGTTGGAAACTGATATCTCTCCTAGTAAAGCACCAGATTCGGACACTAAGCCGAAAATGAACGGTGTGGAAGCAAAGGCTGAGACTCAAAAGCCGGATTTGGATCAATCACTAAAAGAGAGTTCTGACAAAGAAACTGCTACTTCCAACAAACACGCTGTTGTTATGCTTGAAGATATAGGACTTTGTCCAGAGAAAAAAATCACTACTCCAGTCAAACAGCCGGTTGTTATGCTTGAAGAACTGACACCAAAAGAGAAAGTGTCGTCCAAAAAGTCACTGGAAACACCGGCTAGAAGAAGTCCTAGAATCAATTCGCCACAACTTGAAAAAATGGACAAAATGATCACACCTGTCAAACAGGTTACTGAAACTACCCAGAAAGAACAAAAGGGTAGAAGTCCTGCTCCCAGGAAAACACCTACAAGAAATAAGGAAAGTCCTGAAACAGAATTGAATGATAAATCCGTTGCTAGTCTCAGAATCGATTCCCCGTTGGAAAACCCAGTGAAAAAGGTAAACACACCCGTGAAACCACTTATTGAAGCCACCCAACAAGGACAAAAGGGAAGGAGTCCATCTCCTAGGAAAACACCTGTAAAAAATAAAGAAACTCCTGAATCAAATGAAAAGGTTCCTACTCCAAAAAGTGTAAAAAAAGGAGAACGTTCTCTCAAAGCAACTCCAAATAATGTTTCTGATAAGGAATTAGAGGAGGATATCAGTGAAGAAGAAGAAGATGCTGACAGTTCAATTTCATCAAGAAAAGCAAATGTTTCAGAGAAGGAAACTAAAGAGGAGAACGTTGTAAACGAAAAGACTGATAGTTGTGATAAGTCGTTTAAATCAGACATCACGGATAAAGACCCTGTCACAACTGAGGAGGAGACCGAAAAATCTCAAGAAGTTGAAGACACTGAAGATGAAGAAGTGAGTCAAATAAAGGAAAACAAGCAAGGGACTCCAAATAAAGAAGAAGAATTTGAAGCCGAGTCAGAATCTGAAGAGGACTACGCGTCACCTGTGAAAAAAATGCAAAAAGTGCGACCACAATACAACAGCGTAAGCGACGATGAAGTATTTACATCAAAAAATAAGAGCCCATCAGTTAGTGTATTTGAGAGATCGATCGATTCTAAATATTCCTTCATCCAGCGTAAAGCAGAAATGCAAGAAAAAGACGTCCCTGCCATTGAAGTGATTGATAGTGAAGAAGAAACCTCTACAAGCGGTGAAGAGAAAGGAAAAGACAAAAATAAACCCGGAGTTTCGATTCTGTCACAGAGTGTGTGTAGACGCTCATCAGATCGTATATCACTCTCTTTGCAAGAAACCATCAAAGCAGATGAGGACAAAGAAGCCAATTTAAGCGGTCGTATCCACAATATGGTTGATTATTTCTGTTCAACGATAAAAAGTAATGGCGACGTTTCCATCAATGTGTCCATGGAGTACGCAGCTCAAAATTCCGACAGTGAAGAGAAAGGTGATTTAATTGAAATTTCGATGATTGCTTCAGACGTTCCTGAAGAAGAAAAATCAACAAAGCTTCAACGAGGAAGCAAACGGCGAAAAATTTGTCAAGAAACACCTAGCAAAGAAGAGTTGGAGGTTGATGATGAAGTGAACTCTGCAAAGAAAAGCAAAAAGCGTGGATCGCTTGTTGCAGATTCTCCTAAGCAGAAATCTACGCCGTGGAAGAAACAGACAAGTGATACGTCCTCGGAAGAAAGTCAGAGTGAAAACATTTCCACTACAAACTTTGCAACATTTCTAAATGAGTCTTGCCAGAGTGACGAAGACGATGTTTCCTGGAAACCAAATCTCGATTCCACCGTTTCGGAACTAAGCACTGAAGGCACGTCTGATTTAGAGTCGGATGCCAGCGGTGAAGAAACAGTAAAGTCTTTCGATGAAAACGAGAACAATGATGATGAGAAAAATTCAAAGAAAACTAAGAAACTCTTCTCCATCAGCAACTACTTGTCAAAAACTTTACCCGGTGGGATTTTCGAGGATACAGAAGACGAAAAGGAAGATCAAACTGTGAAAAAGAAGCTGCACACTAAAAAATCCAAAAAAGAGAGAGATGTTTCAGATAAAACTGTGGAACAAAAGGAAAATTCCAAAAAAGAGAAAGGTGTTTCAGGTAAAACCGTGGAACCAAAAGTGCCCGCTAAAAAAAACAAGAAGGAAAAAGTTCCTACGTTTATTGAATCCAAAACTGGGAAGAAATTAGTCCCGGAGGTGTCCGAAGTTGGAAAGAAACGCAAGCACCCAGTGTCTGACGCAGGTGAAGAAGTTCCAGTCAAAGTTGCTAAGAAAAACGAAGCACAGTTACAAAATGTTGCTTCCATTACAAAAGTTACAATCAAGCCATCGACTGGAAAATCGAAAAAAGTGAAAGCTGGTCGTATTAAACCATCCACCAGAGGGCAATCTGACTGGGATGTGAAGGTTTTTGAAACTGTGCCGTTGTTACGTTAAGTGAGTGTTTTTTCAGTTTTGTATGTTAATTAACTCATGATCTGTTTAATCAAAGGCTGATACAATATATTTGTTTATTTCTTTACTTTTTTATTTTTTTTTAAACTAAATTAATTCCATCCGTGAGTGATCTCTCTCCACGTGTTTCTTGAGGTGGTGCTTGTAAGCGAATTTTTTCTCGCACAAGGAGCACGGAAAAGGCGTTTCTCCGGTATGTACCCTCTTGTGTAACGTGGCCACACTTGCTTGCCTGAAGCTTTTACCACAAATGTCACAGGAATAGGGCTTCACCCCTTCGTGGATCCTCATGTGTATTTTCAAAACTGCTTTAGTTGAGAATTTCTTATCACAAACTTCACACGGAAAACGAACTCTTTCTTGAGCGTGAACAGTCTTCAAGTGGATTTTTACGTTGTCTTCGCCTGCGTACAGTTTCCCACAAATGGGGCACGGCTGGCTTTGCTGACCTGTGTGGTTTCGAAAGTGTCTGTCAAGGGCCCGTTTTGAGGTGTAATATTTGCCGCAAAACTCGCAAATTAGGGGTTTCTCGTCCGTGTGAGTGTATTCATGGGCCCTTAAACCACCGATTTGGATAAACCCTTTCCCGCAGATTTTGCAGTGGTAACGTTTTATTCCTAGGTGTATTTTGCGGTGGATTATTTGGGCGCTTTTACTCCTACAAAATTGCGTTAAGGCCAAAGTTTAATAGTTGGGGGATAATTACTTGAATGATTTATCACAATTTTCGCATTTGAATGGCCTCTCTTCAAAGTGGATCCGTCTGTGAACGTTCATGGCCCAGTTTGTGGGAAAACCCTTGTTACAAATATCACAATTGTGGGGATATTTTCCCGTATGCGCTGTTTTATGTAAAATTAAACTGTACCGATTTTTGTACGAATTACCACATTGGTCACATTTATACTCTCTCCGTCTCTTTGGCTCTTCATTTTTAAGTAATAAACCGTCTTCCAAACTGCCAACACTTTCTTTGTTCTTCTCATTATCCGTGTCAAAAGTAACAGGAGCCCCCTCACATGTAATTTGCACAATTGGTTGATATTTCGAGTTATCCTCAAGCGACTCTTCACTGTATTCACTACCTGAACCTGAAGACACGTCTTGTGTGGCTCTCAAACGTTCGTCTGATCTTATAATTAAATCTTTGAAATCATAAATGTCTCTCAAATGTTTTAGGCAAACCAAACAAATTGTTTTGGGGAGATCATCATTTTCAAACACCTACAACCAGCCTTTGGACGTGATTTTAATAAAATAGTGCATTAGGTACCTCAACATAAGCAAAATTCATTATCAAGTCAGAAATGAGTTCTTCCGTTCGGCCCTCGGTAAAAATGTTGATGCTTTTCGATGGTTCCATCTTTACTAAACATATTCGACAAGTAATTGCCATACTTTGTACAACAACCAAGCTTGTGTACCGATTTAAATAAAAACGATTTTTTATTTATTTGTCCAAATTTGTTTACAACTAACCTCAACTTTGGCAGGTATCAATTTTTTGACAAGTGCTCCCTAACCTAAGAAAGCGAACCCAATTTAAAAAAAAATGCAAAATTTTACTTACTGATTCGGTTGTCAAATAATTAAATAATGCGGTCACAATACTAACAAGGTTACGTTTATTTACGAATTACGATTGTTGTATTTTATGAAAACTGAAAAACAATTACATGATCTCAAGGTCATCTGTTGTTTTGACGTTTTGTGGATTTGACAACTGTTTTTAAGGTTATAGAAGTCAGTCATGTCAACGTGATGTATTTGTTGTTGTAGTGTTGTAACGGTGTAATTGCACAAGAAATGCGTTTCTAGATTTGTTTCTTATAAACATGCTCCTCAGTCTTCACTGCACACTTTCATAATTTGTTGTAACATGAAAGTTACGCAGAACACTCCAACGTAGTTGTGAACCCAAAAATCCCGGAAATGGCTGAACTATCAAACGCAGATGGTTTCAAAAATCAGCTTGAAGCCAAAGCCGTCACTTACCACGACATCGCCACTAAATTACTGCATGATAAATTCCTGCTAACGGCTCTGGAATTGCATACAGAACTAGTCGAATGTGGAAGAGAAGTCAAACAGTTGAAGGATTTTTTCTCAAATCCGGGGAATTTTGAGGTTCCCTGGCAGGATACTTCATCGCGGATTTGTGCGTTCTATCAATAAGCTAGTTTGTAATTAAGAGAAATGAAATTTTAGCGCGCTCTGAAAGTCAAGTCACTTTGGATAGTTTAGATTTAACCAGATATTCAGAGGATGGAGCTGGGACTGATGAAAGGATCGCAGTCCTTGAATTCGAACTGAGAAAAGCAAAAGAAACCATCAATGCGCTAAGAAACAATTTAACAATGGCAACAGGTGAGTGCACACGCAAAAAGTGTACACAAAAAGTCGTCAACAAATTTTACTGCTAATTGAACAAATTGTAATGCAAACACACAGAAATATATTTTTATTGTCTTGTGATAACAAAAACACTTCATTCAATTATAATGTGTTAACAAAACCAAAGGTCGACCTTGACTCGTTTAAGAAATTGAAATGAATTAGGTACTGATTATTTGTACAACAAGACAGTAAATTACTAAGATATGAGTGTTTAAAATGCAGGTTTATATTTTTTTGTAAAGGGCAATTTTCACACCTGGAACCCTTATTGTACCTTTTATATTCTTTCGACAGAGCATTTGCTGATGCTGACACCCAACTTGAGTACTCTTTTAGTCACGATGCAGTAGTTGAAGCAAAGTTTTGTCTAAACTCCGATATTCAAGGTATTATTCGTCTAGACACAATTCGAAACTAAACGTTGAAGTGCTCCCTTATAGTTTTCGGACCTAAATTAAATGATATTGATCTCAACATACATCTTGAAAAATCTAAATTAAAAATTGTCAAAAGTATAAAATTACTAGGCGTTGTCTTTGATCAAGAATTACGTCTCTTTTAGCAAAAAATAGTTACGTGCGTTTGCGTCTACTTTACCAAAATCGTAGTATAATTTTAATTTCAAATTAAGAATTACCTATTACAAGTTACTGTCTCACTCTTTTTTACCCTTGTCTAGACTTTAGTTATATAAACAGCTTACAAGCAAGCTACAGCTTGCCCTGTTTTCGTACGGCCTTGTTTCTTCGATCCTTTACTTATAATGCTGTTGTCATTTATAATAATATTGAAAACTATCTGAAGTCAAAGCCAGTAAACTTACTTAAAAACCAAATAAAATTAAAATTTTTATTATTTCAGTAATTATTCTTTTGTTTTTTATTGTGTATTATTATTATTTTTTACATTTTTTCAATAGTATTTTTTATATTATTTTTAATATTACTTAAAAATTATTATTTTCTTATATCAATATTATACAGGGTGATTCACATAACTTTACGACCTTGACGAACTTTAAATGCAACCCATTATACTTTGGAGGTTGAATTGCCCTTAAATTGGCCAAAACAAAAACGCCAGAGACTGCAATAAAAACCTAATTTTTTAAGGTTAGCAAGGAATATCGAAATCACAAACAAATTTATGATTATCAGTGTTTTTGAATCAAGTTATAATTGAGTAATGTATTACTGGTTGCATTTAAAATTCGTCAGGGTCGTAAAGTTATGTGAATCACCCTGTATTATGTATTTTCTCTTCCCAATTATTTCTAGTTTTAGTTATTTCTGGTTTATATTTGAAAATTTATGTTTTGTTTTGTGAGAGGTTGAGTGGAATAGCCATGGCTAGACTTCGCCTTCTCACATTTTTTCTTAATAAAGGGTTTTATTATTGTTATTATTATTTAGTTAATTTTTTCGTAAAAAATACGTTCTATTGCAGAATCTGAAACCAGCACTCCCGATAAAGGATGCATGCGACATTTGAACACCGATGCAATTAAACCTCATGAACAAAGAGCCTTAAATTTTTTAATCAATGAATACCTTCTTTTAAACTCGTACAAATTAACTTCCATAACTTTCGCGGATGAAAATCAACATCAGGTAACAAATTTTTTTTTTTGCAAAGTGTCACATTAAAATTGTAGGATTTTGACGATTGGGACGATGTTGGTTTAAATATTTCCAAACCACCCGAACTCATCGCTTTGTACAGAGAGTGTTTCAAACAGACGAGCTTAGACCGCTTGTCCACTGCTACACAAACCGATTTCGACCTCAGCTCTTACGAAGACTTGCAGCAAAAGATCAGCGAACAGGTATTGTATTTGTAATCTGAATATTTTTTCTACAGTTTGGTGTAGGAAGAAGATCTGAGAAAGTTGGAGGCCAAATACAAGAATCTTGAATCGGAATATAACGAACTCAAAAATATTAAAGAAACTGAGATTTTGCCTAGTCAAACAGATTTGACCCATAAAAGCACACCCAACAGCAAAGACTCTCTCGGAAGTGAATCTCCGTCCGAAAGGTTTGAAATTATAGACAAAAACATGACGGGTTTTAAGAAAAGGGACAGTATTATAACTTTAGAAGATAACATTTCAAACAGCAGTCTCAACGTAAATGACTGGACCAACTTGACGATTACTTCACATGACAGCGTTAATAATGAAAATGCCACAAAAGGAATCGACTCGCCTAAAGAAAAAGCTTCCAAGTTAATTAATATTGACATTAGGTGAGAAAAACACATTTCAACCATTGAATCACAATTTCGTTTGTAGTCAAGACCCATTTATAAAAGAAGTGTTCTCATTATGCTACGTTAATATTCCACAAAAAGTAGACAACGAGATATTAGACGATATTTTAAACTACTCTATAACGAACGAAAATTTGGTTCACACTTTATCCTTGTCTCTCTTGAAAATTATTCCCAATATTATTTTAAACAAACGCGAAGATGCGATACCCTTACTTATAGGCGCAGTCCAATTAAATACAAATAGTGGTGAACGGGATAAATTGTTACAACAGTTGTTTAATCTGAAAAAGAAGCCGTCAGACACTGAACGAATAATGATTCTCACAGGTACGTAACAATTTTATTGAGACTTGTCGTAAATTCTGGTTTAGGATTAGTCGGGATTGCTAAATATTCGGGTGAAAATTTAGTGGAGAATGAGATTTTGCCTCAATGTTGGGAACAACTGACTGATAAACACGTGGAAAAGCGACTTCTTGTGGCGGAGGCTTGCACAGCTCTGATTCCCTACGTTTCAGTGAGTTATTAATAATTATGTTTTGTCAATGAAAAGTTTACGTAACTACACCAACAAACTTGTACACTTTACATTTACATTTTTTAGGTTCGGCACAATAAAAGTTTTCTGTTTCACCAATACATTTTTTTAATCAGTTTTATTTACTTTCCAGTTTAGTGTAAAATTTCATTGCAAATTGCACATAAGGACTTTTTTATCACTACTTTTTTCACAATGTCTTTTCTTTGTGAAATAATGAAGCCTCTTTTGGTACTAATTTTGTCACTAAATAGTTGTTACAGAGATTCTTCTTTTAGATGGTCTTCTATAAAGTCCTTCAAATAAAAATATTATGAGTATGAAATGAAGTTGCTGAATGTGTATATCTTCTTTCATTTCTTTGCTACCACGAATATATTTTTTTAAGATATTTCTCATTTTGCAAAATTCAGTATTTGTTGTTTCGTTTTTGCATTAACGTTACTTTAATTCATTTAAATCGTAATCTGTATACATATAAAACCGACTTGAGCTGTGAGAAGGATAAAAAAGCTTAGAACCACCAGGAAATCATCAGAGAACTTTTTTTATAGCTTCTGAATAAGCGATATACCGACATATCATTTAAAAAAAAACATTAAATATTACATATGCAGAGATTATACCGGGTGAGTCAAGTTTTACACTCAGGCACTTTACACCTCTTTGTAATTTATCTAAAATTCTAAAAAAAGTCGTATGTGATTTTATTGTATAGAAGAACGTTTTGACCAATTTTTAAAATGTTTACTTGTATGGTGTGTTTTTCACTTTTGCTTAGTTAACCATAATCTAATGTCAACGATTTTTTGTTCATAAGTGTATTTTGAGGTAGTGCATGAAAGTGCCTAATTAAATTTTTGAGAAAATATGTCGTTGATTTTTAATTTGCGTTTTGATATTGGGGCAGCTTTTTTCCCATGAATTTTGGTAGATTGTAAATCACTTCCACAAAAGGTTCTCCACCAGGGTGGTGGTTTTCAAAAATTTATTGCATTTGTCGTAAAATTGGCACGCGATCATATTGTTGGGGCTGAAGATTGGATACAGCTGGTAAGAATTTTTCAGGCCCGGATCCCCATTTATTTTATCTGTTTACTATAAATTAAATGTAAATGTTAATCTTTTTCACAGAAATAGGGAAAACATAACATTTAGGGTTGGACCAAACGTTCTAATTCAAGTAAATTATCATTATCACTATTTTGAACATCTAATGGATTTTTTTAATAAAAACATTTTGAACATGTTAGTGTGCTTATTCCGGTCCTGGCTTTAAAACCGACCGATATGACCGTGCCGCTGGATCGTAAAGATTCTTCACTTATTTCTGTTACTGGTGTAGGTACTGGGTCCCTTTGTGGTGGAGATATATTGCTACTCAATCTTGTCCCTCATAAATTTAATCAAATTCTAACGATTTTTTTGAAGTAAAATTTTTGCAGAATAATTTTCTTTCGCATTTTCGATCCATTGATATAAAAAATAGTCAATGTGATTTTTTGGTCAAATGTTTTTTCTTTTTTATTGGACAAATAAATTAATAGAAAAAAACTTTTTTTTCCCTAGTGAGATTGGGTATCAGTGCAGTGATCTTTATTTCATATTTTTTTTCTCTCTTCTAAGAGGTGTAAAGTGCCCGAGTGTAAAACTTGACTCACCCGGTACAATGGGAAGTACTGGTCAAAAGTAATCCTGTTAGATTTTTATTAGTTGATCTGCCGCGAAACTCTAAATGAAATTATGAAAAGGAAGAAAACTACAAAGTGAAATGCTATTATTATACAACTAGTTAGATTGTTTTTTTTTTGTAATGGTGAAACAAAATAATTCGAAAAGTGGAAACTCAAAGGAAAAGCTTGTTGGTGAAACTGGCCCCAAATATTCTTGTAAATATTATTGCAATGATTTGCAGAGCCAGATCCGAAACTCGCTCATTCTGTCAATGTTGCAACAACTTCTCGAAGATCGCGAAGATCTAGTCAGAGAAGCAGTCATCAGAGCTTTGTCTTTAGTCATGGTTTTGTGTGAAGACTCTGATAAATATCTTCAGTGCGAAGAAATAACGCTAAATATTTTAAACGACCCTAGTGCCAGTATCGTAAATCTGGCGATTCAAATTTTAATCCCGGTTCTAGGAAAGTGGGCTTTATCCATAGGTTTGATTTGATTTTGAAATGATGTACTGTATCATAACTTTGTTTCTAGGGCGCCTCAAGTCGCACTTAATTAAGTATCTCTTGCACAAACTTAGTGACTATTCTCGGGATTTTGAGTCGAGCAAACAGTCGAATAAAATATTGTGCATTATTGAGGTCTTAGAGGCTTTGATGCCGTTTGTGTTAATATCGGTTGTTTTCCACGAACAGGTTGTTTCAAATGTTGAAAAAGACATGACGATTGATTTAAGTGAGTTCCCATTTATTTTAGAAGTTTCTTCTTAGGTAAATTTTTCAGGAGCTGATTTACATAAGTTATGTTCGAATTTAACTAACCCGTCTGTTTTCTGCAAGTGGGACCATAACGTGGGAATGGTCCTTTACGAGTTTGATAAATATATCGCCTCAAACTCGAACAGTTCTTGGGACGAGATAGCGTGGATCTTGGACATGATGTAAATTGAACAAAGTAATGTAAACATTTTATTTTGCTTTTTCCAGGATTCCGGATTTGCTGAACAGCCTGAACCACATTGACATAACGTACCAGTCAATTATCCAAAATTTCATTAACCTCTTCTCCCACATTTGCGTCTTTTTCGGAAAAAGTTTCACGAAACATAAGATACAACCCATCTTCCAAGTTCAAGTTAACAGTCTCGAACAAATTTTTTCAAATTTCAATCAGTATTCCCCAAGCTTGAACATAATTCCAGTTTATCTAGTCTCCGTTTTAAGCTACTGTGATCGGGAAGAACTGTCCATTGTTTTGAAAAAGTTTTTATGTACACTTCCCTTGTGCGGCACTCCGCTCGATTGCTTAGAAGTTTCCGTCAAAGGACTTTGTGAAAATGCTTTACAAACACTTGTTGTTTCAAGTTTATGGGAGGGTGTTGTACATCAGAGTCCTCTAGTAAGAGCAGTCACTGCAGATTTGTTTTCGGCAATTGTGGGCTATTGTGACAAGAGTCTTCTCAGTCTGAAGGTAACACCTGGTCTTGTTACGTTAGCCAGTGATAATGACACGTAAGTGTTTCACGAAATTTGGATAAAAAATATCAGGGCAGTTTTATAGATTGGTTAAAACGGCAGCAATTCCAGCTCTGGGTACCCTTGTGACAAACTGTAATGAGAAAGAAATTCACGACAAGGTTTACGTGCAATTTCAGAATTACTTAACAGACCCCAGTGTGAAGGAAAATCACACTTTGATCAGGCAACTGATCGTCACTTTGGGCAGCATTGTAAACCATTGCTCGGCGCAGTTCAGGCAAGAAGGTAAGTTGTCAAAAAATATTTCGATTGAGAAATAATTATTAGTTCAAACTTGATGCTCCTGTTGATAATAGTCTATTACTGGCCCTTGAAACTACTTGTTAAGTTAAATAAACTAGAAAAATAAATAAACACCTGTTTTTTGGACTTGCATGTAGGAGAGACATGGGCACGTTATCAAAACAAATGTAAAAATAATATTATGTAAACTATTCTCACAGGTTTCGGCGTATTTTTGAGTGAAGAAATTTTTTTAAAATTACTTATTGAAACGGTACAAATGCAAATAATAATTAACGCCAATGCGAACTCTTTACCCAAGAAATCGTTAAAGTAAAGGGGAAGTGTACGAATGAAATAAAATTTAAATTGAATTTTTAAGAAAAATCGCTTCATTACCTCACAGGTCATTTAATATCTCATCTATTTAAATGAGATAATAACCCACCTGTGGTTTAATTTAAGAAGAACATCCATTTGTACACGTAAATTTTGTTTATTACTCCTATTATTTTCTTATTTTTTTTATGTGAACAATCCGTAAATCTCAACCTGTTGCAAAGAAGCAAATGTCAGTTTAAGGCGATATAAAGTTCCCGGGAGCGATTTGTTTCATTTTAAAGCGAAGAAGCGAAAAAAATTAACTTATTTAAATAAAACAATTCCAAATTCACACATCTTGAGATACTCCCAGACGATTTGACACGTCCTTAAACAAGGAATCGTTAACACTACAACAAAATATACTTTTTTTATTTGTTTATTTTTTTTAAACGAAACAATTTAAATACTTTCTTCAACGAAACTAATGCTAGAATAGTAAAATAAGGCGCTTTAAAATAGTCGTTTCAATCGAGGAATCTAGTAACAGTAACTTAATCTTTCAATTTTTGTTATAAGATTATCCTAATAAGCCAAAATTTGATACTGATAATACAAAAACATTAAAATTATTAAACGTGGGACAAGTTGTAAAACCAAAACTATAAACTTTTATAAGAGGATACTGTGACAACCAATCTTTTAATTAACATTTTAAATAAATAACAATTTAGCGAAAACACAATAAAATATAACCCAGGATTGATGCAATGTAACATTTTTATCCAATGTTTTCTAGAGTAAAAAATTTCATTTTGTAATAAATAATCAGAGTTCATTATCGTTAAATGAATACTTTCAAGCTCAAAAATATTATTATTCCCGGTTATCTCCAGCGTGTGGGAAAGTAACTTTCCCGCACTGCGGTGTTTTTTACTTTCCAACAATGGCTAGGGACATTTAGTAGGTTGGTATCGCTATCGTTGAGATGGAAACGATTATTTTTTATGATAAGTGACAGTTCATGTCAATTTTTTGATTGTTTGACCTATTACTAACCCATTAGCAAAAAAAACTAAATTATAAAAAATATTAATTTTTAATTTTTTTGAGATTCGTTACAAAAAATATTGTACCTAACTTGTTTGGAAAGCAATTTCCCACATTCGCACTTCGCTCAAAGTGCTCATGTGGGAAATTGTATTTTCCAAACTCGTTAGGTAAATAACTATGTTATTATTCTAAGATACAATTTTAATATTATTGTTAGTCAAATTACGTATTTTAAAAATAATTTAAAACTGAACAATTAAAGTTGTTTCAACACGAAAAACATGTGTCTTGTGTCACTGTGGATTAGTAGTGTCTACGAGTTGTATATTTTTTTGAGAATTTAAAAATGAATAAATAGACTTTGCCAAGTGGCTGGGTCACCCTACATTTATTTATTAAACAAAATATGTTTTGCGTTTTAGTGATCCTGCCGCAGCTATCCTTAATCTCAACGTACTTATCGCAAATGTCCAATCAGACCAGAAAAATCGACTTAGCAAACGCCTTAATTGAAGCTTTCACTACAGTAGTTTACAGTCCGTTTAACAAGCAAGATATTACATCACTCATAATCCCAGGCTTGCGGTAAGTGACTAGACTAGTAGGTGGTATCCACCAGTTTAAAACAAACGAAATTGCAGCTGTTTGGAGACTGCAGTGACCGAAAACCAGTCATTAGTATGTCACAGAGACATCATTGTTTCAATGATTCGCGAATGTGACGATCACGCTGAAAGCTCCACTCACTCCCAACCAGAACACTCGAGTAAACTCGGACAAAACGTCAACCAAGGCGTTGAAGAGATGAAACAGCGGATGAGCAAAATTTTCACGAAACCAGCTGGATCCAAACCAAATACCCTTCCAAATCTGCAAAGCATTTTCAAGAAGAAGTGATAGTGCCCTGAAGGAGGTAGCTCTCTTTCGCAATCGCTAAATATTCTGTGATTAACGGGAATAGAGTAGAGGTAGAGATTTAAGAGAGATCTTATTGTTAATTACATTTTTCACTAATTGATATTTTATTACTTAAAGTGTAAAAATATAACTATTTATCTTTCTGAGTTTTATAATTTGCTGTTGCCTGAAAGTAACTCAGTCGCGAGTTTTACGGCATACAGCGAAGTCCCCGGAGCTGTGGTAACCCCATAACCACCATGGCCGTAATTATGTACAATTTTCAGTTTTCTGCCGTTAATCACTTGAGTTTCTTTCTCAACTCTCACCACATCTCGGTGCGGTCTTAGGCCCACTTTTTCCGCGATTATTTCGGCCCCTTTCAGGCTGGGCACCAAAGACTCGCACCGTTCTTTAATCGACAAACCGTCGTATTTATTTACTTCCAAATTGTACGAATCGTATTGTCGACAACCACCCAAAGTAACACAGTCAATCCCCGGAATAACATACGTGTCGTAATCCCCGTAGAAAAATGTCTTAATCCAGGGGGCCTTCACTTTCAGGACTTGGCCCCTCATTGGCACGAGTTTATTGTCATTGCACAG
Organism: Tribolium freemani; assembly: GCA_939628115.1. Lineage (NCBI taxonomy): Eukaryota > Metazoa > Arthropoda > Insecta > Coleoptera > Tenebrionidae > Tribolium > Tribolium freemani. The sequence goes on along the minus strand of OW626785.1, from coordinate 11,789,254 downwards.
AAATTTCGCCCCAAGTCCGGTGCAGTTCAGGATTAAGTCGTACTTTTTGTCGAGTTGTGCAAACGATTCGATTTTTTGGGCCAAAATGTGGACCCCTTCCCTCTGCAGTTTTGAGGTGATCCAGGGCAAATAGTACGAGCATTGGGTGAGAACGGTTGTGAAAAAACAACCGTATTTCCACGTCCCGGGGCATAATTTTAATTCGTCTTCAGTTGCTCGTCGATAAATTGGCAATAATTTGTCGAGATAATCATTCTAGAATAATTTCATTTGAACAAAACGTACTCACAACAACTGTGATTGATTACTTTGACGATGTTTGGGTACTGACTGGAGAAAATGTAACCCGAAACTTGAGTAACACCAGCTGTGCTTGCTTCAGGTGTGTTCCAAATGTTGTCCCAGTAGTGATAAGAATCATTGATCCATTGTCTATCATTCGCACCCAAGTGTATTGTTAATAATAAATAACAAGACGTTATTACCTTGTGATTTCCACAGTGGGGCCTGAAAAACTAGTGCCCGGACGGAAAAGTCCAGCTGCTACGTAACTGGTGGTTTTGTCATTGAACTGATCGGAAATAACATCAATGTTTGCGTTTCGGAATTTCTTTTTCAATTCGAACGCTGTTGTTAAGCCAATCACACCGGCTCCTAGTACACCAATATTGAGGTCCGACATTTTTGTGCAGAAAACGTAAATCACAATGAATATTGAGCGTTTATATCCTGGATTTTATGTAAACATGATGACCTTTGTTTAATTGTCACATCTGAATTAAAATTGTGATAATAAGATAACATTTATTTGTAGCTCCGCCCACTTTAAATAGCAAGCGCATCGATTACGTAAAAGCTGGGTGACCTACTGTGGAGGGAAATTTTATTTCGGTGCAATAATTAATAATTCCTACTATTTAGGTGTTGTATTAAATAAACAGAGAAATATTCAGTGCCTGCATTAAAAGTAAAAGTGGATCTATTTATTTAAATTATGGTGAGCACTGATCACAACGCAAATAGAAAAATTAGTTGTTAAAAGTTGACTTTTAACACAACTTCTAATAAGACGATCCTTAAATTTTTAGTCTTGGAAATTTTTGATAAAAAATGCAGTTCCCACGAACTAAAGAATGGTTTCGTCACAATAAACAAGTAAAGCAAACTCTTAATAAAATAGACATTTTGTTAAATAATAATTCATATTTGACACTATTCTTAGACCTTTTTAACATTTTTTTAAAGAAATTAAGAAAATAATAATATGTACCAATACCTACCTACCTACTTATATAAAAAAAAATATTTATGAAGGTAGACAACCATATCATAAATTATAATATACAAGATGTCCCCCATTTAAAAAAACTCTAGACGCCTAAAACATATTTTGTAATATAGCTTAAATAAACACTTCGAGTTTTTTATCTTACGTAGAATACTACTCTGTACTCAAAAAGACCGTCTCGACTACAAATTGTTTTAATTAATTTAGATGAAACTAGTTCACTAATTTCTTGGAAAAAAGACAGGAAGATTCAGCATCAAATTCATACGCCGATAAAAATTTTCACGATAATCATGAGAAAAAATTTAGAATTTCCGCTCCGTCCCAAACACGATCCCAAATTTCTCAAAACGCTGCGAATACGGTTGAAGATACAAGAAAAATGTAAGAATAAGAATTACTGGAATTAGATTTTTAAAGTAATTTAAACATAAACGATTGTAGAATAAAATTTAATTTTACACAACTGTGTCCTTACACTTTTTTGTATCTTTAACCATATTCACAGGAATGTGTAAATTGTATAAGGTAAAAGGATTTAAAAAATGTAATACTATAGTTTTCGATAATTTTTTTGCATTACCTTTATCTTTTAGCATGCAGAATTTACTGCTCTGTCTGTAATTTTTTCTTTACCTTGTGATTAGTTGATTACCGTTATTTAAATCCAGCGATTTTTTTGCTCTTAAAACATAGACGGGCTAGAACTACGCTATCTGGCGACGCTAATTGAGTAACAAGAATGGTGACGTTTTATTTAGCTATCCTAATTGTATTTGGTATTCATTGTCTAAAGATGTATTTAATACGGATTTTCTTTTGTAATTTTGTATGTTCGGGTCAGTCATCTACTGAAATAAATCAAATAAATTATAATGTTACATTTTCAGAATAATCTTAACCAAGACTCAAACGATTCAAAAATAGCATTGCTTATTTAAATTTTCGCTACAATGAGACAATATTGGTAACTCTTCCTAAAAATATTAATTATAAAGGAAGTTGCTTGGAGGAAATACACATCCCATGATAAACTAGTTCATTTATAGCAAATTGGATGAGTTCATTTCAAACACAAGGCGGAAAAATACTAAACAAGTGAAATTTTCCATAGTACCTATCAAGGAAAGGATTTGAAGTGGCAGCACTGATTAAAAGATACATTTATTATCAATATTTTCTTCAAAATATCATTTATTCAGTAAAAAATGACACCGCAACTAAATCACATTCAGTACATAAAAAAATCTGAAACGGAAACAATACGAAAAGACACTCTTAAATAATTAATTTTGAACTTCATGCTAAATAAACTCCACAAGTCATCAGTTACGATTCATTTTTTTCTTTGGAGATCTTTTCCAACTTATTTAAAACCTGACTCAAGTCCGCATTTTTGGCTAGTTTTAAAAAGACGGAACTTCTTAATTTATGAAATACCAACCAGCCAGGTACAGCATTTGAGATTGCTTTCAAATGGTTTTCCATTTCCGCTTTATTCGAAAAACTGCGGTAACTATTACCCAACTTTTCGATAACAAAGTCTAACTCTAAAACGGTTTTTTTCTCGGTAACGAACAAATTACGAGTCAAGCGAGCGATTTCGGGCAATCTGGCGTAAAGTTGCACCTCCTTTTCCTTGTCTACAGTCCTGGTCATGGAAACCAGCGCTTTGGCGGCCTGCTTTTGGCGCACCTTCTCGAGCAAAGCTTTGGGAATACCTTTAAGAACCGAAGTTACCTGAGGGGGCTCCTCACTTGTTGTGGGGGCTTTCTGTTGCGCCTCCTTCAGCTTTTGTAAGGCTTGCTCCATGCGGGTGTTGCAGTTGAACATCTGGCGCGCTTTTTCCAGGACTTGCTTCCCTGTGGTGAACTTCTCCTCGAATGGGGGCTGCGGCAGGGCTCCAAGCTCGAAATCCGGGACTTTTTCCAAGTCAAACTCAGGGTGCCAGCGGGTGATTTTGTCCTTTGAAATTATCATTGGTGGCGTCAGTGTTAAGAGAAATTCGTTGTGATAATCCTTGACTTTCTCAATCAATGTTTCAGTGAAAATTCTTCTTCGGTTAATGAGGATTTGCGAAGTCATGTCTTGAGAGTCGGTTAGGTTTGGGGTCAAAACCAGCTCCCAGCGTTCTTCTCGGGTTCCGAAAACTTTGAGTTTTTCTTGCCGGAAGTTGTAGGCGTTTGGATAAACCGACTTGATTTGGGCGAGATGTTTTTCAAGGAGGTTTCGTTTGACCATTTCTTCAACTGCAGGTTTCAGTTTTCGGAAAGTTATCACTTCCTTGCGATTGAATAATATTTGCGAGACGGTGTCGATTGAGCGGAAGAGCTCAGTCAGAGTTTTGTACTTAAATGGTAATTGTAAGCCTTGTGTTAGAGATTCGGTGTCTTTGGAAGTGTCAGTTGCATTGAAAAGATTCTTTTTGGGGCTTAAGGCACTCAGGAGGTTACGACGAACGGTGGGCTCCTTTTTGGGGCTCAGGTATGGCTTCTCAGGTGACTGGACTTTCTGAGGACTGAAACAATTCAATTAAAAACCTGCTCCAAATTGAGGTCACGATTGTTTATTATTTGTAATTCTAATAAATAATTACCTAACTACAACTTCAAACTCTATCGACTTGAAGGTCTTCAACTGTGGCGATTTGGCCACATCTGCAGTTTTCTTTTCTGCAACTTTCAGCTTTTCTGCTGACTCTTTAAACCTACTAATGGAAGCTTTGAGTTCCTTCAACTTCGAGCTCTGGCATATTTTCTTCTTAATATGGTCCAGTTCCTTATTAGCGTCTTTCTCGATCGGGTTTGGCGGAGTCACACATCTCTCAATTTTCCGCATGTTATTCAGAAGACTCTGAATGTCTTGGTTTGACCCCGCTTTGATTTTCTTCTTTGGTACTTTAATAACCTTTCTTGATACATTTTGTTGTTCAAGACTGGTGCATTTAACAACGTTGCTTGTTTCTGGTGGTTTCACTACGATTTTGGATTCATTTGGGGCCCCAGTTTTTGGTGTGTGAGTCGTTGCATCTTGGTCCAAGAGTAACACTTTCTGGGGGTATTCTGACTTGTAATCATCAATAGCCGCACGTTTTCTGTTATTGAAATACTGGGCCACTGAAGGTTGTGCCATTTTCTTCGATTGGAAGGGTCTAAAATGGGGTTAAATGCGTGATATCATCACTTTTTCACTTCGTAAACAAAACCCACCGTTATTTTAGTTTCCCTCCGGATTTGGTGAAGGCGCAACCGAAATTTCACCTGTGCGCATTGGTGATACCGGAGGGTGAAAGCGGTTTTAACGGAATATTACAGTGGTCCAGCTTTGTAGTGTAGTTAAAAATGTTAACAAAGCACGGGTGTAATGCGAGTTGCTGACCAAAGTTGTAAAATAATTTGGTCGTTGCACGTCGATTACGTTCTCGTCAAAACGTGATCTTTGTTTCTTCAATTGGAGAGATTTTACCAAATTTCAAATCGACCGCGCTAAGTGTCATTGAACCCAGACGGAGGGTGATCCTCAAACTAACCAATGAGATGTCGTTGGCTTGACATCATGCGTTAGGGTATGGGAGGGGATGAAAAACTTGTCTAGAGTTGGCGCGTCCTTTTTTTTTGCGGGTTGTAATTGTGGTGTTTTTCGTGTATTTAGTGCCAAAACGACTGAAATCTAAACTTTTTCGAAAGTGTTTCTATTGCAGATCGAGATGAATAATTAGTTTTTTAATGCGAGCGCGTTCTTTAGTTTTGTGGGTTGTGAAACAGTGTTTTTCGTGTGTTTAGTGCCAAAAAGACTGAAATCGAAACTTTATCGAAAAAATGAAAATGGGGGACTGTAGAGTAATACAAGGTAAGTCAGAATGACTGTTTCTGTTAGCAATTGTGAATATAAATTTGAAAGGGTACCACTGAAGCACACTATTCTAACCATACAGGGTGTTTCACACAACTTTACGAGGCCTGCGTCTAATGTGCGCACCAAAATTTTCAAGTCACAAAACACTAGATACAAAAAATTCACATTTAATTATTTAAGTGAAAATCATAGACGGCTATGATATTTTTGAAAAGCTAATATTTGTCAGACCGTTGTTATAGTTCCAACCACGGTCTTCCAACCAGAAGTACTTGAGATTGAATTATGCAAACTTGATTGAGGGTTGGCGCGCTTTAGGGATGACCATAATAAATTACTCGATTACAGATTTTGAAAAATCAGATAGTATTCTATACTATACCTCCCTGTATAGTTGATTGCAAAAAAAAAACGGGAAATGTCATAATTGTAATCCTATAATGTTTAAAACTGTGTTATATTTTCCCATAGAGGTCTTTATATTTAAAAGGTAAAGTTAGAACTCACAAAATTAATCAGAACTTAACAAATTTAAGGCAGGCAACAAATTATTTGAATCAGTAGTTTCCAGAGCATTTAACTCCAGCAAAAATTGTTTAAATATGTGGCAGATCGCAGATTACAAATTAGCAAGAGCAAGCAAAATCTGTTTCAGTCTAAAGAAAATTCCGTTTTTATTGCAACCAACTGTTCACATATTGTTTTTATGAACTATCAGTTAATTTGACGTTTTATGTTTATCAACTCTTTATTGGAATATAAATTTTATAAATTTCATTGATGTTTTTTAAAACGACAATTCAAAGTTTTTTCGTTTTGTACCATCGTATTCATAAAAAACTATGTCCCTTTTCACTTCATAGTAGAATTTTGCAACAGCGAATTTGAATTTTTTGAAGTGAAATAAAGCACAAATTGGGAGTTTCTGTATAAGAACAGAATTCTGTGTTAAACTAAATTCCAGCGACAAATTTTTAACCAACAAAACCCACCAGAAACTCTTAATTTGTGCTCTATTTCACTCCAAAAAATTCAAATGCACTGTTGCAAAATTCTACTACGAACTACATGAAAATGTCAAATTGACATTTTGCTGTACTATTTTTTTTATGAATTCGATAGTATTTTTTATAGGCACGTCTTGCTTGATTAAATTGGACGTAAAAGTATACAGGGTGTTTGATTTTTGAGTTCCACTATGGGGATCTCAGTTATTATAAGAGATAAGGGCAAAGTTGCGCATTTTTATGCTGAACAATTATCTGAAAGAAATTTGGAGTTTTTGAATTATTGAAAAAAAAAAATTTTCAAGCAAAAACCAAAAGAATTGGAAGTTTTTAACTAGAGTTCTTAAGACACTTTTTTACAAGGAATCTAAATGTGTCTTCGTATTTTCCAAGGCGATCTTGATGTCAAAGTTACAATACTAAACTTTGGTTTTTCTTATTGACGCCATATTCGCTCTTGGTAGTTTTGAAGAATGTTTTTATTTCTGATTACAGCGATGTATGACATGATATGATCGAATCTTACATGCTGAGTGCTGACCAACAATTTTGTTTTTAAACAAACTAGATTTTGGAAGTTTAATTGAATTTGGATTTGGAACGTTCACGCTTACTTACTTAAAAACTAAACGACATGATAAGCTATTAGCTGTTTCAAAACTATAAAAACGCTAACGTCGCATTTTACAGAATTATTTTTTTAAATAAGATTGATAAAATTGTAAAATAGTTATTAATGATTAGATCTCTCATTGAAAATATAAATTACATTAGCTATTATTTTTTTGAAGTGCACAAATATTTTATAACAGCTATTTTTCAGAGAAAATGCGACGTTGGCGTTTTTATAGTTTTGAAACAGATAATAGAAGTTTATTCTTCCCAAAACAAAACAAGACAAAGTTATAAAAATTCTGCTCGCTTATTATTTAATTAAACTGTCAAAATTTAGTTTGTTAAATAAAATTTTTGGCGTTTTTTTCCAAAGCACTCTTTGTTGCAAAAACGCATTTTTCTTAATTTTAATCATCACATAAGATTCGATCATATCATGTGATACATCGTTGTAATCAGGAACAAAAAGGTTTTTCCAAAATACAAGTATATCGAATATGGCGTCCATAAAAAAAATCAAAGTTGAGTGATGTAACTCTGACATCAAGAACGCCCTGGAAAAGGCGATGACAGATTTAGATTTCTTGTAAAAAAGTGCCTGAAGAATGTCCTACTTAAAAACGTTTTGTTCTTTTGGTTTTCACATAAAAAAAATAAAAACGAAAATTACAAATTTTTGATTTTTCTCAATAATTCAGAAACTAAAAATGATACAACAAATTGTTCAGCATAAAAATACGCAACTTTGCCCTAATTTAACCGACTTCGTATCTCTTATAATAACTGAAATCCCCATGGTGGAGCTCGAAAAACGGACACCCTGTATATTTAATTTTAATTTATTTAATACCATCATTACACCATTCTAAGGCAGAGTCAGTTTGGTGTTAAAAAAGATTACAAAATCAGTTGGCTGAGTTTGACGTGGATGTGTGACGTGATGTCCCAATTTTTATAGGATTGAAACGAAGTTTACACGAGTTGATTCGATAGTGACGTTGCGCAGCGATTGTCATGCGCTGCAGTCGCTAGTCGTTTTTGTTAAAAAATTCTCGTCGAGCTCGGCGGCCATAATCAAACAAAACTGTTTTCGTAGAAATGACGATTATTTGACATTCTTATTGATTTACTGTGGTTTTTAATTGAACAATTTTACAAATGAGCGCAAAATTGGACGTAAATAGACGTGTCTTAGCTATCCAAGCTAAAAAGAAACGACATAAGCCAGCTAAGAAAAAAGGTAAGAACGAAATGAACGGCCACGGCGAAAACCGGATCAATTCGAAGACCGAGCCCTCGCACAGCTCCAGCAATGAAACGATTGAAGACCAGGACGACCCGTACACGAGCGAGGAGGAGGAACAAGAAGACAGCAATGACTACAGGAAAGGGGGCTACCATCCTGTCAAAATCGGGGACCTGTTTCTCAACCGCTATCACGTCACTCGGAAGCTAGGCTGGGGCCACTTCTCCACCGTGTGGCTGTGCTGGGACCTGCAGGACCGGAGGTTCGTGGCCCTGAAGATTGTCAAATCGGCCGAACACTTTACCGAAACGGCTCTCGATGAAATAAAAATTTTAAAAGCGGTGAGGGAGTCTGACCCCACTGATCCCAAACGCAACAAGACTGTCCAGTTGTTGAACGACTTTAAGATAAGTGGAATCAACGGTGTGCACGTCTGCATGGTCTTTGAAGTACTTGGCCACCACCTGTTAAAACTAATTATCAAATCGAACTACCGCGGGATTCCCCTGGACAACGTCCGCACGATCATGCGGCAAGTCCTGGAAGGTCTCGACTATTTACATAGCAAATGTAAAATAATCCACACCGATATCAAGCCCGAAAATGTCCTGATTTGTGTTAGTGAAGAGTATATCAGAAGACTGGCGTGTGAGGCGGCAGAAATGCACCATCTAGGTTTAAAATTACCCACGTCTCTTATAAGCACCGCACCGGTCCAGGAAGTACAAGCGACGAAAATGAGCAAAAACAAGAAGAAGAAGCTGAAGAAGAAGGCGAAACGACTTAATGAACTACTTAAACGGCAGATGGAGCAAATCATAGAGATTGAGGAGCAGAAGAAGGTGAAGGAAAACGGCGATGTGGCGACAGATAACGACTGCAACGGAACTAGTCCCAGCCCCGAGACGACGCCCGAGGGCCCCGAAGACAAACTCTCCAACGGTTGCCTTGATGAACTCGCCGGGGGCGAAGCCCCTGCCAGCGAGGACAGTGTTACCGAAGCCGTGATGCAAATGTCCGAAGACGACTCCCCCTCGCTGACGTCCAGAAGCGAGCTCAAGGTAGTAATTAATAACCAATCCCTTTTGGTTTAGAAAGGGAACCAATTCGCACCCTGGTGAATCACTCTTCTGTGAAATTGATTGCAGCTACTGATTTTTACGTTAAATTATCAACTATTTAAACTATGTGATAGATCTAAATTAACAATTAGGAAACATGTACCAATTTTCCCCACAATTTTCCTAATTGTTTCATGATACAAGGAATACTACAATTTAACTGCACAAATTGAGATGTTTTTTTATGACATAACTCAAGGCTGAAATGCCAGCTCGGCTGCCCCAAGCTAAAACGCAGTATCTGTCTTTTAGTTAATTTTTTATTGGACTCAAAAATAACTTATTTAAAGTCTCTTTGAATGACTTACGCTATACGCATATTGTTTAACTTACAGTTCATTTTTTTTAATAATCAACTGTCAGTGTCAAAATTCTGATAAAGACCAGTCTGTATCACCCTAAAAGTTCATGTCCAACTACTTTCGAAACTAGCTGTATCTGTATTTGACATTTTACACACCAGCAGATTTGACAATCGAAATGGAAGTATTAGGTTGGGTTACGCTGTCACTGAAATTTGAATTCGTTAATGGTTGAAATAACTCCATGTGCTGTACGTGTTGTAACTTAAAGAAAATTTTAAAAATTTACAAAGCTTTTTAAACTGAATCTTCCAGGTAAAAAATTGTACCAACGTTAATTGAAAAAAATTACTATTTATGGTAGTGCCAACCTGACGGCTCTTTGACGGTAGATTATAAAAAAAATCGACTATAAAAATATCGTTTTTTAAAATTTATATTGCCATATACTGTATTTTTCATTGGCTCAATTTTTACAAAAACTCGTCAATGCTTACTACTTAAATACTAATTGCAACTACTTAAAGTAAAGTAAATACAATTTTAAGCAGTTTTCAGTACAAAAGCAATTAATTAATAATAACAGCACACATATTAATATTATGTTATCTCGTAAATCTAACGAGATAAATTTATGCAATAACCCAAGACAGAAATGTGGCAAATCTAACTAACAACTAAAAGTTCGATTAAAAGTTACATTATTATGTAAATGTAGGTATTTTCTCATAATCAAATTATAAAATATGTTCTTTTTACAACTGTATGAGTTATTTTTACTTAAACAAATGGAGTAGAATCGACCATCTCTAAGGTATTTTGTAGATACGGTGTTTTACCTTGGGAAAAGAAATATTGTATTGCAGTTACTGTTTATAAAAGAACAATTTTGTTTATTAATTTAGGCAAATAATTGCTAATGAGTATTTAAATGAATCTATGCGCAAATATGTAAAAGACTCAATTAAAAAAAAAAATTGTTACTGTGTTTTTGCTTGGGACAGCCAAGCTTCTTTGTCGCTATATCGCAGAAGAGCAGCTTTCAAAATTAACCGTCAAAGGTTTTAGCTTGACCTCCTTCTTAGAGGTTTTAGTTTATTAAACGCTAGGTTTATAAACTAAACAGAAAATACACTACCTATTCGTTCTGTTTTTGCAACTGTTTTTTTTTTAATATCTGTGAGTTCATTATTTTCAGCTATTGCTTATTGTTCACATCTAGCGATTATTATTTTTATATAGCGTTTACTACTTTTATTATGGCCAGCTTACATCAAATGTAACAAAACATTACATTCTTAACCAAAAAATATCCTCCGTAACTATTCTCTCTAGTAAGACAAATAAACTAACGGTTTTCAATTTTTTGAGAAATGAGAAATTGTCAAAAACACCACAAATTAATATGAAGATTTTTATTCAAATAACATAATTCAACAACTATAAAAAATATATTACCACGTAATATACAAAAAGGAATACAAACGGTAAAGTTACTAAAATTAAGGAAACCGATGTAACATTTATGAATATGAGTAAGTATTCTTTACATGTATTAAGTTTTTTAAATACTGGCAGATTTTCATCAAAACAAAATTTTCTGCAATTTGCAAAGTACCTATTTCTTATGTGTACCATGTGATCATTTGAATTTATAATTTAGTTAGAGTAGGCTTTACTAGTTTTGTAACTTGAGTGAAAACGCCGATATTACCATTATTCAGTTAAAAGTAAAAATGGAAATTTATTTATTCGTTTTACTTTGCTAACATGCCAACCTAATAATAATCAGATAACTAGAGGGTGATAGTTGACAATTGTTTTAAAGAATACTGCATTAAAAAAATCTACTTTGGGGTTTGTCTTGAATGGACTTTCTTATTATATTACGTTTTTCTGAACCGTGTTGTTTAAAATTGTGCAGCATTTTTGGATAAATTATGTTAAAAATTCGTTCACAATATTACCTAGTTATTAATTAAAATAAACTCGAAATTTTGAATTTGGATATACGTATCAAACCCCCACGACTTTGAAAAGAAATGAATGTTAGTAGACCTGGGATTTATAATAAAAATAATAATAATAATAAAAGTCTTTATTATTTGCGATATTTAGCCAAAGCTACTTAACCCAATACAAAAGAAAATACAAGAAGAATAAAATAATTATTTAGAATCATGCTTAAATAGGAAAAAAAGAATATATATGTGATAAACAAAATGAAAACAAATCAAGAAAAGAAAATGAAAATGAAAAGATAATAATAATAGTAAAAAAAGAAAAATAATAAATTTTTTATTGAAATTTTTATGTTTGTCTGCTTACTTAAAAAAATTAACTTCTTCTGCGAAAACTGTTTAAAGGAAGCGATTTGAAATGCGCATTTATTGTAAATAGAAACTGCGTTATAAGTAAACGAACGTTGAAACATAGCTGAATGAAAATGTGCTAAGGACAATAAATTAAAAAATCTTACATTTGTGTTGTAGATATTAAATCTATATAATAGTTTTTCACGAAGATAAGGTGTTGTTGAAAATACCAGAATTTTGTGAACAAAAACTGATAAGAAGTAGTATTTGAAAACGTCCAACTTAAGCCAACCAAGTTCGCACAGTTTATTTCGGTAAAACTAAGGTCATCTCTACACGTACTTGCTTTAATTTTGAAAGTACTTATTGCAGACTCATTAAAATCCGAATTTTAAAAAAGCTACTATTTAATTTTTATCCCTTGTCTGTTCTGTTTATACGGACTGTATATAAAAGAGTGTAGGATCTCGGTGGTTTTACAATTTGAATTTGCCGCATTTAATAATTATTATTATTATTGAAATGTTCTTTTAGTCACTCTTTAACCTGACCTTACCTGGCGTTTCTTGATAAATACTAAAAGTATGTATCAAGTTATCAACTTATCACACACTCTTTTATTAACTATTTTTTATTGGGTAAACTGTGTACCAATTGAGTTATTTAAAAATTACGCCACTCTAGTCTATTTAGAAAAAAGTGCACCACAAAATCCTCGTAGATCTGTAACTTTTATGTTAATTATTATTATTTATGAAAAATTACCACAATTCCTCCTCAACTGTGCAATTTTCGTAAAAAGATGAAATCAGTCAACTTTTGATAGATTTTGAAGGGAGTTTGACCAAAAAATCAATAATTGGAGGCGTTTTAGCCAAATTTCGCAAAGTAGCGGTTCAAAATCATCTGAGGGTGAATTATTTTCATGTAGCGTTGCTATTTATCGTTGGATGTAGTTATCGAGTGTACGTAATGTTTAATTGAATAACCTAGCGTTTAATTTGTTTCCGAAAAAATTAGTTTGCTAGTTCCTGAACTGTTGAAATTGAACTTTTTATTAAACACATATTGTTGTTAGGTCGAGGCCGACCCGGCGTTTACGGTCTGTGATTTCGATGTGAAAATTGCCGATTTGGGCAACGCGTGTTGGGTGGACAAGCACTTCACTGAAGACATCCAAACGCGCCAATACCGCTCGCTGGAGGTGCTCCTGGGGGCAGAGTACGGCACTTCGGCCGATATCTGGAGCACTGCCTGCATGGCCTTCGAGCTTGCGACGGGCGACTACCTATTCGAGCCCCACTCGGGGGAGGATTACTGCAGAGACGAAGACCACCTAGCCCACATAATCGAATTGTTAGGCAACATCCCGCGCAGGATCGCCCAAAGTGGACGGAATTCGAAGCTGATCTTCAACAAGAAGAACGAGCTGAGGCACATCACCGGGTTGAAGCCGTGGGGCCTAGAGGATGTGTTGACGGAAAAGTACGAGTGGAGCCGTCAGGACGCCGAAGAGTTTGCCGCGTTTTTGAAACCGATGCTGGACTTTGATCCCAACACGAGGGCCACGGCCGCAGAGTGTCTCCAACACGCTTGGCTCAACAAGAAATGAGGTGTTGCTCTCTATGTAGCTAAATTAGACTTGAACCCAAAATTAGTTTATTGTAAGCAATTTTCTATTGGAACCATTGCTAACTGCCGGCGTTTTCCAGTAGAGCACTGCCTTGTGTAAATTATTTCTGGGATTGGTTGTGCTGCAGATTATAGGTGACTGAATTATTTTAAATTGCTTGTTAGCTGACCAGAGCGTTTATTTCATAGTTTAACTTCAAGGCAAGTTGGCGCCGTCTGCCGTTATGTTAAAATAATTTATTTTCATCTGGTTCTACAGGGCCTTTGTTTCTTGTATATAGATTTGTCATAGAGAAATTGTGATGTATGTGTTTCATAGACAATATATCTGTCCTCCTTGGCTGCTTTACAGAAATTTTCGTTTATGTAATAAATGTTCCGTATTTATTAATTCATGTTTGTATTTATGTGGTGGCCAAGGAGTCAATCGTAGATGAATGTCTACCCAACTGGAGTTATGAGAACATTTAGACGCGATGACAAGGCTCATCAGTTCCATACTAGTTAAAGCACCAACATTTGTATTAAACCATATTTAAAATTAAAAGTATACAATGTACATTGAATCTCTATATGCTAAGTATATATTAAATTGATATTTTGTGTTTTATTTGTAGTGTTAAAACGACTTTTACACATGTGCTTTCAGTTCCAGTTTTTGTAAAAATTTAAACACAAATAAAATTTAATTTGAATCAGAAACGCTCGTGGCCCTTTCAGTATTTCTCCTCACAGCCACGACCTCAAAATAATTTACACACTTTTTGGGTACTTGAATATTTTAAATAATTATATTATTACAACAGCCAAAACCGGACTTTGACTCTTCCAAAACATCCTTGAGAAAAACACAATTGGCGGAATAAAATTTACTTTCTTCATGTAACTATTTTTACAGTGCATTATATACAAAATGGTCCTACCCTAAAATGTGTATTTTTACAATTCATAATATGAACAATTGGACTAGTCTAAATAAAAAATAAATTATGACTTGAGAAACGATACAAAATACCTGCACTATATTCATATGCGATTAGCACCATCACATTTATTATTATAGATAATTAATTATCTAGAATCATTGAAATGAGTCCGTTACACATTCAGAGAGTGGCAAGGATGCGTGTGAATCCCATACAGGCTGTCAACACGGTTTGTCCGCAACCCCAAAACAACGCATACAAGGGATTCATTGGTAAACTCGATGCTCGATAAACGAATGCTATCGCTGCACTGCTCACGATTCCGGTGATGGCGGGAGTGACGACACCCATCAGGAGGATCGCCAACGGAAAAAACTTGCCGAATTTGTGTTTTCTTAATGTAAGAAAGGCGATCAATCCGGCAATCTAAAACCACAACATTGCTAAACGGTGATTTATTAAATACACTTGTTCAATTTATGTGTGTACTGGCCGGAAATAATTAAATCAAAAATAGTTTTTTTATGCTCAGCATGTTCATCTAATAACTATGTATTTCTATAAGTACAAAAATTTAATCATAAGTTAGGAATGCGGCCTTGCAAGCAGCACATTTTTAATAAACTGAGAAAAACTGACGAAATTTTTAAATATATTTTTAATCCTCTACAACTTTGTTCCTTTTTTTTTTGTCTTCAACCATATTCGTAGCGTTTCGAAAAATAGGGTGTACGATGCGCAAATTAGTAAGTTTTGAGTTTTTTTTAATGTACTAGTTTTCAACAAATTTTTGCATTACCTCTCACTGGTCATTATTGAGAATTTAACGCTTGTAATTTTCTTATATCTTTTTATTGGATTGCTCTTAAAACTTAAAATCTGAAAACATTTGTCATACTTGTTTTTAAGTCAAAAACTCTTTGACTTTACAAAAAATATGTACTTAGTTAAATAATTGTTATCACTTATTACACACTCTTTTATTAATTACTTTTTATTTTTTATTAGTCCTAACTGTGTACCAAAATATTGAGTTATTTAAAAATTGCCCACTCAGTTCATTTTGAAACAAAATGCGCAAAATAGCTTATAGATCTGTAACTTATTTTAATTAACTAATTATTAATCTTAATCGTAACCATGTCTGTTTATCTACAGACTTCACTCATTCTCACTTATTACATTTTATTTTAAAATTAAGATTGTCATATTGTACTTGTGTGACAAATGGATTATCCCAAAAGTGTACTCACTATAACTGAACGCAGTAAAATGGTTAAGGCATACGATAATGTTTTACACTTTTTGACCCACGACTTTTATTAAAAAAATCAAATGATATTTGTCTAATTTAATGTTTTATGTGAGGAAGACAAAAATAACCGAAAATTCTAACGTTTTTAAATAAAATAAAATAAAAAAAAATGTGTGGGCTAGACAATTAGGTACGAACAAATTAAGTGGACTTTAATTTTACGAGTTTCCTCATCAACTGTAATTTTTTAGGTGTATTTTGTCTACAACACGAACGGAATGAATATTCTGTGCTCTCGTTCAGTTTTATCTCGATAACGCAGTTTACGTACTTTTTAATGATTCAAACAAAGTAAATAAGATTATTTATGAGTTCAAAGGCCACAAAATATATTGAATTAGCATCGATAGACACTTACAAACATTTCGTTCTCATGATTAGTGGTTTGAACGTAAATGTGGACAACATAAAATGCTCAAACAATGTAACTTTGTTACTTGAGGCGTATTGTGTTATTTATTAATATCTTGATTGAAACTATTTATAGATCCTTGAACTGATGTGTAATAGTAAATATTTATCTAAAATTGGAGTGAAAAATACACGACACCTAAAAAAATAAATGTTTAACTGTTTTTTAAGAATTGGGGTGCATGTGTATGTTGTGTGAGAGTAGTTTGTTAATGATTTAGTCTTCTCTCACCGTATGCACAAAAATGGATGAAAACAAGGCCCAAAGGAAGACGTGATACCACATCTTAGTAAAGGTGTTTAAAGCGTCAGCCTGTTGTAGCCAAAGCACGTTGCTCACAGAATCGAGTTCCATACTTTTGCTCATTTCTTTTAACAATTTTTTCTTTACGTGACACTATCAACTGCACAATTGGGTTCCTTCATGATGAAGCGTTCATTTAGTGACCTGTTTAATGCACTTTGTAATAATCTAGCAATTATATGAGCCATAACATGAAATATTTACCTTGCAACAACAAACATTACTTAACATAAACAAGATTTAATGACAAGAAATAAATAAAGTACGGTTGGTTAGTTCTTGACTTTCATTTTGAACAAATGTAGACTCATTGTAATGATAATCATCGAGTTTTCAACTCACAGTCATGAGTGATAGATTAGAAAAACACTTTTAATTATTTTTCTGTCATAATGATTTCTAACCTTTTTCGTTGTAAATATTTAGTGCCAACGGAATAGCAACAAAGTCACTGGATCTGGTGAGCTTAAACGTCAAAGAAAAATCCATAAAATTTTATAAAAGGAAATTAGATCCCGTAAACTGATTGTCTTTTCTCGTTAACTGTAAAGTTCTAGAATTGTAGTTACAAAAATAGAATTTTTTATCGGCTCTGTGTTTTTTGGCGTGCATTCTAATATGGCGATAACTTCCCTCGTAATCGGTCGGTTGTGTTCCAGCTGAGATAATTTGTGTTTTTTTTTTGCAAATTATTAAGGTCGATTCATCGTTCGACTTGTATTTAATACTGCGGAAAAATAACCTTATTTGGTGTATTTCGCTGATAAGTTAGCGGTAAGTGTTGCTACATTTTTTTTTATATAATATTAACAATTACAATCATGTGAAAACCTGTTTCTACAAAGTTTTGTTCATTTTTTTGCGTTCTTTATGTAAAATTTCCACAATTCCACCGAATTTAAATCCTTGTCATTTTATTGACGTTTCGAAATTATCGCATTTCCTTCGTAGAACTTCGTAGTAAAATGAAACTTTTTACGCTTTTTCCACTTCTTCATAAAATTTGGGAAAAACACCGTAGAGTCATTCATTACATTTTTTTACCGCCCATTCTTTAAAATTGCCCAAGGCTTGTAAACTCCATTTCAAATGTATAAGAATGTTCAAGGTCATTTGTAATAGAACTTGGTAAAGAAAAGAGAGACAACTTGAGATAAAATTTTTGATATGACTCCTATGGAACAATCTAAATCCCGTTTCATTTCATAGTAGAATTTTTTGACAGTGCATTTGAATCTTTTGGAGTGAAATAAAACACAAATTGAGAATTTCTCTATAAGAAAGGAACTCTGTGTTAAGCTAACTAAATCCCAGCGACAAATTTTGAGCCAAGAAATCCCACCAGATACTCCAAAAAATGCAAATGCATTGTTGCAAAATTTTATAATGAACTGAAATGGGATATAGTGTTTTTTTTTATTTACGTAAAAGATGTAAACTCACGTTTCGTTCATTGAAGAAATGGATCCTGAAGAACTGCCGGAAAACAGTGACAGCAGTGATGAAGATTACGTTCCTGATAAAAAGGAAGAAAACGTTTCTGAAGTTGAATCCGACGGAGATCCAGAATCGGATCTTTCAGACAGTGAAAACGTGAGTGGCAAAGCGAAAAAAAGAAGAAAACAGTCATCAAAAGCCAGGAAGAAGCAAAAACCGATTGAAGAAGAAGTAACAAATAACAGCGCACCGAAACAAGTATCGGAGGAAGAAAAAAAGAAATTGGCGGATGATATATGGGCCGATTTTATGAAAGATACCGGATTTCAGTCGAAGAAAAATATAGCTACAAATTTGCCAACAAATAGTAGTAAGACAACAACAGTAGACAATGCTAAAAAACCAGAAGAAAAGAAACCGGAGACGGTTAAAATAACTCAAGTTTTTAAGTTTGCTGGTGAGGAAGTTAAAGTAGAAAAAGAAGTCGCAAAAGATTCAATTGACGCGAGACTATCAAATAAATCTCCTAGTGAGCCGGGGAAAGCTGTCAAAAATAAAGGTGGCTTAAGTGGAATTTTAAGCCAATTGGGGAAGAAAACTAAAATTAGTACTTTGGAAAAATCTAAATTAGACTGGGACCAGTTTAAAAAGGAAGAGAATCTTCAGGAAGAACTTCAGAACCATAATAAAGGCAAAGATGGGTAAGTGGCCAACTTAATATCAATGTTTAAGGCCAGGTGTACTAAACATTTTTATTTTTAGTTATTTGGAAAGGCAGGATTTTTTGCAAAGGGCCGACTTACGAAGATTTGAGATCGAGAAAGAAATACGCAGCAAGGAGAGAAGTAAAAGATTAAACAACGCCTAACTTGACGATTCTCAGTATTTCCTGTATTTATTTATTTATTTTTACATTCCGATTTGTTTTATATCATGATCTTCAATTGAAATTTTTTTTTAATTAGGTATGTTTTCTCAATTTGACTTTGTTGCAAATTTTTGTATCCTCTTGTATAAGTTAAGACATTAAATAAATGAGACAGCTCAAAGAAATATATTTATTTATACAACATACAGTTATTATTGTCAAAAGTATAGGAAAAGTTGTACAAAAAACAAGTAATAAAGTTGTATAGTACACAGTTCTTTTATGTAAGAAATGTAAATATGTACCTAAAGGTTAACAATACTAAAAAGTGCAGGAGGAAGACAGTTGTTCAGGTTTTTCCTAAATATATAAGAAATAGTACTACGTAGTTGGTACATCACATTTAAAATGGGTCCTCTGTAACTATTTCAAGTTTTTGAAAGTTTGTAAGTAGTTAGGCCATGGTCGTAACTTCCATAAAACATCTTCTTCTGAAATCGGCCGCAAGCTGAACGGAATAGTCCGTAAAATAGTATTTTGTGTTAAGTGTTAAGCGAACGAATAGCAAGGTGTGTAATGTTGGTTGCATAATGAACTTTTGTTCAGCATTTTATTAGAAAATTTTGAAAATCTATTTATTTTCTGAAAAAATATTAATTTTTGTTTTCCAGTGATGATTTATTCAGTAATATTCATAACATGTGCTAACAACAAACTAGAGCAATAGCTTAAACACAAATTTAATTTGATTCTTTGCCTGCAAATCTTTTGAAAATGAGGTATAAAATTTAAAATACGGTTCATTGACTTGTTTTTCATATACAAATATAAAAATGTTTTTTCTTGCGTACTTACAAGTAATTATAGGTCGTTGTTCCCAAATTATACCCACACCACCATAAGTGTTAAAAACATGATTTTTTGTTTTGTTTTTATTTCTATCGGTTTTTAATTAGTATTTAATCATTACTGGGTAAGAATACCAATTTAGTAAGTACAAAAAAGTTGTAAACAAGCTATTTATTACAACGCACTTGCCCGATAAACATGATAAATTATTAGGTCTGTTCCAGATGGAATTTAATTTTTTCATTCACTCTTTAGCCATATACTGATTATATTATTATGCCTTTAAATTGTTTATAATCAGACGTGGCAGTTTATTTCTGGATCTAGACTTTACAGCCTTTCTAAAATTTCGTTAGAAAATGAACCAAGTACCCACAGCACACATCTGTTCGTTATGTAACGGCGCAAATTAAAAAACGCTGTAGTTTTGACGCGATTGTTTTAAGCCAAACTGTAACAAATTTCAATTCAAAGGAAGTTGAAATACTGGCAAGTGCTGCAGTGTCCGCTTGTTTCGAGTGATTAAAACAAGAATTTGTTATCATTCAGCATAAGCAAGCGTAATGTTTCGTTCGAGAGAGATTCCATTATTTGTTTTTGAATGTTAAAACAACTGTTCTATTACATTTTACAACAAAAGAGTAGTTTTTCTTTTCTCCAGATGCACCCTCAAAAATGAAAGGAAGACAATTTTTCTTCCCAAAAGCGTAAATATTTTATTCCATCAAAACTTTTTTTCTGAATTTGTATTTAATTTTAGAAAAAATTCTAAAACGTTTAATGGACATTCGAGAGGAAAAGTATAACTTTCTTACCTTGGTGGTTATTTGTCGGAATATTTTTTGTGACATTTCTCCAAAGGAGAACAGATTGTATTTTCAGTGGCGACAAAATTTGCCACAGGTTCATATTGATTACGTCAGATTGTGGAGCGGAACTTGGGTCTGTTGATACAAAGATTTACCCTGAACTTTGTTGACTCGGTTTTGAAAGATGTAGGTTGTGTCTAGATAATAGAATTAACGTTTTTCATTCCTTGTAAACAGATCGATTATTTAAGTGCTTAATGTTTTCGCGGAGTTTGTTAAAATTTAAACGCCGCGTTAATTTGTCCAAGTTTTTCAATTTTAATGGACAAACGTCCACAAGGCGCATTTCAACTCCAAACTTTTCAAGTGCTGAAAGTGAACTTTGCTAAATACGACTTTAATTAAGTCTCGCGAATATTAAATATCGCCGGGCAACGCCACAAACCGCAACTATTTCGAACGCAAAATTTTACGTCTTCACAATTTATAAAATAATCATCGGTTCTGCTGCGGGAATGCCCAAAGCGTATTTACGTATTTTAATCCATTTTCACGGCGATTTTCCCTTGCTGTGAGATTACAGGGGTGGTAGCCACAAAATGCAATTATGCGTTAGTGTGAAATGGCACAATTTGTCCACAGTTTTCTTTCTTAATTACGCAAAAATCCCGTGTTTTTAAAAGTATCTCGCATTTAGCATTTGCATAGTAATTAGTTCCCTAACATCTTCAGCGACCTATTAAATGAACTTACTCAACAGTTTGTTTTGGGGTTCTCCCGGGTTCAATCTACTGGTTAATCGGTTCACTGCTTTAATATTTCAAATTAGTCGCGCGGCAATAAACGGATGATTATCATCTGTTTAGTGCAGTTTCCAAGTTGTGCTTTTTCATTCAGAAAGAATTGTTTTATGGTGCCCTCCGTTTAGTTTTGATTTGAGTTTTCCTCCCGCTTCAATTCCCTCAAGGATCACGTTTTGCTCGTCCCTCAATGCGATAAAAATAAAATGATAATGACATGCAAAGATATAGATAACACAATATACCTACTTTTCGAAGCGAAGTCTTATCCACATTTTTGTTACAGGACATATAATTCATATAAATATATATTTGATGAAGTACACATAATCTGTTTAAATAATTGTATCTAAAGTCAGTCGTCAGTGACAAAATATAATCACACAGAGAAAATACTAAACATAAATCATTAAAAATTCAACATTAATACAAATGTTTTGAGATATGCTTCATGGTTCACTTTACCAACGATAGCTAACTGTAAATGAATTTGGGTTTGGTTGAAGGTAGGCCTTATTTATCACAAATTTGCTTTTCTGCTTGTAATGTTGACAGAATTGTTTACCTAACGTTGGTAAAATTGGGTGCTTGCCTCCAAGAAATTCGGACACGTAGACAATTTTGTAGCTTTCTTGGAACAAGCAGTGCGTTAATAAAATAAACACGCAAATCTTGTCTTGGCCCTAACCCACATTTTGCATTACTTAATAGGAAGCTGTAGCCATAAACAAAACGTAAAGAGCTGTTTGATGTAGTTATTGATGTATAATTTTGAAGTAATGTCCAAGAATAAGATTTGTCTGTTTATCTACAACACCTTGATTAATAATTTTGTAGTACCGTGAATACGAAACTAGTGCTAGAGTATATGGAGGTTTTCACAATTTTTAAATTTTGAATCTTCTTTTCCAAATAACCACGTAAACATCTGTCTTGCCTTCATACTAGCTTTCATCATACCTCGACTCTTGTACCATTGCTGCTGATGGTCGTTGTCTTCGGCACTTGCTGCTTTTAGTCTAATTTGGGTTAATATTCCAACGAGAAGTTCGTCTACGTTGTGATTTATGCCCACGGAGATTTCGATAAATTTCGCCCTGAAGGTGCAAGCTAGACATTTGCCATCTGGAAATTAAACGGAAAGCTTCCATAAATCCACGAGCGAGAAATTTAAACAAAAACCTACAACAATTTTTTGTGATGGTATATTAAATAACTGTATTTTTCGTTTATTAAAAAAACCGTTAATTTTTTATCTCTTCAAATTCGAGCATTAAATTTTCACATTTGCACGTCATATTTCGCTCTCGATATTTTTATTGCAATAATAAACATTTTATTTTCCGGATTACAGAGCTGGGTAATTTTTTTAAAGGAATGTACTCGTATCTCTTTAAAAAAATTAACGGTGACAAGATGAAAGGTCGGACTAGGGTAAGAGCCCCAGGAGATTACGATGAGATGATGTATATGTGCATAACTTTAATTTTAAATATTAAAAGAAAATGACTTGAGGATCTTAATTAATTTTAATAAACAGAAAATTTGAACAATTTTTTTAATCGGCCTTTGTTTTCTACATACATACTACATACCTATCATTTTCTCAATATCAAGATTCAAGGTTTTGAAATGGTTACTCTAAAAAAATTGGAGCACAAAAAAATTGCAAGATTCTAAAAATTTGGAAGACGTTGATTTAGACTCAAATGATGGTTTCAAAAATAATTTTCTCATTTATGTAGGTATGTTTTTTTTGGGTCGATGCAAATGTTTTTTGATAAAATTATTTCAAATAGATACATTATGTCCTCATATCCTAGAGTTCACCCCTGATAATTTTAATTGCATTAATTTTTTCTAGTTCTTATTTACTTAATCTACAACGAATCTGTGTGTTCAACCTGCTCTGAGTTGAAAGCTTATTTCCTTATAATTTTAATAAATGTGTCTTCATATTTGTCGTACAGGCAGAAAAAGTTTCCGGATCCTCATCCCTCATTATGAATAATTCCGTAACGTAAATCTAAAAATAACAAGAGATTTCCATGATGAAATAACATTTTCTAATTCAAATATCACAATTCTGTGGTTTCTTTAAAACGCGGCGTTCCTTGACGGAAGACGGTCGTTAATAATTAGGTGAAGGTGCGTGGTTAGATACGTTTTATCATTTGGACATGCACTGTCTAGTTCTAATTTACGGAAAACTTCCCGAAAAATGTCAGATTTATTATTTATAATTCGCTTCTGGAAATGAAAAGGAATTTCAACAAAGATATTTTTTCTCTGAAAATGTTATTTTATCTCTGGCTTTTCAGTGTATTAATAACCAGACACATTTATCCCAAGGGTACGCCTTGTTTAGTATTTTTTGGATCGATCTCTATGAACGTGTAACGTTTATTGAATTGTGGTCAAATGGAAATATTGTTTTTTTTGTTTTAGAATTTTCATTACTGCTGGAAGTTTTATTAAAAAATGAATGGCGAAGCGTCAGTGACAGAAATGTTATAGGTTATTGTGACCACAATGAATCGCTTTTTGTTAAAATAATTTCTTTGAGTTTGTAGCAAACAAGACGGTGTTTTAGCAAATTGCGAAAGAAGTGATGAAACGTCAGAGACAGAAGGAAGCTCGACGATTACTGAAATCTTAAATGTAAAAGGACTAAAGTTTAGGAAAGCTTTATCTGGGTTAAGAAAGCTCTAAAAGGGTTACACTCTTGTGATTATTCGTCGTTCTGAAATATCGTCCATTTTTTCTATTTGTAAGTCTGGTGTAGTATTTCAGCTCCTTTCTTTATTTAAATCTCATTAGTCAAAAAAGCTATTTTAGCCTTCGTTACCTAAAATTAATTCTGAAATGGAATAATGTTGTAAGACTTGTTAATTGGCTCGGAATGTTGTCACTGATGTTATTTTAAGCCCTCTTTTAGTTCGTATTGTTTTTATTCCAGTTCTTGGCATATTAAGATATAAAATTTATAAATAAAATAATGTGACATCGACTTACCTTGTGCAGAAACGGCTCTGCTTCTTGCTAAGTCAATTTTATTGCCAACTAAAATAACGGATCGTGATCTCAAAAGGTCGGCATCTTGAAGTTTGGTCAGTTCTATTTCGGCCTTTAAAAAACTAGCCTTATCTACGACGGAATAAAGGATTACAAATGCATCAGGTGGATGTGACTTGTCTATTTCCTGAAACAATGGTGACGGTTTTAGTTCTTGGGACTTACTCAATCAAAAAGTGCTTAAAATAAGATGTGAGTGGGTAATTCAGTGGATTTTCCGTCTGAAAACACAATATTTTCTAAAGTACATTTAAAAATGACCATTTCTTATGACAAAAAATCAATATTTTTACACTGTAATAAGTGAGATATTAGCTTGGGGACTTTTATGTGGTTTCAAACCAATTACTGTAAAATTTTCAAATTTGTTACTTTTAATAAGCGAGTTGTCCGCTGGGGAGTTTTAGCAGAATTTCCCTGGAAATAAAATGTTGGTTCTTCAGTTAAAATAGTAACATCTAAAGAAAATCTGAAAATGCTTGGTTAAATAATCCTCGTCCGCTAGGATTTTCAATTTATCTCGTAAAAAGCGTCTACACAGTTCTACTCTTCAGAAGATTTTATTTATTCGCACTTTGAAAACGCACATAAAATACGAATAGAAATACGGTAAACCCAACAGCAAAATGTGGTTTTTAAAAGAATTAATTTCGCAAATGTGCTGTGATGTTGGCTTCGTTTTGGTGCAAGAGCTTGTCAAGTATATTTAAAGTGTTTGACAACTCCTTTAGATAAGTCATGACGGGCTAATAAAAAATTTCACGCTTAAATAACTTTTAAATCAATTACGCGCGGTCTCAACTTTCCCATCTTACCCCAATCTCCTACTTCCGAGCTAATTTAAATTGAGTTTTAATAGTTAAAATGATAGTTAGCATGTGAGGCATGCGTCTTGATGCGAAATATTTTATTTCGGCAACATAAAGTCGTTCAAAAACTCGTCAGCTGCACACCTATGAGATTTTGCAAGATGACAGAAGTTAATAGAAACCTGTTCTATTGATTTTGGAGTTATTGCGATAAGTTGCGCCAGTTGTTTTCAGTTTGTTAGAATTTTATTAAAGACGTGAGAGGTACCTACCTCTCATTGCTAAAAGCTCGCATCACGTGATAAATGAAAGGAATAAAAAGTTTTAAATAGATTTCGAATGAATTTCCGTGTAGCTTTATTTATGTATAAAGTGAATTTCTCTTTCGAGTGGATACTTTTAGTCTGAAATCCCATATAAAGGCCCGGGAAAATGAAATAAAAATGATTGGGCAGATTGTGTATCCAATTTTCATTTAATGTATTCCTTTAGTACCTGTTGAACGCGAGGGTTTTCCATCGGTTCAAGTTATACATATTTGGCCAGAGGGATAAACCGGAAAGGTTGCTGACCATGGCGGACCGTATAAGTTTTCAATCAATACCAATTTGCAAAACGTGTGACAAAATTTTCGCGGTTTCCTCCTGTCTGTTGTATTATTGCACATTCCATAAATTTTCAATCAATGCATTGTCAACAAACCGTTAATTTGTGTTTTCGTTCAATTTATTGTAACGCTAATTGTTGATAATACTGCGCAATTTGTTGTTTTACGTCCAGCGAAACGCTTAGTTATTAGTTTTCATCGGGTTTTTAGTCGATATCTCTGAAAGCGGCGCTGAAAACAAACAGAAATAAAACAACGATGAAAGAACTTTTCTGCTGCTTGCCATTTAGTAGATTCAACATTTGGTCTATTTTTCTGTAATTGCAGACGACTTAATTATTTGTAAAAATTTGCGACCAATCCGCCGGGACTTGAACTTTTTTGAATTATTTATAAAACAGTGACAGAAGTAGGTGATCAATAAGTAATGAATATTTTGAACCAGGTTTAAAAATATATTCAGAAGTTCAATGAGTGAACAAACACACGCGTCGAAAAACAGCACGTTTTGTTATTTTGGTTTGATCCTCTGGCGCTGCTGAATATTATTTTATTGTCACTAGAAAATGTTTTTGCACAGCACATGCAACGAAAATAAAAGAATGAATGTTTTCTTTCAGTGTTGGTGTTGGTACGACTATTTCAAATTTGGTTATTCTTTATTTGTATGATGCTTTGTAGTGTGTATAGTCTTACAATTGGGAAGTTAATGACGACAATTGAGATGAATGATTAATGGCATCATTTTAACAAATTAAACAAACCAGTTCTGAGCAACATTCGTGAATTTCATTAACATGAAATACTAAAAAAGCATTTTTTCAGATGAAATTTTGTGTTTGAATCACCCTGTAGCTGCAATACTGTTCGCTATATGAGAAAGTGTTATTTCACATGTTTTTATTTTACTGGGACCTCTTGCATGATGGAAGCAATTTGGGTTTGATATTTTGCGATAATTCGAGTTTTGAGCCGTTTATGTGTTCTTGGCGTGTTTGTGGGCTCGCGAGTTCGATTCGGACGTAATATTTATCCAGATATAGCAACACTTAAAAAAATATTGGAAGGAGATAAAATGAAGCTTTAAAATTATTTGGCTGATTGTCGGGAAGTTGATGGAAGCCACTTTAAACATCTCATTTCGTTTTACTGTTATTTTATATCCGGAATATCTCGACTTTGTCCTACTTACTCTTTATATTTCAACTTTTATATTTAAGCAAATCAAAATAGAATTGTAGCGGATTTTACGTTCACAAACATGGCTTGACATCTGAATCCCACTTAGAAGGGAAACAATTTATAAATTACGCCTACGAGAAGCCCGGCAACTTTTACTTTATCATTTGAGAACAATGAAGAGTGAAGTTGTTTATCTGCTAGGACTAATTTTATTTCCAACGCTATCACTTTACATTGGGTGAAATGCAAAACTTTGCCACACACCGGGAAATAACTTTCTATTGTAATTTTCTAAATAAACTGCTTGCAGTGAAAAAATTTGGTGACATAAACCCGGAGCTTCAAAAGCTCAATTAACTGGAAAAAAATCTTTCTCCGGACACGCTGAAATGTGTAGGACGGGTGACTGAGTAATCACACCGGCAAAAAGTTTCGATTAAAATTACAATAGCATCATTCAATTGGAGTAGAAATGCAGCCATTCACTCCAGCCAAGATTATCCTGGACGAGCTATTTATAAATAATGCAAAAATTTCATGGAACATAATCGATTCGGAAATGAATTTGTGCAGGTGCAGCGTCACTACACATGTAAAACTATTTGTCATATAGGCGTGTGCCAAAAAATATCGGGCAAAAATAATTTGAGTGTAAACATGATTTAAAGAGGGATATCTGGATTAGTTTGTTTATTTACCTTCGTACTGGAAAGATTTTGAAACGTCAGTTCGGATTCTTCTCCATTAAGCATTATAGAAACAGTCTGCGCTCCTGACAGTGAATCTGAAATTAATAATCAAAAATTAATTGTCTGTGAAGGTACTATATTTAAAGTCTTGTAAATCCATTCAGCAGAGTCTAAAAATATCCTTTACATTTTGCGGTTCCTACTTCCTATGTATTTAGCCGCAGAAACCGCAGGCTGAATATGGATAATTTTAGCATGTTGCTCTATTCTCTTTGTTAATACGCTGGATACATGGTAATAAAATAGGATGTATTGTTTTGACTCCAGTTCTATCCATTTAATATGTTTGGATTTTAGTTAGAACCATTGTTGTCTATTTATTGTTCAGTTCTGAGCATTAGTAAGTATAGTAAAAATTAATTCGGAAGCATTTTTTTAAATCCTGCTAAATTGATAAATATGTTACAAGAGAACCGAACAACGGGAACGGAGTCTGAGGCATAATAGCAGAATTACAAACGTAGTTGAATTACTTACTATTTTTAGAATCTCAAATAGCAATTTGCTCTTGCCGAATGCTAAATTTTTCGTAAATGCTGTAAAGCCAGGGAAGTAATGAGTAGGATTATTCTGGGATACAGACCTCAGATGGTTGTTTGAAATTTGCTTTGAAGAGAAATTGCTAGTCGTTGTTGATGATAAATTGGCTGTTTCGTCAATCATTTGAATATTTTAAGAGAACTTAAAATAGTATATTCCAAAATTATTGGGCTTTAATTTAATTTGAAAACTCGGCCAAAACTGCAAATTTTCAGGTGGGCAGCAGTCACCTATCAATCAAATTTTGATTTTCTTGTTGTGCAAATATCGCCGGAATTGCGCAAACAAGTAACAGGATGTATTCGCAATTTTCCACTATTTATTCTTACATAAAATGAAATGGGCGAACCTGTGAAAACAAATCGAGCGTTCAGCATTTTGTAACAAAATATTACGTATGGTTATTATACGTGGAAGAGGAAGTGGGCACATTTCAGGTTTTCTTATTTTGAGCGAAGTTTTTATTAGCTTTAAATTGTTTGCTCTTAACTATGCCATTAAGCTTAAACGCGACATTGTGTGCAACAAAATCACATCGCTGTTACGAGCAAAAAGGACAATTTATGAAACGTTTATTTAAAATGAGGCAGCGCTTCTTAATCGAATACCTGAAACAACAATAACAACTGTTTTATTTATGAGCAGGTATCCGATTTTACAATTGCTATACAGGAAATGCAAAAATAAACCGTGTTTACGATTTAAAGTCTATCCTCTTATTATATTTTCGAAATGATGTCTTAATTTCGCAATTCGGATGGAAACAGGTATTTCAAGACATGAGTTTAAGATGCTCATTTATCTCGGAAGATATTCACATTAGTAATCATTTAGTCAAAGCTTTTGGCTCCTGTCACATTAGAGTATTTATAGAAAGTGCAGGACACCGAAATGAGTGACAAATAAGAATTTATTCTTTCAAAGGCTTTGAAATAAAAATTTTCATGCAATATGTTAGCCTCGCTTATTTCTAAAATACGTAGAAACATAAATTTTCCTCTCGTAATTTATAGAAAAGACGTAGAATATAATACGTAACGTCCTAGTCGTAAAATTTTAATTTATTGTATTACCGATAAGTGGAGATACTCACAGTTAAATTTTAAGAAATAATAATGAATTACTTCAGCAACCTCATTCAGTTTGGAATAGGCCTTAGGCCTCAGTATCTCGTTACCTTTTTCCAAAATAGTACCACGGTCATTGCTCTATTAAATGAGACGGAGCGGCAAACACATAGCAAGAAATGTTGCCAATTTCTGTCTAGAAAGTTCAATACTACTCGTCCACACATCATTCGAAAAAATTAAGTAATTTTATAGGCAATTTAATTTGCTATTTCTTTTTTTAAACTTTTACAACCTGTGGAAGAAACGCCATCATAAAAATTTGGGTTATTTTTAAAATCAAAGCTAATTTTGATTCGACACTTGGTGGGAGTGCTCAATTTAAAACCAAGTTTTTTAAATTTAATACAGTGAACTCATGGTTTCAATGAAAATTGAAACAACAAAATTCGTTACAGAAATTAACAGTATGAGCATGAGTATAAACTAATTATTTTAGAACAGTTTTTTACAATAGCTAAAAATACCGACCAAAAGGGTATCTAGTGAAGCAGCATTTTCTCAATTAAATCTGAATGCGAGCTTCTGCTCATATATGTAATTACTGCATCAGCTTTTTAATTAAAAGTTTCTAGTTAAAACAGTGCAGGGTTGCCTGAAAATATTGAGAAACGAAAGTTCTAAAAAACGAAACCCTTAATTCTGATCTTTCCAACGTTGACAAATAGATTAATTTATTTACAGGTGCATTCTTACTAATTAAACTTTAAGTTGAACTCCACTGATCCAAATTAAATTTCATTAGTCTAGAATAGCATGTACTAGTCGACAATAGAAAACAAGGTAATCCCGAGTTTGTTCGGATTGGAATTTTACAGCAAATTTAACACATAAACACAAGCGATATTTTTACACTAGCGTACGTAGAAGACACGCCAACAGGTGTTTTACCGTAGGAGGTATCGGAAATTTATTACCGGGGAAAATATTGCATTCGATGGTAATTCTCTCCATTAATCCATTTTTATCGAATTTATTAGGAGAATACAAAACATTTTGGGCAACTTCAGTCACTCAGATCGATTTAACAAGAGCATATTCCAGAATAAATGAAAGAATAATTATAGTTTTATTTGAAACCTTTTATCTCTTTTTTTTTTGAAATGGATGACCCATAATATGTTTTATATTTTTTGAATCCTGCAAAATATTACAAAATATTCTCGTTCCATTGAGCTATGAGTACTTCTTAATTAAGTTAAATAAGTACACCATTTATACTTAAAACTTTTTGTTCTCGATTGTTCTCATCTGTTGAATGGTCTTCCAAATGCGCATACACATAGATATTCAAAAATATTGCCAATAATTCGGTGCGATTTTAAAAGTTATTTTTATTATAATATTTTATTTGCAAATAAAATGTAAATTATCGTCGAGTGGTAGCTCGCACATATCGTATCTTTTTTTATAGTCGCAATTTTATACTTACTTTGACTCGCTCAAGCTTATACGCATCAGAACAAGCGATGCTGAAAATTTATCCAAATTGTAAAGGACGAAGAAAAATGTCAACATCTCACTAACAAAGGCACGGCTTTTGGTCGGCGAACACCTTTATATTTTGAACGTTATTACAATTTTATTACGGCGAAATGCATTGCTTTTAACAATTTTATTCGTGAAAATTTTCCAGAGCCGCTGAAATGCAGTCGTGTAACTGACGAAAATCTGTTTTTGAAATAATTCCGTTCAAATCTGTTAAATATAAATGGTTTGAAGGTTTTAAATTAATAGATGAAGCTAAAAGCAAATGTTTACTGATCAAGTGATCAATTGATTTCTACATTCTACATTTCGTTAAGCTAAAAATAAGATTTGTAACTATTAGGAATTAAATTGTTGCTTTAAATTTGAAGAAATACACACGTGGCAGCTGAAAATTGTGCTCGTCAAAATGTTTATTATTACACTAAAGTCCATTTGAGTTTTGAGTAGTGAAGTGGCTAATCAAACAGGTAAAGTTTGTAAAAGAACTCGGTTTAAAGCTTTGATTAAAAAAATCGAATACTGGTTAACAAAGTTCTAACTCCATTATACATACTAAAAGTTTTCTTACACGAAATTTTAATTTAATCATCGGGTCATTTCTTTTTTCCTCAACGCCGTGCAGTTTCAAACAATTACTTTTTACTCAGCTCGAAGTGAAGAAGAATCCAAGCTCAATGATTTATCACTTTAGTTACAATACACCCGCAAGTTAGGGTTCGGCTGGCTTCATTATTGCCTCTATCGACTTTTTTAGGCCTACTCATTCTATTCGCTTGATTAGGAATCAATTTGTCAAGTTCAAGCTGTGTAAGTCATTGACAGCTACGCCCAATATACTCTGTTCTCTATAAATCAGCCTAAATTTTACTTAGGTATTTTAACTAACTCCAAAATGAAGCTTATTAAACCACGAGCTTCTTACCCCTTTAATTTTCCACCCCACCAAGTTGCTAAGGACTACACTTTACTGCTTTAAATAGTAATCATTTAAAACTGTAATTATACAGGATGTAAGCGAAATAAGTACATTAATTTTAAGCAGTGGTAGAACTCATCAAGACAAACACTTTTTCTATGTACTATTTTTTCAAAATCGCATTTTTGCATCCTACAAATTGACGAACCTTTCATGAAATGCTCCAACAAAGAAAATTAGTAATAAATTTAATTTAATTTTGATGTACTTGCTTGGAAAGGGTAATCTTATCGACTAGGTAACTTTGTTTCCAGTGGCGTGTAAGAAAATTGTGTAAGATTTTAAAATAATTTTAACTCAAAAACTAAAACGTTTTGGAAAAAAAGTTATTTGGAAAAATTGTTGGTCTTGGCGAGTTCTATTACCAGTTAAAATTAATGTACTTATTTCATTTACAGCCTGTATAGCATTTGTCTTTAAGTTTTCAACACATTTCTAGCTTGAGGATGCTTTCAACTAAAAGCTTCCTAGCACGTCAATGTTTACAGGATTTGCAGTAGTGGATTCTTAGTGACTTTGGCATTGTGTTGTCTAACAAAGAAAGAAGTTAAGTGCGGACGCAATGCTCGAAAAATGTTTACAAACAACAATAGCAAACTGATAGGCTATCAACAACCGCAATTTAAATCTGAAATAAAATTCTTCTTTATCCACAGCCAGTCTATTATTAGGTCATAATACCACTACTAGGAGATGTCTTATGATATCAATAAAACACATGAAAAAATTATCTCGTGATGGGTCCAATAAAAATTAATTCGACAAACGCTTCAAAACGTCAAGTAAAATATTGATAGTCTTTATTGTCTGACTGTGGATAAAACGTTGTATTGTATTAAGCCTTTGCGAGGATAAAATACATTGTAAGACTCTTATATAGTATTTCCAGCCAGAAATTAGTGAAAAACAAGTTACTAACACTCCGCACTTAAAGTAGCACCAAATTTTAGTTTTTCCTTTAAAATGTTTTATTTTATATTTTTAAGAGTTAAAATGTTTAGGATTAAGCACGTATATAACATTTCAGTTCAAAATTTTGCAACAGCGCATTTGAATTTTTTGGAGTGAAATGGAACATAAATTGAGAGTTTCTGGTGGGTTTTCTTAGTTCAAAACGTGTCGCTAAGATTTAGTTTAACACAGAATTCTTTTCTTTTACAGAAACTCTCAATTGGTGCTTTATTTTTTACTCCAAAAAATTCAAATGCGCTGTTGCAATTCTACTATGAACGGAAATTGGAGATATTTAATAATCAACTAAGAATATTAGCATTTACCTTAAAGGCATTGGCAACTTATTTTACTTATTTAATGATTTAACGAAAATTGAAAATGTGGTTCATTTTATATCGGTAGGTCCTTTTCAAAATTTTCTGCGATGAAAAATAAGCGAGATAATCACTTCGAAAGGAAGAAATCCCGACGTCACAACCGCCTCTCCTCACAGAGTCTTCTTATCACTGAACCCTCTCGTTCACTAAAAACTTGACAGATATTTGAACATTTTCCACACATCATCCACAAATTAAAAAAAAACTACTTTCTCGACTTTTTTCTGTTCTAAATTTTGTCTTGAACTTCGTGAAAACATCTCAGAAATTATGTTAAGTTTATCAAAACTCTGTCAGTGTCACTTAAAAGTCAAAAACTATTTGATCTTAAAATTGAACCAAATGCTCAAGAGGCGGTTAGTCATAATTCCAACTTTAAATCGAAGTAACTCGAGTTGGAGAGCAGATACAGAGAAACGGTTTTCACTACTGTAATAAGCGTTTCCAGACTATCATTCAAGACAAAGTTGTTTTTTAAGTTGCCAATGCCTTTAAGAGAATTGTAAAAATTCTTAAAAATAGTCCTCGTGTTTAATGTCTTCAAATAACTGAAAACTAATCCACTACCAACAATAAATATTTACAAAAACACAAACTAAAAACTATTATTATCACTTTAAAAATGGTGTTAAACAAAAATAATCCCTAATTTTTATCACAACACGTTTTGAATTCGATTAGACAGGATCACAAAAGATGACTGGTGCAAAAAACAGTATGCACAAAACACCCTGCTAATAGGTATATTTTAGTGATTTTAATGGTTACAGGATATTTAAAAAAAGTCTAATCTCTCACTGGAAATACTATACAATAAATCACTATTATAATAAGGTAAGGACCAACATTATTTAATACTACTTATAGTATAAACACCGTATAAACTATTACTGGCAATGTTGCACACTTTGTATCGTTTATTAGACATTTGGATGCATCTGAAATTGTTAAGTACCAAATTAAGTGCAGTAAACTTAGTATTCCAAAGTGGCACGAAATTTTGTAATAAAATTTAATGATTATGACGTTACAATGCTATAAAATAGTGTAATCGAAATCATAATTTTTGAGTTTCATGTAGCAGGCATTACAAAGGTGCTAATAGTTTTTGTAAATGTTTATGTAATTAAGAAGTTTTAAATTCGTTCATTCTCATATGCTCGTAGCATTTGTGTTGAATTTTGATTTTTATTAAACCCCTCGCTATCCAATATGAAAATCGATTACGGCTTTAGTTGCAGTAAAACTACATTAATAAAAGAGGAATTAGAATTCAATTTCAATAGATTATCGTCGACGTATAAATAAGAACTCATAAATGCCAATAACAAAATGTCATAAAACAAAAAGCGGGAGTTATCAAGGGACTGGGTCTTTATAGCAGGAGAGGGAACTTTATTGCTACAATAATGTGCTGATTGGCGTTTTTCGATTGGAATCTGTAGGAAATTCAAATGTGACAGCCGACATAAAACCTTCTGCAAAAATATTTGAGCAAATCGGCTCAGAATGAGGAAAATTACCTTTTTGTCGATCATACGCATTTATACACTCTGAAGTCATAAACTGGCTAATTAGGGCAGTTTTTCCTACTCCATTCGCTCCAAGTAATGCGACATCGTAGTTGCAAACAGGAACAGTTTGCTCAGGCTCATTCAGAAGAAGGGAAGGCATGACGCCTCCGACGGCAGGACATAAACTATTACTTCTTGAGCGTCTCCGTCTGAACGAATCTCCTCTATTGATTATTCCTGAAACAAACGGAAACGCTTTAAATACATCTGTGTGGGTTTAAAGTTTGCATTTGTTGCACAACTTTTTTAATATTTTGCGATTATAGGAATGGATACAAATTAAGCAAATACTTGGGGATAAAGTTTGGAAGAATTTGTCATAAAATAAAATTAATAACCCGTCAGGGTGCCACGATTCAACTTGGAGAAGTTTTTATAGTTTGATGGAAAAAAGTTGTGAAAATTTGAATTATGGAGTGGTATCATAATTTCATACATCCAACAATGCGTGTGAATTATTGTTGATACACATCTGCATTACAATATCCCATGTTGTAAATTTTATAGCAGTTTCCAACAAGTGGAGAGGCTTTTATGACTTTATATTTACACAATATACATTTTGTTCCACGATAATACAACAAATGACAAAATTGTTTACTAAAATGATTACTTGTAAGGCCCCTTCAGTATACATCATTTTTTAGCAATCAAAGTATTTTAAAGGATATTTAAAGTGCAAATACTTGAATGATTTAGTCCTAATTGTATAAGGTAGAAGTTGTGCTATACAAACTCATGAATGCAGATAACGCTTTTGAAAGAAAATTGGTAGATGCCTCTTCAGAACACTTTGTTTCTTTAAGCATTTTGTCTTGTTTTTAAGGGTATATTTTAAAATTAACATTTTTCAAAGATTTTACCCTGTTTTGAATTTTGTACTAGTATGCCTCTTGAGTACACTTCACTTTTTTAAGGAAAACAACCTGATTTTCAAGGTAACTCAAAAAGTGCAAAATTTATAAGGTTCCCCTTAGAACACTTTGTTTTTTTGATGATTTTCCCCTGTTTCATAAGGTAGTAGGCATGCTACATAAACTAATGTAGATGGGTCTGTTCAACACAACTGTTCAAATTTAATGGTTCTAAAACCAACCCATTGAACAAGTTTTTAATCAATTTCAAATATTGATAGATTTTTCCAACGGGGTAAAACACCCTGTCTGTAAAATTGATGTAAAACTGTATTTATAAATGAAAAATAGATGAATATAAACTTTATTTGAAATAATTACGTACATTAAAAAAGCACATTTTCACAATGAAAATTTTCTTTGTCAAAACGACTATATTGTCAAAACTTGATATTTTAGGTTAATTTTTGTGTCAATAAATTGTGCCAACATGTGACACTGACACTAAAACTTTCAAATCTTGACACTTTTTTGGCAATTTTTTAAAGGTCAAAAAGCCGCTCTCATTGTCAAAATCATATGATGGCGGTACCTCTGTCCAGGACAGCATCCAGTACCTTAAGCATTCAATGCCTTAAGTCTACTTTACAGCACAGCTGTTAAATGTCAATTCCTTGTCTTTGGCTGTGGTCTTTGGTCAATTCAATCTTCAATCGCAACGTTTTTTCGTCAGATTCGATAATCCGTTGCTCGTTTGATTCTTTTATGTGGATGTGCTGGTAAGTTATCTAATAACATGTGTTCAATATTAGTTCTGGTCGTGGTTTGCTGTGGTTTTCTCTTTCTAGCATGAACGTAGGTTGCGTGATAAGTTCATATGGTTTGCTATCAACTGTGTGAATGTTGTCTTATTTTTACATTTAGGAGTTTTTGATAAAAACCACATTGCAAATCATGATAATTGTATGGAGACGTTCAAGAATTTACTCTGCAAGCGTTATCTCAGTTGAACGTGTAAATTTTTGGCCGCCTTTTCGTGCCTGTTTTAAAACTCAAAATAAACGAACACTGGTAGGTAAATGAATAAATTTTATTATAAAAGATGTTGAACATGTCCACCTCCTACTTCAATGCACTTTGAAACCCTTTTTCTTACAGAATTACACACATTTTGTTTACACATTTTTGCGGTCCACAACTTCATCGGGGAATTGCTCCAGATAATCATTGAGAGCTGCTTGATTTGAATAAGTCCACACCCCACGAACTTTTGTGCCATTTCTTAAATAGGCTTCCACCATAAATTGTTTTAGTTCCAAGGTAAAAACCATTGCGGAGTTCACGTGAAAAGTCGAGAAAAGAAGAGCGGCCCCAAGCCGAGCGAAAACAAAGTCGCCAACCAAAAAAAACGCACGCGGGGCAAAAAACACAGCGAAAACACTTGCAAGTTGATTTTAATTTAGAGGAAGACACAGAAACTCGAAAAGTACGCAAGAGGTTAAAAAGCGGAGCACTGACAGCTGTCATGTGTCACTGTTTCCGAGACATACGTTTTTTGTGTCAATTGCCACACATAGGCGATCTGACCAGAACTATTATTGAACACTTGTTATTAATATTTATCATTTACAACTTAAAATTTATATGTTTCGGACGGTAGGTACTTATGGCGGAAGCGAATATAGCGAATGTAAACCAAATGCCTTGTGTGGTTTATAATCAGGAGACAACAGCAAGAGCACATAAATTATTCGTAGAAAATTGTTTGCCTGAATTTTTTGTGGCCCACGTTGGAGCGGTTAAATGTCCTGGCAAGACGCCTTGTCGGTGGATGGTGGCCTATAAGTTTCAAGATGTCCATCGTGAGTATGAAGGAGGAGATTTTGCCAAACGATTGGTTAGAAGGTTTGATACTGCGAAACCGCAGGGTACTAATATAATGAAACCGGCAATAAATCTTTTCATGAACCTTAATGATGGTCCGCGTTATATTATAAATTACGGTGTTCTTTGCAACTGTGAATATAATGAAACATATTTTGGTGAAGGTGACGACAGCCCATTCAACTTTAGTGAGATTCCTATGTGAGCATAGAGAAATTAATAAAATGTAATGTAAAATGTGTAAATTGTGCTTTTTTAATGTACGTAATTATTTCAAATAAAGTTTATATTCATCTATTTTTCATTTATAAATACAGTTTTACATCAATTTTACAGACAGGGTGCTTTACCCCGTCGGAAAAATCTATCAATATTTGAAATTGATTAAAAACTTGTTCAATGGGTTGATTTCTAGAACCATTAAATTTGAACTGTTGTGCTGAACAGACCCATCTACATTAGTTTGTATAGCATGCCTACTACCCTTATAGAAACAGGGGAAAATCATCAAAAAAGCAAAGTGTTCTGAGGGGAAATTTTGCACTTTTTGAGTTACCTTGAAAATCAGGTTGTTTTCCTTAAAAAAGTGAAGTCTACTCAAGGGGCCTACTAGTACAAAATTCAAAACAGGGTAAAATCTTTGAAAAAGGTTAATTTTAAAATATACCTTTAAAAACAAGACAAAATGCTTAAAGAATCAAAGTGTTCTGAAGAGGTATCTACCAATTTTCTTTTAAAAGCGTTATCTGCATACATGAGTTTGTATAGCACAACTTCTACCTTATAAAATTAGGACTAAATCATTCAAGTATTTGCATTTTAAATATCCTTTAAAAAACATGGTAGGTATATTTGCTAAAAAAATGATGTGTACTGAAGGGGCCTTACTAGTAGTAAAATGACAGTAAACCAATAGCATCTATTTTAATTAAAGTCACACAAAAATTTATGTCTTAGAAAGATTCATCACCAATTGGGTTTATGTCGAATGCTGTTCCTGATGTTATTAATGTCATGAGGATTTTCAGTTCGATAAGCACTGTTTACAGTAACCCCAAATGAACAATTTTTGCTTTACGCTGTGTGCAATGAATTAAAAGTAACGACTAATGTAAACCGACGCGAGTCAGAATAAAAATTAAATTCGGTTTGAACGTATGAATAATTTTATGTTCCATACTCATTGTCAGTTCGGAAAGATTGTTTCTAGACTAACCTACTTGTAGATACAGTGTGCAGTGCAGTGTGCAGCTAGCGGATTCTGATTACTCGATATGATACGTACTTCTAGAATTTAACTGAGTTCTATCTTTGTCTGTGTCTACAGACATCTATGTATATGTCTTTGTTTTATGTAAATGAAATTTAAAAATGAGTTTTACCACATAATAGCAGTATTTTTCTATCAAATGTTGCTTGTTATAAAATGCTTTATTATTTGGACAACTTTTGAAATTCGATTTATATCGATTTATATATATTCGTGTTTGCAATTTATATTTTTATAGTAAAATAATGAAAAATAATTTTTGTAAAATTTAATAATCATCGGGTAACAGTAACAATTAAAAAATGATAAATTACTTTAACAATATTCGAAATGACTTTAAATTAATTTGCATAACTTGACTTCAAATAATTGAGGAGCTCATTGGAAAAACGTGCCACAAAATCAATTAATTAAGAAAACTGGGCTTAACGTTTTAAGAAAATCCATAAAATATATTTATTAAAATAATTTAAATAATTATTATAATTATAGTATTAATTACAGTAATTAATAATAATATTAATTTTATTTAAATAAATGGCCGACACAGTAAAATTTTGTTTTTAAATAAAATCGTGTGGTTTGTCACGTTTTACCAGTCAGCTCTCCAATAATTATTATTATTGCGTACCACTGGTAACTTAAATTAAATCAATGCCTTGAAGACTTTTTAATATTGTTTTCTATGTAATTTATGATAAATCAAAGCTCTCAATTAATTTTAAAAGTTGCCATTATTAAAAAAAAATAAAAAAAATAAAAAAAATTGAGATGCACCTAACATCGCGGTCTGTTGACTGGCCAATTTAATACAGAAAATATTATTCATCTGCAATGTGAAATACGAAAGGGCCTTGTTAGAATTCCCAAATTTATTACAAAACTTGCAGTACTACCCAACATGAAGGAGATCTGACATTGAAATTGAAACGAAACAAAGTCTGAGAGAAGTCCAGTTTTCAAGGTGACAGTAGTCTTAATGTACTACCATCATTGAGGACGTAATTTTTGTTTTTGTGATATGCCTAGAGTTTGCAGAAGAAATTATATTTTCAGAAAAATTGAAGTCCTAAAAAAAGTGCCATTCTCTATTATAAAATCGTTTTTTTAAACGTGTCGTCTACTTTTCCGAAAAATCTATTTATGCAACTTGTATTTATGTTGGCATTACAATTTTAAGGTGATATAATTATATCCATTATTAGAAAAGAATTGAGTGAAACTATGACGCTGGCTTTGTTGTAAAAGTTAATTTACACATACAATTAATTTTCGAAACGGCTTACATTAAATTAACTAAACTAAATTAAAAAATGTAGGTTACCTACAATGAAAATAACTGAAAATACTGAAATGCTGCTATTTTTGTTATCAAATAGTGTTTAAAATGTGAGCCTTAGTTACAGTTCTAAAATTGCTCGCCCTATGACCTATAATACATAGTTAACACTTTCTGGCGAACACCCCATGTAACAATAACATACGTATGCACCTATTATGCGACACTTTGGAACTGTGCCACTATCGGGCAATTTCCAAGTTGGAAATATTCAAGTTACAAGGCACCAACCAATAAGGTAGTTTTGGAAAGTTAAATGTAGACATCATTTCAAACACCGCAACAGCAGTTCACTTTTAGATCGCGCCGCAAAATTGGGAGACAGATTTATGTGCTGCAAGGACATTGATCGCGATTATTTTCGTTTTATGGATTATTAATTTTCTGTGGTTGGCTTTAAATCACAGTTTGGTAAATAACTCCGATCACTGATTTGCGAAAGTTTGTTTGATGCGAGGATGATTAGAGATAATGGTTTAAACAGAGTTAAATTGCTTGCAAAGTGTGTGCAGGATTTTAAGATAAATTTCGTAATTACATTTAGTTCAGTTTAAACATCAGTATTCAAAAACAGACAACTGTGTGTTAGTAAGTAAAGGAGCTGGTAACATTCATAAAGAATACTGTTCAATTTAGTTGAAGTTCGGCGGATGATAAACCTTTGTAATTGAATTAATGGTTCAAAACTAATTAATAAAGTTTCAAACAGAAACCGGCGCTATAGTGTTTCTGTCACTTCGGAAAGCTTTTATTAACAACATTTTGCGTACTTGATTTTCTACACCAAAAACTTAAAAATGGAAATTTTCCCATATCTTAGAAGTAGCAAATTGTTTGGTAACGAAATTAACCTTTGCTTTGATGTTGCAGAATGATGAGAGACACAAACGTATTGTATTCCGTAATTTACATTCGTTTTTACTAATTACTGTTTTTTGCTTTAGAATTTTAAAACTGGAACAGACGAGGAACTACGAAAACAAACTTTAAGACATATACAAATCTAATTTCAACCTGTTTTCGGTAAATTACAATTCAATGAATGTGTAAATGAAACTAAATTAATTCCAAACATCTGGCACAACAATTATAGAGAATTTCATGAAAACCGCTTTGTTTTCATTGCACACTATTGAAAATAAATTTTAGATAATCCTATGAAAACGGACGTGAAGAAGTCAGATCTGTTTGTCTTAATAAATTAATGCTATCCAATTGTTTTCAGAGCGTTCTTCAAAATTAATCTCCTATAACAATTATTATTGTTTGTAGACTGCTTTAATTAGAAAGATTATTTAAATTAACTGTTTTAAGTTCGAAGGATTTCTAAAAGTTCAAGGTTTGTCGACTGTTTTCCACTTGATATGATTTAAATTTTCTTTGTTTTTCTTATGGAGAAATGTTTTGGAAAACAAATAAATATTCCTGAATACAAAACTGAACGTAGCATTATGTTGTGGCGATATAGTATCGAAATATTACATCAAAATATTTATTTTTATGCATGACAAACCAGGAATGATAGCGACATATATTTTTTAAGTTTTGATAAATTTATCTTACGAGTACTCAGATTTGTTGCAATTTAAAAAGATAAAAAATTCTTACTTCTTCTTACTGCTGATAGTTAATAAATTAAAGCCTTAAAAATGTGTTAGTGGGATAGGTAGATAATACTGACTTTTGTAGGCAGATATTTTTTAATTTTATTTTCTCATTAAGGTTTTACAATTATTCCAGTTTCAGCTGATTATGTAACCGTTCTTGGTGTGGTAGGTACATAATTTTATATTGATTAATAAATGTAACAAATATAGAGCTTTATAGCGGGCGTTAATTAGTGAAATTTTTAGTCATCAAA
This sequence comes from Tribolium freemani, assembly GCA_939628115.1. Lineage (NCBI taxonomy): Eukaryota > Metazoa > Arthropoda > Insecta > Coleoptera > Tenebrionidae > Tribolium > Tribolium freemani. The sequence goes on along the minus strand of OW626785.1, from coordinate 11,747,485 downwards.
ATTTCTATATTTGCTGAATCTGGCCACCGTCGTGCAAATTTAATTCTAGATAATAAAATTATATTCCTGCGTTTTGTTCACTGTTGCAGAGTTCCAGGCGTAAATTTAAAGCTACATATAGTACTTTTATTTGTAATTAAACCGTGGTTGTTGTGAATAAATGAAGCGAAATTTTCTGTAAGTAGTAAAATTTATGCACATTTTATGAAATGGAAATGTTAACGTTCTACCTTATAAACTTCAAAAAGAGTTCCTACAACCGCTTCCAAAAATATTAGTTCAAGGAACTGAAAGCAGCTTACGACTTGAACTACACTTCCAAACGCTCACATGGTTATCTATTATTAGTATAAATATTTGCAAACATTTTCACGGAGCGGTTACACGACGGTTCTGTTTCTGTACGTGCTCAATAAACAATACCAACATGGATCAGGATAAAGCTATTTTTGGACCAGTTCTAGAAAAGTATCAGACGTGCTCCTGACTTGCAAATATTCAAATTATGGACATTTGATTCATTTCATGCTTAATTTCATTATTTCGATTTGTTGGAGACGTGCCAACTTTCAAAATAGCGATTTGTTAAAACGCATTGTTTAATCTCTACCACTTCTCTACTATAAAATCTAGTTTTGTTCGCAACACAATTGCACACTAACTTGCGCAAATATCGGCCCTAAATTAAAACAATGGGAACATAAAAACGGACTGATACTTTAACAGTAACAGTGCTTTCGGCTGGAAATGGTGTTCCGTCCTAATTTATTTTTAACTTATGGTTGTAATTTTTCACTCAGGTGTCATTTTCTTAATCCTTTTGTTTTTCAAACATTCTCTGCTTTTATATTTTGTGGCACAAGAGTATAGAAATACGTCGAATTCAAGTGTATTACTGTATTTTAAAAAGTGTAAGCCAAAAAAAATAGATAAATTAAGGTCTTTAAAAAAAAACTCTAAAAAATTTCGACTTATGAAAGTTTGACTGTATTTGTGTTTGGGTACCGTAAAATAAGTACGGACTGTCTATAAAAGAGTGTAGGATCTCAGGTGGTTCTGGAATTTGAATTTGCCGCATTTAATTATTTTATTTCTATGAAATTTCTGCAAAGTACCAATTTTTACCGACTCAGGCAACTAGTAAAACCATATTTTTCATATTCTAACATTGTTCGCTTTTTCTGAAAAGAAGCGGCAAATTTTTAATACCTAGTACGATCCTACATTCATTTATAGACAGATTGTATAATATGGGACATTTTTTAAACATTTTTGCTTGTCATTGTTACACCATTTTTTTATACAAAGCAAATTGCACTACGTGAGTAAGGATAGTTTAAGCTTTCAGTTGCCTTCAACAACAATCTTCAATAACAATAAATTATTTTTATTTTTTATTTTGTTTGTGTGCCCCATATAACCCATACTTTTGGTGTATATGGGATGTTTGTAGTTTTACTTATATTTCTTATAAAAAATTTAATTCGTCCCGTCTGTAAACAAACTCTAAACCTTACTAGATATAAAGGAGGCTTTTTGAGGTATTTAAAATCCACCAAAAAGTATTAAAAATTATTATTTTTTTATAATGTTTCCGTCGGGTATAAAGGTAGCGGGAACACCTCAGCACTGTGACATATGGCTAGTGATTTTTTATTTGCAAATTTCACAATACCAACACAAAAATTTGATGCAAAGTTTAAAACGATTACCCCATGTCCCATAAAGGCACCACTGTCCCATATATACCCATTTTACGGTACTCGTAAAGTTATTTTTTTGTTTAACTTTTTTTTTAACTAATTTCTTTCTCTTTAAGTTAAAAAAAGGTTAATTTGTAGTAATATTTTATTTGATATCCAATCTTAAAATGAGACAGTGATTTTTATTATAAAATGAGTAACATTTTTCAACATGGTTGGTCTGTGGAAACTTTGTCCTAAAACACAGTTAATAAATCAACCACAAAAATGTAGAACAAATTTTATATAAAATTATAACTAAAATAAGAAAATCGTTTTCTTTATTGTTGTTTTTACTCGGCATGATGAAAATCTTTTCTATTAATGAGCTATTGACTTCTGTGCTGTATTTGAAATGAGTTGTTTTTTTATTGATTTAGGAGAAATGCTAGTGGTTCAAAAGCTTAGTTATTATTATTATTTATTATAATAAAAAATAAGTTGTGGGTTCGAGAAATATGATTTTAATCGGACTTACAATGATCGGCAATAAATCACCAAATCGTGTTGACAGTCAAATACAAGATCATTTCGAAATCTTCCAGTCTCGGAAATAGCATATTTGATATAGTCGGACCTAATATTGTTAGAATATTACCAACTGCGTAGCGTTTGCTTTACCTGTTGTTTCTGTGGTTTGCTATTCTGTATAATTTCTGGTGAACGTCGAACGAGCGTCATTTCGTGCTTCATAAATAAAATATTTCGTCCAATCCACAATTTCGCTTCACACTATGAAGTTTACTTTGTAAAAAATAAAGTGCGCAAGTACGTAAACAAAACAGGAAATTATTTAACATAAAATTTGCGATGTTTATTCGCTCGTATTTTAGACCTGCTGTTTATTTGATTAAGGTTGATTTGATTTGATTAATTTGAATCGGATAATAAACACATTTGACAACAAAGGAGATTCATAAATGTGGTAACCACTCGGAGAAAAAGTGTTACTGCTTCCGATCGACAAACAAAATAATAAATCTCCATCGAGAAACGTCAGCTTTATTGCAAGGTAAAATATTTCCGTGGCTACAATCCGAAGTAAATCAATTTTATACCACTTTCAAGCAGTGTAAGAATTGAATTGTTCATTAGGAAAATTGGACATTAGGTACACAGGGAATAACTGCCATTTTTATGCCCCGTCTTCCGTTCCAACTTTCGCAATTTTTCAAATTTACAGAAAATGTTTATTTACTTAGCGAAAATTTACATTTACATCGACGGCTCTTTGGAGTTCGGATGTAATAGTCAAAGTTCGAGGATGGGTTTGCTCGTTTTGTGTCATCACCCGGCTCTCTCAATTGCCCCAGTTTTGAGTAGATGCAAGTTGCAATTTCTGTGGGAAATCTATTCCATCAATCTCTACAACTCGCTGTCTAACGTTAACTTGATAGGAGGAAAGGTCCTTTAATTTTGACATCGTTCCTAGGATCACGTCTATCAATTAATAAGGCGCTTGGCTCAGAGCAATTTATATGTCCTAGTCCTATGACTCCGAACCCGAGTACTTCAATTTACTTAGGATCATGTAATCTTCTTTCAGACACAAAATTCATTACCGCACTGATGGCTGAAAGAATCGAAAAACGCCCTCCAATTTTTAATAAACTTGCAATACAAATGATTTTATTTTAGTGAGTATGTTTCAAAGTACTGTCGATTCGGTCGCAAATTCAAATGTTGTGCCAGCTGCAGCTGAACTCTTTATGAAATGAGCAGACATTTGTGTGTTGCAAAGTTTTTATTAAACCGTGGATTAAAAAATCAACAATGCTCCAAATCAAAAATAGCCGTGTTCCGTATTTCATTTTACCCAGCTAACACAACAAATACATAAACGAAACGATTATATGAGTGGCGGGTATACAAATGTGTTTCCTCGACTTTATGAGCTATTTTGGAATTCTTGTTTCCTTTCGGACAGTTCAATTATTTGTTGCCATAAATTTCGGGGAGAAGTTGCGTGAGTTTGGAACAGTTGTTATTGCTGGGAGAATTTTCTCAACATTTACGTAAATTACACTTGCCTGGTTTGTTTGTCTTGGAAAAGTAGGCAAGTCCCCATGTATCTCGTAAATCATAAATAATAGAAAAAGCTCTAATTTCAAAACCACAAAGGATATTACCTATTTCTATCTTTATAAAATTATTTATAAATTCTGTACTTTAGGTACTTTTTTCTAATACAATTTATAAACTTTTTAGCTTTGAGTTTCAAAAGTTTAAATTGTTTCTCCAACTTGTAGATTTTTGTTGAAGCCATTTACTTTTTTAGTTTTCCAAATTGCGAAAATATTCTATAAACTGGAGATTTATTGAATACACGTGAAGTTTCTTGGCATTTTCAATTTTTTGTTAATTTTCTGTTATATGCAAGGTGATTGTGTGCAGATATTATAAAGGATGTTGGTACAGAGGTCAAGAAAAGCCAACAGCTATTTGGAGCATTATATTCCGAAGTTTACAGTCGACAGAAAAATCACTTACAATTTTTTTTTAAGTTTTTTTTTCAATTTTTGACTCATTTTTTAAACAATACAATGGATTTTCAAAAATGAATCGAGATGAACTTCACATTCACACATGGTAATCTACTATATTAAATAAAGTAATGCTCGGAACCCATTCCTGAGAAGTTCAATTTTTTAGATAGTCCTTTCAAAGTTTGTTAATGTTGCTTCCAAGAAATGTAGGTAATATTGTGTGTGGCAATTTAAATTGGCGAAAACCACTTTGTAGTACTTTTTTTTGTTTAGGTACGAATTTAAATGTTTAATAAGTATACTTTTCATTTAATTTGCATAGGCAGCATGTTAGAAATATAGGTTTTAGGATTAATTCCAGATTGCTGAAGAAGCTCCTGATTCGAATATAGTCGTGTTTAGACATTTTAATAGGTGTTCTTTTATTTATGTAGAATGTTTCTTTATAAATATGGAAGGAATTTGCTTTTATCGATAGTTTTCTCTTATTCCCTGCGTGTCCTCGTTTACGATGTGTTTATTTGAATGTTTGTAGTTTCTTCTTGATTTTTATGTTGTAATAACTTTTCATTGCAGTTCTTATTTGATGAAGACTTTTCAAATGCTTTCTTCGTTTTACTCGTTTTCAAAACGTTTGAGATTTATTAGGATTTTTTGAATGCTTTGCGTTTTCACTTTACTTTTTCTTCGACTTTTTCTTACTTTCGTTGTTCTATCAAGGAACCGCTACGTGTTAGGATATTCGAGTTTGAAAAAAAACCTTAAATTTTTTTCTCTTCTTTCGATCTAAACGAAAAAACATATATATTTTGAGACCACTTTAGCCTGACCTGCCAAGTCGACTTTTGAAGCAATTGTTCAGCTTTCTAAAAATAAATGTAAATTTGCGTCCCTGAATTGCCTTTATAAATTATAATACAGAATGATTACATTGGTCACAATTTAATTTTGACCTCTTTCATCTTCCTTCTTTTTTACATTTGTGATTATACATACAGATAAGTAACTCATCACTTAGATTGTATGTAATCCAGGCAAAATTAGATGTTTACATAAATTTGCGTTTTTATAGATAATTTGATTTTTACTCGTACATAAAAAATTCAGCAAGGTATAAATTTTGCATAAAACAGGAACGTAAAATAAACGATGGACGAGAACTTTGCCCAGGGCAACCAAACATCCAATACCCTTTTGATCGGTAAAATTATACTGTGGTTGTGTGTAAAATAAATTATTTTTGAAAGCGGTAGAAATAAACTTTCAGGTTTTAAATCGTTATTAATAACTGAAAAGATGTTAGTGGTATCACTGTTATCTGTTTATTTAATAAAGTTGTTTCAGTTTCTTTTATTCCTTATTTTCTTTCTGTTCGTAATAAGGATTTTCCTAGCGGAAAATCGCAAAAATAATTTTGCTCATTTCCTCGTTTCTTGTTTGTACATGACCTTTAGTATTGTAAGCGAGTTCTGCTAATTGACATCTGGTTTGACATGAACGCCAGCGAAATTGATTTACCCGTTTACCACTAGTTTCGTTGGCATCTCCTAATTAAATTGTTCACCTAAATCTAAATTAGTTGTATTCTCGAACATTATCTATGAAATTAACTTGACACAAAACACGTTGAAACAAAAAGTTTAACAACGTATATATTTCATTGCTTAAGCTATTTCTGGCTGAAAGTTTAAAAGGTTGGCAAATATGTTACATAATAATCACCCCAAATTTCAGGGTTGCCATACATGAGGGGAATGTGGGTATAGATAACCTGCTGGTCGATACTATCTCGCACAAAAACCGGCTAAGTAGCAGCCTGCTCCGAAAAGCCCAACTCAACTCAAATATCGTTTACGAAATTAAATAAAAACAAACTTTCTAACTAGACTCTTAAGTTGTATTTTACGAATGTCTTGAGGTTCTGAAAGTTGGGCAAATATGCCCGCATTCGAATTACAAATGCACTCGTGTTCCCTATATAAATCGGGACGTGACATAATAAAATTCAATTATCTCGAAAATATAAGTTTCCGTTGGACGAATTTGAATTTGCAATTTTACGCGTGTTTTCAATGCATAATGTTGCGCCCAAATGTGTCACTAATCGCGGTAACGAATGCAAAGACAAACAAAATTTCTACGTCTATAAGCAGGAATAGAACCGGAAGATTCGGAGAGCTGGGAGGAGGAATTAAGTGGAATTAGTTCAGGTTGAGTTGCGACAGGAATAACTTAAAAATCTGTTGCAATGTTTGCGACTTTTGATTGGAGAAATAATGGAACAGTAGCGTGCAAAGGGATTCTTTTGCTTCATTGAAATTCAAGAGGGAAACTGAAGTGAATAATGTCTTTACTTGCAATAAATAGTCGCAGGGAAATGCTCAAGTTTCGCAACAACTGCAACAAATGCAATAATTTAGACGCATTGTATTTGTTTCAGATGTACTTTTGCATAAAATATGGCTGGGGATTTTACACTCATTAGTTTCAAGTTTAATTTCCTGTGGTTATATTTAAATTAAAAATTATAAAATTGCTTATATGAACAAATCGTTCACCTGTATACAAAATCTACAATGTAATCATAAAGCCATTAGGTTTTGTCAATTTATCAAATAAACATAACAGGGGAATCGTGATACGAGTCAATTAAAAACATTAGAAACAAACTGTTTGCTCCGAGATTTTCTCCGTCAATATCTACATTTTTAATGTATGCAAACATTTTAAATTTAAACTTAGTAACAGAAATTATTAAAATAAAACATACACGAGCTACAATTTATTTTTAGCTTGCATTTTCCAACCAAGTCAAAGAGTAATAATGATCTGAAAGTCTCAAACAAATACCTAGTAAAAGCGTTTACAACAGTCTTGCCTTTATAACAGATATTTTTTCGACAACTTTTTTTGTAACAATTAAAAACTGTAGCAAAGATCTTAGATGTTAGATAGAGTTTAACTAATCCACAACAAAGAAAACTAAAGGAATTGACACAGTTTTAACTCTCTTGAATAGATAAGTAACTTCTTTGTTTTTTATTAAGTTTAGAAACCATAATCTTGGCACTTTTCTTTTATTTTTAAAAAATCGTATTAAAATAAATGCCGTCTTTGATCTTTGCTGGAAAATTACCTAAGTTTTTTATTTAGTACTACAATTTTATGTGGAATGTTGAAGAATATTTCTGATGAAGCGTCGTGATGATTTTTTCAATGTTGGACAAACTAATTTTCAAATATCTTCCTGACAGTTACCGTTCATATTGCTTGATGATTACAGTCCGCAATAGGGTGCGGACCGCAACAAGGTTGCAAGTTGCTAAATTTCCTGCTTATGACATTTGACCAGCTTTTCAGAATTGTTGTCACGACAGTGAAAACCCGGCGCCTCCACCATATGTCACACACAGAATTATACCAAATTTGAAAACTATGAAACCTTCGTCATTTGTCTTCAAGTTTTCATATTGTATAAGGTAGTTTGAGTTTTACTTCAACCAAAAAAAGTATAACGAAGCGATAAAGATCGAAATATACTTGATTTACAAATTTGTATTTTTTTCCATTATTCCATTATTGATTAATTTCAACCAAAAACGAAACGATTATACAGGGTAATTCAGATCAGATAATGAGCCTGACGATCTGGCGATGCAACCAATAAAACACATTTCATTTACACCTTTGATTCAATTTAAATTAGGATTTGCAAGTTGAATCCAAGTTACCATCTTATGTCACTCTGACACCAGCGCAGAGAACGATATAGTGTCATTCAGTTCCCGCGGAATGATAGAGAAATTAGAGAAGCCTTTTCGGTGTAAAATGTATGAAAGAATTAAACATTAAAGGTAGTTTTTACAGTTTTTTTCTAAATCATCACTCGTAAGGATAAGCAGGGAGACAAGAAAATGATTTGTAACGAAAAAGGTGTTCAAAATGCTGGCCTCCTGCTTGTTTTTCTCGGAAGAAAAAAGGCCCAACTATGCGTTCTCCGAAGATTCCACTTCAAACGTTCGCCAAAGCAATTCGTTGGAAATTTGTTTCACGTATCCACAGTGGATTTTCATTATTAGAAAATTTTGCTTCATCACTGAATAAAATTTTCTGAATAAAGTTATTGTCAAGTTGCATTTGAGTTCTGATAAAGAAACAAAAATCTAATCTGTGTTCAAAAGCAGTTTTCCTAAGTGCTTGCACATAATGGGGATGAATTTTATTTTCCCTCAAAGTACGACAAACTGAAGTCTGTCTGATTTTGTTGGTTCTATGTCATGGAAACTATTACACGAATTGAATTTTCCAGTGACCTAGCAGTGCGTTTTCTTCTTTTACGAAGAGGCCAATTTCTTCTAAGTTCCCTCTCATTGCAGGAACAGCAATGCAGAGTACAGTGAGACAATAGAGACCAGCATTGATGTCAAAGCTTGTCAAACACTGTCAGAGCAACATAAGATAACTTGGATTGCAAATGCAAATCTTAATTAAAATTAGATCAAGACGTAAATGAAATTTATTTTTTGGGTTGCATCGCCAGAATGTCGAGCTCATTATCTTATTTGAATCACCCTGTACAGGGTGTATCAGAAATACGCGTGTTAATTTGAACAAGTAACATTTTTTTATTTTTTTTATTTATAATTTTTCGATAAAAGTTTCGTTAAAAAAAATTTACTTAAAATTTGAAAAAGATAACAAATTGAATCGTGTACCCTTCTATGGGTACAAAAACAAAAGTACCGAACTCTTTTCGTTGTGATAGAAACGGACAATTTGAACAATTTAAAACAATAAAAATTGTTGCTATGTATACAAACTAATTATTAAACACTGACCGCTTCGTTTACACCAAAGGTTTACACAAATGAAAGGAGGAAAACAGTGAAAATAATAAATAAGAATTTTGCAAAATGTTATACAGAAAAGTTGTACTTGATGAGTTTTATTACGTGGTAAAATTAACACACGTATTTCTGTTACACCCGGTATATAAAATTGAGTTAATCGGAACGAAAATGATCAATTTCCAAGTAAGTCAATTAAATTAATATTGAAACGAATTGAATTGAATTTACATTAATTGAATGGAAGAACCTTGCATAAAATGATCAACATAACATATGGCATATGCATGCATGTTAACAGATATTCTATATTTTGAGCGCAGTATGAAAAAATAAACAGAACAGAATTGATTATCATTGCAAAATTTTAGGCAGCTAAATATAGAAATCTGCTTTAAAATTAAACCACTCTTGGTGTAAAATATGTGGAAACGGCTGGTGTTATTTCGGTGAAACGCAAGAGGTTGCGAAAAGAGCGAGCGCTACTTGATTACCTATAGATGTTTCAGTGAATAAGCATAGAAAATTGCATGAATCGAAACAATCTCACTCGAAAGCTAAGATGATTTGAGGATTTTTGGCTTAGTGTCTATGCGCTGATGTAATCCACTTTGAGCATCTAATTTCGCTTCACTTTTACTTTATAATTAAAGTAAACTGTTTAGATTGTACCATTTGTTGTCTATTTTTCTAATTTCAAGTTGCACGTAAAAAATTTTATATTCATAGCCCAAATACAAACAAAAATTTTCGAATGACGTCTATACCCACATTGTTTATTATTTGAAAAGTAAAATTTTTATATTGACATAAATATTTGCTAATCAAGCGAAAAATCCCGCAGCAGACTGGACAAATATTTGACAAAGCGCCGGAAAAATACTAGAGACCGGCTCCCGGCTCTAATTGGGGTTAATTTAGCGTTAATATTCAGCCTTTTTATTACCGCAACAATGGCCATGTTTTTATACCATTGTTTGCTTTAATTAGCCACTAAAAATGAAGCTTTTGTCCCGATCCTTAATCTTTGTTTAGTCGGCTCAAAATGTGAAACAATCTCACAACCACGTACTGATTGCGACTTGATTGATTCTGGCCACGTTTTTCCAACTGCGCTGCTTTTCCTTTTGTTTCCACAATGGAAAGAAAATTAAGTTGGATTATTCTAAAACTTTTCGAGTAAAAAGTCCCAATCCTGATTTAAAAAGCATGGAGCAGAAACGTTTACAACAGACATGTGAAAAATTTAATGCTTCGCTCATACTTTATTTTCCCCAGTTCAGCGTCCTTCAATTCAGCTCGACAGGAACTGTCCCTGCTGACCTGTGGACCTTAATTGACTGCAGGACGCGACTGCTACTTTTTGACCTTATAAAAGCTTTCGGAAAAATCACGCGCAAGTTTTTAACAAGCCCATTAATTCTCAGTTTTTTTTGTAGTTTAACGTGCGCTTTGTAGAGAAAATTGCTATTACAACGAAATCTATTTAAAAAACTCTACTGTTTTTAAATAAATTTCTCTGTAATTTGACGTTGCCAACTTAATTCCAGAATCACTGGGCAAACATAAATGGAAGCACGTACTAAACATTATTCCCTTGTTTTTACAGTCACATTTTCAACTTTAAACAAACAGATAATGTATTTGCATATTTTTATGTTAGTATTAAATCCACTAGCGATTCCAATACGAAGGACGCAATAATTCAATTTTTTTGTGTTTATTTCTGATGGTTAATTAATGGTTTTAAGAAGTCAAATTTATTGAAACTGCAATATAACGAAAGACTTCTTGGCCAAATAAATCTGATACTAAAAACCAACCCGTATATTGGAAAACTCGTTGTACAAGATTAGTTTTATAGCATGAGTTTACGTTAAAAGTTTCAAGGAGAAGTGTTTTCAGTAGTTTATCAATTGGTTTCCAGTGAACAAAAGGACGTCTGGGAACTTCTTTTTATGTATTAATTTTGTTTTACAATTTTTGTTACATATATTTTTATCGATCATGTCCCAGGATTTACTTTTTGCTAATATATTTACTTCAATGAACAAGAATCAATAATAACTTACTATTGTGAGCCTATGAAAAATGAACAGGGATGTCATCTACGTACGTTTGAAAAACCCCTACACCTTTTTCGACTTTAATTCAGTGCAGCAAAGGAAAACATCACTTGTACAAACTACAAAGTAAAATGAAAATGCATAATAGCCATAAATTGTCACATATTTTTCAGTTTAGAATAACATTTTTACGTAAGCCAATCAAAAACGTAAAAGAATGTAAAAAACAAACCTTTTTTTGTTGAATATAGTTTTTAAAAATATAGCTTTCACTTTTTGTGGTATTTTGTAATTTTGGTTTTTATACCCAAACTCTTCAAAATATTAACAGAGAGTTGGTCATTCCATCTCTTCTTAGAAGACATGAAAATTGCTTCTGAAAAGCAGCAATTTATGACTTTCTAGATAAAAAGACGTTACAAGAAAGCTTGAAGTCAAAAGGTTTTTATTTTAGATAATCTTTATTAACATTATTCAGTATTGACGAAAATCGTGATTAATTATTGTTTTTTTTTACAAAACTCCGATAGAACTGACTCATGTTCTCTTGCTTTATACACACTATATTTTTTTCATGTATTGAAAATGTTTTTTTTTCTAATTCTAATTTGGTATTTTTCTGTTTAAAGTTTAACTTTTATTCATTCATACTAAACAGTTTGTCAGTGACACAAACTGTAGAACAACATATTATTTACTGCACTGCAGATACTTCTGCCAAATTTTTACAGGTTATTCAACCTTTTACACATTTCATAGTATGAATAGAAACATTGCTATTTAATTGTATGATTCAAGAAAAAAATTATTGCGTTTCAAGTGCCCCACCATACGCTCTTCCAAAATAAATTATTATGAATTTGTCGCAATTTTAGTGAAAGAAACGTAAAACTGAACTAAAAATTCCTGAATCATAAAAATATTCCGTCCATAATTTTCCGATTTAACTGTGTGTAAACAAAATAAACGCCTCTTGATATCTTATATTATTGTCAGATGCAACGCGTTCAACATATACCCAGCATTTTATTTTGCGTATAAAAAAACGCTTAGATTGCCGGTCAATTAAAAACAACGGCCAATTAAAGAGCGTCCTCATATCATCCCCGTATTTAATCAATATGCCAGCCTAAGTAAAAGAGAATAGACAGCACTAATGAACGTGGTCTAGTTAATTCCATTCTTTGCGATGAAATATTTATATCAGCACCTAATTGGGTGATATTTTTGTCTAATAGCACTGTACAGGGTGGTACATTGTGGATGTCCGAATAAATCTCCAAAACTAAGAGGTTTAGATAAAAATGAGTGACACATTCTCGAGTCCGTTTTTTGAGAAAATAATTTTAGTCAAAACCGCATTTCACTATCGTCTTTTGTTTTCGACTTATAAACAAAAGTTCACATTTTAGCGAAATTTTAAAAACCCGTATCTTCTTTTTATAAAAGATACACATTTGAAACAAAGACATTATAAGGCACTTTTTTTACAGATAATTTAATAATGTTATCAGTGATTTTTTTAACCATTCATTTAGCAGTAATAACATAAGGTTGTATTTTTTTAAATAGGAATAATAGTTGGCTATGACATTTTCGAAAAGCTTATTTCTTTCTGTACTAACAACAATTTAAATACAGTTTGATATTTTTATATACTTTTGATAAAAAATATATTTAAATTATTTGAAAGTAGTTGGCCATGGGAAAATTATTTCACATAAAAGGTGTGAATAATCTAGAAATTTTGTGAACGGTTATTAAAGTAAAAAATGACAAATTATAAAAATAAGTTATGTTAAAGTTATTTTCAATTGAACAAATATACGATCGTGGCAGATTTTAATAACAAAAAAAATGTGCAGAAAATGGAAAACGATGTGTTACTTCCATTTGATAACACTTTTTTATGATTTAGTGAGGTGACGTTGATAATGGTATAGTCGATTTTTTTTTATATCAACTGTCAATGAGTCGTGAAGTTGGCATTAGTATAGATAGTCAATTTTTTGAGTTAAAGTTGGTACACTTTTTTACCTGGCAAATTTAGTTCAAAACTCTTTACAAATTTTTAAAGTTGTCTTTAATTTACAACACGTAGTACAACACATGGATTTAATTCAGCGATTTACGAATCCAAATTTCAGTGACTGCGTAACCCAACCTAAAACTTACGTCCCGATTGTCCAATCTGGTGTGCAAAATGTCATATACCGTATACAGCTAGTTTCGAAAGTAGTTGAACATGAACTTTTAAGGTGACACAGTGTGGTCTTTATCAGAATTTTGACACTGACAGTTGATTATTTAAAAAAATGAACTGTATGTATTTTTTTTACCGCAGATGAGATTTGATTTTGATGTTTGGATTGATATTTTTTTGTAAAATAAAATTTTATTGAAGGCAATTATATAATTAATAAGATTTTTCTTTTTCCGACATTTCATGTTTAATTAAAAATAAATAATTTTTATTAATCGCAAAACATTTGATCTAATAATAATTTATTGTGATGTTTTTAGATTAATTAGTGTTTAAAAAATCATTAAATTATAAATATTTGTTGGGTAATATATTTTTCATAGTTTTAATTGAAAATGTAAAATTTTTTCATGGGAAAAAGCAAAATGTTATGTTTTTTTATTATATAAAAATAATGTATTACACAAGTAGACATATCAAATCAGAAAAAAATAAGTTTTTCAAAAATGTCACAGCTGTTTATAATTTTCATTAAAAAATTCAACTTTATGTTATTACAGCTAAACAAATGGTTATTGGCAAAATTATTAAATTCTGCGTAAAAAAGTATCTGTATAACGTCTTTGTTTTAAATGTGTATTTTTTATGATAGGAAGATAGAAGTTTTTGAGATTCTGCTAAAATGTCAACTTTTGTTTATAAGTCGAAAACAAAAGACGATAGCGGGAGTTTTTTCTCAAAAAACGGACTCGAGAATGTGCCACTCATTTTTCTATAACCATCTTGGTTTCGGAGATCCCCTATTCGGACATCCAAATGCACCACCCTGTACAACGAATTTCCACTTTTTTCTCTTTTTTGCATTTGAAAATTTTTATTAACAGTTTTCTGTCCAAAAGTGAGTGATTTCTTTTTATTGTTTTATTACGTTCCATCACTCAAAAACAGTGAAAACTTTGCCTGCAATTTTTTCAAAATCCCGCCAATAAAATTCCAAAAGATGTAAAATACACATTTTTTCGTGTAATTAGCACCAAATTGGGTGTTATTTTTGTCTATTAACGAGCTGTTGTTGCGTTTGGTTTTCAATTTACCTTTGGAAGTGAAACTAAACGACCTCAATCTGTACGAATCCTCGTCTTCCTCTTCGGGGTTTCCCCTAGCAGCACGTGTGTCGGGCACGTCGAGAAAAGCGGTGGATTTTCTGTGATAGACCGAAGTTCCTCTCCTTGCGGAACCTTTCCTTTTGATATTTGGGGAGACTTCAGGAGTGACTCCTGCTTGGTCGGTTAGTTTGGGTTCACTGTTGCAGTGACCCTTGATTTCCATTTGGTTCGCTGAGGCCAACGTCCGCCGCTTTATGGAGCGGTTGTTGTTGAGGCGGGCGCTCTGCGAGCGAGTGGCCGGCTTTCGGCGGCGGCTCTGCGGCGTGCCCCCGTTGGGGATGGCCCCCATTGGGGGGATGGTCTCCAGGCTGGTGGCGCATATGGAGGCCGATCGGGCTTTGGCGCGCGGCACGTGCGAATGATCATCCGCCATAGCACTGACTGACGCTTTCAGAAGCCCAGTTCAGGCGTCGGTAGAGTTCGCGACGTCGTGATGCATGGACGCCATCGCGGTTATTTTGGGACCGACATTCACCTCCCTTGTGGAGGAGATGGATTGGGAACGGGACGAGTGGAAACTGGAAAATGAAACAATGAGGGGAATAGCAGGAGCGGGTCCAGAACTTTGGGCTAGTGGCTAGTGGAATCACACTAGGAAACACAATAATACAAACCTTAACAGCAAAGTCTTGTATGTAATTTCAAATTTCGAGGGCTCCTTTTTTTAAATTCAACTGGTTCGCGAATAAAAACTGTTGGTAATATTAAAAAATGGTTTTTATTCATTCCATCGGCAACTTATTTTACCTATTTTATGTTTTAACGAAAATTAAAAATGTGGTTCATTTTATGTCGGTAGGTCCTTTCCAAAATTTTCTGCTATGAAAAATAGGCGAGGTAATCACTTCCAAAGGAAGAAATCCTGACGTCCCAACCGCCTCTCATCACAAACCGCCTCTCATCGCAGAGTCCTCTCATTACTGAACCCTCTCATTCACTAAAAACTTGACAGATATTTGAACATTTTTCACACATCTTTCACAAAATAAGAAATTAACTATTTTCTCGACTTTTTTCTGTTCTAAATTTTGTCTTGAACTTCGGGAAAACATCTCAGAAATTTTTTGTCAAGTTTATCAAACCTCTGTCAGTGTCACTTAAAAGTCAAAAACTATTTGATCTTAAAATTGGACCAAATGCTCAAGAGGCGGTTACGACGTCATAATTCCAACTTTAAATCGAAATAACTCGAGTCAGAGAGCAGATACAGAGAAACGGTTTTCACTACTGTAATAAGCATTTCCAGAACCGTCATTTAAGACAAAGTTGTTTTTTAAGTTGCCAATGCCTTTAAGGATAAAATCGTATTTTATCCACTGTTTACTTTATGGTAAAACGGGAGTTTTTAAGTTTACGTACAATCATTCTTGTTTTTCTGTTTTTGACGTTGTTGTCATTGTTGAATTTTTTGATGCTTATAATTGTCAATCAAAATAATTGAGAAATTCAATCGAAATAATTGAGGATGGAATAAAATTTTGAATTGTACACGACGATAAAATTCACCATTATCTTCTCGAGCGTATCGAGGCTGAAACCGATCTCAAAGATAAAATCAAATTTTATCGTCTTGTATAATAATAGTTATTTACCTATTTACCTAACGTGTTTGGAAAATACAATTTCCCACTCGAGCACTTTGGCATGAACTGTCATTGAGAACTGTCACTTATTATCAGAAAAAAATAATCGTTTCCATCTTAACTATAGCAATACCAACCTACTAAATGTCCCTAGCCATTGTTGGAAAGTAAAAAACACCGCAGTGCGAGAAAGTTACTTTCCCACACGCTGGAGATAACCGGGAAATAGCTGTCTAATCCCCGGTTTCTTGAACGAGTTATGTTAGATAAATACTATCGGTTCCATAATTTCTATAGAAACACCAAACAGATTATTTCTACCTTAGCAACTATTCAACCGATAAAATTTATCTAACGATAAATCGTTCAAGAAACCAGGGGTTAGAATTATGAGTTCAAAAATAACCAATACGACACAAAAGCAATGGTTTGTTATGGCCTTATTTGTAGATAATTTTTCATTCTTTTTATTATGAGTACTCACTTCACATGTGTAGTACTGGCTATTTATTAAAAATTATTGTACTGCATTGCATTTTGTATAGTTAGATTTTAAATAAAGCTGCTTTATTAGTTCATTTATTATTTTTGGGTGCTAACTCCAATTGTCGTTTTACGTATATTTTTTGCATAAAACAACATTTAAGCATTGTTTGATTTAGAATAATAAGAAATGCTAGTTTTTGTGCAGCGACTTAATATTTCTTAGGGTCGGTTTCACTAGGGTTTCACCAACCTCAGTTAAATTTAATAGTAGAATAAATCCACAGAAACGATTGATATAATCAGAGTAACGATTGTTTTTAACTGTTCATTATGTTTAACCAGCGTTGGTGAAACCGGGCCTTAATTAATTAATTTTAATGAGATGGAATTGTAGAAAAATTTACGTGCATAGGGAATAAATTAAGGCTTTTTTTTTAAAGAAAACGCTGATTTCTGTTTTATTTATTAGTTTTTGAGATACAGAAAAAATATAGGTACTTTTAGCAGACTTTCCTTGTTTAATACTTGTATTTTGGAATATAAAGATAAACTACATAAAAAATACATATTTATTATTAATTGAGGCGGTTAGGGTGTAAGTGCATCTTTTACGATTTTGCAAGAAACAGGTTTACTAAAGTTCAAGATCTATGAAAAAATCACGGGCATTTAAAAGGTAGGTAGTTGGTTTTTGTTTTGTGGCTTTCTAGTATATTTTTAATGATAATTTTTAAAGATTTCATTTAGTTTTGAGTTACTGACTTTAAAACTACGACAGGGTTTAAAGCAAAGGAATGTTATGACTTACACATCTTTGCCTTCAAATATGAAACTTACACCTCGATTCCAGTTAATAAAACTCACTTATTTTTATTAACCCTTGTTTATAACTCTTAGGTCTTTGGTTCAGTACTGTGATTTCAAATATAGACGCAGACAAGTTGTTCTCGTTAGGGTCTATAATAATAATAATAATAATAATTTACATATGATGCACTAATATTTTACTACTTATTTTACTATACATTCCTTTGCCTCCAAGCAAATTGAAGTATTCTGTAAGGACCTTTTTTCTCAGCGGCTAAAAGTCGCTACTGGAGCAGACTTCATATAGGTATATGTTTTTTTCCACCAAATCCAATTGTGCATTGGGAATGTGATGGAGCATATCGCTTGATTTTTGCCAAAAATGCACTTACACCCTTTTGCTTCTGACCGCTTTGAAGAGAAAATTTAGAAAATCGTAGTGGAAAAAAGAGAAAATCATTTGGTGGTTAAAATCACATAATTAGATGTTCTTTTTGTAGCTGAATTAAATTTATCAATCTTAAATATTTTTTGCAGTAAGGATGATTATAACTCTGAAACAATTTACTTAGGAAACGTTTGTTTAAACTTTGAAAATTCAAAGGAAATGAAAGCAGTCACCAAACCAGAGTTAATACAATTAAAACAACTGCAGATTTTTTTCAAAAAAAGTTGAAACAAAGCTTACTTTAATCCATAAATTGTATTTTCATTTAAACTATACACACGTTGATTCAGAATAGATACTTTACTACCCTGATCAGTAACAGATCTTTTGCATTTGATTTGTTCTCTCTTGAATCTTTCGATACAAGATATTGCGCCTCCACCTGCCCATAGATTCAATGACGCAGCGTTTTATAAAAAAATATAAAAAAATTTTAAGAGCAACGATATAAAAATGGCTTTATTACTATCAAGATAAAAGAAAAGCACACAAAAAATTACTGACACATAGAACACTATACACTAACATTAGGTACATATTTTTGTAAAAAGTTAAACTTATAGTAGTTATAATAGAAGAAATTTGGTCGGAAACAATAATAAAAAATGAAATGAAAAATGCTGGTAAAGTTAATGAAAGAAAAATTTAAAAAATTTTGGGGACAAGTTCTAGAGAATTAATTTTTTTTCAAAAATCTCCGCCATACTCTTGAACCTTAACTTTAATTGTTTAAGTCCTATAGACAGTGAAAAATACTCTAGTGAGAAAGAAATTTCTTTGGAAACAGTGGTTGTATTTTTGAAAAGTAATTTAAACCTAATCCAAAGAAAAGTATTGTGTTTAAAATTTAATTTTTAACAACCAATTAGATCTTTAAGGTGTATTATTCAAAGATTTATTTTTTGTAATTTTTTATTCTTGGTTTTCAGACGCACAATATGGCTTTTAGGTCATAGCTCCTGTAGAAATTGTAAAGTACGACCTGCTTCTAGAAAATTTTTGTAACGGTTTGGGCTTATTTTAATGACTTTTGTGAACCTAGCCTTTGAGATGCTTAGTTTTTGGATGATATTAGATCGAATAGATATCAGAAATAATACTTCTAAAAAATAAATGCCATTTTTCTAAAAATAATAAAAAATATTTAATGTCTGAAAAATCTTTTTTTGGTAATATTTTTAACAATGGTTTTAAGTTGTTTTAGTGTAGTTAAAAGTCGAATATTTCAAGGTATCCGATAAATTTTTCAACTACGTTTTTCACAAAAACATGATTTGAAAAGAACTAGTCGTAATCATTTTCGAGACTGTATTCAGTTAATAATTAAAAACTTAATCGAAAGCATTTTTTCTCAATCCATGTATGTGTCCCTGTCCCTGTAATCCCTTTCGGATCCGTCCCTATTTATCGGCACTCTGTTGTGGTAATGAGAGCTGGTTCGGATCGGAGTGGATCCTTATTCGCACAAATAACCCATTTCCACCATCAAAACATACCTTGTCTCTTCAACCCTGGATTATTAATTTGCTTGATATATTATCCACGTATAGAATGATCGGAATTAATTAAGAAGTGGTCGCCCAAAGCAATCTAAATGCAGATTTTACCGACTTATTTAATTTTCTACCTACTTGTTAGGTAGAAAATGCTGCCCTGGGACACAATTTAACAAACGATTTTCTCTCTTGGTCACAAGAGCACGCAGATACACGTTACACATTTTCTCCACTAGTTATAACTTATTTTTAAGCGGATTACGTTGCGTGGAACTGAAAGCATTCCTTGTTCTTTTCAAAATGGAAAGTCGAGAAAAAAATTTGTTGGCAAATGTAATGTAATGAAAAATGGATATTAATCATAGTCATGTTTGCTGATATTCGCATAAAGACAGCTTTAAATTAATGAGCTTAGCCCAGACGCGAAATATTAAATAGACATCAAATGAAGCTCTATGTAATTTTCTATATTCTCGACACACATTTAATTACATATTTACGAATAAGGTAATTAAGTTTTTGATATCTCAATTTATTAATTTATTTATAAACTGATAAAGAGGTAAAATACGAAGAATTCTTTTTATTAATCTTGATTAAACTTTTATTACACCTCAGTTTTGTGTAATTAAATTTTTCACAATCGTTGGAGGAATTCAAATTTCAAACTAACGATTCATTTTAAACAATTTACTGCAACTTAACAGATTTCGTTTGGACTGAAGTGTTCATTAAAAGTTAGTATTTTCCAATTACATTATTATTCATTCGGATTGTACGTCAAGTACAGATTATTGTTCGCTTCTTTTTATATATCTTTTTTCTATTTTTCACTTCAGTTGTTATAAAATTTTAACCATTTATTTTGTAACACTTATTATTACCGTGGAAAAATAAATAAGCAAGATACCTTTGACCTACGATTTTTAATTAACTGTACTGATGTTGGTTCTTGTAAACAACCACTTTAATCTTTTGTGCATAAACTTCCCACAGCAAAATAGAGAGAATATAAGCTCTACCTTTTTACTTTCAAACCGCTGTCGGGCTTTTTATCCTGATAATTTGTATCGCGAATAAAAAATTGCTTCTTGTTAAGAAAATCAGTCGAGATTGACGCAGATCGATGCCTGAACAGATTTCAATAATCTGGTCTTTGGTTTGGTTCAGTTAACTTCCCCGCCTCTGATTTTAGATTATTGAATGCTAATTTTTATTAAAAAAATCTCATTATTTCATGCTGGAGAAGGAGAATAATTGGATTCTTCTCTTGCAACTAGAGTTTTTTTATTCGGATAATCACGTTTAAGAAGAAAATGACTCTTTTATTTCTACAATAATTTCAGCTGAGGTCTCGTGCCAGATTGAAGTAATGAGATTAGAAAAGGTTCGCTCATTTTGCGGAGGACGACGACAATCAGTGGGTTTATAATGGAATTCTGCAAAACTCGAAACCTGGCTTTGTCGTTAATTAAAAAAGCATATGTTCAATTATTAGCAAGAAAAATAACTCAGTGTTCAAGTTTTATGCAGTTCCAAGCATTTATTGATATTTTTTGGCAATTCCAAAATTGCCAAAATTTGAAAAGCAATCAGTTCGTCATGCTGTCGCAGTGACGTTTGACAAATTTTCGTGTGAAAGTGTTTATCGTATCTAAATTCACCGTGGATGTGACCAAATTATGACGATATGGTCAAAACTTTATAAATTATATCTGCTCGGAAAAGTGAGAGTTTCTAAATTTGCTCCATCAAGATACGCTCCTGGGACTCGCCTTTACACTGCTGCTTTTTTAACTTCATGTGCCATTGCTTCATATTTACTTTACAAAAATCCCTCGGGAATTTCTCCCTCGAATCTTTTGATTGGGATAGATCAAGCTCAGGGCATTAAAAACCGATGGGAGCGTGAGAGTAAGGAAGTCCCTATTGTACTAAAAATTGCTAATGAGAGGCAAAGTAATCGGGAAAAATTCAATTTCATCAACAACGTTGTGAAGAAGTGCGCGCCTGCTGTTCTCTACATCATCATTAGCGACCCATCGCAAGTGGATTTCGACACAAAGAGCCCCGTAATAACATCCACTGGTTCGGGTTTCATAATCAATGAGGATGGTTGGGCATTGACAAACGCTCACGTCGTTTTAGAACAACCGCAAAGCATTATCAATGTAATCACCTATGACGGTCTGGCTTACACTGCATCACTCGAGCACGTTGATGTCTCTAAAGATCTGGCTCTGATTAAAATTAATGCCGGTAAAAAGTTGCCAGTGTTGGAGTTTGGGTCGAGCAAGGACGCTATAGTGGGCGAATGGGTGGTGGCTTTGGGAAGTCCATTGTCTTTAACAAATTCGGTCTCCGTTGGAATCGTAATATTTCATTTTTAATGTTTTGGAAAAAACGTTAGGAAGGTTTTTAAAGGTGAGCTCCATAAATCGATCAGCTGAAGACATCGGCTTGAGAAATTATCCTATGACCTACATCCAAACCGATGCTTCTATTACATTTGGAAATTCCGGTGGGCCATTGGTTAATTTGGATGGACATGTGATTGGTATCAATAATTTACGATTGACTGCTGGGATTTGTTTTGCAATCCCTGTGGGTATGTTGGGCTTAACGTGATTCGTGGTCAGTGCTGTAAAATATGATTTTTGAACAAGTGACAATAAAACAATAAATAAATAATTATTTTTAGCATTCACAATAGAAAAGTATAAGAGGAAAAACAACTTATTAAGTGGTAAACGCCAATGTCGCATTTTCTTTGAAAATTAGTTGTTATAAATTATTTATGTACTTAAAAAAATTAATAGC
This sequence comes from Tribolium freemani, assembly GCA_939628115.1. NCBI lineage: Eukaryota > Metazoa > Arthropoda > Insecta > Coleoptera > Tenebrionidae > Tribolium > Tribolium freemani. The sequence continues at coordinate 11,725,335 of OW626785.1, read as the reverse complement.
TAATGTAATTTATAGTTTTTTATAGTTTCACTGAGAGATCTAAACACTAATAACTATTTTACTTTTTTATCAACCTTATTTGGTAAAATGCGACTTTGGTGTTTAAACAGCTAATATATCCTAAATATCCATTCTTTAATTATTTTATTTAATTGAGTAAATTTTTTTTGTTCGTAGATTCTTGATCTTGGTATTGGTATTTTTTAGTATTAGTAGTTAATTAGTAGTCTTCATATCTGACAAAAATCGTATTTTACAGTGTAATCAATAAAAACCATTCTCGATCTTAATGTTTTTCTTTTCAGATTATGCAAAAGCATTTTTAGATAATATACACTTTGACCACAAAACAAAGTAAAAGAAAAACATGCAGGAAAAAAGAAATAGTACTAAAGGTATAATAAATTAGAACCATATTGTATAATTTTGTAAAAAAATTGCATATCTAACATTAGCAGCTAATAAGACTGGATAACCACTTAAGTTTGTATTGTAACAAAATAAATTAAAGAGCTTATTTTTTATTTACTAATTAGAAGATGATTAACATTTTCGTACCTATTATTTTGTGAATGAAATTTTTTTGCTGCATAATTGAAACACGAAAGTTTTCACGCTAATTTGTTATGATGGTGAACTCAATATAGTTGCAGGGAAGAGTAAATAAACGTAATCTCCTTCATAGTCGACTTGAAGGAGATTACGTTTATTATAGTTTCGCTGACTATTGAACATCATCAGGACTAAAACATTATTAACTTAATTCGAGAAATGTCTTGAATCGGACATTTTCAGTTTTACCTATTACTAGGGGTGGGATAAAAATGTTCAAAAACACTGGAAAAATTGATTTTTCTATGAAAAACTTTTTGAAGATCGTCTAGAATAGTCATTAGTTATTTAATGTTGTCATCCTTCGTGTCTTCTTTATTTACTAATCTCTTTCTGTTTTCTTCGTTCTCTCATCGCTTCTTTTCATTCTTTCTTCCCGGTTTTATAAACCAGGAAGCATTTCTGGATATATCGAGTCTATACTAGTCTGCAGGGTGTATCAGAACTCGCTCCCCACCGGAAAGGTGCATATAGTTTAGGCAATTCTGAAGCTAAAGTTCCTTTACAAAAAATTCTAACTTTCTGCGTTTGGGAGATAAGAACGTTTGAAAATAGCCAATCACAAAAGACCTTGCTCCGGAGGACTACGGGAACAAAACACGTTGCTAGGAAATCAAAAATATGTGGAACGGACAATAAAAGTGTGCATTTGAGTTATTTTTCATTCCTTAGTAACGGATCTACTGAATGCAATACACCTAGGAGAGAGCTTCTGGGATTGGTCACTTTGAAACATCTGCATTTCCCAAACGAAGAATAAATGACCTACTTTTTTTGCACTTTTACCATCCCCATTGCTGTTACCACTAGCACCTTTCCGATGGGGAGCGAGTTCTGATACACGTTGTATAGAAACTTTTTTAACGTTTTTTTTCTAGATATCCTTCAAAAAACAGTACTTTTAATGTTTTTTTATTACCATTTTTTGATCAGGACAGTATCTAGAAAATGAGTACTGTCCTGGATAATACAGTACGATGGGTTGCCCTACTTTCTTCACATTTTTTATTATGTCCCCCTCGTATATTTTTAAATTGCTTTGAGTGTTATGTTACACTTACGTACACAAGTGTATTGTGGGTTGACTATCTCAATCTCAAATGTCAAAATACTCTGACATTTCTTTTTTTTTTATAAAAAATGATGACAACGTACTCTTAGATAAAATAAACAGCTTGGAATTTGGTTTTTCAACCATTCTAGGATAGAAATAGAAAATTCAGAAGAATATTCTGAGTCTTGGGCCGACAGGTATGAACTGCTTTATTTATGAGGTTACAAACTGTTTGAAACTCCTATTATTACATAATAACGAAGAAATACGACATAAGTGCTATGAGGCCCGTGTGCTTAAACCACGCCTTTTACTCCAATGATGCAACTATAATGTTTTGAATTGGTGTTCAAATTTTAATAGAAAAATGTCTCTATTCCGAAGAGTTTTTCTTCGTAATTACGCATTGCGTACACTTTTTGATAATAATTTCTACCAAAAACAAACAAGAGTTTTGTGTAGTACACCAAATACTCACGAATCAAATTCAGACAATGCAATGCAGAATCGTCTGAAATATCTCTTCTTCATGGCAGCCGGCTACTTAACGTATAGATTATTTAACAAAGACCACTTGTTTCCAACCGCTTTAGCCGCCTCTAATTTGAAAAGTCGCAAAAAGGAACTTAATTTTGTTGCTGATGTGGTAGATACTTCAGCACCTGCTGTGGTCTACATTGAAATTAAGGACACCAGAAGGGTTGACTTCTTCACAGGAAAACCCACCACGATATCAAACGGGTCCGGGTTTATAATCAGGGAAGACGGCCTTATCTTGACCAATGCGCATGTTGTTGCCAATAAGCCTCATTCTAAAGTTGAGGTCAAATTACATAATGGGACAACTTACAACGGATATGTGGAAGACTTCGATATGAAAAGCGACTTAGCCACTGTTCGAATCCCCGCTAGGAATTTACCAACAATGAAATTAGGCAATTCCTCCGAACTGAGGCCTGGAGAGTTTGTCGTAGCTATAGGCAGTCCTCTAGCTTTGAGTAACACGGTGACGTTTGGGGTTATCAGCTCAACACACAGGGGCTCAGATGAGTTGGGGTTGAGGGGCAAGGACATGGTGTATTTGCAAACTGATGCCGCTATTACGTTTGGGAATTCAGGGGGGCCTTTGGTTAATTTGGACGGGGAGGCGATTGGTATAAACAGTATGAAAGTAACGGCAGGGATTTCATTCGCTATTCCTAGTGATTACGTAAAGGAATTCTTGAAAGAAAGCCTCAAAAAAACGGGGAAAGTAAAACACTCGAGGAGATACATGGGCATTACAATGCTCACTTTGACGCCCGAAATTCTGAACGAGTTGCAACAAAGAAATCAGTTTGTGCCAGCTGATGTGAAGAGTGGAGTTCTAGTCTGGAAAGTTATATTAGGATCACCTGCTGACAAGTAAGACACATATCAATATTTTCCTCTTTTAAATAGTTTCTTTAAATTTTGCATTTTTTCAGTGGGGGTTTGCAACCTGGAGATATTGTCACACACATTGATGGTAAAGTAATTACTGGTGCTAATGATGTGTATGGGGTTCTTAGTGGAACAACCAATCGGACTATATCTATGACTGTTAGGCGCCGTGGGAAAAAATTGGAAGTATACGTAACGCCCGAAAATTTAGATTAATATAACTTGTATTAGATTTAAATAAGATTTACATTGCACTGGACAGTTTTTTATTTGCATACCAAAACCATATGTTCTTATTATTCTAGCTACCTTGTAGAAGGCTATAACTGGTTGACAGAGAATTTGTCACAACCTTCTAAAACATAATTTTCCCTATCACATTGTGGTTGATCCATTTATTGTATTGGTTGAAAAAAAACTATGGATAAAACAGTCAAATAGAATAGCATGGTGACTAATTGATAGATTGATAATTTAATTAACAGTATATTTATATTATGGAATATAAAAACTTTATTACTTTTTACATCTTTGTTTGGATGGTAAGTGGTAACTACCATAGATAAGTAACTTCAGCTACTTTATAGCCATTATTAGCGTAGGAATAGGAATATGAAAAATAACAGACTTCCCCTAAAATAAAACTGCAATTATTATGCGAATTAATTAAACATACACACCATCTTACACTTAAATACGTTCAAAATGGGCTTTCTTTCTGGCATAGGCCCCAAGACAAGCCAAAATCCCGATGCCACTAATAAAAAGGCCAAGAATTAAGGCCAGAGTGTCTCCTGAGTCAAACATTTTGGGCCCAGATACCTAAAAGAATCGTGGTTTAATGCAGTTTTGGGGTTGTTATTTTTTACCTCAAGTCATAAAACGTTGACAAGTATTTTTTTGGTTTGTTTGTTGACTGTTGACTTTTAACTTAACCTCTAAATTTTGACGTTAAAGAGTTAATCACAGGTCAAATCGTTTTTCATAGGGGGCGCCTCTCCAATAAGTTTCATTTAAATACAAAATTAATTATTGGAGACAACTTTTATAGAAATCGAGACATTGAACCTTGATTAAGCAACAATTGGTATTTTTACTTTTTTGGCAGCTTGACTTTCTTGTGCCTTTAGTGAATTTGAGGTTATGTCATACATGTGGTGCTGTTGCTGAAGGAATTTTAGTTTATTTCGTACCACAATGGAAGAAGCTTTTAGTAGAGTTGTTCAGCATATTTTTAACAATTGGACTGCGCTTAAATTGGCTGTGGAATATTCAGAATCTGGGGGTAATCCTAAAGAGGTAAGGCCGACTACATTGTAATGCTTTAATGGGTTACATGGTGAATAATTTTCAGGTCGTAAACGACTTTATTAATTATACAACACAGTACTGTTTGTACGAGTCCAATGTAGACCCAGATGGGATCCAAGAGGCTTTAGACGATATTTTAGATCAGGAATTTGATACCATTTGTGAAGATGGGTCAACAAGAGGTTTGTTTTTTATTACAAATATTTTTTTATTTATTTGTTTCTCCAGAAATTGCAATGGTTCTGTATCGCTTTGTGGATTTACTGAAACAAGGGAATACACAATTGTTTGAGGAAGAATATCAAAAATTGCCTATTGGTGCTATGAGTTCTGTTAAGAGTATAAAATCACCAAACGAAGAAGCAAGTGAAGTTTGTGAAGCGAATACAAGTCAGCCAGATAGTGAAAAGAGTTCACAAATACCAATGGAGGAAGATTCAGAATGGACAGAAGTAAAATCAAGAAGGAAACGTTAAAATTAAATTTAAAAACACTAAAGAACACGAAAATTTGTATAAAAATAATATGTCGTCAAGCTGGCAAGCTGGAAAACCAATCATTTATTTATGAACACATTTTGTAATTTACGAATAAAATATGTATTTAAAGTAAACAACTGTGTTTTTAGTTACTTCATCGTATTTTCTACGTACGAGTATTTATTCAATCTTATTAAAGTAGGCAAGATCTTTTTAAAACTAATTGTTTTTTTTTAGACTAGCTGCCTTGTTCCTAGCTGTCACTACAAAATAAGCATATGAACATCATTTTCATAATATTATTTAAAGAAATCTGTTTACAAATTTTGAATAATGCGTCTGATTTTAGGCAACCAGTTTTACTCTTTATACGGGGACCATTCAATAAAGATTACAAACTGTAAAGTGTTAAAATGGCTCGAAATTCTATAAATGAAATTTTTTGTAAATTTACTTTGTCACTGGCAATGATTTTATTTCAATATGTACATTTTTCTATATCAATTATTTAATAAACAAAAAAAAACAACAATAATGTAAAAATATTTCGTTGGCTTGTATTGGTCATTGGAGTTATTTTTAATAAAAATCGGTTGTATACTAATATTTTTCTTCAATTAGGGCGAATCTAAAAAATCACACTCGCACTATTGCAACTTATTGTTTCCAGTGATTTTACTTTAAAGCTTTTGCCGAATCTATTTGTACTTACTTAAGCCCATTTGACTTTTTAACGAAAGTTGTTTAGTTGTACTCATATTTCGGCGAAAATCTTTCTCGTTTTTTGGTATTAACTGTATTGGTACAGGAAATGACAAAAACAAGTTCTAGATATGTTATTAATTATTATTTAATCCTGAAGTCAATGAAGTGTTATAATTAGTTATTCTGTAAAACAAAATTACTAAATAGTAGCAAATGTACTAACGTTCTTTAGTGAGCGCTAAATTATTATTATCCAACAGCCAACAGAATAATAATTTTTTGTTTTTTGCAATAATCTAACAAGATTAACTTATAGGCAACTTATTTCAAAGATGTCATTGGTCAATTTGCATGTATGAAATGCCAAAACAATTCATTAAAAAATAAGTTATATATCTCATTTCAGTTCATAGTAGAATTTTGCAACCGTTCATTTAAATTTTTTGGAGTGAAATAAAGCACAAATTAAAAGTTTCTGTATAAGAAAACAATTCTGTGTTAAACTAAATCCCAGCGACTCTCAATTTCACTCCAAAAAATGCAAATAAGTTGTTGCAAAATTCTACTATGAACTGAAATGGGATATAATGCGTAGGTTTTTACTTATTCCATAATTAAGGTGTTGTGTGAGATTAGACCAGGGGCTTCCACAACTGTAATTTGGCCCTGTTTTTACTTACTGGCACATTTTTTATTTTCGATGAACCAGACGCGAATTTATTGATATCTTGGCATTTGTTAGGTTAATTTTTTTTTAAATAGAAGTAAAAAATGTGGTCAATAAACAAGACGAAATATAAACAATTTCAAATAGAAGTTCTTTATTTATTTGTTCTCTTTTTTATCATTTTTAATAGTAATTTGATGACCGTCACTACCGTCAGTCTGAGCCTAAATTTGCATCTTACTTTAAATATTTTTTATTTACTTGTTTGTATAAAAAATAATGTAGATAAGGAAACCTAAGACTTTAAAATCAGTAATGTTAAACAATATTCTTAATATTTAATAAAATATTACAAGGACTCTTATTTACTACTCTTTTTTTTCGTTTTTGAGATTCATTATAATTCTTAAGCCGCTTTCTGCAGTCGATCGGAAGAAGTTGAATTAGACTTTTATTTTGTTTCACACAGAGAATTTTATATGCTTCAAATTGTCATATTCTTCTATTATCTGTGTGTTGGTACTAAAAAATATGAACCTACGAACTTGTAAACGAATAATAACTTTACCCGGCCATCGGTTTGGCCATAAATTGTGTTGTAAGTCGTGGTGGGACTTAAATTTAGTTCTGTTAATCGTTAAATTGTTCTAAATGATGGGGTCGGAGTGGGAAATCTGTTTTCTGACCACAAATCATCGAGCAAAGTGTGAAATCGACCAGTTGGACGCAATTGTTCGCGACAAATGACGGGAACAGGCGCGAGACCCCTGCAGAGTCCATAAATTCCGCGCTCCACGTGAACTTCGGGTAATTACCGGACGTGATGTATGACGCGGGCCAGGCTGGGCCCACATGCCACCCTTAGAGCGGTCAGGGCCACCATATATTGCTCAGCACTTAGCAGGATGGAAAATAGCACTTGCACAAGAGATGTCACCTTTTCCGTACAGGGTGATTTTTTATATCTAAGGAAAATCCAGAAACCCCCCCATTTTTTGTGATATATCAAATGTTTGTTACCAGGGCGAATCGTTAAAAAACACTTTGTATAAGTGAGAACAAATCATTATGTTTTACATCTAGTTTATTTCAACGTGATTGAAAGCCGTCTGTTATTTTTATTGGTTGCAATTACACAGATTGCTCTCTAATAAAATCAATTTTTTAATGAGGATCATAAACTTGAATAGGTCTGTCTTATAAAGCACCATAAAATAACATTTTGTATGTTCCTGGGCAATTTGATGTGAGCGAAGATGAGAATTCAACAGTTAAATACTATAAAGTTTTATATAGACTATAAATTTCTAATGCGAAATTTGAAAACTTTAAAATCATCTCATGTATTTATTGTCCTTATTTAATTCAGTTTATGGTCCATCATAACTCATGCATTATAGAAGGTTTAGGAGATTTTTCTTTGGTAACAGAATACCTCTGCTGCTTAAGAAAGTTATACGATGCCATTATATTCACTTTTACAGTCTTTCAATTGTATTATGATCAATAATAAAGTACGAAACTATTTTTAACAGCGAAATTTATTGACACTTTTTCAGATTATCCACTTATGCGCATATTTTATGTCAGCTATAGGCAGACAGTTTTACTCACATTGAATTAATAATGAAAGTGATTCGAAATTATACGAAGCTAATTAGTTCGGAAATAAATTGTTAATGTTAAATAAAATTTAGCTGAAACTCGAATTTGTCCTAAAATTATTAAAATATAAATAATAAAAAATAAAATTTAGATTTACAAAATAAAATCGAAAGCGATTGAAAATCATTTTGAACAAGTTTCTTGTTCCAAATTTATATTTTTTGTAATTATTGTAAAATCAAATAACTATTTTAAAGTCTAAGGGGAAATGTTGAATTTATTCTCCCAAAACTAGTATGTAGGGGAGAGTGGCCCAAAATGATCCCCCTAAGCTAGAAATGCCTGCAAAAAGTAAAGTATACAAGAGAAGATGTTCAAATATATTTTTTTGGAATGCCGGTAGACTGTACTTAAATATTGCCTTACTAATTTTTTTATGTTACAGGTAAGCAATTTTTTGGGGACAGGAATGTAGATGTTTGCAAAAGGATCGTTTTACCCGCTTAGGTAGGGCAAAATGATCTTCTAAAGTAAGGCATAACTGCCATAACTGCCTCTCAGTTTTTCTATTATATTTTTAAACTATCTACAACAAAATAAAAACAATAAAACGATTAGTTAGGTTGTTCGGATCCATCTGAGAGGTTAATTATGTAATTTTTAAGAAATAAACGGTCCTTCTCTCTCAAAATTGTATTTATTAAAAAACGCTACATGTTTCGACACACATTCGTGGTCATCTTCAGGCCTATAAGAAAACAATAAAGGTGTTTGTAAGCTTAATTTAATACTTACTATCGAGAAAAGTTACACCAAATTTTTAATTCACCATTTTGTGAAGGTTTTTAATTTGTTTAAGCGTGCGCGAAATGTAATTTAAATTTAGGCCTGAAGATGGCCATCGTCAACAAAGAAATAAATAAATAAACAATGAAACAAATAAATTTTTAAGACAATCTAACAATATTATAAAATTAACAAACATTAACCGATGTACAAATTAAAATTATTAAAGGACAAACAACAAGCCTAACTGAAAAGTACTTAGTATTGGATGGGTTTAAACAGGGAAATTTCTATTACTTACTTAATTAAAACTTTTAATTAAACTTGATACTTCGAAATTATTTTGATGATTTAGTGCGACTTTATTTTTGTTACTGTTTAATTTGTAAATTTCTATGGACTCGAAAGCTAATAGTAGGTCATTTCTAGTGTGTTCAAATAAAATGGTAAAACCTGTGTTTATATCGAAATCATGTAAGTTATCCTTTAGGTGATTAGCAAAATGCGACTGTCTATTATCCACTTGATTTAAATTAGAAAGATGTTCGTTGATCCTTGTTTTGAAATTTCTATAGGTTTTTCCAACATAGTAAGCATTACAATCTTTACATTTTAGTGAGTAAACCCCTGATCTATCTAGTTTGTCTTTTTTGTCTTTATTATTTAGAAGTTTTTTAATAAAAGTATTATTGGTATTACATGAAATTATATAATCTTTATTAATTCTTTTTATTATTTTGGCAATAATCAAAGATGGGTTACTAATAAAAGGTAAGCTAACATATTTTTGTTGTTTTGTTGAACTATATTTTGGGGGTAAATAGAATTTCTAATTTTTTGTTTTTCATTTTTATTAATTAACTTTTTTATCATTTCTATATCATACCCATTGGTTGTTGCAATATCTAAAATAATTTGTTTTTCTTTTTCGTATTCTATTTTATCTAAGGGGAAATTAATAAGTCTATGTATGTAACAATTGAATGCTGCTAATTTGTGTTCTATATAGGATGATTTGAAGAATTATGTATCACACATCAAAAAGATGTTAGCTTACCTTTTATTGGTAACCCATCTTTGATTATTGCCAAAATAATAAAAAGAATTAATAAAGATTATATAATATCATTTAATACTAATAATACCTTAAATAAAAAACTTCTAAATAATAAAGACAAAAAAGACATACTAGATAGATCAGGGGTTTACTCACTAAAATGTAAAGATTGTAATGCTTACTATGTTGGAAAAACCTATAGAAATTTCAACGAACATCTTTCTAATTTAAATAAAGTGGATAATAGACAGTCGCATTTTGCTAATCACCTAAAGGATAACTTACATGATTTCGATATAAACACAGGTTTTACCATTTTATTTGAACACACTAGAAATGACCTACTATTAGCTTTCGAGTCCCTAGAAATTTACAAATTAAACAGTAACAAAAATAAAGTCGCACTAAATCATCAAAATAATTTCGAAGTATCAAGTTTAATTAAAAGTTTTAATTAAGTAAATAATAGAAATTTCCCTGTTTAAACCCATCCAATACTACCTTTCAGTTAGGCTTGTTGTTTGTCCTTTAATAATTTTAATTTGTACATCGGTTAATGTTTGTTAATTTTATAATATTGTTAGATTGTCTTAAAAATTTATTTGTTTCATTGTTTATTTATTTATTTCTTTGTTGACGATGACCATCTTCGGCCTAAATTTAAATTACATTTCGCGCACGCTCAAACGAATTAAAAATCTTCACAAAATGGTGAATTAAAAATTTGGTGTAACTTTTCTCGATAGTAAGTATTAAATTAAGCTTACAAACACCTTTATTGTTTTCTTATAGGCCTGAAGATGACCACGAATGTGTGTCGAAACATGTAGCGTTTTTTAATAAATACAATTTCGAGAGAGAAGGACCGTTTATTTCTTAAAAATTACAAAACGATTAGTATTTGTTAAAAATATAATAATAAAATTGAGCGGGTAAAATGCTCCCTGATCATTCAGTAAGGGATCGTTTTGCCCAAAAGTGTGCATATTGCATTAGGTCATGGTAACTTCATAACGGCTATGTTTAATATTTTCGTAAACTCGTCAAATATTAGGCAAAACTATGTATTTTCATAAAATATATTGCAACATTTGCAACTTAATATTCCTAATTCTATGACAACACTGCTACAATAGTTTAAAAGCACTTATTTTAGATCAGACAGCATAAAAACACGTTTTCACAAATATTTTTATAAAGCGATGTTACCTTGTGCATTTTTTGTGGTCAACCAAACATGGCGGCTCGACTGATCGTAACCACCCACTCAAATCACAGAGGGTAACTTAAAGAAATGAGTATATTTAATAAAACAGACTGAAAACGCTTTATTCTTTCTCAAAAGAACGATTGATGCAATAATTTGGAAGCAAAGAGAATATTTCGAAGGTTTTTTTGCTTAGAATCTAGTAAAACTTATACAAATCGGGCCAAAAACGTTTTATTTCGCTTTAAAAAAGCGATATATATATTGTAATTCGAAAGAAAGCGGCTTATTTCGAACGATTCTTAGCTTCGAAAACAACAAACGTTTACAAAACGTACTGAAAACGCTTTATTCAGGCTCAAAAGAACGAATTTTGTCAATAGTTTGAACAAAAATAGTGAATTTCATACTATTTTTTGCTTAAAGAAACGATATATTTAATAAAACAGACTGAAAACGCTTTATTTTAGCTCAAAAGAAAGATTGATTCAATAATTTGGAAGCAAACGGCTTATTTCGAAAGATTTTTTGCTTAGAATCCAGTAAAACTTATACAAAGAGGGGATCATTATGCCCACAGGGAACATTTTGGGTCACTCTCCTCTACCTAATTTTTTTATACCCAGATTGGTCCAGAATATAAAAAATCAGTTTTGGTACTGCAGAGAATAACACAGTTTAAAATTCGGTAGTCTAAAGAACAGGTGCTTTTTTTACTGAGCAAACACATAGGTAAACATAACATAACGTAAGGAATTTACTAAACATTTTATTCCGTATTGTAAAATTTCTTTTGTAGGTTGTAGGCTTTCTATAAAAAGTGATTGCTTTTTATACTCGGATATTTATCGGTTTTTTATTTAGTCATTTTTTGAAAAAAAGTTAGTAACTTAAGTCGAATGAGATTTAAAAATTTGATTGTAATTAAAATTGAGATTGCAATAATTAAATGTTTTGTAAACTGGTGATAGTCTGTCAAGGCTTAAAAACCTTTTTTACATTTTTGCTGAAATATCCTTTTTTCTTTTTTCTTTTCATTTGTTGTAATTCATAAAAAATGTCTATAGCTAATTTTTTCTGTCTAGGATTTGTTTACATTTTTTAGAGAATCTGTTATTGTTTTGTTGCTTTAGTTCAATATTAATTAACATTAATTAATGTTGGACTAAAGCAATGCAAGACTGACCATCCACTACGCTGTGTATTAGTTTAATTGACACCCTAAAGAAGGAATAAATAATTAATAATAATTATTGTGCACATTAAACAAATATTATTTTACTTTCTATGCGACAATAGATCCGTCTATTAATTGATAAATGATACTAGTAAAGAAAGTAGTAAATTCTTTCGTTTTAACTGGCGTATAAGGCAGTTTGACCTGTCTGTTACTTTTATTTATTAGAAATTTTTGAGATTTCATTAGGCATTTATAATAAATTATTCAGATAAACTGTTGAAACAAATTTCGAAAAGAATTTATGTTTGTGCAGTTTGAATGTAATATTTTTATTGATTGAAGGCATTAAGAACAGTAAATTGAGAATCTTATAAAAGTATCATTAGTAATGAATCTTCATCCGTATCCGTATAAGAGGATGTCTCTGAACATCTTCTATGCGAGAGAAGAGCTAAAGGTCATGACCTCTTGTATGTGGCACAACACCTCTAACTCAGGCACTCCCACTAACATCTCTCATATACATAAATGATATCAAATATCTAATTTTACTACAGACGCTTATTTGTGCGTAAATTAATTATTAAAAATTACGGTTTGTTGGACTGCAAGCTTCCCATGCTTTCTCAAAAATTTTTTGTACAATTTTTTTTCCTAAAATTCTAATCATCAGAATTTATTTAGTAAATAAAGCAACCTAAATCGTCTAGCGAAAGTCAAAATATTGGCAACTTGTACTAATTTATAGTGCGGCTTCTGACACCTAGACCAATTGACATATTTTGAAATTATCGCAACTTTTTAATTACTTTAGACTTTATTTAAATACTATTTTTGAAAAATATATAAATTTCTAAAGTTCAACTGTGCATTTTTCAAGCATTTACATACATATTTAAGATTCTAACAGTGATATAATTTACCATTGCTTAAAATCTGGTTTTAATGTTTGACATTATCTTTGAACGCCACAATAATAAAGTTTCACTTATCTGATTGTCGCTAACAAATAATTAAGAGAGTAGGTAGATAAAATGAGTCGAGAAGCGAATAATACATTTATAAAAAAATATTTTATTTTCTTGTCTTGATATTATGTTTAATTAAATTATGGCCGTCCTTCTAATGATTAAAATCTATTGTGTGCATTTTGCCAACTATTCTCTACTCACCTGTTCATTAAATAAGCATAACGTTTTATGAAATTTGCATTTTTTTATTTATTAAAATTATTATTTTTTAAATATAATAAAAAGTGAATGAAACCATTCTTGAGCTTGATTCTCTGAAATTGCTTTCACATCTGAACATAATAATGTACCTAACCTGAATTAAAATACAAAAATGTTGACGTGACAATACTCTGTAGACATACAACGTCCTAAATACATACGTGCCCAATTATCCGCTTCTTAAATTGTCAGTCATCATTAGCATCGCATGTGTAAAAAATATTTAAAACAGGTGAAGTAACACGACGCAGAATTTGTGTAACATCACCTCGTTTTCTCAATTTCTCTAGATTTAAAAATCGATATTTAATGCGTTTTTGTTCACATGGAATTGTAAGTAGGCAAATTATAGGGGGTGGTTCATATCACATTATTTTGTTGTACTCGGTACTTTATTTTAACCTTTCGTACCGTAATTGTCAGTGAATTACCAATTATGGAAAATACATTACCTATTTGCATAATCAAAGAGATTGAAACAAGTGGAACTTATTGGAAAATTTTAGCCTGTGTCTTGGGAAGGTGATATAATTGATTTACCATTTTAAATTCGAGACTAATCAACTAGATGGTAATGATACAACGCACATCATTTACCGATTGCAGCAGTCATAATTCTCACACTAATGTGGTGATGCGAATGCCTACCGTATTTTAGCCAACATTTTTTTTTAACTAAAAATTTATCATTATTGCTGTTGTAGTCTATATTAGTCCCAGGTTATTTTTTTTCTATTGAACTTTAGCTGTTTAGGCGAAAGTACAAATTATTATTTATGTCTGTCATGTCCACCATTTTTTCTTGTTTTTTAATATTTAATGTTAAATTCTTTTACAAAAAAATCGTGGAAAAGCGTGATTACTGCATATCGTAGACAGGATTTTCTATATTCAAAAATTTACTGCGGCAAAGTAAAATTGAGGGCGCTTCGAGCTTTAGACCATAAATGGTATAAATTAATTTATATTCATACTGGAACTTGGAAAAAGGCAGAAACGTTGAGCATTCAATTTTTTAAATGTTGCGAAACCCGAAAACTAATATTTTCACCACGAACACAAAAAAAATCAAATTTTGCGGCTCAAGATATAGTAGAGTATTAGCTTCATTTTTATCTATAGTGAGATTAGTGAGAACATTTTAAACGAATTTAAATTCAAACCTTTGTAGACAGAGATATGGTCTCCGAAACTTTTTTGTAGAAAATTCCTTTCTCCACAGCTTTGTTCCTTACATTTTTTTGTATCTTTGATTATATTTGCAGCGTTTTGAAAAATATGGATTAGAGCGAAAATTTGTAAAAGCTTGATTTTTGAAATTTAATTTTCGATACTGTTGTGCGTTATTTGTATTTCTTATTTTTGCGAATTTAATGCTCTATTTGGATGTATATGTTGTGTTGCTTCCTAGTATTTAGATTCTGCATGTCAAAAAAATATGTTATTTGTAAAAAAGGGGCAGCCAAAAAATAAGTTTGACGCTTAAAGTTTTCGAACAATATCTACTCTTGTTAGCAAAAAAATATTTTTGATTATTTTGAATTATAATATTATTAATATAATTTTTTATAATTTTCCAGGTAGGAAGACGTATGGTGCAGACATACATTTCCAGACAAAACCAACTATTTCAGGAATGGATATTAATTATTGATTAAAAGTTGAATTCGGTAAGCTGATATTGCTCTTATCATTCGATCTCCAGCTCTGCTGGTGGTACATTTAGTTTCGTTTCCTTTTTATTATCCTTAGAAGCGATGCTGTTGCTTTTGTATCAAAAGATGAGTTTACAATCATTAATTAGCGTCGACATTAGTGAACATATAACAATTTATGTTATTAATAAAAATATCTATTAAAACTTAATGTCATACTGCGAAATAATTTTATGATGCGTATATTATGGTGTAGAATTGCAATTACCGAAGGAACTAAACCGGTTATCCCATTATAAATTTAAATTTTAGCATTCGAATAGGAATTACCACTTGGAAGATTTCGATTGATTTTGATTTATCTTGTTAACTTAGTAAATCTTCCTTCTTTAAATTGCGAGGTTGTCCATTACTAATCACCGCAAATAAACAGAAAACAACGTTTTTATTAATTGATGTTTTGGTGATGAAAAAACGAAAAGGAATGTTTTATGATTTATTTAAAATTTTATACAACGGTTTTGTACACATGCATGCATGCCATTCATTCCCGCACATTCAACTGGCCCAAGTCCCTGATCATCAAACAGGAATTGCAATCATCAAAAGAACACAATAATGATCAACAACAGATAAATATATAAAATACAATTACGATTTAAATGCCCATCTAATTGTGGCCTCTCCAAGTGAGTGTGTTTCAGTGAACTAGAAACATAACAAGTCGTATTAACTAAAATAATGTGCCGGGAAGGCCGGCCCTCGATATAAATAAATTAAAAACAGATCAAAATAAACCCTAACATTGCACTGTTCGTTTAGACTATATACACAATAGTTACAAAAAGAAAACAATTTCGCGTAAGCTTATAGGATACAACTACATACTGGCCAACTATATTCACATTTCGTTATTAAACTAAAATATCACTAGAAAGTTGGATAAACTTAAGTAATTGGAAGGAGCTAGTATTTACAAAATTTTCTACAAGCATCAAGGTATAAAAAGAGTGTCGAGGGAAACAGTGTTGTGCCTTACAACTAGAATATTATACTTCATGGTAACATAAGATTTTCGTTCGCGTATGAACACGGATTTTGACGACAGTCAGGTGGCGTTTCCGAATTTGAATGTGATCCGATCTGAACGTTTCTAGGGGCCACCCAAAGATTTCGTCCCTGCTAATGCAAAATACATTATGATGCAGTTAGGCGCACACGATCGACGCTAATAGCTGCCATCATCGGGGCAAGATTAATGGTCTACAGTCGGCTTAATAATTACGTTAACGATACGTTTAGATTGGAAGTTGATAGACGATTAGCGAGCTGCAAATAGGAGCGAATATAAGATGTTTTGTGCGATACACAGATACGAGGATAGCCCATCAATCAATTGAAGAGGTCAACCCAATTGTGAGGCAGGTCAACACGTTGATTAAGTCTTGCACATTAATGCCGTATTGTTCCTGGTTGAGCCGAGGCATCCGTCAACGTCACATCCTTCAATAGCGCATCTCCAAATTCCCACGCTGTGATTAGACCACTTCCAGCCATCGCCTTACTTATTAAATCAATCAATACTTGAATGGAACACTGTGGTAATTTAGTAAATACACTAGTTATCACACTTTTGTGGTTAAGTCCAGCGGCGCGGGTCTCACTAACTTTATCCTCTTCAACTCTTTCTCGGACTCGCAATCGCTTTCCTCGTCAGCTTCACTGCCTGCGCCTTGTTCTGTTACAACGGAATCGGATCGATCACTATGAGCTGGTGAAGATCCTCGCTCACTCAGAGTTTTCATACTTAAGTCTATCGGGTCTTCCTGAAGGGGCGATTCGACAGGAGGCGGTGCCTCAATTTCTGGGGTTGGAGATCTCTGCGATTGTAAAACAGCGTCCAGGAAAACTCGCTTGTTGAAAGCTTCGACACCAGGATTGTGGTTTCGCATCAACCGGTTGTTGTTATTTGTTGGTTGGAGGAGGCCTGGGTACAAGGGCGGATATCCAGGGGGGAAAAGCAGGCTATGAGGAGGTAGAAATGTTGGAGGGAGTAATCCAGGGAAGAGGGGTATTCTCCTAGCGTCACTAATTTCAACCGAAGAGTCTGAGTTGTGCGATTCTGGCGAACTGACCGAAGGTGAAGCGGAGTTTTTGTATTCGTCTAGTCCAAGAAGCATGAGCTCTTCTTTGGTTTTGGTGATGTGGTGCATGAGGGGGTGACCGAAGGGCTGGTTCAGGAGGCCGAGGCCTAGGTGTTGGTGGGGCGATGGGGTCTTTTGGGGGGGCTTTAGGCCGGTTTGGATCGCACCTCCGGCTTGTTGTTGTTGTTGCTGTTCTTGTAGTAAACAGTGGATTTTGAACCAGTTTGATCTTCGACCGTACCTTGAGCCACTTTTTGACATACCGACCATCAGACATTTCCGCAGTCGGCAGGCTTTGCAAGCCGTCCGATTCTTCTTATTGATGACACACTCGCCATTGTTTTTGCATTCCGAGATGGAGCTGAGGTTGTTGTACGATCTCCCGAAGAACGACTGCAACAAAAAATCTATTTGAGATAATCGTTTGGCAGCTCTTCCGCAAATTAGACCAATGGCTGCCGGGTACAAAAGCATTTAAAGATTTAGATTTCTGAGCTTGGAAATTAGTCACAGCTCAATTCAAACTGTGTACAGCAGATTTCCTTTTTTGCTTTGATTTATCCTGATTTCCTCATGATTTCTTCTAATGTTTCAAAATGATTTTTTCGCCTGTGTGCAGGTTAGAGTTTAACGCTTTTTTTATAACTAAGTGCTCGTATAATATAGTTAATAACGTATGCGTAATTGCGTATATATGGGTGTACCTAGCTACTGTGATTTGTTATCTTTACACCTGTACCTACTGTACTTTGTTGAGATTAAGGAGAAGTAAGGATTCTGGGTAAATGTGATAAGTTCCAATAAATAAAACAAATAATATATCGCCAAATAATTATTGGCCAAAAGATGCAGCTTTTTAATAAAATTTGAGACGTAGGGACTAATGTATTTTCTCATTACATATTTGTAAAAGATCTCACATAAAAAAAGGTTTGTCTGGTTTACAAAATAGCCACATAATCAATGTAGCTTTAAATAAATAAATTGAGAGAGAAGGACCTTTTTTATAGATCGCTCACAAAATGGATCAAGACTTTACAAATAAATAGGTGGGCAGGAATTTTTTAATTAGTTTGTGACAAAATGTAAATATATTGAAATAACGTAACGAACACAGGTAACGAATTAAAACACTCAAAAAACGAAAGAGGTACTTATACTTTTCTAACATTTATTTTTGCCAATTCTGTAACTAGCTCCTTTATATTTTTATTATTTATTATTTAAACGACTCGTACCTATCTAACAAGTAATAGTTCATGTTCCATTGTACTAATAGACAATGTTGAACCATAGTGAGAACGTCTGAAGTGGAGCTGTTCCAACAAGCCCGTGAATACAAAATTTTAAATTGAATTTTTATGAAACGTAATATACAAAATAGTTTCTTTACAATTGGGTGTTGTTTCTAAGTTGAATTATTCTCTCACGGGTTAGTTTGTACTTCATTTTAAACATTTTTAACCGAGTTTAAACGGGTTAAAAACTCGATTGATTTATTTTTCTATAAAAAAATTCCAAGTTCAAATCTCATGAAAGAAATATCGTAACTTTTTGAGGGTCTTAGCAACAATAAATATAAACTGTGATATAAATTTGAAGAAAAATGTCCGTGTCATCTAATAGTAAAATGAAAAAAAAAACTTGGTCATTTTAGGTATTTTTTTGTTAAAAAATCGTACGTAATTTTTTGATAAATTTTATTAAGAGGCTTGTAAATCACGTATATTTGTGATACTCAATTTTTTCGAGCTATTTGAACTTTTTTCATAAAAACATTAAAATTATTAAGCTGTTTAACTCGTTAAAACTTGGTTACAGATATTTTAAACCAGATAAACTGAGTTTCAAATTTGTGTATTCGCACGGCCGCTTGTTTTATCTACCCTCTTAAATTGAATCATCATAGAACTCAAATAAACTTTAATAATTTTTAATCTGGAAAATGATCGTTCGCGTGAAAGTAGAAATAAAATTATTTTCAAAAAGATATTTTAAAATATTACGGGGTCCTTTAAAACATTTTCTGAAAAATGATTTTTTAAAGCATTAATTTTGTTAAATAAACTGTATCCATCAATGTCTGCCTCATTTCGAAAATCATATGAAGGATACAGAAGCCAGTCAGTCAGTGTAAGTCAAGGAATAATAACCGTGATATAATTAAGGATTTAAAAAAATTGTTTTATTGAAATATAGCAAAACTAGCAAAGTTGAAAACAGAATCGTTACTGATTGGTTTCTGAAAAACTTAACAATTCTGTAACTTGACTTACTTGACGAAATTGTAACTCACAATGATTGGCTTCTGAACCCTTCATAATTATCGTTAAGTGGTATGTCTAAACCTTTACAATTTTTTAAAAATCTTTTGTCTGAAGAATTGACCAAATCATTAACAAACAAAGGCGAATTAAAATTTGATTGAGCTTTCTATAAACCGATCCTTATAATTAGCACACTGCATCAGAATTCAGTTTACTTATGCCCGGTTTCCAGAACATTTTTTTATCGGACCGATAACTATCGGTTCCATTGCTTTATCCTAGCAATAACTTTAAAATGGGTTTCTGAAACGTATCGATCAATAAATTATCCATTCATTAACCATTGGTTTGATAGATAGTTTAGCCGAAATCTGTTAGATGACTTCAGTATCTGGAGCAAACTTCTCCCTTATCAAAACTCGTTAAAATCATAAATATTTGTAACCAAGATTTAAAAAAATAAAAAAAATAAAAAATACGTCAAAACCGTACCAAAATCGACTTTATGTTTGTTTTCGTGACTTTTTACAAATATCTACAACATAAATTGTTGTTTAATTTTTAGCAAACAGTTAAGTATCCTGTCGCCTTTCATACTGATGAATCTAAAACTATGGACGAAAACCTAAAAATGGGACTTTCCAACGATGTAAAGAAATGTAAAATGTAAAAGAACAAGAAAAGCTGTTTGTCATTGAGTTTCTACACACAGAGACACCAACAAGGACAGAATAATCCTTCCAAAATTGCCATACATATTTGTAGTAATAAAGGTGTGTAGGTAATTGCACTCAGATTTCAGGAAGGAATTTGTGTAAAACGTAATTTTTCATAAATTTGAAACTGAAACTCCTTTGATCCGCTCTTGATTCAAGATCGTATGATAACAGGAACGTCTTTTTTGCCTTCATTATTCATATCTACTGTTATTGTATACTTAAATGTTGGTTCATAATAATTTTATTTATTAAATAAATCTACAAAATCACATTTTCTGAACTCTTTTTGATTTCGTTACAATTATAACAAACACAGTATTCTTATTTATAACAATTCGTTATCTTCTTTGAATGTCTAGCATTTTCCAAAAGGCCTAACCTTGGATCTAATAATTTTTGTCTTTTAATATTTGCCAAGATCTCAATAATTTCTTTGTCAGTACAAGAACTGGTAGAAGTGTCAAATTCCATTTGTTCAAGGTTCAAAATTTCTGAAAAATGTTATAATTTTTAAAATAAAGCAAAATAATTTGACTTACAATCACAACTTACTGAAATTAGGCCCAAATAAAGAGAGGTAGTTTATCGAGTCCATAACTTTATCGGACCGATATCTACCGTTTTGGAAACCGGGCATAAATGCATCTATATTATTTTTTTAATAAAATGGTTTTATATCAAATTATGTTGGAGCAAATAAATTTAGAATTTTTAAATTCTAAAATGAATGAGTTTTATAGTTTATAGTCAAAAAAATTTCAGATGTGATACCGCAAGGGTTTGTTCTTGACGACTAATAGGAGGGCGATTCAGAAAGCCATCTGTCTAAGGGAATATTTCTTATTTGTTTTGTTTTATATCTGGCTATGTTTATGCATTGGCTTCATACCTATAAGGAAGAAATTAATCCTGCTCGCAGTTACTACCTAGTACTACCTAATACTCGTAATTTTCGAATTATTTATTGAATTTGTTTTATTTCTCTTGTTGCCTGAGCATTTCAACATGTCCTTATGAAAGTTTGTTGATGGCTTTGCGTTTTTTGACTTAGACCTCTTGGTGGCGGTTTTGGTAAACCAAAGGATCAGCCAAAATTTTGGTATCAATTAATGGTTTTTGAAAATACAAATTACAACCTTCATAAATAAACTCAGAATATTGAAAAAACGCAAAATACATTGGTATTTTTGGAGATGTTTCGGGTGCCGGTGCCGGAGCGGAGGCAGAGCCTAATCGCTTCTTCCGGAGAGTATATCGAAGCGAGTAATGGTACTTCCGGCCAAGGAGGTTGCGTAATGTTTGTTACAATGCCACAATAAAAGTGAAATTGTGCATGCATCAGGTATTGTTGTTGTAGGGCGGCATTGGCGGGCCGGCTTGGCCCGTTGGGCATGTGGATCACTGGGTCGGAAGACGAATGACGTAAGGCTTGCTCGGGTTAGTTCGCATGCAACGCACTTAGCACTTTCCCCGCACCTAGCGCTCTACTACCCAACTGTGTAATCGTCGGTTAATTGTATGCAATTATATTCAAATTGAGACGGCCTGCTGTTATGCAAATGAAGAGTACGATTCAAACACTTTTCTGCACCCACTAGCAGATTTGGACTTCTCTTCTCAGGCTCGTGGGCTGACCGTAAGGATACTTCAAACTTATTATTGAGAGGTGCTTTCAGCACTCTGACCAGTCAACTGTTACAGCGCTTAATGAAGCTTTCAATAGCTTGAATCTCATTTTTTATTACAAACATACAATTTACATTATTAATGCGGCTCTCATTCAACTTATCTAACGTTTCAATGCCACGTTTCAGCGTTTAGAGTTTTATGTGATGCAGAAGAGTGCATTTCTGATTATTTTTCTACTTTATGTTATAGTTAAAAGTGATAGCAGAAACGAATTTAAGCATTATCTAAAATAATCTAGAATAAAATTATTAATTACTTTTTTTCATCAAGGATTTATTATGCATATTTATGTGAAAGTTTTTTCTATTTTGAATGCATAATTGTGACACTTATGTGACATGTTAATTACCTTAGGCTTAACTTTAATTTTTAATTTAGTCAGATATTAGTTAATTTATAAATTTTCTTGAGTTGAAATTAACAAGGCTCTCTCGGTGGTAACTTCAAAACTTTGATTATAGCAACAATTACACTGACACCGATCAGAAAGCAAAGATTTAATTAAATTTAAACTAAATTCAGTAGTAAAAGTGGTAATAGATTTTTTTAGTTTTTTATCTTTGGATACATTTGCAAAAATCAGAAGAAACAGCTAGTTTATAGATGAAAACAGGATGACCATAATTAATGGTTTATGTTTTACAACAAATTATTACAATGGACAACAAATTTCAACTTTTTTTTATTTTTTTTTTAATAAGTTATATCTAAATTACTTTTATCCTATCTTGTGGATAATAATAATAAAAACATTTTTTTCCAGCACGTCAGGTTTTGTAGAAAATAAATTAAGTAAATCAATTTTATTACTCCATGCACCTTCATGCTAATTAAATCTGCATATATTGTAGCGCTTATTTATAAAGTTTTTCTTTTTACTTGTCTTTAATATTGATTGTCAGAACATTCTGAAAGATTTTAGTGCAACAAAAGTGACAGTTAGTAATCTTTTGAATGATCCGTTTGAGCACGCCAACCATAGGTTTAGCAATTTAACCAGCTTCTTAAACATGCTTGAATGTCAGTTAATATGACTTTTCTTTTTTTATTCATAGTAATAAAAGAAAAGACGCTCACATACAGTAAAATTTAATAAAGTTTTATTCAATTTTTTTTAAAAATTTCAGACCTGACGTGATGGCCAATTTTTTAGTTCTTTTTTAGAATCTGCATAAAAAAGTACGTAAGAGACACGTACTAGACATTAGAAAAAAAAGTCATGTTGACCAGTGTTATTTAAACAAATTGGAGACCGAAAACACTTGATTTGAAAAACCATAATGACGTCTTAATCAAGGATTGTATATAAAAGAGAATTCGTGCCGAAAAAATATGAATGTTTGCTCATATTTTTATCTAATTGCTGGTTTTATTTTTTTTTAATAATCATCTGCGGTGCTACATTAACATTACAGAAACATTGATCCTTGAAAAGGTTTCAATGTTTAATTATTTCCTGGAATCATTCTAAAAATGTACAAAAGATCTTTCTTCGTGAAGCCGTAGGAAACTCATTTGGGTGTTATCTACGCTCATTCGATCCCGAATAATTCCAGTTAAATATATGCTAAATAATTCTAGAACATCTTTACTTATGTAGTTTTATTAGACTCATCTTGTCATCTCGTACGTGTGTGCACGTGTGCTCCATAATATTGCATACAATCTTCATAAATTTTACGTTAATGAGACTACAATTGTTCAATGGTCTTGAACTAATAATTTCACTAATAAAATGGGAGAAATAAAATAATAGCCATCTCGTGGTTTACATTTTTTTATGTAATGGTAATTAAAATACGTGATACTGATTTAAATGGTGCAGACATTTAAGAGGTGATAGCACAGGACAAAAGGTGCGAAAATAACTCTCAATAATAAGTAATAACAAATATGATCTTAGAGTTTAGCTCTTGAAATTCTGTTACAAAAAATTGAACCAAAATAAGTAAAGACACACACAGCTGGAAACATTCTCCTCATATTGAAAAAATAATAAAAATGTAAAACTTTAGCAGCAAATTTTGTTGTTGAAGATCAAAATGTCCATGCAAACTTAGTTTATATTGCAACTTGAATTATTTTGACCTTTTTGCACAACCATTTTTACACTATGCTATATTTTTATCTTACAGGTGCAGTTTTTTCGGTACATTATACCACTGTTTTCAAATCAAATTTCTCTCACAAGGGAGATAAAGCTGTTTTTCTACTCACAAGTGTGTAAATCTGACAGCCCTATCTCTCTTGTGAGAGAAATTTGATTTCTCTCACCGAAAACAATGGTATAATGTACAATGGTATAAGATAAAATAAGATAAGATAAGATAAAATGTCGTATATCGCACGTGATCGAAATGCCATTATAAAGCTCGTGAGAAGTGTCCCACTCGAGCGCAAGCGCACTCGTGGGTCAAAATTCTCACTCACATATAATGATGCATTTCTATCACTTTATTATATAATATACTATTTCTATTATTCATTTTTATGAAAAAAAAGAAGAGCGTCAAAAAACTAAAATCCATATTTTAGAAGTTCGGCGTGGTTTTCTATGGAATCCTAAGCTTTGGTGTTAAAAGCTGCTGTGCTTTATTCAGATACAAAATGAATACAGTTCGTATTTATTGCATGTTAACTATTAATTTGTACTTATGCGCTCGTCTGTTTATTTCCAGAAACAAGTTAACATTAAAATAAATGATAAAGGCTCTGATTTTTTAATAATCTGTTAACAAGGTGGGTTGAGCCTCTGAATGAGAGAAGCAAAAGTCAGTTGGTGTAAAACCGCAAGTTACATGCTCTAGTTCTTTCTTGCGATTCAGTAGTGCGCCGGACGCACGCACGTCCTGCCATCGCACGTGACGTATGTCCTCGCCTATTACGTCAGTCCCTCGATTTCAGACCCATTGTACCATGAAAACTCGGCCAGATTATTCGGTTCGTAATTCTCTATTGTCACCAAAATGGCTAGTCTTCATTGCAATTCTATTTATGTATAAGCTAGTTGCGTGCTTTGTTATGTAATATCTGCGATATAGGAAAAGTAATCGAAATTTTATAGTAGTCATTAATGGATTACCGTAGTTACTTTAATATGGTTGATATGTCTCGCAATAACAAAAACAGGTTAATGATAGTGATTTGATTTACTGTTAGGTTCAATGACGTATTTCAGCAAAACTATTGTTAAGAATGAAATACGATGCAACTGCAGATTATTCAAGTGGAATATTTTTTGAATTTTTTACTGAATGAAAATTGAGAAACGTCCTCAAAATTGGAGCGCTGCTAAAGCTAAAAACCGACATTAGAGGTTAACCGAGTTTGAGCAACAATATTTTAGCCTTTTGTTGCCATATTACAAAGCATCTCAAGGACTGAAGGCGATTTATGGCGACAATAAATTACTTTATGAATTCGTATCAAGACGTCCAGAAAGAGAACAATAACAATAACCTGTGTGGCTTTGTTTCTAATAATAAAACACAGTTTACTCAAGTTGACATGAATTTTTTAACACTGCATTGTGGTAAGAAGCAATGACATTTTCTTCTCATTCACTGATTTTACAATAAATTGTTGCCACTACCGGCTGACACTTTTGTAATCAAAACAATTAAAA
Organism: Tribolium freemani; assembly: GCA_939628115.1. NCBI lineage: Eukaryota > Metazoa > Arthropoda > Insecta > Coleoptera > Tenebrionidae > Tribolium > Tribolium freemani. Next base: position 11,699,919 of record OW626785.1, on the reverse strand, counting down.
TGAGGTTAAAGTTGTGAGACAATATTGCAAGGTTTCACAAAAAAGCTCAAACTGAAATAGGTACGCCAAACCTGAAAAAATAATAACTAGGCTAAGATCACTTCGAAATAAAAGTATACCAAAAACTAATAGGAAATTAAAATATTCTTGTTTCAAAAGAGTACAAACGTTTTTCAGAAATAAAAATATATAAAAAAATGTTTTTTTTAAAAAAGGTTTTATTTAATAGATGCTTTAAAAAGTAAAAAATAATGTATTTCAATCACAGGCGAATATTTTTTCTTACAGGTTAAAATTATAAAATTTATAAAAACTTTGGGAGTTGTCAACTGAACAAAGTAATTCTGTAATGCCGTAGTTTTATAACTCCCAAAGCTTTTAGAATTTTAACCTGTAAGAAAAAATATTCTCCTGTGATTGAAATACATTATTTTTTACTTAGTTAGTTGCATAGACTAGCTGATTTCATAGGTTTTCATTAGTTTATGAAGTTAAGCAGCACTGACCCCGGTCATTCCTTGGATGGGTGACCGGATAATGTAATGCCAAAAACATCGCAACTAACTCGTCTTTCGGAGGAGACGTTAAGCCGTCGGTCCCGGTCACTACTAGTTAGTGGTCGTTAGGTCAGGTCAGAGGCTGTAGATGCGACCTGAAAACTCTGGCACTTGGGTGATGGCATTACCACCATACGCATATTTATATTTATTTTTTTTATTTAACTTTTTAGAGCATCTATTAAATAAAAGCTTTTTTTTAAAAAAACATTTTTTTATATATTTTTATTTTTTGCTTTTTAGTCTTTATTTATTGCTTAGATTTATTGTTATTACACTGTGCATCTACCGTGACGTCCAAATGACCAACATACCGTCTATGTCGGTATAATTTACGGTATGTACAAATCGAGAACCCCTTTGTAAACATAGCCTAAAATTTTAAAACCTCATTTAACACCTTTAGGGGGTAATTAACTATATAGAATTGCGTTGTCACGCAGATTACGTAAGCATGTTAAATTTCATTTCATTGCGACTACAGGAATCCTCTCAAATTTACAAATCGAGAACCCTCTTGTAAACATAACCTAAAACTTCAAAACCCCATTTAACCTTTTTAGGGGGTATTAAACTACATAGGATTGCATTGTCACGCAGATTAAGTAAGTATGTAAAATTTCAATTCAGTGGGACAACGGGAACCCTTTCAAATTTGGCTCCGAAAAAATAACCGACAGACAGATAACATTGTGAGTTAAATAAAAGCTTTTAAAAAGAGGTTCTCAGTTTTTAACTCGTTTAACGCTGATTTGTAAGTTTTTAATGATTATTTGAAAATTGCATCAAACGTTAGTTAGGAAAAGCAAAAGCCGCTAGTTTTTTACATTTTTGCTTCATAAAAATATGTGGACTGAGACCCTGCATCGAAATGTTCGTACTGGTTTTGTAAGTCACTTGTGAGCAAAATATTAAGTGGCTATTGCCGGCAACGAAATTGCAAATAAATTTTTAATAAGTGCTTATTATTTTTTTCAGGCTTGATTGTCGTCGCCGTTAGTTAATATTCTTGCATCGACCAAAGCTTACGTCACTTTACGTGACAAAAAACGAAAGTTATTCTTATCACTAAGTATTCCTAGTGCTTAGAGGACACTGCCGATGTCTTAACATTGTTGACTGACTTTAAATAGCACGCTATCTGAGTTTATGCGACCGTTGGTTTGCTAATTGAAAAAATAAATTGTATTTCAGGCGATACGTTTGTGTGCACTAGAAATTAAAATATTTTTTTACTACTTTGCGAGGTGTTAAAAATCCGGTGAGAGGAAGCGAAGCACTTCAATTTACAAGTTATTCAATCATTCTGTTTCCACCTTTATTTGCTTTACATACTTATTCGACTAATACTATAAGTACATTGCTCGACATACTGACCTTACATCCTTCGCACGTGAAAGCTCCAAAATGAAATCCCGCTGCTGGTTCGCCACATACTTTGCACGTTTGGTTCATCTGCAAAAATAAAAAATCAATTGGTGTGTCTGACAGCTTGATTAAAGTTGTAGTAATTAATTTACGATTCCAATAAAAATGTTTTTAATTACGGATAAATTTATACGATGTGTCTGTCATCCCGCACGTTTGTTATTAAAAATCGAGTTGAAAGGTCATATAATTAGCGCTAAGTAGTACATGTCATATTTGAATTATGTCCGTTAATTATTTTGTCGTCTGCAATTTGGCCAATGAGCATTTTTGGGTCGTACACATATTTTAGATGACGATCTTTATGAAATATTGAGGTCGCAAAGAGGTCACGACACGGATAACAGTGAGGATTAGTTTCATGATTTCATTAAGGACGAGCATCTTCAAGTTCCTCCATAATTCCTCCATCAGGTTCGCTGTTAATAGTATATCTTATTGAGGCCATAAAATCAAGTACGTTTATAATAATACAACGTAAAACTGAAACGCAAAAATAATAAATATTGAGGAAAATTGCTGTTTTACCTGCTCGTGACTCTATACATTACAGGCAACGGATAAATTTTTCATTGCAATGATATAATGAGGCTCAAAATTGTAGCCAAGTTTCCGACTATTGTGCGATTGTTCAGTCGAGCTGCGCTAAACAAAACTAATAAATTACTAATGATCCGGGCCTCAATAAAACGGCATTTGACCGTGATAAGTGTAACACAGAAAGTCTCTGTTGTGTAAATCCTGACACGGTAAAACGACTGCGAAATCAAAAGTGCTGCTTTTTCTAGCGGAACTGCAAAATATTGTTTGATGCGGCACCACCCGCATCTACTCCAATAAAATTCACAAATTCCTTCCAAAGGTGAACCCGTTATTGTGATTTATTTCACCATACAATTTGTGACAACAACCGCCTGTGTCATCATATAAATTATAAGCCCGTCATTCGGCGATGCTTTTAACAATGGCAATTGCTCGCGATGTTACCCATAAATTCCCGCCGAATATCTTCTCTGGCAGAATGAGGGCGATCTCGCATTTTGCCCAAGATTTATAACCCAAAATCAATTCCAGAAATTTCAAGGTCCTGATTTTAGAAAATTGTCGCAAAAAGAGGTATTTTTTAAGTTTTAAATGTTTAACTAAACGCCAGAGTAAGGACCTAATAAGAATTGATCATTATCCTTGCAGTAATTCAGAAGGACTCTCTTTTGCTGTTTTTCTGCCAGGAGTGGCTTATCTATCGCGAAATCGGATCGAATATGCTAACAGGAATTGTGTTATTTGTTATTAGCATAAATTCAGTGTTTAATTGTTACCTTGTTTTTGTTTGTTAATTAAAACGTAATCTTGAGTTCTGATGCACTTCTTCCTTGCAATTAGGCTCAGGGTTAGTGCGATTATAAGCAGAAAATCAGTTAACATTATATAGCCATTGCAAAATATCATCACAATTGCGTGTTACTAAACGTGCATTGTAATGATACGTCTTGTCAATTTGCCGAATCTCGAGTAGATAAGAGGTTTCCAAATTTGCTGAAATTTAATGTCGCCAAAGTTGTAAAAAAGTCATACAAATAGTTGGTTGCACTTGTGCAATTACTATAAATAAACGACTTTTAGTTTTGCAATCCTATGGATAGTTATTTAAACGATATATAAAACAAACTCAAGGAAAGTGAAAACAATTGTTTACTTAAAATAGTTTGGTTCTCATGACCTACCCATTTGCCGCGGTTAAAGTTTCATGCATGGTCTACCCAAATGCTATTATTTTCGTGTGTAATTAGGATATGTGAAACATGTCGTAGCCTTGTCTCTTCACTAAGTCAATTATTATGGCGGTTTCATAAATTTTTCGCTTTGATTGATTTTGCAAAGTCTTTTGTAACGTCTGGTTAATTAGATGGTAGATCGGGTCTTCCCGCCGCCGTTCTGATGACCTATTTATTTAAGATTACTTTATGAATATCTCTCTCGTTAAGCAGGGTTACCGGGAAGTTACTTCATTTTCATAATTCACAACGAGGCCATCTTATGTTGATCTCTTTATGTGTTTAGAGCCATTTATAAGAGAGAAGAACGATTTCGAGATAATAAATTACGGTGAGATGCTTCATTATGAAACCAAATATCTTTTTAAATTTTAATTAACTCTCTGCTTTTATTCAGACGAACCATTTCGACGGGACAAAGTGAAAAGCATTTATTATCACCATAATTACATAATATTCATTAATTCATGGAAAATAAAGTTTATCGGAACAATTCCACTACATAATTTATAACCACTTGAATTTTTATAAATTAACATCAAAAGTAAAAATTAAAGTTACCATCATTGTGGATAAATATTTAACTGTAAAAAATGTTTTGCGCCGATATGAATATATTATACAAATATGGACCATGTTCTGAGCGATCAAAATGACAGTAGAAAAGACATAATACGGTGTATATGATAATGAGTCGTTTAAAAAACGAAATAAAATAGTTTTGATATTGCAATACAAAGAGCCGACATATAAAATAAACCAAATAGGAATATTTATCATTCATGTGATATTTATTGTATTTGATATTGTATTTTTATTACCCAACCTAATTGGATAACTCTGTAGCTATAAAGTAATGTGTGGTCCTCATATGAAATGCTGATATTTAAAAAAATGTCAACAAATAATTACATTCTCCGGATGACACTCCTATATTAATTTATATTCAAAAAAATTTATTGGCCAATAAAAGTCCATACGTTTTATGTAATTTACCAAAAATGAATCTTTTTTATTAAGTTAACTCCATGAATGTTTTAGTGTAGGTACAACTGTAACAGATGAAACCTAAAATGCCTAAATGTTCTTTTTGAAGCTCTCTCAAGTTTTCTAATAAAGCTCTCTAAAGCATTAGGCTTTAACTTAAAAATTTAATAACAATTTGCCCTAAAAATTATCACAAAATAACGTTATTAATGCCATTTATTCATTGATTAATCGTATTATTTATTGTTATTTTAAATGTTTTATGTGCAATTTGTTGATGTTATTATAATCAAATACCAGGAAAAAAAATCAACAAAATTTGACTTGTTGGAAAAACTATAGCTGCAAAAAAATTGTGAAAGACGTTTTAAAAATTGAAAATTTAGAGACAACTTAAATATCTAATTTAATAAGAAAGTATTTTTTATTATAGACCTAAAATGGTTAAGTGTTCTTATTAAAGAAATGCTTTAGAGAAAATATGTATAAGGTATGAAGAAAAACATCAGGCATCCAAGAGAAATTTATAGCAAACATAAGAAGACGATTGTTATGACAAAATATGTAATATTTATTTCGATTTAAAAAACTCGTTTGGATAAATATAACAATCAAGTCAGTTCCTAACAGGGATAAAAAAACTTGTAAAATTGGTCGTGTAAAGTTAAGAAAAACAGCATACTATAGGGAAAAAAATCTATTGTCAATTTTTTATCTTTTCTATATTAAATCTAAATTATTATAAATTTTGTGCTTAACGAAAAACATACGAAAACTGTATAACGTTTCTCTGTAATGACGTTAGAGGAATATACGTTTAGCCCACCCGTCAATATTTTTAAATAGTTTACTTCTATTCAAATGATAGGTATATTATTTTTTTCTTTCAGTAAAATGTGTTGTTAATGCTTTTTTTAAGAAAATCACTATGAACGCTATAGTTGATAAGTTTAATTTCTATTTGTATAAAGACTCTGGAAAAATTTGTGGCTGTAAATACACACACCTTTAGTAAATACATACTTGTAGGTTTTTAATAACGGTTAAAGATGTTTTACATATTTTTTATTAAAGGAAAGCGTGTTGTGGAGAAATTAAGTGGAAACTACCGTATTTTGTGCCTTGACTATTTTTTTTTATTCAAGGTACAATACTTAGTAGATATTACAAAGCAATCAATTTGATTTACTTAAGAAAAGCACCGTAAGAATGGGCAAAATAAATATATTCCCACAGCCAACGTTTGGCGATGAATGCATTTTTTAAGAATGAGCTCAGGTTCATAATCATTAAAATTTCAAGGCTAGAATTGTCGACAGGAAAATGATCTATTTATTATTTCGCCGTTTCAGCGCGCTGTGGATTTTCAAACACATGTTTCGATCATGTCAAGAATCTAGATCCATTATTTAAGAGCTCTATTGTAATTGCATCAACGCTGTTAAAGAAGATAAACGCTTTTCATCAAACTAGTAATTTAATGTGATTTATAGAAAGAGCACATTGTCAAGCATGATCGGTCGAAAAAAGTGTATCATCATGATAGCATCGCTCAGTAACAAGATAGGAGTGACGTTTCTTTGCAGTGGAAAAACGTTCGCCAGCTTTTAACTTTTGTTGCTCCTCTTCCTTTCAATCTAAATTTGAAGCACATTTCAACGAGTTCAAGTAGAACTATTAACACATTAATCTTGCGCTTCAATCATAACAGAACGTGATGGTTCGCATTTTATAATTACATATTTTTGGAATGCCTAGACGAGCGAGATTGCTTGGCTAACATACCGTAACAAACTTTTAATATTAAAAATGTTACTTTAAGCGACTATTATAAAAAACTCATACAAGATCACGATGTTTCCACCTACTACATAATGAGAAGATTAAAACGCACCAGAGTGAAGATCGCGGGTTCGATCAAACGAAGAGGTGTTGAATTGAGGCTTCACGACGAGAAGGAGGAACCGTTTAGTGATGTTCTCCGACCCGCGTCCAGCCCATCAATCATTGCACACCTGATATTCTGATCCAGATCTCTTTGTAGATGCCGACAAGGTCCAGCATTAGTCTGGACAACGCTTCCTAGTTGTCAAAACACCAACTCTGAGCACCTTGCACGAAAATTTTGATTCGAGATTGATTACCAATTTCCTCTAAATAATTTTCTGCCCGAGCAGAAATCCCAACTATTTGAATTTCAGTGTAATAAAAGTACCGTAATCCAAGTCATCATCTGGCAGTTTTTCTCTGAAATTGATTGAACGGCGACTTAATTTAGTACATAAAAATGTTATTAAATCAAGAGCGTTAACAAACTGAAAATTTAATTATATTATCAATCAAATCACCATTAAAATCTCTTTTTGCTCGTAAAAATTAAACAGATAGATGAGTCAAAAGTGACAACATAATAATTCGTGAAAACCGAGAGGTAATTTCGGAGAAAATAGCGATTCTCACTAATTTCGAGGTGATGGGTTATTTTAAAAGTGGAGCTTGTGTTCGTGAACTATGCTTCTTTGACTAATTATATGTATCATCAAACCTGCCTACACTAATCACAGGCAATAAATGAAAGAGTTTAGATTTAAACCGTCGTGCGGCTTTTACATTCACTGATGGCAATTTAACTTTCTTCAAGTAATTTCAAATTATTTTTTGATTCGGGTGAATAATGGCCTAATAAAACGTTTTATTTCCCGGTTTAAGTGTGTGCCGAGCGAAACTACGACTCATCAATATAATCAGGATTTTTTAGTTTATTGCTTTTTTAGATTATTTATATTTTTGATCAAAATCCAACTCATTTGACAATTTTGTTTCGACCTAAATAAAGTGCCTAAATTAAATATTATGTAAACTAATATAATGCTAGTTTAAGAGGTAGGTACAAAAAGCTAGGTAAATCGAATTATTTATAAAAAGCTTCAATCAAAATTTAAACCAAAAATATCCGAGATCTGTTTATGAAATTTAGTAAAAGAAAAATTGTGGTGAAGAAACAGGAGTAATGTGTAAATTGGCAAACCGACAAAAGAGCTCGCGACAAAATAGCCCCGACAAAATAGCCCACCGACAAAATGGCCCACCGCATCGACAGAATAATCCACCGATAAAATAGCTCCCGACAAAATAGCCCAGCGACAAGACAGAGCCCTCCACTGAAATATTGGGTGTTGGGAAAATGTAAAATATTTGGGGAGGTAATAACATGAGATCGAAAATGAACTAAATTAGAGCAGATTGTGCCAATGGAATTTTAGCGAAATGTCAAAAATTGACAGATCAAAATTTGAAAACAATTTTTCAAAAATTGATTTCTTGCTTATTAAAATTATTCCGAAATAGTGTTTACCATCCGACAAAAAGCTTACGTTATAAAAACATATTTTCGAACGGTTGAAAAAAGAAATGGGGACAGAAAATATTCAAATGGTGAATGCTCAACAGTTTCGAAAGAAAAAAAAAATAAATTAATGAATTAATTAATGTAATAATTTAAAAAATACTGACAATGAAGCACAATAGGCCTGATCTTTTTGTTCTCTACTTATTTTCTAAATGACAATTGATTTTTATAATTTCTTTGTATATAACTTGCATAAAAAGCACTTTATATGACACCTAAACACAAAAACAAAAACAAAGAATAATCAGCCCATATAAAATAAAGCTAAAACAAAAACAAAAAGCTTTTTGTGTGACACTCCCAATATGTATATAGTTTCTATAGCATTGTAATTTTATTTTCTTCTATTTTTGAATTTGTTTGGCTTTATTTTCTTAATTTTTGATACCCACCAGAAAGACAAAACCATGTACTATCTAAAAAACTAATCAAAAATGTCAGTTCTCAATTAAAAAAAAAAATGGCAGTCATTACTGAAAATCAAATAACATCAGAAATGTCATTCTGGTATCAAAATGTAGCATTTAAGAATATAAAATCGATCTGTTCGAGATTTTTTTTAAATGACTCATAACAAAAATATAAATTTTATGCGTTACTTTGATTCAATCGGTATACCAAATATGAAATGTCCTATACATAATTATGACATTTTGTTATCATTTGGTAACTCAAGATTTACCTACGTAATAGGATTGAATAAATCTTCATTCAACTAATTTGTTGATCCGTTTGAAATTTGAACTTACTAACAAAAGTAACTACAAAACTAATTGTTTAATTTTTAATTTATCTGTTTACACCATTTAAAACATAGAACAATTTTTTAGTCGTCTTATTAATCCCAAAATTTGTCTGTGATTGGAATGAGCTATTTTATTAATGGGCTGTTTTGTCGCTAGGCTATTTTGTCGAGGGCTATTTTGTCGGGGGCTATTTAGTCGGGGGCTATTTTGTCGGGGGCTTTTTTGTCGTTGGGCCATTTTGTCGTTGGTCTATTTTGTCGGTGGGCTATTTTGTCGGGGCTATTTTGTCGCGGGCTTTTTTGTCTGGTCACGGTGTAAATTATCTATTAGCTGGAATGACGTTGTTTTTCAAAACAATTTTTTTAACTAATAAATGATAATTTGAGGACAGAAATGTACATTTTTTAGAGTTGGTAACACTGATTTATGTCCACACTACTCAGACTACCGAGTTCACGAGTTGAACAAAAAATTTGTTCCCAAAAAAGCTTTCAATTTCGATTTAAAAATATTGAAAGATTTTTCTCTGAAATATACAGACAAAACTTTAAGAAAATTCGTCATGTCATATCGAGTACAACTTTTATTCTAGATATCCTGTTAAATAAACAAAGGCACACTTTTGCAAATAATTATTATTAAATGCAATTTCTCTTAAATGGCCTTTTTAGAAACAAATACAGTAAAACCAGAACGCACAAACATAAGTAGGGAGAGTCAAGATTTTTTGACATGAATCTTGGACACTCACAGGAATAATAAGAACGTTCTTGAGCTTCATGAAGCACTAGTTAAAATAATACCAGAAAATGTAATTTCTAAAATATTTATAGAGTTTTAAGAATTTTTTAGTTTTTAGCCGCTCACGATCTCTGGGAGAGGCTGACCGTTTTTGAATAAATCTAATTATTGATTTTGGTGTGAGTGTGGAATTTAGCTGAAATAGTTTTTGCATACATTTCGATTTCTTGGAGTCGTTATTAATTTCAAGTCAATATTTGAGTTTGAGCCAAAATATTGACTCAAAACGCTGGTTTATATTATCGACACGTAGCAGGTTATTTATGAAGGCTTAAGGTTGCTGACAAGGACTGTTTCATTGTATCTTTGGAAAATGTATTCAAAGAGGATGCGGAGTAAGTGCAAAAACTGAACGCATGCATGTGGTGCTTTACATACAAAATGATACTTAATGAAGGTTTACATTCGACTTGCATAAAGTTGCTAAAATTGAGTGGTCAAGCTCTTTCGAGTCTCATTTTTCAATTTTTGTTAGTTATTATTATTTTAATTATCGCCTTATATATCACGCCGCTAATTCAATTTGCATAACTTTAGATAATCATAAAATAATTTTATTAAAATGCTAGTAAAACGTACCATAATTCAGAAAAATTGACATGGCATCCGAACCCGAAATTCTTTAAACAAAAACACCTAATAAATAAATTTGGCTTAAAATAATTACAAAAGTGAGGAAGACAGGCTGCGATGTGTTAAGGAGGCGTTTACATGTCAAATACGGATAAAGACTCTTTTGAATCACAAAACCTCCAGAGATAAGCCTGGGATTTTAAAGAGTAATAAAATTGTAGTTCAAAATTTTATAACACTCTTTTAACATATCTCACTGATTTATAGCTTTGCTTTTATATAATTCATGTTTTAATGTTTTTTCTATGGAAATGCAAACTTTATTGGAGTCGCGGTGTTTTCTAGCCGTTGCAATATGGGTAAAGAGAATAATGAGGAAGATTATCCAGGTAATGATCTTTCAGACAATAATCGTAATGACTACGGTTTGTTGTCTTGCAATCATGTTCCATATTTGCCGCAAGAAGGCCATCACCCACACAGTTAGATTGATTGCTTTTCGTAATTGGTAATTTTCATTTTGATTCTTTTGTGTGCACTCTCAAAATTACCATAGCCATTAATGGTAATTAATTGGAAAATGGTTTAACATAAATTTTGTATTAAATAAAAATGTGAGTGCTTGCTTTACCAGCTCTGTGTTGCTCATTAATTTACTTCCATGGGTGGGTATCTGAAGTGTTTACGGTTGAATATATTCGTACCTAATTTATAATTACTTGTAATTACGTGAAAGTGATTTCTGCTCGTCTTCTGTTTTACTACCCATTGTTCTCAGTACCCGGCTTTTAACGTTTTTATTCTAATAGTTGCGTTTTTTGCAAAAACGGAGCCGGACACAATATGTTGCTGGATTTCTTGTAATTAGGCTCCAATCATTAATTGTCATCAATAATGGATGTTTTACTTATAGTTAACAAATTTTTACGAGCACTTTCTCCCATTATAACAATTAGAGAGAAAATACTTTGAGCAAATGAACGGCTCAAGTCGAAAAACAATAAGAGGATACGAGAAGATGTAAATCAAAATTGCTACACCGACAAACTAATTAAGAATTAACTAAACGTTTATTTGTCATTTTGTTGCGTTTCCGGCGACTTCTAATTGCACATTTTTCCAGCGTGACTTTGTTCTATTTCCACAGGATTTGAGAAATAAACCATTTTAGATTGTGATTATTTGTTGCTCGACCAGCTATGACATTATTACGCATGCACATCAAGACAATATTTTTGTTGCCAAATCGCGAATGTAATTGTTTGAAAACCAGCCGAAATCACCAAAATTAAAAGACTTAGATAATGGGCTTGCTAAAGTGTTGCTGGAAAAGTTATAGCATAGCTGTTTAAAAATAAAGATTCAGTTAAAAGCATTTCTTAGATTATTACCTACTTAATGAATCACACGTCAAGTTTTTATGTGATTCTCAAAATAATGCATAATTTCAATCGTGTTATAAAAATACGCGGTGACATCATGTGGAGTAAAATCTGGGTGTTATTTTCAAAGAATAATCAGTGAAAAACCGCAACAGGATCTGTGGGACTGTGGGAATCTTTAATTTTACTTTCTCGATTTATTTATTTTAACTTTGCCTCAGGTTGTGTTCCGATAAACTTAATGAAAACATGACTAATTTCTCAATGTGCTAATGTTCGGGACAAATGAAATTGTATTTTCACAACACACTTTTTTAGTGTGTCACATGGTGTTTATTGAAGCAAATTTCGTTACAAAAATACTCATTTCAACAGACTGAGATGGTGATTGATGGGTACTGTCACCAATTGTGAGACTCAAATTGGTTACATGGCGGTAGTGAAGGTGAAGACGTTGATTTCCGCATTTTTTATGCCAAATAATTTGTTTGCTTGAACGGTTCTCGGAAGTTAAGCGATTTTAATCATACTTCATCTTAATACCAAGTAATTCATGTTGTTAATAGCTCGATTTTATGGAAATATTGTTTTGTTACGATTTTTCTCCTGGAATTAATCGTGCTATATTATAGTAATTTATACAAGTGCATATGGGTAGGCTTTGCCTCGGTGAACATTGTTAGGTATAGGACAAACATTCCATACTGACAGATCCATATTTATTGCATATTAACTTACGTCCAACCAGACAATTACTTAGAGGGCACTAAATTTGAAAGATGTGCTTGTAATAAACGAGAGAAGGTGTTTGCGGCGCAATTTTTCAAATACCTCTCGAAATAAGAATAATCAAACAAATTTTAAAATTTACAAAAGATAGGCCAACACAATTAAATTTAAAAGCTCACTCATATCCTGCAAACATTATTTAAACATAGATTAGTAGGTACATTTATGATATTTTTAATTTTGATTTTTGGAAAAAAAATTTATCTATAAACCGTTTTACATTTTTACAAAATAACTAGAGAATACATAACACAAAATTATAGGCTTTGCAGATCGTTATCGGTTCAAAATGGTGTAAAATTAATTTTTTCCTTCAGAAGGAATTGGGCAATATGACAATTATAGTTAGGTCTTTTTCCGAAATTTGTTTCACATCACCATCCTCTCACAGCGAGTTCTTGGGAGATGGTGCAAGAGATGGCAGCAGGTTATAGATTCTCGAATTAAATTCAACGGTACATGAAATTATGAACAGATCAGTTAATTAATGAATAACAAATTTTCTCTTAGATATAGCTATATTAAAAAAGAAAACGAATTTGCGACTTGCAAAAGCGTGACATATTTTTCACGTTTGTGCCATAATTGCTAAGTTTATTGTGAATTTGTGTATTTGGTGAAATAAAGTGTTTGTTTCTATTTTATTATAAACTTGCAAATCATAATAAATTGTTACATTTAAATCACAATATGTGTCAAATGCGAGCGCGTGATTCTAACGAAATGACCAAATATTTGCGGGTTTTTCAAGTGATCTAATTATAAGCAGGATGAGTAAGCTACAACTTTATGTATTATTCATAAAAATGAGTAGAAATCTAAATCCGACGGAACAATATTGACTCAAGAGAGCCATTCATTCGCTGCATTTTTGATATTTGTTTATAAATTATGTGTTTAGCCTAATAATGGCTTGCATTCGTTCCGGTGCTTTTCAGTGGCTTCTTGTGCCTCTGACCACATTTTACTGCGGAATCGGGATTAGAGTCCTGGGGTTAAGTTTTCTCGGTATTGGGAATAGAGAGTTAGGAGTCGTTAAAATGACAATAAAATTTTGAGAATCACTAATCTTTGGTTTGAGGGGAATATTTGCAGTTTCCGGCGGAAGGTTTGCCGTCTGATCGATCACAGCAGTCTCCTTGAGATCGGCGCTTAATTGCGCATTGAAATCTCCGCCAAGTAGCGTAAATAAACAAAACATACCTTAGCTCGAAAAGTGAATAATTGTCTTAAAGTCCTTGCAAGGTCCTATGACACACGCGACACTATCTGGCCGACATCACTTTGCACATGTCTTGAGCTTCGGAGTGATCTAGTTTAATAAACGAAGATTTAACACTCGTTAATAATAAAAACAACCACACTTTCACTGGTGTTAATTTTGAAATCCCACAATTTAGGTGATGTTAATCTAATCACTTAACACTAAGATCGAGTCCATTTATTGAGCAAGGTCTAATGAGAAGAAGTGGAGTAATGACTCGAAGTGACGGCGATTGTTGTCGTTAATGTCGTAATGGGGTGTCCTCAGTTGTCCCCTACGGGTAACTTGATGCACCACAACGAAGATCAAACGAAGAATGACTATGGAAACTCCTCCAACTTGAGATACCGCTGCCGGGAGGGGATTCTCTACCTGTTGAAGATAGCCGTTCGTGCGAGTGGGGGCCATAGGAGGGGTAAAATATTGATGTTTGAATTAGTGTCGTACAGACAAGCAACTTCTTTTTTATATCATAAGTTTCAAGTCATTGGTGTGATTTCAATGGTGGGGAATGTTGTACGAACCTTACGGTCTATTTTTAAGCTTGCGGCTTTGGCTCAGTCTAACGTTGAAATCACCGGACGGACGCCGCGAGCTTTCATTCCCGGAGAAACATAAAAGGGGCACATGATAACTGCTAAGTACAATTTCTGCAAATTGACACTAGCCAAATTGCATTAGATATGGTTCTTTAGGAACTCATATTCAGCAATAAAATTAAACGCACGAGATACAGTCGAATTTTAAATTTATTTATTTGTTTTAAGTTGGTACTGTAAATTTAATTAACAGTTTTTAAAACCAATTTTGTGGCTAAACCTACTTAAATGTAAATTTACGTAGGAATTTGTAAAATAAGTTTGTTTACTAACAAATTATGATGCAAAAAATGATGCGGTTCTACTAATTTCAAATTAGTGATTTTTGCATACTTTTTATGGACTAACCGCTACATTTTTTATTCTTATAAATTTGTCAGAGATGGACAACACCACAGTACCTTCCTACAACAAAAATTTAACAGGTTTCTCAAAAAATGATAACATTGACTTTAGGTGTGCTCTATTTCGCTCCAGTTATGTACCTAATAGTTTTAATTATTAAATATTTTTTAAGTTATAAACATTTTCTTTTTTTTTGTTTGGATTTAATTAACCCCACTTTAATATTTTCAAATATGTTTTTTTTTTCGGTTAGATTGGATTATTATTACTATTTATAAAATATTAGAATATCTTAAGCATGACCTCATGGACTGTATGTAGATTGATTACAAAATTTTTATAACGCGCCGAGTTTTCTTTTTAAACGGTAAATAAAGGACTTATCTATGATATTAATTAATTAATTTTGATAGGATGATTTTCTTTGACTGGGTGGTGTGTTTATTCTGATTAATTTAAACTCATTCAATCTGTTGTGATTTCCATAAAAAAATAGTCTTGAAATGATATAAAAAAATCCGATCTGGTAGAGGACTTAAAGGTATTTCTGCCAGTTTTGTTCCTATGCTATACTTTGACTTTGATTTTCGCTATTATCTTTCTTTGCAAGATTTTTTAAATTTTTCAAATAACGCTTGACAAAATAAATTCTACTAAAAGAATGTCCTTTCAGAAGACTTGTAAGGCTATTCGCCAATCTTTTCTCTTTTGCTATACGTTGTCTTTGACTTTAATTATTACTTTTTATGCATTTTTTTTCAAATTTTGTAACGATAATCGTCAGAAAAAAATCCACCATAGACAGGGATTTTTAAAGAAAATTTCTACTTGTAAGTATCTCCAACAGTTTTTTTCTCTATGCCCTTACATTGACTTGATAGTTGTTTTTTTTGCAATATTTTTTTAAATTTTCAAACGATACTTGTCAGAAAAAAATTCTATCATCGACAAGGATTTTTGTAGAGGACTTACAAGCATCTTAAGTTATTTTATTATGTTATATTTTAACTTTGCCTATTACCTTTACCTGGCGGAAAAATATGCCACTATCAACAAAAGTTTTCAAAAAACTCCTGCTGCAGAACTTATAAGTATCTCCAGTTCTTTTTGACTTTGGCTCAATTTATTACATTTTTTTTTATATAAATGATTTAGTGATTTTCAAAGAAGGTCTTTCCAGAGGACTTACAGGAATTGCTGCTCGTTTTTTTTTCACTATGTTATACATTTGACTTTGGAAATTACCTGTTTTTGAATTTTTTTTTAAATTTTTAAGTGATACCTGACAGAAGGAATAAATTTTACCATCCACAAGAATTTTTAAAGAATATTAAATAGCCTTCACAATTTACGTCAATTATATCTTTATTTGATTCATTTTTGATTTGTCACTATTTATTTTAACTTTATTGTGGGTAATAAAATAACTGCTCCTTTTCTAATTATTTAATTTTGCCAAATTTAATTTCTAATATTTTTCTAATATTTTTACATATCCGAGTACTTTTAAACTAACTAATTAATGTTTGTCATTATTCTTTATTATTAGATCATTTCAGCAAAATTGTCTTTTTATTGAAACATTGTTTTTTTTTTAATTAACCATCATCCGTATTGGAAACACCGTTTTTTTAAGTTACTTTAAGGTATAACAAATCGGTAAAATACGGTACATACAAATGTATGTTACTTATTTTTACGTTTTTTCGATCATATTGTAATTGTTGATAATTACAATCAATTATTTGCACATTTTTAGTTAACAAACTGTTAATTCTATAAAAATTTTGATTAGAGTTAAGTTTTGGCACATATTAATTACGAAAACATTCTTTAAAAAGCAAAAAATTTACAATCTGATGTTGTAGTTGTTTTTTTTTTATTTGACGAAACAACTTTCGCTTTTCTTCTTTACTTTATTGGCTTGACTACCTTTATTCAGAAACTGAAATAGCGGTTAGATTACAACAGTTTTTAATTCACAAAACAAAAATCTTTGAGCTTTGAGCTTGGCCGTTTTTCTAAAAATCGTGTTTTTTGGGTCGTATCGTGTGAAACTTTACGACTCTTATTTCATGTGAAACACAAGTCGTTTACGAATAAATTTCTGATTTAATTTTGCTGAAAAGAGTTCGAAACGTGGCAGAAGATATCGAATGCAAATGGTGATTTTAATGGTAGAGCAGACAAGAATTGCATTTGTTTCAAAGGCTATGGTAATGGTGTCTGTTATTCATAGGCATTTTCACAGAAATTTAGTTTAATAAAACACCATTGTTACGATCATCGTGCATTGTTTTCACTTTTAATTAAATTCCCACATTAAAACGAACCTGACATTGAACCAAATAAAATTACGTTATGACGCGTGCGGTTAACTGTGTGGATCAACCGCGACCATGAAGAAATAAAAACCATTGTTACTCATGAACAACGAATTACATGCCTAATTATGTAGAGCATGAATATTAAATAATTGGGTGATTACTCATTGACAAGAGGAAATTAAAAATTAGTCGTTGGCAAATTGCCAAATGTTGCAAAAGACTGCGACATGCCACACTTTAATAAACTGCGGAGATCAGGATTAGCTGCGTTAATGACACATTTGCAACCATTTTTTCGACAATTTTGAAATACTTTGCTCGGTATGGCCTTCCCAAGCTCCCGAAAATGCATATCTTATGAGGCATTGAGGGTTATCGTCAAACCAAACGCACAATCTGACACATATACACAATCATGTGCATTAATTAACAAATAAATTCGGCTAATGAGACGAATCTTGTCATCTGGGTTTCACAACGCACATTCTTAGACCAAAATCATTTTAAGCAGTATTGGTTAAAGAGGACGTGAAATCTTTACAATAATTTAATTAATTTGATTTATCGAAAGCGAAAACGGTAAATTACTTTTGTGTAGGTGTTCGAAAGTTTGGAAAATTTTAGAATGGGTATAGTGACTCTAAGTAAATAATGTAGTGTGAGAATAAAATTTAGGATGCGTGTTAAGGTGAAAAGAAAATAAGTGTTTATTCAATTACTCGTTAATCGGAAATATCGTAATTTAAAGTGTCAAGACTTGATTTAAGGTCTTACAGACGTGTGCTACTCTCCTAAAAATTGTTTTATAAAAAAAATGCTTAGAAAGCCTATCCTAGGGGTTTAGATCGCATTAAATACGTTGATAATCTTAATATGCAATAATGCTCTGATGCATGTTTATAGTGCATGTTACTAACTCTATAATGTGCACGCGCATGGCCGTAAACGAGCGTTTAGTCAAATGTATTGCAATTTCAGGTTACTTGGTTGTTTATAACTGGTGACTACAACCACTACACAGCGAAATATAATGTTCAAACTTATGGATGTCTTTATTCATAGTTTAGATATAAGTGCATCATTAGATAACTGAAAAATGAAGGTATTTCAGTGCCTCCACTTCTTAGGGAATTAATTGATGATCTGCTTACTTAATGTTGCAAAAGAGTTGAATTTAGAATCATGAATGGCGACTCTACGAATTTCCGTTGTAACAATGACAGCAGATCGAAAATTTATGTAAAACATGTAACTATTTTAATGTTTTTTCGCATTTTTGGGGAATTAAACCATTCCTATTTATAACTGGCATATTTGTGGTAGCAGATGAACGGGAAATTTATCGAAGAGGATTTTAGAATTTGACCGGGTCACAGGTTATTTGACTTTTGCATAAATTTGGTTGGTAATTTTTTACGATAGCGGACAGATTTGTGAATAAATTTGGCTCATTCATATCCATTATGTTTTGGGATATTAATTACAAAAATGATATTTGGGAAATCTTAACGAAATGTTAATAAGATCGGTTTAACGGCAAGTCTTCCATTGAAATGCTAATAAAATTTTGTTTAAAATTATAATAAGGGGTTTAAAAGCTGTTAACTATGTTTGCCTTTCCAATTGCCCGAAATGATTTATTGCCTGCACTTGGGGCTGACTTTAGCTTAATCCCCGATTAGGGCAAGGCCATTACAGGATTAAAGCTTTTGTGTGGTGGGGCTTTAAGGAAAGTTTCAGACATGACGAAGAATTAAAATTGATTTTCGATTAAAGTGATTAACTTATACCAAGAAACTTTTCTAGTATGTACTCTTATTTGTCTAATTTTGGGAAAGGAAAATGTGGTTTACTTAGTTGTAGAAAAATTTCTCTCCACATGAGTACATTAGGCACAAATTTCTTGATGGGTGTTTTCCTTTTAAAATTTTTTGTTGGAAAATATGATACCATCTTAATGAAATTTTATTGGCAAAAAACATTCAAAGCCTCTTAATTTATATAATTGCATTTTTTTGACAAATGATACGAAAATATGGCGCTAACAAACAGGTTTTGGTAGGTGTTAGTTACAAACGAAGGAATATTTGAGTAAAAATAAATAAAAACTATCCGACAACTTAAATAAATTATTTTTATAGATACTATAAATAAATTAAGTAGCAGAAGATAAAATTTAGTGGGTCTGTATGAATTCATTTGAGGTATAGCTTGTTTTCAACTTTATTACATTAATGTTTCATAAAAGATTCTAGAGGTAAATTGTTAAATTTTTGTTTATGTCAACTCTAAACTTAAACAAAATATGTTAGTAGGGATCGGTTTAAGAACATTTTAATTGCGATTAGAATTTAATTTGTGGTTAACCTGACGTTTGTCAATACAAAATAAACGACAATTTTTTTTTGGATTAGTTTAATCTTGATTTAAATTTTAATTTAGCATTCTATAATCCGATTCTAGATATAATGTTCGTTTGATTTCATCTCATTATATGGACTTGGATTTTCCTGTTTGAAATGTCATAAACAATTTACAATAAGTTAATATAAACACTAAATTTGACTGTAAAAATCAACAATTTACAACAGAGAAATACTTTTCCTGCTACAAATAGAAAAATTGAATTTTTTAAACTTAAATAGTTATTTTATATTAAGTGCGCAAAGCAAGGGTTTTTTGAGTTTGAGATTGTTTGGTTTGGAACATAATATAAACAATGTTTTTTCTACAATTGCAGTGTTTTAAACTGCAAATTAATAATTAATAGTTATTTCGACGTTTAAAAATTTTGACATTACGCAAGTGCGTAAAACACAATATTTTTTACACAACAGTGCGCAAAACACAGTAATTTTGACATTACAGTGCGCAAAGTAAAACAAGGAAAAACGTGCTTTGTGCACTAAGATTAGTGCGTAAACACGTGTTTTTTGGTCAGTTGTAGAAAAAGGTCATTTTTAAATGGCACTCTTGAATAATATTTTTTCAGCATCTTTTTTTAAAAGTACATATTATTTTATTCTTCGACAATGTCAAAATTTACGGTTTTTCTCCTATGTAAGAAAGTTTTGACAACTGTTTGGCATTTCTCAATACGAAACGTCAGATTGTTTTTAACAGATTTAAAGCAATTTTAAGTCTTGTTGAGTCTAATTCGAAGAATAAAATGTTGTATTCAACTCGTTTTCGTGTAAATCGGTTCATTTATTTCACCTCGTGGATGATAAACCTCTCGCTATCACTCGACGTTTATAAATCCACTCGTGAAATAAAGCGTCCGATTTACACTCAAACTCGTTAAATAATATACTATTATTAATGGACAATTTTCAGAATAAAATTCAGAGTTTAATTTTTAATTAATTTTTCATTAGTGAATAAAGAAACAGTGTAGAGCTACAGCTACTATAAATACTATGAGTGTATCCAAGGAATGAAGTTGTAAAATAGAGCAAGACACGTCGTTTCTATTATGAATTCTATGAATCCTGGAAAACTAAATATAACCATTTAGAATAATTTAAATGCAAAAACGACAATTACACCTTTTTCAACTGTATTTCAGAAACGGTAAATTTTATTTCAGAAAATGTTAGTTGTAATTTAGATTAGTAAACTGTATTTCAGAAAGCATTAAATGTAATTCAGAATCGGAAGTTGTTTTTCAGAGGACGTTAATTGAAATTCATATTTGTCAACTGTATTTCAGAAATTGCTAACTGTAATTCAGATTAGTAAGAAATCGTGAATTGTAACTCAGACTGCGTAAATTGTAATTCAGAAATAAAATTTCTATAAGTATTTTGGGTTTAAAATTACAAAATACCACAGAGAATCAAAGCTGTAGTCTTGTTTATCACTGCGATTTTTTACTTGGCATATCTATTTTAAATTGAAAAATATTTAACAACGTCTTACGTTTTGATATTACTTTGTATATTATGATGTTTTCTTAAATATTGGTACAATAAATTACATCTGACCTTTTCTTAAATACAATTGAAAAATTAAATTAAGAATTTCAACTTACTCTTTTCGGAATACAATTTACAACTTCTGAACTACAAGTAATGTTTTCTTAAATAAAATTTACTACACTGAATTACAGTTCACTTTTTCTGAAATACATGTTACTAATCTGAACTTCAATTGATGTTATCTGAAATATAGTTGAAAATGGTGTAGTAGTTGCAATACTCATTATAGACATTCGCTAATTATTTAAAAAATCTGGCTTTTTCTTACAATTACTGTCCTACAAACCGAATTTGCTAAGTTGATTCAAGCTTGATTCTTTTAGAATAGAATTTTTTCCGTTTATGAAAAAAATAAAACTTACTGTAAGGAAGAGCAGTCACAAAAAAATCAATTAAACTTAATTCAATTTGACCATTTCTATATTGTTACCGGTAATTTTCTGTTATTATTTTTTATGTATATTCATCAGTAAAAGTCGACAAACAGCGACGTTAAGAAAAGCTGCAATTCAAAATACAAAAATATAAAAAATACGAAACCTTTTTTTTTACTCTTTTTAAATTATCAAATGAATTAAATATGCAATAATGTGTAAACTTTAAACACTTATAATTTCAGAATTATTAGAGATTGAATTTTTCAACATTTTCATGAAGCCGATTCTTAAATTTTGACTATTGTATATGAAACCAAAAAAATATTGAATCAAAATGATTAAAAAAGTGAGTTAATGAAGCAAATACAAATTAATATTGTACAAATGCTTTACAAAGGAAATGTTTACTACGAGATTCTAAAAATGCAGAAAATAAAAAAAATTGTAAATGATAATAATCTTCCTTTTTACCTGAAGTTGTTTCTGAAGTGGCTAAAAGGTTATCATTTTTGTGCTAACGTAGCTTAAATTAAAAAAGAAACTACTAGCTGTAGATAAGTAACTACTCAAATTTATAAGTAGTATAATTACAGCTTAGCTTACTTCTTTCTGCCAATTCTGGTAAACACTAATTTAATTCACTTTAGCAACGAAAATCGAAAATCTCGAGGCAAGTTAATTTTAATTAAAATTGCATGATCCCCTCTGATGATACCTCAAAATGAATGCTATTTTGACCAGAAACACAGCTGTATCTACTTTTTTGAGTTTTGATTATTTTTTTATTAAAATTACATAGCACAAATGAAAGAATAATTTTGGAAATTAACTACAAATTGAAAAACTTTTAAAAAAGTTTATTTCTAAAGTCACCAAACATGTACTTTTTGTGTAGCATTAGATTTTTCGTCTTGGCGATATTTTTTTGACGTAGATTTTATAAATACAATTTTTTTTCAAAAAACACTTAAAATTAAATAAATTTTATTTTTGGAATGTTGAAGCTGTTGTTGTGTTGTTTGCATTATTGTAAATAAAGGCTGGGTTCGTCGTTTTGAAGGCTCTTTATTCGGAATCGAAGCTACCTAATGATTCCTCCTGCAAGGAGATGTGTTTAGAGCATTGATGGGCGGTTCGGCTGCATATTGTTAACGTCAGTTTTACAGCGAGGGTGTGGTAATGGGCAAATTAGTCGTTCTTAATTTTACGTAATGGGAGGTGGTGTAAAAATAGTGAGTGTTAAAAATCCGTGGCGTTGCTAGCGGTAGAAATGTAGATCCGTGAATGCGCAGTATGCGCATAAATTAAGTCGATCGTAATGTGAATTTATATTAATTCACATGGTATGACGAGTGGACCAATGAAAAAGAGCGTCCTGTGGCGTCGGGCGTGAACGTAACACGTGCGGCGTAGATACATGTACACAAACATTTTTACAACTTACGTAAGCTCGTTTAATTTTAATTACTATGCTATTACTCGTGATGGCACCATTTTCCGTGGTATTGTGTGCAAACCGAGTTTATGGCCAATTAAATTGTTTTCCAATCGAAAAATCTACCGCACCTGATGATGTGAAAACGGAACGCCAATGTGCAATTAAATTTTTATTAAATTAAGTACTCGTTGACTTGGCGAGACTTAGGTGTGTTGTTGCCGTTTCGTAACTTTCTTTAAGAATTCAATTTTCACTTAACGAGAAATTCACCTGTAATTGGAGCAATTTTTACTTTTTCAAACATGCAGTGCCCGCGGTTGCATTCACGTGGACTTTTGACAACTTGCAGACAGCATAATGGTACGTTTTGTATGTAATTTAATTAATTACCAACATTATTACGCACAGGTAGTTACATTTGTTTTGTACAAAATTAGTACTTTTTCGTAATTTTAAT
The DNA here is from genome assembly GCA_939628115.1 of Tribolium freemani. Lineage (NCBI taxonomy): Eukaryota > Metazoa > Arthropoda > Insecta > Coleoptera > Tenebrionidae > Tribolium > Tribolium freemani. The sequence continues at coordinate 11,676,685 of OW626785.1, read as the reverse complement.
TAGATTGGTCGGTAATGTTTTATTTTAAATTGAGCTTGTGATAACAGGATTAATGCATAACGTGCATATTATTAACTGTCAGCTCTTCGCATTTCTGCAAGACGTGTTGAATTTTAAAAAGCTTTATTTTTAAAACCTGTACTTATATATCATTATACAATTTAGTTTACTTGGTACACTTTGTAAAGTTTAATTGAATACATTTTTCCCAGAGTGAAACTACATACATTATAAACACTTTTTACGATAAATGTGTGCCATTTATCTTAGGTAGTCAGGGCAGATTTGTGTATTCTTTTAAATATTTTTTTCTAGAGAAAAAAATCTTTCGTCACATAGTTTAGAGAGCAGTTTCAGCAAAGCAAGCTGAATATTTCATAATTTTGTTTTAAGGGCTGCGTTTAGAGCGTCACGTCACCAGTTTATTCAACTTCTTGATCATATGACGCCAAAAAGTCTGTTAAATTTAAAGATACCTACAAGTAGAGAGAAAAGCATTATTTTTCAACTTCTTTGCAAAGTTATACTCACTTAATTATTAACTATAGAGTAATATTAACTGTAGTCTTATTTCATTTCTTCAAATAAATTGATCTAAGAATTAAGTGGCATTAATAAATAACATTATTATAAGTAGGAGCTTTCAGCTTACCATGGCAGAAGTATCTTTAACCAGGAAAAAATTTGTCTTAACTTTATTGAACAATTTTTCAAAGTCGATCTTTGAAACAATAATAATTAAACCTTTTAGAAGTGCGTGTTTAAAAAAAATATTTCTGATGTTTTAGAAATTACATTTATATCTTCAGATCGTAAAAATAGCAATAAATCACACAGATATACAGGGTGATTCTTTTAGGGCCTACATTAGAAACTTTTTAACTTCTAATATAGCTAGAGCTTTAAAATTTTGCATACGATCCAAATCGACCATTCTGAGTTTAACTAAATTATTTTCAAAATGGCTGAACTTCCGGAACTACAAGAAATTGTCGCCAAGTTTGAAATTTTAAATAGTAACCTCACATTTTTATTGCATTTTTGAATTCACCTTCTCATACTGAGTAAAATTTACTTAAGTTGTTGGTACTTATCTGTCATAGTTTTTGACATATGTCAATTTTTTTGCTAAAATTTTCATTTGCAGGGGTTTATTTAAAATATCACAGCCCTTGAACCCTTTGCGATAAGTAAATAATTTTTTTTGCATTCGATAACCAAAGATTTGAAGAGCCTTCCGGAATTTTCAAAATTATTAACTGTCAAAATTGAAGGCTAGTATGATTTTTTTTAAATTGTTATCGAAAAACGGTTATAACTCAGTTTTTTCAAATGGAACGACCCTATTTTCTTAACGGCAATCGAAACAACATCGACATTTATGGTCACTTTTATCAACATGTCCTATACCTATCTCTCGCAGTTTTTGAAATAATCACAAAAAACGGATTTTACTTTGTAATTTTCATCGTTAATCAAGTAGGCCTTGAAAAATGCTCAACAATTGTCAAACTTTAACATTTTATTTAGTTTTTCGCTGGTTAATTGTGGAATAAACAGTAAAACAATAATATTTAATTATGGTTTATTATAACTTAGTGAATTATGTAAAATAACTCAATCAGCCTGCCATCTAATTTTGAACTTTTTAAATGAAAATGGTGGACAAATCGAACATTTCTTTTGGGTAATAGCACAACTTTATCGTATTTTTCGAAAGTTTACTCGATTAAAAATGAAAATAATGAGCTAAAATTTCGTTTTTTGCGATTATTTCAAAAACTGTAAGAGATAGGTATAGAAATTGTTGATAAAAGTCTCCATAAAAATCGATGTTCTTTTGATTGCCATTGAAAAAATAGGGTCATTTCATTTGAAAAAATTGTGTTATAATCATTTATTACCATTTTAAAAAAAATCATAGTAGCCTTGTAATTTGACAGTTCAAAATTCTGAAGATTTTAGAAGACCCTTCGAACTTTTGTCTATCAAATGCAAAAAAAATTATTCAATTATTGTAAAGTCCAAAAGCTGTGCTATTTTAAATAAACCTTCGCAAATGAAAATTTGCAGAAAAAAATTGACATACTTCAAAAACTATGACAGATAAGTATTAACAACTAGGGTATATTTTAGTCAGTTTCAAAAGGTGAATTCAAAAATGCAATAAAAATAGGTGGTTACTATTTAAAATTTCAAAGTTGGCGCCAATTTCTCATCGTTCCGGAATTTCAGCCATTTTGAAAATAATTTAGTTGAACTCAGAGTGGTCGATTTGGATAGTATACAAAATTCTAAATCTCTAGCTATACTATAAGTTAAAAAGTTTCTAATGTAGGCCCTAAAAGAATCAGCCTGTATATAATATCCTTATGAAGTCGTAATAAACAGGACTTTTAATTAAAGGTTTGAAAAATTTCTATTGCACTAATATGAATATGAAAATATGAAAAAGGTTTATTGAAAATTTCTCAGACTCTGAAATGAAAAAGTACTTTATTGGGACAGTTATTTTGTTCTTTTGAAATATTAACGAATAGTGTTTTATCTTTAATGAAGTGGTGATAATTTAAGAAATCGCATTTGTTTGAAAAATATTATAATTAAACTAATTTCTACTTGTAGTAAAGTTTGAATTTGATTGAATTTTAAAACACAACTAGAAGATTTTACGTAGTTAATCAATCACTGTCTAAGAAATTTGTTTGCTTAATAATTAGTTTAATGTAATTATGTAGAGGTAATATTTTTATTTGGTATTTTAAAATCACTTTATGCTTTGTGCGTGTTTGCTGCGTGAAAAAGTTAACTGCGCGAGACCATTAGATCTGAGCTTACATCTCGCGTGTGCTTTATAAGTCCTGTACCTATACAGGAATAAAATTCCGATATTAGATAGCAAAAAACTTAAAAGGATAAAAAATCTGTATTTTTTTATTTTTTATTCAAATGGGTTTATTACTGATACTGGATGAAGAAAAAAGCTCTTCTTGAGTGCTAAACTTTATTACAATTGGATCACCGTTTTTAAAACATTCACTTATAGAGCATAGATAATGTGCATTCTTAACTCTGCTTCTTAATTATTACTCCTATAATAAATACAATTTAATATTGTGCAAGAATTAATTTGGAGCTAATTATGTTTAGATTTGGCGCACCTAATTTAAATAAATAAAATAATTGAATGTAATTAATTAATCGATTTTAGTGGCTAAAAGTTTAATTTAGCACTCTGCATTTTCATTGTAGAAATTATGCAAGACTACAAGGATTTTTTCATGGCTTTTTGGGGATTGATTCATCATTCCTACATTTAATGTGTAGATATATCACTATTGCGATAAATAGAAAAATTTGCTTAAAACCACCACAAATTAAGAAAATTTATTTCTATTAAAGTGCGTTGTAAATTTTTTTGGTGATATATCACTAGCTATTTAATTTGTGACCTTTTTGAGCAATTCTACTTAACATTATTAGAAATTTGATATCGTTGGGCAATCTGCTTATTATAATATTTCCGCCGCTTCTATCAAATTGCAGGTAATGTGGTGTATAGATAATTTTTATCGGATCGAAAGTTTATTCAAACGTGTTCATCGCGAAAATGTTTTAGACAATAGATATGTGTCGGGTGACAAGCGGTGCTTACAAATCGAATAATCGCATTATCATCGCACTTGTTACCGGAGGAATTGACGTAATTTAGCCGAAACAAGCGCTTCATAATGAAGCGATTGGATCGAGATTAAGTTTGGCGTGAAAAATGTGGAACAATAGCTGCTCTGAAAATAGCTGCACGCATTTTATTAATAGGAGATTTCTGGGATCGTGTGAGCGCAAACTTATGATTTAATAACGAATGCTGGTAAAAATTGAAAGGGGATAGAGTACAAGCGCGTGGGCAGATACATAAAACTAAGCTGTAATTATACGTATAAGTGTTTTAATTGTGGACGAATAGAGGTACGTGTCGTTCTATCCGGACAGTCGGAGACTTCTTATGAAAGCCGTCTCCAGATTGATCGAGGAGTGCAAGATATTTACCTGGTCCGGCGTTCCTCTGGCTATGGTAATGTGAGAGAGGGCAAGAGGTCAGCGTGAGTCAAGAGCCGCGTACACGCTAGGTGAAAAGTCTACATATAGTACGGTCAGGCATATGCCACAATGTTTTAGTCTACTTACACTTTATCGGATCTCATCAAGGAAGTTACTTAGAAAAGAGTTTTAGCTAATTTAATGAGGAATTGCAAAGGAATGCTCACGTCAAAGGACGTTTCCCAAGGCGGACATATTGTAATCCCAACTATTTTTCAGTTGGAAGCTACAATCTATAAGAATATTTCCTCAAATTGTGGAAAATGCAAATCATTATCATAAGTCATACTTGTTCAGGGCATGAGTTCGGAAATGAGAGCACGTATTGTTCAGCTATTAATCGGCGGTTAACATACAAGTTAATTACAGGTTGGGTTTTAACATTTAACTTCATTAATAATAATTAATGCTTTTTCGAGCCAACATATTCTTCTTTTACCCAAGGATATTATATAACGATTTGTTTCTTATTTTGTTCTACTCTCTGGAGTAGATTTAATTTTTGGAAAACATTTTCTATAATAGAACTACTAGAAAGTCTTTAAAATCCATTGGAAAATTTTCCTTTATCTCTAAAGGGCTACAATTTTACATTCTTATTCATCTAAAATGTCTAAAAAAATATTCGAATCAAAGGAGGCCTACCTACTAGTTAAAATTTGGGGCTTAATAAAACTTAAGTGTTTGTATTTTCCATATTTTTTTTGACTTAATATGATCTGAAATATTTGATTGATTATATTTAAGTGGGACCTACCCTTTTTGAAACAAGGGTGGGTGAAATAAAAAACAAGGATGTTTTATGAATTTCTTGCTAAAAAATTTGAATTTTAGTTTTAGTTTTTTAACGCCTCCTCCGTAAATTAAAATACGTAAACACACGCAAATGGATAAACTATATCATTATTAATATTAATTTTGTAGTACTTATTAATACCTGTAAACATGTTTTGATTAATGTTTTGATTAATTTTTAATAAATAATACGAAAAAATCCGACGTTTTGTTTTTATGTGAGATATTAAGATTAGCATTAAACATTGGACATTCAGATACATTCATTTTGTCTTTGCTAAACTAATGTTTTAATTAAACTACAATTTTGTAAACTATAAAAAATCAGTAATGACAACTTAGGAAGTACCTAACGTATTTGAATTCTGCGTATTCTCAAAATTTAATTCAGTTTAATTTCATTTTTAGTTGCAAGAATATAACATGAAACCAAAATTACGAATTCCTATTATGATCTTTTCTTTAACAAATGAAATCGCAAAATTGCATATACCTAGTTTTCTTATTAGGGAAATGATAAATAATTCGGAAAGCTTTTGCGTGAAGATTTAAATAATTCAATAGAACTTTATGCTCGATTTTCTGCTAGATTGGCCTTCAGTACTTGGTTTTTTTAAACGAAGTAATGCAAGGTGAGTCTGCTAAAACTATCTCCAAAACTAACTATCACACAGAATTCAGCGTTTAATTACTATTACATACTCGATAATAGTTTCTGTAATCAAGTGAGTTTTTCAGAATTTTTGTATAATTCCTCTTATACTAAAATTAATAAACTCGCTGCATAAAAAATAGGTACTTGTTATTTTAAAACAAAGATTGCTAAAGTGTTGTTTTGTACAAAAAATACGTTAAAAAATTTTGCTAACTACAAAAAATAATTAATTTAATAAAAATAAAAAATTCAGATGAGCGTAATTTTGGGACTAGAAAATTTCTGAAAAAAATCTCTGTGTGCTTCGTATAATTTCTCACTTTGCATATGAAGAAATAAAAAGCGATTTTGTTTGCCACTGCGCCTTGAATCGGAAGTATTCTATTTCTTTATTTAAATTGCCTTTCATTTACCAACTCAAGCATTGATGCCAATCATTGTCTTTCAAAATTAATCCCGCTGAAGTACGGTTGACTGACGCAATCAAATCGCGTATGAAAGAATTTCCTGGTGGTTGCATAGGCGTAAATCCCTTATATTTAGTGTATGTTATGTAAATTGAGCTAAAAAATTGTTGTTATGTATTTAACTGTTATTCTAAGTAAACCGGCTGCGAAATGGTAGCTGGTAGATGAAGGATATTAATAATAATCAATTGATCAATTGGAACGTTAGTTAAATACACATTGACAAAACCATCACATCGACCCAATTTCTATCATTTGAATAGATAACTGCATCATTAAGGTGATACGAGTACGTTGAATGAGTGATTGCTTCATCGAAAACACAAATGCGAACATTATGACAAAGTTACACCTGACTGCTGTAATGAAAATGTTGCAGACAGACAGTACTTTCACACCTTCAATGGCTCCTCTTAATAAATAAATGTAATATTTTTATATTCCAATGTCACGAGTATGACAGCACATAATCAATATTTGTACAGAATAAAAATGTTTGCTTTTAAATTTTATTAGGACATCTATTTCTTAACTACTGGTTTAACGAGTTGTTTGCAACGTATGAAATGTTCATCTTCTCTATTGTCAAGATTAGCGCATAAACAATCCCTCTATCTGGGAGTGGAAACTCGTAAAATAGATTTTCTATGGGCTACAGCCACCATTATGCTTTGCACATTGTTCTTAATAGTTACCTGCGGCTAGATTCGGAGGTTTTAATGTTGCATTGAACAATGAAATGACTACCGATCATTACAGTTACGTGCCAATAACTATTCCTAAATGATTAGACCCTAACTCGCCATTTTTCAAAATTTACTTTATTGCTGAAAAACTCGCATCTTTTTTCAGATTCTAATATTTTACCGTTAACGCACTAAACGTCAGGCGACAATGTTGCATTAATGCATCCCTAAATCAAATGGGGTAAATTATGAATGAGCGCTTTATATTACACAAGATTAAATATTTGAAACAATACTGGCTTCCATGAATTGTGTCAGCAATACATAATACTCTAGACGTTTCTATTATATGCAAATAAATGTTGTTCAAATTGTAACATAGGATGCGACAACAACCATATGTTACTGTTACATGAAATCGTAACATTTTATTATATGAGATCTTTATAATCCAGCAATACAAACCATAACAATCCGTACCTCAGAAAGTTAGGGAGAACTTTCTTTCTTAATTCATCATTCATCTACGTTATTTGTTAGTTTTTTTTCATATAGAAGTAAAAAAGAAACGAATAAATATTCCACGATTAATTAAATACATTTGCTTAATAATTTCTTGACTTATAAGAGAAAAAATTCATGCAGTTTAACGAGTTACCAAAAGAAATTAAGTTTTTAAATCAAACTGAAAACAGTGCAAACCAACATGGAATTCTGATTTTGTAGTTTATTATGTTTATTATCATTATTAATCAATTATTGCAAAAATTACTCCTACATTTACCTATAATTAAGTTTTCTTCTTAAAATCATTATTTTAAACTCATGCAATAGTTATATTTGATGTTTTATGTGACAATTATCCTCAGTTTTTTTTAATAGGAAAAGGTCAAGGTCAAGGAATCGAAGAGTTAAATCTATATTTTAAAGAATATGTTTTTAAAGGAACCTTAAGGATCTTCTACTATCAAAAAAAAATCTTTTCTTTTCTTTTCTTGACTTGCCACAATCAAATGCTTTGTAATTTAAGCAAAGTGTTAATCTAACAAACCATTAGCTATAATACTACTGTTTTATAAATATTGGTTAATCTAGTAGAACAATTGGAACAAAAATGGGTATCGTATATGCACCTAAAAGCCAACATTAAAAATCTGCTTTAGTAAACCAAATATATTTTATGGTAAAAGTGCACTAGAATTTATCTCCTTAATTTACAATTTAGAATACAATCCTTATTTGTAATCAAATTTTATGGTTTACAGTTTTATAGGAGCATAAACCTGTTACCACAAATTTGTTACAGCATCTTACACTAAAAATGGTCGTTTGTAATAATTAAGAACTATTAAATATAAATTTTTGTATATAAATTATAAGATTTTCCGAGTAAATTAGTAAAATCAGAAACATGTGTTGAATTGTTGATGAGGAGCAGTAAATATTTTATTTAAAAATCTTTGCATAAAATCAGTCTGGACCCCACTTTCTACTTCTACTCGCTGAAATTTTAGCAAAATCCTGCCGTAAGTGCTTGCTCCTGCAACATTTCAGGAGTTGGTTGCAGCCTGACACCTTTGAACGATAATAATTAGTGAAGATTTAAGCTGTAATTAGCAAGAAACGAAAAGAATGCAGTTCTTTTGCGTCCTGTTTGTGATTTATTGCAAATGTCTTCAAATTAATATATCCGGTTTAATAAGTCAGTCACCACCCGAAGAAAATACCATTTGCGTTATTGGCTTATTACAAATCTTCTTTGTCCTCACACCTCAAATGAACTATAAACGTCTTAGGCAAATTTACAGCCCTGCGTCGCCTCGCTGCGATGTCTTTGCAGCAGCCGGTATAATTAAGTAGCAGGAAGGTTCAAGTTGGAAATGTTTACAAGGTAGCCAGCCCTGCAGTGATTGATATATTGTTTCCAGTTGGCATCGGACCATCACCTTTAATTGTCGGCGTCTGCAGCTTTGTTAATAAACGTTCGAATAGTCGACCTGCGGACATTGAATACGGTGCATGTAAGGTTGCTTGCTTCTATGACGTAATATATGGACCATTGTGTTGAGTATAAAAATGTAATGCACAGTAATAACACGTGTGATTGAAGTCCACTGCCTGACAAGAAAGCTACTTATTCAGCGGCCTCCTGAAGAACACTTTACTGCCGCAGCTGACAGGATCCTCTTCAATGCGACTAGTAATACGGATAAGATGCGAGCTGTGTGTTCTTTTCCTCTCCACGTTTTAACTGTATTCTGTCATATTGTATTCAATTAAGCGATTTTTAGCCATAAATCTTACCCTCTGTCAATTTATAACAAATGCGCACGAGACGAGCGCGTCCTGTTTATTTTTATACTTTGATAAATTACTGTTATTCAGCACAATCTGCCACTTTTTGAAATACTTCCATCTTATTACTATTCAATGCAATGGTAGAGCCAGGGACGGATCCTGACAATTTTTTACAAGAAGCAGGTTTTTATTATTTTGTCCTGTTTTATGTCCTGAGCCTCGTAGTCCTGATTTTAAGATTTTTGCTTTTAGAAATTTATTGAAAATTTGATAATTCACGGGAATTTCTAGTCGGGAATTCCGAGTATCTTCTTATATAATTTTTATTTTATCTTTTTTTTTAATATTAGTCAAATTGGGCCGTATGATTTTCTCTCTGTTAGCATATAGAGACAGTCGTTAGCTACTAAATGAATGTCGTTTAATGTTACCTATGATCTACCATTCGTTAAGTACCTAGAGGCATTCGTTAGAGTCAAAATTTAATAATTTTTTAAAAAAACGAGCTGTGTTCTCTAGAATATTATTTAAGTTGAAAATAGTTGAAATTTGTGGTGAGTCAGTAACAGTTTTCGCAATAATTTTGGTGATGGAGGTTCTTCGAGCTCTTGAAGAAATTGAAGATATTGAAAATGATATGGACTTTTATATTCCAAATTATAACTACCGGGAAAGGATAAATCCTTTTGAATTATTTTCGTAAAGAGAATTCAAAAAAGATATCGCCTTAAAAAAGATAGAGCGCTCTATGTAGTGGACGTTATTCGGGAGCGCATTACTCCACGCAGTAATAGAGCAGTTAATGTCTCCAGAACTCTCTTCGGTTTTTAAGTAAAGGCAGTTACCAAATGAAACTTGGTAAGAAACACGTAATCTTTTAAACCTTAAACTTTTGAAGGCGATCTTCATGGAGTAACTCAATCTTGCGTAAGCAGGATTGTACTTAGAGTGTCTAGGGCTATTGCCGAAAAAAAAACGATTTCATTAAATGGCCAAACGATCTCCCTCGCACGAAAAGAGAATTTTATAATATCAGGAACTTTCCCGGTGTTGTTTGCATCGATTGCACCCATATAAGAATAAAAAATCTAGATGGACAGAATCCCCGGCTGTATTTTGGCAGAAAAGGATTTACTCCTTAAATGTTCAAGTTGTCTGTGGCCCACGAACTGAAATTTTAAATATTGTAACTCGGTGGCGAGGAAGTGTCCACGATTCTCGGATATTCCAAAACAGCTCTCTTAGAGTTGGTTTTGAGGTGAAATACTCACTTTATTATTTTATTTTCATAAAGCTTTAATACATTGGAAGACATGAGTGAATGAAGGTAATATACAGGCTGTAAATGAAATAAGTACATTAATTTTAACTGGTAATAGAACTCGCCAAGACTAACAATTTTTCCTAATAACTTTTCTTTCAAAACGTTTTAGTTTTTGAGTTAAAATTATTTTAAAATCTTACACAATTTTCTTACACGCCACTGGAAACAAAGTTACCTAGTCGACAAGATTACCGTTTCCAAGCAAGTTCATGAAAATTAAATAAAATTTATTATTACTTTTCTTTGTTGGAGCATTTCATGAAAGGTTCGTCAATTTGTAGGAGGAAAAAATGATTTTCAAAAATGCGATTTTGAAAAAATGGTACATAGAAAAAGTGTTTGTCTTGATGAGTTCTACCACTGGTTAAAATTAAGGTACTTATTTCGCTTACATCCTATATATCCCATTTCATTTCATAGTAGAATTTTTTGACAGCGCATTTGAATTTTTTGGAATGAAATAAAGGACAAATTGAGAGTTTCTGTGTAAGAAAAGAATTTCTGTGTTAAGCTAAATCCCAGCGACAAGATTTGAGGCAAGAAAACCCACCAAAAACTCCAAAAAATGCAAATGCGTTGTTGCAAAATTCTACAATGAACTGAAATGGGATATATGTGCCAATTTTTAAAAAAATTGTTTTTTGCACAAAAGGTGTTTTTTTTCGAAATGTTATTTTCAGTTCATTTGCCTACTCCCCTCAATGTTTTTGTTTATGTTTGTTAATTCTGGGTTCAGACCCTTTATTTTCCAAAATTGTTTCGTGTTTACTCACAAAATCTATAATAAATCGCTTTTCCTCGTCGGAAATTTCTTTAACTCTTTCCCCTTTTGAGCTCCTAATAAAATTGTATTTTGAGAGATTATAACAAATTTTTTGCTTATTTATTGTACCTACTTTTAACACCGTATACTTACATTTTTGAAAGAAAAAGCTAATTTTAGCAAATTTATTAATAAAAGAGTAAGAATTTTTAATTTTCGTGATGACAACTTGACGCCCACAAGCAATCTTGATGTGTTACAATTTTTCGACAAAAAGAAACGTTGCCGCTGTGACATTTACTAAATATTTATTTAGTAAACGAATGCCTCTTGGAGTAGAAATCATAAGCCATTATTTAAAAAAATCGTTTAAATTGTCGTTTAGTTTAAAAAGTTATTTAATAAATGAATCGCTAACGAATTGTTTAGTGAAAAGAATATCATACGGCCCATTGTCTTTAAATTAAAGTTACAAAGGCACATAATCTATTTTTTATAAATCAGTAAAACCTTTAATTACAGTCTTTTTCGAATAGTTAGGTAAATAAAAAAATAATGTGAATCTTCAGCGTATTTTATTACTCTTAGTTAACATAGGATGAGATAAATAATAAATCGAGGTCTAAACGAGAAACCTCTAACCTATAAGTCTATATTTCTAATAAAATATGCCTTTCAAAATACAAGGATATTAATAGTATCATCTGATTATTGGTTTCTTGTCTCAGTTACAAAGTTTCCAGGTATTAATGAGTGGCATTTAACGTTGAATTCTCGACACTTTTTTCTTTCGATTTCGCGGGAATTATCGCTTCAAGAAACCTTAACCTAATTCAAATTGTAAAATACTTTTGGTCGTTTGAAAAACTCACTACTCAGTTAAACAACTTACAAACAAATTAAATTTTAGTATGATGTGGGCAGATTTTTATAAAAATTTTGCAAAGAACAACGCAGTAATATTTTATACAGTTAGATTAGATAGATATTTAGCTATTACAAAAATTCTAAGAAGTTTTTGATTTTGAATTTTTGAATTTGGATACATAAATGACCATGTGTACAAATGTGTACAGGCATTATTTGTTATTATTTTGATTATTTGATAAGTTCAATGCTTACTGAAATTTTTTTGGAGCTTCAATTTCCGATCCTGGTTGGAGTTATTTATTCTCAAACACAGTACCAAGAATATGGATGCTTTATGCGGGACCTGCCAGCCCGGAACAAAATAATATCATTTCAATTAATCACAAGCTGCTTATTAAACCGTCACGGAGGTTCACCTCCAACCAGGTTTTTCAAATCAAATGTCCCATCTTCACAATATATTATAAAAAAGAAAGTGTCTATAGGATAATCATTTTAATAAATTTCCTTGACTCACTAAACACTTTTATAAATTATCAAAATTGTGACCCAAAGAACTGCGAAGACGCAAAACAGCGCTGTAAATTATCTAACAATATGTGAAGATTTGGATGCCGTTAGATGAAAATTACCGTGTGAGAGAGCTCGTTTTCTAGTATAATTACATTTCTTTGATTCAAGCGTTCGTGATACCATAAGCCATCATCGAATTGCGTGGTTTACGTAATTTTAACAAACAAAAATCAGGTTTATGTGCCTCTTTGTTGTTTTTAATTCTTGTTGTGTTAAATGCTGTTTAGTAACGGACGGCATATTGTATTTTACGCGATATTACAAACAAGCATTATTAGGTGCTTTCAGGTGTTATTAAATGTTTCGAAAAATTCCTTATTATGGGCTTTCAGACTTGTGACATGACGTAGCTTTGTTGCCGCTCTTCTTTCTTCTGGGCGGAGAAAAATTGCGAAAATCTTTGCAAAGATAATTGATAAAAATCTTACTTCTCTATGGCCGGCTTTTTTGAATTCGGTCCTAACTATAAAAGTTGAATAATGGCACATTATAAATTAACATAATTTTTATAATATTATTACTAGGAATATTTTCGTTGGAGCTTTTTTGAAATTAAAGTTCCATTAATCCAAGTAATTTGGTCTGAAGTCTGAATTTCTTCGGATATCTACAGAATTATGCGTAAATATAATGGCTGAAGGAAAAAAATTATTATTGACTGAAAAACGTTCTAAAGCTCATGGAAAAGGCAGAAATTTGTCATTTTTTATTTAAATTTTACTTGAATTTTGCGAGTTTTAAGTTGAGAAAAATATCCTCAACTAAACTACACTTGAATTGTTTGTGGAGACATCAAAGTTTTTAGTGATATAATTTTTTTTAGAATTAAACTTTGCTCAATTATTCAGTAAAAAACTATGAGATGAAGGGACAGTCCGCTTGATCGTGTGCACTAACGTTTATATATTTTTTTCATTTTTGAAGTAACAATCTGGAAAATTTCTCCAGTCTGCAAAACTCCAGTCATTATCATGCAGGTAGCTGTTTGCTTTATGGCAGTGCCGTCGGATGTGCTACATTCAGAATATTGAGAGGATTCATGCATAGGTAGGTGCTCTCGGGGAAAATCAATAGTCTTGGACAAAATACACGAAAGAGATTTTTACGAGCATTCCTTTTGTTTCTTCTTCAGCAAGGTGAGTTTGACTTCTGTTGTAACCTCATAAAATTTAAACGTTAAAGTTATAGTAAGTTACAAACAAAAAAGCTAATTTAGTTTACGACTGATCTATGATGTTGTTGAAGCAACTAAAAATAAATTGAGGTGAAGGTGAGGTAATTACATTAAATTGTTTATGATGAAAGTAAGTGGTATATCGAATGAACTAATATAACTTATATGCGTCGCCTGAATGTATACACGCTACGATGATTTTAGCATCTTCATCAAATTGAGAAGTGAGAATAGGGTTCTTTACGATTCACGGTCGTTAAACCTAGGCGTTAAATTCGTCAGCCTGTTTTCACATCATCACTCACTCTTTTCCAAAAAAGGATTATCCAATTTTCAGTGAACACGCATTTTTATTTCACCCAATTTAAAAGAGAAACAAAAAGCTAACTGTGGGTGAAAATTTTGCCATAAAACTGTGAGTTTGTGTGGTCTTCATAAATCCAACGGTAATTTGTTAAAACCTGCCTAAAATTTGAAATTCTGCGAGAGAGTGTCATAATTTTAATAATTTAACTGTTTGCGATAGTTATATTTTATTACACCCAAAAACACATACCCATCAGGGACATAGAAATAGTAAAACGAGAGTAATAAAATTAAAATATAAGTGTCACTACTATTAAATACGTTTACGTGATTTTAATATTTAATAACCCGTTGTGTTTAGAATTTATTATAATTAATAGGTAATAAAAGTATCCTGCTGAAAATATGTCTCTGTGTATTTTATGTGTTTTCGTTGTCAAAACACGACTTTGATATCTCGACAGAAAAAACTATTAAATAAAGCTGGAAACGAATTACATTTTAGGTCGTTTTTGTGTAAATCAGGTTAGTAATTTGTAATTTAAAACCGAGGTATCCTGTTGCTCCATAATGAATTTAATTTTCAAAAATGTTGAGCTATAGTGTCAGATATAGGCACTATTTTAAAAATGCAATTATTTCGATCCCAAAAGTATCTGTGGGCAGATGTTTCGATGGTGTTATAGTCGTATATTTACAGATGTACATCTGACACGCGTTTTGTGTTCCAAATGCCGCCAAGGACTAAACACACAGGTAGTGATCGCGTTTCTTTGGTTAAGCCTAAGTGATAATGAAAAGAATAAAATAACATTACTGGCGGCAACTTAAAAGACCTACAACGAACTATTAAATGAATAAGTAATTATAGTTTCACTGTTGTTGTTTATTACACTGCGTTAAATGTAGAACTCGGACGAACATTCTGGTGCTAACTAAATGAACCTAAAACGTCTTTCTTCTTAAAATATTAATATTAGTCGGATATTTTTAAAGTTACCTGTAATTAATTTCGAGTTCTTGAGGTTCCAGTTTTTTAGAGAGGTGAAAACAGGTTTGGCTGTTGATAACTTGATTGATAACTTTATCGGATTCCCAAAAATAGAAATATGTTTGGCACTAGCTAAAGTGTTTTGCTCATTTTTAAAGAGGAGCACTTAGGTTTTTGAGGGTAATACAATATTTACCTCACATTGGTAAAAAAAGACATTTCTAATTTCAACTCACTCACTGTGAAAACTGACAAAAACACCTAAAAATGTCAATTTCAAGTTTATTCACTTCTAAGTTTATTGAATTTATTATTTTGTTGAAATATCACAAGACATGGTTAGCACATGTATGATTTTTTAATAATTACTTCGAATACATATTGACAGCAACTAAAAATCGTTTTAGGTTTCAGTTGCTTAAAGTAATAAATTTCTAAATTTTAAAATAAACACAAAGAACATTTTAAACCCTTTTCTTGGAGGACAGAGTTTTGAGACGAGCTTGGAAAATATACTGTTTAGCAGAGCTTGGTGAAAATCATCTTAAAAAGGGTTAAGCTTTTCAAAAATAAGATTTATTGTTAAAAAAAAATAATTTGTCTGAAATTATATGAAGAATGTAGTTTGCATTTTATTGTGAGGACTTTTGCAATGCTCCACATTGCATTGTCCTGTAGCAGGACAAGATGGTTATATTGAAAAATCTTTGCAGTCTTTTGACAAAAAATTGTTTAAGCTTTATCACTAGATCTTCAAAAGTTACAATTTTCGTTTTTTTTTTAATTTAGTTAACGGAACAGATATCTGTTGAAAAGAATTACCAGTTTATATCAAATTCGACAATAAATAACATTAGAAACCAAGGAGCAACAATTAAGTCAGTTGGTAAGGAAAAAATATAAAAAAAATATGAAAAATTAAAAATTTAGTTGCTGGAACAAAAATCTGAATTCATTTTTATGCTTTGCTGAACGTTTTTTATCGCCATTGGAAAGTTGATCCGACACTTTGTTGTTAATAGGATTTGTTTAGGGTTATTTATGAATTATTAGTAATACAAATGGACAAAAAGGAGTGAAGTATGTTATTAAATTTTTGAAACTGTTAAAATACTATTGTATTAATAAGTAGGTACATACGTTTAAAATCGGAAGAGGAAACTTGGAAAATGTGTAAAAATCTATCATGAAATAAAATGAAAAACTTGTTTAGAAAAAAAATAGGACATTTACACATCAAAATAAAAAGCAAAGGCTATCAAAAAGTACTTTGAAATTGTAGGAGCTACAATATTAAATCATGAGCTTTTAAAATTGTTTGTATTTTATAGATCAGTTGTTCGGTTCTTTCTGGATAAACTGTTGCCTCAGCGCTTGACAATACATGATGTGCCATAATTTTGTGACTTTTCTGCTGCTGCAGTTACGATTGGATAATCGTTTCCACTTCATGTCGGCTTTTCAGAAAGAGGAAAATCAAATGCGGCTGCTATCAGGGTCATCTTTTATGCAGTAGTTGTGAATTCCGTGAAAATCACTTGCTAAGACAAGTTTGCGTGTCAATATTTGATAAATTCAAGGTTTGTGAGTCCTTGTTCAGCCCACGGTGCTCTATTTGAACTAAATAAGAGACTCACTAAAGTGGAATTGTCAATACATAAAACGATATGTTGACTTTAAAAAGAAAAACGAAAAACCAGTCTGTTTAACGAACTTTTAACACACGGATACCAGGTAGATATGAAAATTGTCGCAACGGTCGGGATTCCCATCCGATGTGAATTTTTTAATTAAGGAAAAATTAATAAATTTGATGTTAACAAGATGTCATAGATTTAACTGTGTGTGTCAGACAGTGAGGCAGTTGAGATGCATGCACAATATTGAATGTTCCGGTATGTTCACGGTTGTCGGGATAGTTTCAAACATGTCGGCCGAGTAAAGGTACAACCTCTACATCCGCGAGGCTTGATGTGAGATTTAATTAGCAAGTCACTGAGAACGTTTCATCTTAGTTATTATGTTAAGTTCTGACAGATGTTCACGTTTCCAGAACCGCCTTTTCCAGGGCTGCACGTCGTAAGATTCTATGTTTAGAACTTCATCAAAATCAAGCGAGATAAAATGACTCAATGCCTGATTTCTACACACTCATCACTGGCTTGATAATTACACCTAATGAAAAGCGATTAGTAAATATGATCGATTGTAAATAAAATTTAAAATAATAATGGACATGTAAGCAAATAACATAAAACTCATATCTTTGTAATCTGATTTACAAGTGACTTTGGTAAATATATCAGCTGAAAGTTGAACACACATCCTTTAAAGACAGACCGTGAGATTGTTAAATATTGGATTGCAACTAAAACTCTCTATAATTAGCGTTTGCGAATATAGTACACATTACTCACTCCTATTAAAAATATTTGGACCATTCCTTCGTTTTAAACAAATTACTCATCTTGACTTTCTTTTATTTGATTACAACGTGTGTTAAACAGAGTACCTACCTGTGGTGATGAAGATGAACAGCTTTTGGTAAAAGGTCAACTTATTGACTAATTTGAAACTAATTATCGACCGCAACATTTTGATTGATAAATAAAACAGCTCTGTTTTGAAACTTTTTCGTGCAAGTGGTTTTACGTTTCTTATTAGAGAATTAACCATCAGAAGCTCAAGAATAGTATAGTGTGTTATAGCAAATCTACAGTTAGTTCGGTCTTGAAAGTTTTGCAATAATTGTAATATCTACTGTGGTTTTATAAACTAAAACAAGGTCTAAACTACTAAAATACTAGAATGCAACACACCGCAGAAAATACAATTAGAGTTCTAAGTTTTAAGAGCAATGAAGTAAACAAAAATGGTTGTGCTTATTTATTTAACGGTAAACACAAAGCAATCAAAAAAATGATGGGCAAATGGAGCATTAACTTTTCAATAGTAAAAGATAAAAATAATGCAAAAAAATATGTAAAAATAATCTAATTATGAATTTGAACACCACCCCATATTTTTTAAAACAATGCGAATGTAGTTAAAGATACAAAAAAGTTAAGAAACAAAGTTAAGAAGGAATAAATTTTCCTCAAAAATGTTTGAGAGACCGTTATAGGTAATAACAATACGAATTCATTGCCTGAGAGGCTTTGAATGGTTTTTTTTGGTCAAACCGTTTTTTTGCAGAAAATTTAGATTGTTTTCCTCCACTTTTTTTCTTAGATTTTTTCGGATTTTTAGCCGTATTCGGAACATTTTGAAAAATATGGAACAAAGCTCTGAAATTTTTAATATTTTTTTCCATGTTTGTCGTAAACATGTAGTCATCAGTTTCTCTCAGGTTATTAAGAATTTGATACTTAAAGTTTCAGCTTTTTTCCAAGCAATTAGTGAAGTAGTAGTTGAATTTAAATAATTTTTTTTATATGGCTTTTTTATTTATGGCAATTGCCACAAATAAGGCGAGGTTCAGTTGGATTTGAGTCATCTGTTCTATCACGTAATCCTAATTTAAAACAATTTGGAGCCAAGGCGGTCTAACGCTGGAAGCGCCCCCATTTTGATTCTGTTGCATTAATTTTTGGGTACAGATTATCGAGTTATCTCTTGGTATTTAATGCTCCGTAGATAAATCTTTATTTAATTGGTTTAATTGGTGTTTCCTTGGTTTAACTAAGATTTAAATGAATCATTTCGCTAAATTTGATTCTTTAAATCGGGCCTTAAACATTAAAAAAGGTGGACGAAATTGTTGCTCACAAATATTTTTCACATGAAATTTTTCAAAAAGGAAGAAGTGGTACAAATCCGTTTCATTACTTAAAAAAATTATTTCACAATTTTACTGCAAATTTTATTGGTGTAATTAATTTAACGTTTAACCATTTATTAACTTTAAAGTGAATGATAATTTGGTCTTCTATAATTAATCTAACTCTATGGTGCGCATTTCACTAGATTTTCAACTAACTTGCTTAAATAGAAAGCCCTTCAAGTAAAATTTAAAATTTCATTTGGTGGTACTAAAACTAGAGTTTTTGTTACGGATTTTTATGAGTTGATAGTGGGATTGAAATTCTCATAGGCGTGGCATGAGTTTTATGATAAAAGTATATTTTTTATTTAATTTACATACTGAAAAGGTTTCTTGAAAAATGATCCTAACTAAGAAAATGTACTCGTTGATAATGTTGATACCGGCTGTGTATAATTATTGCTACTTGGAAAAATATACGAGTCTGAAGCTGTGGATTAGCCGACCATTGTGAATGGAAAAGAAACTTTTTCCATGAAAGTTGGAGATTGAAAGGAAGATGTGTTGACTATTATTTTTCCAATCTATCGTTTATTTTTTAAGTTATAATTTTACCTTTAAAGCCCAATATTCACCCTAAAATGTAGAACTGCGCTTTGTACCCACATTAATTCAATTCTAGATTTTTAATATGAGTATCTTTCTTTATTTTATCCAACTAATTATTTTGTATTTTTTTGTGTTCGTATAATAAAGTTTCATGTGCTTAGAGCCGGAATGAACCTGTGAATGCGTCGGAGCAAAGGCCACATACGTATCCATATCCAGACTTGCTATCAAATCCTATTAGAAGAACAGAGTTTTAAAAATATAAGTTATTGTCTAAGTGTTCTGTATTTATGGAACAAGTCCTCTTGGTATTTGAGGTATGCGATAAAATTTAATTAAATTAATATGGGTCTTAGTCCGGTATGGTCGAGAAACCAGTTGGATAGACCGCTGTGCGTGCTAAAGAATATCCGATATTACCTCGAGATAAAGCTTGCATATTTACAATTTAGGCAGAGTCCGCGCGTTATGACCGACATAAGTCACGGTAGTAGTTTCCAATCGCTTTACGAAGTGGACCTGTTGTCTTTGCACAAACGAGGAAACTCACAATTTGTGTGTGGCTTGTAGTAACCGAGAACCGGTGTCAATAACCACCGCTATGTTATGAATGCAAATTTGATTGTGCTAGGGGTGAAAGGTCAGATATAGCGCAGACTCTTTCAGCTATTTGTCACTTTTCTTGACCATTAAAGATGGACCGCGACCTCGATGACATTTTCTGGAGACATTGTCACGAAACCGACGCTATTTAATTTTAATAGCTGGAACTTTACAAGCTATATAAAGATAAATAACGGAATGCTATGATGTATACTGCCTTGAACGCGAGACAAATAGAAGGTAATGTTACAGGGATATTTAATGATCTGTATAAGTTTTATGGCGCGTAAGCATTTTTCAATATGCGGAAGGCTAATGAGTGCAGTTTGGGTTTTGCCATTTTTGTAGAGCATTCGTATTTCGTTACTTACCTATTATTTTTTGCAACTTACGTGCGTTCGTAGTACTATAGTGTAGCATAATTAAAATGCCAGCAATCGAACCAATAAAAATCATTAATCATTGAAGGTTAAGCTGTAATTAATAAAAATAAAAATACCGACTCATCAGACAAATTAGTGTGAGGCTTGAGGAAAGTGATTGATGCGCCTTATCGGATCAGAAAAGCATTCTGATTTATCAGCGCATTTATTAAATCAGCTTAATTAGGTGCCTTGTAATGTGAATTAATTAGTGTCCATTGCGTGTAGCACAAGAAGCCTGCTGTAGGTATGGACACTAACTACTTGTACTCTTACACCTCACAGACCTATGCCGTTGGAATCAATGACTAGTAATGGATTGTCGATAAATAAAATTTAGTGCCACGGAGTTGATTTCAATTAATTGCTTGTACAACGAATGAGTGGAATCTAAAGTTGATACGGCCTAAAGTTTAACACACAACTTCCTTTCTTAGCTGACACTTGTACACACAAGGGTTCGCTTCGCAAAAGCTTTATTTATGAAAAGTGCGCCTTCTGAATCCGATTATGACTGCCAGAGAGACTACCTAATTAATTAGCGTTTTTTAAAGCTTCAGCTTTCACAATGAACATGTATTTTTTGCTATCGTGGAAGTTGGCAGGAACAAGAGTCTAAGCCGACAAAGCGGTTCCCTTTTCTGGACGTCCACATTTGGTGATCCAGTCGAGTTGTTTTTAAGAACTACTCCTGAATTGTAATTTTATAAAACACAATTAAACTTTTACTTGCGAATCCACTAAAAGGAGAAACACAGCAACATGTCCAAGAGGAGCAAAAAATTGTTTCAAAATTGGTGAAAAAAGGATGAAGACATTGAGCTTTTTTCGTCAAATTTGGTTTTTGGCTCGTAAATCAAAAAAGGTTGGTGGAATGGCTTCTTCATGTATGTTTACCTTTACCTGTGGTAGCTAAAGGCGCGGCTAAGTTGATGTTGAGCGTGTCGCACGGCAATTAGATCACATCTCCGTGCTTGTAATATGAATAAAGGCATCGCCCACGAGTGCTTGTTTATACTATCAAATCTTGCAGGTAGGTAAAGAGATCAGCGAGTCGTCTATTGTTTAACTGGCTTGTCATCACAGATTTAATATAAATGAGATTAAATCATTCATTTGGACTTACATGAATTATTAATAATTTGTTTTCCACAAGGGCTGCTGACAAGCTTTGACTTATGATGTTTCGTTACTTCCATTGTTCATATATTTATCTAGTGCATAATACAGGAATTAATGTATTGTTAACTGTCTCTAAACATTTCTCAAAAAGTATCCCACGACTGCGAACATAATAAATAATAATTAATAAAAAACTGATTTTTTCAAATGTGTTTGGCAGTAGAGAATGCAGCCCCGCCAAAAAGTTAGGTAGTTAGTATAAATATTTTCAAAAAATATTATAAAAAAACAAAACTATCACACAAGTATAAAAGTATTCCCAAAAAGGTACTCAAAATAATCAAGAAAGCTCTTACGATGTACTGGCTGGCTTGAAAAAAACCACTTTTCTTACATTTCTGGAACCCATTGAGACAGAGAGATTTCCGTGTTTTTTATTGTAAGAATAAGTAGATGAAAACAAATTTTTGTTAAAATAAATCAAGTTTTGTGTAACATGTGCAGTTATTTTGGTGACATTTAGTGCTAATTTACTTAATTTCTCTTGTAAGAAGGAATCGGGTTTCAGGAAACTGTCGAACAGAACAGAACAGAACCTTTTCATTTAGAAACATATTCTAAAGTATTTTTTATGTAATTTTTCTAATCAGACTTTATTGTATTGTAGCAACGTTTTCTTTGTACACCATAAAATTTTACAATAGTTAATGCTGTTTATGATAATCAACTCTCACAACAAAATGTTTTGACAAGGATATTTACGATACCGATCGGGTTGTCTGAAAGACTACAGCCTGTCTGCAATAAATCTTAATAAAATTTAATGGTGTACAAGCAAAATTTTGCAACAATAAATTAGGTGGTTTAATGACTAAAAAAATAAGTAAATTGATACGAAATCTCACCAAATTATTACCAAAGTAACAAACAGTATTTATAACTCAGTTTTGACCAAAATCTCGACAAAAATTGGAAAAATAAAACATCGAAAAATTGAAGCAATTTACATTTCTCGCACTTTTAACAACTCGAGAAGGCATGTAAAGGCATAGAAAAATTTATAAGATTTTGCTAGAACAGTTTTTAAAAAATTACATTTTTTGACTTGACCACTAAAATTTTAGGCAAAAAAATTCAAAATTTTTAATTTTATGAAAAGCTGATATATTAGTATGTAAAATGAGCCGTATAATTCACTGGAGCAAACCGTTTTGCTCTACTACTTTTAGTTTTTGAGTTATGAATTTTTTAATAAATAACTCGTCGCATCCACCATTTTTGAAGTTAAAATAAGCTGTTAAATAAGTTCTTGAGTAAGCTAGTGTTGTAAAAATGCTGGTGGAACACGTAGATTGAGTCGCAGAATTCAATGGAACAAACAGTTTTGCTCTACAATTTTTAGTTTTCAAGTTATGGCTTTTTTTAGTAAAAAAAAAATACCTCTGTACCCGAAACCGTTCTTCGGCTTCGGGTTTCGAGGAGAAAATAGACAATTTCAAGCGCTATCTGATGCTTTTGATTTTTGCTCTAAGTTTTAGTATAGTTTCCGAGAAAAACACAAAAAAAGGTTGTAATCTCACTTTTTTTCAATTTTCAAACGCTGATTACGGCTAAACCAAAAGAGGTAGGAGAAAACTCTTTATTGCATCGTAAAGAGCATATCAGAATCTATTGGATAGGATGGGTTTTAAACGGTTCAAAGTCGGCCATTTTCGTACAGGGAGTTGTTCACAAATGTTTGAATTTTTTTATGTTCTCAATTACGACAAAACTATTCGGAAAATTGTAACTATTTTGACTATGTATAATAATCCGGGGAATCGATTAGCGTCGAGAAAATCGTCGAATTCTCAGTAGTTTTTAAGTTATAAATTTTTTTATTTTCACCTATTTTGAAATTTATTTGCAGTTAGTTTCTCGAAAACTATTAGTCGGAGAACGATGTTCTTTTTTTTAAAAAGATAGATAATTAAAAGAGCTTTTTAACTATAATAAACTTTATAGGGTTATCTCTAATAGTTTCGGGGTTATTACCCGATAAATGTTTCCCGTACCGAAAAATGACTAAAATTTTGACAAAAATTGGAAAAATCAAACATCCAAAAATCGAAGCAATTTTCATTTTTGCCAGGAATATTCATTTTGTTTATTTATTTATTTATTTATTTGTTTTGTTATTTTATTTATGTAGCAACTTTCTTAGGTAACTTAAAAATTAGACGTCAAGTAGTATGTCGCCAATTTGGGTGTTAATTTAATAGGCTAATGAATAACGATAATAATCGGATGTAAGGACTAGCCTTTCTTCTAAGAATAAACGTTCAATTTTTTTTTCGAACTTTTTTATAACTTAAATAATCAATCAGAAAAAACAATCTATCTAAAAGTGAAAAAAAGCTTTTTTCAGTGCTGTACCCATGCTGTACCATTTAGCGATTCTAATAAAAGTGGGTTGTTCGAGTAAGAGAAAAGACGAAATTAGATAAAGTCTGTCAAGTTTACGTATTTTTTTTATGTTTCTTTAGTGACTATAATGCAATGCTGGCATCTCTAAAAAAACAAATCGTTGTTTTAGGAGATTGTCATAAACAGTTAAAGCTTAGAGAAAAAATGTTTTTTTATCTAATAGACCAAAAATTAGATTTATGTAGGTGTAAACAAATTTTTCATTTTTTAGTGGTATAGTATGAGAAACAAATACGTTAGAACCAGTTTGAATCAGGTTCGAGGAATCAGAGGTAGAAGGAGAGTAAAATGAAATTGCAAAAATTTGTGCAATTTATATGGAACGATTTATTTTTCTAAAAAATGTCTGACACATTATATTACAACGTCAACAATATTGGTTGAATGTTTTTTTGGGGCGATTGGTGATTTAATGACAGTTTAAACGATTCGTTTAATTATCTTATAAGATAGTGGTTCCGAGGCACATTTTACAGTCTATCAGAATGGAAAATATGTCCGATTCGATCTGAAGCAATTAAGAATCATTTAGTTGGTGGGACAACTAGTCGACTACACAGCTCTGATATCTGTAATCAAAGGAAGAGGTGCCAGCACCACATCTCGGTTGAGCATCATCAGGGCAGGTGACGTTGCAAAGGTGTGCCTTATTGGGTGGCCCACTCGACTGGACCGCCACAGCATCTCACACGACGATCAAACATTCTCATTTACACCTGAAAAATGACAAATCGTAAAGTCGTTTTTTCTGGAATTTGAAAAGTAACAGTTTTGCGGTTGTTTAATCTATGCAGAGTGCAGTTTCGATTTTATGGCACGTCACTAAAAGACTAAAAGTAACGGAGCGCTTTGTCGGTGCCGTCTAATGCCGGACCCCAATTTGCATTTTATTCAGTAAAAATTTGGGTCAGTCGGTCCTAAAAAGTGAATTAGTCCGATGCATGCTGACGAAAACAGTAAACAGTCGTAAATACTAAAGAAGGTAGAAAAGGATGCCTCTCCGGAGTGAACCGATATAGTATCGTGGAAGTTGCCCATGCCATAAACAAGAACCACGACTATAGCACTAAAAACTCCAAGGAATTTAGTGTTGTCGCGTAGACGACGATCCTGTCTCAGATGTAGCCCTGTAAATTATTATGAAACGCGATTATAAACAACCAAAAAACATTGTCACATGTTTAAGTTTTGGAGATAGAATTGTTGGAATTTATTAATATTGGTGCGGGCAGATGCGGTTTTATAGACGCTGCTCCTTGTCCACATGAAATTTTTGATACAATCTTAATTTATTATTTTAGAGTACTGCTGTAAATAGATTCGCTCATGGGTGGAAGAAAATTTGATAGCCCATTTAATAACCACACGGCAATAAAAGATTCTAATTTATTGTTTCCACGGAGAAATAATGAGTCTGTACTTTGATGGACCCTAAATCTCAAACTATATTATTACTTCGGATTAAATACTAACTGCTTCTCCCAAAACAGGCTCGTATTGAAATTGTGTCAAAGGTCATCGATCATTTTTGGCACCATTTATCAACAAATACCGGGACAAGTACTTGTTAATTCGTCATAAGGTGTGACGTACTTGTTATTATGATCGATCAGTTAAGTGCGAATCTGTAATCTTATTCGATTAATAGGGACGTACCGTTCCCATAGATTTAGTGTTCGGTATCGACCCGTACTCAGCAGGGAACCGGCCGTTAGCCCAAGATAGAGTTAAGCTGAAAAGCATCGTCGCCTTACACATTTGATGGGTCACATTTGCTCTTTGATCTTATCTTACTGTTATTTATATTAAAGCTCGCGCTCTGAAAGCTTACGGTTGAAATTAATGATAGTCGTACCGGATTTTAAAATGATAATATTTGTATCTATATCAAGGTATTTTTATATGGAAACAAAGTAGACGTAATTAAAATTTATTTGTCAGACCATATTTAATGCCTAGGAGACATAATATGCAGCAAATATGAAAAACATTTATAATTTATGGCCTACGGCTGCAGACTAGTTTTTCTTGTTAATGATGGTTGAACCAAACTTGAGATAAAACAATTTACCACCGTTTAATGATCCCAGTTTTCTGAAGATTTCGTACAAGTTTAGATTCACGACGATTTCTCGAATTTTGCAAAAATTGTTTGACTTCACAAGTTGTTTGTTTAATTTCGGTAGAAAATGAAAGAAGTAAAGAAATGTTTTGTGTATCTAAATACTATAGAGTACCTAATAGTTTAGGGCAACGATATTTTTGCAGTAGTACCTAATTGTACAGTTTGTGATATCAGGGATCAAAAAATATGCCTATCATAACTTGTTTTTTCTGAATATTATGCAAAAAATTGTGTTCACTCTACTACATCCGATGAACGTATACAGTTGTATAATAGCCTGATAAAAACGTGGTTCTTGGAAAACTTCTTGCCTTTAATTAAGTGTTGGACAAAATAGGTACGTGGCTTCATCTTGAACTAAAAAATTATTAAAATGACTAAGTCAAATGCTATTACGCAGAAATTCATTTCATTGTGTTTTGCCCAGTTTTCTCTGTAAAATCAGCTAGGTCCTACTTTACCAACAAACTTTTTAACTTTTCCTTTTAACTTTCCACCGACTTTCTTTTTTGCAAATTATTTTCAAAGAAAGAAAAGTTTTAAAAATGTTCGCAATGTCGTTTTTAAGTTTTCAAATATTTTGTAAAACATTTAAACTGATTGAAGACATTATTACACTCAAGCGACGACTCTAGTGAAGAAGAAGCGCACTAAGAAGTTGGTAAATTAGTAAAGGTAAAAAATATTTAGGCACAGGCACGATAGTAGAACTTTTACTTGTGACATTCAGTCATAAAAGTTGTCACTTTTGTATCGTTTGTGGATAAAGCACATTTACACTATTCTCTGTCACAACAGCATAATTGACTTTGCATTTGTGTAAAGAGAGAAAAGTATAAGTAAAATTTCGGCTGTAATTCAAAAATGTAGAAAAAGTTGTACAAAATCGCTGAAAGAACACAATTTGTGATATTATTCATCGGAATAATAATAATAATAATAATAATAATAATAATAATAATAATAATAATAATAATAATAATAATAATAATAATAATAATAATAATAATAATAATAATAATAATAATAATAATAATAATAATAATAATAATAATAATAATAATAATAATAATAATAATAATAATAATAATAAGAATAATAATAATCTTTATTTATGCTAATATACAACAGAGGCATTTACACAAGTCAGAAATAAGTATAATGACAGAAACAATGTAAGTGAACATGATATATAATTTATTCTGTGTGAAAATTTATAGTTCGGAGAAATCATAATTAAGAAATTCTTCAAAAGAATAAAATGGATTTTTTACAAAAAAATTTTTGGCCACATTTTTAAATACTTTACAAGGTAAGGTTTTAATATGAAGAGGTAAAATATTGAAGAATGCCCCATAGAAAATATATCCCCCTGTTTTTTTTGTATTTTACACTAGATTGAAAAGTAAATAAAATTGAGTAAACTGTTCACTTTGTGGATTCTACGTTTTTACAAATCTCGGTGGGGTAAAAATTCAGAAACACACCAAAAACACCTTTATTAAATAAATTGCATATTGAAAACTTATTTATTGGAGCGCTATTTTACTCAATGTATGACAGAAATTATTTATTTGAATTTCTAACTACACTGACTGAAATGGCGCCATTTGGTGTCTGTCATGTACATCACTTTACCTTGTCGTTTTAACGTGGATAATAAAATAGTTATTTACCTAACGTGTTTGGAAAATACATTTTCCCACATGTGGGAAATTGTTTTCCAAACAAGTTAGGTACAATATTTTTTGTAACGAATCTCTCAAAAAAAATTAAAAATTAATTTTTTTATAATCTAGTTTTTTTTGCTAATGGGTTAGTAACAGGTCAAACAATCAAAAAATTGACATGAACTGTCATTTATCCTAAAAAAAAAAATAATCGTTTCCATCTCAACGATAGCGATACCAATCTACTAAATGACCGTAGCCATTGTTGTAAAGTAAAAACGGAGATAACCGGGAAAACGCTGTCTAAGAGCTATGAGTACAAAAATCGGCGGCTAAAAATTTAAATTCAAATTTTGTGTGATAAGTAATAGCCATTTTACAGGGTTCAGTTATTGTTAATTGTTAATTTCGCCCTGTAAAATGTTAAGTTACCGCATAGAATGTAAATAACTATTACGCACGGCCTTAATTTAAAACTATAGCAACTGCGTATAACGATCGCGAACAGAAAAGTGGCAGTAATTGAAACCATTTGGTGATCATTAGTATATGAGTACTGAATGTGAAATAATGATGTCTGTTGGATCTCGTCATTTCACTTGTTGTTCCAGAACCATCGTTTCATTTTTGCCGCAATTACGAACAAATTGCCACCGCGAGAAATCCGTTTACAGTTTGTTTTTATTGCAAAATGAAATGCATAAAGCAACATTAACTGCAATAAAATACGCAAACACCATACATATAATTGTGCGCTACCGTATAGTTCAAACGTTTTAGCACCTGACACTTATTTGTTTGTCGAGAACATAAAAGCAGTTTGCTTTTTTGTAAACACAACCTATTAAACTTTTTTCAAATTGGTCCAGTAGGTGTGTGCACATTGTACTCCAAGAAATAATTAGATAACTGTACTTGGATTTATTTACATCTCAATTCCATGCTGAAGCACAGCTGAAAATGATCACAACCAACACGTCGTTAAACTGTTAAAGTCAACCCCAGATTAGCGAAAACAAGGCTAAAGTTTTCCGGAAAGTGATTTATTTCCCTGGTGATTGGAAGATTAGTGAGTTTACTTTAAAGATTAGTTCACTAATAATGGGAGACTGACCACTGTTACAAACCACTTTAGAGCGATTTATGACTTCGATTTGCAGCGGGTTTAGGAAACCTCGTTCAAACCAAACGGATTATTGTAGTGCTCTCAGAACAGAAGAATTGTTGCTACCTATTGTAGAAATCTGTTGTAAATCAAATAATGCCACAGAACAGGATGTGTCATCATGGGGTTTTTATGACATGTCTCTTCACCTCACGATATGATTTACAACTTTTTCTGCATAATTATTGACAACATTTCGAGACATCAAGGAGTTACATCACTTAAATCAGACTGTATTATTGTTATTATCTCAGACTAAATAGCAGAACTATTTTTAGAAAACATGTTATTTGGTTGTGAGCCGAAAACGATAATTCTCGACAGGGACACAATGAACAGCAATTTATTGATACAAAAATATGCAAATTTAATTAGATTTAGAAAGATATAATATGCTAAAATATTGTCTCAGCTACGACTTTTTTTAGAAAAGCCAGGATTAAAACTTTAATGAATTTTGATTGATGAAATGGCTCTTATGACCCGTTTCCAGGGACGGATTGATCAATTTCTTTGCACAACAAATATAATAATATAAATAATAATAATATAACAAATATAAATAATATTTAAGTTAATTCAATTGTTCTTAAACAAACAAATCGAACGATTTGAAAAACTTTATCATTCTTGATGTGTTTCTGAGTAATTAAAAGCCCAAAAATTTTGGAATCGAAGCATTGAAATAAAGCAGTACAAGAAGTGCGGCATGTAATATTAATTCGCCCTTCATTATGCAGATAAATTAATTTTGTTTTCATTTTATTATGTGATAGAGACCGCTGTTCGTTCCTCAATGTGCTTATTCACAAATAAATATGATGAGTTGCCGTCAAACTTTTTGCCACATGTTTCCAACCAAGTCACAACATGAGAAAATACTGAGAAATGTTGGGAATGATTATCAGGCGGTTAGAGGTAATTGTATTTTTGACAGTGACAGAGCGTGGACAGTTAGGTGACAACAATGATGGCATTAAGGCAAGGCACCCGCCAGGACAGATTAACTTTGCTACTGTAGCGGTTTGCCCCCCTGCTGAGCTCTTGGGATTAGGCTGAGCTTCTGTTAATGAGGGCACTTTCCACAACAATTTGACTTTCGCATGGAAATATTTTTATGAAATTAGCTCTCTCGCACGCGCGGTCCTTTTTGTCCGGTTTTCTGTAAAAACACACATTGTATACACATATGTGTACAATGGGTGAGTTTCTTTGAAACTTTAGCTATGGTTGTGTTAAGAACAGGGCAGAGTGGATACGTGGTTAATGAACGCTTGTGTACGAATAACAAAACAAACGATACGGGAACTTATCGCACATCAACTCCTTTATGGAGAGGATGGCCGCAACACGAATTACACAATGGTCCGGTAATGACCAAGATGAAGGAAACATTATGAGGTTTTGTAACGCGTTAGATGTAGCGATAACTGAAATGTGCAACTACAAAACGCACTGCCTCTATTGCGATTATTGGTTATCTGATTTGACACTCAATGCTACAGCGACATATGTTGCACGATGTCAATAGAATTCGTATTATTGTTGCTGGCTACACAGCGAATATTATTAATTAATTTAAAACGGAGTTAATGATCTGTCCATCAATTAAGACATATGCTTCACGCAGAGGGCAATTTAAACGTGAGATCAGATTTGTTTTGCAAAATTGCTTTTGCGATCCTTCAGTATCTTCAGAATCTTTAGCAGCCAGCAAAAATATAGATACGATCTACAAGTGTAAGATTTAAAGGGCTTAATTTTAAAAATTAATTTAAATAGAGAAAACTCAAACATGCTCCCTGAACAGCACACAGTAAAAAAAAATTCTGGTGTTATTCACACTAAAATAACACTAAGAGTGGTCACCAGAGGACCACACTCTTGAGTGTAATATTTTCTAGTGTAAATTAACTTTTTTGTAATGTACTTTTAACCTAGACTAGTGTAATAATCATTTTTGGTAAATGTTTTACACACTTTACTGAATGTTCTAATGCACTTCCTGAGTGTACAAAGCATTCAATTACTCATGAACTGCCTTATTTGAAACCATTATGCTAAGAGGTAGGAGGTTTTTCGGTTTTCAAGTATCTAATAGAGTAATAGTGTATTAAGCAGTCTTCTTCTAATTCGGCCCCTTCCAAATCCGCGAAAGTTATGTTTTCCTCACACAGTTATCAAATTTTGTTTTCGCTGTAAAATAATATTATTGAACCCTATAAACTGCAACGTCATTTGAGAGTGTAATAAAAATATATAAAAAAATGTATTTTAAAAAAAGCTTTTATTTAAAAAATGCACTAAAAAGTAAAAAATAATGTATTTCAATCACACGAGAATATTTTTTCTTACAGGTTAAAATTCTAAAATTTATAAAAGCTTTGGAAGTTGTCAACTGAACAAAGTAATTCTGTAATACCGTACTTTTATAACTCCCAAAGCTTTTATAAATTTTAGAATTTTAACCTGTAAGAAAAAATATTCTCGTGTGATTGAAGTACATTATTTTTTACTTTTTAGTGCATCTTTTAAATAAAAGCTTTTTTTAAACAACATTTTTTTATATATTTTTATTTTTTGCTTTTTAGTCTTTATTTGTTGCATAGATTTATTGTTATTACACTGTGCATCTACCGTGACGTCCAAATGACCAACATACCGTCTATGTCGGTATAAGTTACGGTATGTACAAATCGATAACCCCTTTGTAAACATAACCTAAAATTTTAAAACCTCATTTAACACCTTTAGGGGGTAATTAACTATATAGAATTGCATTGTCACGCAGATTAAGTAAGTATGCAAAATTTCAATTCAGTGGGACAACGGGAACCCTTTCAAATTTGGCTCCGAAAAAATAACCGACAGACAGATAACATTGTGAGTTAAATAAAAGCTTTTAAAAAATGCACTCTAAAAGGTAAAATTCATGTTTTTAAGTAATTTCGACACTGACAGAAAATGTTTTTCAATTATAAGTTATTATGTAAAAGATGTATTATGTTAACAGTCATTTTACACATAATCTACAGTCAAAATTAACACTAAAACAATGAACCACATGCCAAAATGTTTTTACCTTGACGACTTTTTCAATTATTAACCAACAAAGGCAATATTCTTCAATAAAAAATGGAAAGACTTATTTCTGTTTGACTAAAGCTCTGTTGATGACATTAAATCACTCATTACATGATAGTGTTTTCCTCTGCCTTCACTACATAATTTCTAGTAAAAAAGTGATTGTATCAAACTCTAGTTACACGTTTCTGCGTTCTGATTTAAAAAAAAAAGCATGACCATTCTTTGAACTAAGGACATTTTGGATGATATCCACTTATATTAGTCACTTTTCTCTTCTAAAAATTTCTACACTCTTTGGAATAATGTTTCGCTTTATATTGGGGACTTA
The DNA here is from genome assembly GCA_939628115.1 of Tribolium freemani. Lineage (NCBI taxonomy): Eukaryota > Metazoa > Arthropoda > Insecta > Coleoptera > Tenebrionidae > Tribolium > Tribolium freemani. Next base: position 11,644,322 of record OW626785.1, on the reverse strand, counting down.
TTTCAACCAATTTTTTATTGCTAGCAACTAGGTTAACATTCGGATAATGTTATTTATTAATTTAAATTGAAGTTCAAGCAGTTGTTAGTTTAAAGGCGCAAGGGAACATAAATCACATTTTTAAAATTTGTTTTTCACCATCAAGTTATGTTTTTTTCTATATTAGTATTTATATGGAAGGATAATTTAGTGTGAAATATGAAAAGATTAAAAAATAATGTGAACGAAAGAAGTTAACAAAATAAGTTTTTTTTTCAAATAGGATTCGGAATTTTTTTATATTTTTTTTTCAGTAATCTACACATGCTTCTCAACAACGTACTACTTAACTTGTTTTTGTTTTTAACTGGGTTTTAACGAGTCAAACGATTTCGGAAAAGTCAAAAAAATTTTTTTCGCTATAATTAAATCGAGGGTAAAACGTTTGAAAATTTAAGTTATTTATTTTTGTCTGTAAGTATAAAATCTATATGATATGAATATCCACCCACACGTTAGATTGCCGATAGCAGAATGATAAATGCCGCGCACTTACAAATAGCCAAACGTAACTTGCAATACAATAACATATCTGTAATACGCTGGCTGTGAAATTATTATTCTGCTCTTCAATTTAGTTCCTATATAGTTCTGTGCGTGTAGTGCTCAAATATTTCACGCCTTTGTATATATCACCTTCCTCGTTATATACTTCACCACGAGATGATATAATAGCTATCTGAAATTTATGTACAACGCGCTCTCGCGTATTCCAGTTTTGCTCTAGTACTTGCACATACCTTATTTAATTTTTTAGCGAAATATCTTGTATAAGAGGTGTGATAGGTTTTGGATTTTTGTCGTCGTAAACTATTCTCTCAAAAAAGTTTGTCTGAATATTATAAAATTTCAGATTTATTCGAATAGTTTTGTGGCACATATCGTGTTACGATTTTCTGGATCGTATAAATTGTGCTTGTTGAATAAATTACACTTCTCATATCCAACACATGTACAATTAGTAACAAATTAGGTGATCGTGATGCAGACCAAGAAAGTATTGTCACACTAATATCCTACGTGTGCATTATTGTAACTCTTGCTTTATAAGGATGGTCATTATCTTGTTGAAAAATGTCTTCTGAAGAACAGACTCACAACGTGCTTCGCAGCACTTGTTGCCTAATCAACAACCAACAACCTCTTCCCTCATCGTTGGTTTTGTACTTAAAAATTAAAGAAAGGCAAACATATCTCACTAATTTAATTAATTACGCTTTGAAAACCCCGAAAGGCATGCAATTTCTAAATTCGAAACTTTCCACACGGATTTGTAAATAAGGTAGCTCAAACAGCATGGTCTCCAAATAAGGGAAAAGGGTTAAATCATTGGTTAAATTTACGCGTAGTATTGGCAAATGCTGCATGACATTTTTTTTGTCAAATAATCTTCGAATCTCGAAGTGGTGCAGGTTTGTGTCCTCTTGATTCTGAGACAGCTACATACAAGGGTGATCTCCAACTGACACTTTTTCTTTGAAAAAAGGTTTTCCCATGTTCAATCAAGATAAAACTTGTTTGGGGGTAGTAAAGTTAACGAGGAACATTCTCTAGAAGTGTAAATATGGCTAAAAATTTGTAAGCGTGACAACATCAGACGGGAAAAGACTGAGGAATCGCAAGTTGCATAAAAATCGTAAATAGGCGAATCATGATGAAAATTTGATCGTCCTACGGTCTAAATAATAGACATTGTGCGGACACTTTTATTGCGTGTGGCTTTATATGGAAAACGACTCGGTTAATTGAAGTTATTAGGTACGAGAAAATTACATAAATTTCCGCATATCACATTCTTTTATCGCTCAAAACAGACCATACTTCGTCATGCTCTGCCCTGAACTGTTACACTTCTTAAGCTTTAACCACGCATATATTTACATAATGATGCATGACTCGACTTTTATTTTGCCGCCGATTTCAGCCGCATTTAATGGTTTTCTCCACAACGAATAACTAATTGATTAACTTGTTGATCTCTTTTCGTGTTGCTTCAGAGAAATTCGCGTATGAATTTTAATGACATTTTGCGCGCCTCAAAAGCAACTTGTAATTTAGTTTTTTAAATGCTTCAGATTGTTACCTGCTATAAATTAACTTCAGACACCGCAATATAAGCCGGATCGATCAAAACTCGTTATTGCCACTGCATGTGTGTTTACACCAATTATGTTCAGTTTTACTTTTGCAAAAGTAATTTTAAATTATCTGTTAAATGGTGGGTTGAACGTCTTCCTGTCCACGATTCGGTCGACACCTTATTTTCACCGCAAAATTAAATGCGGCTTAATTCCGGTTTAATTCACCCATAAATCAGCGCCGCAAAAATAATAAATGATGATTTTCAGAGAAATTGTTCCACATGTTTACTTTAAGAAACCTCGGAGGTTTTTTGAAATCAATTCAGAATGGTGGAGGGACTGCATGTTATGGAAAAGGTTTGGTATTTAGTTATTGATTTTATCGCAATTATTTAAATAATAATTATTTTTATTGCAAACCTTCTACATTCAAGGTTGGAACTAGTCGTTCAGGCAGTAAAAAAGTACTTGATTTATGCAAAATGATGGTACCATACGTGTTTTAACTCGTTTTATATTTTAATTCAAAGGCTGATCTTATAAAATCATCTGAATTTTAAACATTGTACACAAGGTCGCTGAAAAATTCGAAAATGACGAGTTGTAATTTTTCTCTTTCTGAAAAAGAAAGCAAACTCTAAATGTTCATTTACGAAATAGATTTTTTTAGTAGGTATATACTAGTTGCTCCTTTTATGTTATAAAGTTATAAGTTATAAGTTATAACACTTATAACATATCAACAGTTTTGAAAAATATCAGATAATTAAGAATGACTGAGTTGGCAATATTATGAATTTTATTTTTATTACAACTGCAAATAACTTTTTTTGGTCATTGACATCAACACTTAAAACTTTGAGTTTCAATGGAATTTTTAATGGAAAAATCTGTACATATCTCGTTCAACCAAGTAAAAAAGCTCTGTTACCAAATCAAACAGTTATTTCAGATCAATCACAAGAAAAGATTTACTAATATTTAAATAAATTAAAATAAAATGAGATAAAATAAAGGAAAGCTCCAAATTGTCAGAAATCTGTTTCACAAAATAATGTTAAAAGGTTTTGAATAATTATTTTTTATTTTAACATTTTTTATTTAATTTAATCAAAACTTTACCTATTATTATCCTATACTAAAAATTGTTTGGTTTTAAATCTAGAGGGGTAGGAGTCTATTTTATTCTAATAATAATTTTTTGCTCTTTTTCTATTATATTGTTATTGCAAACATCTATTCATTTAGGAATTTTTAAGCCTAATAATTAAATCTTTGATCTGCAATCTTTCAATTTTTAATCGTAATTTTCATTCTTCTATCTTCTATCTTCAATCCTCAATCTTTATAGTCGCTTCAAAAATTTGGTCAGCAATCTCGATGAGCAGTGATGGATATTTTAGCGAATTAACAAACTTTTGAGTTTTTGGTGGCATCATAGGTGCGTGAATATTTTTAAATTTAACTGTTAGCATCGTTGCTAGCTTTGTTTTTAGCAATTGGGTTGGATAACAAAATAAATTCGGTTATAAATATCTTAATGGATTGCACAAATAGTAATGAAGAGCGTAAAGGCGGCTTTCTAAAAAAGTCTGTTTAAACTATTCAATTAAGTCAATGAACCAGTAGATACAATAACGAATGGGTACATTTTAGAATAACTATGAGACATTTGTCACCTTCGGTCTGACACGTCAGAGTATTCCTCTTGCGAGATACAGACACACAATCAATTGGAATCTATTCTCAACCAATCACCAATAATATCTTCCATATTATATAAAAACGATCCCTTGACGTCTGATTGATGCTTGTGAATATATTAGTGTCAAAAACCATACTGAATTGATAGTTCATCGTTGAGGTTAAACGTTTACCATTATTGTGGAATGCAACAAATTTGCCTGACGTTCTTCATAACGAAATGTTTGATAAATCTGTTCATGAGTGCTTTGTTTCTGATAAAATCTACCCTAAATTTAAACGGGTGACTGGCAAATCTCCAACGAGTTTTATTTCAAGCCGTACGTACTCGATAATCATGTAAAAAAGAACAAAAAGTGAAGAAAAAGATTTGTGTGACTAAATGGAATGCATCGGAACAAGGACCCACTAATTTATGGCGGCATATATGTGGCTATACCTGGAGACCTAAATATCAGAGATCTAGACTAACAATGACTCAGTTAGAAATTGTAATAAATTCCAAAACCACAAGTAAGGGTCGAGAGAATCTTGGACCTTTTTTCGTATAAATAAGGTCCATAACGCAACTTAAAGTTTGATCTAGAGTCATTGATGTCACAGATTATTGATGACAAGCAAGGGTCAGGTGGCCCAGCTTTTTCTCACACCCACTCAGCATGGAGCTGTTCTAAAAGAATAAAATATATCAAACTACAAACGTCACATTTAATAAATCAGAAACAACAATCGTAATGGTACCAGCAGATAGAGAAAAATACAAGTTGTCATACGGTTCTGACCCAGATAAGAAATCAAACTTTGGCCGCTTTGCTCCAACACGAAATGTTCCGTGAACAACTCATGTTTACTGAGAATTTCAATATTAATGAGAAACTATGCGATTTTTTATTGTGGTGCTACTTCGATAGTGAGTTATTGCGAGCTTTTCACACAACGGTATACCTAGATGATTCAGATTTTAAATCCGGTTTCTAAGTTCAAATAGTGTAGAATAAAGAAGAAATATTTATAATGCAATTAGTCAGCAGGTGGAAAAAATATCTTTCCTACTTAATGAAAAATATGTTGTTAAATAGCCGGTTGTATTAATTAACGATTATTGAATGGGTAAGTTACAGCGTAATAAAAAAATACGTATCAAAGAATTAGATAATCATAAATTTATGAAACAGGATTCGTAATGGAGTAGTTCTATTAAATAAAGAGCATGTTTATACGTAATCTAAATTACTATCACATTTAGCTACAAGTGGAGGAGAATCGTAAACTACAATGAAATTTTATACAAAGTGATCAACGTAAATGGATAAATGTAAATTGGTGTTTCATTTAAAGTAACATTTATACTAGCAAAGTCTCGGGTGTTTCGTATTTCAATACGAATAATTCAATACCGTGTAGTGTGTAGTTTTAGTCCCATAACAAACTAAACTCAACATTTTAAGGATTTCGAAAAAATCATTCACAAAAGATTATTATTTCAAGATGCATATCTGACCAGACTTGTTAAACTAGCTTTATCAAATATTTAAATTGAAAATAACCAGAACTGTTAATGAAACAATTGCTATAATTTTTTTGTTTCAGAAAACTCAACAACTTTACTTTACTTCTATAATAATTTCTTCTAACTCTTGAAATAATTTAATACAAAGATTTTACTTCTGTGATTTTGTCGAAAGATTATAAGAAGTGTTTGCGTGAAATGTTTATTCATTTTACATTTTACCAAAATAGAAAATAGTATGTAATTTTTGCTATTGTTTAAAAGAATGTTTACAGATTTCAGATTTCAAAGTAACTTATATATCCCATTTCAATTCATTGTAGAATTTTGCAACAACGCATTTGCATTTTTTGAAGTGAAATGTAGCACAAATTGAAATTTTCTGGTGGGTTTTCTTGGCTTAAAATTTGTCGATGGGATTTAATTTAACACAGTATACCTACTTTTCTTATACAGACACTCTCAATTTGTGCTTTATTTCACTCCAAAAATTCAAATGCGTTGTTGCAAATTTCTACTATGAACTGATATGGGATATAGTAATAAGTGGTATAACGCATTTACTCGTCTCTCTATTAATAAATAATAAATAAAACAAAAAACAAAATTTGGTGAAACACTTTTTTGTTATTTAAAGCAGAAACAAGGGTTTATTTTTTTAATTTTTTTAAATTTATGTTTTCGGTGCTTGAAACTAAGTAACTCATTATTATTATATTATACCCCTTAAGCTTTTCCAAATTTATTCTCTAGTTGGGTTTTCTTGGCTCAAAATTGCTCGCTGGAATTTAGCTTAACACAGAGTTCTTTTCTTATACAGAAACTCTCAATCTGTGCTTTATTTCTTTCCAAAAAGTTCAAATGCGCTGTCAAAAAATTCTACTATGAAATGAAATGGGATATAACAAGTGTTCAATAATGGTTCTGGTCAGATCGCCTATGTGTGGCAATTGTCACAAAAAACGTATGTCTCGGTTAACATTACAAAACAATGACACATGACAGCTGTCAGTGCTCTGTGGTCAAAATTTCACACGTTCAACTGAGATAACGCTTGCAGAGTAAATTCTTGAACGTCTGCATACAATTATCATGATTTGCAATGTGATTTTTATCAAAAACTACTAAATGCAAAAATAAGACAGTTGATAGCAAAACATATGAACTTATCACGCAACCTACGTTCATGCTAGAAAGAGAAAACCACAGCAAACCACGACCAGAACCAATATTGAACACATGTTATAATATATTATAATTCAAAATAAAAAATACTTTGTCTAGCAGCATAGATTACAGTATAGTACTTTAGATTTAAACAGAATTTAGATTAACTATCTGAATATACCAAATATCTTCTTAGAACATGGAGTTTTTTTGTTGTTCTTATTTACATGATATCAAATGTTTTGCAGAATTTTTCGACAAACCTTGTTAAGGTTTTGTTATTTTTTCAGTGGAACTACATCTGCGAGTAGATTCGTAGTAGGTACTATTCGTTTTATGGCAAAATCCATGATTGCTTTGAACATGCGTGATACAAACGCTATTTAAACGAACTTTATAAAAATTATTGCAGTTTCAGAGTCTCTATGACTATGAAAAATAAATAATTAAGCAATGATGTTCAAAGCCAAAAGCATTTCCGAAATAATTTCTTTCATTCCGGTGAATACAGTTTCAGTTGATGAGTAGCTGCCACCGAGCTTAACTGTACTTTTATTTTTTCAGCGCTTTCAGTGCTTATGCATACATGGTCAGGTCTGCAACACTTTTCCGCATCAGCATGCAAATTTAATACCAAGTCAAGTATCAATAAAATGGAGCATGAAATTCAAAATTACTGAGTCATTATAAACACCTCGGTTCAAGCAAGCTGAAGATGAGCATTTGAACGTACATTACCGTGCGTGCTTGCAAGGGGTCTACGACCTGACACTAAGCACCTGACACCCACAGCTTGTACATACTCTTAGTTATTTATATCCGATAAAATAGTATTTTATTGAGAATAATTGCAATTATAAAGCCAGTTTAACATATAGGTATAAACATTAGTAGAACTCATTTCTGGTCTGGTTAAATCTAAACGTGACCACAACAGGAACATATTTGCGCGGCTGCTTTCATTTTTTTTTCATTCACTTAACTTAATTTGGTGAGAGATGGATTGTGCAGAGAATCCTTAGATATACTCCTATTAAAATGCAAATGAACTCTAATATATTTTTCACAGACCTCTCGTATCCGAACAAATTTATTCACTGTCAAATCTGCTGAAGTTTTAAGATTGATAACTGTACGTCTGAAAGTAAAAGTGGGTTGATTTAGACCATTTTTTCGGCTTGATTAATTGTCTTCCCATACAGATATTTGATTGATACAAATTTTGTTACGATTAAAATTGTTCAGATACTCGTTTAATTCGATTAATACGTTGTGTGGCAAATCGTGTTTATAAAGACAAATAAACCAAGGTGGCATAATTAACTCATGCTCCGACATGACGTACTACAGCTTAATCATAAACAACCACCCTAGATCTAGATAATAACACTAATTTACATAAAGACATTTATCACTCATTTAGATACGACGCGGGAACTAAATCTCCTTCTTTTTTCCTCAGATGGAATTGTTAACTTATACAGAAGTACTTTTATCAGCCTAGTGTTGTAACTACAGCACAAACACCGTGTCGGCTTCTGTTTTTACTTATATGGATTTGTTCTTTTGCATAAATATTTAAACTTTTACCGTATGTAGAGACACTTGTACTGTTTTCGATAAATTTTCTGCAAAAGGACGTTACAAAAACTGTTGCAGAAATACGAGGTGTCTCGCAAAAATTGGACCATCACAAAAATGAGTTCTATTAAAAAAAAGTTGGTTTAGTTTGTTGTTTTTTTATTTTAAATACATAAATTAAAAGCGACAAAAAATTTATGTTTTATGAGATTCTGCATAATAAACCACCTACAAGGCCGACTACAGTTGATTAGCTCTTTTTAGGACACTCTGTGTAGACAGCTATCGATATAAAGATGGATTTTTTTATGCAATTTGACTTTTTTGAGCATTTGGAACTAATAACTTTTTCGTTGAGCGTTTGCCAGTTCTATTCTTAACACTTCAGAATGTTTTTAAAAACAACCAAGTTTTAATTGTTCACATATTTTTTTTAATTGCGCCTATATTCCGATGTACCTATGTAGATACGAAGTCAAGGTTTGAGGGTGAAATATGGAAATGAGGAAAACCAGTCGAGATTAATTTTCCATTTCCATCTAGCATTTAATGTTCATGGACCCATTAATATTTATATTACCAATAAATTACAATTAAAGTTCATCTTAGGAAAGTCGGTAATGGCTGCTGCAGTTACATAAAGTGCAATATCAGTACATTAATAATACTATAAAGAAGGGAGTACATTGGCATATACAAACAGTTTTAACCAATCATTGGAACATGTGCTAGGCTCCTCACATCTCTCCATGTCATCTTCAGACAAACCCAATCAGCTTGATTAATGGTCCTTTACAATTCTACACTACAATTCCACACATTAATGATCATTGGCGTACCTAGGGTGCGACTGTTTGAGGATGTCTTTTTCTTATAAGCGACTCGAAAATATGCATGATTTGCATACAACGCGAGCACATTTATGATATTGGCATACAATACAATATAATATAGAAATAACAACCGCATTTGCTGTCCACATTGATTTGACTGTATTGTTTACTTTGTCATTACATCTACAACAGCTTGATGTTGCTACTTCGTTTCATGCATTATTTTGCAATTTAAATTTCACATAATCAATAACTGAAAATTAATTCAGTTGAACATTATTCAACCTTAGCGTCTGTTGCACTTTTTTACCACTTACACTTTGCCACTTTAGACCAACCGTTAAATAACAATAATATTAGCACGGAGCAAAACGGAATTTAATATTTATCTAACTGTAAGCTGTAACTGAAGTACCGATGCATAATTTATCAAATTACGTACTATAAACTGTACTGCTTAACCGGTTTCCAATTTTGAATTTTTTCATTCGCATTTTTGCAGGCTTTGTTGAGCTTGACTTCTGGCACAGCTTGTTCTAAGTAATTTTGGCAAAACATTAGCAAAGGGGTAATAATTCGAATCACAATTTTGAGAGAGTGTGAGGGTTATGGTTAATGGTTTCGTTATTAAAAGATATTTGCATGAAACTGAAATAGAAGCTTTACCTTCTGTAAAGTTATCGACAATGACACTTACCCTCTTTTGTCTCCGTATACTTCCAGGTCAACTGACGTTATATTCTGTTACATAATCCGGGTCACCAAATAATTAATCACTAGGTTAAAGCCACTTGGTGTGGTTTCGTTCCGTGACAAATAGTGTGTCGCAAATGTGTCAACCCTGCTATTCAACACAACAATACACTGAATATATTTCTGGCCCTTTTTACCTCTCAAAATTTTTAAAAACTATTGTAAATTGTCTCACCGATTCGACACAACGCATGCCGTTGTATTGACATTACTCAAGTACCCATACACTCTCTTCTAACTGTTTTGTCTTCAAAGGATCAGGTAACCAGAGCAATTATTCATAATAATAGACTCACTTATTAATATAATGATGTCTGCGATATGGAGTGGAGTCGAGTTTTTTCTTACTTGACTTTAAAACACATAATTAACGACGAAAAGAGGAGTAGTTCCCATTGAAGTTATGCACACAGCTGGTTCTAGTCCTTACAGTTTCACCCAAGCATTAAAAATGTAATCAATTTCCAGAAATTTAAAAACCAAAAAAACTAAAAAATATTCATGAAACCCTTTTCTGTGGATACAAGTAAAGTGTCGTTGGACAGTGTGCTCAAAAACTGGCGCACCAACTCAGGGGTACCTTGTTGAGAAGCATGTGTAGATTACGGGAAAAATCTTGAAAAACATTCTAGTCATATTTTAAAACATCTGGAGCTACAAACTAATTTTGTTAACTTCTTCAGGTTTCATTTTTTTTTAATGTTTTATGTTTCACACTAAGTAATCGTTCCCTAACAAAACGATGAATAATTATTTTTAAATTTACTATTAGATTTTAGCAGTTTTTTGAATTAAAAAAAAATAAAATTTATCAAAAAAATCACAATTTGTAGATGTGCCAACACTGGGAATTATTTCCTAGGAAACCGTTTCAAGATTAATTTATTTTTATTGTTGATAAAATTATAGTGCGATCCACGACTGTTAGACAACGTTGCCACATATCATTTATTTCAAATTTGTTATTTATCAATAATTTTAATACAAAGTATTTTTTTACTATTTTTACCTTTATATGTAAGCAATTCTCTACCACAAACCAATTAGTTGGTGCGCCATTTTTTGAACGCCTTGTATTTTCCATACAAATCGTTCGCTTCCTTTTGCTGGTGAAAAGGATGCAACTTTTTTTAGATAGGTCGTCTTCGAACCTCAAGGTAAACGATCAAATCAAATAAGAATACCGAATTTTCTACGTCTGTTGAAAATCTGACAGTATCAAAGAGGCAGTTCGGTTGTCGCAGGTAAACTGTTTAACAGTTGTACTTAGTCAGGCGCGCAAAGTCCCTTTATTCAATGTGTGAATCTCGTGTGACGGTTGCATCTTGTTAAATAGGATGATATGCAGCGAATGATTAATTATGGTGCTGTTAGGCGAACAGATAGTACGTAATGGACACAGTTTTGTTGACTTGCACATGCGAGGTCCTACAGTGGAGGCTTTTTAATGCTGGCTTTTGTTACCGGAAGTATTAGAAAAAGAAAGACTGAATTTTCTAAAGATTATTAATGATCTAGATCGGCTTAACTGTATGAATTCGGAATTAAACAGCTAGTGTCAACTTGGGGTCTTTAGATGGCACAATTGCACTAACTGTTTGACGTGTGAGACCATTAAAATCCATTTGACCGAAGATGAGTTTTATTTTTTTTTTATCTAAAGTAACGTGAGACAATTTATTTTAAGGGAATCGAGCCTTGAAAATTGCTTTTTTTGCATAGTCTTCATGAAAGTTGAACTTTCTTCACGAAAAATAGTTTAGAAAGTGATACTTTTTTAAACGATTTTATTAAACAATCATTAATCATTACTATACAATCTTCAATATATATTTGCGTATCGTTCACGCGATTTTTGTGGGACCAGTGCATCAATTGCAGCATTAGCCAATTTCTTAACATTGTCAGGAATATACAGGGACATTTTTTTAACTCTGAACATAGCCCTAGGGCTATGTTCAATCTGAAAAAAATCATATCAAAGCATTGATCTAATTTACGTTACCAATGATACGTAAAGGTAATTATTTGATGTCGAGTTATTTGAACCAATTTGAAGTGATTTCAAATATTTGTTAAAGTAATTTATCATTCCTTACATGTTACTATTACCTGATGTTCATTCAGAAAAATAAGTTTTTCTTTAGTTGAATAATCTTAGAAGATTAATTTGACGGTTTGAGATTTTTGACAGCGGTTGGAATAATTAGTTGCATAGCAATACTCGCAATGCGCTGATCTGTGTTTTTTCAAATTGAACATTGGGAATAATGGGTATGTTCAGAGTTTAAAAAAATATCTCTGTATAAACCACTATTACTTGCATTTTCTTCAAAATTATTCATTTTTATCGATTTCGACACTTAACGTTGAAAACGAAAAACAAAACTAATGTTTATAAACAAACTTTTGTTTCCATAGAGTTCATTACAAAGAACTTGCGATGCATTACAATTTATTTTGTCAAGTTGATATTTTTTGGCTCAATTCAGTCTTTAGATTATCAATATATCACTATGAAAAAAAAAATACGTGTACAACACGTTTTCAAAGCATGTTTTTTTCACTCATTTGCTTGATTAACTCGGGCTCCGCTTCGCTCCGCCCTCTTTAATCGAACTGCAAAATTCTTGAAAAAAAGTATTGCTTTCAAAACTAGTTGTACAAATAACTATTTGAACAATGTATAAACTAATCATATTGCAATACTAAATGAAAATTAATAAAAAATTGAAATTGTATGGCTGCTCTGTCAAAAAAAAACTGGTCTGAAAGCTGTTTTCAAATTAATCACTGAACATCTAACTTAATAAAATAAAATAAAAAAATTAAAAAACTACGAATTTAAACATTTAAAAACTAATGAAGAGAATATCGTATTACATTAATCTAATTATGCAACATAAATAAAAATATTTTAAAAAAGGGTTAATTTAATTTTTATTAGATTATGTTCTTTTGACACCTGCAAGTAAGTGTTTCGTTTAAAAACAAGTTATTTCTTAACTTATAAATTATAATAAAAAAAGCAATTTTGAAGGTGGGCTTAAAAAAACATGATTACAATATAATATTGGTGTTTTATTGCACGTGGTTTATTGTTGTTTTTTATTTTTTGTTATGTTTAGAACAATTTTGTGGAAGTGGTTAGCAGACAGAGCTGTGTTTTAGATTCAAATGTCTTTATAAAGTTTTAAAGTTTTAACCGTTCATTTTTATTGGTATTGGAATTTTTATGTTCGGTAAATGCCAATACGTACGCAGGTAATAAAAAACAAATAGTTTTTAGACAATAAAATTTTATTAAATCACCATTTTTGCATTTTTCAGTGTGAGAACATAAAAATTCAATAATCAATAAATCGATACAATATTAAAGTGTGAGATTATTATTCTACCACTTTACTTTTCTATACCTTTTGATAACCTTTACAAAAGCTGAGACAATTTTTATCGAAGCTTTTTGACCCAATACTTATTTGGAAAAAAACACATTATTATTCGCAAAAACCTCACGTTTACATAGAATTTCCTCAAGGAACAAATTCCAGAAGTCTAATAAAATACAACGGGTAGCAATGACTTCATAATGAGTCGGAAAAATTACATAACATGGCATTTTTAAGTAATTTTGATTGACAAATAAAAGCTTTGCAACTAGACAAGAACTATATGTTATTATCCTTGATACCAAGTTGAGCCTTTTACTAGGTCAATTTCTCAGCCCCTTATGACAATTTCATAAGAAAATTACAGTTACAATTTTTTGCATGCGTCCATAAACGTCAAGGGCCTAAAATATGTCATCATGAATAAAATTAACTATAACTCGACATAATAAAAGTACAAAACCAACTTTGTCTAGTGGTATGAAAACAGCCCTTCCCATAATGAAAAAAACATACCTTCGATGTTTGTGCGACTTTTTGTGCGTCGTTGATCACCTTTAATGAAATTTATCATGTGTTGCTCATTGTCCTGTACAAAATAAATGTGGAGACATCCCCAATGTTCGTACCAGGATGAAAAGTGAGTGAGTTCCGGCTCGATTTACGCTTTTGGTCGGGCGATCTAGTTCAGTGGTGTGGGGACCGACCCGGAATGATATATTGGTATAAGGACACAAAAGCATGTGGCCTTGTTTTGTGTTTGTGCTCTCAAATTTTGTTGTGTTTGCAAGCATAGGTAGATGCACAAAAGACGAGTGCGAATTGACTTCGAATATCTACTTACGCAGATTTATGTTCTGTTAATACTATTGTGGAGTATCGAGAGCCCTTTGTGTTTATATTGGCTAGTGACAATATTAATACTCCAATCTAGTTATTTATGAGCCGTTTTGATGGGCGATTTCAACGGGCGGTGCATCGAACTGGAAATCAACAGATACAGAAAGAGCATCTGCTTGCGATTCCTTTTAAGCCATAGTCAAGCTTATTGCCCGATTTAATACGGTTAATCATTTGCTATTTGAAGTTACTGAGTCATTATTTGTGGGCTTAAAGCTGCAGCTTGTGTTAGAACTAATTAATATTCAGTTAAAATTTGTGCTCACGTAATGTTGATTTTATTGCTCCTGAAAAATTCGTCGGCTCCTTTCTAACAATTTAAAAAATATTAACGCAATTGTATGTTTTGACCACAATAAAGCATGACTGACAGAAGTTGATAGCTCATTCAAGTCGTTAAATGATCTTTATAATGTAATCTTCATAGTGTTAGACCTCGGGCTAGCCATTCAATGGAACTGTTACGCGTTTCTGTCAAAATCGACTACAGTTTGCTGCAGCTTATGTAACAAGTAGATAATGCAAACGATCAACACTTACGCGAGCTCAATAATCGTTAATTTAAATGCTCTGCTTTAATAATTATTATTATGTGTTTCAAGATTAGGAAACGATCGCTGCAAAGTAATTAAATATTTTTCTACATCTAATGACATGAACCAGATACCTAGAGTGATTCGCAGGTACTTACTCACGATCTCTTTTTTCAAGAATCTATCTCACGTTGCTCATTCTTTATGCTTTTAATATTCATTCGTGACTTCGATTAATGCTTTTTAATATTGTCTGAAGCCGCTTTTTTGCACCACGCCATTCAGCTCCATTTGAACCACAAACATTAATCTAAAGCAAATGCTATTTCCATCACTATTTCAAGCCAACAATAACAAAAATTATTGAAACAAAGGGAAAAAACAATGAAAACTCGTACATTAAATACAGTAGGTATAGTAAAAAAAATTGCCAAAGAATTTATTTACATTTAATTTTTTTGAAGAATTTTATGACAAATTAACAGCACTATTTGTCAGTATCTGGTTGTAATGTTTACTTATCGTGGTGTGTCAACTAATATAATTACAATAATATTTCTGGAAAAAGATAAATTGAAAGGATGAAGATGGCTATCTATTTTATAAAAGAGCATACAATAAACAATACATCACGATATTTTGCAAACAAAGTGAGTTCTAAATATAATTAACCTTGGCTTTCCATAAAATGAGCTAACACAAAGTATCATCCGTTTCTAAAGAATCAGATCTCTTAGACTTTTATCTAGCCTTGTAACATTTGTATTATATTACAGTAATTGAAATTTGTGCATTACATAGAACATCAGATAGTAATCAGGAGAGTATAAGTCGATGTAAGAAAATTTAAATAAGGTACCTAAGTATAAAAACCTGTAGAGGGCACCAGCAACTTAAAAATTAAATTCTTCTTGACATAATCACTAGCGAATAGAAACTTTAGATGCTTTCAGGAAAAAGCTTGAAAAAACTGTTCAAGGATAAATAAGGAAAGTTAAGATAAAATGACGTCATTATGATGCTGGCGGAAGATCAAAATATAATTTTTATTTTGTACTTAACAACACCCACATAGTGCACGCTAAAAAATAACTTCATTCCTAATGCTTCGTGTAAGGAAATTTTATGCAAATATATTAACAGATATTTATCAGAAAAGTATGAAGCTTTCCTAATCTAATCTTCCATCGGAAGCTTAAAAGAGTTATAAGTGTGATGGATATCATAAAAAAAACTGTTGTGCCTCAAGCTACCAGTTTGTGGTAAAATGTCTGTAATACTAAACCTATCATTTAGGAAACTATACATTATTTAAGGTATTTTTTAAAGTGTTGAAAAAGTTGTACGACCAAAAATATATGTCTTAATTTTACGAAAAATGCCGATACTACACATCTGCTTAATTATTTATTAGTTATGCACTAGGTTATGCAAATCGCATTTCTTATTTGAATGAATTTCTTCGATGACTGATGAAAGTTGGATGAGGAATGTAACTTAAATACTTTATTATTACAGATTTTAATGTAATTGCACTTACCCAACACTTACGTTTAATTAATTATTTCAATTCATAATTATTGTCAAATATTTTTTTAAATTTAATTCTAATTGAAATAATTTTAACAAAAATGATGGGAACAGTGACAAGTTGACCTTTTTCTGCAATAAAAGTATAATTATAAGTAATCGTTAATAATAGGTATCACACGCTAGATCACTATCTCGGCTATTATTAATCAATTTATTGTGACACTGGTTTGTATCCGCCAGCCAGTTTGCATATTTTAAGATGCAGAGCAATTGATCTCATTTCTTACCGAGAAAATTGATTTAATATTTCTACACGATAATTCATGACTAACACATTCTTCTATCTAACAATCGGTATTTATATTTAGCATATAGAAAAGTGACATAAATGAAAACTAAATTGACATGAATTGTACAATTTGATATTTCTCAAACCCTTTTACATTAACAAGCAGTTTACATATGCAATAAGTTAATTTACTTGGCAACAATTGATGATTACGGGCTTAGTCATCATTACTTTATAAAAAATATTTCTACATACTTATCGGAAATTAATAACATTTGATTTTTGTTATACCTTCTCTGCCTTGTGATGTAATTACATTAACAAACACGATGATATCATTAATTTGTCCTCTGAAAAACTTGATTCGTCCCTCCAGTTATTTAACTCAATTTTATGTTAAACAGTGACCATGAAGTATCAGTATTACAACGGCTCTCAGTGTAAAGCAGTACTTAAATAAAAGAAGAAATTAAATTCCACATTTCGCGTTTGACACATCAAAGAAATTCGAACTGTACTAAGCACAAAGTTGCACATTTTAATTAGTAAAATAACGAGCAATGGGTGTTTCATCGAAATGACTCACCCAGTGTACTGAAAGGATTAATGAGTTTTGATTGATGAATCTTTTTTACTTTGAGTACACCTATCAGTATTACTACTGAGTTGAATAATAACGTAGTTAATTGGAGTGTAAATGTGAAATGAACTGTCTAATTATTCATACTGTTTCAATTTTATCTTCCCTCAGACCTGACGCTTTGTTAGAGTAGCAGCCATTGAAGATAATTTTTCTTTGTAGATATTATCAGACGTACATCTTTATCAAGCAGGATAGCTGAACAATCCGACATTAATGAATTGATTTTTGACAAACATTCTTAATAATAACTTGTAAGGTATGCTACTGCACAATGCTCAAGACATCGACAAGATTACACGAGAGTAGTTCTTAATTAGCAGCATTCTGACGCTCGACGGAGAAACGATTGATTAACCGAGCTACAACTTGTGGCCAAAAACGGTAAATGCAATTAATGAAAGTCGTGGTCGTTGAAGTCCTTTAGGAACTTTTTAATTTAGATAAAATAGGGCAAAATGTTTGTCCTACGACAACTTATTTGAGGATGGCAAAATTAAAAAATATCACTTAATAACAAGGGCAATAAAAATTAAAAATTGATTAGAAATGTAAAGAACATTCCAGGGATTCCTAAAACAATTTTGTAATCTATAAAATAAACATAAAATCAATAGGCGATGATAAAATTCAATTTCAGCAATTAATTAATTAGAAACATATTACAAAACAATGGGTTCTAACATATTTAATTTAAAACTAGCAGATAACGTAAATTTATTTTTACAATTTGAACATGCCATGCATTCTACAACATTAGTGAATAAAAATTTCTTAAATGTATAGTACTTATCTTTTTTGCATAACTGTCGGTTA
The DNA here is from genome assembly GCA_939628115.1 of Tribolium freemani. Classification (NCBI taxonomy): domain Eukaryota; kingdom Metazoa; phylum Arthropoda; class Insecta; order Coleoptera; family Tenebrionidae; genus Tribolium; species Tribolium freemani. The sequence goes on along the minus strand of OW626785.1, from coordinate 11,626,554 downwards.
CCAAGCGTTGAATATTCGATAAATATTTTTGCAAAAGTAATTAAGTAAAAACCAAAATTTTGTTAAACACCTGAATGCAGTAGAAACAACACACCAGATCAAATGTGTAAACGTTTAAACAATTAATGTACCGCAACCAACATTACGTCGTTAGAAAATTTCAACGTATTGTTCATTTCAAACATTTTTTTATTAAATATATAATTTCACGCATATAAATAAAAAAACATAAAAAATACCCACCTTTTATAGTTTTAGATTTGACTAATTAGTCTAAATATAGGTAGTAAAGTCAAATTCAAGTATTTATTTAAAATAAACTACATTACATTAAATAAACTATTTTTCTCCGAAAGTGTAAGTTTATGTTTTGGAAACGTTAGGTCTAATTTAGTTCATTTAATGATGATAATGATATGTCTGATAATAATAATGATTTGATAATGGCTGATAAAATATAAAACTAAGGAGATATAATAATAAGCAATTATTCGATATGAAATAAAACTCTCTGAGCTTTTTTGATTCTGAAAATCATTCTTTATGTAGTCAATTTTTTATGTTAAAAATTCTTTTTTGTTTTTTGTTTGTTTTTATTCTTCTTTAAAAAAATGGTGAAAGTATTCTTACAAAGAATCGTTAACTTGAAAAAAATGTGTACAATTAATTTCAACTTTAAAAACAATCCAATAATTCCAAAAAAATTTGACCGAAATTTCGGTTATTTTAATAATCCATAGCAATTTCAGATTAACTGTAATAATTCTAAATAAATTTTTGCAAGTCTAACGTAATTTTCGTAATTCCAACCTTAGTTTCTTAATTCCAAAATAATTACCAAAATATAACGTATTTCCATTCCAAGTAATCTCAGATAATTAGAAAAAGAATTCAGTAATTTGAAAAAGAAGTCCAGTAATTCTAAAACAAAAAAAAGGATTTGAGTAATTCCATAACTTCTAAAGATAATCCTAATAATTATAAACACTTCCAAGCAATTACGATTATATTTATTCCAAATTTCAGAATTAATGGCCCTTCGTACTATTAAAGTACTAATTATTATTATTATAACATAATTTGTTTATGTATATAGTTTATTTCTGATTTAAAATTTCGAGTTTTGTTTTTTAGAAATCGGTCTTAAATGTTGAAAACTAGATTGCGTTACATACTTTTTGTTAGCAAATAAAACGAAAGTTTTGTTTTTTTTTTCTTATTGCTTTCAAAGCAATCAAAGTCCTTTCTTTATATGGAATAAAGCTCCATGAGCTTTTTGGACATTTTGGGAGTAAGATGTTTAGCTTGACTTGAAGCACTATACTCTTACGAAATAAAACATTTTCCTTTTTTTATTGCTTTCAAACCAATCAAAATTATTGCTCTTCTTTTAGAGACTCTTTAAATAAAAAAAATCATTTTTTTGTCGGTGTGTATCATTGTAATTTAATTTTTAGCAAATGTGGCCTGCCACAAAATGGCATTTGTTAATTTGTATACAACAAATTTAAAATTACTTCTTCAATGTTCCTAGCAACTGGAGTTCTGTTTCATATGCACCCATAATTAATTCTGGATTTTTTCCATATAAATGATAAATTAATATTTTGCAATGTGTACCCAACAGACAGCTATCGAGCTCTTACAATTGCATTCACTTTGTATAAAGCCAAGAATTCGTTAATCATCTTTCTTAAACAATGTTATTTTCAGATGTTGAAAGTAAAATTAACCTTTTCTGCGGCCTTGTCTTAATTGCTACAATCAATGTAGATCATCTTACGAAGTAGAACAATCGCGGATGGCGTGCTACCCGTATCCTCAGTCCTTCTGTATCATTACTCCAACTATTAAAGCATTTTACTCTCACTGCTCACACTTCTATTGTTCAGTGCAGTATTAATTATCATTTTACATTAGCTAACTTATGCATTGAGTAATATTAATTACACTGTAACACTAAACAATAAAACACTGTCAAAAGATAGGCTATAGTAAAATTGCGCAAGTATTTTACCCATTTTTCAGGACGATCATATTCCAGGTTTCAGGGTTGTTACATTGAAACATTTGAAACACTTAAAGTACGACTTCCATATTGTTAATAACTCATAAATCATATTTGAATAAGTAATTAGCTAAGCTATAATTTATACAAATCTATGTGGTACGCGCGATAGGTAATTAGAAACTTTGCTCAAGTAAATCCATGATTTGTGTTCAAAATTATTGATGCACCGTTTGTACAAAATAAAAATTTGGCATCGCTATATTCATCCTTCCACGCTGTAGTACGCTAGTAAGATTATCTGTTATAAAATCACGTTTTTCGACGCTCTTTCTAATTCAAATCACGATGGTTAGTCTCAATGGCGGCCAGGTGGTGCGTGTAGGAGAGTGTCGATGAAAGGTCAAGTCAATAATTCGATAATTTGTTCGATTCGGAATCAACGCAAATTAATGGAGGACAGATTTTGCAAATTTGCAAAGCCATAAATTTGGCAACATTTCTACTAATAGAGTCATTATAGCTTGTTGTTATCCTTGCACTTGGTTGTAAAAGTGTCAATAATTGAAGCAGAACGATTTTGCGGCCAAAATTGCTGATGGCTTAATTACTTTAAGTGGACTTTTTATGGCTCCTTACACAATAAGTCGATTTTTTGTTTGAATGCGAAGAAAATAATTAATTGGAATAGTTATTACTTGAGTAATGTAACTGTAATGAGGAGAATCAAGGATTCAAAACTTAAACAATTCACACCTCTCACGTATCCGCCTTAGGCTGGAATTAATTGATTTTGACATGGTTTTGATGTGCTTTACTTTGATAGTCGTGACACGTGTTTGACTTTTAAATACATTCTAAGCAAATTAGGCTTGACATCGCGTGAGGCCAGAACGAAGTCTTTTTGAAATATTATAATTTTAAATTTTAACACAACGTTTGCCAGATTTAAACAGGAAAACTGGACGTTTAAAGGTTTCTCAAGGAGTTATTAGTCTGAACAATTTTGCTGAATAACCCCTATAATTACACTGGTGTTGGACGAGTATGGATTTTGGCGTTGCCTTTTTAAGACTGTAAATAAGGATTAGTTGTTAAAAGTGCGGATGTTTCCCATAGTAGGATGAGCCGTCATCAGCGTAACCGTGAAAGTGCATCACAACCTTGGTCTAGTTTACCTCTTCCACCTGTAATTTCCAGCATCAATGCGGTTCAAGGCGAAGATTTTGCCATAGCATTAATTTCTAGTTAAAATTTAGAAAACATCCTTTTGTTGTGATGACACGGAGATTTTCGCTGTTGATCCTGACATTAAATCGCATAAACTTTGTTAAAAATTTCACTACCTAATTACCCTGTCAGTAACATACCTACATTAAAGATTTAAATTTGTTTGTTGCAAAATATAGAAGACGTACTAAGTAAATCATTAATATGGATGATTGCACATAACTTACGTCATTTTAAAGATCGCGTACCTACTAAAAATTGTAGGTGTTTGAATTAAATTACAAAAACATAAACATTAAAATAGGAATGATTTACTGACATGATTTCATGGTTTTTCGAAGGTCGCGACGATTTACGTTCCACTAAATTACTCACTTTAAGGAAACTATAACAGGATGTGGTGATCATCATGTTTTTTGCGTACCTAGGTTATGAAATGAAATGAAGTAAATAGAATTGTTGCAATTTGTATTTTATGTTTTGTTACGTAATGTTCATTACATGCCATTGTGTTCCAGAAAACGTTTAAACTCTTAACTGGTTTACGTAACTTTATTAATTATTGAAAATTGAAAAACGGGATGATTTTTTAATTTTGTATAATATTCAAATGACAATTATGTGTATGTGGCAAAATAAATAGTGGTTATTTTCCTGCGTGACGGAACGTTACTTTACAACACACTTGTTGTGAAATAAAGGCCAAGATCATCTGATCTTCTGTCATTGTGTTGCTTTTTCACCACTAGCAGGACTAATTAAGTAAGAAACAGAAATTTGTGAAAAAAGTAGATCTAGCCTTGTGTTGAAGCAAGTGAAATAAATTTTTGTGATGCGAAAATGATATTATTGCTAATTAAGATTTGGCCTGGCTTAGCAGTAAATTGAAATGGTAAAGGACATAAAGTCCAATAAGATAATAAGGATGAAATCCTGTAAGGTACCAAAAAGGAACGTTTCGCTATAATATCGTTATTTAACAAGATTATTGCTTCTAAAACAAAAATAAAATTTACGATATGCACGAAGGCGTCCGCGTATTTAATAAAACCATTAAAACCCTGGGTTTATGCTCACACTTCAACATAAATGAACATTCCATGCAAAACCCAAAGTTTACGATATTAAAGGCAGTTATTAATGCAATAGAAATATATATAAATTGTCATGTATTTAGTGTGGAACTGCGGTCAGGCAGCATGAGATCTAGTGACCACACGCAGACGCGGTGTACATTACAGGAGAATAGCGTCGTTATCAGGATAAAGTCGGAATTTACGGGGGCGATAAATAGCGATTACTTTTTTAGTGGTTAAAGATCGCTTTTAGTAATATTATTTACGAAACAGAAAAAAGAGTGCGACCTCTAAACCGCCAACCTCTATCTCAAGAATTCTACTTTTTATGGGCATATTGTAACGTTTTTTCATTATTTATGTGCTTCAACATACGGCTTTGAACACACCGGACTCGATTCTTGAAATAACGTGGCCTAAACCTGCAGTCAACACGTTCGTAAGCTCGAACATCCATTTATTAAAAGAAGTATTTTTGATTCAGAACTTCATATTTTTTAACAAAAAAGACTAAAACAATTTTTGGTTTGGTTTGATACATTACGCATTTACTCATTTTTTTGTACAGGGAGTTTTAGGTAAAATTTCTTCGGTCAGGTCAGGTCAGGTATGGAATATTATTTTGACCGAAAAGTTTTAGCTGTAACTTTCTGTACGTTTTAATTACATATTTATATTTAACAATTTTATTGTTGTCCTGTAATTTAGAACAGTATTCCAAAGTTTAGGTGACATTTTTGAGGCAATGAAAGTTGGTATCTTCCATAAATAAAATTGATGCACAATTTTGACAACAATTGGTAAAGTTGTTAACGAAAAAAATATATTACAAATTAAGTTACTTAGAAAAAAATCTGAATTTATTTTTATGCTTAGCTGAACGTTTTTTATCACCATTCAAAATTTGGTCCGACACTTTTGAATCACCCTGTTGTATAATTATCTTCGGAATGAAAAAACTCTTGCAACTCAGACATTTCAATTTTTCGTAATGTAGGGTAGGTACCATCGGTGGACATAAAAAACTGGTACAAGCATGACAATTGTATAAGTCAAAAAATCACAAATTTATATCGGGTAAATTTGGTTTTTGGGAATAAGGTTATAAAAAATGTGACACACTAATGACATGTTAACATGTTTAACATTAAGTTAAAGTTCAGTTCTTTAACGTTCTCTACATTTACAAAGATTAAGTACATAACACAGTTGATCTAGCATCTCTTTAGGTTCAAAAAGCTCCAACTGCTATCGTCAGGTTTCTGACAATTTGTGTCTTCAATGACAATTCAAAAGTTTGATACACAATGAGTAAATTTTGGATGTACCAGTTTTTTATGTCCACCGATGGTACTTGAGAAAAATTATATACGAAAAAGTAAGAAGGAAGACACAAATGGTTGTCAAAAGATTTTGCATAAAAAAAACATCAAAGCCTCTGCTTTTCAATCTATTTAAATAATAAAAATAACAAAAAATACGAATTTTAGAACTTTAAATGGGATTTTCTCGAAGTCTTTCTAGGACAGATTTAACATTCGCATTAAGGAACCTTAGAAGCATATTTTTTTTTGTCTAAGGGAGAATAAAAGAGAAACTTTGTTGGACAGTGTTTTTAATGGAAATCACGTCATGGAGTGCACCCACTGAGACAATAGACGAAATGTTTAAGAAGTGCAAATGAATTTTCAGGGACAAAATTGCATAACTTTTCTAGTGAGCTTTAATGCGAGAAAGACATTTGTCAATTTATATGCAAACATAAGTCATGAGAGGTTTTGAATATGGAAAACATGTTGTAATTGTAAGTGAAGACCACACCTTTAAATTATGAGCATTTATTCTTGCATCTCGGGAACAATATAGTCCAATTTTATGTATGAACTGTATATAGTATATGTAGTGAAGAAAGAATACAAATTAAAAAAATAAAAAATATTTTTCTTGAAAAATTCTTCCTTGTTGTATTCAAGTGTCGAAACCTTCTAAATTTAAAAAGTTGCAGCTATTAATTCTATAATTTGTTACATTGACCAATGCTTCTTTAGAATGGAGCTGTCAGCCACCAGTAGCAGTAATTTTACCATTGACACTGAAGTTTAGCTATTAACCATAGACATTCAAGAGTATTACACAACTTAAAAATACGTTATAGACTTCATTGTGAAGACATTTCCCTTATTATATTATGCAAAATCTGAAATAACAGTGTTATCATTGAAGCGACACTTGGTTATGTCTTTTTAACCAGTCCAAGGTTTTCTTTGAACTGATTCTGCTCGAAATGAGAACACGCTGATTCCCATGTCAATTACAAAGTTCCTTGGCATGCTATATTATCTTTTTCTATTTTAATCAAAAACACAAACATTTGTCTCGCTCGTATTATGTAATGTTTTATCAAAGAAATTGTAGCTAATTCCTACCTTATAAAAACCAAATTATATACATTACCTTCCGTCTAAACTTGTGTTTATTTAATTTTTACGAAACAATTAGATGCAATCGTAAGTTTACTTCACACCATTATTCACGATTTAACTGTCTTTAATTGCTGTTAATTTCGCTAATGAGTGCAGTTATGCATTGATTTGCATTTTTGTGACTTTAAGATTGGCGTTTCACTCGTTATAATTGTTACCTGATCACTATTTGTTCGAGTTTGCGTATTAATTGATAGGGTGAAGTTCGTTGGCCTATTTAACAAAAGAACCAGATTCAACAGGTCACTAATCAAAAACTATTACTCGAATAGAATATACACACTTGAAAAGAACTACGTCAAGTATGAGGTCCAATTATCCACCGCAACACAGAATAAGCTAGTTAAGTGGCAGTATTCTAATTAGCAGACAAGCAGCTTTTGTTGATTCAAGAAATAAAATATTAAAGCAGCTTGATTCTTATATTTAATAAGTATACCCAAGCCTACCAAGAAATATAAAAATATGATGAAATCTCACTTTATTGCCAAGTAGGTATTACGATCATTATCACTGTTGTGGGTAGAATATTAGTTTGTTAGTCTGAAAAATTTTGCAAAGAGCATCTACCATTACGACTCTCAGCTTAACTACTGTAATAATGGAACAGCTTTTTATTAAATTTTATTATAACTATCATAACTGCAACGTAACCAACAGTTTAGCAGTGTTCGCATCAATGTTTCACTACTGGAATTTCACAAAATATTGTTATTACGAGAACTGTAGCATAATGGTGTTATCTCGCAATCCTGGCGTCAGCGGTTGAGCTTTTATTCCAGTTCCTTATACGAAAGCTTCCTGAAATTTGTAATAAACGAGAGGAAATTTCGATGCACGACCACTCGATCAGATAATTTGTTGGAGGTGCAAGGAGTTCGTGTAGTGGCATATCATTTCAAAATCCGTTCCTCTACCTATTTTCAATATTGTAATCAAGTGCGCGAGTAATTTATAAGAAAAGAAAGTGTTAACATTTATTGTTGAGCAAAACGGCTGACAATAAGGAAGTTGCTAACTGATGGTTTTCACGATAAAGCCTTTTGCACTGAAGGGGTTGAATATAAATGAGAATTTTGTAACGATTTGAGATCTATGTTACACGTTGGTCAAACTTATGGTACTGAAAACCGTGATTCTGCTCTACTAAGTATGCACATATTCAGGTGGCCGTCTTTTTCCTCGCTAAGCGTTGCTTCTATTTTAATGTAATTTAAATCTAATAGATAACTGCAATTACATTTTTAATGAACGAAATCACTAATGAACAAGGAGCTAATTAGTGTAAGGTTCTGTCCCAACATCAATTTTTAAGCAATTGTTGTGAACTAGATTTTTGATTGATATTCGCGGTTACCATTTCGAAAATCGAGCAAAAACATACATAATTGAGGACGCTTTTTTCAGGTATTTACAGTCTTTCAGTTCATTCAGTTCAATTCGGCGGTTTTTTAAGAGATTTTTGACGAACTCTCGCGAAATAATTGCGTGGATGATAAAGCTGTAGAGTAACTTTATTTTCGACATAGCTTCGTGAATTTTCAGCCTAGTTTAGACAAATTTCATGAAATAACACAGTTTTTGTCTCATAAACATGCTTAAGCATCCGATTTTTTTTTGAAATTTTGCAAATTATTTTTGGAAAAGTTTTGCTAAACTAGGTATAGGGTATAGGTATAGCGTTTTTTTGTTGAAAAAGTACTGAAGCGTATGAAAAATGTAATATTCGCCCAATTGAGAGATTTTTAGGTACGAATTAGCGAAATCATAATATTTCATGATTGATAAATTCAGTGTCTCCTGAGCCTGGAATTTTGGAGCTTGTCTTACGGTTTCGAATCTGTTATTCTCCAAAGAAGATCTGACCAATTTTAGGTTGTTATGTCAAGGTGCACATTAATGCCATTGTTTGTTGAAAGTAACAAAGATATCTTGAATCTATTATAAATCACGGCATTCAATCGCGATAGAAGTGACGCTCTATTTGAAACTTTTTTGTCCGAGTTTAATATAAATTAATCAAATTATCAAAGATAACGATAATAACAGGTTAGGATGAAATTCATCAAGCCGTGGCCCTCCTACACTTTTATGGCATGAATGGAGAACATAGATCGTTTTGGTTAAGTTGGTAATAATTAAATGTTTGAAAGGTGTAATCGAATTGATGCATTGCTTGAAGTATCAATTATTATCGGCGAAAGAATAATAACATCTGATTTGAATAAACAATACATCACACATCAAAATCATAAGTGAGACGGACAAGATAACTAATATGAGTGCGATGAATCAAGAAACCTTATGCATTCTTTTCATAGTTTAGTTATGATTATGGATGTGTAAGTGTTGATCGATAGTCACTCACCGGGTGGTTCATTGAGCAGATGCATCTCACACCCTCTAGCGGTTTTATCATTCATCATCTTCACGCCGATGGGGTCAATAACGTAATCGTTCCTATGAAGAACTATAATGAAATACCTATAATATAAAAAATGACAGATCTTGTTTTATATTTATTATTTTACGTTTCTGAGGGCGGAAACACTGGGCATCATTTTTTATTATTATTTTTTTCTGTCTGAAGCTTTTGGTTTATTGGCGGAAAAGAATCCTTTAAAAGCTATGAGACAATGTCTTCGTGTAACAAGACATTACTGAGTATAGCCTCACGAGCGATATCCGTCCGGTCTGATATTCTGCATGCATACAAAATCACTTTTGTTATAAATTTCGATGCATCCTCTAGAGAGGAATAACGAATAATCTATATCCCCAACGCATAGACCAACAAATACCGATGCACCTTGACTCTCAATTAATACCTGTATTATACGTGCGGCGTAAGCTTATTTTATGTCGATTTCAGTCGACCATTTTCTTTACGATCTAGATACAATAAAGAGTTAACTAAGGCCAGTCCAAGAGTCGACTGAGCTACTATCCACTTGCACTCGCGCCGGACACGTATGCATTGAATAGGGTGCTTTATGGCTTCTAAATTCAATGACCGCACTAGCACAGACATCTCTTCTCCAATGTCAGGCCACCGCTATCCTGCATCGCAATCCATTTAGGTAATCCGATGATTAATTTCATCAGATATGCGCAGCTTAAGACAAATTGGAACTAACCAGACCGAACCAATCGGGGGAGCTTTCTATAATCTCAAAAAAAAAAACGAAGATGTTGCAAGATCTTCAGTAATGTCGCGAATTTGGTGATTACTAATTTAACGTCGAAAACTGACAAACCGAACAAATTACTCATTTGTAACGTCCCCCAAAAAATAAAATGTTAATTACAATTACTGTAGATAAAAGTTTAAGACCACGATCCAAAAACGACGTTCTTAACTAACTATAAAAGAGGGTAATAAAATGTCTGCAACGTGTCTGTAATAAATATTTTTGGGGCTATTTAGGTAGAAATGTGTTGGAAAATAGCTGTTTCACACGGTCTTCTTATTCAAAAAAAGGAAAGTAGAAATAAGAAACAAGAGTGTGTAAAATAACCTATTTGATGTCAAAAAGCTCAAATTTGTGCTTAAAAAATATTGTAGATATTTCTTTTAAATTGTTCGAACTTGATAGTGCATAAATTAGTACGTGATAGCGTTTGTAAATAATACTTTTTGACAGTTTTTGTGTACAAAATAATATTAAAAATCTTCACCACTTTACTTACCTTGGTGAGAAGATCTTACATACCTCAGCTAGAATTAGCTCTTAGTAAAGACCAATAAATAAACAAAACTTGTAGATTTTGAATTTATTAATATTTATAAAATACGTATATTACAGTAGAACCTCGATAAGTCGAATCTCTATGTCCCTCTATGTTCCAGAATTTCGTTAAGTGTTTAAGTCGAAGTAGTTTCTAAAGACAGGTGTGTCTTATCATTATCAAAAAAGAACAAAACTAGCAGCATTAATCAGTACAAAGCAGGCTGTCATAAATTGAGCAATTTATTATACGGACTGTTTACAAAAGATTGTAGGATCTCAGGTGGTTTTGGAATTTGAATTTACCGCATTTAATTACTTTATTTCTATGAAATTTCTGAAAAGTACCAATTTTTATCTACTCAGGCAACCAGTAAAACCAAATTTTTCATATACTAACACTGTTCGTTTTTTCTTGAAAGAAGCGGCAAACTTTTAATACCTACTACGATCCTACATTCATTTATAGACAGATTGTATAATTTTCACTAAAACACATTAGTATCTATTTCAAAATGAAACAAAACATTGATAACAATAATAGCAAACGAACAAAAGTAAATTTTTTTAATGTAAGACACTTTTTTCATAAAACATAATACCTGCATGTTTACGTTTTTTTTTAAATAAATATTTAAACTATTTTGTTTTTTCTTGAAAGAAGCGGCAAACTTTTAATACCTACTACGATCCTACATTCATTTATAGACAGATTGTATAATTTTTACTAAAACACATTAGTATCTATTTCAAAATGAAACAAAACATTGATAACAATAATAGCAAACGAACAAAAGTAAATTTTTTTAATGTAAGACACTTTTTTCATAAAACATAATACCTGCATGTTTACGTTTTTTTTTTTTAAATAAATATTTAAACTATTTTGATAATAGTGAATAATTATCCAATACTGATTAAAACGCTCAGGACAATTCGCTACACCGTGTGACAACATAGCAAATAGTATCCTGCTAGAAGGATAAGACGTTTTTCCAACAAAACAAAACATGATGTACAAAGTTCTCCGAGAAGCGATTCCAGCAAGACAATTCTTTATATAATTAAGAACCTCTTCGTTCTCTGAAAACTTTTTTCAACTTATAATCTTAAAGGCATTGGCAACTTAAAAAACAACTTTGTCTTAAATGATAGTACTGAAAACGCTTATTACAGTAGTGAAAACCGTTTATCTGTATCTGCTCTCTAACTCAAGTTAGTTTGACCTAACCGCCTTTTGAGCATTTGGTCCAATTTTAAGATCAAATAGTTTTTGATTTTTAAGTGACACTGACAGAGTTTTGATAAACTTATAACAAAATTTCTCAGATGTTTCCGGGAAGTTCAAGACAAAATTTAGAACAGAAAAAAGTCGAGAAAGTAGTTAATTTTTTATTTTATGGAAGATGTGTGGAAAATGTTCAAATATCTGTCAAGTTTTTAGTGATTGAGAGGGTTCAGTGATAAGAGGATTCTGTGATGAGAGGCGGTTGTGACGTCAGGATTTCTTCCTTTCGGAGTGATTATCTCGCTTATTTTTCATCGCAGAAAATTTTGAAAAGGCCCTACCGACATAAAATGAGCCACATTTTCAATTTTCGTTAAAACATAAAATAGGTAAAATAAGTTGCCAATGCCTTTAAAATTGGAACAATTTGGACAAATCAGGACATAAACTTAAAACAGAACAGAACAAAACAGTACAAACTTAAACCTGTCCTGGTTAAAGACGGTTGCTCACTTTATTTTAGTTGTCGTTTATCGTCGTTATTTTCATCTCTATTATTATTAAAAGTTAATTAAACTTGATTAAAACAAATCAGAAACTTGAAAGTCTTGATTTATAGAATTACACCTAAAAGAAAGAAAATAGATCTCAAAATGCCATTTTAAACTGCACAATTTGAACAGCTTTGATAAATGAATGCCTTGTTTTCAACGTGCAAAAATCTACTTTGCTATTATTATTAATAGTACTGGAAATGCGAAAAGAAATGAAGTCAAAACATGTTTGTTTAAGTAAAAGAGGCGGATTTTTTGTTTAGGATTTCTTTAAAATATTTTTTGTCATGCTGTGTTGTGTGTTGGATAATACTAGGGATTCCCCTTGGGGCAACTCGCTCTAGTTCGGCTATGAATGTGATCAAAAACTAATGCTAGCACTGCCTATCCTATAGGAAATAACTGAGTCATGAGTAGAGTCCAAAAATAGTTTTATAAAATTCATTTTACATAACATGCGTTTAGAATAAAGCATCTGGACAAAAGCTGTTTTCGTGACATTGACGGACTGCTTTTAGGTATTGAGGTGAGATATGTTGTTCGTTGGAGCATTGTCTTAACATGAGTATCACTTTTGGGCGGTAACATTCCATTGTTAAAGATGATACCGATGGTGTCATTTACAGGAGCGGTAAAAATCAAAGAGGAAGCGTCAATGGATATCCACTTAAGAATTCTAATAAAAGCTTGATTTGAATTAAATTATTCGACCACGACTTGGCTAAAGTAGAACATTGATTACATTTTATCTCCTAACTCGAACAATAAATAGATAAAAATTAAAAAGAGTATTCTTTCTTTGAAATGGAAAGTGTTCATAACAGTGTCACTAACTGAAACATTGTAAAAGGTGTTGCGCACATGCCAGGTGCGTGCAATAAATTTTTATTAAGGAATTGAATTTGGTTATCACTTTTGCGGATAGAAATTACCAAAAGTTTATCCTCAAACAACACGGATCTCTTTTCTCTTTCTTTCAAATGTCGACAGTGATATAAAAAACAATGGACTATTAAAAATTATGAGTAAACATGTGTGAATAAATTTGTTAATATTAATTGTTAAGGAACTTATTAAAAATTAAAAAGTCGCTTCGAGTGCCGCGTTTTGGCTGTCAGAACCAATTTTCTCCAATATAAATTAGCGTCCATTTGTTGTGCTTCTGACAATAAAGTGGCCATTAAAAAATGATAAAAGGCAGTAATTTAATGTATAATATTTTACAATAATTATTGCTATTGTTTGTGCATCTTTTTAAGCTAAATCAATGCGTTTGTAAATCTGACGTAATTGTGTTCCATCATGGACGTCCTAACGAATGAGGCGAGTTTAAAATTTGACATAATAATTAACTGTGATGGAATAATCTTACGCTTAGATAACAAGAGAAGTAATTATCACCCAACTGACAAATTGTTTACAACTTAATGTTATACCATTAAATTTAAAGATTCATTTCTCAAAGTGATGGGTCACTTTTCAAATCTATACTTTTACGATTTAAATCTGTTTCAGTGGTAATTTGAGTTTTCTAGACCTAACTGTAGCGTGCTTTTCCACATATTTTAAATGCAGTTTCGAAGAAACGCGTAACTTGTTTGATCATTTTGTAGTTAAGTTAAAACCTGCTAAATCTCATTAATAAAAGCACTCGCTAGAAATTAGTTATAATCTGCAAGCCTCGCGTTGATAATCACCGTGAATACAAATAATTACCGTGCACACAAAGCGTTAGTAATAAATAAAATAAAACTTTGTGAAGTGATTTAATTATATATTTCTGAGCAATTAGATCTCAACTATGATGATGAAAAGCCGCTCATGAGATTAAATTTCTTGCAACTTTACAAGAACGCGTAGGATGTCTGCTCGCTTTAGCCTTATTTGTCAGAATACAATAGAACACCTCCAGAAACCGCTTATGTTATGAACCATTTGTGACTCATGAATTAAAATATAAAATGAGTGACAGTTGAACCAGATGCGTGGGAGACAATAAAACAGTTTTCTTGCCACTTGTGATGCGCTACTCGAAAAAAATGCTGTTAATAAATGAAATTCCTTTTATGAACATAATTACTTGCGAGATATGCAAAACTGTTATTTCTTATTGTTTTGTCTAAAGAAATTCACATTTCAGCAATAGACTTCATGATTATTCAGAATTACAAACGTACCTTAACCATAATAATACGCAGGTATGTTGCAAATAACGTATTAATACCACTTTGAATAAATTCTCAATTTAGCAGGTAATTAAAAAATTATCTCCTTGTTTCATTAGCATTTAGAAAATTTGCATCACCTACATTTTTCTCGAGGCGCTTTTCACTTTCGTGTTTAGCCTCTCATTCTTAGAGAGCTTTTAAGTATTCGATATTAGAATAACAAATAATCAGGCTTACAATTCTTCAAAGTTAAAAAGTTTTATTATAAAGTAACAAGTGAAAATTCTTAGAGGTTACATTTTGTGCCACACTTTTATTAACGACATGTTATTATCTGATGTTTCTGCTTAAATAGAAAATGATGAAACTAAAGAAAGTTTAATCTTTGACCTCCTATAATTTGGTTACCTATAAACGTCGCTAAAAATTACATGTGAGCAAGTATTAGGTACTGTTGTCTGTGATATTTAGTAACAAGCACTTTTGCAGTTTTGCCAGTCAAGTGGTTATTATTACATTATGCTAAATAAAGTGTCAATCATCTAAAAAGTGAAAACATTAACTTAAAAAATACTAAAAAAGCGTTTTTAAACTTAGGATTAGCTCTTTGTTTCAAAAGTGTAAGTCATGCACTGCAAATAGAAATAGTACACCTACCTACTCTAAAATTAATATGTAATTACACAAAAATGAGTGCTATTAAATACCTACTTTATATTTTTTTCTACGACTGTGAATCTTTTCAGAATTTTTCTACATAACAACAGGAAATTCAAGCATGTGGAGGATAATACTTTTTTGATATTTGTTTTTTTTTACCTTTTTTAATTGAGTAGTTTCTAATTTTGCAAAAAATATTTGTATGCTATGATAAGTCATATACAGGGACATTTTTTTGACTCTGAACATAGCCCCATGTTCACTCTGAAAAAAAACCAGATCAAAGCATTGATCTAATTACGTTACCAACGATACGTAAAGGTAATTATTTGATGTCGAGTTATTTGAACCAATTGAAGTGATTTCGAATATTTGTTAAAGTAATTTATCATTCCTTCCATGTTACTATTACCTGATGATTAATAAATTTCATAAAAATTAATCTTTCTTTACTTAAATAATCTTGGAATTGACAAGTTGAATTTTTTTACAGCGCGTAGAATAATTAGTTGCATAGCAATACTCGCAATGCTTTGATGTGTTTTTTTTTTCAGATTGAACATAGGGCTATGTTCAGAGTTAAAAAAATGTCCCTGTAGGTACCATAGGTACCATTTCAGTTCATAATAGAATTTTGCAACAACGCATTTGCATTTTTTGAAGTGAAATTTAGCACAAATTGAGATTTTCTGGTAGGTTTTCTTGGCTCAAAATTTGACGATGGGATTTAATTTAACACAGTATATTTTTCTTATACAGACACTCTCAATTTGTGCTTTACTTCACTTCAAAAATTCAAATGCGTTGTTGCAAATTTCTACTATGAACTGATATGGGATATAGTGATAAGTGGTATAACAGATTTTAAAACTCGTCTCTCTATTAATAATTAATAAATAAATAAAAAACAAAATTTGGTGAAACACGTTTTTGTTATTTAAAGCAGAAACAAAGGTTTATTTTTTTAATTTTTTTTATTTATGTTTTCGATGCATGAAACTAAGTAACTCATTATTATTATATTATACCTACCCCTTAAGCTTTTCCAAATTTATTCTCTAGTTGAAAATTAATCGAACCTGAGCTTCTTTCGTACTCTTGTATTGAAGTCTCCGAGAAGTTATGCTGTGCCACGGACTCATGAAGTTTTATAACACCTTAAAATTGTTCCGCTCAAATAGATGAAGCATTTAAATTTAAAATATGAACCTTTATATTATTAGATAACTACAAATTTAATTTTGACAATTTTTATATTTTAAATTAGTCCCAGACGTAATTTTTCAGTTTCTGTTCGTAGTATTTAGTAACTTAACACTAAAATTAAGTTTGCAAAACATTTTTCAATATTTTAAGGTTTTATTTAAAAATTTTTTTGTTAACAAACGACGTAATTGTCATAGAAAAACTTTTTTGCTAACAAACGACGTAATTGTCATAGAAAGTTCAGACCTGTAGCCTGTAGCAAATAATAATTTTTTGAAAAAATGTTTTAGCTTTTTTAAATATTGAGAAATTTTGTCAAGTTTTACTAAACCATAAGAAGACGTACAAAAGTTTGTAAGTTTTTAGTTAATTGCACAACTTTTATTATCTATTAGCTGTTTCAAAACTATAAAAACGCCAACGTCGCATTTTCTCTCAAAATTGGCTGTTATAAATTATTCATGCACTTCAAAAAAATAATAGCCAATGTAATTTATACGGACTGTCTATAAAAGAGTGTAGGATCTCAGGTGGTTCTGTAATTTGAATTTGCCGCATTTAATTATTTTATTTCTATGAAATTTCTGCAAAGTACCAATTTTTATAGACTCAGGCAACTAGTAAAACCATATTTTTCATATTCTAACATTGTTCGCTTTTTCTGAAAAGAAGCGGCAAACTTTTAATACCTACTACGATCCTACATTCATTTACTTTCAATGAGGGATCTAATCTTTAATAACTATTTTACAATTTTATCAATCTTATTTAAAAAAATAATTCGGTAAAATGCGACGTCGGCGTTTTTATAGTTATGAAACAGCTAATATATACTCGTATATAAAATTGCTTGGCCTGACTGACCAATCAACGCACAGCCTAGACGGCTAAGGATAGAAACTTGAAATTTTTACAGTAGATAGCTTTTGTAACGTAGGGGTGTACTAAGAAAGGATTTTTGGAAAATCACCCCCTAAGAGGGTTAAATAGGGTGTTAAAATTTGAATAAAAATCCGTCATTTTTTAAGTTATATCTTTGAAGATTAGTATTTGGGCTTTCGGTTAAAAATAAAGAAAGACGTGTTTCAGGATTTTTGGAAAATCAACCCCTAAAGGGGTTAAATGGAGAGTTGAATTTAGAATTAGAGTTTAGAAAATCTGTCATTTTTAAAGTTACATTGAACTTACATCCTTGAAAATTAGTATTTGGGCTTTTGGTTAAAAATGAAGAAACACATGTTTCCGGATTTTCGAAAAATTAACCCCTAAGAGGGTTAAATGGCGTAATAAAATTTGTATAAATATTCAAAACTTTTGAATTTACATTAATTGAAGCTGGTATTTGGGCTTTCAGTGAAAAGTGAAGAAACACGTGTTTTAGTTGGAAATACCAACCCCTAGGGGGTTGAACACGGGTTAGAATTTGTATAAAAATCCGTAATTTTTAATTTGTATCCATGCAAATGGTACTTGAGCTTTCGGTTAAAGATGAAAAACGTGTGTTTAAGAACATTTGGAATTTCCACCCCTATGGGAGCTAAATATAAAAATCCGTAATTTTTTAACTTATATTTATAAAAATTGGTATTTGGG
This sequence comes from Tribolium freemani, assembly GCA_939628115.1. Lineage (NCBI taxonomy): Eukaryota > Metazoa > Arthropoda > Insecta > Coleoptera > Tenebrionidae > Tribolium > Tribolium freemani. Next base: position 11,608,620 of record OW626785.1, on the reverse strand, counting down.
CATTCGGTGAAAAATAATGAAACAAGTATTTTATTATTTTTAGAAATTCCACCCCCAAAGAGGGTTAAACATAAAAAATCGTCATTTTTGAAGCTATATTAATGAAAAATGGTTTTTGATCTTTCGGTTAAAAATGAAAAGAGACGTGTTTCTGGATTTTGAAAGTTCCACCCCCAAGAGGGTTGAATAATAAAATATGTCATTTTCGAAGTTATAACCGAGAGAATTGGTATTTGGGCATTCGTCTAAATATAAAAAACGCGTGTTTCAGGTTTGTTGAAAACTCCACTCCAAGGGGGTTAAACAAAAAAATCCTTCATTGTTGAAGTTATACATATAAAAAATTCTTTATTGTTGAAGTTATCAATTGATATCTTAGACATTCGTTTAAAAAGGAAGAGGCGTATATTTCAGGATTTTTAGAAATTCCACCCCCAAAAGAGTTCAACGCAAAACTCCTGCATTTTTGAAGTCATATCCAAGAAAATTGGCATTTGGACTTCCGATTAAAAATAAAGAAAATGTGATTCAGGATTTTTGAAAATTACATCCACAAGAGGGTTAAACAGGGAATGAGTTGAGAACAAGCAAAATTTACTCGGGTTCGCATTGGGTCACGGTTTTAAAGTTCACAATAAAATTTTGTGTTTCTACTTTTTGTTATACTAAGTTTTGCATTGTTTTTCTGTGTTTCAAAATGGTTGTGGACATGCGTGCGAAGCCGTGGGCAACTGCTAGTAATGTATATATAAAGAAAGGGACTCTAGTACCCATTCTAAAGGCCGGTTTACAAAAGGCGAATTGAAACTTAATTCAGTAAACTAATTAAGTATAACTTGCTCTTTAATTTACAATTTAATTAATACAAATTAATTAAACGTTCTTTAATCCGGCCTTAAATCGTGATGTATTGTTGTCACACACCACCCAAGTTTTTCCATATTTATTGTCTAGAATTGAAACATAATCAAATGTGAGCTTTTTTCGTGCTCTAGTATTGAAGTCTCCGGGATGTTATGCTATGCCGCGGACCTAAGAAGTTTTATATGAATGAATTTATTAGAATGAATTTCTAAATATATAAAAAATTGGTTAGACTATCTATTAAAATTTAAATAAATCAAAATGCCATTTTGTAGTATTCCTGCAGTAGCAGGTAGTAGCAGGAATATTTCTAAATGAATCCTGCTTGAACTTCGTTTTCGCAACTTGTTTGAATGTAATAAGAAAAGTAGTTATTCGCTGAAATGTTAAAACAATTTTCAGAGTTCTCGATTCTCGCAAAATATGAATTTCACATCTCAACACCAACCAAGTCGACACACGTTCCGAGTTAATCGTGCCAGCATGACCTCCGTTCGTCCATATCTAATCATGTGACCCCTGACAAGCCACACGTATTGTGTTGGATTGCTGTAATTCGCCAAGTTAGCCATGTCACTCGAACGTGACAATGAAAATCACGTGTGATTATTCGCGTTACCCTTTCGTATCCATCCGCACCTAACATCCACAAGAAATTGCCTTCAGTACATTCTTTCTGCAACGCCACGGCGCGATAATAACAACACCAAATGAATAGAAAGTGTTATCTTTGATTATCTTCGAAATTTCGATTTGTTCGTATTGCACTCGCTGGAACGGCTAGAGGGTGTCATTATATTAAACATAAGTATATCATGCTTTTTGAGACTCGTGATACAATCTGCGAGCGGATCGAAATTCTCTTTATCGATACACATTGATTCATATCTCACTAATCGCAGGCTCTGATTAATGTGGTGGATCACGGCTGATTTTGAGACGATAAGGCATGATCACAGGCGCCGCAATCGTGTGAACTCTTCATTAGTTTAAAAATAATGCTACATCACTATTTTATCTATCTCTATCCATTAGAAGTGAGGGAATCATTTGTTAGAAAAGAGAAAGCACTCTTTCGAAATTGTTTAATCGTTTATGAAGAGTAAAGCACACGAAAATTTAACATGAACCATGTATACCTAAAGTCTATTTTTCTTTAAACCAAAACCGTAAACAGTAGTGGTTACTACTAGCAAACTCATTCCGGGTAATTTTTATTTCAGGGATAGGAATTCCAGTTTTGAATTAATTTTCCTAAAAATTATAACATGAGATCGAAAATATATAGAATTCGAGTAAGCCTTGAAAGTGATGTGTAGCTTTAGCCACATCTTGCTGTGTAAAACCAGCATAAAACAACATAAATTCAAAAGTGCGGCCGTAAATAAACGGCTTAAATGTGGCTAAAGTGTAATAAACGGCTAAATTGTGGCTAAAGTTCAGCAGGCACAGCTTGCTCTAATTCAGAATATTTTCGATCTCATGGTAGTAAACTTAAGTTTAAATAAATTGTTTGAGTGTTTGAACTGTTTGGAGACAAAAATTAGGCTAAAATCTTCAAGTTCGGTTGAAAGCTCTCTCAAATGTTTAGTCTTCTTTCAGCCAAACGAGTAAGAAAATGTGATTTTTTAAATATTCAGTGATTCATAACAATCGGAAAATCGCTTTTATGACGACAGATTTTATAATTAATTTTTTCAACAATAGTTTTATTTAATCTTTATTTATTTATCTTTTTTCTTTCAATTTTTTTTTAATTCCACAATATAAACAACTGAGAGTTTTGGACAAAGCCCTTTAATTTGCAAATAGAAGTAAAGAAATAGAGTAGATCGCATAGGTATTATGCCAAACAACAAAAAATTAACATTTTTTTAATAATCAGAAATAATAAAAAATAGACTTTTTGTTTATTATCTGGAATAGGTTTCAGTCGAACTTTGATAAGTCAAACCAGCGATAGCTCATTTTTTTTACTCGAATGACTATGAATTCACTAGTACGAAAGCCGCGAAATCCTTATATTTAGTACTATTCGATAACTCGAACAGTAGAACTTCGATAAGTCGAATTTCTTGACACCTCAAACTTTTGACTAACCCTGCTTTTCTAATTTGAACTTTTTTCTCCTCTTTTTTTTACACAGAACAACATTTAAACATCGTTAGTCTTATAATGACATAAGAAATAATAAAAAATACTTTTCGCTGCGTACTATGTAATGTTAAATTATTTTTTTTTGTTGAAAAATATGTAAATATCCAGAATGATTTAAAAGTGACTCTTATATGGTGATAAAAAACGTTCAGTTAAGCACAAAAATGAAGTCAGATTTTTTTCAAGCAACTTAATTTTGATATATTTTCTTATTTGTTTTCCTTAACGACGGTATCGATTTTTGCTCTTTTGTTTCCTATGATGTCGAATTTATTTTATTGTCGAATTTGCAAGTTTTTTAATTGTTTTGTACATCATAGGACACTAATAGTTGATTTTTTTCAACAGTTATTTGTTTAATGTTGCAAGAGCTGTCATTTCCGCTAACTAATGTCAAAAAAATATGATCTGAAGCACCAAAAACTTAACTTAAAAATTTATCTTTGAAAAGCTGTATCTCGTGAAAAAAGGCTCAAACAATTTTTTGTCATAGGAATTTTTAATTCATGATGTTTTGAATAACCGTGTTAACTCACCATTTGCATTCAAATCTTAAGTTTCTTTTTTTAGTTATTTTTGATAACACAAATTTTTGATAACTCGAACTATTTTGCTGGCATCTGCCTATTCGAGTAATCGAGGTTTGACTGTAATAATTTTTAAACTCAATTCAATATATTAAAATTAAATTAGATTCTGATTCTGATTCTGATTTTAAATCAAGGAAAAAGCCAGAAAATATCTTCTTGTTGCCCATGATTTCCAAAGTCTTTGAAAAGCTATACCTACATGTCAAAAAACTTAACATATGTAAGAAAGGAAAAATTATTTCAGATCACCAGTTTTTTTTTTCGTAATAAATACGAAACAACGAGCAACAACGCAACAACGCAGCAACGAATACATAGACGACTAATCAACAAAATTAACAACCTAAATCCTAAAAAAAAATTATACTAAGGACTAAATACAATCGAAACAGGATAATTATTATCCTATCCTTTTCGAAATAGTGTTCTACTTAACCACATACGGTACTAAAATTTTTATCATTTGTGATTATAATAAATAAACTTAGTAAAATTTTTCAACTCGGATCTCAAAAAAGTTAGCTTCTAGCTAGAGGAAAATTCGAGTCACAGAAAAATACACCGAACGTTACTTTTGAAGTTTATTCCACTATTTATTAATTTCTGAATGCAATATGTTACTTCCACAGATTTCATTTCAAAAGTGGAAAATAGTATTATTTAACGAGTTTAAGTGTAAATCGGACGCCTTATTTCACAGGTGGATTTTTAAACGTGAGTGACAACGAGGTGAAATAAATGAACCGGTTTACACGAAAACAAGTTGAATACAACATTTTATTCTTCGAATTAGACTCAACAAGGCTTAAAATTGCTTTAAATCTGTTAAAAATAATCTGACGTTTCGTATTGAGAAATGCCAAACAGTTGTCAAAACTTCCTTACACAGGAGAAGAACAGTAAATTTTGACATTGTCAAATAATAAAATGTATTACGTCACTTATAAAATAATTCCACATTATAACAATTGTCCAGTCAATTAATTAATTAAACTACAGTTACCAACACAAGTATCTAGAAATAAATAGTCCAGTTATTTTAAGAGACAAGAGACAATTTTACGAGCTTTTAATTAATGTCATCACAATGGCACTACATTCGTGATATTTATTAAAGGGAAAGTTAGCATACAGGAATCGCTAATTTAAAAATCTTTTATTTCCAAGTTACAATGTTTGCTTATGTGACAAATAAATTTTCTAAACCGATTGTGTTTATTGAGGAACTGAGCACAAGCATCCGGCTATCCTTAGCTTAATTGTACTCGCCTCCTGATTTAGTATCATTGTAACCATATTAATCATAATAACTCTTTGAACAAACAGAGAGTATCATTTTAGAAAGTTATTTATAGGATGCGTAATCAGTGTAACTTGGTCGTATTAGCATAATTCTTATCTGAACCCATGCGGAGAGCAAAATTAACACATGATAAATGTCTGCCGGACCAGGAATGTTCCTTATATAACACCTCAGATATAAGAAATGACTACTATATTATAAAAGTCCAATTGTTAATTTGAATCCAAATATATGAAGCACTTTCTCGGCGTGATTTATGGAGATTTTGTAATTTTCACTCCTTCTAAAAAAAATTAATACGAATTGAAAATAAATTAATAAAAAATGGAGTTAATGTCTTTTTAAAGTCTTCATTAAGGTAATCGAAAAAGTATTTCTCAAATCACGTGGGCCTATAATTATGTTTAAGTGGTAGAACTGGGTGGCGCATTGGGTTTGTTTTTGCCACATACATCGATATGTGATGGCACATAATAGAGTAATTACCTGTTTGGAACCTCAGACCTAAACTCTATATTTTTGGTAATTATTAGGCAAAAGGATTAATTTACACGATAAAACTACAGCAATTGGCTGATAATAATATAGTAAGCATCAGCATACTTTATAAATGAAAGTCTAGGTGAAAGGATCGATTAATTATTTTATAACATAACATTGTACAAACATTTAATTGGACAAGATAGAAGATACGTGCACTCACATACAATGTGCCTTGTAATTTATAGCAAACAATATAGCTAAATAACAACAATGGAGTGATCGTAAATGCAGGATAACCTCTTAGAAGACCATTATTTATGGACTATATGGATAATTTATCTAGATTAATTACGTAGGTATCCACCAACGGATATAATGAATTTTATGGAATTTAATTAAAAACTGCAACTCGTCACGAAGACTTATCCTCCTGTCCCGCCTGTTATCACTGCACCATACCTGTCACGAATCCTAGAACATCTCAATAATTACCATAGAAGAGCATCTAAACGGCGCTGAATTTATGGTTATAATTATTTTCTCTGCAGCAAAAAACCGAATGATTATAATAAATACTTGTCGGCTCTTTCACAGCCGTTTTAGCTTGAATTCATTACCCGATATGGAGAAAAATATAGCAGGCCATAATGATTTAATGCCGGACCTGACTTGATTAATTCATATTTTAGTAAATTACAAAAAAGACCTCACACCGTTGCCGAAAGTTGTAACGTGTTCAGCAGCCAACACAAGAGCAAAACGCTACACCAATAATTTAATTTAATACGAAATTGATCGCAGTCTCAGCCCCGTTAACTAAATGATCAGTACAGAATTAGTGAGGTACCTGAAAATAAATTAAAATGTTTCGAAACACGCAAAAAAATAATTTGAAATTAATCAACGTAGGTACGCTGGACGCACACTCAATTAAAAAATAGAAATACGTCTTCATATGTGTGCATATAATTATAATTGTGTTAAATTATTTATCAAATTGACTGCGGGGTCAAAAGTATTTGTAAACACCCACTTTTCCCTCAATTTATGAAAGTAAATAAATAAGTTTTTATTTTACCGATTAGCAATTAATTAAAGCTACGTGTTAAAATTTAATTTGAAAATATTAATCATAATCAGTAAATCATAAACTTTTAGTTTACAGTTGACCGATAAATTTTTCATTTTCGCTCATCACTTGACAGCTAATTAAACGAAGAGTTAATAATACGATTAGGGAAAATGTCATTCTGCGATCATGATGTAATATTTTGCGTCCATAAACCTATATTTTACGGCATTATGCTGAAACAATGTGATCATCATTTACACGCAGTTGCCAATTTGTTTGACTAGTTGTGTAACATTCTCTGGGTAAGATTCTTCAATAGATTTTATTTTATTCGAAGTGAAGCATTTGTTTCCTATTCAAAACTCAGAGTAAGATAAGGCGTGAGTGAATGTAGATGCTTACATCTTTTCTATAACAAAGATGTGACCGCTGCCCTGTGTTTTTTATGTAATAACATCGTATAGCAGAACCTGAGGTGAAGACGGTTTCTTGTGCTTATCTTTTGCAGTTATGGGCGTACGTAGTGCTGGTATAAATCAAAGACGATACTCGGACTCACAATGAGGGAACATAGATAAATTCCTAGACAAATATTAAGCCTTTGCTCTAACATAAATTTCATATTTTTTACATATTTTATGCTAGAACAAAATTGATCAGGTCCTTACCAGCAAAGTAAATTCTATTTATTGCTTTAATTATGAAAAAAAGTCTTAATAAACTAATTCTAATTAGTCAAATTTGCCAAAAGTTTAGGTCGCATTCGTTATGATATCCGCTGAAGACACTATGGTTGAGTGTCGCGACTATAATAACCGGAAATTTCGCCGGAAACTGGAATCCTTAAAAGAGATATGTATGACGTCCACGTCCTTAGCATCTAATCACGACTTCCGTTTGATCTGAAATCTGAAATCAAATTTACATAGGTACAAGTGTATAATAATAATTCGTCACACACTTAGGTGATCATAATTGAATAGTAAAACTCTCTTCAAGCCAACAAATAAAAAACATATTTTTTATAATTCTAGAACATTTGTATTCAAGCCTATAGTTGTAGCATCTACAATTTGTTTTCTTTATTCCACGCTAAATTAAGAATTACGCTGAATTTTTAACAAAGATTAGTGCTCTTGTTTTTATACGTTATCTCCTAATATTCAGTTTGAATACGAGTTATTAACTGATGGTTGTAAATTGCTTTTTTAACCATACAATTCAAACACTAAGGGGAAATTGTAGAACAAAATTTTGTGATATACCTACATGATTTTTTTCAGTCATTAGGTAAAATAGTAAGATGAAGTTTTTACAATAAATTTTATATTTTTAATTATCTGTATTAAGTAAATAAATTACAAATTAATTAATCGGTAATTAAAAACCAACAATTACCTAACTGAAATACTATTTTAGCATAGATCTTCTTTTCTATTTGTAGTCTTTTAAAAGAAAACTTCAACGGCCTCTAGAAAAAAAGGGAATATGAAATAAACTCATAATTTTAACTCTTAAAGTAAATATATTCTAGATGTCAAACTTTTTTTATTCTATAGCATTTGGATTTGTTTGTGGAAGACGTTCAGCTTTTAGAAATTTTATTTTATACCTATATCCTATTTATACTAAGAGTTTATACCTTGAAGATCAAAAACTCAGTTCTAAAATTAATTACGAACTGATATTTTTCAAAAACATGTCGATGACGCCTTTACTAAAAAACCAAGAGGTTAAAAATTCGAAATTTATTTGCTAATTTTTTAAAAGAGAATTAACCAAAATAGAATTTTGGAATTTTTGCCAAAACAAAATATTTTGAGCTTTTAGCAGTTTGATTAAACTGCCTTAAAAGTTATTTTTAATATTCGAGTTGTTATTATTACAATATGTATGTATAACTGAAAACCCAACGAAATATCTATTGTGTAGAATAGAAAATTACTAATAATTCAAAGATATTTAGGTTTTGCCATTTAAACCGCTCGTCCATTAGCAGTACTATGAGTTCGTTCTAACAATAATATTCAAAATTTATGTCTTCATAATCCGTTAAGTCCTGAATATTACAATCAGCAATCAGCGTCAAAATTATGGAATATAATCTGATTATATCATTCTGACACTCGCCCTGTTTTAACGGTAGCTGACTGAAGAGCTCGACTAGAATTTGCTCGAATACAGTTTGCGATTGGAGGCACGTTTTTTTTTTTAGGGATGAGTCCAGATTCTGTTTTTATACCAATAATCGTCGTCTAAAGACATGAAGAAGACTATGTGAGCGTTTTTTTCAGTGTGCCATTGAAAAGTAAACCAACTAGGTGGCGTCGTTTTTATGATATGACGAGGTATACCTTTTGAGGACTTCACGAAACTTGCAATTGTTAACAGAAGTTTAATGACTGTCTTAAGATATAGAGATGAAAGCATAATTTCCATTCGCAAACCATTTGCTGCTCTACGTGGTCCACAATTCATTTAAATGCATGATAACTATTGATAACGCTCGACCAAACGTTGCAAATATTGTGACAGGAGAGCTTACCGCAACAGGAATTAATTTTATAGTGTGACCACTTAAAAGTCTGAATCTAAACCCGATTAAGCACATCTGAGACAACTCGTTCCGTCTACGGAACCAATACGGTACCAATCCGGATGCGGTACGGTACCCAATCTATAAATCCAGCTTATGTCTGCACAAATGAGAGCAGATGTAATATCAAGAGGTGGTCATACACTTTATTAGTATCTGTTTTTATTAAATTTTTGTTAAAAAAATTTAATGAAATTACAAGTTCTCCTGTTCTACGCTCATTTTGGAAAAATTAGATTGAATATGAGTGAACAGGTTCTTAAAAAACCTATTTTATGTTAGTGCCGAACTAAATAATTCCACATTCAAACATACTTTTCAATACATATTGAATTTTAGTGAATATCCCTTAATTTTGCGGCGAAGTGTACTTGTAGTTTGTACGGACTGTTTATAAAAGAGTGTTGGACTTCAGGTGGTTCTGGAATTTGAATTTGCCGCATTTAATTATTTTATTTCTATGAAATTTCTGAAAAGCACCATTTTTTATCTATTCCAAATTTTTCATATACTAACATTGTTCGATTTTTCTTGAAAGAATAAGCGGCAAACTTTTAATACCTACTATACGATCCTACATTCATTTGTAGACAGGTTGTATTTATAACGTAGTATTATACGAGTACTATGTGGGTAACGTTTTAGGGATGAGTTTCTTAATAAAAATAGCACTCTATAAATGTATCAGAAATACGAAGAATTATCAGACTTTCTAACTCTTCTTTATTCTTAACGTAGAAGCAAGTTTCAACAGCTGCTACATCTGTCATAGCTAGATATATACTCGTATGCGTTGGAATCGTAATCTTTTGAAAATCTCACGCAAATTATCAGAAATCGAGTCTAAATTTTCCGACAATTTATAATTTTCAAATCGCTTTTATTTCACTTTTAATGTGTTTTTGCGAAAAGTAAAAAGCATTACTTTTAATTAAGTGGTGATAATTTCATCACTGATAAGTGGAGCACGAGTCAAACTAGCATCGTCCGGTGGGTCATGGTTACTTATTTCCCCATTGTTAATTGTTGCCAGAGTTGTAGCATTGTTTAGAAATCCACATATGCATATTATGAATTCTTTATTTATTATAGCAATGTTTAGAATTTATTTCATTTGACTGCGTTTGCGCCTATTACCATTTTTCTGAAAAATCCTGTGAATGGGTACTTAAAGGAGGCTGCAGTAGTTGTGCATAATATTTTATTGTAGATAGACGCAATAAAAATTACAGTTAAGTATCAAGAAATCAACACTGTTATACGTTTTCTTCCAGATTGAAATATGTTCGGCGGTTTGGCGCGGTACGTTTTATATCTAAACGGGAAATCCAAAAGATACCTCACTGTGCTCTCACGCACCTAACGTTGAAAAGCAAAAATACCTTATCTTAACTATTTTCTGTAAAGTTGCATTGCTTCAGGACGAAAGGACTTATAGCAAAATACGACCATTAGGAGCTCTTCACCAGCAACTTGTTACAGATCTTATCGCATGCTGAGAATCGCGGAACGTGACCTTGCAATGCTCTTAACACCTCCTGGAATCTGTACGACTTTTATTTTCGCGAAAAAATTGTACCATACCTAAACGATCGCCCATTGTACTCACACACTGCATCATTTTATCGCTCACACACTGAGTGCAATTAAAACGCAACACAATATTTAGGCTTATCCAGCTCCAAGAATTTTTTATCGAATTTCACAAAGCATTTTTTGTCGTGTGTTGGGATGTGTTGGTGCTATGTGAGATAGTTAACCTGAATTTAATAAAGCGAGTGCAGTCAAAGACCTGCACCGTTTTGAGATCAGTTCAGCGAATATAATGGGCAGTTATGAAGTAATATGTCTAGTCCATAGAGTCGTAATTGCGCCGATTGGCAATGGTTATTGTGGAAGGTGAAAGGTCGTGCGAACTGTCCCGTACGGTGATTTGTCGCGCTATGTTATAGCAAACCTGCTATGGAAGTGTCCAACAACCTCACCTACACTAACGGTGATAAATAATAATGCAATTGTATGACTAGCATTTGCGAGTTCGTTAGGATGCCTCTTCTCGAAATCTGCGTACTTTACTGGACGACTCGTAGAAACTGCAATTTATTTATTATTCTAAATCATAAAACATTTATCGTTTTGACACTCAGGCGACAACTCCTGTAAAACATACTAAATCATATCTATTTGTTGGGCCCATGACAAACTTAATGTTCCCATAAATTCAGACGGTGGATATATTCAATAATTTCTCTAACATAATTGAATAAAATTTAAAATTACATTTTTATTACAAACGACGAGTACATTCATGTTTGATTTTTTTTTGTATTTGGCGTCACTTTATAGATATATAAATGGGTTCAGTGCTTAATCGATCATTGAAGCAAATGAGCGCAGCTCTTTATTGATCATTGAAGTCTCTGACCCGTTCAAATAAATTAACCAAAGTATTGGTGAGCATACAATTTTTAAAGTCAGATAATGCCAATATCACGTTATAAAAGTTGAAATGAACATCGTTTGTTACAGTTTAAAGTTTAAATACTAAGACATTATCTATTTGTTGGACCCATGACAAACTTACTGTTCCCATAAATTCAGCTGGTGGATATTCTCAATAATTTCTCTAAACATAATTTTTATTACAAACGACGAGCACATTTACGATATTTTTTTTCTGTATTTTGCGTAACTATTAGCTGTTTCAAAACTATGTAAACGCATTTTACCAAATTATTTTTTTAAATAAGGTTGATAAAAATGTAAAATAGTTATCAATGATTAGATCTCTCATTGAAACTATAAATAATATATAATTATATTAGCTATTAATTTACAACAGCATAAATAATTTACAACTAATTTTGAGAGAAAATGCGAATTTGGCGTTTACATAGTTTTGAAACAGCTAATAAGTCAGATAAATGTAAATTAAACAACAGAGCAAATGGGTTCAGTGCTTAATCGATCATTGAAACAAATAGGTTCAGTTCTTTATCGATCATTGAAGTCTCCGGCTCGCTTAAATAAATTAATCCAAGTCTAATTAAGTATATAATTTTTAAAGTCTGATAATGCTACTATCGCGTTATGCAAGTAAAAATGGACATCGTTTGTTAACATTAAATTTTATAAACCAAGACATTATCGTTTGATAGGTAGGTAAGTCATCAGTCATCGAACAATATTGTACAATACATGGATCGAAACAGAACAGAAGAGTTAAGAAAGACTAAAAACAATTTGTTCTTTATTTAATAAGTTACTCGCTTAATTAAATTGTATTGCTTGCAAACGTTACAATTAAAACATTTCATAAGAATAATAGTGTCATATATTTTCATGTAAGCAATAATGAAACTGGTTTTAAAAAGATGGTATCAAAACTCGATGTATAAACCGATAATAATAATAATAATAAAATTTAATGTAGTTCATTTGGAACTATTAAAAGAACTTCAAGTAAAAGTTTTGCAATAAAGACATGTCATTAGTCTTTACCATCAAGTGTTTTCAATGATTTTCCGAAACAAACTGTTTGTTTCAGAAAAACTTTGCGATGTTAAAAGACTATCAAAGTAGAGTTGTGCGATTATATACCGGATGTATCAGAAATACGTGTGTTAATTTTACCAGTAATAAAAGTTATCAACTACAACAACTATTCTATATAACATTTTGCAAAATTATTATTTTTATTGTTTTCCTCCTTTCTTTTGTGTAAACGAGCCGGTCAGTGTTTAATAATTAGTTTGTATTCATTGCAACAATTTTAATTGTTGTTTTAAATTGTTCAAATTGTCCTTCAATCACAACGAAAATAGTTCGGTACTTTTATTTTTGTACCCATAGGGGGGTATATTTTCCAGTATGTTATCTTTTTCCAATTTTAAGTAAATAAAAAAATGTTTTATTTGTTGAGCTCTGTTATCTGTTAAAATTAACACACGTATTTCTGATACATCCTGTATTTTCAAGTAATATTACATCACTATCATTACGTAGGTACTATTCCCACTGGAGAATCAATCCACAAAATTTTCAGCATCCTAGCGTTTCATAATGAACTATAAGTTATACAGATGTTTGAATATCGTTAGAAATTGGACCTATTTTTTACTAACTTTGAAGTCACTCTCACTGTGTATTAAAAAGTTTTTTGTGAGAAGTATTTACTTTTTAAAAATGAGGCATATTGTGAAGCAATTTTTTTGAATAAATAATTTTTACTCATGGTACTTTCAGTCCGTTAGACGGCTGGCTGCAAAGTGTAAACGTCCATCAAACAACTAATAATTCACAACGATGGTATAAAGTGTGGTAAAAAAAATCTGTAAATACCATGTCGTATCATAAAACATAAATGTAATATTATTATAAATACGAGCATGTTATTCACATTACAGCGACCAAAAAGAAACGATGACTAAGTGTTGCATTATAGATTCTAGACCATGATTGTCCGGTCGCGCTACTGTTGAGATGGCAAGATAGAGTCTATTGTCATACGCCGTAAGCATATTAACACTTTACTTAATGTAACCGTCATAAGCCAAATAATTGATAAATTAAAATATAAATTTCAATTTTAGGTTTTTATAATCTAAAATTTAATAAGTAGGTACATTATTACGTTTGGGCCGATTTTATAAAAACACTAAACAATAAATTAAAAGTGAATGTGTTCTCACATAATTTTATGTTAATGCTACGCCCATGAAGAGCTAATATTCAATTTCTTTGTGCTTATAGAGCTTTATGCAACAAGTCTGGAAGAAAAAAGAGAACGCCTTTTATTTGTTACCCAGGATATTTTTAATACAATTTCTAAAAAATGACAAGCTGTCTTGGCTAAAACCTTTTCGGCCAATACTTCTGTTACTAATGGATCATTATTAAAAACAACGCCATAACTCATAAGTCACTCCTCATTATAAAAGTTGTTTATGGGTTTTTAGACCTTTACGGATTTGCGAATCACATCTTTGGTTATGTAGTTACTTCATCTATTACTTCGCCTTTTTAATCTTGGAGTCAAACAAACAAAATTTATAATTCTTTGTTTTTAGCAAAAAAAAACACTAATACTAATTACAACTGTGCTATAGCCCTATTCCCTATTCTCTGTTAAAAGCAAGATTCTGGTGTTGTAGAAAATCAATTTTTAATAGTTTCTCATTTTTCCACATTTTCTTTATTACCACTACTATCACTACCACTTGCATAGTTAAGTATTAACCTAGCTGTCTAGGTATATCACGCAAAAAAAATTGATTAATCAAATTGTTCCTTTGTAACCAAGAATTCAAAGAAATTTTCACATTTTTCCATTATTTTTATTTATTTATTCTAGCCAACCGTGGCTGGAAGCCTTTATTTCCGGACGGTAAAATTACAAGAAATAAGTGCAGCATTACATAAATTCTGTTTCAGTGGTTTATATTGTTTACTTGTCCACAAAAGTGTTATTAGACAACCAAATCTGCACGCAATGTAACAACACCCCTCTTAATCTCGAAGTTAGATTTTCATTGAAAACCACAAAGGCAGAGACATGCTCACCTAATTCGTAACAAAGGCGACAAAAGATGTTATCCAAAATTCTGCCAGCATATCTCGGTCCGTGCCTCTATAAACTTGAGATAATAGTGTGAATAGTCAAAGATTGCCAGCAGATTGCTCTCGTGAGTTCCGGCGCTCAGATCAGAGATAACGTTGACACATGGTACACAGACAGAATATGTACATAATATTATACTTTTATTTGTATATTCGTACCCTAGGCGATCACAATGGCTTTAGTTAACATCCTATAAATTAGTCAACTAGTCTCGTGAATGTTTTATTCAGGATGCATAGTTTGTTGGCTGAATACAGATATTATCATAGATAGCACGGATTTTTCGTGAACTACAAATCAACGAATCACTCTATACTTTGTTCATACCTTTCAGCTGCCACCGTTTAGATAACCATCTTGGTCGCTTTATAAAACCTATGGCCGTGCTGCCATAATAAAAGCAATAAATAAGTCCAAAGAGCACAATACGCAATCATCTTAACTAAATCCAATCATTAACTACTACCATTGACGCGATTTTAAGCCTCAAGCAATGTCGCATTATTTTATTCAAAATAAACCTAAACTTCATTTATTGTACACGTTGCATGAAATTTAACAAATCGTTGCTGCCAAGGGAATGTTAGTAATTATAATTCAATATTGTTTTGCAAAGGTCAGTTATTATAGAATCTATGAATGTTATTCACTCCCAGATTAAAAATATCAAAGAAAACGTACTTAATTAGTTGTCAATTGTTAATAGTAATTAAAATAAAGGGAGTTCATTACTGGCATCTGCAATTAAGAATGGTCAAAAATCTCCACAATATTTGCACTATACTACCGGTCGCTTTAACTCTTATTGTGTCAGACAATACTGAAATTTATTCAATTAATAAACATAAAAAAACCTTCCATTAGAATCAGGAGATTTTACAGAATTGCTTGCTTGTCTATTTGTCTTAAAAACAGAATTTTTTATTAATGGTTCGTTTATTACTGCACACAAATTACTCATATATAAATGTGAACAGTCACAAAATTCTTCTCCATGCTTTTATGTTGCGATCAAAAGCATATATTGTAGGTCGGTCTTGTTACTGCGTTCTTTTGTGTAAAATCGCCAAAATTTAAAAAGTAATGCTCTGCAAACAATTAAAAATATGTATATAGGGTGTTTCACGTAATTTTACGAGGCCTGCGCAAACAACAATACATATTACGATACGAACTCGATTACTAATTTTGAAAAATTGTACTCTTCTCTTCTCTTCTCTTCTTCACCGCTTCAAAAAATTAAAAAAATTGCAACATTTTTAGTTAGTTGGTGATTAAGTTAGATAGATTAGAATCATAGTCATTATTCCGTCTCTTGTTAGAAGACCTGAAATTGTTTCTGAAAAACAGCAATTTATGACTATTAATGAAACAGTGATTAGTTTGCCAACTACTGTCATGGGACTCACGAGTTTTCAAAAATTAAATAATTAAATGTGTATTTTTTGTATCTCGTGTTTTGCTTTAGTGCGTACATTAGGCGCACGCCTCGTAAAGTTGTGTGAAACATCCTGCATAGAGTGTTTTGCCTAAAACTTTTTGGGTTAAACTAGTAAGAATATTTAGGTACGTACCTACTTTAAAAGGAAATTAAGGAAAACCATTTTTTATATATTTTTTTCTAAATCTAAGAAGTTTGGTGGAACGGTAAAAAAGTTAATCATGCTTTACTACAATTTTATTCAACAATATTCATTTAACTTGAGTTGCTTCTGAAACTGAATATAAAATAAAATAAGTTGTCTGTATCTCCCTCCCTGTTACAGGAGTACCATTAGAAATATTTGCAGAGATTTTCTTTCGGAGGTTTCTGTTATCTTTCATTTGCTAGCAGTTGGGTGTAAGTGAAATTACGAAACCCTGATTTGGGATACTTTCCCTGAATTTAAATTGATGCTATAATATAGCATAAAATAGTAGGTGAACAGCTTACATTAGATCCCACTCACTGTTTCCTTCCGCCGTTTCTTGAAGGCCAAACCTGCATCATTTTGCACACGAAACAATATAATTATTTCCTCCTATATTATAACCATCCCACATCTTCCCTCTTTCCAGCTGCGTCTTTCACAACTAAGGATGTGTAGTACGCTCTTCTATGAATCATACTACTATAATCAGATGCATCGTTATAAATCCATGATTCTTCAAACAATCAGAATCACTATGTAAGGAAAATGAGGTTGCATGCTAAACTCCTACCAAGACCACATCAATTTATGCGATGATGAGATAAACTAATTAATCTTTGATATTTATACTTTTATGGTTATTCAGACGCCCGCAGCGTTTTCGCGTTTTTTTTTCAAGTTTTTGCAAGCAAAAGCACAATTGCGTAAAACGTTGCGACACCCTCTAACTTCACACTAAAAGTGTGTATTTATTATTCACGTCAAAAGATGTGTGCGTGAACATTACTTTATGAAACAAATACACGCAACAGATTGAGACGTCAATTTGATAGATTTACCCAAGACCATGCGATTTATCACTGACTCGGTTTATCTTCGCATGGCCCGTGGGCCGTGTGAAATAAATTTATTAGGTTACATGTAATTACAAGTATCGCGTGACGAAGTATAGAAATATTCTGTGCGGGGCGCCAACTTTAAAGCAATACTTTTTCTACACTATTAACCATTGATTTATAAGTAAATACTGTTAATTGCTGTTGTGTACATATTTTAACTCGGTTTAACTAATGGCGGTTCAGTCCGCAGTTTGTGCCCACAATGTTGCTACAAGTCACAGAATTATTTATTTTCATTCATTATTTTTTACGCTTAATTTATTTAAGTCAACAGGATTATTTAACAATATTTTATTAGCGGTTTCATTTAACAGTACTACTCACAATATTGATTTTCTATTTTTAAACGTTGAAACTGTCTTCTAATTAAAACTGTCAACTCTATATTATGAAGATTTTTTCTTTTATTCTTTCTTTTAAATTCGATCTGCTTATACACGAGCATTTCGTTTTTTCACATATTTTGTTTTCACTTTCTTTATTGTAATACAGCTTTACGATTAACGTTTAATCTTGTCCTGAAAATGTTTTGAAGACACAAAATAACGTAACATAATTTTTAAATAAGTTGAATAAAAAGAAACCCTAATGATTTATGAAGCCGTATTGTCAGTATTATTGTTAGGACCTTTTTAAACAACTCAAAAATAAATTTCTTGTTCTATTTTTAAAAGCTTTTATTTAACTTGCTTTGTTGTCTGTCTGTCTGTCTGTTTCATATTTTCCTAGTCAAATTTGAGAGGGTTCCTGTTGTCGAAATGAGTTGAAATTTTGCCTACATACGTAATTTGCATGACAATGCAATATTATTTAGTTAAATAACCCTAAGGGTGTTAATTGGGGTGTTAACATTTTAGGTTATATTAACCACGGACTTTTGATTTGGATAATTTTTACTTTAGCTACTTCTGGTGCTAAATATTTCTCTTCGAGAATGGAATAAGTAAAGACTTTAAACCAAAAAATAAAAAAAATTAAAAAAATGTTTTTTTTTAGAAAAAAGCTTTTTTTTCCAGCCGTCTTAAAACTTGACGTATCTAATCCCATTTTTGAGAGCTAAAATTAGCAATTTTATAGTAAGAAAAAAAATGTTGAGTTGCCAAAGCAACTGGAACATATTTAATCTAGGATAAAAAAAAAAATTTTTTCCTAGTAAAAAGAAGTTGACATTCAATATTAATGTCTACGATTACATGAACCTCTCCTGCAATTTCATAGTAAATTTTAGTTGATATAAATTTTATCGTTATTTTTATGTAATAATGGCGATTTTCGGCTGGAGAAAAAATAGCATGTTTCATACGGATTAAAAGTGGTTTTGTGCCTCGCAATTAGTTTGCATAGCTAATTGCTCGTCGAACAAAACGCCACTTTTAATTCTAATAAAACAATCTACTATTATTTAAAAGCACTAAAAAGTAAAAAATAATGTTTTTCTATGAGAAATATTTTCGCTTACAAGTTAGAACTCTAAAATTTAAAAAAGCTTTGGGAATTAATAGTCATAACAATACGGTATTAGAGTTCTAACTTGTAAGCGAAAATTTTTTCCTTTGATAGAAAAACATTATTTTTTACTTTTTAGTGCGTCTTTTAAATAAAAGCTCTTTTCTAACAAAACATTTATTTTTATTTTTTGTAAATTAAAGAGAGTCTTCTGATCAGGAAATTAAGCTTATTTCTTTTTGCTGCCACATTTATTTTTCACACCCTTTCCTCTGACGTTTAGGGTTGTTACCACACCTTTCAGTTATCACTAAATGAAATCAAATTTATAGGTAGATGACAAGTGCAGAAGTCTATTAGTTGTTTCAAAACTATAAAAACGCCAACGTCGCATTTTCTCTCAAAATTAGCTGTTATAAAATATTCATGCACTTCAAAAACATAATATCTAATGTAATTTATACTTTCAATGAGAGATCTAATTTTATATAATTTTTTATATAATTTTATCAATATTATTTAAAAAAATAATTCGGTAAAATGAGACGTTGGCGTTTTTATAGTTTTGAAACAGCTTATACATCTGAAAAATTTATTATCGCTATTTCATTTTGGTAACTGTTTTTTTTCCTATTTCACATGTCCTGAATTCAGAAGTATTAGCATTTCTTTTCTACTAATGGTGCTATTCCCTAACTTCTGTTACTATGTTATTGCTCTATTACTGTAAAAATTACAGCTGTTATTTAAATTCGTATTCCGTAAACTCTGTTACCCTCTGTTAGCAACATTCTCTGTTAAATAACAGCGGCAAAAATCTCGCCATAAACTAACAGTGACAGTGACAGATTGTGAATTTTTGCGATGTTTTACCAAATTAACAAGAAATTGTATTAAAAATGTGATAAGGGATAAAACTAGAAGCTTTGAATTACGCATACAATTCTACCTTTGGTTTTTGAAGTGTTAGAAAACGAAGAAAGAGAGATCGATCCTAAAAAAAAATCAATTGGTATAATCCCCATAATGTTGCAAAGGTAATCTGTGGCAATGAACGCCACTTACAAATCTCCAGAAACGCGAAATTTGTATAAATAAAGAATTTAACAGTGAGTACTCTTTATTTTGGTTACAGTATTCCGTAAAAATAAAACATAAATTTTTAAAGTTGAATTATTTATTTCAAATTTTATTTTTGGATTTCAAGAATAATTTTCTTTCTTCCAACTTGTGTTTCTCTCTTTAATTTTGCGTATAAGTTCTCTCCAGCACAGAATAAAATAATTTGGATTCAATTCAGTTATCTAATGCGCCACGAGATCCCACAGAAATTGTCCCAAAACAAAAAATTAAATTTTTCCCAATAAACAAAGATATTCTTTGCTCTGATCTAGACTCATCTTTTGCATTCGCTTTATTTTCACATTTTAGTGCAACTTTTTGCGATACCAAGCTCGAAATGATAATAATTTTATGAAAACTTCTTAACATTTTCGCAAAATATTTGAATCAGTCCTAATTAAGTAGTAATCCATACGTCAAAATCGACTTCCATTATCTCAAAAATTACATTTTCCAACAAATGGGAACACTGTTACCCTTATTTTAACAGAAGCAGTTAGAGAATCGCAAATTAGACAGCTCTGTTAAGCGGTGTCACAACAGAGAACTGTTGCTAACATTCTATAAACGTAACAGAATAACAGAGACATTTAGAGAATACCACCATAAATTTGCTTTTTCTACCAAATTCAGAGAATTTATTTTATTAATTTTTTAAGATAAATCCAATTGTTAGTAACATACATATTTTATTTACAACATTTACAAGGAAAATAAGAAATGTTGTAATAAGACGATTATTCTGACTGACAACTTTTGCGTTTTTCTATAAACGTACGCCTGAGATTAATTTTTTAAAAGGTGTCTTCTGACGAAACAAAAAAGTTTTTTGCTCCTTGAACTCATGTTATAGCCATCACATGTTTTACACTTTGTACTTTTTTAATTCTTTTTCATAAAAAAAGTTTTTCAACGTTTTTTTGAAAAAGTTATGACCTCCGTGCAGTCACATTGAAATTGCTATTGGTTTTATACAATCAATGTTAAATCTTCCGTGGAACAGACCACAATAACAGATTCCATGTTCCATTTTCTTATTTGTTATTTTAAAGAAGCGACTTTATTGATGACCGGTTGAAAAAACAGTCGCTTTATTGCTCCGTGCTTTTGAATTGGAATTTCCACATTTTTTTACACTTTGTTTTTTAACAAAATGTTATTTTGTTATGATTTGATAATAACAAAGGAAGTCTCGTATTGAACTATTTATTTTTGACCAAAATACAAAATTCTTACAGTTAAAAGTACAGTAGCATTATCATAAAATCATAAACCATAATCTTAACCTATGATAATAAGGAAACGTTGATTGATCGCTTGATTAGCAGCTGTGTGTATTGACGTAAATACGTTTGATACGCATTTATTTTTATTTCCTTCTTCATTACGAATGCGGCTTATAAATTAAAAATGTTTCATTAAAACAGGTCATGCACGACTGCATCTTTATATCAGTATCATTTCAAATGATCGGAGCGTGAGTGTTACAATTTCATAATTACAGAGGTGCCTTCAGCACACGCAATTTAACAAAATTCAGAGATTTATCTGTAGAGTTGGTGAAAGGAAGTTTTATGGATTTTGGTTTAATAATTATTTTTTCCACGATGCTATCCTAAATTTATTACACCTATATAGGACACCGTAACATTTATACTTAATGAGTTGTTAGAAACAGTTTTTTTTCTTCTAGATCGTAAATATGAATCATCTAGTCCCTTATTTGCTGGTGATGCGTATTAAATCGTTAAGGTAATTATTAATCAAGAAATCACTGATGATCAAGTGATAATATTAACTGAGCCTAATCTAATTAAAAGGTGATTTTATGTAATAGATCATATTGTATGCAATTAAACAAACGGGGGACTTGTTAAGATAGGAAGATAAGCTCTGAGGGAATTGGAGAACAACTTTGCCCACCCATGAGTCGTTCAATGTTTGTACGTTGTAATTTATTGTTATTGAGAAATAGTAATTATTACGTCTCCTTTTACGATCATCGCCACTACAGGTTAAAGTATACGGATATAAGCAACGTTTCATTTAGCAAATTTTTAATTTTATTCATGAGAAAAATTTCTTCCCCAAATCTTACATAACAACACGTTATTTGGTGCGAGTGGAGACTGGCCACATTTACATTCTTCCGTTGCAACTTGAATATCAATTAGCAACACCATGATTAGACTAGCGCCACTGCAACCGTTGATCTAATATTCAACTCATTTGTAATCACATAGCTTTACGTGTTCGACCTTCTATCAATTCAACGAACAAACTAATTCGCAAGCGACAAGAATACCGAATAACAATTTGTTCTAAAATAGCTTAATGGTGACCAAACTTAAAAAATGGAATCTCATTAGTTATTGTTTAAATTGCAAATAAGGATTTATGGAGTAGAATAATTAGTAAGCTCTGCATCCTTTTCTCCCCTCACGAGCAAAAAAGGAGAGGCTCCTTTTTTTTCCTAAATTTTCATCACGATTTTTCTTAACAAAGCCCAATGGCTTTATTTTTGTAATTTTGACAAAATTTTGTTAAGTTATCGCGTTTATTAAAAAATATAAAGAAACGGACGAAAATTTTTGCAATTTATTGATCTTTCGGGCCCGAGCTTTTGACAATATCCGCTCCAAGCTACGAGTAGATAAATATGCACAGACTTGGTTAATTAATAGCTGACTACCGTTTACTTTGTTAAATTAAGTAATGGCTGATTATAATCTAAAACCTAATGTGTTCAGCACAATTATTAGACTTATCTTTGGAAGTAATTTCTTCGTGTGTATTCGCGCTTTCTGTTAATTTAGACGTTGGCAAAAACGAAGAACTACACATCACGATCATGACTCAACTACGTTATAAATGGCGCAAATTCGACGTAATTGTTACTTAGGGGGTTTGTAAGAAGCTAATAATAGGCAGTTGATTGAAGAAAAGCTTAAACCAATTTATAGAAAGGACCACATTGATATTTAATTAGATCTGATTTCATAAACTCCGTCAATTACGTTAATTTGCTGGTTTATTCAAATCCCGCTCGCTATTTTTTGCATTTATGTTTCCATCAGATAATTGGACCATTTTGCACCTGATGTGAGTAGGTAAATGTTAAGGTGTGAGCAAAATTTTTGATTCTTCTACCGGCTTTGTTCAATTACCTCCTTTCTCTTCGATCTTTGAGGAATATTTATTTCGGTAAGATTCACGTATTTGGCGAGATTTCACGCAAAGTACTGGTGGCGAGATGCTACTTAAAACTGTGAGCAGTAAGAACAGTTATAGTTTCACTGGTCCGCGTTGGAAATCGAAAACGTGAAGACAAGCTCACGTTTATCTGTTTAAAAAGGTTGCAGAGTTGACAGGTATAAATCAACTCATCTCATGTGGAAGCATCATCCGTGGCCTGCTTTGGTGTGGGAATGCTAAAATTGAATTTAGTCGTTAGTGATTTAGATGAAGAGTCTCGTCGGCGACCCAGCAATAAATCAGGACCGCGTGAGTTCGCGCCGGGAACAATATAATAATTAATAACAACCTACAAGCGCATTAGGATCGAAAAATAAACATTAGATAATGTGTAATTATAGAGGAACCTCGCTTATCGCATCATCTGGGCAGTGTAGAAACAAATACTCGGGCTCGCTCGGTCTTTTGACTAAAAGGTTGCGTTCCCTACACAAATCACTTAGAACCAACGGAAAAAGTACATTTTAAATCATCATTTTTCACTTGTGGTCGAAAACTGAACTCTGGTTAGCAAATGGTAACTATGGAACATTCCTCATGAGTTTGGATGCTTTATTAAATTATACCTAAGCTTAAATTGAAAAAATTACATTCGTGTCAGGTCGGCTATAAATTTCAATGGTAGTTATTATAAATTACCCAAGGAAAATAAGCATTCTCTCTCACTTTGGAGCAGGAAGAGCGCATTTCGCACGTAATTTTTCACATCTGTTTAGAAAAATTTATTGTTGCTGTTTGTAGTAAAAGCAGTGTTACATATTTTTTGTAACTGTAGTTTTCAAAAGTGCAAAATACACTAATTAAAAATGTAGTGTGGAAACAGACAGTGTAAACGATTAGGATTTTTTAAATTCAAAATTTGAGCAATTACTGTCATAGCCAAAGTAATTCCTGTAATTTGAGAATTATAAATAATTTTGCGTTTTTAAGGTATTTTGAGAAAAAAAAAACATGTTAAGAAGAGAATCTCGGTTCACAATATAGTTACAGTGAAAAGTACTTTTAATAACCAGGAAACTTTTAACGATAATTCGCCTAAAAACAAGACAATGCCAAACATTTTTAGAAACAAAAAAATTATATCAAGTCTTTAATTAATTAAATTTTAAAGTTTTGATATAATTTTTTTGTTTAATTAAACTCTAATTTATTTATTTATTTATTTAATTATTTGAATATTTAATAATAATTTAATTAATTATTTAATAATGATTTAGAAATTGTTAATGTGTCTAAAGTTAAACCATCAAGGTGGTTGTATAACTCTGGAAACTGGCTAGAAAATGGATTGCAAAGTAGAGTTTTGCAACTAAAATGAAACATTTATGTCAATCCAGAAAGTAAACTAAATGAAAAAGATAACCTTAACGTCTTCTATTAAAAAATAAAGGAAAAATAAGCTCAGACTATTGCCAGAGTTGGCAACAAAACTCTGATTTGATTTGAGTCTAATTCAAATTAATCGTCTGAATCTATCGAAACGTAATCTAATTCTAAACATTTAAATCTTGCAAATAGTTTTTGTAAAACATGTTTAAGTTTTTATTTTTTTAAATATTTTTTATATAAAATTTGTTCTTACATCAAAATTTATTAATTAGGCGAACTAAATCCGAAAATCTACATTTTCGGCCAAAATAAGGTGATTTAAGCTATTTTTCGACTGATTTTGCTCGTTTTTAAGTGAGAAACAGTTGGAAATTAACCTTTCTTATTAGGGCGCCAAGTACGAAAATCGTTGTTCAACTCGCCCTTTTTGGGTCAAAATAGGATGAGTTGAGTTATTCTTGAGCAATTTTGGAAGGTTTTAATACGCGAGAATACAGCTTAACTTATTTTAGCGAAGTAAAAACTTGCTTCCAGCAAAAATTAATAGCTTTGATTTGTTCTCAAACGAATTCGCTCACTTTTAAAGAAGAAGCTGTAGTAATTTCCATTTTCTAATTCTGAAAATTCCTTTTTATTTCCAAATAGAATTCTAGTAATTTCAGAGAAATTGACAAATAATTCTAATAACTTTATAGAATTTTAATAAGTTAATTCCAAATACTTTAATAATTACAAGCAATTTCGATTAAATTCTAAATATTCATACATTCCGAATCGGACGGCCCTTTTCTGTAGTGTGTCAAGATCTAAGAAACAAAGTTCTAACAAAATTTTAATTTTTTGAGTTTGAAAAACAGTTTCTGCTGCAGAAGCACTTATCCTACTTCCTCCGATAAATCGTCACTGAATTTCTCAGTGAAAAACATGGACAGAAATATTCACAGTTACATACAATGGAAATGAAGCTTTAAATTACTTATTGATAAGAAATTAGAAAATTTCCTAAAGGACATACGAGTACGAGTATATCTTACTCCTATGCAATTTTAGATTCTCCACGTTGAATATAGAACCTTTTAATTACGCATCTAGTTTCAAATTTGAGCACTTCTTTGATATTCGTTATTATCCCAAAAACAATTTAGAGTTATAAAAGTGAATGATTCGTGCTGTTGCGTGCGAACAAGTAGAACGTGAGAAAATTTAAGCAAACGCCAAGAGGTGAATTAAAAACAGAGATACGGTGATCTAGTTATAAAACATCACACCATGAAAACGTTAGCCATCATCGTCTATAAGAATTTGCAAGTCACATACTATTCAAATGGCCTTGATTTAATATTTGGATAAATAGTCAATAGACATGATTATGCAAATCATTACTTAAAGTGTAAAAATAGATGTTTATCCAACAATTTCCAGTCGGTAATTAATTTCGATTGCAAAAACCATTACATGATTAAATTAAGTTCCTAATCATTATTTACGGAAAATAAAAGCATCCAGTTCTACCAACCTTTGCACTTACGAAAAAATCGCTTGTAATGAAGCAGTTTTTCAAGTTCGGGCAAGACTTGTCTTAATTTTGTAATGTTTTTCTGTCTGTGTTATTAGATCGTGCATCAGTTAAATCTTGATAAACGAGTGTAAATTGAAATATTGTAGCACAACATCGACTGGGCATGTTATATTTAGACCATATCAGTTTTGAATAATCAACACACCATGCCACAGATCCGCCCCAACATTGATTATCTGTTTCAGTTACTCTATTCTAGTTTATGTTGCTAGCATGACCAACATAATTAATTTCCAGTAAAAGGGTGCACGTGCTTTTCTAGAGACAAAAGCTCCAAAGCTAGAGTTGAATTGGCCAAGTAATTAATGTTAGCCACACCTGATGAGACTGCTGAAAAATCTGTAACACCTAATGATGATATGAATTTAAGAAAACAGTACCACACACGTAGAAAGTTAACTAAATTAGATTCAGCGCAACTTAACAAAAATACAAATTATGAATTCAATGGAGTTAAGAAATAAATGATTGAAAACTTTGTGGAAGGTACAAAAGACCTATTGTGCGAAGCGGACCTCTAATTGTGTACGATATAATTTGCTTGTCATCTGTAATTTCTCATACTGTGTCAGAGAAATCCGAATAGCTGATTTTGCTGCAGATATCAAAGGTTGCTTTGTGCGAATTTGCAATATTGCACTTTTAGGTAAAAAAATTCAATTAGACAAAATTCTTTAAATGGAGTTGAGAATCAATTACTTGTCTTCCCAAAACAACCAGTGTCGGTACTCTCTTATTTTAGCTAATAAATTTGGCGAATAAAATTGCCGGTAATAGGCATTGCTTCTAATAAGAGCCGACCGTTCCGTTATTATTGTTTCTATGTATTAATTCTTTGGTCGAGCTAAAACGTAACATATGTGGCAAGCAATAATTTATATTATTAATATTTCACGATACATTCCTCACGGATAGAGATCCTCTATTCGAATGCTTTCTGAGAAGGCGAATGAGTGCAATTACTCGAAGGCGTATAATGTGAACTTATTGTGGAACAGCAGACGTGTATATGAATAATGCCGCGTGATCGTACCGTGTAATTAAAACAAAATACACGCATGGCGATGCACTATTGCTCTCTGCACTCTTTTTACTCCACCATTTGAATTATGGGTCGAAATCTTTATGGATCATGCTTCGTTCTCGTGGGCGGATCACACATTTTCTCTTATTATACATTATGTATAACTAACAATATGTATATGCTATTAAAGCACTCGAATCCGCTCAAATTTATATTCAATTTCACCGCAGCGCACACGTAAATTAATACCGAAAAAAAAACATTAGGGGAGAGCGGGGCACAGTCGTCACTTTTTTTAAGAAGAATTTTTTTTTGGTAACAAATAAAGCTGTTCTTCCATTGTTTTTTTTATATAGGAAGACTAATGCTTGGTCGTTAGTATGCCGTAAGAAATGTTTTCAAAAAGTCGATAGAACTATGGGAAAAAATAATTTTGTGAGTCACTGCAAACATTTACGTATGCGGAGTATTCGCCATGAAGATGGGGAACAGTGGACACTACTTCTAAAATATTTACAAATAAGCAAATGTTCTTAATTTCATACGATTTATTTTTATTTTAAATTTAACAAAAAATTTGGTATTAGACACCGTGACACCATTTCTTGCAGTTTAAGCACTTGATCCAAATTTCTCCAGCAAAATCTTCAGAAAATTTCATAGCGCAGTAGAGGCAGGGCGGGTCTTCATTCCTTCATGGGAACTCATGTACTGTTTCATCAAATTCAGGCCCCGAAGAGTCCTGAAGGCTTAGATTATCTGATTCGGAATCAGCACTGCTCGTGGATGACAGCTCTTTTAATTTTTGTGACGATGTTTTCGGTTTCATACCTATTTTATATTTTCTTTCTCGATTTCGAACCATTATGGTCTGAAAATATCATGGAAAATACACTTGAATTAGACTTATGTAATAACATGTATATTTTAGGGACTCAGTGGGCATACCATATTATGAGTAAAAGTAGTGACGACTGTGCCCCAATTTTAGATGACCGGTGTGCCCCAATATAATCTTATTGGTTATTGGTAAATGTTGAATTATTATTTTTATTTCAAAATAAATTAATTTAGTTCCACTATAAAATCCTCCTGACAAGTGTACGATCAAAGTACAATAATCAAAATCAACTTACCTTTCCTCCTTTACTTAGAAAACGACGTTTGAAGTAGCTTCAAAATTTTACTGGCACACCAATAAAACCGCTAAAGTATACTACCACAAATTCTACATAACCAACTAGATTTCTGTAAACATACCAAGAAACAGTTGTATGTGACATTATTTGTCACAAGAGGGCAGCCGATAAAAATTTTGCAAATTAAAATAAATTGCGAGTGACTACTGTGCCCCGCTGTCCCCTATTCAAAACCGACTCTACGTTAGTTCTCCTCTTAAAAGTTGTGTTAAATTAACTAAACGAGAGTTTTGTACACAATTAATTATTTTATTACTTTTTAAATAAATTATCAAGTTTTTTTATTTTTGACTGCTTGTAAACTCATTTTCAACGAATTTTATTCAAGAATGTACCATGTGATTCACGTAGGATGACGCTTCTTACAAAAATAAAATGCAACTGAAAATACATTACCTACCTTATGACTAAAATCCGTATTTCAGGTTTTTCCACATTTTCACTATTTTTTTAAACTCCATTTTTTTTTTAATTATTAAATTTGATGTTTATTTAGCATCGCCTAAAATGCTTATTCTCTTATTAGCTTATGCTGCTTAAAAACCTAATTTGAATCAATTTCCCAATTTTTATTAACTATTGTATGTTTATTCGGGTTTTTAAATTATTTTTTAGCAATAGACATTGTGCACTTTTGTTTAATCTGTTAATAATCTAATATAGATTATTTAGTATATAGTAATGTTTTTTTCTCCAAATGATTTCTTAACTTTTGACCTGTGATTTTTTAGGTGTTTGATGTTTAAATATTTGGAAAAGAGAAGTGTTATTTATTATTTATTTTACATTAAAATATTTTTGAAGTTGTAAATGCTCTAAATGAGTCTAAAATGCTCTAATCATTAGTCGTTTCTACTGAGAACGAATTGTTTAATGATTTTTGTAACCTAATTTAGAAAACCATTTTTGATTATTTGAAGAAATAGTTGCTTTTTTTAATTTTAATATTTTAATATTTAATACCTTTGGCCAAAAAGAAATCAGGATAGATCTTTCTATTTTTTGTTATAAATTTAGGTCTTAAAATAACAATAGATTGGCTGGAGAAATAAATGGAAGGATGCACCTGCAAATAAACTGGATACTAAACTGATGGTGGACCATTAAAAATGCAATAAAGCAGCTTGATATTTCGAAAACACAACAAAAATATTTTCGGAATGTTGAGGTTTTATTGGATAGTTAAAAGGTTTTAGTTCGACATAATTTAATTATTGCTGGCTCTATGAATAAACAAATTACTCAACTGGTTCATCTCTAAATATTTTAGAATCTTTCGTTCAGCGGGGCGCATTTACGAAAGCTGAGTAATCGAATGTGTAACTAAATAACAAATAAATCAGTTATTTTTAATTTTTCCATAGAACTTTCTTTAAAATAAAAACTATGTATAAATAATTTCTGACATTGCTCAAATTTTGAAAAAAACAAAAACGGTACACATCAGTTAAACATTTTTGATTACTAACAAAATCCTTCAGTCTCAAATATTAGGTAGCCAATTAAAGAAAAATAAAGTCTAAATAACAAATATCTAAATGGAAAGATATTTTGTATTTGTTAGAACAGTGGATTTTAATAGACTCACGATAAAAGAACATTGAAAACGTTTAAAATAAAGTCAAACAAATATTGAAACAACCTATGATAAATTTCACAGAAATTCAGGTTTGTATTGCATTTCAATTGTTTTAATCGAGGTTTTAATTGACAAGTGATCCATTTTCTGTAAATCCGCTGTTGGCACTTTGCTAATTTTTTCAATTTTATTCATAGTGCATCGTTGATATTGTTGCGCAGTCTGTATTAACGACTTTTTACGATAATAGATAGGCCTTATTTACATTGTGGGTGGTTGTGACAATACCGAAAATACCAATAAATTTTCACCGTAAAGTCTAGTGAAAAGCTGAATCGAATTTATTCATGACCCTCGTTTCTCCAATAAACCATCGAATAAATACTGCTTATGAAGATTTATTGCAAGATGACGACTTCGCATTTTTGGATCGTGTCGTATGCTACAGTTCAGAATAAATATAGGGCCGCATAGTTCTCATGACCTCATCATTCAATCAGATAATCG
Organism: Tribolium freemani; assembly: GCA_939628115.1. Taxonomy (NCBI): domain Eukaryota; kingdom Metazoa; phylum Arthropoda; class Insecta; order Coleoptera; family Tenebrionidae; genus Tribolium; species Tribolium freemani. Next base: position 11,578,365 of record OW626785.1, on the reverse strand, counting down.
AATTTGAGTGGAACATGTTTTAAATTTATAAGACAATGCAATGCTGATCGTGACTTTAAACGCCACATGACACGTGAATTCTGGAGCATCTCAACTTTTGACCAGAAGCACAACAAATTGTTGTTTGCGGGCAATTACTAAAGGTAAAAATTGAATAATTGTTATTCGATTAGTCCTACCTACCTGGCTTTAACCGCAAACGTTGGCGGTCTTCACAACCGCAACACCTATTAGGACCACCCCTACATAGGCTGCATTTTTTGTAATTTCAAAGTATTCCTCTATTGTGATTTCGGAATTATGTGGAATAAACAACAAAAAAGTTGAGATTGTAAAAAATCGTAATTTGTTTTGCTGACTCAGAGTCAAGTTCGTATCCTGGTCTACTTGTTTTCTATCCTGTAAATCATGGCACTTTAAAATGTAAAACGGTTTCCGATCTAACATTAAAGAACCCATTAAATATTGAATGATTTTCTCCGAGCATTATAAAAATTTTTGCAGACGCTCCTAATTCGTTATCGTTTTCCATGAAAGGATATATTCCATCAATTGCAGTCGGAAATATCGTGCGCTACTGGGTGGTAAGGATAATAACATTAAATTACGTCCTATAATATCGTTCATTCTGCTAATAATGTTGACAAAATGGAACAAATTATCGAGCGACTTTACCAATTTGGTTTCTCTGTTATTTGAACGAGTTGCGTTTTAAATCAATCTTGCTGCCTAGTCAGGCATAATAGACATCTAGAAAAAGTCGAATTACCTCGTTCAAAAAGAAACCACATAATTTGACAAGATTACTACTGTTTAAATCGATACGTATTTATCCACGGACCACACACGGCACTCGACACACGTCAATAACGACTTCTGTATTTACTCAATCATTCAAAAAGTAATGCCATCAACATTGCATTTTATCAAACTTACTTTTAGTTTGAGTTATTGTAATAGTTTGAAAATTGTTAATAAAAAAATACTAATTGTATAAAACTCCTCTACTAATTACAAATTACAGACATCCTAGTACACATCTTTAGCATACAGAGACATGTCTCACCTCAGTTTTTTTTGTTATTTGTTGAAATTTAAGACATAAATAATAGTAAATAGCATGTAGATTAGGAAAATCTTCATAATGAGTTCGGACCGAAACTTTAATAATTTATTAAAAAAAACTTTAGTTTAACAACAATATTATTAAATAGAAGTAATTTTGAGAGTATAATCTTTTACCAACAAAATCGCGGTAGTAGGGTGGTATTTAAAAAAATATTTTTTGAATAACTTGAAAACTAAAAATAATATTGAAAACATTTATTCTTGAAAAATTTTGTAAAGTTATTAGGGACTTTAGATACACAAAACATTTGATTCCGTACTTTTTCCCAACCCAGTAGGTTACCAGAAACTAGAACTTAATGTTTAATGTAAGTTAAAGGTTTGCTAAAATTAAAAATTTGATGAAAGTATAACTTATTAATGTACCTAATTCTTTTCAGTTTTAGTTTACTTTTTCAGAAGGATTTGGAGGGGTGGTTCGGAATCACTCCTTTAAGTTCTTTAACCCAGAAAATTTTAGTAAAAAAACCTTCGAGTTTTGATTTTTGGTCGTAGAACATATGTACATCTATATTGATCGTATTATTTTTGTTTTAAACTTTTAACAAAAACTATCAACTTTCATAATTATTTTTTTCTTTTAATTGGTGCATTTTCTTGGTCTTAAATTTATCACTGAGAACCAGTAAAATATAAAAATTTTTTCTTATCCACAAAGTCTATACTTGACACCAAAAAATATAAATGCGCCGTTGCCATTTTATCAAAGGATTGAAATGGAATTTATTCTTCCATCTGCAGAATGACAACAATGCAATTTCTTTGGTGGTGAAAGATGTCACAAATTTGTAGAAACAGGACCTATGTTATGATGAGATTCAACTGGCAAAAAGTCTAAAAAAGAGATTATTTTATGACGAAAAACTTTATTCTCAGATTCTGTTGTAGAATCGTTGTTCTTTAATAATATTACCACAAAAATTACTTTACAAATGAGAGTGCTCAACGTAAGTACCTAATTTGAATAGCTTATAATATGAGCTTATTATAATTCACCCTCAATCATGCATATCCTGTCTTACCTTCCTGTGAGCCATGATGCCATTGTCAACATTCAAAAAATTGTAAAACATTGTACGTAATAACTAACAAGTTAAACATTTTTTTATTCTGGAATAAAATTATTAATGTTGATCAATGAAATGAAATCAGATTTTAATTATAATAAAGATTGCTCTGATTTTTATTTGTTGCATTATAAATTTCATATGCTATAAAAACACAATTTACATACAAAGTCTTGTTTGCTACAGATACAGGATATTTATAAGTTAACCTTGCCGCAGTTTAAATTTTATTACATCGTCTGGTGGGTCTTCGAACATCGCATAAATCACTTCCTACTTTGCAAAAATCTAACCCGACAGTGTTTAACAAATAACAACAATTAATCTTATTCAGATTATGGTTTACATGCAGCTTGGTCGTAGCATGTGCAATCAAACTCTGTAATAATAAATGAATGGCCATCAGATCTGTTGTCCTGGTGCCAAGACCATATTTCACACCCACGATACACCACCTGGACAGTGACGATAACCTTCACGTGAACTATTATAGCTTCGTTTTAAGCGATTATTCGCCTGGAAAATTTGAACACTTGCTATCACATCAATAACTCTCCCTAACATGAAATAAATAATCTACTTTATAGAAATCTATTTCGATATAGTATTTTATTTTTTATTCATTTATTTTATTTATGACCATTGAAAACACACTAAACGAGTATTTGATGCCCCAACAGGGCTGTAATTTAAACATAATTTCCAATTATTGTCTTTTTCGACCACTTGTTCCTCGAATGCACCACCCACCTATTGCACGTTCTTTAAATAATGGTACGAGAGTAATAAGGAATTTGTCCGTTCCTATCCATTATATTTAATTTGGAATTTGATCTAATATTAGAGCAATGTTTATCTAATTTATTTATTCACTTATGTAATTCCAAAATTAAAAATTAAAATATCGAACGCATCAGCATTTTATAACACCAGAATCGTTTAAAGAAAAGGAGCTTAACCAGTGGTAAAAAAAGTTTGTGCTCCTTTGGTGACTTTTTTATGTTTGAATATTTTCGGCTGAAAAAGCTCCGAGTCCATAACTGCATCGTTGCGTTTCGTGGCACAAGAGGCTATACAACCAGCACAACATCCCGAGTATATCACACAAACAATTTTATCTGTGTGGAACGTGTGCATTGTTGCGAACTGCGGCCCAGGTTAGAGGTCGCGAGAACTCACTGACCTGCAGCGCCGTGCTTGAACGCACCGCAAACTGCCCTCACATTCTACCATTAAAGACTTACCGACACTTACTAGCTCATTAATGACCTGTTAAAATATAACGGATCCTTGCTATTCAACGATCATCTCTAAAATATGATAATTTCGTTATTGTAAGAAACTTCAGTTAGACGCCAAATTATAAATTGGTGTAACCTATTAATCCACTGATAATGATCAGTCCTTACAGGACTTTGAACTGTAAATTGTTTTTCTATCAGGCAAGTGCGAAATGTGTGACCATAAAAATGAGATACACCTATTATTGTTGTCTGAATAACTTCATATTTTCCGCTATTTCGTCCATATTTTTATTTGTTTTAGTTAATTCTTTTTTAATAAAAAATAGCCAATGAGTTTACTTGTTCTTGGCCACATTAATTCAGCAAAATTGCTGTTTGGGAAACGTGTCACTTATTAACGGTTTTGGAGGCGATTTAAAAATGATTTCCACGTTGAGGAAATTATTAAGATAAATAATAAGCGACAGGTTGCGCATCACTTTACGTAGGAGGTAGTTTTTATTTTAATATTATCAAATGACCGTTGTCTCTGGTCATTGGTCTTAGTATGGTAAAGTAATTTTCCGAATTTACATGTTATACGACCTCCGGTCTGACCTCTAACCTGCCGCACCTGGTACTAATTGATAAAATATCGACCACGTGCACTAAATAAAGATTATTCACTGACCATAAATTCCATCTAAACTAGAAAGTTCAGTTTTACTGCAATTTTATTGGCACATCTCTGACGTTACCTGTAATTTATTGTACAATTTCATAATTGATTTGGATTATAAACTACATACCTATAATAAATTCGCGGCTATAAAAATTCTAGCCAAATTATTTGTCTTATTATGCGAGCGGGCGTAATGACCACTGTGCTTTATTGAAAAAGTAAATCACTTCTTATAACTGTAGTTGAAAGATTACGATCATTTCTTAAATGTCGAAGAACGGCTTTGATGCTTTTGCTCTCACTGTTATTATTCGTAATAACATTAGTCGCTAACACAGATTCTTTGCTAAATCATTTCACGCTCTTCTTTCTATTATGCACGTACGAACTTGCACTTTCAATTCTTGCACTGGGAATAAAGCAATTTTAACTTTCTACTAAAGATTTTCGAAATTTTGAGGGGTTTCCATTGCCAATAAGGCACTAATCACCAAACGTTTTAATTAATCTATTAACTGACACTTTGCTCCAGTTGAATAGTCAGGAAAAACTTCAAACTACGTAAGTTCAAGAATAAAAAGGATTTCTTGGTATAAGATGTCATTAACAAAAAATTAGTGATTTCAGATTTTTTTAATTAACGAGTACCTATTACTCGTAGAAGTGTCTTTTTACATGCACCTTTCATCAGAAAAAGTTGATATCGTAAAAAGGGATTTCCGAAATTAAAGCTGAAATATTTTATTTAAAATTATATAAAAACATTACGACTCGGAATAACCTACGAATCGTTAGGTAAAATTAAAGCCAATTTATTTATATTTTAAAAGTTAGAGCGCAAAAAATGGGAAATAGATTACTTATTCGTACATCAAAGATGAGATATTAACCTTTTATACATATTTTTCAAGGTAAAATATGGCAATTTTTGAATAACGAAGTGAACGAAGAACACTATTTATATTGTTGAATTAATACATTGAATTAATTCTTTATACAAGGAGATACAAACCGTGAACAAACACCCAAAGGATTAATTTTTCACCAGTGAAAAATTAAAGGATTTTAAAGTTTTGTTACAGAAGAACTTTAGACATCAATGCAAATATTTTAATATAAAAGTTTGATTGATAGGTATTTATTATTATCATATGGCTGTGTTCTGAGTGAAAAACTACTCCCTGTTTGTTTGGTAGTGCTTTCGTTCCGTCTGATTGGTGATTTCCATAAAAAAGTGAGAGCTGAATTACTTGAATTTATAGTGGTATAATAAACCGCTTTTGGTGCAGAAATAAGAAAAAGAGGCGCTACAATATGTGATGCTAATTTTATTTTCTCCATGTAGACAAATAACTTGAACACCTGTGGCACGGTGCAGCTCTAAAAAGACCAAATCGAGCGTGTGGTACTTTATTGTGTTTTCCATATGCGTCAGGGCGATATATTTTCTATTAACAGTTATACTGGGTTATAGACTAGTAAATTTAGTGACCACCAACCTGTATAGCAGCCATTTTAACATGATAATGTTTATTAATCTCTTCCACATTCCTGTGTTAGCGCGTGGTACTTAGAAAAGCTAGTGATTTACTCGAATTCCTCCTACTGTCCAATGAAATCCGACATATTAATCAAACAATATTACACTGCGCTATATATTACTGAAGACTGCGCAATCGGATGGGTAAATCCACGCGGCGTGAGTTATAAATAAAGATATAGTTACCCATCTTCACGGATGCTAACGGTTGAGATTTAAAAGATTTTCTTTATTGACAATTTAAGACGGTACATGGACAACCGCAATCTGCAAGGTTGTATACGCAGTTTGTTTGCCCGATAAATATCAAGATTGCTGTTGGTAGCTTAACAACACATATGTGACTTTCTGCCTTATCCGAGACTATCCTATTTTTCCCAGGAATCGAATTCCTTTGCCTAACCTATGTGAGATACTTGCATGCGAAACAACCCCGACCGAACAACTCTCACAAACTCTCCCAACTACATTTTAAACAAAGTAAATTTTCATTACAAAAACAAACATTGTTATAAACATAAACGAATCCCAACAAAAACTTTTTGGGGCTGATAAATCCTGTTTCAAACCTACACCTACAAAAATTTGCACCTCGCAAGTGTTGCAAAGGCAAATGGTTCACATATAGGTAAGTGAATTTATTAAAAAAAATATTGAGAGATAAACCGCAGAGGAAATCGGTGTGCAAAATTGGGGAAACAAGACGATACATCACTAGAAAAGAAATTATTTAAAAAATTAGGGGAAATCAGAGGACATCTGTAGAAAATTTAATAAACACAATTTGGGGCGCGGTTTACTCCTCGAAAAATATATAAATTGATTCTGTTTAAAAAGTGCAATATAAAAGAGAAAATAATGTGAAAAGTGTGTGTCTTATGTACGAGTACTTGGTTAATAATTATATGAAATGTCCTGCGTACTTGGACATTTTAAAATAAATAAAAAATGAGAGGAAGTTATGATTATTTAAGACGAGGGTTGAAAAATTGAAATAAAATAAAAGCCATGTTAAAGTATCTACGTAGTCCTTTTTTTAGTATAGCTACAGACGTCAATTTTAATTAATAAACTTGATTCCGAGTAATTGTTATTAGGTAACTGAGCACCAGGTGAAGATAAAAAACCTCTTGAAAAAGTATATCTTTCATAATAAACTATATGGCACGAAAATGGAAAAATTAATTTAGGACATATTAGACACCTTATTTCAAAAATTAAAATTAAATTAATTAACGGACGAGTATAGTTGCCATTATTTTAGAAAAATTGGACATACTGCACTTTGGCTTTTTGCACTTTCCAACATCCAACAATTACTCGCTAAGCCCAATAAATTCTTTCTTGGAGGAAGAAGATTTGCTGAGCTTTAGAAGAGCTCTGAGAAAATCATCTTAAAGAAAGGATCCACAAATTAAAGTATAGGTAGAGTTAAAAGAACACTGTTGAAAAATCAACTAATTTGTTTAAAGAAACTCTATTTAAACACGGAAATTGATCTACCTACCTTCCCGGAGATAGCTTTGCTTTTGATATGTGTTGTTACATGTTGCTGCTAACAAATTAAGAAATAGCAAAAACGCATGATCAAAACGGCATTGATTTAAAAAAGTAATATAAGTAAAATAATCTGTTATCAAAGTTAATCTTTTTGATCGACTTTAAAAAGTAATTCTTGACAACTAACCGAAGACTTTTGTTGAATGTTAATCTTATACCTGATAAAAAAAAATAGGAAATCATTCGCTAACTGTATAGATACCTACTATTGTGCGTAACATAAAAAGATGTTTGAAAATTTATCCAAAAAGCACTTTTCAATAGAATACAGAATACATCTATGTCACAGACATGGATCTATTTTACCATATTTTTGGTCGCCAGGGATCTCATAAAAAAGTATCAAAGTTTACTTCAACCGTATGAATTTTTATTCAAAGATTTTCACTTTTAAGAAAACTGGTTCTTTTTTTCTGCGGTAAGATATCAATAAGAGTTTTAAAAACAGAGGACTGATTAAAAAACTTTTGAATTCTTTACTTTAGAATCCAGACTTTTGCAATAAAGATCCGCATGGGCTTGTTTAGCATTTCTTGAATCTGTCGAAAATTATTTCGATTGATCGATTAATTAATAAAGATCTAACCGAAAAACCTTTAATTAAGTAAGATACTTAAAATTTTGTAAAAAAAACTGCCTATTTTATATAATGTCATCTAAAATCAGTTTCAGTTAGCTATACATATACCTCATTTGTTTTTTAAATCAATTGTCAATGTCAAAAATTTTGAAATTGGAACCCTGCGACATTGCCATAGGAACGAAGCCTGGACGGCTAATTTTAAATGTAGTTGCCAACGTTGAAACAATTTGACAATTCATTTTTAATTCCGGTTGGACTGTAGATTCTGAACAATTATATTTTGTATAAAAGTAAATACATTAAAATTTTACATAGATCAGTTTACAAAATTTTCTTCGTTTAGTATCAGTCTGCTTCTATTTTTGAAAAAACAATAAACGGATGCTGAAATGGGTGTCATTTTCGCAGCACCCGTGTTCTTCTCTTGCAATTTAGCTGGAATGTTACACTTACTTCATCCTTTTTCCCTCTTTTTTACACTTCAGCTTTGACGTGTGAGTAATGGCTAATGACAGCCACCTAACTTTGTAATTTATGCCGTTTCTGCCATTCAATTTTGCAATTAATTTACGATGATGAACTGTAATTTTCTATTAACTGTCTTATTATCCCAGCTAGTTACTCCTTGCAGCGTTAATACCCTCTCACACATATCTTAAGGCTGTTAATTGCAAAAATTTTGTTAAACACATATTATTACAGGCCAGGACGGTAATTAGTATAATTTAATTTTACGTCACATTAGATGAGAAAGTAAACACCCCAAAGCACGCTGGTATGCCGCGATTAAACTTGTGGATACACTTTAAATTGGAGTGTTTATAATCGCTATAAAACTTTAAATCGGCCATAAATCAAACAAAATGAGCCATAATTTATAACATTTCACATAGCTGAGTAGTGGATAGTAACGACTACGGACGGATATTTTATGAGCAAAATAGCAGGCGACAGCATTGTTCAAACTAAAAAGGGGAATTCGACAAAACAGGACTATAAAAACGACAGGGACCAAATATGTGTAACGGGCCTGCTGAAATACATGTTATGTTTTATTTTAATTTTTATTTAAATTTTTTCTCGATAGTGGGACTAGTGCGGACTAGACCATTTTAATCTCTCATTGGTATCACGCTGGGCCCAGTCTATGCATTTTCGTTTTATATTACTGCTCGTCTTCTCGAGAGTCGTATATCACGAACAGGTTGTTAGTTGCCTGAATTAACCGGAGATGGTCCAAATACCTGCGACATAAATCCAGAAATAATTACTACAAATTAACAATAAATTATCAGATTGTCTCGCACTATTTCTGGCTCGCTTGTTTGGCGAGCAAACCAACAGATTTTTAATCCTCATTAGTGAAATGGTTTGAATCTATTTTGTGATTTTATCCGTAATAATCCAATAACTCTTTTTTCCTGTAATGATAGTAATTTTCATTTCCTTCGGCTCGATACAATGCTTCCGCATCTCACTTATTTTTAAGCAGAACTGGCCATATATTTCGCTACTTTTAATCTTAGTACCTGACGAGTTATAATTTGGGAGATAATTTATTTATGCGTTGCCCCGAATTCCTTTAATCGACTTGCAGTATTATAATATAAACAAGATAAACACAGACAACCTAACTGGCGTACAATTTATTTCTTAATTGGGGAAGATTTTGCCGTTAACGTGTTTCGAACTTGATATATTACATCTTAATAATATACGTCTGTACCATTTGCATGATTTTATTTCACCGAGATATTACGCGAGTTTCACATTTTGCCTCTCTTCATGACAAATTTATATTGGGTTCCTCTCATTACAAGCACCGATCTCGTAAAAGTGTCATTATTATCTTAATATCACGGCTGTTGGAAATTATGCCAGAAAGTTTGATAGCCAATAATCACACCCTTTTGCAATTTATTTAACATATTTCTGATATTATATGACAATTTGTGATACTTAACCTGAAATTAAGAAACGTATAATGTCTTAATTCCCCACATTGCCTGAACACGCAATTTACACGTAAGGCCTACATTTACCAAAATTATTGTACAGCTTGAAAAGCCAGGCAATTTCGTTAATTCTTTTAATTATACATACGCAGGTTTGAATCGGCAGTTGGCTGCCATACGCGAATTTTTATTACAGAAAAGGTGGCAGCTACATTTAGGAATAAAGAAACATTTTAAAGCTTTTAGACACTAAACTGCTTACATGTAATATGTATTAACTTTAATGCCGGTTTAATTCCTCGTATGCCCCGTAGCTGCCATTAAAATTGGTCACCTTACGACTTTTAACCAATCAAAATATCATAGCAATTTGGAAATAATCCTGGGCCTGAAATGCAAACTTGAAACTGATTAAGTGATTACTATCTAACTTTTTTTTACAACACTGTGTGAGAAATAAAAATATACTGGAGTAAAAGTTTTGCATCAGTTCATTTCTTATATCCCATTTCAGTTCAAAGTAGAATTTTGCAACAGCGCATTTACATTTTTTTTGAATGAAATGGAGCACAAATTGAGAGTTCCTGGTGGGTTTTCTTAGCTCAAAGTGTGTCGCTGGGATTTAGTTTAACACCGAATTCTTTTCTTATACAGAAACTCTCAATTTGTGCTTAGTTTTTTACTCCAAAAAATTCAAATGCGCTGTTGCAATTCTACTATAAACTGAAATGGGATATACATGTTAGATCAATTTATAACGAAAAAAAGTAGCTAGGAGTTCATAATGATCATTTGTATAAACACGAGACGTTTAACATCCACGAGGTGAAATAAATGAACCGATTTACACGAAAATGAGTTGGATTCAACATTTTATTCTTCGAATTAGACTCAATAAGGCTTAAAATTGCTTTATATCTGCTAAAAATAATGTGACGTTTCGTATTGACAGTTGTCAAAACTTCCTTACACAGGAGAAAAACCGTAAATTTTTACAGTTTCGAAGAATAAAAAAATATATTTCACTTTTAAAATGTTTTACTCGTATACGAAATTATTGAATAACGTTAAGTATGTAGGTTAAATGTGTTTTGTATGGCTTTAGGTATATTTAGTTCTTTCTGTTTATCACATTCGAATTTTGTGGTGTTTTGAGGGATTAACAAATCCAGTATACCTTCTGTGGTCAGTTTGTCACATTTCTATGTCACAGTTACACACATTTCTTTATTTAAGAAAAAAACATATCAAAATTACCCACCTCCCATTAGTGGACACCTCCCTAAACGGACAATTAAAGATTCCACATCGGTGTCCGTTGTTGAGAGGTTTTACTGTATTATGGTAATTTTTTTTTGTCCGCGTCCGCCATAGAAAGGGTCCGTTGTAGAGAGTTTTTTTTTACATTATTTTCCAATGCTAATTGGCATTCAATTTAGTCTGAATAGATTTTAATTTATTTCGTAGCTGCTTTTTTATTCTTCCATATTTCGAATTCATGCTCAAATCAATGAATATTATTTTATTTAGAAATTATAAACTCAAAATTAAGTAACAAATAGGTTATAAAATAGCGAAGGGTCAAAAACTGAAGCGAACAGAGTACACGCAAACGTAAAACTAAAAATTTCGAACTGAATTTACTGAGAAACTGATGCTGAACTGATAGTTTTCCATTAGAACCAAACTACTAATTCTAAATAACTTAAAAAGGATCACATTTTATCTTTCATCAGTTTTTTTATTTTCAAATACCGCTTGGTTGTATTTTTTTGTTTCCCCTGTAAGTAAGAACTTTTTCTGAGAAATACTTAAAAGTGATGAACAACTTTAATAAAGTAATACACCAGTTATTGCATTTACCAATTTCAAATCACAAAGAAGAGAAACAAGAGCTTTTTCCAGAAATTGTGAAAGCTTCTCATAATCGAGCACGAATTTGAGAAAATACTTCTTTATCTAAAGTGTCCAATTTGTAAATTTCCAATAATTTAACTAATCTGAAGAAACGTGATCAGTTTGGTGAAAATTGTCTTATCTTGAAATTCATTAGGCACTTCGTGCTTAATAGTAAATCTCGTTGTGCATATTTGTACGGTGGGATGTAGGTAAGTGTAATCATTAAATTAGATGCTTTTAGAGATCCAGGACAGTAGGAAGACGATGATCATCAGAAGAGGCCGATACGCAATCGTCGGTAGTGTCACCGATCTTCCAATTCCCACGATCACATATGAGTGTCCCACTGGGAAAGCTCATTACTTAGGTTGGCCCGCGCATGCCACATATAACATGTATGAAGCAGTGTTGTGGCTGTGGCGATCTTCACAATCTATACTATACACTTTCACCTGATGACCCGGTCCCAGGCACTCCCACGTTGTTGGCACCTGCAATTCCAAAACCGACAACCCGCCGGTTCATTACGCCTTCAAGACCCAAGGCGATCCAACGTGTCGCTGATTTCTATTCAAAGACGTTAATTTACCGACAATATCGCCCGAGCTGAAGACACACCAGGGCCGGATTGCCCAACAAGACGTCTAAGCAAGACTAAAACCCGACAGATGGCGCGGCATTTATTTTCCAGATACTTTTTCAACCAGTCACATTTTTCGAAAACGGAAAGAAGCTTTGCACATTACATTTTCGAACAAGTGGATACACAACAGAGCACTGTTACTAACATTCAGTAAACGTAACAGTAACAAAATGATAAATTTTTGGAGAATATCACCATTAGTTGTTATTTTCAATATTTTATTCATTTTTTATTATTGTTCATTCATGCTTTAACGTCTCTCATTAGGAAAACATAAACTTACCTTATTAGGTAAAAAGAAAATGAATATTAAAGAAGCATATTTACAGGGGTGTATCTACCTCAAGATATTTTGGTTTGCATTTTTAAATATAACTAATATTTGAGTGGTTTTTAAAACCATGCGAGTGTATGTACTGTACTTTTGATTTACCATGTAAATAGAACTGTTAAAAACTGTGTCAGATTTGTTAAAATACAACTTTGACGAAAAAAATTGTGGTTTTGTGATTTGGATGGTAACACGTACACGTTTTAGGAAAAACGGTATATCCAAATACGCAGATTAGATTTTGACGATCAATAATGAAAAATAGGGATTCAAAAAGCTATCACCGATGTCTTAGGTGTTATTATGGTTGTATCTCTTATATACATTTTTAGATTACATAATAAATAAACTAACATGAGATCGAAAATATACTCAATTTCAACTGACCAGATCGGTAATCGTTAAAAAAAATCAAAATTAATCCATGATTACATTGTTCTGAGTATTGTCAAGTTTGTCTTGACAGTTTTGCTAAAGTTTCATTATAGACCATTATTATTTAAAAGATAAAAAACTAATATTCATTCAATTAATGTTTTTAGAAATCAAACAAAGTATCAAGTGATAAGTGCAATTAGTATTTTTGGTTGCATCTTAGGACATGTCAGATGTAACCCACTATTGACTCACCCTGTATGCTATGTGAAACCAACATAAAACGTGCGGCCGTAAATAAACGGCTAAAATGTGGCTAAAGTGTAAATAAACGTCTAAAATATGGCTAAGTTCTGCAGACACAGCTTGCTCTAATTGAGTTTATTTTCAATCTCATGTTATTAAGAAGCTACAAAATAAGTAAATCAAACCTCTACTCGTATCTATGGAATAAGCAACAACATTATTAATACCTATAAGAGAAAAAGTATTATAAAATTAATTAACCTATATCCCATTTCAGTTCATAGTAGAATTGCAACAGCGCAATTGAATTTTTCTAAGTGAAAAATAAAGCACAAATTAAGAGTTTTTGTAAAAAAGAAGAATTCTGTGTTAAACTAAATCCCAGCGATACGTTTTGAGCTAAGAAAACCCACCGAAACTCTCAATCTGTGCTCCATTTCACTCCAAAAAATTCAAATGCGCTGTTGCAATATTCTATGATCTGAAATGGAATATAAATAGTTTTATTTCTAGTATTGCTAGCCTCAGAATAACGTTTTTTTTATTTTTTATTTTTATTACTATTAATTATCTTTTAGGGCCAGCGACAATGTTTACGTATTTTATGCAAACAAAGTTTGTTTTTGAATGACATAAGAGACAATAATTAATTTTTTGAAGTGACTTAGGGTCTGTTTCACCAACGTACCAACGTTGTTTAAATTTAATGAACAGTTAAAAACAATTGTTACTATGATTATAACAATCGTTTCTGTGGATTTATTCTACGAATAAATTTAAATGAGGTTGGTTAAACCGGCCCTTAGGTAATACTAATTATTATTTACGAGTATTATTAATTAATTTAACTTTAGAAAAATTGTAAAAAAACACATACACAGAGAATAAAATTAAGTATTTAATAGCAAACGCTGAATTTGTCATTTGGCATTGTACTCTAGTTTATTATTTATTCTACTATTTTAGTTTAATTTAAAAATTACTAACAAATAAACATTACCTATTACAAAAAGAAAAAAACATTACTAAATTCAGTTTAAAGAATTAGTACGACAGGTTACGAGTATTGTTTTTTTTTTGGACATGAATGGATACTTATAGATCCATAAAAATCATCTTTTAGATCTTCTTGTGGGCGATTTTTGGCGGCAAATATTCTCAAAATAAAATGAATATTTACGTTTCGTTAAAGAAATTTTGGTACAGCAAAAGCTTGCGATTGTTATTTTCTTTGCATTTTACCTTCTTATGGCTAAAGGAAACGAGAGAGTTAAACCAAGTGCGCGACAAATCAAGTATAGTGAAAACTATTTTTCGGTTTTTAGCCGAATTTGCAATCCAATTTTAAATTGAAAAATACAATTGAGTTTTTTTTTAGACATTAATTTGCACTATGCAATATCTTTTTTCAAGAAAAGTTCTTTATTAACATTTTAAACCAATATTCATGATATATTTAAAAACGTGTAACGGAAAGATGCACTGTGATAATACGAATAGAATGCGACCATAAAACTGGGGAAAATTTTATTTAATTTTTAAGTACGAGAAGGTATAACAAAAATTTGTTTTTTATTTATTCGTTGATTTGTATCTTTTTAATTTGATTAAAATGTTTTGTAAAATCAGAGTCAAGGAAATTGTAGTAGGTGGGGGCGCCTTGTAACATCCACAACCACAACCTAATCCGACCCTGCACTCCACTAAAGTTTTTCCTGCCTCGCCGCTGACTGATCTTACTGCAATGATGAAATGAGGAAACGGATGAACAATGCTTATAAATTATCTCTTTACCAGTACCAGTAGTACCTTTCTAATACTGTGACGATCTTTTTGCTGCTGCTTCGGTAATGGATTGGTTTATAGTAACGCGGCCGTGAAAATGATTCCAACTTCATGGAATATAAAATAATATGTGTATCTCTGGGGTCAGGCAGTTGCCACCTTTGAGTCTTATTGCTGCTAATCTTTAAACGTTATATTCAAAGCTGCAACACGATATGTAGCACAGAGATGTCGAACTCACAGTTATTGTTGTTATTCACTACTTGAGATTTTATGCATGGTGTTGGCATTTTGCAATTTACATCGTGTTTGTGTTGTTACTACATAAGGAGCAAAGTGCAAATTGAAATTTATTTATGAAACCACGGCTATAGACGACATCTTAACAACTTTATAAAAATTCGAATTTTAATTGGCACAAGCATTTTATTGCAGCTTGCAACCGGATTTTAGTCGCAACGTGTAAAATAATAAAGCTGATGACACCATAAAAATGTTCACGTCCACCAGCTAAAGCTTTACTGGTGTTATAGACTCAAAAATATTTGGAGTAGTCAAAGTTAAAAATCTAAAAGCGCCAAACAATACAAAAAAGGATCACCTATTTTGTTTTAGTTGAAAGCTCACTGTTTGTTTAAATTTTAGTAATTGAACTGATCCTGACAATTTTTTAGGAAAGTGGAAGGATGATTGTTTTTTAATTCAGTGTAGGTAATGTGGTCTTGATCACAAAGCTGTCCGTTTTTGTAAAGGGAATATTAAATTTCCGACACATTAACTATCAGTACAATTTATCACAGACGACAAAAATGCAGCCCATCCCTAAGCCAAGGTAATATTTCGATTGGTTTGCAGGTTGTGACTGTCGTCGATTACCGCTGATTTTTGCCGTTGAAAATATAAACATCAAAGTGAATTAATAAGTGGGAAAATAAGGAGAGAAATCCCTTTCGCAATTAGTTAGAAACACTAGCTTGACACTTTGAACCTAGACACGGTCAACGCAAAAAATGTTATAAATTGCTTTATATGCAATACATGCGTTTAGATGCAAGCTATCTTGTCGAGCTAATATTTTTGTCTACCTAGAAGTACATTAACGTGTTTAAAACTGGTATAAAAATCGACAACATATGTGCGAGGTGTGATCTTTATGCTCCTCGGATAACTATGATTAATCTAAAGTGATAAGGCTTAAATAAATTATAGAAGTTGTGCGACGTGTATTCTCTTAATTTTTTATTGCAACTTTAAGTGTTACAAATTATTATTGTATTAGCATTTTGAACTTTGCGATGTCGCAACCGCTTACACTTGTCTACAAATTAATTTCTAATTAATGGGTGAAATAATAATGATGATAAAAGTAGAGACTTGGCTAAATCGTGAACTATTATTAACACCGCACTATTGAGAAATTACACACCAGTTATTAGTAACATTTTTAGACGAATTGATGTCAACATTTTAATCTCTTCATCTTCGCCAGGTTTGAAAGTTATAAATAATAACAGAGCGTTAACGACGTTCTTTATCAATTAAATACCAATAAATGTTATTCTAATTTGTACTAATCAGTAATTTTTAAGAAATATAAAGATATTATTACTAACCTTAAATTTTTTGCTACACGTTCTAGTTACACCATTTTCATAATTAAACGTTAAAGGTTAAAGGCCATTTTTTTTCAAATGGACCCAATTTGGATTTTGTGATAGTAAACTTATTCCCATGCAAAAAGGTTTAACCGAAAATAATAATTTAACCATTTTTGGATGTCTGCCTGCACTATACCTTGACTCACAAAGCGTTTATTTGTTATCAAATTTATAATAGATCATATCATTCCATTGCCTCATTGTTGAGGTGAAAAAGAATCCATTATGCCAATTCAAACTTTGTTCCTAGATATGACCCCCTTTTATTTAAGGTATTATTAATGGATAAGGAACCTATTAGTTAATGTTATTTTAATTACAGTTCTATCTTTGGTGCGAAAATTAAAGAACAATCATCGACGAGTGAATCTGGTATTGAGTTGTCATATTTTTAGAAACTGAAAGAGTTTGTTGGAGAGTTTTAGATAATTGAGTAATGTCTCATTGCAAGCAGTCGCCGCTGCATCAGCGGATGATGTCGAAACAGATTTATTATTGATCTGAAGGTGAACGGCTGAAAAATTGATACGGAACTAATTATTCAATAAATTTCTATAAATTACCCACTTTAATGTGGTACTTGGGTCGTTTGGTATTTTTTTAATGGCACTCCTTTGTTAAGAAGATGATGTTAGTTCAAGGCACTTGTATCAAGTGGTTCACAATTATTAGCTCGTCCTTAACCATCAAAATCTGTCACGTATTGTAGGTAAATGTGGGACATTTTATTTGGAATCACTTTGCTAATTGCAATACAAATATCTGATTCTGATTTGAAATAACTGTCGATTCAAGAACACTTCTTACTTAAATTGCGAAATGGATGTCGCTTATTGCATAAATATTTATCTAATTTATGCCATGTTATGTTAATGTTTATTGTATTTACACACTATTGCCAGAGACTGCGGACTAACTGTGAACCTATTGGAAAAAACAGCAGGACCTAGTTCATCCTTTTAAAAGTTGCTCTGGTAAGTGTTGTGTTATGTGACAGGAGTCACTCAATGTTTTGCCAGTTCTCTTCTCAAAAAACTTACGACAAAGCAATATTTACTTTATTAGTACAACAATGAAAGAAATTAGTAACTTTGGATTTCCATTTTACGTAATACAAAACCTGACGGTAGTTTTGTAGAATCACACTGTTACTTAAAAGGTAAATGGCACTTTTCTGCGGCCAATGACGATATTAATTAATCCGAATACAATTTAGCCAAAAAAAAATCGAGTTTTTTCTTTTAAAGACAACTTTTTCGTTAATTGTCAATTTCTATATTCACAGCATTGCCTGCTTACAGAAAAATTTATGTATAATCCATTCACGATATGGAAGTTGTTGGTAAATGTGAATATTACGAGTAGAATACACCTCTGTTATGTTATTTAAAAATGTAAATGCGGAATAAATGGAGTCAGATGATAACCAACTCTAACAATAAAAGACTATAAAAATCTTAATGGAGATAAGATGAAAGGCGCCGCTTATACCTTCAAAGTTCATCACATGATCTTTAACCTGCGTAGGTCAGTGTTGCATTGTATGCACCTTAGTGTGGAATATGGGTAGGTATAATATATTGCTGTAAAACAGTAGCCCTTAATCGTAAACTATGTCTTTATAGTAAATTACAAAAAATACGTTTTCTCTAATTCTCTTACTTGCTATTATTAAAAAGAATATGCAAAAAAAAATGGGTTAATTACTCAGATTTTGGTTGAGTAGCATTTGAGTACTTTTTACAAGTGTGTAAAATTGGTTGCGCACATTCAAACCTATAAAAAATACAACTCCATTCCAAAGGAAGTGTCCAATTTAGATTTAAATTTTTTGTCCAATTTAGATTTAAATTTTTAGTAATACTATTTAGACACTTATTTTGCATCTAAGGTAGTATTTTTTTGAAATGATAAAAGGATGTGCGTACAGTCGGGTGATTTGTAGATGTCATGCCAATAAACCTCGGTACTTGGGATCGGTAGGCACTCCAACCGCATTGGCATGACATTTTCAAATCAGCCGGCCGTACGTATATACAGGGTGTTTCAAGTTTTAGTGCCAGTTAAAAAATAAATACTTCTGGTTGCCCAAAGGAATAAAATTATACTGCAAACGATAGAGTTTCTAACACGCTTCAATTTGATGCTTTAACGTTATCCCAAATTTACATGGTATAAGCGTGAAATGCAAAAAACTACATTAAAATTTTTTTTCAAATTATTGCAATCGTTTTGTCGTAATAAAATTACTCCTATTTTTTAAGTGAGGATTCCCAAACTAAAATAGTAAAAAACAAAAAGCATTTTGAGCAATTGAAATTTTAATTTTGTTAAAATCAGATTAATGTTTTATCGTAGTCACCGTATTTGTCGAACTAGAGCGCACAATCGACACAAGGACCAGCCGTATCACATTAAGGTGCACCAAGAGTTACACTATTAACACCATTTAGAGTTCTTCTTCAAAGAAGCATCGAAAGAGCATTTTTTAAATGACAAATCATTATTTGACAAGTAATGACAGTAGAAATTTTTGTGAATCAAGCAAAGACACGAGCTCTGTATTCTCAAAGGTAACTAAGATAAAACATTTATCTCATTTTAACAAAATTAAAATTTCAATTGCTCAAAATTCCCTGGGTTTTTACTATTTCTGTTTCGGAATTCTCACTTAAAAAAATAGGAGAAATTTTATTATAAAAAACGATTGCAATAATTTGAAAATAAAAAATCTTTAATGCAGTTTTTTGCATTTCACGCTCATCCCATGAAACTTTTGGATACCGTTAAAGCATCAGATTGAAGCGTGTTAGAAACGGTATCGTTTGTGGTATAAGTTTTTTCTATTGGGCAACTAGAAGTATTTATTTTTTGACTGGCACTAAAACTTGAAACACCCTGTACCTCCCCCTCTTTAACGGGTGCCCATATTTTTCAAAGGGGCAAATTATTATTTTTATTAAAATATAAAAATCAGGTACATTGTGGTGCAAATGACTAACCTGTTACTATGACAACTCATGTCAAGAGTACGCTATTTGCTCCACAATCGTTTTTATAAAAGTGAACCGAAAATAGGTACATAATTACATAAAGACATTATTTATCAAAATCTTAAATCTGATTTAGGCCCGATTGTACATTGTGCGTTTAAGCTTTGGTTCACTGAAGTTACAGTTCAGTAAAGTGCTCTCTTAAACCACGGTTCAATTGTGCAAATGCTACTCAATTTTTACTCCCGTGAACTGGGAATTAAGTGGATATTCCCAAATTGACATGGAAAATTGACTCTGTCTTGCGTTGACAATTACTGTAATTTTGGTGTCGTTTCGAAAATACACACAGGATTCACTGGACATTCATGGAAATCCATCTGGCGACATTATCTTAATATGAGTGCAGTCCAATTCACCAATACATTTTGGAAATCGAGCGATGTTGTAAAATTCTCTGCTATTCCTTTGCATCTCTTGATTTGCGTTTGGTAACTTAATAAAAATGGTTTCTAATCTAGCAATAGCCTTGCTAATCCTATACACAATTCTACAAGCAGTTGCAGTGTCAATTCCTGAAAAATCTGCAACAACTTGAAAAACGAGCCTGTGACGTAAAATCTCAATGTCACGAACAACTTAAGTACTGCTGAAAACAAATATTAACCACAAATTAAAACAATGGAAATCTCACAAACAATTTTAGTTTTTGATAATAATAGAACGCATTTACCTTTGAGTGAGATGTGCAATTTCATCTGAAATGCGATCCAACACAAAACGTACTCTATTTTACGATAAACGGAAATCTTTTAATAAATTCTTTATTATTCCATTTGGTGAAATGATTTTCCCGAAGTGGAAATACTTTTCGGGCTCTTTTACTACGCGTAATGTTTAATAGTTCTACTATGTCTTCATCGTCTGTCAAAACACCAACTATTAATTGTTCGATTTTTATTTAAATCGGAAGTTGCGAGTATATTGACAGGATTAATTTACTTGAGCTAAACTTAAACGTCCAAATGTCGCCCCTCAAATAATATTGTATTTGAACCCCATGATTTGAACCAGGTTTAGTTGATAAGCGTCATTTGTACAATCAGAAAAGAGTAAGTTTTTGAGTTTAGGGCAGGTTCAAGATGAGCGTAAGCTTAAGCGCGCAATATACAATTGGGCCTTAAAAATACATCAATCCACATTAAAAATTTATTTTTACATTTTCAGGAGATTATGATTTTCAGGAGAGTCGCAGCGAAGGAAGGTGTTAGAAGCCCAACGAAAGACGGCCGCGATTTCCTAAGAAGGTAAGCTTTTATGTCGGAAATACTTACGTTACGTGGAATATAAACCTCATAGTACTTAAATTGGTGTACAATGTACAAAATTGGTACAATCGGAGGAAATTAACTTAAAAAATAGAGAACATTAGTCTACAAACTTTGGGTTGCAGTTTACTCCTCATAAAAATACTTAAAATCTACATATAAAGTGAAGAAAACATCCCAAGTTCCAATACTTGATATTTTGAACAGATTGTTTTGCTCAAATATAAAACAAAAATTATTACTTTTTTTCTGTATCTTTCGAGAATGCACACAGGGTAAGTCACTTGGTATATGCTACTTAATTTCAAAGTATAATTTATAGAAACAAAAAGGAGTCTTTAACACTCTGATGGATCCTTTTAATTTATTATTTTTTTTCTTCCTAATTCTTGTAATTTTTTTAATTTTGTGTGATGACTTACGTTTCAACCCATTTGTTTCTACCCTTTAGAAATCTCAGATATTCTTTACAAATTTATAGCGCGTCTTTATTTCTCCGGTAGCTGCTTAAAATTAATTATTCAATTTAAGATAAAAAATTTGTCGATTAGTTAATTACTGTCAGCTCCTTTAATTATTCCGGTGTAATCACTTACCTAGTTCCCACGTAATAGACTCATGTATGGGAATATAAATCATGTCTAATTTAATTTAAATATAATGTAAGCATAATGAGGAGCGCCCTCTCCAGGCAATCCCACTGTGAGTCACACCTGTAGGTGATATAGTTGTTAGAGGAGGTGTGAGAATAATTCGTCGACATTAGAAACAAACAAAGAAATGTGAGGGATGCATTTGCTTTATGCAGATCTAGAACGCTAATAAATTTTAAATGATTTGTGGTCGTCACATTTAACATATTTCAAAATAAAAAAATTGGTGAAGGTGACTCGGACTTACTTTCTGAAAAAGGTTTTTTTTTCTAAAAAATATGATCCACAAGTTGTTTGGGGTCACGTTAGACAATTTAAAACGGTTAAAAATCCAGTAGCAACAATGCTCGTTTACGGCAGAAGCTTCAATGATTTATGACAAGCTTCAAATGTTTTTGTTACAAAATCTACTTACATCACCAGGTATTTTTTTGTGAAGTTATGTTCTTCAGCATGGTATTATGATGTATTGTTAATTAGTGATTTGTATCCGAACATTTACGCACGCACCTTTTAAGGCCATCTTAACGCAATAAAATTGTGTGAGACGTAATTTTGTTGGAAATAAATGTCATCTTGTTATTGTATTGATGATATACAACTAAAAACTACGAAGGGAATATAATGAGAAAAGTTTTATCTGCTTTTATGTGAAAACGCGGTAAAACTACTTCTATTCCAAAAGCGTATTTTGAAAGATTCATGATCAGCAACAATCCTTTTAACATTCTTGTATTCAAACATTTATCACACTCTTTTCCAAATGAAAATTTAAGAGTCCTAACAGATTTGTTCCTGAAGATATAGCTTTCCAAGTACCGTTTTAGCCAGGAAAATAATCTCAAACTGTTTGCACTTCACTCGATTTCACCATTGTCCTTGCTATTAATTTTGGCACTCTATTAAGTGGTAATGCGAAACCTATCTTGAAAGCTATTTTTTATCGAAAGCAAATATTTTTGTTTGCTAACGGCACCAATATGTCTGAACTCTCAGATGTGACCCAAGTGTCATTAAAGGATTGTGTTTGGAGGTGTATATCGACCAACAAGATCTGGCCCACCCCTGTGTCTGAAGGACACAAATGTGCATTGTCATATAGACTCCGTATTGTTTTCGCACATACTTTATGTTCTTTCACACGGTCAGTCATGTCTAAGTGTAAATATAGGTGGGTCTACTTCAGACAGTTGAATGGCTTGTGCACTTATATGAAAAAGGCCCTCAATTCGTGTTTACTATAATAAATTGACCTTGTAGTCGAATCGTTTTATCATATCCATCACAACGAGAGTACACAATTAAAACTGGCTGCCAAAGTGCTGGCAAGAAGCTTTTCCTTCGGTCGTTGGTTGCATATATTTCTGGAATAAATTTTGCAATTGACAGTTTTGACTGAAAAAGCTTGGTTTCCTAGAAGGCAATTATTAACAACTCTTTGAAAGACAACCAAATTTGTCATGCTTCAGTAAACTTTCATATTCCATTTCGTTAGAATTTTTATTTAAAAATCCTCAAGTTCTAAACTTCCAAATTTTTAGTTAAGTTTTATTTATAAGACAAAAATTATAGAAATCTTATGGTATTTTGGTTTTTCTTGATGCCTATTCTTTGAACTCTAACATTCAGACAGAACAACAAAAATGTGTGGTCACAAGGTATCAGGTCTCAAGTCTTTTCATACGGAGAAACTATTTCAAATATTCACTCCTGTTTTGTTTTTATTTTCTGTTTATTTTTTCGTAAACCATACAGTGTGCCAGTGACAACAGCATGATTGATAAATAATTTATCACAATTTAAATATGCACACCATTTATTGAATCGCTTTCAAAATTAATAATAAAATTTTGATGCATCACACTTGTGATTCTTCGAAAAAATACAATTGCAATTCCGAAACGCGTTATGCATAATATGCAAATTGGCTTCATGTATGCATCGTATTAAATTAATATTAATGTATTCATCGGTGCGGTCTCGAAAGTCGAGCTTTAAAAATCGTTTGCTTTATTTTTAAATTGAAAGCTTGGTAACGTGGCACTTGTGATAACCCTTCAGATACATGAAGAATGCAATAAATTTCGTTTTATTTGAATGAATTCCCGACTTTTCTTAGAACGTGTGCATTTTTGAGCCAGTTTTTATCTCAAAACTTTTTATTTTTGTATAATTTGTGGTAGAAGTTAAATAGGAGTGACTTTAACGAATAGACCAACCGCTAAAGTTGACACCCGGCCCTGTCAATGTCGAGCTACATTGTCCTCACATTAGCAGTCTTGTTCTTCGATTGTATGCCGCTCACCACAAACGCACGATAAATTAGATATCCAGCTTAAACACAGAATACATTTTTAAATCCATATCAGATTTGAGTTCTGTATCAATCATGATGTCTAACACGAGCCAGACGTTAGCTCTAAAAATGCGTGTGATTTCAAAAATGTTACGGCTTACATTTATATTACATCCACGTAACCATTAAGTCCAGAGTAACAAATGAATCCTTATTTTCAAAAACTCTCAGTTTCTAATGTTCACCCACAGCAAAGCACAAAAAAATAAACTAACAAGGTTTTGTGAAAAGGTGTGGACAATGTCTTTAGTGATAATGGGTATAAATTTGTTGCAGGTGAACATAAATAAGAAACAAGTCATGACATGTCCGCGAAAACATTAAAAAAGTGATCGTGCTACCCGAACAAACATCGTGATATTAGTTTACTGACGTATTTACTGAACATTGTTGCTACTCCATATACCTACATATTTACAGATGTTTCAGTAAATAATAAATTGAATCGCTTAATTTATCTCTGAAAACCCAGCACAATACAATTATATGTATAAAGATGAAGAGAATAAACATTTAAGGACGATAAATAACGTGACAAATTAAGTCAAGGCCAGAATCAAGCTTTAAAGCTTGGTCTAAAATCATAAACTTAATTTTATAGATGAAGGTGTGGTTTAATATGTCCTCTACGTCTAAACGGCAGAGAAGTTACATTTTTCAGTTGAGTGGAAACAAGACAATTGTCTTGATACAGTTCTGAATTGTTAAATGACTTATTGGAAAAAATGTACAGAGACTATCCCTTTTAAAACTTTTTTGCTTAACATTTTTAGCATTAACAATTAATTTTTAAAAGCTTTTATTTAGCTCACAATGTTATTTGTCTGTCGGTTATTTTTTCGGAGCCAAATTTGAAAGGGTTCCCGTTGTGCCACTGAATTGAAATTTTGCATACTTTACTAATCTGCGTAACAACGCAATCCTATGTAGTTAAATACCCCCTAAAGGGGTTAAATGGGGTTTTGAAGTTTTAGGTTATGCTTACAAAGGGGTTCTCGATTTGTAAATTTGAGAGGGTTCCTGTAGTCGCAATGAAATGACATTTAACATGCTTACGTAATCTGCGTGACAATGCAATTCTATATAGTTAATTACCCCCTAAAGGTGTTAAATAGTGTTTTAAAATTTTAGGTTTTGTTTACAAAGGGGTTCTCGATTTGTACATACCGTAACTTATAGACGGTATGTTGGTCATTTGGACGTCACGGTAGATGCACAGTGTAATAACAATAAATCTATGCAATAAATAAAGACTAAAAAGCAAAAAATAAAAATATATAAAAAAATGTTTTTTAAAAAAAGCTTTTATTTAAAAGATGCACTAAAAAGTAAAAAATAATGTATTTCAATCACAGGAGAATATTTTTTCTTACAGGTTAAAATTCTAATATTTATAAAAGCTTTGGGAGTTATAAAACTACGGCATTACAGAATTACTTTGTTCAGTTGACAACTCCCAAAGCTTTTATAAATTTTAGAATTTTAACCTGTAAGAAAAAATATTTTCCTGTGATTGAAATACATTCTTTTTTACTTTTTAGTGCATCTTTTTTTTAAACATTTTTTTATATATATTTTTTTAAATTAAACTTGATATACAACACAACACTAACCTAAAAAAATATTTCATGAAGAAAATAAAGAAATTACTCATCAGCACAGCTTAACACACTAGCAGTTGGTTTAATTAATTTTGTTTTTACTACCCTTACACAAAGTATTTTTAAATTTTTGGCGTTGAAAAACTCCTACAACACTAGTCAAAGAACTCGCTCATATTCTAGCTCTTTAAACTTTTTTCCTTAGTTCCTTTTTTGTAATACTGTTGCATTCAAAGCTGGTACAATGATTTGTGACTCAACTCAAGATCCTTCCAATTTTTATCATCAACATCAAAGTAGTATTTTGCATTTGCCAAAGCTCTGGAGCTTTCATGATAGACAATACACTTTCCAACATCAATTTCTCTTGTCTTCAGACACACATTTAACCACCCGTTGCTCGAACATTGTCTTATTAATTGGCGCAAAGATCGGATTTTTGAAGGGAATTACATATTCATAAAGTGGCATGACCGTATTGAATTATTAATATATAAGTGTTCATCTCTGTGGCAATTTATCTTGTCATAACCGGTATCTTACACTAAGTGAACGATATCTCATTTATCACATAAAACCAATCACTCAGGTTTCACAGTCCATCAGTTAGGCTGTTTTTAACATCAATCACCATCCGTTGGAGACTAACATTTCACAGTTTGTTCTATACTCATAGAAGAACACTAACAATTTCCCTCTAGAAACCTCTGACCCCTGCTAACACAGAATTATAATTCAAAACTGCAATCTTCAGAACAATATTGACATCTCTTAGAATATCTAGGAACTTTCACCTTCTCGTCTTAAATTGATGATGGCTTTCGATTTGCATTATGTACGCTTGGATTTAAAGCACTGACTTCTAAGAATCGATTTCTGTGATGAAGCGGAGACGTGAATCTTGGGATCTTTGCCACGGCTGTGTCGCCAAAGAAAAGCACCAATAACGTCATTTTAACTGATTTGTATTCGAACGTATTCTGAGGTGCTCTTGACTCTCTATATGGAAGCAATACGACACAACAATAAAAACCACGTTAGCTTTATATCCTAGTATGCCTACATTAAATTCAATCGATTCTATAAGGCAAAACCAGAACGGCTCAATAAATCGATGAGACAGAACCACAACATAACATTTAATCCAAATATTTATTCAAACGAAATTTGCAATTTGTTCAGTAATATGAACATACTAATAATTTTCCAACACACGAGTACTGGAAACGGTACCTGTTTAGCCAGCTTGTAAAAAATGGATATGTAAATAACCCGAAGTAATTTTAAATAATTTCTAATAATGACAGCATAATACGCAGTAGCTCTTTCAGGTCATATACCGAAGAAGGTCAATCAAAAACCCCTTGTAGTCTATAATTATGCATACGCCGCCTCGATTTGGAGCAAATCCAGTAGCGAAATCTAATTTGGTAAT
Source organism: Tribolium freemani (assembly GCA_939628115.1). Classification (NCBI taxonomy): domain Eukaryota; kingdom Metazoa; phylum Arthropoda; class Insecta; order Coleoptera; family Tenebrionidae; genus Tribolium; species Tribolium freemani. The sequence goes on along the minus strand of OW626785.1, from coordinate 11,551,324 downwards.
GTAATTGAAATGCAAAGGAAAACATGTCATTACTAGTTATTTCTCTTCCAATTATTTTAGACGAAAAAATTTTTGCTCTTAATTTCATTTCATTAAAATACCTTTCTTTTACAGAGCGATGATAAGACTGCTCTGAATACAGTTATAATCACATTGATGAACAAAGATTATTGTAAAATACAGACCGGCGCGATTTTATAGTTTAAATTAAAATTACTTTGACCAACTTAGCAATTCAGCAAGTTTAATGCTCGTAGGCAATTTTTGGATCGAAACTAGATTATAATTTAGGAGTATCTCATCACACTTTCAAGTAACAAGTCAAGACCGCAAGTCATTAACTCGTGCACTATAATGGGTTTATCTGTTAGTTCAATGAAAATGCGCTTTTTGATTTCTTTTCTTACTGGCAAATAAAGTAAAAAAAAGGATAAAGTAAAATAAAAAACTTAAAAATGGGAATATCACACAAAAGGCTTTATCTCTCTGTTCTGGCTTTATTTTATAAAGGGTGATTGATTTTTATGTATTTGTTGTGCTTAAGTTTTATATTAATCAGTCAAACCGTTTTGCTCTATAGGACTTTTGATTTTGAAGTTATACATTTTTTTTTATAAAAAACTAAAAATGTAACCGGAACCGTTGCCCTGTTAATTGAATTAACATCAATAGATAAAACGGCCTAAAATTGATAACAAAAAAAACTTGTACTTTTAATTTTCTATAAAATATTAAATTTGTGAGCTTCTTTAAGCTATAGCTAAGTTGTGCTTTACAGTGCAAAGTGATAATATTGTAGGGGAGGGTGGGGCAGGTTGTTACATAGGGTACGTTGTTACGTTGTTACTTGCTTATGCAAGTGGTAGTGTTCCATTCAAACATTCAATATTATTATACATGAAACCTAAGATCATGAACCATCTATCTGCAAAACATTGCATTCGTGTCGAACCTATTAAAAAAGATATTAACATTAATTTATTTTACCTCAATGAAAGTCGTTTTATTATAAGTTTCAAATTTTGGTTTATTAGCGAAACGGTAAGGAATCCAATTCAACTAATTACATCGTCTTAAACTCATGCTGTTACAAGTTATGAGTATGGAATATTTTTGTTATTTCATCAACTGATTTTCTAAAAATAAATTTTAACGTAATCAATGCACGTGGGGGGCACATTGTTACATTTTTCTTGGGGCACGTTGTTACAAGATAAAGTGTAATAGGAAAGATATAAAAAAAATTTAAGCAAAAATAACAGCGCAGGCAAAAGTAAAATGTTGAAAAAAAACTTATTCTAGCGATGATGATAAGTCAGAAGACGATGAAATTTGCCTCATTTGCTTTGTGTAGTTCTCACAAAAAAGACAAGAATTGGATCTAGTATAAAACATGCAAGAAATGGGAACACATAGCATGCGGTAGCAATGACGACTTGTATGTATCTATACACTGTACATTTCATGGGGATTAATTGCTTCTCTGCTGTTATTACATATTTTTTATACATGTAACAACTTGCCCCGTTGTAGGGCACATTGTTACAATCTGCATTATTGAGTTAAAAAATTCACAGAAGGAAATTGTTTATTATTACTTATTAGAGATGTGTAATAATTTTATACTTTGAGTTAAATATATACATTTTAAGCACATGGATTTTTTGCTGAAGTGATAAATTACAAAAAAAAGTTGTAAAAAATGTAACAACCTGCCCCACCTTCCCCTACTTGTTTGAAAGTGAAAGAAATAAAGATCTGTAAATTTTGTTGTAGTTTATCTAATTATTCTCGTAATTAAACTACGTATAATAATTGCCAAGTGCTTTGGGTTCACCCCAAAGTTTCGGAGTTTTTTCATTGTAAAATGAGAATAACTGTAATTAGTGTACTGTTCCTTATGCTTGAAATGGAGTGAATTATACTTATTTTTTGAAAATCAACCCCAGAGGACGCGTGAGAGAATCAGTGTGATGATGATTGCTAACGATTTGTCTGTTCACACGATCTGAACCTGAACTATTATAACCAATTATTTGGGTTGTGTTATACATATCACGCTTCGCCTGATATGGAGATGCAAACGTGAACACGTATCGGTAATCTTTCGTTGGTATGCAGAATAAAAACCTTCTCGGAACAAGGTTATTAAGTAAATACTATATTTACGCTCTACTATTGTATAATCTTTTATCATAAAAAACACTATTGTTGTTTGACCTTTGAAAATATTTCCGCCGAAACAGTTTTAATGAAGGAGAACATTTCATTATTTAAACGCGGAATTAAAAAGCACACATCATTATTAAACCGGCTTAATGGCCAGACGTCGAAATCATTGTGTTTTAAATTAATAACAAACAGCTACGTAGGTATAGTACACGTACCTATAAAAAAATGAAAGCCTGCCAAATTTACATTCATTATTTTATAAGTGTGATTACATATTTCGTACGTAAATCAGAGTAAAAAACACGTTTCATTTTTCCGCTCTGCGGCGGACCGTAATTTTGGGGCATGCACTTCTTTGGTTACCTTCGGGAGGGTTTAACGAGAATTGTTTAACACAATGGCTATATAATTTATGGGAATGCGCAACTGCATACTCAGTTCGATACTGTACATCCACTGGTTGCCATAAATAAACGGTTGCTGCGACAGAACAGCCCGCCTGTCTGATCAACATTTGGATTAAATGTTAAACTGTAATACATTCTTTTAATTCTTGTAACTACGCAGTTATGTGAGGCTTCTTCTCGGAACCGCGGTGTTTTATTGATACCAAACCAAACATTCAGGCCAGATGCATGCAATTGAACTATCCAATATATTTTTGTTGCCGTAAAGTTCACTTTGCCTGGCTCGGATTTGTTGTAACTGTGCTGCTTAGTAATTGCCTTTAAATGTTAAATGCGATTATTACCGGAATTGCAACGAGGACTCGAGTTTCAGAAACACAGTTTAACTTTTAAAGGCCTTGTTTATCAAAGCCGCTGATTGTCGTTGCACTTGTCGCTAGCGCTGAATTCTACCTCATGCAAACGGAACACTGCACACTGTACTTAGCTCATGACGGTTGATAAACGCATCTATTCATTACTTTGGCTTTGAACTTTGCGACAACGTTAACGGCAACGAATACTACCTACTTTGACACACGAGGGTGCTGACTGCTGCTGCTCCAGTCGTACACACAAGCACATATCTTACAACTTCTTGCTGTACATATATTATATAAACTGATATCATACGTAAAATGAGCCGTAGAATTAACTGAACAAATCGTTTTGCTTTTACGATTTTTTTTTTCATTTTACTTTTTTTTTGAGTTTGCAATTTTCTCGAAAACTATTTGTTGGAGAACGATGATCTTTTTTTGAGCTTTTCAACAATAATAAACTTAATAGGGTTACTTCTAACAGTTCCAGGGTTATTGTCCTATGAATGTTTCGGGTACCGGAAATCGGAATCAAACATAAAAAATTGAAGCATTTGACTTTTTTGGTACTTTTAAGAACTCGAGAGGGTTGTAAAGGCATAGAAAAGTCCATACAATTTTGGCAGAGCGAGTTTAATTTTTTTTTTTGTGACTACTAAAATTTTAAGCAAATAAATCAAAATTTTAAATCTCATGAAAATTTGGTGTTATACATAGAATGAGCCTTCGAATTCACTGGAATAAACCCTTTTGCTCTACGACTTTTAGTTTTTGAGTTATGAATTTTTTTTGTTGAAGCATTAATGTTTTCTCCTGTTGTACATTTATTTCCGTATTCGAGCTTTACAGGGATCAACAAATGAATATAAAAACAAGATTTGTTTTGTTTCTTGTTACTCTGATTTCAACATTACCACATTTAACCAAAATCAAATTATTAATAATAATAATAACTTTATTGCCAAAATACAAATGTACAAAAAAGGCAAATTTGAAAAATTGAAAACTTAAGACTTACTACAGAGCGTTTGTTAACAAATAATAACAACAAGAGAAAAAAATCAAGTAACATAACATTCTTAAGATAGGTGAAAACACAAGATTCAAAGATTAATAAAAAGTTATAAAGAAAGTAAAAAACGTTTTAGAATTAAGTCGCTACAACAAAAAAGGTCAATCTCATTTGAAATTGAGTTGATGTACCTAGCTGTACGACTGTATGGTGAGTTAAACCCATAGTTTGTTCGGTGGAAATTGGTATTTAATAAGCCGTGACAACGGATGGTATACGAGGGAGCTCTAAAAGTAAATAAATTTATAATATTAGGACAATCCAATTTGCCGTGAATCGCTTTGTAGCCAAAAATAATAGCCCGATTTTTGCGGCGTAATTCAAGGGATTGCAAGCCGACTAGGTACAGACTCTCAGAAATCGGAATACTATCTTTGTTAATTTTTAGTTTTAGAAGAATAAAATTGATCATTTTTCTCTGTATTCTTTCAATTATATCAATAGTTGTTTTATAAAAAGGGTTCCATATAATATTACAATATTCAAGTTTAGGTCGAACAAGTGAACAAAATAATTTGATTATTACCATAATATTTTTAAAGTCTTTACACTGTCTTCTAATAAAACCACAAATACGAAAACTGTCGGAGATAATACGATCTATGTGAAGGTTGAAACTTAGTTCGGAGTCAATAAGGACACCAAGGTCCAGTATTGAGTCACATTTAAGTAATGCGTCGGTGTAAATAAAATAAGAAGTGTTCAGTGTGATTTTACTTTTAGTAAATGAAATGGTTTTACATTTTGTGGTATTTAATTGCATATTGTTGTCGGAATACCATTTGATCAAATTATTAATATCGTTCTGAATTTTGAGAGAATCGTCAATGTTTCTTAACTTTAAAAAGAGTTTCAAATCATCTGCAAAGAGTAAAAAGTGGAAATAGGTAAAACACGTTGTAATATCATTAATAAATAGTAAAAATAATATAATATTGAGTTACATTTACTTACCTCACAGACTCGGTGTTTTCGAGTTTTGGTTTTTATCCGTTTTGAACATTGTCGCTTCATACTTGATGTATTTGGGCTTTGGAGTGAGAGGATGGATTCAAGATTTCATCAAACGTAATGTCGGATGCACACCAAAATCCATGTTTCGAACAAGTTTGAAACTCTTTTGTTTCAAAATGGTTCTGAATTTTGAACTAAATACTTGTAACAAGTTGAACAGAACTTTTGAATACAATGCTGATAATTTTGTTCTGAAGTCTTTTCTTTTGATCTTACTGCTTGCGAAGAGTTTGTGAAGGTTTCGAATATGTTCAGAACTTACATTCTGAGCACTGATCTCCACCAAGTCAAAACTTTTTTTGAGTTTGTGGAATATGGTTCAGAACTGGTTACAAACTGTTCTTCGGTATATGTATTACACGACACGGCAGTATATTGAGTTCAATTGAAAAAAAAACGGGCCTTTAAGGGGTCCATAACGATAAATAGAGGTGTAATAATCCTTTGCTCAATTCAAAAAAGAAATTGTTTCAGAAGGAACAAATTAAATTCGTCTTTAGATAATGAAAGCGTATTCTATTGTTTTCGACGAAACTTTTATGGAAAAAGATTTTATATTTAATAATAAAATGGGTTTATTAACAAATTTTAATTTATTGCACCTTTTTAATTCAATTATGCAAATGTAAAATTACATATAAAAGCATTTGGGTAATTTATTTAGAGACGGCGCCATAAAAATTTCGAAACATTACGTTTAATAAAATTTATAGACCATCTAAGGGTACCATTAAACGAAAATTTGAACTTCAAATTAGACTTAATTTTAACAGGTTCGATAAAGGACGAAAACATACAATTAAATTTATAGATGATACTCACATTCCGGGTAAGCACTTTCAAAATTATTTATATGCAGACATTACCTGATGCGTTTATACAATAAAAAACAACTTGTAAAGCTACGGGCTGTAAAATTTAATGCCTGAAATTTATAGCATCGCACCTAATAAAGTATGTCTTAGTGCAGCCGGCAGGTCATGGACTTTTATACTTAAAAAACTGGACCAGCAATAATGAACCCACTAAAAAATGTAAAAGACCATAAATAACCCAGAAGAATGTATGCAACAAAGGAAGACGTGGTAGTAATGTAATTAACTTATTAATACAACTCATTTGGCTCTGTCAAATGAAATAGGAGCAAGTATGTAATACCTTTATTTAATCAGTCACTCGGTATGACGAAAGATGTTTTCTATTCACAAATATGTATTAGTAAAATTTAAGTAGTAATTTATACTTTTTATAGCCATGAAAGTGATATTATTGGTAATAATTGAGATAACCTGTTGTTTTTTGAATAATAAAACGACAGATGCATATTTCAAATGTTAAAAATTGTTTTCGTTACATAAATTAAAAATGTTTTTCTCAAAACCAAATTCATATCTGTTTTGTTAGAAACCAATTTATTCAATAACTTGGGCATCAAATTTAGAACCTTTTGTATAATCAATAATTTACAAAACTAATGATTGTTTTATGCAAATGTCCCCTTTAATTAAATATTTTAATTAGGATTAAACAGTGCTATTCACTCCTCAACCGTCGCAATTTGCCCGGCATTCAAACAATATTCGCTTTAAATGCGCTTGGAAAGCTGAAAAGCGTCCATCGACCAGCTAAAACTCTTCGTTAAGTCGCGCCTTAATTGCCTGTTTTATATTATAAAATTAAATTATGGTACAATATAATCTTATTAAAGAAAATTTTTCGTTAATAGTGTAGACGAGATCGTGCTATTATCCGCTAATAAAAGTATAGGATTTCCATGAAATAAATATATTATTGGTGTAATTGAAGAATTTTCTTCTTTTTGTGTTACTCGCACGAGCCTAGCCGGTTATGGAGCAACTTTTTTGCGATGCTGGTCTAAGGTACTTCACTTGATATATCGGTGCATTTATATGCAAATTCCATTACTATGACAAACTTCCAGTTGCATCACACATACAGATATCGAAATGACAACGAGCCTCAGACAAATCGCGATTTTTCTTTACATATTTTCCAAAAATAGCATTATTATTAGTAAAACTCCGAAAACATGTAATTTTTTTTATTTTTAGCATAACGTTTTGTCTCAGTTCAGTCAAAGCTTTTCTTTCGATGATAAATTTTGTTATTTATTTGTGGAAATGGTAAAATACAAGTCAGAACATATTTGTGTATATTTTTCTGTACTCTGTTTTGAAAGCGTTGATAGTTTCAATCCGATGTAATTACCTCTAGGTTAATTTTGGCATTAGGATGTGTTCTAAGTAGTAAAACGATCGATGTTAGTGTGCCGTGCCATCATGAAAGTATTCATAAAATACAAAACACTTCCCATAATTTCAGTTTTTATCAAATAGGTTTCTAATAGGTAAGTAAGTACAGTAGATGAGAGAGTTGTTTGTATCATTTATCACGTTCAACTGCACAACCTAAAATTTAAGTAAAGAATATCTAAAATATTGAATAGTGTTACCTTTCCAGTAGTTTGCGGCGTGCTGTGAGAAAGTTGAAAACATGCCACACTTTATCGCTCTTTACTGAGTTATTTTCGTCCACATATAGCAAACGTTAGATATCACCAGGGAGATTTAAAACATCTTCGGACACATGATTTTGTCTTCTACGACTTTTAACCTGTCTCTGGATACTCGTATACAAACCACCGTAGAAGTGCTGAAAAAAGATCGCATTTTTTGTTAGTTGCCAACAGAGTAGAACTCAATTCAAAATACACGAAGGCCATTTTATGTCATAATGCTAGGTTATTATTGTCTAAATTGATTAAATGTTTTCTGAAAAAGTATCGAAAAGGGCCAACATTAAAAAATAAAAAAACGACGCTGACCCTTCATTGAGTTACGATTTCGGTTGTTTAAACAATGCAAATATAATACAAAAAATTAAAAGTGGAAAATAATTATTTATAATAATAAGTATTGAGAAATCTCTGGTATGTAAATCGACCAAACGATGTCACGGTGCAAACTTGCTCTAAATAGGATAAAGTCGTAATTTGACCTGTAGCATTATTAACCTTGGCAATTACGCCCATTATTGTAGTACTGATGTAATAATTCATTATATTCTATACGAACGTAATAAAAGTGACAATTGTAATATTAATTACCGGTTTAGAAGATAATGTAGCAACTTAATTAGAAATTTAAATTTACGTGAACCAGAAATATGAATTTATTTCTTAAAACTCTTTCTTTAAAAAAAATAAAAAAAAAACAATTTCAGCATTTGGTCAAAACCCTACGGTCAAACGCATTCAAGAAATGGTGCTGCGCGCTTGACGTAGCGTTGAAATCTTAGGAAATCAGTTTAAATCAAAGCAACCTTTTCTTAAAAAAATAAAAAGTTTGCAAAAATTGTTACATCTGAATAAGACGAGATTGTTTACATTGAACAAAGGTTTACTAATTGATTTTTTTTAATGATATTAAAAATTTGCCATTTCTTTGTTTCTTAACAATGAATTAATTAATTACCTGAAATTTTGCAGAATTGTTAAGTTAAATTCTCTTGTCTCCAAGAAAATGAACACTGAAATTGATATCTTAAAGCGTTTCGGAGATCGGTATGAAAACTTTAAAAAGGATTCAGTTTTTTGGGGGGTATATTTTTTTTATGGAAGAACGCAGGCTGGATATAAATTTACTAAAAGTACATATAAAAATATCTAAAAAACAGTTTTCATCTTATCTGATGTATCAACACAGACTGATAAATAAAATGAACAAATAGGTTCTGAACGGACCTCGAATATAATTTTTAAGTGAGTTTTAATGTTTAAAATCTGTGAAGCTCTTTGATTTGAAAAAGCTCCGAAAATTACTAAATTTTTTTGTAAACAGGTTTATGACAGCAATTAAAGAATTATCACTGAAAACGGGATTGTATTAAATTTATCCACCATTTTTCTTCTTAAATAAAAATTGGTCACCAATTTTTATTTGAAGCGCTTTTTTATCGGAGATTCCTGCATTAAAAAACAATTAATATTTCTTTCGACCAGATGTTGCAACCTATAAATAAAAACGTCGGTAGGTGACTTACTGACCATACACTTCTACGGAATATTAATTTTTATTCATTGATCTATACATTTCATTGACAGTTTTATGAACTTTCGACAACAAATTGATGTGCTTACAAAAAAGTTCTTGTCGTTGAGCTTCTGTGATTAATCGTTCATAAAGAAAGTCTACATATTACGGTCAAAGGAAGAATGTCAACGATGTAGTCACTCATGAAGAAATACAAATTTCCGTATTAGAAAGCAAAGAGGATACTCTCGCGCATAAGAAACATCGTAATCTCCATACAAATAGATCGTGCCGCCTCCGCTTTTACAGCACTTCTGCCACAAAAAGAAGAAAAACCCATTCATGAAAAACTAAATGTATATTACGTATGCTGAATGTAAAATCAGAGATGAGCGCTAAAATGGCATAAAGTTGTATTCACTGCAGAAAACTCGCGAAAGAAACATCTCATTATTAATAATAAATGGTCTCTGTTCTATGACATGTTTTGCGCCAGCTTTTGCCACTGCGGTTTTGTACAAACTAAAACTACTAACTTGGAGTGAATAACATAAATAAATATTTTATCTTGGACACGATGTTTCAGACTAATAAACAAAGCAGTGCTGAGGGAAAACGTAAAAAAAATAACAGATGTGTCCTTAAGTTATTTCGTAAGGATTGTATGCTTTATATAATTTGGTTTTATAATATTTGGCTTTATAATATTTGGTTTTTGACACCTCTTTGTTGGTTACCTACTACATACATAAAAGTTTAATTGGGTGGTATGGTGGTGGTGGTATCAAAAAATTGGTTTCAGTCAGTGGTGTTAAAATCCACCACCTGAAATAATTAAATGATAGAACATGTGCAAAGTTTGGATTTTATTGGGCTTTTGAGTAAAGTAGGAGCTGTGAATTTATCCCCTTTCAGGCACGGTAGCCAGTAAATCGGTTCTGTGACACGAAGTAAGAGTTCCATAACTCTTATCGGCATTCTGCAAACGACCATCGAGATTATCGTATAGTAGTAGAGAGTACGGTAACAAGGTAAAAAAGATAGTGGAGGTAGCAGCAATAGCCTTATCTTAACGGCGAGAAATTTTTTACTAGTACACACCTAGACGCTCCACAATGTAATGAGTCAATTACGGTATCCCATCAGATAAGACAATGCGGACCAGGACACTACTTTATAATTACCAGGCGCTGCTCTGATAGTTGCGGAATTTACATAAACACGATGACTTAGATTCATTATCAGTACAAGGCCCAAACACGTCTTTATTGCTTCTTTAAATATACCCTACCTTGCGACCATACTCGTGTTATAATTAGCAGTTCATGTGCCGCTAAAGAACACTCTTTGTTTACATATCCTAATGAATCCATTTGCATACGCATAATATTGCTGCTCACTACTTTTACTACCGTTGTAAAGTCATTAAATTCAGACGAGAATAAAACATCAATAAGCGCATTAATCTTAAGAAAAATTCGCGTCGTTTTCTTATACAAGTATTATATCTGACCATTGACCCACAGAGGAGTATCTAATCTCACCAAACCCTAATATTTCACAAGAAAATAATTAGTTTCATATTTCTTATGCTCCTCAGAATCGATTGCGTTAACTGTTTGGTGATCTTTTAAAAAGATCAATCAATTTTGCGACAGCCCTACCTTAAGGGCCGGTTTCCAGGACATTTAATTGCAGACAAATCTATTTTGCGATTCACGACCCTTCATGTTACTACTAAAAAAAGTTTACCACATTTGATAATTGTTTTTTAAATTCAAACAGCTTTTGTCCAGAACTAAACTGAAGGATTAATTATTAGAATAGTAATAATTTATGGTTTAGCGTTTGGTTATTCTAGGTTATCCTCATACATAAGGCAATTACAACCTTAATCATTATTATTAGCAGTTTGCGACAACGATGAGAATCAGCGACATGAATTATTGGTTATCTGTAGATTACAAAATTCTCGACCTGCAAGTCAACTGCATTTTAAACTTAGACACGAGTTTTACAAATAAAAATGATTAAAAAATGTTCCTAAAAAACTACCAATAAACAAGAGTTGTTGGTAAAACAATTAGAAAATTTAATAAAAAGTAAAACAATATGATTCAAAAAAGAATTTCTTTATTTAACAATTTTTTATGAAGACATCTCGGAATATATTTAAAATTAGACTTTACCACATTGTTTATTTAAAATGATTTTGCTTTTTTCAGTGTCCTTTTTTCTGTAAAATTTAGGAAAATAGAGGGATGATTTGTCAAAAGATAATGTATCTAAAAACGTGCCATCAGTGCCAAAATATTTTTGAGAAAACAAAAAAATTATTGAAGACCTAATAAGAAGTGATTGTTAGTTCATTATTTTTTTTGTAATCAAAGGCTTTTTGAATAAGCTTTGTTTTCTGCAAAAACTAAGAGAATTTTACGGATAATTCGTTTAAAAATAAATTTCCTAAAAATACGGCAATTAATGCCAAAATATAAAAAAATTACTATTTATTAAAGCGGTTTCGTATTTTTTTGCAATTGAAGACCCTTTTGATAAGTTTGTTCTCAGCGAAAATAATTCGCAAAAAACCAGCCAATGCCAAAAAGATGTTTTAGTTTTATTATAGGTACCTAAAAGTCCTCTATGTGTTGCCTAAATAATGTTTGAATACATAGTTATATTTACAGTAGGTAACGATCATATCTTACTACGGAAATACACAAGTGAAAGCTTCTTCTAAGCTCTAACAGCTGGTGCCACCTAGTGTGCAAAGCGAATTACTCATGCATTCACACAGATATTCACGATCACAATTTGATACCTGCCTACGAATTTTGCAAATGCAATACTGAATATTAAATTTTAATTCGAAACCTTAGATTAACAGTTCTAAGCACTTAATTATATTTTAATTAACAAATTTTTGTCACTTTGTTCCTGTCTTCTGATTAGTAACTTGGGTTTTTCAAATTTTAGTTAATTAGATAAAGGGAGAGGCCTCTTAGCCAACACTTTAAGATTATTTTTACTAAAATCGTTTCAGTACGCTTTAAAAGTTGCTTCGTGAGTTGTAATGAAGTAATTGAAATGAAAAGTGAACGTACACTAAACAAAACGTTCCGCTAATTACGTGTGAGATCCGTAAACAAAAATAATTTAATCGAATATTATGTCAAGGTGAATCAAGGAGCATCCATTAACTTCATCGCCAAATTGTAAATTGAAACAGCTTTGACAAGTTTGGTGAGACGTGGATTCATCTACAATTTTATTAAATTGTATAATTCTGTTATAAAATGAAATAGTGCTTCCTGAAGGTGCTTCATTGTTCAGTGCAAGCTTAATTTAACATGAGATATTATGGCTGATTTTATCAGACATGAATTTTGTCAAATTGTGCTTTCAGCTGAGCACCTAAATATGGAAAGTATCTGGGTATGCAAATGATCTTTGGTACATTGCTCGCTAGGCATGTTATAACAACTCGATGGAATTAAAGGCTATAAAATTGCAATAAAAAGTGAATTAACGTACAACGCCTACGTTTAGTAAGCAAGTTCAAGTTGGTGGATATATCACAATATGTAATAAAACTTGTCCGTTCAGCTTCCCAAAGTGACGAATCTTCCGTAATGATAATGACCGTGAACGATTTAAATTGCTTCCTAAAAGGCTAAGCATTCACTTTCTCGTACTAGTTTTTATTGTATTGTTCGTGAAGAATGAACTCTATGGTAGAGTAAAAATGTAGAAAAGAAACTGGACGTAACCGAAGGATGGCATAGACGAACATGATGTATTTACAGCTCAAAGAGAAGCGGAAACGGAGCTGCACGCACAAACATCTAGTCTCTCCATAAGCGTATTTACTCACAAGTCATTTCCTATCATCTAGTTCACAAGACACGCCGCCGGATTCTTGTCTTTGGCTGACTGGAAGCGTCAGAAGTTTACGTCAACTTGGTATTTACGGTGAATTACTCTCTCCAGGGAATACAAAATGCTAGAGAAGCCGATGATTACGTTTTGGCATTACTGTTGTTCAGTCATAATGATAATTAAACGAAAAATTTTGCTTTTGAGGTACCTAATTATAAAACCAAAAAACCTAAGAATTTTGTAATACTATTTGAATATGTGTTGTACTCATACTAACACATTTCATTAAACATTCTCATTTAAAAAATTAAATAAGGGTGAATTAATTATGATTTACTTCTGAAATTTCTTTATACTGTGTTAGATTTTTAAATAAGTATTTATTATTAATTGAATTAAAATTTAGCAAATCTGTCAAGACAATGTTGATAGTAGGTACTCAGAACAATGCAATCGTGGATTAATTTTGTATTTTTATTACAATTATTATAGATCTGAACAGGTGTTATTGGTTGCATCTAAGAAAATTTCAGAAATAATCCATAATTCACTCACCCCTATTTATTTTTTTAAATGGGAATGTTCAATGAAATGTGTTGAATTCCAAAAAAAAACGGAAAGTTAGCACAAATCGGGGAAAATTCAAGTTACAGAAGAATACGACGAATTTAAGTTTTAAAATTTATTTGTTAGGAGATACATAAGGGTGTTTCGTCTAAACCCCACATTAGAAGTATTGAAAGTTCTAATAAAGATATTTATCTGAGAGTTGGTACTCAGGCATAATCCGTTGTGTTATGCTCAATGAAAATATTTTCAAGATGGCAGCACTTTCGGTTATACCGGAAGTCGCTATTAACTTTCTTATTTTAAATGGAAAGCTCTATTTTTCACTGCGTTTTTGGATTAGTTGAGTTATTTTAAGGGAGTTTTTATTAGCTTTCCCTATACCCAAGTTTAACCGTTTTCGAGATATTTAGGATTTTTGAAAATTTTTGAATTTGCACCTGTCCCTTAAAAAATCGGTAACTCGCTTAGTTTTAGAGATTTCGAAATCATGTTTGGAGAATTGAAAGAGAAAGCCTATATCTGTTGTTCAATGTGAACAAAATTGGATTTGAAGTTAATAAACCCAAAAATTTTAAGGTTAAGTTTGGACAACTTCAAGTACCCAGAACTTAATTTTTTTCAAATGGGATGTCCCAATTTTTATTCTACTAGATGGAGGAGAATTTTTTTCTGCATCTGTCTGTATTTTTCCTTTGGTGTTTTCAAATTTCTAAAAAAGAATAATCAATACGGTGGCACTTAGTAAGTCCCCTTTTAATACTATGGGTGTAGATAAGTTTTGTTATAGTATTTTATTTAAAAAGGCAAGAAAATTTTAGCTTTTAAGAGTTATTCACAATTCTTCTATATTTTTTGCTTAGTAAACTCGTGTCTTGTTGATAAAGGAAGGTATAAACAATAAGCAAAATTGTTTCAAAATATGTAGAAAAATATTAACAGGTACCATGGAGTAAAAATTACTTATCAACAGAAAAACAATGCATGTTCAGACACGTCTTCTCAAGAAAAAAATTCTGATTATCTAATTAACAATACCATTTAAATTTTGAAAGAGATGTTAAATAATAGTTATAATTCATCCATAATGACAGAAAAAAATAAGAATCTAAATTGACAATTCATATTCAACACTATTCATTGTCATTCGAGTCGTTTACCTAATGTAAAAGTGATTTTACTACACTTGTAATTTAACACTTATTTCAAATAAACAGTAACATATTGCTGAAGTAAAGTGCAAATTAGCTTGCTTTGTTTGAGCCTTATAGGATGAAATATAGATTACTATTTTTCAAAAGATACTGCAAACGAATATTTCCATTTACAATGCATTGTGCACGTGGATATTGTCTAGTGGAATCTCTTTTTATGGTGAGCTTTATAGTTACGTATTTACTTTTCGACCGAGGTTTTTTGAATAATGGTTACCTACTATCAAAAATTTAATTCTAAATATTTAGATGTAATAAAACCTTTCCCAACTTAAGCTTTTTTAATGTGAAATATTTTCGAATAACTCAAAAATTTGTTGGGTGAAGTAAGGTTTTATTAATCTCACATAGTAAACATAGAAAAGCTTTGAAAAAATTGGTGGGCTTTCACTAATTTGTTTGTGTAGCAACGTGTTTTTTGGCCGCCTCCAAAGGTAGAAAATGAGCGTTCTAGGAAATAATTAAATCGATGAAAAAGAATAGCATATGGGTATAAGAGATTCTGCGATTTCATTTGATGCCGCGTGCGTTTTATTACTCGAACTCGGTTAATCTACTGTCTAAGCAGCCGATGTCGGTATTCAGTGTTTTCCCGTATTTGGCATAGACTCGGTTTCATTGGCAATGGTTGTTTTTGTCACATAATCTCAGTTGTTGACAAATACTTAATTCCCCATTGGATTTAACTTAGACATGTTTTATTTAATTAATGAGGTATCGGCGCGTCCACTTGCCGACATCACGTATATTCATTGATATTTAAATAGGCGCGTGGAATTCCAGAACGCTTCCCGGATTCGTCCCAAAGATACTGCTATTTGCAAACCGATTCTTAAACGTGACTTTATTTTAATTGGACGAAAAGTTATTTAATTAACTCCAACTTCCAAGAACTTTGCACGTAAATTTGAAAATCTAGATAATTCCGCGAAAACGCTTCCAGCTCGCTTAATTGATCGACGGCTTAAAAAATGATCCGAAAGCCCAATGATTACAAAAAACAACGAACCACTATCAAGTAATTGTTACATGTCAAAATATCTGACCTCAATCTAAACCTTTTTAACTTTCAGCTTCAGCTTACATTTTTTTGGTTTTTCTTTAAGTCCTACGTAATTTGTTGAAGTCTTAAATGAAGATAATAATTGTTATAAAAATTTTCAGAAGTACGTACTGGTACTACTGTATAGCATGCATGGCAAGTGTAGTTCAGTCGCCTTAAAATAAATTACTCGATTTTTTACAATTGCAAAAATAGCATCTCCACCTGCAAATGTCTTTAACGATTATTGTTGTTATGTTACTGAGCGTAATACATGATGTCGGTTGTTGGAGAATGGGTATTTTTTACTTGGGGAAGAAAATAGGTAAAAAGCAATATTAATAACAATACAGAATAGCCATTCAGACTGAAGTTAATTGGAAACATAATTTCGCTGTAAACTTATTAAACTATTTAGTTAGTGCAAGAAACAATATAAATAGTCTAATAAGATTTTATTTTATAGCGCGCTGCTCCGTTGCGTGTTAATAGATATTAACAAAACACATAACAACTCGTGGGAAGTCACAATGTTATGCTATTGCGTCTTCATCTCGCCGATATGCCCTCTAACTAAACTTCTGCTACTTTCTCGTAATTACATTAATTAATTTTTAAGCGATATGAAATGATAGAGAAGTTTAAATGAGTTACAAGCTATTAAATTGCACTCTAATATGGCAAAAATCAGCTGCGCATTTGTAACAATTTAAAAAACATAACAGCAAACATATAACATTCAATTACTGTCTTTCTAAGTACCTATATTTTTTCAGTATGACTGTGAAGACCACACACGATTTCTAAGCATCCATAGTTTATAAAGCGGCCATGTTCCAAACGTTCGACAAACTTGACCCATAAAGAAAACGGCCGAAAAAACTCATCTCCACTTTGATTGTAGTTTTTATTGCAACCAACAGTGTCCGAATGATTCAGTTACAGAAATTTAACATTTTAAACAGCAATTAAATTAACAAAGTACTCGTAGACACATTATACAATCTCATTTTCTCTATCACATTTTATTTGTGGACAACAGTGAGGATAAGGCTTTGAGAGGTCGCCATCAACTACTTGACATGGGGGTTCTGCGAAAATCAGAGGGCATCTAAAATAAATCACGTCACAAATTTCATAAAAAGGTATAGTTGCTCCTGGTTCACCCGGTCACATCAATACTTCCATCTCCACCTTGACACGTTGCTTCTGCACATATGCCTGGAATAGGTTTCGTTTCACCATCTGTCATATTTCCCAAATTATACTCTTTCGTATAACAGCCGCCCGTTTTAGCTAAAAATTTCAGTTATTTTTTATTTCACACGACATTGTGGATTGGTCTTACATCCAGGACTCGATTCAATGATACCCACCCATCCCTTAACTTGCCAGCAAAACATCAACACGAAGAATATTGCAACAATTTTCGCGCTCTCCATCTTAGAATCAAATAACTACTAAAAGTAGTCAGTTATTTAATAATCTCTCTTGTGTTGTGTCAACATAATAACCTTTAATCTAGAGATAATGATGCATAATCACATAAATATTATTTATAAGAAAAAGAATTATCATTTTATGGCGTTTTCAATGTTTCACATGTATTGCCGTATCGCCTGTATTTTTTTACATTTAATTAATAAATATAGGTTGATGATTCAAGAAAGCCGTTTTATTCGTGTCGGAAATTATTTAAAAATGTTATTGCTTGGCTGTATTTGAGTACTTTTATTACAAAAAGAGTGTTTTATGCAGAATCCAAATCTTGAACAACATTACGTGTCATGAAAATGTTTCTAAACTTAGGAACGTTTGTGTTTTACAAATAAATTCGTAACTCAAATTGTATTAGATGATCGTTCTCACCCTTCCATGATTCAACCAAAAATATCTGGGAGAGACCTTATTTATTTAAACTAAAAAAAATAATGATAAGAAATGAAAATAAAAAACTTCTAATGGGACGAAAAAGTCAACAAAAATAATAAGGACTTTTAAAAATGTCATTACAAGATCTGAACTGAATCTAACATGAGATCGAAAATATACTGGATAAGAACAAGCTGTGCCTGCGGAACTTTAGCCACATTTTAGCCGTTTATTTACGGCCGCACTTTTGAGGTTATGTTGTCTTATGCTGGTTTTACACAGCATAAGATGTGGCTAAAGTTACACTTCACTTTCAAGGCTTGCTCTAATTGACTACATTTTTGATCTCATGTTATAATATGTCTAAGAAAATTATTTTGAAATTCGCGGAAGGAATGACTGAACTGAAGAAATAACTCATCGGGAAAAGTCTGCCAGACTTTGACCTGACCTGACCTGATCTGACCAGACTGAATATTTAATATTTAACGCAAGGTGTTCAAAAATTAGTAAATTTAATAAAAAACTCGGTATTATTTGTAAGCCTTTTCACAACTTCATTTTAGATTTTTTTCATAAAATTATTGTCGTTTTTCTGCAAATATGTATACTTACAGTGAAACACATACACACGGTAAAATAATGGTCATTGTTTTAGTCGAAGCAGCAGTTCTCAAACAAATAATATCAAATGAACTATTTTCTGCTACACTGAATTTTTTAATTTTAGGGGGGTTCTTCTATTATACAGATCATCTCCTTTGAATTTGAACCCCAAGATCGTAAACGTGTAAGTAAATGGATTAAAGAGTGCAAAATTGTCGCTTTGGCATTTCGAGATAAATGATCTAGGAATGTTCTGCATTTTTAATTTGTTGAATTCTCACCACCATTACAAAGTTAGGTACGTGTGTAGAATATGCGCAATGTAGAGTCCGTGCCCAAGATGAAAAATAATTACATGAAAACTTATTAGCTGATTTATATATACAAGATCTAAACACATTAACGTTTTATAAAGGAAGTGTCAGCTTACAAGTCCTATGTAAATTACTGCGTAAATTACGTTGATGACTTTTTACTCTCGACTTAATGCAATTAATTTCAAGCGAGTTAAATGCTCATTTTTAACAATTACTTTCTCACAAAGGTCGGACTCTTACGGAAAATTATCTTTTTCTTGGCGAAACTGGAGTGGAATTTTATTTGTACCACAAGGCCACCGAAACGTGAAACTTTTTGTGAAAAGTTTTGGGAACAATCTTAATAAAATAAGAAAATTACCTGAAAATTTGGCGTTTGAATTTTCTTAACACTATTGTCAAACCAACCAACGATTTCTAAGATTGACAATTTTGAGATGTCCTGTTTCCTGATTTTTGCAAGTTTTTAAATTTCCACTTTTCTGAGTGCTTTCGAGCGTTTTGGATAGGTAATAGTAAGAAGTCAAATAAAGGGTACTATTTTTGTGATCAATAGATCCGGTTACGATGGTCACTTGTGAGTTCTGTTCACTTTTATTTTATTTACTTACGATAAGGATTAAATTCGTAATATATTTCTTGACATTCTTTTGGTATTAATTGCCGTACAGAAATGTCAAGGTTTTTGTAGAAGCTCTATATAAATTATATTACGGTTTTCTGTCCCGCATATTAATTAAAGATGAGCAAAACCTTGAATGTGCAAACAAGTTTTAAGCATAATAAATACAGGATTTCACCATAAAAATTGTGCATGTTTAGTTACACAATTTCTCGGCGAGGGCATATTGTCTAAGAACAACATTTAAGTCATTTACCGTGACAAAAGTCTTATTTGCGTTTGCATCAGACAAAAACTTGGTGCAATTAGAGTTATCAGAACCTTGACTGTCGCATCCAACAATTCCCATTCCTTTCGCCGTTCATTTTTCACTATTAATGAACAAGTAATAAAATGCAATAACAAATATTGGAATGAGATCATCAAAAAACATGACAAGTTAACCTTTGAGATTACAATTTGCCATTACTTACAAATGCATAGTTCTTTGAGATTCTCATTTATTATTTATAGGTACTCACTACGGTAGCTCATCCTATTGCAAAATAACTACCTCAATATAATTAGAATTTTCTTTCAGCGAGATACCTATACCAATATCGTTTTATTATTAAAGAGTACCGGCTGTAATTTATGCAAAACTGATATAATACTTTTATTTCCAAACATCTTGATCCTAAAACGGCACATAATGGGCACCGTTGACTTGTGTGCATCACACATCGAACAAGGAAATTCTTTCATAAACCTTTTTTTATAAGAAATCTCTTTTCTCTTGCGTCACTAATAGAATTGTCACAATGGCAATGGATAAAGCAAACAGGTGCTACCGCGAGACTTTATCCTGATGCGTGTTAAAGAGGATAATTAATAGAATTTATTTGAATAAATAAGTACCCGACAATTCAACAAGGACTAACAAAGACTGACACTAATGCAGGTTTTATTAATTTTATTTGCTAACTTGAATTTTTATAACATTTTATAAAGCGATTGAAAAAATACAATTAGCAACTACTCCTTCCACGACAGGGAGACGATTGCGGAATAAATGATTATCCTTAACAGAACGTTAATAATCAAGAGGGAATATTTAATACAATCAGAGTTTTTCAAAAAATTTATAATTAATTACTATATGATGAAGAGAGAATTATTTTATTTTTACAAAATACAAAATTTGTAGAATTTCGTCAGAAGACACTCAAGAAATTCTGAAATTGTTTTAGGAATGGCATGTCCACAATTTCTTCTGTGCAGAGCATATAGTTTTAGTGTTTTTTTTTTTTGAGACAGAATTTCAATAGTTCCATGGGATTTCTTCGAAACAAATTGAAAAAAAAATTATAACAGAAAAGTGGCTCACAGAGTAAAAAAAAACGTTGATGAAAAGCAAAAAATTTGGCTTTCAGGATGTGTAACAAAGAATCAAATAAATATTCATAATATTCAGGTCCTGTAATAATGTAAAGTAGAATTCTAGAATAATGTGCACTAGACGTAAAGATGCACATACATATTATAATCGCTGATTTTGGTACCAGTATCAGCGATTATAATATGCATTTTTCTAATCAGTTTTTAATTTTTTATGCTACAAAGTCTACTAAATACTGTGCTATTTTTATGAAATAAAAAATTTTAAAATTTAGCCTCTTTTCTAATTCTGTTAGAAAATCTGTGTTTTTTTCACAGTTGTATTTTTTTGTATGTATGTTGTATGTATTTTTTTAAGTAAAATTAATGAAGAATTAACGTGTTTTGCAACTTGTTTCAAAGATCGAGTCACATTTCAACTTTTCTTTTTCTTAGTAAACATACCGGGTGATCAAGAATGACTTTGAGTTGGGAACCAAATTATTCGGCTGTTTGCAATAGTACAACCGGATAGCTTTCTTTTTAAAATTATTATAAGCCTAAAATGATGGAACTTACGTAACATCTAAATAAAATTTCAACATGTACTGTCAGTTCAAACAGTCATTCAGTCAGTTTTTTACTTTGAAAAGTTATAAAAACTGCAGTTTTTTATTTTTACAAAGAAGTGATAGGGCACAATGCATAATTCATACATTTTTCAGCCTTACTAATAAATAACAAATCCCCTTTTTCAGTCAATTGCAGTGAATCTAGTTTGTACGCACAAAAATGTTGAAAAGGAAGCATAAGGAATTGCGGCTGATTTCTAATAAAAATTAGACAAAAATGTCATCAACTGGAACAATAAATGTCCAGATCTGTCTCAACTAAGTACATATAATTTGTACGACGGCTGCAATCAAGAAATGTTTAAAGAATGTGACAAGAAGTTGAACGTTGTACGCAATTTGTAATGCTGAACACGTAACTTTACCCTAATTTAAAAATGCTTAGATCACGGGTGACAACAAATCTAGCAACTTTTTCACTATTGCAAAAATCAAGACGAACACAACACATGAATATTATTAATCAAATATTACCAATGACCTTAACTACTCAGTTTTTTTTATCAATGTCTACTAATTAATTTAATTTAATTTACCAAAAATATTTTACATAAAACCATAAACTGTGGAAGACAAAATATAAAATAAGAATAGCAATGCTTGTATTAAAATATGACAACCAACAATACACGAGCCTTACTGTTTCTGAAAAATTAATAATGTTCTGAAACAAAGTCTCATTATTAATACGTTAGCGAGCGTTTATGTCATATTTTTAACAGAACGGTTATCTTATGGGTGTAATTACTGCAAAATTCTGTTAAAATTGCGCTAAATTATCTACAATAAAAGCGATAAATGGGTTAGTTTCAAGTCTTGACTAGAAGTTTTCCCATAATTGAAGATCATAAAACATTTTATAGTTTTAGTTTGAAACATTATAAATCAAGTTATTCCAATAAATACCGCACTTATAACGCCGTAATTAAACGCAATTAAACTCACAGTGATGATTGCTAATTATTGTGAAATTAATTTTATCAAGTTTCACATTTTACATAGGGATATACATCTCGGCTCAATTCGTCGTTTGCATAATTTTATTAATTTTAAAATCGTACCCATCTAAATGCGCCACGAATTTAATTTAATTTATTACATTCATAATTAACTAATTAATTACCAAAACTCATCTACAGAAACAAATTAATTAAGAGCAACCCGTTTTTAAAGTACCTACTTATGTTCAGCAAAAATTTAAAACTAAGTATACCTACAATTTAAAGCTATCACAATAAATTTTTAATAGGAATAAGCTTGTTTGTGTTTTAATACAATTTTTCCTAATTAAAGTTGAAACAAAAAATTGCATTCAGGGCAAGCGCCTTGATTGCATCTTTCTAGATACAGACAGTATTTTAGACATCTTATTTCCTCGATTTCGGTTAGATAAGAAAATTGTTTTCTAATGATTGCTTAAATTACCATATTATAAAAACACTATCAACACTATCAGCTTATAATTTTCATAAATTAAATGATAACAAGTTGATTCACACATAAATATCGGCATAAAAGTTTCGCCTGAAGAGGTCTTACTTTTTCAAGATTTGTTGGATTGCCTTTTTCCGTTCTACAGTCAGTTTTTGCAAAATTGAGTAAATCAGGAGGTAATAAATGTTTGCGGAACGCATCAGCGAGTGATTTGTTTCCGGAAAGAGCAAGAAATTGAGCGATACAAGCAACCTATTGAAACAAATGGTTTATGACACGTAGTTGCGGATATCGTCCATTAAAAGGACTGAAACGTCTGGTGAGTACATATATAACCGAGCAACATTAAAAATCAAATTCTCCAAGTCATAATATACCGATAAAGTAAGAATTAAATA
This sequence comes from Tribolium freemani, assembly GCA_939628115.1. NCBI lineage: Eukaryota > Metazoa > Arthropoda > Insecta > Coleoptera > Tenebrionidae > Tribolium > Tribolium freemani. The sequence goes on along the minus strand of OW626785.1, from coordinate 11,528,309 downwards.
ATCGTAACTCTGTCAAATCTGGAGTCATTTTGCCATGTATAATGTGCATCTATTTCTTGTATATTCCCTAGATAGTCAATGGTGTAATTTGTATGTGTAACACCGTGGTTACAGCAGCAGTTAATCTATTTATTGCTCTTGCAAAATAAAAGAAACTATTTCACACTCGCCTGGAGAATTGAGACAGTTGTAGATTTAAAGTAACATCTGCACTTTCCCAGAACTCATCGTTGTCGACGTGTCTGCAATATGATATTTACTTTTAGAAATTGAAGGAGTGGATGCGCACTCGACGAGCATTTCCGCCAAACGATATAGAACAAGTCGGCTAAAGTGCAGGAACTAATCTGCAAAGACCATTTTCAATTTATTTAACTATAACGTTTTCACCGCAATAATAAAACGAAATTTGAAATGTGGCTTCAAGTTTAATAGTTGCGGTAACACGCCACATGACTCCAATAAATAATAGCGCGAAAGGAGGAGCCACGGCAATTATTCTTGTATTACAATAACCATAAATAAAATCAAGTGGATCCTGGACCCTATCATGGGTGGGCACTAAAACAGACAATTCTTTTACGTCTTATCATGGTATCTTGTCTCCACCCACTGCAGATTAACTTGTAACGAATTAGTCAATATTTGTTCTGCCGCAACGTGGGCAGGCTGTGGTAAACGAACCTTTGCATTTATAAATAAATTGTTATTGATTCCACCAAATTTTGATACGAAGCCCAAAGTTAGCGACCTTTCTAAGCATAGTTTTCTATTTATAAACGGATCAGATAAACCAACGATAAATTATACCTGTTTTTGTACATCTTTATCATCGCGAAATTGCTACCTTTTAAACTATATAATTTTGTTCACATGAGACGTACAAACTACTAATTAAATTTTTATTTTCCAAATTATTTCGCCTTGTAAAATTTAGTGCAGCTAACGCTCTTTAATAACAAAATAATCTACAGTTTTAATAATAGTTTTAATTTTATTAGGTAAATTACAAAAGCACTTTTTTACGTATAAAAAAGGCATTTGTCCATTTGTGTACAGTGGACACTTAAGAGCCAAGGCAAAATATTTTTACTGTTTTTACTCACGTACTCTTACATATTTTTAATTAATTATTACTTTAAAATTAGTTTAACATTATTTCTTACCAATTTATTTAATTTCTCTAGTAATATTGGCACCCCATTTAAAGAAGAGGTTTTTTAAAAAAAGGTGTGGGGATTTTCAGGAAAGAGAAAGCTACAGAATATCTGGTAATGAAAATTTTGTAACTAGTTACGAAAATTCAGAAATCACAACCTAAATATTTGTGCCTTTGTTCTAAGATAATAGTAGATTATTTTATAAGGGGTAAATGTGATAGTTTATGTGGGGAAGCTGAATGCAATGAGGCAAATAATTCAGCTGAGCCACATAAACTCACATTTACTCCGAATAAAATATACTATTTTATCCGCAAACTTATTGGTGAAGAGTAAAGAGCAATTTTGAGTAACACTAATTTAAAGGTAAATGAATAAAATAATCAGGAAGCTTTGCACGTGAATCATTACCATAACAATGTTTATAAGCAAACGTCAGTTTCGGATTTTTGTGTTGAGATTTTCGAATGTGTTGAGTGTTTTTTAATTTAACTAGTGCAGCATCTAGCGCAGTGTCTCCAGTTGCACAATCAGGGAATCATCTCCTCTTCAGCGAAGCAGCGAAAAACACAAGAAAGTGAAAACAACGGTAAGTCATGATGACAGACAAAAGTAAAAGACGCTTTATCACATAAAAATGATTTACCCCATGTCCGATAAAGTGGTCCGAGAACTAGATCTTTTACCTGTGACATTCTGTCACAAATGTTGTTAGTTTTGTGACGTTTGCGGATAAATTAAATTAATTAGCAAGAAAAATCACTTAACTAACTTTTAGTTGTTACTTTCAACTTAATTTTTTGGTATACATGTAAGTTAATTTAATAAATTCTTATCAACGTGTAGGTAGAAGATTTTACTAGTTAACATCAAAAAATTGCCATGAACAAAAATAATTCTCACTTTGCTGTGTCTTAAAAACTATAATATTGAAATTGCTATCTCCAGATGTGGGTATTGTATATTTTCTAGCTACTCGGTAAATTGAAGAACTGGAAAAGGATAAAGAACTGTTCGTATTTAGAAGCTTAGAGCACAAGGAGAGGGCACGTTCAAATGTTTAATTCTGTTAAACACAAGAGTTTATTAATTTTGTCCTCAAAATTTTTTAGCATTGGATGGGAAATCTGTTTTGAAATCTGCAAACATTTTCAGCTTCATTTGTGACAGTATACATTTCCGTGCACTTTGAGAGTTAGAAAAAATTGAACTAAATTAAAATCATCCTTCGTTCTTTAGACATCAGAAAGTCGGTTGTACGTAGCTAGTAGAAGTAACTATCTTGTGAGTTTTGTAAATTTTGCAAAAAAAGTAGTCCATTAACGTAAAAGTCACAAAAGACCACTTTTAGAGATCGGTATTAAAATGAAATAATATGGTTAATATTTTTTATTATTAATAAAATAAATCATCTCGTTTTTTGCTAAAGAACGGTTGCGCTTTGTGTCGGTCCGAACGAGGCTCTCGTAATAAAGCTATTATAGGATAGATCCGGCTAATATCATAATTTAATTAAAAAATAATCAAATGCTGCGGTGGGCTGATTACTTGGACAGAGGTAGCCGCAGTATTTTCCCATGATTACGAAAGTTTAACAAGTTGCCACTAGAATCATTTTACTCCAGATTGTGATATTGTCTTATATTCTCTAAAACTACTTTGAAATGTAATTATAGAGGAAGTTGATGATTACGTCGGTGAAAAAAGTAATATTAGATCACGAACACACAAATATATCTTGAAGATTCACACGTAGAATTGTACTTACGTGATTATTTCCCTGCTAAAAAATAACAGAGATTTAAATGTAATCAAGGTTTATGGGGGGTTTTCCGGGCATTACAGTTTTATATCTGACAAAAAGTTAATTTTCTGCTAATTGCTCTCATTTCGTGTCGGGATGGCTTTGTTCTGGCTTTGGAGTCACCAATTTCAACAATGTCGTCGGGTACGTGATAATCTAGATAGCTTTCACAGAGCCGATAACCAGACTAACCCAGATTATATTTAGATAGAAATCAACGAAAAATCTGCATGCACAAGATTCCCACGCACGATGATGCTTCACCTAAATTGCCTTTTACCTAGAAACGGTAAAATATTTAAATTGTCTCTGCCTTAAAAAGAATATTGTGCCTAATAAAGGATTTCTTTTTTCTATAGGCAGTGTTATACCATTTGACACCACGATCAACTTTCCTTCGATCTATAAAAAAATGTTTTGGTGTTATCGAAGTGTTTATGTTAAAGAAAATTTGCAAAATTTAACAATATCTTACACATGTATAGGATCAATAATGCAGCTCGCAAATGTCGTAAAACCTCGCCGGTTGCCATCATGTTGGGTGCTTACATAGCAAAATCATTCATTAACGACTATAATAGTAAATCACATGACAAATACATTTTCTTTGCAGTTCTTTACGAAGAATGTCAGTCAGTTATGGATTTATCGATTGTTATTAGGTATAAAATTCAAAGCAAAAAAATTAACATTTTTTGAGCTATAAATAATAGAATTCATACCACAGTGTTCATTAGTGTAGGTCAAAAAATTTTCTTCGCAATATAAAGTCTCTCTCAGGCAATACAAGTGGGGTAACCTTTTAAGAGAGCAGAGAGCTTTACTGAAATCTACCAGAATAGAACTCAGCTAAGTGTGAACAAATCACTTCTATTATCTTTTCTGGAAATCATAAATCAAAAGTGAGCGAAGATTCGCATTCTATTTCTGGTAAGCTCACTTGTCTTTTCTGCAAGATTTATTCTCATCTCAAAAAGTCAGCCCACTTCCTTACTTGTAAAGTACAATCCACTGTAGGTAGGTGAAAACATAGCAAATAATGAACGAATAGATTGAGAAAACAGGAAATTGAAAATTTATTAATTTATCTTTTTTGCAACAATTAAAATTCAAGTAGATTAAGTTTTATTTTATTTACTTGACAAATATTGAACGATGGCAACCTAACAAGATCAATTACTAAAAAAACGTAAGTTTGTCTGAAGTAAAATTTTATCTTCCACTTGTATATTATTGATTCTTTTCGTCTATGATACGCGTTTTTAACATGAGATCGAAAATATAATGAATTAGAGTAAGCCTTGGAAGTGAAGTGTAGCTTTAGCCACATCTTATGCTGTGTAAAATCAGCAGAAGACAACATAAATGTGGCTAAAGTGTAAATAAACGGCTAAATGTGGCTAAAGTTCCGCAGGCACAGCTTGCTTTAATTCAGAATATTTTGGATCTCATGGTATAAACCTGTTCATTACGCTTTAGGGCCATAATAAACGGCCATAATGATTACGCTCGCTAATTCGTACTAATGCTGACAAAAATAAAAACACAACAATTTAGAAATCTTTTTTAATTTTCATATTCCAAGTAGAAAATAAAACGTTGTATGCACCACGGGCATAACTCGATTTTATAATTCTCGGGCAACTTACAAAATCTCGGGACTTTGTAAACTGTTGCCCTCGAATATAAACATCTTCATTATGCCCTTGGTACATAAATAACTATTTCGATATTTGCCATGATTACAACTTTCTAAGTGTCTAAATTGTGTTACGAGTATTAGTAATAGGAAATTTAAAAAAAAAAATTATTCTTCAACATTTTAATTGACGATCTCTGTTTATCTGAGAGCAGACAGTTTAATTTTATAATTAAACGCTTGATTTCAATTTTTTTTCTTTCTTTTTATATACAAAATTAGGAAAAGGAAATTGATTATTAGCTATAATTCCGATTTATTAAAAAATACTTTAAGTAATTTATGGAACGTTTTCGTTCGTCCGTACAAAAGAAGTGTAAATTGCAGGTAAAATTTTAAATTTTAAACATTGAAGTTTAAAGTTTTTCCGAAAAATGTACATCAATATTTTATTTAATTTTTAAATAATGTCATTATATTAGATTTCTAGAAGACATTAAATGAATTCACATTTTTTATAATTAAATAGGCACACTTATTATTTAACGTAATAATACAGGGTGATTCTTAAATAGACCGACAAAATTTTATCACAGTCTTGCAAGGATAAGTAGAGACGATCTGTACCATATTTACATTTTTATTTCGTAGGGGTAGAAACCCCTTAATCCGTGCCACTTACGGCGCTCATGAGTTTAAATTAGTTGTACTGGAATAAAATGTGCTCATTTTCATAATGAATATCGATAATACACAGTGATCATTGTTGCATTGATCAAGTACATTGTCATCAGATGATTATCATGCTTTCCACTAACTGTGCTAATACTACTTATGAACACATCAGTGGCGTACGCTTTATCTCCAACATAACTTTAAAAAAATTTATTTCGAAAACGGTTGTACAAGGAATTTTTTTATTATTTTTCTCAGCATGTACTCATTTGACACTACCATGGGTAGAATTTTGTCGGTCTATTTAAGAATCACGCTGTATACCGTCGTGCTTATTTACTTGAATCAAAAACATTATTAATATTAATTTTTAATTCAAATTTTAAGTATTACCAAATATTTTGGAATATTATTTTGTGCAGGTATAAACGCTAACAATGTAAAAAATAGCGAAATAATTATCTTTAGTACAATTCTATTAGAGAATGTTTGGTTACAATTTGCATTGCCACACATGAATCGATTTCATCTTTTCAACTGTAATCATTTTCCTGTCAATCATTATTATTCATATTCGTATCCCAATGAAAAATTGGTCGGGTAACAATGGCAATAAGTTCAAGCGACATCATGCTTCAATTCCACTCGTCATGATGAGGATGGCCATTGTTTGCAGACCTTGCGGTATCCTGTTGGGTCATAATTTTATTTGAACTAAAAATATTAAACACACAACAAGATCAATCATTCATGAGCAGCAACGCATCCTTTTGGGTCAAAAATTCTGCTTCTCCTCGGTGTTAATCTGCATGAAAATAAAATAAATTTCCGAGTCATAACGAGTCGGCAATGAGCGTAAGTGCGGTAGTAATCTCTCCTGCAAGTAGGTTCAGTCACCCAGCATTGTTTCCTCTATTTATGATCCTAGAGGAGATTTATAGCTCGATCATTGTCTACGAAGAAGCATCTTCGCATAACAGTTGTTCCGATAATCATCCCTGGTTTATGTACGCGGCGGATCCCGAAGACCAACCAGCATCCAGAGCAGGAAACGTGCAATTACTAAGCAATGGACAAATTAATTGGTGACTGGTTCGTCGCAATTCAGCAATAAATATTACGGCGACCGGTCCAGAGACATTCAATGCAGATTTATGCCCTCCAGCATTGTGCGCCTCTGCCACCACATGCCATAACTGTTATATTTTGCTTCTGTGCCAGTTCAATGAATAACATTAACCAAAAAAATACACATAAAGCAATAACTCGAAATTAAGGTTAAGCACCTACAGCAAGATGTTTATTTAATGTTTTACAAATTAATTGCTTTTTTCTTCTCGTAATTACAAGCGCAAGATCTGAACTAATTTGCGGAAAATGTGGACACATTTATACTACAAGGCAATTAACTGCTAGCCACATCAAGCATAGGAAGTGTGTTTTTATTTCCGAATCAATTAAATTAATACTAACTCAGTTTTACAAAAATGGACAACTTGTACGATTTACATTTTCCTTTTTTATTTATTTATGGACAAATATTTGTATAAATCAATAAATTATTTTCAAACGACTGGTATGCATGCTATTTTAAACGATTCACTCTTTTCACGGTGAAAAACAAGCAAGCTTTTGCTTACCCATCATCCTCTATTAAAACGCAATGAATTACATTAAGACACAAAATTCAACAAATCATTAATTAAAATAGCAAAAATCCACTTGTTGCTACTCAGCATGTTGGACATCGAAAAGCCATAAAAGTGTTTAATTTGTTTATCTGGTTTACATCTACATACAAGAAAATATTTAGAATTGTAATAATGTTACATTAAATAACTTTCTGCTAACCACCTGCTAACTTATTACCACTCTAGAAATTCGTAATTTTACAACATGGTACTGTTAATACGTTCTATTGCCTTTAGTAAAAACCGGACCTAATAACCTTTGAAAGTCAATAATTTAACTATACTTACTTCCCAGAACTTCTTCAAATTGCGTGTTGAAAATCGTGAAGCGTTCATTTATTGACTAACAATTTTTTGCCACTTGGAATAATATTGTTCTACATTTATTTTTCGTTAAATGAAGGTAAACTGCTTCATAGTCCAAAATCTGGCATAAACTGTGGCATATTTACATATAGGTTAAATGGGCTATAACCCAGAATTTTAGGGGCGGCAAAAATATTTTCATTTTGAAAGCATTATTTAAAAAAATACCAAGTAAATAGCCGGGTTATATTTTTTAAATCAATTGATCAGCGTTTTAGTTTCCGACGAATTTTTTTACTTCGTAAGTTCTCAGTTATTTGCTTAATGAGTTTTAAAAGGTTTTTAGTAGTTTCAGTTCATATTAGAGAAAATTTACGATGAGTAATAGTAGAAGCCTATGAAAAAAGTCACAAAAAAGAGTAAAAATGGCTACGTTTTTTTAAAAACATAGATTTCTTAAATAAATTCACAATGATTTTTTAATAGTTATCTTAGAAAATAGAGGAGACATTTAAAAATCTACTGCACGTTTGGTGACATCACAAAAAACTTTTTCAGATTTTTTAATTTTATTTTCAGAACTACCACAGGAACTACCTTGCATTTGTAGAGAACTTGTGCTAGAACTGGGTTTAGTATTTCATTCATGTAAACTGATTGAAAAAGAGTTAAGGAAATTACTGAATTTAGAGAAGATCGACTGAAAAAAAGAATGAAGTTAAAGGCAGATATATCGGATGTGTGTGTTAATTTTACTTTTTTTAATAACACTCATCAAGTACAACAACTTTTCTATATAACGTTTTGCAAAGTTCATATTTATTATTTTCACTGCTATTCTCCTTTCTTTTGTGAAAACGAGCCGGTCAGTGTTTAATAATTAGTTTGTATTCATAGCAACAGTTTTTATTGTTGTTTTAAATTGTTCAAACTGTCCGTTTCTATTACAACGAAAATAGTTCAGTACTTTTATTGTACACGTTTCAGTATGTTATCTTTTCCAAATTTTAAGTAAATTGGCAAAACTTTTATTGAAAAATTCCAAATAAAAAAATGTTTTAATTGTTGAGCTCTATATTACCTGTTAAAGTCAACACACGTATTTCTGATACACCCTGTATATTTATTGATTTGTTTTTAACAAATTCCAGTGCTCGAAAATTGATAGAATTTGATGTTTTTTGTTTTTTTTTGGGGTTTGTAAATTTTTCCTTATTTTCTATATTAACCAATAAATGTTTTTTTTTTGAAGAATTGTTGCAATCAGGGGCGTCAAAATTATATTATATATTTATGCCACTGGGCATAAACAAGTGCATTAGATTGGTTTACACGTAAATGAAAACACTGAAAACACAAACTAGTAAAGAGAAGTAAAAAATTGTCAAATTTTACTGAAAATTCAAATTGTTGAGGATACGTTTTTTCGGGTTGCTCCTGATAAATCTGAAAAAGGTAACAGAGCTTTTAGTGAATCGTCAGTGCAAACTTTAGTAAAATGCAAATTTTTGTCGGCAGCGCTGTTCGCCGTATAAATTGTGTTCTAGTATCCTGCAACGTGCCTTGAAAAGTAGATGCGCGTTTCATTTTCATCGCTTAAAGATTATCCTCGTGCGCTTGACTTAGAGCTTTAATCTAAGTAGTTTATGTAGCAGCTGACCGCTCGTACTGTGGCAATCTGCAATTCTTGTCAACAACTGCAATAGCGTGATATGGAGCGGCTGTGTGCACAATGCAATGGTGAAGCAAGCAGCATAGATTTGTACAACTTGGGTATGGTGGACGCGGTCGCAGCGACAAACGGTCTTTCCAGCTTCACTCCAGGAAGAACGGTGAACAAGCACGCAGCACTATCACAGCTTCTTGTTTTGGGTACCATCGATGCCCACTTGTCACCACTGGCTTTACCAGTTACCGACATTCCATAGAAAATCATTCCAACTTACCTACAATCACGAACTCACGGATTAGCCGCACACCGTCGTCCTTTTAATTAGATGGAAAGCAAAGCTCGAATAAAAAGCTCCTGCTTGTGGCGAATTAGTGTTTTTATTAATTTCCAAATTTAATTTTTAACAAATCATGTGTCAAACAATAAATAACTGCAAATTTTATAGTGCCATCTAAAAAAATAAAATCCCCCGGTCAAGTTTCATAATAATTTGCCAGACCTAGATATATCTGGATAAATATTTTTAAATTACTAAATTACTAAATTTCATTTAAATCTTTCAAATAGGGGGCAAAAATATAACTTTTATTATAACAATTAGGTTATTTTTGGACCCGGTTAAGAGAAAATTTGAAAAAACTGAATGGTCTTTTGCCCTCTGCTTTAACTCTCAAAAGGCAAATTTAAAATAGTCTTGGCTTGATTTGATAAATTTTCGTCTATTTTTCTAACGAAAATGTTAATGTTCCATATTTTTTAATTGGTCTTTTATCTTGTAGGTAAGCATTACTCGCCTGGCCGCAAATATAATTTTAGATTAAATATAAGGGGCAACCCGAGCTTGTTATCTCATTTGAATAGTTTGTGAGCATCGACAATTAAAAAGAATATATGAAATGCCTCTTAAAATTCATGGGACAGCCCTGTCCAAACACGAAGAATGTTTTATTTGGTTCTCGAATTCCTGCCCTGTAAGCAAGATAAATGTCCTGAATAATTTTGGAATATATACTTTTCTTTGGCATAATTCAGATTTCAGCCGTTTTTATTTGCAGAACACGCAGACAGGAATTGTTTTCTATATATCATGTAGTGCAGTAAAACTGGTATATAATCAGTGGACCGAGCGGTTAAGATATTTCGATGCAATTTATTTCCTTTACGATGTAAAGTGCTTTATAATTTGCACACCTTGCTTGGTCTGGCTTGCTGCACTATTTGACTTAAATTTATGGATTTTGCGGAATAAATGCTTTACGGTACATCCGCGTTGTAATTAAACACACTGATCAACTTACGGACAACGTTTTTCTTTTGAGAAAAAAATTACTGCTGATTTAATTAGCAATCACGCTACGCACGGTAGCTCGGTTGGATATAAAGCTGTGTGTTGTGAAGATCCACCGACAGTGTATAAATTGATGTAACGTTTTGCATTTTTTGTATAGTTATATCTTCAGACACTCTTACATAACTTAATAGTTGTAAAATGCCAAGCAATTAGGAAAGATTGTTAAAAGTTTAATTACATATTATAAAGTAATTAACTCAAAACAGAGTCAGTATTATCTCATCAACACGGTTATTTTACATCAATTCCGCCAATATAAAACGGATCAAATAACTGTTCCAATATTACAATAATCAAAAATTATACATTTGCTTTCCGGCTTTCAAATAACGCAATAACTGTTATTGCTTTCATTACATCAAAAATAGAATACCTAATAAATTTATAAAATAAAACCAAATACAGCCAAACGACAACAAATTTTAAATAAAAAATTATTTATTTGGAGATGTAATAAAATTTCAAAATATGAAGGTTTTTATATTTATAACCTTCCTGAAACCTCGCTTGAAACGTTAATACTTTGAAAAAAAATCAACTTCTTTTCTTAGTCGTCTAAAAGTTTTTTGGAACAACTAATAGTGCTTGAGGTCAAATCGAGCAAATAAAAAGGTTGATCTGAAACTCATCCTTAGTAAGTCGGAATGTCGTCCTAAAGGGAAAACAAATGCTATTCCAATTCTCCTTTCTACATTCCGTAAAAATAACCCTCTTGAAATAGCAACGATTTACTTGAGCTTTTTCTAACTCGAGTCATATTATTGCATAAGGTCGCTGTTACTGCATCAAAAATAGCGATTTTTAGTTTATGGAGCTATTTAAATCAAATTCTAACTACTAACCCTAAACATAAAACGATTGAGTTTACATACATGTTACAACTTAGAGAGTAAGTTTATTATTGTTTATGAAAAAAACGCAACCAGGTTCCAGCTGTTTTTGTAAAGTATTTGAAGAATCTTAGAACAAAGCGACCAAAGATTGATTGAAAACAGGAGTTGTCAAGACAAATACATTTGGTGCGAAAAAAAATTAATTTGATGCAGATGCAACAGAAAGATAGAAGGCAGATAGCGGCTACATAACTGATACGATCGATAAAAACTAAGTTCAAAGGAAACAAATGTTTTATTCAAGAGCTTAGGTTTCTACACTGGGGCTTAGTCAGATCGGATATTTTGTGAGCGATGTGATTTATTTTTTAATTTTGTGAAATTCCTACTAAACTATGCACTAGTTACTAATTAAAAGTTTTGCTTTTATTTAATTCATAAAATCCGTGTAATTAACCTTAAATAACCGATATTGGAACATCTTTAGTGAATGTATTTTCACTCTCACTATACTCGTAAATCACTTCCAACAGAGTTGCTTGTTTAGGAGATACCTACTTACTGTTAATCTTCACTATAACTTATTTCGTAACTAACCAGAAAAATGTAAAACCACTGATTTCATAAACTTGATACAAATTTTAAACAAATTAGATGTGGTGAAATCGTGGATGTTAATTGATGTTAATAAATCAATCGGTACGTTTTAAAATTTAAATCAGCTGATGAGTAACATTATTAGCGATGCCCAATTTGAGACTGGACTATAAAACAAACCGCAGTTGTCAAGTCGGTGATTTTCATACAATAAAGCTAAAAGTTAATATGCGTGAAACAAAACCTTTGGATATAAAATTTCACTACAAAACGTTCCAGTTTTGTAACCTTCCACTGAGGAATCTGAGGCTGTCAAAAATTTTTGTCAAGTACCATAAATTGAAATGATTATCGTATACTAGCAGGACCACCTTGTGTTGTACCATTTTGGTTTTATTAGTTGAACCAGAAAACGTCAATATTTCACTCAAGTGTCAGTTTTATTGTGCAAGTCTGAATTTCATCAGATGATTTAATTTTCTAGTCCAAAAAGGAATCTGTAACGCATACGTGCAGGGGCTATGTCTGGGGGACCGAAGGTAAGTTAAGTCGATGAGTAATGTCGCCGCTCCTACAGATCGGGCTGAGAGAGCAGAGCAGATCTTGTAGACCACCAGCATCGTCCAGCCAGACACGGCGTATGTCCTCTGACCCCGATACCATTACAAATACCCGAACATATCTCACGCCGTTATGTGAACCGGCTGTCACCTATCGCGCCATCAAACCTTCTATAATCGGTACCATAACAGGACGCACTACCATCGATAATACCAATACGCACTGTTGGCAAATCGAAAGATGAAACATGGAATTACAAAAATTTAGCGCTGGTGATTGTTGTTTTCCAATATTATACCCTAAACAGAATATGCAACACTGAAGAGAGGCTAAGGCTGACTTACCATATCCTGGGGACAGCTAATGCAAAACTCTTTCATCAGATGCATATTAATACAGCAATTTATGTACATACATTAAAAAACGCTTTACACACAACTTTCAATAAACCAGTGGAAGTGGGCGGCACGAAAAAGAACGCGTAGTACTTACTTCAGCCTCCACCAAATTTGCTACTTTTTTTGTGGAATTGTAGATCGGTGGTTCATTATAGGTTCAATAGCTAAACTAAACTAAACAATATTTGAATCTAAAAGTTATGGGTTCGGATTTAAATCAGAAAATTGCGGATTTGTCTAGGGATTAGATCATATAAGAACTTCGATTTCCGTTTTAAAGTAGGAATGTAACTTAACATTCTTCAAAGCTTTCAATTATTATCAGCAATTATCGCCTTCGAGATAATGGATTAAACTCTTCGATTATAAAATCGATGTTTGTTAACTTTAGTTGATGAAAATTGGTTAACTGGAATATAACGAAAAATGAATTGTCAACTGAAAATTAAAAACTAAATGTTCACAGAAAATCCGATGCCTAAATTTTTATTGTTTTTACGATTTCAAGTAACAAATTATGTTTAGTCAAGTCATATTTGGTAAAATTTCATCAAGACCGAAACAGCGCTTGCAAGCTTTTTTTACTGGAAATTGGAAGTGTAATAAATTACATACTTCATTTTACTTTAATAAGGGATCTGTTAACTGCAAATTTAATCACAGCCAAAACTTAACTCGAGGTTTATTTGAAATTAAAATTACTTTTAAAAAGCAGTAGAAATAGCTACAAAATTTGCTATTCAGTTAGTGAATAATAAAATAATAAAAATAAGTTGGTGAATAAAGTTGGAAATGAACACCAAGATCTTAATAAGGTAAAGAAACGTTTTGTATTTTCATATTTTGTCACTACTGAAAATTTTAAGACACTACACGTTTTGTTGTTTTTAAAGCTGTTTTTGAAGAGTTACTTAAAAAGAGCTAGATGACATTTATGAACAAAATTGATTATTGAATGTGTACATTAAAATCATCAGCAAATAGTAATGTTCAAATTAAAACGGAAACAATAAGGACTCGAAATAGGAGTTTCTGATTACCATTTCTATCACAATTTATTTTATAAGATGGTGACTAAATTTCAGGAAAAAATTGCATCGCAGGAAAATTTTCTTCTCCCAAACAAATTCTATGCTAACTAAAACTGAATTTTTTAAATTTTAAATTCAGTAAGATATTATTTATCTTTATTTCATGGGGTTACTCAGTGACGTATTTAGGTCTATTGCCGCCCAGGGCTACTTAATTTTGCCGCCCCTATGACAACATTTAGTCAAAAAAAAAACAACCATATTGATCAATTCAGAAAATAAGAAAAAATTTACAAACTTAAAAATTGGACATTTTTTATTGACAGGGGAACATTTTTTGTCGTATTTTGGAAATTTGTAGCACCTAACCTCTTTGTAATACAAATTATCTTTCAAAATTTTAAATGCTATAGTCCCTCTTGTGACACCTCAAATGAACTGCTATAATGCATAAACTGCTCAAAAAATAGGGATATTAATGTTTTACACACTGCTCTACAACAATTAAAGAGGTCATTGGAATCTGATAAAAACAAATCAGTAATCAGTATCTGCTTTTTAGCTTTATTCATACGTTTATTTGAATGAATAGCAAACCCAGTTCTAACACAAGTTCTCTACAATAATGTAAGATAGTTCTGAAAATTAAATTTTTCTACTTTTGTTTCGTACTGAGATCATTACGATACGCCATTTGGGTTTCGTAATATCCAACGGTGTGCTATAATAATTACACTAAAAACCAGGGTAATTTAGTTGGAAAATGATGGCAATCTAGTTTTTTGACAATTATCTGAGAGAACTGTCAGTGTCAATCGTCACCTGTTTCAAGTGATAATTTAATCAAATGAATCAATTTCGAAGCTTTAGAGGCTTTTCTACCATCCCTGATACGTAGTCCCTTCGAACACCTTTCGGGTAGTGTACAAACATGACTTCAACAGCCAGTGCAAGTAAGTAATTTGAGATTCCATTCTCCTTAGGCCAATTTTCAAATTCCGCGTATTTGCCACAAAAGCCCGTATTCGTTGAGGGGTAGATACATTGCAAAACGTCTGGACACTTTCAGAATACATTTTACGAATAAACTAATGACGATCCACATTATTAATTCAATTTCATGACCCACGCAAATACTGTCAACTGCCACAAAATTCCCTAAATTTCGAAATTGAATTTTTTTGTCAAAAAAGGTGCAAAGTAGAAAAAATAGTGTATGATATCTCGTTTATAAGGCATTTTGTTGCACTTACTCCATTATGACACTCCTCGCTGCGCTCGTCGTGCCACAATTCCGTGCGTGCGACAAAATGCGTCTTATAAAACTCGTATCATAATATACTATTAAAAAACTGAAAAAAGTCTTTATAATGTCACGAAACATGCACTAGATTTTTTAAAGTCTCCTTTATTTTCTGAGATATCTACCTATTAAAACATTCACCCAGTATCTATTTAAGAAGTTTTTGTTTTTCAAAAACATACCTAATTATTTTTACACGTTTTTCAGGACTTTTTTCTATAATATTACATTGTCGCTGACTTTTTTCAAAGATATTTTATAGTATTGTGTACTGCTCATCAGTCATCACTCATCAGTCTTCAGGCTTTTACTACCATTACTCATCGTGAATTTTCTTTCTATAATATAAATTGAAACCACTAAAAACTTCTTAGCGCTCATTAACTAAATAATTAAGAATTTACGAATTAAAAAAATACGACGAACACTCAAAATTTGATCAATTGATTTAAAAAAATGCAACCCTCTATTTACTAGGTATTATTTTTAATCAAAATTAACATATTTTTGTTAATTAAAATTAAAATTTTTCTGGGCTATAGCCCATTTAGCCCATATAAGCCCATGTAAATATGCCACTGGGCCTACTACAAAAAGTGACCAAGTTACACATTTTAAGTTTACGTTAACATGACCACATTTTTTAAAAAACTACGTACAAAACATAGGTAGGTACGCGGATTGGTTTAACTTCATTAAAAAGTCTTATGTCTTATGTAATTTCTTATCAAAAGTGTATTTGTAGAAAAGTAACACTGATTTATAATCTTCAATGTGTAAACTGTTTTTGTGAAAGGGATTATTTTTTTCTTGGCAACTTTGTTTTACTGTAAACCATAGTGATCTTTTACTAATATAGCATTAAATGTTTCTAGCTTTTGAAATGCTGACAAAATTTAAAACATTTTGAATAGTTTATTATTAACTTGCAACAATTTCAAGAACAGAAAATTCTAAAATTTCGCTACCAATTTATAGCTTTATACTCCTAAAAACATTACCTACGAATTAACACGGTTAGATTGATAACAAAATTGGCTGTGAGCCTACCATTAAGTTCCAACTAAAAAAAATAGTATAAAAGTGCCTAATGATGTTCGAAGTCATGAATCACAAGAAATTATTGGCACTTTCTTTTCCTGACTAAAAATCAACCAGACGTAGTGAGAAAAATGTTAAAATCTTCAATATCTTAGAAAATACAAAGGAAAAATGCAATAGTACGAGGTGTGAACTTAAGACCTATGGTAATATGATCACACTTTCTTACAATGATGAATTCGCAAGTGCAACGATCGTTGGCAGTTAATAAATAGACATCGTCGGTGGCAATATATAGGCAACAATCCAGTGGAAAGATTGTAATTACGAGTATCTTTAGAAAGTCAACCACAAATGGTAACATCAAAGATGCTACACTTAAATTACTGTAGCAGTTCCAAGACGTAAAGCCACAATAATGCACTCGTGACACTTAAATTACCCGGTAATTTTTAATTGCAAGCCAACACACAATGCCTCCATAATTTCGATGATTTTTCTTTGGAAAATTAATATTCTTAACACGCGCATAGAATAATAAAGTTGTGACGTTTCTTCTTCGTATGGTTGGCAATACTCTCGAAGCTCGCTCGAAAATGGCTATATGAATAAGTAATAAATCCTGCGGCGATTTAGACGCATCGCATAAATAAAATGCTTAGTTACCAAATAGTGTAATCCGACTGAATAGAAACTGGCGTACCTATAAAGTACGGTAGAAGGATTATCTTTTATTGCTTTATGAATACGGTAATATATTACAATCAAAGCGATGTGTATATGTGAGAAGAGGCCAGTCCACCTTTGGCTATAATATGTCAATCGAGATGAATCTGCGGTTAAAACAGCTCTCCTTAACTGGACACGCACGTTCTCCGCAACCCGCGATGAATGGAACGAAAGTACACACATGCAACCATAAGGAATGATATAAATTGCATATTGGAGATGTGCATCATCCTAGTTAATTGCTTAATCAACTCTGATCACTTCATTACGAAGCACAATCAATTCTTTATTTACATCACGCAACAAAAAACTTACGCTAATAATTGATGACCGGGCTTATAAATTATTTATTTTTACGCCTATTCAAAATAATTAATTATTAAAAAAGTATTTTACACGTACAGCACTGGAAATAAAATACGCACCACATAGTTTTCAAGTAGGTGTGTATTTTTGCCGATTGTAGGTGGTAATGCTTAAAAAGTTTAAATCCACTATGGAAAACAACTACTACAACTTCTTGCTTCTTGAAAAGTAATAATTACATCAAAGTAACTTTGAAGACTTTTGGATCTAAACTCTCACTCGCTTACAATGTAATGCAATTTTTTACTTTGCAATTCGAGGGCGGTTCAGTTAGTATACTTATAAACCAGAAACTGCTTAGAACTTTTTATTGAAACAATATTTTAACAAAACAAAACAAAAGTAGGTATATTTTCCACTTAGGTACTCTCTGTCTACCTCTATGCATTTATGCCATCTTTTTGGTAACTTCAAAGTACCTTCATTTTAGAAGTTTTTCTGGGAGTTATGTAATAATGAGTTTAAAAAAGTTTGTTGTCTACCGGATGCTCAAAAAGTGGCGCACCAACTCAATGGTGTGTGGTAGAGAATTGCTTACATATAAAGGTAAAAATAGTAAAAAAACTTTTTGTATTAAAATTATTGATAAATAACGAATTTTAAATAAATGATATGTGGCAACGTTGTCTAACAGTCGTGATCGCAATAGAATTTTATCAACCATAAAAATAAAAATAAATTAATTTTGAAAGGGTTTCCTAGGAAATAATTCCCAGTGTTGGCACATCTACAAAGTGTGATTTTTTTGATTAATTTTAATTTTTTTTAATTTAAAAAACGGCTAAAGTTTGATAGTAAATTTACAAATAATTATTTATCGTTTTGTTAGGGAACGGTTACTTAGTGTGAAACATAAAAACATTAAAAAATAATGAAAACTGAAGAAGTTAACAAAATAAGTCTGAATCTCCACATGCTACACATCTACACATGCTTCTCAACAACGTACCACTGAGTTGGTGCGCCATTTTTTGAGCACTCTGTATAACTAGTGTACTACACCTTTTTGTATACTCTCAACCCTTCCGCAAAATATTCACTGATAAAAATTTTTGCTCCACTTAATTTATCGAAAACATAAAATTCTGTTTCGAACCATACATTCTACAATTACTTTATTTTGAACATTCTTTGAACGAATTATACACATGGCGAATAAGTAGTACATATATTTTTTGATAATGTCTTCCGCCAATTTTTATGCAAAAATAGGTGAGATGTATCTTAGCGAAAAACTCTAAATCATCTACACTTAGCTAAAGTTGATTTTTCTATTATCAATCAGTTTTTTTTTCTAGTAACTTTTATGTGCATACGCAAAGGCGTCTCAGAAATAAAACAACCAAACATTATTATACGCAATAGCATCACTAATTTTGATTAGATTGTTCACCCTCTGTGTAGAAACATTTGGTAAACATAGCAGTAGCCAAAACATGATATAGTAATTTATGAAAGATATACAACAAGAGCTTAGAAACAAATTCATATATCGATTTCTTTATTTTTAATTAGTTAGACAAATGGTGTCTATTATGTCTTAACGAGTCTTTCAAAAGATGCCTATACGGTGGCCGATTACATTGACCGTAATATTCTCTACATGACTTCAGACCTCTTGCTAGCAGGATATATTGTTGTATATTACAATAAGACGGATTAAAAATGCTTGGATTATTTATAGCTCGAACACGCAGAGGTATGAAAATGAACTCACAAGCTTGCATCATATTTTGTTGTGGCAATTATGATAATCGAGGAAAAATCCGACCGAGATAAAAATCTTTTTAACACCTGCAACGAGTCCAAAAGCCACACACAAGAAGGCGTGAAAAGACTTAAATAGTGAATCCGGTAGCCACACATTGAAAGCGCGCAAAAACTGAGTCGTATATAGAAAAGAGTCAAGAAAAGTCATTAACACATCAGTGGAATGGTGATGATTAAAAATTGTTCAAATTTAATTAATTGCCGTGGTGAGATGGTTGAGCAAATGGTCGTTTCAGGAATTTTCTTGACACCAGTATTTCACTAAATAGTGGCGATTAATATCCTTAAGGTATCCCGAGTATTGGCCGCGGTTGGTCAGACATGGTCACTAACAGCTCGTGTTGAATAGATTACCAATAAAAACAGCCGTGAATAATAATACGAAGCGCTTTTTTTAATTAAGCGTTTTTCTGGTCGTTTCGCAGATTAAATAATTCATAGCACGTGTTTTAGCTCATGTCTAAGCAGATATTCAACGTGCCGAGATAGTAGAAAGGCATCTGGGGACATTATAGCCAGTTTGTTGGCGAAGCACGGTGGTGGTCTAGTGCCAAACATCCATGTATCCAAGTTTTTGTCCTAAATAGCGGTGTCTTGTTAAAACTTTGTCAGTTTATCGGGAAATAATTGTGCAATAGATCAAAGACGGAATTCGATGCGCAGACGAACCGTATGATGCTTTGGCATTTCAATGTCAGACAAAAGAACTTTTGCGGGCAAAAAAAATTTTACATGTTTCCTCACATGAATACTAATTGCAGCTAATACCAAACTAGAAGCACTGAATTCCGACAAATGCACTAAGCACACACAATTACCCCAAACGCGATCATTACAATTCGTTCCAAACTTATTTCATTAACATCAACTTAACATATTCATTCTCATTGCACATTAAATTTTAAATTAAACCTGGTTCTTCTGAATGCACATACGATAGAGAAGTCGACATAAAATAATAGGATTACACCAAAAATTAACTAACAGATTACCATTTTACTTACCATAACTTAAAATCTAAGGCTAGGTACGTGAAAATATAAAAAAATAAAAGGTAGTAAAACACTCTCAGTTAAGACATTTATCTGGGTTTAATTAACTAAATAAGAATCTAAAAACTTCACTTTTCGCAGCCACTGCTAATGTTTTTTATTTTTCTGTAAACAGAAATCAGAATAAGAAAGCTTCAGCAAGGACTCTCTGTTTTGAAGAATAATCCAATATTTAGAAAAATTTGAAAAAACAAAAATCAACACCAAAATTTCATGTTTTGTTTACTTTATCTTTAAGAATTTTTTATTGCATTTTTCATCGACGTAAAATGCAAGAACATGTAAAAACAATTTTTTCAGCTTATGTCGTTTGATTAGGCCGCGGATTTAGATACTCTTATTTTAAAAAATGGAAAAATTTGATTGTTTCGTGAATTTTTTAAGCGAACTGGAATATCTTAAGAAACAAAGCGAATCCTCTACAGTTCGTAAAACAATCAATTTCATTAAAGGTTCGTTTGTAAGGTAAGAATACGGGGTAGGAACTACTGATTGAACTACTGATTTAGACAATACAGTAGTGTCGCGATAATAATCCGGATGCTCCCATAATCCGGACTAGATTTCTGCTCCACTGTGTACTTTGTAGTCCGGATTTTTTCTTGATTTGATAATCCGGATTCACCTTGATAAACATACTTTACTGGTTTATATTATTTTCAAATAATATTTTGGTGGTCTAGGTACTCCAGAAATTCGTGTAGAGCACGTCGTAGTACTAGCAACATATTCGTTAAAAAAAATCCACCTGTAAACGCTCACAAAATTTTATCCTTCATATTAATCAAGCTAAAATAACCGATATTATCAAATGAATGAATTAATAAATAAAAATACTTAATTACATTTGAATAAATGCGGTTTTGTGCTTTTTTTCTTTAAAATACCTGTTTAAAGTAGTATTTGGTAATCCGGATTATTTGATATTTGATGGTTTGATTTGAATCGGATTATCGCGACACTACTGTACTATAATTTTTCAAATACCTACTTAGTTTACAGAGTAGAAACCAAAAGTAACAAAATACAAAAATGTTGGAAAAAAAGTAAGGAACTAAATCTACAAAGTTTACGGACGCGTCATTAATTCCAGTCAAACGTCGGATTAACTGTCTGTAAATATAGAATTAAAAAAAACAGAACAAAGGCGTGTTGTTTTTGTGGACTTCTTCACTGTAAAATTTTATCGCTTAAATTTAAAGCTGATTCGGCCAACTTTTACCCAGCAATAACTTGGGCGTTATCACGTAAAAAATATGATAAAAATCGTTTAGTTGAAGCTTTTAATGTCGGTACAGCACCATAATCCTGAAGCACCGTTTTATTTTTCCACGTAATGTTGCAGGTCAGCTTTCAAACGTAAAGTTCAATATTTTTATGCGCGGCTTGAGATGAGTATTCCTAACATCGCGTGAGCACAGATATGTAGTTGATATAAAAGACATGTTGGTATCGGTCGGTGTGGGCGCAGAACAACTGTAGCGTTCTGCCACCCAAGGTGTTAGGGTCACGCAACACCACTGACCCTTTATTTGGTGTCATTTCACACCCAAAACCTTAGTTTTTATTGAATTTCAAGAATTCAACGGCTGTGTTAATGGAATGCGGATGATACGAAATTCTGTTTCATTTCGCGCTTTATCTTTTTTATACGCGTATACGCACATAAATAAACCGAACGATACAACATTTACATTATTTTTCCTTACATATTCAGCCACGTTTTACGAGGCTTCGCCTTCACAATGCGAAAATTTTAAATCACAAAATAAGCGGCAATAAACGTGATTTTCTGGACAAAGGCGAACAAATCACACGTGAAAAATTGATGCAAGGAGTAAATGAAACACTGAGAGAAGTTCTTTTTGTAAAAACATAACATTTTATTTAAAGCAAAAATATAAAATTATATAACATTATAAGGCACATTTTTACTGGCCGGATACATTTTAATACTTAATAATCTTGATACAATATAAGTAGTCTGGCGATTTATACATCGTTATAAATAAAATGTACAAAAAATAATGCTATATGAATTGTCTACCCACAACTGACCTTTAACGTAATATAAATACATACATCAATAAATATACTGTTCACAGAGAGATAAACTGCTTCCTTTTAATCAGTTTAAGAAAGTAATTCTGAATTGCAGTATCAGGTACTAATTTATGATAGTAATATCATTCGAATCGTTCCCAACATTTGGAATGTTCATGGAAAATTTCTCACAGATGATCCCTAGAGTAGCTTTATGTACAAAAATTATATATTACTCTTTTTTGCATATTTACAAATTGTCGAACACAAGTTTTATTGCAAACAAAAGACAATGGCAACATATTAATGATTTTAAGAATCATGTCACTATGGTAAAACACTGAAATTGCATTGACAAACCTAAAGTACAATACTTAAAACCCGTTTAGATTAAATACAACAAAAACTTGTTTTAGTCCTAACTTTTGCATTTTGTACAATATTCATTTTATCATTTTGACACATTTTATTGTATTGTCTCGACACAAAATTGCAAACACAAGTAAACAAACTTCTACCATATTAAAATAAACACAATTATGTTTTTCACACAAAAAATTGTCCAACATAATTTCTTCCCTAAAAAGATAAAACAAATCACAAGAATTCAAAACTGGCCTTGCTGAAATAACTTTCAAGTCACAAAATTACTAAAACTAAAACTTAACTCGAGTAGTTCCACTAGTGCCAAACTGCCCGCCATTGAACTATGCTGTTGTTCAAAGGAGTTCCCAAATAAACTGAAGTAAAAGAAAATAGGCAACAACATATTTTCTTTACAAGTGGATGTGACTTCCAAATCAAACCATTACCGCGTAAGTCATATTTAAATATTTGCAACCAAATTTTTTCCGAATTGGGAAAACTCTGAAATACACTAAAAACAAATCCATAACATTTTCCGCACTATTTAAAGGATTTTTTCATTAATCATTATACAGGCCACAGGGTGAATTTTAACTTATAGGCATAAACTTAGGTAATGATATTGCCAAGTAAAAAAAATCTAGTAAAAGTTTTTTAGTTACCGAGATATTGCGTAATAGAAGCAGTATAATACCAACATTATCATTATTTTAACAAGCTTTGTAAACTGTATACATCTATTTTCGCAATTTGATATTCGATAGTGACAATGAAAAAAAAAGTTCTGTTTAATTATGAGTTACATGCAAAATAAGTAAAATGAAACACCTTTTCGCCGAGATAATCCAATAAATTAAAAACAGTATTTTTCGACAAAAAAAATCAAACATACAAAGACAAAAAGACAGCAAGTACTGTTTCTTTAGTTATCGAAGTATGTAATAATTTTTTTAAATTGTCATTTGTCACTATCTAATGCTAAATTAAGAAGATGAATCTGTACCAGTATACTGAGCTTTATCAAAATAATGACACTCTTGGTATTATTTAAAATTTAAATATTTAGAAGTGTTTTAGTACGCAATATCTCAGTAACTAAAAAACTTTTACTGTACTATTCGTTACTTTTATTATTTAACAAAAACCATCATCCTTCAAGTTCATGCGTACAAGTTAAGAAGACTCACCCTGTATTTTAAAACGACAGGTTTTTGTTGCTATATTTTTTTTTCATTAAGTTTTTCCTAAAAAAAAATTGAAACTATTTGATATGGGATAATAACTGTCCGTAATAGTTTAACGTGGGAGCAATCGCAAAGAATCATTCGTTTCCTATTTTTAAATTTTTTTCATTTGGACACTCGTTTGAATAGCATTTCAATCAGACAGAAGGCTTGCTAGAGCTAGAGTTTATGGCTGGTTTCTTGTGAACAAAAACAAATTTGAGCATAAACTTTCGATTAAGAAAACTTCGAAAGGAACTATGTTTAATACATTTAACAAGACTAAAATCACAACCCGCTGGAATGGAGTTTCAGTTAGAGACATCAGTAGTTTGTCTATCTAAAGTCAAGTCTAAAGGCACAGGTTTGAGTGGCTCGTCGACACCAACGTCTATACAGAGTTCCTGATCACTATCTGGGGACGGCAGCGCCGTCCCCTTGGGCGGGCTCTTGACCGACAGGTCGATGGGCTCGACCTGGTCGGGGGCGGCGGCGGCGGTGGTGACGGGCCCCCGGGCCCACAGGTCCCGCCAGGCCGAAGGGTCGCTGAAGCCCTGCAGCGGCGGCAGCCACTTGGGCAGAAAGCCCCCGCTGGGGGAGATCGAGGGGAGAGAAGCCGGAGACACGGAAGGAGCGTTGACTAATGCACTAATAAATTTCCGTCTATCGAAGCACTCACTATCACTTGCCGGAGACGGCAGTTTTTTCACGGAGAAGTAGTCGCGATCACTGGAGGGTTTAATGTAGCTAAAGGCGCTGGAGGAGCGCAGCTCATCGTCAGGGTCGGCCGAGGAGGCGCCGCTGTCCGACTCCGAGCTCTTGGTCTCGCGGGAGGCCGTCCTGGGGGCGGCGCTGTGGAAGAGGGGCGACAGGTAGGGGTGCGGGCGCAGGAGGTTAGCCGCCGCCGCCATGTTGGCGCCAGCCTGCTGCTGCTCCTGGAGGAGGCAGTGGATCTTGAACCAGTTGGAGCGGCGGCCGTAACGAGAGCCACTTTTCGACATACCGACCAAAAGGCACTTTCTTAAGCGGCATGCTTTGCAAGCTGTCCGATTTTTTTTGTTGATCACACATTCGCCGTTGTTTTTGCATTCCGATATTGAGCTGATATTGTTGTACGTTCGACCGAAGAAGGACTGCAACAAAAAGAAAAATTCACTGATTTGCTCAAACTGATTTGTGAATTATATCACTACATTTTTAAGCCTGAAAGGGGCCACATGTCACTGGGGTATTTTTACCTACACAAGATACCATCTTCGTTTTTGGAAACTGAAACGGGTTTACTTCACAGTATCACCTAAATATTCGCTTTACTCATCCCTTCACATAAAATTTTCGCTTTTTTTTTGTAAAACTGTCGATTGTAAACAAAATCGAGGAAATCAAGGGAAATCATGAGAAATCATTTTTAAAAATTAGGGAAAATCTTTAGATCAGGGGAAATCTGGTGTGCAAAATTTGGGGTGTGATTTACAACTCGTTAAATATTAATTTTTTTTTTCTCTGAACATATGAATTTTTTCGGAATTTTAAATTAAAATTAATATGTATTAATAAAATAAAAAATATTAATTAATCGAATTTTCATAATTTCTATAATCGTTTTAAGTAATAGGATACCTAAGTGATGTATTTTACAAAAAATGCCTAACAAAAGTGCTAACAGTCCAAAATTATGTTTATTTAAATTTAAAATTTTTATTTAATTAATATTTTATTTTTTGCGGCTAACGACCTTTCTGTACGTAGTTTTGCGTAAAACAATATAAGCATCGTTTGTATTAGGATGACATAGGACATAATAGGATTTTTTTCGTGCAGCGACTTCTCTTAGTATTACCTAATCAATTACTAATTAATTTATTTTAAATATAAGGAATTGGAAAAAAAATTCATTCACATGCATTGAGAAAAGTAGAAGTATTTAACAGCAAACGCTAATTTATCCGTAATTATTAGCTTTTACTTTTACTACTTTTAACAGACACCTTGGATAGGTATTATTCGTAAAGTTTATTTAAAAAAGGCGAGGTAGTTGCAACACTTTTGAATTGTTGAAGAGGTAGGGTTTACATTATCTACGATTTATCCTCGGAATTTCAACTGACAGATTATAATGGACAAGTAACAATATAACTTTGTTTGTTCAGAGATCTCTTAGTTTCTTTTACATTAAAAAAATATATGATTAACTTTATATTTGCTTGGCATAATACATTCCGTGTTGAATTTTGAATTAGATTTGTATTGGTCGGTATTTGTGTACTTTTTAATTGTAGAAGGAACTGGTAAGCGTATAAAGCTCTTATCCACAAGTATAGTAGGATTCAGGATTTTTGCAGGAAGAAAGTTAAAACACTCAAAACGTATACAGAGCAACATGCAAGAGCATCATTTATTTATATAGTTTTTTTTTGTCAAACAAACTGGTATTACGTATTCAAATTGTGGAAAGAGAAAATTTTTTCACATCCTTTTCTTTATTGCCAATTAGAATCTTCAAAAAATTTCATCTTTTCCATTTCTAATACAAAGATAAATTATTTTGTGGAAACAAGAGAGCAGGACCACCCAAATAAATAGACAGTTAGATATTCTGAGCAATTTGAGAATCTGAAGCATAAATTGGCTTTGAGACCTACATCGTCAAACGTATTTTGTTTCAGCATCGTTATAACAACAGTAGAAGGCAAATTTTGTACAAATTATGGTTGAATCACAAGAAGCAAAAGTTGTAAAAATACCAATAAAACAGGTTTATATTAAATTAAGAAACAAAATGTGTCACGTCTAGTGTTACTTGTCAATTTATGAATTAATTTAATTGTCCTCATTTTCAATTTTTATTAGAAAATACTTCTAGAATCTACGAATTAGTACAGATTAGCGAATTCTGTGCAAATAATGATAAAATTAATGTGTTTAGAATAAAACTAGAATAATTTTTATTTTTTGAACGAAAGATTTTTAACCACAAATTTGTGGTATTCGAACATGCGTTTATAATACTATTTTATTTCGCGTTGATGTCAATAAAAATATAAAATATCCGTTAATTGTTTTGAGCAGTGCATAATACTTTATAATTTATAATAAAAAATAATAAAAAGGATAAATCTTTATCCTTTGATACCACATTTCACATTTTACAGAGAGCATATCAGTTGAAAGCTAACCCTTCATAAAATAATAAAAAAAACTGAAACAGGGTTAACATAACTGTGAAAGAAACAAATTATTAAAAAATTCACGGTTTAAATGTCTGATAACTTACAATGGAAAAGTGTTCTAAATAATTAACTTTAATTTTGTTATAATTATAGACCTCCAAGAAGTGAGTTAATGGCTGGGAGAGGCCTTTACATAAGTCACTCATTTCAGTGATATATTACTTTAGATTGCAGTTTTTTTAATCATTCTCTACAAAGCTTTCATGTAGTCTTTGAGAGGCTATAAAAAATAGGAGCACGAACAATTAAAAAAAAACTAAATCTGCAAATCCATTAAGTTCTATAAATCTTTATTTGTAAGGAGAAATAATAGCAGATCGTGCAAAGCTGTGACAATAACACTTCCATATTCGATTTTAAGATGCGAAGTTAAGGTGTCATCTTCACACCATTAAAGCTCCCATATAAGGATTTTAATTTTTATGAGTTTTTTCAAAGAAAACCAAAACAAGTTTTTACATAATTAGCAACTTTTTTAAAACTTGGTCTTTACTCTTTATCGACAATTTATTTATATCTACTTGGAAGAAAATGCGGAAACTGATTTTGTGCGAACTGTCTGGTACATAAATCCATTGATCAATCAAGTAAACAAAAATATTGGCCTGCAATATCGTAAACGAGTGACATTTCGATAAAATTTTGGTAGGTGTATAGAATTTCATGGTTAGGCAGATAACATATTGAGTTTCCGTCGCGCGCACAATATAAAAATGTATTTTATTGCGGCAATTAAGTGCCTTTCATTAAATTTCTGGATCATTTAAATAAATCTCGTGTAAAATAAAATAATTGTCACAATTAATTTTTATCGAACGCATTTTGTTCCCGTGGGCGGAATTTATTGCCGTAATAATGTGAAATTAGTTTATTAATTTTAAGAAATGAATTATTGCAACACGAGATAAGTCTGTTACCCATTGAACAGCAAATGTAAATAGCGTACATAATCCCATACGTACTCCGCGATAA
The DNA here is from genome assembly GCA_939628115.1 of Tribolium freemani. Lineage (NCBI taxonomy): Eukaryota > Metazoa > Arthropoda > Insecta > Coleoptera > Tenebrionidae > Tribolium > Tribolium freemani. The sequence continues at coordinate 11,500,496 of OW626785.1, read as the reverse complement.
CATCTCCACATCATTAGCGAAGGCAGTTGACGTTGGGTAATAATATTTTTAGTGGATATGTACTAAAATAAAACTCTTTCTTGTCTATCCAACATGAATGTGAGTAGATTCGCATAAGTCACGATGTGCTGACCGAATTAGTGGCTTGTACTTTCTACACTCAAGAATCTAGACCTAGATCGAAACCTACTAAGACACGTCATATATATTTGCTGGGACAGGTGGATGAGTACGAAGAGACCTCAAAGAAAAGGTCATTCTTCCTTTGAAATATTCGCCTTTTTAAGGCGTGGAAGTGAAGGAAGTTGTCGTCTTTCTTGTTACATGCTGTACCTGGTGAAGCGCAAACATCGCCGACTCTGTTAACATTTCGTGGAGGATTGCGGATGTCACAGTGACAACATTATGTCTCATCAAATTAATATTTAGCTCATATTTCATGTGATGCATGGCGCAGGAAGCTACTGTCTTTACAATTTTGCATAAAAATTGTGGCGTACACAACAGAAGTCATTTAAAATTTAAAAGGATATTTTAGAAAAGTCTGCAATTAAACTGGACTTGATTTTTCGAGTTTTTGATTTCAATTGATTTCAATTCAAGTAATTAATGAAATATAAATTGGAAAAAAAAATGAACCTTGAACAGAATTGCATTTGGTAATTTGGTAACATTATTTTAAAGAAAATTGCCTTCAAAAAACTCAGCTTATTATAGTAGTGCATATGGGGGCAACAAATTCCCATGCAATAATAACAATGGAATTAATTTTGATTTTAATATTCTGTTATCTATTGACAACAATAACTCGTCTGAAATGTGTGTGATATTTCAACTTTACAACCATGACAAATTCTATTAAAAACATTTTATTTATTTATTTTCTTTCTCCTTTCTCTTAGCCCAGTCAAATTAGACAAAAATAAGGCGATCGGTGGAAAAAATTCCTAGAAAGTTGGAATTTTTTTTAAACGCTTCCTTTGCACTTGGGTTAACATATATCAAAAGTCCCCGAGGGTGAGGGGCGAGTTCGAGAAGGGGGAGGGGGTTAAAGCTGTCTTTTTTTGGTTTTTTGCTTATATCTCGAAAACGGTCACTCCTATCAATTTATATCTTCTTATCAAAATTAAAGCTGATAAAATTTCCTACAAGATGGTCCTATGCATTTTAGTCGTAGGACTAAACGTAAGCGAGCTACTAGCTTTTAAAGATTGGTGCCTACATGACACTGCATTATTAAACATTAGTATATCATAAGTATTTATATGGAAATAGTGTGTGTAAAGCGTTCCCCAACTAAGCTAAGAGAGAGAAATAAGGGAGGAAAATACTTTCTTTCCTCGGGTTCTCCAGTTGAAGACGACAATTCAACATGTGGGGATGACCCAGAAGATATGATAGAATGAAGTTTTGGACTCAATACATTCAGTTTATTCTAAGTTTGATTCAAAACATCCATACTAAATCATCTATCTATTAATATTCTACTGAACAAGACTGTAATTCAGTTTTCAATCTTTGGGTTGAAGACGAAAATGCAACATGTAAGGACAACTCTGAAGACTTCATTAACCCTCATGCTTCCCCTCTTCTCCTCTAACGAAGTGTTAGACCCAATAAATTCAATTTATTGTTAGCATTTCAAATCACAAAACATTATGTTTTAAATCACATTTTTTTAAATGATTATTTCTTTCCAGACCGATAACTTGCTTATGGTTAGTCCTACAACAAAAATGCTTTGGACTATTTTGTAGGAAATTTTATCAGCTTTAATTTTGGTAAGAAGATAAAAATTGATAGGAGTGACCGTTTCCGAGATATAAGCAAAAAACCAAAAAAGACAGCTTTAACCCCCTCCCCCTCCTCGAGCTCGCCCCCCACCCTCGGGAACTTTTGATATATGTTTACCCAAGTGTAAAGGAAGCGTTTAAAAAAAATCCAACTTCCTAGGAATTTTTTCCACCGATTTGTTTAATTTGACTGGGCTATCTTCCGTTTTCCTATTTTTGATCTTTAGTTTAATTAATTAATTTTGCCACATTTCATCTCTTTGTAATTCTATTTGTTTCTTATTTTTATTTACGCACATCTTAGCTATAACTTGTTGTTACGCATTTTTTGACATTTTTTTTATCTAATAATTACATTTATTATTTTCACTTCTGACAAAAATAAAAAGTATGTAACGTTTTGTGCCTAAACTATGCATCTTACGAAAAATCTAATTAGTATAACTACTTTAAAAAAAATTTCAAAATTCCTACCACGGCAATTTTTTTGGTAAAAGATTATGCTCTAAAAATAACTTCTCTTTTAATAAAAATAATTTTAAACCAATGTTTTTTTTTAATAAATTATTGAAATTGCGGTCTGAACTCATTACGAAGATTTTTCGAATTTGGCCGAAGTGGTTGTATCCACGGATGCTTTAATCCACTAATTTGATTCGTCAAATTTTTCGCAAACATAAACATCCATGGATACAACCACTTCGGCCAAGTTCGAAAAAACTTCGTAATCAGCTCGGATCACAACTTTAAAAATTTATTTAAGAAAAACTACTGGTTTTAAATTAATTTTATTAAAGTAGAAGTTATTTTTGGAGCATAATCTTTAACCAAAAAAATCACCGTAGTAGGGTGCCATTTGAAAAAAAAAATTTTTTTAATAACTCGAAAACTAAAAGGAATTTCCAAAAAATGTATTCTTGAAAAATGATCACATTTTTAAAGTAGTTGATGATGTACTAATTACTTTTTTTGTAAGGTACATATTTTAGGCACAAAACGCTTGGTTCCCCAACGCTGTATGTATTTAACTGAGGTTTTTATTTTACTGAACATATAGCATAACACACAGAACACTATTTATTAATCCTATGTTCAATTTTTAAAAATTCTAATCAATGCATTATTATGACTTCTTAGATCTTCTGTATTATATGATAAAGAATTTATTTCGCTGAACATTATAACAGTATTAATTGTATTATCCCCTGTTCAGTTTTAAAAAGTCCATGTCAATGCATTGCAGACAGTTCCATAGAAACACCTATGTTCAGCAAAATAAAATCTCTGCATAATTCTTTAATAATTTAAGCAATTAAAATAAACTAAGTTGCTTAATTTGGAACAAGAGATATTTTTCAAGAAAAGTTCAACAACAACAACAAATGTTTATTTTAGCTGGTTTCTTTCTGTAGAGGAGACATTGCAGTACCATCGAAGACTATACTCAATGAAATATGTTAGAAAATTATTAATTCAATTAAAGTTTACTGCGTTCATTACAGTAAATATCGAAATAATAAAGGAGCAGTAAGGCGTAATGGTCACCGACATTTCCTGATTCAAAAATAGAGGTAACGGCCATAAAATGTTGTCATTCCAATTGTAATTTAGCGTTTTATGGTTAATTATCTCAGCTATTTAAAATTACTTAGGCGAAGTGACTTTTTATTTTTATTCAGCAGCCATGTCATATATCATCTTTTTATAGGAGAATGTTTTTTTTAAACAAACAGAGTTGAAATATTAATTAATTAAGCGTTTCGGCAATTAGCTGCTACATAGAGTGAAATTTATAACCAAATATAAAAATGTGTTAGAAACGTGGGTATATTACCGGTAATATGGCGTAATAAAATCTGAGTAAAATCATAAAGCATAATGTAAGTCATGTGTAAAGTTTATCTGTAGTGCGCGTTTATCACTCGTAAGCAATGCAAGAATGATTATAATATATCACAGGAAACACATAGTTATAAAATAAATTATAGGACGAGTTTAAAACACAATTTTAGTACATCTAAGATTTTACATTTAATGTCTCTTGTAGCTTACTGCAGCGACCATGAATGTCAGCTTTCCGGATGAATTGTAGCCGAAGATAATTGTCGTTGTAGGACACAAACGCATGCAAGGCTTAGATTATCTTAATATACTAAGCTTTTAGCTTTCAATGTTATGATTCATAAAGCAAATGCACAGCCGTTGTAAAACCTTAAATATCTGCAAATGCAGCGCCGCAAAATAATTATTCTCTCTTTAAAGCACAAATGAAAAACTCGAAAAAATACGGACGTACAGGTGTCCTCCGATAAAAGCTGCTACATAGTCGCGACCAAATGGGCCAGAGTAATTTATAACCCTCTTAAATAGATTAATATTTTATGCAAATTGCTCAGCATTTTTTATTGTTTCACAAATTTTTCAACATTTTCTTTAGATCGGGATCAGTTATTTTGTGCGTGAGAAGCTGATTTTTTGACTTCAGGGCTGTCTAAAAAAAGGGCACCACGAAGGTGACGTTTTCTTATATCTCGAGAACGGTACGTGCAATAATGAACATAATAAGCCGATAAAATTTCCTACTAGCTGGTGTTAGTTTCCTTGCATCTTAAATAATTTTCGACAAATCCACTGACAAACATCGCAGTTTTTTAAGGAACTATTTTTACCCAAAAAAAAAAATATCGAACCTTCACAGCTTTTTGTCGGTGCGCAATTGTGGGTGTGCTGCTTTTTCAGGAGGCTGCGGCGGTTCTAATGACTTGGAGAGGAGTTCCAAGTGGAATAATTATGCAGTTATATAATGCGTAATAATAACGTTAAATCGAAGATAAACTGATTACAAAATCACACAAACTGTTGTAATATGAACGGGGCTGTGGCCCGCATAGGATCCTGCACAATACGGTTCTTTCACGCCAGTTCCCACGACCCGGACAGAGACGGCTTCATTCTGTTTTGCGTGGGTCAGACGGCAACGACACAAAATACTTTCATTTCCACCTGATCGGTCACAATTATAAAAGTTTTAAGGTCAATTACAACTATTTTAAATAGCAACAAGTCAACAAAAATAATGTTCCATTATATCTGAATCGATAAATCATATTCAAACACCTTCCCATTATTCCGCTATTCTAATTCACTCAAATGAGATCCGCTGAATAAGTTTATTATAAGTTGTGTGACCTTTATGTAAAAAGGTTCAATTCAATATTCGCCAATAAATTACCGGCGAATTTATTGAAAACATTAAGATTTTATTTCATTTTTATTGTGTTAATTAAATTTAACATTAACTAAGAGAAAGTCAATTTCATAACAACTGAAGTGTTATGCTTTTTGCTACATATTTCATCTTTAATGTAACACCGTTATCTCTTTGACATTATTCAAAATGACTATAAAGTTTCCAAGCAATTTTCAACACCTCGGGTTTCAATTAATCATCATAGCACCGCACGAGAAATTTTCAAACTTAATTAACGACAAAATTATTTCAAAGAGGGATCTCTGCTACCCACTCGCTCGAAAACAGAAAGGATAAGTCACATAATCGAAATATAACAAAGTCAAGGCGTGCTCCACTCTAAATGAAAGCATTTTTGCTTCAATGAACGCATCTTTCCAAGGTGAATCCGCTTTATTTGTGAAGTGTTGAAGACAAAAATTGTTATCCATTCAAATGCCTACACATTTTTTTAGGTGATGATTTCTGATAATTAAATGTGTGCAATGGCCAGCAAAGCGTAACAGTGAGGCGTTTCCCAGATCGTATCGGCGAGATTTTACTTGTTTAACGTTTTACACATTATGTATTATGTTTGCTTCAAGATTATGACAATTTCTGCTCAAAAACGAACAAAAAACACTAAAATGTTAACAAATGAAAGTTTGAATTATAACATCATCTTCGAAGAAAGCAGCTCGCGATGACATTATAATGCACAAAACAATTACCTAATTTATATCTCCGAGATTTGTAAACAAATAAACTTTAAAATGAAAGTGATATATTAGATTGTCCTTTAAGACGAGAAAGACCTAATATTTTGTCACAAAAATATATCAAATGATTCAGAGATGAGGCATTCTTTACCTACATAAAAATGCAACACAGTATGCACTTTACTGTATTCGTCTTATTACTTGAATCAACTGGTATAGTACCTGTCAAATTAATTAAACTCACCAATTAAACTAAGGTAGACAAAAATCTATTTAAATGTATTTTCCGCTTTTATTCCAATTTTCTTCTGTCCTAATAAAAAGTTTAAGGACCTGGAGTGTCCGGTATAATAAGATCTTCTGTCCTAATAAAAAGTTTAAGGACCTGGAGTGTCCGGTATAATAAGATCTTTAAATTTATTTGTCTCCTATTATTATTTTCAATATTATAAAATCATTTTTTCTGGGTCTCAAAGACTACCTAATAGTTTGATAAAAATGAGTGTTTGTTGTTTAAATACTTTATTTTTCTAGAGAAAAGTATTAAATAACAAACGCTTATTTCTGTAAGATTATTAATTTTTGAGATACAGGGGAATATACTTTTAACAGACTCACCTTGTATAACAAATCTCGATTTCATATTATGAATAGATCAAGGCTTATTATTTATTGGACGCAAAGTAGCACACATCATCTTTTGGCAAAAATACTCTAGGAAACAACAAATTTTTATTTTAATTTGCCTTGAATTAAACTGAACACTAAACTAAAAAAAAAAAGATAACTAAAGGAGAATTTTGCTGTTGGGTTGTGAAATGAGAAAGCTTAACAATTATTCCAGATTTTCACGTTAAAAATATTATACAAAATGAATTGTAAGACGAGTAACAGTGCAAAACTATGCTAACATATTCTTTGGCTGTACCCACTTACAACTAGTCCTTATAGCACCTTTCTCGTTCTCTGGGCAGCAATTTGGCGGATTTCGTGTCGTGATTAGTCCTAGTGGCATTGCTCTACTTCAAGCGCTGCGTTAGTCAAGAATTACACCGAGATATAAATTATTGCTGGGAAGCCGTTAGTGAATGATTAATAGCCGGGAGTTGCATGTGTAATATTTCACGATCGAAAAGCAAGTGCAAGGACTTGGGTTTCTCATGACTCGTGATGTTAAATCGACCACGGATACATGGGTACATCATACATTTGTCGTGTTCTGTGTTGGATTCCTCTTCCTCTGCATGTATTATAAAACACGGAATAGTTACAACCTACAAGTTGCAAGATGTTCTGGCAGTCTCCTACATGAGAATACATGAGTCCTCGCCTCTTGATTCACCACTACTGGGCGATCACTGAATCAGCCTTATGCCCATCACCATAGTCCCGATTTTTAAGTCGTTACAACATCTGGTTCCGGACGTGATAACAATAATTAATGAATAATGAGCCGATAAATAATGGTTAAGAGTCGTTCTAAAAAGAAACGGATTTAAAACCCGAATCAACACGCATTAAATCAAATTAACATTTCCAACATGTGCATCTGACTCGAGGCGCGATGGAAACACATATTTTGAAACTCGTCCGGTGAACTATGAAATTGACAGGTTCACCTTTCACGTCAGCGGTACCTTTATGTAGAGGCGTATTAGCAATTTTACTGTTATTTTTGACACAAATGAAAAAACGAGTACAGCTATCTCGAAATAAAAGTGAGCGTTTGAAATAGATTTTTATAATCACCACAGCGCGGCATTGTGAAAGAAATCACACGTCAGTGCAATATGTAGTGGTTTTGGAAATAATTCCAATTATAATTTTATTACTTGATTGCCGGTAAAAAACTAGAGTAAAGATAACCAATAAAAGGGCATGACAAAACACTCTACAAGAATATGTAGATACAGAGATGGATATCAAATAGATCAAGAATAAATTACACAAATACAATTGTTTGATCACAGATGCAATCTCACGCATCAAGGACTTAAGTGTCACGATCGATTAATTAATTAAACCAAAAAAAATAATTATAAGCTAGGGTCCAAAGTTAACTGTAAGCCGAATTTATGATCGCGGTAGATTGTTTCGGGTCAAATATTGGTTAAAGGGTTTGTCAGTTAACTTGGAAAAATTAATGAATAATTACCCAAAAACTTTTCTTTAAAGGAAACATTAGGTAATTTCGAGGATAATTCATTTTAGACAAAGATAGTTAAGAAAAACACTTAGATTTTTCTCCCACTAGATTTGGAAATTCTTCAAGATTTCAGGATGTTCAGCCATTGAACTTTTACATCGAAATTCCTTCTGTATTGGTAGATTTTAAAGTGTTTTTCACAGAGAAACAGATGAGACATTTTTATCTGTTTCAGTTTATTTGCAGCATTTTGTAATTAGTATTCAAGATGTAGCGCAGAAAACTTAATCCAAAAGTCTGGTGAAAAAAGACTTAAATAAATTTTTGTCATAGAAAATTTTAACTCATTTGGATGTCATATCCAATCAAGAGATTGTCCTAAACTTTGATCAACCTGTAGAAACATCACTCAGATCACCTTAGTAGATAAGTAATTAAATTTAATGAAAATAAATCATAAGCTGTGATCTCTACATTATTTAAAGGACGAATATAAAGTGAAGTGAAGTGAATATTTCAGTAATTAATTATTAATTAATTACTTTATAAACATGTCCAAATGTTGCCCAATCTAAATTTAACATGTAAAATAATCAAATCGTTTCTATATTAATGTTAAATTCCGCTGAGTTGTATATTTGGTCCCGCTTTTCTATTTTATAATAATTCAATTTTCCGCCGCCCTTAGTAAGTATGGTTTTAATTAGCTGAAAAAAATTGAAAATAACTATGAAAAACTTAAAATCAGTACTTGTTTGATTCGGTGAATTGTAACTCCAATTTTTTCAACTACTTTTACAAGGAAAGTTACTGAAAAAGCATTTATTTTTTTTATAATGTATTTGTAGAGCAGACCCCCTTAGGTGTTAATGCGCCCATCACCGTAATCTAGAACTGTAATCGTGTGAAGAACCACCGAGTGGAAGTTTCGCTAATTTAATGTATTAAATTTGACCATAGTGTAATTATGAGTTGACTCACACCATATGCTATTAAAATCGGAAACATTTTCCTATGATTATTTTTCTCAAATCTCAGCGAGAGGTGAGAGTATGACCTGGGTCGTCGGGGTCACAATGACCGAGCCTAAATACCACATTTTTATTAGAAAGGTTATTTTAATGAATCCCATATTTTCACCAACTTTACTAACGTAAAGACGAGCGTACCATATGTGTTAAATATTTATGTGCTCATTCTACATTGCCTGTGATAATAAATTCTCATTTTTTAAATATAAATTAATAATCTTGGACAAAACAGGCAGTGCCGTACAGGTGGTCTAACCCATAAAAATTTCAGATCAAATTAAAATGCTCATATTTTCAAAGAAGCGTGGAAAAAATATTGTAATAGGAAAACCCAGAATCCACAATGTAATCACGTATTAAAGTCAGAAGTAAAACAATAGCTCTAATAAATCAAAATGCTAATTCGTAACATATTCAAAATCTGTAATTTATGTTGTTTCTTTAATGAACATCTTATTACTACATGTGCGATACATGTCCATTAAGATTACCCACTTATACGCTTCCTAATTAGTAATAAGCATTAACATTCACATGAAGGTCAAAATCACTTTTAATATGTTTACGTAAACAAAATTATAACCAGGAAATAAATTATTACCAATGTAAGTGATGGAGTTGAAGATGATATGACTGATTAATCATCACCGTCAGAGGTGAAGTTCAGAAATCAAATTCACGAAGAAAGCATTAGATTGCTCGTTCCGTACTAAAATTGTGGCTTTTATGAGGTTTATTACTTTATTTATAGTTTTTTTATTGATGTGCAAATTACACTAGTGTGAAATCTTAAGACGATAACACACCTTGTGTTGTTTTGCTAAACATTCACTTTTTCTCCAAAACCAGATGTTAATAACTCATGGATGCTCAAAACAACATTTTTATTAAGTCAAAAATTAGCAGAAACAACGTTTACAAGTGCCACCTAAACCCATGACTTATAAAAGTCTGCGTTAAATATGTACGCGTTATAAAATTTATAAATTTCTTTAACCAGTTTTTATATAATCGTATTAATTAGTAATTATCTGAGTACTAATTTTTTAATGAATGTATACGATTACATTATCATATATTACCGTTTCTTTACATGTTATTTTAACTCGCTTTTTAGATGCTTTTAAATATTTGCAACAAATCAAAGAAAAAATGTTAAAGCAACACTAGAAGTAATGAATCTTGGCTAATAATGTCATTAGGATCGTTTCTTAAATTACATGAGATCGCAACAATTTCACAGGATGTAAAGAAAATTCTTGCTAAATCCGTACACGTAACCAAAGCTCAAAGGATTCATTAAACTAATACAACCACAATTAATCTTAATTAGTATCAGTTGTCAACTTAGCAGTGCACTTGACCATTAGAAAGTGAATAATTTCCTACCGGCTTTATAGCGATTTTATTGTGCAATTGTATTCAGTGAGTTGCTTCGCGTAGGTGTCCCTTTTTCAACATAACAAAAGGATTGATGTTTGCTTATTATGCGACGCCATAGTTCCTTTCGTATGCATATTCTTTAAATTAAAATAAATATAACACTTTCGCTTGCATTATTATTGCGAATCTAGTGGATATTTATGAGTCATTAGTTCGACATTCTACATCGGAGGACGCTTTCATTGCAAAAATATTTGTTTACAAAGCTGCTCGAGTGATTTGTTTCCTGGTCAACACGCGCTGACACTTTTCCCCAACCGCTTTTTAACCGACTGTCTGTACAAAATGAACGCTTTGTAAGAAAAATTGCCTTCGAAAAATTAACTTTTTAATTGAATTTGCATATTTGTATTTGTATTTGTAATTACTTTTCACGATCAATTAACGACTGAAAATAATTTCGAACTATAAGGTCAAAACAACTCCTTTGGTACCTTATTTACAAATGTCTTGTTCAAAAAACATTAAGATTTTTTATACCGTTGATTTTTATCGACTGAGCAGAAATTGTTTATCAAGAAAGAAAAGAGAGGAAGAAATTTTGTTTTTTCTGTACCAGGAACTTAGAGAAAAAGTAAGAAATATCAAATATTATCGAGGGTGTTAGGCCACATATTAGTCAACTCATCCTCGTATAATTTGCATAAATTGTTGTTTGAAAACCTTAGTAAAGCTGTACTTTCAGGAATACAAATATTTATTTCATAATTTCTACAAACGATCAAAGTACATACCAACATTTGTCGTGCTTGTTTTTTAACTGTAAAAGAGCCATAGTACCTAAATAATAATAATCGAAGTCTTCGTGTATCTAAATAGATTTTTACAGAATACGTCCTACATTATAACTAAGTTTAGCCACTGTGGGAGACATTTTTTGTTTTTTATTTTTAGAAATGTCTAGTCCTATACCCTTACAAACAGTTATAAAATATAAATATTTATTATTAATTACAAAAATAATATGTACCTACCAGTCAAATGAGAAATGGGAGGTAAACCGTAACCAAAATTTTTTGGAAGTACCTTATGATTTCCTTACCTGATTTTTATCATAGCTTTCCCAAGCTTTCCCAAGTTTTCCCCCAGTGCGTTCGTTTCGATTTTAATGGATTTTGCTAGATTAATTTTAAAATGTCGAACTCGTTTCTAATCGATTGAAAATTCAAATTTTTGTGATTGCCGAGGTGATTACTTACCCATTCTCAAATAGTGCAAGTACTTTTTTAACAAAATAATAGTAATAATACTTAGTAATCTCGATAATAATAAGTATACCTAAGTAAAATCAACACAAAACACTTTTTTAAAATGAAGTTACAGTTCGGTCTATAGAAAAGCTGTTAAAAATTAAAAGATAAAAATTCCACAGATATTTACAATGAGGGAAGCTTCAGATGGCGTACAAAACTACATAGTAGTAATATTTTAATAGGTATAAAATTATTAGTACTGTAACAAATAATTTTTTAAAATGTCGCCCATTTAATAATATAAAATATTTCCTCCGATTTTCCCAAACTTCCTTTAATTTCTTCATGATTTCCACAATTTTGTATACCGATTCCTCTGCAGTTCATTATGCATATCTTCAAAATTTCAGTATGACAATTAAATTTTGTAACTTTTTAAATGCATTGGCAACTTATTTTACCTATTTAATGTTTTAACGAAAATTGAAAATGTGGTTCATTTTATGTCGGTAGATCTTTTTCAAAATTTTCTGCGATGAAAAATAAGCGAGATAATCACTTCGAAAGGAAGAAATCCTGACGTCACAACCGCCTCTCATCACAGAGTCCTCTTATCACTGAACCCTCTCCTTCACTAAAAACTTGACAGATATTTGAACATTTTCCACACATCATCCACAAAATAAAAAATTAACTACTTTCTCGCTTTTTTTCTGTTCTAAATTTTGTCTTGAACTTCGTGAAAACTTCTCAGAAATTTTGTTAAATTTATCAAAACTCTGTCAATGCCACTTAAAAGTCAAAAACTATTTGATCTTAAAATTGGACCAAATGCTCAAGAGGCGGTTAGGACGTCATAATTCCAACTTTAAATCGAAGTAACTCGAGTTAGAGAACAGACAGAGAAACGGTTTTTACTACTATAATAAGCGTTTCCACTGTAATACTGTAATAAGCGTTTCCAGTACCTATGGCAATGCCTTTAAGGCTTCTATTTGCAAAGTTTGGCGGTCAATGGTGACAAACATTTTGAATTTATAATTTTTCTAATTGCAGTCTTAATCTTATTTGCAAATTAAATTCTGTTGCACGTGCATATTTGCATAAATAAGAATGAAATATTTAAATTGAATTAATCTGACTCATATTATTTCTTACGCCAAAATCATTTCGCTTCACATTTTTATAAAATCTGGCACGCGTACATAAAAAAACAAATTAATTATTTTGCTTTTACCTTTGATCCATTTAGCATCGATTTAATAAATGATACTTTCAGGTTACAGGTTAATTACATTTTGTGAGGGAAGCCAAAATTGCCAAAAGTATGAATAACGGTGGGGGCAGATATCTGTTGAATGAAATTAGCTTTGATTTAAATTTCAAAATCTCGAGTTAGAAGAGGCGTAAATCAATTAAGAGCTCAGCTGATGATTTATTCCGACAGTTATGTCACTTTCTGAGTGAGTTGTGAAAATGCAGTCAACATGCATTATTCACATAATCCATATTGGACGCGTTTGAAGTGAGTTTCTAATGAGGATTGATTCATAAACAAAAGGAGCGGGGTTAATTACAGACATTAGTGAAAAGGTTGAACTCTACCTGCTGCTCATCACTACATCACCACAATCGACAGGTGCCATGACATGCAATCATTTAGGATCTACAACTCCGTTATCCAGAAAGGTGAAGAACGATGAAGGAAACGACTCAGCCGCATTTAACATTAAACACAATGTATTAGAGACGCAGCGGTAATTACAGGGCAAGCGCTAAACGAAAAATTACAAGTGATCTCAACGATCGGTCAGGCAACATTTCGGATGTTAACCCGGAACAATCAGTAAAACTAATTTGCTCCATTGATGAAAGTGGCCGAATCCGCGTTTATGCAAATTTATTCAAATTCACGATGACACATTCGATACAATCTGAGACGAGCGCGACATTTCGGAACGTGTTCACGTTACTTAATTACTGGATATAAATTTTCATGTTAATTTAATAATATGTGTACACATGTGTAAACAGTGACGGACCGTCTGACAAGCTCAAATTAATGTTAAGTTGCTATTTCTAAATTGACTGTAATAGACCCCCTGTTATTTCCTCTTAAACTATCATGAGGTAAAGATTTCGACGACGTAGCGGTAAAGTCTGAATTATTAACATCTGTGACCTTTTGACTTGTGCGAACTTGGAAATTCTTATAATTAATCGTTATCGGGTGATCTGTGAAACATAATTTTATCGACTCCAGCTAATAAGGTAAATTTATAGCCAGCAGTATTATTGTTAGCAGCGCAAGCCTCTAATATACCAATATGAATAAATCATGATTCTATCTCCAGCCATAAATTTCAGTTATGATATTCACACCGGTTGCACTTTTGAGCACAAAATCTGCCATTTGTCCCCAATAAGCGCACAGAAGCCCGACTTTTATTTTCCATCAATGATCCAGAGAATAACAACCATCTGTGGTCGTCAAAACTCGATCGCGAGCTGTTAATGAACATAATATCGAGCGAGGAACCTTAATAAAGACACGGTAATGAATGAAATTGTTACAGTCCTCCTAACAGTAAATCCTTGTTTTACAACAGCGGGAAGAAAAATCCATTATGCGTTAAATCAACTCTAACAGTGAACAATATTTATAATTAACGCAAAACCATTTTGACGCCGAGGAATAATTTAAAGTGTAGTGTTTCCATAATTGCTGCAATTAACAGAACGATATCCGTGAAATATGACTGTTTTATCGTTATTGAAACGATTATGAACAGAAGATGGCCTTTATGCAGCCGATTCGTCTTGATTTTTAATGGAAGAGATCATGTTGCTCGTTGTAATAAGCAATTACTCAATATATTATCTGTTTGTATGCAAATGATCAGCTTGCATAACTTCGCAATTAAATATATTGCATTCATGGCATATGCTTTTATAAATTGTCTATTGAAACGTACATCTTGGGGTCAATATAGCGTGTTATGAAACAATCATTCAATAAAACTACGAAATTTATTTGCTGTTGTGAGCCACATTTTAAGGAAAATTCATCAGAGAGGGTAATTCAACAACGAATAAACAAAAAACCAAAATTGTGGTTAGCCGTAATATACAGCGTGTACCAGAACTCGCTCCCCACCGGAAAGGTGCTAGTGGTAACAGCAATGGGGATGGCAAAAATGCAAAAAAGTAGGTCTTTTATTCTTCGTTTGGGAGATACAGAGGTTTCAAAGTGACCAATCCCAGAAGCTCTCTCCTAGGTGTATTGCATACAGTACATTCGTTACTAAGGAATGAAAAATAACTCTAGTGCACTTTTTTATTGTCCGTTCCACATATTTTTGATTTCCTAGCAACATGTTTTGTTCCCGTAATCCTTCGGAGCAAGGTCTTTTGTGATTGGCTATTTTCAAACGTTCTTATCTCCCAAACGCAGAGAGTTAGAATTTTTTTGTAAAGGAACTTTAGCTTCAGAATTACCTAAACTATATGCACCTTTCCGGTGGGGAGCGAGTTCTGATACACGCTGTATTTGTTTATTCTTCTGTCGTCAAAATTGCAACACATAAACTCTAATCAGACATAAATACCAATTTTTATTACATACATAAAAAGAGAAAAAAACTGATCCATTCATAGTGCGAAAACTAGTCCAACTTTGACACTTGGCATAAATTTCCTTTAATAATACTTTTTCCAATATTTTTTTGGAGACTGGACCTCGCAAAAGGTTCTGCGACCAGTCGTAAGAACACACTAAAAACTGTTCTGCTGTTATTCACATTAAAATAACACTAAGAGTGGTCACCAGAGGACCACACTCTAGAGCATTGGTTCCCAATCTTTTTCACCTTGCGAACCCCTTTTAAAATCCAACAAAAATTGGCAAACCCCTTGTAGTAGGTAGAGCTATACGAAAACAATAAAATTTAGTAGGACATTTATTTTCCTTTTTGTACACTTTGAACTGAGTGAATGTTAATCAATACGAATTTAAAAAAACTAATAATTGAGTATATATTTTTTGTTTTTAAATATTTTTTTATTTTAAAATTAATAACGGAGTGAAGTAAATATTATGTAAGGGATGTTTTTTAAGCAGACATGTTAAATAGTTTTAACGTTGGCACCACCATAGCCAATTTATTTGTAGGAATTTTAGTAAAAGAAGTCAAAGTCCAGTGTTTGATTTATTTTGAAAAAATGTCATTCAGTGTTAGCAAAAAATCCTATATGAAAATCTAGATACGAAATCAGAGAAATAGGAACAAATTCCGTATCAGATAACAGATTTTGATGTAAATGTGAAGGCAAAAAATGCTTACTGAACACTGCAATTTCAGAAAGCAATTAAATGAAGGTGGCTGATTGCATGGCACTTTACGAAGGAATAGAAAAAAGTGCCAATGTTATTTTTCAACTAAGACTAAAGAAGATTTTACAACTTGCTTCAACTTCGAGCCCATTTCAGTTCAAATAAATTACAGTAAACTGATAGCCAATATTCATAACATCTGAATATTGTTTCCTTGGTCGAAAAACTTTTTTCAGTAGAAGCGTCCTTTTTCATTAAAATTTTTGTAGGAAATGCTCATTTTTGCCCATAGTTAATATTGTACAATATTATGTCTGTTCCTATTATAAGCATTGGGTTCTGTTTTCATAGACAAAAAGTGGTAATATCTGTCTTCAATAATAACGCGTTTAACAAACAAAAGTCTATCTAGATTCGACAAAAGACTAAATTTATATAAATCTTCAACATGAAAACATAACTAAATTTTTAAAGAAACTTTTAGGAACAAAAACAATAAACAAACACAATTTGTAACCCACGGAGACAATGAGCTGCTGCAAATTTTGTCTGTTAAGTTTATTTAAATTTATTATTTTATAATTTTCTACATTAGCTATTTAAAATTCCGCCATTACAATACTTTTTTAGCAAACCCCCTTTATACACATTGCGAACCCCTGGGGATTCGCAAACCACCGGTTGGGAAACACTGCTCTAGAGTGTAATATCTAATAATCATATTAATTTATAAATGTTTTACACACTTAACTAAATGTTCTAATGTACTTCCTGAGTGTACAAGGCATTGAATTCTAGTGTGGTTACGGTGCGAAAATGGTTTAACATAAAGGTATGCATATATTCAAATGTTTATTAAAAAAAAATACAAATGCACAAAAAAAACAAAATAAAAAATAAGTATAAATTACGAGTACACACTTATTTAACAAAAATATGTTTTGGAACAATATATAAATCAGTAGGAGAACCGTAAGGTCCTTTTCACTAATATAGTTCTTCATGTTTCAGCAACACAATATTATTGCTGTCTTGTAAAAGATCTAAACTCATGAACTGCCTTATTTAAAACCACTATTGTAAAAGGTAAGATGTTTTTCGGTTTTCAAGTATCTAATAGTATAGTAAACATAGTCTTCTTCTAATTCGGCCCCTTCCAAATCCGCGAAAGTTATGTTTTCCTCACAATTCAAGTTATCAAATTTTGTTCTCGCTATAAAATAATAACATTTTTAACTAAGTACTTATATTTAATACTAGTTCTACTCTAATACAAGCAAGAATACAGTTCTTATAATTGAATCAGTAACTTACCTACCTAATTCTGAGATATTTTCGAAAGTACAGTTTTCTTTGGTTTACAAAACTTTATGGACTTTTTGTAACATAATTTGAAAATTATATCAGCATTTTAAATGTCCCAGTGCCCATAAAAAATAAAATATGTTGCCCAAAAACGTGTGCTTATGTGCAGTCTGTCTCTCGTTTAAACTAAGATAAGATTACTGAACACTATGCAATTATATTTTACACTATAAACTGCAAACATCATTTGAGAGTGTAAAAAATGCACTTTAAAAGGTAAAATTCATGTTTTTTTGTAATTTCGATACTAACAGGAAATGTTTTTCAATTATAAGTTATTTTGTAAAAGATGTATTATGTTAACAGTCATTTTAAACATAATCTAGTCAAAATTAACACTAGAAAAATTAACCACATGCCAAAATGTTTTTATCTTTATTTTTTTTTATTGTGTAGCATCTACAGGAACACAGGAAAGAACATAAGATAAAAAATAGAGCACAGTAACTCAGTGTCTATCTAATTCAGATACTTTGCTCAACTAAACGTTTTGTCGCGTTTTCTTTCCTCCTCAGTTTCACTTAAAATTAGACAAAAAAACTTCGTTCACTTTTTATCTACGGTATTATAATTTTGCACAAAATTGAGCCAGAACTTGGCGTGCAAATAAGTCGGGACAACAAACAAATTTTGGCTTTAAGTCAATACTTTAAAAAGAAGCAACGTCTGTTATAGTGATGCCTTAACTTTTTCGAGTTTTACTAGCCTATTTACACCATCACACGATTTTAATTTTCCCCAGAACTTTGTAAAACGCGTTCATTTCGGGTGAACTTCTACAGGTTGAATGGCATTTAAAAATTGATTGTTTTGAAGAAAGAATTATCGAGGAAAACCCAAACAGAAACCTATTGATCCAGTTTTTTAAAAGATCATTATAATTATAATTGATTATAATAAATTAATGTTTTTCTAGTTGCCAGTTTGCCAATGAATATTTATCGTAAGAAATAGTTAAAAAATCTGAAAAAAATCACTATGAATAAAAATGTAATAATTATTCTAAAGCTAATCAATAAGGTTAGTTCAAATAATGTTTGATCAAAAGGGTGCTCATTCTCTAACTTCTTTTAATAAATATAGGAATTTTACTTAGAAACCCTAAGAAATGTTATAAACTTATAACATAGCATCGTCGTGCCTTTACAGAATAACACTTTTCTTGAGCACTTGTTGCAGTGGAAAAAATTCACTATGTAATAATTTTTATGTGAGATCATATTTATAATAATTATTGATTTAAATTTATTAAATTAGGAAGCAAACAGTTATGAACAGATCACCAAGTGTGAACATTTAGGTAATGCTTTTAAAAGTTCAATGATAATTTTTTACTTCCTATTTTTTAAAACGTCATGACACGTCTGCATTTAGTTTTAAAGAAATTGCCTGGGTATATTATCATGATTTAAAAAAAATCAGATTTTTAACGAAGTTTTCTAAAAGTTGATGTCCTCCGACCCCGAAAGTGAGATAAAGTAATGTAAGCAGTAATTTGCATTGTTGAAAGATAATGTCGATACCGGTACCTAATGTTAAACTCAACTATCTGTTCCGCATGATGTAAATTATGTGCGCCGCTGAAAGGTGTTATACATATCGTGTGAAATACACTTCGACGTGTAGAATAGATTAACATGATCACAATGTCTTTATCTCCATAAGCGTTTCATTTGCTGACCTTAAATATCGTTATTTGGCCATCATGTGTAGAAAATGTTCCGGAAAGAATCGAATCGAATGTAATGTGTTTGTCGTGAATTGAAAAGTAATAGTTTTTCAATTGCATAATAGATCCATTTGGTTAATTTAGCGTACCAATAAACTACTGCTTGGTATAAATTATGGCAAGGAAAAAAAGAAATGCCTAAAGCTGTAATAGCATGTGTTTGGAATAACATGAGCATGAATATGTTGCATAGTCAAAGCTTGAGATGATCTGCTAACCTATTTCTCAGGCTAACTTTCTTTGGGTGGGTGTATGGTCGTTTATCGGTTTTACACTGTTATGTATGATATGTTGTGCTGGTAACAAGGACGTAGGCAAGGTATGGGTGTGGAATCTGATTATCTATGATTTAACTCGATATAATATTTTATGTGTATAGCCATCTTCTTCGAGAGAATAATGCTTTATGTCGAGAGCTTTTAATTATACCAGACTAATTTGTATTAGCAGTTACTTTCGTGAGAACCTAGCACATCGCTACACCCATAAAAGTCCTCATTTTGTCATAAATATATTGGTATGCGCCTAACAATATGAAGCAGTTAACAACATTTAATTACCTCGACCTTTCGCTCCAGACCCGTCTTTTATCCTCTGCATATAAATGGTCCAAGATAGCGAAACCTAGCGGTCCAGTTTGCATTTCATTTCGCTCAAATGTCCACCTTGCGCGCCAGGGAAGAGCCATATTGACCGGCCGTTCTAAAGACCTTACACGAAATTCGTGTTTTCTGTGTACAAGAACCGTGACATTTAAATCGCGTAAATAACGTTAGTGTGAATGTCAGAGATGCACCTCTTATCGAATCTTATACAGAGGAACCGGTTCGATAATCTAATACGGACTATAGACTCGTGCCGACTACATTTAGCCTCAAAGAGCTGCGTAAATTTTATACTTTATTCATTCAAAAAGAAAAAACTACCCATGTTCACGTCGGCTATTAGTTAATCTCCGATTTCACATAATTTAAACGAAAATTCTTACACTAGGAAATAAATCCGCTCCAACAGTGCGCATTTAAATAATCATTCTTTTGAATTCCACTAAAATAATTTACGAGCTAAATTATTCCAATTATTGTTGCAAAAATTATGGCACTTAATTTTTTTCTTAAAACATCGCTTGGAACACACAGCTCGCGATATCTAGCACTTAGACATTTGATATTTATGGCCAATATCAATCCTCTTAACCGTTATGGTACTTAATGTCAATATTCAATAGTAAAAACGTATTAGGTAATAAAAAAACAAATTAAAAGCATCCTCACCAAAGCTCTCCCAAGTTTAATCAGCTGGGAATGTGGTTTTGGTTTCCAGCACTTGCTTCAGTTTGTAACATCAGTAAGGTCAAAAAACACCATTGAGTAACAATTTAATATATTCTGAAAATTGTAGCTTTCAATAGATGTCGAAACATTTGGCAAGTCATTAAAGTCACGCTTTATCTGATTTAGTTTGAGTGTGTTTTCATAAAATTTTAATGAAGTGCTGTGTGTTTCATTAACATCTGAAAAGAGCCTACAGATCCAATCAAAGTAGGTGTCAAGTATTAAGTCATAACCTGAAATTCGCAAGTTGTTTACAAATTTCGAAGACACTTGTGAACTTTGAACTGTTACAAAAGTTCGCACCCATTTGACTATTCGTCGAAATAGTTTAATTAAACCCGTATTTTCCATCTCCCCCAGTTAAAAAACCCAACCATAAATACTTATAAATTTGTGCAATATTTTCAGGAATTATGCCATAATATCTGTCTAATATCGCTTTATGAGGTCGTAAAGCTCGCCCGCCTACAACTTTTGAGAAACTCTGAAAGATGAAACTGGTGGAATTTAAAATGATTCCTTTTTCACGTGTTGTTTTGCAATATGCAAATAAAGTTGGATAAAAATGATCGTTTTAACATTTTATTAAAAATAGATTTGTCTCTTACAAGCGTAAACTTTTAATAAATCGAACCGTTTTTGAACCGATAGAAGATAACCAAATATAGCATATTGCCCAAGAAGTAGCTTAAACAAGCTTAATCTATGATCAGTTCGGAACAAATCCTTATTGAGTGGAGTATAACTCAACAGATTGATCTGTTTTATCTCTGCGCTACTGCTGAATCTAAAGATATTCGATCTGATAGATAACTGATGGGCAGTGTTCATTGTAAACAGTAGCTAATCTTTGAATTCATGCTTCATTCGTCAGAGAAAAAGCAAGAAAGCAGATCAAACTAATTTCGAAATAGGGAATGGAAATTAAACGTTCTTACTAAACGAGTTTCAATCAATTCTCCTATCGCCCATCAGTTTTATTCCTAGTTATCAGATTAGATTGCTTCTTTTGGTAGTCTTTGTACATACTATTCTAGATTTGGATATTTTAAACAATCACCAAATTCAAATGGTAACAAACCAAAAAATAATATTCTTTGCCTTTAATTAATTAATTAAGTAGTTATAAGGAATTATATAAAAATACAAAAATGTACATGCATAGAGAAAAACATAAAGAATTTAACAGCAAACGCTGATTTCTGTTTGATTATTAGTTTTTGAGATACAGTAAAATATGCTTTTAGCATGTCACTGAATTGAATTTCAATTATAAAAAATGTTTTTATTCAGCCTTGTAATGACAAGTTCTTTCGCAAAATTTTTGAGAAAAAAGATCCTTTACATTATTCACTTTAAATTTTGCTGTGAGACATTTTTCGTTATTTGTCTGGTGTTTTTAGGGTGCCTGTTACACATAATTTTTTATTCGAAGAACTATGCCCTCTCTTTTAATATTACCTTACGACAAAAATACCACAACTCGCTACAATTCAGAACCAAAAAAAGTCTTGAAGAATTGTATAATTTTCTCCAAAATAAATAGTACCTACAGAAAAACAGCTCATTTCTGTAACAATATCATGCACCCACAGTTCACGAAAAATTTATATGTTATGTTTATATTTATATGTATATGTTATTAGTATTAGTGTTTTACTACAAAATGAATCAACGTAACCCTTTCCTTTAGTTCTCAATTTGTTTAATTATAATAAAAATTAAAAAATTACATGTAAATACTAGATGAATTGTGTTTTGGACTGCACTATTTGTGAAACAGTATCTGCTTAGAGTTTAATGTATTTGTGTGAAATCATACGGCTACCGGAACGATATTAAAATCGCATATAAACTGCCAAAGATGTCAGCGATTAATTGCTTGCTATCTATTTATTTGCATGCAATGAGTTTTTTCGAAGTAGACACGGAACTACGTACCTACAGATGGAATCTATATTTCACACTTAAAAAGGAAATAATCATTACAAAATGTCAAAAGTACCCAAGTTTCGCTAGATATAAATTGCGACTTTTACACCAGTGCTTAATTACTTGTAATTATTGATAATAATTCATCTGCAAAAACAGCTTTCCCGATGGCATAGAGAAATTTTTGTATCTGCGAACTCTAGGAAACTCAGTGTGATTTATTACATCTGCTGTCAATGTGAGCCGTACCTATTTTCGTCCACAATTTAACAAAAAATAAAAAATCACCAAATTTTAGTCCTAGTTTTGCTAATTATTACTTGCAAAACAATCTCTCCACATTCGTGATTTCATATATCATACGCAACAATGTAAATGAGTTGGTATATCTATGGCAAAAGACTTAACATTGTTATTAAACCCACGCGTCTGACTAGATCAACATTTCTACCAACAGAATTGTATTAAGTTCGGAGAGTGTATCAGGATTAAACAATAAATAATGCCCTGTTAATATTAATGTATTCCGCAAGTTCTGATTCGATAATACGATTACGCTTACAGGGGCTGACTATAAACAGTTTGACTCACACTCACGCTGCTGCTAATCAGTTGAAATATGCGTAATATCTGTCCATCTTACACAAGTTATTGCTTTCCTGCTGATAAAGCTATGATTTATATTTGGTCTAAAAATCTGCACACAAATATTTTATTGTATTTCCCATCTTTTATTATTTCCAATTCAAGCTAACATTAAAATTTTAATTGAATCCGTACTGAAGTGATAATGATATCGACATTTTCACATCGCGGCTTGAAACATCAATCTTCCTTATCACTTGTCGTATCTTATTAATTTTGCATCGATTCGATAGAAATTTGCTAAGTGGATTTTTCAAAACACATTTTTTTCGTCGGTTGAGCAATTTTTAAGGGATTTAGACAGTCCATCAGCAAGGATTTTCTCTTTCTCTCAGAGGCATATTTTACAGAAATGAAGTGATTAGCATAAAATGCTGATAATTCAAGATGGGCCTTTTCGTAATTATTTAAAATTTATTGGTCTTTCGTCGAGTGTGCGTGAAATATTGGAAATAGTATTGGATGGTACAATATCTTCATCAGTTCGCCGTTAGTTGTTGAGTAATCCTCCAAAGTTGAATCAATCACTAGGAGGACGAGTGTTAATTGCGATGCCTTTGAACCCACAGGACGTCGCCGTAGTGTCGTGGTTTATGGCTTTATGGGCATTCGGTTGCGTCACGGATATTAATAATTGTTTCCGTGGTCGCCCGCATACTTAATTTATAATCTAGCGGTTGAGAATTGGGAGCGGTCATTAACGATACATTGTTGATATGTGGGAGAATTACCAATTATAATTGAACTTGCACATTCCAAAATAAAAACGTGGCACACGTTTGTGTGTAGCATTTATTTACAAATATCAGCCTACCAGTCGTCGGTGGTTGAATCTATTGTTGTTACCCACATTTTCTTATGTTTATTCATCAGTATTTAAAAATGCTGAGTGCAAAAAAATTCGCGTAACAGATTACACTTAATAGTACCACGTCCAAATGAAGCTATTTATGAACAGCCAGGAGCTACGAAAATGTCCGCCTTGCACTGTTGATCCTTTAAATTATCAAACATAAGAAGATTTATTTTTTGCTGTTAGCGTAACAACCCACACGACTCAAAACCAAGACAAATCTCTTATTTGCTTTTTTTAAATCATCCCAGGAGACAAGTCAATATTTTATGTTATAATCTATGGAAATATTAAAAATAGACTAAATAAAGTTGGTAGGTATATATGCAAAAAAAATTTGTCAGAGTAAAAAGACTAACGCACCTGCCGGAAAATTGTTGTTTCCAACGAAATTTACGATATTTTATAATCGGAAGAAATATATAACAAATTTTTAAGCCATGTTCTGAAAAAAGTACCTGTCAGGATGCTATGCTCATCTCACAGGTGTAGCGACAGCTGCAAAAGCTGGCGAGCTTTGGGCAAATCACTCGTTTATTTGCAAAGGAAATGGACTTTTTGTTGGAAAAATAAGCTTCATATAAACCAATAGATTTATTGTTGTAATCCTCCTCCAACTGACGAACACTTAAAACAATAATTGCCTTTTTAACTACTTGAAATTAAAATCATAGATAAAAATAAAAAACGGGCCAATGAATTACAAAATATTTATACCTACGTATAAATTTATTTTGTACATGTTCCATTAGTGTATTATTTAAAATATATTATTATCTTACGATTTATATGGCCCAGTTGCAAAAATAATTATTTTGTAATCTGTTATTTTTACTGCCAATAAATCTCTTACAAAGAAAGTCCTCTCTAAGCTCTTCAAACGTTTTCAAATTTAAGTCTCTCTAGCTCCTAAAGTATTTGAAATAAATTAAGAATTTTTGTCTGTGATTCCATGGTGATTACTGATTAAGAAAGAAGAATGAACCGATTAAGATCGACTAGAGTAGGTAAATTGTTTTTATTCTTTACAAAATTTTAATTTTGCAACTGTGCCATTTCGCAATTTCATCACAGTCAACAAAACCATTTCTTGCAACAAAATTATATCTTAGTTCGCTTAGATGTTTCGCTTTTTTATAATAAGTACTTACCCATCTAAGTAAATGTAACGTGGATTCAGAGATTCTTCTTCATATATTAAAAAAATAAAATGTAAAAGAATAAAATTAAAAATACCTACTTTGTAATTGAATGTAAAAAAATAAAGGAAACGCAAAAATGGGTAAAAGAAAGTTTCGTTTTAATTAAAGAAAAACAATACTATACGTTTTGTTTTTAAAAAAGTCTTTTGAATGTACTCGTATATCATTTATGTTTGTTTATCGAGAAATAGTGTCAAAGTTAACTGAAATTTTTAAATTATCTTTCTGACCGGACAGCGCCATCATTACAAATTTAAACGAGCCATTAATTTCTATCCTTACCGATGGCTATCTATGTAAAATACTTCATTAAACAATTTACACCTAATAATTTACAAATATTATTCGTAATGGTTCATTAATTTAACTAACTACTGTTTAATATTTTTACGCAAAATGCGTGTTAGAAATGATTAGCCATTATTTTATTTAAATTGCCTGTTTACTATTTATCTATGGAAAAATCTACCCAAAAAGCGGACAACGGGTTTGAGGTATTTGATTAAGTTTTTCGTAACGCAATAACACAGTGCTTATTGTTCGCAGAACCAACAAAGAGAAAATTTTGAAACAATACTAAAATTACTAAACGCAAGTCATCAAAAGCCTATAATTTCATTAGTGAAGTATCCAAATTTTCCTACACCTAATTACGCTTTCTACTTTTCTTTGTTGTAGTGTCCCTAGCAAAAAATCCGAAATATCAAACAGCACATCGATTCTTATTGTTGTTAATTAAATCACCATCTGTTTCGAGTGCATTATTTTACTGTCATCGTTATGACTTTAGAAGCGAGTGTAGTTTAATTATCCTACGTACTTAAAGCGCCTTGTTGGTGTTTCTAATTAAAATAATACACTCCTCGGAGATGACAGTGTAATACGCTAGTCTCAAAGCGCTAATGATTTAATTATGTTAATTTCGGGCACTTAACTGGACCGAGAATTTCGCCTGGCCTGCCATTTGTCATTTTATTCAGCGACAAGCTCAGCAATTATAAATATTATAGGATCAAAGGTGATACTAACCTTGCATCCCTCGCAGGTAAAAGCACCAAAGTGGAATCCGGCCGCTGGCTCTCCGCAAACCTTGCACAGCTGGTTCATCTAAAATGTACACATTTTAATTACTAATTTTAACATCACTTACTTGTTTGTGTAGAGACAAATTACGCAAATACATAAAATGTCATTCTCGGAACGAGGACCATTATCCGCGAACGTTCTGCTAATAACCGAACAAATCACATTTATTATTAAACACGTTACATATTCATAAAACCTCTCGAGTCCGGTCGATTTTAATGTATGAATCATTCTTTATTTAACTGAATATGTACAACGTATATGGACAAATCGTGTTTTGAAGCACTCTTAAGAATATACAGATCAATAGAAAAAGAGATAAAATTGGTTTTACCAATCTTGTATTTACACATAATACAAAGAAAACTCCGCTTGATGGACTTGGAGTGCTTTAATAGCCTGAAAAAATGGCATAAAGCAAGAGAATCTTTCACTAAATATCGTGTACAGTACTAATCTTAATGTCTCGGTAATGAAACTGGTTTACTGGCTTACTACCTGGTTTCCATTACCAAAAGCAAAAAATTACGTTATTTGTGCGATGACACTTTGCTAGAAACATGTACTGCAACATTTACGCAACATAAATCTGAAATATCCGTTACCGGGATATTTTTTCGCTTATTTTTTCGATTTTCTGAGAGACATTTGTCTTCAGATGCAAATAAGTAACAGCAATAATATTACATTTGCCTAGTTTTTTAACCATATACTCCTATACTATTATTATCCAATAGTTACAGATTTTGAGCAATATCTTATTTTTTTTTTAATTCTTATAATTACATTTAATGCATTCCACATCAAATTAGCTTTTGCATCTCCTACTTTTTTCTTTTTTTTCTTTTTTCAATGTTTTATTGAACCTTTTAACCGTTAAGGATATTCACATGTACGCTTATTTCTGTGTGATTTTTAGTTTTTGAGAAGTAAAAAAAATGAAACAGAATGGACGAAGATTCTATTGGAGTTACGGAATTACGAAATAGAGATACGAAATATTCAAAGACAATAACAGATTCGAAAAAATATTATTTTAGGCGTTTTCTCTTCGTTTTTTGTACTCATCTGTCAAATTTTACTTTTTTGTACACATCTGTCACTTTCTTGAACTCATCTGTCACTCTCTTGGACCCATCCGTCAAAAACTATTTCATCAACAAAGATATCCAAAGATAACCATGTTTTTAAGAGAAATATTTGAAAAATGAATTATGATCAAATTCTTTAATTCTGTTGTGATCATTACTGATCATCGCCTAAAAAACGTTGTGTGCATCTCGGCCTAAGGTGCTTTTTTGGCCTCACCTGAATTGCAGCCTCGGCTAATGCAACAGATTCGGCCAAAAAAGATCACCTTTACGGTCTTGATACACAAATAACTATTTTGTGTTTCTAGTAGAGTTCTAGACCAAGATGACTTTTTAAGATTTTCACCATCTGCTGAATCTAAAATTTACGGAAAAGGAGTGCTGTCTACTTAATTAAACTCCAATTATTTTCTAGCAATCGACAAAATATTGATAGCTTGTAAGCAGAGAATTTTTTAGAAATAATTTCCAAGGCAAAAACACCATAAATTTAAATTCTAAAAAAAATAGAACCATTATTTGCCTATTATCAGACTATAGGCTTAAAATGGACAACAATTTTTTCAATAAAAGTATGAGGATTTCATAGCAATATTATTTCCATACTTTTTTTGAAATTTTTTATTATTAGTTTATAACAATAATTTTGAAAGAAACTTCTAATTTTGACCACTTTTCGCAAGGCTGTGGGCTTTTTTAAAAAATTAGGGTAACTTTTCAAAAATTCATACACCTCTTGAGCGGTTTGATCCTAAATAATGGGAAAAATAAGGTAGTCTCGACTAACACTAAACAAAAAATAAAAAACGATCTTTATTTGATTTTTACAGGGCGTTCAGGAACGTGTGTACTAACTGAACTTGCATCTATTGTTTTTCATTACATTTTCATCAGAAAATTAGCTACTTTAGGTTCTGTACCAAACTATACATAAATTATATAATGTAATAGTTAAGAAGGTGTCCTGCTTGTATTTTTCAGCGCGTACGTGCACAAGCTTTAGGTAATATTTAAGTCAATTCATGCAAATTTTGCTCTTTTTAGCCAAACCATTAATTACGCTAATTGCAAAATTTTATTTTACAAATTTTGCAACACAGTCGCAAGTCACTTAGGTATTCTTCACCTCCCACGGTAAGTGTATTCAGAGGGGAAAACCGGTCAATGGTGTGACAGCGACAAGTGTGCAATCTACCGTTCTAATAAAAACAGTAATTAAATAAAGGTATGTCTGTAATACTTTTGAATCTTTTCTCAATGCAAAAATTTCAAACAAGTACTTAAAAGTCAGTGAGAATGACCAAGTCGCCTTAAAATTTCCACTTGGTCAAGTGTCTGGTATGTATCTGAACATTACACAATTAAATTAAAATTACTAAATACCACTGTTTCCTAGTAGGACAATATATTAAAAGCAGGAAGGAATAAAGTGGGTAATATTGGTGTAATGTTAGGAATTCAAATCAGTAAAGCCATCTGAAATTTGTTTCACAATTTTCGAGATACACATTTGTAACCCACTTGTAGCAATTATTTAGATGCTCGTATTTAACATTCCTGCGATAAGCTAATTTAAAATTAATTTACTAGTGCAGATAATTAAAGCAATTAGAAACAAGCGTTAATTAAAAAAGAACTATTTAAACAATCATTAATTATATTGCGCATTTCGATGCTATAAAAGTTCAAACAAATGGATTGTTGTTGATTTCCCTGGGGCAAATACTTTTGTTCTTCAAAAACAATTAGAGACATTTTAAACAATCCCCACAGTAGGGAGATAAAGTAGCTAAAGCAAATGTGTGCTTCCGTGTCTTGAAAATAAACAATTCAGGATTCCAAGGCTTTCAGCTGCATCTGATGTTTTCATAGTGTCAAACATTTGATGGTACTTGAAATACCAAACATGTTTTGATATTAAAGATCATTAGCTCTTCCCATTTTGATTCAACCAAATACATTTTTAAATGTGATAGCATTATTTCTGCATCATTTCCATAATCCGGAGAAATAATCATCCACTCAAGGCTACTTTAGCGACTGAATCCATAAAGACCTATAATCGAAATCGTAACCTTGAAGGACCTTGTTTTTGCCTTAGTCGCTCATCCAAATCCTTACTTATTAACCCATTTTGTCATCTCAAAAATCTCCCACAAGGCGAATTATTAAAATAAAGTGCTTATAGTTTAACGTAAATTACCACACCACTTTACATTTGCGGTTAAGATTCTTGAAAATTTTAAAACCAGTTCTTTACACAAATTGTTATTATAATTAGGTGTTAGTAGAAAAGCTGAAGTAATACACGGTGTTTGCGATATATTTAGCCAACTAAACCCAACTACTGGTCATATAATATTTATCAATTAGTAATGGCTAATTACAACGTTGCAGCTCATTTGTTAAATTAACACTTTCATTAAAGTCGGAGAAATAATGGAAAACAAGAAGCAATCTCACAATTATATCGTCGTGAATTTTAGTCAACATCATACTTTTCCATTCTTTGATTCAAAAAAAAAAACCTGGTGTATAAACATAGATGTTTTTACTCTAATGCAGATAGAAATTAATAACTGTCGAGAGAAAAGTGAAAGTGCGTGTAAGTTGGCAAATATTTATCTATTATTTTGTATGAAAGAATTGTCGTTAACAATTTTGTTTATTGAAGCTACGAACGGTAGTTCACCTTAGAAAGAATTAGTAGCAACAAAATGAATTTCACCTGAGGCATAAGGAAATACCGACTCTGCTGTAATTTCACTTCAGTCTTGACACTGTGCTAATAATGGAAGAAGCGTCTCTAATGGTAATGTAAATAAAATCCCGATTAGTGTAAATCTCTTCGTGATATACAGAACGATCTGAATGTCCTTTCGAAGTTTTCTCCGACATTAAAATAGTCGCATGTCTCAAAACGAAACCATATTGTGCTGCCAAGTCCAGATTTTTTGTTGCATTGTGAAAAAGAAAATTGTAAGAGCACTTTTCTGCATTGAATGCATTTAGTGATAGTTGGTGGCTGTCAATAACCTCGACACGTATGCTTTGCGACAAATTCGGAGCTACATAAGGAACCGCAGCGCACAATCGAAAGCTTTATATTAAAAAGAGCCACTCATTTATCTAGGATGGAAGCAAATAATGTGAAACACTGCATAGTGATGAATGCGTTCCATATAGGAGTAGTTTTTAAACGTATTACTGCCATAACCAATAGACCATTTCAGACACCAATGTACTTAAATAGTAATGATGGCATGTGGACAAGACTTCATCGGATGGCCAGCGGTAAAATGGTAACTATTCGTAGTATGACCATTAGAGATCATCCATCCACAAGACGCGACTTGAAATGTCACTAAATGAGTCGCTTAAAGCCTTTAATGTGCGTATTCGCTAGCTTTGAAACTTCTAATTCTCTACAGTATAGATCAAAATCAAAAACATACTTTAAATATATCAGCGTTTTGCGGTTTGGAATGTCGCTCAGAAAACGTGATGTAGTGCGTTTAGATGCTTGAATTTTTCAACGTAAATAACATGACACCAATAATTTCAACAACAAAATTTTGATGATTAAATTAGGCATATTTATGGACCCGGCCTTAACCAATTAATTTAAATGTGGTGGACGAGGTGCGTAACGCTTAAGCATGAAATTTTATTTCGAAATGTGTTTGAATATTTCAACACGCGCCTAACAGAAGCTATCGATACACATATTTCAACGACAACCACCAAGCACTGAATAATAATAATCTCAATGAAGATATAAATTTTCCAACTTTATCACACAGCTTGTAGCATAAATTCAATACAAATAATCAGTTTAATAATACTAAACAGCAAATTACAAAATAGACTATTTCTTATTAAACGCAAATATTAAACCGTTTTGCCGTTGGCATTTTAAATCGAAAACATCAAGAAAAAACGTCAATGAAAATCGGAAAATTGTGACGATTTTTTAAGGAAAAGAAATCTCTAATTTATCGCTGAAATTGACGAGTAACCAATTGACAAGTTACGAGTTGAAAACCATCTAAAAAAGAATAAAAGAAAATCCTATTTATCCAAATTCTTATCCTGGTTTTCAAACACTTGGAAAAAATGGAAAAAACACCAAAAAAAGCCCGAAAACTCTGGCACAAAAGGAGTGGCTTTTAGACCTGACCTGACCTGAAGATCTATATGCTACCCCTTCTGTACCAGAACTTTTGGCAAATACAAACATTACTAAAAAGTGATCGAAAAAAAACTAAAATTCTTGATGTTTCTCACCTGAGATTTACTAGAAACAAAAAAGATGTCGTTATACTTGCCGTGTAAAGCTAAAAAGAAAGCAGTCAAACAATCAATGAAATGATGATTCCTTATAAAAGAGCCAAAAATAAAAAAAATAATAAAATCTAATAGACAAAAGAAGTTGAAAAAGCGTAAACTTTCAAACTAAATCCCAAGAATAATTGTCAGATAGATACATCAATTCCAGCTCATTTGAAATAAATCACACAAAATTTGTTGTTAATCTTCAAAAACCCTGTTTGTGGAGGACCACAGAACAGAAAGGCCTTTCTTCATTAATTTTTTTGGATGACAAGCCCATTTTTGCCCTAACTTGTTAGTGATATGGTTGATAGTAACGCTTTCAAAGGACCAAAGTGCTCTCAAAAGTCAGCATTTCACAGTGAGAACAAAAAATAAACAAAATTTTGCTGCTACCAGTTTTCCCACCAAATTTTGACTTGGTATTTTCAGTTTAGAAAAAACTACCTTTGGTTCGAATTGAGTTACTGAGAAGTGTAAGTACTTGGGTAATTTGAGCACGCTTTAATCATTACTACAATTGTGTAAGATACCCACAACTAGCGTTAAAATTTCTCGTGCGTGGTTGCTGAAGTTGATAAATTTTAGTAATAATTCACTGGCTATTCTGGATGTTAATCACTAACGGATATAACTTTTCAAGTTATGTCTTAAGTTCAGGTAAGTAATGCAAGCGTCAGTATGAATAATGTATACAAGAGAGCATAAAGCATAAAATAGATACTTACCGCCCAACTTCTGACTTGAAAAAATTCAATATTTCAGCGAATGATTTAAATATAGGGTCAGTAAATGTAGAACTCCTAGTTTGTATCTTCTAATAGTTAAATCCGTATTAATCTTTAATCGGTATTGCAACACGAAATATTGATCCAATTAAATTTATTACCATTCTCAGATTATAATAAAATAACACTGATCTTTGAAGTGCCCTAATTTCTTAAATTTGTATCGTAGATGATCAGCAATGCGAGTAGGTAGTAAATTATGTCTTTTATTTACAAAAATTTAAAAGTTAGGCTACAACTTCTTTTATCACCTCTCACTTATTTAATTTTGCTAAATTATTCTGGGTTTCCCAGAGACTGTTCCCTATAACAGTTCAAATTTAAGGTCGTTGCACACTACAGAAGCATCTTATAATTTTGGAATAAACATTTCTAACACACACCATCAACTAACGCTTTCATTGAAAATAAAATCAATTCAGTTTCTACACAAAAATTAGAAAAATGATTCGTATTGTAACTTTTAATAGGTTCTTATGTCAACTGCATGGCAAAACACATTCTTAAAAAACTAATTTAGGTTTTCATTTGCAGCACAGTGAAAGTTCGGTTGAGTACAAACAATATGAAAACAAATGAACCTAAATGGTAGTTTCACAAAAAGAGCACGATATCATCATAAGTATGTGCAATAATCAGTCGATTAGCATTAATATTAAATACTAAAAATCGGGTATTTAAAAATTAAACAAAGTGTTGTAATCAGATTTCTACTTCATAATTTACAGGTATTGTTTCATAAATTAGAAAATTGTTCTTTAAATGAGGCTTTGTAATATTGTAAAAAAGGCTTGTCTGTTATACATTTTCCATCTCGTAAAATTATGTAAATTCGAATTAAAGCCAATTTATGAAAGCATGTTTACACTTTAAAAATTAAAGAGTTTATGGTTATTACATTATACATAAGCTAAATAATTTACAGAGACATTTATTGGAAGACTTCTATTTAAGAAATATTGCAATATAATGTTGATACGGAGAGCAAACGACTATAAAATAAGTCACTTTGGATTATTTTTTGCTTTTTGTGGTCCATTTAACTACTTAAAACCTGTTTTCCTGTTTCGTCCTCGTCAAAGGTGCAAAATTAATTGGTGACTCATATATTTAACCAAAATTTTAATTTTATTTAGCTATTTACGATCACACTATAACTTCCCGAACTTAGCCTGCAATAAGATAAATCCATCACAAGCAAAAACTTAAATAAACTTTCTTCCTTTCATACACAATAAAACTCAAAAGGAACATTAAGTAAGTCAGTAAAAGATTTTTTTTAAACATCACTCAGGAATCCACTTCGATAGCAACTTTAGCATGTTTTCAACATCTTTTTGCATGCTCCTTTACGTTTATTTGGCAATAAAACAGATTTTCCACTTTATTGCCTTTATATCAAACAATTTTTTAACCTCTTGACACACTTTTATTTTAATTGTTCAACTTTAATTTTGCTTGCCTACTTTTAGGTGTTTTTGATTACCACCTGTCTCTATTAAAAATCAAAGAATCGTTCTTCATAACTAAGTTTTAACCAAAAAAAAAACAAAATTCCATGTTAGATACGGTCGCTACAATCGCTACATTACTTAATTTGTATTCATATTTATGTCTGCAACATTTTTATGCTCTCCCATAAATCTTAACTGATTAGCAATAAACCGGATCTTTAATCTTTGATTAAATAAAGAAGCGTATCTAGATGCATACATTATCATTAACTTAATTAAAAACAGATATTTCATGAAACGTAATACGTTTAGATATTGGATAATAACAAAAAATTAACCGACCTGTAGCAGGCAAAGTAATCAAAAAATTTTACAATTTTGCTAATTAGCCACAAATTCTTTGAGGTCCGGGCCCAAAATCATTAAGGAGCCACAATTTTTTTTTCTAAATAGGGTTCGTAGGCTTCAATACATTTTTCAACTGAGGACGCGATTTTTGATGAATTTTTTAGCAATTTTTAGCATTTGAATGAAGGTGATTCAGTGAGCACTAATTAAAAGCAGTACCCACCAATTACTATCACTAAACCTACTGTATATCAGAATCAGTTGCTACATATATTGCAGTAATCTTATTATGCATCAGCGGCGTTGACAATTTAATGGTAGTTGTATATTTCACATTTCATTAGATTTCTTTGCATTCGCGTATAGTCCTCCCGGAAGTACATCTTCTTTGATAAAGCTATGAAATAATGACTCGTGAATAAAAAATCTAAAGCAGGAGAAATCACACACATCATCCAAGCGATCAAAAAACCTCTCGAGTCTTCAACAGCATGATCGTCAGAAATGGTGTGACCGTGTTGGAGGGAATGCAACATTGTTGTTATTGCGGAAGATGACAGTTACCACGCGGTGAAGTACCAACACCACAAATCAATCACACATATCACGCTTTAGTTTCCTATAAAAACCGTCTTCAACATTAAAGTAAGGTCGGGTCAATAATGTGGACCTTCATTTCAAGAAATCGTTTAGTTTTTGGCCCAAGGGAGATAAGTGTAACAAGTAACAAGCAAAAAAGGCCCTGATTAGAAATAAATCAGTGCATTATTTGTTGGAATTAAGGTTTTTGTTTTGGTTCTTTTTTATGGTCATCGTCAACAATAAAATGATGGGTGTCAGATCGGGTCAAAAATGTGGACTTTTTTGTCAATGTTTGTTGTTTTTGTTCTTTTTTTTATGCTTAGTTAAAGTAATCCATAACCAGGACTTGGTCTGGAAGAGAAGTACTGGTACTACAAGTGACTAACCTTTCTGTAAGGATATGCGGCTCGGGCAGCGCAACATTCCGAACTTCACAGATCGCGATTCATCTCATCAGCGAGCAGTAGGTAAGTCGCACACACAGGTACTGATCAGCTTCTCTACACCTGTACCACAACTATAATTGTAATACAAGATAGAGCCGCAAGTTGTCGCTACCTGCCAGCGGTGCCCCTCTATTTCCCCCTCAAAAGCTTTAAACAACACCTACCAGTACATTTATTGGAGCTGCTTTAATTCCCTTCACTATTTCAACTAATCGGGGCAAGAAGGAGGATCAAGAAACGCCCAGAACAGTACTGATAAGTTTATCATCCAGATTTACAATAATGTGGATTGCTGAATTTCTCGTGATCTTGATTCCATTCAACTCTTCTAACAAACAAAACAAACGTGGGCAGTAATTTTAAAAATGGAAAAGAAGAACAAGAGCGAAAAGTGGCAATAAAAAAATTTAAGGAAAAATATTTATAAACGTAGGTACTACTTACTTAGGTGGGTAATTAAAAAACTATAAAATATAAAACGAATCCGAGAAAAAATCTATAAAATATAAGGCTTTAATTTTAAAACACATACCTAATAGTTTTAGGGCCTTTTTTACCAGCAAAAAGGAACAAGATATTTTTGATATTTTTTATGTGTGTTGTATGAGACTTGACCTGACCTTATAGACATATTATATACTGTGTTTTTAGGAATGAACAACCTATACCACAACTTATACCTATACCAATTTCCAAATGATCAGCAATGCTGTAATTATTGTCTTATTGAACAGATTTTAACGCTTTCATAGATGGGTACTGCTTAATATCTACGTACATTTCTTAGAATTTCATAAATCATAAGTAAACCTGTAAGTAAATCTAAGTAAATAAATTATTCATAGATTATTGAGGGTACTACATGTACGTATACCTACCTCTAGTACTAATAAGAATAATAACATGAGATTGAAAATATATTCAATTAGAGCAAGCTGTGCCTGCAGAGCTTCAGCCATATTTTAGCCGTTTATTTACACTTTAGCCACATTTTATCCGTTTATTTACAGCCGCACTTTTGAAGTTATGTTGTATGTTGTCTTATGTTGGTTTTACACAGCATATGATGTGGCTAAAGTTACACTTCACTTTCAAGGCTTGCTCTAATTGAGAATATTTTCGATCTCATGTTAAATGATTTTGGGTTTGTTACCCAAAATCTGTAAAAGAGGCTTTTGTCGCCGCTTAACAACGCAGATTAAAAAGGAAATGTTTACGTTGCGAAAAATTAATGACCATCATTAATAAAATTAAAACTTTTTAATTTTATGGACCATAACTTCCCACTGATGGAGCAACTTGGAAAACAAGAATTTTGTACAGGTCTTCATACCTATCATACACTTCGAAATTTTTAGAATAGCTTAAAGGGTAAACCGCAGAGGAAATCGGTGTACAAAATTGAGGAAATCATGGAAAACCTTTTTAAAAAATTAGGGGAAATCTTGAGGAAATCAGGGGAAATTAGATAAAATCAAAGGAAGTTCGGGCAAATCATGATTAAGTAAAACGAAATCTTGAGGAAATCAGGTGTAGGTACAAAATTTAAGGTGCGGTTTACCCTTTAGAATAGCTGAAATATTGATCTTAAATTTGATTGTAAAGGCGTTTCCTCTTTAACTCGGTTTAATTATAATTTTAAATATAATTTTAATTATAATTTTGCTTTAATTATTAGTTGTTTCAAAACTATAAAAACGCCAACGTCGCATTTTACCGAATTCATCATCAAATAAGATTGATAAAATTGTAAAATTGCTATTAATGATTAGATCTCTCATTTAAAGTATAAATTACATTAATTATGATTTTTTTGAAGTGCATGAATAATTTATAACAGCTAATTTAGAGAGTAAATGCGACGTTGGCGTTTTTATAGTTTTGAAACAGCTAATATATGCTTATGCTTAATGTGTTTACTATATACTTTTAACAGGTGCACTCTATATATTTTACTCAATATTTTTTAGTATACATGCTTCAGTTTTTTATTCATTTAGTTAAGAAAAAAAGTAAACTCGATAGTCCAAAAAAAAACGTAATGCGGAGAACTCCCTTGCATTACAAAGGTTTTACCTACTGTAGTAGATATATAGTATATACCTACTACAGACTACATGATCCATATTGTGTACTAAGTACATTAAAACAAACAATAAAATGTTGAATTAAACTGACAAAATGTTAGAAAACTGTCCAACAAAAAGCTACTTTTTAATATTTTTTTTGTGTTTTTGCGTGTTTTTTTTTGACAATTTACAGCGTGTTTCACACAATTTTAAAAGGAGGCCTCTAATGTGCGTACTCTATAATAATTATTAAACCGTGAGATCCAAAAATGCTTTTTTTCTCCAACCGTCTTAAAACTTGACATTTCTAATACCATTTATGAAAGGTAAAATTGACGTATTTGTAACTAAGAAAAAAGTTCGCGTTACTAAGACAATGGGTCTATTTTAATCCGGCGGATTAAAAATATTTTTTTTATTAAGAAAAAAAGTTACTCCCCAAGATTTTTTAAACCATTTGCTACTGTTAGAAGAAATAATAACATGTTTCATTAATCATTAGGATTAAAAGTGGTTTTGTGCCTCGCAATTATTGTATGTATAGCTCGGCTACGCTTCGCTTTGCCTTGCAATTCAAACTAATTGCTCGTCGAACAAAACGCCACTTTTAATCCTCATAAAACAATCTACTATTGTGTGCAACTGTCAAAAAAACGTCACTTTTTTGGCTTGTTTTGAGTTGGGAAATAGTCTGCACCTCGCCAAATAATATTCATTCTCATAAAAAAAGTCTTAGTTCACAGCGTTGTAACATAAATAACTATTATCAAAGCTTTCCACAAATAATTGCACCACAATGGTTTTTATGAAAGTGAACCGAAAGTAGATCTGAACTATAGTGATTAGAAAAAAAAACTGAAAAATCTTGAAAATCAGATTAGAAAGACTTTTTAATGAGATAATAAATATCTTTTATTCTTCGACACTGTCAAAATTTCCGATTTTTCTCCTATGTAAGACAGTTTTGACGACTGTTTGGCATTTCTCAATACGAAACATCAGATTATTTTTAACCGATTTAAAACAATTTTAAGCCTTGATGAGTCTATTAACAAAAACAATGATTAAAATCCCTTCACACCAAACGTTTATTTGTAACACGACGCGTTTCAACCACAAAGTGGTCATCCTCAGGTGAGAATCTAAACTAAACCAGTTTAGATTCTCACCTGAGGATGACCACTTTGTGGTTGAAACGCGTCGTGTTACAAATAAACGTTTGGTGTGAAGGGATTTTAATCGTTGTTTTTGTTAACCATTCCACGCCAAGGAAATCCAACAAGAAGTACTTGATGAGTCTAATTCGAAGAATAAAATGTTGTATCCAACTCGTTTTCGTGTAAATCGGTTCATTTATTTCACCTCGTGGATGATAAACCACTCGTTTTCACTCGTGGTTTGATAATCCACTCGTGAAATAAAACGTCCGATTTACACTCAAACTCGTTAAATAAATAACTATTCATAATAAGCTTTAATGAAAGTTTTATTTGTTTTTTATTTATTTTTTACTTAATACATTTTTTGGGTCTTTTGACAAATTAGTAGTCGTGAATTTTTTCAGAAAGAATATCAAGAGACGGATGGCATGTAATCTGCATCTAACTTTGACTTCCTTATCATCACCAACCTAATCTGGAATTTTACGTAGGTATGAGCATTGAGCAGCTTTATTAATAATTTTTTTTTGTAGTAACACATTTGGGGCGAGTTTGGGTTAAGTAATGTTACACAAATAAATGGAAGAAGTCAATCAGTGTAAATCAAGGAGAATTTTGCAACAACATATTTGAATTTTTTCGAGTGAAATGAAGCACAAATTGAGAGTTTCTGGTGGGTTTTCTTGGCTCAAAATTTGTCGCTGGGACATTAGCAATGAATCCTTTTGTACAGAACCTCTCAATTTCTGCTTTATTTCACTTCAAAAAATTCAAATGCGCTGTTGCATGACTATGAAAATAAAAATATAGCAAAATTTGCAGAGGTGAAAGACAGAATCGTTATTGAAAGACTTAGTGGACTTGGCTTCTGAAAAAGTTAACAATATAGTGACTTCTGCAATAAAATACATTATTTTTTAACAATAAATTCTATTTAAAAGTAGATGTTACTCATATGCAACCAACAATACACAAAAGCGAGTGACGGATTTCTTGGATAGATGTCAGTGTAATATCAAACAGGAAGTTAATTGACGCCATTTTTACAGCCGACCACGTAAAGCTTTGAAGTCAAACAACGAAGATCATACAAAGATCAATTCTGAAGATATCGAAGATTCTGATGGTTTATTATACAAAGTTTGGTGTTTGAATTCACTGTCGGCGTCGAAACGTTTTGTGATTTTCCATAATTTCGACTGTAGTACAAAACAAATTGGACTGGAAAAGTTTAATTTCAACAATTAAATACAAATTCGATCCGATTTTTTTATCAAACAAGAATTGTTCGTCTAAAAACCAGTTGGAGTAACCTAACCTCAAACCATGGATATTCGACCAAATAACACAATCTATATCA
The DNA here is from genome assembly GCA_939628115.1 of Tribolium freemani. Classification (NCBI taxonomy): domain Eukaryota; kingdom Metazoa; phylum Arthropoda; class Insecta; order Coleoptera; family Tenebrionidae; genus Tribolium; species Tribolium freemani. The sequence goes on along the minus strand of OW626785.1, from coordinate 11,460,833 downwards.
ACAATCTAAACGAGAAAATCAAGAAAGAAGAACTGAAGAAGTCACTCTACGCCATATTTTCCCAATTTGGCCAAATACTGGACATCGTAGCCCTCAAAACCCTCAAAATGCGGGGACAAGCTTTCGTGATTTTCAAGGAAATTCAGAGCTCCACCAACGCTTTACGTTCCATGCAGGGATTTCCATTTTACGACAAACCAATGGTGAGTATTTCGCCAACATTTTAAAACCCGTTTTATAAATGTAAATATTGTGCATTGCACCAGGCACAAGCGTAACTAACTCCCCTGTTTCAGCGAATTCAATACGCAAAAACAGATTCCGACGTTATTTCGAAAATGAAGGGTACTTTCCAGGAGAGGCCCAAGAAAATACGCCCCCCGCCTTCCAAGGAGGACGAAGCGCCTAAGAAAAAGAAGAAGAACAAGGATCCCAACAGGATCCCAGGTGGTAGTAACGCTGAACAACCTCCAAACCAAATTCTCTTCCTTACTAATCTGCCTGACGAGACGAGCGAAATGATGTTGTCTATGCTTTTCAATCAGTAAGTTTAGTGGTTTTAAAAAATACTTGATTGTTTTTTTACTATTTCAACAGATTCCCTGGATTCAAAGAAGTGCGTCTTGTACCCAACAGACATGACATCGCTTTTGTGGAGTTTGAAAACGAGTTGCAGTCAGGGGCTGCTAAGGACGCCTTGCAAGGGTTTAAGATCACACCCACACATGCCATGAAAATATCGTTCGCAAAGAAATAAGACCGCAAATACGTAATTAAATAATTCTAAGGAAACAGTTTTATAATTTAACAAATCAGTCATAATACAATACAGTTCTGAGGTTCTATTCTTGATTATTCCTGTGACAAAACGATTTGCGTCTTGGCTATTTGTAATTTTTCCTCATTTTTTGTTGCTATTGCAAGTCACACTTTTTTATAAAATTTGCAACGTTTTGTTAGTCCACACTTCCTAAAAAAGTCCAAATTAATGCTAAAATGAAAGGAAAGTTTCCACCTTTGGGTTATCTGCGTTCACACACCATGTTAAAATAAAATTTAATTTATAAACGGTATATTGACCCTAATACAAATTATTTTCTCTCTATCACTATGTCTACGCTTCAGACTTTACACAAATAATAATTATAATTTAAAAATATCGTCGAGGGAAAAATATTTACAAATTACAATGGAATTTCGCCACAAGATATGGTACAAAAGGACATAAGTTGAAACTAAACGCTCAAAATGAGGTAAACATAAAACTTGCTACTCGTAATAAACGCATTTTTTACATTTTGAAATTACAGTAGAATCTCTCTAATCCGAACAGTATTCAGTGAACTGAACAGTGAATAATTTTTTTGTGTTACTAACTATACTGGGAAATTGAATTAAAAAAAACAGTTGCTTTAGAATTGGTTGTTGCTCCTAAATTAAAGCATTAAATTATATTAGCTGTTTCAAAACTATGTAAACGCCAACGTTGCATTTTACCAAATTATTTTTTTAAATAAGGTTGATAAAAATGTAAAATCGTTATTAATGATTAGATCTCTTATTGAAACTATAAATTACATTAGCTATTAATTGTTTGAAGTCCATAAATAATTTATAACAAATAGTTTTGAGAGAAAATGCGACGTTGTCGTTTACATAGTATTGAAACAGCTAATATGTACTAATATTTTTTGAAAAACCTTAACACTAAAATCGCATAAAAACATCGTGGTGGCTTTAGCAATTTATAAATACTTTTTTTTTTCAATAAAACAAAAAACCTCTGGGTTTTCTGGGGCCATTTTATTTTTTTAAGTACAATGGCGAGCAAAAAATTTCGGACACTTGCCATTTCATTGTCAAAAAAGATGTCAGTGAAATGTCAACAGTGTCCGAAATTTTTTGCTCGCCATTGTATCACGTGATCATTACTTTATAATTAGAGTAGGCTTTAATACTTTTGTAACTTGTATGAAAACGCTGATTATCATAATGTATCAAAATGAAGAGAAGTAATTAAATTTCAAACGATAATATTTAATTAGAATACATTTTTTCAATCAGTTTGCACTAGTTTATCAATCACAAAGAAAAAAAGCCTACTCTAATTACAAATTCAAATGATCGCATCTTATTAGAAAAACAGTACACAATGTATTTTTAGTTTTATTTCACTTTTTTTTTTAATTGTCAGTTATAAAAAACTGCTAATTTAACCCCAGAGAAATTGTTTTTTGTTTTTTAATTAACTTATATCTTGAAAACTATAGCATGAGTGAGCTTTTTTCAGAAAAAAAAAATAACACCGTTTCTCATTTCACTCTAATTTGGCTTCGTTACGAAATAAGATGACACGTCATAAACCTGTTTACACTTTTTTTTTAAAGATTTATTGTATATTATTTCGTCTCACATTTCAGATGAATTAGTGCTTCAATTTTGAACAATAAACTATTATTAAAATTATTCAGAAGGTAGGCAACCAAATATACACCAAATTATGTATTTTTGGAATTTTGACCAAAAACTATTTAGATTGAGATAATAACCGAGCTGTGGGGTAATTGTTTAACTTAGGAACAACATTCAATTGTCAAAAACCATTTTATTTATTGTTCTTAAAAAAATTATTCCAGTTTTTTATGTAAGGTGGTTTGCTGAAAGTATATTTTTACTGTATCTTACAAATTAATAATCACACATAATTCAGCGTTTGCTATTTATTGAATGCCTAATTTTGCGAGATTTTTAAAAGCAGAATTTTTCTACAATTATAACGATTATTAATTAATATTAGGTCCATTTCTTGTCATTCTAAAGCAAACGGTGCCTAAACATTTTGCCCAAAAAGATTTAAAAAAATGTCGCTAGCCCCCAAAAAAAATTAAAATAAAAATTCAAATAAACGTAATTTTGGAACCAACAATTTTTGGCACAAAACATCTATAAGCTTCTTCTGTTTTAGACCGATACTACAAATCTACTACTACAAATTAATGTGTATTTATTATAAAGGAATAGTATAGAAAAATTCTGAAAAAAATCACATACAATACATAAAGAAAAAAGGTATTTGATAGCAGACACTGATTAATGACCTGACCTGACCGTGGGATTTCGTGACGTGTTTCTCAACTTTAAAAGTTACTGATCGTCAGATTTCATTAGTGATTGTAAATAAACACTTCGCAAACTCATCTTGTGAATCTGTGTCTTGTGTAATAATAATAGTAATTGGTTCAGGTTGCAGAAGTTCGACTGTACAAATTTTGAATTCCCCTTTGTACGTTAACGCTATTTCATTATCACAATATTACAAATCACATTCAATTGAATTATTACTTAATACAACTTAGACAAGCACTGAAAACATTTAAATACCGCCTAACTGGAGAACTATATTAATCGTCATCAATTACAAACCCAGTCCTCGCTTGTTGCGCGTGTTGATTTCTTTGTAAAATGTTCATACACTGGTTCAAACAATGCAACGAAGCGGCTGAAGTAGCTTTCAACATAAGTAAGTTAGGATCAACAAAAAACTTGCTCCCAGCCGATTCAATCGTCCGACACAAGGCTAAATCCGCTTGCTCCGTCTGTGCTAACTGAGCTCGCACACAGCCCATGGCGTCCAAGACCGCGAGGTGCTCCCGAGGGGGCAAAGGGGGGCTGTTGGCGCTGATTGCCTGAAAATATTTCATTAATTTTGTTCATTTTTGTCCAATTATTGGTACCTTGGTGTGTGATTCAGCCACAGCCCTGAGTCCGTTGACCCATTCCTGGCGCGCTCGGGCGTCGGCAGCCCTCAGCTTGAGCATATTTCCCGAGGCACAGTTCACTGTGAAGGTTTTGGAGTCCTCATCACTGGGGCAAATCACAGCCCCTGCTAGATGCACTGAGCCCCGGGGGACGCTTCCGTCGGGTTTTTCGCCCTCGCACAGGTAGTAGTGCAAGAGCCCCGCATTTGCGTCCACTGTAAAGTAGCGGTACTGCCACCCTTTCATTACATTAGTGTATTTGTACAGTTGACCTGAGAATTGCCTTTGTTTGGTGTGCAAGTCCATAACTGACTGTAAAGAACAGAGATGTGTTTATTTGTACTCTTTGATTGCGCATAATTATTAATAAGTTGTTTTAGTGAACTGGAGATAAGGTATCTTGTTCGTTGCAGTTGTTTACCATGAGTTTGCTCTTTAACATCCATCGAGTGTTTGTGTAACTGCATTTACTGAGAATTTTGTGTAGATAAATAATGTTATTTAAAAGTAAAGTGGTCTAACCTCAACTAATTTGTTGTTGGCCGTCATAAATGTCTATAACCTAGAAACTTCAACTGTCAGAAACGAACTCGAAGTGGAAAATTTTCCGATAAAATTTATAAAAAGCGGCAGGAATCGACGAGATATGTTAAATACGGACTTGGGGTTATTAGGTGAGTTTAAATTTTCAGTGAATTGGTGAAAGTAAGGAAAATGTGGCGCTGATTAATACAGGTGAGTCAGGTAACACCGAAATGATACAAAACATGGGATCGTCCGCATCGACCCTGAACTTGCAAAGGGAAGCACCCAAAAACTGAAATCAAAACAAAAAAGAATTTGTGGCTTATGTAAATTGGATAACTAGTTGATAACTTGCAAATTTTTGATTTATCAAATTGTTAATTTACTTACGAGTATTTATCTATTTTTTATTTTACGCACTTATTTAAAATGTGACCTATTTATGGCTTTTTTGTGTCGTATAGAAATTACACAAGCCACATGGATTTTTTCGTTATTTTACAATCGACACACATTCACTTCATTGTTAAAGATACTCCAAATGTGTTTTTACCACTTTTTACTGTTAACCAGTACCATTTTACAGTCAAGATCAAAATAGAATGTATTTCACTGTTAATTTATTTATTTTCTGGTGTGAAACCTTTCTCCGAGCTACCGCACAAAAATCAGAAGTGTGTTAATGGTTGCAGTGGTACAGCGGGTTTTTGTAGGCAACTAATTATACAAGGTTGTAAGAGGGTTCTGGATTGCCTACTTTTTAATTTGAAATTTTAACAAAGTTTTATAACAATTTAACACCAAAATGGATTACAGGACCGCAAAAAGTTTTTTACATTTTCTTTAGCTCTGTATGTCTGTGATTTTTGTTCAAAATCTATTTTGAAGTTTTGCAATTTTTAGCGAAAAATAATTTTGCCATTGCAAAATTTATAATTATAACCAAAATGTGTATTACGATCACAGAAAAGCAGAGGTTTTTTATATTTTATCACTTCTTTGTATCCTGTAAACCTGATTCCTAATCCATTTTAAAATTTTACAATTAGAAGTTATTTGCAGGCAATCACCTATACAAGGCGGATTTATTTCAAAAATGTGTATTAGGATTGCATGAACGCAGGAAGTTTTTTAGAATTTTTTACCTCGTTGAATTTTTGTAATTCTGCTGCAAATTTTTTTTTGCAATTTTTAGCGAAAAATAATTTAAAACCAAAATCTTTATTAGGATCACAGGAACGCAAAAAGGTCTTGAAAGTTAAAGCTCTTTTTGCGTTCCTGTGATTCTGGTATGAATTTTATTTCTAAAATTTTGCAATTTTTGACAGTTTATATAGGCAACCAACTATACGGATGTTTTAATAAAATAATTTTTGGAAGCTGCATCGTGGCTGCATACATTACACATTACGGAATTAGTAATTAGTTTGTGACTCAAATCAGGGGGCTGTTGGTATCACTTGACTTTGCCACTTTTGACCCCTATTTCTGGCTTTGTGTTTTTATTTATTTATTTAAAATTTTTATTTATATCTTTTTGATGATTGTACAATGCAGTTGACCCATGTGCCATGAGTTTCAACAAATATCCTTTTTAAAAAACCATTAGGAGCCATGGCATGCCACTCGTAGGACTGCGCTGCACTGATGAGCCCCAATCAGAGCGAAACCGGTTAAAAAATTGCAATGGAATTGAGGGCGGCGAATCTGTATTTTTTCTCTCCAGTTAAGTGTTGAAATAAATATGCTAAAATTTTGAATTTTGTTTTATTAACTTTTCCAATTTCCCTAAAATGTTAAAAATGGATTTTGTATCAGGATCACAGAAACGTAAAGAGATAAAAAAGTCAAAGACCTCTTTACGTTCCTGTGATCTTGATACGAAATCCATTTTTAAAATTTTGCAAAATTATTTTACTTTATTTGAAAGTACTCAGATTTTTTTTAATTGTATAAAAAAAATTGCAAAATTTTAAAAATGGATTTCGTACCAGGATCACAGGAACGTAAAAAGGTAAAAAAGTCAAAGAGCTCTTTACGTCCCTATGATCCTAATACGAAATCCATTTTTAAAATTTTGCAAAATTGCTCAACTTTAACTGCCTACCTAATTTTTTTTTAATTTTATAAAAAAAATTGCAAAATTTTCAAAATGGATATCGTACCAGGGTCACAGGAACGCAAAAAGGTCACGAAATTTTTAACGATTGTTGCATGCAACCAGCTATACATATCCGTGTATATTGAGTTGCCTATTTTTCTCATTACCCCTTTTATAACCTTTTTGCGTTCCTGTAATCCTGGTACGAAATCCATTTTTAAAATTTTGCAATGTTTTTATAAAACTAACACTTTATTTAAAAAAATAAATAAAAAAATAAATAATGAGTATCTACATAATATCTATCAACTATAAAAAAAAACAATTTCGGAAAAATTACAGTTCTGTGGCATCTTCGCTGTCACTAAACCTCCTATGACAAATATCTAGGGCTTCACATACTCTGTATTTGAATTACTCCTTTGATCCTGAGTTGCTTTTTTCGCGTTCCTCTTCACCGAACAGGTGTTTTGCCTTACTGTTCCACTTCATCCAAGTGTGCCGCAAAATTGAGTCCTTGGGACCCCACTTGTTCAACGGTTTGAACGAAGCTTTACAATTTCTGCACAAAAAATCAATTCAAATATAATCCAGGCTCAAACATTTTAAACTCACATCTATCATAGTGTCTCCATTACCATACAACCATTCTGGGTCCTTAACAAATTCATCCTCTGGTATGGTAATTAAAGCCCATGGGAAAATTCCGGTCAGCAACACAAAGGGAGTAACGACCCAAAAATCAACCAAACGTTCGACAAAATGTGCCCCAACATGGGATTTTATCCTTTCAGTACCATAAAATGCGACAAAGGCAAACACTTCAATGATGATCGAAATCAGGATAAAATTCCCAACTAAATAATGGTCCAGAAGTCGCACAATTCGAAAATTGGGTTCAAAGAGAACACCACAACCTAAAACCAAGCCCACAAGACTCAAAACAAACAAAAAATTTAAATTAAAATCGGTATTAAGATCACAGGAACGCAAAAAGGTCTTCAAAGTTAAAGATCTTCTTGCGTTCCTGTGATCTTGATACGAACTTTATTTCTAAAAATTTTGTAATAATATAGGCAACCAACTATACGGAACTTTAAGTAAAATAATTTTGCAATAATAATTTAAAACCGAAATGGTTATAAAACTTATAGAACCAAAATGGTTCTAAATCATCACGATGTGAATGATGTGATGTACTCCGATTAATAATTTAAAACTGTATTTTGCATTTTGCGATAAATAACAAAAATTTTACAGGTTACTATTAAGTCAAGCTTAAATAAAAAATGTATAGATGACGCCAAATTTACAGGTTACTGTAAAATTAAACTTAAACACTCTAATATCTTTGTACAGATTACTGTAACTTTGTAGTAATTGACTAAGCGTGTATATATTAGTTGTTTCAAAACTATAACAACGCCAACGTCGCATTTTGCCGAATTATTTTTTAAATAAGATTGATAAAATTGTAAAACAGTGATTAATGATAAGATCTCTCATTGAAAGTATAAATTACATTAGCTATTATTTTTTTAAAGTGCATGAATAATTTATTGTAACAGCTAATTTTGAGAGAAAATGCGACGTTGGCGTTTTTATAGTTTTGAAACAGCTAATAGCAACACCAACCATTTTAATTTACTTTAATATTTATTACATAGATGGCGTATATAAGTTTATTTTTGTCTTGAGAAAATTCCAATTTTTAACTTCAGAATACCATTTTGCGTTTCTTTGTTCTTAATAAATAAAATACCTTTTTTCGTTCCCATTTCTTGGTACTATTCCTAAGCCTTTTTTGTCTGGCAGTCCGCTGATGCTGGAGGTTGTGTCGATAAGTCATATTTCTTTTCATACTTGTCTAGTCCGCGAATGTGCGCTCAGGAGAATTCCGCAAGGGCTGCCAATGGTCCCAACATTTGGTTCCTCGGTTATTTCCTAGAAAGTGTAACTTATTCAATGCCACCACCAAAGAAAACATAAATAAACAAAGCAGATTTGAGGTCATTCCAACTTAGAGAAAAATTCAGATATCTATGCGGTTGGCATAATGATTAATACTTTTTGTAATCTCAACGACTTCGGACAAATCGGACTTGACCCCAAATTCAATTTTGGTGCTTTCAACCTCCCAAAATAATCAAAAAAATTAAACAAAACATTTTTTAACCTGTTAGCAACCTGTTAGTACACATAAACGACTCCTTTCGTCCTTCCACCTAATTAACAATGCGCCCGAAATGGACTTGGCGCTAAAACCGAATTGTGCAAATGTCGTTAAAGCTGTGAAAAAATGATCATTTAGGGTCGGTTTACAGAACATTTTAATAGCAATCAAATTTTAATGCGAGATTAACTTGACATTTGCCAATGCATTTTAAATGGCAACTTAATGTCAAATTAGTTTAATTCGGAATTAAATTTTAATTCGCCTTCTGTAAACCGGCTCTAAGTCAATTAATGCCAATTGCTAATTGCAACCGCATAGCTAAAAATTTGTTTTTCAATTGTAGGAAAATAATCTTAAATTTATTTATCTAATCTATTTATCTATCTATTTATTATTTATCTAATCTAATTCAACTTAAAAATAAAACACGAAGATAACATTAAAGATTACTGTAACTTTGTAGTTAAAGACAGCGTATATATGACAGCACCGACAAATTTATTTTATTATTTATTACATAAATAGAGTATTTATTATCTGTTTAAAAACTATAAAAACGCCAACGTCGCATTTTACCGAATTATTTTTTTAAATAAGATTGATAAAATTGTAAAATAGTTATTAATGTAATGATTAGATGAAAGTATAAATTACATTGGCTATTATTTTTTTGAAGTGCATGAATAATTTATAATAGCTCATTTTTAGAGAAAATGCGTTGGCGTTTTTATAGTTTTGAAACAGCTAATAAGTTTATTAACTCCCCAAGGGCTGCCAATAGTCCCAACCTTTGGTTCCTCAGTTATTTCCTGGAAAGTGTAAGTTATTCAATACCACCACCAAAGTAATCATAATTAAACAAAACAGATTTGAGGTCATTCGAAGAATTTAAAGAAAAATGCAGTTATCTATCCGGTTGGCGTAGGTTACATTTTTTAGTTTCAACGACATTCGGACTAATCGGACTTGACCCCAAATCGAATGTTTGTGCATTCAGCTTCCTTGATTTTTAATTAAGTAATTGTAAGCTCCAAAATAATCAAAAAAAATTTAAAAAAAAAACAATTTTTAACCTGTTAGCACATCTAAACGACTCCTTCCAGCTAATTAACAATGCGCCAGAATTGGATTTTGCGCTAAATCCGAATTGTGCCAAAGTCGTTCAAGTTGTGAACATTTTTTATAATTATTATACGGTTTTTTATAAACAATTGTCAGTGTCAAAATCAGAAAGAATTTTCGTTGTATGGCTTTATTTGAAGAAATTTATATAAGTAGGTGTATTGCTCATCCCAAATCCGGGTACGTAATGTAAATCTAATTTCCCAACATTCCCTTTTAAAGCAATAAGAACTACTTTTATACCCGATTTTGACACTGACAATTGTTTATAAAACAAACAGACCATAGTCAATTAATGTCAGGCATGCCGAACTGATATAGCCAAATCGAACCCTCACTGAAATAGTTTTAGTGATGATGCGGATAGATGGCGCCACGCCAGCGTTTCACGGGAAATAGAAATCCTATTGGCGGATTTAAAATTTCAGATTACTGAAGAAAAACGTGGTACCGATGCGCGGATGACAAGTAAAAATTTCATAAACGTCAGTAAAATCTGAGTTTATTTTTCAAAGATTTTTTAAAAGCAACTTGTGATAGTGGTTCGAGGGGTGCTGTGTTTGGGTTGACTATCAGTTTCAAACAACTTGAACGCCAAAAATATTACGTAATGATGAGCCTTTTAACTTATTGAACAAAAAGCTCCGGAAGGTTTTCGAAGGTAGGTGTTTGTCCCGAAAGTAGTTTATTGAGACCAAAACGCAAGTGAGTTACATTGAGAGGAGACTCCAAACGTTACAAACATAAGGTGCCAGCCAGTTTGAGAAAGTTGGGATAAGACCTTGTTTTGACTGATTACAAGTGTGCCTTTATCATCGATTCGGTGACGATCATTAGTTTTGTAAACTTATTGGATTTTAATAAACATCTTTAATATTAAATGTGTTTACATTGTGTAATGTTGGGTAAAATTCTTCCATTTGTATTGCCTGTGGATCCACCTTTTCAAATACAATTTGAAAAATTTCATAATAATTGTATTTGGAATGGTTTTGACATCATTTTGACGTGAGCAAAAATTTAAAAAATACAAAGCAACCAAGAATATTTAAAACTCGCGCCATTTTTAGTACGTGATGATGCGGCTACATGGCGCCAGCTAGGAATTCATTGCCAACCATTGTGTTCCGGTTCTACCGGGTGACTTTTAATGATTGAAGCAAAAAAATCATTTGGCAACATTGAGTTATTGGCGCCCCTGCTAGCTTGTTATGGGGAACCGTTTCACCCTGACTGCTATCAGTCGGAAGTGAATGACAATTAAATATAAAATTTTGATATTTAAATTTGATAGTCAATGTTGCCAAATTCAGATTTCAAATTAGTTGCCAACCTGACGACAAAAATCACAATCTTTAATAGTCTCTCGGTATAAAAGTGTTATTCTAGGATTAATGTCAACTATTAATTGCAACCGAATAGCTAAAAATTTGTTTCTCAATAATGGGAAAATAATCTCAAATTTGCTTTATTTGCTTATGTTTACATTTTTAGCATTAGGGGTTGGTATTTTAGGCATAATTCTAAGGGAGGAGCATTCTCTTCCTGGTCACTGAGTCAACACGGTAATGTTAAAAATTATAGTGTCTCAACTTCCCCCAAAATCTGTCAACTAAGGTACGGACACAAAGATGGGACCATTTCAGAAAACTCTTGATAGACGCCGCCACCACAAATACAAAAACAAATGGAAAATCTTCATTTAAAAAATTTGTTTTGTAATTTTCATACATTAAAATGCCAAAATGTTGTATATGTAGTAAAAGTCCTATATTTATACCGTTTTTTATTATTTTGTTTGATTGTGGGACCACTTCGGAAACCTGACGCATGAGGGCGCTGCGTGAAAAATTTGACGTTCACACAACTCAAATATGGAAAAAATTATTAATAATGCCAATTATATCAAGCGTTCATTAAAAAAAAAAACTCTAGAGTGCTTTGAAATTAAAAAACAATTGTTTTGTATGTCTATGATTAATTCGTGCACTTACTTGTCAAATTGAAAGATTTCATAACCTTACTTTTTGACAATTAAAAAATAACACATTTTCGTAAAGATATTTATTTATTAACTATAAAAACTGTTGGAAATGTCTTCCTTGTTGCTCAACACACATAACACAACGCCTTCGAACACTGTTTAACACATTACTCAGTTCAAGTGGATTTTCGTTAATTTCATCAATTTTCTCTTGAATGCGTAGTCTTAATTCATCAATAGTTGGAATTGGTGTAACAAAAATTGAATTTTTAATGCGTGGCCAAAGATAAAAGTCACAAGGCGTTAAATCATATGATCTTGGGGGATAATCATTTGCTGTATTCCTGCTAATTATTCTGTCATCAAAATTCTGTCTCAAAAAGTCTAAAGTTTCTGCTGTGCAATGCGCTGTTGCACCATCCTGTTGAAACAAACCTTCTCGTAATTCATCATCGTGAAGTTGTTCGATAAAAGGCGTAAGAATTTCTTCGCGATAACGTGCTGCAGTTAACGTTCCTGAAAAGTACATCAAACTGTAGTTTTAACCCTAACATTACGAAAAAACACTCAACCTTGAAAGAAAATTGGACCGACAATTCTCCTTTTGCTGATAACTGCCCAAACATCTATTTTTTCTGGATGAAGAGGTTCTTCCACAATTTCATGAGGATGTTCTGTTGCCCAAATTCTCATGTTTTGTGAATTCGTGTAGCCAGACAGGTGAAACCATGCTTCGTCCGTAAAGAAAGTTTTTTCCAAAAGTTCATTGTTATTTGCAGTGTTATCCAAAAACCACTGACAATACTGTAATCTCCTAGGGAAATCCACAGGTTGTAACTCTTGAACAGATTGGACACGATACGGGTACACATGTAAATCTTTTCGTAGAAGTTTATGGCATGTACCAACAGAAAGTTCATCTTATTGAGACAGATGTCTAATCGATGTTTTGCTACAAAATTTCCTGTGTAGCATGAATAACTTCTTCTGTGCGCTCAGTTGGTCTTCCACTACCTTCTTTACGCGAGGTGGACGCAGTTCCACGAAACAAGTTCACATTTCGGTGTTTTTAAATTCTTCATAGACAATAACAACCTCAGGAAAAGATTCTCGAAACTCCTCCAGGCACGGTTGAATTGAATATTTCCAAACACCGTTCACTTTCTCTCCATTTCGGAAATAACTTTCCAACAAAAAGGCTTTTTGTTCACTGGTATACACCATGATTACAAATCAAGAAAACACGAAATTTAGTATTGAAAAATACTGTTTTTTTATGTTCGGAAAGCAGAAGCAACAACCACAGAAAATCACACAAAAACCGAACTCGTTTTGGTGGAAACTGGCGGGAACGAAAAAAATCTCAGGTTATGAATTTTGGTCTAGTTACTAAGTACTAGTACTAGCTAAGAAACACGTAAAAAATTCAAGGCATGCTGCGAGTTTTTTTATTAATGAACGCCTGTTATTACCAGTGCATTTGCCGGTTTTAATTTTACAATCTTAAACTCTGATTTTATTTATTGAACGTCAGCAATTTTTTATAAGTGTGAACAATATAGCGCCATTTACCAGACACACTTTGAAATGGTCCCAAAATTTTCTCAAGTCCCAGTTGAATTTTGGCTTAGGGAAGGGGGGGGGGGGGGGGGGGAGTTGAAACACTGTACCTTTTAACATTATCGTCAACACCAATTCGAAGAAGCTGCGTTTCGATAGTGTTCTTATTGGAAAATTGCAACCGTTCAATGCAAAGAGTCACCTACTTGTAAAAATGACAAAAAATACTACTACAGACGAATTGTTTATACCTACATATTTTAACTTTTCCCCTAAAAATATTTCTTTGGCCAAAAAAAGATTTATAAATCAATAATCGAATAAATAACAGATATTTATAAAATAAGTTTCTACATATCCGTAACTGCTCTAGACCCAAAAAAGAATTAATTAGTTAATTTGAACGATTGATTTACAGTTTTTACCATTACTGAATGCAAATTCTAATCAGGAGAGCGCATGCAGTCAGGAAATAACCTTAACTCATTTTCCTTTTCGGAAATCGAGTAAAATTGGTTTGAATATCTTTTTAACAATTAAAAACAGTTAAAGGACTAAAAAATGGATTAGATTTCTTCCTCGTTTATGTAAAATAATGAAGTGTATCTCATTTTTATAAATAGCACTAAAATGCAATTTGTTCTATTGTTGTTCTATTTGGAAATGATAAATTAATTACAAAAAAATATACGGTATAAAATCGTTCTGTCGAACAGCGCTAAAAGAAGACATACTTACCACAATAACCGCGTGAAAGATAGTTATTAATTAATGACCTAAGGTCTATGGGGTCCGACTAACGAATAAACTTCATAAGAGTTATAAAAATTTTAGATGCATTTTAGATTTTTATTAATATGACATAACAGGGTAGGTGTTGACGTAATTCACGAGATCCTGCACGTCCACAATTTTTTTATTTTTTTTAAACTTTGAGCGAGGTAGTACTTTTTTACATTATAAATTACGATTAACATTAATATTAAATCGCTAAAGCCATTTAAGATAGGAAAGTTGGACACATTTTTTCACGGTTGGCGAACATTTAACGTAAAATTTAACGTGGCCCAACAAAATAAGAAAGAACAGAATCATAAATAAGAATCATTTCTTTCTTTCACTCTTGATCACGTTTTTCTTTAGACTCACGGTATATTTTAGAACATTACCTTCTATACTTGTCTTGCCATGTCAGTAGCTCCTCCCAAAGTGCAACCAACTCGCCACTGGGGTACTTATTAGCTTCGTTTAAAAAATTAGTCTCCATTTTAACAATATGATTTTGAGATTGATTTGAGATTTTCTATTTTCTATTCTATGGTCGTGTGCCAAACATCTTTATTATTACAGCCACATTCCTGGAATACACAATGTTACAGTTTCAAATTAGAAAAAACCGAGGGGAAAAACATACCTTAGACATCACCATGTTGAATATAAATATGAGATGAAAAACTTCCCGCATATCAAATTTGAACAATAAAAAACTAATAAAACTTTCAATTCGAAAATGTTTAAGGTTATTACTTATTACTTGAGGCAAATTTGTTGTTAGTAGGTCTCTGGTTAGTAGATAATATGTCGAGGAGCACTTAGATGTTGTTACACAATGAATTTGTTTTAACAATAAATTTAAGCAATACAACAATAACAATAATTGTAAAAAGTTCAACAAATGATCGTAAATGACGTAATGACAATAAAAACAAGTCGGCAATGACGAAACCTTCCAAAACTTTTTATTGTACTTGCCGGAAACGTTAATAGATGGACCACAATCGATGTAACCTCAAAATTCAAAAGACAAACAATTTTAATGGAAAAAAATGTTAAAACCTTCATTCGTTTCTGTGATCGTAATACAGAATACACGTCTTGGTTTGAAATTATTATAAGACTCCAAAAAATTCAAACTAAAGGACAGATAACCCACAACACTTTTCATTGTAGAGGTAGTTGCCTATAAATAATCTCTAAAAATTATAAAATTTTAAAATAGATTTTGGAGCAAGATCACAGGAATGCAAAGAAGTTTTTTACATTTTGTCACCTGTTTGCATTCCTGTAACCCTGGGGATCAAAAATTCATTTTTAATTTTGCAATTTTTAGTGGTTTTTGTAGGCAACCAATTATACAGGATAAAGTGGATTGTCTAGTTTTTAATTTGTAATTTTGGCAAACTTTTATAATAAATAATTTAAAACCAAAATGTGTATCAGGATCACAGAAACGCAAGAAGGTCTTTACATTTTTACTTCTTTGCATTTTTGTGATCCTGGTCCAAAATTTTGTAATATTAGCTTTTTTCGCGGTAGCGATCCAAAATGTGTAATAGAATGGGATCACAGGAACGCAGCAAAATGGTTTGCATTTAAAAAAATAGCTTGTAAATAATAAAAACAATCGAAAGCTGACTAAATTATACTCATATTTATTATCTGAAAAATGCAAGAAAACATTCTCACTTTGTGTGTAATAAATCTTAGATCCAAGATAAAAATCAACATTTTTTTAATTAAACTTTCATTCGTGATTTTAAGAACGATTAGATTACAAAATAAAAAGAACTTCGTTCCATAGTGACCACAGAATGCCCTTACGTATGCTTCTGAAGAGGTTTGCTGCCACGACAGACGCAAAGACATATTTTACAGTGACCATAAAGACACACAAACAAAGGCATAAGCCAGACAAAATAGTTGAACATATAAATCTCGGAAAAAATGAAAAGAGTAACCGCAGCAGTTGCGGTGGGCTTGTGCTGTTTGGACAGCCACAGATGCATGTTTAAAGTGTTGTTTGTTTTTAATAATCGAGTTTTGTTGTATCACCGTGGCAGAAATGTAATAAAATTTGAAAAGATTTCGATGACTGTCATTAAACCCCGCCACATGAATAATTCATATTTGATATCTATCTGTTTGTTTGCAAAATTAAAAAATAATAGAAATTCAAGACCCAACTTTCAGAGATCCGACTGTTAAAAATGATTTATGACCGCGACAGCCACCACAAAATGTCTCCAGTGTTATACCTGAAAACTGGTAGTCGTTGATGGTTCCCTCTCTCTGCTTGAAAAGGTCCACTGGCTTAAATGTTTACTTATATGAATAAATATGTGAATTTTTGTCATTTCTTGCTCAGGCTTTTAGGCCAAGCAAATTAGGAAGTATCACTTTCGCACCATCCCACATACTTATTATAATTTCTTTGGAAGAATCCACTAATTTCTACTCGTTACTATTTATCTGCAATTCGCCTTTTTTATCTGAAAAAGCTCTCACATATCCTTATTCATGTAGTGAAATCGCTGGAGAGTAAGCAACGACTTTCTAAATTTACTTACTTGCTAAACACCGCAAATTGGAGCAAAAAAACTGCCGGTCTATTTAATTAAACTAAAACGGCAACAGATGTTAAAAAACATCATGTAAGCTATATCATCTGCTGTCACTCTTGTCGATAAAAGATAAAGTATGCAATTTCGCTTATGAAAAAAACACTTCCTCATATAATCTAAAGAGGCAGTTCGATTTTTGCAAAAATTTTGATTTTACTATACTTACCTATCACATTTATGTTTAAACAGCTTTTTATCATTGAACCTTCAGATAAAATAAATCATCTTCACAATGTTATCGATTATTGACACTCTATTTGTAGATTTATTCGAAATTTATAAAGTGATGGTCTTAAAAGATAACGTACTTTTATAACCACACATGTCAAAATCAAGAAACATATGTAAGTAAATATCTGTGATTGCTTGGTTGAGTAAATAACATACTGTTTGCTCAAGTATATCCTAAGCAAATATTAAGGTAAGATAAAACTATCCCTGGATTTAAAAAATGCTTTGAATAAGAGTACTGTATGAATTATCATCAGGGCGCCTCCATCTTTGAGGCAGGAGCTTTCGCGTGAGACTTCAAAGCAACACTAACACAACCACGATATTATACTCTATTTTATTCATACAGTCCACTATTTCACTTGAATTTATTAGACAATGCAGTAGAGAAAATAAAAGTACCAACACGCAGTATTCTACTAATGTTGCGAGAATTTTTGAAATTATGATCAAGCAAAAAATTATTTGCCAAACTTAAACGAACGCTTTTCATGTCTTTTATTCAAATTGTGACTCATCAAACTACAAATTAAGCTAATCTCTGTTTCAACAGAGTGTTGCAAAAGCTCTTCAAAGGCTGGTGAATACTTTTTTTCCTACTGTACGTATTTAACTACGAGCATGCTTGTAATTACCTCAAGCTCTTTAAAAAAAACCTTTTCTAGCCAAAAGACTGGTCAGCTTAAATCAGGCTTTATTTCCTTGTTTCTTTTTTTGTCTAGTTAATTAAAAACTTAAAAAAATCGGACCTGTTCATTACGATCAGACGTTTTAATTTCAGTCTGGAGCTTCAATCGCCACTTTTGCAGAAACTCTTTATTGAACGAACACATTGCAACAAAGTTGGATGTAAATTTTGTATGAATTTGTTTAGTGTGTGAAAAGTTGCTTCAATTCTCACAATCCAATTGCTAAAAACCGGAAACAGTTAGTACATATCTAGAGATAGTTATTTGCGTACTTTATTATGAATATAATAAATAAATTCGGCACCAATGTTTTTCGCGTTCTAATCTTAATGTGTTTAACGTTTAACAATTAAGTCTGTGTTCTCGGAACCAGGGACTCCGTCAATACATTTTAAGTGATCCGTGACATAAAATGAACTACTCTATATCTGAATGGATCATAAATAGAAATAATCACCAGCAAAATGCTCATTATTATTTCCTAATATCACTTTGTCCTATGAAAGTTCACGTCTATGTTTATGAATGGATATTTTGTGAGACATACTTTACAGTGATTATCTGGATTTTTACCAACGCAAATCACTTTATTTTTATTTACGATTCAGAATCGCCGCATTTTATGATAACCCTTAGTCACTTGACCGCTTTTATCACGTCCTGGCTTCGTTATGCGTAATAAATATAACGTTTTTTTAATTAAAATGGCAATTATTGAATGATAAATTTTTATTTATATATGTTTTCCACAACAGATGCATTTTAAAAATGAGTTGTGATAACGATACTTATAAGGCCAACGCATGGAGTTATAAATCAGATAATGGGGTGTACCAGCGTGAAAACCCCTTATCAGCTTCTTAATTTGAAGTGGAAAACTACACATACAGTGAGCATTCTATTTTACTGAACACCGTGTCCAATAAAAAAATTGAATTCAATTAAAATTGAGTTCTGGATCAAACTAATTCAATTCAAATTAAGTTGCTGTTACTTTGCATTGACAAACTTCAATGTAATTACAGCTAATCCAGAATCAAATTGTTTTAATCCTCATACATGTTTGTATATCAATTATTAATAAAAAGAATAAATCTTGTCGTTTTCCGCTCACTTGGCGATGACATTTTGCTATCATGATAACCTGCCCCATAAAGATATCCATAGAGAATGCAGTGATACAAAGACGGAATGTTTCATTTCCGACAGAGAAGTGGTAATAAAAGATTTGATTTAATACTTTAACACCAAAAAGAATAATTCCGGTTAAATTTAACTCAAACGACGGTGATGAAAAGCTATCTTTATGAACGAATATAACAGTATTTGCTCAAAAGTATAACTGGTCAGTTGTTTAAATTGTATCTGAAAGTGTCATTTTGGCTTATAGCTCCGCTTTGGTCTCTGTGCATCTGCACCCTAAGGAGCTAAATCCAGAGCAAGATTCATCTAGTAAAGATCATTTCGATGAGCAAAATTGAAATGTGTGCAACCTAACAGATAATGTTTCCAGTCGAATGATCTCTCTCAATCACCACACCTCATTACCCTCCCATTTACCCTTTCACCGGCTCACCCTCTGTCAACGACATATGTAATCCCGAGCAGCTGATGCCAACACCCGCAGACGGTTAGAGTAGGTTTCACATTTTCACGCCTTTTGACTTAAAATGAAGCGCTTCTCTAGTTAATAATTCACACTGTTGCAAATAATTCGCACAACAAATACCTTCTTCGACATTATCATTTTACACACTAGAGGCGGAGCAAATTTCAATCAAAGCAAAGGCAAATAATGGTCCAGCACACCGTGGGCTTCCGACCTAAATCACTTTGAACCCTTTTTCAACATTTAATCACCGGTGGTGCCGTGAACCCACCACAAACAATAAATTTATGTACCCATTAGGGTTCCCATCATTTCTGAATTTATAACTACACTTTATTAATTGATAGACATACAATACATGAATATATAGGGTGAACCAGAAGCAAATTGTCTACTTTAGGGTGACTTCAATGTAGTAGTTGAAGTGTGAGCTCTCTCATACAACTATATATTTATTTCAATTTTTCTTTAGACACACATAATACTCGTAATACTTTACTAATTAATTAATTACCTAATTTTGAAAATAATTTGGTTCAATTTCTTATGGGTTTCTAAATAGAAATCGATGATTAAATAACGTTAAATTGTTGTTGAAAACATTTCATGTGCATTTGTTTATGCGCCACACTGTATACCTTAGATGGCTCATGTTTTCAACTTTGTGAGAGTGACACTTCCTAATCAGACATCAAAAAGTAATCATATTCCTTTCACACATCACTGTCATCATGCATAATTTATTGCATACTTTTCCAAACATAATCACAAACCTATCATCTTTTTATTTGATTACCATTTTATGCAAGGTGTTTTTATTGATTTATTTTGTAGTCTTGACATGCACAGCACTTAAATTTTCTGAATTTTGCTATTAAATAATTGGCACTTTCATTGACATTTTTACAAAATCGTTCTTTGTATACAATAGTTATTTGTATACCAAGGCTGCAACATAATATTGAGTGTGCAAATGAATGAAAAGCGCATTCCTTTTGCAACAAACATTAAATGAGGCTTGAAATCAGAGCCAATACGTGTTATTTCCCCCTTTTCGGAAAATAGCATTATTATTTAAATTTAATTTAACAACCTCAATAAAATCCAAATTCACGTTGTTTTTGTTGTTTGGTTTAAATTAGTTTAATCGCATTTATTTTTGATTTAGAGTAGCATTAAGCAACGTGAAATTTCAGTGTGTGCACTTGTTTAATAATAAATTAATCGGAAAAGAACGTTTATTTTAACATTTTCCTCGTAGTCTAAAAAGCAAGTGGTTATTAAATGCGTATTTGGCCTAATCAAAGCCCAATTTAGTAAATTATTCATATCCCAACCGAATTAATTCAGCCGATCTCGACAATATTTAGCTCGTAAGATCTCGAGGGTGTTTCCAGCATGAACAACCACTTTCTTAGTCGTAGCATGCTTTGATAGTTTACCGAAGCAATCTATTTTGGTGGTGTCAAACTTACAGTAACACAATTTGCAAAGTTTAGTGAAGTTCTGTTTCGATTAAATGCTTTTCATCAGGAATTCACCAATAAAGCGCTCGATTGTAGGTATACAAATCGGCTTGGAAATTTTTTTAATTCAATTTGATTTAAAATTGCTCAGTGGAAAGTTTTTTCACAAAGTTTTCAAATCAATTGGGAACCAATTCGAATTCATAAATGTAATAAATGAATAAATTCTGCTGGTTATTGAATATGTACACTTTTAGCGATATTTCATTCACTAGTGCATGCCATAATTTGGTTAGTTAAATAGACAATGTTTTAAAAAAGCTTTTGAAGTGTTCGCACATAGATGGATATAATCTGAAATTGAATTTTGCATGCAATTAGTCTTTACAGTGAAAAAGTGCGCGCTGGTAATTTAGAGCTTTTGGAACGAACATTTTCAGTCAGAAATTGCAATCAAAGGATGTCCTTTATTAGATTAAATGAATAGATTATTCCTGAAATGTAGCTACCACATATCTGAATATTTTCCGCTCTAGTGAGTGGTTCATATTTTTGTCCGATAGGCAAACTCTATTTGCATATGAGTCACTTTTGTCTGTGTTTTCACGAAAATTCAATATTGGAAAATATTCCTGTTTTTCAATATCCATCAGGTAAGTGCCCCAGTTTCAAGTGACGTTTCATCATCCATCAAGAAGAAATTTGAGATTGTGTTAGGGACGAGTGATGAGCACGAATATATTAGAAACAGTTACATCAAACACCGTTCGAGACTGATGCTTAATTGCATGTCTCTGATGAGACCTGCGACGGGTTGTAATTGGAGTAAAATGATTGATGACGTGTCATATCTGCAAACTTATCATTGTGCCACTCGTTACATTAGCATACGATCATGCTATAAAGGCAAGTTTGTCAACTCACCCATTAAAAAATCAATAACTCACAAATGGTATTTTGTGTTGTTGCTACGGTCGTAACATGTCTCAAAATAAACAAAAGAAAAGTGAACAGTGAACACTGAAGAGATTGCAATTTTAACTCGATTTTTGCATTTAAAAGTGGCAATGAAAATTACATCAATTGAGCTTCCTATTTAGTTCAAATACAGTTATTAAGTTATCGGTTATCCCATATAAAAGAAAGTTCGAACATTTGTAGAGAACAAAATTTTTGTTCTATGAATAATTTAAAAATCACCAATATGATTCCTTAATGTGTTTCAAAACGTACCTAAATATTCAATAATTGAAAAATCGAATTGAAATTACTCTTGTACAAAAACATTAGTAACACTAAATACTAAATATTCCAACAGTTTTTATTTCATCGTCGTTGCAAAATAAAAAAGCAAAATGACACTTCTGAATGCAAAACATGTAATGTAAGCTATGAACGGCAATTTAACATCTAATGCACTAAAAAATATTGCAGTTTATCCTGGTCGTAATGTTGGCTTGTGGCTTAGGGAGACAAAATAATTCTGCTTCTTGCTTCCATACAAAATAGTTCATAATTTCATTAGGCACTTTGAGTAATGCGTCCACCTATGTTCCTCGCCCATTTGGCTTAACAGTGGTATTATACGTACATTAATTAAAGATTTTGCAGAAAGGGTCTAAATATACCTGACACTGCACTCCAACTAACTAGTCTGAACTTAATTTTCCATGCCTATTTAACCCAATAGTAATACCTGCAGGTAATTCAATTGATTTCGATCACAAAAGTCATAAAACATGGAAATACGAGGCAAATATCCGATAAGTGTTCAAGCAATCTAATTAAAAGCGGCTTGTAAGCTGCAAAGTTTCAAAGAAAAAATCGTTGCACTATTCATAAAACTGAGCGTTAAAAGGGTTAACGTTGGTTTTAAGTCAGAACCGGACTCCACAATGCGTTAGTCACGTAAAATATGGTGTGAAACATTACCGTATGAACATACAGCTATTACAATTGGAATGGAAAGAGAGTAATCGGAAACTCACTTCATTCAACGGCCATATCTGCATATTTCATCGTAAAATATTTTATGGCTAGTCCGGGTAATGTTAATCAAGAAAGATTTATGAAAGGCGTAAATTTTAACTTTTAATTAAGCTCTCGTGTGAGGGTATTTGGTTAGCGATATCGGAACGGCTCCAAATTGGAATCAATTGGTCATGTGGGCTCGGAAAGAACAGAGATTTACTTACCTTATATTATGTCTTTCTTATACTGGAATAGGTAAATAAGAAGCGGTTGAAATTTAAACAATAAAATATAATTAAAATCGTATACAATTTGAAGCATACAGACAGTTTACATAACTAGGAGTACTATACACACAATTACAAATAATAATTTGCTGTACACGGTCAGGAAAAAATATATATACAAAACCCATTTTGTGCTTGTGTTTTTCTTCAACCAAAATAATTTTGTAATGGCAGTATCCACAAACGGAAAGTAAATATTGTGCATTTATAATTTTTGTTAATATAAAATTTGATATGTTCTACACTATATATCTTTTTAATTTATTATAAAGCTATATTGTATTTGGATACAAATCATCACTGGATGCGTAGACATTCATCCACTTTCAATGAATAGCATATTGTTGCTTTACATCTAACAGCAAACCTGTCGTATTCATGAACTGCACAGATATATTTACATGGTTAAATAGACAAAGATAAGTACAAAAGATTATTGGGGTCAATGAATATGTCATATAAAAACCTACAGCTATTCGAAAACTACAAGAATATATTAAATATTTTACAAATTGTCAACGAAAAGAGTGCACACTTTGATTGATGGTACTCCGAGAAAAATTTCTTGGATGGTCCCTACACGATTATTACATGGCACAAAATATGGCTACACTGAACACTGTGAATAAGTAGTTAGGAGTATACGTACAGCGTCAATAGCGACGTCAATATCACTGTTTTAACTTTTTCGACGAAAATTTCAGTCAGAGTACCACTCCATACATTCGTTCATCTAACTAACGTACTGATCACATTTACTACCAATGTAAACTCCAATTAATTTAATTACGTATATAAAATCTCACTTTCTATGTTTTGACATTCACATGGATGCACCATGAAATTTTACGATAGACATTGTTGAAGGTATAATTGCTTGTAAAACGAGCGGTCTGTTTACGTTACATCGCGGTAATCAAAGTCCAAATAAATTTTTGCGATTAAGAAAGAACGTTTGAATACGATATATCACTACACTGTGTTTTGCGCCCAGAAATTCAGATCATCAAGTTTCGTTTTACTTACTGGTTTCCGTCGAAGTCCTACCACCAAAAATTTGGCTCATTTCCGATTTTTCGCGTCATTCGTTGTCACACGAGCAATAATTTTTGAGTATGCGAATGAAGTGAAACTTTCCACATTTATACACGTTTAGAAAATAAATAAACACAATTGAAAAATCGTCTGTACAATAAGTGTCCACCTCGAACATACTGATGGCATGCAAGACTAGAGAGCTGTGACCGAGTGTCGAGGGGCCAAGGCGGTCACTCAAATGGGCCCGTAGTTGCTCAGCGAGGGCCCTGAACCTTGTGCGGGGTGTGAGACAACTACAGGCGTGGCCCCCTCGCCCGCTTGTCATACGTGACTCAATGGGGGCTGCTTCAGGACATGATGGTGAAGGTGGTGCTGGCTCGCCGACGCCACGCTTCCGGCGGGCCCCAAAAGCGAGGCGCTCCCGGCCCCCGCCACCACGTACTGCGGGGGCCCCCCGAGCCCCTTCCCCGGCCGGTTTTTGATCAGCACGGCGTTGGCCCCCGTGGGGTCGGGGCGCCCGAACAGTCGTCTCCAGAGCCTCCGCCAGGAGTCGAGCGTCTTGCCCGACCAGATCCAGACCCCGGAGGTGATGCCGACCGCCAAGGCCATGAAGTACTTGAGCATTAGAACGGAGTAGATGGGGCGGACTTTCGCACTGGCCATGCGGGAGTCGGAGCAGGTGCAGGCGGCCGAAAGCATCCACTCGTTATGGAATGCGTTTTCGTATAAGTGACACGCTATGACTATGGATGCGGGGACTGTGTAGAGCACACTGAAGATTCCGATTCTAATCATGAGTTTCTCAAGCTTGTCGGCTTTGGAGCCGGCGCCCGCACCCCCTTGTTTTTTGATCACGTTGCGTATGCGGAAGAGGGAGACAAAGCCGGCGATTAGAAAAGTGGTACCCAAGAGAAGGTAGATGAAGAGAGGTGCGAGAACAAACGTGCGGAGGTTCTCCATGTTCATATTACCAACGTAGCAGATTCCGGCAACTGGGTCTCCATCAACGGCCCCAGAAACAAACACTGCGACTGTTTGCAAGGTTGGTATAAGCCAAGCTGCAACATGGAAGTACTCAGCGTAGCTCGCAATTGCTTCGTTTCCCCACTTTAACCCAGCGGCTAAAAACCACGTGAAGGAGAGCACAACCCACCAGATGGATGACGCCATTCCAAAGAAATACACCAGGAGGAAGACCAAAGAGCAGGGGTTAGCCCCAGTTGAGGAATATCGTATCACCGGTCCTTCACACGCAACTTCCTCATGCCCCACCCCAACCCGGATAAGATAACCCACGGACACCAAAAAATAGCACGCTGATAAGAACACAATCGGCCTCTCAGGGTACTTGAACCGTTCGGTTTCGATGAAGAAAGTCGTAAGTGTCATTAAGGTTGAAGCCGCGCATAGGCTGGACCAGAGTGTTATCCAAACCGTGGTGAACTCTTTTTCCTCCGAGTTGAAGTACGTGGCGCGGCAGGGGGCGGCACAGGTGGCGGGGTCGAGTACGCTTAGGTTGAGCTGTGACGGGTCCTTCCCCAGAGAGACCAGCGGGTGTTGGCACTGACACTTGCAGCCCTTCACCACGCTGCTTTTTCTTCCGTCTCCTGGGGGATTTGTGCAGTTTTTTGACCCTCTGCACTGCTTGGGGGACTTGGCGCGCGGCGGAGGTTTGGCCGTGGTGCTGCTGCCGTTGTTCTCGTCCATGCACAGCTGGTCCGGGGAGGCCCCATAGACGGGGAACTGCTCGCAGTCCATACGTTCTGGCCACTTGAAGCCGTACTGGGTCATTATGGGCTCGCAGCCTTCGCGGGCCCGCTTGCACAGCCCCCGGCATGGGGGCAGGGGCTTCTTGTAGCCCGGGAGGCAGATGGGGGCGTACATCGAGCACAGGAAGAACTTCAAGTCGGGAGAGCATTTGATCTCGACCAGAGGCCAGAACTGGTGGACTTCCAGGCCGGCTTCTTCTTGCGTTTCGTGGTTGAGTTCGTTGGGCATCCGAGTTTGGTTGTAGCCGATTCCCATGCACATGGGGATGGTGATGTCTTCGCAACGCTCCTCTTGGTCACTGCCATCCAAGTGGGATATTAACGAACCGGCGGTTACGGTGTTCACCAGGAGTACCACGAGTACTGTCAACCTCGTGTACCCCATCATTGTTATTTCACACACACGACTTCAGTTTACACCATTTATTTCAAACTGTTCTAATGGCAGTAGTTTGTTTGAGGCTCACTTTTGTTGTCGACTGGCGATGAGTAGCAAGGCATAGGATGGAGCCATAACACCCTGTAACAATAAATACGCGTCATTAGTACAATTACAGAAAGGAACTGGGATAGCGTTTCATACAATTGAACTCGTCAATCTTCATTAAAGCCGTTTTGAGAATCAAATAAATGTTTTTGGGTTCGTTTGCTGACTAATTTGAAACTGTCTTAGAACATCCAAACGCATTAAAAGTGTAACCCAAATCGCCCCCAAATACAAAGAACCTTTTCTATTTGTTCGATTTTTAGTGGAAATCAAACTAAAAGCTGAAACATATGTCTCTTCCCAATAGTGTTTGATGAGATATAAAATTAAGCACCGACTAAACCCACGCGCTAATTGAAATGTAGGGTGCGTGACGTCACAGTTTGATCTATTACTATTCCCCTATAAGACGGATGTCAATTAGGTTGAAATTTATTTGGGGGAAATATCCACCATGAGTATTACTCATACCCTGCAGATCAGTGTGCAATATAGTGCATAGAAATGCAGTTATAGGATGTCGAAGCTTGTTTAACTTGAGGGTCTCTCCACGAGAAGATTCATTTTCAATACCGAAATAGCAGGGGTGTGACTCCGTACGTGATTTAACATCCAGTAGTAGAGGGTGTTTTTTACGACATATTTCGCACACACAGTAAAAGCTTTTTAATGACTCATTAAACAATTTTATCGCTCTTTATTCCTGTGTATACAGGAACTGTTAAGAAAACCAATCGGCAGACATTTGAAGGCAAGTTTATTGTTCTCCGAAAAAAGGTAAAATTAATTGATATTTGATCCCGGCGCAAAGGCTCCTATTTTATTATAAATAGGATCAAATTCAACACCCGTATGGTATGTCCTCACTGGACTAGATATTCCAAATTTCCAATTATTGCTCTGAATTTCTCTTTACTTAAAATTCTAGTACAGCGACAAAAACAACTAAAAACGATGGGTTTAATTTCAAAATATTCGTCGTTTTCTTAATTGCCTTAATGGGCACTACTTTCCATGTATGGGCTGTCAATTTTT
Organism: Tribolium freemani; assembly: GCA_939628115.1. Taxonomy (NCBI): domain Eukaryota; kingdom Metazoa; phylum Arthropoda; class Insecta; order Coleoptera; family Tenebrionidae; genus Tribolium; species Tribolium freemani. Next base: position 11,433,624 of record OW626785.1, on the reverse strand, counting down.
CACAATTTCTTCCACACAAAAACAATACGAGTTTAATTAGGTGTTTTCACGCACAATAAACTTTAATTGTGGTAAAGCAATTATAAAACCTGTCCATTATCGCATTTAGGAATGATAAAAACCTGTCTAATGAGATAAAAATTTACAAGTTTCGGAAAAATGCTGTCGTTGGCTTGTCTGAAACACTAGAAAAACATTCGAATTATTTATGGAATTTGTTTGAAGCGTGCGGCTGCTCCGATTTCTAGGTCAAACTATTTTCCACTAAAAAACCGCAAATTGTTAATAAATTACAATATTAAATAGGCTATTCCATGCTTTCTAACTTTCAAGGAATGCAAATACACCTATGACCTACAGCAATCCCGAAATAATTATGTTAACACGCGCCTAATTTTGAATAAACAAAATTTACTAAATATGTTATTATATCATTATCAGGCATCGGCTTCTTTTTTATTTGTGCTAATGACAATAATAAGCAAGTAGAAACCCATAATAAACACAGCAAATAAGAAAGCAAAATAGGCTAAGGTTTTTTGGTGCTTGCTGCAATTATATAGAACTGAAAATCCAATTGTAACTTGTTAAGAAAAAACATGTCCCATGCAAATTTCTACGCGGAATATGCCATTAGAAAAAATTGGCAAATCCACTTCTGTGCAAATATTCCGCGAAACGATCTTGCAAATTTGCAAACGGTAGATCGTAGAATACAAATTAAGTAAGTTTGAAATTTTTATCAAACGATGCGGAAACAAATTACTTGCCGATAAGCCGAAATGAGTACATTCCACGTTGCTCAAAGTGACAGATTTAATTATATTCGAATGATGTCTTACATACATACACATTGAATAAATATTTATTTAAATTGGGATCCGTAAGAAAGAACAACTTTAGACCTTGACTCGAGATTATGCCTGTTGTTGGATGAGGACGGTGCTACGGCCAACAATGCCCTGAAATGAGAGGAGAAGCAGGTGAGACTTAGAATGCCGAGAGTTTTGTTGCTCTACAGGCTGATATTCGATTCAAAGAAGTGAAGCTTGTTGGACTTTTTCTTCGGGCAGACTGTTTATACAACACCTTAGTTCAATTAAGATATTGAATTAGATAGTGGGATCTAACCAGTATGATAATAATTTTCGAGTCAGTAAACTCCTGTCGTTTTCTTATTATTACTTAACACTATCCCACCGAATCGAAGCGATGATTATTCTGTAAGATAACACTCATAGAAACGGCTTTAAACACACAACTCGTTAAACTTATGCAAAATATGAACGTTTCACGTTTAGCCAGCTTTTTGCTGCATCACGTACCAATTTCTTTGAAATTCGCTACACCTACGTATTTGCAAAGCTCCAAGTTGTATGACCGGAAACGACAACTTACACGATTAAGGGAATCTCATGATAAAACGTTCCAGCTACCGATCTGTACTCCCGACAACTTTTCTACTCAATCTCCAGATAAGTAGACTTGTTACACAGCATCGATTTTCAGTGCTACAAACTTTTATTACTAATATCTCACAATGTTTCGCAAAGTAGATCATTCCAAATGAGAAAATACGAGTATTATATTCAATTCGTAAGTAGTCGTAGTCAAATATGTTTAAATTCCATTTGCTTCCGACTACAGCCACCGAAGTACGAGACACACTACACGTATGTGGAAATATTTACTGCAAAAGGAAACGAGCCAACGCTTTACGACTATATTTGTGTATGTATGTTTGTGGGTGTTTTAGACACAGATGTTTAAAACTTTTGGCTTTAAATTCTCGTTGTGTGTTTTGGAACTCGTAACCGGAGTAATGGGACATTTGGTTTTTGTGGTTTGATTATTTATTCTAGCAGCAGTCAACACTGTTGTTATTGCTTCATTTTTACCGAGGGCATTCGAATATGGAACGACTTGGGGCGGTTAGGGTTATTTATGTCCTCTTTATTAGCTGCCAGATTAATAAAACTTTGATTCCGTCCTGATATTTGTGGTTTGATAAGCAAAAGTAAATAAGGAAGTCATTCAGACTAGAGCCAATATCAAGTGAAATTTAACCACTGCATAATCAATTCCCGAAAACCGATTAAGTGAGAACGAAGTAAATATTTCTCAACAATTTTCAGGCCATTTTGATTAGAAGTTTATCAAAACGCTTCGTATATGAACACTGCAAAGTCCTGCCCTTTCTTCCTTGGGTTGTTTATTGCTTTAATTCAATTTGTTTTCCCACGTGTTGTTATTTCGTGTACCTCTTCTTCTCAACACGAACATTCGGTAGACTGTCAATAGTATTTAATCTAGATTTAATCACAGTTTACGACTGCGATGGCTGTCATGTTCATGCCAACCACTTTCCAATTAACCCAAACCAGAATTTAAATTAAATTCTTGTAAAAGTGTAAGGAGCTAACAAAGCAAAAAGTTATTGCAAATAAACGTCATAAATCTGGAAAATCAGTGAAATCGTTAAATTAATCGCGTAGTAATATCTCTGCAGATTTTTGAGTAATAATCAATTAACGCGGGTAAATGTTGACATGAAAAAACTCCACGCAAATTATGCTGATGATTTATCACACCTATATTACAGACGTTATAGACGTATAATTACCAGCGAGATCGTTTCAAGCGTATAATTTTTAAAAGGGATACTACCATTATAGTGACAGAAGCCATTTATTTAAATCATGAAGGTTTGTCTTTGGAAATGTCTTCGTCGATATCTTCTTTCTCGACCTCACCTCAATCTGTCACATCTTCCACGTACCACTCCCACGCAACCCATCTAAAAGCGCCTGGTTTTTATTCGAAAACAAAAACGGTCACCCACTACTAAGACAATCATTATCGTTTCTTTGTTCTTCAGCACAAGCTTGTTTCGCCCGAAATCGTACTCCTAATCCAAACAAAGTGGAAGGAGTCGGCATTAAAGCGCCTTGTTTATATATTAAAAACACCTGTTCCTTTTTTTTTTCGACAGTAAGAATTCGAGAAGTGGGTACTCGACTTATGATCACGAATATGTACTTACGAAACACAAAAGCCTCCATTCGCTTATATGCCACAACAGATCTTGCAGAATCACCCACTTAATCTTTGACAGACACTTTGTTGGGCGTGTTGGACAAATAAAGAACTGAATTTAATTTAAATAAGACGAAAGACGTTTGCCTGCTCGTGAGACAGGATCGGCTTTACTGCATTTTTATAAGCCTTGGCCTCAGTTTAATTACCTCACATACCCATGGATTAGATATCAGCTCTGTATGTGAAACTAATTAGTTTTACAAGACTGGTTTGACACTTCGGTGACAATACAATTAACAAGTTTATACGAGTTACAAATGACCTTTTTGAAAAGCGCTCCAAGAAATAAAAATTTGAATGAGGGGAATGACTCCAAGCATTTCTTGTTCCAACAGAATTATCTTCAAATCCGGCTCTGCTAACGAAACAGCATGGGGTTCTAGCATACATCGCACAGTCGAGAAGTTAGTAGATGCAAGCTGGTTTCGCTGGCCCTTGTCTCAGGGACACTTTACGTTCCTGATGGTAGACAGATAATGGTAACTTGAACCGGAGAGTGGGTCGCAGCACGACTGCGAAGACAGTATTGGTATCAGGCATTCTTGAAACTGATAAAGTATTTATAGCAACAGCTTCTAATCTGAAGACATTCGACACTACCACAAGAGCCCATCAATGTCACAAAGTTAATTCCACCATTCTAAACAATCAGTCACGTTTCGTGGAAAGCAATATCCGTTTAGACTATGATTTTACATGTACGATGGGAAATATCGTAAAGCGAAAATCGTAATCTAAATTTACCGTGGAGAGAAAATAAAACCAACGATTCATACCCACATTAATCACAGTTCAAAACAGATGTTGGGTCGAATTGGATTCACAAAACATGTGTTACATTGCAATAAATTTTGTATAACAAAACAATATCATAGAAAATGGACGAGTTTATTTAATTTACAAAAGTTGAGTTGCGTCACGCTTATCCAAAATATCTGTTCAAAACTGATTGACACTGTGTTGAAAGAAACCAAAAAGCATTAGGAAATAAGAGGATTAGGCGACTTTAGAAAGCTTTGTTACTTCAAGGGACCATTTTCTCAAACAGGTAGATCCAGCAAGAAATGAACATTCAGATTGTAGATAAAATAAAGGTTGTGGCAACCACAGACCAAGTAAAATGTTGGAAAAAAGTTCAAATATTTTATGCAAGATTCATTATAATTTTTGTTTACTTATTACGAGATGTAAAAATTTACCGCAATGATGTTCATGCGCCATAAAATTCAAATAAAAGTCAAAACTTTATGCAGTTTTTTGCAAGTTAGCTCATAAGCTATATCCCTAAGTTGTCTTTCAAATTATAACAACTAAATTTCTAAACCGAGTATTACATACTTAAGTAATTGAAATTTTACTCAAAAATCATTTTTTTTTGAATCCCAATATCATATCTGTCATGATTTTTATTATTCTGGGGCACCTAATAACAATACTACATAAAAACTCTATTTAAGATAAGTATTAGAACTAGCTTAGTAGTTACATCATGTATCCCGTATTTTTAATATGTATTATAATAGTTATTTATTGTATAAGGGTCTTACAATGTGTTTTATCCGCCCAAAGGTTTAAACGCGAGAACGAAGTTCGAGCGTTTAATTAAGCGGATAAAATACATGTAAGACCTGTATGCAATACAACGTTTTATCCACAGCCACACAATAAAGACTAAATCCCTGACAAATCAATATTTTTAAATTATTTTTCAAAATTTTCATTTGACGATTTGAAGTGACGTTATTCAAATTAATTTTAAAATACGAATACTGCATTAATTCCGGCTTCGTTTACAGTAAATATGGCATCCACATCGAATAAAAGAAAAACCGACCATATTTTCTCTTTTAATGTAAAAGTAAAAAATGTAGAAAATGCAGTGTAATTTTGTTACGAATCTAATGGTGTTTTCATAAGACTTATAGGTTTTATTGATATCATTAGAACTCTCCTAGTTAGAAGTGATATTATGGCCTAATAAAAGACTGGCTGTGGATAAATACCCATTTAATAGTTATTGTCAACTTTTACTGTTTCAGGAGAAACAGTTCTAAACAACACACAAAAAAAAACATTTAGAAGTACCAGATAGGTATTTTATTTTGCTTATACAAAATTACTCTAACGAGAAATAGTGTTTGCCACGACGAAATTTCGATAAACTAATAGACTATAAATTAAAGGAAATTAAAGTTTGATCTCATTTTACTCTTAATATTTAGATAATATTTTGTTAAAACTAGATTTTTAGTAAGTAGGACGAAAAAATCATTATCACATCTATTTTGAGTCTGGAATAAACTAGGGCACTGGTTACATTCAAAAGGATTAAGCGAGAAGGGTAAAATTGATGTAGAGATTCGTGCATTTTTATCTAAGATAACTTCCAGGGAGAAGCAACCACCAATTTGTCTTCGTTAGTGTCCAGTATAAAAACGCAACTCCACGGAATCTATTTCTTCAAAACAATTTTAAATACACGGTCAACTTCTACTGGCTTTACACTGGAAAATTTTAATTAGTAGTTGAAATTAACGAATTATCTAACAAACATGTAAATACAAATATTTATCCAAGTTGTTTGGACGTTTCACATGTTTTGGTGTAATTAAAGTCAGTAATCGATGAAATCAGTAAATGGTCTTATCGGTTCGTTAAGCTGACACTTAATAAACGGCTTCAATAGAATTTAATAAAAAAACTAGTTTACTTGCGGATGGATTTTAATTTAAATTCATTGGCGGCGTATGACCACAGCGAATTTATTTCAGGGAATTATCTGTTAGTGTCACTCTTTGATTGATAGAACGGATGGAATATTTATTGAAAATTAATCACCTCCGAAGTCGGGGCTTCCGAGAAGATAAAAAGTTAACACGAATGAGATGAAAACCACATCTCACCTGGTATTTACTTTCTGAAATAACCTGCCAGCTTCGTCAACGAAGTGAGTAATTACGTCCATGATGCATCTAAACAAGCTTGCCATGCAATAACGCAAATCGAATTTGTTCCGTTAAACAGATAATTCTGCGGAAAATTCTATGTAATAACAAGATTACATGTATAGAAAGGTAGTGGTTGTTTTTGCGTTGCCTACAAGAGTTTGTTCAAACACACCTTATGTTTTACATCAGATTTTAATTATTGTTCTTGTAACCCGGTACTTTATAAAATACGACTTTGATAACTCTAAATAAACTTTCCCATTCAGTTTGATGGACAGGCCAATGATATGGTATTTTTATTTATACTGACACACCATATATGATGGCGTTAAGCAAATAAATAATCTGTTAGCCGGTTTTACGACCGCTTGCTAAATTTAGAACGATTCAAATTAGATACTACACATTTTTCAATGTAATAAAACTGTTTTATTTAGCATTATGTAAACATTTAACGACTGGAATAATTAGAGGTTCACCCGCGATTGCACCCCTAGTTTCAGTCTTGAGAGATTAGATACAACAAAGTTGTACACTAGTAGATTAGTTTTAGTTCTTACAACTAAAAGTTGCTATAAATCAAAATAGGCGCGCGGCTATAACTCTTCATAGACCATAGGTACAGACAGGAAATCCTAAATTAATCACTTTTTTTATTCCAACGTTTCCATGCATATTTATTGACTTGTTCTTGCTCATATTTGCATATTTGTATTCAATGGCGTACACTACAAGTGTGAGGATTTTGATTGATTGATTGATCGACAAGATCATCATGAAATAAGGAGAATTATGCATTGCATAGTCAACACTCTTTGTATGGTAATACAACAGTGCAAAATAAACAAATAAAATCCTATACCTTATCCTTATTGTAATAGTAAAGCAAGAAAAACAAAAAATAAAGCAAACGCAATGTTTAATCTGGTCTAGCCACTGAGAAACTGACTAACGAGCCAAGCAAAGAATCAGTTGGGCGAAAAGCTGAAAAACTAAAATAACGAGACCTCAAAAAATTTCTATATCATCAAAAAAAAAAAGCATTATTAGGCTGACCCCGAGGGCTGACCTATTTTATGACGTAACTAAAATACATAATACCAAACTAAAGTCAAGAAAAATAAAAAAATCTATCAATCACTTCCGTTCAACATTTTATTATTATTTCATCTCAAACGGCGCAGAAATAATTGGGAGAAAGGACATTTTTCGATAAATCACTTTTTATTCCTCTTTATAGGTACATCTTTACGCCTTGACCTACCCAAGGTTGATTAATTTTCTTTTAGGTACTCGTACTTATAATTAATTAAACATAAAAATTTTAAAGACTAACATCAAATATTTTTTGAAAGGACAATAAAGGGTGACTCACATAACTTTACGACCCTGACGAATTTTAAATGCAACCAGTAATATACTACTCAATTATAATTTGATTCAAAAACACTAATAATTATAAATTTGTTTGTGATTTGGATATTCCTAGCAAACCTTACAAAATTAGGATCTTATTGCAGTCTCTGGCGTTTTTATTTTGGCCAATTTAGGCGTAATTCAACCTCCAATGTATAATGGGTTGCACTTAAAGTTCGTCAGGGTCATAAAGTTATATGAATCACCCTGTATGTAATTACAGGTCCTAGCAACTTGCAAAGGTTCGTATTGCCACTATTCTGTGAATATAAAACAGAACTCAATGGAGAAAACAAGTAAAATTACAAGTTTTGTTATTAAGCATTTTTGGAATTGTACTTCAAGTAAATATTAGCATTCTTTCATTACATGTTGTGAAAACAAAATTAATGGGAAACTCAACAATATAATGATGAAATTCCAATAAGTACACCCAGGAGCAAAATGAAGAAAATGTAAATGTATTGTTTACCAAGTTTTAGCTGAAAGAGGTTTGTAAAGTCAGCAAATTCATAATAGCCATTTTATTTTAGTTTTATACTCGCCTTTCTTCCACAACTTAATCTATCAACGGAAATTACTCTACAATGACGACGTTGTAATAAAACTGACAAATCCATTTTATCGTAAACGAACACGTTCAAGACGACGGATCTATTTTACGAAGCAAAGCTCATTAGGCGTTCTTTTGCAAAATAAAAAATACGTGTAATTAGGTGTTATTCTAATTAAAAATAAATAACTCTGTTTTGCTATGATGGCGCCAAACTAAATTGCCTAAAAAAAATTGAACAATAATGAATTCCACTCAAGTAGCTGTTGGCCACCCATTCAATACATAATTATTTACTAATTGGCAAGGCACCTACTCAGCAATTCATAACTTGGCATATTAAAGTAAAAGACGTTATTTATAGCTTGTTTCCACTTTAAAATATAGATCACTGACCATTCCAACGCAGTGTTCACGTAAACATCACTACCGCAAAAAGGAAAAAAAGCTCCTTTATATTGCGTTGTAATTAAATAATTGCCATTAATTTTTTTCCTTATTGAAAGAATTCCATTAAAATGAAATATGGCTTAGTTATAGAACTATCAAATAACCACGTGGTTGCGGCTAAAACCTCAGGACGCAATGTAATATCAAAAAGGGTCATTCAACGTCAAGCCACATAAAACAGCATCTGTAAATAGACAAGACGCATTACATTCACCAAAATATTAGATGCGGTATTTTATTCCAGACATCTCCAACACCCAGCCAATAAGCACAAATTCGGCACCAAACGATCGAATTTTTCCGTATTATTGCATTTAAAATTTTTAAAAATGAATTCCTGAAAAATCTCAGCCTTTGTGGTGCCATTCGTGAAAGCTAACAAGGGTCGAGTCAAGGCGGAAACCCAAAGCTCAGCTTTCGCTCGAAACTACCTGAACTTGTGACAAGAAATTGAATACATGACTGCTCGGAGATAAAACCATGATTGATTTGTTAATTAGACACACCATATTGAAGAGATTGATGATAGTTTAATCGAAAATGTTAGTAGCAAGGCAATGGGTTGGGTGGGCGCATAATGGAACTCATTATTCCATAATTCACAGCACAGATGTTACCACTAATAACAAGGTACAACTTTCAGCCCGGACCTCAAATATGTTATATTTCAACAAATCTATTATCCTGTGCTACTGTTGACGATGCGACCCAATTCGAAAATAACAAAACAGATTTATTTTTAAAACCGCCACCCAAATCTTGGTTTGCTTCAATGTAAATAAATAAATAAATTAGCTGGTGATTTAATTCAATATTTTGATCGGGCGTCTTATTATTTTTCAACGCGCGCGCAAAATACTTCGCCTATTTTTAAAAATCGTCAATAGCCGCAGGTGAACAATAAAAGGGTATTTCCGAGTCACAACTCCCACATGGCGCAGCTTCCCGTCTTACCTTGTAAACTGTATCATTTTTTTCCAGTGGGTTGTATATCCTGAGCAACATTCTAAGTTCGCACTACACTTGGTAACATTTCAAAATTCAATTCGCACAACATAAATCTAAATGATGTTTAAACTTAAATATTTACACTACACAATTCCTCTGGTGCTGAGGGATATATTCGCAAACTATTTATTTTGGTGGTGGTGCTAAATTACGTCCAACACTAACTCAACAGACGTTAACTCCACCTCCATCCAAGCTCAACTGAATTTACTGACTGAACAAAATTGAGAATACGATCGCATGTGGCCAGGATATCTTACAGTTGAACCGAAGTTCACGCCGGTTTTAGCCGAACCCGGCCGACTGCTAACGACACATCAACATATTCGGTTGATTTGGCGATTTATCGGGATTTGTTGATGTTTGACAGGTTTTGATTTTTTGATCACGGTAATTAGCCGCGGAGGGGCGCCACTTTAACCCCGCCAGCCCACCTACTTGATTGTTTGTCAGCGTAACAACTAAATCAACCATATTTTAATTACGGTCTAAATCAACTAGGACCCAAATGATTAACACAATAAAAGATCTAATCGCTCTGGTGTGGTTTAGCAACCAGGTGAATCTGTTTAATATTCTAGGCATGCCTGCCACTATGTTGAGGTAATTTTATATTGTAATTAATTTCTTATTTTGTTTGTGTAGACGAAAACGTAAATCAATGTCCGAATATTAAATTACGCACTTGGGTGCACTAATTCAACGTCTAACTTTGATAAAATTAGCTGATTAGCGCAAATCCATTACGAATTTTTCATTTCACTCACCTGTCACCAAGCAAAATAAATGTGTTATCCAATTATTTTTGTAATTTATATTTCTAGACCACTAGACAACAGTCAACAAAAATGAAACTCATCACATCCGCGTGCTCATCATTCTGTCGACATAAAATCAATTCCTTGATAACCGACAAATACATCTTCACCGAAGGTTTATTATTTCGACAAATATTTATAGATATTTAACAATTTTAACATAATATTCTGTAAAACCAATTTCCTGAAATTTTATGAAGGCCGGGTGTAGTTTTTCTCCAATTGATTTGTTAGTTCTGGGATGTTTGTTTAAATGTCAATCCAAAACCGTTTATTTTATTAATTTGTGAGTAATTATTATTAATGACATCCTTCCTATCAACACACATCAAAAACGTATCGTTGCCTTGTCACTCTTTTTTCTGAGATGAATGAAATTAGAAAATACTTTTTTGTCAGCTTGATGCACTTCCGTCAAATGGAACGCAACGAGAGAGAACCTGAAAAGCATTAATTTTATCCAACTGTTGACATTGTGAGACGTAAAGTACGGAAATTAAAGCTACAGTAAAGTGAAGTCAACCTCATTTTCGCAATTCTTATGTAACTAAATAGCGCACATCAGGCCGGTGCCATCAGTTAACACTTTGTGCAGGGTGAGGCATTAGTGTTTGCTATTTTGATTACTCACAAAACAAAGTAATGAGATTTTAATGATCCACATATTCCAAAAAAATTTCGACGCCAATTTTACTTCCGGTTCCTCCAAAATTTCCCTTGTGTCATTTCTAATTTTGAGCCTTTTTCTTTTTTTATTAACTACTTTTTAAAGTTTGCAGAAAGATAAAAATCGAGTACGAATCGTGTGATCTTTTTAGATGTTAAACATTACAGAAGTAGAATTAATTTAAAAATTAAGAAGCTTTCATTTTTTAAAAACACTTCTGACTACTAGTCTGAAAAACTTGCGTTTGCTTTTATCCCTAGCGCCTTCCATTTATTTTTAAGCAACCTAATAAATTAAAAGACAAACCACATCTTTTAAGCGCGTCCATAAGAGCAAAGGACAGTTTATTAGAAAAAAGCATTATCTGTTAAAATATATATTTTTTTCTGTAAATAGAACATTCAGGTTGAGTTTTTTAGAAGTTATCGAAACTTTTTTCAAACATTTCATAAATCAAAATTAGTCCAGAAGTAAAAAGTATGTAAGTTCTGATATTTTTGGTAAAAAGCGACCACAATGATTAATCCTGAATACATATTTTAAGACGTAGCAATTTTTCTTTGTTATCATCATCTAATTTAGTTACTTGAAATGTTAATTTACCTTAAAAATGCTAACAGTTAATTGCACAATACGTCCATTGTTATAAAAATATAACTCAAACCTTATCTTGTCAAAAATGATTGAATATACAAGGACCCCAAAGGTATTACGTTGTTTGTAATAATAATAAAACAACCCACACCAATTTTTCCTTAGAGTTTATTTTTCATTACAGATAATGTGTACCCCTTAGCAAGGCCGCCTTCACTGCCTATTACAGTCGAAGAACTATTTCAAAATAAAATGTGGGTTGACTTCATTCGCGTAACGCCGTCCTATTTCACGTGATTAATAAAACAACCGTCGTTTGTTAAATGCATTAAACGCCACTGTGGAAGATTTTAACACTTATGTCATGTTTTGATTATATCCTGACTAGGATAATAATTGAAGATGCAAAGGAAAATAAAAAATAATGAAAAGACACTTCAACTTCTCGAGATCAGATAAGAGGGAAGTGTTGGGTTATGAAATATGATGGCGGACAACGAAATACGTGGGACTATTTTGACTGTCATACTGGAAGATTGACGTATTTAACCATTGTTATCGCGTCATCTGCTTTATTCAGACAGTCCTACCTGACTCTCGCAGCAGGGTTTACGCTATTCCTACACCACCAGGTACATAAAATCTGACTGAGGAGATTTTTATTCGGGTTTGTGTGTCAGATTTATTGCCTGAAATCCGAGCATTGTCTTATAAATTAGGCTAATTGTTAACTCCACCCATTTGTTGCCACTGGATTCCCAACGAGTCGACAAGATAATACTGAAATTTCCGCCGGTTTTATTTTTATCATTGTTTAGGTATTTTTCACTATGTCCGCCTACATAATGCCTGGAAATATTACCAGCAAATGCATCAGTATCAAAGTAATGTCCTGTAAATATGTCTACCACGGGGCCATTAAGCTAATGTATTAGGTCACACAGTTTGGTGTACCTACGTTAGAGATTTTCTAAAACCTACAGAATACATAAATAAATGTTACGAGAATGAGGCATTGTGAAACGCCCGGTCAGTGTCCCCTTTTTAGACATCTATATCAATTGTTTGCAAACTCTGCAGGCGAGCTAAGAAAGCTGCTAACTTTTACCTACTGGGACTTAGATTCTGTTGCAGATTTATGAAAATTTATGGCCTCTTAAGTGAATGCCCGGACCTCCCAAATGCTAACGATAATCAACTTCCAGTCATTAGTTTATTTATTTCCGAAAAATGTGGAAAAATCGTGCCTCAAAACCCACCCGAGTGCCAAGAGGGATTACGAGTGACTTTTTAGTTTCGTTGTGAAACCGCAAGCCTCCTAAAAACAACAAACGGAAATGCATTAACCACGTTTTATTTTTAAAGCATTCGGACGAAAATAATGGTTTTCATGAACTGGAATTTTGTGCATTTTTATTTTACAAAAAGCTGAAACCAGTCCGAGAATAATCAAATTTGCAACAGTGCATCAGGCACACGTAATTTGCTTGTAGAAAATATTTTGACTTCTGTGAATTGGCGTAAATGGACGTGGGTTAGGGTCTTTTGTCCACAGTTTCGTCCTTGTCGAGACAGTGCTCAACCAACACCTATTCCAGTCCCTTTTAGGACCTGAGTAATTTATGGCCCACTAATGATTTATGCTCAGTCAATTGTCAGCGTGACATCTCCATAAACATGTCACAAAAATCCTTTAAGAAAATAACTGTTGTGGGGCTTTTGTGTTTATTTATCTGGCAACGTGACTTTCCAATCTTTCGAGGAAGGTACCGGAAAGATTGTAGTATTTAGCTTGAGGAAATAAATTTTTAAAAAAATCTTGTTACTTGTTTATTTGAGCTTCAAAACATGGGTAATCGCTCTTTTCTCTTAATTTCTTAATTTCAAAATCTGGGTAATCGCTCTTTTCTCTTAATTTCTTAATTTCAAAATCTGCTGCTCATTTATAAATTCACGACCACCAATTAAGCAAATATTGAGACACAAAGAAATAGAATTAAAATAAATGACTCGAAAAAATTTATGTGGAAAATAGAGAGTTGCAATCGTTTCCAATTAAACCGAACAGCACGAATTTCATTACTTGGGTGTCGTAAGATCCAAGTAGTAATTTTTAGTCTTCATTCATCACCAAATACCATAAAATTTAAATTTGGTTAAACTTATTTTTCGAACATCTTCACATCCATTTCCTGCCCTTTGGAGGATGAAAGTATGCCATTACTTCGCAGGTGTTGGTAAAAATTTACAGATACGTCCCACCGCTGGTTCTTAATTACAACCGTGATTTATTATTGATGATTTACTACTTCCAGGCATGCATGCCCGGTTAACACTTCTTCAAAACGTTCACGGACGTACATATTTGTCAATAATTTTATCATCTACCCACGTTAAAACTGATCAGAGTAAATCAAAGCGGACCATAATTATATTTTTTCTGGTATAAAACTGGAATTTTATTAATATAGAAATCTAACTTCATGCAATTGCTACCTATTACAATTAATTTATTAATTATTTGTAATGAATAGCGACGGCTTCTGTCTTCCCTGTAATTACTTCTGCTTATTACCGTTCATTTAATTATAGAAGCTTTACTTATATTCGCATTTTGTACAGTCTGGATATGCAGGGGCTAATTAAATTTTGAAATAAAGGTTTTATATCGGTTAATTTAATTCGTGAAACTCACAAATTAATAAACTGTAATATAGGTTTAATTAATTAAGTTTTATAAGGGTTCGTTAAGTCGTAACAATATTGTGTAATAAATAACTCCAGTTGCCGCTGGCTACCCGCTAAATTACTGTTCATTGTTTTAAGGTTTAACATCAATATTCTGTTCAAACCTTCATTACACTGTCACTTCTCATAATTATTTTTCTCTTGTAATTGGTGGATTTTCTTCACACTAAATTTGTCCAAATTCTAATCTATGATTTACCCAAAAAAATGCAAATGCAAAAGTTTGAAACGGTATTTATCAAACTGATCAAAGTATCAAGTGTTATGAAATGTGTACATATTTTAATTGGCAAACGTCATAACAAAGTGATAAAATATTTGTTAATTAAACACACCTTGGGTTACATTGTACTTACTAGTTTAAGAAATTCTTCAATTTTTTTGGCTATTAAAATCTAATTTACACATTCGAACCTAGAGGAATTTGTGCATAACTTAAGGCAAAGCGTTAATCTGAAATTAGTGTGGCTAATTTTTATAAAGAAGTTAACAAACGCATTGTTCTCGGTCGTAAACATCGTAAATCAGCCAACATTAAATTGTTTGAATTAAGCAGTTGCTGTAATTAATTTATGCCACATCGCGATTATAATCTTGATGTATCAATTTAATTTAAGATCGACATATCTCTACAAAGAATTTGGAATGCGTTCCTTGAGAATTATTCATAACCGGTGAGCCCAGCGAAATGTGACAAAAATAACGTTTGAAATAATGGCAACATGCATGTTGTTCACCTCAGGTTAAAAAATAAATATCCTAGAGTTTGGCGTAATTTAACGAGATATACTAAATCTGCAGACAAAACAACTGACTTGTGCACATTATGACACGTCCAAGTGACTCAACCACGTATCGGGAATTTATTCAGTGAAATGGTATAAAATACTCGTGAAAAACAAACCAATTATTTTACGGAGTATAAGCTGGAAAGTCGTGGGTGTCGTGTACCAAGATTATTTTTGCACGGATTTTTATTGGGACGTATAAACTTGTTTGAAAACCAAGATTGCCAACGCAATAAACAGGATTATAAATGGGGTTATGATAATTTCTCGCGCTGTATTTGACTTTCAAATTAATTGTATCATTTTGAGAAACTTTCTGCGGTATCTGGACACTTATAGTCACATTTTACACACACTGCGTTGAATTTATTTGCCGGATTCTATTTTTTAATAATGTTTATACCGTTTTGTATTGTCGCTTTTAATAAACAGAGTCGATGGTCCGGTCCTGCCATCCACTTAAACATCCTGTCATTTTCCTGTAGCTTGTTATAAAATATACTTATAAATATGTCCATTTAATAATACGACTCTGCACAGAGAGCCAATGCCACCTGTTGAGCCGCAAAATTTATTTTAAACCGGGCTCTGCAAACAAAAAGTAGAATCGTTATATTAAAGAAAAGGCGTTCTTAAATCGTAAATAACAAATAATTATTCAGTGTTGCATGCAAATCATTTACTCCAACCGACGCAAAAAATTCAAGATTATTCAAAGCAAAATTAAGAATTTTCCCAGTAACGAAGATCACAGCATCATTTGATAGGGACGATTATCACAAAGCTGGGCTCACATGTTCAGTTCCTATTTTTCCCAGTCCTCGTATTTCCAAAACAAAGTCTTGTCGAAAACGTTTGAAATGTCGCCGTTGTTTGTCTGGGGTAAGTTTTCTAGCCCAATGCTATTTAAATTTGGAGTTATGTTCCAGATCAGTTTTTGTAGAAATTTGAAAACTCCGATTTTCTTGGGCTGTATTGCAATTAGATTTATTTTGAGTAAATCGAAATTGCACAAAGATCCGTTTCATCTTTGTCCAGAAAATCTAACAATAACAACGCAATATGAGAGAAGTTGAAATTCAAAAAGTTCGACTTTTGTGTTTTTCAGAAGAAGCATTCAACCGGAAACAGCTTGTGTCCTAAACAACCATGACCACACTGCATGAATCTCTGAAATGGTTTGGAGGACCACATGGAAGGTATAAGTGGTAAATCGAATGGAAACTGGAGACTGAAATCTCTGTAGTCAAAAGTTTGTTCCTATAATAAGAAAAAATTATGATTATGTTAGTGATTATATTATGTTACGGTTACGGTTATTCTAAAATCTTGTCAGCACTTCATTCCAAAGTTCTTTACATCAGTTGTTGACTTTTGAGGCAATTAAGAACTTTGAGACAAAAACTTGCATAGCTGTGCTAAACTTGAATTTATTTGGCATCTAAAACCCTCTATAATAAATAATTAATAATTAATAATTAATAACGTGAAAACCATCAACATTCGGATAAGGCAAGTAAGTAAATGATTGTGTTTATTTTCAACCCTATTATTACCTCTTGATATGTTTGCACAATTGTAGATAACCACTGTAATTAGTAATTCATGAGACTGTCTCTTATTTTGATTAATTATTGTTTTTTATTAAAATGCGTACGAGATACAGTATCTTAAAATTCATAAACCACGTAGAGAGTATAACACACGGTTTTTTCGACGTGTGAGATATTTGAAATAGCTAAATTGCTTCGTTCCTTGACACTCCACCATTCCAATAAGCCATTAGTGTTATTATTACCAACACAGGTTTAATTTTTGTGCAATACTCGACACAGATGTCTAAATGAGTCCTGTGGAATGCCGACTCGTTTAGAGGGAATTCCTTTTTGTCAAGTTCAATCAATACTTCGTTGTATTTATGTGTAAGCAAAAGAATAAAAAATAATAAAAGTAACAGTGAAGCTGCAAGCGTAATAAAAATCCTCTTATCTTTCTGTATATTAACGCAGTGAATAAAATTCTTGCATATATTTGTGACCTTTGACAAAACTTGTAGCATAGTTAATTAAATTTTAATAATATAAAATGTGTTTAGCGTCATTATAGCCATATCTTCTGACATTTTATATTTTTTGCACCACCTTAGTAGCCATAATGTCATAAAGACATTTTGATGGAGTGGGTGCCCATTATAATAAACAGATAACTTAGATCGCTTGTAACGACAAAACAACTTTCTTGAATAAATCAACCAAAATGTTATGTAAATTTTTCCCATGGTTGCCTTTTGGTTCATCTGTGTGAGGAAGTCCCAAAAAAGAGACCGAGTGTGGCGAAAAACCGGTAATTGTGTTTTTTTGCAAAGCAAGTATGCATATTGCACACAGGTATGAGACGCAGAGTGCGGGTGTGAAATAGTGATATATGCGTTTTCCTGCTGTGCAGGACATTAGTCATATCGCGATAATGTTAAATAATGACACCTACTGACAGTTTCTTCATTCCCAAGCGCTGAACAGCAACAAGCTCGACTGTCCCGTCTCATGTTAGCCACATTACCGGCCCACGCTTTACGGTCCCATCAGCTTTTTATTGTAATTCTGCCACGAACGAAATCATATAATATTGTCTTAATGTCCCTGTTTTGATTGTATGCTAATAAAAATGATCAACAGCTCCAACAATGTTTGTCTTAACGCCAGCGATTTGGACGAACAATACAAGTTCGCCATATTAACATTCTTAATTGATTCCACAGTTTATGTGAAAGGGTGATGTTAAGCCAGACCCAACACTTGAATATTTATGACACTGGTTTTAGAATGCTAAAATATGCATTTTGTCAGACTTGGACTTAGTGGTGCCTTCTGTAAATTTCGTTACTATACACATTATTTGCATATTTATCGTCTGCACACAAAATCTATAATTTGCATGAATTCAGTTATCACTTTCGTACGTGTCAGGGAAATTTGTACGAGTATTTTAAACCTGCCATGTGTATGCGGGATATAGCCTTTTGTTATTCTTACTTTAGTGCGTTGGAGGAACCGCAGCTGTTATATAGTGACACGGTAAGATTAGCAAAAGTGTAGATGATAAATGAATACCTATGTATCTTTCCCTTAACAATGGAGAAATTTATAGAGTTGAAGAATTTATAAGCTGAAGCAACGTTGTTTCCAGCGAAATTCCAGTTTCTGTTGTAGGCGAACTTGTGATAAAAGTAATAAAGGAAATGAATTTATACGTTTCGCACAAAATATTACGTTTATTTGGGCACTTCTACACAAACATAAATTTCCCGACCTGATGACATATCTGGTATTAGGTTGCACTTCAAAAAACTGTCATTGTTAATATGGGTTTGATTGCAATTTGTCTCCAAAAACGTGTCGAAGGGAAAGGGGAGCACCTGACTGGAATAGTAAATACAATTTCTACGGTTAATCGATATTGTAGGGAAAACCGACGTCGAGGGCACCCTACTATATGAACTGTGGCTAGACCAATATCATCCAACAGCATATAACTTTAATTTTGATCTATGAGAAGACATAGCTTTCATTCACGATCTCAAGAAAGAAAACCTTCTGTTTTACTTATTTTCCTTGCTCGAAATAAATCACCAGATTTTAAAGGGGTTACGATGTGAATAAAATAAACTTTTTTGTTTTATTCATTCCAACGGTGGCAAATTTAGAATTAGAAACTGCCATAAAATTATACATAAAGAGAGTATGAAGAAGATAGGATTTAAAGAGTTATTTATTCGTTTTGGTTTTCATGAGCTTTCGCCAATTAAAGCTTCAAGAACCGTCGAAAATGTAAGAGTATGAAAGCAATATCCGTAGACAAAGAAATAATTTTTTATAAATTTGGCAACGAAGAACTGACAAGGTTTTCGGCTGGAAAATGGATATAATTACAAGATTAACACTACAAACAATAAATTAAAAAACCCAAATAAAAAAAACATTAAAATCTCGATTTTGTTATTCCCAGCAGCAGTTTAATCGAACGATCAATGCCAGAGATGTTTTGGCTGAAAAGTGATCTAAATCGAACAAAACAGCCGAAAAAGTGATAACCAAATCTTCGTTAAAATTTAAGGCAAATGGCGGTTTCTGGTATAAATTAACAACATAAACTAGAGTTTGGACGCCAAAGATAATTTAAACCAACGAAAAATAAAAACTTTCAGAACGGCAGAAGAGAATGTGCGCTAGAAATGGCAGAATAATATAATAATGCATAGGAGAATAGACAAAGCACGACAGAATATGACAATCAACGACAGTATTTTATTTCAGTCGTATAATAACCACTTTTGGAGTACAAAAAAATTTGGCGTTCATTGGTTCATTATTATGAAAACCAGAATTTTCCGGAAAATTTAAAAATAATGGACAGATGTAAGATAATTCTATTACAAAAACTCCATTTTTTATTGCCATTAGGTTCAACACTAACAGTTCCGGGTTCCGGAATTATTGACGGTGGAGAAATTTCTGGTTACAAGTTTTAATTTAAAATAATGTGCTTGTAATAATAATAAATATATCATATTGAAGATGTCGCCTGAAACTTAGTACTGTTTTTTATAATACAAGAAAATTTAAAAGCCTATAATTTTTAATTACTAGTTGAATAACTAAAAAATCGATTATTTTAACGATAAATATATTGAAAAAAAATTAATGTTCTTACTGGAGCCTCTAGGACCAGTGATCGTCGACTGATAATAATTTTGATCCTTGATCATCTGCAGATATCAATTTACATAGGTACCGAGAAAGCCGCAACAACTACATGTTCATCCTATTCCATGATGGTCCACAATAATTTAATAGAATTTCGTGTCTCAAGTTGTCTGTTATTCGAATTGCATTTTATGGATGCTGTCATTTTCTTTGTAGTTATGGCGTCTGAAATGGCACGTTGGGCGTGTAATCGACCCGTTACCAACTGCTCAGATGACACAGACCTCCGCCTGTATCATATTTCACCGTGAGATTGAAAATGAAATTATATTTCGATATTCTTGTTCAACCTATTGAAAATCCCCTTTCCAAAGTCATTTACTGCCGTAATGTGTATTCCAGTAAAATGCATAACCGTGACAAATCCTAATTTGTTTCAAAAGTAGGTAAAGAAAGTTAAACGGTAAAGAAATTACTATTAATCAACTCACGGTGTCATTTTTGAATAACCTGTCTCAAGTAAGAGGTAGAAATTTGAAATTGAAAGATTTCGAAGCTTTGTGCTTATGCATGCGTTTGTGGTGACTGGTGATTAAAGATTAAAAACTCCACCTAAATCGTGTACTTTTATTTTTGACTTCTCACATGACTCAACATTGTTCGAATTCAAGTTTCTATATTCTGCATGGCTGGATTTTGTGGTATAAATACCAAGAATTGTGCACACCTCTTTGTCATTTCCGAGTCAACTAAATAAATTAAATCTAATTTAAAAATTGATTGAAAATAGAGGCGGACGTAAATATCGCTCGTAATTTAATTTTTGATGCAGACAGAATACCTTGTAGGCCTTGACTGTTGGCAGATATATTAAATGGAAGAGAGTCGAGGAATATTTTTCTATTCTAACGACTGTAATAAATTTTCGTGAAGATGAAACTGATAGGATTTTACCAATTATGAGCGCTGTGTTCTTCGATGTCACCCAAGAGTCACAGCGATGAAAATGATAAAATAAAGTGGTTAATGGTCGAGGTTTCGCCCAACGAAGTTGGTGGTATGTGACATGACGTGATTTATTGAAACGATCGTGCGAGAAAGTGCCAGAAGCCGAATCACGCTGAAAGATTGATGAACGTTTAATCTTTACAAACACAAAAATGTTAGTCAAATTCTGGCTTTCATAAAACGATAATGATGTGAGAAATTCATTAATTGGTTTAAACATTCTAGGCAAGCATCGTGGTAAATTATGATGTTCGGTTGCTCACATGTTCTGCATAACCAATTAGCTATTTCACAGTTCATACATTTCGGATTTTTTGTCAGTCTCAGCATACAAATAGCTCAATATTTTTTATTTTTCATAAGGATTCATCTAACATTGCCAGTCATGTCGGACTCTTGAGTGACTAACCACATTGTAAAATTCCATTTTACACAATGATGTATTCAAGGAAAAAATCGCAATATGCACGTATAAGTGTCAAAAATCTGGCCATCGATCAATAAAATCAGACACTATCAAAACGTTATCACTTATCTCCAGTCTGCAATGCAAAAAATGAACCGCAAAAATCCATTTTTGGAACACTAAAACCTGATAAATCTGTTTGGTGCATCTTGGAAGCAAATTAAATCGTCTGAGGTAACATAAAATGACTTTCTTAATCTCCTAAGCCGATTATCCCTCTAAGATGGGGTCCGAACTCAATCATGGTAAGCCAGACTTCGTGTGTCCTTTTATGAGGCACGTGTTCTTAAGAAAGTTACCAAAGGCAATCGAATTTAATTAACCTGACCCTTTACACCAATCTCAACACTCTCTTTCAGTTTATTGTCGCAATAGAGTGTTCGTTAATGGCTAACTAATTCAATTTAATGCTACGTGTCTTGTAGAAAACTTATTCAAATTCTGGGTAAAAGGACATTTTTGCCCGGATATGGACAACCCATCCATCAAAAGTTGCAATCAGGTTGGGTTACCCAGAATTTCTTATTTAATCCTTCTGTGACAGTTGTTAAACCACAAAGCATTTCAGGTAAACGGTTTATGTAAGGGATTATGGGCCTTCTTTCAGAAAGGGTATTGTAGCAGCGATTATAATAATTTTAAGCCGATTATTGTGACAGAAAGTGGTCCAACAAGACATGTGGCACTTTTTTACACACATTATTTTTAATTACTTTTATTCGAACTGTCAGATTTAAAACCAACAACATTATTGGAGAGAAAACAGCGATTTTATCGCATGGTTATTGCAATCAAATTAAATTTATATCAGCAGAATGTTCCCCATAAAACGTAAAAAAGATCTATTGTAAAAAGGGGTTTATAAATTTTGCAGTGACTATCTGATACACTCTTCCATTCAAATAAAGCAATAACAACACTTGATTGAGTTGTTTTGCTCAAGGTAGGAATGTTAATACAAATTTATAAATATTAACAAAGGCTACGTTATTTCAACGTTTTTGCTACTTTTATTTGCATTACTTAGTTTGAGGGCAGATTTTGTTTTCATAACAGTTTTGACAAAAAATTGGAATTTTTGTTTTCAATGAATAACCACCCACAACAAATTGAATCTTGTCCCTAATACATTAAAATCATTTGATTTTATAAAAGTTGACGTCGAGCAATAACGTTCTTTTAAGAAACGTCTCTGTATAAAAAACCAATTAAAACAGATGGTTACCGATAAGGAGATATAGGATCTAACAGAATTTCTCTTTTCTTGTGATACATCTCTTTACGCTTTACGGTATTAAACAGGAGACACGTGTATGTAAACCCCTTTTAAGCACGTTTCCTTTTTTGAAGAAACTAACAGAATTTTAACGTTTTTATAACTTTTGTCCTTACTTACTCATTCAAAATGTACAAAAGAGCATTTAGCTAAATCGTTAATTGTATTAATTTTGTCTTCAAATTTTTTGATGAAGACCCAACTTCCTGTCTGTAGCACTGCAGTGGTAGAAAGCGGTAGAATGGCTCTATTTAAATTAATTTGCCAATGCTAATAAGCACTCCACGTCAAGAAGACGAATTGCTTTTACCGCACAATTAGCTTTGACTACGAATGCTTCTTGTCAAACGGCTCTTAAAAAAATCAACATCAAAATGTTCATTAGCTGTGGCGTTTCAGTTTCTGTTTTACTAATCCGTTTTAAAAATCGTAATGAAAGAGAAATTTTCCAAACTAAGTTAAATAATTTGGCGAGATAAATGAGTTAATTCCAGCACGATATTAATTACCACACCGAAACAAAAAAAAATGACAGAGAATTCAGATCGTAGCTAAATTTAGTTGATGCAAACAACTAATTAAAACAACGTCTAACTAAGTAGAGAAAATTAATTACCGCGTTCGGTACGCAATTTAATTTTATGTTACTACACAATTAAGCGGACGCTGTTTTGTTACTTCTTCTAATTACTCTATAAGATTAAGATTCCTCCAGACACGCAATATTACGTTCTTTCGCATCATTTTAATTTGTAAAACGGTGCTGATGATGCGCCAAATAAAATTACAGAGAGCTTTCAGATTTAATCAAATCAGACGGGATTTTTGTGTGGAGCAGGATACGACTGGTGTTAACAGTGATTAGATATCACAGGACAAGCGTCGTTACATCGAAATACAGGAAGAATTATTGATAGACGGCCGTCCTGTGCGCAATTAAGCACCGTCGCGTTACATTTATGACGATCGTAGACTATGAAAGACGATGAAACGGCGTCGTGGCGCCACTTTAGCTCAATGCGACGCTGATTAAGGTCTTTTCGATGCACAATAAAAGGGTATCTTTGGAAGTTTTATTATCTACAAACAGGAGGGTGGAAAAACCCGTGCGTTATAATCTATATTTAACACAAGGAATCAAATTGCTTCGTCAAAAGAACGCCGGTATTTTTAAATAATGCAGTTCGATTCGTTTGAGTTGCTGAAATAAACTAAAAAACGGAAAATCTCTGCTTCAAATTGAAAATCAGAGGAAGCTTAACAATCCCCGGTATTAGGCATTTGGTATGCAGCACATAAACCAGGACTGTGCTGTGGCTGCGACTGTCGGTTAGCAAAAAAACGTTTTCCTCGTTTCCTTGTTTGACACGTTTATCAATCATTGAACACGGTTTTCGGTACAAAATAAATAAAATTCCAATGTTATTTGACCGGACTGTTATTAATTTACGTCGGGTTGACTAAAATAGCGCAGTTGTAAACTTACCTTTATTTTAAGATTCAGAGGAATATCTGCAATTCTTCCAAAAATAGTTTTAATCCTCGTCTCCGACGGTCTGTCTGTAAAAAAGATATAAAGAATATTTAATGCCGTCACAGGTTAGTGCACAAGAGATCAAAACACTATAAATTAAATTAATATTATACCTGCGTAATAACCTAATATTAACATGTCTAACAAAGTAGATTACTGAGCAAACTTTAATTCTTGTACCTGATACCGTATTATTACAGTTAGATTTTTTGTTTGCCGGCATTTTTAATTACCTACTACCAACTACTACAGTCAAGGAAGTACAGCCAACTTTTTCATTTTTTATTGGTGATTCAAACAATTATCATTAGCCTAATGCTTTGTTTGAATTGTGGTTGGTTGGTGTATCGATTAACAATAGAGTTTCATTTTTTATTCAACTGCGAGATTATATTCACAGTACGTTGGAGAATACTATTGGAATAAAAAAGAATAGCGCAAAATGCTGCTCTCCACAATAAGTTTAAAGCATTATGTTTGTTCATACATATACAATGAAGTCTTTTGGAAAGATAATAGCATAAAACAGCAAGTGGAAATGTTGGCAAATGGAGATAGATGCTAAGCGAGCTTTAATTCGCCCTAATTACAAAAAATTCCGTGTTTGGGGTAAAAATTGATATACTGCGTCATTTGTGGTAATTGCCCTTTCAACATGTTAAAATACTGCGATGTCAGAAAAAATATTACAGACATTTTGAACCAATTGCATTTAGCTTCAAATTTAATAATTCAGCAACGTCAATGACACGACTGCTAGACAATTTCCATACTTGTTTCCTGACAAAAATCTTGTTTCTGGAAATGCTTATTACAACTCCGATGTGCTTGAGCAACCATGAGTGCTAATTGCTCATCAATTTTACCATAACTGGCTTGAAACATTGGTTTGAGTGTTAGCCCAGTTACCAATTAAACAGTCGTATTTCAGTGGAGCCGTTTCAGGTGGAGACGAATAATGACATAATCAATACCCAATGTGTACATCGGCGGAGCGGAATCGAGTAGATATGGTGAAACAAGCATTCTTAAATTAACTATTCGTTATTTTCGAGCGATTGATTGATAGTTCGTTTTCTTTGTGGACGTGATGCCGAAGCCACCATTACCATCGGACTCAAGAACAACAAAACGCTATTAGAATTTAAAAACATGTCATACTCAATTTGATTGTTTTCACATTTGAGGCCATTCGATAATGGCGTTCTTAAGAAGCATTAAATATTTAATGTGGCTTGCTTGATCGTACAAATTTATATGGCCGTGCAAAGAATAAAAATATACACATGGACAATTTATTTAGTGTTTCCGGATGATTCACATGATTAGGGTACAAGACTCCCATTAGAATTTCTACAGAGGAGCCAACGTGTGATTTGTTTTCCGAAGAGAGACAAAGTACAGGCATGTATAGCTCGTTGACAGATTTATGTGTTTATGAAAACAGACATTGGGCGTAAAATGTAAACAAATTTCCTCTTTCTCAACAGTCTCAACTGCTTCAAACCTGAAGATATTGAGTATCGTGTGTCGGTACAAATTTACAAGTTTGGGTGACTTGTGTATAACAGAAACTTACTTTTTATGACGTCGGACGGTGTGTTTGTTTAAAATAATCAGCCACTTACCGTTAGTCGGACATTTGCCGATCTCAAAGGACGTTTGTTTTTCTAATCCATTACTACAACTTGTTTGGGATTTTAGCAAAGCATGTTGCATTTCGAAACATTTCAATGTTTTACTAGTGTTTTATTGATTTATACGAGCTGTTTCAATTAAAACTCCAAGCAAATATCTGAATTATTAATCGAGCGAAGACATTGATTTTAATGACAGTTGGGTTACTCGAGATCTTCCAGTACTTCCTGAAACGTCCCATTTTAAATGTATTTTGCTATTATATTCACAATGAACGTAGATAAAATACTGCTCGATTCGTTTTTATAAAATTAAAGAAAACCAAAATTCATTATCATCTTGGGCTGCAGTTTATATCTTACTTAAATACTCTTATTGTTGAGTTTTGTTTATTAATAACAAAAAAATAGCAGAAAAAAAGGCAAAATCACACTGATCAAACAGATCAGAAACAACAGCAACGACAACAGAATAAGATGTCCAGAAGTATGAATTTAAAAACTTGGTTATTTTTTCTTTTTCTAATTGTTTTGACATAGCAAAGACATAACTATTTTTTGTTATACCGTTAATTTGTGGAATTCATTTTTGCTTCAGATTACAAAAAAAATCTCTCCGTTTTTGTAATCACATTTCAGTATTTCAAAAAGCACGAAAGGATATTATTATTTAATTTTGTAATTAAAGTGTCATCTTTTTAATAGCATTTGTCCGATAAATTGTTACAAATTTTCGACTTAAATAGGAAACATTAGTCAAAAATGTATAAAATTAAATAACTATACAATCATATTTTGCAAATAGTCAAACCACTGAATAAAAAAATATGAAGTTTAGGTAAATAATTTGTGATCCATTGCAATTACTGACTAAAGTGAATATTTTCGGAAAACAACTTATGTAGCATTTGTGATACAATTACTAATTTGTTAATACATTGTGTTTGAGTGAAGAAAATAGAGAGAAAGAGCTTTTTTCAGATTTTTATAGAGAAAACCTTTTGGTTTCGCTTGGTCAAAGCAACTGATTATAAAAGCTTGCTTTTATAAGGTGGATAAATAAATAAATTCGTTTGAGGCATGAGGCATGTTCATTCATGTATAGTAGTACTTTGCTCATTTAGCATAGCAAGAATGACGCAGTTGCGTGACCAGTCTCATTACGTCATATAGAGTCACTCTCACTGGTGCCACCAACCCTTGGTATATAATAGAATAAGTAGAATAACCCTCTGCCGAACCTCGAATAATCAGATTTCAAGACAAGCTATAGATTAATTTAACACGCATAACATGCCTCATTAAGTGTCAAAATCCATACGAAAATTTGAATTTATTATAATGTATCAGGAACATTGGAATTTTTATGACTTAATTTTGGCACTTGGTCGCGTGATATTGTTCTTTCTACAACAATCGTTGCAAAAATTGTTTATTCTAGCGAGAATCGCGTGCTGAATAACAGCATGTTATGAATGAGTACAATACGAATATAATTGCAATTAAAACCTAGAAGTTGGGTTAAAAACGGTGTAATTTTCGGTCCCCCGAAATAAATTTGATTCATTGTTTGTACCGGAGGCAACATTGAGATGCAAAGCAGGCTTTGATCCTCAGAGGAGTGATGGGTTCTGACAGCCTAACAAAGCTCGTTCACGCATTTAGGACACGGGAGAAGAGCTTTTATATCCCCTTCACTAAAGAGTGTTAGCTGCGAGTTTAAAGCTTTATAGAGGAATCGTATTTTCGCACGCAATTTTAAAAAACAGTCACAGGAAAAGTCTTTAATTTACCACACGAGTTAATTAGATTTATTGACCTAACCGATGCTTTAATGAAAAGAAATGGCTTTCAATAAAAAGCTGGGAATTTCCTCAGAAACAAAGAGCGCTAATTTATCATGCAGATATTTTTTACAGGGAGAGGGACGACGTTCTCTTCATGGAATGATGGATGGCTGTCTACTATGCATTTCTAAATGATACGTTTTTATTTATGTGGCAGGAAATTTTAGCCCCAGATGCGACAAATTTAAAACAGATTTTAATAATAGCATGATTTAGAAGCTTGGTGGTGCTAGAAGGAATCCTCAAGCATATGGTGTTGAAGGATTTTCGTATTATTGCTTTCTCGGTAAGCAAATCTTTGAAAGAGTATGAAAAAATCCTTTGAACTTGAGACTACAAGGCACTTCTATGCTCTATATGTCTTTTCATTTCACTTACATCGGCACTTGAAAATCTGCCTTGCTACGGTCGGCATGACTACGCAATTCTGAGAGGAGGCCTGTTATTACATCAACTTATGCCTGAAAAACGACGCCACTCGACGTCGGCGACGCCTGTACAGAGGTTAACTTACGAATAAATACATAGATACCGGAAAAATTCCGAACGAATTCGGATTCTCCCAAGATACCAATTCAAATTGTAAGCTTTGCAATTCCGCAATAATGAGCTTTGCAGGATTTGACGGAGCTTTTGTACCTACATCGGATCGAATACGAGAATTAAGTCGTGTAAGACATCAAAGATTATAATTTCTGTTCTTGATATCTTTGACCCAATTTCATGATTGGTTTGCTTGTTCCAACTAAAGCCTAATTTGATTTATAATTTGAATAAGAAAAAGAAAAATAAACACTGATAAGTATTGCGGAATCTGTGCAGATTTTAATCTTCTTCTGAGCTCAAGTAGAACAATGAGACACAATAACAATAAAGAAATTTTTTAATTATAATACCTACATTACATCATTATCTTGTTTATTCAAACAGATTTTATAACAAACTACTGAAAAATCTTTAACTGATAAATACCATAATAAAATCACAGCAACTAAATTATGCCAGCAATAAAGTGTTGTAAATTATATTTTGATATGTCGACCACTAAAGAATTTATTTGTGTGTACTTAGCACTGATAAGATAAACTATTTGTGTATCAATATTTTAGTGTTTTATCAAAAATTTCTACATACAGCTGAATGAGCAGTTTTTATATTAAACCTCAGTACGTACAAAAGAAATCAAAAGGACTGATGAATAGTTTTCTGACCCAATGAATTACATGAATTACCAACTTAAAAATAAATAAAATATTAAAAACAATAAACACCCTACAGTCAAACGTAGAA
This sequence comes from Tribolium freemani, assembly GCA_939628115.1. Lineage (NCBI taxonomy): Eukaryota > Metazoa > Arthropoda > Insecta > Coleoptera > Tenebrionidae > Tribolium > Tribolium freemani. The sequence continues at coordinate 11,404,774 of OW626785.1, read as the reverse complement.
ACACCTGAACTGTTTTGGTTTCTAAAGTAACAAAAGTTAAAAAAAAAATGAGTATAGGCACAAGGTGGTTGAAAATGTTACTACTGCTGCATTGCCAATTTGTACTGTCTAGTACAAAAAATAATATAAAAATAATGATATAAGCGGTTGTCAAACAATTTATTCAACTACTAGTTAATAAACGTCAAGCAGTGAAGATTTTAGTGAGTAGATTTTCAGAACGAGTGACAATAAATTTTTAGCTGTTTCAGAACTATAAAAACGCCAACGTCGCATTTTCTTTCAAAATTAGCTGTTATAAATTATTCATGCACTTCAAAAAAATAATAGTTAATGTAATTTATACTTTCAATGAGAGATCTAACCATTAATAACTATTTTAGAATTTTATCAATCTTATTTAAAAAAATAATTCGGTAAAATGCGACGTTGGCGTTTTTATAGTTTTGAAACAGTTAATAGATACCTACTTAATTGTTAGTTCTAAAACAGTTTTTAATTATGGTTAATTGTCAATGTTTTTTAAAAATTATTTTATTTACTCGTAAGTACATACTATATAATCAGATATTCTGATAAATGAAATAATCTGAAAAATATTATCATTATCAACTACCAATTTCATGAAATTCTTTCCTGTACTGGTGAACACGATTATAAGGCCGATGAGTTTTAAATGTCAAGAGACAAGCTCTTAATTTAACTGTGGTACATTTATTTTTTAAATTAAAGAAATAAAATTTATTATTGCAGTTTCATACGTTTTACAACATGTACTGCAACTATCCCCAAGTGTAAGGTAAAATGAAAAATACAGTTTGTATATTGCCATACATAAATTTAACTTGTCTAATCCAAAAACGTACAATTTGCCGTTTATTCTCATCTTCGCAACAGCAACATTTTTTTTGCACTTTTAAGTAAAAAATTTAACGTTCAGTTAGCGTTTAATAATAAATGAACTATCATACCTGTACGAAACCGTAGCCAGTAGCATTGATAAGATAAAGTGAATGGATAATCCTGCAGATACGAAAAATACACTAAATGTTTCGATTCTTATGTTATTATTAAAGCAAAGTCACGTGAACAGTCGAAATCCTGTGAGTTTTCACTGAAAAAGCAAGCGTCCTCACGCACTGTTCTGCCGAGTAAAACCGCTGAAAAACACCAAACTACCGGTAGGGAATTCTCGAAATGTCCTCACCGATCAAGTGTACATATTTGTATGGCTACCGTATACAGTTTATCGATGAGCAAGTTGTCTACTACATGATAAGAAACATTGATAAGTAGTCTCGAGTTCAAGCCAGACTGAACGTTTACCCGAAGGGCTCGATGTGTTTTTATCAGCGATAAGACCCCTCTAGTTGCTACCGTGCGTCGCGCATTTTAACTGGCGTCGGTTTGCGACGCTCTATACACATCTCTCTTTACAAGAGAAATGCTCTATGTGTGTCTCGCTTTATAACGAATACCGTTCGTTCTTCCTTTGCGGCTTGAACGCACCCTTCTCAAAGAGAATTCATTTAGTCCGGCTACGTATTCTTCCGTTTTTCTTTTACGCACACTTCGCCAATAAACGCCGACAGATTTGTATACTGTGGAATGGACATCCAGCGGGGAAATTTAAAGAAATTGTTAGGTAGTTTTTCAATCTACCGCAGTAATCAAACTCGAATTTCATCCACTTCCAGTATTGGAAAACCGTATATCCAACAGGGATCTGTTGCTATTCCACAAACGTGGGGAGAATGTTTAGAAAATTAATACAGGCAATCATAACAATTACACAGTGATCAGAAACTGTTGGACCAACTGTTGAATGATATGTTTCGAATTGATCAGTTGAATTACCAAAAACTAACCCAAAAATCTAATCTCTGAAGTGCTACATCTCGTGAAAAAAGGCTCAAACAATGATTTGATTGATTTGTTATAGGAACTTTCAACTCAGTTGGATGTCAGTTGACCCATGAGATGTTCTGAGATTTTTGAATCACATTGTATTTAGGAACAATTTTATTTTCGCTACCTGGATTTTTTCTAAATTTCTAATAAGAGAATTGCATTTCATTATCAAAAATTTGTTAACTCTAAGGTAAGGAACTACTCTTTAACTTTCAAATCATAGATTAAGTAGATAAACACTTTAGATAAGGAAAAAACTGATGTAACGTGTGAGAAACAATCATGTTAACAATTTACTTGTTTATGATTTTTATTCTTAAACGCAATAAAAATAATCTGTCATTGTTTTGATTGATAATAGTCATTTTATTTACTCTGAATAATTTTGTATTGTAGAAAATACTGGAGTAAGAGAAAAAGGATACAGTTACAAATTTAGAACGCTGTACCTAAAATCCTAGAAAAATCGTTTTATTAAGTGGAAAAATAAGTTTGGCTTCGTATTGATTTTTATACAAAAAATAGTGAAAGTGTAAAATAGTAAAAAATTGGAATAACTTGCGTGTTGGGTACTTAGTAGCGTAATGACCAACGTAACTTATTGTTTTTTCAATTCTCAATTACTCATTATGACTGAATTTCATATTGAGAAAGTTATAATAGCAAATTAACAACAGAAATATTATTGTTGCAATGCGTCTAGACAAACATTTTAATTTTATGTTAAGTTTATTAGAATTCTAATAGATTTAATAATTAATAAGTAATAATTAAGCATAAATACAATGTACAATCAGTTGTAATAAAATATGCATGTGTATACGAGACGTAATTACGAGATCAATGCATAATTATAGCTATAAGATTCATTCCGACAGTGGGAAATTCTTGAGGCGTTTATTAAACAATTGTTTAATAAAAGAATGGAAGTTTTTTTACTTCTGGTAAAAAAAGTACTGCTGCTACTGAAAATATTCTTCAAACACATAATAGGTACTCATTTTATAGTTGTTTGAAAATACAAAATCAGATGACCTAATTAAAAAAATGTAGTCATTGATTGCAGTCAAGTTTAACATGCCTTTAAAATTATTAAATTAATATAAACATTTTGAAATAATAAGGTATAATGAGTGCTAAGTAATAACTAATAAGAACCCTATTATTAATGCCCTTTCAAATTAACTACCCTAAAGCTATGGTTTTTGGCCTAAGGGTTAATCCGCCACTGAAAGTATGTAAACGTATGTGAAGTATGAACACGTACACGCACTTTAATTAATTTTTCTCATTTGATTAATTTTGAAGTACAAGAGTGTACAACTTCATTAAAAAGTGTATTTACTTTCTACAAAAATTCAATTTCAACTAAGACGAAATACTTGAGAAAATTTACAGAGCAAACAATTAAATATCCATCAAAATCAAATTACGAACGAAATTAAATTTAAATCTCTTTCTATTCACTTCTCGCTTATGTAAATCTCAAAAAAGTTCGATCAATTTAAAAACTTAATTGCACATTTATCTAAATAAAACCAAGTTTCATCAAACTCAATTTCCAGCAAATTAAAACTAAGAAATGCAATCGTTTGTATATGAAAACAGATCTGAAATTGACGAGATTTGGGTTGATTTTCCCTCATTGAATTTGTTAATAACACAGCACTCACAAAAAATTGTGTTAGCAGTTGGCTTTTGTGTCGAATTGTACTCAAAAGTAATAAACAAGTCCAAATTATACGTTTATTGCTGGTCCGCACTGACAGAATAAAATCGTTCTGCTAGGGTGAGAGCAATTTTGTCCTCCGAGAAAAATATATGGGAATATAATTGAGTAAACATCTATATGAGGGGCATGTGGCGTCATTACTGTTGGGAGACTTGTGCAATAGTCTTATTTAACCACTGGGTTAAACCCCCTGCAACCCCAGTTTCAATGAGTCGTAAAACACGTCGTAAACTCACGCCCGAAATCAAATAATTAAACGATAAAACAACCCTAATGTCTTTATTTTATTGCTTTTGAGACTAATGTTAGACTTGATTCCAGAGGTTGTTGCTTGATTTACGAGATGGTTTTTAGAATGCTTTCAAATAAATAGAGAAATTTGACCTAATGGTATCACTTAGCAAGACATAATTCGTGATTTTGGCACGATTGTTTATGCATAAACAATAAATTTAGGATTAACTAACTCAAGTTAAATTTAACTTCTTTAAAGTTCGGTTATTTATTTCCATTTTGCGTCAAATATTTACAATAAGACAATTTAGTGGTTTTGAGATATATTTATGTAAACTGTCTTTCTCAAGACAACAAAGTGTAGCTTTTCAAAAACGCCCGGATGGCGTCAGAGATGTCTGCAACATGTGGAAAGTCATTATATCACCTTTCATCGAAGCACTTTATCATCAGCCCTCGCTTGGTCGTGTCAACAAAAGTAACATAGACCATGGTTGCCAATCGATAAAATATGAAATTAACAATTCCTGGGCAAATTACGCGCTTGGAGGGTCGTTCGAATTCCCCATAAGAATGCAAATCGACTATTTTCACATCAAACGAAATATCTAGGGGAGTTTCGTCTTTATTATGCACCAATATTTTTTCCACTTTGTGAGTTTCTATCACTTTTCGTCGAAAATGCGAATAAATATTTTTAGAATGGAATATTGTGTATTTTGGGGAAATCTTTCAAAATTTTCTCGTGTCTGTCGGTGATATGTGACATGTGGGTTTAAACAAATTTTAAGTTCACGATGATGACACTTGAAAAGCCCCTAGCTGTCAACGATGGAGCCCTTCAATTGCCATCTGTAAAGAACCGGCGGAAACATTTGGTTTCGGCTTTATTCAATTTGTTGTTTTTGCAGATGCTATAAATATACAAGCATTTTGTCTGCTAGGTAAATATTTTATTTCCAAAAAAGTTGTTTTTGCTCTGTTGTGGGAGCTCGTAAACGTAAATGCTACTTCTAAATGCTGAAATAACAAGCCGAAGTAAAATATCATAAAAAATGATATTTGATAGGTCTTCGGCGTAACAAACCCCTCAAATAAGGTTAAAACTTGATTTAGCAAAGAAGTAAAGATGCACATAACAAAACTGGCACTAGATACCTAATATTCAAACACTATTCTGTTATAAAATTATTACCCGCTGTTATTTTTGCATTTGTTTGTGGATCGAATTGCCCAAACACTAAAAAATTATTTATGGTGGAGTTTATCTTTTAAATTCCTTTTGGGACCACGCCAAAAAAAATTATATGTCTTTTATGGATTTTAGTGAACAAATAATAATACACCTCACCTTATACATACTTCCTACAGAGTTAATTTTCTTTATAAAAATCACTTTGTGCCTACACTATGCAACAGCAGTAGATATTTGTTTTCTTTCACAAACTTGTCATTGTATTATTGCCAGCGTTTCAGTTCCCACCTGAAAAGCCATGTCTAAATCTCAATTTGCCTTTAATTGAGCATAAAACTACACTAAAAAAATTGTCACCACGGTTGTTCACGGCAGTTCTGTATTCAATTTTTCTGGTAAGGATGAATAACGACTGATAAATCGTCACAGTTTTAAAACAAAATCGAAACCGAAACGTAACGTTTCAATCCCCCAATCCGAATCGAAAGCTCGATCGAAAGTAACAATTCAATAATAGATAACGTTTTCAAATTTATGGTAAGCTGCAATGGTACCGAAATTCGACACAAATCCGGTAGAAATGTTTCGATAACCGGTAGCAAGTACCCTATAAATAAAGGATTGTACACAATACCTCGTGTAATACAACACCTGGATTATAAAATAAATATGCAGTAGGTCGCGATAAAATACAACTGTATGCACAATCAATAATTTTATTGTATTTAAAATAGAGCGGTACCAAAGGCTCCCAGCAACATATGTACTTATTTTATGGAAGTCTTTCAGAAATGATAGACAGAATTATAAAGATAAGGCGGTTCGCTTAACAAAACTTTTTATCAAACCGATGAGTCCATAAAGATATAAATCATAACTGAATAGTTTATATGTACAGATTATGTTTAATAATATTGAATAAATATCGTTAAAACATAAAAAGGCCACTACCATATTGTAAATATTTTATGGTTGCAATATAATAATGTTTTATTGCTGATAATTTTTAGGGCCATCAGATTTCTTAAAGCAATAGCTTTTTTTAATTTAAGTCCAGTTTAAAAAATTCCCCTTGTATTGCCATTTTCCTTTCCTTTTCGCCGATGATTAAGGTTGACGCTTTGGAATTTGGCGGTCAAAGCTCGCAACCCGCATATTCGAGATTGTCTAGGGTCTAGGGCCCCATTTCGGTTTCATCATCAGGGAAAGAGTAGCAATAAGCGATGTAGTGGACTATAAAAAATTGTCCCGAGTGCGTTCAGGAATGTATTCGGTCATCTGGCAACCCGTACTGTGGTTCTTATCAGTCCCGGACTCCATCAATCACCCGGAACTTTGACCTCGTACCGGAACTTACACGTGTGCCACATTACTGGCGCTACCCAATAGTGTCCTTAATGGTGACCTCCCCCTTTGATGTGCACTAAACTGAATGTAGCAAGCCATTTATTTTGTCCTAGCCCCGGGCGGATTCTTACAGGTGGCTTCTTATATTTAATAAGCACCAAATTGACATCATCACAGAAATTGTATCGATCTCTCGAAACAAAGTTGCGGAGAGTTGGCGAAACCCAACACCAAAGTTCCGAAACGCGACGTTATCGCTTAATGTGTTACTTATTTTATACATTTTTAATAATTTAATGACTTGTACTTCGGCAACACGCACAAAGTTAATCTATAATATATTGCGTGTTTTTTGGGGTTTCTGAAGTTAACAATGCTTGTTTTATGGAAATTTTATTTTAGCCATTCGCCTTAAAACTTTTGACTTTAATTATTTCAAAATTCACAGTCGGAGGCATTCGACGCCTTCAAAGATTTTAACCATTTCTCCAATTACGAACTGAACGTTGGACATCTCCAAAGACTAGCTGTTCAACTGGAGTTTAATAAAGCTGGCAATTTTTCAATTCGTAAAAGTAATTTAGAAGTTTGTGAACATTCAGCGTTTAAAATGATTGGAACACGAGCAATATTTGTCGAGAATAATTTTGCCGATTTAAATTATGAAGCAATAAATGGAACGATTCGACACACTGTCGGTTTTATACAAGCTTATGAAATTGCAATATCGACCGAAACGCTGCAATAACTCCAAATAAATTTGGTTATTTGTAAGGATTTTTCTCGTAAGGACAGTCACCTCAACTTTTAACCATATCTCCTTGTAAAAAAAATAGACAAAAATCTACTCGTAATAAGGGATCTTGCAAATTTCTTCCAAATTTGCAAATTATATTTTTAGTTTTGAAACTGCGGATAAATTATTAAACAACCCATCAGTGCAGTGTGTCTTGTTAGACGTTTTTTTTATAATAATAATAATTAATAATTATTAATAATTAATAATTTTAGTTTTTTTATATTTACCATTTGTCTAGTTTAATGTGAACAAAATATGAAATAATCTATAGCGTCAATGCCTAGTTCTTTGAGGTCTGAGGTCTGAGGTCTGAGGTTTCCGAGAGCTTAGGTCTCTGAGATCTATCTAAAAAACTGCAAATCTTAAATAATCCGTAGCTCGCTAGGTACAATAATTATTGTAAATTACCTAATTATACTTACCTATGAAATGCGAATAAACATAAAAGACAAAGAAAATATTTCCAGTTTTTTTATGTTATATCGAGCGTTATATACATGGTGTAAAATTACATTGTGAGAATATAATAAAAATATAATTATTACAACCCTATTTAAAATTTTCATCTACAAAAGTCACTCTAAACAATTGATAAGTGATAATGTATTAAAATGATCTTATTAAGAAACGAAAAATAACTGACCATAATTAGCACTTATTCTGTTATTTATTTACATATTCTTTTGTGTTTTTCCCGCACAAATTGAAAAACCAAACCTTGAGTTGTTAAATTACTCTGATAATTGACAAGCAATTAATAATTTGAAAATATTTGCTTGACGTTCCTATTTAATTTTATTACAAAGTTTATTTTAAGGAGGCAGAGATCGAAGCAAAATTACGCAAGCTTCAGAAAACTACGGAAATTTTGTTTATTTCCTGTGAAAACTTTCAGTGAAATCATATTAATTTTCTTGCTCTTTAATCCTTTAACTTTTGTTCCGAGATTTAAACATTCAAAAGCTGTTAAAAATTTACGTAGAAACAACTTTTTAACACGTTTTACATTTTAAACAATCTACTCTAGTCTAGTACCTATGTATCCAACCTAAAAAAATATTCATTTGAATTTCTTTGACGAAATAAAAAAAAGAAGTGTCATGACATGTTTAATATTGAAAATTTATCTTTATGAATATTATTTGGTTTGTTAATATAGTACTTTTCTATTAGATCTAAATCGGCCATTTTATCTTATTAAAAAATGCAACATAGCGAAAAACTGTAAAAAGTGTGGAAAAGATGGAAGCATCCAAGAGAAAATTGGCAACAAAATATAGTTTTCCACGAAAGTTATGGAACTGTATTCAATATACAAAATTGAAAACTTGAAAAAGAGAAAGATACAACCAAAATAAAATTATTTAAAATAAGTGCAAGTAAACAAATATATACAAATAAAATACAAATAAACTATGGCGAACTTAGAAAGACCATTTTAAATGGAAGGAGGATTCAAGTTATCAATTTCAAATATTTTTATTTTAACTTAGAAATTATGTGAAGAAAACACGGTAATTCAAAGATTCTTAATTGTTGGCTGTAATTTAAAGATATATAAAAAAATAAATAAAACGTACCTACAAAAAATTAGGAAGGACTATTGTTATTTTTATTCAAAAAATGAGAGAAGCATTTAACTTATTATTATAATAAAATATCAGTAATGTGACTGACACTAGTTAAAAATACAAAAATTATTTCGATTTTTTTAGGTTTTGCTGTGACAAAGTCTTTTATTTTGTTTTATTAACAGATAATCATGTCAAATGGCCAAATATCGGTCTGATTTGTGTCGGTTGTTAAACGATTCCACCCGGAACTATAAAAATGATAACGAGCTTACCGGAGGTGGCAAATAGGCGAAACGCCGGCACACCGTAACCTCTTCCGCAAGGATTATGAAAGAGACTCACCGGAGGATAATCCGAAAGGTATAAAATAAAGGCAGTTGAAGGTGTTTCACTCCTGCTAACGCCAGAATCAAACATACGTGAGGTCCATTTCCCCGCACCACAGCCGCACCAGAGAACGACACGAGATACCGTAAACAAAGCAAATGGCGGAATCCGTTTTCCACGCCGCGACGCCGACGGATCGATACATAGACGTAGCTTCGAGCAGACCAAATAAGTGTAAAAGGCTGGGGTGCTAAAATTGAAAGAACTTCGAGAAATATTTTGCTGTGCAATTGCAAGGGACACATGCGTACAGGACGAGTGCAGGTTGATGTTGGTTTTGCAGGGAATTTCATGATTTTCGTTGCCTTTAACCTTTTTCATTTCCTTCTGCTTATTCTTCTGACTTATCACTCGCTTTTATGCGAGGTGACAGACGATCTTGTCTTTCGCGATTTAACTACCGGCCTCAAGCATTAATGAACACTTAAAACAAATTGGATATTTATTAAACTGCCCAATAAAGTAACTATTTACAGCTAATAGAATACTACAACTTTAATTAAAATATTCCAATAATCTGGAGCGTCCCATAAATCTTTCACGAATCTGGATTTAAATGTTACAGTTATGACTGTATTAGTAAAATAGGCAATAAAATAGAAAGAACTAATTGATAAATGCGGAGGTATTTAATACAATTTTATTACAACCCCGTAAATCAATACTACTCGTGGTAATCACATTTTTATGACCACTAAATTAGCGCTCACTTAACAACATGATAACATGGGCTGTGGAACAAACCTTCATATCAAATATGCGGCAATAAATTACTTTAACAGTAGTTTTAACAATTATGCACACTTTATATTTGTTTATTCTTTCATAAAATGCTAATTGATTCTGCACGCACCCATCTTGGCACGCTGATCGATGAGACATAAAACAAATTCAAACGGTTTGTTCAAATCAACCAGCTTATTTCGAATGTAAATAAGACTGGTAAAAAGGATTCGTCATTAATTATGGTAAAATAAAAAGGAATCTCAATGTTTAATTCTTCTGGTCTTTAAATTAAATTCGCTGAAAACAGATGGTAAATCGATAAAATTCTCTTGCAATAAAGAAGAGTTGGTCGGTGATTTATCGGCTTGCTCTGCCACAAGTCGAAATCTGTTTTCATTATTAGTTTCAGCAGATTTTTCCAGATGTAATTGTCTTTTTTGTATTTATTGTGATTTAGAACTTTGTGGGAAATGGATGCGTTTTTTTATTTAATTTCAGTCGAGTTTATAATTAACGGATATTAAATTTTGTCTTCCAAAACAGGAAACTTTCTTTTCCATTCTTCATATTTTCATAAAATGGATTATCTGAGTGGGAGAGTGGGTAACAGTAGGTACGCTTGGCACTTGCACATTATATCTTAGCTATTGCCTTGAGAATGGTTGTAAATGTCTTCCAGATACTTTACTGTAGTCACACATAATTGTACCACGCACAAAGAATTTATTTTACTGATTCACATTAAAATACATGTTTATACTAAGTGTTACATTTTTTATGCTTGAACATCTACATCTACTTCGAAACAAAACAAGGGTTCTTCGCCATGAACGGTCACATCGAACTTGTATCTTCCTGTCATTCCAATTGGAACGATGACATCGTCTTCACTTAGTTCAAAATTTTTCCACTCATATGTGCCCTAGAGTTAAATAAATATTCTGTTTCTATGTTTAAAAACTTGCCTTTGGTACAACGCATTCGTCTGCAATTTCTGGATTTGAGGCTGACCTAGCCTTGTCCCAACTTTTCGAAAGAAACTGTTGAATGTAGAAACAAACATCACCTTTTTTTTCATCGTAGTTATACTCCCATTCGTCTTTATCTTTATCGTATTTATGAAGTTTCAAAACGAACTAGGAAAATAAAACAGTAAGAACCACATTAACACAATTAGAACGTGTAGTACAGTAGCATCATCTTTTATGTCAATATCAGGCAGGTCCATTGTGAGGTCTATCTTTTTTAATTCTCCATCAAAAGTATGTGTGATAGATCCTTTGCCGTCCACGGATTCTCTACATTCGGTTACTTCAATCACGTTTATTTTGCACTAAATAGGTACAAGACGAAATGATGATTAAAGTGTTTATAAAGTGTGTATCATATCTACCTGACATATTTCTGCGAGAGCACATAAACAAAAAAAATAAATAAAAAAATTTGGAATTATAAATTCCATAGTGAAACATACAAAATTTAAATTTTTCTGATCAACACTGTCAACTATTTAATGGTTTTATTGAGCCTTGAAAGTTTAAATTTGTACTTTACAACAAAAAAGTCCATGTTTAAAATGTTGACATGAGTTTTAACGAGCTACAAGAACATTTAAACTCGTACCGGAAATGTCTCACGGACTTGATAATAATCTCATTATGTTTAACTTTAGATATCTGGTAGGTATTGTGGAATATGCCTATTTGATTCAGTCTTTTTATTAGTTTTCTTACAGGTTTTGCATTGAATCAATAAGTTTTGTACTTACTGCAAAACTTAAGGAATTAAAAAGTTCCGTTACTAAAGCTTTGAACCTGCATTTTTATGAGATAGTAAATCATCTAAATAGGGGTTTAATATAAATTTGTTAAAAATTTACAACAGCAGCGGTATGTGCGAGCTTACCAAGTTTCTCTTTACAAAATATGAAGTTCACTTGGGTTGCAAAGGTTTAAGTTGCTCCACTAATTAGACAAGTAAAGCTCGAAGTAATGTTAAATAAAAATATATAAAAAATGTTTTTTTAAAAAAGCTTTTATTTAAAAGATGCACTAAAATGTAAAAAATAAAGTATTTCAATCATAGGAGAATATTTTTTCTTACAGGTTAAAATTCTAAAATTTATAAATGCTTTGGGAGTTGTCAACTGAACAAAGTAATTCTGTAATGCCTTAGTTTTATAACTCCCAAAGCTTTTATAAATTTTAGAATTTTAACCTGTAAGAAAAAATATTCTCCTGTGATTGAAATACATTATTTTTTACTTTTTAGTGCATCTTTTAAATAAAAGCTTTTTTTAAAAAACATTTTTTTATATATTTTTATTTTTTGCTTTTTAGTCTTTATTTATTGCATATTAGCTGTTTCAAAACTATAAGAACGCCAACGTGGCAATTTACCGAATTATTTTTTTAAATAAGATTGATAAAATTGTAGAATAGTTATTAATGATTAATGATAAGTTACACTGTTACAGTATGTACAAATCGAGAACCCCTTTGTAAACATAACCTAAAATTTTTAAAACCCATTTACCACCTTTAGGAGGTAATTAACTGCATAGAATTGCATTGTCACGCAGATTACGTAAGCATGTTAAATTTGATTTCATTGCAACTACAGGAACCCTCTCAAATTTACAAAATGAGAACACCTTTGTAAACATAACCTAAAACTTCAAAACTCCATTTAACCCGTTTAGGGGGTATTTAACTACATAGGATTGCATTGTCACGCAGATTAAGTATGTATGCAAAATTTCAATTCAGTGGGACAACGGGAACCCTTTCAAATTTGGCTTCGAAAAAATAACCGACAGACAGACAACATTGTGAGTTAAATAAAAGCTTTTAAGAAGAGACTAGTTCATTTATTTTTAAAATATTGTAAGTACCCGCAAATTAAGTATAAAGTTTCACTGGCTTTTGTATACCTACATTATTCGGAAATACGAAAAATAGTTTGAATTAAACATAATTTAACATTCTTAAACCAACAATAGTCTGAGTTTTCAGCAATGTTTTAATTTAATTTAATTTTTGTCTCTTCTCCCATCAATGTACAAATAATAATAAGCAATGTAATAGTTTCTGACCAAGCTAAATACTACAAAAATCCAAAAAAAAACAATCTTTTAATCTTTTAATAGTGGTAGAATAATAGAATATTCGATTTTCTAAAGGATTTCGACTAACAGAATTGATAAAACATTGATAAAAACTTTCAATTTATAATTTACTGTTTTTGGCATCTTCAGTAAAGTGTAAAGTGTCACATAAAAATGGGTAGGTAGATATATGCAATAAAGCCACAGGAATCAAAGGTAAACAACTTTATTGCTAAATTAAAAGTTAATGGGTACACATTATAATTAAGTACCTATCATGTGGAAAATTTTACACTTTGTAATCATTGCAAGTGAGGTTTTCAGTCAGAAACAATTACCTACCGTTTGAATTTATTTTTTCTAATGACAATTACTGTGCTGTTTACAATTTAGGCCAAACTAATGGTAGGCGTAACAAGCTTCAGTCAGTTACAATTAAATTCCATTATAGTTAAACCTATTAAACATTCCTGGACGTATTTTCGTTACAGTACAACTACGCCCAAAGGATGTCTATGCCTTTGGGGTTCTCCTTCAGCTACGCTTTCTCGACAATTCAGTTTCAAACAAATCTGAGCAGTAATACTGTGCTAAAAAAATCAGTTGTCCATTCAAAGAAATTAAATAATTTAATTTGTGGTTGCAATATGCAAAATCAATACCCTCAAATGTATCTCAATCACGTTCGTGATCAATTGGAAAATCACAGAGATTCAGGCACATTGTAATGTAATTTAGGAGCCGTTTGTAGCAACGTCATGTGAAGTGACATGTCTAACCACGTTATTATTACTCAATCTACACATGATTCACAGTAGCAATTATTATAATTTGCAAGCAAACAAGAAGATGCCTGTAACAACTTAATTTACTTATTTGCCAGTAATTTAATTATTATTCTGCATTCATATCTCTCAGGAAACCTTTAATCTTTCGATATGATAATTAGTTTAAAATTTATTATTTACATAAGTGTAAATAACATATATTTATGTTAATCTGTTATTACGCAAAGAACGATGTTTACAAAATGGTTACAATAAATTATTATAATAGGAAAATAAATAAAACTGCTTAAAAATAAGCTATTTAAACAATTCGCTCACAGGCTTTGGCAAAGATTCGTATTTTTGGAGCAATATTTCGCTATGCACTCGTTAATTTTAAACCAATTATTCACTCGTTTCTCCCACAAAACTTTCATCATCAGCTGCTTTGTATTTTATATGTATTCCTGTTACCCTTCGGCGTATTATTAGTAAAATCTTAAATCTTCCTGCACTAAATACAGAAGCAATTCATCACTACGAAATAAAACATTCCTCGTTGGAAGATAAATGTTTAGTAAAGAATACTTTATGACCCTCCCACATAGATATACAATATTCTGGGTCTCTTCCCTTAGATACTCAACCCCTTATACAACTTTCAACACTACTTATCTCAGATTTTAGGAAGGCAGACGCATAAAGCTTTCGTCAAATACTGTTTCTCCTTCAGTATAAAGTAAATAAATTCCCGGCCCTAATCAACTATGATAAGAAACCTGAAATGTAATTTCCGCCAAATTCGAAACAATGTTTAGAATAGTTGGTGAAGGCATAAAGCACTACAAGTGTTTTGTTCGACGGCACCACTGAAAGCTATTGTGCCTTTTGTTCCAATAAACTATTATATTTGCTGAAACTGGGGATATGTTCCACAAAGTGGTGAAGCATGATGACTACTATCTGTACTGGGAAAACTTATGCTGGCAATATCGATTCATTTGTAGTTAAATCTGTTGAAATAAAGCAAAACAAAATATTCTGTCTCATCGGATTGTCTGCAGGGAAAATATGCACATATTTAATCAACCATGGTATTTGATGGATACTCATGCAATATATTGGGTGCTGGTGTTTACTTTAATCCGGGGGTGGACACGTGCTTCTGGAAGCAATAAGATTTGACATGTTATCCCCTGGGCTACTAAATAATGGACCCCGCCTAGACCTCCTCTACACATTTTTCCTTCACACCTCATGGGAAAAACGCAAAGACTTGCCATTAACATTTTATTTTAAATTACAGCAAAACTTGCCTAATTACTATACTTTCAAGGTGTTGAAATTTTTGTCCGTTTTATGCTCGAATAAGCGCAACGCTTTATCAAGGCAGAATTTTTCTAAGTATTGACTACCATTCGCCCCTGCTCGAGTAAACTTTAGCAGTTAGTTAACTCCGAAAATTTATACTTTGAATAATTCACGTCATCTCGTTTGGGACGTCGTTAGTCCCGCATCCTTTTTATCTGTAGTTAAATCTAATCAGTCGGAACATCAATATTACAGTTTTTCATATGCAAAGTAGCGGCCGAAACCAGTAGATATTTAATACCTATGTGACTTAATAATTAATTACTGAAATTTATCCGCATTCTTATAGAAAAAGAATTACGATTGGATACAATTTCAAACACACCGAAATTTTTATTGCAAACTTGGATATGTGTTTTGCCAATTAAATAGGCTAGGGTTGGTCAGAGTAATTGAAATTATAGAAAACTGGTATCAAGATAATAAGTCAGTCAAATAGGACTTCAAATCATAAATTAGGAGGAAATACTCATGCTTGAATTTTTTATATAAATTACTGTGAAATATATTTTTACAACCCTCGGCGAAAAAAGGTTACAAAAATAGGTAAGAGCTAGGAAAAATAATAATTATAAACTATACAATTTTACATAAATAAATGTTCTTTTACCTTTTATGATCTTATTAAAATTATCAGAGTTAGGGTGATCACAAGTAAACGAATTAGTATTTTTTCATTAAAGAAATATACAGAATGTATCAGAAATACGTGTGTTAAATTTACTACGTAATAAAACTCATCAAACGCAACAATAACAATAACAAAGTTATTAATTTAAGCCAAAAAAGACATTTTTTTACAAGATTGTGAATTTCTAAAAATCGTTCGATATCTATCCAACACAGCTAATTAATTAAACTAATAATTAAACTGTCGTTATGAAAAAATTATTAATTACAATTATAATAAGTAAACTAATAATTAGATAATCAAATTAAATAATTAAATGCATTTTTAA
This sequence comes from Tribolium freemani, assembly GCA_939628115.1. NCBI lineage: Eukaryota > Metazoa > Arthropoda > Insecta > Coleoptera > Tenebrionidae > Tribolium > Tribolium freemani. The sequence goes on along the minus strand of OW626785.1, from coordinate 11,388,666 downwards.
AACCAACAATAACAACTGCCGAACGTCCGAAATGTTGACACTTCTGCTTAAATTATTTTTTTATTCCAAAAGCAAGGCCGATACGAAATTTTTATAAGATACAAAAAGCGTTCAGAAATAAAGAGTCTTTCGAATAAAAAAAAATTGAACCATTCAGATAACCTATATCAAAAATATGTCCTAAAATGTGTTTAGTAGGTGTTAGGTAAGTACTTTACAATAACAGAAAAACAAAAGAAATAGTACCAGAACATGTGGTTTAGATGGCAAATTACTTGTACCAAATTTCATTAAAATCGATTATTCCATTTAGAAGTTACTAATAAATAACGAAAATAATTTTTGAATTTTGGCGCTCTCTAATTTTAAACGATGCAACATGGTATAGAAGGAAGTTGGGTTAAATCTTTTTATTTTGACTTGGAGAATCTCTGGTTCCTTTTTGTTACATCCTGTATAACGTTATGCAAAATTCTTATTTATTATTTTCATTGTTTTCCACCTTTTTTTTGTGCAAACGAGCCGGTCAATGTTTAATAATTAGTTTGTCTACATAGCAACAATTTTCATTGTTGTTTTAAATTGTTTAAATTGTTCGTTTCTATCACAACGAAAATAGTTAGTGGTTAGGCACTCTTATTTTTGTACCCATAGGCGGGTACACGTTTCAATATGTTTCCTTGACAATTTGCAAAACTTTTATTGAAAAATTACAAATAGAAAAAATGTTTTAATTGTTGGGCTCTGTTATACGTTAAAATTAACACACGTATTTGGTATTTCTGATACACCCTGTATTAACTTTCGTTCGTAAAAAATACCTAAGCTTGAAAGTCGACGAATATGATCAGAAATGATGTATTTTTGCGTTTATTGTACGTTTCTGGACGGTTTTTATTTTGCTCCTCTATTATTTTCCAGTTTTATCAAAAAAAGGATAAGGAAAAACTAAAAGCTGATCTTTGCGCCATGTCTATATGTGACCAACAATGCAGGCGTCTAATAATGTTGTTGCAGAAGTTAGTCGATAAATTCGCTCGGAACTAAAACTGGAAGCATCATTTTTTATTGTTCGGAATATAAAAAAAATAAATAATAAAACAATATTGAATAATATTTACTAAAAATTAAAAATATTTGATTTGACTGAGTTATAAAATGTTAAAAATACTTGTCTTTGTGATAACAAAAAAAATTAAGATGCAATAAATATTAAAATTATTTATATTTTTATTGTTAAAAAGATTCCGTAAAAAGTCCTTGCTGTCTGTCTTGTGATTTCATACATAAAACTATACCAATTTAGATTTAATTTTTGTAAGTATACCACACCTTCCCATAATAATAATTAAAGTTAATCTCACAAATATTGAAATATTACAACTTACTTTTATTTACGTGTTGTTTTTTCTATATTTACATTTTTAATACATACTTTTTTGTAATAAATAATGGACTTATGATAATATTATTGCTGTTTACAATAAAGAATAGCAGCAATTATGGAGTGCCGCAAAAAATGCGCAAACATATCAAAATCAGCGATTTAATCTGATTTGTATTTAAATCTCTCAGATTTGGCAACACCGGAGAGTCGAGGGCAGTGTACTCAAGAACCTGTGCAAGAGATTAAAGCCTACCTTCGTTTACCTGGTCAGAGCAGGATATGTTTGAGACCAGTTCCATTATAACTCTATTAAAGTTGTATGGCAAAGAAATTTCGAAAATTTAATTTAAATTAGGGCATTATTCGTGCTTGCATATTTAGAATAAAATTATTGATAGAGGTGTTGTGGTCTTGCATCGAAATTACCATCGAATTTTGTGTTCGGTAAGTTTATATTTTGTTCTTATTAGAGTGGGGTTTTTATCAATGGTGCGCCGTGTATTTGCGCAGCAACAACTAAACGTAGGAAAGTCGGCTTAAATCCACAATTTTTAATTGTGAGATTTGGTCGAAATACTTACATTAATTCATTATGAAAACAATGTAGGAAATGGTTTTTAGTTTATTAAAATGGGATCTCGAGTTGGAGGATTTAATTCGGCTGGTTTGCCAGCTGATAAAGCTCTAGCGGGGGTTCCCCGATTGTTGGATGATTTGCAACGCCTTTCTGAAGACACAGATTCAGCAGACATTGTTTTTATTCTTGGGAGAGACGAAGAACGTGTGTACGCACATCGAGTAATTCTTATGGCCAGGTGAAATATTTTTTTAAATTACGTTCTTAATAAATCCCTTGTGCTCGTTATTTTTCTCAATTTTATTTCAAAGCTGTTAGTCTTATTTTGTCGCAATTAAGGCTTATATAATGAGAAGATGATCAAGCAAGAACAAATTGTTAGACTTTATAAAAGTCTGAACTTCTACAAAGTTGCAAAGACAAGGAACTATGGTTTCGCGCACCTCTCATTAAAACATCAAAGTTGTTTGCACCTTTGTTCTTATCTACTCGTAACTTTATTGCTCCACTCATATAATGACGCTAATAATAAGTCTCTTTCTCTATCTCAACGACTCTTGTTTCTGATGTCTAATTGGATATCTTTCTAAAATTGCTTTGATCCTGTGAGTCTCCGATTGTGAGAGAGCACCTACACGCGATGTACATTATTATGCATTTTTCTCCAAACGCATAGATGCATAAACTCATATGCCTGAGTGGCTGACGTCGGTTTCAAAGAAACAACTAAAATGTAGCTAATGGAAATGTCTTTGAAGCTAATTATTTCATTCTTCAATATTCCGCTCAGATGCAAGAGTTTTCAAACAGCCAAACGTGGTGAAGTGTGTCGCATTCCGGGATGTTCTGTTTCTCCAGCAGCCCCAGGAACCCCAACACCTGTGCGTCTACCGCAGGCGCCCCCTGACACTTTCAAGCAGTTTCTCCTTTATGTGTACACAGGAAAGGTTGGTATAAATTACCGATTATTTGTTTATTTTTTCTTTATACTGACAATAAAGACATTTGCCAGATACTCTTGCAAGACAGTGGAGTTTTCGAAATGTTGGCGCTTGCTCAAGAACTGGGGGTTGATGAGTTGAGAAATGCTTGCGAAGATCATGTCACCTCAACCTTGTCTGTTGCTTCAGCCTGCACTTTTTTGGCTGCTGCGATGGACATCCAAAATCGTTCTCCAGGTTAGTGAAAAATTAATTCAAAATTGCTTAGGATCAAAGAGAGTAAGTCAAACTGTAATTCTGAAAGATTTCGAAATTAAAAACTTACTGGAGAATAGGAAAGTAGAAGTGTAGAGCTAATGAATAAAAATGTTAACAATAAAAAACGCATTTCGCAAATGATTATTTCCAAATATTACTTAGCCGTTTGTTAGCCTTAATGCTTTCTAAAGGAATTATTATTGAAATAAAGAATTATCGTTAAAATCAACTGTAATAATAAAATAATTAAAAAACATTTTTTTTTCTAAAAAAACTTGAAAAGAGCGTTCCACATTGCTATTAATACTATAGTTTTTATTTTTGATTTTTAATGTGCAAGTTAGCAATTTGTTTTAATTAACAAAAAAAATTGTTAATAAACTGTGATAAAATCATATTCTTTAAGAATTTAGATATTGTTAAAAGCGACCATACGACCAGTAGGTTTATGCCAAACCTTTTTCTGATATATTTCAATTTGTCAAATTTACCGCGTTCCAGCGTTGCCAACAGAATTCACAGATAACCTCACTTTAGTCGTATTGTGAGCGTCACCTCATTTTTAAAGTTTTGTAAACTACTAGTGCAAAGTTTCTAGAAGTTTTTTTTTATTGAAACGAATAATTCGTTCTGTGTGAAAGTGTGTTTACACTTACCTTCGTTGAGGAAATTCATTTTGCCGGTAACCCAAGACTCCTTCAACCATGGCGTACAAACCACAAAAAGTTCAAAAAGTGATGGTACAACCCATCAACTTAATTTTTCGTTACTTACAAAATCGTTCACGTGTGCAAGTGTGGTTATACGAAAACATTAATTTGAGAATCGAGGGGCACATTGTGGGCTTTGATGAATACATGAATCTTGTACTGGATGATGCGGAGGAATATTACGTTAAAACGAAGAACAGGAGACAACTGGGAAGAATAATGCTTAAAGGAGATAACATAACACTGATACAGAACGTGAACCCTCAATCAGGCAATTAGGTGTAAATTGTAGCGTAATTCTAAGTCTCATAACATTCTTTTCATTCGTTGGAGTAATGTGTTTGTATGGAAACAGCAATTGGTCTTAGTATTAAGTGATTCATCTACTTTCTGTAAAAGAAATGCGGATATTAAAATTATTTTAGTAATTATGTCTATTTTTATAACTTCCTAAAAATTGAAATATGATGGACAATACAGGTAATTATCGCTTTGTTAAAATTTCCCAAGCTTGTAGGTATGCCAGTATAATTTTTTTGCAGGGGGTAAGGCTGCGACAGGTTTTGTAGAACGTTGCGTCAGCTACATTGGCGAAAATGCTGCAGAATGCGTAAAAACAAACTCATTTCTTTCTCTACCTAAAGAAGCAGTCTTAAAACTAATCTCTTCAGATTATGTAAGTTTTGGACATGAATTAAGCCAAAATCATTTAATTTCCTTTAAATCTAGCTGTGTTTGGAAGAAGAGGACGTCTGGAGAGCAATTCTAAATTGGGCAAAATACCAAGCTGGGGTCACCCAACCCACAGCTCACTGGACTGAGGAAGAAAGGGCCAGAGTGTGCCAACACCTCTCACATGTCATATCTCACGTCCGCTTGCTTCTGATTGGTAAATTAAATTAATATTTGTCTTTTATTTAACTGTATATTTTACAGACAGCCAAGTCTTTGCCGAAGAAGTTGAACCAACTGGAGCCGTTCCGATGGAACTCAGTTTGGAAAGGTACAGACATGCAGCGCTTCCTAGTAAATATCCTGAAGGAGCAGAGGACCAGCGGCTGCGTCCAAGGGTTTCGCCACACTTATTCCCAGGCTCGCTAATTCTGGGCCAAGACAAGAGTCACTACCAAAGGGTGTTAAATGCCTGGTTCGGTAACCCCAAACAAAGTTGGAGACTTATTTACAGGGCTAGCAGTCATGGGTACTCTGCATCGGCTTTTCACAGACATTGTGATGGGATTTCGCCCACTTTTGTCATAATTTTGGTAAGATTTTTTCGATTTACTTTAGCTAACTGATACTAGGCTTACTCAAACGTACACATACATTCATTTTTAAAAGTATTTTTTTTCCTTTTTTACTTCGCGCTTTGTTGAAAAAGTCTCCATAGTCTGTCTTCAAACAATAATATGTTAATCTCAATCACAGATTGCGCTACTTGTAAAAAACAAAACATTGTTTTTGTAAAAAAATGATGTATTACAACACTGGTAGAAAAAATGATTCCCTGAATTAATAATTATAAATAATAGAAAATAAATTAGCGTTGGGCAGGTCAAGATCTACAGATATGTGAATAAGAGGATATAAAAAATACCTGCTCTATTTTTAAATAGTTATTAATTGAAAAATGTTTTTAATTCAATGTTTTTTGAGTTTCTTGAAATTAAATGTTAAAATGTTGAACTCAAATGTTGTGATTGTGATAAGAATAATTTTTTTTTTTTATAAACTTTGCAGTTAAGTATAGATGAGGCCCTGTTGTTTTTCAGAGTTTCTGTATGAATTATTTTCTAAAATGTACAACTTTATACCTACTTAAATGTTTTGCTGGGACTTAGGCTTTTACCTGGTTTTGATTCTTGATTATAATGTAACACTGTTAATACGCTTTAGCACTGAAAAAAGCCAATTCGAAGCAATAATGGTCACATGAGTTGTTAAAATAGAATAGGTTCTTGCAGAAAAATAAATAAAAGTAAAAATAGAGATTGCATAACAATGCAAAAATTATTTTAGAAACATAAGCTGTCAGATTACCAATTTTATAAAATTCAAAGAAATATCGTCAAGTGGTATAGGTATTTTATTTTCGATCTTGTTTGGTAATACTGTCACCTCATATCGTAATGAATTTTTACTCAGAACTACTAATGTAATATGCAGCTTTTTACCCTTTTAAAGGTTGGGAAACACGTCATTAAATCCCACTGTCAGTAATAAGTAATAACATTGCATCTTCTATTTCATTCCTTGGTCAGTAATAGGCAAGATTGTCAACGTTAAAACTGCAACAATATTGGAAACTTTTTCCTTCAAATTGTTAAGTAACTCATGATAATTTGTTAAATGAGTTCGGTGAAATTAATTTCATTAATTATTCTTAACATTAACGACAGGACATGATCATTGATAGGTTAAAACATGGGGTTTAAACTTTGTAAAAATTTAATTTTGTTCATACAGCGTGTACCAGAACTCGCTCCCCACCGGAAAGATGCTAGTGGTAACAGCAATGGGGACGGCAAAAATGCAAAAAAGTAGGTCTTTTATTCTTCGTTTGGGAGATACAGAGTTTTCAAAGTGACCATTCCCAGAAGCTCTTTCCTAGGTGTATTGCATACAGTACGTCCGTTACTTAGCAATGAAAAATAACTCTAGTGCACTTTTTTATTGTCCGTTCCACATATTTTTGATTTCCTAGCAACGTGTTTTGTTCCCGTAGTTCTCCGGAGCAAGGTGTTTTGTGATTGGTTATTTTCAAACGTTCTTATCTCTCAAACGCAGAGTTAAAATTTTTTTGTAAAGGAACTTTAGCTTCAGAATTGCCTGAATTATATGCACCTTTCCGGTGGGGAGCGAGTTCTGATACACGCTGTATGTACTCGACAAAAATTATGTGGTTGTGAATAAAATTGTACTATACGAAATTTGGTGGTAATGTATTTTAAAACATTTTATTTTTTTAATAAAATTATTACTAAAAATGGTGGATGCGCAGGGACAGATCACATTTAACCTGGGGTTAAAACTTTGTTAAAATTTGATTTTATTCAAATGTATTCGACAAAAAATAATGTGATTATGAATAAAATAGTATAAAATTTGGTGGTGTCTTTTAGAAAATTTTATTTTTCAATTAAAAGTATTACCAAAAATGGTGGATGCGCTGGGTCAAAATTAATGCAATGTCTTGTTTTGTTTACTTTTTTTCGTAAAATGAAGTAGGTAGATTTTAGTTAAAAGCTTTGCCTTTTACCTTGTTTTATTTTTGGGACTATAATTTAAACCATATTAATTCAAACGTAGGCACAGAGCAAAAACTGAGAGTTTTGGGGGTACATGAATTCTGCGTAAACATAATCAATGTAATTCGAATGACTAAAATAAGCTTTTGTTAATTTTTTTGAGTAAAATAAGAGTTTGGTTCACTGATGATGAACAGGGTCCAAGAGGGGAAATCTGCGGCGGGTTCAGCGACGCAGCTTGGGGCCGACCTCCAGGTAAAAGCCACTACGTGGCATCAGAGCGGGCTTTTCTCTTCACTCTTTACAACCATCAAGACTTGCCACCTACACAGTTTCATCTAGTGAAGAAACCGTTTGCCATTTGTTACCACCCAGAGTACGTATATTTTTTCACACAGAAAAGAAACATTCTGCATTGTTGAAATTAGTTCAGGGCCGATTTTTGGAGCTGGCGCTGATCTCCTAATTTCAAACAATTGTAATAGTAATATGGACAGTTACTCAAACTTGCCGCACACCTATGATGGAGATGGGGCCTCACCTGCTGTTTTGATGGGCGATTATAATTTCACCGTCACCGATTACGAGGTTTTTACTCCAGTTAATTCGTCAGGAAAACATCATAAAAACGAAAGATATTGATCGTATGATTTTGTGACAAACGTGTTTAGTTGTAAATATACTTTCCCGATTATTTATTTTTTTCTACCATACCACAAATATTACTAATCACTACTTCAGATTAAGAGGTGTAAAAATAGAACGCCAATGGACGTATTGCAGCTTTTTTCTCTCAGAAATACGTATGTGGGTAATAATTACCAATAATGTTCGTCACGTATTGTAAATTTGAATAAAAACGTGGTCAAGAATATTACTGAAAATGTTGTCAAATGTTTATCTCTAGTTTGCTTGACAAGTTTCTATTTCGACTTTCAATGTTTTTTTATATTTTATTATTGCATTGCACTTCTTGTTTAACGTTAAAGAAATTAAACATTTTGTTGCCATTGACACACTTTTGTTCCTAATCAAGAAAAAATTAAAGGTGTGATTAGCTTACTTTTCTACCCGACTTTTCTAAAGTTATGGGAAGTCGTAAAAATTCAATTTGACCTGATTTGTACAGGTAAGTAAGCTAACAGGATTACTCGAAATGGGTTTGAAGAAACTGTTATAAGTGCGGTTTTTCTAGGACCTAAGAGCGTTTTTGCATTTTAATCGATTTTGTTAGAATTTTTCAGGTTATTTTTATATCGTGAATTTAAATGATATTTTTAAAAGGAACGGAATGGGTTTAGTTTAATAACATTAACATATCTTACGAAGCAAAATTTAGTGCTAAATAAAATGGTACTCTTTATTGCCACACACCGTTAGTTGTAAAATTTTTACAGGTTTTGAATATGCATTAGATTTAGAATTTTGCGTTTTTTTTAACTAAATTGAGTGGTTGGTTATTTGAGCAGGAACTTTGGAGTGCGGTATTCGTATTTCTCCGAGTTTGCTGCAAACTGCAACTTATTACACACATACTGAAGCAAAACTTTATAGTTACTAGAATTACTTTAGGCTAGATGCATATTCTATCTAAGTTAATCAATGTGGAATGTTTAAACTACTCGGACATTGGATTTCAAATACGTGAAATTTCCACATATCTGCGCACAGTCGATCCATGTGTGCTTTTTTCAAGTGTTTATTTAAATTACTTTAATGACCGGCGAGTAATTTTATCAACGGAAATAAGATGCTAGCTAATTTTTTCTTGCTAAAAAGATTTGACTCTTGTAATTAAAAATTAGTTACAACAGAAGGTGAAATACTTTTCATTACTTTGTAGTGAAACAGTATAAACGTAAAAACTAAAGTTAATCGACAGGTTATCTTAATTCAATCGGATGTGTAAGTATGTGTGCACATAATCATAATTTCTCCCTGCTGTTAGGATATTTCTAAACTTTTCAAATAAAATGTTAATCCTAATGATGGTCGTTTCCTGCATCAGTTTACAGACAATTCTAAATTTAGGAATTTAAAACATTTTCAGAAATAATAGATATTAAAACCTGTTAAATATTTTGAGTAAAATTTTGGAGAGGGAGCTGTATAATAATGTCGATACGCATTCTCATTAATCACTTTTTGCCATTTTTCTTCCGGAAAATGTGTAGGCGATAGCAGGACAAAAATACCAGTTAGGTATTGAAATTTGAAACGTTCGAAAAAATTGATGTACGGTGTCCAATTAATAAAAACGCCCACAGTTTTAAGCGTAAATAATACTTGTTGGCTCAAAAAATGGAAAACGTAAATATGATTTTTTTTAATAAAATTAGCAATTAAACTGGTCTGAATCCAAAGAAGGAAATATTGTTATGAATTGTTTACTTAATTAAAAATTATGTGATCAAAATGGAAATTAAAAAAAAGTAGTATTGAATAGTACTGTTTCGTTTTGTTTCAGTTTCAGGTTCTGTCGTTATTTCGGGGAAAATCAAATATAAATTTTATTTCTGGGTACAATAATAATATAAGAATAGCTCTCATCTTCCTATATGAGAAATATTTTATAGGCTTTCTAGCATTTCCAGCAGCATCGTAAAAGGCGCCATGAATATAACATCTCGGTTAGTAGGTCGGTTTGTCTAAAACGTTTTTGTTCCAGTTCTTTATGGATTTCCAAGTTCACCCTGTATGCATTTTTTTTAACTTTTCCACTTGGAGGTGGTTAGTGGTATTTTAAGCAATGAAGAGGCTTTCAAAAATAGATTTTCGGTCGGTACATATCCCATTCAGAGCAATTAATATTTAAAATTTTAATTTGGCGATGTCTGAGCAGCGGCATGTGATTGATTAGCGAGTGAGTGCAAGCGGGCCTCACTACAGCTCATTACATAACTCAGATTGAAAGGGTTGCTGCACTACCCCTACGTCTAGTGCGTTCTATGCGAAATAAAGGTAAAAAGCAGCGAAAAAAAGACAGCATAAAGGGTAAGGTAAGACCGTAATGGTTCGTTCCAATCGGAAAAGTAATCAATGCGATTGCGCAACGCCATTTGCTACGACATCCATCCTCTAGCCTCGTTCAGCACATGGGTGGGGTGCCCCCAGAAAGAGTTCCTGCCAGAGCGAAACGGACGTTCGTACACAACTGTTGCACCTAAATATACTTCAATAGAATAGATATAGGCACCTGAATATTGACATTTGACGGGCAGTGTTCTGTGTTCTCTTACATTTTCCATGTTGTTTATTTAATTTTAATACGAACTATGGCCGAGGAAGACCTGAATGAAGAGGGAAGTGATCTCAACACTAAATTCGGCCTGCGATTGCGGGGGAGGAAAGGTGCTCTCAAAAAGAAAAATGTGTATAACATTAAAGACCATAGATTCATGCCCAGATTTTTTAAACAACCCACGTTCTGTTCGCACTGTAAGGATTTCATATGGTAAGTTTTACCAATTCGGCATTTTTACCAACTTACAAATCTGTGCTTTTGCAATTTGAGATTTGTTAATTGTATTCACCCCTGACAAGAAAATCGAATGCTCGGAAGCTCCCAAGAAACTTTTTTTTTCTTTTAGAATATCTGCCAAACAATTGGCGGAACATTTATTTGCAATTCTTACCTTCTTCTACACACACATGTGTTTTCTGTATTTTAAATTTAAATCGCACACCCAGTTGTATACTTAACCACAGAGTAAACCAATAAATTTTATGGATTTAACTGTAATTAACAAGAATAATGTATGTTTTTGTAAATAAAAACAAAACGGTAATATCTTCCAGGATTTACCACCAATTTACGGTGAAATAAAGAATTGTTTTACACGTTTTTAATTAATTTTTATGCTAGTACACGCATTGTGCTCTCCGAATGAACTAGTTTTTTTATTTTGTAATATGAGGCAAAAAAGTCATAATCGTTTCGATTCATGAATTTTATTAGTGAATTACTTATTATTAATTTGTGTTATTTTGCAACTTGTTAGTTCTCTTAATGAAGTGGTTTATTTTATTTCGGAGAAAAGAATAAAATACTAATACAAGCATTTTTTATACCTAGTAGGTACTATCAGAAAATATTCAAAGGTTAAAAATGGTTTGAAACTCACGCGTATTTCGTTGTTTTAGCTCTTGTTTATTAAAAAAGAAAGGTCAAGTTGTTGACATTAGCAAGCTTTTCGTAAAATAAAAAAATTGTATTTTTCTGATTTGTACAGAAACCAAAAAAAATTATGAAGATGAATACATCAAGTTTAGTGATCGATTAAACCACAATAGTTCTTATTTTGCTCCTAAAGTGACATTTTTTAATACTAACAAATGGCAAAATTTTGTCGTAAAATATTTTATTATTTTTGGCAGAAGTATAAACCCCACCCCAATTTTTGTATCCCAGATTTTTTTTTTGCTTTATGAATTTTCCTGATACTTTTTGATTTTTTTTTATTAAAGTAAAAGAGTTAGGTATCCATTTTTATAAGAAAAAAAAACAAAAAACGAAAATACTCGAATTGTTACATAAAAAACAAATCAATACAATCAATACATAATTTATCTTAGTCTTGTTTGAATTGCTTGAATTCGGCTTATAAACACTAAAAAAAAATTGACGTTTTACAGTTTTTGTCTCATTAAATTAAAAAAAAATTGAAAAATTGTAGCCCATTTTATTAACTTTAAAGAGACATTAAATTAAATGATGTTTGTAATGTATTAGTTGCTCTAATTTATTTGCTGCCATTAGTAAATTTAATAATGTTTTTTGTTATTGTCAGATCGGTTCTTTGCCATTCAATTTTTTATTTATGCAGAAAAATAATTATAGAAAGTTACAAAAAAAATTGAGATCAACACACTAATAGTTCTACTTTGAAAAACACAAGATTTTAAAAATAATCCAGAAAATAATCAACTTTTTGAAAGATGAAATTTTTTAGTGCCTAAAAGAAAAATTAATAACCATGCAAAATCGTTTTTTATAATTCTTCGAACTTCGGTCATCTTTGACACTTTACCTTGCAAGTGGAATGTATGAGTTATTAATTATTATTAATTATTAATAATACTATGCCATTAATTTTTCAGATTCACAATTTTTTACAAAAGGTTTTGACCTCGGCGGTCTTGACCGTTTTTTAAATGAAATGTTAATAAATAAATAGATATGAAGATAGATGCGGATGACTTTCAAAAAGTCACACTAATTGTAATTATAATCACACTAATTCGCTTAGCATAAAGTGAAATTGTTTAAAACTGATCAACGTAACATTAGTACAAAAAATTGGCACCTAAATAATTTTTCAACGTTTTTAATTAGGTAAATAAAATAAAATAATATTTTGGTGGGAATATTTGAATTTGATTTTTTTAAGCTAACTTTTACACGTAGGTTTTTTGTAATTAGTGCGTAAGTATTTCAGTCTTCCCCAATTAATTTGGATATAGTGTTCCTCAATTTTGCCTGTTGTGCATATTGATTTTGAAGTTATTAAATAAATTACCCTCAAGACGATTTAAGTAATTTGGGAATTGATTTATCGTCAATGAATTGATCTCTCAAAGCTCCACTAAGCTCTCCGTAGGAGTAAAGTGCATAATGATAGTTGAGCTTGTTGAAACAGCAAGATCGAAAGGTTTCACCGTATTTATCGTAATATGGCTTGATTCACTCGGTCACAACTGCCATTTAAAAAATTTCTCTTGTTTCTTGATAGGTCAAGGATTGATCTCACAATAAAATGTAACACCTTGTTCTGAGAAACATCTAAAGTGTGTAACAGATTGCTTGGTTTTACGTGCCTTTGTGTTTTAAACATAATCTACGATAGCCAACGTGAATGAATTCCAAGCACACAACAAAAATGCTAAAGCTTTTGGTGGGTTTCACGCCAGTTGTCAACACTTTATAAACAGGAATCGGTAGCACTAGCCAAGAGATACATTATGTTGCAAGAAATATGTTTATTTTGCTAGGGAGAGCTACAAAAACTGGAAGTTAAAAATGTTGTGATTGACTGCAATTTGAGGTGCAAATCTTATTAAAGAAATACATTGTATTCTAAATGATAAAGTCTTGTCGCGGATATTGTCAATGCCAAATTCCAGATAAGAACACGGAAAGAAGCTATTTATAACACCGGTGGTTCACGGAAATCTTAAATCTGTGATTTTACAAAGTTTTCAACTAAAAGCATTTTTCTTGCAAGATCGCTCGAATAGATACATACATTAACAGTATTTTTTGCATAACTGTATTTACTGTAAAAATAATAAAAGCAAGAGCACGTCTATTGATGCAGGAACCAAAGTTAACCTTGTCTATAGATATGTAAATATCGTCTGGGAATAGATATATTGCCATTCGCAAATAATTGTTAAGACAATTTTGCATAACAAAAGGCAAGTTTGATAATACAGGCGGCAAGTAGAAAATTGATTATCGATAACTACCATTAAACAAAAAGTGCTTGTTTACTAAATGAAATGTTACACTGTTGTAACAATAATTAATTAAAAATGCTACAAATGAACAGAGTTTATTAGTAGGTAATCAATACTAGAAATGGTGTCTCTCTGTTGGAGGAAAAAAGTTGGCAACAATTTATAGTCAAAGCAGCTTTTCGTGCTGTCTGGAATGTTTTCAGAAAGAAAAAACTCCGACAAAGGAATTTCCCATAATGCACAAGATGCAGTAGTCACACAAACATTGCTTTTTCAAATCTAAAATGTCACAGTGCACCGTTCTCGCACAGCATAACTCTTGACACTTAACTGCAATAAATAAATCGTTGCATGAAATATTTTAGGCTTTTAGAAACATTCACAAAAGTATGGATAATTTTGTCGCGTATTAGTTTAATGATAAATAACGCCACTAACTGTATTGATTTTTTTACGACTGTTGGTGTCAAACAAATTTTCTTTTAGGAAATAGGTGCGACTTGTAATATTTTATGTTGAGTTGAGTTTTATTAACTAGTAGCAATATTTTGTTAATGCGAAACATTTTTGAAAATTTTTGTACAGAGGGAAACAAAAAGTACTCAGACAGCAAACTTCAAATAATTTTAAAACGGTTGGTTTATTTCCACTTCTATTGTACGAAATTGTTAAACCTTGAGTCTTAATTGAAAACAATCAAATTATTAGAAATAGCAAGCACAATGACTGTGTCAATTTTTTAACCATGTAAAATTGTACTCAAAAGTAGTGCCGGCAAATGCAAGTAATCAAAACGACTATTACTTAACGTATTTCTGTATGTTTTTAACACAAAAAACCTAGCGTTATAATCTTAAACTAAGGGATAAACTGCACCCCAAATTTTATACTCTAGATTTGCCTTTTTGCTTTGATTTCCCTTGATTTCTTCAAGAGTTTCTCTCTGGTAGGTTGCTGTTTAAAAAATGAAGGTTTTGTATTTGTGTTTGTCCTGTTTGTAGTATGTACTCGTGTTTATAATTCAAGTAGTTTTTTTGGTAACTTAATGATTTTGCTTAAAACGTATCTTCTGATGTTTATAAAGTTCATCGTAAAATAAAAATTTGTCATGCAGAGACGAACACTGGTCGAGGATTTCACGCGTTTTATCTTTACATAAAAGTGAAGTTTTCAATTTCCGAGACATAAAATTCGTGCATTTATTTGAATTAATGAATTTTCGAGTAGTAACATTAAAACTTTGACTTTAGAAGGCAAATGCTGTTTTTTTTTACGATTTACGTATGAATTTTCAGCTCAGGTAGCTTAAAAATGTTGTAGTTTACATTGTGCCCACAGTTCGATTTACTTCAAGGTTTATAACTTCATTAAATATCGGAGGAAATAAGGAATTAGTTGTATGTTCGGTTGTATGTTACCATGAAATGGAACTGTATATTTACAAGCAATAAGTTTGCATAAGTATTATGTTTATAGAAATTTTATTGGTTTCTGTAGGAGTCTTACTATTTGCTAAAAGTAATAAATAGTGTTTAATTGTAGCAAAACTTCATAGCAAGTTCGTAAAAACAATGTGTAAATGCTCTAAATCGAAGCAGAAGTCACTGCTGAAAAAATGTAATCGCTTGTCTCGACGCTGAAAGCTCCACTTTCAATCAGTGCTTCTAAATGGAAATAGCTAAAACAAATTTACTTAGGACTATTTTCATTAATTTTTAAAACGTTTTTTATTTCTTGCCAGAAAATGAAATTATAAGCATTAATCTGTTTTTTGCCGTCATTGGCAAGCAATAAACTTCAACAAATTATTTTTTGTTTATTAACATTTTGCTTCAGAGTGACGTTAAAAACGTTGTGGTAATACAGATGTTAAAATTTTATTAAATATTTATCATAAATAAAAACACCAAGAGTGCATAATTTATTGATAGCAAAAGTTCTTTGTAATTAACTAATTTTAGGCAAAAAAATTCAAAATCTGAAACGTAAAATGAGCCGTAGAATTCTCTGGAACAAACCGTTTTGCTTCACGGCTTTTAGTTTTTGAGTTATGATTTTTTTCTTCAATTTGTTTTGTCAATTTCAACAAAACGCGTTTACATTGAAACTTTTTCGTTTTTGTTCGTTTGCTCAAATCTAAAAATACCTAGCGTTGTTTTCTTGTCAACAGGTGGTTGAATATATTTTGATTTTTCATTAATACACTCGTGAAATAGTATATTTAGTAAGACTTCAGTCCTAAACCTTGCTAAAGAAAAAAAATTAGGCTGTTGTAAATGTACAACGAATGTAGATTTTATAGCTGTTGTATATTAATAATCTTGTTAATGTTGAAGTTGTTTGCATCATTTGCAATTAGCAATGTAGTTCACTGCTCACACGTAAATCCAACTGACATTTATAATGTGACAATAATGGCTATTTGCAGCACTTTAATTTGATAGTTAATTTTCAAACAAGCTCGAGTTAAACGTGTGATGTTTCCATTTAATCAACTGTATTGGTATACACCACGATAATACAATACATCAGTTATTTTAGATAAAGGAGTTTTATTTAACCACTGTGTTTTTGCTAAAACGATTTTTAAAATCTCTACTTCAAAAAAGGGACTGAAAATAACTAATTGAATATTTTTTTATTATTTTGAAAACGGTGTTTTCGAGTCGGAATAGTATATTATTTTTATTGTATGGTTGTGGAGCAAGGTATTAATTTCATTATCTTTCCAGGGGCTTCGGAAAACAAGGATATCAATGTCAAGGTAATAATTTCGCTTTAATTCCACCATTAAACACCTTTAATACGATTTTCATTACATTATAATACCGCGACTACTTGACATCACTGTAATAGTAATAATTAAGTTTTTTGCCACACTGCTTGAATAAAACAACGAGTTGGAAAACCTGCGACCCAAAAACTAAAGTTTTACAATTATAATGGAATTCAGTACATTATGTGACTGGAATAACCGAGTTCCATCAATAATCAATTTCTACTGCGTCTGAAAATTGAATAGAAATTTCCTCGCTGTGTCTAACTTCTACTCGTAATTGTCTTTGTGAAAAATACGAGCTTTTCCACATCTGTACGGTTGTAGCATTTAGGATTAGAAACAATAATTGCAAGTTCAACGTCGCTCCGAAAAAACCACTCGAAATAAATAATGTAGATTGCACCTGCATGAAAGCTGAAAATCCCGTCACGCAATCTCATCAATAATAATTATTCAGTCAGTCTGTAAATTACAGAAAAAATTACTTTTGTGTGCGTGGCGATTTAATTTGCACTTTTATTTTCTTATTTGTGGCAATAACCTTGCTGCTAGTTTATTTGATGGTTTAATTGGGATCTACAATGCACCTTGTTTGTTCCCGGTGGCCGGCGTTTGGTGATGTAATGAACATAAATGTGCTGCTTTAATTAAGCTTCGTGTAACAATCTTCAAATTCAACACACTCGACGATAGGCCGGCCACAAATGGCTACTAACAGGGGGAAATAATCAAGAGAGTAAACACATTAAATTTATGTTTTTGTGCTTTTTCCGGAGGTTTTTAGGGCGATTTCTAAAGCGATGCGCTTTATAGTCCAACTATTACTTTAATTTCTCTGCAGACGAGATACCTCTATTTTTATGATTTTTATTTCGGTCGTGCTTTCCTCAATGGTTCTTAAATGCATTTTTTAATTTAGAAGCTACGATAAGATTGCTGGAAGCGTTCTTGAATGCTTGCAATGTTTACAGGGGGTAATATGATTATCCAATAATGCGGTTAGATATGAACATCGGCGATTTCTGTAAAAACATTTATTTAATGCAAGCATTTATCTTGTATGACGGCCAAATATTCCATTTTAAAGTGTTATTTCCGTTCATCAAAATAAACGTTGGAGTTATTTTATTTATAAAACTTATTAAAGGGTTTAATAAAAGTTACAACCTGATTGTAGTTCGCCGAAAGAGTTCCAATAAAAATGATTAATTTTATTACTTAGAACTCTTCGACCACTCGCCTTTTAAGTCTTATTTATCTACAATTATTTTTAACTACACATGATAGTCTACATATATTTTTCTTCTAATCTAAATATTTTGCTCATTCGGAAATTAGCAATACATAAAATTGCACTTACAAACACAATCACGTTGTTTGTTTGCTTTATCCAAACTGAAATAACGATTTTCTAAATTATAATAAAGCAAAAACTAAATTTGTAATTTATTAGTTTTCGTGCTTGTAATAATGTGGGTTTGTTAACTTTTGAACCGTCTACTTTACAATGCCATTTGCAGATACTTGCAATTAAAATTTCACTTGTTGCGCTTTTCACCCATCAAGGAAAATAGGTTGTTCAATAATTCATAGTTTGTTTTCCGTTTTTTCGAGAATACAAATACGATTATTAGCATTTGACGAGCGGAATAAAAAAACTATTTTATCTAACTTTCCGATTCGTTAATTTTTCAAATATTTCTATCGCTGAAACATGGCAAATGTTATAAAAGTGGTACATTATTATCAATACGAAAATTAAAAAAGGGTTTGAACATAAATAATTTCCACTTAATTAACGTCAATAAATATTGTTATTTAGATATTGATTACTGAATTGACAAATTAATACCAGCATGCACTGTTATTTAATTTGCATATCACTCATTATAGTTATTTATTGTGCAAATAAATAACTTAACAGTAAATTGCAATTAAAGTAATTTTAATGATTCAGCTTCATGGTTTTAGCGTACAATTAAATTATGGGCCATATAAAGTCGACCCGTTCACAGCTTTCCGCTCCAGTGGTTCTTGAGATCGCGAAATAGTAAATCGGAAAGATTTCTTACTCTTTATTGGATGCTGCGACAAGTAAATTAGCGGAGCAAACGATCCAGAAATTTTATGATATTGAGACCACGGTACTGGTAGATGATTAACCGGATTTTTTCCAGTTGGAGACATCCTGAAACCCTTACATAGCGCGAAGATTCCGTGACAAAGGACAATAAACGAACTCAAAGGCGAATGACTTTTCCTATAATGAAGTGTGGAAATAGTACTCGTAGTTTGTAGGTTTTTTCCAATGTTTCAACGATCCAAGTTTGGAGACGTATATTTCAAAATAAAACCGATTTTATGAATAGCAATGTGTAGTCAGTCGCAAACATCTTTTTATTAATCGTATGAAGTATCTTTAATTGTCGAAATAAAATTATAAATACGTTTTATGGCTTTATCCCGTGCCGATTTTGACCTCAAAACGCAATTCTTAATTACAGCGGTTTGTAATTAACTCTTAATTTAGTTTGCAGTTTCGTTGTGCACAAACGATGTCACGAATACGTAACATTTACCTGCCCAGGTGCCGACAAAGGTGCCGATTCAGATGTAAGTATTTCGCATTACTTGACCTACAAATAATTCCTTTTGTGCGTTTTTTTTCTCGGCAGGATACTCGAACTCGTCATAATTTCAAAACTCATACGTATTCTTCGCCCACTTTTTGTGACCACTGTGGATCATTACTGTACGGAGTGATCCATCAGGGCATGAAATGTACAGGTAATTATGAACGCCTTCTCGCCCCAAGAAATTTAACATCAGCAAAAACATAAGCAGTGCGTTGCATGTATGCATTTTTATTGCATGGATTTTTTGTGACACCACACGAGTTGCTACAGTCTTGACCCAAACAGCCATAGGTAAATGTAGATGTCCAAGAGTTGCTGCTTATAATTTGAGAGCTCTTTGTTTCTTTTGACAAGAAGTTACAGATGTGCGTATTTTTCAGTTACGAAAATTTCAAATGATCAAGATGGTTCTTTCCAATCTAAATTGAATCTTAAATTTTTTGTTTAAGCAACAAGTTGTTCTTTAATATAATAATAATAATTGCGCTACGACTTTGCTACAAACTGCAGGGTTTAATATTCAGTCTTGCAAATGCCACTGAAACAATGCATTTTGATGATTTGATTATGTCAAACACGTAGAAAAAATTGGCACTTTTATTTCTAACTTAATTAATATTCTGTGCAATAAAAATGTACTTGTATGTTTTCATCCAACCAAAATTTAAGAAACTCGCATTTTAGCACACTGTCGCCTTTTGCATACCAGATAAGATGGTGAGACTGCTTATTTCGTCTGTAATAAAATGTCAGCTTATACTTGTTCATGTCCCTTCATTCGCTTATTACAATCTCTTGTATTATTAGAAACATTATTACTCTTTTCTTCTTATTTCGCGAGTAATTTCAAAATGTAACTGCGAAAAAGTTAATATTTGATTTGATTTGGTAAAAGTATTTCAGTTTTGAGTAATTGCTTTGAGTGTTTATTTCTCTAGCTAGATTTTACTGTTGTGTGAGTCGATGCCTGCATCCATTTATTTTGAAACATTTAGTCAAAAGAAACATTGTGGCCATTATAATCAGTAACAAGAAAGTCACCCACCATTGCCATTGTCATGTTCGCTTCCATTGTAAATTGCTTGGATTACAGGGTGATTCATGTGAGAATTATTCATTTTATGAAAATAGAGCTAAGATGTGAAAACCTGTGTTTGGTTCTGTTGGACTGGAATGAGTAATAAAGTTGTGTGTGTATGAAGCGAAATGTGTCACTCTGTAACTATAAATATTTCGATATAATAAATAAAGTGTTTAAACATTTATTAATGCATGCTCTGCTGTAAAAAGCTTTTGGGTTTCTCGTTTGACTAACATCAAATTTGTATACAAATTAAATGTTGGCGACTAATATTAAAATGAATAAGTTTGTGAGGAAGAGCATGCATTAAGTTGAAATTTATTGAGAGAACATGCAGTCAACTTACGCAGATGTATTAGTAGTCATCACGCTTTCCATAAGAAGAAGGGTGGATATATGTCTTGAACTGTGTTATTATTACATTTTTATTAATGATTAATGTTCGAAACCAAAGCATCATTAGCATTGTTAGTGTTCGAATTAAATTAGACAGTGTTTGTACAACCACTGATCGCAGGTCCAGAGATCATAATCGAATGGAAAACAATGACTTAACTGCGTTGATCGAAGCTGGTAGCCGGTTGCACCGACCGAAGTGACAGGAAAACAACAACAGGTATCCAATTCAAAATTTAATTAATATCCAGAATTCATTAGGTTCAAAATGATTTGAGAATTTTTGTTTTTATTCGATATTTAAGTCCACTCTTCTACAATTCGTTAATTCACTCAGGTGAGTCTCTCAATATATAAAACAAAGTCAAGTAAAATCAACAAATACATTAACTCAAGTTTATGTACTCGAAGACGGTTTCCTCGATTTTATTATTTTGCATTTTTGATTGGTCCTGATACTTTCAATTTGCAAATAATTACTCCCTTGTAGAAGCTTATGTGTTCGGTACTGTCTATTTATTTAGAAGCTTGAGCTTTTCCTAGTACATGATCAATTAAAGGGCATGGGATTGACGACTTTTCTATTTTATGAAAGCTAAATGTGAACTCGGATACGTGCACGGATTTTTTCTCTTTATTAATCTCAACAAATTCATTCCAAGTTGTTTTATTTACGAATTTTATACCCAAATCGCATGCACATTTTATGATCCTGGACGTTTACTTTACGGCGAAAATATTCAATATTTTCTTTATAAACATTGGCAAATGCTTATTGGAATAATTATGCAGTAAAAACTTGAAATTTACCTACTTTTGAAAAAAATATTCTCGCTCTCATTGTTAAAAGTGTTCCATATTTATACAAGGTGTCTGCTTAAAGTATTAATCAAAAAATACTTTTTTACTATAAATAGTAGTAGTTATTGTTGCCGACGCCTTGTCGCCACATTATGTAAATTGTCCTTATTTTGTTGCAAATTATGTAAACAAAATTTTGAAGCGTCCTTTAGAGAATTTGTTGCCTAATGAAATAACTTGTAATATCCGGTTATGAGGGAAAACGACATAAAAGAGGTGCACGTTGCAAATTTGAGAACTATCGATTTTTCGTCTATTGTCTGAGTTCTGCAAGGAATTATGTAAATATCTAGTTCGAGTTAATAGAAGCAGCATCTAATACACTTATACATTGTCATGCTTTTAGAAGATCACCTGCCATTTAACATAACGAGATTAGAATTTGTTGTGAAATTTCTTTCGCTTTGGTCAATTGCCTGCTTCTAAGAGCCCTACTAATAAAGTGAAGTGCACATGAGCTTTCATAAAGTAAATACGCTCTGGTATTTTTCTCTCCTACCACATTTTACTCCATTAAAAACAGATTTTCTCACTTTCGAATCCTTTTGTTTGTTTTTACGGCTCAAAATTCTGAAACGACCAAATTCGAATTGGGGCTAAATAAGCATTGGTTGTTTTATTTTCCAGCATGTGATATGAATGTTCATAAAAGATGTGGGGAGAGTGTTCCTAATTTGTGTGGTTGTGATCATACGGAACGTAGAGGCAGAATCCAGATAAAAATGACCTACACGGGCCAAAAACTGAGCGTTCTAGGTTGGTATTATTTGATCCAGAGATGTGGCCAGGTCTTCGATTTTGTATTTTAGTCCTACAAGGTCGTAATTTAATTCCAATGGATCCCAATGGGTTGAGTGATCCATACGTTAAAATCAAACTCATTCCCGATTCAGATAATGTCAAGAAGAAAACGAAAACAATCAAATCGTGCTTGAATCCAGTCTGGAATGAAACATTGACTTTGTAATGCCTCATTTCTCACCGGGACATTTTTCACGAATTTGCAATATTTTAGCGAACTCAAACCCGAGGATAAGGATCGACGTTTACTAATTGAAGTGTGGGATTGGGATCGCACTTCTCGCAATGATTTTATGGGGTCGTTATCGTTCGGGATTTCAGAAATTATTAAATCACCGCCGGATGGCTGGTTTAAACTTTTAACTCAAGAGGAAGGCGAGTTTTATAACGTGCCGGTTCCCGAAGAGGGCGTCGATCTAGCAACAATCAAAACGCAGATGAGGGTAAGGGCAAAAAATTACAACTACCTAAACAACAGACTGTAATTATGTTTATGACACAACAAAAATTTCGATTGAAATCATTTAATCATAACGTCCACGCGGCGTGCGAATGCACTTTGAAACTCAATTTTTAAGAAAAATAATAAAATCGTTTTTTTACAATTGGATGTTGTTCCTAGGTTAACTTATTACCTCACAGACCAGTTTTTATCCCGATTTAAATATTTGTAACCAAGTTATAACGGGTTAAACAGCTTAATAATTATATAATGTTTTTATGGAAAAACCTAACGTTCAAATGGCATGAAAAAAATCAGTATTACAAGTAAGTCAAGACCCATAAAAAATTATCAAAAAAATTAGTTGCCATTTTTTAATAAAAAAATAAAATGACTAAAAAATGAGGTTTTTTCATTTTATTTTTAAATGGCACTATTTTTTTTTCAAATTTATGTATACAGGGTGATTCTTAAATAGACCGACAAAACCATATTTACGTTTTTATCTCGTAGGGGTAGAAACCCTTTAATACGTGCCACTTACGACGCTCATGAGTTCAAATTAGTTGTTTTGGAAAAAATGTGCTCGTTTTCATCATGAATATCAATGATACACAGTGATCATTCTTGCATTGATCAAGTACATTGTCATCAGATGATTATCATGCTTCCCATTAACGGTGCTAATACTACTTACGAATACATCAGTGGCATACGCTTTATCTCCAACATAACTTTAAAAAAATTTATTTCGAAAACTGTTATGCAAGGAATTTTTGTACTATTTTTCCCGGCATGTACTCATTTGACACTACCATGGGTAGAATTTTGTCGGTCTATTTAAGAATCACGTTGTATTGTTGCTAAGACCCTCAGAAAGTTACGATATCTTTCATGCTATTTGTACGTAATTTTTTTTTCAATAGAATAAATTAATCTACGTTTTAACTCGTTTAAACTGGGTAACAAATATTTAAAATGAGGTACAAACTGACCTGTGAGGTAATTTAGGAACAACATCCAATTGTAAAAAAAGCATTTTGTTTATTACTTTTCTTAAAAATCCAATTTCAAATTTTGCTTGCTTAAACTGCTCCTCTTCGGACGTTCTCGGTATAGTTCTACCTTAATGAATGATGAATAGTGTGGTCAAGCAATTTATCGCCACTTTTCATTAGTGTTTGAAAATAAACGAATGCTCTGCAAAAATGTGCAGAAAACTCCAAAAATAGCATAAGTATTGGGTCCTATGGAATAATTACTCCTTATTTATGTTAGTTTATTACTGGATAAGTAAACATCTTCTCAAACAAAGCTCTAATGAATAAGGTCGTATTATTTAACTTCTAACAATGTCTTTAATTTGGATTTTTTTTTTTGAGTTTACATTAGATCTAGAGAAGTCAACTCATCAGTCTCGTCTTATTAAAGAAACTTTATTATAAATAAAAGTACAAGTTCTACTTGTAATTTTTATTTTCTTATACTGACCTCAAACCTCCAAAGCTACCTTATTGAGTAAAAATTCAGAATTCAGATTTTGCTGTTAAATACTTTATATTTCTCTTTAAGCATGTGAATATTTTCAGAATTTTTCTACAATTGATTATAATTTAAAATTAATAAATTAGGTAAGTAACTAATCAATATTGAGTCGCTGCACAAAAAATATTATTTCTTATGTTATATTTTAAAACAAAGGATGCTTAAATATTGTTTTGTATAAAAAATGTTTTAGAAGATGTCGCTATCTCCAAAAACTAATTCATTAATAAATAATAATCGAAAAAAATGTATGTTGGCTTAAAAACAGTTTGTGATCAGGAAACTACTGTTAAAATGTGAGTGTTTTTGAATTTTCTAATAAAATGAAAAAATGAAATGGAATTCGGAAACAGGTTTCAACTCAGTTGAAAAATTGGAAGTAAGCACTATTCTCTCCCAAGTGCGTTGATTGTTTTTTTTATTTCTAATTTTTTCTTTTTGATTGTTTCGTCAATTTGACTTCGGAGATCTGGTTTGGAACATTTGGAATTTTCAAGGGTATAAATCTTTTTGGAGGGAAAAATGGAGTGAAGTCTCCAATTTAATTTTACTGAAAAGTAAATAAATATTTAGTTCAACCAGAAAACTGTTCGTTCAATACATATTTTTTATTTTGTTTTTTTGATATTTTTTCCAGATTTTGATGTAACATATGTTTTGCTTTTTTTTAAATGCTAATCATGGAATGTAGAATTTTTTACGTTGGGAGAAAGGGCTTTGTTTAACAAATTAAACAATTTGATGTTATTATGGTAGACAGACTGGTAACTAGAAGTACCTATCATCAGTTGCGGATATGACTAGTTCTTGCAAAAAATTATGTATGATTTAAACATTTGAAAAACAAATCCATTGTTTTCTATTTCCAACTTTTCACAAATACTACTTAAACGTACGTAAAAAAATGTCAGAGAAAATAAATTAGTCTATTTTTTTTACAAAATCTCATCATGTACAGGGTGTTTCAAGTTTTAGGTCCAGTCAAAAAATAAATACTTCTAGTATTCCAAAATAAAAAATATATATCGCAAACGATAGAGTTTCTAACACGCTTCAATTTGATGCTTTGCTGATATCCCAAATTTTCATGATATAAGCGTAAAACGCAAAAAACTACATTAAAAAATTTTTTTTTCAAATTATTCCAATAATTTTTTTATAATAAAATTCCTCCTATTTTTTAAGTAAGGCTTCCGAAACTGAAACAGCAAAAAACCCAAGGCGTATTGAGCAATTGAAATTTCAATTTGCAAAAAAAAGGGCATTTTTTAATTGACAAGTAAAATTTTAGTCTGACAGTTAATGACGTTTCAATTTTTTGTGAATCAAGCAAAGACACGAGCTCTGCTTTTTCAAAGGTGACTAAGATAAAACATTTATTTGATCTTTTGCAAATTGAAATTTCAATTGCTCAATACGCCTTGGGTTTTTTACTGTTTCAGTTTCGGAAGTCTCACTTAAAAAATAGGAGGAATTTTATTATGAGAAAACGATTGCAATAATTTGGAAACAAAAATTTTTTTATCTAGTTTTTCACAATTCACGCTCATACCATGAAAATTTCGTATAACATTAAAGCATCAAATTGAAGCGTGTTAGAAACTCTATCGTTTGAGATATATTTTTTTTCTTTTGGACAACTAGAAGTATTTATTTTTTGACTGGACCTAAAACTTGAAACACCCTGTAATTAAATTAGCGCAGTTAGTAATTTGAACTATTTTGTGGCGACTCTTTGCCTTCGACATTTAACATTTATTCTGCATCTGAAACTTCAAAACATTCCGAACACTCCACTACCCAGTAAAGAAAGTTTTACTTTCTCTGCTTTTTTTACGAAAGGAGAAATAGTACTGCACTTGATGTGAGGCAAAAAATACAAATTTTCTATCAAACAACTTGAATATTTCTCAGTGTCATTTAGTGGCTTGAACCTATAATGGCCGTTTTAGCGCCAAAATGAGTGGTAAAATATACAGCTTGGTGGTTACAGAACAGAAAAATCTTGCATTACTTAATTAATTAATATTAATTAATGAAAAATTTAAGAAAACTTCAATAACCAAGAAGCCGTCGATCACAACCGACAAAGACGTCCCTCACAACATGGGCAAAAAAGACATAATTAGGGCGAGCGATTTCAATTTTCTCATGGTTTTAGGTAAAGGCTCATTCGGAAAAGTGAGTTGTCCATTTTTTAGTGAAGCAACGTAATTGCTGAATTTTTAAAGGTAATGTTGGCTGAAAGGAAAGGAACGGACGAACTGTACGCAATAAAAATTTTGAAAAAGGACATAATTATCCAAGACGACGACGTCGAATGCACCATGGTCGAGAAACGCGTCCTGGCTCTCTCCAACAAACCGCCTTTTCTAGTCCAACTTCATTCGTGTTTCCAAACAATGGTGGGTGAATTTTTTATTGGAAACTTTCCATTTCTGGATTATTTCAGGACCGGCTGTACTTTGTTATGGAATACGTGAACGGCGGTGATCTCATGTTCCAAATTCAGCAATGTGGCAAATTTAAAGAACCTGTTGCGGTGTAAGTGGGTTTGCAATTGCTGTGGCTTTTGAATAAATAAGCCGTTTCCAGTTTTTATTCGGCTGAAATTGCCATCGGTTTGTTCTTTTTACACAGCCGGGGTATAGTTTACAGGGACCTGAAACTCGATAACGTTTTATTGGATCAAGATGGACACATCAAAATTGCCGACTTTGGGATGTGCAAGGAAGGGATTACCGGTGATAAAACTACGAAAACTTTCTGTGGCACCCCAGACTACATCGCACCCGAGGTTTGCTCATTGCTTCTCTGGCGCATTTTCACCATTTCACCACCGATTTACAGATTATTTTATACCAACCCTACGGAAAATCGGTCGACTGGTGGGCTTACGGTGTCTTGCTGTACGAAATGTTGGTCGGACAGCCCCCTTTTGACGGAGAAGACGAGGA
Source organism: Tribolium freemani (assembly GCA_939628115.1). Classification (NCBI taxonomy): domain Eukaryota; kingdom Metazoa; phylum Arthropoda; class Insecta; order Coleoptera; family Tenebrionidae; genus Tribolium; species Tribolium freemani. Next base: position 11,361,588 of record OW626785.1, on the reverse strand, counting down.
AGAGTTGTTTGCAGCGATCACCGATCACAACGTCAGCTATCCAAAGGGTTTGTCCAAAGAAGCCAAAGATGTGTGCAAAGGGGTATGTCAGCCATTGAAAAATACAATAACTCGTTTTATTCTCGCACAGCTTTTGACCAAAAATCCGAACAAAAGGCTGGGTTGCGGTCCACACGGAGAAGAAGACGTCCGTATTCATGCTTTTTTTAGACGAATCGATTGGGAAAAGATTGAAAACCGGGAGGTCCAGCCTCCTTTCAAGCCGAAAATTGTGAGTGGCCGTAAAATTTTAAACGCCTTTTACGGTTGTGGTTTCAGAAACATCGCAAAGACGTCAGCAATTTTGATAAGCAGTTTACTTCGGAAAAAACCGATCTGACACCCACCGATAAATTGTTTATGATGAATCTGGATCAGACAGAGTTTATGGGATTTTCGTTTCTCAATCCGGAATTTATTCAACATGTTTAAATGTTTACGATACGTATCTCTTTTTTTAATATTTAGAGTAGCGTAGTTGCGTTTGCAATTTGCACTTCAGTCATTCTTGGGCAATATTTATTTCAAATATAATCGACTATTTATATATGAATATACTCACTCAAAGTGTGCATGTTTTGCATTCGAAGTAGTAAATGTATAGTGCCAAAAAACGGGACTTTCTCATCAGATTTTGCCGTTTGAAATCCTATGTTAAGTAATAAAAATGTACATAAATATATTAAGTAACGTAGTGTTTCTTGTTCCACTCTGAAACATATCAAATATTACATACCACAATCGTTGAGGAACGCAAGAGTGGTTGTTTAACCGAAGCTTGATACGTAAGGAGGGTCCAGTTCCCGTTAGAACTAGTAAATAGTGAAACATTTCGTTGATACAGTTTTATTTTAGCGATTGTATTATTATCCCCAGTATTGAAACTCATTAAGCGACATCTGTGACCCCTAGAGGATATTGAAACTGTATTTATAAACGTAGTCATTGCTTTCGCTTAGTGTTTCTTTCGCTACTAGTGATGAATTGTGATTTTTGAGCAAATTGACAATCTTAAGCGAAACAAATTAACTGATATTGTAAACTAAGCATTCCACAAATGCAGTTGAAACATTCCTTGGTTGTAGCTTTCAAAATGACTGATTTGCAAATTGTCTTGCTTACCACATCTCGTTTTTACTCTCGACAACTGTGGCACTTTTAGAAACGTTATATTGTAATTACTAATGGTAACATTGTTGTTCACGCGTCTTTTTCTTACAGTTCTTCCAGTCATAATAATGACGTGATTTGTGAATGTAGTAATTTATAAGTATATTTAAAAATTATCATAAATATGTACCTATTTCTCTAAGCGATGTAGTCTTGACGTGAGCCACACCTCTCAAAAGAAATATTTTTTAAGATGTGGCAGTGTTAATATTCAAATTGTTCCCAGAACGGTAGTGTTTCACACAGAAAATCACTCAACTCACATACTGCCCGCTCACGACTCATAAATTGTCAGCTTTTTCTTTATAATCGATCTACAATACTAAACACAATTTGGTCCGGTTTTTTGTGTGAAATAACTACAACCGAACTTATTTTTAAACAATGTCGGTTGGAACAACCGTTGTTCAAGTCAAAAAGTCACTTTCGCTGTGTGTTGCGGACGGCATTTGGACAAGATAATATAAGGAATTACTTCAAATGGAGTGAATTTGTTGCCGGCAATTATCTTTCACATTGTTGCATTTTTTTAATGTTGATCCTGTCTAAAGTAATTTAAGTTTTTGTTTTGGGTATTAATATTATTGTTGTTAATTCCGTTACTTATAGTTTATTTTTGTTATTGCGTATTTGCAAGTGAATCTGATATGGCCAGACGAGTAAATATCTTTCACATTGCCATTTTACATCCAACCATTATTAACGAATTTAATAATTCTTTACTATTTTTTTAACGAAAAGGAATTAAACTTGTTGGAGGGTTGGTGTAAGGGGCATTACGTATCTGTAAATGCATGTGACATTCTAGTCATTTGTAATAAATGCTATCTAGTCTCATAATGTATGGTCTAAGTGATCTTTTTGATATAATCTGTTTACTGTTAGAATCTGATATGTATTATTCTTGTTGTAACCATTACTTATTCATGTATTATAAATTATACATCAGTCAGAATTTTTCTTTTATTTCGTCGCATTATACAGTAGAACCTCTATCTATAATCCGAAGCGTATTGCAAAGGCTGCATTGGAAGTGAGCGGAATAAAACACGCCAGTAAAAATTCCTTCTGTATTTATCTAAATCATCATAACAATTCTGTTCACATATTTTTAAATAATGTACCTAATCATAAAAATATTAAATCAACAAAAATTTTGAGACCATTTGTACTTGCTCGCACTGGATCAAACCGAAACCTTCATGAAACACTTATAATAAAAACTTAGGTTTCTCAGGAGTATTGCAATCTACAGTACAAATAAAATAATAACAGCTGCACTAGTTTAGTTGCGGCAATATAAAATATACAATAACTTGTAGAATAGAAATCACAATAGTACTTTTAGTTAGTTAATCAAGCACGTGTTGTCACTATCTCAGGGTCACTATCTGCCTCTTTCTTCTTGTCGGGATCTTCCTGTTGATCCCACGACTGCCGTTCCCCTGAACCGAACAAAATATAGAACGTGCAACAAGCAGCATAAACACCCGCAGCCGTGACGAAGACGACGCGCCATTTCGCTTGACTAGGCTGTAAAACACCAAATAACACAAAAATAACGCAATTGTGCGAGCTTACCGTTCCCAAAACTACGTTTCCAGCGTAGATCGGGGCTAACAATCCGGCGAGATTTGCCAAACAGTTGGTGAAGGCCATCAGAATCCCGGCAAATTGCGGGGAGATATCCAAGTGGTTGACTTTGAAACCAGAGTAGATACCGCCGTTTAGACCCACTCCGATGGTTAGGATGGCCACGGTTAACCATCGGTCACAACCCGTAAATGACGCTGCCACCAACGCAATCGCAGGGCCATACTGGCCTACAAGCAAAAAATTAAATATTATTTAATCGAACATCAAATAATTGGTGCAAAAAATATAAAGTTCAATGCAGAGGCGGATTAAGCAACCTGGCGATTGATAGGTGCATGTTAAAAACAGCCACAACAGAAAAAGCTAAAATATTTATTATGTATGTAAAAGTTTTTCTAAATTTTGCCGTTTGTCAAAAAACACCTTCAAATTATGTTAGAATAAATCTGTACGAGTAATGGCTCACTAAATACACTTCAATTAGCTTTCTACCTTTTACATTGCAAGGTAGCCAAACGCAAAAAACAAATTGGAAAAAAATTGTTTTAATTACGAATATTCCATTTCCAATCATTTTACCTCGGTTTTTACATACTTACAAAAACTTGATTTGAACCTTTAATTTCACATGACCAAATAAATATATCACCTAAGTATACCTACATCTCTGAAAAAATCAATACCTCTAATATTTTCTTAGATCGAGGAAATTCTGACCTGTTTTAATCTGTCATATCTTCGCATTTAGTTTGTAGGTGATGTTACTGTTACCTTATAGTACTTTATATAGTATAGTTAGAATTAAAATTCAAACTCGTAAATCGCAAATTTGTGGAAAAATTCTTGCAAATCCTAAACACGTACGTAGTAGTCCAAAAAAATTTTTAAACCCTTTGTTACTTGTCTACTATATAGGAAATAATTTGCAAGGCGAATAGACTAGCGTTCACAAATTACTCCAAAAATTTTTGTTACTTAATAATGCGAAATCAAAATCCATTTACTCAGAATTCGCAATGATTTTTGTAATTCTAGACAGTCTTATATCTAATTTATATATTTTTGTTACTTAATACTTGAAATAGAAAACCAAAATATTTTAATATCAGATCACATTTCATAGATTTCACAACTATGTGTGGGAGTATTTTACTTAAAATATTATCAAATATTGTAGATTTTTTACTCCAATGTAATTTCCTTATTTTGAAGTTTTACTTAAGTTTTTCGTTTACATTTTAACTTCCTCTTGTTTTAATTTTTATCTTATTATTATTTTGTTTTATAATTTTTATTTATATTTATTTTATTATTAATTTATTTATATTTTTATTTTGTTTTATAATTATTTGCGTTTCACTGCCACACGGTATGGATTTAGAATAACTACAAAGATTTGTTTTTACATAAAAAGAAGTATTTATTTTTTTGGCGCGAGAAAATTAATAAGAAAGAATTTTACAATAAACTTTCAAACAATATGGAAAGTTTTTTAACAATACTGATGCGAAGTGCAAAGTTGAAAGATCTTTTTCTGTCTTAAAATTTGTTACGAATTATTTAAAAAACATGATGGAAGAAGACAGAACATCAGTATCAACAAAAAGTTTTCAATCACAGTTAGTATTATCAGCTGGTTTGCCACATTATTGAGGTACGAAAGTTTTAGTTGTTGCCAGTTAAATAATGTTGCATTGTTTTAAATAAATAAAACCACAATTTTTCAAACTTACCAATTCCGTTGATCAACTTTCGCACAATAGTATGTGTGAAGCACGGTTTGGTTAACAACCAATCAGCAACGTGACTAATGAAGATCGAGAACAACCACATAGCTAGGTAAGGTAGAGCCGAAAGGAACCCATTCTGTAACAATAAATTAAGGAACCAAAACTCATTTAACAACTCAAAACTCACGTCTTTAATACTGAAGTGTAGAACTTGTTTCATATATGTCGGTAACTCAGTCATCAAGGTCTCATAACCGTAGTTATGGCCCATATGGGCCAATAAAATGGCCCAGAAGGGCAGGGATTTGATGATTGACTTCCACGGAATTGGTGGAATCTATAAAAACAACTTTAAGTGTCAGCATTCCACCACCGTGCGTTCAATTAAATTTGCCATCGAAGTGGCCTGTGATTCAGTATTGCAAACTTAAATTTACATTCACAGGCCACCGTGGCCATAAATTTAATTGAAGGCGTCGTTCTAGAACTAGAATCGTACAGGTGCCCCGCTGACGTTTCCCAAGGCTTTTTGTATGTATTTTTTCTCGTCGATGTTCATTTTAGGGTTTGTGCCCGGGTCTTCGTAGACGAAGATGAGGAAGGCCACGCACCAGACGGTTCCAACGGCCCCAAAAACGTAAAAAATGGACGGCCAACCGGCGGATGAAGCCGACAAAAGGCCACTCAACGGCATTGAAATGACTGTTCCAAATTGTGCTCCTAGGGAAAAATATTTCAAAATTAAAATCCGTTATTTTACAGACATGTGCACTCCTCGCTTTCGCCCCGAAGATCATAATGTAAAAGAGACAAGAAGGTTTAAGAGTTTTTAATTATTTTGCGCGTTACGCAAAGATTTGACACAATCAAATGCAAAATAGATTTTTTTATTACGGGCGGTGATAAGTTTCCCTTTGATGAAATTTGGAGATTCATCTTGTATAATTATGCACACGCTTATTTTTCTTTCAGCGTTATTGAATAAAAAATTGATCAGTAATATTCCATCGACAATCCGTTGTATATCAGTTATTATTACATATTGTGATAATCTATTATTAGTTGTTATTCACTTGAACGGAAACTGTTTTTTCCCAATGATCAAATAAACACGACATGGCCGCAAAATTTCACAAAATTAACGTGTGCCAAAAGTGATTACATTTCGTGATCTTTGTGAATACTTGTTTCTTTGAAGAGCTTAATTCGCAGAATGATAATCTTAACAATTTGTTTATTATTTACTCACACAATTTGGGGTTTACTGTGCGTTAATTTAGCAATAATTATATTAAAATCTCAGACTTTCTATAAACAATGAAGATATCAGTGCTAAGTAAATAGTTCCGATGAAATTGTGCAAGCTTGACAAAAGTGGGTCGTTTTTCGTTTTGTGTAATGATCCGTATCACCACAAGTCAATAGCCGCGAAATTATTTAAGAAAAATGATCAAAATTAAAAAAAAACGGCAGATGTTGCGTTAGTGTAACTTTTTTCTCAATAAAGTTTGCCTGTGGACTCTGTTACAAAATGAAATTAAAAAAGTACCATATTTAGACATGTTGATAAGCTTAATAAAAATTATAATTGACAAGATATTCGTTTAAAATAAACATTCCACATTAAAAAGTAAATGACGTTCTTATAAATTGTTTTGAAGGAACAGTTATCTAACCCATGAAATTTATCATCATAATTTAATAAAATTATTAAAACGTAAAGTTATCGTAATTATAAATTAAACAGAGTCTGAAAAACTTCTGGAAACAGTTTCAAGGCTTTACCACCACACTTAAGACGTCGCCTCTCTTTAATGTTATAAATGTAGCGTCTTCCGGTCAAAACATTGATATTATTTGCAATAACAAAGTTGTGTTTTGTATTGGTCTTGCTTCGTCATTTTTTCACCGTTTTTGATAACACTTTGCAGTTATTATTTACAGAAAACACGGAAGAACGTACAAAGACCGTTGATACACAAAAGTTTACCATTAGACGACTTGTACAAACTGATTCGCATTTTTATCGAGGTGTTATACATAATTTTTCTTCTAACAACGTATCGTCTACGATTTTGAGTGATTACTTGATTTAGTCTTTTGATTTTAGCAATTTAATCTAATAATTTTCATTATCTCTGCTGAAATAAAGCAGTAAGGGAACAAAACTGTATTTTTCTATAATAAATAACTCAGTGGTTTTGATCATTATTATGTAGAAAAATAGTCTAAAGTCACCACTTTTGTGTATAATTTTTGTTGGTTAATGAGTTATTTGCGAACCAAATATTGAAAATAATTGAAATAAACCCTCGTTCAGAAATTTGAAGTTTTATGAATGCAATTTAGAACAATGAAAGGAAGAGCAAGTTTTACTTTTATACTTACCAATAACAAAGAATAGTTATTTGTTAATTAAAAATAAATGCATCTTCCGTCTAGTGCTTTCAGTTAAGCAACTCAAAAACTAAGTTTTGAATAAAATTTCATAATTTTTGAGTTGTTTTGAGGATGTTAAAGTTCTTGGTTAGTTAAATCTCTATAATTATATCGATTTCTCTGAAGTACAGTACTTTGGGGTAGGTGATTGAAATAAGGGGTGGCCATATACAGGCTAGGTTTATAGCCGTATCGCTTGTATGAGTAAGAGTTTAAAGATAGTAGAAATCTTGGAAACGAGAGGAAAAAAATGTTAGATGAGACACCTGTATACCTGGACACCCTACACCCGAATGTTTGACTAACATTGATGGATGCTCTACCTTCATCACTCACACAAACTCGAACTTGGTCAAACTGTTTACTACTGCTAAGTCAGAATCAAACAACATACCGTTTCGGCTCAACGCGCCGTAAAACCTATCATTCGTTACACTGTCTCTTTTTCAGTATTGCAGAAAAATATACCTGCATAAACGAAAGCACCCATTCGACTTCTCTCGTTAGGAGGGATCCATTTTGCCAGAAGAGCGTGTGTGCATGGGACAATAGGGCCCTGACCAGAAAGGTATAGTTGAAAACCTATACAAGGTACGAAAGTGAGCGGAAACAGCATTTTTGTTTCACTGACTCGCAACGAACGAAACTTACAAAAATGTGTTGTCTCACTTTGTACTTGCGACAATCAGCTACTCACCTCACCGAGACCCTGAATGAATCTCACGGCTATCAGCCACCAGATGCCCATGTTGGCTGCGATGGGCACCAGGAGGCCGAACAGGGAGTTTATCAGCATGCCCACGCCCAGGAAGTAGATGTTGCCATAGCGTTTGGAGAGGATGCCGAAGGGGATCTGGGTGACGACGTAGCCGTAGAAGAAGGAGCTGAGGACGTAGCCTTGGGTGTCGGTCTCCCAGACGAATTCGCCGTCGTTCTCTTGGTGCGATTTGTTGGCCTAAAACCGAATGTAGAAACGCAAACGAATTTACTCAGAGGTATTACCTGTGGCAGATCGACTCCGCATTCGGTGTCAACGGGCTCATCGTTGTTCGAATTTGAGGCTTCGATTGCGGTGTGGTTTACCATTGCCACGATGGCCACAGACATGTTGGTCCTCATAACGTAGGCGTTTGCCATTCCGAGAAACAGCATGAATGTCACAAGGTGTCGCGTGCCGAACCATCCTGCAAGAAAACCCAGTTTTACTAAAAGGAATTTGACCCAAGTCTTTTACAAAACCAAAACAAATCTGATAAAATCGCCTTAAATCCGAAAGTATTAAAACCGACTTATTTATCATACATCTCTAACAGCGACACAATTACAACTAAAAAGTTTTTTTAAGAATGTTCTCTACCCTTTGAACAAAGAATAATTTGAGGCTCTTCTTGTACAAATAAAATACACCGATAAAGTACAAAGTAAATGATCCCAGTTTCAATTTTATGAACAGTACCCAGGATAGTACCAAAGGGACAGTACACTTTTCCAGTATTTTATTTGAAATGATGGTCAGGATTAATAAATGGTGAAAATGATATATGATCAGTAAATACTGAGTATGAAATAGTCATATTAATTATTTAATTCTATAAAAACGCAAACACAAAATAAAAACATACCTAAAAAAACATAACAAAACTCAGCTTAATAAAGAAAAATACTTCTGACATTATAAGAAAGGTGAAATAGATATTTAGTAGTGATAATCTGAAGTGCCAAATAATTATTTCTTTATATCGATTCTTGCAAACTGGCCACTTATTAAATTGTTCTGTTGATTTGCAGATTTATTTGTTTATTATCAACTATTGTAATACTGATCACTCGCTGATCATGTATTAATTTTTACTTGCCATTATTATTATAATCACAATATTAAAATAGAAATACTGGTTAAATAGTTCTTTTATTAGTTAAACCAATGTTAAGCTTCGGCTTAGTCGACATTTAGTAACTGATGAGCAAAACTCGGTGTCAGTGAGCAACCGGGCCTTAGCCATTTCAAAATCCCATTTTTACTTATCAATTTTAATAAATATACTGGGTCTTTACAATATTCTACTAATTGTAAACATCACTCACACAAAACAACAAACCAATTTTTTGAAGTATGTACAAGTAAATTCAAATTTTTTTACAGTGAGATTTAAAAGTTGTTATAAATACATTTTTTCAGTATGAAAATAATGAGTTCCTTGGCCCCAAAGTTGTCAGTAAGATTTAGTTACTACATAGTTACAACAAAGATTCTTTTTTTATATAAAAAAAAAACATTTATTTGTGAAGTTGCCAAATGTCACGACCTGAAATGTGTATTTAGTTTTTAGATTGTAAGCTTTAGATTCAGATATCAGAAAATCTCTTTTAGCAGTATGTAGTTCTTTGAAAAATTAGCTTTCCAAAACAAAAATTATTACATAATTCTGACAGAGATATACATGTAAAAATAAAAACGCAATAATGAAAAAATAATTAAGACAAACCACACGCAACAGTTTATTTAAATTAAAAAGAGTTGTTTTAATTAGTTTTTCATACACACATAACTATATTATTTGTGGTTTTTACTTACACTATTTGAGAGAGCCAAAGTACTTTTTTGCTTTTATAATTTTTTTTTCGGAAAAATTGCTTGCTTTGTCCGCAATGCCTATAAGTTAGTTCAATAATTTTTAATTAAAATTTGCTTTAAATAAAGCAGGACAAAACCATATATTTTGTTGCCAAATCTATATTTAACAGTGAAAATGTATTTTTATTTTTTAATTTACTTATTTATTCATAATATTACATTACGGTCAGTTAATAAACATTGCTCATTTTGTGGCTTTTGTTTTCAGTAATAAGTTTGGCACAACTTTCAAAAAGCAATTTTCATTTGTTGGGTCACAAAATTTTGTGATCCACCACAAAATCTTCGAGACAATCTCGAGTAAACTTGGTCATGCAAAGCAAAGAAAACTCTCAAAAATATTTTTAACATTTCAATGAATTTGGCTTAATTTAGTAGTGATGTTATCGTTAAAAAATTAAAAAACAACACGACAGAATCATGCACCAATCATGATTCTAATCATAAATAATCTAAGATCACAAAATATAAACCCGGATTATCGAAAGCCTTTTTTCCAAAGAATTAATTGCAGATTTCAAACCCGTTGTGTGACAACTGAAATCGGGGCTAAAATTATCACCAGGCAAAAAAAAAATTAAAAAATGCAGTTACAGAACGGATTATTTTTATCGGATGGGTCATTTGAATATTGTCCAACTCCTGGCTACCGGTTCATTACCGAATAATTCAAGGGTCAAAGCAATGATTTTGCACGTGTATGACTAATATTCGCCAAAATCTAATTAGAACGATCGGAAAATACGCACAAATGAACTTGAGACTGTGCTAGTTATCTGTAGCGAGAAATGAGACATTCGTGGTATAAATAAAATAGCACGTGCTTGTGGTCTGTTATTATGTACCGCCTAATGAATGACAATCAAATACCGACGTCAAAAATAATATTCTCCCAACTCGGGACCCATTTCAAACCAATCTAAAAAAAACTTGATCAGGCTTTGCCAATTTTTCTGGAGTAATCATTGTTTCCGAGGAAAGATTCTCCTGTTTATTTGCCCTAAAAACTTGTTATTGTAACATTATTTAAACGCAGGTAGTTAAAAATAAACATCACTTGTTGCACATTAACAATTACCATAATGTGGTGGAATTAATAACAGTTTCCTCTGAAAATTGCGCAACGAGGTTGAGCATCATTCGGTTTTCAAAAATACTTATGAATTCGCTAGTGACGTTTTTATTTCGTCAAAACTTTTCAAATTTAGAGCATCTAGTAACCGAAGCTCTTTATAAATTGTCGTAAAGTGATAAAAATTTTGAAGGTGACTAGAATAATTAAAGTCACACAATAAGTGAATGAAATTGTATGGAATTATCCAACCTTGTCTGTCGTAATTTTTATTTGGAAGTCGCCCCGTGATAATATGAAATAAACCCAGTCAGCAAACCCATAAATGTGTTACTAGAATAAACCTCGCATTCCATTTTATTAATTGACTCATCACATTTATGTTCAAACCTGGAAATCGACCTTTAGTCCGACTTGTAATGACGGCAACAATTGAGAGTTAAATGTGGATCACAATTTTATGGCACGTGTACCTCGACCAGCCAAAACCATAGAAAAATTATTGTGCAATACAAGTGATCGATATCTCGCAAATACGCATTTTGTGATAATGATCACATCAACAAAGTCAACAATCGTGTGCAAATACACCCTTTCAAGCAGTGGGGTGTTAATAATTCTGGTCATGAACTTTCCGACTGATCTAAACGATAAACCAACAAATGCGAGTCCACTTATCGCCAATTTTTATTGCAGTGTTAGAAATAAATACGAACTTTGAACGGCATTTTTGCAATACTTAACCGGCAACGATTGGAAAAATGGAACCAATCATCGATTATTTTGACGCCATTTTTGGGAAATTGCATACTTCAGATAAGCGCGCCCCAATTGAGACGATTCAAGGCAACATATTTCAGCAATACCGAAAAATGTTTAGATAAGATTTGAAATTCGCGCCAGAAAGTAGAGATGGGCACGCGCGTTGTGAGCGAAGAATGGAGTCGCACGTGAAGCACGTGGTTCTAAAACTTCTATCGGCAGATCAAAAATGGTAAAAATGCTGGATTTGGTCGTATTTACCTGTTTTTTTCTTTTCCGTGTTGTTGAGATTGTCTTGGTCGAAGACGACCGTGTATCTGGTGTTGTTACTGGTCCCATTCGTCACGTTGCTTTTCATTTTGGTGAAAATTGGGTAAAACTAATTCGGCGAAGTATTACAGGCGATTGGGATGCATGTTCGATTGGCTCAATCAGTTAAGAGCGATAAAACAGCGTAAAAAATAAAAAAATAAATAATTCGGAACGGTATAAATACGGCGCCAAAAATAATCCGAATTTAAATGGCGGATGCGATTGTGGCCGAGTTACTTGAGCCGCTTCCGTTTTCGGGACGAAACTATCGTTAAACGATCGGGGAATGATTTGAAAATACAAATCATAATCAAACGTTCATTATAGTTTTGTGTTTGCCGATAGTCGAACTCCGACACGTAACACAGCACAGCACGATTTTTAACTTTCCGCCGGTTGTTTTTCGAGGGAAATGTTGAGAACGAACGCTCGTTGTCACTTTTATCAGTTTCACTGAACAGGAAGACAACGAACCGAACCGATAAGACTACTTGGTAATCTCTGTGGAGTAGAGTAGACCAAAAAATTGGACTAGTGGGGTGCGGCGCATGACCGGACCGGCTCTTTTAAAAAATCGCGGGCGATCAAAATGTTGCGGCCTATTTTTGGAAGTAAGGGATTAACACAGACGGGTAAAATCTTCCTGCGGGGATAATACGCGGTATTAGCTGTAATCAAGATTGATTTGGGGACTATAAAGATCTGGAAATTAACTCAGCGGAATAAGAATAAATTGTGAATAGAATTTTTAAGTCGCAGCTTATCGACTTGCCGCCACCTCCTTCAGATAAATAAATCTACGGTATTTACTAGTTTGTTCAAGATAGCGTTTGTATCGTACGATCATGGACATCCTTGAGTAGGAATAATTTCAAAAAGTGACTTTCAAAGTGGCTTTTTAGGCCACAACAATCGATTTATATATTTTTTTATTTAGAACCGAGTGTTCATAAATATTCTTCATCAAGTCACCTATGAAATTTGAATAGTGTCATATGTGACTTTCCAAGTGGCTTTTTAGGCCAGAACAATCGATTTATATATTTTTTTATTTAGTACCGAGTGTTCAGAAATATTCTTTATCAAGTCACCATAATCGACGGCACAATTATTTTTTGCATTTTGTACGTATTTATAGAAGTTTTGGATCATTTTTGTAAAAATCCGTACAAATAAAATACATCAGAGTTCGATCGATATTTAGATAAGGGTGCTTTCGCTCAACATATATTTACACGTATTTATAGATTCCTACATTTTTCAACCAACTTTTGTAAGGGCCACACGCAATTGTTTTTGATTATTATTGTTAATTTTTTTTATCACAAAATTGCTGATATTTCAAGGAAAAAACTCCATAAAATACGAAATTATACTCGAAAAATCTCAAAAATGTGACATGATAATATATATTTTTAATTAATATTACCTATCGAACAAAACTAAATCAAATATTAAACAAATCTCAAATTTAGTCCTAATGACCTAATGCTTGAAAGTTTTATGATATTGAATTTTTAAAAAGTTTTCGAAAAGGGGGGACTTTTGTTCAGAATCAATACGATACGTTAAACCGAGAACTAATCTCCGTTTTTAAAAACTTGAAATGTCTCGTCAGTTATTAGTTTTACATTTAAATACTGCACATATTAGAAATACAACTCAGATCTGATTTTTCGACTTGTAGAAAGCATCATCCTTTATATCAAAATCAATCTCAGTCTCTTCGGAATTTAAAAATGTGGGATGCAATTTCTTCTGACGTTACTTTTATCTCTTAGATTTTTATCAAGATCTTCAAGTGATTTGCAAAAAAATTGGACATTGAACCAGACCATTGAAAATCATCTTGGTACATAACATTACGTAAAATTTCTACCTTGATGACTAATACCACAAAGATAATTGTTGTAATGACTTGTAACTTCATTTTACTTTTAGTCGACATAATTTTAGCGGTATTTCTTGTTCATGCATTTATTTATAGAGACGTTCAAAGAAGTTATTCTAATAAAGCCCTATTCCCAAAGTGACCCGAACAATTTTAGTAATTACCAATTGACACAGTTACGTTTCTAAAAAATATTTTTTTCAAATATTGCATAAGAAAACCATCACAGCATGTATGTTATGCAAAGATAAGTTTGTTTAACAAATAACCTGCAACAATTTAGATTTGTTCCAACAATAAGTAATAACTCACATTTTAGAACAATATGCATTTGATAAAATTTATTGTATAAAGTTTTCCATCTCTTGGAATTTTTTATACGTAAGTTATTACGCTTTCAGAAAAATAGACATGTGAATAATGTACATTTTCCTAAGCTTAACTATGTATTTTTGACGGGAATTTTTTCTAAACTCTGTATTATTCCTATAAATCCAATTTATAATATACGGCTTAGATACAATTGCTTGTTTTTTAGAAAGAATTAAAATTTTTGAATTAAATCTCTTAATGTTTTGAATCCCGCCTATTGACAAAAATGATTGATTTGATACAACACAGTTTTTTGTAAAAAATTCCGTTTTACATTGTACCTAAGGATCAGTGATGATTTATATCATTAAGCAATGATTGGGACAATGATATAACAAATTTCTTGACCCCCTTCTTGTTTTTACACGATAAGCTAAGGAATATTCCCTTTTCAGAAGTACCACCAACATTTCCATGGTTTATTGACTCCAGTTATTACAAAATCCTTTCAATTTCTTGAATTTTTCATGTAGTTAACGACACACAGGGATTACAGGGTGATTTGTATAAAACTGCGAGGCTGTTGAAGTTCGTCAGCGTATTTAAGGAGCTTCAAAAATGCGATTCTATTAAATGATTGCTTTTGTATTATTGTGTATTATAGCCACAACAATTTGAAACAAAAATTTAAATACATAGCAAAGCTGTAAAGAGAACTAGTTAAGACATAAAATACTTCAATATTTTGTAATTATCATTTAATACCCGGGTTGATGGTAGAAAATAATACCAATGGCGCAGTATTTGCAATGACGTATGGCTTAGAGTTTTATGTTTATTTGTTAATTGTCTTGTAAATATTCTTTTAGTGCATAGTACACTAAGTAAAAACATTTTCAAACTAGAATGTAAAATAATCATAAAGTGCCATTGTGCAATATTATTTCACAGTGAATCATCATCAATTTTAAGAAAATTATATAAATTAATTTATTTTTAAAACAAATTTTTCCTCGTTTGGCTATTTATATTTCTAATTAGAACAATAAAATATACAAACAACTTGCGCAGTAAGTAAAGTCGACTACATTTTTTCATAGTGGGTACGTAATTCTGCAAAAAGGCATTCGGAACTTGTGGTCATGTAATTAATAGAAATTTGCAAATATTTAGCGAAGCACTTATGAAGATTAATATTTGCCGGTTCATTGATCGCAATCGGTAACACAAAACTGGTTTTTAATTTTCAGTGGCTGCAGACTGAACCTAATCCAAAAATTAATAGAAAGTAGTCTTTCTAATACCTTAAGGCCTAAATAATGTTAATAGACAACAGTTACACTTGCCTTGTGAAACTCAAAAGTTAAAATTTGAATTATTTAAGATAAGAGCAAAGAATTTGAATGCGTTTTTTTATATTGAAATTCAGAATTAGCATGTGATGATCTCATATGCATAGTCAAAATTTTAACTGTTTAATACAACAGTTATAGGAACGAGTTAACCCAATATCTTATTAATTTTTATTAATTATTCACAATGTGAGACGTCATTAAGGGTTTATGAAAAATCAAAATTATAATGGCTGTGAAAAAACCTTCATTTCATAACTAGTTTTCAAACTAAAATAGTTTTTGAAGAATCTTTTTTTTTAAGTGTAGTTAATTAGTTGGCATGAAATAAACAAATCTGTTTTATATGTTGCCTACACACTGCTGTTGATAAGCTTATCTTGTTAATTGTAATTATAATTATCACTTTTGCGCAAGTCTGTAGTTTATTCGCTAAACACAGATTAGTATTGAAAGTTGCATAACGTTGAAAATGTTTTTCTCACGCTTTTATTAGAAAATACAAATTTTTAAAAAAAAATTCCGTTAATTCTATATCGTTCATCATTTTAACCTTGGCTAATAATTTTATTGAGAAGATACGGTTAAAACAACGAAGGCATTACATTTGTTTTGATGATTCACATTTTCCCATTCTTACCTTCACCATAATCTTTATAAAAAAATGTATCGTTAATCTTATTACAAAATGTTTTCAGATCAAATTTCAAAATACGCTGTATTGAAATCCCTTTATGCCTTAGCCGACAAGAATTACGTGCTATCTAAATAATGTGAAAAAATGCGTTATTCTCAAAAACCATAAATATTCAACTCACAAGTGTGATAAATTTTTGCTAACATTATAACGGCTCGTCGAAGGAATTTCGTCAATGATTACAAGGAAGGAGGTATAAATCATATTGCTCAGTCTGCTTCTAGATATGATAAAGTTCAAATTTTATGGAAATGAGTAATCACAAGCGCATTTTACAAAATAATTTAGTCAAAAATTTCAGATACGTTATTAATCTGAACTTATTCGTTTTCCTGACATTCCGCAAAGATTGAGCCAAAGTTCGAATTTATTTGCATATTATGTTACAGTTTCCAGTAATGTTACACTAGCCGGTAATTTGTAACACTAATAACTTTATTCCATAAACTACCTTGAAATTTTATTGTTCACGCTTTCTCTTTGTAAATAATACACCTTTACGGAAATCAATAGAAATGATTTGACATTGTGTATTCTTTGTTAAATTAAATTTTCTCCATTTCATTGGATTTTTCTGTTTATTGTTACATCGGAGATAATAAATTAGATGTGTTACAATAATGTCCCATGTATCTGTACCACAAACAAACAAAAATTACGAAAATGTCCAGTCATAATCACAACTAATGAAACAATTAAGTTGTTAACATTTTCCTATGAATTATGAATTGGTAGTAATGTTAATGTTAATTAAACACGTGACTGTCAGAATACGCCACATTTTTACTTGCTCGTGATAAGTTCAACAATTTCTTGCAAAAGAATATAAACAAATATTTCCCGCAAAATGTTTATTTAGAACGTGGCGCAAGACTTTAATTTAACATTTTTCCATTATTCATGGCACATGGATCACTCATGTTCATACAATTGGAAGAGCTATGTATTTTCGTCATATGGCATTCCTGCACGCATTGTAATTAATGTAATTACAGTTCTAAGTAACCAAATTATACTTTACATCATTAATTTCAATAATTAAAAAAGATTCAAAGCGAGAAACATTAATAAATAATTGAAATTCAAGATTATTTCCCATTTAGTTTCAGTAATAAAAATTTTCACGCTAAACTGGTCACATTTTTACGCTTTTGTTATTAATAGTTGGGTAATTAATTAATGAACAAACATTCGACATTGAAATTTTTTGTTCTAAAACAAGTTCACTAATGTTTAGTCTTTAAAGAATGTATTGTAAAATTTAAGCAACAAACCTGTTTTCGCTTTTTGGCAACAAATGGAAACTTACACATGATGGCATGCCAGTCAGGTGAAGCACGTTTCTGCTTGAGTATTGAACATAAATTGATAACAAAGGGTTATTTACAACATTTGCGCTAATTAGTTTTCACTTGCGGGTGGAAAAAGTAGCAATTCTCCGAATAATTTCCATACTTTCCTCACGTAAATAAATAACGTCCAAAACTACTTCAATTTGCTCTGGTTTTTCCAACTATTGTTGTCCTAATGACATGCAAATAGAAATAATTTAAACAGCTGATATGTAAGGATTTCTTTTGGCCGTTTAGCGTGATACAAAATTTGATGTTAGTAAATAACGTTAAAAATATGTATTGAAGTTAATTAGAGTTGCTTCTGATAAAGTTTATGTTTATCTAGCACTTGAATTTTCTAAGAAAAAAATTAGCTGTTTGTGTTGGATTTAATTGTAATTTAGTAATAACCTGTTCATTGTTAATAATTGTTAATAAATAACAATTTTTGGTGCTATTTGAAAACTTCGCTATTATGTTTAAATTTATTGTAATTTTATTTTTATTTATGTCCGTCGTGTTTGGACGTGGAAACTTCCCATCAACAACTAAAACAACGCCAAATGGAAATCTTTGATTCTAAATGTGATTTATTTGTGTGCAACACTCCCACCTATTAAAATATAGATTGCAAATGAAATAAAAACACAATTTAAATTACTTCCTTTATTGTATTTAGTAACTGTACCTGAACACTGTTTCTAAAGCAACAAAAAAGTGTTTTACGGGCACAGACCTTGATGAAAAATTTAAAAATAGTTAGTTTTGTTGTAAATGCTCAACCTCTACTGTGATAACGATTATTTGTGGTTAAATACGTGAATGTAATTTGTTATTTCCGACTTTAATTGCACGTGAAAAATAGCGTAGTTTGAAGCCAATTAGTGCTTAATCTGGCACTAGTTTAATTTATCTAAATCATATAAGAATCAGTTTTATTGTCTGTTAAGAGCATTTAATTACGGCATGTTTCGTTTTTATCTATTTATACTCGGATTTCGTGAAACTGCAGTGAGATTTGTTAAATTTCGAAAAAACAAGTCCCAAAGGTGATTTAAAAATAACATCGATTTATTTGTGGATGCAATGCTTGCTATGTGGTCGTCTTAGTAAAGTGAAACTGTATTAATTAATTCGAGAATGAAAAAAAGTATTGTTACTTACTTTGCGGTGGCTCTTGATTTTCTTCGTTGGGATTCTTCTTTTCCATTTCTAAACCGTTCACGTGGTGGCCCATTTTGTGCGAATAGTCGGAATGTAAAACCGGAATAAATAAATATAAATAAAAATACGAAATTTGATTTTAAAAATACTGCTGGGAATTAAACGGCGTTATTTGTTGTAATAATAAATACAATCGCGGACGCGCGGTTTGCACCGCGCAACAGGTGTTGGGTCACTGACGCTTTCTGCGCTGATGTCTTCATATTTTTATTAGAAATCCGCGTCGCACACCGACACATCTATTCAAATTTTGTTCTATGGCTTATTGTTACTCTCAATGTTTGAAACTTCCTTATCGACAAACATTTAAAGGTCAATATTACAATTAACATTATCGCGGAGAAAAGTGGGGCACTATGGTTTTAAAGGAAAGCGATGGCGCACCGACACTATTCCGGATCCTTCCGCAAAACCCTCGACTCTTCTAGCACCAGGGAGGAAAAAACAATTATTCAATGAGCAATAAATGACTGACAGCAGGAAGTACTCGATTATCGCGTAATTTTCATTAGAGTACCTATTTTGTGTCAGAAGTACTTGTTCAGTACCTGTCTGCTCGCGGTTTGGCCTTTGGTAAATTAGAGCAGATTATAGGGAAATGGGAGAGAATTATCTAGAATTTCTGGACGAATCAATAGACTAATCAATTTTTTGATTTAGCGAGCTTAGGTGAACATGAAAATTATCAAGGATTTAAGTGTCGCACTTTAAATAGAGAGTAATAGACGCAACTGATTGAAACTGGAACTTATTGAACTCGCACTCAACTGTGATCTATGATTTATTGAACGTTTTCGTTACTACTTCACAAATATATTATTAATTTGCATCTCTTTGCACCGATTAGGCTCCAAACTAGATTTTAAGCAAATTTTGATAAGTGAATTATGAACCGATAGGGTTAGGTACAATTTAATAGGTGTGGAAAGAATTAATGTATTTTTACTGTTTTCATTTTTGTTAGTCATCAAAAATAAATATTTTAATTTTCGACCTTTAAATGTTAAATTCTAAGTTAAAATACTTAAAAATTTGGACCTATACAGGGTGTCCGTTTTTTGAGCTCCACCATGGGGATCTCAGTTATTAGAAGAGATACGAGGTCGGTTAAATTAGGGCCAAGTTGCGCATTTTTATGCTAAACAATTATCCGCAAGAAAATGTGATGTGTCATTTTTAGTTTTTGAATTATTGGAAAAAAACGAAAATTTGTAATTTTGTAATTTTCGTTTTTATTTTTTCAAGCGAAAACTAAAAGAACTAGACGTTTTTAACTAAGATATTCTTCAGGCATTTTTTTACAACGAATCTAAATCTGTCGTCATGTTTTCCAATGCGTTCTTGATGTCAGAGTTATAACACTCAACTTTGGTTTTTCTTATGGAAGCCATATTTGTTTTTTGTATATTTAAAAATTGTTTTTATTTCTGATTACAACGATGTATCACATGATAGATCGAATCTTACATACTGATCAAAATGAAAAAAATGCATTTTTGCGAAGAGTGCTTTGGAAAAAACGCCAAGAATTTTGTTTTTAAACAAACTAGATTTTGGAAGTTTAATTGAATTTGGATCTGAAACGTTTACATTTTCACCAAGCTTACTTATTTAAAAACTAAACGACATGATAAGTTAGAAGTTTATTTTTTGCAAAACAAAACAAGACAAAGTTATAAAAATTCTGCTCACATATTTAATAGAACTGTCAAAACTTAGTTTGTTAAACAAAATTTTTGGCGTTTTTTCCAAAGCAATCTTTGCAAAAACGCTTTTTTCTTAATTTCAATTCGCATGTAAGATTCGATCATATCATGTGATACATCGTTGAAATCAGGAACATAAAGACTTTTCAAAAATAAAAGTATTAAATATGGCGTCTATAAAAAAAAAATTTGAGTGTTGTAACTATGACATCAAGAATGCCTTGGAAAAGGCGATGACAGATTTAGATTTCTGGTAAAAAAGTGCCTGAAGAATGTCTTACTTTAAAACTTCTAGTTTTCTTAGTTTTCATTTAAAAAAATAAAAATGAAAATTAAAAATTTTTCTCAATAATTCAAAAACTAAAAATGACATCAAATTTTCTTTCAGGTAATTGTTCAGCATAAAAATGCCCAACTTTGTCCTAATTTAACCAAGCTCGTATCTCTTATAATAACTGAGATCCCAATGGTGGAACTCGAAAAACAGACACCCTGTATAAAAGTCAGAATGCTAGACGACGCTCTGAACCTAAACCCACTGTAGGTAGTATTATTTGAACTTATTTTCAAATATTTGTAGGATATCCTAGATACAATTTTTTTAATGAAACGCCCTATTTTTTTTTTGAAGTAGGTAGCTGCTTTTAATCTACTTCAACTCTTTTTTAATTTATTTTTCTTGTTTTTTAAAATAATTAAAAACATACTGAATTGCTTGCAAAAAAAAGAGCCATAAAAATTGTTCACTGACCAAAGTACAGTCACGTTTGAAAGAATGTGGAGGAGGTATTTGAAGTTTGTTTGAAGGACACCCAGAAACAAATTAGGTACTCCGATGGCCACGTTTTTTTCCTGACCTAAACATGGGGGTTGTCAAGAAAATTTGGTAATGTTAATATGAGTAACTGAATATTTTTAAATAAATATCTAACCGTATATAAATCAGTAAATTTAACAGTAAAAATGTGTGGTGTAGTTTAAAATTTTAAACAAATTTTCTTACCTTTCTTGCTGCCTAGCTTCAGTTTATAGAGGTGTCAGTCTCTACGATCGTGACTGTACAATCATACATATTTACTTTTACTGATAAAATTAGGCATAGTATAAATGGATAAAAATATTTTACCGAAGTTAGTACCTACACCAGCGATAATGAATTTTTATCAATGAAAAACACCATAAAATTAACATCGTTTAAATTTCCACCTACTATTATCCGTTTTTTTTAATAAACAATTGTCAGTGTCAAAATCAGTAAGAATTTTTGTTATATGGCTTTAATTGAAGAAATGTGTATAACTAGGTGTATTGCTCACCCCAAATCCGGGTACCTAATATAAATCTAATTTCTCAATTTTCTCTTTTAAAGCGATATGAACTACTTTTATACTTGATTTTGACACTGACAATTGTACAATCATACATATTTACTTTTACTGATAAAATTAGGCATAGTATAAATGGATAAAAATATTTTACCGAAGTTAGTACCTACACCAGCGATAATGAATTTTTATCAATGAAAAACACCATAAAATTAACATCGTTTAAATTTCCACCTACTATTATCCGTTTTTTTTAATAAACAATTGTCAGTGTCAAAATCAGTAAGAATTTTTGTTATATGGCTTTAATTGAAGAAATGTGTATAACTAGGTGTATTGCTCACCCCAAATCCGGGTACCTAATATAAATCTAATTTCTCAATTTTCTCTTTTAAAGCGATATGAACTACTTTTATACTTGATTTTGACACTGACAATTGTTTATTTAAAAAAACGGACCATACATGACGAAACCTGTCGTAAAAAAATCTATTTTTTTTTAATGCAACTTTAAAAATTAATAATTGTTTGAGATGCAAAATTTTTAACACCTGACCCGACAACATTGGAAACAAATGAGCGAGAATTAAAAAAAATAAAAAACATAAAAAATAAGTGTGTTTTGTTTCGGGCATGGCATATAAAGAACTTATAATAAAAATTGTGGAGGTGTTATCAAAATATTAACAATATTAACATATATTCTTAAATTTTACACTAACAATAATTTATTCGCTAATTAAGTTAATCACTTAATTATTTTACAACTACTTACCTAAATGTTCTATAAATCTTCCTAAGTATTGTATCAATTGGTAA
The DNA here is from genome assembly GCA_939628115.1 of Tribolium freemani. Classification (NCBI taxonomy): domain Eukaryota; kingdom Metazoa; phylum Arthropoda; class Insecta; order Coleoptera; family Tenebrionidae; genus Tribolium; species Tribolium freemani. The sequence goes on along the minus strand of OW626785.1, from coordinate 11,339,173 downwards.
TTAATTGGCAATTACCAATTAACACTCTTGCTGCGCATGCAATGTTTGTTAAATAGATAATACTATGTAGTACCTATTTTTACTTTTATTTGTTACTTTCATTTCAATCAAATTCGTCCTAGGAAATAATATTTGATATGTGATGTGGTTCTTCAAGTTCCATACATTATTGAGAAAATATTTTATGTTTGTGAGTCGTAAAGTTGCCATTAAATGTCAACTAGCAATAAAAAAGAAATAATTTCGCTCAGATGCATCAAGAAAGACAATGTTGAACATAAATCAAAAAATGGTAAACACGTAAACAACGTTTCTAATCATTTGGAAAAACATTTTACGGAAGTTGTAATCTTCAAAAACTAAAATATTAATTAGAAGAAAGTGAATTGTGATAGAAAAGGTATTTCAAAAATTTCTTAAATGTTGCTTCACATTATCTCAGAATTTGGCTTTATTCCGTAATTATGATTTAATCTTGGAATGGCTTTACGACTTTTGTAAATGGCTTAAATGAATCAAAGTATTAGGACTGTGCCTGCACACTTTAATAAAAGTTTTACTATTAAATGTACATTTATGATAAAACAATGCTGCGTATAATAAAAATTAACGTTGCGGCTGAGAGACAAGATTTATTCATTTGGTTGGTTTTCAAATCATGTATTGATCTGTTGTTTGGACGGAGATAATAAAAGAACAACATTTATTGGAAATTACAAAAATATTGGAAAATGATACGAGTTATTACTCTATTCTCTCTATAGATAGTCCGTGAACAATGTATTAATTAGACCTTGAGTAAGGCTTTCTGTAATTTGTTGCGTGTCAGACCCGTAGGCGAAATTTCAATGAAAGTAATTTCATCGTAATGCCACTTAATTTAAAGGCATCCTGTCGTAAGGATGGGTTGTCTGGTGTCAAATGTATTGATTTTCACGATTTTAAAAAACAAACAAAATTTGTGTCCAGACTTGAATTTTGTAATAATATTGGTAGCAATGAGATGCGTAAAAGATTGGCTTATTCATAATTAGATAATTATTAATTGCTGCTCCACAAACGCATAAACTACTTCATAAAAGACAATTTGCAATTGTCTTTTCCGGAATTTATCCACTTCTGGAGAATTGCCTTAGCTTTCATTTAATCGTTTTATTTTATTTTTAGTCATTGTGGAATAGTCTATGTTTTTTTATTCTTTTTGGCTCATACAGACAGCTGATTAGATAGGTACCATTATGGTATTAAGGTAAGATAAGTCAGATTGTGAAATAATTTTCAAGATTCAAGTGATTGCAGAATGTAGGTATTTGTGACATGATAAGATTTATTTTTCAGTAAATTTATGACAAACACCTGAAACTTTTTCGAGACCTGTATAATGTATAATAATTTCCACCCCTGTTTTAATTAATTATTTTAATACTCTACACAGAATCTCAAATAATATTGTTTAGAATATAAACATAAGTGAAATAAGTATTCATATTAACTGTAAATGATATTTTATGACTGATGAAATTATTTAGTAATTTACGTTATTAACCTGTTTTTTTTTTATAAATAAGCCACATAGTTTTTCGCATTTTTATTGAAACCGTGAAAACACATGATTGAACATACAAAGTAAAAACCTGGCAAAATAAGTAAAGGTAAATGGCCAGATCAGGAAGCGTGGACACTTTCTCATCAAGAAGCAAAAAGAAACCTCAGAACAATTACAAAATCACATCACGTTGTTTTGTAAAAATGAACAAACAAAACCAAAAATCTTTTTCTTAACAGTGTTTTCATTTCATTTTTACTAAAAACCGAGCTAAAAACGCATTATGTTGTCAGTTAATGTGCCACCTATTAAGTTTTCAGGACGCTCGTTGTTTTTTAATTCAAACATTAATCAACTAAATTTATTTCAAGTTAGTGTCGGCGTGATCAAACATTTTATTGCTTGTGTTATTGCGAACCATATTAAGTTCTGCATCATTTTTATGGTTGGCAAAATGTAAGAAGCATTTACATGTTACATAATTCTCTTTTATAATTAAAGTATAAATGTTCATGTCAAAGTTTTTGCTCTTGATTTCAAGTCTGTCAGACGAGCTTTTTTGGATCGGAGTAATTAGTATCTCCATAAAGGTTAAATATATCGGCCAAGGAAATGGCTGTATGGATATGGTTAAGCCATATGAATATTTAATGTCCAAGTTCTTTTAGAATACAAATGTGCCTGTTTTACTCCAGTTGCTGCAGTTATTTTCCTGAACGGTCAATAAAATTATCTTATAATAAGAATCTGCATTATTTAACATCACAAGCACCCAATTATTGCCAAAACTTCAGATAAAAATAAACTTCAACCTCACAGATAACAAAAAATCCTAATTAATGAATAAGTGTAGGCAACGTAATTTTAAATATTTTTGTAACATTTGTTCCATACCTACGCAAGTTATTTTCATGCCAATTTTTTAATTAGATTTTGTTTGTTTGTTACCTTGTTAGTGTAAATCCGTGAGCCGCGCTACCAAAGATGACTCTGCTTTATCATTGGGGTTAAGATCAGAACTTTCTCTGACCGATTTCTAAATGGCCTTTCATTGCAGTGTATTTGTTGTCTGAAAAATTGCAAATTATAAGGATAAGTGGCGCTCAATTCAAGGAACAGCTCGTGATTTATTAACCAAGCGTTCCTTTTTGCCATTTTGAATAATTAAATTGTGTCAATATATTTACACATTTTCAAATAATATCAAAAAAATTAAGATAGTATTTTAAGTAACCTTCAAACTTTCAGTTTAAATAATTGTTTTGAGCAAACTCGGTTATAAGAATTTTAATATGGGATTTTGTTGGGTTTTTTGATGCTCAACCTTAACCTTTTAACATGATTCTTTTTCGCCAAACAAATTTAACAAACCTGTTATATCCAGCTAATGAACAGTGATGCTCGATCAATAAAGGTTACAATGATTACCAATTTGAATATACCTAATAATTAAGGAGGAATTTTTAGTAGGTACGCCAAAGTTGCTGCAAACCCTTTTTTTAGGGTAAACAATAAAATATAAAAAACGAGATCATTTAAATGGTGTGGATTTTACTTTAATCCCAAAAAGCTTAAATCACTTTTATCACATCTAAGGTGACTTACAAGTGGCATAAAAAACGATTGTTTATCAGTTTAGAAAACAAATAACTGCGAAAACGCTAATTAATTGAGAATCAATCTCAGGGAGAAAGCAGGGACATTATAATGTGTCGTCAATATGACGCAAACCAGATTTTAAGCGACATTTGCCATCAGTTAGAATGATTGATGAAAATTTGGATTAGTTGTATTTCGTAAAGGGAACCATCATTTTAAATCTAATTTGCGTATGTACGTCCTAAATAAACGTACTTGAGTATTTTATTATGAATTACATAGGTGATTTTTATTTTTCCGATTTTTCTGTCCAAAGAGACAGTTTTTCAGTAATCATTATAAATCAGTATGAAACTGGATCTAATTACTTATATTCACTATGAGATGGATAGATAAGCTAGCTTTTTTATGTAAATGAGATGAGAATGATACAAATGAATTTACAAATATTTTGAGTTCCGTATGATGTAGAATTTAGCAAGAACACACTAAATTTAAAACTATTTGTAGTTGATCCCCCTTTAAAAGAGTTAAAACAGTGAAAAATATTCTTCCTTTTTAATGCATTATGAATGTACTTGTCATAAAGTTCTCTTTTGTTAGTTTTGATAAAAAATTATTTTATGTGTAAGATGTCCCGTAATTTGATAAATTGTTAAAAGTCGTACTTGTTACTAATGGAGTAAACACGTGTATTAAATTCAAATTGATATTACCTCACGTAATTAAATTTGATTTGCTCAAAACACGTTTCGATAAGCAATCAGAAATACGAATTCAGATTGAAGCCAAAATTTAATTCCACGTACTTGAACTACGCTCTACTTATTACTCATTTCGCATCATTCGAGACACCACTTGTAATAATAATAAGTCGTTGGTCTTTAAAAATATGTGCATTTGAAATTGATATCGTACGAGAGTTTGATAATTTTCACTCAAGAAAGATAACTATGGCTTGGACACTGATGTTGGAATTACTTGTATAGTAATTCTAGAATGTATTATAAAGTAGGTTGCATCTTTGATCAAAACTCGATGCAACTTTTTACTTTAATAATTTATTCCTTTTTTAGAAGAATGTAGAACAGTGACTTTTGATTAAAATGTTTATTAGTTCTTTAGGAAAAAATTAGAAAAATGTATGTACCTATACCTACTAGACGGAAATATTTTAAGACAAAATATTTTAGGAAACGGTTTAACTGGGGTTTATCAGTCTTTAAAAAAATACGAGTACAATCTCATTCGTGTGAGGAAGTGGAAGATGCGGTATATAAAGTCCAATTTTTTATTTTTTTCATTTTTTTTATCTCGACCAAAAAAATATTCATAGAAGACAATAGAAAAGTCCCAAGATGTAGTCAATTTAAGCAGTACTAGTATCAAAACATTTTAGAAAAAAACATTACAAATAGGTACTAGTTTATATTTAAAAAAGTACAGGATTGTAATAATTGGGTATAAGAGTTCTAACCTAAATTACGTGTATGTGATAAAATCTAGTAATCAAAAAAAGATACTGTGTAATTAATTTGGAGTTCTTTTTGAAATGCCGAAAACTCTGTAGAATTACTTCACATGTTTCAACGAAAAATTATGTATTTACGTCAAGTGAAATTAGTTACTACAGGCAGTTGCTAATAATAGCTAAATGATCAAAAAATAATTGTATCTTAGTTGATGATAAAATTATTGATTTTCATCTCTTATCGTTCTGTAGGAGGTACCGTATTCTTACAAGAGTAGGTACTTAATTGTGAAATTAACCAAAATTAAGCAAAGGAAGAATGATTTTCTAATAATACCTACATGTTGGTTTTATTAAACACTGGGTAGTAGCTGTTCTAACTTAGTAGGTAATAAAAATAAATCTCCCGAATAACTGAAATAAAGAAAAAATATTTGTTTGTTTGTTCAAAACTGTTAAACGTGTGCATCTACTTTATTATTTCCAAGGAAAAAACAGTGTTTGTACACCCCGAACAAACTAAATAACAAATTTTGCTTAGATTGTGACTATTGTGAGCCACTTCTTATCGAAATGGGCAAATGGGTATTTGTTCAATTATTTGAAAAGACAGGTGTAATAATGTAATATGTCCTAAAAATATACAATGGGCGCATTCACCAGGTTTGAGCAGTTGTAGAATATGCTCTATCAGCTACGTTTTAAGCGTTCGCTCAATTGCTTCATTTCTGGTGGATGATTCCGCTACAAATTGTACCAAGCGTACATATCTAGCATGCTAGTTGGCATACGTGAAATTGTTTGATATCACACAAATAACAAACCGATTATTTCAAAGCGTTCATTAAAACATGAATAACCGAAGAAATATATTTATAAATATCCTAAACGAAGAGATAGTCAACAATTTTCAATTAAATGAAATTTTGGCTGCAAATAATGCAGCTGCTTTAGGTGGACCACTTAATTTATTCGACGATGCCCAAAGAAGACGACAATAAATCCCCAAAAATCAAAACTTTTACGAATTAACCGTCCCTTTATATATAGATGATTTATTTAGAGCACACTTCAGAATGAGTAGACAGGCTGTTGAGGTAATAAAAGTATAATTTATATCTAATCCGAGAAAAACTTATATATTTTTTGTAATTTGTCGTCATTTGGATGTTTTAATGGGCTCCTAAAAGCACGCAACGTCATCAATTGCGATGTAATAATAGCCATAATTTCACGGAACATTTTACGAAAATTTTTAGGTTGGCAGGAAGCGAATTTGCCACCGTATATTTGAAAATTTCACAGATTTCAGGGGGCGTACAGGCAAGATTACCTTCATTATCATTCATACTCGTGTTTGGATAAAAAATTTGGATAAAACAAAAATTTTAAATCAATTTTTCACATTCAAAATTGACAGTTTACCATCCGTCACAAAAACCCCAAATCGACAAAAATAACAATTTTTGTTTAAAATCGGCAGAAAGAGGGGCAAATTACAAAAAATAGTATAAAAAACTCGTTTCATAAGACCTTGAAGCACTCATTCTTTCAAAAAAACTCGTGGCTAACGCCACTCGTTGAAACTGAATTCTTGCTTCAACAGTGGTCTTATGAAACTTGTTTTTTAATATACTATTACAGCACTATCTTGATGTCGAAAATGGGGCTACAAATTTGGTCACTTTAAAGAATGTTCCCTTAGAAAAAAAAGTTCTGTTTTCGTTATGGATTCTAAGCTTTTCACTGACGTTTGGTTGACATTTATAAAAAAACATTAAAAAGCGGTAGGCTTTGATCACCGCTTCACAAATTGAGCGGTGAGTGAGGACCACTTCATTCACCAGAAATTTTGGAAATAGCGATGTAGCAGCTACGACTGGTGAATGCGCCCATTGATTTTTAAGAACAATGAATAATCCAAAACACAACAGATTATTTTGTGTATACACAGGCTGGTTTATTAAATACTTACCAAAAATATTAAAACATGTGGTTCATGTATGCAAGGATACCTACGTTAACAATCCATACCCTGATAATTCACAACAAAAGGTTTAACTGCAAACATTTTTAAAACGAATGAATAACTAGTATATCGAGTTTTACGTCAAATTCAATAAAAGAACATAATTCCACTGTTCCTGTTCCCTTGTATTATTTTCATACAGTGGTTTTATTAGATTTTATTTTGCTAAACATATTGATTCTTTTTAATTGAGAATAGTATTGATAATGTTGCACAACTATCCAATTGGATTATTGTTATTTTTTGATTTGTGCTTTAAGAATTAAAAACGTTGTGTATAGATTATTATAATCTTTGTGACTATTATTTGATGACAATAATATTTCAGAAAATATACATAAATAAATATTTTTTATGTGAAAATTCCTCGGAAAATTCGTTAATAATAATACTCCAACTTATCTAAAACCGATATTATTTTGTTATCAAGATTTTTAAATTTGTTTACAATAAACATTTTGGATAAAAAATTGAGACAAAAGTGAATACGAGTGTTTATTTACTTCTAAAATTTCGACATAAACACAGGACAATCGCCAAAAAATGAGCCTATACTTTGCATTTTTTGCTTTTCAACACTCAAAATTTTGTATTTTTTCTTCATATTATATTTATCTCTGACTCTGATAGGTGTAATTTAAATTTCACAATATTATATCTATGATAATTAAAAACGTGCATGCTCTATTGTGAAGTGCTTGAGGCTGATCGTTCACGAGATCGGGGAATGTTTGAAAATGATCTTTGAAGATTATAGCAAAGTTATGATAATAAATAACAGTATTTTATTCATGATCAGAGTTCAGTTTTTTCCTGGATTTTAGTCTTACCAAAAATAGGAAGCTTGACTATTACTGACAGATTATACGAGTGCCTAATTCCCTAGTGGTAAAACTTGTTCACAACATTTTGTTATCGTTTATTTGCAATGTTACTTTTGCGCCAAACAGAATCGATTTTTAAATTTTAAATACATAAATAACAATACCATAATACTTAAATTGCGTTGAAAGATTCATAAAACAAATCCAGTCCAAGTAAATAAAAAAGCTATTCTTTTCCTCATCTTTTTGTTATATGGTAGTAGTAAATAGTCAGTAAATATGCACTTTAGACTGAGATTACTGGTATGATAGCAATGCGACTTCTGTCTCTCTTCTGTCTATAATCATGTGCGAAAAAATGCTGATATATTGTGTCCATTTCCTAAAGAAATGATATGACAAGTCATGTACTCTGAAAATCGCAATTCATCTTTCATACATTTGCTTATTAACAGCTTATGATAAATTGCTACAATAAACTGAACAGAATAACCATGCGTCATTTATCTAATCAATGATATAAACACTTGATAATTATAATAAATGGACTAATACAATCAGTCTACTGTCAAAGAAATATACTAATTGTAAAAAATTAATATTAATATCAATTTTATTCATTCAGGACCAAATTCAATCTGCATGAGCAAATTTAAAGCAATTTGCATGATTTCATATATTTTTTTTAATTACCAGCAAAGCTAAGAATGGTGTAGGAGAAGGAACAGAGCAAAACACAATGTGTTTAGGAGTAATATGGTCTATCTCAACTCCTTGATTTATTGCGAAGTAGTTCCACTTTTTAGCTAATAGAATGGCTAACAAAAGCTTCGTCTTAGGTTACATTATTAAAACGAACTAATAACTTATAATAAGGGTTGAGTTTTTGGTCCAACAAAAAAAACATTTTTACTCGTAATTGTACTCAATTTTTTCTTTCGGGAAATTTTTGTGAAATTGTCGCGCTTATTCTCTAACTTATTTTGATGTGTAGGTACTTGGTGTACATTTTGAGGTACGACTTTACTTGTGGATACTTCACATTAATTAAGTATTACCTCTTGTTTACTGGTTTGTGTTAAAACCGCATCTAATAAAACACTTCTAGGTACATAAATGTGACAAAAGGAAGATGATTATTTGCGATATTTATATGTGATGTGTAAATAAACATCTTAAAATAGATGTTATAATGTCACTTAGAAGATATGAATAATAAGCAACAGATTTTTAATTTTATTTAAAAATAAAGATATTTGTGTGATTTCTCATCATGCTTTGTGCGTTCCACTAAAGTGTAAACTTGGCTAGTTTGGAAACTAACTGGTTAGTTAGTGTAAACTACCCTAACTGTTGGTTATTTTAATAGCAGTTTCAACTAAATTAGCGGCTAGTTTACAAACTAGCCAAAAATCTTCTAATTTATTTAAAGACAAGATAGCTGGGTTGGTTAATATGTTTATCTAGTTTTATATTCGAATAAAAAATAACAAAAACCCAGAAATGAATATTTGGTTCCATCAATTAGGTAAAAATAAAAAAAAAAGAGTTTGACAAGACACTTTATTATACGAAACAATATTACAAAAGAAACCATATTTATTTATACATTAGCAAACAAGGTATTGTACTAAAGTAAGTAAAATATGCTAAATAAAATAAAAATTTTGGGTAAAGAGATTTGAAACAAATTTTTGACCAGAAGATTTGTAAAAACTAAAAAGCAGTGACACGCTTTGATAATCTATAGATTTTTACTTTTGTCCTTGGAAGAGTATTGGTTAAATTAACTAAATTACACTCCAAAAAATATTAATAATATAATTATTTTAGAGTTTATTTTGTTGTTACTTCATCGGTTCATGTATTTTATGATAAGAGATAGCACAGGAGATAGTAAATACACACCCACCGGAATTATTGTAAATCAAAGAATTTAGGTATATTTGATATAATATTGTCTTTTACCACAATTTGGAAGAAATAAATAAAATAAATATCAAAACAAAAAACACAAACAACTACTATAAATTGAGCAATTAAACAACAAAAATATAAAGTGAAGAATTGTACAAATAAAGACGAATTCACTTTACCGTAGGTAATCTAAAAAAAATATATATACAATTGCAAGATTTTACATTATTAGGGAAATATTTGCACAATTAAAATAAGGGAATGACATATTAAAGGATTAATATTCTGAAGATAATGTTAAAAACAGAGTATTCAAAAGAAGGAGACAATAAATAAAAACATATATACGGAGCTAAAGTTGCATAAACCTAATGGAGAAAAATAGTGTACAGTAAAAGACATATAAAGCCATAGTTCACAATTTGTAAATAAGATGGAAATTCAAAATAAATTCGACGAAACAACGAACTGAGCAGGATCTAGTCAAATTTATTTAAATTTCCGCAATTGTACTGTCTTTTTGTATTAGATTTGAGTCTAGAAAACTAATATGACTGTTGGTGTGTCAGACTTTTCGTTTCAAACTTGATTGAGAGCACAAAACTTCCTAAACTAATCCCTACTACAGTAAACATTTCACAACCATGATACAAGGCGGAAGCATTAACAGGCACATCGTTGCAGTATAAAGTAAAACTATAACTATTCACATAACCAATCGCATGGTAACTTTGGCATTTTGCTTGCCGGCCACGGCAAATAACCGGAGGTTTTAAAAACACAGTAATCGTAAACGACTTTGGCAATCAGACCAACGAGAAGCACCACCTCTATGGTGATGATGTAGTAGATATAGTCTGTCCAGTCTTGTTGGGTCTGACAGAGCTTGGAAGGGTTTAGATCTATCACTTTCATATCCATGTTATCACAGTAGATTTCTTCGAAATCGGGGATGTTTTTCTGCTTCGTCAACAGCCACACCTACAATTGCATTGAAATTGTTGACTCGTCAAACACTAAAATACCTTCAAAACTTTGGCCGTGTTACAATCACATTGGAGTCTGTTCAGGCCGAGAAAAACGTATCGGACGTAATTGTTCCGGTCCAGTATGTTTGAGAATATGTAAGTTGGGAGCTGAAATAGATATTCGAAATCATTATTATTGAAATTATTTCCAATTTCACCGATTTTAACTTGTTGTTTCTAAGACTCAGGACTGCAAAACTGCTCAAAAACTGCGACCCTTCCAACGGCAGAATCGACGTAATTTGGTTATTATCCGCATATAGCTCCCTGATATTCTGATAGGAGGAGTCGGTACTGAACAATTCCAACGAAGTTATATTATTATTCGAAACGTTTAAAGCAATAGTGTTGGGTGGTAGCGGTGAGGGCAGTGATATCCAGCTCTGTCCGGAGCAATTTACAGCCACTGCAATTGTTGCTTGTTTTCCAGACACTAGATCCAGTCTTGAAGGCTCACAAGTGCAATTTTTGCGGCAATCTTTACGCAACTAAAAAAAGAAATTACAACTGGCCACGCAATCCTGCTCAATGTACCTTATGCGTTCCAATCACTTGTGTAAGAGGGACAGTTTCAGTCGTATTGAACCAGTGAAAGGTCCTTGCAAATAGACAAAACGAATTGTTTATGTTGCTGAAGTGGAGTTCGGTGCGCTTCAAAGCATCGAATAAGTTTGAGCATAACATGTGCTGATTAGCTGCAAGAAGTCAGTTTAAAAGAATGATAATTTGAAAGGCGCTATAACTAACTATAATTAAAGTTTAGTTTCTTCTAACGTTCATTTTATCTATTACAAACAGTTTTGAGAGGAAGAAAGTGACACGTACCTGATATGTCTAGAGTTATATTTCCATCTTTTTTGAACCGAGGAACATCCGATAAATTGTTGTGTGAAAGATCCAAGAAGCTCAGATTGTATAAATTGACCAGAGATCTGTTTTCAAAATTGACGATCCCGTTTGAGGATAAATTTAAACACGAGACTATGGTGTGTTTGGCGAATTCCCCGACTACGCTGTTTATTTGGCCGTCTGTTATGGTCATGTACCGCAGATATTTGAGTTTCCTCCAGTCCTCCACATTTAGGATGTCCAGACTGGCATTCCGTATGTGGAGCGACTCCACATGACCATTGCCACTGATATCTGTTATTATTACAAAAAAATTAAGGCAATATTGACTAATTACACAAAAATAAATTTTGTAACACTGTTTATAGGAGTGATAAATTAAAATAGTTACTTGCGCATGCCAAGCCTTCCGTTAGTTGGAATTTATTAACGTTACAACAAACGGCCGCACTTTTGCAGTATGGCAGTTTGCGACAACGGCACTTGCTATCAGGGCTAGGGCAAGCTTCTGCTGGTTGATGAAAACAGTGGTCTGTTACGCAGTTGTCCAGGGATGAGTAGGTGATGTCTTCGGCTAAGCGACTCCATGATGGTTCGAGCAGAAGACAAAGCAGCAAAATGCTTAGTGCCTCCCACATCTACAACAAGATTCACCTTTGCAACTTTAGGATTTTGCGAAAGTGTTGCTAAAAAAGGAACTCCAAGAGTATTTTTTTATTTTTAAGAATGCTTCCTGAAGATTCTTATTTCATTGTTACGTGATACCTTCCAATTATTTATTTTGACAAATACCACGGCCGTCACCGAGGTCAACTGGTTACTTGCTCATCTGAGCATTAAAAAATAAAATACCCACTCCTTTATTTTTTGCAAACGCAATTCTGTTAAATTCGTTTTCAGATTGTACAATTTTTATGTAGAGACCAAATTACAAAACTTAGCGTGTGGAGAAGCTTTTTCCGTTTATTGCTCGTCACAATGCATAAAAAATTGTATACTTTTATAACATAGTAGATCGAACGAAAAAATAGAGTAGATTTTTCTCAACGATTTTGTCCTGTTAATGAATCGTTTCTTTTTAACAGTAATTTAAATTACTGTAATTAATTTTACATTTTACTTACTAATTTTGTGTCATCAAATTAATTGATGGTGCATATCCTATATTATGTAGTGCTACACAAATGTTTTCAGAGCATTATGTAATATAATGACTTTTTATCTCTTAACATTTTCATATTTATGTATCTCTAATATATTTTAATATAAACCTAAAAGAACAAAATAAAATTAGAAACATTAGATTAGATAAAAACACTTCTTTGTGCATAATCACAACGCGTGAAGATATATTACTTTAGAAATTGTTGCTATACGAAAGAACGAATATTTCTCAATCTGCTTTAAACAAAAATAATTCGTGGTTTTGAGTAATTATTAATTAATTAATAAATTATGAAGTGCTAGGAAAACATATGGGGTACCTACTCCTATCTAAAAACTTTTTTTTGTGACTTGAACAGTATTACGAGTTTTATGCAACAATATCAAAAGTTTGAAAGGGCATTAACTTAACAATTTTTTAGTATTACATTCGGGGTAGTTTTAACATAACAATAACACCTAATTCTAGACGGATAGGACATTTTCTCATAGGTCTCTTAATTGCAAATGTAAAATTATTTTAACAATAAACAGAATAACTGGGCCGCCAAAACCAGCAACACAACTTTGGTTCTGGTGTTACGTTACATACACCAAAGTAAAAAGGATTAAAATTCCACTGATAATTTTTATTGTGCAAGATATGTAGTAAATGTACTTAAACTTATTGATGAAAAATTTTAAATAAAATGCCTTCATCATCCCCCCGTAGAAATGAGATGAACTAATAAAAGACTTGGATTTGATGAAATTCGTGCCTAACTCACCTTTTTCTAAAAAGCAAATATGAAAATGTACATAGTAATGACGAGTACTGTTAATTTAATACAGTTTTACGGTTAGATCTCTATTGTTTAATTGTTCCTATCTTTTATTCTCTTTTTTTCAAAGATCATTGTACTAATTGTTTGTTATTATGATGGCGATAAATACTTATTATACGAGTAGTAAAGATATAGAATGAAACAACTAATTTGGATCTAATTTAAGTTCTAGTTTGTTTTTTATAATGTTTACACAATTATGTAGGTGGTGTTAACATTCGGAACACCGAAACCGAAATACTATACAATACATTGTATCAAATATGTATATAAAAAAAATGAGCCGATCCGGATTCGAACCTACAATTTTTGGAAATTCTTACAGTGATATGATCAACCCACTAGTTTCGCATTCTCAACAGGTGTAAATATTTTTGTTGCTTACAAGCAACAAGTACGAACTACACAATTTATTGATTGGGACAAATTACAAGGAGCTGTACTTAATGGCCAAAGAACATGCGACGTAGGTGCGTATAATTTTTAAGATTTTACGTTCAACTGGGATATTTATTCTACTTTTTTAATAAATAGTCTAATCATTATTATTAACCCACTTACGTTAATTATAAGTGCACATATCAATAAAAAATATATATAAAAAAAAATTAAAAAATGAATTAACATTACATTCACATACAATTTTATTAACATTGTTGTGGACAAAATTATTTCATAACAATCACATAAATCAATTAAATATCGCTATAACAGTCAGTGAAAACAATGCAAGAAAACACACGTTGCGGAATGACGATAAAAATACAGGCAGTTTGCAATTCAATGTTAAACACCTATTTACGTCGTAATTGTAATTTATCAACAGAAATTTATATTTAGATTGGGTGCACATACAAATCTAATTTTAAACACATTAAAAATGTGTCAATTGCTTCCACAGGAAAAAGCAATTTGCTTTGATATAGGATATAGGCAACTTGTAAACAATAGTAAGAGCACTTAGTACTTAGCCATATAGTACTTAAGTGTCAGAGAGGAAGATGCAATAAACATACCTTTTCACTCAGGTAGAGGTACAGAATCAACGGTACACATTATTCTTTGGCCATAAAATCGTTTTAAGCCTTTACTACGAAGATACACAAAGACACTATAAGACGAAATGGTTTTAACAGAATTAACCTAAACATAACACACTACTATAGCTTTTGCTATGGCCTTGATACGGCCTTGATGAAGCACACGGAAACGTGAACATAAAATGAACATATTAACAGATAAATATAGTAAACTACTAATGTTGATATCAAGGCGCCATCTATTTGCTCTCTACTCTTTACTCCTAACTGTTATTGTTAATTAAACTTTATTCAGTAATTAGATCGAAGAAATTTGCTGTTCACACCTAAAATAAACTTCCATTGCTCCACCTCAAAAGTACCCCATTCAGGGAAAATCAAATATTTTAAATATTTCCTCACATTCTACTTTTAGAACACCACTTATATGACCACCAATACTCCCATAGCTGGTACATTATTTTTTAAACTTTAACGCTACACATTTTCAGTCCTTTCCTCCTACCCTTATTTAATGTATCGATTACTTTATAATATTTTTTTCTGTTCTATTGTTTTGTAGTTACTTTCATCACTTATCAAAAAATCTGAACATTTGTTATATAAACATTAATAATACTATTTTTTAATTATTATGATACTTTAACTCAAAAAACAAAAAAACACTCACTGAATTGATGTGTAATAACACTAGTCTTGTGGGCTTGTGACTGCACATTATTCATGTCAATTGACAAACATATTGATTTCTTGATGAGACAAACAAATTATAAATCCTCTACCACCGATGTTTTATTCATGAAATAAAAAATAATTTAAACACATCAGTACCTATTGGTCACTTTTAACATATTATTATAATGAATTTACACTGTTCAGTGCAGTTTAAGTACAAATTGTTGAACAAAAAGATGCACTACTTATTAACCACCTAAACGATATTTTCAAACTAGTCGGGGTTTAACCGCAACAATGCAACTGGTATTGGAAAATATCGAACTGAAACATACTTGCGTCAGAAAAATGCTAATAAATAATTGCTCAACAAGATGTGCAAACTGAAAGAAAATTCAAGAGCCAATCACGAGAAGAGTAATAAAAGTTCTGTTTAGTTTGAGATAGTTACCAAACGTACTTTTAATAATGGTTAATCGTGCTGGCTGATTATATTTGGTGATTATATCAGCTTAAAGTCATTAAAAGCTTCTTGTTTACGGATCATGATAACAAATAAATAATACTCGTACAAGGTGTAAAACATCAAGTAAATAAACGAATGGCAACAGAGGACAAATTATTGTGTTAATTGTTGTTTATTTTTCTCTCATTTACAAGCAACTGTAAAATGACCTCTTTTATACATACAAACACAAAATTCTCAGTAGAACTGCATCTAGTACAACAGTCTTTAATTACAGTTAGTATTTGTAAATATTGTGTTCTAAACATGTACCTAATCATAGTCAAGCTTTAGGTCTTCCTTTGACCACCTCAGAACAAAAAAAAATAGGTAAAAGGCTATATAATAAATAATAATATATCGGACAAAAGACGTACAGTATGCACAGTATTCTAATCTTGAATTTTTGTAACATTATTATGTATTGTTGCTTTATTGTATTGTTATAACTCCAAAATTAATTTTTGACTAAAAGGAATCGTCCTATAATTAACATTTGTAGTAGCATACAATAAAATACTATGTTTTGTTCGTAGCCTTAATCACTTTATGAGACACCATGGATAGATCAAATTTTTTACTTATTAATCAGAATGTAAGAAATAATTCTGACCTATATTTTCAACTAAGATTTCAGAAAAATAATAAAATGAATAATAAATTTGTGATTAAAAGTTTAATTCGTAATGTTTGAATATACCTTAATCACAATATTTTGCAGGAACTATATTTACTATTTCTTGCTTACTGTAAGTAAACCCAAACCACCCACCTTAGAAATAAAAATAACTTCTAATTCTATATTCGTTTAATTTGTGCAGACAAACATCTTTACAATATCAAAATTATTATAATCTATTAAACATGTTAGTATGCTGTAACATTCTTAGACCATAATGAATAATAAAAAAATAAAATTAAATTGCTTTTGTTATTATCGAGTTTATTTTTAAATAATTATGGTTCCTTTGATTTTTTTTTCATAATCTTATTAAATTTCAGTAGGAATAAATTACTAATGAACTCAGGCAATGAGAAATATAAAAATAGAGCACGTATTTAACTTAAAAAGTAAATATTTAGTTTGACAGGTGTAGAAATTAGAGCATTTTCGAATTTCGCGCCTAAAGTTGGTGCAGTGAATCCGCGTAAGGTTGGCTGCCTGAATACGGTCACGTCACTGTTTTTCTCATTCAACAGCAAGCACAAGTCAACGTCATCTTACAAAATTAATAGGGTGTAATGTTTTGTAAAATATTATTTTAGTTTTTAGAAACGTAAGAAGAACAGACCTTTCACAGTCTCTAAAATGGTAAGATAATCATTCACATACCAAACAAATCCAACCTTTCACAATTCCGATTTAAAATTTCCAAGTTGCCATTTTAAACATTTTCTCACGTTATAGCATATGATTTCAGGTGCTCATAGCAGCGGCGGTCTGCACTAAGGCCGGTAAAAGTAAGTACACCACCTAAAACACTGAACCATGTGTTGCAACCTTTCTCTGCCATTCCAGCCATAGTCTCTCGACAGTTCGTTGAGATGACAAAAGCTCGCATTGAGGGTCTCCTAGCGGCTTTCCCCAAACTTATCCCAACAGGAACACAACACACCTTTGTAGAAACCGACTCTGTCCGATATGTATATCAGCCACTTGAGCGCCTTTACATGCTCCTAATCACCACAAGAGCTAGCAACATTTTGGAAGATTTAGAAACCCTGAGGTTGTTTGCGAAAGTGGTAAGCTGTACAAACCCATACCAGCGTCAAAATCATTCTCAAATTGTCATCATTTTAGATCCCCGAATATTGCCGTTCACTGGAAGAAAATGAAATCGCGGAAAACGCATTTTCCCTCATTTTTGCGTTTGATGAAATTGTTGCACTTGGGTACAGGGAAAGCGTCAATTTGAGCCAAATTCGCACATTTGTCGAGATGGATTCACATGAAGAGCGGGTCTATCAGGCCGTCAGACAGGTAATAAAATTGAAAATGAGTTATTTCACCGTAACATCAAGACAATTTGCTAAACTGGTTTGCTAATCAGTCATTATCAAAGTTCGTGTAACAACGGACATGGCTATTATTTCAAATTTGTTATTTCCATGATTAGTTGCAGAACATAAATTAGCAACAGTTCTAAAAATGTTTAAAGCCAAAAAGTTGGAATTCCAGTTGGCAATACTGAGTCTTAATTTTAAACAATATGTACAAATGAAGGACAATGTGTGTTAGAATGATTCATCTAGTCGTCTGTGAATTTCTCATGTAAAATCAGAAATGCCGCTTTATAGAACTAATGACAGGCATTTATACACGGAATATTACCATTTTTCATTTATAAAGTCTTCAATTTGGAAATAAGCTTCGATAATAAAAGTTTTCTTGCACAGTGTAACAATTTAAAGTCGGTTTACTTTCATAAAAACCACGTTCTAGTGTAAGTTCTTTATATTTGGCTTATGTAACTCGGTCTTTAATCGAGCGCTATTGTTTCTGGTAATTTCTAGTGAGAAATTTGTCAGAATTGACAAGAGTCCACAAATATAGGTTAGAAACTCTAAAAGTTTTTAAAATCTGTTAATTATTCACTTAAATTAAATCTGTGAAGTTATGAAACTGGTCTAAAGACAGGGTATCAAGACTAACACTTTGTTTTAATAAAAATTTATATTGCGTTAAAATTTTTCGAATTGGGGTCTTGAGCAGGGGCGGGTGAAAAGGAATTAACAAGAGTTAGGTCACGGGTTAGGTAACGGGCAGGTGTAGTAGGTAAAAAAGGGAAAATGTGTGGAAAATTACCGAGAAAAAGTTTTTTACTTTCGTCTCCAATGTTTTCTCCGAAACGGCTGGCAAAGTTGCTTGATTTCTGCGTGGCATTTTATAATTGCCTGTGTTACATCAATATTTAGTCTTGCACACTTCTTTGTAGACTTTTGGCTGCTCATTTTTAAAATTTCAATGTAAAATTACAATTTTTCTTACTGCGCTTGTGCCAAGTGTCAAATTTTGACAATGAATTAGTACTGCCAACCGGAACACTTAAAAAAACTAGGCACGGAGTACCAATCTAACAACTTTACAGCTGGTCGTTATCCAGGTGAAAACACTATATTAGCTGTTTCAAAACTATAAAAACGCCAACGTCGCATTTTCTCTCAAAATTAGTTGTTATAAATTATTCCTGTACTTTAAAAAATAAATAGGTAATGTAATTTATAGTTTTATTGAGAGATCTAATCATTAATAACTATTTTACATTTTTATCAACCTTATTAAAAAATAATTCGGTAAAATGCGACGTTGGCGTTTTTATAGTTTTGAAACAGCTAATAGTTGCATTTTAACAAAATGTTTAAAATTAATTAATTGACAATTTTGAATTTCACAACTGACAGTTTTGACATTTATTGACAGAGAATTCAATGAAACAGAGCGGCACATTTTTTTTTACATGTATTAGCTGTTTCAAAACTATGTAAACGCCAACGTCGCATTTTACCAAATAATTTTTTTAAATAAGGTTGATAAAAATGTAAAATAGTTATTAAGAATTAGATCTCTCATTGAAACTATAAATTACATTAGCTATTAATTGTTTGAAGTGCATAAATAATTTATATCAACTAATTTTGAGAGAAAATGCGACGTTGGCGTTTACATAGTTTTGAAACAGCTAATAAACCAATTTCAAAGTTAACTAGATGAGAATAATTTAAAAACACTTTGTATATTTCCAATTAAGGTTCTGTTTTTAGGCAAGAGATTGTCCAAAATGAATCGTTTTCTTCAAATACTAGTGCATAAACTGTTTTTTTGAGCTAGAATAAGGCGTTTTCTGTCTGTTTTATGAAAGTTTTTTCATTTCTAGACAAATAACCGTGCGAATGAAAATGCCAAAAATTGCCAAGATTTCAAAGATTTTGTGATAATTTTGCGGAAATTTAGTGAAGGCCAGTGACTCAGTATTGCCAATAAATTTTTCGACACAATATTTCATAGTGACCATGTAGAAGGCGAATGAAAATTAATTCGTTGTTAAAAGTTAATGCGCGTGTATCTGAGCATTTGATTGGTTTAATTTGGTTACGTCATCAACTTTCTGGCGTTTGAGTTAACGAACTCATCGTTAATACTTGGTTCACTACTTTTTTTTGTAACTGATTTTATTCAGATGTTTATTTACATGACGTCCTGATGGATTTTATGTTGAAAATTAATAATGGTATAATGAAAAACACAAAATAAGACTTTATATTATATTTATTATAAAAATAATGAAACCAAGCGTTTTTTGCTTAAACTATTCACTTTTTGGAAAAACTAGTTGCTAGATGATCAATGTGATCGATTTAAAAAAAATAAGGTTCAATTTTTTTTTTCATATGCGTAGTTTTTTTAATTTTTTTACTGGCAACCCACTTGTTTGGCCACAGGTTTTAAAACTGAAAACTTAAAGTTAAGCGTTATTCCATGGGCCATTCACAATTTTTTAAATTGCTTTTATTATAAACTCAAGATTTAATGTTTCACGAAAGGAAGAACATCTTATTCAGAAGAAAAAAAAGTTTAGTTTGTGTATACAAAGTTATTTCTCATTTCATTCATTTCTCATTGTTTGCCCTTTTAAAGCAGTGTCTAACATGTATCCCAAATTAAAATATTGGAGCCTGTGTGAATTACATACAGCGTTGGGCAAAAGTATGGAACGAAGCGTTTTGTGCCTAAACTATGTACCTTACGAAAAAACTAATTAGTACATCATCATTCAGTTTTAAAGAATATTTTTTTTCGAAATTCCTTTTAGTTTATTTAAAAAAATTTTTTTTTTCAAATGGCACCCTACTATGGCAAATTGTGAAAAATTATGCTCTAAAAATGACTTAAACACTGATTCAAAAACAATATTATTGATTAGAAGTAATTTTTGGAGCATAATCTTTCACCAAAAAAATTGCCATAGTAGGGTGCCATTTGTAAAACTTTTTTTTTTTGAATAACTCGAAAACTAAAAGGAGTTTCGAAAAGCTTATTCTTTAAAAATGATCACATTTTTCAAATAGTTGATGATGTACTAATCATTTTTTCGTAAGGTACATAGTTTAGGGACAAAATTCTTGGTTCCATACTTTTGCCCAACTGTATAAACTAACTCGAATTCGTATGTATAAAGAGTGCCCTTACAAATACCAGCAATGCAATAATTTTTTATTAGTGATAGAATCTTGAAGCAAAATAACCCACACCTACTTACCTGTGACTTTGAAATTAAGTTGGCAACAGTGACTATCAAATTAAATGCCATTACATTTAGTCATTTGCTATTAATTCCAAAGGAGGTCATAAGTCACAATACCTGCGTTCAGAATCAATTGTGTAATACGGAATAAAATAGAAACAGAAGATATGAGACATCTAAAATTTGGTAGAACGCATATCGCATATTATCTTCTCATAGAGTACTTCGATTGTAAATTTAATTAAGACATGCTGTTTGTATAGATTTTAAACCAGTTTAATTTCTGATTGACAAACTAATTCCTCTTTAGACACAAGAACGCGAAGCTAAAAACAAAATGCGTGAGAAAGCTAAAGAATTGCAACGCCAGCGAATGGAAGCCAACAAAAAGGGCATCAAACCATCATTTGGTAGCAGTGGAGGCTTTGGTAGTTCATCTGGTTATACTCCAGCCCCTTCAGTAGGCGATGTTGCCAATATTTCAAACGATATCAAACCACCAGCTTATTCCTCCGCTCCTCAGTATGTAAAAAACACCCGAAATTTATTTTTTAAAATATAGACTTGATAGGAAACCTTCGACTCGAGGAATGAAGCTGGGTGGCAAAGGCCACGACGTTGAGTCTTTCGTAGATCAGCTTAAGTCTGAAGGTGAAAATGTCATTGCACCAATTAATAACAGTATTTCACAAGGAGGAATAAAAACACCAGCGATCAAGTCCGATATTAATGAGTAAGAAAATAACACAAAATAGGTCGAAAGTGACTCGAATTATTTCCAGTGTTCACTTGAGACTGGAAGAAAAACTAATCGTTCGAATGGGCCGTGACGGCGGTGTCCAACAATTCGAGTTGTTAGGGTTGGTGACACTGCACATCGGGGACGAAAAGTGGGGACGAATTCGTGTCCAATTGGAAAATAAAGACACGCGCGGCATCCAGCTCCAAACTCATCCCAATGTAGATAAGGAACTTTTCAAATTGCGTTCCCAAGTACCAAACAAACCAAAAAATGATTTGTGATTAATTTCGTTGATTTAGATTGGGCTCAAACAACCATCCAAACCATTCCCGTTGCACACAGATGTCGGTGTCTTAAAGTGGAGATTGCAAAGCACAGATGAGAGTTTAGTGCCTCTCTTGATCAACTGTTGGCCGTCTGAAGTGGGAGATGGTAGTTGTGACATCAATATCGAGTACGAACTTGCCGATCCGAATTTAGAGCTGGCTGATGTCAATATTTTGATTCCGTTACCGTACGTTTAGAAAACGTAAACTGTAGGTATTTTATTGAACTATTTTAGGATGGGTTGTAACCCAGTTGTGGGCGAATGTGATGGCTCATACACGCATGAGTCAAGACGTAACCAGTTAATATGGAATCTACCCATTATAGATTCAAGCAATAAAACTGGATCGTTGGAGTTTAGTGCGCCCCGATCTATTCCTAATGACTTTTTCCCGGTGACAGTTTCTTTTAGTTCGAAATCTGCTTACGCAAATATTAAGGTGAGTTTTCCTTTTTAATTGGCAACCTTGTTATCGTTACATACGAGGTATAAAATCGACAGGTTTGCCATTTAAAATTAAGTATCTTGTAAAGTAGAAATTAATAAGAATTAATTAAAAATAAAACAATAAAATTAAAGTTGGTGTTTTAAAGACATTATTTTTTATTTCAGATTCTTGATGTATTAATGGTGGATGATGATTCTCCTGTTAAGTATTCTGTTGAAACTAGCTTGTTTCCTGACAAATATGAAATAGTGTAAGTGTCACAGTAGGCTACGATAGTTAATGAAATTATATAATAATAAAATTCACTTGTATAAATATTACTAATATTTTATTCGTTCTTGCTTTTTGTACAAAATTTTAAGAAGTTTGTTTTAATTTTTATCTATTACATTAATAAAATAAGTCAGAAGTATATTTATAACCTGTTGTTTCATTCCCTTCCAATAAAAAAAGACTTGCCTGAATAAAATTTTATTAAATAATAGTTAATCACAAATCAATTATAAACTACACAGAAAAATCAAAAGCAAAGTGCATTTATTTTGGCAGATTTTCTAATGCGTTTTGAGCCAAATAATCCGTTGCATCACAGGTTACTATTTTTTGGTGCGACAAATCTATTTCATCAATCGTTTGTACTGTTGTAGAAATATAAACATTGACAAACACAGTCTTATATTCTTGGACAACACAGAAGGTCCCCTATTCAACTTCAGTGAACAAAATAAATAAATTTGTGTCAACATGTCTCTTTTATTTACAATTTATGAACACAATTTTTACGTTTAAAGTGATAATCCAAATTAAGTGTCACAACTGCAAGAAAAATTGTCACTCTGAAAAATGTACAATGACACATTTGTACTTCGTCTATCATTTTCAACTGTCCTAGAACTAGTTCTAAAGTATCTTACACAAAGTGACCTAGAGAATTAACCAAAAATATATTACAGGTCACTGCACAATTATTTTTATCGGCATTTTTGTTGAAAAAGTGGTGTTTCTGATAATACGCGAAACCAAGGCCAATTGTCAACTCACTCTTCTCTTAAAATTGATTTAGTCTTTCAAGAGCGATGTCAATAATTTATTTACGGTATCATACAATTAATTTGATTTAAGTTATCTGTGAATTTGAAATTAAGTTGGCGACACCGAATTATTGGTGATATTGCACTATCACTTAATTTCAAAGTTATAGGTTACTTTGATCAGAAATTAAATTGAAAAAAACCGTATAAATAAAAATGCGTCATTTGAATCCAGTTATTTACAATGTTCACGATTTCTTTGGCATGGTTCGTTAAAAAACAAATGCAAAACAATGAATAGGGCAATCTCCAAACGGTCACCACGAAACAATACAATAAATAATTGCAAAACGGGTTAAAAGTTAAATACAGATGATTAAACAGATCAAATTATTTTCTTATAATACAAGTTTACCACACTTCAATTATTTAACTTCCCTACAGATTTGGCAAGGGTTAATAAGGTGACGTCGATGATTCTGAACAAGTTGAGTCTTTCCTATGATTTAACGAATGTTGCAAGGCCATTGGCATTAGCCATTCTTTGGGTAAACAACGCTCCAGAAATGGCACCCAACTACTAAAGTATGCTAGTCTGTTCACCCATGGCGGGATATCTTGACCACAAAGAATCTAAAACAGGTGAAGTTAAAATCATTTTCCAACCAAGGGATGCAAGGACGTCTAACAGACAATTAATGTAGTGATATGAATAAAATATTTTCAAAGAAAAAAGGTTCCCAACCTTGGTGAAAGCTCCAGAGAAGTGATTACAATTATTATTCATTAGGTGGTAACGATCTCCACGAAATTCCTTTCCGAGTTCGTTTTTTATTCTTTTGACTTCTTCCTCTGTGAAATCGGTGTACCCAATGTGGATGGTTTGCCTGAAAAGTGTTTTCATTGTTTGATTATGAGTAATAAGACAGCCCATCATTCAAAGGTTCATTACTCTATTTACATTAAGTGATAACGTCAGCAATATATTTTATGCTAACGCAGGTGATATAATGTTTAATTAAGATTACCTAAATCGAAACTGGTCTCCTAAATCCCTCTCATCCCTGGGATTAATTTCAAATATGCCAGTGAAGGGGTACTGGTGTCCCCCATATGCATATTCAGTCCCGTAAACCTCAACTCCTAAAATAATTGTAAGCAGATGGAAGACAAAAATGTTTAATTACCAGAGTGGAATACGCCAAGGCCTATATTAGAAGTGTACTCGTTGATCTTGTACATGTCATAAACGTTCAGCAAGATAGGTTCACGAGCCATTTTGTTGGGAAGCAGTTCATCAGAGCCTGAATCTCGAGTCACACTCATACAACTGAATGGAAGGTTGCACGTTAGGCCATTAGAAAACATTCTGAAACGACAATTTCCTGTTTTAAAAGGCACCCAATATTAAATATGGTGCACATACCCTGAGTTTAATCTTTTGTAGAATGGGGGGAAGAGGTTCAAAATACACTACCAATAAAGTTTTTAGTTCATAAAGCATCAATGCAACGAGAAGGGAAGAATGTTTTGTTATAACGAAAATATTACACGAAATTAATGCACAAAGCAGGTTATATTTTGACAACTGTAACGTTTGACATTTATCTACCGGAAGCGCGGCAAATGGGTGAGTAACAAAAAAAGTGAGTAATGCCAACAAACGGTAATAACGGCAATTAAATCGGTTACAAAAAATACGAGTAATTAGGAGAGAATTATATAGTATCAAGTAATGATAAATAAAAAATGATTGTTATGCGTGGTTATGCAACACATAATACACATAAAATTTAATAAATTGTAGATAAATAATTAGAAAATCGATAGTTGGATAAAACATATTACGAGGTAGTGTTTCTGTCCGCCAAGAATGTTTAATAAAATTTTCTGGTTTGAAGTTTCAGTAGGTTAGTTAATTATTGCAGCGATTTTGCCAACTTGTTGCTGATAAGTTTGACCCACATTGCATTCACGCAACTTTTGTTTTATCAACACTTATTTTATTACCTTTAGGCCTTTTTTAGAAAAGTTGTGTTTTGCTTTGTTTCTTTGCTTTGCAAAGAAATAGTTCAGATAGAATTATGAGGGTGTATTTGAATGTAAGCACTTTAAACTAGGTGGACACAGGTATACCATAAGCTTAGTTTTGTATGAGTTACGTGTGATATGAAACAAAAATCTTGATTTTTATTTTCTACTCTTTCTAAATTCAAACGGAAAGGGCGGGAAAGTCAATAACGTGTGCGCATGCGCTGCTGAACCAACGCATCACGTCCGCCATTTGCAAAATTAGCGCGTGCTTTCTGCGTGTGTGTGTTAAATATTTTGTGTTTAGATTTTTACTGTGAACTGCTAAAAATCTTGTAGAAAAATGAGTTCAACACTGGACCCTGCCAAGTTAAAAGTGGTAGAATTACGTGCAGAACTCTCAAAGCGTGGTTTGGATTCAAAAGGAAACAAACCGGCGTTAGTCAAGCGCTTGAAAGAAGCCTTGGAGGAAGAACTTAAACAAGGTTAGTTTTGGGACTATTCCACACAATCGAGGCCCCACAACTGGAAAATGCGCCACTCAGTGGTTTAAAACAATTGTGTTTATCGCTCTGTTTGTTTTAATGTTTTTAAGATGGGTAGTAGACTTGCCACATTTGTGTACAGTTTAATTATCTATTATTACGAGATGTTAGCGATAGTTATAGCATTAATCATGGTAAATAGTGAAAATCACCAGATTTTAACAGTTTCAAAACAATTTCCTTGCTGTGGAGTAGATAAGACATGAAATAGATTTTGGCGGGAAATTTAACTTGTGTTTTTCTCACAACAGAGTTACCAGATACTTCAATTGCTGATACGTCAACGGAAGATTTGGATACTTCGCAAACTAAAAATGATTCTGTTACTGAAGAATCGAAAGTACCTGATAAGGAACCTGAAAAAACTGAAACCTGTCAACTACCACCTAAAGAACAACCACCAGTGGAGCAACCACCAGCTGCAGAAGCCACAACAGAAGAAAAAATGGATGTAAGTAGTTTACACCGTTCGTAAAATTATTCTTTAATGCTTGTTGTTTAGACACAAGAAGCGCCTCCTGCAGAACCCCTACAACAACCTGCACCTGAAGTTGAAGTACCTAAACCAGAAGAAACCGAACCTTCAGAACAGTCTGAACCGAAAGAACTTAATTCCAGTTTAGAAGAGAATAAGGAAAATGGGGATCAGGTAATTGTGGAATGTCTCAGTTTTAATCACTAAATTATTTACACTCTGTTAGGATGAACCCAAATCGCGAAAATCTCGCTGGGGTGGTTCTGAGACCGATGGTTCAGAAGCTCCACCAAAGGAGGAGGTGGAGAACAACCAAGTTGAAGGCACTGAGGCACCAGTCAGTGAAAATAAAGACGGTGAACCCAAGGGCGAAAAACGAAGACGTAGTAGTCCATCTCCGGACAGATCTCAACGCCGACGGAGTAAATCGCCAATTAAAGAAGACGAGCCTCCTATAGATAAGGACAAAGTTCAGCTTAGCTGGTGTAAGTAGCAATTATGTAGATACATGAAATGTAATTTTGGGTTCTTCTATGTAGTTTGCATGAAAGTTTGTTTTCATTTCACTCTGTATTTTGCCTTACACGTTTTTATTTCTATCCATAAAATTATAAAATAATTTTAAAACTTGAACCCCATCTTTGCCCACATTTTGCATGGTTTCATTTATTATTTGATTTCAAAATCTTGTATCTGTTTCGTAGTTACTACAGTTGTACCTAAAAGTGTAGACAATAAAGTGCAAATCTGAAACGAATTGGTATTTTTTTATTTTTCCTTTATTTCAAGCTTAAAAAGTGTGATAACTTGAATTCAAGCGATAAGAAATTATTTCGTGTGTTGAGAAATAGTCCAAGTGTTTGTTTTATTCCAGATGACTCTGACCTTCATCTGCAAGTTGATAAAGAATCGTTCTTATCAGCAAAACCCTATCATGAAGGTGCTTTCGGTTTTGCATGGGCGGGAGTCAGAGCGACCCATGGCGTCAATACTGGAAAGGTATTAAACTGATTGCTCAATAAAAAACAAACAAACCAAAGTCTAGAGTCATTAAGCAATGAAACGAATTTCTAGGTGTGTTTCGAAGTTAAAGTAACAGAAGAACTGAAATGGGAGGATTTTTCCAAATACTACGACAAACACCGTCGAGATCAACATAAATCTTCTAGACATAAAGATGACGATAAAAAGAAATCCGACGAGTCGAAAAATAAAGACGAGCAAAACAAAGATAAATCTGAGAGCAGCCAAGAAAACGGCGAAAAATCAGAAGTCACTGAAAACGACTCTGAAACTAAAGAAAAGTCGGAAACTACCTCCGAGAACTGCTCGGAAATGAAGGAAATTGCCGACAGTGAAAATGAGGATAATAAAAAAAGTGCCGAAGAGAACGCACCCGAAGAGACTCCACAAGAAGCAATGGAAACCGAGGAAAGTAAGGAAAAATCAGACGAGAAAGACGAATCGGAAACCAAAGAAACTGAGCCCATACCGACCCACTTGTTTCGAGTTGGGTGGTCGCTTCTAGACACTGGTCTTCAGCTAGGAGAGGACAACTTTTCTTACGGTTATGAGTCATCTGGAAGATTCGCCGTCAATAAACAGTTTGAAAATTACGGGAAAAAGTTCGGTGTTGGCGACGTGGTTGCTAGTTTTTTGGTAATAAAAAGTGCATTTCTTATGACTTTAGCAATACAGTAACCCATTGCAGGAAATCAATGAGGTTGAGATCAAAATTTCTTACTCTGTCAATGGTGAGATGCAAGGAGATGCGATATCCGTCCCATGTTCCGACCTCCCGGAAAATTTCGTCTTTTTCCCCCATGTCCTTTCCCGCAATTACGCGTTTGAGTTGAATCTAGGAAATAAAGAAGAGGCGTGGTTTAGCAAACCGGACGGTTTTGAAGATTTTGAGTTTTTGGCCAATGTGGAGGAAAAGGTTCCTGGTCCTGCAAGGCCCGAAAATAGGAGCGACTGCGAGGTAAATATTGTAGTTGGTTGTTTTGTAAAAAATTATAATTTGGGGTGTTAGGTGATTCTCATGTGTGGGTTACCGGCTGCCGGGAAAACACACTGGGTCCAAGAATATCTACAAGAAAATCCGGAGAAGAGATACACTGTTTTGGGCAATACACATCTATTGCAAAAAATGACAGTAAGTATTGGTTATACCATTGATTAAGTATTATTAAGTTAATCAATGGTTATACCCTTATACCAAAATCTTTGCGCAAGCCAAAATCGCGTAATTGGTGGAATTTCACACATTTAACTGTTATTTCAAGGTTTTTCCCTTATAAACCAAGGCAAATTTTAAAAATAATCGTTTAAAAAGTGTTTCTGTTTTCCATACTGACTTAGGACGATTCATTTCCAATAATTGTTACTTGTAATTACTTTTACAAAGAGCTTGGCCGCGCTTGAGTTCTGAAGTTTAATTTTTTGAATTTGCAAATGTTTTGTTTAGGTTTCGGGTGATGAATTGAAAAACAAATACAAAGGGAGTTGGAACATGCTGCTGGAGAAGCTCCAAAAATGTTTAAACAAGCTGGTGGAAGTAGCTGCTCTGCGTCGAAGAAACTACATTATTGATCAGGTAAATAACACAGAAGAGCTCAAATTGTACTTGTATGGTAGTCATTATTTATTATTGATATGTTGACTTCACAAACTATTTTTAATTAAAAAATATTTTGTGAATTCATCAGTTTAGAACGTATAGAACCATATTGCGGGAACTTTCCCCAAAGTAAGTAAGTACACCAAAACACAAAGGCAACTTTAATAATGTTGTAAGTATACTTAAATTGTAAAGTCGTTGACACTTAAACCTGCTTAACAATTAAGGTAAAAAATGACTGCATTATTGCAATGTTGTGAAGGTTAGTACAGTATTACGTGAAGTTCGTGTATATAAAGCCGTAATACTTTGCTTTATCAGGTTGATGCATACATTTGTTTTTTTCTTCGGGGCAAGGTTGTAAAAATTGTATTTAGTTGAATAGTTTATGTATTAAAATCGAAGGTATGTGTAAATTAGTAAAGGAAACTGGAGTACATGGAAAATGGGGAGGAAAATGCTACATGATTGACTACAACAAGGTGTTACTATGCCGTTTATGAAGAGGACATCTATTAAATAACCTTTGAGCAATGTAACCACCCTATGATGTATTTTGTGTATTTTAGTCAGTAGAAAATAATTAATTTTGCAACCGGTAGAAACGATACGGATTTATGCATCAACCCAATAGGTAAAACGGTGGAAATCAATTTTTTATTAGAACATATTTGTCGGATTTTTTTAATGATTTTGATTATTATAAATGTCGAGATTATTTCACCAGAAACAAAAGGTATGTGCTAGTATGTAAGCGTTTGGAGAAAGAAACAATGATAATTTGTGACTTACAGAGCAATTATAATGCCACATATATTTAGAGGAATTTTTCAAGCTGCCAAAGCCTTTTGACGGTATATTTATTTCCTACGATCTTAAAGGAATAGCACACACACACACGATTAGTATGTAGTTCGGCCATATGTCAGGAGTTTTTGGCCTGCTTGGCCCACTTAAAGTTATATTCACAAAAATAATGAGAACGTTACTATAATATTGAGCGTTGTGGCAGCCAAACGTGTACCCATCAGCCCAGCGCCGCAAATTGCGGCCATTTGAGGGCTTCAAGAGGCGTGCTGTCGTTGTTGTAGTAGGAGATGAAGAACAAGCTAAACGGCAATCTTTGCAAGAGGCTCAGGGCGGTAAAGACGTTCCCGATAGCACCGTGCTTGATATGAAAGGTATATTTACCGATACGTAACTAATATTTGTTTTATTATTTGTGTATCCCTTTTGCACATCGCGTCATCGTTTTTTAAATGCTTTTTCAAGGCGCGAGAAAGCGGCTCAAATTTTTTCAATCTGATGTTTTTTATTTAGCAGTTTTTTTTCTTTACTTTTATCTTCTTGTCTTTGTTAGTATGAACGGTGTGAGGCTATCGCTGATTATCCGAGTTAATTTTTAGGAATTTATGCTACAAGTATACATAATTGTTAACACACGCAAAATATTTTGAAAGAAAACTACACACGAAGAGTAGGATGATGGATTTTTAGATCGCTCTATGGAAATAATTCTCCATACGAACCTTTGGAAACGAATACTTTTTATTTTAAAAATGCGCTCTTTAGTTTTTTTAATTAGGAAATATATGTTGTGGGGTGGCAATTTCCAGTGATTACTCTTACGATTGGATGGAAAAAGTATTCCGAGGTAGTAATTACCATTTTTACCACGAAGAAACAGGTCTGCACAATCAGTTTTTATGTTTCTTATTGTATGTACTTCTAAATGAAAGGCATCAGACTAATTTTTGTAAAAAATTGTGGCATAATTAACAAATGATGACGTTTTTCTACCTGAAACCGATTGTACATAAAATTCGATTCCTCGTATCGAGTTTTATTACAATCGAAATCTTAATATTTGTCTCATTTTCACCTCCAAATTGTAGCAAACATGAGCTTACCACAAAAGGGGGAATGGATTGACGAAGTGCTCTACGTAGGCGTTGCCGAAGAAGAAGCTAAAACCCTGGTACAGAAGTATAATTCCCAAGCGCGCGAAACTATTGGCGTGCAAAGAAGATTTGGACATCGGGATGACCGTCACAGGTGGCAGAACAGACGTAAGATTTCTTCGATCGTATTTTCCAAAACTAACAATTTTTATCAGGCAATGATTACCGGGGCAGTAACTACCGAGACAGGAGTTACCACAGCAACCGATACGATAGAGGCCCCCCGAGACAGGGCAACTGGCACCCGCAACGTCCCGGAGGATGGAACAGAGACAGACGGGACAACCGAGGGCCCCCTCCGAGAGACTGGAGGAACAGAGGTGAGCATAATAGTAATATTTGTGATTATATTTTTATGTAGGTTATTCCCGAGATCGCGGCAGCAGAGACTCCCACCAGGGCAGCAACTACAACCGCAACCGCAACCAGGTGGCCCGCGGGCCTGGGGGCAACTGGCCCTCCAGTTGGGGCGGCCAGAGCCAAGGCAGCTGGAGCAACCAGCCGTGGAGTCAGGGCTCCTGGGGCCAGGGAGGCTGGAACAACCAGAGCAGCCAAAACCAGTGGAAGTACGGTGGTGGAAGTCAAAGTTATGGCTATTCCAACTGGAATTATTACGGGCAGTATCCCCAAAACTGGAGCGGCACTCAGGTAAGTGCTTTTGTCTTTTTGTCCGTTTTGTCTACAAGGCGTTCGTTAGGGTCAATCTGCTGGTAGTAATCCAGCGGGAGCAAACCAGTACGGTCAGTACTCCCAACAGGATTGGGCGCAATATGCACAACAATACGCCCAGCAAGGGCAGACCACAACCGGGTCTACCGCAACTCAGTCCACTCCTCAAAAGTAAATGTATTGCCTACATTAACGCCTAGTATTTTATGAATAGTACCTTTATTGTTCAGGTTTTAGATTTAACACCACGTAGCAGATGTACAGAGCGGCAGTGTTTTGTTGCCGTTTGTGCACCAGTTTTCATTTTTTAATGCTTTAATCGACGTGACGTTTCTTACGTGCAATTAATTAAGTTATATTCATTGATTGACAATTTTATTCGCACGCAAATTGACCATATTAAAAGTTTATTTTTATAATTTTATGTTTATCGGAGTGGAGTTTAATTGATTTGCTTCTGTAAATAAAGTTTTATGTTCAAAACATTCAAAGTTTATTTAGAAATATGTATATTTTTGGATTTACCTCATGGTAAAATAACTGAATAGGTACGGTGGTGTTTGTCATAATAAATAATTTTTATTCCAGTTTGTACTAATTTGCACATTTTATGAAAGTTCAGATATTGTACCATGGAACAATTTTTGGGAGTTAAGTCAAGTGCTCCAAAAGTGTGGTAATTTTAAATTATTTATATTGTACATAACATTAAAGTACAACAATTTTTATGTCGAGTCTGTTGTAAGTATTACTTATTTTCACTTTCTTAACTTTATCGTAGTTTATAAAGGCCCGTCTGACATGGCGCAGTAAATTGATTTTAATTTGTTTGAACATTATGGAGTAGGTGTCATTTTCTGAGCAGTGTGTCACGGGGGGCGATGCCCAAAATTATTTCTTGAAGTAAGAGTAGTGTTGAATGTAATATAAGAAATATTACATACATGATGTATTTACTTTAGTTAAAAAAATAAATATATGATTTTGTAAAAAATAGTTTCATTTATCAAACTGAGATTTTGCCATTCTGAAAGCCCTTTTCTTAAAAATAACTAGTCACAGCTGCTTAACTACATTAATAATTGTGCTTAAATTTAACTACTTTTGCCCGGTTTGTAATTTATAAAAGTCGTAATAGAGGCCCTTTTTGTCCAGTAACTCATTGTGTTTTCCCATTTCGGCTACAACTCCCTCGTTTAAAACACAAATAAGATCGGCGTCCTGGATTGTAGTCAATCTGTGCGCAATTGTGATGCACGTTCTGTTTTTCTTTGCATTGTCTAGAGCTTCTTGCACTACCTAAAACCCAATTTGTAGTTTCTAACTAATTAGCGACAAAATGTACTTTTTCGCTCTCGTTATCCAGTGCTGAAGTTGCTTCATCCAGCAACAAAATCCTCGGATTTCGAATCAAAGCCCTAGCAATAGCAACGCGCTGTTTTTGGCCCCCAGACAACTGGGCCCCTTTGCTACCCAAACTAGTTTCATAACCCTTAAAAACCCAAGATTATAAAAGCTCAATTTTTGCCTAGCCTTTACCCCTGGTAGAGACGATATGAAAGTGTGGATGTTTGCCGATTTGGCCGCTTCGACTATTTCATTCATGCTAACTGTTCGGTGGTTGTCCCCATAGGCAATATTTTCGGCTATTGTTCTGTCGAAAAGATTCGGTTCTTGCGATACAATGCCAAGGTGTGATCGCAAGTTTTGAATGTCGACAGTTTTGACCGATTCTTCGTCGAGGGAAACCTCGCCAGAGACCGGATCGTAGAATCTTTCCAACAGTTGAATGATGGTAGATTTGCCACAACCACTCGCACCCACCAAAGCGACGGTTTTGCCTTGAAGCACGTCCAAGTTTAGGCCGTTTAATACCGAGACTGAGGACCGAGTCGGGTATGAGAAATAAATATTTGAGTATTCGATGTTTCCCCGGACCTAAATTACAATTAGAATTTTTCCAATCGGGATTAACGCACTTACGTCTTTTAAATAAACAGGTTTGAGTGAGTTTTTGACTTCAGGTACGCGTTTCAAAAGCGAGAATATTCGTTCAGCGGCGGATAATCCTTTTTGGAAGTTGGGGGAGAACGAAAATGCGTTACCGATCGACCATGAGCCGACTATTACAGTTTCAGAAACTCTAAAATATTTTGAAATAATTGGGGAAAGTAAAATTAGTGTTTGGTACATGAATACTGTTCCGTAGTCTACATCTGAATCCACCATCAATTTTGCGCCATAACCCATTCCGACAGCGTAGGCAAAAAGCATTATGCTTCTGGCAACACCCAAAACAGCCGATCTAAAGTGCATTTGCTTCTTAACATTGGCCACGTACGGAGTTAACTCTTTGACATAGTATCCGTGAAAAACTTCTTCGCAGCCTAAGGATGCAATGGTTCGAATGTTTCCAATAGCTTCCACTGCGATCTGTGAGATTTTCGTGTAGAAACTTTCGAGTTGCGACAATTACTCACTTTTGCCGAATTTTCTAAATATTTCTGATTCACTTGAGAATCGCCCTGTGTGAATTTTTGCTCAAAGAAAACCGACAGTAATATAATGGGCGAAAAGGATATCAAAACCAAAGCTAATCTCCATTCGAAGTAAAGTGCTATTATATTAGCTATTATAAACGTTGCAAGGGAGTTAAGTACTGTTCCAATTCGAATTCCACCAGCCTAACAAACAGCAGCAACTGCAAAATTAATTGTTTGATGGGTTGAACTCACCCCTTGGACACTAGCTGCCTCCCCTGACAATTTTGCACAAAGTGCCCCAACACCGTTTTCTTTTCGGTCAAACCAGGCCATTTCTTGGTTTAACATTGCGCGGAACATTTTCGCGCGCAGACGCTTTGTCAGTTTCTCTCCAGCGACGGCAAAATAATAAATCTGAAAAACATTAAAACAGTAAACAGGCAACAAAACAAGTTAAACAATAAACCTGCAAAAACGTAGCGACAGCTGTAACAATCCCGATGATTACAAAGTACAGAGAAAAGATATTACTCTGCTCGCGAACATAAGAGTCTCTAGGGTCGGCAAGCACCTACAAAGCGAACGATTATTTCGTTCGAAGCATAGTTCCGAAAAACCTACACCAATTATGTCACCGAAAACTAGCCCATAAATAGGGAAAGCTGAACCATTTATAACCGCAGTTACACACCCTGTTAAAATATGAAACCACTCGGGTTTATTCATTTTTAAAATTTGCAGTATCGAACTTCCTTTATTTTCTACTTGAGCGTCGTTCAGCTGTGACGAAAAAAAGTGTTTGCAATGAACGAAATTAGCTAAATACTTACATCTTCAGTGGAAATCACTTCAGTGAGTTTCGTTTCATTAGTTTTAGTGTCGACTACACCGTTCTGTTTTTGCTTTTCTTCTAAAGTACTGTGTTAGTTATTTTTTAAAAGTCGTAGTGACTTACCTGTGGTTGTTTCTTCAGTTTCAACCAACCCTTGCGACTGTACCAAGTCGAAGTAAGCGCCCTTTTTCTCCATTAGCTCACTGTGTGTCCCTTCCTCGATCACTGATCCTTGAGAAACGACCACAATTCGATTGGCATTCCTTATTGTTGATAATCTGTGAGCCACAATGATGGTGGTACACTCGCCACTGACCTACAATTGGGTGATAAAATCGTCCCAATAATTTTAAAATTTGTAATTACAGCGTCAAGAGCCGCTTGAACCTCCGCTTCACTTGTGGTGTCAAGGGCCGAAGTGGCTTCATCAAGTAAGAGGATTTTAGGTTCCCGTATTAAAGACCTAGCTATCGCAATTCGTTGCTTCTGACCGCCTGAAAGTTGGGCCCCTCTTTCGCCAACAACGGTATTGTAACCGCGAGGCAACTTTTGGATGAAATTATGAGCGTTGGCCTTTTTGGCAGCTTTTTCGACATCACTTTGAGTGGCTGAAACGTTCCCGAATTTTATATTCTCAGCGATTGTGGCCCCAAAAAGCGCCGGTTCTTGGCCCACAACTCCGATTTTACTCCTCAACCACGTTAAATTTAAATCTTTGATATCGTTATCATCAATTGTGACCTAAAATTGTTTGGTTATTTGGCAGCTTGAATTTTCGCAAAACGTACAGTGCCAGTCACAGCGTCGTAAAATCTTTGGATCAGCTGAATACACGTTGATTTTCCGCAACCCGAACTTCCGACTAGAGCTACGGTTTGACCGGCTTTGATGTCAATACTGAAATTTTGCAAAATCTGGGAACACAATTAATTTTTTTGGCTATTTCAACAAACCTTCACGTCCGGTCTGGAGGGATAGTGGAAGGAAACACCCTTAAAAATGATATCACCTTTCAGGTTTTTCGGTTTCAAGCCTTTGGTTTTGGAAAGGTTTATGTCGGGTTTCGTGTCCAAAATCTCGAACACTTTGGCGGCAGCTCCACAAGCCGTGCCGAAAATTTCGAAATACGGAGCGCCAGTTCCGAAATTCCACGACGCGATAAGCGTACAAAAGAACACCTTCAAATTAATTACTTAACCCATAGTAATTTTCGCACCAAACACTTACAGAGACCATATTTCCAGGAGTGTAAATTCGCTCTTTGTAGGGTAAATCCTTCTCATTCAAAATCAACCCAACGCCGTACCAGAATGATAGGGCGTAGGACGCAAACACGAAAAACCACATAACGGCGTTACTTACGCCCGTAAATAGGTTTTTGCGGATGTTGTTGGTTTTGGCAGCTTGTAGGTGTTTCTCGTAGCGTTGGAATTCTTTTTCTTGGCCGTCGAAAGCTACAACTGTTCGGACTGAGCTTAAAACTTCCTCAGCGATGGCACCAGCGTTAGCGTAGGCTTCGAGTTCTTGTTTTGAGAATTTTGTGGATAACTAGCGAATTGGGTTAGGCGGATTAAGCGAATTTTTGCCGACTTACCCATGAGATTAAGAATGCGACAGTGAAGGACACTGGTAGTGAAATGAGGCAAATTAGCGCCAATTCCCACCCCAACACAAGCCCCATCACAATCCCAGTGACAAAAATCGTTTCAAAATACAAAAATATGCCAACTTTTTCGCCTATTCCTTCCTCAATTTTCGACAAGTTGCTACAAATACATATGAATATGTAAGTTTGTCGGTAGTGTCTTGTGACTGGACTTACTCTGTGAAAGTGGTCGCAAAATCTCCCGTTTTGTTAAGATCGTACCACGAAATGTCCATATTTAATGTCTTTTGCAGAATTAGTTTCCTAATATGAAAGATCTAAACACAATTATTATGCCCAATTTTTGTTAAATAATTACCTGTCTTAAGGCACTTGAACTAAAAAGTATTCCGGCCAAATAAGTCGTAATTATCATCACAATCCCTGAGCTTGAGGAATAAATCGCAAAGTCCGTTACGCCTTTAAATAAGTCGTCCACAGCCTGTGTTCTGTTAATTTCCGAATTGTTCAACTTCAAAGACTCGGCGTATTGGATAATGACTTCGGTAACATCTCCAAAAATTATCATCACGTAAGGTTGGATGCAGCCACATATTACTGCACACAGAGTGCCTAAAGCTATGCAAAATTTGTCTTGCAATGTGGTGTAACGAAACTAAAAAAGGTTGTGAGAATTTTGAATCCATTTTTTCTTCGTACCAGTTGGAAATATGAGACTTTTTTCTCCTCCTTTTTGTCCTCCTTTTTCTCATCCTTTGGCTTTTCGATTTTCAGTTTGTTTTTCACATATTCGCTAAAAATAAGAGATATTTGATCAAGTAATCTGTTTGAAGGATGTCATTTACAATGCAGTTATAAAAAAGATTACTTGATGTATTTAGATAAGCCTTAAATTTGAAAATTAATGCTGAAAAGTCATGTGCACGATTTTTTTATTGTTGCATATAAAAAATAAATTTGTACAAGCGGCTGTAAATGAGGTTTTCTCAAATTATATTTACACCTACCCTTCCAAAGATTTCTGAACCATATTAATTGTTATGAAGTAAACCCTTTGAAAATTATACAACTACTGAACATTTAATAACGTCACAGATCTTTTATCCCACGTGTGGATTAATCTAAACATCTTTGTTTAATTTCTACTATCGAAGATAAGGAATTAAGATAATTAATATTATATGTCATTATTGTTAGAAAAATGTGCTTGTCATTCACAATCAAGTTGTAAAAGAATAAATATTTAGACCTCTTGGCTTCTAAATATCTGACTACAAGTAGACGATGAACAATTTAATTACTAGATTTTGGAAAATCGGGGGGAAAGGGTTCCCAAGTATCATACTCTAGTACCATAAAAAATCAAATTTTTTTTCTACAATAATAGAAAGTAAAGGGAATACTGAATTTTACCAAATTTCAAATTTATAACAAATATGAACATAGCTAAATTAAAGTCTCACCTGGTAATTTTTTTCATTGTTACGTTTGATTTATAGATATTTACTACCTCCGAGTATAAACAGAAGCAAAAATTACGTACACTTATTACTTCTGTATGATGATAATAATAAATATTAGGTTGGAAAGAAAGTTTTGCCCGTTTTATGTTTAGACGATCAAAAAGACCTTCAAAGTATATTACCCTGAACAACAATAAAAATTATCGGAAATTTCCTTTACTAATTCTAGCTAATTTTGGGTCGAAAAATGGTCATAAAAACTGAAAGTTAGTTCCTGTTTTTGATAATTTTTTTATACGGTACCAAATTTCGAATTTATAAATCCATTTTTTCTATTTAAAGTTTTATGTTTTAGTGATAACGACCCAGGAAACATTAATGGGTTAATGGGTAGTATGAATAAAATGTAGCAAAAGCTTTTATTATATTTTTATCTCCTTCTTTCTGATAGAAAATAAATTCTATAGAATTATTATTTGCAGCCCACTGTCTTCGATTATGAGAAATATTGATCTTTCTATGTGCTTCCTCGTGTCTAAAAAGTTCAAAATTGGGATACAAGTACATACCTTTAAATGTGTCAGGGAATTGTTAATAAAATTACACGTCTGTTTTTACAGTAAAAAGTATGAGCATAACTAATTAAAATCTCACCTGTAACTCTTTTTCATTGTCATATTTTGATATTGCAGAAAACAATCACGCGTATGAACAGAAGCAAAAGTTAAGTACACTTATTATTTATGTATAATAATAACAAACATTATAAAAGCGCAGGCGTAAGTAGTGTTAAATTAGGGTGCATGGTGTATTCATAATTTGTATTCATTAATTATTATTTATGTAACAAGTCCGCAAAATAGTGTTTTAAATTACAGGGTGTTTCAAGTTTTAGTGCCAGTCAAAAAATAAATACTTCTAGTTGCCCAATAGAAAAAAGTTATACCGCAAACGATAGAGTTTCTAACACGCTTCAATCTGATGCTTTAACGTTATCCAAAAGTTTCATGGGATGAGCGT
Organism: Tribolium freemani; assembly: GCA_939628115.1. Taxonomy (NCBI): domain Eukaryota; kingdom Metazoa; phylum Arthropoda; class Insecta; order Coleoptera; family Tenebrionidae; genus Tribolium; species Tribolium freemani. The sequence goes on along the minus strand of OW626785.1, from coordinate 11,300,205 downwards.
GAAATGCAAAAAACTGCATTAAAGTTTTTTTATTTTCAAATTATTGCACTCGTTTTTTATAATAAAATTCCTCCTATTTTTTTCAGTAAGAATTCCGAAACAGAACTAGTAAAAAACCCAAGGCGTTTTGAGCAATTGAAATTTTAATTTTGTTAAAATGAGATAAATGTTTTATCTTAGTTACCTTTGAGAAAACAGAGCTCGTGTCTTTGCTTGATTCACAAAAATTTTTGTACTGTCATTACTTGTCAAGTAATGATGTGTCATTTAAAAAATGCCCTTTCAATGGTTCTCTGAAGAAGAACTCTAAGTGGTGCTAATAGTGTAATTCTTGGTGCACCTTAATGTGACACGACTGGTCCTTGTGTCGTTTGTGCGCTCTAGTTCGGCCAATACCTGCGGCGTGTGGCGTAGTGAATTTCATTTAGACTTAAATTTGGATTATTCATCTCAAGATTTACTACTAACGTTTGATTTGGATCATGGGTCACATGAAGAATTTTGAGACCAAAATTTCCGTTTATACTAAAATTGGCAACAAGTTTTCGAAATAATTTTCGACTTGGATGTTCCTGGTTGAGAAATGTTTTGTCTACCGTTGTTCAGCTTGGATCGCATTTCTGCCACATTCACCATTTTGAGTTTTTCTTCAAAGGAGAATTGGAAATGTTGTGAACGGGAGAGTGGTATTGAGACGCTGGCTCTGGTTAAATGAAATTCACAACGCCACACGCCACAGGTATTGTCGAACTAGAGTCCACAAACGACACGAAAATAATAAATGTCTCCAATCCTACGATTTGTTAAAAAATATTTTTTTAAAACATGTAATTGATTCTTTATCATTAATAATTAAAGTAAATTGGAGTGAAGATAACTGAATAAAAGGCTACCAATAAGATAAGTTGTCTTTAAAACAACAAAAAAAAACAAACAAAAATACACGTTGCAAAATTTCGTTTACAAAAGTCAAAAGATAAGAGAATGAGGTGAATTTTCTAGTCATTATTAGGCTGCATTACTTTTTATTGATCAACTAATAACATGCCAGTCACATTTTTTATATCACTGAGTTACAATAATAAGGTATTATTAATTTATTGAGTTCGTTTAACAACGAATCTAGTGTGGAAATGACATTATGTTATGAAAACTGTATTTATGATAATTGATACTTTCATTATATGAATAAACGTACCATACCTTTTAATAAATGTGATAAAAAATTACTTAAAACTGCTTTATTTTATATCATCATTGAATAACAATGCAATCTTGAAGATTCAGCTTCGCTGTCGTTATTTATTACGCCATTTACTTGAATTTAATTGATCTAAATTGGTGTTAGAATTAAGCGAAATATCAATCCAGGAGCACGTGGAAACAATTTTGTGATGTGCGTCATAGATGAAGAACTATTACGCTATTGCCGATTTTATAAAGATTTTGATTACTTAAAAAAATCAGGAAATGTCATAAATTATTAATTCACTATAAGCTGCTTCAATTTGTATAGTCGTAGATATAAAATGTTACAATATAGTATTCTACATTGACAATTTTGGAAATAAACCAGCGAGTTTGATGAAACAGATACAGGACTGTTATCTAATGTATTAGCTGTTTCAAAACTATAAAAACGCCAACGTCGCATTTTACCGAATTATTTTTTCGCATTTTCTCTCAAAATTAGCTGTTATAAATTATTCATGCACTTCAAAGAAATAATAGCTAGTATAATTTATACTTTCAATGAGAGATCTAATCATTAATAACTATTGTACAATTTTATCAATCTTATTTAAAAAAATAATTCGGTAAAATGCGACGTTGGCGTTTTTATAGTTTTGAAACAGCTAATAACAGCTAATTTTGAGAGAAAATGCGACGTTGGCGTTTTTATAGTTTTGAAACAGACAATAGTAATAGTATCGTTTTTACGGTTTATCTATCCACCCTCCCACTACTTACCTGTAAAATAGCATAAGCAGAAAACAGAAGCCTTGTAATAATAATCACAGTTTCGTTTCGAAGAAATCGGTACACAAAATTGGGAAAAACAGAGGAAATCTCGACATTTGATTTATTCGTTGTTGAAGTAAAAAAAACACTTACGTATTTAGTGGTACTGTTTCCTCCAATCCGTTTTCTTGAAAATCATCTTTTGTCATATTTGTTGGAGATGTTACAGTGTCACTTTCGCTTCAATTCAAACCGGAATCAATTCGACAATGGAACACCAATCTGTGGATACAGTACCATTCAACTAAAACATATTGTATACAGTAATTTGTTAAATTGAAGCAGTTCAATAACGAACCTTGACTTTAAATAAATTTGTATTTGTAAATTTATTGCTGCAAAAGAAATAGATGAATGTATTTTAATTTCCTTAATCGAAACTCTCAATATTTAATTACTCTTCTTTTAATAAATGCTTGAAACATTTTTTTCGCTTGCCACCCGAGATAACTGAGATTAGATAATGATTTTAAATGTCAATCTGTGCATCTTGTAAAAAATAAAAATGCATCATATTATTTTAAGCGAATTATGATTGAAGAAGACTAGGTGGTACACCTAGAAGGTATAAAAGTGAATACAACGAAATGATGAAGATTCCTGGCCAACACTGGAATATTGATGTTTTTGTTAATTTGTTTTAAAATACGAGTTTATCCCAATTCGAATTAAACAACAATAAAGTCAGAAATACTTTGAAAAATACCTTCAAACAATTTACTTAATCATTTCTTTAGTTTTTGCTCGGATTTGCGTTATTATTATTAAAACACATGATGCGTGTGAATTTCCGGCTGTTCTTTCAAAGGTCAAATATCGCAAGTCTATATTTTGTGTATAGTTGTAAGGTATTTTACTTTTTGATTTTAATTAAGTGAATGAAATTTAACAAAATATACTGATTAAGATAACAACTTACCTATCAGTATAACAAATTAAGTAATAAAATTCATCATTTATTAAAAATTATGTAAAGTTCACTCATTTGATTATTCCTAACAATACTCTGCCTCATATTAAAAAACTCGAGTAAGTACTAAATAACAATCAAAGGAACTGATAAAAAGAGAATTCGGTTACAGGTTTGTGCAGAGGACAAAAAATTTGTGTGGAAATTAAAATTGCACAACTTAGAGCAACCACGAGATGTGAACTGAAAAATTCATGGTCATTGTCAGTTTGCCAAACTTAAAGTAAAAGTATTCAATATTTATAGTCTAACACGCGGTTTCAGTGTTTCCCTCGGAAGCAAATCGAAAATGTTTCAACTTTAATATTTCTTTTACTTTCATTCGACCACCACACTCCGTCTTCCGACAGCACCACTTGACTTATGCTCCAAGAGCTCAGTCCTCGTCCTTTTGCTCCTGCTTACCTACCTAGCTCTTCCCAGAATATTGTGTAACACTGTAACTCATAGTTTGTCTCAGTTGTCCATATAAGGAAGTCAAAGTTTTGCCTAACTTATCGTCAGTCAATTTGGGATGACGTATATTTAAATCACAATAGATAGTTACTGAACATCATAACATCAAGGACAAACTTGGGAAGAAATTTCAAAGTAAAAACTATCATTAGTATAGGTAAGAAGCGTTAAAGCTGAACTTGCGAATTACATAAGCAGACATATAACTTCACCAAAAATATTTTTAGTGTATACTGCTGAATAATCAATGAGCGATAAACGAGATCGCAATGTTTAATATGTCTAATAATAGATTCGCGTTTGACTTAATCCCGAAATCGAGTCTCAATATTAAGGAATAAAAAATTTGTTGGGCGTTATCCGGTCTTGCCCATAGTGCATCCACTCTTTTGATAAAATGCCTAATTAATATGGTAAAATTAAAATATCGTTTAAACTACAACTAGATGAACAAGTTATTATTCTTCACTAGGTTGAAATTTGAGCTACTTTCATGGAATCATTTTGGCTTTTGTTTTTGGAACTAGAAGACGAAATAAGATTTAAATATTCAGTACCCAAAAAACTTCAACTAATTTGCGATTTCTTCGGAAAAATGTAGAAATCTTGAATTATATTCTTAATACGTAAACGAAGAAAGATTGAGGACTAAAATTTTCGCGGGGAATATGAGAAAAGAATTGTGTTTCAACCTACAAGTGCGAGTACGGTTTAAATACAAAATAAGTGTAAGGACCAAAGTTGTAAGCCATTAAACTTACAAAAAAGTTATAGACGCCTCCTTTACCAGTTAAATCCGCTAAAGACATTAAAGAAAATAAAATGTTTCTTCAAGTTCCAATGGCTTTGTAAAGCATATTATTCCAAACGTGTCCAATGCGGTTTATGTTGGGAGAAAAAGCAAGCCAAGCCAAAGGGTGATTCCCTATGTCAAAACTGTTTAATCTGTGTACATTTTAGTGCTTCGCACTGTTGCACTTAATATAAGGACTATGGTGATATTTATTGAAGGGAAATAAAACACCTGTTCATGTGAAAAATTCTTGACAATTTATTTGGTATTTATACATACAAAATCAGAGAAACAAAATCATTGGCTACTTAAAGTCGCTCATATAAATACATATAACCTAAATCTTTCGGGGGCCGTTCCGACAAAGCAACTTTGTTGTCATTAAAGATGACCCATTGCCCATTTTTGAGAATATGGACCACATAGTGGCCGACCATTGTTGAAGTCCCCATATGAGAAACAAACGCCACCAATTTATACTCTAAAACACAACATAAAAAAATCATCCACAAACGTAACACACATACTTCCGTCCCCATCTCTGAATTCAGGCGGCGGCGGCGACATGACATTATCCAACTCATCCTGATGCGAAAAAATCCAATCCATCGCTCTTTCCACATTATTATCCGTTGCCTTCAGAGCTTTAGTTGCTTGATGATGGGTAAAACCCATGGCCACAATATTCGCCAAAGCTTCGGCATTCGGGGCAAACTGCGAACTCTCCGTTCCGGGAGGAACAAACGGGTCGGAAAAATCGGAATCCGTGATGTGCTCCATAATCCAGGCGGTGGCCGCTTCCAGACCGGAGTTATGCGTGAAAAACACCGCTCTTTTGCAGGCCTCTGGCGGAAAACCCATGTCAGCCAGCTGCGCCAAAACACCCTCGTCCATCACAGGCGCCGGGGGCTGAACTTTGGGCTCTGGAAGCAGTTCTTCATCTGATTGCGGGCCAGTACCACGTAAGGACGATATATCTAAAACGTCGGGCATTTCGATGGACACGTCTAGTTTAATCGGAACCCAGTCTTCTCTCAGCATGAATTTTTTTAACTGAATGCAGAGATAGTCTGGAAACGTTGCCAATCGCGTAGTTCTGCAAACTCCGACTTAGACAAACTTTAGTCTAATTTTCAATCACGACTTACTTCCGGGCTGTAACGTTTGCGTTGACTGCGGAGCTGTAAAAATTGTTAATGACTTCCGATTGCGTGAAGAGTTCTAAACACGAAAGGAAATTTATTTTTGGTCGCACGATGGTGTTTGCGAGGAGCTTTTTGCCCGTTTTTTCGGCCTCGAGCTTCTTCGTTTCGTAAGCTGCAACCTGATAACGAAATGTTAAAAAAAGTGCAAGTACACGAATTACATATTTGCGAAAAGAATTATGATTTATATTAAGTACCTCGTCTTTATTGATGGCTGCGTCCATTGGGATGATCAGTGGAAGAAGAACGTCCGACCTCGTCAAATACTTGACTTTCTTGCTAGCACTACATTGGAACTTCTCCTCCACTTTGAACTTAAAACAATCGCCCGGATTGACTTTATTTTTGCTATTCCTCTCCAATAGAGTGAGTATGTGAAGGAAGAACTCCTGGGCGTCTTGTTGCTTTTTGGTTGAAAATTCTGGATGTCCTCGACCGACTAAAGCTTTAAACATCAAGGGACAGATACCTGGAGGATCGGCATCTACCGGAGATCCTGCAGGTGGTGGAGCTGAATATTTTCCCGAATGCAGACCAACACCCAGTTTAGCCCTTACAAATAAAATAAGTCACAATTTAATTACAACCTATAAAGATTAATGTATTACATTTGGGCGTTAAAATCTTCACAGGGATCACCAACCACGTTGTTGAAAAACAACTCAGCGTCATGGTAGTATCTCTGGATGAAGTCTGGAATAGAGAAAACCATTTGCATCACGCTGTTGAGGTAACAGGAGTTGCCCATGTTGGTCATTCCGGTGTATCCAGGGCCGTAGATGGGTTTTAGTTGGCCGTCGCTTTCCTGCAAAGCCGACCATTCGTTCGATTTTTGGTTCAATTCCAGCTCGAGTTCGACCATCGATTTTTCGGTTTTTTCCATATTCGCGATATTTATTCCTAAGGACAAAAAGTGTGGTCACTATCAAAGCACTATCAGTACCAAAAAAGCAAAATAAAATCTTAAATAAGAATATTACGACCTTACATGTCACAAAGACTATTTATTGGATTTTAGCCACATCGAGATCACAAAAAACATGCAAACCACGGCGTTCTTCACAACCCAAACAATTTGTAAAATTTCAATTTTAACAACATATAATTGGAAAAGTATGTATTCTCCTAGTTCTAGCACAGTGTAAACAATATTTTTTACACAAGGCAAGGCAATACCAATAGAAATAGTAAACGACTACTTCTTATTCATTTTATTACATTAATAAGATTTATTCGTTTGATTACTTTTCATTAAAAAAAAATTAAAACCAGGTTTTTTAAAATAAAATTATTGTGTAACATTTTTCTGCAACAACTAAACGTTCGGACAAACATTGCCTTTTTAATTATTATTTTGTTTTAGAAATGTGAAATTCCACAGTAAACGGCAACTAAATATTGCTTTTACGTCTGTACTAGTGAATAATCCTGGCAGAGATAAAACTGACCAATATTTTTCAATTTGATTTTTTAAATCCTGAATTATTGTTTTTAAGTGGTTCTCAAATGGCTTTTCATTTTGTGTCAAAAAGTTTCTATGATATTTAAGTCTGGAATATTTGAAGACCATGAAAGAACATTTATCGTGTTTTCGCCAAACCATTTTTACTTGTTTTCGCTACTTATCTTGTGGGAAAATCAAATCACTTTTAGGGTAAAAAAACTGATGGTCGGTAATAAACGATTTTAAAAATATCTTGGAATTTTTCTGCATTCCCCAAACATCTTGTAGGATTTTATAGGACTTTTAAGGAAACTTCGCAATTATTTTAGGAGTCTTTGATAACCCTTACTAAAAATTCTAGGACTTTTTCTCTTTCATATTCAGTTCTCCAGTTCTGGCATAATTTTTTATATCACCTACTCCTTGGTGGTACTGCTGAATGATAATTTTAGAAATTTTAACGTTTGTGGGAAATCCACGACACATTTTCCTGGAAATTTCTCAATTTTTTTACTTAAGGTACTAGTTAGTGCCTAAATTCACTTTCATAAACATTTTTTTAAATTTAATAGATTATTATTTAAAGAATTCTGCATGGAATGGCACAAAAACGAAAAAGATCGACCGTTCAGTTTCGGAGATATTCAATTTCGAAGAATGAGTTCTTGATTTTCTTTTTAAATTGCGGCATATGGAGTGTAGGAAAAATTATTTACATATTTGGGTATTACCAATAAGACCTTTTTACGATTTTCATAAAAACTGAATCAACATTAAGCAACATCTAATAAGTATTTTAAAGAAAAAGTACATCGTAGTTATCCGCAAATTTTTGAATTATTATGAATGTATTATAATTTTTACACAAGATGTAACGATTACATCTTGCTGATTATTATGGTAGTTAATCAATTTATCTTCTACATCAATTCGGAATACATTATTAAATTTTTACTAACTAGAGCAATGGTTTATCATTAGTATTATTTGCAAAAAATGTTTTTCTAAACAGAGTTTTGATAGGGCCAGGCTATCATTAATGAGTCATTAGTTTTACTCGCAACTTACCCCAGTGTGCTAAATGCTGGACTAGATTCGGGTCTTCCACCATGTCATCTTCCTTGTAGCTGAACACATCACCTTTTCCTTCCTTTGTGATTGTCCCCAATTTAACAGCTAAGGGATGCCCAGTGGCATTATAACGTTCAATGGCGTGATTATTTCCTCCACTTCCGTCATAAAACCTTCTGCCACATAAGATAGACCCATCGGTTAAGTTTAGCCAAAGATTATCAGTTTTATCACATTTTTCGCACTGCCATCCAGATGGTGGAATCTTTTTCCCGTTGTCTAACTGTGGCAAATTGTGGGCAAACTGGGAAACAACCCTAGCTTCGCCATCCCACGTCCCCGTCAAAGCTTCCATTTCGGCTACTTTACTGGCCGAGGGGGCTTCCAAAATGCCCTCAATGGACGATTTTACCTATAAACACTGTGGGTTTCAAAAATAACATTTTTCAAATTCTCACGTACAATTTGGGGAAGCTCTGTGTTGGGCCAGGGGATAGTGCTGAAACCCGGCAAGACAACAATATTGTAGGAGTCCTCAAACTCAAACTTCTTTGACATTGCCTCTGGATCAAAACCTCCATCCACTCCAATCGCCAAGCGTGTGATTTTCTTCTCGGGTCCGTCGCCCTGTGGGGGTGATGAGACCTTAATAAAAACAACGTGAATTTACGCCCTGACGCAGTTTAGAGCAAGTTCTTACTTCATGACGCACTCGTCGGATGTGGAGATAAACGGCTTCTCCCGTTTTGTGGAAGTGTTTCTCGACGTAATCCCGTCCGAGTCCGAAGAAACTCTTCAGACTTATATACAGACCGGTCTCGGTTTCCTGAAATGTGGAAAATTGTGCTCGGTAAAATGAACATAACCTAGAATTTTTTATTATTCCACTGCTTACCGGATTGTCGAAAGAGAAGACACACTCGTCCTTGTATACTTTGCTGGTCGCAGTTGGAACTCTAATGCTTCCTAAATGTCGTGTGAGTAATTCCATTGTTTATGGTTTTAATCCTTTTCAACAATAATTTGAATTTTACGATGATGACAATTCGTTTGACGGCTTTGACGATGCAATGGACGCGATTGTCAACGGTTGCGCGCATACGCTGGTTTAAAATTTTTGGCGCTTATCAAGTAGTGTACAATTGGTTGCATAAACTTTAATTCAGGCAGAATGAAATTAAAACTTTGTAGGAGGACTACTTTAGGGACCGGTTTATAGAAGCGTCAATAATTTAATCCGCAATTAAATGCGTCATTAACTGATCACGTGACCAAATTGAAGCAATTTGATTGGTCCATTCGCGTTGTTAATTTTTTGCAACGAATTAAATTTTAACAAACCGACCGTTAAAGTTTTATGTTTCGAACCAAAAAGACGATTTGTGTCTCTAAAATTAAACATTACGTAAATATGAAATAGCGCTTTTTTAATGGTTGAGCAGAAGTCTTTAATTACTTTTTTGCTTTTTTATTTTTATTTTTTTGCGTACTGATACGGCGTTAATCTTATACATAAGTACACGAACACGAAATTCAATACCGGATTCTAGAACTCGAATCCTGGACTTTAAGATTTATCGTTACGTGTTTCACCAACCACATATTGGGATTATAAGGACAATAATCGTAAATCAATAATATTTTGTCATAAGAAATATAATAACAAATTGAAGTACGGAATACTATATAATGGGTTGAAATTGAGATTAGATTTACTGTTTTGTTGTAAATTGTATTAGAAATATAGGGACTTTTATATATAGGGTGTTTCAACGTAATTTTACGAGGCCTGCGTCTGTAAAATGCAATCAACAATACATATTCCGATACGGACTCGGAAAACAAATTTTGAAAAGTTGTACAACTTCCCTAGTTTGTTCACCCCTTAAAAAAGTTGCAAGGTTTTTAGTTATTAGCTGTTTAAAATTATGTAAACGCCAACGTCGCATTTTGCCAAATTATGTTTTTAAATAAGGTTTATAAAAATTTAAAACAGTTATTAATAATTATATCTCTCATAGAAACTGTAAATTACATTAGATATTAATTTTTTGAAGTGCATAAATAATATAACAACTAATTTTGAGAGAAAATGCGACGTTGGAGTTTACATAGTTTTTAAACAGCTAACAGTTATTGATTAAGTTAGATAGATTAGAATCATATTCATTCCGTCTCTTTTTAGAACACATAAAAAGTGTTTCTGAAAAACAGCAATTTATGACTATTAATGAAACAATGATTAGTTTGACAACTACTGGGTTTCCAAAAATTAAATAATTAAATCTGTATTTTTTGTACCTAGTGTTTTGTGACTTTTGTATATTTGGGTGCGTACATTATGCGCAGAACTCATAAAGTTGTGTGAAACACCCTGTATTATTACATTACATACAATAGTAAATAGTGTGATAATTTCTGAATCTCAGAATTTGGTATGTAGTCTACACCTATAAATGTAATCTGAAATATTTTATTCATTAAAATGAATAAAAAAAATGCTCAATCAATGTTTTGTCATAGAAAAGTTTTGTGATAGGAAAGGATAAAGTCATAAAAATGTTGGATGTCTTTTATCACTTTCTAATTCTTTCTAAGAGATTATGGTTTGAGACTTTTGAATTAGTCTGTAGAAAACACGGGATGTTGAAATTATTTTGGTTTAAAAATAATAAGTTAATAACAAATTAAATTTTGTCGACGATTTAACTATCTTGAAATTTTTGTCAACGAGAAATATTGAGTGAGAAATAGGTCGTTAACTAGCCCAAACTTTCCTTAATTCTATCATTTTTTAAATTCAAACTAACGAACGGTAAAAGAAACAGTATGAAACACTTGTTACAAAAGGTCATTCAAGCAATTGTTTGATTCTCCACTCGTTACGCGTATTTACCATTTTCACATTTAAGTGGGTTATTAAAAAAAGTACTTAGATCAATCGAATTTGCAAAGGGTTACATGTTATTTGAAAACTTATTTAAATATTCACTTTAATTGTAACTTGTAAACAGGGGATTTTTATGAACATTTGTTTATCATATTGAAGTTAAACAGTTTTAAGCAAGATAAGGAACAATACATTCTTTAATTTAAAAAAAAGAAAATTTTTTTCAAAACTAGTATCTAACCGTAGCTACAGCAGAAAATTATAATTTTAACATAAAACATAGGTGCATTTTAAAAAAATATATTATTTTTATTAAAGGCCAGTAAGATGAGGTACGAATTCAATTAATTATAATAAGCAGAGCTTAGAGATGTGTAAAAAATAAACCGAAAACCGTATATTGATACATTTCCTGGTGAAAGTTGATGCGCAAATTGACAAAAAATTCTGTTCGCGAATTTGTTTATCCTCATTATACTTTTACCCCAATAATTTAAAAATGATATGTTACAATTTGTTAAAAACCATTATTATTTTGACCAAATGATCCGTCATTGTTACTCCAACTAGTTCAAAACAATCATCAAGCAACTTTTATAATCGGATACAAAAGTTTCCGCTATAAATTACGGAAATGTGAATAATGATCACAATCAGATGCATGAAATATGGACCCTCCATTATTTTGATTGTTCATTTCCATCCAATGTGTGGTGAAAGTGACAAAACATTTTTTTCCACTAAATGTGTGCACTTGTTACATTCACAAGCTTTGCTTTAGCAGCGACTTCGGCAGTTTTGCTCGTGTTGGGTAAATAAAACCGTTTTTATTTCTCACATTCGGAATACAGATTAACAGTGTCAAGTGTAAAAATTTGCAGCAGCAACCAACGGAAAACTGAAGAACAACACAATGCCAACACAAACGAACAATATCGAGAATAATAATAATTACACCAATCTGCTTGATCCCGATGGCCCCAACGTACAGTTTATTTTATTCACCAGGTCCGACCTCAACTAAATAAATATTAGAATAGCCAAAACCCTAAAGTTTGGAATATTTCAGGACCCATCCTCCATTTAATCTCCGAATTAATGATTTCAACGGTTTAAAAAAATCGGGATTCAATTTCACCAATCCGGTCAAAATAATTATCCATGGCTTTCAAAGTAGCATAGAGGAAGACATTTTTGTGGTCAACAAAAACGGTTCAAACTCCAACCGTTGTAATCCCGATTGAATAATTCACTTTTCAGCTTATTTAGATTCGGGTGATTACAATGTGATTGGGATGGATTGGTCCGTTCTGTGCGAATTCGAGTATTTATCGGCAATTGGCGGGGTTCGAAAAGCTGGCAAAGTTTTGGGCGAGTTTCTCAATTGGTTGTCTTTACTTGGGGTCGACTACAATAACATTCACCTGGTTGGGCACAGTCTGGGGGCCCATGTGGCGGGAATTGGGGGCCACGAAGTCAAAAACGGGAAAATAGGACGCATTACAGGTATTATTGCAACCTTGCGGTAATTATGAAATTAACCTTGCGTCATGTGAAATAAAATACTTCCCTTTGTGCTCAAGTGAAGTAATAAAATTTTACGTGTTCAAGGCCTTGATCCTGCGGCTCCCGGTTTTAAGGACATTGAGGCCAAGCTGAAACTGGACGCAAATGACGCGAAGGTTGTCGATGTCGTGCACACATACATGAAAGTATTAAGCCTTGCACAACCTGTTGGTCACGTTGATTTTTACCCCAACGGAGGAAGACGCCAACCCGGTTGTCCCGAAATATCTGACATCTGTATGTAAATTTTTTCATCCGGTATTTGCGCAAGAAATTAGGCAAATGTTGCTTTAGGGAAGTTTAGTGAAAGTGTGATTTGTAACCACGCTCGGGCTTATTATTATTTTGCTGAATCAATAAGGAACAAAAGGGCTTTCAGGAGCAACAGATGTAACAATGTGGAGGAAGCTCTTCGTATGCGTTGTATTCAGGCGACAAGTGTTTACATGGGACAAGTCGAGTCTTATAAGTAATGTGGGTTGATTTGGTGTTTGCTTTCCTTGAATTTGATTTTTCAGAAATGGGCTTTATTTTTTCAGGACCAATTCTAAGAAACCGTACAGCCTGAGTCGCTGAATTATCAACTGCAGCACAGTTTAAATGGATCACAACTTTTTTTAATTTAATAATAATTAATTGCTGCGTGGGTATAAAACCAAATAAATAGGAGTACCTTCGTGTTAATGCTCCACTTCAGTTATGGAACAATGTATTTAGTATTTATGGAACAATATTATTGTTGTAAATAATTCTTTTGTCACGTCAATACAAGGTTAGTCTGCCAAAAGTATTTTTGGTGTATCTCAACAACTAATAATAATCACAAGAATTATTCACCATGTGCAATTAAATACTTTTTTTTTCTTTACATGTGAATTTTTTCAGAATTTCTCTACAATTTCTTACGATAATTAGTAATTAATTAGTTAATACAGGCTGCTCAAAAACTGGCGCACCAACTCAGTGGTACGTTGTTGAGAAGCATATGTAGATTACGGGAAAATTTTAATTCCTAGTCATATTTAAAAAAATCTAGAGCTACAAACTTATTTTGTTAACTTCTTCAGTTTTCACTATTTTTCAATGTTTTTATGTTTCACACTAAGTAATCGTTCCTTAACAAAACGATGAATAATTATTTTTAAATTTACTACCTGACCTCAGCAGTTTTTTAAATTTAAAAAAATTAAAATTCATCAAAAAAATCACAATTTGTAGATGTGCCAACACTGGGAATTATTTCCTAGGAAACCGTTTCAAAATTAATTTATTTTTATTGTTGTTCAAATTCCGCCTGTTAGACAATGTTGCCACATATCATTTATTTAAAATTTGTTATTTATCAATAATTTTAATACAAAGGATTTTTTTACTATTTTTACCTTTATACAGGGTGATTCACATAACTTTACGACTCTGACGAACTTTAAATGCAACCCATTATACATTGGAAGTTGAATTGCGCGTAAATTGGCCAAAACAAAAACACCAGAGACTGCAATAAGAACCTAATTTTGTAAGGTTTGCAAAGAATATCCAAATTACAAACAAACTTATTATTATTAGTGTTTTTGAATCAAGTTATAGTTGAGTAATGTATTACTGGTTGCATTTAAAATTCATCAGGGTCGTAAAGTTATGTGAATCACCCTGTATGTAAGCAATTTTTTTGAACACCCGGTATATGTCGCTGAGATACAGTAACAATATACTTTCAGCAGATCTTGTACAAACTTTGCAAAATTAAGACCTTGTATAGTTTAAGATTTTTTTTTGACAATTAAATAAAATTTAAAAATAAATGTTTTTTGCTGTTATTTTGAAGATTCAGAAGAAATGCTGCTCGCTTTTAAATTAATAGGTAATTAGATTACTTGTATGAAAATAAACGATTTCAAAATTAGTTACGTAGCAATTTTTTCTTCGAGATTTTAAAGGACTTCGAATGTACTAGTAATTCTGTGGGTATTGGAATTTTTTAAAGAAATATTTTCGTTCGTTTAATTTTTAATTCTGTCTTGTGAATACCTAAAAATTAGCACAGGTTCGGGAGTTTTTTATATGACCAGCCTGAAATAAAGAAAAGTTTCGTTAATAAAGAGCAACTTAATTACGATTGCCTGGTAAGAGAAATGTTCCCTGCAAAAATATCAAATTGCGTGATGAACATTCAACTCAGCTGTTCGAAACACCAGACAAAAGAAACTACGTAAAAATTACATTACATCCTGGAGAGATATTTCTAAATTGAGTAATTTTTCAGAAAGTGTTCGCACGCTGGCATGAAAAGGTTGGGTTATTTTGGGATTAATAATTTTATTTTTAAATGAAAACTAGCCTTACATTCATCTTTCCTATATTTAATAATACATTGATTCTGGATTGTCAAGATTGAAGTCACATATACATAATACAGTAACTAAAACTAACAGAAATACAAAAGCTAGAACTACTTACTCATTTCTATTTAAAAAAGCTTAGTACACATATTGGTTGAGATCTGCAAAAACATGCACTTAACTTTTTAATTAAAATTAACCAAAACTTATAATTGAAACAATTAATACGTAACACTGCGACTACTTTACTAAATGTAATACAGTCTTCAACCATTGAAAAATAAAGCGAGTGGTATTGCTGCACCTGACGCCATGTCGCTACAACACGCTTTATAAAACTGCACATTATCTCAACATAATAAAAAAGTAGATCGAAATCACTAACTCTTGTATTGACAAGTGATCAAACCTGTGTTACATGTCGGTTGTTGAATTCAGCGATATTTACACCACTTATTAGATAATCGATAGACATCAAGTTATTAAATATGGAAGAATTAGTTGTGGTCTATGTCCACAAAAACAATGAAACCATGCCCTTGGTGTTCAAAACTGTTGAAAGTAGTGGGAAAAAACAGTGTGCAGTATTGTCTTGATATGCATAGTTTGTGAAAAGTACGAAACGCAAAACTGAACTGTGACTGCACACAAGGCTTCACATAAACTGTTTCCCTTGTTAAACACTTGAAAGAATTAAATTCTGGGCATCAGTCATTATTTTCTGCACATAAAGAAGTAATTGCTACGATGTGACTAGTACATGTTTAAGATATGATACAGGAGTTTCTTTTCCCGTGACGATCCCTAATTTGTTGCAAGTGTTGAAGTTGGACGGCTGAAGGAATCATCGCAGCATGAGAGGGCGTCGAAGGCGGAGGCCCTGATTGCGAGGGTAAAGATTGCCTCCTCCGACGCCTCAAAGCCGGACTGAGGTTGTATTTGACCTTAGCCTGTGTTAAAAGCTCTTTGAAAACCTTGGTTATGTTCGTGTTCTCTTTCGCCGAAGCTTCCACAAACCCGTTCTCCCAATCGACCGTCACGACAGACTCAGTTGTTGCAGTATCAACCTGTTTTCGGCAATATTTAAAATTCTGTTAGTGAAGTCAGGCATGAGCAAGTTGTTTTCCGGTTCATTGCTTACAATTTCATTCAACAATCACCGTTTCGTAACTAGCCGTACAGAACCGGCGATACTATTGAATTTGATTTGTTAATAACTTTGTTGTCGTTTGCACAAATTGAGATAACGAGGAGACCGTCAGTGTTCATTACGAAAATTTCTGCGAGAGATAAAATAAATCTGTTTTATAATAATGACTTTTTCTTTCAAACTTTCAGTTTACGTTGTTCAAACGCCTGACTGTTTTCATCAAGATTATCTAAATTTATGTCTCACTGTTGGAGGAAAAAACGATTTGGATTCGAGAACTGGTTTATGGGCGGGTGTTTCTTTTAAACCGATCCGTCGGCAATATTTTTTTAAATGAAATTAAATTTCGAACCTTTCCTAAAGAGATCAAGAAGATTCACAAGCACAGACGCATTTTATGAAGCGATCGAAGCAAATTACTCTAAATGGTGCCTTTCATTAAATTTATGTCGTATTTAGAATAACTTTTTTCTGTTCCTAACAAATTACCTTTCTGCGTAATAATTTTAAAAAATAAGCAAACATTACTTTTCTTAATTTTGAATTGATTGAAATGATCTTGAATAATAGTAGATAGTGTAATCTAGTTTACTTGAATGTTAATTTGCAAGAAAGTGAAATAACTAAACTTTTCAAGGAATATGTCCTTGGAAATTTTGAACGGTTGAGGCTTCTGACTAAAACACAAGTTAAACTAAAGAGCGAATTTTAGCTTTAAACCAAGCTAAAAAGTTAAGTTCAAATAAGAATGGTGGATGCGCCTGGGTAACATTTAAAATTTCTAAACTTCCTTATGACGTGATGCTTATAACACACTTAAATGTGTTAATTTTCGTTACACGAGGTATTATTATTTATTATTATTTAATAAGTCAACTCGCCAAAATTTTAGATAATTAGTCGTGAAAGAGAGGTTGAGAAAAATCAAAGTCAAAAAAGTTTTAAGTAAAATAAATTTGTAAATAAATATTGTGTCTAGAAATAATATACCATCGAAAAGGTTCAAGTTTTCCAATCACAGCGTACGAAATAATCAAAATTCTAATTGTTAAACAAACAATTAAATATTTGAATGCGTAATAAAAATGGTGGATGCGCCGGGCTAATTTTTTATAGCTAAATTTTCTTTATTTTAAGCAAGAGATTTTCTTTTGAAACAGTATATTTAAATTATTATTGTGTTATAAACATTCTTAATAAATATTTTTACGATGATTAAAAAATATAAAACGAAACACTACATAAAATGTTCTTTCTTTTGATGAGTTCCACTGATGTTGAGAACACACCTAAATATGCTTGCAAATTCTGAAAGGTTGAAACTTTTAGTCTCAATGTATAAACATATGTATAAAATGACACGTGAAAAACACTAATTTTCATCGCGGAAATGGTGGAGGCGCCACAGTGGGACGGAACGAACCAAAAGTACGACATCGGCTCAAATTAAAATTTTATCTTATTACCCAAAAAATTAGCTAAACTGTTTTAATTATACTTTCTGTAGTACGTGAGAAAGCAGTGAATTAAGTAAACATAGATTTTTTGCCATTTTTCTCAGATATTTCATTTGAAAACCTGACAATTTTGAAAAATTTTGCGTAATTCCATCTTTAACAAATTCTTTGATTAGAGCCTGCAACTGATAATTTTTACCTTTTAAGGGTTTACAGATCTTTGATTATTATTCCACTTCATCTATTTATTTCCAGAAAGTGTTTTATATTTCACTTTTTACCATTTTCTCTTATAAAAAAAACGTGGTTTTCAATGATATTTTTACAAATACAATAATTTAAAAAAAGTTCCAGGGTGTTCCGGAAAACCGACTTTTTTCTCTTTTTCTTTAGGTATTAGGTGAGAGAAATTCATAATAATCATATTCGCCACAATCCGCCCAGAGTCGGTATAGTCACCTGAAGTCGAGGTCTTAATATGCTGTATATCAAAAATGGACTGTCTCAATAACTTTTAATCTTTTGAAAATAATAGTCAAGAAAAACTACTTTGAATGCAAGCAGGAAGTTTAAAAACAATTTTAAAAACATTGTTTCTTTCATTCCCATATCGCTACCCTTACTTTAACATTTCAAATTTTCACTTCTTACTTTGTAAAATATCATTTTAAACGTGGAAAAAATCTCATTTAACGGAAAGAAAATAAATTCTGTCAAATTGTTTATGAGTCAAAAATGCTTTTAGTCTTAAAATTATAAACTACATGTGATTTTAAGTCAGTTTAATTTAAATTCAAAACATGTTGGTTAGTATTCTTTGTCGAACTTATTTTTTTGTAAAAACAGTAATTATGGTTTTTTGCTAAAATACTTTTTATCTAAGACACTGCACTGAAAAACTTTCAATCAAAATAAAATTAAAAAGGTATGATACAATATAGTATTCTTACATATAAGTTTTATAGAAAATAGTACAGGTAGAAATACAGGCTAATCCAGCCTAGCTCTCATCTTCTGTAGCTCGGTTATTATTAAAGTTGGGATTTTGATATCTTATAGATGTTATTTATATCCTAGAACACATTTTAGTAAAATATTTCTGGTTATACATGGGGTTCCAAAAAGTATGACATCATAATAAAATGCTCTTACTTTTTGTGCTCATTAGGATACCTTTTTTGCTTCTAATGTTTTTTTTCAAATCGTTTCAGGAATTATTACGGTAAAAAAAATAAAACAAGAAAATCGGTATTACACCATTAGTTTTAAAAATTAATTAACAATGGAAGCAGAGCTTTTTTGATGGCATTATTACCAAGTACGTGCCTTAGGTCTAACAGACTTGTTAATCAAGCGTGATTAATCTGAATTACTACAGGGTGTTTACAAATTACTTTTTAATTAAACTTTTTAAAATTTAAAGCCTTTAATATTGTTTATTTCAAATGGCAACCCTTGTTTATTTTTATATCATTCGAAAGAGAATTAAATGTCGAACATTTTTTGTTACCACAACTTTAACGTGAATTCTAAGACATTTGGAGCTATTTGCTGAAAACTTGTTTTGTCAAGTATCAATCAATGAGAAATTAAAAAACAAAAAATTGTTGTTATCACAACCCTTATGCAAATCCTTATACATTGGGAGTTAATCTCTGAACCGATTTGAAAAAGTTTAAGGGTCATGTAACAGGTTAAAAAGGTATCCTAATGAGCACAAAAAATAACTAAATGATGTCATATTTTTTTTTTGAGACAGTCTGTATAATCAAAAATATTCACTAAGGTGAGTCTTAAAGTGTAAATAACGTCTACAAAATATCAAAAGTCTAGCTTTACTAATAACTGAGCTATAGAAGACGGGAGCTGAACTGGACCACTCAGTATAGATAGGGATACAAGCAAGTCCTATGTACATCAAATAATATAAAAATATTCTATTATACTTGTAACTAAGCGTTTCTAGACTTTACAGTACGTCTTTATTATGCTTGTGCCTAATTTTATGGTTAAAATTTAAAAGAAACCAGGTTTGAGCAAAATATTGTAAACACTCTGTATTTTTGTAAAAATTTTTGAATATTAATTTCATAATAATGTTTCTCATCCTTGAAAACATGAGCGTACCAAATATTAAGTTATTCTTGCCACTTTTACATGCTCTATATCCCATTTCAGTTCATTGTAGAATTTTTCAACAACGCATTTGCATTTTTTGGAGTTTCTGGTGGGTTTTCTTGGATCAAAATTTGTCGCGGGGATTTAGCTTAACACGGAGTTCTTCTCTTATACAGAAACTCTCAATTTGTGCTTTATTTTACTCCAAAAAATTCAAATGGGCTGTCAAAAAATTCTATTATGAAATGAAATGGGATATATTAGCTGTTTCAAAACTATAAAAATGCCAACGTCGCATTTTACCGAATTATTTTTTTTTAATAAGGTGGATAAAAATGTAAAATAGTTATTAATGATTAGATCTCTCATTGAAACTATAAATTACATTAGTTATTCATTTTTTGAAGTGCAGGAATAATTTATAACAACTAATTTTGAAAGAAAATGCGACGTTGGCGTTTTTATAGTTTTGAAACAGCTAATATGTCCATGTCCATGTCGCCAAGGCGCCTGGTTAATTTGTTCTGTTTTAAAAATAAGGTTGTTTGATTTACGTTGCATTGATTTAAAAACATAAATAAGGTGTTGTCCTTGATAAAAATACACCTAAACGTTTTATTTCTCTTTCACTGTGTATACGAATTATTTGCATTCAAGTTTAGTAAAAAACTTCCTACCTGTCTGTTTCCGGTCAGGTCGATTTTGTTCCCAACAACTACGATAGGCACATTAGTCGTGGCCTTAGTTTCATGTATTTGATCTCTTAAGGCTCTCGCTTCCTCGAACGTGGAACTGTCAGTCACGTCATACACTAAGATGAATGCATCCGCCGAAGAAATTGATAACGCTCTCATAGCAGGAAATTCATAAGAACCAGCAGTATCTAATATGTCTAACGTTAAATGAACTCCAGACACGTTGAATTCCCCATGATGCATCTCTTCAACCGTACGTTTATACTTGGAGGAAAAGGTTCCGTATAAGAATTGTGTTATGATGGAAGACTTGCCGACTTTAGCCGCACCCATTACTACTATCTTATGACGAACGCTGTTGACAGGGCCCACACTGTCGTCCTTTTCCAACGACTCCACATCTTCACTCTTTTGGGACCTGAGAACCCTAAACAGTATTGTCAAACTGTCACGACAATGCAAAAATTCATTAAACACAAGTACTGTGTAAATAACTTTCCGGAAAGCCTTAATTGTAGCACAAAAGTGGATTATCCACCTCATTTTTCCTGCTTCCTAATCCTGTTCCAAAGTTTAACTTGCGTGCATGCAAAAGTTGGTTTTCAGCTTTAGCCAAATCCACAAACCGAGTTTTTTCCAACTTTTGGCAACAACAAAAATTCTTGTAGTCATGAATAAGTATTTCCAGCTGACGAAAGTCAAATTAAAATAATATGAATGTAAAACGCTTTCCAAACTTTACTGGATTGAAATTCAAAGTACGTAAAACAAAGATCAATAAGGAATTAATTTAAGCAGTTTAAGAAACTCTTGCCTTGCAATGTGTGGCAGTACAACATTATTTTGTTAATTATGGAAACACTAAACACTCAAGTTTCTCTAAAACTATAAACATTTCCTAAATCATTTCATCAATAATTCAAGGGAGTATATTACGTATTCAAGCGCCATTTCTGACCTTCCTAATTAAGTTACGCGTTTGGCTTTATCATTATAAAGTTTGCCCTGCGTTTCAAGATGCTATTGATATAAAAATTATCCAATTTGAGAGATGCTAAATCCTTGCTTTTGTATGACTTTAAGCACTCCAGAATCTAGTTTGTGATTTTTTAAAATGAAATAAGTATTACTTGAAAGCGGCAAAAGAACCGTTTCTAGTGATTCATTTCATTAAGATAAAGTGACTGCGTCATGTTCTGATTAAAATTAGCAGACAAGACTACCGAAGGCAAAAGTTTCAATATGTTTATTTAATTACTTTTAATTACAAAATGTTTTAAAAACATGTGATGTAGGCGGGACGAATTAATTACTGTAACGAACGCCATTTCTGTTTTTTTTTCCTATTTTCAAATTTAATTTGTAAATACATCAAAATTGCTCAAATGCACTTTTTCCAAAAATGTTTAACAACATTTCCGAACTTCTGTTTAATTTTTTAAGTTTTAGTAACAACATTGTTACATCAAATATCGCTCGCATTGAAATAAAATCGTAATAAATTTATTATAATGTACTTAATCCCACTAAAATAATTCATTATTTTTGTGAGTGCCTAAATAAATTTACAATGGCCAAGTTTAAACCTAATTTTCCTAACAAAAGTTACAATTTTGTTTTCTGTGTGTTCGAATTCTACAAGATTTAAAAAATCCAATTCCATTCCTATTTTCTGCATATACCATGCGAGTATGTTTAAATATTTGATTGAAGTTATTTTTTACGCAAGGTTTTTTACATCCTATTTATTATTTCATACAGATGTGGTGTTTGAATAAATTATTCAAGAGAAGAGGAAGTGTGATTAAAATTGTGTTCTATGAGCAGTCACTGCATTATAACGAGTTTTTTTACAAAGATAAATTATTTATTATTTTACACGTACAACTAGCTAATTCTATTTTCATAATTTTTAGTTTTTTTGTTGTTCCTTGTTATTTTCAGTCGATCGTTACCCAAAAACGTAATCTGCATAAATCAAAGAGATACGAGTACAGTCCCTCGATAGCTTTTTTGCCTGGGGAGTTATATTAGTTGACATAAATGGGATATTATCTACTTCAACCGGAGATAAATGTTCTAATCTCCTGAGAAGTCTTATTTAACACATCACTGAGCATTACGTTCACATTTAAACAATTCTATTATAGTACAAACACAATGATAATGACACAATGATCGAGTTTTGGAAAAAATGACACAGCACAAATAGGTTTAAAATTGTGCAAAACACCAGTTTCGTTTCGTGCAAAGCTGCAAAAAGATCTGCAATTTTTATAAGCTGTGGAACGTGGACGCATGTTCACCGCAATGGAAGCGCTATTTTCTGAAACAATAAGCTAAGCTCGAGGAAAATTACAAAATAATAACCTTCTATTTAAAAATCTCGAGAGATAAAATGAAAATTTCAACCCCTATTTCGCACAAGAAGGCTAATACAATATCAAAATTTTTAGTTCCATTTATTTGCGTAAGAACGAGAGGAGATAAAAACCGATTAATTGAGAAAATGCTCGTGTAGGAAGACGCCCTGCGTCTGGTTTTGCTTACTTTTTCTCATCACGAAAGTTCTGAAATGAACTTCCCGCCTATATCCTGGTTTTCCATAGTCTCGTTACACCCTCAAGAGGGACGTTCTCCGGAAAAAACACTCAGAACTCGTTTTCATTACGATTCAATTCACTCGCATTCTCTTTTTTTTTGATAAACAAAATTAATCATTAGACGGAGAATTAGAGTAGCAAAGATCAATAATGTACAATTCAGTTAAATCCTATTACACTTCGGCTGCAGCTACCGGAAGAGAATATAGCCAGAATCCAGAATTAATTAATAAAGATGTTTGATTTTAATTTTGATCGTGTAATTAGTAACGTGTGGTGGTAATTTTGGTAATATAATTACACCAAACCTGCATAACGCAGTACACTGTTAACACCATATTTATTAGATAATCTCCGCCTATATTCTCCATTAGTACTTGCAGCATGAGCATGTATTGGAAAGTCCATAATTTTTAAAGATAATTAAATATCAATTGAACGTAAAATAACACATAAAATCTGCACATTTAAAGTGGAAAAAAGAAAGGTCACAAAGAACCTTACAACTTGTCTTAATACCAAAGACTCACTTCTAAAAACTGACACAAAATTTTAAGTCTAACTTTTTTTCTTTAAACTCTTTCAGTGTAGTACCAGATTATGTTTAGGTTCTAGATATGAGACAATACAGGGTGTCCGTTTTTCCAGCTCTACCATGGGGATCTCAGTTATTATAAGAGTTACGAGGTCGGTTAAATTAGGGCAAAGTTGCGCATTTTTATGCTGAACAATTACCTGAAAGAAAATTTGATGGATTATTTTTAGTTTTTGAATTATTGAGAAAAATCAAAAATTTGTATTTTTCGTTTTTATTTTTTTAAGCGAAAACTAAGAAAACTAGACGTTTTAAAGTAAAACATTCTTCAGGCACTTTTTTACAAGAAATCTAAATCTGTCACCGCCTGCTCCAAGGCGTTCTTCGTGTCATAGTTACAACACTCAACTTTCGTTTTTCTTGTATTATTATTATATTTAATACTTGTATTTTTGAAAAGTCTTTTTGTTCCTGATTACAACGATGTATCACATGATATGATCGAATCTTACATGCTGATAAAATTAAGAAAAAATTGTTTTTGCAAAGAGTTCTTTGGAAAAAAAACGCCAAAAATCTTGTTTAACAAACTAACTTTTGACAGTTCTATTAAATAAGCTAGCAGAATTTTTATAACTTTGTCTTGTTTTGTTTGTCTTGTTGTTAGCTTATCATGTCGTTTAGTTTTTAAATAAGTAAGCTTGGCGGAAATGTGGGCCTTCCAGATCCAAATTCAGTTAAACTTCCAAAATCTTGTTTGTTTAAAAACAAAATTGTTGACGTTTTTTCCAAAGCACTCTTCGCAAAAATGGTTTTTTTTCATTTTGATCAGCATGTAAGATTCGATCATATCATGTGATACATCGTTGTAATCAAAAATAAAAACACTTTTCAATAATACAAAAATCAAATATTCCGTCCATAAGAAAAACCAAAGTTGAGTGTTGTAACTCTGACATCAAGAACGCTTTGGAAAATGCGATAACAGATTTAGATTCCTTGCAAAAAAGTGCCTGAAGAACGTCCTAGTTAAAAACGTCTAGTTCTTAACACCCCGTATGTTATATTCGGAGGTAGTCGATAATTGTGCTTTGCTAGATCACAAATACTTTTACAACATCCACAAAATTCACACACTTTTAAAATCTTTCTACATACATAGAAAGCGTAAGCATAATTTTTAAAGAACAAAAACACACAATAAGATTTCTATATTTGGAAACAAATTTATAAGTATGTGGGTTTTCTAAGGTTGGCTAAGACAAGAAAGGTTTTGAACTTGTCTTGAATCATTACTAAGATCAGGACAAGGCTTCAATTTTTTTTAAGAAGTCCAAGGCACGACTTTATGTGAACAAGACAAAGAGAATACTTGACAAAACTTTAACGTTTTATTTTGGTTCAAAGACGTCTTATTTCGTTTGATAGTATTTATGTCTAATTTGAACTCAGTTTTTCTTATTTTTATATTGTAATTTTAGCAAATATTTATGTAAAAATGTAGGTTTTTAAAAAAATATAGTAGTGAAACATAATCTTTATAAGGAAAAAAGTATTTGATTCTTTTTTCTTTCAAAATTGCCTAATTTATCCTTTGTGAGAAAAGTACCAATTCATTTTTTGTCTTGTCAATCAATAATTATTATTTTTATTTTAGCTGTAGGTATATAATTATTGTTAGGTTAACTTAAATAAGATAAATGCAGTTGTTCCAAATTTGGAGCAGAATTTCGTTGATCACTATTGCATGCAGCTTCCTACTCTAAATTTTTGACAACTGTGAATTTATTGAAAGGAAATAAAAACGTATCGAAATCATTTTTTATGAAACCTTTTAAACGTTTTTAAACATTTCTGGTGCAGACTCCGTGTAAATAAAAATTTGATGCTGCAGAATTTTGTGTTGTGTTTCATGGTTGATAAAAAAGTTTGAATGAGTGTTACATTTAGGAAAAAGCCACAATTGCGCTAATAATTCTGTTTTACTATTTGTGCAGACCGTGCAGTTTTAATCATTTTTATGTGTTTAGTCCACCGCTTAAAAAGCCATAAAAGCGTCCAAGCGCAGCAACCACGAAAAATGCTCAATAAAAAATTGGCGTTATTAAGCTATTGTAGTGCACTCGTGTATTATACGAATTCCTGGGAAACTGAACTTGACTCGACCGAAGATTCCGAAAGCATTCTATTCAAAACAGGTGCGCTATTTTCTTTTGAATAAATATTTATAAAGCGAATAAAAATTATTAATGTTGGAAATAATAATATGTTAGATAAATGCGTGCTTTCTCAGGAAACAGCGATTTATTTCAGCTTGATGTGGGTAGGGCGGGCTGAAAAATAGATATCTAGCAAAGATGGAAATTAATTTACATTTAAATTGTACGGTGCAAACGAACATAAATTACTTGGCCTATATACGTCGGCGTAAATGAATTACCTCGCTGATAACTTGCGTTGTCGCACAGTGGATTTGGGCAGCGGAAGGATCTATAGAAAATAGCTCGCCGGTTTGTTGTCAACAGTAAAGTCTTTGCTTTTAAAAAATGGAAAATGTAGAATGCAAGGAGCACTTTTGTCTCATTTCTTGCAGAACTGCAATATGCGACTACTTAAAATGGGTACTTGTGTAGCGCAGAAAGCGAAGAGACAGATGGGATTACTATCGAGTATCGAATCGTATTGTTGCACGTCCAGGAGGATGAAGGAAATAAAAGATTGACGTCAGCTGGCGCAAAGATATTTTACGAGAACATTTTTTATCATTCGTTTTTTATTCCCCCAATTTCAATAATCGTTTGGTAATTTTTGTGTGAGGATGGGGAGACTTCGACAAATACTCTCGTATTATGTGCAAATATTTATCTTTGGTTTACTGGGTTTACACAAAAATGTTGGAAAAAATTCCTAAATTTAATTTAAATTTAAAGTGGAGGTAAACAATCTGAGCATAAATACACCTTTTGAATAAAAAACGTCTTGTGGGCACCATAAATTCAGCCACTTGAACAATTCCGAGTTTGCAGGCCTGGGAAAAGCGGATTCAATTTTTAATATAATACGATATTAGTCCACCACGTTGTTGCTTTCAGAATGGAATGTGATCTTTTAAAGCTTCATTGTTGTCACCACTTGTTGCATTCCTATTTAAAGTAGCATTGTGCTATATATAAAGATATTGATTTATTCTGTATGTATTGGCGTAGTAGAGTGGAATAAAAGCAAATTTTCATAATATTCCAACAGTTTTTTAACAATCAATTAGCAAAAGATGGGAGAAACTGTGAAATATTTGCATACCTAGAATTGTGTAGACGTTTGTCTTCGTCGGGCTCCTCTTTCAAGAACGAAGGTTGCAAGCTAAACCGCCTGCGAAACTGGTGCCGACCCTTCATCAAATTCTTCGAATTCGACGCCAGTCTTTAAGCTGAAATTAAAACCATTTAACAATTTTTAACACAAAGTACACACAGACAAGAGATTCATTTTGATAAGATTATTTGCACAAAAAATGCCTTTTCGATTAAAGCACGTCCAACAATTTTTCAGAGTTTACTCAAATGTAAAAAAACGCTTTAGAAATACTGGTTGATTGATTGCTTTATCGATTGAGCCCCGACTAATCCATCGCTCCAAGTAGTGTACACCCTTCAAATTAAAAAAAAAAAACTCACAGAATTTGACTAGGCACTAGAACGGACCTAAATTGATAAAAGAAATCATTCATTGGCAAAACCTGGCAAATTAATGAGCTAAAGCTATTCAAGTTATTTTTTACAAATATTATAGAAACTTAACACAAAAGAATTAATAATATTGAGCTTGCGTTCGTACCTAGGGCGGTTTTTCCTTTCATTTTTATTTTGAACCATAATAATTAACTAATAATATGTAAAATTTGAACTTTGCCTAAGAAAGAGCAAAAAATGTTAACTGACGCATATATTCGGTTAACCTTCTCCTTTGGTTTTTAATGCCAAAAGTACTTGAATAAAAAAGCTTCAAGAAAAAATTGGTTTCAATATGCCAGGCGGATTTATAATTTAATTAAAATAAAATCGTTTTAGAGGACTACATTAATCACTTTGGGGTGGGACAGATCATGAATTTTCGAGCACAGTTTTGCTCTCGAAAATTGCTCGATCTTATTGAATCGTTTCCACGTGGTGAGTGCTAATCTAATAGGTTATTCGATTTGTTTTCCTGCTCGCTAAACACACCAAGTTAATCTTCTTATCGATATTGATACTTCCCTTAAAGGTCTTCGTATATTTGGTAGCCGACTGTTTTGCTTTACGCAAATACACAAATATACAAGAATCAAAATTGATTGGTAATAATAACACTAGTTTGCAAATAATAACTTCTTTTATATCTTCGCCGCAAAATTAAGGGATATTTCTATATTTTCATCTTGGCATAAAAGATTTGTATAAACTTACTTATTTTTAGAGAAAATAAATTATTTTTATTATTTCTTATCGTTTCTTTGTGAATTTTACCCAGTAGAACTGGAAATTATAAAAACATTAAAATAAAATAAAAAACCATTCAGGTGTCAATTTTTTTAATGCACGTCACGAATAAATGTAGAGAACATTGTCATTTATATGACACGAAAGTCGCCCAATAGTGACTCTCATTGAAGAAGGACTCAAGAAGAAGTTGGTCAAAGATTGGATGTGCAACAATCCGGTAGTCAGTAGAGCTTGGCTACGTTATTGGAGGAATGGCAGCTCCCGTAGTATTCTAAAGCAAGGTAGAAAACACAAAACAGCAAATGCAGAAGACCAATTTTTACGCATTACCAAAAAAAAAGTTTTTGTTCTACAAAAAAATTAAAAAATGACCTTCAGTACGCTACAGGTACCATAATTAGCTTAGATACCTTAAAGGGAAGGTCATGTAAGGCTGGACTAAAACCATATCACTCTGACACTGGCCCTGTTTTAACGGTAGCTGACAGAAGAGCTCGGCAAGAATTTGCTCGAATACAGTTTGACGATTGGAGGCACGTGTTTTTTAGGGATGAGTCTAGATTCTGTTTTTATACCAAAAATCGTCGTCTAAAGACATGAAGAAGACTAAGTGAACGTTTTTTTTTTTCAGTGTGCCATTGGATAAGTAAACCAACTTGGTGCCGTCTCTCTTATGGTATACCTTTTGAGGACCGCACGAAACTTGCAATTGTTAACAGAAGTTTAATGACTGTCTTAAGATATAGAGATGAAATCATAATTTCCATTCGCAAACCATTTGCTGCTCTACGTGGTCCACAATTCAATTTATATGCATGATAACCATTGATAACGCTTGACCAAACGTTGCAAATATTGTGACAGGAGAGCTTACCGCAACAGGAAATAATGTTATAAGTGTGCCCACTTAAAAGTTTGAATCTCAACCCAATTAAGCACATCTGAGACAACCTAGAAATAAAAATTAGAGCCTACAAAAATCCTCGGCAGACTTTACAAGAAGTCTTTTGCAGATTGCAAGAAATTTGGTCTACAGAACAAAAAGAGGAAATTGCTACTCTAATTCAGAGTATGTCTGCACAAATGAGAGCAGGTGTAATATCAAGAGGTGGTCATGCACTTTATTAGTATCTGTTTTTAGTTCATTTTTGTTAAAAAAAATTAATGAAATTACAAGTTCTCCTGTTCTACGCCCATTTTGGAAAAATTAGATTGAGTATGAGTGAACAAGTTCTTCAAAAACCTATTTTATGTTAGTGGCAAACAAAATAATTCCACATTCAAACATACTTTTCAAAAAATATTGAATTTGAGTTAATATCCATATCATTATTTTTATGTTTACTTACCCTTTAGCAACCCAAAAATGCAGATAATTTTTTTTATCACGTCCCAGTTTTTTGCTACGAAACATTATTTTCTCCCTTACCTATACGAATACCGCCGATTTAAGAGGTTCATTGTTTTAAGGTATACAGTATCAGACGGACTGCTACAACATGATACAACATGTCTAATAGAGGATGTAAATTACCTTATGATTGTTTTTGTTACATTTGTGGATAATTTATATTTGCAAATAAAGGAAGACCTCTCTCGGAAACACTAAAAACAAGCATACTAATCTGGCTGAGTTATTGCATAATTATGACCAGATGAGCGTAAATATATTTCTTAAAATACATTTTTTTGATTCACATTTAGATTTTTTTCCGAAAAACTTAAGCACCATGAATGATGAACAGGGCGAACGTTTTCATCAAGATCTGAAGGTTTTCGAAGATCGGCACAAAAAAATAATAAAAAAGTACAAAAACCAAAGTAAAAGCATTCATTCTCAATTTGTTGTTTGGCTCTTGCTTTTTAATTAATTATTATATATTTCTTAAATCTGACGTGATGGCTTTTTTTTAGATTTTTTTGAACTTAGTGCCTCATAAGAAATGATGACTTTTAGTTAAGATATATCGGGTGTGTCAAAACTCGCGAATAAGCTCTTGAGAGTGAATACTAGTTGCCTTACTGACAGCTAAAAAAATAATAAAAAAAATATTGCTCCTTGTTTAAGATGCAGCAGCTCGTAAAAGTTTCAAAAAATATGGAATTGTAGGAAAAGCAGACCTGTTAACTTTGTTTTTAATGATTTATTTTAATGTTTACTTGATTTATTATCTAATTTTTTAAAAGAATTGCGGGAAAACATTTCCTTTGGTTTTTAAATTTTTAAAATGAGTTAGAATCACCAGTTTAAAAGTGCAGCAACATTTGGCAACATTTAGTAATGTTACCATGGTAATAATTTTGGGTTAATATTTTTCTCATCGCCCTCTGTATAGAATGAAACTTTATCTCGCCTGGGCATTAGTCAAGTTGAAGTGATTCCCGTCAGCGCTACAGTTTGCGCGGAATATTTGGCACATCCTGCACTTGACGGTAAATTGTTTTTCAAAACTTCAAAATATCTCTTACATATGGTATTTTGTTGTATCCTTTCTGTCGAGCTTTTGTTGGTTGCGTTTTTCTTTATTTGTTTAGTTGGTTCGTGTTTCGTTGTTCTTGCGTTTAAAAATTGGCATTGTTGACAGCTCATTAATAACTTGACACTCTTAGCAGTTGACGATAGAAGTTGACGCACTACACATAGCAACGCGCGGAATTATGGAATCACAGTTTCAATGCATTTTTTATGAAATGCCCAGGCGGGATATTGATACATTTCATTAAAGAGGCGGTGATTTTTCTAAACGTATAAAAATGGATGTACTTGTACGGCGTTGCCATTTTTTGTTTTATAATTTTTTTATCGAAAATAGTGTTCTGTATAGCTCTATCTAGCTGCTCTTAAGAGCTTATTCGCGACTTTTGACACACCCGATATAAGTCGTGTAAACTAGTGTAATTAATATGGCTTCAGTATGTGGCGAAATGGTGGAGGCGCCGGGTTAGTAAACTGCGAAACATCTGTACATTAATTCCAAGACGCAAAAAGTAATAACCTATTTTACAAAAACGACTTAGGAGAGGGTCGTTTACTAAAATTTAAAACCAGAGACCGTCTATGCAGTTTCTTATTTGAAACGTTGCCAATGTTCTAGCGTAAGGTTCACTCGAAAACTAAACTAATTTCACTACCGATTGACTCTCTAAAGAACACTCTTTTAACGATTTATAGTTGGTTTACTTCATTTTGTGTTTTATAAAATTTACGAATCCACTATACAATTTATTGATCAATTGGATAAAAGGTTCTTGTACTGTATCCAATTACTACAACAAAACAAATACGCATACACATTTGTAGTACGTGTAAGCATAATGAGGCAGACTTCAAAGAAACGAAAGAAACAACAAAACATCGTTATCGATTGATGTTTAATGTGTTAAACCAAATCATTTTTGTTGCTGCTATTTTGAGTTGGTCCAGTTTGGTAGAAATAGACGCGCAGTTGATCGATGGCTATTTTAAGCTTAGTTAGCAAACTACACGATTCAATTATTTCATCTGCAATTTCCAATTTACATTTTAACAAAGATGTGCGACCTTGACCAAATATGATCCCCGCATTATAAACATCAATTATGCTAAGAGCCACTTAAGCATAAAAGAAGGGAAATCGATTTTTTTCACAAGAGCTCAAAAAAAATTGAAAAATTCCTCTAAATCTGTCGTTTAAAGCTGAAAATAAATTTCTAATTTGATTAAATTCCTGCCATCGGTGCATTTGCATTTCCAAACAGATCTTTTGGGCTGTCATCGTGAACGTTGTAAGCTATTGATTAGACAACCATTTAGCGTCGCACCTAAGCCCCCTGGTATTTATTTTTCAATTACTAAAAGACCTATGTTTTAACAAGCCTTCGGCGCTTATTCATCTAATTAAATTGAACGTTCTCCTAATTCGTTTACACTTTAAGTAATTTTAAACTGCACTACAACAGGAAATTATAAACTTCGTCAACGCTCGCAATGTAACAACAGTAAGCAGACTGATGTGCAAACAAACCACACTACAAGGACTTATCCTGTGTTTACTGTGGAAGATGTAACACTACGTAGCGAACCGCAATATACTTTTACTGTACACCTAATTTCAACATTATTCAACTGCGTACATGCCCTTTCTGTGTTGGTCGATAGCAGTGTGAAAAAGACCATGGCTTTTTTGCTTAATTGTGAGATGCTATTTTATTAGCCAGTGAAGCAACAGCACAAAATTTCTCGGTTGTCTCCTTATGACTAGTGTTATTTGTAGCAAATTAACCCTCTTTGTAACTTTGTGTTGTTTAAACCTGCCTAGTATTGAGCTAAAGTTGACTTTTATTCGTTTATAATTATTGTCCTTTACAAACGGTAAAATATTTGCTCTTTGACACAGACGTACAATGGATACATATTTAAATGAACTCGTAATATTTGCCAGTTTGAATAGAAACTTGCTATTTTAATAAAGTCAACAAAATTTAATTGCAATTCCGGAGCTTCAAATCATTGTTTTAAATAATAGCGTCGCCTTCGGGTTAATAGATAGGACCTGAGATTTGCAAGCCTTCAACATTGGAAAAGCGTTAGAAACAGACTTATCAACGCGCACGGATAAAGCTAATGCTCCTTTGTGTCGGTCTTCTTGTTTTTGAACATCAAGATATGTTTCCCAACAGCGATAGCAATCTGTAGAAGGGAAATTCCTCGTCCTCTGCCTTATTATTTAAATTATTTCGAAATGTGAACGCAATTAAATTAAATCATTTGAATCTGGTTATTTTAAATTATTTTAGTTAAGTAAATGGAGTTTAGGAACGTAAGAACGGAACTCTTGAATGGTATCACAACCTTGTTGTTTCGTTGTCATACGGCTGCTGCAAGCACAAACAATTTTAATTATGGTGCTTGCAAAATAAACAATGCCCCAAGTCTTCCAGGTACAAAATTTTTCATATTTCAGTCTGTTGTTTTAAAAATAGCCATCGACTCGTCAGTTTCTCAATTGGAAAAAAATAGATTTCTAGATTATTAATTGAAAATAGTTTTCAAACAGTTTTCAACAAAAAAAAGATAATGCTATTACCGATAACAAAAAATGTTATCCATTAATAGCTTCCATGAAAACAAAAAATATAAACCACTTTATTGTGGTTATAGCTTTCGATTATTGATTTTTCCAACATTTTACGATACTCTACGATACACAATAATTAGAATTAAAATCACTAAAATTCACTAAAATTAGTCAAAAAGTCACAAGTAGCTACTTTTATAAATGACGATTATTATTATTCAATTGATATTAAAAGAGCAGCGTGGTAAGTATTTATAGACCTGTTCTTTCATTAGTTGCTAAATGAAAGGAAGTCCATTACCTACGTTAGATATATTTGTAGTAATTTTACGCTTCGGATAATTAAATTGGCTAAAATGATATTAAATTAAGAGTACGTGGGTTGGTGATGAAATTATTAATTTGCGTGAAGTGTAACGGTACAGCATAAAACTCACCAGTACAATTATTTATCTAATAATAGAACAGCCCGTTTTAGAGCAATTTGGAGCATCCACTGCTTTATACAAATTTATGTCCGTATAAAAAAGTAATTAAAGAATTTACTCACAATAAATTTCATTGCGATGCGAATAAGTTACCTCTGAGTATTAAGCAGGAAATGTGACTAATTTGTTACCTACCCGTTTCTCCGCAAAGTAATTAAAAATCTTAATTAAGCCATTTAGGTGGTAGATTTGGGCATCGTTTAGACAATACGCAATTTAAGCAAACTGCATTTGAAACGTTTCCTCGCAATAATTATCTCGATCTATAGATTCGGTAAAGCTTTTCGTTATTAAACCATAAATAATATTGCGGCTGCAAAGTTTCAAAGGTCAGTGGAGTTGGCACGACTGGAAACTTTCTCAAAAATTTCAATATGAAACTTCAAAAGTTCAAACATCCCTATGGTAAGTAAAACGGTGCTGGTTACACCTTTGTTAGGGAAAAATCTGCCTCTGACACTTGAGATTTCAGCATCAGAATAAAAGAACTTATTGCTAGAAATATGATTTTTTGTTTCAACTGTTTCAGCATTTCGATGTAAAACGTAATCTAAATTAGGGAGAACATGGCAGTCAATATTGACAGAAATATCGTGCGATAAAATTGTTTTTATCAAAAATGTATAAAACCAATTCCAACTAATTACAGGTAAACTGCAAAATACTGTAAGCCGCAATGTAATTGTTTCAATTATGCAGTGTGAGTGATGATGAATACTGCATTTGCATGTAATTTAGTTTCAAAATAAATAATAAAGGTTTTGATTGAAAACGCTACAACGTATGTTTCTTGCGGAACACGTACAATTCATAAAACACAAAATCTCTTTCCACAGCACTTTTTTTATTGTATTTGTTTTGTTTAATTGCATCAAAGACCAGAACGTTGCAACTTGTACAAAGTTGAGCCTAACTTTACTTTATTCAAACATTAGAAAACTTGTAGCAGAAAGAAAATAAAAGTCTCGGATAAGACTGGTTGCTCTTCAACCAAAAATAAAACCAGTAGGTTTCCGTTTCGGTAATTTTGTGACTACAAAAAACGAATTAAAATTAAATTTAAAATTAATTATTACGCAATCACACAGTTTTTTAGCAAAACACAATGGCCCAGAATTGCATTTAAGTACATGAAGATTTTCGTCACATAGAGGAAATAATAAATTCCCTGTTTTAATTAAAAAAATGTGGAGGTGTGGAAATGAGGCACAAAAAAGTTTCACGTGGTGTGTTCTGAGTAATTAAAATAATGTAAAATAGGTATACTTATTTCTATTACAAAGTATACAGGATTGAAACAATATCTATTTATTCGATCATAATTTGATTAAGTCACCCATTTTCCAGTAGAAAACCGAACTAATTTATAAATTAATCATTTTTTAAAATAATATATTCTACGCAGTATATTTTCATATCTTAGCACACGCCTAGTTAAAATTGAAATCAAGCAAAGTTTCGTAGTAATCCTAATCCTTATTTTACACTTCAGAAGTCTAGAAAGTAAGTAGAATAACTGCACTCTAGTCGCTGAACACGGAAACGTAATTTTATTGAAGGAAATGTGATGAATTAGAAAATTGAAGTGACATATTCGGGTTACACCACTGTACAAACCTATAATTGCTTTTTGTTTCGTATCCAACTGCAAACGAAAAAAGTTTAATTGCGCTTCTGACTTGTTTTATAAAAATGCTGAAATATTAAATTTGTTAGGTCTGCATTAAATTAGACGCTTTAATTGTAGCATCGCTGCGTTTTCTGTGTTAACTTGGTGAAACAATCCGCAACAAACAGATTGACTCAGATAAATTATACTGGAACGAATTGTCAAATTAAAGGCAGAGCCGAATGCGTAGAGATGCTCGCAAAATAATTTTGTAATTATCTTAGAAACAGTTTTAAGCAGGCACAGTCGATAGAAAGCCGTGATTATCTTTCACTTCGCGAAATTAAATTTAATATCCAGCTGCACAGAAATGAAACGACTTTTGTTCTAGTAAACGTCCTATTTACAAGGAATGAAATAATAAATTAATTTCGTTAAATATATAGGATAGGGGTACTAAATACAATGACTCAACTTTATTGACGGTTTCACTCCACCTGCTCCAAGTTGAGCAAACAAAGCTTTTAAAATACTCTGTCTCACTAATTACATGTCACACACACCTCGATCGTCTCTAGCTAGGGTTTCGGAGATGTTTAACTACTAAAAATAGAGCAACATGAAACTGAAAAAATATTAACATGTAAAACTTGAAGCTGCTTCAGCATGAAATTTCAGCACAAGGTCCTTTTACCGACGTCACAACACACCAGTGCTGCATTAGTAATGACGTCTTTAAAACTTATCTGCAGCTCATTACATCTCCTGCATAAAACAGTCACCCAACTACGTGGTGTGGCCAAAATCGGCTTCTTCTGCAAAAACTGTTATAATTATCTGGAATGGAATCGCAAAACATAATTAATTATTGGTGGTGAAAAAGAGCGATAAGAATTTTAAAGTTTTATAAACCGCCTAAAGTTAGCTTGCATTCTTGAGATCATTAAGCTTTTACAGCATACTTACAGATAATTAAATTTGTTTTAAATTGCGCAGCTTCTAACAAAGACAATCTCTTGTAAAAATATTGTCGCAAACTCTTTCAATTCAATAATAAAATATTCAAACTCAATTTAGTCACTTAGTTTTGACTGTGTTGAGTTTTGAACTTAAAGCTCTCGCAAACAACTTATAAAGCACCTTTTCTCAAAGGTCACAGCAGTAACGTGTGTCTCCATTGTGTTAATTACGTAATTAAAGAAATGTCAACGTCCTGTTAACACAATCACGATGTAAATTCTAAGGAAAATGCATAAAATTCATTGCTGCTGCCGCTTTCCTGATTCCGCTTTTAGTACAGATTTATTCTCAGATAATTTGTAATTCCGCAAGATTTATTGCGATACTATGAAAGCGGTCTTAATGCCCGAAACTTATTAATGGGGGTATATATAGCAGGTGTCAGCACTAAAACGTAAAAGGCTTAAATCGAACTCAACAAAAGTCCCACATTTACGAGCTTAACATAATTAGCAACAACTTTGCACATTATTTTTCTGTCTGAAAGTGTCAAATATTTCCGATAGAAACGTTACTCTTTGAATGTGTATTCCATTATTGCAACGCAGTGTATACCCATTTAGAGGCACTCAACAAAGCGTTAGTTCAATAAGCAATTTATTTTACTTCATGCTGACAGAATGCTAGGAAAATGTAATTTTAATAGTACTTATAATTTTTAAAGTCTCGGGTTGTCGATTGTATTTGTTCGTCTTATGAAAACATTTTGTAAGCGCTGAATATTTAAAGTGTCAGCAAACACTTCCGTTTCTCTGGTTTGAACTTATGCATAAAAAATGCCGTTTTAACGGCAGCCGCTCTTCAGCGTGAACGGAAAAATAATTTCATGTGTTGTGCTAAACCAGAGAAAATATTTTTGCCCGATAAAGTGTTTAATCCAATTTCATTTATCACCGAGCATTTGTCACTATATTGATAAAATAGATATGATAAGCGAATCGTTTAATTCCCAGAAGTTGACACTGGATTCAATAAGCTTAACACTTCTGTAATATACGATTTCATTAGAAATAGAAAAAATTGTTCTGTAAAGGAATTTAAAAAAATTGAAACTTTTGAAGGAGATGCGTCTCAGTGATTGTTGAGAATTGCAAAACATCGTAATAAATAATATTTGAGTCGGTCATAAAACGTGGTTTAGGTCAGAAAATGCCAACTCACCCGTAAGTTGCTCACCGGAGAAATGGTCAGTGGCGAGATATGAAAGCCAAGTCATTAACTGTTCTAAGCTACACTACTGGAACCAACAGGTTGGCAGCGAATCTTTGACTGTTCCCGGAGCGGCTCCGGTCGGGCTCCGGGCCCGCGTCTGCGCTAACACCACTGATCAACATGTGCTAAAAGACAAGATCGTTGAACTAGCTTTATCGTCGGTAATTTATGCGAAATCATTGCAATGTGTACATGAGACAACCGTGAACGGTAATTGCTTTCCCTAAAAGAGGGGTGTGATCAAAAAAATTCCTCCCAGCCAATTGCTACCGACGACGAGGACAGTCGGCAATTAAATAAATTGATAGGTTATTGCGTTTCTATCGTCAACAAAGTGAGCAAACGGAACTTTCAGTCAAATAAACTATGATCAACTGTGGCGATATTGGTAAGTAATGAAATGAAAAAAACAGAGGGGCAAAATCAAACTTTATCGAAAATTTTGTGTTGCTCTAAAGTGAACAAAAACACACACAACTGAATACCTTTTCGCTAATGTAAAAATGGATGCAATGCGCCTTTACCCTCTCGAGTTAATGAAACGCGGAATTACAGTCAAAATTTTCATCATTCCGTGAAATATTTCAAAAACACGGAAAAATATTTTTGGTTCGATTTCACGATTTAAATCCGAGCTATTCTGCCAACTCATCTTTTAACAATTGCGATATTCTCAAGGGGCTTAAAAGGAAACCAACTGCGTCCTCTTAATATGATATCAGATGACTACATTGCAGATAAAAATGCATAATGCAGAGAAGTTTTCATTAAAAACGTTGCATTGCGGTTTCGAAAATAAAACAAGACGAAAACATTTGTAGACGTTTTAAAGTGCCACATAATTCAGTGAAATGGATGTTGTTTCAAGAATAAACAAAATTAAACAATGTTAAGTTGATCAAAATGTGAAATAGAAAACGCTGCATTTCGTGATGGATCAAAGCAAAAATCTGGAATTTCGCATCCCTTTTGAATGTCAGATTACTCCTTAACTTCAATCATTCTGACCTGAAATAGTTGGAAACTTCTCCACAACAGTTAAATAATAGATCGTATGGTACCGCCGCCGCCGAAGCAAGGCACTTGAGCTGGATTTTTTAATTTTAATTTTATAATAAGATGTTGCGTTTATTTTTATTTTTATTTGGTGACGAAAGTAATATGCAAATATAAATTTTTTGTTATGATGATATTCTTTGTAGGGTGGCCACAAAAGTGTTATTTACCATTGAAATAATAATAATACTACATCGTCTTTATTAAGGGCGAAGTTTAGCCGAAGCTACTCCAACTTAACCCAATACAAAAGAAAATACAAGAAGAATAAAATAATCATAATTATGCTTAAATAGGAAAAAAAATAAATGTCATAAATAAAATGAAAACAAAACAAGAAAAAAAAAATAAAAAGAGGAAAGTAAAAAATAGTACAAAAGAAAAATAATACATTTTTTATTGATAAAAAAAAATAAATATGCTTATGGTGATATTTATTTATACAGGGTGTTTACGATCTAGGAGTCGACACTTTACCTGGTGTTAAAAGAGTGTATAAATAAAAAAAAACTCAAGAAATTGTTACTTTCAAGAATGTTATTTAACTAAGAACTCTTGGTACAGGGTTTGGAGGTCACTGGAATACTTTCTCTGTTATAATAAAATTTAATTGTTGTAAAATATTGTAACCACGACAGTGAAAAACCTCAATTAATAGTTTTGACACTGTCATCATTTTTTTTGGCTTTATTTTTAAACAAAATTTAAATCTGATGGTATTCTGTTTGATCTCTTCAGCCGAAAACGTTTCGAGCAAGTATGATTTTTGTTTTGTGGAGTTTTTTCATCAAATTTATGTCTATGGACTACCGTTCGTTATCGAAATAATGAACTGGTTGTCACGATTAGGACTTACGGTAAAGCACAAGGTAATAGTAATTGTTGTAGTCGAAGCAACAGTTCACAAATAATGTAAATTGAATGATTTTCTGTTATAATGTGTTTATTCTACATGGCGTTTCGGGATTCTTTTACCATGCATATCGTCTCCCTTAAGTTTCAACCTCAAGACCGTAAACACTCTGTATGATATATTATTAGGTTGGAAAGAAAGTTTTGCCCGTTTTATGTTTAGAGGATCAAAAAACCTTTAAAATAGATTATAACAGGACAAGTTATATATCTTTTGAAAGCTTATTTTATTGCCTTAAATTTAACGTAGTACAGACGTTTCGATTATTGTTCCTGTTTATGTGAGAACTCGAGGTACTAAGTGCGGTTTGGATAAAAATCATGAAAAAACCTGCAAATCTCATTTTTCACAAGTTCATACAAAAGCACTATGCAAAAGAAGCAAGTCGTAATAACTTATGAGTATGTGCTACATTAGATAGACACCCTGTAGATAATACCAACTGCAGATGTTGGTACAGAAAGTTTCGAAGATTTCACATAAAAGAAGCACTTTTTTGCTTATTTTTTGATGCCGTTCGAAATTGTGCATTGGGAGCTGCTTCCACGAGGCCAAACCGTAACACCGGATGTCTGTGGTGTCCAACTCGACTGCGTACAAAAAAATCTAATTGCACAGGGAGTCAAGACAACTCATGTTTTCTTCCATCAGGACCACGAAAAACTACAAAATTTCATCAGCCTCGAGCAAATCTGAACGAGTTGGGCTGAGAACTTTTTGAGTTGTCCACACCTTATAGCCCTTATATTGCACTGACCACCACTATAAACATAGCTGAATGAAAATGTGGTAAAGACAATAAATTAGGAAATCTTAGGTTTGAGTTGTGGATATTAAATATCTATACCTAATAGTTTTTCACGAAGATAAGGTGGTGTTGAAGATACCAGAATTGTCCTTTTTGTTTTAATTGTGGCTGAAAGAAAATAATATTTCGATGCTAAGTACCCATTTATTTCTGCAACAACAGAGCGATCGTTGTGTGAAGACCTCAAACTGTTGGTGTAGCTATTTCCCACCGTATAATCCTACAAACCGTAACATAATATTCCCTTACCGTTTCGGAATATTGCCAACGGCAACGACATTCTGTATTTAACATTTGCTCACCATGACATCGAAAACCAAGATGTCAAAGATAAATCTCGATTGTTATCCATTCCAGCAACCAACCCTTCATGGATATCGACATTCCAGAAATGGAACGTCGGCTTTAATTTACAAGAGACTGGAATTCCGCCCGTTTCGGAACAAACTCCTCAAATTTCAAACAACAAAAGTTTTTAACAATACGGGGAAAAACCGCGATAATCAACCGAGAAGCCCAATTTTTATTACGCGCTCAGACACGAAAAAGTGTATAATTGGGTGCAACTTCATAAAACGGTGAATGCGATGCAATAATGTAAAAGCTTTCAGCTCTGGTAAATAAAACAAATGTGTAATGAAACTGGCAAAAACTTGCTATTACCTACGACCTACTTTCCGCTCACCCACGAAAGTGATAATTTTGCTTGTAACTTGTAAGTCTAAACTGCTGATTCGAGTGGTGTCAGAACGATGACCGGTAACCCTCGGAATTACTGCTGGCCTAAGATGTTCCGCCCGATAGCAGATTACATCCAACAATGCCCAAACTGTTTACAATATTAATCTCCTCGCCTAAACTAACCCCCGACAACTAAGTCCATAAATCCCGCCAAGCAAACGTTGCCAATTTGGAAGTGAAAACAGAAATCAAGCAAAAGTAGAAATGTAATTTTCACCTCTGACCTTTGACAAAAGCTTCAAGTCCGCAGCTTTTTAAGACTAATCCTCTAATCAAACATTTTGCAAGGACGTATCGGAATCTGGCTCTGAACAAATATTTTTTTCGAGAATTAACCACACAAATCAATTTCAGTGGCGGAATTAAAACTTTCCAAAAATTCGTGTTTTAAAATCTCATCACCGAATGCTGGATAATTACAAATCCTGCAATTTATTTTAACTAAAAAGTAATTCTGATTAAAATTAAATTAGGCTTCCTCTCATTGTCTGGTCTGAATTAAAATTCATGACTACGTTATTTAATTTTACTCAAAACGGTCAATTAAATGTTAGATTAAATAATTTTTGACTAGGTTTATGCGTTCACGTTTTTCCCTTTTTTAATTCCGTTGCCCATCCATGTACTTAATTGAAGTAATTTTAAATTAATTGGATTAAGTGGATCTGTACCAAACAATTTATCAATTAAAAAAATCGACGTGGTATTTCATGAGTGCAGACAAGCATTATTTATTCGCTGCGAACAAACTGGCGGGGTTTAATCGCAATCATCCCCGTAAGTATTCAATAAATCTTAAAACGCTGACGCCGGTGTTAAAATCGCAGAAAAATAAAAAACAGATGCAGCAAATGGAGGAAAAACGCAAAACAACTAAAAATACCTGCAGTTGTTACGTCAGTGTGTCGCAACTCTTGTACCATGATAATGTAAACAAAGTCAACTTAATTCAAGTTTTGAATATTAATTAGTTCTCAAGTAGATTGTACATTACCTGTTCAACTTTGCTAAAACGGTGTATTTCCGCTGAAATGCCAGCTATCAGCCCAAAACTAAATTCAATTCGGTGCTACAACGAGTGTAATTACTCATAATGAACTTGGATGAATGAACACGGGGGCAGTTGTGATTTTTCAACACACAAAGCCAATTTTCCGGCTTAGTAGTATTAATTTTTGATGAAATTATCGCAAGTAGAAAATTTGATTGCAACTGCCATGGGAAATCTTTCCCAGTTTTTCATGTATCGAACACTCCAGGGGGGAAAATTTAAAACTAATTGCAGGGAAGCGACATGTCAGTGGCGTGGTTTCCCACTTTTGTGCCCAAACGAAATTTAAATGTGACCAGACAGATGCAAGTTTTATCTTATTTGTATGTGCAATTTTACAAAGACCGTTTCGGTGTAACACAAATGGCTACAATTTTATAATTCAGCGAATGCGGTACAAGTGGCTACATTTTATTGTATCAAGCTTACTGAGTGAATCGCTTCAAACGTATCTTATTTTCAAAGCTCTTTCCACATTTTTACATAAACATAAAAATCCACTTTGAGGCAAATGGAACAATTACAGATTTCATTTAACAAAAGGTTAACAACATACAATATCGTAATGAAGTTGCCTCCGGGTGTCTTCCTTCTGGCAATAATCAGATTATACTCGCATGTGTGCCTTTGATTGTGAACCGATACACGTATAAAAAACCCAATTAATTATTCCACTGAATATGTATAAGTAGAGCACCA
Organism: Tribolium freemani; assembly: GCA_939628115.1. Lineage (NCBI taxonomy): Eukaryota > Metazoa > Arthropoda > Insecta > Coleoptera > Tenebrionidae > Tribolium > Tribolium freemani. The sequence continues at coordinate 11,257,759 of OW626785.1, read as the reverse complement.
AGTGACATTACTAATTATTTCCAGCGTGATCAAAGCCAAGGGTTTCATTAGTTAGTGTTTGATTAAAACCACGAGATCGTGTCCTTTAAACCACAATTATCAACAAAAATTGCAGGAAATTTAACTCCGAAACCCAAATTTTTTTATATCTTCCAACTTCATCGTGGGACGTTATGTCGCCTTATAATGTCATTGGCAAAAAGTTGAAGGAGGATACTTGAATTTTCGCCGGGGAACTGTGAAAATTGATTTTATTGGATTAAATGCTTTAGAGATTTTGTGCGAGAATTTAGGGATTTTTCATTCGCTGCAAATACAATTTAAAACAGTTCTGCCCCTATTCCGAGGCACCACTTTATGCAATAATTTATACGTTTTGAGGGAAATTGTCGCAGCGTAAAAATAACTTAAAAATTTTCAGTTCAGATAATGTATTGTTGACTGAATGAGTGGCAAAACGTGTCAAGACTTGAAGTTTGAAACTCTACCACGATAGTTTTACACAAGAACACAGGTGTAGCTCGAAATTAAAGTTTCGAAGCCTCTCACTGCTTACTTTACTTAGGTAAAACTATAAACACTGAAATAACTCGAGCTTATAAAAAACAAACGGGTTTAACCCGCTAACAAAACTCGAGGGTTTTATGAACTTATATCTAATTAAACTAGAACTTACATCAAGATGCATCAGCGCTTTGAAATAATTTTCAATTAATAGGCACTCTATTAATCGTAAAACAAACACAAACTGTATGGAGTTTAAAAGACTTAAGTGGTGTCTGCTGTTCGATTTTTATTTTTATTTTTTTAATTGAACGCTACATTTCTGACAAATACCTACATTCAAAGTGGTTTAAAGCAGGCAAGGTGTCAAACTTTTAATACAATTACAGAGAGGGTCTAAGAAGTTTTTAGTCACGAAACCAGTAAATCCTGAAACTTGCAAGTTTTTTTCGTTGCCATCAAGCAATATGAAATCCGTTCACGCGCTTCTTTAGATTTTGCGCCAATATTGGCATTCTATTAGCTATCACGAACGGAAGACTATTCCTGCTTCCCGTCCGCAGAATTCCACGTCCCTTGGGTATTTGTGGATACAACACGGAATAAATTCTTCGCAAATATTTCGCTTTACTTATGCGACCAATCGAGTCAAAACTGAAAGATTGGGCGGAAATAAAATTTTAAGTTTCGCACAGAATGGCAATGAGCAATCAAAAACTGAGATAAGCCAACGATAATCCCCATCAGAGTTTCATTCAGCTCTCCATTGCACATATTTAAAGCGAAAAATGCAGACAGATAACACTTTACCTACGTGTCTGATGTCGAATCGATATGTTAATAAAAGCAACAGGCATGCGCCCCTAACCAGACAGATTAAAACTATTATCTCCTGCGATCCTTTCGACGTTAAAAAATGTTGGGAGAAATAAGTAATGGAAAGTTAATCCCATCTAAGCAATAGTGATCGACTCGTAAAATTTAGATTTACTCGCTTCTACAAAGGTAAACTCGAAGGTAAATAAAAGTAAATAGAAAGACTTTCAACTTAAGTAAGTTGTAAAACTTTTGATGTTTAACATGGAAGAATCGTAAATCCCAGACAGGCAACCAACTAGCGAAATGTAAAAGAATCAAAAACATCCATCAAGTTTTTCATACAACTAAAGATTCTCCTCAGTTGGCAAAAAACCTCCTTCCATTTAAAAAAATGTTTTTTAATTAATTCGCTTAAAATTTCCTCGCCAGGCATTTTTTATTCAATTTTCGTTGCATGCAGCCCAATGTTTAAATTATTACATAAAACTCGATTTTTTTTATTACACAAAATTTTGTGAAATGTCCTGATCTGACCTAACACAATTTATTTTTATTAATTTATATTAAGTCTATGATTTTTTTAAATTATTTCTGATGATATTCTGAAACAAACAATGCCCTGTAGTCCTGTACAATAACTGTTAGAAATTGTTCTGGGCAGGAGAAGTAAAAATTATTAGAAATAACAACCAGGTAGAAATTTCTGGCTTTGCATCATCTTATAAACAAAACGAAGGTTAAATATTGGCAATGTGGTAAGCAATCGTATCAACCAGCCAAACTATAAAATAATCTGTTTAAAAATATTTAAGCGATTTTATGACCAAACGTCGAATAAACTTTGAATTTGTTTACTTTTATTTTTAATTTTTATGAAACATATTTATATGCATTGCTCATCCTACGGAATAAAAATATTTTGATAATAAATAAAACTACTTACCTCTTCGTGTATTTCAATCATTGGAATTAAATTATCAAAATTTTAATGCAATAATGTTTTGCAACATCCCAAATAACATAAACCCCCATAATAAATAAATTATAACATTACAATATACTATCCTATTAATGTAAACATCGGTGTAACAAATATATAAAATGTGTTCATCGTATAAAACAATAAATATTATATCAATTACGCTACGGAATAGGACCTAGAAAAAATGTGTTGCTTCTGGGACGTGGATGGTTTGGGATTTGCAACACTGCTGTCCCCAGAAGGATTCTCAGGACCAGTTTTAATGTCTTCCAGTGCTTCGGTGGTTTCATCCTAGAAATAATAAACAGTGCTTCAAAAAAGATTTAATATAAAGTAACCGCTGCTTTTATAAGAGTTCATAAAACATCATAACTTTTACACACAGCTTTATTGACATTAATGAGCCTCATAAAATGTGGAAACTAAGTAAAAATTATTTGTTTTAATACTGCCAAAGAGAAGAATCTCAAATAAACACTAGGGGAGTTATAGGTAGGCATGAAATAGGTTACATCCGGTAAAATGCAAACTCAACTGTGAATTTTTACGCTGTTATTGGAATCAATCATCATGAAATCTAATCAATCATAAAAAGAATCCGGAAGTTTTTGCGTGCTATGTCGGCGAAATTCATTGTTTAAAATTGTTGATACTGAGTAAATAAACGAATAAATTTGCAAATTATGCAAATTACTATAAATGCGGAAAACTTGTGTATAAAATTTGTAAACCAATTTGTAGAAACCAGGGCAAAACTTGAAACGTACTTGTACAAAGGATGTATAAAAAGATAATTCGAGATCAATGGACACGTTAAGCTGTTTCCAATAATCGTATCTATTTTTATTTTAGACACAAAACGCCAACTTCTTTGAAAGTTGAATCTTTAGCCTGGATTTTACCGAGAATGGAAAAAGATATGAATCTTTTATGACGTCTCTGATTGTTTGTTCTTATGCAGGAGCAGAATAAACTTCCACCTATTCCCTCCACACTATCGATTTATTTCTTAATTTTACAGATTTATTTTACCTACAAAGGTGAGGAAATTGCTTTTGTTTGGCGGAGAAGTTGGTTAATACCCTTGTAAAAGTAAAATTACGTTTATTTTCAAACTTGTTCTTTAATTTAATAATATTTTTCATTGCAAACACAAATAAAATGCAAATTTTCTAACGAACTTACGGTAAAAAGTTTGCCGCGAGACCTGGAAGCGTATAGAATCCAAAGCACGTAGAAGAACATAATCAGTGCCGGTAAAAAAAATGCTGCATATTCGGGCGTCCCTCGAGCCATCGCCTGATACAAACCGAATAAAGAAACAAAAATTGCTATCACAGTCGCTACATATCTTCCCGTTCTGCGGCGCTCCTCCTGTAAATAAATTTTGATTAAGTCACGGATGGCTAATCCAAATCTTGGAAATCTTAATTAACAAGAGAAAATGCACTACACAACATAATGAATGAAGGAAAATGTTTCATTTTCATTTTAAGCACAAAGCTTTTTAATGGAAACAAAGAAATTATGAAAATGAATGAATGCACTCACGGTATTAGCCTCAAACCCGACCGGATAAAATTCTAAATATCCAAATAAAACAACCGACGGGGCAATAAACTGCAACAAAATTGCAACCATTTTTCTCGAGTTAATTTTGTATTTCAAAGATTTTGAATATTACAGTACAGGATGCTGCATTTTGGATGTCCGAATAGGGGATCTCCGAAACTAAGAGATTTAGAGAAAAACGAGTGACACATTCTCGGGTCCGTTTTTTGAGAAAATAATTTTGGTCAAAACCGCATCCCGCTATCATCTTTTGTTTTCGACTTATAAACAAAAGTTGACATTTTAGCGAAATCTTAAAAAATTTATATCTTCCTTATTATAAAACATACACATTTGAAACAAAAACATTATACATGTAGTGTGTTTGAAAAACTACCTGCTCTGTTTGGGTCCTTGAGAGACCAGACCGTGCCCTCAGGTTCTCCAACCCTCGACAGAAGTGGTACGAACATTGTTACGCATAGACGTACCTACTCCGGGTGGTGCGATAAGTGTCTCCTCAATTGTCCATTTTCGTTTATTCATTAAAGTATTAAAAGTACCTATGCGTCTTATTGGATAAGCACCCACCACCACATACAGGCACTTTTTTACAGAGAATTTAATAATGTTATCAGCGATTTTTTTTAACCATTCGTTTAGCTGTAATAACATAAAGTTGTATTTTTTTAAATAGTAATCATAGTTGGCTATGACATTTTCGAAAAGCTTATTTTTTTTTGAACTAAAAACAATATAAATATAGTTTGATATTTTTATATACTTTTGATAAAAAATATATTTAAAATATTTGAAAGTAGTTGGCCATGGAAAAATTATTTCACATAAAAGGTGTGAATAATCTAAAAATTTTGTGAACGGTTATTAAAGTAACAAATGTGAAATTATAAAAATAGCTATGTTAAAGTTATTTTCAATTGAACAAATATACAATCGTCGCAGATTTTAATTACATAAAAAATGTGCAGAAAATTGAAAACGATGTGTCACTACCATTTGGTAACACTTTTTTATGATTTAGTGAAATGCAATGGAGGTGATGTTGATAATGTTATGCATTTTTTTACCGCAGATGGGATTTGATATTGGTGTTTGGATTGACATTTTTTTGTAAAATAAAATTTCATTGACAAGCAATCACACAATTAATAAGATTTTTCTTTTTCCGACATTGCATGTTTAATTAGAAAATAGAATAGCGATAAGTAAGCTTGCCATTTTAAATCTAAAAACAAATAATTTTTATTAATTGCAAAAATTTGATCTAATAATAATTTATTATGCTGTTTTTAAATTAATTAGTGTTTAAAAAATTATTAAATTATAAATACTTGTTGGGTAATATGTTTTTCATTGTTTTAATTGAAAATCCAAAATTTTTTCATGGCCTACTATAAAGAAAAAGCAAAACGTTATGTTTTTTTTAAATATTTAAAAATAATGTATTACACAAATAGAAATATCAAATCAGAAAAAAATAAGATTTTCAAAAATATCACAGCCGCCTATGATTCTTATTTAAAAAAATACAACTTTATGTTATTACAGCTAAACTAATGATTAAAAAAAATCGCTGATAACATTATTAGATTCTCTGTAAAAAAGTGCCTGTATAATGTTTTCGTTTCAAATGTGTATCTTTTATAATAAGGAAGATAGGAATTTTTTAAGTTTTCGCTGAAATGTCAACTTTTGTTTATAAGTCGAAAACAAAAGACGACAGCGGGATGCGGTTTTGACCAAAATTATTTTCTCAAAAAACGGACCCGAGAATGTGTCACTCGTTTTTCTCTAAATCTCTTAGTTTCGGAGATCCCCTATTCGGACATCCAAAATGCAGCACCCTGTACAATGAGCTAAAAACATGAAAGCGTTTTTTACAAAAGCATCAATTTGTGTTTTGATTTCATTTTCGTTTTGCGTGCCTTTGTTACGAGTGAGTGATTAATTCATTATTGGGTACAGTCGAGTGACAGTAATTCGCCTGACCATTGTCAGTACGATCATTAGACCTTTGTTCAAAATTGTAAGTTGATAATAAAAATCACTACTAATACTTCAAGCAACTTTGCAATATTCTAAATTAATATCGGGACAAAAGTTGAGCTACTTATACCTACCTAGACTAAAGGTATTTTGAACAAGAAGGTTTGAACTTTATGAGCGAATCTATAGTTTAAATTGTAGCAAGTTCGAGTCAACAAACTTAATATTAACTCGTTCGAAGACTGTCGAATATTGCAAATTCAAAATTTGTAATACTTATTTAGGAATTTATGAAGTCAGAAATAAAATATAAGGTTGTCCGTTCAGAGAATAAAAGTTATCAGTCCTTGGGGCATACCGGATTTTGTCACGTTACATTCATAACATTTTTTTATTAGTAATTTTATTTTAGGAAAAGTAGGCGTATTCATTCAATTTTTGTACAAAAAAGATTTATTTCTTCCATGGACATATTGCTAGTAATAGTACCTTCATGATTTCTTTATTCGTTTAAATAAAACTTTGTTAAGAATTTTTCCAAAATTAGGAAACTGCATTTTTAAATAAAATAAAACTGCTATTTGATATTATATAGGTACTACGCATGCATATAATTTTTAAAATTAGTTTAATTCACAAAATACTTACACTTGCAAGAAGGTACTATACTTACATAAAATAAAAAAACGATATAGTGTAGTATTTTTATATTAAAGTTTTTTTCTACTCTACATATGAATGGGTATAATTTCAGCTGCCATATACCGGACAACCTCATCAAAAAAAAGGTTCTTGATTACTTGACAATTTTTTTAAGTAAAAGTGTTACATTTAAGTAATTAAAAAAATTATGGTATATGTAACTGTTATAATTATAAGTATAAGTTATTACTTGTCTGAACTGACAAATTAAAAGCCATGGACTACACTAGAAAAAGTAATATTTTTTTAATGCAGAAACAGCTTGTTGGTACAATTGAATTTTGAAGGTAAGAGAGCAATGATAAAATATTATCATAATATTAATTCTTTCTTGCACCTTTGAGTGCACAGTACACATTGTGAGCAGATATTCAATAATTAGTGAGTTTAATTCAGAATAAAACTAATACGAATTACATTGTCATTGACAAACGTTAAATAATTAATCGACAATTCAAATTTGATTGCAGCTAAATGTTGTGTAAACACTATTAAATTTTTAATTTAATACTAAATTTTAGAGTAATCTTAATTAATTGATTTACTACATTAGTTTAGCAGATAAAACATGGATTTAAAATTTTCGACCAATTTATTAAACTTTATTAAGCTAATTCTCTTGAATAGAATATATTTACATTATTATTCGTAGCAGTGCATATTTTTAAGGATAAAAAATAAACTCACTTTTATCTTCATTTATTTATTCTTTTCGCACATTTTCTCGAACCATTCATGAGCAGCAAAAACATATAAAACGTTTTAAACGCTTGTGGTAAGTTTAAAATTTCAGGAATACCATACACACTCATTAGTAGTGAAATCGATAGAGCCATTTTTATATTTGTGCATATGCCTACATGATTTTAAAATGTAGACACATTTGCTGTTCGTGAAAACGGAGGCAGAAATTTCAACATTATAAATTTATTACCAAATAAATTATCTACAATCTACAAATATCCTCGTAAGCGCAGCAAAATCCGAAACATTTTCATACGGTTATTCCACATAATCTTGATATTCGGGGCAATCGGAAGAGAATTTAAAATTAATGGAAGTTATAACCAGACATCTGCAATAAACAGACAGGTAATTTATGATAGTTTGCCAGCCTTAAGTTACCACTTTGGCGGAAAATGTAGCTACTTATTCTGCTAGATTTATATCTACTGTTTAGTTGCATTTTATAAGCAAATTTACTTCCACATTCACAAAATGTAGCTTTGATGTTAGGCTTTGTATCTACATTTAGTTGTATTTTGCTTTCAAAATTGGCATCAATATTTATGGGAACACAAGTTTGAGTTTACCCTCAAAGCTTCACTTGGAGGCTCCTGCACCACAAAGCTCTCCTTCACTTCTGACACTTGCACCATTTTGCACTTTTTCACTGCACTCGCATTTTTGGAGGACGATTGACGGGAGAGCCGTTCACAAATGACGGCTTGAAGTAAATTAAGAAGCTGCGGGTGTTGAACGTAAAACACGTCATAGTATACACCAAAACTTTGAGTAAAAAAAATCAACAGCATGGATGAAACGAAAACTGATTGATAGCAGCTGTGTCTTAACCAAAACACGGTGTCTGTTTCCCCCTGACTTTTGTTGCGTTTTATGCGAAACAGTAAAATTTAATTGCATTCGGAAAACAATTCCAAACATTTAGCTATTTTTACCCTAAAGGTAATTACTTTTTATTAAAAATATTTCGCGTCTTTAGTGGAAATGCACGCAAATACGGCGTACTGAATTTCTTAAAATGGCTTTGTGTTTGATGTTTTACGCGAGTTTATTTACGAGCTAACAATAAAAGTCTTTCATAAATATTGCCATTTAAAAATACCACCCACTATAAACAACAATTATAATTTAAATCCAACGCAGAAGAGGGTATGTAAATAAAAGTTAGAAAAATGTTTTATAAAAAAGCGCCCACTTCTGTGATTGAATGAAATATTTAAGCTGGTGGGTCAAATTGGGTCAACTATAGGATTATAGTAATCGATTCAATCATTCATACGAACATAATGGTTCACTAGGTCGTTGTTAATTTAAAGCAGGTCACAGCTCGGACGAGTTGAAACACATTTTTATCATAAATAAATCTCAAAATCCTTATCGATCTCCTAAGAATCAAGTTGTTCAAACATAAAACCACCGTATTTTTGCGCTTCATTTTATATTTTTTCTTAAAAAGGATCATTCTACTTTATGAATGTCATAGTCAGGTCTTCCGGGCCCGGGGATTCCTCTCAAACGTTTTTAATTACCCGTAGTATTAGAATTTTCCTTGTAATTTTGTAATTATGACTTTGCAAGCCACATTTTCTGAAACCCAAGTATTTTGTTCCGCTTTGTTATTCTAAATATTCAGTTGCGCCGCAGACTAGTCTAGCATGTCGCAGAATGCGAAATAAAATATAAGGTTTCTGGTTAGACCTCACTAAAGAAAGTTATTCATCCTTTGGGTATGTCAGATTTTATTATGAGATTGTGGATTTTTGTCGTTTTTACACAACCAAGTTTATGGTATCCGAAGAAAATTAAAATCGGCTGAATTACTCGATAAAGTCAAATATAAAAATTTAATGAAGGTAACGCGAAGTTGGAAGTTTGCTTGTGTTTGATATTAAATACAAAAAAATGAAGAAAATTATTCGACTTTCCGCCGAAAAGCCCATTATACGAGCGAGTTTTGTTTTCTTAAACGAACATAAAAACTGACTAAAGGAAGATGTTATTGAATTAAGTTTTTAATTATGTACTTGGTTTATAATAAACAGAATGGAACACCAACATTATTACCTTGATAATGGCAGCATTACAGCTGAAACCAGTCTATAATTTAATCTAAAAGTTTAATGGTCTTAGTTGTAGCCGGTAACAGACTAAAAGGACGAAAGGGACGGTTTATTCTAAATTCAACTTCTAACTTTCAAATTCATAAATTAGTGCATTAAACAAAATTTAGTAGAAATCTTTTTTTTTAACTCTAAACTGCCATTGTTTATAAGTTTTTTCTATTTTAACATTTTTTATTTTTTTTAATCGTTAAAAAAGAAACCAAAATAAAAAATAAGCCAAATATGGTGAAGCCTTCTAAAATAACGTCAAATTAATTGAAAAGAAACCTTAGATTTTATCTCACCTGAAAAAGGCAAACTGGGTAAATTTTGGATTTGTTTTACGCAATTTTGTGATATAATTAGGTAGGTACATTTCTAGCTAGCAAATGAGTTAAGACACAATTTTGGAGAATATCACAAAAAACAAATAAAAATAAAATATATACTTACCTTCTTTTTCACTTTGTTTTTGAAGAAGTCTTTCGAATAATTGAATTTCTGACTGCAGAAAGAAACAAGGTGTTCAATACTTAAATGCAAAAGTAATGTTATTTTCGACTATTTTTGATGACTTATAATTTAATTACAAGCTGAATAAAAACGTTCTCTTAAGTAAATCTGAAAGATGAAAGTTGCTACACTCAGAACTTCAAATAAAAAAATTCAGGTTTGAAAAACGGAATCGGAAAAAATCGAAATATGATATCGCGAGTGTTGGAAACAACCTGACAAATTACTCCATAAACCTTTGAGACTTTATATTTTCATAAATATGTCAGTGGGACGTTGAGGAATTTGTGCAAACAGTTTATTTCCTGTTGTGGGTAGAGCAGATGCAAAAAAATCACTCTTTAATTAAAACAACTTTATTTGTTTAACAAATACTGGTTTAATACTTGCACATCACAAATAATTTCTATCAGCAATCTGATTCTGTAAAACAAAAATTTCATTTCGAAGCGTATTCAGGCAATCTTGGATATCACTAAGAGGGGTCTCTTGAACGGGCGTTTTATTCTCTTCTAATAATTTATTTATGTAACCATCGTCGTACCTCGTAGGACTGGGAAAATTTGATAGAAGAGGCAAGTTGTCAAACTTTTCTTTCTCCTTAAAGCTGCTATTAACATACTCTTTCAGAGCCTGAAAAATTACAAACTAGCAAATAGACTTTATAATAATCTCATGACGAACCTTATTGTGATCCACATGAATTTTTAAAGCGACTTTTAAGTCATTACACAGCCTTTGTAAAAAGTATTTTTCATTCTTTAGTGAGTCAATTTCATTTTTAAAAACAAGAAGTTGGTTCTTCAGACTAGTAATAAGCTTTTGCAAATTAACTTCCTTCTCCAAACAAGTGTTTTCGAGGTGTCTTTTCTGCAAGTTTAATTCATTTACCTCATCAGTCTTTTGCTGAAGACACGAATTAATGTGCTACAAAAAATTAAGTAAAAAAAAAGAATTCATTAATAAATGAAAATTATACTTCTAGTTCTTTAGTTAAGTAAACATTTTTTTCCGAAAGATTCTCGAGTCTTTTACGCAGCTGCTCCTTTTCATTATTAAATTTCAAACAAGTGTTTTCTAACTGAATTAATTCATTTCTTGTAATTTCGTGTGTATCTTTCTCTTCTGATAACAATTTTTCTAAGTTAGCTAATTTGGCACCCAATGCGTTATTAGTTTCAACAAGTGTTTCCACCTTGGCACTAAGAGAAGTCACTTCTAATAACAGATGTTGATTCTACAAATAAAAAATTACAAACGTACAATCGAGACATGTTCACACAATACCTCATGTTGCAAGTTTAAAATTACTTCATCTTTCGCCTCGCATTTGCAACTCTTTAGCGAGTCAGTGAGGTCACTTTTTTCCCTTTTTAACTTCTCCAATTCTTCACATTTGTTACACGGATTTGTTAATTCCTTTTCAAGTTTAAGTTTTAATTTTTCATTAATCGATAAGTAATTATCTACGCAATCTTGTAACTTATTTATTTCGGAATCCTTCATCTCTAGCTGTAACTTTAACGTGTTACACTCGTCTGATAAATTGTTATGTAGTTCTTGTAAATATCCATTATGTTTTTCCGCTACATTTCTACCTTTCATATGCTCGCGAACTTTCCGTAACAATGTGCGGTAATTTCTCTCATATCTGAAATGACAAATTATGTGATAAATTTAAGGTGATAAAAAATGATAAAGATTAATGATTTCATTACAGGATACGTCTACGATAAATCAACAAAATCAAAGTATCACGTTACCGGATTTAATGCAAGACAGAACAATTTATGGGTGCATTTTTTGCGATGCGAAACGAGAACGCTGATGCGGTCTAACTACACCTAATTAAAGCAAATCCGTCATCGAAAATTTAGCAAACAAACGCCGAACAGGAAACTATGAGTAACAGCCGAAATGTGAAATTTCGTTGTTAAAAAATTGCACTTCGGTTATTCAGGTTATTTTCTGTTCAATATACAGTTTTTTGTCACAAAATAAACCGAAACTTTTCCCTCTGTTCGGATTATAAAACGAAAAACTCGAAAAAAAAATGCATTACAGTAAAAATAAAATAATTTTGTAGTTTATTGACTCAAAACATCAAAGATAGGAACACCTTTTCGAGAGATAAAAATCACTTTGAGAAGTAACAAAGAACTGAGCTTGAACTGCATATTGATTTATTGTCTAATAAACTACAAGATTTTCTATCCATCTATTCTTACAAGACATGATGATAAAGCTAGCAGATACACGACAGATCAAAGCCGACGCTCTTATTCATTTTTTGTTTCCCATTTTCACTTGCAAATTGAATTATTTACCTACTCTCACGAAAAAAGAGAGCAAAAAGCAACATTCACGAAAACTTACAAAAATTAATTTTCGATTAAAACTGTTTTAAGGCCAAAAATCGCGTGAAACTCATTTTAGGCCAAATAAACCGACAAAATGCCATTTGAGCAGAAATTCCCTCAAATAATCCCTGCGAAAAATCCAAACAACGCAGAGGCGGTTTTAATGTGATCATGTTTACGAAACAGCAACAGAATTCCACGCCAAAAAATGACAACATACAAATCCAAAACGCTTAAACAAACACAATAACACGCAACGGGATGAGGGTAGTGTTAATTAAAACTTACCGTTTTTGTTTATCTTTCTCTTCTTGGATTTTAACTTGTAGTAGAGCTTGCAAGTGCTTGCACTTTTCGTTCTGATCGCAATCCTTGCTATTTTCACACAACATTTTTAACATTTCCATATTTTCGTCGCTCCTTTCTGAAAAAGTTTTGCACCGCTCCTCAATTTTCTCAATGCGATTCATTACCAACTTTTTCAATTTTGAAATTTTTCGCTTCAATTCTGCGATGTTGCGGTCTTTAGTCGCAATTTCGGTCGCGTTGCATTGAAATTGTGCAACTATTCGATTTAGTAATAATTTAATATAGTCAGAGTGATTGCCACTTGACACAGAATGGCGGTTAGAGCCATCTTCACCGATATTACAGCTTTTGCAGATGTATTCCATTACATCAAGCGTATTGACCGAATCAGCTCGACTCTTGTTGTTATTTTCCTCCGGCTTCACTTGTAAATCTTCAATGGCTTTATTTAACGAATTAATCTCGTTTAAATAATTTTCTTTCGCGAATTCTGCGTCTTTATTCACTCTCTCTACAAAAGCAAGCCTTTCATTCAATTTTGCAACGTGCTCTGCATCCCTCGCGGTATTTTCCTCCAATTCACTTAACACACGTTGGAGTCGAATTATTTCCTGGTTCTTCCGATCTAACTCGTCTTTTAAACGCTGGTAACCACATTTAAACGAATTAAACTGCGCTTTTATTGCCTTTACCGACTTCTCAACAACGTCCTTCTCTTCATTTTTTAATTGCAACTCAGTTTCGAGTTTCGCGCAGTTTTTATGCAAATCCACCAATTTCCGTCTCTCCTCGACTTGCTTATCCATCGCCTGCGATAATTTGCATTTCAAATCTTTTTTACTGTTTTCTAACTGCTCGATTGTGTTTTCCCTCTCGTTCAAACTGTTTTGCAACAACAAACATTTTGCTAAAATATCCGAATTTTCCCTCGAAAGGTTCGCGAAATTTTTTTGTTGGTGCTCAAAGTCGGACTTAATTTTAGCAACGTCGCTCGTTAAATCGCTAATAACTGTCTCATAATAATTGCTAATTCCTTCAATATCAACGGCAGGGTTAATTTTATTAAAACCATCAAGCTTAATATGCTTGTCAGAGTTTTCAATTTGCTTCAAAATCCTCTCCTTTTCTTTCAGCGAAGTCAAGCGCAACTCATCGCAAACGCACTTCAAATTACTCAATTCGAGCCTCATTTCTTGAATTTTTTCCCCTTGTAGGGCTGCGGTTTTTTTATTTTGCAAAAGCTCCGCACTCAAGTCGCTTTTTTCGGCTTGAAGTTGGTGCAGTTCGTGCTTGTACCAATTTTCCGATTTCCTGACATATTCTAACTCGGTTGTGAGTAAATCAAGTTCGTGGACTAATTTTACGTTGTTTTGGGTCAAGTTCTGTAGTTCAACATGTTGGTTTGTAATTTTTTTCTTCAATTCTTCAATACAGTGCAACTTTGTAACCAAATCTAATTTTAAATCGCTAGTTTCAGACTTTAGGTTACAATAATCACTTTCAATCTCACTCTTTTGATAAGTACATTGCCGTAATTCATTTGATAGCAAATAATTCTGGTTGGATAACTCCTGATTGTTTTTCTCAAGCTTTAAAGTTTTGTTTTGCAAGTCTGTGCTACCTTTGGTTTCACATACGTTAAAAAGCCTCTGAATTTGTGTGTTGGCTTCTAACAATTTTTTTTCTAGTTGATTATTTTGCTTGAGCAATGTCTCGACCTTGTCGTTGTATAAAATATCTTTTTTCTTCTCCAAATTGTATAATTGGTTTTTATATTTTTCATTCTCCTTGAGTGAATTTTGCAACTGAACGTTTAAAGTTTTAATTTGATTTTCGTACCACGTTGTTATATGGTTTCTCCTAACACAACCACTTGCCTTAACATCATTGGAAGAACGTCCAGGGTCGAGAAGTTCCTTTAGTTTTATAAATTCACCTTGATATTCACTCAAGCCTGATAGTGTTGACAGATTTGAAGAACAACATTCTGAAGCTTTAGAAGACTCAGAACAGTCTGATAATACTTCGGAATTATCCATAAAAGTGGACACTGAAACACAATAATCTCGACATACTTTCGAGCTCACATCATACATAAAATTAAATTATTACCTTCACTAACAATATTTTGCTTGTTATTTTGATGCAAAAAATTTCAGCGCAGGGTTAACGGTGTGGACGGAAGAAAATAAGTCCCCCATAACTCCAATACATTTCATTTTTAAGATTAAAAACTTAATCATTAAATAAACACAAATTACACGAACAATTAAGCAACAACAAATACTGACACTGACATTATTGACATTTGGCACGTGGCAAACGGTCACGTGGTACACTACCTGTCATTTGTTACGCGGTGGTGTCACGTTGTGTTTGTTTTTAAATTTAATTTTGGCGTTTTTTGGCTAAATGCCATATAATTAATTCGTGTTTGTGTTGATTTTCATGACTTTTGGCCACACAAGTGGTACAAGCCCCAATTGAAGTGAAGTTGAGTGTGTCGGCGGTGTTGTTATTTGAGGTTATGCTGTCGGCGTCATCCGTCAGAATTTGAATTTGAAATAAAAAGTCACAAGAAGTTTGCGAGTTAAAATAGATTCTATTGATCTAACAATAATGGATCCGTTAGACAACGTTGACGAAGTTCTGCGAGAAATTGAGAGAAAGTATTCGAGTTCGTCCAGTATTGAGTGCCCCAAGACTGATTTGGAAGAGCAACTGCAACTCTTGTCACAGGTATGTAAATTTACAGTTTCCCTCATGTAGTGATTGCGATTCAGGATTTTGAGACATTGGGTCTTCCATCAATCGACTTGACAAAGTCTAACACACAATTGTTGGAACAAGTTGTAAATAATTCGCTTTTGTTGGTCCAATTACATAGAAAAACGATATCGCAGATGTCCGATTTGGGTATTTGCAACAGATCAAAAGAGATAAAAAATAACGACTTGGAGGTGCGTGTTGTGAGATATTTTTAGTCACTTTGGTTAAATCACGGTTTCAGAAAGACATCGTTCATTTAAAACTTAAACTTAGGGCTGTTGAGGGCCAAAATTTAAAGTTAGAAAGGAAATTAAGTAAAGTAAATAGCGAATGTGACACGTTGAGTAAGAAAGTATCACTGCATAATACAGAGACTGATAAGTTGAAGCAATATCATAAATCAAAGCTGAATGAATTGGTTCATCATGTGAATAGTTTGAAAAATGAAAACCACCATTTGAGGGAAATGTGTGGTAAAGATATCGGTAAGAGGCTCATTTGTACCTTTTCGGCGATGAATAAATATTTTTTGTAGACAAATACTTTAGCAAGGAAGATAGATTTTTGAAAATACTGAAAAAGCACAAACAGACTGAAGAAGTGTACAAAAGTGCCTTACAGAAACTTGAAGATAACAACACGGAGATTATGAATGAGATTTTAAATCTGAAAGAGGAATTAGCTTTAGCCTATCTGAAAAAAGAATAGACAACTTAACTTTTACACCTTTGATTGTTTTAAATGTAAGACTTATGTACTTATTATGAATTATATTTTTAATAAAAACTGCACGTAAAAATGATTTTTTTTTCTGAAACCGTCTGTAGTCTGTTACAAAAATAGTTCTTAAAAACTACGATTAACAAGAACTTAATTTGCCTGTGTTATGTAATTACTGTTTTTTTTTATTTAATAATCATGTTAAAGTTTTATTCAATCGTGCGATACATATTTTAAATCATCAGTAACCAGTGGAGCAATCCTTTGGTAAAACACAACTTCCTGTTTCTTCATTCCTTAGATACCCATCTTTACAAAAACATCCTTCTTCACATTTGGCTTCACAATTTGCAAATTGTCTGTTGGTGCACGTAGAAATGCATGGGGAGCCGCACGAGTTATAAACTTCGTTTTCACCCAAACATTGATTACCTATAATTATTAACAAAATTTTTTGCATTTAATAATTTGTTTATACTTACTGGTGTAACAATAAATGGTGGTTAAAGACAGAGCTAATACTACAGTAATAGCGAGGAACTTCATATTGTCTTATGTTAAAAGTGAATCACTAAAGAATAATGTTTGTTTCATGTAGATTTCTTTATATAGGTGTTTATGAATCAAAGAGTTTATTTGTTATTTACATATCTGTTTTAAATGATGCGTCGGTGTTATAATATGTGGGATACGTATTCAAGATAATATACCAGGTGTTTTGTACGGTGGCAGAATATCCGTGTGTCCAATAATATGTTTCTTGAATTATTATTATTAATTCGAGTTGTTTAATAATACAGTAATACAAACAGATTAATATGTCGAATGCGTTTTATTTTGTGATCTGACTAAATTTAGCAATGATTCAATTGTTAATAATAAGAGTTTTTAATTTATTCGTAATGTTTTTCATTTGAAAAAAGGCAAACACTCAGTATTACTAAAAACCTAATTACATGCTTCGCCCCGAAATTGTATTATAATGGCGGAAGTCTTATAATTATGCAATTATGTTATCATTTGTCATTAAATTGCGAACCAAAATTAAGTTTCGTATCGTCGTACGTATTACCTTTAATTAAAATGCAAAAATAGGCGCCGGACTTATTTTCTTGCATAATCACTTTTTTTTTAAAGTAACCGGTTGAAATAAATGTACAATATTTTAGATTACAAATCTACTGGTGTTATCAAAAATGGTGTTCTCTAATTATGGAGCGGAGGCACTGTGTATCATTTAAGGTGTGTAATTTTGCTTTAGAAGTTTAAAAATAATCCTACAGATTCGGACTTAATTGTCTAGTTTTTTTTTTTAAATAACGAGACAAATGCTTTTGACCTTCTTTCCCAACGAGAAATAGGGGTAAAAATAGTCAAACAGAGCCAGTTAAAAAAATCAGAATTTCATTGCGACTTTTCTCCTAATTTCTCCCATAAAATAACTGGTTTCAAATTCAGACTTAAGCCCCCAAACAGCATAAATACACCACACCCTTTTGCCTAAAGGAGAATTTTGGAGTAGTGCAGCAGGAAAAATACTGTAAAAATGAAACGAAATGTTTATTTTTAATTTTATTCATCTCTACACTTATTTTCAGATAAATTCAATAAACTTATTTGTTGTAACTTAAAAAACATCCCTACCAATTAACGGCGATTTGAGGTAACAAACATGTCACGTACCTGACCATAATAACTTGCAGGAATTCATACACAGTGTAGATACTCCATTTAGTTTCCTATTGCTCATTTTTTCGATTATTTAAAGAGAGTGACCCCCAATTTCGATTATTTGGCCTACAACAGGTACTTTCGTGTATTTTTTTAAATGATATGTCTCAAATGGAGTATCTACAGAACAACAGGAATTTCGTCACATTTATTGTAAACTATAACAAAACAATAAGAAATATAAAATCAGACCTAGGTAACGAAAAAATTGTACATATTTTGATCAACAGTTAAAATTACAATAATATTTTTGGAAAGCGTAACATCAGTTTGGAATAAACCAACTTCGTGTCCTAGTCAAACAAGTCTTACCTAGACGACTACAAACTTGAAAAATAAGAAAAATATGAATATCTCTTCTTCAACGTGTTTTTAAATAAAAATATTTGTTACTCTTTCAAAATATAGTTTTTATTATGTTTCTATCTATATTTTTACAGTAATAGTTATTTACACAACACATTTATAACAATGAACAAGCATCTTTAGATATATCTTATTTAATTGTCTAATTATCCCTTAGTTTTAAGTGCATATTACGCTTTCTGGAACAGTATACAATCACATTTGTCAAATTACGTAAAGAAAATTACTTAAAAGATATGTAAGTACATAAAGAAAAAATTGCCAACATTAATAACTAGTTTGTTCCTTTTACTTGTTCATTGTATGCAACAATAGCAGAAACGCAATGTTACAAAAAATACTTTGTTTCAGTGTAACAGCCGACAACAACACTTTTTCAATGATAGTATATTTTTTCTGTGTTAAAGGTAGAAAAATATAAACAATGGCAAGATCTAAAAGTGTTTTTTTTATAATACTATGTATATTTCAAGCTCACTGGGAGCTACTTATGCGGAACTATTTCCAATAGTTGAAAGCGTAGGTTTTGGCAATTGGTACCGTCGAGAACTTAGTGATCTTTCCAGTGGAGTAACAACCTCGGTGGCGATCGGATAAGATGTGGCTCTTTTTGCGGAACGGCTGTAGATAAACACTTATTACAACAAAAATCCACTCGAAACATAACAAATTGTTAATGATTTTAGCTTGCAGTTTAAATATTACATTTTATTAATAATTTACCTTCTCTGTTTTGGCAAAAGCAGAATTAAAATAAAGTGAGGAAGAGAAAAAGCACATAAATTAAAAAATAAAATAAAACACTAGCAGAAGAGTTTTTGTGGAAATTTATTCTCTCCATTCCGTAACAGATAAAGTGCTCAAGAGGCTTTGCAAAGAACAAAAAGTTTACTCTATAACCTGATGAAATAACAAAATATGTTTTGGATTTTTTTAGTATGTTGTATACGACTTGCAACAACAGCATTAATCGACACTCACCTTAAAATGCACAAAAACTAGCAAATACGGCAAAAATACGACAAAAGTAACCAACCACCACATATTTTAATGATCCTATTTCATTCGCCTAAAGCGAATTTTTATTTTTATTTATGTTTAAGTTTTAGTAACTTAACACTAACATATACTGGAACACATTAACCAACTGTAAGCAAACAAATATAATGAAACAATGTCACAGAAGTAACAACCAAGCACTGCTTTTATGTTTTCTTCACTTATTATCTGAATTTGGAGCAATGTTTAGTTGTCGTGTATGCAATGAAAGCTTGGACTTCACAAAATAGTAAAAAAGTAATCATTTAATACAAGGTGAGTCTGCTAAAAGTATTTTTTACTGTATTTCAACAACTAATAGTCGCTCAGGGATCAGCGTTTACTATTAAATATTTAATTTTTTTCTCTATGCGTGTCAAATTTTTCGTAATTTTTCTGCAATTCCTTCTACACCCTGTATGACAAGAATGTTATTGTGTGAAGTCCGAATGTAACGGTAAGTTTAAATTCGTTACGTTAACCTTTCATTTAACTTTTTGTTTTAGAAATGATTTAAGAAATGCACATGTCCATTTAATTTTCGTTTATATTTTTTATTAATGAAGCATTATTTAGATATTTCTTTAATTGCTATTACTTATTAGTACCACAAATCTCGGCAAACTGACAAATATGTGGTGCGAATTATCTACTGGTGAGTGCAAGGTTGTTGAAATAATTACCATATCCTAAGTAACTATCGTCAATGTTAGACATGACTAATGTAAACTTTGCGCTTCAGAAAGCCACTGTTGCGCGCAGGAGATGAGATGCTCGTGTCGTGGCTGAAACAGTGACACCACCACATGCATATTAAACTACCCTACCATTCGATTTATAATAGAAAAGTAACCCATTTGAGTAAATCAAGCATCAAAGTTTTCGAAATGTTAAGATTACCTTCTCCTTCGGTTAAAACTTTGACCTGGCAGACCGAAATAGCCCCGTGGTAAAACCATTCGGGCGTTTCCTTGGGCAGGTCGGGAGCCCCCATGGGCCATCAACATGGTGAGGTGGGCGGCATAGCCGTCTACTAGGATTGTTGCTTGAGCATGTTGTTTCTTTGACGCTTTGCCGACGATGAAGATTTGTTTAGGTTTCAGTCCGACTGAGGTATATACACTTATGTCTTTACTACTACCGTATGCACAATGGATAATTACACCATGATTCTGAAAATTAATTTTTAACTTAAACTGTTTAATGAAAGTAGGTGATTACTTGGATTAAGTTATTAAGATAAGCAGCCTTATGTCCTAAAGGATCAGTTGAAAGACCATCAGCAAATGATACGAGACCATGAGGAAAATTATGTTGAGATAACCATGACACAACTCTTCGGTGCTGCATGTCAGGTCTTCCTGTTATGTAAACGATGAGGTAACCAAGTTCTTGCCAATGTCTACAATATCATTTTTATAATGCAGATTTGAAAATAAAAATGTATTAGATCAGCGTTTGCGCTAGTTGGCAACAGTAAAGCATGTTGAAACTAGAGTTCTAGTTGAAACAAAAGATATTGGTCAAGTAAATTGCAAAATTTCATACCTTTTGTTTGTATTGGCTATTTTAGAGGCATAGAATAGTACGGTCAACGGTGGTTTTGTTTCAAAAACTAATACAATTTTTTCTGTCATAAAAACCTACATTTAAAAATAACCAGATTAGAAAAACCGAATACTTTTTTTCAAGTCGCTTCCCCTTCAGTTTTGTCTCCTCGGTTTTGATATAAAATACAACTTTATCATAAGATAAAATAATATCACAAGATATTATTACAATAATTAAACAACTAATTCAAAAAAATCGGTGACTACACTATAAAATTCTGCAACGTGCCTTGTAATGTCTATCCCAAATCTGTTATTTTCTGATTACAGATACGAATTTTTAAAGACTTCGCTAAAATATCAATCTTTGTTTATAATTCAAAAACATGTGGCAAAAATATCAGTATCCATTAAACATTCAAGTAAAAGCTAATTCAATGGAATAATATACTTACAGAATGTTTGGTTTTAATATTTTTCTACAAAAGAAAGGGTCGTCGGAATTGACCTTTTAATAAGAATTTTAAGGTATTTGAAAATTTAAGGGAATAAAAAAAGTAAAAATCGTGTTGATAATCTCATTTCTGTTAACATCAGTCTCTAGTTTCAAATTTAACTTCAATTACCCGTCAACTTTCTCTTCCTTTCTAGGACCTACCTTTTTAAGCTGAATTTGCTCCTTTGGGTGATATATCTTTCTTTTTTCCACTTACCTAAGGTACTGGATGCTGTCATAGACAAAGGTATTGCCATCATATGTTTTTGACCTTGAAAAAATGCAAAAAAAGTGACGGACTTAGTGTCAGTGTCACATGTTGTCACAGTTTAGTGACACAAAAGTTAACCTAAAATATATTTTTTGACAATTTAGTCGATTTGCCAAGGAAAATTTTCAAGGTCAAAGAGCCGCTGCCATTGTCAACATCATAATATGATGGCAGTACCTCTGTCCATGACAGCATCCAGTACCTTGCTAGGAGTACCTTACACTTACCTATTGGTACGTCAGCATATTGTACAGTTTATTGCATTTATACTAATATGTATATTTACCTACTTCTTAACACAGCAGTTCCAAAATATGACTCATTAAAGTTTCTTGTAGGTAGTCAAAAGAAGTTCTCAAAATTGATTTACGAGAGCATATGAGAATGGTAACTAACAATACAGGCTGTTTTGTCTAAACCCCACATTAGAAGTATTGGGAATTCTAATAATCATAGTCATCTGAAAATTTGTGTACAACAGTACAACCATAATCTTTTAGGTCCTGCTCAATGAAAATATTCTCAAGATACCGGAAGTCGCTATCAACTTCCTTATTTTAAATGAAATGCTATTTTTTTTTTGAATTACTAGAGTTATTTTAAGGTAGTTTTCATAAGCTGTTCCTATACCTAAATTTAGCCGTTTACGAAATATTTATGGTTGTTAAAATTTTTTTGGATTTGCACTTTCCAGTTCAAAAATCGATAACTCTGCGATTTTTAAAAATTTAGAAATATTTTTGAGCTCATTTGAAAGAGGAAGCCTAGATCTTTCCTTTGGTGTTTTCAAATTTCTCAAACTCCAAATTTTTAAAATTAAGTTTGCAAAACTTTAAGCACCCATAACTCATTTTTTTCAAATGAAATGACAAAAGTTTTATTTCACTAGATGGTAGAGAATTTAATTCTGCTTCGATCTGTGTTAACATTCCCTATACTTATGTTTAATAGTTTTCAAGTTACAATACCTTTTTGTTGGGATTGAGAAATTCATTAGCCATAGGCCTTTTCTCATAGGTTGCCATGGAGACGAATGAAAAAAGGTGAGAAATTAAAGTTTTTCAAACCAACACCCAATGAATTTATTTTGTTTTCACAGTCTGATAACACAATTTTGAACCGAGTTTGTCGTTTAAGTTTAATCAGAAATGTTTTTATGGCAAACTATGGAAAAATAGCTGTGGTTAGTAAGAAATTTCCTACAATAACAAAAAAACCAACATAACTTGAAAATTATCATAGATAGGTGTAGGGAATGCTAATACAGATAGATGCAGAAAAAAATTCTCCTCCATCTAGTAGAATAAAAACTGGGACATTCCATTTGAAAAAATTAAGTTTTGGGTACTTGAAGTTGTCCAAACTTAACCTTAAAATTTTTGGGTTTATTAACTACTTCAATTCCAATTTTGATCACACTGCTGAACAACAGATATAGACTTTCTCTTTCAATTCTCCAAACATGATTTCGAAATCTCTAAAACTACGCGAGTTACCGATTTTTTAAGGGACAGGTGCAAATTCAAAAATTTTCAAAAATCCTAAATATCTCGAAAACGGTTAAACTTGGGTATAGGGAAAGCTGATAAAAACTCCCTTAAAATAACTCAACTAATCCAAAAACGCAGTGAAAAACATAGCTTTCCATTTAAAATAAGAAAGTTAATAGCGACTTCCGGTATAACCGGAAGTGCTGCCATCTTGAAAATATTTTCATTGAACATAACTCAACGGATTATGCCTGAGTACCAACTCTTAGATAAATATCTTTATTAGAACTTTCAATACTTCTAATGTGGGGTTTAGACGGAACACCCTGTATATTGCAGAATTTCCTTTAGAAACTTCGTCATTTTTGAAAAAAATTTTTATAAACATATTTATGTAAGACTTATTTTGTTTTGTGATTTTTATCATACTTTGTATTAGAAATTTATCAGTTTTTTGGGATATCCTATACATCGGAACTTCTCTTCATACACTTCTATGCCCCCCAGAGTTTATAGTAGTTTATACTTTTTAAGTTTTAAGGAATGTGCTTTATTTGTGGTTGAATGCAGAAAAAATATTCATGGAAATTAAGAGGAGAAAAAAGCAACTAAAGAAATTTAAGGAGTAATTCATTCCCTTGAAAAAACAATTCACATTTTGCCATCTGAGCCACTCTATTCCTAGATTTGCCAAATTGTAGTTTCAGGGCTTTAAATTTACAAATCAGCATTTTTTCAGTTTTTAAACTTACCTGACGACATCAACGGCCCCCGCCCTAACTTTGGGATCCCTTCCCGTCACTGACATACTGGCAGTAAAAGACCCATCAATACTAAACACCACACATTCGGTTTTTGGAGGAACTACAGCCATAAAAAAATCGACAGAGGTGTGATCACCCCTTACGACCATCTGTAATCAATTCATTTATCTCTTTTTTTTATTTCAACTTTTGGCATCACCTTTATAGGATATAAACCGTAACCCAATGTTTTTTCTTCCGGAATTGTATGAGTAATTCTCCCGGCTTTATCTGTCACCTCTGTAGCGATCTGAACCCATTCTCCCACCGCCACTTCCTTCATTACATGAATGTCGACTTTTTCACCAGTCAATGCGACCATATCTAGTGGTCCGTACATAAACCTGGCTGATAATACTTGAGGTGCCCCTTCTCGCACGATTATATCGTTTGCCCGATGATTAGCTGTGACATTCTAGAAAAAAAATGTTGGGAAATGTTCATTTTTGACCCTTTGTTGCCAATTTACTTTCACTTTAACCGACGTTCGCTTTTTCATCCATTTCTCCCGAGGTTGTCCGGGTTTGAAACATAATTCCCTATCCTCAACACCTGACAAAGGTGCAGCTTCTATACCGCCAACTTGGCGTAAAATAAAAGCGATCACGTCGCAACTTTCCCAGTAACTTGCATGGAATAAGTGTGGTAGTGCGTTGGTGGGGAAGTTTGACAAGCCTTCAGGGCAATATAACGCGTAATCCATTCGTTTTCCACCCCACCATTTTTGTTGCACTATAAAACAGAAATGGGGATAAGCTTTGGATGATGAAGGAATGTTCAAACATAAATAGCGTCACACAACATCAGGCTTTATTGATATTCTGGAAGAGTTCCAATCCTAAATGGATTGCTGTTGTGTAGTTACTTAGGAGTAATTGAAACAAGTTTGAATGTTTGCTTTTAGCACTTGAGCAGATGATACTTTGCCCACAAATCACAGACTAGATGTTTAAATAAACTGTAGTAATTCAAAGATGATATAAATACAGTGATTTCTGAACACTTTTTCATTTGTAAACAGTTGCCCATCTTACGTTTGTTTTTTTAAGGTTTTCGGTCTCGTTCAATTTAATTTATTATATAAAATGTTTTTTCGGGACAGTTTGGACAGGAGTAAAAAATAAAAAGTCGTAGGTATTCGTCAACGTTTCGCTGATTTATTTGTCAGCTTCTTCAAGACTGCAAATTTGTTTTTTTTTTGTTAAATCCGATGATAAACAACGTCAAAACTTTTAAGTAACAAAGTTCAAAAATTGTAGTCAAATTAAGCATTGGCTTGCGTGAGATTTTTGTGGAAATGGGCAATAAAAATTAAAAATAACGTCGAAGAGACAGCAAAGAATTCTATCCTCTTTTCTGAACATGATAATGGTTAAAAATGCCCAATGGATGACAGAGTTTGCAACACTATATTTTGTATTTTAAATGATATAAGTAAAGTTCTGATTGTTGACACATTAACAAGTGAATAAAAAATGGTTTTAGATTTGTTGCCAACTCAAACAAACATTTTTCAACACTCTGTATAAACCACCCAACACAAATAAATACTCAAGTTCATTAAAATGGCACATTTTTCGTATAGATTTTTTTAATTTAATTCTAAAAATTTTAGCTTCGTGATTTAATAAAATTAAATTAAACAATACAATTTTACAGGATGTTTTAAACATACGCCAAGATTAAAAAAATATATTTTAAGAATATTTTGAATTTCGGAAAGCCGCTTAACTTTAATGAACAATCGTTTCAATTTTTTGCCGTTAGTTTAAGGACACCCTTCATACTACCACGCAGTGAGTTTGAAGTAGAAATTAATACTTAATTATAAAAAGGGTTTTCCTAAAAAAAAAAGAAGATACGTATACTGAAGATGTCCTACCCGTGAATGAAACTGTCAATAATATTTCTGACAAAATTATTTCGGAATTATTTTCCATTAAAAACATTCTTAAATTAAATTAAGTATATTCTTCGAGTGACACAAACCCTAAACATTTTTTTAAATTGTTTGAACATAATCAAAGTTTAGAACGTGTTATAGTTTTGGTAAAATAGTGTTAACCACGTTTATTTGATCTAAGATAAAGACAAATGCGGAAAATAGCAAAATATTATTTTTGTTAGACTCTATCAATGAATTATTTTTATTCGATGCTTAGCAGCTAACAGATGCACTACGTTAAAATAAAAGTAATAACTCAAAATATTGCTACAAAAAAGACAAGACCGGTTTGGAAACGTCATGTTTTCTTTAATTTACATAAGATTTCCTATTTTTTCATTCCACTGAAAACTATTTTGAAACTGTAGTGTAACTATAGTTTTATTATATTATTATTTTTTAATAACCGTAAATAGGAATGCTACTCGTTAGTTAAGTCTTAATAATTTTACGAAAGAATTTTATGCAACTTTACATTTATAGAAAGAGATGTGTAGTTTAGTAAAAACACTGACAGTGACACTACATTCACAAGTAATGTAAAACCTTGAAGCAAGTTTAGTTCTAACAGACTGCGGAAAGGGAGTACACATACAGTTTTTCAAATACTTACAAGCATTAATAGCTTGAAGAGGTATATTATCAATTAATCCAGAAACTGTACTTTGTATAGAAACCTCAGATAACCGTCTATGTTGTGAAGAATCACTAAACATCTGAGGATTAGTTTGAAGAATTTCGACTAAAAGAGTTAGAAGAGAGCATTAGTGAAAGTGTCCCAAACTCTAGTTTGCAAACATCACCTAAACAAAACCAATCATTAAATTCCAACACTTACGCAGATGATACGGTTGCCCGTTTCCCAAGGGATACTTCGCATATCGCGCCACATTCACCGGCGGCAAAATCGAAAATCGTGCCGACAAAAGTGGTTCCAATCGTGCAGCTACTGGATCAGTGGGATGGAACAAATTGTAAACTTGCACACAACTTGGACGGGTTATGGTATCTAAAATCAACCAAATCGTCGCCCAAAACCTTCAAGAAATATCACCCAAACACTTACTAGATTTTTCATCAGTTGCTGCAATTTTTCTATACGCTAAAACTAACGCTAAAGGACTACCAAACATAAACACATCGGTCGTATCAAACTCGAATTTCATCTGATTGGATTGCTCGCTTGTTGAGGACGATCTTCTGCGAGGAGAGGGTGCCGTCAAATACCCAGTTTCGTTGATTTGAACCTCGTCTAAAACCAACTTTTACGCCTTGAAACATCAAAATTTCTGACTTGCCTCTGTGGTAATTATCATTGTCTAAAATACTGTTCTCACTGCCATGCCTCGACTGGTATTTCATCGATCTACATAAAGCGTCATAAGCTAATATTGAACCGATTGAGTCGGCAACGATGCACACTTGACCGGCGAAACCCTGGCCCTCCTCTGACTTTAAGAACTCTACAAAATCACAATTCATAAATGTAACTTTTCGATCAAGTGGTCAACCAATCTGAAATTAAGTTGACAACACTGAAGCCATAAACTGTGTCGACAATTTGTTACCCTCAGTGTATATTTTATTGTCAGTTGTCGCAAATTCAGGGATATTTTATAAAAATCGAAGTACCTACTAAAGTAAATTACTAAACTATTTTTTGCAAAATATATATTCGAGTTTTAGAAAGTTGTAAAAAAATACATGTATTTTTTTAAGCCTTATTGATTAGCTGTAATAACCGGGAAGAATCTTGCCAACTTTTTACATTTAATTTTCAGATCTTTCATTCAAATAAAATAATTCCCATTAAAACAATCAGATTGATGAAGCATAGTAATTAATAAAAAAAATAAAACATACTTCAACAGTTATTATTAGTAACGTGATGATAAATAAAATAATAATATTAAAATAATGCAATTCGTTTTCAAAATAATGTCATTTATCTTACAGGAGCAGTTTTTTAGGTACATATATTATACCATTGTTTTCGGTGAGAGAAATTAAATTTCTCACAAGAGAGATAAAGCTAAATCTGACAGTAAATCTGACAGTTTTATCTCTCTTGTGAGAGAAATTTGATTTCTCTCACCAAAAACAATGGTATAATGTACAATGGTACTATAAGATAAAATAAGATAAGATAAGATAAAATGTCGTATATCAGCGCAAGCGCACTCGTGGGTCAAAATTCTCACTCGCAAATAATGATGCATCACTTATAATATAATATTCTATTTTCTAACTATAAAAACTTGTCAGTTTACAAAAAATGAAATTGCTTTATCTGAGAATGCAATATAGGGTTTAAAATATGCAAAAATAACATAATTTTTCAACCAATTTGTGACTTTTTGGCTCATTTTTATTGAAATAGTTTATGTCTAATTGTTTGAACATGTGCTAAAATGCTCAAAAATTTACAAAATATGTAATTTGCCTAGTGATTTCACATTCCAAATTAATAAATCTCCGAAAAACTGATCAAAACAAAATATAAACGTTCGGAAAATGCAATGCAAAATTTCACCATTTCCGACTCAATTTGGCGATTTTTCGTCATATTTTCCACGAGCTATCGCAAAATATTCTTAACTGCGTATCTAGATTAAAACTGTGCCAATATTGCAAAAGCGAGAAAATAATTTCAATTTCAACTCAATAACCTATTGATTTCTGCTTGGTTTTAGCAAAATTTCGCTAAAACCCAAAAAACATTTGAAATATGCCAACACTTGTCAGTTTTTGTAATTTTTCCTGTACTTTCGATTAAATCTCTCTATAAACAAACGCGTTTTTAAAAAATTACGGATTATGCCGTAATTTAATTCTAAGTGATATTATTCCTTGCCTTTAATCGGGTTACTTTGGTTGAAAACATAGATTTTTGCAATTCTTTGGCCGAAACACTTTAATTTTTTCAATTACCATTGTTTCGTTTAAGTAAGTTGCTAAGTTGTTTTTTAACTATTTTTCGCTTAAAACGAGCCAAATCCCCTTATTTGGCACTCATTTCGTTGAAATACGTTGATCTTCTTAGATTTTTCACTTGAAAATGAGCCAAATCGCGTGAAAATACCTCAAATAGTCTTAATTTGGAATTATTTTGTCGATTTTCATCGCTTAAAAACAAGTCAAACCGCATCATAGGAGTAGTTCAAATCGTCTATTTTAGCCTAAAAACGAGTCAAATCGTCTACTAACAGCTCAATTTTTTTCCAATTATTCCTTCTTAGGGATTTAGATCTGTGACGAAGTAAAAAATGTGGGTTTTTCAATGTTGCCGACTTCATTTTAGAACTGGAGGGCCTTAACTTACCTTGATAAGTGATATTTGCTGCGTTGATTGTCCGTGAAACCGCTTCTTGGTAGTCAGAGGTCGAACTGGCCAGAATTGGAATAGCACCAATCGGAATGGAGTCGTGTGTGATTTGAGGTACATCAATACACGAAGGCGAAACATCGAAACTATACGGACTAAGACTAGAAAGGATTGCAAGGCCTTCAGTACATATAGAGGGGCAAGACACCAATCGAATCGCAACATGTCCTAACAAAGACGGATAATGCTGACGCATAACCGACTCAAAAGCCCCACGCAAGGTGGTAACGTCCGATTTCTTCGCTGCCATGTCTATGTTGGCATCTAGGACACTTCCAGCATGAAGCACTAACAATAATACTGTGGTATTGCACGGAAGATGTGCGGGAGACGCAGTCGGAGACTCCGGACATGACGCATCAAGAGAGTTCATTTTGCCTCTCTGCATCATCTTGCGATTGCTGCGTTCGCTCGCCACACGTTGCAGGAATGTTGGGGAGAATATGCTGTCATCTAACAAAAAATTCAACTGTGTCGCTTGACTTCCAGTTTTGGTTAATTACCGTTTTTGTCAACCACGACCGTCGGTGAGGTAGTATCAGCGTCTTCCTCAGTTAGCAAGTCCAAAGAGCTCCACTTGGCCAACGAGGATGAATCTTCACAGTCGAAAAACTCTTCATCCGACCCGGAATCCGAGTCGCGTCCGAGACTCTCAATCCTCCAATTTGCCACTTGCAAATCGAAGCTTTTGATCGATGAAGAGCTCGGTGAATGCAAACCTCGCTGTTGCCATTTTTCCTCGCGTCTAATACAAGTTTACTTAGTTTTTAGTTTGATGATTATCACTAAACCTACTTGCAATGCACTCCTGTTTCATCTTCAGGTGATAAATCACCATCGGAACTGATTGCGGTTTGGATTGAAGGAATGTTTGAATTTTTAGTCATTAGTGGACTGTCTTCTGATACTTCTATGCTGCCGAGGGTTGCAGCTAGTGTTTTTACCGGATCTTCTTTAGGTGTACTGTTATTCAAGTTGTCATCTTCGTCTAGAAATAACGAATATCAAAATTTAATCCGGCAAAAATAGATATTCGAAAATATGAGTTAATTAAAGTGTCTCTGATGTATGTTTTTCTATGAACTGTTTAACAAATGAGCGTAAATATTTGGGCTAAATTTAGAATTTTTCAACGGCATGATGGGAATATCTGGAGACTTTCAAAGTTGGCTTTTATCATAAACAAGTCATTACTGTTCGATTACATAAATTGTGTTTTTTGTCAAAGTTTCTTATCTTTTCTAATGATTGCATTTTTTAAATAAAATATTAATAAAAGTCGATCTGTAACAATAACAATGTAATCGGTAAACATTTACATCCTTACATAATAAAAAGTAAATTTGTCTTAGGCATGTCAGTGCAAAAGATTTACGTGTTCTTCAATAATTGTTTAACTAACATCACCAATGTTCTAATTTTGAAATGTTTATTATAGTCCGTTTTTTCCGAAAAATCTTCATCAGATTATTTTTCTTTTCCGTGTAACCAACAATTAATTAAGCCAAGAGATGTTTAAATTAATTTTTGTTGTATATTTTTAAATGTTCTTTTATTTATTTATTTAAAATTAATTATGGTTTGTTTTTTAAGCGACTTTCACTTTTATTTTACACAAAATATAAGAAAGGCACGTAAAAAGAAATTTAAAAGGAAGAAGTGAAGATTGTAATTAGAAGATTAAAAAAGGGAAAGGAGGAAAAAGGGTGAAACAATTACGGCAATAATCCGAAACCATTTGTGAAAAAAAAAGATAACATAAAACGACTCATTTGACAAAATGCCACTAAAATATTTCCTTATTCTCTAGACCATACAGGGTGTCTCAAAATTGGCGAATTCCAAGTTCAGAGCCTTGTAGAGAATCACTTCAGCAGTCCAAATATAGAAAAAATAAATAAACAAAGATTTGGAGCTTCCCCCAAAGATACCTTGGTTTGAAGATCACTCTTAGAATCGCGTTTTCTTCAAATTCAGTACCAAAAATCGTTGAACTCAGTACCAACTATGTACTCAAGAATTAGATTTTTATTTCATAAAAAAATTATGTCACGAACAAAATCAAAAGTAAACACCAAGCGAATTTTTTCTTACCAATTTCCTCGTCCTCCACCTGCCCCATTTTCCTCTTCAGCGCAAGCTGCGTCTGTTTTTCTATTTCCCTAATATCTTCCATAGTCAAACCGTGCCATTCGTCTTGCCAAGCCCACGCCTGTCTATGAGCCCTCAGCATTGTTTTCCGAAGCGCTAAATAAATCCATCACTTAGGAAAATTACAAAAAGTCAATTTTACCTATATCGTGAATAAATTTCTCGATTTTCGTCTGCATCCCCCAATACCTAAACTCCACTCTGCATAATTTATAAGCGCACATTAGAGATTTTCCATTAGGTAACGGTTGTTGTTTTCCCTGGACTTCCCTCCAATACTCCTCCAGCCAATTTTCCGATAACGGTCCCCTGCCGGACTTTTCCGACTTGAAATACACCGGATCCTCATTTTTGACGTAGTCAGCACCGTACAACTGGTCCTTTACTACATCTATCACATCGACGATCCTGTTCCTGAGATCACTCCCAGTTAAATTAAACACATTTTCCTGGTGCCCGTTATCTTGGTAATAATAGGTCTCGATCTCGAGTGAGAACTTTTCGACAAAGGGACATGTGTAGCGCGTTTTGGTGTACGGATACGCGTTCCACGCCTCTTCTTCCACCATTAGGGCGGTTTTCGGGAGGATGCCCTTCAGCCATCCTGCAGCAGCAAATTTCAGACGCAATTTTTACGACTGGGGTCACTTGCCTGGTAAATGGCTCCCTACATGATATATCTTACGGGTGTATTGTCCTTGTCCGCCAGGCCCATCTTTGTAAGGCTCATTGACCAGAATTTCGACACCGCTGCCCGCCCCGCTGCTCTCCTCACGACTTTTTTTCTAATAAATATCAAAGTAAAAACGCTATTCTTCTTAAACCATTCGGTAAAGATTTATGACTGAATTTTCTTAGCATTTTCCTGTCTTGTTAAAAATAAAAAACGATAAATTTGGTGGGCGAGGTAATTAAGTATTATATAAGGAAACATGACGAAGTTGTGATTGCATGTAATTTTTTTCAAAATAAAAATAATGGATTTTTGCATTTTTGTGCATATCCAGGTCACCCCTTTGTTGAAATAGTAATCCACAGAAGAGTTTTTTGTTTCTGCTCGTTCGAAAGTCCTTCCAGACAATTCGCGGTGTCAAGACGCGAAACAAACAAACACTTCTGCCACTCACAATTTAAAGTAGAACTTCTACATTTCGGTTGAGTTTGGAGCGAAATGTGGAACGAAAGAAAGACGCAATTAGTGGTTACTTACAGCAATCATATACAGCTGAGCAATTCGATATTCCTCCACCGTGAGAGGCAGAGGAATACGATATTCCTTGATGAGCATGGCTGACGAGGACGTCCGTCCACTTTAGACGATTTGGAATGGATCCCAAGTTACCCACATTATTCTAGCTGAAAAAATGCAAACCAAATAAATTTCAAACAATAAAGATTCTCCAGACACGCGAGCCGGGATATCAATGGCTGACAGTTCAAAGTTTTCTCATTTTTTGCAGTTATTCCAAACACAAACTTTGCATACACACGATTATTGTTGTTTTATTTCGCGAACACGACTTTTGCATTTACTTTAAATAGCTTCATTGGACTAAGGACTAACCAAAACATTAAAACGAAAATTTCTACTACATGGGAATCAAATGAAAGAAGAACATATTTATGAAGAGAATTAAGATTGTACTTGGTGCTGCCAAATTTTTAGAACCATTAATTTGCATGAACATGATGTCTCGCCTTGAGTAGCTTCGCATGTGTTGTACGACAAATAAACATGACTTGTAATGCGTTAATTTGTAAAAATGCGCCAACACTGAAGCGACTTTGCTAATTTATTTTCGAATTTAATGAGATTTTAATGGGGCAAAGGTCATTACTTATTACTTAATATGGCCTATAATTTCAATTGGAAAGTGCAGTTAAATTACAGTGATTGAAAAAACGTGTTAGGAGATTATCCTTGTCGGGAGTGCTTACGTAGCAGTGAATAAAAAATCCTCTGAAGTCGTATTAGTGCTATTTGATAATCCCATTTGCAGATTAGCAATCGGCAGAATATCACACAGAAATTAAAAATAGCCTTTTAACAATTTACCTACAAAATGTTTAGATAAACACAATTTGTGCCTCATTTTTAGTCAAATTTTTGCCGATTTAAATAGATCTCTTACTGCCGGTAAATTTAAACAGAATGGTTTATTTTGCAAAATATAGTTTACTCTATCGTTCAACACTCAACATAATTTAACTTATTTCAGTTTTCTGTTGAATATTAACTCGAGCTGAACTATAATTTAATTTAGCTACGCATAAAGTAATTTTAAAATGTAGTCCCAACACCCCCGACCAATATTCGTGCATGCATATAAACCTTCCGCTTTAGCACGAACAACACGTGTCGAATAATAGCTTTGACCTTAAATGTCACATCGTAAGATACGAGTAATAATTTTAAAACATGGAAACACAAAATTTTGGAAAATTTTAAACCCCACAGCGAGATAAAAATCCTATCCAATATTTTCCGCTCATTTTGTTGGGATTTCCAAAGCAACAAATGGCACGATAATGGAATGTAGCAAATTCATCAAATTGGTCCCAGAATAGACCGTTTGCAATGGCAAATAATTACACAGAGAAACAATACAGTTAATTCAATTTTCTAAAATTACGTGGCTCTGTTTACAAAACAAAATTATTCCGTTCAGCTACTTAAAGCAATCAGCTTTCGGAAATGTTATTAAGTCATTTATTACAATGCAGTGGAAAAGTAAACATTCTAAATTATATAAAAACTTAGCATAGTAGGACATTGGAAAAAAACGTTTAGAAAATGTAGATCTGAACTGTTATCAAATTATTTATTAGCGAAACATGTAACTGCACAACGTTACAAATCAAATTATGTTTTCCAGTTTCCAGAATCTGAACTGAAAATGAATACAGCGTCCGGAATAAAATATAATTTTCGAGTTTTCAACAGCAAGTAGTTGAAGAAATAAATAAAAACACATGAACTGTGTAAATTTAATCAGTCGGGTTCGATTTCGTTTTGTTTTTCTTTGAATTACATTTTTGCGAATAATTTGCAGTTTTGCTATAAGGAAAATTCAGTTCAACTTTACGTGGGCGTGTTTTGATTGCGCTCCATGTAAACCGTCTCCTTTTCTTGTATGGAATTAACAGCAAGCTCGACTTACCTACGAGATACAGTTTCAAATAATTCTGGGCAATAAAAAGTAAATTATCTAAAATGTAATAAATCTCAGCTGAACTCATAAACTAAAAATAGGTGTGTACCTACGTGTAATGTTTATGAAAAGCCCCAATTTTCCGAAGAGTTGCACTTGATTTATTATCCGGCGTTAACTTTTTCCATTAATATGAAAATCCGGTAATAAACGCAATGATTTGTTTGCAAAACCGCTCCACTTGAATGAGAAACAATAACACAACTTGTTATCAACACAGTGGTTTTCGGTTTGATTTCATTTGTCCACACATGTTACAAGGAGATGGATAAATACGTTTTT
This sequence comes from Tribolium freemani, assembly GCA_939628115.1. NCBI lineage: Eukaryota > Metazoa > Arthropoda > Insecta > Coleoptera > Tenebrionidae > Tribolium > Tribolium freemani. The sequence continues at coordinate 11,222,957 of OW626785.1, read as the reverse complement.
AAATCCATTTTACCGCCGATACGATAAACGAGCACTGACTGCGTTCGCAATAACGTTTACAGTAAGGTGCGAATCTGCGGGTGTACCCGATCTAGGCGTCGAGACGAAACCCTATTGATCGACGAGCACTGGCTCTGGAGCCTACTGAAACGACGGACCGAATATCGCACAATGATCACAAGACGCTTCTGACTTTTACAAAGTAAACACTACAAAATGTAATTTTACGACTATATAGATTAGCCTGTAAGCCTGGAAATCAATGAAACAAATGTCGCTAGCAGATGGAACGACTTATTTTCGTACACCGGACTTGACACAAAAATCCATAAAACACACATTTCAGGGTTCAACTATTGCGCTTTCACCAACTGAACTTTTCGAATAAATAATTTCTCACAACTTGGGTTTTAACTGTAGCAAGTGAGCGCTACTCATTCATGACTAATAATTAAAAAGGGCAAACATCAAAGTACAATCGTTAATTCTAACTGTTCAAGGACTTTTAATAATACGCAAGTCAATTGTTTAAAATGTTTTTCATTTTAAGCGTGCAGAAATCGTTACAAATTTCTTCAGAAGATGAACAGCAGAATACAATGTGTATCTATCTGCACATAATGGAAATAGGAGGAAGTAAAAAGAATAGCCCGCTGAGCCCAGCTCGAGCTGGTTAAATGTCAAAGGTAACTCCAGCAATCCCACTGCGCACTGGCGTCGCGACGCCCTTTTGCTTTTCACCAATAACCGATATTGGACCTAATCAAAGTTTGGGTGCGTACCCCGTTGGGTGAAATAAACCGAAATTGCGATTTTTAAACGATTCCTGGACGTTATTTTAACTAAACTTCCTCCACAATAAACAAACTAATGATCCTAATGAGGGTTTTATAACACATGATCGCCTGAACAGGATTTGTGAAAGCCTGTTGTCATCTCATCTTTGATGATTTGGGCAGATCAAAGCCTCATTCATAATTAAATATCTGCGTCTCATCGCATTTCAGACCAACAACATGCAAAATTTGATGGGTCGGTTAAATGCAAAATTTTTAACGGAATATGCATTTAGTGAAGTAAAATATCTAAATTGGTCTATATTTACAGTTATAAAACCGTGCCAACTTTTGGCTTGCCTAATGGAAATAAGGAACAATTATGTTCAACTAAGTATAGTTTTCGTTTTTTATGAAGTATTTTTAAGTGCACGTGTTCAGAAATAAAACGGAAAACTGTCTGAAACATAATTATCTAAAATTTCGTGCCACAAAGATTTTAATGGCAATAATGGTGGCATATTTTAGTAAACATTTATTTATTCCCGATTTCATAAAACTAAACTACATATTACAGAAGATACGAGATTGGTCTTAAATTACCAAATTCTGCCTACCTAAATTACCAAACTCATTAACCACTGTAGGCCGTAAGTGAAAAGTAAGTGTAGTAATAAATTGTATTACGGTTATGTATTTTTAAACGACTCAAATACTGTCCCCAACTAAGTTATTTTATCAGCTTTAACAATAGATTTCCAAGTGAAAACCGGACAATTCGTGCCAACGAGTATTCAAACAATACAGCTTGGACTAAATATTATATCTGGCCGGAAAGGTTCCACTTATTTTGTATACAAATAAAATGATCTATTTTTATATTCTCTTAACTCTGGAACGCTCTTAATATTTTTTATGATTGGGAAAATTATTTCCTCGAGAATCAGCTTTTTTCTGATCCTACGCTTATAAAGAATCAAAAGGGATTATTGGGCTTGTGCTGGGTTTTTTGACCCTACTTTAAATGTTTCCTGGTTTTAATTTAGTCCTGAAAAGAAAACAATGCTCATTTTTACATATTTTAAAATATGTATTGATTATTTATATTTTTATACCTCATTTAGGATTAAGAATTGGGACAACAATAAAGAAAACTAGTTAAAATTATTTACCACAATACAGCAATTTTATAAAAAAAAATGACTTCGTTCTACGTTCATGACATGAAAGGAAAATTTGTAGTCAATTACCGTATAGTAAATAAAGGAAAAATAGTACGAACAGGTGAAAACAAACGATGCAATTCATCAATAAACTTTGACTCCACTTACTTAATTCATTTTGGGCCCAAAAATCTCATTTATGTGAGACTTGACTCAGTTCTCCCGTCCTGTGGTTATACAACCAGGTACTCGCAACACTACTTTAACTAAATTACATTACGTAAAGTTATATTGAGTTTAACAAAAGGCAAATAATTTACTATTATGCCTATTATGTGTTTGATAATAGTAAACTGTCAGTTTGACAGCGATGACAAGTTGACAGCCGGTCCCAGTAATGCCACAACAAAATGATCGTCTCTACTTGAATTCCGCTTGTAAATCTAGGGAGTTTCGTGTGGTCGTATTGGCGATCAATAATTTACATACATTGGGTGTTGTGGGTGTTGTATTTGATATTAGTTAAATTGCCGGAGATTAATGCACAAAAACATGTAAAAATACACAAAGTACAACACTGTGATTCAACTAGAACAACGTGTCATGGTGTAGCAATAGAAAAAGTATTATTTTTTTATATAAACTTGTGCAAGAATATGGAATTATGTGCATTAAAGGGGTACCATTTCTGTGCTTACTTTTGTGTCTTGTTGTAGTGAAAGGTTTGTTTTTATTATTAAAGATGTAGTTTATAGTTGTAGTTGTAGGTGCAAAAATATCAGAATTTGGTGTCGATGTTGGACGTAACTTAACACTGCCATGCCCAATACAGGATACCAAGGATGTCATGTGGGTCAGGGAGGAAAGAGAAGATCATCAAATATCACACATGCAAATTATAAACAATGGTTCTTTGTTTCTTTCTTCAGTTGAAAAATCGGACGCTGGGATTTATGCTTGTTATAAAGCAAACAGTGTGGACGATGAAAAGGCTAGAATGAAAGTGGTTGTGAAGAGTAAGTAGAAACCTGTTGGTGTATTTTCATAAATGAAGAAATTTCAGCACCGCCACCAGCTTTGGGAAACGTCTCTGTGAGGCCAAGTTCCATCATTGCTTTGATCTTGTGGGAGGTCAATGGTACTGGAGGATATCCTATTATAAACTTTACTGCTCAATACAGGTTAGCTGGTTCTGAGGGGGAATGGTTACCAATATCACCCAACCATATCACACCAAATTCTGTAAGTATTTTTGATCACAAATGTGTATTTTTTGCTATTAGTTTTTCCGGAAGCAATAAAATATTGTTGGCTTCTAGCCAATAAGTAAATACGCAGGGGTTAATAAACAGGTCAATATTGTTGCGATAGGAGAACATTATCAGTAGAACTTGTTTTTGACTAGAGCGCTTGTGTTATCTATTTATGAAAATCAAGCATTCTGCATTTTGAAAAAAAAAGAGAACTATCATATAGTTCATGCTACTTTAGATCTGTTTTTTATTCTGTTAATTTTTTTAAATGAAAATGCCATGTCATCAATTAAGTTTAGATTAAATTGTAATTCTACATTTAGGTTTCAGTGAATAAATAAAAACTGAAGATAGAAAATTGAGTCAAAATTATAAGCTACTCTAATGGCAAATTTAATAATTTATGTCACTGTTGACGACTAGCAATAAAGACTTTGTAGAATATTTTAGCCATATATTGCTAAAACGTGAAACGTTAAAATTAAGAATGATCATAATATCATTTTCTTTCAATTGATATTTTTTGAATTATTAAAAAAAAGTTTAATTTACCTCTCGAAAAACTATACTAAATAAAACATGGAAGACAACCAACAAATTATTACCCTGCGGTTTAATTTGAATGGATCACGATAATTTTTATTAAAACTAATAAAGATATTCTAATGAATTTAATGCACATTCATTACATAATATTTTTCTTTTGATTTTATCTTTATTCTAAAAATTCAAGGCAAGTTTATATGAGAAGCCAATCACGCATTCTTGTAGGTTGTGGGTATATAAGCCCACATTATCTTCAATTTTTTTGGTAGGTGTTTTTTAAAGCACGATACGCTGTCAACGTATGCCATGCATTTTTACGAATTTTTCAAGAAAGATGAACAAAAACTTTAAATATTTAGGTTGCCTTTTCTTGTTTACATTATTTAGCGATGTATTAATTTTTGAATGTGTTAGACTGTTGTAAAATATTTTTGTGTGAAAATGCGTACAGAGTTTAACCATACTCCTATTTTTTAGAGGATTTGTTTACTTGGTTTTTATTAGAAAAAGTTTTAATTTTCGTTCTGTTTTAATATATCTATCATTCTTATTCTAAACTGAAGTGTTAAGTATGATTATTTTACAACTGGATTTTCTAAACTCTATATTTTTAGGATAGCAATACACGTTCATTTTGTTTCTGATAAGTTATTAACTGAAGAATTTAGTTTTTTTAATCTTCGCAGAGACAAATCGACGTGTACAAACTGCAACCTAATACAAGCTACGAGTTTCGAATCTGGGCTACTAACAAACTCGGTAGGGGCGAGATAACAACAGTTATAGGTACAACATCACACGAGTATCGCGAAGAAGGTAGGAATTAGCATTGTTTGTATGGATGGCTAGTTTTTGTTGCACATTGATTGGTGTAGTTAGTATAATGGACCACTTTTAAACCGTAAATTGCTGCTTTTCTTTATTTTAAGTTCACAAGCAATGAGCCAAACGCTTAAACAAAGTGGTCAATTGTAGCCAAAGTGTAGAAAAAAATGTTTTTTAATCTAGAATTGGCTCGACGTATGTTAGCTGGAGCCGATAAATTCGACACGAGAGTGTGGGCCGTAGCCGTGGGTATAGTCATGGGAACACTTATTTTACTTGGATTGGGAACATGTTTCTTATTGTACCAAGAATGTCGCCTTCCTAGTGGTAAGTTTAGTGAAATTAGTTGTCGGCAAATGCTCGAATAATCGTATTTTAAATCGAGATTACTTCGCAGTTCCAGAAGAACAAGAGATTATAGAACTAGTTCCAAATATTATACTGAACCCCGGCTTTGAGGGCAACTTGCAGAGCGAGCAAATGCCCGCTGATGAAAATTCTAATAATGAGACGCCTTTGCGTTTAAACAATAATACGGTAGTGCAGCCTAGGAACGTATAGTTTTTTATTTGTTTTTGTAAAAACAGGAAATTTGAACACAGTAGGTTGATACTCCAGTTCATCTCGTATGCTTGTGTTCAAGGGCTTTGCCTGATCATATTGTGATTTAACGTTAGATATGTTAAGTTTTTAATTGTTTTTTAGTTGAGTTGGTTATGTTGCGAACAATTGCAGTTACCTTTATTCTAGTCATTTTTCGCATAATTTTAGGTCAAACAATTTTGTAGTCTTGCGCTTTTACAATACAAATTTACAAAAATATAATGGCTTCCAGCGTATACACGATTGGTTGTAATTGTAGAGTTATTACAGAACAAGTCACAGATCTGCAACATATTTTTATAAACAATTTTCTAGCCACTGATTTGTTCCAAATCTGATAAGATTATGATTATTTTTTACCATTTTATGCCTGTTAATTTCCTTTTAATAACCTCATCAAACCCGAAAGTATCAACGAATTTCGTAATTCACTTACGTCAAGTAATCAAACCACAAACAATGGACTTTTAAAACATTTGCGTAACTGTAACGCTTTAAAATTTGTAATAATATGTAAACCGTTGCACAAACTACAATAATTATCATGATCTTTTCAGATTTGACAATTATTAATTCATTTGATTGAAAAAAGGGAAATATGTTGCTTTTTTTCACATAGAACGCTTATAAGAGATGTTTAGTTCTTACACTCGGAGTTGTGAATACTTAGTTCCAAGTACAAGGTTGGCTTAGAAATCTTGTACCAACAAATAGATGGTTACTTGAAAGAGGTTGTAATTTTTTTATTGTGCCTAATCGTTGCGGCAAATAATAATAGGTAGCATATCATTTCAAGCATGTTAATACTCATTTATTTAACGCAATAATTGTTTATTTAACTTTCTTCAATGAAAACCTATATGTTGTGAAAATGTATCAGTGCCTATGATAGTTTGATAATACTTGTAATAGCTTTGAGCACATTTTGTGACAAAATAATTATAATAATCACAGACTGATTTTTAATTTTCTAATATAATATAAAAAGTAAATGCGTTGTGCATTTATGTCTTAAAAGCTTTGTTGTAAACTGTATGGCATTGTGTAAACGTTGGTTTCGCGGATGGTTTTAATCAATCTGAATTTTAAGCAATGGATTGTAAGATAATAACTTAAGGCTCAAAAGATTACGTGTTTCTAATCCAAATCTATCTATAAGTGGTTAGAGTTCATTCAAAGAAAACATATTTCTGTTTATTTTTTCCATTTTACAGATTGTTGAGTTTATGAAAATTTATTGTTTTTACTTATTTTGCGAGATTTTGTCAAAACAATCCGAAAACTTTAAAAGAAAAAAAATTATAACATAACATAGATAAATAATAAACATAAAAATGAAATATTAAATAATGTACGTATGTACACGTTCGTGTATGTAGATCATTCTTGAGCCTGAAAACTCACTTCTTTTAAGAAATCTCGCTGAGAAAAATGAAAAAACTCCGAATTAGATCTATATTACTCAAGCGATTTATCTCAGAAGTAAACTGCATTAATACGTAACCATTTATAGATAGATTCTTCAAATAAATCAATCGGTGTTTACAGTTAATTGATGGAAATTGTGGAAATCATCTTACAAGCTGTTAAGTAATCTCCCAAACTTAAACTGTTTAAAATAAAATGTAGCAAAACTAACAGCCGGAAAATAGGGCACGTGAAAATTGTTTTTTCACTTTTATTACGTTGAAATAATAAACTAGCTCACGCCTACCTACTCCAAGATTAATTTTGGGAGATTAAAAAACACAAGCACTCATTGACTCATCTTACACGCCATCAGTCGAGAACATTGCAAAATTATAAACACTCTAGTGATAAAAATGATATTCCAATGAACTTGGAAGAGTTGTTATGGAACATATTAAAATTTGAAATACTTGTAGGTGCATACAATTATAATATTACTATACAAACAAAACTCCAATGAATGTTTACGCCGAAAACTGGGAGACGGTCTAAATAATCACTTTTTAGTTGATCGGGCGGTAAACATTGTTGGATAATTTGCATTTGTTTCATGTTAATATGCGATAGATACGATCATATTTATACAGTGTGCTTTTATACAAATACCATTTTACTTGTAACGTGTATGTCTTTGTATTGTCATATTCATATCTACATAAAAATTAAATCGATGTATAAAATTAATTTTGATACAAGTTATCAGTGATACCTAATCGGCTTTCGTGTATTTTGCTGTGTTTAATTTTGGTCATCTGTGTATACTAATTGCTTCCTTTAGGTTTCATCATCCACTTGGCTTTGTAATGTTAGATGAAATCTTAAATAGGGTGATCTTCCACGTGCGGTTTTTGCAAAGAAAGGTTTGACAGTGTTGTGAAAGCTCCATTTTGTTACCAAATTAAATCTATACAGGGTGTCGCCAATGTAAGCTTGTCGTGACAAGATTGAAATTGTACAATTCTGTTAATATTTGTTACACATTTCTAAGGGCACGCTGATAAGAATTGGAGTTGGCAATAAAAAAAATCCAATTACGGTTGTTTTTGCTAAATTTTACTGCTGGTTGCAATTTACTGTTATGAAAAATGAGCTAATTCGATCATTGTTTAATACTGTTAATAACTCATAAATCAAATGGAAAAATAATTTGTTTTTCCAAACATGTGCCTTTGTACTTTGAGCTCGTTGAACCGGTTCAAATGTCAAAATTTTCAACATTTTAGGGGCGTTATAGCAAATACAGCATTATGAAACAATATTTTGTCTAGGAAATCACTATTTTAACTACAGTTTTCTGTAATTGTGCCAACAGTCACACCATCGCTCATATTTCAAACATATCACGAAACATCTCATCACTTTTTCTTCTCAGCCTTATAGAACTGTGTCTCAAATATCCGATTTTAATTTCGGCTTTGATCTCTCAACCTGCTACGTACGCGATTTTATGTATAGGTTATAAATTAAGAACAAAGTGCTTAATTCTAATAGAATTCGGAAAAATTTTATATTAAATTTTTATATAATAGGTATTTTAATAATGGTTGTGAGCATTACCTGACAATTTTAATTCTCTTAGAATTAGGCTACGTACCAAGAGTTAGATTTTTAACATTGATTAGTCCATTCAGCTTAATGATTACCGCATAGATATTTTTGTATCATCTCGAATACACTTTCAATTGTTCCTTTTTGTGTTATGTTGGATGAGTTGCTTGCCATATGTAAATATTATTATGCTATTTAGTGTAATAAAACATTTATTGAAAACATGCTAGTGTCTTATTGCATCCCTATTCGCAAATCCGAATTTGAAAAGTTTGTCAAGTTGCAATTTAATGCAGGAAAAAGTCTGGATATAACAAAAATAATATCCTTTTAAAAAGAGAATAAATACGTAGCTAATTGCAAGTTCTGATTAATGAATTTGACGTAAAATGAAAGGTGTATTATTTTACAATGTGATAAAAGTTATTTCATCGTTTTTATTACTTTGAAATTAAAAGTGTTATATTACTTTTTTTAGATAACAAAAGCGTAATGTCATCAGAAAATATATTTGAGGACTGAACGTTTTCAAAAATTGTGTTAGTTTTATGTTTTTTATTGTCCCAACTAAAACATTCTGAAAACTCATCTCGATAATAATCTAGTCAGTTTTAATGCAGTTTTTTTTTGGATTAAGGAACTTACGGTTACTGATAATAAGAATTTAAACAATGTTTAATGATTGGAATTGTGTTTACAGCTTTCAAGTTCTTTAACCCCCGCATAAATTACAATTATAAATTATGTTTGAGTTTGAAGACATGGATAAATACACATTTGAATGGCTTTTTCTGGGTGAGTGCAGTGGGAATTGTTGCAATTTTTGCACAAATCTGAATCCTTGGCGCCGTGTCGGAAGTATTTTTCCTATCTTTTAAGCGCATGGTCAATATTATTGCATCCTAGCAGTAGATGGAGATGGAAGATGTTTCAGTCAGCTCGACGCATGACCGCGCTACGTTTTGTTTTGACAGTGTGTAAAATCGATAATTCCTATTCGTCTAGAACAAATGGTGGGGATGAAGACGTGGCTGAACGTGGTGTGACAAATCTAAAGGGCATCGGAACACCCCACCTCTACAATCAATTACGTTTCTTGGCAATTGCTGATTCGGTCTGTTATTCTCATTCATTATGTGATACGAAATTGTTTGGGTAGGGAGTTGCTAAACATCGAGCAGAGCGCTCACACACGAGTTATTTTTAGTCAGGAAATTGACTGTGGTGAATGAAAGTTTAACCTTACATCGGTTTATGTGCTTTTAAGATACTGAGAATTGTGGAAAATATGCCTGAAAGTAAATTACAAAACGGCCGGACGAAGCCAATCCGGGTTTGGTGTGATGGGTGGTAAGTGGATATTATCCATCCGAAAATTTGCTTTTTTTACATTAATTGTAATAAATAAGTACCGCAACTTATTTGTCGGAATATTTTGTTGCGAACTGCATAAATTAGGGTAACCTTGTATCTTTCCACACTTTTTTTTCCAAATTAGGCACCTTCGGATAAATAAGAAACAACAATTTATAAAACGAGTTATGATGCAATTTATTTATTACCTGACTTTCATTGACTTGTTATAATCATATTTAATCCTATTTCTGATGTAAGTTTAGGTTGACACAGGTGGATCCCCTATGGTACAGGCAGGCTAAAAATAAATAACACAATTTTTATTTAACACAAATTGGAGATAATTGTAATCAACTCGTGTTATCACACCCACTAACAAATAATTATTCTTAGGTCGAGACGGAAGTGGGGCAATGTGCAGTATTTTGTTGATTATACACATTACAATCAGTACAACCTCTGGGATTAAATTTTTACAAAAATAGAATTAAAGATAATGCGTAGAGTAAATAAATAATTCTGATAACCAATTTTTTTTTTTACATTTTTGCATACGGAATTTTTTCCCAATCGATAGTTTAACCAATTTGTCGTAGAAAAAAAAATCTGGGATGATGACAATTTGGGTTTTGGCAAAATAGTGTCGTCAAGAAAACGTGTTTTATTTTCCTGTCCGTTTATTCCTTTAGCCTATTTCAAGGGACAAGAAATAAGGTAATAACAGAGGTAATAATTTATGATTGCATTGAGTGCAAATTGATTGATTGGCGGTATTGTGTGTTAAGTAATTGTTACATACTTATCAGTTTATTTTCAGTGAATTGTTGTCACAATTGTGTACCTAGAAATTGCAATTTCAAGTATAAAACAATCAAAATTTTTACAAACTTTTTCAACTTTTTATCATCGTTTAGAGTGTCTGATTCATTGATTAACTAGTTAGTAGAACTGTTCGTGTTGGGAAAAATGTATTAACACTATTAACAATTAAAAAAGTGGTTTCAGATTGATTTATCTGGATTTTTCATTTGTCATTCAAGTGACTAATCAGATTTCATACGGCTGATACATTCACCGATTATTTTTTTCTTATACTCATTTGTACAAAGACTTTTTCTGTAAATACTACATACTAACTAGTTTTCATTGATAAATAATGACAAATTCATTTCCTCTGTTAGAAAAAGATCTGAATCGGGTTGCAGTGTTGCAAACAGCCGAATACTAAATTGGTAACTGAAAGCCACTTTTGATCATGTTTTAATCTATTTTTTTAATTTTGCAAATTCTACACAAAATTCTAGACTGTTTGTTACGATAGTAAAAGATAGATAATTTGATTTGGGAAAGTCTTTGCTGGCCACTTCAAATAACTAGTCAGGTTTGTTTTTTGTTGTTGTTATTATTTATTATTTTTTTAGTTATGACATGGTCCACTTTGGTCACGCCAATTCGCTCCGACAAGCCAAAGCTTTGGGCGATTACCTAATAGTGGGTGTCCACACCGATGAGGAAATCACAAAACACAAAGGACCTCCAGTATTCAACCAAGAGGAGCGATACAAAATGGTCAGAGGCATAAAATGGGTGGATGAAGTCGTAGAAGGGGCCCCCTATGTCACAACTTTGGAAACTTTAGATAAATACGACTGCGATTTTTGCTGCCACGGGGATGACATTACCATGACCGCCGATGGAGTTGATACTTACCATTTAGTTAAAGCTGCAGGACGATACAGGTTATTATTCATTTTTATTAGTACTTGAATTGTAAAATTACACGAAAAAACGGCTTGTCTTTTTTCTTTTTATTCTTACAGATTTCATTATTATTAAGCAATTTATGCACAAATATGCTTTGAAATTGATTAGTTTGGCCTGTTTCGAACAATCTGGCCCATTCATTGTCTTCAATTGACTTTAACTCAACAATAAACCAATTCGTAAAGTTGGTTTATTTTTTAATGAAAAAATTGCTCATTTTATGTTTATTAAGTTGATGTAAAATATGATAAGAATATAGGTTTTAGATTTACAATTTTCAATTTTTCAAAAAATTTAAAATGACTCGATTAGATACACTTGCTTATTAAACAATTAGTAATTGAACTCATACTGGATTTTTTTAATAACTGGCCTGCTTAGTCTGTTGCATTAGTGCTAATTATCGCCTATTTTTTTTAATAAGAGATTTTTTTGCGATACCGAAAAATGACGAAACAAGTTCTAATAAGTTTGTATTTTTCGCTTATTTCGTTCAATATACCTAACGAAAAATTTTTAACGAAAAATATGTTTCGAAATGTTATATTGTTTTGATCATTCTGTTTTTAAAAATTTTGCTTATTTTACGAGATTTTTATTATCTGTGCAGAAAATTACAGAAACATGTCTTAAAATTTAGTTTATATCGGTGCAAAACATAACAATAATAAGAATAGATTCACTTTTCAACAATATTTATTTGCTCTTATTAAAAAATAAATAATAATACAAGATGTGTTAAAATGATTCTCATCTACATTCGGTTCACTTTCATAAAAACCATTGTGGTACAAATAACGTACTCTTGGCATTAACTTTTATATGAGTTGTCATGGTAACAGGTTAGTCATTTGCACCACAATGGTTTTTATCAAAGTGAACCGAAACTAGTTAACTTTGAAACTGTTTTACATGTAAAAAAATTTGTGCCGCTTTACTCAAATCAATCTGCTACGTCAAAGTGTCAAACTGTGACTTGTGGAATTCACAAACTGTCAGTTCATTCAAAAGTTTCGTAAAAAAGCAACTAAAATGTTACACTGTGGAAGAAAACACTTTTATTATTGAAGTTTATTTCCGAATTGGAGAGTCCATAAATCCATAAAATGACAATATTATTCGATGTCTGAATGCCTGTCAGTAGTTCTATAAAATAAAAATACTGATTCCAGCTGACTAGATCGGTAATCGTTAAAAAATTTAAAATTAATCCACGATTACATTGTTTTGGGTATTGTCAAGTTTGTCTTGATAGTTTTGCTAAAATTTCATTATGGACTATTATTATTTAAAAGCTAAAAAAACAGTGTTGATTCAATTAATGTTTTAAAAAATCAAGCAAAATATCCAGTGGTAAGTGCAATTAGTATTTTTGGTTGCATCTTAGGACATGTCAAAAATAACCCACTATTGACTCACCCTGTATAATGTATGCAGAATTAAAAGTTTTGGCTATACCTATTAAAAAATCACTTTTATTAATAACATTTGTTGATTAAATAACTATTGAGTTTATTCTGGCTTTTTTAATAATTGGCTTATTCTGTTTTAATAGAAATTGGATTAATTTATTCAACAAAAATATGCTTCGAAATTATTATCATGTATGAATTATTTTGGTTTGTTTCCTTCAGTTGTTTAAATTTTGTTGAATAAATGTCAGAAGTAGCAGAGTTTTAATAAAAAAAAATTATCATTTATAATCTATGCATAAAATTGTTCTGAACTTAATTTTTTACCTTATTTTTATCGATTTAACTTATTCTTCAATTTATTTGTTGGAGAATAGACCTAACTTTATCGACAGCTTACATTATTTTTAACTTAGAAAATCGTATTTACTTTAAGTGTAATTCTTTGTACAACATATACAAACTTGTAAAAAACTAATTAAAATGGTTAATCTTCAGGGCATATTAAATACACATTAAAATTAATTTATACAGTAAGCAAAATCTGTTTGGTGCATAACCTGACCGGACGTATTTTTATAGAACTATTTACTCGTTAGTTATACTTGTGATGAAGCTGTTTTAGAGCTTGGGTTATAAACAAGAATTCTTATTTTATTTAGTTTTACTTAAATTCTAAACTACAATCTCCAATTTTTTTGCTTTTAAAATCAAATAAATTTCTTGTCTGGCTTACAGAGAAGTCCAACGGACTGCCGGCGTCTCCACCACCGACCTCGTCGGCCGCATGCTCCTCCTGACCCGCAACCATTTCCGCCAAGGAGAGCGCGAATACGAAGTCGAGAAGGAACATTCCTCCACAATGGGTCAAGACTCTCTCGCGAGGTCACCATGGACTGGCTGTTCCCAATTTTTGCCCACCACCCAGAAAATCATCCAGTTTTCGGACGGAAAACCACCCAAACCAACCGATAAGGTTGTTTACGTGGCCGGAGCTTTTGATCTCTTCCACGTGGGTCATCTCGATTTCTTGGAAAAAGCCAAACAACAAGGAGATTATCTCATTGTGGGACTGCACACCGATCCAGTTGTCAATCGGTACAAAGGCTCGAATTACCCCATTATGAACCTGCACGAGCGGGTTTTGAGTGTGTTGGCTTGCAAGTACGTCTCGGAAGTGGTCATTGGGGCACCGTATACCGTAACCAAAGATTTGATGGAGCATTTTAACATTGATATGGTCGTGCACGGGTGCACTCCCGTCATGAATGACGTTGATGGGCGAGATCCCTTTGCATACCCGAAACAAGTTAAGAAGTTTATCACCATTGACTCGGGGAATGACATGACGACGGAGAAAATTGTCGATCGAATCATCAGGAACAGGTTGGAGTTTGAGGCGAGAAACTTCAAAAAGGAGAAGAAGGAGCTGGAATTGATCAAGTTTCTGGAGAAAGATAAGTTGAACGGTGATCTAATCAATGTCGGCAATTAAATTCCAGTTTTATTCGAATTTTTATTGAGTACAAATTCATTTCAAAATCAATGCTTTCCTAGTCGACGTTGTACCAAATATTTAAAGGCCAGGAAACAAGTTGGGAAGTATGAAATACGTTTGTGATAAATTGTTAATTAAACTGGAACGCGTTGACTCATCATTACAAACCTTGACTAGTTTTTGCATGATGTCACTATTCGGCTTCATTGTGCTTTGAGAGAAACCTTAGATGTCGATCAAGGTAATTTTAGGTGTTGTAACGTATTTATCCTCTTGTCCCATCTTGTGTTTTATTTATTATTTTGTTATATTTATTCTAGTAGTGCACACAAAGAAAATTAGAGGATCACTATTTTCATACAAACGGGAATTTAGCTTGATGTCTAGATTAACCACAAGGAGACAATACTCGATCTCTTATATCGAACATAAAGATAGGCATTCTCATTAATTTTATCATGTGGAACGTTTTATAGATTATTTGTTCTTAAATGGCCATTTTATTTTCCATTACCTTTGTTGTAAGTGTCTTTCCGTACTGTATTAAATATTAAATAGGTAGTTTGATAACAAAATCTGAGTTGTTAAACCGTAGTATTCCGTTTTATAATCTTCACTAGTGTGTTACGTTGTGATATTTATGTAATGGCTGTTTTTGTACATAATAGAGGTTCTGCATTTTGCATTTTAGTCTTCTAAGGCATTTTTAAATTTTAGTGTATTGACTAGTAAGAGCTTTATATGTTACGTGATCTACACATGCTTATGTTTACCTCATTTGTCGAGAGGAATTAATGTTATTGTGAATATATTAGGCAAAATTTACCTTTATTTTCTTGTTGGCAAAATGTTACTTGTATATAATATATTTTTCTGCAAAGCATTTTAACTTGTCTTTTATTTATCCTTGGTAGAAAAAATTTCTTATATGAATACACCACGATAATGAAATTTTGGTTTGATTTTTCGGTCAAAAGTTCATGAGGATTAAGTCTGTTTTCAGGACTCTTGGTGCTCTTTGAAATTTGCTTCCCCTCAACAATGACTATTAAAGAGAAAATAAAATACTTTTGAATTATTAGACAGTTTCATAGGAAAGTAAGAGTAAATTATATAGTATTTATATCTTTTAAATAAACCCTTTCCTTTTAAATTTGTTCTTTTCATAAAACAATTTGCTACAGGGAGGTATGGGATTACGAAATAGATAGAAAAATGTTGAAAGTTTATTGTTTACAAAATTCTTGTTCATATATTTTCCCCAATTTGCAATATAACATTTGGAAGGAAGATTCCTTAACTCCCAGTTTGCGATACATATCTGTATACACACTTTGTTTTACAAGTAAAAAATCAAACGAGAACCAACCCGAGAAGTAAGTATTAATGATTAAACAACTTAATCTGTTACATTTTTTTATTTATAGGGCTGTGAATCGAGAATAAATTGTTTAATCTTTCCAGTACCTTTCTAGTAATTTATATTAATTACAACAGAAAAATACAGGCTAAAAATATTTAAGTTTAAGTGATAACCTTTTATGACATCTATACATTTTTCCATTGATTGGCATTCAATGTATACATATTGCCCCCACAATTAATGTGTCGTAACAACCCAATATATTCAAAATTACTCATCTCTGCGTAATTGATTTTTATATTATCAAAATATAGCAATTCAGTTATAAAATTTGCTGTATTGGCTGTAATTAAACTATTCTGCGGAGATAAATGTAAAACTGCGTACTGTTCTCGAGATTACAGTTTTTGAAATAGTATATTACGTACCGCAAACTGTAAGTGCAATTTTTTTGGTCGAGAATGCAATATTTGGAAACCGAGGGTACCGAGGTTTCCTAAGCGTTGGAGACCAAAAGAAGAACTTACAGTTTGAGGTTAGTAAGCTATTGTTAGCAATACCTGCACAAATAAGAAAAAGTAAAACATTTTCTGAATGTATTTTTATGAAAAATCAATAAACGTCAGATTGTTGTCAAATTAAAAATGTGTGTGACGTTCGTTTCGTGTTAGGGATACAAAACAAAAAAAAACATCACTTTAAATCAGCATTTGTTTCAAAATCAACGCTTCAATACTGTTCTGAAGGTATTTCAAGTGAAAATAGAAAAATGGATGATATTGAAGAGGCTGCAAGGTTTGCTTGTGCATCATTTTTCACGGAACACGAATGGCATACGTTGGTATGTAATATTTACTTACAGACCACGGGCTGTAAGTAAAATATTATTGTACAGTAACTATGGAAACTTGCACCTGACTAAAAAGTGCCGCTTACAATGAAAGATATTTGTCAGTGAAAGATGACTTACAGAACAGGTATTGCTAAAATATTTTTAAATCTATCGGGTTATACATTATAAAAATAAATACATTAGTACTACACTTACATACCTACACATACAGAGTGAACAAAAAGTATACAAGCTAATTAAAGTAAGTAAAATTTTAAGCAATAATTTTTATTCACCCCGTGTAGTGTAATTAATTTTTAAAGCGTAAGTCGTGTTTGACACTTTTCTTCACAGATTATCTGCTACCATGAGAGATAAGTGTGAACAAATAGGTGTTCAAAAATAAATAAATAAATAAATAATAATAAATAAATATTTTGAAAAATAAGAGGTACTATACTTGAGTTTATTCCTTTGGAAATCAGTCTGAACCGTACGATAAAATTTTACTTTTTGACGTATAATAACTGGGCAATTTTCGCGACTTTAGGAACTTACTCACTACATTTTTTGGTTTAAATTAAAAGTACTAAGACGTTCTGGACCTCATTGCGTGGTAGCCCGTCCAGTGTACCCCGACTCCGAATAATGCCGACTCTCCCTGACCAACTCGTCGATATTTTTATTCGTATTAACTGTCCCAACGAGCGCTGAGTGCAGCCTGGACGCCAACCAGCACATAACAAACGCGGACAAAAACAGCAAACAGCCCAAAATTGCGGCAACCGCCAGGAAAGTACTGCACGAGCTTTCCATTGCTGCGGTTCGGTGATAAAACTCTCCGGGCATCAAGACGGTGTACTCGAGATTTTCCTTGATTTTGGTGTACTGGATCGTTGAGTTGTGCTTTTGCAAGTCTGAAGGGAGTTCCGGGGCTTCGACGACTTCGATGGCTTCTACCTCACGCCGCTTTCGTCCGTGTCCTGAAGGCTCGAATAAGTCCAGGCAGAAGTCGGGCTGGCAGTCGGCTGGATCCATGCAAGCTTTTATTTGCGAGTGGATCCAGAGAGTGGAGCGCTCTTTCATTGTGCTTAGCAGGAAGGCTTCAAAGTCGAGGAAAACTTCGTTGTGGCGTTCGCGATATCGGGCCGGTTGGTGCGGGATGATCGAGGCGAAGTCGCGGTTGCGGCACCTAAAAAAATGTAATTAAGCAACTTTTAACTGATTAGTGATTATAATTGCTCAAGCTTTTCGGTCAAGTCAAATCTGCTGTTTTTTAATTTTTGTTTGTGTAGTCTTTAGTTTTGATTTTCCGTGTTACAGGTTGTTCTTTATAAAGTTCCTGGGGCAGTTTCCACCGACTTTTCCTCTTTTTTTTTGTTGGTTTTTCTAAAAATGTTAATTGTCAAAATCGAAAGTGCGCGCGCATGCGCTTTGATTTTCAACATGGATCATTTCGAGAATTCGCAGTTGAACCTTTTTGACTAATATAACACAGCTAATGTAAAATTCAAAATTCCTTATTTATTTTCTCTCATTATCCAATTTTGATGTGTTTTTCATTTAGCAGTTCGTCCAACATTACCTAGGGGGGGTAGAATTCAAAGAAAAATTGAAGATGAGAGATGCAACAAAAACAAAGACAGACTCATTATTTTATGAATTAACGTAAGGCACGTAGTGACCGTTGTAGAATTTGTATGCATTTTGATTGGGCCGTTTGAGGTCAGCCATTAAAATTACAGAGAAAACCAATCACTTTAGATTTTTTGATTCATTGAAAAATTACATTTTTGGATATGATTGGTCCATTTAAGGTCGGCCATTATAACAAAGTGATAAACCAATCAATTAGTTTGAATTTTTGGACTCATTCATAATTTAGTGAGAATGGTTAATTTAAATTTGTCAATAAAATTAATAAACCTTGTTTTTTTTAAACGTGCTTCCTTTAATATTTTCCTAAGTCAAAATTTTAGTGGAAAAATTTGCAGTAGCTCATCTCAATTGCCACAAATTTTGTTTATTTATTGTTTTTGTACGTAATTGTAATTTTGTTAAAAAATTACGTGTAGGAGAGAGTGTTGCCCCTTGGGACATAATGGGTAAAATTTGTCATCTATGGTGGTACAGCAAAAATTGTTCAATATAAGTTTCAAAGGTAGATAGATAGTGTTCTATCTCAGTTGCTACGACGATTCGTCATTTTATTACAAATATCGAAAAACTAAAGTATCTAATCAAGAAAAAGTTATTAACAAAAATCACTAAACATAAACAACATTGGGACAGCAGTTTGCATGGATGTACTACCTTTGGACACTTTTTTTGTTCGCTAAATACCGAAATATATGGTGAAGACGAATTTTAAGTGCCTTTGTAACAGATCGTCCAGAAAATGACATTGAAAAAGAACAGATGTGTGTAGAACAGATTTGTGAAGAATGAAGAAATTTTAGAAAATTCCCAAAGCCAACAGTTGTTGGGAGGCACTGAACGCCGAATGCGCCAATTTTGTTTCCCAGTCGACTTGATGTCTTTTAATATGTAGGTTTTAATAAATACCTTTCTATATTTTGGGCATCCTTATTTATTTATTTGTTGTCCCAATGTGCATTTAGTGTTGTCCCAAGGTACAAGATCTTGTTGTACCTTAGGACAATTTGCAATCAACAGTTTTCTCTCAGTTATCAGTGAGTAAATAAAACATAAATTTTTGTGAATTTTATTCTAAATAGTCGAAGTAATACTGAGCATATATGCTAGTCATAATTAGACTAATTTATTTCGGAAAATGACAAGAAAATAATTTTTTATAAAAAAATGTCCCAAGGTGCAACACTCTCCCCTACGTTGTAGTTTTGGCATATATCACTGCCTTGTGTCTACATTCAGAATTCCATAATAAAAGAGACAGACTGCACGTATAAGAACGTATAAGTCAAAAATTAGCTTCTTGTTCAAAAAATTTAATGAAAGAAAGCATTTATACCGAAAAAAATTATTCGGTGAAGGATACGAAGGCTATAAATTTTCTGCATTTTTTTGGAAATGAGCTTAAAGTTGAACTTAGTTCAAAATTCTTTTTCCTTTGTCAGGTGCACTGTAACCAGACACCCTGACCTATATAATTACTTTCTATCTCATTCATGATTATTTTACATTTTCGTTAATTTTCTTGCTAAGAATTTGAGAATGTTACACAAACCTGTAGATATTGCTTCTAAATTTCAACGGTGTTTTTTATTGACCTCTGCTTTTACACTTATCTCCACAATCCACATTTACATAAACTGTTATCGATAGATATTTCTCTCTGTTTCTGTAGTTTAATTTTTTTGCTGTATCGCTGTAATGTTTAATAGAAACTGCCAACTACTTTTATTAAAATTTTACTACGAATGAATTTACTAATGGTGCCAACGTTAAAACTTATGTGCGTGATGAGCTATTTGTTGCTTTTTCGGCAGCGTCTCTTTTGTAGTTAGTGCCTCTTTTGAAAGTACAAGAAAGCAAACACAGTTTTTGCTTTCACAAGCGTAAGTAAACACAAATTTCTCACATATCAGTGCCTTGAATACGGATAGTTTTTATTAGATTCGTAATTTTTGCAATTTTGTGCCAAAACGCGTTTGCACTGGTGTTAATTTATTGCTCTGGAATACAAACCCATCTTTGACGAGTGCCACACTGCCAATCATATGCGGGTCATCAGGGTCTGGACTGACGGTAACCTCCATCAACTTAACATACTTCCAAGCAGATTCAGGGCTGATGCGGGCTCGTAGCTGCAGTTTAGTACCAATGGGTACAGCCTGATCTACTGGAAGTTCACTATTTGTGCCATTACTGATCCTGGCTGGAGCTTCTTTGTAAAGAGCTACTTCGTATTCCAAACGACCGGGAGTTTCTTCAACCACTCCTGACACCCGTGCTCCGTGAGGACTAAGAAAGAAAAAATTCCATCAATCTTTTTATACTTAATAATTTTGGGAATGTTATTTTTGCTACACAATAATTATTTCGTGTTAGTTTAACTGTTAATGGAAATGACATCTTGGCTTGTTCAAACGAAAACCACATCGTTTTGCTTCGTTGATCGAGATTTACAGTAGTCATAAGCAATTCACTCTTGTTCCACTTTGCAAAAAGACTATAAGAAAATTAGGCATGTACTCACAAACTACCAGCAAAACCAGCTGCCTTGTTTTCAATAACCGTGGGTTCCGGCGGTTTGCACATAATAATCAGTTCTTGATCCGATTGCATCACCACACCGGGGAACTGCGGAAACCATACTCGCACATGGACAAATCCCTATAACATTGCTACTTACAAAAAGTTTCAAAATTTCGGACCGACCTTACGTTACGTTTCAGAATACCACATCTGCTAAAATCTGTGATTTTGAGATTATATTTTAGACCAGTGGGGTCTGTGAGATCGGGTTTTATCTGGCAGACGTGATCCGTTTCCGGGTCGACTCCTCGGTCGTCTGCGAAGAGAGGATTTCCTTTAAAGCCGTCGGGTTTCCTTAATTTCGCTATAATTGAGTCTCGTGGACCTATGCTGTTGCCGCTGGCAAATGTGCACTGGATTTCTGTCACTGTAATAAAATTATAATTTTGTTTCTTCGTTCCAAACTTGCAAAGTCGCTTATCTTACTGTTATTCTTAAGACTTCATGCACAGCACGAAGCAATTTACTTGCACCTTTAATAAAGCAATAATTCTAATAGAACTTAATGCAAAATTGCTGTTTTTCTGCTCGATTTGTATTATCATGACCATAATCTGCCAACTGGCACGTCTGGTTAAATTGTTACGGTTTCTGTGTGTAAGATGCGTGCCGTTCTTTACAACTGATAGTTTTTTCTTTGAATAATTGAATTATTAGAATTTTATAACGGTTGATAGCACAGGTAAGAACAATAACAGAACATAAACATACAATTTTCATTCAGTTATCACCTGTACCATTTCCTAACTGCATGCTAAAACATTACGATATATGGTTCTTAATAAGAATACTTAATAGGTATACAAAATGAGTCTGTTAAAAGTTTTTTTTAGATTTTTTCTATAATTCGTTATAAGTAATAAATTAGCGTATAACATACTAATTATTAAGACTGGTAGCAATATTATTTTTAACATAAAAACTTACCCTCATAGTCTTGTGTCGATGTGAATACCTGAAATAAGATAAAAAAATTAGTTCAACAAGAAACGTTTAGCTGTAAAGTAACCTTTATTTAATCTGTTTATATATAGGGTGATTCCACCCTGACAAAGTATCACGTTAAGCTGGACCATTTTTATTTTTTTATTATTTTTGCTACCTGAAGTAGTTGTAGTAAATAAAAAATCGTTCATTTTTTTATATGTATCATCATTTTAACGCTTTTGTGGTTCCTTTCTCTTTAATAACCTTAAAAAATTGGTGTAATGAACGATATTGTAGTTAAATTATTCCTATTGTGCTCAAAAATTTATTTTTCAACCATCAGAGTAGAAAATAATTTTTAAATTAATTCGTATAGAAATGTTATGTTTAGAAATCGTTTTGTGTGTCAGTTCTTGTTTTACCTACTACCGCAAATCGCAAATCTATATGGTGTTATTAGTAGAATGCCACATAAAGGACTCCTGAAATATTGCCGCCTTAAACGGCTGACATTTATGTATGTAATACTTACTTAAAAAATAAAATTCCTCACTTTATAAGGCTTAGAAGTTCAATGAAGATTGTCTTGCTAAAAACTTTCGGCTTATATTCATGTCTCGTTTGTGAATTGTGTTTGAAAATTTGCTTGTAGTAGATTATATTTTTCGTCTCCAGAAATTTTGAATTACTGAATTTTCTATAAGGTATTCAAAAATGTTTGTGCAATAAACCATCAATCTTTATGAATGGTTAAAAAGCTTCAAACCTGAAAATGGCAAACCACAAAAGTAACAAATAAAAAAAACTGTTCTGTGGTTAAGACCAAACAATGCAAACAGTTTTACAGCGGGCATTTGAATTTAACATTCGTAGTCGATTTGATCCACAAAGAGATATTTTTCAACAAGTATAAAATTTAGGGTTGAACTGGCGTAAAATTTTCGGTAAGGTCAAAACTCTAAACACTAAACTAATTTTTGCTTTTAATTTTGGACCATCTTGTCTGCATTAAATAAAAAGGGCACATTTTTGCTTGAGTTTCTTTGTTTTGGGACAGTACCTAAATAAATGTTTTAGTGAAGAATCTGCATATCTACTTTGTAAAAAGTGGAAATCCAATTCAGTGTTTAGTTCACCAATTTGACCTAAAGATTTAGACTTTTTATAGATTTTTTTGGTAAATACACACCAGAACCGACTAAAACCTATTTGATACATGGTTACTAATTTATCAGAGACTTTAAATTAATAAAGGATTTTTATGTATTTATTTAAAATGCAAATAACTACAAATTGGATGAACATCTAAAACTAAATTGGCGTGAGGCTCCCAATCTCAGTGACTTGCAGAAATGAATTTTGACGTTATAATTGTAGACCACCTGTCTGAAATATTATTTAATAATTAACAACTATTATGTTTCCTTTGTGTGCGGACAATATATCTTGTTAAATTTGGGCCAACGTTAATTATTTTTACCGTTTTATGAAAATATTTTTCGGCAGGAACACGATGCATAAGAACAACATGAAATTGTTTCCTGTTTTATTTTTTTGTTATTAAAAAATGTTTATCTAACCGTGAGTATGATTTTTGTCATTCTCACCACTACTTGGCATTACTGTTAAATACTAATATGCTATCTTCTGTGCACTATATACCCATAAAAGTATTTTAATTATTTAATTAGACAGTTGCAGTCAGGCTGCAATTTTAACAGTAAAAGTTTACAGTTTATCAGTTGCAACTGATCGATTAAAGTCAACTACTTGATCCGTCTATGGAAACTCCTTACACGCTTACACTTGTTTGTATATGATGTAGAAAACCGTGTTCACTATTATCACATAATTAGACACTATTATTCCAGTAATTACGTAATAGGTAAAAGTAAGAAGAATCTTTAGTAGTAGGAAGTTGACCTGTGAGATTACGATGAAAATGAAAACAGGTGCTAGGTGCTTTCAAGAATTATAATAAATTGCTTGTGCACCTGATTTGTGGAAAGTAGTTGTAAACGAAAGTGCTCATCGTGTTTATCAGCCATCTGCCTCTCGCAACTTATTTCTTAAATTCAAGAAATTAGAGATAATGGAAAGAATCATTTAAACATATTTTAACAGTTTCTATTACATCAGTGCATTCGTTAGTGCATTCTAATTACAACGTTTAGAACTGTAACGCGAATTCATTACACTTTTTCAAGCCTGCTTTTACACAAAAACCTTTTTAAAACATTTACATAAAATTTGCAAAAGATGGTAACGATGTTTTCCTGCAAATAGGGTTTGGTTTTTATATGACCTAAATGGTAGGTGAAAAGACGTTTTACATGTAATGCTCAACTCGTATCTAATTAATCAATAGACAAAAAATTTAAAATACACCAGACCTGGATATGGAATCTAAAGAAGGTAGGTATTTATTGACCTACAGTAGATAGGTGATACTGATTTTTTAGTAATAATTTAGGTAAGCTCAGGAGATCAAAAGATACCTATTATAGAACAAACATTTTTAGATTTCTTTTATTTATCTTATTTTTATTATACCTACGGATAATTATACCTAATTTGAATTAACCATAATAAA
Source organism: Tribolium freemani (assembly GCA_939628115.1). Taxonomy (NCBI): domain Eukaryota; kingdom Metazoa; phylum Arthropoda; class Insecta; order Coleoptera; family Tenebrionidae; genus Tribolium; species Tribolium freemani. The sequence goes on along the minus strand of OW626785.1, from coordinate 11,198,789 downwards.
TCAATTCTTTAGATTTTTGAAAAATTCTCTTTAGTTTCCCAAAAATAAAATTTACGTCTAATTATTTTTTTCTATGCAACTTCCTAAGGAAAGATCATTAGTCCGATTAATAAAGTTGATAAAATTACTACCACATATAGTTTAGAGCAGAAGAAGAGTTTTATGGTCTAATTTTTTTCGGTAGGATTTCTTTAGTAGGTACTCGCAATAAATACAGAGTGGGATTTTTAACTGGAATAAAATTCATAACTTGGATATAGGCTATTTTTGTGAAAATTCCAGAAACAGGTCGATTTTTGTTTTTCCTTGCGCATCATTTGGTGCATATGGTTTTTGTTTATTTGGTGTCACAAATTCACAGCCACCTCTAGCTTTTTTTTCAAATGTAACGGTATATCAAGTGATACCTACAGAAAGGCCATTTCTGAATATTTTCAAAGCCTACGCGATACAAAAATACAAACCAATTTTTATAAGTTAAAATTAGGCAAATCACACTCGAAATTTTTGAACATTTTGAACATTTGTTGCATTAAATACTGTTAAACTTATACAATTGATTTTAATTTTTTTTATCACGTAGGCTTTGAAAATATTCAAAAAACAAATAGCGCTTTGAACAGCTTTCGAAGTACTCTTTCACACGAGGTGTCACTTGACATACCGTTACATTTGAAAAAAAGTTAGAGGTGGCTGTGCATTTTTGACAGAAGATAAACAAAAACCATATCCACCAAATGATGGGCAAGAAAAAACAAAAATCGACCTGTTTCTGGAATTTTCACCAAAATCGGCTATATCCAAGTTATGAATTTTATTCCAGTTAAAAATTCCACTCTGTATAATAATTTTAATAATACCTCAGCTTTTGTTTGTAGTCACAGTAGTCACAATTTTTTTTTTAGAAACTAGATAATTTTTTTTTGAATATTTATTTATTTACTGGTAAACACCAGCAGTCTGCCATTTAGTATTATTAATATTATTTTTTGTATGTATATTTTTGAAAGAACAGTTTTGGGGACATTTAACTGCAGCCAAATTTTAATTCGCAATTGATTTAATAATTCAAATATTAATAGTTATTTATTGTATAAATGTTTATATAGAGTGCGACTAAAACACAAATGCAACACAACGTTTTATCCACAATCACCACATTAACAAAATGGAATTAATCGAAGTTAAATTTTAATTTTTTAATTAATTCACTAGTGGAATAAAGTTACTTTATTCCACTAGTGGATAATAGGTCTCTTTACATGCTTCATAAATCATAAGTGTGAATAAAACTTCAATTATAATGTGATTGTGGATAAACAATAAAATAATAGTAGTATTATATTTTTTTAAATGAATAGAAACTATTCTGATTTAAACGAAACTGTATGAGAATGATGCACTTTTTTATTACATGAAGATAATATTATTGATTAAATGCTATTTTACTCTGCTACTCTCCTACTCATAAGAGTCCTAAGTAGTCTATCAGTTCAAAAGTAACTTGTTTAAGATTTTCTGCTACTTTTCTTAAATTCTACTAGTCTTTTTTATACAACAGTTGATCCTTTTTGTGTAAGTTTTAAAAAGTTGGTATTGAAGTGTCATCATTGTTCATTAATCTGCCAGTTCATTTCCTGTAATTCATTAAAGTTACTGTCGCAAAAGATTCAAATTGTGACAACACATGTTTGTTCCTTGGGTAAAAAGTTTAGACTTTTTCAATAACACACTAACGAAAGAGCTTTTCAGATTTTTTGGAAGCATCTAGCATAATTTACGAAACAATCACCACTTACAATCTGTATCAAAATCACAAATAAAGTAGTAATCCTAGTTTGAAAATGCCTCTCAATGTCTTGCATTTTCTATCACTAAACACTATTAGTTCCTCACTAGCCGGTGGCAGTAGTCAATCAACAGCTCAAACTGAACAAGCTCACGCGTGTGAAAAGCCGATAGTAGTCTTAATCGGAAGTAGTGAATGAATTCGCGATCGTGAACTTATTAAACAGCTACCTGTTCAAAGACATGCAATAACTGAGACGAACAGTAGTTCCGCGTGTTTGCTAGAGGTCTGTTCCGCCCCGCTACGCTACAAGAACCAAGTCTTCAGTACTGTTACGTACTCCACTATACAGTTCGTCCGTTTGTTTGTGAAGGTCCAGTTACGCCCTCCGCGCCAAAAACAAACAATTTCTTTGTTTTTTGCCAGACCCCACTTAGACCTACTTTAAAATTAGGTGAAGAACGCCTCGAAGAAAAAACTTCTTGGCGAAACTGCAGGTTCCATTTCGTCGTTCGAGCTTCAAAAGCTCTCGATAGTTGGATCTTTAATTTGCCGAATCAATACTATAATCGATAGCTGCCAGTTATTTAACCACAAATTTCGGTCAATTGTACAATTGGGTCGTAACAAATGCTCAATAGGATCTAAATGTTTATCGATTTTCTTCTGATCGATCATCTCTTGCAAAGGCTAACTGTTAAAGAACTGGGTTATTCGAAAGGAGGTAGAGGATTTTTAATCGTTTACTGAAATTTTTACAATTCTCATTAACTGCAGCATTGTTTCTTTACATAACGATAAAAATTGTTCATAGAATCATAAAGGAATAAAGGTTTGACACGACAATAGCTTCAGAAATTTTTATATTTGAAAGCAATTGTTCATACCTATGCTCTATTTCTAACATCATTCATCTTTTACAAACTAGACAAATACGTTGTATGGTACAGAATGAATGGCATTTAGTAAAATAAAAACTTGATTTTTTTGTTGAATTCAAAAAATTCTAAATTTTTAAAACGGCTAGCTTTGCAGTATACAGGCTGTTCCAACTAAAATTTGCACCCCCTAAAATCTCCAATTTCGTTCAAGATTGGAGAAAATGTTGAAACAGGTCAATTTTAGTTTAAAGGGGGACCAAATTTTATCTTAGTTTGAAAATTATTTCTGCAACCCTCTTGAGTCCAGAGCTACCCCTTCAAAACATTTAAATGACAAGAGGGGTTGAGTGACATCATTTTGAAGCTGCTTTTATTGTCTATGCAACCATGTATTTTTTTTTCAATTTTGAATTATTTGTTATAAAAATTTCGAATTGTTTGAGTCTCATTGAAATGTTCCAAAATGTCACTCTGAAATACTTTCGCTTAAATTTTGAAGAAGTTTTTTGGTATGGATACATTATAAGAAATGGTATCTTATCTGGACTACTGTTTTTACGTAACAGTAGTAACAAGTAACAAGAAATTGAGGCTGAAGATAGTATCATCATTTTTATATATTTTTTTTTTCCATATGAATTTGTTTTAGAATTTTTCTGTAATTCCTTAAAGAAATAAATAATATTAAGTGACTTCAAAAAATTATGATTTCTTATATCATTTTAGAACTAGCGATGTTTAAATTTTTCTAAATATACTGGGTGTCCGTTTTTCGAGCTCCACCATGGGGATCTCAGTTATTATAAGAGATACGAGGTAGGTTAAATTAGGGCAAAGTTGCGCATTTTTATGCTGAACAATTATCTGCAAGAAAATTTAATGTGTCATTTTTAGTTTTTGAATAATTAGAAAAAAACGGAAATTTGTAATATTCGTTTTTATTTTTGCAAGCGAAAACCAAGAGAACTAGACGTTTTTAACTAGGACGCTCTTCAGTCACTTTTTTACGAGGAATCTAAATCTGTCATTGCCTTTTCCATGGTATTCTTTATGTCAGCGTTACAACACTAACTTTGGTTTTTCTTATGGACGCCATATTCGATACTTGTATTTTTGAAGTGTTTTTATTTTACAACAATTATCACATGATATGATCTTATTTTACATGCTGATTAAAAAAGAGAAAAAAGTATTTTTGCGAAGAATGCTTTGGTAAAAACGTCAACAATTTTGTTTTTAAACCAACTAGATTTTAGAGATTTAACTGAATTTGGATCTGGAAGGTTCACATTTCCGCTAAGCTTACTTAATTAAAAACTAAACGACATGATAAGCTAGAATTTTATTCTTCGCAAAACAAATCAACAAGATAAAGTTCTAAAAATTGTGATCACATATTTAATAGAACTGTCAAAATGTAGTTTGTCAAACAACATTTTTGACGTTTTTTCCAAAGCACTCTTTGCAAAAACGCTTTTTTCTTAATTTTAATCCGCATGTAAGATTCGATCATATCAAGTGATACATCGCTGTAATCAGGACCAAAAAGAGTTTTCAAAAATACAAATGTCAAATATGGCGTCCATAAGAAAAAAACAAGTTAAGTGTTGTAACTCTGACATCCAGAACGCCATGAAAAGGCAATGACAGATTTAGATTCCTTGTAAGAAAGTGCCTGAAGAATGTCTTTCTTAAAAACGTCTTGTTCTCTTAGTTTTCGCTTAAAAAAATAAAAACAAAAATTACAAATTTTTGATTTTTCTCAGTAATTCAAAAACTAAAAATGACACATCAAATTTTCTTTTAGGTAATTGTTCAGCATAAAAATGCGCAACTTTGCCCTAATTTAACCGACCTCGTATCTCTTATAATAACTGAGATCCCCATGGTGGAGCTCGAAAAACGGACACCCTGTATACAAAAAATCCGATAAAAAATATCGCTTTAGCAACAAAAGGTAGGTTATCAATTAGCTAACTAAAAATTCAAATAAACGTAGTTTTAGAGCTAGCAACAATTTTTTAAAGTATTTTTTGCTTAAAACATCATTCAAGCATCTTTTATTTTAGAATGACATTAGGAATATATAATAAAATTTCGAATAAATAATGTTTTAATATTGTTAATTTTGTATAAGAAATTAATTAAAAGGAAAGTTCTAATCTTTTGGAACTTAATGTACAATAAATTTTGAATAAATGCATACACCCGCACATATTAATAAAGCTTTCTATGTAGAAAATATATGGAAATTGCATTATTTATTGTTTACTAGTTATACCACTATCAAAGTTACCAGTAATTTTTATACAAATTATTTTGGAATAAAAATGGTTAATTTGCATGTAAATTCTATTTAGAAATATGTTTACTGATTAGGTATCACCAGTTTTTACGAATACAAGAATACAACAAAATCCTTAATACAAACAGTACTTTAATTACATGTCAGGTGAAGTTATAACTTATAAGGATCTCTTGGGTTGTAATGATGTGATGTAATAAAAAAGCTAAAGAAGTGTGAGAAATTTAGCGAGTGACATCGCGACCTACTGCATGCTTTCATGCCTTCACTCTACAATCTCCAGCCACTTACTTTTGATGAGCTCCTGCTGAATTAAACGAAGATTACTTCGGTTTTTTCGGATAATTTGGCACAAGTATGTGGCAAAAAAATAAATAAGATATTTTCGTGCAATGACAACTCGTGGAATCCTCCTGTCGACAGTTATTCACCTTTCAGAACCATTAGTGACACTAATTCAGCGCAATTTTCTCGCTAATCAAAAAATCTTTTTAGTAACGACTTTATTAAAAGAATAGAACTATTTTTTTATTCACATAATTCATAAACAAATTGCTTTTTATTACTGCAGGTAATTGCGTCTTTTTAATACAGCGGCTCCAAAAACACAGCTCGGTTCAGTTAAATTGTGAGAATTGCAAAACCGTTGCTGAAATAATGTGCAAATTTTTCGGGTTAGCGTGTCACTTGTTACACTTGCAGTGCACTGAAAATGAACGGTTTTTTATCGATCTTTTTGCAGAATGCTGCAAGGAACTGTTAACAAAGGAGATAAAGCCATTCGAAAGCAAATAGGCAATTTGTTTTATCGCCGTAACAGCGATATAATTGTTGCAAGAAATTGACACCGTTATTATATTCCACAATTGCTCTTTTATTAATGTGATGTACCTAATGGTAGAGATAAGTTAGCATCCACTATTATAATTCGAATTTTTGAATAAGCTTTATAAAAAACTGGACTGAATTTCTTGCACGCAATAATTAGTTTTTAATGGTTGCATGTTGCAACTAAATCATAATAAGTCAAATTATTATGATACCCGGGTAAAATCATTTTCTTAATTAATTTATTCAAAAATTTGCACAGCACTTTGTTCTGCTTAAATTTATTGATGCAGAAATCAACTCCCAGTCAATGAACACTTTTATGATTCGTAGAAAAAAATTTAATAGCAACACATGCAAAGGTAAGATTTTTAATTTTGTTTGCATGCAAGTAAATACAGTTAGGAATAAAATTATTATTGAATGTTTGCTGTGAATGTAGCGATATGGCACCAACTTGCACTCTGCCCTTCACTTTTCCATTTGGTCTTTGAAATATTACTATGCATAAAATAAAGCCCCTTTCTCTTCGTTTGGGTTTTTATTCTCCCATTTTGTTTATTTTCCAGTTCAGTGCAGTAAGTGAATAGATGATACAAAACAGAGATCATCAACTTTCGTGATGACATGATGTAAGAATAAATAGTAAGAGTAGTTTTACCGTTGGGAAAGCAAAGCTCATAAAAAGTGCATGACTTGTTCACTTACTTTAAATTACGGTAGATGTTCATATTCTTAATTAACCTTTGTTATAAATCAAAATGATGTGTATTTTGGTGCAGCCAAAGTCGGGCATATGCGTAATTTTCATAATTAAGTGATTATTTATTTTCCTTGTAAAAATTGAGCATTGTCAGACTTTTAATTCTAAACCGTTGCTTTTTATTAACTCTCGATTTCTTGACACATTGTCTAAAACAATGTATAAAGTACTAAAGGTAATAATTCAATTTAATTATGAATATTATTTTATTTACTATGTGTGATTAACATTTTTCAGCATTTTTTTCTCATAATTTGAATACAGTTTTGATGTTACACCAGGATCTTGGTTATCAATTGGGCCAAGTGCTAATCAATGCAGTCGTTGCAAATTTATTTTGGAATAATGTAGATCAACGTACAGTTAAAACAATTACGATAGATATTCATGTAAAAACTGCAGAATTAACATACTCATTGAAGTAGCATGCTTATTTTAATATGTAATTATGTGAACTTGCTCTGATAATTATTGTTCGGATTATTTAATAAGAAAATTAGCAAGTAAAGCAGAAACGTCTGTCTGGATTTGACACTTACATGCACCGGGTGATTTATCACCAAATAGAATCTAAAAATATGTAGCAAAATGAATTTTTATGATAATGCAGTGAGTAATTAGATCTCTGAAAGTATGCGAGAAATGTGCATTTTTATAACTACACTTTTTCCAATTGTAAGTATAGTTCAGAAGAGTAAAATGAATTTCAGAAAAGATGAATTGTATTTACAAATGACTCTTTTTGAAATACAATTGACATTAGAAAGTTATTTCTGAAATACAATTGGAAAATATGGTAGTTATTAAATTTACTATAGTTATTATTGTAAAATGAATTGGTGATTTTTGATTTACAGGGTGATTTTTTATAAACGAGCCACCCTGAATAGCTCCGAAAATAAGCAAAAAAAAATCCCAAGAGAGGGCAATTTTTATTTATTTATTATTTTAAGAGAGGTGTATTTTTAAAAGTTGTAGCACCAACCCCCTTTGTAATACAATCCCCTTCAAAATTTTAAATGGCATCACCGCCTTTGTAATACCTTAAATGAAAGGTATTTTGATCAGGAATTCGGCTGTGTATTTTTTTGAGTTTTGAGTATTTTTATTTACATTACGCAGAACAAGATTTACCCCCGGTTTCCTGAACGAGTTATCGTTAGATAAATACTATCGGTTCCAAGGGCGGATCCAATTTTAATTTTTTAATAAATAATATAAAAGCTTAATGAACAAATGTTTATTAAAGAATCACATTAAAAGTCTTTTTAATGCACATTTTTTAATAAATAAATACATAAATTATTAATTTCTAATGTGTGTGTGTCCATTTTGTTTAGTTTCAGTATAAGGAAAGGTACCTCTTTGGTGTTTTTTAGAAAATCACAATTTTCTGGCAACGTTTCGTCTTAATTTAATCTTCTTCAATCCGTTTATAAAAAACAATAGACGGCCTAAAGAAAATTAAATTAACATCGAAACGTTTCTAGAAAGTTGTATTTTTTTTTATGATAGCCAAAAAATACCAAATACCTTTCCTTACAATGAAAATAAATTATTACCACTTAATAAAATATTATGCGAAGATTCTCGAAAACTAAAACAAGGAAGTTGCTTAGAAATTTTTTTACGTTCAGAATTTTTTATTACTTAAACTTACTTAGTAAATTAACATTGCCTGTTGTATTTTATGTTGTTTTTTTAATAATTAAAAAGAGTGTGTTGTTTTTGTCAATGAGAACTAATTATTTCAAAAACTTAGCGAAACCGACTAGTAAAAAAACGTTATGATCAACAACTACCTATGAATATCCAGAAAATGCACAACATGTAGGGTATTTTATTTGAGAAAATATGAATTGGCATTGTAAAATTTTTTTGGAAAAAAGTTTTTTGGGCTTAAATTTTGTGCAAATTTATTTAAATATGTATTTTAACATAACAAAAGTTTCATTCAATATTCAATAGCTTCACCATTCTAAACAATTTTGGAAGCCCCTCCCCCCCCCAAATTAATTTCTGGATCCGCCCCTAATCGGTTCCATAATTATTTCTATAGAAACACCAATCAGATCATCTCTACCTTAGCAACTATCCAACCGATAAAATTTATCTAACGATAAATCGTTCAAGAAACCGGGGGTTAGCAGAATAGCAGAACAAATTATTGTAAAAGTTACCTATGAATTTTAAACGTGATGTGCCGCTAAATCGAAATTGTGAATTCTGTCAGAAGTGATGGATCCGTCAAAATAAAGCAAAAACGCTTCAAACAGAAAAACGACAGCCACAGCTCAGAGTACTCAAGTAAGCACGAAAATATAAAACACAAATCAAGTCAAACCCTACAATTGAAACATTGCCGAAAAATGCATAAAAATGAGGAAACAACTAATCAAAAATTTGACAGCGATGACATTTATCAGACACTACAGTAGTCATTTAAACGAAGCGCACATTGAATTTAAATTTCATAGTCGACTTATTGATAAAGAACCAAGAACAGTGGATTATCAACTAATTGAGCACCACGTAACTTAATAAAAAATTATTGAAATTATTGAAAATTTGTATTACAAAAGGGGTTGGTGTTACAACTTTCGAAAGTACACTAAAAGTTGTTCCCCTGAAAATAAAAATTGACCTGTCATAGGATTTTCTAATTTTTTGTTTATTTTCTGAGATATTTTAGGGTGGCTCGTTTTTAAAAAATCACCCTGCATTATTTTCTATTAACTAAGAGTGAAGAACTACTACGCATCTCCATCACTTAATTCCTTATTTAATTTTAGAAAATCAGAGAATATTGATTACTTTAATTTGATGCTTTTACTTTGTTTAATTAGTTCATTAATTTAACCTACTTAATTATGTCTTAAAATTTGTTCATAATTTAATATTTTCAGAGTAACGTCCCACATTTGTAAATATGTACTAAGTCTAGTAATATACTTAGTTTTCCGTTATTGGCGTCATTATCGTATATTTAATGATGTGGTCGAGTAGAAATTTTCATAGAAATATACCATACACCTTATTTGCAAAACGTGATTACATATTGCAGTTCAAATTTTTTTTTTTCGAGCTAATTACCTGATGTGTTTTTGTCTTTGTACTTCTTATCCTTTTACATTGTTCCTTATCTTTTATTTGCTGCTCTTTTATAGGGACTTTATAGCAAATCAACAAATTTATTAATTAAAATTTGGAAGCAATTTAATTTATGATTGAGGTTTTGGGGAGCAAGAATTTTAAAAAGTAATGAAAATTTGCAACGGTAACTAGCATTACCATAATCTGAAGACACTTTTTATGCAACTAACTGTCACCAGACGCAAAAATGTTGAAATATGACGAGACGTAAAACTGAAATTGCAAATTCGTATTGTAATAAAAGCCTTCAAGCACACACACTTAATGTGTGTACATACATAAATGACATAAATGAGTTTGTTTTGATCTTTGCAGCTAATTTACAGAAACGCTTAACAGCAATAAAGTAGCAAAGTAAATTAACTTTTTGGTTTCCCTTGACTGGGTGATAAAAATACCGCTGTTACATCTCCATAAAAGCCATCTGCGTACATTATCCAGTCCAGTTTAAGTAACTGGAGTATTTAGTGCGACAATATTTTTCATTAATAGACCAGTAGTTGAATGAGTAATGATTCTTATTGCAGTAATGAAGCGACAAAAAGCCTGACTTATCATCTGACCTAATCCAGAAGCAACTGAAGCGGAAAACGTCGGTATTACCATTTTGTTTTAAATTAACTGGTTTATGCATACCTTTGTTTAATTGCATCCGCAGTGACGATACCTAAAAACTGAATTCTGTGCTAAGTGGATATTTGCATAATATAATTTTAACGTGCGTTCATTAGGGTAACCCAGTTACCTAATGCGGAAATGTCTCGACTTATCTTTGACCATTTATTATGCAATTACTTCATGATCTACAATGGGACGTGTATCAAGTTCTACTTTTCGACACAGTTTTGTTTCAAAGAAAGGACGCTCAAGGCATTTTTGTTGCAAACTGCACCGAGTAGATCCCGTTCGCTCGACTTCGTTAACTGTATATTTTTTATCAGATGTAAACAATTAAACATAAGTTCGATAAGACAATTGTTAAAGACAATGCAAATTCGGATGGCGCAGAGTCGGAAAATTTGCCAAGCATAAAATGACTTCCAGATGACCTACATGTCCACGTATTATTGAGAATACCTGAAATTAACTGTATATGTCTCCCAATTTTGTGGTTGTGGCGTTAAATTAGTGCGAGAAATATAAAAAGGTGGTTCCAATAAAATATCTACACATCTATACATAATTTATACAATAATGGTAATCAAATCATAATACACGACAGTTGTTTTTCAGTTTCAGGTTTTGTTTCAGACGAGGAACTTTTACACACTTACCTAGTATCCAATTGCTTAACAGGATTTTTTAAACTTGACCTAATTCAGTAACAAACTGTTCGCGAGATTTTGTGGTTTCATTATTTATCGTTTTATTTTCTTATTCATTCGGTTCAAATAACTGACTTTTCTTTTAGTAGTATTTATCAAGTTGCGCACTAGAATAACAGTAATAAGATGTTCAAATGGCATATTATTCATTGTTCCATGACATGTAAAATGTATTGATTCTTATTGTCTTGTTTCAGTCAATCTGCTAAGTGTGTTACAAGTTAAAGTTTTATTTAGAAATTCTTGTCCAAAATTTTTTTTTTTTTTCATTTAAACCTCGATTCAAGCTCATTGTAAAAGTATATAGAAAAAAATAGATATTAATTTTAATTATAACTGATACATAGGTGAGTGTTAAATCTTTAAACATGCTTCTACTATTCGTAATTATTATTATGATGTTACACCTGTTATAGCAACATTATGCAACAAAAACGTCATGCTAAATGATTAAGTGGCAATGTTTTGCAGAGTTTATATTGTCTTTGATAATTTAATAACATTTGAAAAAAATCAAAAAGTATTTCTAAATTTATTATGCCCTTAATGTAGGTCTAGGTAGGTATTTACGAGTTTCTACCATCTTATTGCTTCAACCACTATTTTTTTGACCTACATATCCTACATTTTAACGCACATTGGTTTTAACTGGACTGTGTTTTTTGTACGGACTGTCTTAGATGCCATACCAATCGCAGTCACTGACTGCATAATTGAGATTTTATTCCTGTAAGTACCTTATTAATAACTAAACAATTACCACTTAATTTATTAGTATTTTTAATGTTGCACTTTTTTATCCATATACAGTTAATAGCAACTGCTCACATCTTATAAATTCCAAGATCTTTCCGCTCGATATTTTATAACGGATGACTAAAAGATAATGGGGTGTGTACAGTTTCTTTTATTCCAGTACAAGTGATTAGATTATAATAAAAATAAACGAGATTTCAATCAATTCTCGTGCTTACTTCATGCGCGTTTATACGCATCACGTAAACAACCGGTTAAGTAATTAATTATTCAGTTTGTGATAATTACATGTTTTTTTTATTTATTTTTGGAACAAAATGAGAATATTTAGGATACACATTGTACGAGTAAATAGCTACAGTTTATAGATACATAACAAATGCATATATCCCATTTCATTTCATACATAGATTTCATAGTGGAATTTTTTGACAGCGCATTTGAATTTTTTGGAGTGAAATAAAGCACAAATTGAGAGTTTCTGTATAAGAAATGAACTCTGTGTTAAGCTAAAACCCACCAGGAACTCCAAAAAATGCAAATGCGTTGTTGCAAAATTCTACAATGAACTGAAATAAGATATAATACGTAGAAAATTATTTTGAAGTAAACTTTTTTTTGGTGTACTCTACTCGTATTAGCTGTTTCAGAACTATAAAAACACCAACGTCGCATTTTACCGAATTATTTTTTTAAATAAGATTGATAAAATTGTAAAATAGTTATTAATGATTAGATCTCTCATTGAAAGAATAAATTACATTAGCTAATATTTTTTTGAAGTGCATGAATAATTTATAAGAGCCAATTTTGAGAGAAAATGCAACGTTGGCGTTTTTATAGTTTTGAAACAGCTAATAGATGGCATTAACTTTCAGCTATTAGCTGTTTCAAAACTATAAAAACGCCAACGTCGCATTTTCTCTCAAAATGAGTTGTTATAAATTATTCATGCACTTCAAAAAATTGATAGCTAATGTAATTTATAGTTTCAATGAGAGATCTAATCATTAATAATTATTTTACATATATATCAACCTTATTTAAAAAAATAATTCGGTAAAATGTGACGTTGGCGTTTTTATAGTTTTGAAACAGCTAATATTCATGTTAATATAATGATTGCCTATCTACTCTAGGAAACAAAGCGCCAAAGAGGTACTTCGAATTTAAAACAACAATCTGTAGATTTTTACAAAAATAAAAAAATTGAAAAAATAAACTCGTATGCCCCATCTATGCTACAAATAATAAAGCAAGGTCAGTTTGTTGGTGCTTCATCTATGCGGTTATGCGTTGGGTCCAAAAACCAGCTTACCCGATTTTCCGTTGAAGGGCGCGAACCAAAATGTGGCGAAAGTTTGGAGCTTTTTTTTATTTAATAGATGACGCCAGGGTAGACTGGGACTGTCAGAATGTTTACAAAAAAAAAAGATTCATGCCTCAAGTTGTTAAAAATGCGGCATTTGTGAAGAATTATTAATGCTTGAAGGATGCCCGCACCGAATGGTAGTCAAGTTTTTTTTCTGTAAAGCATTTATTCCGACTTCAACGCTTTGATGTCTCTCGCGGTCGAAAATGCGTCGGAACGAAAGTCGGAACTACTCAGAAAAAAATTACTGTTTCATATTACAAAAAAAAAGACCTCGTTACTAGATGATTAACGTGGGCGCTAAGATAACATTTTTTTGTTTTGCATCTTTTTTTTATAAAAAAAACAATAAAAATTGTAAAATTGTGACAGTCCCAGTCTACCGTGCTGCCATCGATCAACTTGCACCAACCAGCACCAACTTTTTTTTCAAATATGGCGGCGACTTGGTTTACCTGTCTCTTGTCTGTCTCCTGTCTCTATAGTTATCTTGGTAAATCCCTTTTGACAATGAAATGACAAAAGTGCTCGAAATTTTTTGCCCGCCACTGTACTTTTTCCGTTTGTGTAATCCTGCTGGTCCCAATAATTTTAAAGAAATTTGCAATTTAATTGTGGATTGTGTATGCACCCAGCTATACATCGGCGAGCATCTGGATTGCCTACTGTTAGCAAATATTAGCACAAAAATTTTGCAATTTTTGTAATAATTTAATATCAAATGAACACATGAACACAAAAAGGTATTTAAATTTCGGTACCTTCTTGCGTTTCTGTAATCATGTATAAGGCTGGAATAGTTTAATAATGTTATCTTAGGACACATGAAAACTACTGGCTCAGGTAATTAGCGGCTCCCATAAAATTTGACAAATTTAGATTATCAATTCTAACGAGTTCTAACTTAACCCTTTAGAAATAAGTCATATTCAAGCTATAGAAAAATACATACATCATGTATGCAGCCTCAATTAAAATCCGTTTTGTGTAGTATTGGTGCTGTGTAAACCGATTCCGAGTAAAACTTTCCGAATTAAAATTTTTCTAACCTCAAAACTTTTGCAATGGTAGTTTTCTTCCAGGTTATCTTCTAAACTTGTAGGGAATGCTCTTAGGGCCTTGGTCAACATATTTGTAGGCTAAAAATAAACAAAATATCATTGTTTTGTGCCTTTTTCAATATTTACAAACAATCTTCCACCAGAATTGGATTTGCTGCCAAAACTGGTTTCTTCGAATACTGTTAAAAGTAAAAATGTTTAATGTTGGTACCATTTACTTCTCGAGAATTGTATTTATTGCCAAGTCCAATTTGTACGAATGTCATTAGAACTGAAAATTTTATACAAGTAATTAAATTAAATTAATTTAATTACGAGCACAGCTCTACAACTATTGAATTTTTTTGTAGTTAATATTAGGGGTCGGTTTACAGAAAGTGAAATTAAGATTTAATTCAAAAATAAATTAATTCGATTTAAGTTGCTATTTAAAATGCATTGACAAATGTCAAGTTAATCGCGATTAAAATTTAATTGCAATTAAAATGTTCTGTAAACCGGCTCTTAGAGAATCATTTTAAATGTGCCTAGTTTGTGAGTCCCAGTGGAAATAACAAAAGGTTGGCCACTTGCGGAATTCTCGTGGGCGTGTGGTCTACAATTTGGCGATTCTCACGTTCGGACCAAATCTTTTAGGTTAGGTTTTTGCTGACAATTCAGAATTATGGCACGTTTTTAATGTTATTCTATAAATGATAATATTGTTTGAATTTTACTAAAAGTAAAAGCCAATTGTTTCTCTTCTTGCATACTTACCTAAAGTAAAATGTGTTCTACAGAAGATTCTAACGAGAAACGGATAATCGAGTTGGTTTACGATGAAGAAAAGATTGTGAGTATTACATAGCTTGAATGTTTGCCTTTTAAATTGCTTCTGACCTTTAGGTGACTTCTGCTTTAATTGCAAGTGAGCTAAAAGTATCACTGAGTGAAGCCGCACGGCTCTTGAATCAGTTTATTGAAGATTCCCCGAAATTGAAACTGGGAGAACTACACTGCACTCATCTACTTTGTGGCGCTTTAAAAGACAGGAAGGGTTCAGTGATTTATCTTGTCAGGGATGAAGATTTACAAGAGAAGAAAGATTTGTTCGAAAATATTTCATCAGAAGTTGTTTACAGTATTCAAAAAGCAAAACAAATCGACTACAACATGATAGCCCTAACTAACTCCTGTAATGATATTTTGTAAGTTTTATTCACATCTTGGTTTGTAGTTAAATATCGCTTTTCAGTACTGGTTGTTTGGTTAGCAAAAATTGTGTGAAACGGAATGTTAAGGTGAAAACGTTGCCACCTCTGCCACCAACAACTGTAAAAGAAAAAGGATCGTTCTTTAAAAAGGTTGACGCCCAGCTAAAACCAGCGACTCAAACAACTGCGAAAGAAAGTGTCAAAGAACCACAATCATCACAAAAGCAAAGTAAAATTGCTAGTGTTAAACCTAAACAGAATGGAGGAATCGCAAGCTTTTTTGCAAAAGCTCCTACCAAGTCTCAGAAAGAAGACGTTAAGCCTAAAATTGAAGAAAAGAAGAATGAGGTGGAAGAAACCAAGGTTACCACCACAGTTGCATCTACTAAAAAATCTTCAGATGAAGACAGTCAAAAAACTGAAGAAATGGATGTAGATATTGAAGAGGTAAAGCCAATTGCACAGAAGGTTCAAAAGCAAAGTACTAAGAAAAGGAAGAAGAGCAATAAAAGTGACCTTCCTAATAAAAAGAGGAAAAGGATTCAGCAAATCTGCGATTCAGATAGCGGTAGTGGTAATAAATAAATTGCAATATTCCACTTCTCTTTATATTATTGCCTCTCCAATTTTAGACATTTTTGAAGATGATGATCGTGAAGATATTATTGAGAAGTCCGATGAAGAACCTGAGGAGATAAAACCTGTTGTGAAACCAACACCAGCTCCAAAAAATAAAAAAAGGAAGGCTGTTGACAAGACTTACGTTGATGATGAAGGCTTTATGGGTAAAGTTATCTTTATGTTTTTCAAAACTTACTTAAAGTTGTTTATAAAGTAGTAATTTTTCAGACTTATATTGCCGTTTTTGAAATAACTATTTTTTTAGTTACAACTGTTGAATATATTTACGAAAGTGCGTCTGAAGATGAAAAGGAAATACCGAAGCAGGAACCTCAACAAAAACCCAAGGTTTTGGCAGAAAAGAAGAGCAATAAAGCAGAACCTGAAAAAACAACAACAAAAGGCAAGAACAAGAAACCAGTTAGCGGAAAACAACCAACACTGATGAGCTTTTTTAAAAAAACTTAATTATTGTGATTTTTATCAAATTATTTATCGTTTTATTTCATTTAAAAGCAGTTTGTCTTTATAAAAATAAAGGAGTTTGAATTTGGCGCCGTCTTTTTTACCTACTCTAACCTCACTTTTACACCCTCCTAACCTAAAATAATTTATTATTACAAAATTTAAACAAAAAATAAGATGCCGTATAAATACATAGGCAAAACTACCAATTTTAAGGGCAAAACCTTGTGGGAAATTGTCGGAAACTTGAAGAACTTCGGTGTCGGCCGAATAGTTATAAGGAGCACGTTTGAGAGGTATCCGGAGCCAAGTTTTTTCAAAATCTTGAAGGTTGAGCCCTTGGCTTGTCCTGAAGTACAAAGAATGGATGTAAGTTTGGTTTCTGTTTAGCCACGCTCAATAATTCGTGATTTAAGGATCAACGTAAAGTTCGAGTTCTGGTTGAGAAAACGTTTAGGGGAATAACCTATCCAAAACCTATAACAATCGAGTCCACCAGTTACAAGGCGGATTATCAATTGATACCAAAAGATGAGGAGCATAAATATAGCACGAAGGTTGAAACAAAGCGCGACATTAAGGTTCTACAAAGAACCATGGAGTTTCCACCCTTGCTGAAAGACGTGTTGATGCGAGAGAATAAAGCTAAAGGAGAGGATGTGCAAGATTTGAAGTTGGAGATTGTTTATCACAAAACGAAGACGGGGAAATACAGGGTTGCAGAAGAGGGTGAGACACCTACCGTCACTTTTCAACCAAACATGCAAGAAATGCCTAATATTAGTCTCTACAAAAATGTAAAACTTTCAAATGTGTAGCAATTAGCTATTTATTATTTCCAAAAATGATAGTAATTGGTGTCCAATTGTCTTTTCTTTGTGGATGTCTAGGATTCATGTTCCAGAGATACTCTGCGATAAAATTAAGGCTATTGAGATAAGTGTCACCTTCCTAAAAATAAAGTTATTGAACGATGGGAATGTGGTGCATTTTACTGTGAAAATTTCGTTTTCTTGCTCCTTCACTTTTTCTAGCATTTTTATTAACCCGCAGTTGAGGACCGGAAAAATGGTCTCATTTAAATAATCAATAACAGGATCTGGAAAATAGTGTTTACTAGTAGCAGAGACTGCTAAAAAACGCAATTTCGTACGTGGAGGAGGATCTAGAACTGGGGTTTTAGAACGTTTATATTCCTCCACCTCCCTTTTCAGATCATCCGTTTCTTTTACCAATTTATTCCATAAATCTCTGTGGTTTTCAGTTTGACCATTCTCTGCTGAACTGTGTATTTCTATAACGTCAACTTTAGACATTTTGTGATTATTCAAATTTAAATAAATTAATTTCAATCGCGGAATATTGGACATGTTTTTGTAGGCAACCAATTATACAAGGTACAGTGTTGTAAACTGCCTATCTTTTAGTTTGAAATTTTAGCAAAGCTTTATAATAATTCAAAACCAAAATGTGTATCAAGATCACAGAAACGCAAGAAGGTCTTTACATTTTTTACCTCTTTGCATTCCTATGATTCTCAACCAAAATCCATTTTAAAGTTTTGCAATTTTTAGCGAAAAATAATAAAAAACAAAAGATGTCGGTATTAAGATCAAAGGAACGTAAAAAGTCTTTACAATTTTTTACCTCTCTGCATTCCTGTAATCTTGATTCAAATTCCATTTTAAAATTTTGCAATTTTTTCTTGATGAAACTTTATAAAATCAACATTTAGCCTCAGAGAACCCATAAAATGGTTACGCGACTACGCGTTACGGTCCTATTTCCCTGACCCTGTATTTTATAATGCATGATAATTGATAAGAGATCAAAAAATAAATGGCTCTGTGCAAAAATCAAATTATGGCCTATCAACTCACTCAATTATAATAATAATAATAAAACGTTAAAATCTGTTTCAAATAGTTATTTATCAAGAATAAAGTCGGATCACTTTTGTAATATTGGGAGATTAGAGATTTTTATTCTGTTATATTCGAGCCAAGTTTTGTTACTAAATTTGACAGTTGGCAATGCTCACACTACTGTCATGAAAATTTGAAGTTTGTCTTTGGCCATGTCAAAGTTAACGAATTTAAAAGAATTAAGCGAGCAGCAACGAACTAGCCCCCTATTGCTGTTTGTGTAGCCTTATCGAATTAGCATGGGGGCCCACCAAGACGCTCTGCAACCACTGACAAAGGTTATTTTCAATATTATGTCGAGTGAGTTTAAATCGATCTGCAGCTCACAAAACAACATAAAACACGCCGAAAAATCTTCCAAAGTCTTCTCTACTTACTTCTCGCAAGGGTTTCTGCCAATTTCGGACGAACAATAACTAATTATTTAGTTATAATTTAGTTAGGTTTTACCGGTCTCCTTTTTTTGTCCGTTCATATTTTCAACAATTAACAACTAAACAGGTTTGTTTAGTTAGTTGTCCATTAATTTATTTAGGTTTGTTACATGTTTGTTATTAAATCTGTTATATTTGATAGTTTTCGTCACGTTTTGACTGTTAATAAGCTTGAGTGAAGCAGTTATATGAACGTCTGAATGTCCATTTTTAGCGGCGAAAAGTGCAAGTAATGTACTCAGATTTCTTTAAAATGACTAAAAAATATTACTTGCAGAAAACTTAACCACGGATTTACTTAACTAACTTAACGTATTTTGCAGGATTTCCACTTAAAGAATTCAACAATTTGACACTGACAAATAACGTAACCTATTTTTGAAAGCCTAAATTCGCGGTAAATGACGCAATTTACAATACCAAAATTTTCAAGTTGATGCGATTTTGTTTAATATTACAAAAGTGATCGGAGTATAGTTAAAAAATTAATAAAGAAATTCACTTGAAAGCTCGCTTGTTTGAAGTTTTGAAGTTGGTAGGGGTACAATTTTCAACATCCGTGTGTGCGTCATTCAGTAGGTATTGGAAAAATTCTGAATTGTGTTAATGTTCAGAATAAATATTAAATAGTTGTACAAGTGGTGAAGTGCAGTTTCTAAAAATTTGCTTTTTGTGTTTGTTAATGTTTAGAATAAATATTAAATAGTTGTACAAGTGGTGAAGTGCAGTTTCTAAAAATTTGCTTTTTGTCGAATTTCCCTTATTTTCTTTTTTAGCTGCACATCGGGAATGGAGAAGGTTACAAAGCTTGTTTTATGCAAGAAACAAAATATTTTCTTTTTATTACTTAACAGCTTGTGTTTTACAGTCTATTATTGTGTACGAATTGCTACAAATGTTCAACAGAAACAATAAAATGTCTTTAAAATTACTTCTTGTTTTATTAAATACCTACTTAACAAAATATTAAGAGAAAGAAAAGATAAAAAAATGCCATGGGACTGGAAAAAACTCTTCGTGTAATTAATTATTTATTACAATGTGTTTAAAAAAACTGGTTACTTTCTTATATTTATCTCGTGCTTTTTTGCCTAGTGCCCTGTCGAATTTGTCCATAAACCATGAATTAAGTTTTCGCATACATTTTTTTTTAAATAAAATTATGTTTTACTGATGAAGGCTCTCTGTAAAGCAGTCGAACATAAAATCTTGTATGTAATTCGTACATATTGCATTTCTATTCGGCTCGGCTTTATAAAACAGCTCGTTGCATAAAGAATTGTATTACTTATTAGTATTACTTACTACATAAGTAGCTATTAATAAATTTCTTTCTGTGTTTTTAAACACACTTTACACACTGTATACAGGATGTTTCACATAATTTTACGACGGCTGCGCCGTTTAAAATGCCACCAACAATATATATTTCGTTACGAACCCGATTACAAATTTTGAAAAATTGGATAGCCTTCTCTAGTTTGTTCACCCCTTCAAAAAATTACGTTTTTAGTCAGTTAGTGATTAAGATAAATAGTAGATTAGAATCATATTCATGCCGTCTCTTGATAGAACACATGATAATTGTTTCTGACTACTACTGTTATGAGTTTGTAAATTTATCTCTCCATTCCTGCCCCCGTGCTACTACCCCAATCCCAAACGCCTACAATATTCTTCTAGTTCCAAATGGATAATGTCAGAATGGGAAATGGACTTTACAGGACTGGGAGAAGAAAAGAATACAATATTCATTTTGACGACACCTGTGTTTTGCACTTTATAGTATTATTGTCTACAAATAATTGTTTTATCTATTTTTTATGCATTGGCTGTGTATTTGAAATTATGTTTAAATTTCAATTTCTCGATGAAGAGTTGTGAAGCTGTTTAAGTGTTTAAAATATGAAACGAACAAAAGCGGTGCAGTTCTACATTTCTCTTTGTAATTTTAGATGATTACTGTTAATTATCAAGAAAGTATGAGTATGGTTGAAGAGAAAATCGTGTGTGATTTTAATTTTTTATTCAAACTATAATAATTATTTAAATCAGAATTACAAAACTTTTTCAAAGTTACCTCCCTATTATAAATAGTTATAAAAATTACACGAAACAAAAGTATCACATAGGCAATTACCATTGACCTAGGTAATTAAGTCTTGAAACTAACAATATAAAAAATAAGTTATCCTTAAAACTACAATTATAAATTACGTCGTTCCATTAATTCTTCTAATACCGCTGCGTAACCTGCCGAATCCAGTCCAGATAATGTGCCACTTTGACATAAACTCCCGGAATTCCAACTTGCCCACATCCAATACCCCAGCTGACGACCCCCACAACTTGCCAAGTGCCCCCTCTTTCGCATACCATGGGGCCCCCACCGTCCCCTTTGCAGGCATCTTTGCCCTCTTCTCCACCAGCGCAGACAAATCCAGGATGTAGTTTAAAGTCGTACCCCAGTCTCGTCTGCTTCAACTGCCTCTCGCACAGTCCGTGATTGACAATCGGTACATCCACCTCCTTCAGAATATTCTGATACTTGCCAAAGTCCCCGAACGCGTCCTTGCCCCAGCCCGTGGTCCAGCACCTGCTCCCGGTGTAGTCGTCGTGGGGGCTGGGCAGGCACGCGGGGCTGATGTGGGGCTGCTTGGCGAAGTCCACCGGCTTGTCCATGCGCAGGATGGCCAAGTCGTTGTACAAAGTCCCGGCGTAGAACTCGGGGTGCACGTTCACGGAGGTG
Source organism: Tribolium freemani (assembly GCA_939628115.1). Classification (NCBI taxonomy): domain Eukaryota; kingdom Metazoa; phylum Arthropoda; class Insecta; order Coleoptera; family Tenebrionidae; genus Tribolium; species Tribolium freemani. Next base: position 11,177,169 of record OW626785.1, on the reverse strand, counting down.
ATTTCGCGTTCGATGTAAGGGTAGAACTCCACGTCGTGGTTGACGTCCCATTCGCCCAAACGCACCCGCAGGTCGAACCCGGTGTAGGTCTTGACGCAGTGGGCGGCTGTGATTATGTGCAGGTTGTCGATAAGGGTGCCCCCGCAGACGTAGACGCTCTCCTTGGGATCCTTCTTCAGGATGGCCACTTGCCAGGGGTATTCGCCGAACTCGCTATCGCCGTCCACGTAGACCGGGTTCTTGATGCGGCCGTTGATGCCCTGGGAGTGGCGAGTGCCGCACTGGCGGTGGCCGGGGGTTGGCACGTGGGGGCGCAGGGGGCGCCGGCAGCACACGTGCCGGGGGCCGCAGGTCGAGGGCCGGCCGAAGTGGGCTTGGCGCTGCAAATTTTACGAATTAGGCAATTGTGCAAAGACAGGGGCGGGAAATTGCAGAAAATCACCCAAATTGGCGATGAAGATGGTGTTCAAAACTTTCTTCAGCCTTAGAAGTTATTAGTTATTACTTATTACTTATTACTATTGTAGTCATAGGCACGTATGTGCAGTTATTTGTTGTACGTGGTTGTGACGATAACCATTAGGACTTCGATTTTTCGAAAGTTTAAACACGTTTTTGTGGATTTTTTTGACGCCAAAAAATATTAGGATCTGCATTTGATACTCAATACCAAATCAGATGCAGTTGCTTTTAAAAAAATTAAGTAGTATTCAAGATCTATTAGTTGCAAGGCAAAACGGTTTACGTATTTTCTGGACGATTTTACATCAGTTATTTCGTCAATTCTTAGCTGCTACGGTTGTTAGGAAACGCTCAAAATAAAATAGGGCCTCGTCGTAGGGCATTTTCATCAGTTGGAAAAAATTGTGATTTCATGTCTAGACAACCATATTTTGAAATTTTTTGCGAGTTCTAGTTATTTGATTCTGATGGTGATATTGATAGCTACGTTGTAAACGATGTCCAATTTTTCAAAACATTGAAAGCACTTAGAAAAAACCTAGAGAAAGAGTTTTTAAAAGATACAGTACTTTTTTATAAAACATACGACTAAAAATAATCAGAATATTCCTTCGATTGTCGATCTAGTAGGGCAAACCCCGAATCAATCGAAGTTTTATATAAAGTATAGTTTCAGCAACATACACATTTGAAAATTGAAATTTTTACGATTTTAATATAAGAAAAAGTTACATTAGTTCACGTGGTCGGATTCTCCGCTTGAGATAATTTCGGGCCCGGAAACGGTTAAAATGTGGAAATACCTCAAAACTACAAGAGGCTTTGTAAAGCATTTTAATTGTTTGCATTGTGTTCAGCGTATGAATTTAAGGTTTAGAATTATATTTTTTTTACGTCTTTACGTGTCTAGGGGCTACCCGTGGCAGGTACAAAAAGCTCGAAAAAAAGTCAAAAAACTTTAGACACATGTTATGTTATCACTATACACGTGCCATGGATCAGCATAGAACCTTCCATAAGGATCCATTGACGACCCGCGCTTTCCAACACTGCGATCATCAAAATCCTTGCAACTCTTGCAGGAATCATTATTATAAATTCAGATTAGGAAAATACGCATACAGTCTGTGTTCAGAGTCTGTTCAGTCTGTCATAATCTTGGTCGTGGTGCTGCCAGTCGTTATTTTCAAGCCATTCATAATAATATTGTAAAAGTAATAATTAATGTAAAAAGTGATTTATAAATAAAAGTGAAATAATTGTAAAAGTGAAGTTATAATATAAAATATCAAGTGTAAATAAAATAAGTGAAAATAAATAATTTTTTAAAAAGACTTTTGTTAACGCTCCCACGTTAACTCACAAGTTTCTTTTTCTTTTTTTAAAATTTCAAAAATGTGAGAATCTACGTTCAATTCCCTATCAGGTAAACAGTGAAAAAGCAGGAATCGGTTGAAGTTATAGTTCCGGCAACACGTTGGAGACTTTCCCGGAACAGAAACACTCAAAATAGTTGAACGTTTCAAAAACTGTTGTTGTAGTCGTTACATGGGATTCGCGATATGATTTTACGTCTAGTTTTTGTAGTGATACATTAGTAGTAGTGGTAGTTTCATTGTGATGTTTGAAAAGAATCAAGATTCGATTTTTAAAATATTGAACTCGCTTAACTCTGAATTTTTGAGATCTTGTAGAGTTATAAGACCTACGCCGAAATATGCGTTCAATTCTGTATTAGATAAACAGCGAAAAGCCGGAGTCGGTTGAAGTTATAATTTTGGTCACACGTTTAAGATTTCTTCTTTTTTTTTGATAAAAAAAATATTTTAGAAATCTATCAGTACTCAGTCAAAACGATTTTACTTACAATAATACAATATTAACGGTTTCATGGTGCTTCGGATGATTTTATAGAACCAGAAACGATCAAAATAACCATGAGATTTATAAATTTAAATTTTATAGTGATAGTGATCCCCAATCGGTTTTTCAAAACTTCGAACATGTTTTTTATTTTCTATCTTTTTATATCTATAGCAAAACTAAAAATAAACTGAATCTGCATTCAATTCTCTATCAAACATCCGAACGCAGAGTCGATTGTAGTAATACTTTCGACTGAAATTTTAATTTTTGCAATTTTAAGGATATAAAAAATTAATTACTCGAAAACTTTCGGCCTTAATAAGTAAAAACGGTTTATGCAGTTGGATTCCGCGAACGATTTTACAGAAGGTATTCGCAATTTTTAGTGATTCCCGAGAGCACACACGCTTAAAATTGTTAAGTATCCTAAAACTACTCGTAGAATTTTAAAAACAATTTTTCTACGATATCCAAAATAGGTAAAAACCTCTCTAACTAAAAGTCTCTAAACACATTGTAATTTTGGCAGCAAATTTCGTACACGTCCCCGTTGATTTGTTTAACTTTAGTGTTGTTATTCTTTAATGTCTTTGTATTGGTTCGATAAGAGTTTGTAGTAGATTGTTTGTTTGATCTTTATTGTCAACTTCACCACCTAATGCTGGTGCTTTTCTGCGAAAAATAACGCTTATCCTACTTTACCTTCGTAGTGTTAGATTTTTGTGTCTGGGTCATAGTCACGTCACGTCTTTTTCTGTCGGAGGGGAATTTGATAGGGTTGGAAGTGGAAAGGCTTTTGCCACGTCTGGAGTGAGAATTTTGCGATTCAGAATTGTACAAATCGTCAGTTTGGGAATTATCAGACAAAGAGTTGGCATAAATGTTTTGACCACTGTCGTATTGTTGTTGAAGTTGGTACAAAAGACTGTTTCCATCGACTAAATTATTAGTGGCATTGTCGTGAGCTCTGCCATGAAAACTACCATCATAGTAACTGCCATGACTGCCCCCGTAATTATGGGGGTCGTCATAGTACGACAGAGAGGAGCTTTGGTCATAATAGGGATGGCTTGGGGGGTAGTCAGGCCCCACCGAATGGTCGTAAGAAGGTGGCTCGCTTAATTCGGTCGGCCCATGGTCGTAGGAATATTCAGGTCCGGGATAATCGACAGTGTGATGGTCCGGGGGACCATGATGGTAAATTGGAGGACCTTTGTAAATTTCAGGACCATGGGCGTGATGATGAGTCGGGTAATAGTGAACGTTATGGTGATGCGGCTTGTGATAATGGAAATGTTTGTGTTTGTTGAAAATCAAGTTTTTCTTGTAATGGAACAGCCCTTCGAATTTATGAAGGAGGTAGTTATTGGGTGTCACGTGGAGATTGACGAAAGGTTTTAAAACTTTTTCGCCGTAATCGTCTTTCGTGACTTGAAGAGAGATCAAGGGATTGACGGAAACCAATCCGAGATTGATTCCCTGACCTCCGATCGAACCACCGTAAGGATTAACATGGGGATTAGGGCCGTAGGGATTTATAGGATATCCACCGCCTCCTTGGTTTGGTAAACCAAACGAAATTCCGAAAGTCGGTTTCACTTTCTTATTGTTGTTGTTGTTGTTGGTATAAGTTCCGTACGATTGTCGCTGCAAAATTTTGCACCCTTAAAATCAGTCAGTCATTTGTGAGTTATTTTAGACTGAACTATTTACAGTTTCTTTTAGTAGTTTAGTTACAAGGCAGGCGGTGGATCAGTAGGGGAGTCGCTTCCTATAACACCAACAAATTTGTTACAGCGAACCTTTCGACCAAGTTAATTTCCGTTGGGTTAATTATGTTCACCAAAATTATTAAAATAATCACAGAAATACTTACAGGTTCAATTTTGGCCTTGTCGTCCTTGTTTTCCCCGTCTGTTGGAGCTTCACGTTTTGTCACCGTTTTGGTGTCATTATTTTTCGTATTTTCCTGTGTGCTATTATCAAAGTTTGCCTCTTTAGGCACTCGCACGACGGTCATTGTGCCATTCCCGTCTGTAATAACCCTTTCTTCCTCCCCCAAAGCTTCGATATCAGTTTTCAAATTTCTGGGATCAAGGGGAAGGTAAAGATCGTCTTTCCGTCCAATTATATCGTGACTGGGACATTGGTCGTATGGTACACAAACACAGTCGTAATTCTCGGCCCTTGCGGACTCCAACCCTTGGTATTTATCAGCGTAGCTACTCTGAATAAAATTAGAATTGATGGAATTGCTCCCAAGATTGAGCTCTTTCTTGTAAAGTCCTGACGATCCGTACGAACCAACAGTGGTACCATAACTGCTTCCCCCGTAGTTTTCACTCACAGGTTTAATCTTGTCAAAGTACCCCAAATTGTGGGAGGATCCGCCGTAACTGGCAATGGTCTGACCCCCGTAAGACCCCCCAAAGTTCGAGCCTCCAATCGTCAAACCACCGCTTCCAAAACCACTCGACAATCCCGGCTGATAACTCGATGATAGTGGGTTAAAACTCGAAGACAAAATCTCTGACGGTTTAAAATGGGTGGATCCTCCTGTTTCAAGTAGCGACGATCCAAAATTCGATGACGAAATAGCTGCAGTTGTGGCAATGGGGACCGGATTGACCACAACAGTTGGTTTAGAGGCAATACCATCAGCATTGTGGTGGAAGTGGTGATGGACGTGTTGTTGGACACCTCCTGCATTTGCACTTCCTTGGGTACTGCCCCCATGAGCGGTCACGTGCACCTCCACTTTCTTGTCTTTGTGGTGGCCAGTTTCGAACTGATAAGGCGTGTCAGGTTCGATTGGTTGCACAAAAGAGTCATGTGGTTTGGAAATAAAATCAGGTCCATCGTAAATTTCGTGTTCACCAATGAACGGTTTGTGTGGAGGAGGGCCGTAGAAGGGTTTGGAGGGTGGGAGAGGGCCGTAGCCGCGACGTGGAGGTTTGTGGGGAGGGCCGTATTTGCCAGGGGGCCCAAACTTGCTTGGGATAGGACCTGGGGGGAAAGGAACGGGCTTGGGGGGGCCGTAAGTGCCGCGGTTTGGCACCTTGAGGGGGATTGTGGGGATCGGACGGCCAACAGGGTTGATTGCTACGGGTTGTGCGTAGATGAGTTCTTCGGGGGTGATGTAGGGGCGCTTGCCTTGGATGTCTTCATCGCACTGAAAAAAAATTGTTTTTTAAACGAGAAAGAAAAACTACTAGAATCGCAACAATACTTAGTAGTTTATTATACAAGTAAAGGAAAGTTGTTCATTATGTGTTTCTGAAACGAGCTCGTGATATAAAAAAATGATATAAAAATAAACAGGATTGGAGCCATCTTCGATTTTATTCACTAAATTTGTCATTAAAATACTTGACAAAACAAGTTTTTGTCAAAAAACTCCGAATGTGTTAGGATTTACGTTAGGGTTCTAATGGTGCGTTTACATCTGCGATTTCTCTCTAGACATTTGTGTCAAATGTCGGACACAAAAGTTCCGAAGCTGATTACATTCCGACAGAAATTTCTTGCAATTTCTTTAATGGAATTTTGTCAGACACTTTTCAGAATGGGTATTCAGCAATAAATGTACTTTTTTCATCCATTTTTTCTAGTCATTCATTTTGATTTTTTGTCACAATACTTCCACAAAGCTATACGACTCGTCAACTCTCGCAATTTCTGTGAAACACGTCTGAACCATGTCTGAACTTTCAAATCCGTAGTGTTTACACCTGTCACTAAAACTGTCTGATACATTTTGCTGACAATTGGAATATTTATGTCAGACACAAATTCCGCCTTGTTTACATCATGACAGTTCAATATCGGACATAACTATCATACAATAAGTGTCCAGATGTAATAAGAAAAAATGTTTGTTTTTTAATTCTGCATCGGACAGTAGAAAAATAAACAGGGGTCGCCATTTGAAATAGCAAAATAAAAGGCTCTAAAGTTCAAAAAGTTTGGAAACACCCTGTAGTAACTCAGATCAATCAAACTTAATTAATAAGTTTGCTAGACTTTGTTCAACACGTACGTAGTAATAATGTCATCAAAAAAGCACTATTTCTATTTTTTATTAATTTTCTGTGAAACCAATTTTTTTTGCTTTTTATTTTTTTAACAGTAATCTCTGAATTGACTTAAAAAAAAACTTTAGGGACATGTAAGAAGCTAAAAAAGTGTACTAACGAACATGGGCGCCGAGTTTTTTAATTTCCAATGGGTCAGATAATTTGATGACTGCATTAAATTTATCAAGTTTTGATTAATTGTCAGTTCGAAATTAGCTTTTTAGAAAAAAGCTATGTTCAAACTACGAAAAAATATAAAAATCTGACATTTTCATACTATGAAATTTTCTGTTTTTATTGCATCCAATTGCACCTACCAAAAATTGCAATAATAAAAATGCTTATACATATTTTAATTGATGCAGAAAGTTGCAAAAAATGTTTAAAATTTAATTTTTCAGGTTATTTTGTTCGATTTAACTTATTTTTTCAATGAGAAACGCTTTTAGGTATTTAAGTTTTTTTAATTGTTGGACTTCTTATAGTGCCAGATATCGCCAAATAAGCCAATTTGTTAGAAAAAATCTTCTTTCAAAGATTCTTTGTCGATTCAGAAAATCACAAAACTAAGCTCTAAATTTGTATTTTTTAGTAATTATACTATGTAGTTTCCTTGACTTACCTTATTTTTTAACGACTGTGCCTTTAATAATAAAAAATTTGCTCAATTTATGCATCTTGATTCGTTCAAACTGTTTTTTTTTAGAGAGAGAATTGTGGAAAAGTTATAATTTCATTGAATTAAGCTAAAGTTCTTGTACGTTATTACAATGGTGGCGCCCATGCTAATGAGCACAAAAAATAATAGAATGCCATTAAAAAATTAATTATTACGACGTCATACTTTTTTGGGACACTCTTTATAATCAAAAATATTTTTCTGAAATGTGTCCCAGAGTATAAATAACATCTACAAAATATCAAAAACTCCAGCTTTAATAATAACCGGGCTACAGAAGACGGAAGCTGAGAAAAATATTTTTTACAAAGCAAACGTTTAACGTACTTGCATGAGGCCTAAGGAACACAGCCGATCCTTTATCAGATTCCTCGCTTCCGCGTCATCGCCCTTCTGGAGGGCGTCTTGGACGCTGGGGTCGCTGTAGACCTCATCGAACCCATCGACGTTTCGCCCTTGTCTGTTTGAAACCAGGATGTGGTCGATGATTTTCTCGGCTTGGGTCGAGTTGAACTGAGAGGTTTGCTCGAGCAAATCGCTGGCTGAGGGTTGTTGTTCGAGCTGTGGGCTGGTGGATGGTGATTCGTCTTTGTTGCCCCAGGACCATCCGTTTTCTTCAGCAGCAACATGGCACAGGAGGCACATTGCCGCGAAGGCAATGATTGGTGTCAAACGCATGTCTGGAAAATTTTGATATATTTATTGGAAATAATTAAATTTCTTTAATGTGGGTAAATCCAGCGCAAGAAAGTTGTTGTGGCGTAAAAGTGAAATTTGCACATCGCCGCCTTCTGCTACACCGATTTGGCAAAAGTGCAGTGGGTGGCGCTTCGTTTGGAAGAAGTAGGTTATCGCTTTTACTTTCCGTGCTTTCGAGCATGGGTTCAAGAACATTTTCGGAGGAAGAGGATGATGTCATTTTAATTCGTCAACAAAGAATCGATGAGAAAAACATTTTTTTAATACATAATTAAAGAAAGCGTTTTTTTTTCAAGTGAACTTGTTGCTACTGACATAGATTCTCTCGGAAATAATAATGCGAATTTTGTGTTCTAAACTGAAAACAATAGCAATTGTATTAATGTCAGTAGATGCTAATTTCTCTGGAAATCCAAGTGAAAGTAAGTGAAGCAAGCTATACTTAGTAAAATTATCACGTCAGTCAAAGATGCAATGATTCCTTTACTTTCCAACGCTCTTGTGCGGTCACGGCCACTAGTTCATTACCGTAACTGAAAAATCTACCGTAACAAACTGGACCGGCGCTAATTAAGTATCTTCTAATCATCGTTTTGATTTTTCAAAAATAAGAGTTTATCACACACAATCATGACAGAGGAAAGAAAGCGTTTGGGTAATAAAAATTTATAATTAGATGTAACTAATTTACATTTTTGTTTTGTTGGGTAAGTTTATTTTTACCATTAAATCTCGCATTAAACTTTCAAGTAGAAATACACAAAAATAAAAATTAAAACGTTATTAAGGAATAATCAACGTGTGGAACAATTTAAATGGGTTACACACATCATTAATTTTGAAATTGTCATATTGTAAAAGAGAAAATTATAGTTTACCGTTGAAATATTAAAATTCAATACTATTATTAATTAATAGGTACCTATGCATTAAATTTTGGTTATCACAATAAAAACTATATTTACGTTTCTAATTATTGTCACTTATTATTAATAAACTAAATGAAACACTTTATAATAATTAGAACAAAAAAATAGCTTACCTGTTGGAAAGCTTCACTTCTCCGTTTGATAAGCACTACACACTCTAAATGAAGAACTTCTTTTCTCTGATAGACTCTTTTATATCGTCCCTTCTTAACGTAGGCAGACACTTTCTATCTCAAACTAAAAATATTCTTGCTGCTACTGACGCTGCATACTGCAGTATTCACCTTTTATATTCTTCAGGAAAGCTAAAGAAGTTTTTAGTAGGGGATGGTTGCAAAAGAATTTTAAAGAATTGAGATGGAAACACGGATCTTGGTGCGTTGTGGGAATTTTTGCTAATCAATTATTAATTGTATTTTATTAATCTAAATAACACCACATACGATTTAAATTTGTTTATTTACAACTGATCTTTGATGTTCAAAGGGCATTAAAAAATATTTCAATTTATTATTTATGTATAATACAATGTGTTTAAAAATGGCTGTTCATCAAGTCACCTATGAAATTTGAACGTAACGTGCCGCTTAATTGAAATTGTGAATGCCGTCAAAGTGACAGATCCGTCAAAATGATGCAAAAAGGCTGCGAATCCAAAAACGAAGAATACGCAACAACAAAAATCACGGAAATATAAAACACAAATCAAGACAAACCCTCGATTTGAAACAACTTTGCCGAAAAATGCAAAAAAGTGAGTAAAAGGCTAATTCAAAGATTTGACAGAGAAACTACAATAGTCATATGGACGAGGCGGCACATTGAATTAACCAACTTGATGAACAGCCATTTTTGAACACATTGTATTAGTTAATTATGATATTAGTAATACAACTGACAGATAAAAATCTACATTTTTTTATAATAGGTCTACTTTCTTAAGTGATTGAGTTCACAAATTCATTGCTGTGTTTTACAGGAAGGATTCCCAATACAGTCATTTAAAAAAATACATAAAAAGAGTTACATTTTTTTATCTGAATTATGTCTCAATCTCGGTTTTAAGTTTATTTTAATTATTAGTTAGTATTTGTTGATAATAATTAAGAAATAGAAAATTTGGACATACGAGACAAAACATACTAAAAAAAATACCCACCAACCGTACAATGCGAGTTGGTATCCATATATCACATTAATTAATTCACTGAAAGGAAAGCTTTGCGAAGATAGATGTTCTATTAATGAGAATATTAAAAAGCGAATGAAATTTTAGTCTTTAAAAAATAATAAGTTTATTGTTTGCTTACACGGATTTTTAAAATAAATAGACCCCACAATTTTTTCCATTATGTTTCAATTTAATTAAAAATTGGACACAAAATTTATGTTTCATTAAAAATTTCTCCTATCACAAGTTCTAGAAAGTGCTACTTTTAGCTTTTCAATATTTTAAATATTGTTACAACGTTTTGCTTGTACACCATTCTAGGCTGTATTTAGTCTTTCAGACGAACCGATCGGTATCGTAAATATCTTCGGGTCACCCTTATCGAAACATCTTATTGTGAGGGTTGATTATCATAAACAGCATTAACTGTTGTAAAACTTTATAGTGTACTTACAAAGAAAACGTTGCTACAATAATGATAATAATTATGAATTTCTTTAAAGAATTTTAAAAGATTAATAACAAAAATGAGAAAAAGAGAACAAAAACTTAAAATATTTTAGTTAACAAATTGTAGAGTCGTGATGTGGGTCAAAGACAATACAAGCAGTTCAATATGATTGGCGGTTTTTTATTGTGTAATAAAGATGTTTATTGCGGACAAGTTCATCAGATACCAATTTAAAATTTAAGATTAAGGATGGGGAATCCCCGGTATAAAAATGCTTAAGCAATATTGCATTTTTATGCGTGATATTTATTTATTTTTATAACAGTGCATCACATTTTTTAATATTACCTACACTAGAATAAATAATTCTTTAGAGTAGGAACATGATCTTCCGATTCATTATGACATAATGTGTTACGAAACTGGGATTTTCTTGGAACTCTGAATTGATAGGGGGTCAAGTCATGCATATTCTGCTGACTGGAAATTCCTATCTGAAAATATTTCAAAACCATTTCCGAAGAATTAAGGTGTACCTATACAGTGTGAATTCACTACATTATGATCTCGATTAGAATATAGGCCACCTAACACATGGTTCTGAATTGTGAAGTCCCGAAAAATGCTTATTTTTTGAGTAACATTGGCAATCGGTATTCTGAACCAACGTTGCAAAAACATTAAGTAATCAAAACTCAGTAAAAAAATAAAATTGTTGATTACTTGGTAATTGTTTTTTAAATCGAGTCTTAAATATAATCTGCAAACTTCTCTCAATGTTTGTGGCGACTCCGATGAGTAACTCAACTCTTTCAACACCTCAAATTACCGAACTGAAAATGAAAGTGGCAGTCAAGGAAGTCGGGAATCCCTGATTACTATTACTAAATCCTGCTGCACGCTGAACACCGTCTCTGCATTACACTTAATTCTTTTAGCTTTGTAGGGTTCAATGATCTCGAGAAAATCAAAGAAATAAAACTACCAATAATTGAGATAGTGATACATTTATTGAAGTGATATCTACAAACACGGTATTCCTTCATTCAAACATTTCTTGCTACTTTAATTGATGAATATTTTTGCTTTGGTTCCATCGCAAGTTAATGATTACATCAAAAAGTGCACCGAAGTTCAAAGTAGATCCGGCTCCGGGAGAAAGTGGACGTGTAGTTACGATAATAAAAGCAAGAATCGGAAGGAACACCGAGTGTTTGACCGCTTTAAAATTCAAACATCAAATTTACTCATTAATATTATGATATCATGACAGGAAGTTATTTTTTTGATATTACAGCATGTGCAAATTGGAAAGCTCTATATTGATTGGTTGCGTAATCTTTGTTTTTGTATTTTCGCACATGACGTCACGTGTTCATGCACTTAGCACATTGAGCTTTTGACTGACCTTTGGGGTCACGTACTTTCACTATGAACATTATAATTATTAGTTATAAAACAATGGCCAACACTTAATTGGAAACTTCTATTGATCATCAATGCGCAGTAAGCACTCAAACACAAATGTTAAACCATATTTAGGATGTCAAGACATACCTAATTGAAGAAGTAGAAAAATTTATTTATGCAAACTTTCGAGGCTGTCAGCATGGAATAGTTTAAAAGAAGTATTCTGAAAAAAAAACAAGTTGCTGGTGTAAATTGTGAAAAAAAAAGATGAGGTCACTTTTATCAGTTGCCCTATAACGTTCCTACGTTTATTCCAAGACAGACAATGCTACATGTGGTGTATTTGAAGGATAATTTTTCGTTAAAATTTAACTTTTTTGGCGACCATTCTTGCGCTGAGGGATTTAAATAAAGACTTATTAATAGGCGCTTCTGCTGTAGCGTTCTTAAGTTTGCTAAATTATAGTTCAACTCGTTTAGCTGAGTAGGTTTATGCGCTTTAAGTTCTTTTAAGGAGTTATTCTTTTTATAAGACTTTCCATTGTTTTCTCTGCTTCACTGACTTCGGCCTGCAAGTTTTCAGACTTGTCTGTCCAAAAGTTTGAACTGGCGAGCTAATACTCTAGGTTATTTCTCATTTCTGTTGAACAGCTTTCTTGTTCCGCTTGTGCAAACTCTTTGCTTTTGCTTCCAGTAAATGGTTATTTACTTGTTCTTTTTCTTTCCTGTTGTCATTTTTTAAAGGTATTAAAAAAGCAACAGATGTATCTTGTTGTTTTTCTAATTCTAGAAACAAATGTATTCAGGTTCAGATAATTAGGGAATTAGGTATTTCTTTTGAATAAAACTGGGATACGACGGAAGTGTTTTGGTCGAGTTTGATTAATTAATTTATTATTCGAATAATAGTTATTTCATTATCTAAATATTATATATTTGTTTATTTATAAAATGTTAATTTACAGCTTTAAGCACTGGCATTTGAAATTAGTCGACAGTTTTATTCCCATGTTATTCGACTGGTTGAGCCACTCTAATTTTGTTGCCGTACCTACTGTAAGTAACAGCTATAGGTAGGTACTGCAACTTACGCTGATAATAACATTACACACATAATACTAGTACCTATTAGTACTATTAATCTGATGTTCAATTTAAAACAAATCATGAGAATGTATTACAAGAAGTTACATGCCGACGCGAATGTTCAGCAAAAGTCTTCACTGTATAATTGCCGCCACATTATATTTAAACCAGTTCTTAATTCAACAATTTAAACCTTCTAAAAGAAGGAAACTTTTTCGTCTCATAACGAAACAACTACGGGAATGAGAAGATTTATACAGTGAAAATTTTATTTCGCTGAACACTTTACGGCACTGCTTGTAATTGACATTGACATGTTTTTTTTAACTGAACATGGGACTAACATATAAATAGTGTTGTGTGATGTGCAGCGAAATAAAAATTCCACCATAGAATATGTGGAAACTGTTCAGTGAAATAAAATCCTCACTGTACTAGTATGCGTTCGTTACTCCAGAATTCTAGACAATAAGAAATGAAAAGAATGTTATTAATAAATGCAACATTTAAAATCTTTGGGCTGGTTATGTCGACCAGCCAGAGTCAATGTCAACAGGAAACTTTCGCAATGATCAACTGCTTTTTTCTAAAGTTTTGTATACCTACAGTTTACGATTAATATGGAGTGCAATGCATTTCATTAATTTTTTTCTCAGTTACGTTGCGAGGGGTTGCTAGTTAAAAAAAAATAAAAGAAAAACTTTATTGTTTTATTATATCTAATGATCCTTATTTCTCCTTAAATCCTGTAAATTTGTTTCTAATGAATCATTCTATACTGTGCACAATAAAAAACGACAATTCGATATTTTTAATACTTTTTACCTACCACCGATTGAAGAATACTTTATTAGATTAGAAAATTTTATTATTCATTGTGACATTACCAAAACTATTGGTTCATTACCGGGTTTGCACCGGTATAAATGTCAACTTATTATTGGCCTTGCCAAATTTGTGGTTCCACTCCACCCAAATCTTGTTGAGGTGTATGTATCACTGGGAGCTAATGATTACGCTTTCAAATAATTGGAATGTTTCATCTTAAAAAACAAACACTGCATTCTGAAAAAATTCTTAATTAAAGCAATTTTACAAGATTTGTGAAAACAATATGAATTTGGAACATTTAAGGAAAATGTCAAAGATCAAAGTCGTGGGCACGATGGTCGTGGGTTTAGAAACAAGACAAATTATTATCCAAAAATAAAAAAGACACAACGTACATGTGCTTTATTTTTAATTTAAATCTGGTTACGTTTACAGCTTGTTCCAAAAAAGACAGTCGGTAGATGTTTGACTATTATATTTTGTATTTACAATAATACAATATTAAATTAATTCACAACACAGATGCTGCAAAATCAGTCATTACATTTACCATTGATTGACGCTAGAGTGACGTACTTCAGTCGCAATGCTTGATGGCACGCCAATAGTTCTAGCAGCAACTACAGGACTAGTTACTCTAGTTCCGTAAATCGGAGCGTGAACGGCATAAGTGGAAATAGCTGGGGTAGCAATAGCAGCAGAGTATTCAGCAACAGCAGGGGCTACAGCAGCAACTCTAGTGGCAACAGCAGGAGCTGAATAAGCGTAGCTGGAAACAGCAGGAGCAGCAGCGACAACTTTAGCAGCAGGGGCTGCAATTCTGGTTTCGGTAGAATAAGCGTAGCTAGTTGCGGGGGCGGCTGCTACAACTCTGGCGGCGGGAGCCGAGTAAGAGTAGCTAGAGATGGCGGGAGCGGCAGCTACTACTCTTGCAGCAGGAGCGGCAATTTTAGATTCAGTAGAGTAAGTATAGCTAGTTGCGGGGGCGGCGGCTACAACTCTGGCGGCGGGAGCCGAGTAAGCGACGGCAGGGGCGGCAACTTTAGTTTCAGTAGAGTAAGCGTAGCTAGTTGCTGGAGCGGCAGCTGCAACTCTGGCGGCGGGAGCCGAGTAAGAGTAGCTGGAGATGGCGGGAGCGGCAGCTACAACTCTGGTGGCGGGAGCCGCGTAGGAATAGCTGGAGACGGCGGGGGCAGCAGCTACAACTCTAGCAGCAGGGGCGGCAATTTTAGTTTCAGTAGAGTAAGCATAACTAGTTGCGGGGGCGGCAGCTACAACTTTAGCAGCAGGAACGGAATAAGAGTAGCTGGAAACCGCGGGGGTGGCGATTTTAGCATCGGTGGAGTAAGCGTAGCTGGTGGCAGGAACAGCAACTCTGGTTTCTACAGCTGGAACTGAATAAGATACAGCGGGGGCGGCAGCTACGACTTTAGCAGGAGTAGCAATGTTAGTCTGGGAAGAGTATGAGTAGCTGGTGGCGGCGGGAGCGGCAACTCTTGTCTCGACGGCAGGAACCGAATAAGAAACAGCGGGAGCGGCAGCTACGACTTTAGCAGGGGCTACAATTTTAGCCTGGGTAGAGTAAGCGTAGCTGGTAGCTGCGGGGGCGGCGGCAACTCTGGTTTCAACAACAGGAACAGCTGCAACTTTAGTCTCAACCGCGGGGGCGGCTACGGAGTAAGAGTAGCTGGAGACGGCGGGGGCGGCGTGAACTTCGCTTACAACAGGAGTTTCAAATTCGATTTTTTTGACAGCGACTTCAGGTTGGACATGGGCAATGGTGTGGACGGCTTGCACGGGGGCGGCGATTTCATGGTGAGAGACGGCTTCGACTGGGGTGGCTAACGCAGCCAAATTCGGCTTGTAAATTTGGGAGGTGTATCCAGTGACTATGTCTTTTTCGGCGAAATGGACATTTTTGGTGTAGGCCGTTCCAGTGACTGGTACGGAGGCATAGTGAGTGACGGCTGGTCCAGCGTGGAGGGTGGTTTTTACCACAGGGGCGGTTTCGACAATTTCGGCGGTTTTGACAACGGGGGCGGCGTAAGACGCTACAACGGGGCTGCTGACGTAGTCGGTTCTGCTCTGGTGGCTTACAGCTCCAGAGACAGTCTGAATGGGGGCTGTGTATGAAACCGCCCCATGTCCAATGCTAGGTTTGGCGCAGGCGAGGGCCAAAGTAGCGAACAACACCACCAGCTTGAACATGTTAAAGGAGGTCTGTGCTGTGTAAAGACTGAATATGCACCAATAAATTTCGGGGTTTTTATAGAAGATTGGGTGTGGTGTGAAGGACGACGAAGCTGTTCTGATGAGAAAAGTCGAGTAATATAAAGCACGTTGACATTAAAAGATTTAATTGGCGTACACACCGGATGCCAAAAGAACTAGTTTTCGGTTATTCTTGCCTACGTTGATGTTATAAATACGCGTTTTTTTGGTATAAGCATTAGTCTGAAATGTATTTTTTGTATTCAAGCTATTCCGAATTTAAATTAGCGAGGAGTCGCCAGTCGCACCCAATTTATTGGTCTTATTTTTTTGGATCCTTATTCAAATCTAATGTATAATTTAGAATATACTAAAAAATACTACTTTTTAAACAATGTCAGTAAAGCTAAATTCATTATTATGCAAGAAAAATTTAAATATCCGTATAATTAAATTTTGTTTAATTAACAGTAGGTAACACATTTTGTAAAGTTTTGATTAATTATTAGGCACAATATTAATAATGCCTCAATAATTTATAAGTAGCTTTTGGGTATTCCGGGTGTTATTTATTTATATTTTTTGAAACAAACGTATGTATTTATTTAGGTATACCTAACTGGGAAAATATATTCAAATATATTATAATTCTATATTTTCAAGAGTTTTTTTGGTTATACTCGTAGATACTTTTGTAAATTGTACACTACAAATTATGCCATAAATCAAATAAAACTTGAGGCTGACTGACCTTGTTTTGTTAAAAAATTCTTAAATTTTTAAACTGAAATGTACCAGTTCAAAACAATAAAAAATAACATTCACCTGACATCTATTCATCAGCTATACAACTGCGGTCTCCACTATATTACAGTTACCGTGCTGAGAAACATAATAATTTGAACTTTCAATTGAAATATGAAGTAGATTTTTATAAACAGATGGCGCATTAATTTTTCACGTTTTTGCAATAATAACATTCTCGGTACTGATATAATTCACCAAAAAAAAAAATAATATGCTTTTTACACGTCTAACAATTATTAATTAATCAAAAAGAATTTTGTATTATTTTTTCCTCTTTAGTAGACAATAATTAATTTATTTCATTAAAGTAAACATTTTTTTAAATATTTGATCACAAACTTTTTAACAAAAGTTTTGATTTCTTATTCAGAGTTTTGGACTGTTGAAAATAAAATTGTCAAAAAAACTAAGTAGAACTCCGCTGCAAAAATTAATGCACAACTAACTTCTGAACCTGAGCATCTGATTAGTTCAATCTGATCACGTAATAACTTATCAATAATCAATAAACATAAGTACATACGAGTCGATTTACAGAAGGCGAATTAAAATTTAATTCAGAATTACAATATTTGAATTACGTTTCGATTTACTTTGTGTTCAACTACACACAAATGAATATAGGGATGTTTTGATTAGTTTAACTATTAGTTAAAACTAAGATTTTATTTATTATTTAAATAATAAATTGCAGCAAAGCATTACAAATGAATGCATTCTGCAACCACTAAAAAAATATAATGTATAAAAAAAAATTAAACCCTAGCATGCGTACAACGTCTGTTTAGCAATATCCCTATTCACTTGTGCGTAGTTTATTAATTGTCAAACGTCAAATTAATCGCGATTTTAAATTTGATTGCAATGAAATGTTCTGTAAACCAATTCATAACTTTATTTCAATAGAGTAATTAGTTAAAACTTTAAAACTGAAATATATGAAGCAAATGAAACCAGAATGCATAAAAGACGAGCAAAAATAGTAAAAAAATCTGTGTAGATATTAAAGTTATTGATAAATAACGAATTTGAAATAAATGAGAGAGTGGCAATATTGTCTATAATCTTTGAAACCATAACTACGGTTTCTCGAGAGGTTTCCTAAGAAATAGGTAATACACAGTGTTGTCACATCTCCAAATTTTATTTTTTTTTAATTCAACAAACTGCTACAAACTTATAGAAAAATTTAATAACAATTATTCATCATTATGTTATGAAAAGATAATGTGGACTGAAAAAGTTAACAAAATAAGTTTGTAGAATTTTTAAAATAGAACTAACTATTTTTTCAAGATTTTTTCTGTGCTTCTCAATAACATACCACTAGTTGATGCGCCATTTTTTAAGAGCCCTGTATAGTCAAAAAAAATATGAAATTAATAAATATTGAGAGTCACCTTTAGGACTACACCGTATAATAATAGTAAGATGTTTCACAAATGATTTTGCACCTCGTTTTTTTTTCTTAATGCAGTGTTTATTTTAAGAAAATAATAAAATAAGTCGGTACCTGATATTTTTTGTTATAATTTTAGCTTTTTTTAATCGACTTTTTATTTAAAAGTATTTAAATAATGATCTTAGAAAAAGATCACATGATTTTTTTAAGAATTGTATTTATTATTCTTTGCTTCTTAGTGGAGGATATATTCGTAGGTAGGAGGATGAACACAAGAACCTAGTAGTAAAAAAGGATCTATATTTATTTTTTCACAGTAGAGAGCATTAAATATGGCAGAGATAACAGATTGGTTGCTGCTTCTTAGGCTTGAAGATGACTATTTTCCTAATTTCGTCGGTTTTACCAGACGAGAGGGGCGTGAGCAGCATAGGTGGAGATGACTGGGGCATGAGCGGCAACGATGGGGGCGGCATGGGCAGTCACGAGAGGAGCGGCGTGTACAACAGGGGCGGCGTGGACGACGGGGGCGGCGATGGCAGCACTGTGGACCACCGAGCTGCTGTGGTGGCTGATGGAGGTGGGTATGCTGCCCACGACGGCACTGCTGTAAACAGCCGGAGCCAAGTATCCGGGACGAGCGGCGGCAACAGCCAAAAGAGCGGACAACACCACCAATTTGAACATTTTGTTTGTAGGTCTGTGTTGTGCTGTGGACAAACTGGACTGAAGAAGACGATGGCTATCAGAGCTTTTTATACACAAGAAGGTGAATGTGCTACGCCCAACCTAAACCTTGTGTGGTTTACAATATTGCGGATGTGATACCTTAGCGCAGACACAAAAAAATTTACCGGCCTTCGGGGGTTCGGCAGGAAGAGGGGGCCGGTTGCTCACCATTTACGCAATTCTTTGGAATTATGGAATGAATACTGCGTGGATAATGCGTAATTTTATTTCATCATTGGTAAACATGAACGGATAAGGAATAATGGCCACTTAATTATTTATGGGATTGCACCTGAATATCATTTTTTAACGTTAAAAGGATATGATAGTTTTGTCGTGAAGACTGACCTTGCTCCACTTTGATATTATGAAATATTAATTACATCTAGAAAAACTACAATTTTTGCTTTTTTTTATTTTTGTTCTACAATTTACAATACTTATCTATGTAAATAATTAATTATTAATAAAGCATTCTGAATACTTTTTTATTTATCGTTTTCCTCCCATAAGTCTTTTTAGTCTTAAATTTTGGTAAATATAAATTTGCAGACTTAAATCTGTAGGGATGTTTTTTATTATACTTTAATTAATTACTTTTTCAACCTTAGATTAATATTTTTTTCGGCAGTCCACCAGATAATATCATTTTCCACCCTTTAAATATTTCATGAAAGTACGAAATGACGTACTTTCCTCCCTCATTTTCCTTCCTTGGGAGAAAATATTTGAAAGGTGGAAAGCGTTATTTTCTGATGTAGTCAAAGGAAAAATATATGTATAACATCACTGGAGCAAAGTATCTCCTCTCCTATTTAAATGATTACTGACCTCCGCTTAATTCATCTTCAATAATGAATACATGTCTTTCTGCTCTTGTATACAAATACATAGCTATATTAACATCTTTATACAGATTAATCTCCATTTGAATTAAGTTAAAAAAAAATTTACTAGTGCATTATTCTGTTTGTGATTTATATTTTATTGCACAAAATTTTGAAATTAGATTTTTGGATAAAATAAGACATATTATTGTTTTGGACAGTCATGTTCACATGACCTTAGAACTTTTTTCTTTCGACCTCGTAGTTTCCTATTAAGAAATCTTAAATCACAGAGAATTACAATCTTTGTCTTCAAAATCCGACAAAACAATTCTAGCCAAAATAGAAGTTGTTGAGCTTTTTTAATTTGTTTGAATGTTTTCTCACAGCTTCCAGATTAAAATTTGATTACTCATTCGTTGTTATGATTTTGTTATAAGAGTGTCAAAACCATAACAATATTGGCAATAAATTAAGAAGTGACACACCCTTTGGTAATTTATTTATTTAAATTCAACGAATCAAAATTAAAGGTCAACAAATTCTTCGGGGAACAATGTTATTTACTTGGCGTACCTTTAAAAATGTTGAAAATATTTTACCTACGTCTGTACTTTCAAGGACTATTTACATATTTGTCTGTAGATTCATAAAAATTATATACTTTTTAGTGAGAGTCGTGAGTAATAATTTAATTGTAAAAAAGTATAATGTTTAGACAAAATTTGTATTCAAAAAATGCCCTTATTATATACATAGGTACTCTCGGCATGTTTTGGCAATAACTTTGCACTTATTAGAAAGTCTTGCATTTGTTGGCAGATATGATGAAGCTATGCATTATTCGTTGGAAACTCGTCTAGACCTAGCTTAATGCATGATTAGTAGCGTGGACAACGTGTAACAAATTTAAATTTGTTTGTTCAGTAAAATGTAATTTCATGCACTGATATTCGCTGAACATTTAGAATTAAGTGAAGAATAACGTTTACGGAAATCCCACTATTTCAAGTTGAAGGTGAAGGTTACAACAAAGTGTGATAGTGAAAGGTTGTTGACTTTATGACAGATTCTGTAGCATCTTATTGTGTTGTAAATATCAATGGCAAACGATGTCCTTTTAAAGTGACAGCTAAAATTATTTCTCTATTATTTCTAATGGTACTAATCAATTCGGAGAAAATAATACAACCTACAAGACGTTATATGTCTATCTTCCAGTTTTGAAATGATACAAAGTGGCAAAATGGCCACATTGCTCAACTGTTTCTAAATACATATTCACATAACTCCAATTTTAATCACACTTAAACCTTGAACTTCAAAACGGGTGAGTTATGAAAATTTAAAATTTAAAGTGTGTTTCAAAATGCCACACATGTTAGGTATGATTAAATGTTTACAATGCTACATTTTTCACCACAGGTGTTTTGAAACTGCACTCAATAAGAAATCGATTGGAAAGTGCCGCTTCTTTGTCCTGAAATGTGATTTTCCGCATGCCTGATCCTGCCAGCAAACAAATTTTGGTTTGCGTCATATCATAACATCCAAGGTCATTTATTTACCTTAGAAGATAATGTGTATAAAGGTTGTCGCACTGCTATATAATTTTTTAGCGGTTACACATAACAGTAATGACGAAATTAAGCAAGGTTAGTTGTTGAACGTTTTGGAATTTCTTAGAAAAGTGAATTTCATCTGATAACGCAATTGTCTAACTGTAACTTCTTTATATGTAATAAAGGTATATCATTCTAAAGGCGTACGAGTTATGTGTGCTTTCGCCCATTTCAGTTCGGTTGCATAATAAATGCCACTGTAATATCAAGTTGCATGTACTTTGATGCAAATGTGTGGCGAAATTTTTATTTTTCCTGAACGGTAGGTACGTATTCTATCTGCTGAAGTTATGTTGTTTTTGATAAACATCTTTTTGGATGTGAAATCAGTGAAACAATAAGAATGTTTTGCCTTGTCAGTGTCGGTTTTTTACCTTAAGTGACCCACTTAAATTATAATTATTCTAATATGAATGTTTACGAGAAACACATTAGGGTAATGAAGAAAAAAAGATAATGTAATTAGAGAATAGCTTTTTTACTATCATTGTGGGTAAATTTGTCGGTTAAAGTGAATGATATTTTTTTTCTTTTAGAGGTATATGTATGTTTCATCTTTTTCATACTACTCGTATATTTCCAAAAAAGATTTTTTTTTCTTTTACTTATTGTTGGATGATCCTACATTAATAAATTAGTAGCTATTAATAAACAGGGGATTTGTTTTCGTTTCTGTCACTGGAATACCTACAACCTAAAAAGGCTTGGCTTCTGCGGTTCGGTAGTCTTGTTTTAAGACAATAAAATTGTTGTTCAACATTTTGTGAAAAGTTCAAGTTTGTGTTTTTTCTTTCAAGGTAATATGTTTAATTAAAAATAAAATTGTTACCTATAATTTGCTTTTTGCATATCCCTGTCCACATAATTACAAGAGGTGTAAAATGGTAAAAATAAATTAATGAAAGAAAATCCGAACAATAAATTTTACTTTTGCTTAGTGACACATTGTATAATAAAAACCTTAATTAAATTACTACCAGGGTGGGTTGGTTAGTTTGTGGGAGGTGAAAAATGTTAAATGGACTCCTACATAATAGTCTAATGTAGGTATTAACATATCTATAGCTTTATTTTCGAATAAAATAAATAAACATTTTTTTTCGGTTTGTCTACTTTTCAATGAATAAAATATTTAAATAGATGAATTGAAATTTGCCACAGTTCATATCTTCCAGTGACAATAAATTTAAATTAGAATCTCATTGCATCATAAGTTTATTGAGGTGTTTGCTAATTTAGAAGATGTATTTGACATTGGATTTATTAAGTGCAATAGCCCATTCTGTATGGTGGTTTTGCTATGAATCTTTTGTTTCGTAAGTAATTTTGGTAGTTTTTGTTAGTAAATTAGGATTTTATAAGATAATATTGTTAATTAATAGCACATAATTTCGTATCCTTTATTTCCTAACTGATTAGTGATTAGTGATTACTAAATATTTCTATTTGTTTAAGTACACCCTTTGCTCCCCATGTGATCAATTATGTGATTCCTTTAAACTTTGTTGTAAAACTACATAGTTAAAATTTTACAATATTAATTTTGAAATAATAATGAAAAAAAATTGTAGGGACGTTTACGCAGCTAATAGGGCAGTTGTACAAATATAAAATATAGAGTGGGGTTGTAGTTGAAGATTTTTTCTATTTTCTGACCCGTAAATAAAGAGATCTTGAAATGTACAATGCAAGTTGCAGTATTAAAGGTGTCTACAATTAAAAAATAACCTCAATTTTCAAAATCCTAACTTTTGCTTTCTTCAGCTGAAACGTTTTCCAGTTTCTTACGAAATAAAAATGTATATTTTAACTGTAATCTCAGTACTTGAATCTTTCAAAGTTAAAATTTAAAGTTAATTGAAAAATTTTTCGTTGTTTTTTCTTATGCTGTAGGCCTAATGAGTATGCAAATACTTCTTGTAATTACATATCTTAACAAAATAATAATAATGAAATGAAGCAGGATATTGGTTTTAGCCTTGGCTCATACAAATCTTGGTTGGTTTAAATGACTAGGTAGGTTATATGTATGTACATACGTTCTCAGTCATTTAAAAGAAATTGGGAAAAATTAAAAGATAAAAATGAAAAATAATAATTTATTTATTTATAAAATAAAATAAATTCATTTAAGTTCCATCAGTCCTCTCTACCAAGCGTGAGCAAGGGGGGCGGCGTAAGCCAAGTGGGCGCCGTGGGCGGCGTAAGCCAAGGGGGCGCTGTAGACGGCGGGGGCGGCAACAACGGTTTTTTGTACGATGGGAGCAGCATAGGTGGCAACCACCGGTTTGCTGATGACGTCGGTCCTGTACTGATGGCTGACGGCGGCGGGGACGGCCACAGCGGGGGCGGCGACGACGGCGGGGGCGTAGGCAGAGTAGCCCAAAAGGCCTCCGGGTTTGGCAGCCACGATGGCAACGAGAGCGGACAACACCACCAATTTGAACATTTTGATCTAGGTCTGTGTTGACGAGTCGTGAGACTGACTGAATCGAACTAATGCCGATTTGGATTTGTGAGCCGTTTTTATAGCGATCAATTGGTGTGAGAAATTCAATGAATTCGGCGAGGAGTATTTGGTTCGAATCCTTGGTAGACCCAGACCTTGAAAGCTTACTTTTACCATGTTGGTGAGGAGTTGGTACGACTATGAGCGTACTAATTCATACGATTAGGTGCAATACACGTTTGTAGTTTCCTAGTGGATGGATTGCGAAACGGTATTGCTATTATTATCGACACGGTGTTAGTCATTTTGTTCCATTATTGGATATCTAAATTCAAGAACATGCTGGTTCCTGTTTCTTTTATTCGTCGATAATTGTAATTTATGTAATTATGATTGACAATTTACTCATAATTATGTATGTTTTTTAATACTTATGTAATTAAATTTAGCTTTATAAACTATTTTAACACCAAAGAAGTACTACGTACTTCTATATATAGTTTTTTTATTCAAGTAAATTATTAAAATTTACTTTGTTCGTTTCTGTTTATCAAAACAGAACAAAATATCTTGTTCTGATAGCAAAATAGTAAATTAAAATTTGAAACGTGGTATCTGCTGAAGATGGTTTCACAGTCCCGGATTTTATTTTATTTTATTAGAAAATTTCTAAAAAAAAGAGTTCATTAACATCTGTTGACACTGGGTATCCTACTATTTTACAAGATAAAATCGCCAAATCAACTAAAACAATAAGAATATTTTAAGTATTAATAAATCGTGATTCTTTGGTGTAAGTGTCAACTGTTATCTCTTGTTATGCAAATTAAATTAAGTTTTAATGTTTGAAGTGAATTATTGGTGGTCGGTTTTTCGCTTATTTATTTATGTATTAGAGAACTGAGGATCAAAATTAACAAAAAAAAATGTATTTTTTTTATAAGTACTAATTATTAAGCTCACGTCATATTTCTACAGGAATAAAGCTTTATTACACTTTTAATTTGGGCTTTTATACTGAAGATGTAGTTTACTTCTATAATACATATTTATTTTGTAGTATACGTAGAAGCTCGATTATTTGGATTCGATTGCAAACAGAAGTACTAAAGAAGAAGAACTAAAAATGAACAATGTTCTAATAAACAGAAACAGTAAAAAGTAAACTTTTGTTTACAAATTTTTTTAATTGAAACATAAAACCAAAGTATCGTTTAACCGGAATAGGTCCAGTCCGTATTAAATTTTGGAAAGTTAAAAAGTGTTCTAGGTTTAAGAATTGTAGGGGCGGTAATTTCTGAAAAATTACGAGTAAATGTGAAATAAATAATAATAATCACTCTTTTTGTTTTTTGTGTAGATAAATATTCTTCATTTGAAATTAATAAGAAGTGTCTGGGGCCAAAATTTTGCAAAAGACGGGACAGATGTTTTGAACAAGTTTTGCAATAATAATAAAATCTCAATTTTATAGATTATATCCACAGAAATATTTCGCTACAAATTTTGAAAAAAATCTAAAAAATGTATTAATTAGCATTTTTAGCACATATTAAGTTAGTTAATAAATGTTCTTGGACTTTGTAGACAGTGGATATTCAAAAGCAATGACCCCTGTTGTGTTATAAAAATCTTGATTTTATTTCTTTTATTATTTATACGTGCACCGCCTAAAAAATTCCTAAACTCAACCTTATCCTTTTATTTTCTTTTTAATTCTTATATTTTTACACCTGGATGACCTTCCAAAGATCAAGTGTACATTGCATGTTTTATTTATTTTACCCTTTAATGTATGCTTTGTCTCATGCCACGCCTTGGAAAAATGTCGAAATCCGCCTCACCAAGTGATGCAGTTGGATAAATGATAAAAATTCATTTATACCTTGAAAAATCAATACAAAAATATAAAGAAAATAAACCAACGTCACTCAAAGTGTTGCACAATGGGAATATTTACTTTGTTTGAGTTTCGACTAATCAGTTATATAATGAGCCGATTTCACTATCAAAATAGTATGATTCAGTGTCGTTACATTATCAGACGTTGGATAAATACAAATTGAACATGTTGAAATTTCTGTTAGAACACGATTAACTTATAATAAGTCAGCAGAAGTATTATTTTTAGTTAGACATTTTTATTCAACAAGACTAGACAGCAATTACACATTTCGTGTAAAATAATTAAATTTATCTACATTTTAAATTTATGTATCTGTTGATGTGTGAATTTATTGGGAATCATTTTTAACGACTTTACAATAAATTGCCTTTTATCAGCTCAAACAAGTTTTTTGCATAAATTATTGTTTAGTGCATAATCCAACAAATAAATTATGAAAATCACTGGAATATTAATTATTTTTTTACGATATAAGCGACGAATTTACTTAAAACTAATAGTACTAATAGTATAGTACTATAATGCGTTTGTTTTAACACTTTGCCTCTTCCGAATGTATGTTACTATATTATATTATATGTTAATACATTCCGCAACCGGTAAATATAAAAACTTGTATTTACTGTTTTAAATGGGAATATTCATTACTACGGAATTTACAACTACTACAGCTAGTTTTACTACACGTGTAATGATGAAATTGAGAGTGAAGTATATATCAATTTAATCAAATGTTTGGTTTGGTTTATTTTGATAGAGACTAGGTATACTTATTTAAGTTTTTTTTGACGATCAGTGTTATGGAAAATTGTCATTAACGCTCTTAATAAGGGATCGTTCTGCTTGAGTGCAAATATGGGTATATGACACCAACTTTGGAAAGGTTAACGACTGGTCAGGAACAAAACCATTGTTAGTAAGAATAGCAATATTTGTAAACTTGGGCCCTGTTTACGGAACATTAGTGATTAATTTGCCGTTTGCCACTGTAGTGTACAATTATGAATTACATTTTATTCGATTTTAATCATGTGTTTCTAAACCAGTATCTGTGGTCATTAAAATAAGTAATAAGTAGTTTTAGACGGATGTGTAATAAGTGACCATTACATTTAAGACACATGACTGAAACAAGATCACCCTGAAATAGGTCTGAAATAATTCCGTTGAAATTATTAAATTAATATTTACGAGTCATTCAAATTCCAGTAATAAGATGAGTTAATTGATAAAGCCAAATATTCAGACGTGTCTTAATTCGGTAATTTGAGATATTTCAACTATCGAAAATAGATTTTCGTCAAATTAGTGTGTGAGTTGTTTCGCCGGAGGAAAAGTTCAGTAGGTGTATCTCCACACGAAACCATTATCAAGGCTTTTGGGTCTAGTGACAAGAATGAAAGCACAATACCTACCTACCCAAACCTTTGTCAGTAGTCGATCTAGATCTAAACTTCCTTGATTTTGGCCACGTCACACCAATGCCAGGCCTATAAAAACTCGATCAGTTTTTGAATCCAGCATCAGTCAGTCCAAGACTCGGCACACAGACCTAAAACAATCAAAATGTTCAAATTGGTGGTGTTGTCCGCTCTCGTAGCCATCGCTGCTGCTAAGCCCAGTGGTATTTTGGGCTACTCTGCTCTCGCTGCTCCAGCTGTGGTCGCCGCCCCCGCTGTGGCCGTCCCTGCCGCCGTCAGTCACCAATACAGAACCGACGTCGTCAGCAAACCGGTTGTTGCCACTTATGCCGCCCCCATTGTCGAGAAGGCCGTAGTTGCCGCTCCCGCCGTGGTCGCCGCTCCCGCCGTCGTAGCCGCCCCCGTCGCCTACTCCGCCGCCGTCTCCCATCAATCCCGCGTGGACTACCACCACCCAACGGTCGTGGCTGCTGCCCCCGTCGCCTACGCCGCCCACGCTCCAGTAGTACACGCTTGGTGAAGAGAGGACTGATGTGTTAACGTAAATTATTTGCAACAATAAAGTTATTGAAAATATTCTGTTCTTTTATATAAAACTAACACCTTGTGACCTTTATGAGTCCCTTAAACGTATAGCTAACAAATGATGGACGTATGTATAACCATGGTCCTTGTGGTTTTCGGAAAAACTAAATGTAAACCTTTTTTGAAACAGAAGGAATAAGAATGTCTATTATTTTGAATTGTGAACTCAGTAAGTCGCAAAGAAATAACAAAAAACGACAAAACAAATTGTGCAAAAATATAATTTCTGAAGGAAGTTAAGAATAGTGGAATAATGTGCACATTAGTCTTAAAGGATTTTACCATCATCTGCTAACTACAGTGCTTGAAACTTAACCCAAAAACTAACGTTTAAAGAACAATATATTGTAAAAAACAGGGCTCAAACTATTATTTTTGGTCATAGCAACCTTTAATCTATTGGGTGATTTTTATGGTCCGAGATTTTTGAATCACCTGTAGAAGACTGAACTAAAATTTAATTCTCTGTTAAAAGTTAATTTGCAATTATAGGGCGCACAGTATCTGATTGGTTAAATTTGATCAAGTGATCACTTAATCTAGTGTTTGATTGCAATTACCTAATAGTTTTATTTAAACCACCATTTAAATCATCTGATTTTATTTTTAACACTTCGAGATTAGAGTACAACTTAATTTTTTTTTCTAAAAAAAAAATTGGTGAAAAGAGTGTAAAGTATCATCAGGGTTAACAAAAACAAGAAAAAATCAATTTAATTCAATCTAAAAAAATTGGATGCGTAATAACGAGAAAAGTTTGAACGGGGAAAATTAGTGACTAGCTAAAGTTGGTAATAGATAATTTAAATGTTTTTTCTCGTTAATTAGCATTCATACTAGGAATTCTTTTATTCAAACGTTTATTTTATTTAACAACTACCATGCGATCATTTGAATTTATAATTAAAGTAGGCGGTTTTGTGTCTTTGTGATTGAAAAACTAGTGCAAACTAAGGGAAAAACGTATTATAATTGAATATTACCGCTCAAAACATTATTATTTGAATCTTCAGTTGGATTAATTATCTCAATCGGCGTTTTCAGCAAAGTTAAAAAACTGACAAAGCCTACCCT
Organism: Tribolium freemani; assembly: GCA_939628115.1. Lineage (NCBI taxonomy): Eukaryota > Metazoa > Arthropoda > Insecta > Coleoptera > Tenebrionidae > Tribolium > Tribolium freemani. The sequence continues at coordinate 11,148,476 of OW626785.1, read as the reverse complement.
AATTATAAATTCAAATGATCGCATGGTATTACTTAGTTACGACAATGATGTGTATACATTTTCATATAGGCTTGTTTTGTTTTTAGTAAAACGTTAAAAAGCACATTTTGTGCACTGGAATGAAATTGCAAAATTAGTTAAGTGAGAGACTTGAAGTTTGAGTTATCAGGTTAAGAAGGAATTATCGGTTGTTTCATAATAATAATTAACAGGAACATTACAATTTTTAAACAACCTTCTTAATTATTTTCATTATTCTAATTGCACCTAATTTCTCGAAATTGTTACCAAATTTACGGTGATGCAATGCAATAGTCTACTGTTATGTTGAACTCACACAAGCTACACACATCTAATTAATTATAAGGAGCATTAAATGAAATAAATTGAATTCTTTAAATGTTGCAACAAATGAAATAATACACAAATGACAAAAATATGTTATTATAATAAAGGTCAAAATAAAGGTTTTAACCTTGAATTGTATTGTGGTATTTTTATTATTAATTAAGAGCAATATTTATTCAAACTAAAAGATATTTTGAAACTGAAATATTTTCTTAATGATGATAAGATGAATTTCAAATACAAATTTATTTTGAGAATAAACGGCTAAGTATAGAAACCTGAAATTTTCACAGTAGATAGTTTTTATAACGTAGGCATGTACTGAGAAAGGATTTTTGGAAAATCACCCCATTTAACCCCCTTAGGGGGTTAAAATTTGAATAAAACTTCGTCATTTTTAGTTATATTCTTGAAAATTAGTATTTGGGCTTTCGGTTAAAAATGAACAAAGACGTGTTTCAGAATTTTTGGAAAATCAACCCGTAAAGGGGTTAAATGGGGAGTTGAATTTATAATTATTAATAATAAAGGTATAAAAATGTGATTTGCTGCCCTGTACGTGTCAAAGTTTTGTACCATCATTAATACACAGGGTGTCAACGTCTTAGAAAGGTATGTAGGTGATAAATAAAAAATTCAACCCTTCCAAATCGTTAATTTCTTTGTCATGCACAATAATTTTTGAACTACCCTCATGGATACAAAACATGCAGTTACCATTCGTTAACCTAAGCAGTTTATCTACTCACACACAAAAATTCAAGAGGCTTTCTTGAAATATATCTTTTTATCAAAAGTACCTTGTCAAGTTCGCAAAATATTTAGAAATACTACTCTACTAACAATAACAACTGCAGTATTCAGTAGTTTCCCAAACCATCAAGATGGTTAAGAAGCTATTGATCGCGCTAATTTTACTGATAAACGTTGCTTCTCTGGTGAGTTTATATGGCTCAGAATTTAAACTCAGAGAATAAAACTGTGGTTTTAAGCTTGGAGCTCCTGATATTATATTACCAAACGGTCCAATTAGAGGAAAAGAAGCAACAACAATCAAAAATACGCATTATTATGCTTTTGAGAAAATTCCGTATGCAACTCCTCCAGTTGGGCAATTACGTTTCAAGGCACCCATACCACCTGCAAATTGGGATGAACCCTTAAATACCACTAATATGGACGTAGTGTGTTATCAACAACAGTTTAACAATGAGTATGAGTCGGAAGACTGTCTTTATCTCAATGTTTTCACCCCTCAGGTTACTGATACAAGCATGACAGTTTTTCCTGGTATATTTGCAACAGATTTTGTAGCTTCCTGATGATAACAACGATCCAATACCGGTTATGGTGTACATACATGGTGGTGGTTTTGTTGGTGGTACTGGTAGACACACCTATGGTGATCGTATAGTTGACCAAAACCTGGTGTTTGTTGCTATTAATTACAGATTAGGACCCTTTGGTAATTAATCTTATAACAATTCTTACAAATTGTGTTTTTTTCGGAAATCGTAGGTTTTCTGTCAACACAAGACGAAGTAATTCCGGGAAACAATGGTCTAAAAGATCAACACTTAGCCTTGAAATGGGTTCATGATAATATCTATTTGTTTGGTGGTGATCCTGATAAGATAACTATTTTTGGACAAAGTGCCGGGGCGGCCTCTTGTGCTTATCAGTTAATAAATCAACAAAATGAAGGTCTATTATTGGATTTATAAACAAGACACTTTAAAAGAAGGAAATTTTAGGTTTGTTTCGAGCCGCTATTCTACAAAGTGGAACATTTTTGAGTCCTTGGTCTTTCCAAAGAAGGGCAAGAGAGATTGCTTTTGATACGGCCGCTTTTATAAACGACACGTTTACAACAAATCGTGATTCACAAATTTTGTTAGAATTTTTGCAAAGTGTAGACGCAAAAGCACTAGATCGAGCATCCGAGCAATATTATGATTCGGTATGTTGCTTGTATTTGGGTTTTATTAAAATTTAATTATTTGCCAAAGGAGGAAAATCCAAATGATACGGAAATCTTGCATGGGTTCTTTTGGGCTCCAGTTGTGGAAGTCAAAAATTCAGATGCTTTTCTTACGAAAAAAATGTATGGTTTGCTTCAAGCTGGAAATGTTGTTCGAGTCCCTACTTTAATGGGAATTACTTCAGAAGAAAATCTTGCTTTTAATACGGGTATTATTAAAAAGATGCAACAATTTTCTAGCTAATTTTTGAATACAGACGCAGCTACTTTGAAAAATGTAATGGCCATCTATGACGAAAATTTGAGTTGGTTAGTACCACATGATATGGCAGTGACCGATGAGACAAATCGTACCAACATTGGATCAAAAATACGAAACATATATACAGGTGGTGAGCCTTTAGCTGATCACCTTGGGGACGGTGTTCGGGTAAAATTTCAGTGCAGAAGTTAATTAAATTTTTATTTTTGCTAGTATTCTAGTGACACTTCATTTACAAGATCTGTTATCAAACACGCTGAAATTTATTCTGCATTTGCCGATACGTTCTTTTATCAATTTTCCTATGACGGAGAGATACCTGGATTCGATGTTCATTATGATGGTGCTGAGAGTGTTGCTCATAGTGAAGATTATGCATACATTTTTTGCGGGGGAACAGATTGCGATGTTAGTAAATATCCACAATCTGATCAAACAACAGTTGATAGAATAATTTCGATTTGGACCAACTTTGCCAAATACCAGTGAGTACTGCTGATATAATAGTAAGATATTCTAACACACTGAGTCAGAAACCCAACTCCAGAACCATCTGAACTGTTGCAAAATATTACGTGGCCTCTAGTTTCCACTGAGAATGGTGACTTTTTATACGTTGACATAAATGAAAATCTAGAAATAAGAAATCATCCAAAGGAAGCAACTTACAAAAAGTGGGTCGAACTGTACGATAGTTTGGGGTATTCAGATTTCGACACATATTAGAGTACTTCAATTAATGGAAAAAATAAATTGAAATGTAATTAAAAAACAAGAAATAAAATATTACAATTAAAACTTTTGTTGGTTTCTTTTTGTAACTTTAAAGTTTAAAGGTATGACTGTTTAAAATAAGCAGCTCGGTTAAAAACACTTTTTCTAAACTTTAATAATATAGCGGTGTAAGTGGAATGTGTAAAAATTTAAATAAAACCACAAATACCATGGGTTTACTTGTAGATAACTATTACTTTTCAGTTGTTTACATTTTTTTTTGTACTGCGGTTTACACATATTGACACATTTTATGTTTTTGAAACGCTGAATTTTTATGACCTATTTTGTTATTTATACTTATATTTCAATAAGATAGCAAAAATACTTTTGACTAATTCTGTATACAGGGTGGTCCAGCTCAGCTCCCGTCTTCTGTAGCTCAGTTATTATTAAAGTTGGAGTTTTGATATTTTATAGATGTTATTTATACTCTAGGACACATTTCAGGAAAATATTTTTGATTATACAGAGTGTCTCAAAAAAGGTATGACGTCATAATAATAAATTTTTCGAACGGCATGCTATTATTTTTTTGTGCTCATTATGATACCTTTTTAGCTTCTTACTTGTTCCTAAAGTTTTTCTTCAAATCGGTTGTTAAAAAAAATAAAAAGCAAAAAAAATCGGTTTCACATCTTCAGTTTTAAAAATTAATAAAAAATAGAGAAACAGTGTCTTTGTGACGACACTAATACTAGATTTATTGATTTAAATTACTACAGGAAGTTTAGAATTTATTTCCAAACTTTTAAAAGTTTAGAACCCTTTATTTTGCTTATTTTAAATGGCAACCCCTATTTATTTTTATATCATTCGATGCAGAATTAAAAAATGAACAACTTTTTGTATTACAACCCTAACGTGAATTCTAATACATTCGGAGTTATTTGATAAAAAGTTGTTTTGTCAAGTATTTTAATGACAAATTTAATGAATAAAAGTCGAATATGGCTCCAATCCTGTTTATTTTTAGATCATTCGATGCGAAATTAAAAAAGCAACATTTTTTGTTATCACAACCCTATTGCAAATCTTAATACATTCGGAGTTATTTGCTGAAAAATGATTCTGTCAATGACAAATGACTAATTTCATAAAAACCGAACATGGTTAAAGTTTTTGGCAAATAACTTCGAAGGTGTTAGGATTTCCAAAAGGGTTGTGATATCAAAAAATGTTGCTTTTTTAATTCCGCATCGAATGATCTAAAAATAAACAGGGTTGGAGTCATCTTCGACTTTTATTCATTAAATTTGCCAATAAAATTGCTGACAAAACAAGTTTTTGGCAAATAACTCCGAACGTGTTAGGATTTACGTTAGGATTGTAATAAGAAAAAATGTTCATTTTTTAATTCTGCATCGAACGGTATAAAAATAAATAGGGGTTGCCATTTAAAATAATCAAAATAAAAGGCTCCAAAATTTTAAAACTTTGGAAATAAATTGTACACCCTGTAGTAATTCAAATCAATCAAATTCACTTAATAAGTCTGCTAGACCTTGTTCAACACGCACCTAGTATTAGTGTCGTCACACAGATACTGTGTCTATTTTTTATTAATTTTTAAAACTGAAGATGTTAAGATGTGATTTTTTTTGGTTTTAATTTTTTTTAACAATAATCCCTGAACCGATTTGAGAAAAACTTTAGGAACATGTAAGAAGCTAAAAAGGTATCATAATGAGCACAAAAAAATAATAGCATGCCGTTCAAAAAATTTATTATTATGACGTCATACCTTTTTTGAGACACTCTGTATAATCAAAAATATTTTCCTGAAATGTGTCCTAGAGTATAAATAACATCTATAAAATATCAAAACTCCAACTTTAGTCATAACTGAGCTACAGAAGATGGGAGCTGTATTGTTTGAGAAATATGTAAATACAAGTCAACAAAAAAATTTTTGTGTCTCTATGACTTTAATTCCCTCCCCTTTTTTTCCTTAAAATCCTTAGAATTAAAATTAATTAATTAATAAGAAACGCTGCAAAAAATTATTATTTCTTATAACAAACAATGCCCAAATGTTGGTTCATTTTTATTTAATTAATATGCAGTTTGAATACTTGCGAAGAGTATAAGTTTACACAACTAGGGCAACAGATAATCAAATATATCTAGACAGAAAAATAATTAGTGTTTTAGTTTTTCCAGAGAAAAATATATTCCTTCGTTTGGACCCACTTCAGGTAGGTATATTCTAGGTACCTAGAATAGTTGCTGCAATGCTGTTACTTAAACTGTAACTATTTATCACAATACAATGTTTCTTTTGTAATGAAACGTTTATCTTATTGGTTGTGTCACTTTTCTTTTAAATACCTTATTACTGCATTTAGAGAAAAATTACTTTCTCATCACTTAAACGTAATTTAATGTATACTGCTTAAGTAAAAACAGTGATGACATAAGTAGCTTGCATTGTGATATCACACTCTTGTATAATATTCTAAATGGGCATGTGTCAAACAATCGTAAATTCGCAAAATAAAACTGTTTTACCTTAAACAGTAGAAAGCAATAAATCTTTGCATATCTAGCTGTGATTTCAGTGACAAAATTTGACGAACTAAACCAAATATTTGTACAGCTCCAAATGTTATTACAAGCCACAATGTCAAAACATTAAAAATTTCTTCACCCGTCATTTGCACAAGTTCATGTTTAAAATATTTGAATAAAGCAGTTACGGCAATAATAATCTCATAATTACGAATTTCGTTCCATATACTTGTAATTTGGCGGTCACCAGCGACGCGTGACCATATTTTACTTATTTTCTCACAATAAAGGTCTTTGTATTGCGATAGAGTGGCTGCAAGAGGGGATGGATTTGGTGCTTTTCCTTCTATATAAATGTGGATTTTTCGTAGAATGGGTATTCTGTCATTCACGTCGACGACACAGACCTAGTAAAAATGTTCAAGTTGGTGGTGTTGTCTGTAGTGCTCGCCGTTGCTGCTGCGGCCCCAGCTCCTGGATACCTGCACGGAGGATACGCTCTTCCAGCCGCCACCAGCTACTCCTCCAGGATCGATGTGCACAGCAAGCCGCTGATCACCACCTATGCGGCACCTGTGGTGGCCAAAACCATCGTCGCGAGCCCCATTTCCTACGCTTATCCTGCTGTGAGCCACGGGTACGGCATCCACGCCCCCATCGTGGGCGGATATGGCTTGGGATACGAGCATGGGTTGGGATACGGGTACGGTATCGGGCATGGATATGGGTACGGACATGGATGGTGATAGCGATTCTAGCCCAATGTGTACAAATGTGTTCATTTGAAATCACGATATTTCCATTTTTCTCATTGTACCCACCCAATGTAAATTCGACTTTCGATAAATAAATGTGTAATTTATTATTATTTTTTATTACTTTGAAATGACGTCCTTTTGTCTTAATTAGTTAGGAGTTCAAAATTGCATGAAAATGTAGGTAAGATGGTTAACTACAATAATTAAAAAATTAAGTTCGATAGACAATTATGTAAAGCACCTGCCGATGTTGTTAAAACTGTCGCAAGAATTGTGTAATAAAATAAAAATAATGAGTGATATTCACACACTAGAAAAATGCATAAAGCCAACAATTAACACGTAATTATGCATATTAATTAGCTCAATAAACTGTCTGCAATAATGTGAAGAAAAATGTGGTAATCAAACTATTTCAAGTTTCGTATCCACACAAAAAAATTGAAGCCTCTAGAAAGACCGGGTCTAAAATTTTCATAAAGGAGGAAATTCCAAAACACAACCTCGATATAATCTAACATGCACACTTGTCACTCAATATTAGTCATATTTAATGTAAACATGAACTAGTATTTGATAAGTATAAACACTTTCTGGACCAAGCTGAGTTCGCCACAATTGCGAAATTATTCGAGGTAGGTTTTCCGGCTATGTTGGCTATGTTGCGGAACCAATAATAATAATATTTATTATTATTAATTATTATTAGGAGTATTTTCGAGATAGATGAGATAGATATATTCAAGAGGATGTTTCTATGATTTATAAATTTAACAAACAAAAAAAATAATTACATAGTCTGTAAGCATTACAATTAAGATAAAATAAAGGTACACATAAAATTGTATTAATTATATTTAACACCACCAATGTTTTAATAAATTTAGTCAACCCCCACACTTCCGACTGGGGCGGTCCTAAAATTAATAACATTTCGCTGAACTTAAACATCTAATATCAAAACCAGTATAAAGAAAAAATGACCAAAAGTTGATAGTGCAAGTATGTATAACATCAAAAAAGAGAACATTTCATCTATTACTTTTACAAGCCAATAAAGTTAATTCAGCTCATTAAAGCCTAAGCTACTTATTATTCCACATTTCCCAAAAATCAAGGGCTCAAATTTCCACCCTTTTTTAGTTAGAGTCAAATACGAATTCTAAAGTTTCCTTTTGTGTCGGGCAATTTATGGCTCTTTGTTCTTTTATTAAAAATTTTATTAAAAAAATGCATAATTTCGATGTGCCTTAAAACAATTTATTCGTTTCGTTTCATTTTCGCTACTCATTGATTTGCCCCAGACATAGACAGCTCATTTATCGAACTTATTTTGTCGTACTTTGTTGTATGGTGATCTTTCGTAACCCGTAATTAGCTCGTCACAAAGCAATGATGCCCAACATTTAGCAGCGTGTGCTGTGAAAGGTCAAAGTGGATAACACTAAGGGCCGGTTTATAGAAAGCGGTGTTAAAATTTAATTCGTTGTTAAAAGTTAACAACGCGAATGGACTAATCAAATTGCTTCAATTTGGTCATGTGATCAGTTAATCACGCATTTAATTGCGAATTAAATTAATGACACTCGTCACAAAGCAATGATACCCAACATTTAGCAGCGTGTGCTGTGAAAGATCAAAGTGGATAATTAATTCTAACACTAAGGGCCGGTTTATAGAAAACTTCATTAAATTTGAATTCGGTGTTAAAAGTTAAGAACGCAAATAGACCAATCGAATTAATCCAATTTGGTCACGTGATCAATTAATCACGCATTTAATTGCAGATTAAGTTAATAACGCTTCTATAAACCGGCCCTTAAAGTAGTCATAAAAGTTGTCACTTAATTGCAATAAAAATGGTTGAAATGGCCCTTTGTATGCACGGATGCACGTGCAGGATGAAAGTGAACAAAAGGGAACCAAAAATGTGAACTTCAATTCAGTATTAAAAGTGCGTTTGTGTCGATATTGTGTTCCACCAATTCCAACAACCTGTAGAAGAAGAAGTCCAAATCCAGACTGTGCTGAAGGTGTCCAGACTTTGCTGAAAATCCGCGAAGTTCAAGAAGATTTGAACGATGAGTTTAAAACAGAGTTTTAAATAGGCACTGGCTAAACAACCGCCGGCGGTACTCTTAATTTATATTAAAAAGACCGGCGTCCGGCGGCATTATCGCATCACGTGTAAAAAAGCCGCCGAAATTCTGAATTAAATCGTTAGTTTCGGCAGTTTGATATGAATTGATTGACAGATGCCGCCGGTCGGCGGTATTCTCTATTTAAAATGCTAAATACCGCCGAAAAATTTGTCATACCTAACCCTATATGTTATTCTTACAATTTCATAGTATCTTTCTACATGTTGGCCACCTCAACACACATGTTTATTTAAATTTAGTTTATAAAATAAAACTTACAAGGCACGGAGTATATTGAAATAAATAGATAAAGTAAAATGTAAAACTCATCAAAATCGTTCGTTTGGAGTAATTATTTAGAGTATTCAAATAATCTTCGCAAGTGTGGCCAAGCTTAATTTTTTCACGTAGGTACAGTACAACCTGCGTATACCGACTCAACAAAAAATATGGAAATATGAATGTTTTTTATTGTTTAAACTGTTTAAAGTAGTTTAAACTAAATACTTGCCAAAAAAATAATAATTGGTGAAAGATATAAGGTTACATATAAACATATCTTAAAAATCAAATTTTATTTTGATTTTATGTGATGCATATTTTCTTCTCAAATGAGAACCGAGTATGAAAATGTCTTTCGACAAAAACTAAATTTTAATGAGTTAGTGTAACTTCCAGTTTGCAGTCTTGACTAGAGATGGGCGTCGACACGTTGACTTTGATTGTCTACCCGACGTGTCAACAATTGCGTCGACAATGTCTACAATGTCAACAATGAGAATTTGAAGTTATGTTGTATTTTACGTCACATTTTATTTTGAAGAAAATATTCTTTTGAGAATGAAAACGAAAAAAGAGAATAATTTGTTTTTTTTCCTGTTCTTTGAGAATCTTATTTTTGTTTACTTATTTTTACACTTGTCTTTATATCACGTATTTTATGTTTTCTAAAAATTTTCTTCTACCCTTAATAAGTTTTATTATTAACAAATACACCAATTTTATAGTCAAATACCGTCAGTAAAATGTCAAAATTTAATATTTTTATATTGTTGACATAGTTGACATTGTTGACATCACTTCAAATGTTGACGTCGACGTAATTGTTGACAGATCATTAATTGAATTGTCTACCTTGTATTGTTGACACGGCCATCTCTGGTCTTGACCAAAAAAAATGAACTTGACTCGAAAACAAAAAAATTTTTTTTTTGAAAAACGATCACATTTTTACAATACCCCCTAAAATGTGACATATACCTAACTTTAATTCTTACATTTCTATATGTCCACACGGTTGTTGTTCACTTAAATAGCACAAATGTTTATTTAATTTTTGAAAAAAACTTATCGATAAATGTACTCTAGGTAACTACCATAAGATCGCTGTACTGAATTAGAGCAAGCCTTTAAAGTGAAGTGTAACTTTAGCCACATTTCTTTTCAAGACATTGTGTTGCAAAAGATAGTGGAGGAGGCTAAGAAAGTGTCCAGAACAATATTCTTAAAGATATTTCTCCCGAAATTTTGCCAAGCATTTATCAAATGAGTATTTCCACTGTCCATTTATTTTCTCAGATGTTCGAAAATGGCATTCTACAATGTAGGCTTTTTGTTGGGTGGTACACACCATTTCGAAACAATTTTGATTAAGCAAGCATTCAATTTACGAAAAAATATTTTTTAATTCTTATCTGAACGTCAATTTTTGATATGTGACTATAATTCTGCAGACACAGCCTGCTCTAATCAGTTCATTTTCGATTTCATGTTATAAAATAGTAAAAGGAATGTTTTTAGGTTTTTAAGTTTATGCTTAAGTAGCAACCTACCATGAAAGAATTTTTCTTCACAGGTTTATAACCAGCTCAATTAAATTCAGTTTTTGTCGAAAGAAATTTTCATATTGGAATTAGAATTAGACTTATGTATGACAATATTTCGACGGTATTTGGTATTTTAAATAAATAAAACCGCCGACAGGCGGCATATATCAATATATCATACCGCCGTGACTATTTATTTCCAATTTTCGGCGGCTTTCACATACGTGATGCGATAATGCCGCCGGACGGCGATCTTTTTAGTATTAACTAAGAGTACCGCCGGCGGTCGTTTAGCCAGTGCCTTTTAAATAACTGTCACTTTATTCTAATTTCTATCAATTGGTGAATTAAGAATTGAGGGTCACGCTGTGAATTAAGGTAAGTTTATGAAATTTTGAACAACTTAACTATTTTTTTCTGTTTCGTCGGTGGTGCACATACCCGTATTGATCAAAATTCTTTGGTGTATTTAAGGTGTGACTCAAGGAATGTAATCCTTTGAAAGTACAAAAGATTTAGATTTTTCAGGTATTTAAAATTTTCCTGTTTGTAGTATTTTTATTTAATAAATTTGATAAATTTTATCGATCATATGATGTAATACTAATCTAAATTCCCAGAAAACAACGCAGATCGCGAAACCCAGTGTAGCTGCAAGCTGATAAATAAAATTTAGTCAGGGTGCACTCCTCAAGCCTATCGACATCTCGAAACTCGATTCTCGCAAAGAACTTAAATTTTTGTGGCGATTTCTTATAAAAGCCATTTCAACCTTGTGACGTGAGTTTTATTTCTATTAAAGATTTTTTACAATAACAACATAGAACTATTTAATTTTTCAGAAATTAATGTGGATGAAAGAAACAATTAGATGTTTCTCCGAGTTTTCGGAGAATTTGTTTATTCTAAAAGCACTCACAGTACTCACAGTAACCTTCGCTGATAATAAAAACTGCTACACAATTGATTAAATGCAATCAACGGAAGGAAAAGCACAATTCGTTTGATAAAACCATTAAAGAACCTTTTCTTCCGATTTCTTCGTCTGGTCCAACATGTGACGGTTTACGACGAGACAAATTGAGTCACAAGACCAAGGTCGCTGGGAGAGTACAGTATACAACCGTCTCTAACAATTTTTATCTCTTCCTGTGTATTTTATTATAATAAACTATTCAGAACATTCAGTGAAAAATAAAACTGTGTTATTAGTGCTCGCGAAATGTCTTCGGACACTAAAAAAGTGTGTTTTAAGAATTTTGAAAAACAACACAAGATTCCTGTCGTAATTTATGCACATATTGAATCGGCAAGAATTCCAACGCCGGGAGAGAAGTCGATATTTGTACAAAAACCTTGCGGATTTGCTTATTCAGTTAAGTGTTGCTACGATAATTCCCTATCAAAATGTGTGAGTTACTACGGAGAAGACTGCGTGACTCTTTTGTGGGAACTTTTGAAAACCGAAGCGAAGGATATAAGTGAAAAACTGAAAACAAAAGTGGAACCTTTGAGCCTGAACGAGGAACAAATCAATCAAATGTCGAAACTAACCCAATGCTACCTCTGCAATGAGGATTTACACGAAGACAAAGAGCTTGATTTTCATCCCTTAACTGGGGATTATCTGGGATTAGGGCACAATGAGTGTCGTCGCGGGATTCGGAAAATCCCGAAGTCTATTCCAGTTGTAGTTTCAAAAAATGGATTGACTTTTTTATTAGGAGAGCTGAGTAAGGGCGAACTTAACGAAATATTTTTTATTTGTGGGAACAAAGAAGGCAAATTTGGATACATGAGTCCAGTTCGTGGGTTCCTATTTTTGAAATTTGTGGAGTCTTCTCAATTTCTCGATGATGAGTTTGACGGTCTAGACAGGATTTTGAGTGATTCAAAAAAGAAGAGCGTCAGATGGCGGTTTAAAGAAGTTTTCGAGTTTGATTTGATGAAAAGGAAGACTTGGGTCCCGTTTTCGTATCTAGACTCTTTTGAAAAACTTACCAAAAGTGATTTTCCTCCACCTTCTGGGTTCTACGATGAACTTGAAGACGAAGTAATTTCGCCAGAAGAGTATGATCGAGCTGTGCGTATTTGGACGATTTTTGGGTGTGAAAATGTCGGTGACTATTTAAAACGTTGCTTAGAATCCAGCGTTTTATTATTGGAAGATATTTTCGAAAATTTTCGAATGCTGTGTTTGGATAAGTATAAGTTAGATCCGTTTCATTACTTTACAATTGCCTCTTTTGCATGGGATGTTATGTTGAAATACACCAAAGTCAAATTAGAAATGTTGAAAGATAAGGAAATGATTGCTTTTATCAAAGATAATATCCGCGGCGGAATTGTACAATGTTCGAAACGATATGCACTTGCGAATAATCAATTTTGTCAACTTGATCAAACCAAACCGCACACATTTATTGTGTATTTGGATGCGAATAATTTAGGAGGATGGGCTATGTCACAATGTTTGCCTTTTTCCGAATTTCGATGGATGAGTCAAAATGAAATTGAAGAAATTGCCCCCAAATTAGGAATACTTGAAGAAGAGGGAGATTACGGTTACATTTTTGAAGTCGATTTGCATTATCCGAAGAAGTTACATGAGAAACACAACGACTTGCCTTTTTGTTACCAACACTTGACTGACCCCAAATTGGGACAAACTGTGCGCATTTTGAATTTCTTCAATAAAAAAAAATACGTTACGGATTTCCGGAATTTAAAACAATGTCTTTCGCACGGCCTCATTCTGAAAAAAATTCACCGTGTCTTGGAATACAAACAGTCAAAATGGTTGGAACCTTATATCGCCTGTAACACAAACTTGCGGGCAAATGCTGTGTCCGATTTTGAGAAGAAACTCTACAAACTGCTTAACAATTCTGTTTTCGGTAAGACAATTCAGAGATCAAGCACGGACAAACCGTTCTACGCTGGTTTTTGCATCCTAGAGTTGTCAAAAAAATTCATGTACGATTTTCATTACAACATCATGCTTCCCAAATACCCCCAGAAAATTAATCTTCTCTACATGGACACCGACTCCTTTATTTACGAAATCCAAACTTGTGATTTTTTCCGCGATTTGCAATTTGATGAGAGGTTATTAGAGCTTTTCGACACTTCAAATTTAGATAAGCGCTGGGGAATCCCCCCAAGGAACAAAAAAGTTCCGGGAAAAATGAAAGACGAATGTGATGGAAAAGTCGTACGTGAGTTTTGCGGAGTCGGAACTAAAGTCTATTGTTTGGATGTTGATGGGGAAGAGGTGAAGAAGGCTATGGGGGTGAGAAAATATGTGAAGAGGAAGTACATTTCAGTGGAGGATTATCGTAATTGTGTATTGGGAGATGTTGTAGTTAGGAGGTGTTTCCTCGAAACGGAATGTAAAAATCATGAACTGAAGGCGTATCGTGTGAAACGAGTTGTTTTATCGCCGGGAGATAAAAAGCGCTGTATTAGGGAAAATAAGGTTGATACCGATGCGTGGGGTTATGGACAATGAGGTGATGGTTAATAATTTGGTATGTACATTACGTGCACATAATCATTTAAATAATTTACTGTTTTTCTCCATTTCAAAATAAGTGTTCGACTTGGATATCATTTTTAAAGTAAAATCGTATACTTATTTTGGAACAGAGGTAATATTATTTATTAGAAATGTAATTCCTCTTTACAAGGTGCAAACAGTCTTAAAAGTGTATCAGTATTTTGCTTTATATTCGTTTAACCGGTTTTACCAGTTGTATTATTTTGTTTTAAAATAGTTTGGAGTTTATTACTATTATTGTTTTATTGTTTATCACAAATGACTATAATAAAATGTTTAGTTTTTGAATATTGTTGTTGTTTTTATTCGTTTTAAATACTTTTTGTGTTATTATCGATTCATCAATGCAACCATAACCACATACCTAAACAAGTTTTAAGTATGTATTACGCAATTAAAAAAAATTAAAATACGTTACATGTATTGTCAGATTTTAATTAATGATACTGTAGACAAAGGACTTCAAATTGGATTATTTTACTTTTAAAACTTCTCATCCAGCGTCAAGTCAAATAAGTATTTTACTATGTAAACTCTGAATACTATGCTTAATTAAACTAAGTACGTTTAAAATTACATTGCCACTTCACTCTACCTTCATAAATTATTAAAAAGCAATGTAAAAAACTACAACTAAAATTAGCAGACATGTTAATGTTCAGAGAATTTACCACAAGAGAAGGTTATAAAATAACTTGAACCGGTTTCAATCACCAAAAAGTAAAAAAAAGTTACTGATGGAAACTGGGAAATAAGATTTTTTTTATTCTGTCTACCTAAAATTGTAACTTTTGTGAACTTAAAACTCTGTCTTCACGTTTCTATGTTAATTATAAAATTTTGGTATACCTAATGTAATAAAACGACGAGGTTTGATCAAATAACTTTACTTCTCAACTAAAGCATGCTACATACAATTTAATTTAGGCAATCGTTCTTTAAAATAATTAGGTAATTTTTCTCTACATATTTCACCTAAAATTGTTAAAACTGCAATACTAGCACCTAGTAACCACAAGAAAAAGGCGGTTTGTATGTCGTAT
The DNA here is from genome assembly GCA_939628115.1 of Tribolium freemani. Classification (NCBI taxonomy): domain Eukaryota; kingdom Metazoa; phylum Arthropoda; class Insecta; order Coleoptera; family Tenebrionidae; genus Tribolium; species Tribolium freemani. Next base: position 11,133,273 of record OW626785.1, on the reverse strand, counting down.
AAAGTATAAGGTCTCCACAGTGATTTGTTTCCGTCAGTTGCATATGTTTTCTCCAAAATCACACTAAATTGGAGATCGTTGTACCATTTTATTGGTAATCCGCCTTCAACTAGTCTCAGAATCACCTTATTAAAAATACTTAACAAAGCTGAACCTTTTGGTACTATGTATGCAATAAAATAGGTGGTAGAACATTCCTTCAGTATGTGAAGCAGGGGCGTTCCATCTTGATCCAAATAATTGTATTGAATAAAAAAACTAAGGTCACGCTCTCTTTCAATTTTTGCCATATTTCTCTTGTAAGCAATTAAGTCCAAAATATTTGGAATTGTCCCAATAACTTGCTTTTTTCTCAAATTTCTGTGCGTTTTTGAGGCGTTGTCAAAGGTATAAAATTTGGTGGCGATCGGAAACTCTGCTGTGTCTAAATCGTCTAACGTGTTAATTTCCTTATAAAAAGTTGGGGTTGTAATTGCCTTAATTAGGGAACTCTGTACCACACTCAGGATGATAATATTCAAAACTATACAGCCAAACAAGAAAAACAGTTGTTTATGCGTTGGTGTGATATTTGCTGGAATACCAACAAAAATTGTAAAAATTTGCCAAAAAACTTGGTGGTGGCGACTAGGTCCTATGTAATACCAAAATATGCAGCAAACGAAATATGCGATACTCAGTGCCAACCAAATAGATATGTCAAAACAGTGTACAAATATTAGCCATTGTGGTACTCGTCTAGATTTGGGTACGATAGCACAAATTCGGTCAGTCTCGTAAGGGATCGTAAATTCTACTTTATCAGTACCGTAATCCACTAAAAACCTTCCATTGGTACTAATGTGAGCTTCATTATTGGCTATTGTAGCCAAACTACCAGTTATGGTACCGTTGGGTAGAACCTCCCCATAAATTATGGGATTAAAATCATCAATGATATCTACGTCAAAATTAAGGTAATCTGCCATGGTTTTTAGCAGAAAGCCATCCAAGCCTCCAATTGTGTGATGTGATTTGTATATTGGATTTTGCTTAAGCAGTTTTGGCATTTCTAAGATGGCAGTAGGAAATTTAACAAACATTGTAACTTTCAGAGGAAAACGATCAGTATTTGTAGTTGTCAACTTAAAGGATTTTGAACAAGAAATCTTATTATGTAAAATGCCAGATTTATTCGATGGTTGATTGGAAGTAAGAAGAAAAATCTTGTATACGTTTCGAGCCACGACTTTGCTATGAATGTTTAAAAATTTGTTTAAAATTGGTGTGCCCCAAGCAATTATTAGATGAACTCCGATAAGTGAACCAAAGTTTAGCAGTTTAGTCGCATTAAAACTCCTGTTTGCTATATAAAATGTGCTTTCAGTGTTGAGTTTGCGTATATTGTTGATGACGATTTCTGTAACATCGGCTAATTCGTATTTAGGATATTCTTCAGTTTGGAGAACTAGCAGTCTTATCGATCCATTACTAATCGTTTCGCCTATATCTTGAAAGCACTTTGTAATGTTGGTAATGTTCATCATTTGCAGAAAGAATATTTTACAAAAACTCTGGTTCATTTTTGTACATATACTTATTGTGTTTTGGTAGGTAGATATAAGAACAGAAAATGTTTTTTTTAAACGAATTTTACTAAAATTACTGTTGTTATACCTGACCAATGCATGATTAAATAATAATTAATTGATCACTTATTATAATGAAATATACTTTTTAAACTACAGGAAAGTATATCTACTGTATTATCATATATCTAAAATCGGTTCTTGAATGTGGAAAAATACGGTCGACAATATTTCTACGCCTTTTGATTACTTTCGATAATTGAAGAGCATGTAGTTATTACCACGAAGAGAATTCAGTATCAACGCTATAAAAAGATTAGATAAAAATATTTGTTTATTATGTTTATCCACACCCAGTCTTTTATTAGGCCATAACATCACTACTAGCAGACGTCTAATGATATCAATAAAACCTATAGGTCTTATGAAAACACCATAAGACCCGTAACAGAATTAAACTACATTTTCCACATTTACCTTTAAATTATAAGAGAAAATATGGTCGGTTTTTTTTTATTCGATGTGGATGCCAGATTTATTGTAAACGAAGCCGGAAGGAACAAAACGTCAAATGAAAATTTTGAAAAATAATTTGAAAATATTGATTTGTCTGGGATTTAGTCTTTATTGTCTGGCTGTGGATAAAACGTTGTATTGCATACGGGTCTTACATGTATTTCATCCGCTTAACCTTTGCGCGGATAAAACACATATTGTAACACCGTTATACAATAAATAACTATTAGTAATTGTTTTTAATCATAATCAATATTATATATTAAAATATGCCGACTCCTAATGTTTTGTTAACATGTCATGCATCCTTCAATCGTGAAGTGATTTATCTATGTCGAATTTTAAGATTACAAAATGTATCCACATTTTACGTAATCGTAAACAAATTTTTCACTTAAACATATTTTGTAAATCTGATCGTTTAAATGTGAAAACAATAGCTGCAAGTATTAATAATTAAAACACTAATTTAATATACAATTCATAAAACAATCAGTTTTGTCAGGTTTGAATAAGTTCAATTTGCTATTATCTAAGCCAGATCGATGTGAATAATAATTTTAAGAACCCTTCACTACTGTTCTCCATACCTATTTTAGTATGAAGGAAATATGGAAAAGCTTGACACTGCAATTCTAAACGCACTGAGTGCATTTGGTAAAATTTTTGCTGTTGTACCATCAATAAAGGTCAACAGCAATCATCAAAAAATCTTTTCTTTCTTGTATTTCTCATTTTTATCAGTCGTTTTAATTATTTCAGGCTATTATCGAATACCGTACTGTAAGAATTTTAACTTAATTAAATTGGCGGTTCAAGTACTGATAAATTTAACGATGTATTTATTAAATTTTTACAAGCCAATAGTGGTGGTGTTTTTTAAACAAAACGAATGGCATTATTTGATAAAGAAATATTGGAGATCATTTTGTTGTAATAAATATTGGTTATTGGTCTCTAAATGTGTATATAATATGGCTTTGGATAACTTCGTACGGCCTGGACTACTACAAGTAATACATGATGGATATAATACAAGTGTATCCAGCAGTTTTATACAATTACATCATTTACGTTGTATTGGACCTGTTTCGGCTTGGATACAGCTTTTTAAACCAATTGATAGTTCACAGCTGAAGCATTTTGTTGATTAAAAAAATTACAACAAACGCTGTTTTACTTAAGGAGTGCGTGGATACATTTAACAACATTTTTGGTTGGCCGATCTTGTGTGTAATTTTTTATTGTGGATTGCGCATTTTGGTATGTTTAAAACTTTTGGTGGTCTATGAGAATGCGAAACCACAAGTGGATATTACGATTAATAGTATCTTCACTGTTTCAATGTTGCTGGTAGACAAATTATCATTGTATTTAAATTCTTCACACTTATGTATGTTTCACAATTTTAATTCGGATCTCTCGTTGTTATAACAATATGTGATTGCGTCCAATAAGAATGTGAAAATATTACGGCACAGTTGCGGAAATGCCGGTGGTTAAAACATTCCATTTTGAAAAGTGAAAATATAATTGAATTGATTTGTTTATTCAAAGAGAATTGTTCGGAGTTCTCAGATGCTAGATTTTTCGTTGTGGAAAGATCAACAATATTTCGGATGCTATACTGTGTCTCAACTTTTTTTATCGTTATGTTACAATTTAGACAATAAACGAGTAACTAACTTGAGCATGATTTAAATGTTCTCTATGGAAATTTAAAAACCAGTACAATTGTAAATATAATTTTTACATTTATATACAGTGTTAAATTCTTGTGAGCTCACAGTAATCTATCTACAATTTAAGTTTCTATTACTTATTTTATTGCATGAAAAGTATTTTATGTGAAAGATATTTTTGGCTTCATTGTCATCGTATGTTTACTTGGCTGGTACCAGCAAATTTAATTTTTTTGTTAATTGGATCGAGGTGGGTATGTTATAAGTGTTAAAAGTTATAACATCCAGTATATACGTACTTTCCACATTAAAACTGTTGCATCTAGTATTTGATACCATTCCCTTTTATAAATATTTATCTTAGTGTAAATAAAAACAAAAACACTATTAATGTAGGTACTAATGGGTTTATTGATTTCGTTTCCTAACAATACTATAGGTCAAAATGTTATAAGTGGATTAAGCCGTAAGTAAATATAAGTACATACAGACTACAAAGAAACGCCTTATAAGAACTTTGCACACATACAGCCAATTTTAATATCTGAGATCAGCACACAAATAAAGTTACAAAAAAAAAATGTTTTGTAGTGTAGGGCCATTTTTGAAACACAAAGTTAAAGCCGATTTGAACACGTGCAAAATTATGCAAAATTATTTACAATGGCCTTTGAGGAGCTTATTTTTAAAAAAAAGGGGCGTAATTGTCGTAATTTACAAACATACGGTTACCAAATGTCAGGAAAATCTTTGGACCGGCGGCAATTTTAGCAACTCACTACTTTACTAATTTTGAAAGTACTCAACCACTTTAAATAATCCTGTCAGAAGAGCTGGTGCCGAGGTGTCGGGGTCAGGTCATCAATTTTAGTTAAGGCAACGCCTGTAAAAATAAAATGGGGGTGTGAACAATCCAGTCCATCAGAGTGAGACGTCCACAATCACCATTTGTGAACAAATGAACCTAACAGTCGTTAATCCAAAATAATTATTCAAATCTACCATCAATAAAATATGTAATTCGAATAGAATCGGTTGAGCTCTGTCCAAAGGGTTCAAAAGGTTAACAAACGCAGTCCTGGTCGCTAGGACTCCAGGAGCACAGGGAAAACCAGGTGAAGGGTTAACCCTTTGCTCATAGATACCATCCAGTCCACTTGTCTCTGAATCAGCAGCAATCGAGAGACCACCTCGCGGTTCTGACGTGCAATAGGCAACGCTGCCTTGTCATCCACCACTTGTCTTAGGTTGTGCAATGAGTACCCCGGTAATATCCGTCCAGCGTCTACTTCGAGACCCGAAGGTCATTCAACACCAAGCGTGCAATGGATATTATGTTCATGGTACTCGCCTATGACCAAAAAAAAGGGGGCGGTTCCGGGCAGTGCAATGATCACCTTTTTGGCCAACCTGCTCAGCTGCTAATCAAACATAGCCCTAAGCGTGCAATGGAGGCCCTCTTCATAGTGCAGGTGGTGAACAAGTCCCTATAAACCTCATGGCCGCAGCCGTATCTCAGGGGCGGTTCCGGGCAGTGCAATGAACACCTTTTTGGCTAACCTGCTCAACTGCTAATCACACATAGCCCTGAGCGTGCAATGGAAGCCCTCTTCATAGCGCAGGTGGTGAACAAGTCCCTTAACCTCATAGCCGAAGCCGTCTCACGGAACAACGAGCAAGTGCAATGATCACCTTCCAGCGCTCTCCTCACGATCTATTCTGCAATCTAGACCTGGGGTGCAATGAGCGCGGCTACCTAGTGATCCCCCGCGTCCAAAAATAAACATAAACCGGACCTGGAGGCCTCGCGACGCCGCTATCCTCCAGCGTCCCCTGTTGGGTTAATCTCGGCGTGCAATGGGCTTTTATAAACGCTGCCCCGCCTCAAGCTTAACCTTGGATTAATTAAGGATAGACAGACTAACAAAGTTTAGCTCGACATGTCGGGGCTCAACTCAATCTTATTCATAATTCGTCAACTCTCAATTCAATATCAATCTCATCAAATATCATCAACTTTAATATCAACCAAATAAATACCATCAACTGATGAATAGCGCATCAATTATCAACAATGATGAATATCAACATTTCAGGGATTAAAATAATTATTAAACGACTCACCCTACCGTTGATATGGTAATTATCATAAATCTCTACACCTTACTGGATTGGAAAACCTCACACACCAACAAACTGGGATTACTCAGTGATAACTCACCTTGATTCAGTTATTCACAAACTTAAATCACTTTGATTTGAAACTCAAACTACCCCTCTGAAGTGTGGATAAAAACTAAAAACTCATATGCAGATTCGAAGGCGTCTTTCTTACGGTCGACTCGGGGGTGGCCTGCTTGTCACCCTGGCTAGCTCATAAATTAAGTTCAAGTGTTTGTGTTTCTCGAAATAAAAGTCTCGGAGTCTTTTCGGAACTTTACTGGCTAATTACCCTAATTATTTACATGCTAAACTATGACCAAATAATGTATGGAAAAAATTAAAATAAAATGGAAAAAAAAATTGGCTACGCAGAAATCCGTCCTACAGTAGTGCCATTTGTTTTAGGATACAAAGCTAAATTGATATTTTATATTTCATAACTAGCAAAATATTTAACAATAAAATTGCTGCTGAAACACACTACTTGCTCTTTACTCCAAAGTGTAATTAAATTTTTATAAAGTAGATATTCTAGTACCTACGTAATTATTGCTACCCCCCACATTAAAATCTCGTTTCAAGTTTTTTGCCCAAAAAATAGTTTTGATTGAATTAGAATATTCATAAAACGCAAACTTCGAGAAAGTAATTCCTGACGAGAACAAAGCAGTCAAACTTTTACATTACTGACAAATTATTATAGGCTATCTACCCTACTTCTTGAAGCATAATTGTTAATTGCTTTGAAGAACACGGCAGTATTGAAACACAGTTTTTCCAAATAAGTTAAATGGATTTTACTGCGTTAGATGTGTTGCTATCAATTGCAAACGTTTCTGCAGCAATTCCAACTTCAAGAAAAATTAGAAACACTTGTTTCCGGACCACTTATAAAGTGTGTGTCTTTATTACGTTTACATTTTGTCTTGCATTCACTTTATACAACAGATTTTTCTTTTACGTTAAATTAACTGGATTAAAATTAATCATCAGAATTTTTGTGGACATTGTCTTAATCCTTTTGGACTATTATATATTGATCGGGGTATATGTTAATAAACAAAAATGGATCATCCTTATCAAGAATTTAAAAAGTTTGGAAAGTGTTCCGCTGAAGAGAAAACATCCCTATTTGATAACAATTGCATGCACGCATTTTACTAATATTGCTGTAATAATGTACAATACGGTGCTTTGGGCTCGTATTTTAAAAATCACATATTACAAGGGTTTTTCCTTCGAATTAGTGCAAATACACTTGAAGTTTCTTTACAATTTCATAATTTACGTTATTCTGAAGATGATGATTTCGAGGTACAGTTTTGTCAGACATTTACTAACAAATCAGCAGAAAAATATCCAAGTTTTAAAAAAGTGCACCTACAGTGTATACCTTTTAAAAGAGACTGTAGACATCTTCAATGAATTATTTGGGTGGCCAATATTTTTCACAGTCATGTATGCTTTCTTACGGATTCTTTATTGCTTCGAGTCAATAATTCGAGACTCAGCTGCCGCAAGAATACAACTGATAATGGGAGATGTTGCCATAATTTTACTTTATTCGGTAATGGGTCTCGTGAGATGAAAATCTCTCTATATTTTTTTGTAGCTTGCTGTTGCTGTCATAATACTAAAATGTGATAAAGTGACAAGAGAGGCTAAAGCTATTCTAAACCTTTGTCAAAACCTGAAAAATACTCGTCGCAATGAAATGCTGGACAAATTTTTTGTGATCACAAGTGACGTTTTGCCCACATTTTCAGCAGCTGGGTTCTTCAGTATCAAAAAATCTACGATTTTTAGCATTTTAAGCACAATCAGCACTTTTGTTATCGTTGTATTCCAGTTTAAATCGTTGATAATTGAGATGGATGAGTTTAACCTTTAAACAGATCATAACATTAAACGAAGTCTATTTGTCCACTATCTTAAAGCACGCAAAGACACTACACTTGATTGTCAAAATGAAGTAGCTTCTTCAAAGATTAAGTTCTATCTATAGCATACTTATTATCACAGTAATAAAAAGATTTGATTCGTCTTTATATCAGTAGTTATTAAATAGCAATAAAGATGTTTGGAAGAATTTTGTTTTTACTCGCGCTTGCAAAATCTGGACTTTCTGTAAGTTTGTAATTTTTGAGAGCAGATTTTATCAGTTTATCAAATTAGGTCGATGATCTTATTATAACGTTACCCAATGGAAAAATTAGAGGTCGGCAAGATATAACACTACAAAACAAAACTTATTATGCTTTCGAAAAAATTCCATATGCTACTCCACCCTTAGGGCCTTTGAGGTTGAAGGCACCTCAACCTGCCCAAAATTGGGAGGGTATACTTGACACCACCCATATAGACGTGGGTTGTCTACAGCTACAAATTGATGATCAGCCTCAATCCGAAGATTGTCTCTACATTAATGTTTTTACACCACAGGTTGGTTAATTTTATTATTAGTAACTAGACACAGAAACATCATTCTAGCTTCCGGGAAATGAAACCACTGAATTGTTACCGGTTATGTTTTTTATACATGGTGGCGCCTTTATCCAAGGCTCAAGCTTGGGCTTTAGGCCTGATTTGTTTGTAAACAAGGATGTTCTTTTAGTTACTATTAATTACAGATTAGGTCCTTTTGGTAACAAAATACATATCAAAAATTTCTTGAGTTACGTAAAGTTTCAGGCTTTTTGTCAACTGGCGACGATGTGATTCCTGGAAATCACGGACTGAAAGACCAAAAACTTGCGATTCAGTGGACTCACGATAACATTGGGGTGTTTGGAGGGGATGCTGAAAAAATCACGATTTTTGGAGAAAGCGCTGGATCGGCGTCTGTCGCTTACCAACTGCTGAATCAAAACTCAAAAGGCATTTTAAAATGATTCTTAAATCATTTGTTGCAATCAATTTCTTATTTTAGGACTTTTCCAAGGAGCGATTTTAGAAAGTGGCTCATTTTTATGTCCATGGTCTTTCCAGAAAAATCCCAGAAATGCAGCTTTTGGTTTCGCTACTATCATGAACTCGACTTTTGAAACAAATAATGATTCCCAAGCTTTACTAGAATATTTGCAAAGTGTTGAATCTATAGAAATACTTGCTGCTGCTAATAAATACATGGTTCAGGTATTGAACCTCATCTCAAAAGAATTATAATTTATTAGTGAATTAGGAAGCGACTCCTTGGGACTATGACGTCGCGCAAGGGCTAACCTGGGCACCCGTAACTGAAATAAAAAATCCAGATGCTTTTATTACCAAAAAAATGTATGGTTTGCTTCAGGCCGGAAATGTTTTAAAAGTGCCCATCCTTGTAGGTTTTAATTCTGAGGAAAGTTTACTTTTCAATCCAGGTTTTTATTTATTAGCAAAATGAAATAAAAGTAATACAATTTGTACAGATCACAATGTTTTTCAAAACACGCTGAAAGCGTGGGACGACAATTTGGGATTAATAGTAAACAATAACATGCAAATTACTGACGAGAATGAGCTTTTAGAAATGGGAAAATCGATTAGGGATATTTACACCGGAGGCCAGCCTTTTGGAAACCGACTGGGAGATGGTATCAGGGTGATTATTATTAAAATTAAGTCAAATAATATTGATGTCGATTTAAAGTATTCTAGTGACACCGCGTTTACTAAATCCACTCGTAAATTTGCCGAATTGTATTCAAAGTTAGCCAAAACGTATTTTTATGAATTTTCTTATCATGGTCCTTTGGGAAAAAATGATATTCATTATGATGGTGCTGAAAGTGTTGCTCATGCTGAAGAACTGGAGTATTTGTTCTGTTCCGGATCTGATTGTAATGACAGCACTTTCCCTGAAAGTGATCAAATTACAAGACAACGACTTATTAAAATCTGGACTGACTTTGCCAAATACCAGTAAGATGACTTTCTCATTCATTTAGTATTTTTCAAGTATGAATGTTTAAGAAATCCCACTCCGGAACCAACAGAAATCTTGCAAAATATTACTTGGCCTGTTGTTTCAACAGATAATGGAGACTTTTTCTACGTCAACATTAACGCGAGCTTGGAAATAAAAAATCATCCGAAGGACGAGACTTATCAAAAGTGGATCAAGCTCTACGACAGCTTGAATTTCACTGATTTTGATACTTACTGAACTAATACAAATACGTATTTAATGTGTTTGTGATAAATGTAAATAAAGATTAAACAGATATACGGGAAAAACAAATTATAATTTGTTATGGTCACAAATTAATTGGTATTGTTTTTACTCAACATATATTTGCTTTTTGCTAGCAAATACATGATACATTTGCTAGCAAATGCAGCAGTTTTAGCTTCGTAAGATGGATTTTTCAACACTAGATGTTTTGCTCACAGTTGGAAATATTATTGCTGTAATTCCTACTTCAAGAAAAATCAAAATAACATGCTTTGGGGAAAAGTATAAACTGTTATTTTTAATTTTGTTTACAGTGGGCGTATTAATACAATTATACAATAGACGTTCGTTTTACAAAATACTCAGTATCGTCCACTTAGTTATACGGATATTAGGCGATGTTATCTTACTTTCCATGAATTTTTTTACTTTGATTGGGATGTATTTTAAAAAAGAGATGTGGTCCACGTTCATCAATAATTTGAAAATTTTGGAAACAACACTTGAAAAGAGAAAACCTTACATGATAACAGTAGCACTGTCTCATCTAATATACCTGTTAGTCGTTTTTTATGCAAGTTGGTTATCGTACAAACTCTTAAAAAAAGCTTACTTCAAGTGGTTTTTATTTGAAATAGTTCAGTTTTATGTGAAATTTTATTACAATATTTTAATTTATGTGATTCTTGAAATGTTGCTGTCGAGATATAGATTTGTAAAAAGGCTGCTAATAGAAGGAAAAGATATTCAGGTGTTGAAGAAATGTGCTTATAGCCTCTTCGTTTTGAAAGAGACTACTGACATATTTAATAAAATTTTTGGATGGCCTATACTTTTTCTCGTGTTATATACTTCATTAAAACTTCTTTACTATTTTGAGTCGGCCATAAACGACGTTGTTAGAGTGAGAACAGAGTTGATAATCGTTGACATTAGTCTTATACTTATTTATGTGGTATGACGATAACCACTTTGAAGTTATTCATTGAATACTTCTGTTTCAGATCGGAACATTTGCAATTTTCGTAAAATGTGATGACGTGCTTAAAGAAGCTGAAGCTATTTTTGCCTTTTTAGAAAAGATTAAAGCCAAAAATCAAAAACTGCAATACGTTATTGTGACTAACTTTAACGTTTTACCGAAGTTTTCAGCGGCTAGATTTTTCAGTGTGGAAAAATCGACCATATGCAAAATGTTGAGTTCACTTATTACTTTTGTGCTGGTCATATTTCAGCTAAAATTTTTGATGTGGGATGTTTTTGACGAAGCACACCATCGGAAATGAAATAAATCAATGTGTTAAAAATCACATAATTATTTATTTCTACTACTTTCAGTTCATTTGTCATAAAAAGTATCTAGTATCTAGAAGTTATGAAGAAGTAAGGAGACAGTGTCACTTAGGAAACAGTTTATTTTATTGAACAGTAGCCAAATGGTATATTTTGGTATATTTTTAGCAATTTTCAAAGAAATCTAAAATTCATTCAAAGGGAAAAATTTATTATTATCAAGGGACCTAACTCTGCAGCAGGTTAGATTTTACTGATATTGATAACTACAGGATTAATACAAATAGCGTAGTTAATTTGTTTGTGACAAATGTAAATAAAGACAAAACAACAGTCAATAAAACAATTGAAAGTCCAACAGCATTATTAAACCTTTCTACTCCAACAAAAATACTAATACAAGTCATCAATAATAATGAGGTGAATGTACACAAGCAAATCAATAATGTAAAGTAATTCTTAAAAGCATTCTCTGAAAATCTATTTTTCTTCTTTTTCTTCAAGTAGACAAAGATTAGTAAGAACAACAAACTGTAAAAAATTGTTTGGTTCTCAAATTACCTTGTTATGATTTACAAACATGTTATGTTGTTACTTTTTGCCGACAATATCAAATGTTGCAGGATTTCTAACTTCATAAAATGGATTTTTCAACACTGGATATCTTGCTCACAGTTGGAAATGTTGTAGCTGTAATTCCTACTACAAGACAAATTAAAATAACATGTTGTGGGAAAAAGTACAAGTTATTGTTTTTGATTTTGTTTACAGTGGGTATAGCATGTACATTGTACAACAGATGTTCCTTTTACAAAAAACTCAATATCGTCAAGTTGGTTATTCGGATGTTAGTCGATGTGGTCTTGCTCTTCATGAATTTTTATACTTTAATTGCGACGTATTTTAAAAAACAAATGTGGTCGGCGTTTATTGGTAATTTAAAAATTTTGGAGACTACAACACTTGAAAAGAGAAAACCTTACTTGATAATAGTTGTCCTGTCACATGTGATATATTTATCTGTGGTACTCTATGCAAGCTGGTTGTGGTACAAAATCTTAAAAAAACTTTACGTCAAGTGGTTTTTATTTGAATTACTTCAATTTTATATAAAGTTTTATTACAATATTTTAATTTACGTGATTCTTGAAATGGTGCTTTCAAGATACACATTTGTGAAAAGGCTGCTAATGGAAGGACAAAATATAGAAGTTTTAAAAAAATGTGCATATAGTGTCTTCGTTTTGAAAGAGTCTGTGGGCATATTTAATGAAATTTTTGGGTGGCCTATACTTTTTCTCGTGTTTTATACTTTATTGAAAATTCTTTACTATTTTGAATCTGCCATAAGAGACGTTGCTAGCTCAAGAATAGAGCTAATAGTAGCAGATATTACTCTTATATTCACTTATTTGGTACGTCCTTAACTACCTTAACTGTTTTCTGTTACTTTTGCTCTAGGTTGGAATATATGCAATTTTTTTGAAGTGTGACGACGTGCTTAACGAAGCTAGAACAATTTTTGATCTTTTTCAAAAGATCAAAGCCAAGAACCAAAAACTGGAAGACGTAATTGTGATTAACATTAATGTTTTACCGAAATTTTCAGCGGCTAGATTTTTCAGCATTGAAAAATCAGCAATATTTAAAATGCTGAGCACACTTGTAACGTTTGTGCTTGTTATATTTCAGTTTAAATCTCTAATGAGGGATGTTTTCGAAAAACCGGCACCAAAAACGGGATAAATAAATGTCTTCAAAATCAAATCAAACTATTTATTGTCTATCTTTAAATTAGTTTTTGTTTTGTCCTTCAGCCACGTGAAATAAGGTTCCACATTCGTATAAATATTGGGTGATTTATTAGCACATGAGACTCCCCAAGACACAATTCCGACCTGATTTTCATTTTTGTCAAGGAGCGGGCCTCCTGAATCTCCCTGACAGTCGCCTCTTCCTCTTGTGCCTCTTGTGCAAATTTGTGTTGAAAAAATAAGCGATCTATATTTTTTTGCCATTTGTTTTTTACAATTTCGATTGTAGAGTGCTTTCATTTCTACCACCTTGAGTTCATTTGATATGGAAACAGGGACTTTAGGATCAACAGTACCCCAACCAACAACTTCCACAGACTGGTGTAAGGATTTTAGTTTACCAAGAACCACCGGTTTGACACTTTCACAAAATTTTATGGTGTCGCGTAAATATAGGACGGCAATGTCATGTCGAAAAGTTTTCGGATTATAGTCATGATGATATATGCCGTAAATGATAACGTTTCTTATATTGTTCTCAAGCAAATTATTCGAACCATATCTTACTGAAATACTGCTTTGAGTTAACAATATGAATTAGGCTCTTAACTGCTAGTTATATTACGGATCACGTAAATAAAGACAATGGGCTGCTGTTAGAACCAAATTGGAACTAATAATGGTACCACCACATCCATGTTGCTCTTTAAATCCGTATCTAATGGAGACGATAAATTGGTATTTGTGGCTTTGAGCATAACCACCTCCAACTATTCGTGCCTCGGGAACAGATTTTTCGATAAGGTTTTTCCCTAGAACTACATTTTCCGGCAAATAATGAAAACGCAAAGTTATGGACTTACCAGCTGTAATTTTAAACAAAAGTATGGTCATAAGTGTAGTTGTCATTTGAGTTGTAAGTGCTATATGAATAACAATGGAATAAAAGTAAACTAAGCGTGTGAGTTGTAATATTCATAAATGTAAATTTGACGATAAGATTTTTTAAGCAAAGGTTAGGGGCAAGGAAGGTAAAATTGTTTTACCGTGAACAAAGCTAAGCTGTCTCCAAGAGTTTTCAACAATAAAATAAATGCTTAGATATTTAATAACATCGCGTCCAAAATTGCTAGTACTTTTAATACTAGTAGGTATTACTTTTTTTAGTACTTAGGAACCTGCTACGATTTTATTAAATGAGTTGGACGTGCCATAATCAAACTTTTGTCGAAAATACTAAGCAAAATGAATTCTTCTGCGTTTTTGATCGTTACTCAAAATTCGCGACATCCAACGAGTCGTTTTTTTATGTTTTAAATTTTTTGAAACTGCTGAAACTGCCTCAAGTCGTCAGCTATTATTTGCTGTGTCATACTTGTGTCTTAGTTAATTTTAGTCTTTACCTACTATATTCTATTGTCTTTACAAGAGACACATTTCTTTTATTCGTCGAAGAATTTTGGCGTTTTTCGTGCGGTTTATCCTCCACTGAAAAATATCTTTAGAATCTAATTTTTTCTTATGTAGGTGGCAAAAAATTTCAGAGTTCTCCTTATTTAACTTTCTTTCTTGTTTTTATTTTTTTCCATCAGTTTGACGTTTGACTTCAAACTCAAAAAACTATAAGGAATCGAATAACACTATTGCTTAGAAAAAGTTATAAATCAAAACTAACTAATTGAAACAATAAAACACAGACTTTTTTTGAAGAAACCATGTCTTAGGAATAGGATACAGTACCAGTGTTGTAAGCATTAAAGAAGTGCAAATTCATTGCAACACTGTAGAGAAACTGATAAATAAATCTGTAATAATAATAAATTAGAGAAGAGGAATTTAAAATGTAGAAAAATTTATTCGCTGAATGGAAAATATCAGTATTTCACAAAACAATTTAGGACGCATTATTTGCCATATCCGTGCAGTCCATGTCCAAGTCCTCCTCCTAACCCGAGTCCCACACCTCCAAGTCCAAGTCCGACGCCCCCTAAGCCCAGTCCAGCGCCCCCTAACCCCAGCCCAGCGCCCCCATATCCCAGTCCTCCAGCATAGCCTCCAGCGTGTCCAACGACTCCGACAGCAACCGGAGCGGCGGCTACAACAGCAGGACGGCGAACATCAAAACTAGAAGTGGCAGCACTGGAAACCCGGACCGCCGGGGCGGCCACTGCAACAGGCGCTGCGGCGACCACCGGAGCGGCGTGAGCGGTGGTGTAGGTGATGACTCCGGGGTGGATGATGTCGTGTCTTGTCTGTTGACTGACGGCCGTTGGGGCGATGACCGGAGCCGCCACTCCGTGAAGGAGTCCGGGTTTCGCAAGAGCGGACGCAATGGAGACGAGGAAAATGACTATTTTGAACATTTTAGGATGTTCGTTGGTGGAGACTGATGCGGTGGTAATGGTTCGGGTGGTTTTATACCAGGACCGCATGTGAAATGTGGTTGGTGGTTGGCGGTAATCTTAGATTGATTAGATTAGGTTTTCAAGTCTGTTGAAATGTATTCTTATATTTCAGTCCTTTCACAAATTTTTGAAAAAAATCGTGATACGTGGATAAATTACACACAAATTTCAGGTTGCAGAATTTCAAAATTAATAAATTCTCGTAAATGGGGTCCGGCGACCTTATTCTGCATCCAAGAAAACCGCGACTTCAACAAAATTCATGAAATTTTACACACTTGACTGTTGTACATTCATAAAGACCGCTCTCGATTTTTATTAATTTTTTTGTAATAAAGTCGTAGCAGTTTTGTGAGTTTTCGGGCACTAATTGTTAATTTAACTACTAGAAAGTTTTTAGACTAAGTGAATCCTTACCTGCTAGCCCATCGAACCCTGGTATCAGAATTATAAATTTTTACTTAGTTGGTTAAATAATCCGTCTTTTTTATTTAAACGCAAACCAGACTCGTGATTTATTAGAAGATGGTATAATTTGCCAACAATAAGTAGGTAAACAATTTAAAATTTGAGGTAGGTATACGTACTAAGCTGAAAATCAAAAATTTGTTAAGGGGTTGCTATTTTTTCGTTAATTAATTGCGATTATTTTGTTAAAAAAAACTACAGAAACGTTTGATGTTATTCTTCAACCCCATTAGAGATTAGGGGAAATTCTGTAAATAGAATTTTTTCTAAATAAAGTTTTAATTCAAGTAAAACGCATTTTTCGCTTTTCGTAAAAGAAAATCGTACAATTAAGCTGTGAACACCTAATGATTTATAATCAACATTTTTGCTGTCACTTTTTAGTTAATTTAGGAAGAAGGATTAATCCTAAAATAAACCTTATTGAGAGCGTGTACAAAAAATAAATTAATCAGTTGAGCAAATTATATATATATTTTAGCACTCCAGGCCTAGTTGGCCCATGGCTTTATGTATTATTCTTTTCCACTTTTCCCTGTCTTCCGCCTTGCTTTTCCAGTCTGTTACTTTAATTTGTCTCAGATCTTCCTTCAGTTCTTCCTTCCATCTTGTGCGGGGTCTTCCTCTTCGTCTTCTTCCTCCAATAGTTGTTTCGAGAATTTTCTTCGGTATTCTTTCGAAATCCATTCTTTGAACATGTCCCAGTCATCGAATTCTCTGCGCTTTTATCACTGGTACTATGTTTGGTTCGCCATACAGCTGCTTCAGTTCCTCGTTGGTTCTTCTATACCATAGCTCATCTATTTTCTTTCCTCCAAAGATAGCTCTCAGAACCTTTCTTTTCCATCTTCCTTACCATTCTGATCTGCCTTGGTCAATGTCCAACTTTCACAACCGTACGTCACCATAGGCCTTATTACCGCTTTATAGACTCTCAGTTTTAATGCTCGTGATACTTTTTTGTTCTTTATTATGGAGGTCAAAGAATGAAGTGCTTTATTTCCTGTTAGTGTTCTCGCTTGTATTTCTTCTTTTATTTCTGGTTTTCTTGTGATCACAGTTCCTAAGTATACAAAACTTTTTACTTCTTCAAAATTATATCTTTTTTCTATTTCTGTTGTTATACTTAATTTTCCTCCTGGTGTGTACTGTTGTTCTGACCATTTCATGTATTTTGTTTTATTTTCGTTTATAATTAATCCCCTTTTTCTTGCTTCCCTTTCTAGGCTCAACACTACTTTTTTCAGTTCCTCTGCACTTCTTGTTAGAATTACTACGTCATCCGCGAATGCAAGACATTGGTGTCTTTTATGGTATATAAGTCCGTTTCTATGTATTCCTGCGTCTCTTATCACTTTTTCTACGACAAAATTAAATAGTATCGACGATACGGGGTCTCCTTGACATAAGCCTTCCTTTACTTTAAACAGTTTAAACTTTTCAGAAAGCTTTTCTTTTATTCTGACTCTGTTTTCCGTACATTCTAGCGTTGCTTTTACCATCCCTAACAGCTTTCCGTTTACTCCTAATTCTTCCATCTCCTCATATAGTTTTTGTCTAATCACCCTATCATAAGCTTGTTTAAAGTATATGAATAATAAATGCGTCTCTTTATTAAATTCGTAGTTTTCGGCTTGCAGCTCTCGTAGGGTGAATATGTGGTCAGTTACGGACCTTCCTCTTCTAAAACAGCTTTGGTACTCCCCCACTATTGTTTCCATTTTTTGTGTTAACATGTTTTTAATATGTATTGCAAGAACTTTGTAAGCAACGTTGAGTAATGCTATTCCTCGGTAATTTGAGCAAATTATACTGTTGTTTAAATTTTCTTGTTATTTGTTATTATTTATTTATTATTTTTAGAACAGAAAAAATGATAAGGTAGTAAAGAAGCCCATTTCACTAGGAATCAGTTTATTCACAGAAATTTATCAAAATAAATATGTACAAAATCATCAGGCGGCAATAAATAAATTAACCATCAAGGCACTAGCTTAGAAGTGGTGAAGTCCGCCGTAGGCGAAAGCGGGGGCGGCGGCATAGGACAAAGCTGGAGCAGCATGGACAGCTTTGACTACGGGGGCGGCGTAGGAAACTACGGGAGCGGCTTTGACAACGGGGGCAGCAGCGACAACTGGGACAGCAGTCTTAGAGATCTGCAAAACAATTTCAGCGTTAGTTGAACACATTCACCTGCAGATGGAAGCACTTAGATTTTTGCATAATTTTTGAAAATGTGAATTACTTTGAAGGTGTTTTGGTAAGAGGTGGCGACTGGGACGGCGGTTTTGACGGCTACGGGGGCAGCGGCGACGTGAGCGACGGGGGCAGCGTAGTGAGCGACAGGGGCGGCGGCATAGTGAGCGACGGGGGCGGCGTAATGGGCGACAGGGGCAACGTGGGCCACTGGGGCGGCTACGACGGGGGCAGAGTAGGCCAAACCAAGATTGCCGGCTTTAGCAACGGCCAAGAGGGAGAGAGCAACTACCTGCAGAAAAATATTTTCAATAAACGCACTGTTTCTTTTTTTTTCAATTTTGACTTACGAATTTGAACATTTTTGTAATTTGTTGGTTCGTTCTGTGGAATCGAATGACGATTGGGGTATTGGGTGCTGCTTTTATAGTGAATCTTTGGGTCTAAACTCTGGGTAGCAGAATGTTCTGGGTCAGGGTTATGATGTAACAAGGACCCCGTTTCACTTTCATTCGATTGTTGCTACCCATTGCGATGATTTACTGAAATGTAGTGCCAATTTTGTTTCCAAAAATAATCGTAGGCTTTCATCACATTCAAAATCACGATTAACCCGGTCAAAAGGTGAGTTTTTATGATTTTAAATAACAAATCTAACAATAATAATGCTTTCATTTTATTAAATTTTATTTTTTATTTTGTTTTTTTACTTATAATAAGTGACCCACCCTGACTATTTATTGCTCAATCTATTATTAGTATTACATAAACATTTCAAACATTAATTACCGAATCTCGGGTTTGTAAATGTGTGATAAAACCAAAGTGGCCAAAATTGGCATTTTTTTTATAAGATTATTTTATTTCTAATTAAAAATGTTGCTACAATTTTATGGTCAATTACTAATAAAAGCTTTAAATCTTGATCTAAATCTAAATTGTTGTAAGAACTAATTTCTTATTACAATAAGAGGATAATTAATTAACTTTTATGAGGTAACAGTGGCACATTTTGTCACAATAAATCTGTAACGTTTTGTTACAAAATGCGTTATTTTATTACTATAATAATTAGATATGTTAAATTCATTAATTTTAGCGGCGCAGCGTCTTATTTAGAAAGTTCAAGTGAGTTTTCCGTCATATAGAGTATTTCAATGTAAAATGATCATGGTCAAGATTAACTGAAGTAATAAATAAGATATTTATTGTTTGAAAATACTCATTTAAAAAACATTCGTTTTGTTAATAGTTTTGTGGCAAGGTGAGACTTGTTTAAGATGCATATCTTTGATTGTTCTTTTCAGAAAAAAACAGTTTCTGTTGCGTTAAATTACGAGAACTTCTCACTTGATTATCGGAACTGTTATTATAATTTTATAAATGGTGTTTTCTAAATTTCATTGACTTTAACCTTATAAGACTGTAATTAGCATAATATTAATCATAACGACCTAGAAAAATTGGTATTCGTAATATATTGTATTTTTCGTGCATATTAAGTAGGGACAGCTTCATTTCAGTTAATTACACATTATTGCTTGTAAAATAATAATAGTCAGTACAGTTTTATGTTGATATAATTAAGAATTATTTGAATAAATTTAAGATGTATCGTCTCGCAATTTAGAACTAAAAGTTTACTAATTCAAATAAGTAAAAAAAAATTAGTTTATCGAAATCTAGAAACATTAAAAATTTGTAACTGTAAGTATAGTTGCTAAAAATAAAACAAATTTATTTCACTAATTAAATAAAACATAATAGATTGGTTTACATTTTATTGCCAATATTTCAAGATTTACCGGTTCTGAATTTCAAGGAAATTGCAATTTCTCAATAAGCTTGTTTAGTTGAAAACAAAAATTTAATTAATAGTGTGTAGTTCTAGTGTGTGGGATGATGTATGAAATGGAATAATATATTGTTTCGCATAACATTATAATACATTAGAAAATTAAACAAGTAGGTACAAAGTTAGCAAGATTGTGCTTCTTTATAGGTAGATATTAAAATGATCCCTCGAATAAATTCAAATAATGAATAAAAAGGGCTTATTATTGAAACTATTAAATTGATTATTGTAATCAAATGAAGAATTAACTGATCACTTGACCAAATTAAACCAGACATCATCAGATGCTCAGATTTACGAACTAAAAACAGATTAACTTTTAACCGTGAATTAATTTTAATTCAGGTTTAGGTAATACATTTTTACTCACATTTTGAGTAAGTATTTTTAGAATCATCAGTAATGATTTTTTTTTATATTCTATCTAAAGGTATCAGTGAGGCAAGAACTTGTTTAATGCTGCCTATTTCAAACTTACAAAAAATTTGTTAAAAATAAATCAATATAATTTTTAAAAAGGAAAATTTATGGCAGTGTACCTACTTACCTTTCACTAAATACAAATGCAGATTTTACTTATAGATAAAGTTAAATATTCATTGAGTTTAAAAAGTAATAAAAAACAATATGATACAATTTCTTGAATTGTAAGAACTAAGAAAATATCCTCTGCAATCTGAAAATTATAAGGTAGGTAATTCTGTTATTCTTTTTTTGGTTACTGGTAACAAATATACATAATTGTAATATTTTTAAAGTAATAATAATAACTTGTAACGAAATAAAAAACAAGTACCAATATTTTTCCACTTTTTATTTTAATAAAATACCAAAAATAAATTATCCTTAAACTTAAATCTAACGCTCTTCGTCGTATTATTACACGACTTAAATCCCTTTAATTCCAATTTCTTCTCCTAATCCTCTCAAACCAATTTTTCCGATTCCGATACCTCCAAGACCTACACTTCCAATATGAGCTACAGCTATAGGAGCGTGAGCTACAGCTATAGGTGCGTGAGCTACTGCTATAGGAGCGTGTGCTACAGCTACAGGAGCGTGAGCTACAGCTACGGGAGCGTGTGCAACAACAGCAGTTGGATGCAGGCTAATTTGGTTATAGTTTTGGTACGAAGTGGCGCCGACTGTTTTAACCACAGGGGCAGCTACAGCAACAGGAGCAGCAGCCACGACAGCTCCATGTCCGATTCCTTCAAGTCCTCCGATTCCTAATCCTGTTGTGATAACGCCAGCATTGGCGCCATAAATGGCAGCAACGAACACAAGCTGGAAATAAAATTCACTCATTGTTACATTTTGTAATTTATTCACTTACCAATTTGAACATGATGGTAATAATGGTTTGGTGTCTGCGGTGGAGACTGAATGCTGTGGATAAATTACGGTTGGGGTTTTATACCATTAAGGCCCCACTGTGTATAGTAACCTAGTTCAGATCTTCAATAGAAACGTATTAGATATACGCATATGACATTGCCATTGATAATGAATTATGAACTGTATTGCATGTATGAATAAATACTACTAATTGTAGAAAATTGATTAAAATGTAATCTTTTTATTTTGTAATGGTAACGACGTTATTTACTTGACCGATATTAGTAGATTTTTGTTGTCTTTCAAGTCATATATTACATATTTCGAATAAATGTCTTGTAAAAGGATATTGCGGCCGGCTAGTATTAGGCTTTAAAATTTTAATTGCGACTGCATATTATTCTAATTTCTAGTATTTGCATAATAAGCTTGCACTTGAATTTATACTAATAATCATGTAAGTCGGAAAATTAATAGAATCAGGTAAAGGTTCTGAGAAGGTAAAGGTTTCAGAATTTTATTTCTTTTGTCAGCTCATAAAAAAGAATATGGTTATTTGATTTTTTGATCTAATCTAACGATTTTAACTAAAAATAAAATGTCAATACGAGAATGGCACAAATAACGTTAAAGTAATTAGTAATACAAAGTCATAGTATTAATTATACCATTTATTTAAATTAAACCAAAAAGCACCAAACAAAGCAAAAAAATTTACGAGTATAACTTGTATTTTTACGGTTGCGTATTAATAAATTCAGCAACTTCTTGCTGTCCAATAAATTATTTTTATATGCTGCGATATACATAGTTTGTTTAAGTACATTGTACCTAAGAGAAGTACTAAATTATTGCTTGCAGTTTTCTAAAAACCAGCCGATTTTTTTATTTACTCTGTAAATTAGACTGAATGTGTGGCACTATCTATTTGTAAATTCAGTAGACTTTTCATCAAAAGTCTTTAATAAAAACGGCAGATAATGTCTAGTGAAATATTTTTATCGACTTGTTATGGTAAACTCAATAGTTAAGACAAATAGCATGACCTATTTTAAAACCATTAAGTAAAAGCATTTGCTGCAGTGGGTTGTGATCTTAATTCACTTTATTGTAAAAATAATAGAAATGTTTTGAGACATTATTGCAAAGCTGTCAATCTACTGGTATCATAAAAATAACTGTTTATTCGTCCCAGATAGACATATAATACCCTTCTTTTAAGATTAAAATTGTAAAAGACCTTTAACTATGTGGTTTAATAATTTTTTCCACTGAAAATACTGAAAAATTATTAAATAGGAGGAATACTTAACTCATACCAAACAACAGTACAGGAGGTTTAGTAAAGGTACTCGTGGACATGTTTATTGCGTTTATAAATAAAAGGATTTTGGTGACGTTCCGCTTTTTATTTCTCGATTCAAATACAGGGAGAGTCAGTTGTAAAGTATTATTTCAGAAACCCAAAAAATTTCTATTATTTTATATTTTTTTATTATTATCAGAAAGAAATACTGTAGTACTGCCGAAAAAATAAAAATTAAAAATTGTGACATGTTACTCAAAAACCAATAAGAGCGATAATAAATGTTGCACTTACTTATGTAAACTGTTACTTTTTTTGTTGATTTTATTAAAAACGTTCTCCCAAATTTTTGTTTATTTACCTAGTTCCTTTATTGATTACCGGTCTTCCGGCCTTTTACGGATTCAACGTCGATGGTTAAAATTTTATATAACGTACACATTAATACTCCCTTGACTAAACCATACACATTTTTACACATAAGAGACTTTTTCTATGTCAAATTGAGCGTTGTTTATGTGGCGGTTGTAAATTTTTATTTTAATAAAATCGATCAGATTTTTTTATGAAAAATGAGCCATAACAATAAAATATGAATTTTGTGCGGTGCTTTTGGTTCAGTCTGTATAATAAGTTATTTGATTTTGTGTTAATTTCAATCTTTAAAGTACCGTTATTATTATTATCATTTTGCTTTTATTAAGTTCTTTATTTAGGTAATCTACTATTACTTAAAATTTGAAACCAATTTCTGCCTAGTTTGTTTCTCATATCTTACGAATCATTCTGGATTCCCATGACGTAATAAAAAATATTTAATTAAATTAAATGACTGTAGATAATTTTAGAAAATAATTACTAATTAGGTACAATCTGCGATCAAACTTTTATTGTAGTTTGTTTAATTAAATTGGTGGTTTAGTAACTTAAATTTAAACACAAAAAATGTCAGAGTCATAAAAATAGTAACTCTTTTTATCAAACCCAATTAAAAGACAAAATTTGTAATGGATCGTTTATTTTCGAAGCATTTCCAAAGAAATAAATAAAAATTTACAAATCCCTATAAGTAAACGTGGCTCATCTCTTCACCGTGGGCCCCTAATGGAGAAGACCATGGCCAAACCCAAGTCCATGTCCGTAACCGACGGCAACGGGAGCGTGAGCCACGGCAATGGGAGCATGGGCTACGGCAACGGGGGCGGCAACAGCGTGGGTGGCAACTACTGGGGCTGGGTGTACGCTGATTTGGTTGGAGTTTTGGTATGAGGTGGCAACGGGGGCATGGGCTACAGCTACGGGGGCATGGGCAACAGCCAAGGGGGCCACAACGGCCCCATGGCCAATGATGCCAGCGTTGGCGGCGCAGACGGCCATAGCGAGGACTACCTGCAATAACAACGGCCAATTATCCACATCGAATAGTCACTATAGTCACTTACAAATTTGAACATTTTGCTTGCTTAGTCGTATTGGGCACTAGACTTTGACTGGTTTGTCTACGAGCTTGAGTCTGTTTTATAGCAAGCTGCCCCACTGTACCCCCAATCTAGGGCAAGGGTCCTTTCATTATTTTCAAACTAAAATCATAAATATGATAGTATCTGCTCCAGAACAGTTGCGTAGTCAATATCGTTGTTAGTTGGCTCTAAAGCTATTACACAAGAGGTAGCAGATTGGTTGGGACGTATAAAATTACAAAAAAAAATGGAACCGCAAACCCCCATTTCCACAATCAAAACAATCCCAAGAGAAAGATTTTAAGTGTCGAAATTTGCCACAGATTTGCTAAAAAACATGTGATAATGAACCACTTTTTAAAGGTGTTAAAAGTAATGACTAATGATTCAGTTTCGACATAAAGAGACAAAAAATCTCACGCAATTTTGAAAATCCTTTCAACACATACATACCGATCACAGTTGAGCAATTGTGTAGTGATTTGTGTAATAAGAGATATGATTATAAGGATTTGCGAAAAAATGGTCCGGAACGCTTTCTATGCATGTGTTTTACTGTAAAACTTGTTCGGGATTTTTCGATACAATACTGCATTCGTTGTAACGCTTCGTTGGGTTTTCTTACCAACGTTTTAACTAAATACAACACGCTTGTGACCTATTACTAATGCATTTAATAAGTAAGAAATGCAACAAGTGTCTGATCTTAAAGCAGGAAAACATATAAATTATTTTAAGTTTTTTATCTAGTAGTTAAGTATTAAACACATCAAGGAACAAATACCTATAAGAGGTATGCATTATGCATTATGCATTGTGTTTTTTTAAGAGAAGTGTTTTTTGTTCTTTTTATTATGAAAGGAAATGAGAGTTGGCCGGATTGTTTTTTGAGGCTTCAAAATCGAGAGCTTTCAGTTAGTAAGCTTATTCAAGCTTGCGAAATTTCTTACGACTATTGTATACTGTACCGAGAGAAGTGCTGAAACGCTTATTATTTTTGGAAGTTTAGTACTTACTAGGAGGTATGAGAATAATACGCTTATTAGCTTATTACTCCTATTATAAATTTCTTCTTATTAATTCAACCTTGCACG
This sequence comes from Tribolium freemani, assembly GCA_939628115.1. Taxonomy (NCBI): domain Eukaryota; kingdom Metazoa; phylum Arthropoda; class Insecta; order Coleoptera; family Tenebrionidae; genus Tribolium; species Tribolium freemani. The sequence continues at coordinate 11,108,019 of OW626785.1, read as the reverse complement.
ATTTATTCTAACACCTTTCGTATGTATTGGCAGTGCTAATTTTACACAAGTAAAAAAATTAAATTGACTTTATAGTTATCGATTAACACTAGATTATATATTATTATTTAATGTTTTATCTAAGTGTACCTATAATATTAAACCAACCTTTACAAGAGTGATTATAATTACCTCAAGCTTGTATGCTTTCAATGTTATGGATTTTCTACTATAGATCCCTACCTAACTAATTATCAAACTAAAAATCAAATTAGGTATGTGCATTATTCATATTTTCTTGAACTACAGCCATATTTCATATAAAACAAACCAATTAGGTTTTATATGTAGCGTGAAATATCCTCGAGTCAATAGATTTTTCATTTCATTAAATTGCAACAACCATTAACAAGTTCTCATTTTGTGTTACTGAGTCATGGGTATTAAGAATAAACAACCTCCAATAATAAGTACAGTCATTTTTTTCTTCGCTAAATTGTGGACATAAGTGTAGCAAGGACAACATCTTTTAGATTTGTTGGATTTGCGTTTTTATTGTTGTGACAATAACTGCCACAAAAAATCAAACGATACTTTACAGCAAAGTAACGAAAATTGGCCAAAACACAGTAAATAGTGAAAGGAAGTTGGGGAGAAAATACCAAATCCACAAAAATCCAAATTCTTTTCTTTCAAAAAAGTTATATAACAAAAATATATCAAACTAAAGGAAAATAAACCTAACAATTTTTTTATTTAAAATTTAAAAACTTCTTAATTCCAAGCAATAAACTAAATATTTTTAAAATTTAAAATCTAATGTTTATTTGGAGGTTTATCAAATCAACAAATCACCGTCCATCAAGTTGCCTCTGGCTGGTCATTTGGCAGACATTGTATAAAGCCAACTTGATGGAAGATTATCTATAATCACTTTGTATATCTATGCTAAATTATTATAATATACTAGAATTATACTAAATTATACTATATAAAGTTTTGGATGTAGAAATTTTTGGGCTTATTTTTTTAAAATTATTCTTCTCAACGCAGTTTTAACATTTTATGTAGAAAGTGAATTCGGCTGTAGCTTTAGATGCAAGACAAAGCTTCGAATGCAAATTGTTGGCTGTGTCCGCACACCGGTAACAATGTTACGTCACATCAGATATATCACCTATAAAGGTAGACAGATTTGGTATATTTAATTTAATTCTAAGTGCACTTGTTCTACTTTCACGAAGTGCACCAGCTGACCGTGACGGACACACCTACCGTAGGTAACTCAAGTAACGCTCTAGGAATTAGTGTACCTACGTGAAGAGAATTTGTTGTGTCCAAATGACATAACATGTTACCTACACAATACCTCACCATAACTTTTGCAAAGGCAATGTTTGCACACGTTGTAACAACATTTTATTTTTTCTGGTACAAAATAGCAGTTCTTGGTTTCCATTAAATTATCCATTTCTACAAGTGTGTTCAAAGTGTGTTTTTTATTTTTAATCTTAAGCATGCAAGGCTAAAAACATTCACTAAAGCTAACCGTAATTTATGATTATGTCCATTTCTTAAATGATCAAAAAATTAGAATATTATGTCTTCTTAATTATTTGTATATGGTTCCATTTTGGTAACCTAATAAATAAGATTTCCAAGGCTGATTCAAGACCAGTATCGGTTAAAAATGTACTGATTATGTATAATATAATTACGCTTTCATTGCCACATATTTTTAAAATCACTTGAAATTATGGGAAAAATAGGGCAACTCGGCCACTACCGACTATACTCTAAAAAAAAAAAAAAAACTTAACGACATAGTAACGTGTTAATTTATTGAAGTATTTGACAAATGTCTCTAATCACTTTAAATGTTATAAATATGTCTTGAAATAATTAATCTTGATAATCCGGTTTCTTATAACCTACTTAAAAATTGATAATATACTTGTATAAAATCTGATAAATCAATTTGCCAGTTTTCAGTCTGCAGAGCAAATCAGAGCTACCTACTAAAGTTAGTAGAAAACTGAGAACGTGTTTGATTACTCGTAGGAACACTAAACGTAAAATGTAAAATGAAACAGTGCTTACAAATAATAAAACTCTTGCTAATAACTCTATTTAAGTGAAGGTGTTTTACTTTATTGTTGAAACCGTGGTAAGACTTAACGTAAAACAATACTTTATTTATTAAAGTATACCATAAACTGACCTGAACTGAACACTTACAAAATGTTTGTTGTTAGAAAATACAGCAATCTGAAGCAATCTATTTTGTTTAGATCTATAATTAAATTAAACTCTAATCAGATTGCAAAATTAGGTTTCAAAAATTACTAAACTTGTGTTTGTTGAAAATTTGCATATTATAATCATTCACTCTATCACTCTACAACTAGATAAATAGTCATATTAATTGATACAGAGCTTAATAATTGTTTAAAATTAGAATAATTTAAATAATTTAAGGTACTAGGTAGGTACTTTAGTAGTCAAGGAGTTGCGAATAAATTGTATTTTTTAAATGTTTTGCGATTTAATAAAATTTAAAATCAAGAATGTTTTTGGATTTTATGACTTGAAGACAAATACGAAAAAAGCCACACTTAATTTAACAGAGCGGCCGGCATGCTGGCATAAGTTTATCATAAAGCTTACTTGAAATAATTAATTTTGCAAAAGCATTTAAATTTATATTGCGTATACCTATTTATAAATCCATAGAATGTTTGAGTTAGTGGTTACTGTCATGGCCGATAAATGGTCAAGGCCATTATCATCTCAATTTGCTTTCAACAAGAATATGAATTTATCGATGAAAATCATCATGTTTTGAGGCAAAATTTCCATAATAGCTAGGAAGTTCCAAAAATAAAAATTTGTTAATATCTAACACAATTTCAATATAAAAAATTACAAAATTGTACATATAATAAAATGCTGCCTTGGTTCAGTGAATTTAAAAGCTACAGGATCCAACAGGATTATCCTTTATATACAAGCCTTCGAGGTAGTCTGTATTCGCGGTCATAGTCACATGACTTCCTTTTTTGCCATCACATGACTACATGCAGAACTACATGTTACAACTACAGATTTTCCACCTTTCACCGGGTTAATGCTGGGAGCAACTTTTCTGATTTATGGCCTTATTGATATTTGAAATAAAATTATTTCAAAACTATGTTTGTTTATATTTACTCAAAGATACCTATACGTCAAATCCGGAGTCGACAATCGTCCTTTATTTCAAAAAACAATGTCTACACAGAGTGTACCTAGTTTGTCGTTTAATTTATTAAAAGCCAAGTGCCTGTGGCTGGTTTGTCCAAAAATAATAAAAATAAAATAATAACATTAAGTTTATGAAAAATTATACAAATTTTTTTATTTTATTTTTGTTATTATTAAAGAGGCAAAACAATGTTTCATTTTGATGGATATTTTTGTTTTGTTTGGGGAAATTAAAAACTTCGTTTTACTTTATAATATTTATTGTGGAAAAGTATATCTCACATAAAATTATGTACAACATTTTTAGTACCTATGAAGCATTGCTTATCACCTTGCAAACGCAACAGGCGCTACAGCGGGAGCTACTTCTGGATAAGCAGCCGGTGCAACAGCAGGAAGTGTAGCGGGAGCCACAGCATGGATAGATCTGGCTTGCAGTCCAGCAGGAGCGGGAAGAAGTGGGCCTGCATATCCAGCTGGAGCGACAGCTCCAAATGGTGGCGGAACTACAGCACGAGGAACGACTGGAGCAACGGCAGGTGCCACGGCGGAATATACAGTTGGAGCTAACACTCCAGGCGCTGGTAAAATTCCTGTGGCTACGCTACTGGTATATGGGTAGACGCTCGGTGGAAAGAATTGTCGAAATGCAACAGGTGCTTCGACCGATGGCAGGAACTGCGATCCCGTTATGAATGTTACTTGGAGTAGCAGACATGTAGCAAGGATCTGGAATTGATACAATTCTGTTTTCATTGATTTTAAATTTTTAAACTTACGTTTATGTAATTCATTGTAAATTCTGTTGTTTATCGTGTTTAGATAAGTGATCTACTGATAAATTTACTTTAGTCGCCGGCTATATATACGAATAAGAACATCTTCTATTGTTTCGTCATTATAGGAAGTAAAGTGAAATCGAAATCAATCGATAGTTTGGACGTGATTTGTAGCACTAAACAGTAGTAGGATATAAATTGTTACTTCTGGGCCAGGGCATTTGGCGTCTTAAAAATCAAGGTAGAATCTTACAAATTTAACTGTTTTCCCAAAAGTCAACAACTAAAAAAGGCCCAAGATCACTCAAAATGCATTAATTTTTATCCACCCCAAAAGTATCCAAATATGTGTAGACCACCAAAAATTGGGCACATGAAAAAACAGGGTAGAATCCTACAAATTTGTTGTTTTTCTAAAAGTAAACATCCGAAAAAGATCTAAAAAACCTACAAAATGCCTTGTTTTTAAGCCCCCAAAATGACTTTTTATTTCTGGACCAGGACATTTGGCGTCTTAAAAATCAAGGCAAAATCTTACAAATTTAGGTGTTTGCCCAAAAGCAAACAACCGAATAGGGCCTAAAACCTCTCAAAAATCATGAATTTTTATCCACCCCAAAAGTTCCCAAATATGTGTAGGCCACCAAAAGTTGGGCACACGAAAAACAGGGTACAATCCTACAAATTTACTGTTTTCCCAAAAGTAACCATCCGAAAAAGATCTAAAAAACTTACAAAATGCCTTGATTTTAGACACCCCAAAAATAGCTTTTCCTTTTTGGACCAAGCCAATTGGCGCATGGAAAAAATCAATGAAAAACAACTTAAAGCGACTTAAAATCCTCGACACTCCAAGTAAAATTACTTTAAAAACCTTTATAAATTCCCTAGTTTTTAGATACCCCAAAAATAGCTTTTCATTTCTGGACCAAGCCAATTGGCGCATGCCAAAGGTCTTAAAAACAATATTAAATAAATATTTATTGTGATATTATTCTGTATTTATATTATTTTGCAATGTTTTAGTCATCTCTTGCTTGCTTTTTAAATTTTGTATCTTTAATTACAATAGACTACATTTTGTTCAGATCCATGCTAATTTTTTTATTGATTAAAAAAATGAAATTCGCTTCGCATGCTACGCACTAGTGTACATAACAATTATTGTATCCAAATTAAATTTATTTTTTAAAGGTAAAACACGCACGTAATACGCTGAATACGCTCAATCGAGCAGCGCTTAAATTTAATAACGAATCGAGCGTCGAGCGTTGGTATCCTTCAAAAATACGCTGACACATCGGCCTACTCGTTTAAAAAAACGGATTTACTGTAAACCGTTATAGAAATTGTTCTTATTTTTATCGTAGCATTCAACGACAGGCAACCAACAATGTCATTATTGTTACGTAGTTATAATTTGTTTTTGTAACACAACTTACTAAATTTGAGGCTTTTTATAATTTTGTGATTGTGATATTAAAAAGCTTACATATTTTTATATTAAAGTTTAATGCAAAACCATAATATGGATGGCGCCATCTGTGCGCGGCGCTGTTTCGGTCGATAATTCAGTTCGGCTTTTTACTTGTCGGTTGCGTGTTGCGTACGTACAGTTGACAGTTGACCATAGATAATACGGACTGTTTATAAAAGACTGTAGGATCTCAGGTGGTTCTGAAATTTGAATTTGCCGCATTTAATTATTTCGTTTCTATGAATTTTCTGAGAAGTACCAATTTTTTTCTACCCAGGCAACCAGTAAGACCAATTTTTTTATATACCAACATTGTTCGTTTTTTCTTGAAAAAGCGGCAAACTTTTAATACTTACTATGATCCTACATTCATTTATAGACAGATTGTATAATACATAGAACAAGAGAGAGGATAGAATTGAATCTTTCCTTGTTGGTGGCGGTTGAAAGACTGCAGCGCCATCAGTAGGTGGTCGCGAGCATAATGGCGGGTAATTTAAATGACTCCAACCTTTACTTAGGCTCTTTTATTGTGGAATTTGCAAGAGATAAAGGTAGAAATATTTGTGTATTTCTGAAGAAACATCTTGGATGCATAATCCTCATTCTTAAATTCTTACAACAAATTGCCCTTAATACCATTTGGTCCATATATGCTCGTATCTGATGATGACTTCTTTAGCACAGGACTTTGTGTCCACACCATAAAAGCAATCATTTTGGAAAATGTTCCAATTTTTGAAGATTACGAAATCGATGTTATTTAATGTTTGTTTTTGTAATTCAGAATTGAGTACCTAATTGACACTGTAACAACTACAAAGCAAACATAACAAACTGTAAAAATTAATTTTGTTGTGAGTACCTGTGCCATAGGCGTAACGTAGTCTAAACGCTCGTTTTAAAAAACACATTCTGATTACACACCCGAAAGTAAAGTAATGCGACGGAAACACTGATAGTGGTGATATTAATAAAGAAAAAATATCTGAAAATACAAGAAACAAATACGAAAAACGTGAAAAGACACCAAGTTAACACATTTTTGACAGAATTTTCACTGTCATTAACAGCTTTTTTTTGGTTTTTTCATTTAAATTTTTGTAAATGTCGGTAAAGAAAACTGTAAAAAAATGACAGTGGCGCCTCTACTGGAGTGGAGTATATACTAATTTCGTAGTCACGACGATAATGGTAAAAGGACAGTGTTTCAACTCCCCCCCCCCTTCCCTACGCCACGACCAACTGTATCAATCTCCGCTTGCTTCGCTTCTCTTCGATACGGCCATACCGCTCGGTTAAAAAACTGTTCCGATCTAGTAACCGAGATGGTGTTCGGCACGTGCTGCCCCCAAATTATTTGAACTTGTCAAATTTGAAGGTGTCAAATAATGTGAATCAAAACGAGTGTTACCCCACCGTACAATGGGAAAGAAATGTGTGATTTGTGGAAAAGAGGCTTCTTTTCGTTTGTACCGTCGTCTGCGACGATTTGTATGAATTTTATTTTTCAAGAGATGAGTAGATGACACTAATGACACTAACAAGACAGGTAAATTATAACCTCGAAGCACCACTCTGACTTCTGACCTGACGTCTGACATCATTTTAATTCACATACTTGTCACTTGGGTGCTCTGCCTGCCGAACTTTCGTTTCCAAGGTCAAGAATTTGGTTTCTTATGGACAAATCGACAAGCGGTATAGCCGTATCGGAGAGAAGCGAAGCAAGCGTAGATTGATACAGTTGGTCGTGCCTACGCCAAAATTCAACTGGGACTTGAGAAAATTTTAGGACCATTTGAAAGTGTTTCTGGTAGATGGCGCTATTTTGTTGACACTTATAAAAAATTGCCCACGTTCCGTAAATAAAATCAGAGTTTAAAATTGTAAAACTCAAAACGGCAAGTGCACTGGTAATACAATTGGCATTATCAATAATTTTTTTTCATATTTGAGTTGTGAGAATGTCAAATTTTTCTCGCAGCGACCTCATGCGTCAGGTTTCCGAAATGGTCCCACAATCAAACAAAGTTATAAAAAACGGTACAAATAAAATACTTTCACTACGTACGCAATCCTTTGGCACTTTAATGTAAGAAAATTACCAAACAAATATTTCAAATAAAGATTTTCGTTTTTTTTTTTTGTATTTGTGGTGGCGGCATCTACCAACAGTTTTCTGAAATGGTCCCATCTTTGTGCTGTGCCTAAGTTGACAGATTTAGGGGGGAGTTCAGACACTGTAAGTCTTACATTACCGTTCACACTTAAGTACATTCAAAATGATGTGGGATACAGAATCAATGAAATTATTAAATTCATCGCGATCCATCGGCACTTTGTTGTATCTTCAGGCGCAGAACTTGTGACGGTTGAACAAAGGATGGACAAAGACACATTTTTACAGCCGACACACCAAACTTCAAGTTTTACAAGACCCTTTTTGAACTGAGGCTGATCACATTGTGGAAATCCTCAGGTTGAAACGCGTCGTGTAAAACGCAAAGCTTCGTGTGTCGGGTGTAAAACTGTGTTTTTGTTCATCAAATATCTCTTGGTTTCTTGTCCAGTACAAGGATGGTTTGAATTTCCCTCCAAGCGATACAACTAGCGCTTTGGTGATATTACCAGTAACCTCAACCTACATTTGTGGTGGGGACAACAGTGTCGCCAATCTATAACCAATATATCTATCTATAATCTATGGTTGGTTGTATGTAACTGTTCTGTGAGCTGTCGAATCATTTTTAACAAGTAAGTCATGTCTTGATATTTATAAAATGTTATATCGTATATTTCAATGAAATTGGCATCGCAGGGGACTGTTTAAATGCAATTTTATTTTATTTTGGTAACCATGATAATTATAGTGTTTTCATATTTCTGTGTTTATGAAACTGCGTATTGTTCTTGTCAACATTTGACATTAGAATTTCTCATTTTGTTCAATTTCACAGTTCAACTTTAACCCCACTTTTAACAAAATGACAGATCTAGTTACATTTTGTGTAAAGGCTGTTTTAGATCGTAAAGATAGTTTACACAATCATGGCTTACTGCTATGCCAATTTCATTGAAATCGATTATAAGTAAAATGTAATTCGTCTGACGTTATGTTCATTTTCAACGGTTGTGTCTAAAATTAAAGTAAATCAAGTAACTGAATCCTGACCCACGAACGTGGTTTTTATATTGTTGTAATCGTTTTTCATTTTCATAAAAGTAAAACATTGTTTTCGCGTCCAGAACATGGTAGTAATTAATAACTAGAATAATTATATTTATTATACTGTTATCACTGGGAAGTTGTAACACGTGTTGTACGGTAGGCAATTGCTTATCTGAATTTGTGTTTTTGTAAAGGTTTTTAAATATCGCAGAGAAAATATCTGCTTAAAGCTGACTCGTACTGTAAGTTGTTTCTATTCTTAGTTTGCTAGTATCATAATATAATGTAGCTATTTTTTATACTTGGAAGGAAGTAAGTGAATAATCTCATTTATCGGAAGAAAGGCATACCTATATTCAGAATACCAATTATTCATTAAACTCGACTTGTTTGTTAAAGTTAACAGTATTTTGACAGTACAAGTAGAATAGAAAATAAATCGCAGCAGATCCTTAATAATTGCCTTTCGCAGTTACTTTATAATAGCATACTTTATAAAGGCAAATAAACTTGACCGTTGATAAACTTACTCATTTTATTTAATATACTGTTTTGACATCAATTTTCTTGACGCCCTGTTTTAGGGCGTCTGGAAAATCTATCAAAAATTTATTGCTAATTGTCTTGATCGCATATTATTTAAATTCTTAACTAAATTTGTTTTGCTAGATTATCAAAGATGAGTTATCTGTTTATTCAATTATCATGAAAACATGTCTTTACCACAATTGGATTTATGCGGACTAAAAATATTGTTTATTACCGAATCTTTGCTATAAAACTATTATAAAGTCGGTACAGGTTGCAATGAAGCAACAAGCATGTTGCAACTTAATTTTTCTCAGTAAATAAGGATTATTTTTCTTCTAAGTGTTGGTGATATTGTAATGTAATATTACATAAAGTTAAATTTTGATTAGTGAAATATATGTACAGCCAAACACTTTCTGAGAAAAATTAAGTTGCAACATGCTTTGTTGCTTCATTGCAACCTGTACCCACTTTACTATTATATTATATGGTCTTTGGTTAACTTGACAATATTTTTAACCATCTCTCTTAATTTCAGATTATCGTTTCAATTTGCTTTATCTGACTATCTTTTCTAGTGATTTTTCTATATTCAAATGAAAGTTAAACATTATAAAAGTAAAAACATTTATTGTTATTCAACATGATTATTGATTCTTTAAAAAATTTTAATCATTTTGTATACTAGGTATATTTATCATTATCTAATATGAAAACTTCGTCTTGATTATAAACTTACAAGTAAGAGTATTATCTGTCAATAATTTAATTTATTTTTTATTATTGGGTGACGATATTCGTCTTCCTGGGTTATAGTTACTCCAAAATGCCATGCTTTCTTACTGTGGGAAATCCCTCTGATGTAAATTTTTCGCTTCTTCTTTCTTGGATGATAAAATTACAGGATATATTTCTGATTTATTTATAAATATTGCTGTTCTTTTTATACGTTATTTGTCTTCATCATATAATTATTTCTAATAGCTTTCTCTTTCTCTATATTATTATTAAATTCTAAAATAATTGCTGTCTTTTCTCTTGAACCTACGTTGATATCTAGCTTTTCATTCATTTTATGTAGAATTTTTATAATACGTAGGTCCCATATTGTCTCGCATGTTGTACTGGATCCCTTTTATTAGAAGTATTATTTATTATTTTTTTCGACAAATGATTAAATGATCATTAAAATGATCACCTCCATATTCTGGGACACCCTATAGAACACATATTCTTGAATTTTGAGGCTTCTCACAATTTTACCTAAACAAGGACAGTGTGCTTTAACACGCATTGTTTATGAATAATTTCTTATGAAAAAAAATGTGATAAATTAAATGAAACGCTTACATAATGATGACCAAGAAACATGGCAAATGTTTCAAAAAAAGTTGAACGACATGAGAAGTAAACCAAAAAATGACTTTGAACGATTACTATTTAAAAATATCCATAATCAAGTTAAAATGTTAGAAAATAACGTATTAACCTTGGCAAAACTAGATTTTCTTAAAATACACTTTCCTAATCTTGAAGTCTTTGATGAATAAATTTTCTAATAAATGCTCTATTTGTTTGGAATTAAAATGTCCAGGTGATTTTTATAACTATAGAAATAAATATGAAAAAACATGTAAACAATGTAAAAAAGCAGTTAATTCTACTCGTTTATTATGTGATTGTGGTAGATATTACACTAGAACTAATTTTAAAAGGCATATAAAAACAGATTTGCATAAAAATGGATTGAATTAATTTATTTACTAAAAATTGTTTGTTAGATTTTTTCCTATAATAAATGGAACGAAGGAACTTAAGTAATCTTTATCTTTATCTGAACTGTTTAATATTGCAAAATCATTAGACATCAAATATATTAGAAAATATAATAAAGCAGACTTAATAAAAGCTATTATTAAAGCTGAAGAGCAATTACATAAGGAAATAAAAAACGGAAAAAAATCAGTTATGCCTCCTTTGCGGAATTCGGACAGAGTCCTCATGAGCGAAACGAATTCAGAAATATTTTCATTTGATGATGATTTATTTGCTGAACCAAGGAAAAAGAGAGTTAGTAAAATCAAATGTGATATATGTGGAAAATATATCAAAAGCACCCGAATGCACCTCCATAAAGAGAAAGAAAACAAAAAGAACCTAAAAACATTTCAGTTTGATGACGATATATTTGCTAAACCAAAAAAAAATAGAGTAAAGAAGATAAAATGTGATATGTGTGGAACATATATCGAGGAAACTCGAATACATTTGCATAAATTAAAACATGATTTGAATAGTCGTCGTTTGCTCGAATTACGTAATATGGCAAAATCCTTAGGTATAAGATACATTAAAAGATACAATAAGGCAGAATTGATAGACGAGATTATTAATGCTGAAGAGCAATTAAAAATAAAAAGAGAAAACAAGAAGAGCTTGAAAATATTTCCGTTTGATAATGCCATATTTTCTAAACCAAAAAAAGAAAGAGTAAAAAAGATCAAGTGTGATGAATGTGGAAAATATATTAAGGAAAGTCGAATGCAGTTGCATAAAGCAAGACATAATCCAGAGCCAGATTTTATTTTAGTTCAGGTTGCTTTTAAGGGAAACATACATGGATATGATAAAAGAAAAGGCTATTAAAATAATTATAAATGCTTTAAATCTCCACAAAAATATTAAAATTAATTTAGAGATGGAATGCTAGTTTATGAAACTGGAAAATGAAGACTTTACAATGATACATAAATTTCAGTTACTAAATGTTATACTAAGAGAAAAAGATGATCTGGAGGAATACTGGGATGAACAAAAGAATTTATTTATATTAAAATGTGATGAATTACAAGAAAAGGGATCTGGATGGACTTTTAAAAATATAAATTATTTGCGCATTAATATAAACAAATATACACCTTTAAGCGGAAATTCATATGTAGAATTACCCAAGTGGATTAAAGATAAAAAAGCTTGCGTTAATGTTAAAAACAACGATAACAAATGCTTTATGTACAGCGTAATATCCTGTTTACATGAAGCAAAAGAACATGTAGATAGACTGAATCATTATAATAAGCCGGATTATATAAACGAATTAAATTTTGAAACTTTCCTGTCAAAATCCAGGACATACCTAAATTTGAATCACATAATAAAATTAATGTTACCGTGTTTAGTTACGAAGAACAAATATTTTATCCTTTGTATCATAATAAGAAGCGATTCTATGAAATGAATATCGACTTACTATACTTTGGAAATAAAGACAACAATCATTATTGTTGGATCAAGAATTTGAGTCGATTGTTAAATGATCAGTTGGAAGTAAATAGAAACAAAAAACATTTCTGTAGAAGATGTTTAAACTACTCCGCTAGAACTGAAGATGCTTTAAAGAAACATCAAAATGTGTGCTTTAGTAATGAACCATGTGTTCCGAACATGCCTGAAGATAATATATTAAAATTTAAAAATATTCAAAGAATGTTAAGACATCCGTATGTAATTTATTCCGATTTTGAATCTATTTTGAAACCTATTCATACATGCGAACCAAATCCTGAATCATCATATACTCATAAAACACAATCTCATATTGCCTGTGGTTATGGATTATACGTTAAGAGTGCTTATAATAATATTGATAACCCATTGGAAATTTACAGAGGAGAGGATAGTGATAAATGTTTTATAAAAAGAATAACTGAACATGCCAGAACAATATATAGGTTATTAAAAGAAAATAAACCCATAAAAGATATCGAACTAGAAGAATATAAAAAAACATAAATTTGTTATCTTTGTGAAAATGTGTTTTCTATAGAAAACCCAAAAGTAAGAGATCATGATCACTACACTGGAAAATATAGGGGAGCTGCTTGTAGAAAATGCAATTTGAAATATAGACAACCATTGTTTATTCCAATTTTGTTTCATAATTTAAGTTCTTACGATTGTCATTTGTTTATAAAAAATCTAGGAGAAGATAGAAGTCAATTGAAATTAATACCTAATAACAAAGAGAAATATATTTCTTTCAGTAAGATTTTAAAAATGGATGATAATGGATATATCGAATTGAGATTTATCGATTCATTTAGACAATTTGTCATCTAATCTGGAATCAAGTCAGTTGAGAGAAATAATTAAATACTTTTCAAATAGTGAATTAGATGTGTTATTTAGGAAAGAAAAAAGCAAGATAATTAGAAAAGGAATATATCCTTATGAATACATGGATTCTTTTGAGAAATTTTCTGAAACAAAACTTCCATCAATAGATAAATTTTATTCTTCGCTTACAAAAGAAGGAATTTCTCAAGAAGAATTCAAACATGCAGTTCAAGTATGGAAACATTTTAAAATTAAAAACTTGGGTGAATGGCATGATTTATACTTAAAACTAGATGTTTTGCTGTTAACTGATGTATTTGAAAATTGTAGAGACTTATGTTTGGAAAAGAGTTATGGACTCGATCCTGTTTGGTATTATACAACTCCGGGGTTAGCTTGGGACTGTATGCTCAAATATACTTCAGTGGAATTGGAATTATTAACTGATTATGAAATGTATTTGTTTTTTGAAAAGGGAATTAGAGGAGGTATTTCACAGTGTAGTAACAGGTATTCGCAAGCAGATGAAAATACTCAGATTATCTATATAGATGCTAATAATCTATATGGATGGGCTTTATCTCAGAAATTACCAGAAAAAGACTTTAAATGGTTGACTTGTGATGAAATTAAAAATGTCGACGGTATATTGGTATCAGATAGTGATACGGGTTATGTTTTGGAAGTCGATTTAACATTTCCAGTAGACTTAGCTATTCATAACAAATTCAATGATCTCCCTTTAGCTCCGGAAAATAGAATTCCTCCGGGCGGAAAAGTAGAAAAACTACTTTGTCATTTCTATGATAAGAAAAATTATATAATTCATTACGAAACATTAAAACTTTACAAAAGTTTAGGTATTAGAATAACAAAGGTTCACAGAGGTATAAAATTTACTCAGTCAAATTTCATAGCACCATATGTAAAATTTAATACTGAACAAAGACAAAAGGCGAAAAATTATTTTGAAAAAGATTTCTGGAAGTTAATGGTTAATGCCCCATATGGTAAGTCTATGCAATCTGTTAGAAACCAACAAAATATTAAATTATATTGTGATGAAGAAAAATTACAAAAAGCGATAAACAAACCTAATTTTAAACACAGAACTATATTTAGCAAACACCTGACAGCAGTTCACAATTTTAAAACAAAAGTATTGTTTAATAAACCAATTTATATTGGGCAAACTCTATTAGATTTATCGAAATTGTTAATGTATAACTTCCATTACAATGTAATTAAAAAAGAATTTAATGAAAACGTAAAACTTCTTTATGGAGACACTGATAGCTTTATATATGAGATTAAAAATGCCGATTTCTATGAATTTATGAAAAACAATCCCGACTATTTTGATACATCTGATTATCCAAAGGATCATTCATTATATTCTGATAAAAATAAGAAAGTAATAGGGAAGTAATAGGGAAAGATGAATTGAATGGTATTAGGATATTAGAATGCATAGGTTTAAGGTCAAAAATGTACAGTTACAGAACTGAAACGTCTGTTTCGAAAAAATTAAAAGGTATCAAAAAAGCAGTATTGAAGAAAGAAATAAGTTTTGAAGATTACAAAAATTGCTTGTTTAATCAAAAAAAATACTTCCATACACAGAAAGTGATCAGGAGTCATAAACATGATATATTTACTGAAGAAGTAAAGAAAAAGTCTCTAAGTTGGAAAGATGATAAAAGATACCTTTTACCTAATTCTACAGATACATTAGCTTATGGACACGGATTAGTATCATCATAGGTACGTTCATAGACATTGTTGAATAAATCGCTATTTTTTATTAGTGTTGAAGTAATAAATTAAGAAAACAATAATTACAATTACGATAATAAACATAAGAACAAAAATAATAATTTTTAATTTATTAACTTGTTGAATGAGACTTGAAAGCTTTTTTCGGAATTTTGGATATTCTTCATTGAATATATTTAAATTCTTGAATACAGTACTTTCCATGTAATTTACAATTTTTGAGTTTTTTCATTTATTTCTCTCATATTTTTAGTATGTCTCAAATATTTTCAGAGTTCTTTTCTTTACATCATCGATGTTTGATGGTATTACTACTGTTTTGTTTCTTAATTCTGCTAGTTTCTTAGGGTCATAATTATTGTAGTTGTCTAATTTATATTCCAATTCATCAATTTTATTATTAGCGGATTCTAGTTCACAGTCTGTCATAATTAATTGTTCAAGGAATAAATTAGCTGCTTTTCTTGCAATATATTTATCTACAACTTCTTGTTTGAAACCAACTATTTTTGCTCCATCTTCTAATCTGTCTATTTCAGTAATAATAGGTTTTAAATCTTTTTTCCATTTTTCTTTCTCATCGTTGGGAATGTATGAAACTAGTTTGTCCATTTATGACTGAAAAGTTTCTAAAGATTTACTAATTAATTCATCTGCTTCTTCATCTAAACTTATATGTTTACGACCACCTGCTTTGTGTTCTACATTATCGAATATTTTTTTATTTTTTGTTTTGCTTTTTCTCTCTTTTGTTCCCAATTGTTCCGATTTGTTCTCTTTTGCTCCGGATTGTTCCCGTTTGTTCTCATTTGTTCTCGTTTTACATGCAATCTTTATGCCAACTGAATTTAGCCCCATATTGAGGGAATTTCTGGAAATATTTTTAGATTTGCAAAATTCTGTCTTTGTTAGTTTTTTATTTACAGTCGAATTGAGATATTCAATGGCAAAATTACGATTTCTCATTTGAGTTATTTTATTGATATTTTTTGGTATATTTAGTTTTTTATCTTGAGTAAAAGATTTGTAACTATTTTTAAATTGTTGGAGTTCAGATGGTTGTCTTGTTTTTAATGGTGTATAATATTCTGCTACAATTTTGTTCTCCTTCATAACAGGCGTGTTTTTTTTGATTTATTACAAAAAATTTATTCAGATATGTAAATTCTAATTGTAAAAAGTCTAGAATCAATAACTATAATAAGTCTACTGGATCCAAGAATGGTTTTTTTTAAATAACATTTTTTTTAGAAAGAATAGAAAATCGAATTGTTTGTTTAAAAATATGTAAGTGATTTTTTACTTACTCTACAACTATTACTATCTAATTACTCCTAATATTTACTAAACAGGGAAGAATAGTTTATAAAATAATTAATAGGCAAGCTGGAAAGGACAATGATGTATAGTGAATAAATGAAAATGAATAAAAAAATCCTACTGTAATTGTAAAAACAAAAGCGAATTAGTATTAAAGTTATTTACTGTTAGGGCTCCCAACGTTTAACAAAATTATATTTCACAACAGTAATTACCAATAATACACTCTGAACATCGACTATACATTACTTGTGGACTTATTGCTTATTGTTCTATGAAAGCAGTATTTATATGACGGCGATAACAATAGTCGTGATAATGAGTTCAAAGATGAAAATTCGAGGGTGAGAATGGAATTTTGTTATGAACATGAAATTCATAGAAATCTTCCGTCAATATTAATATGTGGAATGTAACTGTCGATAATAAGGTGATAAGTTGTAGCTAACAATAATTACAATTACATAAAATAATTGTACATAATAAGCCAATATATGAGTTGGTACCTAAAAATGTTTTAACCCATATATTCCCACAGTCCTCTGAAAAAAAAGGAACCGGGAAATAAAATTTCAAAAACTTCGGGGGAATAGTTCGAAATTTCAGATGAAATAGAGGCAATTTCGGCACCTAATTGCTGTGTGCATGATGAGGTCACACTTGGCTTGGCATCGATAATTAATCGGTTACCCTAGAAAGAAATATACACGTGAATGTTTGATGAACATTTTCCTATTTTATTAGTGGTTGAATTTTCTTTTTTGCTTCTTTACATCTATTGAAAATAAATCCTATTTTATTAGAAAAACATATTATTTTTTGAAATAATGGTACATATTTTATGAGATGTGTATGGTATTTACTTACTTGAAACATGCTTGTGCATTCTTGTATCGATCACAAGATCGTATAATGCAGCCCTTTTTTATTTTGAACTCTGTTTGAAACAAAGACAACGTGATTAGGAGCATAATAATATGTTGAAAATAAGGATTATTCATTTTCTAAAAATAATATTTTTTTTAATACTGAAAACTAAAATGGTAGGTAGTTAGGTACTAAGCCCATCTTGAATTATGGTAGAGAGGGAAATTGTAAAAGTGTATAAATAGACAACGAAAAATTTTTTATTCAGTTATTTCTTCTTTGACGAGATACTTGACTTTTGTCTTCAGAATTGTGCGTATGGTGATAGTGATAAGTAATATAAGTTTCTTTGTGATTATATGATACCTATTTAGTTAGTGTGCATAGTGCAACGATATAGACGTTACAAAGTGATTATTGGTTTATTAACTCTAATGTTTTTCTTATTCTGATACATTTTGAATTTCTTAATTTTTAAAATAATTTAAAATAATGGCAAACAATAGTAAACTAGGCCTAGCTAAGAAACGCAAAAGTCGAAAACAATGAATGCGAAATTTTTTGAAAAAAAGAAAGAAAAGGTTCTAAAGCTGACACTGCAAAAAACGATACAATTAATGATTGTGCATCAAGTGATTCTAACACTACAGACAGTAAAGTATTTATTAGTGAAAAAGAATAATGTAGTCAAGAAAAATTTGTACCTAATGGTCGCAGGATTGTTGATATAGGTCATTTGTTGTCAGCATTAAAAAACATAAGCCTTGCGGTTTTACGGATCTGTATTTTTAAATTGTCTTATCAAATGGTGTTAAATTTAGATGAAATAAACTTACCGTTAAAAAAAATAACAAAAGATCTCATGCAATCTCATCTGTTGATATCCTGTACAAGGAGATATAGATTTCCTAAGGCTTGACAAATAGTAGAATTTTTGAACCAGCAAAACTAACAGAGGTCTCTTTATTTTTTTTCTTGTTTTCAGTGTGCCAACATGTATGGTCCAAGATGTGTTAATGTGCAAGTTTAGGAAAATGGATCAACAGCAAGTCCGTCGTACATTAAATGAATATAAAGTGCCGTGTCCTCGTCACTGGAAGACAGTTATTGAACCAATTCAAAACGAAACACTTATCGAAAATTATTCTCGTTTCTTCTCTAAATACCTGCCCCCTATACGGGGGACTCCATTATCAATCAACTATGTAGTACCATCCAACAACAAGACAAAACCATACTGCCAATGGCTGGTCTTCTTTAGCCACATTCTGCCCCTAGAGAGAGGATTATATGGAAACATTTCTCAACATATACACGAAAATAAACCCAGGAACACACTCGTGAAAGTATCGGCGCAAGACGAATATAATTATATTGCGACTTACAGTACATGTTGTCGATGCCAGTTTCGGGATTTTTGGTGTAATGACGAAACCAATTTGATGGTGAATTTTTCGAAAATTAAAATAGAAGAAGAGCTTGATTAAATGAATTATATGTTAATCTATTTTGCGATGTTTTAAAACAAGGTATTTTTTTATATTTTTGCATGTGAAAAAATAGAAAACTTTTTTATTTTTTTTTATTTGGGCTTACAAGCATCGACTACTGAGGTCATTAGCTATCTACCCGACACCACTGAACATCGAAGACATTCACAAACATCCATGGGGTGAATGGGATTCGAACCCAGAACCGACAGCTCAAGAGTCTAGCTCGCTAAACCTTGAGCCACCAGTTCCCCCAAGATAACTTTGTATTCTACTTATTTTATAATAATTTTTTTTTCGTAGTTACAATTATTGACGATAACACCGAGGACATTAAGTAATTTGAAAATTATCGCTGCTTAGGCATAGTGGTGTTTCATTAAAGTTTTAAGTTATTTTCAGTTTTTTCCGTTGATTTCTACACGCGCCAATTTGGTCCAAAAATGAAAAATTGTTTTTGTGTAATACCTAGTTATTATAAGACGTGTTGCGTCTTACTTCTTTTTTATTTCTATGGACATTGATAAATTTTTCCGTACCATGACAACGTTTACGTTCACGTTTTTTTTAAAATTACCAACGCTTCATCAACGTTAAACGTTGTCGTATACGTCGGCGTATACGTCGGCCATGTGTAATATTTTTTTATAATTATGACACAAATCGAGCATGTTTACGATAACGTTAAAATTTTAATAGTGATCTCTAAATGAAAATCCATTCTGGAGTGTTCAGATACTTTAGTAGACTTTGAACAATTAGGTATATATTTTTTATGTGCGTATAATAGTTGAATACAGTTGGGGTATGCAGAATTTATTTGGTAATAATTTTTAAGACCTTTGCCATGCGCCAATTGGTCTGGTCCAAAAATAAGCCATTTTGGAGTGATTAAAAACGAGGAAAGTAAAGATTTTTCCTGTTTTTAAGGTAATTTTGCTTGGGTGAGAGTCAAGGTTTTAAGTCGCTTTCACTGATTTTTCCATGCGCCAATAAGCTTGGTCTAGAAATGAAAAGATATTTTGAGGTGTGTGAAATCTAGAGATTTGACAATGGTTTTAGAGCAGTTTTGAGGTAATTTTAATTGATTTTTGCATGCGCCAATTGGCTTGGTCCAGAAAGGAAAAGCTATTTTTGGGGTGTCTAAAATCAAGGCATTTTGTAAGTTTTTTAGATCTTTTTCGGATGGTTACTTTTGGGAAAACAGTAAATTTGTAGGATTGTACCCTGTTTTTCGTGTGCCCAACTTTTGGTGGCCTACACATATTTGGGAACTTTTGGGGTGGATAAAAATTCATGATTTTTGAGAGGTTTTAGGCCCTATTCGGTTGTTTGCTTTTGGGCAAACACCTAAATTTGTAAGATTTTGCCTTGATTTTTAAGACACCAAATGTCCTGGTCCAGAAATATGGGGGCTTAAAAACAAGGCATTTTGTAGGTTTTTTAGATCTTTTTCGGATGTTTACTTTTAGAAAAACAACAAATTTGTAGGATTCTACCCTGTTTTTTCATGTGCCCAATTTTTGGTGGTCTACACATATTTGGATACTTTTGGGATGGATAAAAATTAATGCATTTTGAGTGATCTTGGGCCTTTTTTAGTTGTTGACTTTTGGGAAAACAGTTAAATTTGTAAGATTCTACCTTGATTTTTAAGACGCCAAATGCCCTGGCCCAGAAGTAACAATTTATATCCTACTAACAGTACCCTAATTTTTTATGTAATTATTAAAATACCCAACGTAAGAAGCCGCCAAAATCAATAATGCAATAAGTCATTGCATACTTGTTAGTAGATCTCCGTACATAGTGTTTTATAATTTATCCTAAAACTTTTAAAAACAAGCAAAACAACAAAGTGTTGGCCTTTTTCTCAGTTCTTTAGGAAGTAACCAACTAGACCAGATATCGACTTTTTATTTATTTTAAAAGTATTAGGATGAAATGTTTCAAATAAATTTGTAAAACACTTTTATTAAATGTTAAATCTAATAGTTAAGTCTTTTTATTTTGTTTTAAATTAATTCTTAATATTATGGGCAGTCGAAAAAAATATTTCGATAACACATTAAATAATACGTGCATGTAATAAAATACAGAAGCAGCATTGCAAATTACTAGCAATATGTTATATCAGTTTATGAGTTTACTCAGTTTTCTAAAATTTGCAGGGAAATTAGATTGCATTTGACTGGCGACAAAAGACTTGTAAGATTATGAAGCACCCTGTATAAAATCTACTAAGAGGGTCATTCACAAAACTCAGTAACGCTCGATAGTGTCCGATAACTTGCAATAGTCGTTAAATTACTATCCATAGCAACCGTTAGCCCTCGTTAAAGTAATTCATCAAAACTTGCAAACACTAGCAAATGTCAGATAAGCATTTGTATTTTGCGGTACCTTGTTCCCTGCCGCAAAGTATAATTTCAAGTTGAATTTGTTACCAATTTTTTACTTTTGGTTAAATTTCAAGTAAAAGGGGCTCGAAAATAAATGTTGAACTTAAATTTTTAGTGGTTTGAATTAAATTTGTTGCTAAAATTTTGAAGCGCGATTTTTTTAATAGCTTTTATTTCAAATTGATCAGGTTAATAGGCTGGTTTCCTGTGTTTGATGGTAAATGCTACAAGCATTTTACAGACCTTGGTCAGTAGTTAAATACATTGTATACGACGGTAGTTTCGATTATTTCTAAAAAAAAGAAACTTTCCTTCGCTCATTTGATTTTCATCTCAGTTACAACGGTAATTACAACCCACAATATAATAGGTCGGAAAGTTTTATGCTCAGAGGATCAAAAAACCATAAAAATACATTATAATAGGACAAGCTTATTTTGTTGCCTTTAATTTAACATTATAATACACACGTTTTGATAATTGTTGTTGGTAATGCGAGCACTCGAGGTACTAAGTGCAGATTGGCCAGAAATTGTGAAAAAACCTGCAAATCTCATTTTCACAAATTCATACGAGAGCACTATGAAACATAAGCAAGTCCCAACTTATATGCTACATTAGATAGGCAGTCTGTAGACAAAACCAACTGCAGATACTGGTTCAGAAAGTTTACTGAAAGTAGCTATTCCAAAATTTCACCTAAAAGAAGCACTTTTTTGGTGTCTTTCGGAATTGTGCATGGGAGCATGAGGCCAAACTGTAACAACATCGGATGTCTTTTGTGTCCAACTCGACCGCACATCAGTCTCAAGCAAAGCTGATCTAGTTAGGCTGAGAACTATTTCAGTAGTCCCCCTTATAGTTCTTATATTGCACTAATAGAGGATTTTGAAAAATACGACAATCTCCAGCAGACCATTGCTGTTTTCTTTTATTTTATTGTTGTATCTAGACTAATGACGAATAAATAAATACGAATTTTTTGTAACTGTAACTTTTATTTTGATTTGTAATAAAAATCAAAAAACAGGTAAAACTTTTTTTCCGACCTAATATAATTTTTTCTATCGATGTAACTCTTTGGCGAAGCTTCCATCAAAACGAGACATCACACATTACACGTTATAAGTTTCAAAGCCCGTGGAACACGAACGGCCTTTCAAGACCTGTGTTGCGTTGCGGTCCTCAAACTAGATACAAATTGCTTGCATTTTTTTTGTGAATTAGGTTGCAAATGTCTCGGTAACGAAATTGCAAGTTGCGGCGATGGTAACGATTTGCAGATAAGTTTCGTGAATGACCCCCTTAGTTATTAATAAAAAAGTGCTAGGTACATAATCGTCATTTGCTAAGTAGAATAAATTAAATCATAATCTAAATGCTGTATAGGTAGTAGTGATATTTTTTTTAAGTTTTTTTGTATAATAAAAATAATGCTACTATAAAACGGTAAAAATTTAATAGCAATTCCCATAGTTAAATATTTGAAAAAAAGACGACATTGACTAGAAAACATATTATCACGTGAATATGCGATTTAAGAGACAAGAGGATTTGCATTAATTATGTATAGATACTTAACAGTTATTAACAATTATTATTATTTCATACAGGTTTATTATTTTTACCTGTTATTCAATTTTGTTCCAAAATTACCTATTCACAAAACATCGAGATGTTATATGCAAAATACAAAACACAGTGCTGTATTTCTAGTTGCCTACATTATTACCTCGACTTTAAATGTTATTTTTTTAAAAAAGCAATATCTAATAAATAATAACATTGACACCTCTGATTTAATTAAAACTACTAGTATATTAAAAACATGAACGTATATAAAAAAAAATGTGGAATTAACACGCATATTTATACTTACCTGCAAAATTAATACTAACATACTTAAACCTAGGTTTACAAACAAATAACTGGAATCATCTCCACCTGTTTTGGAATAAAAAATATTTTGAAGCCCACAAAAAAATCAGTTAGGTACAATGACTAAAGATGATGAGTATCTATTTTTGAAACAGGCAGATTAATTTAATAATTACTGTCAATAACAATTTACAGCCATCTAATTAAATATTATTAAAAATTTGGCAGTTTCAGTTTCCGTAAACGGTTTTTTGAGCAACAGATGTTACAAAGGATCGCTTTGGACTTTGATCGGTTGTAAAACAATAAAATGAACTCTATACGGGTGTGGTGGTTCAAGATCCTACAAGGACTCCACCGCAAGACTCGTTCTCACCAGGAAATGAGAAAAATCAAGTGCAAGGTTGAACAACTTGTGTGGAAAATTATACTGATTGTTAACTTGCGTAAAACCTGTTTCGCATTTTGATGAAAACTGGTATATCATTTCGTGCTATTTCGTAGTATTTTAACATTAGTTAGTCAGACAGATAAATGAACTATTTCCTTTCTTGCAAAGGACCAAAATTTACAATATTTACATTTACAGCACAATGCCAAAGCTGTTCACCCATTATTCTTATGAAATTCGGCAAATACTTCATGTTGAAAGTTCTTTTGTTGTTATAACATTTTACGGAACAGACGCGTTATGTAATTGGTGCGTCATTGACATACCTTAACAAAACGCTCCCCGAATGTTGATAATGTGATAACAATGCAGATGGCATTTCAATTTTTTAACACAAGTATAGATATTTCATACAGAAAATGCATTGTTCTAGTATAATGATACTGAATTAATGAAACCTGCTCAAGCTTTTGTTAAATGAATTAAAATAAATCCTCTCACAAATGGTCATTTTGGCATTGTCTCCTGGACATACATAATATATTCAATTTTACGTTACGTATAATTACATAATTCAAATAACTGACATAATCGATAGCGTCGCATGTGACAGGCTTTGTATTTGTTAATAACATCAAACTGCAAAGTGCGTAATATATTTAAAAATACTTTGATAAAGTGGATTTTTACTCTTTTGGAAATTTTCAAATTAATTTATTACATATTAAAAATCACTTCAAAATAAAACTACTAACAAACACTGTGTAGTTCCAAATGAGCAGACGTTCTATACGTTAAAATTAATTCTTTAGCTGAAAAATCACAACTTTTTCTTGCAAATTTGGGAATACAGTGGAGGTGCATTAACGTAAACATTTGATTTTTTAAACACTTCATTTTCCTACATTAATTGATTGAAATTACAAAAAGGAGCTTCATCAATTTTTTTATTTAGCAGGAGGTTTTCTGGTTGAACAAGATTTCTGATCATGCTGACTAAATTCGCGTAAAGATTGAGTGGTTTTGATTAAGGAAAGAATAATAAAAAGGAAGAAATTCCCACTTTCTTTTATTGGAGGCAATTAAAACTGTATTCCCGAAAGAATTATGGCAAGTGACTAGGCAAACCTAGTCCTATTTTTTGAGGGGTGTAAGTTTAGATCGTTAAAGTAAAGAAAAGACTGAATTGAACTAACTTAATATATTTTTTTTACATTTTTAATACAAGTAACAGAAATCCGGAAAGATATTAGCTGACATTAAACATAAGCGACTCCTGAGTAGGCGTAAGGAGAGACCCAACCAGCAGAGTAAACTCCAGGGACAACAGCGGAGTAAATTTGTGGATTTGGTTGAGGGCCCGGAGCGGCAACGGCGAGGGCCAAAAGGGCAGCGAAAACAACGAGAAGCTAGAAATTTTATTAGTTTTTTCAAGTGATAATGATGCAATTACACTTACCAATTTGAACATCTTGAGAATAGCTTTTGATTACTTTGAATCAAACACTGATCTCAGAACAGTTTACTACATCTTTTATACAGGAACATTCTGCACAAAAAAATTGGTAACACCGGGTGTAACCTAATTGTGATGCAGATTGAACTATTGTTATGATTAATTATGTATGCAGAAAAAAAAACTGCAAAAAGTTGTCTTAATTATACACTGAAAACTGGGAGACAAATATTGTTATTAATATTTAGCCTGTAATTAAAGGATTGGGAAATACTGGAACTGTGTTTAAAGTTGTTTGTGCTTACTTTAGGTTGATGCAATTTTTCAGTTTTATTTCAAAGTTACTTTATATTTTCATTAAAATACTGTTTGTATTTTTAGTCCCATAGTTCATCCGGGAATTATTCAAATCAGCTTTTTGCATTAGTAATTTAAGTCTACATTGTCACGGATATTTAAATGAGTCGAAATGGATCATGACATATTTAGTCATGCATATGTAATTTTTTACATTACTTTGTGACCATACCTCTTTGAACTTCAAAATATGACAAAATTAACACAAAGGTTGGGCCTCGCCTTGATCAATGATAATATCTAGCTAAGTATATAAACGCCGGCAATTATTGTTTAAACATTATTATTTGGTTATTAAACACATAATCAAGCTTTTTCAACATGTTCAAATTCGTAAGGCGCAGTTGATATTGCTTTATATGTTTATTTAATTAATTATTTATTGTAATCCAGGTCTTCGTCTTGCTAGCGGCCGTTTTGGCTATGGCCATGGCTGCTCCTGCTGCTTCTCCTCTTGTAGCCTCTGTCGTTACGCCTGGAGTTTATTCGTCTGTCGTCGCTCCGTCTGTTTACTCGACTGGAGTCATTTCTTCTCTGGGATATGCTGCTCCCATTGCTTATTTTTAATCTGTGCGAGTTACCCGGTCAATAAGTTTAATATCGCTGTACCTAAGAATGTTTGTAGTCGTGATTTAAAATAAATTCTTTACAAAAGCAGTGATTTGGTTTTTATTTTCACACGCAATTGAGTAAATTCATTTAACCAAAAATATGTAGTTTCGACTATCTTTGCAATCAGAATACTGTACCAAAAGCAACAAGTTTTAATAGACAGCAAGGAAAAAATAAAATTTTTGATTTACATAGAACCTCTCTGTGAACACACAATTTTGTCCGCATCTCCCGAGGAAGGTAAACTGCAAGTTTACAAAAACAAAAACAATAAATATTATTAAGAAGTTTTAATAGATACGAGTAGCAAAGAAAAAATAAAATTTTAGATTTACATTGACATGAAAGAAAGATCTCTATTGTTGATATTAGGCTTCAGAACTTTTTAACTCCATTTGAATTTATTTAAACATATTTTATCCATCAAAGAGTTAATTAATTAGGTGTATGGTATCTAGAATTCATTTTTTTATATTAAGTACTTACCTACTTACTAAAATTTGGCCTACTATTTTTTTTATCAACTCTTTTTCACAATACTAGTAACAACAAAGTATGTACGTATATACGAATACATTATTGTCTCTAATTATAACATATCCCAGTTGTTGAACCTAGTAAAAAAATCCTAATTTAAACAAAATACTTACGTACGTACGAGAGTATGTAATTTTTTAGCAGAAAGGCCAACAATGACATGAAAAACTTCTTCTTGATTGCACTACTTTTAATTTATTGACATGTAAACAAGTAAATACTCTTGTCTAAAAATATGTGCATGCATCAAGTGTTTTCAGTATACAAGTGTGTTTACTATGTTGGCTACTTGTAAACATTTATTACCTCGTTATTAAAAATTTAAAAACAATTTTGCGTCCTAAAAGTGTAGATTAATTTCTATTTAATATTCAAAGTAGTTATTATTTTTGAAATCGTAACGTAGTACTTTTCAGTACTGTTATCTAGAAATCGTCATATAAATCTTCTCTAAACTGATCGGAATAGTTCACATAGTGTGCATGCGTGAAATGATTTTCATAAGAAATTTAACAAATTACAATAACAGAAAAAATGTAATGTACACAATGACATGTAATCTTACTTGATGGTTTAATTTATTTTTTACTTAATTTTACTCGTATTAATTGAGAATGTTTCAAATAAATAATTCTAGGAATTATTATTATTGATTAGCAGTATAGGTAATAATTAATTTTATTTGTTCTATAGTTTTTACATATTCTAAATAAGTCGAGCCGGATATTGGCACCTGCTTCTCGTGCATAAAAACAAATAACCATACAAATTCCACGTTATTAAGCTTGATTTTCCAAATAAAGTTCGTACCTTTGAGAACATTTTTACGTAAAATACAAATTTGAACATATTGCAACATACTAACTGAAAAAATTTGAATAAAAACTCAGTACAAGACCATTATCATGCACCAATTTAAATAAGTTCAAGTAGAGATACTTAAAATTCAGCCCACTTACATCTCCTGACCTCACCATAATGTGGCGAAATTCTTGGATATAAATTGCGCCCAAGAAATCCCAACACCAACAGTTGTTCTAGTAACGTCTAGTAAACAGCAAATCAAAATGTTCAAACTTGTAAGTACATGCAGACCCTTTAACCCTAATAATATGCAAATGTTGTGTTATTTAAACAGGTTGTTGTCTTTGCTTTGATTGCTGCCGCTTTCGCAGCCCCAGAAGCCGCGCCAAAGGCCAAAGCTGAGGCCAAAGCCAATCCCGGAGTCCTGGCCGCAGCTTACACCGCTCCTGTTGTTGCCGCTCCTGCTGTAGCTTATTCCGCTCCTTATGCCGCTTACGCTGCTGCTCCTTTGGCCTACTCAGCAGGATACGTTGCACCATCGGTCTACACTGCAGGATACTCGGCTTATTCTGCGCCACTTGTTGTTGTTTAGAGTTGTAGGAGGAATGTAGATAAAAATAAAACAATATATGAGCTTTAATCCCAGTTTGTTTTTCCAAAAACTCAACAGTAAAGGTGTTTTAAATTTTCTATTCAAAAGTGGCATAATTGTATTATTTTCTTTCCTCTACATTGATGATAAAAAATATGAATTTTATAAAACAGTGTAAATTTCAAACGAAAAAAACGTTTAATTTTTAATAACTGCCCAAACGTTATGCCGAGGCTTATGCAGTTCTATTTAGTCATTAATCATTATTTAATGAAATAGTCTGAACAAAAATTAAATTATGAATTTTAAGCACAGGTGTGTGGAAGGTCGATTCAATTACAAGGATATAATAATTAAAGAGTTGTGTCATTTAATTGAATTCACTTTGAACTTGAATTAAAACTTAATCAAAGTACAAAATTTATTCTTTTAGTAGCTTCATAGTTATTAGTAATTTTTCATTCGCAAAAGCAATATTATTTGTGAGATCACTAATCACAAGCTAGTTAGAGAGGTATTTAATTTTTTAATTTCCTAGGCTGAAACGTCGGTACTATTATTTTTTAATTTACTGTTTTATTAAAACATCTAAAGACTATACCACAGGATAGATTACAAAGTAATAATATGTAATTTAAATTAAATATTTATATCTACGTTTGGTAACGATCAATTTTGCTTTTATAGATACGTTCCATGCTGATCGTTTCATAAAGTATTCATTTACTTGTTCACTTGTTGATACTCATACTGTGCAAAAAATAAGATTCCATAAGAATTATACTCTTGAAAGGTAGTAAAAATAACTCGGAAAAATAAAATGTCCAAGTTTTTGTGTAGATTTAATAAAACATTTTGTTGTAGTAGATAACTATAACAAGAAGAAATTTTGCTATAAATTGTATTTTCTGCTCACTTCTCTATACATTGATACAGTTTTTATGCTAAGCATATTTACATTAAAATAATATACCTATGCATGTAGCTATTGTAGCTAACAACAAAAACAAATAAAAATAACTTTGTAAATACACACTGATCGTGAATCACAAGTATACCTACATAATTATGTCTTTAAACAAACAAATACTACTTGATGTTAACAAAAATTCTACAATAATTATTATTACTCTTCGGTAATCCTGTTTTGCATTTGTCGCAGTACTGCAAAATAGGACCATGAAGTTCGAAAAATCTGTAGTAACATTTCACATTTAATTATGACAGAATGGTAGAAAATACTAACCGCCTTAAATGTTTCCAACGTTAAGTAAAATACATTCAACGACGACATTTTGATGGGATTCTGGCATCTTATAGCAAAAATTAATATATTTTTTTTAACTTGATGAGGTGCTTCTACCCAGTTTGCTTCAAATGTGGCGTATAATATTTTGCTGCTCTGTATTGTAGTTTGAAAAATAAAATTATAAATAGATAAAGACACAATAAAAATCGTACCTATCTATTTTTACATAAAATTGAAATAAAAACTAACAAATCTCACCTTAAGTTCTATCTCATTTCCAAACCAGCAGTACATAAAGACTTGAACTGTGATTGCACCAAAATAAAAAAGAGATGAAAAAAATTCACTGCTGAACGGAACAACCTGAATTCGACCGGACAATGAATGATTATTATTTTATGAAACAAAATACCAAAGTTAGCTGAAACATGGTTAATCCAATGCAAATAACACTTGCACAAAACTGCATGAGAACAATCCAGTTAAAGAATTTTTGACAATGTGCAGCAACCCTGAAATGCTTGATTAAAAAAGAGCGATATGTTTTGTACCTTCCGGAGGATACTTCAAAATTTCCTTATGATGCGTGAAACATTCTTTCCATTTCGAATCCATCTCTTTCACTGGCCCATCGATGTTTCTGATATTATCACAAAGAATTTCACATTGTGTGGCAACAAACACATTTAAAGCAGCAATTAGTGTGTCTGCACCGATATCAACAATAGCAATAGTGTAACTGCTTATAAATTGGTGAAGATACATGATTTCGTAAAAGGGTGATGATTTGGTATCGAAGGGATACCAGGCTAAGTAAGGCAACCTAAACTCTTTATAAGTGCTTTCCACGATAGGAAACGCACCAAATAAGCACATTGCAAAGACTGCGCTAATCCAAAACATTTGTGATAATAACCTCCACTGGATTAGACTGGGTTGCACCAACTTAATTTGTTTTAAATTTCGTGGTTGAAGCATTTTATTTGTTTCCAAATTCTTTAGAATGTCTTTAAGGATTCGCATGTTTTTCAAGATATAGAACGCCTTCACTAGACCCATGGATTGGATAAGTGAGATGAATATTGATTCAGTCAGTGCTTGCAAATCGTCCACAAAAAATAAATTAATAATTTGCGAGAAGCAATGGTAAGCAGTGAATGTAAAAGTAATAAAAATTGCATAAACGGTGTACAAATTCAGTTTGTGAGTTCCGTCGCCTCTAGGCCATATTCCGCCAATGTGAAGAAGTAAAAGATTTGTTTTTACTGTT
Organism: Tribolium freemani; assembly: GCA_939628115.1. Classification (NCBI taxonomy): domain Eukaryota; kingdom Metazoa; phylum Arthropoda; class Insecta; order Coleoptera; family Tenebrionidae; genus Tribolium; species Tribolium freemani. Next base: position 11,077,721 of record OW626785.1, on the reverse strand, counting down.
GATATCCAATTAAAATCTTCCATTTTAAACTACAACATTGTTGGAAACTAATAAAAAGAATATCAAAACTAAATCAAAGGTGACGTTTGCAAGTGCTTTGATATAATACCTCAAGGGTTTCTTCAGCAGAATTTCTTAGGATGATGTAAGAGTTCTCAAAAAAACATTTTTTTAAGTTGATTAGTGATATATGTTGAATTGAACAGAATTAGAATGAATATGATTAACTTCGATTAACAATGACTATAGGAAAGGATGTTCGCTTTGCGCATGACAAAATATTTTTTTGTTTGGAATACAATGTCTTATTTATACCTTTTATACTTTTTTTACTGCACCAAAAATGTAAATTGAACTTAAAATTGGAAATAAATAAATAAATAAATAAATAGACAAGAAGGTTTGAACTGGTTTGAAAACATGCTTTAAAAATCTAGAAAACATTAAAAAAATGAAACGTTACAGGTTTGGGAAGCGAGTAAAATCATCGTATTTCGGAAAATGTAGGAAAATTAAATAATTCCTAAAATTGTGCCATAAATTTATTTTGGTATTAGTTGTTTTATACAGTGCAGGTGCTTTTATGCCAATAATTTTAGTACTAATACTATAAGGTTGATTCCCTTCCACAGAAAAAAATTCAGAAAAAATCTTAACAGAAAATTTAAGAAAAAGTTCTACCTCTGCTAGTAATTTGAAATGACAAAACATAACTTGACTAATAAGTAGTTAGAAGTTACTGTTACTAAATTAAATGATTTTGGGCCAGTTTATGGAATAGAAAATTGTACAATTTTAGTTTAACCTGACCGGCCCTTAAAGGTTTTAAATCGCCGCAACATTTTTTAGTTCTAAAACTTTTGTTCAACTGTTGAATTAATAATGATATAAGAAAATTTCAGTGATTTAAAATTTGCATTTCGTCCAAGTTAAGCTCATTGTAAAGAAAGCCACCCAAATATTTTTCCAAATTGTGCATATAATTTTTAAATTTTTGTTGTTATTGATTAAAACTTGTATGCAACTGATGTTTATTCTCTGGCATTCACTTGACGAAGTACAGCGAAGTACGACCAAGATGTTCGAAGAATCTAGAACAATTAAAATGTTAAGTAAGTACTTAAGAACATTTTTCTTTAATACAAACCGCTTTAAACGTTTCCAAAGTTAAGTAAAATAGATTCAGTGATGACATCTTGATGGGATTCTGGCATCTTATAGCAAAAATTAATATGCTTTTTTTGACTTCTTGTGGAGCTTCAACCCAGTTTGTCTCAAATGTGGCATAGAGTATGCTACTGCTCTTCATTGTAAATAAAAAAGACTATAGTATGTAAGTAACATTAGTGAAAAATAGTCTTTATCTGAAGTAAACTGTACCAAATCAATATTAGGTGCGTTCAAAATACGTAAGTAAACTATACTAGCATATTCGTAGCTTTTTTAAGAAATTTACGAAATTTTGTGCATTTGTCGTATAGTTAAGAGACTAGTACAGTTTATTTGAGCTACAAAAATAAGCATTTTTTACGGTGTATCAAATAAAGAATAAGAAAAACCCACCGATATGTTTGTTCACATTGATTGAGTTTGGACCAAAAGTAAGTATATAAACATTGAAAAAATCGGTTAACGACAAATATGTCAACAAAGTCATATTACAAAAAACTGCACATTATTGTATAAGTATTATTTTAATAAACTTTAAAACACGAAAGAATACACTCTAATTAAAATTTAAAAACAATTATTTCAATAATGACAGTTAATTAATAATAAATGTTACAAATAAATTACATATAAAATATTATTGTAGTGTCAGAAAATATGATCTAAAGTGTCGCTTTCAATGAAAAAGAAAAACTTTAATTTATATTATGTTACCTTAAGTTCTACCTCATTTCCAAACCAGCAGTACATAAAAATTTCCACCGTAATGGCACCAAGATAGAATATAAACATAAAGAATTCGCTGCTTAATGGAACGACCTGAATTCAGACAAAGACATTAAAACATAGCTTAAAAAAACAATATACCAAAGTTAGCTGGAACATGCTTAGTCCTATGGAAATGACACTTGCACAAAACTGTGTAAGCACAATCCAGTTGAAGAACTTTTGGCAACGTTCTGCAAACCTAAAATTGTTTGTTTAAAAAATAATCGTTTCTTAAACGGTTTTTACTTTAAAATTTCCTTATGATGCGTAAAACACTTTTTCCATTTTGCATCCATCTCTTCCACTGGACCATCAATGTCCCTTATATTGTCACAGAGGATGTCACATTGTGTCCCAACATACATATTTAAAGCAGCAATCAGAGTATCTGCACTGATATCAACAACGCCAACCGTGTAAGTGCTTACAACTTGATGAAGATACATAATTTCGTAGAACGGTGAAGATTTGGTATCGTATGGATACCACGCCAAAAAGGGAAGTCGAAACTCTTTATAGGTGCCGTCCACTAGAGGAAAAAGAGATAACAAAAACATCGCGGCAAATCCACTGAACCAAAACATTCGAAATAGCGTTGTCCACTCGTTTAAACTAGGTTGGACCATCTTGATTTGTTTTAAATTTTTTGGTTGGAACATTTCATTTTTTTGTAAATTGTTGAGGGTGCCTTTAAGGGCTTGCATGTTCAGCAGGATGTAAAATGTTTTCACAATGGACATTGACTGAGTGAGTGATACGAAAATCGAAGCAGTAAAAGTCTGCAAATCCTTGACGAAAAATAAATTCACGACTTGAGCCAGACAATGATAAACGGTGAAAGTTAAAGTAACCACAACTGCATAGATGGTGTACAAATTTAATTTGTGTGTTCCTTCACCCTTAGGCCACATTCCGCCAATGTGGAGGAGCAAAAGGTTGGTTTCGATCGTGGATATCCAGTCGAATTCTTCCATTTAAAGCTAAAATATATTCAAATAATACTATAAAAGTCAAGTTTCAAAAAATACCTTTGAAACTCTTTTTCCTGGCAAATAATTTTGAGAGCAACTTCAATGTGGAATATTTATCGAGTTGTTGAGAGATATGTTCTTCAGAAACCTTGTAATAACAATGGAAATGAAATCGCGCAGCTTCGATTAATTTTCCGTGATCAGCAGGAAAGGACTAGACAATTATTGTCCCCGCTTTGCGCACAGCAAGATCCAATTTTTTCATATCGCGTTTATTTCGATCAGACTCTGGGAATGAATATTCGAAAGACATTAGTTTAAAAGTGTGCTCTTATATCAGATATAAATGTTTTCATATACTTAATTATTAAAAAGTTGTTTTTTTTTTAATTTTAATACAAACGCAAGAAAATATGTACGCGTTTACAAATTATTTCCTTAGAAATCTTTTCATAAAAAATTTGTATTCTTTTATAATTGCAAATAAAGTAGTGACTAATGATCATTAGTTCCTAATGAGTAGACCGTTTGTCATTTCAAACTAATTTATTAAAAGAATAATTAAGCAAAATAGATGAGTATGCATGATGCACGAAAATTTTAACCTTTCAAATGCAAAATTTCCAGTAGTATTCACAGAATCTTGAAATGGTTAGCCAAAGTCAATTTTAACTCAAACAAATTCAGCTGGATAATAGAATGTCATAAAAGTTTTTCACTTTGCAACACGATAACATGGTGTAAATGCGGAAACACCATTGTATGGAAAGGGATAATGTCAGGTTTTAAAAGGAGCTGAAATGAGAAGTCTCCGGTTATTTTTCCGAGCTTTATTTTTATATCTATTTATTTTTACTTATGCCACATAACCAAGGTAGTGAGTTCCACGTGCAGTAGTCAATGAAACTTACTTTTAGTTTCTATTTAAAAATATCTATTTTTTTTAAATCTGCTTCCATAAGACTTGAGTCTTGTGATATTTTGCTTTCTAAAAGCATCAGTAACCACATATTATTAATTTAATACGTACCTAAAATCTACACTTTTATTCGAGAGACGGAAGAAACAATTCTATTTAACCCTACAATTATAAAGATTATTAATTATACGAAAAGTGCTTATTATCATATTTTACCCCATATTTAATTATTAACACAACAAATATTCTGTAGGGTACTTAAAGGCATTGGCAACTTAAAAAACAACTTTGTCTTAAATGATGGTACTGAAAACGCTTATTACAGTAGTGAAAACCGTTTCTCTGTATCTGCTTTCTAACTCAAGTTATTTCGATTTAAAGTTGAAATTATGATGTCATAACCGCTTATAGAGCATTTGGTCCAATATTAAGATCAAATGGTTTTTGACTTTTAAGTGACACTGACAAAGTTTATCAAAACTTGACAAAATTCCTCAGATGTTTTCGCGAAGTTCAAGGCAAAATTTCGAACAGAAATTAGTCAAAAAATTGGTTAATTTTTGATTTTGTCAAAGATGTTCAAATATCTGTCACGTTTTTGGTGATTGAGAGGGTTCAGTGATAAGAGGATTCTATGATGAGAGGCGGTTACGACGTCACGATTTCTTTCTTTCGAAGCGATTATCTCGCTTATTTTTCATCGCAGGAAATTTTGAAAAGAACCTACTGGTATAGAACGAACGATTTTTTCAATTTCCGTTAAAACATAAAACAGGTAAAATAAGTTGCCAATGCCTTTAAAGAACCCTCTAAAAATTCTATATTATGCATCACTAAGCAATAATTATTTCCTAACTCCAGTTTTTTGTGACTACATCATAATTGTATAATCATACTGTTTAAATTATGTTTGCTTTCCTTAAGGGTAGTTATTACGACAGTGTCTTTAATTTTTAATATTTAAATTTCAGTAGACATTAGTAAAAACTCCTCATAGTTAACAGTCTAATTAACGCAGTTAAATTGTTAGATGAATAATCCTGTAACTTTTTTTCAATTTTGTGTTGATGTGTGACACTACCGTAATAATAATTATGGCCATAGTGCACTACTATGTAAGTAATAGAATCGTGTAAAAAAACAAATTATTTTTGTGTAATATTTATTTTTAACAAATAAATAAGCTTCCACCAACAACCAAATCACCTTTTTTTCTAGACCACCACCACAGGGGCTGCGTACTCGTATGCAGTATACACAGCTGGTTCGTAATATTCATCAGCATAGACAACATGTCCATCCAAATCTTCAGCGTAGGCAATCACTGGTGCTGCAACTGCAGTAGGAATTGTGTATGCAGTGGCATAAAATGTTGGCTTGGTTTTAGGGTTCGCAATTGGCTTAGGGGCTGGTGCAGCAAATGCAACAGCCAAAAGCGCAAAAAGCACGACCTGAAGAAGTTTAATTATTATCTTAAAGTTTGGCAATTACGATAAACTTACAAATTTAAACATTGTTGGAGTGGTTCGAGCACCTGTGTTGAAAGGTGAATCTTCAAATTTTAACTAACGACTTATCTAAAATGTTTGTACTTTTATATGTTTAAAAGCATGGCTTTATTAGTTTAATTTGATTGTTAATGGATGAAAAGCAACGATTAGTATTCTGTGGCTGCTGGTAAATAGACCTTTAATAAGGCTTGTCCTTTTTTAAGCTGACATTGACCTAGTGATTTAAAATGATGGTAAATACCTGTCATTGTTATGCACTATGCGTAGAAGAGGTACTTCTAGCAGTTTCCGTTTTTTACGAGAAATAACCCAGACTTTCCGTGAAAAAATAATTATTTAAAACTACTCATAGACCTACTTTATTTTATAGTATTTTGTCGTAGTAGTCTACCATATCATATTTGTTCATTATTTCGAGTTTGTTATTTATAATAGTCATTTGCACTGAATACGAATAATCAGAGGAATTATTGTCCTGTAAAACTCCGATGTTTGAGGTTGTTGTTCGTGCATAAATCTCGATTTTGTGCGTAATTTGGAAGCAGAACAATTTTGCGTAAACAATTATAATTTGTATGTATTGTGTGTTAGTTATTGCGAGCTAGAATACAGAGTAATAACAGAAAATTTTGTGTTCAGTTTTAGCACAATAATTATATTGAACTGACCTGACCTCAGACACAAAAAATTCCGTTGCTTTCTTGAGTAAAATGATGTAGGAAAAAAACAAAAATATGAGGAAGCAGGCGAATGACTCCTTCGAACAAAGTTTTCATTGTAGTAAGTATATTTAATCAGAAATTGTAAACACTTTTCACTCATTTGAATTGAAATTATTTGAAGTGGCACACGATGTAACATGGTGTGATGCCTTGCATGTCTAAATAAGAAATTGTAAAATTGCAAAAGAATTATTTTCAATAAATTATCTTTTTTCAACTAAGACTTTATAAATGTTAAGATTTTTAAAAAAATATTAGCAATAAACTAAACATTTTTGGCCATTTCAATATGCAGGTATTATTTTGATATGTAAATGGTCCTTTTACAATTTATTGCAATTCGCATATTGAATGCGAATCAATTTGGACACAACCCCACCCTTGGTTTACTACCATCATCGCACCTATAAAAGTGTAGTCAAACAGACCACTGTTATCAGTAATCAACTGTAAGCACCAACATTTGAATCAAAATGTTCAAAGCTGTAAGTGATTTATTTTTTATTGTTTAGTGACTTAGTTTTAACATTTTTACAGATTGTTTTCGTCACCCTTCTCAGCATCGCTTTCGGAGCTCCCGAGCCTAAAGCTGATCCCAAAGCTGACCCGAAAGCCAAACCAGGTCTTGCTTATGCAGCACCTGTAGTTGCCGCTCCTGCTGTCGCCTACACCTCGGCTTACAGCGCCCCTCTTGCCTATTCAGCAGGATACGTTTCTCCCTATGCCGCCGCCTATACTGCCTATTCCCCATACGCTGCGTACCCTGCCTATTCCGCCCCCTTGGTTGTTGTCTAAATTTTAAATGTTGAAAATTACTAAGCCCAAATAAACCTTAAACCAAAATTTTCTTGTTTTTTTTTTAATTATTTTATAGAACAAGTAGAAATAACCTACAATTATCATAAGCGAAAATAGGTAAAATTTATATAAGGTTGATAACTTGAAAACTGCCACGAATTTATTTATAAAATTAGTGAAAAATAACGTCAGAATGCGTTTGTGTATTTCCTGGTTAAAACTCGTAGCTGCTCCGCTTCGGGCAACAGTTCCGATTACAGAGACATTATCTTTACTTTTTCACACTACACCATCATGTTATGCTATCTAAAGTTGATTGAGAATTTTTGAGATTTTTGATAGATCCAACTTACTTATCTTCGAAAACTCAAGAAATACAGTGTTTTTCAAACTTGATCCAAAAGCGTTGTTCAATTAAAGTTATGATCAACAAAACTTTAATGAAAATGATCGTAAAAAACTTGATCAACTTAATTAATACAAAGGTTCTTACAATGATTTTTAATTAAGTTTTGTTAATTGCACAAGAAAAATTGATCCGTGAGAACGTCCTTTTATTTTCGAATTTTCAAATTGGAAATTTACAACTCCAAATGTAAAAATTCAGCAGTTTTATTAAGTATGTTAAGAAAAGAATTGTGTGAAACATTTAATTTGTTAACTTTTTACATTGGCACTTAACGTTAAATACTTTAAACCAAATTAATATTTCCAACTATTATTTTACAAAGTATATAAATATTAAGTATTGCGAGTAGATATTTTTGTGTTTAACGTATCAATGGGCATAAAATGGTCATAAAACAACGTTTTTTACCAATAGATGAAACCAATGTGTATCGGTAGAATAATTAACCCTAAGTCTGATACTGAAATAAAAAAAAAATTAGAACGTCAAGTTTTTTAGATAATCATTATAAAATATCAGTATTTGACAATTTTTGCAACGTCAAAAATGATACAGACAGCTTTTTCTTTGTACCATCAGGTCAGGTCAGGTCAGGTCAGGTTTTTCTTAATGTAGATTAGTAGTAAACGAATAACATCTTTTTATTCCAAAAACTTTAATAACTCTCTTTATAAGACTTTAAATCTTGATGGAAACATTCACTATATGCATCGCTTAAGCTTTCCAGCTTAAGCTTTTGTGATGATAATTTAAACACAAAGATAGAAAAAGTTGTTTGGGCATAATTTATATTCACCTGAAGATATTTTAAAGGAAATAAAATATTTAACAATTTGTTAATCACTTCAATAACGAATGCCAAAGACACCACAAAAAAGATTGATTCAAAACTTTTGAAAAATTAAAAATGTCACAGATTGTTTCTTATTTTTTGCACTAATTAGTGTCAGTTTTTCTTATTGTAACCAGCAGTCATCAGTTAACACATTTTTCTTCCAAAAACATTGTATACCACTTTTCATAAGACTTTAAATCTTGATGAAAACGTTTACCATTTGATCGCCTAGGTTTTATAACGATAATTTTGCCATAAACAAAACAAAAGTTATTTGGGCTTAATCTACATTCACTTGACAATATTTTAAAGCAAATACAATGTTTAACAATTAGTTTATCACAGAAAAAACGAATGCCAAACTAGACACCAGAAACAAATTTTCAAAACTTTTAGTGAATATATTTAAAAAACTAGACGTAATAGACAAATGTGACATATATTTTAGTTATCAGTGAGTAAAAAAAAACAAAATCAGTATAAATTATCTCTTGGTAAAAGAAAAAAAATTTTTTTGTAAACTAGTGTAATCGATGATACTTTCGGTATTTGGTTTTTAAGCGACTTAAGAATTTGTACTTACTTCGAATCAAAAGCAATTTAGTGCCTGGACGAATAACTTATAAGTGATAAAACAATAAATGAAAATGTAATTTATTGAAGATATTTTTGCACACAGGCTATTTGAATTTTATTTAATACTTTTTCGCACATGTGCCATTTCACGCCATATTTTATGCATGAACCGCACAAAAGTGAACCAAACTAAATTTAGTATGCATCACAGTGCAGTATTTTATCAAAGTTTTGGAGAAAGTTGTCTATATTAAATCTATTTATTTATAGATGCACTCAAACTCAAACACAAATTGTACAGATATTAATAGCAGTAACAGAGGGATTTCTCTATGATTTCGTTGAACCTCCATGCCATCAATTTTCGTAATTTAAACTGCATTATTAGAACCTGGCACGTATTTGATACCTGTTCCGAATAATAATTAGTACAAATCGTAGATTATTTCGACAGCACACTATTACTCCAGTTATGTAGTGTCCTTAACTCTTTTAAATTGTATAAAAGAACAGCCAGGCTAGCACTCCTCAGTCAGTAATCAATCATCGATTAACTTAAACACCCACAACTCTCCAGAATGTACAAAGTGGTAATTCAATTGCTGGTTGTTACGTTCGCTTTTTATTAAATTGTTATTTTCAGTGTATCTTGTTCGCCATTTTATCGGTCGCTTTGGCTGCTCCAGCTGCTGAACCGAAAGCCAAAGCCAAGCCTGGATTGGTAGCTGCTGCTTACACCGCTCCTGTTGTTGCTGCTCCTGTTGCTGCTGCTCCTGTTGCCTACGCGGCGGCTTACACAGCTCCTGTCGGTTATGTCGCCCCAGCAGTGTACAATTCAGGATATACCGCTTATTCGCCGTACACTGGAGCGCTCGTTGTTGTGTAAATATGTAAAAATCTGTTAGTAGTTTAGTTAATAAAAAATGCAATGGTCAAGACGAAATTTATTACTCTATTTTTTATTCGTTAATCACACCCGTTTGTAATAATCCTTATGCCCCGTTGCACAAAAGTCAAATTAATCGGCCATCATGTGATGGTCCGTCAAAATTTGATGGTTTGTTAACCGTTTGTTAATTTTGATTGCGTTGCACAAAACAATTTGCACATGTTTTAATCGTTCATCATATGATGCTCCGTTAATCGTCGATTAATAAAAAAATAAAAAAACAATTTGGCAACAAGGCCTTATGTCACAAATTTGTCATTTGATATATATTTGACAGCCTAATTTTTTTATTAATATTGTGTTTTCCCGGACTTTGGGTTTTACCAAATGCTTTATGTGTCGATTTAACTTGTATTCTTTCGTCTTCAAAGTGCTCTGTTTGCTGCGAACAATTTATGGTGTTAGAAATAGTGTTTGATGCCTTGCGTGGATTTGTATATAGTACTTGAGTTTATGGCAAATTTCTAGACCTAAAGGGAGCAAGGAGAATAACGTTGTAAAATTTTGCCGTGTCCGCGATCTCTCCATTTTCCTTTTTCGGAAGTATTTGACTAATCAAGTGCCAAAGGGTACTAAGACGCTATTCCAGAAGGCAAAACACGGAAACAGCCCTAAAGGCAGATGAAATTAAGGCGTGAAAGAATCTGCATGTGTTTATTACCAAATTCAATAAACCTTCATTTGAATATTGGAGTTTTATTTTAACTAAAATTAATAAAGTTTTTACACTTCTTTTTTTGTGAAGTTATTTGGACAACGCTTTTTAAAAGTGAATCATCCGCATTGGCACATTGGGAAGCAGGCCAACAAAGTGGACATTATGTTATTCGTTAAAAAATAAGTTATTGCTCGAATTGTTTTATTGAATAAACGATACAAATTCATGTCTGAGCGGGTTGTGTGACTTTCTGGGATAACCCTACAGATGTTTTACAAAAGACAAAAAACCAAAATCGCAAAAAATTGGGTTTGTGCACTGAGGGATTTTATTCGTTGCGTTTTGGTGCAATTCTGCCTCTGGTTTTATTTAAACGAAAGTACTTTTTACATTCATGGTTAACCAACACCTCAAATAGATCCCCAGGATCTTTGATTTTCTGCACAGGCCTCTCAGGCACTACAGTCATCTGCACATAACTTTTCTCATCCAACAAAATAAATTCAACGTTTTCCTCCTTAATTCTTGTTACTCTCTCACCCCTTAGGTAGTTCATGAAATTTTACCAAAAACACCTTAAATTCTCCAATAAAAAGTATTACAGACGGTTAATCAGAAATTAATCGCTCGTGGATCGGCCATTAAGTTGATGACCCGTTAAACACTGATTAACGATGACATTTGCGTTGATTTGCGTTTGTGCAACGGAAAACAGAGTTAATCAACGATTAATTGACAATTATCGTTGACGTTCATCAAATATTTGATGAGAGATTAATCAAAGATTAATCAGCCGTTAACGGTGTTTTGCGTTGCACAAAATTTTTGATGGATGATTAACGCTTTGTTAACGGCCAGTTATCTTTTGTGCAACCGGGCATTAGTTTGGTACAAATTATTTTACTTTTATTTTTTCCAAATTCCAATTCCAATTCAGCGATTTTTTGAAAGAAAAGCTTTCCAAATACTATACAGAATGATTCAAAAGTGTCGAATAGTGATAAAAGATTTTCAGACGATTTTCAGTTGAGCATAAAATAAATTGATAATTTTTTCAAGCAACTTAATTTTTAATTTTAATAGTAGATTATTTTATATTGGGTAAATGTGATAGTTTATGTGGGGAAGCTGAATGTTTATTTTAATTCAGCTGAGCCACATAAACTCACATTTACTCCGAATAAAATATACTATTTTATCCGCAAACGTATTGGTGAAGAGTAAAGAGCAATTTTGAGCAACACTAATTTAAAGGTAAATGAATAAAATAATCAGGAAGCTTTGCACGTGAATCATTACCATAACAATGCAAACGTCAGTCTTGGATTTTTGTGTTGAGATTTTCGAATGTGTTGAGTATTTTTTAATTTAACTAGTGCAGTGACTCCCGTTTCACAATGAGGGAATCATCATCTCTTGAGCGAAGCAGCAAAAGACACAAGAAAGTGAAAACAATGGTAAGTCATGATGACAGATAAAAGTAAAAATCGCTTTATCTCATAAAAACGTTTTACCCCAGTCCGGTAAAGGTGGTCCGAGAACTAGATCTTTTACCTGAGACATTCTGTCACAAAATTGTCAGTTTTGTGACGTTTGCGGATAAATATTTTTTTCTACTTTTGTTTCGTACTGAGGTCATTACGATACGCCATTTGGGTTTCGTAATATCCAACGGAGTGCTATAATAATTACACTAAAAACCAGGGTAATTTAGTTGGAAAATGATGGCAATCTAGTTTTTTGACAATTATCTGAGAGAACTGTCAGTGTCAATCGGCACTTGTTTCAAGTGATAATTTAATCAAATGAATCAAATTCGGACCTTTAGAGGCTTTTCTACCATCCCTGATACGTAGTCCCTTCGAACACCTTTCGAGTAGTGTACAAACATGACTCCAATAGCCAGTGCAAGTAAGTAATTTGAGATTCCATTCTCCTTAGGCCAATTTTCAAATTCCGCGTATTTGCCACAAAAGCCCGTATTCGTTGAAGGGTAGATACATTGCAAAACGTCTTGGACACTTTCAGAATACATTTTACGAATAAACTAATGACGATCCACATTATTAATTTAATTTCATGACCCACGCAAATGCTGTCAACTGCCACAAAATTCCCTAAATTTCGAAATTGATTTTTTTTGTCAAAAAAGGTGCAAAGTAGAAGAAATAGTGTATGATATCTCGTTTATAAGGCATTTTGTCGCACTTACTCCATTATGACACTCCTCGCTGCGCTCGTCGTGCCACAATTCCGTGCGTGCGACAAAATGCGTCTTATAAAGCTCGTATTATAATATACTATTTTTATTTGTTTCCAATTCGTAATTGTCGTTTGATTTGAATGTGACTAAAGTCTTACTCCTTGATAAAAATGAACCACCCTTATAATTTTACCAATTTTGAGTTGTAATAGTATTCAAAAGAGCACTTCACATATTATTTCGAATTATGTAGGGATGTTGTATAAAAGACACAGAACGTAGTTATATTAAAGACCCAGTTTATTGTACTATTGCAAATTCGTTAAGACACAACCAATTTTTGAAATTTAGTGAGACAAATACTTCTGATGTTTAGTAGTAGGCAACAGGAACTCCGTGTCCGTATCCGTAAGCGGAATATCCAACAGGGTGGACTCCGTAGCTAGAGACAACGGGGGCGGCAGCATAGGTGGAGACGGCAGGCACAGAGTAGGCAACAGCGGGGGCAGCTACCACTCCAGCGGAGTAAGCGCCAACAACGGTGGGTTGTGGGGCTGGGGCAGCAACGGCCAAAGCCAAGAAAGCAGCGAATACGATCTAAATTATTAAGAAAATGGTTTAATTTTGGGACAATAATAACAAAAAATGGTACTTACAGCCTTGAACATTTTTGTAGAAGTATTTGATTGCTTTGGAATCAAATGATGCAGAAAATAGGATTCGACCAGCTTTTATAGTGGTAAAATTTTTGTACTTTAATGAGAGTGGGGATGAAATTTGAATTAGACTTCGTGTGAATAACCAAAAGGCAAATGGTGATGGCCGGAAACTTGACCATGAACCTATCTTCTGATACGTTAGTCTACCCACTGATTTATTTACATTTTAATCTGGATTTTATTTATAACCCTGCGACAAGTGGACCGGTGGTCGTTACATAATAATTTTACAACAGGCCTGTTTTAGCTAAAACGGTAACCAGTAAAATTCCAATTTGCCACATTAAATAATTATTGCATTTATTTGGCTCTTTGACTTTACAACAGTTTATTAAGGTAGAATAATACATGTTTTTATTTGCTAACACACTAACACAGTAAATTTCTATGATTCATAATAAAAATAATAAAACAGTTTTTTGTGTACATATTTACTCGTGAATATCTAATTTATTTTTTGCCATGAAAAGTAATTGTATTGACCAGGAGGTAAGATATTCAAGATAATTGCACCTTCTCGCTCGCTAGACCAATGACGAGTTCATGGTCGATTTTTGACTTCTGTGAATTTTGATTTTCAACATAAATTAAAACAAAATGTGTTTCTAATAAAGGAAGAGATAGTCAATAATATTTTGTTAAAATCGCTAAAGATTAAAATCACTAAGTGTGCAGCTTTTATTAATTAATGGCAAATGGCAATAACCATCTTTCTTATTGATTGTACCGTAATTTACGGTTTATGAAACTATTCAGTTTTAGTATAATATTAATATTTAGTATTAGTTATTATTGCAAACCTATGTAAAATAATCCGGGGAATTGATTGTCGTCGAGAAAATCCCCAAATTCTCAACAGTAATGAGTAATGATTTTTTTATTTTACCTATTTTTGCTTTTGCTGCAATTTGCGCAATCTGATGCTTTTTTGATTTTTGTCTTATAGTTTCCGAAAAAAACGCAAAAAAGAAGCAATTAAAAAATGCTTTATAAACTGGCATAAAAAAAATTTACAATTTTCAAACGCCGATTACGGTTCTATCGTAAAGAAGCACATCAAAATCTATCAGATTGAGTGGGTTTTAATTGGTTTTGAGATACTTTCAAAATCGGCCATTTTCATACGGGACCAATTTTTAAATTTTTTTAATTTTTCAATTTTGGCAAAATGAAAAAAATCGGCAATTTCCTAATAGTTTTTTGGTTTTTATTTTTTTTATTTTTACATTTGCTTGCAATTTTCTCGAAAAGTATTAGTCGGAGAACAAAAAAAGCTGGTATAATAGGTAGAATGAGCGACTTTTAGTTTTCCAGCTATGAATTATTTTAGTAAAAAAAACATTAAAATGCCTCTGTAGCCGGAACCGTTGTCTGAAGCGGCTTCGGGTTTTCACGAAAAAATAGATAATTTTAAGCGCTATCTAATGCTTTTTTTCTTTTTGCTGTAAGTCTTATAGTTTATGAAAAAAACGCAAAAAAATGTTGTAATTTTTACTTTTTTTTCAATTTTTAACTGTTAGGGTTAGCAAGTGACCACTCAATTAAATTATAATGCCAAATATCGTCAAGTAGACCAGTTTGTTAGAAAAAAATTATCTTATTTTAAAGACTCTTTGTCGATTTAAAAAATGACAGAACAAGCTCAAAGTTTGTATTTTTCAGTAATATTATAATAATATCTATAGTTTTTTCAACTTATCTTATTTTTTAACATGGACTGCTGTCCCCAATAAAAATCATTTTATGCAAAAATAAGAAATTATATCTTGATTCGTTCAATCCGGCCCGAGATTTTAAGTTGCCCGAGCTTTATAAAATCGAGTTATGCCCGTGGTGCATATAACGTTTTATTTTCCACTTGGAATATAAAAATTAATTGATTTATTTTTGTCAGCATTAGTACGAATTAGCGGGCGTAATCATTATGCCCGCTTATTGTGGCCCTAGGGCATAATAAACAGGTTTATATATATAACGCGTATCATAGACGAAAAGAATCAATAATATACAAGTGGACAATAAACGAATTTTCGATTTTGTGTTGCAAATCGTATTTACTATCACGTAATTGAATTAAAACGATTCGTGGCGGTAAGGGCATATCTCAGAATCCAGGTCTTAATGAAAAACACAGCAATGTAGACATTACAGCCATTTATTAGTATCATAGATTTCAAAAATAAACTTGGTAGAAGCATTAGAAACTACTAGTATCATGTACTACAACATTTATTTTATTTCATTAACTTACTGTTTATATTTACAAAGTTGCGAATAATTTACATAGACATTACTGTTTGTAACATAGCCAATCAGTCTCAAAAAATAATAAAACTAACAACCACTTGTTTTAAGCAAAGTTCTCCGCGGCAAATTATCCTCACCGGCAGGACTTTTATATTTAAAACTATAAATTAATTATTATTGTTTATGATAATGCAATCTAATAATAATGGTAATACAGTCTTTAAGGTTGCTAATTACATCACTTTTCTGACAACAAATGCTCTTTATTAATAAGCATAACTTCGTATTCGCCACAAAAACACCAATGACTCCTGTATATACTGTTGCTGTTTGTTGCCAATATAATTTTGGTATATTTTCCATTAGGTCACTGCGTTTTTTTTCTCTGTTCAAAAGAATATGGTATAGGTTAGGTCATTTCATTGTACCGTAAAAAATTGGGAATTTTACTCAACTACAAACTTAAATTTAACAAGCGTTTTGCACAGTGCGAAAACAGCCCTCGGCTCGGCTACGGAGGACCTGATGTCATTAGCTTTACGAATTTAATTATTTTCAAGCTTATTTGTTGTCGTACAGATTGCGGTTTTCGCTAAAATTCTTAGAAAAAATCTGGATTTCATCTTAAAATTACATGTATTTTGACATAACATGGCTTTTAAGCTAGCACCCATTACCATATTTCAATGGGTAACATACCCCCGATGCACCCATCTATTATATGTATTATAGTCGGCGCCAGTGCAATTAGGTATAACTGTTTAAGTACTACATATTATAATAATTTTTCAAAATAAGTACGAGTACATCAGTGTTAAGTTCAATTTTCCCTACTTTTTTTCTTAAACAGTACGAGAATGTAGTTTGCACGCAATTTGCTTTCTCATGTATGTATTTCTTATAATAGTACTTACATACTTAGCCTCTATTCTGTCATTCATTAGAAGTCGTTATATGTTGTACCAAGTGTTGAAAAAATAATCCACTTCGCACTAAATTAACACTCACCACAAATGTGACTGCACTATTTAAATGTGCCCATTGAAATAAAAATGCAGATATACTTATTATTTAATTTAATCGACAATTTAGAAGTTTTGACATCTCAAAATATGTTTCCTATTATAACAGCGTGATCCATTTCCTCCCATTTCATAATTGCGTTAGTAGTAAAGATTTCTGTAGGCTAAGGGAAGTCCGTACGAGTAGCTTCCGTAGTAACCAGCAGCATATGGGGACAATCCATATCCATAGTCATAAGTGATGGGGTGAGAGTAGCTGTAAGTCAAGGGCGTTCCAGCGGTGTAGCTCAAGGCGTAGATGGGGTCAGCCTTAGGGCCTGGAGCCGGGGCTGGGTTTGGGGCAGCGAAAGCGGCCACCAAGAGAGCGAAGAAGCAGATCTGCACAAAACACACATTTTGTTAATACAAATAAAATAAAATTAAAAAAATCTTACCAATTTGAACATGTTGTCGATTTACTTGGCTGTAGCAAAGTCAATAATAATCGTGGTGACACTGAGGTTTATATATCCCAAGAAGTCCCTTTGTTGGTGACGTAGGAGTGGTCGATCGCCGTCTTGACTTAACAAACAAAAATATAACTAGTTTTTCAAGAAGTTGCTGTGCTCCACGGCTGTAATTATTATATTTTACGATAATGTCTTTTTGATGTGAATATGTGATCAATGACTTTAAATTAGACAACTAGAATAGAATTTGTGAATATTAATACATTCTGAACACATAAAAAATCTAGATTAAATTTTGGACATTTTTTAATCAAGTTTTGATGACATAAATCTATAAATATGTGCGTCTTTCCAGAGAAAAATTGGATATTAAACAATTAACATATGCGCTAATGACAGTGTATAAATTTTAAATATTTTAATAATTTTTAAGTAAAATAATTTTCAACAAATTAGTCGAGTTCTACGACCCAGCAAGGTTCCTTCTACAGTATTTAGCATTGGACTTAAGTACTTATCTTATTCAGAATTTTATTACCGCTTATTAACATCTCACACCTCGGTTTAAGTGATCATTTGCATAACGCTGTAACAAAAGTAATTTTTTTTAATGAAAACAGGTGAAAAATTATTTAATTTTACAAATATCTTTGGTCAAATACTCAACCTCCAAAATGCGAGTTCACAGTTTTTTGAACTTGCCCGCCAAGGTGAATAAATACCTACAAACACCAAGAAATTTATTGACGGTACTATCTGTTATAAATTATTGGCTAGGACTTTGACCAAAAATTTAAATATAAAAGTACAACTATTTTTCTTGAATTTTTATGTTTCCGTTATTTAATTACAAAATTACAATACGTTACAATTATGTGATTTTGGATATAATCTTCAATTAATTTGGATGATGTATGTGCATATTTAATACCATGCGATCATTTGAATTTATAATTAGAGTAGGCTTTGTCAGTTTTTTAACTTGGATGAAAACGCCGATTGTGATAAATTGATAATTAATCAAGCTGAATAATGATGTTTTGAATGGTAAAATTCAATTAGAATACATTTTTTCCCATAGTTTGTACTAGTTATTCAATCACAAATACACAAAACCGCCTACTTTAATTATAAATTCAAATGATCGCATGGTATAAATCACCTAAAACATCAACATAATTAAATATAATCAAATCATTTAACAGCAAAATAAAGCTACATACGGTTATTATTATTGAAATTGATGCTTGAAATTATTATAACTTAACCTATTGCGATTTACGACAAACATTTCTTGGATGATGTAAAATTATTGATCTAGACCTTGGCATTGGCACAATTTTTATTAAAAAATAATATAGTAAATTTCTTTTTTTAGAAAATAACCATAATCATCAAGAAAATAAACACTGACAAACAAACAAAGACATTTTATTAAAACACTGTTATATCTGCACATATTTTATTAATTTTTTCTTAACACCCAACGAGGCATAATTAAATTCATAATTTGTCGAAAACCATATTGCATTTTAAGTGGTTTATAATTCCTCAAACAATAATTTATCGCACAGAATATTTACATTCAAGAATTACCATTAAAATATCATTATTGTCATACTAATAAAATCGTAAAGTCAGAGTTATACATATACATGCACAATAATATATTATATCCAATTTTTATAGTAAATCATATTTACATAAACTAACAAAAGCTGATTGATACAGTTTGGTTTGAGTACAGATTTAAATTTTGAATCCGAGTTAAATATACCTATTGAAATGAGATTTTATTCCTTCAAAGTGATTTTTGTAATTAACCTGTATTTTGAACACGACAGACAAATCGAGATGCTATTTACATCAATTCTAATTTTAATCCACATCTGTTTACCTGTTTTTTTTTTAATTATAAATCAACTCTAACAGCAGAATATTCCAAAATATTCTAAAATCGTGTTGGTTTTATTTTAATACAATAACCTGCTGGAATAAATTTTTACGTATTTTTTATATTTGGATAGAAGCTTGATTGTATCGTAAAACTAGTTAGCTCCTCGATATCTCTAATGATATATAAATTAAAATTTTTAATTTTTACTTTAACAGCATTCCGTCAAAGCAAAAAACTGAACTTGTTTAAAATGCGAAGGTCCTTTATTTTCTTAACTTACTGGTGGTCGGTCTTTTTACTCGTATTTAATGGTAGGCTCGACTAACACACCCAAACCAGTCCTAGGTGATGGACAATGATGCGTTCAATTTTATTCTAAGCTCAAACTAATTAATGCAAATTGTGAATTCGTGACTGTTAATTATACATGGAAACCGAAATGTACAAATTATCAAATAAATTAAATTTTTCGACTATCATTACTCTACCAGATTGAAAAAATAATTAATTAGTTGTTTATTAGTTAAAAGGATAATAAAATAATTTGGCTTTTGAAGTTGCAGTTTTGGTGGCAGGACATCGAACATAACAGATCACTCCTTTGTTTGTGGGATGCGTTTGCACATATTTACAAAACATATGTTCGCTTTCAAGGTTTACAAGGCCAAGGTAGTCCAGCTACAAATAAATTATTCAGATTTTTTTTGGCTGCCGGTTTCAGATCACGAAAATTACTAGCTCATAAAAAAGTGGTAACATAAGTTCCAGAACATAACGGCTGTTGAAAGTAAAAGTTCGGGTCCAACTATCTTTCATCCTTTTTCATTCTAAAAAATATAAACAAGTTTCTTCTAATGAAATGTCGAACATAACAATAAATATTCCCACGACATTTTGAGGCAAAATATTGCAAATAAATCTTCAGGGTTCAGAGTAGAAAAATGCATTCGATTTTTTGAAGAATTTTTTTATTTTTTTTACATATTACAGAGCAGACATCTAATTAAACAAACGCACTAATAATAAAAAACAAGAATACGTGGCCGTAGTTTCATCCAGTTCCAGAGCCCTTAGTACAGGTAGGTGCCTACTCCATATGCATAGGGATAGGCAGCGTAGGAGTACGCAGGTACTGCTCCCACAGCGTAGAACTGAGGGTTTGGCTGAGGCGCAGGAAGGGCCAAAGCAGCAACGGCCAACAAGGCAAAGAAGAAAAGCTGTTGTTGAAAAATACAATTACACCAGTTCTAATTATTCAAAAAATAACTTACCAATTTGAACATGGTTGTTGTGATCTGTAGCACTGGTTATGTAAACCTACATTGTCGAAATTTGCGCACTTCTTTTATATTAAAAGAGTTAGGTCATATGACCAATCGCGGTTTACGTTACTAGTTTTTGCAAGAAGACCAGGAAGTCTATTTTAAAGCTCAACTAACACGTGGGTATCAATTATAAATTAGATACCTGCAAGGTGAGGATTTTTTAAATAATGAGATCACCGAAACAATGATTATATCATTCATAATTTATTACTCTTTTTTTAACTGGACCTGTAATTTTAATAGATTTATTAATCCTGTTTCAGTATAACGTTTTAATGTCTTTT
This sequence comes from Tribolium freemani, assembly GCA_939628115.1. NCBI lineage: Eukaryota > Metazoa > Arthropoda > Insecta > Coleoptera > Tenebrionidae > Tribolium > Tribolium freemani. The sequence goes on along the minus strand of OW626785.1, from coordinate 11,057,289 downwards.
CGTTCCATGTTATTTCGACTTTAATTTTGAAAACGCTTTGTGGCATCGATGGATTTTATGATTTATGCATACTCTATTTATTACTATTATTATTATTATTATTATTATTATTATTATTATTATTATTATTATTATTATTATTATTATTATTATTATTATTATAATTATTATTATTATTATTATTATTATTATTTATTAACTGTCAACAAACAAATTAATAAGTTCTTCTTTTATTATTTAATACCATACTAAATTAAGAATTGTTATAAGTAATTAAAGAATTTTTTATTATTTGTGGTATGTCTTGATGAGCACATTTTTAACGGATTAATAGTTTAGATAAAAAACACTTAATTCCATAATTTTGCCCAACCCTGTATTTACTCTTTAATTACTACTACTTTTGTCTCAGGTAGGTACTTAGATGAAATTAGACCGAGATCCGGCTCTGCTGTCTTACTAAAAAATTTACTAACAGCAGTGGGTTTTAAAATATTAAATTTTTAATTTATAAAAGTTTTATTGTTTCTAATTTTTTTGTATTTTACACACGCACTCGTGTCTATGATTCGAGTATGAGGTAGCATTCTATGAAAGCTATTTTATTTTTATTTTTATTTTTATAAATACAACTATAAATGAGAAGGTGTGTACTTTAAATTAGAAACACAATTAAAAGTTTATAAGATATTTTTTGGTAAAGTACCTACAAAAATTATAGCATAAATAAATAATACCCTGAAGTCCTATTTCACATGAACATCTCTCATAAAATTCAGTGTGATGGAAAAATTTTAATTTCATATTTGGTAATGAATAAACCAAATAGTACTTCAACTAACAACCCTCTTCTACTGCCGTAAAGTGGGGTCATTTACCGGTTAATATTCGAAAGCAATAAATTACGACCCAAAACCCTGTGACACCTGAATTAATTGTTTAGGGTCATGCACTGTCCTAAACAAATAATTTGTCAATTTTTAATAGCGATATCATATTACATGCTTAAATATTTGTTGGATCAATACTTTCAAATACGCTTCTCAGCAAAAAGACGCTTACTACATTGAAAATAAAAAAATATATATGTAGATTCAAACACAAATAAGTTCAGTTATTGTGACAATATTTTATTATAAAGTACTTGCTTTATTTTTACGTCGGTTATGACTTAGTGAAAACGACTATTCATCTGTTTTCACTTGATTCATTAATTTTTTAACAAGATTTTTAAGAATTTGTTAAGTTATACAATACTTCTACATACATTTCGATGCTCTGATTTATCCAACTAATGAGATTTTCACAAATGCCACAAATTTTGAGGAAAGACGAATTAAAACTCTTTTACTTTAATGTTTATTTATTTATTTCTTTTGCATTATAAAGTTTAGATTCACTTAAAATTTAACGGAGCAGACTTAAAATTACAAAACAACGGTTGGTAGATGGCCATATCCAGATCCAGTATCCTAGTATACTAATCCACCCCATCCATAGGCGTAGGGATAGGCTGCGTAGGTGGAATAGGCTGGCACGGCATAGAATTGCGGGTTTGGCTGAGCCACCGGTCCAGGAACTGGGCCAGGTTTGGGGACAGCCAAGGCAAGGGCCAAAAGGGCAAAGAAGAAGAGCTATTGGTAAAAATTGTCATTAATAATAGCATAATTAATAAAAAAAAATACGAAAATACTACTCACCAATTTGAACATTGTTATTGCGATCTGTAGCACTGGCTATTCAAATCTATGAAATCTCATTGTTCGAACTTCTTTATATACAATTCGATCCCGAAGTTTGGTCATATGACTAATTGGTGTTTAGGTACAACTAATATGCATAAATCAAAACCACAACCTACTGAAGAAACGTCGCGAAATAATTGGACTTGGACTTCTAATAATAGTAATTATTAAATCATCTAGGAGAAAAAACTGCTGTTTATGTATGTGTTTACTCCAGTTGTTCAAGTGACCCAAGAGAAATGAAACTTGTTTTCTGACCACCCGCCCTTACTGGATTCGTTTTATTTATTTTTTCGCAAAGCGGATCAAACTGATCAGTTTGATCAGTTCAAAAATGACTGTATCGAACAAGAATTATGGACATTTGTGTAGTAAACAATTTTTTAATAAATTTAATTAGCTCAGACCAAGTTATTTAATAATTTTGTTTATTTTGTCTCTTGTTTATTTATCAATAGTTTATTTACGCTGAATAGTTTTGATTTTACTCTATAAATATCTTCATAAGTATGTATTAACCATATTTAAAGTACACATTTCTTTTATTGGTGAAATTTATTACACCAATCTAAAATAGTAGTATGTAAAATGTTACTTCTGGACCAGGACATTTGGCGTCTTAAAAAAATAAATAGACTACAGGTGTTAATGGAGGTGTTATCAAGATGAAAGAAATGCCCTGGTGTAGAAGTAACATTTTAAAATCGACAATAAACCTTCATAATACATCATTTGCATGCCTTAATAAATTAAACATACTGCAAAGGTGTTGTTAATGTGTTATTTCCAGATTGTTCTTAATAGGACACATGAATTGTTGCGGTTTTTTTTTGCTAATCTAAAACAAACATTAAATTGATCTGAAAATGTTAATGTAATGAAAACGAGGGTCATATATATTAAAATACTTAGCCAAAAAAACGTCCATGCTGTTGTATAAGCAAATAAGCTTTTTTTCAAAAAAATGACAAGTCGTTAAACATGTAGTTTTCTTTCTTTATATTATGAGTTTAAGTTAGCATCCTCAGAATTTTTTTATAATTCCTGCTGTTAATATTTAGTAGGTAAGGATTTTATCATTTTTATTTATGTTTCATAAGCGAATAATGAAATTAATGGTATCTACATATGTGGTGAGACTCTTCTCGGCAAATAAATCATGACATTCTGAAAAACATCTAATCCTAAAATACCTAAAATAAAGATAAAAACTTGAGAATGCTAAAGAATGGGAACGTAAGCTTTTACCACAACAATCCACCGCACATCGTCTTTTATCCCATAAATAGCGATTATTCATATTTATGAAAAAGCAGGTAGAACCAGACGAAATGCATTAAGAAAATCCTATTTTTATTTCACGATATGTTAATTTTGGTTGGAATCTTTATAACATTTGTCAGATAAATGAGTGTAAAATAAAACGAAATCAGTATTTTTACATGTATTATTGAAAAGAAAATTATGGAAAAAATTATCAAAAATAACCGCCACTCAAGCTGAAGTTTATATTTATATTCCTGCTGGGTAATAGGCCTTAATTTTGCAACATTTTGTTACTATAACATCCAATTGAAAATGTACATTTTAATTGGAGTTACTAGTTTTCAAAGTATAGGTTTCTACTCAGATATTTCTGTAATAGCCTCTTACGAAAGCAATGGGGCAAAACATAAAACAAAATTAACTTTTGATAAAATTTATTAAACCAAACAGTCACAACCAGAAAGTCATAAGATGGAATTTCGACTATTCAAACACTTAGATCCTTAGATGTATCCATATCCCAAAGCACCATAGGCATAGGGGTGGGCATATCCATAGGCACCGTATCCCAAACCGGTGTATCCTCCATAGACGAATTGAGGAGCGGCTTTGGGTTCAGCCAAGGCAAGAGCCAAGAGGGCGGCCAAGAAAACGAACTACAGAAAATTTCAATAATTACTGACTCTTATATTAAAACAAAATAATTCACTTACGAGTTTGAACATTTTGATTGTTGTTGTGATGGCTTGTGGAGCAAACACTGATTTTGTCCTGTTTAAATTCGATATTTATATTAGATTGTCAGGGGTGTGTCACACATAAACACACCATCAAACCAGGAAGCTGTTGCTATTCTACTTTTTTAGTGTGGGATAGATTATGAATTTTAACTATATTATAATTTTTTCATTAGCAAAAATCAGCTGATCTTGTTTACCTTCCTCAACGAATTCTAATCCACTTCTTTGTCATATTAAAACAAAGCAATTGGAAATGCTAAAACATAGCGTAAATATCATGGAATTATCTACAAAAAAATTATGATCAAAAAATTAGCTCTAAATTTTTCGGTAAAAGCATTGTTAACTAAATGCATCGAAAAATATCAAAAACACAAGTTTTTTTCCTTCTGTGATTATCACGAAGGGTTTTGATGTCATTTTTTTTCTAACAAATAATAGTAATAAAAAATATTTTTGTTATAAGCATGTTCTTAATTCAATCCTGAGAAAGCTCTAACAAGTGTGACCCTTCACCTTTATTATGCAAAAATTACGAGTACCTAGTCTTTTTTTAGGATTTGTCAAAAGTTTTCCTTATTTTATTTATTTTTTTTATATAGTATTTGTGTTTAATATCTCCAATAAATACGCGTAAGTATTTCAGTTCTTCTGAAGGGTGAAACGAAAGAATTGATTAAGAAATAAAACAAATATATTAAGAAATTGCATTATAATGAGAGGTGTACAGTTTATAAATATTCAGTGCAGCAACATGGTCAAAAAATGGTCGTTAAAAATGTTCTCCGAATGAATTAGGTGACCCAAATGTTCCAAAAGATTTGACGTCGTAGTTCGCCACTCCCGCATCTCCAAAATAAGGTCGATGATTATAAAAGGAGAAGAAAGTCTTAATTTGGGGCCTACCTTCGACCATCCACGTGCACAGCAAAACGGCAAGAAGGAGAAGTACCTAAAATCGTAAAAAAAATAATTATGGAAAGTGTTAAATTACCATATTTGCTCACAAAAGTTGATTTATTGGCCATGTTTTTGCGACAGTTTCGCGAATCCGACTGCACAACTCCGTGAACGAGAATGGTCAGGGCTGCGACTAAAGCAGGAAATATAAAGTGATTTGAATTTGTCCTGCTTGGAATTTAAATGCCACATGTTATCCAGGATCCAGTTGAATATTTGCGTACACGAAATAATTATTATAATCAATGCGATGAATCACTTCAAGTGGAAAATAAGTCGTCAGATGTATTATTAAAATTTATCGATGTTTGGACCAAATCAGGTTTTCTTGCATCCTGAAACGTATTTCAATTGGAATTGTTTCAAAGGATGCGTAAGCAGGAAGATTCAAGTCGAAGGACTCCAGAACGTCATTACTCATTATCATTACCAAGGTGAAAATAGTAAGGCAGCCAGAGTCTTTTTTTTCTTGTAAATCGTAATTTATGATATGAATATTCAAATACATAACTATTTCTACTAGAAAAATATATTTAATACACGAGGGTGACGTCTGAGGGGGCTAACTTTTTCGTATGGATAATATAATTATACTCAATCGAAAACGGTACACCAGATTTTCTCCAAAATTTAATTTAAAGAAAATATTGCATAAAATTTGAAGGTTGAGATATATCGAGATAGTAGTTTTACGTTGCAAATTCGCATTTTTATTATTTGTTGTAAACAAGTTGTGACGCTTATGGAAACACACAACAAATTTTGAATTCTCTCTGAAAGTGCAATAAAAAAATCAACATTTTTCGCATTGAAACAAGTCCACATTTCTGTGGGCGGGACAAGGAAAGGGAAAATTAAAAAATAAGACACTATTTGTTTTTGGTTTGTATTGTTATATTCGAGTAAGTTCCCTTAGTATTCCCTTAGTAAGTATACATATTCTGATGGTCTTAGCAAAAAATGGCAGTATCAAATTTTACAAATAAAGCTTTCATACCAATAAAAATAAATTTTGAATTTTGAATTTTGCCGAAATTTCATACATAATTTTTACGATCGAAAATCTATTGAATTCTGAATATTGAAAGCAGTCTTAAATTACTTAGATAAATCCGTATCCCAAAGCACCGTAGGCGTAGGGATGGGCATATCCATAGGCTCCGTATCCCAAACCAGTGTAGCCCCCATAGATGAACTGAGGAGCGGCTTTAGGAGCAGCCAAGGCAAAAGCCAAGAGAGCGGCCAAGAAAACGAACTATGGTAGACAAAATTAGAACAAAACTGAAACAAATAAAATAATTTTACTTACGATTTTGAACATTTTGTTTTATGGGTTTGATAAGCTTGTCTGTAGCAAACTATGACAATGATTTGTTTATTTTCGGTATTTATACCAGTTTTTGGGGGTGTGTCCTATTAAAAGGAGAAGTCAGAAACGGGAAGTTTTTAATATTCTAGTTAAAATTCTTGTTGCAGAATTACAATTATGCTGTAGGTCGGTGTGTTACAAAATCGGAGGTTTTAACATTTATAAATACGTAACTTCTGGAAGTTAAAAACTGACATGAATTTAAGGAATTTTGTAGGTATAAGGGTCCTACTCGCCAACGTGTACAAAAATTACGAATTTTTAAAACGTTATAAAAAGTTTATTTTACTCTTTGAAAAAATTCTCTACTCTGTAGCATATGAACAACGATATTATTTAATCCGCTATGGTGGTATTTTTTGATAAAGTGATTAGTTTTCATAAAAAACGCTAATTTATCTAAAAATTTGTAACACTTTTTCTCAAAAACAGTTCGCATTATTTAGTCAAGAGTTAACTCATTATGTAGAATAGATAGAAATTGTATCACCTTTTATTAAAAAAATATTAATATAAGTAGAAACTAAAATGTGCATTCTTGAAAAACATAAAAAAGACTACAACAATAAAAGTTTATCTTTACAAATGCATGGTTTTTATCTTCTTAACAGAAATTTCACTGATACCAAGTTAAATGGACTGCGTTAAATGGAGTGCGTTATACGTTAAGTTATAAAAAATTACCCCATTCATTAATTTGTATCGTATTTTCATATTTGTTAGGTAACTTTGGAAGTGAAAATCTTTTATTTTCCCACTCATATAATTACTAATTTTACATACTCGTTCTTGTTACTAAAACCGCCAGTAATAAGTTTTAATAAATAATGTACACTATTATAAAATGCGAATAACCTTGATGAGTAAAAAATAACAAACAATTGTCTTAAAATTTAAATGATTCAGTTACCTTCGGAGATTATTTTTGCATACATATATTTTGTAAATAAATTCTACAGTATAGAAAGGAAGAACTGCATTTTTAAGTACTTTATGCAGTTCATTTAGGTATGTCTCATATAATTTTACGAGATATGTGTCATTAAATCAGCAATCGCGTACACAATTTAATACGAAGTCGAATACAAACTCAAAAACTGGATAATCCCCTTTAATTTGTGCGCTTTTTCAAAAAATTGCAGCGTTTTTAGTTAGGGTTTCCAAAAATTAAATTATTAGGTGTGTATTTTTTGCATCTAAAGTCTTGTGACTTTTAAATTTATTTGATGCGAATACATTAGGTGCAAATCTCTTTTAAAGTTGAATGAATCACGCTGTGTATGAAATTTATTATCATAAGTAGCGAAATTTTTGTGCAGAAGTCAAATTTACGAAAAGATTTACTACTACTTTCATTTGTGTCTTTTTCAAAAGTTTGAACTGTGAAGTATTAAAAACAAAGGATAAAAATATTTCAAATTTTTGTCATTTTTTGATATTTTGTTTATGTCGATACCTGATTTATCTGCCAAAATAATTTCGTAGGATGGTAGGTATAGGTATAATTTGTTTTTCAAGAAATACGCAAACTAATATTCCAAGAGTTACCTGAAATTTTAAACATGCAAATCATTATGAAAAACCGCTGAGAATTCAAAGTAATTAAAATTTGCTTCCTTTATTTTGTAATAAAATTTGTAACAGGTAACAAACATGATCGTTTATCAGTTTTCCAGAATTATTATTTCCAAATTTATTTAAAACAAAGCAAAGACTCAGGTAATTATACAGTGTGGGGTGTCGTAATATTTGTGAATAAAACGAGGCATTATTTTTAATTAACAATTTATTGCTTCAGTCTAATTTCACACAATCAATAATAGTAGCCTCCATAGTGGCCATAGGCACCATAAGCTACAGGGGCGGCATATCCGTATCCATAGCCCACACCTCCATATCCTCCATAAAGGAATTGAGGAGCGGCTTTAGGGTCGGCAAGGGCAAAAGCCAAAAGGGCAGCCAAGAAAACGAACTGTAATAAAACCAGTTACAGAATAACAATTACCAAAAAATTAAAATTGTTAACTTACAAGTTTGAACATTTTGATTTGTTGTGCTAGCTTGTCGGTGGCAAACTCTAACAAGACATAGGTTTTCATTGCATATTTATAGTGGCTTTGTGGGGGTGTGTCACAAATAAACAGGATTTTGCAAAACAAACCTCCAAAATAAATGTTAATTGGGTCAACTTGTCCGATTAACATATGCTTGTGTTGGTTCACATTTAATCACCCGATTTAAAAAAAACTTAATTTATTTCTCTGTGTGGTAAGCTGCTTTTCATTACGTGACCTTCCGTGTATAAGCACATCAGTGGTAAACGCAAAAATTAAAATTCGAAGGTCTTTCCAAAGTCACACCTCCGAAATTTTGTATAAAATCGTCTTCGAAAGTTCTTTTTGGCAGAATTTGTCTCGTACAAGTCCACTCAACACTTCAAAATGTTCAAACTTGTAAGTTCACATTTTAATTATTTACTTTGTTAATTATATTTAGTAACAACTGAGTTATTTTAAATTAATATTGTCTTTATTGCAGTTCGTTTTCTTCGCTGCCCTTTTGGCTTTTGCCCTTGCTGCCCCTAAAGCCGCTCCTCAATTCCTTTACGGAGGATATGGAGGTTTGGGATACGGATACGGATATGCCGCCCCTGTGGCTTATGGTGCCTATGGCCACTATGGAGGCTACTATTATTGATTGTGTGAAATTTAGACGGAAATTATAATAAATTGTTAGTTGAGAATTACATGAAGTTTTCTTCTTTTTCAATCATTATTGATTAGCTAAAAGATCCTTTTACACATACCTACATTTAAGAAATTAAAAAAAGATACATTGTAAAATCCTATAAAAAGTCTCCAAAATACATGAAATCACCTAATCATCAGAAACGAATGCTCATTATTATATTATTTCTGGTAATGTGTTTTCTGACAAAAACAGATGAGAAGTGCATTGAAGTTTATTTATTAAACCACTCTTATCAAAATACCCCAGTCATTCCCAGTTTCCTTCTAAAGTCACAATAGCTATAATCGACAAAATGAGCAGTATTTAACAAAATCAAAAATATCAAATTAAATATATAGTACAATACCTACAATAGTAACCATTCTTTAAATAAAGAAAGAAGCAACCATTCGTATCTGTCGAATAAACCATAATTTTTTTGAGGCCTATACGAAAAAGGTAACTTTCTGAAACCTAATCTTCTTCTAGCCACTTAAGTAACTAGAATGATTTTTTTCCATACCTAGGTATAAGCTTTTATTGAAAATGCAAAAAGATGAGAAAAATTTAATTTGGTGCAATTTACAAATAATTTCCTACCTTATTTCATGAATGATGATAAAATTCGTCTTTATTTTGTTGAATTTTATGATTTTAACTTTCCAAACCATTTTATGAGGCATATAATGAGGGTGGTCGTAAAGCTATTGTTACCAAAGCAACCAGATGGTAAGCGACTATGAAATCCTGTCCCATAGGCCCCATAGCACGCGCCGGTATTTTCCAACACACCTACAATTGAGGGGCTGGGGTTTCTTTATTGCTTAAATCCCAAAAGCTAATTACCTCTATTGCACCATAAAATTCAATGAAATGTTGACGGACTAAAAATGTGGAAATTTCAACTAGAGTTAAAGAACTTTAAATTCTTAAACAATTGTAACTATTTTCAAATTTTTATTATGTCGTCTTCGTTTGTTAATAAGATGTCTGATTTTCAAGTGTTGTATGAATTATGAATGTTGATATATAATTTTGACATTCACTCTGTACCTAGCCTTTTATTGAAAATATGTATTTAATAATTTAATAGATTTGATAGAGGTAAAATTATTGTTTTAAGAAAACACAAACAAGAATTCAAGATTTTGAAAAACCCATGTAAAACAATTATGTATCTAATTATACATTCGAATACTTCAAATTTGTATACAGTATATTACAAATTTTTCTAATTATGAACTAGATATAAAAAGAAATCCTCGACGGAAACTAAAACACCAAGAACAATAATAACCACTAAAAATGCGTGAAGTTTTTTGTGTGATATTTATTCGTGCTGCATCTCATACAATGTGATCAAGGAATGACTGCTCAAGTTCGCAATTATGAATTACATTTTAAAATGATGGGGTAACTTCCGGTTGTTAAAAAAATGGCATTGGCAGTGTCACTTGCTACATAATTTAGTGCACTGGCATATTAAACCTTTTAGTTCAAAAGTTTCCTAATTTATAGCAAAGAGCTAATGATATACATTTATTCACGATAAACTTTTAAATGTCATCAAATAAATTTCTGTGATTGATTTAAACTTTTCTGTTTTGATATTTGGGACAAATTTGTCTTTCCCCACTTGTTTTTGTCCCCATTTTAGTATAAATATTGGGTAAAAACAGGGAATCGTTACAGTTAGCTGATCCACAGTATCGTCTAATAATCCTACAAAATGTTCAAGCTTGTAAGTAATTTTATTTTACAATTGTACTAGTTTGTAATTTATTTTTAAACATTATAGTTCGTATTTTTGGCCCTTGTTGCCTTCGCCTTTGCCGCCCCGAAAGCCGAACCTCAGTACTTCGGAGGATACCATGGCGGTTTGGGCTACCACCATGGGTTGGGGTATGCCGGATATGGAGGAGCTTTGGGTTACGGCTACGCTTCCCCCTATTCCTACGGACATTACGGATTGGGATATTACTAAACAAACCTCAGTAATTAGTTGCTACCACTTTGTTCTACCAGTTTTTGATTCTGCAAATTTTATTGTCAATACCTGTTAATTTCAAATGTTAAACTAAATAAAAACCTTTAAAAAATATATTTACTTTTATTATTTACTGAAACAGACGGTGGCCCACTAAGTCAGTCTGCTTAATCCCCCGGTATTTGTACAAAGTATGGACTTGATGTCAATTTCAAAAATCCTATAGCTAGTTATTGAGGTATTTATAATTTAACAAAAACTAAAAAGGTGTGAAAAAAATTATTTCCTGGTGCATTTATTTTTATTATGCAGTTTGGGTTTGAGTCACCAGCGACATTTAAAATGAATAAAAATCTACATAAAATCATGGTGCATAAGAAACAGTTTTAAATATAGGTCGACAAGAAATTAGCATATTTTGTTTATTTCTTTCAGTTTCTGGACCTTTAAATTTCAAGTAACACAAGTTTCAAAATTTTGGGCCAGTTAATTTATGTTGTGTATCATGCAATATTATTTGTAAAATAAATAATGATTTAAAATAAACAATTTGAATTCACAAAAAACATCTTCTATTTTTAAATCGTGTTATCAAAAATTTAATTTAATTTTATAATCGATTTTGTTCTACGATTAGACAATAAAATTTGCCAAACCTTCCAGGAGAACTTTCTAGATGTTGCTTTAGAACATAGTTAACATTGAGTAAATCAAAAAAATGTTTTAGATGTACCTACTAGTTACTTCTCTTGTCAGTTTGAAGTGGTATAAAGTACGAAAAGTTTATATGTAATAAATTTTTCGTGATTTTATTAAGATTTGCCTGTTTCAAAGATTGTAATTTCAAAAGGTGATTTAAAACAACAATCTGTAGAAACATATGATACAGTCCAACTTTATAATAAAGTGAAGCAATCATTACTGATTAACTTATTTAACCGTGCAGAACAACATTGAAATTTTATTTTTCTAGATAATTATCTTAAAATTTTATAGCAAAACGTGTTATTTTAATTGGAATCTGAAATTTATGGCTTGTCAAAAGTTAAAATTCCTTTGTTCCATTCTTCTAATTAAAATGTAAAACTTGTCGGTCAGCTATTTAGTTTTTTATATCCTAGTTCAATAAAAAATGCAAAGTAATCACCCATATAAATTTATTCAACTAAAATTGATACAATTTACAAAAATTATCTCCAGCCAACCAGAACAAACATTATAATTGTTTAATAGAGCCCATATCCGTAAGAACCATATCCATAGGGGTAGCCGTATCCAAGGGAAGAGTACCCCAGACCAGAATAGCCTTCTAGTCCTCCATAAAGTCCTCCATAAATTTGAGGGACCGGTTTTGGAGCGGCCAAAGCAAAGGCAAGGAGAGCCAAGAATACAAACTAAAAACAGTGTAATTTTGAACTTAATTTTAAGCCAAAAAGTAAATAAAAAAGAAACTTACGAGTTTGAACATTTTAATTGTTTTGCAGACGTGAATTGTAAAACACTGATTTTATTCTTCAAATGTCACCAATATTTATATAAAATGTAGGTATATAAAGGAAGGGAAGTAACATACTGCAAGGAAAAATACGTGTCATCGATGATCAAGTCAATTAACGGTAAAAACAAGAATAATTTTAATTTCAATGACTGGCACAACAAACAACAATTATCCACTTAAAGCTCAAATTAATATAAGAAATTTTTATTTATTAAAGCAAATAACAGTTATATATTTTGATTTCGCAAAATTTGATTACACAGAAAAGCACGATCGAGTTAAATAAATAAAAAGCACTTTTTTAATTAAACCCTTTTACAGAAACTCTGAGCACATCATCTGTTGATGGTGTCAGTGTTGAAATTTGAGGCTGGCTGTAATTCAAAAAAGCTAATACGTACGTATTTGTTCCATTTTTGTGTTTGATAAACTCAAAGCATATTTTTTAGGGTTAATCAATTAATTTTAATGACAAAATGGCATAAGTGTTTAAACAACAATAGAAAAAATCACCTCTTACAATGCACTTTTTGAGTGTTTTTGTTTAATGTTTGGCAATTTTGGCAAACAGTCGTCCTATTCAGCACTTAAACTAAGTAGGTTATTCGATAAACGCATAAAATAAATGATAGAAATAATTGTTTTTGAATGTTTTTATTTAGTTTTACATTTGAGATTAACAAGTATGCACAATAAAATTCATAGAATCAAAAACTGGTAAAACAGAGTGGTAAAAGTAAAGCTTATCAACTAATCACTGAGGTGTTCAGTAGTATCCGTATCCGTAATGTCCATAGGCATAGGGGGAAGCGTAGCCATAACCCAAAGCTCCTCCGTATCCGGCATATCCCAAACCATGGTGGTAGCCCAAACCGCCATAATATCCTCCAAAGTACTGAGGTTCAGCTTTTGGGGCGGCGGTGGCGAAGGCGAAGGCAACAAGGGCCAAAAATACGAACTAAAATGTTTAAAAATAAATTACAATCTATTATCTAATAAAATTTTAAAATTAAGAATTACTTACAAGCTTGAACATGTTGAAGGATTATTAGACGATACTGGATCAGCTAACTGTGGTAATTCTCTATTTTTTCCCAATATTTATACCAAAATCGAGACAATAATAAAAGTGGGGATAACGGACAAATTTGTCCCTCTTGTCAAAACACCAGAAAAGTTTGAATCAATCACAGAAATTTATTTGATGACATTTAAAAATTCATTGTGAATAAATGTATATCATTAGCGCCTTGCTATAAATTAGGAAACTTTGAACTAGATGGTTTAATATGCCAATACAGTAAATTATGTGTTTATTTAGTTGTCCTCTTTTAAATGGCTTATTTTATTACAAATTAAATATTGGCGAATATGCTAACTAAATGGTTGCTTATCGATAACCAGTCAATTTTAGGATTTCGGTTTGGATAGGAAATTAACAAAATGATTTAAATTGAATTATTTAATTTTGTGACAATATCCACATTTTATACATAGAATTGGTGATGGCCACAAAAAGTAAAAATTATTTGGTCTTATTAACATGTTTATATAGACTCTCCCATTGATAATTTAATAAAGAATTTTTTGCTTAGTTCTTTGGAGCTCTTTCTTTATTTCTTTATGGTTTTAAAACAAAAATTATTGAGCATTTTTATTTATGGCAATTACTACTTGGTGCCTGTTTCTAGATTTCAAAAATAAAAAATGGCTCATATGCATAAAAATAAGTAAATGCTTTTACTTTAAATTTTCAAGTCTTTACTACCAATTGTATGCATAAAAAATAGCATCTATACTTATTAGTAAACACTTAAAAAATTTGGCATCCGCATTTGTCAAGCTTATGCTTAATTTTCCAGCAAATGCTTAATTAAAAATGCATAAAAGTAAGGATTTACTACTTCCTAGTAGTTTATAGTAAATACTTTATATTTTTCAAGCTGATATTTAAGCGGCTTGAATTTCACTTGTATCAAATTTTGTCTTCAAAATTCATAAAATAACATTTTTTAAATAAATTCCACAACGGACAATGTTGAATATTTCTCTGAAACTTTTTGCGGTAAGACTAAGGAAAAAAAGAGGCCAAACAAAGAATCGAAATTTGTTGCGGTGGATGGGCGATCCAGGTTTTCAGGACGGAGTAGGAGAAGATAGTGGTGCTCATCAAAGTACAGAACAGTTGACTATGCGAGTAGAAATTTTTTTGAGAAAACTCCTAATCAGTGAATTAAATTTCCTACAAGACATAAAGAAGTAGAGGGAGCAATACGTCTGTGGTACAATTGTTCCTGTGCTTTTAGTGCACTCGATCGTACTCAAATTAAAATCAGGAAACCTGCTGTACAGCCACCTTACAATTGAAAAAATCAGTATTTACTGGAAAATCTTTCAGTATATACTTACTAGTAAAAGTAAAAGATTATGCATACAAAATTAAGTAAATACTGGCACTTATAGTATTTACTCCCAAGAGCATACTTTTACTGAATACTTTTACTTAAAGTAAATACTTGTTTTTTATGCATATGAGCCAATGACTTTGCAGTGTCGCTAAATTACATAACTTTAACCAATTGCAAACAATTTAGGTCGTAAATAAGCAATTTTTTAAGATGACATTAATTGATTTCTTGATTATTTACCATTGCAATAACTTGGTGTTATTTAAATATTTGTGAACGTAAACACAAAATTTACCGAATTTAATTTTATGATTTTTTAAAGTAAAGTACTCGTAGTGTAGAAAAAGAAAGTTATATCAGATTGTAACAGATTTTTTGATTAATATTCTCTGAAACTAGCGTCACTCTTTTAAAATGAAAATCATAATTCATTAGATAGTTTATAAGAAAAATTATTGTCTTCCAAGTATTTTTATGATTATATGAGAAGGACACGTTTTTCTTGCTATCTACTTACTTTCAACTTTAATTTCTTTGATGTTCATTTGTTCACTAAGCGCCAATCTTAAATTACATTCGACGTGAGCATCCTTTATTATGCAGATTGTTAAGAAGACATTAAATCTGAAATATTGTTTTTTCATTTTTTAAAAAACGAAAATATTTTATGTAATTTGCATTTTGCATTTTTGATAGAATTTGCAATTTAAATTAATTTACAGCTAGAAATGTGCTGTCCATAATAAATATCTTTGTCATAGCATGCGATTATATAACATAATTCTTTAAATGTTAAAAACCATAAGTCCTTATGTTTTGAATAAAATTGTAGAGTAAAATTGAGCAAAAATCGTTTCAGTATTCCTACTTTGAATTTTTAGATAAGTTGTTACCATTGCGTTCGAGCTTTTTTTAAGCTTTCAAATTTTACTTTTATGTTTAAAGGGTTGTTTGGCAATGAAACAAACATTTTTTTTATTTTTTAATACTAAATCTAAGTTGAAGTGTGTACATGATTAGAGACCTAGTTCATCAGTAATAGTAAGATCCATAGCCACCGTAGGCGTAGGGAGCAGCGTATCCGTATCCATAGCCGCCAATGCCAGAGTATCCCAAACCACCATAGTAGAATTGGGGTTGGGGTTCAGCCTTGGGGACGGCAAGGGCGATAGCCAAAAGTGCGAAGAAGAAAAGCTGTAACGAAAAAAAAATTCAATTACGAACTCTAGTAATCAGGACTTAATATACCAATTTGAACATGTTGATGGTTGTTGGTTTGACTTGTGCGAAATCAAATCTGATTTTACTCGAAACGGCTCTGGGATTTTATAGTGGTTAGTTTGGGGGTGTGTCAAGTGTTGTTTGGAAAAGAAAAGAAAAGTTGTGTACACACCCATCAAAACCATGCTAATTGGGTCAAGTTTTTTTGGAGTAGTTTATGCTTAAACCACTTTTTTATGAATAATGAATTAACGAGCAAATTATCACGTTCAGACAATTTTGTCCATCTACAAGGAGCTTAATTGTTTAAGAACATGCGTCAGTATTTATTAACGACTAAATATTACTCAAATGTTTTTTAATATTAATTTAAAAGGTTTCATCCCACTGAAAAGTTTGAAAGAGTTTAGAAGCTACAGTAAGTGGCAAAGTTTAACTATTATACAATTTCAGTCTTTCTCACAAAATTGTTAATTTTACATCGATTATTTTATTCAAATACGTTGTTACCAACAAAAATTACAAAGTGATTAATAAGAATCCTAATTACCGATGAATGTCCACTTAAAAAAATGATAAATATATAATTTTTTTATTCTTCACATTTTTTTACAAAAAAAATCACATCTATTGCAAACTTCTTTTGTGATGTAATAATAAATTATTAAAATTTAAATGAGTTTCTTCGTTCCTATAAAACACATACAAATTTTTGGTAGTTACTTTATTGAATATGATAAAAATTACAATAATGTACACCTAAAAATTTCGCCACTTTTGGTAAAATTTATTTTTCCTACGACACTATTCGAAAGTTGACAATTTCATACATTTGTCAAAATCCTGTGCGTTATGTTTAAAACAAAATATTATTTGAGTATTACTTATACTATGAGATCATTTGAATTTATAATTAAAGTATGCCTTGTCAGTTTTTTAACTTGGATGAAAACGCCGATTGTGATAATTAATCAAACTGAAGAGTGAAATAATAATGTTTTAAATGGTAATAGTCAATTAGAATATATTTTTTCCCTCAGTTTGCCTAAGTTTTTCAATCACAAAGACACAAAACCGCCTACTTTAATTATAAATTCAAATGATCGCATGGTACTTTAGTAATTGAAACTGTTTTAGTGGAAAGTGTCATTACTCATTAGGTACTAGTTTTTCTCATTCTCAGAAGTCATTATAAAAAATGAAAAATGCAAGTTGTGCAAAAACTTATTTATTTTTTGCTCTTCACTCGATCATTGATTAATTAGTCTGCAACGTCATTAAACACATTTATAACTGGATCCGATTTAAACGTATTAAGCTTCCTGCTGATGAATAACCGCAACTTTTTGTATACATTTTTTAATACAGTTAATGAAGCAGATGGCATTGCACCGATAAAAATCGAGTCTAACGACTAAATTGCAGAACAATAATTATAAGTAGAGCTCGGAAAATATGTGAAATGCATAAAATGCATATAAAGTGCATATATGCATATTTTAATAAAATTCTATAAAAGCATATGCATTTATGAAATATGCATATTTTCAAAGTTTTTCGGCAAGAAATGGCAAAAACTATTTCAGTTGAACTACAAATAGTCTTTGTCTAAGCAGGTATGAACGTAACCAGTACAGGGTGAGTCATTAGTGGGTTATTTCTGATTTTGTTTTTATATGCAACCAGTGATACCAGAATAATACTGATTCCAACTGACCAGATCGGTAATCATTAAAAAATTCAAAATTAATCCATGATTACATTGTTCTGAGTATTGTCAAGTTTGTCTTGACAGTTTTGCTAAAGTTTCATTATAGACCATTATTATTTAAAAGATAAAAAACCAACATTCATTCAATTAATGTTTTTAGAAATCAAACGAAGTATCAAGTGGTAAGTGCAATTAGTATTTTTGGTTGCATTTCAGGACATGTCAGAAGTAACCCACTATTGACTCACCCTGTATACCTACTGTTATAAGATAAGCCGGATGTCATAAAATTAAAATTAGGAAACTCCTAGGTTACCTTTCGGTGCTTGAGTGTGTGGGTGAATTCACAGAATTGTGCATTTAAAGTGTGAAGTTGCCAAAACAAAGTGTCGGTAAATCCACATTTCTCAAAATATGGTTTACAAATCTAAATGATTTTAAAATCAAAAGATCTTCTAGAAAGCATGCGGTATAATATATTGTTTTAGCTTCAATAATAAATAATTAAAAAAAAATAATTAGAATAATTAATTTAAAAGGGTGGAATGTATATCTGTTTGTAACAGTATGGTAAATAAGATATATTTATTTCGTATTTTATGTGATTATTTTTGTAAATAAATTATTAGAATTTTGTTTTTTGTATTTTTTATGGTTTTTGAAATTAAAAATTATACATATATATGATGTCAGAAAAACTGTTTATTTTGTTATTTCATCAATGCGTTTTTGCATATTAAGAAGCATAATTGCATATTTTTAGTGCATATTTTGACAGTTTTTAGTGCATATTTTCCGAGCTCTAATTATAAGTCATACAGCGTTGGGCAAAAGTATGGAACCAAGCCTTTTGTGCCTAAACTATGCATCTTACGAAAAAACTAATTAGTACATCAACTACTTTAAAAATGTGAGAATACATTTTTTTGAAATTCCTTTTAGTTTTCGGGTTATTAAAAAAAAATTTTTTTCAAATGGCACCCTGCCACTGCGATTTTTTTGGTAAAATATTATGCTCTAAAAATAATAATAATAATAAAAATAATTTTAAACCAATGTTTTTTTTTAAATAAATTATTGAAATTGTGGTCCGAACTCATTACGAAGATTTTTCGAATTTGGGCAAAGTGGTTGTATCCATGGATGCTTTTAATCCACTAATTTGATTTGTCAAATTTTTTGCAAATCCATGGATACAACCACTTCGGCCAAGTTCGAAAAACCTTTGTAATGAGCTCGGAACACAACTTTAATAATTTATTTAAAAAAAACTACTGCTTTAAATTTAATTTTATGAAAGTAGAAGTTATTTTTGGAGCATAATCTTTTACCAAAAAAATCACCGTAGTAGGGTGCCATTTGAAAAAAATTTTTTTTTGAATAACTCAAAAACTAAAAGATATTTCGAAAAAATTTATTCTTGAAAAATGATCACATTTTTAAAGTAGTTGATGTACTAATTCGTTTTTTCGTAAGATACATAGTTTAGGCACAAAACGCTTGGTTCCATACGGTATAACAAATTAAATAAATAAAAATAATATTTGGGATCATTGCTGAACTATATATGCTTTATTTTTATATTTTTTACATATTACAATTATTATTTTTAAACAAACCTCGTTTTATGTCCTCAATAGAAATAATGCCCTGCGTAAGGGGAAACATGACCGTAAATACCGCTGTAGCCAACATGAGAGTAAACTGGGTGATGAGAGTAAACAACTTGGGGTTGAGCCTCGGGTTGTGGCAAGGCAAGGGCGAACGCCACCAAAGCCAAGAATACGAACTGCGAATAATCAATTGTTTACATACAACAATAAATTAAAATTAAGCACTTACGAGTTTGAACATTTTGATTTGTTGTAGATCTGTGGAATCTAACCCAGAAATGGGCAAATTACGATGGTTTTATAGGAACAGGTGTGTCGGGAAGAAATCTTACGACACACCTAGAGTTATTAATTAGGTCAAGTATTGTTTTGGTCCTTTTGTTTATTCCATAAATTTAACTTTGTAATTTTATTGTTGTTTTATTACGTAAAAAACTGCTTTTATTGTTTTCGACCAAAAATCAGGAACGGGTTTGGAGGCACAGAAGTGGTTCTAGAATAGTTTAGCTAAAATTTTCCGTCTTTTCAAATCAAGAAAATAACTCAACGGTCAAATGTTTTATTACAACACTTTTCTACAATAAAATACTGAACTTACAAGAGTATTATAATATGTAATGTTTAATAATATAATCCGTAACCGTAAGAGTAAGGGCTGTAGCCGTATCCAGCATATGAATAAGGATAAGAACCGTAATACAGTTGTGGTTGTGGTGCAGGGACTGGAACCCCGACTGCAAGGGTAATCAACAGGATTACCACAAGTAAAAACTGAAAATAGAATTTTTCTCGTGTTATTTTTATAAATAATATATTTGTAGTTACCTTAAACATGTTGCTGCTCTTCTCAAACTGAAGATGAACTATGACTGTAATTCATCTTAAATTCAATCCTTTATATAAAACAAAGCGGCCTATTGTTATTCAATTCGATTTTTCGAAAACAAGACACGTGTTGCAAGCAAAGTGACAAAATCAGCGAATTACCATTTAACTACGTACCAACCGCAATAATTCAAAATTTGAGACCCGGATCTGTGGCCAATTTTGAAAATTATTGATGCTGCGCTATGACCAATTTAAATCATAACACCTGTTGGATGATTTCTCAGTATAAGAACAAGGTTATCGTGTTAATCAGCAGATAGGATCAAGAAAATTATACGCTATATCATAATTATTTCTGTCACAGCTATTATTAAAAAAGTGAAACTAAAACAAAGTTTGACAATGAAACAGGATGTATTTTTTAATCCCATTGTCCAAGTAATCCGCCCACAGAAGATTTCTTGTTTTAATTAAGTTGTAAAAAACTTTAACAAAAAGTGTAGCACATTCGGGTAATAACTCCTTCTTATTCCTCGGAGACTCCCCGTTTAGGTAACTAATTTATTTATCAGGAACGAAATCGATAATTAAATATGCAGGGGGCAACTGGTGACACAATTTGTCAACAGACAGCCTTGTAAAACAAAGTGTCTTGCATACAAAATTTCAATTTATTCATTCCTCGTTCTTCTGGAAATATCTACCGTTTTTAGAGAATGTTCTTGGAATCACTTACAAAATTTTTAATAATTTCACATATTTTAAAAGATCGCAAACATGGAATTGACATTTAATCGTCAGCTCCATAAAATTCTGTTTTTTCCGGAGCTACTAAACGAGTTTCTGCTATTAATTTTGCATCTGTTAAACAAACAATCAATTTTACATATTCCATTATTGGCAAAGTTTCGACAAGCGTTGAAGCGATTTAGATAGGTTTGATGATATAAGTTTTATGTCCCATATCTGCCGGGGGTTACGAATGAACTTCAAATTTCGGGCTGAATGCCAAGGACGTGATCTTAAATATTTATGCAGAGTATTTCCATTTAATAATGCGATGGTTTAATTAATTCCACGAGCCCGATTTGTGACCAAGTTTAAATTACCACAAGTGGCCGGTAATGTAAAATTAAAAGTAGTTTTGCATTTTAAGGTGCATTATGGACTTTTCTAAGGATATCAAGACTGCATAAACGTTTCCAGTTTTTTAATTAATGATAAATTAACACAAACCCATAAAATACTAAATAAAATTGATATTTCAAGTTTTTGTAACTAGTCTTCACTGTCTGGATGTAAATTATAAAACCCCAATATTTGACACCCATAAAAGTAGAAGGTCCTTCCGCAGCATTCCGTTGACAATTTGTGATCACCTACTCGAGTTGCAACCGTCATCAGTATGTATCCTGATTGTTACAAAGGATGTTAATGCCCTAAGATCGACCACACCCGGCGTTTTTACAGACTCCACGGTCGACCGCTTTTTCGGTTAATTCACGGTTCACAGAAAAATATTCCGCGCAGAATGCTAAAGAGCTTCATGAGTACATCAAAATGTCACTTATTCTTAAGGAGACTGCTTTTTTATAAAGCATTATGCGTAATCTAGAAGAATCACGCAAGGTAACTTTTTTGACTTAATAGCACTCCTTTTAAGATACGAGTGAGCTGTTTCTTTATGTACAAAGTGCAGGAAATGAAATTAAATTGCCCTAAAAATCGAGACAGATTAATTTTTCGAAGAATAATTTTATTTGACAGAAAAAGAAAGTCGTATTTTGCTTAAATAGAAGAGCCTAGTTAATCCTTCAGTTAATCAAGTATTTTGTAGTAGAGGTAGGTCGTTGGTTGTGTTTCTCTGTGCGGCGTTTGGATAGGTAATGCAAACGCAGAAGTATATTACGAGTTGCCTATACAAATCGTTTTTTATATTATGTCCACATTTAGAACAGAAAAGTTTCATGAAACATCTGCATTTGGCAATATTGTATATTTTATTCAACATTTAAATGGAATAAAGGCCAACGACGGAAACCCTCCATGGGCGGGATCGTCAGGATCATGTAATGCATGTTATTGTCCGTTTTATTCCATACGAACTTCTATTTACACAAGCAAAGTTCAATAACCATTTCTGAAAATTGCCTCTTTTATAAAAATGAAGGATGAATATTCTTTGTAAAAAATGTGATAGTAAAAATGTATTTTTAACGGTTGTAATTTTTTTTGTTGAAAAATGGCGGTTTTCGACGCAGTTTCCCTCACGTATGTATACGCAAATATTTACACAACTATAATAATTTCTGTTCAGCGCGAAAACACCATCAGGTGTGTCTGTCAATTCTAGGATTGAATCGGGATCATGAAGTGTTATAAACATGTTTTTAGCAATGTAAAAACTATCAAAACAGTCAATTATTTTTTAAGTGATATTGACGAAATGGTGAAATATTATTTTTACTTGGTTTTAGTGTTTATCCCTAACCTGCGACAACCATTTGAGAAGTCACCCGTTGGGATTTAGACGAGTTCAGTACAATTATGTGTTCTCCCTGGATAGCAAATCAAGACTTATAAAGTTGTTATTCAATACGCCGAAGATGACTCTGCTTCGTTATTCAATGTTTGTTTCGTTGACCAAGGACAAGATCATCATAATTATTTGTATTTCTTTTATTTTTTACGTCTTATAATAATCAAACGGTCTGATTGAAACTGAATAATGAAATCAGCGTTCCAAAATTAACAAATCTTACAAAACCAACAATTTATTAAAAAGTCAAGTCAAGTGGTAGGTGTTTGAAATGGTTTGAATACCTACTACTTGTTAATTAACCCCTTTTTCTAAAACATAAGATTTATATACCTAGTAAGTTATTTTTTTAATAATTGACAGAGAAAATAAATCAATTTGAAAACAAATAAACTAGTCAATTATACCGACCTACAACCGGCTGTGTTTATGTTAATTGATTTAATTTTTACCACGATAATTACTTTCTAAATATATGTTGCAAATAAATGATTCTAGAACCCGCAGTTTGCTATAGAAGTAAAAAAGACTTTAATTTAACCCGATTTGACCTGACCTCTTGCAGTGCCAATTTGTGTCTTACTAAATTCAATGCCTTCAACAATCAGAAATCCTTTTTTTTCTTTTAGCGACTGCTCTCTGAATGCTTCATTGACCAACATAGGGTTATTAATCTTCTTCCATAGAGCAAAATTTCAAATAGTTAACGTTAAATTATAGCAATTTAAAAAATAATCGCAACTAAATGCAAATAAAAAAAAATTCAATCAAACGAGTATTTTTAGCAATTTTTATAACTTAATGGTGACAGACTTTTCATCTCACTAATTAGTAATTATGGCACATAATTATTGTTTAGTAAAATGGTTAAATAATTAATTTCATGTCGGCAGCTCTTGTTTATGACATTTAATTCGCACGTGGAACGTTTTCCTTGTTTATCCTATGGCTTATATATCAAACTAAATTGTAAATTATATGGATTATAAAAAACTGGTAGGCATACCCGTATTTTGTTATGTAAAGCTTATAGGAAACTGATTCTAAAACAACAAAAGGTGAAACCATATGCAGAATTTAATACATTCTTGCAATCTCTTTTTTGTTTAAATATGTGGGTAGATCTCTTATTAATTACCTACATTAACACTATGCTCTAAATAAATCATACAATAAGACTTAAAAGGAGGAAGCTTATTATTTTGTAAGTCAGACTCGCAATTCGAAAAATCGTATTTATTACTTATTCTCAACAATTGCTAATACTCGTAAAAAATGTAAAAAATACAATATTATAAAAACTTAAGTACATGATGTTACTTTCATGAAATTTGATTATTATACAATTTCAGGAAATTTCGCTACCGTTTCCTTTCTAAAAATAATTCCAGATATGTTTATTGTGTGATATAGCTATACATATGTAAGGTTTTAACTGTATTATTGTAAAGGTATTGGAGACGAGGTGAATGACATTCATAATTTGTACATAAAAGGAAAAGTTTTATGAAATCATTTATGTGATTCGCAAAAAGACTACCAGTTGCACAATAGACGTACCTTTTGGCACAATAAAGACACAAAGCTAGTTTATTTGTTGTCACGAATAACATATTCTTTCGGGTAATCTTTTGAAAGCTTTGCGGTCATGCTTTCTGTGTTTCCTATTAAACAAAAACTATCATGATAATGGTTGGGCAAAAAGTATCTATAATAAATAACAAATTACCTTTTACAAGAAAACCTAAATATCGTTAAATTGGTCAAGTCTATTATTAAAGAATAAAACTGCGGTAAATATGGAGAAGAAAATCGGCGCATTTTGGTACTACCTTAATTTAATAATTATTATTATGCAAGGAAGAAAGCGCACGCATTCACAAATTTTTAGTGCATTTTAATAACATTAGTATATTATTATTATTATTATTGGCAGCTAAATTGCACAAATTGTTGTTTGAAGAGTAGGTCGAATAGTCAGAAGCAACACATAAAAAATAGGAAAAAAGAACCATTGACATTTTTTTAATCTTTTTATTATACATATGTATTCATTTTAAATTGGTAGAAATTTTGTAAATTTTCTCTAATGTTATTTAAAAAAATGCATACTTTTACCCGCTCCTTAAATTAATTTTTTATAAAAAAGGTTTTTTATGAAAATAAAATGCAATAAATGTAAATAACAAAATTATATCTGAGTATATTACTATTTGCTCTTTTAAAACTTTTTTTACAGAACCTCAATCGTTCAACCAGTTGCTGTACTCGAAATAAAACAATACGTAGGTAACACTACGTTTCGACCAAAATGCGAACTTTTAGGACCGGTTTATAGAAAGCTCCATTAAAATTTAATCCGGCAATGAACTAGCCAAAATGCATCAGTTTGGTCACGTGGTCAGTTAATCACGCATTTAATTGGGAATTAAATTATTGACGCTTTTATAAACCGGCCCTATGTCAGTTATTCAAAGTGAATAAGTATTTATTTCAAAAACGTTTTTGAGATAAATTAAACTAACTTTTATTTTTATCAAAGAAACAAAAATTTTCTCTAATCTTGTGTGTATTTAGTCAGAGATGGCTTAATAAGCACAGCTTAATTCATCGACAAAATTTGCCGAATTTGTATTATAAATAAAAAAAAATTCTAATCTTCTTAGCATTTTGTAGGTAAATTTTATTTTGCGTCGCAATATTTTTCCGTCCTCAAAATCGTGAAACTGAAAAAACAACTTGTCTCCCGCCATGATTACACCATAATGTAAGCACACGTGAAATCGCGAATTGTAATATTGCGTATGTACCTAATTATTAATTTGATTTAGTAACGTGATCGTTTAAAGAAATTCAACGTGAAATATCACGTTATTTGCTGAGCAATACTGCAGGTGAGCTCTAATTTCACGTGATCTAAGGATTTACGTACGTCTTTACAGTCGTCTGAATTATCAACAAGTTTTAATTGCAAAACTTTTCACAGTAACCAACATTATGCAACAATACAACCGCAAGAAGTACCAGATTTTTATTTAAAACATTTCGCTCCCTCTGGAATAAATAACAAGCTTCACATGATGCTTGTTAGTCCGAGTTGATCTTCCCCAAATAAAGCACCTGCCGCGCAAAAATTCTTGTTATTGCGTTTAACATCCCCTATCATCAACACTTATTAGCTCTACGTCGATACCTCGTCGTCTAGTCCACGTGCTCGGCCCTACCACCTCAAAGCCTGCGCAAAATCTGCAACCCCACATTGCCGCCGACTATAAAACCAGACGTAAACACAGCCACCGCAGTCTGATCACCCCCGTGCAAAAGCTAAAACAGCATGAACTCGGTGATTCCGTCGAATGACAACACCATGGTGTTAATAACGCTAAATACCTCCGAAAGCCGCAGTGTGTCCCCCATGACACCGTCGCCCTCTAGGGAAATCCGGGGCATAAGGCTCTTCCGGGCCATCAGCCGGAAACTGGCGCGCCGCTCCAACGAAGACCTCAACACCGACGTGGACAGCCGCTCCTCCAGCTCTGACTCCTGCTCGTCCGCCAAGAAGGAGGAGCACCTCTCCGGCGACTCCGGGTTCCGGTCCGTGTCGCCCAACCACTCCAGCAGCTCCAGTGAGGCTGGAAGCGACATCCAGGTGAGGCCGCGCCACCACCACTCCACATCCGCCGACAGCATCAGAAGAGTTTTTCAAAATTTGAATTTGAACACCCGCTCGCAGAGTTGCACCAACGCCAAGGAGGCCAAGAGGAAAAACAGCAAGAAGTCGACCCCCAAGCGGATTTTGAGGTCGCCAGTGACTTACACTTACGTGAAGGGGCTGTCGGGGCTGCCGACGCAGAGGATCCCCAAGAACCAGTCGAGGATGTACATGAACAATCCGTGCGGTTGCAGTATACAGTATATGGCCGGTTTGAATCGATAATTTTTGCCTGTCGATGATTACACGAGTTGTGACTGCAGCAATATGTGCGTCTCTTATCCTAAGATTCAAGACTGTAACGAAGGAGAGAATTCTTCCAATCCACTAGGTTTAAAGTTTGTAAATAAATCAACGTTTTTATAAGTATCTATGTTGAAATGTTGTTGATACAGTTATATCTTACACCATGTATACTATTTAAGGGACTCAAATGATTCAAGTAGGCTCTAATGTAAAGGAATTCAATTACAAAAATTGTACTTACAGCACCAATGTCAGTTTATAATGGTACAAATGTTGTGTATGCCTAATTCTATATTGATTCTGTATCTTTTACAGTTTACAATTGTTCGTATAAAGCACTGACTATTCGAATTATGCAAATCCCCACTTAGTGCCTTGTAGCTGTCGACCCTATTAAACATTTAAATTAATTTAAATGTCTTATTACCCCCATTCTATGCAATATTAAAGAGTTGACCCAAAAAAGGATCCTGATACTGATTTAAACCTGACTACAAATAAAAATCACTCTATTTGGTCGTAATACTCCATCAGTGTTACGACCAAACTCCTTCCTAGAAAAAACAAATCGGACTAATTAAATCGATTTCATCTTGTTTTACTTGACAGTGAAAACTCCTCAATGAAATATAATCCCAATTGAGTTTTAAAAAACAAGAAGTTTGCTGGTTATCGATAACATCCTTAAGCAGGTCACAACAACAAGTAGGTAAGTATATATTTAGGAATCATAACTTGATATTGATACCACAAACTAAACAATTTTTAAATAAAAATCTTTTTATTCTTCTTGAATCTCCTGATGAGACGTGACTATAGAAATAACCAGTTAATATTTGATTACCACTGTAGATACCACTAAAGCCACATACGAGTAGAGATGTTTTTGTATTAAAAAATTATTTATGTCAATATATGAAACATTAATTAAAACGTTTCTACCATAACAAGATCTCTTGAAAAAAAAGCATTCTTCTACGGGTGAAAATAATCATTTACGTCAGTTTGCAAACTCCTTTCAGAGGAAATCTCTACACAGATAATTGTGTTTTCAACTTAAACAGCAGAGTGGTTCTCTCTATTCTTGAAAACCAAGTTAATTTGTCGAAATTTATCAGAATTTTTTTCAAATAGAATGAGATCTTTTTGTTAGAATGTCAGTTCAATATTTTTAATTTTATTTGTATTATTTATTATTATTATTATTTTTTATTATTTATTATTTCTTGCTTCTACCAAAGGTCTACCAAAAATGTGACCCATTTTCAATGATTGTTATATCAAAAAAAAATGTTTCAACCAAATTTTTTTTAGTTTAACCAAATTTTTCCGTGTTGTCAATTGAAAACATTTATATTTAAAAAATCTAAAGTAGATGTGAGAAAACAGACAGAGAACAATAAAAAGTTTTTCTCAACAAAGGTTTTTCCACTTATTTCAACGTTTGTGCAATAATAAAGACCGCCGTTCAAAAAATATTGCCTTAACTTATCAAAATAATCAATTTTCTGACCATTTTCGGGCGAATTTCTCCGCCCACGGAAACAGTTTCTTCCAGCTGTAGCATAGATTGCGTGTTTTATCCAGAATCTGATTACAATACTGGATAGAATTTTAAGGACCGGTTTCTCGAAGGTGAATTAAAGTTTATTCAAGATTAAACTAAAACAACATTAATTGCCATTGTATTTTTGCATTGTCAAATGACAAGTTAATCGCAAATTAAAATTAGACTGCAATTAAAGTAATGCTTCGTAAACAAGTCCCAAGATTGCAAACCTTAGATGAAACATTAATACCTAATACATAATAACAAACATTTAATTTTCTTTTCTAAATCTTTCTGCTCAAGATATCTACCGGGTTTTACATAATTTTCAATTGATTATCGATGACCAAAAAAATTATTACGTGCAGTATTCTCTACAATGCAATCTTACGTTCATGGGATAATTAAAGCTGCTTTCGTTATTTAATTTATACAATTAATTTTTGCTCACGTGTAAATTACTTGCTTTTCGTCATTGAAAGTATAAAAATCTCTCAATTCTACACAAAGCTGGGTCGAAACTTAAAAAAAATGCTTAAAACGAGTATAATTCATAACCACCTACTGCAAAGCACATGTCTCAGTTTAACAAAATTGAAAATTTTTACTACATAATTATTGTCAGCATTTCAGCGGAAATATTCTCTCAGTGCTCTCAGTTAATGTCACAGCTCCACGCCATAAATATACAGTCTGCAACTGATCAAAAACAGATTTGTATAATAAATTGCACTTCATTAGTGTACCAGTGACACAATAGTCATTGTTTTACACGAATTGTTTGTGAAAATGTGGGAAGACTTTGATGGAGTTTAATTCGGGGGACTAATTAGATGACCAGGAAAACGAAAATGAATCGTGGAATAAATACTTAATTCCATTTATTTTCATTCGCAAAGAATATAAATCCAACTTTTCTTTGACAAAATAAAAACTCATTTTACCACCAGAATTTTCATTTTTATAGCTTTCAAAGTTTAATGACCTTTACCCCCGTTCAATTGAATTTCCGCGTTCAAATTTACATGATTGAAGTAAGCAAAAAATAATTCGTTTATTTCCACATTTAACACACTTAAGAGCTTTCAGCGAACGTAAATTACATCATACATCACATTAACACGTTTTTTAACCAATACATCCAATTTTTATCCAAACAACATTTCACTTTACCGGTTTTTGACCGTAATTTTTGTTTACATTTTTCTAGTGGTGTCGGATTTATCAAAACCTGATGCAAATGAAAGGGTGAAATACGAGTAATTATTGTATTCTGAGTATTGTTTGTATTTGGTGGAAATAATTGTATACATAAACTTTTATTCTAACGACGCAAATTGTTGAATTTCACCTACATCTACCTACACCCTACATAGTGAATATAAAGTTTCTTTCAGAGAATATCAGACAAACGTTCTGCTGGTGTTGCTATAAATAGGCGCAGCTTTGAATACTACTATAGGTCTTTCAATTAAACGCAAACCTTATCTTTGGCATTGTTTTATAAAGGTTTATAAAGTGACGTAAATTTGAATGAAGTCAAATTTGGATTGTCATGAATGAACATCCTCAACGGAAATACTCAAACAGTTTCACGTGTTTTAAATAACCAAATCAAAATTCACTTTTTTAGAAACCTGCTTATCAAAACTATAATTACTATAAACAAGTATTGCAATATCAAACAGCGAAAGCATTACACGTAAACCAATAATATTTATTTAGGTATCAAATTTAAATGTTTAATCTAAAGTGTTGTAACATGAGATCGAAAATATACTCAATTAGAACAAGCTTTGAAAGTAAAGTGTAACTTTAGCCGCATCATATGCTGTGTAAAACCAATATAAAAAGTCAATATAACTTCAAAAGTGTGGCCGTAAACAAACGGCTAAAATGTAAATAAACGGCTAAAATATGGCTAAAGTTCTGCAGGCACAGCTTGCTCTAATTGAGTTTATTTTCGATCTCATGTTATGTAAAACTACACAGGCGATGGTCAAGCTAAGATTTTCTCGGTCATAATTTTCTATTGCATAGGTAGGCAATTTTGCTGTGTTTTCTAGATGATTTAAAAATTGAGGTCGTAGTTTAAATTTTTCATTTAATGGACCGAAATTTTTAAACTATAAAACACGTGTTATTTTCAAGATTTTTCTAAGTTAGTAGATATTTTATGAGAGATTACAGCAGTTTAAAAAAAGATGTAGAAAACAAAACTTTAACAGATCTAACTTATTCTAACACAAGGAATGCTAAGGAATGGTTGCTTGGTCGTAGCTTTCAATTCAAAAATTGTACTTTTAAATTTTTCCATTTTGATTGTAATAATGACAAAAAAATGTTACTTTAATTATATGCAGTAGGGTACTTTATGAAGCTGTAAAATACGTTGTCAATAGCTTGAGCATATTTATTTCAAAGATACCATAAGTATCATCAAAATTACATTCAGAAATTGAATTTTATATTTTACCCCAAAATAATTTAAACTAAAAATATATGTGTAGTTACAAACTGATTTTAATTTAATAAAAATATCTCTTTTATAAAAATAATGGTACTTTCAATATTATTTCAGTGTTTCAAGCCTTGGGGAAAGTAAGTAATTTAACTAAAACTTTATACCGCATTATTTACATCTGCTTTTAAATTATTTAGGTCAAAAGAATCGAGCCTTCACTACTTAAGGGATGTTTTTGGCGCATCTGGGTTTCTAAAATAAGGTATAAAAACAATAATTGTTTATACATAAATCAAAGGATCAAAAACAAAACACCAAAAAAAATCTAAATTAATGAAGACTCAAATGAATCTACAAACCTCAGTTACCTACCTAATATTTTCGTTTGCATTTTGTTCGTTCAGACTGAGCAATCAAATTAATATTAAAATTCAATGTTTCATGTATTTTCCATGGTTGTGAAGCATTCATCCTTTTGTGAAAGTATTTTTTGTTTCAAGGATACAAAATCACCTTCAGGAAATGTGGGTTAAAAACCAGAAAAAGTACGCATTTACAACCAAAAAAATATGACTTCTTTGTGTAAGAC
This sequence comes from Tribolium freemani, assembly GCA_939628115.1. Classification (NCBI taxonomy): domain Eukaryota; kingdom Metazoa; phylum Arthropoda; class Insecta; order Coleoptera; family Tenebrionidae; genus Tribolium; species Tribolium freemani. Next base: position 11,026,114 of record OW626785.1, on the reverse strand, counting down.
TTCTTTACTTGTGCTCAGTTTCTTTCATATAAGTTTGGCTTCTTAAAAATTAATCTTGCTCGATTTTTGTTTGTAATATTAAGAAAAATTAAATAATTACGACAGTGTTATCAACAAAAATCTTATGCAGCTTCATTAATCTCTTACATAACTCCTGATTTATTCCTGAAATACGAACAAGCAAAATACCAACGACCTCGGCCCGGTCACCGGCCTAGATTTTGTAAGGGATGACCCACTTTCAGAGTGAGCTATACATCTCCCCATGACGTCATTATATTCCCCTCCTGACGTCATTTCACTCAACTAGGTAACCCGGACAACCAGCCAAATTAAATTTTTTTAAAGAAATGAATGGAAAATGTGTCCCTCAGGAACCAATAATTATAAAAGTGAACAACAGGACTTTTCTCTTTACATACGCCCATCCAGTTGTGGTTCAATTTGAAAAGAAAAAAAAAGCGTAATCTCGTGGCACTTGAAATGACGTCTTTAAAAGTGTTTGTTGATCTAGCAAGAATAGAAATTCCTGTGGGAAAGTAAACATGACGTATTTTTAAGGCACACTTTTTATTGATAATCACATATATAAGTGCGCGTTTTAACGATCTGTGCAGTCATGACGTAAAGATCATTCAAGGCACCAAACACAGGAATGACCTAGTGACCCGAAATTTCATCCCCTCCAAATTCATTCACGTCCCGGAGTTTACCGCTCCCGACGATTCCATGGCTAAATATAGCACGGGAGTCAACGAACTACGGAATTGGGTCGTCGATCCTGGCGTGGCCTGTTCCCCTTTCTTCTTTGCAGCATCCAGGATTGTCTGCCGCATCACAATCAGTTCATTACTTCCAGGGAGTAAGCTCTCCACGTTAGTGGATAATCAAAAAGGATCAAAACAGGAACCAAAGTTATTTATAGAGCCAATAATTGCCAGTATCGTTGGCTTTGCTAGATGTGTCAACCGTGAAATCTAAAAGAAAAATATTCTTTTCCTAATTGGAAACGGGAAATCATGACCTGAATGTTTTTTTCACTTCCACTTCCTGCTCCTACACCAGAATCAAATGTAGAACCACACAAATAGCGTATTAATATAAAATTCAGAAGTATTTCAGAGGTCAAAATTGTTTATTTTACCAACCTTTTTGTACAATGTGACATGTATTGCAATTTTTATAACTCTGCACACATTATGACTGTTAGTTATGACCTTTTCCGGCTATGCAAAGTAAGTTCAAATGTATAACACATTAATTTAATGACTCCAGTGGTTTATTTAATCAAAATAAAAGTGCATGTCCTAAACATGCCAGAGTAAGCTCACTACATCCATTTTTAAATAGAATATGCACTTTCTGGAGCCATAAAAAAGCATTTTTTTGTGTTCAGTAAATAAATAATAATAATTACATACCTACCTAATAATTCGTTTTCATTTTTTAATTTCAATGTTTTATTTCGCAATAATAATATTAATAAAATTAAGCTAATATAGGTAATATATAACGTACGTAACGAAGACAGAGCTCATTGATATTGGTTTTGTTGATTCATAATTTTCCTGTAATTTTTTAATAAAATAATAAACACTGAGTAAGTAGAACTTTGATAAAAAAAAACTGATTGAATCAAGCTCCCCTACGCATGATTCTTACCCGAAAAATAAAATGTCATATGTTATTTTTTCTTAGAGTTGCTCATTTGGTGAAATAATTTTATACTTAAAATGCGCTCAAAAAAATTAAGTGCTAAGTAAAATGGTCTAAGTGCTAGATAGTTATGCTACTTACGTATTAAAATAAATTTTGCTGGATAATAAGTGCTATGTAACATTTAACATTTAACATTTTAATCTAAAAATAAAGGTGGATGTGCAGTACAACGATGTTGTTAACATGAGTTATCATGTTGTAGCGAATTACTAACTAGTCAAAAGACTGAATACTGTGTGTTAAAATTTGCTGTATAAAAATAAAAGCAAATTGAATTGAGTTTGTTACACCCACTTTTTGCAACGTCTTGTTATAGCTTCGTCTGGAATCTAGAAAACTTCCAGATAGTTTTTTCTTGAGCAAAAAGTGTAACATTTTGCGTATCGGCTGCATAAATGTTCGACAAATACTTGTTTATTGCATCAAAGCTAGTTTTTAGAGACATTGAAGACTTAAAAAATACGGCAGTATCACGCACGGGGGATTTCAATCAAAGTATAAAATTAAAAGTTCTTCAAAGCGACGTAAACAAGCAATTGGGAAAGTTACTTTAACCTCGTGGAGTTTTGAAATGCGAATATTATGACTAATGAGTTTCAGTGTAGGTATCCTAAAAGTCAGCTTCGATTAAGTTTTAAATTAGGATTTACAAACGAATAGTCTTTTACATAAATGCCAAAAAGTTTCGTTTATTAGGACACTCTGTATTTGACATCCAATCCACTCAGGTATATAGGATAAATGAAATTTTACCACAATCTGACTGACACCCTCCACATGTAATTGGCACAGAACGTATTACTCATGACCACACACACATGTGGGCTTGTCATCCACAAACCGCTAATTCCTTCAGTTGGTGGTGTTCAATGTTTCCGTCCAGTGCGTCATTGACAGCAGGGTTATGACCCTTTAGGAAGTGCGTCAGATTTGAGCGTCCAATCCAATGAACGAACGATTCTTTCTGACCCACTTTAAAACTATGTTAAACTGCTTTTCACGATGAATTAAAGCTCATCAATAAATGATGACAATTTCTGTTACACAAAAAAATTGTTTCCAGACAATCTGTAACGCAGCAAAATTTAACAAAAGTCGAATTTTAGGGATGAACAGGAGAAATCTACTACAATTATATCTGCTGCAAATTAGCGTTTACCTCATCAGCTGTATCTGAACTCCCAAAGCTTGAAATCCGTCATCATACGAGTAATAACAGAAAATATTTAAAAACTACAATTTTTTTGACGGATATGACCTGCGTATAAATGCAAGATAAAATGTTTATTTAAAGGTTTATTTCAATTTTGTAAGAATTGCTCCAATTATCTAAATAAGCCAAGTACTTTAAGCACTTTTACTTTTGCAAAGTTTGGTGTTTAGTAGACATAAAAACCTACTTTCAAACCTGCCTTTACTCAAAGGATTCTAAATTATCTATAAATTACTGTTAACCTGTAATAAATTGCTAGTACAACTTTAATAACGCAGCAAATTAAACATCAAAGCGTCTTATCCGTACAAGTACATGAATAAATCCTTATCAAAGCAAAGGAACAGATTGCTTTTGCGACGCACTTGCTGTGCCAGCAAAACATTGAAATGTCATTGCACCTATTTGTTCATTCAGTGTTCACATGCTATAGTTAATTAGTTTGCTTAAAATTACAACCTTCTGTCATCAAACTTTCAGGCTCGACCCTTATTTCTCAAAAATGGATTTTCAACAAGAAACCAATCTTTTTTTAGACATGGAAAATGTTCTACCGAAACGCAACGTCGTTTCTTGTCCAAGAGTTGTTGTCGCATTCGGGTCTTCTCTAAGCTAAGTGAAAGAGGTCGCAAAAATGGAATTAACCAAGAATTATTTCAAAGACTATTTGAAGAATCGGAATATATTACGTGTGTAGCAAATTTCTGCTAAAATTGATACTCAGTTGTTTAACGCCATTTAATAAAACGAACTTTTTATCGCATCTATCAATAATTCATGAATGGGAGATAAAAATCGCTTCAGCAAGGCTAAGAACGTAAAAGTTCATTGTCCGCGGAGAGCTTAACAAGGAGTTTAAATTCCCAACACGCCCAAATTAGATTAGTAACATATTGCTTTTCCAGTATTATGAATTAATTGAAAGCGGAAATTAAAGCCCAGTTAAGTAAAAAAATAGAGCGAAGTTGGTTCCTCGCTCGGTTCCTCCAAATTAAAATTTTGGCAAATAAAGTGGGCTTTTTGTGAGGTATATAGATGCGGGAAATTTAATTACGAGGATATTGTGGTCTGCATGAAATTACTTTATTGAAATGTTTGGTTGAATAAATATGTGTTATGTTATTACAAAAATACAAAAAATAAATGTTTAGTGCCTTCGAAATTCATCCAAATTAATAAAAAAAAAAATATTACAAACTACTTAAACTAATTATATTATACAGGCTGTTTTGTCTAAACCACCCCACATTAGAAGTATTGGGAGTTCTAATAATGATAGTCACCTGAAAATTTGTGTACAACCATAATCTTTTAGGTCCTGCTCAATGAAAATATTCTCAAGATAGCAGCACTTCTGGTTATACCGGAAGTCGCCATCAACTTCCTTATTTTAAATGGAATGCTATATTTTTTAATGCGTTTTTGAATTACTAGAGTTATTTTAAGGTAGTTTTCATAAGCTGTTCCTATACCTAAATTTAGCCGTTTACGAAATATTTATGGTATTTAAATTTTTTTTTGGATTTGCACCTTCCAGTTCAAAAATCGATAACTCTGCGATTTTTAAAAATTTGGAAATATTTTTGAGCTCATTTGCAAGAGGAAGCCTAGATCTTTCTTTTGGTGTTTTCAAATTTCTAAAAAAGAATAACAAACTCCAAATTTTTAAAATTAAGTTTGCAAAACTTTAAGCACCCATAACTCATTTTTTTCAAATGAAATGACAAAAGTTTTATTTTACTAGATGGTAGAGAATTTAATTCTGCTTCGATCTGTGTTAACATTCCCTATACTTATGTTTAATAGTTTTCAAGTTACAATAACTTTTTGTTGGGATTGAGAAATTCATTAGCCATAGGCCTTTTCTCATAGGTTGCCATGGAAACGAATGAAAAAAGGTGAGAAATTAAAGTTTTTCAAACCAACACTCAATGAATTTATTTTGTTTTCACAGTCTGATAACACAATTTTGAACAGAGTTTGTCGTTTAAGTTTAATCAGAAATGTTTTTATGGCAAACTATGCAAAAATAACTGTGGTTAGTAAGAAATTTCCTACAATAACAAAAAAACCAACATAACTTGAAAATTACCACAGATAGGTATAGGGAATGCTAATACAGATAGATGCAGAAAAAAATTCTCCTCCATCTAGTAGAATAAAAATTGGGACATCCCATTTGAAAAAATTAAGTTTTGGGTACTTGAAGTTGTCCAAACTTAACCTTAAAATTTTTGGGTTTATTAATTTCAATTCCAATTTTGATCACACTGAACAACATATGTAGGCTTTCTCTTTCAATTCTCCAAACATGATTTCGAAATCTCTAAAACTAAGCGAGTTACCGATTTTTTAAGGGACAGGTGCAAATTCAAAAATTTTAAAAAATCCTTAATATCTCGAAAACGATTAAACCTGGGTATAGGGAAAGCTGATAAAGACTCCCTTAAAATAACTCAGCTAATCCAAAAACGCAGTGAAAAATATAGCTGTCCATTTAAAATAAGAAAGTTAATAGCGACTTCCGGTATAACCGGAAGTGCTGCCATCTTGAAAATATTTTCATTGAGCATAACTCAACGGATTATGCCTGAGTACCAACTCTCAGATAAATATCTTTAATAGAACTTTCAATACTTCTAATGTGGGGTTTAGACGGAACACCCTGTATTAATCTTCCTATTAAAAGTTCATGAAATTGTGCCTATAATAATTTTAGATTATCTTAATTGTTCTGTACGTTCTATTAAATTAGTGTTTTCATTTTCTGTTAGATTACACCCTCTAGTGCCTCTGTTCTTTGCAGGTTTCTCTCAATAAAGGACAATGCAAATCAACAAGGTTTGTCAACTACGCAAAAGGAACTTCGTAACACGTGACGTAACATTTTAATCCGTTGACAATAAGACGACCCCTGTATTATTTTAAAAAATGAATGAAAGATGAGCTGGGTCTGTAGTGTGGTTGAATATTTAGATTCTGTTATGCAAATATTAATTGGAAGTTGTTGTAGAGAAAGGGTAATGACTTAATGACTTAATGAGTTTCTGGAAGCACCAGTGGAAGATCTCTCGAAATTCACGTGAATTATAACCGCCGTCATTTTTGACTCATCAATAACGTGTTCAAAGATCACGTGTTCATATTTGCAACGATCCCGCAAAGCGTCGACTTTGTGACGCTTTCATCTATCCCACGAAACTTCCTTAGATGCTGATCAACAAACGTGACGTATTTTTCCTTTACCTACTCCACCACGGATGTCTAATTGATTTTGCTTATTAATTAGTACCTCGTCTTCTAACACAGCGCCTATAAATATCACCGTTTTCTTCAGGAATTATCACGTGTTGGAGTAACGTGCAAGAAATTTTACTCACCTCGGTTCATTTTCGGCAATATCTCCAATTTACGTAATTAGAAAAACGAAATATTGAACTGACATTTATCGAAGTGTGCTTTCAGAAAAGCATTAAGCCTTAAATCAGGCACATGTAATTGCTGTCAGCCACGTGTTCAGCTCATTCTTCCCAAGAATAAACCGAGTAAGTTACTGTGGAAGACGTTAGATCTGACCCCGTCATGTCTTCTATTTTTGTAGAAACGGCTGTATAAATTATGTAATTTTATCAAAAAATTCAACAACGGAATAAATTTTCTGATGGAGAGTAAATTGAAATCGATCATTTTCCATAAACGCAGATAATAGCCCCCGACCAGGGTCAACTGTACTTATAACGTCTGACTACGTAAACAACTTATTCTTGTCAACAGTAGCGATTGCTGAAGGCTATTTTAACTGATAAATTACACCACTAATTACTGATATGGCCAATCTAGTGTAAACAATCCTTTTATGAAATTTTCACAGCTTATTTTCAACTTGAACAAGTTGGGGATATTCCACACAGACACAACTCTTTGCTGCATGCATTTAAAATTTAATACGAGTAGTACCGGGTGACTTTTAATGATTGAAGCAAAAAAATCATTTGGCAACATTGAGTTATTGGCGCCCCTGCTAGCTTGTTATGTGGAACCGTTTCACCCTGACTGCTATCAGTCGGAAGTGAATGACAATTAAATATAAAATTTTGAAATTTAAATTTGATAGTCAATGTTGCCAAATACAGATTTCAAATTAGTTGCCAACCTGACGACAAAAATCACAATCTTTAATAGTCTCTCGGTAGTAGTTTACATATCGCAAATCGAACTCAAACACATTGAGTTTAATTGAGTAAAATTGTTCACCCGACAAAGCCAAATTTTGAATCAAATTTCTAAAAATAGTGAAAACACCTGTTAACAAAAATGTAAAAGCGGAATGGTTTCATAACTTTTCCATAGAAAAGCTTTTTAACTTTTTGACAAACATATGTGAGTCGCAAAAGTATTACATAATACGTTTAAAACTGCTCATACTTTAGATTCAAATATCGGTACAAAACATTATTACTGCAATTTCATTGTGTGGTGTGTCCAAATTTAATGACGTAAAACAGGAAATTAAAAGGCTTTATTTCCGCATAATAAATTGGATCAAATTTTAATTAAAAACCACTTTACATGTCGATGTGTCATTTGAATATAAAATAATGGGGCGAGTTGTAATCGTAACGTATTGTACCGGGTGTAACAATAAGCTTTCTGAGGCAATGCATTTAGAAAAAATAGTACATAAAGATTGTTCACTTATGCTTCAATTCAGTAATAACACCTTGCAAACAAGCTACACAAACATGTTCAAACTCGTAAGGAGCTGCTTTGAGGATATTGAAATCTCAATGTTGCATTTTTGCAGCATTGCAATTTCGTTTTAATTCGATACTGTTTGTATTAGGAATATTATTTTGTTTTGTAAGTACATGAAATGGCTGCTTTTATTATCGATAGTTTTAGCCAAATGATTTCAAGTAAACAATGTGATTTTTTATAGTCAAAAGCTTTTGCAATAGTTCAAACAAAATGATAATACGAGTACTAAAGCGAGGTTCGTGTATGTGTGATAAATATTATGAAAGTAAAGATTTTAAGTAAACAAATAAGACTTAGTAAAAACAGAGAAATCTAAAAGCCATTTTACAAGAAAAATCTTGTAAAATAAATATCGCCTAGGTTGCAATAACAAACTAGCGTTTACTGTTTTTAATCAAAGATTATTATTATGCAAAATTTGCAAGTGCATTCTTGATGAACCTAATGACAATAACGACATCATCAAGAAAGTGTTTTGGTGAACAAAAGCTTTCTTACAATAAAATCACATGGCTGCCACATAAACACAAACACCTACCCACGGACATCTGAGAGCGGTATCAGCTTGAAGCACGATCTCAAACACGCTTATTCTCCAAGCCGCGTGCATTATCCTGACGAAGTCCGTCACCAGAAATTTTTGGTTCAAAAATTTAACATACTTTTCACTTTCAAGCATAAACCTCGCAACAAATATAAAAAAAAATCGAAAAATAAAGTAAATGAATAAATAACTAACGCACACATCAACAGTCTTTTATTTCAACAATTAAAACCAACACAATAAAATCTATTAGCCTACAACAAGTTTCTGTTATAATCTTGTTTATAAAACAAATATAATTGCTCATAAGATGTGTTGTAGATACTGTACACCGGATTAAAGTTGTAAATCAACGAAGCTTCCTCCACTTTTTTGTCCCCAAATGTGTGGTTGTTTTTCCTAGCTTCATCAACAAAGAAGTTTCCAAAATACTGGGCAAGTTCCACCGCTTCTGGACAGTGAGGTACTGCAGTTTTCTTAAATTCGAAGGGGTTTTTCTCCGGATGAAACTGCGTTCCAAAGAACGGATAATTAATATGTTCCATCGACGAAACAAATTCCAAACCATTTGTGTCCTTATTTTTTGAAATAATTCGCCAGTCCGTTAATAAATTGTTATTTTTTAAAACATCTTCAAAGATACAGTATCGGTGGTAATTGTAAGTCAAGTTTTTGGTTTTTAAGTTTTCGAGGAGCTGGGACGGGGCTTTGGAGAACAACTTACTTTCTTCATACCCTGGAAAATCACAAAAATAAAAAAACTAAAACGAGTTCAAATCAGGGCCTCAATTTTTTTGTGAAAAAAATTGGTATGAGACCACAATTTGTGTTTACTTTTTGTTTTTGTTCCTAGAAATTTCGTTAATTTTGTGAACAAAATCAAATTCAAATAAAATGAATCATTTCAGTTTACATACCTCGACGAATTTTTGCATTACAGCTCATATTCCCAATTCTCGGAATTAAAATTGATGTTTAAATTATTATTCGATGAACTAGATTATGTTTAATACATTCTCGATTTATCAAAATTAATGTAAACTAGAGTTTATGTTAATTAATAACAATAATGGACTTTTCCCCCTTGTGTGGTCAGAAATGGTGGATGCGCCGGGAAAATACAACTTTAGATTTTGTATTTTCTAGTTTTCCATATTTACGCCTTGTAGCTTAATAACTTGTAACCACTGATCAATAAATTATCGACTTGATTACGTTATTTAATGAAACGCATGCAACGTAATAGCACAACTAGTGTATTAGAGACCTGTAGATTTTAATTTGTTACGTAATTAATTGTGTAATTCTAAATTAATGTAATTAAATGTGTTCGTAAATTAAATCACCAAATAAAAACCTGTAACATTTGCACTTGTTGTGTGCAAAGCACGCAAAAATGAGGAAGTTGTTAAAATTTAGTATCAAACGAAGAGGGTAAATAATGCAGTGTAGTATTGTAGGTAGGTGGCAATAATTTGCTTTCTAGTCCAAGTAGGAAGTACGTAATAACTAATTACAGGCAAAGGTCAAATACCACGACATGTTTATCTTTTGTTTCACCTCACGAAGTCTCGTGTATGTCCTTTAATTAGGACAGCAAAATACAAATCTCTCGGATTACATCCTAGCCGGTCACAATAAACCCGGATAAATTTTTCGTAGTTACAAAAAACGATCATAATTTCAAATACGATGGGAAAATGGTTTTAACCTGCGACAAACTCCAGAGGCAAAGCGACGTCCTTCGATTGGCAATTCCCTCGGATGTCCCTGCCCACCGCCCCATACATCAACACCTGCATACCCAAACATATGCCCCACAGAGGGTAATGAACTCCCTTCTCGTTAGTTTTGACGGCTAATTCATAAAGCTGTTTTGCTGCTTCTCCATAACCTCCCGTCTCATTAAAGTAGGTCCCTCCGCCGGGAAATAGAATGCTGGTTAATTATGGAGTTATGGTGATTACTGATTACTTAGTACAAACTCACCCGTTTGTATAATTCACCACCCTTTCGTAGTAAGCCGCATCTTGGCCGATCCTGAAAAAATAGGTTTGCAATTCCAAGTGATCAAGTGTGGATTGTTTACCAAATCGGCAAAACTCGAGCTCCGCTACTTTCGAGGATTTTTATGTAAGAAGCAACGATGAAGCTGTCGGTGTCTGGATATGCATCCTTAACTAAATAAGCTTCTTGGGATAAAATCCCAATGATGGGAGTCTCTGCAGCATTTATGTAACTCGTGAGAGAGAGAATTAATAGATATTTGAACATGATGAAAGTCTATCGTCTACTAACATATCGCGTTTACAAAAACAACTGAGACAGCTTATCTAAAAGAGGAACAGTACGAGTATTTATCTGACTACAAACAAAACGAGTGTGGAAACATTTTGTAAATCAATAGGTTGTTCAAAATTTTACTTATCAGCGATTTGTTTTTACAACAGAGGAAATAAAAAACAAGTTAGTAAAATAGGTTTTAATTTTTAGTCTAAGATTTCACAACAGTGGAAAAAATACTTTAACTAATTCGATGTTTTCTTAAACTATATAAGCTGTATTTAATTGAAAATGCAACTTAGGCCAATGAAACATTATTAAAATTTCACAGTAGAGATTACTGATGATATTAGACAAGGGTTTATAACACGTGCAGTTTAATAAAAATTAGAGACTTCCGTTTAATACTTTTTATTAATTTCAGCTGGTTAATACGTGTAAACATAAAAAAAATACCGTACAAATTAAAACGTAGAAATACGACTACGTATCACAACAACAATATGCTTTTTAGAATTAAATTAATTCGCTTTCCTCGAAAAACGTACCTACACATCTTTGACCCAATTAAAAAATGTTTGCATTTGATTGCTCAACAAACAAAGCTTTTTAAATAAAATAAAGTGAGTAAATAATGCATTTTGACCCAGTTCTGGATACTTGAATGAAACATACATAAATGGAGTTGATTAATTAAAAATATCATACTTACCCTTTGAAAAATGAAACTAATACGTTGTATTTACGCACCTTCGAACATTATGTTATGAATGTTATGATTTTGGGCAAATTGCTGATTACGTTTATAAAAATTATGACACTACAGATTAAAACATGACTCTAAACACCACTCAGACGTAGGCATAGTTGGTAAACATAAAACATCAATTAAAGGAAATATTAGTATTTCAAGGCTGACGAGCAGACGAGCAGAAATACACATACACATACAACAGTATGTAACAAAAATTCCCGAATAACAGTTGTGAGGATTCTAAAAATGAAAAGACAAATTCTCCAGCAAATATTTATTTTTTAAATGTTACTCGAACACCAGTCACTAACCTTCAAACAAAATTAATTAGGATCATCGTCCAGATCCTGAATAAACTTTATCACCCGAAGCATTCTTTTATTAATTTTTTTATAGCCAATTTCTCTCACTGAATAAATCTCACAATTTTATTCATTCGCAGTCGGGGAATGATATTATGTTATAAGTTGTAGCGATTATCCTGTGCTTTCTTAAATTCGCGAAAAAATAATTATAAAAGAAGAAGCAAGGTACTAGTTGCATTGAAAATTATTCACTCACACTACTATCGGGTGTGTCAAAAGTCGCGGATAGGCACTTAAAAAATTCACGAATCCTTTCGTTTTGTATACAAATACTGAAATCAAAAACAAAAAATAGCAACTCCGTCTATTTTTATACGTTTAGAAAAATATTAACCAAAAGTATTATGTACTATGGTAACATTACTAAATGTTGCCAAATGTTGCTGCACTTTTAAACTGGTGTTTTTAACTCATTTCGAAAATCAAAGGAATGTTTTCCTACAATTCTTTTTGAAAAATTAAAAACAAAGGTAACGGGTCTGCTTTTCCTACAATTTCACATTGAAGTATGTATTTTTACAACAAAGGAGCAATAATTTTTTTTATAATTTTTTTAGTGGTCACTAAGGCCACTATATTTTTTTCACTTTTTTTTTTAGATAATTATTTCTGAATATAGGTGCTAAGTGCAATAATAATTGCACTGGAAGTTCAGCTTAAAATCAATTGGTCTATTCTGGTTCTGACGTTATGTAATGTAATTCTATTGCCATTTTGTGCAAAAACGGTCAAAGGGAAGAGTCAAAGGTCAATCCAATTTACCTACTGTTGGTGGAAAATTCAAAGAACGTTTCCTTAAATATGGCACATTTCATTTATTAAATAAATAAATATTCAATAGCCCCTATTTATCTGTACAAATTACCGTTATTTATCTTTGTATTTATGTAAAATGCATTCTTCGCAAAACAAGAATTTTGTGCCTAGTTTAAGAAATGTAAACTATCGTTACCAATAAAATAATAAATGGTCACAACCCTAGTCGTAACTGCTTTTAAATTAAATAATAAATATGTATAAAAAATTAGTTTGATTAATGACTCTGTCTGCAGCAGAAATAGTGTAGTTTGGTTAAAGGAGAAGAAAAAAATTAAACTGCAAAAAACTAAGCTGTTGCCGAACGCTTCTTTTATTAAAAATACAAAAACAAAATGAGATGTGAATCATAATTAGAATTAAGAAACGCAGTGAACTCTTATGTAACAGTCTCCAACTTGTTTTACTGATGAAAAACTAAATTACGTGTATAAATGTCAGGTTCTTACCAGTCATATTTATGATAGCTCAAATTTGCAGCAAACAATAAATATTCTGACGCCAGAATTTTAAGAAAATTACTCTTGACATATTACCTTTAAAGTCATAAAAGACATTAATAAATTAAAATTAATTTTATTTTACCCAAATAAATTATGTAATGTCTCTCGTTTATGATTAAATTCTTGAATTAACTCTACTACTGGAGTTTCTTTGAGGTTGTAAAGGTGATTTTAACGTTAATATTGCGACGTCATTGCTAAAATCGACGACCAACGTCGCGACGCCTGACGTCGCAAGTGCGCCAACCTTGAAACTCATTAATTACTATACTCAATCCCAATTACATTTTTTATTAATCTAATCTATTAAAAATAAATCACATAAGGCAAATAAGTATCAATCTCTTCCTGTAATTATGACTTACTTTACGAAAAAAACTATTTTTTATTGTTAAACCAGTTCACTTTTATGCAGAAAAATACTAGTGTCTTTAAAACAACCAATTAGAATGTTATCTTGAAGGCTACCTTATCTCCAAAACGCCAAATTAAATATTGAAAAAAATATTTTGAATTTGTGCCTCCTTAATGTTTTTATGTATTGGCACCGCTGGGTACATGTCACTGTCAGTGTGCTGTCAGTGATTGTGTTTTGAGGTTATGAAGGCGAAGAATTTCAAATGTATCGTTTAAAATTGTTAAAATTTCTGGCACGACAAGCCGTACAAAATGCCAAGCCACAAGAATCAAACATATTGTTCAATATTAAACAATACCCACATGTATTAAACTGTAATTTTCGAGAAAATATCCAAACCAATGTTCTAACCTCCAACACACGATTATTCTCACATGCTGCAAATATTCCACAAGAAAAAACCGAGCAGGAGTTTTTAGTACGCCTCAAAAATGACCCTGACACCTTTGGGGACCCCGAAGAAAAGGAAGAAATTTACGAAAAGGACCTGGAAGAGGAAAAGGACTGGTCCGAAAAAACAATCCCACTGAAACGACTAAGCACAAAACAATATGCAGACATGATAAAAGCACTGATCAAGCAGCACAAAATCAAGGAAGCAATCGACGTGGTTGAGGTGAAAATGATCAAGGAAGACAAAGTTAAACCAGAAAATTACATCTACAATTTATTACTCGGCGCTTGCGGCCGTGTGGGGTACACGAAAAAGGCGTTTTCCATTTACAATCAGATGAAGAAACGCGGCTTGCAAATCACGCCAGGTACGTACACAGCTTTGTTCAATGCCTGTGCGAACAGTCCGTGGCCTGAAGACGGCCTAACTCGAGCCCGAAAGTTGCAAAATATAATGATAGAAAAAATGTATGAACCTAATGATACGAATTATCACGCCATGATCAAAGCGTTCGGGCGGTGTGGGGACCTTTCAGCTGCGTTTAAACTAGTTGACGAAATGGCCTCGAAAAAAGTTAAAATCAACGGAGATACGATGAATTTCCTGTTGCAAGCCTGCGTCCAAGATAAGGATGCGGGTTTTCGCTACGCTTTATTGCTTTGGCGCAAAATGGTAGACAAGCGAATTGCGCCAAACTTGTACACTTACAACCTGATGTTGAGGTGTGTGCGTGACTGTGGGATTGGTAATTTGGAAGTTATGAACGACACGTTGCAATTAATTTTAAGAAAAGATTTACGGTTAAATGGCGGTGATAATAAATTATTGATAGAGAGTTCAAACGATGGAAAATATTTGATTCAAAGTAACGAATTACTGGTTAACGAAGTTGATCATTGCCGCCCGAATCTCATGGCAAGAGTGCCTCATTTAGGGAATATTATTTCGTTGTCTGAAGTTACCAAACCTGAGGATAGGTTGCTGCTAGTTGGGGGTTTCAGAGGTTTTTTGGGTAATATGACGGAGAATCGTTGCACTCCTGATATTAAGTCGTTTACCCAACTTTTGGATTGCTTGCCTGGAAGTGAAGCTGCTGAAAAAGAGCTCCTTCGAGAAATGAAAAGACTTGGAGTCAAGCCGGACATTGATTTTTTCAATATGTTAATTAAGAAGAGGAGTATGCGGTTTGATTATCAAAGTGCAAAGGCAGGATTAAATAAAACGGAAAATTCTTATGTCTGATTTTGATCATTTTAGGCCGTTTTGGACGACATGAAAAAATACGACTATCGACCAAATTTGTTAACATATGGGGTCTTATCGCTGGGTTGTAAAACCAAAGAAGAGGCTCTAGAATTGTTAAAAGAAATGGAAGCAAATTCATATAGGTAGTTCTGCCATAAAACTTTTTTCTGAAACAGTCTGTAAAATAGCAGTTTTTCACTCATGTATCATTTATTGCTCCCTTGAAGCGTAAAGTCAACAATATGTTCGTCTTTGTGTAATTTTTGGTTATTTTTTGCCACACTTTCTACAACTTAGTGTTGAGACGTAAGGTTTTTTTAGAAATCGAATTTATTAAGCTTATAAAAAATTTCAATAAGATGCAATTAACATTGCAGGGTGCACACTTTGTGGGCTATTTTGGGCAAAATTCTCTCTAAACAATTGTTTCTACTCTGTAAAAGCGTATGTATTCTCAAGTTTGTTGAGAATGTATTTGTTTCTCGTTTAATTGTTAATTCTCTGTTAATCCTACTGTTTTTTTTTTTCATAAATTGACAAACATATCCATAGTTGTAATGGCAAAAATGTGCAGCTACATTATTATTATAATCATTATTATTTTAATTTTACGAACGATCTCAGTAATAACGTTTGATTCTGAAAATGTACTACTTTACGGACGATTTCGCTCGCTTTACGCTAAAATAACTGTTCCATAATTTTCTCTTATTCTAGGCTAAATACTGAAATTTTGGGCGCGATGTTGCACCAGGCTTGCTACCACAAAAACTTCCCCTACGTTCTTGAAATAATGGAAATTAGTTTACGAGAGAAAGTCAAACCAAATAAGAAGTTCATGGAATGTTTGCACGATTTCAGAAAGAAGTGCAAAGATATCTCAAATGATAAGGTGATTATTTTTCCATTCAAGATTTTATCACTTAAGCTACTTCAGATTTACTGTCATTGCGATTTTATTTTTAGGAAAATAAATTATCTCAAAGTGGATTTTTCCAAAAGGGGTTTAGAGTATTCCAAATGAGGTACAAGACATGGTTGGATGAGGTTGAAGTTGATGATAGTGAAGGCGTCCATCCTTGGGCCCAGTTTAGACAGACAAGTGATACAGACAGTAGGCATTACAAGGATAAATCACAGAGGTTTAAAGCCAGGCATTTGTCACGGTTTAAAGTTAAAACATCAACGAAACGTAAAGGAAACGAACGTTAAATGTACCTTGTGCTCTTTCTTCAGACATGTTGAAATAAAGTCACGAAGCTGTGTTCAAATATGGTAGCACTAAGGTATGTAGTCACGTGTTAGCATATGCAGAATACATAATCAGCAGAGCGCATGAGTAATTTTGTACCATGATTTTTATCCACTACTATTAGACTATAAAAGAAATAATAAATTAAATTAAAGTTGGCAACTAATTTTTCTATACGTGTTTTAACCAATTCTATTTGCAAATGACCCATGTTTTACTCATTTCTTTGCCGCTAAGTGATTTCGAGTCGAATGGATTATTAATTTTATAAAAAATAAAAAATACTCACTTCTGAGCACAAAAAATTTTAAAATATCTTTTATGCGCATGTGTTGATTAAGATGTGAAACTAACTTGAAATACTTGTTCATTGAACGATTTTTACAGAAATTAGAACTGTGACTAAATGAGCAATGCTAAATCATTGAGTCACATGCAACATTTTTTACAATAAGTGATAAGAGAATTTTTACAATACAACATTTTTTACAATACACATTCAAGTATGAAGTCACACGAATGATTGTTGCTGCTGATAACAAAGCTAGCGAGTTTTTTCTATGTACTTTTCGAAAAAAAAACCGGTTTTCCTATATACTTAAAGATCTTTCTCTAAATAAAGTTTAAGAACGGAAAACATTAAATTTATGCAAATTAATCAAAATTGCTGTAAGTTTAGACTTTTTTTGTATGTAAAAAGAATGCTTTAGGGGGATTTAATAACTCTCAAGAATATTAAATAACTGTATTTTGTAAGTTCACAAACTATTCAAATGTTTTCATACAGTCTATATTTCTTTACAAATTTTTCTCTTATTTTTCGTATTTCAATGTTAGAAAAACACAAACATTGCAGTCCTGTGGAGTGACAAAAGGCTTTTGGTTAGAAAAACTATTTATCCTTTTCAGTTGTAAATGATTAATACTGAATGTAAATACATAATTAAACTCAATGATACTTAAATGATAAAAGAGGCTAATTGATTTATATTGCATCAATAAAAAAGCTTGTTAAATCATAGTGATTAAAGATAAGGTATCTGTTCCAAATTGGTATAGGCAAAGGCGGATTTGATTATGGAAAAATAAAAAAATGTATATTTCAATCAATTTTATTCGATGAGTGCAAAATTACACCGAATTCCACATTAGAATTTAAGATTGTGAAGCTTCCTGTTCAAATCCTCAAACTTCAGAATTTTTCTTATAAAGAAATCGCCATATCTGTGAGCCACTTTCGTATCAGCGATGTGGATCATATCATTATCGATGTAGAAATCCAACTGAAATATTTTTTTGTAAAACAATGCTAAAAATTAGGAAAAATGTTACCTCTGAGCCACTCTCCAACTTCCCTTCCAGCCCTGAAGAGCCCTTTGACCACACCACATTCTTCATTTTGTGCTTGAAGCACAGCAAATGAATCAAAAGATTTTGCGTCTCCTTATCAACATCAAACTTCCCTTCGCTGTTCTTATTCTGCGCCATGAAAGTCGCCAGTTTGGCAATGGGCAAAGTAGTGTATAACTTCAAGTAACTTCGGATGGTTGGCAACATCTTTTGTTGCTGGACTTCGTCCATAAAAACTTGAGTTTGGTGACGAATCGCCTCCTTCGAATAATCATCAGGGATGGAATCCACCGGTGGAGGACACGGCGAAAGGAATTTAGGACAAGCGAACACGAAACAATTTTCAAACTCTTGGAGGTCCCCATATTGCATCTTGTACATTTTCTCGTGGTAGCTTTTCTCTCTCAGAGTTTGCTGAATCGATTCGTCGATGCATTGCGGGTGCAAAACCAAACAAATGGCCAACAAGTGGTACATCTGATCGGTTTGTTTGTTAATCTGGTCGTGTTGGTAGCTTTTGGACGCAAACAATTGCTTGGTTCTCTGAATGTATAAGAGAATGGACGAAAAAGTGCGAATTGCGTCAGAATAGCGCCTCATCATCATGTACCCAAACCCGACATAGTACGATGTTGAGATCAAACAAGCCGGGATATGCGCATATTGCGACTTCTTATGAAGCTCAATGTTTTCCAACACTTTAATCGACTGGTAATAATCCCCAAGTAGGGAGTGAAGTCTCAAAAGCCCAATCAGGGAAAAATAGCCCAACATCTTGTAAAGCGAGTGACTCCCGAACTCGCCAGCCACTGAATCAGGGTCTCCCCCACTGGCGCAAACCTCCAATTGTTGCTTAATGTTGCTCTTATCGACCAAAGAATGCAACACGTTTAAAACGCAAAGTACGTTCCACACTTTATTGTGCGAGTTTAGAGTCTCCAATTCCTGGGCGGTTTTCTTTTGGAGTCGGGCCCTGTATTGTGCGAATGATTGAAATTGGTACACGAATTCGTCGATTAATTCCCATAGCCACAAGTCGGGCAGTTCCAGAGGCACTGGCTCGTCTGCGCTTAGAATGTAGTTGAAGAGGTCGCAGTAATTGTAGAACGAATTGAAACGCTGTTCCAGGGTTGGGCCTCCTTGAATGCGTGCGTAAATGTGGCGGAAGTAGAGCTCTTTGTACAGGATCATGAAAACCTGCAAGAAAGGTTGCGCACGATATTTTCTAGCAAAAAGTAAGTGGAATTAATAATCAGAATTATGATGCGTTACGTCAGAACTAAAACGAGTCTCATAATCATTTAATTAATAAGTAGATATCTTAGGCTTTTCTTGAAACTCGTAATAAATTTGTGCCGTTAGAAATGTAATTATTATTCCTAAATTGACCTGTTTTATTTCAAACATCCTAAAGTTGTGTTTAACCTTCCTAGTTCAAAATAGGATATTTTTTCAATTTTTTTATTAGTATTAAGTTTAAAAACAATACAATACAATGCAATACAATTTTTCAATTTAATGTTTTAATTTTACATCTAAAAATTTTTTGTTTTTTAGGCTTCCAGTCTTTCAATCTTAGTGTGGTTTCGTGGTTTCACCACTATCTTATAATTATTTCAGTTTTCAATTTCTTACTGTTGTATATGAAATTATCTTTTAAGGTTGCACTGTCTTTTAATTCTGAAAATTCACGAGCCCCTGTAAAGCATTATTTTAGTCAAGCCACTTTGAAAAATGACTTACTTTTTCACTCTAAAATTTTAATTAATACCATAACAAAATTGGAAACAGTAGACCTGTCACTTGTTGAAGTTATTGAACTGGTGAATAAAGTGTAAATTTTGTAAAAAGTACTCCAGGAGTTGTGGACAAATTAGTTAGTGACAAACTATACAAAAAAATCTGGATATAAAAATCTACTGAAAATAGAAATATCAATTGAATGAAAAAATATTGGTAATAGTAATTGGTAATAAAATCAGATGCCTCATTTTAAAACTAGTACCAGTATGAATTTCCATACAGGGAGTTCTAGAAAATGAACTGAAAAATTTTTACAGAAAAAAACTAATTTTACAACAGCAAATTTAGAACAATATTTCGGTTCAACAATTAATTAACTGCTTTATATATCCCATTTCACTTCATTGTAGAATTTTGCTACAACGCATTTGCTTTTTTTGGAGTTTCTGGTGGGTTTTTTTGGTTCAAAATTTGTCGCAGGGATTTAGCTTAACACAGAGTTCTTTTCTTATACAGAAACTCTCAATTTGTGCTTTATTTCACCCCAAAAAATTCAAATGTACTGTCAAAAAATTCTACTATGAAATGAAATCGGATTTAGCTTTTTCTTTGTGCAGTAAAGAATTTTAAGTTTTTTTAAAAAACCTATTTCGTTTTGTTTTTTTTTTGTAATGGAATTAATTAAAATTAAAATAATTTTTTTATTTTTCCTGCAGTAGAAATTAATAAAAAATGTATCCTAAAGTACCAGATTATAATACCTAATGTCAATGTCTGTTTTTTTACAACCTTTTTTGACAGCTAAATAAAGTTTTTGACTTCCTAAAAATCCGGTCTCTACTAAGTCTGCTGCTCGCATAGGCTTCAGACGTCATGTGAATGTTTGGAAAAAAAAATCTCTAAAATTCTAAAGTTGTCTAGAACAAGTTACTGTGTGTGAAAATATTTTTCTTATCCTAAAATAGGAATTAAATTAAGGTTTTTGGTCTTATTAAGAGACGAGAAAAGTGTCGAGAAATCAACGCAAATGAACGGGTTTTCTCGTTATCTGAAAATTTTGTCACTGGGATAAGAAACCGATTTATCAGCTGAAACTATTAATGCCCTTGTATTCTTAAAAGCAAGTTTTATTTATCTTACCTTATGTTTTTAAGGACAATAAATTAGTGTACTTTGAAGATTCTCACATTTTTTTTTAGTTTTTGAAGATTCCTTAGTTGATTATGAAGGTAGTTACTGTTTAGTTGGTTATAACATTCTTTTTTTATTTTTGTGTAATTAAAAGATTGTGATTAAAAGTTCTGCTTATTTATAGGAAGAAAGATTCTGAATGTAACTTTAATTTAAAGATTGTTTTTATGAAAATTGCTTACTTCAGATACCATCTATTTGTTTAAAAGATTGTCTGATTAATCTTTGTACTCAACTGAGGAAGCTAACATACATACTACAAATTAAAAATTTTATAACAAGATATTCAAAGTTTAATTTACTTAGTTTTGATAGAAATACTTGTAATGAGTAGTAAAAATTTTCATTTAAACAACACTTAATAAATAGCAGACGTTAATAAATAATAAGCGCAATTTTATTGTGTATTTTAACTAATTTTATGATTTTTTAATTTTCTCAAGCCCGAAGAAAAAAATAAGTCGAGAAATCAGAAATCCTAAACTAATTCCAAAAAAAGTTGTAGAAAAAAGCTGCCTTTTATTTATTTTAAAATTGATTATAGTACTAATAAAATTGATTTTACAGTTATGCCGAAACCAACGAAACTACATATTAGAAAAGTGATATGACCTTGTTATTACTGAATTCAAAGTTTTTTTAGCCACTAAATCTATTTTCTCGAGTTTTTCTATTATTTTAGTATTTATAATATTATTAAACTCAAAAACATAAGTTGTAATTATTAACTTGAACTACAAATTTTGAATTTTTTGCTTGTTACTGTGAATTTTTTTCACTTTTTACCCATGCTGCGTAAATAAATATTTCAGCGACAACTTTTACAATCAATACACATCAAACAATCATAGATATTGAGCGATTTCTCTGTAATTAGGTCGCTTCTGACGTGTCGTTTTGCTAAAGATGCTAATAAAACCTATTTCTGTTCATTGTTCCCTGACTGTTCCCAACAGTCGCTATGGAGCATTACAAAAGGCAACTCCTTAGCAAAAAAGAAGAGCTCAAAGAGAAAATCTCTGAAGAACTCAAAGACAAAAGTGAACACGTTAAGGAGAAAATTAAGGACGTCCAAGACATTGGCACAGAAGGTAAAATTATTGATCACGTAAAGGAAAAAATTAAGGATGTCCAGGAAAGTGAAATACTAGATCAAGTGAAAGGCAAAATCGGTGCGGAAGGTAAAATAGTCATGGATTTACTCACGGGATCACTGTCGACTAACGCAGACACTTCTGATTCTTCTGGCCAGGGGCGTTTCTCGAAATAATCTTCGGTTAGTTTTGGCCATGAAGTTTCATACAAAGTTTGCAACTCAAAGATTAAACCTTCATTTACACAATTGCGGAAATAGATTAAGAAGTTTTTTACTATTTCCGGCATCTTTAGGTGTTGTTTGTTGTATTCGTTGTCCAAATTGGGGTCTCCTGTGTGAGCCCCATATTCATCATAGCTGTTGTATTCATAACCCTGAAATAAATGAAAATCAGTGTCTGTTCAATTTATTGTCAATTTTGCTGCCACGAATTATGGGAATGGTGCATGCTAAACATGTAGGTCGGTATTATTTACACACTTTTACAAATATGCTTGAGACACATGGTTACAATTTGCAATGCTTTTTACAAGAGTTTTATAGTACACAATGTAGGTTTAAGCATAAATTGTTCAAATTTTAGGTATTTGAAACACTCACTTGCTCATAATCCTCGGAAAACATTTTTAATTTACTCATTATATGCCTTTGCTGCTACAACAAGCAAATGGTCTTTCACTTAACCTCAAACTCTCAAAGCCAGTTGACGTTTGTCAATTGTCAAATTACAGATTTCTACTTGAGGTAGTGTAAGGAAATTACATTTTTTTCTCATTTTCAAATGTATTTCCACTGAGTAAGTGAGGAAAATGCTTTAAAATAAAACGATCAATAAATGTTATGTTAATCCAAATGTAAATTTACTGTGCCGGTGATTTAACCTCATTTCCCAATTGCTCACTTGAACAATCCTTGACCTATGAAATCACAAATTTCTTAAATAATACACAATGATCAGTAGTAAATCTCAGTGAGTGATTAGTGTTCACTTGACTGTATAAATAGATATTAAGTAATAAAAATGTTTGCCCAAGGATTTACAAATGGTAATCCCCTGCTTTGTGATGTTATAGATATTACTTTTCATTTTCCAGTTTTACGTAGCTTCCTTAGTTCAGAACCAGCCCCAACCAAAGTGATTGACGCCAAATCAGACACTTTTTCCGATCGAGCGATTCACTTACGTGAAGATGGATTGGTACTTTATCTCCCAGCAAATACTGTTGACAAAAAAAAGGGGGCCACTTACGATATTGTGCTTCATCGCCCGTACACGGAAAGCTTACACCAAACCTACAGGTTTGTGCCCCCAAACAGGTTAACTGTTAAAAAATTTAAAATTCGATTTTTACAGTTTATACCGTTCGCCAAATCTCGAAGATGCTGAAGTGAAATTTTGTGTCTTGAAGGATAAATTACCTGTCTTTGTTGAGATTTCAAAAGAAGTAAATTCACTGTAATTGTTAAACGGCAATTTATGATTTGATTTCAGATGTATAATGTGCAAGGTTTGCAAAAGATTTGTGACGTCCTTGCTGAACACCCCTCATGGAACTTGGCCCATTTGGCGGCTTATTTTAGTCTCTATGATTCTTTTAAAGACTCTAAGATTAATAATTATTTGAATAGTACTGATGATGAAACTGGGATCTCGCCACTGCAAGTTGCTATTACCACAAAGAATTTGAAGACAGTACAAGTTTTGGTTGCTGCAAATGCTTCTTTGGAACATCTTGATTACAACTCTGATTCGGTGTTCCATTATGCCGCTAGCACCACCAAAGACATCATTGCGGTAAGTATAAATTTATTTATGCTTTATTTACACAAACTCAGAATTCTTAATAATTTTAACGGCACAAAGAAATTGTTTAATTAAAATTACCTACGGAAAGGTTGTACATAAATACCTACATATCCTTTTTGCTACGTAGTTTGGTACCGGTTTGGTATTCAACGATTTTTTTCTAAGAAGGATTTTAAATACCTATTATTTGTTGTAACATTTGTAAAAGCCTCGGATCATTCATTATCATTTAACATTGTTATGTGGAAAATATCAAATATTACCTACACTAGAGTACAAAAAAATTCCATTCAACTCGTAAATAATAAAAAACGAGAACACATTTGTAAAGTTCATAGGTCAAACGTTGACATTTTATTTAAGAGATGTTTATTTCTATTAAAATCTAATAGAGACAAACAAAGTTATCAGTTTACCAAATAAGTATCAATGGTTTTGTGCAACCTAATTTTATCAATGAATGGATCGTATTACAAATAAGGTCATTTGGAAAAACAATTAGTACGTGTTACTTTAACCTTTACAACGAATGTTTCTTGTAAAATGTGACAAAAATGGGTCGGTTTTAATTTTAAAATACAACATTAATAAAAAGTAAACGAAAATATAAGGATTTATAAAAAACACAATATTTAACTGACTGGGTCTTTGTTATTATTATTAAAGATTTAATAACAAAAAATATCTGTCCTGTAGTTAAAAATCATAATTTATTCAAGAATTTATTGCACAAAATTTCAATTAGCAATTCGTAATAACGTAATAATAATATCATAAGGGATATCATCCGTTACTTTTCTAGATTTTTTTAAATCAATAATTGCTTATTGTGTTCATTTAATTAAAAAATAAAAATTTGCTATATTATAGGAATACTTTTTTTTTGTAAAATACTAAAACATATTTTAACATTTAATTGCATTTTTTTATAAGAATGATGCATAGCCAAGAATTTTTTGTTCACTTTTGGAATGTAATCTTTTAGGCTTACAGTTTTATTAGAAACTATAACTTTTTTCATGAGTAACAAAGAAAATTACTTTGAAAATATTTTTTATTAACGACATTTTTTTTATTTCACTTTGTTTTTGTAATCTTTTCAGAAAATCTTCATGCAAATTTTTACTCTCGAAGCTATAGTGTGAGTGAATCAAGTAATAAGTAATTGAAAAAGCAACTAAAAAATAATTAATACAATAAAGTAATTCAAGTTTTATCTACCAAATTTAAAGAATCAATCAAAATATTGACTTAAACTATTATTATTTTTTGTGGTCTGAAAAGTCGAACTATAAATAAATTTAGAGATAAATAACATTTTCTATGAATTTTCTAGTGGACGAGTTAAAAATATTAAAATATTAAGGCTAAAGAGCACGACAGAGTTAAACCAAATGTGCGATTAAAACAAGTATAATGAAAACTATTTTTCTATTTTTAGCGGTCTTTGACATTAAAATTAAAAATAGGGTTGAGTTTTTTAGACATTTAGAATTATCGCCACTTTTTTGAAAAAAAAAATTCACATTTTTTTATTAATACACTTCGCCGCAAAATTAAGGCATATTAAGTAAAATTCAATATTTTTTTAAAAGTATGTTTGAATGTGGAATTATTTTGTTTGGCACTAACATAAAATAGGTTTTTTAAGAACCTGTTCACTCATACTCAATCTAATTTTTCCAAAATGGGCGTAGAACAGGAGAACTTGTAATTTCATTAATTTTTTTTAACAAAAATGAACTAAAAACAGATACTAATAAAGTGCATGACCACCTCTTGATATTACACCTGCTCTCATTTGTGCAGACATACTCTGAACTAGAGTAGCAATTACCTCTTTTTGTTCTGTAGACCAAATTTCTTGCAATCTGCAAAAGACTTCTTGTAAAGTCCTCCGAGGATTTTTGTAGGCTTTAATTTTTATTTCTGGGTTGTCTCAGATGTGCTTAATTGGGTTGAGATTCGAACTTTTAAGTGGGCAATCTATGACATTAATTCCTGTTGCGGTAAGCTCTCCTGTCACAATATTTGCAACGTTTGGTCGAGCGTTATCAATGGTTATCAAGTTATCATGCATATAAATGAATTGTGAACCACGTAGAGCAGCAAACGGTTTGCGAATGGAAATTATGGTTTCATCTCTATATGTTAAGACAGTCATTAAACTTTTGTTAACAATTGCAAGTTTCGTGCGGTCCTCAAAAGGTATACCTAGTCATACCATAAGAGAGACGGCACCAAGTTGGTTTACTTTTCAAATGGTACACTGAAAAAAACGTTCACCTAGTCTTCTTCATGTCTTTAGACGACGATTATTGGGATCAAAATAGAATCTAGACTCATCCCTAAAAAACACGTGCCTCCAATCGTCAAACTGTATTCAAGCAAATTCTTGCCGAGCTCTTCTGTTAGCTACCGTTAAAACAGGGCCAGTGTCAGAGTGATATGGTTTTCGTCCAGCCTTACATGACCTTCCCTTAAGGGTATCTAAGCTAGCTGTAGCGTGCTGAAGGTCATTTTTTAATTTTTTTGTAGAACAAAAACTTTTTTTTGGGAATGCGTAAAAATCGGTCTTCTGCATTTGCTGTTTTGTGTTTTCTACCTTGCTTTAGTCTACTACGGGAGCTGCCATTCCTCCTATAACGTAGCCAAGCTCTACTAACTACCGGATTGTTGCACATCCAACCTTTGACCAACTTCTTCTTGAGAGAATCTTTCAATGAGAGTCACTATTAGGCGACTTTCGTGTCATATAAATGACAATGTTCTCTACATTTATTTATGACGTGATTTCGTGTTTTTTATTTGAAAAATTAAAAAATAAAATTGACACCTGAATGGTTTTTTATTTTATTTTAATTTTTTTTAATTTCCAGTTCTACTGGGTAAAATTCACAAAAAAACGATAAGAAATAATAAAAATAATTTATTTTCTCTAAAAATAAGTACGTTTATACAAATCTTTTATGCTAAGATGAAAATATAGAAATATCCCTTAATTTTGCGGCAAAGTGTATTTTAAACAAATATTCGTAATATGTATTCTAAACAACGTGTAGAGAAAAGGTGCGCTGTGACAATATGAACATAATACGATTAAAAAACTAGAAAAATGATTATCTTTAAAGATATGAATACATTCATTTCACTTCGATATTTTTTGCCACCGAGAATCGCACCATAGTAAAAGGAAGAGGGGGCGAGATATACTTAAACAAGATTAACATATTAATTCTTACCTTTTTCCTAACTACTGATACGTGAAATTGTTAGCAAGTACCACACTTATTATTGGTGAACGATATTTTTGACGCATCTGCAGACTTGTGAACAATAAGAGTTGAAAGAGATATTAAAATAACGATCTTTCATTTTCTCATAACTTGGATCAATCTGTATTTACAAGTGAGAAACAGCTATGGAACAAAGCGTTGCTTGCTTAAACTAATACTATTTACTTTTTGAAAAAACCACCTATCTGTAAAGTGTTACAATATCTGTAAAGTGTTACAATAACAAAATATAAAAATGCAATAGTTTTCCAAGAATAAACTTTGTGGATTTTTATTTTTGTAGTGATTTAATTACTAGTGATTTTTTTTATTTAAATACAATTCATTTTTAAAGCAAATAGGTAAACCAAAAAACGCTTAGTTCCATACTTTTATCCACTCTGAATAAACACGAAGCTTCACTAACACTTTACAAAGTAGATATCGAGATGTAGTATTTTAAATTTTAATAACACAATTTAATTTTTTTAATTTTATTATCACTTTCGCAGACCGTTCGTTAATCCTTACAAAAGTCAACGAAGAATTGAAACGAAATACT
Organism: Tribolium freemani; assembly: GCA_939628115.1. Lineage (NCBI taxonomy): Eukaryota > Metazoa > Arthropoda > Insecta > Coleoptera > Tenebrionidae > Tribolium > Tribolium freemani. The sequence goes on along the minus strand of OW626785.1, from coordinate 10,998,826 downwards.
CCAAGATGTAACATTTTGTTATTATTTGTAGGCGTTGACGCAAGGCAGCCCCCCAAACTGCCTCAACGCCCGTAACAAAAACGGCTACACACCACTCCACCTTGCCTGTCAAGCGGACAAACCCGACTGCGTCCGAGCCCTACTTCTGGCAGGAGCCGACGTAAACAAAACCTCAGGTTTATTAGACGACAACGTCCTACCCGGCTACGTGGGCGATTACCTCCAAAGCCACCCCAACAGCCTCCATAAGGAGGACATGAAAATGGGGGGCACACCTCTACACTGGGCCTATTCTCGCGAAGTAATCGAAGCTCTAGTCGACATGAACTGCCACATAGACTCTCTAAACTTCGACAAAAAAACCGCTCTGCACATCATGATCATGAGAAATCGCCTCGAATGCGTTGTAGCTTTACTGAGTCGGCAAGCAGACGCAAATATTGGTGATGCTGAAGGAAACCGACCGATTCATTTAGCTGTGAAACAAGGCAACATATCGATAATTCAGTGCTTGATTATTTTCGGAGTTGATTTGAATATTTTGAACAATGCGGGACATTCGCCCCGACATATTATAACAAAGGAGCAAGAACCGAAAATTTTGTATTACTTGCATGCCGTGGGGGCGCAACGGTGCCCCCCTGGGACCCCCTATTGTACGGACGGGTGCGTACATGGGGGCACCTACGACGGGATTCCGCCTCCCCCAGTTATAGGCCCCACTAACCGTGACGTTCTAAACCAAATGCTTGATGTGGCAGCGATGGAAATCGCCTCAAAGAAACACAAAGATGGGAAAATGCCCAAAAATGGGCGTCTCTTGTGCATGGACGGGGGCGGAATTCGCGGCCTAGTTCTCGTGGAAATGCTGCTAGAGATCGAAAATGTTTTGCAAAAGCCGGTCAGTCATTGTTTCGATTGGATTGCGGGGACTAGCACTGGGGGGATTCTGGCACTGGGGATTGCAACTGGTAAAACCATGAAGGAGTGTCTTTGTTTGTATTTTCGGATTAAGGAGCTTACGTTTGTGGGGATCAGGCCGTACGCTAGTGAGCCGTTGGAGAATGTTTTGAAGGAAACGTTCGGGGCGGAGACTGTGATGGCCGATATTACGCATCCGAAAGTTATGGTTACGGGAGTGCTGGCTGATAGAAAACCGGTGGAGTTGCACTTGTTTAGGAATTATCAAAGTCCGAGCGATATTTTGCAAGTGGAGCATAATTCGCCGTATGAGTTGCCGCCACCGCCCGAAGAACAGTATGTGTGGCAGGTTGGTAGGGCTACTGGAGCTGCTCCGACTTATTTCAGGTAGGTTTTGTAAGAAGAGACCAATAAAAAATAACTCTAATTCTCAATTGTTTCCGTGCTAAAACCGATTTTTTGTGTTTCGCGTTTGTCATAAAATCTGAAAGTCTACCCAAAGTCTGGACTTGACTGCACACTTTTCCTGAAGACTGACTTTTGTGAAACTAAAATCGGGCAAACTTTGTGTTTATCCCTATACTTACCTTCTTTCTGGATAAAGCTAGAAACTTTATTTTTTTGTAAAAGATTCTTCACTGAATGTAGATTCTAACGTATATAGGTACACAAACTTTAGTTTTGGCAAAAAAAATGAGAAAATTACAGTTTCTTGTGACGTGTCATATTTGTGTAAAGTCTTGCAAATTTTGGAAATGAGATTTTTCCCTTTCTAGTGCTTTTAGTTTGTGGTTCATATTTTTTCATACAAAGATTTCAAAGGCCAAACAGGAAAAAAGTAAGTAAGTAATGTAAGAGAAAGTGAATTTTTTTTTTTTTGTACTCATAGCTCTTAGTGTTTTTCCGATTATCTCCAGCGTATGGGAAAGTAACTTTCCCGCACTGCGGTGTTTTTTACTTTCCAACAATGGCTAGTAGGTTGGTATCGCTATCATTGAGATGGCAACGATTATGTTTTGTAGGATAAGTGACAGTTTATGTCAATTTTTTGATTGTTTGACCTGTTACCAACCCATTAGCAAAAAAAACTAAATTATAAAAAATATTAATTTTTTTTTTGGGAGATTCGTTACAAAAAAATATTGTACCTAACTTGTTTGGAAAGCAATTTCCCACTCGCTGCGCTCGCACCGCAAACAAAGTGCTCATGTGGGAAATTGTATTTTCCAAACACATTAGGTAAATAACTAATTCAAATTTTTAAAATTTTTATTTACTCATCAATTACACCTAGTCAAGATCTGGAAATTTACGCTGTTTGTTCTTTTTGGTGAAAAAAATAAAACTGGAAGCAGTTCACTTTTATGGCCACAAATATTGTTTGCTCTTTGGCTTTGTTCCTATAAATGTAAACTGTTTCATTTTACATACCTTAACGAATTTTTGCATTATGGCTTATACAAGGTGTTAAGGAATGGCTTAGCAATATTTCGTATGTGAATTTGTCATGATCAGACGAGTTAAAAAGCCTTATACCATTTTTCCAAAAAGTGCATACTTTCTTCAAATTTTTTTATTAATCCACCTGTTGAGAGCCACTGTGTCGTTCATGGTAGTTTATTAGCGGTTAATTTTTTCTTTAATCAAAGTGGACATAGTGGCGCATGGACGTTTTGAGAATTTTTCAAAATTGTAGATAGCATGGTCATTTGGGTGGTTCAAACCCCAGTTCTGGCATAAATTTCTTTTTGTTTTTTTTTTAGAAATTTTGATCACAAAACACAAATTGAAATAGAAGAATTACGGAGTAGACCAAGAAGTTAATTTACCTCTGCTGTTTTGTCAATAATATTAAAATTTACGCTAATTTTTATCATTCTAGTTCAGCGGTTCTCAAAATTTGGGACTTTAATTTCAGAACGATTTTTTGGAAAAACTATGCATTTTCGATTTACAAAAATTTTACTTAATCGATTCGTTTAGCCATTCTCTATCTACCTTTCAATTTATGCTAAACCATTCCCTAACACGCTGTATTCTACAATTCTAGGAATTAATAATGATATTTAAATTATTATTATTCAATGAACTAGATTATGTTTAATTCATTTAAAATTTAAAAAAATAACAGAAACCAGAGTTTATGTTATCTAATGGTAATGAACTCTTTCCCTTGTGGTCAGAAATGGTGGATGCCCCGGGAAAATGTAACTATTTTTATTTATTGTTTTAAATATTTACGTCTTAACTTAATAAACTCGTAATTGTTGGTAACAATAATTTAATCAATTATCGACTTGATTACGTTGTTCAATAAAAAGCTTGCAACGTAATACCACAACTAGTGTATTAGCGACCTACAGACTTTGTTTTGTTATGCAATTAATTAATTAATGCGTCACTTTTTTGCCTTTTTAAGTAAAGTCTAGAATAAAGCAGCTAACCGATTTTTAATACAAAACACGAACGTCTTTTTCTGATCCCAATCATCCACAACAAATCACCATCGCATAATCGTAAATTTAAAAAATCTTTAAAAATTATAATCTGTTTTTTACTAACAAAAGTTTTAAAATTTAATTGTCTATGAAGACGTATTCCGATTCGCACTATGGACCTCTAAAAACTAATTCCGAATAGCTAGAAGCTTTAATAATACTTACCTATTAGCTGTTTCAAAACTATGTAAACGCCAACGTCGCAATTTACTAAATATTTTTATTAAAATAAGGTTGATAAAAGTGTGAAATAGTCATTAATGATTAGATCTCTCATTGAAACTACAAACTACATTAGCTATTAATTTTTTGAAGTGTATAAATAATTGATAACAATTAATTTTGAGAGAAAATGTAACGTTGGCGTTTACATAGTTTTGAAACAGCTAATAAATGCGAAATATTTTGTTTGTTGTTTATTAAGTATTTACTTTAGGGTTTTATGACCTATTTTTCTATTATTCTTCTGTCCTATTTTAAGATCTTAAGTAGGTCCTAAAATACGGTCTCTATTCATTTGTGAAATTGCACGAAAAAAAAGGCCTAAAGTAATATTAATTTAAAGGCATTGGCAACTGAAAAAACAACTTTGTCTTAAATGATAGTACTGAAAACGCTTATTAGAGTAGTGAAAACCGTTTCGCTGTATCGGCTCTCTAACTTAAGTTATTTCGATTTAAAGTTGGAATTATGACGTCGTAACCGCCTCTTGAGCATTTGGTCCAATTTTAAGATCAAACACTCACAGAGTTTTTCAAACGTGACAAAATTTTTCTCGCGATGTTCAAGACAAGACGTCACAATTTCTTCTTTTCGAAGCGATTATCTCGTTTATTTTTCATCGCAGAAAATTTTGAAAAGAACCTACCGGTTTTTAAGAAACGATATTTTCAATTTTCGTTAAAACATAAAACAAGTAAAATAAGTTGCCAATGCTTTTAATTTTATTCGCATTATATTCATTGTGGTAAGATTGGTAAGTTACTGTTGTTTAATTATTTCTATATCTTAGTTGTTTGTCACAAAGTACATCTGACTTTAAAATATTTAATTTTTTAGTTGTTATTATTTGTTTATTACATAAGAACGTAACTACGTTCTTATAACTAAAACACGTAATACCATTTTTTTTATTTAGGTGCTCAATTATTTTAAATATTATCTGTTTCAAAACTATAAAAACGCCAACGTCGCATTGTACCGAATTATTTTTTTAAATAAGATTGATAAAATTGTAAAATAGTTATTAATGATAAGATCTCTCATTGAAAGTATAAATTACATTGGCTATAAAAAACACTTACCTAATATCGGGGAATTTAGTTGTGGAAAGAGTCACTTATTTCAAAAAATTTCGACGAAAGTAGTTAAAAAAGTGACAAATTAGAATGAAATTACGTAATGTTAACCAGTTTCAAACGATTTAGGTCGTAAAAAAACTGTTTTTTTTTTTGACGTGATATGAATTGATTTTTTGAATATTTATTGAAATTTATGTAATAGAATATATTATAAACTGCAAACTAAGAGATGCCGTACGGTATTTGGCGTACTACGGGGAGTAGTGATACTACAAATTGTTCAATAAAAGCTGGGAAGTCGGTGGTAATAGTTTATTGGTTATAATAACCACAAGATTACAGCAAAAATTTAGCGATGTTGTATGTTTGAATACCCTTAAACGACTAACTAACAAAAGCAAAAATGCGAATTAAAAGCCGACCAGTACCAAAAATAAAACTGGAACCCATGACCAGTCGGCTACCAAAACTGCTAATCTATCATGAAGTCATAAAAGAATGACATCATTGTACATTGTAAAATCTTAAATACATTTTTTATTCTAAGACAAATAAATCAAAAACGATCTACGAATTTGAATTTATAAGAAAATTTTACCATAACAATCAGTTTCAGTAATAAACGTGTGCAATCAAGTGAGTCCGGGCGAACTTCTTAAATAAGCGTCTTTTGAGGTGCTTGCTCTCCGACTAATACTCGATTTTTTTTATCTATCACTGTCGCCAACATAAGTTATTTAACATAAAAAAGGCTATCATAACATTCATAACACAATTCAATAAAAAAAATTATTGTTAAAAAACTTAAAAGGCGCTCGGTAGAAAAAGTGGAATAAAAACACATGCACAATTTCTTATTGTAATCCTCGTGCATTGTAACACTTATTTATTTATTTTTTTAATAAAAGTTTGCCTAAACTTTGAAGCGCAATATAATTTTTATTACGATTCAGAGCGTTTGGCTACTTTCTGGACGGGGGCCTCATTGCAAACAACCCCACACTGGACGCCATGTCGGAAATCCACGAGCACCATTTAGCTTTGAAAGCCGTTGATCGTGAGGAAGAGGCGGCTCCGGTTTCCGTAGTCGTCAGTTTAGGCACAGGAGTGATCCCTGTAACCCCCGTCAAGGATATCGATGTATTTCTTCCCGGTAGCATCTTCGACGGAGTGAAGCTTTACACGGGTATCTCAACATTGGGAACACTTCTAGTCGATCAGGTAATAAATCATTTTTTTTTAAATTAATAATCGCTCACTGAGAGTCAATAACGTTGTCAAAATAGGCAACTGCTAGCGATGGAAGAGTTGTGGACAGAGCTAGAGCCTGGTGCTCTACGATTGGAGTGCCATACTTTCGATTTTCCCCACAAATGTCGGAGGAAATCGCAATGAATGAAACTTCGGACGAGAAGTTATGCAAAATGCTGTGGGAGACGAAGGCATACATGTATAAAAATCTCAACACTATTAAGCAGATTGCCGATTTACTGAATACCAGTTAATTTAACAATAACGGTTAAATTTTTAGTAAATTATTACATTTTTTACCCAAACTTTTAGCACTTTCAAATATTCTTTCCGTAGTCAATTTTACCAGTGTTATTAAAATGTTGATCTAGTACGAGTACAGATGTTACGGACATTTTTGCCCAGTTTTATATTAAAGTAGGTACGGAATAACGTACTATTTCTAATAAAATTTTATTGCCAAATTACCACAAAATACTAGAAAATGTTTTTAAATTGAAACACATACATAAAGTTTTATTGGATAGAAATAAAATAATTAAAGGCATTGGCAACTTATTTTGCCTGTTTTGTGTTTTAACGGAAATTGAAAAAATCGTGCGTTCTGTACCACTACGTTCTTTTCAAAATTTCCTACGATGAAAAATAAGCGAGATAATCGCTTCGAAAGAAAGAAATCGTGACGTCGTAACCGCCTCTCATCATAGAATCCTCTTATCACTGAACCCTCTCATTCACGAAAAACGTGACAGATATTTGAACATTTTTCACACGTCTTTCACAAAATCAAAAATTAACTGTTTTCTCGTCCTCTTTCTGTTCTAAATTTTGTCTTCAACTTCGCGAAAACATCTCATTAATTTTGTCAAGTTTATCAAAACTCTGTCAGTGTGACATAAAAGTCAAAAACCATTTGATCTTAATATTGGACCAAATGCTCAATAAGAGGTTATGACGTCATAATTTCAACTTTAACTCGAAATAACTTGAGTTAGGGAGCAGATACAGAGAAACGGTTTTCACTACTATAATAAGCGTTTTCAGTACTATCATTTAAGACAAAGTTGTTTTTTAAGTTGCCAATGCCTTTAAGTAACTAAGTAAGAGAATATGGGTTTGCCAGCTAAAGAAAAAAATGTTTAGTCACAGTTGAATTTTTTCCTTCTCTGAAGTACTTTCGAAGCGTTGAATTGTTTCTTTGCTCAATTTCTTCTTAAACCTCTTCTTGAGGAAATAAAAATAATTAAAATTTTTAATTTGCTTGAAACAAATATACGTATTATGAAAACTAAACAAACAAACAAAATATAATATAAACAAAATATTTAAAAAATTCGTGCTTTGTGAATGAAACAAAATTATGTAAGAATGATTGATTTGCTAAATCAGTTTCTTTTCTTAAAATCATTTCATCGAATATTGCAGCACTGTAACATTTTAAGGAAGAAAACAATAAATGGTTACTCATTCATCATGGATTCGTCATTTCTTGTTTAATGTTAAATAAAATGTACCATTTTACCAATTGATACGTACTCGTATAATTTGTTAATATTATTGTTCCTATACTCGGTGATTCAAAACGACCGACACAGGTTGGCTTTTAAGATACGATTGTTTTTCCCTAATTAAAAAAACATCTTTAGTAATCAAAAAATTATGATTTTGGGGATATGGAAAGTTTCTTAAAAAAATCACACAAAGTATGGTGCAGTTCTTTTGAATCACGCTGTATGTGGTGTATAATACTTTAATAAGTTATAAAAGATAATGTAGAAATTAATTTGGACAATCATTGTTATCCTGATTATGTGATTTTTTCATGGTGATAATAATTTTAGTATAAGTTAGTTCATTAATGGTAGTACAGGATCCGAACTAAGGTCATCCAGGACCCATCTGCTTACCGGATAAAACTTATTTTTTATCAAATATAATATCCAATTTTGCGAATGGGTTGCCTACAAAAATTTGCTCAAGACTATGATTAAGGAGGCTAAAATCTCGAATTTTAGCCATTTGCGCAGTATTTTACAACCGTTTTAAGTAACATTTTTAAAAGTTATTTACTGGATATATTCTTCTACTCGGGCTGCAGGGGAGAAAGTCTTTTAAAATGCGGCAACTGCTTTATTTAATTTAGGAAATAATTTTGAAAACTGATGAAATAAGTTTCATCCGGTAAGCAGATCGTCCCAGGATGACCTTAGTTCGGATCTTAGACTATGGGCACATGAATATGAATGTTAATATGTGTTTAAGAAAACGGACGATAATTCCCTTTAATTGGAGACGTGTCTACATTTTTTTTTTTTGATGAGTTGAGATTTCGTCTTTATTATTTTCTGCTGTTTTAGATCAGCACCAGTATTACAAACATTTTTTCACTTTAATATCTGTACAGTCGAGGAAAAAGTGGTTACAAACCTGAAGTTACTTTCGGTTTCTGAAAATCATCAAAACTGTTGAAATCAGCTTGTTATTGTAAACAAAATTATAATTTTCATTTTGGGAATTTTAGAACGTGGTTTTTAAAAACCAACGTTTTTTGGGATTTAAATTCTACCTTAGTGACACTTTATTGTTATTATATTGCAGACCAGGTCTGTCCAAAATTTCAACAATAATCTAGTCTGAGTCGTGAATATTTTTCCAAGTGGAACGTATCCTAATGATATTTTTGCATGTAAAGTATGTAAGTAAATACACAATGTAGTACGTCCGTAAGTATTGTTTTTCAAACATGACAAATAATTATTTAATTACATAATTAATCTGTCAATAAGTGTGCAAAAATGTGTAGTTCAGTTGTGCGCTTTTTTTTTACAAAAACATACATTTTTAAGCGATACTTATTCAGGGAAGAAACAAAATTTATTCTAGACTTTTTAAATCAACTGGGCTACATTGATAATAACGTAAAAGATTACCTAAACTTATAGAAATAACCCTGTGACCAACCGTAGCAAATTAAATCCTAAATGTAGCGTGTTAAAATATTTATTAAATGTTTCTATGTACAACAATAAATCATGTTAGCTAATCACTATCATATCCGTAATAGAATCCTTCTGTATAGGCTTTGTACATATCGTCAGAATTCCTTCGTATTCGTCTTCCCACAGGCTCCAAATCCCGATAACATTTCGGAAACACCCTTTCAATTGCATCAACAGCCTCCTCAGTGGAAACATTCCTAGTTGCTAGAATTGAACTAAGCGCTTTACTCTTAACGCAATCACCATGCGTTTCCTTAATATTGAACAGCGATGCGTCTCCTTGAACCCACGCTGACATAAAACTACAGTGTGCTAAATTGGCAGCCCTAATTTCAGTACAAGCCAAATGGTCCAGGTTTTTAAAATTCAAGTCATGACGGCAATAATCAAACATGTGGACCATTTCGTGGAGCAAAACACCTTGGACATGTGCGGGTTTTCTCGCCCCGTTTTGGCACACTACTACTTGATTAAGGACGGGGTCGAAGCCTCCGCTCACACTGGGGTCGCATTCTTCGCAGGAGATGTGGCGTCTGATGTCCACAGGGCATCCTGAGCTCTTCAGTGCCCCCATCATTAATTTAATAATGGGGCTTTGTTTGATACACTTGTAAACGTTGCGTTCGCATTTAATTTTTTGGATGTTTTCGTAGCCTTTTTTGTCTAGCAGTCCGCTCACGCTGGAGGTTGTGTCAGGCTTACGGCGTTCGGGGTACAGGTCGTAGCCCCACTGTTTTCCTTCTGGGGGCGACTTGTCTGGAGTGCCATCCTTTTTCGCTTCTTCGGTTAAAAAATTATCGATAAAAGTCATTCTTTGTGTTGTAAGTTTTTGTAGGTTAAAAGTTGTCACAAATGTCAGCTGTCAAGTGCGATGATCCGATTGTTGATCTGCACGAATGAACGAACGCTTACGAGAATGCGAGAATTCCCGAAAGGTGAAAAGTCCGAATTTCCAAGGACTGCCAACCTATTTTTAATTTTAACCTACAAATGTGGTAAATGAAGCCCTAAGAGCATTCCCTACAAGTTTAGAAGAAAATCAAGAAAACTACTATTGCAAAAGTTTTGAGGTTAGTAAAATCTTAATTTGAGTCTGTTGGCAACACTGGTGTTAAAGTTTAAAAGATACTGATGGCACAGAGTAAATAGCCAAGGCAGAGCCGTCACTCTGTTCCCGCGCGCTGTGAGGCTCGTTGACCTTGGACATGCGTATTCATGAATGAAGTATTGAATGACATTAGTCACATTTGCTGCAACTATAAAAATATTTTTATGGCTGAAACAATAAAGGTTTTTTGAAAATATGAATCAGTGTCGTTATTTAACTCATTTCTAATGGTTTTTTATACAAAAATTATTTTTTTATTAAAAACATAAAACCAGGTTAGTTCTACAATGCGCTAACTTCACACCAAACCCACTTAAAAACATTGGAGGGAAATTTAAGCGCGAAATGGCAAGAACCGCCAATTTTTCCCTCAATTTCTATCCAGACTTCCGAAGTGGTTCATGTGATTTTCTTGTGTGATTCTTCGAAAGGCGTTAGAGATAATAATTACCTTTTATTTTTTTATACCGTATTAACCACCGCAATAGTTATTAACAACATATTTACATAGATTATTTAGTTAATATTAATATCCATTACCTAATTTACTGGAGTAGAATTAGTTTGCATGGTAAAGTAGTAATTAGTACTTAATTGTTGATAATTAGTTTACGTAGTTACTAAGTAATATATTTATTTATTGTATTTTTGATATTAGACTTCTTCTTCTTTAAAGATGAGTATTCGTAAGACATTTTTACATAATCATTGTTCCTTTTTAGAAAAGCGATCAAATTAAAAGTAGCGAATACAATGAAAACAGTTGCGACCAACAACATTGTAATCAAATTTAAGATGGACGCAGTTTTACCTTATTTGAACTGGAAACTGTTTTAAACGCAGCAGATTTAATTTTATTCATTCTAATAGTGTAATTAAACACTTATAACACACTTTGTAATAATAATAATAAACAATTTTAAGGTTATGTTATAGATTTTACTATAATAGTAAACACGTAGTAAAAATTTAGGGAAGTAGGTTGGCAATATTGATTAGTACCAACAATTTCACCAGAAAGGCGACTCCAGAATCATTCATAAATACGGCTTCGCCTGGAGTCGCCAATCACATTCGACCACCGAGGTCATTGCGACGCCTGTAATTTCATTCATAAATAGCCGAGTGACGGCTCTGCCTTGGCTATATACTCTGTGCTGATGGAGTACGCTTTCAGTTAACAACAATTCAACAATCTTGTAAAGTTATACGTCAAATAATTGTCAAAAAAATCGGATTTGGTTGCAGTGTTGCAAATTACGAACTTACGAACAAAAATACTTTCAAATCTGTTGCCAACAGACTCAGTATTTCTGGATCAGTCTGTATTTTTGCAATAATTTGAAACCAAATGTGTATCAGGATCATAGGAATGCAAAGAGGTCTTTACATTTTCTTTTCCTCTTTTCATTCCTAGCAAAATCTATTTTAAAGTTTTGCCATTTTTTATTTTTATTGTAGGCAACCAACTATACATACGTTTATCTAAAATAATTTTGTAATAATTTAAAACCGAAGTTTAACCGAACCTTATTTAAAACAAGATTCTCACAATGATTTTTATTCAAGTTTTGATGATTGAACAACTAGAATCGATCCGCGAGTACGCGCCTTTAGGATTATATCAACGCAAAAAGGTTTTTACAAGCTAAAATGTGTCAACAAAGATATTTTTTAATGTTTTTAGCTTACAAATATGGAATACAAGACCCTAAGAGTATACCCTAGAAGCTTAGAAGAAAATCTGGAAGAAAACTACTATTGCAAAAGTTTCGAGGTTGGAAAAATCGTAATTTGGAAAGTTTTACTAGGACTCGGTTTACACAGCATCACTACTACACGAAAACGGATACCAAATCGAAGCTGCATACAGCCCACTTTACGTTTTACAGAGTTAATAATTACCTCGTTTGTGACTAACGGTAGGGCTCAAATCAGAGGGCTGTTGGTGTTACTTAACTTTGCCACATGCTGGCCCCTACTATGTGTTTTTATGCACTGTTTTTTTCTATTATTTTGTACAATGTGGTTGTCCCATGAGTAACGTGGCTTCTACAAATATCCCTCTTAAAAAACTATTAGGGGCATACCCTACAATCGTAGGACTGCGCTGCACTGATGACTGATGAGCCCCAACCAGGGCGATATCGGACAAAAAATTGCAATGGAATTGAAGATTGCGAATTTGTACTTTTTCTCTTCAGTTGAATGTTGAAATAAATATGTTAAAATTTAGAATGTTTTATTAACTTTTCCAATTTCCCTAAAATTTTAGAAATGTCTTTCGTATCAGGATCACAGAAACGCAAAGAGGTAAAATAGTAAAAGACCTCTTTGCGTTCCTGTGATCCTGATACGAAATCCACTTTTAAAATTTTCCAAAATTTTTTATAAAAATAAAAAAAATGTAGGTAGTTTACATTAAAGTAAAATAATTCTGCAAAATTTTAGAAATAAATTTCGTATCAGGATCATAAAACGCAGAGGTTACAAAAGTTTCAGCGATCATTGCATGCAACCAGCACATATACGTGTATTTTAGGTTGACCATTTTTTCTCATTTTACCTGTTTGCGTTTCTGTAGTCCTGTTCCTAATACTATATAGTATTAGGGTTATTCAGTATAAATGACGACCCTGGCACATATTAAGGTGCAACCCAAAATGCATCTTTCACTTGTGCCTGGATTCATGTTTAAATTAATACATAACGATGAATCCAAGTTTGCTAACAAAAGTTTCAGTTGGTGACAACGTGACAGTCTTTGACACATTTTACAGCTCTTTAAAAAATGCCTCGGTATTCATTCAGTAATAACGAAAAGACTGATATGCTCTTAATTTATGGGGAATGTCGTAAAAATGCTGTCGCCGCAGTTAATCTATACGCACAGCGTTACCCAGGTCGGAGGACACCAACGATTGGAGATGTGTCTACGGTTTAATTGGCCTTCAGATAAACGCAGAGGGGTACGAAGAGCCATAGACATTGATCATGAAATGGAAGTTTTGGAAATGGTCACAGAAAATCCCCATGTAGGACAGAAAAGCATCGCAAGACAGGTGGGAATTAGCCAATCTTCCGTTTCACGAATATTGAAAACAAACAAGTTTCATCCATATCACATGCAAACTGTTCAAGAATTGCGCGTTACAGATTTTCCAAAAAGGCTAAGATTTTGTGAATTTGTTAGAGAGCAACTAGTGGAAAACCGTCATTTTGATTTAACACCGTTAGATTACTTTCTATGGGGAGCTGTGAAAGAGCAAGTTTATGCAACACCGTTTGATGATATGGTCGAGTTACAACACAGAATAACACAGGAGTGCATATCAATTGGCCCAGAGGTTCTGGCACGTGTTCGAAATTCATTTTTACATAGGATCGAAGCTTGCGAACAAAGTAATGGTAGTCACATTGAACATCTTTTGTAAACATTTATTAAGTTATATTCTTACTGTTTTCGTTATTATACTTTTGTTATAAAGTGTTTTACTTTTATTTTTCAAGATTTAATATAATTGTCATTATTTCTCTTGACGTTACTTGACAATTTGTCAAATCGCAAAGGGCGCAAACTTGGATTCACCGTTTTTCATTAATTTGAACATGGATCCAGGCACAAGTGAAAGATGTATTTTGGGTTGCACCTTAATATGTGCCAGGGTCGTCATTTATACTGAATAACCCTGTATTCAAATATTGCAATTTTTAGCGGTTTTAAATGCGAAATATTTTTTTGCATTATTGTGATCAGAGAATTCTTAATAAAAGTTGTTTATGAAGAAAAGTAAAAGGTAACAACACACTAACACTTTATTAAAATAAAATTAATAAAATAAATAACAATGAGTACCTACATTATTTTTAACAACTATAAGCAAAAATAATTTCGGAACAATTACAGTTCTGTCTCTGTGGTACCTTCGCTATCACTAAACCTACTGTGAGAAACATGCGTTACATTACATCTCTGGAATAACATACGCCCCCTTCCTCTTCCGAATTGGAACTATCATCATGAACTTCGTCCTCGACAACGGATCAATATTCGTCTTAAACCCGTTATTACTCTAACGTATTTCGTATATTCACTGTTAATACTGTTATAACCGGCTTAATCCCATTTAGCGTTGAGTTGCTTTTTTCGCGTTCCTCTTCACCGAACAGGAGTTCTGCCTTACTGTTCTACTGCATCCAAATGTGCCGCAAAATTGGGTCCTTGGGACCTCACTTGTTCGGTTCGGTTTGAGCGAAGCTTTCAATTTCTGCACAAAAAATCAATTCAAATATGAACCAGACCCAGAAATTTGAAACTCACATCTATCATGGTGTAACCATCTATTTTAGACAACAGTGAGAACAACAGCCCATTCAACCATTCTGGGTCCTCAACAAATTCATCCTCTGGTATGGTATTAAAGCCCATGCGAAAATTTCGGTCAGCAACACAAAGGAAGTAATCAACCCAACGTTCGACAAAATGTTCCCCAACATGGGATTTTATCCTTTCAGTGCCATAAGACTTCAGTGATGATTGATGACCGAATTTAGGATAAAATTCCCAAATAAATAATGGTCCAGGAGTCGCACAATTCGTAAATTGGTTTCACATCCTAAAACCAAGCCCACAAAACTCAAAACAAACCAAAATCTGTATTAGGATCACAAGAACGAAAAAAGGTCTTTAATGTTAAAGATCTTCTTGCGTTCCTGTGATCCTAGTACGAACTTTAGTTCTAAAACCTTTGCTTTTTTTTAATATTTGACAGTTTATATATGCAACCGATTATACGGAAGTTTAAATAAAATAATTTTGCAAAAATTTAAACCAAAAATGATAAATAAATAAATGAATAAGATAAATGAACGAACCGGATCAACTCTATTTGATAGAATAGGAAAAATACTACAGGTCTGTGGGGTGTTCAAAAGGGCAAAACCACCCCTCTATCTCCAACAGGGACGAAGATATTTCGCATCTTCTAAATGGCTTTTTTTTTAATTTTTAAAATAAAAAAATTGTAGATAGCAATATTTCAGTGTATTTAGTGTTTTTTGATGTTTTGTATTAGCTGTTTCAAAACAAAACACCAACGTCGCATTATACCGAATTGTTTTTTTAAATACGATTGATAAAATTGTACAATAGTTATTAATGATTACATCTCTCATTGAAAGTATAGTCGATTTTTTTTTATAATCAACTGTCAAAGAGTCGCCAGGTTGGCATTACCATAAATAGTAAATTTTTTGATTTAAGGTTGGTACACTTTTTTACCCGGCAAATTCAGTTTAAAAATCTTTACAAATTTTTAAAGTTGTGTTTAAGTTACAATACGTACAACACATGGATTTAATTCACCGATTTACGAATCCAAATTTCAGTGACCTCGTAACCCAACCTAAAACTTACGTCCCGATTGTCAAATCTGGTGTGCAAAATGTCATATACCTCTACAGCTAGTATCGAAAGTAGTTGAACATGAACTTTTAGGGTGATACAGTCTGGTCTTTATCAGAATTTTGACACTGACAGTTGATTATTTAAAAAAATAAACTATATAAAATTATATTAGCTATTATTTATTTCAAGTGCATGAATAATTTATAACAGCTAATTTTGAGAGAAAATGCGACGTTGGCGATTTTATAGTTTTGAAACAGCTAATACTTTTCGATGAAAAATGACACTAGCGTAAATTACAGGTTACTATTAAGTGAAGCTAGTGTAAAAAATGCATAGATGGTGCTAACTTTACAGGTCACTGTAAAACCAAATTTAAAATAACAAGTACAGATGGCAATCAAAACATTACAGATTACTGTAACGTGGTACTTAAAGACTCGACACCAATTTTTATTGGATAGATGGCGCATTTAAATTTCTTTTTGTCTGAGACAATTCAATTTTTTAACTTTGGAATACCAACTTGCGTTCCTTTGATCTCAATAAATAAAATACCATTTTCGTTCCCTTTACCTGATACTATTCCTCAGCGTCTGGCAATCCGCTGATGCAGGAGGTTGTCTCCACCGTGGGCGTACGTCGTTCCCGGTACAGGTCGTAGCCCCACTGTTTTCCTTCTGGAGGGGATTTTTCTGGGGAGTCATCATCCATTGTTGCTTCTTGGGTTGAAGAATTGTCGATAAAGTCATTTTTCATTTTCTACCAGTCTAGTCCGCGAATGTGCGCTCAAGAGAATTCCCCAAGGGCTGCCAACAGTCCTATCCTTTGGTTCCTCGGTTATTTTCTGGAGAATAACTTATTCAATGCCCCCACCAAAGCAGATTTAAGGTCATTCCAACAATTTAGAAAAAAAATCTATTAGCTACGCAGTTGGCGTAGGTGTTTAACTAATAAATGATAATACATTTTTTAGTCTCAACGACATTCGGACAAATCGGACTTGACCCCAAACCCAATTTGGTGCATTGTAAGCGCCGAAATAATCAAAAAATTTAATAAAACAATTTTTAACCTGCTGTTAACACACATGCCATAAACGACTCCTTCCAGCTAATTAACAATGCGCCCGAATTGGACTTGACGCTAAATCCGACTGTGCAAATGTCGTTAAAGCTGTGAAAAAAATATCCATAACTCTCAATTGTAGGAAAATAATTTTAAATTTGTTAAATGTTTAAATTTTTAGCATCAAGGGTTGGTATTTTAGGCATAATTCTAAGGGAGGAACATTCTGTTCCTGGTCATTGCCCATTGCCAATTAGAAGAGGCCGCGTGTCGACTGTGTTCTTGTTGGAAAATTACAATCGTCCAATGCAAAGAGTCAGCTACTTGTAAAATGACCCAAAATACCACCATATACGGACAAATTGTTTATTTTTTAACTTTTTACGTGAAAATATTTCTTTGACCAAAAACAATTTATAAAAATTAATAATCAAGGGAATAATGGATATTTATAAAATAAGTTTCTCCTTGGTTTCTCCATATCCGTAACTGCTCTAGACCCAAAAAAACATTAGTTAATTTGAACGATTGATTTACATCAGTTTTTACCATTTCAGAGATAAAAGTAATGCAAGTCAGAGCTGAAACCACCAAACTGAATGCAAATTCAAATCAAGAGAGCGCATGCAGTCAGGAAATGACTTTAATTCATTTCTCTTTTCGGAAATCGAGTAAAATTTGTGTGAATATCTTAGATAGTTAAATCCCATTTCAGTTCATAGTAGAATTTTGCAACAGCGCATTTGAATTTTTTGGAGTGAAATGGAGCACAAATTAAGAATTCCTGATGGGTTTTCTCAGCTCAAAATTTGTCGCTGAGATTTGGTTTAACACAGAATTCTGTTCTTATACAGAAACTCTCAATTTGTACTTTATTTCACTCCGAAAAAATTCAAATGCGCTGTGGCAAAATTCTACTATGAACTGAAATGGGATATAAACACTTAAATAAGGTGGTACTAAAAAACGGATAAAATTTCTTCCTCGTTTATGTATTATGTAAAATAAGATTCATTTTTTAAAAGCTTTTTATAAATAGTTAATATTTATACCTATACAAAATGTTTTTTTTTTAACTGAGAACAGTAGTATTTTTTACATTATAAATTACATTAATATTACGAGCATTTATCGTCTACTAATCGCTAAAGCCATTTAAGATAGGAAAGTTGGACATATTTTTTCACGGTTGGCGAACAATTCTGAATTCAGAGACACGTAAAATTTAATGTGGCACAACAAAATAAGGAAGAACACAATCATAAATAAGAATAATTTCTTTCTAGTGAATTAACAAATAAATGCCCAATGTTGTGAAGTCCGAATAAAGCCTTCTAATCAGAGGAAAACATTGCGACAACGATAAAATCTACTAATAGAGACTAATCGCCGAAAGAGGCAATAAATTGGGTGCTGTAAATGAACATACAGGGCTTTTATCAAAAGAAGACCAACTAACTTTCGATAAATTGCCTATCTTCTTAAATAAACGATCCCTTGCATGGCTTCACTCGTACTCTATTGTCGGATCGTTTGCACTTCGACTATTCTACTAAAAGTTTTTGCTTTTATTTGTTAACTTTTCAACAGAATAATACTTATCTGCACACTCGTCTTTACTTCTTAAAGTTGAAGGAATGTTCGCGTGGACAAAAAATAACGCTAAAAGCTGTTTTGAACGCTTGAAACAAAAGCTCTCAACAAAGGATAAAGTCAATGCAGTGTGTTCTTCTTATTATAAAAAGTGAATAGACCTCGCTTTTAATCAACGTTTATGACTGTGAATTTTTACATACCCTGGTTTCAGCACTGCTGAATAAACTAAGCAAATTGGTGTAGTTTAGTTAATTACATCAAATGAAAAGTTCATCACTATTTAATTAAATTTAATTTGGCGATTGCAGTAAATTAAAGTTGAACGCTTCAGCAGTCGTGTGCATGCCATACTGCATTTAAGCCGAATCAAAATATTATCCCAGATTCTTAAATGGCTGCAATTAATAAAATTAATTATGAATAAACGTCAACCATTCCAAAGCGAACAAAAACCTTGAAATTAAGCGTCGCCTGTTGTATTCATAAATTGAACATTCAGACATGAAATGCGCAATAAAACTGGAAGGGCATTATCCGGTATCTTTCATCCACATATACGACAATTTATCTCAACCACACATGCCGGACTGAAGTGTAACAGAATACGACAAGGTTTACTAATTAATGTCCATTTACCGAGAAACCACTAAATGGTTTCGTATTTCCCCTTTTTTGAGTGCCCTCATGCCTGATGGAAAAAAGATCGGGATGAAAGAGGTACTCACTTTTATGCGTTCCGCCCATATGTGATCAATACGAAAAACACCTGGGACTAAATAAAAGAACGATGGAATAAATGAAGATAATGCCGCTTTGTAAATGAGCAGATGGTGAGACGGAAGTGTGTTTAATAATTTAGGAATGATTAGCGGGAAAAAGTTGTGCGCAAAGCAAGCCACTTTTAAGAAAGTTCTAACATTATTTTCTAAATAACGCATAAGTGGAGCATTAGCTGGCTGCACTCTACATTATAAACTAATTCCCTGTTTCCCCTATTAGCACAAAACCAGTCTAAATATGAGAATTTTGATGAAAAAAAATCGATTACTTTTGACTTTCCAGGCGTTTACTTTTCTCCAAATCATATTAAGAAAATGCTTATTTTATATACAGATGTCGTAGCGAGTTGAAAAAGCCCATTATTGACTTCATTTATACAGGATGTTTCGGAAATTAGCTACAATACAAACTTATGGTTTTTTAAATGGAACACACCCTATATTTTTGCCTTTTGCTTAGTTTTTGAAATAGGTAGTTAGATTTTTCTGACGAAAACACATTAAAAAAAATCATTACATAAAACTATGAATCCTAGAAAAGTAGCACGTTCACCACTTTAAAGAAGAAAGTTTAAACTTTAAGGATATATTTTTTTAGCTCACTGTAATCATGAAGTTAAAAAATGTTTGTTGCAAGTTCAATAACTTAAAAACTTTATTATTGTAATTAAATGGAACTCCCAATTTTTTATTTTTGGATCTATTAGCTGTTTCAAAACTATAAAAACGCCAACGTCGCATTTTACCCAATTATTTTTTTAAATAAGATTTATGAAATTCTAAAATAGTTATTAATGATTAGATCTCTCATTGAAAGTATAAATTACATTCGCTATTATTTTTTTGAAGTGCATGAATATTTTATAACAGCTAATTTTGAGAGAAAATGCGATGTTGGCGTTTTTATAGTTTTGAAACAACTAATAAAAGACTTTTATTCTTCGACACTGTCAGAATTTACGGTTTTTCTCCGCAGTTTTGACAGTTTGTCTTTCTCAATTCGAAACGTCAGATAATTTTTAGCAGATTTAAAGCAATTTTAAGCCTTGTTGAGTCTAATTCGAAGAATAAAATGTTGTACCCAACTCGTTTTCGTGTAAATCGGTTCATTTATTTCACCCCGGCCAAAATTTTTCAAATTTTATTTCGACTTTTGACCCAGAGTCACACAAAATGCGCCGAAATCGGCCAATAATCACCTAAAAAATTCGAACAAGCTTAGTATTATTTAGTTATTAACATCTTCAAAAGTTTGTCCGAACATCTAAAGTTAGGTTTTTATCTAAGGCTGGTAAATATTCCGAGTAATATTTTTTCTAATAAAAATTTTTTGTATCTGCAGGCGAATCTGTAACTACGTATCTACTCGGGTTTTTCATAGCTCTAAAAATTTTCCAAATATTGTTTGATTATGATGAGCCCGGAGTCAGCCAAAACGCACTAAAATCGACGAAAAATCATCTGAAAAATCTGAACCTATCAAACTCTGTTACTTACAGTCGACAGTTTTCCCACTATCAACGTAATACAAAAATTGGTTTGGCGCTTTCGTGAAAATTTTTAAAATGGTAAATCGGCTTTTGTGTGTTCATCGAGATCATTACTATTGTACACTTTCTGCTGAAAACCGCTACATTTATATGAAATTATGATCGGCCGCATTTTCTTGCCTAATTTTAAAGTTTCTTGAAGTTCTTGGTACGGCAAATATAGCCTCTTTTAGTAAACAGATTTTTCTGCAGAAACATAAGTCTAACGAATAGCAGACTAGTAATTTCATAAGTACATACTAATTTTTGTTAGTAACTACTATGTTTTATGAATATGGACAGCAGTAGATACTTATGTTTCTATGATTTTATAAGCATATGCTAGTACTACATAAGTATTAGCATCTACTTCTTACTACAAAAGTAAATACTTATAATTTTATGAATATGAATGTAAGCATCTACTTAAAAAAATATAAGTATAAGCATGTACTACTTTTTATGAATATCACCCAATCTTTTTTGTGGTGTCTTTGGCATTCGTTATTGACGTAATTAACAAATTGTTAAATAATTTATTTGCTTTAAAATATCATCAGGTGAATGTAGATTAAGCCCAAACAACTTTGTCTATGTTTGTGTTTAAATTATCCTAACAAAACCTGGGAAGCTTAAGCGATGAACACCATCAAGATTTAAAGTCCTATGAAGAGAGTTATTAAGGTTTTTGAGATAAAAATATGTTATTCGTTTATTACTAGTCTACATTAATATAAACTAACCCTGATAGTACAAAAGAAGAATCAGTCTGTAACATTTTTGATGTTGCAAAAATTGTCAAATACTGATACTTTGTAATGAATATTTAAAAAACTTGACGTCCTAATTTTTTTCGACTTCAGTATCAGACTTAGGGTTAATTATTCTACCGATACACATTGGTTACATCTATTGGTAAAAAACGCTGTAAACTATTGTAATGGACTTTTCCAACTTTTCCAACGGGGGACACCCGGTATAATTATAAAAACAGTTTAATCAAAAAGATGAATAAAATGAATGAAACACTGTGTCGACTGCATCTTTTCACATTTTATCATTTTACTAGAAAACGGTACATTTTACAAAAATTGCAGTAATTAATTTTTTTAAAGGAATTGTAGAAAAATTCTAAAAAATTTCACATAGAGAAAAAATACGTTTGTGGCTGTGTGATTATTAGCTTTTTAGATACCTACAGAAAAAATATACTTTTAGCAGACTCACCCTGTATACACCGTGATTTTTAAATAGACCGACAAAATTCTACCCATGGTTGTGTCAAATGAGTACATGCCGGGAAAAATAGTAAAAAAATTCTTTGTATAACCGTTTTCGAAATAAAATTTTTTAAAGTTATGTTGGAGATAAAGCGTACGCCACTGATGTGTTCGTAAGTAGTAGTAGCACAGTTAGTGGAAAGCATGATAATCATCTGATGACAATGTACTTGATCAATGCAACAATGATCACGGTGTATTATCGATATTCATGATGAAAACGAGCACATTTTTTTCAATACAACTAATTTAAACTCATGAGCGTCGTAAGTGGCACGGTTTAAGGGGTTTCTACCCCTACGAAATAAAAACGTAAATATGGTACAGATCGTCTCTACTTATCCTTGAAAGACTGTGATAAAATTTTGTCGGTCTATTTAAGAATCACACTGTATTTGTTAATAAATATTATAAAATTGAAAATGTACAAGAAATTAAAAATTTCTCTGTGGGAGTTAATGCTAATCAATAATAAATAGATAAAAATAAATTTCTGGACTAGATGGTTTGCGTACAATAAATAACTTAGTAAATAAAAAGTTGAGGAGATTTTCCGCCCCAATAAATATCAAAGCAAAAACAATATCACATTGTCTCATTTCGTTAAATTGAGATATTTATTTTCACCACTTTCTGAGAAGCTGATATATTACAGCACCGAGAAGTGTCAGCTTTTCAAGGCATAAAGCACTTTGTTCAGTTTCAGTTCTATTTCTACTTTCAAATCCAACACAGGCCTGACGGCGTGCTCCTATTTTTATAGTTCACATGTATAAGTTTTTTCCTTTTTTATTTGTTGTGTATACACCTGGCACCCCACGCACATAACCTATGGCATATAACGCTCCGGATTTATTTCTGTCATTGGATGTGAATCGAGAAAGTAAACAGCTCGAGAGCAAATTAAAAGCCATGTCTGATACAAAAGAATGAAAAGACGGACTTTATTTAATCAAAAAATATCAATTTAACGCTTGATGGTGTCAAATGAATTAGATTATTTTGTACAGGGTGTTGGGTTACTGCGCCAAATTGCACTGAGCAAATTCGGGGGTGTATTGGATTTCTGATGTGTTTGCCAATCTGAGTACATCCAAAGATCACAATGAGTGTCTACATATGCTGATACAATAGAATTGCATTTCAGAGGTTTCGGAATATATGGAAGTACGGAACATAAATATTTGAAGATCTCATAGAACATCACGCGATGACAAAGCTCAAATCCAAAATTAAAATTAACAATAAATTATTTTTGTGTCATTAGGAGTGTTTTCTTCACTTACACGGGTTCAATATTTTCTCTTGTTTTGGCAAAACAACACATCCTCTCCTAGTCGAGTAAATACTTAATTACTCAACAAACATTTTGCGTATTTATTCGCATTGTGTTGAGGCTTCAAAACACCAACGAATCGGCCTATTTATTTTATAAAGCAAGTGGAAAATCTGTATTTAAATAAACTTGTCACACATCAAGAGGAAAAAAGCTCTAAAATCCAACATTCGAGAAACTGCATCAAAATGATGCCCGAGATTAAATATCGTCTTTAAAGTTCTTTTACTTAAAAGTTGTTTTGTAAATCTGTAACACCGTGACATCAAAGGTTTTTTCTCTTTTATTTGTAACAGGGGAAAGTTGGGATTAAAAAGAGACAATTTTATTTTGTCAAAAATAAGCGCCCTTAGTTTGCTTCTTTAATTAAAATCGCTCATAGGTAAGGTCGCAGATAATAGGTTGTGATAAGAGGGTTCGCGCTGTTCGCAGGCGATTTTCTAATAATCCTTATGTGATAATTGTTTCCCAATCGGTTGCTACACAGCATAATTGGGTGCTTTGGAGGCTTATCTGCAATTTTCACCGCACCCAAGCGTGACAAGTTCACCTTAGCAATATCCAATACCGTTCTAATACCTAACCTAATGTCTCCTCTATTACACCTGCAGTAAATGCAAGACTTTCCTAATTAATGTGTTTGTTATGAATAAATTGGTTAATACAAACTAAAAACAAAAAATTTCATAAATTGAAATTTAGTGGAAGTTTTGCGACAAGACGTTTCGTTTAGTGAAAATTCTTAATTCTTATTTTCCACATTAACCAACAGAAAACACTGTTTTTCTGTACAGTAATTAATGAATTAATTTGTAACAAACAAAATTGAAACATTATGTGTGTAGTGTCTTTGATTTGTTTCCATACATGGTTTGTATTAACCATAATTTATTTATAACAAAAGAAATAACTAAAATATACTTTTTTTACCTTTTTTGATGACACAAAAAATTAGGAAATAATGTGTGGTTAAAAAAGTGTAGAAAGAAAATCTGACATACATTTAAAAGAAATAGAAAAGTGTAAATGATGAGAAAAAGTCAAAATTATTTGAAACAGAACGAGAAAAAATAAAGATCAAAAATTAAGCATAGAAAAGAACAAAAATGAATAGAGATACCTAAGATTAGAGATCGTAGGAAAGCAAAAATAATGGATAAAGAAATAATAAATAAAAATTAATAAAAAAATTGGCAAAACTTGAATGGTTTAATAATTACATACAGAGATATTTTTTTACTCTGAACATACCCATTATTCCGTATGTTAAATCTGAAAAAAACCAGATCAAAGCATTACAAGTATTGCTATGCAACTAATTATTCTACGAGCTGTCAAAAATCTCAACCTGTCAATTAAATCTTCGAAGATTATTCAAGTAAAGAAAAATTAATTTTTATGAAATTTATTAATCATCAGGTAATAGCAACATGTAAGGAATGATAAATTACTTTAACAAATATTTGAAACTACTTCAAATTGGTTCAAATAACTCGACATCAAATAAATACCTTTACGTATCATTGGTAACGTAAATTGGATCAATGCTTTGTTATGTTTTTTTTCAGATTGAACATAGGGCTATTAAGTTAAAAAAAAGTCCCTGTATAAAATGACCACAGATAGGGTAAGAAAATATACATGTGAAAATTTGGACATGTGTCCGTTAGGTTTTGTTCAACGAAAATATTTTCAAAATGGTTAAACCAAAATAATATTTTAAATTTTGTTGTGGTTTTGGATTACTTGAATTATTTTAAAAAGCAGATTTTATCGCCTTTCTTTATTCCCAAGTTTGCGAGATATTTACACTTTTTAATTCTTTTTGGATTTGCACCTCCTTTTTCAGACTGATAACTTTAATATTTTTAAATAAATTGAAATCGTATTTGGACATTTGATAAAGGAAGCTTTATTTAGATATTTCGTTTGGAGTTTTAAAATTTTGAAAAGAAAGATAACAAACCTTTACCTACAGGGTGATTCAAAAGTGACGGACAAACTCACGTGGTGATAAAAGATGTTCAGTTAAGCACAACAATAAAGTCAGATTCTTTTTCAAGCAACTTAATTTTGATATATGTTTTAATTTGTTTTTCTTAGCAACGGTATCGATTTTTGCTCTTTTGTTTACTATTATGTCGAATTTTTAATTGTTTTGTACATCACAAGACATTAATTGTTGATTTTTTTCAAGAGATATTTGTTTAATGTTCGAAGAGCTGTCGTTTCTGCTAACTAAAGTCAAAAAAATATGATCTGAAGCACCAAAAACTTAACATAAAAATTTAACTTTGAAGAGCTATATCTCGTGAAAAAAGCTCAAACAATTTTTTGTCATAGGAACTTTTAATTTAGTTTAGTTTTAGAATAACCCTGTATAACTCATTTTTTCAAATACAATAGCCCATTTTTTTCTTTACTAAATAATGGAGAATTTAATTCTAGAATTTAATTGTAGAAAAAGTTAGCTCAGATCAGTGCAGAATTAAATTCTCTCCCGTCTAGTGAAATAAAAAAATATATAAAAAATGTTTTTTAAAAAAAGCTTTTATTTAAAAGATGCACTAAAAAGTAAAAAATAATGTTTTTCTATCACAGGAGAATATTTTTTCTTACAGGTTAAAATTCTAAAATTTATAAAAGCTTTGGGAGTTGTCAACTAAACAAAGTAATTCTGTAATGCTGTAGTTTTATAACTCCCAAAGCTTTTATAAATTTTAGAATTTTAACCTGTAAGAAAAAATATTCTCCTGTGATTGAAATACATTATTTTTTACTTTTTAGTGCATCTTTTAAATAAAAGCTTTTTTAAAAAACATTTTTTTATATACTTGTATTTTTTGCTTTTTAGTCTTTATTAATTGCATAGATTTATTGTTATTACACTGTGCATCTACCGTGACGTCCAAATGACCAACATACCGTCTATGTCGGTATAAGTTACGGTATGTACAAATCGAGAACCCCTTTGTAAACACAACCTAAAATTTTAAAACCCCATTTAACACCTTTAGGGGGTAATTAACTATACAGGGTGTTAGGGAATGGTTTAGCAATATTTCGTAAGTGAATTTGTCGTGATCAGACGAGTTAAAAAGCCTTATACCATTTTTCCAAAAAGTGCATACTTTCTTCAAAAAAATTTAGTAATCCACCTGTTGAGAGCCACTGTGTCGTTTATGGTAGTTTATTAACGGTTAATTTTTTCTTTAAGCAAAGTGGGCATAGTGGCGCATGGACGTTTTGAGAATTTTTCAAAATTGTAGATTGTTTTTTTTTTTAGAAATTTTGATCACAAAACACAGAATAAAATAGAAGAATTAGGGAGTGGATCAAGAAGTTAATTTACCTCTGCTGTTTTGTCAATAATATTAAAATTTACGCTAATTTTTATCATTCTAGTTCAGCGGTTTTCAAAATTTGGGACCTTAATTTCAGAACGATTTTTTGGGAAAACTATGCATTTTCGATTTAGAAAAAATTTACTTAATCGATTCGTTTTGCCATTCTCTATCTACCTTTCAATTTATGCTAAACCATTCCCTAACACGCTGTATAGAATTGTATTGTCACGCAGATTAAGTAAGCATGTTAAATTTCATTTCATTGCGACTACAGGAACTCTCTCAAATTTACAAATCGAGAATCCCTTTGGAAACATAACCTAAAACTTCAAAACCCCATTTAACCCCAAATTTGGCTCCGAAAAAATAACCGACAGACAGATAACATTGTGAGCTAAATAAAAGCTCTTAAAAATTAGGGATTTTTATTTGAAAAAATTGAGTTGTGGCCGGGTATTTGAAGTAAGTAAATCTAATCCTAGAAATTTGGGAATTGTTAACTTTTTTGAAATTAAAACGCCGAATGGAAGACTAAAGTTTTCTCTTTCAAACGCCCAAATACGATTTCAACATTCATACTTAAAAATTAAAAAAAAACATTTTTGAACAAAAAAATGCAAATCTTTTTCTTTAAACGTAAATATTTCGTAAACGTCTAAACATGAGAAAGCTGATAAAATGTTCCTTAGAATAACTCGAGTAAACCAATAATGCCAAGAATAATGCAATAAAAAACTCAGCTTTATATTGAAAATAACAAAATTTATACCGAAAGTGCTGTTTCGAATCTCAAATATTAGAAAATAAAAAAAATCGATTATATTGTAATTAGCAGCATTTTTTGTGGTTTCCGTTTCCAGGCTGGTTGTTGAGGTCCAACTCTATTTTATTTGAGTTAAAAAAGCTTAAACTTAAAAAATAATTCTTACCTCCACTTAGCGATAAAAATATGAGGTGGTAAAAATGTACATTGTCAGTTTTTTATAAAACACTGTGTAATTAATTACTTTTAAAATGTAGGTTAAACAGTTTTGTGTTTAATTTGAAAAATAATAGCGAAAATAAATTTAAAATTGTGAGCAGAAATACATAATAGCATAATACCGCAATTAAAATACACGGAAATAACCGATTGTTTGGCAGTTTGCTCCATAATTGCAGTTTGCCTGTTGGAGATAAAATCCGCGATAACCAAAACATTGCTGGCACCGGCAAATTCCTCATATACCTCCAGGCTGTGCATCTAGCGTGTCGCAATAACGAATCAACCCATCCGAAAAGAGCTGCAGACGGTTTTAGAAGGTTTGGCAGGTGAAATATGAACTGGGTTAAGCCGAAGGTGGAGATAAAACTAGGAAACGTAACCACGTTGCCCCTGAACATGCGAGAACTTTACACAAGGATTAAACTTATACCCACATTATTAACTTCTTATTAACCGTGATGTCTAAAATAATTTCACAATACTGCAAGTTCGTGCACAAAGCTTGTTAATTGTTAACACGCTGCAAATGCTTAAAACCGTTTTTGCGCTGTTATTGTGTGAATTTAATTTGACCATTGTATTCAACTTAGGTAAACGTACCATTTTTCAACATAACTTTGGGTATAATAAATCGTAAGCACTGATTAATTAAATTAAGAACTGTTGTAAACTTGGTCTAACTCAACAAACTGTACGGACAGGTGGTGGGTTAAAAGTTTGTTCAAAAGTAAGTTTGTCCTGCGAAACTGATGAATACAAGGAAAAAGCCAAGTTGTTGGGGTCTCTTTATAAGTGAAATTCATACGAGAAGATAAGTGAGAAATGAAATTGCATTTTACAGATGCAGGAACCAGATTTAATTCAAACAATCTTGAAGTGGCCGTGATATTATGCAGTACAGATAAATTTACAACATTTCCGCTTTGTGTGGTTAACGACGCAATATAACTAGGCGGTAATATCGCAGATTGCACTACCGAATATTCAAATATATTAAAATTGTATTCACCAGAAGTAATTTGTGTTATACCAAAAATGAGTAGTTCGAAATTGACAATTAAAACTGATTTTGTTTCCTGTGAGAGTTGAAAACATTCGGTGGAAGAAATAAATCTGGGCGAGAATATTTAGAAACCTTGCAAACACGATATAATAAATGTTAGGCTTGGAAAGAAGCGGATATCCCGCCTTGAAAAAATGTGAAAACACCAACACAGAAAATACGACGTGCAGAGAACGTGGAAAATAAAAGTGCTGATAAAATTTCGATGCGGAATTAGACAGGCCGCAAATAAATTTTGACTGAGGAGGAGCACAAAAGGAGGAATATTAAAAATTTGTAAAGGAGGAGAAACTGGGTGAAAGTGTTGGTCTGACAGGCGCTTTTCTAGTGCTTTTGTGTAGAAATAATGTAGAAAAAATTTAGGTATAAGAAATTATTATTGTGTACAGAAAATCATCTTATTAAAATACGAATAAGGCGAAGCCTCTCGTTGTGTTTTTATATAAATTTCCACTGCTTCAAATTCAGATTTTTTAATATTCATAATTAATATGTATTTAATATTATCAGAAAATTTAGGGGGTGCCTACAGTTTAGAGTCTACCCACATTTATTTATTTTGTTAAAAATCATTTTTGTTGAAGAAAAAGTTATTTTAGGTTATTTCAGTTATAAAATGCTTCGTTTTTGAGTCCACAATTCAGTTAATTCACGAGATTTTTGCAAACTTCACACGTTTTGCCGAAAAAAGCTAAAAAATCGTCGCTTCATGTCAGAATTACGTTACTACAACTGATTCTAAGCTATTTAGCTGGTTTTTTAACTAGAAACTTACTTAATTTACGAGGTCTTGCCTAAGCAAACAGTCTACACTTCCAAAAACTTTATTTTTGAACTAAAAATATACTCAACTCAAAATATCTTGTCGAAAGAAACCAGAAAATTGTCGTTTTAAGTCACCATAACCCTGATGTTTCAGCAAATCTCGAAAATTTTAATTCATTCTGGACTAAGTCAAAAAAACGAAGATATTCTTCTTGGACCAGAACACACTTTAAATTTAACATACAAGATCAAAAACTACGTTTTGATTCACAATAACGTTTATTTCAAACAATTATCAAAGATTTGGTTCGTTTTGTAGCCACAAAAAAATAGTACCAAGTTTGTACTTGGCATCAGGTTTTTAAAAAATTGAATGTGGAAAATCAAAAAATCATGTACTCGTAATAAAATAATTTTTATTTTATATCTATACAGGGTATAAGCGAAATAAGTACATTAGTTTTAACCAGTGGTAGAACTAATAATCAAGACAAACACTTTTTCTATGTACCATTTTTTCAAAATCGTATTTTTTTAGATCATTTGTTCCCCCTACAAACTGACGAGTCTTTGATGAAATGTTCAAAGAAAGAAAAGTAATAATAAATTTAATTTTATTTCCATTAACTTGTTTGGAAACGGTAATCTTGTCAACTCAAAAACTAAAACGTCTTGAATAAAAAGTTATTAGGAAAAATTGTTGGTCTTGACAAGTTCCATTACCAGTTAAAATTAATGTACTTATTTCATTTACAGCCTGTATTTTCTTTATTCAAATCTTTTCACTTTGATAACCAGGTGGTAAGAAATGGTGAACTACTACATCAAAAGTAAATAAAATCTTAAAATATAAGTAAAAAATGCAAAAAACATTGATTTTATTTTTGTTATCTAAGTTTGTACACAGCAAAAAAAAAGAAAATACAAAGTTGGGGTTTTATTGCGATTTAAAAAATAAAATATTCAGTAAAATAACGAGATAATGATTCTTTTCACAAATGATAAGAAAAATACGTCTCTGTTCAAAACAAGGCTCAGTATTTTTGTCAACGTAAGAAATGAAATGAAATCATTATCACAACAAAAGGAAACAGCGACCCTAATTAATTTTATCACACTCTTCATCAAATATATTTTTGCTCTTGACTTTCTCCATTATAAAAGTGACGCTTTTAACAACATTAAACGCAAAATCATTTCAATTATGTCTATTTTGCTGAGATAATAAATAATTCAAAATTTATTTAGTAATTAAAGGTACAATGACCGAACTATTTTTAGTCACCAGAAACAGCAGCAAATTTTAGAACGAGCTGATTTTACAAAATTAGCGGTAGGGTTTCGCCCAACCTGAGATTCTCTTCCGTTAGCGCTAATTACTATTGAAAATTGCACCCACAAAGTACCTAATTTCCATCCATCACAATTTAATTTACTACTCCATTTTGCCTCGTCTTGAGCATAGCCGGTAAAACCAGGGGCACTTATGACATACCCCCAAATGTTCTCTCGGTGTCGCCGTAATTATAAATCAACATGTTCAGGTTTGTTGCAATAAGAGAGCATCAAATTCATCACTGAGGACGGTGTGTTTCGTTTCACAAGTCATCCGTCGTGTCTTGAGAGTGTTTGATGAAATGAAATCAATTTAGTCCATGTGTGTTACAAGCGCCCAAATGCAGATGTTGGCTTCGGTCCCCAACCATTCATCTGGTGGCAAAATGTGGGGACAGTTTCAATCCTCTTAAGTGGATGTTATTTTGTCAAGCAAGACAACACGTGCATTAACATATTTAAATTTCGGCACAAGCTGATATTTTACGAGCGTTTTATAGCTTCGTAACAGAACAAAGTTGTAAAATTTTGGTAATTACCTACCACTGGGAAGATATTGAGAATTTCGACAAATTACTAAAGCGCAGTTTGGACTCCTTTCAGATTGTCGCAAAGTAACTCGTTTAAACCAATGGTTAAAATTTTATAGCCACAAGGACTAAAAGAATAGGTTCATTACTCATTTATTTGTTCAAACGAATAACTTGGATTGCAACAAACTTTTTTAAATGAAATTGCATTTTATATGGCGATTATGACACAAAAATACTCTCATTTTACTTGTATTTAATTTGAATACTCTCTATCTCTAATTCGGTGTTTTAGCCAAAAGCAATAAAAAGATTAACTCAAATGAGTAATATGGATAATGTTTCAACAAAATTCTTTTCGGTAATGAATTTTCCAAAAGGATGAAGAGATTTTAATTAAATTTTTAATTAAATACATCTTTGTGTTATTTTATTTTCGTGACATTTAACAAACATGAATTTTTACCAAATTTATATTTTAAAACAACAAATCTGTCTTTTATTTATAAAGTAAAATTGATGATAACATTGCCTTATATCTGCGATTGAACTATACGTATCGTATACAATTTATAACTTGTAATTATTATCATTTATCAGTTTTGAATCGAATCTAAATACTTATTTAAAGCTGCCACCAATCTAATCTACAGCACACACACTGACACACGATAAACACATGAATGGACCCTCATTTCACAGTTCTGTTCTGTAATGTATTGTGTTCTATGTTAAAAAAATAATCACTCAACTTTTATCATCAAGTACCAAACTGCCAATCGATCGAATTATTTGTGTTCTTTCTACAATAATACGAATATTATTTCAAATATGAAAACTCAAAACTATTCTACCGAAACCTATGCAATGTCATTATTACGCACTATGTAAAAGTGTATAACCAGTTTTAGCGATTTCGAAAAGATTTCAAATCGAAAGACGATGAATAAAGACTTGAACGTCCTTTGATCTTTTTGCAGAATAAAGACAGCCAAAGAATAGAGAAAATAATTCGGGTGACAGAAGGTTGACCATTTGAGATCTTGACGATGGTTTCAACATATCATTCGATTACGCTAGCGCAAAAATTTGTCTCAAAAATACGAGAGATGTGCGCTCTAAAGTACAACACGAACACTCACCTGATTTGTTCTTAGATCTTCTCTAAAACTGTTCAAAATAAAAGCACTGACTAGAAATTATTCATAACTGTTTTAAGACGATGGAATACTTGTGTAAAAAGTAGCAACTTAAATATTTTTTTTATTTTAGTGTATTATATTGTATCCGCATTTCAAAAGCTTTCTTAGGCGAAAACTGGCTGAATTGCAAATTTGAAAAAATTTAGTTTATTTTTAACCAGAACTCACTCATTTTATGAGATTTTACCAAAACAAAAGGTAAAAAATTACCATCCTAAAAAAATGAATAAATGATTAAAAATAAATGAATAAAATGAATCAGAAAGTCACTTATTTCAAGAGATTTTGTTCAAACAAAATGAAGAAAAAAATGTAACAAAACACAGGGTTTTAAGCAAATCTATGAAACCAAGCATTTTATGTACAGGGTGTTTCAAGTTTTAGGTCCAGTCAAAAAATAAATATTTCTAGTATTCCAAAATAAAAAATATATATCGCAAACGATAGAGTTTCTAACACGCTTCAATTTGATGCTTTGCTGATATCCCAAATTTTCATGATATAAGCGTAAATTGCAAAAAACTACATTAAAAAAATTTTTTTTTCAAATTAATTTTTTTATAATAAAATTCCTCCTATTTTTTTAAGTAAGACTTCCGAAACTGAAACAGTAAAAAACCCAAGGCGTATTGAGCAATTGAAATTTCAATTTGCAAAAAATCAAATAAATGTTTTATCTTAGTCACCTTTGAAAAAACAGAGCTTGTGTCTTTGCTTGATTCACAAAAAATTGAAACGTCATTACCTGTCAGACTAAAATTTGACTTGTCAATTAAAAATTGCCCTCCATTGAAGAAAAACTCGAAAATGATGTTAATCTAGGGGGAACAGTTCGGTTAACAAGCACAACCTTCATTATTGGGCCGTCGAGAAGAGCCATGCAAAATCAGTGGTCTATTAATGTGTGATTGGAGGGCAAGTAATTGACCATGTTTTGAAGCCATTTCCACAGGACAAATTTACGCAAATTTCGTAACAAATAACTTGCAAGATCTGTTGGAAGGTATTCCATTACAGAGGATAAGAAACTTCCAGCAGGACGGAGTCTCGCCACACTAGTCTTAAAGTAAACGGAAATTTTGGTTATTTCTGGTGATCTCACACTTCACAAGGTTCCCTCCAACTTTTACAGCCACATTAAAAAATCAATAAATGTGGTCAGTTGTGCAAAAAAAAACAAATTTAATAACGAAAACGAATCAAAAACGAGTAAATACACTTAAAAAACGTAAATTGTCAAATAAACCATGATGAAACTAACATGAAATGAATAAATGAAACTACAATAAATGTTCAAAATGATGGCCATTAACTTCAATGCATTTAATAATAATAATGAGTACATTATCAAGTCTAATAAAACTGATAACTTTGCTAAACTTCTAATTTTGAAGAAACGTGCTAAAAATTAAATAATGTTTAAACAATGTCATTGGTACAGTTTTCTCATAAAAATTATTTAAAAAAATAATGCAAAGATCCTATTAATAACAACATTAAATAATTTTGCGCAAATCACACAATATAGTCCGAATTTTACTTACATTACTTTAGTCAATTCTCAATGACTTAGCTTATTTTTGAGCTAGATACTTATTTCGAGAAATTTTACCAAAAAATGTCGAAAAACTGCCTAAATTAGCCTAAAATATGTTTAAAAGGCTACTTTTCACAATTTTTGCTTGTGTAAGATGAAGCTCAGTGATAGTAGCTAAGCATTTTTCAAAAATGACTATAACTATTTTACAACTGCATACGTTCTCCGGATATAATACAGGGTGTATCAGAAATACGTGTTTTAATTTTAACAGGCAATACAGTTCAACAAATAATAGTTATTTATGCAACAAGTGAGTAAAGTAACACTTTTTTTAACGAGTAGGAACAGTTGACCGCACGAGCCGTAGGCGAGTGCGGCAATTCCTACGAGTTAAAAAAAGATACTTTACTCACGAATTGCATACAACATTTTTTCTACGTCCGTTATAAAACTTAGAATTTTTTTCATTCATATCTGTTCATAATCAAAGTGGCCTTCAATTTGGAATAGGCAGACCACAAAGTTGAAGCTCTCCACGTTTTTGATTTTGAATCAAAATAAGCGAGCAAAACTCTCTCTGTGAAACTTTGGATTCCTTTTTTCCTGCGCCACTCCATGAAATCATTATATTCTTTCAAATATTGATTTTTTGATTTTTCCGGAAGAATATTCATTGTAGCGGCATTTGCCGAATCAATGACGTCCTTGGGGGTGCAACTGAAGCTTTCTTCGCTTTCACACTCCATCACAACTAGCAACACCTTTTTTTTTGTTCAACAACACAATTCTTACAAAAACCAAGCAAATAACTTTGAAAATGTTTTCTATGTGACAGCTCTAAGACAACGTCTACTGACAGCGCCGCGTCCAAAGCACCCTACTATACTAATATTTACGCGTTAAAAAATGACACGTTACGGCACTTTTTTTCACGCATTTAGAGTGAAAAAATGAACCGCTACGGCACTTTTTTTCACGCTTTTGATTCATTCAAGAATGATATACTTTATGAACAGATATGAATGAAAAAAAATTTAAGTTTTATAACGGACGTAGAAAAAACATTTTTTCTATTTGTAATTTTTCAATAAAAATTTCGCAAATGAAATTGAAAGTGCACCTGCTTATGGGTACAAAAATAAAAGTGCCGAAATATTTTCGTTGTGATAGAAACGGACAATTTAAACAATTTAAAACGACAATGAAAATTGTTACTATGAATATGAAAATAATACAAACTAATTATTAAGCACTGTCCGGCTTGCTTGCACAAAAGAAAGCAGGGAAACAGTGAAAATAATAAATAAAAATGTTGCAAAATGTTATACAGGGTGTGCGTTTTTCGAGCTCTACCATGGGGATTTCAGTTATTATAAGAGATACGAGTTCGGTTAAAATAAGACAAAGTTGCGCATTTCTTTGCTGTACAATTACCTGAAAAAAAATTTGATATGTCATTTTTAGTTTTTGAACTATTAAGAAAAATCAGAAATTTGTAATTTTCGATTTTATTTTTTTAATCGAAAACTAAGAAAACTAGACGTTTTTAGGTAAGACATTCTTTAGGCACTTTTTTACAAAAAACTTAAATCTGTCATCGCATTTTCCAAGGCATTCTTGATGTCGTAGTTACAACACTCAACTTTGGTTTTTCTTATGGACGCCATATTTAATACTTGTATTTCTGAAAAGTCTTTTTGTTCCTGATTACAACGAAGTATCACATGACATGATCGAATCTTACATGATGATTAAAATTAAAAATAAAGCGTTTTTGCAAAAAGTACTTTGGAAAAAAACGCCAAAAATTTTGTTAAACAAACTAACTTTTGACACTTCTAGTAGGTATTAAGTATGTGAGCAACATTTTTATAACTTTATCTTGTTTTGTTTTGCAAAAAATAAACTTCTAGCTTATCATGTCGCTTAGTTTTTTAAATAAATAAGTTTAAATGTGAACCTTCCAGATCCAAATTCAATTAAACTTCCAAAATTTAGTTTGTTTAAAAACAAAATTGTTCGCGTTTTTTCAAAAGCAATCTTTGCAAAAATGCCTTTTTTCCATTTTGAGCAGTATGTAAGATTCGATCATATCATGTAATACATCTTTGTAATCAGAAATAAAAACACTTTTTAAAAATATAAAAATCAAATATGGCGTCCATAAGAAAAACCAAAGTTGAGTGTTGTAACTCTGACATCTAGAACGCCTTGGAAAATACGATGACAGATTTAGATTCCTTGTAGAAAGGTGCCTGAAGAACGTCCTAGTTAAAAACGTCTAGTTTTTTTGTTTTTTGCTTGAAAAAATAAAAACAAAAATTACAAATTTCCGTTTTTTTACGATTATTCTAAAACTAAAAATGACACATCAAATTTTCTTTCAGATAATTGTTCAGCATAAAAATGCGCAACTTTGCCCTAATTTAACCGACCTCGTATAATAACTGAGATCTCCATGGTGGTCACCTGTATAGAAAAGTTCTTGTATTTGAGGAATTTTATTACGTGGTAAAATTAGCACACGTATTTCTGATACACCCTATACAGGAAGAAACCTAAAAAACTTGTCGATTTTTCATTTTTGATCTCTAATTAATTTGAAATTGCTCCAAATTTGATGCACTACCTTTACAAAAAATCGAGATCCTCTTAAGCCACCCCTTAGTCATTCTTGAAATTAAGACCGGTATTGAAGTTATTAATTGCTCTGACACTTCCCGACAGCTCTTAATTTTATTTTTCGTAGGCAATATTTCATTAAACGCCGGTGTAAACTCGCCAATAAAAGCAAAACCATAATAAATGTAGTAGCAAAAAATAAATAACCTCTTCTAAGCTTTCTCGAAGCCGAAAGTCATAAATAAGACAAGCACCTCTTTGGTCTACCTGTGCTTGTAAAATATTAGCGAGCGCGTGCATAAAACTCTAAAAATCTTTGGTGAAAACTTAAGTCGAACAATAATTGATAAGCTTCTGTGAGCCCCTCAAATTCCAGCGTGAGCTTTCAGCCGGCGGGACAATAAACAATCACTCTCCGGTCCGAGAGCATAAAGGCCGTACAACCGCAAAACAATGCTCAATGTCGACAAGATCTTCGGCATGATCGCAACATTTTGAGGCAGCTCAGTGTCCTGGAGGCTGTCGCGCGCAGAGGGGCGGGCGGCGGCGGCGGCGGCGGCATATCCTGGATCCCCGCCCGCTGTTCTCGCCTGTACAGTGATCAATAGACGTCTCTTCTGTGCTCCGCTCTCTCAACACGATCGCGGACTCAGTACCCACTCTCATCTCATCTTCGTTTGCTTCAGTCGGCGCTCCAGTGACTTGTGGTGTTTCTTGCACATTTCGCCGACCTAATCGTCTTCCACCACCTTAGAGGTAAGTGCTGATTGTTATTTCGGCGAAACGAAACCAACCCCTTCAACACTAATAAACGCCTTCGTTGATGCTAATCACTCAACTCGCCTTATCTCGCCTCAATACGCCATTGTCTGTTGTCACGATTTAAACAAGAATGGATTTTTTTAATCCCAAATCCTCGGAGAAAATCGCTGGATGCATCGAATTAATACCGAACCGTTTTATTTCTTGTTTGCAAAAAAGATCGCTGTTAGCCATTTTGGGCCCAGATTACAACAAATCGAACTGATTTATTATTGGAAACGACTTGCACAAATACAATTAATTATACAAATGATTTGTTCAATTGTCACACGAGCAACAAATCCCTTCTGTTTATTTTGTTTCTAAAACCAGCAAAAGCTATTGTTTTGCATTATACGCTTGAAAATGCGGATACCGCTATTTTTTTAATTAGAATTTTATTTTATCTTTGTGAAACCAGAGCAGGGAAGAATAAAAAATTATTAGTTTACAAACATGGTTTTGTTGGTGATGCGAGCTTTTGCAAGGTAATTGTTTGATGCGAGTTGCAGGTTTCGTCCAAATTGATTTAAAATCGCACGAGAGATAATGTCAAAATCCATAATGAAATAACGTTCGTTGGGATAAATTTTTATTTTAAGACTTTGCATAATTAAATGTTTGCGGTTTTTAGTTGTCGTGGAAGTTTCGCCAAAATATGTTTTTGAGGTAAGCAGACGCGACAATTTTCAAATTTAATATCCAAATTTTAATATTACGAGCGTTCGCACTTATTTGGTCGGTTTCACCTCAATATCGAACGCTTTACTTTTATTAGAATTATTTGAATCATATATCACATCTGAATTCACCCCAGCTGCAATTTCGCACAATAAAATTTGGTTCTGAAACCATTATAAAAAGATCATAAGATACTTTTAAGCCACTTTTCAAAATAAGATGCAACGATTTTTAGGCTCCACGAGTTCAAAATTATTATCCACGACTGCTTTGTATTCAGTTTCGCCAAAATTTCATTATAAACTATTATTATTACTATTATTTAAAAGATAAGAAACCAATTTTGAATCAATTAATTGTTTTGGGAAAAAATCACACGCAGTATCAAGTAAGCATTAAGAAAATTTCAGAAATAAACCCTCAAGTACGATTGTTTTTTAACTATACAGGGTGATTCATATAAAACTACAATCAGTAAAACACTAAGAAATCAATGGTAAATAATTTGATTCAGAGGAATTAATAATTTAGCTTGCTATTATGCTGAGGTTATGATATCATATTTTTTCATTATATTATGACATTTAAACCCAGAACTTTGGGTTGCATTTAAAGTTATACGAATCACTCTGTAAGCCAACCTACAGTATTTTTTAAAATTCACATTTAACAGATACAGGATTCGTGAATGATTAGTTAATTACTTATAGAAATTAGTGTAACTTTTGTGGAATCACCTTGTAGGGATTAATTTTGTATTTTTTTATCCCAGAATATAAGCTTTTAGGGATTACATTTCAAAATGGAAATGTTTATATACATACTCGTACATTTTAATAAAAACGTCACATGTGTGCTTCATTTGGTTTGGTTTTATTTTATTCAAAATATGGAAAATCGCTTGAATTTGTTGCTCCTATTTTCAGTGTTTTCGAAATCCGCAAATTAATCGGAAATCATTATTGGTTGCGTATATGTTGTGTTGTTTAATTAGATTTGAATGAATAAGGAATGACAAAACTGTTTTTCATTAGGGTGTCTTTAATTAATTAATTATTCGTTCGACAATGATTAAGTATCGTTGGTGTAATTATTACATTTCTGGTTTAATTTCGATTGAACCGACTTTAATACCGTTTTGTGTTTTGTGTGTAAACAAGCTGCATCCATGCATAAAACAAATAACATTTGCTTAAACTTGTTTGAATGTTTGTGAAGATGAAAGCTGCAACTTTGCAAGTAAGTCTGAGAATGAAGTTTTAATATAAATTTTCAGAATTAATTTTCTAACGTTTCGTAATCATTAATTTGAAATTTCAAATGAAATATGGTGCCCTAGTTAGTGATGAATCGTCATCTGTAAAATATTCAGAAAACCTTAGATATTCACAGTTGCGTTCGACAGCGACAAATGATATTTGAATTTGTATTAGCGAAGAAGACTATATTACATTTTTCTTTTACATTTCATTCATATTTTTTCCACGTCTACAGATAACTTCCGATAACATTCGACTTTGAGACTGCATATCAACAAACAATAAATATTGACTGTAGCTTTCAAGTCAAACAACTCGTGCAGCAACTAGACAGGTAGAGGCCTAATTCGTATTTTTCCCAGAACAGTTAATAATTCATTTCTTTGAAGATTTAATTCACATTTCCATAATTTGTTTAAAAAGTTCTCAGGTGTGCATATCAACTTGGGTATCTCCGCATTTAGTAACAAAGTTGACAGAGGACCGCACACACGTCTTAAAACCAACGAGCAACCTAAATCACGTTTTACTCATCTATAACTTTAGATTGATCCAAAAGTTAGATGGAACATTCTGCAACCGCGCTTTGCGCATAGACTTTATGTAGGATTTGATGAGGTTGGTGGTATTTATTGCAAAAAGAACAAGCTGTTGGTCTGCTGAAGAATTCCAATTATTTGGCTTCGCAACTAATGATGTTAGTTGGAGAATTTTTATGTAGAAAATCGGAAAAACAGTTCGTTAGCCAAACATTGGTTTTGTTAAGACATGTAACTGGATCTAAGTCATACATAAATGATTTGGTTGGGGTTTTTAAAAATGGCCTCGGATTATTTGAACGAGCGTTACAAAGGACATTTTTCATATTCCTAACAAGCCAATAAAAGTTTCCAATTTCATCCAAGATTAAAGACGCGTAAGAAAGGATTCACTTATTTCAGGATGTAAGAAGATTACCACCATTATGTCACGCGAAAAAAGATCTGTAACAAATCGGCTTGATATGGTTTTGAAAAGAGAAACCCATTACTTTGTACCGCATTGACAATAAAACGGCCCATTTGGTTCATTTTTGTTATTTTAAGAGAACAAGTTTAGTTAAATTACTCTGTCACCTAAATTATCCTTAACTTTTTGTTAGTTACACAAAACTGATGTTCGAAACTGCCTTGAGGTTTGTGGTTTACTTATGACTGTTCTAACGTAAATTTGCTGGATCGTATTTGATTTTATAGTTAAATTTGAACTCTCGATAATTATCTGCAGGTCGAAGCTTGAAGTTTTCCAACTAAAAGTTAGCTTGATTATTGTTTCAATATTATTAAAAAATGTATTACGAGTAGTTTGAAAATATGGCTTCAATCAGCTTTTTTACTCTTATTAAAGCTGTTGCAATTAAAGTTAGTTTTCATCTGTTTTTCTCATTTATGAGTCTCAGGAAAAATATAAAATGAAACTTTTTAAATTATGAAATTGATTATTTCATTTATGTTTTGAAGTAGGTACTAGATAATTATATTCTGTTAACATTAATTACTTAATGAATCAAATATTATTAATTCTTTAAGACTCATGTCAAAACAATTAAGCAATAAACATTTTTGATGGACAGGCTGTTGGTGTATGGATAACTTTTGTTATTTTGGCAAAAAAAAATTCAGATATTTATTTCATTGTAACTCCTTATGAACGTGAACTCTCTTTTTTAAAGGTATGTTAGGTTATGTTCTCTTGGTACTAAAAAACTTTTCGTAAGATTAATTAAAAAAATGAAATTAAATATTGAAAAGTCAAATACTTGTTATCTATTTGCTGATTATTTTCCTCCTGTACGATTTTATTGCTTCCACTGAAAATTGTTAGAAGAAAAACATTTAGCTTATTTCAAGCAAAAAAAATCTTTTTACCACGATAAGAAAAGTTATTTTGTACAGTTGGATGCAATAAAAACGGAAAATTGAAATTTCTTCAGATTGAAACAGATCTTGATTGTCAATTTGACAACTGCCACATTCAAACAATTTTGTTCTATGGCACAGTAACATGCACTGTATTAGGCTGGAATGGTTTAATAATAATGTGACACTGAAAACTACCGGTTCAGATAATAATTTGATGACTGCGTTGAATTTGTCAAGTTTTGATTAACTGTCAGTTCCAACTTAACCTTTTAGAAAAAAAGTCATGTTCAAACTAGGGAAAAATATAAAAATCTGACATTTTTATGCTATGACATTTTCCGTTTTTATTGCATCCAACTGTAACTTACAAAGGCCTGCATTAATAAATTGATAAAAACCTTGTTTGAATATTTGCCGCTTTTTAAATTAACAACCGAACTGACACTTGAGATGAATTATTTTTAATACATTGCATTATTTAAAATGATGGATTTATTAAAATTCTGAATTATTTGTCTGAAGATGATAAATGAAGCAATCAATCACGTACGCCAGGACACCGTATTTTATAAAAAAATCTTCAACTTAAAACTGATTTATTTTGATTAAAAACGAAACAATAAAATGACACAATTTTTTACGTTACTTACTGTAGAGACCAAAGTCGATTCACTAAATTTTCCACAGGTATTACACTTATTCTCCGACGACATTAATTCTGAACTGTGATACACCTCGGCATCAGAGCTGCAGTAAACGTAAAATTGGATAAGAGCATATAAATTGTATGACATTTTTCGACATTGCATTAAAGAGTAGAGTTTTAAAGAAGCTTTTTACTACCCTTTTATCTAAAATACCAAACTTAAAGTTTCCATTTTTATATCACAATGATATTTATTCGCAATTTCCTTCTATATTAAGTGCGTTGCGATAGCGCCAATATTGCCACTGATTTTATCCCGGAATGAATATAAAATTCAAGTTCAAGACGAATATTTCGGTTTATCACTTTTTAAAAGTGCTTTTAATAACGCAATATATTCTGGAAAAGCAGATATGTGCGGTGCCAGGTGGTCATTTTTCCAATAGATTTGAGAAAAATGTGGCTTGGACGGACACAAGACCATAAATCTGGCACAACTTTTAATAAATAGCTTGATTTTGAAGGGTCATAATTCTTGTTGTCATAATTGGCAATCATCTAACGTTGGCCCTCTATATGGATCTGTATATTAAGGCTTAGGCACGTTCGTGTAGGTGGGACATTCCCAAAGTTAAATGATAAAAATTTGAGCAATTTATTACATGCTCTACCTTTATACGCTGAAGTTTTTCTCTATCAGGAAAACCGATTCAAGGGACGGCCGGTATTAACCAAAATCCCACTGCTACTTAACAAGAGCCGGATGTAATCAGTTGCTGAAATTTACTCAAACTGTTAATGTTATTAGAGAAGTAGACACCTTGCGATTCTCGTTAAGAATATATGCTAAATTTCCAAGCTGTTGCAGACGCAAATTAAATACACAGCAGTCACAAAAGTTCAAAGGCGTCGTTATTCACAACTTAATTATTGTTTCTTATTATTTAAGTTAGTAAGGACGACGAAATAGATCATTAGTTCGATTTACCAATTAAAATAAATTCAGTTAGTGACGGCGTCACGCCTTCAGCTCCGACTCTTAATATTTAGGAAATGAACTCTAATTAACTCGGCAATCAACTTGACGTCAGTAAAATAACAATTTTATCAAGAGTTTGCCAATACGAGTTATTTTCAGTCTA
Source organism: Tribolium freemani (assembly GCA_939628115.1). Classification (NCBI taxonomy): domain Eukaryota; kingdom Metazoa; phylum Arthropoda; class Insecta; order Coleoptera; family Tenebrionidae; genus Tribolium; species Tribolium freemani. Next base: position 10,955,934 of record OW626785.1, on the reverse strand, counting down.
GCTTCGTTTTTGGAATGTTTTTTATCGCGGCACGGTCGTATGGAAAAATTTGTCTCTGTATGTACATTACGGTATTTGCTAATGAAATTTTACTTCCTAATGAGAAATTATGAGGCTGCCTTAATTTAAAATGGAAATGGATTTGGTGAGGGCGCCATTAACAGCATAAAACAGCGTCAGAATATTGTTCACAATAATTAAAATTGATTCAATACATTAAAGTTTCAAATATCGTATAACAACTCCAGCTGATCACATTAAATGCTAATTTAATATTTATTAGGCTTTAGCTATTTTTTGCAACGTTCAAATTTATTGAATAACATTTTTCATACCTGTTTTTATTTTGTTACTAATGTTTTCAAATAAATGGTAATTACTAGACATTAATTTCAACTAATAAAAATTTTGTTTTGATGGTGATATAGCCGAACTGGAAAATATTGATTTATTGGTTGTGAAGCATTACAATATTTCACCGCCAAATAGCCATTTTTATGCGCTACCATACATTCATTTAATACTTATGACTCTGAAATTATGTTGGTATAAACATTAAAAAACAGAAGCAGAAGATATAAAGATCAACAAGTTCCGTTCTTCTGTATTTTAATTATCCAAAGTTGCCAACTGAATTTCAAAATCATAGATCATGGAAGAAATAGAAAAGTTTTAAATTTTTACAAAAATGCGCCTGAATTTCAAATTGAAAAATATAATGTGCCTACCTTTTGTTTTAAAAAATTAAAACGTTATTACAAATTTTATTTCGTGTTTTCGTATTTATTTCTTGAAATAAAACGTGAAGTAATCCAAGCAGTTGGTGTTACCTTTGGTATAAAAGTAAGATTACAATGTTTTGTGACATTTTAAATTTCATTTTAATGAGCCCTCTGTCCACACCGTGAATAATTAAGTAATGAAAACCTCTTACTTGTTGAAAATTTTCTAAAAGCTTTTTTGGTGTACTTTTTAATTAAGTGGCTAAGAAAGCCCTGTGTAAATAGCTGCTTTGTTGGTATTACCAGATTTTTACAAGACAGGCCTGTTAAGTAGAAAAGGCTGTTACATCACACACCTCATTAAGTGCGAAATATTTCGCCGATGCTTTAATTCTTTTTCCTGCAAGTGACTAGAAAATCCGGCTCAGGTGTTAAGCGCGCCCTTTTCCCATCGATTTTTTATTAAAAATTTTAGCGCCCGGTTGTATAATGTACGCAAATTGCTTGGAAGCAAAATATAGTAAAAACAAGGCATATTTATTAGCTAACATTGCTGAGCTCTTGTAAGTACTTCTGAAATATACCGCATCCGCAAATGAACTGTTTTACATGCTGTTCCAGCCGCGTTCCACTGAAATAAATTAGGCCGCTCGTAGATATGGCTGTAATTGGGTAGCAGCTGAGTTATTGATGAAGCAAAAAATGAACTTTGCTGCTAATTTATACGAAATATACCCGCGCGTTCAGGTGGATATTTCAATTATTTTCGGTTGATTAATGATAGAGGAAATTGCTGCACTCGGATCCAAAGACATGTCCGAATTTACTGCCAAGAGTACAGACAAAAATAAAACATTTCCTCATCTCGCCAGTGCTGCAACATTTGCAACAAGAGTAATGGCCATAACACCACATCTCTATTTCTGGCGGAGCCTCTCACTTATTAAATTTAGCAAGAACAAAACTACTCGAAGCTGAAAAATGTTTTCCAAAGTGATTTCACCAAAATTCCAGCTTCATAAAGCATATATTGTTTCCGGATTACTTTGGTTTGTTGAACCAATTAACCTGCGAGATTGAATTGAGGGTTTTACAGAAACAACAAACGGAAAAGCGTATCCCTCACATGCACGAGCCGTTAATTAATACGTTTGTAACTCATCTTTTGATTTTCCAGATGAAGTGGTTAGCATTATGCGTATTAGCCGTCGTATTGATAACTCTGGCAGTGGCAGACGGAGAGATATGGGAGGAAGACGACCATGAAGTGCTTATCAGAAGCGAACGAGGAGCCAAGAATCGTGGTAAGCCTGCCTTACAGATAACCGTTTTTATTCTCCATTTAATCTTATCTCTCATAAACATTAACGTTATTTATGAAATTAACCCAACAAATATTGGTAATTAATTACATGACTTTACTTGTGTTGTGTTTATTGTGTCGGGTTTGCGTCGGTCGTGATAAGTGGTCCGGAAGATGAGGCTATTTTTGGAGCTGTTATCGGTCGATGGAAGCAAATATTTCGTAGCGCTTTTTTATTGTGAAATTGTTTGTGGTATAAAGTTTTGTCCCGGCGCATCCACCAAAATTGTAACGTTTAGTATTCAACGACGAAGTTGTTTATTTCGCTGTTTCACCTCACTTGGCTTAACTGAGGTTGTTAACAAATTGTTTAATACAGCGCGTTATTAGAATGCCCAAAGGCCTAGGTTGTAAACCCTCTCAATGCGAAATTTCTATCATAAAACTTAGCCATTGTAATTCCTATAAATTTGCTCCATTAAATCCATAAAACTGCCTCATAAAACTCTCTTTTGGCACTAAATATATAACATCGATTTTATGTTAATTTTGTTTTGAGTTGTTTCCTATTTTTTGAATAATCTTAAAAACGGTTTATAAACTGCAAATAAAAAGTTTATTCGCTTGGGTGCAGTTAACTATGAAACAAAGTATAGTTAAGCACATTACTGCAGTTTCTATAAAAAGTGAAAAGTTTTCTTTATTACCATTTCTTCCTTTTTCATCCAACGATTAAGCCATGAAGCTAGAATTAATAGTTTGATATATTCAAATACCTTAATTTCTATTTGCACAACTTTAAGCTAACTTTAAGTCTCGCTATGTATTCAAAATGTAATACATAGTTATAAATCAACCTGTTTGATTGAGGGTTTTTCTAAAAAATAAGCCATATCAAAGATATGTATAGTATATATTTTTAATTATATTTTATCACAGAAAGGAGTGTCCAGTTTATTTCGTCTTTTTTTCAATTTCTGGATCGCAAAAGTCCATTTAGTGTTCGGATGTATGCATATTTATGTGTGTAAATGTGCAATTCTTGTTTGTTTTGAAATAATCACATCCTCGGCCGCGGTTTTTAATTGCTTTCGCGCTGTGATAAAACTGTCAACGCAACGCATTTCGTCTTGCATATGCATGACAGCAACATTTAACTTTTTGATTAAATAATAATTGGCAAAAAGCGCCCCAACATGTCGAAGCGAACGGTTGCATTGTTGGCTATGATTCAAAAATAACACAATACTCCTCCTGCTGAACGGAAAAGGAAACAAAATGAAATGAAGACAATTACAGGATATCCAGAACAGCAATTCAACCGATACATATGCGTTATTTATCACAGTTTGTTGTCACCGGGGATTCCAGCTGCGTTGCTAAATTGCCGAATCGGTGAATAAATAGGAAAAGCAACTAATAAAAACGATACGAGATAAATCCAATTGGTAAAAGGCCGAAAAATCCTCTCCCGAAATTGTTTTCTTTTGCAATTTACCGTATGATGGAACTAGGGTGGTGTAATCAAACATCCGAACGAAGGTTTAAGGGACCATCAAGAATGCAATGTCAGGTTAGATACTATCTCGTACTTTGTCCTGATAAATCGTTTGGCTGAGCTTCGCATCAAGCCGCAGATTGAATATTTATAAATTTTATCAAGGGTGCCACTTCCACCCTTACCAAATGTATGTGGTGCGTATTTTATGCAAAAACAGATGCATAATAATTAAAGTTAAAATTTCAACTTCAAACATGAAACAATTTACGGTCACGGAACGGTGTTTAATCACATGAAACATTGATTTTTCATTCATATAATTAGATTGAAAATCGCACGGTTGCAGGGTTGGATATTTGTTATTGCACGGACGTCCTACATTTTCCCCTCTGCATTGTCAGCACGTCTGTAAATTACTTTTTAAACCGATACACAAATGTAATAAAAAATTGGTTGGTCATAAATCAAAAATTTTGTTCCTTGGTTCTTAATTTCAGCTCAATAGCTGACTCTAATACTTATTTTTAAATTTACTTTAGTAATGAAACTTGAAGTGTTTCGAATATTTTGCGTACAGGGAGATGGAAGTGTTTACATTTCCGTTATTACGAGCCTCTGAAACTATAATGTCAACCCAATTTGACTAATGGCACAAAAGTTGGAACAAGTTTGCAACTCCTGTTGTTTAGCTATTTTGCCACTCACAATGTAAATAATATTATTTAAACGCCAATTAAATCGTCGTCCCGTGTGTTTTTTATTGTTGCTTGTGCATACTTCAACTTTAACTAACAATGAGTACGCTTCAGAGCGCTTTTCATCCCCAACAAGCCAGTTTATGAAGTTGCAGTCTCATGTGTCACGAACACTAAGAAATTTATACATAGTTTTGACCAACGAGAACCGGAACTGCGGCTAAGCAAGGGGAGTTTTTGGAATAACACATAAAGCCCTACTAAGCACCATTAGGAGTGCTTATGTTGCAGGATAATGTCCCCAGAGGTTAGAAAGAAAGCATACATCCTTCGTTTTATTGTTTCATTTATGTTCACAAATTGCTACTCAATCGAGGGGTCAGCTACACGATGTACTATTCATAAATGTTTCACACGAAAAATTGTTCCGAAGTCATGTATTTAATGTTCGATATTTAATTAAAACCAGGATGTTGCCGGAATATGTGTGGTAGCTTACATATGCAAAAAGTGATCCTTTGATCTAATTTCAGCTGAAATCTTGCAAAAACGTTATTGCGTACATCCAATTTAGACAAGAATGTGTTTGGGACTGAACTGTGCTTAGCAAAGTTCTGCTTTATCTGAATTACTAAATATTCCAACAGCAAACTGATGGAATTCTATAACCCGTTTCAAATCTTTATAAAAAATAGCAACATTGCAAATGCATTTGATAGGTCAAATCGTCAGAACCAGAGTAGCTGAAGGGTATCGAAGAATATTTTTAACTATTCATTCAAGAGAAAATGAATTATTGAAATCAAAACGCCTACGACAAAATAAAAATTGTTGAGAACAGTACATTATTTATACCACAAACATCTATTTTTTCATTTTTAACACAAAAAATTCTAGAAGAATTTTAGCCAAATAACGATTTTTCATAATTCATAGCTGGATCCAAGCAATAATTTTCAGGAATGAGAAATTTGCTATTTAAATAGGGGAAAATTATGAAATGTGGAATTTGATTTCATACATTGGAAATGAAATAATTCTATTTAATTTCGAATTCGAAATGTTTTCAAAAAAATGCGGTTATCTCGTATTTACCATTTCTTGATTATCAATATAACGAGATCAAATGTAGCGTTAATAATCGAGCTTTGCAGCTCTAGCCTGGAGGCTTTAATTATTATTGATTACTAATGCAAGGTTTACTAATTATTCGGCAGAAATTAAACAAACTTTTTAATGACGATACAAATAAATGAAAAAAAGTTTTGAGAAACAGACATATTAAAACTAATTAATTTCTATAAAAATCTATTAGCTTTTTAAAATTATCAGCAATCTATTCCTGTAATAAAAAAATCGTGTCTGAACATTACATGCAATAACGCAAGTTCAGTGTTAAAAATTGTATTCGGTATTGTTCCTCTTGTAGGTTCCTTGCCATTAAAATAGAAAATTGGTTTTAAAATTGGAAGAATTTGGAGGTTTGTTGCTTCAAGTGTTTATGAAACTGTTATTTCAGTTAAATGTATTTATTTAAGGACATTTTTATAAGCTCACATCCCAAATTACTACCGCAAACGCTAAGTGATGGATGAAACTAATTATAGTTTAACTAGACAAGAGGTATTATTCATACGACCACTAATTACACACCGTAATTAGAGGCAATGGATTAATTAGAATACTTTTGTGCACACACATTTTTAATGTTTTGTTTTGGTGTTGTCCAACACGAAGTTTAAGTTAATCTTTTCCATGTAGTGTTTTTTTATTTAAATATACAGTTAAACAAATACAAAATAATTTTGTTTATCCGCAAACGTCACAAAACTAACAACATTTGTGACAGAATGTCACAGGTAAAAGATCTAGTTCTCGGACCACTTTATCGGACGTGGGGTAAATCATTTTTATGTGATAAAGCGTTTTTTACTTTTGTCTGTCATCATGACTTACCGTTGTTTTCACTTTCTTGTGTCTTTCGCTGCTTCGCTGAAGAGGAGATGATTCCCTCATTGTGCAACTGGAAACACTGCACTAGATGCTGCACTAGTTAAATTAAAAAACACTCAACACATTCGAAAATCTCAACACAAAAATCCGAGACTGACGTTTGCTTATAAGCATTGTTATGGTAATGATTCACGTGCAAAGCTTCCTGATTATTTTATTCATTTACCTTTAAATTAGTGTTGCTCAAAATTGCTCTTTACTCTTCAGCAATACGTTTGCGGATAAAATAGTATATTTTATTCGGAGTAAATGTGAGTTTATGTGGCTCAGCTGAATTATTTGCCTCATTGCATTCGGCAAAATAAACATTCAGCTTCCCAACATAAACTATCACATTTACTCCTTATAAAATAATCTATTATTAACTGTTCGGATTATGCACGATCTTAAAATACGATAAGCTAATTCAAACAATGTTAGATCATTTAAACAGCTTTAGAGTTACAGTGTGTGTGTTTCAAAAATTAATCTGACTTTGGATTTTGATATAATAACATCACGTTTCGGGGAAGCATGCGAGTACTTTACTTTGCCACTTAAAATACACATTAAGCCCAAAATCTATTTTAACTGGCAAGAGTGTTGGTTATGTATAAGGAGCTTTTAGACTGCTATTAATTTTAGATTTAAAAGAAATGGAAGTTGTGTCTCCTGAATTATAAATTCCTTATTATCCTTCTTGAAATTGGCACTTTCAAACTTTTGCCAAGATAAAATATTGTTGTTGGATAATAGTCCTAATAGCGCACAGGCAGAATTTATGCGCCAGTAACAATTTGCATTCCGAAAGTTTTTTAACAAAATAGCGAATAGAAGGATTTATTTAAAGGTATTTGTTTAACGGTCCTGCTGCTTAATATTTAGGCAACATCCATCATGTTACCCCTAAGCGTTGAGGGATTGTTGTGGATAAAAATTGTTACTATGCAAATTGCGTTGTAACACTTTGCGTTTCCCTATCTCTTTCCCTTTTGGCTTGTCAGCGTCACAGAGGATAATTCCACTGTAATTAAAATGCAGTTAGCTTTGTCGTTTCCTCGTTCCGGTTTCAAGCGTTACAGAATAGTTCAAGATTACAGCAAACTATTTAACAACCAACAAAACAAATTATTGCAAGTGAGCTTCACAAATTAGGAAATTGATCTGTTTCCTATCTGCGAGAGGAAGCAGAGAACGAACTCGTTACAACCAGCAATCTTATGTTAGTACTTGCAATCTTGGGTAGTTATCTTGAGATAAAATTCACGACTTTTAGAGTACATTATTGCTGTTTTGAGCTGCTAGAGCGAGCCTCGTGGATTTATGGCAAACACGCCCTACGCCCATTACTACTACGTCCGTTCAATATAAAGCAGAAAGAGACTCTAACACGATCTTCAGCAAAATATCATTTTTATTTCCGAATAAGTTCGCCAACTACAAAAAATCCTAGCCGTTAACATGAAAACTGAATACGTTTATTCGCATTAAATGCTAATTAAAGGTGGAATTTTCTGCCCGACTACAACAGATCATCAGAGCGTCCCCGCCTATCAGATTTAATTAGGTGAAACAATTTAATTAACGCGGAACAAAATTTCAGGGGAAATAAAAACCATTCCTGTTTTATTTTTATTCCACTACTCCAAACTAGTATATTTTATTTTGCTCTCCACCATCTGAGCTTTTTCATCGCTTCTGAAATTGCAGCAAAACTTAGCGAATTGCGTTCTAACGCCATAAATCAAATTGAAAAAGGCGTTTTCACGCAGAAAAACAAAGTGAATTTTAATGATTATGTGCAGAGATTCGTTTGTAATTAATTATCTCCGTGCTAGAACACATCCTCGGAGTTGCTCTGTAATAATTCGTCTTTCGTGCACCGCGCAGATTGTAATCTATTTTCCTAAACGTAGGACGATACTATAAATCTAACCCTAACTTCGGCCGACCTACGAGCTCTATTTGCAAATGTCTTAATAAAACGCGGTTTTGCCAATATATAAAACCGGTGGTTCCGAAAATTCATTAATTTTTTATTAACACTTTGTTTCATTGCATTATGCATTTATGGTACTCTTCAATTAACAGTGTTAAAATGCATGTGTGTCAATTTTATACCAATTATGCAGAATCCTAAATAACAGTGATAACAGTATACACGAATATTATTTATGTATTCTAATAACCATCAAAATTAATTCCAACTGCCTTAGCACAAGCTACTAATTATTCCAAGTGGTAACATATGCTACATACTCGTAGTAGTTTGTAGTTTATATCTTTACAAATTTCGAAACTGTTTTTGGATTAACTTACAAGCATTTAACAAAAAAAGTAATACAGATTTAATATTACACATTCAAATTGAAATAAAATCTAAAAATATATTAAATATTTGGAATTAGGTTTATTATATAAATATTTACTTTTCAACATCATTAAAACTACATAAACAGCTGCACTAATTACTATGTTATATATTATTTTATCTAGCTTTAATCACTACACTAACAGCTGATTATCTTGGTTGGATTAAAAAAACAAAACAAGAACTTTGTTACCAAACTTATTTTTGTACAACTGTTTTCTTTTTATTTATAAATTTGTATTATGTTGATTCAAAATTGAAACTTGATTATTGAGTTTATTTTTCTTGTTCTTGTTTTATTGAAGTCTTTTAAAAACAAAAAGGGAATTTATTCTGGTTCGAGTTTAAGTAAAAATCTGATGAACAGGCAATCACATTATAAAAACATTCCAGCATAAATCACGAAAGTTTTTTCCTTTAAAATGCCAAAATTATTATAAAGTATGGTTTTAAACAAAAGTTTTTAATTTAGATGTCGGTTAAAATTCAATTTTTTTTATCCAATTAGATGTAAATATCATGTAATAGCAAAGTGTTTTAATTGAAATTTGACCAATTAATCTTTACTATTTCTGCATCTCCGAGCGCATAATTACATAATTAAAATCACGCTTTGGGTCACTTTATCGCATTATTATTTGTTGCCAATTGCTGATTACTTAAAATAATTTTTAAAGTGTGTACTTGTGCGGGATGATATTATTACAGCAGTTAGCACCCATTAACTTACAGACATTACGGTACACTTAAGACAACATGCCGTTGAGACACTGCGAGTGCATTGAGGAAAATCATACTTTTTTGAAAGGTAATATAAGTAGAAACATGTTTTGAACTTGTTTATTCCAAAGCGACTTCCAATAACAATACAACGTTTGGGCACAGTAAAGCCAACATAACGATTTTTGTAACGATCTGTTGTTATTGCCAAAGTCAAAAAGAAAACTCTCTTAGCATACATATCGAAATCCACACACAAAGAAGTTATTTTTATCACGTATTTTATTTTACACTTTATTTATACGCAAAAATCCTTCAATTGATCTTCACATTATTAACGTTTCAAAAAGTAAAATAATGAATGTTGAGCTATGGGGAAATAACAAATCGCAGTAGGTATACATATAAGGGGCATTTAAAAACTTTTCTCATCAAGTTTAATTTATGCAAATATGTGATGGGTTGAAATGTAAATTCTTTATTCATGTTAACAGAAACACTGTTGGCTTGATTAAAATTTTTGGAGGCTGTTTCAGAAGTAAAGATTTACTTTAAAAACCCTCATACAGCGTTGGGCAAAAGTATGGAATCAAGCGTTTTGTTCCTAAACTATGTACCTTACCAAAAAACTAATTAGTACATCATCAACTACTTTAAAAATGTGATCATTTTTCAAGAATAATTTTTTTACAAATTCTTTTTAGTTTTAGAGTTATTCAAAAAAATTTTTTTATATGGCACCTTATTATGGCGATATTTTTGGTAAAAGATTATGCTCTAAAAATTACTTCTAAGTCAATAATGTTGTTTTTAAATCAGTGGTTTTTTTAAATAAATTATTAAAATTGCGGTCCGAACTCAATACCAAAATTTATCGAATTTGGCCGAAGTGGTTGTATCCATGATGTTTTTAATCCACTAATTTGATTCGTCAAATTTTTCGCAATTATAAACAGCCATGGATACAACCACTTCGGCCAAGTTCGAAAAACCTTCGTAATGAGCTCGGAATGCAACTTTAATAATTTATTTAAGAAAAACCACGGGTTTAAAATTAATTTTATTACAGAAGAAGTTGTTTTTAGAGCTTAATCTTTTACCAAAAAAATCGCCGTAGTAGGGTGCCATTTGGAAAAAAAATTTTTTTTAATAACTCGAAAACTAAAAGGAATTTCGAAAAAATTTATTCTTGAAAAATGATCACATTTTTAAAGTAGTTGATGATGTACTAATTAGTTGTTTCGTAAGATACATAGTTTAGGCACAAAACGCTTGGTTCCATACTTTTGCCCAACGCTGTCAGTAAATACAGAGAACTGTTTCAGTGTCAGCGAGCAAAAAATTTCGGACACCTTTGACATTTCTCTGACATTATCCTGTGTAATTCCCTATCCTTTTTGACAACGAAATGACAAAAGTGTCCGAAATTTTTTGCTCGCCATTGTACATAGCCTTTAGAAGATTAAATTTTGACAACTGTATCAAAAACGGTATATTTATTACTTTATTAGACTCGGGGCCTGAATAAAGGCTTTAGCTATACAGGGTGAGTCAATTGTGGGTTATTTCTGACATGTCCTAAGATGCAACCAAAAATACTAATTGCACTTACCACTTGGATACTTCGTTTAATTTTTAAAAACATTAATTGAATCAACATTGGTTTTTTATCTTTTAAATAATAATAGTCCATAATGAAATTTTAGAAAAACTGTCAAGACAAACTTGACAATACCCAGAACAATTGTAATCGTGGATTAATTTTGAAATTTTTTAACGATTACCGATCTGGTCAGCTGGAATCAGTATTATTGGTTGCATATTAAAAAAACTTCAGAAATAACCCACTATTGACTCACCCTGTATTAACGAATTTATCTAAAATTAATTGTCCAAATTATTTATTTTGAAATTTTAAAATAATTCATATACTTAGGGAAAAAATCAAGTATTTACTGGCAAACACTGATTTTTGTATGAAGATTAGTTTTTAAGATACAGCAGAAATACTTTGCGTATGTTGTAGGCGGAAACACATTTTTAATAGGTCAGTGTTTCATCATAGTTTACGCAACCCATAAACTGATTTTGGATAATCTAAACATGCAGCTTATGCACCCGACGTTTATTAATTAATAATATTTTATCGTTAATTTGAAATATTTAATTACGGTTTAGAATGTAGTTACAGTGGATTGTTTATCACGACTGCATTAATCTGTTATTCTGTTTTGGCTTTCAGAAGAATGCAGATATGGCAAAGGAGCATGGTCGGAATGTGACTCGAAGACCAACATGCGTTCGCGAACGTTGACATTAAAGAAAGGCAACCAGACCACATGCGAATCCACGAAAACCATTCAGAAGAAATGCAAGAAAGGTAATTACGCCTTTAAGGCGAATAATATAACATTCTAGGTATGTCGTTTTCAATCGCTGTTAAGATCGTGCGCTGAATATCTTTTATCAACAACCTCAAATTATACAAACACCTAAGACGGTAACGAGGAGCAACTTTTTGCGGCCTAACAGATGTGCTTATTTTTGTTCCATTCAAAGAAAATATTTTTTCTGACCCTCAAACGACTTGCTCAATATTAATGAGCGACTGGGATGATGTCCAGAGAACATTTTGGCTAAATTCTCACATTTAGTTTAGCAAAAAATTGTAATCGAATCTCTTTAATGGCCTCCCACCCCAAAGCCGTGTATATTTTAGACTTTATAAATTTGGAAACGTTTTAAATAACATACACAGTGTACGACCGCTGTATGTAATGAAATTTATGTTTTATATATTATGTTAAACCTAAATCTCGGTATATATGCGGCAGCATTTTTCCCTAAAATAAAACCTAAACCCAGTCTATGGCTCGCTGTTGAAAGAATCTGTCGATATTCAAATTTATGATGCTTTTTACTTTATAGCATCCGATCTAAATCCATGATGCGGTAATCAAAGTTTAGGGATACCGAAGGGATAACAGTCTGCCACCGATATTACCTTATGTTCTATTATAACTTTGTTGTTTATCACGAGCAACACCGGCGAGAAACATATTAAATCAATTATTCCAAAAAGGAAGTAATGTACGAAAGCTATTAGTGACTTCAATTTTCATGACAGAATTTTAGTTTCTTTCAGAATTGTATCTTGCCATCTGCCATAAAATTGGCAATAAAATTATCTCACTTTTTCCTGACCTTCTAGTTTCTTTATTTTCAAGCTAAACATTGAATCAATATTCGATTTACATGCACACACTATTCATTCGTACGGCAAAATCCCGGCTAAGAATGTTATTTTTATTTGTGCTGATAGCTTCAAGGGTTGTTTTTAGTCCATTAGTTTCCCCTTTTCTAAAAATAACTCCAAGACTCCCCCGATAAAACTGTCGAATGGTCGAACAAAATTTATCTCTTATTTTAGTTCATTATCCTAGAAAATAACACTTTTATAACTCAATAGAATAATTCTCGTGATAACTTTTATCTCATAAACGAGGTTAGTGCTCTATTTCGTTTTAAACATTTTTTCTTATTTCGCAATTTTAAATGACTCTCCCAATCCCTCTTTTATTTGAAATAAAAGCTTCAATCTGGCTAGTCGCTAGTGTGCAATTAAATCTCACAAACCCACTTTTTCGAAGTAAAAATTTACTCAAAATTTACGTTTTATGAGTGTGTGATTTGCGAAATAAAGCAAAATAAAGTACGGGCCACTATTAAACTTTAAGAGTTGTAACTGTCTTCTTTATTGGAAACAAAATTGGACATTAAAACGTTTTATGTTATTTTTAACCTAGAAAGAGCTGCATTTGCGGCGTAATTTTTATTTTAGCTTTATTTTGTTTTAACTGAAAGGGAAATATCCCGAACTTTTAAATTACGAGACTCCATGCGATTTATTACACCACGGGAAACTGCTCCGTAAAATGTAGAAACATTTTTCTGTCATTAATGGGTCACTAATGGGTCAAAATATTGTTAGCCAAATTAGCTCGAATTTTAAGATAAAATAAACAGTTTTCAAAGAGCTTTTGTCTTTTTTCTTCTGGTGATTTCTCGTTTTCTCCTTCACTCTTTCCATTATGCAATTCTTTTCGTAATTTGTTTCGTTGTTCCTAATTAAATCTTGCCTCAATTGGCTTTTTATTATGCTTTTTTTGTTTTATTTATATTTTTTAGTTTACCTTTCTCTTAAAAAAAATCGCAATAAATTTATTAGAAATTAGAAATTAGAAAGAGCTTTTTAGATATTATTCAAGAGTGGATTGATGAGCGTAGTGCCATTTTTGAAACAGAATTTTTTTACCGGAATGTTTTAAGAGGTAACGTAACAATAATGACGATTTGAGGCCGTCTGGCTCTGCTCACAAACGTGAAAACAACAGCAGCTGGAGATAAAATGAATCCAAAGTAAGTGAAATGAAATTTCGTTGGAAGAATAGTTCATCCGATGGTCACGTCGCATTTGCGAATAAATTTTAATTTGTTCCGTGTCGACAGAGATAAGTCATGTTGAAGATAAATTTTGTAAGCCTCGCTTCCAAACTCTTAAATGCTTCTCGTTAATTAAATTTTATTCGATTTCGTAACGAATACTCCCCTGCTGGTGAAATTTGCCATTCAAACGCCGTTACTAGCCTATTTACCACAAAAATTTCACGAGGCAAGGGTGTTTGACCCGAAATTTTAATAGGGTGAATTCTCCCAAAGGGTCGTAACACAAAACTAATCTATTCGACAATGTATGTTAAATACTGCTAATTCCGGCCGAATTCTGGAGTACGACTCGTGGATTTATTGCACGTGCTGAGCTCCTTTTAATGAAGGATCTTCGCCGTATGTGTAATAATTTAATTTTACATTTACGTTTAATATAAAAGCAATTTCGTGAAATATAAGCAGCAAAGTTCCGCGTTATAAAGTTGTAGCAGAATAAGTTTCTTACTACGGGTTGAACGTTTCCGCATGTTACCTATAATGAAAGAAAATCTACGATATTCAATAACGTTTACGGAAACAGGAAAAAACGGCCAAATGTCTCTTTGATCTTTTGCGTTCTTTTCTAGGGCGGATTTTATAAACGCACCTGCTTATTGATTTTCTTTCTTATTGCCATAACATCTATAAATCTGGGCAATCTTTGTGATTAACTCAGATTTTGCTCCACCCCAGATAGCGATAAATTTGTTTGGAGGCTTCGTTCCGTAGCAAAATTTTTATGTACATAAAAAACCTATTCTCTTACCCGCGGGCAATCTAAATTCACTGAAAAATGAAAAGTAGAAACTTTATTAATTTGCAGCGCATTGTAAACGGCGGTCCCACTTTTAATTTAGTCATTTAATTAATATTGATTCCACCTCTGCTGAAAGTCGTTTACACCTGCGACGAATTTTTCAAAAAGCCCGAATCAGTCATTTTTATATCGCGTATTTGTCTCCTATCATAAACCAAACTGGACTGAAAAATCAATACTTGAAAACCAATAAAAATGTAGAATGTATCTGTATCGCAGTTCCATTTTGTAATCCTGTGTCTTAAAAAGCTGTGTGGCATCGAATAGATATATCTAATTGTCTGTGACTGTTTGGTGATAATCCTTTCTTGTCAAGAGAGTAGAACAGTTACACTAAATCATCACCATCGTGAATAGTCTATTATGAGAACAGAGGCACAAAAAATCTCGTCTTAATAATGATACCGAAAGAGAAAATCACGATTGTGGTTTCCTCGGATGGCACATTTCGTTCGTTAACACCGAAATAAAGTCCTGCGATGTCCATTTCGCGTGCTGAAAGAAGTTCCAGCGCTTTGTAAGTGATAAAAGCGATAAAAAGTGATAAAAAAATTGGCCATTCTCACCTCTGGCTGCTATAACCGCGATAAATCTTTTTCTTTGGTAAAATTGCCCCTGCAGTAATATTTAAGTGTTAAATCTTTCAGCGTGTCGATACGAAAAAGGAACCTGGGGCGACTGTAATGCTCAAAGTTTGATGACGCGAAACGACAAACTGAAGCCCAACAGTGACGCAAGTTGTGAACAGAACCGGCAAATCACAAAAAAATGTAAACCTAAAAGCGTCAAACCAACGAAAGGTAAAGGTAACAGTATCGACCATCTTCATCTCCATTTTATTTAGTTTGAGATTTTCGTTTAGTTTAGCCGCTTTTATATCTGCTCATACATTATTCACTTTATTTAAAAGTTGCTGAAGCTATTTATGTATTTTTCGTGTTTCGCTGCACCGCATGATGGATGGATTCATGGGGAGACAGCAGACACGCGCGATTCGCGAGAATTTCGTCTAATCTGCTTAAATCCAGCGAATTATTAACCAAGTGTTTTACTTTGAAGTCGAGTTTATTGCGTTCAAGTTTTTGAGTCACCCTAATTTGCTTGTTTCATCCCAACAACAACATTCTTAATGTCTCTGTGTCTCTTAACTCCTCGTGAGATCATTGCATTAATTAGATAATTCGCTTTTTCAGCCACTCGTCGCAACAGGCAGTAGAAGAGTGTGGAGATCTAGGATAAAATCATTTTCGATATTATAGCATCTAAGTAATTCATTCATCTTAATTATAGTCCTTCGTTTCGCCCCACTTTTGGGTGTGGATTATTTTGCAAAACCCACTCTCGGGTTGTTTTAGCTGAAACTGAATATCGCTTAATAGTCTACACCTGTAAAGACCACTCTCAACCATTGACCCTCTACGGCCCACTGCCAATAAAATCACAAAACTGATCCTTCTCATCCCTTCAACTGACCACCCTCATTACGTAAACAATGTAAATACCACCGCAGAGCCAACTGCGGAGGAATTTACGTTAATTTCAAATGTATAGATGTTTGTTGTAGGGTTGTACGATAGTATAATCATCGAACTATGTGTGTAATTATTACAATTCATTTTAAACATAATATTTTCAATTATTGTTTCGTATGTAATATTTTTTACTTAACTATAAATGTGGATGTGGACTTAATCTAACAATATTATATCACTGTATTTGACACATTCAGACAAAGAAATAAAATGTTTAACATTAAGCCGTTTGTTTTCATTCCCCCAGCACGCCGGAAAGAGGATTTGGATACGTATTTATTTTAAGAAAAATGAAATCTTTCAAACGTTTTATTTGATATAATTGAAGTGGCAGCTTACTTGAATTTTGCCTCATAAGAAGCTTTAAAAAAAATTAGACTCAACAATAATATCAACTGACAAATAAAAACAACAAAAAAGGGCAAGCATTCATTAATTAATAAATAACTAGTAGGAAGATATTGCAACGAATTCTCCGGATTATACCTTCGGAATTAACAATTTTATTATCTGCTGCGAATCCAAAAACGAAGAATACGCAACAACAAAAATCACGGAAATATAAAACACAAATCAAGACAAACCCTACATTTGAAACAACTTTGCCGAAAAATGCAAAAAAGTGAGTAAAAGGCTAATTCAAAGATTTGACAGAGAAACTACAATAGTCATATGGACGAGGCGACACATTGAATTTGAATTCCATAACCAACTTGATGAATAGCCATTTTTGAACACATTGTATATGCATTAAAAATATACCGGGTGTATCAGAAATACGTGTTAATTTTACCACGTAATAAAACTCATCGAGTACAACAACTTTTCTATAATAACAATTTGCAAAATTCTTATTTATTATTTTTACTGCGTTCCTTCTTTCTTTTGTGTAAACGAGCCGGTCAGTGTATAATAATTAGTTTGTATTCATAGCAACAATTTTCATTGTTTAAATTGTTCAAGTTGTCCGTTTCTATGACAACGAAAAAACTTTTATTTTTGTACCCACAGACGGATACAAGTTTCAATATGTTATCTTTTCCAAATTTTAAGTAAATTGTCGAAACTTTTTTTGAAAAATTACAAATAAAAAAATATGTTTTATTTGTTGAGCTCTGTTACCTGTTAAAGTTAACACACATATTTCTGATACACCCTGTATATGATAGGTCAGTTTACGACGGTTTGCGTGTGGCTCGGTATTTTTGCAAAACTATGATAAATGTAATGTATAGTTTTTCGGCATATAAGAAGAGGCTCATCCCCACACGCAAATCGTAGTGATTTTACCCATAACAAAATTAACAGTGTGAGTCCCTTTAAAAGTTTATTTCAATTTGATGCAAAATGATTATTTCAGTTAGAAATTCTGTTTATTTTTAAGTAGTACCATGGGAGTACCCTTGCAGTTAACAACAATTTAACAATCTTGTTAGGCATATTAAACATATTATTATTTGTCAAGACAATTTTTGTCCGGTTGGCGGTTACAGGGTTGCAAATCGTTTGTAAAACGTGCTACCAACTGAAACAGGATCTGGATCACCTTGTATCAAAAATGAGTACACAGACAAAAATCAGTTCGTCTTCAAAAAAGTTAATTTGGAAATTCCTACCTTTTGCTCCTGCGATGAATTTACACGCGAAGAAGCAGGAAAGAAGGAAATACGAAGAAAAGAGGAAGGACAAGGAAGAATAGGAATTTTCACTATCCGGCGACACTCTTCAATAAAACGGCGGAGAGTTCCCCAAAATCTCATATGCCCTTATGATAGTCTTTCTTATTCAAACACAAAACACTACAAGTATCTTTTCCCTTTTTCTCCCAACGTGGAATATTAGCGGCCTCTTGGCAAGATAAAATTAGCTATACTATTTATAAAAAGGGAACTGTAATTTTCTCTAATAAAAAAATTTAAATAAACAAAAAGTATGATTGAGAACGCAAAATTTTCAATAATTAATATTAAAGTACTAATTTTTATAAATAATAATGATATTATTCTTTCCTATTTTTTTTTAATACCTACTTATTAGACGTTTCAAAACTATAAAAACACCAACGTCGCATTTTACCAAATTATTTTTTTAAATAAGGTTCATAAAAATGTGAAATAGTTATTAATGATTACATCTGTTATTGGAACTATAAATTACATTATCTATTAATTTTTTGAAGTGCACAAATAATTTATAAAAACTAATTTTGAGATAAAATGCGACGTCGCCTATAAAAACGCCAACGCGTCGCATTTTCTCTCAAAATTATCTGTTATAATGTTATAAATTATTCATGCACTTAAAAAAAAAATATCTAATGTAATTTATACTTTCAATGAGAGATCTAATCATTAATAACTATTTTACAATTTTATCAATGTTATTTAAAAAAATAATTCGGTAAAATGCGACGTTGGCGTTTTTACAGTTTTGAAACAGCTAATATAGTACGAAGATTTATGGCCAGAGTTATAGCTAAAACATTTTGCACACCAGTGCCAAGATGCCAAATGTTATTAGTATCTGTGTTAGTGTTGTTTACTTTATAATTAGATTTTTTCTACTTTTGTTTCGTACTGAGGTCATTACGATACGCCATTTGGGTTGTGTAATATCCAACGGAGTGCTATAATTACACTAAAAACCAGGGTACTTTAGCTGGAAAATGATGACAACCTAGTTTTTTGACAATTATCTGAGAAAAGTGACAGTGTCAATCGTCACCTGTTTCAAGTGATAATTTAATCAAATGAATCAATTTCGAACCTTTAGAGGCTTTTGTATCAACCCTGATACGTAGTCCCTTTGAACACCTTTCGAGTAGTGTACAAACATGACTTCAAAAGTTCAAAAGCCAGTGCAAGTAAGTAATTTGAGATCCCATTCTCCTTAGGCGAATGTTCAAATTCCGCGTATTTGCCACAAAAGCCCGTATTCGTTGAGGGGCAGATAGATTGCAAAACGTCTTGGACACTTTCAGAATACATTTTACGAATAAACTAATGACGATCCAAAGTATTAATTTCATTGCAAATGCTGTCAACTGCCACAAAATTCCCTAAATTTCGAAATTGATTTTTTTGTTAAAAAAGGTGCAAAGTAGAAAAAATAGTGTATGATATCTCGTTTATAAGGCATTTTGTCGCCCCAATTCCGTGCGTGCGACAAAAAGCGTCTTATAAAACTCGTATCATAATATACTATTTTAATTCCTCTTTTTTTGGAATAAATCAATGAAATAAACTATATTTTTCGAGCTGAAGAGCATTCGTGAGCACCCACAACCATGCGCAGTTGTTTTCCGATACATTGCTTTATGTCATTATGTCATTTCTGGAGGTTATGTTTTGATTGTGTTTTTGGACCAATTGTGATTTACAAAAAAGCAACGGAAAATGCATTTAAGTACTTTAAAACTAGTGTTGTAAACCTTTAAACGTTTTGTTCTTTATCGACGAAAAGCTGCACTAGTTTTTGCTTTGTCTGAAACTTGTGCAACATTAGACAAGAGGTGATTTTGCAATCATGAATATGCGAGATAAAGAGAAATACATTGAGAATTTCCATTTCCCGTTCTGTGATGAATCTGAGAAATATGAGAAAATTGCGAAAATTGGACAAGGAACGTTCGGGTAAGTAATTTAGTTGGGGTTACTTGGGGTCACATATTGTGTTCCATTTCTTGTATTTCTCCGATTGTAGTGAAGTATTCAAGGCGAGGGACAAAAGTAATCCTAAGAAATTCGTAGCAATGAAAAAAGTGCTAATGGACAATGAAAAAGAGGGCGTAAGGGGGTGTTTAATAAGGTTTCAAAGTTGCATTGCTTCATTTGTAGTTTCCAATCACTGCTTTGCGAGAAATACGAATTTTGCAATTATTGAAACACGAAAATGTTGTTAATCTTATAGAAATATGCCAAACTAAAGCTGCATACCGCAACAGATACAAATCAACGTTTTATCTAGTGTTCGATTTCTGTGAACACGACTTGGCTGGGTTATTATCAAACGTCCACGTTAAGTTTAGTTTAGGAGAAATCAAAAAAGTAGTGCAACAATTATTTAATGGTCTATACTACATACACAGCAATAAAATTCTTCATAGAGATATGAAAGCGGCCAATGTATTAATTACAAAAAATGGTGTTTTAAAATTGGCCGATTTTGGCTTAGCTCGTGCATTTAGTACCAATAAGAATGGACTGCCGAATAGGTGAGTTGAAACAATAAATCAAAACTTTGGTCATTCATCTGTAATCTACTATTTCAGATTTACAAATCGTGTCGTTACGTTGTGGTATAGACCTCCAGAACTGTTATTAGGTGAAAGAAATTATGGCCCCCCAGTTGATCTTTGGGGGGCTGGCTGTATTATGGCCGAAATGTGGACGAGGTCCCCCATAATGCAAGGCAACAGCGAGCAACAACAACTGACGCTGATTTCTCAACTCTGTGGCACTATTTGCCCCCAAGTCTGGCCAGGGGTTGAGAATCTGGAATTGTACAAGAAAATGGAACTTCCCGTCCAAAAGCGAAAAGTAAGTCAAGTATTAATTATTATTTATTACACATACAGAAAATAGCAGTGGATCAAAAATGTAATGTCGTGTTTGTCGGAATAAAGATCGTTTAAATTTTAAGCTTAGAATGTGAGCAGATATACGACATTGTGTTTTTGATCCATTATACAGTCCTATCTTAATAATTCAAACGGTATTCAAACTAATGTGTTCGGATTTAGCATTTTTTGCATCATCGAATTCCCTCTGTAAAGGAGCATTATTGGCTTGCTGTTGTAAAAACCAACAAAATTTTCGCCAAAAATTCAACATTGTCTCTGTTGCGTTGTTGCTTTTCCAACGTAAATCTTTGTTTAAGATCCACTTTTTTTTAAGGAATCCACCATAAAGAAAATTTATTCAGAGTGTTGTATTTGCTGTTTTTAGCCGTTAATTATTCGTACCTACATTCAAAAATGTTACGTGTGAACTGTTTATTAAACTGACTGGAATAAAAGAAAAATGCAGTTATGAAAAAGTTATTACCACTAGTTAAAATGTAAAAATGCACTTCTCTGTCAGATATTAGAGTTTTTATGAATATGAAGGTATTTAAAATTGGTGTGAGTGTGTCTACAATTCAATGATAAATTACTACTTACCTAAGCTTGTATCAAAGGTATAAGCTGCATTTCAATATCACATTTTCGTACGGTACTTTTGTGGATGACTTCACGGTTTTTTGTGTCAAGAGAAAGAAGCTTTTTTGGCAAAATTTTTTTTCTTAAATATTTTTAAATCGTAAGTATTTGGAAAAAGTTATTGAACAACATTACGGTCGGTTTTATTTTTTATTGCTATTGTTATTATTTTTTTGAAACCTTCTCCAGGTGAAAGAGAGGTTGAAGCACTATATGAAAGACCCGTACGCTTGTGATTTACTCGATAAGCTATTGGTCCTCGACCCCGCCAAACGGGCTGATGCTGATACAGCCCTTAACCATGACTTTTTCTGGACTGACCCAATGCCATGCGATTTGAGCAAAATGTTAGCCACTCACACTCAAAGCATGTTTGAATATTTGGCTCCGCCAAGAAGACCGACACAAATGAGGCATCATTCGTTGCCGAGACCGACAACATCCGCTGTGCAAGATAGCGGATACCAAGATAGGGTTTTTTAGTTGTAAGAAATACAGACATTGTGATTATTTTCGATTATGGCGGAACTTTCTGATTAAGAAGACAGAAAACATAACTGAAGGTTTTTCGGGAACCCTAAAATATGATGTTACTTTTTATTAATTTGTATATCTTTGTAACGTTTAATACTGTATGATGTTACTTTGTTAACATAGCGAATAAAATGTGTAAAAACACTTGATGGTTTTTTTGGGTTTGGGGGTGGAATAAAATGACTTGTTAGTACATATTATATATTTTATTGGTTTGACTGCACTGCCATCCGGCCTTACAATTCAACAACATGGCACACTGTACATGTATCTGTAAAATAATATATATGTATCTGTACATATCTGTTAGCTTGTTTCATAGATCCTCTACATAGGTAAATAACATTCTTGAAGGAGAAACCTTCATTCAAGGCACTTCAATAATCATTGTCTTCTCTTCATTTAATTAGATGTAGTTTCCTACCCATTTCAAATTGTTCTAAATTAACGCAATAACATTATAACTCTGTTGCTAATTTAGTTGAGCTTACCGAAATTTACAAACTTAAGTTTTGGCAAAAAGAACTGGTAAATAAAATGAACCGCTCATAACAATGACCTTTCAGAATACTGATTACGAAATCGTAAAAATTTAGAAGGCAAATATCACAGAATGCCCAACAAATTACACATTAAATCACATTTAATTGTAAAACATTGCGGAGGACGTCAAACTTAACAAACGAGAAATTAGTTCAATCATGGCATATTTACAACAATTTTTCAGGCGCGGTTAAATTTAACCCCTCCTGTTACTTAATTAACTTAACATTAAATTGAATTTATCTAAGACATTCTGTATGTACACAATAAATAACAATTCTTGTTACCAAATAACGCAACCATTTGAACGATCTGAATTACAAGCATTTAAGGATAATCGTCAATGTAGAAAAAGCACAGAGTGAGGTATATGTTACGATAATCTAATTATAACGTACAATTCACACTTGTAATATAATTACGATCTTTAAAATAAAGACATGGAGGGAAGTGTCGTTCATTCCACATACTTTACTGTATCACAGCCAAGAATTCACATGGAAATCAATATAAACAACATTAAAAAGCATAAGGTTTGATTCCTCTCACTCAAGATAATCAATTGTTAATCTTCAATACTCTAGAGTAAAAAGTTTACATAAGTAACGAACGCTAGATATATTAATATAACAGCAGCGGCGCCACCTTCCAAGTCACCGGAAGAGAGGCGCTGTTGCTTCACATCAGTTCGTGCATGATCATTTCATAGTAAATAAAATACAGATCTTTGTGAACAACATTAAAAGCATTTCTATCACACAACTCTTTGAGATCGACAGTAGCAGAATTCTACTACCATAGTCCTCTACGTATTCAAAACTTCCATTAAACAACTGTTCTTGTCAGTACATATCACTCTACATAATACTCCAGTTCATAATCGGCACAGCGACGTTAGCCCTGTCTTATATTGTCATGAGAAATCTAAAGTTTACATTTTAGATAATTCCATTGCACTACCACATTAGCTTATGTTGTTTGTACTTCTGAAAGTGTTCGGTAAAAGTGCAAAACAACATGAACTCGCTAATTTTGAAAGAACCCTTTACGCAACGTTATGTACAAATATACAATATGTAATATCATTCCGGCGGCCAATAGCGTGCAAGTCCAATATTTGCGACTGAGTAGAGAGCTGATCTCCGAAATCGGCTATAAAGTCACAAACACTTTTCAAGTACAGAAAAATTCTTTATAGCCGCTTGTAAGTTCGCCCGTAATTGCAAAACGTGTCGCTACACCGATTTGAGTGCGTTTCAAGCATGTAAATAGCAAGTATCGAATTTGCTTGAGTCAACTGTGGTCGCTTAATGGGTTATTTCAACATGAGCTAACAAGGCGGGATAATATCATTTCAGAAGCATTGATCTAGTATTAAAAACAGTCTATCCCACAGCGAACGATTGTTAGTTTTTGGAACCTTCACGTCACCTTGCAGTTCATTCGACTCTTCTCCTCATCGAGTGCTGTTCCTCGTCATCACAGATTTGTTCAAGGGCGGACCTTTTGCGCCCCTCGGGCGACAGCGCGTGCAGGTTGATTGGGTGCATTTGACTGTTGGTTTGGTCGGTTTTGTCGTGGTGCATCTTCGGGACGCTGTCCAGGGGCAGAGGGCGCACTGTCATCGCTGTGCTGGTGGCCGTCGTCATGATGGTCGTGCTGCGGGTCGACGGAAGCCCGCCAAAGTGCTCTCGAGGTGTCAGCGAGATCAAAATATCGCCCACTTGCAAGCGGTGCACTTTCAGTCCGTAGCACTGCTGAGTTTTTTCCGGACTGTACGATGCCCAGCCTTGGCCGAACACGAAGAAGGGGTGCTCCACCGTGGACTCCACTTCAACCTGCAACAGAAATAGACCAATTCAAACACTATTTTAGGGTTTGGTGACAAGTTGCGGATAGGCAAGGCGTTTCGGCTAATTTTAAATGACCACTCCAGAGATGCGCGTTTTGGTGCTATTAATATTAACTCTCCACGTGGAATACTAATTAAAATCACACCGTGTGTAATTATTATTAAATTAAAAAATATATATGATTCACCCACATTAATTATACTACCTAAATTAATAGCAAAAAATCTCAACTAAATCATTCAACCTCACAAACAAGTTATGATCAAAATGAGTTTCGCTAGTCGCCTGAAATTTCTATAAACAGTAATTCAAATAACGGCGGAACTAACATTGGAAACTCGATTAGTACTTTATCCGTTTATCACTTATACAGGGTGTCTCACGAAGTAGTGCCATATATTTTAACCATAGATTGAAAATTAAAATTAAATGGACCCATATTTTTTATTTTTTTCCAAAAAAATTTTGTTGTGGAATTATTAGCCCCCAAAGTTGCCCCAAAAAAACAGATTATAATTTTTATCTGTAATAATAATGTTTAACCAATTTTTATAAAATTTGGTATACAGACGTTATTTTAAACACTCATTTAACAGTGAAAATTGTAAGCTTGTACCAGAGCCCCCTTGACATAATGTTTCATAACTTTGTAGCACAAATTAATTTAGCTTTGGTACTAATAGAGTTTGAAAGCCTATTCCATTTAGAAACTTTTTTGTCTCTTGTAAATTTTTTGTAAAATCTACTGTTTTCGAGTAAAATAATAAAATGTGAAAAGGTGCAGTCGGTATCAGCAACAGTATCGCACCTAAACGGCTTTGATTTTAAACCTGTCAAAAGTGAAAATTTTCTTTCGTTTTCAAATTCCTGCCTTGTAAAATAAGCAACCATAACGGAAAAAGTGTGAAACGAGATTTGACAATAATATTTGCACCTTTAACAGGTCTGTTTAAAAACACTGACTGTGCTGATATTGACTGCAACTTTTCACATTTTATTATTTTACTCGAAAATGGTACATTTTACAAAAAATGTACAAGAGACAAAAAAGTGTCTAAATGGAATAGCCTCTTAAATTCTAGTAGTACCAAAGCCAAACTAAATTGTGCTACAAAGTTATGAAACAATTTATGTCAAGGAGGTCCCGGCAGCCCCCTTCAACAATGCACTACAAGCTTACAATTTGCACTGTTAAATGAGTGTTTAAAATAACGACTCTATGCCTAATTTGATAAAAATTGGATAAGTATTATTAGAGATAAAGTTATAATATACTGGGACATTTTTTTAACTCTGAACATAGCCCTATGTTCAAGCTGAAAAAAAAACATATCAAAGCATTGATCTAATTTACGTTACCAACGATACGTAAAGGTAATTATTTGATGTCGAGTTATTTGAACCAATTTGAAGTGATTTCGAATATTTGTTAAAGTAATTTATCATTCCTTCCATGCTACTATTACCTGATGATTAATAAATTTCATAAAAATTAATCTTTCTTTACTTAAATAATCTTGGAAGATTTAATTGACAAGTTGAAATTTTTACAGCGCGTAGAATAATTAGTTGCATAGCAATACTCGCAACGCTTTGATCTGTTTTTTTTTTCAGATTGAACATAGGGCTAGGAACTCTGCATAGGGCTATGTTCAGAGTTAAAAAAATGTCCCTGTATAATATTTTTGAAGCAACTTTGGGGGCTAATTCCACAAGAAAATTTTTTTGGAAAAAAATAAAAAATACGAGTCCATTTAATTTTAATGCCCAATCTAAGGTTAAAATATATGCATTACCTCGTGAGACACCCTGTAGAACCCTAAAACGTCGATTTCGACAAATGCACAAACAATTAAAAAGTGATCATCATAGTGATAGTAATGATGTTGCACAAGGTCCTCTTGATGGCCTTACAGTTTACAGTTATTGCTAATCTAATTCCCAAAAATGATATTTGTAAAAAACTACTTCACTGACCCATAAAGAATCCTTCGCTTAAAGAGAAAAAATACATGCAAATAAGTAATTATTATTTATCGTTGGATTCAGCTCATAGAAGAGACGTAAGAGAAAAAGAGGAAAGCTGAAAAACTGTTAAAGAAGTATAAAAGTAGACAAAAATTAAAAAAATGAAAGGAGAAACAAGAAAATGAATAGATTCGATTAAAAAAACAAATAGTAAAATTCTGTAAGAAATGCTAGAAAAGAAAAAGATCTTAAAAAACAAGTTAATAAAAGAATAATTGCAGAAGGAAGTTAAGTCTGAAGTAAGTAGAAGCTTTAAGCAGACCCTGTGGGACTCCGTTTTAGTCACTAAGTATTTTTCAGACATTTGGTCATTTACGCATACACATGGAGATCTGTTGGAGAGATAAGATTTGACCAGAGTGATGCTATTAAAATTGAAGTTGTAGAAAGCAACTATTTGAAGCATAAGCAATTTTTGATATATTTTTAAAGGATTGGTAAGCGCCAGGTTGGGCGAAAGTTTTATAAATGGGAATAACTAATCTTTTAAGCAGTCCGGCCAAAAACAGTAATAATATAATAGTTGTCCTATGTTTTATATTTAGTAGTTAGTAATTCATTTTTCTCGCTGAAAGTTGATTCATTCATAAAAAAGGTTACACACGAACCATGAAATTCTACACAGAAAGTAAATTTGTTTGATGCGAAAGTTGGAACAATTTCAACACTCAATATTTCAAAGTAAAATTCTTTCATAGGTGACTCATTTGTTTACAGGTAGGTTTTCTCTTAATTTATCTCAAGCATTTTGCGGTTAAAAAAGTGATTTATAAAGTCTACAACTGTTATTTTGTGATTCATTGTATCCTTTATTTTTTGAGTTGTGTTCTAAAAATTTAAATAACCAACTTTCTTTCAATCCGGTCTTCGAATTCGTTTGATCTTAACCACTTTTCGCTTTTTAACAGAAAAAAATTTGAAAAGGAATATCCATTTTTATTTTAAAACTTTTCAGTTTATTTGAGGTTTCAGTAATAGTAAACCCCAATAAATAACATATTTTTAAATTTTGTAACTCGGTGTCGAATTCTAACAGTAAGCCTATCATATCAACGTGAAATTTTGCACAAGAGCGGTTCAAAATTGTTCACTAGAGGATGTAGAGGGTTTACTTAGAAGGTTTGTGCTCATGAAAACCCGTTTTTATCAAGTGTCAAAATTTAATCTTCCAAAATCGATCTCTACTATCTAGGACTACAATTTTGTTTGTTCTCGGATTATAACGACCTCACTTTTACATTTTTTATTTTTAACCGAGAATAAACTTCCTCCTATAAATTTAAGGAAAAGCTGCTATAAATTAAATTGTTTGGTATTTATGTAAGCTTTGTTTTTTACAGCAAGACATCAGCCGTTCCATTTTATTTGATGCTTTTACAAAAAATATGTCGTGAGAAAGAGATTCACAAGGTGCTAAATTAAGACCCTATAGGTCATTAATTCTAGCTGCGCTGACTTTAGAAATTCAATAGTTATGTTGGCGGCCTGTGCTGATGCATTGTCGTGATGTAAAAAGATTCCTCACAATCCTGTCTTTGGTCGTTGTCCTCGAAGTTTATCAATAATTTAGAATGACAACAAACAAGACATACTCTTGTCCAGTGGCCGGTTTTTGCAGACCAAGACTTGCAACATTTTTAGAAAATATTACAACTGCTCGGACGTGTCAATCTTCAATTAACGTAAATTGACGTGAGAGAAATTTCATATGCAACACGGCGTGTTTTTCAACCTCATCAACATTTAGAGATAGATACAAGTATATTTTTTTTGGAAAAATTATGTGATTTGTATGGGCGGGACTGTTTTGAAATTTTCGTATTGAAAAGTAGGTGATTAATTTTAATTAATGTATAAAACCTACACACCATTAAAATCATGCAGCATATGAATAGATTTAATGTATGTGTAGACATGCATTGCCAAATCCTCTAAGTAGGTACGTCAGCTTTTTCGTCATTGTTGTTTTTCCACCTACAACTCGTTGTTTGATTTACTACAAGCATTTAAGTATGTTCAAATATAAGTGATGCAGGGGCGTACTCGGCAAGAAGTGGGTTTAATAATACTTGCGTCTGACGTATGAGTTATAGCTTTCTGCCAAACTTTTTCTTTTTAAAATTTTGAACCAAATAGCGACTGCTCCTAAAACCCGAATACTGGGTCCATTAATTAGGCGCCTCGCGAAGCAAATTTGGCTTTTCATTAAAGTGAAATAGATGACGAATCTGCGTTCATCAATACAGCATTCCATTGAGTGGAACATATAAAGTATGCTGTGGGAGCCCCCGGCAAGGTCGGTGATCTTTTTGAACGCATCTGAACTCGAAACAACTTTCCGTTTAAGAAGTTGACAGAACCACTTGAAAAGTGGCGTTCTGTTGGTTCGTATAATAAATTCATCGGTCAGGATAGGTAGGTAGATAAAATTAATAAATCAGGATCCAAAGTCGAGATGTTAATCCCACAGCTGATACCGAGAAAAATGGTAACAGAACGTTTACATCAACAAATAACAAACATGTCTGTGTGATCAAAGAGTAGGCCTGGGTCGTTCAAGGACATCGAGCCCCGGAACAGAACCACTTCTTTTCTGCTCCGACTGGGCGTGGAGTACTACGAGATTTGTACTCGAAGCATTCCACTTGCACGATCAAAGAACTTGTCGGATGGGTTGCCAGATTGAACGGCCAGAAATGCTAAATGATGGTTGTATTGATCCTGGACACGTAACTGACCCCAGGATTCACGACACCCGGCAGGAGGGTGAAGTGTTGGACAAAATCCGACAATCTAAAACTTTCTAAAAGGAGTTTCGAAGAAATCCGTTTACAAAGACATGATTTTGATATGCAGGATATCCTTATTCGCAGAAGGAAATTGGACCATGTTTTTTACGAAAAAAAAAAAACAATTAAATAAGTTGTTATCTCTTTACCTATCTGATATTAGTAAGCGTCCAAAGATGTCGGGATAACGCAGATGAGTGCTAACCTGTACAAAATCTCATAAAACAACAATAAAAGAATAGGGGAATTCCGGAAACATTTTATGAAAGTAAACAACTGCAAAATTAACATCTGCTCACATATCCTTAGAGACAACAATTTTTTCAAACTGAATTATAAATTATTACATTTTCTAACATATGAGACAGTCACCAAGTATGTACATCTAAAATCTCTTATAAAAAAATACAGACAAACAATGAAAGAATGCCCTGAAACTCCTCAAAGTAAAGAATAAAGAAGAATTCTACAGAATTAAAGGAAAATATCTCTTCAATTATGAAAAATGTAGTCATGATTTTTTCCTTACAAAGCTGTAATTCTGAGACAAACAACGAAATACTTATACATAAATTTTTAGTGTTCAACTTTATGTTTATGGCAGTAAGTAATGCTACATACAGTTAGGTATACATTAAAAAATTGGTCCAAAATCCAAATTCCTTCTACCGTTTGCTTTTTCTAGTTTGGTTTTGATTTGTAATAATAAGAACAAATTATTTAATACAATTACTAGTGGCAACATGAAGGTTAATTATTTGTATTTTAAGACTTTTTAGTACATATATATTCGTACCACGGTGAGCAAAAAAGCAATATCATCAAATTCCATATAAAAATGGCAAAGGTAACAGCCAGTATTGTTAAATTTGTTAGTTGATTTCCCCTTCTATTTATTTTCTTAAAAAAGAACTGACTGCATCATAACCATAACATATATCCCATTTCAGTTCATTGTAGAATCTTGCAACAACGCATTTGCATTTTTTGGAGTTTCTGGTGGGTTTCCTTGGCTCAAAATTTGCCGCTGGGATTTAGCTTAACACAGAGTTCTTTTCTTATACAGAAACTCTCAATGTGTGCTTTATTTCCCTCCAAAAAATTCAAATGCGCTGTCAAAAAATTCTACTATGAAATGAAATGGGATATAGTTTTTGTTGTTGAAATAATTAGCTTTCACACTATGTACAGGGACATTTTTTTAACTCTGAACATAGCCCTATGTTCAATCTGAAAAAAAACATATCAAAGCATTGATCTAATTTACGTTACCAATGATACGTAAAGGTTTTTGATGTCGAGTTATTTGAACCAATTTGAAGTGATTTCAAATATTTGTTAAAGTAATTTATCATTCCTTACATATTACTATTACCTGATGATTAATAAATTTCACAAAAATTAATTTTTCTTTACTTGAATAATCTTGGAAGATTTAATTGACAGGTTGAAATTTTTGACAGCGCGTAGAATAATTAGTTGCACAGCAAAACTCGCAATGCGTTGATCTGTTTTTTTTTTCAGATTGAACATAGGGAATAATGGGTATGTTCAGAGTAAAAAAAATATCTCTGTATAATTTCGCTTGACCATCACAGTGTGTAAAAATTAGTTCGCACTAAAAATTGATATTCAGATTATTGACAATCTATCAGCCCTATCAGCCCTACATCAATCATAATGAAAGAATTTTTTGCCTATTAGTTTATGTATCCCATCAAAAGTAAACAGCATCCAAATTCGCTGACAGCAATTAACAATTACAAATTTTTCCCGAATATGTGGACGTTACGAAACATCCACTACATATAATCAATTATTTTTTATCTTTAACGGCATAGAATTGAATTCGCTGTCGGACTGTGATAACATCTAAATAAAATCCCTTGTTTTTTATTTTTGACTCATCTCGCCGTCTTGCCGCATAAGAACCGATTTGGTCCCGGCCTTGGTTTTAAAATAATGCGCCATTGTCTTGCTCTTGGTTTGGAATTCGAAGAGTTGTTTCATCTTCTCCACACCTCAAGCATTCACTTTGTTCGAAAAAGCAATAATTCCCGACTTTCCGCTCAAAAGTCCACTCCCACTTGTGATATTCCATAGTACTACACAACACTGCGAGATGGACCATACGTTATTATTAATTTTTCATCGCGGCTATTTTGGTAGTCTAGTCTCGAACTATTTTAATCTGTATATTTACAAATTTGAAGTATCGGGATTTTGCCAAAAGAAATATTACGACATTACTATACTATTGGCAAGGAGTCGGTGCTAAAATTAGTCGTCATTCTAAACTTTGGATTTTTGTGTGGCTTTTAAAAATGGGTTTGATTGTTTCCTCAAAGTTCATTGCGACCCGCAATCTACAAATATTTTTATCTTGAATAAGTAAAATAAATAGTAGTACGTGACTCATATCACAATAGTACTCATGTTCTAATATGACAGAACGTAATAATATGGTTGTAGACACATTTTACGGTTCATGGCGTGGCCCATTAGGCATATTTTAATCGCCTGGTTTTTCCTTCCATTATTATTTTTCTAGAAGACCATATATTAACGTGCTCGCATACTCATTTTGTTGATGACATCAGCAAACCATAAAAATACATACTCCTCTATTTATACATACACACTGCTAATGAACACCTGCGGTTGGAGAAGACACGAAACCTTTTCTGGGAAAAGTTTAAGGTCATTAAAATTGCATCCAAGTTGTTGTCTTAGGAGTGTTGACCTTTCAAATAGTTCAATCATTCAGTGGAACAATTTGAAAAATTCCAGCCGCAGGCAAAGTCGGACTCAATTAATAACCCCAAAGTAAATAGGTGTAAACTTGGTGACAAATAAAGATAACGGCCTGCATAGCTCATTAATGAACCTTTTTAAGGCATGCCTGCTATTTCGCGACTATAGCTAATGTAAGCATTTGCATCAATAATTTCATTATCCCAAGGAATGTCGCAGCAATTAATATTACCTGTGTGCGTCTCTGATTGTAACTAAGCGTAATGGTGGCAGTTCCTGTGGTGTGGTTCTCCCCTATCCTCACCACCGTGCTTTCCGCAAGCCTCAATTCCGGGCTGTGTTCTGCCGAAGAGACGAAGTCTTCGGTCCTCATATCCTCGATTTTCCGCAGCTCGCCATTGGCAAGTTGTATAAGAGATCCTTTCGTGAAATTGCTCGGAACTGTGTTATTATTATTAATAGGTTTCTTGGGTGACCTGGGCGGGGACATGGTCGCATTGAGCCTTTTCCTCTGTCCTTCCGCAGGCTTTTGTAAATCTAAAGGTGCAAGATTTCGGCAGCCATCTTCTGGCCTTGTAAGTATCCTATGTTTTAGCGAGCCCTCCTTCCCCGAGGGCACCTTGAAGGCGACTGACTGATGATTGGACTGGATTTGTGCTGTCGTCTGGGTGGGAACCCTCGAATCTCTTAGAACACTTTGGCCAGGTTTAACCGGTGACGGAGGACTGAACGTGGACGGGGGCGATAGGAACGTTGAAGAAGTGATTGCTGTGGGGGTGGTTGGAGAGTACGTCTCCAAGGGCGGCAGAGAGGTGGTGGGGAAGGTCGAGCGGATTATGGGGGTGTAGGGGTTCTGGTACATGGTGGTGAATTGGGGGAAGTGAGGGAGATGCGGTGGGGCTGTGTAGAGTCGGTAGTATGGAAGCTCTTCGACGATTTCATCTTTCTGGTGGGTGAGGTTGACGGGGGTTGTTATCGATGTTGGTGAAGGGTACTTGCTGAGAGAGTGCTGGGAGGGAGCCAGACGCATTCCGTTCGGCGGTGTGCTTACCCCATTGTAACGGCTGCAACACCAAGAAAGCAATCAACTTCTAAACCTTTCCTTGATCTAATTAAACAAAATGTACACAACTATAAAACTCTCAATAAAAATGCTGTAGAGTTGTATATTCAGCCTTGCAAGCCTTGGAAATTTCAGAATTTTCGAGTATCTCCTGTTCTAAAATTCTTAAAGGCAGCCGGTAACTAAAATAAAGTTGGCAACATTGAATCAGGTAAAGGCAAAGATTCTTGTTGATATGTAGAGATGCTTGATTTGACAATCAGTGTTGACAAAAACATTTAGTCACGCGGTAGCTTCTATCCAATTTTACATTGATCGAAGATTAATATTAAATTAATATTTCCCATAAAGTAAAAAAGTTGCACAATACAATGTAATGTGTTGAATGGACTTTGTGATTACGAAATCATTGTTATCTGTTAACTGTAATTTCCGGTTGTTCAAATGAATAATTTTTTGGAGCAAATATGAATGCTTATTTTATACAAGACAATGCAATAAATGTTCAGGGATTGACAATACCATTTTATTTGTATATCCTCGTAGTTTAATTTTTCGCCGTTAGTTTGTTCACAACTGTTATTAGTAATTAAATTGTAGGCACAGAATTGCATACAGTAGACTCCCGATTTTTTTTTTCGAGACAAGACCCATTTCAGATAATCGTTAGGAATTACAATAAAAACCACTATAATGCTGTTAATGCTAAATATTGTTTCAAATGCCAAGCAGCGAAAAAAAACGAATCCTGTTGAAGTCCTCCCATCTCTGAAACGCTTTGAGATAGCGATTTTATATTCTAAAGGATAATAGACTGAAAATTATTTCCGCCAAATTACAATTATTTTAGAAAATAAAGGAAAAACTAGAAAAAATCAGATACACGTTAATTAATTTAACAAAGGAAATTAAAAACTCTCGAAACGGCCAAATAACACGATTTATTTTATTAAAAGTTCTACGCATTTTTTTATAACACAGTTACATCAAATCACAGTTGAGGTAGCATGTAACTAGAAGAGAAATTAAGTAAATTAGCACAAATCAAATGGTTTAATTCAAAGTTACTACTAAAACTTCAATTCGGATAATCCAAGATTCGTTTCGTATAAATCGGAGTTTTAAATTTCCCAATTTGTTTAGAACCGTTTTGTCTATACTGTATTAAAGAAGACGGTATTATAGGGGTTTATTTAAAACAGTTTTTTATATTAGGTATGTGTTTTAATCCCTTTTGCGATTATAGTATATTATATTACAGGTGATAGAAATGCATCATTATATGCGAGTGAGAATCTTGACCCACGAGTGCGCTTGCGCTCGAGTGGGACACTTCTCACGAGCTTCATAATGGCATTTCGATCACGTTGATATCCGACATTTTATCTTATCTTATCTTATTTTATCTTATACCATTGTACATTATACCATTGTTTTCGGTGAGAGAAATCAAATTTCTCTCACAAGAGAGATAAAGCTGTCAGATTTACTCACTTGTGAGTCGAAAAACAGCTTTATCTCTCTTGCGAGAGAAATTTGATTTCTCTCACCGAAAACAGTGGTATAATGTACCTAAAAAACTGCACCTGTAAGATAAAAAATGTAATTCTCAGTTTTGTATTTTATAAGACTTTAGTTTGCAAAGTTCCGTTGATTTTACTCATCTCTGCAGATGTAAGTAGTATAATGTTTTGTTTTAATGAACAATATGTCTCAGTATGCTCAAGACAAAAACAGAATGTTTAACGATTCTTATAGAAAATTCTGTACAAAACTTCTCATTATACCAGCTCTTGCTTTGATTCCGACACTGTAGTTGGGGTCTCATTTGTTTGAAATTGGGTGCACTTCAGAAAACAACGAATTTTGAATTTCATACTCTGATCCTTCGTAATTCAAAGGCCAACAGATTGTACAGCTTCGTGTAAACGGATCACGGTAGTTCATTATATCAGGTTTGGTTAAGATCGAATGCATTGACCGTCTCATGTAGAATTTAGTTTCAATGTTGCTATTATTTCTTGGGAACAAAATTACGAAAAGATGGAGCGATAAACTACTAATTAACATCAGTGGTTAAAAACAGGTAATCTTCGAAGAGACTCACTATGTAGTCAAATAAATCCAAAATGTCGGGTCCTTAAGCAGTTTAGTTCCGATAAATTGCTTTGAACGACTACAAGAGGTCCTTACAAAGTCACGACCAGTTTCACCGACAATTTCAAATAAACTCTGTAGTTATACAAGTGTTATTGACATTAGGGAAAAGACTATGTACGAGTAAAGTTTGTTGATGTTAAAAAAAAACTTTGTTTACACTTCGCGGTCGTTAATTTTTTATGTCAACAACATACGTGTGGATACTATCAAAACAATCGGCAACGCCACAATCAAAACGCATCCCGTTTACTAGCGGTGCATTATTATTGTGGTAATTTCATATCGCCATCTGGAATTTTCAAAACCACTCGACTTGACAATTTGTGCAATCGAGTGGTACTGGTTGGCAACCTTGGGTCTTTTGCTCCAGGGCAAATATTAAAATACCGACTATGTGCTAACCACACAAGGAATGAGAAGTTCCAAAGGCCTAGCTGGGTTTGGGGGAATTACCTAGTTGGGGGCACTGGCTTGGGAGCAGGCCTAAGAAATTCCGGTGGCTGCTTGGGCGGCCCACGCCAAGGCTCTGGGTAGGTCATATAGGGCAATCGTCCCTCCAAACCGGCGGAAATCATCGGCACCGAGTTTCCTCGCCGCCCTCCTGAAACAACCAAAAATCACGTTAAGAAATGTTCAAGCAAAAAACGCAAGAGAATCACAAGATCTAACTAAATTATTCTATTAGGAAAACCTACAAACGAGACTAAACAAATTTAAAGTATCAACATGTCAAACGGAAAAAAACTAAATTGTCCACATGCCAATTAGAATTGATTATGCAAATTTATAATCTACTTTGCAATTAATTTTTCAACAAACAAATATGTAACTGAAGGATTTTGACGTAAAATAATATTAGTGGCGAAAAGTTATGCAAGAAACCTTCTACAGTACACAGAATTCCTTTTTCCTTACTACCGTGTAATTTAAACTTGAAGTATCGTTACACTCAATTAACCACAGCACAATTGTCTCCCTCAATAAAGGGGAGACTCTTGCAGTAAAAACTCAACTTTGCTTTAGCACTGTGTTATTATTTAACCGTTCTATATCACTAATTTTAAACACAATGGCAATTCCTTATTATTTTTCAGATAACCACATCCTGTAGTAAAGATTATTTATTTACGATATAATTGATAACAGATTACTAGACCCTAATCAATAAATGGAAACATTTTTAGTAATTCATACTTTTTATCAGCCACACAAGCGTTAGTCACTGATTTCCAGTGGCAGATTAAGGATAATTTAGTTGTCAAGGGTCACATCAAGTCAAAGCAATATACAATTTTTCTCGCAAAGCAACAGAATTAATAGCTTAAGTCGAAATTTATTGCACAGTCACGCTGTAAGAAACCTGTTTTATACATGGCTATAATCTTGTTAATCCACAAAAGACAAAAAATTAACTAATAGTCTCACACAAACCCAACGCATGAATGACGATAAACAAGCAAAAGGAGCGAATCACTGCTTGCGAATTATTCGAGTGCTGTTTGCGTAGGCACAACATTAAATCAATAAGTCCCACCGTACCTACTAATTTCATTAAAATTTAAACAGTGTTTGTACAATTTATTTGTGGTAACATGTAATACACACCTCAACAAAGGAATCATTAAAAAGGAAATTTACGAGAACGACCACCTGTTACCACTTTGTCCTGGCTCTTATGTAAATTTTTTATTAGCTTATCATAATTTTAAAGTTTCTAGTTGGGTATTTACTCTGAATTTCGCATATAAAAAATTCAATAACTGGAAGTGTAGCGAAATGTACATCATAAAAGTGTTATTAACTATTGTAACTACTGTTAACTAGGTACTTATTAAAAAGGTCACAAATGACGCTTGATTTATAGGAAATTTTATTGTTTATTTGTTTTTCTTAACTACTGTCAGCAATAAACTTGTAAAAGATAATTTATCTATCGCTTTGGGCAAATTTGATTATGACTGTAATAAGCGAACTGGATTTCAGTAAAATATTGTACTCCAGGTTTACACGTGTTTTGGATTAAAAATATTGATCGGACTTGAATTAAGCTTCAGCTTTTAACTAGTGTTAATGTTTTATCATTTTACATTCTGCAAACGAATTAAACAATCCATTTTGAGTCCTTTTAACTACGTACAATCTTGTATCAGTTCTTAAACAGCCAAGGCATCTGTTTCAATTTTTTAAAACTGGATGGAAACAAAAGTAAAACTACAAACTACTTCGCACAGTGTTTGAGAGTGGATTGGCAGAATTTATTGGTTGTAAAATGTACAGAATCGTAATACAATATGATACTGACAACAATGGGTTTGCAGATACATTTATATTGTATTGCGAAACGCTATATTTATTGTAAATACCAACGTTACATACAGGGTGCAAAGCAAACATTTATTTGTCAATATGAGACCAGAATTCTCTAGACCACAAATCTTACTGTTGATTTTTCAAATTTTGATTGAATATAAGTTTACACTTCTGGTACCGCTAGTACGCGTAATGCCAAGATGAGTTGTAGCGTAAAATCCAGCGTTGTGTAAGATCTTAACCCAGTAACCCAAAACCAGCAGCGAACATACGATCGATTTCCACTCAAACTCGAGTCGTTTTCATGAATCAAGTGCAACCCACGCCTACGCTGCAGGACAACGCTTTTCCCTCCCGAGAGGATTACTTCTCCTCGTTTTAACCCGCGTTATTTATTACGTTGAACTTTAGCGCTTGGAGTACAAAAGGTTTCTACGCTACACACTCCACGTCGTCACCTTCGAGAACAAAACGGTAGTGAGACTCGTTCATTAGAAATTTAATTAGTTTTGAATAGACAACAAAAGTCACGTTGCGTCAACTATTTTTATTTTCATGCTATTACCTATTGTTGATCAACTTGTTCTGTAATACTAATAACTGATTAAAATTACGTGGTGACGGCGGCAAGGTCGGCAAGTCATCTTTAACAGTGGACGGACGAGTGCAAGGCGAAGGTTGGTCTGCGCCTAACCTTCCTCAACCAAACCGACCGTGCTAGCGATTCCTGCTGTTGTACAAGAAAAATTTTCGGACTTTTCAAACGACAACTGGTATACGATTTGCACAAACCTTTTCTCCTTGCAAATTACCCATTGACATAATGAAACTTACTTGCATCAACGTCGCTCATTTACTGAGTGAAACCCATTACCAGCTAATAATAGTTTCCTATTAAATTTTTACTGTTAGTGCTGTCATTCATGTAAATAGCAACACTGCTTACTTACTTGAATAATGGTTTTTAAGTACTTAAAAAACCCAATCAACGGCAACCAACTAATGATGGACAAAAAATCATTTAATAAAACCAATGGTAATACACGTATTGATGATGACGGCGAGTCTACTTGCCAAATAGCTTGTCTCCAATGTTCTTTCTGGAATGAGCAGTACAAATCAATTACAACTGTTTCAATTAAAATGTCACTTGTAATTATTACACAGGGAAAATCATAAACAGCATTATTGTGAAATGAAGCGTGACAATGAATCAGTCAAGTTTTCAACATTCACTCTCAGCCAGGGCTTAAAAGGACTGCTTTTGAGCTGTATTCATTTGGAAAATGTTTTGAGTGAATTGCCCTTTAATTTAATTATAACGTTAATGAAACCATTATGACTGAATAATTTTCGGGCAGAATTAGCATGTGAAGAGTCAGGAATGTTTATTTAATTTTACTAACTACCTATTATAGTTATCATATACTCCATAATCTACCATTCATTAATAAGTAAGGTATTGTTTAATGTAAAACGGAAATATTTAAGCAATTTTTCCATAAATGTATAAATCAGCTACAGTTTATTACTTCGATAACCACTAATTGCAAGCATTTAATAGCCCGTAATGCTAAATATTGTAGTAATTTTCACCTACATAATTTAGCATTTTCCATTTTTTTTTTATATAATTACCTACATAAAAATTGTCTACTCATTTCCAACATTTGATGTATTTAAAACAATACAATTGCTGGTAATTTCAAGTGCCTTGCAACTGTCCATTTCAGTGATAAAATTGTACAATGACAAACCCACAGCTGTCCACGTGTCTCCTAAGGTCAATTATTTATTGACTTCTCGTACTGTAGCCCAACAGTTAATTACTTAAGTCATTTTTTCATTCGACTTAGTTATGAACTATCGCCGGCCACTTAAAGGGTGGATTAGAGTCCTCTGGCACTGACCTCAGATCTCGTTTCGATTAATTCCTTCTGAAAGTGATTATTACGTAATCAAACATTTATCACGTCTGGTAGAATAAGAGGATTACACGTCCACGCTCTAATAAATAATGTACTGTTACTTAATTTCACAATCATTGAAGCAACTGTTTACATACAGAGAGTAAACGCTTAAATAGATCGTAAAAATGAAAACGAAATTTAAAATCACAGATGACTGTCGTTATCCTACTTTCCTGAATTCGGCGCATCCGCATGTGCCAAATACGACGGATCGGTTTTGTAAACAGAGGGCGAAAGGTGGGCCACAAATTGGGTATGCGATACACTCAATTCACTGTGTTTCACTGTGTGAAGGTTTACTTATACAAAAGTCATTGAGAATTTATAATTTTTCGGGCGAAACTATCACTCTATCCAGTCCATTTACTAGAGCTAAAATAAGGAATTCATTTAAATTCTGTGTTATAATATTAATAAATTGTTAATATTTTTGGGATAATACAGTAGATGTCTTAAAATTAATTCAAGATTAAAATAGTCTGTGATTTCGAAACTAAGATGGCAACACAGAAAAATTTATAAACACAAAATAGGTTCAATGTGGTCAACGTAAATTTTAGAATCACAAGTAGAAATTTAATCGAAAGCATGGTAATGTCTGTAATAATCAGTGTTGCCAACAAAAATTGAATCTAGGTTCATCATAATTCAAAATTTATTTCCACCGATGTTGGACAAGAAACTATATCAATACCATCAGTCTTAAGTTTTAAGTTTTTAGTCTATTTCAACTGAGTTACCCTTAGTTTTATAAACTAATTATTAAAAACAGTTAAGAAAATGTGTGTGGGTTTTGATCGTTATTGTTGTTTATTCCACGTCTGAATCTTCCGAAGAGGATTTCAACTTCCAACAATGCAATAACAGGTCCTTAACAATATCCTATTCAAAAGTTGAGTCGTTTGAAAATGTACGAACAAAGGATAAAATCTTCTGCATATTAAAAAAACGTCCAAAGTCTGATAGCGTTAAAAGTCGCTCCTTAAAGTTCCTATACAGCCGTAAAAACTACTTAGAAGATAAAAATTATGACCAAAAGCGAGGAAACGGCAGCTGGTGACGCCGTTTCGAAATATTCCATTAGATAATCAAAATGCAAGAACAATTTCAGTTTAGTTTTAGTATGAACAATGACTTCCTCAAGTTTGGAAAATAACTACAACAAGCGCATATTTAAATTCGCGCCACTTTTCCTCGTGCGAGCTTTATCCAAAAGCTGAATTAGAGTCCTTATTCTGCACCTGCCCCAGAAATTGATGAATGATTCGTTTTGTATATTCGGCGGCGGTGTCCCGACCTGAATTCAACCTTGTAGTAAAAATCAATGCAGCCTTGGCGTGTTGTAGTTGCCATGGCGACGGCGCCCATTCATCCCGGTCGCGCCGCCCCCGAGCTGTGATTGCGAAACGCGAAGCCGCCGCCGCCGAATACACCGCCCCCGACGTACTACTGCCACGGGCTCTTTCCTTTGTCTACGCGACCATGTCGAAACGGGTACATGTTTACTTGCGCCGCCACAATATACGTTTTCCATGGCGGCGGCGGCGCTGCCAACCACCCATTCATAATTTACGGCCAGACGGAATATTCGCAAAACTAGCAATTTACCGGACTGATTCAATAGACCGGGTTCAGTGTGGTCGTTAAACGGGTAAATTTGTCCCGGTCTAGTGTTTTCTTAATTAACATTAAGAATTAAGCGAGGTTACGCTGTCTTACAATTGACTTTGACTCTTGCTTTGTTTGTCTTTGGTTTTACTCATTTATTTTGTAAAATTTTGCTATTTTCGTCAATTTGCTCTAGGTTTAACTCGTACGTACTTTTCACAATAATATAATTGTGCTCTTGACCATGTGTAAAATTAATCTTAATTGAAACACTCTTTGGCACCACTTAAATTAAAGATAACTCTGCAAAAATTGGCAGATTAGTGAGATTGAAAACACTGCCGCTGCCGTAACCAGTGAGGTCACCAGACTTGTCACCATGTGAGCAGATGTGGATTCATCTCTGACAAATCCATTCTCTATACTATGTTTTGTTTTTATCCAGTGGCGTATTTAGGTCCATTTCTTCAATAAAAAAACATTTAGGTATGGTTAATTCAGAAAATAAGGAAAAATTTATTAACCCCCAAAAATGGACAATTTTTATTGACAAGGGAACATTTTTTGTCGTACTTTGGAAATTTGTAGCACTTAACCCCTTTGTAATACAAATCTCTCTTCAAAATTTTAACCCTCTTGTGACACCTCAAATGAATTACTAAACTGCATCATCAACTGTTCTGTTAACTACTTCACTGCTCCACAACAGTTAAAAAAATTGGAATCTGATAAAAACAGATGTATCTGCTTTTAACTTCATTCTTTTTATCATATTAAAAATATTGATTTTCTCCAAAATGCGGTAGTTTTTTTAACTTTTTTCCAATCAGTTTATCTGAATAAAATAGCAAATCCAGTTCTAGCACAAGTCCTAAAATGCAAGATAGTTCTGGAAATTAATTTAAAGCACCTGAAAAACTTTGTAATGTCACCAAACATGCACTAGATTTTTAAATGTCTCCTTTATTTTCTAAGACATCTATTAAAAAATTATTCTGTAGAGTATTAAGGTATTTAAAAAGTTTCTCATTTTCAAAAAACGTATCCATCTTTACAACGATAATATTACAACGCTTAACATTACGTTGTCGCTTACTTTTTTCAAAGACATTTTTCAGTATTGTGTACTACTACTCAGGCTTTTTCTACCATTACACATCCTGAATTTTCTATAGATAATATTAATTGAAATTACAACTAAAAACTTCTTAAAACTCATTACCAAACAATTAAGAACTAAAAGAACTAAAAATCTGATCAATTACTATTACTAGATATTTTTTTAAATAATAAAGATATTTATCCCATATGTAAATATATCTACCACTGGGTTTTATCCCCTATCCACATTATTTCCAATATTTACACGTAATTACATGCATTTTAGTTCTCCGTAGTTACACCATTACCAAGCAAATTCTAATTAAACTATGAGTTTTCCTAAAAAATGTGATTATTATTGATTTCCTTCTGTTTTCGAGTTCTGTATTTTTAATTTTTTTCCTTTGAAAATATTTTTGAACAAATTAACTTTGCTTCACAATAATTAAAGCGTTCCAGAACGGAATAATTTCGAAAAAAATATTCGAAATCGATAAGATTTCTTTCTTTGTTTTTTCTCTTTTTCCTCATTTCTATTGGCCATGAAATTAGGTAAATCAGAAATTAATATACCGTGATCCTGTGAATAACTGATGGTTGTAGTCGTCAAGTTGGCAACAATATCTGAACTCATTGTGAAAACTTTGTTCAATAATGAAATTTTGAAATGAAGTTGGGGCAGGAGTAACAGGATCTAAACCCACACAAATTTAAATATTTTTAATTAGAAACTAAATATAGAAGAATTAAAGCTGCAAAGTGATGACACTTTACGTATCCAGTTGTCAAAGGGTTATTGATTGAGTCGAGCGCTGGAATATTTATAGAAACAAAGTTTTCCTAACATGCGCTAAAAGCAAAATCAAACAGTTGGACAAAATGACAAGAAGCAGTCAGCTCGATCTGATTTATACTAAAACCCATACCTTTATTGACAATCCAAGCGGCTGATATAATCTGTTTATCCATTTTGAGCAAATGTAGGTGCAATTTTTGAATTGAAACAAACTAGTAAGTCTGGCGTCGGATTCATTTTTATGATTATAGAGATAACGACACAAAGTATTCCCATTTCAAAACGTTTTGAAACACAAGACGAAACATTGAGTTACATGTGTAAATATTTTGATTAGACAAAAACATCGCAACTTAAATTGTATGAGGCTTATTAAAATTGTTACACGTTACTGACGGGGTGGTTGTGCCACATTTGCTGCTAAAATTCGAAATCTGATAATTCCATTGGTTGTCGTCATAGCTACACATTTTAACGGTACGTTAAATGAAATGGAAACACTCTATTGTGACAAAGGACTATAATATTACAATTTCGCCGAAACTATACAAAGTTATAATATTCTATTTTCAAGTAATCTGTTTTCCGATTCGACGCGATCCTGTTTATCAGTTTGATTGCAAAATTGCTCGAAATCACTCACTGACTACCTCAATTCATATCTGCTTCCCACTGGTTTATTCCCAATTTAGAGCAAGTAAGTTTTCCGAAAATTCTGCGCCATGTAATAAGTGCTTAACGTCCGCAACACTTTAGCAACAATGTAAAGTGCTGATGGTTTAAGCGATAAAAATCCAAAGGCATTTGTACCGTATAGCGTGACTTAGCGTACTCGATCAAGCCGCTTATCTGACATGGTCGAACTTGAAATCACCATTAGCACACGCCCGATCGATACGGTAAAAGTTCATTCAGTCACTATGAAATCGAAGTTGACCACTGAACGAACCACCAACCCCGCTTGACCAACAAATGCGATTTTTTCAACCATATGATAAACCTCACGTGCCACAACGCAGGTCTTATGACTGCTGTTACACAGAATAGCCACATCCTGAACGTCAATAGATAACCTTGATGATATAGATATTATCTGCGGTACCACAAATAGAGTTTCTTATTGCTAAGCCAAATATAACTTTGAATGCAATGTTTGTTACTCTTTCCTGCTGCAGTAATCAATGAATCATAGTTGCGACCATGTTTCAACATTCGAGCCATATTCCCTTCTTGGATGAGACACACTCTCCGTTTATTTACTCACAATTTAACACTTGCAACAGTTTGTAGTGCTTGTAGTAAACCAAATAATCAACTTCGTTATCACAAGTGATGTTTACCAAAACATAAGTTGTCAACTAGACTAAATCTTCTTTGGCATGCCGACAAATGTACTGAGGATAAATCACAAGATAAAACAGTGGCAAGGTGACCCCACAGAGCAAATTAAGGTTTTAATTAATGCTTTTTCTTCCAATCAATTATTTTAAGAAATTTTGTCGAATATAGGAAATAAATCGCAGGTTAATCAATTATTTTTTAATTTGGAAGATTTGGCACAAAATGACAAAATCCTGCTGAAGAGATAATATTTTGGTATTTGTATTTGAAATGAAAGAGTGCCTAAATCCGCTTGGAAACATAATTAATTCATGTTGCGACAAAGAGTGGATTATGAGCATATAATAATGGGCATTATAGCACGCCTGAAGTAACGTTGGTAACAAAGGTGAGAGTTACACCTCTAAAATCTTTTAGTTACTGCATTTCATTCCGCTGTGTCGTGATGGAAATTTTAGTGACACCACTACCATTCGTAGATCAAAGATTGGCTATTGTAAAATTTAAATCGAGTGTGTTAAAACGTACAAAATTACCATTTCGTTTATGTCGC
Source organism: Tribolium freemani (assembly GCA_939628115.1). NCBI lineage: Eukaryota > Metazoa > Arthropoda > Insecta > Coleoptera > Tenebrionidae > Tribolium > Tribolium freemani. Next base: position 10,911,190 of record OW626785.1, on the reverse strand, counting down.
TACTAGTACGTGTATTTTTCACTGGATTATATAACAAATGAATTATTCACGACATGAGTCATCCATTACTCTATTTGTGGAAAAAAATGCATGATTTGTGAGTTTATTCGCAGTTACAAGTATAATAAGCTGTAAAGCAAAGTCATTTATTCTCATCCTGTGATGGACAATTAGCCTTGCCGTCAAAAACAGTTTTAAAAATAAAAATCAATATTCGTTTCGTTTTCGCGCAATGTACGAAATTAATTACTACATTTACGGTCGAGTGGCCGACTATAATACTACTGCCATGTAAGAACCAATTGCTACAGTAGAATGGCGACAGAATGTGGAATTTGTAGGTTTTCAAACCGCCTGCAATCTGACATTCATTCGACCGAAACGCATAAAAAATAGCTTTATAGAGCAGCGGCCATTGATCCTGCCATACGTGCCTTCATCTGCACCAAAGTGCAAACAACTACATAGACCTGTTCAAGTCATGTAGAAACTTGCCAAAACGTAACAAACAAAGTGCTAATCCTGAATAAATTCTTCCCTAGTCAACAACCCTCTGTAATTATTTTGACACACCAACCATGAATGAAGCTTTTATACAGCTGGAGGCGAGAAATTTATCACATTTGTTTGATTCCAGTCTACACATTGATTATAGATTCCAGTCAGCCTTTCAACAAGCTCGGCAGTTTTCAGTAATGACTGTAAAGTAGACATGGCTATAATGCAATTCTAATGGGCGAATATGACACGAATAATAATTAACTGCAATTCTGACATCCCTGACATTCCCAGAATGCACGCGCGTTTCCACTAACCATTGTTCCATCTCAAGAAGCAAGGTCAAGACAACACGAATCGGTTCCAGGACAGGAAATTTATAACATGTACCATTCGTTTTACACAAATATAGATTTGAATAGTTTAGCATTTTGGACACCAAGAGAAGAAAAACTGCCAGATTGTGATTGAAGTCACTTCCTGCAGGAGCAGGTCTGTTTCTATCCCTTTGATTTCAGAAAAAGCTTGAATAGTAAAAAGACCAATTCTTATTTTTCCATTTCCAACAGCCCTGTTTCATATACGACCATACAGATGTTAAAAATTCGGCCAAGAAACATTACTTTAATTCTCCTCACCAAAATGTTAATTAAATGCTTTGATCGTCCCAACAATTTTGACAGCAAAGCAAAATAAAAAAACAATATTCCTAAAAAACGATCATAATTTTCTAGCACTTTACCTTTCACCAATTAAATTTTTTTGAAAGCAAATAACCAAGTGAACAAAAACGCTTGGTTCCATGCTTTTTGTTCGCCTGCTTGTATGTTTTCTACTTTTACTTTAACTTATTATTTGTATTTCATCAAATAGGTAAGAAATATAAAAAATACAAAATATACCTACACAATTAAGTAGTTAATTAGATTGTTAGATGAATTATTTTCAATATGTTATGGATAATGATTTTATTCACATCCTGCCACAAAATTAGCAAAAGTGTCAAAGGTTGTAGTAGTATTCTTCAACTTCAAACTAAATTTTTAACTGACTTCCACAATCATACAATAAGTACTTGCTAAACTACAAGTCATTCAATTAAGCTTACTCTAAAATTCAAGTGTTATTTTCATTGTAAGGCAATCTTATCTAAAATTAAGTCATTAATCACCGAATTCAGACATCTTCGTCAAAATCAATACTTATTTTAATTCAACTGAACAGACCAAAATAACTACTTCACTGTACAAATCGCTGAATTATCTTCTTTTACTGAACAATGTTTTAAAATGCAAAGCAAGCTGATTTTGATTTCATAATGGCAATCTTGATTAAAATATTCTTTGTTGGCTTATTCCTGCAGTTTTAATTAATTAGCTATGTTTATGCTGCTTAAAAAGTGCAATTATCACATACTATTAAAATGTCAGGGTTACAAATATGCAGTTCTGAATAGTTTAGGATTTAAGTCATCTACAGGTTTGTTTCAAGTATGAAAGTGAATGAATTTATTGGTCTTAACACAGAAATTGCACAGTATGATTAATTTAAGAGCACAGCAGTCTACTAGAAGAAGTTCTCCATTCACTTGAGAACAAAATGAATAGGAAATCGCAATGATTCTTATTATTTTAAACAATTCTTTGTAGAATTTGTTTAACAATAATAAGTTGACAAAATGCTATTTTAGTTACTTCAGATCTTTTGACCATTTTGAATATTTGGTTCTTCTTAATATATTTAATGGGCATTCGAATAAATTCCCTTTTCGTTTTGCTTTAAAGTCAATGGAGCTGCGATTAACAGCGTATAATAAATAACTGATACAGGTATTTAATTCATTCAGTTGTTGATAACGTATCACCGTGACAGACTGTATGATCCCCGTCATTAGTCTTTGGTATTAATTGCGTTAGTGACCCTGACCGAAGTGAAATAATCATGAAATCAAGGCCGATAAAACGCAGAAATAATTCCATGCGAAATTAGTAGAAGAGCGTAAATGCCTGGCAACACTGAAACGCTCGAAACAATGGCGTATAGTAACAGCGATAGTAAAGACTGAAATTTACTACAAGAGCATTCCTGCAGCTCAATCGTTACACGGACCCAGCTACTGTGCAACAGTCCAATCACGCAGTCGCCACAAACGACGTCGTGTTCTGTTACGTAAATCCGAGCGTTTCGCTGGTCGATTGTAGAGTTTAACTCGAAATAGAACCGAGGAAGGAATATGCAAATTGGTTTAATTTTTTAGCCATGTTTCGGCAGGAGCAGCGCTTTCAGCAGGAAGAAAGCTCGAGTTTGGAGAGCCGGTTTTTCCCCTGGTGGTATTTTTTCGTAATGATGTAAAGTCGAGTGGGAGCTAGCATGTTTATAAACAAGTTGTATACAGTGTGAGTGCAGTGGGAGAGAAAGAGATCGGGCGACAAAGGACAAGAAGAACCAATAAGAGAGCGCTTGGCAACAAGGCTAGAACCGCACTTTTCGATACTTTTGGTCGGCGGTCCCACAAACCGGCTCAGCTAGGCCTACATTCCTTAGGTGCGTTCCTGCTGGCATTCGTGGCCGATGACGCCACGGGGTTTTTTCCAGGCGCTTCCTGCTGAAGAAGCAAACAGGTGGATCTAGTGCTAACCTTATGGCTTGCAGAGATAGCTCGAGAAAGCACGAAACGGTGCTCCATGTGCGACGAAATCCGACGTGACACTCAACTGCAGGACATCGCAGGACGCACTCACCACACCACCAGCTGATTGCGTAGCCAAATAGGAACGGACTGCCGTCACACCTTCGCGTTACCGAGAAACTGAAGTGAAACGAAACGCTGAAGCTGATTTCGAACTGGCGGCTGGCGGTGACGGTGGTGGTGGCAGAGAATGAAACCTGCAATGTCCTGCTCTAGCTTGTGCTCACGCAGATGATATCCACTCTCTCGCACTTCTGATAATCGAACCAAGCCGTCAATTCTTAGGGGGTGATTCTTTATGCTTGAAAAATAGACAACGACACTACGATACGACCAAACCTCACCCAATTGTCTTTATTAAATAATCGATCCCGAATTCTTCACGTATGAAAGCACCCAGAGCCGCATTCGCATTTCATTTAGTTAAATCTTCAAAAGATTTCACTCCCAGCTTTGGCTCTGACACCAACTTTGTAATAAAGCTTTACAATCAAAATAAAAAGCTTCACTATTCCACAATTTATTTTATTTTTTATCAAAGAACTAATCATTGTGTAACAACATATTAGAGCAAAAAATACGATACAAATACAAACAATAGATACATTAATTACAAATAATTAAAATTTTGTAACATCTGGGAATATTTCCACTACTTATCTCTGAAACAATTGTTAAAAACAAACCGTACATAATATAATTTATCAACAAATAACTTCTTGAGCAATTAATCATGATGATTCTATAATCATAGTAGTTAATTAAACAAATCATAACATATTTAACTTAAGATGTAATTAGTAGTAATACAAGTACTAATCTACTCGCACATTTTTCCCCTGCAACACAAACAGGACTTATTTCTGCTTTTTGTTTGTAAAATATTTATGCTATTGGAAACGAAAACAATCTCAACATTATCTCGGTTCACAAAGCGAATTTTTACAAGTATGTCTAGGTATTTCTATCCTATCATGAAAAAAACAAGATACACCAAACTACTATAAAAAATAGTAAAATAATGTTTATTTTTCACAAATACGTTATGATTTTAAAACAAAAAGTGGCGGAGAATATTATCGTCTAGCAAAAACAATCTTTCGAAAACTCAGTGGCAGCCATAATCTCAAAAATAAAAATAAAATTGGTTTTTGCAAAGAAAGGTAGGTAATAGTTTAGTATTGGAAAGATATTGTTTTATTAGTACACACTAGTCTTTTTGATTCACACTGTACTAACATATAAATCAATATTAATAAATATGTATTAATATAAATTATGTATTACTCCTAGTTGTCATTTATAGATTATATGACTGCACCTAAAACGGAAAATAAATATAGTATAAAAAATCCAATTACATATTCGATAAATGCCGCAAACAGAATTATTTATTGAAAATTAGAAAAATCGGTAATGAATACACTTCTTTTATAAAATAAATGCCCATAAAACTGCCGGTACATTTTTGCCGTTTTCTGGGTTTGCAAAATCTCTAAGCGCCCATTTATACATTTATTTTCGTAAATGTCATAATCTTCCAGTTATTTTCTAAGTTATCGCTGTGTGGCGATATATTATTGATGCCCTATCACAAGGAAGAGTTTACTAAAATTGTGCATTTACAAATATCATTATTTATTACTAAATTTGTAACAATGTTTTATCTTATCTCCATGTTCAAACAAGTTTTGTAAGGTTCTATATTTAGCCTCGTCTTCCGCACAGATGCATTACCAACCTTATCAAGTGATAACGACCGTGAAGCTAAAGATTTCCTCTGCAGAAATTACGTTATTTGCACGGTGTGTAAAAACAAGCTAAAAACTAGTCCCGTTTAGAAAAAAAAATACGTGCCTGGTCGAGCTTAAAGGACTCTAATAACGCGAATTGCTTGCGGCGCCGTAAACAAATACCAATATTTACCCGTGAAAATTTAAATTATTTACAAAACACGTGCCCGGCTTTTCGGTTAAGTGATTCGATTAAAATTCGAGTTTCTGTTTCAAGTTTCTCGAATAGGGATCGCAGAGTTCTTTCCAGGGCCAGGAATAGACCGGTAGCGCGTCCCTGCGGTCGTCCTGGCAACTCTGAACCAGCTCGTTGACGTCCGCAGCAGAATCTACGACCTTCACCTCGCTCATCTCGATTCCACCAATCGTTTCACCTTACGTTACCTAGCCTGGGAGTTCGATTTTGCATTTACTGTTATCACTAGTATTACTACGTTTTGATATTCTTTGATGCATGATGGAAAACGCCAAAGCCATCATGAAATCAAAAGCTGCGGCACGTTTTGCGACCACACTCGCAAAAACTAGATGACTTCACTAACGTGTGTAGCAACGTTTGATTAAAACTGTTTGCCACCCTTTGTGCCTTGCCTTTTCAATGCCATTGTATATCAGCGCAACAATTGCGAGTACACACCAAAGTGCAACTTCGAAGCTTTCTTTTTGGAAAATGTCCTGTTTTTTAAGGAGATAGGGGACGGTTGGGCAAGTTGGATCAGCGCCGGAATTGAAAATTAATTATTATTATTTAATGAAACATAATGAAAAAATGATTGTTTATGTACAGGATCATTTAACAAAAGCAGTAACCTCTAATGATCCTTCAGATACACAGAGAACATTAGAAGACATCTAAATCTATTTGGTTTTGTTATTTATTGATAAAAAAAATTAAAAATACAAAGATTTTTTAAAAGTTCAGTGGGTCAGGTTGCGTATGAAAGATCACTAATCACCCGCAAGTACCATGTAACATTTTATCCACCATACAAATATTATATTTAATCGTGATTAACTTTAACTTAACTTGATTGCAAATAACCTCTATAATTGAAAGATTAAAAGTAATCTACCCCTTTTTTTTTCTTTGTAAAATCCGTAATAAAGCCTCTAAACAACAGATTTCACGTGGAAAAGAGCAACAAAAAAATAAGTTACAATTTCAATATCAAGTTTATTTTACTATTTAATGATTTAATTAAAAGCAGATTCTTAAAACTCAAAACAGTAAATATTATTTATAACACTGTATAATCTTGATATTATTTCAATGAAAATTGAATTATACAAGAGATAACCTAACTATGGCAGTAACTTGATCTTTAGAAACAAATATTTTCAATTCATGTTAGATAAGGTATGAGTATCAACAAAATTAATATATATTTGACTAAAAGTACTAGCTGCTTCAAATAACGAGCCTTACAAAAATAAAACACACAATAGTAGAGAATTTCATGCCCAGTGGTCCAATACAGCCAACTTTCCCGTAGAATAAGAGCTTCAAATGCTGCGGTTCCAATAATCCCCTTCGTTTGTTAGAGGCTTAAATATGTAATATTTTTTGACTCAAAGCCCGACGGAAAATTTATTTTGTGGGGTATTTGTAATTTTTTTCCTTTTAGTACCGCTTGATGCCTCACAACGCTCCCCCACATCAAAAAAGCTCCACTATGAGTTACGATTCCGCGTAAGAATCACGACAGAGACATCTCCATTTCTCTAGTTTAACAAAATGTGATTTATGAATTCTATTTCCTGTAGCTAGACGTTATTTACACTCGACATTCAGTACAATAGTGCTCTGGGGTGTACTGAACAAGAATAAAACTAAATAGCCCGAAAAAAGTATCAAATTAATTTCAACAACATGCATCAAAAGCGCCGACTCTGTGGGTGTTTCGGTATTCAAGCACCCTTCAAAAATAAATCTTTATGGGGCCTCCATGACCTTTAATATTTAATAATGTGAAGAAGGCAAGTATAAATTACGCATTTGTTATTACTGGATATTAGAGTCATAAGTATTTGAAAAAATTTCTTCATAGCTGTGCCTGAAATAACTCGAGACCAACTTCGATAAGTATAAATAAACTTTCAAATAGTATACAGTTTACTTAATACATAAGAAGAGCTATTACTCACTGCAAAAATAAATGCTCAACATCGCAAAAAACTGGACAGATGTTTGTTGTCAAACACGAAGAAAATCATAAACTTACACAGTGACTCTGTTGCTATTTGAACTATCTGTCAAGGTGCTATTATAAAATAGTAACTTCGCTCAGGTAGAAAAATCTCTATACCTCTAGAATACTACCAAATGAATTCTAATTCAACACAAACCTACATTCCCAATTTTGTCAGGTGCTAATTACACTAAAAGTTCAGGTGACATTCTAGAATATCGTGATTATTGCAAAAAATAAAAGATAAAACCTAATTTATTGCTGTTAATTATATAATTAGAGGTAGAGCAATGGGGCACTCAGATCATACTTTTAACTAATTAAATGTAACTTAAGTAATTAAATGCTCTCATTTTAATCATAAAAAGTTATTCTGTCTAATTCGTGCTTTTAGTAGTTATTAATTTTAAACCTTTTCTACTAAAAAAACACCCCATTAACGATTAAAATGCAATCGAGCAACCTCCAGTTACTTGTGGACCATTCGTAGGGACAAATCATAAACCATCCATCCGACGGATCAATAATATCTTGGAAAAAAAACTGTTCAGTTCTGTTGGCAACACTGAATAGAGTATCCCCTTTCTTCATATTATTCAGAGTTGCCAACTTATTTTGTTAATCACAGGCCAGTGGAACAGAAATTTCAACTACGATAGAATGCATGCATGGAGTCAACCTGTGGTAATAACTGGAATCATTCATACCGAACAAGGTTATTGCTTATTTATTTGTAAGCGAAGTGATGTAAGCTGTGAGCAGGATTTAATAAACCATTTTAATTGTTTTGTTTACCCAATTCATTCATAAGTTATTTAATTATATTGCACCTGTTAAACTTAGAACTATCGCAGCCTTACGTAACATAATTTACATTAAATTACATCTATATGGACATTAATTGCAACTATTTACCTACCTTAATAGAATTTACTGTAAACGCTTTTTATGTCGTGCTGTTAAAACAGCAATAATTTCAATTTAATCAGCATGTACTGAAATTAAATACAAATTTCTGCCAAAAGCGTTATTTCTTCGAAAGAAGTTCACGGCCCGAATTCGCACTAATGCCTCATTAAGAATGTGCATATGAGGCAATTAAATTAAACACACAACAGCCACTGTCTGCATAAATTAAACATTTGGGCAGACGGCTGTAATAATTAATATGTTGACTGCGTTCCGCCACCAAATTTTTACACATCCGTTGGTTGAAGGTCGTCTCACTAATTTATTGTCTTTATTTACCCGAACAATAAAATTGAACAGACAAACATGGCCAAATTCCGGTTCATCATACTACACTGTTCCTCATCGTAATTCAAGCAGCCCAAAACGGTGCTGGATCTGCAATTGAAATTCAAACCTCTGATTTTCCCACTTCTGGATGACGCAAAACACGTGGAATAATCAGGAATCGTTTTCGCATAAATATTAAATTTTTGATGCGGCCGACTTGGAGAAATGACAAACCGTTTTTGATCCAGGAGATTAAATCGAGTTTCAGAACTCATAAAGAAAAATGACATTTTTTCGCTTTGACGAGTTTTTTTCTATCGTTTCATATAATTTTTATGCCCCTTTGTTTACCTAGAAAAATGTTCAGTTCGGCTGGGGGAATTTACACTGCAGCTCCGTTGGCACGGCTATATTTAATCTCATGTTTGATTGCAGTTACTGACGAATAAATGAACGTATAAATTAATTAACTCTAATGATGGTGAAGTGAGGAGAGAAGTTTAAAAATGACGTGTCAGTCCCAGTTTAATTCCTGCCGACAGCAGTTTCAGAACAGAATGATTGAGACTTGCAAATAATTTTCCTTGACTTTCGTCAACTACAAGTTCTGTTTTTGGAAACTTTGCACCGACGCAAATAATTAAAAAGTCGTTTCAAACAGGGATTTAGCAGAGATGCGACAGCAGCGGCCATTCGTGCTGCAAATAGTCTGACAATTAAATTGCTCACTTTTGCATGAAAGCCCCTATTTCCTGGATTAGTCATAAATCAGATCCACAAGACGAGGAATTATTAATAATTAATGTGTCAAAGCTGTGTCGACTTATTATCGTCGTCGAATTCCAACAACTTGCTATCGCAAATATTGCAGGTTTTCAAAAAAAAGTAAGACGTGCATTCGACGCGAAACCGAAAGGTAATTCCAGTCGGCGTAACATTCTTGAACGATGGTGTAATATTTTATTGTTCGGCGATTCCATATCGATGTTGTGACGTGTTTGGTAAAAGATCATAATATTCAATTTTATGCCACACGAATGTCAACACAAGTTCGATGACCGCTCTGAAAACCACTTGCGACGTATATTATTAACAAATTTATTTTACTTCCGTTATTATTTATTAATTGATTGTCTTGCTCAATACCGAGTGACGCAACTAACCGATTGTACACATCTTAATGCAAGGGTTTAAAAAATCAAATTATTTTAACGACTCTTGAACGAAGCAAGTTACCAGCACTTGCTTATTAAGCTAGTTCTTATTCAAAGCCTTTGCCCCTATATTCTGTAATTAAATTTCTGGTTAACTACTAAGATGGTCCATAAATGCTGTTGCATTATTTGATTTAGAATCATACCTATTATCAAAAAGTCGTGAACGTTTTTATTGCCGTCTTCGAGGCATCAAAGCCGTAATATTCCACTAAGTTGTAAATTTCTCAAAGTAATGCAAAACATGAGTGATTGTTTGGTTGCAGACACATCACGATTCATTTATCTAAAGCGATAATTATTTTGATTGCATTATGTAGGTATCCACCTCATTAACTAGTACTTATTGTAACACTTACTTTTCTTTAATTAAGATAATTACTTAAAAAAATAACAATGTTACGATATACATACTCCAGAGTTATGTTGAAAGTAAAATAAACTAGGTAACAAAGAATAACATTTGCAATTTCATTTCAATTCTAACATATGCACATACCCATTAATTAATTACAGAACGTTTTTATCCGTTTATTAATCAGGATGACTTAATTTGTATCTTTTTTTTCGTTTATCGATCCAATTAGGTATCCCCACGATGCATTTTTAATTATTTTGTTGTTCAATTATTGAAATTATAATTACGGTGTTCTTTAAATAGAGCTGGAAACATCAAGGTGCAGATTCGTAGAAAGTTGTATTGTATAGATAAAATATGGTAAAAGTTATCGAACAAAGGCTAAATACAGAAAAACCTCCAAACTTGAGACATTCCAAAGTAGAAATCTAAAAATATTTCACAACGTACTACTCTTCCTCATTAAAAATTAATATTAGTAAGACAAGCAGGGGAAGTGTCAGGTTTAGTCTATTTTAATTGCCCCTGACCGAATTGAGGTGTGTACCTGATTTTTTAATGTTTCTTGAAAACAGCTTCTCAACCAAAAATAATCCTGACTTGATTAATTATTTATCGAGGATAAACGTTTTTTATACCATATTTGTGCATTATTATTTATTGCCTGCTTTGTTATTTATTTTTTTCCTTTAAAATTTTATTACTGTAATTATAAACAGGCAACATTTCCTATTTTGCTTTTTCATGATAAAATACCAACTTGTATCAAAAATTTTAATGAACGCATGGAGTTGCCGTTTTCATCGTGTCACAAAACATTGATCTAATTAGAGAACTTATCTCATAAATTACTTATTCCATAAATTAAGTTTGGCAATTGCAATTAGTGGAGTGCTCCTTAATTTAGTCACTTTTAAAAAACTGGGAATTCCTCACTCAAAAAATTTGTGCTAATATTGCTAGACAAGTTAACTCTTGTTCATAGCTGTTCAATTTTTTACCAACTTTGTATAATGAATTTGAATTATTATTGTATTATCCCCATCAATCTATTTTAGTAACTAATCTCACCATGTCTGGTATATTAATAGTGGACAATAGACAACAGAAGTCTTGTCTAGCTTCACGAATATGATTTCTAACACAATGTAGTAAAACCAACATAAGCGTTTCCAGCTTACGTTTCAACAGATCAAGTTTCAAAAAACTGGTGTTATTTATTTATAAACAACACGCGTAAACAGTACACACAAGAAATTTAATCCAAAATATTCTTTGTTCCTGTCGTTTGGCATGACCTAAGTTAGGCAGAGAACATTAGCAAAGGTCGATTATTTAATTATGGTAATGTGGAGTGTAATAAGGGACACCGAAAGTTTGGCGTAAATGGTAACGACGTTATCTTCCTCTAATGTTCCATCAGCATCGCAGCGTTTTAATTTCCGAACTAATTATGATGTAATAAGCGTGCACCGTAAATGTACACAGCCTTTGAGCTCCACAAAAGCCTAATATATCTGTTTTCGCAATCATTATATTGTTTTTGTCCGGGGAATTTAACATACCGGTCTAAATTTTTCCTCATTAAGTGCACATAAATACATGAAATGAGGCAAAATCAGTTTTAATGGGTGATACTCGCAAGTAAATTGATTGTCCATTCCATAAATTTCTCTGCGGACAAGTGACCAATTGATTCAAATCACGAACCACAAACAAAACATTATAAATATACGGACTAATACGGGCACCATTGTCCAGCGTCGACGCGCCGACCGCTGAATACAAATTAAATATTGTTGTTATAAATGTTATTGATCTTATTAATTTCATTGTAAAGCAGCATAATGGCGAAGGAGGCGATGCTAAAGCAATTTGCTTCGGCTGCGACGCACATTTGTAAACACCACTGACTCATACCTTTGTGCATTTCAGTTTGAAGTCAGTGAGTAAGTGAGTAATAATTATACCGTGGCTCATGCCATGCTGAAACCAAGCCACGGAAGCTCTGCTACTGCTGCAGTGCAAGCTTTTGCAGGATTATGCAGGAACTCCACCAAACTTGATAGTTCCAGTTCTTTTTCGAATTGATTATTATTACATTACCATACTATTGGCAAAAGTACGTCACACTTTTCTGCATTCGTGTCAAACTTATGAAATTTATAACACTCGGTTTACGAATAAAAAAGCCATTAAAATAAATCATTTGTAGATTGAGTCAACAAAGAAATTAAGCATTTTTACAGCATAATCAACCGTGATTGATAACAATATTTTATTTTTATGGTTTTCATTTCAATCGCTCGCTTTCAATCCTCGGTCGCCTCTAGTCGTGATTGAAATTGGATAAATTTGGGTTATTTATATTTTCTATTTTATTTTTTAATATACTCGTAGTACTCGTGATTTTACTAGCAAGACCAATAGAAATACCTGGACTCAAAATTAGTTTTTAAGACATAGTAAAAAATAACTTTAGCAGGCTCACCCTGTATGTGCAATCTGCGAATTTGACTTTTGGTCAAATAAAGTGGATTAAAAATATGTATTTTCGGTTCACTTTCATAAAAACCATTGTGGTGCAAATAGCGTATTCTTGGCATTAATTTTTATATAAGTTGTCATGGTAAGTGGTTATTCATTTGCACCACAATGGTTTTTATGAAAGTGAACCGAAAGTAATCTGGTTGGATTTGGAAATTAATATTAAACCGAGAAAAGCCCTATTTAAATTTCAACCGACAACAAATTGGAATTATTGAATTGGATAGGTATTAACTTTTTTCTTTTTGTTATATCCTTGAGTCCTTGCCTGCTAAACGGGTCACCCAAAAAAAAAAAAAAAGTATACAGGTGTCCGTTTTTCGAGCTCTACCATGGGAATCTCAGTTATTATAAGAAATACGAGGGCAAAGTTGAGCATTTTTATGCTGAACAATTACCTGAAAGAAAATTTGATGTGTCATTTTTAGTTTTTGAATTATTGAGAAAAATCGAAAATTTGTAATTTTAGTTTTTATCTTTTTAAGTGAAAACTAGTAGAACTAGATGTTTTCTGGTAAGACATTCTTCAGGCACATTTTTACAATAAATCTAAATCCTTCATCGCATTTTCCAAGGCGTTCTTGATGTCTAGTTGCAACACTCAACTTTGGTTTTTCTTATGGACACCATATTTAATACTTATATTTTTGAAAAGTCTTTTTGTTCCTGATTACAACGATGTATCACATGATATGATCGAATCTTACATCCTGATAAGAAAAAAGTGTTTTTGCAAAGAGTGCTTTGGAAAAAAACGCCAAAAATTTTGTTTAACAAACTAGCTTTTGACAGTTCAATTAAATATGCGAGCAGAATTTTTATAACTTTTTTTAAATAAGTAAGCTTAGCGTAAATGTAAACCTTCCAGATCCAAATTCAATTAAACTTCCAAAATCTAGTATATTTAAAATATTATGGTTGGCGTTTTTTCCAAAGCACTCTTCGCAAAAATGCTTTTTTTTTTTCATTTTAATTAGTATGTAAGATTCGATCATATCATGTGATACATCGTTTTATTCAGAAATAAAAAGACTTCAAAAATACAAAAATCGAATATAGCCTCCATAAGAAAAACCAAAGTTGAGTGTTGTAGCTCTGACATCAAGACGTCTTGGAAAATACGATGACAGATTTAGATTCCTTATAAAAAAGTGTCTGAAGAACGTCCTTGTTAAAAACGTCTAGTTCTTTTGGTTTTCGTTTAAAAAAATAAAAACGAAAATTACAAATTTCCAATAATTCAAAAACTAAAAATGACATCAAATTTTCTTTCAGGTAATTGTTCAGCATAAAAATGCGCAACTTTGCCCTAATTAATAACTGAGATCCCCATGATGGAGCTCAAAAAACGGACACCCTGTATAGTACTATTGTTCTCTTTTAAATTATAACTGTGTAGTTAAAATTGCTAATACACCAGCTTTTTAAAAAATCCTGCAACAAATTACACTTCTCTTAAGGGAACGGGAGATAAAAATATAAAACACTGACTAATGACATCTTTTATGTGACGCAAAATAATAATTATTTGATATTTGTGAACAAATTTCATGTCTTCAAAATCCAAAATGTAAAATAAGTAGGTCCTTAATATTTTAATAATAGAAATTGTCAATTCCAGTTTTTGTATGTTATAACAAGAGTACCTAACTTAACGATAGTCGACAATAAATAATTTTTAATTTCAAACAGCGATAAGAAAACAAAATTATAAATCATTAACGGGAAAGAAGGCGATTAATTAAAAGTTGCACCATATTTTAGTTTAGAAAGGGAAACTTCAGCTGAAGAGTGAACAACCATAAAACTTGCCCCAATTCGAAGCCTATTTCGAAAAAATAAATACGTTTCTTTACTTCCATTCAAATCCACTTCTGAATAAGCACAAAATCCACAGAAAACTACATTTTAACGATATTTTAGTAACATTGAGAAACAGACTCCAATAACTCTCCAAACTCAAGCAAGTGTCAGGAACATTATCAAACTGCCGGATTAACATAGGATTTAGCTATGTATTTACATTTCTAATTGGTTTCATTAGCGGCATAGACAGGGCCGGATTATAGTTGTGGGAGCCCCTAGGCTAACCCTTCTACCTTTTTACTAATTTTTAATTTTGTATGATTTATTATTTATTGTAGTTTTTTAACCAAGTAAACACAGGTAAAAAAATAAACAGTAAATAACTTAATAAAATTAAAAACAAATTATAAATAGCGAACGCAAAAAAAACATAATAACAATGAACAATGAAAATTCATTAATACAATCATTGTAATTACAATTTTTAACTGAAAAAAGTATGACTCCTATTAAACAAAACTAAATAGGTTTAAAAAGTGTGTCCTTTTAGTTTTTTAACGGTTTTTCAATTTCTGTTAACCTACTGTTAGTAGATTGTAGTATTGCCGCTCCGTATATAGTATTTTTTGTGCACTCTAAATTTTTAAAATAAATGTAAAACTTTCAAGCAAATTGTTCGAGTTAATAAAAAACAAGTAGGCATCCCATTTTGTTCATATAGGTACTTTAAGTGATGCTTAAAATATTGGTTTGTGTGAAAAATATGTTAAAAAAGTGTCGCTAACCCCAAAATGTAATTAATTAAACAAAAATAAAAATTGAAATAGTATACGTAATTTTGAGACTAGCAAGCTACACCAAGCTTGTTTTATTGGAATGACACTAGAAATTACAAAATTCCGATTCCTGAATATTTCAATGTTTATTTTAATTAATAAATCTACTATTATTAAAATATTTATAATAATTAAATTTGAGGAATCGTAGAAAAATTCTTAAAAAAGTCATATGTATAGAAAAAACAAAGTATATAATAGTAAACACTGATGATTTCTGTGTGAATAATGATTATTAATTTTTAAGATAGATATAGTAAAAATCATTTTTAGAAGACTCACCTAGTACCTATGTATATTGAATAGAATTTAAAAACTAATTTTCTTTTCTTTTCTCAATCCTTACCCACAAGCTTTTATTATCCAAATTTTGACTTCGTATTGATTTTGAATAAGTTATCATTGATTTAAACTCGAAAACGATCATAGACGACCGATACACAACTGAATGTAACTTCGTCATGTTTCATTTGATACTTATATTACTTTGCTTGAAAAATGTATTTCAAGAGATTTCATATCGGGAAAAGAAACAAAGCATGTTTAGGGTGTTTATGAATAACTGTTTCAGTAACTTGATATTTTATTTTTTATCAAGCACGTTGAAATCATTGATAAGTTGATAACGGCCACGTCTGTAAAAGGGTGCCTCAACTTCTAAAGGTTTTTTTGTTTTACTTAAGTTAATTTTATTTTTAATTTGTTTTCGTTGGCGCCCCATTTTAGCTGGCGCCCCTAGGCTTTAGCCTAGGTAGCCTAATGGGTAATCCGGCCCTGCCGAATAGACATGGTAGAATTTGATGTTTTGCCTTCGTGCAGCATCTGGAATCCAATCAAGTCTTGTAAAAAATAAAAACCTCCATCATCAACAAAATAATGGTAGTCTAATTACGTCGTTTATGTGTGTTTTACGAGAATCAGTAATGGGTCACTTTCTGGCTTGGATCCTGCAACGTGGGTTTAATTATCTAGTCGGGGGCAAGTCTATTTCCACATACTCAGCCGAATAGTGAACAAGCATGCAAATGAAAAACACAGGCGCTTGCATAAATACAGGAGAGGTCATTGGCGCCACCGTAAATACCTTCACCCAAGCTCTGCCACTTCTTCTTGCCAACACGCTCGTAATTTATTTGCGTGATTTTTATTAAACAGCGCATTTGCATAGTTTACTTGTCTCATTCAGTTTTATTTTTGTGCTTAACTTGTCGCCCAACAGCCGTTATGTCAGAAACAGGTTACTTCCCGGGTTAAAAATACCTGCAATATGTAATGAAGCCCACGCTGCAAGATATTTCATCCCGTCTCATAATCACGACCCGCTGGAGGCCGAAAGCCCAACTTTTCTATACCTGGAGACTCGAAAGTCGGAAAGCTCTAGTCTGGGCATGCAGACTGACTATCATCGCTCGGATTTTAGTCCAAACAGATAAGAACCAGATGATAAACGCAATGTTTATTAATGATTATTGTGGTCACGAGACGATATAATTGGTGAATCCCCCAAACATAACAGTTCGAATCTCCGCAAAACAAAAGACTTACTTGAATCGTCTGAGAAGTGCGCTCGGGCGTCCGCCCCGAGTGTTGCTCCAAATGGCCACAAAGCTACCACAAACACATCACCTACTGTCGAAAGCTAAAGAGTCATTTTTTTGGAAAAAAGCCGGCACTTGTTTGCTTCTTTCTGGACCGAATTACGTATCAACCGTTCCTAGTGCTCGATTTTACTGAGTGCGTACGCAAACACTTTACTACTACGCTACTACAGGAATGTAGCGGGGATACTACGAGAAGTGGACCTGGTAAAAGGCTCCGCATGAAAAGTGCTTTCGTGAGGCAAAACTTGAACGATCGGCTGCGGTAAGAAAGTTCAGGGCGTGTGGATGTTTTGAAGATGAGTGGATGAGATAGCGCGCCTCTGCCTGCGGAACGCAAGACGAAACGAAGGCTGGACAAGCGTGGAACTATTTTGGGTTCGGTTTTGGACATGTCTGTGGTCGGTAGACGGAAAACATTAGCTCTTGCAACGATTGGTATGCCGGGACGACGGCCGAAGGATGGTTGATTGTACAATCAAGCCAGAGGAATATTTGATAAAAAACAGCTTATTTGCTGGCGGTAATCACAAGGTGATCTCGTAACCGGTTGCCGAAAAAGTTGACAACTATTATTTCTAGCGTTTTATAAATACGACGTGTAAAACCATTGAAATACACTTTGAGTTGTATAAAAATATTGAAGTTTTTTTTTACTAAAGTCTCAACTTTTTTGGAAATAAAGGATTAAGGGTTGATGGTGACTAAAGTTAATTAATCAAACGTCGGATTAACTGATCCGATCACGCTAAACAGCGATTGAATTTTTAATTCACCTACTCAATGTGTTTTATTGTTGGGTTTCACTACTGTGTTTTATTCATCTTTCTTCTGCTACCTATTTCTTGTTCCTTGAACTCTTTTTTCTATTCTCTATTTACAAATACGTAAGTACACATATTATACGATTTTCGTTGATTTCCAAAGTACTCGTAGATTTGGGACCGACGATTTAAACAAAGGGAATTAAAATTAAATCCTCTATAACCCGGCTTTACTTGTTCTATTTTATTGTACTTTTGTATTTTTTTCTTACGCAACTAGATAGGTATATTTATTTTTCGTGGACGGTAGAACGTGAAATATTTGGTATTTTGTATTTACACAGCGTAAAGATTATTCAGTAATAAAAAGACAAAAATAATCACTGTTAAAAAGACGTTGAGTCAAAAAAAAACATAAAGATGAGCGCAAAGTATAAGTGTGTAATTAAATAATATCAAATATCAAGTTATCAACCACAAAGTTACTTTAAAAAAATCAAGAGCCAATTGACGAATAACTGAAATAATTAAGCCACTAAGCCACTAATAATTAAACTACTTTTAGAAATGATTTATTTTGAAATAAATTAAATTTTACGAGTAAATATGTAGTAGTATTTAGAAAATAAACAAATTTGTTTTACTTACCTGCAGTTACAAGAAATAGGGTTTGAATAGCTCTTGGGAAATTTTTAATTGCCAAAGGAAAAGCCGTAGGCAATACGTGTCTTTTAATACCCTTAATACCTAAATTAGCAAAAGGGCAGTTGTGCGCCCAAAGGGAATTAAGAATTCAGGGAAACACTTAATTTTAACAGAATGGATGAGTGGAAAGACAGTTCAAGTCTAAAAGAAATCAAAAACCGAGTCAGAAACTAAAAAAAATTGGTTAGTATACAGAGAGCGGCCAAATTATGAAAAAAATTTATTTATTCTTCGACACTGTCAAAATTTACGGTTTTTCTCCTGTGTAAGGAAGTTTTGACAACTGTCAATACGAAACGTCAGATTATTTTTAGCAGATTTAAAGCAATTTTAAGCCTTGTTGAGTCTAATTCAAAGAATAAAATGTTGTATCCAACTCGTTTTCGTGTAAATCGGTTTATTTATTTCACCTCGTGGATGTTAAACGTCTCGTTAAAACTCGACGTTTAAAAATCCACTCGTGAAATAAAAACCCGATTTACACTCAAACTCGTTAAATAAATAACTATAAAACTGTAAGTATTTTGTTTTGATAAAGGTCCTGAAACAGGTCAATTTTCTTTTTAAAAAGTGCACTACTCTTAACTTTTAAAATTTTATACTCTTTGGTTTTTGACGACATGGATTTTTTAATGGAAACCTCTAATGGTTTTTTTTTCTTCCACTTTGCCAGTTCCAAAATTTTTGTTGACAGTAAAGTAAATATTGTTTTACATACATAGAGAAAATAAGTGATAAGAGAAAAATTCAACAGGCATACTTTTTGGTTTTACTACAAATATTTAGTTTGTTTTAATTTGTTTATTATTATAATAAAAATGTTATTTGAGATTTGTTTGTTTTGCTTTGAATTTTTGCATGAAACTATTTCTTGCCATAACGTTAATTACTTAAATAACTTGGAGTTTTTATGTTTCACTAATTTTCGTAGAAGAGTAAAAATGTGTTGATTCTAAAGCAATAAGATAATAATTAATTATATACGTACCTAGGTATCATATATTTTCTCTCCCTCGAGCGTCCTATTTAGAATTTAATTTGTCTAAAATTACGTGTAGAATGTATTTTGATTTGCATTTAATTTCGTAAGGTTCCACATCTTTGGTGAAACAACTGGTATATCCTACGAGAAATATGGTAAGCTATTAATAAATAATAATAATCAAATAAAATACTTTATCTTACAGGTGCAGTTTTTTAGGTACATTATACCATTGTTTTCGGTGAGAGAGATCAAATTTCTCTCACAAGAGAGATAAAACTAAATTTGACAGTAAATCTGACAGCTTTATATCTCTTGTAAGAGAAATTTGATTTCTCTTACCGAAAACAATGGTATAATGTACCTACAATGGTATAAGATAAAATAAAATAAGATAAGATAAAATGTCGTATATCACACGTGATCGAAATGCCATTATAAAGCTCATGAGAAGTGTCCCACTCGAGCGCAAGCGCACTCGTAGGTCAAAATTCTCAGTCGCAAATAATGATGCATTTCTATCACTTATAATTTATAATATAATATACTATTATTCACAATCACATTGTAATTGGAGTGTTATCCACATTTATGAAGCATATAAAGAGACCTATTATTATCCACTAGTGAAATAAGGTAACTTTATTTTTTTGATTCCACTAGTGAAATAATGAAAATAAAATAAAATTTAAGTTCGATTAATTTCATTTTGTTAATATGGTGATTGTGGATAAAACGTTGTATTGCATTCGTGTTTTAGTCGCATTCTATTCACTTAGAATGTTAAACACTCGGGCTGACGCCCTCGTGTTTACTTATTCTTGCGTGGATAAAATGCTTTCTAAAACACTTATACAATAAATATATATTTTACTGAACAAATGTTTATTAGGAACAGCCAAAAAATATAAAAAACAGAATTGTATATTCGATTCAAATGTTGTTCTTCAACACGCAATCAGTTGAAATTATTTTTACATATGTATTTAGGCAGAATAAATAAAATACAGAATTAATTAAAACTACAATTTCTCTGAATTCTTACAAACTAATTTTCGTACATTAATCATGTCATGGAAGCAAAAATAAAAAAATTAAGAGTCGCCTTCAAACAGCCACCCTCTTCGTATGAATTCCTTCACAACAAAATAGGCCTTTTCTCGATGTGTCTCAGTGACTTCACTCTCATGAAAAATAAAGTCATGAAGCTCCAAAGCTTCCACCTCTTTGGTATCTTTATCAGCAGCAAAAATTGGAGGCAACATGGTCAAAACATGAAAAAATTCACCCTGGTGTACTACACTTTTGATTTCATTTAAGAATGATTCATAAGTGAAGAGTTTAGTCTCACATTTCAAGGAAACTAAATGCTTTATCAAACTATCAAAGTAGTGTAACAGCAGATCGTCGCAACTTTCTTTCAGGACCGAAGTTTGGACGCTGCTGAAAATAAAGAAAACCACGTCCCTTACAAACGAAGCGTATTCATACAACTGAAAATCGACAAATTTCACATCAGTGATTTGGTTATTCTTATCAAATTTGACCATAATATTGTTCACCCACAGATCGCAATGGGTCAAGGTTAGAAAATGACTCGGCGAACTCGTCTTGATATTTTTCGTGAAACAGAAATCGAGATTCTTCCAGAGAACCTCTTCAATTTGGGGCAGGTATTTTCGACAGACGTCATCCTCTTTGACGACATTTAATGATACGTTTATCATTTTTCGATTATCCTCTTCGTCCATCTCGAACACTTTGTATTGTTGTAAAAACGGCTCCAGTTTCGATTTAAATTGCTCGGGTCGCAGCATTTTCAATGCAAGACTTGTTGCGTGCATCTCTGCCATTTTTCCCAAAATAAACCGCCCTTGTTCAAGGCTAAACCCGACTGTTCTGTCCAAAGTTTGATAACCGTCCTTTTTGATATTTTTAATTAGCAATACTGAGCTTTCGTCAACCCTCCCTGTCGCGTCTTTACTCAACCTGGCCGAATAGAACTCAGGGAAACAACTAATCACATCCTTGACACCTTGTTCTTGCTGAAGCTGCCTCAGACACGGGATAATGGTCTGGTAAAAACCGACTTCGTTAGGAAAAGTGAACTGACTATTAAAAAGCTCTTGTATGAGTTTGTTTGACGGCGGCCTCTTAGCCACCGCGTGGATTAGTTTGTTTTCTTTTTCATTCTTCACAGTGATGTCCACAGCCAGTAAAAGACTGCCATAATTGTCACCAGAAGCTGTTAGTCGTGTTATTTTCGCATCAACAAAGGCATAATTCTTGGGAATGATCTCTGCGATGAGATTGTCTAAGTTTTCTATTTTATCAGATGACATCTACAAGAACTATTGACTACTACTTTATGGCAAAAAAATACTTACAATGAAGTCTCACACCGTCACTCCGTAATAATTCAACTCGATGTACTGAGATAATGTGCAGTCCCCCTTTTATTAATGAATGAGGAACAAGGTCGTTTCTCTTAGATAGTGTTTAATTAGTGTCTTTACGTAGAAAAGCTTGCTTACATCGAATCCTTTTAGTTCATACAATAGGAGAGTGGGTAAATAGGACAGGTGAAACAGATTTTGGCTTTAGATAATTAAACTATTTGAGTAGTTTTGTGTGTAGATGTTTTAATAAATTGTAAATCAGGAACAAAATAGGGGGCTAATGATCACGACAAACACTTATCCAATCGGTTTTAATGTAGTGCTAGGGGAACTCGGGGTGTTTCAAGCGCTCCAATTATGTTTACATTTCAAATCTGGCAAAGCAACGAAAAATAATTGCTTTATAAGCAGGTAAAGAGCAAGTTGTTTTTACAAAGCAATTATTTTTTATGAAATTATAAATTTAAAATACAGCCCAGCTCCCGTCTTCTGTAGCTCAGTTATTATTATTTTTGTCTATACAGAGTGTCCCAAAAAAGTGTGACGTCATAATAATAAATTTTTTGAGTGGCATGCTATTATTTTTTGTGCTCATTATGATACCTTCTTACATGTCCCTAAAGTTTTTTTCAAATCGGTTCTTACTAAATAAAATTAAAATAAAAACCAAAAAAATCGATTTTACATCTTTAGTTTTAAAAATTACTAAAACATAGAAACAGTGCTTTTTTGATGACATTATTATTAGGTACGTATTGAACAAGATCTAACGGACTTATTAATTAAGCTTGATTGATTTAAATTACTACAGGGTGTTTAGAATTTATTTCCAAAGTTTTAAAACTTTAAAGCTTTTTATTTTGCTTATTTTAAATGGCAATTTCTATTTATTTTTGTCAAGTATTTTAATGACAATTTTAATGAATATATATCGAAGATGGTTTCAACACCGTTCCTTTTTATGTCAATCGATGCAGAATTAAAAAACATTTTTTTTTGTTATTATATCTCTATTGCAAATCCTAACTGATTCAGTCAATGCCAAATGACTAATGATAAGTCGAACATGGTTAATGTTTTTTACAAATATCTCCGAAAGTGTTAGGATTTTCAATAGGGTTGTGATAACAAAAAATGTTGCTTTTTTAATTCCGCATCGAATGACCTAAAAATAAACAGGGTTCGTCTATAAAATAGCAGACAAAACAAGTTTTTAGTAAATAACTCCGAATGTGTTAGGAATTACGTTAGGGTTGTAATAAGAAAAAATGTTCGTTTTCTAATTCTGCCTCGAATGATGTAAAAATAAACAGGGGCTGCCATTTGAAATAAGCAAAATAAAAGGCTCTAAAGTTTTAAAAGTTTAGAAGTAAATTGTAAACACCCTGTAGTAATTCAAATCAATCAAACTTACTTAATATCTCTGTTACACCTTGTTTAACACTTACGTAGTAATAATGTCGTCAAAAAAACACTGTTTCTATTTTTTATTAAATTTTAAAACTGAAGGTGTAAAACCGATTTTTTTTTAGTTTTTATTTTTTTAACAGTAATCCCAGAACCGATTTGAAAAAAACTTTAGGGACATGTAAGAAGCTAAAAAGGTCATAATGAACACAAACAAATAATATCATGCCATTCAAAAAAGGTATTATTATGACGTCATACCTTTTTTGAAACATTCTATATACAGGGTGATTCTTAAATAGACCGACAAAATTTTGTCACAGTCTTCCAAGGATAAGTAGAGACGATCTGTACCATATTTACGTTTTTATTTCGTCGGAGTAGAAACTCCTTAATCCGTGCCACTTACGACGCTCATGAGTTCAAATTAGTTGTTTTGGAAAAAATGTGCTCGTTTTCATCATGAATGTCGATAATTCACCGTGCTCATTGTTGCATTGATCAAGTACATTGTCATCAGATGATTATTATGCTTTCCACTAACTGTGCTAATACTACTTACGAACACATCAGTGGCGTACGCTTTATCTCCAACATAACTTTAAAAAAATTTATTTCGAAAACGTTTATACAAGGAATTTTTTTACTATTTTTCCCGGCATGTACTCATTTGACACTACCATGAATTTTGTCGGTCTATTTAAGAATCACGCTGTATAATCAAAAATATTTTCCTGAAATGTGTCCTAGAGTATAAATAACATATACAAAATATCAAAACTCTAACTTTGATAATAACTGAACTACGGGAGCTGGGATGAACCACCCTGTAAATGCAGATTAAGGGTGTTGATGCCGTTTTTTTTAATTATGTAATTAATTAATTATTATTGTTTAATATCAGTGAAGTGCCTATCCGATCATTTCCCTAAAACGGGAAATACTGTTAAATTTTTATTTTTATTATAAAACTCCCTTGAAAACTGAAAAATATCCAATATACTAGTATACAGGGTGAATTTGATAGTTTGGAATTTAATTTTAAGATGTGATGGTCGAGTACAAAAGAAGTCAAAATAGCTCAACTTGCCTTATCCGAATGTTTATAATTTCTGAGATATTAAGGGTACACTTTAGCGTCAAAATATTCGTCAAAAAAATGCAGTGTAAACGAAGCTGGTGTCTTTTGACTACGTTATTCCTAAGTTTGCATCGCTAATAGTCAATGACATTTGAGAGAATGAAATTCAGTGGTATCATCGACAAAAAAAATGGATGCAAATTTTTTACATTGTTTATAATTTTTTTAACGTGAAGACAGTTTTTTTATGGCTGTTTATGCAAATTTTAACAAAATTTCTTTAAAGGAATGTAATAGGTTTTGAAGAACTAACCTCAAAGATCATATTTTTTTACAATTTTAGTTGAAAAAGTTTAAGGCTGTCCCGTAAATTCTATCACCCCGTAAAATATATTCCAAATTATCACATTCACCTTGTACAAGGCTTTACTTCATTTTTTCCGCGCATTTTATTTTTTCTTTTTTTTTCTTTGGCAACCGTCTTAATTATTGCTCTTTTATTTGCAATGTAGTCGTATTTAATTTATTGTCGAATTTCCTAGTTTGGTAAATGTTCTGTACACAGATTCAGATTAACTAAATCTAAGAAAAAATGATATGAAGTGCCGAAAAATACAGGATGTTCCGTCTAAACCCCACATTAGAAGTATTGAAAGTTCTAATAAAGATATTTATCTGAGAGTTGGTACTCAGGCATAATCCGTTGAGTTATGTTCAATGAAAATATTTTCAAGATGGCAGCACTTTCGGTTATACCGGAAGTCGATATTAACTTTCTTATTTTAAATGGAAAGCTATGTTTTTCACTGCGTTTTTGGATTAGTTTCTTACTAACCACAGCTATTTTTGCATAGTTTGCCATAAAAACATTTCTGATTAAACTTAAACGACAAACTCTGTTCAAAATTGTGTTATCAGACTGTGAAAACAAAATAAATTCATTGGGTGTTGGTTTGAAAAACTTCTCACCTTTTTTCATTCGTTTCCATGGCAACCTATGAGAAAAGGCCTATGGCTAATGAATTTCTCAATCCCAACAAAAAGTTATTGTAACTTGAAAACTATTAAACATAAGTATAGGGAATGTTAACACAGATCGAAGCAGAATTAAATTCTCTACCATCTAGTGAAATAAAACTTTTATCATTTCATTTGAAAAAAATAAGTTATGGGTGCTTAAAGTTTTGCAAACTTAATTTTAAAAATTTGGAGTTTGTTATTCTTTTTTAAAAATTTGAAAACACCAAAGGAAAGATCTAGGCTTTCTCTTTCAAATGAGCTCACAAATATTTCCAAATTTTTAAAAATCGCAGAGTTATCGATTTTTGAACTGAAAGGTGCAAATCCAAAAAAATTTTAAAAACCATAAATATTTCGTAAACGGCTAAATTTAGATATAGGGACAGCTTATGAAAACTACCTTAAAGTAACTCTAGTAATTCAAAAACGCATTAAAAAATATAGCATTTCATTTAAAATAAGGAAGTTGATAGCGACTTCCGGTATAACCGGAAGTGCTGCTATCTTGAGAATATTTTCATTGAGCAGGACCTAAAAGATTATAGTTGTACACAAATTTTCAGATGACTATGATTAGCAAAACTCTCAATACTTCTAATGTGGGGTTTAGACAAAACAGCCTGTATAAACCTTTGAAGAGCTAGGTATAACTTGTGAAACAATTTTTTGTCTTGGGAACTTTTAGCTCAGTTGGATGTCTTTTATCGCTACCCAAGAGATGGTCCTAGACTTTTGATTACCCTGTATTATTTGTTTTTGTTAGGATGCGATTCGTGCAGTGTGATAATAATTTTTAAAAATTGACACGCGAAGAAAATATCCAATTATATCTGATATTTAACCGATAATATTCAGTTTCATTTTTATTTACATTCATGGTATTATCATAAAGTGATCATTTTCAAACAGCAGTTGGTTATTCCTGTTTGGCAGCAAATGAGTTGTGCTTTTTTACGAGTTGTGGCACTTGTCTATCTATCTCAAAGGCGCTATTTACGAGTAGGTAATCAGAGACAGGCCAGGTTTAGCCATTTTTCAAGACTCAACTACCTGTGGTGCTTTGTAGATCGTTTTGTCCTACACACCTACATCGAGTGGCTCCCTGCGGTGCCATTGTGAGATTTGCTGGACTCTATTATTTGGCAGTGTCTCTTTACAGTCGACTTGGTTATACTTCATTGTTTATTTCGTTTCACTGTTGCTTTGTTCGTGGAAGGCGCCGTGGTCGTGCCGCTAAAAGTATTCTTTTCTTCGAAGGTCGGTCTGGTGTCATTCTGCTCTCGAATTCACATGACTTTCGAGTCACAAGGGCCGAACGATTTTACCCATTCTTTACAATTTTTGACAAGATCATGATTTTGCAGAAATGTGCCTAGACACCTGCCTAAAAAATTATAATTTTTCATCTTCAAAAAGAAATTAGGAGTTGTTTGCATAAATTTAATCTTTTTTGGGTGTGAGGTGTTATATTAGACCTGTTGGGGCGAACAAGTGTCTATAAAATTTAATGGTGTTTTGATGAAGTCGAGTTTCAAAATTAACAATAGCACAAAGGCGTTATTCTTTATTTGGGAACTTGCTAGGGATAAAAAGCGGCAATAAGTCTATTTGAGGGATGAATAGGAGCTTTAGAATGCTTTATGTCTGCGGTTGGTAGAAAATTTTAATTTACTGATTTAGGCTGTGGGAAAAAACCGACTATTACTTAGCATTTTGATTTGTAGCTATGTAATATGATAGTGACTAGTATTTTTATCGTAGATCCTGTTATTAATCAATCAATGTGTTTAATTGTGAAACCGTTGAAATTATCTCGAAAGACGAATATAAAAATACCTATATGTGTGTACAGATAAAGGAAAACGTAGGTACTATAAATATTATTTTCGACTGATAAAGCCAATATAAATGTACATGTAATAAATACGTACAATATCTCATTTATTCATTATCTTGCTGCTAGTTTGTGCTCAAAGGACTTTGTTCTCGGACTGAAGGTGGAGAACTAGAATTGGTAGAGTACGAGTATTTTAGTATTTTAGAAAATGTACCTTTATATGACCTTAACCGTAAAATAACGCAAAAAGAAAAGCATTTTCAATGAAAAAATATCAGTAGGTAATGATTTAGTGAAGATCTTTGAAAGTAAGAATTTTGCAAATTCATGTTAAGCAGATAATTTTATAAGATTTTGTTTTTCTAAATGATATCAAAATGTAGTTAAGCTTTTAACTAAAGTTTCTTCCGGTTTGTCCTGTTAAATAAAAACAAAAGATAATTTTCACAATTGTTTATTAGCGCTTTAATTTAGTCTACAAACCGAATAAACAATGTCATATTTCACCAATTTTAGAGTGCATTGAGGTCCAAGATTATCATTAATGATGATTCATCCTCTTCTTTGAATAACACTGCAAACATGTATTTCATAGTTCTAAATTAGTTTCTTGGAATAGTTTTAGAGATAATGAGCATGTAAATGTAGTGCAAAAATAATTCATACGACTCACGAACGACACGAATCTTTTTCATTTTGGCTTGATAATAAATTGCAAAAGCAGGGATGTTTAGATTTAGCATCACAAAGAAAGGTGTGAGGCATTATTGTATTGTAAATTTACCAACATCAACATCCGCATGCATTAATTAACTGACGACTTCCACAATTATCATTTCGGTTTTTATGGATGTTTTGAAAGCATATGCACATAATTAGCATATAAAAGAGTACTTAACTCAAATTTTACGATGAGTCGCAATAGGATTAAAAGCGAGCGTATAATGAGGTTAATTAAAGCCAGTTCAGTGTTAGTTGAACATCTCTGTAATTTTTTTATGCAGAGAGATACACATTTTCAGACGGATGTGAGTCATTTGAAGCACATAGTATTTTGATTGCGAACAGCGAAAACTATTTTTTATCTGAAACAAAGCATCCGAATCTACAATGTGAGTTATATTTGTAGCAAGACTTTGAGTCCTGTTTGAAATGCCGAATTCTAAAACCTGACATCTTTACATTCCGGTATTCATCAAGTAATTTGTGATTATATCTACTATCCAAACATAAAGGAATGCTGGAAAAAAAGAACAACTTTTTGTCGAGTTATTCTTTCCATGAAATTGTCTAGAACGGCTTAGGATGAGATTTGGAATTTCAATTATTTGAGCTTAAATTGACTCCGACATTAGCAAGAGATGGACGATGAGAAATTCAAATTCATTACTTAAACTCGGCTTTAAAGTAATTACTACGAAAAGAAATGTGAATTAAATATTTTTGATGCAAATTAATTCCCAGATAAGAATGAGTAGGTGTTTGAACACCTCATTTTGCAACATTTTTCAATTGCTAATTTGAAAAATATTTCCTTAGATAAAAACTACAGTTGGTTGGATTCGATTTAAATTAAAAGGAGTGACATAGTAGTTACTGTTAAACCCCATGGAAGTAATAGTTTATGGTTAGTTTAAATCAAATGGTTCAAACTTTCAAGGCTGTCTCGCGCCGTTAAGTACATACTCTAATAACCGTTGATTTAACTTGTGTAAATGTTCAGGTTGACAGAAATTACAGGGTTTGACGAAATTGTTTGATTTGTCTGTTTTCATTACATCTTCGGTTTTAAACTTCCAAGAGGTTGTTATTCACTTTAATTTTGCAATTGAAATCAAGCTGGAATTAATTAGGTACCAACAAGAAAAATCCTGTTGATGGCGCTACAAGATAACAGTAGAATTAAGTAGTGAGTAAAATGTTATCGTGTACAGTTATAAAACTTTAGTATGCTTGAAAATAAAGAAGATGAATTTTAAAAGGGAACGAGTCCTGATAACAGTTAAAAAGAGTTAAATACAAGAAGTAACATAATTTAAAATTCTGCTAAACAAAGGATTGTTTTAATAAGACGAAAAAATGAGATCTTGATAAAGTTCGTAAGCCTTACAAAGTTAGCATGTTCTTGTTTCTCTGTAGTGTTAAAGATAAACGAATTTTAAATGTTTATAAATAATGAGTTGTAAATTACAACGAGAACTTAAATGTTAACTGCATTTTACACATAAAAATAGTTTACATTAACATTTATATTATTATATTGCGCAATAAATTTTTTAAATTAATTAACTAAGTTGATGTTTTGAGACATACATGGTCAAAAAATTCAAAGAGGCAATAAAATTAAAAAACTCAAATCATTGCTTTTATTTGTTTACTTAAACTAGATTACGTACAAAAAGATTTTTGTATAAACACTACTGTTAGTAAGAAGACGTATCATTATTTACCTAATTAGTAATTCCAGAGTTAATATAATACAAAAATTAATTTGTGATTTTTAGAGACGATATGTATGCAACCAAGAAAACAGATCGAGTGTGTGTGGAGCAACCCAAGGGGAATAAAAGGACAGCGATTTTTGATAATATTAAAACACAATCTATTGGCCAATGAAATAGTGTGTTGATTACCTTTTTGTTTTTTTTTAATTATCATCATCATAAAATATAGTAAATACTCATAAGTGTAACAATAAAGATTTAAAATAATTTATCGTTTATTTTTCCAAAAATAACAGAGGAAGTTTAAAAAAGATAAGATGCGTGATATTGTTTTAAACGCCTGTTGGTTTTTATGTAAAAGTATTTAGATAGGTCGAAAATAAATATGAATAACGAAAACTAGGTACATTATAAAAGTAAAGACATCCAAAATAGGCCAAGTTTTGTATGGGAATCAAGCATAATGAATAGATACTTGAATATCCTACTAAATTAAATATAAGAGAAGATACAGTAGAACGGAGAGCTAGGTCATGGTTATTATTTTTTTCTTGACCTTCGAACAACATTAAAACATTTACACCAAAAGTAATACATTTTTATTGTGTAACAGGGAGGAAATAGTTTAGTAATAATAACAAAACTTTAGCGTCATGTTTCTCAATAATGTTAATTGAAAAAGATGGTAATTTAGATTTTTAGTTAGGAAGCCGCATAATTCATAACTCTCGTTTTAATGTTTAACTTGGAATAATTTCAGCTGATAATAAATAACAAATGCATTATTTAAAAAATTTTAACAATCAAACCATAATTAAAGGATAAATCATTCTTTTATTATTATTATTTTATTACTTTAATCCGATTTGGCAAGTATTTTCAACAGAAACGTAATAAGAATGTACCTAATACATCATTCAATTAAATTTGTGATCAAAACAGCCTTATTCCCAAATTAGGTTTGCAACACTCATATTCTTCAATGCTGCCAACTTTATTTCAACGTTAGAAGCCGCAAGGTGCAATTTGAAGTATGAACGAGCAAAATCACCAATGAGATATTTTTAGGCATTTGGAGCACTTGTGTTTATGACAAATTAAACAGTTTTGGTGTCGATATCTAAAAGTAAACAGAAACGACAAGAGTTGTATCACATGATTTAATTGTTTTTACAGATAGGATACAGAAATACGTGTATTATGCGAGAAAATATGGCAATCAAATTTGACTTAAAATATGATTACAGCTAACAGAACTGGCCTACTTTACCAATCAACAGCCATCTATCCAAACAGATGGTAACAACACTTTTCTAACACCAACATCTCTCTTAGCCTATCTCTGACTTTCATCTTCATAAAATACATTTATATTAGTATAATTGATTTAAATTCCAACAGTGATAGAAACTTTATATAAAACAAGCCTAGGCCCAGCCTAAAATTCTGCCATAAATATCAAATTTCAATTATATAATAATCATATAATGAGAAAAAACAACGTTATTAAAAACTATAACACATCACAGACTTAAAGCAATAAAATTAGAAAAACGGAACACAACAATTGTACTTAAAATAGTACTCGGTTCGTACAATGAGCCAACTAAAGCTAAAGAAGAATCACATAAATATCATATCTAAATATTTCGATAGTCCTTCCGTCGTTTAATTATCATTAAATACGTGGTAATCACAAGACATGGCTAGTGCTATTTCGAAAAAATCCGGAGATTACAAAATAGTACTTTAGTCGAAAATGGCAGACCAACAAGTCAAAAAGTTCAAAAGAAACCTGTCGCAAGTTGTGCTACTACTGCACCGAGTGTTCTTCTTCTGTGGACAATCCATCGCCCTAATACTGCTCTGAGAACTCAAAAGTTTCGGCTTTTCCGTCCCGATGACTCGCGGCTGGGACATTTTATGAGGCAACTCCTCCACCGGCCGAATTTTGCTCTTTTCCTTGATGTAAAACTGGATTTTGCGCCACTCCTTCTCCTCCAGGATGTCGCTCCTCGTAGGCCCTTTCTCCCCGTAAATCGTCCGGCTGCAGAACTCCTTCCTGCTCATGAGACCGTACCTGAGGCAAAGCAAATAGAACTCTAATATACCTAATAAAACATACAGAAAGAAACAAAAAAGAAACTTTAACTTTTTCTTTTCTTAAACAGATTTTGTAAAGCTCTGATCAAATGTATGTTAGTCACAACTGAATTTGAAAACTATTTGTCATATTTCGACATGGTTTTGTACAAAAATAATAAATTCTGGGCTCCTAATTGAATTTGCTAATTTTCTGTGGAATATTTAAAACTGTGAAAAAGTAGTAATAGAAATGCCTTTCGGTTTGGAACAGAGCGAACGTATATTACATCAGGTTTTATACGTAATTATAAAGAAGGTTTCTGGTTTTTGGGATATGCATATGATATATGACTAAAAAAAATTTTAAAGCGAAGCCTCTTAGAAGTAAATAAATAAATGCTACCATGAGTTACATCTATCTCAAAAAGTAGAGCTGACAGAAAAAATCTGTTGCAAGTTTTGAAATCAGTTGCTCAAAAAAATCTGAGGCATCAGAGAAGTATAAAAGACTAAAAGTTGTGTAGTTTTTCTACACAAACGCTAACATGAGATATCTCAAAAGCTAGAGATGACAGAAAAAAAATTGGCAGCGAGTTGACAGTCAGCGTATACCTAATATGTTGCTTAATTAATAATTTAATAATAGAAAAAAAAAAATAGAAAAGACACATCAGTTGGCTCAATGGTATTTCACTTAAGACAATTTTTAAGAATTTGACGCTTCTATTATGTTTTTTACAAAAATGCGTCTGTAGTTGATAACTTGATACTTTAATGAGCATTAAGCTACAACACGTTTTTAGACATGATTAAAGATTCAGCTACTGTTTGGCAAAACAGAATAATTTTAGAGCAGAACAATAATTGATTATATTAAAATTTGAAGTTTCAGCTACTGTTTGGCAAAACAGAATAATTTTAGAGCAGAACAATAATTGATTATATTAAAATTTGAAGTTAAAAAAATTAAATCGACATTAAGGACATTAAGGTTTATAGAAGCGTCATTAATTTAATCCACAATTAAATGCGTGATTAACTGATCACGTGACCAAATTGCAGCAATTTGGTTGGTCCATTCGCGTTGTTAACTTTTAACAACGAATTAAATTTTAACAGAGCTTTCTATAAACCGGTTCTTATTAGTCTTTGAATTAATCTAACTCAAATCATTTTACGTGATCGTCACCTAACACAGCTTCTATGATTTCTTTCTTTTATACAGACTGATCCAGAAATACTGAGTCTGTTGGCAACAGATTTGAAAGTATTTTTGTTCGTAATTTGCAACACTGCAACCGAACTCGATTTTTTTGGCATTTACTTGACGTACAACCCCACAAGATTGTTGATTTTTTGGTAACGGAAAGCGTACTCCATTGGTATCCTTTAAAATTTAACTCCAGTGTTGCCAACAGACTCAGTACCCCAGAATACATACTTGGAAATACTTTTGGTAATTAGTAATTATCTAACCGATAATAGGGTCTATACTCAATATTGTATCAACGTCAGTAACTCAAACGTCAGTTAAGAAAAAATAATAGGAGTAATATAATCAATCAATATTAGGTACTACAGAAATGACGTTGTTTTATTAAATGTAGTGTATAAGAGTATAAGTAAACGTGATGTACAACTGCTCTTTCTCAGTTTGTAATAATTAATATAACGTAAACCATAGCACTTTAATAAATAGTGATAAATTTAATTAAAATTTCAGATTAAAAACTGAAAATCATGTTTTGTCTGTAATGTCAGTATTTCAAAAAAAATATTATTTTGTGATATAACATGATAAAGCTGACTGATAAAAATATAATTTAATTTCAGTTTTATTTTTATGTAAATGAAATATTGTAATTTATTAATCCGAGAGATTCGAACAAATCTGCTTTTGATGTCGGTAGCATACCAATGAAATGTTGTCGTTCTAAAGCAATTTTACTAGTATTTTGAATTTCTTCGCCAAAAACCCGCCAAATCACGTTATTTCAAACGGTTTCGTGGATTTTTTTTATTATCTTTAAAAAATCCTCCGCATTTCCTCAGCCAAATTCGGGGAAATTCTATCTAAATTTTCAATGTTGCCAACTTAGTTTCAAAGCCAAAGCCCGCTTTGATCAGAAATTGAATTAAATTGGAAGCATATTGCATCGAAATAATGGGAGGCAAATTGCTCAATATTATTATACCTGGGGGCGTAGCGCAGCTCCCGCACCACAGCCTTGATGTTGACCATGTGGGGCTGCAGCGTCCGCCTGTGGCACTCCTTGGTGGCCCACTTGAGCACCGTGGCGTACACAAGCCCCTCGTTGCGCACCTCCAGCGTGTCTCTGGTGATGATGGCCAGCAGGTCGGAGTAGGACAAGTCCAGGACTTCGTTCTGCTTCAGCACATAGTCGGCGTTCTTGTCGATTTCGAGTAGGCAGTTGTGTCGCAGATTATCCGTCAATTCTTGAACCCAGTCTTTGTCTCTCAGATTCTCGTTCTCCACGATGGGGGGCGCCGACGGCTCGAAGTCGTTCGGGTTCGAGCTCGGCATCTTGCATTGGGACAAGTGCGAGAATATGGAGAGGACGTTGCTGCGATCGAGCTTCCGGTCCAGGATCTCGATGCACTGCTTCGCCAGAGGCATGTTCTTGAGGTTGACTGCCGTGGACAGCAGTTTGCACGCGAGATTGGGGTCCTCGATCTGCAGTTGGTCCGCTTTCATCGAACTGCAAACCGAGAAACGAATTAATTCTTCTCAAACATCACTTATTTTAATTTTTTCATTTGGGCACTGGCTTGGCCGCGGTCACCTGGTGATGTTTTTGTAAGCTTCGGCATAGGAGTTTCTTCTAAATTTCGTTTCGGGGGTTTCCTCGGAAGAGACCGTGTTCAGCATTGGTTCGGTTTCTGCGTACGGTTCGTTCGCTACAATCACCATTTTTCATAAAGTCTGAAACCCAGAGTGAAAATTTGAGTGTGTTTCTTATAGCTCTGGAGCATTAGTAAGTTTGTAAATTCAAAAATCGCTTATTTATAGACGCGTGCCCAGTTGGAGGTGCTAATAGATATGTGATAACAGATTCGATAAAAAAGATAAAGTTTTGTTTCGTCTACTAACTTAATTAATATTAATTAAAATCTTACTAATTTATTGTTTCATTATACTAAATAAATTATAATTAAAAAGTTGCTGTCAAGAGTATTAAATCAAAATGTTAATTATGATTACAGATTGATTCTCGCAGTCAGTTTCTCATTTTCATTTATCTTTTTACGACAATTGTGTAATGTGTAATGTAATGTTGGGAACTGTAATTAAATCATACAGCGTGATTCACTGATAATAGCAATATTTCATAATATTGGTGATCTTGGGATAGTTTTGAAAAGGTGAATGAAAACGTGACAATATTATGAATGTCGGCCAATTTGACTTGCGAATAAATCACCTCAGATTTTTGGTCGTAATATAAAATAGCTACTACTGTACTACTGCAAATTAATGTTAATGACTGAAGTGTTTAGTTTTAATTGTTGATTCATTTAGGCCTCTTTTATCCCGGGGATAAATTTTAATCTACTTCATCACTGACACTATCTAATTCGAAAAAGGTACTTTTAATATAAACGTAAAGAGGACTTGCTTTTAAAAATAATTATTTGTAAGCTATTACATACCTCTTTAAAAAAAAAAAGGTGAAACAAAGCCTGGCTGCTCTTCGCAAAAATAGGAATAGGTACTACACAGTTGCATAAAATAGAAAAAATCGTCGGAAAAATCTCATAAAAGTTAACTTATATCGACATTTCCTTTTAATAATAAAAATTTTAATGACGGTATTGTATTTACTGTTGCTTATCAGTTATTTTATCGCCAAATAAAGCATTACCAAATCATCGAATTTCAAAATGTGCTATAAATTCGAAATTACATAACACTGAACATGGTACAAGTCACTAGTGTGAAATTAAAGTCAAAAATCATTTCTGACTGTGCACCTTCAAATTTCATCGAAGTCTTTTGTGGACTTGTACTGATCTGCAAGTAATTAAAATTGGATTGCAAATGTTCTTTAAACCGACCCTGTTTAGTTTAAGTAATAATTTCCAAAAATTACGGCCCTGGTGATTATTATTAAAAAAAAATATAAAACAGTATTAAATTAGTAAATTAAAATTTTTTGGTTTGTTGTTGATTTTGAATGTTTTAGTTTAAACTTTATATGTACCTGCTGAGTTACCTCTTCTGTGACCACAAAAAATCAACTTTTTTTGACATATGTTTCTTTTTCCAAATGATGATCTAGGTTGCATATAAATAACTGTAGAACTGTAATTAAATCATACAGCGTGATTCGCTGATAATAACAATATTTCATAATATTGGTGATCTTGGGATAGTTTTGAAGAGGTGAATGAAAACGTGACAATATCATGAATGTCGGCCAATTTGACTTGCGAATAAATCACCTCAGATTTTTGGTCGTAATATGTTAATAACTGAAGTGTTTAGTTTTAATTGTTGATTCATTTAGGCCTCTTTTATCCTGGGTATAAATTTTGAAAAACTTGTATAATCTACTTCATCACTGACACTACCTAATTCGAAAAAGGTACTTTTAATATAAATGTAAAGAGGACTTGCTTTTAAAAATAATTATTTGTAAGCTATTACATACCTCTTTTTAAAAAAAAAAAAGGTGAAACAAAGCCTGGCTGCTCTTCGCAAAAATAGGTATAGGTACTACACAGTTGCATAAAATAGAAAAAATCGTCGGAAAAATCTCATAAAAGTTAACTTATATCGACATTTCCTTTTAATAATAAAAATTTTAATGACGGTATTGTATTTACTGTTGCTTATCAGCTATTTTATCGCCAAATAAAGCATTACCAAATCATCGAATTTCAAAATGTGCTATAAATTCGAAATTACATAACACTGAACATGGTACAAGTCACTAGTGTGAAATTAAAGTCAAAAATCATTTCTGATTGTGCACCTTCAAATTTCATCGAAGTCTTTTGGTGGACTTGTACTGATCTGCAAGGCATTAAAATTGGATTGCAAATGTTCTTTAAACCGACCCTGTTTAGTTTACGTAATAATTTCCAAAAATTACGGCCTTGGTGATTATTATTAAAAAAAATTATAAAACAGTATTAAATTAGTAAATTAAAAATGTTTGGTTTGTTGTTGATTTTGAATGTTTTAGTTTAAACTTTATATGAACCTGCTGAGTTACCTATTCTGTGACCACAAAAAATCAACTTTTTTTAACTTATGTTTCTTTTTCCAAATGATGAGCTAGGTTGCATATAAATAACGGCTTATAAAAAATGTTTTATAATGCAGCCTCCTAAATACAGTTTATTAATTTAATTAATAAATCCAACATTGCTTTTGGTCGTCGAATAAACCAATAAAAGCGTCTAAATTCGATATTCTATCGACGTCATTAAAACAGACGTCACGACAAAGAGCATAAAATAACTAAAACTCCTCCAAGTGATCAATACTACAGAATTGGCGTTAGCTTATTTGTAGTGGAAGATGTGCTATAATATTAAATCGAACACTCTATCGATAATAATTAAATGACCCAAAGGACTTGATCATTTTGAATCTCATCCAGAATCATGTTTACTAGAACGCCATTTTGGCAGCGATTTGTTTTAACTGTGTTATCTTTTTATGATGAAGTTGACACAAATCTCTTTTTATAGAGATTAAACAAATTAATTAAAGAAACTGTATTCCCACTGTAAATATTTATTGTTTCTCAAATAAACCGACACAGTTTAAAATAATAATTTTTATTGCATTCAGACCATTGTAGACTTCTGTAAGTGCGTAGGTAATCTCTAAACAAAGTTATTAAAAGGACATTTAGCGCCTTTACAATGTGTAAAATGGAAGATTCAATTTTGTCGCGTGGTTATCCGCATTTGCACTATGTTTCAAATAAACAAATAAATACGTTACGTTTAGAAATTCACACATTACGAATTTAATATAAGTTAATCAGATTAATAAAAAGGGCGTCAAATGGAACACAAATATCGACGTCATGTTTTTCGGTTTTATTCCTTGATTAAAAAACTGCTAATGCAGCTGAGCTTCGCAAAAGGCTTAGCAGGATAATCAATTTTCTTCGAGCATATGCAGTAGGGCCCCAACTGATGAATGAAATAACTTGACATCTCCTGTTCAGAGCACAACATAATGCCAAATTCAGGTGTGTCTATTCAAATGCTAAACATCTTTTATTGCAATCCGGACCCTAACTTGCGCATAAAATCTTTTCAGGTCAATAATCACTCTCGTAGTCTACCCAACCTTCTTTAATAAGCAAATATTTAACTGCTTTACAATCGTAAGCAAGATAGTATTGAGAATCTAATATTTGTCCGAATAAAATAATGCATTAAGTACACAATACAATGAAATTTTACGAAACGAATGAACTTTATCAGCTCAATAATAATATTAAGTAAGGTAGGTTTTGCGAAATGTCATGCTTTGTTGTTTATACACATTTTGCAGTTCATATCAGTTGTTGTCACAGTTTTTTATAATAATCATATAACAATATACAAAATGATACATTAATTGCAAACAACTAATCTAATATTTGATCGCTAAAACCGTGGCTAAAACTAAAAAATTGAACACACGAAAACATTTTAATCTTAATCTCATCTCAAGCTTTTTGCGTTTCAATTTGTAAAATAAGAAAAACTGATCAGTGATCAACTGATCACTGATCAGATACTCATTGTTATTTAGATTTTTTGGAAAATGTATAGCATTGTTTGATCACAACTTAATTTAATTAATATGACGTGATGAATTATTTCTAAACTGTAAAGTTTTTAATACTATTTATTTATCAACAAACAGGGTTTTGTGGTGACGTTTAAATTGAATTTTTTAGAACAGATTTAAATATTTCGAGCAGTAAAATTGTTTTTGACATTTTAAGAAATGAGTAACTTTTAATTGTGTAAACACTGAAATAACATTTTAACATTGACAATAAAGAAAATAAAACTCTAGAATCTAATTAAAATGTAACTCATACCTGAATGATGACACCAGCGGTAGGTATATAAAAGGAATTTACCAACATCAAATGGAAACATTTCATCTCTAATATTTAATACATTTGTTAGAAAAAACGTATTTATTTAATTTATACCTATGTCTATGGCACGTATTTAGCAAATTCTTAGTGACTATACAAATTTGCATTTAGTGAAAAAAAGAATAATCGGTTCGCAAAGTGCATTAGACGTACCTACTTTGTATTCAGTCTCGTCCACTGGTTTCATCATGGAAAAGACTCGTAAAATTGAGTTTCACACCAAGTGATACAAATAAATAACTACTGAATAGTTATTGACTAAAATGAGGAAATGTACTGTACAGTGTATGTGCATTTTCTAAAGTCATTCGTTGTGAGTCCCTGATATTGGGCTGAATAAGTGGAAATATGTTTGTGGCTTTTTATTTAAAGACTACAAGATTGGATATGCTTGATGAGATAATTACATGACAAATCATTTCCTTTACTAGGCTAAATCATAAATAAACCATGCAGTGCTTTGTTAAATATCACTTCAATAAATACAAAAAAGGTTGACAACTTTCAAGTTTTGAGCACCTTTATGCTCAAATTTTGTAAATATATTAGTTATTGTACAAATCTGGACCAGGAACCTAGCAAAAAAACAACTTGTTTCAAATTGATGGACGTCATAACATGTCAATAGACTCTTTTGGAAACAGAAACATAAACTATCAGTCAGTAAAAAAATTAAAGATGGTTTTATTGTTTTCATCAGTCATTTGACCCATTTGTGTTCGTGCAGACCAATAACATGTATTTCAAGCCGTATTTCCCCGTACTTACGATAAAGATAAATTAGATTTTAGATATATGGAGAGACGAATAGTTTCAAAAAGTTTCTCTATAATACAATTTGTTAAGAAGAATAAATACATATTAGCTGTTTCAAAACTATAAAAACGCCAACGTCGCAATTTACCGAATTATTTTTTTAAATAAGATTGATAAAATTGTAAAATAGTTATTAATGATTAGATCTCTCATTGAAACTATGAATTACATTAGCTATTATTTTTTTGAAGTGCATGAATAATTTATAACAGCTAATTTTAAGAGAAAATGCGACGTTGGCGTTTTTATAGTTTTGAAACAGCTAATAGGTATTCGCAGAACGGTTAGGAAGATTATACAGTTTGATGTTTTTCAGTTAAAACACTGTTCCTAAGTATAACAAAAAATCATTTCATTCAAGTCAAAGCAAATATTTTCAAAATTTTACAAAAAATTGGCGAAAAAATTGAAAAATTCGTTTTCAAATACTATGTAACATGAGATCGAAAAGATATTGAATTAGAGTAAGCCTTGAAAGTGATGTGTAGCTTTAGCCAGATCTTTGCTGTGTAAAACCAGCGTAAGACAACATAACTTCAAAAGTGCTGCCGTAAATAAACGGCTAAAATGTGGCTAAAGTTCAGCTTGCTTTAATTGAGAATATTTTCGATCTCGTGGTATAAGTTCTACGTGAATTATTTTAGTGTTGATTAAATTAACATTTCTTTTGATCAAACTTGAAAAATGCGTTTCAAATGTTTGACCCTTGACGTAGGTACTAAAAACATAAAAAATTCTTATTACATTTCGAATTCAGTTTCAATTTTTCGTTACGTTATGCGAGTATAATATGCACATAAAACTTAAAAATAGGAACCAACTCATCTAGTGGTAATCGAAAATTTACTCCTTAAGACCGAGCTTTAAGATCCATAAAACAAAATTAGTGGCTATTAAGTTTAAAAAAGTTGAAAATCAGTTATTAACGTTAACGTTAACTCGTTAATTTTATACGCTAAATATAAATTGTTGGCTTTTCAAAATTTAATGCTCAAAGTACGACATATTTGAGGTAGATAATGGGTATTCAATCTGTATAGCCATCATCAGTATACTGTTTACATTGTGGTTGGTTTTCAGAAACCGAAAAAATGTTTAATAAATAATACATCAGCAGTAGAATCATCTCTACTGAACTACTGATATTTTTTTTGTTGTGCCCATTCTTACTATTGGCCATCGATCAAGTAAAACCTAAAATAATGCAACTACTCGTATTCTCACGTCAGTCTTATTTAGAAATTTCAGTTTGTCGACCCTTACGCAGAGTTTTCAAATTCAGTTTATTGCTTGTTAGTTATTAAGTTATTTATTACGTACTAAACTACTTTACTGTTTACTTTTACAAATAATAACTGATTAACTGTTTTGTAATCAAAATAAAAAAATAGATAATTATGCAGATAAGATATTTTGAAGATTGTTTTCTAAATCATATTAAAAATTAATCAAAATAATCGTTGCCTATCGCGAATAAAAAACCAGAATTTTTTAGTTATTGTGATTTAAATTTCTTATCGTAATAAGATTGTATCGACTAAAATCTTAAAATAATTTATTATTTTGAAATAACGCTTTAATAACGAAAAATGTGTAAACAGTCCCAAAAAAATTACATTCAACAATTGTTTCAGTGACATCATTACCGTTCATTTGATTAATTTCGCACATCCAGTAATTATCTCTATTATAAAAATAAAAATTTCATCACAGAAACTAATTTTTTTAATCCTAGACCGCACCTCCTTTCCACCAATCCCCAGTGAAAACAAACAAAAAGAACCGATCGAGATTTTTGCTAAAATTAGACGCATGCATAACTCCGCAATCTGCCAACACAAATAAAAATAGATCGAAAGTGTGTTTTCGTGCGTTCCTCAGCACATGACGAAGATTCCAAAATATTTCCCAGCAAATTCACTCGCTGATGCGTTTACTAGCTAATTTTCAAATACTACGAATGGGCTCGACCTACCCCGCTAGGTCACCACGTAGTACGCAGGGGTGCATAAAAACATACAGGTGGAAATCGATACCAACTCCAGCTCCAACCATTCCTCTTCGAAACAGCTTTAAGAATTAATTTTTTAATTGGAGGATGGTAATGCAAGGCTCATTGTCAAGTTTGTTTTGTCCCAGTCGAGCAATTACACGGACGATTTTTTGATTAAGTTCTCAAGAGCATGCGGGTATTGTTCAACTTCAAGTGC
This sequence comes from Tribolium freemani, assembly GCA_939628115.1. Classification (NCBI taxonomy): domain Eukaryota; kingdom Metazoa; phylum Arthropoda; class Insecta; order Coleoptera; family Tenebrionidae; genus Tribolium; species Tribolium freemani. Next base: position 10,869,531 of record OW626785.1, on the reverse strand, counting down.
AAAAATTCTAAATGGTAGTACTCTGTTTAAACAGGCAAACAATAACCCACTTTGACGCGAAGTTCTTAATTAAATAATTAAAATTGTACTGTATTATCAACAATTTTCAAGGATATCAATATTTTGCTGTTGAATTGGAACACTTTGTTTTTTTTACTTTAAATAGGTACCACTGAAAATAAACAATAATTCTATTGTGAATAATATTACAACAAATTGTTGTGATTTTCACGGTTCTCATTTAAATTTTACAGGCAATTAATACCTAATTAACACGGACCACATCACTCTGAATAATTTACGAAACAAGGTATAACTAATTTCCCGAAAATGTTATTTTTGAGCTCTGCTTTTCCACCCACAATTAATTAAACAAGGGTGTCAATGACATGTTAACCAACTTGAATAAAATATTCTTATCGGTTTTGTAAGATCAAAGAATATCGGCAATTTAGTCTTTGATTGTAGTAAAGGTCATCTAACTCCTGCAGATTGGCGGAACGATATGGCGGACATGACCTAGATAGTATTTGATAGTATTTACTACAAAACCCATCATTTGACGAAATCAGATCAATAAAATATTCAGCTGGGAGAAAAAATCAATAAAACCAAACCGATCAATTTTGACGTCACTCCGTACCATAAACACTCAAAATTAGTCAGCGTGAGGTTTTCCATTTTCCGTGTTTATAATAAACTCTTTGTATCATAAACCAATTTTCGAGTAAGTGCTTTACAACCCGAGAAATATTCAAATTAGCACGATTTTTACTGCTTCCGATGTGTCATTGTAAAGGTATCAATGCGATTTAGATATTTTCCGGAAAATGGGTCCCAAAATAAAACTCGAATTTGTGATAGTTGAGTGTTTATGCCCGTCTTATTTACATTGTTACTTTGCCAAGTTTTTCAGGTTTTTCACAGTTGTCATGCGCTCAGTTCGCTGAAATTGATTTTTCTTACCTATGAACATTTACGTGATGAGTCACCAGTTAAAAAGGCACTGAAAACTGATAATATCAATGGTGATTGTGGGGTCGCTAAAGCGACACACTTCATTCACTATGTGGTGGATTTCAACTGAGCTTGCGGACTCCATGCGAGCTTTGCCAGGACATCGCGCGCAGTCTCGGTCTCAACGGAAGCTCGTAAACTGCGAGGTGATCCTGTTTCAGGAGTAGTTACCAGACGGATTCATTTCGGTGGCTTTTCGAGCCTAGTGCTGAAAAACCACCCACCGTGTGACAGGATTCGGGTTATCCTTGCAGGAAATCAGGAAATTGTTTGGCTTAAGCTGGCTTAAGTTTAAAATAAAAATAATAAACAACTGCATTTCTATTTTGGCTCAATCTTGTAACGGTCAATTTTGTTTACATGATTCGCGATAAGGGTTATCAAAGATGCAGCAACGGACATGTTACTGGGAAATAACAATTAACAAAATTACCGTTGAGAGATTAAAGTGTTACTGGAATTTTTTGGTATCATAATCCAATAACAGTTTTGAATTGAAGGAAACGCAGAGTGAACAGTGATAAAAAATTAATTGAGTTCTGTATTCAAATCTTGTAATTTGTCAATCACAAAACGCATTTTATCTCAATGTTATAAGAAAATATATATCTTTATGATTTATGCATGTTTTGCAAATACCTATTTAATTTATAATATCAAATCTAATATTTACGTGAAGCAAGTATTGGCACCCTTTGACGTGTTAAAACATTACTTTTTTACTTACAAAACCGTAATGTTATTTGTTATAAATAAGTAAGTGAGCGGCAACATAAACACAAAGTTTCAAATCCAAAAACAACAGATCACAGGACAATAAACCGAAAAAAAAAAAACGACAACAAACATATTCGACCATTCGTCATAGGTTTTTATTAATTTTGACTTTGAAAATGACCGCTCTCATTTATAGGTACATTAAAATTTACTACAAAATCAAAAAAGCAACAGCAAAAGCAAAATTTCGAAAACAGTGAGATCCTCGCTCAGAAAACGAGCTTATAATCACTCTAAACAGACCAAAGAAACGTCAATTTCGATCTAGTGTGGTATATTTTGGCAAAATGTAACAAAGTAGTTGTTGTTTTATGCATAAATTTCACAAAAAAGACTAAAATATTTTAATTTTCGATAATCATGTGTTTTTTTGGCTATGCTAAATAAGTTAGTTTTTGGTGGCAAATAGGCTCGAAAAAAGCAAAAGTACCTAATGTAATTTTCAACGTTTACTTGAAATTTTTCGTCGTAGGTAAGCGATGGGAGTTTAGTACACAAAGTGAAATTTTTAGCTCAATATCACATAGTTTTCAACATATACTACGTTTTCATGAAGGTTTCAATTCGATTTGAAAACTGTTTTGGTATCCAGTTTCAAATGTGTTTTCAACTGTGAACACTTTCTGGAAGAAATGTTTTAAGGATTTGCAATGAATTTAACCCATTCAGTGGTTTAGTTAGTGATAGCACAAGGTTTAATGTCCAACAAGCCAAACTTTTTTAGAAATTCTCCGTTTTCATAAAAAAGGTTCGATACGATCCCAAATTTTGGTGAATCGACCTTGGACTCAAATCGAACTCAATACGTTCAAGTCAAGGGGTTTTCATGAGTTGGATCCGTATTCAAATCGATTTGAATCCTCATGAAAACGTAGTAAGAGTTAATGATTTATGAGCCTGTTTCAATAAAATTACTACTATAAACAGGTCAAAAGAACCTCTGATTTACTGCTTTGTAAATATTTGTGGTTGAAAAACAAGATGAATTTGACGAAATAGTCCAAATGGATACTAAAATAATGTTTCGACCTCCATTTATGATTTGTTAAATTATTAAGAATTCATGTGAAAGACATGCTAAAGCGCTCGAAAAAGGCAAAAATGTCGTAGTTTTTGAATTTTATAGGTAAAGGTAATTTCTCTTAGAATTTCTCGATCTGTTTGAGCAAATTTTTCGAGAAGTGTTAGCTTTAATTAATAAAATAAGGATACCTCTTCACTGGAGACGTGTAATAATAGGTACGGACACAAAAATAAAATTTTTCGTTCAAACTTAGGAATTCGTAAAGTGCACGTTGCCACCAGATCAAATTTACACAATTTCTTTCTTTTCATAAGTTAAAGTGGGTCATTATCGACGGAACTGTGAAGATTAGACTAAACAGATCCACCTAGCATCCACTTCAACGAGATAAGCGGCTATTTTGTTTATATATTGTATCGAAGACAAGGACTAGGGGTGGATTTTTGGGGTAATCGGTGTTTATATGCCAACATTTGAACAATATCGCATTATTACTACAATTTAAGTTGAAATAATCTAAATCAAATCAAATCAAAAAAGTTTAATCTTGGTCATTTTGAAATTTACAATAATGGTAAAAAAATATTTTCAAAGAATGTCCGAATTCAGAAAACACATTGACTTTTTTCTTGTTTTATGAGTAACACCACTTGTAGATTGGTACCGAGGATGGCACTATAGGTACAATTTGTCTGTTTCGCATAGGTTTGGTTTATTTTTTATATATCTTTTTATAAACGTCTGCATTCCGCTCACTTCTAATATGCATATACTTGTGATTTTTTATGTCAAATGTTTATAAACAGCTTAAAGAGATCAAGATATAAATTGGAATAAAGCCTTCACGATATCAATGTAAACAGTGAATCCGTCAGTGCATTCATTGAATGTATATTTATCAGTTGAAGTGCATACAAGGGTTTTGTTCGGCTGTTCGGCACTTGAAATAAAACACGAAACAATGAATCGATAGCTAAATACCACAATACGAAATATGAAAACTTAAACAAAGGTAGCAGTATAACAGACTTTTTAATCAATGAATATTGTTGAAAGTACGAGTATCTACCTAAGTACTTAATTTCCTTCTTACATTTTTACAAGAGGTAAATATTGGAGAAAGAATTGTGCAAAGAAGATGCAAAACGTACTCGTAAATGATCCGATTTTTTTTGAATAAAAAAACACATTATAACCACCCCAATTTTTTGACCTTTTTTATGACCTTATCTCTGATGAGAGATTTTTTGCTGAAGACATGTGAATCTATGGCGTTGGGATGTTGCTAAGCAACCGGAACAAATATTTTTTTATGTTGATCGTGGTTGGCACTACTAATTATTGGAAACGTCATTCATTATTAATTTATTAAGCATTTTTTTCTGCTTTGCAAAAAGTATTCTCTAGAAGTGTGCAGCAATAACTCTGGATACCAACACCGACCAGAAGCTAGTTAGGTAAGTTATTCTCTCTCCCGTTTTTTACGTTTTATAACAAACGCAAAAAAATATATTCTTTTCCGCGAAATGGTGATATCGAATTTTGTGATTGGCGATTTGTGATTGTTGATTAAGTTTTACAAATGAATCGGTCTTTGCGGAAAGGGCACAGCTCCCCAATTTTGAGAATGTCATCAACAATCGTGTTCAGCAGGCTTATTATTATTAGACTAATATCCTGCACAAAAAGTAACATATTTATAAGTAAAGGTATTATTGTGTTGCTAAATGTTGAATCTACTACAAGAGCTTTTGGTATTCTATGCGAAAAAATTAAAAAGATTATGTTATTGTTGCCGAACAGATTTGAAAAATATTACAATTTACCATCGCCGTCTGTATAGAATGACACTTTATCTCGCCTGGGCATTAGTCAAGTTCAAGTGATTCCCGTCAGCGCTACAGTTTGCGCGGAATATTTGACACATCCTGCACTTGACGGTAAATTGTTTTTCAAAACTTCAAAATATCTCTTACATATGGTGTTTTGTTGTATCCTTTCTGTGGAGCTTTTGTTAGTTTTAGTTGCGTTTTTTTATTTGTTTGAGGACAGAAGTTGACGCACTACACATAGCAACGCGCGGAATTATGGAATCACAGTTTCAATGCATTTTTTACGAAATGCCCAGGCGGGATATTGATACATTTCATTAAGCAGGCGGTGCAGTTTACATATTTACAATCACAGTTAGCTGTGTGACATTTTGGTGTGTTAAAAAATACATAGCACACTTACCTACGTAACCTCAAGAATCATGTTTTACAAAAGAGATGAAATAGTTTAACAATTTTGTAGAATTTTATAGTAAAAGTTGAAAAAAAAATGGTAAAATTCTGTCTTCTCAAACGATTTGTATTATTATTAGAGACCGGATTACACAATTAACAATTCTTCTTTATAGATTTATATATCTTAAATTACCAGATTTTAATACCTAATGTCGAATGTCTGTCTTTTTACAACCTTTTTTGACACCAAAATAAAGTTTTTAACTTTCTAAAAATTCTGTCTCTAATTATTATTATACTTGGTAGTAAATGCAATGATTTTTCTTCCTGCACACATCCGCTCTTTTTCTTTAGGAGTAGTACTAGAAAGTATGGAACAAGACAACCACAACATGTTTGCGATGCAGTTCGATGAGAATAATGAACAACAAGATCCGACGATTTTTGATAATTCCGATCAAATTCTGAGTCCCGAAAATCAAGTAATAGAACAGCTGGATACAGAACAAGTCGAGGGAGAATACGTTACAGAACAAGTAGAAGAAACACGACAACCTTTGTACAAACTCCAGAACATCGACACAGAGGCTTCAATTAAAAATGAAATTAAGCAACTTATCATCACTAAAGTTGCTGAAGAAGTTAGAGCGAAAGCTTTAGACGAAACAAGATTTGAAGCAGAAAGAGAAATTACAAATCTGAGAAATAAAACACACCAATTAGTAAACAAGACTGACGATTTACGTAAAGAAGTCGAAAATGACCATAGCAGAATTGCGCAGTCTGAAGAAATTTTGCTCAAAACAACACAAATGATTGAATTGTTGAAAGAAAACATGGAAAAGCTTCAAGCACGTCAGAGACAATCTCAAATGGTCATTTTGATGAAAAATAGCGTAAAGCAATACAAAGATTTGGAAACTTTAAGAAAATTATATGAACCTGAAATTAAAAAAAAGAAAGAAAGTATTGAAGCTCTGAAAGCTACTGGTAATAAACGCATTCTAAATCTAAAAGAAGACCTTGGTCAAAAGCAGGCAGCTTTGGAAGATCTCAAAAGAAAATACAAAGAATTTAAAAAGCACACGTCTAATTACGATGATGAAATTCAGAAAAGTTTGAATTACAATAAAATGCTAGAACAAAAACTTGTTGAAATAAAAAATAAGAAGAAAGCTATTAAAACTGATTTTTCAAGTGAAGCAGAGAAATATGAATCACTACGTACGAAGGAAGAAGACCAAACTGCCAAGTATAAACTTAATGCTGTTTATGTTATAATAGTAATATCAATTTCGCAGATTAAACGAAATGAATAAGAAAAGAATTCAGTGGGAACAACAATTGGAAGAAATGGTTGACGAAGTTGATCAGATAAAAAATAATATTATTGAGGTTGAATCCACTGTTTCTAAAAAAGAACTCCATTTAAAAGAACTTGAAGAGAAGTTAGATGCTGAGAAAATGAATTTTCAAAAGATTTCAGATAAATTGCAGAAAAAGTCTGAAGACATGTCTTCCCGTATACATGAAATTGCGTCAACTGTAACCGCTTCCTTGGAAAATACTAACAGTTCATTGAATGTAAGTTTCGGTTACTTGAATTTATTTTGTTTTTCAGTAATTAATGTTACTTAGGCCATAAACGCACTCAAGGCTAAGTACTCCCAACTGTGCGAGGAGAAATTAGCACTGACAAACAAAATCTTAAAACAACAAGAAGAAATTCATTCTTCCGGTATTGATGCAATTAAAAGACAAATGGAAACCGAGCATAAACGCGTCAAATTTGAAGAATTACAAAGACAGTACGACACATCTGTTGCGCTGTTAAAATCTTTAAAAGATAACATCAGCAAAGAGAAAGAACAAGAAAATGATCAGCTACTGGAAGCAAAAGCAAAATTAGAGATTGCACAAGCTGAACATAAGAACCGTTTGTCAGAAATGAGAAAGAAACTCGAGTACCAGCTCGCCAGTTCCAACTATTGGACAGAAAAGTCCGAAAACTTGCAGAGCGAAGCAAATGAAGCAGAGAAAGCTTTGCAAAACCTTGAAGAAGAGAATAACTCATTAAAAGAACTTAAGGCGAAAAAGCTTGCTCGCTTGAACGAGTTGAAGGATAATCTGGCAAACCTTAAAAATGCTGTAGCCGAAGCGCCTCTTAAGTCTTTATTTAAGTCACCCAAAGCAGAAAATGTCCCCAAGAAAGTTAAATTTGACGAACATTTATCGTTCAAATCCCCCACAAGCAGCGATAGTTCTTGTTTGCCTGTGGAAAAAACGACCGCACGTCCAGGACAACTGGTAAAAAATTAAAAGATCTCATGTTTTTTGCACCTAGCATCTCTGTTGCATTTTTGCAGGATACTTCTTTTGAAGCGTGGTTAAAAAACTTCCATGCTGACAGCGACGAAAGTTTGGATAAAGAATATTAGAGTAAAAGGGTTATTTCGTTCGAATAGCATTAGTGATTTAGTTACTGTTATTGTTGAGTTAATTACAGTTTCAATTTTGTGGTTAAATAAATTTCTTCACTTCTTTAAAAATGTTTAATTGTGTCTCTTGACGTTTTAAAGTTTAATGCGAGCAAGAGTAATTGTGGCTCATTGATGATGCAGTCGAAATGGAATGAATCTTCTGTAAATCGGCCCTTAACGTTTAATAATTACAAAAATTAAATGACAAACATTTATTTGGACAGGGTTTAGATATCTCTCTTGAGTTGAATAAAGCAACAACCGTTACTTCCTTCAACCCCAGGGAACAACACAATCACAAGTCCAGGTGTCGGCATTTTCTCGTAAATTTCTTTCACCCACTTATCAACGTTTTTAAACACCTTTGTTCCCTCCAACTGTCCCTCTGGTAGTTTCACATGTCCAATATTTAACGAAAACATACCCATAGAATCACACATTTTCCTAACAACTTCTTTACAACTTTTTTCAGAAAAAAACTTAATTTTCTTATTTTGATGTTGCACTTCGGACCCTTTATCTACACAATATTTATATTTTGAAGTGATTTCGTCAGGACACACAACCATCGCCGTCTTATCCACTTTCGTCGTTTGCTTCAACATACTAGTGGCATAATTGTAGGTCCCCAACTCTGGACAAGTCCTAATTTCATTGTGCAAATTCCCCATCACTGCATCTCCAAAGTACAAACTTTTCCTCAGTTTGAGCTGTGCCAATTTTAACGACGCCAAACTGTCCTCAGTGGAGCAATGCCCTCCTTTCCCCTCCTGAATTCGCTCAGAAAGAAATTCCTCAGTCAGGGTTTTGAGCTTAGTTTTGCGAGCGCGGTCTCCGGTAATATTGAAAATAACACTGAAAAAAGAGAAGAAAAAAGTTACCACAATTATATCGTAAATAACATCAGAAAGCGAACAAAATTCATTTTTCTATATCCAAAACATCGAGCGCTAGGTCGTTTCAGTCCTAAATTGTTTTAAATTAACGTAAAGACGATCGGTTTCAAAAAATTAGAAAATGTTAAGCTTTAAATTCTCAATACGCTAATAAAAACCAATGACCAAATATATTTTTAATAAGATTAGAAATCTGCGTTTCCCTCCACATAAACATACAAACAAGTGTAACTAGCCAAGATGTAGGGAATTAAATTATCTTAAAAAATGGCCGAAAGAACAATCGTTACCGGTTTAGGCGATAGCTAACCGGAGGAAAAATTTAAACCTAAACCGTTAAAGACATCCATTGGTTCGTTTGAAAGTTAAAGCACTAAATATAAAAAAAAGCAACAAAGGTCCTAACAGAAGAACAGAATAGCGATTACAGCATTTTACAGTCAACAGACGAAGCCACTATTACAATTTTGAATATAAAAAATCGGTACTTCACGTAAAATTGGCCAGGATATTCACTTGGGCAAACCATTTTAACGTAATCAGAGCGTCAAAATTTATTGGGATTGAAAAAAAAAACGGAAAATTATTTTAGACTGAAATTACATTGAAAGTTATCGACGTTTGTATATTTCGTCAATTTGTGCCTACACCAGCGATTCTTAAGCTAACCGTTTAACTAATAAGCTTTAGTTACAAATTTTTCAAGTGTAAAATTTAAAATACCTCTGAACCCAAGACCGTAACACTTCAAATGTTCGGCATTCAATAGACAATTAAAAATATATTTCAATTTCTTATTTTTTGCATAGTCTCACAGTTTCCGAGAAAAACGCGTGAAGGAAACCTGACAGTTTTAACAAAATGTAGAGAATTTTTTGGTCACCTTTGATATTTCGTTCAAAACTGTTATTTTAATTTTGATAAGTCTTTCAAGTAGTCTTATTGTTGCCCTGTCACTGCCCATATCGCTACTTTATGATATCCACTGGCTTGAGTCTAAATAAAGCGTGGTCAAATGTCCTGTAACTTATTAGTATTTAGTTAATTAATAATTAGTATTCGACAAAAAGTGAATTCAATTTTGATAAGTGCAAATCTTAGATTTAGTATTTGTCAAAAAATTGTTCTATTAAGAATAAACAAATTGCTTATTAAAAAAAAAAACTTCACTCAATGTTCTCTATTCACCCGGTTATCAAACCAAATTAGAGTTTTTACCTGTTTCAAGGTTTGACGGTCGCTATTTATAAAACTAAATAATTTTGATCTGTTAATTAGAAAAATATTCGACACTGAACTAAAGTAATCTTTCCTTGATACATTCCAAGAAGTACCAAAAACCCAAATTTTTAAACGAAGCTGTCTCAAACTGTTTTTCGTTAACATATAACCTGTGATATAACTTAAAAAATTAGGTGGGAATTATAATAAAGCGATTTTTCTATCAAGTAAGCGTACAAATTAAGAAACATTTTATTAGCTGTTTCAAAACTATAAAAACGCCAACGTCGCATTTTACCGAATTATTTTTTTAAATAACATTGATAAAATTGTAAAATAGTTATTAATGATTAGATCTCTCATTGAAAGTATAAATTACGTTAGCTATTATTTTTTTGAAGTGCATTTTATAACAGCCAATTTTGAGAGAAAATGCGACGTTGGCGTTTTTATAGTTTTGCGAAACCCAGGCCAAATATGAAAAAAAAAATCGAAAAAAAAAATTAAGCATAAATTATTGTTAAGTTGGAAGATTTTTTTAAAATGTGTATTTATCCAGTTAATGGTCTAAGTTTCGAACTAAAACGGTTTATCATTACGTATAATAACGTCACTTTACAATTTTTTTCACAGCTGAACTACGAGTAAAAATACGACATACGTTTCCAAATAGTACGCCTAAAACATATTCATAACATTGTCAACAACGATTATGACCACGTTTTCATTTGACTTCACGACAGATTAATTGCAGTTTTATACCTAGTATCAATAACATAAGGATGCATCATCTTCAGAGCATGCAAATCGTTTCCTAAGGACTGTCCCACAAGAATAGCATCAGCAGGCAATAACCTCCGAAGATCATCTTGCACATCTTTCAGCCTTGTTGTAATATTTCTCATCATTTTATACGTAATCCCCGAAAAGCGAGTCAAATAATCAGTGATTCTGTTATCTGGCTTGACTAAAGTGTCATAAAACGTGTTAAAATGCTCATCAACCACAGAAACTCGAGTTAGTTCAAGATCCCCAATTGTGGTTTTACACATTTCGCAATCAATGCCAAACATTTTACTGAAAGGAGTCACATCCTCATATCTGTCCTTGGTCAACACATAACCGGTGTATTTCGTCTCCATCAGACCCTTGATGGGCAACGGAAAATTCTCTTCAACCATTTGCCACCCAGACAGCAATAACTGAGTCCTCGGAAACCGATCTGTGAACGGCAAATCCCCAGACAAACCATTTTTCGACTCTTTATCCTTCTCAATAGGAAAAAGGCTTCGAACTGTGTCAAAAACCTCGGTGGTTCTGTGCACCGCATCTTCCAAAGTCCCGAATTCAGTACAAAACTTCCTCACTTGTGTCCCAGTCAAGGGCACCATTGACAACTCCCGCACAACATCACTGTTACTGGAGTTTGGTGCCAAAATCTCTAGCTTATGTTCGAAAGTTGAACGCACAAACGGGAAGATATTTTCATGCGTTGTGTAGTGGTTTAAAGTCATGTTTTCCACCAGTAGGAGGCAAGTGGTCGATAATTTGTTGAACTTCTCCAAAGCACACCATCTAGCGGGAGAATAAGGCGCATGGTGTCCAAGTTGTGAGTACATGATCAAGTGTTGCAAGTCTGACAGAAATAAAGGGACGCGGTTTTCCAGATCTGTGGATAAACTAGCGTTTGTGCCCATATCACGTAATTTGAACACGGGCAACTGGCGCATTTTTGTTGTCTTCTCCCGCAACATTTTTTTCAGCTCTTGGAGCTCTAAACCACTTAGTTTGGGCTTCCCAGAGGGGCCTAACTCAGGCTTTTGCTCAATGGTGTCCCTAAAAAATATAAATTAACTTAATAAATTACTTTGAGAGGTAGTTTACCCAATGGGAGCTTCCGTTCTTGGCTTTTTGACACTTGGTTCAAGCTCGCAACTGTTAGAGCCATTTGCTTCACTGCTTTGCGTTTTCTTCAAGTTTCGGTCGTATTCATTCAGTCTCGAGATTTCAATCAACGCTGCCATTTTCTTTTTCTTGTTTTCGATCCGTTTTGTCGATTTGCTTTTCATTTTGAAAACAGTGTCACCGTCAGGTATTTTCCTTAGGCTGCAAATTAAATGAATAAGATTATACCAGCGTTTAACGTGGAATTACCAAAATTTTGTAAAACAAAAATAAAATGTTTGTATTGTGTGCGAAAGTCTACGCAATAAAAATTTTACACTTGATGGCAACATTTGAGGTTATAACAAAAGAAAACAAACGAGGATTTCTCACCTGACACATTGATCCAAAACCTCAACCAAATGTTTCACTCTATTTGAAATACAACCCAAAATCGCGTGAAATCTTTACTTAAATTAATTTTCTAAATCATACAAGACACATGCTAGGTTTTGACATTCGAAAAACACATGTTTTTAAAACTGGCGGTGGCTAAAGTCACGCGCTACGAATTTTCAAAAATCATGTGACAAATATACCAAAGCAGTTTGCGTGAGTTGCTTTTTTGAACGATTTTCAATCATTAGGCACAACAAATTCAACGCCTGATTTTATTTTATTAGCTAAAAACTGGCTAAAAATATAAAACGCGCACAGTTGGCAGCACCGATCGGTGGTGGCGTACGGCGTAACCCTCAGCTGTCAGTGTCAAATTGAGTTAAACAAATTTTTTGTAATTTGTTTATTACACAATGGATAAGCCGGACTTGCCGTTTATGCTGAAAAACTCGAACAAGAACTTCATGGAGCGGCAGAAAAGCATTTTCGACCAGTTGAGTACCCTCAAATGCAACCTGCAGAAAGACGAACAAATGGAAGTGGAGGAGGCCCCCAGAGTCTCCAACAGGACAAATCGCTCGGTAATGCGGCAGTTTCGGGGTAAAGAAAGCATCTTCAAGCGTCCACAAGACCCCGTGTCTAAAAATTACATGCGGACAATTCCCGACTTCAAGAAGAATCCACACAAGTGGACGAAGTATTCTCTAGCTGATGTGAAAGATGAAGACATGTCTGATCGAAGTAATACCAAAGCGGCTCTGTCATTTTTAAATGAATTGAAAAATAGGAATAATGAAATGGTGACTGACAAAAGTGAAGAGGTGAAGAAAATCGTTTTTAATAAAGTCCACACCACTGTTAAAGATAATTTGAAGAGTGGAGATGAGAAACCTAGCTTTAGAAGTTCAAAAGTCGTGATGCCAGAATATATTGTTGGGCAGAAAGTTAAGAAGGACAAGAAAAATAAGAAAATTCAAAGTGGTGGTGGTGGACAGCTAAAACTTGATCATTTGCTTGACGATGATGAATAGATTTAAGCACAGTTTATTATTTAAGTAATTTGTATATAAGGAGAATAAAAATTAATATACACGTAATGACAAAATTTCATTTGAATAGCTTGCATAACTAATAAACACAATTTAACTACGGCTATTAAAGAAAGCGTTGGTTAATTTTGTATTCATTATTAATTTATTAACCATTCAATTATTGTTTCACAACAATAAACTGATTTAACAATAATTTCATTATGTAATACATATTTTATTTCACGCAATTATGTTAGTATCGAAATACGAATACTGACAAATACTTTTTTTATAGATTTTTATATTGGTACCTGTTTGTGATTGTTGTATTATTAAATAATTTGTTTCAAAACTGTAAATCAAAAAGGAATATGAACCTTTGACTTAATCTTTGATATACAGAGTATAGTAGGAACCAGAAATATTTGAGATTGACTTATGCAAGCTTTATTGAGGGTTAAGCAGCTTTGCGGTTACCGTAACAATTTTTCACAGCTGGTGGCACACCCTGAAGTGAATACAAATGAGCCGTATTGAGTAATTTTCATAGTAAACTTTTCATTTATTCCAAACTAAAGTTTCAAAATTCATTAGATTAGTTAGTTTCCTAGATCACTTTATTTGTGAACGAACATTTTAAAAATATACCTAAATATTAATAAAATTGTATTAAATATTTGTTTGGTGAAAGCCCATACACAAATTTCTGTTACGATCCATCACTCCGTACAAACGTTTGAAAGGTGCCTGCCCTAAGAAATGTAAATTTGTTTATAGCATGTTTAAAAGAGACCAGCATCATTTCATCGGACAGCTGCAGACCGGTTTCGCCCTTTTGGGGCTCGTCAGTGCAGCGCAGTCCGATGAAATGATGTGGCTTCGGAGTCTTAAGCGACTAACTACGACGATGTTTATGGCATCTTTAGCAATCGGCTTATTTTATAATGAGTCTCAAACATTGTTGGTTCCAACTATACTATAGTCTCGTTCTGGTAGTGAATTGTATGTTCTCCATTAAATTAATTCTTTAATACAAATAACATTGGCTTGGGATTTTGATTTGTTCTGAAAGGTAGTACATACAAGGTGATTCATGAGAAATAATGATCCTGGCCAAATTCTTGATGCAACCAACAATACATTTTTATAGGGCAGCTATAGATATTACATTCTCTATAATCTATTTAAAGAAACAAACTTCTAAAGAATAAGAATAAAATATGCTACGCGGTTTTGTTTTAGTTTGTTTAAATAACAAGCGGAAAAACGACTGCAGAATGTTTAAAAAGTAAATAGTCAAATAATTAAAAACAATATAAATTATTGCTCATGAATCATGATTATAATTACTTATGTAAGATGCTGGAAAATTTCTAAAGATGAGAGAGATAAGAATTCAGAAGTCAAATCATACAAAACGTACTTATAATTTTATAAGTACATATTTTATCTCAAATTGTAATATTTGTAATTACAATTTCAAGTGGGTGGAAAGTGGAAACATGTGATCTGACGTATCTGTATCTTTCTCAACGTAAAAGGTGCCTTTAACCCATATATTACCTAGTTTTAATATAAATAATTTCAATATAAATTAAATTCCTACCGAAGGTCACAATTATTGTATTTGTTTAAAAAAAATGCCTCATCAGACTGTATAATAAGTAAAAAACCTGTAGTATATATAAATCCCATTTCAAAACTTTGATTTTTTAAATAAAATACGAATGGTAAACAAAACGAGTTATCAATATTTATGGTGGACTCTGATATTGGATTAGACCATACGAATTTATAATGGAATTAAACAAACCGGATTTTGGCTAAATACCCTAAATAATGCAGAAATAAATAACACGACGGTTTAAAAAAATCTGAAGCGTTATTTTCCAATGATCAAATTCAGCCGTTCCATATAAAAGCATCCAGCAGGATAAAGGCATTTTTTTATTTAACAGATCTACTCTAAGTGGTTAATCATACTGAAACAAAGAATGCGCTACTGTTAAAATTTTCTTCAAATGAGCAAATACCCTTTCTGGCACATCGACATTTGCCTAAAAAATTAATAAATTAACAATCATGCTGGTCATGTGTTTTATCTTTTATCAATTTGTTAGCAAGTGCTGCATTTCGAAACTAAGACACTTAAACAAGGATGTCAAGTAAAACAGTTTTTCGTAGAGCTCCGTCAGTCTTTCGGCGTTTTGTTCGCTAGCAGGTTGATAATCCTGCCGCCTCCTCGTGCGCGCCAGCCTTGTCGGACTTTGAAAAATTGTAACGTTTTCCATTATCAATATTGTGTAAACAAACTACATATCACGATAGTAATTAAGTTTGTTATTTTTTCACCAGTTATCTAATAATGGAAGAGTAGTGTTGGCTTGTGTACAACACTGAGGCGATATGAGTACGAAAAAGTATTAATTGTTTTGGTGGTGATTTTAATTAGTGTTAGGAACCAAAATGGTATGCATTCAAATTCGGTTTAGTAGATAACTGCTCTATGAATCAAGCCACAGACAATCTTGTGATTATTTTATAAGTGGCTAATTCGCCACAACAGGAGAACGCCTTCGAATTATTTCTTTACGTCATCGGACTTCCGGCCAGGGTAAGCCATCTTAACTTTTAAATTGAACTTATTATTTATAATGGATACAATTTGGTCTCGGAGCAATTGTTTTTAAACATCCCTTTGTGCACTTCCATCTAACCAGTCTCAATGATCATCTCCCTTATTAGGCATTTTACAACCGACATTCCATCCAGCGTGATATTATAAATCTTTGCCGCAACATTTTTATAAGCTCGTGTATAATTAATTTAGCAAACATCAACAGTAAAAACAAGGTGAACAATTTTGTGCGCTTTCCTAATTAATACGTAAACTTGGATTAGTTGCATTAAAACAAGTTAAATAATTTACTTCTATATTTTGTATTTATCTGCACTAAGGATTATTAATAACAACATTTTTTTATTTAGAAGTCACGCTATAATCCTAAGACAATAATGGCATAGTGATAAGAAGTAATATTTAAATGAACTTTAGTAAATATAGCTAACTGTAATGTGTAGGAAAAGTTTTAAAATAATGATGGTTATTGTGTGAATGAATAAGAAATTCACTGTGGATTATGAGCGAAAAAAAAAAGCGAAAAAGTTTGGACGTAAACTATATAGGGGATTGCGCCGGGGATTGTTGTTATTGTCGTAATAATTAAAAAAAGTACTATTTCATAAATGATGAATTGATGAATGACAACACAGATAACATGTCTAGTTGATGAAAATTTGACATTATCTTAACTAAACAACATGCCTTATTTCAAAAAATCTAGGTGTCGAAGATTGTATTTGTTATAACACGTAGAAAATATGGATATGAATGTTTATCAAAAACCAGAAACTCCAGTAATAAAATCCGTAATTTTATGATGAAACTGACCTGAATAAATGAATGAACAAATCAAATATAAAATATGCTTTTTTACACTAAAATTACAATAATTTAGTTAGCTCGATTCAAAACAAATAAATTTGAAACGAATTATACATAAATGGTGTTTACCGCCGCAGAATTAATTTGGCCGTAAAATATACCTATGATAAAATTTAATAATTCAATAAAACAACGAATACAATCGCCTTGATTATTTCTCTTTAGCTCGTAAAATTAAAATGAAACAAAAAGCGAAAATTAGGAAATGACTTCTAACTAGCTAAATAAACTAATTTTGCAAGAGATGAATCAAAAAGTTAACTCATAATTCACTTCCAAAAATTTCAACAAATTAAGTTGTTAAAGTTTTATTTAGGAGGATGTTCCTAGAATAGGTATATGAACCTATAGCCTAAAAGCGTTGTTTCTTAAAGTTAAATTATGTTAAAGGAGGTACATAAAAACTTAATTAAATAATTTTAAATAAATAAGTAGCTACACAATACGTTGTTAAAATAATAATAATTATTAATTTTTTTTCACAATAATACACTGCAGGATGATGTTCACACAGATAACACGACATGATGTTGATTATTTTGTTCCTACTAATATGGTTGGGAACTAATACAGTATTCAAAATCAATAAATCAACACTACGACTATATTGCACGTAGACGTATTGTAGTAGTAGTTTAACGAACTACTGATAATCAAATGTTTAAATATAAATCCATATTTGGACGAAGGTTAGTTAGATGTGGAAATAGTTTTGCTAAAATTCAACTTTCTAGTGAAAAATAGATAATGTAGCTAGTAATTTTTAATATGTATCTTTATTGCTGCAAAGTCAAAGTCATATTAAAAAAATGTTTAAATAATAAGTAGGTAAACATTTTGATGCTGCTTGCGTAGTTTTCAACAACCGATTATTATGTCCTCAGAATAAAGTTCATTCATTTGCCTGATCGTTTTTCCTTCGGCACTTCAGCAAAACTTTCCGTCTTCGTTGTCTCAAAACGAGGAATCCTTTGTTTTAGGCAAAATGTGGCTCTATTTAGTCAACTTCAGCATTACTCTAATAGTAGTACTGGGTCGTTTAGACCGAGATATCGGACATCCTTGTCCAGGACCGCCTGATAAAGGTCCTTGCAACAGAGCCCTTTACAAGTGGGCGTACGACCACGATAAAAATAAATGCGTATTATTTGCATGGGGAGGCTGTGCTGGTAACAATAAAAATAGGTTCAATACAGAAATACAATGTATACGAAAGTGTATTTCACTAAAATGTAAGTAAACCACAAATTGAAACAAAAAATTCAAACTTATTTCAAGACCGTTCCTTCATCTCGGGGAATTACACGGTACCAAAAGAAAAGCGCGGGCCCGAGCTGACCTTCCAGGAAACGGGAAACGAGAACACGTTTATGTTTGCCCAATCGAACACTTTTATTCAAATCGACGGCGACATTATCCAAACTTTTCAATTAAGGTTCATTCACCCACCGAAAATTCAATCAAAATTAATAGGAAAATTGTAGGCTGTGTCGACAGATTTCTTTCCAGTTTAGGACCAGACTCCCACATGGGCTTTTAGTTTACCACAATGTTAAAGTCCCAGCGGGCGTTTCATTACAACCCTATGCCCTCTACATCATTGTGGAACAAGGCCAACTTAAGGTCGTCCACGTCTACGGCAAACACCTAACAGCACTGACTGTTGGACGGGGCCTTAACAGAGACGAGTGGCATTCAGTGACTGTACGAATCCGTTACTTTTTGCAGAAATAGTCCACGAAATATTTTAGGTCAGGATAGACGTACACGGGGCGCGTTTGATGGCCACTGTTGACGACCAGAAGGAGGAAACCAATCTTCGAGGTCTCGACAAAGAAAACAACTACGGAGTTTCCGCAAACGTTACCTCAGTGATACTCATCGGCGGACTGAGTTCAGAGGAACGTTTGCATGGTGTTAAATACATAATTGAATCGTTTGTTGGGTGTATTAAGGACGTGGTGCTAAGCACAGGCAAATCAGCTTCTGATCTTTTGACTATAAGTCCGCTAATTGCCACCAAACACGAAAATGTGCAAGAAGGGTGCATCGACAAGTGCAAAACCACCGAAAATTTGTGCTTCCGGGGGTCCCGTTGTATAAATCATTACAACTCGCTGACGTGCGACTGCTTTGGGACCCTCTATGAAGGAGAGTTTTGTGATATTTATGGTAAATCCGAACAACTCGCATTTGAAATCCGAACTTCGAAGGAAAATGTTTCAGGCTCATAATTTGTAAGATCTTCGAAACTGTAGGATTGAACCAAGCGAGTTTCATATTTCTGATAATTAATAACATTATTGATGAGCTTTCTAATTTGTCCTAGTCAGTTGGATTTCAATTGCGAGTTACGTACGTAGTGCAGTGACTGATTTAGTAAAAAATCCATTATAGCTGCTACAGTATTAACTCTTCGAGGATCATCCTACGTTTCGTACAGAGTGTACGACTGGAAAGACCGAGTTCATTCGTCAATAAACCGCTTCTCGATGCTGTTCAAGACACGATTTGACGACTCTGCTCTATTTTACGCTGCAGGAGGCGAACACGAACGCATTGACCACTACATCGCTGCTTCAATTTACAACAATTCGGTTTACATCGAGTTGGATTTTGGGGCCCAGCCCATGTCCCAAATCCTGGGCCAAAGCGACGATTTCCAGCCAAACCAATGGAACAACTTGACCATATTCCACGACCATGACAAAATTCTCCTTAGCCTCAACCAGGAGAAAGTCTGGTTGAACCTCACCGGCTTCCCCATGTTGTACATTGACCCCGAGATCTACATCGGAGGCGGTCCGGAGCTCCAGAAGAAAACCGGCCTTAAGTCGAAGAACAACTTCGCCGGAAGCCTCAAGTATGTTTTCTTCAACGACATCTCCATCATCTACGAACTCAACAAAAACAACCCCAAAGTGCACTACATCGGTATTTTACGGCCGGAGTACGAAGAAATCGACGTTACGGAAATCCCAATCACTTTTCCCTTCGCTTCTTCGCACATTTGGTGGCTTAACAACTACATCAGCAACTTGTTCCTCACCTTTAACTTCAAAAGTAGCAGCAATTTGAGCGTTTTGGCCTCGAGTGAAACCAAGACCAAACTGTATTGGGAGGTGCGTGTTGTGAACGACGAGGTGCGGTTTGAACTGACCGACATGGCCAAAAACACCACGCATTTGATAAGTGTGAAGAAGACGCCGAAAATTTGGCACTTCCTCAACCTGACCTACTTCAACGGAGAGGTCATTCTGCGAGTTGACGACAAAGAGAAACAGGAGAAGATTGAAGACTTGAACTTTGCAATTGGAGATAAAATCAAGGTCGGAAGTGGCTCCAGGTCCAATTCTGGGCTTGTGGGCTGCATGAGGGACATCACAGTCAATGGAGCCAGCTTAGAACCCAGGTCTGTGTTACAGTCAGAACGAGTTGTGGGTGAAGTGACTTTGGACGACTGCAAGTTTGTCGACCCGTGTTTGCGCCCAAATACGTGCGAGCACGGCGGGAAATGTTCTGTTAAGGAAGATAAGCTCATTTGTGACTGCACTGACAGCGGTTACACCGGGAAAAATTGCCACTTTGCGCAGTACAGGAAAACGTGCGAGGAACTGGCTTTGCTAGGTTGAAAATTGCTTGTTTTGAATTTGCCTCATTTTGGGATTACAGGATACACGAAACCTGATGTTTATTTGATTGACATTGACGGGAACGGGAAGTTTCCTCCGGCTCACGTCCGCTGTGAGTTCCAAAGTATCGAAGAATCGACCAAGACCATTGTGGAACATAACCTTCCGAGTCAAATCGATGTGAGGTCGCCTTCTGAGAGCGACTTTAGCTTTACTATTAAATACAGGGAGTTTACCCCCAATATGTTACAAGAGCTAGTATCGCACTCGTTGAATTGCAGCCAATACATACGATACGACTGTTTCAAGGCACCCCTAGGGTTACACTCTGCCACTTGGTTTATAAGTTCGGCCAACGAAACTGTTGATTTTATCGGAGATGTTAAACGGTTGGTTGGCCCACTTTTAAGCAAACCCATCTTAAGGCGATTTCAGAGGGACGTGCCCTTGTTCCATTGGGAAAAAGTGTGAGAACCCTTCACAATGGTGTAACTGTGATGACGCTGCTGACGATAAGTGGAACACAGACGATGGGTATTACACGACAGCCAAAAGTCTGGGGATAACTCAAATGGTGTTTTTGCAACCACCTGACTTACCAAATGAAGCCCTGGGAAGGGTAACTTTAGGGCCCTTGGAGTGTGTTGAAACTAGTTTGTTGGAGCGACGCTTGGTGCAGGCAAAATTGTATAATTAAGGCATGTTTTAGACACTCAAAGGTATGTGGTTACCTTTACTACAAGTCAATCGTATATTGAAGTACCAGGCTGGAGGAAAGGAGACTTGGCTTTCTCGTTCAGGACTACGGGCAAAAAGGCCATTTTATTGTACCAGCCCCCGATAAGGCCCAACTATCCCAGCTTTATGATTGCTTTAACCAGCGGTAAATATTGCTACTGCATTCTTTCTCGCATGATTTATTATTATTAAGGTGGTAGAAATAACAATGGCTGTACATTACATTACAGTAGTTGATAATTTGTTTGTAGAATGCATTGTTTTGCAGATTCCCAGTTGACGTTCAATTTCACTCTGAACACGGGCGTTTCAAAAGAATTAGTGATCATCTCCGACCGGAAATTAAACGGTGGGGAGTGGCACAAATTATGGATAGATTATAACAAGTACCACGTGCGACTTATGATCAATGAGGATCAAGAAATGGATGATTTGAAGCCGGAAGAAGAGTTTGGGCCGTTTGAAGGATCGATGTTTATCGGGGGTGCACCAACGTATTTTTTGCTTTTGATTTTATGTAAAATATGTGACTGTGACCGATTTTAGCAATTTACTAGATCCCAAAACTTCGGTCCATCAGGGCCTAATAGGTTGTTTCAGAGGTCTTGTTGTAAATGAGGAAATTCTCGATATTTACAGCTATATGAGCGTACATTTGAGTGAAATTATCAAAGATTGCAAACCCTCTTGTGTGCCCAACCCGTGCCAAAATGGGGCGCAATGTAAGGAGTTGTGGAGCACTTTTGAGTGCATTTGCCCCAATCCCTGGGCGTATAAGGGGATTTATTGCGAAACGAGTGAGTAGAGTTATTGACAAGACATTGCTATACAGGGTGTATCAGAAATACGTGTGTTAATTTTAACAGATAAGAGAGCTCAACAAATAAAACATTTTTTTTATTTGTAATTTTTCAATAAAAGTTTCGACAGTTTACTTAAAATTTGGAAAAGATAGCATATTGAAACGTGTACCCGCCTATAGGTACAAAAATAAAAGTACCTAACTACAGGGTGATTCACACAACTTTACGACCCTGACGAACTTTAAATGCAACCCATTATACATTATTCATTTATAACTTGATATTTAATTAGCATGAAATCCGGACACCCCTGACATCAATGACAATTACACTTGCAATTACAATTACAATTACAGGTTGCATTTAAAATTCGTCAAGGTCGTAAATTAGGTGAATCAGCTTGTATTTTCGTTGTGATACAAACGGACAATTTGAACAATTTAAAACAATAATGAAAATTGTTGCTATGAAGACAAACTAATTATTAAATACTGACCGGCTCGTTTACACAAAAGAAAGGAGAAAAACAGTAAAAATAATAAATAAGAATTTTGCAAAATGTTATATAGAAAAGTTGTTGTACTTGATGAGTTTTATTATACACCCGGTTTATCCCATTTCATTTCATAGTAGAATTTTTTGACAGCTCATTTCCATTTTTTGGAGTGAAATAAATCACAAATTGAGAGTTTCTGTATAAGAAAAGAACTGTGTGTTAGAGTGGAGTAAATTAGATAAGAGCACACCTGGGCGGAGCCTAATTGCGCACAAATGTAAGAGGGGACGCGGAGCAGTGGCGTAACAAAATGTGTTAGTGGATTATGTAAGAGACAATTGCTTGTAAATAATAAATTCCACTGTCAAAATTGCAGTTCACTTGCAACTGATTCAAATGAGCTTTCAAATGATATTTTTTCCTTTCGTTTTTTGTGAGATCTTGCGATAATAAAGCACATCTACACGCCACTGCTTTAAAAACTCCCCTGCTTTTTATAATGGACTCGTCCGAAGACGCGTTTTGGTCATCTACACATACACGCCCAGGTGTGTGCTTCTGTCATTTGACGGACTCTAAGCTAAATCCCAGCGACAAATTTTGATCCAAGAAAACCCACCAGAAACTCCAAAAAATGCAAATGCATTGTTGCAAAATTCTACAATGAACTGAAATGGGATATAAATTATTCTTTTATACCAAGCTTCCACAATTTACAGAATGACAAAATTCTGCAAATATTTTCTTTTGATTTTTACAAATTACAATCACTAAATTGTACTTTTATCATAGGGACGGAAAAATCCTAGTTACATTCTCTTTGTTATATTTTCAATTAGTGGTACAAAAAATGTTGATAAAAATGAATCTAAATAGGTGAAAATTATACACCTCATGCACCTATTACCTCACTCGTTATTTGTTAATAATTTACACGTACTTGGACCTTGTTCAGAACAAATTATATACTTAAATTATTTTGAATCTAATGCTTACTCATATTAGAGTAAATGTTTTTATAATTAGGGAAAACGAAACAGGACATACTTCCGTGTTATAACAATTATTTCAAATGCACTTCTTATTTCCATGGCCTTTAAAAGTCTACAGGATGAATAAAGTAGTTATACTGATTTATCATTTATCAAATTATCACTGTTAATTTTCCGTGATACGTTATAATCTTTTACTATTATAAAGAATGTTTAAAATCAGTTACGTATATAGAAAGAAGGACAGTTCTTCTGGAGCCAGACCTACTTGGGGGCCAAATGATCTCAGAACTTTAATAAAATTTCAATAACTTGTCAAACAGAAATACTAAAGAAACAAATTGAAGTGAATAAAAAGCATCTCACTTCAAATTAGTTAATGTGTAAATAAGCACTAAAAAACAACCATCAAAATTTTATTTTTACAAACCCCCATTTTATAAACTACTCACGATATTTATTTATTATTTTGCAGATATTAACGTTAACGCGCTAACTTTTACAAAACCGGAGTCGTTTCTGCGTCGCAATTACTTAAACACGGAAGACGAGAACGACAAAATCGCCCTAAAGAAAATATTCGAAGAACAAATCCTAATAAACCTTCGTACCTACGACGAATTAGCCTTGATTTTCTACGCTAACGACCATTTAAACAATTTCGTCCACTTATTCATATGCAATGGGACCCAAGTCGTGTTCTTATTCAACTTTGGGAGTGAAATTTACGACTTATCCGTGGAACATCGGGAGTTAAATTCAAGTAAATCGATACAAATTGCAATCCAACGCGAGGAAAACATGACCACAATGTACGTCAATGAAAACAACAACAGTATCCCTATCGGGGTCTCGCTACTGGAGACGTATTCCAATAAGCCTTGGATCAATCCTGAAAAAGGTAATTGAGGTAATTGAGGAAGCGGTGGAAAAATCATTCTTTCAGAGGTTTTGGCCCCGCAAAGACCACCCGCGCCTCCCACCGAGTACTTTCAATTAAATTTGGGCGGATATGACCCCGAAACATTGTTAAAAGTGTCGGAGGATCCGCCCGTTTTGCCCGGATACGTGGGATGTATGAGAGGTTTTCAAATTGGACAAACGCTTATAGATCTTCCGTCTAAAGTTACGGAGGTTGATGAAGGTAATGGTCACGATATTTTTTTCCAAATTCATTGTATCGCATCAGGCGTGAAGGCTAACTGCAACATGAAATGCGATGCACTTCCCTGCAAACACGGAGGGATCTGCATTGAGAATTTCCGTAATCAGGAGCATTCCTGCGATTGCGAACACACGAGCTACTACGGGGAGTTTTGCTCGGATGAAAAGGGGGCCGATTTTAGCGGAGAGTCGATTTTATGGCGCGAATATATTCTTAATGGGTCCGTGGACCACGTCAAAATTCAGCTAGCTTTCTCTAGCATGGATATAAGGCAGAAAAACACAGCTTTGCTGCTTTTGCAGACGGAAAACAAGTACGTGGTTCGGTTCTTTGTTGGAGGAGAAATTACAGTTTTTTTCCGTAGTCGAAGTTTTTATTTTTTGATAGGTTTGAGTCCTGAAGGATATTTGATCATACAAGAGGACAGGGAAGGAGCGGTTTTTGCAGCTGTTGTTCAAAATAAAAGTTTTATTAATGGTGCACGACATTCGGTGTATTATCGAAGAGATCACAATGAATCCGAGTTGCTGGTCGATCGAAAAATAATAGAAATGCATCATATCCCAGCACAGACTTTTACCAATGTGCCAGAGTTGGGGGCCAATGAGGTGCAAATTGGCGGACATAATACGAATGACCCAAGATTTGCGATATACAAAGGCTATAGTGGATGTCTGTCAAGTAAGTAGCCCAAAAAATTGTAAAAATCCCAATATCTAAATTAACGCTGTGTTAAAAATAAAAAAATAGAAGAAAGAAAGTTATTGTAAGTTGAAGCTCGAACAGTTTTTGATTTTGCTGTTATTATTTTTTTTGCTTTTCTATTTGTTATTCAATAAATTAATTAAGAGTTACTGCAATAAAAGTTGTTGCTTGTTAATACACATAGATTCAAAAGTTTTGCATCACCACAAGTTGCGTGAGGAAAACGCCCGTTTAACCTGGTCTGTTTGTTTCTTTCGACGTAAACTACATTGAAGACGGTTGGAATATACTTTCTGAAGTCTTTAGAGCTCAAAAACACACTGCTAGAATTCATTCGGAGCTTGTTATTGCTGCTAGAGAAAATGACAAATATTCTACAAGAACGAAATCTGTTTTTTTTTGGAAGCACATGGCAGAGTTTTTAAGTTTGTATTGATGCCAGAAGAAGAAATACTTTGTGCTAGTAATCATTTTTTGGTTTGATGTGGTACATGCCAAACATGCTCTTTTGTATGATTTTTTTTTAATGTTTAAAATTGCTTTAACATAAAAAAATGGTTGAAGCCTTAGTCTCAATTACCAAAGATCATCCTAAACTCATTATTATTTTATTTTCGATAAGAATTAATCTAATATCCAAAAAATAAAGTGATGCAAAACTTTTGAATCTATGTGTATATCATTTACAAGACAATTATCCTGTCATGTACACCAACATTTTTTGTAGACATATTCATTGAAGTTAACGAGCATGTAATGAAACCATTAGAAGAATACATGCTGTTCACAAAAACCGGCTCCGAAAAAGTCAACGTTTCAAACCCCCATGGCGTTCGCAGCGCCCAATGCAGCCCCCACTTTGACGTTTTACACGAAAAAACCCCAGGAACCACCAATCTCAACATTAGTCAAGTACGTTACACCAAGTCAAAGGGATACAATAAAGGGAATTGCAGGGTAAGGACAAAACATGGGTGGAAGACGCACCCCAAAGAATTGTTTACACATCGGACGCGTCCACTGCAACCGAACAGGAAGAAGGAATCGACAAAATAGTCGTAGTTGTCCTTTCGGTCTTTTTCGTATTCATTATCATCTGTTGCATTTATGAACTGTATCGCACGGATAAGGCCTACAAGAGGCGTAAAGAACTTGAAACGGACGCCAATATTTTATGGTCGAAGGAACAAGCTGCCAAAATGCAGGAAACACCATTCGTGCAGGTTTGTAATTTTGGAAATTAAAGCAATTTTTGTGAAAGTTGGATAGGTGCCACCGGAAACTGTAACAAAGCCGCCAACTCAAAACGGAAAGTTGCCAAACGAAATCTCAAACGGGAACACTAATAATAAGGATAATGAGACAATTGTGACAACGGCGGAAGTTGCGCCAGTTTTGGAAGAGGTTCCCACGAAACCTTTGAAAAGACAAGACAGTAAAAGAGACAGAAGAATTAGTTTCAGAGGTATATTTCTATTCAAACTAGCCCTATGACTTTGAAAATAAGTTGGTAACGTTAACTTGCGAAATTACAGGCCACTTTGATTAGTTTGATTAGAAATTTAATTGTTATTTACAGACAGTGCGAGTGAATTGGCTTGGGACACGCCTGAAGAAAGTTCCGAACTCTTAAGCCCAATGCAGGAAGAAGACGAAGAGGAAGAACCCGAAAACTCTGACGAATCAGCGCACAAACCCGTAAGTAATATCGAGGCAATGGCACCCTATAGCACCATAAGCGAAGTTACGTTAAATCTGGACACATAAATGTGACGCTGTTTAAATAAAGTTTCATAAAATCAAAACAAGCCTTTTCATAATCACCCGCATGCCATTAACGCTTAATTTGTGCACGTGAATTTTGCATGGGATGAAGTTGAGCCTCGCCTTTGTCTTTAAAGCCGTAAATTATTGTCAGGTGCCTCTGACTCCACCAGTTAGGGCACGCATCAGAAGCCCACCTCCACACAGCAATCCATTAGCCACTCAATTACCATACATGATCGATGAAATGGGAAGTTTGGAATTCACGGGTACGTCCTCACCGGTGCTGGGTTAACCATCACGTTGCATAATATCCCAACATTTTTATTCACCTAATTTTGTGTAATTCGCTGACTGATTCATCTTTGGCAAATATATGCATTTTATTTCACGTTGCGTGTTTTCTTTGACGGTAGATTTCTAACGGAAATCACAAAAGTGTTAACGATGTTAACGACGATATTAGTGAAGAAGAGCAATTGAGAGGTAATTTTTTTGGCTAGCTCCTCCGAAAATTTTCTATTTCATTTCTATTACAGCAAAGGCGTCCCTGGAAAAGCTTTTTAGGTTTGGTAATGTCCCAAAACCCGTATTCCTCAACGATCACCAAAGAAAATTTGCTAACCCTATTAGTTACTTAGGAGGACCCAGAATGGCTCCACGGAACCGTTGGAGTGTAGAAAGTGTGCTGTCCTTAGATTAGATTCTAACTGTATTTAAAAAATAAAAACACCTTTAAACCACTTAAATCTCGTTCACCCAGTGTTGTGTTACGTGTTAGGGACGTCGAGAATTACATTTTTGGGATCCTTAAGTCTTAAAAATTACTAATAATTCTGCATTTAAGTAAAGTTTAAAAAAAAATTGAAAGGTGCGGCAAAAATCTAAATCCGCCAGAGTCTTGGATGCGTATACATTTGACGATACAAAGCGATAAAGAGTAAGGCT
Source organism: Tribolium freemani (assembly GCA_939628115.1). Lineage (NCBI taxonomy): Eukaryota > Metazoa > Arthropoda > Insecta > Coleoptera > Tenebrionidae > Tribolium > Tribolium freemani. The sequence continues at coordinate 10,841,826 of OW626785.1, read as the reverse complement.
ATTATTTTACTTATTCAAGCGACAAATATAAAATTGCATTTAAAATTCAACATCGCAAAAGAAACAAGAAAATTTTGAAAATAATATATGCAACCATTAATACAGAACAGTATTACATCTGACAGCGTGCTGCGTGACAGCTCTGACACGTGGTTTATAGGTTATGTGAGCGTCAAATTAAAAATAATTTTTTTAAAATTCCAAATATAAATGTTTGTGTACTTCTAAACCAAAAGAATTGTAGTAAATACAAGTTTTCACACTTAAAGTTGATAATTTTGCAATAAAGTCCGCCGTGTACTTACCATTTCGTTGTGAAATGGCGCAAGGTAAACTGAAGGCGAAAGCACAACTACCAAAAAACGTTAAAAACAAGAAAAGCGCCAAGAAAGGGGGTGCCATTACCAAGAGGGCAAGTAAGTAAATTCCATCTTAATTTGGTGAAATTAGGATTTGATTTTGTGATTGTATGTAGATTGTCCAATTCAGCCCAAAAAGAAAGGAATTGTAGAAGCAAAGAAGTTGAAACAAATTGTCCATAAAAACGTCAATAAAGCAATAGAAGAGGAACTTCGTTCGAGAGCCACCAGTGACAATAAACCGCTATCTGCAGCACAGAAGGCAGTCGCGGAATACCATAAGAAAGGGGCAAGTGGGGCAACTTAAAGTTTAAAAAATGTTTTCTTATTTGTAAAGGAATGTTGTAAGTATAATTATTTATTAAAACACATTTCAAAAGATACCTTGTCTTTTTGTTAAAATTTAAGAAAACTGACTTAAAATATTCAGATTCAAACTTGTTCTTAAATAGTTTTGGTTTTCCTCTTTTTCTTACGAAATAAAGTATAATAAAATAAGGATATGTATATACAACACAAGTCGAAAAAGAAACCGGGAACTAGCAGCAGCTTTTTATTCTAAAGTCAGTTTGCGCTCTCTGAGGGGATGTCAGAAGGAAGATTTGATTAAATTAATGAATTCAATAAATAAATCAGATTAACTCTGAAAGAGGAAATTGAAGAAAATGTCACACGCCTTGTAGCACCTTTTTAAAAATGTCTGTTGATTTGCTATTTCCTTTGTACAATTTATTCACAATACGTCTTTGGGAGGCAAAAATAAAACTCGCTGTCTGTTGTGTGTATATTTATTAGTTAAGTATTTAATTTAATATACTACTAAGGCCCACAATAAATATATGTAAACATGTATAATGAAAAGCAACGTAAAATTAATAAGTACACAAGTATTTTTCGTAATGGCACTTTTTACACAAATATGATTATTTTTTGTTTCACCAATTAAGGCACTGAATTCTATACTGGTCGGACAATTACGAGGAAGCCACCTGAAATCACATTTTAAACCTTTTCAAAACCAAATATTGTAAACTTACAATTAAATGACCACTTTTATCTTTATGTATACTTTCCGAGTTCCCAATAATGACGTCAATCGTTCCCCGTTTCCCTTGCTTCATCGAGTGTTGAATCCTAAAATAAATCATTACCCACCTTTGTTCACATTCGCTGTTAAATTACTTACGGCGATTTGTCAATAATGGTCAACAAACCGGGATTATTAGTCACATTTGTGATATAAGTTACGGCTTCGATTAAATGTGGAACTTCCAGAATTAAATCGCCTTTATCTTTCTTCAACAAATCTTCCGGAATCCTCACCAGCAACATCTTATCGTTGTTTGGCGTCACAACAAAGTTCAGTTTGGACAAAGGCAAACAGTGTTTTTGTTTAGCCGATGAATTCTTCACCTCGATAACGTGGAAATTTTTGGTGGTTATCAAAACGACGCGTTGGCGAGGCTTGTAACCGTGCCGGTCGTATTTCATGACTGTGGTAACATACTGAAAGTTGGGCAATATTTTTTTACTCATTTATTAGACGCAAAAAATTATTTAGTACCTGTTCTCTCTCCCCATTTAAGACCTGAGCGTAGCTCTGTTTGGCCACCCCAGCTTCCGTCACTCGATCCGTCTTAAACCACCTCGAAACACTCGTTTGGTAACTCTTTTTCTTGTCTTTGAACAATTTCTCAGCGAGTACTTTAAGCCTCAATTGTTCCTCCCTCTCAGGGCTCAACTTGAGTCGATACACTCGCGACATTTGGGCCCCATAAAGGCGCTCCAGGTGTTGCGAAGCCTCGATGCAGATGTGGGGACAAGGGGGCCATGTCCGATTGAGTATATTCCTGGGCAAGTTTTTCGACAGGCGCACCAACCACTGGGCTTTAGCCAGCTCCAAAAACGCCTTGTTTTCCTCCGTTGCGGGCCCATTTCGCGTGATAAAACCCTTGATAAAGTTTCGCAAAACATTGGCAGCCCTTCTGCGCTTCCTGGCGCGACACTTAGCGATGAACATCCGTACGTATTTTTGCATGATTACGGACGCCTCTTTCATTTTTTTGTACTTTCGACGTTGGACAAGGCCCTTCCAAGCGGCCTGGATTAGGGCGGCCAAGTCGTGTTTCTTGGCCTGGAAGGCGTCTTCGGTGTAGAAGAGGGTCTTGGGGTAGCGGATGAAGATTTTTGTTTTGCCCATTTTGTACTCGTCGGCTTCGTAGCCAAGGGCACAGACTAGAATTTGGACGCCGTCTTTTGGGTTTCCGACGTATTTGGGCCAAGTTTGTTTTGACAGGCATTTGTATCGCTCCAGGAAAAGGCCGTATTCACGTCGGTAGGCGAAACCGGCACGACGTACTCGCAAATTTTCCATAAGGCCCAAGTATGTCACTTGGTGCCGAACCAACTCCTCATCAAAGACGCCTAAAGGGATATAAACACAAAAGGTTAAACGATGTAACAATAGCTTTGAGAAACCTTTTAGGAAAAAGTTATGTACTAGCATTTTGAATAAAAGGCGCTCCATAGAAAGAAAACATTTGAAATGTGAAAGAAGTGGCGATAGAATTGGTACGAGAAGGGTAATCTGAGCACGAAATATGATGAAGAAATTTTTGCAAAAATCACGGAATAGAGGGCTGACTACGTAAAGTCATATGCGGGATCAATGCTGTTTATACTATGCTATTTGTTCGTATTTTTTTAAGTTTATGTTAGGCAAGGACATCGTAGAAAAAGTATGGTGTTTAACTTGTTGAAAGCGTTTTGTTAAGTTCGAGAACATTACTCTTCTCTCCCTTAAAAAAATGTTACTTTCGTCACTCGTTACTCAATTTACAGAGTTATTCACATAAAACTTCGAACCTGACCATCACAAAACACAGATTATTAAGCTAATTGGATTCTTGTTATGTCATCATTAATTAACATCTACTTAAATTTATGATTTCATTTTGAAATTTAGTATTGGACGTTTGCTTTGTAAAACTTATTTCGTGTTGCTTTTTTACCTGGTCAAGAGTCTAATAAGGTGAATAATCCTGTACTATGTAACTATATTGAAAAGGATTTTTTTTTATAATTTCTAGTCGTACATTTGGAACTTAATTAATTGGTGCACAAATGCTCAGAGTAAACCGCAACCCAAATTTTGTTTAATAGATTTGCTTTTATGTTTATTTGATTTCTCCTAATTTTCCTCGATTTCCTCACAATTTGCCCAAAAATGATTTTGCGTTATTCACTGTCCATTACAATTCGTTGTAATTTAGGTTTTGTTTCTTTATTTCCTAATTTAAATTATGACTGTCAAATTCGTATTTATTCAAAAGTTAGTGCGATCCTGCAGGTTTGTAATGCCTGATGTAATTATAAGTTTCGTTTTTAAATGTTCGGAACTCGGTTTCTAATGGATAAAATTTTTTTATTAAAAAAACATTTGCTAAGAAACAACCTACCTGTGATATTAGTAATCTCTATTACAGTAATATAAAATTAAATCAACAATCAACAGAAGACTTTTTAAATAGCATCAGTTATTAAACAACAACAAAAATCAATAACAGTAAATTGTAGGTAGTTATACTGATAATTGGCAATGCAACAAACTTCACAAAACAAGAAAAACTAATAAAACTTAATTATCTATTACTTAAAAAATGTCACCCAATTTAATGGCTCTTGCAAAATATTAATTTCCTATCATTTCCCCAATTTTGTACACTGATTTCCTCTGCGGTTTCCTCTCGGTTGATAGCAGCAATTCATATTTTTTAAAATTACAAAAAAAATTAGTCAAGTTCGAATATCGGAAGAAAAGTGTTCTCTCGACTTTAGGATGACCAAAACTAAGTACTTGCAAATGATATTTTATCTAAATTGTAAGAAATTGCCTAATTTATAGTCCAAAACCTAACATGAGAAATTCTAGATGGATATTAATTTAGCAACATTAGCTCATTATACTCGTAGCTCTTTAATATTTGATGAAGAAATTAATATAATTTCATTTATCCGCAAACGTCATTAAACTGACCACTTTTATGACTAAATATCACAAGTAAAAGTTTTACTTTCCAGTCATGGGGTAAATATTTTATTTTTTTTTGTCACTTTTTTGTCTCTTTCGCTCTTGAGCAATTTCTAAAGAGACATTGTAGATAATCAGAATTCGACATTTTGCACGACTAACAGCATTAGTTAAATTAATAAACATTTAAACACTTTGGAATATTTCAACACAAATCCTGATACTGACTACTGACATTTGCTTATAACTTATAAGCGTTGTTATTTAGTTTTTCTCTTCACTCTTTACCAGTTTATCTAAATACGTTTACGGATAAAATAATATAGATATGCTATTCAGAGTAAAAATTAAAAAGTCAGTTCTACTTTTTAATTTTTCGAATGAAACTTTTGTTAGTTGTTATTATACAAAAAAAAAAACCTGACCTGATCTTTTATCACCATTCGGTTTGATGCACCTGATGTACGACGGTTCCTTGTCCATCAAAATGTGCATTAAATTGTTCAGCGAATTTTTAAATTGGGTAATGGCAGTGTCGGGTCGCTTTTTGCTCTGTTGTTCCTCTTTCAAGAAAACTGATTGGATGACATTGTTGGAAGATTTGGACATGGTTTCTCTCAAGTCGCGGAAAAGCAAGTCGTTGTTTTTCTCGAGAAAACCTTTAACATTGTATGTTACAGCACCAGCGTAATGAATTAGGCGGAATTCCTGAAATGAATTTGTTGTTTTAATTAGATGAGAATTAGATAAGCGCTATTTACATCTCGGCCCATAATTTTTTGTAACTTCACGTCAGCCTTTTTATGGCTGATAAAGTGTTTGTGGTAACTTAAGTTCTTATCTAATTTATTTAACATTGTCATGTCGGAGGAATCTCCAGGTCGGAGGCACTCTTCGTCCATAAAGGCGATAAGCCCTAAAAGTAAGGTGAAGGCATGATTGCAATAATTGCAGTTATGTAATTTAGACAATGGTACGACAGCATTTAATTTATTTGTAGCTGCAATAAACAATATGAAAAGCACCGCTCACCTTTATGTTTTTCCTCGATTAAATCGCAGATAACTTTGTTATCAAAGTACTCAACATTCTGCCACTCAATCCCTTCTTTCAAATACTCCTCTTGTTCCGACTTGAGAGTGAGTTCAATGAAAAGTTGTTGCAGCTTCTCGTTGCAAAAATTTATACACAGCTGTTCAAAACTTAAAAAAATCGTTACATTCAAAATATTTGAAATGCTCCAACCTGCCCTACCTGTTTTTTTCGAAAATTTCGAACCCATAAATATCCAAAATGCCCATCACGCTGTAGGTCCTCCTGTCATGCGGTTTGAGGGAAGTGTTGAGTCTATGAACCAACCAAGTGAAGAGGCGATCGTAGACCGCTTTTGCCAAAGCATCGCGTGCATAAATGGCCAATTCGCGGGTTAGTGGAGTCGTTACGACGTCTCTAATCGTTTCAATTGTACGATTTGTGAGGGCGTTCTTCAAATCTTCGAGACTGCATCCAAGCAGCTGCAAAACACGTACTTAACTAAGAAGAGTTCGATTTTTATGAAGTGTTGTACCCTGCTGACAGTTTCGACAAGTTCTGGTTTAATAATTGTGGAAACTCCGTTATCCTCGGAAAATCCGATGTTTCCCAGGTGAAGAATAGCCGCTGTAATGGCAAAAATCTCGTCTTGTTCTTTCTGATCAAACTCAATTACTGTTAGTGCGTTTTTCACATCACGGAAGGCTTTGTCATCGTCAACTGAACCCCCGTTTCTCTTCGCCTAGAAATTTCTTTATTATCTATCTAAAATACGATTTGTAGTGCTTACTCCATTGGAGATGTAATAGTACGAATCTAAATCCCGCTTTAAGTTAAGTCTTTGTAATTCTTGTTCATCCGCGCCGGCAAGTAGTTGATAAAAAATGTGGAAATTTCTTTCGCCAGGAACTTGACTGATAACACGCGACTTTTCTAGTAGATAGTTTAGGATATTTCCGCCAGAAGGATTGCCTTCGAAGTTAAATTGAATGTCCATGTATTTACCAAACCTGCTAGAATTGTCATTGCGGTTTGTTTTTGCGTTTCCGAAAGCTTCCAAAACCGGATTTGATTGAAGAAGCTTGTCTTTGACCCTTTCAACGTCTCCTCGATGGTCGGTGATTTCAGCAATGTATTGGAGTATCTTTTTTGATGCTTCAGTCTTCCCAGAACCGGACTCGCCTAACAATAATACACTAAAAAACCGATGAATCAAGAGTAAGACATCTCGTACCAGAAATTAAAATGCATTGTTCCCTGTTTTCGTTTTTTAACGACCTGAAGGCAGTGTCTGTTATCGCAAATCTACAATTTAATGAGTGTTTATTATTAGGCCTAATGACTGTGTAAAGGGGGCTTACACATGAGGCGGAACTTCAAAGAAGTGCTTATTATAATAAGCCTTAACGTCTTTGGGTCCATAAATATCCAACTGCTTGTAAGGGTTTACCGAAATTAGCACTTGCCCGATGTACGTCTAAAAACAATTATTTTTAGTTTATGTGAGGTTGGTCCACAATAAGTGGTGGTTTCTCTATGGTTTTAAAAGAATAACCCAATTATTATTCAAATTATCATTTGAAATAGCCGCGACCGTTAATTGAAATATTGGGTTGGCTGCACTGTAGGAAAGAGTAGGACAAATTGAAAAACACACAAAAAATTAAATTATTGATAAAGTGACAAAAATTTGATGTTTGGGTTTTAGCAATATATTTATTTTCTTTGTTGTAACTAAATGAATAATAAAATAAATCCGTTCCTCTATTTTAACAATAGTGAAAAATAAGGTTGGTGCCATGAAAGTCCCTAGAATGTTCAAATCTGCAACAATCTTCAGATCAGTGAAGCGCGTTGTTTTTTCTTAGGTTTTTTGTCGTTTATTTTCTTAAAATAACGGTTATTGGTTGTTTTGGTTGTGATTTTTCGTTATATTTAGTGCAAAAACTCAATTAAGGCGTGCCTAAACCGCATAATTTGTATTTGTGTACGAAATAAGCAACAAAATGGCCACCAGCAGCACTGGACAAGGCGAAGGGTAAGTGTCCACTTTTTGGGGCTGCTTTTCTACAGCTAAATGCACAGGACTGCCAATGCAATCCTCCAATTAAAAATATCTCTTGTTGGGATCAAACCCCCAATCTGGCGCCGTATTCACGTTCGCAATTCCGACACTTTTCGGCAACTCCATGAGTACATCCAACACTTCATGGGGTGGGCAAATTATCATCTCCACGACTTTGTGACTAGTGGTAATGTCCGAATTGGGATTCCCGAGGATTCGTTAGGTTTCGACGACGTTGTTGAAGAGGGTAGAGCGAAAATATCAAGTTTTCTGAAGAATCCCAAAGACAAAGTTAAATACACGTATGATTTTGGCGATAATTGGCAGCATGTTGTAATCTTGGAGAAAATATTGCCATTTAAGCCCAATGTTCATTATCCCATTTGCGTGGGGGGGCGACGCGCCTGTCCTCCAGAGGACTGTGGGGGCGTTTGGGGGTACACCGAGTTACTCCACATTCGGGGCAATCCTTCACATCCAGAGTACAAGGAAAGGATCACCGAGTGGTTGGATGACTTGTACCCTGACTTTGACCCAGAACATTTTGAGGTGACTGAATGGATGCCTTTTTTTTAATTACCTAATATGTTATTTTCATATAATCTGAATTTCGTTAGCAGTTAATCTAAGAATAAGTAGGTTTTTTTAATTTTTTGTAGATATTCGTTCAGTTCATTATCATTACGATTTTTGTATTACTTACCTTTAGTAAACTATAGCAAACAATTTTTTTTTGGTGTCTTTTTTGTTTCCAGTTAAAACTATTTTAATACTCCCTCTTTTGCGTTGATAAAATAAGGGATAAAGAGAATAACAATATTCCGAAATTCAGTTGGTGCTACTGAATAATGTAGACATTTGCAGTATTACCAACTTCATTGAGCATACTTTAAAGAAACATTTAGTTGAAACGTGTCTCACGTGTCTCGGCTAAGTACTAAAAAGCACTGTACGCGTGATCTTTAAAAAACCGACTTTTATTACGGAACGACCTAATCAGTTGCTAGTACTTACATAAATTATATTCTCTTTAAATCTCTTTTCGAGATTTTCGACAAAAGCAGCTTCGCTGGTGTAGTCTTCCAAAAGAACAGCATCTTGAACACCCACCCTGTCCCTGTGCTGGAGATGGGTCTCCATGATCGGTCTACAACAAAATCATTGACTTTTAGTTGTAGAAAAATTCGTGACACGTACTGAAGGTACTTTTACTCTTGCGATAAAGGTGACGTGCCTATCTTTATAGCTTGTTTCTTTTATCTATTCATGTGTTATTTTCGACTGTCTGCTCAAATATATTTATGAAATTGTGCCTATTTTTACTCCCAATTAAGTAACGCCACAAGAAAAACGATTTTATCACCTTAAATTAAAGACCATAATTGTAGGTGCGTGACGATTAGGTGTTGCTTCTGCATAACTGCCAAGACCAACAAGTCATGCAAACTATTTTATATCTCTCATAAATTTACAGTAAGCTTCCAATTCCCTTTAGACACCTGATGGTTTTAATTTCTTTTAATAAAAATAGAAATGCTGTTGATTCAAACAATTGGCACATTAAAAATGCTTATCTTTATAAAATATACACGTAAGTAAGTGTGCCTACGTGTGTGCCACTGATGATAATAAAATAGCAACGTGCCACTAGAGAAAAACAATTTCGATTTCTAAATGCTAACAAGGGTTTAAAAAAATAGACAGTTAGATTTGTTGAAGTAAAAATAGTGTAATCGATCCGAAAAAAATTATTACAATGAATCATTGTGTTGATGGAAAAGTTGGAATTAACTATAGGTTCAATTTAACAGTTTTAATAAATTATTGTATGGAAATGCTCCTCCCACAGGTCTAGATGATTCCCATTTGAAACGTATTAAACCCTACAATGCAATTAAAAGTAAGGTAAGTAAATTACAGTTATTAACATTTATCATTTCAAATGGACGTAGATTAGCATAGATCCATAAAAAAGCCTTTTACGACAAATTGACACATTTTGGATCAATTATGCCAAGATAATTTTTATTTGGTGCTAAAACGTTATTGATCAATCAATTTCATGTTTGATAAATGATTGACACTTTGCGGTATACCTGCCAGATGATGCTGTTGGAGATCAAGTCTTGTGTCACTCCTCTTAATACATAACACAATTTATCTTCATTTTAATCATCGAAACTTCAGGTTTTATAGTTCTAGTTTCAGTTTTCCACGTACTGATGTCTATAACCCGTTATCTTTCAAGATTTAATAAGTGTCTATTGTCTTATGATGTGCAGATTTCGCGATGACTTAAACAAATATGCATTGTGATGACATTAAAAAATTGTATTATATCCTTATTTTTTATAAATGAACGTGGATTTTAAACTGCATTGACGCATTGTCTTCTTAATTATTATTAATATTAAGAATATAGGTTTGAATGAGATACTACGTACTAGTGCTAGAATGGTTCCTTTCTCAACTGTAAAACAGAAATATGTAAAGCCCCCCGCTCTAGACTAAAAATTATTTTGTATACTAGTGGATAAATCTAATAAAGCAACTAAAATGATATGCAATATGGAACTCCACTTCGTATTACTTATTAACTAATTGATTATATCATTATTCATTATTGTCTTTCTTTTATCAATTTTCACCTGCAAGATAAGGTTGATTATCAAAAAACGGCCTTCAGAAACAATTAAATTGCCAACGTGCAAGGAAACATTAGAAATTATTACACATTCTAGAACTGTGCATTTTATTTTATTTTTTATTTAATTACTGTCTGCTACATTTAATAATTATGATATACCTACTTAAAAGACTTATTATTCTTGCAAATAACTAAAGCAAACAAACAATTATTGAAATCATAAAATGTAAGTTGCAAGATGTACCTGCCTATGTAATTGGATTCTATTAATTTGTTATCGACAGTCTCTGATATCGTATAAATTACCGAACAATGTTATCAATTATCATATTATATCAGCGGCATTTTTGTGGAATGTCTGGAGCCGCTTTATTATTCGACCTTATGTCGAATCTTGTGAAAGAGACAAGTATGGCTCGCAAAGAGCTCAATTACTGTAACAATTTGTTAATTAAAATTGCTGGCAACCTAATTTCATTTGGGAAATGATGTGCATTGTGGTGTAATTGTTTCCGCAAGTTCTCAATTCTTTTATTTGTCTTTGCTCTTTTGCTACAAGCGCTTTAATGTTGCTTACCTTTCTACCGGTCGAAATTAGAACATTCGGTGCACTACCTACGATATTTCCTTTACAAACAGTATCATGAAACTAACGGTAACATTGTTGAAGCTTTGGATGTGATAACACTTATCTTCCTTTATCGTGATCAATGATGACATATCAAATGCTTCCATTATTGGTTAGTTACACTTTGGCAAGGTTTACTAATACTAATAAAATTTATCGATTGGAAAAAATATAATAAATTCCATTTTAATAATTTGCTTTAAAGATATCTCCATGACGTAATATCTAGGAAAATCAAAGGATTAAAGTACCTGCTTTATTACTTGATATTTACGCAATTGCATTGTATTTTTGATTACTTCATCGATGAAAGTGAGCCACAGTTCAGGTGCAAAATTCAGAAATTTATTAAATTTGTACATCTATAGCCTATTAAATGATTTTAAAAATGTATGATTAGCTGTTAATTGTTACTTCCTAGAACACAGTGAATAATTTTGTTGTATAATTGGAAATTCGTATTAAAGCCTTAATCTAAACTTGGACGTAAACACTTTCACCTTACTTTCATGGCAAATAATTGAAAAGTCCATTAAAGCCGAATTAAACAATTGTCTCACATAGTTGAGATATCGAAATAAACTCTTGAAAATCCACTTCATTCTCTAAAAGGATGTTAACGCACAACAAACAAACTGTTATCGCTAATTAGTTTTGTTTTGATGAATTCAAATTAAAAATAAAAGTTTGCGGATAGGTATTTATTTCCGATAGTGTTTTTTTGCATCCGACAAATAAGGGCACTTGCTTTCGAGTGAGTTTGAAGATGCACTTTCATTGACTTCCAAGGATAGTCTTGACCTTTATTAAGGACGAAAACATCTATTCTTATGCATTAACACACAAGTGAAAGTTTTCTTAAAAAGTTTTAAAAAATCTTGATTTTAATGTGCCTGAGTCCTAAATCGTTATTGAAGTTATCGTAGTTGTATTAAAATTCTACCTTAGACGACACTATCAAGGTTGTTGAGCCAAAGTACTCTTGCAGTCATTGTCCGTTGAGTGACTCAGTTATTTCTTTTAAGCAAGGGGTCTAGATGTCTAGAAATTGTGTGGGATGGTAACGTGGGTTCAGTTTGTATTTCATCATTAATTTTTAATAGATTGAGAAAAAATTTCTAGTAATTACGTGCTATTGTGTTGACTAAAAGAATGTATCTAATATCTAAATTTCTTTTACCCTGTTAATTAATAAAAGAAAATGGAAAGAAAGTACATACTCGTCGACTGGTGAAAATCAGCTAAAATTGCAAAATAAATAAAAAATTAGGTGGACTCCAGGTAGGAGTAAAATCTAGAACTTAGTTTATGAGGACTAGTCTTTAGCATTCAAAACGAGATTAATCAAAAATAAAAATTATTATCGGTAATAATAAATAATAATTTATTATAATACGATTATCTTATTAGTTATTACACATTTTACGACATTTTATTTATCAAAAACCAATAAAACCATGAGAAATTGAATGCAGTTATTTTTATGGTTATAGTATTTTTGCATTTTATTGCAATCAGCCCCAATTAAGGCGATGAGGTATAGAGGAATGACTAATTTTAGGAAAAACGCGTGATCCAATTGTAGCGCTGATAAATATTTTCTTAATTGGTAAACAGTCGACAAATATTTTTACATACGGTGTTATTTTTTTTATTGACACCTTGAAAAAGAAAAGTAAGAAATTAATAAATTGCTTTTAATTTTCCACCTTTCATGTCATGTTACAACAGCCACACAAAAACGTGCACATTTTGAAAATTAGTCAAAATTCCAAGTCATTAGCTAAGTGTTGCACTTAATTTTTCTAATGTTTATCCATCAAAGGCAACAATAAAAACATATTCTTTTATTGTCGCGTCATTAGATGTGCTGTCAACTCAATTATTTATAATTTCATAACACCGCACTAAATGGGTCTGGGTTTCCTACTTTCATTAATAATGAGGGTCAATTAATTCTACTTACTTTCAGGAAAACACCTGTCATTTGATTATGTATTTACTTTATACATTTTTATAATGCGGACGTTATTGTGAGAGTCATACTTTTTTATTTCAAGAGGATAAATTAGTCCGATTTGTCTAAATCTTAAAGCTGGACAGCGGAACAATAAAAAATAATTGGGTGTACAAATCAAAATAATAACCCATTAACCTTAATGTATTAAAAGAGTTACTTAACTTGATTGTCCACTGAATAGCCACTATTTTATCGATGTTTATTTTGTTATTATCTGGATTTGAATGTCACAAAAGGTGTATTTTTAGAAGAAATAGAAATTAGATGGGTTGTTTCCGTTTTTTTTATAATAATAATAATTAATATGCATTTATGTACTGCTGACTGATGACTGCACTTTATATTTTTAATGTTTAGAAAATTATTTCATGCTCACTGAGAACGTAAAAACTTGCATCTTGTAATCACTGAAATACGAAAACGTGAGAATGTTATTAGAGGGCTAGTTGTTTTTCATTCTTACTCGTATCTAACATTTTTAAATTAGAAAAAGAATGTTACTAAAATATTCAAAAAAGTAGAAGGCTTTTACTTTCAAAATGATTATAATTGTTGTTTATAAATCACATTAATTGCACACACCATAAAATTTTATTGTTGAAATCATACGAGGAATGTTTAATTTCATTTTTGTTTATTTCCTATGCATTTTTTACAATGCAGAAACTTTTTCCAATTCGAAATTACAGCTATTATAACCTCGTGAATCAATTTGTTTGGATTAAACCTTTTATTGCTGTACACAAATGTTAGACCATTTTTATCTTACATAAATATTGGAATCAATCTTAACTATTTTAAGGTAGTCAGTGTGTAGTGACCCAATTGCTCCAAAACAAATATGTCATAATTATAAAATTAATCATCAAATGAAAATATTATCCTACATCTCACACTTATTGTAAAATGCCAACATTCATTATAGTCATTAAAATAGTTTTCTTGGTTTGATAAAAATAACAAGAAAATTAATCAACGAAACCATGTGAATTTTTCAAGGAAAATTAATTCGGTGTGGGTATTGTCGCTATATACCTTACATTTTTAATTGCAACTTTCCGCTAATTAATCTATTAGTTTACAAAGCTCTTCGCGCGCTTCCGTTCATTCACAAATATGAGAAATAATATGCGAAAGTTCAGGACCGGACGGGCCCCATCAAGTTTTAAAATTTGAGTAAACAGAAAAATATACAAAATGATATTAAGGAGACGTTGCAACATGTCTAAACTTTTTTTAGAGAAAATAAGATTAATTTGAACTTTGAAAATTGAAAATAATGTCAAGGGAAGAAATGGCGGAAAAACTGAAAGTTGGCGACAAAATAAGGATGAAAAATGAAGAAAGAGTCAAAATGCTAAAGAAACTGATCCAAGAAAGAATTGTTGCCAAGAGTTGAGAATGATTTGAATATCAAGAACAAAATTATTAAATAACACAGTTTAGAAAAAAGTTTCGGGGGAGAATATAGCTTTAGAAGAGAAAAACTAATATTTTTGTGAAAAATTGCAAAAAAGAGAAGGCGAATGATGCTAGTCCACAACAATTACTTAGGTAAGTAAAGAACTTTCTCGTTGTAAAAAATAAAATTTTGATGTAAAAAAAGCCGATAAAGATATTTAACATTTTTTTATTTAAACTATGCAACATATGAAAATTACAGATATGGACCATTTCAACTGATTTCTTCTAGGCCAGTTTACCCATGTCCGCCCTTGGAAAAGCTGTTTGAATTACAATACGAGCGTGAAATCACCAGTCTCAAATCTTTCTCGGAAAATTATGGTTTCTTTCACGAAGAAAAGAATGCCTTCATTACAAATACAGATGGACAGGTACCGGTACTGCCGGTACCTGCACCTACACAAGATAAAACAAGGAACCACTCACTACACGAATAAATGGTTTGGTTGTGTGACTAACAGATGCAAGCATACATTTTTAAACAATTTAATTTTTGACCCAACAATGGAGAAATTTTCGTCGGTTCAATTGAAAACAAACCGCACAATTCGTAGGTGTTGTTGAATTAAGTGCGCAAGCATACGATATTGTCACTCGCTGACCTAATAACATGTTTCAGCAAAGAATAATTCGATGTGTCATCATCGTTTAGGTGTTTTCCCCTGACTGTCCCGGCTTTTATTTATTTTTGAAGATGCAAAATACATACCGGTTATAGTCCCAAAATTCAGGTATATTCCGTTGCACAAAACTTCACTGAATTTTTTTTCATGTTTTTCGCAAAATACACACAAGTATCGTCCGGAAACGAATTCACAACGGCGCGTGTCACGCTATTTCACGCACGTGTAGTTCAAAATGTCGCGATCCTATGTATAAAACACGGGCATTGACGGCCAGACTGCATATTCCTTCATGTGTGGAGTCTTCGACCACTCTGTCTCTGTGGTCCCCAGAGCACGATATGAACTCTCCCGCCTGCGATGAACGGTGAAAGGTTGCCAGTGGCGGTGCCGGAGAAAAATTACAGTGACATTTTTCACGATGCACCAGACATGAATATTCAGTTTTGGAGATTTTAAAATAATGAACCTCGTTCCATTTTTATCATTTATTAATTTTATTGGCTGGCAATCACCTGATGAAAAATAACACATTCGACTCCTATCACTATCTAATGAAATTTATTACGGATGGCTGAAATTTCTTGTTTTTTACTGGTGTAATTGTCTTTGTGACAGATTATCGGGATTTTCTAAAGTTACTTTATCGTTTTTACTTTTGTATCGCATGTGGTGCTTGTAAAGGAGAAAACTCGTTTGTCCACCACTAGCACTTGCTTATTGCCGGTTTGCCTCTTCGGGACTAAGGAGTGAGTTGTTCTCCTTGTCATCTGCACCATTGCACTTTTTTATTTGTTACGTATTGAATGCAATATAAATTCTACTAAGGTCCACAATGTGATACACTTAAAAAGCTTTACATTATCTACACCACATACTTTACTTTCAAGTATAGTGTTCTGTGATTTATGTCGACATTGTATATTGTGTATCAATGAATTTTTTATTTAAAAAAAGACGAAAATAATTAATATTGAATTGAAAGTACAGCCAACACTGCACAATACATAGTTAAAAAAACATGTGAGTAACATTTATAACCATAATCAATCATCTGACTAAAAGTATAAATTCTAATAAGAAATTTATTTTCTCCAATGCTGTAGAGCTCAATTTTTGAGAAACTACTTAGAGTCAATTTACAATCCGTTAAATTTATATAAAATGTTATGTAGACATTTACGTAGACACACATTAGTTATCACCTCGGCTATCACTAAAACTACCAAGAAGGTTATAATCCGATAAATTAGTTTCAATTTCTAATTTCAAGTAAAAGAAAATGTCAATTACTAGTGCTAATAACTACTTTAACGAAATAATTAAAGATTAGTGAAAACTCTCTTATTTCAGCACACAATTATTGTATGAAACGTTTTCAGGTTTCGGTGGAGGAAAGCCTTCACTTTCGGGAAAAATTAAACGACCTACTGTTTGTTGGAAGATAATTTTTTTATTTCTATTAGTGGTCTTTTAATTTTGCCTGTTTTAAGATACTCGTATGTACATGAGTTTATTTTTGAAAGAACTACATAAATATACTGACCTTAACTTGGGATCTGTTGGATCGACAGTGGTGGAGAATTAAACATGTACCTGTATTTTTTGTCAAGGATTCTTATTAGGTCAGGGTGATAAAATGAAGCTGGTTAACCACTAGAAATCAATATAAGTAAGCCATTGATTTATCTGGTCAGGATAGTCCACTATCTGCTTTATATGTAGGTGCAAGATACATAAATTTAACTGATACAAGTGCGAGTATTTGTTGAATATTTAAATATCTTTTAATGGCAAACGTTGCTTTAAAACCATCCTCCTACGTGAATTTACAAATTGATGAGTAAAGTTTTAACTCGTTTATTATTTAAACTGAAGCTTTTTACTCATTTTTCGTTCACGAAGGAACACTTGAACTTAGACGCGTATCACAGACAATTCATCAATTGAACTTCTCAAATATTTATACCACAATTGGTAGTAAATGAATCGATACGTAGACAGAATAGGGATAATTATCGAAATAAAATATTTACAATAAAGAAACTAACAGAGGAAAGATTGTAAAGTGCATTTGAACAATTATTTTTGCTTTAAAGAAATGCTTAAATACTGGTTTTTGTACGCGATTTCTCCTTAACTTTATCCTGACGTATATCACGAAACGAGTCACGATTAATCTTTACAGTTTACAAAATTAAATTCTTATTTTGCTCAAAAAAAACACAATCAGATTGCTCAACAACATTCTCGATGGGTATGAACTTTTCTTTAAAGGAAAACGTTTTATGATGTTATTGCTCACAATTTGTTTTAAACCTTTGGTTTTCCCCCTATTGCTTAATCTTGATATTGATTAAGTAATTAATAATGCTAAGTGATAAAATATGTATCACGTGCGTGTTGTGATTTTATTCGATTGACTTACAACCCTACAAAGCTTTTTAGTTTTTCTCTTCATAAATCTTTCAAGAATCGGCTCGTGTGCATTGGAGTCGAGCTTGACCAATTTATTACAATAATTTGCGGAAAAAATTGAATAAACTCTGATACTGGTAGAATTATTATTCAAAACCTGACGTTATCGTCCATCTGCAAACCTACAATTTGTATCGATTTTATGCAAATATTTTTCCGAAAAGAAGATGTAAAAATCTATGACTCAACTTATTCTTGTTAAAAGCTGCTGTATTTCTTGGTAAAGCGGCAATAAAAAATTTAATTCCAGTTTATGAGTTGCGTGGAAAAATGAATATAATTACACATTTATCTTGTTTTTACTGGCCGACGATCAAAATGTTGGAAACCGTCCACATTTCAATTTATACAAAAAGAAAATGAATTAATTGAATTAATTTTTGTTGTTCAATTATATCTACTTATGTACGAGATTAGTCTGCTAAAAGTATTTTTACTATATCTCAAAAACAGAATTTTTTTTTCTCAAATGTAATTAAAATTAATTAATTATTTAAATTAAGTAAATTGTGTGCGATTATTAGTTTTTGAGATAAACTAAAAATATACTTTTAGTAGACTCACCCTGTATAGGATTTTCGCAAGAAGAACACAGTCAATTTAAAGCTGTAAATATGTTTTTTTTTGTTCTACAGTTTTATCATTATCACAACCTTGTTTTCCATCTAAATCCACAACTATCGCATGCTATGCTTTAAACCACTTTTTACATCGTAATAGTTTAAAAATACATATAAATAACTTTGAGGAAAATTCTGATTGAATAATAATGAAGTGACATAATGAAAAATCGCCAAAAACGTGTCTGATTTGGAGCCTAATTACCCTTAATTTTTAATAAATCGTATAGTAAAGTTTAAGTTAATATATAACGGCTACCTGGCTCTTTGACTCGTTTTTTTTCGATTCCTTGCCATTACAAGACAAGCATAAAACAATTCAAATTCATGATCAGTTACCTCAAACCCTATAATAGTATTAGATATGACGTCATTTGTATTAATTGGACGACGCGTAGCGACGGCCGGCGTCCAATGTCAACTGTTTGCGTGTTTTGTAGCGTCGCGGGCGTCAGTTGTAACGCGTTGCACGTGCTATGAACACTTTAACAACAAACTGTTCGTTGTATTTCCCCTACACACACGTTAATTACCTGCAGTCGTGTATATTTACAGTTTATGACTAACAATGATAACCATGCAAATTGCCTACCCAATTTAAAGTATTATTTGCAATGTGAAAATTTAAAGAAAATGAGTGAATGACTTGCGGTAAGTACGGAAACCACCCTGACCTACCCTGACCTAGCACGAATTTGTGAATGCGAAAAGGAAATAGAGCTTTTCATTTTCATCAATGGACGTAGTAATTAATTAAAAACACAATAACTTTTATGTTTGATGGATGAATTTCCTTCAACATGCTAGAAACACGAAAATGGTGACGCGTCCTGGAAACCTGTACAAAACTCCTCCAGGATCACGCGGCACGAGTCCTGCGAGAAGTTTGAATAGGAGTACTAAACCCAGTCCGGTCCAGTCACCTAATCGCACTTCTCGAAGTCCACTCAGGACTACGTCGAAAAAAATTCAAAGCAGTCCCGACAGGCAACGAAAAACTCCGGAGAAAATTTTGATAAGGTCGAGGGGCAACAGTCCGGCGAAAAGTCGGGACAGTTTGCCGGGATCAAGAGGGAGCGAGTAAGTGTAATTTTATTTTTTCACGCGCTATCAGGAAAATTTAATTGAACAATGCAGGCATGTTTTTGATTTCGTTTTATTATCAACCAGTCAAATGTTACACTTCCGTAAATTTGCATAATTGAGATTTGGATTGTATTAATTTCACTAATCGTGCCATTCGATAACACCGGTCTTTGGCCTTTTCATAGTTTATGCAAATCTGCAAACAAAAATAGTTTCTCCTGTAATTTTTTCAGGTCAAAAGTCTTTACACTATTCGTGATCTGATCACACGAAGCAAAAATCAAAAATAACATTTATCGTAGCGATTAACCCAAGTTTATTGTAGTTTAGGATTTTGAAAGTTATAATGATGATGAAATTTTCGGGTAATTTATGTTATGAATGTCAGGACATTTTGTTAACACTTATGTTTTATTAAATGCACGCCAGTTATCCGCATAATATGTGGATTTTTTACTGTTTACAGCCGCAATTTATTGCTATGTCGATTACTGTTTGAGTTTGTCATCGAAATTGGGTTTATAATGGAAGTATAAATATTACAAAATCAAGTTGTTTACAACAATTTTGTTAAATTACACATTGTACATATCTCTACGTGTAATATGTATCATTCTGTCGATAAAAATACTTCCACATACTTTGTTTTGTTGAAGACAAATAACGCAAATAAGTAATGAAAAAAAAATGTGGTGGTAGATGTCTTAGATACTAGGATTTTACATACAAATTACTCTCTTTTACTAATTACTTCTAAACCTTGTTTAGATGAGAAAAAAAAACGAAAAATTTTCATTTAAGCATTAGTCAATGCTTTGGTAATGATTTGTTTTTTGCTGACACTGTTTCGTTATTGTATTGTTGTTTACAAAATAGGTGTTCAAATTTTTCCAAAAAAGTACTTATTTTCTCTAATTTTTTGTATATGACATTATTATTATCCTTGTAATCTGCCACTTGCGAATCTCTCTGTATAATTTTTATCTAGAACTAATACGTTGGTACTTTAGCTGTAATTGATCACAGAAATTAGTGATTTGCATTTGAAGAAATAACTTTTATTTTTTTGGTAAATTACGGCTGCGCCTCAGCATTCTCACTTCAGGAGAGTCCTAAAGGGTTGTCAATTTTTTCTTTGTCACTACGAGGATGGGATGATTAATTCGTGGCCTCTTATAGAAGGCAATTGTTTTTTTTATTAATTTGTATGTTTTCATATAGTACGATCCTTTCGTACTGTAACGTTAAAATTTTATCAAATTCGGTGAAGTAGTTTTTAATTGCTGCCTTATCAAGTGTCCTAACTTCTCGATTTTTTATTAAGAAATGTTGAAACTTGAGGTTTGAGCTGTAAAGAAATATTTTTATATTAAAAAAATAACACCTTAAGTATTTAAAAATGGGTTAGATTCTACATTAGGTACATCTCCTTCATCGCTTAGCATAGTTAGAAATACATTTCAAAGTCTCAATTGAGCCATAATGGCCCTAAGGGTGCACCACGTCCAGGAGAGTCAAAAAGTGCTTCTCCTGCAGAAATGGTCAAAAAAGTACACAGAAAAGTATTCAAAGATTACAAGTGAATGTTGTCTGAGATAGCTCAAACCTTGAGGATTTTAAAAAAGCAAACACATATGCAAAAAAATTGGCAACATGGGTGCCGCACGACACCTTTCCTGAGCACAAGAGCTCACCGGAAAAATGAGATGTGAGCAATGTTTGAAGCTATTTTATCACAACTCAATGGATGAGTTAGATTCTACATTAGGAACATCTCCTTCATCGCTTAGTATGGTTAAAACTGTATTTTGGACTTTCAATGGGGTCATACAAGTCCTAAGAATGCACCACGTCCAGGAAAGTCGAAAAGTGCTTTTCCTGAGGAAATGGCCAAGAAAGTACACAGAACGATATTGGAAGATTACAAATGAAAGTTGTCTGAGATAGTTCAAACTTTAAGGATTTTAAAAAAGCAAACACATCATATTTTTCATTAAATTTTGGGTATGAGAAAAAATTGGCAAGATGGGTGTCGCACAGCACCTTTTCTGAGCACAAAAGCTCATTTCACCTCATCCCACCCTCGTACCTCAACAAACTATCAATTATTTAGAATGATTAATTTAATTGTTTTTCTTAAAACGTTATATATGTGTTCGTTTTTACTGCTTGTAATAGTAAGTAGAGTATTAAATATAATAACGATTTCTAACTTGTAAATCTGATGGCATTTTTTGTATGATTATTGTTTTCAAATGTATGTTAGTTTGGATAAAAAATAAATGATTTTTTTTATTGCATATTATTTTGAAATAAGTATCTGCTACTACATAGAAGTAGATGTAAAAATAAAGAAAAAATAAAACATTTGTTTGAAGTTTTTTATCAAAGATCAAATTATTATCATATTCAGTACTCGTATATCAAATTATTAACTTTGATGATTTTTTAAAAATGTAAATGTGGCTACACACTCCCCACTATGTAAAGCAGATCTTCAATAAAAGTAGATACAACCTGATAACTGATAAGCTACCCTTTAGAATCGATTCTTGGAAATAAAAGTATTTTACCACGACCTAAGTTATCGCTATTAGTTTGGGGAAGCAAAATCATTTTAAATTTCATAATACCAGCTATAATGAAGTTCTATTTAACACTTGTTTACTATCATACAATAGAAACGGGTTACAATAAACTGTGTTATTGTGTTATTTATGAATCCTTTGATGTTATTTATCCAGAATTTATACCAATCATGTTTCCCACCAATGAAAAAATTATCGATTTTACATACTTACCTATAACTATGATAAAATCTAACCTTGATACAATATTATTTAAGCAAGCTTTTAGAGTAGCTATTATGTGAATTGATACGTTGGTACATGTTGTGGGCATATCGGTATGAATAAATAATAAAATTGGGCATCACTCACACAGGGTTTTATTCTAAAACCTACGAAAACACTGAATATTTTCCATTCATATTTCATTCATAATCATAACTTTTGGCTTCAGTATCTCATTAAATAATTGCTGTAGACATGTATGTATTTTTTATGCAGTTAAGTCAAGTCTTGACTAAAAGAAACACAACTGTTTCAGATGACTATAAGAGTTTTGTTTTTTGTTTTTAAATAACAATAAATTATGATTAACAAAACTTTGTTACTCAGTCATTCATTAACAATAATCCCAAGCATGAGATTAAATCATTTGTGAATCACTCATCGTATAAATATTTATTTATTAGCAATCATAGATACATTTGTTGGTTGTTAACCCCCTTATAATAATAAATAAAAATAAAAGAAAGCAGGCAAATCACCCTAAAATTAATTAACTTATTATACGAGTGCCAAAATTCTGAAATGATTTTATTTGCCAGCAAAAACTTTCAGATCCGTAAATGCCAGCAAATTATTGACATTAAGAACTGACATTCCACTATACTACGAAGAAATTAGGGTTTCCATTAAATTGCCTGAACTCTACATCCTTTGAACTGTAACCTTCAAATTTAAATAATTACGTACACCACCAGGTGAATGAGAACGTTACAATAAAGTTCGGAAAAAATTTCAAGCAACCAATAATGGTTCTATTAATGACTTTGATTACCACACTCGTTTGAAGTCGCACCTGCTTGTAATTAGGAAAGAATGGCGATAATAAGTTCCCAAAGTCGGCAACCAATTAACATTTTTTGCGCGAAAATTTTAATCAAAATTTAATCACAAATTCTAAATTTTATTGACTTTGAGATAATGAACTTGAAAAGGAAGGGTAAACTATTTCATTAATAAGTAATAATTTTTAAAAGTGGATCGTAAAGTCGATATTGTGTTGGTATTGCCGATAATAATCCAATTAAACGAAATTGTTTTAAGGTTGAGTTTTCGATCATTTGTTTAGAAACTTTCTTACAATTTAAAAATTCCATTAAAACTTTTTTTCGTGTTATTATTTAATTGGCCCATTTGTAGTAACGACACTTTTATTAATGAGGTGGCACATACACCCATATTGATTACTTTTTATTGTTTATTTTCCTACAAAATGTGATTGATTTATTTTTCAGTTTTGGTAGCATAGAACGACTGGATGACGATAACAATCTACAAAGAATAATTACAAGTTACAATCAAACGGAAGATAATATTAATGTAGTCGTCAGGTAAGCCAATAATATTCACATTCACGTAAACCAAACTTGTCGTTCCTTGCTTGCATAGTTAATAAACTACAAAATAGCCCGACTAGATATTTTTATAACAGATTCGAATATTTGATGACACTTTTTGTACTCCAGGGTGCGACCACTCAATAACCGTGAAAAAAAATCGGGCGATACGTCTGTGATACAATTCCCTGGCAATGGTCAAGTCTTGGTAATTTCAATATATCGATCCCATATTAAAATAATCGTCACACTTGCGTAGGTGGATGGAATACCAGGTGGTCCAAGTGGCGGACAGAAACCTAAACTTTTTTCATATAACGTAGTATTCGAGCCTGCGGCCACTCAGGAAGACGTTTTACAGTTTTCAGGCATGAAAAGACTCATTGAAATGGCCCTTGAAGGCTTCAGGTGTACGTGTTTTTGTTATGGACAAACTGGAAGCGGAAAAACACATACACTAACAGGACCTCCTGGCCTTGTATGACATAAATAATATTTTTATTGACTGATGGATGAATTAATATTTTGTAGTTCGGGGTGAGACCGGCCCCTTTTAGTGATAAACACGGCCTTGTGTTTCGATCGTTTCTTTATTTGTTTCAACTGATACAACAAAAAACCGACGTCCATTTCGTCCTCAAAGCGAGCTATCTCGAGATTTACAACGAAAAGGCAAGTGCAAATTTTTGGTCAAGGTGGCCTGTCAATATTACCAACGTAATTTCAAAATCTCAGGCTACCTTGTTCAAAAATTTAATTGACTCTATTAATTATGCATTATAAATTGTTGACGTCATAGGTTTCCAACTTGTGATCGACAATATACGTCACCAAAAAAATTAAAACTATAACCCATTTTAATTCAATAATTGATTCATGAAACGATATCAATTAAGAATAAACAATTTTAAGTTTTAAATATTAGTAATTCTAATTATGATTAATACTTAATAATATTTAACCGGTCATAACATGAAAACTATTGTATTAGTTGTATTAGCTGTTTCAAAACTGTAAACGCCAACGTCGTATTTTACCAAATTATTTTTTTAAATAATGTTGATAAAAATGTTAAAATAGTTATTAGTGATTAGATCTCTCATTGAAACTATAAGTTACATTAGCTATTAATTTTTTGAACTACATAAATAATTTATAACAACTAATTTCGAGAGAAAATGCGACGTTGGCGTTTACATACTTTTGAAACAGCTAATAATAGATACTGAAATTTTTTTTAAAGTCTTTTTTAAATATCTACTTTATTCGTGAATGCATACAAATAGTAAAAAGTAAAAAGACAGAGGATCTACCAATTTGAATTGTAAAATTTTAAACTGCCGTTTAAAAAAAAATTGGGGAATTTTGAGTAAGTTGGTGACGGGTCTAAACGACACTGTCACCAACATTAAACCAATAAAATACACTAAGCAATTAACAATTAATTAAAGACACAAAATTAAAAAAAAAACGTTAAGAAATTATTTAGCCGATTTAATAACTAAGGTACCTAGTGAAAGTATTGACCTTCTAAGCTCCGGAAATACAAGGAAGAATGTTTTAGTTTACAAGCATCGGTGGTTCAGTGGTAGAATGCTCGCCTGCCACGCGGGCGGCCCGGGTTCGATTCCCGGCCGATGCAACCTTTTTTCCACTATTTTGCCAATGGTTTTTGTTCAGGTGATTGATTTATTAAATCCCGGAAGTGCAAGGAAGCCCCTAGCAGTCCGGTGGAGCAAAAAAGCACGCGGATTTTTCGTTGAGAATCTTTTTACGGTCGATTGTGAAGAGCTCGATGACTTAATTGCAGTTTTGGAAGAAGGATTAAGAAATAGGGCCATAGGGAAGCACAACATGAATGACTTTTCCAGGTTTTTCTTAGTTTTTTTTTTGTTTAAATTTACAAAAATTGTTTTACAGCCGAAGTCATACGATTTTAACTGTTTATATCACTTCTGAAGAACCAGCTGAAGGAGGTGTTTTTCTCTCAAGGTCTGGGAAAATTAATTTCGTTGATTTGGCGGGAAGTGAAATGACCAAAAAGACACAAAGTGAAGGGAAAACGTTGGAAGAAGCGAATAATATCAATAAAAGTCTCATGGTGTTAGGTAAGTGAAAATTACTAGACTAATTATAAAGTCAATTTTATCTGCGTCTGTTCACTCGTAAAATTTCGTGACGCTGTCTGGGTGTAATTTTACCCCAAAAAAATTCATCAAAGTGCTAAAGATTATTACATTAAATTAACTTACGAGTATTTGTACAAAACAGTTGCCATATTAACGCGATATGAAGTATTCTTAGGCATTTCTTGTTTAAAGAAACAAACAATTGTTGAAAATTAACTTATTAAAACTCATCAAGTATCATAATAGGACGAGTTTGGGATTTTCTACGCAATTTAACTTGTTCATAAGCGAGGAATTGTTAAAATATTTTTTTAAACAAAAAATAATAAGTTCCAGAATAAATTATTTCTAATCTGTAAAAATTAACTTACATCTTTGGAACAATAACTGACACACTGAATTTAAAAAAAATTCAAATTTTGTATTTTTAAAATAAAACATAAAATATTTGAAGAAAGAATTTCAAGGTTTGTATTATGTCTATCTTCAAAGTTTTTTTGAGATCCAATTTTTCTATTAATTTAATTATTTGTATTGCAATACGACTGACATGGAAAAATAAAATATCGACACAAAACTTGTCTCTTTAAAAATACTTAAAACATTCATTATAAATGAAATGTTATTCAATTCATTTCGATTACAAAAATATTTATATACATTCAAGTTCAACACTTATTTACTAAATGATGTGGGGGTATTCGTACAAATCCAATTACCAAAACTCCTGAAAAAACTATCTATTTCAATGGTACATGAATAATAAATAAAGACCTTTTCACTCCTCGCGTTTAAAAGTCAATACCTCGGAAAAGCCAATAATAGTTTAATAACTAATCTCTGAAGCAGTTTGGTATAAACTGTGATCGAATTACTTGTTCTTTAATTTGCTACTCGTAGTTGATTGATTTTCTCTTTAGGGTACTGCATCTCGTCGTTAAGTGATTCCAAGCGAAGGAACTCGCACATTCCTTATCGAGATTCAAAACTGACCAAACTCCTGGCAGATTCATTGGCAGGAAATGGCGTAACACTGATGGTAAATTTTTAAGGGTTGATTAAAATTGCTTTGCCATAAATCTGTTTCAGATTGCTTGCATTTCTCCTGCCAGATCCAACATCAGCGAGACCCTCAACACGCTGCGCTATGCCGCTCGAGCGAAGAAAATTCGAACAAAGCCTATTGTCCTGATGGTAAATATAAAAGAATTCCCTCGTTGGTTGTAACATATTGTAAATGTCACCAGGACCCTCGAGAAGCGCTCATTCTGAGCTTGAAAAGAGAAGTGAATGTCCTGCAGAGCGAAAACGAGCATCTGCGCTCGGCGCTGAACGTCTACTCAGGGTCAACAGCAGGAGATTTGCCAACAGGTTAGTTTTTAATTTATAATTAGAACTATTATCAGTTTCTTTGTACAAGTCGCACTAAAAATGCGAGCCTCTGTGGCCCAATGGATAAGGCATCGGCCTCCTAAGCCGAGGATTGTGGGTTCGAGTCCCACCAGAGGTAGCTGCGTTTTTTGCAACTACGGTTATCAACATTTATTCCTGTCTTTGACGCAGTTGCGACAAAAAATAGATAGCACGCGAGGCGAGCTCAGCAGGCGATGTTCAATGAACAAGAACCAACCAAATTTTAGCAATTAATTTATAGGTATTTACAAGAAAAAAAATTTTTTTTGAATCTTATTAAATTAAATTAGTGAGAAAGTTGAAGTAATTTTGCATACGATTTTAGTTTAATTTAAATTATACAACTCTAGATTCTAGAATGTCAAATGTTGACCTATAAACTCCCTGTATATTATAGTCTTATCTAATCGTATCTTATGCTCTTTATGTCCTAGATTAGGAAACATCAGTTCGATTTCGTGCAACTAAAAATTAAAAAAAATATCTGAGTCAAATCATTTTTTTCAGTTATAACGATTTCCAAAAATTACACTTAAGATTGATGACAAGAAAGTGTTTTTCTGTAATTTATCGGTTCACACTTGATAATTTAAGAAAAACAAAATGCATTTTTTAGGTCTAGTTTCTGGTAACCGCTATTATTTTTTTTTATTTGGACTTTTTGAAAGTAAATATGGTTGAGGTTGTAACTTGTTTAGAATTTAAGAAAAACTAAATAGTGTAAACAATTATTTATAACGCCATCATTCCACATCTTTAAAACAGCTTCACAAAAACTGTGACAAAGAAAAAAAAAACGATGGGCTGTATGAATTAAGTTGAAGTCCTTACTTAAAGCATGAGTATAAACTTAAAAAGTAAAAGCATTTGATTATTTTTTATGATTTATTTTTTCAGAGTAGGTACACGTATCTGCTCGCAAAATAAATTATTATAGTACTTCTTTCTTTCAATTAGAATTGTTGCTACTGAATAACATATGAAACGTCGTGTCCTATAATCAGCCCCCTTCGAAAAAGATTATTATCAAGATTCACTTTGTTCTTCAATATTATTTTTGTCGTCATTTTCCTCATTATCTCCGTCAAAATCTTTATCCATCCAATATTTTGCAACAGTGTTTAATAAAACAAAGCAGCAAATAATTCCTCAATGAATTTTTGTTATGGCACCTTCTCGCCTTACGTTGTTCTCATACAAAATTACATGGTTAAAGCATGCACATTTTCTAGTACAAACCAATATAATGTCTCACGGTTGGTCTGAAGATGTCTTATGTTTAAAAAAAATATCCAAGTCTACTCTCAGTTTTTAATTATACCTGATACCTTTCTCTTTACTACAGGATATAAAAAAAAATATTTCATCGACGTTTTTCGAAAAAAAATTGAAGTTTTAGTTTGAATTAAGTTTAAATCGACAAAATAGAAATTTCCGTAAAGTGAAAAACACCCAAAAAACGTATTTAATAAAACAAAAACAGTTTACATATTTACATCAAAATTGTTTCTACCCACACTACTTTTCCAGTTACTGAAAAATCAGATCTCTTTAAAAAAGGTAATTTTTCAGGCCTCTTTCAGGGAAAAATCTAGCTGCTATATCAGGAATGTAAAGTGTTGTCTCAACTCGTATTAGAAAAATTATTCCTTGATAATTTGTCAAATTTTTAGTTTTCTGCTTCAGTAAAAAAAATCAGGTTTTTCAGAACTTTACGATTTTTTAGTTTTGTCTGCATAGTTACATGATAGTAGACGAAACATTCATTTATGAATTTTATAATCAACAAACCTTCAATTTTTCTTATTTGATTTTTTGTCTTGAGAGGTCTACCAAATTTTTATCCATGAGTCCAACGAAATTAATTCGGTCAGAATTTTTGTAAATTTAATGAAAAATTTCTGAACCAAATCTTAAAAATTTAGCCAAATTTTTTTGGCATTAACATTTTACAAAATAAATGTGTGCTATTATCAAATTTAACATTTTGTAAGAATTTGTGAAAAAATTCTGGATTTATTTCGGCTAATTTATACTTTTAGACTTTTTTTAAATTGGCATGTAGAGATTTAGAAACCTGTTCGCTAAATTTTCCTAAACCTGAATTCACATTAACAAAATTGTGATACACACATGATAAAATACTGTATGGATTTTAGGAGTTGTGCTTACTTTGAGTTGAAGAAAATCTTTCTTAAATTGTTCATTAACTTTTTCAAAATTGATGTTTAATAAATTGTTATTAAAACAAAACTAATCTGATAACAGATTTGAACCTACTTAAACATTGAACATGTTGTATGTTTACATCTATGTTTTATGTTTTTTTATGTTTAGGGCAAATTGATCTACTTAGTTTAGAAAGCTACAACCAGCAAGAATTTGAATATCTACATGTATCTAATCTGCTAAAATTTATAATAGCTAATTTACTAAATTTACTATATTTACTAAAACTATTTTTTCGATTTAAAATTAAATCAATCTAGATCTCAATTTTTTTCGAAAAACGTCGATGAAATATTTTCTTTTATATTCTGTTGTAAAGAAAAGGGTATCAGGTATAATTAAAAACTGAGATTAGACTTGGACATTTTTTTGAAACATGACATCTTCAAACCAACCGTGGTCTTTAAATCTTTTCCTAAGGGTTCGCGAGGTTGCTCCTAAGTTTTTCTTTCCTTCAGTTTTACAACATCCGCCATAGTTTCGAATTTATTGGTGTGTTGCTTTTAAAAGGTGGTGCTCGTACTGATTAGCTCAACAATTTTGAAGTAAATTTTCAATGAAAAAAATGAACAAAGCATTTACTTCATATTATTAATTTTGTTTTACAAAAAAAAAGTTAAAACCTCAACGTTAACCCAAAATACTCACACAAGACACTTTTACTTGTAGTAAAAGCTTTACTTGACTTACAATTTTATTCATACGGCCCAATGTTTAAGCTCAATCCAATAGGTGATGATGATTTCGAAACGCCTATAATGACGCTTTTTTAAAATTTCTGTTACCTAAAATCCGGACTTTGCTTATCTGTCGCGTTATTGTTTTTTATGATATTGATAGAGAATCACTATCGTAATTTGTCTCCAAATTTAGCAGTTTGTGGCCAATTTATTAAGAACTTTAATTTAGGTAGGTACACATGTTTTTTGTTTAACGATTTCAATGCAACTGTTTATTGTAGATACTTGGAATTTTTAATCGTAAACAAGGGATAAATATAGATCGAAATCATCGAAATTTACAGACGTGTAGAGCATTAAATTCACGATAGTAAGAAGAGATAAAGGGAAAATTTTATCCATATATTTCTCAAAACGCTGCAAATTTTGTGGAACATACAAAAAATGTGTAAGGAACAAAGTTGTGGAGAATGAGGTTTTCTTCTCTACAACTATCTTTCTTCCATTTTGATTTGCAGCAATTTTGAAAAACATGGGACGGAGCGTAAACTTTTAATTTTGGTTTTGTTTTCGTAAATAGCAATTTTTTGCTAAATAATAACTTACAAATGCACTTGTGTAACTTTGCCTCAGAGAGAAGAATAGTGGTAACCCCACCCCACGTGGATTTGGAAAAACTAGCCGAACTCGAAGGCCCTCAACTCGCCGAACTCGTCCGTTTATACATGACCGAAAACGAAGCTCTTCGACGCGAAAACTCCGAGCTCTACTCTTCCCGTGAAATCCTGCAAAGAGACCACGAACTTGTCTGCCGGGAAAACGAGCGCTTACTAAAGAAACTCGAAGAAGTGAATTCGTACGTGCCGAGACACCCAATTCCCAAAATCGATTATAATTTTTATTTTAGTGTATGTTGTAGGTCTCCCCTGATTCCAGCCCGGCCCGCATTTTCCGCCGAACTCCTCAACAGCATCGACTCTGAATCCACGACAAACATTTGGTCGGACGGTGACAAATCTTCACAGAGCCGATCTCCCCAACAAATTCCGCAATCGATTCAGAAGGAGTTGGACAAGAGACAAATTAAAACAGAGTAGGTGTTTAAAAATTTTAGCTTTTTAGCCTACGTGAAAATTGTAGGATTCAGACGCCTAGACGAGGACACCGAAGGAACAAATCCTTGGAGGAAAGCTCGAGCGATTCGAAAGTGGTTCGAGTGAAAAGCTCCGATTCAGACGGAGGTCCCGTTCTGATAAATCGTTCCGGGTAATTTGGCTCAAGTTGTACAGTTGCACTTTTCAATTTTATGATTCGAGCGACTGTAATAACTTGATAGTGCAAACAGTTTTAGTTTTGTCGTTTTAACATGAGGTTGTAATTCAGCACTTTCGACTCGAGTAGTCCAGAAAGAGAGCGCCAACTGGCAGGTAGGCGATTTTCTGTCGCAAAACCGGACGAAAATGAGCCTTCAATGAATGGAGCACGACGCAAATTAGAGAAGAATTCACATATTTTTGGAAGCGTTATTTCTTTAACGGATGAAGAAGACATTTAATTAATTATAGCTCGAGTGATACTGTAGCAATACATAATCTTATTTTAGTACCTTCGCCTATATTGTACCAATAGTTAATTTGAAGACACACTGTAGAATTAATCACTTGGAATAATCAAATTGTTACTGTTAAAATAAGGTACAAATATACATTATTTTATTAGAAAATTGTGTTTATTTATCCTAATATGGTGATGTGATCAAGATTTGACAAAAATGAGGTAAGTATATCTTACACTGATGTTATTATAGCTTCAGAAAATGTGAATTCTTCTCTTGACAAAATTTTAATGGATCACTTTGAATGCAAACGAAATTAGGAAATTTGTTATCGACTGACAAAGTGATAGTTATTGTGTTGAAAAAAGCTGATTAGATTAAACGCATAAATTACTTTATTCATCTAGTCTACTTCATGATTATCCTAAATCTTATCAAAAAGTGGGAACTAATTTAATTTAAAGTGGTGTTGATCGCTGGAAATTATCCCTTACACCACTCGTGTGAATTTAGTAAGAACATACATTAATTAGGTACATTAGAAAAACAAATAGTGCAAATAGTAAATTGTGTTTACCTTGTCACATAGAGCAAAATGATCATTTTCGTGGTGTTGTCCTTTCTTACAGGAATTTTCGTATGGTTTGTGGGATCTTATTACTTCAGAAAATTATCATTTTCGAGTAAACCGCTGTAAGTACTTTATTTATTTATTTAAATAAATGTAAGATATTGGAATTTTCAACTCACGCAACTAAAACATTCTAAAAATAAGTCATTTGGTTACATTTTTATTGTAATCTTATTGACTTCGAATTTCGGGCTCGCTTTCACAAAAGTAGACAATATTTTGACTTATGTCATACTTGGATAGCTCAAAAAGGAGAGTGATCTCAAAAATATCTAATTATTCT
Organism: Tribolium freemani; assembly: GCA_939628115.1. Lineage (NCBI taxonomy): Eukaryota > Metazoa > Arthropoda > Insecta > Coleoptera > Tenebrionidae > Tribolium > Tribolium freemani. Next base: position 10,809,668 of record OW626785.1, on the reverse strand, counting down.
CGTTCAAAACGTGTTTCAAACATAAAAAAAATAATTATTACAAATTTTGCCCATATTTAATCAAGAACCTAGTAGATTACTGATTAGTGATTAGTCACCAATTTTTAATCACTTATCGCAGCTTTCGAGAACATACAATCCAATTTTGTAAAAAACTGCTGCGTGACGGTAATACTTATTGGAATAATCTTTTATTTGGAATAATTTCAAAAATTATATAAAGTCGGTTTACTTTCATAAAAACCACGTTCTAGTGTAAGTTCTTTATATTTGGCTTATGTAACCATCGCCTACTCCATTATACTCTAAAGAGTATAATGGAGTAGGCGATGATGTAACTCAGTCTTTAATCGAGCGCTATTATTGTTTCTGGTAATTTCTAGTGAGAAATTTGTCAGAATTGACAGAGTCCACAAATATAGGTTAGAAGCTCTAATAGTTTTTAAAATCTGTTAATTATTCACTTAAATTAAATCTGTGAAGTTATGAAACTGGTCTAAAGACAGGGTATCAAGACTAACACTTTGTTTTAATAAAAATTTATATTGCGTTAAAATTTTTCGAATTGGGGTTCAAGTTTCAAGTTGACTTACGACCGGCGCAAATCGGTATTGATATAGCAACGACGCAAATCTAGCAATGTCATTCGTTGCTGCTATGCAACTGCGACCCGTGCAACTTTGCGACCAAACTTGAAATCAGGCCCTTGGGACAGGCGGGTGAAAAGGAATTAACAAGAGTTAGGTCACGGGTTAGGTAACGGGCAGGTGTAGTAGGTGAAAAAGGGAAAATGCGTGGAAAATTACCGAGAAAGTTTTTTACTTTTGTCTCCAATGTTTTCTCCGAAACGGCTGGCAAAGTTGCTTGATTTCTGCGTGGCATTTTATAATTGACTGTGTTACATCAATATTTAGTCTTGCACACTTCTTTGTAGACTTTTAGCTGCTCATTTTTAAAATTTCAATGTGAAATTTCAATTTTTCTTATTGCGCTTGTGCCAAGTGTCAAATTTTGACAATGAATTAGTACTGCCAACCGGAACACTTAAAAAAACTAGGCACGGAGTACCAACCTAACAACTTTACAGCTGGTCGTTATCCAAGTGAAAACACTGCACATTTTCAAACATTTTGTAAACAATCTGTCAGTGCTACCAATCGAAATGCTGATAATACAAAACTTCCTGAATTGCTTTTTTCAATTTTATCGTTTTTATTGATAAAATGAAGGCAAAGTAGAAAAAATCGCATATTAGTCATATTACACTTGCTTTAAAAGACTTATTGTCGCAACCATTGGAGCACACCTGGCCGGCACTAATTTTTAATGTTTTAAACACCGACAATGACACCAACAAAAGAAAAGTAAAAATTGTCAATCATAGCCTACGACGATACGACCACAATTTTCTTACACAACCTTTCAAAATTAACGTTAACTGTCAAAACCTAGCAGTTATAAAATAAAATGCTAAACTGTGTGCAATCACTTAGGTCGTTTCGGTGCCCCCATTACTCTGCTTAACATTAGACAACAATTAGTGTCAATCTTTTGCGCCAATTTCCAATTTTAGCGCGTAAGTTTGCTGAATTGTGGGAAATTTAAAGGTCGTTCCCGAGTGTGTGAATCACGCATTACGGCATGCGCAGTAGCCCTGTGGTCTCTTCGTTCGTTGTGCGCCTTCAGCCAGCGTTGTGTCTAATTCTAAGTGAAAAAACCGGCCAATTGACATTGCTGTATGGTTATCAGCGCGCAAATTCCTCGATTGACCCGAAACTAATTAAACTGTGTCCTTTCGTGTCCGATGTCTAGTGCTGAAATCGCCGAAGGCTCCGTCGATCCCCCAACTAAGAAGCGGAAGCTTGATTCGTTCCCGATTTCAACCGACATGGCGAACAACGGCGCTTCCGGATCGTCTCAGCAGGACATCGACGAGGGGCTGTACTCGCGCCAGCTATACGTCCTGGGGCACGACGCCATGCGCCGCATGGCCTCCAGCGACGTGCTGGTCTCGGGCCTGGGCGGCCTCGGCGTCGAGGTGGCCAAGAACGTCATCCTCGGGGGGGTCAAATCCGTCACGCTGCATGACGAAGCCGTTTGCACCGTCGCCGACCTCTCCTCGCAGTTCTACTTCACCGAAGCCGATGTGGGCAAGAACAGGGCCGAGGTCTGCTGCAAGCAGCTGGCGGAGCTCAACACTTACGTGCCCACGAAGGCCTACACGGGCCCCCTCACGCCGGACTTCATCCTCAAGTTCCGAGTCGTTGTCCTGACCAATAGTTCCCTAGCTGAGCAGATGCAAATCAGCGAAATCACACATGCCAGTAACATTGCGCTCATTGTGGCCGATACGAGGGGGCTCTTTGCCCAAGTGTTCTGTGATTTCGGGGATGCGTTCACGGTCGTTGACACCAATGGGGAGTCGCCGGTCTCGGCGATGATCGCCGATATTTCCACTGATAAAGAAGGTGGGTACAAAGAACTTAATGGAAGGCATTGTTACACAATGACTAATCTTAACATTATACATCGGTTTATATTGGCAATTATTGTGCAATCAACCCGATCATGTGGCAAAAATTAATCCGTTTATTGATGTTAGGCGAAGTTTACCTTTGTTTCTTCTTGCGATATGCGCAGGCATTGAGTACTCAAAATCCCGTATGATCAAATAAATCCATCAACATTAGTAAACAAAATTCAAGACTTTGCTTTATTCATAAAAACTGACGCCATTTGGATACACCTCTCAAAGGAGTAGCCAAATATAGCATTAAACTTTGTGTAAATGTTGAGAAAAGGTTATAAAAAACATGTGATTTTATCAAAAAGTAATAATAATAAATAGACCGACAAAATTCTAAACCCATGGTAGTGTCAAATGAGTCCATGCTGGGAAAAATAGTAAAAAAATTTCTTGTATAACCGTTTTTGAAATAAAATTTTTTAAAGTAGTATTAGCACAGTTAGTGGAAAGCATGATAATCATCTGATGACAATGTACTTGATCAATGCAACAATAATCACTGTGTGTTATCGAGATTCATGATGAAAACGAGGACATTTTTTCCAATACAAGTAATTCGAACTCATGAGCGCCGTAAGTGGCAAGGATTAAGGGGTTTCTGCCCCTACGAAATAAAAACGTAAATATGGTACAGATCGTCTCTATTTATCCTTGGAAGACTGTCATAAAATTTTGTCGGTCTATTTAAGAATCACCCTGTATTCCCCTTTTCCTTCTATAAACTCGTATAAACTGCCTCTTGTGTTAGGGATAGGAAGTTGACATTTTGCAGATGAGCGTTATAGGACCTGGTGCCAATTTGGTCGAAATCGTAAAACTTCTTCATGCTTAGGTCCAAACGACAGAAGTACTGTCCTGCTATTTGTTAGTTGGGCAATTAATGGCTCTTTACAAAAGCATTGCGAGCGTTTTCTTATTCGGCTGTTTGCAACACTGCAACCGGATTTGGTTTTGTTTTAAGATTTTGAAGATAACACTAGTTTGCAGTATATCTGTTGCTTCAGATCTTTTTGCTGTTATTAAGTAACTGTTGGACGCTGATTTCAAAACTGCAAACAGATGTTTTCTATCGGCTTTAGTTTTTGAGATGTAGGTAATTCAAGTTGGCATTTCTTTTAAAAAGACAACTTTTAATTATTTACTTATACAGGATGTCCCAGCGATGTGAAAAAGTCCATGATTGACTTTTAAATGTTAGAAAATTAATCTTTATTTTACGAAAGCCGGAGATACTAACCCCCTGATTCACCTCAAATTATTTTCTTTAAAAAAAAAATATTACATAAAAACTTAGAATCTTAGAAAAGTACACCACTTTAAAGAACTTAAGAACTTAATGGATATAATTTTTTTAGCTTACTCCAATCAAGAAGATAAAAAATGAAGAAGTTTGCTGCAGGTTGAATAACTTAAAAATGTTAAATGGAACGCCCAATTTTTTATTTTTTGAAAAACACTTTTTCATTTGAACATTCTTTTGAACACTTTTTCTTTCTCTATTTTCAGTACAATTCAACCTTGTCAAATAAAGTGCGTAACAGCGTAACGCAATGTTAACATGAAAAAATTAAAAATTTGGGTTAACTGAAAAAAAATTCTATTTTCTAGTTTTTGGTACGTCAGATATTTTTGTCTTGAATTTAGTGCAGGAATGGCAGGCCTTGCAACATTCAACGTATATACAAAGCGATCAAAAAGTCCTTCTATCAAGTAAGCTTAGAAATTAAAGGACGTATGTCTGCGGAACTCAAGCCTAATATTTAAAAAAATGTCAAAATAATTAAGCAAATTAAATAATTGTTGGAATCCAGTTTTGCCATTTACGAGTTGTGTAGCGTTCGGGTGTCACGGATTCACGGCATCTAACAGTTTACGTTTGAGGTAATTTCAGTTTAAATTTTGACATTAGGCTGAACTAATACACGACACCGGACAGACGTTCTCAAGTAATACACCTACTTGATAGAAGGACTTTTTGATCGCTTTGTATAATACTTCTTTTATGCTTAGCCCACGTTTTTTATCAGTATTACCATTCGAAAGTTGGGCCGACACTTTTGGATCAGTCTTTGACTTTGAATCGTGATCTTTAAAATCTCGATTGAAATGAGAACAAAAATAATGTGGGCTTTTATCATTATAAGTCAACTATTCGGACATTATTAATTATTATTAACTATTAGGTATTAACTTCTTTTCTACAGATATGTACTATTTACATTTGGGTTTTTAGTGATCAACAAAATTAATGAAGTAGTGAAGCAGCTTTAATACACTTTTTATTTGATCATATTGGTTTCTGTTTTATTTCATTGCAAAAGCAGCAATTTAGGTAATGATCATTGTTTTAACTTCTATAAACAATAAATTAATGAATTCGTACTTACTGTTTTTTTTTTCAGAACATTTTGAATGTTTTGGTGCAACAAGAGTAACAATTAATAATCTTTTGACTGATACGTTTGAGCACGCCAAACCATAGGTTTATCAAACGGCATAGCAACGCTCTTTTGATTTAAACAGCTTCTTAAACATGTTTGAATATGTCAGTTATTTTATTGTTTATTTGTACCTAGTAATAAAAAAAATCGCTCAAATACAGTGAAATTTAATAGTTTTCTAAAAATATTTAATTTGTTTTCTGAAACCTTATGTGACAGCCAATTTTTGAGTTCATTTTTAGAATCTACATAAAAAGTACATAAGACACGTACTAGATATTGGAAAAAAAAATCATGTTAACCAGTGTAATCATCAAAGATAAATTTCGTTCACAGTAATTACCTTTAAAATTGAGTCCTTTCAAATCACTAAACTTCGGTTTTTATTACATTCTAGTTGTTTAAGCAAGATATTATCAGATTACTCCGCCATTTTTGATCACTTGTATGTTATTTGAATTAGATCCATGTCATCAAAATATGTATAACAAAAAATGCAAATCAATGTTTTGTCGTATAGTAGGTATTTGTCTGCGCAATACAAAATGACCATAATTATGCAAATGATGTGGTCTGCGTTATAAACACTTATTTTCGTCCTCAACTAAGAGCAAATCACACATTTAGACAGATAAAATCAAACAAAACTGGTAAAAGTAAGAGTCCCCTTTCATTATCATTTTATAAAAATGTTGCATCATTTTTTAGCGCATTTCTGTCGTGAATCGAATGTCACCATCAGGAATTTCAATTGATTTTAGATACGTGTAAGGTAAAGGTCATGCGAAACAATGCCGTGTAATAAAACTTCTGTCCCTTAATAAACATCGATTTAATGTAATGTAATATAGTGATTATCATTATGATTGATTTTTTCTCGAAGGCATTGTGACCTGTATTGACGACACCCGCCACGGCATGGAAGACGGTGACCACGTCACATTTTCCGAAATCCAAGGAATGACCGAACTGAACAATTGCAAGCCGATTAAAATCAAGGTGTTAGGTCCTTACACTTTCAGCATCGGCGATACGACCAACTTTTCAAAATACGAGCGTGGCGGTATCGCCACTCAAGTGAAAATGCCCAAAACCTTGTCGTTTAAATCACTCAAAGACGCGCTAAAATCCCCCGAATTTTTGATGACCGATTTCGCGAAGTTCGATCATCCGCAACAGCTGCACGTCGCTTTCCAAGCGTTGCACAAATACGCCGAAAAGCACGGCCGAGTACCAAAACCGTGGAACAACGAAGACGCATCCGAATTTTTGTCCATTGCTAAATCTTTGGCCGTGGATGGCGGAAACGATACCGAAGTGAACACTAACTTGCTAGAGACGTTTGCGAAAGTGTGTGCGGGTGATTTGAATCCGATTAATGCGACTATCGGAGGTATCGTGGCGCAGGAAGTTATGAAGGCTTGTTCGGGGAAATTTCATCCGATTTATCAGTGGCTGTATTTCGATGCGATTGAATGTTTGCCCACGGAATCTGGGGAAATTACCGAAGAGTCAGCGGCACCGAAAGGCACACGCTATGATGGACAAATTGCGGTTTTCGGAAGCGAATTCCAGAAGAAATTAGGTGCGTTTTTTGTTATATTTCTTGGCGAAAAATTACTAATTTACTTTTTTGCAGGTGGTTTGAAATATTTCGTAGTAGGTGCTGGTGCGATCGGTTGCGAATTACTTAAAAATTTCGCTATGATGGGAATTGGTGGTGAAGGTGGGCAAGTCACCGTCACTGATATGGATCTTATTGAAAAGTCTAATCTCAATCGGCAGTTTTTGTTCAGACCACATGATGTTCAGCGCCCCAAGTCCGGAACAGCGGCAAAGGTAAAATCAATATTCTTTGACTTTTATTATTATTGAAATAATTCATTGAATGGTGAAATGCAACAAAAATGGACCGTACAGATGCGGAAACATTAAATTTCAAAGATTGAATTTTTGAGTCTCTTATGACAATAATTTTTCTGCATGAACGCAGGAAAATTACTCTCGCTTTGTACAATATTTTTTAGATGGACCAATTTTTTTATTTATTTTATACTAGTTGAGACCGTAAGGATAATTTCTTAAAAATCGCCTGAAATAGTCAAAAATACTTCTGTATTTTATGAATGACAAGCAGAGCAACAAAAAAGTTTATTTTAAAGTATTATTTTAAAAGTAAATAAATGATGAAAATATAGGTATTTCTTTATACCAATGGCAGGGATACACGCAAATCGATTGGAAACAACCAATGAAGCGTTCCAAAAAATTCCCAGGAAATTTCAATTACGAGTAATTTATACCAATTCTAAATTAATTCTTGTAATAATAAAATACTTCCGATAATTTTAAGTAATTCAACGTAATTTCGAAAACCATCGATAAACCTACTATTGAAGCTGGGTGGACTATCTTCAAAAATGTTAAAACGTAGGTTGTAATATTTTGCACCTAACAAACTAACAGTCGACCCAAAAAATAAAATAAATTAATGGGAAAAAAGTTTGTTGTTAAACATTAAAACAAAATACAAACACAACTCTTCAGTTCGGTTATTATACACTTGATAAGAAGAAAACTAATTAGGTTTTTAATCAGTCTTAAAACAATGCAATCTAACATAACTTTTCTAATCAGCTCTATTATTTTAACAGCAGACTTGCTTTATGTGGTTTAATTGCCAAAAAATATTGACTTGACTCATCTTTTTATTAGAATTTGAAAATGTCTTTGATTTAATGAACTATAAACTGTTTTCAGCAGTTTTAAGTCTGCTGATGCGTTAATGAACTTTTTATTAAGGTCAGATTATTGCCAGAATGGATACCCAAATCTTTAAAATCTTGCAAACGGTTTTTTCCAGTTTACATCTTTCTCGATGTTTTCACCTTTGACATCGAAATTATTCCAATTTTTTTTGCATCAGTTGTTGTTTTATCTGCATCTCTTGTGAGAATACAAAGCGATCAAAAAGTCCTTCTATCAAGAGAGAACGGTGTCCGGTGTCATATATTAGTTCAGCCAGCTGTCAAAATTTAAACTGAAATTACCTTAAACGTAAACTGTTAGATGCCGTGAATCCGTGGCATAAATAACACCCGAACGCTACACGACCCGTAAATGGTATCTATGGAGCAAAACTGGATTCCAACAATAATTCAATTTCCTTAATTTTTTTGACATTTTTCCTTTGACATTAGGCTTGAGTTCCGCAGACATACGTTCCTTATTTCTATGCTTACTTGATAGAAGGATTTTTTGATCGCTTTGTATACAGGGATGTTTTTTTTATTAGTATACATAGCCCTATGTATACATATAAAAAAAACGGGTCAATTCATTGTTACTATGACGATTTCGTTTAGGCCGTAGGTCTAGGTGCAGGCAACCAATATTACAAAGACATTAATATCCAAAAATAAAGAATAAACTTTGCAAAACAACAAAATAAATCTTAATTAAATGACGCATCAAACCAAGGAAAATATTAAATAATCAAAAAAACTGTTAAAAATGCCCTCCTTGCACTTCCAAACAATAGCTCTAGTCTGATACTTTGACCAGTTTGGCACGAATAATACTTTTAACTTTTTGTAACATATAGGTACTATCTAGTATGAGTTTATTTACGAAATTTCTAGCCACCATAAAATTTTTACATCAGGCCCTAATTATTTTAACGCGTGCGGTTTAAATTGGCTAGATCTTGAGCGGCACTGATGTATAGCACTTTAGGCTACTGATTTGGGTTTATTCCAAGCAAAAATTTGACCTTAGGAGTGTTGTTTGTATAAGACCTTTTTGCCCTGTGTGAATTGTAATTTTGGTTGCCTGTACATAGGCCAACCTAGACCAATAGTAATTGCACGTAATAGTCCTAGTAACAATGAAATTGACTCGGTTTTTTAAACTGTATACATAGGGCTATGTATACTAATAAAAAAACATCCCTGTATTTGTCAGCAAAAAAAAAAAAGTTCGAAAATAGAGATTTTTGCCAAAATAAGGCGACTAGACTATTCTTGAATTTGGTGGTTTTTGAAATAAAAACCGTCAAAAACTAAATATTTTATGCTTAATAAATTGGAAAATCGTCATTTTGGGCGGAAATACGGTGATCGGGGCTATTCTCAAGTGGTTTTGCTCATTGTTAAGCTAGAAACAGAAATGAAAATTGTCATTTTTTTGGTGACGGTTGAAGTTATTTTTAAACGAATCGCCAAAAAAAGGGCGATTTGAACTATTCTTAAACTTAAATTGTTTTAGAGCGAGTACAATCACCTAAAATTCAACATATTTTCCTATACAAGTGCAAAATTGTCGTTTTCGGCGATTTCAGGCGATCCAAGCGATTTCATTTGCTCGTTTTTGCGACAGAGTCTATTGAAAAACAAGTTATTTCAGGGATGTCATGTTAGTCGTGTTAAGCTATTCCCAAACAATTTTGCTCGTCATCAATAGGACTTGCTTCCGATTACAATTCCAAATATACCTTCTAAATGCCTTTAAATCAAAAACATTCTAGTAGTTCCAAGTTACAAATAATTCCGAGCAAATTCGATTAAATAAAATAATTCTAAAGTTGACGGTCACCCAATAGGGGCTGATATTAGGTGTAACATTGTAAATATCTGTTGGGTTGCACTGTACAGGCGCTTCAAATTTGGCAATTTTGTGGTAAACCTTCAAAATCTTCAGTTTTTAAGATATGTAGTTAATAAATGATGAAAGTATAGGTATTTCTTTATAACAATGGAAGGGATACACGCAAATCGATTGGAAACAACGAATGAAGCGTTCCAAAAAATTCCCGGGAAATTTCAATTATGAGTAATTCATAGAATTCAAAATTCTTGTAATAACAAAATACTTCTGATAATTTTAAGTAATTCAACGTAATTTCGAAAAGTTCAACCATCAATAAACCTACTATTGAAGCTGGGTGGACTATCTTCAAAAATGTTAATACGTAGGTTGTAATATTTTGCACCTAACACGAAAAATCAGGTCAGGTCGACCCAAAAAATAAAATAAAAAAATGGGGAAAAAGTTTGCAGTTAAACATTAAAACAAAATACAAACACAACTCTTCAGTTCAGTTATTATAAACTTGATACGAAGAAAACTAATTAGGTTGTTAATTAGTCTTAAAACAATACAATCTAACATAACTTATCCCAGTTTTTTTTCTAATCAGCTCTATTATTTTAACAGCAGACTTGCTTCATGTGGTTTAATTGCCACAAAATACGTGGGTTGCCTTTTATATTTCGGGAATAGAGTACAGTAATAAAAATTCGTCATCGTATATAGCTTTAAAAATTTTCAAAATATTCTCCATGAAGATTAATACACATTAGAATTCTCTTGAACGAACCACTTTTTGAATCCTTTTTTTGACCCCAAAACGACCCATTTTTGAGCAATTTTTGAAAATAAGTGCCATCCAACGCGAATAAATTAATTTTTTGACGGCCAAATGTTCATGCAATATATGCTGGTCCCTTTAATGCCCAAGGATACCTTAATCTCACGATATGTCACATTACAATCTTGCAGTATCATTTCACGAACAGCATCAAAGTTTTCGGGAACAACAACCGATTTTGGACAACCCTCACGAAATTCGTCATTAATCAAATCAGGGTCGCACTTGAATGAAGTTTGCCACTGATATAGTTATTTTTGATGGTACTTCATCGCCAAAAGAATCAAGTTCATCGATGCACTGTTGTTGAAATAATCCACCTCGAAAATTGTAAAAAAATCATGGCTCGAAAATTTTTACGACTTATTTCAATTTTTGACCGAGATGAAATTTTGAAATAACTGTAAATCATATAAAAAGTACCTTAATGCCAAAACAATAATAAATTTATCCTAAAAAATGTTAAATTTTACGATACAGACGTTGGTTTTCAGATAGAATTAACAGGAAAGCCCATTCCCGAAATATAAAAGGCAACCTATGTATTGACTTGAATCCCTCTTTTTATTAGAATTTCAAAATGTCTTTGATTTAATGAACTATAAACTGTTTTCAGCAGTCTAAGTCATGCTGATGCGTTGATGAACCTTCTATGAAGGTCAGATTATTGCCAGAATGGATACCCAAACGTCTCTTTAAAATCTTGCAAACGGTTTTTTCCAGTTTACATCTTTCTCGATGTTTTCACCTTTGACATCGAAATTATTCCATTTTTTTGCATCAGTTGTTGTTGTTTTGTATTTGTTAGCAAAACAAGTTCGAAAATAGACTTTTTTGCCAAAATAAGGCGACTAGGCTATTCTCCAACGAATTTGGTGGTTTTTGAAATAAAAACCGTCAAGAACTAAATGTTTTATGCTAAATAAGTTGGAAAATCGTCGTTTTGGGCGGAAATACGGTGATCGGGGATGTTCTTAAATGGTTTTGCTCATTTTTAAGCCAGAAACAGAAATAATACTATGTTTCAGCGCCAGAAATATGAAAATCATCATTTTTTTGGTGACTGTTGAAGTTATTTTTAAACGAATCGCCAAAAAAGGTCGATTTGAGCTATTCTTAAACGATTTTGGTTGTTTTAGAGCGAGTGTAATCACCTAAAATTCAACATATTTTCCGACACAAAAATCAAAAACATTCTAGTAGTTTCAAGTTACAAATAATTCCGAGCAATTTCGATTAAATAAAATAATTCTAAAGTTGACGGCCACCCAATAGGGGCTGATATTGGGTGTAACATTGTAAATAACTGTTGGGTTGCACTGTACAGGCGCTTGAAATTTCGCAATTTTGTAGTGAAACTTTTAAACGTTTAATGCGTCTGGTTTGCTTTTAAATAAAAAAGCGATTATTTGGAAAAGTCAGAATTTGTCGCTGTGATAACAGTGTTGGGTGCATACGTCAGATAGAGATTCATCTAAAGCATGAATTAATAGTCAGTAGTCAGTACCACAAAATTAAAAACTTCATCGGCCTTATTTATTAACAAAAGAATTGACAATTTTAATTTTGATAAAATGTGGATATTATTGACTGTTCTGTGTACTACCCTAATGGCACACTTAATCTTTACCACAGGTGATCAAGAAAATGAACCCGAGCATAAACATAGTCGCCCATGAAAATCGCGTGGGCCCCGAGTCTGAAAACATGTACGACGACACTTTCTTTGAGTCGTTAGATGGCGTTGCTAACGCTTTAGACAACGTTGACGCTCGTATCTACATGGACCGTCGATGTGTCTATTACCGAAAACCTCTTCTAGAATCCGGAACCTTGGGTACAAAAGGCAACACCCAGGTCGTAGTGCCTTTCCTCACCGAATCGTACAGTTCGTCACAGGACCCTCCCGAGAAGAGCATCCCGATTTGTACCCTTAAAAATTTCCCCAACGCCATCGAACATACTCTCCAATGGGCTCGTGATAATTTCGAAGGTCTTTTCAGACAAAGTGCTGAAAACGCATCGCAGTATCTCACCGATCCTGAATTTCTGGAACGTACTATTAAATTGCCAGGAGTTCAGCCGATTGAAGTGCTGGAATCGGTCAAAGCAGCTTTAGTTGATGATAGGCCAAAGAGTTTCGAAGACTGCTTAGTATGGGCCCGCCATCATTGGGAGGATCAATATTCAAATCAGATCAAACAGTTGTTGTTTAATTTCCCGCCGGATCAAAAGACCAGCACTGGACAGTTGTTCTGGTCGGGACCGAAGAGGTGTCCCGAACCACTCACGTTCGACGTGAACAATACTTTGCATTTGGATTATGTTTTTGCAGCGGCTAATTTGAAAGCCGAAGTTTATGGAATACCGCAGAATAGGGATCGGGCTTACATCGCCGAAGTGGTGCAAAAAATTCACGTAAGTCTCTATCTTTTGTTAAAAACAATTTCAGGCATTTTTACACAAGTTTCTCTAGTTTGCCTTTCTCAGAACATTATATTGCCTTTCACAAAAAACGCTTATTGTGAAACGCATTGGTAAAGGTTGGTAACTCAACCAATATTACAATGAATTGACAAGCAAATATGAATAATTTATGTTCTCAGACACTTTTTGTAACCACTCCCATCGTCTTCAATTTTAAAACCTCCAGTATTGAGCGGAAAGAATTTATCAGTTCACTGTTACACTTTGAATGAGTTTGGATATCATCGTTTTGCAAATCATTTTCACAAACCGATTAGTCTGAATTTTTAATGGTCGTATCAAAAAGCAAATTTAGTAATTTTAATAAAAATGTTAAAACGTTTGAAATAATGAATTGGTTGTCATGATTAGGATTTACTGTGAACCACAAGGTAATAGTAATTGTAGTCGAAGCAGCACTTTACAAACAAATAATGTAAATTGAATGATTTTCTGTCATAATGTTACCGTACAGTGGCGAGCAAAAAATTTCGGACACCTTTGACATTTCGATGACTAAAATGAAATGTCAAAAGTGTCCGAAATTTTTTGCTCGCCATTGTACATACAGCGTTGGGTAAAAGTATGGAACCAAGCGTTTTGTGCCTAAACATGTACCTACCAATTAGTGGATCATCAACTACTTTAAAAATGTGATCATTTTTCAAGAATAATTTTTTCGAAATCATTTTGGTTTTCGAGTTATTAAAAAAAAATTTAAAAGCATCCATGATACAACCACTTCGGCCAAATTCGATAAATCTGCGTAATGAGTTCGGACCGCAATTTCAATAATTTATTTTTAAAAAACCATTGGTTTAAAATTATTTTTATTAAAACAGAAGTTATTTTTAGAGTATAATCTTTTACCAAAAAAGTCGCAGTGGCAGGGTGCCATTAAAAAAATATTTTTTTTAATAACTCGATAACTAAAAGGAATTTTGAAAAAATGTATTCTTGGAAAATGATCACATTTTTAAAGTAGTTGATGTACTAATTATTTTTTACATAATTTAGGCATAAAACGCTTGGTTACATACTTTTGCCCAACGCTGTATCATATCCCTTAACCTCAAGTCCGTAAACACCCTGTATGAGTAATTTCCACATTTCCTTTTTTTGTACTACTGCAACAATCTATTATTATTTATAGTAAAAATGCAAAATAACTATGAATGAATTATAGAAAACAGTTTAATAAAAGGTTGACTGGTTGTAACGTATTGATGAAGAAACAAAAAAGTGACAATTTTGAAACTAAAGCTGAAGAAGAATTGAACTTGCTCCAACTTTAAGATCGTTTCAAATAAATTACAGAAAATTTAAGTCTAACCATAGTAATACCTGTTTGCTTCTTTTGACGAATAACTTTTTTCGGTATAAACGCCTTTTTTCATTAATTTTTTGTACGAGAAACTCATTTTTGTTCATAGCATTATACTTATGTGCAGTCTGTCTCTATTAATAAGCACTGAATTCTGTCTTTAAATTTAATGTAGTTTCTATCCTCAGTGCGTTCAAGGACAAAAGTGAATTCAAAATCCATAACGCCTAAAGAAAATTTCTAGGGATAAAAATAAACTAATAAATTTGTAGTCATGGAGGTGAGTTACCAGATTTTGTTAGGATATTTTAAACACAAACATAGAAAAAGTTGGGCTTAATCTACATCCACCTGATGATATTTTAAAGGAAATAAAATATTTAACAATTTGTTAATCACGTCAATAACGAATGCCAAAACACCACAAAACAAATTGCATCAAAACTTTTGAAAAATTAAAAATTACACAGATTGGTTCTTTTTTGCACTGATTAGTGTCAGCTTCTCTTACTATAATTTATCCCAAATACCTGTATACCTCTTTTTTTAGACTTTAAATCTTGATGAAAACGTTTACTATTTGATTGCTTAAGTTTCGCAGGTTTTATAAGGATAATTTTAACACAAACAAAACAAAAGTTGTTTGGACTTAATCTACATTCACTTAACGATATTTTAAAGCAAATACAATATTTAACAATTAGTTTACCTCAGAAACAACGAATGCCAAACTAGACATCAGAAACAAAATTTCAAAACTTTTAGTGAATATATTTAAAAAAAGTAGACGTGATAGACAAATGTGACATATATTTTAGTTATCAGTGAGTAAGAAGTGTAATGTACTTTTCCGGGCGGCTGTTGTCGGAGATCGGGTTGCGAGATAGGCCTTTTGGAAAACTCAAAAGAGAGAGAGAGAACGGGTTTCTAACTCAAACTAATTATTTATTCTAACTGTTATTGCGTAAAAGAAAGGCTATTTAATTGAATCCAAAACAACACAAAAAAAAACTTACCGAGTGGTCCGTCAAAGTGCAGATCGATGTAAAAGGGAAGACGGAAGGAAAGAGGAAGAATAGGAAGAAAGAGAACCTTGACGGCACGGCACAATTAAATTAACAATTAATAAATACACTGCGAAATGCGGCGTGTTGCTGCCACCCGATCGCTTCTCGACTACTACTTATCTCTTAGTAAAATATCACAAAAAAAAACCTAAATGAAAAGGCGCGCTAACACTAACAAACTGTACAACTAAAAATAACAAATCCCCAAACGTAAATAAAATTAATAACTATCCCTAACTATATACACTATTTACACGGTTGTCCCCCGGTCGGAGTTTCTGTGCCAAGCCCCAGGTCGGTCTGGTCGGTGGAGATGATGTGCTGGTTTGATGCGCAGCAAGCACCACTCGTCGGAGAAGGTTTGGCCGGTTTGATGCGCGGCTGGACTCCCACAGTTACTCACCGGTTTGATGCACAGTGAGCAACTGCTGGGAAGCGCTCGGTCTCGCCCTTATATCCGTGCTTATATTGCCTATCCGGTGTAAACAAACACAGTACTGGTGGTGGTGGTGTCGATGACAGCGCATGGCTCTCACGTCACGGTGGAATTTTCCCGATTTTTCAAAACACTTCATTACAGAAGAAAACAAAATCAGTATAAATTATCTCTTGGAAAAAGAAGAAAATTTTTTTTGTAAACTAGTGCAATTTGTTTGTGCTACGAGTCTAAAAATGCTGGTAATACTTTTCCTAAAGATCAGCTTTTTTTAATTTTATCGTTTTTGTTTTATGGAAAAAATGGAGACAAAGTAGTTGTGACATTTTGTCGCACTCGCAAACTCATCGTGTCCTAAATATTTTTATGCATTTTGTAAAACCCTTATAATAAATAATTGCAGGTACCAGAGTTCGTCCCGAAATCTGGCGTCAAGATCGCCGTCACCGATTCGCAAATGGCAATGACGAATGGCTCAAGCGTCGACTTGGACCGCGTTGGCCAAATCAGAGAAGAATTGCCTTCGGTCGCCGAACTGGGCAATCTTTGCCTTACTCCACTTGATTTCGAAAAGGACGACGACACAAACCTCCACATGGATTTCATAGTGGCCGCTTCGAATCTGCGAGCCGCCAACTACAAAATCCCTCCAGCCGATCGTCACAAGTCGAAACTGATCGCCGGAAAAATCATCCCAGCTATTGCGACAACAACCTCAGTCGTCGCCGGTCTCGTCTGTCTCGAGCTTTACAAATTAACAAGAAGTTTGAAATCTCTAACGCCCTTCAAGAATGGTTTCGTTAACTTGGCTCTGCCGTTCTTCGGTTTTTCGGAGCCAATCGCAGCCCCCAAGAACGAGTATTGTGGAAAAGAGTGGACGTTGTGGGATCGGTTTGAAGTGGATGGAGAGATGACTCTGAGCGAGTTTTTGGAATACTTCAAGGAGAAGCATGGCTTGGAGATCACGATGCTGTCGCAGGGCGTTTGCATGCTGTACTCGTTCTTTATGGCCAAAGCGAAAGCGCAGGAACGCCTGGGTTTGCCCATGTCCGAAATCGTAAAGCGAGTGTCGAAGAAGAAGCTTGAACCACACGTCAAGGCTCTAGTGTTCGAACTGTGTTGTAACGATGCTGACGGAAACGATGTCGAAGTTCCGTATGTTAAGTATAATCTACCTTGAATGGTTGCGTGTTGGCTGCATTCGTATTAGGGCATTTAATGACAGTTATTAGGTGTGCACTAAATTGAACTATTCTGGGTATTTGTCAAATTGTGATCTTGTAAATTATTTATATTTTTTGCAAGCATAATACAACTAGAACACGTGTTCGGTAGGAATTTGTTATTACTTGCCCAGTGATTCTCACTTGATTTTTTATTATTTGTGTTATGGCGAGTGAATTCAATGAGCTAATGCAATATAATCGTACGTATGCTGATACTGGATACAATGTAGGTTCAGGATAGTGTTTATTTTCTTAAATATTTTGATGTGTGAAATTTAATAAATATGTTTTGAACATTACGAGCTCTCCCTTATTTCTCCATCACAATTGTAACATTTTTGTCGTGTAGGTATTGTCCACCATTTACATCGTGAAGTTTTAATATTGGTTCTTCGTTGTAAGTTTAATTACAGGTTTAATTAATTATTCAGTATTCTACAAGTGAGTTGGTTTGGTCATCCTGTATTTCAACGAGCAAAATGTCACATTTAAGTTTCCCGCTATATCGCAGAAGAACGCTGCAGAATTGACCGCCAGAAAGCGCAAAAGCCTCACTTTAATCGCGAGTACAAATTATACCAAAATCAACAACTTTATGTATGAATATACGAGATGAACTTAAAATTCGTGAAATTTTTTAAATGCCTGGTTCAAGGTCATTAAAAAGGCAGTACGTTCCGCACAGTTGGTACCCCTACACGCATTTGACGAAATGGTGGTGTATTTATTTTTGTTTTGTGAAATTAAACAATGTAATATTTCGTCGAATTGAACTCATTTAAGTGATTTGCAAGAACCCCAGCCTTCACCCATCGAGTAATTTAGTTCATCGCTGGAGACAATGAGCAATACGTCGTTCATTTTGTACATACCTGAAGTTGCATTAGAAAAGATCTTCTCGTTCTTGACGTACGATGAAATTGCCAAAAACCGACTGGTAAGTGATTAAACTTATTTCCGTGCTGATTTTAACAAAGGTTGGGGAAGTTCGCTGAAATTCTTTGTTTTGTGGCCTTTAATTGGGGTTAGGGTTTTTCGAGTCGTTGCGTTGAACACCCATCAATTTGACGTTTAACAAAAACGCGCCATTTCATGTGAAACGTTTTGTAAAGTTATTTCAAATGAATTGTGTGAAAAATGTCCGAGGACTTGTTGGACAGTCTTCTCTCAGTGGCCACCGAAGAATTAAATAAGGATAACGCGCCCGCAAGGGCTCTAACAGAAGCGGACCTCTTCGGCAAAGACGATGACGAAAATGGCCCAAAAAACGCCTCCAAAAGTTCAATTCATACAGGAGACACTGACTCATCAGACGACGAAGACAATAAATACCACGAGGAGCGAAAATACAATGAATACGGGCGTGAAATTAAACATTTATTGGGGTCGAATCGGTCGGTCTCAAACAGCCCCATTTCTCAACCGGACGTCTCGTGGAAAAATCAACCCAATACCCAAATTGCCAAACCTAAGATTTTGCCCAAAGTACAAGACGCTCAAAGTGACCCTGTTTTCGGGTTAAGAATCGTTAACCCTGCGATATCCTTTAACACGTTGCAAGACAGAATGGTTGGACGTGAAGCTGTTGGTTTCTCAAGGCTTAAAAAGTTTGTTTCGGGGAGCATTTCGGATAAAAATTGGGTAATTGCGGGCGTTATTGCCGGGAAAAGCTCAGTTAAAACATCCCAGAAAGGCAACCCATTCATAATTTGGTGCCTCAGTGACTTGAAAAACGATATTAAAACCGTATCAGTTCTTTTGTTTGGGAGTGCATATAATCAGCTTTGGAAAACAGCAACAGGAACTGTGGTAGGAATCCTGAATCCGGCAGTTTTAGAATCGAAGGATAATTCCAGAGATGAAGTAAGTTTTCGATTATTTTGTGTTAAGTGTAGTTAAAATGTGTTATTTTAGGCCACCTTGAGTGTTGACAATAATCAAAAAGTCATGATTATGGGGCAGTCAAGAGATTTGGGTACTTGCAAAAGTACGAAAAAGAACGGGGACCAATGCACTAACATTGTCAATATAAGTCATTGCGAATATTGCATTTACCACATTAAACAAGAGTACCAGAAATGCAGTAAACGCGCAGAATTACAGTCGAGTTTCGTTGGTAAAGGCCTAACAGCACTTAGGAACAAGGTTTTGGGCAAAAATGAAGTTTTTTATGCTGGGAAATCGTACACTGCGATTCCAGCCAAACGCAGCAAAAAGTTAGAACAAAAAGAGAAGACTCTGCTTCAAGCTCTTAGTGGCAATACCCAACTGACAAGAAAGCCCACCTCAAGAAAAAAGACTTCAAAGGTGGCCGCAAATATTGAAGTTACACAACGTCAGAGGCTACGAGATTTGAGTTTATTGGAAAGGTTGGGCGGAAATAGTGTTAAAACTGATTTCAAAGCCACACATTCAGCAGAAGTCACTCTGGAAAGTTCGAAGAAAACTGCAATTGAAGTTATCTCAAAACTGAAAGCCAGTGTAACAAATTCAGACAAGGTGGAACCTGTTGCAAAGCCTCAAGAAGTCACAGCAATACATTCGGCAGAAGTCACATTGGAAAGTTCGAAAGAAACTGCAATTGAAGTTATTTCAAAACTGAAAGGCTGTGCTACAAATTCGAAGAAGGTGGAACCTGTTTCAAAGCCTCAAGAAAACACTTCGGAAAATTTAAAGAAAACTCCGGTTGAAATTATTTCAAAATTGAGAGAAACAGTAATAAAACCTGGTGCTTCCCCAGATTTGGTTAAATTGGATGTTCCAGTGCTGTTAGATTGTGAGAAAGGAACAATTGATTTGGGAGCGTCTGCTACTCCTCAACAAATCAATCGAGCAAAGTTGAATGCTTTGAAATATGTGCAAAAAAATGGTCCTTTGAAAAAGTCTAACCCGAATAGCATAAAATCGCCAGGAAACAAAAAACGCGTTTTGGAAAACACGGATAACGTTGAGAACGTGTCAAAGAGGCCAAAAAACGAGTTACTTTCAGACCGATTTAGAAAAATGATGGAGACAACATCAAGACATATGGACGCGCTTGACAACCGCGACAATGAAGAACAAGAAAAGTATTTCGATAAGTTGGAAAAGAAGGAACAAATGGAAAACAAAATGATCAATACGTTCAAAGTGGCGTGTAAAGCTGTCAGGTGTTTGCAGTGTAAATACACGAATTTTTCCGCCTCGCAGTTTTGTAAAGATAACAAACACCCATTGAAAGTTTTTGATGCCATGAAGAGGTTTTTCAAATGTGGGGATTGTGGAAATAGGATTACCTCGCTGGAGGTGGTTCCAACAGTCGTTTGTAAGAATTGTGGCTCGGGGAAGTGGGAAAGGACTGGGATGATGAAGGAAAAAACAGTGGATGTGGCTCCCACGTTATCAATCAGAGGTGGAGAACAAACATTCATTAATTCGGTTATTACCGACTCCAACTTGAATCTGCTGGTTCCTGATCAATAACAAATTACTCAGTTATGGACTAAATTCTTTGTTTAATCGTTACCTATATTAAATATTTGCTTTGTGAATTGTTTCTCATTTAATCACCCTTATAAAAACGGGCACAAACGCAGTGTCCGAACGATTGTAAGTAAAGAATTTGAGATAAGATCTTGCCCTTGTAACAATAGAAATAGAATCATGTAAAAAATCCGATCACGGTTCACCAATACTTTTCTAAATTTTATCTTTTTATTTGCGTCAAAAATCTTAATTTTTGCAACATCAAAATTCTTGAAAATTTGGAGATTTTATTTATTCTCTTTTGTTCTCTTTGCAAGGATAGCAATTTTTTCAAATAAAAAGTTAAATTTCAGTAAAATAACATAACTGAACATAGCATAACTTTTCAGCAACGTTCTTTAATGAAAAGTTAGAAAACCGGCTTTTTTAAACAATAATTGAATAAAGACGTACACTACTGAAAAATGACAGATTTACCGGATGCTCAAAAACCGGCGCACCAACTCAATGTGTGGTAAAGAATTGCTTACATGTAAAGGTAAAAATAGTAAAAAAATCCTTTGTATTAAAATTAAATTAAATTTTAAATAAATGATGTGTGGCAACGTTGTCTAACAGTCGTGATCGCAATAGAATTTGATCAAAAATAAAAATAAATTAATTTTGAGGCGGTTTCCTAGGAAATAATAAAAATAATTATTCATTGTTTTGTTAGGGAACGATTACTTAGTGTGAAACATAAAAACATTAAAAAATAATGAAAATTGAAGAAGTTAACAAAATAAGTTTGTAGTTCCAGATTTTATAAAATATGACTCGGATTTTTTCAAGTTTTTTCCCGTAATCTACACATGCTTCTCAGCAACGTACCACTGAGTAGGGCGCCAATTTTTGAGCACCCTGTAAAAGACAGATTATAAAATACGAACTAAAATTAATTCCGTAATTAATTCATTCGAATTAAACTGTCTTTTACTTTGTACAGGGTGAGTCAATAGTGGGTTATTTCTGACATTGGTTTTTTATTTTTTAAATCATAATAATTTATATTGAAATTTTAGCAAAACTGTCAAGACAAACTCGACAGTACCCAGAACATTTTAATTGTGGATTAATTTTGAATTTTTTTAACGATTATCATAACGATTACCGATCTGGTCAGCTGGAATCAGTATTATTGGTTGCATATTAAAAAAAATCAGAAATAACCCAATATTATTGACTCACCCAGTATTACCAGACATTGGATCAATTTCCAGATTTATTAACTTTTAGTTTTTTTTAATTTAAATATTTGGTTGAGATATCTCTTAAATATTTGGCGATATTTAAAAAAGTGTTTTCACACTTATGTGGAAATTGCACTATTTTAAAATAGATGATGAAGATTTTGTAGCTGGAAATCAGGTAAATATTTAATAAAGATTGTAGAAATTAAAGAAAACCTAAATGATTTTTTTTTATAACTTACAACAAAAAATAAAGTTTTATATAATTATTATTAGAATATGGAAAATTAAATAAGGTCATCAGGTTATACACGAATAAACGGATTTCGCTCATTGCATATAATTTTATTTGTGAACTGCCACATAATAAAATTGAATTCCATATTTTTTTATTTTATGTAATGTAAGTCATCTAAATTGTTCATTGAGAAATTTTGACATAATCCAGTAGAAATTGTTTTCATGAGCTTCACAGTCTAGAACTGTGGTCTAGAAACACCGGCATTTCTCACAAAATTGGGTACAGTGTGGAGTCCGGTTATAACGAACTCGAAAAATATATCAAAATCAGTTCGTTACATCCGAAGTTCACTATAAGCAGTAAACTAAAAAAAGTGACTTTTTAGGAGTTATTTTTCCTTAGCATCTAAAGTAAGACGAAATAATCACTATTGCGACAGTAAGAATATTATACACTGTGTGAATTTGATAGTTGTGCAAATATTGTAAGGGGGTGATGCAAAAGAAGTGAAAATAACTCAACTTGCGTTATCCGAATATTTATAGTTATTGAGATATAAAGAGTTAGTCAGCGAATAAATTTGAAACCAACAAAAATTTTAAACAAATATGATCCCTAAGTTTAGTTCTTCAAAATCTGTTACACTGAGTTAAAATTAGCAAGAACAGCCATAGAAAAACGAGTCCTTCCATAAAAAAAATTATAAAAATATAAAAAATTTGCATCGAATTTCATACCCTCAAATGTCATCGCCTATTAATCATGTAAACTTTGGAAGAAAGTACTCAAAAGACGCAAACGTAGTTGATAATGCATTTTTTTTTTGGCGAATTTTTAGACGATAAAGTGGAGATTACACGATGTCTGAAAAAGTAGGTAAAAACATTCGGGCAAAGCAAGTTGATTTATTTTGCACCACTATCAAATTCACAATGTAATCATGTTTAAAAACACGTTTTTACTGGTTGAAATGTTTTCAGTTAGTAATTCCAATAATCTGTTTATCAGTTAACATTTCTCTTGCTGCTTTATTATCAAACCCGAAAGTTCGTTATAAGCGGAAAATTGCATCACATTTTAAGTCAAATTTAGTTCGTTATATCCGGAAGTTCGTTATAAGCGGGTTCGCTATAACCGGTAAAAAAATACATTGAGCTTATTGAAAAATTTTCGGTGCTTCAAAAATAGTACATTATAGCCGGAAGTTCGTTATAACTGGACTCCACTGTATTTTTATGTAAACACCCTTTTTGGAATCTCACTTTTCAATCAATTTATTGATTAAAAATATTTATGTTAATTAATTCTTAGATAAAAAATGGACTTTCACGGTTAAACAAGACGCCATAAAGTTCAAAAAATAGTTTTATCTATTGAAATTAGAGCACAATTTTGTGGACACCTTGGATAATTCTTTTAAAAAAGTGTGATGAATCTAGACAATATTATTACCAGTGTTGTTAAGTAATTAATTATTTGAAAAACTAACTCATTTTCATAGCAATTGACCAGTAATTAAATTACTCAATTGTAGTTCCATTGCTCATTTCGTTTTAATTACAATTACATACTCACATTTACATTGCACAAAAGTGGAATCTGTGGAAAACTTAAACCCGATTTCAAACGTGTAGGTGCTCACTCTCAACAAACTCTTTGTTTGGCGTATACAGGGTGTCCGTTTTTCGAGCTCCACCATGGGGATCTCAGTTATTGTAAGAGATACGAGGTCGGTTAAATTAGGGCAAATTTGCGCATTTTTATGCTAAACAATTATCTGAAAGAAAATTTTAAGTGTCGTTTTTAGTTTTTGAATTATTGAGAAAAATCAAATTTTTTTAATTTTTGTTTTTATTTTTTTAAGCGAAAACCAAAAGAACTGGACGTTTTTAAGTACGACATTCTTCAGGCACTTTCTTACAAGAAATCTAAATCTGTCATTTTCCATGGCATTCTTGATGTCAGTTACAACACTCAACTTTGGTTTTTCTTATGGACGCCATATTTAATATTTGTATTTTTGAAAAGTCTTTTTGTTCCGATTACAACGATGTATCACATGATATGATCGAATTTTACATGCTGATTAAAATTAACAAAAATGCGTTTTTGCAGTGCTTTAGAAAAAAACGCCAAAAATTTTGTTTAACAAACTTACTTTTGACAGTTCTATTAAACATACGAGCAGAATTTTTATAACTTTGTCTTGTTTTGTTTTGCAAAAAATAAACTTCTAGCTTATCATGTCGTTTAGTTTTTAAATAAGTAAGCTTGGCGGAAATGTGAACCTTCCAGATCCAAATTCTATTAAACTTCCAAAATATAGTTTGTTGAAAAACAAAATTGTTGACGTTTTTTCCAAAGCACTCTTCGCAAAAATCCTTTTTTTTCCATTTTGTTCAGTATGTAAGATTCGATCATATCATGTGATACATCGTTGTAATCAGAAATAAAAACACTTTTCAAAAATACAAAAATTGAATATTGCGTCCATAAGAAAAACCAAAGTTGAGTGTTCTAACTCTGACATCAAGAACGCCTTGGAAAATAGAATGACAGATTTAGATTCTTTGTAAAAAAGTGCCTGAAGAAAGTCCTAGTTAAAAACGTCTAGTTCTTTTGGTTTTCGCTTGAAAAAATAAAAACGAAAATTACAAACTTCCGTTTTTTTCCAATTATTCAAAAACTAAAAATGACATCAAATTTTCTTTCAGATAATTGTTCAGCATAAAAATGCGCAACTTTGCCCTAATTTAACCGACCTCGTATCTCCCCATGGTGGAGCTCGAAAAACGGACACCCTGTATTCTGTTATTGGTTTTTTCTTTCAAGGGATTGGAACGGAAATTTCACGAATTAACAACGAATGTATTCAATATTTCAGGTGTGTAGAAAATTCAATGAGGTAGGAAGTCGAATGCTGTCAAGAGGATTCATCCAATTAGAAAAGAGACATGCGGCCATTTACAAAAGAGTCAAATCCCTACTGCCACGAAGAGAATCTGAGCGAAGAGTTCACCCATTATCACGCCATTGTGACATTCTTCAAGCCGTCGAAACTCGAATAAGCATGCTAAACATGACATATATGAAATACATCGAGAATAATTTATTATGTTTTATACCTGGAAAAGTAAGTACCATTACAGTGAATAAAGTTTACGAGAATGAACGTTTTTAAGGTTTTAGACGAAATGATAAACGTCCTAAGCTTCGTCGAAAGCGACTGCACTCCCCCACGTACTCACCAACTGTTACAAGAACTGCGCGACCTCAGTAGCATGGCAATGGAGCATTTCGACGAACACATCCTGCCCCGTGTCAAAGAACACAAAGAACAAATGGACGAAAAACGCCAAGGTAAATAAAAATAAAAACCGTCTAAACAAAACTAAAATTTGTATGAACTCCAGCATTCATTGCCTCGTTCTCCGGAAGCCCCTCGAACCTGAAACCGGCGCAACCGTTCATCGTCCAGCAAGTCAACGACTTGCAAAAAATCAAAAGGCAATACAAAACCTACAAACATCACATCGCCTATCTCAACCAAAACACGCAAAAGCTGATCCAGAAGATGAAGAAGCAGAACAAGCGCCTCAAAGCCCAATCGGTCCGCATCCGCGACCAGGAACGAAAAATCCAAGAACAGTCCGCCAAAATACAAGAACAGGAGACCGCTTTGGCCGACATCAAAAAACACATGGACGAGTGGGACCAGAAGTACAAGGACCTGACCAACGAGCTGGTGCGTGCAAGGGACTACATCCTCCTGAAGGCGTCTTCTCCGAAGGCGAGCTCCTCGTACACGCCGTCACCGCCGAAGTTGTGCAGGTCGAGCATCAGACCGCGTGTTTCACACCTACTTTTCCGCAATTATGGCCAGATTCATCTAGATTTGGAGCGCAAACGCAAGTCGAATTTGCTGCCGGAAATTCCGGTTAAAGTCTCAAGGGCTCAAGGTGACGAGGACGAGAAGAGCATAGAGCAGCTCATTCCGCTGAAAGAACCGGACAAGAGCGCCGAAAGTGAGGGGAAAGGCAACTTCAGTTTTTTGATCGAAAATTTGATCAAAACTCCTTTAACGGCCATCAAGTCGCGGAAGCGGAAAATGGCAGAAGACATCGATTTGAAATAATTTTTTAATACAAATGACACGTTTTTTATTATATTAATTAATCTCAAGACCATTTGAGTAAGTTTTTGTTGTGTATTTAAGGGGAGTATTTAAGTAGGGGCACGTTTTTTGTTTCTTGTTACAAACAAATCTAAATTAACGTTCGGCTAGAGAATTACGTCAAAAATATTAAAACCTTTATTACAGCAAGAAATAAATACAATTAAAAAAGGTAAGTCGAGTTAGAAAGAAATTAAAGGAAATGATCGTTAAAATGGTGTAATAAAATACATACTGTAAGTTCTCAACACAAGTTTGGTTAATAAACGTAATAAAAAGGCTGATTTTAGTGTTATAATACTATATCCTCCGCATTGTTAATATAAATAACTCTATTAATAAAATAAATATGTTATCTAGTATGTTACATAATGCCTTTGTTATATTATTATGGAAACAAGTTCTTTCTACCGCGAAACGAAAAGGCAGACTTAGTGCACCAATACAAATGTCTTTCCTATCGTGAAACATGAACTAATGAACGCTAATATGCCGATAAATACTTAAACCCGAAGTCACAGTAGAAAATCTAATAATGTAAATATTAAAATTGGCTTTACCACCTGATAAAACACCCATATTGTCTTGCCGTGTGTTGAAATGAAAACTAATATAAAATTGTACTAAACCTTGCATATACAGTAATAAATATTTATCTATATGAATATCGAAATACCTTACTAATAAATATCACTAGTACAAAATAATTTCAATAAAAAATTAAAAAACAAAGCAATAAATAAATATAAATATTCTCAATTAAAATTTTGGCAGTATTACACTCTGCTGCAGTAATAGAGCCTAATATAAATAATAACATCCAATTTGCAGTACATAAAATTAATATTACAACAGTTAATTAATTGACTCGAATTATTTTACAAGTGTAGCATTTTATAAACAACACAAAATAAAAATACACAAAATTTACAAAAAAGAGATAAGTACAGTGCCACCTTAACTAGTTAAATTAAATACAATCAACTGAAGTCATACCGGTTTAAAATTTTATTCGTTTTTGTTATGAGGTAACTAAAAGTTCAAATATACAAAGTGTTTGAACACTTCGTATAAGGTCAGACATTTTCGCACATACATGTTAGGTCTAATGCATATTCAACTATTATGTATCGTAAGTCTTGAATGCGACGTTTAGCTATCGTAACTCGAACTATTATGATGATCTGCTTGGGGCGACGGAGGAGTCGAAAGGTTTGAACTGTTATTGCTCGCGATCGAGTGGCGAGGACTGCCTTTCTCCGTACCCTAGACAAAAGCCAATCGCACTGATTTTTTTACAAAACAACTCACCTTTATCATATCGTGCAGAGACGACATGCTTCCAATGCTCGCAGGATCTGGGGAAGGTGACGTGTCGGAAGGGCGCGGCAAAGCCGGTGGAAGATCACGGGGGCGCGGGGGCGCCGCGCGTTTGGCCCCGTTGTAGGCGGGCGGGAAAGGGGGCCCCCGAATGGGGTTCGATATTTCCAGACGCTTGCGTTCGCCGTGCTTCGGCGGCAGGGGGGCCATTTTGGTTGGCTGCTGCTGCATGATTTTGTCGATAAATAAATAAACTTGCCACAAATTTCCAAACTTACTCTTGGTTGCACCTGAGGACCGTAGGAGGACTGATCAGGATTATCAACTAAGTTCGTCGAAAGATCAATCAGTCTTTGTCTCTGTATGCCCTCGCCGGGGCCCATGTGACTTATGTGGTTGAAGTTTGTCGGTGCCGAAATCAGTTTCGACCGGCGGTCCGTGTTTCTGAAATTTTTAGTTTTTCAAATCTGGACAAAAGCACACTTTTTGTAACTGGTCACAACGGTGGAGAAACGCTTCAACTCGTTTTCAAGAACAAAAACGTAAAAAATCACAATGTCTCATGTTTATTACTGGGCAATAGGCCAACAGCACCTAAAGAAAATTATTGTATACGTGAATCTTGATCGAAAATTACAAAATTCATGTCGTTTTTTAACCAATTTCGAGCTGTATACATGTTTTGACGCTAAGACTGAATACGGAAGTCGTTATTTTAGCTCAGAATAATAAAGCTAATTCAACGTATTCGACGCGATTTATTTAGTAGTATGGTTTGAAAACATGAACTGGCTCAAATGAACAGTTTTTGATGAACCAAGTAGGAAGAAACATCGTCACCACCCTATCTTCTGATATTATTTCAGCCAATTCGAAGCGATCTAGGAGGTAAACAAATGTGAAAATCCTCGTTTTAGGTCAAAACAAAACACTATTTTTTCTAGTTTATTCCTTCAGTTGCTTCAGTTGGCTTTTAACTTTAACATTACAAGTACGTTTCAGAACAAAAATCGAACAGCTTTGTTCATGAAAATGTAAACAAGAACTGTTCTCAAAATGTAATAGAATAAACGAGTTAAAATAACAAATAAAGCGTCGGCTTAGAGTAACTCCATATTATGAAAATTTTCAGAACAAATCAAAAACTTCATAAAATTAATTCGAATTGTTGAAGAGCAAAAAGTAAAATTCGTAGTTCATTTAAGTGTACTATTTTATATAATTAAGTAAAAAAAAAGAAGCAGATATCAATATTTAGTTTTTATGAGCATTTTTGTTACTTAGCAGGTTTTCTTATGAAATTTTAATATACTCATAATGAGTTAGCTGGATTTTTCTGAATGTGGTAAGTTCGAAAATTTATATTATAACGACAAATCTTTGATCTCATCAGAAGAAAAAAATAATACAATAAACAAAATTAAAGTTGTTAAAGAATGTTAATTTTGTTGAATAAACTTGTAAGAAATGAATTACTTCTTACTAAATTAAACATGTAATTCAAAACAAAATTATTTTTGAAATCTTCAGTTTCAAAAGATTCAAGAAACAATATCAAAATATAAAATCTTTAAACTTTTGCCGATGAGTTTTAACGTAAAAATACAGGTTGACACAAGTTAAACAGGATTTTGTTACATCCAAAGCAAAAATAATACAAATTAGGCTTTTTTTTATTAAGTAACAAGACAAAAACATTCAGTTTCACTTTCACTCATATGATAAATTGGTGTAAAACTGACGGTAATTCTCAGGTAAAGACTTCTTTAAATAATGCAGATCTTCAAACTTTCTTGCACTGATTTTTCTCTTAGTTTGGTGCAAATTTTCTATCTCGGCAAAAGGCAACGGAGTTATCTGAGGTGATTTTCTTTGCGGTAATAATTGCTAGTCGTCAGAAAATCGTAGTTTCAAAATTATGTCTCCGTTTGGACCGCAAAGCCTGGATATCTGTTACCTTATGCTTTTTGTTGTTGTTCAAAAAGAAGTCGTGGTTCGTTATTTGATGGACTTCTAAATACTAAATACCAAGAGTCCTAACACCCTAAAACAGCCACTAGTCGCTTCGGTCTTAAAATCCTCAACAGACTAATGTAGCCTGTTAACAATATTTATTTTTTTATGACCATTTTTCTTTCTTGGCAAGATTTCTTAGTAAATTTTTATATAATTTAAGGAGTTAACTGGATTTTCCTGAGTGAGGTGAGTTCGAACATTTACGTTATGACGACAAATCTTTGATCTCATCAGAATAAAAAATAAGACAATAAAAAAATGAAACGTGAATGTTAATTTTGTTGAATAAACTTGTAAGAAATGAATTACTTATTATTAAATTAAACGTTATAACGATTACGACCATTTTTATACTTAGCTGTTTTAAATAGCTGATGTACTGTCTGTATATAAGTTTTGTTTAAACTTCATTATTTTTGTTTAAATAAATTTAGTTTTATAGTTTTTTGTTAGTTATGCTTCTTGTTGTTGTTCAAAAAGAAGTTGTGCGTTGGTATGTTTAATAAGCTTGATTAAATACTAAATACCAAGAGTCCTGACAGCCACTAGTCGGTCCGGTGTTAAAATCCACATCCGGACTAAGGTAGCCGGCTATAATTATCCAAAGGACAAAAAGACAAAAATTTAACTGTGTTACTAATCACGCAGTTTTGATAACTCACGACAACTGTAGCTAACTAACTATTTGGAATAGCCCTTCGAAAAATATAAATAGGTATCATGATAAAAAATACAAAAAATGGATTTAGCAGCTTTACACTCTAAGCCGACGAAAGGTAAAATGACGGTTTAGACTTTTTTAATCGGAGATGTCCAAAAGTGTTGCCCTTTTAAAAATCTAATATCGCATGCGGCTTTTTGTTATTAAAAATGCGTTAAGAAATTATTTGGATGTGCTTGAACAGTCTTCAACCGTTGTAAATTGTACTCGTATGTAGAGTAGGGTAAAAGCTATGAGATGTGCTATAAGTACCCATTTCGGCGTAATTACTAAAGAAATAAAATTTAAAATGCAATTTTTTGATAGTTTACGGACCAGTGTCTGGTACAATAATTGAACTTTATTTTATTTGTTTTATTTTATTTGTTTCGATAATTGATGCCAACGCAATGCACCAACTGAGGCGTTCTATTCTATTCAATGGGTATAAACAAAATGTAACAAAAGCTTCTCTTTCTTTACGATAAAATATAATTTACGTCTAACTTTTACTACAGCAATATGTTAAACCTTATTAACAAAAAAGATAAGTATAAATGTTGATATAATGTAAAAAATAAGTGATTAATCCCCTCATTATTGGAGTTTAAACACTTTATTGAGGAAGATTACCTTATTCACAACTTCGGGACTAACTAAAGATATTAAGTTTCATTTGAGCCTACGTTTTGTGAAAAAGCTTCAATTTAAATTTGTTTTGCACTTGTAATACATACTTTTTAACTCGATTGTGTCTTATTGAGTTAAGCGTCTATAAAATTGTAAATTAAAAAAAAAATTGAAATAATGTTACAGCTCCCTATTTCATAATGCAAGTTATGCCACCACCTAGCCTTTTTTTCTAAAATTTGTGAGCAAATAAGTCATTTGAACACTTCTAAAAACGGTTTTTTAGTCCACTGCAAGCTTATCACTAGATCAAAAATTTGTATTCCACTCAGATCAAAATCCATTTCTCACGAATTATTGTTCGAAAAATGGTGAAATGAAAGTCACCACGTTTCGATTTTTTTACATAATCAGTTATTTAACAAACAAATATACCAAATTAGAGAGAAGCAGCACGAACAAACGAGTGCTTCCAATAAACTGCTAACTGCTCATTAAAATTTCAGTTGACTGCAATGTTATTTTTTTAGTGTCCTGGCATTTTAGCGCCGCATTTATAAAAAAATACAAAAGAGTAAAATTACACCAGTTTCTCTTTGTCTAGAATATTTAATTCAGTCAGTGTTGCACTCTGTTGCCTAAAATAATACATTTTTTGTGAATTACTTACATTCGTTGTGACCTGTTCCCCTCTCTCAGCGAAAACCTCCTCCTCGGTCTCTGTAGAGTCCGCCCATCTCTGTCTAAAGTAACCACATTATCTAAATTTATTAATTCACCTGCAAAAACACCCCATGTACGAAAACAATCTCAAATATACAAAAATACATACGCTGATGTATATTAGACAGATACAACAGATGAGTTAAATCATTTAGAATACACAACGAAAGTGCCCCACTATCATTAAGAGGCTTGGCTTTCTTGATATTAAGAGTTTGGACCCACTCTCCCGTTGCACAGTTAAAAATATCGATATGGGTCTCACTATAGACGATGAGATGACCGTCTCTGTAGCCTACATCAAGATCAATTAATCAAACAAACTGAATCACATAATTTTATACGTACATATCGCTGTCGGCACTGCTGGATACATGATTTCCCTATCACGTGATTTGCGACCGTGTCTGTCAACATAAGCCGCCAAAGTACCAAAAACTAGAAGGTACTCATGCCGAGGCAACTCTATCACTCTTAGTGCCTCAACGGCGTTACAAGCCAGTGTGGCATGTAGCGGATTCTCCGAACTCACCAAAGCTAAATAAATCAAACAATAATAACACAAATGTTATAACACAACACCAACTTACAAAAAAGTGGTTGTTCAGTTTGCAGATTACAAATTGTAAAATTCGACGGAGAACCGATACAAAGTCGGCCATCTGACAGCAACTGCAACGACTGAACTGGTGCCCCCAGATTTATATCCCGAATTCGGTGATGTCGAGTTCGTGTCCTCGTTATCTCGTATATGATTACAGTCGAGGAATTTTGCTACAATTCTTGATTCAACCCCAAACTTACGAAACGTTTACCAAAAATACCTGTTTTTTTATCGCCACACATAGACAGAACGTTAAGGGCGCCCTCACAACAGGCCCCACCGTCAGCACCGAACAACCTTTACTCTCCGCCACTTTGATCCATTCAGTCTCATCACCGTCCAGTGCTCTGATGGGAACCAATCGTACGTATCTCTGTTTACCACTGACCACAACCAAAAGGTGCTCCTCACTGATGTATTCCAGTTGGAAAATCTTTTTGCCTTCGCCGATTTTCGCAATTTCGCTACGGTCTAAATCGACACAGTGAAGCCCTTCTTCGGCACCTAGGACTATGCGGTCGGGGTCGATAATCGCAGCACTTAATGTATTTCTTAGTAGAGTTAGGGAATTATCGATCAATTCGCGGGCTAGTAACACCGTAGTGTTGGGTAAATTGTTTCGCTTCATTATTCGATGTAGTTCGGAGAGGGCGACCACCCACTTGTTCTTTTCGGCTTCGGAATCGGCCAACATCAGGGTGGAGTTGCGCGGGCCCGGGGGCTCCATCAAGGAGGTGGTGATCTGATACAGATTTTTGTACAAAAATTTTTTTTTGTAAAAATAATTTCAATTTATCTCATATATTCGTGTGCATTTACCCACGGGCTTATATTATAAAAAGATAGACAAGCTTTATGATTTTAAAAATCAAATTTTGTATTATCTTTTTAAATAAGCAGCAGAACTAGTTTTGGAATGCCAGGTTGGCAATACTTTACATGTTTTTAAATGATCAAAAACACATCAAAGTTATCAACAAAATGCAACAACCTGAAATTCGGTTACAATTGTTCTCCTAGAAGGTATGAATGTAAATACGTGATAATTTTTTTGTGAGCAACTTATTTAAAAAGTTACTGACTTCTAAAAATTGACCAAATATTAAGCATAACGTTCTTGTAAACTGTTTTTCTAAGTAAACAGTAAATAGCAAAATATTTAAAATGGTGCTTCATATAGAAAATTCACTGTTCTTTTTAACTTTAAAATCAAATTTGACATTTGAAATTTGTTTCGTGTAGAAAACCGGAAGTGAAGTTTCAAATCCGAATTTTAGTAACTTGGACCATTTTTTTTTTAATTATTTTTATTTCAAAAAATAGCTTAAAGTAAATAGAATTTACACTATAAGTCGCAAGATGGGATCTCTACTCGTTTAGAAGATACAGTACTTAATGTACCTGATAGGCCGGTTTACACAAGAAATTACGCGCTTTTGTGTACATTAACATTAACAATATTCAGATGTAATGAATATTGGCTACCAGTTGTAATTTATTTGAACTGAAATGGGATTGAAGTTGAAGGAAGTTCTAAATTCTTCTTCGGCCTTAGTTGAAAAATAAAATTGGCACTTTTTTTATTCCTTCGTAAAGTGCCATGCAGCACCTTCATTCAATTGTTTTGTGAAATTGCAGTGTTTAGTAAGCACTTTTTGCCTTCACATTTACATCAAAAACTGTTATGATACGGAGTTTATCCCTATTTCTGTGTTTTCGTATCTACATTTTCATATAGGATTTTTTTTCTACACTAAATGACATTTTTTCAGAATAAATCAAACACTGGTCCTTGACTTCTTTTACTAAAATTCCTACGAATAAATTGGCTATGGTGCCAACGTTAAAACTATTTAACATGTCTGCTTAAAAACATCCCTTACATAATACTTACTTCACTCCGTCACTAATTTTAAAATAAAAAAATATTTAAAAATTATAAAAAATAGATACTTAATTATTAGTTTTTTTTTTAATTCGTATTCATTAACATTCACTCAGTTCAAAATGTACAACAAGGAAAATAAATGTCCTACCAAATTTTATTGTCTTCGTATAGCTACAAGGAGTTCGCCAATTTCTGCCGGATTTTAAAAGGGGTTCGCAAAGTGAAAAAGGTTGGGAACCATTGCTTTAGAATAACGAAGTTATACACCTCCCTGGATATTTTTCAGATAGGTATCACAAAAAAATGTTAAGTGACGAAGTCAATGATTCAGACAAACCTCTCTGTTTCCCACATTGCAACAATTACTAGTTATCTCACAGATATTTTTTGTTGGTGACGTTTTATCCACATTCTTATTACACAATTATTGTTGTGCCGTTTAATTTTATTCAGTTTCGTTACTTGCTGTTATCGCGAACGGACGCATAAATAAAATCAGAATTTTGCGGATTAAAAGTTTCAAATTCGTTGACTAATTCGTGTTGATCGCGGTAAGTGTGTGCTACAGCAATGAATTTCCAGGGAGAAAAGTAGAAAACAGTCCGGATTAAAGGGTTAGTTTGCAAATACTTTCTTTTTAGAAAAATTACATCAAATCTGTAATATTTTCAACTAATTTAATGACATATTGTTCTAATTTCATTGTTATTTATTTCAGTACTTTCGTTTGAGAAGATGATGCGATTGAACTTTCTACAAACCGTAGCAGAAAAAAATGTCATAAAGGTAAGTGCATTTATTTTTTTCTTATTTATCGTCAAGTGAGAAAACTTGATTTTCGTGTAATATTTTGTATTTTATTTCACAAACTAATAATTTCTATATTCCCTTCATTTTCTAATAATTATTTTATACTTCATCCTTTTCCAAGCAAGAATACTCTAAACTAAACCTCAACGTGGTTCTTGCTTTATAAATTAGTTATTAATTTGACTAATTAGAGCAACCCTTAAATTCTGTTTGCCATCAATTTTTCTCAGCTTCAATGTTCAACTTTCCTACCTTTTTTTCCATTTTTTTGAATCATAATTAGTCATATTACATTAGGGATTGCGACAGAATATTGAAAACGTAAAAATGATTCCCTGACTTACCTTGAAGATGCAAGGAATGTCCTTTTTGTTGGCGTGGATGACGTCAGAATCCTTAACGCTAGAAACACTAAACAGTGGATCCCTCATATCTAAAACTTGAGCTACATGAACACTTGGTAAGGCATTTCGATCTGCTGATATGTCGTATAAAAACAGTTTGAAGTCGCAAACAACAACAAATTGTCTGATCCAACCTACAACAGAACAAAATAAAATAAAAACACTTTACATTCCCTGAAATATACCCTTTTTGACACCTCCTTGTTTGGGCACTTTGACGTAGCCCTCGTAAGCAGTTCCTATGCCTCTAGTGGGGTCAATCCCCAACGGTCTCTTGGCTGAAACAATCGAATAAAACAGTTTCCTTCTTTACCGCTTTAACTCACTCTGATCTGACGGTAACGGACAAATCGCCGGCACATGTGGACAACACGACGTATGACAGGTAAACCCGCAAATTTCGCACACCATTCCTTGTCGCATCAACCCGACCATCAATGATGTGCAGTGATTGCATTTTGTAGGACTAGAAAAAGTTCGCACCAAAAATTGATGGTTTTTGTGTTTCATTGGAGACTGGGAATCGTGCTGCTGTCGAATAATTAATCAGTTTGAGAGAATTAACGAAAAATCTAAATCCATACCATGCTGAGTTCAGACAAGTTGCTCTTTGAACTCGTCAAACTTAAAGCTCGGTTATCTTCGATATCGCCTTCCTCAGACTCTATCGAGCCTCCTTGGTACAAGAGTGGGGGCACGTTGTCGTAAGTTTGACTTTGAACTTGCAACTGATTGTTCTCTTTGAGGAATTGTTCCAAGTAAGACATCTGGGATGAAGGTCGTTCCAAAACTGCACAAAAAACATATTAAAACAATTACAGAATTGATGATTTGACAAATCGGTTTGTTTAAACAGAGGTATGGTGAACCCCACAATTATTAAAAATTGGTACCACAAATACACAAAGGTACGAGTTCACAATACTTTTGTTTGTTGTAAGACATTCCACAATTTTATAAATAGAATTTTAATAACAAAACGCCACCAAAAACAACAAAATTATTAACATTAATTATTTGCATTTTTTGGAGGACTTTCTACGTTAACAGTTAACGGGGTAATAGAAAAACAGCGCACTGAATTAGCTGCAAA
This sequence comes from Tribolium freemani, assembly GCA_939628115.1. Classification (NCBI taxonomy): domain Eukaryota; kingdom Metazoa; phylum Arthropoda; class Insecta; order Coleoptera; family Tenebrionidae; genus Tribolium; species Tribolium freemani. The sequence goes on along the minus strand of OW626785.1, from coordinate 10,773,456 downwards.
ACAAAAATACATTATTGGAAACACGATATTAGCACTCCAAGCAGTAATCAACAAGGATAAATAATAAAGCAACGCAATACAGCAGAGCGGATAAACGAAAGCTCTATACATCTTTAATCGAGGATTTAAAAACCGTTTAAAACTTCTAAAAAAGCACACAGCACGTATCCGCTCTACTTATAGTTAAAAGACAGGCCTTTAGCTAAAAAACGTTTCAACAAACTAACCCTTGACGTGACGCTTGATGAAAGACGAAATTCCAACAACACTTGCTGCATGTAATAATCAAACATCATTCTTTAAATGATACTTGCACACAGTATTTGAAGAAAGAAGAAAACTATCTTTGAACTAAAAACTATACCAAAATTCGGTCCAAAAAGCAACATATCAGATAAAAAAACTCGGTAAAATAAGCCATAAGGAGTTAAAAGTATTTCAAAAATATTTAAAAGGTGACATGTGACAACACAACAATTTAGCAGAAAAATATTCAACCGTAAAAACTATTTGTTTGAGTTAATACTTTCCCATTAATAACGGAATTTTTAGTGTTAGTACATTTAAGCGAAGATAGCTTTCTTCCGGACTTGTTTTCTTGGCAATGTGAATAATGGTTTAATTTTGTTAAAAAAATGTATTTGATTTTATTTCACACGTTATATACATTATTTATCACCTCATTCCATGACACTTTCTGGATGTATTAAAACTCTAAAATAGATATGTAAAAATGTCTTTCGAATCGTATCATACTAATCAATTGTAGAGACGCATGAAGAGTAACAATATTCCCCAGAAGCACGACGTAATCCCAATGACCAGAGGTAGATGTTTCAACCACGCACCGACTGTACATACACATATAAAAAATTACCACCCGCCTGGGAGTGCTAATATACACTGCAGCCAACATAACTTGAAAATTTAAGCAATACAGTGGCTACAGTGCTTATCAAAATCGTTTGATTCACCGTTTCAAATAAATCAAACAATCAATTAAGCAAGCATCATAAATGAAAGAAAAGAAACAGAACGCTTGTGCCAAATTAACCGAAAACTATAAACTATTAGAAATAAATTTGTGAAAAACTTACATCCTTCTGAATCAAGACGACTTTGTAACTCCTTGATTTGTTTCTCCTTTCGTTTGAGATCTAAAGCAAAGGCCTCGTTTCGTTGCCTTGAATCTCTCAGATCTCTGTGAAATTACAAAATTAAATAAAAATCCCTAGACTTGAAGGTCTTACTTTTGCGCTTCTAATAAGGCCTCTCTTGTTTTGCTCAGCTCCTCGCTTATAGCTTGCTTAGCTTGAATTTCAGACTGCAGTGAACTCTGAAGGTTGAGAAGCTCCATCTTGTCCAGTTTTTGCGACCTTCGGTTCCTCCAATTCTTATCAGTCCCACCCATTGCATTTGAAACACCTCAAAGGACAAAATTAAAATTGAAAAACATTTAAACCAGTGCCAAAATACCAGCATGTTTCAAATAATCCAATTCTTCAGTCATTTTAGTAGCCAGCGCTTGCAAGTAAGCCCTGGCATCCTTTTCATCACTAACCCACTGTATAATCTCCGCAAGTTGGGACTCCCATTGTCCCAACGCTTCTTGTTTGTTCCTTAACTGTTCGTATTCCGCTTCCAAAGTCGCCCGTTCCGATTGTAAACGCTCCACTGATTCAGTCAGCTACAAAACCGCACACATAATTATTTAGTTATCACAAAAAACGTTACCAAAATAAAAAAAAACGGAAACAAAACTCACAAACTCAACATTTGCCGTAAGTTTATTATTATCGTCCAACAAAAGCTGTTTGTCGCGTTCGCTTCGACGATTCAATTCGGCAATCATTTGTTCAGAATCAGAAAGCGCCTCTACACGATGTTTCTCTTGTTTCTCTTTAAGTTCGATCACCTAAATGTGTCCAAACGAAATAATAGAAAATAAAAAACGAAAGAAAAACTTAAAAGAGGGCAAAACATACTTCTCGTTCAAGGAGTTCACGATGGGATTCGGCTTCGTGAAGTTGTTCCCTAAGTGAGGATAATTCCAGATTGAACCTCGCCTGTTGTTGCGCCAAACTTTCGTTGTACTGAACCTGGAATTGTGTTAAAACAGTAAATAAATATTTTGTTACAGCCAATTGCTACCTCCAATTTTTCCAGTTCTGCCTTTAGTCTTAAATTATCTTGTTGATCTCTGGGGCCTAACTCACTCCTCACTCTCAACCTATCCGACTCTGCTTGCATTTGTCGGCAGTACTCCTCCGACCGTTCCCTCAACTTCCGTTCTTTCGTTGCTTCAGCTAAAGCTTCATCGACACGAGATTCCAACTCCCTTCTTAATTTCTCCGCCCGTCTTATATCGTTTCTGAGCGAATCAACTTTCTGCATAACCGCTTCCAATTCTTCCTCCTTGTCCCTAACCTGTCTGCTAAATTTCTGCTTCTGTTGTCTCAATTCGGACAACTTATCAGAAACTTCCGTATATTCGGCCATGGCCAGTTTCTTTTGTGCTAACGCATCTTTCAATTCCTTATCTTGAAATTTGAGTTTTTCATGAAGGTCTAGCTTCTCTTTCATTGCTTCTTCCTTCTCTTGTTTTAAAACACGGTTCAGTTTTTCCAATTCTTTGACTTTTGCTACAAAATACCAACGTAATAACTAACAATCCCAAAATTGTGATTTACCATTTTCAGCGCCATCTAGACTATCAATAAACAAATCCTTCGAATGACCGCTTTCGAAGCTTCTCAATTGCGACTCCAACTCGCAGTTTCGTTTAGTTAAAGTGTTAATTTCATCTTGCAATTTCCTAGTGCCGTCAGGCGACATTCTTTTATCCATTTCTTTTTCTTCGTTTAAATTTAAACTCACAATTTCGCCATTATTTCGTTTATTTTGCTTGTCCGCTAGATTGTTCGTTATATTCGTGTAAAGGTTACTCAAGTCGCATATACAACTAAAAGCACGCTTGAAAACCCGAAAAACAACACTCACACAATCTTACCTTCCTTGAGTGAAAGTAAAGCCTACAAAAGGCAAATGAAGTCCGGTAAAGGCATTATTGGCAGTTGGAGGCATGGCATCCGACAATCGGATATCAGCATCGTCTACGTCAAAATTTGATGTATCTGTTGGACTCGAAACTTCGGGAATATAAGGCGCATTACTATCTCTAATACCATCCCAGTCGACACCCTCAAACCACGGATGGTTCTACAATAAAACAACCCATCATCCAACCAACTCAAAGTTTCTCAAAATGTTAGTTTCATTTAATTTAGTTTTGCCTCAGATTACTAAAGAAAAATCACGTTAAGACACACCAAGGCTGTAAAAATGTTGCACCCATGTTTTAATATGTGTATTGCAACGACTGTGCCACCGAAAAGATGATTTAAAATGTACGTTCTTCTCCACTTAAACCCGTCGCGGTGGTACTTCACCATCGGCAGAATCGACCATATGGGACTCATACCAAGATGGTCAGGTTAATGTACCTTTGGCTTTACAGTTTCAAAGTTTGAGACATTTGAAACCAAGATTACAAAGGAGGCCTGGTGGGTCCATGATTTCATAGAAAATGCATCATCACTGGCAAAGGCAATAATTATAATTTCAATGGTTTTTCAAATTTCAAAAAAGTGGTGATAAAAATTATCAATATTAACTGGCACGACTGACACCTAATACACGTAGTATTTTTAGTACAATTTTAATGAAATATATCCCATTTGCAATTTTTGGAGTAAAAAATAAAACACAAATTGAGAGTTTTGTATAAGAAAAAAATTATGTGTTAAACCAAATCCCAGCGACACACTTTGAGCTAAGAAAACCCACCAGAAACCCTCAATTTGTGCTCCACTTCATTCAAAAAAATGTAAATGTGCTGTTGCAAAATTCTACTATGAACTGAAATGGGATACACCTCAACGATTTGAGGGACAAAACTGGAATTACATTTTTACATCTTTACCTGCTACATAAAGCCAATGTTTTAGAGAAAAAATTATTCAAGCAGTAAAGGAAGCCACATACCGATAATGGTAAAAGCTAGTGTTTCAACTCCCCCCCCTTCCCTACGCCAAAATTCAACTGGGACTTGAGAAAATTTTGGGACCATTTCAAAGTGTTTCTGGTAGATGGCGCTATATTGTTGACACTTATAAAAAATTGCCGACGTTCCGTAAATAAAATCAGAGTTTAAAATTGTAAAACTCAAAACGTCAAGTGCACTGGTAATACAATTGGCATTACCAATAATTTTTTTCCATATTTGAGTTGTGTGAATGTCAAATTTTTCTCGCCACGACCTCATGCGTCAGGTTTCCGAAATGGTCCCACAATCACACAAAATTATAAAAAATGGTACAAATAAAATACCTTTACTACGTATGCAATTCTTTGGCACTTTAATGTAAGAAAATTACCAAACAAATATTTCAAATAAAAATTTTCGATTTTTTTTTGTATTTGTGGTGGCGGCATCTACCATCAGTTTTCTGAAATGGTCCCATCTTTGTGCTGTGCCTAAGTTGACAGATTTAGGGGGGAGTTGAGACACGAACAATAATTTTACCACTTCACAATTATCCATTCTCGCTGATTTTGCATAATTTTATTTCTTTCATTAAAAATCTGTCAAATGTATCAACCTCTGACTACTTACAAAAAACACTGACTTATTTTTACAATATTTTGAAATCTATAGCACAAATACTGGGTGCATTCGGTATTACGCTCTTTTTGCTCTGACCGTTCTCAGTTTACTCATTTACGTTTGCCATTGCATATTTTTTCTCCATTACGTTCGACATTAAAGATTGATTCTCACAGATAGCGTTCTAAGTGCTCCGAGATAAAAGTTTGAGAACTTAGATATGCTTGGATATGTGTCAAATTATGAAATGTCATTTGAACAAACCACCGCCTCCTTAATGAAATGTGCCTGGGCATTTCGTAAAAATTCCTTGAAACTGTGATTCCATAATTCCGCGCGTTGCTATGTGTAGTGCGTCAACTTCTGTCGTCAACTGCTAAGAGTGTCAAGTTAATAATGACCTGTCAACAATGCCAATTTTTTAAACGCAAGAACAACGAAACACGAACCAACTAAACAAATAAAGAAAAACGCAACTAACAAAAGCTCGACAGAAAGGATACAACAAAACACCATATGTAAGAGATATTTTGGAATTTTGAAAAACAATTTACCGTCAAGTGCAGGATGTGTCAAATATTCCGCGCAAACTGTAGCGCTGCCGGGAATCACTTGAACTTGACTAATGCCCAGGCGAGATAAAGTGGAACAAACAAACCTAAACTTCAAAGTAAGTTTAATAATTTGCAAGAATAATTAAGAAAAGGTTGGTAAATTCAGAAAAGGAGCGCCAAACGCATTTAACTGGTTGTGTGACAGAGTGAATGTGTCAAATGGAAAACAAAAAATGTGATTCTGGCTCAGAGTTCTCGTTTTTGTTCGGTTTTACATCAGTTGCTCTAAAATATCCGTCAGTTTTAAAATCTATCTACTAAATCTACGGAGAATAATCCCGAATGCACCCACTAATTGTTTGGACACGTTCTATATTTAAAAAAATTAAAAGTTCTAGTAATTAAGAATTAAGAGTATTTCTATCTATTTAAATCAAATTTAAATCTTGAGTATCTAGTCAAATAAATAACAACAAAATAATATAAGTAAGAAAAGAATAATCAGAATAATTAAGTATGCAAAAGCCCGCTAAAATTATATTTTTTATGTATCTCAAAAACTAATAATAATTAGAGAAATAAGCGCTTGGTATTAAATACTTTATATTTTATGTCTAAAACAAACGTTGCTTAAATCACTGACTTCTTAAATGTTGTTTTGTGCAGAAAATCTATGTTTATAAATGATGAAATTCGATTTTTATACTTTCATGCATATTCTATAAAAATAAAGGTTGCTAAAATTTATATTATTCTCTAATGTCACTAAAAAATTACTTTGATATTATTTTAATGCATAATTATTATTTGCAGTTTAATGTAAAATAGAGTAACTAATAAAACTGCAAAATTTGGTTCTAAATCAACATTTTCCAATAAAACACAATTTTACAAATATCTTCTGCAAACTACTGTAAACAATGAAAAATAAATAAATAAATTGTGAAATAAATTTTACTTGCAAAAAATACCCCCTAAATAAGACTGAATTCATTTTCCTGATTTAAACAAATTTTGCATCACCTTATTCTAAACAATTTAAAGAAATCAGATAATTAAAGCATGTACCATCGGTGGACATAAAAAACTGGTACAAGCATGACAATTCTATAAGTCAAAAAATCACAAATTTACATCGGGTAAATTTGGCTTTTGCGAATAAGGTTATAAAAATTGTGACATACTAATGACATCTTGTCAAAAACATTAAGTTACAGTTCAGTTCTCTAATGTTCTCTACACAGTTGGTCTAGCATCTCTTTAGGTTCAAAGAGCTCCAGCGGCTATGGTTAGATTTCTGACAATTTATGTCTTTAATGACAGTTCAAAAGTTTGATACACAATAAGCAAATTTTGGGTGTACCAGTTTTTTATGTCCACCGATGGTACCTATGAAAAAAAAATTATGTAATTTAATAAAATACAGTTGTAAATACGTAAACGACAAGTTATCAAAAAAAAACTAAACATTTTAATAGGACTTAGATTTATTAGAATTACCTTACAAAAATTATGAGGAAAAAAAAAGATTGTTCTAAAAGTAAAATGTGTACGAGAATTGTATGTATAAACAAAAAACCGTTATCAATTTGTTAATTTGTAGTTTAAAAGATAATTCATCAGAATCAAATACAGGGTGATTCAAAACTACCGGACAATCTCTCGGGTGCTGATAAAGGACATCAAACTGAATTAAAAGTTCCAATGACAAAAAATTGTATGAGCCTTTTCTCACGAGTTAATGTTCAAAGTTAAAATTTTAAGTTTTTTGTGCTTCAGATCATATTATTTTGACTTTAGTTAGCAGAAACGACAAGCTCTTGGAACATTAAGCAAATGCTTGTTGAAAAAAATCAACAATTAATGTCTTATTATGATGTACAAAACAATTAAAAAACTTGCAAATTCGACAATAAATTAAATTCGACATCATAGAAAGCAAAAATCGATACCGTTGCTAAGGAAAACAAATTAAAAAATATATCAAAATTATGTTACTTGAGAAAAAAATCTGACTTCATTTTTGTGCTTAACTGAACGTCTTTTATCACCATTCGAGAGTTTGTCCGTCACTTTTGAATCACCCTGTATAACACTTAAATCTTTGTTCTAAGGAGGATAACAATCCTGGCACGCAAGGATTAACAACAAAATAAAAAAGATTGAATTGAATTGAACATCAATGAGTTCATCTCTACCATCAGAACCTATCTAATAAATAAAATCTTCATAAATTTGTGAACGAAGTTTTTAACATACATTAAGCTTACGAACATTAATGAATGTAGCATAATAAAGTCGATCAAACGTCCTTGAAAAGGCCGTGTTAATCTACCGGTAATTTTTTCGTAAATAAAATTGTATAGAACACATTAAAAAACTTTCGAGACACTTGAAAAAATTGTTACCGATCTACCTGTTGTTACCTGATTCATTTTCCAAATGCTTGACGCTACCATCCTTTAAGATCAAATTAAATAAATAATAAAAGGGTCGAAATGGAATTATCGTGCATAAATAGTATAAATTGGTTCGTACTTTTGGGTACAAAGATTTTTGGTATCACCAATTGTTTAATTCGGTCTTTGCGTATTAAAAAGATTAGACATCGAATAGTATTTATTTGTGTTTGATTATTTCCTCAACTCCCAATCTCAATTAAAATACCAATGATTAAGTCTCATTATTAAATGGGGCTCACTAAAAATGGTGGCAGTTGCGCGTAACCGGATATTACGTCCATTGTGGTTTATAACCAATACAATGCTGCAAATAGTTTTCAATGCCATTTGCAATTAAAATTTAAAGCGTTAACGCATCTCCGTTTTTTAGTAATTGCACTGACCTTAAAATCCTGTATTCCATTCTGTCCTAAACGAAATTCTTGACTACAAATCAATTGCTTGATTAAATCTTTCGCCGCATCAGACACATCAACATCAGTCGCAAAATCAAAACAGTTTTTATGGTTCATTATCTTCCCGTAAGTTTCCACCAAGCTTTCGGCGTAAAACGGTGTTTCACCAAACAACATTTCATACATGCAAACACCTTCAAATACGAATTATTAAATAATACCACAAAACTTACAATTAAAATATATAATTACCTAAAGACCACCAGTCACACTCTGGTCCGTATTTGCCCTGACCGTCCTCCATTGCCTTCAAAAAAATGTCGATAAGGTGGAACAAAACAAGCAAAAAAAACTCACTCTGAGAATCTCTGGGGAGATATAATCAGGGGTTCCAACCGCAACATTGGACTGCACCGTTCCATCGTCATTCAATTTCAAACAACTACCAAAATCTGCTAGTCTAATATGGCCATTTGCGTCCAATAACACGTTGTCAGGTTTAATGTCTCTGTGTACATATCCAAGTTTATGTATCGAATCTATGGCTAAGACCATTTCAGCAATGTAAAATCGCGCCATATCTTCCGGAAGACGGTCCTCAAATTTACTCAACAGCGTCAATAAATCGCCGCCACAATAATAATCCATCACTAAATACAAGTTAGACTCATCCTAGAACAAATCATTGAGTTGAAAAGTAAAAACACGATGAAATTTTACTTGAAATGCATAATGTAAGTGTGTAATCCACCTCCTATCTCCATACACTAAAACATCTCTCTCCTCCTTAAAACACGCCGTTTCCGCCCTTTTAAGCATCTCCCACTTGTTAAGAATTTTCATTGCGAATACTTTCTCGGAACCTCTAAATTTAACTACGCAAACTTCACCGAAAGCCCCCCTACCAATGACTTTAATTATCTCGAAATCTTCCCTAGTTAGCCTAAGAGACTTTACTGAAGAAGCTACAGGTTTTACTAAAAAACGAACAAACGTAACGGCTAAATCGCCCCGAAAAAACTCACCATATTCTATAAAATCTGAGACCGTTTTCTCTTTACGTAAACTAGAATTACAGCACTCATCGTAGAGAACGATGAGAATGTCAATGAGAGTCTCAATACTGAAACTCTGCCCCTTTGCCAACACGGGGCCCCCAAGGAACAGAGCCTCCAGTTGGCGAAGTCGCCTCTCCCCAGCCCCTGCCACGCCCGGCATGGCCCCCACGCTGTTTTCACTCATTTGACTGTTGCATTAGCACCATCTGAAACATGCCACCAAAACACGCAATTATTGAATGGAAGTAATTGGCACCTGTCAAGTGCCAAAACGGGGAAAATTTCTGGTCATAGCAAAGCTAATCTAAGTGTAAATAACGATAATGCAGATTAAAAAATTGAAAATACTTGAACTAATTAGGCATTTCCTTGTGGGGGAAAAGCACCCAAATGCACAACCGATAACGCATTTTCATTCGTGCTCGAAAACTCACGACGGTAAACACTGATAAGACCGCACAAAACATAAATAACAACTTCTCGGTGAGAGATCACTCCCGATTTCGGTCATTTTTTTTCTTTATTTTTGCCTTTCGTGTCACGAATCTGCACTTACAGTTGGTTTAATTGTTACGTTAGTGAGGAATGCGGGTGAAAATCCCATTGCTAAGGCAGGATTTTATCCTCTAATATTAAAACTAAAATGACGAAGTTTAACCTATATATAAACATCGTCTCAGAATGGGGCAACTTGCCGACTAACGTGGCGGAAAGACCAAAAATAAACGTGTTAAAAACAATTCGAACGTAAATCACCTTTGTCAAGCAGATCAATAGTAAATAATCAACATTATTTGGCCATTTAAAATACACTTCATTGATGACTTTTGGCAGCCATTTTTACAACTCCCCTACTGAGTGTAATTTGGGTACAATGAGTCACAAAGTAGATTCCTTCCCCAGCTGTTGAGTGCGGTCACGTGGTGCGTGTTTGTTTGCACTGCAAGCGAGAGATGACGCCACTTTCGATTGCACTAAATACAAAAACCCAACATCAAAAAAATATCACAAAGAAAGTTGTTACTCGGAGGAAAAGAAGAAAAACATTATTTACAATTTATTGGTATAACAAATCACTAATAAAGTTGTTAAATTACCAAGTGAGTACAAAAAACTCGATAAATTCAAAAATTATTAATTTTTGTAATTTATCGGTTTATTTTTGTAAAAAATGTCCACTAGAATGCTCGAAAATCGCCAGTTTTGTAATTTTTCGAGCCCCTCAACTTCATGGAATGTTTCTGAAAACTAAAATTAAAATCAACTCTCATTCGTTATAATCAATAATAAACCACCTCTACTAACAAATATAAGAAAATTACAACTCAATTTTGCTACGAAATTTTAATGGTTCATTTATTTTTTACTATTCTTCTTTTATCTAATGATAAATTAATGGGTATAGTATGAATAAAATGTACCAAAGCTTTTACTGTAGTTTAATCTCTATGTGGCAAAATATAAATTACGTTTATCATTAACAAGTAAAAGCATTTATTACCTCTGGCATTTACTTAATTTTATTCATACGGCCTAATAATAATACGTAAATACTAGCAAAAAATTAAGAGGTATAACAGTTTTGAATCGGACTTTTATTCCAAATAATTATAATCCAAATAATTAAAACCCGATTTTAAAACTATGTTAAAAAATATATTAGGTGTTGATTGATGGCCACTTGGCCAGCACTTATCTGCGAAAAAACAAAAACATGTGTACAACTCTAATTACAGGAATTAATTTTTAATTATTTATTCTTTAATGAAATTCCGAGGAAATGTTTAAAAATGGTACAATGTGAAGAATAAGTGCCTGATGATGATTTAATTGATTAAAATAGCACAACTTTTATAATGTACTCGTAGATAATAAATGCATAGTTTTTTCATAAACTTATAGTGGTATGTTAAAAAAATTATATTTGAAAATGGTCATGCCGTTACCTAATGGCTTTCTTACAGAAGATTTGACGTCATTGAACTCGTCGAAATTATTAACAGTGAAAAACAAATCATTAATTAACTCTTTTTTTCCTAAATTACAAAAACTAAAAGTGAGATATCCGAAAACAGATTAATGAGATACGATCTAGAACAGAATGAATAAAATTAATATAACCAGTATTCTCCCGTGTTACGCACTGAATGAATGGACTCCCGTAAATTCGCCGCATCTTTCTCTACCCATTAATTAACAAACTCAAACTGCCAAACCTCTGTTAGAGTCAAAAACTACCAAAAAATATACCCCCTTTTACGATAACAAACATTGAGCAATTTAAAGACTCCCAAAATATGAAAAAATGCAATTAAAACAATTTATTATGAATGGTAGTCGCCAACTTGGCAACGTCGCACATTCTTTACCCAAGCAAATCAAAACCAAATCTGAAACTTTTCCAAAACATCGGATCTAAAATTACAAGAACGCATCACTTGAAAAAGCAACAAATTCCAAACTTCCCGGTAAAACAGTTTCATGTTTGCTTCACTTTTTGGTATTAAAAACTCGAATTGTTTCACCTCATGAAAGCAGGTCGTGCGCGACTAGCGCAGCATATTGTACGCAATGGAGTTGTGTGTGTGTATAAATTTGGTGTTTTTTAAAAACATTTATTTATTTTAGCCTAGTTTTCAAAGAAAATTTCCACAAAACAAGTTTTCTCGCATTAGTACCAACGCACGCAACTAATGAAGTCGCCAGAAGGGTCCTCCGGAGTGCACGAACACCACTCTCGAATTAACTACTGGATAAAATTGTTACACACAAAAATCACCCAAGTAAGGATTTGCCCCAAAACCCCACAAACACACGCCCGAACCATTTTATTACGTTTGTTTTCGCCCCAACTGACCCCGTTACGTGCGTTCCAGGTCTCTGGCTCCCAGCCGTGGTAATTTTTCATTCCGGCCCACCGTCCCCGTTCTAATGGTTCTAAGACACCAGCAGGAGAATAAAATGGCCTCTGAACAGCCGGTGAAGAAGAAGTTGCGACGCGGTGACAGCCCCGACGCCCCCGATGAGCCCGATTTCATCCACAACGGGGTCTCCGCCCTCCACCTGACCTACCCCCCTACTGTGAACGAGGACGATTTAAATACGGTCAACGCGCAGTTCCATGGGGGCAAAGTGTTTCGGACTAGTGAAGTGAGTGACAGTGACAAGGAGGAATACCCCCCAACTTGCGACAACATCTCCATACAGCCGGCCCCCGACATCAGGCAACACATGGTGATTGACGAGGAGGAAAGCCAGACTTTTTACAGTTATTTGGTGAAGCAGTGCCTGTGCGACATCCCTGAAGGCGTGCTGCGCAAGCCCTTCGAGGGGCACCAGGTCGTGGGGGAGGCCGGGAGCAGGCTGGCGATGCTAAGCGAGTGGGGCACCCCCCAAGTGCTCCAGTTCCTCTCAAACGTGCATTTGTTGTTCGACGTTTACTTGAAGCAGAACAACAACGGACACATCTGCTCCAAAATCGTAACAATTTGTGACACTTTTGTACGCAACGAACATAATTTAATCGAGCAGATTTTATCGCTTTGTGAGACAAGGGACAAGTATGTTAATTATCTGGCCGCTAAAGTGTTTAGTAGTTTTCTCATTATTGCCAAAACTAACATCAACAATGAGTGGCTCGAGACGATAGTCGGTTTTTTAACAATTGAAAACACCGACTATGTCAAAATGAACTTCGCGCTTGAGATCATTAAGCGAGTCGTGGAGTGGAAAAACGTCGATATCCATGTCCTGGAGGAACCCCAAAGTCAAGACGTGGCCGGAAGTAGCTCCCAAAATGTGGAAATTAACGTAAATTGCGTGACGGTTCCGTACAGCGATGCCGAAAGTTACGACACTTCTGGAATCAAGGGCTTGATTATTAAAAGTCTGGAAGCGAAATGGCCTGAATTAATCAGCAAAATCCAGTACTTGATCACCCAGAACAATTCAATCGAAGCACAGACTTGCGTTTTGACGTTTCTGTCACTTTGGGAGAGCACTATTTCGGTCAAAGCCAACTTGAGCGTGATTGACACGAAGCCGTTCTACGCCCATTTGGAGAATTTCGTCGGTTTGCTCAACAGTAACCTACCACCAATCATTTGGAAGCAGTTACTGTCCCTCTTTAACGAGGTTTTGTGTTATGGGAGCACTCTGGCATTGCAGGTATGAAGAACTATAACTTAGGAGACGAAACGATATACAAATCGCACGATTTTCTGTACCCAAAAGAAATAGTACAGCAGAGTAAAAATGAGGGCGCTTCGAGCGTTATACATACCGTCTCGTTTTTTGATTTAAATTCAACCTGAGAAAAAGTAGCGACTAAAATTTTTACAAGAAACAAGAAAAAAATATATTTAAAATTTGAGCTTCGTCTCATATTTTTCAAAGAACAAATGTTAGGAAGAAAGTTGTAGCGAATTAAATTTCTTTTAGAAAAGTCCGCAAGACCATATCTATCTTCAATCGTTTAGGCCCCAAAGACGCTTAAGCGACGGATTCGTTTCATTTTACCCGTGGTCAAGTAACGGAAAGTTAATTTATACCTAAACCGTTGAAGATAGAAATATGGTGTCGCGGACTTTTGTTATAGGAAATTTAATTCTCTACAACTTTGTTCCTTACTCTTTTTTTGTATCTTCAACCATATTCGCAGCGTTCACAAAAATATAGCGCGAAACACAAATTGATAATAATTGCTTAGGATTTTTTTACATAACTATATGTACTCGTATCCTGTAACCTTTCACCAAGCTATCAAACATCATCATTCTTCGCTTGAAATTTTCACCAAATTTACGTTGTCCCAAGCTCCACACACTGATGCTCTATGTCCGACACCTTGCTATTTACTACACAACCCAAATACTGCAACTCCTTCACCTGTTCTATGTTTTTCCCTTCCTATTGCCATTCATCCTCTTTTTCCTTTCTAATTTTCTTTTCAAACACCATCATTTTTGTTTTATCTATATTTACTTCCAATCTTTTATTTCTTACGTGTCTTTATATTATTTTTATCATTTTCTTCATCTCGCTTTTGCTCTTTGCTACAATCATCAAGTCGTCTGCAAACGCCATGGACCACACTTTTTCTCTGCCTATAACTATTTCACCAACTTGTGCCTTTCTTAGAACCTCATCTCTTAACCTTACGCCTTTGATTGTCCAAAAACATTTACTCGTCTCTTCACCTATTTTTACGTGATTAATGGTTTCTTTATAAATTTTCTCTATTCTTGTCAGCAACCACTTACACACCTTTCTCTCTTAAAATTTGAATTAATTTTTTTCTGTACACGCTATCAAACGCTTTTTTAAAGTCCATGAAACAAGCATACATTCGTAATTTACTTATTTCTTTCTTAACAAGATGCTTTAGAATGTAAACGTTGCCCATTATAAATTTCCACACCTCTGACTGTTCTAATTTCCTTTATTTTGTTTACTTCTTCTTCTTCTTGCTGTTTTTTTCTTTCTTCACAATTTTTCTTGTACCATTTTCTTGCTTCTAGATGCTCTGATTTTGTGCCTGGTTCTTTTTTCCATTCTTTTAGTTTATCGCTAGCTTCTTTTTTCAGTTTTTCACATTCTTTATTCCATCAATTGTTATGTCCTGTCTGTGTATACAGGCTGATTCTTTTAGGGCCTACATTAGAAATTTTTAACTTCTAATATACAGGGTTCTGTATATTCTTAAGAACGATCTCCGCGCCCTTGCAAGTGTTCTAGACACAATTTTCGCACAATCTTTGAAAATTCTGTTTTCTAAATGTTCCCGATCAAAATTAGGCGAACTATAAAACTGCCCCTTAGGCACTTCCCACAAGAAATAATTTCGAGGTGTCACATCAGGACTTCTACAGAGCAACAGATACACGAAACCTCTTCCTATCCATCTATTTTCATAAATATTGTCCAAATACTCGCATACATCTTTATGAAAATGGGGGACGCACCGTCTTGTTGAAACCACATTACACCTAATGTCTAAGTATCCTGGTTTCATTACTAACTGCAACAACTCAGCTTCGTTTCCAGCCGATGTTGCTACTCTTCGATTTCTTTTAATTGGAGGTCACTTTCTTGCAATTTATTTTCAACACCTTTTAAAACTGTATCAGACGGAGCCCGTCTATTTGGATATCGCACTCCATAGGTGGTGTATAAAAGTGCAGCCTCTGGAGCGTTTTTTAAACATTCTTCATAAATAAGATAATAAGAATCATGTCGATCTTTTGTCGTTGTAAAACATTTTAGTACATAAAACTCACTAATTTAATTACAAATTCAACAAAGTTTGACTTTTTAATTTAAAATTGACGTGCTGTGTGGTCACTATGTTTAATTTATAAAACCAAGTATTTTAATATCCACGGTATCTATGAAATGTAATGTTGGTTGCTTCAAAAAAAAATTCAGGCTCTTTATTACTCGTGGACCACCCTGTAGATAGAGATTTACAATTTTGTACACGATCCAAATTAATCATTCTGATCAAATAGATTATTTTGAAAATGGCTGAACTTTCAGAATAACGAAAAATTGGCCCTAACTTTGAAATTTTAAATAGTAACCACCTATTTTTGTTGCATTTTTAAATTTGCCTTTTGAAATTGACTAAAATGTACCCTCGATGTTAGTACTTATGTGTCATAGTTTTTGACATATGTCAATTTTTTATGCAAATTTACATTTGCAGGGGTTCATTTAAAATATCACAGCTTTTGAACCCTTTACAATAAGCGAATAATTCTTTTTGCATTTGATAACCAAAAGTTCAAAAGGTCTTCTAAAATCTTCAGGATTGTTAACTGCTAAATTGCAAGGCTACTGTGATTTTTTGAAAATGATCAAAAAATGATTATAACACAATTTTTTCAAATGAAATAGCAATCAAAAGAAGATCGATTTTTATGGAGACTTTAATCAACATCTTCTATATCTATCTCTTACAGTTTTTGAAATAATCGCAAAAAACGTAATTTTAGCTTATTATTTTCATTTTCAATCGAGTAAACTTTCGAAAAGTACGACAAGATGTGCTATTAATTAAAAGAAATATTCGATTTGTCTACCATTTCTATTCAAAAAGTTCAAAATTCGATGACAGACTGGCTTTACATAATTCAGTAAGTTGTAATAAACCATAATTAAATATTATTGTTTTACTGCTTATTCAATAATGAATCAGCTAAAAACTAAATAAAATGTTGAAGTTTGACAATTGTTGACCATTTTGCAAGGCCTACTTGATTAATGTTGAAAATTACAAAGTAAAATCTATTGTGATTTTTTTCAAAAACTTTAGAGAAGGTATAGGGACGTGTTGATAAAAGTCACCATAAATGTCAATGTTCTTGCGATTGCAGTTAAGAAAATAGGGTCGTTCCATTTGAAAAAAGTCAGTTATAGCCGTTTCTTTATAACCATTTTGAAAAAATCATACTAGCCTTGAATTTTGACAGTTGACAATTTTTAAAATTTTAGAAGGCTCTTCAAACCTTCGGTTATCGAATACAAAAAAAAAATATTCATTTATTGCAAAGGGTTCAAGAGCTGCAAATGAAAATGTTAGCAAAAAAATTGACATACATATGTCAAAAATTGTGACAGATAAGTACTAACAACTTGGGTAAATTTTACTCAGTTTAAGATGGTGAATTCAAAAATGCAATAAAAATGGGTGGTTACTATTTAAAATTTCAAAAGAAGTTGGCGCCAATTTCTTGTAGTTCCGGGAGCTCAACCATTTTAAAAATAAATTATTTGAACTCAGTATGGTCGATTCGGATCGTATACCAAATTTTAAAGCTCTAGGCTACGTTAGAAGTTAAAAAGTTTTTAATGTAGGCCCTAAAAGAATCACCATGTATACTTTTTCTTTAACCATAGCTGCTTGCGTCTTTCTGACTAGATACTAGATCTTTATACATATCGTCAATATCTGCATAGTGATTATTGAAGACTTCTTTGTTTGTTTGTTGTCTATATTTTTGGATTGCTTCTTCGTTCCATTTTATTCTTACTTTTTCTTTGTAGTTTGTCCTTTTAACTTCTAAAGGCATGTGGTCTGCTTCTACTCTGTTTGCTACCTTAAACTTGACAATTTTCTCCCATGCTTTTCATCATTTGCAATCCCATAATCTATTGTGCCCAATGTATGTACAGCGTGATTCTTAAATAGACCGACAAAATTATAGCCATAGTCTGAAATGAGTACATGCTAGGAAAAATAGTAAAAAAATTCCTTTCATAACCGTTTCTGAAATAAAATTTTTTAAAGTTATGTTAGAGATAAAGCGTACGTCACTGATGCGTTCGTAAGAAGTATTAGCACAGTTAGTGGAAAGCATGATAATCATCAAGTGACACGGATTAAGGGGTTTCTGCCCCTACGAAATAAAAACGTAAATATGGTGCAGATCGTTTCAGTTTATCTTTGGAAAGCTGTGATAAAATTTTGTCGGTTTATTTAAGAATCACCCTGTATATGTGTCTCCTAAGTTTTACGTATCCGTAATTGCAGGACATGCTCCCGGAGGATACATGCCAGCTCGCCCACTTGATCGTGCGATACGTTAAAGACTTCCGGCTGCTTGATAGCCTGCCGTATAGGCGCTCCGAGGGGTACACGGTGAACAGCTTCGTGGGGACGATCCCCAGCACGCAGCCGACGCAGTCCAACATCGACAAGACCCTCCTGCAGAAGATGACGCTCCTGGTGCTGAAGAGCGTGGCGATCACCATCAAGGAGACGCGCTCGGACAGCTCGGACTCCAGCGTGGGGTCGGAGGACTACGACTTCTCGCACGACATGCAGCTGATCGCGCGCTCGATCCGCGACGTGCTCAAAAAGGTGGACGTGTTCATCAAGCTCAGCTTGGAGTTCCACCCCGAAACACCCTTCTCGAAAATACTCATCCATTTGTTTAGCGATCAGGACGATTACATGATCGAGGCGATGGTTTGTACGCTGGATATTAAGACGGGGATCTCGTATCAGAGCGCGTTGGCGCCCGATTTTATCGCGATGCTGAATCCGGTCCACTCGTTTATTGAGTTTTTGAAAATTGTTAGTCATGATTCGGACGTACTATTAGATTATTTAGTCAGCAATGAGACGTGTTTCTTGTTGTATCTGTTGCGGTTCTTGAAGTATACGAGGAGGAATTGGGACGTTTTTGTAAATAGTTGTTACGAGGGCGGAGCGTCGAGGACTAATGAGCTTGACAATACAATGACGGTTTTGATAAGACTTAAAATGCAAATTGATCGACTCGTCTCGAAAGATCTTTTTCCTTATAATATTAACCCCATTTTAAGACTGCTTGAGATTTGCGAGAATCTTTACGAAGGCAACGAGTACAGCTGATAGCTTTAATTTTTATTCAAGGTTTTTTTATTTGTATATAATTGAAAGTTTCCGTGATATAGTACAAAACCCTCCCATTTCTTCTAATTTATTATTTTATACATTTTTTAAACAGATACAGACATGTCCAGTTGCCACGTATTTTGCATAATTGGCAACATTGAATAATTACTTTGATGAAAAGTTTCATTGAACGCATGATAAATATTATTAATTAAAATGAAACGATCACACAGATAACGAAAGCAAATAGAATTTCAAAATAATTAAACTAATGAAATGTTTTAATTGGGTAAATTTCGCAACTGGGTCAGTTTCATTTCTTTAATTTCTATTCAATTTATAATTATGAAATTGTTATCGTGTTACCCTAAAAAAACAGGTGTCCCTAAACTTTCGGATGACATAAAAAAATCACAAAGGCACTATTTTTTTTTTTAATAACTATGAAATGCTTAAAACCATCTCAAGAAACTTGTGTAATACTAGTTGTAATGCACATTTTCTTGTTTTTCTTGTTTAATTAGTGGATTTGCTTGGCACTAAATTTGTCACTAGGGTCCAACTTACAGAGAATAACACGGAAACATGTGACGTTTAAATTTGTGACCTACTTGACCTCAAAAAATGTAAGTGCGCTGTTGTCATTTTTTTCTAAATTTGAAACAGTAAGTAATAGCTGTTTCAAAACTATGTCGCATTTTACCAAATTATTTTTTTAAATAAGGTTTATAAAAAGATCTCTCATTGAAACTATAAATAATATTAGCTATTAATTTTTGAAGTGAATTTTTGAAATAACAACTAATTTTGAGAGAAAATGCGACGTTGGCATTTCCACAGTTTTGAAACAGCTAGTTATCTATTGTCCCATGATAAAGATTTTCGGCCAAAAATTTAATTTGATTATAAGTTTTGGGACAGCGTAACAGTGCAAATAGACGAGAGAGTATTAAATATATTCAGCACCAGCTAATAAAATAAATTTAAAAAATCTTTGTTTGGACCATGGAGAAATAAATACTTGGAGGAATGACGATATACCTACAAAATAACTCGATTTTCTGTACCAAAAAAACTAGTGCAGCGGAGTAGAAATGAGGGCGCTTCGAGCGCTAGACCGTCTCAACTTCAAATTGCGTTGAATTAATTTCATTTTAACTAGTTCACTAATTGCTTGACAAAAAGGCAAGGACGTTGAACATCAAATTCTTAATAAACTGAGAAAAAAATATGAATTTAAAACGGACATTCCGTCCTATATTTTTCTAAACATTACTAATACGGTAAAGATATAAGAAAAAATATAATAAAAAAAGTTGCAGAGAATTAAATTTCCTAGTAAAGACCCGTGAGACCATATTTTTACCTTTAACGGGTTAGGTCCCAAAGACATTTAAAGCCGTTAGTTGAGTACATGGGGACTTTTTTTAAAGAAAATTTAATTCTCCATAACTTTGTTTCTTACACTTTTTTATATCTTGAATCATATTGAAAAATATGGTAAGTAATTTGGTAAGTTAATATGGTTATTCAATATTTTTTTTAACATTATTTTCATTTACATTATTTAAATAACATGCATTTTTTATTTCATTGCTCTAAAAACTTAAATGGGCTTCAAACAACTGCGTTACCTGACGATGCTGTTGGAACTAAGGAGAACGAGAACGGTTGTTTTATTTTTACTAAGTAGTTTAAGTAGGATTTATGTTTACCTCAGGACATTTCTACCACTTTCCACAATGTTTTTTCTGTATGAAATAGTGGAGCCTTTTGCTTCATATTTTGTCAGTAGGGTTCAGTTGAAACATCTTTTAGACCAAATTTAGGTATTTGTGACTCATTTCGCCTCAAAAAACGAAATTGCAATGTTGCCAGAGTGGCATTTGAAAAGTAGTTTTACCAGCGACATTATATTTTCAAATTTTCCAATTGCATCTCAACAACTTATTTATTAAAAAGAATGCCAAAACTTGCTATTTAGGGAAAAACTATGAATCACTAGGAAATTCCTGAAACGTTATCTTCAACAAATACAAAACGTTACATATTTGCATTTCTTATTTTGCGTCTATGAATTATTTGTTTTTAATGTTTGTTTTGGATGATAAAACCTTATTTTTGTTAAGGCATATGTTAATAAATCAACATTTATGAAACATTTAAAACTGTTTAAGAGCGTTAAAAAGTTAATGACCCTTTCGACGAGTTGCGGAATTTACTTTTCCAAGAAGAAATTTTTTACATTTTTTCCTCTGAGTGCCGGACAAAATGCGTTTACACTGGACATGTCCAACGATGGAAATTAAAAAATACATAAATTTAAAAATTCAACTTCGGTTCGGTTTTACCCGACTGATAAAGTCGTTCATAGTCTAAGAGTGCATTTGTATTATCTAACACTTGTTAAAATAGAATTGAAAAGTCTGTAATTAACTTATTTCCTTTATTTATTCTTTCGAATAGGTTTATGTAACAAATGTAAATTGTAGTTACCTTATTTAAGTTTTAACGGTGTAACTAATCGCTCCACTTACAATTTGCAATACTAAATGTAAGTCGCCTTGTATTATTTTTCATAGTTCAAATTATATGCGCCGTGATGAGATCTTGTGCCCATAAATGTAAAAAACAAGATGTAATAATTTAATGACTTTATTATTTAATTTCTAACTTATAAATAAAAGTAACGTTTGGCAGGCTCATGAGGTCCTTCAGAGGAGTTAAAAAGTAGTTGTATGTATATAAGGTATTGATTATAATACTTTAATATTTTTAAAATTGTACATAATGTACTAATGTATTTTTTTACCCAATACAAAACGTTTTAATAACAACTGTATATTTTCACTGTTAGGTCATCGGAAAAGTCGTCAGGTAGGTGAATTACGTTTACTGGATATAAATGAACAACAGAAACCGATAAATCGGGGTGTTAAATGTAGAAATATCTAATTATCATAATCTTCGTCAATACACAAAGTGTCTTCAGTATTCTGATTGTAATAATGGTGTGAGATAGGTATAAGAGGCGGGATATTGTCGCAGTTGACTGGTGGCGTATTTTCTTGGACACTACTATTAGAAGGTCCCCTAGTTGGTACTAAAGGGGGCACAGGTACGGGTTCTGCCACAGAAATGCGCACTTTGGGGCCTTCCTTCGCCGGCTCAATCAAATTATTAACTGAGAAATTGAACTTTTTCGTCTCTACTTGCGCTACTTTAGGCCCGTATTGGATAACTGGTGTTCTTGCCGTGGACGTACTTTGCTCTGTGTAAAAATTCGCCGTTACTTCCGGCTTCGAAACTTCCACTGTTACTGCAGGCTGCGACTCTTGTTTTGACTCAGACTCCTGCAGCTGTTGCGCTTCAAACATCAGGTTGTTTTTGTTATCTTCTTGTGCACTTGCATCAGGGATATTTTTCACTAAGTCTTTTAAAAAGTCAAAACGACTCTCGGATAATATACATTGCTTCATGTGGGACGGAGTTAAAGTCTTTGCGTTGCGGGACTGCGTTATCTGCATCGATTTCGTCAGCAGCGACTCCACAAACAACTCCAGCGTTCGGGGTAAGCAGCGTTAAGGAAATATTACAAAATAGCTTGTGAATAAAATATAGCCATATGTAATCTCAGACTTGTTTTCATTTTTTGACTACCTCAGCTGATAAAATTATATCTGTATTTTACAATGCAATGGAATAGTGGCTACGATAAGAGGGTCCAAATTCAACGAAGCCCTAACAGTGTGTATAGAATTTATCAGTGAGACCAACGTAATTAACAGCTTTGCGCAAACATGAAACACTCGCTTAAATTCAATAATAAACCGTCAAACATTTAAAAGGATATAGATTATAACTGGTACAGCTTGTGCCACTTTTCCAACCTCTTCATCAGTCTGCATTATTTTTTTAATACGGCCCTGAAAATCCCGGAATTAAATTTGTAGTTTCAAAAATTTAAAACGACTTACTGCTGGAAATCTGGCATTGTATTTTTTCTTTTTTGAAGGCATATCTAAAATCCTCTGATTTCGTTTCAATTTGTCAACAATCACTTTCTGAAAAATGACAGTTTGAGGTTATGTTGTGTTTGGGGATTTTTTGGACACTTGTCAAAATAGTTGTCACTTGTCATTTTTTCCTGAAATGGTGGGAAACGAAAAATGAAAATAATTTAACAATTTCTTTTATAAATAAGTAACTCAACCATTGGCTGTCGTACAAAGCACGTTACAATTAATAATTTAACACCTTCGCGAAGTTTAGTTTAAGTTTTCAGTTTGTTGTGTAAAATGGGGCCCACGGACCGTGTTGTAGTTTTGGTGGACATGGATTGTTTCTATTGCCAGGTTGAGGAGAAATTGAACCCGGCCTTGGAGGGAAAACCGATAGCCGTGGTCCAATATAATGCCTGGCAAGGGGGCGGGTAAGTGGGCTTTAAATTTTGATTTCAACTTGTTCCTCTTAGCATTATAGCTGTGAATTATCCTGCTCGTGACGAGGGGGTTACGAGACACATGAGGGGTTTTGAGGCTAAAAAGAAATGCCGGAGTATTAATTTGGTGCGGGTTCCCGAACTTCGAGGAAAAGCTGACTTAACCAAGTAAGTGGTATCACATGCCTTTGTGAAAGAAAATTTTCGATAGATGGGCTGATATTAAAAATAAATACGCACAAATGAATAGGGAATGAATTGGCTGAAAACGGCTTATTCTAGCCGGAAACAACGATTTATGTTATAGTTTGGATAGAAACGGTTTTTTTCGGACGATTCTTTGCTTTGAAACGAGAAAACTTTCATAAAACAGACTCTAAACGCCTCATCCTGGCTCATAAGAACGTTTATGAACTAGTTTGGAAGAAACGGATTCATCTTAGACAATGTCTTGTTTAAAAACGAGAAGTCTTAGAATTGCCTGAAATCGGCCGAAATAAGCCGTTTTCATCCAAACTAAAACAAAACTAAAAATGAAATTAATAACAATGGGTGGTATTAATTTGCTTTGACTTACGATTTTTTAAGTAATAAAAATAAGGATAAGAATGTAAGTAAAAGGTTTTCCCGATTTCGATTAGCATAAGGTAGTGCCTATTTCTGTATTAATAAAGGTAAGGATAAGCTTACAAAATTAAGCAAATGCTTCTCAAAATGTAAGTCTGTTAAATCCTTGACGTATAAAATTAGAGACTATTGGCAGTGAAAAATAAAAGAGGTTTAGCTGCAGAGTGTATTTTTTTATACAATTTGTAATAAGTTGTTCTTTAAAATAAACAAATATTTATTGCAAAAAGTCTACATCCTCAAAAATACTCGCATTCTTATTATTTTGATTTTTTGCAAACTAAGAATTTTTAAATTCTCCAATAAAACTAGGCGCTGTAGTTGAGCATTTGAAAAATTTTTCGTTTAAGCCGTTCCTGAAGTAATATAATAGATGATCCAACAGGTGGCGGTGGCAATTTTTTAAGACTATTCCGTATTAAAGAAAACTCTGCTTGTTTTTCTTCTGTTGAATTAGGAACTCTATTCCATTAGGAATTTTTAATAATGTAGGATTTCACCTTGCATAATATCCTAAAGTATTTTTTCGGAGGTGCTTAGCTTAATTTTTTTATTGCCAGTTACGTTTTTATCTGTTTTTCTTTTATTGTGATGTTTAAATTGTTAATTGTTTTCATCAGTGTATGTTTATCAATTAATATTCCCAGTCTAGCGCGTAGTTCATTATGCATATTTACAATTGCTTTGTCTTTTTATTATTTTAATAAAGCCCAATGGACGGCACTTGACTTTTATTTAAAATAATAGGATCACGGTTGGTCTGAAGATGTTTTATGTTTATAAAAAAATGTCCAAGCCTAATCTGTTTTTAATTATACCTGATACCTTTCTCTTTACAACAGAATATAAAAGAAAATATTACATCGACGTTTTTTGAAAAAAATTGAAACCTAGAATGATTTAATTTTAAATCGAAAAAAATTGCAGTTTTAGTAAATTGAATGGAAAAAAAAACACAAAAAAAGTTTTTAATAGAACGAAAACAGTTTGGAAATGTGTGCTATTTTAAAATTTAGCAGATTAGATACATGTAGATATTTACATTCTTACTGGTTGCAGCTTTCTAAACTAAGTAGATAAATTTGTCTTAAACATAACAAACATAAAACATAGATGTAAACATACAATATGTTCAATGTTTAAGTAGGTTCAAATCTGTTATCAGATTAGTTTTGTTTTAATAACAATTTAAACGTCAATTTTGAAAAGGCTAATAAACAATTTAAGAAAGATTTTCTTCAACTCGAAATAAGCATAACTCCTACAATTATTTTATTAATTAATTAATTAAACGAAAAATTTTCTAAATTTTTGAGATTTGGTTCAGAAAATTTTCATTAAATTTACAAAAATTCTGACTAAATTAATTTCGTTGGATTCATGGAGATAAAAATTTGGT
Organism: Tribolium freemani; assembly: GCA_939628115.1. NCBI lineage: Eukaryota > Metazoa > Arthropoda > Insecta > Coleoptera > Tenebrionidae > Tribolium > Tribolium freemani. The sequence continues at coordinate 10,748,472 of OW626785.1, read as the reverse complement.
AGACCTCTCAAGACAAAAAATCAAATAAGAAAAAGTGAAGGTTTGTTGGTTATAAAATAAATAAATGAATGTTTCGTCTACTATCATTCTGACATCTATGCAGACAAAAATTAAAAATCATAAAACTCAGAAAAGCCTGTTTTTTATTGAAGCACAAAACTAAAAATTTGACAAATTATCAAGGAATAATTTTTCTAATACGAGTTGAGACAACTTCTTTACATTCCTGATGTAGCAGCTAGATTTTTTCCAGAAAGAGGCCTGAAAAATTAACTTTTTTAAAGGGACCTGATTTTTTAGTAACTTTGGAATAAGCAGTCTAAATGTGTGAGTAGAAACTTTTTCTATTATGTATTTTGTTTTTTCGTTTCTTACTAGTTCCCACTAGTTTTAATGTAAATATGTAAACTGTTTTTGTTTTATTAAATACGTATTTTGTTTTTTTTTCATTCACTTTACGAAAATTTCTTTTTTGTCCATTTAAACTCAATTCAAACTAAAACTTCATTTTTTTTAAACAGGTCGATGAAATATTTCCTTTTATATTGTGTCGTAAAGAGAAAGGTATCAGGTATAATTAAAATTTGAGAGTAGACTTGGACATTTTTTTCAAACATAGGACCTCTTCAGAATAACCGTGGGATATTTAATGATTTTACTGTACTTTTAATTCGGATTCTTTTTTCTCAGTCAAAGATTCATCTTCAGATGAGAAATCATCAGCCATTCTACAATAGCAAATTAATAATTAACTAGAATATTTTAGTACACAGTTACTAGTGGGTTATTTCTGATTTTGTTTTAATATGCAACCACTAATACCAGAATAATACTAATTCCAGCTGACCAGATCCGTAATCGTTAAAAAAATTCAAAATTAATCCATGATCACGTTGTTCTGAGTATTGTCAAGTTTGTCTTGACAGTTTTGCTAAAGTTTCATTATAGACCATTATTATTTAAAAGATAAAAACCAATGTTGATTCAATTAAAGTTTTTAGAAATCAAACGATGTATCAAGTGGTAAGTGCAATTAGTATTTTTGGTTGCATCTTAGGACATGTCAGAAGTAACCCACTATTGACTCACTCTGTATGTATGTAACCTTACTTCTCTTATGAAATGCTTCAAATCAGAAATTAATTTCAATTTACTTGAAGAAAGTGATATTTTTAAGTAACACACAACCACACACAACTGACAATTCGTTAGAAACTAAGCAAATGCTTATAAGTAAAAGCATTTCATTAGTAATACAAAATTAAGGATTTACTATTGCTCAACCTTTTACTTTTCAGTAAAACCTTATACTACTAAGTACAATTTTTAATTATTATCCCACCCAATATCTCCATTCATTTGTGTGTATTTTATAAGTGGTTTATATTAAAAAAAATTGTAGATATCGAGATGCAGGAAAGAGAGTTGCAGATGTTTTACTTACTTTTACGCCCTTACTTCAACGTGCTTCAGTTGACGAAGCCTACCTTGATATCACTGAAATAGTAGAAAAACGAATTGAGAAAGGCTTGGATGATTTAACTTTAAATAATCTAAGTAACACTTTTGTTGTGGGCTGCCAACTGGAAGATTTCCTTCATAATGCTATCACTGACAAGGAATATTCCATACACAATTTAAAACTGGCTGTTGGGGGCCTTATGACTGAAGAAATTCGACGCGAAGTTTTCAAAGTTACTGGTATTAAGTTATTGTACAATTTTTTTTATTTTATTTATTGATAATTTAGGATACAAGTGTTCTGCAGGCATTGCCCACAATAAAATCTTGGCAAAACTGGTCTGCAGCTTGCACAAACCCAACAAACAAACCATTTTACCCCAGGAAGAGGTTGAGCGATTTTTTGAAACCACACCAATCCATAAAGTGAAGAACTTGGGGGGGAAATTCGGACAGACTCTCTCGGATGATTTTCAAGTTACAACAATGGGCCAGTTGGCCAAAATTCCCGAGAAGCTTCTGGTGCAAAAATATGACGAAAAAACTGGGTATGTATGACGCAGAAACGACTAATTTCGCTTAAACTGAACAATTTAGCAATTGGTTACATAATATTGCGAGAGGCATTGATTTGGAACCCGTCACTACAAAATTAATCGCAAAATCCATCGCTTGTTGCAAGAACTTTCCGGGAAAAACTGCGCTAATAACGGAGGAAAATGTGCAACACTGGCTGGGGAAACTGGCGGCGGAAATGTCAGAACGGCTGGATAAAGACTTGAAGGAAAATAACCGAAGAGCCAAGCAAATTATTGTGAGTTTTGCTCAAGAAGTGAACAAGAAGGACGTTCACAGCACGAGAACACATCCCTTGGTGTCGTACAATGAACACAAAATAGCTCAGGCGGCTTTTGAAGTGGTCAAGAGGTTTTGTCGCAAGTCTGACGGCACTTATCACTTGAAATTTTTGGGGCTTAATGCTTCCAGCTTTGATGATATTAAGAATGTTAGGCAAATCACGTCCTTTTTCCAAGTCGGACAACCAAAAAAACCGCCCGAACTTGAGGATCGAAGTGTTTACGACCAACCGACGCAAGAATTGGAGGAAGACAGCAGTAATTTTATTTTTTACGACGATTCATGCCGAGTTAAAGATAATAATGAGAATGAGTTGGAAAGTACAAATAACGATATCGAAAATTTTGAAGAGCTGGACAGACCCACGTCTTCGTTTTTTGTCAAGTTTTTCGATAATGACAATACCAGTGAAAACGAGGAGGAAGAACAAAACAACATTGAAGAAAACAATGAATCTGAAATGATCGTTGAAGAAGAAGCTGAAATATGTAGCGAATGTAACAAGAGAATACCAATCTCTGAATTAATGTCTCATCAAGATTATCATTTTGCATTAAACCTCTCAAGAAGTGAAAACGTTCCTCCAAATTCAAATGTCAAGACTCCTCCAGTCGCAACCGCAAAAAAATCTGTCGATTCCTCTAAGAGAAAAACTCGAAAACGGAAAGAAGTTGATAGTGGTAATAATAGCATCAGGACATTCTTTGCTAAGCAAGAAGAACCAACAGGTCCTACGGAGACGTGCACAGAGTGCAATAAAAAAATCAAAGTTGAGGAATTTAGTAGTCACATGGATTACCACACGGCCAAAAAAATCCATTTAGAAATTAATGCCATTAACACTGTTAAGCCTGTGAACAAACAGTCTAAAGCAAAATCGGGGAAAACCAAGAATCAAACTGCCAACAAAAGTGTTATATCGTTTTTTAAACCGTTAGGCTAATTTTTTACTTGTTTTCAAGCCTGTGGCTTTGAAAGCAAAGTGGCAACACTACGTATCTGATTTTATATTTTTTATATTGTGCAACAATTTTATCATTTTTTATCATTGTGTTTAGTTACGAATTATTATCACATTGAAATTTAACAATAAATTAATGTACATATTTACTAACTCTTAAAGCTTTGTATAAAATGATTGTAATAAAACTCATAGGTTTTTATTAATATTCTATCCAAATTTCCCTCAAATATAATAAAACTTCTAACTCATTAAAGATTTATAGTAGTTTTCTTTTATTTTTTTAGCACTATCTCGGTATTAGGTGCCCAAGCATAATTTTATAGGAATCTAAGAAAATGTGCTGCCATCTGTGCATGACATAAAACAGTAAATTACACTAACTGTAAATTTTTACCTACATTTTAAAAAATTCATAAGTGCGATTCAGAAAATGCGAAATATCTTCGTTCCTGTTGGAGATAGAGGGGTGGTTTTGCCCTTTTGAAAATCCTACAGCCACGTAGTATTTTTCCTGCTCTATCAAATAGGCTATAGGTCCCGTTCCTGTATCTTAATCAGGAGCCGAAATAGGATTGCACATTTTTAAATCATTAATCGGAGTACATCACGTAATAATGCATCAAAAGTTACGTGTGCATGCAAAAATTTCAAGTTGCTACGATAACAGGAAGTGTCTCAAATTTAAGTTTAAAATATTTGTAATTGTAATTTCAGAAAGACAACAAAGTTTTTTTTCTTAAAAGTTTTCATTTAACGTTGCTGTGTTAGTCGTTTATCTGGAATTATATTTTGCAAGTTAATTTCGAGGCAGTTCCTGTTGTCGCAGCAACTTGAAATTTTGCATGCACACGTAACTTTTGGAGCACGATTACGTTATGTACTTCGATTGTCGATATAAAAACATGCAATACTATTTTCGTTCCTAATTGAGATACGGGAACGGGACCTAGCCTATTCGATAGCCCAAGAAAAATACTACGGGCCGGTAGGGTTTTCAAGAGGGCAGAACCACCCTTCTATCTCCAACAGGAACAAAAATATTTCGTGTTTTCTAAATCGCAATTTTATTAAATTTTTTAAAATTGATAAAGGAATTTATCGGAATGTGAATTAGAAAAACTGGAAAAAACAAAATATCTTGAAGTTTGGATCAAAAATGAATAGATGGCACTAGCAACGTTACAGCATTCTGTTAAATAGAGTTTAAATTAAAAATGCATAGATGGCGCTAACTTTACAGTTTACTATAAAATAAAGCTTAAAATATTACGTATAAACAGCAATCAAAACATTACAGATTACTGTAATCCGATATTCAAAGACTTAACGTATAGATGACAACGCCAACAAATTTATATTACTTTTAAATTGATCGCATAGATAGCGCTTCTAAGTTTTTTTTGAAAAAATTTCAATTTTTAACTTTGGAATCCCAATTTGCCTTTCTTTGATTTCAGTAGATAAAATATCTCTTTTCGTTGGCATAACCTGGTCCTATACCTACGTCGTTCCGGGTTCTGGTCGTAGCCCCCCTGTTTTCCCTCTAGATGCGTTTTTTTTTGGAGTCATCCTTCTCCGCTTCTTCGGTTTGTGCATGTTTGTTGTACACAATACAAGCTAAAAATTGCTGTATTCTGTTCTGTCACGAGTAATATACAATGATGACTGAATAGTAACAGTTTTTTGAACTTACTGGTTAATAAACGGTCCGATATGTTTTGCTGTGTTTACTACATTTACCATTACTTGTTAAAATTGTTTAATTTTTTCAAAATTATCGCAAACCGTCGTGAACTGACCCATAGCTAATGTAATTTATAGTTTCAATGAGAGATCCAATCATTAACACGTTGACCCCCCCATGGAACTAAATTTATATTTATCTAACTGGCCCTGGCTGTATGAACCTGGCCCTGGCCAAATGAACTTAATTAATATAAAAAAAAAATTATTTTAATTAAAGGTTGGAGAAGCTTCCAAGGTTTTATTTTACAACACTTTAATGTTAAAAAGTACAGTAAATTATGATAGAAAAAGTTGATTATTATTATTAGCTGTTTCAAAACTATAAAAACGCATTTTACTGAATTATTTTTTTAAATAAGATTAATAAATTTGTAAAATAGTTATTAATGATTAGATCTCTCATTGAAAGTATAAATTTCATTAGCTATTATATTTTTGAAGTGCATGAATATTTTATAACAGCTAATTTTGAGAGAAAATGCGACGTTAGCGTTTTTATAGTTTTGAAACAGCTAATATTATATTTTGCATTGACATTTGTGCCCTTGAAATTTTTGACGGAAGAAATTGTTTTTGGTTGTTTATGGCAGGGAATAAACTACACTTTATATTATTAGCGACGTTTCGATTTTAATTAAATCATCATCAGGCTACAAGGAGAAACGTGAGGTTGTTGACTTTTGTAAATGTTTAACATATCAATATTGCAGGTATGTTAAACATTTACAAAAGTCAACAAACCTCACGTTTCTCCTTGTAGCCTGATGATGATTTAATTAAAATCGAAACGTCGCTAATAATATAAAGTGTAGTTTATTATTATTATATTTGGTAACCAAAGTTTTCAGTTAAAGTCAACTTAAATAGAAGAAACAATAATAATTACTACATATAATGTATAATTTTGGCTAGTTTACAAACTAACCAACTGGCTGGCTATTTAGTAAAAACTTATTTTTTTTTTATTTAGTAAATAATTTCACTTGCAATTAAAATACGTGCAGCCGCAGAACATCATATTAGATAACCTCTCCGTTGAGAAACTGTTAAAAAATTAACCTTTTTTCACCAAAACCAACAGAGAATTAATATTTTCGGCTTTAGGTAAAGGAACACAAGTTCTAGCATCTGATTTCGGTGAAAATGGACATACTCTACGGGGCGAAATACTATTTTGTAAAAGTTTAAAGTTTTATTAGGGAGTAGAATAAAGGAAAATTTAAAAGTAGACGATACTGTAGTTTGCTTTGCAAGAACTGAAATAGAAAGAAAGCTAGTGCAAACAATTTACCGACAATAACATAAAAAACACATCAGAAATAATTACCAAATCGCACACTTTCGCATATTTATCAAGCTGCGAATACGCTCGAAAATACAAGTAATTAGTGAACTTGTTGAAAATCAAGTTATTTTGTATTAACCAAACTTCAATATGGATCAGTACTTTAATTAAATATTTAAATACATTATCAATCTTGCAAATGTTAGTGGTACAGTTTCAAATAACTGTAATAATGATACAGCTGAATTTTTAATAGTGATCCCTGCCTCCTCTGTTGTAATTCGAGCGTCCTCTACCTCTCCCTCTGTAATTCCCCCTCCCGTGATACTGCTGATTATGCTGTTCCTCTTGCACATACTGATCAGCATAAGTCGTTCTATTTTGTTGAAACGAATCGTAAGTTTTGGGCCTTTTCGAATTTTGTTCATAGCTCGTGGAGTAACTACCTGCACTATCAAAATTCCTATTATCGTAACTACTTTTATTATCGTTATAACTCCCTCGGCCCCCGCCGTAACTCCCTTGCCTCTCGTTATTATAACCAGGGTTGTTATAACCACCACCGTAACTTCCAGCACTGTCATAACTGCGCCCCTGGTTATAATTGTCGTAACCTCGACCACCGCTTTGAGTATTGCCTTTATAACTATCATAACCACCTTGATTACCAGAGTAACTCCCACTGTAACTCCCCGAATCTCTCGAATAGTTCTGCCTGTTGTCGTTACGGGAGAAGTTACCGCCGCCTCTCCCTCTGCCGCCCCCAGGGGGGCCCGGAGTGCGCTGCTGCCAGGAGGGCATTTCCGGAGGGGGCGGCGCTTGTTCAGAGGTTCGCCCCCCACGATCAGGAACCTAAGCATTTTTGTTTCTTTTTGTTAAACAAAATCACGGTTTTTACCTGTCCAATGATGACTTTATTTAGTGATGATTTTGTATTTTTACGCACAGACGAGTTACTTGTCTTTTCGATAATCGCAATGTCGTCTCGTGCGGATAATAAATCGGCAAGTTCCACTTCCGGTTCGGTTTTCAGGCGTTTCCGCTTTTCGGTGTACACTTTTTCGAATAATTCATCTTTGCCTTTCGTTTTATCAGACCACTGCAACAACAATGCAATTTTCAGAAGCAATACATTACAGTCAATCAATGACGAAAATCTGTCAACTTTTATTTTCAAAATGACTTATCTTCTTAACAAATATAGTAATAGTTAAAGTGATGGTATTAATTTAAACACGCACCAAACACCAATGTGTTGCCTCATTAACAATTTAAATACATGCCGCCAATTTCGCCAAAAACGCTATTGAGTGTAAAATAAGTAAAAAAATCTGTGAATACTTTCAAAAGAACAAAGACGGTTGGCCTGAAGATGTCTTATGTTTGAAAAAAAATTCCAAATCTAATCTTAAAAAACTTAAAAAGCTTAAAAAATTTAAGTCTTAATTTGATTTAAATTTAAATTGAATAAAAAAAACAGAAGAAACGTGTTTAATAAAACAAAAACAGTTTACATGTGTGCTATTATTGTAAGAATTTGTGAGAAAGTTCTGGATTTGTTTCAGCTAATTTATACCTCTCCCAAACTTTTTTTTTAAATCGGCATGTATAGATTTAGAAACCTGTTCGCAAAATTTTTCTAAACCTGAATTCACATATTTACAAAATTACGATACATGATAAAATACCGCATGGATTTTAGGACTTACGTTTATTTCGAGTTGAAGAAAATCTTTCTTTAATTGTTCCATAGCTTTATCAAAATTAATGTCTAAATTGTTACTTAAACCACGACCAACTGTATCAATCTCCGCTTGCTTCGCTTCTCTCGCTTCTCTTCGATACGGTCATACCGCTCGGTTAAAAAACTGTTCCGATCTAGTAACCGACTTGGCGTTCGGTACGTGCTGCCCCCAAATTATTTGAACTTGTCAAATTTGAAGGTGTCAAATTCAAAAAAAAAAATTTCGAATTAGATGACACTAATGACACTAACAAGACAGGTAAATTATAACCTCGAAGCACCACTCTGACTTCTGACCTGACGTCTGACATCATTTTAATTCACATACTTGTCACTTGGGTGCTCTACCTGCCGAACTTTCGTTTCCAAGGTCAAGAATTTGGTTTCTTAAAATATTATAATATCACACATTTGCAAACTGTTATTGTTTTATTAGAAACATTTTTTGTGTTTTTTTTTCACTCAGTGTACTGAAACTGCTATTATGTCAATTTAAAATTAAATCAAACGAAAAACGTCAATGAAATATTTTCTTTTATACCTATACCTAATTTTTTTTTAAATCAACTGTCAGTGTCAAAAATTTTGAAATTATGTTGGAACCCTGCCATATTGCCATAGGAACGAAGCCTGGACCACTAATTTTAAATGGAGTTGCCAACTTTGAAACAGTTTGACAATTGATTTAAAAAAAACGACTGTATACTGTTGCAAAAAGAAAGATATGAGGTATAATTACAAATTTATATTAGAGTTTGACATTATTTTTTTCAAACATTATGACATCTTCAGGCCAAAAATGCAAATTAGGTGCAAAAATATGTGAAGAGGTGCTAGATCTCATAATAGAAAGATTGTGAAAGAATTTGTCATTAAATAGCGGAAGTGTATGATAGAAATGAAAAATAGTGAGATTACGGACGGGACCCAAAAAATTATTCTAAAAAAACAGTTTTATTATAACAACGAAACTTTTAACAAAAAAATAAACAATTAACAATTATCTAAAGAGAACACCGTTCTTGTGAAATTGAATTTGAAGTTGTAACAAATATGTAATATTTTGTCGTAAGCTTTGGAAAAATAATGTTTGGATTGTGTTCCTGGTATAGGCTTACTATTCGTAGCATAACTTCCAATTTGAAAGCACGCATTGAATTATTTAGCACTATTAATTATAATTATTATTTTCTTTGAACGAACTTCCTCCAAATGAATCTTAAATTAATCTTTTTATTGAACGTAAAAGCTAAAAGAAGCAATAAATCATTATTTTCACGTTGATTTTTTATAAAAATAATTCAGATCAAAATTTATGCGAAAGTTGACAATTACCGAGGAATAGCCGATTGCAAATGAGATTTTTTTGTTAAGTAATAAATAACAATTGAACAAGAGCTAAAATTAGTGCCCACCTGAAAAGACTGAATCGTAACATCCAGCCTTGTCAGCAACATTTCTCTTCTAATTTTATATTCATTATTTAAATCCTTCTGAACGCAATTTAGTGTTTCCCACTGCTTATCAGAAAGTGTTCCTTGAAACGCAGGCTTTCCAACTAATTCACTTCCAACTTTTTGAACAGTACTTTGCACAGTTGGGCAAACTTTTTGGAACAACTGTTGAATAGTGATGTTTGGGGGCGGTTTGTGAAACCTCAAAGTCATTAATATCTTCCTCATATTTGCAGCCTCTTCAGTCTCTTGCTGCAAGTTGATAATGATAAGTTGAAAAGTTCGCTTCGTTTTTTATCACTTACCAGTTTTAGTTCAAACTTTTTATCAGGTTTTTTTTCTTGTACTACTCTTGCAGCCATCAGTTCAGTAGACAAGTAGTCTAAAAGTAATAACTTGTCTTGGTGATTTTCCAGACGGTCTGATATATGGCCTTGTGTTAAGGCAACGTAGGGGCAATCTGTAACCATTAAAAATGTAGAAATTGTCAAAATGCAACAAAACCGCATACTCAATTCTTTCAGGAAGGAACTAACTTCCATAACAAACGATACTGAATCTTCAGGGCCTGATATTGGATTGACTTCCTCATCAATATTAAGCAATGTGCGCAGCTCGGTTGTTAAAAAACTGACCAGCTTGGTGAATTCCACATTTTTTGCCCCCTCTTGTAGGGCAGAATCAAAACTAGCCTTCTCAAGAAGGGGGCCACAATAACTGCAATGCAAGTTAGACCTAGAAATTTTTGGTTGGGAAGTAATTACCCCAAGTCCTTCAGTCCGTCTAACAGTTTCTGATCCATTGTATTAATTAATACTACACTGTCTTTTGCACTAAGACTAATATAGAGATTAGAACCGGCTGCTCAATTTCTAACCAATTTGCGAAACTGTCACTGTCAAGTATCGCAACGTAAGGTAACGCAACATTTTTTTTTAAATTCGTTTTAAACTTGAAAATCTTCGATATGGAGAAAACGAAAACGTTTAAAAAACTCAATTTGCGTAGTCGCGACGTAGTTGTAAAAAATTGAATATGTTAGGAAATTTAGAAAATTGTAAATTACGGTGACGTAACCTAATTACAAATGTCAAAACGTAACGTAAGTCGCAAGGTATTCTTTGGGGGCACCGGTAGTGTTGACTTGTCTTATTTTATTTGAACAACACGATAAGATTATACTTGGGAAACACTTAAAGTCGCACATTTGTAAATAACACTGCTTAAAATAAGCAAAAATTTAATTTCATACTGCCAAACTAGAGCACTGAAGAGTTGTCCAAAAATTTAATAATTTTTGAAGTAATAGGAAAGTCTAACATGGTCTTTAAGTGCCAAGAAGACAGCTTCTTGAAAGAGGTATAACAAACAACAAATTTTAACTTGTTATATTACAAATATTTGTAGTTTACTTCAAAAGTAATCTCATGTGAAAAAAGTGAGTTTGACGCAACCGTTGACGGCAAAAACGTTAAAATCAACGGATATGAAGTCATTCTGGAGAATACTGTTTTATTTCCTGAAGGGGGCGGCCAGGTTTGTAATTTTATTCCTACCATGTATTCAATTAATTTTGTGGCCCTAGCAGCCTGTGACTTTGAATTTAAGTTGGCAACATTGCACTGATCAGAATCAGAAACTTAATTGAACAAATGGTATATTTTAATAACCCATTTAACTAAAAATTGTAGCCCTGTGACCATGGTTTTTTGAACGACCAACCCGTGTACCAAGTCAGTCGAAGGGGCGACAAAGCTGTCCATTTCGTCGAAAAACCGTTCAATGTAGGTGATGATGTTAGAGGCGTCATTGACTGGAATCACAGACTGGATAACATGCAACAACATTCAGGCCAACATTTGATCTCTGCTGTTTTAATCAGGGAATTTAAATTTGATACAATCTCCTGGTACTTGGGAGAAGAAGTGTCGTACATTGAACTAGGTATTTTTTTCTGGTTTGGACGCTCTAAATAACTTATGTTTAAAGATACACCGAAAATTACCCAAGAACAGATCGATCACGTTGAAAACATTTGTAACGAACTGATAAGGGATCAACGCCCGGTCGTTGTTAACATTTTCGACGAAAATACGCCTACTGAAAAACTAGAAAATGTACGTTTCTTCATTTTCTGTAAAATCGTCTATCTAGATAGTCCCCAAAAATGGAACTCATTCAAATTGTTTTTTAAACAAACTATATATTAGTCATAAAAAATTCAACTTTAATGCCTAGTCGTATTAATTTTAGTACCGCAGCGCTCGCGATCTACCAGCAGACCACGTAGGCGACATCCGCGTTGTCACCATTGAAGGTATTGACAGTAACATGTGTTGTGGCACTCATGTCACAAATCTGAGCCAACTACAAGCAATTAAATTATTGCATTCGGAAAAAAGCAAGAGAAAGGATAAAGTTTTACTTTATTTTTTAAGCGGAAATCGGGTCCTAAAGCGCTTGAATAACTGCCTAAAGCGGGAACAAAAATTAACAGCGTTGTTGAAGTGAGTTTTTGAGTGAAGTAAACACGGGTCAGTGATCATTTTTAGAACAAACCCAGTCCAACATCCAGAATTTGTGGAAAAGTTGATTCAGAGCAACAAAGGCCTTAATAAAAATCTACAAACGGTGTTGAAGGACTTGGCAGTTTATGAAGCTGTGAAGTTGAAGGAGAGCAAAGAGAAATATTTTATTTTGCACCGCAAAGAAGCTGACCCCACTTTTATGACTATTTTGTTAAAAGAGGCCGGGAGAAGTGATATTTTCCAGTTTTTGTCAGTTGGCGATGAGAAAGGGGCTGGCAATATTGTCTTGTATGGTGACGAAAAGGCAGTTAGTGATTTGTCGCCAAAGTATGTTTATTTTATTGGTTTTTATAGTGCTAATTGTTTTTTTTAAGAATTTGCGAGCTGTTGGGAGGCAAAGGTGCCGTTCAAGGAAACAAGTTTCAAGCCAAGGTCGCAAACTTATCTAATCACAAATCAGCCGTGAAACTTGTTAAGGAGTATTTTGACCAAAAATAATTGTTTGTTCTTTAGCATCAGTTTATTTAAAGCAAATAAAATATCTATAACATAACATTTTTACAATAATTACAAAGTAACAGATGGAAGATTTATTTGAAAGGATACTGTACAAGTGGCACATTATGCTCAACATTGGTGTTTCTAATTCAACATTGTTGAAAAATCACAAAATTATAGGATCGTTACGAGTTATGTACATATCAAAAAGGCTTCTTTGGTAGCAGATGCCGTTCTTAATAAATAACAATGTAAACATAATATTTATGTACAGAAAAAATTGCATAAAAAATAATAAATAATCACGGGGTCCTGACATAGTTAAAGGGCTGTCTTTACCTCAGTTTGGATCAAATGGACAAGAACTAACCATTTTCGTTTTCACAAAAGGAGGCCCAGAAGAGGCAGTTGCCCATGCCGCTGTAGCAAATCAGAAATACTGTAGCTAGAAACACTAAACTGCATATTGTGCAGGGCTTTCTCTCCAGGAAAAATCCAATTAAATACAAGACCATGAACATAACATGGGTCTGTACCAGGGCTGGGTTTGAAGGTTTGGGCATCAACAACACAGGAATAAGCCACTGGAGGCAGTACATAATTTGTAATTCAGTCACAACTATTCACATTTTTCAAATTGACCGGAACACCTTACAAACACAGTTCTAGTAAAGTTTTTGGCATTTGGAACAGGTTAGCAATTAAAAACGCCATTTATTCTTATCGCTAACCACGATTCAGCAGAAGTTGGCCTCAATCGGTAATTTTGGTAGCGGTAATGTGCCAACCACGTTCCCTTTTACGTAACCGATCTAGAGGACGTTTTCCATCCACTGCCACGTAATTAAGGCCCCCATTCAAGACACCCTCCCGGATCAATTAAACAAGACAGAAATTGTGTAATTAAAAATAAAAAAGGCATTAATTTTCGAATTGGCGCCGCAAACAGAGTTCGTTTTTATCGACACTAAACATAACAACGCGTGCGCACTACAACTCGTTCTTTTTTGACGAAACTGTCATCCTATTTGTAGTGCACGTGTTTGCAACTCCAAAAATACAGAAAATATGGATAAACCAGTCGTTTTGGCACGTGTGATTAAGGTCCTAGGCCGTACTGGCTCCCAAGGACAGTGTACACAAGTTAAGGTTGAGTTCATTGGGGAGCAAAACCGACAAATCATCCGCAATGTTAAAGGCCCGGTGAGAGAAGGGGACATTCTCACCCTCCTGGAATCCGAACGTGAAGCTAGAAGATTAAGATAATTTGTTTAAGGTGACTTTTTCACTGTGAATTCACAAGGTGTCATTTTTTGTCGTAGTGTTGTTTTCATACTGCCAACAAAACTTGTACCTATTTAACAAGTTAATAATTATTGTTTTTGTTACAGGACATCCATGGTTTATTCGTGGGAAATGAATACAAATAATTTAAAATAATTCAACACTGTTTTCTTTTATAATAAACAATTTCCGACGAATCATTAGTTGTTTATTTCCTTAATGCTGTCCTTATTTAATTACGGCTGCATTTAAGCTTCAAAAATTAAGTGAAATAAAGGTTTTTTGAGCAAATTACCAACAGTGTATTGTGTGTTGCATACCCTACCGGCGTGATTGAGGTTATGTTGGGCGAATATAGGTTAGATTTGTGGACTTGAAACAGCCAAAATGTTTTCTTGCACAATTCCCAAACTACGAATTGGCCTTCCGACAGTACGTTCGCTTTCCGCACTTGCCAGTCCCTCTCAGATCGAGCCTCGTCAGCTAGCTTTTCCCCCCAAATACCAAGAGCCCCGTCAAGTTTGGTTAGAAAACATTGACACAATCGAAGAAAAGAAACTCGCAATATTAGAACTGCATCCTGAGGTGTTTGCAGCCAACCCCCGAATCGACTTAATTCACGACAACGTGCGGTGGCAGTCTCTGTATCGCTACGTGAGTTACGCACACACAAAATCGCGGTTTGAAGTGCGAGGAGGAGGGCGCAAGCCTTGGCCCCAGAAAGGTCTCGGGAGGGCTCGCCACGGGTCGATACGCAGCCCCCTGTTTAGGGGCGGCGGCGTGACCCACGGCCCCAAATCACCCAATCCACACTTTTACATGTTACCGTTTTATGCCAGGATTCATGGGTTGACCTCAACTTTATCGATTAAGTTGGCTCAGGATGATTTACATGTGATCACAGATTTGGAGATACCGACTGATGAACCAAACTATGTTGAGGAATTGGTTAAGAGCAGAAAGTGGGGGCCTTCGGTTTTGTTTGTGGATGAGTACGTTTGGGTCTTTTTGGGTATTTGACCTAAATTTGGTGTTTCAGGTCTGATATAATGCCGAGAAATATTACTGCAGCAACTGATTCCGTTAAACATTTTAATTTGATGCCAGCTTATGGGCTTAATGTTTATTCAATGCTCAAGCATGATACGTTGGTGTTAACGAGGGCTGCACTTGATTTGATTGAAGCAAAACTGTTAATGCATCTGCATAAGAACAACGTTATGCCTAGTACACAGAAATACAAGTTAAATCAAGTGTAATTTATTATAAGGAATTAAATGATCAGTTAATACACTTTTGTTGTTGTTTAATGAATTCAGCAGTTAATTGTTTAATTTCTTCCATCATAAATTTCTCATTTTCCATAAAAATAACGTGTTTATTTAGGAAACTCATTGCTATACTTGCGTAGTTGTCAACATCAGTGAAATTCACTCCTTTTTTCTTTAATATACTAGCTAGATCACACTGTTCTGTAGGTTGCAGCTGCTTATTAGAAACGACTCTACAAGCTTGAATTACGGCTTATTCCATAAAAATTAAATGAAACAACTCACTTTTCCAATCGTTTTTGTTGTTCCATAAGTTCCTCAATCTCATTTAATAACCAACTACGGTAATTTAAACCTAGAACAGATTAAAATTAGTTTGTCCTTTACGAAACTAAATGAAACTACTTTGTTGTTCGTTATTTATACTTCCAAACAAAGAGCTTCTTCTTCTTCTTCTCCCTTCCATCACAGATTCCAAATACTGCAAACACCAGCTCAGAAATTATTAAAAATGAACTTGTTTTGACAGTTTTAAAAGAATGGTTATTTTAAATCAAATGTCGTTGGGGGTTATTGTCGGTAAGCAAAATCTTTCTGCCGACAGATGGCGTACGCATCTTTAAATGTAATTAAAAAAATGTTGCTTGTTTTTTAGATTAGCAAAGTCAATAATATAGCCTTTTATATCCCATTTCATTTCATAGTAGAATTTTTTGACAGCGCATTTGAATTTTTTGGAGTGAAATAAAGCACAAATTGAGAGTTTCTGTATAAGAAAAGAACTCTGTGTTAAGCTAAATCCAAGCGACAAATTTTGAGCCAAGAAAACCCACCAGAAACTCCAAAAAATGCAAATACGTTGTTGCAAAATTCTACAATGAACTGAAATGGGATATACTTGAATTCTGGTGCAACTTTATAAACAGAAGCAAATTACTGACAAAACGCACTGTGAAACAGTATGTCAATATGTTCAAATTTCCCACCTGTTCGCAGAGTACCCAAAAAATTTACTATCAAAGGCGCCAAAATCTGAATTTGGATTGCGAGACTATAGATTTCAAAAAGTGTCTTATCACTTATACCCTCTAGTTGCTGCACGGCTGCTACATAACTTTTGTGATGAGCTCAAACGCCTTTTTTCTGTCTATGATCTGTAAAGTTTGTGTTTTTACCACCTATTATTATTATCTTCGAGAGAAGAGAGAAGAAAAGAGAATAAATCAATTAATCAATAAGTATTTTATTTTAACATTTTAAATGAAACATTCCAAAAAATATGTAATACAATTTGATGAATATTAATAAGTTTGTTCAGTAACGCTACATACAATTTTACGTACTTTAAATTTTCTCAACACTTCCCAATCACTTATAACATTTTAATTCTAAGATTTTGTCATCGGACCTTGTTCACTATTCGGACGTTTGAGCTATTTAGTCAGCCAATCGGCCGCTATATTATTAACATTTTCAATTGGTCTCTGTTTAGAAGAAGCTAGACTGGTTAGAGGGTCATTCCAAATTGATGGTAGCTCTACTTTACCTGTGAAAAGAAAAAATGTAAAAGCCGTACTAACATTCGAACAACCTACTAGGTTTGTTGCTATACAATCCACTATCCTTTCTGGTTGTGGAAAATGAAGACATAAGACTGATATTTGAGTCTCTCCGAACACCAGAGGGTTGTCCAGCTACATACCTTGAAACACTCAAATACTGACTTCTCGCAGTCCCAGCACTCGCTTTAGCTAAGGGTTCCAGAATATCTTGGAGATTGTATTGGCTCAAATTAATTTTGTTTTCTTTCGATTTGTCCGTAGAGTGAGTTTTAATTTTACTTCTTGGGGTAAATGAAATTAACAATCTTATATAACACAAGTGACCAACTCACCCTAAAATATCGGCAAAATCGTCCTCTTTGTAATCTATTGTATCATCCAACCCCCATGAAATTTTCTTATTATTATTCGCATTTGCTTTATTATTCCCTGGAAAAAACTTATTCGCAAAGTCAGACTGCCCGAAACTGTAAACAATGGGCGGATTTTGCGGCTTCTCCTGCATTGGTTTGATGAGCGACTGAATGTTGATTTGCACCGAGGGTTGAAGTGGGGGTGCCAACATTTGTTGATTGTACTGGTTTCGGGTAGTTCGTGCACTTGGCTTGGACGGATACATTTGTTCATTTTTTATCACAACGGGCTGCGTTTGATTGGCTTGATTTTGACGAACTCCAGAGTGTATAACATTGTACTGTTGGCCCACCTAATATTCTTAATAACAATCACTTGCACGATTTAATTATGCGAGAAAAGCACCTGAAAGTACTGGTGTTTGAGTGCAGATTGAGCAGTCGGTCTGTGGGCAGGATTCCAGCTCAGAAAGCTGTCCATTAGATCAATCGCTGTCGCATTTGCTTGGGGCACAACATCCCCAAGTGGTGTTTTGGTAAAATACGGGAACTTGAACCCCACAGCGCCGGCTAGTTGATAACACTCCGGCCATTGTTTCTAAAGAAGAGCTACAGTTCAAAAATTGCTTAATCTTGCTGGCTTTGTACCCTGTCAGGAGTTCCAAGAATGGCACATATTTTGTACAATTGGTCTGTTTCCGTGGTCCCGGGAAATAACGGTCGGAAGGTGTAAATTTCGGCTGCTATGCATCCGACAGCCCAGAGGTCAATGGGGCTGCTGTAGGTGGTTGAATGGAGGAGCACCTCAGGGGCGCGGTACCATCTAGTCGAAACGTAGTCGGTGTAAGGAGGACGGGAGCGGATTTCGCGAACTAGACCAAAGTCGGCGATTTTGATCAAGTCGGGGCCTGAGCAAAGAATGTTTTCGGGTTTTAAGTCGCGGTGAAAAAAGCCATGCCTGTGAATGAAGGCTAGGCCTTGCAAAATCTGCAAAGGGAATAAAAATTGTTTTTTCGTTCTAAGCAATAAACAGATTTTTTATGCGAGTTAAATATGAAAAGACAATGATAATTTCTTGTTTGAGTGAAATTGTTTAAGGTCACATGTGGGCTTCTAATTTATTTTGATGTTATCGCGTTTTACCCATCATTTATCCACCCACACACTGAACAATTTAATAGCTTTCGAGAATGTAGACTTTCGAAATTAAATTATCGGAAAAATATGTACATTGATGGTTATCCGTTTGAAAATTGGTTAGTATTATAAACAGATTAAATTAAAGACAAAAAATATTGGTTATTTTTCCAAAATTATCAAAGTGAAACATAAACACACTGTCACCTATATCACAATCTAGTTAATAAGCAGTTAATAAATAAATAATTATGATTTTATTTTTGAAGCATTTTTGAAGTATAACGAATCCAATCAAAAAAAATTTTCATACACTTGCAACAGTTTTTATTCCAGACCTTGTTAGTTATCACCGTCTGTAATCTTCTTCAACATTATTTAGTTTCCTAATAAAATGTGTAAAAGTTAACCAATACGTGAGAAAAGCGGTATAAATGTCTGGACTGAAAGTTTTGTTATTTTGTTTATTTTTTTGAAAGTTATAAATTATAATAAATAGGATAAATAAAATTTCTTTTGTTCTTTTGTCCTGTATGAAAATAAAACGCCATACGTTGTCGCTACATTTGGTAAATACAGGGTGTTAGGGAATCAGACGAGTTAAAAAGCCTTATACCATTTTTCCAAAAAGTGCATACTTTCTTCAAAAAAATTTATTAACCCACCTGTTGAAAGCCACTGTGTGGTTAATGGTAGCTTATTAGCGGTTAATTTTTTTTTTTAAACAAAGTGGACGTAGTGGCGCGTGGACGTTTTGAGAATTTTTCAAAATCGTAGATAGCAAGCTCATGTATTAGCTGTTTCAAAACTATAAAAACGCCAACGGCGCATTTTACCGAATTATTTTTTTAAATATGGTTGATAAAAATATAAAATAGTTATTAATGATTAGATCTCTCATTGAAAGTATAAATTACATTAGCTATTATTTTTTTTAAGTGCATAATTTATAACAGCTAATTTCAAGAGAAAATGCGACGTTGGCGTTTTTATAGTTTTGAAACAGCTAATATGTGGAAAGTTCGAACCCCAGTTCTGGCATAAATTTCTTTTTTTTTTTTTTAGAAAATTTGATCACAAATTGACACAGAAGAATTACGGAGTGGACCAAGGAGTTAATTTACCTCTGCTGTTTTGTCAATAATATTAAAATTTACGCTAATTTTTATCATTCAGCGGTTCTCAAAATTTGGGACTTTAATTTCGGACCGATTTTTTGGGAAAACTATGCATTTTCGATTTACAAAAATTTTGCTTAATCGATTTGTTTTGCCATTCTTTATCTACCTTTCAATTTTTGCTAAACCATTCCCTAACACGCTGTATAGTTTATCTCGTTTCAAAATTCCATACTCGGCTTCTAAAATAAAATTCTGGTTATTTGAGTTCCGGATAAAAATGCAAATCTTCAGTTTAAAAAATATAGAAAAAGCCTAAACCTTCAAATTTCCTTAAGTATTATCGGTAAATTATTAGCTTTGTAAAGTTAAAAAAGTAAAAAAAAACAATATGGATACATAGGTAGAGACTAGAGATAATAACAGATCAAGATTTTAACTGATGTAAAGTTAAAATAAAAGCATAAAATAAGACAACAGAACAACAGAACTTTTACTTCAGCGTCATGGATGGTTCTTGAAACATAACTTTTCGTTACGGAATATTAGGTAATAATTAATAACCTAACCCAGTTTCATGTAAAGTTTCAATTAAATAAGAAAGATATATTAACTTATAAAAAATAGAGAAAACTGTCTTTAAAAATAAGAAATTATTTTTCTAGAGGTATCACAGAATTTAATGTTTATTACAAACTTTTTATTAAACAACAGATTGCATAGTACAAATATCACCAAACATGTTTTTTTACAAAAATTGAGTATTACTCATTTTCAGGTAAGTGTTACCACAGTGTTTATTAATTTGTTTGTTCCGTCAAAATTTTCTTGCTAATGCATATTTACTTTCTTATCATGCAACCGATAAGTTCCCAAGTTTCATGTTTGTCGTTGGTATTTTTATTGATCCGCTATTTTTTATTTCTCAAACATCTAAATTATTTATTAAATATGCCACCTTCAAAAATTTGCATCCTATTTGAATTTTTAAGTCTTATCAAAATAATTTGAATTGGAAAAAATCGCGCGTCATCGTCAATCTTTTTATTTTATGGTCTTTGTTTGGAATCATACAAAAGTGATAAATAATAACAATGATGAATGATATATCCATTTGGTTTCATTTTTTCGGTCTGACCTTGTCGAGTTTCTAAATATAACACCTGATAGTGATATATCACAGTGAATAAAATTGATGTAGCTTCAAACCAATGAACATTAACAAAACGATCAAATTGATAAGAAAATGCTTTGTTGAAAAACGACAGCAATTAATAGCTAGGTCTAATGATGATTGATCAGAACAGAATTAAAAAAAAACTGTATTATTTCTTTTTGGTTCTGTACTTTCAAAAATCACAGGTGTTTAAAGGTAATTGTCGAAGTGACTCACTTGATAGAGCATATTCCTCACTGTTGCTTCGGGTAAAGGCACTCGGCGATCTTTGATCAACTGGTACAGATTTTCTTGCATGTATTCAAAAACGAAATACAAGACGTCATTTTCTCTTATCACTTCTTTGAGTTTGACAACATTGGAATGGTGTAGTTTTTTTAGAGACTGTAATAATATTTTTGAGGCAGTTTCAACTTTTGAGTAAAAAATTCTACCTTGACTTCTCTCAAATTCATGGCTTCATCCCAGGAGTAGTATTTCCTTTTCATCCTTTTGATCGCCACCTTCTCTCCCGTATCCTTTCTTTGTCCCAAAACCACCGATCCATACGTGCCATCTCCTAACTGATGAAGAGTAATATAGCGATTCATGCTATGAAAAATAAAAGAAAAATTTCGACGCAGTCCATAATTACAAAAATAACATTTTAGCCATGTTTAGTTCGCGGCTGTTATAACCCTACACAGCACACCACCTTTAACTCAGGTCGGTTTGATTCGACTAGCAACTGTACGGTTTTGTCCTTCTAAATATTGATTATTTTGCAACTTTATAGTTTTACCAGCCCCTATCACAGACCTCCATAACATAGCCAAGTGTCTATCGTTTATTTATTCATGAGTTTCCTCAGTACGTTAACTGTTCCGACTGTTCCACTCTATGGGTTATTATAATTAGAAGGGGAAGTACCTAATTATTGAACATTTTATATTATTCATCGCGCTGCTTCGATCAGAGTTGTCAGTTGCCGATATTGGATGAGTCAGAATATTTTTTTTAATGCTTACCTCGGACTATCAGGTTTTATACACAGCTACTCACATAAATTAAGCCTTTTTACAAATTCAGTTTAAACAATCAGGGTTTATTGTACTATATATACAAATCCTCTATTTCATTAAAAAGTATACAATGTCTTACACAATTTCTCACCAATTTGCGGAAAAACATACTCACACTTTCTTTGGAAATTTTTTTTCACTTCTTACTTTTATGTTGAAGTTAGCAAAATTACTTAAAATATATGAAATCTTTTTACTAAAATCTACTTCACTACTGCAAAATTAGAAAACTAATAAAAGTGCTTTGTGGATTAACTGATGACAGTTATTTTATGTCAAAGTTTATAAACAGGGTAGATTTATAAAAAAAATACAATTAATTACAAGCACAGTTGCAAGTTACAAGCCACTTGTAAGTACAGTTAGATGAACAATTTATCGATTATAAATATTACATCTTAATTTGGAATTATTGTAAAAATAATTGGAAGTTTAATGTAAGATTTTTTATATGAACAATTAGAAAAAAGTACGAAAGATCAAATAAAGATGTGGCACAGATCTAACAGGGTGGACGCAAATAAAAATAATCAGTCCTACATTTTTCCGCGATTTTATCTAATCTGATCAATATGTCAACGAAATACTTTTGCAGTAGAAATGTAACTGCTTCGACCTAGATTGAAGTTAGGTTTTCTTAAATTTATCTAGGGTCTTTATAGAAGACTTCGTAGTCACGCAAACTTTATGGATTTTATGCATTTCAATCTGAATAATAAATGAGGCAAATTTACATGTTAAAAATCCGAATTTATAATACTAGAAACAAGAAAAGAAAAAATTCTACAACTTACAGTGTTATCTCATAAAAAGAAAAATGTTTTTACTGCTTACTTTGTAACAGCTACACGGATTCGAATCTTCGCCATTTAATATGAAAATTAAGTACTTATTAGATAGGTACTGGTCAGTATTCTTGTGTAAGAAAATAGATGCTCAGTGAGTATTTGCTGCATGTAGAATATCTATTAATTGCTTTATTGTCATTTTTAAGTTACTTTTTTCCATAGGTGGTATTACGTTTAGGTGTTTAGCTATACTAAACTAAATACTAGTAAAGGACAAAAGTATCAGACATTGGGTCATATTCATAAAAATTAGTATCTACTTATAAGCAAATACTTATAAGTATTAGCATTTACTTATAAGTATCAGTTGAACTTAAAAGTAAATACTTGCATCCATATTCATAAAAAGATGCTTATTCTTATGAGAAGATATTAGCTGTTTCAAAACTATAAAAACGCCAACGTCGCATTTTCTCTCAAAATCAGCGTTTATAAATTATTCATGCACTTCAAAAAAATAATAGCCAATGTACTTTATAGTTTCAATGAGGGATCTAATCATTAATAACTATTTTACATTTTTATCAACCTTATTTACAAAAATAATTTGGTAAAATGCGACGTTGGCGTTTACATAGTTTTGAAACAGCTGATACTTACATCATATAAGTATCTACGGTGTATCTACTAATATGCTTGCTTGGTTACCGCCAGATTTGTCAAATATCGACAATTATTTTTAGTTTGACGTTCAAAATGTAAATCAGCCTCATTGTGGAATTCTTCGCTAGATTTTTGAAGTGCCAGGTCGCCCAGCTTAGAAACAGAAACATAACCGTTTTATGATTTTCAAATTTTATTTCGACTTTTTGACCCCGAGTCACCCAAAATGCGCCGAAATCGGCTAATAACAATCGTCTAAAAAATTCGAACAAGCTTAGGATTATTAGCTAACAGCCACAGTTTTCGAGTTATTAACATCTACAGAAAGTTTGTTTAGCCCTCGTAGACGGAATTTTGGAAGTAGCTTGAAATCCCCAAGAATATTCCGTAATTGAAAAAATTCTAAACAGAATCTTTTGGAGAATCTGAACATCTAAAGTTGAGTTTATATTTAAAGCTGATAAATATTCCGAGTAATATTTTCTCTAATAAAATATTGTAATAATAATTTTTTGTATCTGCAGGCGAATCTGTAACACTATGTATTTACTCGGGTTTTTCATAGTTCTAAAAAAAGATTTCCAAATATCGTTTGATTATGATGAGCCCGGAGTCAGCCAAAACGCACTAAGATCGACGAAAAATCACCTGAAAAATCTGAACCTACCAAACTCTGTTACTTACAACCGACAATTTTCCGACTATTAACGTAATACAAAAATTGGTTTGGCGCTTTCGATAAAAAATTTTAAAATGGTAAATCGGCTTTTGTGTGTCCATCGAGATCATTAACTATTGCACACTTTTTGCTGAAAACCGCTACATTTATATGAAATTATGATCGGCCGCATTTTATTCTTGCTTGATTTTAAAGTTTCTTGAAGTTCTTGGTACGGCAAATATAGCGTCTTTTAGTAAATAGATTTTTCTGCAAAAACATAAGTTTAACGAATAGCAGACTAGTAATTTCATAAGGACATACTAGCTGTTTCAAAACAATAAAAACGCCAACGTCGCATTTTCTCTCAAAATTAGCTGTTATAAATTATTCACGCAATTCAAAAAAATAATAGCTAATGTAATTTATACTTTCAATGAGAGATCTAATCATTAATAACTATTTTACAATTTTATCGATCTTATTTAAAAAAATAATTCGGTAAAATGCGACGTTGGCGTTTTTATATAGTTTTGAAATAGCTAATACTAATTTTTGTTAGTAACTACTATGTTTTATAAATATGGACAGCAGTAGATATTTATGTTTCTATGATTTTATAAGCTTATGCTAATACTACATAAGTATTAGCATCTACTTCTTACTACAAAAGTAAATACTTATAATTTTATGAATATGGATGTAGGCATCTACTTAAAAAAATATAAGTATAAGCATATACTACTTTTTATGAATATCACCCATTCAATTTGTGTCCTAAGTTTGGGAAACATCCAGTATACTGTAAGCGCACAAATAAAAAAGTATGAAAAAACCCTTTTATTCTGTAATTTAAAAAATATGATGATAGGCAACTTTTTATATACCATAGACATTTTTTATATCCAGTTCTTCGACTGACAAGAGATAAAAACTGGAGTTGTACAGTACCGGACCATAAAGTCTTACACACCTCCATACTAAATCTTTCTCTTACTAAATTAATTTAATTAATCAAATTGGACAAATGTTCCACCAAAGCAATGTTCTACTGTAGGCATAGATTATAGATGTATATATTGGTTGGACTGTAGGTATTAACACCTTGAATAAAATGCGCTTGCGCTACCATTCTTACTTTTGATTGGTTGTTGAATTGAAAGTCGGGAGTCGCCATTTG
The DNA here is from genome assembly GCA_939628115.1 of Tribolium freemani. NCBI lineage: Eukaryota > Metazoa > Arthropoda > Insecta > Coleoptera > Tenebrionidae > Tribolium > Tribolium freemani. The sequence continues at coordinate 10,723,682 of OW626785.1, read as the reverse complement.
CATCTTTCTTTCTTGCTGAAGTCGTTGGAGAGGTAGGTTGTTTTTGATCATTTCTGCTTTTTTTGTTCAAAAGGTTGATTTTTCTTTGATAAAGTGTTGTAAACATAAATGTAATTTGAGATTACAAACGATACAATCTGTATTCTTTTAATTATTTAATATTTTATTCTAATGTAGAAGGAATAGCTAAACACGTGGTCAGACTTATGATGATTGTTGTCTCGTTCGTATGAGATTATTGTGATTCCAATAAAACATTATTCTCTGAAATTTAGAAAACATTTTACATAATTGTAATAATTTCCTATTTGCAATAATTTGGTTTTTGTCTATCAGGGCCGTACAATGGTTATGAATTGGTTCTACGGTTCTTACAAACCTGGGGGGCACACTTTGGTATTTCGAGAACTGCTAGAGGTCAAATTTCGTGAGACATTTGATACTGGAAGTTACGAAAATGTAATGCTGGTAAGTTAGAAATTCTAATTTATTGAATCAAAAAAAAAAAAAATGTAAAATTTCAAAGTATAAATTCCCATACAAATTCAATATGTGTTAATGGGAGAAACTTTAACATAAAATAACACGTGGTCTATATTAAAAAGGACGGGTTGTACTTGCAACCATGATGATTTTACAGTAGACAAGCATATGACAGAATTATCTTGTTGATAAATTATATCTGAAGCATTTAATACGAAATTATGTTTAATTTTTTATTTTATTTTGTGGTACAAATGTCTTTTTAATTTGTAGCCTAAGCTGCCTAAGAGGTGAAGCTGTGCAAGACGATGGTTTATTGCAGAACGAAATGTTTACACGGTGAGTTTTTTAATTAATAATTACTTTTGTTTTTTTCCAACGTGATGATTCAATTCGTACGCCCTAGTCAATCTGAATGACTGTGATTAATTACGTTCTGAAATGTTTTCGTTTCGTTTTTTCTGAACTACGTCGTTTTATTAGATTTTAAAACAGTGATTTGTATTTCAGATGATGCCCTAGGGTCCGGATGCCACGTTTTTACGGTAAGTTATGTACCATATTTTTATACCAAACTTTTAAAAGCTGATGACAATAATTACCGTCTGATCGTTGTGATTATAAACACTGGCTGCATTTTATTGCACTGATTCAATAATTGTTCCATAACTAACGCATTAGTTGTGTTTTATTGTTTCTCATGATATGTTTATGCTTTTTTCAGATTGACTGATCGGACCTGGAAGTTTTGTCGTTTTTAAACAACATATTTTTTGGGTAGGTATTTTAAAACAAAATATTTCGTTCATAATTATTTGCACATGATGATCATTAGTTATCCCTGTCTTACAAACACGTGGTGAAAAAAATGTATCAACTGAATTATTTAAATTATCCAAAAGAAATTTCAAGAGAATTTCATAATACTAATAGTGTTTTTTCTCTGTTATAGATTGGTCTTCACTAAATGATGAGGGGCCTGATCCAGAAGTAAGTCAAGTTCATTACGTTTTTGCAAAATGCATTTTCACCTTAGTTGTGATGATTCAATATATACGCTATTATGAATGCACATTGATTTCTACTTGCCCTCACTGATATTTCGATCATTTGATTTAAATATACAGTGTTTGAGTTTTTGTTAATTCGTTTCTTTTTTTTTACAGATTCACGTTTTCACAAACACCGATTTAGGGTAAATATTACAGTGTGTACTTCTTCAATACCGGAAATTCCTTATCACAAAGTTCACGCTTTGTAGGATGTGGAAACAGTCATTGTGTTACTTGTTTCATTTGTTTAGTGACTTAAGTTGCACTTTTCACTAATTAGTTTGTGTTGTCCACTAAAATACTAGTTCATCTAGCAAGAATTTTCATGATGCTTATAATATACGCTATGAATGTGTGTTGATTAATTAGTCAATGTCTGAAGGAAAAAAATTTATAAGCATTAGTGCTTTGTTTCCACAATCTTCTGAACAATTTTCTTGTTTTAGATTCAACGCGAAATGATTTACGAAAGTGCGCATGCCTGTAAAATTGAAAGATTTAATAAATCGTATCACCTTTATACTTTGTTTAGTTTACCCAATAAAAAACAAGCCTAGCATAGAATTTTTTATTCAGTACGTGAAAAAGTTAAGTGCTGTTATCAGAGTCATCAGGGACTTCGTCAATTTTAATCGCAACCTTGGCTTTCTTCATTTTTTCTACAATTTGTTCCAACTGATTTGACACTTCCTCAAGCAATTCTTTCGTTTCTTCCCAGTTTTGTTTTTTAACCGCAGCGATGGCAGCGTTTAAATTGAGTTTGACCGAACTTAATATGGTATTAGCTGGATCTATTTCCTCCTCAAGCACGACATCGCCCAATTTTCTGCATACATTTAAAACATATAAGCAAGTTTTCGGGTCTTTGTCCCACGACCCTTGTGTGTACCCCCTGTAGGCCCTTTGCAGTCGTTGGGCCCTAAGTAACAACACCGGTGCTAAACTGGCATACAGCTCCCAAATTGGTCCACTGCTGGGATACAACCCTGCAACTCTCCCCAATAGTTCCCGAATTTTTTGCAAAAATTTCCTCGCGGAATTCCCTTCAGAATCGGTGGCGTCGTTACAAACACTATACACAAGAATATTCAAAGCTTCGACATTTAAATACTTTTCTTTCAAGTCGATTATGCGATGGTAAGCCCGGATTACATCCGAATAATTCGAGATATCACAGCTAATTAATAGCAAGTTTTCCCAGACTTTCCAATTGTCGAAGTTGCACTTCAAGGCTTCCAGGATGGCTTGGTGTGCGCTGCGATTGTTTCCCAGTTTGATGTAGGCTTGGGCTAGGTTGTTCCAAGCCTCAAAGCCGTCAGGTTCTAGGGTGGTGTAGCGGCGGTAGGCTGTTGCTGCCGTTTGCCAGTTTTCTATTTGCAAGGCTGCGAAACCTAAACCTAGCCAAATGTTGGCTTGGAGGGGGTTTATGCTGAGAGATTTCTCAAAGTGTGGAATGCATTCTTCGTATTTTCGACGCGCGAATAAAAAGCGGCCCCAGTGTCTTTGCGCCCGGTGGCTGCGCTTCTTTGACATCTCCCAGGCAGTTTCGTAGCATGTCACATCATCGGTCGCATCACCTTAAAAAATATAAAAAAGTAAACAAAAGCATGTGAGTGAATCAAATTTTAACTACAATTAACTTGAATTCTTGCTCAGAAATGTACAGAAAATGCGCAATGGCAGTTTATCACCAAAAAGACAAAAACTGTTTGTATAATGAAATAATTCATTTTTGGAACTCACTTTACAACCATATAAGCAGCATCAGACAATTGTGAATAGGCAAAAATATCAATATTTTCAACCCAGTTGATGACATTTGCCGTTACTTTCACGAAGTTCCCCAAAATAATTACGTTTCTCACCACATAACGGCACCTATTAAAAAGGTATGTGCATTTTTCTAAATAAATGTTAATATGAGTTATCTATATCTCTAAAACTAGAGCTGATAAAAAAAATCTATTGATTGTGCTGAAATCAACATCCAACACTCATTCAACAAAAAGCAAAAAAATCTGAGGCAACAGATAAGTAAGTGACTAAAAGTTGTGTCCTTTTTTTTTAAAGAAATGCTGACTTGAGTTACTTATACAATATATCTCAAAAACTAGAGCTGATAGAAAAAATCTGTAGTTTTGAAATCAGCGTCCAATAATTACTTAACAACAGTAAAAAAGTCAACAGGTATACCGTAAACTAGTGTTATTACTTATAGTCAAAATTTCGCGAAAAAAACTGAGTTTTAAACATAAAAACGTGCTTTAAACGCTCGAGGAATGCAAAAATAACATAATTTCGATCTAATTTGGTTTGTTTTTCGATTTATTTTTGACTAGAATCCTTGAAGTATGTAGTTGTTTCTGCTAACACGCTCGAAAAGTGTGGAAATGAGTAATTTTCAAACCTAATTCAACCGACTTTTGGCGAAATCGCACAAAAACTTAGTTACTACGCCAAAAATGTGCTTAGAAGCTCATAAAAGGCTTATTTTTGACGAAAATTAAATTACGTTTCTGGTAATAAATGTGGATAAACTCTTGAAAAAGAGGAAAATACTTATATTATTCACTTGATTAGTGATTTTTCGAGCAACAATAATGTAAATAATTGGCCCGGTTTCCGGTTTCTCAAATCTCCCAAGTTTTTAGCTCAATACGTACATAACGACTGAAAAGGGCAAAAGTAAACATAATTTGATTATAATATGGTTATTTGTTGGATCCTTTTTGACGAAAGACAACGATACAATTGCATTTTTTTGGTGAAATACGTGCTAATAATAAACACTTCCAACCGAATTAGGTAATTTGCCAGCTAGATTTAACAAAAAGTCGTGATAACATAAATTTTTTTCACCGAAAACGTGCTTGAACGTTCCGTAAAAGATAAAAATAACACCATTCTTGATCTTGTTTGGTTATTTATCGACATTTTTTTGACGACATTCTTCGAAATAACTGCGTTCCTAAGTGAAAAGGTCCTAAAGCGCTGAATAAAAGCTCAATTTTTTTTTTGATCCGACCAATTATTATTATTTGAATTAATTTACTAATTTTTGATCTGGTTTAGTAGTATTTTTCGAAAAAAGTAAGTTTTCAGCTCAAAAACGCTCGCACAAAGTAAAAATAACACCATTTAGGCATAATTTGGTTAATTTTCGGTTATTTTTGAAATTTCCTGAAACAATTATTATGTTTATTGCTGAAATACGTGCTATTAAATGTTCGAAAAAGACAATAGCAACGCCATTTTTTGGTCCGATTAAACAGTCTCATGAAAAAATTTATATTTAGCTTAAATTCTCGAAAAAAGGCAAAAAATGATGAAATTTTAACTTTAGGAACGATTGATTTAAAATTAAAAAAAAAACAAGAAAACTCAATAAATTATTAAACACAAAAATCTTAATGTAATAGCGTTTAAACTCTAGAAAAAGGCAAAGTTAACACAATTTTGATTTACCTTGGTGGTTTTTAGCTTATTTTACTGACTGGAAAACGAGTTAAAACGCTCGAAAATGTAACAACGATTTTTGACCGAACAACTAAGTTTTTAGCTTAAACATGTTCAGAAAAATAGCACCATTTAGATATATCGTGATTTGGCTCCTATTTGACGAACTTCATCGATATAATTATGTTTCTGGGTGAAAAACGTTCGAAAACGCTTGAAAAATGAAAAGTGAGTTTCCAACTTCAAAATTGGATTTAAAAGTTCGCAAAACAATTGCGTTGTTTGTTTAAATACGTTCTAAATCGCTCGAGCAATTTAAGAATATTTTTTGGCCCTACTAAATAATAAATAATAGAAAAATAATGAAATGTTATAACTGAATTGAAAGAAACTTCTAACAGTTTGCAGATTCCGAACAGTTTGGATGAAATAAAAACAAACCAATCCATTCCTTATAGAAAAAAATCTCTGACATCATCAAATACAAGAATGTCGACGTAATCAATTGGAAACAAAAACGAGAAACACAGTAATAGCAAAAGAAAAATTAAAAACATACCTAAAAGGCACATTAACTTCACAGTCGGCTTCACCTCAAACTGTTGCCTGATAACTTCAGCCGCCTTTTCCCTCATTTTCAAAATATTGTAACAAATAATAACTTCCTCCCATAACTGAATTTTCAAATAAACATCCAAACTGTTTTTCACCAAACCAAAATTCAGCAAAATATCGGCATACTCTGCTTGAACCTTCCAAATGGGCAACATTGCCGTCCCAAAAACATCACCCACTCTATTACTTGCTGGCGGCTCCTCCTTTGTGAAATTATTTATTATGTCCTCACACTGCTTCAAACACCTTTCAATGGTCCTCTTATTGTTGGACTCCAACTGGCAGCGCAACAGCAGTGCCATCACGCGCACTGTGTACGTGTTTTTCTGGCTCAGAATCATTTCAATGAACGGTAGAATCTCCTCACTTTGCAGCTCATCAGAGGGACTAGAAATCAGTTTCTTTCGTATGATTGTTAGAATGAGTTTCTGCTCAGCATTGGGCAGTTTTGCAGAATCGGACTCGTCCGAAAATGTGACTTGGTCCAATCTAACGTCGTCATTGAGACTGAAATTTTGCGGTACAACAATGTCCTCAATTTCGGGCCGTTTTATTTCGTCTTGATCAGCTAGAGTGACTTTAACAGTGAGTTGTGCCAATTCATCGGTTTGAAATTTAGTTCTTTTGCCTAATTTACCGACAAAATCGTACCCCAGTCCTAACACATCGCAAGCTAACGTGATATGGTCTTGAGCTTTGGTGATGTGGCGGAATTTGAGGTACATTTGGGCCAGTTCTGTGTGAAGTTCAGCTTTTAACAGACCTAAAATTCAGTCAATTACAAGTGGAACTGGGGCAATAAAACGCACCTTTTAGCGGTTGTTCTTGGAGCAGTTTGTGAAGTCGGTCGGCATTTGACAACAAAGAGGGGCTCAAGTCGTCTAAAACATCCTGGTGTATCATCAAAGCGCGGCAACACCACCACAAGTTAACCAAAGTGTTAACGACACAACAATCAAATATGAACTCAGAAACCGCCAAAAGGGCCGGATTTTTCGTATTAACGTTGATATCTTCGCCGTTCATGGCCAAACGACTGGCGAAATCGAAAGATTTGAACTTGTCTTTGGCCAGAAATTCGTCAATCACTTTGGGGATGGGAGGCCCGGTAAAGTTGCATTGGACGAAATAAGTAAAACACGCAATACCAAAATTGAGGTACTCCTCCCGTTCTGCATCACTTTTCGAGTTGAAAAAGTCCTTAATTAGCGCATTGTTCGCATACAACACGAGAATGTCATCCCAGTACTTTTCGTGCACAACCAAACTAACCCACCCTTCTTTGTCACCTTCCTTGACTTTGTGGGTCTTCGTGTGAAGATGAAACTTCTTAATCAAATCATAAACCTCTCCCATTGTTAGCAATTCTTGAATTCACATGTTACACACTCAGGTTAAATTAACCTCGAAAAGTGAGACGAGCAGTTGCACCACGGGTATGAAACTGGGGTTGCCTAAGTGGAAACACGAAAGTATGTGGGCCACCTCCGAGGGTTGGGGCAAGAGGGGTCAAACAGCGAGTGTATAGCGCGTGCCCCAAGCATCTTATCCCAAACAGCCAATAAGATTCGTTTGCGCAAGAGCAACACGATTTGTCACTTGTCAATTGTCAAAAATTAAGAAAAATTAACGGTCGCTTTGTTTTTTCTGAATATTGTGTTTTTCTCTGTTTTTTCGTGAATAAGGGCCAGAAAAGGAGTTCCAGGGGATGTAAGTAAAAATAAAACTGGTTTGTAACTGTATTAATTCAGTTTTGATGTTTTTTTTAGAGACGAATAACTTTCTCATGGGGTGAATGTGACGAGCAGGACTTAAATTAAACTAACAAAGTTAAGTTGGTAAGTACAGATACTACACTCCACTTAAATATCTGCTTTTAGGTAATTTGATTGATATAGTGTCCCTCGGGTTGGTTTTTTGTCTTTGCCGTCAGCATATTGTTAGTCATGGATGTTGTTCCTCGAAAGAAGTACTGCTGCAAGTATCCAGGCTGCAACAACTGGTACTACATCAACATCCCAGAGGGCTTTGTGAACAAGCACTTTTTTGTGTTTCCAAAAGACCCTACGCAGCATCAACAATGGAGGAACATCTGCAAGATAAGTTCTAAAAATTCAGATTTTTTTAGAATTTGTGAGGATCATTTTGACGAATCTGCTTTTGTGAATGAGAGGAAAGATCGTCTAAATTTTGGCGCAGTACCACTCGTTCCCACTGAACCATCTGACATTCATTTACTCGAGGATCTGCCACATCCAGATCAACAAAGCAAAATAGATGAAGATCCTTCTTCATCTGCTTTGTCTGAGGAAAATGTAAATGTTGTTGGTTCTTTGTCTGTTGAAACACCTTCAACGTCATCTTTTGTAAATTTGGCTTATGATGAATTATGCAGTTCCTCTCATTCACAGAGTAGTGAAGTAATAAACAATTCAGATTCCACCGTTTCGAACAGCAGCTGTTTAGGGGATCATAATGAAACCTCATTTAATGTAAACAAATTCGCGTTTCTGGATAATCAAGGTAGAGACGGTATTCTGACTAAAATTGGCTGTTCTTCCAAAGATTTGACACCGCGAAAAGAGCTGATGTACAAAGCTCATCGAAACATTCAGTCGAGGTTGTGTAGATTGAGCAAAACATTAGAAAAGGAAAAGGGTAAGGTGAAGATTTTGCAAAAATTGTACGATGCCGGAAAATTCGAGTTCATCACCGAAAATTTGAATGAAGTCACTAAGGCTTTCATTAATTCACAATTGCGAAATGTTTCCTGTCAACCAACCGCGCGCAGATGGACAGACGAAGATAAAGCTTTTGCTTTATCTTTGTACAAGAGAAGTCCGAGATTGTATAAGTATTTGCAAGTCCATTTTCAATTACCCTCTTCCCGCACACTGAAAGCCATTTTAGCTAAGATTCAGTTCGATACTGGTATTAATCCAGGTATTTTGGAACACCTGAAAAATCAGGTCTCAAAAATGAAACGTGCAGATCGTTATTGTTCGTTATTGTTTGATGAGATGTCGGTTTGTCAAGGATTTCATTATGAACGAGCTAAACAGTACATCAGTGGTTACGAGGACATGGGCTCCTTGGGTCGCACTAACAAAGCAGCCAACCATGCTCTTGTTTTTATGATCCGAGGGTTGAGACTCCAGTGGAAACAAGTAATTGCTTATTACTTTACGGCAAATACAGTTAGCGCGAACAATCTAAAGTTTCTTATTGAAGAAATAATTTCACAACTTCAGGACATCGGTTTAACTGTAGTCGCTACTGTTTGTGATCAGGGCACTACAAATGTTTCCGCGTTGAGTCAGCTTTGTGCCAAACAACATCCCAGGCAAGGTTCATATTATTTCTTCATTAATAATCAGCCGATTGTTACAATTTTCGACGTGCCGCATCTTTTAAAAAACACGCGAAATGCATTATTGAAATGCAAAATTCAATTTGCTCCTCACAAGTATGCTAAATTTGAACACATTGAATCTGTTTTCAATTTTGACCAACAAAAAACTTTTAAATCGTTGCCCAAATTAAAGAGGGAGTATTTTAATTTCAAAGACTCTTACATGAAAATGAAGGTGAAGGTAGCCGCTGCACAGCTTAGCAGCTCTGTGGCTGCTGCTATCGAAACCTTCGTCTCTTTTGCACATATTCTGCCGTCTGAAGCCATTCATACGGCTGAATTTGTGCAGAAGGTCGACAACATGTTTGACTCTTTGAACGGGTCAAATTTTGCATTGTCGGGGAATAAGCCATTTCGATGTGCTTTGTCACAAAATTCCCCTCATTTGGAGCTCTGGTCGAAATTGTTGACAGAGTTGGATCAATGGAAACTGATTGACTTACAAAATGGGGCCGATCTAACAAATCGGTATTCATTCGTCAAAGGTTGGCAAACGACGATTAAGTCAGTCCGTTTCCTTTGGAACAATCTGAAAGATGTGGACGGATTTAGTTTTTTGAATTTACGGGGACTGAATCAGGACCCTTTGGAAAATCTTTTTTCATCAATTCGTCAGCATGGTTCTGCGAACACCAATCCGACGTGTCATCAGTTCACTGCCGCTTTGAAAACGGTCGTAATCAACAAGTTGGTTACACCATCAAATGTCGACAAGAACTGTGAAAACGACACATGTCAACCGTTGGATGACTTGCTGAGTTTGATGAAATTTGCGGATGATTCCTCTGTTTCTCGGGAAGAAGAAGATCTACAAACGGCACAGCATGAACAAGCAATATCTTTTAACCCCTCAGAACTTAGTGATCTTCCAGAAGAAGACACTCAAGCTCTAGCCTATGTTGCAGGTTGGGTGTTAAAAAGTATTGATGTTCCTGATTGTGAGCGTTGTAGGAGTACGTTATACTCTGGGGAGATTACCAATCGCCACATTCTTACTTCTTTCCGAGAAAGGGACGACGTCCAACGATTAACATATGCTAGCGATGCCGTAATGTCTTTGGTCCAAAACTTGCATGATTATTTAAATGAATTTTTAACATCAAGTGGTTTTCAGAGAAATCTGGAAGACACCTTTAAAACTTCATTTAAACAACATCTTGATTTTGCAGAAAGTCATTGCTCAGAGCATCCTTGCTATGATTTAATTTTAGACAAAACCATACCTTTTCTAATTTTTAAATTTTGCAGGGACAGGCAAAGACAGAAAACCATCTCTGACGGACACCGCGCCAAGATGAAGAGGTTGAGTTAATTTATTTTTTTGTGATTTATTGTGATATAGAATAGTTGTTGTGTTTATTTTGTTTTATTTTTGTAGTATTTTCATAGTGTTATTTTATTTTTAAAGAATTTATTATTTTGTTGTTTTTTCAGAATATATACTTTTTATTTTCAGGGGTAAATTTTTAGTTTAATTTTATTAATAAATTATTTTATTTATTATCGGTAAACTGATTTTTATTTTTGTTATATTTTTAAAAATACACTCATTATTTATTATATGAAATGTTTGTTATTGTAATGTGTGTAGAAATTTCCTTAATAGAATCAAACAGGAATAAGATTTGGTTTTTTACAAATTAGATAAGTGAGTTATTTATCTGATTTGCAAAACCAAATTTCATTCATGTTTGACTCTAAAAAAAATTATAAAATTTAAACATCAATAGAAATATTTTAAAAGACGCGCCAGTTTTTTCATTTAAATCACCCGCCATTGCTTTAGTTTGCCACTTTTCTGCTTGGAGCGCTAAAAATTTGTTTCCAACCAATAACTAGGGACTTTGCATTTCTCACCTTCCCTATTCTCTGAGTTGCACCAACTCGTTCCCCCAGTTTCAGTTGGCTCCCCTTTCGAAATCTGTCATCACACCGGTTGTCAATTTTCTTAGTATAAAAATAGTAATAATTTATTCAGCAAAACTTAATTTTCCCACATCCGAATGAAATGGCATCCGTTTTAGAACAGTTCGTGACGACTGTTAGGACACTCTCATCTCATGGTTTGTACCCGAATCGCGCAAATTCAAGTACGAAATGTGCAATTGAGGTTATGTTTCCAGGAAACTATAAAGTTCTTTGTGAATATTTAAGTAAATCGTCGGATATTCTCCTGAAAAACACACAGCACTTGGACAACGTGCTCGAAACGCTCGATCTGCAGCAGCACTCGCTCGGTTATTTAGTAGTATTATGCGCTAAATTTAATTCAACAGTCCCAGCTAATACGCCAGACAATCGGTTTGCACAAGTCCAGGAGTTTATCCACGGCTGTAACGGAGAACAAATCAGACTAGCCCCCGATACTTGTACTGGTTGGTGGGAAATGTCGCCAGTTTTTTAATCTCCAAGTTTCAGTTGCTGAATTATGCCACTCTCTAACAAATTATCTAGTTGAGCAGAAGCAGCCCATGAAAGGGATTCTCCTGTTACGAAAGGCCATTTCGAAGTTGAGGTTCTTTGATTCGCAATTAACTTCAATCCATGCTGATCTGTGCCAGTTGTGTTTATTGGCAAAGTGCTTTAAGCCTGCTCTAGAAATTTTAGATACTGATATTACTGGAATTTGCCAAGAGGTAACACTAAACTATGGGGAAACGAGGAGGCGAAACGAAATGAGATTCGTTAATTTTTGCTCCAAATTAATTTAAGATTAATCAATCATGATTGAAGAAGAAAAGTAGAAATTATGTCTCGAAAAATCATTTTTGACTCAATGAGTGTGATTTTCGTGTGTCGTGTCGTCTCCTGTTCTGTACACTAAACTGCTATCTACAAAATCGCATTTTCCAGATTGTTCATAATCCTAATGGGGCCCAATTTGAAGCAAAATATTTTTTGTTGTATTATTATTATGGCGGAATGATTTATCTAGCTGTGAGAAATTTGGATCGTGCTTTGTATTTCTTTGAGGTAGCTATAACAACCCCAGCACACGCCGTTTCTCATATTATGCTTGAGGCGTACAAGAAATACATTATAGTTTCACTTTTATTACATGGAAAAGTGAGTTTTTGTATTTTGTGAAAACAATGGCGTTTTTTTAAATCGAGTTTTAGATACAACCAGTGCCTAAATATGCTTCACAAGTGGTTACTCGGTTTATCAAACCATTATCTCAGCCTTATAATGATTTAGCAAATTCTTTCATTTCAAACAACACAGCGGATTTGAATGCTGTACTTAACAAACACAGAGAGGTAATATTTTTTTTTTTTTTGAATAATATTTCAGTTGTATTTTTGGTTTTAAGGCATTCACCAGGGATCACAATTTAGGTCTTGTAAAACAGGTATCCTCAGTGCTTTACAAGAAAAACATCCAAAGGCTGACGAAAACTTTCTTAACGTTAAGTTTGTCAGATGTAGCGAGCCGAGTCGGATTGCCTGGACCTTCGGATGCCGAACGCTACATTTTACACATGGTAAAGGATTCTAAATTGTATGAAAATATCTGTTTTTTACGGCTTTTAATAACTTAAAAAGTTGGAACTTGCTCTCTTAATTGCTGGATCACATTTTTGTGTCAAAAGAAGACAATAGAAATGTTAAAAAAAACGTGTGATAATGGCGATAGGCTAGACAGGACCGCTTTTGGCCAAATTTTTGCAAAATGGTGAAAATATTTGTTACGAGTACTAAGTTTAGAAAGTTGTGCTCTTTAGCGAAATTTTTATAATTTTGATGACTAACTACCTACTCTTAAAACGGAAAAACAACTTTTTCGATTCAAATGAGTGATTTTTCGGCTTGTTTTGAACGCAATTCCTCGAAATTATTATTGCGTTCTTGTTTGAAAAACGTGTTAAAACGTTAGAAAAAATGTAAATAAAGTACAGCTTAATAAATCATTTGCTGAGACATTAGAAAAAGGAAAAAAATGCAATACTGTCGAACAAATACGGCGATTTTTCGGCTTATTTTTGACGAAATTTTTCGAAATAATTGCGTTTCTGGATAATAAAATTGTCCAAAAATGAATTTGTGATTTGATTTATCAGATTATTCGCCCGGTTAAGAAAATCTCTTACCTAGACGATCGAAAAATGCAAAAATTGCTCAATTTTCTTTCAAATTCGGCAATTTTTGACTGTTTTAATTTCCTTGGTAAAAGTGAATCCTTCAAAAATGCTCAAAAATGCAAAAATAATGCCATTTTCAGTTCGGTTTGGCAGAATTTCCAAAAAAAAAAACACCAAAATTTTCATGTCAAACTTGGAAAAACAAAAAAAAATCCGGCTAATTTTTGGCGAAATTTTTCGAAATAATTGCGTTTCTGGATAATAAAACTGTCCCAAAATGAATTTGTGATTTGATTTATCAGATTATTCGCCCGGTTAAGAAAATCTCTACTTAGACGATCGAAAAATGCAAAAATTGCTTCATTTTCTTCCAAATTCGGCAATTTTGGACTGTTTTAACTCCCTTGGTAAAAGTGAATCGTTCTAAAATGCTCAAAAATGCAAAAATAATATCATTTTCAGTCGGTTTGGCAGAATTTAAAAAAAAAAAGAAAATTCTTGTCAAAAACTTGGAAAAATAAAAAATAATACAATTTCAACTTAATTTGATTATTGGCTTATTTTGGACAAATTCTTTCGATTTGGTCCAAGTGATTGTGACTTTTTGGCTTATTTTGTACGAACTAATATTACTGCGTTCGGACTTTTTTTTTGTTTTTTTTTTTTGATAAAATGAAACAATTTAGATTAATTTTTTACTTTTGCAGACATAATTATAGACTACAGATAAAAAACAGCCCCACTGTGTATTTATAATAATTAGTAACTCATTTATTGAAAGTTAAAACAAAAAATAGCCAGCTTTTAGTTAATTATATTCTGGTAATTTATTAAATTATTACAATGTGTTATGAATCTTATAAATACATTAACTTGCTTTTTAAAATTAGTTATCCGATTAAATTTTGACTGTCTGCTAACACAGTAGATCACTGTGCAACAGTTTCTTTTTGGCAAATTAAGTTATTTTTTGTGTCAAAATGGACTTTTCTCAATTTTTCAATAGCGATAAGCCAACCAACTTAGTAAAACACAACAATTTAATTTTTTTTTTTTTAATAAAAACGTAACTGAAATTAAAAAAATGCGATGAAATATTTTCAGATCGAGGATCAGCAAATCTACGCCACGATAAACCAAAAAGACGGAATGGTTGTGTTTAGAGACGAGCCTGAGAAATACGGGGGTCCAGACGTGCTGAAAAGCCTAGAAGCTCAACTAGCAATTTGTATGGAACTTGACAAACAAATCCTTGCAATGGACGAAGACATCCAAGTGAATCCCGTCTACGTGAAGAAATCGAGCGGTGTGCAAGACGAGGAACAGCCCAGCAAAAGTACATACGCGATGTAAAAATTTCAGTTGCTCAGTGTTATCAGTTTTCATTTTGTACACTTGAAATATTTAAGCTTTTTCATGAAGAACGGGAAACATCAGCTCATTAACTTGTAATCGAAATTATAACATTATAAACACTGTGTGTTTTTGTAGTTTAATACCATTTCTCAGAGACGTGTACATTATTTATTTTGTGTTTCTTTAAGTAACAATTCGAGATTTACATTGTACTGAGGTTATTTACAATAAAATACTGATATACTTGCTACATCAGTATATTTCGGAATGTTGCATCACAATTTCACAAACTCCAAAATACTGTCGATATCACCAAGTACTTCTTCTAAGGCGTTGTGTGAGCGTCCGTCGAAAAACCGCACTCCTTCAACATCGTTCTCCACTTCTTCCTTCTGTTTAATGTGTTCAGGCCAAGCGCACTGTTCAAAATAACCAGGACAGTCTGGAGGCTCGTAAACCCTTTGTTCACGTCGTGTGAAACATTCGTCTTTAGGGAGAGTAAAAAAATATTTCAAGTGAAACAATCCGCGCAGCGGCTTGTAATTAAATATGGAAAATCCTTCCAGGAGTAAAACTTCCAAATTTGAGCCTTTTATCTTTTCAATAACTGCGCTCTTCAACTCTTCCATGTCCACGATTTTTTTAAACCCGTTACTGGTTGTAGTGTCACAACCCAGCGGTTTTTTGTCTTTTATCATTTCGTGAATATCACGATCCATTTTTTCCATATCAAGGCTTGATAAAATATCGAAGTTGATGTGGTTTAGTTGTGGGATCCACACGTGACGCGGATCATCAACATCAAGAAAATAATCGTCCTGAGAAACTAATTTGCTGTTGGGCAGTAAATGATTTAGTTCGTTGGCTAGTGTGGTTTTGCCCCCGCAAGTTACACCACTAATCCCTATTATAAGGATTTTGCTCGACATTATGGTGGTTTTTAAAGTAAAAAAATCACGTGTTAGGGGAAGCACAGCTGGCGGTAAAAATACAAACAGTTTTAAATTTACACAATTATTCATACTTACCAACGTTTGGAAATGAGGTAAATTTGGAATTTATCACAGAACTGCATCAAAAGGATCATTTGCGCAGTGAGAGTGAGGTTATATCGATTATTTCATAATCTTTAACGTAATTACCATCCAGTTATTTCGCAATTATTTACAAAATATAATTTAAAAGGAACCGGTCTTACATCATCTTTTAAAAATAACTATTGTAAAGTCACGTCTCCTGTAATTAGGCTGATGAACAGGCGTAAGTTTTTTTTAATGAGAAGATAAAAGATTAAATTAAAAAATCTTTTGTGTTTAATTCACACATTACGTATCGTCATTTTTTTTTGAAAAAAATTAGTTAAATTCAGGGGACTTAGTAATTTACCGGTTGGATAAATGCAAAAAGATGCAACGCGATTAATAATTTTTTTTGGACCGACACATGATTGGTGTTTTACAACAGAAATCATAATTAACTTGCTTATTACTTAGGACTTAAAAATAAAGGTGATCAACAAATTTTGTTCCTTAATTTCCATTTTGCATGTAAATATAAAAAATATGTAAACCTATTATGTAGGTTCTAAAACACGCACT
Source organism: Tribolium freemani (assembly GCA_939628115.1). Classification (NCBI taxonomy): domain Eukaryota; kingdom Metazoa; phylum Arthropoda; class Insecta; order Coleoptera; family Tenebrionidae; genus Tribolium; species Tribolium freemani. Next base: position 10,707,629 of record OW626785.1, on the reverse strand, counting down.
CACCTTTACCCTCCACAACTTGCACATTTAAATTCAAGAAAGCCTAAAACTGTGAAAACAACGGTGTGTAATTAAAATTACGTTTGCTAGTTTCGTAACAACAAAATTTAATAGCCAACGACCAAGTGAGATCAAAATAATTTTCTGAATTCGGTGATTGTTTCAACTTTGTGAAATTCCATTTTTTCTAAATTTTCAAACCCGACTCGCAGGAAAATATAACTCATTTGTTAATTCGTTAAAAAACATGTAGGGGAAATTGACATATAACACGTTTTCAGTTAGGTGGGATTAACAAGAGTTGATTTATTGTGAAAATGGCATTTATTATTTATCACTACAAGGCTACATTTTATTATTTTTACAATAACCTAAAGAAAGATTAATAGAACTAAAATAATTACAAAATACGAATCACCACGTTATTCAAATTCAGTCACACTCATCAGATGCTCCTCATTGGTCTGGACAAAATGGAATTAAATCGAAAAAAACACAAATTTGTTTTTAAATTATGGCACTTTTTAATCGAGCGAGCAATTAAAATAAAATCTCAAATTAATCCCAGACCATTAAATTCCACATATTTACTCATATAGGTAACATAATTTAGTATTTTGCTTACTTATAGCACCTTATATTAAATCACTTTAACAAAAAGTCTTTGGTTGATTTCACATTCACGTTAGCTAGAATAAAAAATAGGTTGTTTATATCACTACCGGTCTGTTTTGGTACTGAACTAACATGACCAAGGCTCTTGTTTATTTTTATTAAAAGAACGCATTAAATTTGCACATTTAACATTTTTAACTTTTCATTATATACAAAGCGTCTTTGCAGACTTTCAATAAAACAAAGAAAACGTAACAATCTCATTATTTCTACTAAACGTAACATTGTGGAAGATTTAATTAAAATGGGTATCAGTAATTAAAAACATAAAATAAAGAGCCGCTTTCCTCAATCTTACGTACAATCCTTATCAAAGCAATTATCATAATCTGAACGACTTAATCAAGCCTTACAGTATAATACGAAGCGTATTTATCGGTTTATGAATATGTTATCGTCCTCGGAACGCATTAAAACAAACAACGTGACCAATTCCAACTGAACGAATTTGATAAATTGTAGCCGTCATATGAAGGTATCAAAAATATGTTTTCCAGAAAATAAAGCTTCTCGAGCTGCCATTCGTTTTCGTCAATCGAAAAACACTTTTTGTATTAAAAACGAACTGATATGTAACACTATAACAATGTCAATTGTCCAATGCCTTGGTATGATCATGATATAGAAAGTCGTAAAAAATGACCTGAACATAACAAAAGTGTGGTACTTAACTAATTAGAATAGGTAACTATTGTTGCATCTTCGTCTGAAGACCGCTATAGTGTAGTAGCTACTGCATTAATTAAGATTGTTCCTCACAATTCACTTCAGCTATGTATTTACATATTTACAACCCCGGCTGACTTCGGTATTTTGCTAGTCGCCTGGGTGTTCAGGACACGACCGGTTTACTTCAAACCACTGATCTATGCACCTGCAAAAAAACGTTTAATATTTCGGCGATTTGGGCGAGAAAACTGACATCTTATGGTATATACAGAGGCAAGGAAGACGAGCTATTACATCTCCTTGGCTTAATTCTTCTAGGCATATCACACACTCTCCTTTATCGTCAGTCAAAATGTCTTCTGCAAGGCAAAATCATTTACTCGATTATTTCAAACACTGGTTGGTTTTACCGTTGTAGGAAAGCCGTGGTTTAGTGAGGCACATGACTAGGTGACATTCAATGTCATCAGGAATAACAAACTTGCTGCAGACTGGGCATTTGATCCCTGAAACAAAGAAAACAAATTAGCACACGTCACAATGTTCATCATCTATTTTAAGAAACGAAATATTCAACTTCAAAGTCGCTGCCTCCTGATTCAATGGCAAAGAAATTTGTAGTCAATTTTTAATCAGCGTGGGAATGGCGTGTTAAGTACTTTGAATCAAAAATCAATGCCAACATACCGTTTATTTCAATTAGCTTTTTCATTTGATCAATGTGAAAACTGCAATTTTATACTCAATATCGCTATTTCTCGCTAAAAGATTGATATAAATGAGTGTTGGATATGAAAAAGTTTCAAAGTTAAGAAACCCTGAACTGAGTGTTGGCAAAATCAATAGCTTGTGTTGTTGAACACTTCAAATTAAAATCCGATAAAAGAAGTTTTGGTTTTTGTTTTTTGTTACTTAATGACTGCATCACACGTTAAAAGGGTTTTTCGGTTCGGATGGCTTTAATATCGCTTAGGATTGATTTACAAGTTGAATTTCTCTTTTTCACAACACAATTTTAATTATCCAAAGATGCCAAACAGTTACATTAACTGCGACACTCATTTTTAGAGAGAAAAGTCAATATTAATACCATTAGTATCATTATGGGACTTGAATGCATAATTGATTAGCATTTTTTCCAAACCTTGACATCGGTATTCGACATTACCTGAAGTATCAGTTTACCTCAACGCACGTCACAAAGTGTGTACATATTTTCTTAGTTTGTTGACAACAAGTTCCTAGACTGCATCACTAGAGGACTAATAATATTAATTAAAGTAATAAAATTTGCTTCTTTACGTATAATACGTAAAGACAGTCATTATTTGACTATTTTTCACATATTTAAACAACGTAATTTAGTATTCCTGCCTCCTAGGAATTTGTACAATCATTCATTTACAGGCAATAACTGTTAGTGACAATGCATTGTAAGATAATCATATTGGCTAGTTTAATGAAAAACGATTAAATCATATAAATAAAAAAACAAACCACAACAATATTTTCGACTATCTTCTCTAAAAACTGTCGTTGAAATGGCTAGAGCAAAAAGATTTATGAAAGAGAGGGATTAAAAAAATTAATAATAAATTAGTTTTTCAATTCGTGCTGAAATATTTGCCCATTACCCATTTAGTTTTATGTTCTTGCTATGTCTTTTTGCAGTTTATTTCAAGCTGTCATTGATTTTTAATTAATTAAATAAACGCAAATATTAGACAATTCATTTATTGATTTTCATATAATATAACATTACATTTGATATACGAAATGTTGACTTTTTTAACCGAAATGTTTTGAATTGTGAAACGTGTATGCTACTGATGTCTATTTAGACGAGATGGCAGATCGCTTTTCAATATAATAGTAAATCTGCATATTTATAAAAACTGCACAATGTTTATAGATACCTTATCAAATTAACTACAGGAGCGAAATGTAATATGCCATCGTTTTGTGTATTATGTCATGTCTCATGGTATAGAAGACAAGAATAATTTTATTTGAAATAAATTAAAACAAATAGCTTACGAACTAACAGAAATATCACTTATAAATAATGACGTACAAGAAAATATTAGACATATTAAAATGTAAATATTTTGAGTTCCATGATTAACGTGTTCTACAGATTTTTTTATTACTAGGTATATCTTGTAGCAAAATTTTAAGCAAATAAACAAACAAAGTAAAAACATTTTGCTTTAGTAAATATACAGTGGTTCTGAAGTATAATACAGTTGAACTTGCATAAAACGAATTTTCTGTTGGTTTGTTGATTTTAATTTTTAGCCTAACTCATCTCAAAACATCGCTGTTATAACAAAAATCTCGTCGTTTTCCAGATAAAAATCATTATGTAAATAAAAATTTATAAAAAAATGTTTTTTAAAAAAAGCTTTTATTTAAAAGATGCACTAAAAAGTAAAAAATAATGTATTTCAATCACACGAGAATATTTTTTCCAGTTGTCAACTGAACAAAGTAATTCTGTAATGCCGTAGTTTTATAATTTCCAAAGCTTTTATAAATTTTAGAATTTTAACCTGTAGGAAAAAATATTCTCGTGTGATTGAAATACATTATTTTTTACTTTTTAGTGCATCTTTTAAATAAAAACTTTTTTTAAAAAACATTTTTTTATATATTTTTATTTTTTGCTTTTTAGTCTTTATTTATTGCATAGATTTATTGTTATTACACTGTGCATCTACCGTGACGTTCAAATGACCAACATACCGTCTATGTCGGTATAAGTTACGGTATGTACAAATCGAGAACCCCTTTGTAAACATAACCTAAAACTTCAAAACCCCATTTAACCCCTTTAGGGGGTATTTAACTACATGGGATTGCATTGTCACGCAGATTATGTAAGTATGCCAAATTTCACTTCAGAGGGACAACAGGAACCCTTTCAAATTTGGCTCCGAAAAAATAGCAGACAGAAAGATAACATTGTGAGCTAAATAAAAGCTTTTAATAAGCAATATTTAGTGTATTGATTGGTGAACAATAGCAATAAAATGCGCATATTTATATTTTTTCAAAAATATAAATTATAAATTATAAATTATAGCATAGATTATAGTTATTTATTTAACGAGTTTGAGTGTAAATCGGGTTTTTATTTTACGAGTGGATTATTAAACGTCGAGTGTTAACGAGACGTTTAACATCCACGAGGTGTAATAAATTAACCGATTTACACGAAAACGAGTTGGATACAACATTTTATTCTTCGAATTAGACTCAACAAGGCTTAAAATTGCTTTAAATCTGCTAAAAATAATCTGACGTTTCGTATTGACAGTTGTCAAAACTTCCTTACACAGGAGAAAAATCGTAAACTGTCGAAGTAAAGTGTCGAAGAATAAAAGTTATTAAACTGCCTAGTTTGTTGGTAGCATAATAAAAAGCAAAAAGTAAATTGGTGAATTGAAATATCTATAAGCAGATGGCGCTTAAAAACGTTAACAAACTGCTAAAGGTTCACATAAATATGCATGGATCTAATCAATGTAATCATGAGGAGTAATCTTTGTTTTTCAAGTTGTCGTAAAAACAAAAATATTTGTTAGTTAAAAGTTAAATTTTTCTTGAGACATCAAACGATATTGTAATCTTTATTTATTTTTTGAATAGCACTCCTTGGCATTCTTTCATGAGTGGACTAAAAAGTAATGCTTTACCACAAGATATTTTTCTGAAAAATAGTAAATCTGTTAAATTCGTTTTTGATAAGCTCAAACTTATTTATTTCTACTTTTCTATATTTGCTCTACAATATGCTAGTGGACCTTTTCTCTTAGACAGTAGATACATTGAAACGAAAAAAATGCATTTAAAAAACGGTGAGCACAAGACAAACAAAAAAATAACTTTCTCCGTATGTTAGATTTTATTAAAAAAATACCTGGCGATCAAGATACACTGTTTCTGGTGGTAGTTGGCTACTTCTGACTGTCTTGTAGATACGTATGCCGGAAATTCCAATTTAATTACAATTTTTTCATTGATATTTTTCAAATTACAACAATACAACAATTACATGAAATTTATTTTGTTTATTATGAAAAAAATACGACGTGTAACAACAGAAATTGATGAAAGGATAAAAATACGAATGATCTACGAAAATCCTTCTAAATGTGACAAAAGAAAATGACATCCGCAACGTAAAAGATAAATCAATGTGATTAGAATCTGCACTGCGATGTTATTATAACCGGAACATAAAAGCTAAAAATAATAGAAATGATAAAAAATTACAGCCACAATTTGTGCCTTAGCACAACCGGGTTTCCACATTTAACATTTACGTGCTGTAGAAATATTCTCACAGAATAAAGTGTCAAATGTGAACATAAAATAAGCGAAACTTTGAGGCAACATCATGCGTTAGGGGCACGCTGTCACGGGGGTAGAAATACATTTCAAAGTTTTACCACAACTTTACAACAATTTCATAACATTCATACAGTATGTGTGTGCCGGTCGATAGTAAACCACAATAACAAAATATGAAAAAAAATAAATACCGACATCGGAGTTGGGCCAATACTGCCAACCACCCGGATGGTAAAATTGCAAAACTAATAGATGGGGTTGAAAATATCAATAATTACCGTAAACAACTCGATGAAATCGATTGTTGGTGTCTGGTTCTTCGTCAGGGACGCACGATCCGATCACAATACCCATAGCAAGCCGGAGGCGAAATGTCAAAGGTCGTTCCCGGAACCCAGCATCATCACGAAATGGATACGAGTTCCTGCATCGCGACGGAATGGAAATAATTTGAAATTTCGTTGGTTTTTCTTAATTGTGAACACGTTGATTGCCCGAGGAATATTTTAGATCTCAGCTCGGTAATAGTCACGGTGTAGTAATTGAGTTTTGTGGCTGCCTTTGGCGATGGTGTCAGGCGCATACACGACGCCCGACTCGTCCGAATATTTTCTAATTGCACGGCAGGAGCAGAGACGAATTCGCTCCACGTCTCTCACATTTACAATATACAAATGATTATTTTCCGATTATCATTAGGTACATTTTATCAGGATAACATGCGCAAATGGATCGACTGTTCTTTTCGTTGGGTATATCAAAGATCGTCATAGCGACACTATTTCATTACAGCATTATTGTGTTTTATGGATCGCTACGATTTTATCGACTTGACGACTGCAAATTTATCATTTATGCATCACAATTTTTGCAAAGTTTATCCAACAAGATAAAATATCCTACGGTTGCACGCATGCAGACACCAGATTTTCATAACTCGCTATGGGGGCAACAAGAAAGTTCAAAAGTTATGACAGAGGGGTGAACGTATTTCCACAAAACAAACCTAGGTAGTTAGGTACTCTAGATATAATAATTATTTACAAATAAAATAACCGTAACATTCTAAATATTTGTGAAAAAATACAAAAGGGCTTCTTTGTAATACAAATTTCTCCTAAGAAATAATTCAAAATTAGCAAAATGAACAAAAAACGTATTAAAGTGTGTAAATAACACTTTGATTTTACGATTTTTTGCATTGATTCATCATCAAGTTGGAACTTTCTATACAACAATGAAACCAATGTTTGACACGTTTCTAGGGACATTTTCATACTATCTGTGAACGTGAACTGCCCTTTCAAGAAACTGAAAATTTATGAAAAGCGAAATCCATGGATTACAGATTCAGTAATCTGCAGTAGCCAGAAATTAAAAGAATCCTACAGTTTAGTCAAAGCTAAAAACAACTATGAATTTAAGAAAAACAACGGAAACACAAACAACTTGTGAAAACCGCGAAAAAAATATACTATAAGACACATTTAAATGCAGTATCTAACCCAGTTAAAGCCGCTTGTGAATCAAACTCTTAAACCAGATGCAAAAAAATTGTTCACCAAGATTAGAAATGACGATGAATTAACTGATAACACTGAGATAGTCTCTGAAACATTCGCCCGTCATTTGTCCACCTCAATCCTTCGGAAAATGGAGGCTAATTTTCCATCGAGTTATAGCAATGTCACCTGTACAACATCAAAAAGTGTGACGTTCAGCATGTTTTCTGAAAGTGTGACTAGTGATGAAGCGCAGAAAATGATTTGTTCAATGAAGGCGAAGAATTCGACTGGTGTGAAAAGTGCTGTTGAAAATGTGGCAGGTCCTCTTGCTCATCTCATAAAACTATCAGTTCAATCAGGACGGTTTCCAAAATCCTGTATATAAAAAAGAAGAAACAAACATTGAAAACTATCGACCTATATCTTTTAAGTTGTTTCTCAAAAATTTTTGAAAAAATTGTATACAATATAATTAACTGATACTTAAAAAAATTTGCTAGTGGAAAATCAACATGGCTTTCGACCAGCTCGATCCACTGAAACAGCGGTTATTAACTTTTTGGATGTGGTATATATGGAGTTGGACAATGGTGGCTATGAAGCAGCCATGTTCTTTGAACTGACATCGGCGTTTGATAGTGTAGGGCATGGGTTTGTAAAAGAAAAACTGTATAGTTTGGGTATTCGTGCTTTTATGTTAGATTGCATATGATCCTTCCTGTACGAGCGCAAAATAGTTGTTACTGTAGATGGACACACATCATATGAATATGTCCTAAAGATTAGAGTGGCTCAGGGTTCAGTCCTTGGACCTCTTATTTTTAGTCTATTTATTAATGATCTACCCACGTTTGTCAATCCCGGCATTGTAGTGATTTATGCAGACGATACCTCTGTTGTAGTATCAGCGAAATGTAAAATTTTACTTCATCAATATGTTCTAGAAATTAAAAGTTCGCAATGTCCAAATGGTGTTATCAAAATCATTTAATGTTGAACTGAAATAAGATTAAATACCTGTTTTTTAAAAGTGAGGATATTAGTGTAACAAAATTCTTAGGACTTCATGTCGATTACAGTTTAAAATTAAATTATCATACAGAACAAGTTTATAAAAAGCTAAATTGTGCTTATTATGCTTTAAGTAGACTTAAACCGATTTTATCACGTCAAGCTATGATGAAAGTGTATTATTCATAAGTTTACTCTCATGTCAACTATCATGTGATCATATGGGGTACAGCGGTAGATGTCAGCAAAATTCTTCTATGAACTGAAATGGGATATAATTGAGTTACTTTACTTGTCTTATCCTAACTTACAGAAAAAAAATCAGTGTGGACACAGGTATGAAAGTTTTCTATGGGAGTATAAACCCCGATGGCCCCACGGTTCCGACGCCTATGATTGCATGTAGGAAAGGTGCAACTTGTACGTGATACAATAAAATGTGGATTACGCGATACAACTCAACCTCAGATATAAAATACTGCAATTATTTCGATAAGAGAAATAAGAAAAGTTGCATAATAATTGTCCAAATGGAAAGTTTTTAATGTTATTTATTTGTTTTTTACGATTTGAAATAGATGTAGTTGTTTCAGAAATCAGACATTTTTTAAATATTTTATAAGAAAATTAAAATTACGAAAAGCAAGCCTAGACTGAAACTATAAAAACTATACCAAAAGTTTTCGGTGGGTTCATGAGGCCAAAAACCGAATTTATTTTTCTCGTTATGAATCTTTTGATTTATTAAAGTAGATGATAAACTCAAAGAAAAGGAATACTGAAACCTTCCAGTCTTCCAGACTAACATAATAAAGGCAACTATTTTTTGAATAATACCTTTTAGTTTTTCATGTGCCAAGCATTTTTGCAATGTCCTCCTACTTTATTACATTGTTTGCTAATAGAATCCGAGGTAACTAGTAAAACCGTTTCGATTAGTGTAAAAAAAAAATTGAACGCATTTGTATTTTCCAAAGCATTTTCTGACTCGATCCACCGGAAAACCCCTACGAATAACATACGATTTTTTAATTAGAATCAACTATCGATGTTAGCAGAGTGGATAAATTAGTGACAAAAAAATTCACTAGCGATCCTGGATTCATATTTTTTTAATTGTATAAGCAGTAGTTTACTTAGCCCTACCCAGTTTTAACTTTTAACACTTTTTTGTAGACAAGTACCTACATTGATCCACAAAAAATGCAGTTGCGATTTTGTATTTTCTGCATCAGTTAGAATTTTTTTATTAACCACGTGTTAGATAATCTAATATAATTATTATTTAATTCTCGATCCAGCTTAATAAACGCTCAAAATAAATATTACTGAATTATCTTTATCAATATTCATTTCGAAATATTACACCAAATAAATTATGCGTTTCAGAAAAAATAACGTATTTTATCCTTTTGTTTAAAACGACAATAAGTGCTTCACGTTCCGCATTTTTCTTACTTTTCATTGACAAGATCCTTAAGTGTAGATACATCGCTAATACGGGAAATACGATGTAATCTAATCTAATTCTAATCTGTTGTTACCTGCGGAGTAAATTAATTAAAAATAAACTTGCCATCATGTGATAATTCTCCTGCGAACATTACAATCTATTCTTTGTGCAAGGGCAAGGTGACATTTGAAAATAAATTACGGCGTTCTTCATGTCCTACCCACGATATTAGTTACAATATTTATAATTTACTTCCTCAACGTACCATATTATTCTATGATATTGATTCAAGGATAACACAGATAGAGTAAAAAAATGGAAAAACAATCCTAGACATGACGAAAAACATTTCTAAGGCTTCTGATCATATCCTAAATTCCTCCTTGCGGTTACTAATTGGCCAGAAGTGCTGTTATTTGAAGCACTAGAATTGTTACATAGAAAAGCTTTTCGAATTTTATCGAATGATGGTATTTTTCCATATTTACAATTCGAATATTTGTTTAAAATATCAGTTTTGTTCATTGTAATTGAAAGCTCTTTCACGGCACCTTAAAAGCAATTTCAAGGTAAATAGGGGCACAAATTAATAATTTTTTTAATAAAAATACAACCAGGAAGTAACAAAACACGAATAAATATAAAGTTGCTGCTTTAATTTTGATTGGGAGCCAAACACTAAAAGACAAATGAAAAAGTGGTAGAACAATTTTAAAAATACAGTACGCTATTGCTAAATCATTAAGTAATAAAAACGCAATATAACAGGCAATCTTAACAATTTCAAAATTATATAAATCCTGTCAAATGGTTTGAAATATGCTAAACAAGAGATTTATTAAGGCAATACTTGAGAGTTTTAAGCAAGATAACCTTGCCAAATTTATTGTTGTTTTATTATTAACAAATAAAAGTAAAAGTAGTCAACAATTTGTACTTAACAGACCGTTTAAAATCCACATTTATCAAGACAGCGAAAGAAATTGTTCAGAAAATTCCATTCAAATAAATTCATGGATTCATCTAGAAAAAATTATTATACAATATTCCAAAAATAATCAAAATTGTTCGATATTTTTCATCGTTATCCAAATTATACATACTCACAACTTTTATCGACATTTATACGCACATACGTTTTTCAAGATTATGAATTACAGTTTGTTATCTTTCTCTGCACATTATTCATCACATTTCGTAGATTAAACGGAGAACAAATCCTTATGACCTGACGCAGACGTTTCCCGTAAGCAATGGAAAAATTACGGTGGTAGGTGCTAATTAACATAATTAGTATTTATGAAAAACATGGCTCAAATTGAATTCATTGTATTAAATTTTCTAAAAATATACCTTTGTCCTTGTATGTCACCGATGATATATTCGGTTGTGGCGAAGAAATATTTTGGCCCATTGTGATGCACTCTTGAACAAATGTTAACACTCGTCTGATTCTAAAATTTAAACACACATGGCTTTACCGGCGCTTATTATTTTTTAAAAACAACAACTTAAACAACCTACTCGTTACTGCTTATCACAACAACTAAAGTACTACACTGTGCACACAAAAAACAAAACAATATCGCTAGCTCTAAAGATAGCAGCTTGGAGTAGGTCCGAACTGTGAAAGAGAGAGGGTAAAAATGTAAATCATATTGTTTAACAAAACGCTACTACGTTTGATAAAAAGTGATGAGTCTAGAGATTGTTGTAAATAGATCCATAAAAATTAATTAAATCGTTCCGAGATATGATACAGCGACCTCTAACACTACATAGTTCGCAAATACTTGTTAAACGTGTTCTTAATATGAACAGATGACACTTTTTAAATTTTTGTTTAAAATTATCGACTTGAACCTTGGAATTTACTTTTTAAATATTATTTGATCTGATTTAATTACTTTTCTTAGCGAGTAGTATGAGTTACTGCATGGGAAATTTACCATAATATAATCTTTAAATTTATAAGATTATAAATATGATTGTGAAAAATCTTTGAGTCAGTTGCCAACAGTTGTTTATTTTTCTCACTAATAAAACAATGTTATGAAGGTGGCCAAAACCGAATTAATTGAAATGTAAAATGATATTATTTATTTCTGTAGCCCACATGTGTATAAGAAAAACAAAAAATGAATGTCTTATTAATAAAGCAGTTCTCCTCCAGTGAAATGAGTAGAAATTTTCACTTCCCAGAAATGTCATTGTATTTTTAAACGTATTCAATTGTTTCGTTATTACGAAGGGCACTTCTATTAAAATTTCAAGGCTGTTGCGACTTTCCGTCTGCTCTTATCACAGGTGGTAACAACAACCTTTTTCACATAAAAATACTTACGTTGTTAACCGACGTCTAGTCATTACCATCGCAAACCGATAATCTCAATTAATATTATTACAATATTGAATCCAAATTTCAATTTAACCCCGTTGTCTATATTTAGTTTGATAAGTAATCAGTTATTGTACAAACAAGCGTATCTGAATTACAAGAGATGATATTCCAAGGCTTGTGATGTAAACCAATAAGCGATTATTAATTTGATAAAAACCACAATTACCTAAAAATATGAAAATCTATAGAAAATTGGAACTTGAAATTAACAACATATCCCATGTCAGTCATAGTAGAATTTTGCAACACCGCATATGCATTTTTTGGAGTGAAATGGAGCACAAATTGAGAGTTTCTGGTGGGTTTTCTTAGCTCAAAACGTGTCGCTAGGATTTAGTTTAACACACAATTCTTTTCTAATACAGAAACTCTCAATTTGTGCTTTATTTTTCACTGCGAAAAATATATTCAAATGCGCTGTTGCAATTCTACTATGAACTGAAATGGGATATTATAACGGTATTCGTAATCAAACACAATTACCATTTTCATTTTATTTAAAGCAAGTCGATTTGCAATTATTCACAAAATAATAGATACAAATTTAAATAAAACTAGATGCAACAAATAATAAACACGAAAGTTCACCAGTTTCTCATTTGCATTTACGAAGTAAATAGTAATTAAAAAAACAAATAAATTAACTGTTGTTTGAAAAACACTTTTAACTCCGGATTCCACAACATTGAATTTATTAAAATAAATCGTTACCATTTGTAAATAGCTTCAGAAATTACATACAGGGTTGGGCAAAAGTATGGAACGTTTCGTGCCTAAACTATGTACCCTACGAAAAAACTAATTAGTACATCAACTAATTTAAAAATGTGATCATTTTTTAAAAATGGAAAAATAATTTTTTCCAAATTCTTTTTAGTTTTCGAGTTATTAAAAAAAAATTCAAATTTCAAATGGCACCCTATTATGGTGATTTTTTGGTAAAGGATTATGCCCTACGAATTACTTCTAAGTCATTACCATCGTTTTTGAACCAGTTTTTTTTTAATAAATTATTAAAATTGCGGTCCGAACTCATTACGAAGATATTTCGAATTTGGACGAAGTGATTGTATCCATGGAAGTTTTTAATCCACTAATTTGATTTGTCATACTTTTCGCAATTATAAACATCCATGGATACAACCACTTCGGCCAAGTTCGAAAAACCTTCGTAATGACATCGGAACGCAACTTTAATAATTTATTTAAGAAAAATCACTGGTTTAAAATTAATTTTATTAAAGTAGAAGTTGTTTTTAGAGCTTAATCTTTTACCAAAAAAATCGCCATAGTAGGGTGCCATTTAAACGGAACTAAACGGAATTTCGAAAAAATGTATTCTTAAAAAATGATCAACTTTTTAAAGTAGTTGATGATGTACTAGTTAGTTTTTTCGTAAGGTACATTCGGTTCACTTTCTTAAAAACCATTGTGGTGGAAATTGGGTACTCTTGGCATTAACTTTTATGAGTTGTCACGGTAACAGGTTAGTCAATTCCACCACAATGGTTTTTATGAAAGTGAACCGAAAGTACATAGTTTAGGTACAAAACGCTTGGTTCCATACTTTTGCCCAACAGCCCAACACTGTATATCCCAACTGTATTTTTGAAATCTTTATAAAAAAAAGTAGATGTTTAAAACAGAATCTAGATTACAATCAAAATTTTTACTAAGTGAAAGACCAATTTCATACAGAAATAGAAATCAAAACCAATTTTTATAGATTTGTCACAAGCATTAAATCTGGTGCCATTTTTATTAAAATTCAATCACTTTTCATAGTTTTTTTCTGTATGAATTAGTCTTTTGGTTCTAAAGTCACAAAAATACTCGAAAATGGCAACATCACAATTCTTATGTAAAGGAAGAATTTGAAAAATTTTGTAATTGGAATAAGATCTGCAATTTCGGACTTCCCCTTTTCCGACATGAAAGCAATTTTCCGTTAAATAATCCTTTTTATTGACCATAAAATTTCCTTTAATAACGTTAGTTACAGTTAACATCGAATGCTTAAAGTCATTGATTCTACCTTAATGGGAATGAAGGAAATGAGGAAAAATCTAAAAATTAATCTTGAAACCTACTTATTCAGAGTTGATGAATAATACGTGTAAACTCCCTCATCATATTTTTTATTCTGTATACAAATACAAATTTTCAACTTGTGCTTTAACAAAAAAATCAAAAAAATCCACATAAAAAAGAGGTAACAGTAATGCTTGAAACATTAAAATTAAGTTGGCAGCATTGGCGAGATAGAAGTTGTGCCAGATGCCAAATTTCAAATCTTCTGTCTCAGTCTAGCAAACTTAATTTGACAATCTAAAACTTTTGAGTGAAAGCATGATTGAAAAGTGGGACCTCACTACACATTTGTTGGACTACTGTTGAAAAAATGATTACATAAATAGTAAATATTTTTTTTATAAAACTAATAACTAATAAGGAAACCACATGTGCAAAATTTGAGGCAAGATATCATTATCGCCAACCTTGAGCGATGAAAATTTACAAAATAGTTTGCTGTTTATAAACAATTTCGCATAACATAAATGACAATGCAATTTTTCAAAACACCTTTCAAAGCCCCCAAATACACCACTTTTCCACCTTTTGATAAGAAAATTCATTGTCATACAAATGTATTCAAAGAATTTTATTAAACCCACTTCGCAATCTCATTTGGTATTAATAAAATTTTCCACCGGGCATAGGCCTGTTTACTTTCTTTTCCTTGCAAAACATCCGTAACAAAACTCGAAAAATTGTGAAATAATTTATGCTCTGTAAGTCGAATGAGCTGCAGATACGGTCTCTGATGCTAATGGGCCCCAGGCCCCCACACTTACCGTTTAGCGACCAAATATGCGAGGGCAGCGAATGTGCAGCGTAGACCCGGCCCAGGGCGATGCTGGAGGCGGCGGAGGCCAGGGCCCCTGCCGTGTCCTCGGCTGAGCTGCTGTCGGTCTCGGGGCTCGCCCCCGTGGAGACGTCGAAGCTGGCCCCCGTAGCCGGAATGGCAATGGTTTCGTGACTAGTGTGCAAGTCGGGGACGCTGGATAGGGAGCGGGCCCTCTGCCGGTCGCTGGACATGTCCATCCCCAGCGACCTCATGAAGCGGAACCCCGGGGCTGTGACCACCTCCGAGCTGCTGCTCGTGGAGAAGGCCCTCGTGCGGGGGCTCTGCGCCCCGTTCGCTGTACTCGGTTTAGCACCCATTGTGTTATTGTTCTACACAGTCACCGCACTATTTACATGTTTACGGGACAAAACACTCCGTACTCGTCATAAATTTCTTGCAAAAAAATCACCTGATTTGACGAATGACATCGCCTTTGTTTATGCGAAGAAGAACGCGAGGGGGCTGACACTCACTCCAGGATTTAAACCGACAGCAGGATAAACACTTCACGCATTGGCAATGGCCAATACGAATTTTTTAATCTCAATTTCATGGTATTTTGCACTTACAGTTTGACAAGAATGAAATACACACAATTATCAACAGATGTCAGATGATGGATGAGGGCCGACTGCGCGACGAACCGACACGGAAAAACACGACCACAAATTTGGCCCTTTTATGTCCCAAAAATTTTACAAAACCAATCAACAATTATTCCACAAGTAGTCAGTAATTAATCCAATCCATTACAAAGCACTTAAAAAATTAATAATGGTGCAACCCACCGAACACCTTTGCATGACCGGTTGCCTATATTAAATCAAAATTACAATAATTTATCGCAATTTTCAAAAATAGGTATTTTTTTCCAAAATTTGGTATAAAATACAAAGGGGCACCTCAAATTGGCTATGTACATCTCCATCCGCAAGCGCAATTTTGAAATCAATAGATCCAGAAACATGCGCAAGATATTTCTGTTGTAAAAATGTAAGTGCAATAATTTTCCAATATTTATTTCATCTAAAATACTTAATAATAAAACGTGTCAGTGAAGTAGGCGTCTAAATATGCATAAAAGCAATTAGAAGGGCGTTTCGTTCGAGATGGAAGAGTCCAGCGATGCGCACGGTTATTCCAAATTGGGAAAATCTCGTCGGCGAAATGATTTCCACAATAGTAACGGGTTTTCAAATATTTCACCCCCCATAGATTCGTACAATGCGGTCTATTTGTCGTTCGTCCTCGGTGGTGCTGGTTTTCTGCTCCCTTACAATAGGTAGATCAGTGAACCCTGACCTTTACCCACACGAATAATATTTGCCTTTGCAGTTTCATAATGGCAATGGATTACTTCAAAGTAAGGTATCCTGACACTCCTGTTGTTTTCGACATGTCTTTGGTGTACATCGCTGTTGCTTTTTTGACCGTTCTGGGGAATAATTTGTTGGTCGAGACTTTTACCCTCAACTCCAGAATCAATTTCGGTAGAGTTTCGCCATGTTGAAAAAATTTTCTCAAAGGATTGTTTCAGGATATATCATGTCTTTTATCACGTTGATATTTGTTGTTGTTTGCGAGGTGTGGTGGGAAGCTTTCGGAACTGCCACTTCTTACGGTGTTAACTTGGCAGCTGTGGCGGTAGTGGCAGTCGGCTGCACAGGTATTTTACCCGGTTTTTTGCAAGGCTACCAATTTGCAATTTTCAGTACAACAGTCTAGTTTTTACGGATATACAAGTATGCTGCCCGCGAGATACACCCAAGCAGTGATGGTAGGTGAAAGTAAGTCAATCAAAAATTGAAAACTCCTCCGCCAAAGTACAAATTTCAGGCGCTTCTGGAGTCTTTACGTCATCAGTACGGGTCCTTACCAGATTTTTGATTCCAGAAATCCGGGGAAGTACTATATACTTTTTCACTGTGTCAGTTTCAGCTGTAGCTACATGTTTCGCCATGTACCACCTTATCAGAAGAACTGATTTTATACAATTCTACATAGCTTTATGCGAGAGGGCTAAGACTAGGATTACGCTCGAGCCGAGCGAAGACGCGGGACTGGTAATTTATCCAAAATCCACACTCTTCTTCAACAAAAATTTGTTGTTGTTGTATTATTTTTTGTGAAATTAGCGCTTCCAGATCGAAACCAATGACGCCCAGTATGGGGTTTTGAAGATCCAGAACAGCCCCCCGCCGGGGAATACCCTCAGTTTTGCCAACCCGGCTTACGAGCCATCGGCTCCCGTCCCTGTGCCCACGTACAAAGTGGAAGACGTGGTGATTAGAGGTAGGCAAAGTGTGAGTACAGCTGGAGGACTCAGCGGCATGAAAAGTACAAAATCGCACGAAAGGGTTCAAAGTGGACTCAGTTTTGGCTTTTAGGGGGTTTGCTGGCGCGGTGGGAAATCACGAAAGCGATTCACCCGTACATGATCTCAATTTGTTTAGTTTATTTCGCCACTCTGTGTCTGTACCCTGGAATAGCTTCGGAAATTATTAGTTGTCGCTTGGGTTCATGGATGCCAATTTTGATGATGGCGTTGTTCAATGGGGCCGATTTGTTCGGGAAAATGTTAGCGTCTTCGTCCAGATACTGGACTGGTGGTAGATTAGTTCGCTGTTCAGTCGCTCGACTCATAATGATTCCTTTGATGATCATGTGTGTGGCTCCGAGAGCCAATCCGATTTTTTCGGCAGAGGTGACTGCCTTCACCTTTGCGCTAATTTTGGGTTTCAGTAATGGGATCTTGGGAAGCGTTCCCATGATTCAGGCGCCGAGTAAAGTGGACGATCGCTATAGAGAACTCACTGGTATGGTGTCGTGCTTCAATTATCATTTTTTGAGACTTAGTTTTCAGGGAATATGATGACTTTGTTGTATAATTTTGGACTAACTACAGGATCTTTAATGGCGTATTTTCTGGAATCGATGTTGAACCCTATGGACAACCATCCGTGCAGTCTCAATCATCTCCACATGAAGATGACAGAATCTCCCGTCAATATAAGCTTTACGACTGGTACCATACGCAGTACTTCGGTTACAATCATTACTTTGGCATCCACTTTATCAACTGGTGCTGACAACTCCACAGATTTTAGTCGATAAATAATAGGAACGAATGTATCTATTCTGGCTTTGTTAGACATTACAATTATTAAAAACATTAATAAAAAAATCATCATCTTATTTCACACCGATAATTCCTTGTTATTTTCCTATTAGAGTATTTTAGACAATGATTTTAGCATTGGCTAGATTTTACATGAATCCTTTTAAGATAAATTATCCGTAAATTTCTTTTGATTTTTGCTTTTGCCTGCGACTATAAAAAAACAGTGAGTCGACAATAACTTCTAGGACCATTAGTAGATTGTTTTATGAGGATTAAAATTGGCGTTTAGTTCCCGAGCTATGCAATAATTGCGAAGAACAAAACCACTTTTAATCCTAATGAAACATGTTATTTTTGCTCCAACAGTAGCAAATGATTTAAAAAATCATGGGGTGCCACTTTTTTTCCTAGTAAAAAAATAGTAGATTGTTTTGAGGATTAAAAGTGGCGATTTGTTCGACGAGCAATTAGTTTGGATTGCAAGGCGAAGCGAAGCGTAGCCGATCTATGCAATAATTGCGAGGCACAAAACCACTTTTAATCCTAATGAAACATGTTATTTTTGCTCCAACAATAGCAAATGATTTAAAAAATCTTGGGGTGTCACTTTTTTCCTAGTAAAAAAATTGTAGATTGTTTTATGAGGATTAAAAGTGGCGTTTTGTTCGACGAGCAATTAGTTTGGATTGCAAGGCAAAGCGAAGCGTAGCCGAGCTATACAATAATTGCGAGGAACAAAACCACTTTTAATCCTAATGAAATATGTTATTTTTGCTCCAACAGTAGCAAATGATTTAAAAAATCTTCGGGTGTCACTTTTTTTTCCTAATAAAAAAACAGTAGATTGTTTTATGAGGATTAAAAGTGGCGTTTTGTTCGACGAGCAATTAGTTTGGATTGCGAGGCGAAGCGAAGCGAAGCCGAGCTATGCAATAATTGCGAAGCACAAAACCACTTTTAATCCTAATGAAACATGTTATTTCTTTCTTCAACATTAGCAAATGTTTTAAAAAATCTTTTGGTTCCCAGTAAAAAAAAATTTTTTTAATCCGCCGGATTAAAATAGACCCATTGTCTTAGTAACTTTTTTCTTAGTGACAAAAACGTCAATTTTACCTTTCATAAATGGTATTAGAAATGTCAACTTTTAAGACGGTTGGAGAAAAAATATAAATTTTCTCAAAATATTTTGGCATTGACTAGTTTTTAGTCGAATCAACCATAAAATTTTCATAATTATTGCAGAAAACAAAAGGACCTTCGAATGCAAAAAAATAGTGAACCGACTTCTTACAACTTTAATCGACTTTCATGAAATTTTTAGTTTTGGCATTGACTCGTTTTTAGACAAATCATCTGTAAAGATTTCCGCAACAAAGCGTATAAAAGTCTTCGACTATAAAAAAAAACAGGAAACCAACGATCACTTCTTATAGAAAAGTAATTTTTTTCTCAAAATTCTTTGGCACTGGCTGGTCTTTAGGGGAATCATCCGTAAAGTTTTCCTAATTATTGCAGAAAATAAAGCTTATTAAAAGGGGTTTCGACTGCAAAAAAATAATGAACCGATAATCACTTCTTACAACTTTAAGAATTTTTTGGTTATCTCAAATATTTTGGCATTGGCCAACTTTTAAATGAATTTTTGTTTTGCAAATCAGCCACAAAATTTTCCTGCTTTTTGCTAAAAGCAAAGCTTATTATAAGGACCAGTTTATAGAAAGCTCAATTAAAGTTAATTGCGCTGTTAAAAGTTAACAACTCGAATAGACCAATCAAATTGGTTCAATTTGATCACATGATCAGTTAATCACATTTAATTGCGGATTAAATTAATATCGCTTCTATAAACCGGTCCTAAGTGTCTTTGACTGTAAAAAATAGTGAACCGACAATCACTTGCTTTAATGGATTTTTTGGTTTCTACAAAAAAAATTGCATTAACTAAAAAGGCCTTCAACTGTAAAAACAGTGAACCAACACCCCCTTCTTAGGGCACCAACAAATATCGAACTCTCCCTTGCATGGATACCAAAAATTATTGATCAAACAATAAAGAAGAATTTCGGATACGTTTCAAGATAAGTGTTATTAGTTGTGTTTTGAAAAATGTCTCACAAAACCTACGATTCTGAATGGAAAAAAATCCAACAACTGTTAGCGGAAACGCTTCAAAGCGAAGCTGTGCAAGTGGATCGAAGAGAACAGCGCCAATTACTGGCCACCCTCTACGTGAGATACATTTTAGTATCAAACGTCCTTTCGGAATGCGTTGATCAAATGGTACAGCCACAAAAACGAAGACTGATCCGAAAACTTCTGGAGGCAACACTTGGAAGAATCCTCGAGTTAAAATACGACCTCGTTGAAGCAGATCTAAGCGAGTGGACGCACTGTGGCGACGTCCTCGAACAACTAAAACTAACACCTGAACAAAGTGAACTGAAAGTCCCTTCTTGTTTCCGAAACGAGCGCCGAAAAGAATTACAGTATCAGAAAAACTTAATAGAGAGCGTTTTGGGCAAGTTGGGTTTCCTTGATAAGCTAGAAACCAAACCCCCGATGAGTGAACAACAAGCCATTTTAATTATTCAAGTGCACGAAAGGGCGAGACAGGGCCGACTCAGGGCACAATTCATGCGAGAAATTAGAAACATGAAAGAGAAAACTAAACCAGTGGTGGGTGAAGGGGGTGACGAAGACGAACAAAGGGGAGGGATTAGTTTACCGGCAGCTTTGCGTATACAGAAAATATGGAGAGGGTATGTGGCTCGAAGAGCCACTCGACGAAGAAAACTCCAAGAAATGTTATTGATTGGGATGATACCACCACCAAAGACACAAAGTGCTGAAGCACTCAAGGATTTAGAAATCAAGGAGTACCGACGATGCTTGCAGGAAAAAAGACAGTTGGAATACGAGAATGACGTGAAGAAATGTAGGGAACACATGGAAAAATACCAAAGAGGGGTGGTTTTGGAACAGTTGAGTGACCAAGTGAGGGGTTGGTTACATGAGTATAAGGCACAAACTGGGAAAATACCGGAATACACCGGATCTGAGAGAGCTGCTTCCAGATTATTGTTTAGCAGACAAGGTTTTACTTCGCGTATGCTTAATTTTTAATTATTAGAATGTTCGTAGGTACGGACAGTGAAATGAGCAAATCCACTCAAATTTCATCCAAGGATTCGAAAACCAAAAAAGACAAGGGGCCAAAACAGAAAGAAGCCAAGCAAGAAGGCGAAGAAGGAGAGGAAGTCAGTACTAAAGCAATGGTTTCGGTGTTTGTGCCCGAACTGAATGCTCGCAAAGAGGAATACGATGAAATTTGGAAGAACAAAGACGAGTCGGTAAATCCCAAACAGTTCCATTACATGGATATAATAGAACACGAACAGATGACTAGTATGGAAAATGAGCTAAGGAAAGTGGTTGATGAAATGATGAAAGGAGAGCTATTATTGCTGCAGGTAATGTTTTATTTATTGAAACAAATAATTGTTTTTTCATGCTGGCAGGAAGCAATGGATAAGGATCGAGGGCATAAAGGAAAAAAGAAAAGTAGTAAAAAAACTCGAAAGGGCGGTAAGAAGGGAAAGAAGAAAAAGGAGAAGGACTTGACTCCTGACCGAACTACTGAATCACTTTTTGAGGAACTAGTAGCAAACGGGATTATCAAAAAGTAAGTAATCAATATTATAGAGTCGAATAATTGTGCTATTACTTAAAGAAAATTACGAAAGGTTTTCGTTTGAACATTTATTCGAAAAAAAAAATTACTCTCTCTTGAACAAGTTTCAACACTTCTTAGAATCTTACCTTGCAATATCTACTGCAAACACATTAACTGATGATAAAGTCTATTTCACTTAATAGAAGTTACTGGTTATTATGTTTTATTGTGTTAATATAGGTGTGTAGGTGTTTTGTAAAGATAAACGTAAAAAACAAAACCAAAGGCGTTGTTTTATTAGTGCGCCTCTTATTTTATTTCTTTGAATGTATTGTTAAGTAATTTTTAAAAGCTTTTATTTAGCTCACAATGTTATCTTTCTGTCTGCTATTTTTTCGGAGCCAAATTTGAAAGGGTTCCTGTTGTCCCACTGAAGTGAAATTTGGCATACTTACATAATCTGCGTGACAATGCAATCCCATGTAATTAAATACCCCCTAAATGGGTTAAATGGGGTTTAGGTTATGTTTACAAAGGAGTTCTCGATTTGTAAATTTGAGAGGGTTCCTGTAGTCGCAATGAAATAAAATTTAACATGCTTACATAATCTGCGTGACAATGCAATTCTATACAGGCTGTAAATGAAATAAGTACATTAATTTTAACTGGTAACAGAACTCGCCAAGACCAACAATTTTTCCTAATAACTTTTTTTCCAAAACGTTTTAGTTTTTGAGTTAAAATTATTTTAAAATCTTACACAATTTTCTTACACGCCACTGGAAACAAAGTTACCTAGTCGATAAGATTACCGTTTCCAAGCAAGTTTATGAAAATTAAATTAAATTTATTATTACTTTTCTTTGTTGGAGCATTTCATGAAAGGTTCGTCAATTTGTAGGAGGAAAAAATGATTTTCAAAAATGCGATTTTGAAAAAATGGTACATAGAAAAAGTGTTTTGTCTTGATGAGTTCTACCACTGGTTAAAATTAATGTACTTATTTCGCTTACATCCTGTATAGTTAATTACCCCCTAAAGGTGTTAAATGGGGTTTTAAAATTTTAGGTTATGATCACAAAGGGGTTCTCGATTTGTACATACCGTAACTTATACCGACATAGACGGTATGTTGGTTATTTGGACGTCACGGCAGATGCAGTGTAATAACAATAAATCTATGCAATTAATAAAGACTAAAAAGCAAAAAATAAAAATATATAAAAAATGTTTTTTAAAAAAAGCTTTTATTTAAAAGATGCACTAAAAAGTAAAAAATAATTTATTTCAATCACAGGAGAATATTTTTTTCTTACAGGTTAAAATTCTAAAATTTATAAAAGCTTTGGGAGTTACGAAACTACGGCATTACAGAATTACTTTGTTCAGTTGACAACTCCCAAAGCTTTTATAAATTTTAGAATTTTAACCTGTAGGAAAAAATATTCTCCTGTGATTGAAATACATTATTTTTTACTTTTTAGTGCATCTTTTAAATAAAAGCTTTTTTAAAAAACAGTTTTTTATATTTTTTTTATTGTTTACAAAAGGTGTCCAGAGGTTTATTTGGACGACTTCAAAGGAGAGCGTTCTTACAGCTATCCTGTGGTATACAACAAAGGGAGTGAACGACCGATCGCTCTGGGGGACATGAGGCAAATTGTGGCTGAATACTGCGTGATACCACTGCTTTCCCCACAATTACATCAAACTACTCCACACATAAAGTCATTAATGATAGGTGGCCCCAAAGGAAGCGGCAAAGATATGCTGGTCCATGCGATTTGTAATGAAGCAGGAGCTGTTCTTTTCGACTTAACTCCGTCCAACATTGTGGGAAAATATCCCGGAAAGTCAGGATTGACGATGTTAATTCACTTGGTGGTCAAAGTGTCGAGACTGTTGCAACCATCGGTAATTTACATGGACTGCGCCGAAAGACCTTTCGTGAAAAAAATTCCAAAAACGGACAAAACCGACCCCAAACGACTTAAAAAAGATTTACCAAAAATTGTAAAAAGTTAGTTTACTCCGAATTTCGGGAAAAGTATTAAATTGGAATAGATTTCAGTCCCGAAGATCGCGTAATGTTGATAGGCGTTTCAAACTGTCCGTGGGAGAGCGACCAAAAATTGCTCCAACAAGTGTACCAGAAATTTATTCTTGTTCCGAAACCCGATTACAGCTCACGGTATTGCGTTTGGAGTTATCTTTTGAGCAAATATAGCGCCATAAGCTGGCAGTTTGACACCAGTGTTGTCAGTAAAATCTCAGATGGATTTACGATCGGTAATGAGCAATTATTTAAACTGGAGTAACTAATCTACTTGCAGGCTCAATTGTAAGTACTTTTGAGGAGGTCATGACGATAAAGAGAATGTTGCAACTGAGAGTACACCCGTTGAGTCCTTTGGAACTTGTCAATGTCTTGTGTAAGAAAATACCGATTTACAAAGAAGAAGAAGAGGCAATCGAAACTTGGTGGGCAAAAACACCACTTTGTCGAAGACGGGCACGAGCTGTTGAGGTTTTGCTGGAGGAAGAAGCGGAGCTTCAAGCCAAACAAGCGAGCACTAAAAACTAGTTGTTTTAAGTTTTTAAGTTTTAACTTGAAAAAATAAAATAATGATTCCAAATTATTGGTTTTTATTTTAAAAAATTCAACAGATCTTTTTCTGTTGTGCTATTTTCCTGAAAAAGCACTTACATCACACTAATGAAATATTAATTAGAACTTGTTTAAAAATACAGAGGAATTTTTGTTATTTTTTAATTGTTTGTACACCTAAATGGTAAACCAGTGTAGCTTACTTTAAAAAACAACATGTAAAGTTTACGAATGTTTTTGTAAGATTTAAGAAAATAATTTTAACTTTATAATTAGATTTTTCTTCTAATCTTATAAGGAAGCTGTCGCAAGAATGACGAAATTTATCTGAACACTAACTGTGCACTGCAAAGAGATAAGCATACATTTAAATAAAACTTGATAAACAAAAAGATATCGACATTACATAACACCAAAAAAATGTTTTTAGAGCTAATTTGCCTTTTGTCTAATTAATTACATTCTGATTTGTGTTTTTATTTTATGAAATTCTGAACAAACAAGTAAAAGTTTCAAAAAATGAGAGTTGTACTGAATTCTAGATAACGTAAATGTGTCCCGTTTTAGTAAAAATCAATGACTTCAATACAACCTTTTCTCACAGCGAAGGTCATCTCTGCGTCACTAAAGTTAGTTGTCCCCTTTAAAAACAAAATAAACTTCAGGAAATTTTCTGTTGAATAAATATTCGGTTATGCATGAGTATTATAATGAAACAGTTACTTTTTTAAACACTCGATCACGTATTAAGAGGAAATTAATGTAAATAAATTAAATTAGTCGTTTGCGTCTTCCAGTTTTTGTCAGAATTTTTTCTAAAACAATTTTAATAAAATTCCACTCAAAATTTCGAATAATCAAAGATTTAGACTTTTATACGCAACAATAAAAAGTAAAATCTTAAGAGTAGGTATTCAAAAGCAATGATTGTAGTTTTTTGAACAAGATAATGGAGGGTCTTTTATTAATTCTCGGGTATTTCCAGAAGAAATTTTTCCAGCGATACCTGTCTTGACAGTGCTGGTCAGCAATCGCCTCACCCTAATTAAATCACAAAAATTTCCACTTTCATAAAAGTTAAACTCAGGTTTTTTCAAAAACAAATAAATCGTTCTACTATTACAGTTCACTCACTTTAAAAAAGTTAGCAATTTGTGCAATTATTAACAAAATAATAATTAAACACTGAATATAATTTGTTGTTGCTAACTTGATGACAAAAGTTACAATTTAACTTACAATCACTCAGTAGATTGATAAAACAAGAAATTCGTACTGCAATTATTTCTTGAAAAAACACTTGATGCCAGAAAAACTGGCTACACCTGTTACAATTTTAACAATTGCAGAATAATCTAAAATTAAAAGTAAAAACAAATTACTCAACACTAGCTACCCATTATCGATATTTTATTTTTATTAGATTGTGCAGGTCACTCATACGATATTTTTTTAATATCTGTTTTGGAAATCCAGATTCAAGTTCAATTTTGCTTTTAGACACTGACATTGCTTCGCTGACCTCGTTGATAATTTGACCGGACAAACGAATATTTACACTGTTGTAATAAAAAATTATTTTTGCGTGATAGGACTGATAGGTTAATAAATGACAAATAAATTGTGTGACTACAACAATCGTTTCATCATATTTTTGCATGGATTCTAGTTTATCTATTCACAAATTAATTTACTTAAAAATAAATAAAAACAACCGAGTTATCTATGAATCATATAAAAACAGATTTTTTATAACCGATATCTATTTGTTGTCCAAATCTAATTTAACAAAAATAAAAATTCGCAAAAAAATCGAATAAACAAGGTTTGAAATCTTCGAACAAAACACGCAATTATCAAACAAATGTTCGCTTGATTGTTTAAAACAGCAATTTCATGTAAAAAAGCAGAACAACCACCACAATAATGATAATAAATGTTCGCAATAATGGATTGCCATGTCTAGATTAAAAAATCCGACGTGTACGTGCCCCTGAAAATTTTATTTTACGACCCCAAAACAATAGTCGATATTTTTATAAAATTTCAGAAATGTCAATAAAACATGTATTTTCAATTTATTCATCTCATCATATCTTATTTACCTATATCCTTGAACTTGAGTAGGTGTTGTACACTTGACTTGGTTATTTCAAATAGCTTCATCGGAAGCTATGTAATTATCTCATGATTTTCAAAGGTTTCTGCGACCCTGACAAAATTAATAACTCGATTTTACAAATAAACAAAACCTTAAACGTGAACATTTCAGCAAGTACCTAACCGATCCTTAAAATTTGTTGCGGCTACGGCCGTGTTGTAGGTAATTAAATTACCGAAATATCGGAAGAACTGACCCAGTACCGATTTCAATAAGAACTTAACTTTCTGTTCTAGTTTTCGCAGGTGCAATGAACCGACTGTCATCGTGTGATGATCACGCCATTGCCATTAACGTTTGTAATTTGTTGTGATCTACCATACAACAGATTAAAGCGATTAAAAGTTGAATCGGTACCACTTTCTGATAATCGAAATCACGTTTTTGGTAATGTATACTTGTCGCGATACACTTATTCAACCCAATCCGACCATTAGGTATCTATTTCTCCCTTGAAAATAAGATAGCATTCATTACGTCGTTATCACTGCGGCGTTTTGTAAGCAAACGTAATTGATAAAAAAAGCAAACGGTGTTAACTGTCACTTTGGGTTAAAAATTAGCAATCAGCTTACATTTCAAAAACTTAACTGGCATTGGAAATTTACGAGCATAGAAGCTTCAAGAATAATTTATTTAAATCTGTATTTATCACTAAAATCTCTAAAGTGAAGTTAAACATGTTACAAATTTTCTTTTACATGCAATACCCAAAAATATATTCTCAAACCTTGAAAGAATTGAGCACGGAAGTACCCAATTTTGTACTTAAAATTAAAAAAAGCAATTTTCCAAAATTTGTGATCACTCGGGATGTAGTATACGTATAGTTCGCTTATTTTACAAGCACAGGACTTGTGAAACACCCCGTGTATGACAATTCTCTAAAGTTCCATTCTTCGCTTTATTCGAAAACACAAGAGATAATCTCGTTCAAACATAACATACAAAAGTTTGCAATATTATTTTAAAATATTTTAACTTTCAAAGACCATTTTTATTTAAAAATTGATGACCTATTTCTCATAACAATTTTTCATAAGCTTCCAGATCCTTCTTTATATTAATAATAAATTCTAATCAAACATTAGACGGACGTTTCGGCATTAAGCTGTATGATAAGAGTTATTAACAAAGAAGAATCTGAAAGCCATTTATGGCTACTAAACTTTAATATATTTCATAATATTTGTGGCAATAAACACTAGTATTTTTCTTCAAAAATCGTCCTTTGTTACACGAATCACTCAAATATCAACCCTTAAGGATACTATTAAATCCTAATTTTTCATAATACTAAAAGTCGGGTACCGTATTTAGTTAATTTAATTAAAATAAAATAAAAAGTTTCCAATAATCTTATACAGGGTGGGTCATTGATATGGGCGTTCTTGATTGCACCTACACCGTCAATGATGTCGAAATGAGTCAAAGGACACTGCAAATGGGAGGCCAAAGTGCATTTTCTAAAATTATTTTGCTCCCCACAGGCTGTTCCATTTTTACAGTGCAGCCTGTAACATAGTTTTTTTAAATGGAACCCCCTGTATATTTATACATATTTAATTTGCACTTTCTTAGGCTTTACAAATATATTCAACCTTTTTTGTAATTTGCTTTAACCGTTCAGAAGTTATTTAATTTTTTCTACAATTTAGTGTGTCTGCAGGCACATTATTAAAAAATCGCAGTGCGCTTAGTTTTCGAGATATTAAGTTGGGACTTTACCAGTGTGTTTCGATGGCAAGATTGTCCATTTTCATTGTAGCGTCTCCTTGCTGTGAGACATTCATTTTAGGACAATTTGAAGGACCATAACTTGTTTTTTTTTAAATATAACACCCCCTGTATTCTATTACTAGATCCTATTCAGTGTCTCATTTTACATCTTTTCTACCTCTTAAGTTTTTTCCTAAATGTTGTTAGTTTGGGAGATAATTCGGTTTTTCTGAAGAATGCACACAAAATATCTTGAATATTAACGTACAGTTGGATGCAATAAAAACGGAAAATTGAATGTTCTTTAGATTGAAACAGATTTTGCTTGTCAATTTGACAACTGCCACATTCAAACAATTTTTCCTCTAATCGCACAGTGAAATTAGGCTGGAATTGTTTAATAATTTTATGAAAACTACCGGCTCAGAAAATTTGTTGTCTGCGTTAAATTTGTCAAGTTCTGATTAATTGTCACTTCTAACTTAACCTTTTAGAAAAAAGCCATGTTCAAACTATGGAAAAATATAAAAATCTGATTTTCATGCTATGACGTTTTCTGTTTTTATTGCAACCAACTGTACGTCATAAAAAACAATAACTTCTGACATACCAACATCAAACTGGCGTTTATTGTACATCACGTTTTGATTTTGTTGTGAAAATAATTTTTTCATGTAAAATGCATACAATCTCATCGAGATATAAACTCTAATTTTGACAAAAAATTATTAAACAAAAATGAAAGAAACGACGACTCTACCAGAGAAAATATGCAAGAAAGAATTATAATAGTATATTATGATACGAGTTTTATAAGACGCATTTTGTCGCACGCATGGAATTGGGGCACGACGAGCGCAGCGAGGAGTGCCATAATGGAGTAAGTGCGACAAAATGCCTTATAAACGAGATATCATACACTATTTTTTCTACTTTGCACCTTTTTTAACAAAAAAAATCAATTTCGAAATTTAGGGAATTTTGTGGCAGTTGACAGCATTTGCGTGGATCATGAAATTAAATTAATAATTTGGATCGTCATTAGTTTATTCGTAAAATGTATTCTGAAAGTGTCCAAGACGTTTTGCAATCTATCTGCCCCTCAACGAATACGGGCTTTTGTGGCAAATACGCGGAATTTGAACATTGGCCTAAGGAGAATGGGATTTCAAATTACTCACTTGCACTGGCTTATGAAGTCATGTTTGTACACTACTCGAAAGGTGTTCGAAGGGACTACGTATCAGGGTTGGTACAAAAGCCTCTAAAGGTTCGAAATTGATTCATTTAATTAAATTATCACTTGAAACAGGTGACGATTGACACTGACACTTCTCTCAGATAATTATCAAAAAACTAGGTTGCCATCATTTTCCAACTAAATTACCCTGGTTTTTAGTGTAATTATTATAGCACTCCCTTGGATATTACGAAACCCAAATGGCGTATCGTAATGACCTCAGTACGAAACAAAAGTAGAAAAAGGTTTTTTATATATCCCATTTCAGCTCATTAGAAGCGGTGAATTTTTAAAAAGAATTGACGAATGTAGTGCTTTGTTTAAGAAAGCCGTCATTTTAAACAGTTTTGTAATTGTAAGTAAAATGATATCGCTATTGATTTGTTATACCTCAGTAAATATTTGTTTATTTCCTTATTTCTCCATTGTAAATTTCTTTCATTTTTATTTAATAATTTCTTGTCAATGTTTATATCTCCTTGAGATTTGTAGATTTGCATTTTACGCGAAAAAAATCATAAAAACGTGACATACTATAAATGCCATTTTGACATTAGTATACCAGAATGTATTGTTTTTCATAGCACCCTTCATTAGCATCCAAGAGATTTTGTGTGTATCTTTCAGAAAAACTGATTTATCTCCCACACTATCACCTTTTAGGAAAAAACTTAAGAGGTAAAAAAGATGTAAAATGAGACACTGAATAGGACCTAATAATAAAGTACAGGGGGTGCTATTTAAAAAAAAAAGTTACGGTCCTTCAAAGTTTCCTAAAATGAATTTGTCACAGTAAGGAGATGCTACAATGAAAATGGACGATCTTGCCACCAAAAGATACCTCAAACAGTTGTTTACATATGGACAAAGTCCCAACTTGATATCCCAAAAACCAATAAGGGTACTGCGATTTTTTAATAATGTGCCTGCAGACGCACTAAATTGTAGAAAAAATTAAATAACTTCTGAACGGTTAAAGCAAATTAAAAAAACTAAAAGGATTTTTAAAGCTTAAAGAAATGCAAATAGAAATATGTACAAATATACAGGGGGTACCATTTGAAAAAACTATGTTATAGGTCCCACTGTAAAAATGGAACATCCTATATAGAGCAAAATAATTTTAGAAAATGCCCTTTGGCCTCCCATTTGTAGTGACATTTGACTCATTTCGATATCATTAACGGTGTAGGTGCAATCGAGCACGCCCATATCAATGACTCACCCTGTACAACTAGAAAAAAGTGCTTCTTTAAAGATCTAGTTTCTTGTTCAAGTAAAACTAACTACCGGATTAATTCATGATTTTCAACATTTTTTTAAAGAACAGGCGCGTATTACACTTAAAACACGCAAAAAAAAACAATTCCACATAATTTTACATAACATTATTATTTTTTAAGGGGTTGATGAATCAATAATCTTAAAAAGTATTCCCAGAATTGGCTCTTCCAGACAACCTTTAAAGACAATTAAAGCACCTGAAACAGCAATCAAAGACAATAATTTCGTTGATGGGTTATTTGAATGTTGAATGATTCTCATGTATCGACCAGACTTTTTCAACGGCATTCACGGGGCACGAGCAAACCACGCAAACACACCATTGGCTGTGGCGCATGGTCTGACATAGGACCACATCCCGTGGCAGATAAATGGCAAGCGCACTGTTTGGATATTCATTTCGCGAGTACAACGCGTTGAACGCGAATTTATTAGAATATTATTTATAATAGGTGTGTTGTGCTTATTGTGATATCTGTGGATTATTTAGATTTATTTAGGTAAGAATTATTTGAACTTGATTGATCCACCTTGATTTTATTTTATGGAACGAAACACCGGCTCATTTTCTATAGTAAAATACACCTTAACTACAAACAATTGACGATTGTAATCTGTTGCAATTTCGTGTTTTTCCCATGAAACATTTAAATTGATATCACATTATTTGAATCACCCAACAGTTATTACTTCATGTTTGTTTGTTTGGACACAGCTTAGGTGTCCATTAATTTATGCATGATACGCCACTGCTTTAATCGAAAATTAAATTCAAATACGCTAATAATTTTTCTCACTCAAAATTCAGTCACTAGAGCATTTTTTATGTGTAGCTACTTAAAATTTACTACTCACATTTATTAACGTAAATAATTTTTATGGTCAGTTGCAGTTGTAATAAGCCTTCTCATTTTTGTTGCCAGAAAAAGTAATGCTTTTCCAAATTTATTTCTATTTATCTAGTTTTCCTAATTACATCTATTGATTGGGAAATCCGTTGTATACATACAAAACCCAATTATGGTCAGTTTCCTTTTAAACTCTTTATTATAAGGAACAGCAACTTCCAGCCCGTAGGGAATTAAAATTGATAAAATATTATTGATTTAACTATATTCCGCGTGTAAGTAAATATACACAACAAATAATACCGAGAATAGCTGAGTTTAACCAGGTAAATATTGTTTCAATATTGTCAAATACCTAACAAGTTTACCTGTTGGAAACAAATTATGTAATTAGAATATTAAATCCTAAAATAAAACTTATTACTTTTTGCCATCTGAATTACACAATTAATTTAATTAAATTTACAAGACTGTTAACACTGAATTTAAAAATTTAATTGATAAGATTTTATAGTATGTGGAAATCTGAACTTATATCTCATCTTACCTGTTTGTTTAAACCAGTAATAAAAAAATAATGAAAACATTAATAATTTTGTATGGAAATTAAATATGCGTTTCAACCTCGGATTTTAAGCACCCACTTCAGCAAAATATTTGGTTTTGTTAAAAAACGTAAAACAGTCGTAATAGTTATTCAAAAATTTATGGTTACGTCCCATATAACTGGGTTCTTTAAGTGGAGCCGACGTGTCAAAATTTGGATGGCATTATTTTCCCAATTAAACTTTAATCAAGTTCCATAAAATTTTACGAGTTGGAAATAGTGTACCTAATGTCTTGTAAAACTGCAAAGTGTACTCACAAAACATC
Organism: Tribolium freemani; assembly: GCA_939628115.1. Taxonomy (NCBI): domain Eukaryota; kingdom Metazoa; phylum Arthropoda; class Insecta; order Coleoptera; family Tenebrionidae; genus Tribolium; species Tribolium freemani. Next base: position 10,675,121 of record OW626785.1, on the reverse strand, counting down.
GACTTAAAAATATAATTGCGGGAACCGTTACGCGATTTCTGTTACGCTTGTAATTATATACGCCAAAAAATTTACAGTTTAGGGAAAGATCCAACCGAAAGTTAAATAATTAGGATAAGAGAATTTGTTATCTGCCAATGTCAAAGTCAAAGTCAAAAAATATTTAACTATTAATTTGATCTTCACTGAACTCTAAGAAAAACACACTAAATTATAATGAGTTGATTTGATAGAGTATCAGTTTTGAAGCTCGCCTGTACTTCTATTGAAAATAAAAATAACCGCTCGCACTTCCTACGACTTCTTTATGAACCAATTGCGCGTCACATCCGCGTTCATTGTTGCAAAATGGTGAAGTTATTGTTGAAAATTCGTTCAATTTTCAGAACTTAATTTATTAATCACGATGCCTGCCCGAGTCCCCGATGCACAAAACGGCCACGTAAACCCAATCAGCGACGACATCGTAATCACCGGAATTTCCGGGCGTTTGCCAGAGAGCAGCAACATCGAAGAATTCAAGCAACAATTATTCGATGGTGTCGATCTAGTAACCGACGATGCAAGACGATGGCCCTCAGGTCTCTACACTCTCCCAACTCGCACCGGCAAAATAAAAGACTTGTCGAAATTCGACGCCACCTTCTTCGGCGTCCACCACAAGCAGGCCACGGTGATGGACCCCCAGCTGAGACTACTCCTCGAATTAACGTACGAAGCCATCGTTGACTCCGGAGTCAACCCGAACGACATCAAGGGCTCCAAAACGGGGGTCTTTATCGGGGTTTCCGACAGCGAATCGTCCGAATACTGGACGCAAGACCCCGACAAAATCAATGGATACGGCCTGACTGGCTGCTGCCGCGCTATGTTTTCGAACCGCATTTCCTACACTTTTGACTTCAGCGGTCCGAGTTATGCCCTAGATACGGCCTGTTCCAGTAGTTTAGTTGCCTTACAGCAAGCTATAACCGCCATGAAAACGGGCCAGTGTGACGCCGCTATAGTTGGAGGAGTTAATCTCCTCTTGAAACCCACTTCTTCGTTGCAATTCCACCGACTTGGCATGTTGAGTCCTCAAGGCATGTGCAAGGCGTTTGATTCCTCTGGAAATGGCTACGTGAGGTCCGAAGCCGCAGTTGTTGTCTTTTTGCAAAAAGCCAGCGCTGCGCACCGAGTCTATGCTACCGTTCTCGGGGCCAAAATCAACACTGACGGTTATAAAGAACAAGGAATTACATTCCCGGCCGGTTCCATGCAAAACCAACTCATCCGAGAGACCTATGCCGAGTTTGGAATTGACCCCAACGAAGTTTCGTACGTGGAAGCGCACGGAACCGGCACCAAAGTGGGCGACCCCCAGGAAGTCAACTCAATCGCTGACTTTTTCTGCAGCAAAAACCGAAAGGAACCGCTCATGATCGGTTCGGTTAAAAGCAATATGGGACATTCGGAACCCGCTTCCGGGCTTTGCTCCCTAGCCAAAATCGTCATAGCTATGGAATCCGGAATGATCCCCGGAAATTTACATTTCAAATCGCCAAACACCGACATTCCCGCCCTGCTAGACGGTAGACTTAAAGTCGTTGCGAAAAACGAGCCCTGGAAAGGCGGTCTTGTTGGTGTTAACTCGTTCGGGTTTGGTGGAGCTAACGCTCACATTATCCTCAAATCGAACCCCAAACCTAAGGCGTCCTGGCCAACTGATCCACTACCCAGAGTCGTGGGAGTCTCGGGCCGGACCCCTGATGCGGTAAACACGTTCCTGGACCATGTCGAGAAGAACAAAAACGACGAAGAGTTCCTAGCACTAGTTGACCAAATCCATAAAAGCAACATTACCGGACACGCATATCGCGGCTTTACAGTACTCAGTAACCCGGCGCTTCGCGAAGTTACAGAAGTCTCAAATGAGAAGAGACCAGTTTGGTTCGTGTTTAGCGGAATGGGGTCGCAATGGCCCGGCATGGCCAAACAATTGATGGAAGTGGAAGTTTTCCGAAACTCGATCAAACGAAGTGCTGAAGTTCTCAAACCTCACGGCATCAACTTGGAGGAGATTATAGTCAATGGAACCGAAGCGACTTTCGAAAATGTCCTGAACTCATTCGTGTCAATTGCCACCATGCAAGTCGCTCTAACCGACGTCCTCAAGGCTTTGGAAATCGAACCCGATGGCATTGTTGGGCATTCGGTGGGCGAAGTCGGTTGTGCTTACGCCGATGGGACTTTCACAGCCGAACAGGCCGTCCTTGCGGCCTATGCCAGAGGTAGAGCCATCATCGAGAGTAAACTAATCCAGGGACAAATGGCTGCGGTTGGACTAACATGGGAGGAGGCCAAAAGACGCTGCCCGCCTGATGTGTTCCCTGCTTGTCACAACAGCGAAGACAACGTGACCATTTCTGGACCTCTCGACGCCGTCAATAAATTCGTAGATCAATTAACAGCCGAAAATATTTTCGCCAAGAAAGTCAACAGCTCGAATATTGCGTTCCACAGCAAATACATAGCCGAGGGTGGTCCCAAGCTACGCAAAGCCTTGGAAGCTATCATCCCTAACCCGAAACCACGAACCTCTCGTTGGATTTCTTCCTCGATCCCTGAATCGGCCTGGGGCACACCTCTAGCACAGCAAAGCTCAGCGGCCTATCACGTTAACAACCTCCTATCACCCGTTTTGTTCCACGAGGCGCTTAAACACGTCCCTGAAAACGCCATTGTTATTGAAATCGCGCCAGCAGGGCTTTTGCAAGGCATCCTCAAGCGTGCCATCGGGCCGAAATCCACCAACATCAGTCTTGTGAAAAGAATGCACGAAAACAATGTTGAGTTTTTGACTTCGGCAATTGGACGGTGAGTTTAAAATTTTAGGGAAAATTGGGATTTTTGAACGATTTTTTTAGGATTTACAATGCTGGGGCCCAACCCAAAGTTGGCAATTTGTACCACCCTGTAAGCTTCCCGGTCGGTAAAGGAACACCCATGATCGCGTCCATGATCCAGTGGGACCACTCCACCGAATGGGCCGTGGCCAATTTCTGCGATAAGGGCTCAAGGTCTGGGGAATTGGTCATCGAAGTTGATTTGAGTAAAGAAGATGACCAGTACCTGGCCGGTCATGCGATAGAGGGGAGAGTGCTTTTCCCGGCTACTGGTTACTTGGTACGTAAAAACAATATTGAACGACTGTAAATCTGGTGATTATGTTTTTAAAGTTGTATTATACAAGTAAGTAAGTTTTGGAATTTGCAAAAAGCAAATGTAAAGATACGAAACTACTTATTAAATTGTAATAAGTAATGCCATAGTCCATTAGAAATAATTTATTTTCCAATAGACACTGTTTTTAACAAGATATCAGTCAACATTGGTAATTTAATTGTTATATCAAAACAACAACGTTGTAAAAAGGCGTTAATAATTCTGTTCACGGCTTTCATTAGCACTTAACACTGACATTATTTTGTCTCTTAGACCCTCGTGTGGAAAACCTTCGCCAAGCTGCGAAACGAGGATTACGAACAGTTACCAGTCATCATCGAAGATGTACAATTCCACCGCGCTACAATCATGCCAAAAGAGGGCACTGTCCGATTCCTCATCAACATTTTCGAAGGAACTGGCGAATTCGAGCTGTGTGAAAGTGGTTCCGTTGCCGTTTCCGGCCGCATTTCCGTCCCTGAAGATGTCTCCAAAGAACTCCTCCACTTGCCCAAACCTACCCCTGAAGTAACCAAAGACTTACTCCTCTTGAACACCGCCGACATCTACAAAGAACTCAGACTACGCGGTTACGACTACGACGGAGTCTTCCGCGGAATTGCCGAATCCGACAACAAAGGAATCTCCGGAAAACTCAAATGGAGCAACAACTGGATCAGTTATATCGATACTATGCTCCAGTTCTCCATCTTGGGTCAAAACACTCGCGAGCTTTACCTCCCGACTAGACTGCAACGGTGTGTGATCAACCCCAAGGAACACCTCCAATACCTCAACGGTCTCAAAGAGGATGATCCCACTGTATACATGTACCGCAATATTGGGGTTATCAAATCAGGGGGTGTTGAACTTCGCGGAATGAAGGCTAGTTTGGCCCCCAGACGCCAACAAGCACAATCACCTCCTAAATTAGAAAAATACCAATTCGTGCCTTTTGAAAATAACACAGCACTCAGCGAGAATCAGGATAAGGCCAAAACGCATGCTCTTACTGTTCTTTTGCAAACGGTGCTCGAAAATAGCTCAGGGGCTCTGAAACTGAAAGTGGCCGAAGTTGTGAGCGGACGACCGGTCGAAGCAATTCTAGCACCAAGTGTCAAAGACATTCTGGAACGAGAACCTATGCTTGCAGTTGACGCCTCTGTAGTGACTTCCGATTCAATCGATAGCGCAGCTTTGGAAAGCAGTGGAGTTAAAGTGGTCCACAAAGACGTTAGTTCTAATCCAATCGACCAAAACTTGCATCTTGTCGTGCTAACCGATGCGTTAACACACGGCAAAATTAATTTGATTGAAAACGCCGCCAACTGTATCAAAGACGGCGGATTCGTGCTTCTCGAAGAACCGAAAGGAGCCATCAATAGTAGCAAATTGTCACCAACAGGGCTCATTGTAGTGAGTACTCAAGTCACACCAACAAAAAGCTATGTCTTGTTGAGGAAACCGGTCGATGTTCGTTCTGATTCAACTGCGATTCAAATCACCGAAAACAATTTCGCCTGGGTGGAGCCCGTCAAAGACGCGATGAAGAAGAGTGAGAGTGACGGCAGCAAAATCTACTTGTACGTTCAAGGGGAAGAGCTCACTGGGTTAGTCGGGATGGTGAATTGTCTGAAACAGGAACCTGGCGGTGTTGGAATCCGAGCTGTCTTCATCCAGGACACAAACGCACCGAAATTTTCCCCATCAGCTTATGAGCAACAACTGAGAAAGGATCTGGTCCATAATGTTTTGAAAAAGAACGCCTGGGGCTCCTTCAGACACATTTTACTCGACCATGACCACGATGGTGGCAAGTTACAAGTAGAACACGCGTACATTAACACTCTGACCAGGGGTGACTTGTCCAGTTTGAGATGGATCGAAGGTCCCTTGACTTACTTCAAAGGTGGTGACGCTAAATCCGACCTTTGCCACGTCTATTACGCCCCTCTTAACTTCCGTGACATTATGCTAGCGACTGGAAAGCTCCCACCGGACGCGTTACCTGGCGATTTGGCCGGACAGGACTGTATCCTCGGTTTGGAATTCTCCGGACGGGACAGCAAAGGACGCAGAGTCATGGGAATGGTCGAGGCGAGGAGTCTCGCGACCACTGTGATCGCCGACACTGGATTTTTATGGGAAGTCCCGGAGAAATGGAGTTTAGAAGAAGCCGCAACAATTCCGGTTGTTTACGGTACAAGTTACTACGCCCTTATTGTGAGAGGTGGCATGAAACCGGGTGAATCCATCCTCATCCATGCTGGTACCGGTGGTGTGGGGCAAGCTTCCATCGCCATAGCCCTCCATATGGGTTGCAAGGTCTTCACCACTGTGAGTAGCCAAGCCAAGAGGGATTTCCTCAAGAAGACATTCCCGCAACTTAATGATGACTGTATTGGCAACTCGCGTGACACGAGCTTCGAGCAAATGGTGCTGACTCAAACCAACGGTCGTGGCGTTGATTTGGTCTTAAATTCGTTGGCGAATCATCAACTGCAAGCGTCCGTGCGGTGTTTGGCAATTGGGGGCCGCTTTTTGGAAATTGGTAAAGTGGATCTCTCAAATAATTCGCCGTTGGGTATGAGCGTCTTTTTGAAAAATACTACGTTCCATGGGATTCTTCTTGACGCGTTGTTGGACAGTGATGGTCCAGATAAGCGTGAAGTTGTACGTTTGGTTAACGAAGGTATCGCAAATGGAGCTGTGAAGCCGCTACCAAGCACCGTTTTTAACGAAAATCAGACGGAACAGGCGTTCCGTTACATGGCCTCTGGCAAACACATCGGCAAAGTCGTGCTCAAAATCCGAGATGAGGAAAGTCGCAAAGCGCAGCGCCCTAAACCCAAGACTGTGACTGCCATCCCTCGCACCTACATGGACCCTGACAAGAGTTATGTCCTCGTGGGCGGCTTGGGTGGTTTTGGGCTGGAATTAGCCAATTGGCTCATCACACGTGGGGCTTCCAAAATCGTGCTAACGTCCCGAAGCGGTATTAAGACCGGTTACCAGTCACTGTGTGTGAGGAGATGGCGAGATTCGGGTGTGAAAGTATTGATTTCAACCGCTGATGCTACAACTGATAAAGGGGCCCGAAGATTGCTAGAGGAAGCCAATAGTTTGGGTCCAGTTGGAGGCATTTTCAACCTTGCCGTTGTCCTCCGGGACGCAATGATGGAAAACCAGACTGAAGCCGACTACAAAACGGCCTGCAAACCCAAAGTCGACGGTAGCAAACAACTGGATGCTGCCTCCCGTTCACTAGCGCCCCACCTCGACTATTTCGTCAACTTCTCGTCCGTTTCCTGCGGACGGGGCAACGCAGGCCAATCAAACTACGGCATGGCCAACTCCGCCATGGAGCGCATCTGCGAGGCGCGTCAAGCGGCTGGACTTCCAGGTGTAGCAATACAGTGGGGGGCCATCGGAGATGTGGGTCTTATCCTGGAGACCATGGGCGGGAACGACACCGAAGTCGGCGGGACTTTGCCCCAGAGGATGGCCTCGTGTCTGACCACCATGGACACGTTCCTCCAACAACCCAACGCCGTGGTCTCCAGCATGGTCCTGGCCGAGAAGCACAAAGCCGGCGCAGACGCCAACCAAGTGAGTCTCATCGATGCCGTTGCCAACATTCTGGGTATTAAAGACGCATCCACGGTCACGGCATCGGCCTCTTTGGCCGATTTGGGCATGGACTCGTTGATGGGCGCCGAAATCAAGCAAACCCTCGAACGAAACTACGACCTAGTGCTCAACGCGCAGGAAATCCGAGCGTTGACTTTCGGAAAGTTAACCGAGTTGGGAAGTGGCGGAGCCGCACCTGTGGAAACCTCGGCCCCAGCCGGCGATAACCAAGTGCAGTTCGATAAAAACGCTGAAATTATGCCGAGCAAATGCCTGGTTCAGATGAAGAGCAAAGGTGGCGACTCGAAGAAAAACCCAGTGTTTGTTCTACACCCCATTGAGGGAGTGGTGGATGCGCTGCAAGTGCTGGCCAGTAATATTGAAGCACCGGTGTATGGCTTACAGTGCACCAAAGACACACCCTTGACGAGTATTGGCGACTTGGCGCAATATTACAACAAGCAGATCAAAACTGTTCAACCGAAAGGCCCTTACACTCTTGTCGGCTACTCGTTTGGCGCGTGCGTTGCTTTCGAAATGGGCGTCCAACTCGAAAATAATGGCGAACAAGTCAAACTCTTGTTCATCGATGGGTCACCCACTTACGTAGCGACCCATACCGGCAAAGCCAGAAACACCAAGAGTCTGCAAGGAAACACCGCGGCTGAACAAAGCGAAGCTTTGGTTTACTTCGCCCTACAGTTCAAAGACATTGACCAACAAAAGGTGAGTCAACTAATTGAAATTATCCCACACGAAGTAATACTATTCTATTGTAGACTGTAACCGAGTTGATGTCGCTCAAAACTTGGGAAGAACGTGTGGCTAGAGCCACTCAGCTCGTGTCAGGTGCCGCCCCCTACCCCAAGGACCAATTGGCAGCTGCTGCGGCCAGTTTCTACTACAAGCTGGTAGCAGCCGACAAGTACAAGCCTAATATGCTATTCAAAGGTCCGGTCACGCTCATCAGGGCGATAGATAATTACGTGCAAATGGGTGACGATTATGGCCTTTCTGAGGTAAGTTTTCGATTTGTGGGACTTTGAACGTTTCTAATTGTGGTTACAGGTGTGCAAAGGCAAACTCAAAGTGCAAGCCCTTGAAGGCAACCACCGTTCCATTCTGGGCGGCTCGACTGTGCAAAAGATTGCCAATATCATACACAACGATTTTATCAAAGCGTAATTTTTTGACTTGCATCGCATCCATGAGTTTTGGGCACAGTATGTAGATATTTTTGTAATTTAATTTTGTAAATAGTTGTAGCTTTAAGTATTTTTATACTATATACGAGCTATATAATATAAAAAACTAATTTATTTTTGATTAGACAGCAGTTTTGTAATTTATTTTGTAGACGCATTTATTTTTGTATTTTTGGGAGTACCAAAGACTAGATGTTGTTGATGTTTAGTTTAATTTTAATGGTTCTGGTAATGATACAAGGTTTGTTGCTTGACTTTTGTAGCATTGTCACAACTTTGGCGGTCACAATCATTCTGGTGTAAATATATTAATAATAAACAAGTTCAATCGAAAGCTATGTTTTAATACCCACTTTCACAATACTTTAAACAATACTGTATTTTAGAATAAATACAAGTCAAACAACAGTTATCTAATCGCATTTACAATAACTACAGTGCGGCCTCGATTATTTGAACCACTTTCTTGTGGCAACAATCGGAATATCCACTGTACTAATACTTACTGAGGAATGTTTAAGTACTCTAATTACTTACTGACTAGCTAATGTGCTGCTGGATCACTGATTGACTTTGTCTTGTCACAAGTGAACGAAACAGTAATTGCGTACCTAACACCTGAGGTTACTCTTTCGACAAAATGGGGATTCTCAGCACCTGAGGTGAACATCAAGACTCTCCCTTTCCTGGGCTCTACTGTAACGTTTTTCGTCGGTTTCTCGGCATCGTCTACAAACACGAAACGTCCTCCTTTAAAATCAACAGCAAAATCCGTGAGATACAACAATGATGTGTAATGAAATGACTCATAAGTTTCCTGAAAAATATTACTAGAGAACTGATTTTGGTAACTAAAAATAGACACCTTGTCTACATGAATGTGCCAGTACTCATCGTGGGGCGTCCTTGACTCCAAGTTGGACAATTTTGAAAAAAAAGTTGGATGCGTCAAGTACAGACTCTCACTGTCTATACCAAAATTTTCAGCAATTGCATGTTTGATCTTATTTTTGACAATCTTATAAATTGCTAAATCTGACGCTGTGATGAACTTTTCTGACCCTTTTAGGGTGTAAATATTTACAAATTTCTCCCCAAACGAAAGGGCACCTGAGTGGATGTCCAAAATTGAAGCTCCTCCAGAGGAGCCCCCTAAACTGATTCCTTTCTTAGCCACATTTAGCAAAATCTCTGCTTCATTAACTGTGACAAGTTTATCGGAGACAAACCTCCCGCATTTAATTGGAACACAGGTGGGGAATTGTTTAATTTCATCCAAGTATTTGGTGTCACAGTCCACCGTTTGCCCCCTCATGGGTAAAATATCCTTCTGTTTCGCCAAAGACACTTCTTTGCCATCCTTTGATGTGTACCAAACATACAAAAGAACTCCTAATATGACAATACCTCGGCTCCAAATGCGCTGGTTTGGGAACTTTGGCATAGGGCCATAACGGCTAAAATATACAAATGTGAGCACTTTTAACTTGGAATAATAAAATTCCTACTAAGGAGTTGGGGTTTCCTTCACATCGTTATTTTTCTTTTCACCGTTTTTGCGTTTTTGGGCCTTTGTTATTCCGGTCATAACCTAAAAAATTCTTATAATAAGTGTTCAAAAGTGTATTGAATAAATCACACGTTTGTTATTTACATCCAATTCTTGCTGGAAATTACATCAACTTGAAAAATTAACGAATAATTAAAAAAACATCCCTTATTTTGACATCTCCATTATTTTTTTGACACATTTCATAACCTACTAAAACTCAAGCAACATGGCAACATAACCTCAAACTTGAGAACTCGTGTCGACTTTTTAACAGATTTTTTACAACAAATCAAAAAGAACAAGAGATTTAAATGAAAAAAGCGTAAAATTAATTTCCACATAGTTACACAATGATAGCGGAAAACAGGTATTTTTTTACGCCTATTATGTTCCAACTAAATTATACTTTTATTTGATAAACAGCGATTTAAATCCTTCGGCTCCATGTGCCGAAATAATCGACGACATTGAGGACCTTATATCAGCGCAAGACATAACACCGAAAGAACGATACAGTTCGCGTAAAAACGTTAAAGTCAAAGCTAAAAAGAGGGTAAAATTTGTGTCTTTAAGGTCGGGAAAAATTATGCAGTTGTTTGTAGGACAAAAAGATCGAAAATGTTGATCCAGTTAGCGGTGACAATATTCCTGGAACTCAAAAAATTTACATTAAAACATGGGGCTGTGCCCATAACAGCTCAGACACTGAGTACATGGCGGGTCAGTTGACTGCATACGGTTACAAATTGACCGAAAACAAAAAAGAGGCCGACCTTTGGTTACTCAACAGTTGCACAGTCAAAAACCCAGCTGAGGATCACTTTAGGTAATTTTTTTACCGCATTGCTAATATCCATCAATAATTTTTGTAGAAATCAAATTCAAGAAGCCAAAGAACTAGGGAAATACATTGTTGTGGCCGGTTGTGTTCCGCAAGGCGCCCCAAAAGCCTCTTTCATTCAAGGTCTTAGCATTATAGGGGTCCAGCAAATTGACAGAGTTGTGGAAGTTGTTGAAGAGACTTTGAAAGGAAATACGGTCAAGTTGTTGGGTACAAAAAAAGAGCAAGGGAAAAAAATTGGGGGCGCTTCTTTGCTGTTGCCCAAAGTTAGGAGAAACCCCTTGATTGAAATTATTGCCATCAATACAGGGTGTTTAAATCAGTGTACTTACTGTAAAACTAAACATGCTAGGGGTGAATTGGGAAGTTATCCGCCTGAAGAGATCGTGGAAAGGGCGAAACAAGCTTTTGAAGAGGGCGTTGTTGAGATATGGCTTACGTCGGAAGATACAGGTATTTAATTTCGGATCAGAGTGGGCTATCGCTTTGAAATAAAGTTGGCAACGTTTAAAAAATCGAGTATAGGTTTTTCATTGGGCAACCATCAAGTAAAAAAATTAGTCGGATTTGTTTTTGTTTGTTTGAATGTGCACATAGTGAATTAGATCAATAATATTCTAAAAATCATAAAATTTGTAAAAAATTGTGTTGTATTTTGTGTAGTATTTTTTTTTAATTTGCTAAAGCTGTCTGCAAAATCACTACTATATAAATTAATAATACAGTTGATAATATTATTGAAACTTTTAAGTGTTAGGTGCGTTTTTGAGATAAAAACAATTTTTTTTGAAAGATCTCGTTAAAATTGGTTGAACAATCACCAAATAAATCGAAAGTAATATTATTTTAGCTTGTCTCGCTTGAATTATTTAGTTTTTTTTAAACACTCATTTATTTTATAAGATTTGTCAAAACAGGTCCAAAATCACAAAAATAAATCGAATTTAATGTTTGTTTTATTTAATAAACAATAAACTGGAATGAACAAAATCTAGCCGAAAATATTAGTACTAGCTGTGGTACTAGGTATTTATTATTTTTTTCAAGCCTTTAATTAGGTTTTTATTAAATTTAATTTTCAGTTTTTTGTGAGATAAACCAAAGAATCACCAATTTGAGTCGAAAACTCCAATATTTTTGTATTTTTCAAACGTTTTAGGACCTTGTACAACAATCAATTTCTTTTTGGACTTCACAACACTCCACAAGAATAAATCGAAATTTATGTTGGTTTCAATTTATGTAGGTTTCAATTTATGTAGCTTATTTTTGGGTTAAATTTCCTCAAAAATAAGCCGATAAATAAAATAAGGTCGAAAAGGTTGTTCAGAAGTCTTTAAGGTAAAGACGTTTTTGCGTTAAATCCTTATATTTTTGTGAAATTTCGCCTAAAACGAACGAAAAAAAAAAAGTTGAAAACTACAAACGGGGTCGCAATTGTTTCAATAAAAATTCTAACGCAAGTTTTATTTAGTTCTTGTTAGGTTCTAGCTAGAGTTATTCTAACAACTGAGTTTATCTAAAAAACCGTAAACCTTATACAAAAAATAGGTGTAAATTTGACAATTTTTTCAGCTTTATTTTCGTTATGTATTTTTAAAACACATAAGTGCTTTTTAAAACAAAAAGGACATAATAATAACATGAGAGATTTTCAAAAGAAACTAACTGAATGCGCCTCATTGGGGGAAGACCTCAGAAAGTTTTTTTTTGCAATATTACGAGCAGGGTGAACGCAAGCTGCCTTCATTGTAATCTAAAACAATAAATCGGTGTTGCCAACTTAATTTATCTCAAAGTCGTCACTTCGGCCAGAAATTTAATTCTGGATTATTTTAGGAACTTATGGAAGGGATATAGGGACTTCGCTACCTGAGCTGCTTTGGAAGCTAGTGGAAGTAATTCCTGAAGGTTGTCGCTTGAGATTAGGGATGACTAACCCCCCATATATCCTCGAACACTTATCAGAAGTTGCAAAAATAATGAACCACCCCCGTGTGTACAGTTTTCTCCACGTTCCAGTCCAATCCGGAAGCGACCAAGTCCTCTCCGACATGAAACGCGAATATTTCCGAAAAGATTTTGAACACGTTGTTGATTTCCTACACTCGCAAATCCCAGGCATGACGATTGCCACCGATATAATCTGCGGATTTCCCACAGAAACTGAAACAGATTTCGAAGACACTTTATCCCTATGCGAAAAATACAAGTTCCCTAGTTTATTTATCAACCAGTTCTTTCCAAGGCCTGGCACACCGGCGGCTCTGCTCCCGAGAATACCAGCACAAGAAGTGAAAGGCAGAACTAAGCGATTGACCGATTTGTTTTATTCTTATCAACCGTATGATAAGAAAGTAGGGGAAGTACAGGAGGTGCTAGTAACGGAAGTGTCCCACGATAAGAATCATTACGTGGGGCATAACAAATTTTACGAGCAAGTTTTGGTGCCTAAAGATGAAAAGTACATGGGGAAACTGGTCACTGTTAAAATTGTAAGTGCAACGAAATTCTCAATGACGGGGGAACCCCTAAGTCAGGTCATGCCCGGAATTGCCAAGCCACTGCAGCACGGCGAAGTTTCGGGAGTTAAGTTGAAGAAAACGGACGATGTGAGGGTGTTAATCACCCTAATTGTATTAGGAGTGTCGATTATTTTCAGATTTTTGTGGATGATACTTTAAGTTGTTAAATTGTATTATTGTAACAAATATAAATTATTTGATTTCAAAAGAATTTTTTGTCATTATCCTTGAGTTAGTGTTACGTTGGCAGTGCTAAGTAATTTTTTTGGGAAGAATCCTCCAAGCATTACCAACCTTTAGTTATCAATATGCAAATCAGCAGTTTCAAAAAACAACACAACAATGAAACCCTGACTAACTACCGGAGTGTTAAATAAACTTGTATTTTTACACGTATTGGCGATTTTTAAACAAAAATATCAGCGCAATAAAGTGTTTCGAATTAGTTGGCGCGCTCGTAGTTGACAGAAGTGACATCTGACAGCATCACAAAAGTTGACGTTTATTTATTTTGAGCGTGTATGAAATGGCTGATGCGAATGAATTGCCGGAAAACAGCCGTGGAAAGTCTCACACAGCCCCATTTAGTGAGGAGTCTGATTCCGAGGAGTCCGTTCAACCTGTCCTTTTGGACTTGGGCGACGATTTGAGCCGTGTGTCGGACTCAAATAGGTTAGGATTTCAAAGTGCTGGAGCTTCAGGTGGGCTTTATTCACGTTGAAGACACTTTTATCACGGTTGTTTGCGCCATTTGCAGGTAGTGCCGAGCCCCCCAGACGAGAAGACAACCCGTTTTCGTTTAAACATTTTTTACGTAGTGATGTAAATAGCTATCAAAATAAGGGGGCACGGCCTAAGGTCTACTGCGAGGGGCGTCCGGTCTCGTCCGTCTCCGATTTGGAATTCGCCCCCACGCAGGAAACAAAGCAAACAAGGATCGTTCCTGAGTACTCGTCTGCCTTACCTGATTTCGTTCAAGACCACTTAGTTATAGAACAGTGTTATTTAAATAATTCTACGAATAGCAATTTTAATTTGGATATAAACCTGCCGGATTTTACCCCAAGTAGGGACAGCATTAACATAAATAGAGTAAATATCGATTCTAGTCATAATGTTAATCGAGGATGTGATATTAGTAACAATTTATCGATACCGTTGGATTTGCCCGTGAGGCCGCAGGCTGGCTTCCCTTTAGACCTCCCGATATCAAATTCGCCCCAAAATGGTAACAGGAATTGTATTAACAGTGAAGTCAGTGGGACACTCTCGCATAAACACAAGTACTAAAGTTTTGCTTTACAGGTTGGAGTATCGAAAAGTTTGCCAGATTTCTTAGCCGATGGCGCAGTGTGTCCTCAAAACCCTGATGGACCACAAGTTGAAAGTCCAGAAAGGGAGTGTGAAAGATTGAGGCGTGAACTGGAAGTTTGTAGGGGACAGCTGCTGGAGAGGACACGTCAAGTTGAGAATCTCACAAGGGAATTAGAAATTGCAAGAAACAAGGAACATGATTATACACAAAATCTCGCCAAAGCGCTTGAACAAGTGGAGAAAAATTTGGAAAAAAGCAACGTAAGTTTGGGATTGAAAACATTTTTGGAACTGAAAACATTTTATCGACAAATCTACAGAAAACACGAGCATAGAAGCGAAATTTTCTTTTGCTAGAGAAGAATATCTCCATTTAAGGTCAAAAATGATGTTATTTTGACCAATTTCTCTAAATTTAACTCGTGTTATGAGTGAGAAGCTGAACCTTTTGCAATTTTCCAAAAAAAGCGAAATTTTTCGTAGTGGTTTATTAGTATTTTTGCCTTTTTAAATGCTTAATAGTCCAGTCAAATAAGCCTCTAAATCGAAATTGTGGAAAAGCTTGCATTTTTGATATGTTATTATGGAGTATTTAAAAACGTTCAGTCAAGGAACTTTTTATTTCAACCCCCGAGAATGGGTTGGCAAAACGAAAATAAACTGTTTTTTAAATATTATTCAAAATAAAAAAGTAGAAAAAAAGTTTTAAATAAAAATTGTAAAGCATAAAATTTTACATAAAAATGTTCTCTTGACTTTTTTTGATATTATTCAAATTAACAGAGGGTGATTAATTAATTGTAAAGGGACCAAATGTACAATTTAAAAAAACTATCAAAAACACTCGATCGTTATGTAAATTTTTCTGCTGAATTCGAATCCGAAGGTCCTTTTTGCTTTTAAAATTGTTTTCATTATGAAAAAGACGTTTTAGCGAAAAATTTATAAAAACCTAAAATTGGACAAATTTTACATTTACAACCTCGTATCTTCCTTCTGTATAAAGCTAGAAACTTCAATTGTAAATTGCAATAACTTTATGAGTGTTACAGATATCAAAATGATTCTTGCACCAAAAACTTATTTAAGTACATATTAGTTTCATTTCATCTCGATTATGTAGGGGTCTATCTTTTAAAATAAAAAACTTTCTCACATCTCGAAAATTTTACTACACAAATATGCATCGTTACAAGAAAATGTATTTTTTTAGTTTTCCTTTATCAAAACTCAACCTCGTATAACTACGTAAAACTGCATTTATTGATGAATCTTTTGCAAAAAAACTGAAGTTTCTTGCTTTATCCAGAAGGAAGATACGCAAAATCTGTCCAATTTTAGGTCGTTGTAAAATTTTCGCTAAAACCTCTTTGTCATCTCTTATCGGGGGTTGAAACAAAAAAAATTTTTGACTAAACTTTTTTAAATACTCCACAGTAACTTATATAAAAAATGCAAGCTTTTCCACATTTTGATTTAAAAGCTTATTTGACTGGACTATAAGCACATCTTTAAACTAAAAGTTTACTTTTTGCGAGTAATTTTGCTCGAACAATCCTTGGATTTATCTGTGGTAGCTAAAAACGCACTTACTTTACATATTTTCGCTAGAATGGTCGAAAAGGTCGAAAAAATTTTAAGCAAGAAATTTACTCATTTTAAAAAATGACCGACCAGATTAGATCGAGAAATCATGTAATTACTAAAACACGGAAAATTTCTATTGCCTGAGTTAGAAATCAAGTTAAAACAATGGTTGAAGTGTAGAGAATATTTTGTCGGCATTAAATGTGTTAATGTTTAATTTAGTAATATTTTTTACAGCTTTTGTTGAGTGTCCCATAGTTTTTGTTATTTCGTATCGTTTGCTTTACAGATGAGAACGGCAAGTGCTGAAAATACCATTGTAAAACTGCGACAAGAAATAAAATCACTTGTGGTGGGTGAAACGATTTTATGTTATTTTTTAGTGTGCATGTTATTTTTAGAATCAATTGAACAGTTTAAAGTCGGAAAATTTGGTACTTCGCGGGGAAGAGGGTGCAGCAGGGGGCCACGATTATTATACTCCGAATGAAATGCATTCACAGAGATTAGCTCAAGAATTGAAAGCTGCTGCGAGTACTGCAGAACATTCATTGAGGTAATTTGATTCGTGTTACAACTCCGGTTTTAATTGGGGTTTCAGGCAATTGTTAACTGGTGTTGATAATTTAAGAATAATGGCGGCAAGTTTAGAAAACATGCATCGCATTGAAGAGAAAAGAGAGCCTTTCTTAGATTTAGATGAAGATACAGGTCCAGCATTGTAATGGTAAAAATATATAAGATAACTGACTTTTGATATTGTACATAGATCTACATATATGTAGCTTAATTTATTACAAGTAGGGATGTACGCTAGTTTTTTCATTCATGTGATTTTTTATTTAGTGATAGCTATTTTGATATTAACACCAACTGACTATAAGCCATCTATCAACAGTTCTTTGTAAGTGTGGTGCTACTTATACATCACATTATTTAATATTACAGCTGTATACACTTGTGTTATGGTTTGTAATATACAGTATATCATCTCCCAAGCTCATTTATTTGATTTAAACGATTTAAAAGAAAAAGTATAAAGGAAACTTCCAATGTTCTGTTCTGGTTTTTACAATTCTACAATTTGTTTATGTGGATTATGGAAAACATAGGAGGATGTAGCGTCAGAAGAAAAGCATTTCTTTGTTTCAGTGCTATCGAATCGCATTCCAATACGCATTTTGGTGTTAGAATTATAAAGAATAAAAATACAAAATACAACACAAAAAATAAAATGCACTTACCTTTATGGCATCTAAGCCATTAAATTAGTTGAAAATATGACAGATTTATTAATATAATTTTTGCAAAAAGTACTGCAGACTAACCCTTTAATCCGGATTGTTTTCTCATTTTCTCCCTGGAAATTCACACACTAATCGCGATCAAAACGCACTAATCAACGAATTTAAAATTTTTAAACCGAAAAATTTTGTTGTTATTTATGAAGCGTTCCTTCGCGATAATAGCAACTAACAAACTGAATGAAACTAAACGGTACAATAATAATTGTGTAATAATATGGATAAAGCGTCACTAACAAAAAATATAATTTGTGACATAAAACAAACACAGACGAAAAAGTTTGTCTGATTCATTGTTTTTTGTTACGGCTTCATCACTTAACGTTTTTTTGAGGTACCTATCTGAAAAATATTCAGGAAGGGGCATTAAGGTCCAATCGCTGTAATTAATTTCTTGAGCAAATAATTTCAGACGAAATTAAGTATTTAAATATTCGCAACTTCGTTAATCTAAAAGATACATTATAATTAAAACAAAGCCACTTTTTAAAGCGAATTTGTTAATAAAAACACCATATTTTTTATTTTAAATAATTTTGTGTATTTCGATTCGAGATTAACAATGTTCTAGTTGAGTAAAAAAAGAAATTAATGGATGATGATACGGAAAAATATACTTTAGCAGACTTACCTTTTACACATACGACAATTAATATTTTATTGAACTATAAATCTGAATCAGTTAGCACATTTCAAACAACGGGTATAACGTTTTTTTTTTTTTGAAATATTGTTAATTAAATGTCTCAAACATTGTTTTACAATTTACATATGCTCAAAATAATTGGTAAAATTAACTAATAAAACTAATATGTGCTATATGAAAAATTTGCACATTTTCTTGTCTTGATACTGCATTTGATTTTTAAATAATAATTAATAGAATGAAAATTAGTATTTTACCTTTTAAAATGATAATAGTAGAAGGAAAGGAAATTTTACAAAAACTTTCAAGACAAAGTTAACAATAAGAACAATGCAGTCGTGAATGAATTTTGTAATTTTGTAATTTTTTGTAATATTAGAATTTAAGATCTGAAGATCTGGGAATTAGTATTATTAGTTGCATCTAAGAAAATTTCAGAAACAACTCATTATTGACTCATCCTGTATAAGTGTAGGTTGAAAGAGGTAAAAATTCATATCAGAAGAAGCTTTGGTGTCCTGCCAGAATAAATTTTTTATAATCCAATTATTTATAAACTTAAAAATTCGTATTTTCTTTGCTTTATTATGTTTTCTTATGCTGATGCAAATTTTAAACTTTTTACTACCACTTTTTGCTACCATTTACGGATAAACCAATCAGATTACTAGAAGTTTAGCTGTTATCTGCTGTTTCTTTTCAATGCAATCTCATTGCCTGAACTACGTGGTTAAAAGTTAAAATCACCCGTAGGTTATCAAGATTTTGCTAGATATTTAACTATTAGCTTCATTCAGGTGAAACTTCTCGAGTGGAAGACTAAGGTAAGAAAAGCAATTAACTGTAATTTTTTTCTCATAAATAAGACCTGCGTGAAAAAAACCATTCTGTACAATTGTTAAATTGTACAATTTTTCGCACAACAGTTTCAAGCTCTACCTCAGCAAAAGCAAGAATGGCACCTCCTCCAGACGGTCCCTCCTCATCCAGAAACCAACAACGGCCCCCAACTCCCGCCGAAACTTCATTTTCCACCAAAACATTGCGCGATTGTCTTTCACAAACCCTCGTCATCAAACCGGGAATCAAAGGCAGACCCATAAAAATCGAAAGCAACCATTTGTCCTTAAATGTGGGCACACTTCCAGAAGCTTACCACTACGACGTCTCCATCACACCTGACACTCCCAAAAGCTTACTCCGCGATGTGATGAACCTTTTCGCTCAAAAACACTATCCGAAAAACCACCCGGCTTTCGACGGCCGGAAAAATCTCTATTCGCCGAAAAAACTGCCTTTGCCCAAAGACACCACGAGTGATACCATTGAAGTTGAAGGCGAAAACAGGAAACGGGAGTTTAAAGTTGTGATTAAACTGGCGAGAACAGTCGATCTGTCGCCTCTTCGTGATATTTTACGGACGAGACAATCGCCACAAGACGCTTTGCAATGCCTGGATGTAGTCCTAAGAAACGCTCCTTCTAACACTTGCATAAGCTCGGGTAGGTGTTTTTTTACACCTCCAAGGGAGGGCCAAATTTTGCGTCTGGGGGACGGCATGGAAATGTATTACGGGTTCTACCAGTCGGCTATCAGGGGCTGGAAACAGCCCCTCCTCAACGTTGACGTTGTCCACAAGGCGTTTCCTGAAGCCTTGAACGTTCTAGACCTCGTGTGCGAACTGGGCAGCGATTCCAGGAACACCATGACGCGGGAAGACCTCAAGCGGCCGCTCAATGATTTCGTACAAAAATCCTTGGAAAAATTCCTCAAGCAGTTGAAAGTCAAGTATGAGATACCGGGCCAAAGTGGCTCAAGACGCATTTTCCGAGTCAACGGCCTCCGTGCGCCCCCCAGTCAAGCCCGGTTTACGCTTGACGGTGGCAAAGTCACCACAGTGGACAAATATTACCAAGAAGTCAAACGTTGCAGACTCTTATATCCGCATCTGCCGACTCTTTGGGTGGGTTCGAGACAACGCGAGGTTCTCATACCGTTGGAATTTTGCACGGTGGTGAGCGGGCAAGTCGTCAATCGCAAAATGAACGAGAATCAAACCAGCGTTATGATTAAAAAAGCGGCCACTTCGACGGACGTTCGCAAAGATAAGATCATGCATGCTTTGCACAAGGCGAATTATAATAGTGATCCTTGTGTTAGGGAGTTCGGATTTTCAGTAAATAATAGTTTCGAGAAATTGGATGGGCGCATTTTGCAGCCGCCGACTTTGCTATATGCCCGGAAGGCGGAAGTTAGGCCGAGTAAGGGTGTGTGGAGGGCTGATATGAATCGGTTTTTTGTGGGAGCTACTGTCCACAAATGGACGATTGTGTCCTGTACTAGATATCCAGCGAGGGTGGAGCAGTTGGCTGATATGGTGAGTGGATACTGTTTTTTTACTATAATATAACATAGCTGTTTCAAAACTATAAAAACGCCAACGTCGCATTTTACCGAATTATTTTTTTAAATAAGGTTGACAAAAATGTAAAATAGTTATTAATAATTAGATCTCTCATTGAAACTATAAATTACATTGGCTATCAATTTTTTGAAGTGCATGAATAATTTATAACAACCAATTTTGAGAGAAAATGCGAGGTTGGCATTTTTATAGTTTTGAAACAGCTATTACAGTTATGTTGCATTTTTTGAAGGTCCCGTTTTCTAAAGCTCAGTTATTATTAAAGTTGGAGTTTTTTATATTTTATAGATTATATTTATACTCTAAGACACATTTCAGAAAAATATTTTTGACTATACAGTGTCCCAAAAAAGTATGACGTCAAATTTTTTTTAATGGCATGCTATTATTTTTTTGTGCTCATTGTGATACCTTTTTAGCTTCGCACATGTCTCAAAAGACTTTTTTAAATCGGTTCAGGGATTACTGTTAAAAAAAAAATAAAACAAAAAAAACCGGTTTTACACCTTTAGTTTTAAAAATTACTAAAAAACAGAAACAGTGCTTTTTTCATGACATTATTACTAGGTACGTGTTGAACAAGGTCTAACAGACTTACTAGTTAAGCTTGATTGATTTAAATTACTACAGGGTGTTTACAATTTATTTCCAAACTTTTAAAACTAGAGCTTTTTATTGTGCTTATTTTGAATGGCAACCCCTATTTATTTTTATATCTTTCGATGTAGAACAGAAACGAACATTTTTTCTTATTACAACCTTAACGTAAATCCTAACACATTCGGAGTTATTTGCTAAAAACTCATTCTGTCAATGACAAATGACTTTAATGATTAAAAGTCGAACATGGTTAATGTTTTTGGCAAAGTATTAGGATTTGCAATAGGGTTGTGATAACAAAAAATGTTGCTTTTTTAATTCCGCATCGAATGATCTAAAAATCAACAGGTAGGAGCCATCTTCGACTTTTATTTATTAAATTTGTCAATAAAATAGCAGACAAAACAAGTTTTTGGTAAATAACTCCGAATGTGTTAGGATTTACGTTTTTAATTCTGCATCGAACGGTATAAAAATAAACAGGGGTTGCCATTTGAAATAAGCAAAATAAAAGGCTCTAAAGTTAAAAAGCGTTAAAAACCGTTTTTTTTTTGTTTCTACTTTTTTTAACAGTAATCCCTGAACCGATTTGAAAAAAACTTTAGGGACATGTAAGAAGCAAAAAAGGTATCATAATACGCACAAAAAAATAATAGCATGCCATTAAAAAAATATTATGACATCATGCCTTTTTTGAGACACTCTGTATAATCAAAAATATTTTCCTGAAATGTGTTCTAAAGTATAAATAACATCTACAAAATATCAAAACTCCAACTTTAATAATAACTGAGCAACAGAAGACAGGAGCTGGGCTGGACCATCCTGTAGATAAGACTTGTTGGAAAAAAATCAGTCAAAAGACCAGTAGGCATTCAAGGTTTCATTTCGGTCACTTTCAAACGATTTATTTTTTTATTTGTTATTCCAAATAGGTATTATGAAGACAACTCATTGAATAAAAAGAAAACGTTTTTTTTTTAATATAAATTCCATTCTCAAAAACTGGTTAAATTAGCGTAAGCTCTGCCCGAGACCTTGCCTCAACAATTTAAAAAATGAAGACTGTTATGATACTTTTTTTACTTTTGTTAATGCAAACTTATTTAACTTATCGTGGATGAAGCAAGCGAAATCCTTGCTTGAGGTGATCCTGATAAAAAAGTAAGAAAGAAACTCTTAAAAGAAATTCTAGCAATTATTATTAATAATTAACATAATGTTACTAGCGATTTGATGTTATGCAAAAATAGGGTAATTTTCATTTTCATTTTCAAAATACTAATTTATAATAAAGAATTTCTGTAAAAAGCATATTTTAATTTATGAAACGATAAATTGGGAAATATGAATGCAGTAGGCGAAAATAACACCATTTATGAACCACTTCGTGACTTTCCGGCTCCTTTTGACGAAATTTCTCAAAATATTTACGTTTTTGCTTAAACAATAAGTGCTGGAAAAGTCAAAAACGTGTTTAAGCAGTCGAAAAAGGTAAGTAAACACCATGTTCATCCAAATTCAGTGGCAATCTTTTTGGGTAATTTTAGACGAAATACTTGTCCGAATTATTGAGTTTTTAGGTAAAAATAGTGCAAAATGCTCATACGAGAAGTCGTCAGTTTTAGTTATACAAATATTTGGAATTAGATCAAAGTTGTTTGGCATCGGTTGAAAGTATTGTTGGAAATATGAAAAATTGTTACTGGCATTATTGTCTATTACTGTTTTTTTTTTAAATACTTTAATTCTTTTTGGACTTAATTATGTAATTATCGCAGATTACCTGATGGAAAGGACTGCCACTGCCACTTCTTTCTTAGAAACATTCAAAATTGTTTGGAAATAGTTCAAAGCGCCTTATTTTTGCTGAAAACAACGATTTTCGGAATTTCTTCGCTAAAATTAGTTCATTTTTAAGTTTCTTTCCTCAAAACGAGCAAAACCGCTTGGGAATAATACTTAATTCAAATATGAGTGCTGAATTTTTCAATTTTTAATATGTGCACAACCAACGAAGTTAAAAAAATAAAGAAGGTGTTAACAAACCACTTTTTTGTGATACCTATTCATCACCGGTGCTTGAATCAAACAAAATGAAGCCCAATTTTATTATTTTTGAGAAGTTCATGGAATATAGTTTAGATTAATAAGTCCGCGGACCACAGGTTTGGTTTAAAATTTTTCGAAAAAATGAGGTTTTATTTTGATGAGTTACTCACATATTAAATATTAAATCGGTGAAGAACATTTCAAGAACAGATAGGTTTTAAAATTCACATTTTTTTGGCTGAATTTGTTCGATTTACCCTACTATTGAACAAAAATCGTTTTTTTTTTCATAAAAAAAATTTTTGAATTTAGGCAATACATAAGTTGCAGAGTTAGTTAGTTTTTTAATTATTGGCCTTTCTTGTTGATTTCGTTCCACTTATCGGCCGATTTGCTAATAAAAACGTGGCTTTATTGTGAAAATTTCTATTTTCTTGTCGATACAGTTCTAAGTTTGTATTTTTGGGCATATTTCATCATTTGACAAAATTTATTCTTTAACGAAAATTGCCCTTAAATAAAAAAAAAATTCAATTTATGCAGAAATGATGAGTTATTCTGCCTTCTTTCGTGAAATCTGTTTTTTTAAGAATTGTCTATATTCTATTGAATACTCGTACATACCAGAAATCGTAATAAAGAAATCCTTATTTTGCGGATGCAGAGAAAGTTGCAAAAAAATTGAAATTTAATTTTTCAGCTTATTTTATTCGATTTAACTAATTTTTTAATGAGAATTGCTCATACGATATTTAAAAAAGTTTATTTGTTTAGTCTGGCTTTTTTAATTATTATTGGTCTTTTTCTGTTAAATTATAATGCCAGATATCGCCAAATAGGCCAGATTGTTAGAGAAAAATTATCTTACTTCAAAAACTCTGTCGATATAGAAAATCACAAAACGAGTTATTCTAAGTTTGTATTTTTCAGAACTTATCTTACTTTGATTGCTGCCCTTAATAAAAAAATTGCTGTTTATGCAAAAATAAAAAATTTTGACTCGTTTCGTCCAGTCTGTTTTCTTTTAGAGAATTTTGGAATGTTATAATTTTATTGAATTAAAAGCTGCCAGAGTTGTGCGCATTATATTTATTGGGTGCACTAATGATGTCCCGAAAACGACAGTTTTTGCAGTTGTTTCGAAAAACATAAACGGTTCGGTTCCTCTTTTAAAAACAACCAAAATCGCTTAGAAATAGCTCCAAATACTAAATAGCCTAAACCGCTATACTTTCACCGACTATTTTCTAACTTGTTTCACTGAAATACGTTGATTTTTAGAGGAATTCCTTGTCAAAGTACTTTTCATTTACGGTATCACAATTTTGAGGGGTAGGTGCTATAAATTTGGATTTGGGATTTTACCGGGTGCTTAAAAAGTGGCGCACCAACTTAATGGTGTGTGGTAAAGAACTGCTTACATATAAAGGTAAAAATAGTAAAAAAAATCTTTGTATTAAAATTATTGATAAAGAACAAATTTTAAATAAATGAAATGTGGCAACGTTGTCAAACAGTCGTGATCACAATAGAATTTGATCAACAATAAAAATAAATTAATTTTGAAACGGTTTCCTACGAAATAATTCTCAGTGTTGGCACATCTACAAATTGTGATTTTTTCGATAAATTTTAATTTTTTTAAATTCAAAAAACTGCTAAAGTCTGATAGTAAATTTAAAAATAATTATTCATCGTTTTGTTAGTGAACGATTACTTAGTGTGACACATAAAAACATTAAAAAATAATGAAAACTGAAGAAGTTAACAAAATAAGTTTGAAGCTCCAGATTTTTTAAAATATGACTTAAGGACTTTTTTCAAGATTTTTCCCGTAATCTACATATGTTTCTCAATAACGTACCACTGAGTTGGTGCGCCACTTTTTGAGCACCCTGTATAATTATTTGTTTTATGTTCTAAGGGTAGCTGAGAAGCATATGTTTTGTAATTGTTCTAGATCTTCAAAATGGCTAGTTCGAACGGCATGAGGATCACCTCCATGGGCACCCGCCCTTTCCAGCACCTCGGCGGTCGCCAAAACCTGCGCGACATTATCGACTACTTCAAGAAGAAACAAGACCACGACCTCATCATCGTCGTGGTCCCCAACAGCGGCCCCCAATACTCGATGATGAAACAAGCGGCCGAACTGAAAATCGGCTGCCTGACCCAGTGCATCAAAGAGCGCACCATCGCCAAACTCAACCCGCAAATAATCGCCAACATCCTCCTCAAAATCAACAGCAAGCTGAACGGCACAAACCACGTACTTTCGTCACGCGTGCCCATCATGTCCCGTCCTTGCATCATCATGGGCGCCGACGTCACCCATCCCAGCCCCGACGCCAAGGAGACGCCCAGCGTCGCGGCGGTGACGGCGTCGCACGACCCCAACGCCTTCCAGTACAACATCTGCTGGCGTCTGCAGCCGCCTAAAGTCGAAATTATCGAAGATCTCTGCGCTATTGCAGTCGAACAGTTGATGTTCTTCTACCGAAAAACTCACTACAAGCCGGAAACGATCGTGTTTTTCCGGGACGGGGTGTCCGAGGGACAATTTGCGGAAGTCCAACGAGCGGAAATTTCCGCCATACACCAGGCGTGTAAAAAACTACAAAAGGAGGGATACGAGCCGAAAATTACGTTCCTGGTGGTGCAGAAAAGACACCACACGAGACTTTTCCCGACAAATCCCCGGGATTCGGAAGACAGGAATAACAATGTTCCAGCTGGAACTTGTGTGGATACGCATATTACTAATCCGATGATGCAGGACTTTTATTTGGTGTCCCATGCGAGTATACAAGGGGTGGCTAAGCCTACGAAGTATTGTACGCTATGGGATGATAATAATATGAGTAATGACGATATCGAGGAGTTGACTTATTATTTATGTCATATGTTTACGAGGTGCAATAGATCGGTTAGTTATCCAGCACCGACTTATTATGCTCATTTGGCGGCAGCAAGGGCTAAGGTTTATATTGAGAATTATCAGCTGGACTTGACTCAGTTGAAGACACATCAACAGAATTGTCAAATTCAGGAGAGCATTGTGAAAGAGAAACCGATGTTTTTTGTTTAGAAACAAAATTTCTAGAGAAACAGAATTTTTTTATTTGTAATAAATCTCAATAATGTTTGAAGATATGTTTTAATTTTATTTTTTACTTTTTTAATATAGGTTATTTTAATTTTTAATGGTTAAACATTTATTTTAAATTTTATTCACATAAGCAATCGTTTTCGTTAATAAAATTCATAATACAAAGTTCTTCATGTAGTTATTTTTTTTAGTAAATAATACCTCTTTGTACTAACACCCTAAACCAAAAATGAATTGAAAAATATTAGTGAAAAACGTTATTAAATTCTTCTTAAAAAATGGCTTTGTTCTAATTGTGTATAACGAAGTTACGAATACTTGCTGATTTTGCTAAAATGATTTGTCTGAAATTATTTGCTCAAGAAATGAGTTTCAGCGATTAGACCATAAAAATGCACCTCAAAAAACAGTGGCGAAGTCGTAACAAAAATCAATGAATGAGACAAATCTCTGCAACAATTAATTACTCAGATTTTTTTTTTCATAAAAATTCACATTCTTACACAATTATTGTGTTATTTTTTCCTATTTAATGCCAATAACTAAGGTGTGGAAAAGTGATGGTTTGACTGCCACATTTTAGAACACAGTATGTAGGTACAGTAACTGTCCAGTCAGTTTACACAATATCCAGCTGGTTTATAAACCAGCCAAACGTACACATTATACGTATTATATCGAAAAGATTTGTGGCTGCGGTTTTAGGGGTGTCACTCTTTTTTATCGTGACTGTACTTACTTTTTTAAAATTATGATGGCACTGATTTTATTTCTAATTAATTTCGGTTCTTCTATATCCCATTTCAGTTCATAGTAGAATTTTGCAACAACTCATTTGCATTTTTTGGAGTGAAATTGAGAGTTTCTGGGCTCAAAATTTGTCGCTGCGATTAAGTTTAACACAGAATTGTTTTCTTATACAGAAACTTTTAATTTGTGCTTTATTTCACTCCAAAAAATTCAAATGAACGATTGCAAAATTCTACTATGAACTGAAATGAGATACAGGGTGAGTCACTAGTGGGTTATATCTGATTTTGTTTAAATATGCAACCAGTAATACCAGAATAATACTGATTCCAGCTGACCAGCAGATCGGTAATCGTTAAAAAAATTCAAAATCAATCCAATGATTACATTGTTCTGAGTATTGTCAAGTTTGTCTTGACAGTTTTGCTAAAGTACCATTATAGATCATTATTAATTAAAATATAAAAAACCAATTTTGATTCAATTAACGTATTTAGAAATCAAACTAAGTATCAAGTGGTAAGTGCAATTAGTATTTTTGGTTGCATCTGAGGACATGTCAGAAGTAACCCACTATTGACTCACCCTGTATATGAAGATGAAAGGCCGTGCTACAAATTGTAGCAGAAGCAAATGCCATAAATATATTAGCTGTTTCAATCATACCCTTAAGTTTTATTTTTAACAATTATACACCAATTTCATAGTCAAATATTAGCTGTTTCAAAACTATAAAAACGCCAACGTCGCATTTTACCGAATTATTTTTTTAAATAAGGTTGATAAAAATGTAAAATAGTTATTAATGATTAGATCTCTTATTGAAACTATAAATTACATTAGCTATTCATTTTTTGAAGTGCAGGAATAATTTATAACAACTACTTTTGAGAGAAAATGCGACGTTGGCGTTTTTATAGTTTTGAAACAGCTAATAAGTGCATTGTACTTATACAGGCTGTAAATGAAATAAGTACATTAATTTTAACTGGGAATAGAACTCGTCAAGGCAAACAAATTTTCCAAATAACTTTTTTTTCAAAACGTTTTAATTTTTGAGTTATGATTATTTTAAAATCTTACACAATTTTCTTACACGCCACTGCAAGCAAAGTTACCTAGTCGACAAGATTACCGTTTGAAACGGTTACCTTGGTTGCGGCTATTATTTATTGTTACTTTTCTTTGTTGGAGCATTTCATAAAAGGCTCGTCAATTTGTAGGGGGAAAAAATGATTTAAAAAAATGCGATTTTGAAAAAATGGTACATAGAAAAAGTGTTTGTCTTGATGAATTCTACCACTGGTTAAAGTTAATGTACTTATTTCGCTTACATCCTGTATAGTTATTTTTTGATCATCATTACTGATATATCAGTTTTGTTGTTAATTTATTTTTAATGTCTTGGCTACGAGCAGAAGCAAACGATGATTTCTGAGTAATTATTATAGTTTTTGAGGTACTACCTACAGTGAAATTATACTTTTTACTTTTAGCACAGCTTTTAGTAAACTTTGTAACATTGCAAAAACTATTTTTCACGCGTTGATCAAAATTAAAAACCCTTTCAGTACGTAGTAGAAAATTTATTGCTATTTCCATTAAAAATGTATTAATTGGTTACAAGATAAGAGTGATAAATTTGTAAAAATCGAACAGTTTTCAAAGTGAGATCAGAATTTGATTCTTCAACAAAACCAAAAAAAATCTATTATAGTCAGGCATTTATCTCCTCTAGCATTTGTTTAAAGTGCATATCAGTCTGTGTTTCCATATGGGTCACATTGTCCTTACAACTCGTTGGTAGGATGTTAAATTGGGACATAACTGTCTGGCTTTCAACCGACTTAAGAACGTCGTCAAAAACAGTTTGGGTGTGGGTGTCGTTCAGTCCAATTTCACCCAACAATAACTCGTGACAAGTCTGTGTGTACATATTACTGTAGTCATCACAGTACTTGAACAACTCGTCTAAGTCGGTCTGCGTCTCCATATTGAAGAAATTCGAGTCAAAAGTGTCCTTCAACAAATCGGAAGTGTCTGTATGTATGGAGTCATGTGTGCTTGTTGAGGCGGAATAAATGTTCTCAGACTCGTTGCAAATGTTGGTTTGAGTACTGGACGAACTTCTCTGCACGTCGTCCATCACACTTAGCACGAAATCGTCCAAATTGAACGAAGTGTTGCACGCGGAGGTTTTAGGCACAGGGGCGATGGTTTGAGTCTTGATACTTTTGGATTTCGTGCTGAAACTGTCCGGCTTTTTGGTGAAATAATCGCCGATAGTTTGCGTTTCAACAGTGAACTGGGGCATCCTGGTGGCCAGAAACGTCTGCGTTTCTTGACTGTTGTTGGACTTGTCTGTTTGGACGCTTTGCTCGGAAGTGTCAATCATTCCAGTACTGTTGGAGGGCTTCGGGAGAATCAGTCTCAGTCTGTTCGTGGCCAAAGAGTCGTCACTCTTTGGGTTTTTCACACTTGGAGCTACTGACGTTTTGTATGCGACTTTTTCAAGAATGTTGTGTTTTTTACGCCGACTGTGTGTTTTCAACGTCTCATAACACGAGTAAAACACGTCGCAGTCGCAACACTTGAACGCAACATCGCAATATTCCGTATGTTTGTTGCGGGATGACTCAGTGGCGAAGCCTTTCTGGCACAAAGTGCAAAGAAAATTCTTGTCAGAGTGCACTTTTAGGAAGTGCTGTTTCAAGGGCTTAAACTGCTTAAAATGCGACGTGTTGTTGTAAGAACATGTGGTAATAGGGCAGTAAAAAATTTTGTTTGGGTTACTGGGTTCCAAAAGCTTGGACTTTTTGTGGGTCTTGGCCAAGTGGAGGTTCAGGTTAGAGTCAGAGTTGAATAATGCGGAACATTCAGGACAACTTTTCTTATTCACGTTGCTTAAGTCTTCAATGCTGGGGTACACTTTTTCCACGGGTTCCATGATTGATGAATCTGGAAAAACAACATAACCTCACTTTTACCACAACCAATTTATTTTACTTTTTTCGCCTTTTGTGAATGAAATTAATAATTTTTTGTAAAAGACAACGAAAATTTTTCGACGTCAATTGTTTACAAACGCTAATCGAATTCTCCGCCTACCCCACGATTTTTTATGGCAGTTTTTGTGATTAGTCTGTTATCGTGTCATTTTCCACTTTACGAACTTCGTTTCGTCAAAATTAAAAGTTAATTGTTCAAAATCTTTGGTGTGAGATGTGAAATGCATTTGTGGCAACTTTTACAACCCATATTCAAATGCAAGGTAATTACCACTTTTGTAATTAGAACACGTAAGCAATGTCATTCACTTGGTGGCGCGATAACACAAAGCACTGCTACAAAAATGTCCATATTTTCAGAAAATTGGAGAAGTCATTCGAACTGTTTACGACTTTTTTGTAAAAGGATACTTTCCCTTTCACACAAAAAGTCTACCAGATGCAACGCCGAATGCGACAACGGTAAGTCTCAAAAAAACTTATTTTTGGGTTAAATAAATAACATTATTAATGATAGCTGATAAGGGAATGCTCTAGACAACAATAATTATTAATTGAATTAATTTAATTAATTGTGAAATGTCACCTTGACGGATCGCGTACTTCGTTTAGTTCGAAATTTTGACAGTTGTCAGATTTTGACAGATCCTGTCGATTGTGCATTTCGATTATGAGTGTGTGTGAGATCAAACTTACTCGTTTCGTGTCAATATCCCCTTTATAAATTAAAATGGAACAAATTTATTTAAACCGTGCAACATTACGCTAGTTTCTAAGTTAAATTCATTGTCGAAGCATGAAAAAATCGTTATCAAACACGAAATATGAAAAACTGTCGCAGAATTCTTGCAAAGATCTAGATGAAAATTTGGTGCACCAAACATCTAATTCGGTAAGAAGTTGTGATTATTTTGCTTAGTCAGTCGGTGTCGTTTTTTTGGAATGACGTGGTTTGTGGTTACTTATTTAAAATATGCAATAAAATTTGGGAGAATGTTACCGATCGATACAGTACCGCATTATGTAGCTATTTGCCTCTAACGAGACCATTAATAGTGGACTAATATTAATTTATGTAATTTACTAATCAAATGATATGTTATTGTTACCGAAAATATATCCATTCGTGTATTTCGTGGAAATTCCACAAATGGGATTCGCCGAAATGTCATTTTCAACTTTACACGATTTCCATTATTGATACTGGGACTGGTATTAGAGTTGAATAAATAACACAGTTTGAATATTACTTTATTTTTGCCTACTTTGTTCAAAAACAGTGAAAACTGGTTCCGTTTCTTGCATAATAGTTTGCTTGTTTTTGAAGAATTTTGTTGTCTTATTGTTCTGTCGCGGTTAATTCCTTATTTTTTATTTCATTGGTTTAAGATTTACGAGCAATTGTTGCACGTTTTCAGGCACATCTTATCTTTTGATTGCTATTTTTATTTATATTGTTTATTTCAATTTTTGTGTAAAATATTGGGAAGGTGGGATTTAGAATTAAAAAAAAATGGAGTAAAAGTCATGGAAAGCCAATCGTCATCAATTTATCAAAAGTAGGTTACTTCATCGATATACACTACTTGTGATAATAAAACTGGTGGAATTATGGCGAAAGCTCCACTTCCTTGTTTTGAATACTGCTTAAAGATAACACATTTTGTGAACAATGTAATTATGTAAAAGTAAATGTTTTGTATTAGTACATCATGCCACTATTAAGTGTTGAATTCATTGTAAAAATACCTGGTTGCATTCATTTGCCCCTGAATTTACTGATAACCCTAAAATTGCAATGAAAAAAAAAGGGCGAAGAAGTGTTGTATTGTTTTTAAAATGGAATGTTTGTGTTATAGTAGTGTGTTAATCCATAAAATTATGGACCTTGAAGCAGAAAATGCAACGTGAATGCATTTTGAGGTGTTTAGTAAAGTAGATTGCACACAATACTTAGATAAAGAGCTTATAATATGTAGAAAGTAATAAATAATTATTATAATAATTGTATGATTGCCTAGATATGAATTAACTAAAAAAAAGTTAACATTAAATTTTTCATTTTCGAATTATTTTTTGATAGCCTTTGTTCCTTTTTGTTAATCAGTCTAATTAAACTCACTGAACATAAAATATAATAAAATTGGTGATGTCAATTAATTTTTATCATGTGAGACTTATTAAAAATGCAATCACAAGTGGTATCTTTAACAAAGTTTAAAAATATGAATCATTTCAATAATCGTAAACTTGTGTTATTTATTGCGACACAATGAAAGTGTAGATGCCAATAATTGACATTTGATATTCCATAAAAGAGAAATTATTTATTGATTAACTTTTCAAGTTAGTTGTTATACTTGAAAATGTAACGGACAAGGGGTTTTGCA
Organism: Tribolium freemani; assembly: GCA_939628115.1. Lineage (NCBI taxonomy): Eukaryota > Metazoa > Arthropoda > Insecta > Coleoptera > Tenebrionidae > Tribolium > Tribolium freemani. Next base: position 10,642,979 of record OW626785.1, on the reverse strand, counting down.
ACGAATTTTATATAAGTTATCGTTTATTAACATCTAATTAACACTTAAAATGTTGTACACTAATTTAAAATTCACAAACATCAAAAATTAGATCTTGCTAATTACAAAATGCGATATTTATTTAGTGTATTTTGACATCTTGTAGTATCTAGTTTAGTGAAGTCGTTCAAAAACTAGCGCATTTTTTGTCAGGTTTTAATTTTACAATTGTATAATACTCGTATCTTAATGATTGTGGTTACTTAATTATTGGAAAACAGTTCAAGGAAACTTTTATAAATAGTAAATATTAAATTTATTAGTCATTCAATAAATTTGAGATGTTGCTAATTATTAAATTTCGCGAAAAATATTTGCATATTTGTATAATGTTGACACATTTTAAGCATGCAGAAAAATTGTAAACAAATTCTTATCAGTTATCACTGCTATGAGTTTTCTTGAAGGTTTCGAATATTTTTTAATTTAGAATTGTACAATATTTATTTTTTTAAAAATGTAAATACGTTATAAGGTTCTTTACCTTTTTCTTTCGGTAATTTTTATGGATTTATTATTAAAAAATGTACTCTATCATTTTGTGCTTATTCGGACATTCCTTTATGATCACCACTGTTATTATCATCACGTTGTTAGCATAAATAAATTCATAGTACCTTATTAAGGTACAGAAAAAACGTTAGATTTCCTACTGTCAATTACAGTGTCGTTTGTTTTATTATGCGATTAAAATTGCTTGACATTGTTTTTATGAAATAATTAAATAAATTAATAACAATAAGAGAAAAATTAATAATTTTCTTGTGTTCACCCCACCAGTTTCTCGGCAATGAATAAATAATTGTCCCTTGATAATGTTAGACCATTATTTTATTTGAACGACGTGTGTCGTAATTGTTTATTTGTCTATCTGTTCAAAATGTTGACTTGCTTCAAGAATCTGCGTTTTGGCGCCAAGGACACAAAGGAGGATGTGAGTTTGTATATTGTAGATAAATTATTAATTTATAAGAAATTAGTCGGAAATTCCGGTCATTTTGTATGTATCGTACATTAGTTTTAATTTTGCTGCGATTTGCGTGTGCGTTTCACTTGGGTGGTTTTGCGAATGGATAATACTATCATCTGTTCCACGCAAAGTGAAAATGCCTTGCGTTAATATTCTAAATAATCGTTCTAATGAGAAATATAATACCAAACATGCGCTTCATATTGTGTTGAGTTATTTGTTTACTGGATCGCATTACTAATTGTAAGCATTCTTCTAATACACGTGATTGAAAAACGTGGAATGGAGCAAGGATTATGTCTAATTTTATCATTTTTTATGCTATATCTTGCTTATTCTAAGTACGAGTGGAGTGTCAATAATTAATTAAATATATTTTTTCAAACTATTGTTCCATTTTATAATTTTTTTAACAATAAAGAAAGAAGAAAATAATGTTATAAATGTACATACACAATAACCAAAAATTACAAGACAAGATAAGGAACAACAAAAAAGAATAATGTTTGGTATAAACAAGTTACATAACATTAATATAAGTTTAGTAGCAAAATATTTTTTTATAATGAATTGTAAAGCTTCATAACTTGATATGTAAATGATCTCTTAAATATCGCTGTCTCATATTTAGGCATTTATAAGTTTGAAAACAGAGCTAAGGCTTTTTTTATCATAAAGAGTTCACATTGACGAATATACAGGGTGTCCGTTTTTCAAACTCCACCTTGGGAGTCTCAGTTATTATAAGAGATACGAGGTCGGTTAAATTAGGACAAAGTTGCGCATTTTTATGCTGAACAATAATCTGAAAGAAAATTTAATGTCATTTTTAGTTTTTGAATTATATTGAAAAAAAAATTTGTAATTTTTGTTTTAATTTTTTTAAGCGAAAACTAAGAGAACTAGTTGTTTTTAAGTAAGACATTCTTCAGGTACTTTTTTACAAGAAATCTAAATCTGTCATCGCCTTTTCTAAGGCGTTTTTGATGTCATAGTTACAACACTCAACTTTGGTTTTTCTTATGGACACCATATTAAATACTTATATTTTTGAAAAGTCTTTTTGTTCCTGGTTACAACGATGCATCACATGATATGATCGAATCTTACATGCTAATTAAAATTAAGAAAAAAGCGTTTTTGCAAAGAGTGCTTTGGAAAAAAACGCCAATTTTTTTTTAACAAACTAACTTTTAACACTTCTATTATATATGCGATCAGAATTTTTATAACTTTGTCTTGTTTTGTTTTGCAAAAAATAAACTTCTAGCTTATCATGTAGTTTAATTTTTAAATAAAAAATGCTTTTTTCCATTTTGATTAGTATGTGATACATGTGATATTAGCTGTTTCAAAACTATAAAAACGCCAACGTCGCATTTTACCGAATTATTTTTTTAAATAAGATTGATAAATTGTAAAATAGATATTAATGATTAGATCTCTTATTGAAAGTATAAATTACACTCGATATTATTTTTTGACGTGCATGAATAAGTTATAACAGCTAATTTTGAGAGAAAATGCGACGTTGGCGATTTTATAGTTTTGAAACAGCTGATACATCGTTGTAATCAGAAATAAAAACCCTTTTCAAAAATACAAAAATCGAATATGGCGTCCATAAGAAAAACCAAAGTTGAGTGTTGTAACTCTGGCATCAAGAACGCCTTGGAAAATACGATGACAGATTTAGATTCCTTGTAAAAAAGTGCCTGAAGAACATCCTAGTTAAACACGTCTATTAGCTGTTTCAAAACTATGAAAACGCCAACGTCGCATTTTACCGAATTATTTTTTTAAATAAGATTGATAAAATTGTACAATAGTTATTAATGATTATATCTCTCATTGAAAGTATAAATTATACTAGCTATTATTTCTTTGAAGTGCATGAATAATTTATAACAGCTAATTTTGAGAGAAAATGCGACGTTGGCGTTTTTATAGTTTTGAAACGGCTAATAGTTCTTTTAGTTTTCGCTTGAAAAAATAAAAATAAAAATTACAAATTTACGTTTTTACAATTATTCAAAAACTAAAAATGACTCATCAAATTTTCTTTCACATAATTATTCAGCATAAAAATTCGCAACTTTGCCCTAATTTAATCGACCTCGTATCTCTTATAATAACTGGGATCGCCATGGTGGAGCTCGAAAAACGGACACCCTGCATACAGTGTGATTCAAAAGCACCGGACAATCTCTCGGGTGCTGATAAAGAACATCAAACTGAATTAAAAGTTCCTATAACAAAAAATTGTTTGAGCCTTTTTTCACGAGATATAGCTCTTCAAAGTTAAATTTTTAAGTTAAGTTTTTGGCGCTTCAGCTCATACTTTTTTGACTTTAGTTAGCGGAAACGACAGCTCTTGGAACACTAAACAAATACCTGTTGAAAAAGTCAACAATTAATGTCTTATGATGTACAAAACAATTAAAAACTTGCAAATTGGACATCATAGGAAACAAAAAAGCAAAAATCGATACCGTTGCTAAGTAAAACAAATTAAAAAATATATCAAAATTAAGTTGCTTGAAAAAAAATCTGACTTCATTTTTGTGTTTAACTGAACGTCTTTTATCACCATACGAGAATTTGTCCGTCATTTTTGAATCACCCTGTATATATTTTTAAATTGTAGTGATCTGTTTGCATTAATATAATTTTAAAAGTGAAGACAATTCAAACTGTAAAAATATGATAAAAAGAAACATCTAATCAGGCGTTATGGTTCGCTGGGAATTTTTCTAGATTTGAGATTTTTTATGAGTAATTTAATCGTACTTTATTACGAAAATTTTCATGTTTTTATTTTTTCAATTATGGGTACTTATTAATAAAGGTTATCAGATTATGCAATACACTCGAAAGTAAATGATTATTATTATTTTCGCACTTGCAGTGCATTTTTGGAGTTGTAACTTATTTATTTCACATTAATTAAACGAGACTTATTGATAATCGGACTTGACTGTCTTGCTTGTGTTTTTTTTTACAAACATTTGTTTAACGGTCTATTCGTAATAACGGTTTTATCAATTGCTGCTTTTAGAGAAGTGTGATCAATGAATTGTATGTTTTTAAATAACCACAAGTTGTCGAAATTAGATTAAAATTAGAATCGTCTTAAAATTATTAAGTTGTTCGCTGTTATTCCATTCTTCTATCCTTATCTTGTCCGTAATACAATTAAAAACATAATTTTTAACGAGGGGAAATCTGCAATAAACTCGTATTGTTTTTTAATTAGGATTTGGAAATAAAAAAATTGTATCACCATTTTTTTATTGACGCCTCATTATTGTTATTTATCATGGTCGTTTGTACAAAAACTGTCACTTTTAATTCCTTTTTTTGCAATTTAAATTATTACAAGTTGTATTTTTACTGTGTTAATTAATTATTAGATTTTTTCCAGGAACAGGCTGGTAATCCTGCGATGTGGCTCTCAGCAGGCGAAGCGACAAGTCAAAGCTATGAAGAAATTGCCGACCGACTTCATGTAGATGTGAGACATGGCTTAAGTTGGCAGGAAGCCACACGTAGACGACAAATAGCCGGGTACTAACACCTACATTTGATTAAACCTTCGTCTAAGTAAACACTTTTCCAGTTACAATGAATTTTCAGTCAAAGACGAAGACCCGCCTTGGAAAAAATACCTCGAACAGTTTAAAAACCCTCTCATTTTACTTCTTCTAGCCTCGGCACTCGTCTCAGTTTGCATGAAACAATTCGATGATGCGATCAGTATTACCGTAGCCATAGTCATTGTCGTAACCGTTGCTTTTGTCCAAGAATACCGATCGGAAAAATCGCTGCAAGAACTCACCAAGCTCGTGCCACCGTCTTGCCATTGGTAAAAAAAAACACAATTTATTAAATCAATCAGCTAACTTATGCGAAATTGTTTAGTTTGAGGGAAGGTTCGCCTGATACTTTTCTCGCCCGCGAGTTGGTGCCAGGTGACATCGTTTACCTGAATGTTGGCGATCGAGTGCCTGCAGATTTGCGATTATTTGAGTCAGTGGATTTGATGATAGATGAAAGCAGTTTTACTGGCGAGACAGAACCGGCCAGGAAAAATGTCGCTTCGGTTTTGCGTCCAAATGGGGCGCACTCTTCTAACACTAACATTGCCTTTATGGGGACGCTTGTCCGCTGCGGAAACGGCAAAGTAATTAGTGTTTTGTGTTGTTTTTCTTATGGCAAAGTTATTTTAAGGGGATTGTTGTTAGTACGGGATCCAACAGCGAGTTCGGCTCGGTGTTTAAGATGATGTTGGAGGAAGAGGCGCCGAAAACGCCTCTGCAGAAGTCCATGGATAGTTTGGGTGCCCAGTTGTCGATTTACTCGTTCGGCATTATAGGTTTAATTATGTTGGTTGGGTGGTTGCAAGGCAAGGCAATAATGGAGATGTTTACGATCGGTGTGAGTTTAGCGGTGGCTGCAATTCCAGAAGGTGGGTGTCATTGAGTGATGGTTTTATTATTATTGATTTATTTGTTTGATAAAATCTCCAGTAGTGATTTGGCAGATAGCGTAATTCGATTAGGCCCATTGACGTAAATGCTAGTACAGGTGATGTATCGATCATAAATTTTACGACTGTAAAAATAACTTTGAGTCATCTTATCTTTATTTACAATGGATTGAGGAACGTGAATCAAATTTTGTATACCTTTGAGGAAATGAATTCGAGATTAACAAATTCGTTTCACTGTTTTGCGTAATCAGGTGTTTGGAAATTATTTGGTAGCCTTTAACAATGTATTGTTCTGAAATTTTCTTTTAAAACAACGCACAATTTTGGTATTTTTATCTACACCTGGAATTTCAATTAAAACAGTTTACAAACTCATTGTTTCTAATTTACGTTTTAAAACTTTTTTGTTTGAGTTTATGTCTATGAAGATACACAGTGCCGTCATAATTCTTTAAGAGATTTGATTAATGGTCTAGTTATTGTACGTGTTTATTCGGAGTGACGTGGCACTTGACTTAATCCGGTAATTACCGTTCGCTCATTTTTATGAAGATCAAACCGCAAATCATATTTTTAGATCCGAACGCTGGGCCAGGCTCCCTTATTATGTACTTTTGTGGTCTTAAAAATTGTGTCTGCGTTTACACGTCCATTTGTTACAATTTTTAAGTAATAATGAATAATTTATTTAATAAAAAGAAAAAATAAGAAATACCGTTTTAACTTCTTTCTTCTATAGATGTTTTCTTAGTGAATAAAGTAAAGTATTTTCAACGTTTTTCCGAACTGTCATTAGAGATCCTTGGAACTTTCTTCCTAATGAAATATTTCAGCAGAACAACTTAATTTCGGACAGTTATTCGCAGATGTGGTTTAATTTACCCCCCAATTTTTTTGCAAATGTTTTGTTTTTGAAACCTTCAGTAACTGTTTGTGCTGGTTATGGTTTTATGTTCAAGTGGTCATAAGTATAAACTTATTAAAAAATCAAACAAGGTTGTAAAAACGGTATGTTTGTGTGATGATTGATGAAACACTCAAATCTAAGGTTTTTGTTGGGTTTTAAAGGTATATGGTTCGTACCTCGTGATTATTTTGATTACAAAAACATATTTTTGTAACCTTTGCCCTTCGAAAAATCTGTATAAATGGTTAAAAATGTAAATTATTGGACTTAACTATTCTTTTTGCTTCTACTTCTTAAATTAAAATTTCTGAAAAATTTAAGTGGTTTTAAGACAAATATGGATTGAAATTTAGTATACTGCAAGCGTGAAATATAGGCTGTCTGGTGGTCAATTCTGAAATTCGTTTTTTGCGAAATAGCGTAAAATAATTTTTTGGAAAAATTATGTCAAACATTGTTTCATTTTCATACAGGGTGAGTCAATAGTTGGTTACTTCTGACATGTCCTAACATGCAACCAAATATACTAATTGCACTTACCACTTGATACTTTGTTTGATTTCTAAAAACATTAATTGAATCAATAGGTAAAGAAGTTAAATTTTTTTAAAGTAAGTCCGGATTTCTTCAATTTTAACCTAACTTCTTTATCTATTAACTACCACGGACGAATAAGAAAACCGCATCACGCAAAATTGAACCAATATTGGTTTTTTATTTTTTAAATAATAATGGTCTTTATAGAGAAACTTTAGCAAAACTGTCAAGACAAACTTGACAATACTCAGAACAATGTAATCATGGATTAATTTTGAATATTTTTAATGATTACCGATCTGGTCAGCTGGAATCAGTATTATTCTGGTATTACTGGTTGCATATTAAAACAAAATCAGAAATAACCCACTATCACCCTGTATAAGATGATGGAATATAAATCTAAAAAGCAGTAATTACACCGTCAAAGTGAAATTTTGCAAAGGAACAGGTCAGAATCATTTACCAGAGGACACAAAGGTTTTAAATTGAAGAGCAAACAAGTAAATAACGAACAAATAAAGAATTTTTGCTACACATTGTGTTGCACCTAAAAGTCTATATTGGTTTGTATTAGCTGTTTCAAAACTATAAAAACGCCAACGTCGCATTTTACCGAATTATTTTTTTTAAATAAGATTGATAAAATTGTAAAATAGTTATTAAGATCTCTCATTGAAAGTATGAACTACATTAGCTATTATTTTTTAAAGTGCATGAATAATTTATAATAGCTAATTTTGAGAGAAAATGAGACGTTGGCGATTTTATAGTTTTGAAACAGCTAATATCTATCAAATCTATAGAAATGCCAACGTTGCATTTTCTCTCAAAGTTCGTTGTTATAAATTATTCATACACTTCAAAAAATTAATTAATCAATTAATTAATGTAATTTATAGTTTCAATAACTAATTTACATTTTTATCAACCTTACTTTAAAAAAATATAATTTAGTAAAATGCGACGTTGGCATTTCCGTAGTTTTGAAACAGAGAGTACTTTACTTACGAATAGTTTACAGTTATGATACGATATTTTGTGATATTAATAAAATAGCTATTAACATACCGAGTCAGTTTGAGTGAAGTAGTGAAATTACTAAAACAACCATAATCAATATCAGCATCTTATAAAAAGCGGAGAATAATAATAACATGAGGATAAGAAAAATTAACGGATTGGAGAAGAATTAATAAGTTATTAAACTGAAAAGTATTGCTAGTAAACTAAAAAAAATGGGAAGGTAATCTTAACGTTGGCAATAATTTTAGACCTGACCTGACCTCGGGATGGAATGACGAATTTTCTTCTAAAAGGGTAAGGAACCGGCATATTACAATTACAATTCAATAACAAATATTTTTTATTTCATTTTAGTATTTTGAAAACATCCGAGTATCAATTTTTATACTTTTTGATGTCTTTTTTTTTAATTTGTTGATATTTTTCTAAACTTTTAAAAGGAAATACGAAAGAAGTTTTAATTTTTTAATCAAGGGAAATTTCGTTAATTGGGGTACAGTCATTATGTTTCTGCAAGCAGTCAACTTGGTGGTATCTTACTAGTGAAAAACTATGCGCTATTAATTTTTTTTATGGAACACAGTGTTTACAAAAGTTGGTACTAAGTGTTGCCTTTCATAGAACTACATAGTCAAATCACTATTTTAAGATTTTTCTTGCAAAAATGTTAGATTGGTGTATAATTAGTGTTTTTTTTAAAACAATTCGGACACGTTTGACTTTGTCATTGTCTAAAAGGTCGGGTGGACTTTCCTTTTCCGAGCTTTTTGAAACGACAAACAATGGTCGAATCGAGGGTCGAATGGTCCATATATCACAGTCTTATTGGCAAATTTATTCTTCTCCCTTTCTCCTTTTCATTGTTCCTTTGCCAAAAAGTTGCATTCCAACCTTTCTCGAAATGGCAGAGCATTTTCACATTTTCACTAACTGAATAGAAGATTAGGTAACAGAAAAAAAGTCGTGATAATAAGTAGCAATAATTATGCACCAACAACTGATAAATCTCTCGTTTGATGTGTCGAATTTTTTTTTGAAGTTTTGTCACGGGTTTTTATTATATTTAAGGATTACCAATCGTCGTGACGGTGACACTGGCTTTGGGTGTAATGCGAATGGCTAAAAGGAACGCTATCGTAAAGAAACTACCAACTGTGGAAACGCTGGGTTGCGTCAATGTGATATGTTCTGACAAAACAGGCACTATAACGCGAAACGAAATGACCGTCACGGTACTTGTAACAGCCGATGGTTACATTGCCGAATTAACAGGCGCTGGCTACAACGACCACGGCCAAGTTTTGTTACACAAATGTGATTCATCAGACAGGGCTAGGGATAGTGTATATAAATTATTAGAGGTATTGTTGCTCAATAAATCAATTCATTAAAGTTTTGACCCAATTTTACAAACAGGTAGGCGCTGTTTGCAATAACGCAGTGATCCATAACGAAACTTTACTCGGCCAACCGACAGAGGGCGCTCTAATTGCTGCTGCAATGAAACACGGGATGTACAACGTGGCAGACCGTTACGTCCGAGTCCAAGAATATCCGTTCACTTCAGAACAAAAAATGATGGCCGTTAAATGCATATCTAAGTATGATAACGACAAAATCGAGATATTTTTCGTCAAAGGAGCCATCGAAAAAGTATTACCAAAATGTACGAAATTCAGTTGGAACGGGGGAACCCAAAGTCTCACCAGCAAGAAAGAACAAGATTTTATTGCAGAAGCTCACGAAATAGGGCGGAAGGGCTTAAGAGTGATTGCAATGGCCCGTGGACCCACTTTGCAAGACTTGACCTATATGGGAATTGTGGGAATTTGTGACCCACCGCGCCCTCTGGTGAGAGAAGCAATAACTACGCTGTCGCAGTCTGGGGTGCAAGTCAAAATGGTTACTGGAGACGCTGAAGATACAGCTGTGGCTATAGGTTTGTGGCAAAATCAAAAAATATATTTTTTGATTGTTGATTGCAGCTCAGACGATTGGTTTGGAAACTTTGCCTTCTCAGGTGTTGTCAGGCGAACAGTTGGATACGTTTACTGAGACCGATTTGGATGCGGCTGTACCTCATGCTACAGTTTTTTATCGAGTTTCGCCGAAAAATAAATTGGCGATTGTTAAGTCGTTGCAGAGGACTGGTCATATCGTTGGGATGACTGGTGATGGAGTGAATGATGGTGTGGCGCTTAAAAAAGCCGATATTGGAATTGCCATGGGTAAAAATGGGACGGATGTGTGCAAAGAAGCAGCAGATATGATACTCGTTGATGATGATTTTTACACAATTATGTAAGTTTTTCCCCGGTAAAGTGGCTTATTATTCTGAAATTAAGTTGGTACTAACTGTCACTAATATACAGGGTGTAACGAAAAGATGGGGACAACAAGGAACCAGAGATTTCTCAGCTCAAAATCGAGCGATTTAACCCAAGTTACCACTATACCAAGTTGCACTGTTTAAAAGTTAGAGGGCGCCAAAGTTCAAAAATTATTTTCGATTTTCTTTAATAATTTTTTAATGGAGTAATCGATTTCAATGAAATTTGGTACAAGTAATTTGCCATCCAAACCACATGTTTTGGTGCTAATTCTTTTGTTTTTCTGTTATTGTAAAGGTCTTACCTATCAACTTTTGAACACATTTTAAGACACATTTTTGTTATACGTTATCCGAGTGGTGTAATTCTTTTTTTATTCGAAAAACCTATTCTTTTTGAACAATTTTTGTATTGGCCTCGGTTTTGGAGTAAAAAAAATCTTTAAGTCGCCGTGTCAAAATTTCAGACGTGCGCCCATTTATTATTATTGGTTTTTAAATTTTTTTTTCTTAATTTTCGCTATAGCTCCTTTATGTATGTGTATTGTTAAACAACAATAATGTAATTAGTTATTAATTTAAACCAAAAAACGCATTTTTTCACAAAATTGTGAATTTCTAAAAATCCTTCGATTTCTACCCAACACATCTAATTAAAATCTACACTGTCGTTATGGAAAAATTATTAATTACAATTGTAATAAGTAAACTAATAATTAAATAATCAAATTAAATAATTAAATCTATTTTTAAATCAATAATAATAATTGACGAACATGCAAAATGTTGACACTTTTACTTAAGTTATTTTTTTATTCCAAAACCAAGGCCGATATAAAATTTTTATAAGATACAAAAAGTCTTCAGAAATAAAGGATTTTTCGAATAAAAAAAGAATTAAGGCATTCAGATAACGTATAACAAAAATATGTCCTAAAATGTGTTCAATAGGTGTTAGGTAAGTACTTTACAATAACAGAAAAACAAAAGAAATAGCACCAAAACATGTAGTTTTGATGACAAATTACTTATACCAAATTTCATTAAAATCGATTATTCCATTTAGAAGTTACTAATAAAAAACGAAAATAATTTTTGAACTTTGGCGCCCTCTAACTTTTAAACAGTGCAACTTGGTATATAGGTAAGTTGGGTTGAATCGTTTTATTTTGACTTGGAGAATCTCTGGTTCCTTTTTGTTCCCATCTTTTCGTTACACCCTGTATACAGCGTGATTCTTAAATAGACCGATAAAATTCTACTCATGGTAGTGTCAAATGAGTACATGCCGGGAAAAATAGTAAAAAAATTCCTTGTATAACCGTTTTCGAAATAAATTTTTTTAAAGTTATGTTGGAGATAAAGCGTACACCACTGATGTGTCCGTAAGTAGTATTAGCACAGTTAGTGGAAAGCATGATAATCATCTGATGACAATGTACTTGATCAATGCAACAATGATCACTGTGTAGTATCGATATTCATGATGAAAACGAGCAAATTTTTTTCAAAACAACTAATTTGAAGTCATGAGCGTCGTAAGTGGCACGGATTATGGGGTTTCTACCCCAACGAAATAAAAACGTAAATATGGTACAGATCGTCTCTACTTATCCTTGGAAGACTGTGATAAAATTTTGTCGGTCTATTTAAGAATCACCCTGTATAGAAACAGGATTAGTTCGTCTGTGCCTTCAATGTTGCCAACTTAATTTTTGGATTTGATCTTTCAAAAGAACGGTTTATGCACTAGTTTGGAAGAAAACGATTTATTTTAGACAATTTCTTGCTTCAAAACGAGAAAATTTTTGAATATTGGCTGAAAGCGGCTATTTCGGACGATTATTTGTTTAGAAACGAGAAAACTTTAATAGAACATACTGAAAACTTATTCTAGCTCAAAAGAACGGTTTTGCACTAGTTTGGACGAAAACAATTTATTTTAGGCAGTTCTTTGCTTAAAAACGAGAAAACTCTGAGAATTGGCTGAAAACGGCTTATTCTAGCCGGAAACGATTTATGTTATAGTACTTGTGGTAATAATAAATTAAAGCACGATTGTTTATCTCAGAGTGTTAAAAAATTATTCTCGCCGAATCACTTATATTTATTATGAGGATTTATTATTAGGAAATGGATAAGTTGACTAAAAGTGACAAATAAATGAGATTTTGCTGTTGTTTTTTCCAAGAAAACGTATGCATATTTGAAATTATTTTGACTCTCTAGTACGCATTTTCACACTTTGGACAATGTTATGGTCTAATTGATCGATATAAAAAACAGTGCTTGTGGTTTACTGCTTTAAATAGCTGTTGCAATAGTTGATGTAAAGTAATGTTTTAAGTAGTGTTGTGAACTTGAAAATTGCCAAGAAAAGTGTAATTGTCAACCGAAATTTCATAAAAAGTTTCAAAGAACAAGAGTTTAGTAAGTTAAGAAATTACGTAAAAATTTTTTAACATTGTTGATTCTTTTATTTGTTACGGCTGTTAGTAAAAACGCGAAGAAAGTTGTTTCTAAATTTTGTCTCAGGTTTAGCGTCTTTTCCGTCTTTTTTAGTGCGACAGCACATTTTTAGAACATGAAATAGTGAAAGTTTCGTCATTGTAGGGTTCTTTTATTTTACATTGTGTTATAAAGTTAATGATTTTGATACAATTAATTACTCGAATAATTGTAAAATTATAATGTAAATGGGGCCAGAAATTTCTTAATATTCGACAAGTTATGTTTCAAATATGTATTTCAAAAGTTTCATGAGACTTTTCATGAAATATTCTTCCTCTACAATAAATTTGACGAAAGTTCACAACGCTAAATTTTTAAGATATCATCTTCCCACACAAGTTCTACTACTTTTAATGAACAGAGGATGAAATTCATTCACTTTCTACTTTCGGTTTCTGAATTAAAATGATTTATGATTTAATCGAACAAACGTGTAATCCGAATAATTTCAAAACTATTAGGTCGGAAAGAAAGTTATGCCCATTTTATGTTCAGAGGATTAATAAGATCTTTAAAATAGATTATAATAGGACAAGTTATATATCTTTTGAAAGCTTATTTTATTGCCTTTAATTTGATGTAGTACACATGTTTCGATTATTGTTTCTGTTAATGTGAGAACTCGAGGTACTAAGTGCAGTTTGGCCAAAAATCATGAAAAATCTTGCAAATCTCATATTTGACAAGTTCATACAGAAGCACTATGCAAATGAAGCAAGTCATAAGTTATGTGTCACGTTAGATAGGCAACCGGTAAACAATACCAACTGCAGATCTTGGTACGGAAAGTTTCCTGAAGGTAGCTACTCCAAGATTTTACATAAAAGAAGCACTTTTTTGCTTAATTTTTGGTGCCATTCAGAATTGTGCATTGGGAGCTGCTTCCACGAGGCCAAACCGTAACATCGGATGTCTTTGGTGTCCAACTCGACCGCGTACAATAAAATCTAATTGCACAGGAAGTCAAGACAGCTCATGTTTTCTTCCATCAGGACCACGAAAAACCATGAAATTTCGATCAGCCTCGAGCAAACCTGAACGAGTTGGGCTGGAAACTTTTTGAGTTGTCCACCTTATAGCCCTTATATTGCACTAACAGACCACCACTTGTTCAGGTTGCTCGGACACTACTACTTTCAAAAGTGCGACCATCTCCAGCAGACCATTGCTGCTTTCTTCACACAGAAACCGACAGCGTTTTATAATCGGGGAATTTTATTGTTGTATCCTCCTTGAAAAAGGATGGTCGAAAATATTGGAAAATAAACAAATAAGAATAACTGTAACTTTTATTTTGATTTCTAATTAAAATCAAAAAACGGCCAAAACTTTCTCTCCAACCTAATACTTCATAAACACTTATGTGTATATTATTATTGTGTAACCGAACACTTTATACAAAAAATCTGAAATATTAGTCTTACCTGCGGATTCAATCGAAAATGAAACGCTTTTCAATACAACGGTGATCGCCAAACTGAATAAATTTTGTAAGAATATCGATAAATCGTCATTAACAAAAAAGTCAGGTAATCTCAAAAGCGTAGACAAAGGGAAGCAGATCAGTTAGGTAACTTATTAACAAAAATAATGATTCATAGGATGAAATGACAAATGTACTAGAAAAGAATAATTACCGTAAATAATTTTTCAAAATATAAATAAATCCGTAACGTTTGTAAATATTATACAAGGTAGAGTAATTGTATTAAATATCTAAACTGATCGAAATAAATTATGGTATGGGTATTTTAATACAGTCATCTGCATTTTAAGATTATACATTTCTAAAAGGATGATAATTTTTGCTGGAGGATGTAGAATACAACTCTAAATACTTAATAAAAATGCTTTCATAGAAAAAGACAAATAATATTATTTTTATTGCTTCTGCGGATTTTCAGTAATATCTCTTAACTTTTTTCGATCAGTTTATTTGAAACTTAGAATCTAGAAATGCTTCGTAGAAATGTCTTCATAAATGCTCCAAAAAGCAAGTAAATATTTGAAAAATGCACATTTGTCACCTAAAAGAAAGCAACTCATTATGGATGGCTTGACTCAGTATATTTACTTAAATTTTTTTCTATCATCGTTTAGTGTTTTAAAAAAATTAATGTGAAATTATTTGCTCCTATTTTATTAGATGTATATTTTTGAGAAAGGGCTCAAAAATTGATTAACACTAACTTTAGAATAAATGAATAAAGTCACAAAAAATAATTCCATTGTAACTTCTATGTATTATTTTTTGTGTGTTTTGATTCGTTGTTTTTTTACTTAGATTGTTGGAGGTATAGTTGGGGTAAACCCAACTAAAGTGCTAAAGCACAAAAAGAGACAATGTTTAGCCATCGTAAACATTCTCTTATTTTTTTTATTTTGTTATAGAGCTGCAATTGAAGAGGGAAAGAGCATATTCTACAACA
This sequence comes from Tribolium freemani, assembly GCA_939628115.1. Lineage (NCBI taxonomy): Eukaryota > Metazoa > Arthropoda > Insecta > Coleoptera > Tenebrionidae > Tribolium > Tribolium freemani. The sequence continues at coordinate 10,627,739 of OW626785.1, read as the reverse complement.
TCCGAAATTTCGTCAGATTCCAATTATCTACCTCTATTGCGGCTTTATCTCTCATCGCATTAGCAACTTTGATGGGAATTCCGAATCCTTTAAATGCCATGCAAGTAAGTCTGTTGTCACAAAACTCTGAACACTTTAACTTTTTTTTTCACTCTCTTTAAGATTTTGTGGATCAACATCATAATGGACGGTCCTCCAGCCCAAAGTTTAGGCGTAGAGCCTGTCGAAAAAGACGTTGTAAAACAAAAACCTCGAAATACTAAAGAACCAATGATCACAAAGAAACTGATCGGAAACGTTCTACTTTCCGCCTTATTTATAATAGCCGGAACATTATGGGTTTTCAAAAAAGAGGTGTGTTCATGTACGTTGTTCAAACAATTTACAAGTTTGATTTTTCAGATGAGTTCAGAGGGTATTACAGCACGCGATACAACAATGACGTTCACTTGTTTCGTGTTTTTCGACATGTGGAACGCTTTATCCTGCCGGTCTCAAACCAAAAGCGTTTTCCAGATCGGTTTGTTCTCTAATAAAATGTTTCTGGTGGCTGTCACACTCTCAGTAATTGGTCAACTCCTCGTTGTTTATTTCCCACCTTTGCAGCGAATTTTCCAAACCGAAGCTCTCACATTATGGGGTAACACATTTTGTTTAAGGTTTGGCATCGTAATGATTTTGTGTTGATTGCAGATATGGTATTTTTAACAACACTAACGTCTTCAGTTTGGGTTTTTTCGGAAATAAAGAAGCTGATCGAGCGGTTTCTCGAACAGCGAGGGAAGGGCAAACGATCGCCTTTGGAGTATGTATGACATAAGGGGGGGCCTGGGGCGAAGTCCCGCTGCTATTAGCTGCCTCTTCAACTGTCCCCCCTTTAGATAGGCCCCCTTAGAATGTGCAAAAATCTGAGTTCTACGATTTGATACACATCGTTTATTTACGTAAGGAAAAATCTAAACAATTTACGACAAAACAAGACGGTTTAAACTATGTTGATTTATAGAAACCAAGATCTAAAATAAATTTATTTAAGTCGAGGAGTGAGTTTCAGAAATTGAGATGATAAAAGCCATCTCGTAATCACGTAGAATAGTATGTGTATGTGTTAGCTTTCGTAAAATATTGTGTGTGTTACCACCAGATGCTTGGCAATTTTATTTCTATGATTTGCACATTTTAATGGACCAAGTTTTGATTTTGCAGCTAATAGGTGTTATTCCAATTGGTTTCTCAGGCTGAAGTTTAAGTGTTATTTTAAGACGATTTATATGAGGGTGTATACTTAATATCTAAAAATAGTGAAGGGAACAATTCAGCTTTATTGTTACCGCAGCTTTCCTAATAGTGAAGGAAGTTTCTTTTCAAAGAAACTCTTCCATTAATTAGGAAGCTGTGGAATTTACCCAGTTCCTTTTTCAATTTTATTTATACAACATTTTTACATTTGTTAAGTGAATTTTTACGATTCATATTCATGACAGGAGGTTGTGCTATTTATAGAATTTTGTTTCAATCAAAAATATATCGAAGTCGATTCATCTTTACATGTGTGTGTATTTATATCTACACTTTTGTACTCCCAAATTGAGCCATTCCTGTACTTTGTGGCATTTCACAATATTTGAGACTTTGTAGCCATTGAATGAAATTTATTATTGAGCTTTTCAACTTATGTTGTGCTGCTAGGTGTATAAGTAGATAATGTGTGTAATGTTCAATATAGCACGTGTAAGTACTTTCACATTTTAAGTGTTACAACATCTGCAAGTACTTTTTGATAGTTCTGTGATACACTAAATATAATTAAATTTAAGTAACGTTTCAACGTATTCTGCTTGTTCTGTTATGTTTTAAATGTGTAATGAGTATTTAGAACGTTGTACATTTTTGTAACATTTCAAATATAATTTATATTTATTATGATTGCGAATTTCACAATTTTATAGAAGTGTTCCACTTTTCAAAATCATACACAAATCAGATATTATTTCATGTTTGATGTCTCCACTATTTATTATTCATATGGAAGCAAATTTGCGTTGTACACTACTTTCTGACATTAAATTCATTTTTTTTTTAATAAAAGTTCCTTTATCTTTATACATAGCTCTGGTTTATCCGTCTACAACATCCCGTAATATTCTTGCGAGTCTATTAGCTGTTTCAAAACTATGAAAACGCCAACGTCGCAATTTACCGAATTATTTTTTTAAATAAGATTGATAAAATTGTAAAATAGTTATTAATGATTAGATCCTCATTGAAACTATGAATTACATTAGCTATTATTTTTTTGAAGTGCATGAATAATTTATAACAGCTAATTTTAAGAGAAAATGCGACGCTGGCGTTTTTATAGTTTCGAAACAGCTAATATAATCGCATCTGTGCCTGCGTACTAGACTACACTAAAAATTTGTAACATAAAAAATGACTTATGGAACGAAGCGAAAAAAGATAGGACTCCAGAAAAAAAACAGTGGGGTTACCACCTGTACCCGGAACGACGTAAGCGTCGGCGGACTGCTAGACAAAAGAAAGGCAAATTGGTATCCCAAAGTTCAAAATTAAAATTTTCCTAAAAAATAAAAAAACTTGAATGCGCCATCTATGCGACAAATCTTAAAGTAAATAAAATTGTTGGTGCTGCACTCAATACGTTAAGTTTCAAAGTGCAAAATTACAGTAATCTGTAATATTTTAAATGTCATTTACGAGTGTTTAATTTTACAGTAACCTGTATTATTTAGCGGCATCTATGCATCTGTTGTTTAAACTCAATTTAATAATAATCTGTAAAATTGCTAGTCATTTATGCAAATGATTCGATTTAGAAAATGCGAAATATCTTCGTTACTGTTGGAGATAGAGGGGTGGTTCTGCCCTTTTGAAAACCCCGCAGCGCCGTAGTATTTTTCCTGCTCTATCGAATAGGTCCCGTTCCCGTATCTCAATCAGGAACCGAAATAGCATTGCACATTTTTAAATCATTAATCGGAGCACATCACAATAATGCCACAAAAGTTACGTGTGCATCCAAAATTTCAAGTTGCTACGACAACAGGAACTGTCTCAAAATTAACTCACAAAATATAAGTTCAGATAAACAACAAATACATCATGGTTAATAAAAACTTTTAGTAAAAAAAGCTTGTTGTCTGAAATTACAATTACAAATATTTTGAACTTAAATTTGAAACACTTCCTGTTATCGTAGCAACTTGAAAATTTTGCATGCACACGTATTAGCTGTTTCAAAACTATAAAAACGCCAACGTCGCATTTTCTCTCAAAATTAGTTGTTATAAATTATTTCTGCACTTCAAAAAATGAATAGCTAATGTAATTTATAGTTTCAATGAGAGATCTAATCATTAATAACTATTTTACAATTTAATTTTAATTTACAATTTTACAATTTACAACCTTATTTAAAAAAATAATTCCGTAAAATGCGACGTTGGCGTTTTGATAGTTTTGATACAGCTAATAACTTTTGATGCATTATTATGTGATATACTCCGATTAATGACTTAAAAATGTGCAATGCTATTTCGGTTCCTGATTGAGATACGGGAACGGGACCTATTCGATAGAGCAGGAAAAATACTACGGCGCTGCGGGGTTTTCAAAAGGGCAGAACCACCCCTCTATCTCCAACAAGAACGAAGATATTTCGCATTTTCTAAATCACAAATTTTCTCAAATTTTTATATAAAAATTTAAAAATTTAGTCAGGTAAAATAATTTTGCGAAATTTTAAAAATGTATTTCGTATCAGGATCACAGAAACGCAAAGAGGTAAGTAACAAAGTTGAAGACCTCTTTGCGTTCCTGTGATCCTGATACGAATTCCATTTTTCAAATTTTGCGAAATTTGAAATTAATATTCAGACCAGGATCACAGGAACGCAAGGAGGTCTTTGACTTTTTACCTGTAATCCTGATACGAATGTTATTTCTAAAATTTTAGGAAAATTGCAAAAGTTAATAAACCAAAATTCTAAATTTTAACATATTTATTCCAACATTCAACCGAAAAGAAAAAACACAGATTCGCTGTCTTCAATGCCATACTTCCAATTTTTTGACCGGTTTCGCCCTTGTTGGAGCTCATCAGTGCAGCGCAGCCCTAATAGTTTTTTAAAAGGGATATTTGTAGAAGCCACGTCACTCATGGAACAACCACAGACTAGTTTTGTTCCATTTTTAAGTTGAATCTGTTGAATTAAAGGATAGTAATAAGAATAAAAAAAGTTTTGACCCCGCCTGGATTTGAACCTGTGATTCAAGTATTGTAACAAGTGTTCATTAAAAAAAACTTCTAGAGTGCTGTGAAGTTAAAAAATAATTATTTTATATGTCTGTGATTAATTCGTTCTCTCATAACTTTACTTTTTGACAATTAAAAAGATAACAGATTTTCATAAAAATATTTATTTATTATTTATAAAGACTATTCGAAATGTCTTCCGTGTTGTTCAACACACATAACAGTCATAACACATCGCCTTTGAACACTATTTATCAATCTTATGTTATAAATTCTTGTGAGATGGTTTAGTAGATGTTTAGTAGGCAACCAACAATACAATGATAAAAATTGTTCTACGACTTCCATGACAATCTCAGGGCATGCTGCGAGTTTTTTTAATAATGAACACCTGTTCATTTCTTTTTGTACAAATTATCAAATGGATATCATTATAAATTAAAGTATTAAATGAATAAATAGAAAAAAATTGTGCAGAGAAACACAAAGCCAGAAGCCCTCTGATTTGAGACCCACAAACGATATAATTATTAATTCCGTAAAGTGTAAAGTGGGGCTGCATGTAGCTTCGATTTGGAATTTGTTCAGGTGCTGTGTAAACCGATTTCGAATAAAATTTTCCAAATTAACATTTTCTAACCTCAAAATTTTCGCAATGGTAGTTTCTTTCCAAACTTGCAGGGTATGCTTTTAAGACCTTGTTTACGACATTTGTAGGCTAAAAACCTTAAAAAATGTATTGTTTCGTGCTTTTTTCAAAATTTACCAAATTCACAATTCGCCCGAAATGGATTTGACGCCAAGTCCCGTTTGATAGAATTCCTTTGAAAGTAAAAAATGTTGGAAGTTGGTATCACTGACACAGTTACACAGTGCCGGTGACGTAAACTTTTAAGGTTATGTCCGAACTTCTTAGCCCAAAAACCCAAAATAATTAATTTACGATGTCAGAGAGTGATCGTATGCCCAAAATCGACCGCTCCAAATTGAAACAAACCGATATCGATTTCATAAAATTCGTGGAAAAACAGAACTTGGACCGTGTCCGAAAACTGCAAGCCCTTCGACGAAAAAACTTGATCACTGTTAGCCTCCTTGGAACTGCGGTCTTGGGCATTTACGGCTATTCCATCTGGGCAGTGCGACAAGAGAACTTCCTCGACGATTTTGAAATTCCAACCACAGTCACAGAACCAGCAAAACAGTAATAATGGCAGCGGCCAATCTTAGGTTACCCCCCTTGCCCACAGTGAGGGACTTAATTAAGTTGTATAAGTTAAGGGCGTTGCGTCAGTTATCGCAAAACTTTCTTTTGGACGAAAGAATCACCGACAAAATCGTTAAAGCTGCGGGAAATATTCGGAATCATTACGTTTGTGAGGTGGGCCCTGGACCTGGGAGTATAACACGGTCCATTATTAGGAGGGGCCCCAAGAAGCTTATTGTGGTGGAGAAGGACCCCCGGTTTGTGCCCATCTTGGAGTTGCTTCAAGAGGCGAGTCAGAGTCACGTCGAAATGGGGATTAAAATTCAGGATATCCGGGATTTTAATTTCGAGGAGGGTTTTGCGGGGGCTCCTGTGCGGGAATGGACGGATTTTCCGCCCCCTATTCACCTCATTGGCAATCTGCCCTTCAGCGTTTCAACAAATTTGATTATTCGGTGGTTGCACGCGATTTCGGAGCAAAGAGCGGCTTGGAGTTTTGGGCGGTCTACCATGACCTTAACGTTCCAGAAGGAAGTGGCCGAAAGGATCGTCGCTCCAGTGACCCATGAACAGAGATGTAGACTCTCTGTGATGTGCCAACTCTGGTGCGATGTCGAACACAAATTTACAATTCCGGGGAGGGCTTTTGTTCCGAAACCAGATGTTGATGTTGGGGTTGTAACTCTAGTTCCTAAGAAGCAGCCGTTGGTTAAGCTACCGTTCAAAATGGTTGAGAAAATTCTTAGAACTGTCTTCAATATGCGGCAAAAGTATTCCATCAAGGGTGGGGGGAGGCTGTTTCCAGAGGATCAGCGGGACGAATTAGGTATTTTTTATCACTTCCTTCGTCCGAAAATGTGGTGTACATTTACCATTTTAATTAAGTACAATGTGATCATTTGAATTATGCTTTAATATTATTTTAACTTTTAACATGCCAAAGAGTAAAATAAGAAAATTTCGGACGGTAATGTTTACTTAGAATACATTTTTTCCCTCTGTTTGCATAAGTTTATCAAGCATAAAGAAAAAAGAGCCTACTCTAATTAGAAATTCAAATAATCGCATATGGTACTATTAACAGTTTCAAAACTATAAAAACGCCAACGTCGCATTTGACCGAATAATTTTTTTAAATAAAGTTGATAAAATTGTAAATCAGTTATTAATTATTAGATCTTTCATTAAAATTATAAATTACATTAGCTATTAATTCTTTGAAGTGCATGAATAATTAATAACTAATTTTGACAGAAAATGCGACGTTGACGTTTTTATAGTTTTGAGACAGCTAATATTTATTAAACATTTTCTCTCAAAATTAGTTGTTATAAATTATTTATGCATTTCAAAAAAATTAATAGCTAATGTAATTTATAGTTTCAATGAGAGATCTAATCATTAATAACTATTTTATATTTTTATCAACCTTATTAAAAAAAATAATTTGGTAAAATGCGACGTTGGCGTTTACATAGTTTTGAAACAGCTAATTATTGCTAATAATATTAATAAAATAATGGTAAATTATTAGTTATTTATTTAACGAGTTTGAGTGTAAATCGAGTTTTCATTTCACGAGTGGATTTTTAACATCCCCAAGGTGAATTAAATGAATCGATTTACACGAAAACGAGTTGGATACAACATTTTATTCTTCGAATTAGACTAAACAAGGCTTAAAATTGCTTTAAATCCGCTAAAAATAATCTGACGTTTCGTATTGACAGTTGTCAAAACTTCCTTACACAGGAGAAAAACCGTAAATTTTGACAGTGTCGAAGAATAAAATAAATTTATTACATAGTTAGGCATATTAATTAATGCAATGTACTAATTGCCCTATTCATTTTCAAAATAATTTCAAGTGTATATCATATTTTTGGACAGAGGTATTACATTATTATAGTAACTTGTTTTGCACAGGTACAGAGTCTAATTTAGTTAACGTTTCCAAAATAATTAAACATACACAAAACTTACCGTAATTATGAGACAAATTAAAATTACATTTAATTTTTGGATATTGCCAAAACTGTAGTAAGTAGGTTTAATATCACCGAGTATTATTTTTAGTATAGCCACATTCTAATGTGAAAAAATTCAAATTAAAAAGTTTTACAGTATTGGATTTTTTTTTTTTTAGAAAAATAACTATTATCAATGAATTTTATATCAGGGAGAACAGCTCTTTTTAATTAAATTGAACTTGTAAATTTGTAGGGAATTTTTTCAGTCAAATAGTCCACGTTTTTACCCACTTTTTAAATTGATTGTTTAATGAATGATTTCCTCAATTCACCTTTTACTTTAACGTTGTGAAAATCGTCCATTTAATGTTGAAGTAGTTTCCTAGTAGTAGTTTTATTGTAACAAATCGGACAAACAAAATTATAATTTTCTTAATAAAAAACGACCGATAGAAATGTACCAGTGCTCATACATTTTCTGCAGTTTTGGTTTTGTGTTTTTTTGTGTCAGATTTATTGCAATTCCAATTTAATAGTAGTTTATTATATAAGTAAAGAAAAGTTGTTCATCATCTGTGAGTGATGTGTTTCTGAAACGAATGCGGAGCACGAGTTTCAGAAAGGAATCACGAACAGGTAATGCCAATTTTTTTTACGTGTATAATACGTTTTCTCTTATAGGTACATTGATAAATTTTTATTAAATAATTTTTCTACCGATAGAATAAAAAATCACCAAATAAAATAAATAAATCACCAAATGGCCATTTTATTCTATCGAGTAAGATAAAAAAATAACTAAATCAAATAATGTACAGCCACGATCAAAAAGAATAACACCCCTACCAACCTGGCCGGATAGCAAAAGTCCGGCTACTAAAATCTTTTAGGTCATAAATTTAAACAACAATCGTAAATTAGACTAAAATATTTCACTATAATTAATACAGGATGATTCAAAAGTGACAACGAATCAGACGTTCAGCTAAGCATAAAAATCAATGCAAATTTTTTCCCAAACTGAATTTTTATTTTTTTCCCATTAGCAGCTGTATTACTTGTTGCTGTTTTGTTTCTAGTGTTGTCCGATTTAATTACTGGCGAATTTACGAGTTAGCTAAATGTTTGTACACCATAAAAGACATAAATTGGTATTAGGCGCATTTGTTTTTTCAACAGGTATCTTCTGTTTAATATTGCAAGAACTGCCGTTTCCGATAACTAAATTCACGCAAGTATAAAATCTGAACGGCCAAAAACTTAACTCAAAAATCTAACTTTGAATAAAGGTTCAAACAATTTTTTGTCATGGAAACTTTCAAACTCTGTTGGATGACTTTTACAACTATCCAAAAGATAGCCCGGTAACTGTACTACTGTATCAGTGTTGATTTTATTAAAATACTTAAAAGTTTTTCATTAAATTTTTTATATATTACATATTTGCTCATTTAGTCTTTATCTGCATTGGTGTTTGTATTATTACATTGATTTTGTTATACATTTTTGACCAGAGGATCAATTGTTCATCATTAGTCAAAATGGACATATTTCGTTTGTTATATCAAAGTGCCACTTCGCGTCTTTGAGTTTTTAATTAAAAAATCATTGATTTGAACATGAATTAATAAATTAGAAATGCAAAGAATCCATAGGATTTAAGTTGTGAAAAACAAATTTTAAAAATGTTTCAGTTTAAACATTCTGGTCTTCTACAATTTGCAATTCTACAATTTAATTAAAAAGCGTTATCTCTTACACAATTTCTAGCCACTTTTCCGCTTTGTTTGCCTTACAATCATATTGATTACTGCTAATTTTGGATTTATTTATAGACCTGAAATTTGCCACTGTTTAAACATTTTTTTATAATTCATAAAACAATAAACTTGATTATTGTTGTTGTTTTTTCAGCTGTTAAACTGTTTGCTCTGGCTGACGTCGACTCAAGAATTCGTCCTTTCGAAATATCGAACGAAGAATTCGCGCGCATTTGCTACGCCTACAAAGTAATCTGTGAGGAACACCCCGAAATTGAATCCTACGATTTTAGAGCCCCTAAAAAGTTGAATGTTGCTGCTGGGTAGTCTGGTTTGTTAGTCATAATTTGTTTAGTGTTGATTAATAAAAATTAAATTCAATTTGCAGTTTTATTCTCACAATTCAAATACAATTATAAAATCATTATCATCATTAATACAGATTTGGTTTAAAAAATACTAACCAACTATAGCCAGCACCCATGATAAAATGGTGCCCCTCAAAGGTTTAATATGATTCTCTTCATATTTAAAGGAACGTTGAATGTTGACTTGTATTATGTACAGTAACCTTTTAAATAATTAAATAACTAGGAAACACAGCCTTATAAGCATTAAGTACTGTTACTGATAACAATATTGGTAATCTTTCAACTATGGCATTCGGTAATTAGATGAAATAACAAGGAAAAAAAATATATTGTTCAGAATTACCCATCAGTTGTGCTGGTCATTTTTAAATAATCAAGTTGGAATTATTGTAACAAATCGTCTGACGGTTCAGTTCCAAAATACCTATCCCCGAAATTCCCCATACCGGGAAGGACATAAAACTTATCGTTTATTTCCGGGTCAATAGCAGTAGTAACGATTTGGACTTTCGGAAACGCATAAGCTATCGAATTTACCCCAGATTCTGCCATCAGTAAAGACACAATAAGTATGTTACTCTCTGGAACATCATGATCCAACAAAACTCTGATTGCCATCATTGCTGCAGCCCCTGTGGCAACAGTCGCGTCCATTAAAATGACTTTGTAATCTTTGATGTCTTTGGGAAGTCTTAAATAATACAACTGGAACATGTATTTAAGTTTGGACTCATTTCCAACGAATTAAACGTACCTCAGGTTCTCCTGTTTGCAAATTGGTCTGGATTAAAATTTTTCCTATTCGAATATCCTTGTACACGTCACATACAGCTTGCTCCATTGTCTCACCGGCGCGTAAAATCGAGACGCCGCAGATTTTGTCAGTTGCCATTCGTTTCCCTAAAAATTCGTCAACAAATAGTTGACAAAAATATTTTTTTCACCTTTGTATTGTACGCCTTGAGGTGTCTCTACTATTTTCTCATTGAATTGCATCAAGGATAAAGTATACTCGATCACAAGCCGAATCAGACGTTTACTGTAAAAAATAAATTCGTCCCTGGGAGTGTCTTTGTTCCTGATGAAGGTGTGCAGTCCCCTAATTTGGGGTGTGGTTGGTAGTAGTTTTAAAGTGTCAGGTCTAGGTTGGCCAGACCTGGCATGGATTTGTGCCAGTTCTTCCCTTAATTTGAACCCGCGCTGTTGGTTAAACTCGATTAGTAAGAAAACCAATTCGAGGTGTTAGAGTATACACCAACTGCAATTGTGTGTGAACATGCTGAACTATGAGTTGGATGGCAACTTCGTTCTCTCCGCCTCTTGGAACGATTATATCGGCGTGGACTTTCAAAGGTGCGATGTAATGATTGAATGATGGTTGGACCATACCACAGTATTGTTTAAGGACGCCATCTAAGTCTCTGCCTCTTTGACTAATGTCTCTTCTTAATCTACGGACTAGACGTACATCTGCGTCGGTGTCGACGAAGATCTTCATGTCTAACATTTCGAGCACTTTCTGGTTGTGAAACGAGAAAATTCCTTCGAATATTATAACGTTGGCTCCATACATGGTTTTCTGAAATTGGATCATTACGTGTAAGATACAGGGTGGCGCATCTTACGAACCCTAACAACTAAATGTTTGGATGAATATATTTTTGCAAGTAAAATGCACATCAAGCTAATGAATGTTTATTTATGTTTAAAAAAACAAGTATTAGCTGTTTCAAAACTATAAAAACGCCAACGTCGCATTTTACCGAATTATTTTTTTAAATAAGATTGATAAAATTGTAAAATAATTAATAATGATTAGATCTCTCACTGAAAGTATAAATTACATTAGCTATTAATTTTTTGAAGTGCATGAATATTTTATAACAGCTAATTTTGAGTGAAAATGCGACGTTGGCGTTTTTATAGTTTTGAAACAGCTAATATAAATTGAAGAAATAAGTTTATTTTGTATCTTATGACCTATTTAAAAACTACTTTAAAGCACTTGATATTTAACATAAAACTGAAAATAGTATATTATTTAACGAGTTTGAGTGTGAATCGGACGCTTTATTTCACGAGTGGATTTTTAAACGTCGAGTGATAGCAAGAGGTTTATCATCCACGAGGTGAAATAAATGAACCGATTTATACGAAAACGAGTTGAATACAACATTTTATTCTTCGAATTAGACTCAACAAGGCTTAAAATTGCTTTAAATCTGTTAAAAATAATCTGACGTTTCATATTGAGAAATGCCAAACAGTTGTCAAAACTTTCTTACACAGGAGAAAAACCGTAAATTTTGACATTGTCGAAGAATACAAAAAATTAATTTCACAACTAATTGTTTGGACAAAAAAAACCTAGTAATTTGTGACATCTTTAATTGGCTTTAATGACGACTCGACCACGGGACTCGACTTACGCTGGTGTTGGTTATAAACGTTTTTGTAAAAATATATTTAATGGTATTTACTATCCCGTCTATGAACTCAAATTGCTCAAGACCCTTTGCAAACATGTATCCCCATACGATTTGTTCCTTGGCAAATTTAACCGTATTTTTGAGACAGTCTTTGTGAAAGATCTTGTTTATTTCTTATTACTCATTTTCGAGAATTTCAGAATCTACAACGCATATCACAAATTAAATTTCATCACTGAACATGACTTTTTTCCAGACATTGTATGTCCACTGCCACAAATTTTTGACCCACAGAGTTCCCCCCTTTTTTTTTGAGCAGAAGTGAGTAATGTTTTTTTTACCTAGTTAAAATTGTTACTATGGAAAGTAACATTTTGTTATTCATTTGTGTCTATTAGCTGTTTCAAAACTATGAAAACGCCGACGTCGCATTTTACGGAATTACTTTTTTAAATAAGATTGACAAAAATGTAAAATATTTATTAATGATTAGATCTCTCATTAAAACTATAAATTACATTAGCTATTATTTTTTTGAAGTGCATGGATAATTTATAAGAGCCAATTTTGAGAGAAAATGCGAGGTTGGAGTTTTTATAGTTTTGAAACAGCTAATACCTTATAAAAACCAAGTTCTGTTTTTTATCCATCTGTGACAACATTCTCAAGAACAATTGGAATATGTTTCTGCATTCCTTAGAGCAGTGACTTCTCTTAAAATGCTTCTGCGGCAACTTTTACAAATTTTTACCAAGTGTCGTAGCAGTCTTTGTGTCACAACTCGTGATCTTCCAGGACTTTTTTCTTTAATAAATATTGTACCTTGCTCGCCATGTACCTACTTGAATAATCTGTGCTAGTGCTATTGAAAAATTGGGCATATTCAGTTTTTTGGCAACTTCTGCCATAGAATATCCTCCAGAGTGAGTATTCCAAAGAAATTATTTTGCCTTTGTTGGAATTTTCACCCCATTTGTTATTTTAATAATTTAAAACTCAATGAATGTTTTGGCATTTTATCAAATCGAAGGTTAAATAAACCCATTTTGATGTTAAATTTCTTAGCGTCCATACATTTAGTTTAAAGTGACAGTTGTTTTTCCATATTCTATTCAATATTTGGCAAGAGTCACCAGTTTTTTAGGGTTATTTAGAAAAAGAAACATAAAAATTTAAACAAAATATCACCACAAACAATAAGTTACGTCTCCTTTGGGTGTCTCAATCCCTCCCAAGCTAATGTCAAAATTAAAAACAAATCACAGATTTAGACTTACGATTTGCTGTACTCTTAATTCTTGAATTTTCCTTGTGTAAAATTCTTACGAGATAAAAATAAATAAATTCAACAGAAAATCAGTTGCGTTATGAAAAACTCCCTCAATTTTTTATAAGTTACTGCGGAAATTCTACTTATATGCGACAAAACTCTCAACGCAAATAATAAAATTTGGTTCTTATGTGAGAGTAACTCAAATGATCTTAGTTTCGCCGTAAACAGCAACTTACATGCATATTTATTTAAATACCTTGATTTTCCACGATTCCTCCGTTATGATTTATGAAGTAACCAAATTGCTTGGAATAGCTCAAACTGTTTATTTTAGTTGTAAATGTTAATTTTTTAACTGGTTCCGTTAAGATTTTCAATGATTCCTCGATTCAAATCGCATTATTTTCGCTGAAAACGTCGTTTTAAACCAAAATAAAGTGACTCACATCAATGCTTATTTCGCTTGTAAACAGAAGTGAAAATCAACTTATTTTAATGAAACTAAAATGAAAATCGTCGTTCTAGAGCCATGTCATGTCGGTTTGACTCTTTTTTAATCAACTTATTTGAAGAAACTAGTAAGAAAATTGTTGCCAACACGCACCTGTATAAAATTCGATATAAACTTATGGCTGTTGATATTTCTTTACGATGGAATTTGACTTTTTTATAGATTTTTTACGCTGATTTCAATGAAATTATTTTGCTATAATCGTCGTTTGAAAAGTTAAAATTGCAACAAGTTTTTTTTGCGTTTTTCTCAGAAAAACAGGACAAAGATCAAAAACATTAGATTGAGGCATTTTTAGTTTTTCATTTAAAAAAAATTGTAATTCGAAAACTAATAAGTTTTATTAAAGTAAAACAATTTGTTCAAGTAATTTCTACAAATCATTTACGTATTTTACGTTTTATTTAATAATATTTTTTGCCTAAATTAGACCGATCGATCTTACTAGCTCTAGTTTTTCAACTGTTTTAAAGAACTAGTCGAAAACTATTCATCGTATTCTGATATGAATAAACTTAAATTTAAAAACTTAAATTTTAAACTTAAATTTTAGTTAAGGTAGTGCTTATCTGAGCTGTTTTAAGTGCGGTTTAAACTTATCTCTCCGTTAATATGTTACAAGAAACTGGACTGTAAAGCATTTTAACCTGTACTAACCTATTCAGCGGGTGATTTTATGTGTTCACCCTGCGTAGTCTACAAAATCATATTTGAAACTCAAGATACAAGAAATCAGTTATAAGTCATTTAAGAAAACATTCCAAAATTTAAATTCACAGGCATGTGTATTTAATTATTCGTACTATGCAGATCCAGAGACATAATTTACTGAAGAATGAGAAACTGTTTTCTACCCTTTGAGAAAATAACTAGTAATTATTATTATTTATAAATAAATTAGTATGGTGCATATCCACAGGCATATCAGTTAAAAAAAGGAATGTCGAAGTGCTAATTTAAGCATTATCTTTTGTCAGTGGAAATACCACCAATGTTTATCATGGCCACAGCCTTTTTTCTTAAATTCAGGAGCAAAACCTTGACCTGATGTATAAATTTGCTTTATGTAATGTACAAAAGTACCAATTAGACTTTGACATTTTAATTGATTTGACCAGGAAATTGAAAGATAAAATTAACCTTTAAGTAGATAGATATAGCAGTGTTACTGCGTTTATTTGTTTTATAAAATGTGTCAACAAATACACATAATTTATAATGGACTGCTAATTTCTATTGTATTTTTCATGTCTCACTTTTCACTGGTTATGACGAGTCACGAAAATTAATAAATTTGAAAAAAAATCAAACACGTTAAAAAACAATTTATTTATCATATTAGAGTAATTTGAAGAACATTTTAAAACGATCTCAATTTCTTGTTTTATTATTTTAAACCAAGTCAACAATAATTTCTATCAAATCTCGGAGATATCTATCTCATAATTAGTTGATCACTGTTAATTATAAACGTAAACTCTAATAAATTATTTTGAAAAAAAAACTGTCAAACACATGACAGCAAAATTATTTCAACTATTACATCAAATTTTCTGTCAAAAAGTAACTTTATTTTTGTCTTACTGATTTATCTTTTTTTGTGATTCTGAAATTATGTTGGCAAAATTGAATATTATAGAAACAGATGACATAAAACTTGACATTTTATATTTCTGTCTCTACTTGCTTCAATAATCATAATAATATTACTGTCCACATTATGTACTATCTGTTTCGAAACTATGGAAATGCCAACGTCGCAATTTCTCTCAAAGTTAGTTGTCTAGTTAGTTATTCATGTACTTCAAAAAATTAATAGCTAATGTAATTTATAGTTTCAATGATAGATTTAATCATTATAATGAAATAGGCTTTTAAATTCTAGTAGCACTAAAGCCAAACTAATATGTGCTACAAAGTTATGAATCAATTTATGTCAAAGGGGTCCTGGTAGCCCCCTTCAGCAATGCCCTATAACCTTACACCTTGCACTCTTAAGTGAGTGTTTAAAACAACGACTGTATGCCAATTTTTTTTAATTGCATAAGTATTTTTAGAAATAAAAATTATAATCTGTATTTTTGGGGCAACTTTGGGGGCTAATAATTCCACAAGAAAATTTTTTTAGGTAAAAAAATTAAAAACGGGTCCATTTAATTTTAATGCTTAATCTTTGGTTAAAGTATTTGCACTAACTCGCGAGACACCTGTATGTAGAATACTGACAACTTAATTTCAGAATCACAATACACTTTGATTAGGAATTTTATTAAAGGCTCAGTATAGTTTTACGATACATATGACCTCAAAAAAGTGCAGTTACCATGTTGTAATTTTTTTGATAAGATTTGTAACAGATTTAAACGTCGGGTGATTATCAATGAGTGATTTCGATTTGGTAATACAATAGGAGTGTTTTCTTTTTTGGTATTTTGCTATATTTTTTAAGTACTTTTTTTTAATTTAAAATTCTATTGAATAAACCTTCAGAATCAGACCTGTATTTTATTTAGCGATTACAAACAACCCACAATAAAACACGCCATCCTGTAGCAAAATAATGACTTACCGTCCTACTTTCACGTGCATGCGTCACGAAATTATAAATCGGGACCTCAACTTTCCTCCCTTCTTTCAACCTCTGTAAAGTGCTGAACAAGAGATCAAAATCAAAAGCGTCAGGATGGTCAAAATTGTATTCATTTCTATTGGCTATCTCGCGTTGTTTTTCGTTTAGGACTTTATAGAACGAATCCATGCTGAGCAAAGTGACCCATGGCACCCCCAGAGCCTCAATTATCTTCTCAGCCACTGTCGTTTTCCCAGAGGCACTTCCACCACAAATCCCTGTGATCAATATTTAACACGAATTTTTTTTTGCTCTGCACTCACCTATGATCAGAGGCTCTACCTTTTGACCTTCACTGTTGTACCATGGGGGCCTGCCCGCTGTGTAGATCGTGCGGTGCTGCGTGCGTATCATTGACTCTGCAGCTGATTTCTTTGACGATTGATTCAGAGATGTAGTTCGCTGTCTCCGTGATCTTGGGGATTTTTGGGACCCTGGCAAGGCAATATATTTAACTGGGCTTTTATGTGAGGGGTGTTACCTGTGGATGGGGGCCTGGGGCAGTAGGGGACTGTAATAGGCGAAGCTGGGGTGTTGTAAAAATCGCCGCTTTTCTCTTCATCCCCGTCGCAGTCGGGAAACACTTCAGAAAAATCCGCCTGAGTTTCGGCAACATCGCTTTTGATTTTGCAAATAGATTTATTACTAAAATGCTGACTAAATAAAGAAAATGCATGTTCATTTTTTGCTGTAGGTTAGCTCGCCACGTGAAGATTTGGTACAGTTTTTTTTTTAATTTACGACTAAAATTAGACGATAGAGTAATTTATACGGTACATGTTTATAAAGTAGCAATTTCTGGTACGCGTTTCGGCCAAATTATTCGTTTATTTTTAATTGCTTACCTTTCTGAACTCGCCGAGGACGGGGGGTCGAAAATGTTAATTATTTTCCCTGCCATTGTCGCAAATTATCACACGAGGACAATTAATTAATTTTTGACGGTTTTAATGAACGTCTTCACCTTATTCAATACTCTAAGAGAATATGTTCTTGGAATTACAAACACACGAATTTCTGAAAAATAGACGTTGACAGATGGCAGTAGGGTCGTCAACTGTCGCAAACGTCAAATTTTAAAAGAATTTTTGTGGAAAAAATGTTTCAGTGGAATCGGATTTGATTTTTTTGCGTCATAAATTAAATTTAATTAAAAAAGTAATGATTTTGATTAGCATGAGTCTACTGATTGATTTTTTGTAACTGTTTGTATCAATTTGAATCTTGCGCATGACGTATGAATTGTGTTTACAGGACATGATTACACAGTTAAATTACTGGTTGCATAATCACCTTTAAAAATGGAATGATATACATACAAGATGTTTCATACAATTTTACGTGACTTACGACTACGGACTAATATAACTTGAGACAAGGCCATCTGAATCAAACGCTACGCATTGAGGCCGTTTCAATTTCCAAAATCGCCGTTTCCGCACAGTAGCCATGCCGAGTCCCTTTTTGCGCGCCTTCAGTGGCCAACTGGCGGAGTAAATTATCAAAACTAAAAAGATACCTGTATGTCAATTGTCATCAGGTTGTCATTAAATTGATAAAATTCAATTTAAAATTGATTTAAAATAAATTGACGAAAACACACCACACACGCAACACACAAGATGGTTAAAAAATGTTACATTTGTGGCAAAAAAATGTCGGTCTTTTCGAAATTCCAACCAATAAAGAAAGCAGGCAAAAATGGTTTAAAATACTTGAAAGAAAATGCGGTAGGAACTAAATTGCTTCTATTAATTAAAAAGTTTTAATTTGTATATCTTATAATAGATGTATCTAAAATTGGTGATCACACAGAAATTTGTGAGGAACATTTTGAAAAGGGCTGTGTTATTAGGACTGCAAAAAGGCGACGTTTGTGCAAAGAAGCTGTTCCTTCCATTTTCGTACGTATTTCAACAAAAAATTTAAAATAGTTGTGGTTTTAAAGTAATAATTAAGCTTTGTTTTCCTACTTTTCAACTTTTGAACTGTTTTCGCAAACATAATCAGTAGCGTCCAATTAAGAGTAACTAATACATACAATCTGTTATCTATTTATATGTATGTGTTTCTTTAGATGTGTTGTCCCGAAACTCCAGTTGAAAATTCTGGGCCTGTAACTGAAAACCTTTCCTATAGTCCTGACCAACCTCTTGAAATGCAACCCCAATCAAAAGTATCAAAATCAATTCAAGTAAATTCTATTTCTCCGGAGTATGTGGCGAATCTCCAATACCACTGTAAAGTTTTGACACAAAAATTGAAACGTACAAATCAAAAGTATCTGAAATGTTTATCAAAGGTACAGGATTTGGAAGAAGAAAAACGCAAAAACTCCAAAAACTTGTGTTTCATAAATAAAATTGTCGAAGATGCCGAAAACGCTGACGAAAAAGCAATTTTTTTGATGGATCTGATCAAAAATTATTGTATATATATTCGTATGACAACAAAAAGGACAATAATACTTGTACATAGAAGAAATTACAAAACTTTGATAGTGGACAACCAAGTTTTCACTTCTGGCGACAACTCATGAATTTCGGTGAAGCCTCCTTGAAAACTCGTAAGTCGACATTCTTCGACAAGATGTTGGACAGTTTCTTCCACTTGACCACATTGGCAATATGGATTTTCGATAGCATTCCATTTAAATAACATTGAAAAATTATGGTAAAATTGTACCCAGATGGTCTGAAATTTCAGTGAGAATGTGTACGGTATGGAGATTTTGTTCGGCCAAAGGCTATAGGTTCTGCAACAATAATTTGATAAAATTGCCTTCAAAAGCAACAATTCTAAGACATCTTGGGAAATTCAAGGGCCAAAATCAACTGATAAAACAACGTCTGTGCGCAGAAATAGCTCAATTTACGCAGCCCATAGAACGAATTTGTTCTTTGGTAATTGATGATATGTCAATTAAAGGAAAAATGCACTACAGCCGATCTGAAGATTATGTGTATGGTTTGGATACATGTAGTTCAACAACGATTGGTGCAAGGCCAAAAATAGCGACTAAGATGTTGTGCTTCGTTGTACATGGGTTGTCGACTCAATATACAATTCCGGCTGGATACTTTTTCCATGCTTCATTAACGGCACAAGATTTTCATTCCATTACTTTAAGAGTTTTGCAATTATTAACAGATTGTGGTTTTATAGTCCTAAGACTGGTCACAGACAATTTTTCTGCCAATGTTGCCCTTTTTAAGAATCTCGGCAATGGTTCCCTTAAAAATTGCATACCACATCCAACTTTGGAACTAATACCGTTATTTTTGAGTTTTGATTATGTGCATGTTCTAAAAAATGCAAGAAACATTTTCCTGGATCACGATATGGGTTCATCAGAAGGTACAATTTCTGCAAAATATTTGAAATTCCTCTTCGAGCTGCAGCGAGGTCTTCCAGTAAAACCAGTCAAATATTTGACCAAAAAACATTTGTTCCCAACAAGTTTTGAAAAAACTTCCAATGATGCAATTGATGCAAGGGGGGCCGAATACGCTATGCGCCAAATTTTGAGATGTGGCATTATTAAAGCCTCGACGTCCACAAATGTTTCGACCCATGAAGACTTTATAAGCTCATCGAGAAGTGTGCAATTCGCACCTTCTATTGAAAAGGTCAACATTAACAACGATCTAGACCTTACCTTGCCTTTTGATTTAAAAACACGAATCGAGAGTTTGAAATACAATAACACCCTACCTGAAACTATTTATGCTGCATCTGTGGCCTTCTTGGCAGGATACATATGTAAGAAAGTAAACACCAAAATAGGGTGTGATGATTGTATGACTTCGCTACTCTCTTTTACTATCCCGGGACCATTGATGCAATTAATTAGTTTTCAAGATCGTGGAGGACTGTTGTACCCAAATTCTAAATTTGTTGGCATAGTTAAAAAAATCGCAGATATTGGACAAGAGCTATTACCATTTATGAATATGGAAAACACCTGTCACCAAATGGTGGTTCTATTAAAACCACATTTAATGGATAATCCATCTCTCAATTGTACGCAACATAAACATGAACTTTGCGAGCTAATCTTAAGTGTAACATTGAAACCAGTTTTGGACAACATATGCCTCGAGAAAACCGATCTACTAAAAAAATATGTAATAAACAACAAACCAAATAGTAGAAAAGTATTTAAATTATAAATATGCATATTTACTTATTTACTTCTAGTTTTTGATTAAGAATAAAATTTTTCTTTGCTTAAGTAGACTAATTTTATTAACAGCTTTTTAATCAAATATATGTGTATGCAACCAAAAATGCAACTTGTATTTTATTACAATTGTCAGCAGATGGCGCGCAAAAAGGGACGCGGCTCAAAATGTCACAGGAACAAAATTTTCAATGGAAAACTGAAAATTGAAACGGCCTCAATGCGTAGCGTTTGATTCAGATGGCCTTGCTTGAGAGACGAAACGAGATACAAAATCGCACGATTTTCTGTACCCAAAAAAATAGTACGGCAGAGTAAAATGAGGGCGCTTCGAGCGTTATACCGTCTCGGTGCCATATCTTTTTAAATTAATTTAAATTCAACCAATTCAATTACTTGGAAAAATATGCAGAAATGTTGAGCTTTGCTTTCTCCACAGACTGAGAAAAACTGACAACTAAAATTTTCATGAAAAACATGAGAAAAAAAATTATTTAAAATTTAAAATTTGTTCTTCGTCCCGTATTTTTCAAAACGCTGCGAATACGGTTAAAGATACAAGAAAAATGCTCGTAAGAAAGTTGTAGAGAATTAAATTTTCTTTAAAAAAGTCAGGACTATATCTTTATCTTTAACGGTTTAGACCTTAAATACGTTCTAAGACGCTCAAGGGACGGATTTCTTTCATTTTGCCGGTGGTCAAGTATTAGAAAGTGATTTATACCTAAACCGTTGAAAACAGAAATATGGTGTCCCGGACTTTTTTGTAGAAAATTTAATTCTCTATAACCTCGTTCCTTACAATTTTTTGTATCTTTAACCATATTCGCAGCGTTTTGATAAATCGACGACAGTGTGCAAAAAAATATCTCTTGGAATTATCAATTTTGCGTTCCACTTGATATTATTGCAAACGCAACAAATACAGTCGAAGATACAAAAAAGTGTAAGTAACGAGGTTGTAGAGAATTAAATTTTCTACAAAAAAGTCCGCAACCCCATATTTCTATCTTCAACGATTTAGGTATAAATAAATTCACTTTCCAATATTTGACCACCGGCAAAATGAAGGAAATCCGTCGCTTGAGCGTCTTTGAATGACTTTGGGGCCTAAATGGTTGGACTTTTTTAAAGGAAATTTAATTCTCTACAACTTTCTTCCTAACATTTTTCTTGTAACTGTAATTACAGTTTGTAATATAATTAAGAAGTTTGTATTCGCAGCGTTTTTAAAAATATGGTAAAACTTTTGAAATTTTTTAAAATATAGTTTAAGATACAATTTTTGCATTATTTTTATCTCCTATTTTGAGAATTTAATGCTCTATCTGCCTGTATTTTTTTATTCGCCTTGTGCGATCCGTTATTTAATTGCAACAATGTTTATAAATTCAATGCTCTGAAAACTTAGACGGTAATGGAATAACTGCACCTCTGGGGACATTAACGGAACTATCGAGAACGGGGACATTTTATTTATACGTCGTTTCATATCCTAAGTTTTAGATATCCTTACTTACGACTTTAAAGTGCAACCAAAAAATATTAGTTTGACAACCACTATCAACACTCAGGTTTTCAAAAATAATACCTACTTTTATTTTTTTATTCAGTAAGGAATCTCAAATTTTAATATTTATTTTAATGTGGAAAAGTGCACCACACTCAAATAAATATTGAAAATTTGGAATTCCACACCGAACTTTACAAAATGTTGTGTGCAACTCTCGGCTAAAAATTAAAAATCTTACGTCCATGATGGAAAATATTCACTTTTTTTAAGTTCATTGCCTTGTGCTAGGTATTATAAATTTTTTAAGGAATTCTTTAACTTTTCCACACTCGTTTGAGTTGCGGAAGTTTAATTTTACCCAACTAAAGTTGGTGTTTGCGTTCTTCAGTTTACTGATCTTTGTAAATATTTTTAATCGAACTGTTTAATTTGTCCAGTTTGTTTAAATTAAACGAAACTGTCTTTACATATTTAAGCTTTAAACAGTTTTAAACTGAGCAAAAGTATCAAAAACTTAATTCTATTCAACATTTGGAACCAGATAAGGGTTGCGTGTTTGACCCAATCAACACTAGAAGGCATTATTTTGATTTGTATGTAAATTTACTTCATCTACTTGTAAAAAATATGAAAGCAATCTTAAACTATCCATAAAGGTATTGAAAAAAATACTCATATTTAGACAGCGATATTTTTTTAATTTTGGCTTTTAGAAGGCTATAGACATGATAAAAGATAAAAAATAATAGTTTATTTACGACTATAGAAAACATTAATAATAATTGCTTGATAAAATAATTATTTTTAAAATAATGACGAATGGCGTATTATTGTTTGCTTAATTACTGTTTTTTGGTTTTAATAACTGTCCCCTTATTAATAATGCAAATAACTTTGTACGTTTATTCAAACTTTAGACGTAATACGTTAAAAGATTCCCAATAAATAATTCTTTGTTTTTATTTAAATTCTTTATCGTTGCGAACATTAAATATTTTGGAAATCAAACATGAGCACTTCATTTATTTCACATTAAGCTTAACAACACATTAGAGTTTTAGCATTATATGATAATATAGCTATGCCCGTGCCGCAAATATACATTTTTATTTATTCATTTAACTAGTGCCAGTTGTATTGGTCGTTTTGTCTTGAATTTCTCTAATAACCACAGTTGTGACAATGATGGTTCAACTCTCATCATTAAATAAAATAATGAAGTGTTCAAAAATTTTAAGAACATATTCATCCATGCCAAAATGTGACTTCGTACCCCAAAAATATTCGGTAAGTGAATTTTAAATTTCAACGAACAAATCACCGAGTTTTATATTTAAGGGCCCATCGTTTGAAACCATGTCGGAAATACGGAAAACACGGTTGAATCCAGCCTTAACCACGTATTACGGAAGCCCTTTGGCCTTCCATCAAGGGCATATGCAGTGGTTGTTTGATATAAACGGAAAAAGATATTTAGACATGTTTGGCGGAATTTGTACGGTTTCTGTGGGCCACAGTCATCCGTGAGTTGTTGTAATAATAATTTAAAATGTAGATTATGTATGATATGGAAATTTTGTTACACTTGCTTGACCTTTCCAAACAAAAACATAGATGATCAATGTCACTATCACGATATCAAAAATTTTTATTGCTTTGATGTTTCAGAAAAATAACCGAGGCTCTACATAAACAGATACAGAAACTAACGCATGTGTCTAACGTTTACTTCCACCCAAAAATCCACGAATACGCCATGCGTTTAACGGATAAATTTCCCGGCGATTTAAAGGTCCACCTCTAATTATTTTACCTAAATTTTCAAATCAATTAAATCGCAGGTCGTTTACTTCGTCAATAGCGGTTCCGAAGCCAATGATTTGGCCGTTCTCATGGCTCGAAGTTACACAAAAAATTTCGATATTGTGACCCTCAAAAACGCCTATCACGGAATGACCTACCAAACTATGGGATTAACTTCAAACACTGGGTACAAGTACAAAGTGCCCCAAGCGCCCGGAATTCACAATGTATTGTTAATTTTTGCTTAAACCAATTTTCAATCAATTTTAATCAGATAATGAATCCGGACGTTTATCGGGGCATTTGGGGGGGCACTCATTGTCGTGATAGCCCCATCCAGACCTCGAGGTCTTGCTCCTGTTCGGTGGAAAGTTGCGAAGCAAAAGATAAATATCTCGAGCAGCTTCGAGACATTTTCAAGTACAATATTAGGCCAGGGGGCTTGGCAGCCTTCTTTGCCGAGTCAATCCAAGGGGTTGGAGGGACGGTTCAGTTCCCTAAGGGGTACATTAAGGGTGCTTATGACTTAGTGAAGGAACACAGAGGACTTTTTATCTCGGATGAGGTACCATTATCACATTAAAAAAATTATAGTACTTTTTTTATTGTTCTTAGGTGCAAACTGGATTTGGTCGCACGGGTGACCACTTCTGGGGCTTCGAAATGCACGGAATTGAGCCCGATATTGTCACAATGGCCAAAAGTATGGGCAATGGGTTTCCCTTAGCTGCAGTTGTGACACGGCCTGAAATTGCACAAGCTCTTACCAGTTCTAATCATTTTAACACTTTTGGGGGAAACCCCTTGGCTTGCACTGTTGGAATTACGGTTTTGGATGTATGTGATGTTTTTTTTTAAATTGGTGCTGTATTGTGCTTTTAGATAATTGAAGAAGAAAAGTTGCAAAAAAATTGTCTTGAGATTGGGACGTATTTTCTCAAAGAAATGGAGAAGTTGAAAACGAAACATTCTGTAATTGGGGACGTTCGGGGGAAAGGGTTGATGTTAGGAATTGAACTTGTGGAAGATGATGAAAATGCCTCTCCTTTAGACAGTAAACGGTTCATGAAAATGTGGGAAAAGACACGAGATTTGGGTTTGATTATCGGAAAAGGAGGTCTTTTTGGAAACGTCAGTGACTTTATTTTTGGTTGTTGAAATTTAAAATGTTAATTTCCAGGTGATAAGGATTAAACCACCAATGTGTATTACCAAAGAAGATGCCGATTTTACAGTGCATGTTTTGGACAAAGCGTTTGAGGAAATAAAATAAAATAAAATGCAAATAAATTGTATTAAAAATATTTTCATTACGAACATTCTCCTTCATTTTGGTAACACCACCTTGGGACAAGAGCTTCGGCATTAATTCCTCTTGTGACCAGTCGCTCCCTGTGTCTATAAAACCTTCGTTCAGTCTGTTTTACGTAATTGCTAGGATTGGTCCAAAGTCGTTCAGCTGCAGCTGCAGCTCTTGGCCACACTCTTGATTCCACTGAACTGTCATCCACATATTCTCCCCACATGCACACCTAAACCAGAAGTTTATTTTTTAACAATAACAAAAAATCGGTAATACCTCTCCACCCAGAGTCCCACTTTCAGTTGGAATCTTATTATTGTAAACAACCCTCCAGTTATGATACTCAGTGGAACCCCAAAACCCATGATCTAAATACCATGCATCTTTAGTTGACACAATTATCCGGTATCCTAATTCTAGAAGTAACGTTGGCAAATCGTCACTTGCGGGAACCCAGGTTTGTATAACGTATCTGGCAAAAAAGTCAAAAATGAAATCACGAATATATTAAATCTGAAAATTATTTATAGCTTGATTTTTTAATTTTTTAAGTTTTTCCAAGTGAACGTCCTCTCGGTCTGGTCTAACTAATACTTCTTTTGATTCTGATTTATGAATAAAATCTGAATTTATAAATTCAACAAAAATAGGAATTGTAAAGATCCAGCCGTCAAATTAGCTCAAAAATTCTTAAATGAAGAGAGATTTGAATGCAACACCAAGGACACATTGTTGTCAGTATCAGTGCTTAATGTTGTCAAAAAATTATTTTTTATAAACCGCCAACATTAGATGAAACCAGGGGCGTATCCAGCTCAAAACAAAAGGTGGGACAGTTTTCAAAATTTAATATCTTACTAACGACATTAACACACATTATTAACTGAATAGTTAATATACTATGAGATCGAAAATGTACTCAATAGGAACAAGCCTTGAAAGTAAGAGTAGCTTTTGCCATATCATAGTATTTTCTTGAGTCCTTTTGACCACTTTTTTTGTACAGTTCCTTCTTCTCTAATTGTTTTCATTAAATTTTGCAAAGCACCATAAAACATGTGGTAATTAAACATAAAATTAGGATGTTTCTCCCGAAATTCTGCTAAGCTTCTACAAAAATATTTCGCGGGTATAGAGGTAAAAATCATTAAGTCCATTTTAAGGAAAAATGAGTTAAATGCGGTTACTTATGTTTTAGTTTGTTTTCTTTTTGATGGTTAGCTTACAAAAACAATATGATGAAAAGAAAACAAAGTTTCCAAACTATAGAATTCATTAATTGCAATCTGATTTTTTTAGTAAAGGTAAAAATCATTAACTAGCATTATCTGCATTTTGTTGTTAAAGCACTTTTTAGTTTTGTTCTTTTTAGAAAATATTATAGATTCTATGCACTCTGTTATTGAACATAAGAAAAAAATTGATCTGTTTTTACGATTAAATACGGCGATTTTGATAATTTGAGAGAACTTTCTGCCCAAAATTACTGTGGTTGAGAATAAGATCTTTAAAATATAAAAAAATCTCGCCAGGAATTATTTTGTATCAATATGAGTACAGAAGAATCAGTGTAAAAGGCCGAGGTAGACAACGACGTAGCTAAACTATCAGCTTGTAACGAGCTTATTCAGATCTGCTTGCTTTAAGAGAATAAATGAAAAAGGACTTGATGAAATTATACAAGAACAGACTTGTTTCAGAAGAATTGCATCTTGGTACCACAGTCTTCCTAACAACGTAACCAAAATATCCCATAAAATTTGGCCCGAACCTAGTAGAAATAAATAAGTACGACTACAAAAATATAAAACAGATATTAAATAAAAAAATTATTTCTGGAATAATGTAAAATTAAAATTATTTTTTCTCCAACCGTCTTAAAACTTGACATTTCTAATACTATTTATGAAAGGTAAAATTGACGTTTTTGTAACTATAAGATAATGGGTATATTTTAAAACGGCGGATTAAAAATATTTTTTTACTAGGTGACACCCCAAGATTTTTTAAATTATTTGCTACTGTTAGAGGAAAAATAACATGTTTCATTAGGATTAAAAGTGGTTTTGTGCCTCGCAGTTATTGTATAGCTCGGCTACGCTTCGCTTCGCCTCGCAATCCAAACTAATTGCTCGCCACTTTTAATCCTCATAAAACAATCTACTATTGTGTGTGACTGACAAAAAAACGTCACTTTTTTGATTGATTTTGAGTCGTGAAATAGCACATTTGTTTATAGTAAAATAAAGCCTTGACAACGTACAAAAAAGACTTTTTTTAAACGGCCGACAGACTTTTTTTACGGGTCATGATCTTGAATGAAATTAGCTTTTATTAAATAATTCGAACGTTATTTATTAATATGTGATTACAAATATTAGCGAATTTGCGCACTTTCACTGCTCATTTTCCTTAAAAAGCGCAAAAAACAGCACCACTTTCAATTAAATAGGAATGGTAATAATAAACAGCAACTACGCAAGCCCTAACGGCAATCTAGCTACCATACCAAAGCACACTGGTAAATTGAATTTTATGTAAACATTCGATCGAAACTTTAATTTTGGTAATTTTTCACAGTTGCACACAAAATTTTGTATGTCACATGGCCGTGAACTATCTTTTTTTTATTCGAATGATTATATGATATTCATTCTCATAAAAAAAGTCTTACTTCACGGCCTTGTAACATAAATAACTATTATCTTCATTAATTAATAAAGGTAACAAAATATTTAATAGGTAAAATTCATTAAGTGCACACGAGCGTTTTCCTTGATTTTATACTGCGACTTTTCAGCATTTGGTTTACTTATTGATTGGTAAGTAGTAGTTATTCTTTTAATATTTATGTAGAAATAACTTCTTGAATTATTTTGTTTTTTTTATACCAATTAATTATTATTATTTCATTCATATCTCAAAAACATGAAAATGTTAGTGATTTTTACCTCTAAAACCCACGATTTCACTATTTCGCAATAATCTTAATTCAACCAGAAATCAATTCTTGAAAAATTATTTTTAACTTCTGATCTGTATGTGGCCTGCTCTAATTCAGTTCATTTTCAATCTCATGTTATTATGACTTCTCACTCGAAGATGTTGCAAGTATCTTTACTAAGTTTCTTTCAAAATGCAACCAATCTCATAATAAGTAGTTTTTTAGAAATTTGTTTATTTTTTTCATTTAAAATATTTTCAAAGTTGAAAAGTGGGGCAGCTGCCCATTCGTGCCCCACCCTGTATACGCCCTTGGATGAAACTCATCTTTTCGTACCTCGACTTTGAAAGATATTTTTCTATAACATCAGCTTGGGTCAAATGACTCGTCCATAGAATTATAGGTGTATCACTATTCCGTGCCACAAAGTCAAACGCGGCAAGCGATTTGTTTTGGTAATCGGACCACAAATCCAGAAATGTTTCTGTGGTCCTTGGTTTACCATTCTTGTCGAGATATGTGATAATTTCGGGCGTTGCGTTCCAACACGGAATGTAAACTTCGTCCCCACCCATGTGGAAGATTTCGCCCTTTGGGAGCATATTGACAATATCGTTGTACAAAAGCTTCAAGACGTCAAAAACGTTGGGATTTATTGGGTTCAACTGACCACAAGGAGGTTGGATACAGAACGACCTCCAAGGCTGTTGGTCGATACAAACGGACAAGTTCCCAAGACCTGCATCAGGGCCCCACTGCCAACCATTACCAGCATGTGAGGGGGCGTCAATCTCTATAATAATCCTAACCCCTCGCAATTTGGCATAAGATAGGAGATTGTCAATATCTTGCGGATGGTAAATTTTATTACTCGAATATGCACCGAATCTAAAATTTTCTTAAGAAAACAGTCACACAAAAAGGCGAACTCACTTTGTCATATTTGGAAGCTGAGGCAACTCCAAGGGAAAACTCTGCGAGTCAGTTATGTGCCAGTGGAGAACGTTCAGTTTCGAAGCGGCCATTCCATCTATATGTTTCTTGATCTTGGAAACTGATAAGAAATTTCTGGCAGTATCGAGCAACAATCCTCTATGTGGGAAAAAAGGGGAGTCAGAAATTGACGCTTCTTCTATGACCACCAAACATTTTGTACCATCGCTATTTGGGTAAACATCTATCAACTGGGATAATGTTTCCAAACCGTGTCTTGCTCCAAATATTGTGGGAGCAGATATTTGAACACCAATCTGATTGTCTGTTGTTGTTAGGCCTAGATTGTAACTCTCGTCTGTTTCCCAATTGAGGGTTGTATCGTCCGATTTTACTGTGAAAGTGACTGTTACTGTATTTTTTTGCTCAGGACAGTTTGTTGTATTCTCGATTGCGAGTGCTTCAAGGAAAATCCATGATATGTCGCGGAGAAAATCATTAACGTCGTTTTTCTCATCTGGTATATTAAACTTTATAGAACTGGAAAATTAATTTTTTGTGTGTGTTTTTTTATGCAAATGTGGGGCGTTACTACCTATAAGGAAACTTCAATAACTTGCTACTAATTTTAGTAACACTTGTTGGCTGGGGCCACAGCGCCCCATATTTGCCACAAACCAGTCTACAGGTTTCTAAAGTAGGATACACATCTGTGTTTCGGCTCACAATGCTTGAAATTCTTGTGCAGGTTTCGTCGTTTGTGTTACATTGCCAGTACCAACTACAAATTAACAAATCAATCGAAAATAGTTATTATATCGTGCTAACTTACATCCCGTTATCAGATTTTCGAGACGAAACATAAATTGCTGATGAATAGAGCCATATACCCAAGAAGGAAAGGGAACCTACTATGAACCAAAAATATTTACGTTTTTTGATCATAAAGCTGCAAGATCAGTTTTTTGAAAAGTCAGTTTTTCACTGCCTTCTTTTTCTATTTTAGTTTTTGCACAGGTTTTTGTAATTTAAAAAAAAATTAGTATATCCCATTTCATTTCATAGTAGAATTTTTTGATAGCGCATTTGAATTTTTTGGAGTGCAATAAAGCACAAATTGAGAGTTTCTATATAAGAAAAGAACTCTGTGTTAAGCTAAATCCAAGCGACAAATTTTGAACCAAGAAAAGCCACCAGAAACTCCAAAAAATGCAAATAGGTTGTTGCAAAATTCTACAATGAACTGAAATGGGATATAAATAGCTGATTTAACGTTTTATTTAAACTTTTTTTAGGATTTTATTTTATTTTTTAAGGAAGTAATCGGTTTATTCACTTCATTTATTGCCATAAGAAACACCCTTCTAGAGTAAAAATCTCAGTAACCAAACGCAAAGCCTAATGAAAAAAATTAATCAAGATAAATTAACCTTTCTTGATTTTTAAGGTTTGTAAAAATGTTTTCGCACTTCGTGATTGCAAATCGCAATTATTGTAATTATACCGGTTTTAATTATTATTTCTAATGTTTTAAAATTTTGGAAATACATCTCAAAAACGTAATTTCTTTGCGTAAGAACTAAATCATGCATTAATTTTCTTAGAAAAAACAAAAATGTAATTGTTTCAATGAAATGTGATTGTGAGGGGTCGGATAAAATAATTCGAGCACAATCAAAACATAATTTGTTCAAACTGAAAGTTTGTCGTTCATAAGTCCCCTTTGAGGTTTTTTCGTTAATTTTATATTGTAAAAATAATGGAGCTAAAAGATTACCTACATTTTTTTAATAATCACCTTAAAAAAGTTATAACCAAAATTATTGTTATCCAAGGATAAATCTTATTTTTGTTAGGACAGAGACTCAGATAACAGTCTAACAATTAGATTATTATGATTATATTTATTGTTTTTTTTTTATTGGAATTAAGGACGAAAATAACAAACTTCCTTTTTGTGCTGTCGACTAGTTCGTGGTTTTATGTATTGACCACTTTATCCAGACTATAAAAAATACAATTTAAAGTAGTAAAGTAGGAAAGTGTGTTTTACTTTATTTTACTTTATTGTTAAATTTTCAAAAAATTAATTCTCTCTACAAACGACAGTTAGAGTATTGAAGAAAGTGTCTTAACATCCCGTTACTGTTATGCATATTTTCTTATCTAAACTGCTTGTTATACAGAAAATGTATTACATTTATTTAGCATAATCTGTAAACTTTACAAGTGCAGATGGCTTTTCTCCAAATAACACGTTTAAAATGTTTGTATTTTCATTTAGATGTTTTTAATCACATCAAAATCTATTTACGAGTACTGTTACCGATAAAAAGATTAAGATGAGTACTACACTCACTTAAAACTTTGTAAATCCTTAGTAATCAAATCATACAAAAATTACCGTAAAAATTAATTTCAATAATAATTTTCGGTGCATTTAATATATTACTCAAAACGTGTTTTTTTCTTACGTGTAACCGGATAAGTGTTTTTATGCTAGTCGCTAACTACTAATTTTATTTATGTTTAAAACACCATTTGTTTTAATGAAAGGTACAAGGTTTAAAAAAACTTGTCTTCACTCCGTGATTCATGTAAGGCTATTCAACTTCTATACACTCTTTAGCAACAAAGTTTGGTTTGTTAAATTAAAAAAATAATTGCACTTACCCTTCATGTTGATTTTTATGTGTGGGAATACCTGCTGTGAATAACACAATTCTCCAATCTTAAAAATGTGAGAAACATAATCAAAGTGCTATCATCTAAGTTACTGCGCACGCAGTTCATATCAGAAGAGGAAATTCAAGTGACGGTTAATTGTGTTCATTAGTATTCAGAAAACGCTCTTTTTATAACATTATTTAAATACGGGATTATTTTATAAAATCAGTACGTATTTACACTGCGGGAATATCAAATACCTAACGTTACATTTTGTTAATTGGACTCGAGGGTCATTATCTTTCGACTTTTAACACCTACTCCTACAAACAATATTAGTCTCGACATTGCATGGTTTGTTTAGTGATAAACACTCACTGAAACAGGACTGATTACACTTATTACCTAAAAGAAACTAAATTAAGAATCAACGAAGATGTGTTTATTTTAGAAAGAACTATTTTTGGAATGCTCGTTTCTCTGCTTCGTTTTTGGCTTAGTCGTTGTTTTATCGCTTTTATTGTTGCAATAAATTTTGAAGTGGAAAGGGGACTGATTAAAAAAATATCCAACAGTTTGTTCCATTGGTCATGTTTTTGATAGAACTAATCTACCTGTACTAAGCACTACAATTATTGCACAAATAATAATAAAGAAAAGTAACACGATTTTCCAAAACATGTTCTATAAAGTACCTAAATTAATTCTTTTTCTTTTAATGTGCGACACATTAAACAGTATTGTAATTTTTCTCAAGCTAATTGTTCATTAACTGTCCAGTATTTGTGTCTGGATGCTCAATACGAGGTGGATTTTTGCACATGGAAAGGTCGTCTGGCCCTCCAGGTGACAAAGGACTAGGGCTTGAGCTTCGTAGACTTGAAGGACTTGCACTTTCGGTCCCAGGCGAACAGGGGCACGGGGGTGGTAAACTCGGAGTCATGATTGGGTAGCCTTCTGGCAGCTTTTCAGGTAGTTGGTGCTCTCCTGGCAATGGTGGAGCGTTTGGTCGGCCTAAACAAAAAATTTAATTCTACGAATTGATTTGTTTATTTACAATAACAGGCAGGACAAGTTTTTACAATACGAGTCTAGTTTTTGTGCATCAAACAATTAATTTTAAGATATTTATGACTTGTGAGTCAGTCGGATTTACCTGTAAGGATTAGGGGAGAAGGAGTAATGCCTAGACACCGCATTCGCCAAGCGTCTTGAAGGAGTTGCAAGCGAGCTTGTTTTCTCCATTTTGCTCTCCTATTTTGAAACCAAACCTTAAATAAATACATGTAAATAGAAAAGGTGGAACTCTAACAAGACTACCTTAAACATTTGAAGTTATTTTTTTTTAAATAGATGATCATAAATTCTAAAATAAATTCTTGCATAAATTATACACTGTGTTCAAAAATGGTTGTTCATCAAGTCGACTATGGAATTCAAATTCTATGTGCCGCTTCGTCCAAATGAGTTTCTGATGAGTACTGTCTTCTCAGTCAAATCTTTGAATTAGCTTTTTATCATTTCTTTTGCATTTTTTGGCAAAGTTGTTCCAAGTGTAAGATTTGTTTTGGTTTGTGTTTTATATTTCCATGTTTTTTGTTGTTGTGTATTCTTTCGTTTTTAGATTCTAAGTTTTTTTTTGTCGGCATTCACAATTTAAATTAAGCGGCACATTACGTTCAAATTTCATAGGTGACTTGATGAACAACCATTTCTGAACAGTGTGTATTAGGACGAGTATATTATACTGCCAAAATAAAATAAGTGTTCACATGTATAGAACAAAGATAGGAATATGTCAAAGTATTGTGTTTAATTAGATATTATTTATTGTAATTTTAAAATAATTTTATTCGAGTTTTTAATTTAAAATAGATAAGATGTTACTTAAAATTAAGTTTAAAGTAACTAATACCTACCTTCTCCGAACATTCTATGAAAAAATTACATTAAACAAGTTTTTAGCCTAAATTTAACATCTTTTTAAACTTTTGCATACGAGGGTTGTTCTTTTAGCATTTATAGTATAATAATTAAAAGTTAAACAAAAAAATATCTTGGTTTAGCGTATTTCATTGCTTTAATAATTTAATTATAATTATTTATTTATTTGTTTTGCCTGTGTTTTGATCGAGGTTTTGCTGGATTTCTAATTATTTTATGCCCGTTTTATTTTTACAAATAATAAAAAAGCTTCGTAGTTTTCGACTTCAATCCAATTCATAATCAATTCCCTGCACTTAAATATGAACTCATCAGGGCTAAAATTTTAGGATAAAATTCATGAGGTGAGATACCCTAATAATAGTTATTTACTTAACGTGTTTGGAAAGTACAATTTCCCACATGAGCACTTTGTTTGCGGCACGAACGCAGCGAGTTGGAGTTTGAAGGTGTGCTGTCTATTAACTAATTTACTTTTGAGCATGAAAAAAATTACTGCCGGTAATAGCTGAAAATTTCTATTTGTACTCATAGCTCTTAGACAGCTATTTCCCGGTTACTTCTAGCGTGTGGAAAAGTAACTTTCCCGCACTGCGGTGTTTTTTATTTTCCAACAATGGCTAGGGACATTTAGTAGGTTGGTATTTCTATCGTTGAAATGGAAACGATTATTTTTTTACGATAAGTGGCAGTTCATGTCAATTTTTTGATTGTTTGACCTGTTACCATTACCATTACCATTAGCAAAAAAAACTAAATTATAAAAAATATTAATTTTGAATTTTTTTGAAAGATTCGTTACAAAAAATATTGTACCTAACTTGTTTGGAAAGCAATTTCCCATATTCGCACTTCAAACAAAGTGCTCATGTGGGAAATTGTATTTTCCAAACACGTTAGGTAAATAACTATTTTGTACTCATAGCGTTTAGATAGCTATTTCCCAGCGTGTGACAAACGAACTTTCCCGCACTGCGGTGACCTGTTACCAACCCATTAGCACAAAACACTAGGTATACGTAAATTATAACAAATATTAATTTTTTAAAGATTTGTTACAAAAAATATTGTACCTCTTGTTTGGAAAGCAATTTCCAAATTGTATTTTGCAAACACGTCAGGTAATTAAGTTTTAAGTTATTATAGTGTATATCGAGTAGAGGGAGGTTGTTATTTTTTAGTTATTATTTAGTAGCGAATAGAACTATGTATTACATATTTTACACTGTCATGGTAAAAATTAAATTACACGCAAAATATAAACTGAAAGTTGATCTAAAAAATGGAAAAATCAAAATAAAATTAAAGATTTTGGTCCAAAAAAGGAGAAAATAATGACTTTACTCCTTAATTCCTTAAAAAAACACATTTTTCATTTTAAAAATTCGATATCTTCTAATAATTAACGAAAAAAATTAAGGCAGTGGAGAGAAAAAATGCTCTCTCTACTCTTGTCAACCCTAAGCAAGCTGGTGGGAGTCGGTTTAATTAAATCGTCCACTATTTTTATGTTATATTTGTTTACTTATTTTCAACATAAAGGTAAATGCAAAAAAGTAAACACCTAGGTCCGGTTTATAGAAAGCTTCATTAAAATGTAACACGTTAAAAGTTAACAACGCGAATGGACCAATCAAATTTTTTCAATTTTGTCACGTGATCAGTTAATCACGCATTTAATCGCGGATTAAATTAATGACGTTTCTATAAACCGATTCTTAATGAATTAATATTTAATTTAATAATTTAATAATTTAATAATTTAATAATTTAATAATTTAATAATTTAATAATTTAATAATTTAATAATTTAATAATTTAATAATTAAAACTATGAATTACATTAGCTATTATTTCTTTGAAGTGCATGAATAAGAGCTAATTTTAAGAGAAAATGCGACGTTGGCGTTTTTATAGTTTTGAAACAGCTAATAGTAGCTTTTAATTTATGTAAACAATTTTAAACTAATACAAACGTAATAATTGAAGGGCTTATAATGTAAGAATATGATATGCCACACATTCTGGTAAGATATTAGATCAATGGTTAAAATGAGTTATCTAAAGTTTCAGAATGAGCATTACTGTAAAAGTGATGTGTCAGTCTTCCACTAGATGGGAGTAATTTAAAACAATAATTGTCTTGCATTACTAAAATTTTAACAGAATTGTATACAAGAACTAATTAATTAGTTTTTGTGGCTTATCATGTTCTTACACTAAGCCCTTCAACTGTTAAACTGGAAATGATGTAAATATTGTAAATTGTTATTGGCAACGTTGTGCCTTTTTGCCTTCGCATTTTTCAATCATTATGAACGTTGTTTTTTGTTTTTTTTACGTTGTTTTGTAAGGATAGTCAATTGTAGATTTTATTTCTGCAATGATAGGAAAAACTATATAATACTGCTGATTTATTTTATTATCGTTTGTTTTTTTCTTTTTTATACTTCTATCGACCGATAAGAGCAAGAAGAAACAAGATAAAATGTTAACATATTGGACACTTGGTTTTTGTAGCATAATTGTAACACAAAAATGTTTATATTTTTTTAAATCGTATTTTTTTACGTAAAAACCAATGTGAAACTCACCTGAACACGTGCTTCCGACAAACTGATTCTCAGCGCGACTTCCTCCCTAAGGAAAACATCAGGATAATGCGTCTTTTGAAAAAGTGCTTCGAGTTCTTGCAATTGTTGCGGACTAAACGTGGTGCGATTTCTTCTTTGTCGTCTTCGACCAAACATGTATTCAGTGAGCAAATCACCCGGCAAGGGTGATAAATATGGTCCAGCCATTTTATCTCTATTTTGACTATTTTATGAGTTTACTTTAACGCTGTTAAATTCATACTGTGAATCTGAATTGCATGTTGTTATAGAAATTAAATGACGCTCCACCCCGATTTATTTTCATTGGTCCTATAGGGACGCCTAAAAGGCGTTGAGACGCTCGCGCAGACGTATCTGCTTAATAAAATAATGCTTTTATTGGTTGTTTACCTGAAATGTTCATTTACAAAAAAGAAGACAAGGAGCGCTTTTTACGGATGTTTATTGATTTACTCGGTACACGTGAAAATTGGCCCATACAATTTGTGTACAAGACAATGGTCCGCAATTTTTTTCTAAAGATTTGTTCTGCCCCTTTTACCTATTACTAATAAGATGATTTTTTTTATAGATTTTTTTGTGGATTTGCTTGAAGAATAAATATGAATTAGCAGTGAACTGAACTCAAAAAATATTGTCTTTAAAATTTTCGTTTTAGCTTGTTCTACACTAACGTTCTTATATCTTTTTGTTAAGTGAACTGAAATCTTAGATTTTCTAGTGTAGGTCAAGAACCTCTTTTTAAATTAGTTATAGATATCCACAGATCTCATTTGTGCAAGTAAAAAAATTAAAACAATTAAGCCCAAACAACTTTTGTTTTGTTTGTGGTAATAATATTCTTATAAAACCTGGGAAACTTAGGCGATCAAATGGTAAACGTTTTCATCAAGATTTAAAGACTTATGAAAAGTGGTATACAAATGTAAAATACAGTTCATTTTTTTAAATAATCAACTGTCAGTGTCAAAATTCTGATAAAGACCAGACTGTATCACCCTAAAAGTTTATGTTCAACTACTTTCGATACAAGCTGTATACGGTATATGACATTTTGCACACCAGATTTGAAAATCTGGACGTAAAGTTTTAGATTGGGTTACGCAGTCACTGAAATTTGGATTCGTAAATCGCTGAATTAAATCCACGTGTTGTATTAGCTGTTTCAAAACTATAAAAACGCCAACGTCGCATTTTCTCTCAAAATTGGCTCTTATAAATTATTCATGCATTTCAAAAAAATAATAGCTAATGTAATTTATACTTTCAATGAGAGATCTAATCATTAATAACTATTTTACAATTTTATCAATCTTATATTAAAAAATAATTCGGTAAAATGCGATGTTGGCGTTTTTATAGTTTTGAAACAGCTAATACGTGTTGTAACTTAAACACAACTTTAAAAATTTGTAAAGATTTTTAAACTGATTTTGCCAGGTAAAAAAGTGTACCAACTGTAACTCAAAAATTTACTATTTATGGTAATACCAACCTGACGACTCTTTGACAGTTGATTATAAAAAAAAATCGACTATAGTCTACATTATGATAAACTGACCCGATATTACAAAAGAAGAAGCAATCTGTAACATTTTTGATGTTGCAAAAATTGTCAAAGACTGATACTTTATAATGAATATTTAAAAACTTGACGTCCTAATATTTTTCGACCTCAGTATCAGACTTAGGGTTAATTATTCTACCGATACACATTGGTTTCATCTATTGGTAAAAAACGTTGTAAACTAGTGATTATTATATAAATAAAATCTAAGGTGCTTGAACAAAAACAGCCAAAGATGATTTTAAATGAGATCTGAGGACATTAGTTTAATTAATTTTTCTGGCCTAGGTATTTAGGTTCGGGCTTTGTGGCAAAAGGTAAGACAGGCAAAAACAAATCCGATTTCGAATTGTTTGTCTTCTGGTTAATAATTTTCTGGACAGATCTGTAGGGAACTAACAACTCATCAAGGCTGACGTTTTTAAAATATTTATACTTCGTTTATTTTTTTAAATTTGAGAGCTTTGTAACTTTTTACATTTAGTTACGCATTATTAGGGCAAGGACGACGATGTTTTTTTAAATTGAAGATTTAGATAATATTGGAATTTTTACACCTCATTTTTTTGAATTAACAAAAACAAACAAATAAATTTTGTTTTCTATAAGTTATTCTAATGTTTAAGAGAATGTATAAAAAATAGCATAACCAATTACTATTCTCTCATAATATTAATTTATTATTATGGAAACACATCACAAAATATTTAGTATAATTTTTTAGTATTTAGTATTTTAGTATTTAGTTCATAATTAGTATTTGTTTATTTTTTTACATTTATGAATTGAAAAATGGTAAAATTTTGAAAAAATCAGATTAGTTCTAAATGTGTAAACACATGGATTTTGTTATTTTTGCAAGTGTTAGTGTTTTCGTTATGTGTTAGGTTTTCTTTAATTTGTGCATTGTATTCATCAAAAGTTGGCACAGATGTGCGATGTCAACGAGCCTGCTGATGTGATATGACAATCAGATTCCCGACAATGGTCTGCGTCACAACATCAAGTTCAGTAATTAATAAAGTCGGGGTAGAGGCTCACAATACAGAGCTGAATACTCGTCATGTCGAAATAGAAAAGGGGGCAGGTTAGTTCCACCAACAGTTTAATTAAGCTATGATTGCTGTTGTATTCAAAATAATTCCATGTCTTCTGACCAACACCACATATTCCTTCCCATTTTTTTTATTAAAGAATTGAAATGAATTGGAAAATGAAATTAAATTTGAGGCGGTAAACCAAACCGGGCTGCCAATTCGTTAATTAAAATTTGATTAAAACTGTAAAAACAGCTCTGATCGCATTAATGGACTTTTATTTAGTAAAGCCGTGTTTGAAAATTCCTCCAACAATGGCCGGATGAAATGATTGATTTTAAGCATGAAGTGAATGATTTTTAATTCCGAGTTTCGGACTCTTTGTTCGACAGAAACGTGCAGCCAACGGAAGAATATATGATTTTATTCATTGCGCGTTGTTTCCCTCTCCCCGATATGATCCAACCATGTTCTAGAAAATCACTGTGCAAATTAAAAAAATACAATGCTTTGGCTAAAGCTCACCGTATTAATATATAAATGGACTTTTACAAGGCTTCGCATGCCCGGAAACAATCACAATGTGTGCCAGCGGCTGGAAATTTAATTCAAACATTTTTCAAACTCAAAAAACAATTATTACAATTCTAGGATGAAAAGTTGTGACCGTGATAACTACAGTCTGATGATAGAATAGAACGTGGCGTGTTTATTATTAACGTAAAGCGTAGACAAAAATAATGAAAATGCATTCATTTTCATGAACGTGTTGTGTCGCATTGTAAATCAGTGTGGCGTATGTAATGATGCCCGGAACCCGGAATCAGATCCGCAACAGCGCTCCGTACGCTTCAGGCGGGAAAACAAGAGGAAGGTGATGATCTACACGTTCTTGCCTTTGTTTGAAAGCTTAGCTAACGTGAAGATCCATTCCGTGTTACACATTTTTTAATAAATATCATTGTTTTTCAGCGATTTCAGCTTCTCTTTCCGGAAGAACTATGTCTTATTATTCTGATGTTTTGTTGTCAAAGATTGGGGTTGCATTTAATTTGAAACAAACTATAGTGTTATAATTCACTGAATAACACAGTGATCAAACGAGTCGGTACTAATCCTCTGTATGATCCTTTAAGCTCCCCCTTCAGTATGTGGAACAAATTAGGGTTGAAGCTCTTTAGAAGTCAATTGAAATGCGTTTAGTTAATAGCATTTGCATTCAGGGCTCGATATCGGTTCTGTAATCTTTGTAAGAGTCAAAAATGTTAAACTAACATATAATGTAATTGCACGAATATCGGCGATATTCAAATATGGACAGTCAAATTGAATTTTTTTGTATTTTGTAACAAATCTAATTATGTTCGTTACAAAATTAGAGAAACAGATTTTATAAAAATAATGTAATAGGTAACTACAATTTCCGTTCCTTTCCAAGTAGGGCAAATACTATAATTGTTTTCAACAACTTGCTAATAACAAATTAATGCACATGCATTAATTTATTTTAACTTTTCCATTAAAATGTCTAAATTTGCTAATTAACATTTAATTCTTAGTTCACAAAAATTCATATTAAAACATTTAATTGCGTGGGTAATTTTCTGGTCAAAGTAACGTGGAGAAATTCAGATTTTGTTTAGCTACCTCTTATCATAAAAGTATTGAAAGTAAAGTGTGTAAGGGTGAATTATTATCTAAAGTTTAATACATTACTCAAAGAAGAAAATGTTTTTGTTTTAGCTAACTGTTAGTAGTTTTATTATTCCTAATATAGAGGTTTACAAAAAATAGATTTGCGAGGTAAGTCCTTTAAATCAAGCACGGACGTCTTTTTACGTCAATATACTTAATAATATTTTATTTGTATATTTGTCCAACTGACAGCCAGAGAACTCATTTTTGCGGCCCGTGAAAGAAATTAATGTCGATTTCAATGTAGAGGTGTCTTTTTCTCATCTAAATTTCGTTGTTTCAGTTAAGATTTTAACAAAATAAGGTAAAAGTCTCCAATCTAGGTTTGAATTACATTGTTTCAGCTAACTCTCTGAGTAATCTAACTACTAGCTCCTTTTTGATCAAAAAACTAACTAATTTTAAGAATTTCCTTGAAACAAGCCTAAAAAGTCAAAAAGGTTAGAAAACATACACATTAATAAACAAAACGCATAAAGAGAAAGTAGCAAAATAAAATAGGTACGTAATTCAAACGTAATTTCTATCAATTCTGGGTGATTTTAGCTAATCTTTGAGTTCTGAAACTCACTTATTTCAAGAAATTGCGCAGATGTCGCCAAATTAGGTCTAAATCACCTTATTTCAACTATTTTTAAGGCTTGATTCGTTAATCTGCATATTTTGCCCTCGAAATGTTCGCAAAATACGGGAAAGTTGTACACCTTTAATTCATAAATTCATTCATAATTCATAATTCCGGACGTGATGCGTTTAATTTTTTTGCAATCAAAAATTTTCAACTTTTATTAAATAGATGATCGTTTTGAAACCTGAGGTAGGCTTTTGCAGTAATGTGTAATGTGTATTACCATTATTACCTTAACATCTAGTCACAACAGTCAATTTGTAAACAAAAAAGGTGTGTTCATTACAATACGATTGCATCACGACTTTAGAGGCGAGTAATAATTAAAAAAAAATTCTTTTGAAGAAAAATTTACAGATTTAGGCATATTTCAAATTATTTATTATGTATTATCCGTTTTTTTTAATAAACAATTGTCAGTGTCAAAATCAGTAAGAATTTTTGTTATATGGCTTTAATTGAAGAAATGTGTATAACTAGGTGTATTGCTCACCCCAAATCCGGGTACGTAATATAAATCTAATTTCTCAATTTTCTCTTTTAAAGCGATATGAACTACTTTTATACTTGATTTTGACACTGACAATTGTTTATTAAAAAAAAACGGACCATACCTATTGTAAGACACTTTTTATATTTTTTCTACATGAAAGTGCGGAATTATTTGGTTTTCGTATAAAAGAACCACAATATGAATTTGTGTTGAACAAAATAAACTCTCCTATCAAATTATTACGAACTCTATACTTTAACAATCGTTGCTGTGTTTAAACCAATATTAAAAAAAATAAATTATACAACTCGTCCTTGTATTAGAATTATACATACATATATCACTTTTAATACATATAGGTAAATTACATAATAATTAATAAATAATAACTTGACAAAGAAATGTGAAGAATAGAGATGTAAAAAAAGAAAAAGATCGTATGTTGCGGCCACCTTTTATTGCATTTATTGGCATTCGAATACCTTAATTAATTCATTATTAAAAGTTAACAACGCAAATGGAGTAATCAAATTGCTTGAATTTGGCCACGTAATCAGGTAATCACGCATTTATTAATTGAGATTTAAATTAATTACGCTTCTATAAACCGGTCCTTAGAGTTTAGCATCCTGAAATAGTAAATATTGACTTAAGATTTTTAAACAAAAATTTTAAATATTTTAACCCTAAAATGTATTATAGTAAAATGTTATTGTTGGCATCTTTAGGTATACTTTCAGGTGAGATGACGAGCCTTACAAAAATTAATGTGTAGATTTTTTTTTCCATATCTGAGCGAATATCCATCATTTAAAGCTGTCCTAAGGGATGCACTTTGAAACCATATCTATGTGGTTTCAAAGTAGAGTAGAGAGACGCTAAATTGAAACAATACCCTATACTATATCTACTAGAAAAAATGGTAATTTGTACACTTGTTTAACTCACTTAAAAAAAGTAGCAGCATATGAAAAGCTAAGGAATCATTTATAGCAAAATACGAGGGCAATGTGAAAAATTATCGGTTTACCACAGAATTAACATTGTTATCAATAAAATTTTTATGTGGGAGCAAGTCATCATGTGCTGTCCTCAAGTTTGGTCTTAATCTGACAAATAGTTTTTTTTCTGAGCATTTTTTAAAGTATGGGTGCATGTCAGTACTGAACAATGGATAAAATGGAGAATCTCGCCGTCAATAAAATCTTTGTTTTGGAGGGCTTATTGTCAACAGAAATTTATCCAAGAGTTTATAAAGAGTTTATAAAGAGTCAACCTCTTCATATTCTATGTAAAAAATGGCCAACTGAGTTTGAACGTAGTCGCACATCACTCGATGAGTTTTGTGAAGCACGACCAAAAACAGTAACCACGGATGAAAACATCGAAAAAGTGCACAACTTGGTATTGGATGATCGGCGAATGAAACTGTATGAGATAGCTAAGGTCATAGGGATATCTTAGAAAATGGTGTAGTTTATTTTGCACCAAGAATTAGATACGAATGCACCTGCCCACAAAGGCGCTCTGGCATTGGGAAAATTGAGGGATTTAAAACTTGAATTATTAGAACATTCTTCATATTCGCCCGATTTGTCTTCCTCAGACTTCCATCAACCACAAATTTGAAAAAAATTGTGGTTAGGAAAAATTATCACTCGAATGAGGAGGTGATTACGGCTGTAAACAAGTATTTTGCAAACCTAC
Organism: Tribolium freemani; assembly: GCA_939628115.1. Classification (NCBI taxonomy): domain Eukaryota; kingdom Metazoa; phylum Arthropoda; class Insecta; order Coleoptera; family Tenebrionidae; genus Tribolium; species Tribolium freemani. The sequence continues at coordinate 10,584,281 of OW626785.1, read as the reverse complement.
CAGGAAGTCACTTCAGGGATGGGATTAAAAACCAGAAACACATTGCACCAAGTGCGTTGAACTAAATAGAGATTATACAAGTGCTTTTAAACTATTGTAGCAGTGTTGTCGTAGAAGTAGGAATATTAAGTTGCAATATATTTTATGGAAATACGTCGTTTTGCCTAATATTTGACGAGTTTACGAAAATATTAAACAGACCCGTTATGAAGTTACCATGACCTAATGCAATATGCACACTTTCGGGCAAAATAATCCCTTACTGAATGATCAGGGATCATTTTATCCGCTCGACTTTATTTTTATATTTTTAACAAATACTAAACCGTTTTATTGTTTTTATTTTGTTGCAGATAAGAACATAGTTCAAAAATATAATAGAAAAACTGCGAGGCAGTTATGACAGTTATGCCATACTTTAGAGGATAATTTTGCCCTACCTACGCGAGTCAAATGATCCTCTTGCAAACTTCTACATTACTGTCCTCAAAAAATTACTTACCTGTAATATAAAAAAATTAGTAAGGCAATATTTAAGTACAGTCTACCGGCATTCCAAAAAAAAATATTTGAACATCTTTTCTTGTATACTTTACTTTTTACAGGCATTTCTAGCTTAGGGGGATCATTTTGGGCCACTCTCCCCTACCTTGAGTCAATAAGTAAGTGAAAACTTTAAAAATTGTTAATTAATGTTTGAGATCCATTAGAATTTAGACTTGGGGTGTTTTTTTAACATACGGAGCTAACGAATTCGTTGGTAGAATAATACGATCGTACGTATACCTAAGGGGTTGTAGGGTTGATGAAATTAGAATAGACGCGCAATCGGTTAGAGAAAGGATGCAGGTTTTGATCTCGTCTGCGGTTGGCTGTGTGAATACGCCAATGATCAATGCTGTTAATAAACCAAGCAAGCAGCTCCGAGTTGATTAATTAAACATCGGTGTGTGGCGAGGCTTTCTCCTGTCAGCTTTTGGATTAGATTCATCTGTGCTTTCCAAACAGAGGAACTTTTAAATGAAACTTTAATATTAATTAATTCTTGAAAAAGAGTGTCCTAAATACGACACAATCTCCTACCCCAACTCAACAAAATGTTTAGGTAATACACGTAAAAGATTGGTAATTCAGCAGATTAATTAATTTACTACAATTTTTCGCTCAAGATTTAAGCAATTCATTACAGATTAGGTAGGTAGGTATTTAAAAGCTTTCAATCACGCTGAAGTCGCTTTTCAGCGCAAACTTATCTGAGATTTCTTCAAGCGCTAGCGGTTTGCTACAAATGCATTTTTAGTAATTACGACACTAAACATTGCCTATTTGTGTTTGAAACGATACGCAAGTTTCGCCATGCAGGCAAATATGGAGATAAAAATAATTTTATCCTGCAGCATCCGCAGAAAGAGAGGGGTTTGTATTCTCATTCAATCATATCCTCTCTTTTAGAAGCGTTTTGTGTTTTGTGAAATTTTTCAATCAGTGTTGTCGTCCATTAGTTATATTATACACTGGCTGTTTGGCTAATGCATTCTGCCTGAATGAGAGAACAAGGAATTTTACATAATGCTATTTAGGTTCTGTTCAAATAAGGGCGCGTTTTGCTTGCCTTAATCAGACTAGTTTATAATATAGCCTCGTGAAAAAAGCCATTGTTATTTTTTGACGACTTTAGACAATAGGAAAGCGTACCTACCTAATTTGCGATTACGCTTCACGGTTGTTCGCCCCATATTTTTAATTATCATTTAGATTTACAGAAAAATTCGAACGAATTCGCTTCGACCAAATAATATTTTCATGATAAAACATCAAACCGTTCTTTCAAAGAATTTAATTTTCTCAAACGTTACAGGGAACAAAGCTCTGTAAAAAATTCCATTCACAAAATTAGAATAAGAGAAAAACTGCAGTATTACATAAAGGATCCTGTGAATAACAAGACTTCAATTTAAGGATAACTTTATTTTGTCTTTGGGCAAAATACTCGTTCGTACATGGAAAAATATATAAAAATTTGTCTTTTTTAAAGAGTATTCGAAATTAATAAGTTACTACAGGTAAGTGGAAATAAACTAATTTTTTAAATAAGGATCAATTATATTTTTCTGGAACCATCCCCACTCGAACTGCAGGTGGTTCCCAATTACTCCCAAAAAGTGAAGTTTTGAATCCTCATCCATCTTTCGCAGACCAAGACGATCCTTAAACAAAAAAATGTGATATTAAAATAACAAACCAAGACATGACCACATACAATTTTTTATTGCTGTAAATAACTCTTATTAATAACAATGACGCTACTAATAATCAGTTAATCTCATTAAAAAGTTATCAGCATTTTGCAATGTAAATAAAAGAATATCTGAAATTCTTCTAATAAATACAATTAATTTTAATTGTTCAAAAAGCTGAAAATTGTAAACAAGCTGCACAATGTTGTTTACAATGTGGTTGTTTAAAACACCCTGTACATCTGATTTGCGTTTTCAAATACCTTTTACAGATACAATAATAATTAGTATATGTGTCACAACATGTACCAGAAATAAGTAGATTAATTTTAAGCGATTGCAAACACGTCAAGTGCAACAACTTTTCCACAATTATCTATTTTTGGTTTGGTTATTTTAGATGTTTAGTGGAATATTACATTGAACAAGTCCTTGAAACCCAATTTTTGTGTTACTAAAAATGTAGGTCTTACTTTGGTATAAATCGGCGATTCCTTCAAGTTTTGAATGACCGATGACTGTCCTGGCTTATAAAACCCGAACCATTCCGTCTCTCTTGGCTCAACAATGGTGTCATTATCAAACTTGACTAGAACAAAGTTATCCAAGGTTTGCAGTCTCTGAACATACTCTCCATTAATTGTGATTTCGTTGTTAATATCGGATAAGAACGTGCTGTAATTTTTATACTCTTGCTCATGAAGTGGATCGTGCCAGTATGTGGCTTGAACTAAAGCTTTCTGAACCCACCTGCAAATTATTCCTTACAATTATTCATCATTTTTGTTGTTTACTTAATCTACTCCAAATAAGCAGCGTGATTCAACAGTCTTCTGATGTAATCACAAATCGAATGTGATAAGGAGCCACAGTTGGGTAAGCCGTAAACGCCCTGATGTTGGCCTCCTAACGAAATTAAATTCTTTATGTGGGCTTTTGGGCATCGTTGCAACAGTCCACGCCTGTGTGGTAAAGTTTCGTTTGATTGTGTCAAATTAACCCAGTTCTTACAAAAATTGGGCTCCTTGTGAAAATCCAATGGCGTTAAAACCATCAGATAGCAGAGGATCGGCCTGAATTAAATTACAAGCCATGTTAATTTGCTTGTCGGGATGCAGAAAATAGCCGTTTTCAACATCGTTTACTTCAGAAGTACCGATTCGTAAAGAAACAACGTGAACACCCGGGAGAAGTTGTTCCAGTTTTTGTTTTACTGCTCCTAAACTGAACGAAAAACAACAGCTGTCTCCTAAAATTACAGAAGTGCTAAAGACAACACAAGAAACTAATGTTATTCATTTTTTTATATACTATACTATACTGTGGTACCAACAATCTCAAGTCTTTTGGCTCGAACAAAATAAATATTTCTAGTTTAGTAAAGAAATAAATAAATAGTCTAAACAATAGAGAATTAATTAATTCTTTGATATCTATTGTTATAACTTATTGACATTATTTTTTTAATTCCGTCGTTTTTTTTACACAAGTCAATATCGCAAATAAAAGTATTGTTTTTTACATTAAAAGTAGGTACCTGTACTTTTTAAAAATGTTATTCAATTTGTATGTTTTAATTTCACAAAAATTCTTAGTTTATTGGTATTGCATAGAATAGTTGCATAGACTAGCTGATTTCATAGGTTTTCATTAGTTTATGAAGTTAAGCAGCACTGACCCCGGTCATTCCTTGGATGGGTGACCGGATAATGTAATGCCAAAAACATCGCAACTAACTCGTCTTTCGGAGGAGACGTTAAGCCGTCGGTCCCGGTCACTACTAGTTAGTGGTCGTTAGGTCAGGTCAGAGGCTGTAGATGCGACCTGAAAACTCTGGCACTTGGGTGATGGCATTACCACCATACGCATATTTATTTTTTTTTTTTGTGAATGAAAAATTAATAGAAGGCATTGAAGCAAAACTGTAAATTGGGTTCATCCTTATTTTGGATAATCAATTCTATTAATTATTTTTTCTTTATCACTAACAAACATTTTTGCATGATTTCTCTTATTAGAAGCATTGTTTTTTTAATTGATTATACGGGATTTGATTAAATTTGCCTCAGTCTCAATAGAAAGTGAAGTAGAAAAAACCATTAATAATAATTATTATTAATAAATAACACAAATTACAATTGTTACTTTAGGTAGGCATTTCACTATTTAAATTTTTGTTGTCTATTGTCAATAAAATATAAAAAAAAATCAATAAACTTACACTTTTGACTTTAGCCTATAGTTTCAGGTCATAAGACAGTTACTTTTAATCTTATTGCATAAAATTTATTACTACACAATAATTGTTAAAAATTAGGGTGTCAGTATTGTACTTACCTATCACCTAAAAATAGTGCATAAAAGTTCATTGAATTTTTACTTCCGCCACAGATTGTATTTTTCCTAATTTCTCCGTTATGTAACGTCAATTATAACAGAAATTTTATTTACACCAGCCAAAGATAATTACAATTAACTGATAAAGTGCACTTAAACTGAACGGATGTACAAATAATTTATTTATACATTCCTCAGGGGCTGATAATTTCAAAGAAGTTGCAATTTATTTCTCATCATTTAATTTCACATTAAGCGCATTAAACTATTAAAATTATATAGGTAACTAATCAAATTATGGTTTTTAAATTAGGTAAATAGGCTAATGAAAATAATTTCTTGATATAGGTGATTAAACTTGTCATTAAAGTACATTTCTAAATAGCTGATTTGAATTTTCTTCCGCTTAATAAACCCAGACACTTGTTACTCAAAATACCGTTAATCCAACCAGTGACGTAGATGTAAACCTTACGCATTATAAAACTGAAGGAAGGAAAAAAATTGTAAATACTACATACTGTAAATAATAATTATTTATTTTTATGAATTAAAATGATAGTTTTAAATCCGGGGTAAGACCGGAAACCATATTAATCTTCAGAGCTTAGTAATCATAATAAAAACTGAATACAAACGAGTAAATGGAATTAATTTGTGTATATCCCATTTCAGTTCATTGTAGAATTTTGCAACAACGCATTTGCATTTTTTGGAGTTTCTGGTAGGTTTTCTTGGCTCAAAATTTGTCGTTGGGATTTAGCTTAACACAGAGTTCTTTTCTTATATAGAAACTCTGAATTTGCGCTTTATTCCACTCCAAAAAATTCAAATGCGCTGTCAAAAAATTCTACTATGAAATGAAATGGGATATAATTGTGTTCAATAGTTTCTTTAAGAATGTTTTTGCACAAAGGTTTTTACAGTTTTCGAAATTATTGGAATTAAAATACACAACAGTTTTTTTTTACAAAGAACCTCGCAAAAGACGGAAAAACTATTTTGAAGGTGAAACATATAGCTTTGTTGGTATTAAAAATTTGATGGAAAATGCCTGCACATTTATGTATCGAGTGATGAAGTAAATATTGAAATATTTTCCAATAGCAAAACACTGCATTTTTACTTTGACATTCCAGTGGCGTCCTGCAGTTTTTTGAAATCATTCTGTTTTTGGAAAAGTAGCAAAACTTGAATAAAACCTTAAACGAGATGGGTTAAAAAAATTAAATAATTAACACCAGTTCACGAAAGAATTTTTATTATTTTTCTAGTATAATAAAAAGTAGTAATAAAAAAATATGCCATTGTCAGATCCAAAATGGAACAGTTTCTAATACATGATATTATGGAAATAGGTACGCCACTGCCGGCAACAACAATAACAACATAACCTAGGTAATAGCAATAAAAGAACAAAACTCTTACCCATTCCATGCCACATAACGATCGGTGTGAAATTGCCGTCCTTAACTTTATTAGCACTTAAAATGTTAAACAAAAGTGTTAAAATCAAGTACTTGAAAGTTATTCCGTTCATTTTGGAAAATCACGACTGAATGTCTATAAATAAATTATTTAAAGATTAGACCGATCTACTTAACAGTACATAGTATAAAAACGTTCCTCTTATTAAGTGGTAAATTATTCAACGCTTGCGCGCTACGTGTTGACGGGGACAACGCTGTAAACATTTATTCTAAGTACCTCAACTTCGAAAAATAAGATTTTATATTCGATTTCGTACAATTTTCTTAATTTTACATCACTAAAGAGAACGATTCCATCCACGCGTTGGTGAACGTGGCCCTCGAAATCCGACTTGTTGGCGGAAATTGTTCGTTATTGTTGTTAAGTAATGTATTGGTGGAAGCGCCTTTCGCACACGCACATCTCAGCATTTCTTCTTCGTGAGGGGTTATTATTTCACATACGTGCATATAGCAGACAGGCCTGCCGTTTTGTTCCTTGGGAGTTGTGGTAAACAAGTGGATCAAATGTCGTCTTTTATTGGGTTCGGTGTCTGTCTCTTGCGAGTTCGTTTCGGTTGTCTGTGTAAAGCTGTCATTGTTTCTGTAAAAAATATGCTGTAGGTACACAACCATTTTTTATTTAAATTTAATTTTAGGGTTTTGATAGATTTCCTATTAAAAAAACAAGATTCCAGTTTTTTCAGTTAAGTCTGCATTTTGTAATAAATTAAAATAATAAACTTCAAATTATTATCTAAAACAAATATAAACAATAGTTTGTTTGTTGCAAATACGTAGTTGTTAAACCATAATACGATTGCACAAATAATCGTATACAGAACAGATAAATCAAAAAATTGGCTCCGTGAAAACTTTAGATTAATGTTTAAAAAAATTTTTTTTCGAAAGCCTCACCCTCCAAATATCCCGTAAATAAAATACAAAATTAAATAAAATCCTTCCATAATTCGCATCAGTGCGAATTTTCACGTTTTCTCAAAAACCATAAATCGTATTAAATTTTTTTCATGACGATGTTGTAGCTGTGGTTTAGTTTACTTGTAAAAATAAAGTTATCCCTCTTCAATCTTTTTATGATCTTTTTGGACATTTATTTGGGAACAGAGGAAGTTTGATTTATTAAAATAGGATTTGTATTTTTGAGAACATCACAATAACAATGAAAAATGAGAAATGATAAGATAAGTATCATTTACAAAAATTTTGTTATTTTTCTTAAGACATATTTATTGATATGTAAGTAAGATAGAAGATTAGATTGGATGGAATCTTATTAGGTTTTTTATTTGGTCATCAAATTACAACGAAATAATTAATTATTTTTTAATCATTTTTATCGCCTATTTTGCCACTTCTCAGTAGGGTACAGTTGTAAACATAACACAAATTTTTCGTATTCACAGAAATCAAATGTTTTTTATCTTTTTCACCCTAAAAATTCAGTTGCGACCTGCCAGTGTGGTAACAGAAAAGTCCTAGGGTATAAATTACAAAGGGTCGGTTTACAAAAAGCGAAATTAAGATTTAATTCAAAATTAAACTAATTCGACATTAAGTTGCCATTTACAATGTGTACAAAAGTCAAGTTAATCTCGAACTAAAATTTAATAGCAATCAAAAAGTGTTCTGTAAACCGGACCTTAGAATTTGCAAAATGATTTTTTTTACCTAAATACTACGCAAAAAAAATAAAAAATGACCAAAAGATGACATAAAGCAGCTGAAGAAGGCTCAAATCTTTCAAAAACTCTTAGTTTTGAACACCCCAAAAACCCAAAAATGCCCAAAAATCTGTCCTGGAATGATCGATAGTGATGCCAATGATTTTTTTCGATATCTAAACTATAGTGAAAGAAAAGAAATGCTGTAAGAACACCAATTTTTATCCGAATTGCTCGTTTTAAGTATTAACTATTGCTTTGGAAGTCGCTTTTAATAAAGTAAAGAACCTTTATTCCTTTACCTTTTTTCATAATTTATTAAACAATTTTTGATTATACAGGCTGTCTCAAAATTGGTGAATTCCGACTTCAGAGCGTTGTAAAGAATTACTTCATTATCCGAATCTAAAAACAAAATAAAAATTCGGGGTTTCCCCACAAAGATACATTGGTTTGAAGGTGCACTTCAGGTGCTATTTGAATTGCGGTTTCTTTAAATACAGTCTAAAAATCCCAGTGTTTATTTTTATTTATGGTGTAGATTATTGCGGAAAATAATAATGTAAACAATTTCTCTAAAAATTAGCGTGATTTTGATTTTTAAAAAATCTTAAATTTTTGCAACTTTTTTTTTTAAATGTAACGGAAAATTACAACAATTTAAGATTTTTTTACTCCAAAATAAACCAAATTTTTTGAGAAATTGTTTTACATTATTATTTTCCACCATCATCTACACCATAAATAACAATAAACACTGAAACTTTTAGCTTGCATTTAAAGAAATCGTAATTCAAAGTTTAATTTTCAAAGCAGTGTATCATTGTGGGCAAGCCCTTAATTTTTTTTTCTATATTTGGACTTCTGAAGTGATTCTCTACAACGGTCTAAACTAGGAATTCGCCATTATTGAGGCACCCTGCATAATTAGTCCTGAATATAATTTTACTTTGAATCCCACTTGAAGAGTGTATTAATTAGACTTTATAACTTCCATAAAACCAAGCTAATATTTCGTAATCCCATCCTGGATAATTTTATAAACATTGTCTAGATACTTTTTAAATCATGTCAAATTTTAGTCAAAAACCATCAGTGATTTTTTACGATTAGCTCTGCTCTAAAAATGGAATGCCATTTTAGGTTGTTGAAAAACAATGTTTTTTTACATTTTTGTAAAATTTTAGGTACATTTTTACGTTTTGATTTTGTTGGTGATTTTTAACCGCCCAATTTTTTTAAAATTTTATTTCTTCTTATAAATATTTTCCTTGTGAACTAAATTCTAAATCCAAAATTTACTATTGTACGAGTAGTTTACTACTAGTTTTAACCAATTTTTCAAAATTCTGTAATTCTATGTGTCATGTTGTTAAACCAAAAAACAAAAATTAAATCTCAGCTTTTTCTCTAGGATTGCGACCAAATTCTTTATCAGTGGAGACTGATTTAAGTGATATACAGCGTTGGGCAAAAGTACGGAATCAAGCGTTTTGTGCCTAAACTATGTACCTTACGAAAAAACTAATTAGTACATCACCAACTACTTTAAAAATGTGATCACTTTTCAAGAATAAAGTTTTTCGCAATTTTTGGTTTTCGAGTTATTAAAAATTTTTTTTTTTCAAATGGCACCCTACTACGCTGATTTTTATGCTCTAAAAATAACTTTCTACTTTCTACTTTCTGCTGTGATTATTTTTCAAGAATAAAGTTTTTCAAAATCATTTTGGTTTCCAAGTTATTAAAAAATTTTTTTTTTGAAATGACACCCTACTACGCTGATTTTTTTTTTTTTGGTAAAAAAATCATGCTCTAAAAATAACTTTTACTTTAATATACAGCATGATTCTTAAATAGACCGACAAAATTCTACCCATGGAAGTGTCAAATAAGTACATGCCGGGAAAATAGTAAAAAAATTCCTTGTACAACCGTTTTCGAAATAAAATTTTTTAACGTTATGTTGGAGATAAAGCGTACGCCACTGATGTGATTGTAAGTAGTATTAGCACAGTTAGTGGAAAGCATTGTAATCATCTGATGACAATGTACTTGATCAATGCAACAATAATCACTATGTATTAACGATATTTATGATGAAAACGAGCAATTTTTTCCAATACAACTAATTTGAACTCATGAGCGTCATAAGTGGCACGGATTAAGGGGTTTCTCTCCTACGAAATAAAAACTTAAATGTGGTACAGATCGTCTCTACTAATCCTTGGAAGACTGTGATAAAATTTTGTCGGTCTATTTAAGAATCAGCCTGTAATTAATTTTAATCCAGTGATTTTTTATTAATTATTAAAATTGTGGTCCAAACTCATTACGAAGATTTTTCGAATTTGGCCGAAATGATTGTATCCATGGATGTTATTAATCCACAAATTTGATTTCGTCAAACTGTTCGCAAATAAAAACATCCATGAATACAATCACTCCGGCCAAGTTCGAAAAACCTTCGTAATGAATTTATTTAAGAAAAATCACTGGTTTGAAATTAATTTTATTAAAGTAGAAGTTATTTTTAGTGCATAATTTTTTAAAAATCGTTGCAGTAGGGTGCCATTTGAAAAAAAAAATGTTAATAACTGGAAAACCAAAATGATTTCGAAAAAATTTATTTTTAAAAAATGATCACATTTTTAAAGTAGTTGATGTACTAATTAGTTTTTTCGTAAGGTACATACTTTATGCACAAAACGCTTGGTTCCATACTTTTGCCCAACGCTGTATGTGAATGTCACAGTTTAAACTTAGCTCATCAAATTAACAGTTATTAAAAGAAATTTATCATTGCACAAATATTTGGAAAAGACACTATACTAAAACAGATTATTTCTACTAATGTGTCAATAGAACAATTAAATGTAATAATAGCGATTAATAACAGGGGCCTACAAAGCAACTATTTTTTAGTTTATCAACGCATGTATTGTTTAGTTTTATCTAAAAGTACCACCTTTTGTTACCTTACGCTACGTCATTCAAATATGTGTAGACTATGATGCAGTAAGGTAGCAATATCTATGTTTGCCAAAAGTTTGGAGATTATCTGTGAGATACTCTTTTTAGAAATAAAACTGCACATAGTTATTTTAAACAAACAACAAACGTATTGCAAAGTATTTAAAAATTATAGAAAAAAATTGGTTTTACTTACGAATTCCTTTCGGGCATCACAGCCTCATACAGTGACCGGAAGATCCATAGCACTTGTAGAACAAGAAAATAAAAAACACTCACAGCAGATCTCATAGTTGTCCGCCAGCATAACGATTCACACACCGACTTGAATGAGAGCTCTAAATAATCTGATTCATTTAAAATTTTAACCATACTATAAAGAACGTTGTTGTATATTATCATAAACAATTATTTACTTTTTACGTAAACTTAAACAATCTATTGTACACAAATACGGGCACGACCATCAGATCATCCGACAGGCCGAAAATAAAGTGACTAATCTGATTACTTTTTACGTTTGTTAATAAGATTAAATACGACACACCACATTTCTCAGTGCAACTGTACGGATTGAGTACATTTAATTATAATGACCTTGGGAATATATTTAAATTATTAGACTCGCACAGCATTCAATCTGACCATTATTTATTGATTTTTATGAAATTACATTGAGATTAATTTACATAACGTGCGCAAATTTTATTCGTTCAGATCTGGAAGTAATGGGCCGTTCGTGTCGTCCTTTGGTGCTCCGTTTATGTTCAGTGAAGAGAGCAGGGTCAAATTGTCCATTTCGTCGTAGTTTGGCTCAGTCTGCTGACGATCCAGACCGGGAATGAGTGGGTCGTTTTCGGTAATGTCATCAAATCCCGCATCAACTAAATTACTCAAGAGATTTTCTTCAATCTCGTGCACCTCTTCACCGTTTTCGATTTCTTGTTCTTCCTCATCGGCCTCTTGCTGAAACACAAAGCCGAAATGCTGAATAACATAAAAACAAGCTTTTTCGTACAAAGGAACGCAAAAATAGTAACAAATAATAATAATTACAACCGGTCGTGACAGCTCGCTGTGTTTATAAAATCCCGGAAAAATCTGCCGAGTAAACAATGTTAAATTTAACTCTTTTTTTATTTACAAGTTGTAAATGTTTTAATGACTCGAAAAATGTTATTACCTGGACAACGGGAGTAGTCGATTTGTATTGAAAGGCACTGTTTGAGAGGTCGACCTCAACTGGGAAAAGGGCAGGGCCTGATAATAACTCTAATGATTTGGAATGCACTTCTGACAATCCTTTAATTAACTTTGTAAGGTGACCGCCTAAGGACTGGACGTGTTTGTTGTCCAAAAGTTCCATTTTTACGAGGACGTCTGATCGAAGTTTGGCGAATCTGGCTCTTGCCAACTGGCGGCAGCGCAAAATTAATCTAAAATAAACAAACTGTATGTATTTGCAGTGCAAAAATCTTTGCTAAACACGTGTTTTTAAATATAGTTGAAAGCTGCAGTTTTCAGTGAAACATTCTGTATTTCTCGGCGAAAAAAAGCTGTCAAGTGTCGATATCAAAAATCGTAAAAGTTCCTGTTTTAAATACATGTTGAGATAATCTCTACAACAATGCATAAATAGGTAGACAAATCGCACATTCACCCCTTCAAAACTAAAAAAAGCAAATTTGGCCTAATTAGATTCATTGATTCTTTTCTATTAATCTGAAAATATTAGAAAAAAATTTCTTACTAAATAATAAAATGGCTTGTAACATCAAAAATAAATTGGCAACACTGAAAAATATAGAGACACTAAATGTGTATTTAATTCAGTGTTGCAAACTTAATTTTAAAATCACAATCTAGTTTGATCGGATATTTGAGGGAAACCATGGTATTTTAAAATTTAAAATTGGAAAAAGCAAATGCCTTACAACAATTCTGTTTCTATTTCTAATAAAATGTTTAATAATAAAGACAAAGGACTACAAAAGAAAATCAACAAATCTACTAAAATCGAGAGAATTGTCAGTAAATTGTTATTAGCTTATAATCATAAAATTTGTCACTTTAAAATTTGACATTGAATATCTAATTGTAATTTTGAATATGTTTTTTTTTCTATTTTGTTCACATAGTACTACTTCTCAGTGTCATATTATCTATCGGCTGCTGTTCGTCTCCCATAAATCTTCGAGATTTTATATTATAATCAAAGATAATAAAAAAGGCACACATAATATTTGGTAAATTTTATTACATTTTTTTCAAAAAATATATAAATTTATTTTGAAAAAGTATTACTACTAATTATATTATAAAATTATAATACTTTAGCATGCATTTACAAAGAAATGTTTTTTGGTGCTGTAGATATAAAATAAAAATTACAAATAATTTAAGTCACAAATAGCGACAAAAATTTACTCTCATTTACTCTCATTTACCCTCATTATTCGGGTCCTCTTACCCAACCGTAGTCGTAAATCATCTGCGAGGGTAAAGTAGTAAAGATGCATTTGCATTCAACATCAATTTATTTTAAATATCTAGTGCCGATTTTAAAACGCGTTTAATCGCAATTAAATTTTAGTTTGTGATTAATTCCGCGTTTGTCAACGCAAACTAAATGACAACTTAATTTAGTTTAATCCAGAATTAAATTTTAATTTGCTTTTTGGAAACTGACCCTAATGAGGGTCATTAAAATGTAATCTACGATTAAACTAACTTGACATTAAGTTGCCAACTAAAAGTCTTATTCAAATAGTAGGTATGTCCAAAGGTATGTATTTGATTACCATATTTACATTGCCAAAGGTCAAATTACCTAATCCCGAATTAAAATTTATTTACAATTAAATGTTTTCTAAACTGGCGCTATTAGAAAGATAGATAAGTTTTTATATACCTACATTTTTTCACAAGTAAAAAGAATTTTATTGAATTACCCGGCCTGAAAAAAGTTAAAAAAAGAAACAAAAAAAAACAAAATAAAATTATAATAAAGCGTTCACAAAGCACCAGTTTTAAAGACGATTTAAATCATCGGAAAGAAACCTTAGTTTTCGATTATTTAAACATTTTTGATATTGAATGTGAAAATATAGTATTTTTTCTACTTTTGTTTCGTACTGAGGTCATTACGATACGCCATTTGGGTTTCGTAATATCCAACGGAGTGCTATAATAATTACACTAAAAACCAGCGTAATTTAGTTGGAAAATGATGGCAATCTAGTTTTTTGACAATTATCTGAGAGAACTGTCAGTGTCAATCGGCACCTGTTTCAAGTGATAATTTAATCAAATGAATCAAATTCGGACCTTTAGAGGCTTTGCTACCATCCCTGATACGTAATCCCTTCGAACACCTTTCGAGTAGTGTACAAACATGACTTCAATAGCCAGTGCAAGTAAGTAATTTGAGATTCCAATCTCCTTAGGCCAATTTTCAAATTCCGCGTATTTGCCACAAAAGCCCGTATTCGTTGAGGGGTAGATACATTGCAAAACGTCTTGGACACTTTCAGAATACATTTTACGAATAAACTAATGACGATCCACATTATTAATTTAATTTCATGACCCACGCAAATGCTGTCAACTGCCACAAAATTCCCTAAATTTCGAAATTGAATTTTTTTGTTAAAAAAGGTGCAAAGTAGAAAAAATAGTGTATGATATCTCGTTTATAAGGCATTTTGTCGCACTTACTCCATTATGGCACTCCTCGCTGCGCTCGTCGTGTCACAATTCCGTGCGTGCGACAAAATGCGTCTTATAAAACTCGTATCATAATACATATACTATTTTAAAGAGAGCCAATTATTTATTATAAGTGAAATTATCGGAAAATCCTTAAAGGCAAACCTGAAAGTTTATAAAATAAAAACGTGCAGGAGACAATTAATATACACGGTGTCCCACGAACGAGTGTAAATATTTTAACCATAAATTGACAATTAAAAATTAATTGATACGTATTTTTATTTTTTCAAAAAAAAAATTTGTTTTCGATTTATTGCTCTTTAAAAGTAGCTCCAAAAAAGACGTTTATTTTTATATCTTGAAAAATATTTAACCAATTTTTATAAAATTTGGCATGCGAACATTATTTTTATTTATCATATGACAGTGTAATTTGCATTTATGTAGGGTGCCCCAAAAGGAGGCTGTGGATGCCCTCTTGGAATAACATGTCTTATAACTTTTTAGCACAAATTAGTTTGGCTTTGCCATTACCATCATTTGAAAACCTATTCAATTTAGAAACTTTTTTGTCTCTTGTAATTTTTTCTTAGAATTAACGATTTTCGAATAAAATGCGAAAATGTAAAACGATGCAGTCAGTATCACAAGACATATCGAAGCAGGCGGCAAATGTCTTTCACTTTAATGCCAGCTTCTTAAAAAAGCATACTGCATTACCATAAAAGTTGTTCTTTTAAATCATCAAGTGTCAAAGTTTACATTTTTATTTACAGCTACTTTAGAGTTCTGACATTATTTTTCTATGAGGTTATCCAGTAGGTACTCTTTCTAGTCTTTTTACTTTCATAAATTTTGCTTTAAAAATCAATTTTGAAACACAATTTTGACAGAAAGCTTTGAATAAGCGCTGATATAAAGGTGTTCCGTTTTTATTGTTACAAACTTAAACAGGTGATAGAACATTCAATTTTAAGACAAAAGTTTCCTATAAACATGTATCGAAAACTGTTTTGCAAGGGAGCTACACCCTCTGAAAGGGGTGCTTATTTTAGTGGGTTTTTCAATATTTCAAAAACCAGTACAGATAAAATTACAAAATTTTGTGCAGTTAATAATCTTTATACGCCTAATCTAATTTGAGAATTAAATGTAAAAAAATTTAATCAGGGGCGTCCCAAACTGGGGGGGGGGGGGTGTTAGGGTAAAAACTACCCTAACTATTTTGGCTTTAATTTTTTGACATTTTCAGCAACAAAATCGTAAATCCCATAGTTTTCCACACAAAAATGGTCTCTTGTGTTATTTTGATACAACTCACCGTTTGTGAGTAAAATCGATTTAAAATTTCTGTTACAGACCATAAACAGTATGAAAATCAGGAAGGATGACCAAAACCAAATTGAAAATCTGGGTCTTTTGGGGTTAAACTTCATCAATTTGTAACAAAATGTCGACGTTTCGTCCGTTCTTGCAATGGGCATCTTTAGGACAAGTTCTGCCCACGATAGCCTCTGTTCATCCCTGATTTTCATACTGTTTATGGTCTGTTAGACAACGTTTAAATTAATTTTACTCAAAAACGGTGAGTTGTATCGAAACAGCACAAGAGACCATTTTTGTGTAAAAAACTATGGAATTTATGATTTTGTTGCTGAAAATGTGAAAAAACTAAATCCAAAAGAGTTAGGGAATTTTTTACCCTACTCCCCTCCAGTGTGGGACGCCCCTGATTAGAAATTTCTATATTCGATCCTCGAATTCTATTTGGCGTATAAAGATTATTTTATATTTCACTGAATCGTTATTTGTTTTTTATACCTTGGAAACGAGATATATTAAGAAGGCTATATCGCCCTGCAGCGTATAAATCATACAGCTCGGTTATTATGCCCTCTCATTATGCCCTCTCATTATGCCCTCTCATTATGCCCTCTCATTACGCCCTCTCATCGCAGTTATATATACAATTCAATTGTATTCTTTAAATTTTTATTTAAAGTTAAAGGTACAATTTGTAAACGAAGAACCACTAATTGAACAATTTCCTAAATCTACACTATGTTTAAATGAAGAAACATTCAGGTTGGAAGCATCAGTTTTATCAAGAATTCCATTTTTACCGGATATTTCATGGGAGGTTCCAGAGTGAATTTGGGCTGAATGACTCCGACTATAAAAGAAACACACTGTCCAAAATTATATAGAAATGTACCAAATACATACCAATTCTTGAAAATAGCCCATTAGGACTGTTTCACTGACTTGCGTTACTTTTAAGTTATTTTTTACCATCCAGTTCTCAAAATTGTGATATTCCTTATCATACAGCAAACGAGATTTACTGGGCAACAAGTTCTCATTTGCTTCATCGGCTCGCTCAAGTATGTTTTTCGGAATTTCTTCATCCATTCTCGATAAAACTGTCACTGTTTTTTTTTTTCACAAATAATAAACAAGCAAATCGTCATAGAAACCAACGAGCCGCCCGATCCAAAATTTATATAATTTATTTTTTAAATGTTCAAGTAATTCATGTGCAGTGAAATATAAAATGTTGTATGCACCACGGGCATTACTCAATGTTTCTGTTCTCGGGCAACTTAAAAAGTCTCGGGCCTAGCGGCCCTCGACCTTTTAATTTGGTTGCTCTTGACATAAACATCGTCATAATGCCCTAAATGCATAAATAACTATAACTGCACCAAATTTTGTAATTTTATCTGTAATGGTTTCTGAAATATTGAGAAAAACTCACTAAAAAAAGCACCCCTTTCAGGGGGTGTAGCTCCCTTACGAAGAATTTTTCGATACATGTTTATAGGAAACTTTTGTCTTAAAATTGAATGTTCTATCACCTGTTTAAATTTGTAACAATAAAAACGGAACACCCTGTATGTTTTGTGATGCTGACTGCATCGTTTTACATTTTTGCATTTTATTCGAAAACCGTTAATTCTAAGAAAAAATTGCAAGAGACAAAAAAGTTTTTAAATAAAATGGGATTTCAAATGATAATAATGGAAAAGCCAAACTAATTTGTGCTAAAAAGTTATAAGACAAGTTATTCCAAGAGGGCACCCACAGGGCACCCTACCCTACATAAATGCAAATTACACTATCATATTTCATAAAATTTGGTTCAATATCTTTCAAGATGTACAAATAAACGTCTTTCTTGGGGGCTATTTTTTAAAATTAATAAATCAAAAACAAATTTTTTTTTGAAAAAATAAAAAATACGTATCAATTAATTTTTAATTGTCAATTTATGGTTAAAATAATCGCACTCGTTCGTGGAACACGGTGTATAATATTTACTTTAAAAAGCGTTGTAAATCGGTGATTCATTTTTAAAAGTGAGCACTTTTGCATTAGATTTTTAGTAGGGTTCTGGTAAGTTAATTAACACATTTGATTTTTTGTTAGAACAACCATAGATTAAATAAATATTGGTTGATTCTAAAAAGTGCAACTTTAGTTTTTTGTCTCGACAGTTTTGTGTTGTCTTTTTACTTTTGCGAAAGAAAAGGACATTTTTATGTAGATACGTACCTGTACTCATAATTTCCTGTTTCAACTCTGTACAGTGGCTCTTGCAAAGCTGCATAACTGCATTCCTCATCGTCCATTTCTTTGACTTTCAGACAATAAGCCAAATATTCAAATTTGGCATCGGCATATTTTTTGACCGTCAATCGCGTGTCCGGAATCGCCTTATACAAATATGTGCCCATATCGGCCAAAACCTACCAAAAACTATTTAAAATGTTCCCATTATTTCAAAATTTTCCACTCACTGGTTTCACTTTTTTGACCATATCTTGGCCAAACTTTTCCATACTGCGATGCTGCTCACCGAAAACTCTGAAAGCTTCGCTTGCTCTTGGTTGGGGTTCTCTCACAGCCAAACCGGCGAAAACGTCGCCCATTGCTTTGATTGCTTGTTGAAGTTCGACATGGGCCTAAACGACTTTTACAATTTTTGAAAGTATGGAAAATGCAACTTTACTTGTAACACTCGTTTCGAGTGATCGACAAGTCCTCGGTACATTAATTCAGTGTGTTGTAGTTCTTGTAACTTTTTAACTAAGGTGTCGTTGCACAAAATTGCCCGTGAAAGACCTAAAGCGTCAGCAGTGGAAGAGCTCATGTTTTCGACAAGGCGATGTTTCATTTTTTTCAGAACAATGTCCAAACTTTTGCCTTGTTGTGGGTCGGCGTGAAGTTTATTATAATTTATTATAACTTCATCCTGGAATGTGTTATTTAAAAGAATATTAAGACAGAGAAAGACAGAGTTTACTTTAGCAGCTTGGATCATTTTCGCTACTTCGACTTTAGTTTTGCCCTTCACTGATTGCCCATTGACTGACACAAGTTCGTCCCCAGACTGAAGAGTTCCGTCTCGACTAGCAGCAGTGTTGTCAAAAATTTGAACAATGTATAAACAAGGACACAGTGGGGCCCCACCACCAATACTGATCCCGATTAAATTATTGGCGTCTTTTTTTATAGTGACGCTGCCGGAAGTCACAGTCATTCCCCTAAAAAAATATTTTCAAAAGATTGTTTCATTCATGCCAGCTTTAACTACACACTAAAGCTGCAAAACTCTAAATTTTGTAATGTTTTATTTTCTCAATTTACATTTACAAAAATATGAAAATATTTTGTTAAAGGATCCTAAGTGTGGCGTGACTAGGAATTCTAAATCTACAGCTAACGGTGTGGGGTGAGGTGTACATTTTCTAGCGTGCGACACGTGGTGTTCCTGAAAAAAGGAAAAATTAGCAAAAAGCAGTTTTCGAACACTTTAAAGCACACTACGCACGCTTCTCTAGTGCGTTTAATGCTCTAATTAAGTTGCATAATGTGGAAGGTGATTAATGACTATTACAAACCAATGAATTTTGCTTGTTTCAAAACTAAATGTTTTTTTG
Organism: Tribolium freemani; assembly: GCA_939628115.1. NCBI lineage: Eukaryota > Metazoa > Arthropoda > Insecta > Coleoptera > Tenebrionidae > Tribolium > Tribolium freemani. The sequence continues at coordinate 10,564,926 of OW626785.1, read as the reverse complement.
ACTATGCAGTGTTCCATAAACGTCGAACCAGTTTTTTTATAACTGATCGGACGTTTTCTCTAACACGACAGTCATTCAGTCGACAGGTCTGTATTAGTCACAAATCAATTAAATTGCCCATATAATAATGTTAGGATCACTAATAAAAGGACTGCATTGCAAAATATAAAACAGTTAAATCAGAAAAAAATTTGGCAGTGCTGAATATAACTTACAGCTTAAAGTTTTGTTGTTATATTTATAGTAAACAAATAAAATATGAAAAAACAATTAATTACGAGTATGAGTTATTATTTTTATCTGAGAAGGGTGGTATTATGTTTTTTTATAAGTAGATATTTTGCTACACAGTTCCTTTTATTTTGAAATTTGAAATTATGATGATATACTTACAAAGTGTTTTCTCTCTGACACTTTTCCCTTGGGCTCATATCAAATAACAATACTTCCAAATCAGTATTCTTTTGTTTTTCAACTGAAGAAGGATTTTCTTCCATTTTTTGTTCTTCTTTGTTTTGTCTACTTATTTCAAACGGAAGTTATAGTTCGAAATAAAGGCAGCCCAAAATACGAGTAAATAAAATACGAATAAATAAAGATAAATAATAAATAATTATATTTTGTATTATTTATTGAACAAATAAGTATTTTACTGAGTGTTTTTTTAAATTTTGCATTGATATTTAAGCGAATTTCTTTTGAAGCTTTTTTTAATGATTAATTATTTAGTACCTATAATTTATTTTTTATTAATATAATGGCTCTTGATTATCGCTAGTATATTAGTAACAAGTGTTCAATATTGGTTCTGGTCGGATCGCCTATGTGTGGCAATTGTCACAAAAAACGTATGTCTTGGAAACAATGACACATGACAGCTGTCAGTGCTCCGCGGCCAAAAATTCACACGTTCAACTGAAATAACGCTTAGAGAGTAAATTCTTGAACGTCTGCATACAATTATCATGATTTGCAATGTGATTTTTATCAAAAACTCCTAAATGCAAAAATAAGGCATTTGATAGCAAACCATATAAACGCAACCTACGTTCATGCTAGAAAGAGAAAACCACAGCAAACCACGACCAGAACCAATATTGAGCACATGCTACTTTTATCTTTAATTTACGAGTCCAAACAGAACATTAATATCATTATTTATTAGTTAACTACGAGTATCTTCTGTTTTCAACCATTTAGCAAATTCAGTAAATTTTTATAATTATTTTTCTTTTTAATTGTTTTTTTGGCACTAAATTTGTCATTATACTCGTAGAATTTTGTACAACAGAAAATTCTTTTCTAATAGTATACAAAAAAGACAAATTGGGACTTATTTAACTCCAAAAGTAAATGCAAATGCGCTGTTGATTTTTTTGCTAAAGGTATTTATTATTTTTTAACTTGGGAAAAATAATACAATTTAGATGAAAAAAAAATTTACCTTTTAGGTTTTTTTTTCTGGAAATTTACGAGTATTACCTAGATGTATAGCGTGAGGCAACCTTATCGCGCACCCAAAAAAATCGCCACTTCTAATGAAATGAAAATCCTGAAATTTCACACACCAGCCTGTACATTGATAAGGACCATTCTCGATTTTTATTAATTTTTTTTGTTAATAAATAAAGTCGTAGCAGTTTTGTGAGTTTTTAGGCATTAACTGTTAATTTAACTACAAAGTTTTTAGACTAAGTGAATCCTTACCTGCTAGCCATCGAACCCTGGTATCAGAATTATAAATTTTTACTTGGTTGGTTAAATAATCGGTCTTTTTTATTTAAACGCAAACCAGAGGCGTGATTTATTAGAAGATGGTATAATTTGCCAACAAAGGGATCACTTACCAGTAGCCGGCCTTTTTGAGGCCCCTTATTTACAGTCTTGCAATAAAATTGACAAAAACTGATGCCTGCATTCAAATATCCCAACGAAATCTTTTACAATCTTACCCCAATTACAATTCACATCGTCGCCTAAATTTACGATGCCACAAGTAGCAACTCATAAATAAAAATAATTTTTAAAGTTAAAATGTAAAAGTGCGTTTAATTCAAAATCTGATTGGTATTTTTTTCGCTAATTTCGTAAACAATTAGCTGAAGTGAATACGCATAGTTTAGTATAAAATTCAGAATTTGACTTTTTGGTCGAAAATTACTTTTTTTAAATTATTATCTTTATCTGTAAGTGAAAAATTACCAAAAAATTAGGGGAGATACCTTTCGAACGTACAGTCAGGCCTACAAAATGCATTTTTTTTTTATTTAATCAGAAATCGAGATTTTCTTAGGTGCGGGATAAGGTTGCCTCATTTTCTTCCGGTTTCTTGTAGACCTGTCAACTTACGTATAACAAGTTAATACCTATTCAATATCATTAGATATTTTTAAAGGATGTAATTAATAAGTAAAAAAAATATTAAAAGTCAAAATAATTTTGTGCCAGTAGTTTACACTAGAGTTTCTACAAAGTATAAGAGTCTAGTTCACACAATGGTTTATTTAACTTTGGCTAACGACAAACTAATCCTTATTTTCTATCGTGTTATAAGAGAAATCTACCCAAATTGTTGCGTCGTTGTTATAGAATTTATGAAAAATTCTCCGCTTTGGCACTAGTTTTGAGATCATTCTTCGTCCTCTTGAAGATACGAGGTCTATAGGTAGCTCAGAAAAAAGAAAAAGTAACTAACGTTTTTAAAAATCTGCCAAAATAAGTTCAATTATAACAACAAAGTTAAATAAAAATTAATAGCAACAACTAAGAAATTTAACGGTCTGTGATAGATAAACAAGAATTATCATCACGAGTTGAAAAAAGAATTGTACTTTTCTACTTTAGCCGTGTTATATCTCTAGAAAATTTTAAATCGTAAATACTTACTTTGAATCTTCTTTTAGAAAATAATTTCTTCTTATTTGATAATTTGGGTAAAATTCCGAAAGATGCAACATCATCATATTGGAATACCTCGTATTCAACATTAATCACAAATTATGAATTTTCACACTGTTGTGGAAATGGTACGCAACGAAATACAACCGGAAATACTATCAGCTTTAGATTAAATTATAAATATGGGTGTAGACAAAATACTTCCTACAATTCGTTTACTACTGCATATTTTGCTTATTGTAACTGTCACTTATGACTTATTATTGTCACCGATACGGATGAGATATAACAAAATAGACCAAATGGGTATTGTAATTACTAAATTCTGTACAAAAGATAATTAATTAATTTACATGCAAAATATGAGCCTTATAAGTATAAAGTCGATCATGCAAACGATTTTGTTTAATTTTTATCTTACTAATTAACAAGGTGATGTCACGAATGTGACAAACGGAATTTCAATTAATGCTAATTCATGAGTATTTGAGGAAGAGCTGATAACAGTACACTAGGTTGGAATAAAATCAATACTGATGTTTAACTCTATCCATACACTTACATTTTATCCTCTTCTAGAAAATAATCGTATTCTAGGTCCAACATTGTTGAAATAATTATAGTTTGAGTAAATCACTTTTTTCAGAGGGTACAATTTGATAAAACAAATAACATTCGCGAGAATATCACTCTGCGTCGAGACGCCTGTTGATGACGACGCCGAATCAAACAATGACAGCAAGTGGAGCGAAATTCAAAATCTCACGAGCACCTACAATTTCCGGAAATTTTTCCAAAAATTATATCTACAACTATTATTTGTTAAACCAAATTGTTATCCCTTATGGTGATACTGACTTGCTGAAACACGTGTCAACATTCAAAAATTTTTTTTTCTGTTCATTCCTTCGTTATGTAGGTAATTTGTGCAGCAAACTATTCATGTAACAATAAATGAAATAATAAGTATAATTATAAGCGTTATTCATAAATGCTTGAAAATGCACAGACAACCACACAGCTTACGTAATTTTTAAAATATTTAGTCAAATTTTTCAAACTTCACATTCTTGTGGCTCTAAATTCTCATTGTTTTGTAGTGTTTTATTTGTGTCGAAAATATCACTGACTGTTTATTTATAGGTGTCATCTATTTCTTGCTCAGCATTTTTCTGTTGTACAATTAATTTGTTAATGTTATTGATCTATTTTCATTATGATAATAAAGATTCGACGAAACCAGTTTGTTCGCCTGCAAGGTCAGTTCAAGACATGGAGAATCCCAGATTACAGTTATCTTAATGTAATTCCCAGTTCATCAAAGAAATAGCAATTCTTAGTGTCAGAATGTTTGTTAAAGGAGTAGTACTGTTGCTATTTCTTTCGACACAATTTCTTTGTTATGAACAGTTTGTGATCCCAGATGTTACGTTAGAAGCCTATGCTCCTAAAGGATTTAGGGCATCTATACCTGGTAAGTCAGAAACAATAGATTTGTATAATTGTGGTAACTTACTCGTAATAACATAATAATTGCTCAAATTACCCGGATATGCATATCTACGCAATACTTTTGTAAATTTATAATTTCCTATCACTGGAAGTTTTGTAGTTATCGCCAATATTCTTGTCCTTTGACTTTATGATTGAAGAGCGTAAAAGAATAATTTTAAAAATACAAAATATAGTTTTTTCTTTGCCCAAAACCTTGAGTAAAATAATAAAGAAAAACAAGTTTATAAGAAATAAGCATTACGTTTCTTGTTGTTTTTTCAGCTTTGCCAGGTATTCAGATGTTCGCATTTCACATGAATGTAAACAAAAAAATATCACAAGTTGATCCCGGCGATTACAGACAGGACTACACTTCGCCTGATGGTAAAGTGTGGTCTTATTTCAACAATAATTTGTCCCTCAATATTGGGGACACCGTCAACTATTGGATTTTCGTTCAACATGAAAAACTAGGATACCGGAAAGACAACGTAGAATGGACTGTTACAGGTACTCTGTTTTTCTCAAATGTGAAACTATAACCTTCCTACTATCGTAGAACTTCTCCAATTACCAAATGGTACTTGTGAACCTTCATCAACTGTGGTTACTGGACAAACTCAGATTTGTAAAAGCCAGGTTGTATTCGAAGATAATTTTAGAGGTGATAAGATCAGTGAGAATAAATGGACTCTCGAACAGTTCATACCAACATACACCAGTGTGGTAATTAAAATTTAAAAATAAATCTAAATACCTATACTTAAATATTATTTCATTTCAGGATTCGGAATTTGTTTCCTATCAGAAAAAACAGTGTTACATTTTTGGAGAGAAATTATTTATAAAACCGAACCCTGCACAAAACGACGATGACGTGAACGGTGAATTAGACTTCCGTGGAAAGTAAGTCTTTTACTTAAAAAAAAAAAAAAAAATTGCAATGTAATTCAAATAGGTGCACGCGTTCTTCCGAAAGTGAGTGTCACATTGTACGAGCGATTTACTTAATAGTTCCACCAGTAGCCTCAGGTAGAATAGTTTCAAAATTTAAATTTCGATACGGTACAGTCGAAATTAAAGCCAAGTTGCCTGCTGGGGACTGGATTTATCCACGTAAGTGCTACAAAATCCTAAAAAATTATAAAACCAATTCAGCTAATTTGCAGAAATATATTTGGAAAAAGTTAGCGACCCTAAAGATAAAATATGGATCAGTTATGCTAGAGGCAACGATGAAGTTTTATTGAGAAATAAGCAAGATCTTGGTGGTAAACTACTTTTTGGTGGACTGGTAATAAATCCAGAGGAGCCTGAAAGAAGTCAGTTTTTAAAAACTAAACGCAACAATATTCAATTTTCGAAAGAAATGCATGTCTATACGGTCATTTGGACCAAAGGTAAAAACACAATTTTCATTTAAGGAAAAATATGTATTTATTAATTTTTTCAGACAAACTGTCCTTGTTAGTGGATGGTACCCAGTATGGTGAATTAGACAAGGAAGCCCTCAGCCAATTTAACTTTTCAGAAGATGATATGGTAATTAATGGCAATAAAAAAATTTGATATTGCTGTAATGTCCCTTCATTAGGTCCGCATAGTTTTGGGAGTTGGCGTTGGTGGAAATAATGACTTCCCCGACAGTGTCCAATCGGGGAATCACAGAAAACCATGGGCAAATAAACATCCCAAACAAGTGAAACAGTTCTTTTTAGCAAGGTCTGAGTGGCTTGGGACCTGGAAGGGTGATAATACAGCTTTACAAGTCGATTATGTCAAAGTTACGGCTTCATGAGATAATGAATTCGTAAAAGTTACTTAACGAAACACATGTGCCATATCAATTTATTGACAACATTCGAATAAAAACATTAAAAATAGCAAACAAAACTCATGCTATTTACAAAGTTTGATCACCTAGAAATAATTAAGCTTGAAAAAAAATTACATGCATCTATGTGATGATGAAAACATCGTCCGGTGCTAAAAAAGATTTCATGAAACAATAAGTGCGCCTTATGGCTGTGTTGACGCTACCATGGACCGCATCACCATTATGTTTAATTTCAGACACTTCATTGTCATAATCTGTTAAGTTAGCTTTTTCAACTGAACTAAAATTTAAATCTTGCATGCCCATTATTTGTCCATCGCCTGAAATTTGTATGTAATATATTCTTTGCGAAGACTTAAACGAAACACTACTTTGTTCGTCATTAGTCGCAGTTAAAATATAGGAACCCAACGACTGACAATTTGGTTGTTTGACTGCTTCATTATTAGGACCAGGACTTACTACCGACATGGACATATGACCGCCTTCACCACTTTGCTGAATTACAGTGGCAACGACGGGTATTTTAATTTGAACAGTACTTCCAACAAGATTATGTTTATCTTCGGTCACATCTTTTAATAAAAATTTGAAGTAAAGAAAAATGGTGAAATTATAGTTGTACCTTCTAGTGTAGATCCAGGCGTTGTTGTTTTTGGAGTAACTGATATCTGACCATGTTTCTTCAAATCTTCAGCACTTGCTGGAACTAGCATTTGCTTATCGTTTCCAGCCGGTAAAACACGGACCAAAACAGGAATTCCTGTTAAAGGTCTCAGTAAAGCGAAGGGTATCTGGTTTGTTTCAATCGCTAGTTGCATTGCTTTGGTTTTGATTGGTTCCACAAATATGGCGTTGGTAATTCTACCAAACAAACACTTAATAAATCGTCGTATTAAAATGAAAATAACTTACTTTTGCTCATCTGATAGAAACGAATCGATGGCTTGATTACTCTCCCTATGTTCATATTGTTCGTGATTTCTTAAAGCTATACGTTTGGGAAAACTTCTTCTACAAATCTGGCAAGAGTGTTTAGGTTTATCCATGCGTTGATGCGACTAAAACATTATTAATAGTGACAGTGGTAAAAAAGTGCTTTTTACTTTTAATTTATGACACATCAAGTTGGACATTTGGTTAAATCCTTTTCCACAGTCGTCGCACTTGTATGGCCTTTCATTGGTGTGGGTAAAAATATGATTACGGAGATTTCCTATAATGTACAGTACAAAAAAATTGTTAGGCGGGAAATTATAATAACCTTTTTGGTGAAAAGCTTTGTTACATAAGTGACATTGATGCGGTTTAATACCGGTGTGCGTTTTTCGGTGAGAAATTAAAGTAGAGACGCGATTAAATGTTTTTTGGCAAATTTCACAAACGTATGGCCTTTCATGCGAGTGAATAGCTCTGTGTTGCGAAAGTGTCGACATTTGTCGAAAAGCTGTGAATAATGCAATACAAATAAAAAATATTAGTACTATATTTTGGAATAATTAATTAGTTATAATGTTTTACACAATGTGTATACGTACCTTTTCCGCAGGTGTTGCATTGAAATTTTCTTTCGTCAGTATGCGTAGGCAAGTGGCGCATTAAAGTATATTGATGGCCAAACTCCTTAAAGCCTAGATTAAGATGAACATTTAGCTAGACAAGAAAGTCAAGAAATTAATTTCAGGTCGTCCGAACAAGACGCTTAAGTTTTCGCGGGTATTTTTTTGCACAATATTGATGGTGTTATAAGATTCAGATTTACTAGTTAATTCGACAGTTAATTTGAAAAAAAAATCCTACATGTATGGCGATCGATTTCGAAAAAAACGATGTTTTAATGCATTTAAAAATCAACGATTTATGTTATTTTTGAACTTTGGTCTATGGGAACCCCCGAACTTTTTGTAACGTTTTTTCCGGACACCTGCATACTTACAAGTTTTGCATTGCCAGATTTTTACGTGTTTTCCATCTTGCAATTTATACTTAACAAGGTACGGTATTTCATTTTTTATAATTTCCAGTTTGCACAAACCATCCAGATCTTTCAAATTACTCAAATCCAATGGCATCCGATTATTTAAATTGGCATTAACGTCCAATGTATTCGAAAATATGTTCGATAAATATGACGAACTAGGTTGAACTGAGTTAAAATTTCCATATTGCAAAAAATCGATTTCTCTTTTGACATCCCTAGAATGAAATTTAGAAAGATGTGTATTTAAGCACTTACGAAGCGAGCAAACAAAATGAGTGCAAAAGTGGTGTACGTTCAAAATCATTTCTTTCGAAGAATTCCCATTTCAGTTCATAGTAGAATTTTGCAACCGTTCATTTGAATTTTTTGGGGTGAAATAAAAGCACAAATTAAAAGTTTCTTTGGTCACATCTTTTAATAATCTTTTGATTATCTTTTTTTTAATCATATTTTTTAAGTTTAATTTCAAGTTTGATTCAATAAATTTCTTATTAGTACCTACACCTGTAGATTGTACATTTCATACAGTAATAAGAACTGCTAGAGCACCTTTTTTAGGTAATTTGTTACATATTGGTAAGTTATGTGAATTTTACGCAGGATGGTTATCTCAAATCTTTAAAATCACCACTTTTAGACTTACATACTGTGAGTGTAAAGACTCACTGAATCAATTAATTATTACATATTTCAGCATATTAGCACTATTAGGTACAAAAAACTAACCCCTAATGCTATGTGCTAGAAACACACAGGATAGAAATAATAAAAATAATTAAATAAAGTTAAATAAGGTAATATGGGGCGTTAATGCAATAATAAACAAAACAATTCCAAAATAAGTGAATTTTAATGCTTTTGTTAAAACAGAAGTCACAAATGAAGTTGCGATGTGTGTCTTAAAACTATACTTCTAAAATTCGCTTTTTTGGGCTTATTGTACTCACCCATTATTTTCCTTGTCGAATTTTAGAAAATCTGCATTCAGGTTCAGTTGATCCATTTCTTACAATTCCACTTTAAAGCTATTAGAAGAGCTTGAAGGAACTTTTGTAACTAATGCAAACAGATTTTTCACAAAAAGTACTCACCTAGTCAAAAGCACACTTTATCAAGTAATAATAAAAAACAAACAATCATTTCAATTAGAAAATTTAAACGTTTAAATTTTTTGAAAATTTTAAACACAAAAACAGGCTAGTGAATGTATTTTGTTTAAAAAATTGTTAAAAATTGAACGTTGATGGATTTTCATTTGACTAATTTTGGACAATCTGTCATATGCTTCTAGATTTAAGTGAACAATATTGATTACTTTGCGATAATGATACAAATTCAGCTTAAAACATTAATTTTTATAGCAATGCAAAGAAAGTCATTTTAAATTTTGAATCGAATGGGAAGTAAGACTCATGCGCAGAAAATTGAGATTTTTTTTATAAACGACTGCAGCAGCGACACCTGACGAGAAAAACTAGCAACGTTTGTTTTGAGGTTATGTTTTTTGAGGTTATGTTTTTTGAGGTTATGTTTTTTGAGGTTATGTTCATGTCAAAAATGTGGTGGTTTTAGCGTCCCTTCAAAATCATCAAACATGATTGACGAAGAAGCCCAATATGACGCCCTCCTGGGGGGCTCCGAGGAGCTCCCTCCGAACATCTCCTTGTCGAAATTCGTGGCCTGCCGGAGCCAAGAAATCCAAATCATGAAAAACTCTCTACTGACCCAAACCGGCTCAAAACTGGCTTTCCAAACCCTACCAAAACACATGAGACGCCGAGCAATGTCCCACAACGTCAAGAGATTACCTCGCCGCCTTCGCCAAATCCATTTAAACCAAATGAAAAAGTCTGGAATGCCGACGCAACAAAAGCGCCCCTCACGCAAATACCGCCGAAAACCGCGAAACCTCCTCGAAGAATACACCAAAAGGGCTAACAAAAAATACAAGTGGCTGCAAACCCACATCTGGCACGCGAAGAGGTTCCACATGGTGGAGAAATGGGGCTACAAGTTGCCATACCACGCCTGTGATAAGGCCTTCCGGGCCTGCTACAGGGCAATGACCCAACATTGCCTCCTACAGGACATTTCCTACTACAGTTGTGTGGAAATCTACGGCGATAAAAGCGAAATTATTGAAAATATTAAACTTCTGTGTAAGCCAGACGGGGGTTTAAGTATTGGGGCTAAAGCCTTTTCTGAGGGTAATCGTGAGGGTGAAATTTGTCTCTATGATTCGTCCCAAAAAGCCATCGGAAACGTCATGTTCCAATGGCAACCCCCTATTGACGAAAAATGTAAATTGTGGTTGTGGGTTCATGCCGCGTTTTATTCCACCACGAAAAACACACTAGTTGAATGTTTTAAACATTGCCAAATCGAAATTCACGAACTTAGACTTGAGTTGAGCAGATTTAGACTCACTGGGCCTTTAGCTAACCCAGTTCTTCAAGATGCGCTTGCTTTGATTGATATTTACGATATCAAGTTAGTACCAGAGTCGCCTCTTAAAAAATACATTGATTGGCCTGAGAATAAAGCAGTGATTATAAATCAGTGCGAGTTTTGGAAAAAACTATCCTCGATTTCATCACTACATGAGGTCTCTCCCCATATTGTATTACCCTTGATTGTGAAAGACCCACGATTGAATCTTCCGAAAAAGCGCATAAAGAGCGTTTTAACTTTCGGAAAATTGGAATTTGATCAAATTCCTGTCAACATTTCGGGGAATCCTCTATGGGACAAGACCATTCGGACGTACTCGAATGAAAATAAAGTGTCTGACTCAAAAATCGTTGATTTGCAAAGTGGTTTACTAGTTCCCGGGTCGGATTTAAAAGGGACAATCGGCCACATTCCAATTATACTGGTTCAAAGGCCGGGGAATAAAACGCAAAACGTTGGTTTAGGGGGTGGATGGGATGTTATCCTACCAACGGCTTGGGCCAAATCGTTTTGGATTGCGTTTGTTATGAGAGGAGCAAGAGTTGGAGGTTTGAGGGAATCAAACTCAATGCTCTACGAAATGGGAAAGTCGCATTTGCTTCATCCGGACACGGACGCAGGTTTTGAAGAAGAAGTGAGACATTCAAACCAGCACAGAGTCACGTTTTTCAAAAAACCACCAAATAAAAGAATAAATTACAGTAAATTTAAAATCGCGAGTCCGTTGCTTTGCAATTGGAAGCTTTTGCTTAAAGACTGGAGTGGTTTAGCTGGCGAATTTTCAGTCCTGCGAGACAAAAGACTGCTTTATTCGATTAATGTACGAGTAGATAATTGTTTTAGTAAAACTTTAGGTTTCGTTGTTTTAGGGTTTTCTTAATTCTAAGACACTCCCTTTGCCAGAGTGCCCCCAGAATTGCCTCATTCCTGTCAGAGTTGAGTGCGAGAAGCGGGGCTCACTCGCCGAATATGCCATTATTTGTGTCCCGAAATGTAAGAGTGATTTGACCAAAGTTTTGTTGGAACCGAATTGCGAGGATGTGAATAAAGAAAAGCGGAAGGAGTTAAGGCGCGCACATCACAGTTTATTGAAGAAATTGCGAAAGAAACGTAAATTGAAGCCAGAGATTGCGGTAATAACGGTCTTTTTTAATCGATCTTGTTGATAAGTCTGTTTTAGTCGCCAGATGATCACAGTGAGGTTTTACGAAGTTATACGGAGAAAATGAGAGCATTGTGGCTTCCTGAGCCGACTACTATAAGGCATTCGTGTAGCAGGGAAGTTGTAGGATTTGTTTCGAAGGGAGGTTTTAGTTTTGCGATTGGGAAAAGCGCAGGGACAGGTTATATAACTAGCGATTCTTTGGCGGAATTAGTTAATTTTAGAAATAAGGTTTTGTTGAGAAATACTAATTCTCGCCAATATAAAACTGCGAATTTGAGCGTAATTGTAGAGTGACTAGCTGAATATAAAATTTATTTTACAAAAATGTTTATAATTGTCATTTCCAAATACATACACGAGGAGCTAAACATTTGTCATAGAGATGGGCGAATCGGCTCAGTATTCTGATTCGGTTCAACGGCTCAGCGACACCAACGTGAGCCGGATCAGTGATCCGGTTCAATTGAGCCGATTGAGCAAATCGGTACTAACTACATTCTGTCTCATAGCTCACATAGACGACTCTGTATAGTAACTACATCAGTTCCATGTGAGCGTGTATTCAGTAAAGCTGGACAAATTATTACCAACAAAAGAAACCGCCTAAGTAGCTCAAAAACATCAGAAATCATGTTTTTAAATTACCCTCTTATAAATTATTATAAATTGCTTTATTTTTACGTTTAAATTTATTTTAATTATCTTTTATTTTCTTCTACTTAAATCAAATTTACTAATATTTTGATTAGACACCTGCAACGGATAGCAAAAGACGACCCCCCGATGTTAGATAACAAATTAGTTAGTGCAACTTTTAAGGTAAAATGATCTGATACAATCTAATACAAACAAGCACTCAAATTTTTAATAGGCGCTCAAATTCAGTTCAGTTCTTATCGAGATTGAACCATTGAACCGCGAATACAATTCGTTCCGTGAGCCGAGAATGATTCAAGATCCAATCAACATATAAATACGAACACTATAATGAGTACAAAATGCAATTCGGTTCGTCTGGAAACTGAACCGGGAACCGAATCCGATCGGTCTGGTGAGCCGATTCCTACGTATCAGCTTGAGGAATCGGTTCAATGAGCCGGTTCGTTCGTGAACGACACATCTCTAATTTGTCATAAAAAACGTTAAGAAAAAAATGGATCAACTTATCTTCATATTATGGTTAATATCTGCACTCGCGACACTGTATAATCCAATAGTTTTTTGGTATGATGGTTTTTAATATTCAAACCTTAAAGGATAAACTACGTCTTTTGAGTGCATCCAAGAGACGAAAGACTAAAAACTAATGTGAATAAAGGATTGACCTTTGAAATAAGACACTCTAGTTACGAAAAGTCTTACTTTTTCTGTTCTGGAAATTTTAATTTTTTTAATTAAATTCTCGCACTTACTTTTATACGGAAATTGTCAGTGGTTCGAGTACAATAAAATCTCAAATTAAAAAAAAATGCAAACCCTAATGGTTTGGCAAAAAGATTGAACGGAAAATTATTGGGACTTTTACTTTCGAAAAATTCAAGTAATCTAAAAGCTGCAATATTTTATTTTCAGCCAATAATTTGTCGATAAATTTGCACTAGTGCAATTTTATTGCTGTAATTTCCGTATAAAAATTGTTTCAGATATTATATTTGTTTTTGAAGTTAACACCAACCTATTTTTGTTAATGATGTGGAAACATTAGAAAGTCTTCCTTGCGCATTGCAATTTGTCATAAATAAGCACGATTTCGGAATGCTAATAAGTGTTGTTACACTTTAAATTGCAAATTTACGCTGTGGCAAAAAAAAACGGGGCATAAAAAACACAGCACTTCTCAATATTGTATTATGTGAAGTCTGGATGTTTGGTATACAATTTTTGTAATGTACTTACGTTATTACACAATATCCATAATTATTTCACGTAAATGATGTATATTTCCATAAACAGAATCTAGAGAAGGTTCCAAGTTTTCATTTTGTACTCCATGATGATTAGAAAGTTACAAAATATTCCTTACAACTAACTATTCAAGAACTGTTAAGCGATCCACTACTTTAAACAGTCGCAACAGTTAAATGCGAACAATGTGGAAGTTCTAGATTTGGAGTACAAAATCTAACAAAGTGCAATTACCTAGAGTTTGATGTAACAATCCTAACAATTTCCAACTAATACAACACTAAACACAGTTATTTTATTTACAACAGAACTGTTTTTGATCATTAACAGGAATGTTCCATCGATGGACAAATTATATACAACAAATAAAACTGAAGAATAAATTAATGTGGAGGAAGATGCTTGTCAATAAAGTCTTTTATATCACGCAGTTCTTCATCTGAAGACGTGTGCATAAGCCCTCGGTACGACTTAAATTCGGGTTCTTTAAGTAAGGTTTTAAGGACAGATGCGGTCATTTGGCCCCACTTGAAGGGTACCACGGGGTCACAGTCTCCATGGCACTGCAAAATCTAAAAAAGCGTCAGCCGTTTTAGTATTTACTTACTCACAGATAAATCTTTCGTAGTTTTCATGGAACCGGGAAAGCTCTTATGCAAGGGTAACCAACCCGATAGAGACACAACCCCGGCCAGTTGTTGGGGGTACACAAGGGCCGAATACAGCGCTAGGGCGCCCCCTTGCGAGAAACCCCCCACAACTATCCGTTCAGCCGGAATACCGTCCTTAATTTCGTTATCTATCATCGAATGCACCTGTTTGGCGGCCTGTTTAATTCCTTTAAAAATTTAATGGCAAAAATGGTGAAAAGTAACACGTTTTTTTACCTTCCTCGTCCTCAGGCCCTGAGGCATCAAGAGTCCGCAAGTCAAACCAGCTGGGCATCCGGAAGCCCGCGTTCAGAGTCACCGGCATGGTGGGGGCCGTGGGGCAGATCACCTTCACATGGGGCGGTCTGAGGGCGGCCATGGCACTGGCCCATCCTTGGCTAAAATACCCCCATGTATAGGTTTGTGACTTGCACGTAATCACACCACTTACCCTGTGTCCCCCAAACCGTGTAAAAAAATTAACTGAAACAGGTGCGCTTGTGAAAATGGAGTTTCTCATTGAAAAAATGTACTAACCGTGGCTGTGTGTTTAGCGGTTGCGGCAATTACAATTGGGGCTGCCATTTCTTATTTTTTTGATTTGGTCAGTGCGAAATGATGTGCAGAAGGAGGAATACTGGAAATTTTGCTGAAAATGAGTGTCTTCTCAGAGTTATAGCACGAATCGGAAATCGTACAAGTACTGGCACAATGACAGAATTTTATTGCTTATTGGCAGTTGAGGTTGACGTTAATAGAGAGAGATGAGATAAAAGGGTTTGTAGTGCGCAAGCGCACTAGAATTTTGAATGGCGGCAATTCAAAATTTTAATTTCCTCTACATAAGATAATTTTTTGTTTAAATTGTTTCATTGTTTTTCGGCTTTTTCTCTACCCATACAGGACCGAAATCGGTGGTAAAACTAAACTATAGGTAGTGAAAAACTCTGCTGCAGTAACATAGTTAAATTAAATGAAAAATAATTTGTTTTTTTTAAGTCCGGGTTAAAAACTGTTAAGTGATGAAGTCTTAACAAAAATCAATGAATCAGACAATCTTCTTTGTTTCCCACCTTGCAATAAAGTCAGTTATCTCACAGATTTTTTTTGTTATTGATGTTTTATCCATATTCTTACACAATTGTTCTGTCGTTTAATTTTATTCAGTTTGTTACTGTTGTCGCCAACAGACGCCTGATAAATAGAATTTTATTTTATAATTTTGCGGCTTATAAGTTTCAAATTCTTAGCTTGTGCATGTAATTTCCAAGGAGAAAACAATCCGAAATAAAGCGTTACTCTGCAATACTTTTTTTTTTAGTTAAATTAGATTAAATCTGTAATATTTTTAACCAATCTAATGGCACATTGTTTTAATTTCAATTTCATTGTTCAATTCCTTTTAAGAATATAATGACTTGCTAATCTGTGCTTGCTACAAAGTGTAGCAGAAAAAGATGTGATAAAGGTACCTAAGTGTCCTTAATTTGTTTTCTACTTATTGTAAATAGGTGAAATGTTGAAAATAAGATAAATGCATTCTACAGGGACAATTTTTTAACTCTGAACATAGCCCTATGTTCAATCTGAAAAAAAACATATCAAAGCATTGATCTAACTTACATTACCAACGATACGTAAAGGTAATTATTTGATGTCGAGTTATTTGAACCAATTTGAAATGATTTCGAATATTTGTTAAAGTAATTTATCATTCCTTCCATGCTACAGTTACCACATGATTAATAAATTTCATAAAAATTAATCTTTCTTTACTTAAATAATCTTGGAAGATTTAATTGACAAGTTGAAATTTTTGACAGCGCGTAGAATAATTAGTTGCATAGCAATACTCACAATGCTTTGATCTGTTTTTTTTTCAGATTGAACATAGGGCTAGGAACTCTACATAGGGCTATGTTCAGAGTTAAAAAAATGTCCCTGTATATATTTATTGTCTTTCTACAAGTGAGATATTGAATACTATGTGTGATAGATATTATTGACATAGATTATTGTATTGATTTTATTTTTGAAATTTATTTTTAATGTCTTGCTACAAACTGTAGCAGAAGAAGATGCCATAAAGGTAAGTTCATTTTATTTTTTTCTTATTTATTTATCGCCAAGTGAGAAAATTTTATGTTGTGCTTTGTTTTACAAGGCAATAATTCCTTTCTAATAATCAATTTTTTGAAACTGGTTGGCTTTTATTGGGAATTGGCCAGTTCTGGTACTATTCTATTCTGTTATTTTCTTTATTGTTTGCAAATAATGAAATACAGTTAAACATAACAAAGTATTTTTTAACTCTTTTAACCTTAATAATAACTAATAATAAATGTTAACATTTCAAACATAAGGAAACGAAAAACGAATATTTATTTTACTTGAGAATTTTTGCAAAAAGCAAGAATATCTCATTTTTTTCTGCGTCTTTGGGAATCGATTTTCTGAATAGTTCGTACCTAAGAAATCGAATTATTAAGACAATAACAAACAATAATTTGTGATATTTTTACGCATCGCTTTTCCCATCTTCATTTAAATGTTTGGCAAAATATTTTGCGAAACTCAGGAAAGGATAATATTGTTCAGCACTGAAGGTGAACTGTATGGCCATGCTAATAAATTTGAGAATTTCCTGATTCGACTTCATTTCTTTAACAGAAGCGATCTTTTTAGGCAAATTCTGTAAAAAGTGTGTCATTTAAATAAGTTACAATACGATATACTCAATCACCTTCAAACATTTCGCTTCTTCAGTCCGAAGATCAACAATTTGGCGTTTCTCCAATATTTCCTGATAAATTTCTGCCAGCGTATGCATTACTATTAAAGGCAACGCTGGAGGCGTTGTTTTCAATTGCCCAAATATGTGGTCCATTAAATAACCAAACTCGTTGTTGTGCTGAAAATTTAAACTAAAATTTTTGTAAGCGCTCAAAGTTGAGCCTACCGTGTGATAGAAACGTAATATCTTCGAAAAATATTCAGAAGGGACTACATCCAAATACAAAAGATTGATAACTTTCCTTAGCAGATCTTGGCGTTCTTTCAAAGGCACTGAAATTTTACTAGAAAATAATTATTTTATTTCCATTCCACTCACTCTCCTTATTCTCAATCACGTGCTGTTTTACGAAATTAAATAAAACTTCCAAACTCGTGGGTTCAGTAACTTTGATCGCAAAATCAGAATATTCACGTTTTCGTTTGAGTTCGATTTCAAAGTCGGTGTAAAGATCGCAAAAGGTTTCCAAAACCTAAATTGAAAAAACGATAATTGAGGGAATTCGAAACATGAAAATACCAAGAATAAGTCGGAACTGCTCTTTTCTTGTGTGAGCATTTCCAAACTTCCATAAACAAACTGTTTGCAATCGTTGTAGAGGAGAGGATTGATGAGCTCATCTCCTTTATTATTTTTCGGAAGACGAATAAATTGGCGCAAACGCCAAATCAAGTGCCACTTGCAACAAACCACCAAATATTTGAGCACCTGCAAAATATAATTAAAAAACACTAGAGACAATGTTTGTGTAAAACCTTGAAGAAGTTAGTTTCCCAGACTCCGAAAATGTCTTGCCATTGAAGAACTGTTGTCAAGTCAAATCGCGAAAATAAAATAGAAGCTTTCAAAGATTTATCTCTGATTTGCAGCAGTAACGTTTTGTCACAATCGGGAGCCTAGAAAATTATTTAAATTGGTAAAAAACACAAATAAATTAATACCATTTGTTTTAAATCTTCATGCAGTGATTCGATCCATGTTTTTAAACTTTCAACCACAACAATAGTCCTGTTGTAGCGGTGCTGTTCACAAAAAACAGCAAACACGTTTGTTATGTTTTGGAGCAAGGTGCGATCAGCACTTGCCTTAAACATTTCTTTCAATATGGAAAAAATGTTAGTGAAGTCCTGAAGTAAAGTTTAATTATTTTTACACCAAGTAGTTAAAGTATCCCTACATCTTTCAGGCCATTATCACGACAAACACTATAATCAATAAAAGACAAGAGTTCGATTAATTTTTGCAAGCTCACTTTCTCGGCTTGAAACAGTATTAGCAACTGTGTGAAATTGGGAATTATAGCGTTTGCTATTTTAATATGCTCTTCATCATTGCGCGGTCCTAAAATTGCGATTAAAATAAATTCCGAATGGCTAAAATAGTTTCTTCTATAACAGATGTTAAACTATTTCTTTATCAACTTTTTAAAGTGGATAAATTAGCATTTCCAAGTATTATGGCCGAGGCAAAAATAAATATTTCTAGTCAAGTAAAAAAATAGAATTATGCGAAAGTTGACAGCTTTTGAATAATTAATGTTCTAATATTGAAGATTCAAATGATCCAATAATAATTTATGGCAGGCTTTGTGGTAATTGGTGATCAGGTCAGAATTTCTTGACAATAGAACAAGGTTCGCTATGATGTTTACAATCTTTCCGAGGTAAAACGGTCAATTTGTCAAAGAATTCTGACCTGATCACCGCAAACCACCAAGCCCGCCATAAATTATTCGAGCTTTTAGATCTCCAATATTAAAATGTTAATTACTCAAAATCTATCATCTTTCGCGTAATTCTATTTTAGCAATTACAGTTCTAAAAATTAAAGGAATTTTACCATATGGAAAATACGCCAAGAACTGTAATGCTAATTAAAAAAACACAAAATTGGTTTTTAATGTATCACAGCAATACCTTAAAATTTTTGAAGTAGTATATCAAAGTATCAAATGGTAGCGTAAATAATTTCCTATCGTTTAGACTATTAATTTATGTTTGCCTCGGCCATAAAACTTGGAACACCCGGTACACGACGATAAAGATTGTTTATCTATTCGCAAATAAACAAATTCTTTTTCGTCTTGTATAATAAATAATTATAAATTACCTTGTGGGACCTGTCTTGAGTAGGAAAATTTTCCGGTGAGAACACACCTCACACACTCGTTTAAAACCTTAAGAAGGGCTGTTTTGGCTCCTAACCGAATCTCCTCGTTTAGAAGCACTTGCACAAACAATGGCCAGTCTTTCAACTCATCGGCAAATTCAAAAACTGATTCGAGAAAAACTGGAAGTTGTTCTGCAAACTAAGATTTTTTTTAAACCCGGCGCATCCACCAAACTGACTGAAATTACCTCCGGTTTTGAGAATGTTGTTACAACAAGTGAGAGCAAAAAATGTTCCCCATTTGTGTTTGGGCGGCGCAGATAAGCCACTAGGAATTTCCCAGCCGCTTTGCCTAAAGCTACATTTTTGAAATAGATCTCCTGGATGATTTTGTTCTTATGTTCTACGGTGATTTTGTCAAAGTAGCTACAAAAACATTGTTAAAAACACCACCACTTGTTCGATTTTTACCGCTCTGTGGCTGCAGTGAAAACATGTATTGCCATAACAGCCACTTGAGGATTGACATCGACAAAGCGACCGGAAGCAAATTTCAAGCACAAATCAATTCGTTGCTTCAGGACGTCTGTAATTTCCTCACAACGGATCAATTTCTCGACAGTTTTGAGAGCCGCCAAACGGACAAATTCGTGCTAAAATGAGTTAATATAATTCGCACGAGCTAGTGCATTGTTCAAACCTGGTCAACAATCATTTTCATTAAGCGCCCCAAACAACGACGTTTCAGTATGAAAGTTTCAGGGTACAAGCGGATCCATTGGAACATTTCTTGGCTTGATCGTATTTTTACTAAAACCCCTCTTTTATCAGGAATCAAACTAAACATGTCAAATTAATTCCATTATCTGCACTTGCTTTTAAACACAATCTTACCATTGTTTATCAAAAGTTAGGTAAAGAAAATCAATATGGTCTTCAATTTTTTTTTGTATTGCAGATATCGTTTCATTGGGACTATTCCTGTCAATGTCGTCACTTAAAGCAATTAAATTTTTGTGCAATTTCAGAAACGACATTATCAAATGTATTACTAAAGGTGCAGCTTAATCAAGGGTTAATAAAGTGTTAATACTTACCTGTTAGAACACCAGTAACACAGGGACCACTCATACGACTCAGACACATACACCTAACGAATTCGAAAACGTGTGCTGCAAAAACTTTATCAAATAATACTTGAGACTTGAATGCATGGATTAATAAATGATCCAAGAACTGGGCAAAAATTTGTTCAGCGTCCTGTACGAAACTTGTTGGTTTCATAAACAAGAATTTCCCTGTTTTCTGCAAATAACAATCAAGTTCTGAACCAAATTTGGAATTTCTTTTACTTTTAATTCGTCCTCCAGTAAGTCAGACTGCATTTGTTGGACGACTTGATTCGAATTTCCCTGCTCAAAATCGTAAACTTTGCCGATTGATAACTTTTTATACCCACTCAGGTCAACAAAAAGCTGGAGAATGCAAATAATGGCAAACTTTTTATTAGTCTTGTAGGTATCTATTAGCTCAACTGTGATGCTCTAAAATTGATAAATAATGAAGGCGAATTAGGGAAAATTATTGCCTTTACGTCTAATTGGTCAGGTTGAGTCATTATTTTATAATAAAGGCTTTGCTTATTTTTCGGTTTCAACGAGCGCCAGAAATTCTCCCATTTGAGCCGTTTCACAGTTTGACGACTACTGATCGACGCTTCCTCAATAGCTGCACACAATAATTATTTTGATAACTGATAGTACTGATACAATAACTGTTAGAAATTTACATTCGCAAAGAGATGAAACCGCGTCATCGTTAGTTCCTTTAGTCCAACTTTCATCGCTGTCTCCATCTTCAATCGGTTCTTCGCCCCTTGAAATGGTGGAAACACTTGGAGAAGAGAAGTTGGGAGAATTATTGTTTCGAGGTGTGCTCGTGGCTCGGGATTCTTGAGATCCGCGATCACGGTCATCAGCACGTAAAATTCTCATTAAATGAGACATTTTTGCACGAAAATATTCACTTGAAGAGAGTTTGCCGCCACGAAAGAACGTTAGATGCGCAAACTTGTGGATGAAATGAAGTGGCCAATGAAATGCAAGGATTCATCCGCCATGATGTTAGCGCTACCAACCCGCGCAAATGAAAAACCGTTTAAAATTTGCAAAAAATTATTATTTTATTAAATTAACGTTCTTATCTAGAACAGGAGTCTTATTTCGGTCTTGGTGGGGCAGAATTTCTACCATCAAATTAAACAATAAAATGTTAAATACTTGGATGCCCCACTAAAATTGGTAGAATTTTACTTTGTAAAATTTCGACAATTTTATTTAATTTGAAGTCGCAATTTTGGGTTTGCACGAGTTGTCGCACGTGGTAGTACATTTTTTATTTATTTCACTGCATTTATAGGTAAATAATTAAAATTGGAAATTGTGTGCGTATAATCACAATTATTTAATCACAAAAATGTTGTTAATACATTACATACATCTCTATTTACAATAAAAAAATAATTAGCACTATATTTTATTGATGAGGTCATTACTATTTAACAACCAATAATAAGGAAGTATTTACAAAAGTAGACATTCAATCTTCTTATTACCGAAATTACAAACGTTAACAACTTGCAATTAGCAATTTTTGGTAAGTATTAATTAAACAATTAATTAATATTCAAATTCTTTTTATTCTCTTTGTTTAAAGCCGTTGTATCTTCTATTTTAGATTCTAGTAGTACATCCAAACTACTAAGAAAGCCCCTTCAGCACGCATACCATTTTTTATCAAATATATCCCGTTTTTAAGGTACCTTTGTTGAAAGTTAAAATTTGCCTTTTTTCCTGGTTTTTTATTGGGCCACTTCAACACACGTTTATGGATACAATTTCATCAAAACAAATTTGGACACGTCCTTATTCCCCCTTTAAAAGCACTTAAAGTTCGCCTTTTTACCTTATTTTTTGTTAGACCACTTTAGGATACATGCGGTTTCGTCCAAACTTAATATCTCTCTTATTAAAAAATATTCCAGTTATATAAATGGAATGTAACATAACTATACCTAAATTTGAAAGAAAATGGAATATCTATATATAAATATAATAGTTTATAAACTATCCAGCAATTTTATTTTTTAAGTAAATTAGACAAGAATTTTGGTTAGTTTACAAACTAGCCGTTATTTTAGTTGAAATTGCGTGTTCTATTAAAATCAAAAATATTACAAACTAACCAGCTAGCTTATAAACTTGCCAAGTTTACACATTAGCCGTAACATACATAATGATTTTAAAAGAAAATCGATAGAAATAGGTTGGCATACCATGAAATTCAGCATGAATTTTAAGTGTTTTCAAAGGTGAATTTGCTTGGCCGAAATCATATTCTTATGTGTGCTGAAGTGGCACAATAGAAAAACAAGGTAGGATTTTAAAAAAAATTATGTGTGCTGAAGGAGCCTTACTAGTTCAGTAGTATCCGATAAATTTTCTTTTCCATCCTCAATCTGATAAATTTCCATAGATGAACTAAAGGATTTTTGTTGTAATATAGCATCGGCTGCTGCCTCCCAACATGTTGGCGGTGGTCTAAAAAATCAAATAAAATAATTCTTTTAGTCTTTATTCCTTGAATAATTTGTGAATGAATGCACTCGCAAGTGAACTATTAGTATGTATGATTCTGAGGCTCTAAATGAGGGGGTAGAAATGAATATAACATAAAGCGGAATAGCAAAATTATTGAACTAAATATGAAGATGGGTTTTTGCCACACTAAAATCGCAGATGTTTGTATACCTACCTACAATAAAAAAATATCTAAATATATGCACTTAGGTTTTGATTTTTTTGACAAACATTTTTGGAGACAATAAAAGTCTAGGTACTTCGTTCTCAAGGACAAGTTCTTCAACTCCATTAAGAAGACCTGTTACTTAATTTCAAATTACAATTTTTTAAAGCAATGCCTTTTTTGTGTGTGTCAGTTGTAGTGTTTTTAGTAAATGTTTGATTAATTTTTTTGCTGTTTTAATACTTATTTAAATCGTCATAGATTGCAGTAACTTGAGAGCTGCATAAAGTACAATTAATGTTTTATTTCCAAATTAACAATGCAATCAGTAAACATTAAAAGGCAAATGTAAAATGTCTAAGACTCAAGCCAATGACCAGAGCTAAAAAAATATTTGGCAAATTTATGCGGCGCCAATTTTCATGCAAATGTGAAAGATTTGGTTTAAATATCTGTAGAAAATTTGTATCAGTCACGAAAATCTGGAGAAGTGGCAAGAACACGAAGCAAGGAAAATTCTACGAATATGCAAATTCTGTTCTACTTTTGCTAATAAATTGCTACTTACTTAGTTTTTTACGTTGCGATTTACTGTCAGTATTTCCATAACAGAAAGTCAATTTACCACCTGTCTGTATGCGTTGAATAAATTTGCAAATCAACTAATATCGTACCTAGAATCGGGCCTATTTATAGTCGAGCTTTGGCACAATTGTTGCGAAACAATGATAATGGAAAAATAAAAGAGATGCATCCTGTCTTTAATAAGATTTATTTTCCAAATTGTATGTAATGTAAAATAGAAAATTTCATCAGCTAAGGGTCCAAAAAGTTATCTCTATTTACAATATCTTTGTATAATGCTCGTGCTATTCACTCTAAGACCAATCATCACTTTGTACAGAGCAAATCCAGCACGATTTTGGTTAACACTCACATCGGACCACTTACTCCTCCTTCGGCGGTTCCTTGGTTGGTGAAGCTGCAGGAGTGGGTAACTTTGCTACAATTTCTTCAACTTTCTTTTCTACATTTTTTACACCTTCCCCTAACATGTCGTAATGCTGCTCCATGTCTTCAATCTCCAACCCATCTTCGACTTTCTCTTGCATTTCGTGAAATTTTTTTTCTATCGCTTTCTCACCAGAATCAAATTTGTCAAACGCATCGTTTGCTGTTGACGATAACATTTCTTTCGCGTTTTCGGCTTCTGAAGCTAGCACGGTTTCAGCTTCAGAAACCGCTTCCGCAGCCGAATCTGACGCTACATGCAGTGCTTCCTCAGCTTCGTCTTCCATGTTATTCACAGCGTCTTTTACTTCCTCAGTTGCTGAATTTATGTTGTTGCCCATTTTGCCCATCACAGAGCCTATACTGTTTTCGGCCGTATTCATTGCAGACTGCATTGCTTCCTTCACGTGGTCCATTTCGGTGCTAATTTTTTCTTTTACGGTATCTCCAACATCTGAAAAAAAACAAGAATATCACGAACAAAATTCGAATGCGTTTTGTATTATAATCTTAGATTATAACAACAAATTTTGAGAGGGTCATGAATTGCAGTCGAGGACAGCTTCACATCACTGTGAGGTATAAATTATAAACTGCGTTTTGTGCGTTTTTATTATTATACCGCGTAAACTATGTCTCTTACGAGAAAACTAATTAGTACATCATCAACTACTTTAAAAATGTGATCATTTTCAAGAATAAATTTTTTCGAGATTCCTTTTAGTTTTCGAGTTATTCAAAAAAAAATTTTTTTTCAAATGACACCCTACTACGGTGATTTTTTTGGTAAAAGATTATGCTCCAAAAATAACTTTTACTTAAAAAAAATAATTTTAAACCAGTAGTTTTTCTTAAATAAATTATTAAAGTTGTGTTCCGAGCTCATTACGAAGGTTTTTCGAACTTGGCCGAAGTGGTTGTATCCATGTGGATGTTTATGTTTGCGAAAAATTTGACAAATCAAATTAGTGGATTAAAAGCAACCATGGATACAACCACTTCGGCCAAATTCGAAAAATCTTCGTAATGAGTTCGGACCGCAATTTCAATAATTTATTTAAAAAAAAAACATTGGTTTAAAATTATTTTTAGTAAAACAGAAATTATTTTTAGAGCATAATCTTTTACTAAAAAAATCGCCGTGGTAGGGTACCAATAAAAAAAATATGTTTTTGGATAACTCGAAAAAAAACAAAAGAATTTCGAAAAAATTTATTCTTTAAAAATGATCACATTTTTAAAGTAGTTGGTGATGTACTAATTAGTTTTTTCGTAAGATACAGAGTTTAGGCACAAAACGCTTGGTTCCATACTTTTGCCCAACGCTGTATACACGAATTAAGACTTCTAGTATCTGGAAAATCAATAATGATTAATTTTTAAAAGAATTAAAGTATAGAGGCAAGCCCATTTTTTAAATTTGCGGTTTGTTGCACATTTGTTATTTTGAAACTAGACACAGGAGTTATTTACCTATTTAAACATACCGCTCCGGAAGATATAAAAGGGCATAATTGTAACTATTGTCCATTTAAATCAAAGACAAAGGTCCTTCTCAAATCACATACAATTAGCAAACATACAGACATACAGGAAGGGAAACATTTACCGAAACAAAACCAGTGGTTTTATTGTGCAAGGAGGTTTTAGAGGATTAAAGGAAAAAAGCTAACTTGAAACAAAATTTAGGTCAAGATCACTCGTGCGATTATTGCTCGTATAAAACTCCACAAAAGTCTAATTATGAACGACATATAGCATTCAAACATCTTCGCAATGAATCGAAAAGATGAAATTACTTGTTGTCATGTTTCAATTAAACGTTGTACATATGATGTAGTTTAATTAAAGAGTCTTGATGGTTGCTTTTTTATTCCAAATTATGTAAAATTAGTTATATCCCATTTCAGTTCATAGCAGAATTGCAACAGCGCAATTGAATTTTTTGGGGTGAAAAATAAAGCACAAATTGAGAGTTTCTGAATAAAAAAGAATTCTGTGTTAAACTGAATCCCAGCGACACGTTTTGAGCTAAGAAAAATCACCGAAACTCTTAATTTGTGCTTCATTTCACTCAAAAAAAATGCCAATGCGTTGTTACAAAATTCTACTATGAACTGAAATGGGATATAATTGCTAACTTCAAAATTTAATTTCACATTTATGATGATTTATGATGATTGTAAATTTTTATTTTGTTAGCCGTTGACCCAGATATTTTGAACTGTTGAAAGGAATATGTAATAATCAGTTAAAAAATAAGGGAGTTTTATTTTTTAATGTTTCTCGATTTTTCAATCACGTAGTCACGTAGATTACAAGTGTGCTATAATGCCAATATTTTTTATTCATGATTTTTATCTTGGTTTTGTTAAATAATAAAATCATTCAAGCTGCCCATAAAATTTGATTGACCTATTTTTGGTTTTTAATCTGTTAAAAATAGTGAAGGTATTGTGAAAGCCGTGCACCTCATTTGAATTTTTTTAATGACCAATCTGTGGTCACGCAAAATTTAACAATGGTCAATACCTACCGACAACACGCGATACCTTTTTGGCTGTCAAGGGAGAATAATGAAGAAAAAGTGTAGATATTAAGTCAATGACACTTGGCCTTTAGATTTTTAGAAATCAAGAAATACAGGGTGTATCAGAAATATTTACGGGTGTTAATTTTACCACGTAATAAAACTCATCAAACGCTACAACTTTTTTATATAACATTTTGCAAAATTCTTATTTATTATTTTCACTGTTTTCCTCCTTTTTTGTGCAAACGAGTCGGTCAGTGTTTAATAATTAGTTTGTATACATAGCAACAATTTTTATTGTTATTTTAAATTGTTTAAATTGTCCGTTTCTATCACAACGAAAATTGTTAGGCACTTTTATTTTTGTACCTATAGGCGGGTACACGTTTCAAAATGTTTTCTTTTGCAACTTTTAACTAAATTTGCGAAACTTTTATTGAAAAATTACAAATAGAAAAAATGTTTTAATTGTTGAGCTCTGTTACACGTATTTCTGATACACCCTGTATACCTACTTAATTTTCTGTAAATAAATTAGTGTTGTACAGATTGTATTTATTTCACTAAAAATATGGCAAAATTGTCAAGAAAATAATTGATTAAGTATCTAGAAGGTCGCTTTTACATGCAATTTAAATATTAATTGAATAGAGGTATGTTAAATATTAAAAGCAAATTAGTAGATTTGCATAGAGAAAGTTCAGACGATTGTCATCTGGTAAGTATGCATTTTCTATATTTTATTCTATTTTGGAATTATGCTCTTAATAGACCTAACCTGCCTACGAACGTAAACACACAAACAACTTTGCTTTCCTTAAAATTATTTTTACAGTGCGCGCAAAATGTCTAGAATATAATTTAGTTAATTATTTTTTTTCTCACAAATGTCAGATTCTTTTGTTATCAAGTGAATTTCAAGAACTTTGCATTTATAAAGGTGATATTAATAATAAATTGCGAATGTAAAAGCAGTTTCATGAGATTTGTCACTGTCCAACAAAAATGTGTAGTATGACGAAAGTCATTTTTTATATGCAATTATTTGACTATTGATTTATTAAGCAACTAAAAGTAACAAGTAAAATAATCACATACACAAAATAAATTATGCTTGATCTTGAAATGGTGTTTACTTATTAAGTCTTACTTATTTAAACTGGCATATGGGTATAAATTATTTGTAAATTTGTTTCCGTCCATAGATTAGAGCTTCGAAAAAAAGGGGCAGTTATTTTTCAAACTGTTCAAAAATTCAGATAAAAATAAACAACTAGGTTTCTGCATAAAAAAGCCTTTTTCTCACATTTTTAAAAGACTCATAAATTTTCATAGTGATTTTTTGAAAGTCCTCACAAAATACGACTTTTAAATTCCTAAAGTATACCTCCTTGCGTCTAAATAATTACTAGCATTTATTAGCTGTTTCAAAATTATAAAAACGCCAACGTCGCATTTGACCGAATAATTTTTTTAAATAAGATTGATAAAATTGTAGAGTAGTTATTAATGATTAAATCTCTCATTGAAAGTATAAATTATATTGGCTATTATTTCTTTCAAGTGCATGAATAATTTAAAACAGCTAATTTTGAGAGAAAATGCGACGTTGGCGTTTTTATAGTTTTGAAATAGCTAATAGTAGTTTTATTTAATACGTGTAGATTTGAATTTCGTCCCTCATTAAGCGGTTGATAGGCAATTCGGAAAGGTTAATAAGTACCGTCACAATTTGCAATTGAAATTGAAATTCAACGACAATTAAACATTTAAATAAGCTTAGTACATACACATGGAAACCTTTGTCAAAGGTTGAATGCTGTAAATTGATTATTTATTAATCACGTACAATTTGTATATTTTATAGTAGATTCTAGAAATAAATTTTCTTATTTAAATTATTAAAATTCCACTAGTGTCTAGTATTTGGTAGTGATAGAAATAAATTAAATATTATTCACATAGTATTTTATTTGAAATTCTTCTGAATTGGATTGATCCTACTACAAATTGATTCACTGAAGTGATAATGAATTCTGCTTCATTTTTCATTAATAGCAACTCAATCATTGATTTATCGTCTAGCTAATGTTTCTACTAACACAAATCAAAAATCAAATGAAAAATGTTAATACCTTGTAGTGTTTTTTCCCCTTTGTTCACAACATCACCGGCTTGATTTTTGGCAGTCTCCACTAAGTTCTTTCCACTTTCCACAAGTGGACTGCTACTTGCACAACCCATATTACTACTGTTTGTAACGACCAAGTTGGTAAAACTGACCAGCGGTCATTACGTCTGGCACCCTTGCCGTGGAGTTCTGTGAAAACACCCACGCGTTCAGGCAATCGAGTTTGAAATAATATCGAACGCGAATATATAACAAGTGGTCGCTTGCAATGTTATTGGAACTGATGGGCACTTACTTGTATATTTATGAACCCGTTGGGCAGACTTGGAATCAATAATAAATTGATGGAATTATTTGGGTCAACAAACTTTTCACTTTTAAACCACTAATGGTTTATTTATTGACTCGTCTAGGTTTTTTATAGTAAATACTCGCTCCAGTTATTGTAATTACAAGGTTAAGGAAAGTTTGGTGGTATTTTGGTGGATGCGCCGGGTTAGAATACCAAGTTTTACAAACATTTATTATCTACTTTAACATACAAAATTTACAAGACAAACTTAAATATACACATATAAAAATATTTAGGGCACCTTAATTTAGAGTGCAGATATTTCTTAACGTTCTGCTATTTACTGAATACGTAGCTAGCTATGTTAAAACTATACAATAAGTTGGTAACAACTGTGTAACATTATAACGTAT
Source organism: Tribolium freemani (assembly GCA_939628115.1). Classification (NCBI taxonomy): domain Eukaryota; kingdom Metazoa; phylum Arthropoda; class Insecta; order Coleoptera; family Tenebrionidae; genus Tribolium; species Tribolium freemani. Next base: position 10,535,458 of record OW626785.1, on the reverse strand, counting down.
CAAATTCTGATTTAAATATTACAGAAGATATTGATATGGTACACCTTTAGTGCCGATGAATTTTTAGGCGTTTGATACAAAACTAATCTAAACTAATAAGTGTAAAACTTGCTACATAAAATGTGATATGCGTGTTTAATTTTGGGGGTTTGCACTGATGTACCCATTAAACGCTTAATTTATATTTTTGATATTAATTTTACCTTAAATCATCATCATGTGTGTGACTTGAAAAATAAATCCCAAACAATTCTAAAACTGTCGGTTTCACTGTAGAAACAAATTATTTCAATCCACCTAGTATTTGTGTCACTTTTAATTAATTTTACGCTTGTTTTGTTTAATACACACATTCTATCCACATCCATCTTCTAGTTACTTATCTAAGAAAAACATTGCAGGTAATGCGTTTTTTTGTTGCAAATAGTGTTGCCGACTGCACGGTGCACTTTTGTGTAAGACTCAAACTATTGTTGCTTCTAACATTCAGTGTTGAAGAAATATATTTTAAATAAATCTAATTTACAAGTTTGGTTTGTTATAGACTGTTTTTCCTTCTATATAGTATAACATTAATGGCAGAATAATGACTGGATACATTAGTCAAGACGGGATTCGATTGTATTATTGGACTTTCTAAAAACTATAATTTTATTATAGTACTATGAACATGAAATTAAACTAAAGTAAATTGTTTTATGGTTGGTGAAGTGTACGATTTATAATAATTTCAAGTATGCACTATACACAAAACATTGAGTATAACGTTTCTCATTGTGTTTAAAACAGTTTTTAAGATTATATCTTATCGATTGCGTGTTAGTGACTATATTTTATTGGGGCCACAGGTTATACTTTCTAAGATAAGGGCAAGGTATGCTAAAAGTGTATGGACTAGAACACACGTATCCCTTTTGGGAAACACCAAAAATTACTTAACTGCTTACGCACAATGTGATTATTAAGCCCCAACTAGAGCCACAAATATTGTGAGTTTAAAAATTAAATATGTAGGAGGATATGAAAGAATATGTATTTTGGATTTTTTGTTCCAATGCCAAAGATAAAACACAGTAAATAAAGGTTTTACCAAAGGTTTTACATAAAAAAATTAATTAATATTAGTATTTGGTAACAGTAAAAATACTTTATTTGTTGCTTTTATATTATTTACCGGAAATAAATAAGTTTTTTAAAGACAAAATGAATCCGCCTACAAAGTATTTGTTTAAAAAAAAAAAACTGCTTTTTGAGCAAAGTTTAAAAACTCTTCACATTTTTGAATGAGTATTTTAGAAGGTTTTCTGCTATAGCCGAGACTTCTTGAATATTACGAATCATTGAAATTAGTAGAAATAAAGAAAACGAGATTTCGCTTAATTTTATGTTAATATAATACCTAATTGAAAATGTCTCGAAAAATGGTTAAATTCAATTTTTTATGTCTATTTTTGATTTTTGATTATCTAATAAATCCAATACGTCTCTAGAAAAACTTTTAAGAAATTTACCACTGGGAAAAGATGTTGCCTTGGTATAGTTACGGGTTAATATATTTTTTAAACTTGACTTAAGTAATTATACCGAATTAATTCACAGATCTACAAAATTTGTGTTATGAGATGACAGTCGAAATTTTAAACAGAACATCTGGTTTAAGAAATGACCTTTCAACAAAAATTTTATTTAACGACATACTCAATGTGTTTTGTTTAGTGTGCGCTTTTAAAAATTTGCCAGGCTTTAGGACTGCTTAAAAAATAAATACGAACTTTTCTAAATGTAGGAGATCTAACATTTTTACGTCTTTAACATAAATATTTCTTATATTTCTTTATTTTAAGCAGTCCAAACCTGTGTAAATTTTAACATGCATTAATAAAAAATAGTCAGTTTTCATTGTCTCATAAAAAAATAAAATAACACAAAAAAGTTGGCCACAGATTAGACAAAATATTTCGCCTTAATGTGCTGCTCAATAAATACGGTAAATGGTCAATTCACAAAATTTATTAAAGAATTTATAAATATTACCCGTACCTACTAACTCCTCTTGGCTTGCCACATTTTATTAATCTAAAACGCTGCTGGCACCTTTAAAACAGTTTTCGAAACGATTTTGTTAATTAAAATTTTATTTTTTATATTAGGGAAGAGCAAGAAGTCATATTCGGAAGAATAGACTGACTGTGAACACACTGTTATTTTTTATCCGTATTTTTTTAATGAAATTATCCATTTTTTTGACGTTTTGTTCTGAAAATATTAAAATCGTTTCCCCACAATTTTGCACTTTTCTACTCTCCACAAAGCAATAATAATATGTATTTCAAGCTATTCGTTAGGACACTGGGAAAAAACAATATTGATATACAAAAGAATTTACAAATAGTACTTTACAACTTGGTAGTTTGATAATAATAATAGTATATTATGATACGAGTTTTATAAGACGCATATTGTCGCACGCACGGAATTGTGGCACGACGAGCGCAGCGAGGGGTAAGTGCGACAAAATGCCTTATAAACGAGATATCATACACTATTTTTTCTACTTTGCACCTTTTTTGACAAAAAAATTCAATTTCGAAATTTAGGGAATTTTGTGGCAGTTGACAGCATTTGCGGCAGCATTTGCGTGGGTCATGAAATTAAATTAATAATGTGGATCGTCATTAGTTTATTCGTAAAATGTATTCTGAAAGTGTCCAAGACGTATTGCAATGTATCTACCCCTCAACGAATACGGGCTTTTGTGGCAAATACGCGGAATTTGAAAATTGACCTAAGGAGAATGGAATCTCAAATTACTTACTTGCACTGGCTATTGAAGTCATGTTTGTACACTACTCGAAAGGTGTTCGAAGGGACTACGTATCAGGGATGGGAGAAAAGCCTCTAAAGGTCCGAATTTGATTCATTTGATTAAATTATCACTTGAAACAGGTGCCGATTGACACTGACAGTTCTCGCAGATAATTGTCAAAAAACTAGATTGCCATCATTTTCCAACTAAATTACCCTGGTTTTTAGTGTAATTATTGTAGCACTCCGTTGGATATTACGAAACCCAAATGGCGTATCGTAATGACCTATGTACGAAACAAAAGTAGAAAAATGTATTTTTGTACTCATAGCTTTTAGACAGCTATTTCCCGGTTATCTCCAGCGTGTAGGAAAGTAACTTTCCGGCACTGCGGTGTTTTTTACTTTCCCACAATGGCTAGGGACATTCAGTAGGTTGGTATCGCTATCGTTGGGATGGAAACGATTATTTTTTTACGATAAGTGACAGTTCATGTCAATTTTTTGATTGTTTGACCAGTTACCAACCCAGTTGTAAAAAAAACTAAATTATAAAAAATATTAATTTTTAATTTTTTTTGAGAGATTCGTTACAAAAAATATTGTACCTAACTTATTTGGAAAGCAATTTTCCACATTCGCACTTCATGCGGCCCTCGCTGCGCTCGTGCCGCAAACAAAGTGCTCATGTGGGAAATTGTACTTTCCAAACACGTTAGGTAAATAACTATTTCAAAACACATCTCAATAGTAATGTAATCAACCATTTGCTTTATTTATTGATCAAACCATTGATTTCATTGAGTTTTTGAAAATATTAAGTGGTTAGTGTAACATTGGCTGTATTTAAAGGTTGTCAGGTTCTTATAATTTTATACAGGGACATTTTTTTAACTCTGAACATAATCCCTATGTTCAATTTGAAAAAACACATCAAAGCATTGATCTAATTTAAGGTTTCAATGATACGCAAAAATAATAATTATACTTCGTCGTCCAGTCCGAAGATATTTTACGTGTAGTATGCCTTCCGTGCTACCTCCGCCACTGTGTTTAAAGAAAAACCTCTTCCCTTCCCCACCTCAGTCGCCTTTGCTCTCATTCGCCTTTCAGTGCTGCTACCGAGCACACGTGTCTTTCCTTCTGCTAGGAAAACAACAGGTAAAAATAATAATTCCACAGATCCCTTCCAATTTAGCAATGGGAAAAACAAAAAGAAAGCGCTCTCGATCTTCATCTTCTTCATCGGAGGACACAATACTACATGAAATCAGGAAGCTCGCCAAACGTCAAAAACGTTTGGAAGCGCGCTTTGAGCGGCGAGAAAAGTCCCAAAAAAAAGTCTCCGGATGGAAGCGCAGGCTTAACGTCCCATAGGCCGAATCACTCTCCGGGCGAGGTGACCAGCCCCCATAACAGAGACTTACACGACCGTTCACCGAGCGTGACGGCGTCCGGGACTTTCTCACCAGACACTCTTCGGGGCAAGAGTGAGTCGCCGATCTTGGAGGTCTCAACAGACGACAAATTAGACGATGAAACTCTCGCTCTTTTGGGAAATGACCCAGGGTCAGAGGAAAAGACGGGATCCCCGCTACATGCAGATTTGGCGAAAAGGTTAAGATATGTATTAATCAGCGGAGTTTCGGCCACTGATCACGAGCATCTAATTTCAAAGTACAATCCCCCGTCAAATTTACCTGAGTTAATTTCTCCATCTTTGAATCCCGAACTGGCCCCGGTTCTAAAAACCCTACACAAAGCCAGGGACAATAGTTATGTCGTTTCGCAAAACCAGTTAGGATCGGGACTAGCAGCGCTAGCGGAAGCAATAAACTTTTTTGTGGATCCAAAACATGACCATTCAGACGGAACAAAAGATCATGTTTTGCCACTTTTGGTTGATTCCGGGAAAATACTTTGCAACCTATTTTTCCAGATGACAAAAACCCGCCAGACTTTAATTTTACCATTGCTAAATAAAAACGTGAAAGACGCAGTAGAAAATTCTACTCCCACTAATTTACTTTTCGGAAATGAACTTTCCGAACGTATAAAAAAAATTCAGATGATGGAAAAGACCGGAAAGGAAATTAAATCCACGGTGCAGAGTCCGGCACTAACTAAACAAAACACACCTTTTCGACAAACTCCATCGACATCTTCTCGTTCAAAAAACGCGACGGGGCGCTTTCGCTACACGAGGGAAACGAAAGCTCGCCCCAATCGCACCTCGAAGGAATACACCAAACGACCATACAACCGGCGGAACTAGCTGAAACGCAGGTAATTTACAAACCATATGCAGGTCAACTTGCAAAATTCTTGTCAAGGTGGGAACAGATTACAACAAATAATAATATCCTCACTGCGGTGCAAGGGTATAGAATACCTTTTACGCAGATTCCGTACCAATCACGGGAACCACCACAAGGCCATACCGACAAAAACTTGAAAAATGCACTACACAAGCTCATCAGCATTGGAGCTGTAGTCAAAACAAAGCCATCGAGCCATCAATTTATTTCCACGTATTTTACGCGAGAAAAGTCGGATGGAACTTATCGGTTTATTTTTAATCTTAAAAAACTTAACAAATACGTTAGTACACCGCATTTTAAAATGGATGACTATCGTACAGTCGCAAAATTATTAGCTCCAAATACTTGGATGGGCACAATTGATTTAACCGACGCTTACTTGCTTATTCCTATTCACAAATCCCACCGAAAATATTTAAGATTTAAATATGACGGTGTTTTATATGAATTTTTAGCTTTGCCTTTTGGGCTGGCTTGTGCACCTTTCTTGTTTACGAAAATTGCGCGCTCCGTCTGTACATTCCTACACACCAACCATATAACATGTCTCAACTATTTGGATGACTTTATTATCCTGGCAAAAACAGAATCAGAATGTCAGACGAATATTAGTTATACAATTAAAACTTTGGAATCGTTGGGTTTTCTTATAAATTATTCCAAGAGTCAAGTTAAGCCATCGCAAGTCTGTCAATATTTGGGGTTTATATTTAACAGTCAAAACATGACTTTATCATTACCTCAGACAAAACGAGAAAAATTATTACAGACCATTCTAGAATTCAAAAAATACATTACAAATCACGAGAAAATCCGTATTGAGTTGTTTGCACAATTCATTGGGTTAATAATTTCTGCGTGCCCGGCTATAAAATACGGATGGCTGTATACTCGACAATTTGAACACGAAAAATGTGAAGCGTTAAAACACCACAACTTAAATTACAAGTCCAAAGCGGTATTTTCCATACGTGTTTTAGAAGATCTGGAATGGTGGGAAACCCACATTCTAAGTTCTCAAAACAATATTCAAAAGGACGAATATGTGGTGACGATTTTTACAGATGCTTCTTTAAACGGTTGGGGGGCTTACTGTGAAGGGGAGCGCACACATGGTTGGTGGACCAAAGAGGACAAAAAACACCACATAAATTACTTAGAATTACTAGCTATTGAGTACGGCTTGAAATCGTTTACAAAAAATTTAAAGTCATGCTCAATTTTAATACGTACAGATAACACAACAGCAATGAGTTACATTAATCGTATGGGAAGCGTAAAATATGACAAATTAAACACATTAGCTAAACGAATATGGCGTTGGTGCGAACAGCATGACAATTGGTTGCATGCTGCCTATATCCCTTCCAAGGAAAACAAAGAGGCCGATTCTGAGTCAAGGAAATTACCTTCGGAAACAGAATGGTCTCTGAATCCAAGGGCATTCGCAGTCATAACCAAAAAGTTTGGTATACCTGAAATAGATTTATTTGCTACAAATAACAACGCCAAGTGTTCTAAATATATCTCGTGGCATAGAGATCCAAACGCCATAGCATGTGATGCATTCACCATATCGTGGACTGACATATATTTTTTCGCCTTCCCACCATTCTCTCTGATCTTACGTATGCTCAGGAAAATTAAAACAGACAAAGGCCATGGTATTGTGGTGGTCCCTTATTGGCCATCGCAAACATGGTTTCCACTTTTTCAAGAATTACTAGCAGGAAGACCTATTTACTTCCAACCAGACAAACAACTTTTGTCATCTCCTTTTAGGTCGTTCCATCCGTTGTACCAACGACTTACCCTCGTAGCGGCCAGATTATCAGCGATGGATTAAAATCTAAAGGAATGCCACCAACAGCTGTCAACACTGCCATTGCTTCTTTATCAAAAAATACGTTGAAACAGTATAATACCACGTATAAATTATGGTGGAATTACTGTCGGCAGTCCAAAACCCGATCAAATAATAAACTTTATGCAGTCATTACTTGATAAATCAAGCAGTCATCACGGGTCATTTAATAGCCATCGCATTAATAAACTGTCATAATCTAGCAAAAGATCAAAACATAAGCCGGTTTTTAAAAGGGGTAAGCAAACTGAGACCAGCTAAACCAAAATACAGTACAACCTGGAGTCCCCATCAAGTTTTAGAATACTTGAAAAAATTATACCCTCATGAAACCCTGTCTTTGAAACAACTGTCACAAAAATTAGTGACACTTCTTGCATTGGTCACTGGACATCGTATCCAAACCATTCATTTAATTAAGCCCTCGGAAATTGTCACATCAGAAAATGGGTTAAAAATCTTCATTCCGGACAATATAAAAACTTCGGCTAGCGGACATCAGCCATGCTTACACATCCCATTTTTTGGAGACCAACCAGAAATATGCGTGGCTACTGCTTTGCAGGACTACCTTCGCGTAACAGAGGAACTCCGTACCCCAAACGCGGATTTCTTGTTTATTACGCACCAAAAACCTTACAAGATGGCATCTAAACAGTCTTTGAGTAGATGGGTGAAAAACACATTGTCGGAGGCAGGGATTGACACGACAATATTTACATCGCACTCTACACGTCAAAAGAAAAGGACTCTCCCTGGAACAAATTCAAAAAACTTGTGGGTGGACCGCTAAGTCTTCGGTATTTGCCCGATTTTATAATAAGCCATTAACGGACGATTTTGGTTTTGGAAAAAGCGTTTTTGTTAACGATACCTTACAATAAATAAAACTTTGTTTCAAAATTAGAAACAAATCAGCGCAACCCCTTTCTTTAAACTGCTACATTTAAAATATCTTCGGACTGGACGCCGAAGTATAATTGATTAATCAAACGAACTTACCTGTGAAGTTCGATTACAATTATACGAGGCGTCCAGTCCGAAGATATTCCAGCCCAACCCACCCTTTAACACCTCCTCCCCCAGGGGGTCGCGCTCTTTAAACGAATGAGAGCAAAGGCGACTGAGGTGGGGAAGGGAAGAGGTTTTTCTTTAAATACAGTGGCGGAGGTAGCACGGAAGACATACTACACGTAAAATATCTTCGGACTGGACGCCTCGTATAATTGTAATCGAACTTCACAGGTAAGTTCGTTTGATTAATCAATTATTTGATGTCAAGTTATTCGAGTCAATTTGAAGGCTTTTCAGATGTTTGTTAAAGTGACAGGGACTCATTTATAAAAGTGTATACTCGTAGTCCTTTAATATTATTAGACAGTATGGGCTAAAATAGTAATTTTATTCGTAAATTATAAAATTTATCAGAAATTTTTAGATTTCTTAGGCGGTTAAAGTAAAAAAAAATTGATAGACGGAAAGTGAGTTGCTCGTAGCAAGTCAGAATAAGTAAAACTGTTTGTATTTACTCATATTTAGGATTTTATTGTCTATAAATTCTTCAGACCGCAACTGTCAGCGGACGGCTTTATTCTAATCAAAAACTTTGATTTACGACAATTTTAATTTATCTTTTATTTAATTACTTGATTTATTCAGTCATAAGTGCGAAAAATTTCGTTCTATTTTTATAAAAAATATATTACATAGAAAATTCAGTGAATGAACAACTGTGATTCATATATCTTACTTTGCGGTACGTATTTCAAATCTTCGTATTCAGATAATAGCTCGGTAACGATAAAGATTCAGTGACAAAAGTGAACGACATGAGCTTTACGAATATCAGTGTCAGAACTAGACCCTCCTGGTTCCTGTTCAATTGACGAACCTTGAGTTGGAGAGTAATGACGATGAGTTCTCGAGATGGCGCCCATCAGTCTTGAATCTGAACTTATTGCTCTTTCTAATTTTCCTCGCGAATGGGGATATTCCCGTCTCTTGGCCCTGGATCGATGTGTGGAATCCGACGCGTTGGAGCTCCGTCTACGGGAAATCGTGTACGGAACATGAACCGGCAGCTGATGAGTCGAGCCACCGCTTCCACCTAAACATTTATTGTCCATTTTCTTTAAAAAACTGTGGAGGAAAAACTTACCACTTTTCATATCTTTGATGTGCAATGGAATCCTGGGGGAACACGAATGCGAGCTCCTCCGAGAGCTATCGTCATAACCTTGCCGCTCATCTTCATCAACCCGTCTCTGCCTCATCAGAGGATTTCTGCGTTTGTCGTGAATTCGCAGTGTGACAGGACACTCCAGGTGGAGATCTAGTGCTAGAGATCCTTGACTACCACTTCCTTGGAGGGACTCGTGACTTAATCTGTAATTTGCAGCAGTTTCGTCCACCGATAAAGCATGTCTGTGCAAAAGACTCGGGTTTAACAACGCACAATTCGCGAATGTTCGCCGAGAACTCTTCGAATTCGCTTTGTCAGTTCCATAGCGACTGAAAACGGGCGAAGAGCGAGTGTGGCTATCTACAGGATGCTCCAGGACTAGGTTTGGAGCCGAAGGACTTTTGTTTATAGAACCCTGAAACAAAAACCAAGATTTTGTGTTTTGCATGCGAAATTAGTTATTTACCTAACATGTTTGGAAAATACAATTTCCCACATGAGCACTTTGTTTGCGGCACGAGCGCAGCGAAACATGTTAGGTACAATATTTTTTGTAACGAATCTCTCAAAAAAAATAAAAATTAATATTTTTTATAATTTAGTTTTTTTTTGCTAATGGATTGGTAGCAAGTCAAACAATCAAAAAAGTGACATGAACTGTCACTTATCGTAAAAAAATAATCGTTTCCATCTCAACGATAGCAATACCAACCTACTAAATGTCCCTAGCTATTCTTGGAAAGTAAAAAACACCGCAGTGCGGGAAAGTTACTTTCCCACACGCTGGAGATAACCGGGAAATAGCTGTCTAAGAGCTATGAGTATAAAATAGTTATTTCTGTATCAAGGCCGTAAAGGTGGTCTTTTTTGGCCGAGGCGTCAGCCGAGGCTGCAATTCAGGTGATACCAAAAAAGCACCCTAGGCCGAGGTGCACACAACATTTTTTAGGCGATGATCACAACAGAATAAAAGAATTTGATAACACGACAAGCGAAAAAGACATCTGTCAAATTTAATAGCGTTGACAGATCGGTCCAAGAAGGTGACAGATGAGTCCAAGAAAGTGGCAGATGAGTCCAAGAAAGTGACAAAAGTGTACAAAAAACGAAAAGAAAACGCCTAAAAACACTTTTACTGCTTTGATTCCTTGCAGAAATATTTATCCACTCAAGAGTTTAGATTAATTTTTGCATTTGTGTTAGTAATTTCGTTCTTGATATGTTACTAAATAATTTATAACCATTTTTATTTTAAAATACAAGCTCCACGTTTATTAATTTGACGTTAATCTGTGCTGAGATAAAAAGAAACAAAAAATTGATATAAATCTTATTTATTTCTGAGTACAGAAAGTATCTAATAAAAACGTCGGGTCAATTGTTTAGAATAGTATATTACATTTATGGGAATATAAGTAAAGCTTTATTGCTGAGGCTGATAGCTGAAGCAACAGGGGCGTCGTAAATTTTTTAGAAATTTACATTAGGGAGTGTTTCTTAAGAAACTGCACGGTCCGTATATCTTTTTATTTTTCTGGTAAATACAAATAATTGTTTTATATATTTTTTTGTATTTAAGTTTCATGTTAAGTGCTGGCATACTAATTAAGAAAAATAAAAAAATACAAAATAAGGTAAGAGAGGAGAGATATAGCCCTAAGTGTAATACAGGGTGCATCAAAAATACGTGTGTTAATTTTAACGGGTAACAGAGCTCAACAAAATAAACATTTTTTCTATTTGTAATTTTTCAATAAAAGCTTCACAAATTTAGTTAAAATTTGTAAAAGAAACGTGTACTCGCCTGTGGGTACAAAAATAAGAGTGCCGAACTATTTTCGTTGTGATAGAAACGGATAATTTAAACAATTTTAAACAACAGTGAAAATTCTTGCTATGTATACAAACTAATTATTAAACAGTGACCGGCTCGTTTGCACAAAAGAAAGGAGGAAAACAGTGAAAATAATAATTTTGCAAAACGTTATATAGAAAAGTTGTTGTACTTGATAAGTTTTATACGTGGTAAAATTAACAAACGTATTTCTAATACGTATAATAATAAATCCTCTTTCTTTTTGAATTGGGGTAAGTACAATTCGGGAGGCGAAGTCCAGTAGCAATTGTTATTCAAACTTAGCCAAGTTACCAATATAAATAAATAAATAAACAGAAAAGTAAATAGATACCTAAATAATAATAAATTAATGAAATAAAACTTACGAAAATTGCACTCTACTAAAACTAAAGATAAGAAAAACGACTGATGAAAAAGAACAAAAAAAACAAAAACAAAAGGAATATTGGAAAAAAACTAAAAATTAGGAAAATGTGTATTTATTTTGTTGCGAAAATTGTTGACCGAAAGTTTTCCTTCAAACAAACGACAGGAGTTGTGCAACTTTATTGTATTGTAGGAGAAGGATCTTTCAGATAGGGTAATGACTAATGAGCAATACTTATTAGTTATTACGCGCAGAAACTTGTAAAAACTTTATCTGCTTAATCATATAAAAGAAACTTGAACTAGCAGAACTCGGTCATTAAAATGTCGCTTTTGGGACATATTGAGAAAAAAATATTTGTTTATTCCTTTAAAAAAATTATTGCTATAATTTGATGAAAAATACCTGTGGAATTTTAAGCGAGCTTGTGCGCTGGCTTTTTAGGGAAAGGCCTCGAGAAAAATTTAAAAATGATTCTGTGAGGGCGCGTCTGTCAGTGGCGCCGCTTCTTGCATGGCTGTGCGAAGCCTGTTGATGAACACTTCCAGTTTGTGAGCCAGAGGTTCGAAGTGAACCGTGGCCGCTGTAGCCGCCGTGAGTGTGGCTAGCATAACCGCTGTAAGAACCACTTGGTGGTCCATTTGTGCTCAGTTTGAGGCGTGCAGGAACCACTTTTGCGGCAGAATCACGAGCCTCGAATGTCATTACGCAGGCAGCGACTACGATAAATCCTGGAAAAGGATATTTTAGTGCTCTGAATTAATCAATTTGGTACATTTGAATACAAAAGGGCAATTAGCCAACAGACAAGCCTCGATGTTATTTATCTAGAAATTGTAAGTGAAACATAATGGGAAGCATTCATTTGGGTTGTTATCGTTTGGGAGGCGGCCAAGTGTTGTAGAAATTGAAATAGCGGAATAGGCTGATGTTTATCTCATTTTTCTTCTTTAGAAATGATAGAGAATTCAAGTCTTTGTAAAACTAAAACTATTCCAATCCAATAGATATTCGGACATGGTATTTTGAATTTCGGTGTGATTAAATAACGGAAATGTTTATAACAAAGTATAGTTAGGACATAAAAAAATACACTAAATAGATAATATGCTCAAATTTAATGCCAAACAAATTATCCTCTTTAGTTCAACCTCATCTTCGTTATTCTTTAACTACGTCTCAAATACGGTTTAATACTTATTCTTCGTTTTTAGCGCATGGGAAATAAAAAAATTATTTGTTGTGTTTGAATTCAATTTTACGAAATAAATTTTTTGACTAAAAATATATGCTGAAACTCCCGAAAAAGGCAAAAGTCACTTTTCCACCTTTATTGATAACTTTTCGGTCTGAGCAGAATTTGAAGAGAAAATAAGTTTTTAACTAAAAAATAAATGTGTTTTTAAAGCATTTGACAAGAGCAAACAATAATTATTCATTCTATCGTCAAGAATAAAATCGTATTTTATCCACTGTTTACTAAAACGGAAGTTTATCGTCTAGAAAAATAAAGTTCACAACCATTGTTGTTTTTGTGATTTTGACGTTTTTTTGATGAAAACAAGATAAATCTAACGAAAAGTGTCAAAATAATGCCTTCTTCAACATTTTTTTGTGTTTTTTTTCCAGTGAATTTATATGAATATCAGCGAAAAAGTTCATTCGAAGTATCCTAATGTGTTCTTTTTTGAAATTTCCGATTTAATTGGACTTTATATGTGTCCTTAAAGTACGAGTATATAATTTTTCAGTGCGTTAAGCCTCCATAGCTCAGGGGTTAGAGCACTGGTCTTGTAAACCAGGGGTCGAGAGTTCAATTCTCTCTGGGGGCAACATAAAACCACACTTTTTTTTATATAATAATAAACAATAACACACCCAACTTTGTTGCTAACTAGAATCAGGTTAATAAAAAGGGACACTTACCACCCACTCCCATGATTATAGGCCCCGCATAAGAAAGGTTATTTAAATGAAAACCTCTCGATTCGTTTTTTACTCGTACTGTGTGATTCCCTCTTACTTCTTGAGCAATAGAAAGATGGTCTGCATAATAGCCTAGAATAGAATAAACACATTTACAGTTTGTATACAGTTTTCGTTCTAGTGAATTTGAATTAAGTACTTATTCCGTAATTGAATTTGTAAAGCGATTGTAAAGCGAATTTGTAGTTCATCATTTTTTCTTTTTATGTTACAATTGCGGTGTTATGTTTTAGAATTTACAGTGTTGCGAGGCATCGTTTCATTTTATTGATTTCACGCTGGACCATTATTCAGTGGACGATGAAAACTTATACAGATTACAGAATAATGTACACAGGAAATTAACATAATCATGCACTACAATCTCTTTAGCAAAATAATACATATTTATTTAGACAATTTAACTAAGTAAGATTTTATTTTTTAGTATAATTGTATGTAATTAAAATAGCATTTTACCTATTGTGGCCATCGCTGCTCCTAAAACCATTAAAAGTAAGCCAAGACTCAAAGCCTTGCAAGCATTCCATAGACATTTCCCGTTCACTTTACCTCTGACCACTTGAACGTTCCATTGTGCTCCGGATGCAGGATGTGCCCTCCGGACTACTTCAGATGCACCGCCTCGAGCCCAACCCCCGCCTAAAAAGGCTCTTTGATGCATGTTCTGTTTTTCCAACTAATGGCGGAATGTCGCTCTAAAAATATTTTTGTTTCTAATGATTTGATCAAAAACTAATGCGTTGGTTGCACATGTGTCGATGATAAAGTTTCCTAAAAACACGATGGTCTGACTATAGTCTGACTGAAATTTTGAATAAAAGTTTTTTATTATGACCGCTCGGGCCAAAGAAAAATATTGTATGCAACTCGCATTTATTGATGTCTACGAAAGTCTTAACGAATAAAATGCTCGTTGTATAATTATTGCATACCTAAGTATTTTATTACAATTTTGTTCTAATTTTTTTCTTTCTATTCATTTATGAAAGCCCGTGGTGTGTTTAACAAAATTAAATGACTTGTTATTTTAATAATACCTACTACCCGATTGCGGCATATGTTTTCTACATTTTTATTTTCTATTGACTTTCCGTTGTAATACACGTAAGTTTTTTTATTATAATACCTAGATATTCTAAGAAAATATGGCTTATAGCATAGTACAGGGATTTTGCCTCTAATGATTTTAATTTTTTTGAGGTGAAGTTAGCGAGCCGGGTATTATAAACCCATTCATTGGAACTCTGCATTATTAAAACCATTGACAGAAGCTTGCTTTTGAGAAACTTTCTGTGGTTCTATGAGGTATAGGTAAACATTTTTCTACTTTCGTTTATAATAGCACCATTGTGAAGGAAGTTTATTTTTTAAATGACAGGAAATAATAAAGGTGGTTGATCCACCGAGAAACAACAGTTTTTTAATACCGATTCGATAGTTTAAATAAAAACCCTCTGCTACAATTTTTTAATTGGTTAGTTAGTTTAAATTGATAAGCATGTGTTTTGATAAAGTCGAGTAATTAATACTTACCTTATTTATTCAAAAAAATGTTACGTTTTAATAAAAAAATATTTTAACTTTCCTTTTGTCTTATTTTAGTCCGCTAATTAATTGCTAGTACGACAGCTCTTGTTTCTTATTTTAAAAGTCCTTTTTTTATAACTTCTTCGATTTGGGGTCGTTGCTTACATAACCAAATATATCGAAAACCTACTCCACATAAATTTGTTAAAACTAATAAAAAAGTAAAGCTGATACAAGTAAAATATTTCTTGTTTCGTATAATCTTTCTTTTGTTAATCACGTCTATGAGATTTGTGCTAAAGCATTTAAATCGTATGGGTATATGTATACAGAGTGAGTTTAAAGTAACGCATAAAATTCGTAATTTTTTTATTTTTCAAAAAAAAAAATGCAAAAGCAGGTAAGTTAGCATTATAATTGAGCTCAAATTTGACCTGACTGGATCAGTCATGGCGACCAATATGGCAGCGCTATGACGTCATTATACAGCGTGTATCAGAACTCGCTCCCCACCGGAAAGGTGCATATAGTTTAGGCAATTCTAAAGCTAAAGTTTCTTTACAAAAAAATTATAACTCTCTGCGTTTGGGAGATAAGAACGTTTGAAAACAACCAATCACAAAAGACCTTGCTCCGGAGGACTACGGGAACAAAACACGTTGCTAGGATATCAAAAATATGTGGAACGGAGAATAAAAGTGTGCACTACAGTTATTTTTCATTCCTTCGTAACGGATCTACTGTATGCAATACACCTAGGAGAGAGCTTCTGGGATTGGTCACTTTGAAACCTCCGTATCTCCCAAACGAAGAATAAAAGTCCTACTTTTTTTGCATTTTTGCCATCCCCATTGCTGTTACCACTAGCACCTTTCCGGTGGGGAGCGAGTTCTGGTACACGCTGTAGAATTTTTTAAATGGAACGATACCATTTTTTTTATAATTAGAAGCTCTACTACTAGGCCTTTACAACTGTGCTACTTATTTTGAATGTGGGTGAACTCAACGCAGAAAAAAAATTTGAAATTTTATACCTAATAAAATTCATACTTCTTTTATTTTTCAAAAATAAAATAAAAATGCACAAACAGGTAACTTAGTATTTTAAGGGAGTTCAATTCTGACCTAACTGGATCAGTCATAGCGTCTAATTCATATGAATTTTATATCTTACTTTAGACTAATGAAAATTTTAATTTTTTTTTGTGTTCGCTGCATCCACATTCAAAATAAGTAGCACAGTTTTTGTAAAGGTCTATTAGTAAGTCTTCTAATTATAAAAGAAAAATCATATCGTTCTATTTAAAAAATTCTGTGATGACGTCATGGCGCCGCCATATTGGCCGCCATGACTAATCCAGTTAGATCAAATTTGAACTCAATTGTAATGCTAAGTTATTTGTTTTTGTATTTTTATATTTTTGAAAAATAAAAGAAATATGAATTTTATACGTCACGTTATAATGATGATTTCAAAATTTTTTTTACGTGTTTAGTTCATATTCATATTCAAAATAAGTAGCACAATTGTAAAGGCCTATTAGTAGGGCTTTTAATTATACAAGAAAAATGATATCGGTCATTAAAAAAAAATTGTGATGACGTCATGGCGCCGCCATATTGACCGTCATGACTGATCCAGTCAGGTCAAATTTGAGCTGAATTAAAATGCCAAGTCACCTGTTTTTACATTTTTTTTATTTTTGAAAAATAAAAGAATTACGAATTTTATGAAGAACGTTATTAATCTTATATTTCTCTTTGGTACGTTCACGTTTAGAGAGAGTATGGGTGCTTAATTTGGTTTCCAATCTATCAAATTCATGTAACTAATCTAGAGTCTATAGTATGTCTGTTATCTTTGCGATGGTCTGTACCCAGAAAGAGGTATAGGTCAGTCAATTTTATTAAGTCGTTTTAATATTAATTCATTAAACACGAGACGCAATTTTTTACTTATTAATTTTCTCATCAAGTTAGTGAATAATAACATTGACTGTCCTATACTTCTGCACAAACTTAATTTTTTAGTACCCAGACCTAATTAAATGCTCGTCACAACTTATCTTTTTATTGTGCACCAAATAGAACAAACGCACTAGTGAAGTCGCCGATACCGGTAATGTGCAGTCACTTTAATTTATTACCAGTTGAACGGGATTTCGTATATTGTAATAAGAATTTAGTGTTGGTCCGCGTTTGGTATTTAATGTTAAGTTCCGTTTTTCATTACATTTCCTGTAATTGGGCAGGTGCCTGTTGGAAATAAATGGCTATTTATTTATTTATTTATTTATTTATTTATTTATTTATTTATTTATTTATTTATTTATTTATTTATTTATTTATTTATTTATTTATTTATTTATTTTTTTATTTATTTATTTATTTATTTATAATCTAAGAAAAGAAAAAAGAAAAATAGTGTTTACAACATTAATTGAAATTGAAAAAGAGAATTACCTACAGCAAAACTGTTCAAATAAATAAGTAGGTAAAAATTAACTTTTATTTTATATGTGAAACCAAATAAATAAATAAAATTTGGATTTTTTTAGAACGTTCAGACAGAAACGGGATTGACAATTATTGTTTACTTTGCTATGAGTCAAACAAAAATTTCTGTTTCAAAAGAAAGCAAAGAACTTAGAATTTGTAAAAAAAAATTGCATTCTGTTCCATTTTTTGTAGAACATGGTTGAAGTAAGAATTTTACAACAAGCAGTCAGCCAATGTAATAACAAACTTTTAAATTTCAAGAACGAGTTAAACTCATCCAGGTGAAAACTTTCGGACATAAATCCAACTTTTGTAAGATTTTGGGTGTCAATATTGGGACACGGCTAATTTCATTAAGTTTTCTAATTAATATTGACTTTAGGGTAACGAGTTTTCCGTGACCATTATCATCAATCACATGACTTTAAATTGGGTCTTAAATTTTGAAGATAACCGTTGAAACAAAGTAATCAACGATATTACGCCGAACTTTACTCTTCGGTGCCATAATTTCTACGTGATGCCATAAATTTCCAAATGTGATCAGATATTTGTTACATTTCCGGCAAAAGCAAAAGTTTAATTAAATAAATACTCACACTTATTTTTACATCCACATGTGTATATTTTTCCAAATATTTATTTTAGAAGCTTTTTGAAGTTTTGTAGTAACGGAAATAGGAATAGACTCCAATTCATCTGTCGCTATGCAAACTCTTGAATGCACTTCATAAAATCTGCCACTTACTCTTTCATGAATATTCTCTCTCAAGCTTTTATAATCATTATCTTAAACCCTGCGCATGATTTTGTGTTCTAGGCGGGATTGAGTAAACAAGATAACTGTTTACGCTCTTCTTTATTTAAGGGTACAATTTGGTGGGTATAATATGGTGTGATTGTTAGGAGGGGTAACATATGGCTACGAGTACAACACCATTTACCTGAAGCAGTGTATGTGGTGTCTGAATTGCTAGTTTCTCGTGCGATTTGTTAGCGTTGTCTCGTCCCACATCACAGCCCGCACTAATTATCCTAATCGCTGTGTATGTTACGATAATGAGGTCGGTATCCGCTCAGCATCCCCGTGGACCACGGGCAACAGGTACAATCATGCGCGAGTCCACAGCCTTATCGACCGTCCCTCCAGGCTAAACAAACTCTGCCTTGAAAGACATGCATTCATCCGTCGAAGCAATTCTCCGTCACAATCACCGCATGTAAAGTATTTATGAGGCAATTTGGCCCTATTATACCGCGCACGAGATCTCGCCCCGGAAGGGCCACATCACTGTGAGCGTCTGCTGTATTTGGGGTACACATCAGGCACCTGGATCACAATAAGGCCGCGTCAACGACGCCGATCTGGCACATCGCTTGCGCCGCGACGCTGTCATGGTAACAGGAACAGCATCTCCAGGCACTCGACAGTCAGTGCAGGTAGCACGAGGTGATCAATGCAGCCGTGATGCGACGGCCCCATGGTCAACACAGGCCACGGGACCCAGCCGGACCCGTGGATGCTGGATCCAGAGCTGAGATACCACATTCAGCACTGTCCCTGTTCGTGTAACCACATGGGATATGGAAATTTCTTAGACTACCAGGTATTGTGACACTTGTGTGTTTTCGGTGTTTACTGACCATTGACATTACTGAGTTTTTTCTTCTTGTTCAATTCACTCATTTTGATGACTGTTTTCGACGCGAAAATGGGCTTTAAAGTCGAACCTATTGATGCTTTTCTGCACTTTTAGGAATCCGAGAGGGTTGTAAAGGCATAGAAGAGTCCATAAAACTTCGCCAAAGCGACAAATTAAAAATATATTTTTTATTTTTTGAAAGTAAATAATCATTGATCACCAAACTTTTTGTCAAAAAGCTGGTATGATACGTAGAATTAACCGCAAAATTCACTAGAACAAACTATTTTGCTCTACGACTTTTAATTTTTGAGTTATGAATTTTTTAATAAATAACTCGGCGCATCCATCATTTTTCAAATAAAAAAATAAGTTCTCGAGTGAGCTAGTGTTGTAACAAAGGTAATATAATTTGCAAAATGAACCGTAGAATTTAATAAAACAAACCATTTTCCTCTACGACTTTTAGTTTTCGAGTTATGATTTTTTTTTGAAAAAATATTAAAAGGCCTCTGTAGCCGGACCCGTTGCCCGGAGCGGCTCCGAATTTTCACACGAAAATAGATAATTTTAAGCGCTATTCGATGCTTTTATGATTTTTGCTCACAGTCTAATAGTTTCCGACAAAAACGCAAAAAAAATTACAACTTTCACTTTTTTTAATTTATAAACGCCGATTACGGAGAAACTATTAGATTAGCAAAAAACGGCAAAATCCATTAGAACCGGTTTAAAAAGCTCTACAAAATGGCAAAGGTTTTAAGGTAATATCTCAAAAAAAAATTTCAATTTTCAAACGCTGCTTACGGCTAAACTAAAAGAGCTAGGAGAAAGTGCTTTACTCCATGGTGAAGATAGGATATATTTTAATTGACTTTGAGGTACTTTTAAAATCGGCTATTTTCACTCATTTTTAATTTTTTTTATTTTATCAATTACGTCAAAACTATTCAAAAAAGTGAAACTATTTTCATCTAAAAAGTCTATGTAATATAATCCAGTGAACCGATTGGCATAGAGGAAAAAAAACAAATTCCCAATAGTTTTTTAGTTATGATTTTTTTTAAATTTTACCTATTTTTTCTTTTGTTTGCATTTTTCTCAAAAACTATCAGTCGGATATCCTTTTTTAAAACAGATAGATAATTAAAAGAGCTTTCCAACGATAATAAGCTTCATAAGGATATCTATAATAGTTCCGGAGTTATTTACTCGATAAATATTCCGCAAAAATTGGAAAAATCAAATATCAAAAAATCGAAGCAATGGCTTTTTTTTACTTTTAACTACTCAAGAAGGTTCTCAAGGCATAGAAAAATCTATAAAACTTTGCTAGGGCGAAGAATTTTAAGAATTAATGTTTTTAATTTTTTGTAGGTAATGGAAAAAATTAATAAAAAACTACGTCTTGTAGTTGAATTGAAATATAAGGTTAAATTAAATATTCGTTTAATTTAAAAAAAATTGTTAAATTTTCCGATATCGAGATGCTTTTTCCATTTTATTCGTATTAAGGGATCAAAAATTAAACTTATCTTGATTAGGTTCGTGCTTATCACACTTTTCAACCCCACTAAATGTCAAATTTAATATTTGCTAAATATTTTGGATGTTAATCTGCATGTTTGTCAAGAGTTGATAATAAGTTAAAGTTTGATATTGAGATTTTTAATAAAAAAATATTTTATATTACGTCCCAAGCACTTTAAAGTTATACCAAACGTCCATAAAGGTATCTCTAGATAACTTTATTTATAACGGCAGGGTTACTGTAATGTTCCTGAATGCTAAAGACTGGAAACCTAATACTTAAATTCCTTATGGGAGCACTTAATACAGCTCAGAGTTCATCAATTTTGTGTAGGTATAATATATGTAATACTATAGTACAATATGTTCACCCCCGAAAACAATTTTCTAACGAAAAGAAAATCAATTTATTTGGGAACTCTATCTCCACCCACTTCTTCAAAAATGTCTGCACATACATTGATAATAATATTACAGCATCGAAATATACTAATGCATCGGTTGGAAAAACTTTTAACGAACTTAGTTGTTTGAATAAAGTTTTTTCATAATTCACTGAAACCTCAACGCTGCAGTTACAGAGAAGTCTAAGTATCTCTAGGTCGTCGATAGGATAACTTTAATGGGCACGAGGTGTGTTCTGAACACAACATGTTTGTTGCTAATGTTGCATAACAATCGTTAAGCGCCGAGGATTTTGATTTTGTAATTTTTAATTAATTAAAATTTTGTTTAATTTAATCTGTTTCGGCTGATTCCATTTTGCTTGATTTGAAGCGTAATTAAGTTTGACAAGCATTGGTTATTTTATTTTTTCAATTTAATAAACTCGAGACGGCCAAATCACATCCATGTCAATAGTTTCAAAAAAGCTTTTTTAATGTCAGTAGATGGAAACGTCGATACATCTTGTGTGAAAAAAATGAAGTGTCAGTTTACGAACGCTGGTTGTTTTTCACGTTTATTATAAACTGCAGACTTTTTAAAGAGCAAAACCAGCCAATGTTAGAGTAGTTTCACTAAATTAACATTATAATCTTGCCACCTGAGATTTGTAAATAAATTTGTCCATCATAGTGCTTCAGATGACGGGTCTCTGGGGAATACTATTAGTAACAAAATTACACGCAAACAAGCATAAACCAGATTGTACTATCTATTAAATTATGTATTTATGATGTTTCTAACAAATAACGGTATTTGGCTTCATCTATCCTTAACAGGATAGAGTTTCATGAAATTTTATGCATATTGTTTTCAAGAGTGGGAATAAAGATTCATGTGACCCTAACTTAGACATTATTTACGAGCTTCTGAAAGAAAATCACGAGGAAAAATTTGCTTGCGAGTTGTGTGCGGAAATTTGAACAAGACTGTAATTATACTTCAACAGCTTTGAGTAGGTTGTTAACAGGAAAATACCAAACGGCAACGATTACAGAAATAAATAGAAGATAAAAGCAATTTCCAGCAAATGGGTTGTAAACAATTTATGGAATTGACCCTTAAAGTATTGTTTTCGACGTCAGGATAAATGTTAAATATTGATGTTTACACAATGCAACCGTAAAGTAGCCTTAAAAACTTTCCAGAGAGCGTTTTAGAAAGATGAAACATTAGAACACGTCTTAAGGAATTGCAGTTGAGAGAATAAATAAAAAACACCGCTTAAAGAGACGTTTTTGCCTCAAAAATAATAAGCTTTTTTAAGTGTTGTTTAAGTTTTTTAAGTGTGTTTCAGTTTACTTTAACGGCCTATATTGATAATAGTGACTTTTTGTAATTATGCGTTATGTTATTGTAAAAAAAAATAATAACTCTTGTGGTTTTCCTAAATTTGCTAAATTTTAGAAATTACATTGTATCTAGCATAATTTTAATATTTATTTTATCAGATTATTAAAATATATGAAAATTTTTAATCTCGCATTAATCTTATTTTTATGACAGTGAAAAAATCTATTTATTTTTGAACATTTCTTATACACGTATTTGTTACATATTTCCAGTGTTATGCTTTCTTTTACTGGTAGGTACGAGACATAAAAAATTGCTGCTTAATTTAGTAATTCCTTGTAATTCTTTTGGTCAAACCTAAGTTTATGCCTAGACAGTAGCTTTTTTTATTTTGTTGTTACCTAATAATTACAATTCATCCAAATTTTATTCAAAACGCAAAAAATGCAACTACTATGTATTTTTATTATGTATTCGCTGTTTCAAAACTATGAAAACGCCAATGTCGCATTTTCTCTCAACATTAGTTGTTATAAATTATTTATGCACTTCAAAAAATTAATAGCTAATGTAATTTATAGTTTCAATGAAAGATCTAATCATTAATAACAATTTTACATTTTTATTATCCTTATTTAAAAAAAATTATTTGGTAAAATTTGACGTTGGCGTATACATAGTTTTGAAACAGCTAATACTAGTAATTTATCTTTGAAGTGACTGACATAACCCCATTGGAGGTTTCCAATGAATGATAAAATAAAGGTTTGTTAATAGTTATTCAAAGTACGTACCCCATAACCTATGAATCTAAAAAAATAAATGAGAAAAGTTATCAATAGTAGCTATTTTTTTAGAGCATTTAGAAAACGTTTTGACCGCTAAAATCTCACATTTCCCATAGAATTGCATTAAACTTTAATTTAAAAGAATAAAAAAAAATCATTGGAAACGCCCGTAACCATTCATAAGCATACAACTTATTTAAATAAGTAGAGAAATTATTTTAAGTAGCATAATTTCTGCTTTTTCATTCAGAGAATTTAAAATTTTCTACATTTTTGGTAAAACTTAATAGAATATCCAGTTGGAAGTGCTTCAATACTCGTGGCTGGAAGTTCTATAGGGAGAGGAATAAAAACAAAGTTGTACATTCTTCTTAAGTGCACTGCCAAATTGTATAATTTTCTTTAAAATAATAAATTATAAAGATAAAACATATTAGCCTTTTTAACATGCGGTTTTTTACCCGGCGCATCCACCATTTCTCATTCTACATTATTTTGAAACTACTGCGCTAAAATAGGTATTTGAAAAAATTTAAATTGTCCAGTATGTTATTTAAATTTTTGTGAAATGCAGCGTTTTATGTCTATTATCATATGTAATTAAATTTAATTTATTCTTCGACACTCAAAATTTACGGTTTTTCTCCTGGGCAAAAAAGTTTTGACAACTGTATGACAAAAAGATTAGCTTAAAATTAATTTTTGTTTATCATTTATCGTTTATTATCGTAAATATATTTTTTGGTACTCGCTCTCTAAAATGGTTATTTTGGGAACTGCTTTGACTCCGCAAAATGTCATTTTAAAGGACAAGTACTTAAAGTCGTTATAGGAACATTTTGCAGACTCTAATTTATTCTGCGGACTTGTTTATTATTTGACAAAATAATGATTATTGTTTCAATTAATCAGTCGTTGCTATGACCATGATCGACTGCAATTATGATGAGGGTGGATTGAAAATGTAAAGAATTTTACAATTTTGTTGTTTTGGAGAGCTGGTACCAAAAAAGTTTGTATGCAACACTTCCGCAAAATAGTTTTAGAGGACTCATTTCATTAAAGACTCGGCTCCTGCGTCGCCTCGTCCTTAATCCGATTTGTCCGCTAAAACTGTATTTTGCGGACTTGTTACATAAATAACTATTATGTTAATTAAAAAAAGTTAACTTTATGTGCTTCGGCTGATTTGACGGACTTTGTGCGTTCGGCAGTCAACCTATCAGCCTCAGCACATAAGCTTCCCTTATATTTTTAATAATAATAAATAGTCTCGACTATGTTATTATTTAGTTTCATATTTTTTATGTGATTGAATAACAACCTGAGGATGGAGATTAAAAACGGAACGAGAAAATTTTACAAATCTTTTTATTTATCATAATGTCACGCCTCGCGTGATTGGGGGTTGTTCAGGTGGTAGAAAAAGGCGAATTTACAAAAATAGTTTATTTACACAAAAATGAAAGATACGTTTACACTATTTTGGTTTACACTACGACCACTAACTCTAAAGGGCTCGTTTATACATCACCACACAATTTTCGAAATTCTAAAGAGCTAACTTACAAGTTCCAACAATTACATTACTAAATACTCCTGCGTGCAATAATTAAAAAAATATATATAGCTAAAATGAGTTTATAGATGTATTTTCCGTGTTAAATTTCAGATTCCCCCATGCCCACGCCAACTGCCAGTCCATCAAGAAACTTCATTTAGTGCAGTGCCTAATTATGTTCAAAATAATTTCTACTACGACTACGAATACAGCGCATCTTTAGAATCGTGCTCGTGCAGCACCGATAGTGATTCGTCCCGAAGTTCAGTATGCGGTCCTTGGTGCATCTGCCTCGTGGTATGCGTAATAGTCGCAACGGTAGCGGCTGGTTTGAGCCTTCCTTTTGCCTTAACTCCTGAAATGAAACCCCAAACATTAGAGGAACGTCTAGAAGTAGTCCATCGTTTATTAAAGAGCGCTCCCTTAATCGACGGCCACAATGACCTGCCCTGGAACTTGCGCAAGTTCGTCCACAACAAACTGTCAACTCTCAATCTCAGTGCCATCGAGCAACAAGAACCGTGGTCCAAAAGCCGCTGGTCGCAGACGGACATTCCCCGTCTGAAACGCGGCTTGTTGGGGGCCCAGTTCTGGTCTGCTTACGTGCCTTGCAAAGCGCAGCATCTCGATGCCGTGCAAATAACACTGGAACAAATCGACGTCGTCAAGCGGCTTGTTGACATCAACTCGCAGCACTTTACTCTGGTGCGCAGCTCCAGCGAGCTGCTGGAGGTCCACCGCAAGGGCCAGATCGCCTCTCTTATAGGAGTCGAGGGCGGACACGCGCTGGGGAACTCCTTGGCGGTGCTGCGGACTTTTTACAACCTTGGCGCCAGGTACCAATCACTCGAAAATTAATTCGAAAACTTTTCAATATACTAGTTCGAAAAAGCAATTTATCATAGAAACTAAAAAATTGGAGATTTACGTGGTACGTAGAAATATTCCTTGAGCATTGACTTTGATAAGGAATAACACTGGTCTGCAACGAAGTCCTCTATCAAATAAAAATACGAAGATTTTAACGTGCCATCACGTAATGACCGGTGCAAAAATGCTCGAAGAAGTTAATTTTCTTTTTAAAAAATACACATTCTCAACATGATTTAAAATTTTGCACTTTTTCTATTTTGAGTAATATTAATGCACAGATCAATCCGTGCGTTTTGAACGCCGCGCTTCAAAACTACGGTTTTAATCTGTGGGAATTGAAACCGTTGTCGTCCACTAATAACACAAAATAAAAACCAACAAATAAATCTTCCAAATTAATCTGCCATATGCAAAACCGTAATTATGTTAATGTTAATGGTTTTTAGTTTTTTTCAGAAGTATTCACTTGAGTTTTTTATTTTTTTGCTCAAAAAATTTCAATCAGGTTAGGAATTTGCAATACTCTATGAGTGTTTTTGTTTATAGTTTTGATTTTCTGTGGTTAATAAACAACATCTTTGAAAGGCATGGTGATCATAGTCAAAAATACTCAAAAAATCAAAACTAAATAATAATTTTGCACGTGTTTTGCCCTAAAGTTGTATTAGATACGAGATAATATTCCGGCGGGACGCACGCCGCCAATGTGGCCCAAACACTTTATTACAAAAAAAAAGACCAGCGCCGTTTTTAAAACTGCAACATTTAGCTACCCCATGACCTCTTTTAGCAGTTTTGACCGTTTCCACCGACCTTTCCTCTTTTTTGTTGGATTTTCTAGAAATGTCAATTATTAAATTAAAAAGTACGCGCGCATGCGCTTTAATTTTCATTCAACATTTCGAATCTTTGAACTTTTTTGATGAATATAAAAGAGTTTCAATTCAATATTCGTTATTTATTTCCTCTCAATATCCCAATTTTGGTCCAACACTATCTAGGGGGGGTCTAGGGGGGATAGAATGCAAAGAAAAACTGAAGATGTGAGATGCAACAAAGACAGACTCATCAGACTATGAATTAACGTAAGGAACGTTGATTTAAAATTTGATTGGACCGTTTCAGGTCGGCCATTTGAATTACGGAGAAAACCAATCACTTTAGATTTTTTGATTCATTGAAAAATGTTATTTTTGGATATGATTGGTCCATTTAGGTCGGCCATTATAATAACGTTAGGAACCAATAATTTTGAATTTTTGGACTCATTCATAATTTAAAGGGAATGGCTAGTTTAAATTTAAAAGCAGTCAATAAATAGTCCTTGTTTTTTTTTTACCTACTTCTTTAAGTAGATAAATCAAAATTTAGTGAAAAAATTGGCAGCAGCTCATTTCAATTGCCATAAATTTTGTTTTTTTTTGTTAAAAAATTGCGTTTTGTTCAAGTTTTGCCGAAAAGACTTTTATGGATTTTGGAAGCACTTCTGCCTTTTAAACGCATTATAATCAAATACCTCAAAACAGACAGACTGTAGGTATACCTAAGAACAATGGTATAATAGCCAAAAATTAGCTTCTCGTACAAAAAAATTAATGAAAGAAAGCGTTAAAATTAATGGGTGTAAGATACGAGTACGATTATAAAGATTGTCTATAAATTTTCTGTAATTTATAGCATGAAATTGAACCTAATTCTAAATTATTCTTTTTCCTTTACTGCAACCAGACACCCTTATATCATGGCTAACTGTCTCATTCAGAATTATTTTGCATTTTCGTTACTTTCTTGCCAAAATTCCATCTAAATTTCAACGGTGGTCTTTTTACGAGTAGATATGATCTTTGTTTACACTTGTCGTCTCCATCACTACTAGTAAGTGGTCTTTTTGTTAGGAAATTATGTACAAGCTTATAGTAAATCACGCATCTGGTTTGTGCTTAAATAAAAAAGAGCGAAAACTGATACGACTTTATTTATTAACAATTTTTTTTAAATCATATAATTTCAAGGATTCTATTTAAATAGAAATCGGGATTTTCTATTGGATGCGCGAAAGCGCATCACAGAATAAGGTACTTTTAAAAATAAAGACGTGTTTTAAGATTTTTGTCCACAGTCACCAGTTTACAAAATAATGAATTTTTTTCTTTATTCCATCATTAAGAATAAAATCGTGTTTTATCCACTGTTCACTTTATGGTAAAATGGAATTTTATCGTCACAACCATTGTTGTTTTACAGCCATTCCAGCAAAAATGCAACCTGACCCCGAAATTTTAAAATGATTTTAATAATGTTAAGTTTCTTTCAAAATACACGATTCGGTTTACATTTAGTGTATTTTGCGACAAAAAAGTTTTTGGAAGAGGATAATCATTTAAATTGAAGTAATTCATTGCTTTCTAAAATTTACATGCATACATTGCCTTGTAGGCGATAACATAAAATATAGACGTACTACAACTGTTGAATATTTTTTGAAGATTATTTTTCTAGTTTCTGGTAGTTTAGAAAATGGAAATCGTTAAGTAAATTGATTAGTAATATTACTGTTTTATCTTTATAACTTTTGTTGTCACATCCATTATCGCAAACATAAAATGTTGTTCTTACTTTTTAAGTTGTTAAACAAAACCAAGAATTTTTAATTTCCACTGTTTAATTTTAATATCGTTAAAGTCTTTAATGATTAAAACCTGTCTGCATACATTTTTTAGAGCTATTTTCACACACAAGATTTTTTTTTGTCCCGTCCGTCATGTCGTTGCACATTCTTCGTTATTCTTCGGTTTTGTGGTTTCAAAAGTTTCACCAGGGGCTTATTTCATAAAACTTTTTACAAGTGATTTACTTGTCACTTGTCTACATTTTCTATGGCAAAACGGGCCTCAGGTTCCACCTTTCACTTCAAAAATAGTTGTTGGAATTAGTGCCTTTTAAATTAACAGAATTTTATAACGATCTTTCAACGATAAAAATGTGAGGTCTTTTTTGTGTCCCGTCCATCAATTTGTATTTTTTTTTCCTGCTCGTATTTCAAATTTTAAAAATGTGGCTCTAATTGTAGGTTGGAAACAGTTTGACTGGTACTAAGTTCCTATAAAGAAAAATTCACTTTTACTGATACTGTTCGTAAAAACTGACAACAAAATCTAAAAATTTGTGCAAAGTGTCCCGTCCGTTAAAATGGAATGGCTGTTTAATAACGTTTTTTTCATTGTTAAATTTTTTGACGTTTATAATAAATTGTCAATCCAAATAACTTACCCCCCGGTTTCTTGAACGAGTTATCGTTAGATAAATACTATCAGTTCCATAATTTCTATAGAAACACCAATCAAATCATCTCTACCTTAGCAACTATCCAACCGATAAAATTTATCTAACGATAAATCATTCCAGAAACCGGGGGTTAGTAATTCAATCAAAATAATGGAGGATGGAATAAAATTTTGTATTGTACACGGCGATAATAAAATACATCATTTTTTTCTCAAGCATTTCAGCTTCTCGGTCTACGCGAAATCGCTCTCGAAGATAAAATAAAATTGTATCGTCTTGTACAATAATTAACTATTCATTTGCACCACACTGTAGAGAAACGATACTACGTCAAATCGTCACATAAGAAATGCTGGGAGATTTTTGTTGGTTGATTCGTAACTCCAACGGAAAATACGAAAAGAAACAAAACTCTACTAGAAGTGAAATTTTATTAATACACAACTACACCTTTTTCAAGTGTAATTCAGAAATCATCACATGTAATTCAGAATAGTCAATTTAATTTCAGAAACCGTTAATTGAAATTCAGATTAGTCAACTGTATTTCAGAAAGTGTTAATTGTAATTCAGAATAGTAAACTGAATTTCAGAAAATATCACATGTATTTCAGATTAGTCAATTTAATTTCAGAAAACGTTAATTGTAATTCAGATTAGTCAACTGTATTTCAGAAAGTGTTAATTGTAATTCAGAAACCATCACATGTAATTCAGATCCAGTAACTTACTTGCATGATACTATGTATACATAACCAAAAATATTTTATTTTCAAAATTAAATTACATAAACATTAACAACAACAGCATACATATTTAGCGCCCTAATATTGTTTCCAAAGGTAGGTATTTTAATAATTTAATGTTTAAATGAAAATATCGAATTCTGAATTACAATTGACGAATTCTCAATTACAAATGACGTATTCTGAATTACAATTAACGCTTTCTCAAATAAAAGTTACTAATCTGAATTACAGTTAACGTTTTCTGAAATTAAATTGAGTAATCTGAATTACATGTGTTGTTTTCTGAAATTCAGTTTACTATTCTGAATTACAATTAACACATTCTGAAATACAATTGACTAATCTGAATTACAATTAACGGTTTCTGAAATATATCTTACGGTTTCTGAATTACAATTGAAAAAGGTGTAGTTACATTGTTTTAATAATTTTCCGTGTTTTAGAATGAATTATAACTTCTGTTGTACCTAAATACTGTCGCAAACGATTTATGTAGAAAAATCCATTACAAACAAAGTTTATGTGATAAGTACCTATACTTAATTCTTTATGATACTATATTTCGATCCAGAAGCATTTATAATAACCACGCATAACACTCGTAATAAAAAGCAGATAAAAGTTATTTTGTGCAGACCAGTGTAATGATTAATGAATAATATTTTCTTGTCTGAGTTTTTCTTTTTTTTTCATTAAACTTCTTGTTGGTGGAATAATCAATAGGCGATTCTTGTGGCTAAGGTACCTCACCATCACGCACTCGTGCGACACCCCTTGGGCCCGCGGGGCCAACTCCCGGCAGCCCGAGGGGCTCACCGCGTTCGGCAAGAGCGTCATCAAGGAGATGAACCGCCTGGGTATGATAATCGACCTCTCTCACACCTCCATCGACACCGCCAAGGCGGCCATCAACGCCTCGCACGCGCCCGTCATCTTCTCCCATTCGAGCGCCTACTCCTTGTGCAACTCCTCGCGCAACGTGCCCGACGACGTCCTCAAGCTGGTGGCGCACAACGGCGGCATCGTCATGGTCAACTTCTACACGTACTTGGTCACTTGCAATGAGAACGCCTCGCTGCACGATGTCATCAAACACATCAATCACATCCGAAGTGTGGCGGGCATCGATCACGTCGGCATAGGCGCCGGATACGACGGCATCAACATGACTCCGGCAGGACTCGAGGACGTATCAAGGTACCCTCATCTCCTGGCGGAACTGCTTGCTGATCCGGTTTGGACCGAACGAGATATTTCCGCATTGGCGGGACTCAATTTTTTGCGAGTCTTTGAGAAGGTCGAGGAAATTAGGGATAAGTGGAAGTTGGCGGAAATTTTACCGACAGAGGATACGGCCCCGTATTTCCAGTCGCCATGCACTTCTATTTATTCCTGACCATTAATACCGTAAGAACCGACTTTATGCAGCTTGGGCCAGAAAGAGCAGTTTTTAACAAGCAGTTCGTTTATTTGGAAAATATTTAATTTTCCCGAACTTTTTTTGGCAATTTTTCTCGATTAAACGAACATACAAACACTCACCAAAAACATTAACATTCAATACTTGTGTCGGATAAGTAGTGGATGGGTGTAGTTAATTTAAATTAATTAAATGAGAAAAACAATGTTAGGTTACATTGCACAAGTTTGGGCAAAAGTATGAAAACAAGCGAAAAAAATAATTATTGCATTAACAAGACTGTGCAGTGGTGCAATTTTTACCTTTTTCTAAGAGTTTATAAGTGGGTTTTTAAGATTACAACTTACTTTTTTTCTCGAGATCTTGCCAAACCGGAGGAAAACATCAATACATTTTGTCGAATATATTACATTATTTTGCTTTTATTAAGCGTTTTGGCACACTTTCCAAGAGACGCCAAATTTCGCAAAAAAAATAAATCGAAGAATCACCAAATTTATTTACAATAGGAGCAATTTTTACTTTATTTTAGCATTATGAAAATAGAGTTTTTTCGAAATTTTGGCTGATAAATACATTATTTTGTTGTTGTTTTAGAATTGCAAATATTTCACGAAATTTTGTTAAAAATAAGCCAAAAAATCACCTATTTAACTCATTTATAAGGGGGAGAATTCTCTACTCTGTGCCATTTTTAATTTTCCAAATTAACCGGCCATAAGTCATTCACCCCGTCACATAGAATACCTATGTATTCAGGCTGTAAATGAAATAAGTACATTAATTTTAACTGGTAATAGAACTCGCCAAGACCAACAATTTTTCCTAATAACTTTTTTTTCAAAACGTTTTAGTTTTTGAGTTAAAATTATTTTAAAATCTTACACAATTTAGTCGACAAGATTACCGTTTCCAAGCAAGTTAATGAAAATTAAATTAAATTTATTATTACTTTTCTTTGTTGGAGCATTTCATGAAAGGTTCGTCAATTTGTGGGAGGAAAAAATGATTTTCAAAAATGCGATTTTGAAAAAATGGTACATAGAAAAAGTGTTTGTCTTGATGAGTTCTACCACTGGTTAAAATTAATGTACTTATTTCGCTTACATCCTGTATAATCTACGTACATAATACCGGGTGCTCAAAAAGTGGCGCACCAACTCAATGGTGTGTGGTAGAGAATTGCTTATACATATATAAAGGTAAAAATAGTAAAAAAAAAATCTTTGTATTAAAATTATTGGTAAATAACAAATTTTAAATAAATGATATGTGGCAACGTTGTCTAACAGTCGTGATCGTAATAGAATTTCATCAACAATAAAAATAAATTAATTTTGAAACGATTTTCTAGGAAATAATTCCCAGTGTTGGCACATCTACAAATTTTGATTTTTTTATGAATTTTAATTGTTTTAAATTCAAAAAACTGCTAAAGTCTGATAGTAAATTTAAAAATAATTATTCATCGTTTTGTTAGGGAACGAAAACTGAAGAAGTTAACAATAGTATATTACGTCTCAAGGGCCGAAAGTAGGCATTAGCGGCCCGCAGCCGTTTGATGCCCGAGCGAAGCGAGGGCAGTAGGCAGCTAAGGGCCGCTAATGCCTTTCGGACCATGAGACGTACAACTGTTTTTCGCCTACTTGATTTTACATTAAAAAATTTTTCGTCTTCTGTAACTGTGTAATGTGTAATGATGACAATTGTGACAAGGATCTCTAGGAAAATCCAGACCGGTAGGGTGCTTTGGATTATTTGTCAGTTTGGCAGTTAGCTTTCACAAAATTTTATTTCTTGTAGCTTGTTTTTCCAATTAGCAGATACTGTTTGAGCTTAGAGATTGCATATAGAAAGGTAAAAAACGATTATATTTTTAAATTTTAGGTTACATTTTCAAGTAGACTTCCAATAAATTTGACAGAACGGGCCCGTAAAAATGGCCAAAAGCCCGCATTTGATCAGAACAGCCCGCTCATTATAGCAGCTATGATACGCTTTCGGTTCAAGTAGGCGAAAAAATAAGTTTGTAGCTCCAGATTTTTTTAAATACTTTAGGTTTTTTTTCAAGATTTTTCCCGTAATCAACACATGCTTCTCAACAACGTGCCACGGAGTTGGTGCGGCATTTTTTGAGCACCCTGTATATAATTATTATAAATGATGAATGATGATAATGAAATCGCAAACGCTCCTGTCGGAGGCGAGATTTCCGCAAATTAGTTTTAAAGTTTTATGAATTAACAAATTAACAATTGACAATTTCAAGTAAAACAAAAGCAATTCTAGGTATAGTGGTCCAAATTTCGTAAGGTTATATGGCCCCAGTAAAATATTTTAACTCTAATAATGAGAGAATTACTTATCACTTGAGGTCCTTTTAGCAAATACCGAAAGAGAGCTCATAAATCCGTCCCAAATTCATTAAACAGGCAGCGCTACAGAACCGGATTCAGCCCACTTGCACTCACGTACGAATGGATTCAGTAGATAAAAATGTTCTCTCGTGCAATACCCCGATAAGTAGGTGCCCAGTTAAGAGAATAATCATGTCTAGGCAAATGTCATTTGTAGAACCGTTTTAGTTGATTGCATTCTTAAATTTATACATAAGATGATAATTTCTAATACGGCACTGGAACGGTTCATGGGCTGAAAAGACCACAGTAATAAAATGTAAATTTGGGATGGTGGCAAGGGTCTGGTGATAAACCCATTGTGAGGCGGTTAACTTCTATACAATGGGACTCCCAATATAACCTTATTCCACTTGGAAAATAATATTTCCAAAAGTCCACTACAGGGCCAAAAGTACCTATTAATTTATTTTTTCTTTAACACTTATTGTTAATGAGAAATAATTTTCAAAGAGTAGGTACCTATCTTTTTTTTCAGTTTTTAGGATTTTTTTCTGAATTAAATTAAATTAAATGACCGCATTTGAAAGAACTTTAAACGGCTGTAGAACACTGAGGAAAATGGCTGAAATTCAATGCTTTTTAGGGTGGTATTCTCCTCCTTAAGCACGTTTTTGAGATATTATTTGTTGTGAAAAATCACTAACTACGAAAATTACATTACTTACCAATCTGTTTCTTTTACCATATTTTAGTCAACAAGAAACGCGACTGTTTTCAGAAATTTTGTGAAAAATAAGCCATAAACCACAGAATTAATTTAAAAAGTTAACGCGACATTTTGGGTCAAAAATAACCAAATTGGCTAAAACATAACGTTATTTCATCACTTTTGCCTAATATTAGCAGGTTTTTGACCAAAAGACAATCATTTAACGAAACTGCCTTAAAAATAAGCCGAAATTTACTTCTTGCTTTTTTCAAGCACATTTTTCAGCCAGATCCTCAATTTTTTTGCAAAATTTTCCCAAAAATTATCCAAAAAGGCAATATTTTTGCTTTTTTCAAACACTCAAACACGTTTTTGGACAAAATAATTTAGAATATGGTTAATTTATGGTTCATCCAGAAATGCAATAATTTTAAGAAATTTTGTAAAGTAAGCCAAAAAGTCGCTGAGATTAAAAATCACAATTGAATCAAAAATGGTGTAATTTTATTTTCTTAAGAGTTGTCTATCTCTACTAGTTCCAACGTTTTTAAGCTTACAACTCTTTTGTTTTCATGATATTTTGCTAAACCTAACAAAAAAATTACCAAATTTAGTTGAAAAGTACTTTATGCACCCAAAAACTAAATTTAAATAATCGGATTTTCTTATTAGTTTCTAGCAAATTTTATAATTCAGTCAACCCTTGCTATATTGAAAAACACTTACGTACAATTTTGTGGTATTTTCTAATTAAAATGACCAAAGAGCAATTTTTTGGCATTCTCAAATAACGATAATCTCTATAATCTCTCCAGCACGTTTTAAATCAATAAAAAGAACGAACACGAAATGAGTAATTTTTTTTAAGGAATGCACAAAAAATTGGTTGTGAACGAAATATTACCGCGACTTTTTGATTGAATTTTATTAA
Organism: Tribolium freemani; assembly: GCA_939628115.1. Classification (NCBI taxonomy): domain Eukaryota; kingdom Metazoa; phylum Arthropoda; class Insecta; order Coleoptera; family Tenebrionidae; genus Tribolium; species Tribolium freemani. The sequence continues at coordinate 10,500,460 of OW626785.1, read as the reverse complement.
TTTAATTATTTTATTAATTTAATTAATGGTTTAGTGGATGCTCACTTATCCAGGCATCTGGTTAACAACCTGGATGGACGAAACGAACGTAACTTAAAAAAATGAATATTTGATTCAATAAAATGTTGCCTTTTTTATCCTGAATCAATTTGTAGGTTGAAAAAAAAACGATATATTATGTATTACAAACGAAAAGTCATTTTTATTATAAAAATAAAATTTTTACAGTTTTAACCAACTAAACTTGTTTACATACATTGTAAAGCTGATTCCGGTTAATCTTTCTTTTCGGATCCGAACCCATCAAGTCCGGATTAGCGAAGCTTTATGGTATATTAAATTTAAAAATTTAACTGAAATATACCACATCTTTAGTTAAATTTAAATTAAAGTCGATGTGTGTTCTGTCTACATTTTCAATGTTGCAAACCTAATTTCAGAATCACAGTCCACTTTGGTCGTAAATTTAAATTGAACCATATTTTATGTGTTCATTGTAGAAAGCATTTGAAAGGCTTTTTCTTAGTTTATTTATATTATTTGCGTTTTAGATTGTGCCACTGAATTTTTAAAAATTTTGTGAAATTTTTTTTGTTTTGTTTTGAGAACTATCTTTCTGGGACAGCCTCTATAATGCGGTTCAGTGTGATTCCAAATAATTGAAATTTCCGTGCAGAACGTGGTTATCCACTTGTCTCCGTGGGTCTCCAAATTCCGCGCCTATTTTATTAGAACTGTTATTTACCAAAGTCGATGCCGCGTATTTTAATATTAAGTACAATGCGTGACATAATTAATGACACATTTGCGGTTCGGAAAGAGTCACTTGTAGACAATTCCCCTAGTTTGAAAGGAACTATAAATAGTTAATCAATATGGAAATGGATTCGGAACATGCTTGACAGACCGCGAGAATTCTGTTCAAGGCGATTTTAACACTGTGTCATTAATTGTCTGATGCATGTGCGGATTTTATCTATAGTTTATAATTATTATTATAAATCGCAACACTGCCATTAAATTATCAATGCATACGATATTGTATTATAAAATTTACAATGTTTACAATATTTTTTACATAATTTTCAATTGTTTTGTAAACACGGAAAAATTTTGGCAGAAACATGATAGTGAATTTTAATATTTACCTAATGACTATCGAGTACCTATCAAATAGAATGATAATAAATAATTGAATAAAAATAAATATTGTTAAAAGCACAAATCTTTTAAAATAAAATAGATAGATATTTATAGAGAATATGCATTGCATGGATTAAAACATAGTTATATATCCGATAAATATAGAGTAAATTTTATTGTCTATTTTATTTAAACAAATCGATATATGAACTGAAAGTTGACACCTAATAGTGAACACAATAAAAAGAAGAAGAGGGAATCGATAAATTCCGTTAGAATACATTTGAAAGTTTCAATAAAACATCTTTCGAAATAATAGATACTCAAAACATGACTTGTTCGCCTGATGTATTACTTTTATTAGAGCAACAGTCGGCATTGCAGACATTTATTAGAACAATGTAATTTTGTTTGAAGGCAATTATAGTTACAACAAATAGCACAATTTTATTTCTAGGTACTTAACAAATTTTATAGAACTGTAGGAGCATTTAAATGGAACGACATTCCATAAAATAAAAATATTATTCTTTCCGTTACGAGTTTTATTAGCCATGTGATTGGATCCAAACATTTATGCTAAAATCGACAGCACTTGGAAAATTTAGACCACCTCACAAATTATTACGAGAACAAAGTATTTTATGTCCTGAAAGTAGTTCAAGTGTTCTCCACTTATTTAAGAAATATTTCCATTTTTTTCGTGTCGCTTCTTGATTACACTGAATAAGACTTGTCCTTTTATTTTATGGAAAAATAAAAAATTGTGTTTTATTTTCGACATCTTCGTTTTTATGTTTTGCGGTTTTCGGATCCCTGTAGGCCCCATTTTTATTCACTTTGCCGTAAATACAGGCATAACTTTCATGGCATCGTAACGTTTTGAGTTTCGCCAGTTTTTGTATGTCTACAAAATAGGTAACGAATGTTTACAATATGGTGTAACATGCAGTGACATTTTTTATTAAAATAAATGCTATACATTCTGTACTGTTTCATTTTCCCATAATACCTATTTTTATTTTTTTAGTTTGGCAACCCTTTTACAATTTTTGTTATTCAACTATTTTACATTTTGCATAGTTTTAAATTAAATCTTAATTTTTTTTGACCATCAAAAGAATGGCTGTGTGAGTTGGCAATTCTGAATGGTACAACTGATGAAAAGCATTTCATGTTTCAAATTTGCATTGTTTTACGTCAAATATTTGTCAAGGAAGGGCAACTGAAATCATTCATTCCTGATCACTTCGTAGATTTGCAAAAAAAATTAAAATAAAAAAAAAGTATTTTTAAATTACTGCCATTATGAAACATAAAATTTCTTAATTTTCCCGCATATCTCTATCAGAAATTAAATACACTTTTATGCCACTGATATGATTACTGTGAATGACCGAAATTGCGTGTTCTTTATGGTACTGCAATACACGTGAATTTATTCAAGTATTCTCCAAGCACTAAAAAAGTTTTGTAGAAAAAAATACAATAAAGTATAAGTATTATACAAGACGAGTTTGCTAAAAGCATATTTTTATACTGTTATCCTGTCTCAAGAATTAATAAATAATAATTACACAGAATTCAGCGTTTGCAATTAAATGCTTTATTATGTTTTTCTCTGTATATGTGAATTTTTTCAGCATTTTTCTACAATTCCTTATAATTAATATCTGTGTTAATATCAATAATTATTATTTATACAGGGTGTTTCACATAATTTTACGAGGCCTGCGCCTGTAAAATACAATCAACAATACATATTTCGACACGAACTTGATTACAAATTTTTAAAAATTGGGTAATCTTTTCTAATTTGTTTACCCCTTCAAAAAATTACAACGTTTTTAGTTGATTAGTGATTAAAAGAGGTAGATCGGAAACATATTCACTCCGTCTTTTGATAGAATACATGATAATTGTATCTGAAAAACTTCAATTTATAACTATTAACTGTGCTATTAATGAAACAGTGTTTAGTTTGACAAGTACTGTCATGAGTTTCCAAAAATTGAATAATTAAATGTATCTGGTGTTTTGTGATTAGGCGCAGACCTCGTAAAGTTATGTGAAACACCCTGTATCAACTCGCTGCAAAAAATTATTTATGTAATAAAACTATAATGCAAGTTTTTGAAATATAAAAAAGAAACAAAAAAAACCTGTAGATAAAAACTTATATGAATCGTCTGAAATAGGTTCCAGACACAAAAGGTTGTACACAAAGTTTACAGTGTGTTTATAAAAATGTTGTTACTAAATTATAAATTAATAAAAAGTAAGAAAATATCTCAAATGGTGTTGATAGCTATGCGACCAACAATACACCCATTACATATTTTTTACCCAAGCGCCATCTATCACAAATTTCGGTAAAATTTGGTGTCCTTTTCTTTATTTCATCAATTATGGTGGAAGCGCAACAAGTGTTTTAATTTTCTTGCTAAAAATACTTTATAGAATTATACAAATTTGATTTTATGCCATGAAGACTGTGTAGTGTTTAGTTAAACCATTTATTGAGTTTCCATTTTAACACCTCACGATTTAACCTCCAAACCTGCCCAACCGCTCGGGAACAAAACAATACAAAACTTGGTCAGAAATGGACATGCAAAACAATTTGGCATTGAAGAAAAAACGGGAACTACTAGGGGGCATCAACAAGCGAAAAATGACCCTGAGGAAGTACATGGACAACCTCAAGCAGAGTGAGTGTCGACTGGACATTACCCAAATCACAAAGTGCGTTTTTTTGGGGTCTTTGTGCCTCAAACCTGTGCCGCAACTTTTCGATTCGCCCTTGCTTCTGGAGGAGCTTGACGCGAAAGCTGGCAACACAAGCAGTGATTTTGAGGAGTACATTGAGACTCAATCAATTATGAGTGATAAGGAACCAGTTACAAAAGAGTCCGTTAAACGGGGGCCCAGGAAAAGAACACTCAATTCGCCGAAGATTAAAAAGAAAACGCTGAAGGTAAAGACTGACATTAGAACGACTCCTAATGGCCTCAATAGTGTGAAAAACGAAAGTTCAAGTGAACTCGTTGAACCCACCGCAGCTAGGAGTACTGTGCTTCCAGTAATAAATACCGAAGAAACTTCCCCAATTGAGGCTTTATTCCAAACCGAACCGGGCGAAAATGTGGCCACACTTGAAGAAAATCAAGCGGAAACACCCTTCGCCGACGTTCTAGACATAAAACTGCTAAATCAGAATATCAAAGACATTAAATCCGTGGACGTCGACCCTTTTGCTTTTGAAGAAGACGAAGCAGAGCGCCTGAGACGCGAGCCAACGCCTGAATTAATTTTATCCGATTCTGATGAAGACGCAATTGACCAATTAATGTACAACATCATGGATATCAAAGTGGGGCCACACGTTTTCGACAAAGACTTCTTTGACATGCCCCCCTCAGACATAGAAGAGGAGTTCGAGGAGTACTCAAACGATTCGCAGGAAAATAAAAACGAGTCAAGCGCCTACACGATCAAAGCGAAAAGGTACATCAAACGCGCCCCCCAATGCAAGATCTGTTCGCAAGTCTTCCCTTCCTATATGCAGCTCAAAAAACACAAACAAGCCCACGACGGCGACAAACCCTACTTCTGCCTGAAGTGCAACGAAAACCACCAAACTCTGGACCAGCTGATTGCGCATCTGAGGACACATGAGGGTACGCACTTTTTTCACTTAAATTTCAGATCTTGGTGGCCTATAATTTTGATATTGAGTTGGCAAGCCTTTAGAGTCCATCGTCCATTCATTTTCGGAGTTACCAACGGAATTTTCAAGGGCGGATTTTGAACATTATGTTTAGGTTCTTTTTTTTTAATAGAACGTTAAATTCTCAAGAGTGAAAAATTTTTTATGAACTTTTACGTGTAAAGGAACAAAGTTGTAGACTTTTAAAAAAGTCTCCATCTTCCACCTTCGGCGGTATTCAATAACCGGTCAAAATGAAACAAATCCGTTGCTTAAGTGCCTTTGAGTGTCTTTGGGGTCCTAAACCGTTATAGATAGGGATATGGTCTCGCGGTCTTTTTGTAGTACGAAATTTAATTCTCTACAACTTACTTTCTTAAACTTTTCTTGTATCTTTAATGGTATTTACAGAGTTTTCAAAAATATGGGATGGAGCGTAAATTTTAAATTTTTATTTATTTTTTCTCATGTTTATGTGTGAAAATTTTAGTTATCAGTTTTTCTCAGCTTATTGATAATCTGCATTTTTTCAAGCATTTTATGAACTATAGTGAAATTTAATTTAAACTAACTTAAAACAATTTTGGGCTGAGTCTAACACTCGAAGCGCCCTACAGTGGGCTAGATTGAGATCGTAGGGCAAATTAATTATGAACGTTACAAAAAATAATTTTTATATTAATAACAAGTTTATCTAGTAACTTTTAACAGCAGTTGTAACAACAATCAACATTACACAACTAAATAACTCTGATAAACATAAAATCATACAAAAATTATTCGCTTTCGTAAAAATCTGGGTCTATAGTTGAAGAATATGAAGACACATTTTGAAGATTTGTTTATGAAATATCTTTCACTTCACGCAGGTAACTTCCCTAAATTAACATAACACTCATTTTTTGGTAAGTCTTTTAATTTTAGCTACTCGTTGAATAACTTCAACGGTTACGGATTCTAAAAAATAAGATAAAATTTTATTGGGCTGTTACGGCCCTTGAATTTTAATGGAAATTAAATTAAAAACATTATTATGTTTAGTGTAAAAGTTGTACCATCTGCCTATTTCTTCATTTAATTTATTTAATTATTATTATTATTATTATTATTATTTTAATTTCATTTATTCCCGCGAGTGGAACAACCATTCAAGGGATTTAGGCACTTTGGTCCCGAAGTATACACACTATTTTTTGCACTTCCGAGACTAAAATAGATACTTTAGTCTCTGTCTACAGGGAGTAAAGTGGACTAAAGTGCAAAAAATATTTTCGTTGTACCTACTTAACAAAACAATAATTTCACAATTCTCAATTATCGAATAAAATTTCAAAGTATTTTTTTAAACAAACTTAATTTACTTTTGTTAATGTTTGTAACAATGTTTTCAGCAAAACAAGAACACAAAAAACTGGCAAATTATTTATTTTGGAAAGCAATTTTTCAACGAATTTCGTAAAGTGCACAAGTAAAAACAGGGTAGATAGAAACTTGCTTTGATACTCTGTCAGTTGAGATGGCGTAATGTGTACGTTTTTTTTTTCAACTAATTTTTAAGTACACATATCATACTTTTCAATATGACGTTTATAGAAAAATTAAAAAGTGATTTTCTTTATTAATTCGCACTACGATTTCAATCGCGCCCTGTGCGCCCTCATACAGAGTGAGTCAATAGTAGGGTATTTCTGTTTTTTTTTTAAATATGCAACCAATAATACTGATTCCAGATGACCAGATCGGTAATCATTAAAAAATTTTAAATTAATCCACGATTACATTGTTTTGGGTATTGTCAAGTTTGTCTTGATAGTTTTGCTAAAATTTCATTATGGACTATTTTTATTTAAAAGCTAAAAAACCAGTGTTGATTCAATTAATGTTTTAAAAAATCAAACGAAGTATCCAGTAGTAAGTGCAATTAGTATTTTTGGTTGCATGTTGCATCTTAGGACATGTCAGATATAACCCACTATTGACTCATCCTCTATTGACTCCAACGAAACGCACTAATTTTTTTGGTACAATTTTGAATTTCGTTTCACCTCCTATTTAGTTCTCCGTATTCCTAACTTAATTAATGTTGCCTTTCTATTTAGTTAGATGTAAAAATAAAATAAATACTAATTTGTTTACATTTGCATGTGCAAACTGTTTTTATAATTAGATCAAAAATAGATAGGATTTAAGTATATTTTTGATCTAAAAACTAAAAAAAAAATGTGCCAAAAAGTTTTTTTTGAGCATTCTGGTAGTTTTTTTTATCCAGAAACACAAACAATTAATTTGTGAAATTAATTTGTCAAAAACCATTAAATTATGTTAAAACTTGTGCTATTTTGGCATTATTCAGGCATTTAAGTTCGTTTTTGAGATAAAACTGGGTTTTGTTTTTTGTTTGTTGTTTGTTTTTTTGCTTAAACTGGTCTGAAAAACTCTCAGCTGTGGTAGTGTTTTAGCAGATTTTTATTCGGTAATAAAATAACCTGAGCAATTATTCGCAAAATTTTGTCAAAAATAAACCGAAAAACCACTTAAAGGAGCTAAAAATTCTGTTTTCTTTGTTAAGTCACTAAATGCGGCCAAAAATAACATTTTTTGCTAGACATGTACAGGGTATTATTAAATTTTAAAATGAAGGTATTCACAACAGAAAGAAGAAATTAAAGTCATTAAAAAAGCCATTTGTTTTAACTGATTTGTTAAAAGAACTGCAGCAAATACTCAAAGTTGGCTCCTTTACATTGGAGACAAACAATTTTGTAGCTCAGTAATTATAGGTTTTTTTTAGCATTCTTTTACACTTTTTTATTACCAGATAAATTTTAAACTTCAAGGCTTCGGCCCCAGTAAAAATTGAAGTAAGTTTGGTCATTTTAAAGAAGAATTCATAAAAAGCAAATTTATTAATTTATTCGCAATTATTCACAAAGACGCAATAACATTTCTAAGAATTGAAAAGTGTCTGAATTTCAAGTTATAGGAGCAGGTATTAGAAAGAAAAATTATTTATTCTACTCATAATAAATTAATCACTCATAACGTTCTATTTCACTTCGATGAAAGTAATAAACAGGTATTTCAGAAAAAACTCAAAGTATATAATAATCTTACAGTTAATAGAAAAACAGTATATTTGAAAAAAAATTAGAGTTTATCTTGGAACTTTATTTAAAAGAATTTTTTTTTTCATGAATTGGCTGAGGGGCAGGTGGAAGTAGGTTTGTATAATAAACTGATAAATTTAAATATGTACAAATGTATGTTTGTAATAAATTATGGTAAAAAAAAGATATAAAACTAAAAAATATAACAGCATGATAGTCCAGCTGTAATATTTTTTAAAAAACCAACTACCAAATCGTATTTTTTACAACTGGTGTAATCTGTATAATTCGCCAAGTTCTGTCTGAAATTCAAGAAATTTTGAAGACTGCAGCAAGTCGACAATAGAAAGTTTTATTTTCTCATTCGACTAGAAACAAAAAAACTAACAGATCCTGTATCAAACAAAAAACGAAGGTTTCTAAAAGCGAAACTATGAGCCCCAATAATTTTTGGAGGATGGATTTACCACTGTTTTTTTTTGGTAGATTTTGAGTGTTTTTGAACGTTTCTTCGAACTAGGTCTTCGAAAATGGTCTTACTCTTGCGTATTTTTAACGTTTTTGAACCACACACCCATTTTTTCACACAGTGGTGAAATTTTTGCCTTTCTCGAGCACCTAATCACATTTTTCTCGAAAAATTGCATCAATGATTGTTCCTTTTTCTACCGTCGTAGTAGTTTTTCAATCAGAAACGCTAAGTTGGTCGATTTTGCTTATTTTTGAAATAATTAGATTGTGACTTCCTTCTTTAAATAAAGAAAACAATCTTTTCGGAATTCAAGAAACATTGTTATAATAAAGTGAATTGAAGATCCATCATCAATGTGCAAGATATATTTTGAAAAGGTTAATGAAAATGTCATTGTTATAATAAATAATATAATAAATTAAACTTTCTTTTTGTAAATTATTATTTTTTAATTTTGGTCAATTTGCCCACTCTTTACCTGAGGTAGGCCGTCTTGATCCGGAAGAAAAATGAAGAATTTAGTTGAAAGCTTGACATCAGTTTTCTTCTTTTTGTATTTTAGGTAAGCGGCCCTACGTGTGCAAGAAGTGCCACCAGGGCTTCAGGACGCTCAAGGGCCTGGAGAGCCACGAGCCGGTGCACGTGTTGAAGAAAGTCAGTTCGCAGAAGCGAGTCTTCGCGTGTGAGGTTTGTAAAAAAGAGTTCCACAAGTTGTGCGATTTAGAGAGACATACGAGAGTGCATACGGGTGAAAAACCGTCGATTTGTAACATTTGCAACAAGCGATTCCAACAAGCGCACAATTTAAATAAACATTTGCTTATTCATACGCAAGAAAAGCCGTATGAGTGTGATGTTTGTCACAAGAAGTTCGGTCGGAACGATGTTTTAAACAGACATTTGCTTACGCATTCGGTTAAAAAACCGAACCGGTGCGAGATTTGTATGAAGAGTTTCATTCGGGTGTCGCAGCTTTTAGCCCATAAGAAAAAACATCATCCAGAACTGCCTTTCTAGTTTCTGAGTAGGGGGTTGTTGCCGTTTTAAGGCAGCGATGATCTCTTTTTTGTCTTTAGGTAATGTTTTTTTGCCGAAATACGAGTGTTTGCATTCACTTACGGTACATTTTGGGATCAGAAAGTTTTATTAAGTTGATTAATTTCATTTCATTTTTTTCTCATCTTACCACAATTCCACATTATTTACAGAATGTGGCCTTTTATAACCTGTATAAAATAAATAAAATGTCTAATGTTGGACCACATTAAAAAGAGAATAAAGAAAAATTATCATTTACAAAGATTCGTAAAGGTCCTTGATCGCGAAAAACAGTGTTTACATTTTAAATGGCTAAAAATAAATAAAAAATTAATTTTAGAACTTCTTTGTTAATTTTCCCTAATTTTGACGTTTTAGTCGGACTTAAAATATCCAATTTATTTTATAATGTATAAAAACATAATTTATAATTTGGTGGGAGATCTGTTCTCATTTTTTATAACAATGAGTTATGAGAAAAATACTCTTTTTGCGTTATATTTTTATTTTTTTCATAGATCCCAATACGTGATCGGTTTGCAAATGAATTTGCAATAATGTAATTAAAGCCGATTACTATAAGTACGAAACTACCAAAAATCAGGATTTACAATTTTTAATTTCACTACTTATACCGCAGTTGTTTTTTTATTATTTAGATGTTATTGGTACTGACTGTACTGTACTGGGTAGTTACCTACAACCATACTTTTGTAGTTTTAATTGTTATTTTTGTACTTGCAGAATTTTAGTTAGGTTTCTAGTGGTTTGTTTAAGTTTCATTATTAATTTGCAACGTTGCATCTACTTAAAACTGTAAATATGTAACTATTAATTTTGTCACCTGAAAATTCTTCTCTCAGTGCAATAGTTTCTTTTTTATTCAGGTGATAAGATTGTTAATCCCCTTTTGTACAAAATTATTATGCAAGTGTGATAGTATTACAAAGTGCCTTTATGTATCTTAACAATAAATTATTGTGCCTTTTATTACAATTGTAAAATGAAAACGAGTTGAAAATTACTACAAAAAGAAGTCTATTTTTGTCAGTGATTTATTGCCTTACCTAATTTTTTTACAATTAGTTTAAGCATACTTATACACTTACTTGTATGTATAAATAACTTATATACTTTTAGATGGATATAAGATATTAATAGTTCATTAATTGTATTTGTTTAAATAAATAAGCGTAAAATGTTTCCAGTAATTTATTACCTATTTTTACAGTAGAAAGTTTGTTAGTGACCACAACACAAGTCATCATTCATTCTAGTTATTTATTTATAAAAAACATTACAATTTTACAAAACAAAAATTAGAACTTCGTATTCAATACGAAAATTTTGTACAGTTGCAAATAACATTTTAGCCCTGTTGGCCAAAAAATGTACACAACACTGCAAATACGTTTGGCCAACTGGGCTAATTTTTAAATTATCACACTATAAAATAACATACCACTGATTTTATTAAATGACAAGAACTTGAACTAAAAGTTAAGTACTTCCGAGGTGCGAACGTTGTAGGAGTCATAATCTAAAAACGTAATAATTTTATAATAAATAGTTTATTTCGAATCACAATAAGGAAAATGAAAATTTGAAAAACGAATCCTTCACACATCGATTTAACATTTAAGATGTATAAAGTCCGCACGGATTTCCAACTATTTACAAATGGCTCATTCACTTCAGTCAATTTTAACAGTGGAATATATCTTCCTAACAAACACACTGGTACCTATGTATCCCACTGTACCACACATTATACCAAGTGCTCCACTGAAGAGCGCCATGTATCCGAAATAAAACGCAGTCTGAAACAGTCCATACATCCTGAAACAAAAAAAATCTAAACTTTGTTCATGTACATTAAAACGCCTCACTTTGTTTTGAAAAAGAAGTAATAAATTGCATAGATGTAGACATAGGCAGAGGTGGAAGCCGCCGCCAGAAAAGACGTCCATTGCCAGCGATAATCCTCAGCATTGAGTAGAAAATACGTACAAACTATTGTCACACATACAGTTACAATCATCAGTATAATAAACACCAGAAGCATAAATCCATATACGTAATAAATTTTGTAAGCCCAGAACGACGTAAAAATAAAGTACCTACAAACCAAAGTTAGTTTTAAATTAATTTCATTGGCACCATATACATTTCGATGAATATGCTAGCAAATGGCAAAATTCCGCCCATCAAGATAATCACTCCTGGCTCCATAAACCACTTTTTTTCCGGAATTGGCCGCGGAACTGCGTTGATACGGCAGGGATAATCGGGTTGGCCTGCTAAATTGCGCCCCAAAACAGTGCCCACCAAAGTCAGGGGCAAAATGATAAACAAACAAATGCAAGTGACTGCAACCTAAAACAATGAAATAAATAAAATAAAATTAAACACTATAACGGACGTCACCATTGTTCCAAAAGGAATCGCCCTTGATGCGTGATAATAAATCGCGATGAAATTAATAAAGAAAGCCGTGCCACAAACAAAGGCAGGTAGCATGAATGCAGACACTGTCATTTGTCTGATCCAGAGTTTGCCCCCCATCCGTGCGTAAAGGGAACCTCCGAAGTAGCCATTTATTGGGGACGTTATTGCATAGACGAATATCGCTGTTGATAAAAGAGATCCTCGTCTGAAATAGTTTGGAATTAAACGAGGGTTGTGTGGGGGATGTGATGATTTACTCGGTGTATAATTCGCCAAGGATTGCGAAAACTATTACACAGAATACGACTGTTGTTACTTGGTGGCCGGCTCCAATAAGTGACGAGAAAACAAGCGAGTTGGAAGCTGGACGGAATACGTCGCCATGGACTTGCTTCCAACCGTATTCATCACCCAAATCTCTCTCCTAAGAATTACAATGAAAAACTTGAAAGATATTCGAACACAGCACTAACTCTTAATCCGACTAGGCTTTTATCTGAACATCTTGTTATTTTTAATCAGCTACTTTCTACCTTCACTCGAAATTCTTTGCCCCTTTGTTTACAAATTTTCACAGTAACAGAAATAACAAAGTTATGCTGTGGCGGCATCTAAATTAAATACATTTTTTAAACTATCATACATATTTACGTATTTTTTAACTATACTGAGTTTGTAATAAGTATTTTACAGATTTTTGAAATGTAATTGTAGTTCAGTGATTTAGATCACATTCTCTACTGAAATTTGTTAGTTTTTGTGCCGCTGTCTATGAATAATAATTTAGCATAATTTGTTTCATTCATTCATCATTTTTTTGGTAATTACTTTATCATTACTGCAGCTCGTATTTCATTATTCAAAAATCAATACAGGATGACTGCTCTCAAACATGAACCAAATAGCAATTTTGTTAACTTTTGCTCTCAGATTCTGCAGTTTTTTTCGAATATAATTAAAAAAAAATTTTACTTAATTTCAGTTTAAAATACGTTGCAAAAAAAAACAGTAACATCAGGAGTTTTCTATCGCCCATTCTGTCACTTTTTACAATGTTTTTTCTACACTTTTGGCTCAAAATTTGTCAGTAAGGTACAACACAGAAAGAAATTAGGATAAAGATAGACAAAAATAAGCTCATTAATTGTTGAAATATTCTTGAAAGTGTTATTGTGTTATTTAGGCGATTCTGAACGTCTCTTTCTACATTTTTAATTACATCCAAAATTTGAACTTTTTTGTCTTTAGACAAATTTGCAAAATCAAATTTGATATTGTGATAAAGAATAGATATAAATGCTTTAAGTTTAATGATGAAAGCGAAACAAGACCCAAAATTGAAAAAAGCAGACGAGAGATTTTACATACATGTGCAAATGTATGTATTAATGTATGCAGTACATATTTCAGAATTTTTTAATGGTTAATATTTAACCAGTAACAATAAACTTTTTGAAATTGCAGTATGCGTTTTATGATCTCGTAAGAAAGAACTGAATAAAGGTACTAATAACTTTACAGACTTTTTGTTTGCTAAAAAATCTTTAGAGTTGTTTAAGTTCAAAATAAAATGGTTATTTAATAATTTGTTACAATAAATAATAATTTGTTGAATCAATGTTTTGTAATTTTTATTATGTATTATTATGTAATAGTAGTGTTCATATTTTGATAATTTTTCCTTTTTATAATTTTTTGACACTGGCATAACTTACACAGATAATTGTGGAGCTGTATACTTTGAAGATCTTTCAGAAGAAAAAAATTATTGTGAGGCTCCCGTTGTTGGAGATTATTGCATTTTGATTTTTAAAAGAAAATCTAGAATTCTAGACATCGTAACTGATTCTTTATACTACCATTATCAGTATTATACACAAAAAAATTCTCATAACTAATCGAGATCCGAGATATTATATTTTGATAAATTGTCGAAAAAGAAGATAAGATGATATTTAACCAAATATAAATAACTGAATTAATAAGTGGGAAAAAGCTTTAAATCCAGTGTTGTTTGAGAAGCTATAAACGACTCACCATATCATCAATATCTTCATCTTTACTGTATCGTGCATAATCTTTCCTCAACGTACGCATCAAAATCATAGACACCAAACCGACCAAAAATATGACCATCATGAAACTATTGAAAATGCTAAACCAATGAATCTGAAACAAGTCTTTAAAAATACAGTTATGAAATTGAAGTGCCTTACTCTGTGTTGGAAGAAATTATAGTCCAAATATTTGTCGAATCTATCCTCAAATTTGGTTTCAGTTGGCTTCCAAATAACTTCATAGGTGAAGGAGAGTTTCACGTTAGGGCTCAAAAGCACTTTATCCTCAGATGTGAGATTAACGTCAATAATTTGCTTGCCATTGTAACCAATCTCGAACTTTTTGTGGGTCCAAATGTAATAGTTGTTGTCTTTGATTTCACCCACGACGCCCCAAATGGGCAAATCATCAATGTACATTTGGTACCAGTAGTGGTTTTTGACCGCATAGACAAACACTTTGTATTTGTCCTCATTTAACTGTACGGCGCAGTATTCACCCTTTTGAACATTACCTAAAATTGAATTCCAGTTGGTATTTGCACATTTTTGGCGAAAAGATTACTTTTGAACTCGATGTCAATGCCACTGAATTCCAACTCAACCCCTTGCAGGGCCTCGCTGAGCGTTTCATGATAATGATTGATAGTGTCTTTTGAGCCCACACAAAACGGTAAAGAAAAATAAGCGTAAGTTTCTTGTCGGTTGTGATAAGGACCAACAGTGTTCATCCAAAGTATCACCTCTTCATTGTCTCCATACTGAAAAACACACAACCCTTAAAATTGTGGACGTGAACTTGAAGTCATTGAATTTGTGTTTTGCAAGCATATTAAATTAGCAAGAGTGTCTTGTTTACACTTTACTTACTATGTGATTATGTTCATCTGAATACGCCCCAACAACAAGACACAGAACGATAAGTTTATGTATATTATGCATTGTTTACACTAAATGTGGTTCACTAATTATTAAGTCAATGTTTTACGGGAAAACAACACGTTTCAAGTCCATGGATCACCGGAATATCCTAAAAACCCATTTCTACACAAACGTAGAGCACAAAATGTTGACGTTGAATTGACAGATCAATCTGACAGCGGGGCACTTGATCATTGGCGCTTTCGAGCACTTTATTTAAATTTATTCCAACATGATTATGTTTTACATAACAAAACGATACGTTTCAATTAATTAATTAACATATTGGCGGCTTTGAACCACTCTTCCGTCTCGAAATTTGTAATTTTTTTGAAATATTTTTGACAGGTACGTCGTTTTTGACATTTGTTGACGTTGTATAAACATTCAAAATGAGGTTATCGGTGTCGGTGATTTCAGTCGGTTTATTTCTTGCATTTATTTTACATTCGATATGGAACTTGATTGGAATATTCAGAGTTCCAACATGCACAAAAGGCGAGAAATGTTATATCTCATATTTAAACACGAACCCGAACCTTGACTTGTTACTCTTCGTTTCTGATAACTCCAGGTCAGGAAACGTGGAACAAGTGTTTAGTTTGGAGAAGTTTGATTACAACAACAGAATAGAGAAGTATTCCCCGACCAGGCTTTCATAGCGGCTCAATTTTTTATCAATTCGTTTTCAGAGAAATTCCGATTCAGCTTAGCAAGACTGTGAGGAATAATGGTAGCATGTACGTTCACACAATCGTCATTCCAAGCAATTCCAGAAAGAGAGACTACACTTTAAATGATTTAATAAACCAGCAAGAAGCCACATATCTCAAATATTCCCTAACACAGTACACAATCCCTGTAAGTGCAACATTCAATTTGCTGAAAGAGGAATCAAAAAAACAGATTGTGAAACCAGTCACTCATTTAAGATCGAAATTTTCCGTAATCATGTGCACAGACAAATTCGAGTTATCCTCATCAAATATTCCAGTAGAGATTATCAGGCATTTGAGGATCAATTACAAGAAGCAGTTTTTGCCAATTATGCAACGTGACATTATGCAAATGAGATTGAGAGATTTGATAGAAGTCACCAAAGATATGAGAGAGGCTACGATACTTTTCACCTACACGCCAGTCTCTATCGGAAAAATCCGATTTGTATCACAAATAGACTCAACTTTACACCAGTTCATTGCTTTGGGATTCACCGATAAAGATTTGGACGAA
The DNA here is from genome assembly GCA_939628115.1 of Tribolium freemani. Taxonomy (NCBI): domain Eukaryota; kingdom Metazoa; phylum Arthropoda; class Insecta; order Coleoptera; family Tenebrionidae; genus Tribolium; species Tribolium freemani. The sequence goes on along the minus strand of OW626785.1, from coordinate 10,484,332 downwards.
GTGAAGGGGGTTTTTGCAGACACAAACCTTTATCTATTGTGTGCAACAGTCCTCATTGGCAGCATCCATGTAAGTTTTTGTTTGTTTGAAATCGTCTGTAAAATGTGCATTGTGTGTATTGTTGGTTGCATACCTTTAATACACTTCTTTATTTCGTACAACTTAAGGACGGGTCCCAGTTAATTAATGAATTATTTTTTTCAGTTACTTCTTGATTTTCTGTCATTCAAAAATGATGTTAAATTCTGGAAAGCTCAAACGTCAATGGCTGGGTTATCCACCAGCAGTGTTCTATGGCGAGCTTTCTCTCAGACTGTTATCTTTTTGTATCTCCTAGATGAGGGCACGTCTTTGTTAGTTTTAATACCAAGTGGGGTTGCGACAATAATTGAAGTATGTTGAACCACTTATATTAGTTTTTCATACAAAATAACAATTCCAGTTTTGGAAAGTCAGTAAGGTTCTCAAAAAAAGTGTCAAGTGGGATGGTGGTCTTAAATTCAGCAAAGGTGATAATGAAAGTGCGGAGGAATTACAAACGCGGAAATATGATGAAGAGTGTATGAAATATTTATGTTATCTTCTCTACCCCTTATGTGCTGGTGCTGCTATTTATTCATTGCTGTATCAACCGCATAAAAGGTAACTAAAAAGCAAAAAGTGGTTAAACAGGAGGCGGGACTACAAATTAGTTGTTAGTTTCATTAGAATCACGGACCTATTCATGCGTGTCCACATTTTAAAAGCATAAAGAACTAAGGCATAATGTTGTAGAAAAATCCGCGTGACCTTATCTCTAACTTTGACGCTTGCGGTTTAGAGCTTTAAATTGTTCATCTGGCACGTAATTACTCAGAATGTCCCGCGAGGAAGCGCAAATATTTTAGCCCTAGATTAAACATTAAAAATGAACTAAACTGTATTTTAATTTTTTTTCAAAAAATGTTTTTTTACCCCAAAAATTGAGATATTTTTTGTTATAAAAGTTTTTCTGATTTCTATAAAATTTGGCTAGCCGTTTTTTTTTAATAATCATTTAACAGTGCAAATTGTAGAAATAATAATAAATAAATAATAAATGTGATGTCGCGACAGGCATCGTTTTTTTTAAACGTTTTTAGAAAAAATATAAATTATTCATCAATTTATAATACTATTATTCTATGGTTAAATTATTTGCCACCATGTAATATGTTGTATGTTATGCTTCCAACAGTTAAGTTTTTTTTTTGTTTTGTAAGTTTTGTAACCTATTTTTATATTTTTTACTGTTGTGCATTGTTTTATTCTGTTGGGCATTCTATTTTTATGCCGTTTTGAGACATTTTATTTATCCTTGGTTTAGTTATTTTTGTTGAATGCCTAGAATTTGTGTTGTCATTTCTTGTTCAAAAGGCCGTTTCTTTTAGAAATATGTGGTGAAGCGTAAATTTAATTTTTTCAAACAAATAATTAGCAGATTGAATTAAAATTGATTAAAACAATTTGGAGCCTAGCGCTCTAAATTTTCTGGGTACTGATTTTGAATCCGTTTTGCCTTCTAGTTTCAGCCCGAAACTTGCTCCCCAATTGATAAGAATTGTTCTAGTTGGTACTCCTGGACTATCAACAGTTTAGTAAATGGCGTGTATGCATTTGGTTTCCTCTTCATGCTTCCTCAATTATTCATAAACTACAGACTGAAATCAGTCGCTGCACTGCCTTGGAGAGCATTCACTTACAGAGCATTTAATACTTTCATTGACGATGTTTTTGCATTTATTATTACAATGCCGACAGCACATCGAGTGGCGTGCTTCAGGGATGACGTAGTGTTCTTAATTTACTTGTATCAAAGATGGTGAGTTTGGCCTTTATTTGGGTTTTGAGATAATAATTTTGTTTAGGTTGTATCCTGTTGATAAAACACGAATTGACGACGTCACAAGTGAGACAATTTTAAGCGAGGATGAAAGTAAAAAAAATAAATAACTGCGTAATGGTCTTTTAGTGAATATTATAACACGATTTAAATTATTTTATTACATTAATATTCACAGGGTATCTACTGCCGTAACTGAAAAAGTAGCACAAATGTTTTGATTGACAACCCTCCAGTTTTATTTGTGATAACTCTTAGCTTTCGTGTCTGTGATGAAACATCTTGTTAAAATTATTTCTGTACGTTGTGCTGGTTAAATGTTTATTTAATGTTACGAGTTTTCAGCAATATAATGGATGGTCAATTTCCTAATTAGTGTTCTTAGATTTGTCCTGCCAGTACCATTTGTTTGATTTCGCGTCTTTTTATTTTTCCTGAAGGTGTGATCGGGAAACTTGTCACAAATTTAACTCCAGCTCGCAGTTTTTGACGGTCTTGGACCCGTTCAGCAACATATGCTTCGATTTCTTCACTTGTGATTTCACTGTCTGGGTTTAAAATAACAACTGCCATTGGATGATCTCCATCTTCTTCATCAGGAATTCCTATAACCACCGACCGTTTAATCGCCGGGTGATTATTCAGAATATCCTCCAACATTGCGGGTGCAATATGCCATGATTTATACTTTAACATTTCCTTAATCCGGTCAACAACATAAAAACAGTGGTCTTCATCATAGTACACGATATCGCCGGTTTTAAGCCAACCGTCTGTGTCAAAACTTTCAGACGAATCGAGGTTGTAGTACCCGTTCATTGCGTATTTGGTTTTGACTCGGAGTTCGCCTTGTTCGTTTGGTCCCACAATTTGTTCGGTTTCAACATCGACGATTTTGTACCAAATGCCGTCGATGGGGCGCCCGCATGAAGAGGGCTTGTAGTGCAGTCGTAAAGTGTCTTTCACATCGTTCATATTGAAGCAAGTTAGCACACCGGCCACTTCAGTTTGGCCATAGCCTTGGCTTATGTAGGTTCCTGGTAACAAATCTCTTAAAGCTAGTAACTGTTTTTCGGAAAAGACACCACCGCCTGTTAGGGCGCAGAGGAGGCTTGAGGTGTTTACGTTGTCCGGTCTTCCGACTTTTAGCATTTCTGAGGCTTGACTAGGGGCCAGAAACGCAAAGGACACCTGAAATCATATGTTGTTCATTGTGATTTAATGGCCTTTAACAGTGCTTTAATTGATCGTTTTTTGATTTGCCAATAAGTATTTAATACTACATTTTAACTTATTGTGCTTCCTATAATTCAACAGAAAAAGGGAAATGCAAAGAACAAGAGACAAATACATAGGAAACATTCGAAAAATTGGGAGAAATAAAGGACTTTTTAACGGGAATGATGAAAAGATGGAGACGAGTAACATTTAAAAAAATGGCTAGCGTAAAAACAGGAAGGAAAAAAAAAGAAAATGTCAAAGAACTGTAGACAAATTACGGATAGATTCAAGAGTACTATGACGAATATGATGAAAAAAGTAGAATGTAATTATGAAAGAAATAAAAAAATAAAGGCAGTGCAAATAACTAGAAGAAATATGGTGTGGAAGTAGAGAAGGAAAAGTTAGAAAAATTGAAAAAAGAAAGAACAGAAGAAGAAGAAAACCAATAAAGAAGATACATATTGAAGGAAAATAACAAGGTTTTTAAAGGATTTAGAACACGAAGACCCGGAAATAGACCCAAATGCTAAAAGAAACATCCAGGAATAGAGTACTATGTTCAGCAGAAGAAAAAACTGAATAGACTGCCCGGAAATAGAAAAAGAAGAAAGCAAATGCAAAGAACAAGACTTAATTCTGGACAAAAACCTGAAAAAATCGAAGAAGTAATAGAGTTTTATAACGAAAATAATAAGTAGGTGAGGATAACATGAAACGCGAAGCATTACAAGAGATTAATACAGAGGGAGAATCTATAAATATGGAACAACTAAATAAATGAGACATAGAACGCAAAAGTTAGGGGAAAGGTCTAATAATTATAAAAAGAATGTGTTAGAGAAGAGAAGTTAACAAAAAAAAAATAGAGAAGGAGAAACTGAAACTAAAGAAACTAAAATAAGACATCATAGAGAAAAATATAAGTACGAATTATAACGGAAGATGATTTGGTGCGTTGTGTCCTGAGTACTTTTCTTCTGTATCGTTTAACTGAATAAAGATAAAAATTACAAAAGAAAAACACATTTCAGCCTGTCTAAGTCACTGTTATTGATACGAGGAAGTGCAAAAAGAACAAACACTAGGCGGCCTTTAACAACGAAATACACGAACAGCATCTATTGATTGACCTTGTATTTGTCTATTATTTTCCAAATTTGTTTCGGGTCAAAACCTTTGCATATGACTCTAGCCGTCCCCGATAAAATAGACGCCGTCAGAAACAAAACTGCAGATATCCAATACAGCGAAGAGTAATACAAACTTACAGACGTTACAGCACCATAATTTCTGAAAAAGTTTAATACGAAATAAATCTTTAAATTATTTAAAACGCCAAAATGCATACATTATGTTAACAGCTTGTGCTAGAAGCGCATAATGACTTTGACAAATTCCCTTGGGGAGACCCGTGGTTCCGCTACTGAAAAATATTACAGCTGTATCCTCTGGTGGTACTATCACTGGTCTAAAATCGTGTTCTTCGCTGTTTGGAATTAGAAATTCTTCAAATTGTTGGTGTGTGTCCGAATGGCCGAAAACCACGATCTTGGACGTAATTTCAGCTTGTTCGATGGAACTTTCGATCAAGTCTAAGGCTTCTGGGACGACAAAAATGATGGTAGGTTTTACTTGTTTCAAGAGATATGCTGTATCGGTTATTGAGAGGCTTGGGTCTAGTGAAGTTACTTTAAGTCCGAGAAACATCGATGCTATGAAAGGGGTACAGATGTCTTTCTGGTTGTATGAGCATAAACAGACGAGGTCGTTCTCTGTCAGACCTTCCAGTTTCATGTTAAGTGCGGTTCTGATGCATCTTTTTAACAATTCTCTGAATGTGTCTTTTTCCCCATTTTCAACAATGTACTAAAATTTGCGAATTTATTTAAGATTTAAGTTTAAGAAAAATTACCTGTGACACGTTATTTTTATAAAATTTCATGGCCCGAAAAAATTCGTAACCAAGTCCACCGTTGGGTTGGTATTCTAATGGTTGGGTCCTGATAATGTTGTCATTATCGTCTAAAATTGATTGTTATCAGTGCAAGTATATTTTTAATGAAGAAATAAAACATTCATACTGGTAATAGAAAATTATTTTTCATAATTACTGAGAGATAATTGATACAAACGACTACGTCAATGCTAATGCATAATTCAGGGAACATCTTACCTTGTGCCGGAAGCATAATCGATCGATTAATAAATAAAAGACTTAGTTTTTGGGTAAGAGTTTGATTAAGATTTATTCTTTATACTAAACTACGGACTTTGAAACTTATTTGTTTCGTTCAAAAACAATAAAAAATAATAATTAAGTGAATTTTTTCAGTTTTTTTAAGAGATTTCATTAAACAAAAAAATCTTACCTGATACTAAGGGCTCCATTGCTGTGACCAAATAAAAGAACCAAGTTTTTTTACACTGTCTTTATTTCCGTTATCTTTCAAAATGACTTGAAATAATAATCGTGAAATTATTTCATGACCAAAATACAGTTGCATGTAAAACGCAAGCTTTAAACACTGTAATTATTCTTAATCTTAAAGCTTGCCTCAAGTGTATTCTTCTAAAACGCTTTAGTTTCTTATTCATCAGATACTGAATAGCATGACAACGAATTGATTTATTGAATAAAAAGACAGAACATTACCCCATCAATAATGTAATGAAATTATGAACATACATACGATGAAACTTTATATTTTACAATCCATATACCATTAATGTAGCTACGGGTCCGTGTATACTGATATAAGTGATTGATATCCGAAACTATTATGGTAATAATATAAATTGTAATCATTTTATTACAAAGTGTTATTGCTATACGTAATTACGTCTCTTTGCTTTGTGTGTAATTCATCATGGGGAAATCACAGGGGAGACATACACAAAAGTTGTGTACTTAAAAAAATTACTACGATTTCATCACTTTTATTCTAAATTGTAGGCCACATGTTTGTAACTGTAAACATAATGAAGATTGTAGCACAAAAAATTCATTAATAAAACAGTTTACTATGTATTAAACAGGCCAACAAAATATAACATTTTCTCTAATTATTTATAAAATTGCAGTTTTGGGCTTATTTCAGTGCATTGATTTCGAGTACACTATATTTTTAATTTTTTTAGATTTGCCTCCTTTAGACGATTTAATGTGTACCTACAAAACAACATTCGGTTTATTGAAAATACATGTTATTGCGTTCTTTTATGAAGTTATTTTTTAGAAATTTGAAATTATATGCAACTGACATTACACGCGCGTACACATTGTAGTCTATTTCGATTAAATTATTATTTTTTTAATCGCCCTTTATTTATTATTTCAATTTCCATATTTCCTTTGTTCTAATGTTGACCCAGGAGGTCAATAGGCGTGTCACGTGATGATATTTTAATTTTTTTTTTCAAAAATTTGCGCTGCGCATTCGTTTATAACCTTTTGCACATGCGCTTTAGAACCACTGTGGCAAAAGCTGCAGAAAAATGGCAGCCGCTGTGAGTGGTCCTGTAGGTCCAATTAATCAAACAAATTTAGAAAAAGTAGAAAGGTAAGTGTACAAATTGTGTAAAAGATTTGAAGCTTTGCATGATTCGACTTGAGTTGTACTTGCAACTCTTTATATTTTAATGTTACACGTTTTTTAATGAAATGGTTGATGGGTGTAGCAACCTGGGAAAAATCAATAAGACGCCTTGAGGTCATTGTCGTTTTTCTTTTCAGTTTTTTGAGCGATCCGTTGTACAATGAAAGTATAGAAAGCTCGTTGAATTACAATACGCGGCTATGTATCGAAAGGCGATTGCGACTTCCCTTCATAGACACTCAGACTGGGGTCGCCCAGAATCATTCCTCATTATTTATGCACAAGAGACAGCGGATCCCCGGACTTCTACCAGGACAGATTTATACGTATCCGCGCCAAAGGTGGCGAAAGAAACGAAGACAGTACTTAATAATGAATTCACGGGCCTTTGCAAGAGCGACAGACTCAATGTTGGATGGTGATCCAGATATGCACAATATATCTCAAATTGAAAATCCTGCTCTTCAGGACACTGATAGTAAAGACAGTCAGTTGTTGAAAGATGATTCAAAGGTGTTTTATTACTACTGCAAAAAATTCTTCCGACTAATGAGTATTTTTTGTCTAGGATTGGTATTATGATGATCAAGATATGTTAGAAATGGACGCCTATGATGAACCCGATCAAGATTCTGATCTGGATTATGAGGAAACGTACAGTAAGAGAAGTAAAAGGAGAAAAAATACAGGACGGGTAAGAAATTAATACATTTTCTTTAAATAACGGTTTAGTTCACTTTTCTCAAAATAGAGAGTCAAGTGTTTATTTTACTCTCAAGGGCATATTTTTTTATCAAGAGAATTTTTTAGAATCTTATTTAAAAAACAATACCTAGGGAGCTGCGAATCATCGTCAATTATGAATAAATATCTATTACACATTTTTGAAAACTAAACATAGAGTCGGAATTATGCATTAAAGGAATTGGCTTCACTCCTAGGTAAAGGGGTAAAATTGTTCTTGATTATTTTCTAATATCTTCATTTTTTTCCTAATGTATTAATTAGAAAACATCATCAGTATTGATGAATTAAAATCTTCAATTCTGTTAAATCTGCATTCTTATTGTTAAAATGATTTCTTGAAATTAAGAATTTCTTTAAAAATTTAATGTGAAACGGAGGCACAACAGGTGATAAAGATCATAAAGAAATTAGTGTGAAGAGTGAGAGAGTAAGACGACAAAATCAATTTTTAGCCAATGTAGTAATCCTTAATTTTATTTTCTTTAAAGAAGTTATCAACTAATTTGTATAAATTTATAAAAAAAATAATACAACTTAATAATTGTTAGACCCTTATATGATTACTGATTACTGCTTATAAAGATTCTGATTAAGTGATTACCAATGAAAATGTTTAATCGAATCTGATTTGGTGTTTTTTTTTACACAGTCCAAGGTAAGTAATTTGTAATAGAAATGAATATAAACATACACTATAATTTACTATAGCTGAATTTGTAAAATAAAATAATGGAAAAAAATTTTAGTTGAATTTTTGTTCTGATTCTGATGCTAGTTGCTAGAAAACTTCATCCTATTGATTGAAATTTAAAGTTTTTTTGTATTCCTCTAGTTTTCGTTTTATACAGGGTGAATCCCATAACTTTACGATCCTGACGAATTTTAAATGCAACCAGTAATACATTACTCAATTATAACTTGATTCAAAAACACTAATAATTATAAATTTGTTTGTGATTTGGATATCCCTGACAAACCTAAAAAAATCAGGTTCTTGGTCCGTTTTATCCTCCACAGAGTAACAAAGAACTCGCTTTTATAATCAGCTTCCTTTAACGTTTAGACCAATGTGACATGGTAATTTTAAAATCCGGTTAACCGACGACTTATTAATTCCAGGTTGTCTCCAAATTTGCCACTAGCTGATCTGTCCGGGTTATTGTCCACAGTTTCCACTCTTATTTCATTATCAGGATTCATTGCAGTCTCTGGCGTTTTTGTTTTCCCCAATTTAGACGCAATTCAACCTCCAGTTATCTAAAAACTTTATCTGTCGAAGTGTCGAATGCTAGGCTTCGGATACCCGGCACCGGTACAAATTTTTGGCTGCTACTTAGTCCAGTCACCCTAAATCAATATCATGTCGACCCTTTCGTCATTAGAATACATTTTAGCAATACCTGTTCTGTAAGTCATCATTCACTGACAAATATCTTTCATTGTAAGCGACACTTTTTAGTCAGGTGCAAGTGTCCATGGTGACTGTGCAATAATATTTTACTTACAGCCCGTGGTCTGTAAGTAAATATTACATATCAACGTATGCCATTCGTGTTCCATGAAAAATGATGCACAAGCAAACCTTGCAGCCTCTTCAATATCATCCATTTTTCTATTTTCAGTTGAAATACCTTCAGAACAGTATTGAAGCGTTGATTTTGCAACAAATGTTGATTTAAAGTGATGTTTTTTTTTGGTTTGTATCCCTAACACCAAATGAACGTCACACACATTTTTAATTTGACAACAATCTGACGTTTATTGATTTTTCATAAAAATGCATTCAGAAAATGTTTTACTTTTTCTTATTTGTGCAGGTATTACTAAAAATAGCTTACTAACCTCAAACTGTAAGTTCTTTTTTTGGTCTCGAACGCTTAGAAAACCTCGGTACCCTCGGTTTCCCAATAATGCATTCTCGACCAAAAAAGTTGCACTTACAGTTTGCGGTACGTAATATACTAATTGATTACATTTTGATTAATACAAATGTTTGAAAAAGAATTATCAAGTATAATTGTCATTGATGCAAGGAGTGTCCGGATTTCAAGATAATTAAACATAACTAAGGATATCAAGTTATAAATGAACAATGTATAATGGGTTGCATTTAAAGTTCGTCAGGGTCGTAAAGTTATATGAATCACTCATATAATGTTTATTGATTTATTAATAACTACGGATTGACTTGAACCTAAAAGTTGTGGAATTAATAAAAAGGAAATACATATTTAGTTGTTTTTACATTTACTCTAGTTTAAATAATATATAACAGTTTGAGTATAAGCAAGTTGGAGCATTAATTTCATCCTCTCTCTAAATTGTACAACATTGAGTAAGGTTGGGATATTTTTTATCAAAAGAGAAAATTTTGTTTACAGTCTGTATTCACATATTTTGAAATTGGAAATATTTGTTAATTTTGTTTTAGGGTCGAGGTGGCAATGATTCACCTAGCACTCCTGGAAGAAAAAAGGGAAGTGGCAGAGGTCGAAAAAAAGCGGTTCATAGTTTTGAACCAACGCCTGGCGATCCGGACAAACCATTTGCTTGTGAACGTGAGTCTTATTTCTACTTTTTTCCATAACTTTAATACATAAGGACATTGTTTTATCACGTAACTACCATGATTCAGAATAATTTCGTCATCAAAAAGTTGGAATATGTACTTGTATAATTTCAACTGAGACGCGAAGTGAGTCCCAATTTTTCTATCTATTTTTGATATTAAATATATTGTGGGTTATAGTGCAGTTTATCTTGAAATAAATTCAAAAATTGGGATTCCAGTTTCTATTTTACTGTGTAATTATTACAATGGTTTGATAGATTTTTATGAGTGGTTTTACGAAGCGATAAACAGTTTGATGAAATTTGAATTCAATAATATTCTTAAGCCTGTATTATGGGTATTGGTTTGGTTTGGAAAAAGTACATACTTCAATTAAATTTAAGATTTGGAGTATAATCAACCTGGTTCACCTTAAAAGAAAGAACTCTGTGCTTGAGCATGTAACATTAAAATAATCTTTTAAGAACTATGTTGAAGATGATTTGTAGTTCTCTTAGCAATAATAATGTTTTGAATGCTTGATGCTTAGTACAGCTTCTTCTTATTGTTTAGGCAGGGACTCGAACCGAAACCATGCCATGTGTACATAATGTCTCCTCCTATCGTATATTTTGTGCCTTTTTTGTAGCGGTTCCAAATTTCGGTTCGGGTTCGCTTACCTGGCGCTTTGGTTCTCTTTGAGCTACACCTAGTTTGTCTGTCGCTACTAACAATTGACAACACGTTTAGAGGGCGTATTGTGTGCTTTTTCTTGTCGCAATCCAATTTTTGAAAACAATCGGTTCCAGTCCCTAGTTCTATTCATTTCATAATGATGATCTTCTGAACTACAGTGAGTCTACAAGTATTCAACATGGTGGTATTAAATGCTCGATTTTCCGTATCGCTTGTATACTAACACGTTAATACTTTCCATCTGTCCAACTAATAAATAAACCTGACTGACGGTAAATCTTCACGCGAGTGTAACAAACAGCGTCAAGAAGTGTCGCGTGAGCAGTTGTTACAGATTGATTACAGATTGTGGGGGCTTAATCTTCTCTCATTGTTTCTTCATAAACAATTGGCTTTCAGAAGATGATCGTTTGAAATTCGACTGTAACATAAATCATCGTTAATCGTGTAATCAAAAAGTGGAATTCGGTATTTTTTTTTGAAAAATTTCAGTGTGCGGAGCGCGTTACAAGACTCGACCCGGGTTGACATACCACTACAGCCATTCACACAAAGAGGGCGCTAGTGATGAAAACTCGCGCGACAGTAACGCCCCCACCCCTTCCTCGCAGCTTGGCGCCGCGTTGATGCAGGGCCCCCTCGGCCTCAGCCCCCCAATTATGGGTGGGATGCTGCCGGGGCCCGTCATGCCTCAACCGCCCATGCTGGGGGGGATGGGGGAAGAGGGCCCTACTGCCATACCTCAAGGGCCCGCCATCCAAGGACATGTGTATCAAGATAGTTATGTTTCCTTTTTGAACCAGACACCCGGTACTGCCTTTATAATCTCTTTTACTTTCATTTGAGTGTTATTTGCATGCATGAGTAGTTGGAATGATAAGCTCTATTAGACCAGTTTTACATTTTTATTTAACTTTGTAGTTCTCTTCAGTAATTTGTATTATAATTTATTAACAAGTACCAGTTCTTAATTTTTGGCAGTTAAGTGTATTATTGAAAGTATCAGTTCTTACTGCACACTGACCAATAGGGCACGCACAAGTCAAGTTCTCCCACTTTCCTGGACCAAGGCCACCTGTTTATGTAATTTGTATCGAGTCGAGATTTCTTTTCGTTTCTTTTTTATTTTGTTGTGTTTTTGCAACCAAAACCCTCAAAATATCGGGTATTTCAGTTTGGTATTCACATCTTTCTAACTTTTTTATTTTTGTTAAAAGTAATACAGTAAGCCATATATAATTTTGAATGAAATGACATGGACAAAGTCTATTGGATAGAAACATTAATTTAGCTTTATAATGACATTTGTCAAAACGATGACTGTTAACTTCTTTTTTTTTATAGATTTTTGATAGATAATTTACTTCTAATTTTAAACATGTCACAATATAGCAAAATAATAGTAAACAAATAGAAAAAAATTAAAAAACATAAATTATTTTGGATAAAAATGAGCTAGGTGACAAAAAAACAGCTATTATAAACTCCTATTTATTACTTTAAGCAAAAATACTATTTTTTGGCACTCCCTGTAAATTAAAAGCATGTCTAACATTTCTTGATTAGAGTAACTAGCCATTTTTTGATCAAGCCGCGGTATTTTTTTTGACACTTTAAATTGAAATGAAATTGTTTTCATAATTAACACGTTTTTCTTAAAACTAATTATTTAGATAAAGCAATTTTTAATAATTAATTATTATAGTTGGGCTACCCTGAAGTGGGGGCTGTGATACATATTTCTAATTTGAAATTAATTACTTATCAAATGGTGCAAAAAATATACAGGGCAGGGCGTATTGCCGCCCTGGGCTATTTCATTTTGGCCGCCTCTGTCTGACATTTCTTCAAAAAAATAAAAAACAAAAAAGTTATTGGTTAATTCAAAAAATAAGGGAACGTTTTCAAACCCGAAAAAGGACAATTTTTTTAGAGGGGGACATTTTTTGTCGTACTTTGGAAATTTGTAGCATTTAACTTTTTTGTAAAACAAATCATCCTTCAAAATTTTAAATGGTACCCCACCCCCTCTTGTGACACCTCAAATGAACTGCTAAATTGTATAAACTGCTCGAAAATTTTTAAAAATCTTGGTGTTTTACATCAGCTAAAAGAGTTATTCTAACATCCATCAAACAAATTGTATTAATTATCGAGCATTGGAATCTGATAAAAACAAATCAGTAAATATGTAGGTATCTGCTTTTAACTTTATTTTTTAGTTCTAGCAAAATTCTTTAAAAATGCAAGATAATTCTGAGAATTAAATTAAAACACCTGAAAAAGTTCTTTGTAATGTCATTAAACATGCACTAGATTTTTAAATGTCTCCTTTATTTTCTAAGATTTCTACTAAAAAAAACACATTATGTTTATTTAAAAAGTTTTTGTTTTGCAAAAAACGTATCCATTTTCACAACCACTTCACCTAATATTGCGATGTTGCTGACTTTTTTCAAAGATATTTTTCTGTATTGTGTACTATTCAGGCTTTTTCTACCACTACTCATCGTGAATTTTTTATAGTATCAACTGAAACTACACCTAAAAACTTCTTAAAAGTCATTAGCCAAACAAATTAAAATACAACGAAAACTAAAAATCTGATCATTTGATTTAAAAAAATACAACACTATTTTTTTAATCAAAATATAGATATTTTTGCTAATTCTGCCGCCCTGGGCTATAATAGCCCATTAAGCTCATTTGTAAATATGCCACTGATACAGGGTGGCATTTGAGAAAAAAAGTTGACAGTCACAGTTTTGATATGTCATCGTAAAGGTAAATTTACAAAACCATATAATGGTTTTTTGTTCACAAGGGTGCGAAACATTCGGTATACAAAAAAGAAACAAAATGAAACAACGACTCCAAACAAATTACATGGAGCAACTTGATAGTTTTCTGGAAGAAGAGTGGGGAGGGCCTGTGGTGCACGTCCCTATTTAACAATTATTATGTGTTATCAAGAGTGTGATTTGAGCATGAGTGTATCTTTTTATTTTTATTTTTTTCAACGATGGAAATCTATACCAACAGATTACATGACAGACGAGACGAGATAATCTATTGGGACTGATTTTTCATCGATTTTTGATTGAGGTGACCCGTTTCATGACTTTTTATTGTATCCTTTTTAGAAGAAAGATAATGGTGGAGTTAACAGAACTGTATCCTACAGGTACACCGGGTCGTCGAGGCCGTCAGCCAAACCCTCCTCCACCCTCTATTCCTCCTCAAATCATGCAACCACCGTCACAATCCAACACACCCCCAACGCTACCTCCCAACTTACCACCTGCACAGCCCTCTCCCCCAGTCGATGATCCCCCAATGCCTGTCTTGCTTCCCGAAAAAATCGATCCTCCCCCTTCTACGTCAATGGACTGCGGTAAAGATAAAGCGGCACCTAGTCCGTACTGTGACTTTTGCTTAGGCGATTCAAGGGAAAATAAAAAGACTGGCGTTATGGAGGAACTAGTATCATGTTCAGATTGCGGGAGATCAGGTAAGAACGGAGGAAAAAGCGATGACAAGGGAAATAATAAGAAAGGGAGGAAAAAAAAAGTCTAGTTTAAACTGTTGAAGGTTTAGTTGTTGACCAATTTTTAAGGGGCGTTGGGATTTTATTCTGATAAATGCAGCTAGTCAGCATCAGACTATTTATCACATTTACGGTGCTACTAGATGCGTTTATTTCTATGTATCATATTTATAATGTGGGTCCTATACCTGATGTTTTAAGAACATTCGTAACACCACTTTATCAAAATTTTAAAGTAGCGAATTGTTGTAAAAACTGTGTAAATGTTGCGTCTTAGTATTTTTCTGGTAGTTGAATTGCTGAAGGACCAATACTGGGCATTTATATATTATATACTTTTTGTCAAGATTATTAAGTTTTAGTACTAACGAGCTGCCAAAAATGTACAAAATTATCAACTTTTCTTTATTTAAGCTCAAACTTTTTTTTGTCTGTGATAAATATTCTAATAGATTAAACTCGAATTTTGATCTGATGATGATTATGATAAGACGAGGAATCTCATTTGTCTCACATAAAAAGCCCTCTAGGATATTTTACATTTTAATAGAATGTAGTCAAGGAGCAAAAGTAAAAAAGCTTGAAGCAGACTCAACAGTTTCTTCATTTATTTGTGAATAATCTGAACAATAATTTTAATGTCCAGTATTACACGTTAATCAGTTCCTTTCTATAATTACACAAACTATTATTTCAAGCAGTTGATTTCGACTATTAAAACTACCATTGATTGTTCATAGTTATTTTAATCTATAGTTAATTGATATATTATAGATAAACATTAATCAACTGTATCGTGCTTTAAGCTAAGTAAAATTAGTTAAATATCTTGCCAGATAGACTGGATTACCAAATATTTAATTTTTAGTTGGGTTTAATTATATTCAAAAAAATCCATATTGGATTGTCTTCCAAAATTTAAGGATTTATTTATTTAATTTAGTCAAGGCTTATTTATTCATATTAACGTTAATTTGTATATGGGCAATACTTAAAGATACTGTACAATTTTAAACAAAAATTACACTAAAAAGCTAACACTTAATTAAGCTCTATGAGGGCATTATTTTTGACACAACGTCGTGATACGGATATTGGAGATGTTAGTTGGCATTGTTTGTAAACACGAAGCTGGATTTAGTGAAATATTTTAGTCACTTTTAAGACGTAATAGTTGAAAACGGCATAAGACAAGATAATGGACATATTTGTTACAAATTCCCCATGATAATGTAAGTGAAACTCTTTAAATGTCTCAGTATAATCGTTATCACTCACTTTCATTATTGTGGGCTTTCAAAGACTTTGACTTATGTTATTCAACTATTTTCTAACATTATTCTAGTGGCACTATCTTTGTGAATATTTTTATATACTGACCTTTAAGCAGTTTGTAGTTATGTCTATTATTTAATGTTATTTAACGTTTATCAAGTATTGCCGAGACTACAAAGTAAAACTATTTTAGTCAATTCGTTCACATAGTTTAATAATTATGTGCTGTAGTAAATGAAACACTTGTATTTGAATGTTTTTTACACCAAGACACATTGCATGTAAAATGTGTGCTGTAAAAAGCATCCAAATTTAACATACACTGATGAGTTGTAAGAACAGTTATTTTCCAAGATTAATATTATTGAAAAGTGTATCGTGAAAATCGTGCAATAAAATGATGCCAATACAACAAAATGTTGTTGTTAATTTTTCAGTGCTGAGGATTGGTGCACTTCAACTTATGTACATTTTTCTATAACATTTTTTCTAGTTATTTTAATGCATTGAAATTTTGCTATTCAAAATTCTATTATTTTGATGCATTCAAAATAATATTAGAGAAAAATTACGTAACTTGGAAAGTCACTGTTCTTCGGCACTCGGTACCCCCCTTCCCCTCCATCACCCAAGGTAAGTAAATTTTACCAGAGCAGGGATTTCTCAAAGAGGCGACACTTGTAAATCCTTTGATATTTTTCGAATTTCTTTGGAAAAACTAAAACGAACTATTTATTTTAATAAGTTTTCGCCATTTTTTGCATTACTTATGCATATATCTTTCGAATGAGAATTTAACGTTTTATCTGCCTTTTTTTGTTTGTCTTGTGTTCATTGTTATTTAGATACTAGTATTTTTTCTTTTCATTGTTCTTAAAATTTAGATGGACTTTCTTGTTTAACTGTTGCCTTCTTGAGGAATGACACTCTTTAATTCTACATACAGCACATGATGAGCCAAGCAACTTTTAAGGCTGAAGTGTTGATCTTTTACTTTAATTTTTGATGGAAATATAAAGACACAAAAGCAACGGAAATTCTTTGAGATTTTACAACAGAAAACAAATGAATTTTAGCCTAAAAATATAAAGTTTAGTGCAACTTCTTATGAAATTTGAAAAAATGTAAATTCAAGCTAAAAAAGCTTTGATACTTTAAGTAAAATGCTAACAAAACAATTAAGAACCATGTGACCCTAGGCAATGCTGTTGCTTAGTTACTCGGTCATGTGGCTTTTGATTATTTAAAATTAGACCGACACTGTATATTTCAAAGCATATAAAATTAGATGCTTAAAGGTAAGCTAAACTGAAACGTGTTTATTTGCTGGGCTTCGTTTTAAGATTTAGAACTTTGACCCGGATCACGTTCCTTAACGAATCTTTTTCAGGACACCCTTCTTGCCTCTTATTCACCGAAAACATGAAAATATCCGTAAAGAAATATAGTTGGCAATGTATTGAGTGTAAATGTTGTTCCGTGTGTGGTAATTCGGACAACGATGTAAGTTTAAAGTTTTGTTACACGATTCGGTGTAATAATTTTTTTCCAGGATCAGTTATTATTCTGTGACGACTGTGACCGTGGTTACCACATGTATTGTCTCTCTCCGCCTTTAACAGATCCTCCTGAGGGATCGTGGTCCTGCAAACTGTGCATCGAGCAATTCCATAAGTAATTATTTTCAAGTGTAAACAAGTTACTTAAATGATAATTCGAAGTTTTCCATTTGTTTCAAGTGTAAATTAAAATTAGATTTAGTTTTAAGTATTTTTTTTATAAATTAGTACTTAGGATAAGGTTAATTATATGCACTAGGTACTTAACATGATTAACATAGTACTTAAAAATTACTTTGGCCTACACTAAACTACTTTCATACGGTTTATTTTCTAAGAGTCCATTTCTATTGTAGCTACCTCGACAAATTTATTTATAAGTACCTATCGACATAAGTTTTGCGACGATACTTTGTTTTTATACTTTATATTCAACTGTGACAATATTTTAACAAATTATATATTTTTCATGTATGATTGCCCATGTAATTACTTCCATGGCAAGAAATATGTGTACAGAAAGTGTGTTTAATTCTTTGCGGTTCCCCATTCTCAGACTGTCTTTACTAAAACTGGTCGAAAAATCGCTGTTTATTACGAATATTAATTTTTAATGGCTAGGTTAGGCAACCAATTATACACTCCACTTTTGAACAAAATGAGCAGCTGGATGCAAAATCGTCCCCCTTGTTAGATTTCATTAATAAAACGTTATTTTCAGCACAAGACCTTCAAAAGTTACTATAAGTACGAGTCGTATGCATTTCTGACTGAGCGGCGTCTTTGATACGAAACGTTGCAATAATACGTTGATAAGGTTTTATTTTAGAGCGTAACAAACAACTCAGCTTTAGATAAATAAGAGAGTGTTATCAGTTTGGGCTCCAAAATTCATCAACTGTCTTAAAATTGTCGATAATCAGCCCGAATAACGTGTTTTTCCAAATCGCATGACGATTTGGATTTCGAATTGCGCGCGCTAGGAAACAGATGATTTCTGACTTGTGCTTTTGTTGTGACTCACATCCGATTCGTGTCCTAATACTGTACTGGTTTGTTGATTCTCGCCTTGTTTTTTCGAAAATCTCTTCAAAATTTGTGTTTTCGATGCCAGTTTTTTTCGTAGTGCTTCTGTACATCACCGTCCACGAATTCAGGTAAGTATTGTGCGGAAAAAACCGTGCTAAATGTTGTTTTTTGGCGTGAAACTTGAACAAATATGTCACCAGAAGTTCCTTGAAAAGTGTTTCATAAAATTAACGTTGGAACGCAATACGTTCGAAGTACGCAACAATTATTGCTTTTTTTTCGTTATTTGTGTTCCAGACGATTGTTTCTGCGTAGTTTTTGATCATTTTTGCTGTCCGTGGGGGGCACAACCTATATTTGCCCAGTTCTTTGTTTTCGTAGGTGCATGATATGGCCTAGTGATGCCCAATTTTCCAAAAAATATGACCCCTGCTAATGTTAGCTCTTAGAAATGTGCCCGTTGTAGAGTTTATGAGGCACGGAGATATTTTTGTTGTGCATGGAGAGCGTTACTTTTTTAATTTCATTGCTATGAGCAGATGTTGTAAAAACGCCCCAACTGGGTTTGTTTGTAAATACGTTTCAATGAGCAGACGGTTTTAGAACCATTTCGGACATTTTGGTTCTAAAAATGACTACTTTTATTTCACGTTAACTTTTGTTCCCAAAATAATTCAATGATTTTACAAGAAGAAACTGGTCGAGAGCTGGGTTCTGACATCATTTCGCACAAACTTTGCAAATGCAAATTTTTGTTGTATTTACTGTCACAAGTACTAATTTTGTACTAAATACTGCATTGAAATGTTTAATTTTTAAGAAACTGATATTCTTTTTATTTTCTCAAATGAATAATACTTTGAAAGTGTTTTCGTGTTTTTTACAAGAAATGTGTTGTATTGAAAAGAATGTTTAACATTTAAATTGCTGTTTTATCGAAAAATGTTAAAATATTTTATCTTTGTACTGTTTTTCTACTACTGAACAATGAAGAAAATATTTACATTTCACAATAAAAGCAGAATTTTTGTTTTATGACTTACGCTAAAACATTTTTTGCGAACTTGTACATTGATTATTATTTAATACATTAATTACATAAATATTTCACCAGTAACTCGAAAAAATTTGTTAATTGTTCGTTAATCGTTAGGTTATCATGTAATAAACACAAACAACGATAAAGGTGTTGATAATTAAGAGTCAAAAATTAAAAAATGTCGCTCAAATAATCAACAACAATAAGACGAAATCTGTTTACAAAATTTTTAAGATCGTCAGACAAATACCGTCAAAAATACAAATTGAATTAATGTCAACAGGCATCTGCGTCCTAAATTTTTGAATCTGATAACATCGTAATCAAAAAGGTAGCTTTGATTAGTAAGTTGTAATTTTATTTAATGAAAAACTTTAGGGACGGTTTACACATTTTTTATTGAAATTAAAAAAAAAATAATTCGCTCTTTAAATCGCCAACTTTAGATTAAAAAATTCTGCATTGTAATATTTGTTTTTGGGTAACACATTTTTAAAAGGACTGTTTTCGTAAAAAAAATATTTCTTCAAAAACTAATCAAGATCGATCAAAAAAATAAAAAAGTATGTGTTGTTAATTTGTTACTAAAAACTTAAATTTTTAAGGTAGACTTCTCGAAAGTAAGATTTGGATGTTGATGAGGCTTTTTATTAGATGATTTTTGGTCGAAAGCACGTGTTGTAATAAATAAAATGACAACTTGTAAATGTGTTGGAAATTCCAACTTTTCAAAACCCGTATTTGTATGTGTTTACAGGTAAAGAATAATCTTTTTTGGCATAATGATCTTGTGGTTGCATTTTGTACAGCAATTCAGTTCTCCTTGACGGACTCGTGAGTAACGTCACGTACAAAAAGGATTTTCAATGATCGTGATTCGAATTTTTTTCCAGATCTTTTATTTCTGTTGCAAATTGAGATCTGCCATTTTGTATGAGATTGTATTTCGGTTCAGCTAGCAACAAAATATTACCCAATAAAAACTTGATCACATAATGTAACATAATAATAAGACTAAAGATAATAGGGGCCCATAATTTACTTTTCATGATATCACCACAAACCATTCTCGTTCGTTGCATTTATTTTGTAAGTCGTCTTTACAAATGTAATCTGTGAGCAAAGAGTTTTCTAATTATAAGTGCTAATGTTTTTTCGTTTGGTTCAAGGCGAAAATATTGCTTTTTCGGTAGGATTCGTTATTTTAGTTTGGAAACGTTTTGAACTCGATTTGTAATTTGAAATTTCCACTCTGCTGGGACATAATAACATCTTTCTTTTACGACAGATGTTCGGCAGAGTCTAGTTTTGCCTAAATAAGCGGATGTCTCATATTTAGTTCACTTGACCCTATTTATTTAAATGTGGGGTCGATTTTTAGGGAAATTTTAACGATTGTTTCAGTTTATTCTGTTTTTTATGTCAAACAATTAAGTTTTAAACGTCATTTCTGAAGAGATTGCAACAATTTGTAAGCAGACCTTTATCAGAGTCATTCTGAATAGATTAAATTTTAAATCGTTGTAATTTTTATCATGTGACAAACTGTAATTACTGTGAAAATCGTTCGCCTCATTCTGTGTGCAACTGTTACCGTGATTTGGGATTTGTACGACAGCAATTTGAACTTCAGGTTCCCCTTCAGAGTAGGTTAAAAATAAACGCAAGAAAAAGCAGATAATTTAAGATTAATCAATCTCTGTGATGCGAGGTTATCAAATGAACGTTAATCTAATTTTTAAAAGCACCTACATGGCAATTTTCAACTGCGTATTGTAAAATAAGTGAAAAGAATTTTGTGCAAATCTAAGTGCGATAAAGTTGTAACAAAGCTGTCATTTCCTTTCAGATAACCTTTGGTAACTTTTATTCGGTTTACGTCTTCATTTTCTCCCCTGATGTGAAGGATTTTGTTAGAATACGAAATGAAGGAAGAAATTTTAGCTGCTGTTATGTTCTTTATAAGGTTCATTGAGAAAAGCGACAAGTTCCCTCAAGACCAAATCGAAAATTTCAAAAAGCATCTAACCGAACTTCTCATGGAAAGGTAAGTTGTTTTTTATTATTCATCAAGTTTCATTCTGCGCGCTATTAATCATAGAGTCAAGTAACACAACTAGCTGAATAGTGAACTGATAACAATACGTGCCTACGAACTTTGTAAACATTACTTTAAATAGCAAAGAACTTTGACTTTGTAGATTAAATATTATTGTTCTACGTATGGTTCAGTTAAAGGTACGCGTACTATTACGTATCATAATGTAGTACGATATTTAACTTTGCGACTGTTTAAAGGTCCAGATTGAGTAATTTGTAATTAATTTTTTATGTAACAAAACGTCAGAAAGCCTTGAGAGTTTACTTGAAATAATAATCTTGGACATAACAAAGAAGCAGGGAACGTTAAATTGTTCTAATTGGTTTCTTCTATTTTTTGTTTCTGTTACCAAACTTTATCTTATCATTTTTATCTTGTCTTTTTGGGCTTAGTGAACCAAACAGATTTAAAATACGCACCTATTTATTTACTGAACGATTTATTATTACATCAGTAAGTTATGAACAGGTATGGCTAAATATTTTGATTAAACCGATTGAATTATTAAAATATTAAACAGTTAGCATAATAGAAATATACTCTGCATGGTAACAACTGATCGAATAAAGACCATGATATAATAGCGTTTTTTGTGAGTAAATAGCATCAGTAACCTGAAATCTGACTGAAATTATTCAGACTTACGAAACTCTCTGCATTCATTTTAAATTAACGTTTTTAGTTTCACATTTTACGTAAACTGTTTATAAAATAAAGTGGCTACACATTTAAAGTTTAAATATTTATTCCTTACAAGTAATTAAATTGACGCATTACATTGTAAGTTTAACGTTGATAAATGTTTTAAATTGAGGATTAAAAAATGTATACGATTGTGTGTGTACGTATCATTACAAAAGTTAATATTTAAACAGTAGTGAAAGTAGTAAACAAAAGAATAATGCAAGAACATAACGAATTAGTGTCGAACAACCAGCATAATGTGTATGAAAAGCTTTATTGTATAATTTATTTGAATGGGTACAATTCTGTTGATGATGTGGAACTTTCTTTATTGTATAAAAAGGGCGTTTTAAATCATTAACACAAGTCAAAATTAATTAAACCTTTGACATACTTTCGGAAAAGTAGCTTTCTGAAAACGATTCGAAATTTTTTCAATGAAAATATTTTATTAATAATAAAACTAGGTTAGACTTACAAGTATTATCTTAAATTTTGTAAATTGTTTAAACCAAGACTGTGCCAAAAAGTAGATTAAAGTGCGTTTGCGGAAGAAAATGTCTTTCAGTTGCTTGTAAAACAGAAACTCTTTGTTTAGAAAATGGATGCATTAGGATTAATGATAATTTAGTGTAAAAATGGTTGTGAACTTTGGTTGTTTTCTTTTTTATTCTGGATTTTTAATGTAATCTAATAGTCTAGAATTTGGCACTTTTTGGGTTAGTACAGGTCAAAATGTAAATTGAAATTTAGACTTCGACAAAGATGCCTTCTTTAAACTTATAATTTTGTTATACATTTTAAACTCTCAACTAAACAAGAAAAAAACAAAATAAACGAAGTTGTGGTGAAGAAAATAGAACATTAAATAATATTTTTAAAATATTTCAAAAAATGTGGTATGATAACGTAACAATAGCCGGAAATGGGTTAGAATACTTTTTCACTTGCTGATAGGAGTAAAGGCAAATGTGGTTGGATAAAAATATGCATACGTGTTGTGAACAATGGTAATCATTAAATAAAAATTTTGGATTTATCATTTTTCAATAACTAAAAATTGTAAATTTCTAATTATTGAAATGGGAAATGTCATAAAAATATGGTTACTTAACGCCAGGTATATTGAATTTAATTTGCACTAATTTAATTTATTAAAAGTAAAAGTTTTCGTTTGTGAATGTCGAACATTTTAATTTCATTCAATTGCTCGTATTCATAGGAGAATGATGTGCATATTACCATTCTTTTTATAACAATACTTTATTATTGACACTACCAAACCTGAAAATAATACAAAAAATCACCTTATCTTTATTGTACCAATAAACTTAACGATGCTTATCTTCTTGACATGCATTACTTTCACCAGTTTTCTAAACATCAATACGTTTGTGATTGTTAGGACTGATAAATCATAGCCATAACCTTGAACTTCTTTGTTATTCTAGGAGCGCAAATGATTATTACCCAAAACTTGTAACGAAATTTTTCTAATTGTCCTACTCGGTGTGTTACTGTGTTGTTTTAGCATTAGTAGAAGGTCGAAAAAAATAGTTTCCCATGGTAGTAAACAGACTAGTCATAATAATTGAAGCGTAGTAAAATTTTAACTCCTGTAACTAACATTGAAAGTAAAGCGTCACGGGTTGTGATTGATCACCTTCGTTTGCGTTTTTGCGCTATAATTATTCATTGATTGGAACATTTCAAATTCCGAAATTGAATAATCCCCAACGGTCACGTAATTGACGAATTTTTCGATTACGACAGATTTGAGAAGCATTGGTTTCCGGAACTGCCAACCAAGGGTCAGGCATACCGATGCATACGCATCAACGGTGTCAGTCCCATCGATTTGACCTTAGAACGTGCTGCCAGCAAATGTGGTTCGTCCTACAGCGATCTTCGATTGCCCACCGAACTTACGGTGTGGGTTGACCCTAGTGAAGTATGCTACAGGTAATGATGAGTCGGCAGTTTCCTGTTTCGGGTCACTTAATTGTGTTTTTGTGGCAGACTTGGCGAATCGGAAGGTTCGTACTGTACGTTAGCTACTTTCCCATCAGAGAACCGTTCTTCCTCATCTGAGAATTCGACTCCAAATTCAACTCCTCCTTCGACTCCTCTCCAGGAAAAACTGTTACGTAAAGTACAAAGACCACCGTATCAAAGGTATTCATCCGACTTTCCCAATAAATATCGTAACCCCCAAAACATGTTCATTTCGCCGTTTCGGGTCAAGACAGCGCATGAGGTAAGTTTTATTTTTGTTGAGCGAAACGAGTTCTTATGCTGTGGTGTCATTTAGGGGAATTTCAACTTGGGATCCAACCGTCAGCTGTGCAGAGGCTCCTATCCCACGAACCCACCGTTCTATAAAAACATGAATATGAATAGAACGCACTACAAGAACGTATGTAGAGTGTAGTAGTTCGTCTCATCTTTTTTTCTCAAGATTGATTAATGGTAGATGGTCATTGTTCATGATTAAGTCACCAGCTCCTATCAGGAATAAAACTAAAATATTTGCAAAGTATACAAAATACTTCCTTCGGAACGAACTGGTGCTTTAAAAATTTACACTTTTATATGTATAGAGTTTCAGGTGCCTTCGTGTCATTATCTGTATATTTTGTAATTTCATCATATTTTTAATCGAGTCCAAACTATAAGCAGTTTGTTTTTAGGTATTATTGAGAACTTTTATTTCGTAATTTTAAGTTTGTTGCTGTGATAAACTTCTGTCATGACAGATAATGCCATTTGCAATATTTTGCATTTTCATTTAAGGTTTTCTCTAAGGAAACTCTCACCCACAATAATTAAAACGTTAAATCAACAATAGTTTGCGTTACTTATATTAAGTATGTATATTTTGAGATTAGTTCCTTTAGTTCTTAAAACTCACGTTCAGTTGTTTTAATCATTGTGAGTGACCCGTTTTCGATTCGAATCTGCATATTGTGATTAGCTTTAATCTTAAAGAATTCTATAATTTTCCACAACTAAGTCATGTGATTTTTGTGTACATATTTGACTGAATTTTTATCGTAATTGCCAAAAATTCTACTATCGTCGGTAGGAGTATCTGTTTGTGTAAAATGACATGCTTATAGTTTGACAGTTGAAGTACAAATTGTTGGAATCGTTCAAAATGCGCATTGTTTTTCATCATTTTGTATAATTGTCTTCGTCTTGTATATGTTTTCTTGTATATAATTGTAAATGTGTTTTTTGTATTTCTGTCGGTAGTCATCGGGAAGCAATTCCCACCAACGCATTTGTGATCATTTGACTTTCATCTATCGTTAATCCATGAAAGTTTTCTTGTTTTTTAACGAAACGCTTGATTTAAGGATTTGTACTTGTAATTTCTCTCGTACTATTATTTTATAAAGTTATTCATAGTTTTTAAGTTCTCATTATGGTATGATTAGTATTCAAATGGTTCACTTATTTTCAATTCTTTTGGTGATCACTCCACCAGTCATGTTTCCAAATCTCCGTGGTCCAATTACATCGTGTCTGTAGTGTATCTGTCTGTGAATTAATTTTTGTACAGTAGAATTATTATGATAGGAATATTTGGAAATGTATGTGGTACAGAATTATCCTAAGGTATTAATGTCTAATTTAGTCTACGCGTAATGTAACTTCGACTGATAATGGTACAAACTAGATTGTGATTAAAGCATTGGTGTTATACGAAAATGGTTATGTTACTTAATGACATTTTTAATGATTCTGTACGATACATAGATGCTAGGTTTGGTTCTAAGGTTGATTAATACATGGATTATTTGAATATCAAACATTAAAACGAAGACTAACAGGGTTTCAGCATGATGGATTAGCAAAATGAGGCCTAAGGTAGAAATTTTTATAATAAATTTTTGTAATTTTTTACTTAGCTTGCGTTAATTTGCATTTAATTTTTAATTAGAGAATGATGGTTTCATTTAATTAATCCACCTGTTACAGGTTTGTATTAGATATTTTAAACAACCGGATTTCTGGGAATTACGTACAAGTTGTCGTCTCGTCGCAGCAAGTGCAATTAAAAAAATTTGAACATATTGTGATATCTACTTCTAAACTCCAAATTTTTAACGTAAATTTTGCAACGCGTATGTAATTCTCCGAAGTACCCACACTTTTCTGTAGAAATTGTATTTAGGATATTAGTGATGTAATATATTGTGTAGCCATAGAAATATATTAATGTTAAATATTGCATTTAAAACCTGGCGTTTTCATTTCGTTTCCTGTAAATCTTGTTTTTTGAACGACAAACAGGTGTTCCTGCTGCATAATCGAAATAATTAATTGAATTACAAGAAAAACTACTCGCTGAGACGGAGTTGAATCTGACGATGCGATGGACGGTCTACTAAACATGAGATTTCACGCAAGGATGAGGCGGCTATTATTATTATTCAAGGTAAGTTCCTCGATATGGGCACTGCGTTTTTATCCAAAGGGGCTTTTATGAGTAGTGGTTGCAACTAGACTAAAATATTCGATTACGATCTGTTTGGTTCCGTATTTTCCATGCTGTGAAAGATTTCGGCGAAATTGAGTCACGAGTTTGTCGTTTTCTTTAGCACTTTTATTAAAATAATGAACGCATTCAACTTTAATGCAAATTTACAACTTATATAAGTTGGAAAAACCATTTTTTGTTAGGTGTGGCGGGATGTAGTCAGATGTTCCGCATCTAGGGGGTCGAACTTACAAATTTATTTATTAAAATTCCGTATAATTGCCTGCGGCTTTGCTTTGTGGTAATTGCAGGTCTAGGTTGTGTCTGCAACGTGTGTCTAAACAATTCTACACATCAGATTGGTACGAGGCTTAAAAAAGAAAAAAATTAATCTTTATTTTTTAAGTTTTTAGAATTTATTTCGCGAGTAACGGTTTGTTCACCGTTCGACGTTGTAACACCAGAATTTAAATGTTTGTCAAGAGCCTTAACGCTTTGATATGCGACATAAATTAAATATAACAAGAAACTGTCAACGTAATTGTTTCATTCAGTTTGGATTTTCCGATCGTATTTTCGTTCTAACAAGGGTGTAATTTTGCTAAACTCCTTTAATTGGATAATTAAATTTTTATCTCGAAACATCTGCATACTGTATTTATCTAATTGTGTTGTTTCTTTGTAATGGACTTAATTCACAATTTATTGTATAACAAATTATGTAATCTGTTACAAATCAAGGTTAATCTTATCGCAATTATTTGATGCATTACCCAGAGGTGGTATGGAATAGCATTTTTACATATGAAAAACGCGCAATTCCATTGTTACAAGTTCCTCAACTAAGATTATCTCGGTCATTTTCGCCATGAAAACATTTATTTGAAACCAAAATATCCACTAGAGCACAGAATCTAATGAATAATTAAAATAAAATATGCTTTGGGATTTATTAGTTGTAATGTCTCAAATCGTCATGAATCGAACTTGATTTTTTTATTTTCACTATTGTAGCATGTATGTAGGATTTTAGATATGAATTATAATTCAAGCCAAAAAGTTTTAGGAAGACCACAATTAATACGAATTAAATAGTATTTCTAGGACTGATAGGTGTGTAATTTGAACTTAAATCCACTTGGTAAAATCTTTAAAGTGATTAGCAGATTACGCTTTTTCATCTTTTTTTTTTTTAATAAAGCTGTTTTCCAACAGAATGTGCAATTTGTACAAAAGAGTATAAAATTAGACTGAACCGAGCATATAACGATAGAGCATTAGATTTGAACGATAGAATTAGATAAAAGAAAGAAAAAAAATTAGTTCAGACTACATAAAAAGGACTCAAAAATTATCCGTACTTTTGGTTTACTCACTTTTAATTTTCCTTGAGACAGGTATGTTTTTAAATCATTTATTTGTTCAAAAGTTTAGGTAAAGATACAATTAAAAAAAAGATAATTAACCTTCGCCTAAAGCGGAAGGAAGCTGGTTAGTCACAGAAAGTAAATATAAAATGAATTATCCACAGTTTTACAATAGGTGTAGATACGCCACTTTTGGTTACATTGAACTTTTCCGGTTCACTACTTCACATTTTATCAAGTTCAGAAAAATAATAAATTCAAAAAATTCCATCCATCAATTATTGGTAATACTGCCTGGTAATTACGCACTAGTAAAGAAGATAGAGAAACAATGTCATACTTGAATCTCCGAGAGATTCTTCCAGTTTTTTTAAGACGAAGGATTTCATGATGGTCATTGGGTTGAAAATGAATCATCAATATATCTGTGCGCATCACTCAAGGATTTATTTCCAATAACAATTCAATACCTAGGTATGTAATCCAAAATCCGGATTTGTGGTCAGAACATTCTTATAATTATAAAGTTTTTATATCAGTATCAAACAAAAAATAAATATAAATGTAGTATCAAAAATAGTAAATGTTAATGTAAATTGAAGATCCCCTTATTATTTTATCTAAACATAAACAAAATAAACTTTTTTCCTAATGTTTGTTTTCAATTAAAAATTTACAAGGCTGGCCATTGACATAAAACAACTTGTATTTTTGCATAATACGGATGGTCTTGTTTAAATTGGATTTTGGGAAGTACCGATTAGTCACTAATCAAACAATTACAATAGACAGCTTTTAACACCAACAAATGCATTGCATAACAACAGCAACAGGTACGTGTTTTTTTAAATTAACTGTAAACCATCTTCGAAGAATAATATATCTGGTGGGGAGGCTAAAGTTTAAACATTTCAAGATCGACACCGGTACATGCCGGTACTAAAATGTATTTTACAATGGGTCTGCGAAACACTTTAATTTTGGTGGCTTTAGTTAGTTCCGTTTTAGCTTGTAAGTAAATATTTTTAGTTTGATAACAAAATTCTTCCATAATTATTTTTGTTGTTTCAATCCACTTGTAAACAATGTAAATTTTAGATTCAGGAGAATTCGTACCAAAATCCTACTACATAATCGACCAAGATGGTCACAAATCCGACGTCGTCTACTTCAGGAGTAAGAGGGACGTGGAATCGTTCCCCCTTTTCCGTGTAAAACGTGGGGGCGGCTCCTCATCCTCTTCACAGAGCTCCGCGTCGAGCAGCAGCAACAGCGGCGCCGGATTCGGGGCTGGGGGCGGCGGCGCCGGGGGCGGTGGCATACCGTTCCAGGGAGGAAGCGGTAATAAAATAGTTTTTCAAGTGACTAACACGCATGCCGAAACATTTACTAATTTCATGGTCTATTTCTTGATCGTGTGATATTCATTTAAAGACTACTTTCCGGGATTCATAGACCCTGGATTCGCTGAATTTTTCAACAACAACTTCGATGCCTTAGCAAAACTTGCCAGTAGTACCGGCGGCGGCGGCGGCGGGGGCGGAAGCGGTGCCTTCGCACATTCTTTTGCCAGTTCGAGTTCGAGCGGCTCTTCGGGGATTCCTGCAGGTTTTGGAGGAGTTGGCGGAACTGCGCAACCCGGATATAAAGGGTAAGATGAGTCAGTGTTTATAAATTGTTATGATCAAAGTATGAAATTATCGGATGGTTTAAGCGAAATCGCCTCAAGAAAAAAATAATATTTTCGTTAAACAACTCATTTTAGTGAAGGCTACCTTTGTTTAACCGAATTATTAGAAATATTTGCTTTGTTAAACAGGTATTGCATATTTGTGAATACCTAGGGATTTTTTCAGCTAAATACACAAGTTTTGGGTTTTTGCCATTTTTTAAATATTTTTAAAAGTCTGTTGAGATATATGATGGAAGAGTCATTTATGCATTAAACTTTACATAAAACAAGTAATTAAACCTGAATTCATCCAATTAACATCAATGAAATTAACATTAATATTTATAAATATCCATGTTCTAATTTCTAAGTATTGTGTTCTTTTCCAGGCTTTTATAATAACAGGTAATGATTTATTTGAAGTAAACGTGTGTATGACTCGGTTATTGACGACTAAAACCTGTTAGTGATAAAGATTTAATTTATTTGTGTATTTCAATCCAATCAATAATAAAAACCTAATTATATGTACTCGTATCATGTAATCTGTGATACTAATTAAACACCTTAAAGAAAATCATGAAGGGTGTTTAATTTTTCTAAAGATAGATTGGACTTTGTAAATACAAGAAGAGTTTTAATAAGAGATTTTTATGCTTTAATTTTGATAAAGACAATGTATGAACTTTAGAATTGTAAAAATTAAAAAGGGGAATTTTGCAACTGATGCAGTTTATTTCCACTCAGACATTCAATGAATTAAGCAAAAGGGAAAAACAAATCGTACAGCGAACAAATAATAATTGAGCAGAATGTTCTTTTTAAAAATCAGTATTTTACACAAAATCGAGCACTAAACTGAAAAGCAAATAAAATTGAATATTTTTTTTAAATTAATGTATTCGTGAAAAACACATTGCAGAATCTGAAAAAAAATCTGCAAAGGTTTGTTCGTGTAATAGTTTTCTGGTACTAATTTTTTGTTTTTGTTCATAACATGTGCAGTACCTATTTTATGACATTCTTTTTTTCAGACCAATTTTGTTTTCTCGTTTTGGTGAAGATACTGGTAATGGTGTTAAAGTTTCAAGTAGCGCTCAAGGACCCAGAGGAGCCTTTAGTTCGAGTTCGTCATCGATTGACAGTGATGGAAAAATAAAATATTCTGTGAAATCTGGAAAATACTAGTACTCGCATTTATGTAACTTTAACATTAGGGATGATGTATTATTATGTCGGTACAATAAAGTATAAAAAATAGTTCTTACCCAGGACTGTGAACACAAACATGTTCATTTGATTTTTATGTGGACGACTAACACCTGTAGATATTTTGTTTCAAATTTTTAGCATAAACCCACTGATTTTGTATTATCTTTATAACAATAGTAGGTATTCAAATTATTAAATTCGTCGCGACGTTTCGATACCTTTATTGTATCTACTTCAGGCTAGGAATTTTTGCTTGTGAGGTATGGCACAGCTAATGAAAACCTATGTCTCCAAAGGGGCGTTCCTACGGACCGATTTTACTTGTTTAATTTACAACACTTGATTAAAAATCATTGTAAAAACCTTTGTTTCACCCAAGTTGATCAAGTTTTTACGATCATTTTTATTGAAGTTTTGTTGATCAACTTCAATTGAACAACTAAAATCGATCCGTGAGAATATCATAACGAAATTTAGTTTGTATTCAGAAAGTCTAAATTGACCTGTTTTATTCAAAAAGGTTTAATAATCATTCTAATTTTTTTATTGTGATAAGAATAACTGTTCTGCCCTGCTAAGCAAAAACGTCGTAACTACTTTTAAGAAATTTTTGAGTTATTTGATGTTTCTTAAATTTTCTATTGCACCTTTATTTCATATACCTATGCTAGAAGTATGGAATTGTGAATTTTAATGAACAATTTATTTATAAAAATGATATTGACATGCAATTTTATAGATACCTTTTTAATTAAAGCGTTTTTCGATATACGACAATTGAAATAAAAATTTTCTTGAAATTATACTAAGCAAAAAGGTCGTAACTACAAAAAACATTTATTAACGAAATTTGAACTATAGAAATCTAGATATTAAAATAATAAATTGAATCAATGTAAAAGAACAACCAATGCTTATAAATATGAGAGTAATATTATAATGTCTAATAATAATAATAATGAATACTTAATCAAATATATTTTTGGGGCTAATAATTGTTCCAAAAATTAAACGATTTTTAAACGTTTTCAAGAGTTCCAGTTTTTTCCAATAGAGACTTACCATTCGGTCTGTTTTCCGAGCGGGTTTTTTAAAAGTAGGTATATAGTCATTTTTTTAAATTTGGCCGAAGTTACAAAATTTAATTCGATAAATTCTTTGAGTTTGATGTCCTAAGTTCTGAAAAAATCTGTCACATCACATTTCCGAAATAGTATTTAATTAATAATACCCATCTAATTACTTATTTATACAATTTTTGTACCTCGACTAAAAGTTAATTATATTTTGTTAAAGTTTTAAGTTTCTTACCTTATTCCAACCAAAATATCAAATATTTTGATTCTTAAAATGTTAATTACAAGTACTTACTACACGTTAAAATTATGGTATAATAGATTATTTAACAAAATTTGAGTTCTTTATTAGGTTTCTCAATTATAATGAAGGCTTAATAAATTTTTTTTTGAAATACGACTTTCTTGCTAAGTAATTTGGTAGAAATTTCACATGTCAAATTTTACTAGGCGTTTTTCCTTGTTAAAATTATAATAATCTATTAGCTGTTTCAAAACTATAAAAACGCCAACGTAGCATTTTACCAAATTATTTTCTTAAATAAGATTGATAAAAATGTAAAATAGTTATTAATGATTAGATCTCTCATTGAAACTATAAATTACATTAGCTATTATTTTTTTGAAGTGCATGAATAATTTATAACAGCTAAATTTGAGAGAAAATGCGACGTTGGCGTTTTTATACTTTTGAAACAGCTAATACAAAACTAGTGTAGAATAGCTGCTTTAGATGCGAACTACTTTCATGTTATCTCTTTAACAAAAAATGCAGATACGACGTTCTTGCATAGCAGGGCAGTAGCTGCTTTTCTGCAAAGTCGGTATTTATTTCTTGTTCAAAGAACGCACCCTCAAAACATCCTAGAGCTCTAATACTCTTTTATGAAGACTACAAAAATAGCAGTCATTGCTAATTTTTATTTTTAAATGTATCAAGCAACAGTTTTTTTTATTTGCTTCTGTCACAACTATGCAACGTTACGTCGTTATTGATTTTATAATATGTTTGTTTTATTACAGTTTTTACAAATTCCAGTCAGAAACTTTACACAAAATTCCTCAATTTGAAATTTTGGCGGCAATCCTGTCGCTCGCAACTGACATTTGACAGTTGACAATTGTTGTAATCAATTGTCAAAATTGCGGCTGGTGGCTACGTAAAATTTATCGACGTCGACGATTACGTTGTCTACGTGTCTGTGTACCACTTTGAGAAACTCCAAAACCAGCCAAAACATACGTTCACTCTGTGTCGTGGAAGCAGTGGTGTCGGAGCGTTGTAGTGGTGCTAACAGTACAAGAACACAAAAAGAAGCAAACCGTTACAATTTCACTTACCGTTATTAAGAAAATAGTCTATTTAACACAATTTTAATTAGTTAATAAGTATAATCGAGTAAAGATGGTCAAACCAGTCAGGAAAAACTCAAACAAGAACCCCCCAATTTTGAGTCACGAATTCATCATCCAAAACCATGCGGACATCGTCTCCTGTGTGGCTATGGTGTTCGTGGTGGGCCTTATGGTCCAAGTAAGTGTTTTTTTAATTAATAATTTGGCACATATTTGAGCAAAAATCACACATATGCTAATCCTAGGCCACATCGCCCCTAGCTTCAGTCTTCATTGCGCTCCAACACAACGTAACAGAAGCTGGCGAAATTCCTTTATACAGTCCCGGGATTAAGGACTGGGCAGCTGTTTTCTTCTACAGCTTGATCTGTATCGTGATTCACGCCATTATCCAAGAATATGGACTTGATGTAAGCAATTGTAATTAATTTCGTTCATTTTTTTCATTTATTACTATTTTTAGAAAATTTCAAAGAAGCTGCATTTGTCCAAGTCAAAGCTTGCTGTTTTTTCGACCAGTGGCCAATTGACCGTGTTTTATCTAATTTCGACATTCTGGGGGGCTGATATTGTGTTGAAGGAGCAATATTTGCCCGAAATTGCGCGACTTTGGTCCGATTATCCCGCTCCAATGACTTTCCTCGTTAAATTATACATTATCATACAACTAGCCTACAGTCTACATGAATTACCTGAACTGTATTTCCAACGAGTAAAACGCGAAGAATATTCAGCAAAAGCCGTCCAGAGCGTTGCTACTCTACTTCTTGTAGCTGTCCCCTACTTCTTAAAGTAAGTAATCAAGTCCTTATTCACCTGGTATGAAACGCATTGTGAAAAATGATCACTTCCTAGAGAAATTAAAAAAAACTTTCGTTTGATAATTAATTATTAACAGGAACAGGCGATCTAATTATTAATAAAAAAGTTATTTGCTAACACAATAAACATTCTCTTTAGGGGGGAAAACTCAAGAAAACCAAAAAACAGGACATAATTAATAATTAGGTACACTACACTACTATAACACTACACAATAAAAATAAAATTTTTAGCTTTTTCCTGGTTCTTACTAATTTTGAGTCGAGAAAAAATAATAAGCCTATGAAAATTTTTCGTTAGCTCTTGTTTTCAAAATAGGCAATGGCAATGGCAACAGCCCATAAAAAATCGCTTTATATCGGATGTGTTAAAAGTCTCGGATACGCTCTTGGGAGTGGAGACTAGTAGCTTTATTGACCACTAAACAAATATAAAAAAAATATTGCTCGTTATTTAAGATGCAGCAGTTCGTAAAAGTTGCAAAAAATGCATACTTCAATGTGGAATTGTAGGATTAATGATTTATTTTAATGTTTAATTGATTTATTATCTAATTTTTCAAAAACAATTGTAGGAAAGCATTTTCTTTGGTTTTTTAAATGAGTTTAAACCACCAGTTTAAAAGTAGAGCAACAGTTAGTAATGTTACCATTGTAATACTATTGGTTAATGTATTTTTCTAAACGGATAAAAATAGGTGTGCTTGTACGGCGTTGCCATTTTTTGATTTTGATTTCAGTCTTTGTTTACAAAACGAAAGGTTCCGTGAATTTTTTTTAATCAAAAATAGTGTTTTGTATAGTTCTATAGAACACATGTGTGTGAAA
Source organism: Tribolium freemani (assembly GCA_939628115.1). NCBI lineage: Eukaryota > Metazoa > Arthropoda > Insecta > Coleoptera > Tenebrionidae > Tribolium > Tribolium freemani. Next base: position 10,449,605 of record OW626785.1, on the reverse strand, counting down.
ATAACTCTAAAAAAATATTTAGACAGGTTTTAATAATTCAATTATTATTAAAGACTAACAATAAATTAGACAATGGAAATTAAAATTTCTTGGCCTTGTTTAACAAGAAATACAACATTTATAACGGACGGGACAGCAAAAGATACGAAGATAAAAAATAAAATTACTAATCAATTTACTTATCGATTTCGATTTTCTAAACCACCAGAAACACTCTTCAAAAATTATTCAACAGTTGTAGTACGTCAGCTGTCAACAGTATTTTATGTTATAGCCTACAAGGCAATGTTATGTGAATTTTAGAATCCAATGAATTCTTCAATTTAAATGATTATCCTATCCCATTTTAAATCCACAACAAAAAACTCCTTTGTCGCAAAGCTATTTTTGAACCCGAAACATTTTCATTGTTGCCTTGTGCTATCAACAAATGCGATATCTGATGATCTAATATTGTAGTCCTCCATATTCTTAATCTAATGTTTTTTTCTAATTATTTCCAGTTTCAATCGTCTGCTTGTTTGCCTCTTGGTTCTCCACCACAGCTCCGAATTGTTTTACCACATCACCCAACTGATCCAAACAGTTGACAAAGATGAGAAATTTTCAAAGGGTAAAACACTTCAAGCTATTCTTGCAGCCACTAATTATCAAATTGTAGCTGCCAGAATGGTTTCCAACATTTTACAGATTTCGGCCCGTTTGGGCAGCATTATCTTGGCTGTTTTAACCCTGTGGTATGGCCTGGCTTTAGGAGAGCAACAACCCCTTGACATTCAAGCCGGTTATTACAACACTGCTACTATCCGTCTTGCTGTTTTGGGAGGAATCCTTGTTTTGCAAATGTACTTGACTATTAACGTAATCAATCAAGAAATTGCACGTTCGCGCGAAAGTAAAGCGTACACCACTGTTCCTAAGCCCAAAGTGCAGAAGAAAGAAAAATCGAAAAAGAGTAAGTTGCGATAATAACTCGCATTTTTTTAATTGTTGATTTAAGGTAAAAAAGTTAATAACGAGGAATCTGATCTCCCCGAAGTGGATCAAAACACAAATAAGACTTTAAGACACAAACAGAAAGTAAAGTAAGTTGTTTAGATTTCTTTTTTTATATACATGCATTATTTTGTAAAACCAGACTTTACAACTGGGGACAATTTCTGAATTGTTTGTTTTCTGTAAAAATAAATATGATTTTTCGATGACCTGAGGTTTTATTTCGTATTATGTTTTAAAACCACTCGTTAGGTTTCTACACTTTTGTTTAAACCCTAGAAGAATATGTTGGTACGGTTGCTCGATCTCACTTGGTGTTTGTGGGATTTTGCAAATTCGTCTAATTTTTGGCGAAATTAATATTAAATTTTGTACGAACCCGAAGGCACTTGAAGTTGTCCAATATAACACAACGCACTGAAATAACACCGTCATTTGAGACAACAATTCGGAAAAGTCTTACTGATGGCACGGATGATGCAACAGGGATCATCATAAGACTAAGTCCTCTAAAAAAGTTCGTTAAATAACGTTGCAATTTTGTCGGGACATTTATCTTTGATAAGGTTTGCATCTGGAAGTCATAGAATTACATTTTGGTACAATAACTAGTTAAAAGTACTTCAATAATTGCCAAGTTTAGTAAGCCAAACAGAACGGGCAAAACTATTGATGAATCAACCACAGTCAAGTTGGGGATCCACCCAAAACCCCCAACACTCAGCTCAGTAAAGGTGATTTGAGCGCTTGTGTCCTGCTGTGGCAACATATAAACCAAGTTTCTTAGACTAACCGACAGCGATATCCATAAAGGTATTTGGAAAAAAATCAATAGAGTGGTTTTGAACGGGTGACAATTCTCTCGCTGTATTAAACCCTGCCACTGTTTCCTAATCTAGAACTAAAAGTAAATAAGGCAAAAAGTTTAAATTGGGCTAAATACGGATCGTTTAAACGTAATTCTAGCAGTCTTCTCGTCCCACTTATACATTTTAACAGCGATCGCCGTTTCTTTCTTCAACTCTTGCGCTATTTCATCCATTTCTAACTTGACAAACTCTAATTTGGCCATGATGTAATTTTGGTAAATAGCGAGGGGCACAGTCACGCACCCCCGCATCATGATCGTAGTGCAGATTATGGTAGCCCACCATGGGAGGCCTGTCGTGTCATGGACATTTAGCAAGAATTTTTGACAATACTCAACTGGGGCACTTTCTGACAAAGTTTTAAAAATGCCACTTTGGGTTTTCGCGATCGAGTCAATGGTTGATTGCAACGAAAAGTGTCTTTGCTGTGGTAGTTTAACACAGAATTGGTTAATTATCCTATTATTTGAGCCACATCTGTTTAAAATAAACGAACATAACCTATATCTCTCATGCCGCAAACCTTGCATAACGCTCATTTTTAAAACACACTTCCGGTGTTGTGCTAAAGATTCGTTGGCGGTTTTATTGGCTTAAAAACAGGTCAAAGTTTATTTTCGGAGATGACATACTAAGATTTCTTCGCGTTTCTCCCTTTGGTTTGGCAGCTGTCACTTGACTTGTTTACATTCGGCCGATAAAGCAGGGAGTGACCGCGCCGATAGTCAGTGGTGTTGCAGTTGCAAGTGTCATCATTGGGGCAATATTTGTGTTAATTGGTACATAATAGTGTAATAAAACCCAAATTTGGGTTTGAGATTGTCTTGGTGACTCGTTGTGATAACGTAGAGTTGTCCAATTGGGTCACGGTGAAGTTTGGGTTTTATTCGCATTGCTCGACGAGTCGCACATGTTATAAACAATTACAAAAAAGAGAAAGTTTTCTGCACATTTATTGTTGTTGGAGAGTGTCGTGGGTTGACAGTGATGAGCCTTTTCAAGTTTTTTTGATCGTTATTTTACAAGTGTTTGGTGAACCGACTCAATGGTGGTAATAATCAAAACTTAACGTTTAGGGTTATTACGTCGCACCATGGGGCTGATTTACTCCAGTAGTAGCATAGTGGATAACGTAACGAATTATATTTCTGGGAGGAAGAGGAAATACTCGGATTCGGAAGACGATGAAGTTAATAAAGTCATAGACATTGCTTTACACACACCGAAAAGGTATAACAACCCCCAGTTTTGGGGCAGCACCACCTGACAGTTGGTTCTCTTACAGGAAAAAGCTTGTGAGTACTGCACAGTACATTTACCAGGCGTTATTTGAAGAGGGGAAAAATTCTGACATAACAGTATGTGCCTTGGGAGAAGAGTTCTATTTACACAAGATTTACTTATGTCAGAGCCCTTATTTTGCGAGTATGTTTGGGGGCTCGTGGCTGGAAGCTACCAAAAAGTATATTCATATTGATGTAGTGGATCCACTTATTACAATTGACTGTAAGTTTTTCCCGAGTATGACCCAATTATGGAAGCAATTAATGGCAGCAAAGGAAAAATATTAATTAATTTTACGAGCACTTTTATCATAAGGTTCAAAGTTACGTTTTTAGCTTACATAAGCAAACATAAGATTCTGGGAGAAACTTGTTTGTTTGCTTTATGCCCCCTCCAATTAGCGCAATATCATAGTGAAATGATCACAGCTAATGCCATCTGTAGAGTAATTTTAACCACAAGAAAGGTATATTAAATTAAATTTTCGTTATGAATCATGTGCTAGGTAAATTAGGTGAAGACCTAATACAAAGATGACAATGTTTTAAGATTGTTTTCAGCTCCAGTAATATTCCGTTTTAATTGTAGTAACTTTTTTGCTCCATTTTTTGATACCTCAAGGTATTTTTTGTGCCATTTTTTGCTTCCACAAACTATTTTTTCAAATGGAATACCGAATTTTTTCTATACTGAATAAAAGAAAATTTAATTCTGCATAAATGTTCCCTATGTCTATTGTATGTTTAATAGTTTTCCAAATTGTGGCCAAATTTAAATATTTCCTATTGCTTTGTGTACGTATGCCTGTCGGAATTAAAAAAAAACACAAAATCAGTACAATGTCATTAAATAACACTGGTTTACAAAATTTCTGTTGTCGTAAATTTAACACTTGATTCTTTTGAATATTTTTGCAGTGCGGAAAGTACTAATATGAGTTACCTAGATTTCGAAAACTAGAGCTGGGAAGTTTTGAAAATAGCATCCAACAGTAATACAACAAAAGCAAAAAAATTTGAGACAACAAAGTAGTAAATGACTAAAAAATCTATGTGCATTTTTCTAAATAAAGGTTAATATGAGTTAGCAATATCTCGTAAATTAGAGCTGCTGATAGAGAAAATATGTTGTCTGTTTTAAAATCAGTATCTAACAATCATTTAACAACAGCAAATCTGAGGCAACAGAAAAGTAAATCACAAAAAGTTGTCCTTTTTTTAAAAAAATGCTAACTTAAGTACCTACAGGGTGTCTGTTTTTTGAGCTCCACCATGGGGATCTCAGTGATTATAAGAGATACGAGGTCGGTTAAAGTAGGGCAAAGTTGCGCATTATTACATTTTTACAACAGTTACTCAACAACACCAAAAAAAATCTGAGGCAACAGAGAAGTAAATGACAAAAAACTACGTCCATTTTTCTAAATAAATGCTTGAAAACTAGAGGTGATACAGAAAATCTGTTGGCTGATTTGACAGCAGTATCTAACAATAATTCATTCAACAACAGCCAAAAAATCTGAGGTAACAGAAAAGTAAATAACTAAAAATTGTGTCCTTTTTTTTTAAAAAAATGCTAGCTTGAGTGACCTACATCTCAAAAACTAGAGTAATACGAGTATAACACTTACTAAACAACAACAAGAAAATCTGAGACAACAGATATACTGTAAACCGGTGTAATAACTAATAAGTTTAAAATATTACGTATTTAATATTTTTTATATTTATTTCATTTTAATGTTTCTAAATAAATGCTATTCCTTATTTTTAGCTCTTAAAGTGGTATTTGGGTCCTTGTACAACTGTGAGATAACTCTTAATCCATTACAAATCGTTTCAACGTTGGCGACAGCCACAATGTTCCAACTTGATGGATTAATTGAAAAATGTACGGAAGTGATGTTAGAAACAATCAATCCAAAGGTTTTCCCTCAAAAGCAGTGACATAATAACACTCAACTAACGCCACTGTTTCAGTCTTCTTTGGAGTACTATAATGCGGCATGTCAATACGGTGATAAGAAATTGCAAGACGTGTGCTTTAAATGGTTTTTAGTAAATTTAATGACGTATTACTTTAGTCATCCTGTAGTTAATTTAAAAAGCATTCCTATACCTCTTATGACGAAGCTTGTAGCACATCCCGATTTATTTGTGATGCAGACTGAATATTCCATTTATGTATTACTAAAGTATTGGGTTTATATACTTACACATCCGGAAATGGGCGACGAGACTCCGAGTAGTAAAGAAGTGAACAATTTTTTCTGTTCTAGAAAAAGTAAGTCATTTAATTAAACAAAAACAATCATTCATTGCAATGCTGCTTCAAGACGAGATGCCATATCTTTTGACTGACGAGGGACAAAAATTTGTGCCAGTTTTCCAAGGTCTTCGAATACCAAACTTAATTTCGCACCAAATGGACGTAGAGTTAGTTCTTCACGATAATATCATACCACACAGTTGGCTGAACCCCGTGGTTTTGCAGCAGTGGAAGCAGGTCTTGAGGGTCAACCAAAACGACGATAAAGGGTACCAACAACAAACGATCACACTTTGTTTAATTGTTCCTTCCAGCCCCAGCGAAGTTTCAAACGAGATTTTCCTCGAAACTAGTCTAAGGTGTGGCAGGATTTTGATGGTGAATGAGCGACATGTGTGGAGATGGACCGGATTCCACTTCGGAATGGATTTACTCATGATGACCGATGGCTACACCGTCTCTGTCAAAAGAAACCACAGGTCGGAGTTCGAGCAACTTTTAAGCTTCCAAACCACACGACATATAGCTATAAGGTATGGTATCTATTAATGAGGAAGTTTCCATTTTTTTGAAATTAATACCATTAATAAGCACGATAATTGTAAAACTAATGGTACTTTTAATTTTTTTATATTCGCAAAAATAAAAATGTTATGAGACCTCAAAGTGCAAAATTTGACAGATCGTGCGATTTACTGGTCTCGCTAGGTGTGACGTCACGCGGCACAATTGACTCAGCTGCCCACTGCCGCGTGTGGAAAATTCGAATCTTTGAGGGGCTGTATCTGGTTAAAATTTACATGTTTTCAAAATTCCTTCGCTGTTCCTTAATTTTTTACATTTATCTATTGCACTCCTAGATCTTTTATGAATATTTAATGAACTATTAGCCCTAAATAAAATAAAAAAAAATTTTGAAATCTCACGACCGTTTGATATCAAAAAAACGAGTACATTACAAAAGCAACGACAAATAAAGAAATTGTATTTATGTTTATGCAAGTGTCGATATCTTTTACCAGAGAAGCCGTTTATAGAACACTTATTTTTTTATTTTTTTAATTTTTCTTTCATTTCATTGTTTCCTTATGCTTACTAAATCATTCCAGCACTTATTTCTTATTACTGTTACATATTGCAAACTGTTACTCCTTGCAATGTTGGAATGACGGCTTCGTGTAGAACTAAATAGGTATATTGTCTTGTTCCAAGTGTAGCTACAAACGCTACTAAAATATTTCTTCCCTATATCAAGGGATAAGAAAATAAAAAAATAGTTTCTTAGAATAATTATTAATTAATTAGTTAAGATTATGATTCTAAAACAAACTAGTCTTAAAATTGTGTCAAACAGTAATAAATTAAATAAAACAGGAAAAATTCAAATAAAGGTAATTTTGGGGTTAGCAACAATTATTTTACATATTTTTTGCACAAAACATTTTGCAAGCATCGTTTGTTTTAGAATGACACTAGAAATCATAAAATTGTCAATACTTACTATTTTTAAATTTTAAAAAATAAAATTATATTTTGTTAATATAAATATTTCTTATTATTTAGTATTTATTATTTATAAGGAATTGTAGAAAAATTCTGAAAAAATTCAAAGGCATACAGAAAGAATTAAAGTATTTAATAGCAAACGCTGATTTTTGTGTGATTATTAAAATGGATTATTTTTAGTTACTATAATGATTAACAACAATTTCTTTCAATATTTATTTCTTTTAAGTCAATAAAATTATCCAGAGATCTGAACATAATGCCAAAAGGAACAGTAGTGTGTAAATCGCCGCTAGAGTGGAGTAAATCGGGTAAGAACACACCTGGGCAGAGCCTAATTGCGCACGAATGTAAAAGGGGACGCGGAGCAGTGGCGTAACATAATGTGTTAGTGGATTATTTAAGAGACAATTGCTTGTAAATAATAAATTCCATTGTCAAAAATGCAGTTCACTTACAACTGCTTCAAATGAGTTTGCAAATGATGTCACATTTCCTTTCGTTCTTTGTGAAATCTTGCGATAATAAAGCACATCTACACGCCACTGCTTTAAAAACTCCCCTGCTTTTTACAATTGACTCGTCCGGGACGCGTTTTGGTCATTACGCATACACGCCCAGGTATGTGCTTCTGTCATTTGACAGACTCTACCTTGTGAACAGTTTATGCCGCGTGACATCATCAGGCTCAAAGCGGGACCGCTGTCAAACCGGCAGACAAAAAAGCTTATATTTTTGTTATTTTTAAAGTTATTGAATTATTTTTTTTTGCATTTAATTTCTTGATTTGAATACTATCATGCTGATAATAAATAATAACATTTTGAAAATTTGGAAACTTCCTCATTGAGAGAAAAGGACCAAATCATTTTCGCCTAAATATCATCTCAAAAAATATTCTGATTCCGATTTTAGGGTCACCGTTGTCAAATTGAACGAGCAAAGACAGATAGTTTACTCCAAGCAGTCAGAAATCCTAAAACTGAGCCTTGCTAAAGGGGAAGAGGTGCAAATAATGGCGCTTGACAAAGACTTGGAGTATCCTATCATCATATCGGCTAATATACTGTACACATCTCCCGACTCACAAGAAATAAATCAAGAGGAAGTCGTGCAAACTGTCTCCTAACGTGCTTATTCGCATTTATTTAAAATAGCAACTATTTTGTTATGTACAGTATTTGTTATGTAGTGGGATTAGTCAGTATGGAGAGATTTTGTGTTCTTGCATGAGGGTGAGTCAATAATTCCGTACAAGTTTAAGATTCAAATTTATTCACAAATCAAACTCTGATATCAAAATATTGTAATATTTTTGATATTACTGTTTACAGTGGATGTGTTTTGTGATCGCTAACATAAATATGAAATTCGATTTACTAATTTAATACTGTTATTTTTTTAAACAAGAGATTAAATTAGGTATTTTAGGGATACCTATTTAGGATTATTTAAAAGCTTTATAACAGTTACCATTTGTTAATTTTCTAAGTAAAATATTTAACAAACTTTCTACACCTAATTTTAAGATGTGAAAGTGCTCTTATTAACACCTAGTCACTACCTTGTCATCTAAAATAAACGGTGGATTACAACAGTGTTTCAATTAATTGAACAAGTACTAAATATAGTGTTTATTCACGTCATAAACCTGTTACATGATTATTTACATACATGATATAGCTACGAGTTTAATCTAATTTTACAAAAATTTAACTTACGTGTAGTAAATAGGAAACGACTTAACCTAAACATGAACAAAAATACTGTAAAATTACACCAAATGTTCCAAATAAATAATAGAGTAGATCTTCGAAATTTCGAGTATTTTTGACAAATAAATAAAGTTAAAAAGTAATTAATTAAGCGATCCACGCACGATGAGATTTGTAAATCAGATATCACCTAAAATAATTACGTATATATCACAAATAAAAACTGTAATGGCATTTGCGACCATAAATTCCGAATAGAACAGCAACTTGTACTTTTCCCCTGTGGAATGCGTTACTCGGGATGGCTGTAGAAAATATGCGAACTGTAGGCCGCTTCCGTCCCGAAGCGCTTTTTGCAAAACGGGCACGGATATTTGGAACCCTCACACTGATTTTTCTTGTGGAAATAAAGGTGCGATTTGTTCGAAAACGGCTCCCAACAGCTCGAGCACTTGTACGACCTGTTATCCAATTCAGAGGCATTACTGGCCGACGGTGCCGGCTGTCTCTCTGGCGATCTGTTCGCCCGAATCGTCAAATGGGGGTTGTTTTGCACCAACTTCATGATGTTGGGATTAATCGTTGCTTTCTGATTCGGGTTTTTCGAAATGGGGGTTATGCTAACAGCTCCGATCGAATCATTTTTGTAGTTGTTCTGTTCCGTTTCGTGTATCTGTATCTCGGGCTCCAGCGGTTCGCGCTTGATATAATTCGGGTAATTCGTTTCGGAGTTGTTCAAACTTTGGCGCGTCCGTGTCGTCATCGTGGGCTTCGTGGGGGCTGTGGTCTCCCCCTTGTGGATGCGCATGTGGCTGTTGCGCGAGTAAATCGTGGGGAACGGTGTGTTGCAGATGAAGCAGACGAAGCTCTGATTGGGGGATTCGCGCGACTCGTCGTCCTTGTAGGTTGTCTCGCGCACGCAGTGTCTCATGGGGCGCCCCGTGGGGGACACCACCTCGCCGTTGGAGGGCGGGGGCGCGAATTTGGTGCGCCCTTGCGGGAACTGGTTGTAGTCGCAGTTTTTGCTATGGATGTTGAACTCGTCCAGCTTGAAGAACACTTTGTAGCATTTGCGGCAGAAGTAGGCCTGGTTGGTAGTCTTGGGGGCGGTTTGGGGGGCCTTTGATAAGGTGGGGGGCGGTTTTTCGTCGTCTGAATCAATTTTCTCCTCTTTGATTTTAATGTTGCTCGACTGGAGGCTTTTACGCGGGAACGTTTTCACTTTAATTGGTTGTTGCATTTCGCTACTTTTCTTGACTTTATCGGGTTGGATTTCACGCGGGACGAAATTGTTTAATTTACTGGCGGCATAGATTTTCGTCGATAGTGGGTCTCCTTGTTCCTCGTGTTCTTTAACGTGTTCGTCAAACCTGTGCCTTTGCTTATTGAAACGCATGCCACAATAGCGACAAGTGTAATAGCATGCTAGTGAGAAATAGTGTGATTCAATGGCCCAATTATCCTTGAAGCTGTAGCGACACAACGGACAGAACTTCTTATTAACACCGGCGACTTTCATCGACTTGTAGAAACTCTTGCGTTCTTCTTTAGAATACTCGGCTAAGGGAATACCATGAACAGTTGGTTTGGCCATCACTAGTATTATATCACTGGTGATTTGTTGCTCCTCTGGTGTGATTTCGGTCCCCACAGGTATCAATAAACTATCACCGGGTGAAGGTTCAACTTCCATGAAATCACCAGGATCTGGCTCCTCGACTTCGTCATAGCTGTTGAGCCACTTGTTGCGCACGTGGGAGTCGTCCCGTGACTCGTGCCAGGGTATGGGGTTGTCCACCTTCTCCCCCAGCTCGATGTTTATGTGCTCCACTTCGTGTAACGCCAACAACTTTGAATTTTTGAACTTAAGATTGCAATATGTACACTGAGGTTCGACTAACTTTTGGTAAAAGTCGTAAGGTTCGTGGCCGGGCACCAGCCGCTTGTTCACCACGTTTAAGGCGAGTGTCATTAAACTGAGGGGGAAGTACCGGGCTTCGGTTTCGTCCTTGTAAATTTCCTTGAGTGTTTGGAGGTTTAGTTTGATTTTGTCTTTGCTGGCAACGGAGTCGTTCAGTTTGCGGCGTTTCGCCCGTTCCAAGTCTTCGTTTTCCGAGTCGTACGACTCCACGTCTGTGTGATATTCCTCGTAGCATTGCGAGCTCTCAGTGTTTGTGAATTCGGTTAAGCTGCTGCAAAGTGAGTCGTCGAGTTCGTGGTAGAATGCTTGGCTTTTTCGCCGCCGGCTTCGCAGGACCTTCTCAGATTCGGACGATGTCACCAGTTTGTTAACACTCAGAGAGTCTGTTATGGCTTTATGTAACTCGGCACACAATTCAACTTCACTGTTTATGGTGCTTGAGTCGAAGCAAGTTGACTTGCAGTTGAGACACGATATTGTGAGGTCGTCTGTTGAGGTGCCTATGCTATTGTGTTTGGGAATGTTGACTTCGTTCTAAAACCCGAGATTAGTGAGTGAATGGCGTAAGTAAATGTACGTGTTACCATCTCGGTGTCTTCACACCCCAGGTACAGCTGGACGCGTTTGTTGCCCCCATCCCTTGTGTTTTGCAGGTGTTTCTTGTGTTTGTCGGCCGTGTCTAGACTAGTTTTCTTGAATTTGTAAAATGTTTCTAATTTGCTGAAGCATTCCTCGCAAACGTGCTTAGATAGAGGGTCTGTTCTATATATCTGAAATTGCCAAATGCCAGGTGTGCACAGCTAGATACGGTCGCTACTTACAATAAGGGGCAAACATTCTTTAATCAGGTGCAGTATTTGCAGGCCTTCCGTGTTCTTGCAGAAAATGCTGTACATTTTATCTTTATTTTCATCGCAAAGACGGCAAGCGTCCCCGGACGAGTTTGAGGCGTCCATGGTGTGCACCCTATTTTTGCAACTGCTGTTTTGGCGAACTAATTCGATTGGAACTCACTTTGTGATGCATTTAAAGCGACTTAATTTACATTTTTTCAAAGAAAACGCCGACAAATTGACATGTTAACCATGTCGTCCGCCATTTTTGATGTTATTTGAAGAACCGACGGGAGGCAGGAACCGCTCTTTTCAACGGAGGACTGCCAGTCGGGGGTTATCAAACAAATTTGCAATTTTTTAGTCTGGTGCTCACGCTGTTTATTGTGGTTCCCCAATTTGGCTCTAAAAATGCCAAAGTAGTTCATTTGGCGCCAAATTTGATATTGCCCAACTGTCAAATTCAAAATTACCGCCGTTGTAGTCCAAAATGGCGGGAGTGCGCCCTTGATTCCACAAACCAAGGCCTCCAAAGGCTTTTATGAGGTTAGAACATAGGCACAGAGTAAATAAATAAATTTACTCTGTGACATAGGTTAGAATAAAGGAAGCCATGTGGGTGCTTTTATTCTTTTAAAATATTGCGCATATATGGCGCCAAAAAACTTACAGGTTACAATGAAATTATACTTTGGCAGTTCATACCTAGATGCCGCCATTGCGCATATATGGCGCCAAAAAACTTACAGGTTACAATGAAATTATACTTTGGCAGCTCATACCTAGATGCCGCCATTTAGAAATATTTTATTTTATTTTTTTTACAGGTTACTTTAAACTTATACTTTAGCATTTAAAGTGAAGGTGTCGCCACCTACAATTAATTTTAAATTTGCACAGACTTCTGTAAAAATATATTTTAGCAGTAAGTGCCTAGATGTCGTCACCTAAAAAAATTTTGTATTTTTAAAATTTTTACAAATTTCTGTAAAATTGTATATTGGCATTTGGCACCTAGATGTCACCCCATACTTTTTTTTTTAATTTTAAACATTTTGTATGTAGATTACTGTAAAATTGTGGCAATTTTTTTTATTTTAAAAAATTCAATAAAAAGTTGATGTAATGCGCGATTTACAAAATGCGAAACATCTTCGTTCCTCTTGGAGATAGACGGGTGGTTCTGCCCTTTTGAAAACGATAAGGTTCTAGTATTTTTCCTGCCTTATCGAATAGAGTTAAACCCCGTTCAAGCATCTCAATCAGGAGCCGAAATAGCAGGTAGTTGCTACGATAACAGGAATTGCCTCAAATTGAATTCGCATTACGCGGTTGAGTTTTAATTTTTTTAAATTGAAAAAAGTTGGTAATTTTGCAAAATTTTAGAAATGGATTTCGTACCAGGATCACAGAAACGCAAAGAGGTAAAAAAGTTCAAGACGTCTTTGCGCTTCTGTGACCCTGATACAAAATCCATTTTTGAAATTTTGCGAAAATTTAAAAATAATATTCGGATCAGGATCACAGAAACGCAAAGAGGTCTTGAACTTTTTTATTTCTTTGCGTTTGTGATCCTGGTACCAAATCCATTTTCAAAATTTTCTGAAAATTTTGCAAAATTTTAAAAATGGATTTCGTATCAGGATCACAGGATCGCAAAGAGGTCTTGAACTTTTTTACCTCTTTGCGTTCCTGTGATCCTGATACGAATGTTATTTCTAAAATTTTAGGGATATTGGAAATGTTAATAAAACCAAATTCTAAATTTCAACATATTTATTCCAACATTCGACTGAAAAGAAAAAACACATTCGGTATCTTCAATCCCATTCTTCCAGTTTTTTGACCGGTTTCGCCCTTGTTGGGGCTCATCAGTGCAGCGCAGTCCTGCGAATGCCATGGCCCCTAATAGTTTTTTAAAAGGGATATTTGTAGAAGCCACGTCACTCATGGGACAACCGCAGACCGGTTTTCCTCCACTTTTAAGTTGAATTACATAAGTATTAAGAATTAAAAAAGTTGTGACGTTGTGACCCTACCATTCAAACCTGGAATCTTCTGATCCCCAATTTTATTTCACAATTGTTTTTGATTTTAAACTTTTTTAATAAAACGTGATTTTAGAAAATAAGAAATATCTTCGTTCCTGTTGGAGATAGAGGGTTGGTTCTCCTTGACAAACCGTCAAGTAGATATAAACTAAAATTTTAAATAAGTAAATAGTAAAAAAATTCGTGTAGAACATACACATAAAGCCAGAAATTAAGGCCAAAATGTGGCAAATTGTAGTAACCATTCCGTAGACATAAACAGAAACAGCCCCCTGATTTGGGCCCCACCCCTGTCACAAACGATATTTACTAATTCCGTAAAATGTAAAGTGGGGCTCCATGCAGCTTCAATGAATCCGTTTTGGTGTAGTTATTAGTACGAGACTGTACGAGATATCTGACCATGAGCTGCTTCTGCGTAAGCCGATTACGGGTACATTTATCAAAATAGATTTTTCTTTCTAAACTTGTAGGTTTAGCTTGGGGCCCTGAACAAAGTCTGTAGGCTTCGTTACTAAATAATAAATAAATCTTGCTTTATCTTGCAATACAGCAAGACCACCAACCGCTTGATTTTGATTTTTTAGGTCTTCGACCATTTGAAACCTACGACTGGAAGCGTTTTTGTAGTACAATAAAATTGTTAAAAAAAAGTTTTTTTTTTTATACTCACCGAAATTGGACTGCGATTCCGCACGACATTTTAAAATCCTGTGCCACACAATGCGCCAAGGAGTAATCGTCGCCCACTGAAAACAAGTCGGCGACGACTTCTTTTATTTTTATTTGGCAGGGATTCAACAAATTGCTTTTATAAGCATTTTCAAAATCGGTATATGCCTAAAAAAATAACTTTTAAAACGTACGAAATAAAAAAAATTCGACGAATTAATTTTGTAATGCAAGGGAATTTTTTTTTAAATTGCGAACGTCACATTTTTTTACAAAACTTTTTGTTGTAAATATATAAAGTTATTTCAATCAAATAAATAGATATAAAATAATAAGATTTGATACTTACCATAATGTTTCTCACTGAAGAAACTTACAAGTTTAACAGCTAAGATGCACTAAGATGGAAATAATATCCACGACCAAGGGACCTCCCTTAGAGGTGGGGTACAGAAATACAAAGTGGGGGAAAATGAGTAATTGCACTAGCCGGCAATTTTAAACTAATTTTTAACTACAATAAATTTTACATGTTTTGGGGTATATTTTATTAAATGAAAAAAAATCATTCGAAACATGTTATCATGTTTAGATATAGAATTATTTTATATTTATAACAATTTTTAATTAAAAAAAAAAACAAAAATTGTATAAAAAATATATTTTTTATTATGTATTGTTGGTTGCATCGTCGACTAAAAAAAGCTACAAATAATTTTTTACAATAGAAAATAGTGATTAGAGCCCTTAGGAGTAAAGTTCAATAGATCATATTTTGGCAGTAGAAAGTCCTTTAGGTGGACTTTGTTTTCTGCAAAAATGAACAAAATCAATATTCCGGAAGGAAGTGTGAAAAAATAAAGTTTGAGGATTTTCATGTTAGTACAATAGACTAATGATGATTAAGGCCCTTAGGAGTAAAGTTCAATCGATCATATTTTGGCAGTAGAAAGTCCTTTAGGTAGGTTTTGTTTCTTGCAAAAATGAACAAAATCAATGTTCCGGAAAGGAGTGTGAAAAAATAAAGTTTGAGGGTTTTTATGTTAGTACAATAGAGTAATGATGATTAAGGCCCTTAGGAGTAAAGTTCAATCGATCATATTTTGGCAGTAGAAAGTCCTTTAGGTGGACTTTGTTTTCTGCAAAAATGAACAAAATCAATATTCCGGAAGGAAGTGTGAAAAAATAAAGTTTGAGGGTTTTTATGTTAGTACAATAGAGTAATGATGATTAAGGCCCTTAGGAGTAAAGTTCACTCGATCATATTTCAGCAGTAGAAAGTCCTTTAGCTGGACTTTGTTTTCTGCAAAAATGAACACAATCAATATTCCGGAAGGAAGTGTGAAAAAATAAAGTTTGAGGATTTTCATGTTAGTACAATAGACTAGTGATGATTAAGGCCCTTAGGAGTAAAGTTCAACCGATCATATTTTGGCAGTAGAAAGTCCTTTAGGTGGACTTTGTTTTCTGCAAAAATGAACAAAATCAATGTTCCGGAAGGAAGTGTGAAAAAATAAAGTTTGAGGGTTTTCATGTTAGTACAATAGAGTAATGATGATTAAGGCCCTTAGGAGTAAAGTTCAGTCGATCATATTTTGGCAGTAGAAAGTCCTTTAGGTAGGCTTTGTTTCTTGTAAAAATGAACAAAATCAATGTTCCGGAAGAGAGTGTGTAAAAATAAAGTTTGAGGGTTTTTATCAATATCTACATAGTTATTACTTGGGTGTATATTTAGTTGCCTAACCTCGAAATGCAAGATTATGCAAGTATTATTGGTATTATACAGGCTGTAAATGAAATAAGTACATTAATTTTAACTGGGAATAGAACTCGTCAAGACAAATAATTTTTCTTAATAACTTTTTTTTCAATACGTTTTAGTTTTTGAGTTAAAATTATTTTAAAATTTTATACAATTTTCTTACACGCCACTGGAAGTAAAGTTACCTAGTCGACAAGATTACCGTTTGAAACGGTTACCTTGGTTGCGGCTATTATTTATTGTTACTTTTCTTTGTTGGAGCATTTCATAAAAGGCTCGTCAATTTGTAGGGGGAAAAAATGATTTAAAAAAATGCGATTTTGAAAAAATGGTACATAGAAAAAGTGTTTGTCTTGATGAATTCTACCACTGGTTAAAGTTAATGTACTTATTTCGCTTACATCCTGTATTGATAAAACAGTTTCATTTATAATGGATACTATAACAAATAATAGAGCTAATTATTATCATTCTTTTAATAAAATGTATAATACTAAAGTTACGTAGTTGTATGGTTGGTTGCCTTTTTGCAATATGCAAAACAAATAAAAATGCAATTATTTGTAGCAAAATATAAATAAAAAAACGTTTTATTAATAACGTAATATTAATAAGCCTAAACAATAGATAAAATTTATTAAAAACACAGTTTATTATTAATAATATTTTATTATAAATTTACTTGGTTGTATATTTGGTTGCCTACTTAAGAAGTTTTAATTTAAAGAAATATCGAGCGTTCAAATAAAAACCTGGGCTCAGGAGGCTGTGGAATCTTCTTTTGTTTTTTAATTTTCCAGCGTAGAATTTGACATTACGAAATGTCAATATTGTCAAGCGAAAATCTCCTTTGACTTCACTTAAAAACCTGCTAAAAGTTAAAACAAGCGCCACAGTACAGAGTAATAGCCACAGCAGAAATGCGCAGTGACCCAAAGCAGCCATAAAATAAAAAATTTGGGTGGGAAAATATCTAACCTCAAATCTTTTTGACATTTCATAAACGATAAATGACTGCAAACAACTATTGTCGGATCCGGTTACACTGTTCCCATGTTCAAATTTAAAGCACTGCCAACTGGGCCAAGATTTTTAAATGAACGCACGATAGTAATTATTAATTATTTTCCTAGGGCCTGATTTCAAGTTTGGTCGCAAAGTTGCGTGGGTCGCAGTTGCATAGCAGCAACCAATGACATTACTAGATTTGCGCCGTTGCTATGTCAATGCCGATTTGCGTCGATCGTATCTCAACTTGAAATCAGCCCCCTAGTGTGAACCGTGCTAAAACAATTAAATAAATCCCCTAAAGTGTTGGCACTTGTGCGCATGCGCGCCAGCACTTTTTTGGTCAACTGTAATTTTTTAGGTGCCAGCCTGCCAGCACCTTTTTAGGCCGTGTTTTAGGTGCTACTTTCACTGACATGGTTGCCTATGGGCTGGGCGAAGATGAGACAATCAGTTTAGGAAACTGGAAACTTTTCTCTCGGCTTTAATGTTTTACTCCCAAAGAAAATAATTATACTACATGCGTGTACAAGATAAAAATAAAATCATTCAAGCAAATTTCACCCCTATTCTCTGCCTTGCATTGACATTTGGCGCGCAGGTCTTGTCATGTGTTATTTTGAGGTTAGACAGTTATAAATAAACAAATCGGAATTTTTCCGAGACAGTTTTATAATTGAGTGTCATAAATAACCGCGCGATTAATATTCAAAAGCATGATTTGTAGGAATTTGACTCCCAACAGCTAATGTTGTCATTCGTTTGTTAAAGTGTGGTGAGAGTATGGTGCCAAACTTGTTTTATTGTATAATTCCGGCCGTTTTGGCCCTCATTGGCATTAGAAAATTGCGTGAGCGCTCATGGGGCTATTGCAGAAATCGGGTTCCGTTGGATAACAAAGTGGTGGTCATAACGGGTGCCAATAGCGGCATTGGGTTTGAAGTGGCCAAAGAGCTAGCTTCCAGAAATGCCATGGTCGTGTTAGCTTGCCGAAAATTAGATTCGGCAAAGGAAGCAATTGAGAGAATCGAACAACAGCTTAAGAAAAAACTAAAAATGGTAGGTACTGGCTCATGTTTGTTCAATTACGTAATAACTTTGTTTTAACAGAGAGCAATGGAAGTTGATTTGGCTTCTTTGCTATCAATCAAGCAGTTTGCCTCAAACGTTCAAAAACTCTACCCAGAGGTGCACATCCTAGTCAATAACGCTGGTGTGTCTTATCCCAAAACGCAAAAACACCTCACTAAAGATGGTTTTGAGATTCACTTTGGAGTCAATCATTTGGGTCACTTTTACTTAACAAACTTACTGTTGGATAAGTTGAAAAAATCAACGCCTAGTCGCGTTATAATTGTGACGTCTTCGTTACACGAGAAGGGCACAATTGATTTAAAAAATTTGGAAAGTGGCAAAAACTTGTATGCCAATTCCAAGCTGGCCAATGCTCATTTCTGCAAAGAACTTTCAAAGAGGGTTAAGGGTACGGGAGTTAGTGTTTACGGGGTTTGTCCAGGTTGGGTCTACACAGCACTTTTCCGGTACTCCATTCGTTGGTACCACTATATTATGGTGGCCCCCATTGCCTATTTTTTCATGCGGAGTCCAAAACAAGTATGTTTACTAAAAAACACAATCTTCTCACTTTCAATACGTCCAGTGTAATTTTGGTGAAAAATCCGTTGGATTTGAAAGTATTTAATAAAACCTACAATACCTACAACATGACGAAATCAGTTTAAATAAAACATCAAGTTTAACTGACTATTGTTAAAAGTTATTATCAACTTTTAATCTTTTCCTATTTTGTGCCTCAATTTTCAATATTTACAACAACAAACACTAAAGTACTAAACCATTTCTTTCTATCGCCATGCTGTCATTTTTATATTAATGTCGTGACACATTCTCGAGCTCGTTCTTTGAGAAAATAATTTTGGTTAAAATCGCATCCCGCTATCGTTTTTTGTTTTCGATTCATATAAGCAAAAGTTGACATTTAAGCAAAATAATTAAAAGTTAATATCTCTCTTATTATACAAGATACGGGTGTCTTGTACATATTTGAATTAATGGTTTTCTGATTTCTGTACACTAATTAATTGCATAAACGGCAAAATAATAATTATTAAATGAACTTCATGAAGTATCTGAAAATGAAAAGTTTTATTAATTCCAAGTGTCCATCAATAAAATTTTATTTAACAAAAAAAAAGCTATCAATCACCCAAATTCCATCTGTGGTAAAAAATTAGCAAAATTAACGCCACCTCCAATAGTCCACTAGTAACACTGGTCTGCAAAAAATAACTTTTTTGTCATAGATTTTTATAAAAAAATCGTTGATTTTACATAAAACAATGACTGAATTTAATGTTTGCGATACTAATTTACAACAAATATTATAATTCGTTCAAAAAAAATAACTAGTTGCATATTATTAGCATTTTTCTTTATAGTTTTTTCTTTTTCATATTTTCCATTGAAGTTTTAATAAATCAAAATCTGCTATCATTGCTTTTGACGATCTTCTGACTATTTCTCGTTAATTGTCTCTCATCTATGTGAAATATATCTTGATGACACCTTTCTTCATGTTTATCGATACTGCGCAAAGATTTCCAGTAAAAAGAAACGTAAGTGAGAGTTAAAAAAAATGAATGGCATATTTGAGACTTTTATAAAGAAAAAAAATCTCTAATGATTTATTTCCTAGTAGTTCTCGGCTTTTTTATCTTTTCGTCAACTGAAATAGTTTTAATATGTATTTAAAAAACGATTTAAATGGATTAAAAGAGCGTAAATGCAATAAACAAACATAAGAAATATTTAATTTTGAGAAATTAAAAAAATACCTAATTAAAACATATTCATATTAATTTTATTTGAAGGAGGATTTCGTTGCACACTAGTGTAATTCATCATATTTTCTGGAGACCTTTTTAAATAATTTTGATTTGCGACAATCGCATATGTATTTATTCAATTGGAAACAATTTTGGTGTAGCTCATTATTTTCATAATTTCAGATTTTTTACTCTAATAGTAATTGTTCACAAAACTTTCGATTGTGGCACACACTATGTGAAATAGTTTTTCTTTGACTGACTAACAACAAACATTAAATATATTTTTTATTAAAAGTATATTAGAAATCAGAAAAATAAAAAGCATTTCAAAAATTGAACAGCCAACTATATTACTATAAGTATATTAGAGATCAGAAAAATAAAAAGCATTTCAAAAACTGAACAGCCTATTAAAAAAAAATACAACTTTGGCATTACAGCTAAACAAATTCGTAAAAAAAACGCTGACTACACTGTTAAATTCTACATAAAAAAGTACCTGAATAATGACTTAGTTTGAAGTGTGTATAATAAAGAAGATACGAATTTTTATTTGTTTATAAGTCGAAAACAAAAGACGATAACGAGATGCGGTTTTGACTAAAATTAATTTCTCAAAAAACGAGCGTTCAAAACCTATTAGCTGTTTCAAAACTATAAAAACGCCAACGTCGTATTTTACGGAATTATTTTTTTAAATAAAATTGATAAAATTGTAAAACAGTTATTAGTGATTAGATTTCTCATTGAAAGTATAAATTACATTGGCTATTACTTTTTTGAAGTGCATGAATATTTTATAACAGCTAATTTTGAGAGAAAATGCGACGTTGGCGTTTTTATAGTTTTGAAACAGCTAATAGTGGTTTGTTTTTTGTTGAAATAAATAGAAAGTGTGTTACTGTATTTTAATTACATAATGTCTTGACTGAATCGTCATTTTTTGACGTTTTTTACAGTTGACGTTTCAACAGTTTGAATTATTGAGGTTCAACTGTATTAATAAAAAAACTTCCCACAAAACGATGTCACGGTTGATACTTTTATTAATTTAAGCCTAGCATGTAGCTAAGCTTCTTTGCAAATTTTTAATCAATTATTTATGGCAATAAAAAATATTTTGCAAAATATTAAATAAAATAAAAAACTGGACGAATTGAAATTGTGATACTACTTACTCACCTCAATAAATGTTGTTTAAGGGCGCCCAGACCGTGATATACTGCGCATCTGAACCTGGACTTGAGCCAGAATCCGGATCGTTGTTCCGCAACTGTAGTTTGTATAAATCCAAAGTAAATTTTGATGAGAATCTCGCCCTGCACCTGTGGAATGAATCTGATCGTTTGATAAACCAAAAAATAAAGTAGTCTTAATAATAAAATAAAAATTAGTAACATATTTTTTTATTATTATTCTTATATATTTAAAATATCATTCACACAATTCTGTTTCAATACAAGCCATACTTTAACATATATACAAATATTACACTGACCATTTAAAACTATGTAATCAAGTTCTACTCGATTGCATATTTCACAACAAAGTGAATTTGTACGGGTAAAATGTCGCAATCGAAAGCTGATCGATTCCAACATTTTACAAGTCACGAGCGACAATTCACGAGCAACCACCGCTTTGAGAAACCAATTAACAATGTAATGTGTGATTTATTTTTGTAAAAATGAGCAACACCCACCCTGAGCCCTTGGGTAAGTGGAGTCGATTTTACACCGAATTTTGGTGAGTTGCTTGAAAACCGTTGCCAGCTTTTAAAATATATCTCTTTACACGATAGACAAATCGTTATAAACTTGTTAGCAATATTCGTAACGATTTGGTTATAAACTTCTTCCATAATATTGGGACCCTGGACACATTTAACGTTAAATATATTACACATTATTGAAAAAATTTGAAATTTTAATAAAAATTTAAGAGAATGAAAACGTTATTTATTAGGTATAATAATCGAAAACAAGCCTTCAACAAAACGATTGTTCAATGCTTGTTTCTCCCGTGTTAAAACACCGCTCCTTGGCGGTATTGTAATCTATGATATAAAACATTAATTTCTTTAGTGATATTCGACAACGGATAGATATCTCACATCCTGTCGTCAGGTCGTGATTTTGACTGCTTGTTAAATATTGTCATTACTATGATGCCTTTATTTACAACTATCGGCAGTACGTTCTAGTACCATTCACGTAAAGTGGCGACCATTCAAGGGTACATAGATTGGCGTTAAGTTCGTTTTCACTTGAACCAATGAGATGGGAACATACACAAGGCCACAACATAATTTTGGGGATAAATGCAAAGACGATTACAGGGCGAGTCTCTTAAAAGTGTGTTCAAAGTTGGTTCTACAGTGGTGTCCGGTTATAACGATCTAAGAATATGTATCAAAATCAGTTCGTCACATCCGAGGTTCGCTATAAGCGGTAAAGTAAAAAGTGTCTTTTTAGCAGTTACTTTTACTTTACATCTGAAATAAATAAGTACTGTAAAAAAACATGAATCCTTTGCGAAAACTGTGTAAATTTGATAGCTGTGCAAATATTGTAAGTAGAGATCAGAAGATTTATAGTTCCTGAGATATAGAGACAAATAAATTTGGCACGAAAAAATAATTTAAACAAATATGATCTCTGAGCTTAATTCTTCAAAATCTATTACATTGAGTTAAAACAGCCACAGAAAACAAGTCCCCTCATTGAAACATCATACAATTTTGCATCGTTTTTTTTTTGGCGAATTTCATTTCCTCAAATGTCACGCCTATTAGTCATGTAAACTTTGAAATAAAGTGCTCAAAAGACCAAACCTAAATGATATTATTGCGTTTTTTTTTTGACAAATATTTAGACGCTAAAGTAGAGGTTACTCAAAAAATAGGTAAAAACGTTCGGATAAACAAGTTGATTTGTTTTGATTTCTTTTGAGCTCTACTATCATAAAATATTTGCGCAACTATCAAATTCACACTGTAATTATGTTTAAAAACACACGTATTTTCACTGGTTAAAATGTTTTGATCAGTTAACACTTCTCTTGCTGCTTTGTCATTATCAACCCAACATATTCCTCGAAATTCGGTCAAAAGTTCGTTACAAACGGAAAATTGAATCACATTTTAAATCAAAGCGGGTTCGCTATAATAAGAAAAATTAATTTTAGATAAACTGAACCCTTCTTTCTCAAGTTACATTTTTATTCCGACTAGTTTGGAGACAACTTGCCTATTATCAAAGACCTTAAAAAACATACAATAACAGCACTGATTTAACAATTATTTAAATAAATTACCTACAATCACAATCACATTAAAATAGACATCATATCTGAATTTATCGGATCGGTAAAAAAGGAAGAAAATGTTGCGAATAATATTTTAGGTAAAGTGATAAATATGTACAAAATTAATTCAAAACCAAATTTAGATCTATAAAGTTTGTGGATAATTTATCGTACCAGATTCGTAGAATATTTAACCAATTTTAAAATGGCTTTTAACTCAGGTAACACAATATGGGAATTAATTAATAATAGTAAGGATAAATTAAAAAATTAGGAAAATATTTTTTAAAATTTCGAGATTGTAACTTGGCTTATGTAAAATTAAAAACTAGAGTAAATGAACACCTTCAGAGAATAGAACAATCAAAATTCGGCCAACAAATTAAAAACACAAAACATAATTTCGATATAAACAATGTTAAACTATTACATCTGAAGACTGTCAAAATTTATTAAAAGCATTAGAAAATATCGAAATTTAGATGATAGAGATGTAAAATATAATCCAGTTTATATTAAACACTTGAAATCTCCCCTTTTATCACCTTTTTGAAAATTGAAAATAGGTTGTGTTACTGAATATTGAGTTATTGAGTTTCAAATCTTGTGAAAAGCTGGTATAATACGTAAAATGAGCTACAGAATTCACTGGAACAAAGTGTTTTGCTCTACGACTTTTAATTTTTCAGTTATGAATTTTTAATAAATAACCCGGCGCATCCACCATTTTACAAGTTCTTGCGTAAGCTAGTGATGTAAAACGTAAAATGAGCCGCAGAATTCACTGGAACAAACCGTTTTGCTCTACGCCTTTTAGTTTTTGAGTTTTGAATTTTTTTTCTTGGAACTTGGACAGAAGGGTTCAATTTATTTAATTTTGGTAAAAAAATATACTGAGCTTATGGAAAAATAGTACGTTACAGCCGGCTTCCACTGTATTTTTTAGAAGTTGAAATATGCTTTTAAAAGACTCGGGCTGTGTAAAAATATCAGGTTGAAACGTTCAACAGAGAGTATTGAGGACAGTTAAAAAATGTATAAATGAACAGTCTTGTAACATTACATTAAGTGTGGAGACACTTTGTTCATTTCAGTGTTCACAACCCTTCTTGTTGAGCACTAACTGTTTTAAACATCACTCGTTACTTTACGATATCAATTTTAAAGCTACTGGTAAAACAAGATATACTCCTCCAAGCGAACAAAACCTTGATCGTCTAATACTATGAAATGCTTATATTAAATCACAGACGTTTTTAATCTATATAATATGAAATCTGGAGATTAAATAAATAAAAAAATTCCATATAAAAAATAAATTTGTGTGCTTAAAGAGCAAGTAAAACTAATATCGTAAAATATAATGTGTTTTGGATCACATGCTGTGTCTGCCCCCGCACATGCCGCATCTGATGCCGCACCAGTGGCAGATTTTCAGTGGAGGGTAGAGCCACAGACACGGAACGAGAATGGATAAGACCGTGAGACAAACCCAGCGTTTGGAGCAGTTCTCTTCGTTGGTGCATTCGCAGGGATGTTGGGCGAAGTCGCCCTCCGCGTCCGCCGCACAATGATAACAAATGCACTGCGCACACCCGATGCAAGTGATCGTGTTTATCGATGATTTTATACAGTCCGGGGCGTATTCACAGGACCCTTTCGGGTTTTTGTCTTCAAAGTACAACTCGTGGCAATGTCTACAGCGGATTTGAGTCTTTGGTGGTTTTTTCGGTTTGGATTTCAAGGGCAGAGGGGGCTGCTGAGCCGACAGTTCCGGACTGCATTTTTTCAAACTCGAACCGGATTCGCGACGGCCGATTGACACCTTGTGCTGCTCCTCCACCACAGGGTAGATGTACTCGTGCACTGCGGTCAGTTGCACGTACGAATAGTTCTCCCCTGACATAAATATTGTTAGGATTTTTTGCATACTTTACCTACGACAAACAATGAAAATTTTGCTGGAACCATCTTTCTACTCGTACTCAAGTCTAGAATATAACACTAATATTTTAATAGCCTGTTTAATTTTAAATGGGTGGGGTGATAAGTGCTAAGATTTTAAGGAGTTTCTTTTTGAAATATCAGGATTCGCATTTTTAAAGTAATTTTTTAATCAACTTCTAATTACCCCTTTTTGTTAAAACACCAAGCTCACTTTTCAAATAATTTATTGAATTAATCCCGTTCCCTAAAAAATATTTCGTAACATTTCTATTCTCGAGCGCCTCGAACCCTTTGCATTACATTGCAGAATTTTTCAAATTATTATTTTTTGCTCAATTTGCTCCTTTATTTAAGAGTTATAAAATGAAAAATAAATAAAACGGTGAACATAAGACAAACAGAAAAAATCACAGGTAGATTAAGCATTAAATTCTCAATCATAAGAGATAAAGGCAATGTAAAAAATTATTGAAATCTATATTATTTTTTCAAAACGCTGTGAAAATGTGATACCAAAAAGGTGTAAAAGGCAGAATTGTAATTGTAAATTATCTTTTCTTCAAAAAAATCCGCGAAATCATATCTCTAGCTTCAAATTGCTTAAACCACTAAAATGAAACGAATTGAGTTGCTTTTAAATTTCAAAGATATGATCTCGTGGACTTTTTTGTAGAAAAATTAATTCTTTACAGCTTTCTTTCTTACATTTTTCTTGTATTTTTAACCGTATTCGAAGTGTTTTCTTCATAAATATGGGAGGGAGCACAAATTTTAATTTTTAATATTCCTTGTTTATCGCAACAATTAGAATTTTTCTCAGCTGATGAATGTTCTTGCCTTGGAACTAGTTGAATTTAAATTAATTTAAAACAATTAAGAGCCAAGACGGTCTAATGTTTGAAGCTCCCTCATTTTTACTATGCCTAAAAAAACCTAAACCAAAGTTCTTGCGCCCTTTACGCTATATTTCTCAATTTTTTTATTACTCAATTTGTTCCTTTATAGCCATGAAGATTATGATATTCAGTATCAAATTGTTCTTTTTTTACACTCACTGATGAATGATGATCAAAACGTGGTGCAGTTTTGTGTTTATATATTGATAATAAATTATCAATCGACTTTCAATACAAAAATTTTAAAATGTGAAAAAGAAGAGCTCTCAAATAATCTTCGGAAGCACCTAAGAATGGAAATTAAACAACAATTAAACAATTGCTTATAGAATTTTTTTTAGTTAATTAACGGATCATTACTTTGGTGTGTTGTTTTATGTATTTTTTTTGATTGTAGGTAATCGGTTTTTAGAATATGTTACACCGAAACTGATTTTTTTGCACGTTCATGTCTTCATGTCCAGGCTTTTTCGTAATCTTTTGCCAAAAAAAAACAAACAAAAAATTATATTAACACCAAATAAAAGTGCATGTTATAGTATCCTAGAAAAAAAAAATTGTTAGAAGCTTTTATCTCTAGCAAAATTTGGATTAAACGCATTGTTTTTGAATAAAATTAAAAACCGACTAAAAATATTTTTCCATTAATGTGGATGTAACAAATGGCTTAATAAAACTAATAACAGATTAAACTTTTGACTGATATGTGAGTTTAACATCATCTCAAAACCGAACAAAAACGGTTAAAGATTCTCTCCAAAAATGGCCGTGTTATGAATCGTTAGACAAAATCCCTCAAAAACGAAAAACTAATTGATTCACATTTCAGAAATTGAGTGAAAACATAGATATAATTATGTAAATGAGGTAATTATCCATTTGAAATGAATTTGAAAATTTTATTTAGAAAGTGAGGTGGTGAAGTTATCCAGGGTATTAGGGAATGGCTTAGCAATATTTTGTATGTGAATTTGTCATGATCAGACGGGTTAAAAACCCTTATATCATTTTTCCAAAAAGTGCATACTTTCTTCAATTTTTTTTATTAACCCACCTGTTGATATCCACTGTGTGGCTTATGGTAGTTTATTAGCAGTTAATTTTTTCCCTGAAACAAAGTGGACATAGTGGCACTTGGACGTTTTGAAAGTTTTTCAAAATTGCCGCTAACATGCTCTGTGTGGGAGGTTCGAATCCCGGTTCTGGCATAATTTTTTTTTGTTTTTTTTTTTTGTAAAATTTAATAACAAAACACAAATTGAAATACAGGAATTACGGCGTGGACCAAGAAGTTAATTTACCTTTGCTGTTTTGTCAACAATATTAAGATTTACACTAAATTTTATCATTCTAGTTCAGCGGTCCTCAAAACTTGAGACTTTAATTTCAGAACGATGTCTTGGAAAAACTATGCATTTTCGATTTACACAAATTTCCTTTAATCGATTTGTTTGACCATTCTCTATCTACCTTTAAATTTGTGTTAAACCATTCCCTAACACGCTGTATAATTTTTGTTATTTTTTTTTACGAAATTTTGGCTTGGGAAACTTAAAAAACTCGATTTTTTTAATTCGATCTTCGAAGGATTTATGTACCTTTCTATGTCTCTAAAACCTATTATTACCCTCGAAGACTTAAGATAGCTATTCAACTCCATCCAAGCCCATTTTATGCACATTTATAATTCTCTAGAGCAGTTAAAAGTACAAAAAAAAAAACGTCAATTGGATCGACTTTACAATGTTTGCCTGAAGTTTACAAAAACAAAGCCATTTCGCCTGTGAGGTAACAAAAATAGATAATAAATTTGATAAGTCCATTGGCCAAATAGTTGGATAACAGGTTAATAATTGAATAGACAGTTCTAGAAGATGATGTTTCCAAAATATTTCATGGAACTTACAAAAGCAATGAAAAGGCCACAGACGACAAGCGGCAAGTTTCTACCGACATTTTTGGATTACCTTTTGTTGTAAATTACACTATCGCCGTTCCAAAATAAGTAAAAGTATATCCAAATCAAACACATATATATTTTTGTAATGGGGCTGATGCTTTTTTTTTCAAAGTATTAAGACTAAAAACACGCGCAAATAAAAATTATGAATTTGCTAGGAAATTAAAAAGAAATAAGGGTGGATTGCAGAAAGCAATTTAAATTAAGTTGAAATTTACTTTACAATATGTTCGACCCTTGTTTTTTATACTTGAATTCAACACAAAGTTTATTGTATTGAATAATTAATTTTATTAATTGGAAACACTTGGACAACATTTTTAAAATTTAATATCCGCGGTTAATGGTGAAAGAACAATTAACAATTAAAAAAATACAAACAGTTTTAATATAATTATTTGAGAGTAACAATTGTAAGAAAAATAATTGATCTTATTAATTTAAGTGATCATAGAAAATTTTGAAAAAAATAGCGATAAGAAGCATTAGAAAGACTGCTAAACGAATTATTGTAACATTGTAACTCATTTTTTTGTAAGGACAAGTCAAATCAAATGTTAAAACAAATGTGGTAGCCAAAGATGGAATAAAAAAAACACTTACTTTAGATAGACAGAAAAATTGCTGTTAACGTTTGGAATGGTGACTGTAAATTTTGTGTCGTTTGAAAAAATCGGTAAAATGAGTATAATCTTTGAACTTTGAAGGGAATTTTTAAGTTTTCCAGTAAAATTTTCATTGTTACTTGATTGGTGTAACTGTTCTGTATGCAATAATTTACCTTTGTCACCACCTTTGATCGGATCATAAGTGGGTTGCCGAGGTTCGAGAGGTTTGTCGCGCCCTATGTAGTTAACCCTTTGTAGATGTTCGGTACCTTTCGAGCTTGAATCACTGGAACTGCGGGAATCTTTGGGTTCATGTGGAAGATTCAGAGTCTAATGACCACAAATAAATTCCAGTTATTAAAGGATAACACGGAAATATGGAATATTTATACCATAAACACGTCGTCGTCCACATCTTTCGTATATTTTTGTAGCAGTGATGAAGGAGAGGTTTCGGCAAAACCTAAACGACAAAACAATCACGTTATGGAACGTCCGCCAAAATTGCTGACTTAACAAATAAAAACTAAAATATTGTCTCATTTTTTTAATTGTGATATTAATCAATTTTTATCGAAGTTATTGCTGATTAATTATCATCCGACACTAACAAAGTATTATTTCATATCCGGCCACTAAATGAAACCTTTTCATTTATTCGGCCAAGTTATGGCATCCAACATTTAACAACACTTAACTGTAATTATTTAATTACGTTTCGGCGAAGAATGACCCACAAAGAGTGCAACGCAACCAAAAATATAAAATTCACGTTATGGTTAAATTAAGAAAGAAATTACGAACGGCAGCAATGCTACCTGCCACACATCATTTAACACTTAATTGTGTAACGTTCGGTTCTAAATAAAAAAATAAACGCGCCTGTATTTACAAATTTCTTTGAAAATACGTGAAAGTCTCGAAAGTTAAAATAACATCTGTTCTCAAATATATTTGGTTTTAATAAATAAAACTACTTCACGCCTGAATTTTTCTAGGATTTTTACTTTATTTCACGTCGTGCTTTTCTCATTGAAAAAATCGTTATCTTAAAAATATCAATGATCATCCGATTTCTCTCTAAAGTGTTGATAATTCTTAATTGCGCAATAATAAATGGAATCGCAAAGTGCAGCAAAACAGGTTGATTCTGGATGTAACGTTATTTTTTTTTAATTCCAAATTTAGAATTAATTTGTTTAAAACAAATAATCTGGGGTTTCCAAGTGGCTAGTTATGACCGATTACTTGCACTATTTCACCATTAATTATTTTAAAAATGGTAATGATATGTAATAATAACTAAAATACACAATTAGTTCAGTGTAAAAAAATAATCGGCAATGTTCGAAGTTTGGTTCCACTACCACTTAATGAGACATTTCATGAAGTTGTTATCTATGAAGATGATGCGTGAAGTTATGACACTCACCATGTAGGAATCCCGTAGTAAGGAAGCAATGAAAAAGATGCAAATAGAGCAGATAAGAAACATTACTTACATTCTATTTATTAAACTAGGATAGCGAACCTAAGTCAGTTCAGCTAGTTGTTTCAAATTGCAACGAATTTTTCTGTAGCAATTTGAAACAATTTCTCCAATGTGTCTCGCCATTTACACAAAGCAAGGAAGTCCGCTTACCGTCCAGCAGTTCCTCAACAGCGGTCCGAACTCCTTTATCGAAAGCTCGAGCATCGGCAGCCGTCTGAAATGTGAGTCCAAATTTTTTGTCCCCTGTTTTCCAGTGATGAAAAGTTGGCATAACTTTGTTGTATTCAAAGTCTTTTTTGATGGTGCAACTTAATACAATCTACAATGAGAATAAATTCGTTTTTTCCCTTCGTGTAGTTTTTTTTTGTAGTTACCGATTGATCACTTATCCTCTTTCCATAAATCAGGTAATCATGTTTGGGTTTGCTTGCAGGATCGGGCCCAGGGGCGGTAGATGGGGAGGGCCGGGGCCTTTTTCTAACGGATACGTTACTGAGACCCCCACCTCCCAGAGGAACCCAGCCCCCTGAGCTGTCATCCCTTGACATCACCTGTGCACGCACGCGCACCAAGTAATTGCCACTGGAAAAAATAATTCAATTAAAAAATTAACCTGAGGAGAAAATCACACATTTTAATTGCTATTAGAAATTGGTTTTTACGTTCGTGTGTGCCCGAATTTTCGTGGCAGAGAGTATCAAATTTAATAGCTTGGTTGTTACCAAGATAAGAAAATTTATTTCATAAAAAAACAAACAACATAAATTAGAACAATTTTATTTGTATATAAAAAAAATTGGAAACAAAAGTCTTTCTCATAGTTTTTTATTAAATTCAGTTTGAATTTTATATAGAAAAGGGCAACATAATAAGCAATTTTCTTTTCTTTTTAATTTTTAATTTAATTAATTTTCTTCTTTAAAATATTTGAAGACATAGTTTTATAATCAGGTTAACAATGCGTGAGTCTGCTGAAAGTATATTTTTATTGTATTGTACTGTATTGTTTGCTATTAAATCATTTAATTTCGCCAGTCTAAGAAAAAAGACCCCAAAAATTTTATTTGTTGTATATCTTACATTTTGTAGCTCATATTATTGTAATTGCACTCAAATTCTAATTCGCAATTAGTTTGACCCTTCCCAAGTAAATGACAATTTAATTCAAGTTAATTTAAGTAGTAATTAATTAATTCTTAGGACCGGTTTACAGAAGCGTCATTAATTTAATTCGCGATTAAATGCGTGATTAACTGATCACCTGAACAAATTGAAACAATTTGATTAGTCCATTCGCGTTGTTAACTTTTAACAACGAATTAAATTTTAACAGAGCTTTTTATAAACCGGCCCTTAGAGTCGGTTTACAGAAAGTGAAATTAAAATTTAATTCAGAATTAAACTAATTCGAATTAAGTTGCCATTTAAAATGCATTGACAAATCTCTGGTTAATCGCGAATTAAATTTTAATTGGGATTAAAACGTTCTGTAAATCGGCTCTTAATGTTCAATTAAATTTTGTTGCCATTTACTTTGCAAAACTCAAACTAATCGCGAATTTCTAATTCGATTTCAAAAAAATTCGTAATAAGAAGGTAAGTTTGCCATTTTAGCCCAAAAACAATCAGCTTTTATGAATTGCAAAGATAATTTTATACTCTCTTTTAGTTACTGCAAAAAATTTAGGTTTTGGATTTATCTAACCTGTGACATTCGATCATAAATGCTGTCACTTTTGTGACGTTTACAGACAAACGGTTTTTTAAACGTTTTTTTTTTCGGAGGGCTAGTAACAATTTTTTTACGAAATATTTGCAGAAAATAACGTTTAAGGGTAGTCTGTACTAAAATAAAAATCAAGTTTTGAGAAATGTGGGTTGCATAATTTTCAAATGCCGAACCATCCCGTTTGTTTGTTTCAGAATATAATTACAAATTATAAAAACTGTTTTTCAGGGACTTAATATAGAGTTTGGGCAAAACGTTTTTTATGTTTACACCGTACGTTATTATAACCTTTTTCTCTCAGCAACGTGTTAATCTAGCATTCTAGCCAATACGAAATCGAGTAAGAAGCTTATAGTATAACGAAGTTTCTAACGTTTGTGATGCGCAAACTCTATATTATTAATTAATGAATTTTAATTATAAGGAATTGTAGAGAAAAACAAAGAATTTAACAGCAAACGCTCATTTCTGTGTGACAATTATTTTTTGGTAAACAGTAAAAGTAGACTAACCCTGTATTTTTTCTACATAATCGAAGACCCTAGTGGAACTGCAGAGAATAATTTTTAATCTCGATTTAAAAAAGAGAATAAATTTAATTTAACCTTAAAACAAGTTTCCAAACTAAAATTTGTACCTCAGAATATTTATACTGTAATTAAACTACACTCAAATTTTATTTGGAAAAGAAAATTAGTATCAAATTTATCATTAAATTTGTAGTTCCCTCGTTATATAATTCTGATTCAGTATTATCACACATTAGGGATAAACCCAAAAATATTTTTAAGAAATGCAGAAACAAGACAGAAACCTAGTTTTCCTGACAAGAAAATTTTTCACAAGAACTGTACTCCCTTTTTTTAGATTTTCAGTTGAAAAAAATTCCTAGATGTTTTTTTAATTAAAAGTTTCGTGTACTTCATCCAAAATTCTTAAATCCTGATTTAGTCGTTGCAATATTTAATTGTTAATACTTTATCTTCATGCTTCAAAAAAATTAAAAATCACCACTGCCTATTTCTATTAGGATAATAAAAAAAGTCTAAGTCAAAGTTCATATAAAATTTGAATAAACATATTCCACCATAAAGGTCGAAGTTAGTTTTTTTTATCATTCTACAAAAAACTGGGATAAACTATTTGGGAATATCTTATTAAAACAACTGCGCTGATCCAAGGTATTATTTATTTTTTGAAATCTTGGCCTATTGGTTCCTTAAAACAAATTTTAATAGTATGTGAACAGTTTTGTGGAAAATGGTTGTTACAAACTGCAAAAACCGTCAAAATTTTGCAACAAAATGTCAAGGTAGATAGTAACTTCTCATATCCCGACTTATTAATTCCTATAACACATACGCAGTTTTATTCTGAAGACCGACATAATAAGAAATAAGAATTTTAGTGCAATCTTTTCTGTTGCGAATCTAAATAAGACTGTTATTTTTGCAGGTAAATACAATTACTTTTATTAATAGTAGTGACGCCGTTACTGTATTTTCAACGAAAAGATCAAAACTTGTTGAACGCAACCAAAGGTTTATGTTTCCTTACTTTCCTTATTGAAAAAACTTTTCCAAACTTCGGACATATAATTCCAGGAACAACAACGAAAAACTTACAGGATTTTCATTTCGGGATCATTTAACTGTACACTACAGGACACCATGCATGCAGCTGAGGAGCACTTTTCCACCACGATTTTCCGACACATTCAAAAATACAGTCAATGACGATTTAACCAGCGCAGTATTGACGTCATACCTATTTTATCCCCACCACAATTTTCCTTCTCCCCACCACATTCCCTTAGATTCAGCACGTGTTTTCCAATATAGGTAAATGGGTGGAAAGTTCAATGGCCGTGTACGAAGGAAAATTCGCATCAACGGGACGACCTGCCCTTTGCTTTTAGTGAAATTTGACCAGAAATGGCCCGAAAAGGAGATGATTTGACGATAAAGAAAGAAACATACTTAACACGATATTAATGCTTGAAAGTAGGCAATAAATAATAATACAATGGACTCAAATTAGATTAATAACAGCTGTAAATCTACATTACGACCAAAATAATGCACTAGACCAATTAGCAAATAAACTCATATGAATATGATAATTTGTTTCTCAATTAATTAAAAATTTGAATATAATTGAAGGAGTAACGCAACGATTTTCTCACGTCTATTCCAAAATTGTTTAGTATTTTTGCGAGAGATTCAATGCAAATTTATTAGCCTTTCTAGAATTAAATTGTTCGTGTTTGTTTATTTTTACCTGAGATTGACGCAAAAAGTGTCCTCATTAGGACTGTGCTGCAGCAATTAATACCTGTTGTTATATTTGCTCTATAAATAAAAATTGACACACGGTTGAGTTACAGGAAAATATATTTCAGTGGAAGTAATGGTCTAAATTAGTGGATTATCATTAAAAAAGCAATTACAACAAAATGTGAAATTCCAAAATCCGTAAGACTACTTTACGCCAAAAAAGATGAGAAAATATTACTTAAATTCACAATTATTAAATCACTGGTAATCTAATAATACTGCCTGGTTTTATCCCAACAGATCGTTTTTTTTTAATTAATGCAAAATTTTGATATTATTCTAAAGTTTATGATGTTATTGGTTTTTAAGTCACTCTTAATTTTTTTAAACGACTACCAACATTTTTTTTTACTTTTTGTAATAATACATTCCTTAATCTTTACAAAAAAAAGGAAAAAAAAAATAAACAAAATAGAAAATTTAACAATACTTACACACAAAGACTTTTAGCTGTCTGTTCTTACCCCCTTTATAAAGACTTATTATTTTTTATGTATATTTTAATATTCATGTGCATGACAACACTTAACATAAAATTCACGTGTACACACAAGGAATCATAACAAACAATAATCCTTCAGAAAATAAGGTAATAAGAGAAAGAGAAAGTCTGGTGGGTGACTGGTGTGTAATTACTAATTATCGACAAATTTTTGTTTTATTTAATTTTTATAACGTTTTTTTTTAAATATTTATCAGAAAAATTAATTTTGGAATAAATGTCAAAATTTACTAAAAATTAATTGACCTGTTTTGTTTTCCGAGCTTTAGAGAGTAAAGCTCTCTACATAAAAAAATACATATCAGAAATAGGATCGCAAAATTAAATTCTATATTAAAATCTCATCAGTCATCATTATTAGAGTTCCTATATTGGGAGAGCGGGACACTGGATGTCAATTTTCGAAATTTTGTTTCAATATAGGAACTCTAATCATTATAACACAATTAAAAAAAATAATTTGGTTCTATAGGTTTCAAGAAGTGACACAATTTTGGTCTATTTTTGAAGTTTTTTTAAATATTACAAATACGAATTGCAACTTTTACTAGATCTGTAGTAATTTCAAATAATAATAAGAAAAATAAGCCACGATTGCATTATTGCCAATTTCGTCTTGACAGTGTTGCTAAAATTTCATTAAAACTATTGTTACTCAAACGATTTGAAAGCAATATTTATTCACAATTTATTATTTAAATTAAGAAAGTTTCAGAAATACACCACAAATGACTTAGATGAGCTTTTGTAAACAGATATAGATAACAGATAAGTTGAATAAAAAAAAAAGATTCTCACACGATTTGGCTCGTTTTTAAATGAGAAATCGCTGAAAATGAACGTGATTTGAAGTACTACCAGACAATATGGCACATTTTTAAACAAGAACTCATTAAAAATCAACGTATTGGGCATCTGTGAGTGATTTAGTTCAAAATCCAAATCTATTCCAATAAGTTCAGTTATAGCATCAAACTGTTATCTTTTAAATCCTTATTAATAATAAAGAAGACATTATTTTCAAGGTATAGAAACCGTAAAAAATTTAGTAAAAGTTTGGTTCTCTAAATTAATGTCCTTTTCTATATACAATAATAAACTATTTTTAAAGGATTCCTATTTGCTCGTCAGAACTCTTCAAGAAAACGTAAAAAACTGTTAATTATTTGTCAGCGTTTTCAGATTTATCTTGATCTAACGATAGTTTTATGGACAAAGGTTGTTTTTTATCTTTTATCACCATTTGAATGTTGATCCGACACTTTTGAATTTTTTGCAAGTGTTAGTTTTAGGGGAAATAAAATAAATATCAAGTGTTATTTTGAAATAATGTAATAAAAAAGACATTTAATTCAATATGCCTCGATCCAATTCATAACTTTATCACCCTAGACGTGTCACTGACGTAATAATAGCTAGCTCACTCGTCGAATATTGAATTACTCAGCTCAGTGATAGAAGAGCGTTTATTTAAAACTCACCTTTTCGGCAATAATTTCGCCGATGAACTTCAAAGATGACATTTGTGACGGGCGAATTGATTTAACGCGCTATCTACGTCATAAAAGGCTAACAACGTAACAAAGTCTTCTCACCCTAAATTATGCTAAAATGCAAACTGGGATTAAATTATAAGCTGGGAACAAATACGTCAATTAAACGCTTCCCATCAAATCAATATTAATAATATTGAACCGATTTATGTATCTGATACCCGTTTTATTGTGTCGGCTAAAATGTAGGTGAAACTGTGGAAAATAGGGGAAGTGATGACGTCGATTCGGAAATTCGAATGCGCGATTCTGATTCGTGTGCAACCGAGAAGTGGTGGAAATATTTAAATCTGCTGACATGAATTTCTCTGACGTCACTGTTGGAAGCGGGCTAAACTGGGGCTGCTGTGTTTGACCCAGAAGAAGGTATGAATGGCCTAACGGGAGGGCGACAACCCCTCGGAAGTGGGTCATCACCCTCCCGGAGATGCTATATTTAGCTCAGAAACTGGGGCAAATTTCATTCTTGTAATCCAAAATTCAATACTCCCCAGAAATTATAACATTCATTAATCACCCCATTTAGCCAACCACCAGAATTAATTACGCCATCAAAATAACAAACAACACCTAATTAATTTCCCTCTTATTAAATTTATTATCAATGCGATTTTTACGTGTTTTTTCGTAAAATTCAATAAAAAAAAATTAAAAAAAAACAATAACTAGGCCTAAAATTTTTGAAAAATTAAATTTTACGAAATAATTTTGAATAATTAAAAAAATGGTTAGTGATTCCCCCAAAACGAAACATCAATAAACGTCCTTGCAAGTTGGAAGTAGGCCACGTGTGAAAGCAAAGTGGGGCGAATGACGTCAGAGATGACAA
This sequence comes from Tribolium freemani, assembly GCA_939628115.1. Lineage (NCBI taxonomy): Eukaryota > Metazoa > Arthropoda > Insecta > Coleoptera > Tenebrionidae > Tribolium > Tribolium freemani. Next base: position 10,412,713 of record OW626785.1, on the reverse strand, counting down.
GGGGAAGGCTTCCTCTGCTCCCGGATTGGTCGTCCTGGAGGAGGTTAAAGTCGGAGAAGTAAAGCTGGGAGCTTCTGTTAAGCGTCGACAACGTGCTTGGCCTGATGGTGGGGGTAGTAAACAGAGAGAATCAAGTAAAGCATTGAAATCCATGTGACCTATTTTGAGCATGAATGGCTATTGCAAAGGGTATCAACCCCCGGGAAAACGCTCGAATTAGGTCGAACTTTCCTTCCTGAACGGCTCTGGTCGACGTTGGCTATTTTTAGACATGAAAATCCTGTCTGGGTGCCTTGTTTCAACCCCTAGCCAAAGCAGACGAATTTAGGAGCAGAGACCATGTTTTTTTCAATGAATCTGGGGAAATGAATAAAATTTTTGATGTTTGAATGTCTTTGAAGGGTTTCAATGAGGTTGCAAAGTAAATTTCAACGATCCTGGATCAGAAATAATGTTGCCAAGCCTTACAAAAGCTGAGAAATGGTTATATAAGTTCGAGATTCGAGATGCAAATAAGTGAATATTGCATGTCATACAATGTAATATGATCGAAGACGTGCAAAAAGTTTATCTCCAAATCATCCACTATGCAAAATGTGGAGATTGCATTAGGCAATTGACGTAAATAAAAGTAATTATTAATAATTTCGTCAGATTAACTTTAAAAACAACACTTATTTTACGTTAGCAATGCTAATTCCATTTCAAACCTTCAGGAAAAGAGACAAAGGCGCATTTACATTTTTTGGGGTGAAAAATAGATCACAAAGAATTCTGGGTTATACTGGATCCTAGTGATAAATCCACCAATTAATTGTTTAAAACTTTGAATAAGTACACCACAAGTCACCACAAGTGGGTCTATAGCTATCAATTTTTGGCAAAAAAAAAACATCAAACCTCAAAAATTGCAGTTTTATATTTCACGTAGGCAAGTAATGGCATTTTAAATAAGTAATGAACTAATGAAAAAGAAAGTTAACTAATTCTTTGCATATGAGTACGTTATTGTACCCAATAAAACAGACTATATCTTCATACAGGTTCCATATCCAAATTTTGAAACTACGTTGTGTCCCTTTAAACATTTTTCGTTCATTTTAATGTTATAAACTGGTATGAATGATTTAAAAAAACTGGTGTAGCTGTTTCTTTTTGAAGATTTATTTTAAGCCTCAATTAGCTGAAAACCGCATTTCGAACCTAGTAATTATGAAAACAAAAACAAATTGTGCACAAGAGACCTTCTAATGTAACAGTATTGTTAAAAAAATGTAAGGTAATTTTTAAAATCCATATCTAAAATAATGAAATAAAAAGAAAACAATACATAAACATTAAATACTCAGGGGAAAGTAAGAATGAAAGTAAAAATAAAACAACAACCAAACATTTTACAATAATTATAGGGAATAACATATTTGTAGAAGTGAATAAATAGAGAGCAGGCAATATTAACAACAGGATAAGAGCATTTTAAAAATTTGTTCTGTAAAAATATAGCAAAACTTGCAAAGGCAAAAACCAGATTTTATTGAAGAGCTTTACTGATTGGCTTCTGACCCCTCCAAATAAAAGTACATAATTATGAAAAATAATGTCAATAAAAAAATCTAAACACTTACAAACGTATCAATTAAAATTGTCCCTAGTAATCAGAATAATAAAAATTTCAAGAATTAAATTAAAATAATTAAAGAAGAAAAAAACCATCAAATTTATCATGAATTGATATTCATAAACTTTGCTCTTCTACTAATGTTTAAAAATATAAAATTCAATTCGACCATAACTAATCACCTGCCCGTATTATAAAGAAAAATAATTGTCAATTTTTTCAGACAAAAAACTTTAAACGCTTACATAAAACGTAAAACAATAATCATCACTCAATATTACGCTTGAAAAAAATGTGGAGAGCTAGTATCAAACATTTAACCACTATATCCCATTTTCATAGTAGAATAGCAACAGCGCATTTGAATTTTTTGGAGTGAAAAATAAAGCACAAATTGAGAGTTTCTGAATAAGAAAAGAATTCTTTCTTAAACTAAATCCCAGCGACATACTTTGAGCTAAGAAAATCCACCAGAAACTCTCAATTTGTGTTCCACTTCTTTCAAAAAAATGTAAATGCGCTGTTGCAAAATTCTACTATGAACTGAAATGGGATATAAGGTAAATAAAATACAATCTTTTAGATGTAATGAAAAGAATTATTCCTCATCGAACACCTAATGTAACGGTATTTTTAAAAGTTTTTTAAAAGCTTTTATTTAACTTGCTTTGTTGTCTGTCTGTCTGTTTCATATTTTCGAAGCCAAATTTGAAAGGGTTCCTGTTGTCCCAATGAATTAAAATTTTGCATACTTACTTAATCTGCGTGACAATGCAATCCTATGTAGTTAATTACCCCCTAAAGGGGTTAAATGGGGTTTTAAAAATTTTAGGTTGTGTTTACAAAGGGGTTTTCGATTTGTACATACTCGAACCGTAACTTACACCAACATACACGGTATTGGTCATTGGGAAATATATTAATACCTAATCATTTTCACAACGTTTCGTTACAAACAAATGCCGCTAATTTTTTAAATTCATTTATCTTGGACGACAGACATCAGAGAACAGAGGTTGGGATGTGCTGTCAAATGCTAACAGCTGTTTTCTATCACATACCGCTAAACAAGTTTGCACAAATCAGCAAAATAATGGTGTTACAATAATATAGCGAAACTAAATCTTAGAGAAAAAGACGTTTAGAAAAAGTAAAGACTAAAATACAATAAATAAAAAAAAATAAAAAAATTTTTTTTAGAAAAATTATAAAAAAATATAAAAGATACACTGAAAAGTAGAAAATGTTTTTCTATCAGAGGAGAATAGAAAAATATTCTTCTCTGATAGAAAAACATTATTTTCTACTTTTTAGTGCATCTTTTATAAATAAAAGCTTTTTTCTAAAAAAACATTTTTTTTTATTTTTTTTTACTTGTATTAATAAGAAGTTAAAAGCATTTAACTACAGTTTTTCATTTTATGAATCTTTATAGGCAGCAACATTTGTGCAAAATTCTGCAAACTATAAATAAACTTGTGGTTTCCCATTGTCAAGTATGATTTTGGCACATGATACTGAGTCATCGCTTTGGAGATTAGTTTGCGACAAACAACAAACAACATAGTGGTACCACTTTTCTCCCCTGAAAAAAACTGTAGTTTGCTTTCGAAGGAAGCATAATGCACGCCCTTATCCGGAAAAGGTGGTAACACAGTACTTAGAGGAAGCTCATTAAATGGCACTTCCTTGACTTGTACTGCACATTTGCCACATCCTGTTAGTTCAATTTTTGTGTGGGCTCCTTACAACAGTTCCGGTTTCCGAAATTTCTGGATGCAATGAATTTTTCATACTTTAGTATTACACAAGAAATTTATCACTAGTCAAACAATTGAGCAAAATTCTCACTGTCCGGACCTAGTTTTCCTTTCATAAAAAGAGAAACATGATTCATGTATTCTCCCACGTGTTGGTAAATTGTTAAATTATGTACGTTTGTACAGTGTGTGCGAAAGTAAACACAGTTGACCATTTTTTCCTGGAATAATAGAGATAACGTAATAACCAACGTTGAATTTTTAATTCAGCCAATTTAATGCGTTGAAATTAAATACCGCTTATTTACAAAATATCTTATCTAGTCGCACGGCCTACACCTGTAATAGTTTCATATCGGTTTGCATTTATCTAAGTCTATTTTAGCCTAATTAAAATTAAAAATGTGGTGGACATGACTCAGAAAAACAAACTCTAGTTATTCCTCCAATAAATTATTAGAACTGTCATAACAAGTAAGGTCACTTGTTTGTTAAGTCGAGTCATACAACTACAACATTTAAAAATCAAGATACGAGAAAAAGTGCGTATTTCAATTTTCCCTCACACGTTACAACTGTTACAAGAGCCCAAATGAGTCAATAGGGAATTACCACAGCACAGGTCACAGACCATTAAAAAAGTTTACTTGGAAGGATTAATCCAACTTGACTAAGTCTAAGTAGTCATATAACAAAATTACAAAATTTTCAGTAAAGAATTTTATAAAATCAATTTGTCTCCAAAAATCATCAGGAAAATTTAAGAATTAACAAACAAATGTGGAAGAAACACAATCGAACTTTGATAAGTCAAACCTGCTATTCGAGTTACCGAAGATCGAACTGTAATACAGGGTGTCCGTTTTTAGAGCTCCACCATGGGGATCTCAGTTATTATAAGAGATACGAGGTCGGTTAAATTAGGGCAAAGTTGCGCCTTTTTATGCTGAACAATTACCTGAAAGAAAATTTGATGTTATTTTTAGTTTTTGAATTATTGAGAAAAATCAAAAATTTGTAATTTTCGTTTTTATTTTTTTAAGCGAAAACTAAGAAAACTAGACGTCTTAAAGTAAGACATTCTTCAGGCACTTTTTTACAAGAAATCTAAATCTGTCATCGCCTCTTCCAGGGCGTCCTTGATTTTACATTTTACATGTTGATTAAAATTAAGAAAAAAAAGCGTTTTTGCAAAGAGTGCTTTAGAAAAAAACGCCAAAATTTTGTTTAACAAACTAACTTTCGACAGTTCTATTAAATATGCGAGAAGAATTTTTATAACTTTGTCTTGTTTTGTTTTACAAAAATAAACTTCTAACTTATCATGTCGTTTTTAAATAAGTAAGCTTGGCGGAAATGTGGACCTTCCAGATCCAAATCCAAATAAACTTCCAAAAATTGTTGACGTTTTTTCCAAAGCACTCTTCGCAAAAATGCTTTTTTTTTCATTTTCCTCAGTATGTAAGATTCTATCATATCATGTGATATATCGTTGTAACCAGAAATAAAAACACTTTTCAAAAATACAAAAAACGAATATGATTTCCATAAGAAAAACCAAAGTTGAATCACAGAGTAATACTCTGTGGTTGAATGTTGTAACTCTGACATCAAGAACGCCTTGGAAAATATGATGCCAGATTTAGATTCCTTGTAAAAAAGTGCCTGGAGAACGTTCTAGTTAAAAACGTGTAGTTCTTTTGGTTTTCGCTTGAAAAAATAAAAACGAAAATTACAGATTTTCGTTTTTTTACAATAATTCAAAAACTTAAAAGGACACATCAAATTTTCTTTCACATAATTGTTCAGCATAAAAATGCGCAACTTTGCCCTAAATTAACCGACCTCGTATCTCTTATAATAACTGAGATCCCCATGGTGGAGCTCGTAAAACGGACACCCTGTATAAATACTCCGATTTTGTTTCATTATTGTTAGAGAAAAAATAATCTTTGTTCAAGTAAATTTCTTCGTAGAAAGATTCTAGTTAACACAGACAAGTTGCCAAAAATAAAATTACTAGTAAATGTATAGCTGGTATAAAAATATAATAAGAACGGTTTACTGGAATGTCCTTCAAAACTACAAGCTGAAAGATGTGAATATTATTATTACAAAAAAAAAATTACTACATACAACCAATACAATGTAAAATCAATTTTTTTAAACAATACTATTTTGAAATTTGATCCAATTCCTCAAGTCGCCTAAAAGCAGGTGCGACTATGATCGTGAAATTGTTATAGAAATGCACTGTAATATGAATGGTAATGTGGTGACAAACATAGAAACCATAGAAAATTCTGTCCAGTGGTGAGGAATAATTTTTCAATAAAATCTTCCACAGTTTTTTATTCGAACAAATGTCTGAAAGATGTAACTAATAAAGTAAAATACTAAAATAAATCAATCACAATAAAAATAGCTATTCGTATGTAAAAATTGTAGAAAAAACAGTGTTTAAAGCATGCAGCACGACAATACGTGAGGTTCTTAAAAACAGACGTTTTTTGTCATTATTCCAAAGTCTAAACCAATTGATTTTCCGATGTATTCAAAAGTAAAGCCGCTGTTTTCAAAACATCCAGATTATTTTCAGTCACCAAAAATCTGATTTTCCAAAAATCAAGAAGCTACCATCAACAGAAAGTTAGTTTTTTTAAAAAAGCCCTGTTAAATTAGATCGGGAGAACAAAATTTTACTAAAACTTAATTACCGTTTAAAGTAAGGTTTGTTGCTTAAATGTGGCTCAAATTAGTCAAAGAACGTCGAAATTAGACGTTTTTTCACATTTCGTATAATTCCAAAACCTCTTTTTACTCGTAACCTCATGTCACATTTTGGTTGCCAATTGCTTTTTAGTTGGTGGTTATTTTATCAATTTCATTGTAAAACAGATTATAAGATTATATAAGCAAGTTTTTTTGGTCATTAAAATAACAATCGAACTTACCTACTACAAAAACACTTTTAGGCTAAGTTAATTAAAATACGAGTAAATACCAATCTATTTATTACGTAAATTACCGTAAACACTTTTCTTTTCTTTTTTAAAAAATCAATTAAAGTAATTTTGCTCTCCAACCACAAATCAAATCGTAATGGGTAAGAAAACGTAACAATTTCCAAATAAAACTTTGTTTGAATTGATTTCTACTCTTATGGAAAAGAGCAAATTAGTAATTAGGTAGTTAAACAAATTCCATTACTGTTTGTTCAAAAAAATCAACATTTTTTTCATTCAATGAGGTAATCTGTTTATTATGGTAGTTTAAAGAAATGGAACAGCAAAGAACTTGAATTTTATTAGTTTATTGCAGTAATGTCACCTAGATTGAACTTGATCTGTCTGTTGTTTATTAACAATAAAGTTTTAAAAACCCATACGAAATACCCTCCCATTTATTATACAAATGACGGTTTCTTGTCATTGCAATTAGCAAAATAATTCACAAAACAAATTTTGTGAATGCAATCTGGGAAAGATCTGCAGCTTGCTGATCATCTAGTGAATGAATTCGGATTTTGAACCCAATGTTTATGGATTCATGAACTCGGGAATTCGCAGTACAGAAATATTAGAAAATCCCGGGGAAGCTGGCTATTGTATGGTTTATGTTCGAGTGTTATCCAATTTAAAATATTAACTTTGTGGGTTTGGCGGCTCATTCAGTAATTAAAAGTAAATAAACACAGATAAGATAAGTGGCACTTACTATTTTGGTTCAGTGGTAGTATTTCATTCATTAAATTAAAAAGTAACATGAGTAGGAGTGAATGAGCACCTTTCCGCCCTTGGATAATTGTGTTGTTACGTATCTTGTGGTAAATGAGATAAAGTACGGATGCAAAACAGCTCCCTGATTATGAGAAAGTAATCATTTCGATGCTGGTTTTAAAAATAAATCGGTTCGAGTGGAAAATAGTTTCGGTGGAGATTATGTAGGCCTTGTGGGCCTTCCGAGCGCAGCCTTTCATTCATTAGTTTTTGTAATAGACGTGTGGGTGTGGAAAACTATTACAAAAATAAATTGCGAAGTGAACGTACCCGATACAACGTATCCCAAGTAAACATTCATGAACAGTGCAAGTATGAATGGAACCATTGATTACTTTACAATGAATGATCATGTATAAGTTATGACATCAACAGATAAGGCAATGTGAATTGAATAAGCAGATTGAGAGAAATTGTGTGCTTGCACTCATTTAACCAGCAATTAACTCGTATTCCTTCTAAATATGATCAGTAAGAAAATGATGGCCGACTTAACATCCCCATAGCCCATCCCCATAATTGAGGGTTAAATATTGTACTCACTCCTCAAATGACTCGGTCATGATTTGTCGTGTGAAATATCCTAACGTTGAAAGTCCATGTTTTGTTTGACAACCACATTTTTGCACAACATCAAATCCAACTAAACAACACGGGGACAATCCATTGAACTAAATTAACGTTTGTCAGTTAGTCTGACATCTAATCTACTACGCGCATGAGCGAAAAAGTGCGCCGATTTGCCCCAGTACGAGTTTGAAAAAGGGCGCCAACAGCACTCCAATAAACAACCATTTAAACAAAAATTTTTACGTTTGTACAGAATTTAGGTTTTTCTGATACCTGTGAGTTAATAAAAAATAATACTTTACTTCAACACAAATACCCAGAAGGTATTAACAATAAAAAGCAACCAGTAATACATTTTCTCAAAAATTTTTTTCAACAAGAAATCATACGAGGGAAAAGAAGCTAGAAGCATTTTTGTTTAACTTTTCTCAGTTTTAAAACTATAAATAGTAACTCAAATTTTCAAAAATATTTAAAAATAAACTGTAAAATTCCATAATTTTGGTAAAATCTTATGCTTCCAGTCATACGACAATCACACAGATATTTATTTATACACCCTGTTGCTTCTGCTACCCCCTACTTTTTGGAATCCTGCTTTTGTAAAATGTAAAATACAGCAATTCTGTGACTCTCAAAAAAAATACTGCTTTGGCATACTGTATACAAACAATAAAAAAATCCTAAACTTTAATATAGTTCTACTTTACAAAGCAAAACATGTTGTGACTTTCAATAGCGTATTTAGGTTCATTGCCGCCCTGGGCTACTTAATTTTGGACGCTCCTGCCTGTAACATTAAAAAACATTGGTTAATTCAGAAAATTTAAAAAAGTGAGAAACCTCAAAAAATACAATTGTCGTTGACAGGGGGACATTTTTTGTTGTATTTGTGGTTGTATTTTGGAAATTTGTAGCACTTGACCCGTTTGTAGTACAAATCACATTTCAAAATCTTAAATGGTCCACCCCTCTTTTCACATTTCAAATGAACTGCAAAACTCGAAAAACTGCTCGAAAAATGTTAGGGATAATGGTGTTTTAATATACACTGCTCCACAACAGTTAAAGAAGTCTATAATTATTCTAACATCAAACAATAAATTCTATCAATTTTCGAGCATTTGGAATCTGATAAAAACATTCATTAAATATGTATCTGCTTTTAACTTTATTATTTTTATCAGTTGATTTTCTCTAAAATTCAGTAATATCTTTAACTTTTTTCAGTTTAGTTTATAATCAAATAGCAAACATAATTCTAGCACAAGTTCTCTAGAAATGCAAAAAGTTCTTTGTGATGTCACCAAACATGCACTACATTTTTAAATGTCTCCTTTATTTTCTAAGATATCTGTTAAAAAGTTACCCGGTATTCATTTAAAAAGTTTTGTTTTTTTCACTTTTTCTATAATATTACGTTGTTGATGCTGACTTTTTTCAGACATTTTTCTGTATTGTGTACTAAGGCTTTTTCTACCATTACTCATCTAGTCATCATGAATTTTCTATAACATAAATTTAAAACTAATACTAAAAACTTCTTAATTAAAACTCGTTAACCAAACTATTATAAGAACTTAAGAAATAAAAAAATATGACGAAAACTAAAAGTCTGATCAAATGATTTAAAAATTGCAAATTTACTAGCTATTTTTTTTAAATAAAAATACTAGTTATTTTTGCGGCCCTAGGCTACAGCCCATTTAGCCCATATATATGTAAATATGCCACTGGTGGCTTAACATTTACTAAATTGCTCATTTTTGTTGTAACGTTTTTTTGTAACATGACTTTAAGCAGGGGCGGTTATTCAATAGGAGCTGCGGAGCTGCAGAACCGCTAACTTTTTGAAGAAAAATTAAAAAACTAGGTTTAGCAAAATATGTACTATGTAGTATAAAGTACATATAGTATATATATATAGCATATTATTGTTTGAATGTACAAAAACTTTTAGTGAAGATCAACATTTTTTAATGGTGTAATTGAGGAAATAAAACTATGAATTTCCACTGTGGCGGCTAAAAACTACGTTCACCGGTTCTCCGCTCCGTTCTGTATATGAAAAGAAGGTAGTTTTAAGCACTTTTAAGTGTAAATCGTCGGCACGGTCGTCTGATTTTGGTAGGGGCAGCGTTCTATAGTCACAGAGGGCTATTTACTCTGTGCTATTGGGCAGTCGCATGTCAAACTTCCCCCACTCTTCTGGAGGACCAACAAAATCAGCTGTTCCATATAATTTGTATGGAGTTTTGGTTCCGCTTCGTTTATTTTTTCGTTTTTTGGTGGTTATTGAGTGTTTTGATTGCTAAAATTAATTGGACATCTACTTAAATGTATGATGAATCATTTAAAGCCACAACATCGCGGTAATATTTTGTGTAAAGTGTATTTTCTGGTCGTTGTTCGGAGGTTGTCAGTGCGTGTATTGGGTTTTTACATTAGTTTTAAGTTAATAAATAATTGTATATTGATTTTTAAATAAATCTATAAAATTATCTGAGTTTTTGCTTCAAAGTAAGTTGTTTTTTACGCTATAAAATGCTCCTGTTGTATCCATAGTCAATTCAAATAATTCAAGAGTGAATTTTGGGCTGCGGAGAAATCATTCAATAGATAAATTCCTACTGTTTTAATCCTGAAACAAATTATTTGCGCTACTGTTATTGTTTTTATTGTTCATTTTACATTACAAGTGTATGTTGCACCCACCGTTGCACCATAAAGAAAATTAATTTATGAGTCATCTTTATTAACAATTTACTAAAAATTAAATTTTATTAGTATTAACTATAAGGCACTGTAGAACTCTGAAAAAATTCTCATACACAGAGAAAAAAAGTACTTAACTGCAAACGCTGACTTTATTGTGTAATTATTAGTTTTTGAAATACCATGCGATCATTGGAATTTATAACTAAAGTACGCTTTGTCAATTTTTTAACTTGAATGAAAACGCCGATTGCGATAATCAACTGAAGAGTTAAATAATGATGTTTTAAACGGTAATATTCAATTAGAATACATTTTTCCCTCAGTTTGCCTAGGTTTTTCAATCACAAAGACACAAAACCGTCTACTTTAATTATAAATTCAAATGATCGCATGGTATATTAGCTGTTTCAAAATTGTTGATGAATTAAATAAAGCATCAATAACCGCATTTTTAAAAACTTTCTCTCCAACAGCCCGAGTAGAAGAACGTATTCTGTAAATCAGTTTCAAAAATGTTACTTAAAATGGCTGTAAAACACTGTAAAATGGCTAAAATTCGACTCTTTTTAGACCCATTAATCATAGTCTTGAACATTTTTTTAGGCAACCTATTCGCGATATATTCCTTTCGATATTATATTTGATAAAAAATAAATTTCATCCGGTAAGCAGATGGGTCCAGGACGACCCTAATTCAGATCCTGTACTATACAGGGTGCATCAGAAATACGTGTGTTAATTTGAACAAGTAACAGAGCTCAACAAATAAAACATTTTTTTTATTTGAAATTTTTTGTTAAAAGTGTTAAAATGTTGGTTCGGGACGACCATGACGATCAAATCCTGAATAAGGTGAAACAATTGTTAAATAATAATTAAGGAACTTTAGACCTGAGAACGAACATGAACTATGGGCTGGTATTCAAAACGTTGAAGTTGGTTGAAGGGAATTAACAAAAATTATTGTCGAGACCTTACTGCATCCATTTCTAACAGATCAAACAAAGTATCAGCTGCAAATGGAGCCATGAAAAAATATTAATTTTGGAATCGTTATTGTATTAATTTTTGTAAATAAAGACTCATTCTTACCTTACTGTTAAATTAGAGTGACAATTTGACAATTTCTAATTGCAACGTAAAACCTCTTTTCTAAAAATACCTTTAAACTTCAAAAAAGACATGATTACACATTAATAAATTAGAAAAAATGTGTTACTTGATTTTTCGTAGTGTACGCGATTAATTTGTCCACCACTGTATATTATTAAATTAGTTCATAAGCATTAGGTACAGCAACATTCAGAATAATTTAGGTATTAAAACGAAAGCCTGTTTTAGTCTAAAATTATCCATTCTAAAATAAAAATTATCATAATTTTATAGTTTTATTTAGAAATCAACATACAATTATTTTTAATAACAAAACTAATGTAAAAACTCAACACAAGCACTAACAACCTCCGAACAACGGCCAGAAAATACACTTAACACAAGATATTACCGCGATTTTGTGGCTTTAAATGATTCATCATACATTTAAGTAGATGTCCAATTAATTTTAGCAATCAAAACACTCAATAACCACCAAAAAACGAAAAAATAAACGAAGCGGAACCAGAACTCCATACAAATTATATGGAACAGCTGATTTTGTTGGTCCTCCAGAAGAGTGGGGGACGTTTGACATGCAAGTTCTCCATTGTTCTGTCACAGAGTATATAGCTAAGGCTATTGGCTATTTACTCTGTGGTTCTGTCTTCTGTCTAGCGGGCAGCTCCGATCAGATCGTTGGTGTTTTTATAGTTTTGAAACAGCTAATATCTATCTACCATAAATGTTAGAATTTTTGCAGAACCGTTTCTTAAAAATTTCACCAGCCGCCACTGACTTTAAGGCATAACTAATCCAAAGTGTTCAAAGTAATAATTATAATAGTAATTGTACAGCGTGTATCAGAACTCGCTCCCCACAGGAAAGGTGCATATAGGTTAGGCAATTCTGAAGCTAAAGTTCCTTTACAAAAAAATTCTAACTCTGCGTTTGAGAGATAAAAACGTTTGAAAATAGCCAATCACAAAAGGCCTTGCTCTGGGGGACTACAGGAACAAAACACGTTGCTAGGAAATCAAAAATATGTGGAACGGACAATAAAAGTGTGCACTAGAGTTATTTTTCATTCCTTAGTAACGGATCTACTGTATGCAATACACCTAGTAGAGAGCTTCTGGGATTGGTCACTTTGAAACCTCTGTATCTCTCAAACGAAGAATAAAAGATATACTTTTTTTTGCATTTTTGCCATCCCCATTGCTGTTACCACTAGCTCCTTTCCGGTGGGGAGCGATTTCTGGTACACGCTGTATAAAAAAATAATGATTTTGTTAAATAAAATTTTCTTAAATCGTAATCATTTGCTCGTGTCTTACTTTTAATAACCCATATTTCGCATGCTTATTAAATTAATTAAATAGGAAAGAACGTGTTCACGACAAAAAACCAAATTCGAAGTAATATTTTAATTAATAAATTGTTTTTTTTTTTGAAAACTCGATCCCTGTTCCTTACAGAATGCACAAAACTTGAACAACTGTTTCTAAGAGTCTCTGTTGTTCTTCCCAATTATGTAATTACTTAAGGAGTTGTTATCAAAGATTTTTATTAATTTTTGGCGGGAATAATCCAGCATTCGGTTGGGCGAAATTTCGGCCACAATTTCACATCATTCACCAACATTTGACCACATTTAAACGCAACAAACCAGAATAACATTAAAGGTAAGTAAACAGACAATAACTTGATTCCATTTATTATTAAAATGTGTTACTTTAGTTAAAATTGCATAAAACGAAGTGTTGATACTTTCGATATAAAAATTATTCGATACAACGCCCGCTTCTGCGCAGTGAGTTTTCGGTTGCACATGACTGAAGCGCTTGAAAAAGGAAAAGAAAGAAATGAAAAATAGTAATGGTGGTGGCAGTTAGTGGTTGTGTTGTTGGATTTTGATTTAATTTAAATTTCTGAAGCAAAATTGATCATCCAGTTTAAAATCCTAAGATGGGTAAACGTAAAAATCAGGCTTTGATTGACAGTGATTCGAGCAATGATTCAACTAGCGATTTAGATTCTGTAAGTGCAATTTTCCATCCGAAAAATTCTAACCTCTATCACACAATTTCAATTTTCATTCTTAATTCGCTGTTTGTTATATAAATATTGATTGGAAGGCCACAGTTGATGTTTGGCTTAATTACGTGCTAGTCGAAGCTATTTTTGAATAGTTTTTGGGTTGTTGTTGTGAGTTGTTTTTTGGCTATAGGAATTTTTGAATTTGGCCAAGAAAAAGAACAGGAAAAAGAAGTCACCAAGGTCTAACTCGGATTCGGAATATGAGGGCAAATCAGATAGTGATGAGGGTCGAAATAACAAAAAACCCAAACGGGATGAGTCCTCAGACTCCGAATTTGAAAAGAAAGAGGAGGCGAAAAATAACTCAGAGCCTGAAGAAGGTGAAGTCTCAGATTCATCAATATCTGATGAAGAGTATAACGACGGGTATGACGACCAACTTATGGGTGATGAAGAAGACAGAGCCCGGTTAGCTAGTTTGACAGAAAAAGAACGAGAAACCGAAATTTTCAAAAGAATCGAGCAACGAGAATTGATGAAAACACGGTAAGTTTTTATAGTAAAAATTGCTCCACTCGTTAAATCATTGCTTTGTACAGATTTGAGATTGAGAAAAAGTTGAGACAGGCAAAGAAAGCGGAAAGGGCAAGGGAGAAACCTTACAAGCACAAAGACAAAGAAAAGAGCAGGGACCACAGTAAACTTCAGACCGATTTCAGTTCAATAGACCACAAGGAACGTAGCAAAGAGAGGAAGAAAAATATTGAGGAAAATCGTGGCAAAGTTGACAAACGTGTCAACGCCATGGCCGAACTCAAAGCGAGAAGAGAAGATAAGCAAAAACGTGAAGAAGCCGAAGAAAAACGCAAGGAAGAACAGAGGAAGAAAGAAGAGGAAGACGCTCTGCACACAAACAAGAGCAATGTAAAATTAAAGGCTTCAGATATTTATTCAGATGACAGCGAAAGTGAAGGTAATTCAACTCAAAAATTGCACTTCCGTTTTATCGTTTTCTGACTCGTCTGTAACTTTTCACTTAATAACGTTTTTTTGTTTTGTAAATTTAGGATTTTTACAGGAGGTAAAAGTTCACCTCAGCCACCAAGACAATCCGTGGGGTCCGCCAGATCCCGTTCTTCTTCTAGTTCAAGTTCAAGTGATAATGAACAAGAAGAAGAGGAAAAACCCGCTTATGTACCTACGAAACTTGACATGAATAATATTAGGTTGTCGAGGCACAAATTAGAAAGATTTGTACATATGCCGTTCTTTGATCGTATTGTTAAAGGATGTTACGTAAAAATTGGTATTGGGCAACATAATAATATGCCTGTATATCGGGTAGCCGAAGTTACAAATGTTTATGAAACTGCCAAGATTTACAATTTGGGCAACACCAGAACAAACAAGGTAATTCTTAATAACTTAACAGATACAATATTCCGGAAATAGTTTTTTGTAATAGTACTTGCGAGTATTTTATGTGCATAGGGTATTCCAGGTGTGACTTGTGATTTATGAACATAAAGCAACATTATTTTGCAAATTTGAATTTTATTTAGAAGCAGATTGAAAATCGGTTGAAAATTGTATTTATCTGTTCTAATAAGCACAGTTCGTGCCAACACTATTTACGAATTAATGACTTTAAATTTGAATGAGTACACATACAACAAACCAACTTGGTTAATTTTCAAAGGTGGATTTATCACAAATAAATTATTTTTTTCTGATGTTCTATGATGGGTAACAATATCTTTATTCTTTTTATTTTTTTAATTTAACAACATATTTATAAAATGTTTACTGAACCAAAAGAAAAACAAAAGGTGGTTAAAAATAAATATAATTAAATAAATAAATAAAAATATTTATTTACAAATAAGTTTTCCATATAAAAACTGGAAGTAATGAAGTCACTTTTGCTTCTTTTTCTGTTTTTTTTTTTTATAAATACTACATATTCATATTCATATTTGTCGTTATCAGTGCCCTGAATTTATATTTATATTTTTGATTTCAAGCACGATTTTCATTCATAATTGGCAAATCTTTATATTCAAAATTACTCTCATTTATTTTTTATTTTTTAAATCGCAGATTTCCTGTATTTTATTCCTAACTCTTTCAATTGATCAATTTTTGAGCGTTGAATTCAAGGAGCAAAATTTTATAAAGGCATTTTCCTAGTTAAGTTTAGTATGAAGAAAAATGCAAACAAACTAACTTCAAATACGAAAAATAAAAAGACAAAGTATGGAAAATCAAAGAAAAAGCGACCACGCCACTGAACAACAGTGAAATTCCTAGGAAAAACTAAAACAAAGTACCATTATTTCAGCTGTTGTCACTTTGATGAAATACCTTTCTTCACTTATATTTCTTAGTAAAAATCTTTGTGATAGAGAAAAACGGTTTAGTCTATTGTTCGGCGCCCAAAAAAAAAAGGAAAACATTCGTAAACCTGTTATTATAAAAGCTGAGTCCACTGAACGTGCTTTTACGATATCTCACAAACTGATAGTCACACAGAAATCAGCGTTTGCCATTAAGTTTTCATTAAATTTTTGATAAAGTCTATTTGCATGGAGAAAGTTATAAAGTATTGAATAGCAAACAGTGAATTCTATTATTAGTTTTTGAGATTCAGTAAAAATATACTTTTAGTAGACTCACCTTGTAGTTAAATGTTTTTTTGTACATTCTGTTGGATTTGGAAGATTTTCAGGTTTTGTTTGGAGGTACTCATAAAAGTTAAACTTTTAGTACCTACACATATGAATTTTTATTTTAATGCAGTTTCTGCTGTTAAAACTTGAAAACCACCTATTCGTAGCTTGACTCCATTACATGTTTACATTAAAATTCATTCGTAAGACAAAACGCATATCTAATTTTAAAAAACTAATTAGTAAATAATTCTGTCGTTGAACTTAAAAGTAGATACAGGGTATGTTTTGCGTTTTTTTCTTATATCTGCTCAGGTAATTTTTATGGTGCCCTGCTAACAGTGGGCCGTATGAATAATGTTAAATAAATGCTTCTCCTTGTAATAGTAAAAGATAGACGTAATTTATATTTTACCAGAAAGAAAGAGATTACGTATAGCTTTTACTACATTTACTTCATATGTGTACTAGCCAATAATTCTCAGTTAATGTCTATTTGTTATTATTTAAAAGGAGGTACACATTTCAAAACTGAACAGCATAAAGTTTTAGTATCACCTTGATCCTATTGCTAAAGGATAAAGTGCCTAAATCAATGCAGAACTAAAACCAGAATTATTATTGTTAATTAATAAACCGGCTACCGAACATTTAAGACATGGAGTTGAAAAATTCTGTATTATGTGCAGGAGATTTTTTAAAATTAAATGTTTCGTGAACCTATCCCTCAAGTCTTGTTCAAAATATTGAAAAAGAAGATTTTTGAATGACAAAGAGTAGATTAAATTAGAGGGTTTGTATTTAAAATTTCGTTAGGGTGAGGTAAATTGGTTGCACATTTGTTCTCTTAGATACGTTTTCTATTTGTTTAGCTTATAAAATAATTCCTGTTTTCGTATTTCTCCTTTACGTTTTCGTGTAAAATACTTTAATTTTAACACTTGAATCTCACCTTTAGGGTTTACGTGTACGACACGGAAATCAGGAGCGAGTTTTCCGACTAGAATTTGTATCCAATCAAGAATTTACCGAGACTGAGTATCACAAGTGGATAGAGGCCAGCACGGCTGCTAGTAACCCTTTACCAACAAAAGAACACATTGAACAGAAACAAGCCGACATAAAAGAAGCCTTAAATTACGAATTTAACGAACAGGATATTGAACGAATCGTAAGCAAAACCAGGCAATTTATTTAAGGTACTTGCAACGTTCTGTTACTAGATACGCGAAAAAGAAAGGTTCAAGCCAAACCCCCACAATTATGCTATGCGCAAAACTCAGCTAATGAAAGAAAGAGACTCAGCCCTAGCTCGCGGAGCCGAAGATTTGGCGAGAGAATTAACCCAAAGGATCTCTGATTTGGAAGAACGAGCTTCAGAATTGGACAAAATGAGAACATCGACTATTTCAAGTATTTCATACATCAACGACCGAAACAGAAAACGAAACGTGGAGGAGGCCGAAAAGGCGATTATGGCTGAAGTTAAAGCAAACAAAGGCAAAAAGGTTCGATTCAATCAAATTTTGCAATATTTTTTATTTTACAATTTGTGACTTTTAGATCGATGACCCGTTTACAAGACGTTCGACAAAACCACGAATGAATTTCAAGGCAGCTCCTGAAGAGAAAGCTGAAGTAGTGGTTGAGAAAAAGCCAGAGAAGGTTGCAGTGGAAGTGGAAAACCCGAAAGTACCAGCGCAACCTGCTCAAGTCACTCAGGACGATCTCTTCTCTGCTCATGACTTTGATATTAAAATTGACTTAGATGTTCCTTTACCAGGTACTAGTTGTTGCCATCATTTTGAAATTACGTTGGCAGCACTATTGTTGCAAATAATTGCAAACTACTGTTATGTTCTAAAAACAGTAGAATTGTTCATTCCTAATAATTTAACAATCTGAATAATCGCTCAACAGAAGCAGATGAAGGTAACAAAATATTACACTTTTTGATAACCGTATGGGTAATGTGTTGGGCTTTTCCAGTGCAGGAAGCAAAACTAGATATAAAAATTATTCGATTTTCAGTACCTAAAAATATGGTGCGAGTTAAACAAACACTTTCAGTTGCAAATTGTTTAAAATGAATTAATACTCAACTAATTCACCAATTGCTTGGAAAAAAGGCAGAAACGTGGAGTATCAAATTTTTAATAGCCTGGGAAAAACTGAAGACTAAAATTTTTACGACAAACATTTGAAAAAATGTTAATAATTTAAAAATTTAAAATTTGGCCTCCGTTCCACTCCACATTTTTCAAATCGCTGCGAATACTGTTAAAAACACAAGAAAAATGTAAAAAAGAAATTTGTAGCGACTTAAAATTCCCTACAAAAGTCAGCGAGACCATATCTCTATCATAAACAGTTTAGACTTTATAGCTGTTCAAGCGACTGATTCGTTTTATTTTTACCAGTGGTTGAATGCTGGAAGAACATTTTAAACCTAAATGGTGTTAAAGACAACTGAATTCTCTACAATTTTGTTCCTTATATTTTTTTTGTATTTTTAACGAATTGCTAAAAGTTTTAATCTAAAAACTTGGACGGAGACGTTTTATTTGTACGTGGTACAAATACCCAGAACACAACAATTTTTTAGAGATGAATCAAGAGGACTTGTTTATTATTTCTTAGAATTAAATGCATGGTAAGATAGATAATAATTGATTACGGTAACCAACTGTCCTAACTTGTCCTGACCTATTTTACGTTCATGTCCTGATTTTAACATTTTGAAGTTGCCACGGAAACAAATTGTACATAACTGAAGTTGTAAAAAACAAAGTAATAATATGTTATAAAGAGATAGGTTAGGGAGGTAATTAGCGATTACGAAGTTTTTCTTCGTTTCTTATGTCAGTATTTTAATGTCCCGATTTTGAATTTTCACCTTATAATTTTATTTATTGATGTTTAGAATATGTTTTTAAACATGTTCTTCTTTTTTCCTATTTTACAGTTAGTCAGGTCTTTGGGAGGAACTTCCAATCAGAAAAAGCCTCAGAGAGGGTAGATATTTCATAATATTTAAAGTTTAAGAGTTGAGTTTTAGTTAAATAACTATTACCTTATTTTGTAATATTTGCTTCTCAATTCCTTCAAACAAAAAACTATTAGAATAGAAATTTAAAAATTCTTTTACAGGTTACTCAACGACATTGCTAATAATTTGGTGTTGCCAACTTAATTTCAAAGTCGTAGTCACTTTGATTAGCATTGCACGTAACTGGAATTATTCTAATTTATAATTTTCAGTGGCTAGCGTAAATGTTACACCCAAAACAGTAACAAAGGACCTTGCTCCGAGACGAAGCTTGAACTTGCAGGATTATAAGAAGAAGAGAGGACTTATATAGTATTTATTAATTTATTATATTTTTAACAAAATAAATTTTAGACCTTAAATGTTACACTTAAATATTTTTTATTGTTAATTAAGTTTCATTTTATTTGGAAACGCGTTATAATTTTACAGTGATTTTTAAGGAATGAATTAATTCTGTACTTTTGTAGCCTGTTGTTACATCTGTTTGTGATTACGAATTGTTTCACAAATTTGAAATAATAGACAAACAAGGAATTTCATTTTACTTCGTTGATCCTTTCATTTTTGCATGACTCAATGCCACCAAAAAAGGCAATAACAATAGAACCGTGCCGCAGCATTGACCTCTAAAAAGTACGTGAAAAAAGTGTTCAAATTTAGTAAAATGCCCGGTAAGGCGTGCTGATAAGGGCCTTTTCGATAAGATCATTGATTTTGGGGGCGTGGCGCCACTATTCAAGCAGTGGCGGCCATATTGGATACCTCCTTTGACCATTTATGGGCATTTGAGAAAACCGGCTTTTACATTGGTCGAAAAGCATGACTCATTTCTTCCCCCGAACGTTATCAAAAATTTGAATTAGATTGTCACCGGTTTTATAAACCCGTCAGAGGCGGAAAAAATTGTCGAAAAACGCTCGGTTGTCCGAAATAAATTGTTTAAACATTTGGAACCGACTTAACCCTCGTGTTTGAAAAAGCCCGCAAAGCTTACGCGGCGAAAAGTAGCGCGGCCGCCGAGTGCGAATTTCTGGAAGATTGTGCGGTTTTCGGTGGCGGTTTCGCAGAAAGTGGGTAATTAGCGTCCGTGGCTGGAAATTAATCGGCGAGTGGGCATTTATTTGGTTATATTTAGCAAAATCGGCGGCGGTGTAGCAATTGCGTTCTTGTGCGCGTGCGCGCTGCTTACATTGCCGGTAGATCAACGTCCGCTACAGACCTCCAAAGAGAACTAACAGCACAGTCGTTTTTATATCGTACGTCTGGCAGTTGAATATTGTGTTAATTATCGTACCTCTTAACTAATTCAAAATGGTAAGTGCTCCCCAAAATCGCTATTTTCGCCCCTGGCGCGCTCTCGCCATTTCCGCCGTTCGAAATTTTTGACACACCGCTAATTTTGCGCTGGCGGCCATGTTAAAGGTTTCGCATTCATTGCCAAATATAAGAATTTTTCACACATGTGGGGGGCTGTGGCCGCTGTTGCGGCCAAATTTGGGCAAGGGGCCCCCTTTGGCCGGGTTTCGACCCGAAAAGGGGCCTTCCGGCCAGCCTCGCCCATCGCGAATTTGTCATGTTCATGCTTCAACGTGTCTGCAAAATCTTCGCGTTTTTGTCCAACAGCTATGATTCATCCTTTCACAAGAACGCGCCAAGGTTGCACCGACTAAACATTGACAATGCACCCGCTTTTCACACAAGGGGGCGAGAGGACAGGGATTTATATGGATACGTGACACCCGATATCCTTTCCCTCTTCATTAACGCACTCACGGACGAAAACGCGAACAAACGCAAGAAATCGTCCACAAAACGCCCAAATGTGTGCATCTGATCACTATTAATAGACCTGTGCAATATTTTAGCTTTACCTAATTTGGACGAGCATTGAACAAAAAAGTCGTGTGTAGCATACAATTCATTAATATCCTTTCTTCAACAAACTGTAAAACGATTGCCATAACAAATCACTCGAATTCATTTGTTTATTGATAATGATAACATTTCATACGTATTACTTAATTAATCACCAAACCAAACTCAGAATAACCCATCCAAAGTTTGCTAATGAACTTATGAATTATGTTAATTAAAACCACATTAAATCAAAAACAGGAACGAGTTGCATTCGCCCTAATTATTATTTATTACTGGCAAAAGTTTGGGCAATTTTGCCATCAGGAAAACTTTGGTTTTATTAGTCAGTTCCTTGTCTTTAAGCGGAATGACGTAAGACTAGCAAAAATGCAAATAATAAATTGAAATTATATGTTGACTAAGTATTTTTTAATAAGCTGAGTTCTGATTTAGAGTGTGTTGATCTGTGATGACGTTACCTGTGAGATGTAAAAAGCAAAATTTCGCATCTCAGACTAGGAAATTATGATTCGTTTTTGTTTTAGTTATGCATTACCAAAAGTAAACTGCTTTTTTTGTCTCAATTTTGAGTTGGCTTTCAATTTTAGATCGTTAATTTAAACTTCGAATATCCAGTGTTTGTGTACCTTCGATTTGTGATGAAACTTATGTATTCTTGCGCCTATGACATCGCAACTGATAAAATATTTGAGTGATAAGAAGAGATAAAACTCCACCTTTATTTTCTGGAATCTAGAATCGTTCATATTTACAAGAATCACAGTAATCCCAATGTAACGTTTGAAATTGCCATTTCGTAAAAAAATAATGTTCACTTGTTTTCATTTATTTAAAGCGTTTTTGCGTCATTCCATTCACTGTAAGATAGTAGTGCCCTTCTTTTTAAAGCGTTTTGTGGCTATTCATGTTTTGATTTATCACGTTAGGGCCATCCTAATCCATTAAGGGAAATTTGATTTTACGCGTTTGCAATTTTGAACTACGTTTCCGGTTTCTACACATATTGAAAACACTCCAGATTACAGAGTATGATGGAATTCAGACTCATTCTGTATAATATAGTATAAAATATTAACTCAATTTTTTTAATGCATGTATGTATTTTTTTTTTGCAGACAATTGCTAAAAAAATGTGCAACTCAAATTAAAATTAATTTGGTCGTATGAGTAATATTCTCTTCCATTTAGTTTCCTCAGGGCACCAAAAATTTCGTTGAAATTAAAGATAATAAATTTTTCAATTAGGGTGATATTCGTTTTCTAAAATTAAAAATTAAGAAACTCTGTCCTAATATCGGAACAAAACAGGATATGAACGCAAAACAACTAGACAAGGCAGAGAAACTTAAACCTTTTGAGGGTAATTAGGACCTTAATATTTAAGTATAAATAAAATTTAAGGGATCTTAGGTTGGAACCATAACAAAACCAACAAAATCTTTGCATTTTTAACGAATCATTAAATTCTAACGGTATAATTATTAAATAGTCCCACCTGACATCTGTGATTCACGCTAGTAAAAAAACATTTCCTGTTTATGATATTCAAAACAGCATTTGCATTATTTGTCAAATTGAAACGCATTTAATAGTTTCCGAATTATCAACAGTTGTAGTTTGATGGCTAATGGGTATATTTTTTTAAGTGTTAATTATTTTCTAAAAATTGGTACATAATTAACGATTTGAAGAACATTTCCCAGTTCACTGAGTATGAAACTTAACTGTTCATTCCCGTTCAAATAGAAAGAAATCTTTGATGTAAAATGCAGAAATCTTTTCGTTCGTCTCTTGATTCCCAGAAAAATGTGAAAAGAAGGCTTTAATGTGTCCTACATAAGACGGGTACCAAATCTTCACCAAGACCACTGACCATCTGATATTATGCTTAAATTACGAATGTTCAAAATTTGATATTTACGTTAAAAATCAAATTGGTCTTGTAAGTATACGTCAGTTCCACTAATGTCATTTGAAGCTTCAATTTCACCATGAATTTGCCAGACTATCGGAATTTTGCTTCGATGGAGGCACGTAATAAACCGATTTAAATATGTGCCTAATTTGTGTTTCTTGTTACAGGCGTCAGGGGTAACAGTTTCTGATGCGTGCAAGACAACGTACGAAGAAATAAAGAAAGACAAGAAACACCGCTATGTAATTTTTTTTATTAAGGATGAAAAACAGATTGATGTGGAGGTCATAGGTGCGCGTGATGAGGAATACGACCAGTTCCTTCAAAACTTACAAGCGGGAGGTGCCGGAGAGTGCCGTTACGGCCTTTACGATTTTGAATATATGCATCAATGTCAAGGCACTTCAGAATCTTCCAAGAAACAGAAGCTGTTCTTAATGTCCTGGTGCCCGGATACCGCCAAAGTTAAGAAGAAGATGTTGTATTCCAGGTTTGTCAGTTTATTTCCCGTGCGTTCCTTTTTTTTATTTGGGATTTATTTTAGCTCATTCGATGCTCTCAAAAAATCGCTGGTAGGTGTACAGAAGTACATTCAAGCGACGGACTTGTCTGAAGCTAGCCAGGAGGCCGTGGAGGAGAAGCTCAGAGCCACTGACCGTCAGTAACCTGTTGCTATTCTCCCTTAAGTTACGACTGTCTGTCTACTCAACGCACCGACCTACCAAGGTGTATTATTTATATAAGTATTTGAATATTTAATAAAGCTTCATTTTTAAATTGTATCTAAAGTGTTTTATTACTATTGTAATGTAGTGTAAACTGTAAAAACATTGTGTAATTTAATGGTAAATCAATTAAAAACAATTTTCATCAAGAACAGCTTTGTGTCAATTGTCACACAAGTTTATAGTCATAAAATTGTACACCTTGCGAAGGTAAGTTAAGTTCAAAACGTGTAAATCAAATGCCAATTTTAAATAAACATGATTTTTTCCATTGTATGTCTTTATTTAATGTGCATCCAACTAAATAAATTATTCACTCAAGGCACAGTTCTGTTCAAAAATATAACGAAAACCACCACAAGCTCAGCAAGCGATTTCTTTGGAAACTATCACGGACGTGGCAGTTTTTATTTACAGAAAATAATTACAACAAATAAAAACATACAAAACACTCATCAAGTATATTGCATTTGTAACAATTTTACTGATGTAATAGATGAAACGATCTAAAAATGAGACTAGTGAAGGCATTAAACCTACTCCACATCTTCTTCCTGCATGGCAGGAGTCGCTTTAACAATTCGAGGGGCCACCGCTGGCAGTCTTTGGATAAGAAGGTGGAACGCTTGGGGCTGCAGGGTCTGCTGCAGGAGGTTAAGCAAATCGTTGGGCTGTCCGCACACGGCCACGGCGTTGCCGATGTGGTCAACCCCATTCTCCAAGTCCCCCACAGCCAGCAACTCCTCGCCCAACTGAATCTCCTGCAGGAAAAATCGCTGCACAGCCTCGTGGTCCTTCATGTCGGGGAAAACTGTGGTGCGTTTGTTCGAGGAGGCTGCCATCTTTTTGGCGCGTCGTCCTATATCAGGTTCAAACGTGCACTTTACATAACCGCACTTTCGGCATGTGTACTTACGCTCATGTAACTTCTTTTTGAAGTCAGGGTCGCTGTGTCTCTGGTGGTCGAAGTATATGCAATACCCTAGAAATAAAGTGCCGCAAATGCCTGCCGCTATCCCGAGGGCGACTCGTGATGTTATCATTTCCATTTCTTCCAACAACTTTAGATTTTTCACACAAAATGTTCAACACCCCATAACGTTACACCATGAAGAAATGAAAAAATGACAGAACTCGGATTTTGACAATTATGATGATCGGGAAGCGCTCGGCCGTGACCGGGCCCCGAACGCATGTGATTGGACAGCGACCCGATTCAAATTAAAATTCAGTTCCCGCCAAATTCAAAAAATCGAGACGATGGCCGATTGTGATTAAATACGACAATTTCAATATAATTCTATTAATTGTTCATGGTTTTGTATCAAATAATACAGTCATTTATTAAGCCTTTTTTCAATGTACAATAACGTGTTGACCCGGATCAAGTGCTAACCTTGGATTTTGAACTAGGAACATTTAACATGTTTTCGTCGTTTTTCCAGATTTCCCGCAGGTCGATCTCATTCTGGCGATGCTGCGCACGAGGGTGTTTTGTGATCAGCTGTTTGTGAAACAAATCAATTATTTTCCACATTTGGTAAAGCGCCTTGTGATTTCTGCGTACAAAGCAAGTGTGTTGATGTCACATAGTTTAATAAGACATTAACACCGAACCCGTGCGTGCAATAAATTAATCATTAATCACTGGTAAGAATTTATAAAAATAGTAAACCATTTCCAATTGCTTAAAACAAGACAAAAACTGATAAAATTAAAGAAGTTCTTCCCCAATTTGGTCGGATCCAGAGGTACCATTACTTACAGAGGATTTGAAATCGGTTTTAAAATTTTTACAGACTGAAAGTATCAAAAGTATTTTTATGGAATTTAATTGTGAATATGTAATTCAATTACCCTTTCAAGTACGCAGTACAGCAGTAATGGCTTGCTAATACGAACGAACTTCTTGATTGTGTAAAATGATTTTTATAATCTTGGCCTCTGTAATTCGAATTTTCTTACTACTCGGTGCAAGAAACGGATAAGTAACAAAATGAATTTTTTCCTTCTTTCCTTCAAAAAATACATTTTTAACTTACAGAATTATACCGGATGACTATAAAAGATTGTATCAAAAAAATATGTTGGCAATTATTCGCATTCTTGCTATCAACATTTGAGTATAAAATTTTGACACTTAAATTTGATTGATAAATTTAATGATAAGGCAGATGAGATTGCCAAATTAAGATGACAAATTTGTTACCAACTTGGCGACAAGAATCAGTCTGAGTCACCCGGTATAAGTTAGAGTTCCAATTTTTGTACTATACTACTGTTACAATTGTTCCAACAATATTTTTCAAAATTTATCCCCAAATACCTAAAGTTATCTGACGATTATAAAATTTGCCCTCATTCAACTTTAAACAAACTTTTTTTTTATTTTCGCACGTCCTTAATTGCAATGCGCTACACAACTAGTACAGTTTTAAGTTTGAACTTTTCTCTTTAAAATGCTCAAAACCTTATTTCTCTAGCATTCTTAGCTTTGGTGGAATCAATTTAAAAAGACTGTTTTCGTTACAATTAATTATTTCAAAAACTAAGGAGAATTGATTAGGTAATAAAAGTTAAGTTCAAAATCGTCAGTATTAAAAGCTACATATAAAGTTTGTTCATTTCTGAATAATGTAATATTTCTGAATTGTAATATTTTATACAAGATTTCTACGGAGTAGTAATTTTCTGATCTTTATACTAGATGGTACTAGGTTATTTATACGGAACATTTTAATAAAATAATAAACTGTTACATAAAACTTACATCAGTTTTGATACTCATTTTCTCACCGAATAAATTCCATTCACGATCAAATGGTGTTTGTAAAACTTCAACATATTTGTCAGGTATTAATAGAATTATTATGTATAATTTTTTTAAATGTTTTAACATTTAAAAGTACCCCGTATGTCCTTGCACCGAGGTCTTCAATTAAATCTTATAATTTTCTAGAATTTGCATGAATTCCACACATTTTGACTACTGTTTCATCTTGTTTTGAGCATTATTATTATCAACTTTGCTTGAATTTCTTAGTTTATTATTCAGTAATCAACACAATAATACAAAATAAAATATAAAAGAAAAACAATGTTATGTTTCAATGTCTAGTACTTCTTTATAAATCTTTTTTACACGCATGTTGTCAATAGTTCGAAATAATTCAGATTATATTCGTAGATATATAACACACAATATGAATTGGGTAATCCGAACTGTTGTAACTTTCTATTCCCATTATCGAGACATTTGCAATTAATTACACCGTTTATCACAACTTTGTGTTCCAGTCGATATTGGGAGGACAAGGACAATGGCCCACTCCTCGCAAGGAATCTACTCGCCTTTGCCCCAATCGATAAGCGACTCCGACTCGGAGGAGCTTCACATGGACGCTGTGTGTCCAAACTACGCTACTAAAAACATTCAAAACGGCAATAGCTTCGACCACAAGCGCAAATTCGCCAACAATTCTGCGAATTTCATCCAACTCGGTGATGACTTGCTTCACATTAAACGCGGAACTCCAAGAATGTCCACGCTGCGTAAAGCGGCTTTCATCCTATCGATAATACTCTGTTTGTTGCCCATCATTGTATTTCTCTTCTTCATCCCCTGTTCCGTCTCTCACACCTGTCCCATCAAAACCTCCAACTGGGAGAACAAGCAAGAGGATGTCGAACTAAAGGGCGCGATCAACCTAGTGCAAGGTATAAACCAGAACCACTTGAATCTTGCGATTTTGTTTCAAGGCGATATTCGCTCCCCTAAGATACTGAAAAACGGAGCGATTTCGTTCCTGGGGAATAGCGGAAGCGTAGCTTGGTATTTTTGACAGGAGGTTGTTCCAATCAAGTTGGACTGCTCTTTGATTGATGTTGATGATAACGGTATCAATGACTGCCTGCTTCTGGACGAGAGAGGATTGAAAGCAATCGAGACCATTTCGGGTCAAGGGATTTGGCACGCGCACAGTCACGAAGAACGAACAACAATCAACCACTTGGATTTTCCGGTCAAATTGCCTGATTACAATTATGATAACGTGAATGAGCTTATCGCGATTTACAAAAGGACAAGTCTTATGATTTTCTGCGGCCGCTCGGGCAAAGCCCTCAACAACATACCTGTTGATAATTGCAATGAAATTAATAATTTGCACAATCGAGACAATGTTTTAGTTTTTGGCTGCGTGCGGGAGGATTTCACCGGTAATATGAAAATAACTTTCAATGATGTACAAAAAAGATACGGTAATACATCACACGTGATATTGCCGGTCAAAGACGACTTTACGGACGGTGACCAGAACAGTTTTATAGTCGGAAATCGCAAATTACTCGTCAATAACGTCGGTATTTGTCCCAACTGTCGCGCAAGCATTGAACTAATCGACCTAAATACGCGGAAAAAACAGACGTGGTATTACAACAACGCGTCCGTTTTGAGCCCCAAGCTGTTTCGTTTTCAAGCGAGCAAATCCAATTTGCAATTGTTCAAGGGGCACATAACTGGGTTTATTTTGAAAATTTGGCAGTGGATAGAGACCAATATTCCCGATCGGAAATTAATGCGGTCGGAGTCAAAAAGACACGCTTATTACAATTCAAAAAATGCCTCCTATGTTACGAACACTGTAACCGAAAGGGTTGTCTTGATTACGTTCAATGAGAGTAACGTTCATGTGATTAATGCCAGTTTGATCGAGGTAACGCAGTTGTGTGTGCCGTTTTATGACGATTATATTTGTCAGCCTGACTTGCACAGTCAGGAGAATTCGGTTCTGGTTGGTGATTTGGACCGAGACGGGAGTCAGGAATTGATTAGTTATTCGAGTAGTTTTGTTAAGAGAGAGGATATACAGGACTGGATGCTTATTTCGAATATCACGGTGATTCGGTTAGAAGCCGAGTTACCCAAACTGTATGAAGAGAAATAATACGCCTACTATTTTGCTAACCTTTTAAACCTGCTGATTAATCTCAACACCAAACATTTCCTTCTTGTATTTAACACTGGAGATGTATTGCAGCGTCACGTTTTACTGTTATAATTGTGAGACCATTTTATTGTACTTGTCTTTGAGAAACTTTTATGAATGTAACTAATTTATGTGCCTGTTGACACCATTTATGATTACAAATGAATTTCTTCGTTTTAAAAAAATTATTTTTGTTAGTGTGTGTACATAAAGCAAAAGTATCATATCGACTTTTTTATTTCTACCTAATCCAATTCCTCTTTATTATTATCAATAATTATTATTTAATAAAACACCCATTACAGGAATCATGCAACCTGAAGCCGAAATTTTCAAAATAATTTTAGTAATGCTAAGTTTCTGTCAAAATACACGATTTTTGTTGTGGATTTAAAAGGGAGAGAATAATCATTTAAATTGAAGTAATTCATTGGATTCTAACATTGACATACACTGCTATTGACTACTGATAACTTAGTACTACAACTGTTGAATAATATTTGAAGAGTGGTGGTTTTTTAGTTTCTAGTAGTTTAGGAAATGGAAATCGATAAGTAAATTTATTAGTAATATTTCTTTTTTTATCTTCGTAACTTTTGCTGTCCCGGACGTTATTGCAAACATATAAATATTCTTATTTTTTACGTTGTTAAACAAGACCAAGAATTTTTAATTCCCACACTGTCTAATTTTGATAAAGTATAATAATTAAAACTTGTCAGAATAAATTTTTTTGAGTTATTTTTTCACACAATACAGCGTGACCTAGGGGTGTGTAAGGGGTCGATAATTTTTTTGCTATTTGAAATATTACCATGCCGTTTTAATTATCCGATAGATCGACTTAAAATCCACCAAAGTTATATTTTTTTAAATGGCACACCCTATATATTTTTACATAGTTGGATTCTACGCAAAAAAATACTGTAACTTTATATAAAATATTATAGGGTTATCTCCTTTCGTTTAGGAATTATTTAACTTTTCGTTATAAAAAAGACCAACATTTGAAAAATCACTACGAAGTCGCTTATGAATATTTTCCGATAAATTTGCAACACAAAAACTTGTAATATCTTGTAATTTTAGCAAATAGTCGACTTTTAGTTAAAGCACGCAGATAATATACAGAGTGTGTCAAAACGCAAAAAGTTGAATAACTCATTTTTTTTCAAATGGAACACCATGTATTTTTTTCATGTATTGATAGCATTTTTGATAAGCTTTCTAATGGTATGAGATTTGCATAACAAATTTAAATTATTTTTCAAGATTTAAAAAAATGTATTTTAATGTATTTTATTTAAATTTATTTATTTAAATAAATAAATAAATATTTAAATTTATTTATTTATTTAAATGAGATTTGCATAACAAATTTAAATTATTTTTCAAGATTTAAAAAAATGTATTTTAATGTATTTTATTTAAATTTATTTATTTAAATAAATAAATAAATATTTAAATTTATTTATTTATTTAAATGTATTTTAATGCAATAATACAATAAATAAAAATGTATTTTAATACAATAATACAAGTAAATTTGTTAGTCTATTAGCTGTTTCAAAACTATAAAAACGCCATCGTCGCATTTTACCGAATTATTTTTTTAAATAAGATTGATAAAATTGTACAATAGTTATTAATGATTAGATCTCTCATTGAAAGTATAAATTATACTAGCTATTATTTCTTTGAAGTGCATGTGTGCATAAATAATTTATAACAGCTAATTTTGAGAGAAAATGCGACGTTGGCGTTTTTATAGTTTTGAAACGGCTAATAGCATCTAATAACTAATAAGTCAAATGGTAATTTATTTTTTGATATGTACTAATGTGACTAATTACATTAATAATATAATTATTACTTGATACATAAAGGAATTTCACTCATTAAGAATTAATAATAAAATAAATAAAAAAAGAAAAATTTCTTTTTGAACTCTTTAAGAAATGTTTCAAATTTGCTATACAAACCGCACATCATTAGAAAGCTTACGAAAAATGCTATCTACACGTGTGAAGAAATACATGGTGTTCCATTTGAAAACAATTTGTTATTCAACTTTTTGCGTTTTGGTACACCCTATACATTATCTGCGTGTTTCAAGTAAAAGTCGACTACTGCTAAAACTACAGGGTATTCTGAGTTTTTCTGCTGAAAATTTGTCGGAAAAGAGATAGACCCATAATAGTTTACATAAAGTTACATTATTTTTTTGCGTAGAATCTAAATATGAAAAAATATATAGTGTTCCATAAAAAAATATAACTATGGATCACCACCCTACATACAACACCCTGTGTATAATAAAAATTCAGCTTGTATTATTTTGTCCCGACCCTTGTGTACAAACAAAAAGTGAATCAATCAGAAGTCGTTAAACATTGACATTTGCGATTTGCCTTTTAAATTAGCAAAATTTTATGACGACTGTTTAACAATAAAATGTGAAGTCTTTTTTGTGTTCCGTCCGTTATCAATTTGATTTTTTTTCCAGCTCGTATTTAAAATTTTACAAATGTGGCTCTAATCGTAAGTTGACTGGTACAAGTTCCTTTAAAGAAAAATTAATTTCTCCTGATATAAAAACTGAAAATAAAACCTAAAAATTCGTCCAGTGTCCCTAATGGAATTATTTAATAAGTTAATTTGTTAATGAATACGATTACTAAAATCGATACTGTTTAAAGCATGAACGAGCGATAGCTAGTGAGTGCCTTTAGTCCTTTACTAGTTAAGATTATTACAACAGTTTTTCGTTGACTGCAAACTATTTTATTCTGTGCCAAAATTTCAAATAGACAAAGTGTAATTTTGTGACCGAAAACGTTTGATTTGTGTTCAAATTTACACGGTTAAAAACTTCGTACATATAAAATGAATACATCTAATTGACTGTCATCACAATCATCAGTGTTTGATTTAGCCCGTCTTATCAGATTAGCGCATATGTCGCTGTAATTTTGCATATCCCGAAAGTTGCCTGTGATTAATTATCTTATAATAAAAGATTATTGCTCTATCTTTCCCACGCACCATATGTACACTACCATATGGTGAGATATGTCAATATTATGGACACCCCGCACTTGTTCATTTAAGTGGAAAATCAAAAAGCAAACAAAACGCAGATAAGGCCTGAATGGTTAAGTATATAAAGGATTTTCGACTTATTTACGAATATTTAAATTTGTTTGGTGCAATGGAACCGGTTGTAAAAAACGGTGAAAGAAAAGACGTGAAACCCAGAGTGAACAATAAAGTGAAGCTGAGACGATCTAAAGCCAACGCGAGGGAGAGAAACCGCATGCATGGATTAAACGCCGCTTTAGACAGACTCAGAAAGTAGGTTTTATCAAATTATAAACAATCGATTACAATTTTTTAATTTAAGACGTGTTATTTTTCAGCCGCATTCCGATTCAACAAACACATTCAGATCTGAGTTCCGCGCCACAGAAACTCTCCAAAATTGAAACTCTACGTCTGGCGAGGAATTACATTTTAGCAATGTCTCAAACGCTGCAAGAAGGCCGACCAATGGAACTGACGAGGTTTATTAAAATTTTGAGTCGAGACTTAAGCCAAACAACCGCAAATTTACTAACAGGAAGTTTGATAGGAAATGGTGGAAAACATTTAAATTATCGGAGGGTGTTTATGCCTGAAAATAACAATGCTTGTAGCTATCAAGACAGGTACAACAATAATTGCAATTATGGTAATAATTACACACAGCCTTACATTCCCGGCAATTATTACAATTCCTATTGGCCGGGCTACAGGTTTGAATGTGAACCAAACAGTGAGGGAAGGAATATGAGTAATTTTAGGTATTGGGAGAACA
This sequence comes from Tribolium freemani, assembly GCA_939628115.1. Taxonomy (NCBI): domain Eukaryota; kingdom Metazoa; phylum Arthropoda; class Insecta; order Coleoptera; family Tenebrionidae; genus Tribolium; species Tribolium freemani. The sequence goes on along the minus strand of OW626785.1, from coordinate 10,380,053 downwards.
ATCGGGGACATAATGACCACTGTGTGTACAATTTTTATCAGTGATTTGTTAGCACAAATTAACGGAATCTAGTCAAAAAGGCTGTTTTGTAACTAGTCAAAGTTTGTATTTTTCTACGTTGAAATACGTAATAGAATTCACTCGAGTTGTTTTACTCCACAAGCCACAACACAACAAACAAGTTTCAAGGGTAAATGTAACATCGTTGTAAATCATAGTTAAAATTTTATTACCTCACCGATATTTTCAATTAACAAAAACTTCAATCCTCATCTGCATTGACATCGTAATCTTCATCAGCAGGATCATCTTCACCTTCCTCCTCAACTTGATCCTCCTCTTCCTCTTCTTCAACGTCTTCAGCCTCATTTTGTTTGTCGCCCTGATCTAATTCCTGCCCTTTCTTTGTACTAGACAATGAGGCGAATTGGTCGAACTCATCAGGTGTGGTAACTGAAAGTTTCAAAATTTTCGCATAGAGTTCCTTAACTGAATCTTCCTTTTCGTCTTCACTGTCAGTTAGCACTATATAATCAACGGTGTTGTCTTCAATGTCACTAAAATGAATGTTTTCTTGAAGGCAATCACTGCTACATTCTGAGGTAACAATGTCTTCAAGTTTGGTTGTTTCACTTGCATCATCAGTGCTTTTTTTGTACTTTCGGTCGAAACATCGGCGTTTCATGGAGATATCACAGTAGGGGCAGAAAATTGGGTAATATTCCTTATCGATTTCCTTGCTTACTACACATTTACAAAACGGACACTTGTAGCCAGGTGTTAGATTTAGAGGCATAAGTGAAATGGCGCATCTGCTATCAGCGTGAAAAGGTACACAAGATGAACCAATGATCTGTGTGATAATTAAGGATTTTTTCGTATTACACTATCCCACACATTATAAATTAAAAAAAAAAGGATATTTTCTCCACACCATAGACACTGGGGCATTGGTGGGTATTGCAGTTCGTTGGCTATCTTTACAACGTTGAAGATTTCATCAATAAATGTTTCGCCCAAGTTTGCCTTAGTTAGGACGTCTTTGACCACCATTTCTTTCAAAAAGAAGTTAAGCAAGTCCAAGCTTTGCATTTGAAACAGTGAAAGTTTTTTTTCGGAAAAATAAATATTTAGCAGTTTTGTCATTCGTTGCACTGCTAGCTTAATATCGACAGCGTAATTCAACAAAACGTACGCTTTAATATGATATTCTTCAACTCGTGAAATCATCGGATAAATTCTTTCCGATAATTTCGCAATCCAGCGCAATATTTTTAACTTTAATAACGGTAAAGTGTCGTAATTTAAATTACGATCGATGCCTTTCCAAGGAAACACTTTTTCTTGCAAACAATTTACCCTAAAATATTTATTTTTTTGTTGCAAAAACAAAAAGCAAAACTTACCTTAAGGTTTCAAAGCAGTCCCAATAATCCCTAATACTGGGCGCTCTAATATTCATTAAAGTCTGGAAGGGGTCTTTCGATTTGTTACCGAATACGAAAAAGTTGACGAAGTTTTTTCCCCGACTTATGTCTTTTATTTGGCAAGGATATGCAAGTATTCCAAGGAAAACTTTATTCGGTGAGAATAAGAATCCATGAGTTCGGTATTTATTGGTGTCTATGTTTAGCCGAATTATTTTTTCAGAAACGCAAACTTCGTTATCGACCACTTGTAATTCTATTTGTTTCAATTGGCCGCATAAGCTAAGAACCAGCAAAATGTTTTTTTCGTAATGTAGGACCCCTATAATGTTGTTAGTAGTAAAAAGAAAAATACATTATCTCGATTATCCGGTGAATTATGAATTGAATGAATAAATATTTGTGCTCTGAATTGAATACTAATGATTAAAAAAGCATTGAAAGAAAGTTACAAACAGAAGAAAGTAAAATAAATCACGTGAGTTATGTATAAACTGATTGAGGTTTTATTTGGTAATCTGTTATTATTATAAATTATTTTATCTGATGAGAAATTTGTTTTGCCAAAATTGCAACCACACCATCTAGGTTTGCTACTAAAATAATTACAAAACGATTTATTCGTGCAAGTTGTTTGTATGGTTTGATCTGAAGTTTCTTACCTATTTTTTTCAAAATACAACTAATCGACAACTTCGTTTTGAACAAAAAAACTTTTAATTGCAAAATTTGCAAATTTTTGCTCAAATAATACTGACACTTTAAAATGCCCGGATAATCGAAATTTTACTGTAGGGGGAGTAAAATAAATCCTGTCACAATTAAGATTCTGGTGCAAGAAAGGGATAAGTAACAATTTTTTTATTTCCAAATTTTTCGGTTTCTCTAATTGACTTCGTAGCTCCCGTTTGAAACATGGAATTTTAAAGTTAAAAACGTATTTTTGGAGGGAATTTATGTTACTTATCACCTTCTTACATGAAAGTTTTTAAAATTATTTCAACAAAACTACTCGTTCACTTACCGGTGATGTACAAGTTGCCAACTTGAATCAGCTTCCCTGCAAAAACCTCCCCATAACAATTAATCGCATAAATTTGAAAAAAATTCTGCTTTACTGCAATCATGTACGTTATATTCTGGTAGTTGACAATACTTAATTTGTCCACTTTTAAATCACTTTCAGAATTAAAAACCACCTCATCGCTGAACTTGATTTTATCTGTGGACAGTTTTGAAACAGAAACTGCGCCAATGTGGCCATTAACATCACCAAGTGATAAACCTCCAGCTAAAATTGAATTGTCTCAATTGATTTTTAATTATTTATCTATTTACCATCCGATTTCCGGCAAAACCAATGCAATGCTGTAATTTTACTCAATTTTGTGTTGTATCTTTCCAAAAATTGCAATTTTGATTCGTATATTTCACTAGCTTTGCGTTCTACGAATCGCCAAGCTGTGATAGCACCATCTCTGTGACCGACAAATAAAATACAACACGCTTTTCTGTCTTTAAGTATCACATGGCTCCATGTAAAAGCTGCAAGTGTTTCTTAATTAAAAAGCATGAAATAGGCGCCGAAAAAATATTATTGGACAAATTCTGGTGAATTAATTTGTTAAATTTAATTAATAATTAAACAATTACTTAAAAAATGTTTAATTTAGCTTATCTTACCAGTGGGTGCAACCAGGTCGACCCTCCTTTTCAATTCATTCAAAATATTATCTGCATTAGGCGTTTCAACTTTCTTCCAACTCCGCCTGTAATAATCTGTTACATCTTTCGAAAAATTCGCAACACGGATAAAACTGCTGATTTCGTTCTCATCGGTGACTTCAACGTATACTTCTATATTGTTGAGGTTTGTTAAAATAGCCAGAGCACCTTCGGTCTTCTCCACAACCCCCCTTGGAGACCACATTGCCTGAACGGGCCTTGGGGGCGTAGGTGTGGCATTGACAGCATCTCCAGATAAGCCAACATCCAAAATCGCTTCATACAAATTATGTCGAGTCAAATCATTCAAAAACGACGGCAAGTCTATGTCCAGATTTTCACAAATGTTTGCGTCTGATAGTGTAATCAGATCTTTCTTGAAGGAAAACTTTGGGAATATGTTTTCAACTGAACCTTTCAGGGTCAAGATACAAACTCCGTTCTCCAACAAGAGGAAGATTTTTCCATCTTCTGAATAATCACAGGCGAAGTTTGCATAAACATGGTTGTTTAGCTGGATGTGGTCGAGTAGTTTCAATTGTACACTCATGGTCCCAATTAATAGCTCATTCTGCTTAATTAGTAATCACGTTACTACAGAACGTTTTTCAAGTGTGAAGAATATTTCGTTTTGGTTTTTACTGATTTTACACAGTGGCACACATAACACAATATTTGAGGTTAAAATAAACACTTGTCGTTTCGAAAACGAATTCCAATTCGAGCAGAAGTGCCGGCTACTGAGTGGGCATTCGATCGAAAAATATTAATTCAAAATTTGCGCCAGTATTGCCAGTAAGGTGCATGTGAGTTCGCATATTTTTGAATTACGTTTTGTGGGGGCTGCAGGGAAAGGATTACGTTACGTCTTATATACAAGGGATTTAAACCACTGCAACCAGCACCTTTAAGGGTTGCTCTAATTAATCAATCACAGGTCAAATTATGCCAGTTAATAACTAATTTGTTCAGCAAGAACCGGGTAAATGTTTAGAGCACACTTCCCAGGAAAAAAGGAAATAAGTATGAGAAATTATTGGTTTGTCAAATAAAATACGGAATACATTACAAATATATATCAAATTTTCTTACTTGGTGATAAATTAAAAAAATGCACTTACCTTACAATAGCATCTTATTCTGCTACAGTTTGTAAAAATAAATTATTAACAAAACCCGTACAATATGTTATTATCAGTAATGTCACATATCCAAAATATTACTTGAAGATTAATATCCATAAAAAATAAGGTAAAACAAAATAAATGGAAAAAATGCATCATCTGCTTAAACGCACCTACTGAAATAAAAACAATGAATTAGAACAATGTGCGATCAAATTCTAAAAAGATAATATTGCAGACTTTAATCGTTTTAATAGGGATTGTTTCCTCTTCTTCTCTATGAAAGTCCGTCCATTCCTGTGCACTAGAACAGCCAATAATTTGAATCTTTTAAACCAGAAAATTCTGCTTTTATTTATCAACGTTCGCGATAACAAACTGAATAAAATTAAACGGCGTAACAATAATTGTGTAAGAATATGCATAAAACGTCACCAACAAAAAATAAAAACAAAGAGGTTTGATTCATTGGTTTGTAACGACTTCGTCTCTTAACGTTTTTTGAGGTACCTATGTGAAAAATATTCACGGAGATGAATTGAGCAAAAAATTTCAGACAAAACGTTTTAGTATTCCTAAATCATAACTTTGTTATTCCACGACCAACTGTATCAATCTCCGCTTGCTTCGCTTGGCCATACCCCTTGTTGTCCATAAGAAACCAAATTCTTGACCTTGGAAACGAAAGTTCGGCAGGCAGAGCACCCAAGTGACAAGTATGTGAATTAAAATGATGTCAGACCACGACCAACTGTATCAATCTCCGCTTGCTTCGCTTCTCTCGCTTCTCTTCGAAACGGCCATACCGCTTGTCGATTTGTCCATAAGAAACCAAATTCTTGACCTTGGAAACGAAAGTTCGGCAGGCAGAGCACCCAAGCACGGATTTATTAGTGACCCAAGTGACAAGTATGTGAATTAAAATGATGTCAGACCACGACCAACTGTATCAATCTCCGCTTGCTTCGCTTCTCTCCGATACGGCCATACCACTTGTCGATTTGTCCATAAGAAACCAAATTCTTGACCTTGGAAACGAAAGTTCGGCAGGCAGAGCACCCAAGTGACAAGTATGTGAAATAAAATGATGTCAGACGTCAGGTCAGAAGTCAGAGTGGTGCTTCGAGGTTATAATTTACCTGTCTTGTTAGTGTCATTAGTGTCATCTACTCATCTCTTGAAAAATAAAATTCATACAAATCGTCGCAGACACGGTACAAACGAAAAGAAGCCTCCTTTCCACAAATCACACATTTCTTTCCCATTATACGGTGGGGTAACACTCGTTTTGATTCAAATTATTTGACACCTTCAAATTTGACAAGTTCAAATAATTTGGGGGCAGCACGTGCCGAACGCCATCTCGGTTACTAGATCGGAACAGTTTTTTAACCGAGCGGTATGGCCGTATCGAAGAGAAGCGAGAGAAGCGAAGCAAGCGGAGATTGATACAGTTGGTCGTGGTCAGACGTCAGGTCAGAAGTCAGAGTGGTGCTTCGAGGTTATAATTTACCTGTCATTAGTGTCATCTACTTATCTCTTGAAAAATAAAATTCATACATATCGTCATATCGTCGCAGACGACGGTACAAACGAAAAGAAGCCTTCTTTCCACAAATCACACATTTCATTCCCATTATACGGTGGGGTAACACTCGTTTTGATTCAAATTATTTGACACCTTCAAATTTGACAAGTTCAAATAATTTGGGGGCAGCACGTGCCGAACGCCATTTCGGTTACTAGATCGGAACAGTTTTCTAACCGAGCGGTATGGCCGTATCGGAGAGAAGCGAAGCAAGCGGAGATTGATACAGTTGGTCGTGGTCAGACGTCAGGTCAGAAGTCAGAGTGGTGCTTCGAGGTTATAATTTACCTGTCATTAGTGTCATCTACTTATCTCTTGAAAAATAAAATTCATACATATCGTCGCAGACGACGGTACAAACGAAAAGAAGCCTTCTTTCCACAAATCACACATTTCATTCCCATTATACGGTGGGGTAACACTCGTTTTGATTCGAATTATTTGACACCTTCAAATTTGACAAGTTCAAATAATTTGGGGGCAGCACGTGCCGAACGCCATTTCGGTTACTAAATCGGAACAGCGGTATGGCCATATCGAAGAACGAAGAGAAGCGAAGCAAGCGGAGATTGATACAAGTTGGTCGTGGTTATTCTAAACGATACACCACCGCCTCCTTAATGAAATGTATCAATATCCCGCCTGGGCATTTCGTAAAAAATGCATTGAAACAGTGATTCCATAATTCCACGCGTTGTTATGTGTAGTACGTCAACTTCTGTCGTCAACTGCTAAGAGTGTCAAGTTATTAATGAGCTGTCAACAATGCCAATTTTTAAACGCAAGAACACCCAAACACGAACCAACTAAACCAATAAAGAAAAACGCAACTAACAAAAGCTCCATGGAAAGGATAGAACAAAACACCATATGCAAGTGATATTTTGAAGTTTTGAAAAACAATTTACCGTCAAGTGCAGGATGTGTCAAATATTCCGCGCTGACGGGAATCACTTGAACTTGACTAATGCCCAGGCGAGATAAAGTGTCATTCTATACAGACGGCGGTGCGGTACACAATTAAAACAAAGCCACTTTTTATAAGGAGTATATCCTAAACGATGGAGAATTAATTAATTGAAACTGTTGTAATATTGCACAATTGCATTGTACATGAATAATTTGCGCATTTTTTACATAGTATTTACGTTGGAGAAGAAATAAGGAATATTTTCTAAATTTATTTTTTATTTATGTATTTTTACAACAATTCGATTAGGTAGGTACGTATTGTTAGTTTATCACAAGAAAATAAATGCGTAAATTTAGGTGAAATTTAAGTAAACCTGGCAGTACAGTGCTAAAAATTAATTCTAGACTTAACAGCAAACGATGGCAGCGATTACTAAAAATATTATTCTCACTTAGTTCTCTCTCTCCAACTTTCTAATAACTCTCTCCAACTCTTGTATCGTATCCTTCATATTAGTCAAATCCTTCTCCATCCTAACAATCCTCTTCTTCAACTTTCTATTTTCCTCAAAATACCCGTCCTTCACCGTCGAATTCGCATACTCTTCGTCCAAATGTCGCCGATTCCTGGCATTCAGCCTACTAATAGTATTCAACTGACCCGAATAGCGACAATCGCTGCAACACTCCGACCACACACTCAAATCCACCTTCGGAATCTCCTCACACTGACTAAACCCCCCTTGCAACTCAGGCAAAATAAACGCGTTTTTGGAAACCCTCGTGATATTATCCCCATTATCGCACAAAACCCGACTCAGCGAATACTGCTTAATTTGAACCAACTGTTCCGGCTTAAAAACGGACGGGTTCTCGTAATAGAACCGATCCCCGTCCCTCAACCTCTTAAACTGCTCGACCAAGAGACACCGGAAAAGCGGCCCCACACGGCCCCCTTCGACCGGGTCCTCCAGCACCCCCCCAACCCACACATCAATATTACCCGGGTGTCCGTACAAGTTTTGCAGTTTGCGCAAAACGGAACGATCTGTGATTTCACCTTGTAAGTCTTCGAAACTATCAACTTGAGTCATGTTGCAGAATTTGCGGAACTCGATATAGCCAGGGATTGCGTGGTCTCGGGACCGGTGTATGTTCATTGCTGCCAGGTCTAAAGCTACAGCGTGAGCGGTTTCGAAGAGTTGTTCCGTGAGAGCGGTATTTAAATTCTCGTCGGGTTTTTTAATCTTGGCAGGGACCGTAAATAGGCCCCTGAGAAGGGGGTCAATACCACCTTCGTCCACAATGCGCCACGGCGAGAAAAACGCCTTGTGGAGCGGCAAGTGGCCTTCACGTATCGGTTTAAAATCCCAGTCCAGTCGGTGTAAAACTGGGTTAATGAGAGTGTGCCCAAAACGGAGCGCTGCCGTTGCAAAAACGTTCGAAATACTGGGGTTAACAGTTGGGTCGTAACCTTTGTATTCGCCCAAATGTTGCATTCCCTCCTCGCCTATTATAAACCTGAGCCAGTGTTTGTAAGTTAGGTGTTGCATTGCCGCACCTATGATTTTGCGGGACTCGTGGTAGACCGTATCACTGTCCCACTGCGGGTTGAGTTGTTTCAACTCACGGGCCACTCTATTATGCTCCCGCATCCATAAAGTATGCATAGCAATAAGGCCAGCTTGCTCATTTGCGCGAATATCACCAGCGACGAAACAATTAATTGTGCTTTCGGACAAATTCCTCCGACAGTCAACTCCTTGGTTTCCGGCGTATGGTAATAAAGGTTTGCGACCAGGGAAAATGGCACCTTCACGTAGCCGTCCACCGTCACTGTTCAAGTCGCGCAAGTCTTTGGCCAACTCTTCGGAAAAACCGTAGACTTGTGAGGCGTCAATGTACGAAGTCAGTTGATTGATTTGCTCGCGGTGTTGGATGTTGTCGAAGAAGACGGACGTCATACCTGAGCCACAAATCGCCGAAGATCTGATAAAGTCAATGCAACGTCGGTTTGTGACCCGTGGGTCATTGGGAGGGACGTCCATGGGGTAACAAGGGGCTGCGTAATCGCACGATTTCTTACAATCGATTCCGTCCCAACTTTCGGAACTAACCGAAGGTATGGCATGGTCCAGGTCATGGTCAAGGAATTGTCCCCATTGCATGACCATGTGGGTGATTTCACTATCAGGGGTTGTTTTCTTGGTGGCGATCAGTGTGGTTGAAACCAATCGGGAGCTGGGTTTCGGGTACCCATAATATTTAATCTCTTTGTTCCAACCAACTGGCGTACTGAAACCATTCTCGTAGATGGGTTTCAGGATTCGGCGGAAGCCAGTCAGGGACGCCCCCCACATGGGGTGCTGCAAGTTATTGCAAGTACCATCAACAGTTCGGTACTTGGAATGGAAACACATGTCGGAGCAATTGCGTGATAGTCTGTGTGTCATACAACCGGACAATTCCGCCACTAGATTCAAATGATCAGCGGAGAGAATCTCCCGGTAGTTGAAATCGGAAGTTGCGTTCATTGTCATTCCACGTTCGACGTGTTTACGAATGTTGACTAAAGTGCGTTCGTACACTTCCGCAGCCCGTGCTAACTCACGAGCTGGTGCATCTGGGAAGCGAACAAGTCGGAACAAATCGGCGGAAGAGTGTGGCCCCTTGTGGTGAAACAAATTATCAATGGTCTTGTTAATCGCTTTATCCACTTCATGCGAAGCTTCGTCAAAGGCAATTTTGACGAACTTGTCCCCAATTCCGAAATCAGTCGGGTTCTGGTTTTCTTTTACTGTCACGTAGCAAGAGGCAGTGCTTCGTCCATAGTCATTAATGGCAGCACATTCGTAGCGTCCTTGGTCGTCTGGGACAACTCCATAGATGTACAAGTTTCCAGTGAGTGAGACTTTAGTGCGTCCCGTTCGTTGTAAACTGGCCCCATCTTTCTGCCATTGGATTCCCGGTGTGGGATCGCCGTTTGCTTTACAGGGCAGTTCGATGGTGCTGCCCACCAGAGCTTCGATGTTATAGGGTTTGTAGATGAATGTTGGCGGTTTGCGGGCGAGTGAGGTGACTTTGACTTTAGCGCTTACTTCGCGGAAGCCGAGGTGGTTGCGGGCTTCGCATATGTAGAGGCCTGAGTCGGGTTCTTTGGCGTTGTGGATTTGGAGGGAGCTTCCGTCTGGGGAGATGGAAAGGCGGCCGTCCGAGCGGACTTCCAGGTCGTCTTTGAACCAGGTGATTTCGGGAGGGGGTGAGCCGACAGCAAAGCATTCGAGTTTGATGGTGGAGCCGGGGGTAGTTTCGGTGTTTTGGGGGTGGACGGTGAAGACTGGAGCGACTGGAACACGTTTGTGATAATGAGGAACAAATAAACTTAATACTTGTGTATAGTAATAGATAACGTTTTTGACAAAATGTAGACAATATACTCGACAATAGGTATAGTTCTACTGTCGGTTTTGCTAATTTATTTTCTTCCGCTGTTAATAATGATTATTGATCACTATAATTTATAAATTAAGAAAATTAAACTAAACTTTTTTAATTAATGTCCATACGACCATAGTTTGCCATCATGTTCAGTTTATGTGATAATGTCATCACTATCTATTATATGCGCATAATTGGTGCTTCATATAGGAAGAAAGGGCTCATTCGTCAAGTTTTGTGTCGCTTGAGGATGAGAAAGTTGGTTAAATATATCTTTTCTCAATTTCGCAAATAGATGGAACAATTTTGAAGTAAACTTCCGGGGAATCGATTAGCGTCAAGAAAGTCGCCAAATTTCCAATAGTTTTTTAGTTATGAATTTTTTTCATTTGACCTATTTTTGCATTTGTTTTCAATTTTCTCGAAAACTATTAATCGGAGAACAATGTTTTTTACGAAAATGATAGGTAATTAAAAGAGCCTTCCAATGATAATAAACTTAATAGGATTCCGTCTAATAGTTTCGGAGTTATTGCCCGATTAATGTTCCAGGTACCGAAAATCGACCAAATTCTCGACAAAAATTGTGAAAAATGAAACATAAAAAAATCGAAGCAATAGAGGTTTTCAATGATTTTTTTTAATTTTTTTAAAGTTTAATGCAATTTTATGCAAAATGTGAGATTTTAGCGGTCAAAACGTTTTCTAAATGCTCTTAAAAAAATTGTAAAGTACAAGGCGGGAAAGTGGCGAATTCAAAGCGATGTTTTATGACGACTTAAGACATGGTTGAGTTTGCGTGGTACAAAGGCTTGTTGCCAAATCTCTCAAATGAATTATTTTTTAAAGGCTTGAAATTTAAAGAAAACGACATAAAAATTAGCTTAACATATACGTTTTTATATTTTACACCTAATACTATATGCATTGAACGTAGTTATTTATTCTTAACTTCATTTTCTTGGGCACATCTTGGGCAAATGAATCGTTCATAACAAGTTGAGATTTGACAACGTGGCATGTTACATTAATTTTATTGGTTTCAGTGGTTTGCCGCCGAAACAGTCAAGTTTAAAATGGTTAGTAGGAGATTTGCTTTTTCATAATTTTTTATAGCTACTATTGATAACTTTTTCTCATTTATTTTTTTAGGTTATGGGGTACATAATTTGAATATCTATTAACAAATCTTTATTCTACAATTCATTGGAAACCCCCATTGTCGTTTTTTGTACTTTTAAGAACTCGAGAGGGTTCTAAAGACATAGTAGAGTCCACATAACGTTGCGTTTACGAATTAAAAAATTTTTTTTTTGATTTCTTGAAGGTTTTTTAAAGTAAAGGACCACTAAAATTATTATGGTAAAACATTAAAAAAAAATAAAATTTGTGAAAAGCTAATATAATACGTAAAATGAACCGTAGAACTTACTTTAACAAACCGTTTTACTCTACGACCTTTAGTTTTTGAGTTATGAACGTTTTAATAAACAACCCGGCGCATCCACCATTTTTCAAGTTAACATAATTTTTAAAATATGTCTCGACTAAACTAATGTTGTAAAAAAGCTGGTATAATACGTCGAGTGAGCTGTGGAATTCACTGAAATAAACCGATTTGCCCTACGACTTTCAGTTTTCGAGTTATAACTTTTTTTAGTGTAAAACTTTAAATGCCTCTGTAGCCAAAACCGTTGCCCGGAGCGGCTCCGGGTTGTGACGAGGAAATAGATGATTTCAAGCGATATCTGATGCTTTTTGATGTTTGCTCTAAGTCTTATTATACAATCCGTCTAATAATGTGGGATCGTAGTAGGTATTAAATGTTTGCCGCTTCTTTCAAGAAAAAACGAACAATGTTAGTAAATGAAAAAATTGGTTTTACTGGTTGCCTGAACAGATAAAAATTGGTACTTATAATAAATTTCATAGAAATAAAATAATTAAATGCGGCAAATTCAAATTTCACAACCACTTGAGATCCTATACTCTTGAAACAAAAACGCAAACAAAGTCGCAATTTTCACTTTTTTTCAATAATTAAACGCCGATTACGTCAAAACTACTAGAGTTACCAAAAAGTGGCAAAAAACCAGTGAAACCTCTTAAAAAGCTGTACAAAATAGCATTGTTTCCAAAGCGATATCTCAAAACAAAAATTCAATATTCAAACTCCGATTACGGCGAAATCAAATGAGCTAGGAGAAAACGTTTTATTCCATCGAAAAGAGCATAAAACCTATCAAATAGGATGGGTTTAAATTGATTTTGAGACACTAAGAATTGGCCATTTTCATACGGGGGGGTGTTGTCAAAATTTTCAATTTTTTAATTTTCTCAATTATGGCAAAACTATTCGAAAAAGTGGAACAATTTTGATGCTAGTCTATGTAAAATAAACCTGGAATCGATTGGCGTCGAGAAAATCGTCAAATTCCCAATATCAAATATCAAACATCAACAAATCGAAGCAATTGACTTTTTTGTACTTTTAATAACTCGAGAGGGTTGTAAAGGCATAGAAAAGTCGTAGTCCATAGAACTTTGCTAGTTTAAAAAGAAATGTTTTTTTTTTATTCTTGTGGAGTGAAATGACTTGAAATTAAATGAAATGACACTAAAATTATAATAATTATAATTATAAACAATTATGACACTTATTTCTTCGACGCATTACAATTTGCAGAAATATTCCCAATTTTCCGGAAGTACTATAATTGTATCAATTATATTTACCATTTACTATCACATCCGCTTCAGAACTTATCCTTCCATTGGAATTGGTAGCATCGCACCGGTAAGTACCATGGTCACTTGCTTTAACTGGTCGAATCACTAGAGTTCCTTCTTCGTCAATAAAATGTCTCTGAGACGTCGTCAGTTGTATTCCATTGCGAGACCATGTTATGGTAGGATGAGGATTACCAAAAGCCTTGCAATGCAAACTAATTGAAGGGTCTGACTCACTTGTTGTAATACTGACTGGAGTTACAAGAAATACCGGACTACCTGTAAACAGTAATAAATTCTAGTCACGTCACAAAATATTTCCACCAGTTGTTACCATTTCCTCCCCGGAATTGTTGATCTGGCCGTACCAGAATCATCCTCGCAGGCCTAGACTTGACCTCTCCGTCCTCATTCTTAGCCATACATTCATAATGTCCACTATCACTCTCATCAGTGTGCTTGATCACCAACGAGCCGTTGTCCATAATATCATACTTGTCGTTGTTCATCTCAATCTCCTTGTCATCACGCATCCAAAAAATGGACGGTTTAGGGTCGCCTGTAACCCTGCAAGTGAAAATGGCGGTGCTTCCCCACGAGATTTCAACGTCTTGTGGGCCTTCCATGATTTCTGGTGCTTCTAAAATGTTCTAATTTTACTTACATTTTTTAAATTGTGTCGCTCAACTAACTACAATGAAAGTCGCGTGTGGTCATCCCCTTGAGGGGCTTCCCGTACATTTCATGGGGGTACCGACAATTGGCAGCAACGTGAATGGTGTTGTCGTTTAGCATTTTTGCAAACCAAGCGATTCGACAATCACAGACTAGGGCGTTTTGGTCGAGACGCAATCGAGTGAGTTTTGGTAGGTTTTGGAAGGCACCTGCTGGAATATGGCTTATGTGGTTGTTGTAAAGAAATCTAAAAATTAACATTTTGTTTATTTAATCATGGATTCTGTATTAGTTTACAGTCTGTCCAGCTGCGGAATGTTCGAAAAAGTTCCGCTTTTAAATTCTTCCAGTTCGTTATTGTGCAAGTATCTAAAACCGAAAAAAAGTATCGAAGAGTTTAATCTACTCCTCATCTACTTACAAATGTTCTAGTTTGGGTAGCCCGTGAAAAACTTCATCTTCTATATATTTTATCCGATTTTTATAAAGGTAGAGGTGTCGAAGTTGCACAAGGCCGGTGAAAATCCCATTTTTGAGACTTTTCAACGAGTTGTTGTTAAGTAGGAGAGATCGTAGGGCTTTATGGCCTTTGAAACTGCCAGGAACGATGTCTCTAATCTTGTTAAAACGCAGATCTCTGAAAAATTCAATTTTCAAAATCTTTTCCTAGTTTCATTTTCACCCAAATGACCAACTAGCAGTGCTTTGTTTGTTTGGTTTCAGCACTTTCATTACCTTGTTGATAGGAAGTGTGGATAGTTGACTCTAAATATAATTTTTGAAGCGGTGATTGATGGAACTTACTATTTTCGTGTGCTTTGTATATTTACATATTTCGTGGAAAAAATTGAAAAAGTTACACAATCGTTTAGGTTGGGTTATAAATATCTGCTCTGAAGACAAATTATACTTTCTTTCTGCATAGTTTTCATTTTTATTGAATGAAAATAATTAGCTGACAAGTTTGTGAGGGCTCCCACGTTGCGTACTGTATTTTTTCTCCTACTTTATGCAGTTGTTGACATTTCAGATCACATTTGACATTTGCTTTCTATACTTTTTCATTTATTTTTCTGTAAATGTATAATAATAAGCAAGAATTCACTCGACAAAAAAAAGTCTCTGTTTTGTTCATCTACATTTACTCCTCTTGGATGAAGACTCGGTCCAGTTACAGAAGCATGTCATACTGATATTAATAAAATTTTAATTAATAGAATAAGATAAGGCAATCAGTTGTTAAATGAAATAGATTTATGGCCTGGTAAAGATTCGCTATAATGTACGTGCCTGTTCAAAGCGTTATTGGTAAACTAAAAATATAAACCAGATACTAATGCATTCTCCATGGTATACTTTAAATAAGAATCACATCCGGTGAAGTTGATCAACTTAACAATATTGACACACCTTTATTAGACAGTCATTTGAATAAAATTGTGTCCCATGTTATCGACGTTTGGTGATTTGGACGCTTATCATTTCCGCTTCGATTTAGGATTGCCCGATGTAGTTGTAATTAGATGTTAGACGGTTCATCGCTTTGATGATTTATTACGGTTTTTATTCGTAGCCATGCTGTAAGATATACAAGTTATTACATTTCTTAGATTAATACATTAGATTAAAATTATGGTGTAATAAATTTAGACTCTTTTATTGCTTCGATTCAAGTGCTTTCCAATGGAGAATATAATTACATGAACTGAGCAATATAGGCACGTTTTCTCAGATAGGGAATAACGTTATTTGAGTGACGCATTGTATGTTTATAACTTCATTAAAAGATTGTAGATATTTTTCCGATATTGTCACATTCAGCTGTTGATTGCGACTTCCACTTGACACGAATCACACACATGGGATTCAGATGTTACAAAAAAAAGTGTAATAAGAACTTTTTATTTTCATTGCCAAATTGTTTACTTTAAATAATTAGAAATAATTTAATATGTAACTTGAATCCACCACAGTCGTACATTTTTTTAACCAAATTTTAAATCTAGTATTTGTCCTCACTTCAAATTGTAAAGTATTTTATATTTGTATTAATAAATATTATTATGATTTCTTTGGGATTTGATTGCTGTTTTGTTTGAATATCGTTGTTCGACTTCGATGGAAATCATATTTGAAAAGACATACAGAAAATCTAATAAACCCAACACAATCAACCTTAAAAAGACTTGATTAGTCCACAGCTTCTTGCACTATTTTGATTTCCTATTGAAATATTATTCTTTCGTCTTCAAACTTCTCGGAATAGTCGGGATTCAAACAGTATCTTTGAACATATTGAAATCAACTTTCCTTTGCCGGTAACATTTATCTTATTAGACCTTCTTCACGTGTCGGTGTTGAGCAAACAATAAAAGCGAGTTTTCTTTCAACATCATTGGTTGTTAAGAAAGTCGAAAATAAATCTTGTTTGCACGATTGACTTCCATCACGACCCATCTGCCAGATGAATACAAAATATCGATGATGATTTAATAAAATTTGTTCCTTCCCGCAGTGGCGTATTTATGCGGTAGGTATACTTCTGGAGCACATTTTATTCGCTTTTTGTACGTACTTTCAACTTAGTTGAATTAGTTGATATTTTAAGAAAATTGGATTACAGGTGATTTTTTTGGTGGTCTGGACCTATAAATCCCCCGTAAAGACAACATTATCTTCTCTATAGTTCTTTTCTTGTTTTCCTATTTATGTACTCCTCATCAATTTTAATGTTGTGTTGCCTTTCGCTGTATTTCAATTTCAGAGTTTTTATTGTTGTTCTCATTTCTCGAAGGTTAGCACGAAGTTTATTGTTAATCATTTTGCTGACTAATTAGAAGCTACATACAGTTTTACATTTCCGCAAAAAGGTTAATATACCTGAATCAAATGGTTTATCTTGTTGATTGCAAAGGAATCTAAATCCTTCGCTAAACGCTCACCAGTATAAAACAATGAAATAACTTGATAAATAAATGTTAAGTGACTTTTGTATACATGTTCCGAGACCATTGATCGATGATTTAAACAGAGATTATTTGATCGTAGTCTCGAGATATTTTTATCTTCAGCAGTAAACACATTTTTAGCACTGCTTTATTTGAGGGAATAAAAAGGACTTTGCGCACTTGAATTATTCTTGTTGTTGCTCTATTCTACAACTTATCTTGTAAACTTAAATAGTTTACGCATTATTTAATTAATAGTAAATTTTTAAACTTTGTTATCTTCGATGGAAAATTATAGCATAATACAGATCTTGGCACCATAAATAACTGTTATAAAAATGCAGTCTCCTGTAAACATTAACCTTACTTAATCTTTTTCATTGATCCATCGAATCAAATTCAATTTTGCACACATATTAATCAAGTTGAAGGCTAAATATGCATTTTTATTTTTATTTGAAGCTCCAATTAAGAAAATTATATTGTTTTTCTTCTTATTATTCTTGGCGATTGTAAAATAAAAAATCAAGTAAGGTGATAAAAAAGGCCCGCTTTCAATATGTGCTTTTATGACTTTAAAACTCTCCGTTTTGCTTTGTAATTAGGATACCCACATAAATTCAAGTCTATTAGCATATTACGTCACATCTTTGTCACATGTGTTACTGACCATCATCAGAGACCACAAAAACACCAACTATAGATATGAAAAAACGAGTGCTATATTTATGAATGACAATGTAATTCTTCTTGTAACCACCGTTATATTTTCCTAATATAAAAATGAAATAATATCATGGTTCAGCTTGGTTAACCACCGACCAGAAGTAATTAATAGAGAACGTTCGAACTACTCTATAAATAATAATTTTTGAAAATTTGAATAAAATCTTTCTTCGAATCTTTGCCGGTGTTGGACGCAGGAGTGCACAAACGAGTCATATTTACATAATATTGTAGTAATTAACATATTCATTTCGTATTTTCGCCTTAACTATAGGTGTAGTGTTCTATAATTAGCTGTCAGACGGGAGTCCAGTATTAGAAAATTAAGTCTGAACTGCCTACCTAATTATCAATAAACAACTTAATAATTAGTTATTTTTGTAAAGCGATTAAACTAATCTATAACAACTATAATCGAGTTTTATGTCCCGACCGAACTGAACTGATAATTTTATCTGAAATTTCAATATTTAAAAGTTTAATTGACCACAATACCCATCACTCTAAATTAATTCGATCAAGTGTAGATGAATGAATGGTCAATTTTCGAGCTCAAGTCAATTGTCGAAATTATTAAAAAATAAACAAATTTAATGAATGAATCATCATGTTGAGGTTGCCATCACTTGTTCGTTATGCGTTCAACGCCTTATTTGGGCCCGTTTAAGAATACTAAATTAAACTTGAACCAAAATTGAATTGAATTATTACATGAGAATATAAACAAGTCAATGCAACAGCAACTCATTTAATAATAGCCCAGTTAAAATTAATTTTATGGCAAAATTTATGGGCCGATTGTTTAGAGCAACACGAAAATAATAACAATAAAAATTAAGCTAATTGTTAAAATATTGGGAAAAGAATTGAAATGACATCACAGCAATTCTTCAAACGGAACGACAATTAAGGATTAAGGATTTTTTCAATTTTTTTTAAATTGATAGTGTTCCATTTTGTCTCCTGCCCACACCCTGCAGCTTAAATATTTACGACAATATATCAAAGTTTACGCTCCATGAATTCATAAAGGTTATCTTCAATTCATGGGTCGTGATATTATAACTCTTGACACATATTTGACAGATCTCCTGGGACTTAACTACTGACATTAATATACCTTTGTGATATTCCTCCTCAACTCGCCTACCAATTGCTTACTTATCATAACAAGATTATTTTAAATCACTGTGCATGAATTTATAATACGCGATCAACATACAATTTAAGCTAGATTATAATATGAATGTACACAATTATAGAGTTGGTGGAGTTTATAGCTCCAACATAAGGGACACCACAATCTCTGAAACCTTGCCTTTGGTAATAAATTTTATTTGGGTACATCCTCTCACATGACGGAGATTTCCTGCATTTTATTGACTTTTTATATTGGATTGAGTAATACAGTAATACAACGAAACCTTTTAATGCTTTTTTCGTTAATTGTGTTTAAACAAATGTGTTATTAAGGCATGGCTGCAATTCAAATATTTCGCATTCATTCGGTGTAATAACAATAACTTACCTACCTACATGTTTCAGTTCACAAGTTACCAGGAAGCCAATGAAGTGTAATGTTTAAGCATTATGGGTTTCAGTTAATTGTTGATGGATGTAATTATAAGATGAGACATTTATGGTTGTAAAAATGTGATAATGGGTTTCGGTTATTAATATTGTTAGAGTCATGCCTATTTCTGTAGTTCCATCTAAATCTTTTTTCTTTTCAATAACTTTCATAACACTGGTCGTATTTTTAAATTAAAAAATAAACCAACGAACATGGTTATTTTAAGGGACATTAAAACTAAAGATACGCTTCGTAACAAAATCTGTAAAACAACAACTGCTTTGTCATATGATGAAAGATGATCTTGGATCTAGTTTCGCAATATTCGAGTTCCGTTACTTTTCGAAGAATTTTAATAACATTTTTAAAAGAAAATTATGCAGATGAGTAAATGCATGTATTTCTCCAATAATTTTTGGAAGCAAGATTTATGTCGCACATGTGTTTATGCTATTATTTTATTTATAACTCGATAAGCAATCGGAATGTTTAAAAAACGGTTATTATTGCCAGACCCATAAGAAAGTAGTTATGAATTTTAATGTCGATGATTGATTCCCATTTGCCGTTTTAAAATAACTGATTGTTGTCCCAAAAATAATCTTTGGAAATTTTAGCCCATTCCAACCTAAACAAAAGTAGAAAAAACTCTAATTTTACATTATATTAAGTAATAGCACATCACGAGAAATTCCTGCATGATTATTCTTCGACGCCTTAGGTTCATTATGAAGAAAGTTAATTATTTAAAGCATTTATTTATGTGTCAGTGATAAAGCAATGAGTGAAATCAAGGATTCTTTATGAAATTACTAAAAAGTAATGTCCATTAAAATGGAGGATCACGAATAGATTACCAAATATTTGCACTTGCAATGAATTTGGTATTTGGCAAACAGTCTCCCAATGTTTGGATTAAATTTGTCTGGCTTTGGAATGATAAAACGGCAAATTTAATGTCGAAAAGTTATCTTAAAAATGTGAAAACAACGAAAGCGGTCGATTACTGGCACATTTCACTTTTTAAACTCTTCTTATGAATAAATAATCTTGCAGTCTCCACAAACTGGGAGGTATTTCGAAATTCATCACATGTGCATTACAGAATGGTACACACGTGGGGAAATTAATGTATGGGCATTTTTGCAAAAAATTTAGCTAGCTTTCAGGCATTTAAAAATATTTCTCGATCATGCTTTTCATCTCTAATATAAGAAAACTTTTATTAGATATTACACATGATCCGGCTAAAAGTCAACAAACCAAATATAACAAACCTTAAACTGAGTTTCGGTTTACTTTACTATTTTTGAATAAATTTTTTGGACGATTTGGTCCAATGATTTTACTCTTGACCTTGTATGTTGGCTGCAAGACATTTTTTAACAAGAGATCAATGAATGTCTGCAGTCAATCCTGAATAAATATTTTGCCTCTAAACACACTTTAAATAAAAACAAATATTTCTGAGTCTGGGGCAGTTATCAATAACAATCAATGTACTACTTATATTTATATTTTTTAGATAATAAGGTACACTCCTATATTTGCTTTGACGCTTGTCTTGAATTTAAAAAAATCAAGGAGCAATGCCGTTAAACTAATTTGCAACAAGTTTTGCACGTGACTGTGCTTCTTTTTTTAAAATCGCATTGGCATGCCAGTGGGTTGTACATTTCTACAATTACAATTTTATCTATGATCTAACGTCTCATTTCCATCCAAAAAAATGCAAATATTTATTTCAACTTACAGCATGACTGTGGGCAGTGGTGCTTTTGGGACTTCAGTCAGCTCCAGTTGCATGCATCTCACTGTTCTTCTGAAGCATACACATCTCGAAGGGCAAGGGAATTGTGAATAATTCCTTCTTTGTGCGTCGATGATGGTGAATCCTAATGTGAGAAAAATCAAACACAATCGCCACATTGTGGAGAAATATCGTCACTCGGCAGACGTGCACATTTATAAAACACAATCCTTTCTCCACAACGTCTCAAGAGAGACTGGTTGTTGTTGGCTGGTGGCGACCAAACACCAGAAACGCGTGAGCGTACGGACGCGCTTTGGAACAGATTTACCACGTTAATTCCTGCTGTAGTGTGGCCTGCAGAGGGCATGCAACGTGGGACAGGAGCGAGCAGCAGGAGCACGATTGGATTTTTTCATCGGAGTTGTTCAAAAGATCTTTCAAGTTGAGTCATCATCAGAAAAAAGGGGATGGTACCTACTAGGACTAACTTTTGTTTTTTACAATTAATAAAATTTTACAAATTTGTGGAAAATTTTATTTCTATCACATTGGACAAAATTGCTGGAAGGTTGTCGGAGCGTCTGAGCCGAAATACTATTTTTTTATTTCACGAATTTATAAGGAACTTAATTTTTCAACCTTACTTATTTTTTTACATTCTGTATCTGTATAAAACGTAAAGAAATAAATGGTAACCAATGTGATGGTTCTATGGAAACAAGAAGAAAAGTGAGGTACCTACAGCCATATTAGATATCCGAAACTAACGCTTTTATCGTGTTCAGTTTTCGACTAAATAAAAGTTGAAATTTCAGCAAAAACTGAAATAATTTATATTATAGAAAAGTCATTATAGAAGATGAAAGATTTGATAGCAGGATGCGGTTTCGAGCAAACTTATTTTTCCACAAAATGAGCTCGAGAATGCCATTCATTTTTTCCAAAAGTCTATGTTTTGGGTTTGGGGATTCCCTATTCTGCGGACGTCCAAAGTGTCACCTCTTTGTTCAGTTTGTGTACAGAATATTAAAAGACAGAGAACAGCTCCATTGGTTTTATCCAGTGTCACATTTTTTATGTTAGGTTTATTTATTTATTTATTGTTACGTTTTATTAGTTCTTATCCAGTTAGTATAACACAAGTACAAAAAGTGATTAACTTATTGTAAAAGAAAAGCGCGAAAGATGTCTAAAATAAAACTGCTCAGTTTCGTCCAGTTTGATTAATTATGATCATAATTTATTAAAAAGTTAATACTACTGGCTGCTATATTGGACAATTATCTTATATGACTCTGTTTGGTGAATATGTGACCTTTATAAATGCAAAATTTAACGTTTAAAAGTTACATCTTCTATGGA
Source organism: Tribolium freemani (assembly GCA_939628115.1). NCBI lineage: Eukaryota > Metazoa > Arthropoda > Insecta > Coleoptera > Tenebrionidae > Tribolium > Tribolium freemani. The sequence continues at coordinate 10,358,072 of OW626785.1, read as the reverse complement.
TGAGGTCAAGGAGAGAATATTCTAGACAAAGATTTACAAAAAATCTTAAAATCAAATTTGTAATTCAGAAAAAATTTCATTTCGTTTTATATAAATTTATATTTTCTTAGTCGCAACTATAAAATATTGAAATTGTTTTCGTTTGTTGATAATTAAGATGTTAAAAGAAAGAAAGTATAAACTGGGACACCCTTCACTCAACATAAAAATTTCTATTTATTTTTTGAATTTAGCCTGCTATTTTACTATTTGTCTGACTGTAAAAACAGTCAGAGTCGAAAAAATAAAACTAGTGGGTAAAACACCCGAATACTCGTTATAGTGGTAAAGCCAGATTTTGTTAACTAACTTATTTTACTATTTCTGTGACTGTAAAAACAGTCAGAGTCGAAAAAATAAAACTAGTGGGTACAGACAAAAAACACCCGAATACTCGTTATAGTGGTAAAGCCAGATTTTGTTAACTAACTTACCTGTCTTTCAGAATAATGTTTTTTCAATTGTATGGTACCTAATTGAACAGAGGTTTTGTGATATTATGTTATTATCCGTGATTAACTCATTTTGAAAGTTTAATTTATTCGTATATTTAAGACACATAAGCTGGTGGCAAGGACCAATGGATTCATTATTTCATGCAGAAAATAAATAATGCCTGGGAAGAATTGTCACTAGGTATAACGGTATAACATGTTTGATACTTGTAATAGATAATAGTTTTAAAGATTCTTATGAAAGAACCGTTTTAAAAGCAAAATTACTTAAGTGATTGTATTTGGGAATAATGGATATTTGTATTCGACGCTGATATGGACACTGTTTTTTGGACAGATAATTGTAAAACATTAAAAAAAAATTCTGGTAAAACACGTTGGGTTTTATGAATAACACAGAGGCAAGATGTAATAACTATAATAACACTAATAACTAATAATGCATCGTATGCTATTGTGTAGATATCGAATTTGATTTGTGATTACCGTATTTTTATTATTATTACAGTTCAAAGCAATGAATTTTAGTAAGTTTGGAAAATATTATTGTCTGCATCAAGGGCGGATCCAGAAATTAATTTTGGGGGGGGGGGGGGGGGGCTCTTCCAAAATTTTTTAGAACGGTGAAGATATTAAATGAAACTTTTGTTATGTTAAAATTCATATTTAAATAAATTTACACATTTAAGCCCAAAAAACTTTTTTCCAAAAAATTTTACAATGTAAATTTATATTTTCTCAAATAAAACACCCTATATGTTGTGCATTTTTTGGATATTCATAGGTTGTTGTTGATCATAACGTTTTTTACTAGTCGGTTTCGCTAAGTTTTTGAAATAATTAGTTCTCATTGACAAAAACAACACACTCTTGTTAATTATTAAAAAAAACTACAACATAAAATACAACAGGCAATGTTAATTTACATACAGTTGTTTAAGTAAGTTTAAGTAATAAAAAATTCTGGACGTAAAATAGTATATTATGATACGAGTTTTATAAGACGCATTTTGTCGCACGCACGGAATTGGAGTAAGTGCGACAAAATGCCTTATAAACGAGATATCATACACTATTTTTTCTACTTTGCACCTTTTTTAATAAAAAAATTCAATTTCGAAATTTAGGGAATTTTGTAGCAGTTGACAGCATTTGCGTAAATTAATAATGTGGATCGTCATTAGTTTATTCGTAAAATGTATTCTGAAAGTGTCCAAGACGTTTTGCAATGTAGCTACCCCTCAACGAATATGGGCAAACACGTGGGCAAATTTGTGGCAAATACGCGGAATTTGAAAATTGGCCTAAGGAGAATGGGATCTCAAATTACTTACTTGCACTGGCTTTTGAAGTCATGTTTGTACACTACTAGAAAAGTGTTCGAAGGGACTACGTATCAGGGTTGGTAGAAAAGCCTCTAATTGAAATTGATTCATTTGATTAAATTATCACTTGAAACAGGTGCCGATTGACACTGACATTTCTCTCAGATAATTGTCAAAAAATTAGGTTGCCATCATTTTCCAACTAAATCACCCTGGTTTTTAGTGTAATTATTATAGCACTCCCTTGGATATTACGAAACCCAAATGGCGTATCGTAATGACCCCAGTACGAAACAAAAGTAGAAAAAAATTTCTAAGCAACTTCACTGTTTTACTTTTCGAGAATCTTCGCATAATATTTTATTAACTGATAATAATTTATTTTCATTGTAAGGAAAGGTTTTTGGTATTTTTTGGCTATCATCTAAAAAAATACAACTTTCTAGAAACGTTTCGATGCTAATTTAATTTTCTTTAGGCCGTCAATTGTTTTTTATAAACGAATTGAAGATTAAATTAAGACAAAACGTTGTCAGAAAATTGAGATTTTTTAAGTCTAAAAAACACCAAAGAGGTACCTTTTCTTATACTGAAATTAAACAAGATGGACACAAACACATTAGAAATTAACAATTTATGTATTTATTTATTAAAAAATGTGCATTAAAAAGACTATTTTAGGCGTTTTCTTTTCGTTTTTTGTATTCATCTACCAAATTCTTGAACTCATCTGTCACTTTCTTGGACCGATCTGTCAACGCTTTGTTTCTGTTGTGATCATCGCCTAAAAAACGTTGTGTGCACCTCGGCCTAGGGTGCTTTTTTGGCCTCACCTGAATTGCCTCGGCCACAAACAACAGATTCGACCAAAAAAGATCACCTTTACGACCTTGATACACAAATAACTATTAATGTGATTATTTAGAAAACATTTTTTCATTAAGCTTTTATATTATTTATTAAAAAATTAAAATTGGTGTTTGGATCCGCCCTTGGTCTGCATAAAAGTTGTCACATTTAAAATTAAAAAAATTAGGTGGGAAGAAATTTAAAACTTGTAAATATATGTACAAATCTGTGTGGGTTCTTACATTATTATATTTCGCATTTTATGTCGTCTATAAATTTAAAAAATTATAATAAAAATGTGTGTCTAATTTTGTGTTTATCAATTAAAAAAGCTGTACGTAAACCTCGGAACATTTCTGTCGCCACAACGGCAATGTTACAACTGCGTATATTTTGAAAATCTGAACCCTATACTGACAAAATTTGAAAAAGTTCCATTATTAAAAAAAAAACGCAGTGAAAAGAGAAGTGGCGATAGCTGTACCCTTTCCTACTCCATATTATTTATTGTTCTTACTTAAGTATCATAAGTGTAATACGTGAGTAGAATATTAAGTTTACCAATGTTTTAACAATAAAAATTAGTATGATGTTAATTTTAAGTCCAAGTTTGGTTACAGATCCTTCCACAGTGTGTATTTTTTTCATTAACCCAATTTTGCGGTTATTCTCCCAGTTTTTATTTTTGAGTTCAGAGCAATGATGTAAAACATTGAATTCAGTATTGGTAAAGTTCATCGCGGCAAAACAATAAGCTTGCAGTTGCCATTTCGTAGTTGACATTTAAGGTAAGCTTTGGTGGCGGTTTGATATTTAACATAGTTTCCGAGAAGTTGGGACGGACCAAAATTTACACGTACGATAAAAATAAAACAAAAACTAAACTTCCAGATATGCACGGCATATTTTATTAGAATATTTTTTACATAGTAACTTAATTGTAGAAATAGAAAATTATGAGATGAATCATTCCAATATGATTAGTTCATACATACATGTGAATATGCACATTTATCCAATTTTCTATACACGTCCTTTAAAATATTTAAAAATAAAACTTCAAAACGTAATAATTTACAACTCAAGAAATAAACCACATTCCTAACCGAACATGATCATTCAATCTATACATTCGTGAAACTAACGTACAATAAAATACTTATCAAATAACAACTACAATCTAAAATTTCGTTCAGTCTATACTTGCTTCAGATAAATGGGCCTCTCCCAAATCTTCATCCCGTTCTTCTCTTGAACCGCCCTATACGCCTCCTCCGGCGAACTGAAAATAACCTTAGCCTCCGCACTCGGCGTATTATTCGGATTGAACCTCCGACTGACATTATTCGTAATATCATAACCGTCAAAGAAATCCAAAATCTCGTTAGTCCCCGCTTTGTAGGGCACATTATCCATGTAGACAGTGCACCCCAGGGGGGCATCATCCGACGGCACCGCGTTCATAAACCTCGGCCTGGGCGCCCTGTGCCCCATAAACCGGTGCCCCCCTCGTGGGGGCCCCCCTTCATAGCTATTCCTGGGGAAGAACGGCCGGTTCTGGTTCATGGTGGGGGCCCTCGGCATCAGTGGCGGCTGCAAAAGCGGGGCGTTAGGTGCGGGCGACTGCTGAAGGATGTGCTCCATCTCCTCGCGCGGAAACGCCTGAACTGATACAATATTCGGCCCAAAACTCGAATTGTCCTTTTTGAGGGCTTGTGCCGCGTCTTCTTTGGTCTTAAACTCGCAGAACGCCTGGCCTGTGAAACCCAGACGGTTACTCATGAGGTGGATTTTCGTTGGTCGAACCCCAATGTCTGAGAAGAAGTCTGCGATTTCGATATTGTTGGTCTGGAGCGGGAGACGTGTCAGGTTGATGCAGTCGGTGTCTATTTGGGGGATTGGGCTCGGTTTGCAGTCCAAATCGACGCTGTGTTGTTGGCTTATGTTTTCAAATTCGCGGTCATCGCATGGTTTAATTGTGACAGGTTTGCCTTCAACTTTGTAGTTGATGTTCTCCTCTAGTGCTTTTTTGGCTTCTTCAACTGACCCGAACTTGACGTAGGCGATGTGACCGCCACGCGGTTTCGGTGTTAGAAACAGTGCAAGGAGCGGTCGTGGCGAAAATAATTTGAGGATGTCCTGTTCCTTGACATAGGTGGGTAAATCGTCAACCGTCAAACACGAGAAGATTTCCAATTCGGGCTCGGCTTTATTGAAATATTTGGTAATGTTTTTGCTCCGGAATTTGTTGTCCATGTTTTGGGGGTAGTTCTCCGGTTGGTATCGATCCACAGCTTCGTCAAACTCTTCGTCGTCAATGTGCGCAACCTCGACTTTAACCCCATTTAACACTTCGCCGTTTTTTCGCAACGCGTCGTTTTTCCCAAGCGGGTGACCGAACTGGATGTAGACAATGCCAGTTCGGTGGCCAAAATCGTCATTTATGAATTTGATCCCCACGTTACTGATGAAAGACCCTTGGAAGAACCTCCTAATATCACCGTAACCCCCATAAAAAGGTTGCAACCTCACACAACAATCGGCCAAAGGTTCGCGTTCCGCTTGATATTGCTGTTCTTCCTCCGGCCTTGGAAAATTATTATTGCGTGGAAATCGCCGGTTTTGGAAGTTGGGACCTGGACGTTGTCTCGCATCAAGTCCGTCATCTGATCGGTTAAGAAAACCTTCGTCATTATTATCATTTGGTGCGTTCTGAGGCGGCCAACTGTCCCTCACCCTGTTCATCCCGAAATTATTACAACCCGGAAAATTGTTACTCCTCCCGTTGGTGTTATTAACTTGCCCAGTGAGGGCGTTCAAGTTCCGCCGCGCGTCGTCCAAATTCCCGGGGAAGTTCCCGAATAAACTCGGTGGAAGCGGAGCTGCGGGAATACTGTCGTTGGAGTTCTGGTTGGCCCACACTTCTGGCATTTTTTTCGGGTCTTTTTGGTTGAAATTCTCCGTTGAGCGTTTCCTGTCCCTATTTTTGCGGTCTCTGGAGCGGGAGCGTCCCCGACTGCGGCTTCGGTCTCTTCGGCGGCGTTCGCGTCGCTCTCTGGACCGCGACCTGCTCCTGTCTCTGTATCTGCGGCGGTCGCGGTCTTTGCGGTCGCGGGATCGCGAACGGGAGCGTTTTCTGTCGCGTTTGTCTTTGGTGTCTCGGTCTTTGCTGTTTTCTTTTTTGAGTTCGGGGACCGCTGAGGGGATTATGGCAGGGACGGCGGCTGGCATAGGTGTGGGGTTTTGCATGAATGCGGCGTAGGATTGGGCTCGTGCCGCTTCGATGACTTTTTGCATTTCGGTGCGGGAGCTGAGCATGAGGCTGATTTGGATTTCTTTGATTTTGCCATTGTTGCGTGCAAAGGCCTGGCGGGCGTCTTCGTCAGTACTGGAAAATGTTATTGAACGTGAGCACTTGTGTAAATTTTACACTTTTGACACTTTTACTAACTTGCATAAGGTAATGGAGTCAAGCTTTTTCTTCATTCATTGGCTGTGTTAAAAAACGCATAGGGCTTCTTATTTTTTAACTGTTACATAAAAAGTAACTGAATTTTGATACCCCAGACTCAGGGTGGGCCAGTTTTTACAAATTTTATGATAAATATAAAAATATTTGGGTCTACTATCTCTTTATAGACCTAATAATATTGTTTGTTTACACATGAATGAGTTTTTAATCATTGTGGCATGAGTAACAAAGGGAAAAATTTATCCCATCCCCAATCCAAATAAGTGTAGTGTGCGAAAAAAAAATAGTGGGATCCTGGTATCACTGAGCTCCACAAACAGGATTTCTGATGTCTATGATGTCAAGGAGAGGCTTAATCCAAGAGAATTTCTTTGAAACGTTCAGACATTGGTTTTGGGACTTTTTCTCATAGAAGACTGTTTTTAAGTGTTTTCTGATTGAAAAAGTTAATAAGTATGTTACCATCACGTGCACGTCTGATTTATTTGCATCCAAAAAATTCTGAATATTTGGGTAAATATTGAGTAGGATTTAAAACAGGAATGTCAGACAAAAGTGACAATAGGTGTGCCATTTTTAAGGCCATTTTTCCTTAGTATTTCCAATTCTATTAAAATTTGCCGATGGTATTGCAATTAAAATAAAAAATAAAGTTTGTCCGTCTTCTCCTTAGTCCTTACATTCTTTTAAAAGAAATTTTAGATATTCTATATTCATACCTTAGATTTTTTCTTACATTGTTATTAAAACTGGTATTATTGTAACGAATCAAGCAGTAGAGTCTCAATAATCGATGCTTAGTGAGACCTGAATCCAGTCAAATTAAAAAAAAAAACGTTGTAATTAATGAATTCTTGAAATAGAATTATTACAATCAGTTTTTATGCAACCTTGGAACGTACTATGTATTAGGAGTTATTTATTATATTCGATTTTCTTGTTTTTCCTTAAAAAAAACATGATTGTATCTATTCACCCACATAGAGAAGCGGATTATTGAAGTTCGGTAAACGAAATTCGCCGTAACAAGCAAATAATAATTAAAAACAAAACGCCGCGTGAGGGCAAGTCAGGATAGGTGTAATGTCTGGCGTGTGCAAAAGACTGAACTCGACAATTGAAGATGAAGATTCATGGTTCTACCTATTTTAAACCCGTTAAAGAACAGAGAACAATAATTGCTGGAAAATTTTAAAGTTGCTAATAATAATGTGACATTTCTCAACTAATTCAAATTAACTTTTGTCAGCTTTTTTTATTCCTAATTAAGTTTTTAATTCTTTTTCTGTTATGTAAAAATCAATCTTGTTTTTACATGATGACACTGTTAATAATTCATGGGACATATTTAATCAAGGGATTGTTTTTGTACCTAAAGTTTTACAGATCTTTAGCATCACTGACCTGACCTTACAAGTACTATCTCCGTCTTGTGAACGAAATCGTTTTCAGTGTAGTCTCACAAAATTATGTATTTTTTAATTCCGGTCTCCAAAAAATTAAAAAATACGCGTAATAGTATTTTATGAACCAAGGGCATAATGAAGATGTTTATATTCGAGGCCAACAGTTAAAGTCGAGGGCCTCCGGCCCGAGATTTATACAATCGAATTATGGCCGTGGTGCATATAGCGTCTTATTTTCTACTTGGAATATGAAAACTAACTGATTTATTTTTGTCAGCATTAATACGAATTAGCGGGCGTAATCATTATGCCCGCTTGCGCTTATTATGGCCCTAGGATAATGAACAGGTTTATATAACGCGTATCATAGACGAAAAGAATCAATAATACAGGGTGTCCGTTTTTCGAGCTCCACCATGGGGAATCTCAGTTGTTATAAGAGATACGAGATCGGTTAAATTAGGGCAAAGTTGCGCATTTTTATGCGGAACAATTACCTGAAAGAAAATTTGATGTGGCATTTTTAGTTTTTGAATTTTTGAGAAAAATCAAAAATTTGTTATTTTCGTTATTATTTTTTTAAGCGAAAACTAAGAAAACTAGACGTATTAAAGTAAGACATTTTTTAGACACTCTTTTACAAGAAATCTAAATCTGTCATCGTATTTTCCAAGGCGTTCTTAATGTCAGAGTTACAACACTCAACTTTGGTTTTTCTTATGGACGCCACATTTAATACTTGTATTTTTGAAAAGTCTTTTTGTTCCTGATTACATATGATCGAATCTTACCTGCTGATTAAGAAAAAAGCGTTTTTGCAGAGTGCTTTAGAAATAACGCCAAAAATTATCTTTAACAAACTAACTTTTGACAGTTCTATTGAATATGCGAGCAGAATTTTTATAACTTTGTCTTGTTTTGTTTTACAAAAAATAAACTTCTAGCTTATCATGTCGTTTAGTTTTTAAATAAGTAAGCTTGGCGGAAATGTGGACCTTCCAGATACAAATTCAATTAAACTTCCAAAATCTAGTTTGTTTAAAAACAAAATTTTTGACGTTTTTTCCAAAGCACTCTTCGCAAAAATGCTTTTTTTTCATTTTGATCAGTATGTAAGATTCGATCATAACATGTGATACATCGTTGTAATCAGAAATAAAAACACTTTTCAATAATACAAACATCGAATATGGCGTCCATAAGAAAAAACAAGGTTGAGTGTTGTAGCTTAGATTCCTTGCAAAAAAGTGCCTAAAGAACGTCCTAGTTAAAAACGTCGTTCTTTTGGTTTTCGCTTGAAAAAATAAAAACGAAAATTACAAATTTCCGTTTTTTTCCAATTATTCAAAAACTAAAAATGACACATCAAATTTTCTTTCAGATAATTGTTCAGTATAAAAATGCGCAACTTTATCCTAATTTAACCGATCTGGTATCTCTTATAATAACTGAGATCCCCATGGTGGAGCTCGAAAAACGGACACCCTGTATACAAGTGGAAAATAAAATGATATTCATGTTTAGTTGCTTTGAAATTTCAAGGAAATACCCAATTATTCTTATTTATTAATATCTACAGATAGGTATTAGCTGTTTCAAAACTATGTAAACGCCAACGTTGCATTTTCTCTCAAAATTAGTTGTTATAAATTACTTATGCACTTCAAATTAATAGCTAATGTAGTTTACACTTTCTATGAGAGATCTAATCATTAATAACTATTTTACATTTTTATCAGCCTTATTTACAAAAATAATTTGGTAAAATACGACGTTGGGGTTTACATAGTTTTGAAACATCTAATAGATAATTATGAAATTGTTTTACTTTTTTCTATGTACAATGTGTTCAAAAATGGTTGTTCATCAAGTTGACTATGGAATTCAATTCAATGTGCCGCTTCATCGAAATGACGATTGTAGTTTCTCGGTCAAATCTTTGAATTAGCTTTTTAAGTTTTTACTCACTTTTTTGCATTTTTCGGCTCGGCAAAGTTGTTTCAAGTGTAGGGTTTGTCTTGATTTCTGTTTTATATTTCCGTGATTTTTGTTGTGTATTCTTTCGTTTTTGGATTCGAAGCCTTCGTGCACTATTTTGACGGATGTCACTTTGACGGGATTTACAATTTAAATTAAGCCGCACACTATGTTCAAATTTCATAGGTGGCTTGATGAACAACCATTTTTTAACACATTGTACATACCACAACTAAATTTTTTGCAGTGAAATAAGTAATATTTCCTTTTATATAATATAAAAAAAAGAAAAAAAAAGAGATGTTTAAGGCCAAGATGCTTCAGTATTTCAAGCAAAAAGGAAATAAACGATAATTTTTGAGATATCACGTGTTGGCTCATGTAACGTTAACGTTCCTAAGTTTTCCACCTTTTTGTTAGTCCCATTTCTCAAGTTTAAAAAATTTTCTTCTAGTTACTTTTTTTAGATACAATTTAATTTAACAAGCAACATGCTATTTTCATATCTAAAACCAATAATGAATTTTATCACTGCGATTAGTCGATTGGATCGAACTACTGAATCGTAATTGAACAGAACGACTCAAAAATCTTTGAATTTGTTTACTACACATTTAGCATTAGTATTATTCATTCTGAGTTCTGCGAGACAGTTTGTAGTCTTCATGTTTAAAAGTACGAGAGCTGCTCATACTCGTAAAAGATAAAAAACAATCATAGGTCATGTCGGGTTAGAGTGCTTTTACTGTACCTTAAAAACTAGTAATCACACAGAAATGAGCGTTTGCCATTAGGTATAGTCTTCCAACCGAATAAGTGAACATTGACTAAAATAATAAATCATTGAATCTGTTGGGTACAGAAGATAATTAGCCTGCAGTAATAATGCAAATTAAGCTTTTCTCGGGTAAAGATGTTTATTGCTCAGTTCGTCGCACTTTTCAGAACAGATGTTGTTGCAATACGCCGGTACTGAACAAAACCTTAATTTACATTTTACTGTAGACTGATTATCTTCTATCCTAAGCTGCATTGTTGTATACGATGAGTGTATAAACTGATTATGGTCCAAATCATGAAGGTCTGCGTGTGACTTATTTTAAACTGTTCTTGCAAGTCTGTGGTAATACCTACTTTGGTTAACTATCTTGTCAAAGGTCCTACTACTATTGGTTTACACACTCATAGATGAATTTTTACTCATTGTGGCTTGAATGACAAAGGAGAAAAGCTCATCCTCCACACGCAAAATCTTCGTGATTGGTCCATAAACCAAAGGCCAAATACAATTTAGCAAAAATGACAAATTAGCTGGCTATGTATTTAGGTAGTTTGTCAAATTCAAGCGTTAGCGATATTCAGAACGGTGAAAAAAGTGGAAAATCATTTAGCCTTTAGTGAAGATTCTTGGTGCAAAAAGACCGATTTGAAGAAACTGAAAATACTTCGCGAGAAAGTGGCAATCTTAAATATTACATCACCGGATATTTTAACAATATTACGACTTGATTAAGTAATATTGATGATTTTTGTTGGGTGCAACATAATTAAAGTGATACAAGGAAATAGGCTTTAGTCATGGGTGTCAAGAATTGCTTGTAAAATTGAACGTTTTGATGAATCTAGCGTACAATCCAGACTGCCCCAATGTGCTTCCTGATGGCTGATGGCAAAGAAAAGTTGTGAGGACGTCACTTTCAAGACACGAGGAAGTTGGCTTCAGCGGATGCAACGTTGATAGAAGCACTCGTAAGTGAAGAATTGGTATAAATTTTTCGATATTAAAAAAAATTCTTGCCTGCCATCGTCCTATGTAGTATACGAGTAAGAAAATTAAATTTTGAATTTACGATTGAGAGAAAAACCATGTACTATTCTTCCAGGCTTTTCAGAATTTAAGCGAATGAAATAAAATAAGCAGATTGCCAAAATTCGCATCATTATGACTATTTGTTAACTGCCCATATTCTGAACGCAATCAGTCATGTTTTAAAAAGATTCGCATCACAAGCTCTGCTCTGGGCGTTGTTTTGGATGATTCTTTGAAAGCTCCTGATGCAGGTAAAGCTACAGTATCTACTTGTTTCACTTGACTATTTTAGGGCTGTTATTCTGTGCTGTTATGTTTTTATCTATTTTCTCATTTTTATTTTATTTTCTGGGGTTGATTTGAATAGCCTTCGGATAGACTTTGCTGTATAGAATTATTATTTGGATTTTTTTCTCAATAAAAGCCTATTATTATTATTTATAGTTTTCTTTTAAAATTGTAAAATAATGTGCTGGTTACTGAGGAGAATGTGAACATTTGACTTACGTCTATTAAGACATTAAAATGTGAATGATTAAATTTCTTAGGGCATGAAGACAGAAGAAAGGAGTAAGTAGTAGCGGTTCGGAACACTTTTTAGAAAACGCTAGTACAACTCTAGTACGTATTAAAGCATTTATGTAAAAAACTATGGTAACGAAAAGCTGCTGAAGCTGCTAAACTAGGTGTAGTGTTTTTCTCTAGTTCAAAAAATAACCGCATTGTTTATGTCTTCTTATTGAAACTCATTTAAAAATTAGATTTGGCTTTTTTTGGGAGACGAGTTTTTCTTTACACCAGCAGGGAATGCTACGAATCTTATAACAAAAAAAAAAAGAAATTTTGTAATTCAGTGTGGGTCGAACAAACAGAGTTTTTTCTTTTAAACCTCATAGTTTACGCACTTACGATTCAATTAACTTAATGCTTATGAATTGAAGTCACCTTTTAGAGAATAAAAAAACCTTACTAAGGTAAGTCATTCACTCTTCTTTGATGTAAACGAAAAAAGTCATCGGTGGCAGAAGATGATTCCAAGGTTCCATCCTTGGGATAAAAATTGTATCAAATCAAGTAACGTAGGTTGTCTTAATATTTCCTTATGAAGCTAGCGGTCGTACTTGATAGTTTACAGCACCAGCAAGCGCAGTGAGCGATTATTGTATGCCAATTTTTATGAAACCAACTGAAATCTCAGGTATTGAACGTAATAAATGTGAAATCAGATATGTTAAAAAACCATTCCCGGTTTTCTAAATATTTCGGAATTTTCACATTCAAGTGTTGACGCATTTAGACTTACGAGTACTTTTTTAAAAGAGTATCTCGACAATAGATTGCCATTATAAAGAATTGAAAAAAGCAGACACTGCACAGGATAACGGGAAAGCAAATTTTTGGTAAGTTTGGTAAGGCAATAAGAATAAGAGCAGGGATACATGTCAATACAAACATTTATATGGACTTGCAAGTTTTGGAGATAGAAATTACCTCTTTTCATACAGTACCTAAATGCCTTTATTAACTGAGAATTGGTTTAATAAATATTAGACTAATGTTACTCGTATGTATCTCCTAGGTACAAATTTACCCAAAATTTTAGAACAAAATAGTGTTATAAGACTTATAAGTAATGAGAGGAATTTATAGTACCAATAGTTAGGCGACCAGTCCGAGCGCGGCGTATTCCATGCGGAGTACGCCGTCCATATTAAGCTGGTCTATTGCTATGACGTGTTATCGTAGTTTGTTCGTCATCCATCAGATGCGCCGGGCAAATAATAATAATAATAATAATATGAATTTAAAATAGATCAAAAAGTCATTCCAAAAAATATTTTTACAATTAATGTTCTTATGCATGTTTAAAGCGTGAGACCGTGAACGTCTTAAACCGAATAAAAATCCTAAATTCATTTCGTAGTCCTTGAAGTGTGCAGCGTTGGTTTGCCTATCTCGCACTGTTCTCGCCGTCAATGGCACGGTACTTTTAATTACGCTGATTAGTTATAAGTATGCCGTACTTACTGAAGTGAAGTTTTTGACGGAGTAGCAGTGATTATTAGGCAGAAATATCACTCGTAAAAGATTTTAATTAATACGTTAAGTCTAAATTGTTAGACTTATTTTTTTGTGTTGATTTAGTTTTTATTAATGTTCCATAATGAACAGAAATTTTGTACATTAATCCGATAATAGCAGTAAGTCATAAGGTTTAAAAAGTAACGAAAAAGTGAGTGTGTGACGCTTATGTGTTTCCATACTGTCTGCAGCTGTGAAATAGGAAATCCAAAAACTCACCCTTGTAGATAATGGTTAACTATAAGGTCCTTTTAATGTCGTAAAATTTATAGGCTTATGTCGTTTATTATTCGATACCTTCGACCAGCTTCCACTGCGGTATAATTTGTAGTTGCTAATACTTCGAAGTTTAGGTAGGTTCTTCCAGGATCTCCAGGAGTGTAGTTTTTTAACATTTCCAGTTTGGGAGCTCGCCGACAAATTTTCATGAAAAAATACGCAAAGAAATATCTTACTTTCAATCCTTAATTGGAAAAGATGACCTGTTACATACAATTATTACTTGACCATAGTTACTTACAATTAAAATACATATCGTAATTTTATAATAGTGCTGAAAGCAAAAGAACTTTCTTCCCGCAAACATAATAGACTTTTTAGTAAAAGCAACAAAAATCAAGCGCAAGTTCGTTAAAATAAATCGTGTTCTTCCAAATTAAAAAATACGCAGCTTACAGTGACTTAGTGAAGCTGGAACGAAAAATAGTAGGTAGATCCAATACAATGTAAATTGTGCAAATATTGCACATTATAGGTCCTATTACTGGGTTTCCTTCTTCCAGGTATAAATGTAGTGCTTTCCTTATCTAACGTCCTTGCCTGATTTTAGATCAGATGCCATTGTAGTAGAAATATTTTGAAGGTTTTACTGAACGACGTATGCAAATCGCAAAGGAATCGTAGTAGAAGACATTAAAATCCGAGCGCTTTAGGCCAGCGAATAAAGATCAAGAGAAAGGACAAAAAATAAGGGTCTACAAATCCGTAAGCGCACTTAAAATTTAATGAAAAATGTCGGCTTGATAGTGATAAAAGCTTTACATCTCCAAGTACCAAAAAATATGTATACTCAAGATTCCATGCTCAAAAAGATCTTCAAGCTCGTCAACCATTATCGTCGAATTAAAAAATACGAATCCTTATCTTGAATCCATTTCTGGCGTCGTTTGTTTATAGGGTTTGATCTAACTGCTGAAATAGATTACGAGTACTTCCTTAAAAGTTTTGCCCAGTAAAGCTTCTTAACACTCTGAAACCTGAGGATTTTTAACGAGCGCACATTCCTCATAAAGTAATAAAATTGCCGTCCTACTACTTTTAGATTTTTTGCTTCCGATTTACCTGTGTGAGTTTAAGAAAGCTTGTTTCTAAGAACCGACACCTGCTTCACTGAAGAATTTACAATCGGGTGTTAAAGCGACTCGTAAACGTTTATTAGAGACGTCCAAAGCACGGTCAACGGTACTTTTACTATCCCTTATATAGTATATATATACGAATTGCTTTTTTTTTCTACGAGTATAATAATAATAAGCTGCCTAGCTTAAAGCCTTGAAAGCCTTTTCAATGTCCATATCATAAAGCACAAGAAGATAGCCATTATTGTCCAAGAAACTGCCAGTGGTGAAAATTGATCCTAGTAGTTGTCGCATGAAAGTAGGCAATCATACTCCCATTTGTAGATACTCTGCAGCCATCAGTTCGCAGAACACTTTCAGACGTATTGTTGTGATAAAGCCCTAAGAAGCTTAACTGTTCGACCCGAAATAAAATAATTCTTAGAATACCGGATGATGTCCTAAAAACTACATTCCACTTGTTGTAATTTTTGCTAATCACTACTGTTGAGTGTTGACCAAGCTTACAAACGAAATACATAATGTAATTCGATTGAAAGGCTGATTGAACGATGACCATGTGAAACGTAGGTGTTTAGTGAGGGAGTCCGACATCAACAATAATTTACTCAATAGAGAATTTTCTTTCCATCAAAATTTATTTAGCACAAATCGCTTTCTGCTAAATAAATAAATAGCTCATTCCCGTTAATTTAGCGTTAGATGTGTAAAGAAATAAGAAAACAACGAAACTCGTCGTTTGTGTTGTATTAAATTGCCACACAAATATATCTTTTTAATCGTTTCTGATTCAGAAGTATTTTATTTAAATAAACCGCACAATTAAAAGATATATTATTGGTAGCATATTTTTTATAGAAGCCGAAGTCACGTTTACCGTAATGAATTAAAAAGGAATGGTAAGGTATCGGAACTGCGTTTCAAGGGAGAGATATGCATTTTTTTAGCTAATTTAAAAAATAGAAGAACATTGTGATGAATGACCTACAATGTAGTCACTTATTATTCTCTAGAGAATCCTTTTTCAATAATATAATTTTTCTCCAGCCGTCATCTTAAAACTTGACATTTCTAATCTCATTTTTGAGAGCTAAAATTAGCGAATTTATAGTAAGAAAAAAAAGTTGGAACATAATATTTAGTCTAGGATAAAAGACATTTTTTTCCTAGTAAAAAAAAGTTGTCATTCAATTTTAATGTCTACGGATACATGAATATCTCCTTCACTTTCATTGTACTTTTTACGAGTTATAAATTTTATCGTTATTTTCATTTAATAACGGCGATTTTCGGCTGGAGAAAAAATAGCATGTTTCATTCGGATTAAAAGTGTGGTTTTGTGCCTCGCAATTAGATTGCATAGCTCGGCTACGCTACCCTTTGCCTCGCAATCCAAACTAATTGCTCGTCGAACAAAACGCCACTTTTAATTCTAATAAAACAATCTGCTATTATTAGAAGTATCAGTAAGAGGGATTAGAGAAAGACACAGCATTTATTTCCGGTTTCCAAAACGAGAGATATCTGCCCGAAAAAGTTACGGATTTGATAAGCAACCAATAAGGTACAAAAAATATTTCTGAAACGTTATTGAGTGTATGTAATCGATGGCAAAAGTTCAATATAATTTTTAAAACAAAACATTAAAACCCACCCCATCCTATAACAAAAAAAAAAAAAAACTTGAAACTTCGAAAATAATTGAGAATGTTACTTCAAGAAATCACTAAATATTGTTGCTGTTCCATATGGTATTATGTACTCACCAAAATTATTGATTGCACTGCAAATACAGTTCGATTAATAAATTCTGAAACACTATTACCAAAGTCCTTTTTTGATAAAGGACGACATTAAAGCCAATTATTTCATATTTCTTTTTGTTCTTTTTGTTACGTGTGGTAGTAAAATGATAATATAAAACAATTGTCTTCACAGAACACTATAAGAGTCCCCTAGCTGTTCATTTAACTTGAATTTTATTATAAGCAGAGTGTATCGACTTCTGTATAAATGCCACCCCTGCGTTCAATACCAGAGGGCCAAATTAACAAAAGTCCAAAAACCACAACTGCGTCGCCATCGCGAAAGAGTGTAGACACCAAGAACTCGTGAAAAGGAACAGTTTTTTTTTGACCTCCAAACCTTATGCATTTTTTGATTTTGACGCAGAATCAAAATCCCTCTGTGATATACCTGAAAGCGATGAACGCGTCGCCTTGTTCTCCACCAACGATGTGAACGCCTCCCTCAGGAATGCTTAATCCGTGAAAGAATTGACGTATGTCGAGAGCATTAGCAGACCACGGTAAGTTTTGTAGGCGTATAATGACACTCATCTTAACCTAGAACTGGAAAAATATGATAGTATCGAAAACAAAAATAAGTTTAAAAAAAAATGAGCCAGAATAAATACGAGTATAGTAGAGCATTACTTTTTAAAACACATGTAGACGTAACATGTTCATAACTTCATTAGATTGACATAAATGGGAAAGAGGGCAAGATATAAAAAAACTTTTCTAGTTAAAAACTTTATTAAAAATACAAGCAATACATGTCATTCAGTATTTTATGCACAGTAGTCAAACTAAAACCAATAAAATATGTCTGCAGTTTAATTAAGAATTGTAAATTAGTTCAAATATTAAAAAATTACTCATTATCTTAACCTTAACAACAGCAACTTATTACTCTATTATGCAACAATGATTCTAATTGTTTTAAAAGAATAAAAATGTAGCATAGCTTTTTCAAATAAATAGATTTCAAGAACACTATTACGGACGCTTAAAATTCCACTCTCATTTAACTAAAACACATACTCCAATGTTTTAGTTTCAATATTTATTTAATTGAATACTTATGATTCAAAATTTGAACACAACAAGAAAAATCAGCACTAGCGTAGTCCTCTAGAGGCAAACAATACTTCATAGATAGAATCGTTATTACAAATCTATTATAATCGCATTCATTTGCCAAGATTGTTTTGAATACTCCCCGATTTACAGAACAAACTTTTTCCTTTAACCAATTTTAGGTGTTTTGAAAAGCTTACAATTTTAGTAAATACTCGTATGGTCAAATGAGATAACACTTCTTTTTGACTAGAGTTTTTTGCACTTCATGACCAATGACTCTTTATAACGAGCTTAATAATAATTATAATTATAATGCTGGCCAAAATTCCATTGATTTAGAGCAGGATTTCCTTACAATTCCTCACATGAAATCACATAATATTGTTTTCGACATTTTTTTGTCATTACTTTACATCTTATTACAGAAAATTTAACGCTCTGCTTGCTTTTTTTTTCTACTCACCGCTCCTCCGTTATGTAAATACGCATTTCTTTATTTCTTAAAACTTAGATGGGCTAGAAAAACTACGCTATTTGGAGACGCTTTATAATGCAACTATCGAGAATGTGGATGTTTTATCTGTATGTCGTGTTGCATCCTAGTACGTATTTGACTATCCATATTGATAACACTAATGATATCCTTTTACTTATTAAAGTCTGCAACCTAAAGCGCACACCATTTTTGCAACATATTAGCTGCATAGCCAATTTCTTAAATTTTGTCACTGCAAGAAGCAGGTTGTTTTTCTTTGGCTGAATTCGTCCTTGCCTGATTATTATAAAGTGAATAATGTAAAACGAACTGCTGAACTATCATTAGTGTAAACAACAATTCACTTTGTTAAATGTTGTAAGAATCGCTTCAGAAACTATAGTCAAAACAGTACATATAAGGCCTGTGCATTAGGTGCAAATTAATTATAAAAGTTCTTAAAGTGCATAGATAATACGGTACATGTATTTTTAAAAGACTTTTATAAAGCAGTCGAGGCATAATTATTTAGAAAAATTGCACAACCAAATTGAAAGTCATTTAAAAATACAATTTGAAAGAATTGTCCATACTGTTCCAAAAATTCGGAAATTTTAAAGAATTCACACTTTGGCAGTTTTGAGGGCACTTTCCAACATAACTGCTTAAACATGACCACAATCCCCGGAGTTTTATTTTTGCTTTAATTTTATTATTCAATTTCGCTTCAGTGATAGAAGAAGATATAATGCATTGCAATTATGTATGTCAAGTACAGGTAAATCTAATTAAAAAGGCAAGCTGGTACAAAACTGAAAAAAAAATGCAGATGATAGGTTTTAAACTATTTCTATGTCAGCAAAGTTTCGAATTCTCGTACGGTATTTTTATAAGTTGTATGTACCTGTTTCCGAACTTATTGAACTCTGGTTTATTTTAGTTATTTAGAGTAACAAGTATTTGTTGTTAATTATTACATATACTAAAACGTATAAGGTATTATTAGGTCCACGATCAACTTCTTGTAATAGCGAATTACTGATGGTTTCTCCAATTTCTATAAAAACTTCTGATTCTTTTAAGAATTTCAGAGTTGTATAAATCCACAAAAATTCTTCAAAAATTTTCCCGATATTTTTTTTTATTCATGTTACTATAAGAAATAACCACATCACTTATAAGTTCCGAAGAGATAATGCTGCCGATAATCCTTATTAAAAAATCACAATACGTATGTAAATATTGTTCCTAAAAACAGTGTCTTTGAACTTCCTGGGAAAATTGTGCATTATCATAATGACAATGATAAAAACAATGCAAGTAAATGTCTTAGGTCTCGCATTGTTATTCAAATTAAATGAAAAACATCATCAATTACGTCAATTGTAGGAATTTTTTATCTCAACCCATTTGCTTAAACTTATTGTCGTAGGCAGACGTTCCATCCATTTTCCATGTGTTGCAGGATCCGGAAGACGACGACTGCAGAAAACTAACACCACACACTGGGAATCGTTGACGAAGAAGTCAAATACTCGCAAATTGTGAGATAATTTTCATTGTGTAACGTTTATATGCGTTTTTATTTAGAGTTTACATCTGTTTGTGTCCCATCGTTTACTCACCCCTCAAATACACTTACGCTTATAGGAACCCACCAACCCTCGTACGGAAAACAAAAATATTTACAATAAAATTAACTTAAATTAAATCTGATAGCATAATATGTGGCTTATGGTTTTGCATAGACTAGTAGTATGTTCTCTTATTACTTTGTGGGTTGATGGGCATAACGAAGCCTAATTGAAACACGAGCTTGCTGCAATGATATAATCAATACCGTTACAATACAGGATGTAAGCGAAATAAGTACATTAATTTTAACCAGTGCTCATCAACTCATCAAGACAAACACTTTTTTTATGTACCATTTTTTTCAAAATAGCATTTTTTAAAATCATTCTTTCCCCCTACAAATTGAAATGCTCCAACAAAGAAAAGTAATAATAAATTTAATTTGATTTTCATAAACTTGCTTGGAAACGGTAATCTTGTCGACTAGGTAACCTTGCTTCCAGTGGCGTGTAAGAAAATTGAGTAAAATTTTAAAAATAATTTAAACTAAGTTAATACGATTTGAAAAAAAGTTATAAGGAAAAATTGTTGGTGTAGACGAGTTCTATTATCAGTTAAAATTAACGTACTTATTTCATTTACAGCCTGTATTATCGGTTATACAGGTGTCTCAAAACTGACGCCCTTGCTTTGGGAATTCGATTCAGGGGGCTAATATAAATCGAAAGTTAAGAGTAACAAATTTTCCATTTGTCCTTCGTTATCGAGTTATTGTTAAAAATGTAAATAATAAGTTTTCTGCAGTCTTTCCAATTAGTTGTGCAACATAATTCATTAGGTGGTTATAAAAAAAATAAATATGCGTATGGTGGCAATGCCTTCACCCAAGTGCCAGAGTTTTCAGGTCGCATCTACAGCCTCTGACCTGACCTAACGACCACTAACTAGTAGTGACCGGGACCGACGGCTTAACGTCTCCTCCGAAAGACGAGTTAGTTGCGATGTTTTTGGCATTACATTATCCGGTCACCCCTCCAAGGAATGACCGGGGTCAGTGCTGCTTAACTTCATAAACTAATGAAAACCTATGAAATCAGATAGTCTATGCAACTAACTATAACGATGTTAAAATTCTAGAGATTGCTCTGTCTAGTGATAAGTATTATTACTTTTCTTCGGTTTTGTATGTTTAGAATGATACGATACTAGTGCATTCGGGATTTCGTCGATATGTGAAAAGTTAGGTGTGTGTATGATGACAATGCCACTGCTGACGCTAGGGCATATGCGGAAGAAAAGTTTCCAATCCAAGTTTCCAAAAGCACGGGCGTCAATTTTGAGACACCCTGTATTGGGCACCAACGTGAAACGTATAGAAATTTGGTGTTTTCAGAGCGTTGCGCAAAATAAATTATCTTATCTATGCTCACTTACAAAATATTGTCAATGCCAATAATGTTCTGTATTGTGATTAGAAAATGACAACATTAATCCACGATTGCATTGCAAAAATTTCAATTAAAAAAAACTGTTAGAAATTGATTAAAATTAATTATTCATCAATTTATGACTGACAACTTGGTTGTCTTTGGGAAATAAATCTCCAAAAGGATTCAAAACCCTAATAACCCTAAAACTTTCAAACCGACCGGAATGGTCCCACCATCGGTTCTAGACCAAGCAAATTTCTAATATCTACAAGTTGAACAATGGTGATGAGCCAAATTTACAACAGTATCATATTACATTGCGTAACCACCACACTGATAAAGCGCCTTTGTCAAAGAAATTGTCTATTTTGCCATTATTCAGAAGGCAGAGTGCTCCAACATTTAAAAATTTAATTAGGCGCTTTATGCATTACTTCAAAATTAACCTATAGACAAAAAAAGTGAAAAAACACACATACAAGTGATACAAGTAAACATTTTACAAACTGATCAACATTTTTTTTTTTTAGAATTTTATAGAGGTGGTTTGGGGGGGTCTGGTTAGAACTTGCCTCGCATCGATTTTGCAGAAAACAAGTCTTCAAATTTTTATGTCAAGGTACATTTGGGTCTCTGCTGACAAGAGCGTGAGACAGGACAAGAGAGTAAAAATTTAAACCTGTCCTGACTAAATTAGAACTGTCAATCCCCTCATTTTGTGAATTTTCAGAGGAACTAGATTCTATTTTTTTTTGGAAAAAAAAACCAAAATAGTTGTGTACACCTACGCAAAAATAATAATACTTTAGGACCAAAAAATTTCGTTTTTCTCAATTCTTTTTCATCGATTTTTTTCTGAACATTATAAACTGACACTTACCTACAACGGGTTCACCCCTAGTACCAGAACACTATTGTAATTTCTAAATATTATGTGTAGAAAACAAAATAAAAAATTCATGAAGCTTTTACGGTCTGCTCTTGACCGTCCTACTTTCGCCGCCACTGATTTTGTATTGCTGGGTGCATATCCAGAGGAACCAGGAAGTGTCGGATGAATCATGGTTTTGTAACGCAATTCACGCAATTTGTTCCCAGAAATTGAGGTTTTTAAAGGGAACTCCCACAATTATGGATTATCTTGTTGAGGAGTCATAAGGGCAAAATACACTTAAATGGATCAACGACCTTCACAATAAAACGAGTAAAATCATTGTAATCAGCAGGATCGAGATTCAAAAACCGAAGGTGACGGAAATGAGCGTAACTGACCTTTATTTCGTAACAATTTTTCACAAAAAACGCACGAAAATAAGTAGGAAATCGTAGGTTTTGGCGGCACGCAAAATGGTCGACATGACAAAGCTCTCTACCGTTTCTAATTTATCACTTATTTAGTTAATTTAGCAACTTACCTCGAACTAAAAAAAATTCTTCACCGCAACCCGCTCTAATAGTAATATTTTTACGATAAAATGATGAATCTTGAGAAACTTTGATCGAAAAATCGACAAAAATCACGAAGTGACGCTTATGTCAGCGAGATTAGTAAACAAGATGGCGTTGTCGCACCAGTTCGCATTTTTGCCGCTTGTTGCGTGACGTATCGGCGCCACTGTTCGGGTTGTTGCCAAGTGACTTTTTAAATTCTCGTAGTTTTTGCTTTGTAACTGCATTTTGATGTTGTGCTTGTCAAGGTTAGGCGTCTAAAATTGCCAAGGAAGACCCAGACGTGCCCTTTTCGCAGGCGCCCCCTCACCACCGCATTTAGAGCGCGGCCTTCCAACGCCCCACACTCGTGGTATTCTTGGATACGTGCACGTTCGTTATCACACGTAGTTCCAGAAGAGTAGGTGTCCCATTCATTGGCCAGGGCTGCGCCCGTCAGTGCAATGTGCGTTTAGTGACTTAGTTCACGTGCTGTCATGTGTGGGAAAGTGTGCTAGTGTTAACCGCCACGATGAAGCTCAGCGTCCAGGAAACGAAAGACCTGCACAAGTACACCAAGTTCTTCGCCTTGAAGTCGGCCCAAGTCATCATCCAATCGCGGGTCGCTGAGAGGATCTCCACCCAGTGTAAGCCTAACACCCAGGGTACGGATTGGGTAACCAGTCGCAACTTGACCCTAACCCACCCTAACAGATCTCTTCCAGTTCAACTTGCACATCAACGACCATCCCGACATCATCGCCGAGACCAAAAGAGCCCTCAATGGAGAGATAATCTCGCCGTGTTTTCCTCTCTGCATCGAAATCTCCCTGCGGACGTCAGAAGGAGATCAAATGACGTTGGAATCCTGGTGCCTTAGTCTGCTACCTGAACAGTGTGACCCTACCCTTAAAAACATCCCCTCTGTCTATAACAGAATGGGGCTTCTCTTGAAATCGTTAATATCAGTTACTCGAGTGACCCCTGCTTATAAACTGTCTCGCATGCAAGGTGCGGATTCTTATGTTATGTGTTATCGTATCTACCTGGGGCAGCCTGTACTACACAGCCTTGGAGAAGATTATAAACAAACGAGGATAGGACAAATTTGTACCCCCATTGGGACCCTACAGTTTTCTGTAGCTTATAGAACAAAAATGACCATTTCGCCCACCCAGACTGGAAAAAATTCAATCATGGTCAAGAGTGACCACTTCAACAGTAATTCCAACACCAGGAGGCACAGGAATGGGTAAGGTTTTGGTTAATGCTACTGTTATTACTGTTCAAAATTAATTACAATTATAATCACTCTCTTGGCGTATTTTCTAATAATAAATTACATCTACTTCTTGAATTGAGCCTGGTAGGAAGTTGAGTAGGAAGTTCTAAAATGTTACAGACCTGTAGTGTACAAAACTTATAAAGTACTATTTTAAATCTTAAAAAATCACAAATTGTTAATGGTATTAATATAAGCTTAGTATACAAAAAAAGTTTTACTGTACTTATTTCAAAAACTAATAATCAGTGTTATCTATTAAATACTTATACAGGTTTTGATTCAAAAGTCACCGACAAACTCTCGTGTGGTGATAAAAAAAAGAATTCAATTTTTTTTTTTTCAAGCAACTTAATTTTGATATATTTTTTAATTTGCTTTTCTTAGCAGCGGTATCGATTTTTTACTCTTTTGTTTACTATGATGCCGAATTTAATTTATTGTCGAATTTGCAAGTTTTTAAATTGTTTAATTAAGACATTAATTGTTGATTTTTTTCAACAGGTATTTGTTTAATGTTCGAAGAGCTGTCGTTTCCGCTAACTAAAGTCAAAAAAATATGATCTGAAGCACCAAAAACTTAATTAAAAAAATTAACTTTGAAGTGAAAAAAGACAAACAATTTTTTGTCATAGGAACTTTTAATTTATTTTGATGTTCTTTATCAGCACCCGAGAGATTGCCCGGTACTTTTGAATCACTCTGTATTTGTCTGTGAATTTTTTCAGAATTTCTCTCAATTCCTTATAATAAGTATTAGTAATTAAAAACATTAATATTAAAATATTAATTAACTGAAATTTAATGATATCTAATGTCATTCTTAAACAAATTATATTTTAAATTATAATTTGCCCATAAAATACGTAAAAGAATTGTTGCTATCCCCAAAATTAAGTTTATAATTATTTGGATATCTTTAACAGCGAATTTTTGTTCAAAACAAGCATCGTTTGAAAATAATATCAAGAGTACTTTTGTAGAATGTGATTGTGAATATAACTTTTCCAAGTAATTGTTATGGATTACTTAACATGGGTTTTATTTACCAGAGTGTTACATTTTTTCTATAGAGTAATTAAATCCAACCACCCAAGCATAAATCATTTCAAAAACTGGTGTACTTTTTCCGTTCATAATATGTCTGTCGTTATGTAATGATATTGTTAAATAAGAGACTTGTCATTGTTTATTTACTTCGGCTTATTTGTGCAGTTGTTTTTGATTTTAATTATTGGACTGAGCTACGATAAATATTACATTACATAATGCTAAATTATACATTTCACTCAATTTCGTTAGAAAAATCTATGTTTATTGAGCAATTGTTGATGTGAAACGCTATAATTTTGAGAAGTAATGCATCTTATTGTTGTTAAGAAGTTTCAAAGTTCACAACAATAAACAAAACATTAATTAATGAAATTAAAATTGTGTCGCCGCATTGCTATTGGGCAAAACGTTATGTTATGTAATTATTTTCCGTTTGCATTTTTAGTTCAAATATTAATCTTGAAACTTGTTTGTGTGTGTTATTGACGTAAATTAATACGATCACTAAGAGTTGATGAATTCATTAAACGAATTTGTTTACTACAAACGTAACTTTAAGTCATATCTTCAAGACAGCTAAAAAATTCCATTTGTTTACTGGGAACACAAGGTGCCTCAAATATCCTAGAACTGGAAAGATCTGATTGTTACAAGATACAATTCATTTGATAAAATTAATCGTGACATTTTAGAAACCGGATTTAGGTAGAATTTTTGTGGAATTTTGTTCATTCATGAGTGAAAATTTAAATTAAAATTATTCAGGAACATAAAAAAACAACGATTGAATTTACGGTATTATTAGCATTTCAAGTACTGTTCCGACATTAACCTTGTAGTAAAAAGTTAATTACAATTAAAACTCGTAATAAATCATTTATGGGGCTTAAAGTGCACCGTATCAGAATCTTTAATTTTTAAAATGTTAAGTGGAACAGTTATTTTAGGATTACTTGTGAAACATTTCGTAGAAATGCAGAAAAATATTTGCAAGGAACAGCCATGGACAAGGTTGACAAGTTTTATTTATTGCAGCAAATTTAAAATTAGTTCTATTATTTTTACAGCAATGGAAGTTTTAATAGTCTGATAATTTTATCAGGTTGTCGGGTGACCGGGAGCAGTAACATTGCAGTAATTTGTTATGTAATTTTAAAAATAACTATTGGCTCCAGTTCATGGCGTTTAATTGAAAGAGTTACGTCAGAAGTTTTTTTTTTTGATTAAACAATTTGATTTGCTGCTATTTGCATAATGTGCAAGTCACTGTTTTGTTTTCTAACTTATGGTGGAAAATGACTATCAGATGCACTTTGTTTTTTAGTAGGCCTTAACATTTTGTTTATTTCATGTTCGACCTCAAGCGCATGGAAATTAGCTAAAAACAAAAGCTTTTATCGGTTTTATTGACAATACATGATAATCTTTTATTATTAATCAACTTTATTGATTTGATAATAACAAGTGTGTTGTAACGTTTGTGAATAATTGAAGAAAATAAATCGTGGAATGAACTTGGAACAACTTAACGCAAATATGTAGAAAATGCAACAAGAAGCCATCATAATACCGGAAATGGTTTTCCATTCGCTTGACCGTTAATTTGTTTCTCTTTCAGTGATGATATCAATGACTTGACAAAACCAATGCGTCCTGGTCCGTTTGCGGATCCTAAGCCGAAAAAAGCCGTGGAACCTCAACTTCCCGGTGTCACACGATTACTAGCAATGGGAAAAAATAAACCACGGCCCACCAAAAATTCAGAAAATGCTGAAAACGAAGTGATAGAAAATCCAAGACTTATAGAAGAAGATGAATCTAGTAAAAAAGAAATTTCAAATTCACCCACCAAATCAATACCAAAAATGACATCATCAAATACATCTAGACTTTCAATTTTTAGTAATTTAAAATCGGTGGATGAGGAGTACTGGATGCAAGAGTTGGTAAGTCAAAATAGGAAAAACACGCAACCTTTGCTGAAGGATATTTCGAATGCCGTAATTGCGATTATCTTCGGTTTGACGTAATTTTCTATTTGTTTGGCCTTTGTAAAGGTTAATACATCAATATTGACCCAATACCGGTTAGGGTTTTATTTTTCTCTGAAGATGTTTTGGACCATGGGATGTTTTCTTATCTTTGCTTTATGGCATAATGCTTGGTCTCGTGACTTGTGATAAACATGTGACAAAGTTAGATTGGATAATGAGCAATAAAATGATTTGTAGTGACTCAAAATATCCTTGTACTTTAGACTTTCTCCTGTAACGGTTTTGGAAAGCCATTAAGACCACCTGAATAAGCAGAAATAGCTAATTGGTAGAGTAATTCAATAGATTTGAAAGGAGAGAATGTAATAATAATTTGAGATGAGCTGTTATAAAATTGTCGTGTTTGTTTACAGTATTATATTTCACACTTTCTCCAAACATTTTGCTTTACACATCCTGGGGTCAACGTTTGCGAAAAGTGCTTCCTGGAGTTGTATGACAGGAAAATAATAACCTTGGCATTTTTGAGCTGAGCTATTTCTGTCCTCTCGACTTTCAATTTGATTTGTGGTGTGAATTGTGAATTTGGCAATTAAACATTTTAATACACTCACTTCCCATGGACACGGAAAGGAGAAAACCCGCAGATAAAAAACTAAATGCAAAAAAGTTTCTCACAAAATTTAACTATTATAATTGTGATATTCAAAAATTTACCTTGTTTAGTTTTGAGATAAAGAGATAAAGCTGTTTTTGTTATTGCTTGTTGAGTAATGGAAAAATTTTCATAATGTATTCGCGAAACAAATCGATAAAAACATCCGGCGCCACAATTCTTTATCTGAGGTAATTTGTTTAAAAGATTATGTAGTTGTTTGTCATTTAAAGATGTGTATCTTGGTTATATTGTTATGTTTATTGGGCTTGATTTATCTTATCATCCTGTTGAAGTGTCTAAAAATAACTTTCACTGCGATTGGTCCGAAATATGCAAATTTAACTAATCTTTCTCTGTTTAGTTGTTGAAAGTAAAAATAGTTGTTTATGGGTTTTGAGGTCACTTAAAAATGAAGGTGGCAATTAAAAAATTCGCAAAAACAGTGATGCCTTTATCTCGTACTTGAAATAATTTGTCCTTTTGACATCTGGGGTTTTGCGAATCTTTTTTTATCATGCCTGTCCAATGGTCGGTCATTAATTCAATTTTAATTAATTTAGAGGATTATTAATAATGATATGAAAATATTTATGTAATTAACACGAAAATAGAATGCGATTGGAATAATTTATGCAAACTGTCTAGCTTTCTGTATTTTGGTTGGAAATTAATTTGTGATTGTTTCAGAGTGCTCCATTTGCAAACAGGGGTCCCATGGGCGAGCTGATGCAGTTTTATAAGCAGTGCAAAAAGTCGCCCCCTTTGCAGTCCCCTCAGAAAAATCCAACACCTGAAGAAATCACCGAAATGATAGAAATGTACGAATCGCAGTTGCCCGAGTACGATGCTCTAGTGCAGTCATTTTGTGAATCACCCGATAATAACTAAAGTAAGAGTCCGTTTTGTAAATTTTTGTGTTTATTTATTGTCACGTCATAAAATTAGCAAATGTCACGATGTAAATTGTTTCCTTCTGCAAAAGACTGATAAGAATATAAGAACGAGTGTAAAAATGTTGTTTGTACATACTGAACATGAAATTACTTAAATGAAACAACAAAGCTGTTGAACATAAGTTTATTTTTTAAAGTTGTAAATAATACAGTTCATATATTTACAAGTTTTTGAACATTTGAAATTTTAAGCGGTTGTATTTAGCCTATTATTCTGTGCATTGATCTGCTAAAGAATCCAGCTCAAAAGCATCTAATGTTTCATTAAAAATTAATGAGACAGGGCAAGGCCACCGAAGTGAGGCCTTGACCTGGTCTGTGCAACCAGAAAAGAAAGTAAATTATGTGTTTTTTATAAATTTGTTGCGTTCCGTACTAACATAATTAGTTATTAGATACTTTCGAGCATTTTTTCACAAAAAATATAGAATTCAGTTGTGTAGTAGTACTTTGGTATTACTTCAAAACATGTTTTATAAATACATTATTTTACGTTCTATTTGCTCAATATTTAATTTGTTGTTGCGTATTATTTATTATAAGTATCTACAATATATTTTTTTGTGTTTTGGTCCATTTTTTGTATAAAATTATTTTAACTGGTACAAAAGATTTATCTATCAAATCAATACAACATCAAATACATTATTTATTATTATAACTTTGTGTTTTATTTAAAATCGTTCCAATACTGAATTTTCTGATTGTCGTCGAAATGAAACATTTTCAAGAAATTCAACAGTAACTATTCCAACGAAAAAGGTTGCTTGCACAAGCTGTGATGCAACTATCGACGTTGATTTACATGATCCGAAATATTGAAGGTAATAAATTACAATAATTAAAGATTTCGTGAATAACTGTTTCTGGAGTCAGTCTTTAATTATACGGTGTGGTAAATGGGAAAATAAGTTTCCCACAAAAAAATGTATTTTGTGCCAAATTATTTCGATAACGAAACCTGTTGCTGTTTAATATTTAAATATTTTCTAAGAAATAATGGAAGCACTTGGCGTTACAATATGCTAAACTAACTGGGTTATTTATTAATTAGTAAAATCGTGGGCTGTATTTTAAATTTCAGGTCAAGTCCCCAATAACCGTTGCAGACAACTTTTATTAATAGCAAGTAGGACAATTCCTTTCAAACAATCCAGACCAGTAAAGAACTTACACTTTTTTAAAGTCAGTCAAATAAGTTTAAAAGAATTCCGACTTAATTATTATTCACTAATTTATGAATAAGGACCATCCTAACAATGTTGTTAAAATTAATCAAATGTTTGATCCAATTCAACGGAATTCATTGATTATTCTTATTGTTGCATTTATAAACCCACATAATTTAGCATAATGAACGAGATAAATATTGCAGTTTAACTCAATATCCTTTAAATTTATAATTTATTGTATTAGAGTCACTATAAATATTTACATAATAATTTTATGGAATGTGCTGCAGTTCCTAATTATGCTATAATACAGGGTGATCAAAAACCGTCAGTCCTATCCACACACCTAAGTTTTAATCTAACTTAGATTATCTTCATATTGATACTTTTCTGCCGAAGGTTCGTCGTTTTGCCCTCAAGCTGGCGTTGCAGTTTTTTTAAAATATAAAATATGCATTTATTCGTAACTTGTTAAATAACACGTCTATTTTAAATAATATTCCTTTATTGCTTCAGAAAATAGATTTAGAATATGTGCAATATCACGACAATTGTATAGCAAATCATAACCCTGTTTCAGTCTAAAAGCACGTTTTAATTTTTTTCAACGATATAGAGTTGTAGTTTTTTGTTTAGTTAAAGAACAACGATGTCCAACAAGATTTTTGCGCCGAATTTTGCTTTTTTAACGAGCTTTTGCCGAAACAAGCTAAAAGAAATACCAAACTAATCCCACTTATTTTAAGAGTTGGACAGCGCTAGTACAGAGTGTTTCAAGATTTTACTTTTGTTTGACTCGAATCGAAACTAAATTTTGATCACCCTGTGACTTAATCTGCGTTCAGTACAGCATCTGCGCTTTTGTATCAGTCGGTGGGAGTGTAGTCTTTATTGTGATGTTTCAAGAACAAACAAATCTCCTTGAAGGTGGGTCTTTCGGTGTCGTCCCTCTTCCAGCACTGACACATCATTTCGTAGATCTCTGTTGAGCAGATGGGTGGTTTGCTTAGCAAGACCTGAAATTAGATTTGTTGCTTAATTGAACAATTTCGATTGTTTGTTTTACCTGAAGTTCACCCCCGTAATACATGTGTTCGGCGTTTTGTATGACTTTCTCATTGGATAAATTACTAAAAGGTCGTTCGCATGCAAAACTGAGAATCTCCCATAAAGTGACAGCGAACGCCCAAACACTGCTTGAGCACGAATATCGATCCTGAAAGAGAGTGAAACTAAAAAATGTTTTTATTAAATTCATGGGATACTTACGAGGAGGATGCTCTCCCATGGTAACCAACGAATGGGAGCAGGTGGCCGACCGCCAATTTCGGCATAATCTTTCCTATATTGGGGTTTACACATTGCTACGTCTGCTATTTTAACTACGAATCTCCTACCAACGAGGCAGTTCCTTAAGTTAACAGTATCAAAGTTAGCGAGTTTATCGAAGTCGTATTAGATAAAACATACCTAGCAGCCAGATCTTTGTGAACTACATGTTTGCTTTCGAGATACTTCATTCCGGAAGCTACTTGGCTGGCCATGTAGATCAGATTATCCACGCTGAAAATGAATACACAGAATTTCTTTTCTTTTTACATCCTTGAAAGCGGAAGCGTACAGGATCAATTTTACGGATATTTCATTATTATCTATTATTAATCTTTTAAAATCCAAATTTCAAGCGACTTATGATTTACTATAACTTTAAAGTGTAACTAAGTGCTTGGCACAAAAAATGAAATCAATATCTTGGTTCTTGAAAGATTTGAGCCATTAAAGGATAAGCGTACGTGACAGAATTTCGAGTCAATATCAGCTGAAATATATTTTATATTTTGTAGTATATTTTGTAACACCAACTTGTCCGACGTTGTTCCAAGAGAGAATGTTTATGAAGCCTCTGAGATATAAATAAATCTACATCTCGTAAAACATATTCAAAGGTATAATCTGCATTTTGAGATTAGTCGTTTCTAAAATGAGGGTGAAATTTCTTGTTGGAGGATACAAACGAGTACAACTCTAAACGATAAAATAAAAAGTTTAATAGAAAACACATATGATATTGTTTTTTATCCTACTGCAGATTTCTTTAAGATTTGGTAATATCCTTAACTTTTTAATTTTAAAATGCAATATAAATATTTAATGTCTACAAAATGACAAAGTAAATGAGAAAGTGCAGTGTAATAGATATGTATTTACACCTACAGCAAAATTAAAGGAACGGATAAAAATAACATTTTTCTCAAGCCGTCTTAAAACTTGACATTTCTAATCTCTTTTTTGGAGAACTAAAGTTGGCGATTTTATAGTAATAAGAAAAAAAAGTTGCTAAAGCACCTGGAACATATTTTTAGTCTAGGATAAAAAAAGAAATATTTTTCCTACTAAGAAAAAGTTGTCATTCAATATTAATGTCTACGGATACATGAACCTCTCCTGCAATTTCATAGTAGATTTTGAGTTATAAATTTTATCGTTATTTTTTTTAATAATAGCGATTTTCGGCTGGAGAAAAAATAGCATGTTTCATTCGGATTAAAAGTTGTTTTGTGCCTCGCAATTCGATTGTATAACTCGGCTACGCTACGCTTCGCCTCGCAATCCAAACTAATTGCTCGTCGAACAAAACGCCACTTTTAATCCTAATAAAACAATCTACAATTTTTCTTTTTTTATGTTTCTGATGGAGAAACATAATATGTATGGTCCGTTTTTTTTAATAAACAATTGTCAGTGTCAAAATCAAGTATAAAAGTAGTTCATATCGCTTTAAAAGAGAAATTTGAGAAATTAGATTTATATTACGTACCCGGATTTGGGGTGAGCAATACACCTAGTTATACACATTTCTTCAATTAAAGCCATATAACAAAAATTCTTACTGATTTTGACACTGACAATTGTTTATTAAAAAAAAACGGATAATAGGTATATTAGTTTAATTTTGTGACTCATTAGCTATTAAGTTTGATGTAATTACTCAAGACTTCTCTAAATCCACGATAATTATAGTTAATCTTCTAACTAACATTCCCTTGAAAATGCTAAGGAAAAATAAAACCAAATGTTAGAATTTATCCCTGTTTTTTTAAAGCCGCAAAACTTAAAATTTTAATTTAGAGGCTGCTTAGCGTTATTGTTGTAGCAGTTGCCATTAAAATTACTAGATTTGCGATGAAATAAATAAAATATAATACTTACAAATTAAATTTATTTGCAATTATGTTTTTAGCTTAAACATTTCTCAAAAAACACTGTTATCAAAAATTGCAACCTTTGAATTTTTTTAAAAGGAAAATTCGGAAGATTTTTATTTTAGCAATTAAGAATTTCTAATTTTTTAAGTTAATTGGTTCAAGTATTTTTTAATTAAGGGTAATAATTAAAAATTGATCCCTAAACTATTTCTACAGTATAATTTAAAAAAACGTAGATCTATGTGTTTAGTATTTATCGTTAATTAAAAATTAATAAGTCCTATAACATTGGAGTATATTAATTATTAGTGAGTTCACTTATTAATTATTAACTAGATTATTTTTATCACCTGACTCATTGTAAATGATTGTGACATCTTAATTTTAAATTTTTGTCTTTGAGCAATAAACATTATACGATTTTCTTGTAATAAGAATAGTGAAGTGGATAACGTTTTTTTTACTAATGTTACCACTTTTTTTTAATCAAATTTCCAAACTATTACCACAATAAATTAGTGTAATTTACCTTTAAATTATAATTGTACGATTGTATTGTGGGTTAACTTTTTTCTGTGTTTAGATAATAATTTCCAGTATTGTCCAAAATTGTCTATTATTATTTACAAATTGATACTGACATTTTGTTTATGTTTTATGCAAGACTGTTTGTCTAGTTTTGCAACCACACTAACTCACATTACTTATTAAAAATTAGGAAGCTATCCGGAAAAAAAGGAGCAATTTTAAAATTTGGTGTATGCGCCGGGTTCATTGCACGACTGTGTTTATTATACATGTTTATTAGAGACCTAACTCGAAATAACGAAAATAATCAACATTACTATCGTAAGAACCCATTTGGAGAAAGCAAATTTAATTTAGATTAAAATAATTGATTTAAAATTAGTAAAATTACCGACAACTAAATACTCTGACAAACAGTTTGATAATGACTCTCTTGCGAGTGTTGTGTAAAAAATTCCTTATCTAGATCTTGAAAGCACAAGCGTGGTAAGCTGACATTAGCATTATTCGGCACTCTGCCATTATCAATTCAGATTTTATGTCGGCCATTCGGAGACTCTGACCATCTGGTATCAGCAATCACTTACCTTACGGGTTGATCGGCCGACGACCGAACAGTGCCATTCCTATTGACGAGAAACTGCAGATATTGAGCTA
Source organism: Tribolium freemani (assembly GCA_939628115.1). Classification (NCBI taxonomy): domain Eukaryota; kingdom Metazoa; phylum Arthropoda; class Insecta; order Coleoptera; family Tenebrionidae; genus Tribolium; species Tribolium freemani. The sequence continues at coordinate 10,324,024 of OW626785.1, read as the reverse complement.
GATCTCCCATTTCACCGTATTCAATGACGGTCCAGGGTGGCTGTTCGGCCGTACAAACTCCCAGAACTTTACAAATATTCGGATCAGATAAGCTGGCGAGAAAACGAACTTCTCGAAGTGATTCCATTGAACCTGTCGCAGCATCACTTTTCGCTCTTTCCGGACTCGGTGTTCGGACAGCCACTAAACGACACACGCCCGGAATTATATCCTCCAAACCTTCCGTTTCACAGAGGGTGATCTGGAAACGTTATGTTATGACATATTGGAACCCTCCCTACTTTCGCGCAACAAACAATAAAAAGTTATTTCTTTAATAAAATTTATTTTTTTGGAAACACGCCACTTGTGCTAGAAACAGTAAAATTTAAACTAAAAATTCGTGTTCGTGTAGTTCGCATTTATTTTTAATCCTTTAATCTGGCAAAGTCAGGAAGTTCGGAAAAAGATGTTTGCTCGTGATTTGCTAAATCCAACAAAATAATTCCCTAATTAAGTAAGCAAGTAAAGGGTATAATTAGATAAGGCGCAACTTATCCAATTTAATGAGTTACCTACCTCTCCGGCGTGACAGGATCCGACTTTTTCTAAAGGCCGGAGAGAATATCGTGGTATCGGTACTAATTCCGCTTCTCTGCAACTGTAAGCGTGACCCATACTTGGAGCAATGTTCCAGCACACAACTGGCGGTGGTATCTGCAATATTAATTTATTATCTGGAGTTTCGTGATTTATTGCATCGTGGAATTGTAATCTAACAAGAAACAGAAGCGCTATTTCTATCTTTGGAATAATAATGAAACATTTCATGGTTCAAATCATCTTAATTACTTTACTATTCATGAAAGGTAAATAAATTGTACTCAGAAAGCCGTTTATGTACGGATTGCGTATTAATACCAACTTTAACCGAATCGTTGCTTTGATTTTAATGAAGACAAATACGAGTCTAGGCCATGTTTCAGCGCAAATAATCATTTGTTATAATAGTTTATTATGAAGTATTTTCGTTTTTATTCTTCAGAAATTCGCTATCATGTCGTTTTTTGTAAATTGAGTGATTTTACCAAATTTCAAATCTACCGCGCTCACCGTCATCGACAAACCAACCAATGAGATCTCATTGACTTAAATGAAGTCATGCGTTAGTGAGTGACGCGTGAAAAATGGGGCATTTCACGTGAAGCGAACAACGAAAAAAATTTGACAACCTGAAATTCGGTCATATTCAGGATAATTGTTCTCCTAGAAAGCATAATTGTAAATACATAATGATTTTTTTGTGTGAGGCTTATTTGTGAAGATATTGACTTCTAAAAAATTGACGAAATGTGAGTCACAGAGTTTTTGGAAGCTTTTATTCAAAAAACTTACCAAAATATTTAAATTAGTGCTTTATATAGAAAATTCTTTGTTCTTTTTGATTCTGAAATCCGATTTAGAATTTGAAATTTTTTTTGTGTAGAAAACAGGAAACGAATAAAGATCCCATTTTGCGACTTATAGTGTAAAATCTATATATTATAAGCTATTTTTTGAAATAAAAATAATTAAAAAAAAAATGGTCCAAGTTACTAAAATTCGGATTTGAAACTTCACTTCCGGTTTTCTACACGAAAAAAATTTCAAATTTCAAATTTGATTTTAGACTTAAAAAGAAGAGTGAATTTTCTGTATAAAGCACCATTTTAAATTTTTTACTATTTACTGTTTAATTAGAAATACAGTTTACAAGAACGTTGTGCATAATATTTGGTCAATTTTTAGAAGTGAATAACTTTTTTAAATAAGTCGCTCACAAAAAATCATCACGTATTTACATTCATACCTTTTAGGAGAACAATTTTAACCGAATATCAGGTTGTCGCATTTTTTTGAGTTGTCCGCTTCACGTGAAATGCCCCAAATGTGTTTTAAAAAAAGTTTTCGCGGGTTGTGAAAAGTGTTTTTCGAGTGTTTAGTGCCAAAACGACTGATTTCGAAACTTTAGCGAAAATGTGATGGTCACAGACGCGCAGCGCTTATAATCCGTTTTCGAAAATAGAGTGGGACGCTCAGACGGACGTGAGGCTTTGATGTTGTTATTAAAGGCATTGGCACCTTATTTTCCCATTTTATGTTTTATGTTTTCAAATATGGTTTATTTGGTCGTTAGGTCCTGCAATGAAGAATATTAGCTGTTTCAAAACTATAAAAACTCCAACGTCGCATTTTACCGAATTATTTTTTTAAATAAAGTTGATAAAAATCTAAAATAGTTATTAATGGTTAGATCTCTCATTGAAACTATAAATTACATTAGCTATTAATTTTTTGAAGTGCATGAATAATTTATAACAACTAATTTTGAGAGAAAATGCGACGTTGCCGTTTTTATAGTTTTGAAACAGATAACAAGGCGATGTCACGACCGCCTCTCATCACAGAATCCTCTGATCACTGAACCCTCTCAATCGCCAATATTTGGACATTTTTCACACATCTTTTACAAAATCAAGAATTAACTACTTTCTCGACTTCTTTCTGTCCCAAATCTAGTTTTGAACTTTGCGAAAACATTGAGACATTTTGTCAAGTTATGATAAACTCTGTCAGTGTCACGTATAAAATCAAAAATTATTTGATCTTAAAATTGGATCAAATGATAATGGTAAAAGGACAGTGTTTCAACTCCCCCCCCCCTTCCCTACGCCAAAATTCAACTGGGACTTGAGAAAATTTTGGGACCATTTGAAAGTGTTTCTGGTAGATGGCGTTATTTTGTTGACACTTATAAAAAATTGCCGACGTTCAATAAATAAAATCAGAGTTTAAAATTGTAAAACTCAAAACGGCAAGTGCACTGGTAATACAATTGGCATTATCAATAATTTTTTTTCATATTTGAGTTGTGAGAATGTCAAATTTTTCTCGCAGCGACCTCATGCGTCAGGTTTCCGAAATGGTCCCACAATCAAACAAAGTTATAAAAACGGTACAAATAAAATACTTTCACTACGTACGCAATTCATTGGCACTTTAATGTAAGAAAATTACCAAACAAATATTTCAAATCAAGATTTTCGTTTTTTTTTTGTATTTGTGATGGCGGCATCTACCAACAGTTTTCTGAAATGGTCCCATCTTTGTGCTGTGCCTAAGTTGACAGATTTAGGGGGGAGTTCAGACACTGTAAGTCTTACATTACCGATCAAATGCTCGAATTTAAATTTACATCGAAGAAACTTGAGTTAGAGAGCAGGTACAGAGAAACGGATTTAAGTTGCCAATGCCTTTAAGTTTATTGAAATAGTTTCCATTTGCAAATTATACAACAAATAGGCCTTATTCTGTGACTTTTTAACGGAATGTTAGAATTAAATCGCAAATTTAGGAATTTTATTGGTTATTGCTATAGCAACAACGATTAACGGCCTTTAAATTTTAACGGTTTCATAACAGAATACGCGCCTATGCCAATTTTGAAAATACAGTAAAACGGAGTTTTTACTTCAATTTGCATTATTTTTGAATGCTGCTAATTCCCTAGGTTACACAAACCTTTGGTTATTTGCACCAGATTTTACAGAGGTTTTTTCGTTTTTTACTTCGATAGTGGCGTATGTAAAAATTTAATTGCATTTTTTATGATAATAATCCTTCCAAATACATGATGAATTTCTACAGTGTTGTATACTCTACGATAAATTGTTTACGGGAGAAGCAGATTCTGAGGGTGTAAAAACATTTTTTGATTGTTTTTTTTTGTTTTTCCTTTAGCCTGGTGTCCGGTGATAGTCTACCTTAAACAATTTTTTTTCTGTTCGCTTCAAACCAAAAAATTGTGTGAAATTCCAAATAATGATGAACGCAAAAACAACGAAAAGGCTACAGATACTAGAAGGAGAAGTTGATGCGAAAGTTGTTTTATTCGGATTTGTTAAAAAAAATCGGACGCCATCAAATATTCCTAACATCTCGCATTTAAAGTGAAACAGTTATAGCTGATTCCAAAACTATTAAGTCTGATTTGGCACGAAGAATTGAAACCTTTAATCGAGGTTTTACTGTAAGTGTTTTTACCTTTTAAATCAATGCTCTACATTTTTCTAATAAATGGTCGTTAGACACTACTAAAAGTACTAAAACATGTCTTGAAGGAGCTGATTTTATAATTTATAAAACTTGAATATTTTATGAGTTTCTATGAACTAAATAAAACCCCACAATTCTATATAAAACGATGGAGCGAGGCGTGAAAAACATTGATAATTACATGTTATAAATTGAGACAATCAATTTTTTATTTTTAGAATTGTGTAAATTGTTATAAGGTTTTTAATGTTGTTGTATTTAAAGGTTTTGTAGATTTATACGGCCGAAAGTCTATAAAAGCGAGCAAATATTTACGTTGGATTTTATCGCATCTGAGCTTTATTAAGCTGCCCTGTGGTCAAGCTTTTAACAAAAAATGTAACCTGATTTTCTCAGAACCAGATTTACATTTTATTCCAATTATGATTGTGATTATTGGTAAGCATGCACATATTAATTTAGGATGTGGTAATAAATTTCGTTCACGTTCTTTTTGTTCACTCAGATTTTGTTATTATGACGCACACAGGCCGTAAAAAATCGATTTATTTTGGGTATTAAAAATGAGTTTGATTCATGATTAGATACAATTTGCCAAATTAATTGAACGTCGCTGATAGACTTCCTAAAAAGCCGTGTAATTAAGCTCGATTGTGCGACAGTTCGCTGTCTGGCTCTCCGAAATTATTAATTTATAGCCTGTATTGAACAAATAAACCGCAACTTTGATCTATTACGTTACCCTGTGTTTCTCCCTCGGCGCTGTGTGATATCGTTTCCGATTTGGTGGATCAGTGGCAACTCTCGGAAAATAATTTCCTAAATTAATCATCTTCGACTTTGGACTTATTGCTGGCGTGCTTTGTAAACTTCTGTAGTGGAGAGGAGACGATGCTGAAATGGGACTTTGATGTAGTGTCGGTGAATCGGGTAACGGAGGTACTTCCGGAGGCTCCTCCGGTTCTTCCATTGTTGACGAACACCTCAACGTTGCGTAATTTGGTGTATAATAATTTCCTACAAGCGGAGATCGATACTGTTCGAAAGAAACAGACGAGGAATCTCCTGGAGCTTCTTGACTCACTGGAGTAGGGTGGCTGCTCTGAGCCGCGTTATTACTCGATGACAAATTCATCAACAAATCCTGCAATTTTTTTTATGACACCTGGACTTTTAACACAGTCAAAATTGTACCTTCATGTTGATGGTGACACCGAACGGGTTTTTAAGCAAGGTGGGCGACCCTTGCAGCTTGTGTCGTTTGTTGAGTATTAAAATGATTACAAAAACTACCAAGAGTAATAATATTATTGCCGTTAATACACCTATGATTATTTCCACGTATGTATCACCTTCTTTGCGAGCTGCAACTGAGGGGAACCTTGAAAGTATGAAAAACGGCGAAGCTCGCGAACTTACTTGTTTCGAAAGCATCCAATGTATTTCCACCGGCTGAACTAATTACAAGTTCGTTTTCACTAAGATCAAGAGTTTCCTCTTCGGAAATATTGAACGCGACAGGCACTGAAACACGTAGTCATCAGTTATTTTATGCAGCTCGTATGCAAACTCTTATTTGAGAGCCCTTTGTACAGATGGGCAGGAATGATAGTACACGTTATGGACACAACATACAAAATCGCGTTGTAAGCGTTCTGAAAGCTTGCAAAAATTCTGTGTGCTTACTTTTACAATGCAAATAATGCAGATGCTCAATTAAATAAAAAACGTGACAGTTTTTGCCTTTTAGTAGGAATTTATAGCGTTTTTCTTTTGCCGGAGTTTGGAGTTTTTTGCTTACGAGTTGGAATCCGGACTAATCAAAATTTTATTTGAGAGCTTTTTATTATTTGCATTAAAGGAGCAACGACTTGTTTTTATCTATCGAAACTTTGGGCAGTCATGCACGATTTTTTTCTGGAATTTTGTTGACAGAAGCTAGAAATTTTTCGGGTTAAATTTACCAGAATCAAAGGCTACTTCACTGAGCATCATCCAGCGGTCCGCGAAAAACAGACGCAGTTTGATGAAACGAGCGAGTCTTTGATGAAGATTAATGGAGACGTTCCGGGCATTTTCCAGCACTCGATCTGGCATGTATGAATAGGACAGTGTTGGGCCATTGTAGAAACGTCCTCCGATACTGAACATCACTTTCGCTTTGGAGAAAACCTAAAGGCAAAATGACAAGGCAATCAAACCAATTACTTCTTTTTACGAGCTAACCGATGTATCAAAGGAGACGTTGTTATTAAATTGGATTTAACAAAAAGTTTGAACAGTCCTTAAAACTTTTGCTTTGTTTAGAACAACAAGTTCATTCTTATTTTAGACAGTTAATTGATAAAACTGGAGTCATAAAACATTTACTGCCTAATCAAAAATAAGTAACAAAGTTGCTAAAGGCCCTCTTTTTATGGCTCACATAGTGGATTGGTATTCATCCAGGAGGCAGAAGCGTTTATATGCTCAGTAGTAAAAGAAAAAATTCAACAGTGTACGGTCGCAATGCATTAGTGAAAATATGTTAATTGATTAAAACACGAAAAAAGCTTTTTAGTCGGATCACATTACTGATTAGGTCCTTTCTTTTTAGCATTGATAAACAACTTAAAATAGCTAGTCGGATAATAATTTATAGAGTAAAATTCCAGCAACTAAAGTTAGTTAGGTAAACAATGAAAATACTTCAGTTTTTCGTCAACACTAGCATCAGCAAAATAATTTAATCCCTTTGAATAAAATGCTTTATTAAGAAAAATGAACTGCAAGAATGCTTTGTAACTGTGGAATTTGGTTTAGAGCGTCTCAGAGGTTCTTGATAGTGATGGGATGAGAGATAATTTTATGTGAGCTACGATCGTTTACGTTGCAACGAGAGGCTGAGTAATAACTGTAATAATTTTCGTTTCTGAGAAATTGCTAGCGATGAGGAAAAATCTGGAGTTTCAACAAAATAATAGGTATTTTTGTTCAAAGAACAGGTACGTGTTTGTGGAAATATGAACGCGAGTAGATTTTACTTACCTGTACATTTCTGCTAAAAAAATTATTTGTGAACAAATAAACTTCGCTAAAGTTTCGTATTTGATCAAATTCAAACGTAAGTTCGATGTAGCCATTAACACTAGTGTCATTCCTCCAAGCAATCCATCCATTACCTGAACATTAAATAATTGATTTGTACGTTAATGGAAAAAAAGGTAAAGTACCTTTGCCGTAGCCGATATCTAATCTAAAATTATCGGCACCAAACTCGCCGTCTACCAGACGGCCTAAACCACCTTCTAGTGTCCCATCATTCCGGGTACCATCATAGGAACTGTCGTAGAGTCCCTGAGATGGTTCTGATCCTTCGGGAATGCTGTATGAAATAATTCCACCTGTAAGGGAATAAAACAATTAACTATTTTTATATATTTTTTTAAAGAAATAAAATTATACAGCATGTTCCAAGTTCCAACTAACATTGTCGTTTTATTGGCGAAAATAAACAACCAATAGACGACACTGACAATGTCAGTAAAAAAATTGAATAAGTAGTTTTTCCTCATTCAGTAGTTCCGAAAATTCGTCAGGTTTGCTACTTGGTTAATTTTCTCTTTTTTTTTTCTAATAATTAGATGTATTATGTGGTTTTTTAGCTTTCTTATACAGATTGATGTCAAATTAATATATATATATCTGTAATGTGGCAATTATTCAGTATATATATATATATATATATATATATATATATATATATATATATATATATATATATATATATATACTGAATAATTGCCACATTACAGATTACAGCGGCTTTTATTAAAAAATATCGAAAAAATAATCAAAATAATTATTTCTTTATGTCTTTTGTATTCTCCTATTATGATTGTGATAATGCCTCTTTAATCGCAAGTGATATATTTGCAATATTTTTTCGAGCTCTTGACTTTTTTTAATATGAAATCAAATGAATCGCGCTTTTATTGTTTGTTTGATGCTTATGAAAAGCATTTCTTGACAATGTTCACAAAAATACAACTGTCATTTTAATTAATTATTGAGAACTATTGACAATGCCTATTCAGAAATAAAAACGGAGAAAGTCAATTATTATTAATACATTTCGAGTTTTTGAACTTTTTTTTACTTTTTTTTTGTAAGTAAAGATATCAAAAAAATCTTTGTATCAACTGTTAAAAACATATCTATTATTAAAACAATAATCTTTCTCTAAACTGAAACTATAAATTGTTAAACAGTATTTACCCGTAAGTACATAACGGAAATTGAACTATGAAACATGTTTTCTCAAAATGTATTTGAAAAGAAAAGGAAAAAATAACAGAGATCGATGCAGAATTAATTCTCTATTTTTAGCGAAATAAAACATTTGTGGATACTTGAAGTTATCTCAACGTAATCTTAAAAATTTGGGGTTTGTTCTTTTTTTTTCGATGATTTGCAAAAATAATGACATTTACGTGTACAATTTAGGTAAAAAATTGGAACAAAAAAAAGTTAAATCCGGCGCATCCACCATTTTTGTCACCGCGGAGTATTTGAAAAAATCTATTTTATAACCGCGAGAGTACAAATAAAAGCTTAAAAAGCCGAAAAAATAAAAATTCCTAATAAAATTTCATAGCAGAAATTTTTTGAAACTTGAAATCCGAAATTTTGAAAATATTTTTAGCAACGATTTCACATGATTTTACTAACGAATTTAGCACAGCCAAAGAACAATATGGAACAGAGGTTTAATCATTTTGCCTTAGAAAAAAGAAAATAGAAAAGAAGAGACTGCTAATTATTACCCTCAAGTGAATCTAACAGTTATTATAATTATTTCTATTAATTATTGCGTTACGGTGACATTAGATAAATGAGCCTGGTAGAATTAGCGATTTTTCCAACAATGTTATTTCATTTGTTTTTTTCTTTAGTTCTAAAATTAAAATGGAACGTGTTTGTTTATGAAAAACTTTTAAATTAGCCTTGTGATGAAGCCTTGTTAGAGTGTATATCAAATTTCCCATTACTTGCACGAGAGTTGTTTGAGGAAATTTTGCATCGACAAATAAACGAACAAATAGGTTTTTATGCAACCAAAGACTCTGTTGTAGAAATTTGTTTAAAGCTTGAACTTTTCCAGATAGTGTTTATCGGATTTTTGGATTATTTTATGAGCTGAGTACAATAGTGTACGTGTTCACCCCAGGATGTGTATCCCATAACCTGTCAAGCCATTGATACGGTCAAGCTATAGATGGCCATGCAATAAGGGATGTCGATTGCATGAAGTGAACGACGAGAATGCCAGACTGGCTATAAAAGCAAAATATAATAAACCCTCTGTATAGGGATTCTATTTTCCCTTGCCCGTCACGGTCCACCACATGGACCACTCGCAGTTTTAATAATGGATTGCCGCGACTCTATGATTTATCAATACATTCCTCGCTACCGGTGCAATGAAGTTCCCAATTCTATTTGGTATCAACGAAAAAAAATGTTTTATTGCAAGCACATGCGAACTACGGCCGGCTAAAGCGCTTCGAAGTCCGACCCCCTGTATTACCAAAAGCAAAGAGTTTCATGAAAAGTTGCCTCACTACATATACGTTCGCTACACCGTTTCATATCCAATGAAATTATTCACTTAAACGAAGTTTTCCCAGTATTTTCCCATATTTTGTCCAGCGTGAGACTTGAATGAAATTTATGCGAATTTTAGTTGCCAACAATCTCAAATCAAATTTAAATTCACCAACTGTTACAGTCTGCGTCGAAACGTATGAATTAAATCTTACGGCGTGTATTAGTTTTAATTGTAAACATAAATGCATCTGATATGCAAATACATTTGGGAAAATACAGCAAATTTTACGATTTAATAATTTTATAAACATTTGCCTCGAATTTAGAATAAACACAATAAACGGTTTACACTCCATTCGGGAGAAAGCAAAATATTCGTATGTAAAGTAATTACAGAATGGGTGAATTCGCTTTAACTGTGGAGTTTTTTGTAAAAGTGCAATATCGCGATTTTATTGCAATTCCAGTGGTGGAATCGTGACGCATGAAAAATTTCAAACAGTACATACAAAGGGCAAACCTTTTGAACTAAAATTTTGTTCTGTTATTTTGGAAAGGTTTCGCTTTATGTGCGAGAAGAAATGAGACTTTTATTTCTCGTTGCATACATAACCAGGCAATTTAATTTCTATGTTTCGGAGAAATAGGAAGTATGTGTTTAACATTTCGATCATATGCAAGAATGGAATGTGGTGAGAAAAAGCTTCTTTATTATGAGATATAGACAATGTGTTGCAAAAAAGTCCTGCCTATTGCTTTCAACTTTTGCTGAAAGTGAAAATAAAACGAGTCTTTAATTGTCTTAGTTCCGTTGAAACTAAATTAAAACAGTTTTAATTTAAACGTTATTCTGCAGGCACTTGGACAGATTTCGTATAATTGCATGCAATAGGACGGTTGTAAACGTATATCACGGCAATCACGACTCCTTGTGCGAAATCTAATTAAGTCGAGTTTTGCCCGTTGTATGCAAGAAACCGAATATTGAGTAACTAAGTGCGTTACGATTATGTCTACCTAATCCGTATTATCCGAATTAGAACGATAATTCAGTTTGAGAGAATGGGCGACATCTGGCCTGGCCCTTCATCTTATTTTGTTAGTGTTACAGACGTCGCTTATTTTGAAAATCGTGTCTTTCGAGATCGCATATAGAATTTAATTAAGAGGGTGTTTATCGGTGCAGATGTGAAAATTTCAATGCTGCTAGCTTGAAAGTAATTAGTCCACGAATGAATTATGGGTAATGGTTGAAGATGATAATGAAATAAGCGCCGAGAAAAGCTTCGTCATTGTAACGGTATTAACACCTTAGGAGATTAATAATTCACTAACATCTAAACTGCAATAAACTAAATTTAGCTTAACGAACACGCCTCAATTAAAAACGCAGATAGCATTTTCAATTTTTCATAAAAGCAGATTAATTGTATTGTTTGCGAAAACGGGAATTATGCTAATATTCACTTGTTTGTAAAGTTTGTTTAGAAACCTTGCTTTTCTCTTCACTTTACGAAGATTAATTTGGAATTAGGCAAAACGTGACTGTTGATATTCAACGTCGAACAGAACGTTACATTATAATCAATGATCACATATGGCATAACCAAGTATGACACACGCAAATTAGTTTTGGCATCCCAATTGTAGTAGGTCATCAGTATGAAATTCCGTTGGGGTGCATATTATATGAAATTGGCATAATTTCAGCGTTCCTATAAAACCGCGACAGATTAAAACTACAGAGGACGTCCAGCTTTTGAGAGCAAAAGCTGTTCTATTATTAAAAAGGTTGAAACCTAATTTTTACACAACTTAATGCCCCACAGCTCTTTCACGTTACCGGCTATTTCATGTAATATTTATTTAGAAAGCTTATTTTTACTTAAATGTAAATGTAGTTTTTAAATATTGCATAATTTCATTTTTGGTTTATTAAATTAAACAAGGTTTATGCAAATGCTTTTGCTTGTGATAAAATAACAGTTCTGCATATTAGCTTAACAATAATTTAGTTACATACAAAAGAGCTTCTCCACAAGGTAAGCAATTACATTGTTTTTATCATACAGGGCTTTCATTTCAAAAGGAGCCAGTCTCAATAACTTTGACATTGAGCAAATCTGTTTTCAAGCAAAAACAGGTCGATTAGGATCGCGAAGGAGAAGTTCAAAACCAATATTAGTTACATTTTAAGTTTCATCCCTTAATCGCTAGCTACCCCTACTTTAAAATTTTAAATAGCACCCCCTACTTTTTCAAAAATTTTCGGAAAGTGAAAAAATTTGCGTTTCTAACTGTCAAAGAAAAAAAATTTTGTCGATTCCTTTTTTAGTTAAGGGTGGATTTGTTTTTAAAATTTTTAATCCTAATAGCCTTTGATTTGAAGCCAATTTAATTGAAATAAAAAATTTGACGATTATAGCTGCGATGAGAGAGTTAATACTAACACTTACATTTTAGGTTTCATCCCTTAGTCGCTAGCCACCTCTACTTTAACATTTTAAATGAAACCCCCTACTTTTTGAAACATTTTCCGAAAGGGAAAAAATGAGCGTATCTAACTGTCAAAGAAAAAATTTTTTAATCGAATTATTTTTTAGTTAGGGGTGGTTTTATTTTTGAAATTTATAGTCCTAGTAGCCTTTGATTTGAAGCCTATTTCATTTAATAAGAAATTTGTCAATTAGAGATACAATGAAATAGTTCAAATTCAAGATAAAGTATATTTTAGATTGCATCCCCAAGTTTCTAACCATCCTTACTTTAAAATTTTAAATATCATCTCCAACTTTTTGAAATATTTTTGGAAAGGGGATAAAAAGCTTTTCGATTCGTTTTTGAGTTCAAAACCAACATAAAATGTTTCAAAATGTTGGGGGTTCTATTACAAATTTTAAAGTAAGGGTGGTTAGCGACTTAAGGGTTGGAACTTAAAACGTATTTTATGTTAGTTTAGAGCTCTCCCAGTGCAACCCGAAGCAACATACAATCATACTTTTTATTTAAATAAAATTGGCTTCAAATCAAAAGCCTCTATAACTAAAAATTTCAAATATAAAACCACCCTTAACTAAAAAACGAATCGCTAAAAAATTTTTTTCTCTTGACAGTTCGATCCGCAAATTTTTTCTCTTTCCGAAAATGTTTGGAAAAGTGGGGGGTGTCATGTAAAATTTTAAAGTAAGGGTGGCTAGCGATTAAGGGATGAAACTTAAAATGTAACAAATGTTGGTTTTGAACTTCCCCCTCGCGATCCTAATCGACCTGTTTTTGCTTGAAAACAGATTTGCTCAATGTCAAAAGTTATTGAGACTGGCTCCTTTTGAAATGAAAGCCCTGTATATTAATTTTCTTTGTATAACTATAATTTTTGTTTAGTGTGTTAAAAAATATTGTCGCGAACTACAACCCTTGTAGCTCTGGTTGCAGTCAACACGTAATTGTTACATGTTCTATAATTTGCTTCCTCTTATTCCTTTAAATTTTCATGATGAATGCCTCCAAGTTAATTAAAATACGTAACAACGGAATTTCAGATTTGTTTTTATCTATACCTTATCTAAACATTTTTTCGTTAATGATCCAATTAACCTTTTCATGTAAGAGTAACTAAAAAATAAACGGAAATGATTACGGGATTTGCATTTTTAAAAAAATGCTTTTATTTAACTAGCTATTTTCTCTCACAATTTTTCATTCATTTATTGAGCGTAATCCAAATATAACACACTCAAAGATAAAAGAAAAAATAAATTTCCGAAATGTGTTTTCTTATATGGGTGGTACATTTTAGATGTCTGAATAGGAAATTTCTAAAACTAAAATGTTTAGGAAGAAATGTGTGACTCATTCTATGAATTTTTTAATTTTTAATTACAAAAGTGTACAAATGAAGAAGTACAAACAATAACAACTGAACACAAGTTATATTTTTCAATTAAATCTATTTGTGGAGGTTAGTCAATTCGTACAAAAATAAAAATTATATTCTTCCGTGTGTTGTATACAGCGTGTTAGGGAATGGTATAGCATAAATTGAAAGGTAGATAGAGAATGGCAAAACGAATCGATTAAGTAAAATTTTTGTAAATCGAAAATGCATAGTTTTCCCAAAAAATCGTTCTGAAATTAAAGTCCCAAACTTTGAGAACCGCTGAACTAGAATGATAAAAATTAGCGTAAATTTTATATTATTGACAGAACAGCAGAGACAAATAAACTTCTTGGTCCACACCGTAATTCTTCTACTTCAATTTGTGTTTTGTAATCAAAATTTCTAAAAAAAAAAAACAAAAAGAAATTTATGCCAGAACTGGGATTCTGAACCTCCCACACAAATGACCATGCTATCTACAATTTTGAAAAATTCTCAAAACGTCCATGCGCCACTATGTCCACATTGTTTGAAGAAAAAATTAACCGCTAATAAACTACCATAAACGACACAGTGGCTCTCAACAGGTGGATTAATAAATTTTTTTGAAGAAAGTATGCACTTTTTGGAAAAATGGTATAAGGCTTTTTAACTCGTCTGATCATAATAAATTCACATACGAAATATTGCTAAGTCATTCCCTAGCACCCTGTATAGACACGATTGTTCTGTTAAAGAATAGTCGTTACATTTTTGACATTCCTAATAACAGCCGCATAGCGTTATTCCTGTAATTACCGGTACTTTTTTCTCGAATAGCATTATGCAGGTGTTACACCAATTTTGCGTGACCATTGTAAAAACCAGGGGTAAAAACTTCAAGTGTTTGAAATCGTACACTAAATTAGTCTGCTGCAAATTAAAAATTACAAAGTGTGAGTGCATAATTTAAATACTTGTGTTGTTTTGAAATTATAATGCTCTCTAACACGGGGTTGCGAATTAATTATGACCGTTAAAATTTCATCTTATACAGTGGTCAGTAGCCAAAACTAGACCCGGTTTATTTACAGCTGACTTGCGTTGTACAATGGACAAAACAATTTTGCATTGCTTGACGTTACTAAAACGAGGTCTGATAGGTAATGTTTAAATCATAGCTGCGAATTGACACTCTGTTTTAGGGTTCGTAAGCCAATAGCCTATTCTGCAACAACGTGACTGTCTTGTAAACTATTCATGAAATGTCACTCAAAGTACTACTTCCCTATTAATTATGGATAAGTTAAGTAGTGGATCACACGCCGTGGTCTCTCCGAGATGTAATCTACCGTCTACAGTAAGCGCTGCTCCTGACACTGATTAATCGCAACCCTGCTATATTATAAAGGGGTCATTTACATGCCGTATGCCAACTTTTCCTGTTACTCCAACCAAATAAATTTAAGTAATTTTTTCGTTCAAGTTTTTTATGTAATTAAAGGCAATGTAAGTGACTGTGGCAAAGGATCAATAAAAATTTCACTTCACCTTCATACGGACATCCCAGAAGCTCAATTCGGAGGCAAACAGTTCTCCTGTGGACGCTGTAGGGCAGAATTCGCACTTTGCTAGCGAATACTGGAGGCATTAAACGCTGACTTTCCACAGATGCGGTGTCACTGTTCCCTCGCAATATCTGGAAATTTAATTGGCTCAATTATAACCCAGAACTACTTAAAGTGCAGATGAAAGAATCGACAAAAACAAATAAACTGTAAAATTGAAAAAAATTACGTGTACAAAGTTTCGAATATTTGTGTTATACTCTAACTGTTTCCGAACTCTTTGGCTACCTTGTATATTTGTTTATTTCAGAAGTTTTCAGTAGATAGAAATAGCTGCTAGCCATATTTGTAAACTCTACTTTATGTTTTGTTGACTTTTACTTTATATTTATTTATGTGGATAGCCCAAGAAATATCGATTTGGTATTATAAAACTTTAATAATGTTTGCTCTGCACTTTTAAACTTTTTATTTGTGCTTTGGTTGTTTATATTTCCTATGTTATAAGAGAAACAGATTTTATAAGATTCCAAACTTGAATTATGAATTCAGCTGGGATTGAAAAATTCAAATTTGTGTTGGCAAGTGATTAGCTTGAAACTTTTAACCTTGTAAATATTTTATGTATTGTTGGCCAAAAAGTGAATTAGTGAGAGAATGAAAAATATTTCAGTGGAGTCGCGGTTTTATAATATTTTTACCTTTCAAAAGATATGTTTTGAAGATAAGTCTCTAATCTAAGCTTAAATTAAGCTTATTTATAATTAAATCTAACAATTTGAGAGAAGTCCTCGTCTATTCAATTTTCTTTATATTCTCATAACATGCATAACTGGAGCAATGCTGTTTTCAGAAGAATAATTCTTTTCTTGGCATTTCTGTCACGGATGGTTGAAGTACAAAAAAATGTAACTTCTACTAGAGAACGTCTACAATACAGCCGGAATAAAGCCTTATTTAAACGATATCATCGTAAGTATTGTGTTTGCTGACAGACAATCAGATGAGATTAAAGATCTGGAAATATCTGAGGTTTCTTTGTGTTTTGTTGAAAGCCTATTGTATTTTTAAAACAAAATGGTTCGGGAAGATTTTTTCGATTTACAGATTACGTTTTATAAATAAAATTCATTTCAAATAAAATCAAATCGAATGAAATGATTTTTATAATTTTCTGCTATATTAATTGCGATTTATAAAACCGTTCAACTGTTAGCTTACGTTACGCTGAAATTTTAATACATCGTTATCGAGTACGATAATTATGACTAATTAATTACTGCGAGCTTTTCATTCCAATGAATTGTTAAATTATAAGTGAATCAATGCACCAATTGCAGTTGTTTTTAAAATATCGATATTCTATACTTGGATTTGCCCGCGGACATAAGCTGAATGGGTATTAAAAGTTTAATACACAAACAACCCATGACAAGTTGAGACTAATAGCAAAAATTAGCAACACGTCAATCTCAAAGAGACTGTCAGATTATCTAAACAGTGGAACAAAATAAAACTCCAAAATTTTTCTTTGAGGGTGATTTATATCGGAAATATGTTTAAATTCGTACTTTTAGTATAAATTTTACAGACTCCACTTTCCTTTTACGAGTAATAAAACTAAGTGTTATTGTTTTGTTTGTGTAACGGATCTGTAACAGTTTAAAATTCAGCATTCGTCCCTATGGTATATCAACCAAGGAAGTTATGGTTCATAAAAGAAAAAATAAAATATTTTGACGCTACAGGTTAACAGTGCTTTATTGAATTGCAGAATCGTATGTAGGGTTAAAGTTTTTTAAATTTATTGTGTTTGTTTCATTTAGTAAATTAAATTAAATTTTTCAGAGCATCCAATCAGTGTCATTTTGTAATATATTTTTTGATCAAAGATTTTTGCTTCCTGTTTCAAATTAATTATTAAAGTTTTTGTGAAATTAAATAAGGAATCGAGTTGTTTAAGTAAATGACCCCGAAAGCTCAGTTTTCAACATTTGCGGACAGATTAATTAAAGTGTCAATAAATGCTGAGTCTATTAGTAACAAAGCAGTACTGAACGTACACATTATGAAAGCCGGGATTTCAATTACTAACATCTACTAAATTACTTGTGCATACATCTGGAGTCAAACAATCTATTATTTTCAATTAGCAGCTCACACGTTTGTTCACAAGGACTACTAGAGCAAGAGGCAATTTTGATAGTGATGCGACCGCACTTTATGAAGTTTAAAAGGAGAAAAAGGCAAAGAGTTGTTCAGATACCGTAAATAAAATGCTAATAATGATTGGTGATTTTGGTTGTATCGGTGATCTAAAGAGCGGCATGGTGATGCCAAGATAAAACGGCAAGTTTGTGTCGGTGTCATGAATATCTCGTTTTGAAAGAGGGAATCGTTTTTGTGCTGCTATCCAGACGCATTGACCCGAGCGACGGTCACTGATGGGACGGCTGATCACGGATGTTTCCGCAAACTGACTCGAAATTGACTCGTAACGATCAGAATATTCGCTTGCGTGCTGCTTTGATAGTTGGCGATTTGTGGAAGTCACCGTTTGATACAAACAATCAAGATAAAAATATGTGCTTTGCGTGGGCACAATTGCATTTGCTTTCGTATCCATAATATTAATTGCATATAATTTGTAATAGAAGGAAGACAAAATATGCTTTGAAATGGCTTCATCTTCACAAGACGTTAATAACATCGTTCACTTTTCTTTTGATTTATGATTATCAGCATTCACAAACTAATGAAATATTTTGTTACTATCAGAAAATGTCCAATTTTGGAAACTTAAAATTTTAGTTAACTAAACGAAAAAGTATTATTTTATGCCATGTTTCCTTCAAGAGAATTACTTCTCGAAATATGCAAATGGAAAGCTATCAACCACACCAAACAAAAACGGCAAAAAACGTCAAATCATTTGTGAAAGTTTCTCTAAAGTATTAAGCTTAAGTGATATTAAACAAAAAACTGTTTGTTTTGTAATAAAAAACACTGATCAGATAATACAAATTATTCGATGCCCCGAAACTTTCTAAGTAAAAATATATTAGGCAGGGTGAATCAGGTTTTTTACCCTTTTAAAACGAACGGGGAAACGTAAATTTAATATTTTTGACTGATTTATAGGTTTAAATGTAATTATTAGAATGATTTTGGGGGAGGAAAAATATGACTTAAAATACTGGCGGAAATAAATGAATGGCTTAAGTACGTGATCATATTACTAATCATTTTTAAAACAAGTATAATTTTTATATTTCAACTTTTTTACTGGTTGTAAAAACATTTTGTTCGAACTTCAGCAAGTTTAGAAATGGTGGATGCGCCGGGCGAGATTGCTGAAGATTTTAATTATTTAATAACCAGTTTGTTAGTTTGTGGATATTTTTGTAATCGTTTCAACTCGAAAACAACAAATACAATTCATCCAGAATTTAGAGATTTTTGTTTGCAATTGAGGAAATTTTAGAAATAAGCCATTTAATCATTTTGCCAGTTTGGTTTTTAATAGTCAATAGTTGAAATATGCAAGTGCAAAATGGTGGATGCGCCGGGTAAGTAATTCTACGTCAAAGTATTTAAGTATCTATTGACCAGTTTATTGGTTTGTACATACACTTACAATTTTGTTTTAAAATTAACAACACTTCGCGTGTGAAGAGCTTTAAAGTTTTGTTTCGGTAAAGTTTATACAACTCGTTGATTCTCCATTCACGAACGTACGCTAAAATATTGATTTATTACTCAAAGATTAAACGTTTAATTATGTCTGCGTTTTTGTGTACGTAATGGAATTGTGGGATCTAGCAACAAAAATAAAATAAATCAAAAAACAATTTATTTGTATCGCTGTTCTGAAAGCTCGTCACTTTTGTCTGGATTTATAAAACCAAATCAAATATTTCATTATTGAAAATAATTGTCACCTGTTTATTATCCCATCGCTTGTATTCCTTCCATTCATTCAAACCCGGCCGCCAATATTCCACCGTGTACTCTTCAGCATATTCTTGGCCTCGACCTCTGTCATACCTCCCTTGAGTTTGTACTCCTGTGACTACGTGAACCTCACCCAAATCTACTTGTAGATATTCTCTAATTCCTCTTTCCACTTGTTGTTTTGGACACCATCCGCCCCCTGCTTTCTCTACCCGAAGCCTGAAAAAGATTAATGATAAATCAATGAATACTCCCGTTAAAAATTAAAGGTAAAAAACAGATAAATTCAAAGTTTCGATGCCTTCTGAATTAGAAAACTCCTGAATCAA
This sequence comes from Tribolium freemani, assembly GCA_939628115.1. Classification (NCBI taxonomy): domain Eukaryota; kingdom Metazoa; phylum Arthropoda; class Insecta; order Coleoptera; family Tenebrionidae; genus Tribolium; species Tribolium freemani. The sequence goes on along the minus strand of OW626785.1, from coordinate 10,304,654 downwards.
TTTAATCTAATGCGAAAACAAACATCACCGTGTCTTAGTATCATTAAATGTTTGATGTATCGTAATGCTACAATATTTGTAGATGTGTTAAAGTAACACTGAAATACTCTTATACGTATATTACTGCCATTAAAACTTTGTCACTGCCAATACTGCCAACGTGCCAACATTATTTTCTCATCACTCGTTACTCGTCACTTTAAACTATCGATTACTTATTATTGAAATTTGAAACTTTATGCATAGTATTTAGTTATTGTGATATTCTGACGAAATTTTCTGTGCGTTCGATGAAGTAGGTTTTAAAGTTTGCGTCGATATTTTTGGTATCTCTGCGTCAGGTGCAAGCAATGATACACAAGCAGCGTAGGCGAAGTCTCTGGAGAGAAATTAGACAAAATTCATGAGAGGAACACTGAAATGTCCTACATCCTGAAGGGAAACAAGCTTCTCTGACTAATGAGAACTAAAGCCCGGTCCCAACGCGTTAGAGCGGCTCTCTCAACTAATGGAGTTTTAAACAACTTATTGGTCCATTACGGGTTATTCTGCATGCGCTGCTTACCAATTATCGCTGCACCCGATGCAGTAGCTGTATGTTTACTGGAAATTGTGCCCTCAATTGTGGCTAGCCTATTTTCTAACCCAGTGGGAACCACTTAACAATTTGTGGCTAAACCGCTGAACTACATACATTGTTTGGAACGTTAATCGATGATTCAATTGTTGGCTATTGAATACCAATTACTAAAACGTGCACTTTAATTTATTTATCACACGAAAAGACGACATCGAAATGCGAGAACAATTATTGTTACTGTTAAATTTTACTACTAGAAGCAGACGGTTAACACTTTTTTTGTGCAATATGCTTGCGTGGTGAGATGAGTAGCTACACGAAGCATTTTAATGGTAATAGTTTTCTAAGAGGAATAACTGTGTTGATTACAGTTAGTGGAAGCAATTGAGCTTGGAATCCTTCTTATCTTTATTAGCCCTTATTCTTTTATAGTTTCTAAGTTTGTAGAACTAGGGATTTAGATAAGGATAATCTTAAACTACTTTAAATTTTCATATATTGAATTTTTATTAAACGAGTGAACATTTGACGCATACTGAGTAGAGATATTAGAAAAATGTTTGCAATGCTCCAGTTAAAAGTGTTTATCGAAGAAATTAAATACGTTTTGAAATTAATGTCGTTTTTATGCAAATTGGAGATAATATTGAAAATAGGGTAACGCATGCAATCAAGTATTTTACTTGCAAGTGAATAAATGGTTTTAATAATTGTACTTTGTAACTTAGTCATTCATTAATGCAACATTTATTTCATATTTTTTGCAGTTTGGATAACACGCAATGTTTCAAGAAAACTGCTAACTTGTTTAGTTCTTTTATCAAAGAATTTGTTATTTTTTACATTTACCTTTGATATTTAAATTTTTTGCAAAATAACGCAACACAATAAACAATACCTTTGTTCATGACTGTATTGGTCTTATACAAGTAGTGTAGAAGAATTGTGTTTATCTTACAGGTGCAGTTTTTTAGGTACATTATACCATTGTTTTCGGTGAGAGAAATCAAATTTCTCTCACGAGAGGGATAAAGCTAAATCTGACAGTAAATCTGACAGCTTTATCTCTCTTGTGAGAGAAATTTAATTTCTCTCACCGAAAACAATGGTATAATGTACAATGGTATAAGATAAAATAAGATAAGATAAGATAAAATGTCGTATATCACACGTGATCGAAATGCCATTATAAAGCTCGTGAGAAGTGTCCCACTCGAGCGCAAGCGCATTCGTGGGTCAAAATTCTCACTCGCATATAATGCTGTATTCCTATCACTTATAATACAGCGTGTTAGGGAATGGTTTAGCATAAATTGAAAGGTAGACAGAGAATGGCAAAACGAATCGATTAAGTAAAATTTTTGTAAATCGAAAATGCATAGTTTTCCCAAAAAATCGTTCTGAAATTAAAATCCCAGATTTTGAGAACCGCTGAACTAGAATGATAAAAATTAGCGTAAATTTTAATATTATTGACAGAACAGCAGAGGTAAATTAACTTCTTGATTCACTCCGTAATTCTTCTATTTCAATTTGTGTATTGTGATCAAAATTTCTGAAAAAAAAAACAAAAAGAAATGTATGCCACAACTGGGGTTCGAACCTCTCACACAAATGACCATGCTATCTACAATTTTGAAAAATTCTCAAAACGTCCATGCGCCACTATGTCCAGTTTGTTTAAAGAAAAAATTAACCGCTAATAAACTACCATAAACGACACAGTGGCTCTTAACAGGTGGATTGATAAAAAATTTTGAAGAAAGTATGCACTTTTTGGAAAAATGGTATAAGGCTTTTTAACTCGTCGGATCATAACAAATTCACATACGAAATATTGCTAAGCCATTCCCTAACACCCTGTATAATATATTATTATTGTTTATTGTTCTATTATCGTATCAAAAGAAAAAAAAAGAAAAGGTTATAATAAATTCTACATAAAACGGTCGGTATATCAGATTTTGACTTAACCTGACATAGTGATAGATACTGACTTGCGAAGTAATCACTCAGAATATTATATACTCTTTCGGATCTCAAGTTACGAATGATCAAAGATAAAAAAAATATTTAATTTAAAATAAGGTACTATAATAACAAATCTGTAGGTAAAGAGAAAAGTGTGTTTGAAATTCTATATTACAGACAGTGCTTTAGCAGTATCGTACTTTTATATTTTATTTCAACACATGAGTCAACGTAGACTAATAGGTCCTTTAGGTATTCCACTTCTCCGTTATTATGGTAGCGCAAGTACGTTAGAGAGTTGCACAAATGCCTTGTACGAGTTAGTATTTATCATTTTGTGCCAACAACAAAACATGCGTTATTCCAAACGTATGAGTAAAAAGTTGCTTTTATTCATCGTGTTTTATCAAAACAAATATGCGATTTTTTATGAAAGTGGCGAAGACAGTCTGGTTTTTGTTTCAAGTTGTGCTCTCTTAATCAAAGATTAATTAGCTAACCGCTGGCAAGTAGCCGCTTGCTGTGGGTGAAGACTAATCCGGTTCTCAATTGACAAATGATATCCAATTCGGTCGTTAAAGGGGAGTAGATAATTTGGAAGAAAGCTCCGAATAGTCAATAGCCAATATTGTATCTCATTAGATTAAGTAGCCCTTTAGGAAGCAGAGCCAAGGACTTATTTTTGTTTCCGCATGAGCGCTGAAGCCGTATTCAGCAAGTTTAGATCTTAATAACATCATGAAGGCAGTGCCAGTGCAGGAAACGGCCGGAAGAGTCAATGGTTATCCTAAGATTCTCGTAATATTCGCGGTGGAGTTACCGAAGGACCTTAACTACTTTGTAACGGGGACAATGAAGGAATTTGCAGAGCAAAACAGAACAGAACGGAATGCCCGTACATATTTCTCCATGTCTAGTCGCATTATCACTCCCGGCAGATTCAACCGTCTTGATTTACTGCGTTGGTCGAGAATGCACTGTGGGAGAGAGCTGCTTCAGGCTGGACATATCTGTGCGGTCTCGGAGGACACCGAGTAGGCTTTTCCAGGCCACTGTGTTGGATAAACTACGGTCCTCTGTGCTTATCCGAGCCAATATTTTAGCTTTATTAGAATTTGCATCCAGTCAGATTTTTTGCTTGGATTTTTTTGAATCACGCCCTGGAGATAATTTTTACCTATCTGTACATTCATTTGAATATTTAAATGCACTGCGCTGTTGCATTTTAACTTACTCTAACTAACTCCAATTTCTTGTTTATTATGAAAACAAAAATGGATTGTTTATTTTACAATCTTCACGAGTTACCAAAATACATTCACACAATTTGTTGATATTTTTATCTAGATGTTTTATAGATGAGGTTAACTTTGTAGACAACTTAACCCATGACAATTTTTATAATTGAAAAACGTGAAAAAGTGAAAAAATTTAAAAGAATTCATATGACAAATTCTAGAATTTATAATTTAAGCAACGTTTTAACAATGAGACAGCTTAGAAATTTGCGTAATTAAAAAACCCAACAAATATTTTGACATTTACTAAATAGTTAACTTATTTATCTGTTTTTATTCTAAAACGCTAAAATCATGACATTGGTGTTTGCATTTTGTAGCGGTATTTGTATAGATTTTATACTGATGAACAACATTAATCAATCAGTGACAGCCTGTTGTTTTTATGGCCAAGTGGAATATCAAATTTTTTATTGTTTCTATTAAACAGAATAAATGAACAGGACCAAATCTCTGAACATTGCGACTTTATTGTTATATCGATTCAGACAACTTTCTTGGAATTAACTCCGACAAGTGTTTTCGTAATTTGTTTGGGTTTGGATAAACTCAAGATGTAGGTGATAAAAATAAAACAAAGACAGTTTCTACAAGCTAGTCCAATGATCTGGAACGATGTACCTAATTGCTCCATTATTTTGTGTAATAGAAGCACAGTTTTCTTTAATTTTTACATTTTTTTATGTAGGGCAACCCCGGGTAGAGAGGTTTTTTACCAAAACTTAGCAGACGAAAGGACTAATTAGCTAATTGGCTGTGATGTCAATAAAAAGATTTTTTCGTCTTAACATTAGGAGTAAAACATCTTTTTAACTTCTTTAAGAATTTTGATCAAGATTCGTAATTTTGTTGTCTTGCAACTTCCAGAAAAAAATTACAAGACAATACATTTGAGGAAAGCTTTTTCAAATTTTACAAGAAAAAATGACAACACAAAAAGGGACGAATAATAGAATAAAATAGAATGGAAGATTTTAATCTCTTAATGCTTCACTGCTTAGAAAGTCCAAAGTACGAGTAAAACCAAAATTTAGAATTTCAATTTTCAACTTGTTTCTCTGTCGCGGTAATTTATTGTATGTAATAATATCTAAATGCGGCAGGTATTTATGTCCTTTGTTCGGGTTTAGGATGACGTTTGGAGGTTTTAGTAGATGCCATGAAAGTAAAGTGAAAGACAGTTTATGTGTACACATAAATTTTAGATTTATATGGAGCTACAATATTATAACAGGGAATAAATTTAAAACTACATTAATTTAATTTAATATCATATACAGCCATTGCTTGTGATATTGTAAATCTATAATACTAAAATTTATTCCAATATGTGCACTCGTGTTCAGAATAATAGTCGCACATATTTTATGTGTATAACAAACGAAAGGTAACAGCGAAAACTAATTAAACAAACAGATTTTCTAATTAATCCATTTTTTGGAAATAGATATTCGCATGCAAGCATTTTTATTTTCTAGTTTAAGGTTATTAATGATGTCATAAATGCTGTGGGTAGGTGAAAGCAGTTTTTTTTATTTTAATCACTTCACTAAATTTGCTGCACATGCTATGTATTACTGACCATACGTAAAACCCTTCCTTTGAAGTGAAGCTTACTGATTTTAACATTAGAGGAGAAACCCATTTTCATGGGAATTATTTGAATAATGGAGATTGAAAGTTTATTAAGAGGAATTATCAACTCTTAGGTGGGCTTGTTGTAATTGCATTACTTGTCTATTATTTGTTGAAAAAACACGACATGTACTTAATTTACTTTTTAATTTAAATTGTAAATTTGATTATAATTTATATGGTCATATTTATTCAATAGGCGGTAATTTCAGTTAGCAAGACAGTTAAGTAATCCGATAAATAATAGTTAAAAAGGTAATGAATGCTGGTATAAAATGAGCATATTTTCCGGAATTGTACAGCGGAATTGTGTATAATTTCTATATAAAAAATACTATTATACCGGCAGCACAATTCCGTCCGAATAACAAAAGTGAATAACATTATGAAAATTTCTTTGTCTGTTTGGGTCCAAAACTAGATTATGCGTGTGTAGATCAGGACATAAAGGAGGAATATGTCCCTGTCCTGGTAATATAATGTAACGCATTTCGGGAGCCACAAACCACGCCTTTATCATAAGATTTAATGTAAGTGTAGGTCCCTGCGGACCTGCAAATTGGGGTCCTGTGCCGAATCCCTTTCTTTGGTTACTCGATTTAATTTTCATGGTTTATGTTATGTTTGCCATTGCACCTTATTATCATTCACAACCGGATTATTCCATCGTCCGCTTTATGTTTAGATAAGCTTATGGCTTACGACGCTAATAATATATTTACCAACGAATAAAAACCATTAGGACGCGAAACAATAGTGTACACGGTGGCAAACGTAATTAATGTGACAAAAGGATCTTAACTTTATGAACGCGTGGCAAGACGAGGATAAAGTGGACGAATTATGTTTTAATTAATTAATTAAAATAACAATTATAATTATCGATATTTTTTTAACAGCTTGATGATTTAATAAACTAGTTTAAATAAGGTAATTACCTGCCATTTCGAGGACCAACATTAGGAACATAAGAGGAGCTGGCAGTAATGGCCTCATCAGGAATGGTGCCAGATTCCATTCCGAGTGGTTCATTACAGGATCCTGAAACAAACATACGTTCATTGCAACGCATCCCTCATAATCTTTTGCTGAATTTATTATGCAGTGCCAACATTGCACTCCATTTATCCAGTCTGGACACATGATACGTTTTTATGGATGGCTTTTTATTTAAATTTATTGAATTATGTAAAAAACTATTTTGGTCTTTGATGCGCGAATATATTAAATTAACGTAATATACCGGGATCAAAACACATAAAATCAATTTTGTTTTCAATAATTAAAAATTAAATTACGTAGATAGTTCATAATTATGATTGTCGTCATCCCACTGAGTGCTGTTGGTATATCCCCAAAAAGTTAATGAGTATAATGTGAGTTTATAATAAAGTAGGAAAGAAAACAAAACATTTGATTAATTTATTCTGTTATAGGTACTCAACTGTATGCTGATACTGTGACACTTTACGGTATGTATTCATTATTTTTTAAGTTCTCTTACAATTTATTCTGATAAACAACTTTTGGTTTTATGGAGCCTAGTTGGCCAAAGGGCCGTCAACTTTGGAATTAGTTGTATTGTATGGTATTTGGAATTATAAAAGTGTGTGAAGTTACTGGAACTACTAGAACCATTTTTGAATTACTGGAATGACTATCATATTGGCTTTTTCCTTACCAACGAGCAAAATTATTTGGGCATTGATAAAAGCGTCTTATTTTGACTGCAAACGATAATGTTTTACTTATTTAGGAAAACAGCTTTTCTTAAGAGCAGCAAAACCCAATCAATTTGACTAAACATGGAACTGGAGTAAATAATTTTTTACATCATTTCATAACAGAAATAAATGTGTTAAAAAAACGTTTCTTTAATTCAAACAATACAAAAATAGAACAAAATGCTATAAAAATTTATAAGCATAGAGTTGCCTGAAATCAGTAAATACCTAATGTTTCAATCAGACCGTTCGACATAGAACTGCACTGTATTGTCTTAAAATCAATAACTGCATTTACAACTCATAATCGGAACTGTTTTATATTTTTAAATACAATCTGTCTATAAATGAATGTAGGATCGTAGTAGGTATTAAAAGTTTGCCGCTTCTTTCAAGAAAAAACGAACAATGTTAGTATATGAAAAATTTGGTTTTACTGGTTGCCTGAGTAGATAAAAATTGGTACTTTTCAGAAATTTCATAGAAATATAGTAATTAAATGCGGTAAATTCAAATTCCAGAACCACCTGAGATCCTACAATCTTTTATAAACAGTCCGTAGGAAAACAATTACAATTTTCTACTCACATTTTTTCATCGATTGTTAAATTGTTGAGCTTATTATTAAAACAAGGATGTATTAACAGAACAAAAAGTTTAATACGAGTGGAAACCAATTTAGATACAAAACTTCCGTTTACGAATCAAACAAACTGACGGATAGAGAAACGAATTAAATAGATCTGCCTTCAGCTTTATCTGCAAATATGCAACTTCTGCATGAGTATTAGTTTGCCTCCTGTAGTTTTCCTAAAGATAAGTCGGTGGTGTTGGTTATGAATAGCATGTATGTACAGAATGTGATTAAACAACCTTGCATATATTTAGGCAATCATCTCGGTTGTCGGTGCAAGTTGCTTCCAGTTTCGTGAGTATTGAAGCGCCCTGTCGCAAGCTTATTAGACATATTAATTGAAAAAAGTTTTTGCACAGAGAGATACATACAAATATGATTATACACGTCTGTAGGTCGAAGTGGAAGCCGTGCCCGCGGTCTTCTTGAGCTGATGCGGTAACCCGGTCACGTGAACTGTTCTCATCACGTAATAACACAAGGCCTGCGGCATATTAATTCAAGATTCATGCGAGCTTTCATAAACTTTACATGCAGAAATGTTCTCTGATTACTCGAGTCGGGAACAGGTAGTTCCTTTCGCCGCCTGCGTGATTTATCGTCTCATATTTTCAGGAATAATATCGAGGGCGTCTGTAAAGGTTCTCTTCATTGTGGAAATTTGCTAAATTAGCTCTTTTATTACAATTGCTTTAAATGGAAGCTACGCTTCCAGTTGATATCAAAGTTCGGAATTTTCCTCAAATAAACTCGATTGAAATATCAAAATAATTCCACAATGAGAGAAGTTAGGCAAGTTAAATACATTGCGTTTCCGGGAAAAAAATACACCGAGACCAATATCGCAACGTTATTGTGATGGAGTTATAGGTAGGCAGAAGGCATTGTTTGTTTGCTCCTATTGCTCAGTATTACAATTCATACACTAAACTCTCAGAAGTTATGATAATATCGGAATAGTTTAATAAGGCAGGTGAAGTCGGATACAGCCAGCAGAAATGACAAGGGACAAACCTTAGATTATATCTTATAATTATAATCTCGTCTCACGTTAAATTATTTCTATCACTCGGATTAAGTCAAATTAATCGTTTCTATTTTAGTGCCTGTAAAGTGAAACATAATTAAAGTAGCAGAATTCTTTTCAATTATTCATGGATCTTGAAATTTCTATTATGTTGTGCATTTCGATTTCAAATGCGGCAAATTTAAAACATATTCTTGAAATTAGTTTTTGAATTTCACGCAGAGTTGTAAATTTACTTTAAGAGCGGAAGTAAGTTCACATTTGTTTTTCCTCTGCTTTACAAGGAAAATGAAATGGATTAAGAAAAATAAACGTGGATGGCTTTCTCTGGCAAATACTGAAAATACAAAAATGAAAACTATCATCATTAAAAGGCAGTTAAAACTACATTAGATTCAAAACAAACTGCTTCAAACTTGAATCTTATTTATTTTATTCAGTAATAATAAATGTGTAATGATCGATTTAATATGTACATGCAAGAAATGTTTTAATTTTTTTTATTAAGTTCAAACTACCATTACATTAAAGGGTTCTCGGGGGCATTTAAAATTTTTCTATTGATTTTTTTGAATTGGTTGGCTTGATTTATGAAAGAGGAAATAGGTATGGTAAACTAAAATTTCTTGGGTTTCAATTAATTTATTGAGCAAAAGAATGAACAGTTTTTAATGCATTTTTTGTAGTTAAGGTAAATCATTAGTTGGACTTTTTAGTTCTATTTAATTTTTAACTCAAAAAATTCGCGGTACTTTGAGCATGTGGAGTTGCTTTCGGTCAAATCACAAAGTAGTGATGTTCTGGGTCTGCAAAGTTTTGTTGCGCTCGTGTCACATAAATGTGAACAAGTAAACTTGCGATTTTAAGTTGTTGGGATTAGGTTCTGTCTTGCAAGAAACAGAATGATTGATGGTCAGATTTGCATACACGTTTTTCTTTAGGATTATACAATGTAAATGGCTATGTTCGGTTTAGTGGAATGCGATGGAGCATCTGGCCAACTGCTGTTACATAATCCTCCCTAATCATTGTTGTTTAGCCGTGATTTGATTTAATCGTGTACCACCTGTGGTTTGTTCATGCGCTGCACCTTTTGGCAATGCAACGTTACTTTATCGTGAAAACATTGATTTACTTAATTGAACGCAACAGGCACGCAACTCAGAATTTATGGATAAACTTGCAGAATATTTTTTAATTTCGCTTCAGATTAAATGATGCGGAATAACTTCGCAGCCGGAGAGGGTTTATATCAATTCCCAACTGAAAATTTTAGTTTTGCAAATTTAAAATCGCGTTTCACTGTCAATCACTTTTGCATAGCATCGTAAGAGGTTTGAAACAATCATCGGTTTGAACAGCTCAACACTGACGCGGATATGCTTTCATCCGCGGCACGAAATGTAGATGCATATTGAAAAATACGTAGAACGAAATTTATATTTTGTTGTGTTTATCATAAACACTACCGTTGCATTATTTTTCGAATAATGGCGTCTGAATTTCAAACAATATGAGATAAATAAAAGAATTTGACAAGTATGACATTATCGCTAGGCTCAAAAAGTGTCAAAAAACAATAAGAGGTAATTTACTTTAAGCAGACTTTATTATAATTTGTTAAATAGTGAGGAGATTTATTTCAATTTAAATCACCAGATTTTTTAAAATAAAAACATAGCTAGATGTCATGCATCGATTTAGCCTTCTTAAATTTCGAAATTTATTCGTTAAATTTTGTTTGAACTGTTATGTAAACTTAAATTCAACTGATACCAGATAATGTAGAAATTATGGTGACAGGGCAAATCACGCAATTTGCTTATGTATCATGTCAGATATATTTACATAATACCAATAAGAAAACATTCTATATTACTTGCAAGTAATTATATCTAACACGCAATTTTAGTATTTTTTAAAGATTATTTTTGAGACATTTTCCAATAAGTTAACCGAGCCTTGTTGTAGGCTTGTAAAGTTTTTATAAATTTAAGATGAGATGAGCTTTATTCCGAGTGGTATACACTACTGTTTTATTTTGTCCTGTAATATTTTCAGGACATATGAAATGCACGTGCTTTCTGCTGCAAGACAAAACCAGTTGGTAGCATTTTGCAATATGTCATTTTTGAACTGAAATCAATAAAAGTGAAGTAAAGCAAACAAAACTAGTTTTAATTTGCATTTCCCAAATTGCAAACGGCAATGTTTAGATTTTTTCGTGAAACTTTAATTTTGAGTCATGAAAAAGGTTTTGATGCGGGCGTAACGCTCGGTTACGTATGTAGCGAATGTCGAAATAACCAAGTTTTCCGCATTTCAGTTTGAATCGAGTTTAATTCGCTTTAAAAGTCATACAAATCATAGCTCGCAAAAGCCGTCGTTTTATTTCCAGAACCTTTGATTGAAATTACATCGAGCTGCAATCATATCGAGTTTAAGTTGAATCCAGTCCGAGCTAATTTCGCGATACAGATGAGTACTTAAAAATGTTTTCCTAAAATAGAAGCTCATTTAAATTAACGTAGTCCGAAGTCACGGTTCCGGGCAGACTCCGGCATTCCGGGTCACTACAAATTCTCTTTTCCACCGCTCTCGAGTCGCTGCACTCTTCTACTGAACTAAATCCACAGACCGAACCAGTAAATTGCATGTCACTCTTCAAGACGAATAGGCCGACGTGAAATTTGTTTCAACTAGTTTTTAAAATGAAATTTTGAAACTGAAAACACGCGTTAATTGCGCCTTTGCATCACCTGGAGGAGGGATTGCGGAATGTTACAAAGTCACTTCAAAGTGCATTGCATACAAAACTTGTCAACTAAATGGGACGAATGCAGTATCAGCGAACCTGTCGTGAACCGAAGCCTACACTTACAATGTCGAAAGCTTTCGGTTTAAATTGTCAAAGTTGCTAAGTGGTGCGAAATCTAAACGCTAATTTACTAACTTTAAAATGATACGGAGATTTAATGACATCTGAAATGCCATCCACTAATTTATGTAGGTAATTCATTACACAAATTGAGTTTCGCACGCGGCTGTTTTGAAACACTCCAACTGCATTCAAGCGCCTAAACATCAATTGAACACATGCGATTTTTACAATTCGAATTTATTGCTTCGAGACAGGTTCAAAAGTGTCGAACCAACTCTGGAATGTTGATAAAATATTGTTAAAATTTTTGTTAAATACACCATAAGTCGCAAATTGTTAATTTTTTTAACTCGATTCTGTTTAATGTTGCAAGACCTGCCTTTTCCGCTAACCAAATTTAAGAATACATGATCTGAATGGCCAAAAACTCAACCCAAAGATGTAACCGTTGAAGAGCTGTAATAAACAAGTGTAAAAATGTGAAAAATGAAATTTCAAATTCTAATCTCGTCTAAAAATAGCAAGGCTCTAACCTACAATACATGATAACTTTAAAACTTGTTGACAATTTTAGCTTTCCTTTGAGAGCTAATATATTTAGATTTACATGCACGTAGTTACTTAAAGCACGTTTGTGAAGCTTTTTCGTTGTAAGATATTTTGTATAAACGTATTTTCCTACATATCAAGCTATATCGAATTTAGAGCTTATTCATTGTAAGCTTTCTGCAAAAATAGAGTTAAGCACTTTGGAATAATAATTAAGTACATACAGTTTTAACGTTAATTTTATCCAAGCTACGTGATTTATCTGGTTAGTGAAGTTGGAAGCGAACTAGATTATTGAAATGCAAATGTTAAAATTTAAACTTGCAAATCCTCTTGATTCTGCAGGAACATTGTCTGTGCTATTTTTGTTGTTATTTTAGGTTTACGTAATGCACATTTAGAATCTAACAAGTCCGTGTATTTTAAAACTTACAAATTAAGGACATTAAAAGGTTTTTTTTGTGTTATAACCCCCACATATTCGTTTTTTTTTCACCTAATGTGTGAGTAAAAAATCAATTAATTTTTTAGGTTGTTGTCAATTTTGGTGGATGCGCCGGTATAAAATTAATTTCCGTAAACGTGGAATCAATTGAACTAAAAGTAAGTTATTTATTGTCACTGACATTAACAAACTTGTAATAAATTCAAGTTAAACGACTTTGCTTTGCTGAATCGATATGCAAGGATATTTGGAAATAAACAGGGAGAGTACAATCTAATTAAAAAAGTTTTATATTTAGGTCAACTGTAGTTCCGCTCTTGAGTTTATTATTAACCAAAGCGAAACAAAATTCGATTTGTAGCATTTTTTAATAAAAATATTACAAAAATTGATTAACCCACATGTGGTTTGGTTATTCCAAATATTATTTGGCTGTATTTGTTCTATTTTGCAATTTCAGTTTTTGGTCAAGCTGTTTCAGAGCGTTATGAAAACCGGCCCTTTGTGTTAGAATTGTGGTTGGGCGCTTAGTTATTTATTAATATTTTGTGTCAGCTATATGGCGGTGTTGGGCGTTGGCAGTTTTTCATAATGTGCACCGTTAAAACATCCGTTTTATATATAATCACAGGGGTGGTATGTTTTATGTGACACTGTCATGTTCGTTGCACGTTTGAATCAGATTCGTGTCCTATCGGGACACTAAAAACGATATCGTTTCCTATGAAACTCATAATGATACCAATGTGTTACGTTCTCGTGCAATCGGTGTACATTTTCAGCATGCAACTCTATACGAATTACAGACTAATTAATGATTTTTATATTGAATAACCGGCCTTTTTCTTATTATGGTTGTGCTTACCTTCACACTGTGGAGAATTTGAGATTTATACTGCAACAACACGAAAAAGGAAAAATTGAAGGATTTATAGTGCTTATCCTCACCTTTTCCTCACCCACATAGTTAAAAAAATGACAACATACTTGTATAACCCAACATTTTTAACTTAAATTTTAGGGATTTTCAACGAAAGTGCTAGTTTTTAATGAGAAGCTTACATTAATTAATTAACAAAATGTTTCAACTTATTTTTAAAGCAGATTATGTGTCTGTAGCTGGTACGCTGCCAAGTGAAAGATTAAAATACTGTTTAAATTTGCTCTTTGCCTAGTTTAGCTGTGTTTAGCTTTTTGTGGTCTTCTTATTACTTTTTTAAAACTGCTGCTGTTACACTTAAAAGTCGAAAAATGTAATTCCCGATATATTGTACCTATCTAGAATTTATATTAGACAAATTTCATAGTCAATAAATATTTATTGACTATGAAATTTGAACCACTACAACCCTTTCCACAAATTGTATGTTTGAATTACTGTTTATAAAATAATACAGGATGTAAGCGAAATAAGTACATTAACTTTAACCAGTGGTAGAATTCATCAAGACAAACACTTTTTTTATGTACCATTTTTTCAAAATCGCATTTTTTTAAATCATTTTTTCCCCCCACAAATTGACGAGCCTTTTATGAAATGCTCCAACAAAGAAAAGTAACAATAATTAATAGCCGCAACCAAGGTAACCGTTTCAAACGGTAATCTTGTCGACTAGGTAACTTTGCTTCCAGTGGCGTGTAAGAAAATTGTGTAAGATTTTAAAATAATCTTAACTCAAAAACTAAAACGTTTTGAAAAAAAAGTTATTAGGAAAAATTGTTTGTCTTGACGAGTTCTATTTCCAGTTAAAATTAATGTACTTATTTCATTTACAGCCTGTATAATGTGTGTCGGGTTTAACCGTTGCGCTTATTGTGTAAATCAGTAATAAGTTATTGAATATTAACATTAAACTATCGTGCGTTCATTTAAAAACCTGGGCTCAGTTGACTGTGCTTTAAATTTGAACTTGGGAACAGTGTAAGCGGATCCGGAAATAGTAGTTGCCTGCAGTCATTTATCGTTTATGAAAAGTCAAAAAGTTTTGAAGTTAGGTATTTTCCATTATTTTTCCACCCTCGTTTTACTCAGAACTCCATAATTGTGTGTGAGTGAACAGTTTCTTGTGGTTTCAATACCCTGAGCGAATTTTGCATTTTATTTTGTTTTCGTTCGTTGTTCGAGTGTTAAACATGGTTTTTTCACAACAACATAAAATGTTTATGTTGGAATCGTACTTCCGCAACGGAAGAAAGGTTGACGGAATCTGGGAGTATTCTGTTAATGCATGCTTGGAGGAATTCCGGGCAGAGTACCCTGAAGTTGCCTGTGAGTATGAAAAATTTCGCCAAACTCTTACTCTCTGTATTAGGAATTATCGTGAAAATGGTAGTGTTGCACGAAAACAAGGAAGTGGACGTCCCAAAAAACGAATACCAGAAGCAATTGAAAATGTTCAGCAAATTATAACAGAAACACCAAGACTTCGATTCGTCACTTGGCTGAGCAAATTGACCTATCTGTTGGAACTTGCCACAAGATATTAAAACAAGATTTACATTTAATTGCTTATCGCCTCACCTCTGTGCAGGAGTCACATGAAAATGATTTGCCTCAAAGGGCAGCTTACTGTCAATTTTTTTTGGACACTCTGGAACCTAACATTCAAAAAACCTTCTTTTCTGATGAAGCCTATTTTCATTTAAGTGGTTACGTTAATTCGCAAAATATGCGTATGTGGAGCTCAGATAATCCACATTTTTATGTTGAAGCGCCACAATTTGGTATAAAAAGAGTTTGGGCTGCTATCAGTCATCGTAGAATAATTGGCCCATATTTTTTTGAAGGTATTGTTTTAATGTGTTATTACTTGCAGTTCACGCTTTGAATCGTAGGTAATATGAATGCCATAAGATATCGTGAAGAAATATTAACTCCGTTTGTTAATGAATTACATGATGATGAGATGGTTTATGGATATTTTCAGCAAGATGGTGCCACAGCTCACACATCAGGTGCAACAATTCGATTTCTCCAAGAATTTTTTGACAACAGAATTGTTAATCGCAACACACCAAATAATTGGCCTCCGAGATCTTGTGACCTCACACCCTGCGATTTCTTTTTGTGGCCACATATCAAGAACTCAATTTATACTACACCCATAAATGACATTGACGAACTTAAGGAGAGGATAAGAAATAAAATCGAACTTATTAATAACAATCCAGTTATGCTGGAAAATGTTGTTAATGGAATACGGAGAAGAGTAAGATTATATCTTCAAGAAGGTGGTGCTCATTTTCAACATTTATTGTAATTTTATGTATTCCGTTTTGGTTATAACTAACAAGCTTTAATAAATCTGTTGACTCCTCAATAAGCATTTAAACAAGACAAAAACTGAAGTGCAATTTTTCTGTTTTTCTTCCTTCGCAATAAGAATTTATCGACATCATAATGAAATGTTTTCTGTTACATCTTCCCTACAACAAACATGCACTTAGTTTGTTCTTTGACTTACTAGCCAGATTTACTTGAAAGTCTAAATAAAATTTACACCAACTGCTACGATTAAGAATTCCAGTCACAAACCCAGTCATTTATCCAAGTATGTCGGTGTATTTGAATCGAAGGTCTAAAAGTGAAATGAATGCACCAAAATTTTGAAGACAATTTTTTTCCTACTTTTTGAAGTTATGGCTGCCTTGGATCACTGCGCGCATTTCTGCAGTGGTGCTTGATTTAACTTTCAGCAGGTTTTTGAGTTAAATCAAAGAAGATTTTCGTTTGACAATACTGACATTTCGTACTGGCAGTGGCCTCAACGACTGTCAATATTCTACACTGGAAAATTAAAAAACAAAAGAAGATTTCACAGTTTCCTGAGCCCAGGTTTTTATTTGAACGCTCGATACAATGCGTTCAAAAATGGCTGTTCATCAAGTCACCTATGAAATTTGAACGTAACGTGCCGCTTAATTTAAATTGTGAGTGCTGTCAAAGTGACAGATCCGTCAAAATAATGCGAAAAGGCTTCGAATTAATAAGGAAAGAATACACAACAATAAAAAAACACGGAAATATAAAATACAAATCAAGACAAACCCTACACTTGAAACAACTTTCCCGAAAAATGCAAAAAAGTGAGTAAAAAGCTAATTCAAAGATTTGACAGAGAAACTACAATAGTAATGTGGACGAGGCGGCACATTGAATTTGAATTCCATAGTCAACTTGATAAACAACCATATTTGAACACATTGTATAATAATAATAATTCCTGCATTAGTTAGAAAATCCAGTTAGTATCATTATTGATGCATGACTTTGATGTTTTGTTTTAATTCTCTACCAGTTGTTAATTAATTGATTTGTTAACAATCAAAGTGGAAATTGGCCATGATTATGTTACTTACCTGTGAATTTTTCTTAAACACATTTTGCATTTTTAATTACCGTTAACAATAGAATATTTATGAAGAACTAATAAATAGGTAATTTACAATTTTCTGGGAACCAAAAATAAGTTAATTTGAAACGTTAATAAATATTAAATGATTTTTCTAAATATAATACCTATGGATTAGTTATTATTTTAATAATTCTCTGAATCAATAAAATCTTATCCTATAATTTATTGATGCCAACAAGGACACTAACGGGTCCCAATTAGCGATATATCGAAATATCTCAATTAGGAAAAGGTCTCAGGTGCTTCTGTGTTGGCCATCGTTGTTAATATGTTTTTAATAAATCAGGCAGTGTATGTATGAATTTATTCTTAATTGTTTATTTACAAACTTTGTTAAATTAGAAATATTAAAATATTTTTAGATCGATAAAATTCGTTGGTTAGTGATGAAACCAAAAGGGTCAAACTGATTTGCATAAATGTGTTTTTGTGCAAAAATGTATTGAAACGTTAAATGAAAATATAGGGCTCGTTTTAATAACAACTTGACAATTCACATTTTTTTAAATGAAAATAGTCGAAACTGTATTTAAAAAAATTTCAAGTCCTGGCATTAGAAACAGTTTTAAGCTTATCACAGTTTTAAAATTCACAGTAGGTAGCAGTAATCGTGTCACTAGTAGAATTACCAAGAGAATTCAGCTGCATGCAATTCTGTGGAGAATGTTATGTTGCATGTGCGAGTGGATATAAAAAACTAAAGTTTGATGTATTTATCAAACATTAGTTCTAAAATTGCAAATGTTGATATAGAAAAACATTTTCATGTATCTAGGTCTCTGTACAAGACATGCAACAGTGGGTGATATCTAATTTTACAACAAATTTGCTTTTGTTGTTAAAAATTTATTTTGAAACTTTGGAGAACTATAAATTTATTTATTTCTTAAGTGTTCATAAAATTCTTTTATACGCTCCATCGGTTTTACTTGATAACAGTTTAAAACGACGTCGTTTGACGTGACATTGCAACGTGTACAGGTTATTGGCGTTCCGAAAGTACCTTTCGTGCTTTCTTCTTCATCCCTCGAGGTTTTAGACCGTCTGTAAGTTTTTGTTGTCCTATTAAACGAAAAAAGCTATGCGTTCTCCCCTTTTTCAGCGAACAAAAACCGAACCGGCAGTCGAAATAAATTTGCTGATAAATATTTAATGAGGCTGAATTACGTATTTAAACCGAGGAAATTGCTTCAAAGTCATATATTGGCCGCATTTATTATGGCACATTTAAATTACTTCAGAGACACGGCGGACCCAAAAAACTCGACGAAATTGTCATTCGACTGTCGTCCACAAAATAGGAACTTTTAAAGTTGGATGTTGATGGCCCAGTCAAGAAAGTGCTTATATTTATTTACGAATCAAGGGAGTGAAGCAATCTCACACAAACGAGCTTCGCGCTAGAATTTTAATCTGTAATTGTGTGACCTGTTAGTTTTTACTTTCATATTTATCCCTTTACAATAGAATGCAGGATAATCAAACAGAATATTTAGTTTCAAAATTCTATTCTTAATTAGATTTTAATTTTTGTTTTCTTTGTCGTTTGCGCTATGTAGATTTGTAATGTTTACGGTAAAACTTGGAACGCTTTGTATGTTGCAGGGCGGGAATTGTTTTTGCACAAGGGATGAAAGTTTGGTGTTTGCGGTCGATAGTTAGTGAGTAACAGGTTACAATGCGTGCATTGGGTTATGAAGTGTTTTCGGTTGACAAACGTCCGTGGCATTCCTGCGAGTGTATTGGGTATTGAACATTCCCGGTCACCAGACAGTGCTTCGATATTGTGGGTCGAATCCTTTCGATTACACCACTCTTGGCATACACAATCAAATATTTCCAGATGGAGCGTTTCCAGAAATCCAGTTATATGTACGATTAAATTAAATGCTAGTGTAAGATGTGTATCATGGGAGGCTTATAACAAGAAGTAGGATGATATTGCTACAAATGCGGCTGTTTCTATGACATCGCACGGCGTTGGGAGTTGAGAGGGCACTTCACGATTAATTTGGAGCCAGAATGATGTTATGGAATTTATTTAAATTGAATGCGAATTGTGTTTTATTGAGTTTTATGAAATTTTCGCCCTTTACACGATCTCAAATTGCTTCGAGGAAGGAAACAAAAAACTTTCCAATATAATCTAATTAGAGTGGTTTGTTTAAAAATGCCTTGAATCTACATTGTGATACGCGTTGACGGTGGACGTGTTCATAAAATAAAATCTTTTGTGGTTTTGGACGTAAAAGCACCGATATATCTACAAACATATGTTACATTGAGACCGTTTGGTGATTTATGGATTTCGGCTTTCTGTTTACGTATCCAATACCTAAGGCATTTCTTTAAAGATTTGGCCTGAATAGAAAGCAGAAAGTGTGGGTTCAAATAATCGTGTGACCATTTGTACCACAATTTGTAACTTATAAGTGTAAAATTGCCTTTCACAAATTTTACATATCGGTTTATTTACAGAAAGCCGATTGGAGAACTCATATTATTTAATAAATTCAAATAATTTTTTTTACACCTAAATATTTAAGCAAGTTCTTGCATTATTGACACCAAACACATTTGGTGACGAAAATAAACACAGTTTTGAGTTTGTCTAACTGCTGCCTTTCTCTTGTACATAAATAATAGATCTGGTTGCTATATCGATAGCCACTAGGTAGGTGTACTTGTAATAGTTGTCTGATTAATTCATAAGTAACCTGTTGTGATCTATTTTCAGAACGTATTGTAACAATACGAGCTACAAGAAAAAAATATTTTAATTACTTGTTGTGGTTTTGTTGTATTAATGATTTTACTGTGTTTCGGAATGATTAAAATCCATTGCTTTTGTATCGGTAATTTTTATAACAAAATTTTTTATGAGATTTTACACAAAAATAAGATTTATAAAACGAAAGTATCGCACGTGATTGAGGCAATTTTTTTTTAATGGGTAGGTAATTATGATGCGAAAAATGTAACAAAATATTTCTTGGAAGAGAACATTAGAGGGAATAGTCGTGATAACAGCTGTAAATTACCCCAGATTTTGTTTAGTGTTTTTTTTAAGTTTTATGTACAAGTATTTGTTAGTAGATTACCGTTTGAACATATATTCTTTAAAAATGTATCCAGAGTTTGGGAAAGAAAACTCGCGTTGAAGTATCAAAATTATATTTCTGTGGTGTAATTTTCAAAATTTTCTTCCTAAAAACACAAGGGGACAAGCGCCAATGTGTTAGAAATCTTGCTAACGAATAAAAGTAATACGTTTTATGTCCATAATTTGTACAAAATATCGAAGACTATTCAATTTTTCAAAATTTCCAATCGAGTAGTATAGTGTAGAAGTGTATAGCGCTTAAAATTCCCCAAACCGCACACTTTGCACTTGTGTGGTTATAATAACCCTTCACTCCTTGCTTTCAAGTGGCATTACTTCCACCTGTGCAAAATATAATTACTTGGTACATAATCAGTTATTATTATATTCTACATATTGTATAAACTTAGAGTTTAAATACAGCTTTTAATAAGAAACATTCCCTAAACATAATAAAAAATAATTAACTACTTAACCGTGACTTAAAATTTTGGTCAGAAGAAAGAATTTTACATTTTATCAAATGAAAATGACTTTACCAAATCAATAATGGTCTTTTAATTTTAATTTTAATTTAGAAAATTAATGTTTTTGTTATTGGTATAGACGTACTAAATTTTGCAAGTTTGAATTTACAAACCACGACAAATACTTGGGTAGTTGTAAAACACGAATTGTCAGTTGAATATTTCACTTACTTGTTTCGAAGGCTTTGCATAAATTCAGTGTTAAAGCTGAGAGAAACAGGAACCCAAACTCATTGGAAATCCACATCTTGATTCACTGAAGGTCACATGAACCTGAAACGTATAACACGTTAATATTAAATGTTGTGATTATTCTACCAAATGTATTGGTTCCTAAGAACATATCCCGAGGGATTTCCTGCTCCGTCTTCTGAACAGTAAGATAATTATTATGATACACTCCTTAACAAATATTCCTGTTGCTTTACCAAATAGGGCGCTGTTATTCGGCAAAGGAGTAAGTTAACTAGTTTCCGATTTTGTGAATAACAAATTGTTTTTTGAAAATTAAAATTCTGGTTAGTTTCAGTTCCCTTGGTTGGGTTTTGGGCTGTAGGCGCGTAATAAATGGTGGTTAGGTGAAAAGTTTATAGGTGTGTAATCGATGATTACAATAAGGGTGCGTATTTTTTGTCTGGATTCCGCAAGGACAATAAATCGGGTTTAGGCCCGAAAAGGGGATTTTATGGAGTTTCCAAAGTGCAGCGATGTTTTTGTTCCTGGAATAAATGACCTAATTACTGTAACGAATGTTTTAGAATGATTCCAATTCAGAGTTCGCGTGACCTATCGTCGAAAGCTCTCACATGTGATTTTTCGATTTCTAATCAATAAAGAGGGTGGTGTTATCGACACAAAACATTAATCGCATCTCGTCTGAAAACGATCTTGTTCTGCCGGCGAATATTTAATCCATTGTTTTCCCAATTTCACCACGAGACGGACGAACGATGCTAAAAGTTTGATAGAGCCGGAAGGCTGACCAGACGATGCAAGTTTAAAAGGGTTCTTGTATCACGTCGAAGACCACCAACTAGATGTCCATTAGCTCTGGTTCGCGCCGGAAAATACGACTTTGAATATTTAAAGTTTTCTCTCTGTGCGCGAGAAAAACGCAACCACAAACAAATAAAATCCCGCTGAATAAATTGCATGTGGCTGCAGCGCCGCTCTTATGATTTCGATAATGAAACCGTAATTCAAAGCATCTCGCTGCTGTGATTAAACTCAAGTTTACCAACTTCTAATTGCGAGGTTGGAAAATTGTTTTGGATTTGAATTTTGACAGCGACTCGTGTTAAAATGCAAACAAAACATCCACTGCCCAACTATAAAATAACTTTACTCGTGGGAGAAACTATTTCCTCGCTTCCGCAATATTCATATCTCCCATACACGTATGCTTACGATTTATAATTTAAAGTATCTGAAAAATTTTCATAATTACGGCTTTAAATTTTAATGCGAAAAGTGGCAGCGTACTTTATATTGTGCTGCAACAAGTTAAATTATATTTAAAATAATGTTTTAACACAAATAGTTAATTTGCAAATTAAGGTAAAAGTTTGCGAAATAAAAACTCAACCAAACTATATTTTACAATAAAGTATGCAAATTAAGCGTATCTCAACACTAACGAATTAAATTAACACACAGAAGGATTTTATCTACTCCACTTTAGAAGTTTTGACTTGACATAATAAATAAAGATACGTTTTTATAATCTTAATACAAAACTGAGAGAATTTTGGTATTACTAATAAATAAATGTAACCACACTATGTTTTGCAAAATTACAGTAATATTGACTGAATTAGAGTATTGAGAAGCATATATGAAAAAAGTAATTAAAGCTCAGTTCATAAAACATCCTATAAAAAAAACTTCGGTCTTTTACAATTGGACCAGCAATTAATTAATGATTTCTTCTTTGTAAAGGTTAGACTAAGCATTCCTATAGTTTTGATGATCCTAGCTACGTAGAAATGCCTTTTTTGAATTCCTTGGAAAATAAAACAAGAAACTCATTTTGCTTAGAACAAAAACCTCCTTAAAACATGTATTGATTAATATTTTAAAAATGCATATTTCAATCTGTGCGTAGGTATTTTCTTTATTTTCTTTCAGTTTGATTTAGGACCATTGAATTTAACATGCTTTTATTCCTGAAACGGTTATATGGACTGATTATTGCATGAAAATGTAAATTTTTTGCTAACTATTGAGTTTAAATCGGTGGATTGTATTGTTCCATTAGTATTTACAAAATTTTAATATTCTAATTATCTCATGACTGCGTTTTTAGCTCAGCTAAAATAATAAATACTGCAACGTGATGGGTATACACTTAATATTGTTTACATTTAGCGCAATTACAATGTTATTGTGACGGTGTAAACACAAATAGTAATAATTGATATTTACATTGTTGCTTCAAATAATTGTCAATTCTGTAAAATCATGACTGAAACAAATTTAACAAAATTGCAAAGTTCAGTGCCACTTCACACAAGTTTGATTTATTAGTGAGTTTAAGTTATATGTAGATGTAATTTAGATAAAACTTTCCGACAAAATTTATTCCTGGTACTTTACAAGTACCTTGGAGCGTGTTTTTTCAGTGAATGCGACAGTTTGATGTTTTTTTGGCAATAGCTGAAAGTTCCCATGCGAATATTTTTCATTAATTTTAAACAAAATGAATAATTTATAGCTAACCAGCGCCCTCAAAGAGAGATTATCGATTTTTCATTTATATTCTTTGCGTACCTACATCTTTTTCTTGACGCGTTCTCGAGAGGATGTTCCCTGTGAGAATCTCAAAGTGGGGTTAAATAGAGGAGTGTAAAATAGAAGGGGCGTCAACTAATTGAAACCGCAGAAGGTCGAATGAGACCGTCTTTTATCCGGTTTATTTAGGCGAGTATTGTTAAGATTATTGCCGTTGTTCTTAAAGAACTGGCAAAACTAAAGTTTATTACTTAATGGGCGTGTCTTTCGGCCTTTGTAAATCGCATTTTCCGTCGGAAAAGCATATAGAAAGCAATTCCATTAATTTTCCCTCCATCTCGTTCCCACTGCCGAACTCGTTCAAATATTCCTTTCAGAGTGACGGGAACGTAACCACCTGCAGGTCTGCATTCTATAATCCGCCAGTTTCCGCTATGTATCGTGTAGCTCGCTCAGCCCCAGCTAAAGCGAAAGCTAACTTGTAAGCTGATAAAACAATCAGTTTGCCTCAAACGCTCTAGTCGATAGGGTTTTCAAGTGAAGTGGTAATGGCATTGCCCTGGCGACTCCAGAGGTCCCTGTCCGTAACCGCACGCTCTGACCCGTCAGCCACTCCAGCCGCCGTCATTAAAAGTGAAAATTATATTTCGAGGAGTTCATAAATTTCTCATGAACCTCTAATGAAATCATGAATTATTATTTACGAGGCTACTCTCCAAAGCTAATTTCATTAAACGAATTCAGCTGAAAAATGACATTTTACCACTTTCCGCTTCACCCCAGAAGATTTTTATCTTGTTTTCTAGTCAATTCACAGCTTCTCGCCGAAAAAACATCAAACAAAAACGCGCGCATATTTTTAAGCCCGGCACTCATTCTAAGCAAATTTCATCTATTGCGTTATTAAAAAATGGAAATAATCTTTAGCTGCAAAGTGACAAAGAAACTTGCATTCGCTTTGAATATATATTCGGTGTTAGAAGCACGTGAGGAATTTGAATAAATTTGCACGGGATAATCAACAGAAATATTCCAAGTCTAGGGAGACAGTTCTATTATCCGCCTAATAACAATTTGTAACAGAATTTTTGTTTTTACCCAATCAGTACAATAGTATCGTCAACTGCTTAAGAAACCTAATGATGAAGATTTAGAATAATCAGATTTGACGTGAAAAATTTGTTTAATTTTTGGGTGGTATTTAATTCAGCTGAGCCACATAGACTAAGTGCAAATAATAATACTAATCCCAGCTGTAATTGTTAGAAAATCACAAAATTAATCCACAATTGCATTGTTTTAAGTATTGTTAATTTTGTCTTTAGACATTCATTATAAACTATTATTTTTTTATAAGATGAAAAACCAGTTTTGAATCAATTAATTATGTAAAAAACAAACGCAGTATCAAGTGGTAAGAGTAATTAGCATTTTTGATTGTATCTAAAGAAATTCCAGAAATACACTACACAGTACTGTAAGTGCAAAATGGTGGATGGCCTGTCGTTTTTTATGTTAAAGTATGTATCTAAATATGAGTACTTGTTAATCAGTTAGTTTGTAAATACTCTTACAACAGTGCTTTTTTAAAACAAGCGTAATTTTGATCTTTACTATTTAAAATACGATAATGTAAAAATGGTGGATGCGCCGGGTGAGTCAAATTATTATTTAAGTATTTATTATTAATCAGTTTCTTAAATGTATTACAACTGTTTTTGCTACATTGCCAAGAGTATGGGTACTCCTGTGGACACCCATGACTATTTTGACTCACATCCCATGTTGGTAAGTCACAAAAATTGTCAATCTTTAAAACTTTTAGATAGTAGTAGATTATTTCATAAGGGGTAAATGTGATAGTTTATGTGGGGAAGCTGAATGTTTATTTTGCCGAATGCAATGAGGCAAATAATTCAGCTGAGCCACATAAACTCACATTTACTCCGAATAAAATATACTATTTTATCCGCAAACGTATTGATGAAGAGTAAAGAGCAATTTTGAGCAACACTAATTCAAAGGTAAATGAATAAAATAATCAGGAAGCTTTGCACGTGAATCATTACCATAAGAATATTTATAAGCAAACGTCAGTCTCGGATTTTTGTGTTGAGATTTTCGAATGTGTTAAGTATTAAGTGCAGTGACTCCCGTTTCACAATGAGGGAATCATCACCTCTTGAGCGAAGCAGCAAAAGACACAAGAAAGTGAAAACAATGGTAAGTCATGATGACAGACAAAAGTAAAAATCGCTTTATCAAATAAAAATGATTTACCACATGTCCGAAAAAAGTGGTCTGAGAACTAGATCTTTTACCTGAGCCATTCTGTCACAAATGTTGCCAGTTTTGTGACGTTTGCGGATAAAAAATATTTAGGTACTCTCTCACCGAAAAGTAAAACTTTTACCTGTGACATTTAGTCACAAAAAGTGTGGCACTTGTGAAAATTTTGGATTTAGTAATAAATACGAGAACGATGATCAAATTTAAAATATTAATTATTATTGAAGTGATTGAGAACGACTGCATCAGCTGGTTGGAAAGTGTTTTTCTAGCATTTTGTAACACTGCGCCTTGATACAGTTTTGCTTGACAAACATTTTGAGGTTCAATCTAATTGAAAACTTTTACTTAATAAAATTCAAAATTGTCAATAGTGATTCTGGGTGATTTTGTAGAACTCTTGTCGTTATCATAACACAAATCTCTTTTTTTTAATTTTTATTAAGTAAATAAGACTTAAAGCTACACTAGTTTTTTGATTGTTTTTTTAATTTTTTGTGTTCTTAGTAAAACAAATCTTCCTTACTAATATAACGACTCGTATGAAGTAAAAAGTAACTTTTAAAGTGGACATGTTTTTATTGCAATCAAAACTTAATTAGATATTTCCTTCGATTTTAAGATCCTGAACAAGTAAGATTCATGCGGGTTTTGTACTGACAAGTTAAAACTTTCTATTTTTTACTTTTTACATGTTGAAATATTTATTATAATTTACAACGCGCTAGAGAAGTACACAGTTTTGTTTAAACAATTTTTTTATTTAATATTTAATTGCTTGTTTGCTTCAACCAAATATTCGTTCTATCAAAATTAACGTTTGCTCTTTGAAACAAAATAACCGTTACAATGAAGCATTTATTTTTTAATGATGGAATGATGAAATAAATTTGAATAAATTTTATTTAAACACTTCAGCGTCGTCATGTGCTAAAACTTTAAATGAAATAAAGTTTGAAATAATATTTTTCACTTCAAAAGTGCTTTCTAGCATCAAAAGTATAGTGATCATTCTTTGTCCGATATCCGACCAAAATTCTCTATTTATAAGTGTCCAAACTTTTTATTTAAAAAGTTCCTTATTTTTCCATAAACTTAAAAGTGTTCATAAATTACATTACTTTCATTTTCTATTTTCTGAAGCGGTGAGCTAGCTGTATGAACTAGCAAGAAACATGAGCAATAATAGTCTCTCAGGAACTCTTATTGATGATTGAGACGTGTTTCTCTCCCTTCTGATGACCAATGTCTAATTCAATTTGTCATTTAATAAAACTTACGAAATATTAATGATACGTCTTGGAAGTAAACAGCGCTCTCTAAATATATTGGTAACACAGGCCAACAAATTTGAACAAAGTTTCCGTAACATTGATGAAATTACCTTCTCTGTTTGTGATTTTTCACCCTGATTTCGAAAATGTTTACAAAAATGTCTCATCACGTATCATTCGTATGTTACCAATTTCGTTCTGACACCCATGTTAAGGTAAAAGAGTATTGAAAATAATTCAACTATTTAATTTATTTTATTATGAACATACAATATTTTCGTAAACTAACTTTAGGGACATTAAAGAAGTCAAATATTACGATAAAACATTTTCATTTTTTAGGGTCAGTTTTATTAGTTTTATTGTCGAGTTTAAAAGCCAACAGTATCGCCCATCATGGAAGTGTCCTAGCGGCTCTGATACCGTTTTTCTATCTTTCTGATGTTTTGACGGAACTTTTCCCCTTGTTCCTCACTGACAGCCCCAGATTTGTTACAAAAAAATCCAAGTGGGAATGCAAAAAATGTATTTTTAGGGGCAATTTTCAAAATAACCTATACTTTTGGTAACTAGTGGTAATTGACAGACTGAAGTGTCCAATAAACAATGAATAAACAATTGCGTAACCATAGCAACGCATTCTAATTTGATCTGAGCTCTTAATAAGTCAGGAGCTGGACTTAAATACCTTATTGGTTGAAATTGGTAGAAAATGCAACAAATAAACGGTACGTGTTGTCATTTTGTGATTTAGGAAGTAAAAAATTACTATTGACCAAATTTTCATCAATGTTACTGAACCTTTGTTGACCTGTGTAATCAAAATTAAAAACAAAATTAAAAAATTAAAACTCGGAATTAATCAAATCTCTCAAAGGTAGCTCGCTATGTTTAAATGATAAATTTTTTAAGAATTTCGATATTAATATTGTCGCGTTTCAATGAAGGGAAATAGTTTAGTTGATAAGTTATTGTTTATTTTGAGTCTAGAGCTTTAATTTTGAAACAGAGGCAAGTTAAGGAGGGTTGTTTCCATGCAGCGGCAATCTGAGTATCCCATCAGCTATTGTGGTTTTAATGTAGACACTTAATTAATTTTTACTGCTAATGAATGCACCTGAACCTGAACAACGCATGAAATTGAAAATAATTCTGGCGCGGTTCAGCAGGGTTGAAGTTGTTTATAACGTGGCAACACTGAACGTAATTGCTTGGGCGTATTTACATGTGTAATATTGACAATGCCTCTGCCGATAAACGGCCAGTGCATCCCATATGGGACACAAAGGATCCTCGGATAGTTAAATTATAACTAGCCCAATATGCGGGCCCGACTCTGTAATTCAGACATGGAACTAGAAGAGCTGAAAACCTCATAAGAGTCTGCGATTTCATGTCCTGATTACGTCGACTTTCTCCACGCAATTTACTCGAAAATCTCTTCTCCAATATGTAAACGGTTCCTTCTATTTTATGCGGCATAGGTATATAAAAACGCACGCACGCGAAATTATTTTTTCTTTTATGAAGCTTCTTTTTTCTCGTCGCTGTTCTCGCGCAAATACGGACGTCTAATGCCTCAATCCCTGCATCGTGAACATTCAATTGGATGGTGGCTAAATGAATGTTTGACTTGAAGTTTTCACACATGAACACTTCTGTTTAGATTGAGCTTTGGTTTCGACGAGCAGGAAAGCTTTGCAATTTGTAAATTCTTCAGCAACATGCTATTTGTTTTAATATTACATTTTTTTAAACGAAAACAAAAACTGGACGCTGTATTGCTGAAAAGCGAAAAAGTGTTTGATCGTGAAAATTTTAACAAAATTAATACTGAATATTCTTTTGTAAGCACGTTGGGGTTTTATTAATTTTACGGTACGTAATATGCAAATTTTTATCATACAATTTAATGTGCATATTCATGTTGTTATCTGCAAATCTGCGGTATTAAAGTTTAAATATTTATTTAGGCAGTGTTAGCAACAACAGATCTAAATGAAAAAACTTTATAAAATTGAAACAGAACATTCAATTTTTTCATCGCTTTATTTCAGCGTGAATTAGCCCATAGTTTGTTAATGCGCTTGTGTTTAAATATTGGTGAAATTAGTCATCCTAGATTATTTGTCCAAATTTTACTATATACGTTATTTTCCAATGTGCCCGTTTTTGTGTTTGTAAACCCTTTGAAATTTCGAACAGTAACGACCTAATGAGCCAACAAAAGCGGAGCTTCCAATCAAATCAGTAGTGTGTAGTGTTTCCGATACAAATGCACAAACAAAGCAAATACAACAAATTCACATTTATTTGTCTGATTTTCCGTTCTCAGTATTTCCTTGAACTTTCTTATGGTTGTTATTTATTTGTAAGCTTCGTTAAGTAATTGGGAGCAGCGATCCTAGAGAAATAATTTTTGAGGTAATATTTTTTATCAATTTACTGCTTTTCTTAATTGGGGTGGGTATTATAGAAAAATGAAATTTAAAGAAGTTGTTGTCGTTTCATTTCTAAGTTAATCAGGTTTTTAATAAATGCGACATTACTTCAGCTTTTCAGTTAATATAGAATAGTGGGGACAATAAAACTAACAGGCAATCTAGTGGTGCTTTTTAGATGAATAAAACGTTAATTTTTATTGCCTCTTCAGGAAAATTTAGTTACGACAGCTATGAAATGTAGTCGTAAATTATTATATTATATTATATTTTTAGAGCTGGTTATTTGTATCAAACTGAAGGAACTAGATTAAATTTAAATATGCTTTTACAAATTAATGTAATGTTTGTGCCATGCCATACCATGCGTTTAACCACTTAAAATAAGTGAACATTATAACAAGGACAATAGAAATATTTCATTATTCATAACAAAACCTAATAAAATAAATGTATGGTCACATTTTGGGAAAGCACAATTCAATAAAAATTCATCTGAATTATTACTTGTTAGTTTCTTAAAGTGCTGAAATATTAGTTGTGGAAATTGGTCAAAACACAACATTTTTAACTAAACGATTTTATTTCCTTTTGTGTTAGTTAATTACAATCTCTCAATTATGAATGCTAATTTTTAATAAAATGCACCAATTTGCTCCGTAAAAACAAATTATGCAAAATTACTGTTGAAATGAAAAGCGGAATTTATTATCCGTGATTACATTATAACTAACAATCGATGAAAAAATTCAATTGGTGAAAATTAATTTTGATTAGAAGTAATTCGTTAAATTACCCGACGTGAAAAAATGAAAATTAACTGTGAAAGAAGGTTGTTTTCTTATTAGAAACCACAATTGGTTTCAATCCTCGTAAAGATTATAGCTGCAAACATTTGAAGTAAGCAGACAATAATGAAGATTGGATAGTCTAAGTGGAAATGAACTTTGTACAAGTTCCGTTGATGCGAGAAATAAAGTGAGGCAAACCAAGAAAGTTATTTGCAAGAAGTTTATTTCTAAACATGTAGAGAATCACGATACATCTGCCAATCAAGAAATAATTAAGCTAGATTGTAAATGTTTCTTTTTGAGAATATCATCAAACAATTTATGAGCGAAGTTTAGATAAAATCATAACTGTGTCTGCTTAAAGAGAATAATGTATAGTTTATAAAAGCGATGTTAATAAAGCCACCCTTAAAATAACATACATGGACTATTACGAGGAGCCTTAGTTCCGTGGCGTTCTAATTACGACGGTAATCACGGCATACTCTACGCTGAAAAAATGTGAGATCATGCTAATTTATTATTAAGCAAGTGTACACTTCGTGTAGCTGAAAAAAGTCTATGTAGGAGAAGCACAGTTATTTTCGATGCCACTGTTTTGCTTTAAAACCATTTCCAAGAAATTTCACGGCAATATTAGTGACACACGAGAATGATATGTTCATTTAAAACGTCCGCCTAATCTGATGAAAAACGTTTTTCTAAATAATTTGTGCACGTAACTTATCTAAGACAGTTAAGATGGATTGTTCCAGTTTACTGAAACGAAAAATTGCTTAGTGTTGACACATTAACTTTCTAATAAAATTGCAAATTACAAATGATGCCATAATTCTTCAAACAACAATAATAAATGCAGTATTTATGTTAATGTTTGAGTTAATATTAGGAACCTCGTAAAATCACCATCAGCTTTAATTTACACTTCAACTATAAACAGAAATAAGCGAATCATAACTTTTAAATGGAAATATGGAGACACATTTTCACATTGATCTGCATAGTTTTCTCCTTTAGTTTGAATAATTTGAAGTTACTCAGAGTTATTGGCTTCAAAAAGTCATTTCTTTTTTTTATTGCTTTTAATTTTAATTTAAGGTTTTTCAATTTTTATATTAATTTTACCTAACTCTCATTAATTGACAGCTTTTTACAACTGGATTCCCTATTTGTGTCCGTTGTTGCGAGGTTTTACTGTAACAATTTTGGTATTGAATAGAAAAGAATAAAAGTTCTTTATGAAAAGCTAACTGCGAGTAAAATCAAACAGCTGTGGGCGTATCAAACTGGTAATTCAGTCATTAACTTCAAATAATCCGGAAATTGATGATTAAATGAAATTGATTAAAGCAAATTTTGTTAAAGTTAACTTGTATATAATTTTGTTGAGGTGTTGACTATTTTTTATTTGCATACAATTTATCAACATTACCAACATTAAAACAACCATTCGGTCTTCATTTTTTATAGAAAATTGTAGCTTTATTAAAGAGGTTCAAGTCCTGTATTATTTGAATATTTTATTTCTTACCTTACAATGTATAAGTTATGTAAAAAATCTCTTAAATTATTATTATAGATACGTATCATATAATTTACTAGGATTTGGATTTTATGTCGAAATGAAAGCATTAGAGAAGCGATAGAAAAAGAGAAAAATGAAATATCATTCTGATAAATTAGATTGAGATGATTTGGTTTACATTTGACTAATGCATCAAAAACTTCTTCCTTAAAGCCAACAGAGAGACAAGCAATTATGTTCTTTGTTTGGTTAAGCTAATATCGGTTTAAATATTCCTACCTAAAAGAACAAGAATATTTCGTTATTCTCGGTATTGCGGAGCTTTTCTTTCTTGAATAAAAAGTAGCGGGAAGAAATGTCACCGTATTGTTTACAGTGGCATTTTTCATATTCCAGCTTTTGGCTAATTAAAGATCTTGCCTCGGCATAACGTCTAGGAATATTAAACAAAGGTTGAGACAGTTATTTTGCTCATCTAATGAATACTATGAAATATGTTTAATGCTGTATTAGACAGCGCAGCTAACTTTATAAAGTTGGTCGCGGGAACTTGTTTGCATGCGAGATTAAAAAGACGTTTCAAGTTTTCGTAACAATCCTCCCAGGTGAGGAAAAGTACGTTCCGTGACGTGGGAAACTGGGAAATCATTTAATTTTCCTCGTAAATAACGTATTCTGCTTTCCGACGTTTTCCATTGTTAGTGAGTCCTTTTGAGACCGCGGAAAGAATTTAATGAGTTCCTTAATGCGATGGCGATGTTTTATTGATGAACATCAAACGATTAAAACTATCATTACCTTCTTTTACAACAAAAGATCTGAAGTGTCTGAGCGAGCAGTTGTTTTTAATTAACTCGCTTTTGTCTCTCTTAGCGTTTGCTTAGTCAGAACGACATCTCTTACCTTGTCTTCCTGCAGTGGTGTCGTCACAGATAAATTACGAGCTATATTTCACCGTATTGAAAATGAACGTGTAACATGTCACGACTTTAACGGATAATTTAGTAACAGTTCCGGTGCCTGTGAGCGAGCGTCGGTAACTGAGCGTCGTTTCTAACTACCATCGATTTTAAACAAGAACGCGCCGCGAAGATAGACGCTGCCGTCGCGGTGCTATGCGTCGGCCACCGTGCGCTACAATCTCACACTGTTGCGCTTACTCTCCCTAATAAGCAAACTTACATTATAATACATCTACAACGGAAATAAAAGCTCCGAGAGCAATGCGACAAGTGTAACGTGCCGGAGAAAAAAACTACACCAAACAAACCTGAAAAAATCCTACATTGTCGTCTGCTAATGACTTCTTCGCATTAGCTACTTGTCGCTGGAATCATAACAGTGCACTTGGAAAAAAGCTCTCAGCTCTGATGCAGATTCATATAAATTAATTTAAAGTTATAACAAGCATTTGTCGGCTATTCAAACTCTCTGGATTCTAGTCAACTTAAAATTTATTTGCTATATCAGGTTGGTAAAACTACAAAAAAGGCTCGATAGAACCTAAAACGCAAAATAAAATTTACATCAAGTGATCAAAACATTTCTTTTTGTAACTTGTTATACTAATGTACGAAGCTTTGTGCACCATTTATAAGGCCCGGTTGCTCAGTTCGAGTTTAAACCGAGTTTAACTAAGCTTAAGCTTAAGTCGGCACCGAGTGTTGCTCAGTTACGAAATATGGACTAAGCCAAAGCTTAGCATTGGTTTAACTAAGCGGTCGATGTTGGCCGCTTAAGCATTGGCTTATCTCTAAATACTTTTAATATTAACTTTATTAATATACATAACTTTATAATTTTATTGAAATTGTTAACAGATGAATAAAAGAAACCGAAGTAGCAATTTTCCGCTCAAAGAAAATAAATTTGGTTAATTTTATTCAACTAACACTAGAGTGTAAAAAAGTTACTTGCTTTTGTTCGATGAAAAAAATAGACCATGGCCCAAATTGCATTAAGATTTAATGCAACAGCAGACACCCATAGAGGAGCTGCTACATTACAAAAAATATGCGACAATTAAAAATTTTATGAAATATGCAGAACAACAATGTTATAAAAAACAGACTGGTGGAGGGCCATCTAGCCCATATACTACTTACTTTCACAAATGTGTAAAAAAATTGCTTTTAATGATAACTAGTGATAAGGAACCAATAAATTACCGAATTCGACAGTGAATTTGCTGATGATGCACAGAAACAGCTTTTTTTTAATAAATTTCAGTTCAGTTTGAGTTAAACTTGTGATAAACAAATAAATTTGAACAATAACAGTAATGAGTGGAGGGCTATGGCAACAACATGTTGTAAGTTAGTATATTAAAAAAAAAACTAAAAAAAGTATAATGATAATAATTTACTTACTTATTTTTACTCTAGTATTAAACATTATTTTTTTAATTGCTGCAGCAGAATCCGGCAGTCAAGGAAAGAATGATATTAGAAATTACTGATATGTAAATCTTATATGATTTTAATTATAACACAAATTTTTAAACAGTTAAATTATTTATATAAAATTGTTATACTTCAAAACTGAGGACGCCCAAGTCTTTAAATGCACAAAGGCAACAAATAAACTGTGCAAATCAATTTATTGCTGTGCTCTGAAAGGAAACGATGAATTGAATTTTTTCAGAAGGAAGCACAATTTGAATATGGCGCGCATGAAAAAGCTCCATGAAATAAGAAAAAAAACATTCTAGCAATTAATAATTATATTGAGATACATTTTTAAACATAAGATTCATATTATAGCGATATTGTTCCTCCAATGTACTAAAATAATGATAAATGATGATATTATTTCATCTGAACCTAACTTTTCAAAATCAGAACTGTCAAAACAAAAACTCGCAAGCAACCTCTTACTTGAAGTGCGCAAGCGTACAGTACTACCAACCGCATAAGTGACAAGTTCAGCGCGGCTTAGCTAAACTTTCCACTGAGCAACACAACTGTGGTTTAAACTTAGTTTAAATTTAAGCCGAGTTTATGTAAGCCAAAGCTTAAGCTCGAACTGAGCAACCGGCCCTAAGTGTATAAACAACTAGTGTCAGTAAAGGTCTATAAGAAGGTAACTGATGTAAAAATTTAGTAATAATTCATACCTAACATAGATTTGCAAAAACTGGGTAAAGTAGTGAGCAGAGCTTTATGATCTGGGCCATAATGACGACAAAAATTGTATTAAACATTTTGTCTAATTGTACTACGAAAATTGTCACTTTTTTTAAACTACTGGGGACAAATATTTCTTCCATAAGATTTTTGAAGTCTATAGAACTTAATAAGTTATGCAAAGATTTTAAGAGGCATGGTAAAGATCAAAAGAAGCCAAATAACTCAACCTTCTAAGAAACAATCTCGATATAAGCGCCGCGACAGCAGATTACATTTTTAACCACTTTATTAAAAAGTTGTTTTTAACTTTACAACTTTTTTAAACTGTCATGTATTCGTAAAATTTATTATTTTTTCGCGGCCGTTCTAATGATTTTTTTCTTTAAAAATTTTCAAAGTTGGTAGACCATTATTTGGTGCATTAATGGCCAAAAGAGTAAATATGGGCTGATTTCATAATTACAGTTTTGCATACTTTTGGATCAAGTTTTGAACAGATTTGGGATTGATCTGTATTTTTTGTGACGCCAGCCAAGTGCAGCCTCACACTCGGTGGAATTTCTGACGTCACGAAGGCAACGAAGTGAGCAAAGCAACGGTTTATGCTAAAACTTAACTTAACTTTTTACAAATTAAACCTAAACTGTACAAAATTATTTACATTGCATTTTAATTATAAAATTTCAAAATACAAAAGATTGCGGTCAGCAACTCAGCACTTTGCTGAGTGCAGTCCAATCAATTGCTTAATTTTGGCAATAAAAAAAATTTCCACATCAGGAAATGAAACTTTGGAATCCCGCCAGAAATCGTCGACCACAACTTGCAACATTGGCAATATTCCTGACCTGAATATTGCCTTATGTGGTCAATTTAAATTTGAAAAAAAAAGATGTTTAATCGAGATTAAACATTCTGGCGGGACTCGGGCGAAGAGTGAACTGATTGGGTTGTTGTTCGGTCCTCTTCGTCTCGTCTTGTTGTCGGTACCTATGAGCTGTTGATCAGGGGACTGGTAAAGTATTTTCCTGCAGGTTTTGGTTTTGGTAACCCTCTGGCCTCTGCAGGAAGTTTGGTTACATGAGCAGAAGGTATTAGCTCATGTAAGTTGCCGCGGCGGAATGTCAGGAGTAAAGGTACTTGGAAAATAACCAAATTGTAGGTAATTTGGTTAGTGTCGACATCTTCATTTCTCTGTCTGGCGGTAATTTGTTTCTTCCTAAATTTGGATCGAGTTTTCTTCCGTCCTTGACCGCGGCTATTTCCTCGGTTAGTGTGATGAGCTGAGTCGTCATTACTATTTCCATTGTTGTGAAATTTGAATCTTCCGTGTTTACATATGGGCTTCGACCTTTGTCAACGGTGTGAGTCATTGGTCGAGGATTGAACGATGTAATTTCTTCGACAGCCACTCTGGTAATATTTGGAAAGTCTTCTTCGTATGGACTTATCGTTTTCTGACTAAGAAGATTATTTTCAATTTTTTGAAGACCCAGTTTAAAAATGTATTCCACTTCTTCGGCTTCCAAAACTGCGTCGATGGGCCCTGGTTGATCAAATGTCGGATCAGCTAACATTTGCTTTTGCCAGGTGATGAAAATTTTATTGTCGATCACGACTGGTACTGTGGTTTGTGTGACTTCGTATTCTTCGCACAATTGTTTCAACTGAAATTTTGGAACTTCTACCGTCACTGGAGCTGTGATGTTTGTTTGCGGTATTTCGTACTCCTCATATGATTGTTGTAATTCAACAATTATATGTTGATGTTGATGAAGCCTCCAGCTTCATTATGGCGTCTTCGTATTTGGCTTCTACCACCCAGAAAACGTCGTCGGTGAAGTACGAATCTGGGCCGTACTGGTAGACTACTAATTCTTCGTGAAGTTCTTGGATGAAACTCCACTGTGTCGTGAGTTTTCCTAAGAGGGACTCATACCTGCTTCTTGATTTTGTTTCTACAATCTCGACAATTACTTGTTTAATTGCCCGATCTAAAATGTTGATATTCTTTCGCTGTTGTTGCAAACGCCAAGTTTGGTCGATTTGATTTTGTTTGCTTGACAAAAACACATCAAACGCTTCTTCGATTTGTTGTCTGTTCGACATGATGATACGCGTGTTGTAACTGGAACTGGATTCGTCACTTTCACACACTTTTGACTCGGAATGGTGAAAATTTTTGGAAAGGATTTTGTCAGTAGAGAGCTGCCTCACTCTCTGAATCCTGACTGGACACATCTGACAAGATTGGGGTAGGGTTTGACAGGAACACTTGTTCACTTGAGAACAGGATGTTGTCAGCGAAGAGCAGCCTCACTCTTCAACTCCTGGCTTGGTAAACTGACAACTTAGATTGGGGTAATTCGCGAAACACTGTTCCCGGGAACGAACACCTCACAACATTGGTTTCACTTTTTGTGCGACTGGTGGCACGAGGGCGAAGAGATTCTGGGTGAATCTTTCGCCGGAACTTAGTGACTGATTCACTTCTTGACTCGAAGGGCCATGAACAGATTTCGACTTAAATCTTTCACGGGAACCCTTCACTTTACTTGATTGTGTGCGGCGGTGGCACGAGGGTCGAAGAGATTCTGGATTTGAATCTTTCGCGGAAACTTTCTTGAGTGGTGTCAACAGATTCGGGATTGAATCTTTCACGATGTCGATGTGCGACTGGTGGCACAAGGGTCGACCCGCTTCGGGGTGAATCCGGCTCGAAGGACCATGAACAGATTTGGGAATGATCTGTATTTCTTTTTGTGACGCCAGCTAAGTGCAGCCTCACACTCGGTGGAATTTCTGACGTCACGAAGGGAACGAAGTGAGCAAAGCAACGGTTTGTGCTAAACTGTTTTTATTTTACAAATTAAACCTAAACTGTACAAAATTATTTACATTGCATTTTAATTATAAAATTTCAAAATACAAAAGATTGCGGTCAGCA
This sequence comes from Tribolium freemani, assembly GCA_939628115.1. NCBI lineage: Eukaryota > Metazoa > Arthropoda > Insecta > Coleoptera > Tenebrionidae > Tribolium > Tribolium freemani. Next base: position 10,266,740 of record OW626785.1, on the reverse strand, counting down.
ACTCAACACTTTGACAGTCGTTGCTCCGAACGTCAACGACTGCAAAGTGCAGTCCAATCAATTGCTTGATTTTGGCAATAAAAAAAATTTCCACATCAGGAAATGAAACTTTGGAATCCCGCCAGAAGTCGTCGACCACAACTTGCAACATTGGCAATATTCCTGACCTGAATATTGCCTTATGTGGTCAACTTAAATTTGAAAAAAAAAGATGTTTAATCGAGATTAAACAAGTTTCATAAAAAGTTTTCATCTAGTATAGACTTTTTCATGAGAAGTTTGGGAAACTGATAGATTTTTATTCAGTTTACAAACAGTCAAAATTGCGTCTAGGAAAAGCGGCTAGCTTCTTATTAATTTTTGAATTTTGACTTTCATTGCCCATACAGCGTGACCCAGGGGTGTGTAATCGGTTCATTACTTTTCTGCTATTTGAAATATTGCCATGCCGATAGATCGACTTAAAGCCCACAAATTAAAAATATTTTTATTATACACAGGGTATTGTATACAGAGTGGTGAACCAAAGTTATATTTTTTTAAATGGAACACCCCACATATTTTTGCATAAGTGGATTCTAATGGTATGGGGTTTGCATAGCAAATTTAAAATATTTTTCAAGATTTTTCAAAACAATGTATTTTAATACAAGAAAATTTGTTAGCCTAGAATCTAATAAGTCAAATGGTAATTTATATTTTGATATGTGCTAATGTGACTAATTACATTAGTAATCTAATTATTACTTGATACATAAATGAATTTCAACACCAAGAGTAATAATAAAATAAATAAAAAAAGAAAAATTTCTTTCTGAACTCTTTAAGAAATATTTCAAATTTGCTATACAAACCGTATATCATTAGAAAGCTTATAAAAAATGCTATCCATATGTGTGAAGAAATACATGGTGTCTCATTTGAAAAAAATTAGCTATTCAACTTTTTGCGTTTTGGTACACCCTGTACACTATCTGCGTGTTTCAAGTAAAAGTCGACTATTGCTAAAACTACAGGGTATTCTGAGTTTTTCTGTTGCAAATTTGTCGGAAAATATTAATAGGCGACTTCGCAGTGATTTTTCAAAGATTGGTCTTTTTTATAACGAAAAGTTGAATAATTCCGAAACGAAAAGAGATAGACTCATAATAGTTTACATAAAGTTACATTATTTTGTTGCGTAGACTCTAGTTATGCGAAAATATATAGGGTGTTCCGTTAAAAAAAATATAACTATAGTTCACCACCCTGAATACAAAACTCTGTGTATACGAAAAATATTTTTAATTTGTGGAGTTTAGGTCGATCTATCGGATAATAAGAACGCCATGGAAATTTTTCTAATAGCAACAAGTTTATAGACCGATTACGTACCCCTGGGTCACCGTGTATCTGCAGAGTGCATTTTTGCAGCTGCTGTTAAAATTTACAAAATTGCAGGGGTATTATTTGATTTTTAATATGAACAAAGGACTTAGAAACAGAAAAACTGTTTTTTTTTTAATTTGGATGTTCTTATTTTTTCCCATTGGCGATCTGAAACTTTAAAGTATGGCTCTAAGCCAATTTTTTCTCTTCAAATTAATGTTATTATCCTGTTCTTAGCTAAACCAAAAGGGGTTGTTACAATAGAACAGATTTTATCAATAGATAAATGCTATTTTAGACTAATAATCATTCATTAATATTGACATTAACACACGGTCAATAAAAATCAATGTTTTTAGTCTCAATTATATCGTCGTCTAATTATTTTCATAATTTTTAAAGAGTAAAACGAGAATTCGAGCTTGAATGTTGCACAAATTTCCTTGTTTCTTTTTGTGCACCATTAAAATGAACAAAAAACTAGGAACATACTGTTTTACAAAAGTCATTTGTGTACACAGCATGGATATTTTTGCGTCTTGTTTTACTTAGTATTAAACGTTAAAAATAAAACAAAATGAATTAAGTTTTGCCTTGCAGATTATGTTTTAGAACCTTATAAGCAGGTTACATTAATTAAACATTTCCACGTCAAAGCATGCATTTACAAATCTCACTTAAAGAAAAATGATGTTTGAAGATTTGTAGTTTACTACTCTACAAAGATATTTAAATTCATACATGCAGTCGACTCAAAGGAGTTGGTACTTTTTAGGGGTGGCATCACAACGAGTTCAATTATGTGTTAGGATCAAGAAAGCAGAAAACTGCTTTCAGTTGCTTTAAGGGGTAAAAAATCAAAAGCCGGAAACAAATCTAAATATTTTTATTGCCAGTAATTGTTTACAAATCCAATCAATAAACGAAAAAACAATTCGTTTGTCATTTGATGTAAAATATTTTGCAGCAATTTTATGTCTTTAAAGTTAGCTTAAATTTCATTAGTAATTTACGTAATATAAAGTGACTGCTAAATTATTGTTGTAGCAGCACGCAACAAATGCAAACATTCTAGATAAGAAGCTTGTGGAGCATTTACTATTCCTGAATTATGGTTTGTTGGTGCAGGAAGGAACTTGCAACCTCCACAACTTTTTTAATAAATATTTTATAAGTTACAAGTTAATTATAGTTTGCTGTACGAGTATAACAATACAAATTATTTACACATATTCGGGATCATGACAGCATGAAAAAATCTTTAGACGTTTCGGGATGAAACACTTTCATTTTATCTCAAGTTTAGGTAAAATGGCTCCAGGTGCTTCTTGACTTTCCATGTGCATAACACATATTTCTCTTTAGTTAATAATTTAACAAGTCGGAAAAATCGCCACTTCTGCTTTTTGGGATAAGAGGATTTTAGTGAGTTAAAGCGTTTTATCCATCAAACCTAAAACTCTAATTCAGGCTCGATAGAACTAACTTATGGCCAAAGTTTTGCAACAAATTTCAACATGTAACTAGCTTCAATCATTTTTTTTTGTATTTTTTATCAATGAGATGAAAGTAATAGGACAGAGGTAAAAGTAGGTCTATACCCCTGAAGTCACTTACGTATTGTATCGATTGTCTTTATTTATTTTTAATAAGAAACAAAGTGAAATAAAGATTTATTGTAAGAAATTTGTATTATTCTTTAATTCAAATTATTAGAACAACGTCTTTTAATAAATCTCTTTGTGAATCGTTATTTCTAAATGCTGATGCAATATGAGAGAACCAAAAGTCAGGTTTATCAAATACGTTTTTAAAAGGTTCAACTAACTGCGATAGGGCAAACGAAAATATTAAAACTTGCTTTCAAAGAACAAAGAATTCTTATCGCTTTCATCAATTTTTTCTGGGTAGTTACATTAATTCAAAGTCCACTAGGGTCGTGTACTAATTAAAATAAAAATTTTATGGTGGTTGCAGCAGTTAATGGCCATTAAGTATTTGAGAGTCAAGTTTGTTCAAGATCGATTTTTCCAAAACTGTATGATTTACGCTAATTTAAAGAAAATTACAGTAATAGCCATCTCTTCGCAAATTAAATCTTCATTAGATCCGGATAATTCTTTCATGTCACGAATGCAGAACTTGCGTTGGGGTGAATCCTTGGGCAATTAGCCGTCTCGACAAACAACCAGAGAAAGAGGAGAATGCATGTTTATCACGACTGAAAAGTGGCCGACCCGCAATATCAAGGCAAAATTCGATCAATATGTCGTTATGAATTCATTTCTTGCGTGCAATTTCACTGGCAGAGCAAAGTAATTGTTTCCTCGATATAACCATCAGCTCGGCCCCAAAGGACGCTAAATCTCACCACTCGTTCAAGTTGACGTGTTAGCAGGCGATGTGCTCTTGTTGATGTTATTCTTCCAATTTGAATGAGAAAAAGCACTCCGCAGCGCCTGGAACTAAGATAAAAGAAACAGAACATTGATTTCAAACTGGAGCATTAATGGTTTTGAATCTCCTTTGAAATGTTGACAGACGCTTCACCAATACGATTATGCGAAATAAACGAGGAAAGTTTCATCGGACGCCGGCGGTCAATTTTCATTTGAAAACATTATAAAACCATTAGTTTTTATTTACCCGCCAACAGTTTTTAATTGTGAGGGACCAACACACAATGCATAATAACAACGAGCGAAAGTAGTATTTGCTGTTAACATTAAAGTGCTTCACACACATGAATTGGAAATTTCGCCAGATATTTTCATTTTTGCACGAATTGATAATCAGGCTAGGATTCAATAAATAAACAATACGCATATTAAAATGTAACAATAACAATGAAAAATCAATATTTTTAATGATTCTATTGGTATTAATTGTTGACACCACTAGATATGGGAGCAATTCTTCCTTTTAGAAATTCATGAGAACTCGTCAGATTATCTCCTTAGCCCCTATAAATAATAAACTAAATAGGAACGCAACTTTGAAAGGAGCATAAAAAGTGTATAATGGGTCCTCGGTAGCTCAAGTCAAAGCACTTTATTATTTATTATTTTTAACCCATCTTTTACCTACCTTTGGACATTTAGTTCCGAGCTTAGTTCATTTTGTATTAGATCGATCAATCTTGCACGATAAAAGGAAGTAATAATGTATTTTTGACAAAGAATCTTAATTTTTGTTATTATCCTTGTGTTTTGATTCGTTTCGGACTTTTATTTGAGCGAGTCGTATGAAGTGCTCGACTTTTGCACAACCCAATTATAACTTTTCGAGTTGCTGTTTCAATTCACAAGGGAATGGGAGTTACAAAAATAACACTATGCGATAACGACACCAATATGAAGAACCAATATGTCATCATTTATTAACAATAAATCGAAAAGATTGGAGTTATTATTTCAGTTAGGTGGTTGTGTGCCTGTTCTGGTACTTAGTTATGCAACGTCAACTCAAGTGTGTATTGTTATTTGGTACTTAGTTGTAACATCTGTGAGCATAGGTGCAGGTACACGGCTGACAACTAACAAACAAGAAGTTTAATGTTGTCAAGGGACAACTATGAAGGTAAGCGTCAAACCGACGATCCCCAGAGATGCCTCTTTGTCGAGGGGCCGTAGAATTTTATTCAGACAAATGCAGGTGGGCGCTCAACCTCTTTAATACCGGAAAGCTTGCCAAAGATGAAAGCAATGCAAGAATAAGAATATATGACTTTTCTCCAAGCTCGTAGATCTGATGTAAACTGAATGAAATATGCAAAGACACAAAAAACGTATCTGAATATCCGATACATTTGTAGCAGTTTGTGAAATATTATGTCTGGAAAATAGGAACTTGTTGAAGTTGGCAACTAAAAACAATATATACAAACATGTGCTTCGAATCTTAAATAAAACAAAAATAAAAACAAACACGACCCACTTTAGGGAGATTAAGGTGTAAGCTTGACTACGTATAATTTGCTTCTATTAATTTTATTGATTTTATCACAAAAATAAAAATTAGCGATCTTAATTCAGGAGTGTAGTACTGGCATAATTCTAAAACTGTATTTTTTCTTTTATCTGTTTTTTCGACGACGTTACTTCTGAAGCAAGTTGTTATTTTAAATACCGTCTTTTACTATACAGCGTGTTTCACTAACCTTAAGATTCCATTTTCGAAAATTATTTTTATGGTTCAGTTTAACTTTGAATTTAATACTTTACTCATTTTATCAACATGGAAAATTCAGTTAAAGTTCAGTTAATGAGTTAATGAGATAAGTCTATAAAATAAGTATTTCTTACTCATTTAGTCAGTTCAAGCAACGATTAGTAAGATAATAATAATAGATGGTTTTATTACAAAGTACCAAATTCTTCTTTAAACTTGACTAAAAAACTAAACCATAGGTATAGAAACTAATGATCTCTAAGAAGAAATTGATCTGAAACAAAATTTATGTTAATGATAAAAGTTTGCCTAACAAGAACAACAATGTGTAGGATCTTATAGACTACTCTACAGTTAAAAGAGGAAACTTTATAATTTTACAAATGAATTGATTCAAATTGGTTTTTAATGGTTATTTAAAGATGCTTGCTATTTTTTGTTTAACAAACAGTAAGAGAAAATAAATAACCAGAAATAACCAGAAAATGATTTTCCATTGGTAACCGCTAATGAATTAAAAACGACAAACAATTTTCTGTTTTTTTTAAACAAAAGTTTCCTGGAAAGCATTTTTCATATACTTTTAGCTCAAAAACTACGCTCAAAATTCAACAATAAATTTCATTTTGAAGTCGAAAAAGGTTATAGAATTTTTTTTAAAGAATTCTGTTAAAATGTTTCTTTTTAAAAATATATGTAAATAATCGCAAAGTAAACATGATGGATAATTTTTGATTTAAGCTCTTTATTTATCTATTTATTAAAACCCTGATGAAAGCTAAAATCCAAAATGAAACAAAATATCCACACTGCTCATCATTCTTTTATTTTTGAGAGAAATATTTCATACACTTTACATTTCACAAAATTAAATAATAAATTGACTTTTACATTGGCAGTGAATAAATCAAATTAAATTTTAATGTACTCTAAAAAGCAAACTGACAGTTTCTTTAAAACAAATCCTGCGCAACTTTATTTTACTTAAAATAGCTTTATTTGTACAATGTGGCTGCTATTCTATTTGAGCCTCGATATTCAATTTTCCTCATTTTAAACACGAAAATGGCCATTATCTTAAAAATGCTGCAGCTTTTAAAAAACTTTTATTTCTTCATTTTTTAAAAACAGAACCACAGCCAAAATATGTGCTTGTAACAGGTTTTTCATCATGAGTAAAATATTTTCCATGTGTCAGGTTGTCGTGCTGCCAATTACCTACAAAATCCCCCTAATTGGGGTCTTTTTAAAAATTGTATTTATTAACTGATTAAGGTCATGTCCAAAATTTCAAGCTGCCACGATATTATGAAACGAGAATTTGTCGCATGACTGTCACATAAATCAGGCCCATACTTCACGCATAACAATCACACAATTTCATCGTACGTCTTTAATTCTAATTTTTATTTAAATTTGGAAAAGAACGCCACTTTATTTCAATTTACCACATAATAAATTTCGCTTCGAATATTTCACACGCGACTGAAACGGTTTTAATTGTTATCAGTTTGAGAAAAAGTCGTGATTTAAATTTCATTTCGGTTAGATGAAGCCGTATATTAATAATTCTCGAAGAAGTGGATAAGGGCGGGATATGATAAGAGCATAAGTTTAGGGGATGCGATGTGGTTTACGAAACGTCGTTTGTTTGATAAATATTTATTAAAGCAGGTATGGAAAAATGGAAATTAGTTGGATGTCGGAAAACAACGCAAGAATGATGAATTCGGCCTCGAATTAGTTATTAATGTGGAAATCTGCGCCGTCTCCTTTTAAAAATTTACTTAGGATTCAAGAACTAATCAAGTTGGAACTGTATGAAGGTTTGAGGTGAACCTTACTTGGCCTAATTGCATTGAATTTTCATGGCGTCTCTTAGCAAGTAAAGCACGCATCTAGTATTTATAAAAGTGTGCCTTCACGTTTCGAAATGCTATTAGCAACGTTATGGGGCGTTAAGAAGAACGTATTGCGTTTTTGTTACCGTGTCCATCTGACTCCGGCAATCGTGTTATTGCTACGTAAATGGAGTTCGAATGCAATTTTCATCCGGTGTGACCCCACTTTGGACGCCGAACCTAATTTTACTGCCATTCGAAACCTCGAAGATGTCTTGCAATTATTCTTGGCGCGGTTTTAATTATTCCCTTTCTAAACAAACGTAATTCCACGCAACTTGCTAATTAAATTCTCAGGAACTAAACAGATTGCTGCAACGACTTCAAAAGGAATTGTTTTTATCTCGAAAGGAAAACAAAGCTCTCAATAATTGAACATCATGCAAAGCGAGAACTTAATCTTGTTTCTAAACAAATTTAATATTACTTGGAATTTGGAGATATACAAAAGCATAAAATTTTATCCCGGTTTATTTGGATAAATAAAGGTATCGTCAGCGGCAACGGAACTAACGCTGGTTAAAACCGAGCTTAAACTACAGAAAAACTGTTTCTAAATTTTAATTAAACAAACCTGCGGTGCTTTTACCGTCTGAAAATAAAGGAAAAACGAACAAAAATTCACATTGTTTCTACAGCATTATTTACATACATATTTATTAAGCGTCCAAAATCAAATAATTCTTAGTATACTCCGATCACTTTTGTAATATTAAACAAAATCGCATCAACTTGAAAATTTTGGCATTGTAAATTGCGTCATTTACCGCGAATTTAGGCTATCTAAAATAGGTTACGTTATTTGTCAGTGTCAAATTGTTGAATTCTTTAAGTGGAAATCCTGCAAAATACGTTAAGTTAGTTAAGTTTTCTGCAAGTAAGTAACATTTTTTAGTCATTTTAAAGAAATCTGAGTACATTAGGCGAAATAAATGAACCGATTTACACGAAAACAAGTTGAATACAACATTTTATTTTTCGAATTAGACTCAACAAGGCTTAAAATTGCTTTAAATCTGTTAAAAATAATCTGACGTTTCGAATTGAGAAATGCCAAACAGTTGTCAAAACTGCCTTACACAGAAGAAAAACCGTAAATTCTGACAGTGTCGAAGAATAAATTAATTTATTAGTGGAAGATACAAACGATTGTTGCCTACGAAATAATTGTCTCATTATATCACATTATGTAGAATGAATTCTTTGTCCCAAAACGACGAGACGAAATGAAATGTCCAATGGAGTCCAATGGAATATATTTTTATTTGATCATGAAGCGAAATTTATCTGAATTGCAATTTTACCGTCTGCTTTCTAGACATCTTGATCGTCCGCGGTCCATCTCTTTCCTACGGATGCATTCCGGTATGCTAATTTCTGTTTAAAACTTGATACATTCTTTGTGAATTGTAGCATTAGGTTGAGTTTCTCTGTTGAAATTTGAATAAACGTCAAGGGAATACTATCTCAAGTGTCTTAGTGTCTTTCATTTTGAAGCCTGAACTTATGTAATATGTACAGTTCTGCTATGAAAAAGTTCTATTTTAAAATTTCATAACGAGATAAAGAAGAGATATGCAGTGATGGGGAAATTTGTTTCCAATTAGTGACGTGCTTTTTTGTTATACATTTTAATGAAATGGTAAATATTTTGTTTGGGCTGCATCCCGAGATATAGATCAGAATAAAGTCCTAAGACATATTGATATTAATGGTGCAAGTGTGAAGGCGCTAGAAGCGTCCGCTGTTTATTATATGCTGGCTGTTCTCGTCAGATAAGCCTACACCACTTCAGATCCATTATGCTACTATGAGAAATTTAGTACTCGCCCGTTTTGATCGCAGGAAAAATAGAACGTGCTGTACACAGTCGAGGGTGAGAAGCGCCTTTTCCTGCTCAAGCTTGAATAATTCATCGTTCGCGAGTTATGCCGCTGAACCTAGAGCCAATCAGTTGAGATTTTAGCCGCTACGAGTTCTTATATATTGAGATATCAATAAGGCGTTGAAACAATCGCGTGTTATCCTCGGACGTGCTATCCTCATTATGACCAAAGGACGCACGCAAGGTCCAATTCTGCATTTATCAAATATAGAATGGTGAAAACGGACATCTTTAATGGGGCCGTGGCATGTCAACACCTTTTTCGGGCGGACTTAACAATACACAAAGCATTAAGCATTGTCTAAAATGTTTTTTTTATAAAACAAGATTTGGTCATTATCCGGAAATTACTTATCTTGTTCTACAGTGATGTCGATAATAAGATTTCTGATGAGATCGGCCTGTTGTTTAGAATTTAATCTGGAAACATTAACTAATATCTTCTATTTCTAGTATATCCGTCAATAAGAATCACGCATCACTCTCATCGCAAATTTAATTTATACGTATTTCTTGCAATTTGTTTTTTTTGGCAAAAATATTAGGTATATTAAACGCGTTGCTTTTTAATAAAAGCATTAAATTATATTGTTTTGGTCAATTTGGGTTTTTTAATTTTATATCTATAAACGCCAAAATATTTACTAAATTATCCCAGCGCATCCACCAATTTTTACCCAAAGAATTTTTTTAAAACAAATTAAAATTATAGTTATTTATTCTTCGACACTGTCAGAATTTACGATTTTTCTCCTGTGTAAGGAAGTTTTGACAAGTGTCGACATGAAACGTCAGATTATTTTTCGCAGATTTAAAGCAATTTTAAGCCTTGTTGAGTCTAATTCGAAGAATAAAATGTTGTATCCAACTCGTTTTCGTGTAAATCGGTTCATTTATTTCACCTCGTGGATGTTAAACGCCTCTTTGGCACTCGACGTTTAAAAATCCACTCGTGAAATAAAGCGTCCGATTTACACTCAACTCAAACTCGTCGAATAAATAACTATTATTTAACGAGTTTGGGTGTAAATCGGACGTTTTATTTCAGAAGTGGATAATCAAACCACGAATGAAAACGAGTGGTTTATCTCCCATGAGGTGAAATAAATGAACCGATTTACATGAAAACGAGTTCAATACAACATTTTATTCCTTGAATTAGATTGTACAACAAGACATTAAATCTGTTAAAAATAATCTGACGTTTTGTATTGAGAAATGCCAAACATTTGTCCAAAACTTCCTTACACAGATAAAAAAACCGTAAATTTTGACACTGTCTAAGAATAAAGTAATTTATTTTTCTTGAGTAACTTAATTGTTTATAACTACGAGTGCTATACATAATTATTATACTCAAAACCAATTGTCTCCTTTCTTATAGTTTCCAACTTATTTATTTATTTAATTAATTAATTAATTAATTAATATGATCGATGATAGGGCCTAAGGTACTGGATGCTGTCATGGACAGAGGTACTGCCATCATATGACTTTGACAATGACAGCGGCTTTTTGACTTTTAAATTTTTTCTTGTCAAATCAACTATATTGTCAAAAATAAATATTTTAGGTTAATTTTGTAACTAAATTGTGACAGCATGTGACACTGACACTAAATCTTTCAAATTTTGACACTTTTTTGGCATTTTTTCAAGGTCAAAAAGTCGTTGTCAGTGTCAGAATCCTATGATGGCAGTACCTCTGTCCATGACAGCATCCTTAATAGGGCCCAACAACTCTAATCCACTAGTGACTTATAAATTATAATTTATCAGTGACTTGTAGAGTAAATTGTTATTTATTAATCACTAGAAATTTAACACAATCAGGCTTATTTTGGAGATTTTGTCCAACAAATACAGAGTATTGCAAAAACAGAATCTAGATATGCCATTTCAGCTTTAAAAAAAATTGTCAATTTTATTTTTTTTAAATTATTTTTGGCATAATATTCTTACCATTACTTTTGCTAGACGCACACAAATAAAGCTTTGTTTCACAAATTACGATAAGGTGAAATACTCTAAAACCGTGTCAGTTTTTAATACATGTGTGAGTCAACTTCACGAAATTCACAGTACGGTATGGATGGAAACCGATTATAATGCTTTATTATTAGGATATCCTTGTATTCGGATTACTACATTTTGTTTAAATGTTATGTAAACAAGAAAATACATAACAAGCAAAGTAATATGATTGTAGCTGTGTACGTATTTTAAATATTAAATCCAAATCAATATTTCAAAAATTGTAATTAACTAATATGGAATTTATTCTCCGAGTCGATAAGCGAATATTAATAATAACCATACAGAGTGGTCCACAACTCATTCCCCAGCGGGAATGTGATAGTGGTAACAGCAATGTAGATGATAAAAATGCAAAAAAGTAGGTCTTTTCTTCTTCGTTCGGGAGATAAAAAGGTTTCAAAGTGACCAATCCCAGCAGTTTCCTCCCAGGTGTAGTGCCTACAGTAGATGCGTTGCTAAGGAATAAAAAATAATTCAAATGCACACTATTATTATCCGTTCTACGTATTTTTGCTTCCTTAGCAATGTGTTTTATTCCCGTAATCCTCCGAGACAAGGCCTTTGATGATTGGCTATTTTGAAACGTTCTTATCTCCCAAACGCAAAAAGTTAGAACTTTTTTGTAAGAAGCTTTTGATTCAGAATTGCCTAAACTATATGCATCTTTCCGGTGGGCACCGAGTTGTGGATCACTATGTATACTGTGTGTGTTGACGCTGAGGTATGCGTTTATGTTTTTTTTTGAACGAATAAAAGAAATTTTCTTTTAAAAGAAATATTCAAATATGAGGCATAGGGTGTACTGGATTCTGTTATAGACATTGGTACTTAACTTTTTAAATTTTAATAAAAAAAAATAAAACCTGTGTGTTTTAATCTTACACAGGGTGTCTCAAAATTGGCGAATTCCGAGTGTTGTAGAGAATCACTTCACTAGTGCAAATATAAAATAAAATGTGTCTTCGTGAGGAAGTCCCAAATCTTTATTTATTATTGAAGGTGCACTTTAGGTGCACTTTGAATTGCGTTTTCTTCAAACAAAGACTAAAAATTTCATTGTTATTTATGGTGTAGATGATTGTGGAAAATAATAATGTAATTTCTTGAAAAATTAGTTTTATTTCGGAGTCAAAAAATCTTTAATTTTTGTAATTTACAGCTTCATTTTTTGAAAAAAATATATAAAAAAATGTTTAAAAAAAAAAGCTTTTATTTAAAAGATGCACTAAAAAGTAAAAAATAATGTATTTCAAATCACAGAAGAATATTTTTTCTTACAGGTTAAAATTCTAAAATTTATAAATGATTTGGGAGTTGTCAGCTGAACAAAGTAATTCCATAATGCCGTAGTTTTATAACTCGTTCCAAAGCTTTTATAAATTTTAGAATTTTAACCTGTAAGAAAAAAATATTCTCCTATGATTGAAATACATTATTTTTTACTTTTTAGTGCATCTATTAAATAAAAGCTTTTTTTAAAAAACATTTTTTTATATATTTTTATTTTTTGTTTTTTAGTCTTTACTTATTGCATATATTTATTGTTATTACACTGTGCATCTACCGTGACGTCCAAAAGACCAACATACCGCCTATGTCGGTATAAGTTACGGTATGTACAAATCGATAACTCCTTTGTAAATATAACCTAAACTTTTAAAACCCCATTTAATACCCTTAGGGGGTTATTAACTGTATAGAATTGCATTGTCACGCAGATTGCGTAAGCATGTTAAATTTCATTTCATTGCGACTACAGGAACCCTCTCAAATTTACAAATCGAGAACCTCTTTGTAAACATAACCTAAAACTTCAAAACACCATTTAACCCCTTTAGGGGGTATTTAACTACATAGGATTGCATTGTCACGCAGATCAAGTAAGTATGCAAAATTTCAATTCAGTGGGACATCGGGAACCCTTTCAAATTTGGCTCCGAAAAAATAACCGACAGACAGATAACATTGTGAGTTAAATAAAAGCTTTTAAAAAATACAAAATTTTAAGATTTTTTATTCCAAAATAAAGCTAATTTTTTGGGAATTTGTTTTATATTATTATTCTCCACAATCATCTAGCCATAAATAAATTTTTTTAGCTGTATTTGAAACTTTTAGCCTGTATTTGAAGTAAACGCAATTCAAAGAGTGATCTTTAAACCATTGCATTTTTGTGGGGAAGCCCCAAATTTTTATTTTTTTCCATATTTGGACTACTGAAGTGATTCTCTACAATGTTCTGAACTCGGAATTTGACAATTTTGAGACACCCTCTATGAACATTATCGTCTGATGTGAAATACTAGGTATAGAGAAACGAATCTTGATAATTTATTCATTATTGTGTTTTAGATTATCGTGGTGCATGGTTTTATTTGTTTTGTTCTGTCAAAATTAATTACGTATACAACAATAATTAAAAAAAATATATGCAACCCCACAGTTTTTTTCTGCGAACTCCGCCCAGAAACTTCTCTTTTTTTATCTTCCTCTGTCAATTTATTACATTCAATTTAGATTAGTTCGATCGTCTCTCATTTCTTTTTGTACTTTTCTGTTTGCTCTTGGTTATTTATAGGTGTTTTTTTATTTCCATTACTTTGTAATTTTTTTAATCTTTTTTAGATACATCAGTACTTCTTCTTCAACCGTGTACTTCTAACCCACTCAGTTTGGCACTTTTTTCTTATGTCTACGTAACTTTGTTTCTTGTTACGATGTCAAACTATATCTCCACTCTTTCTTCCATTCTTTCAATTCGTCTGGTGTATATTTTTTTTGACTATTATAGTCTTATATACTAATACTTATTTTATGTTCTTTCACTTTCTATATCACGCCTCAAGCCTGACGTTTGCCTGTCAAAACCTTCTCATGAGGTTGTAATAAAAAAGTGATAAAGAACTATTATATGAGTTATTGGTAAGTGTAAGCAAAGAACTAAAGAATGAGTTTACGTTCTTTGAGTGGTTCGGTACTATTTGTACTAATAAATTATTGAAGTAATGAACAAAATTGCTTGGGTATGGTCCCCACACACATTTGATGCGTTAAGTAGCACTTGTGACATTATGAATTCCGATACTTTAAAAGCGCAAGTCATTCGGGTAAAATCCATCGAAAAATGGAAACATTTTTCGGTCGAGGTTGTTGGTGGTAGATGTAGGTAATTGCGATAAAATATGACGAGTCTTTTCACTTTAAATTTTCTACAGAGAGGCGTTCACGCGACACAGTTTTATAATAGAGTGATTTGATTTATGTGACAGCACTCCTTTTCCAGTCTAGAGCATATAAAGTTAATGATGACGGTTTCGGGGTGCGTGCACATCTCCCGTATGCAGAGCGGACATTTCATTTCACATCGGCCGGATCTGCTCGCGTGTCAGCTTCGCCCTTTTTCTGTCGTCGTGAGCTGAAATATCAAGACGGCCCTTGCCCTTCTACACCACACGAATATCTATTCCCACTCCGGATAACTACAACACCCTACTTATACCTATTTATTGCACCCCTTACATTTTTTATCACCCCAGCCCATACGCCTAACAGAATGTCTGCAATAAAATAGTTGTTTTCTAGTCTCCAAGGGACTAAATAATATGATGCTCATGAATCCATGGCACGTTATAGAATTTTTTATTTCCTACACGCACACCCCCGACACACACACACGCTAAATTAATGATACTAATTTCCGGAAAGTCATAATTGCGTCTCCGCAAATGTGGAAAAAATACTAATATCCAGGGATTTCATAATGTCTATAAGCTGCTCCTATCTGAACAAACAAACGGATATCATTTCACTTTAATTGAAGCAAACATGGTCCCGTGTTTTATGTATTTTTTGAAAATAACTAGCAAAAAGTTCCGGTACCTGCTTGTTGTTTCCACTAATAAGTAGTCTTTTTACTTTATTTATCGTAGGCTGTTGTTCCTTGTGGACTGAAAGTTTTATTCCATATTATAATTTTTTTTGGGATGTAAATATGTATTAAATTGTTGCATGATTGTCGATTTTGTTCATGGCTTTTACGGTGGTAGCACTGGTGGCAAGCCATACAAAGCTGAAGAACTTGTTATTGCGGCTGTAATCCCACAAGTAAAGAGTAAATGACTTATCTGAATTTTTTATAAAATTTTATTTGGTTGTATCCACCTGCTTGAATATTTTAAATTCGTATAAAAGTCAGACTGCGTTGTTATGTGAGCCAATAGATTCAGAAAGATCCTGCAAGTCCCAAGGTGCCATTATTTGCGGTTGTGACTACGGAAGATAAACGGCTTTCTTGATCACAAAATGTGCAGCTCGCAGTCATTGCGAGGCATCAAACTGGCATTCCTTTAACAAAATCGCTACTTTCCACAATGTTCTTACTCGTGTAGTCAAGTAATAAGCGTAATAAGAAATGAAACAACAAAAGAAATGCTTCCACGGCAGATTTTTAATCGTTAAAAACTGCTTTATGGTCTTGTAGAAATTATTAAGTG
Organism: Tribolium freemani; assembly: GCA_939628115.1. Lineage (NCBI taxonomy): Eukaryota > Metazoa > Arthropoda > Insecta > Coleoptera > Tenebrionidae > Tribolium > Tribolium freemani. The sequence goes on along the minus strand of OW626785.1, from coordinate 10,250,887 downwards.
CCAGACCCCTTTGCTGTTTTGCTATAATGGAAAGTAATAATTGCTATTAAATATGGTAATAAAATTAATTATAATAGTGCAAGGTCAGATAAGCAAAATCGATTTTAATTTAATCTACTGCACCTGGACGAGAAATGTAGGTTAAAGTTTTATTCTTACAGTAACTATTTTGGGGGTTAATTGTGACCGACAAGAGGAGGAGCATAGTGAATTTCCATTAAAGGATCAAGTAATAATTGGATTGTCTATGTAAAAACTCAAAGTTCTTGTTTGACGAGGTGCGGACACTTCAATTATTTGTCTGGATAATTGAAGCTTTACTGCATTAATTTTAGGGCTGCATTTGAGGTCATTATCGGTGACGTGCAACGACACAAAATGCATTGCGTGACTCGGGAAAAATCCACGTCGGAAGATTGATCTCTCTTTATCATGGATAAAATAATAACATGCACGCGTTACCGTTACAAAGTGACATACCTGAGTAGACTTGTAATTATTGCTATTCATCAAGACAAAAATATATGGGCTGAAAAAAATTACTTCGTGAAATATCACAACGCATCTCACAGCGGGAATATTTACGATCTCGGAAATAATTAATTTCACAATCGCATTTATCCACTACTTGTCCAAGAAATTAATTGTGTATTTCTACATTTCTTCTGAGTTAAGTACTGCCAAGTGATAAAACAGGCGCTCAGTACTGCTCAAATTAAATTACAATCTGAGTTCCAAAAAGTTTCAAGGTAAAGGAAATAATCTACACTTATCTTATTATCTTATTAATAACAAAATAAATACACGCATTTCTGAAGTTCTGCTCATTTCTTCAGGTTTTGTGTGCTTACAATCTGTTTTTTCTGCACATTAAGAAGGTAAATTTTATTGCCTGAAATATCATCAATAAAACTTGACTTAAAACAAACTTTAGAACAAAGTGCTCACAACGTCCAAAGTTCAATCAAACCAATTTGAGCCCTTGCCACATTTTTTACAATTCGCAATTTTTGTGGAAAAATTGTGAGCTTTCCCCCAGGTCAATAGTTTTGCATCTCACGCAGCAGGGATCGCTGCTGTCCATTCTGAACGTTGAAATGCCAATATCAACTGACCACTAAAGCCCACCGTAAACATTCAGGGTTTAGCAAATGCTTAGCACCGTACGAACAGAATAAATTACACACAATTACCATTTGAAAGAACGATGTAAAACTGCCACCGACTTAACCGCAAACAAATGATGATACCTAATACCCATCAATATTTTTTAATATTGCTTTTTTCACAATAAATAAATCAATTAAATGGACCTACAACGTAAAAATCGACTGCTTTAAACTGACCAATTTATTAAATTAATTCTCTACTGAAAAATATCTGTCTCTGGCTTAAACACTACAGGAAGCAAGCTCTAACAACCACAAGGGACAAAACTGTCACAATCAGAATGACCTGTTAGTGATATCATGTAGTGACCAGACTGTTTTGTTAAGGCAAACAACTTTTAATCCCAGAATTTTATAAATCACGTTTTCGTGAAAAGAAGTAGCTTATTGTAAGAATCTGATAAATGAGACTGAACGCATTTGAAATAAACGAATTTTAACAAAGATGATTTTTTAGCTATTCATGTCACAAGAGAATTTGATCAATTTGTAATGGCGACCTCTTAGCAATTCTTCACTGGATGAGACATTTCTTGATCCCTTGTAATTATCCAACAAAAGCTATTTCATTATAAACGAACAAGATTAAAATATTTATTATCATCCACGTACTGCGACGGCGTCGTAATTTATGTAAATTTACATCTAGCAATATTGTTCTGGTTTCCTCACACATGTCTCGTGTTGCAATCTCATTGTGACTGGCCTATTCTTCATTTCTGTCACAGTAAATTGAAATTTTTGTTTCGTGGGTGCCCGCATAAGGTCAAGACACTGAAATAAATTATTGTTTAAGTTAAGTTGGGTACACTGTCGCACGATAACATCACAGGAACAGGTCAGGTACTAAATAAACTTATCTAGGTGGATGACTTTCTGAAGCAGTTAGGCTAAATCAGTTTAAAGTTTGTTTGCACAATTTAATTAAACATTTTAGGATTATGGTATTCGTATTTATTAATTACGTTGTAACAGTTTCAATTAATTAGCAAAATAAAAAAGAAACATTTGTGGCGACTAAAAATTCAAATGACCAAATAAGTAATTAAACCTTTTAATTAAATTAGCTGCATCTGCTTAGACTGGATACAGTGTTTCCAGTCGGGTACGCTTTCCAGTGGTTTGGTTTAAATTTTTAGCCACTGATGTGTTGTTTAACAGCTCACAAAATTAATTATTAAGGCACGAGTGTTACTTTTTTTTTTTCAAATCAATAAGCAAGCCAACTACTTAGAACGCATTAATTATTACAGCTAACAGTACAAAAGTCAAGTAACTAAAACCAGTAATAAACTTGATTAGTTATAATTAGCTGAGTCAAAATATCAAGTTTAATTGTATTTCGATGTATGGTAATTATGCAATGTTTCAGACTTGTGTTTATAGTTTAATTAACATCAAAATTTCGCTCCACACTTTTCTAGAGCAATTTACATTTGTGAGATGGCATTTCCATTATTATTAAATTAGAACGTGTTGTCCAATTTGTCCACTGATAGTGTATTTGTTTAATAATAAATATATAAATTCAAATATTCGGCTACTAATTTCGGTAGCATTTATTCGCAGACTGAAATTGAAAATTCAATTATGATACACGTATTCAGGTGGCAGGTTGTAAAGATACTAAGATCTCCGCTTCTGTGGAGCTGGTAACGAGGGGTAAGTTCAATTGACCGGAACGTTGGCTGATCATCAGTGCTGGAACAGAGGTCTCAACCTAAGGGACACATTTGTAAAACAACGAGATTTCTTGAATGTAATCACAGGGTTTTATAGTTCCTCAATTTAAATTTGGCACGTTTCTCTCTAGATGTCTGATAATAATTTTAACTCTGCGCTTTGTTCTTGGATGAAGAACCAAATTGGATAATATGTTATCACTAAATTAAAATTGTGATAAAGTGGGATCGCATTTGAGAATTTGTCAAAGTAACTCTTGATTGCTATTGAAATTAACAAGTTGCTCGTAAATAATTGGAAAGAGTAGTAGAAAACTTTAGCTGTTCGATCAATATTTCAAATGGTTTGGAAATTAGTCAGTTTACAAACTAAGGTATTCGATACTTAACGAACTAAAGTAAGTTTGAGTAACGAGTTCTCGAACAATAAAACAATATGGAAGTAGTCGACGTTAAGTAAGGCAGGGTGTAATTTGTTTGTATCGATTTTTTGTGCCGAATTGGAATATTCGTGTCACAAAAAGAGTTAATTTATTGCCGGATCGTATGTGTGATAATCCTGCACATTATTCGCATTATTAAATTAACGTAAGTGTCATAAAGCATTTTCTTGTTAAAAAGCACGAGAATTCCATTCGGATCCAAATGTCGTGAAATTTATAAATGCAAAGCGTCCCAGTGAAAATACGGTGCTCGCGTTCATGCTGGTTAAGTCCCATATATCACCGTAGCCGTGGTGCAAAACCAATTAGAAAAGTATGATAGCATCGAATATGCGTTAAATGTGAAATATGAATATCCATTTGGATCAAGCAAGGTGTATGTAAATGTGGAATTACCGCATGGGTTCGGAGCTTACGCCACAAATCTTGCTCGTTTCGGAGCAGCGAATCGTGAAATCGGCCGATTAAATAGCACCGTTAAGTTGAAAGACGACGAAGCATATGCGGTCGCTTTTCTTGCTGCTTGGAAAAGTGCGCCTCTGTACTTCTTGATGTTGGAAGCGGCCTTAATTAATGTACGACGTTTTAGCTTTGTTGGAGAACTGTACCATTGTATGCGTTTTTCGACGTCGATATTCTCTGCATTTCATCATCAACCTCGCCGCACTTAAATTATCTTGACCCACTTACTTTGTTCAAACTTTGAATATGTTTGAGATAATTAGTCATCGGAGTTTTCCTATCAAAACTAAAACTTGAAGACACCACGCGTTAGTGTACAAACTGTTCCTAAACAACAAACAATTTTTTAAAATTAAAGAAACGAAAGCTTGAGGAAATAAAACTATTCATAAATTAATTAGATGAAAATTTAAATCATTCGTAAGGACACGAAAATGTGTGGGAAAATAATTAACACAGATAGTTATTTTTTTGGATTTACTAACTTCTTCCTTCTGGTACAAATTGCAATGTGTGCCTGCATAAAAGTAGACAAAGCAATGAAAGCGTTAACGGCCTTCTTACAAAAATTCTTCGATCCAAATTGTGGCAAAGGACAAATATCTAATGAAACTGCTAAATTAAATTCATATTATTAAAGTGGAATTTATTTGAAAATACTCGTACGACTACGATTGTCTTACTGTCATTATTATGGTATTTTTAGTATACAAAACAGTTAGTTCGTAAATTGTTATGTGCGGATGTTTTTAGCTATTATAGGTATCGAGGAAATATGAACACGGATTTAATTTTTAATTTTAACTAGGATATGTTTTTAGTTTTTGTACAGAATGATTTTTCCTTATATGTACCTTCAAAGTTACCTATTTTCATTTTGCTGATTATGCTTCGAATATAACAAATCGATAAGTGAATCTAATCTAATAAACATGAACATAAAGAGTACATTACAAATTTTCACTTTCTGAATGAAATAAAAACTGTTGTTTACGTCCTCTTTGTTCTCTTTGATTAACAATAATATCAGCCAGCCAGTATTATATCTTTAGATGTGACCAGTTTTATTAAGCTGATTCTTTAGGAAGTTGTTCCTTTATTGAAACTATACACTCACATGGTTGTGAACATGGTTCTACTGCAATTTTTTTTGTTGTGATTGAGTTCTTGTCTCATATTTTGTAATTCCTCAAATTTAACATTCACAGTAGTTGATTTTTCATGTTTAAATTTATATTTGCATATGGGATTTGATTTCAAGGAAACAATTTCGAAATTAAAATTATGATGTTAGGTTAAAATACTAAAATACTGGCAAGAATTATTGCTGCAAATCGAAAGGATACCACAGGATTTAAAAGTTAATCTTGAAATTATTATTCTAATAAAAGGCAATTGTTAAGAATTTTTGATATTGTTGGGAAATTCATAACAATAATAATAATCGGAGTAATAAATACCAATAACAATTTAATGAATAATACATTATGTAGCCAGGCGGACGATATGTAGGCACGCCAAGTTGAAGACATTGGCCTTTTTCCATTTTTTTTATTTGGATGTCAAATGTGTATTAACTAATGAATGATGTTGATTATCTATAATGGTGAGTTCTTGCCTAAGTAATTATTTTAAACCCTCAATTCAACCGATTTTGAAAAATTTTATTTTACATGTTTAATATAAGAATTTCAAAAATTTTAAAAATTGCTTTATAGTTTTTGCTTATAATGCTAACACCTTATACAGGTTCTAGCAAAAAGTAAATATTTTAAAAGAAACAATATTTTTGTATACATTGTTGTGGCGTTATGTGGCCAGAAATGATTTAAAGTTTAAGAAAAACTATCCTAAAATATTATAATTAAAAGAAAATAGAATGAAGAACTGTCTAAACATAGATACGCTTTGTAGCATTTACGAGTACTTTCCGTAATGTAATTGGCGTCCTAGAGTTTGGAGAATCGCTCCAATCAAGTGTTTGAATAAAGGGTCGTTTACAAGCACTGCACACAACACGATATGCTTTCGTGCCGTGGCATAAATTCATTAATTTCTTAATACTGATCATGCGAGATTATTTTTTGACATAGTGGAACCACATCTTTTACTTTCCTCCTCATATGGTCATTTAATTAAGTTAATGAAGCAAATTACTTTATAAAACTAAGGACATAAAGATAACACGGAGTCATAAGTTATCTAATTTGTATACCACATTTTAATTGTGTTGATTAAATTGCTTGAAATTTCCTGTTGACTCGAATGTGTGCGTTACAATGTTATACAACCGTATGTGGCAGTAACGTTATAATTTTAGTTGTCATAATAATTTTGCTTGATATTTGCATTACTATTATAAACATCACAAGGTTGTCGTGTTACGGGACCGCAATATTCCACATCGACGATATGCAAACGAAAACTGCAATGTGTCAAAAATACTATACTTTACACTTAATCAACAACAAAACATACATTAGTATTATTTCAGTTGTGTTTGCAATAATAAATTAACTGCTTCTTTAGATTATTGCTAAATCACTGCAGCAACTTTTAACGTAACAACTTGATGGGAATCCCGATTAAAAATTAACAGTTTCGTATTTGCTCTCACAGTTTATTTAACGATTTTTGAATCACGTTTCAATGAGCACGCTATTCGAATCGTGCCACAGCATAAAGATGAGATGCAAAGGACCCTTTGCAAATGCATCAGTGCAGCAACGTGCTAAAAAAACAACAAAATCGCTTCATCGTGTAAGTGGCTATGTTTAAATTAACCTTATTTGCATAAAATGTGAACTATTTATAATGTAATAAACAGTAAAGGGAATTTAAGATGGTCTTTTTGTTGAGAGTATCTTTGGATAAATTGAATTAGCTTGGTGTATTTAGGATTTTAAACAACTTATGAATAATATATTATGTAAATGTGAGTTGGAACATGGTGTTTTATATAGGGAATTTAGGTCGGTTGTTCAAACTTTGGGGGTTGACAACTATTGGATGCATTAACCAGCTACTCTATTAATTTATTACACAAACAGTGTTTACGCTCTCCACATAAAACGAAATACTTTTCATTTTAACATAAGACTGTAATTTGAGAATGACAAATTTTGCAAAATCAGTTATTTGTTTGGAAATTTGCATAAGCGTCGCTAATTCACCGAAGTAAATTTCTATCGGAACGAAACACCGCAGACGAGCTTTTATCTACACATTTCCAATTAGCGAAAGAGTGGTTGGTGTCCCAATAGATCCAATCACACATTAAACAATGCCTAACCGGTAATTGGAAGTGAGAAATTCTATTGATCTGATGGAAATCGTCCGTTCCATTTATAGCCTGAGTAGGCACGTAATATTTATTTTTTGTTGGTGTGCACATCATTAACTATCAACAATGACTGACGAACTAGAAATTAGTGTTTAACAATGGATATCCCAATTTTGCAATTTGAAATAAAATGTAATTTCTGTTATGTTGACTATTGATAAAATAAACCAAATAGGCAATTTTGTTTGCTTACAGCTCTGGTGGTTTTGTATAAAAATCTGATTTGCAATCGTGAAGTTGAAAAATCATTGTTTCAAAGTTGGATAATAAAACTTGGATAATAATTATTGCTTTTGGTGTACCTGCAGACGTAGTAATTGAATAAAAGTTTATTTTAGAAAATCACAATTTTGGTCAAGTGTTGGTAAGATTAATCCGTAAAAATTTGTGGTTGCGCCTGGAATTTTTTTGCAATAATTATGCTGGGAAAAATTCACGTGTAAAATTGGTGGATGCGCCGGGCAAAATTTTATTACAAAATGTTACATTTTATAGTAATTGGTAATTTTTGTTGGAAAATTTTGAGTTAGACAAATCCTTGAAAATTAAAATTCCGGGCAGTGTTGGTAACATTAATCTGTGTAAAGTGGTGTTTGGTATAATTTAATTAAGTTATGTTGATATCGTAATTGTGGTAATTTTTGTCGAGTTTATAAAAGTGTAAGCTTGTAAATGAGCGGAATAAATGTTCATCCTTGAAAATCACACCAATTCCGGTCAGTGTTGGTAAGATTATCCGGACAGCGGAGGGTTAAAGTTATCTCGATATTTGGACATATAAAAAGCAATTACCAACTTGGCTGGCCATACACAATGTCAAAAGGCAAATCCTACTGACCGACACGTTGAGCCTGACCGGTCGGAGGATTACGAAAGTACGCGCCGGGACTTCCTCTGACTAAGTGACAAACAGGACGTTTATCAATATTTGCCATCAGAGATTCGCACAATCCCGGGAATTAGAAGTTTCTGCGGGTCACTGTGAGACTCACTAATGCCAACTACTAGTCTCGATCAATAACTTGGACACTGCTCCATTAATGTCGATTTCTTTTACACAACTTTTACCACTTGATAAATTTATTGTGGGGCTATAGGTTTCAGAAAAAGGTTCACTAGAAAAACTTTTAGCATTTGATAAAAATACCTAGGACCTATGCGTTATTACGTTTTACTCCTAATTCAAAGTGAATGAGTTAAAGGTAGAATACTGATCGTTTAATTTTGCAATTATTACTATTACTATATGTTACTAAAAAATACTTCCACGATCACTTGCTAAAACAATAATTTTTAATTTATTTGCTAGATATTTGTGTTAAAAAAATATTTTATAAAAATGTGTGTTTGTAATCAGTTATAGATAATGTTAATTTTTTGATATACAACGTGTTGGTAAAGTATGGTATGGACTCTTAAATTAATTGAGTATATTAACCTCTCACATCAATAACTAAGATTAGACCTATTCTTAAATACTGATTTTGACCTGGTTGATCATGCTTAGTTTTTAAAATAATTTATTTTTTTTGACGAAAAGAGACTCGAATCATAAAAAAATGTAGCAAAAAAATTCGTCTTAGACGATAGCAAGCGATTTCGGTCTAAAAAGTACCTACACAAAAACTAAAAATAGTACAAAACTAAGGTTTTCACCACTTAAACAAAAGAAGTTCAAAACTAAACCTGTACTAGTTTAGGCTAGAAACATCAGTATTAAAAACTACATCCAAAAATACAATATGCAATAAATAAACAGTGTTTCATTAAAAAATTATAAATTATATTATATAAATTTATAAATTTATTTAAATTTTTAATATTCAATTTATGATAACGGACTTTATCAACTCGCTGGGACGCCCTGTGTACTCCACTGAAGTATAAGAATAAAAAGTATTAAGAAATCACTTTTTCATGTCTGATTTCATGACACGAATAAATAATAAAGCATGGTGTGGGAGAAAAACAAGTGGTTGCAGATTTATGACGTTGTAAGAACGCTTTGAATAATAATCTGTGATTGTGGCGAAACTTTAATATGAGGAAAAACATTTTGTAATTTTCTTTGCAAATAGAAAGGACAGTTTTGTTATTTGCATTTTACGTACTTGTATTTGCCTTCTGTTGTTTTGATAGAATAAGTTCTTGGGTCTTGCATTTGTATTGTAATCTCGCAAAGAGACAAAAGTCGCTCGATATGCTCCATGCACGTCCATAATTGCGTAGATCTGAAAGACGTTGAATAAAATATGAAATATATTTGAACGAGTTTTCTTTCTTTCTTCTGTGAATGCTGCTTTGTTGCTACGCATGGCGCATAAACACAATGCTTTTGACACTTTGAAAATACTGGAATATAGTAGATTTGGTGCAAAAAACTGATTTTGTTTAATGTTGACTGTCTTAATTTTTCTAATTACGAATTTAGATTTTAGTAATTTGTTGTGCAAATATTTGGAGCAATTGATTTAGTTTTGTGTTATGTTTTGGTCAGCTAAGGCGGATTAATAGCATGCACCCTCGTTGCAGTAGCTTATTCAATTAATAACTTTTTGTGTTTGTAGCCGTGCAATGATGCTAATGGAATCCGCCATTGTAAGCATCAAAAGACGCCATTACCTAGGTGACTGAATACACCACAGCAGTAATTAACGAGCTGCATTGTGTTCTAATTAGCGGCTAGATACAGTTACCTGCAAACAATTGTCGATGGCCGTGCGAAATAACAACCAGCAAGTTGGGAATCGCATTCGGAGGGCGCATTCCGACCATTCGCACTGCAAATACAAAGTATACGTCCGCTCTTAATTGCGGATTGTTCCCCGAAATGTGTCCTGGATAATATACGGGCGAGCGGTGTGTTATGGAGTCGCTGTAATTTTCAGACGGTATTTCGGAATTCACGACCGGACTCTGAATATAATATGTTCTTTTGTGTCTGTGTCGCGATTTCTCGGATCATTAAATTGCCACCCTATGTGGTCCGGCAGCTTTTAGTGAACCTGCTAATAACGTTTAGAAATCGATTTCTCTAACCTAACTTGCTATAAGATTGGAACAGCACACGCCAAAGGGGTCACTATAATTTAATTTAACTTTTCTGATAAACGTGCCGGGGATAGAGCCATTTACCCAAGATCATTGATTAAGACTATCTACCCGACAACGCTAAAATTTTCAAATAAAATTTTACACTGCTTCCGATATTGCCTCACTACGAATAAAAGACAATCCGACTTTTATTACTGTTCTGGGAGTGAGGCGGGTGGACATGTTTTCTCATCAAAGCTAATTAATATCTTGATAAATTAAGTTTAAGATTGACATAAATAGTAAAAACCAAAATTAAATTCTGAAATGCAAATTATAATTTGTACCAAACTGATCTTTTATTTAATAAAACGCTAAAATACTCCTATTTTAAATTTGGTGATGAATTAATATTTAGTGTCTGACAACTAGCGATAAAAATTTGGCGTGAAATGAAACGCATCATTGATTTATGAGCATTTATTCATCAACCTGACGGAATACAAATCTATTTTGGTTCAGGCTAGTGCAGCACACTTAACACCCTAAAAATAAAAAATCTACATAAATAAAAGCAGACGCTTGCAAATTTTAAAATTTGTTATACCCCCTGTATTTTTTTTTTGTTTATGGACATTGAGACTGAATTATCAAATTATTTTCAATGGAGTCACTTTTTGCAAGATTCGATATTTTACGTAAATTACACTGTATAAGATTTATTTATTAATTTTTATGAATGCGGGTACAATAAATTAATCATGTTGGATGTTAAATATCGTATTTTTATCTTTTCTTTCTCAATCTTATTGAAACCCAAGAATTTTAGGCGTTAATTGCGTTCCTCCGCCGTAAAGTTGCGTTATAAATTTTGCGAGTTTTTCCTTAAGGAGAGTCATTGTTGCTAATTATTATAAATGTTAGAAGTGAAGTTTTAGTTTTATGGATGCAACTGGCGCTTCAGTAAATTTACGTAAATTTTAAATATGGATGTGGTTGGATTAAGGTTCAGTAATGACATAATCCTTACCGGTAAGCTCCTTAATACCCTCGAATTAAAGCCGATGAAGACACGGCATAAAACATCGCAGATCCTAGCAGTTCTGGATTAGCGTCGTTCGTCCTACGTTCTCCCTTCGACGCCTGCTCTCGAAAGGCGCTTTTCTCACCGAAACGAAAAACACAACTTCACACAAATAACTTTAGAAGTTTGTAAACCATATCTTTCTATAAATACTTTATGTACCTTTGCAGAAATTATAATTATAATTAAAATTGTTATGAGTATTGTTCCAAACGAGTAAACTTTGGTATTTAAATATTTTATTACAAAGTAAATTGTGCCATTTAGGCATATTTAATTTGATTTGAGTACCTATGCAACTTCAAATATCTTAAATAACTACAGTGGTGTCCGGTTATAACGAACTCTGAAAATGCATCAAAATCGTTTCGTTATATCCGAGGTTAGCTATAAGCGGTAAATTAAAAATAGTATAATATTATACGAGTTGTACAAGACAATCCATTGTCGAACGAGAGGGTTCCAAAGGAACGAGTTCGACAAGATGTCTTGTACAACGAGTGTAATATGCTATTTTTTCTATTTCGCCTTTATTTATTGAAATTTTTTGTTTAAAATCATTTAAATAATAACTAGTAACTTTTGAGATTTTGGGTTGGTACGACGTATGGGATGAAATGACAGTTTATTGAATTCCGAGTTCGACCGTGGTGAAGTTAACACGTGCGTTCGGAAGTGCGGGCTTTTCAGCGGCAAACAGCGGGTCAAATCGTGAGATTGTGAATAAAAACACACTCACAGACCTTCTCTTCTTCTGGAGTCATAAGTTAATACTAATTGGAAAAATAAGTAGTGAGTATTTAGTAGTGAAATAGAAGCTTTGAGAGGTTATGGGTGGCGACAGCGGGGGGGACGACCCCCCTCGCATTTCTTCTCCACCTAATACGCCTAATAGTATCTTCCAAACAATAATAGTCAATGACTCCCTTCTTTCCTCCCTTTCCCCAAAATCAAAATCCATAATAGAACACATCAATAAGGAAAATAAGTTAACATCAAGCCAACAAGATAGTCTCAATTTTCTACAAGAGGAGATTAATCTGTTATCTCAAGAAAATGACCAGGACACAGAAATTCTTTTTGAAATAAAGAAACTTTCTGATAAATTATCTGCACTACAAAAAAAGAAAATATCCTACAATGTAATCTCTGACAAAGGACCGTACATAGTAATATTAGAATCGTCAAACAATTTACACCCCATGAGCCTGGGGAAAATTCTGTTTTCTAATAACATAGTACCATCCAACTCCATTAAAGACATTAGCAGAAGAGGACCCAAAAGGGTTGCTCTAGAATTCTGCACCCCCAAAGCTGCAAACGAACTCCTCACAAATCAACAAATAAAAAATTTAGGCCTCAAGGCGTTCATTCCCCAGAGACTTATCACATGCAGGGGTATTATTCGGTATGTAAGTATGGACATTACTCGCGAAGACATAATTAAGGAAGCCATTGCTCCTATGGGAATGCAGAACGTGGAAATTCTGGATGCACGAAGATTAAACCGCAGAACATTAGAAAATAATGAAACAAAAATAATACCCACAACTACATTCCAAATAACTTTTAGTGGCCGGGTGCTTCCCCCCTCTTTATCCATATACAAAACGTCCTGCCGTATCGAACCATACATAAACCCAGTTGTTATGTGTACAAAATGTACACATTGCGCTTTGGACATCATGTTCGAACCTGCCGAGCTTCCCGTTTTCGCTGCCCCAGATGCTCTGAAGAACACAAAGAGTCTGATTGCCAAACTCCCTCTCTATGCTGTTTATACTGTAAAGGACCTCACTCGACGTTGGACAAGTCATGTCAGGAATATACCAGACAGAGAATGATAAACGAAGCCATGGGAACCAGGGGTCTCTCCTTTCAAGATGCCATCAAATTATATCCTAAAGAACAATTTTACGCAACCCCATATAATGCTAGACCTCAGGACTTTCCACCACTCCGCTCTAATCACAACAGAATATCTGACTCCCCCCCTCGCCCTTCCTCCCAACAACTTTCTTCGCCCAAACCCTCCTATTCTCAAGCTATTTCGCATCAAACAACATCACCAAGAGATAGGAAAAGCTCACTCACTAGACAGCCCAAAAATCGAGATTACAATGATGAAGAGTCAACCCGAAAAAGGATCTTGTTCCACACTAGAGGCCAGGGCCCTTCAACGCCCATCACCGAGAGAGGGAATTATAAAAATAATATAACTGGCAATTCAGGAATCTCGAAACTTCCACATAATAAAATTAAATGGACTAACAAGGAAATACACACAACTCTCCCGTCAATACTCGCGGCTCATTTCTCGATCTCTGATTCCGTCCAGAAAGATATTATTAGACCTCCTTTCAAATCACTATGCATCCTCCGACAACGAAAGTTCTGCAATGGAATATACGTAGTATACGCACAAATAAAGACTACCTAATGATAATATTTAATAAATATAACCCCCAGATCATGGCTCTTAATGAGACATGGCTAACCCCAGACCAACACTTCAAGTTCAAAAACTTTGCAGCATTTCGAAATGACAGAGACGATGGTAGAGGTGGAGTCGCCGTATTGACAAGAATAGACATACCTGCAAAACGAATTCCTCTGGTCAATTACAATTTTCCGCCTGAGTGCCAATTAATTTTTCTGGAATTAAACGAATTTTTCCTTCTTACAATGTCTAACCCCCCCTAGCTCGTCTTTACCAGTTCACTCACTCACAACTGGTAAAAACTGGTAAATTTTCTCGGATTTTACAAATAATCCCATCCTCTGTACAGGGGACTTAAATACACAACACCCCATGTGGGGTTCCGGTACTTCTAATAGAAATAGCACACTATTGTACAATTTTTTGATGGACATGGACCTCTTCTTACTGAACGATGGCTCCCCTACTCGAACACAAAATGCTCCAATTCCCCCTACTTCCCAATCTTTGAACCAACGATTCAAAACACAAGCAGCAGACTGGCCGGAATTTTTGAAATACATAGACTCTCATTTGAACAACCCCAAAGCAACCTACGACGAGATCTTAAACATTATTATGGAAGCAGCACATCATACAATCCCCATAAAGAAACGATGCAAAAAGAAACAAGTACCAGTCCAACCCTGGTGGGATAATGAATGCGCACTCGCTATTGAATCAAAAGTCGCGACACTCAGGAAATATAAAGATCATCCTACTATCGAGAACTACATTAATGCAAAAAGAGAAAGAGCACGTTGTAGAAGAGTTTTAAAAGAAAAAAAACGAGCCAGTTTCCGGAAATTCTGTGAATCACTGTGCCCGTCTTCTCCGCTCTCGGAAACTTGGAAAAAGGTCAAACGCTTTAGCAACGCCTTTCGACGTCCCCCAGAAGCTCCTTCTTTTACTCGAGACCTATGTCACAGGTTACTATTAAAACTTTCAAGACAAGCGTTAGATCCGAATCCGGCGGTAACCCCTGTATGGCAGAACGTCAATCCATCTTCTCCATTTACTTATACTGAATTTGAAATGTCGCTAAAGGGAACAAAGAGTGAAGCTGCAGGTAAAGATCAGGTGACATACAGCATGCTTAGAAACCTTCCCACAAAAGCCAAAACAGTTCTCGTCACTTTCATAAATACGTTGATTACAACAGAGGACGAAATACCCCTGGACTGGAAATCCCAAATTGTATTACCAATCCTTAAACCAAAAAAAGACCCGGACTTGACGGAATCGTACCGACCAATCTGCCTCACATCGTGAGTTTGTAAAGTAGTTGAGTCTATGATAACAAAAAAGACTAGAATGGCAGATTGAGCAGCAGCACTTACTCCCTCCCACCCAATTCGGATTCCGAAGTGGTAGAGGCGTACAAGATAATCTTGCAATTTTATCCTCCCACATCTCTTCGGCAATATCAAATAAAAAGAAAACGATCCTAGTATTACTCGATATATCTTCGTCAATCCCTTCATACTTAGAAATCAATTGAATCACATTAACATACAGTCAGACCTAATCTCACTGATTATGCGACTAACTTCCCAAAGAAACATATGGGTTCGCGATAATTTACATGGGGAATTGGTAGGACCTCTGGCTAGCTCTAGAGGACTTCCACAAGGCTCTCCACTGAGTCCCATTTTGTATAATATCTATACTCGAAACTTATTGTCAGAACTCCCGGAAAATGTCAATTCCCTACAATACGCTGACGACATAGCCCTATACGTTCATGGTGATAATGCTGAATCACTTATCCCTATTATGAATAGAACCCTTGAGCTGATCGTATCCCGCTTAGCAGAATTAGAGCTGAAATTATCGCCACACAAAACTCAGGCAATCCTTATAGCTAGGGGACAATGCCGAGACAATACAGAACTGAGCATAGAAGGTACACTTATACCTTGGCTAAAGTCGGTTACATATTTGGGAGCTCGGATAGATGCACGATTCTCCTGGAAGGACCACATTTCATATATACATTCTAAAGCCGTAAATGCAATGCGCATAATCAGCTATCTTCTTCGTACTTGGTGGGGCTCACACCCCATCACGCTCCTGACACTTTATAAAACCTTAATTCGACCACACCTGGATTACGCCTCTATATTTATTACATGTTCGAACAAAAGAACGCTAGAATTGTTAGACAAAGCTCAGCTACAAGCCCTACGACTGGTTCTAGGAATCATGGGTTCAACACCTACTAATCTAATCCTCGCAGAAGCTGGAGAAATGTCTCTTGCAAACCGTCGAATTTTCTTGGCCTGCAAGTTTGTCCTAAAATCCCGGAGCATAGAGGGAAATCCAGTTACATCAGCGATTATGCGTTACTATGTGGATTACAACGAACAAATAAACTACTGGACAAGGAGATCCACACCACCTTTATTGGAGGCTGTTGACATACTAACACCTTTTGAAAAAACCCTCAAAACCTTTCAGCATCTCCCTTGTTACGACTTTCTACTTGAAACAACCCTACATCCCATACGGTTTATCCCTTTTCACATAGACCCCTTGGTCCCAGCCAAGACTGCCTTCCTTGAGTTCATAAGATCTAACAGCTGGGAACCTTGCGAATGGATCTTTACGGACGGTTCCAAATGCAAACAAGGAAGGGTGGGAGCAGGTGTTTGGCTACAAAAAGCCAGAGTGGAACTTACGTGTCGACTTCAGAACGACTCAACGATAATGGGAGCAGAACTCCACGCTATCCTTATGGGCCTACGGTTGATACATCAGATGGACATACAACAGGCTGTAATTTTCTCCGATTGCAAGAGTTCTCTAGAATACCTCTCAAATCCACACCCTCCACAGCAATTAACATTCACATCATTAGAGATACGTAATGAACTTTTAACCCTGAGTAATCAAGGCCGAAGAGTTTCTCTAGCTTGGGTTCCATCTCACTGCGGAATACCGGGGAACGAGACAGCAGATCGTTTGGCGAAGCTTGGGATCCGGTTGGGACACCCAGGTGTGCCTCACATGGAATGCATGGAGTTTCTCCTCTCTTTGAAACAACTAATGGCTGACAGATGGAACCAGGAATGGAAAACTATGTCCACTGATAAAGGAAAAATTTATGCTTCATATATCCCAACTCCCCCCTCTAAACCCTGGTTTACCCTATATCCTCATAAAGGACGATCACTCATATCTTCGCTAACAAGGATGCGAACTAACCACTGCCTCTCCCCTTTTCACCTACACAAAATTGGAGTCCTTCCCGACCCAAACTGCGACTGCGGTGACCTAGGAGATCTTAATCATATATGCTTCGCATGCCCCCTCCGATCCCGTCAATGCTTAAATCTCTATAACGCTTGCTGCACCCTTCTGAAATGCTCCCCGCTGCACATCTTCGACGCATGCCTCGGAAATCTCTCACCTGCTATTGTAAATGCTTTTGACAGCTTTTTTAAAGACACTAACTTAAAAATTTAACGAACTTCTGTAGTGGCATGTATGCATTAATACAGTAGTGACAGTAGCTTGAACTCTCAGTGTGATAGTGTTTTACTCTGAATCTTGGACTCTACCCACAGCGTACGTGGACTCCCACGCCCTGGCCGGATAGCCCCAGCAGCTTAGGCCATTGACCCCCCGAAAGAAGAAGAAGAAGAAGAAGAAGACAGTTTATTGAAAATAAATTACAAATTTCAAATTTTATTGCATTGTTACTGCATATTTGATAGTTTTCTTGTTACTTCGTTTAATTAAATATGGATTCTGATGGATATTGTGCACTCCTTCCGAGCTGAGAGACATCGCAAACACTGCTGTGAGTAAAATTGTTCCCAACGAAGTGCAGTTGACCCGGCTTCGCTGTGAGTTTGACGATGACGACAGTCACGCGATCGCATTCAGTAACCAAAGGGATATTCTTCTGGGCCAAACACAAGATAACCAAGTTAACTATCTAATACTTAAGCTGAATTTATAGATTGGGTACCGTACCGCATCCGGATTGGTACCGTATTGGTTCTGTAGACTGAACGTGGGTACGAAAGAATGCAATTTATAGAAACCGTAAGGTAGAAATGACATACGCTTGGACATTTTCTTTCTACAAAATTTATTAATAATCCCAAGTGAACGTAAGCTACAAAATAATGTGTACTCACTAAAATGTTTTACTTGTGGGGCAATTACACATCGCAGAGATTCATTTCTTGAACGTTTTACTTTTTTAAACTTTTGACACAAACAAAACGTCACTTTGTTTAATTTTTTCATTGGTTTACCGCAAGCCCCGTACCGTATAAGATAAATTGGGACAATTTTTCGGATACGGTGCGTTTATCGACTACGGTATGGGTTTTATAAATAATGCCATAAGAATTCTATATTTTATATTTCTACGGTGCGGTCTACGGAACCAATGTGGGTGCGGTACCCAATCTATAAATCCAGCTTTACGTAGAATCCGACCAAATTCTGTAGCATTTCTGTTGTACGACATTGAATATGAAAATTGGGAGGTTTGCGGTTTGACAGAACTGACAGAAATTCATTACCAATCATGAACAAAAAAGTTACTATTTCAATGAGACAAAATTTCATTTTGTCTAACTGTTTCCCATGACAACAGTTGCACAAAATTGCATTTGTGTATGCGAAATAGAAAAAAGTGGTTTTTAGCAGTTATTTTTACTTTACAAAAGAAATAAGTACCTATTATATCTATTGTAGAAAAAACATGAATCCTTTGGGAAACAGTAATATACACTGTGGGAATTTTATAGTTGTGCAAATATTGTAAAGGGTGATAGTAAAGCTCAAAAGAAGTGAAAATAACATTGTCCGAATATTCATAATTTTTGAGATACAGAGTTTTGGTCGGTGAATAAAGGCACCAAAAATTTTTTTAAACCAATCTGATTTCTGACCTTAGTTCTTCAAATTACACTGAGTTAAATTTGCAAAAACAGCCAAACAGCCACAGTAAAACAAGTCCTCCTATAAAAAAAATTATAAAAATGTAAAACTTTTGCACCTATTGTTTTTTTTACGAAGGTACTAGCTACTGAATTTCATTTCCTTAAATCTCTCCACCTATTAGTCATGTAAACTTTGAAAGAATGTACTTAAAACACGCGAACCTATTGCGTTTTTTGACGAATTTTTTTAGACGATGGAGGTTGCACCCTTTATATATCAAAAACTAGTAAATGTAGTAAAAGTTCGAATAAAGCAAGTTAATTTATTTTGACTTCTTTTGAGTTCTATTATCATAAAATATTTACACAACTATCAAATTCATACTGTAATTATGTTTAAAAACACACGTTTTCATTGGTTAAAATGTTTTTAGTTAGTAATTCAATAATCTGTTCATCAGTTAACACTTCGCTTGCTGCTTTGTCATTTTCAACTCCAACGTATTCCTCAAAACTCGATGAAAAGTTCATTATAAACAGAAAATTGCATCACATTTTAAGTCAAATCTAGTTCGTGTTCGTAATACCCGGATGTTCGTTTTAAGCGGGTTCGTTATAACCGGACTCCACTGTATTATAGAATGCATGGTTGGAAACAGGATTTTTAACTGTGGGCAGGACCAGGAAAGTGTTATTTTATGGTTTTTCGTTTACATTTCAAAAACGATACGTGTTATTACGTGTTGTTTTATTTCCTTTGTGTCTAGAATAGTTTTCGAAAATCTGCTAATAAACATATCGCACCTTTAAAAATTCAATTTTGTTTAACCCAGATGATGTTTGCGGTGTATACTATACTTGAATTTTATGATGTGCATAAAACAGAAATTCGATAAGAATCGGCATCTTTTGGGTTTTAAAATGATTTAACCGTCATTTTGATGCTGTAATGTGTTTTGGGCGTTGGAAGCGGCATCAAATCGATTTTTATCTTGACGCTGCTGGTTTATTTATTGACACAATGTATTTTAAACACATAAATTTTAAGCAATATAAAATCATAACGCGGTTGTATCGTATTTTCCTTGGCTGCTTTATTTTCCTCTTTCGCCGTATGTATTTTAGAGGAGCGTCGGAACCAACATAAACGTCAGACAATGGTGGTTGTAGGAGACCGCCGTTATGTACGATTATCAGGAATGTTTACGTTAAGCGCTTGTTGCTTTACCAGACACATGCAAGCAGGTATAAAATATTTACCCCTTAAAATTCAATATCCCTCTAAAATTTTCGTGCCATGGATCTATTAGGGTTGTTTAAGTTTGTCACAAAGGCGAGCAATTAATCGCCGCCCTTTATTTCGGGAGAAAGTGACCGAGAAGCGTGACACCGGATGACTAATTGAAATGAATTAATTAAAATGCAATAATTGCCCATTGAGACTTAATCAGTTGATAACGGGCAGTGATTCCGTGCGGACTTGGACACACGCCACCCTTTCAATCAATAGGGAAAGCACAGATATTATGCAAATGCTGGCTTCGATTTATGCGATACCGAGCAAACATGCGACTGCTGTGCATGCCGACAATATTAAATTTAATTTACAATAAAATTATTATAGGCGACTACTCGACAAACAGCACACGACTAATTTGGAACGGTATACATATTGTCGACCTAAATCCTGTTTGCCTTCCGTTGAAGCGCATTATCATCCGCATCTAAGTGCATAATGCACATGAAATCCTGTATTTCATTAGCAGATTTATGTTAATATATTTGTTGCGCCAATTAGATACAACTTTTCGCCGACTAATTAGATGGCAGTTGTTTAATCTGCACGACGATGCCGTCTCTCAAATCTTACTCATTAAATGGATAAACAACGCAACAGTGAGAAAATAGTTAAAGCAACGCTAACAAACTGTTCAAAATGATTTAACAAGTTTCTTTTTAAGTTTGTAGAAACCAGATGTGTGTACCAGAATACCTGTAGCTGCCGCAGACCACGAAAATAGTTATTTCATTTATGAAAATATTTTTTTATAAAAAAGTGTAACATAGAAATGAAAAATTGTTTTATGAGAAGTATTTATAACGAAATATATCAACTTGTCATTTATGCACAGAATTATGGGGAAACTTCTGTGTTTCATTTTACGTCCAGATTCAAGTTTTTGTATTTTATTCCTGGATTAAGTTTACATTCTGTAAGCTTTAATAAGCTTTAAAATACATTGTATTCTTTTATATTAAAGACGAACTCAGATGGCGGTTACCTTGTAATCTTGACATTTATAGCTTATGGGTAAATTTGAAACCTTCACCAAAAAATACCAAGAAAAAAATCCTAATAAATTGCACTATAAGCATTCATATCAGTAACATCATAAGTTAAAAATAATATGGAATCAAATTTGTAAGGTGTTTTACACAGAACTAAAGAGTGCACTATTTAAATTCTGATTCCAAGGTCTTGAACAAACTCTAAAAACAATAATTTACATTTAGGGTTATTTTAGCCTTGATATAAAAATATTTCTCTTCAGAGACTAGAACAAAACTAAAGCTTAGTGACTTTTCTTGCTTTTATTACAATTGGTTTTACATTTCCGAAAAATTCCCACATTGTGGAGCATTAGTCGATATCTATATGCATCTAGGATGTTCGTTGTTGCCCTCCGAAACCTTACGCCATTAGGTCGATGGAATTTCATTCATTAAAGCTCGTGTTTGCACTTGCGGTTACATTCTGCAGAGATTTGCGGTTCACGTTCACGCTTTCTGTTATGAATTTGATTTAATTTTTACGTAAACATTCCTTTTGTTTAAAAACACAGATTGCCAAAAATGTCACATCTACAACTATTTATATTTGTTTAGAGGTCGTTAGTATTCCACGATTCTAATTTAGATTATTTTTAATTCATGGTTTCGCAACCATAACGAGATTTTCCAAAAATATTTTTCACATAGGCACGATCGGAAAATTTATTATTGATAAAGTTTTGATGGAGTGATTTTATCTGAATATTTTATGTATAATATTGCATGATTTTAGAACATTTACTGTGCATTCAGTACAACATAAAGTTTTATTACATGCCCATCAAGATACGGTGACACTGTTGCCTTATTTTTGCACTCTCACGTGATCAAATTGTTATAACAAAAATCCACATTTCAATAAGAAAAACGCTAAACTCACCTACGAAATATCTTGTTGAAAAATAGATTACAAAATAACAGAATCAGGTCTACTTTTAGCTGTTACTAATGACTTTTTCGATTATCTTTCATTCGATTTCAGTTTAAAGATTCATAATGCGGTTATCACAAAACCATCATCGACGAAAGAGCTTTCAGTATCTCTGAATCTTGTATAAAGTTAATGGAATAAATTTATTTTCTTTTATCCAGCGTGGCACTATATGCTTAAGCTTCAATAAAAATGTCATTAAAAGATCGATCCATTCTTGTTTGTAATGATCGCCAGAAATTTTGCATAGTTTCTATGATAATACACAAGTGAGTGAAATTACCAGAGGCATTACTTGCTCACATATTGTCGTTATTCCAATAATCAACCAAATATTTGGTGTCTTTATGTGTTTGACTGACTGCAGTATAATTTCCTGTCATCAAGGCAATGAGCGGAGTCATTACGACTGTCATCAATAAATGCAAACACGGAGTGTTATTCTTTGTTATGGCTGACGATGTTTTATTAAATTTTGTAAAATTCGTATGTGTGGTGTGATCCGGGTATTGAGAACGGGAATTGAAAATCCAATTGATACCTACCGTTGAAATAACGACCCCATTTAAATTCGTATTCTTATAGGACAGGGGAGGTCACCCCGTCATATGTACAATACCTTTCGATATGAAATAGAATCGATGTGGCCATTAGAATATCGCAACACCGAAACCCTACACCTGAAATTGAAAAGGGATGCTTCCTGCACATCCAGTGTTTGCTTCGGAATGACAAAAACACTTGCCGAAGTCAAATCTATATTGTACGAAATAAACTTCATTTCTGTCAAGTGCAGAACTGTTCGGTGGTCACGTGTGGAGTTTCCCAAATAAGCAACGATAAAAAACGATATCAAATTGCGGTTAGCATGAGTTATGAAGGGATTTGGGCAACAGGTTCATACGCACCACTACTTTCTCAATCAATTTACTAAATATTATGCCTCGTACACTATTTTTCCATTATGAAAAAGAGTAATTTATTGCGTGCGCTTAAATAAAGATCGCTCTAATTACTCTCCGCCGAAAATGATCAATTTTATCTCGACGACGAGTAATTTGTTGCAAATTGTAATGATAAATCTTTGCCCAGATTATTTCAAAAATGGAACCTGAAAGTAGTTATTAATTTATAAAGACATGATTTATTAAGCCTTAAACGAGGCATTTGAATTTGTGATATAGCGTCTTCTAGGTCGTGGGTTAGCACAATGGTATTAATATCGGCTGACAGACACACTCATCAATTATAGCTTATTGAATATATTATATCTGTGTAGCTGCAGCACTATTTAGGAATCAATCATAGTTATCATTGTAACTCCACTCTGAGGTTTATACAGATTTCCAAATTTAATTACAGCCATTGTTACCATAAATATTCCAAATACCTGAGTGACCATCACACATAGAGTTGTTGTGATTTTATGTCACGAGCCCACTGATGATTCCGGTGTTTGTGTATCTAATTACAAAAACAATTACAATTTCATAACAATCACAATATTAACTTAATTATGTGGTGTTTGTTTAATCTGCACAAATCGATTTTTACTAGGTACTATGGAATTCTACAAATTATGTGACGTCTAATTCTTTCACTTGTTGTTTTGGTTTGGTCTTTAATGCGACCAGTTATTTCAAGTTCGTTCAGTTTATCGTAATTTTTTGACTTAGTAAGGTGGTGAACACAAAAGGAAATAAATATAGTTTTAGCGATCATTAAAAAAAACAGAACTTATTAAAAACCTTTTTCAGGCAGAATCTGTTTCAAAACTGGCCAGTTTTTCTAAACTAGGCAGACAAACTTTATAAGACATCTTGGTGATAACTGAAGCAGGAGTATGGGGAAAAACATAAAAATTAAAATGTCAATCATACACTGTGTAAGGAGGTGGCAATGTGTGCATTTTGGCCAGAGAAACAACAGCAACGTGACAAACATTTCCAGAAAATACGAGTGTGTAATATACATGCGCCATATTTTGCTCGGTTTTAAATTGGGTGTTGCGACCTGATAAAATAATAAAAGTAGCTATAAAAGTATTTCTCATTTATTTTCACCTGATACTTTACACATATGTAGCTTTCTATAATAATGTAAAGACTCCGAAACAGGGACTTGTAAATAAGTAGAAACGGAAAACCTGTGTTGTTAGTCGGCGCTTTGGGATTCAGTTCCAATATTGCACACCATTGCAATTCACATCTCATCTGCAATATCATGAATTCTTCATGCCACCAAATAGAAGCTGTATCACTTTATTTTGAATTGTATGATTCAATACAATTGTGAACACATTGGCAGAGTCCGCTCTTTTGCTCTTATTGAATCATCTAGACGAACTTGCGACAAATAAAATTTTAAATTTGATTTCATTTACTATGGAAGGAAAGTTCTTAACTTGTGATGGCAGTATTTCCCGCATTGTTGTTGCATACTAAGCCATCGACACGAACTGTGGTAAAAGAGTATTTTAACCAACACTGAAAACATGAAAAACTAAAATTGCCCCTCGCATGTTGGAATTTTAAAATTAAACAACTGTTGTTTTAAGTGTAAAGTAAATTCGTTACAACTTTCCCGAATTTGCATGCTCATCCCAAATTTAATCAATTGGATATTGTCATTTTAATTAGTCGGAACGTATTCATAGATGTATGCCTCTGGGGTTTCCAAAATTGTATGCGGATATTTGTTTTAACTTTTCCTTTATTTTAATCAACGAACACATTCTCCTACGTTTTTTATTGAATTTATGAATCCAATTTAATCAACGTTTGGGGTAGGTTTATAAAATTCTCTGCAGGATTGTTTGTTTAACATATTTTTAATTATACGTCCATACCACTGTCAATACTCACATAATTGGCCACCAACTTTGTAAATATGCTTATTGGATTCAGAAAAATATATGAATATTCCGACTTCTTAAGTTAACTAACTTGAATATAAAACTTTTAAATAGGTACTTACTTCTATAAATTACGCGATTCATGCCAGACCATTCCTTGATTTCCCAGTAGGCATTTATAAATTCTTAGTTTGACAAGTTAGTAACAAAATTATGAAGAAAATCTAACGAGAATGAATGTTTAGCGTTGTCGGAGAAATCAGAATAAATGTTATTAAATACTGCCAGGAACGAACGATTCCCTAAGGATTTTATTTAAATAAAACAACATTAATCTCTTGCTTATTATTAACTGCTACTTGATTCGAGGCTTTAAGGGCGGGATTTTTGCGTAATTCCAATTTATCGCAGGATCCTTTTAGGGGTCTTGGAACTAGGCCACGGTCAGTAAACCTTTTATATACAGAGATAATATTTAACACGTTACTTTGCCTTAGAGATTTGCATATTTTAGCAGGACCACGATTATCTTTTAGAAAAGTTACCAACAAGCTGGTTTTTTATGTAGATCTAACTTTTACGAATCATTTTTTAAGTTCAATAAAAGTATTCATTACGATGACGCTCAGCTAAATAAATAAATAACTGAAATTACAAATCGATTGGATGGCCACTAAATGTTTTTCTGCTGTCTTGAAACTTTATACGTGTTGATAGCTTAGTGGAAAATTGGCAGAAATCATCAGAATAATTTGGGGTAAATCGCCGCGTAATAAAAATCTAAGTTGGATGAGATAATCAGCTCTTCCGTCGAGCTGGCCTCAAGGATCAAAGCTCGGGTTGGTAAGATAAATGAAAAGATTGAACAACAAACAGGAACTCAAGATGAGACCGGCGTTAAATTAAATTCTTCATAATTGTTATTCATAACGCTTGAAATATTCTCCCATTTATTTAAGTTAATGAGAAAATCTAAGAGTGGCCCAGGCAGTAAAGCTATGAGACATTCAAAGACACATCATGTAATTGGTTGCTTGACAGATTGCATTGTTTCGGTTAAAATGATAAAAGTTGTTTGGGGTCGGGACAAAGAACAATAAAGCCGCCTGAAAGCGCATTTTAACTCTGATAAATGTAAAATAAAGAAGGTGCATCCGCAGTAATAATATTCAACAACCAGCGAATTATAGCCCCATTTATGTTAATTTAAGGTTGCCGAATATAAAACGAATCGCCGATAAAAGCTCTTTGCGGTGGATATGTCGTATTGAATTTAAAAATTCGCTGTATGGAACGGAAAAATAAAATTGTTTTGTTTGTAGCTGGTTTGGGGTGGAGTTGGCCACAGGTATCGGTAGCGTTAAAAGCATTGTGACCCAAATGGTACCTTCAGGGAACAAGACCAACTCAATAGATTTTCGCCCGCCCTTGTTATTGTGGCCACACGTCGATCCGGCTTAGGTGTATGGAAATCAGAGTGATCCAATTTCCTTTAACAAAAATATCAAGTCTATCGTCCATAAATGGATGAAAGAGCTAGCGGCTATTTGCTTGCTCACCCCAAACAATCCCGTATCGATCATGGGGGCATATTCAACGATACAAGCGAATCACTTATTTAGAGGACACATACTCTCCTGGATAAGACGATAAGAGCCTGCTGATAAAAGTGCTTTTTTATAGACTTCTGGTCTACAAACAACCTTAATCCACTGTAAGCTTACGGGTGTTTGAATATTCTATTTCACTATTTCGGATTCAGTTTATTTTAGAATTATCAAACTCAATTACAGGTTCGTATCGCCACGCCAATCAAAATTATGCAAAATCATTATTTGTCTCTTATTTTTCATCGAAAATAACGCTATTTTATAAACATATCTGCAGTCATGTAGAATATTTTATGATATAGATTAATATTTACTACCTCAGTAAATTAGTAATTATAATCATAACATATACATGATTCACTCATTCATCATTTAATTGTTTCAATAATAAAGTGGAAAGTTTAGTTCAAATTATAATAGTCTTCTGTTCAAAACAACGCCATTGGAGTATCCATTTAAGTACTGAACTGCTAAAAAATTAGTTAGTTAATAATGCAGATTGAATTAGAAATTCAATCTCTATTGTAAAATTACTTCAAACGTTCTAATATTTCATTTTTTTTCAACTGGCGCCACATAAATAAATACAGTTACGATCAAAAAGAATGACACCCGTAAAATCGCAGCCACAAATCTTTTCGATATAATACGATTAATGTGTACGTTTGGTTGGTTTGTAAACTAGCAGGATATTGTGTAAACTATCTAGACAGTTTGTCAGTTTGTAAACCAACCTGTTTGTTGAATTTATGACTTAAAAGATTTTTTTCTTACTTTTGTTTTCCGGATCGACTGGTATGGGGTGTCATTCTTTTATCGTGACTGTACATCAAAATTGGTTTCTATTCTTTTAAATATCTAATAATCATAGTTTATAATGAAATTTCAGAGAAATTGTCAAGACAAAGTTGACAATAGTCAGAATAACGCAATGCAGTTTAGAAATAACCCATAATTGACTAATCACTCTGTATGTATTATTCCAAATATTTTTTATATTGTCTTAAAAAAAATAGACACATAACCGAATACATTGCTGAAAAAAACACATTATGTTTTATGTCAAATATGCAGTTAGGTGACTTTAAGGGAGGATTTTGTTTATTTATGTAAAATAAATATATAGCAACGAGAAAAGTGGAAAATGTAAATATGATTTAAACCTCCAGTTTTTGATTGATGACTAGCAGTGATTTTTAAAGTCAACATTAACGAATTAATAAATTATCATATGATCATTTTTTACCATTAGCACACTGCATTAATTTCAATATTTACTATAGGTTAAAGGACTAAATTTAGTAAACAACAACAACCTTTTATTATAACTTTTTATTTTTAATGCTCAAAAGAACTGTGGCAACATAAACAAATCATTGAAAATTGTCTGATACTCGTACTTCATACGAAAAGTATGGAACCAAATGTTTGGTTTTGCTTTAAACAAATAATGATTGGTAAAAAATAAATGCTATAAATTTTATTTTCCGTTGAATTTTGAGTTATACGATTTGTTTCCTACGACTGACTAGTTTTATAGCGAGTGGTTATTTAAAAAAATAAAGGAATCAAGAAATTCTTTTTTGAAAAATGATCATATTTATAAGGCCAGTACCTACCTACTTCATCACTCAGCAATAAGTTTTTTGAATAAGTAAATAGTTTAAACTAAAAATGATTGGTTTTCCACTCGTACCACTTTCTAATCACCTGGTAAATTGAGGAAATAGCTTAGCTTAATATTTGTTTTCACTAAACTGAAATAAATGCCTGAAAAGTTTCTGCATTTTAATTTGGTTGTATTGACGTTCGCAGCTAATATTCATTAGCTGTGGTGACACGTTCGCATATTATATAAACAGAGAGAGCGTGGATGATAATATATTGCAAGTTATCTTATCCCTTGCTGGTGCAGACATTAGCTGAACGCACGTGACGGGACTGCCGATGTCACTCCCCCAGTCTCGATAAATAACTACATAATGGAAAAATAATATCTCGCTTGATCTTTGTAGTAAATTATGCATTATTTATTGGTTATATATAATGGTAATTTTCATGTTTAAGGGAACAAATTCGATAGGCCTTATCACTGTTTCGCAGAACAAGTTAAGAAATAGCTCCGCATTTATTTTAGGCTTGACGTTGCTGACTCGCAGAACTTTGTGATGAAATTATTTACCATTTCTCCACCTCTTTATTTGAGTTTTTCGTTTTCACCTCATTGTTTGTAAATAATAGGCCCTGATGGCGTCCGGATGCAACCCCAACATCGGTGATCTTTCACAATTATTTTTTCTTTTCACTTGATTTAATTGATTAATTTTTCATGGAGGGAAAATACGCTCGAAATTTAAACTAAATTAAAATTAATAACTCACGTTCCAGCTACAGTGGTTTAAAATATCGTGAAATTTTCTTAATGAGTTTCTCCCTGGGTTTTGCTCCCTTAACTGATTTCGTACATTTGTCTGACGGATTACCCAGCCAGGCCACACTCTCTCTGTCTCTGTGAAACCACTATTTCCGTAATTGGGTTATCAGTCCTTGCACGTAATTGATTTATTTCCTCTCTCGGCGGCAATTAAAGAGTTATACAGAAGCTTCGGTCCACACCATTCTCTCACCTCGACCTAATGACATCTTTCCCAAAAACATTTTCTTTCCACCAACAACCACTTCCATTCAAAACTAAAAACAACTAGCTACGAGTAAATATCAAAGCCGATCATAAATCGCTAACTGCAATCGATTCTGATTGGAGAAACAATACAGTTCATTTCACGATAAATTGCACAGCTAATAACACTGAGCAATGGAAACTGCACTTTGCCGAAATGATTTATTGGGGCGGTGGTGTTAAAACCAGAATGGGGATAACACTAAAATTATTAGCAGTTTAACCCACCTTACGTTAAAACTAGGAGATCTGTTTCATTTTAAACTTTCGGATTAAATATTCGTATCATTTAAATTAGGTAATTTTTAGAATATCCTGATATTTTTTTATTTATTAATAGTTAAGCTGATTAATTATAATTATCAATCCAGCTCGTTATTTATTTATTTATATTTATTTATTTATAGTAATTTCTTCTTCAGAAAGTGTTGGTTGTTTTAGTAATCTGATGTTCTTTTGTCAATGTTATTTCAATTAGACTGATCTTCTACAATTATTAAGTCTAAGTGAAAGAAAAAAGAACTATCTTTGAGCGTTGAAGGTTTTTAATGTACCTAAATCCAAATCAGAAAGATGTAGAATTGTAGAACCACGTTAGAACAGATCTCCAGATGAACAAATAAATTAGAAACTATTTTAGGAGAGCAGGAAAAAAAATCAACCTTGAAATAAAAAGATTCCAAAAAGAAAAGAAATTATAATAAAACCAAGTAGACAAACCAGGGAAATAAGAACCGCAAGGACAAAAGCAGAAGTTCAAATTTATTGTTAAACATTACCTATTTGTTAAATCTTCAAAAATCAAACCGTTTTTTCTGACGGTGGTGTGAGTTTATTGTGGGAGTTATTCTGGCACATTAATTTGTAATTTTGCTTGTCTCCGGTTATCTCTTGCAGGTTATTTGGCGGAAAATAACGTTATAAAAGTGGTATCTTGCGCTTGTTTGCGTTATAATGCTGATCTACCAGTATTTAAAGGCAGCTTATTAAAATATAAAGAAGCTTTGTGTTGGTTGTTATTATTTTAAGGTAAATGGATCTCGTAATGAAGACGAATGTGAGGGCTGTGCCGGTTCTCCCTCACCGCTTTCTAGTTGCGGTGCACCCCGTTCATTTAGACCGTAGATTATGCTAGTAATTTTGTGCGGAGTAATTGATTATCTTTACTAATTGGTATGATACAGCGGATTGTAGCGCCAAAGACAAGATTACAAATTAGATTCGAGTCGGCCTTATTGTTTCAAAAAGCTGAGCTTTCACGATCCTCTCCGGAATGTACAAACACTCGAAATAATAAAATCGAACTGATTATAATTTTATCGGCGTAGGAAACGGTGGATTTCATACTGGCTGTTACCCCATCTTGGCTCTCAGATATTCAGTGATGCGAGGAATCATTCATCGGTCTTCGACGAAAGCGACATTAGACGCGTTTTTTCTTTTCGATCCCTGGCTTTCCATATTTGTCATAGTTCGTGACCAGCATGTATAGAATATAAAACATGTTTTAGATTTGGACGCTTTCACATTTCCACGTAGGGTTTCAGTTTTATTAGGGCTCTTTACCTTCAAATAAACATGGATTTTGAATTTTGTAAGAATTTTACTTTGATATATTCCTCAAAACGTGCCTGCCACATTTAAACCCGACAAAATGCGACACTCGTTTTACTTTTAATTGCACGTCAATAATTAAACACCTAATTAAAAGCTACGTGTTGACACATCGGCCAAAAGGACTAACACATTTCTCCAACAGGTCAAATGGTCATTATAGATGGCCTTTTTGAATCAACAAAGAAAAAACGTTGAATATTAATCTTAGACGAGGAATGATATCTTCAGTTGCAGACTTTCAGGACGATGCAAACTTATCGCAACATCTTTAATTTCCTTTTTGCATATCGTTAGGGGCAAATATGCCGCCAGAATCCATCATAACGATAACACTGATGCGTCTCGCCATCAACGAGCCGTGGAGGAGACGTCGTTTAACCAATCTACCAAATTATTTATCACAAACAGAGCCAATTTATTCTTTCATAGACTGGAGATAACACAAATGAAAAAGCGCGCTTAACTCGCTAATCTGAGCAACAAGTCCAGGATTGAAAGAAAGAACCAGTTTTAATATCTTTATTGGTCCAGTTTACCAGTGTCAACAAACAATGTGTAAGTTAAATCGTATTAATGTATAAAAACTGAAGGGAGATACATTTTGTACATACATATTTACACCTTAACGCTAGCTATATGATATGAACAAGAAATGCATTTAATGTGTTTGCACTATCGTTCAGTCGAAAATACAGGCAGTAATTTATTAAAAGATTTTCACAATATTAACTTCGATATTATTGAACAATGACTATCGCTTACAACTAGACATTTCGAGTTATAAAAAATAAAAGTGTGAGTAGAAATCTCTATTCGTTAGAACGAATTTAGAAATTCTAACGCTGCTTTAGGCCTATGAGGAAACGACTTATTTGTACAAAGGGAAGCGGAATTCGATTCTTGATACCTGTCCGTATACAATAATATTTTCCTATACGTATAAGCACTTAGACAACTTCGTTTCACGATTTAATTAAGACTAACGGCTACAGTTAACAATATTGCACTATACTGAAAATAAATAAAATATCACATGTAGAAATTGTCACGCAACGAATAGAGAGTCGAGTAAGAAGAATAGAAGGCACAAACGCAGGTTTAAGCGTACTATGAATGAAGCACAAGTGATAACTAGAATTAGCGGTAACAAATGCGTTTAGAATAATTAGTTCGCCACAGTTACAGGTGGAATATATCACGCAATTCTTTCAATTTATTGTCGATAATGTACATCATTAGCAGATGTCAGTGAAGCTCGGGATTGTAGCCCAAGTTTTTCCTCTGCAGGAATAAATGGATCTCTCGGAAGTTGGGCCTGTCAGATTCATTTCTTTGCCAACACTCGCACATTAGATCGAATATCTCCTTGGGACAATTGATTGGCGGGCTCAGCAAGACCTGCAAACAATAAAATATTACACATATCGCTTTCGCAACAAACACAATACGAACGTGTTTGCCGTCGTCTTGGTAGAAGTGAGTGACGTTTTCTATCACTTTATCGTCGCTCAACTCTTCGAAAGGCTGCTCTCTGGCGAATGTCATTATTTCCCACAGCAGAACGGCGAACGACCAGACGTCGCTTTTACCCGAAAATTTTCCCTAATTTAAAAATGATTTGGGTGAAATTTAGACTAGACAGTGGTACTCACTAAGAGGACGCTTTCCCATGCCATCCAGCGCAGGGGCAGGGGGCGGGATTCCCCTATTTGGCAATAATCCGAGCTGTACATTCGCCGGTACGAGCCCAGATCCGATACCTTGATTTCGTAGCGTCTCCCGACCAGACAGTTCCTGAAAGCATTAATTTTTCACAAGGCTCTTGTTTGACTCGGAGAATGGTTTTAAATTTTTACGCGGAAATACGAATTTATATTGTCTGACTCTTTTTAATAATCCCTCGACTTGGAGGAACGCACGAAGAAATATTGCCGACGTAATATTTTAAATTGGAGAAAAAATGCATTGCCTGAAAAATTCAGCAACTTTTTAAAACTATGACAGTTTGTAATTCACTCAAGGAAATGTCTCACGTTTTATTTTTGTCCTAAAACAACCCCTATAAACTTTTTATTGTTCTGCATCCCTTTCGCAGTTGCCAGAGATTTAACGTCGATTTATAAAATAATAGCGCCGAAACTTTTTTCACGGATTTATTAATGTGAAAAGAAAATTTTTGGCGACTTAATGTAAACGGTCGTGAAATTTGTAGCATCTGTTCAACTGTGGCTTGCAATATCACTGGATGCATGGGATATGATCAGAACACAGCTGACTAATTTATCTTAAACTTGGACAACTTACAAGATCTTTGACTTTGGATTCCGGAAGCTTAAAACCGGCAAGCCACACAAGACGTAAACTATCTTATCGCAGACACAACTTGTACACCAGGCATTAAAAAAATAACTATTCGAGATTTTAACATAATTGCATTGTTTTGCACAAAACTCGCCATAACTCCAGTATATTTAT
This sequence comes from Tribolium freemani, assembly GCA_939628115.1. Classification (NCBI taxonomy): domain Eukaryota; kingdom Metazoa; phylum Arthropoda; class Insecta; order Coleoptera; family Tenebrionidae; genus Tribolium; species Tribolium freemani. Next base: position 10,217,790 of record OW626785.1, on the reverse strand, counting down.
ACTGGAGGAGTTATGGCTTTGTATACATTTGTATACAAAGTGTCATAATTTATTAAACTACAACAAAATGCATTTCTTTAATTTTAGAGCAGTAGTTCTTTGTTTATAGTCAAATGTGTCAGAATGTTATTGACAAATGAACGACCCTATAATTAAATTAGATCGTCACACTAAAATAATGAAAAACCGATAGTGGCTGCTACTTTATTCAATTTTCAAAAGCAGCCATTCTGCTAGATTATGTGATGTCAGTTTGTCTCTTCATGCAGTTTGATGTTTGTTGCACTAAAAATGATCAAGTAAAATGGGTTTTCCGTGTTGCTACTGGAAACTTTGTATAATTAAATTAATTGGGAATGTTAATGAAAATTCTAATTTCTGCAGTGTTTGCAAATCAATTATGCAAGTAAAGCAACCTAATTAACTTGTTGTGTCACTATTTTAGAGTCTTCCAAAATTTGTTTTCACTTAAATCGTTGAGATAACGTGAAAAGAAGGCAACAGATAACGACCATTGACAATTTACATGCATTGCAAAAAAGTTCCTTAAATAATTTGGTAGTAAATGGGGAAGAAAGTTTAGCAAGCCATTGAGTGAGCAATTGCCGCGCAGTCACGTCTTGAAAAAGGCAAGATAATGTGATATACGAATATTGATAAACTTCCTTAAAGTTAGGGGAGAACGGCGGAAAGTTAATATTATAATGATCGAATTAAAGAGGCCGCACTTATGAAATTTCGTCGCTATCGTAAAATGTAAATGACGATAAATTCCGTTATTAGGGCGCAATCTTGACGCTATTAAGATTTCAATTTGTAGTACATATTTATGTACATAAACAATGCGACAGCTTGACAAGACGTTTCGAGAAATGAAGGGGTTGCTGTTCATTTTTCAGGGCGTTTTAATTAGTTTAAGGTTTGGGCAACTTCCGCGTAATGGAAAACACTTTCTGTACGTGATGTGAAATATAACTTGACAATTTAAATAAACTCCGATGCATACATAATAAAGGAACGCTTTACAAGTAATTATGGAATGAATAACTCACCTCGCCGCCAAGTCCTTGTGAACATACCGCAGTGACTCCAAGTACTTCATACCAGACGCTATTTGAGTTGCCATGTAAACTAGACAACCATAACTAAAAAGAAGAAAATTTAATTTCAACACTTTTTGTTGTACTGATCTGACAAAGTTACTTAATAACTAAGTTTCCATCTATATTGTGGCTTTGTACGAATGGAACTAAGTTACTCCACACATTAAAATTAGCATTTGGGCAATTCAACAATTCATCCGAATGTGAAGGAACCATCCGCACGACTCCTCTTTGGGCAGATCATCCACGCTTGTTAATTCCATTAGACATGTTAAGACATGCAGAAACACTGATTCTGTAGGCAGACCCAGTTTCACGGTTTCAAAAAAAGTACAAACAAATCCAACTCTGAGTTTAATTAATGCTAAACTATTTGTTCTTCAACGCAGATTGTCGAAATTTAGTTCATTTAGCTCCTTAATTTTTATTTGATTTTGTGTCAGCCACAAATACAATGTATTCACCTACTTATATTTTATTTCTTGTGCATTCAAACTTTTTATATGTTTTATTGATCCGTTATTGGGAAGCACATAATATCAAAAATAAAAGTATAAAGCCAGTTGTGTTCCTGATTTCAGCAGTAAAATTTTTATAACCCTTTTATTATCCTTATAAAATTTTGATTATTAGTACCAACACGTAACTGGTATTATTGATTTTGTTTCACTGTAATTTTTGATGGCTATAAAAATATCAGTATTAAAAAGTTACAAAAGTTACTTATTCATAATCAATTGTTTAAAAAAAAATAAAAATAAAAAACGTAATAAAAAATTTCTTTCGTTTTAAAAATGGTGGACGCCCATTTTTCAAAATTCACAACTCGAAAACTAAAAGTCGTAGAGCAAAACGGTTTGTGACATCATTTTCTATAGTCAATTTTACATATTATACAAGTTTGTTACAATCCGAGATTGTCCGAGAACTTGATTCTAAAAAATTATTTCATTTTGAAAAATGCTGGAGGCGAGTCGCCGAAATTTTTACTAAAAATTCATAACTCGAAAAGACTAAAAATCCTAGGGCAAAACGATTTGTCCCAGCGTATTCTTCGGTCCATGTTCCGTTTTATACTGAATTGTCACAACACTAACAAGTTATTCGAAAATTTAATTTAAAAATTATTTTCAATTTAAAAAATGGTGGAGACGCCGGTTTTTTACAAAAAATTTATAACATGAAAACTATATGTTCTAGAGCAAAAGCTTATTCTACGATCCATTTTTACGTATTATACAAGTTTGCTACAACTCTAGGTTATTAGAAAACTTATATTAAAAAAGTTATTTCATTTTGGAAAATGGTGGAGGCGCCGAGATTTTTACTAAAAACTCATAACTTGAAAACTAAAAGCCCTAAAGCAAAACGGGTTGTGACAGTTCATTCTAAGTATCATACAAGTTTGTTTCAATCCGAGATTGTTCGAGAACGTAATTTTAAAAAATTACTACATTTTAAAAAATGCTGGAGGCGAGGAGCCAAAATTTTTACTAAAAATTCATAACTCGAAAAGACTAAAAGTCCTAGAGCAAAAAGATTTGTCTCAGCGTATTCTTCGGTCCATTTTCCGTATTATACTAATTTGTAAGAACATAAAATTATTCGAAAATTTAATTTAAAAATTATTTTCAATTTAAAAAATGGTGGAGACGCCGGGGTCTCTAAAAATTTATAACATGGAAAACTAAATATTCTAGAGCAAAACGGTTTGTTCCAGCTAATTCTACGATCCATTTTTGCGTATTATACAAGTTTGTTACAACTCTAGGTTATTAGAAAACTTATATTAATAGCTACTTATGTAACAAGTCCCCAAAATAGTGTTTTAGAGGACGAATCGGATTAAGGACGAGACAACGGAGGAGCCGAGTCCTTAATGAGATGAGTCCGCTAAAATTATTTTGCGGAAGTGTTGCATACAAACTTTTTTGGTACCAACTCTCTAAAACAACAAAATTGTAAAAAATTTTACATTTCCAGTCCACCCTCATCATAAGTGCAGTCGATCGATAGTCATAGCAACGATTGATTTATTGAAACAATAATAATTGTTTTCTCAAATAATAAATAAATTGGAGTCCGCAAAATGAATTAGAATCCGCAGTGTTGCTAGGACGACTTGTAAGTACCTGACCTTTAAAATGACATTTCGCGGAGTCAAAGCACTTCCCAAAGTAACCATTTTAGAAAGCGTGTACCAAAAAAAAGTTTTTTTTTCATTTTGAAAAATGGTGGAGGCGCTATTTTTTAAAAATTCATAACTCGAAAACTAAAAGTCCTAGAGCAAAAGAGTTTGTGACATTGTATTCTACAGTCAAACTTAATTGTGAAAAATTATTTCACTTTGAAAAATGGTGGAGGCGTCGAGATTTTTACTAAAAATTAAAAACTCGAAAACTAAAAGCCCTAAAGCAAAACGGTTTCTGACATCGTATTCTACAGTTTACGAGCTCAATTCTAAAAAATTACTACATTTTGAAAAATGCTGGCATTGCCACAATTTTTACTAAAAATTCATAACTTGAAAACTAAAAGTTCTGAAGGAAAATGGTTTGTTTCATCGTATTCTACCGTCAGTTTTTCGTAATATACAAATTTGTTACAATCCGAGATTGTTCGAGAATAAAAAAAATATTTTATTTTAAAAATGGTGGAGGCGCCATTTTTCAAAAATTCATAACTCGAAAACTAAAAGTCCTACAGCAAAGTGATTTGTGCCAGTGTGTTCTGCGGTCCATTTCCAAAATATGCTAATTTGTACCAACCCTAAGTTATTTGAGAATTTAATTTAAAAATTATTAATTTAAAAAATGGTGGGGGCGCCGGGTTTTTCACTAAAAATTTGTAAGATAAAAACTAGAGCAAGTTCTAGAGCAAAACGGTTTGTTCCAGCTTATTCTACGGTCCATTTTTACATATTATACAAGTTGTTACTCGGGAACGTGATTGGTTTGGATGTTAGAAACGGTTTAAATTTGAGAATCGTAAACCTTCTAGACGTTGCTTATTATTACCACAATTCTTCTGTGCCACGAAATGCGGCTTAGTCCTGCTTTCCACACGCAGACACATTTTGAAATGATGTAGTATCGCGTGTTCATAAAAACCAACTAAATTTGATCCCTTCTTTATTTTATTGTGAAAAAGTTGAATAACAGTGAAAACCGTTGGGAAGTATTTGAAACATAAATATCTCAATAAAAGGAGCTCGAGTAAACTTTTCCACAGTTTTTCTTTCCAAACAAATAAATTTCCTCCCTTCCAAGCGCCTCGGCATTCACCTGCTCAACCAATTTACGATCACGGCCGATGCATAATTAAATTTAATAATTTCAACTAAGTGCTTTACCTCAGCGTTTTGGCAGTGGTAGCGAGCGGAGTGGCCGTTTCAGCTACGTGATCTTGCAAAAATTGGCACAAATCTCCCATTGGCGCGTACTCTCTCACTGCACATATTGGTTCCGTGTCAAGGCAAGCGCCTAGCAGTCGGGCAATATTCGGATCATTTAGTCTCGCCAGCGCTTTCACCTCTTTATTAAACTCCTCCCTGTAAGTTTCCAAGCGCAGCGTGTGCACGACCACGAACTTGCAGTCACTGAGTTTGCCGTCATCGGCCAGCACTTCGCACAGATGCACGTCTCCAAAAGGTCCTTCGCCGATTTTTTCGATTATGGCTAATTGTTCACGCGGGAAAATTTCGATTGCCACGTCCTCGTCCTGATCGCTGCAATCTTCCGGTTCCGGACTCAAGGGCAGCATGAAATGGCGACTCGTTTTCGCGGGTGATGACACCAGCGGAAGGGGACTGCATATATCTTGGTCTGTGTAGTAGCTCGCCGGAGGTGGAGGCACAGGCGGCGGTTTGGGCAGGAAGTTGAGCATCGGTGGCGACGCTCGCGACGATTGTGAAAACGACTTGTCCATCATGTGCTGCGGAACGGTGTATTCCTGGCAAACCAGATCCGGCACTTCTGAAAATGTAAATGCCAAAATGAAAAATAAGCGGTTCCCTACACAAACTTCCGACCGACAGACACTCGATCAATATTTTATAAATGGGCACACTGACTTGTACAAATGGACCAGATTTTCTAATATAAATTTCAAGTTTTCCAAAAATTTCTTATTCATTTAACATAGCAGCACAATGCTTTTATGTCAGGTGGAAACGTACTTTAAAGTCATTTTTAACATTGCTCGTCAAGACGGTTTTCACTTGAAACCATCAAATTTGGAAGTTAAAAATAATAGATTTTTTTAAATAGCCGATATTACCCTTCTTTTTTAGTTAAACAGTGCTATTAGATTCAACTTGAAGCATTTAATTTAATAATGTTTTCAATTTAAATATGGCACTGGCTAAACGACCGCCGGCGGTACTCTTAATTTATACTAAAAAGACCGCCGTCCGGCGGCATTGTCGCCTCAAGTATAAAAAAGCCGCCGAAATTCTGAATTAAATCGTAAGTCTCGGCGGTTTGATATGCATTTATCGGTAAATGCCGCCGGTCGGCCGTTTTCTTTATTTAAAATACCAAATACCGTCGAAATTTTCTCATATACCTAACTCTAATTCTAATTCCAAATAAAAATTTCTTTTGACAAAAATTGAATTCAATCGAGGTGGTTATAATCCTGTGATTCCACTCTTTGTGAAGAAAAATTGTACCTACTGTACAATAATACAATAAGACAAAAAATTAATTAAAAATCAATTGATGAATGTACAGTGTATTATTCGAGTGAACAACAGTCGTGTGGACATACGGAAATGTAAAAATTAAAGTTAGGTACGTATATGTCATATTATAGGCAGTATTGTAAAAATGTGATCATTTTTCACTTTTTTTTTTTCGTTCTTGAGTTAGACTTAATTTTTCTGAATAGGAACCTACTGTAAAACATTTTTTTTGTTAATTCTGCGAACTACCTCACTTAAATTTAGTTTTGTCGTAAGACATTTTCATGCTGAGTTGTCATTTGAGATCAAAATGTGCATAACACAATAAAATTTCATTTTTGAGATATATTTATATTATTTGTAGCCTTATATCTTTCACCAATTATTATTTTTTGATGACAAGGCTTTAGATTAAACTACTTTAAACAATAGAAAACTTTCATTTTTCCATATTTTTTGTTCAGTCGCTAAACGCAGGTTGTGTACGTACCTACATGAAAAAATTAAGCTTGGCGACACTTGCGAAGAGTATTTCTAAATAATTATTCCAAACTAACGAAGATTGATTTTGATTTTACATTTGCTTTTTTTTATTTATTTCGAAATACTCCGTGAGTTGTACGATTTATTCTGCAATCTAAATTTAAATAAACATGTGTACTTATAATATCAGGTGATTAACATGTATACAGATACTATGAGATGTTAGAATAACAACGTATAAGGTTAGATATGACAAATTTTTCGGTGGTATTTAACATTTTACATAGAGAATACCGCCGACCGGCGGCATCTATCGATAAATGTATATCAAACCGCCGAGACTTACGATTTAATTCAGAATTTCGGCGGCTTTTTTATATACGTGAGGCGATAATGCCGCCGGACGGCGGTCTTTTTAGTATACATTAAGAGTACCGCTGGCGGTTGTTTAGCCAGTGCCTTTAAATATTTAAATATAAAAACATTAATATCCTCGTTCCTGTGGGAGATATGGGTTTGATTTTACGCTAACAAAGTCTTAGGAGCCAAGATAATGGTAATTGTTTATACTTTTATTGCACTGTCACGGAGATTACGTGTGTGTGCAAAATTCCAGCTCGTTCGGATAAAATTTGAAACAGGCGACAAAGCAAGATAATCAAATAATACTGTGTAACAAAAAGTGAAAATTTTTGTGTTAGTGTTTATTGAAAGTATAGGTCTTTCTGAATACATTTTTGATCGCAATTCATTTCTAGTGTTGGTCTACGAAAAAAAATGGGGGTTAACATTTTCCAATTTACTGTAATTTAATAAGGTTTTGTGACGTTATCCTTTAATAAAAATATATAAAAAAATGTTTAAAAAAAAACTTTTATTTAAATGATGCACTTAAAAGTAAAAAATAATGTATTTCAATCACAGGAGAATATTTTTTCTTACAGGTTAAAATTTTAAAATTTATAAAAGCATTGGGAGTTGTCAACTGAACAAAGTAATTCTGTAATGCCGTAGTTTTATAACCCCCAAAGCTTTTATAAACTTTAGAATTTTAACCTGTAAGAAAAAATATTCTCCTGTGATTGAAATACATTATTTTTTAGTTTTTAGTATATCTTTTATATAAAAGCTTTTTTTTTAAACATTTTTTTATATAGTATTTTAATTTTTTGCTTTTTAGTCTTTATTTATTGCATAGATTTATTGTTATTACACTGTGCATCTACCGTGACGTCCAAAAGACCAACATACCGCCTATGTCGGTATAAGTTACGGTATGTACAAATCGAGAACACCTTTGTAAATATAACCTAAACTTTTAAAACCCCATTTAACACCTTTAGGGAGTAATTAACTATATAGAATTGCATTGCGTAAGCATGTTAAATTTCATTTCATTGCGACTACAGGAACCCTTTCAAATTTACAAATCGAGAACCTCTTTGTAAACATAACCTAAAACTTCAAAACACCATTTAACCCCTTTAGGGGGTATTTAACTACATAGGATTGCATTGTCACGCAGGTGAAGTAAGTATGCAAAATTTCAATTCAGTGGGACAACGGGAACCCTTTCAAATTTGGCTCCGAAAAAATAACCGACAGACAGATAACATTGTGAGTTAAATATAAGCTTTTAAAAATAAGTAAGTCAAATAACGTCAAAGTTGATTAAATGTAACGGAAAAACACAAATTAGTTATTAATAACAGAAAAATGAATGGCACTACGCCAATGCTCCTAAATTTTGTTTAAAAAATCCAGCCATCCTGAAAATTTTAAAATAAACATTTTTTGTGTTACACTGTGTAAAAATATTAAATATAATAATAAATTAATTAATAATAAATAAGAGCTCTTAAAAAGTCTTGTTTGATAAGCAGAACTTATTTTCTTTACAAATACGTAATACGAAGACGCTGACCTTTAAATGAGCTAAACAAGTTAAAATCACAGAAAACATTTGTACTAATTTGAGGTGTTTCAGGTCCATTTTAAGAATGTTTCAAGACTTTCGAAAGTCTTTATTTGCTAGATTCAAATTTTGATGAAATTTTGTGAGCCAAAAAAGAAAAAAAAATGCATAAATGATGACAATAAAGAAAAATTAAATTGGTGGTAAGAAAGTCAACTCCACAATCAGGAACAGGTTTATTCATAAACGGAATAAAGAAGTACAGGAATATCAAAAAAATAAATTAAGTACGTATACTAATTATTTTCACACTTCATCCACATACTTATTTTTTATTCACTTATTTGTCTATTATTTCCTTTTTTGAATTCTGCCATATCTGAGTGATTAACATGTAAATGTTGAGTCATAAATTCACTTACCTACGTGTCAATTTCAAGAAATTTTATCGATAAAAGCCGATCAATCTTGTGTTTTACCTAGTTTTCAACATGCGCTTCTTCTCTACGAGTAATTAAGGGTAGGAAATGCAAGATGTTTTTAGAAGCATTAGCTCAGAAATATATTTATTAAAAAATAAAACAGAAAAGAACATTATTTATCAGTCAATCCTAAATTGGTTTCTTTGAGAACATTAGCAAGTCTTCCAATGAAAAAATTCAATTGACAACATTCTTTAGTACCAAGAATGACCGTTTATTACTTCTACAGCTGTCGCAAACGTCGCAACGTTTGTTGAAAATTGAGATATCAATATCTCCCAGCAGTAAACTTGCTTCAAGCCGGCAAAGATAGTCGTTATATATGACCTTGGAAAGAAAGTGCTATAAGTTTTCATATGTTTGTATTTCGCAAGTCAAGGATTAAACGATCATCGTCCATTTTTACTTCTAAATTAAACTTAATGAAATACACATTTTATGTCTGTAGGATTACAATTGAGTTTATTAAATTAATTATACAAAAGTGCCCAGAATAGGAAAAATCATGTAGCTACATACTACTTGTATCGACTCGTTTTGTTTTAAAAGACTTCTAAAATAGTTCCTATCTAATTGAAATCTAAAACATGTGTCTAAAAATGCATAGGTAAAACCTCGAAGTTTTTTGCTACTAAAATAAGCTTATGCTGAAGCATGTTCCACCTCTTGGTTAAAATACTTTTCTTCTATTACCGAAATTTCCGGTAAATTTTCACGAGATCGGAACATTCCATAACAATCGATTTTATAATTAAAATTAAACCCCCAAATTCCAAAATAGTTTGGAACTACATACATGAAATGAAGTCATTTAAATTCATCTTATTTTATATACTTATCATCAAAACTAACAATCAAATCAAAAAAAGAGCCAACCACATCATTGGAAATAAAACTTGCCCGATAATAACCGAAGAAACTTTACGTCGCTTCGTTCACATTACTTACCGGAATAATCCGGACTGTTTGGATGCGTCTGTCGAGCATAAAGATTCGTCTTGCAAGTTTCAACGTAAAGAGCTGATTTATCGCAGTCTTCCATTGCCATCTACGAACAGAAAACACAACATAAAACACGTTAACGTTGCTTGACTTTATAATCACGTTTGTTTGTCGAACTTCAATTGCGTTACTACTTTTCCGATACAAAGTTTTGCTACATTAATTCCGTTTAGCTGAGTTTGCTGTAAAAAATTGCCTTAGGTACCTAATTATGCGACTAACAAGACGAAAGGGAAAGGATACGCGCAAGATAAACCAGAAATGATTCCAGAAAATAATTTGTCCTTTGTCTACTCCTGTGTGGGAACAACGGAATACGTAATTTAATTAGGTGTAATTGTTTTTAAACACGTTTATGTGTGCAACATGAATAATAGAGAACACGGAGCTTTTGACCTTTCGTTAATTTGCTAATTACGATTAGCTTTTGCCGGCTATTTTTACAAGCGAGCAAATGTTGGAAATCTCTTCATCCTATAATATTTTACATTCTTACCTTGTCACAATGAATCCTTTTCTCCAACCTGGGCACAACCGTAAGTCCTGTGGCCGTTTTGAGTCGTTGGTTTCGAAACACGATAAACACAATCGCTGCCACAAGGATTAATATTACAACCGTAAGGATCCCAATAACGAAACCAATGTAGTGCTTAGGTTCTTCATTAGTTCCGCTTTTTGTGGATGCTCCCGTTGTGTTACGATTTGCTTTACTGGACGTACTTTTAACTTCATCTCTTTGTAACGGATATTCCTTGCCGGAATCTGGGATTGGGATGTCCTCCGCCGTCTCCGTAAAATTGCCTGTTATCACCACTGAAATAACATTTAGAACGTAGAATTTCAGCGACCGAAAAAAGCATTACGGTTTTAGCTTGTCGTTATTAAAAAGAAAAAGTCGAAAGAAGCGATTCTCCCCGGCCAGTTTTCAGGTCAAGCAGCTTTTAATTATTTCAGGAGAAATTTAAAAACAATTCGGAAGGGCGTAGCTAATTTTTGTCTGTCGCTAATTGAAGGAGCCGTGCGGATGATAAAGCACGAGTAATCTCGTGAGGTCGATATTTTGGTGCATTTTGCGTGCGACACTTTGATTTATTTGATTGAGATTAATGTTGGTGTTTTATCGTTTGCAAAATGGATTCGGTAGTCAAACAATAAGTCACTCGACTGATTATGGATGGCTGGAAGATTAAAGACGCTTACCGGAGTCAAAAGAGATTTCACTGAGCAAGATCCATCGGGAGGCGAAGTACAGTTGAAGTTTGAGGAATCGTCCAATGCGGTGGTGGAGTTTGATCGTAACGTTGCGGGCGTGTTCCAAAACCAGGTCCGGCATGTACGAAAAATGAACAGGTTCGCCGTTGAACAAATTTCCATTCACACTAAAAAATACTCGAGCATGGGAGAACACCTGAGGCGAAGAGAATATTCAAATGTTATTAAAACGGTGAATTTTTGATTGACATGAATGCTAAACAAACTTCTTTATCAAGTTATAAAAATTACTTTCTTTTCGTGTTTCCCTATAGGAACATTTTCATGTTGTTGAAAAATATCTCTCCCTTTCATAACAGATTTGTTATGGAGTTGTAATGGTTGTAATGTAATTTATACCACAAGCGGTGAAGGATAATAAACCAAATTCTGTAATCATCAAAAGTGTGGAACCCCTTGGTCCTATATTTGTGTGTTGAAACTAGTTACAATTAAACAAATTTTTCTTCTATAGACTAAAATATCTCGGCATTAGGAAAACATGCACTTTCTGTAGAAAAAATTTTTACTAAAAGCAAACATCGTGACGACAATAGCCTGAATTTTTTGTTGTAAAATTTATAATCAATTTAAAATTATTCTAATGGAAGGTGAAAAAGTTCTTGAAGTTGACGTGTTTAGCTTTGTGGGTCCAAAAAACAGAAGCATTCTAGTTCTCCCCAAACAAAAATTCCATGTTCATAAATCGGCAAATTTCAGTTTTTTTTTGTATGATTTCTTACTTAGAACATTGCGTAATTAAATTGCAAATCCTTATAGTACTTACCTACTCTTACTCAAACATGTTTAGTCTGGTAGCCAAGACTACAAAAGGTATTTCCCTTTTTTCGGGAATTTTTGAAATATAAAGGGGTTTATAAATGAGTTTTTAAATCAAAATAAAATGATAAAAACTATTTAATAAATAATTGGTTATTTACCTGTGAAAAAAGTGCCAAAAAGAATTTTTTTTGAACCGTACCGTAATGAACATTTTACTTTCATAATATTCATGCCGGAAAGTACCGTTTTGCCGGACTAGTCTGCTCGATAATTTTTCCCGGACTAGTCCGGTAAAAACGAGAAAATGAAGTACCATTTTACCGGACTAGTCCGTTTGATAATTTTTCATGGACTAGTCCGGTAAAAACGATACAATGAAGTTGGAATAAATCCTCATCAGGTTGCAAAAAAAAATGTTATGCGCATCACGTCCGTAAGCTACCAGGACTCGTCTTCGACTCGTCCTGGTATTTGCTTACTCGTCCAGTAAAACCTCTCTTAATTTGATACGTAAAATACTATTTAGCAACAAACATCATTGAATCGAGCTTTATAATAATGTTCTTATGCGGAAAGATGGTGGAATTTTGTTTGTAAATGTTTAAAAGAGCCAATTTGAAATATCTAGCGAATTTGTAAATATTACCTACCTAAGTGTTGTTATACTGAAAATCATGCAAAAATTAGTAGTAGTGAACTTCACAAGCAATATTTGTGAAGAATATCACTCTATTGTTGCCAAATCCAGTGGAGACAAAAAATAATTTTTTGAAAATTAATTTGAAACGTGATATGTACCAAAAGATACAAAATCTTATGGCGAGGTATGTCAACAGCCTGCGAGGAAACATATGAAGAGAAACAGAAGCTACAAAAATTAAGAAAACATAAAAAAGTAGAAGAAACAGAAAGTGGTGATAGTTAAAGGTCTTTTTATACATTTTTTGATAAGATGATAAGAATATATGTAGGTGCTAACCAGGTCAAATTTCGGAAACGAATATAAATTCTGAAGACCAAAGTTTGCTTCGGACGAGCTTTAGGAACCTAAACTTTAGTACTTCAGAAGTAGATAATTGAGAGTTTAGGCAAAAAGACAGAAACAAAATAAAACATCGAATAGAAATAAGTCAGATTTTATTTAATAAAATACAAAACAAACGCGGTTTCACACATCAAAGCAATTTTCTATTGTTTTATTGCTTCAAGTTTTAAAACATTTCGTACAATAACTGATAGCAAACCATTATGTGCGACATTTGTGTAAATATTCCAATATAAAAATAGAAGTAACTGTTACGTCTTTTTAAAGGCTTTGTTTAACATTCATTAATGCAACTTATTTTAATACAATAGGAATAGAAAGTGGAGCAATTCTGTTGTGTTTTTTGTAATTGCCCATAATTTACCTGCACATCTTTGCTGAAGAGATTATTAGTATGCAGATGAGCGGCTGAGAAGTTGCGTACTTTGTCGAACTCGAAACGCATTTCTAAAGGGTGGCCATCCCAACCAGGTGTGTCGTTGCGCCATCCTACCCACTCATAACCTACACCCAGATAATTCCGAATTAGTTACCTATATGTAAGGCCATGTATAATTGATAGACACACGAGCGTTTATTTATAGTGTGTGTTGGTTCTAACAAAATTTAATTTCGCAAAATACATATCTAAGCTTTGATTTTATTAATTAACTGATTAAAATTTGATCATTCATTTCATTAATTAATTGGCAAAATATTTTTCCATTTTCTGTAGCCCGTCCAATTAAAGTATTAAATAGTTTGCTCTGCGGCCCCTATCCGAGGAAAGTTCGATCATTTTGTATCTTTCCAGTTCAGGTCTAGTTCCATTTATCTTCGGAAAAGAGTTAGACTCTAGGGAGCACCTAACGCCAGCAAAGCTTTGGCGAAGCTGAAGGAACTGTCACTGTACAGGTGATGACCGCACTTGCTCAACAGGCGGGCCCGATATTAATCCCACGAAACAGCCGAACTCGTAATAAATCTAGTCGCGAACTGCTGATTCACCCTCCATTAATCATGCCTAAAGCTGGGCGAATGAAGAGACTTCTTTTATTAGGGTTTGCGCTGCGGCGGCTGCATGTATTTTGGTTTTATATCCCTTATATAATTTCTTCCATCTTTTATAAGTACACAGGAACGAACAACGGGGAAAAATCATTTTTTGAAACATATTTTTGTCATTTAGGTGCAAATCTGAGAAAAATGATCAAGTTGGGGGGCAATATGCGGGGTTCCAAATGACAAACGTTGATCATCTAAAGCTCGTAACCCGGGGTCATTCAATAAAATTTATGGAAAGAATCAATTGAATAAATCTGTGGGTCATATCAATTCGAACGTGTCATCAAAAAGCACACGTGTGGCAGAGAGCGGACAAGATGGAGACAAAATACAGACATAAAGTGGAATGAATCGGTCCCGAACAACACATTGTAGCAAGTGCCTCCGGCAAGGGCCGTAATATAAATGTAAATGCGTCCAAAGCAAATATCGCAATGCTGTTACCTTTACCATGTCCTGCGAGGTCAAGCCTGAAGTTGTCTTGTCCCTTCTGGCCATCTACGAGTTGGCCTAGCCCTCGCTGAAGAAGGCCGCCTTCTTCTCGGCCGTCGTAAGTGCGGTCAGTGAGGTCTAATTCGGAGCCACGGTGGAGTCCCTGAGGCACATCGTAGCTCAACAGACCGTCTGGAACACGTCAACGCTATGACAACGGAAGCACCTGTGCTGCCAAGTTATTTATAATGCCTATTAATCTCCGCAATTAATAATATTCGCGCTCTGCACAAATACCGTCATAATTAATCATAGTTAGAGTCGGTGTATTAAATCAACGGTAAAGAGAGAAAAATCACTTTTCCAGATACAAATACAAAATACCCGCTATTAATATTAATGCTTTAAAAATATGATTTATGGGATTTTTAAGTGACATGTTTACACTGGTTTTAATTTAACTTTTGTTGGTTCATTACAATCAACAATACTCAGGCCCCAATAACTCACGAGATAATTTACTTGATATAATGGGGGATAAGCCACATGCCACCATATTTCAAAACATTATGCATAATCACATGTAGAAAAAGTTTGTCAAAATGTGTGTAACTGTTTTACATAGAAAGGGTGCCGTTAAACAGTTCTGTATTTTACCTTTAACTGTACATACGTTCACACAGTTTTTACATTCGTAGGATCGTAGGTGTTTCTGTATTTTGATTTTATTCGGTAAAGCGATTTTAGCATCGTTACGCTACTTTTTTGGGAAGGGCCACAATGTTATTTTCTGTCTAGGTTCCAAGATGTAGTCCAACTTTAAGTGTATAACGTACAGATACAATAATAACAAGTAATATTTGAGAGAGAGGAAATCTAAAAGGGAGAGATTTTCCTCTGGGGTACCAAATATTATTTTAAAAAGCTTAAATGAACAGTTGCAATATCGATTAATAAATAGAGGAGAGCATCGGAACTAAAACAAAACAAAAGCATGTGATACTTTCTATAGTACGAATGTAAATTTTGACCAAAATCTGATAACTCTTGTTAAAGCAAATAATTGAAGTGACCCTTTGTCACTTGAACGTGGGTAAAATAGAGCACCGGTTGGTGAGAAAAAACTTTTCAAATAGTATGGCGTTTATAGAAATGTAGAACCAGATGCAATCCTCATTGGGTCACTTTCTCATCTTTATATACTATGGTACGAAAATGGGGGAATTTATCTAGGAGAGGCAGAGAGAATTTGAATAATTATGTTATTAGTATTTTTGTTAATAAAATTCACAATTTCGAAAGATGTTAAATTTGGATAGATTTTCTAAAAATTATTAAATTCTTAAAGGTAAAAAATGATCTAATATCCACTTAACGACTCACCCCTTTCAAAAAACAAAAAAAAAACAAAAAATCGTTGGCATGGTACAATATTCTTGTGTAGTAATATTTGTTGTAACCCAGCCGCGGTGTTAACAATTTCAGGGGGCTGGGAAAAGTAAATTATTCAGTTGAATTTGTAAATCCCATGTGAATATATCGAAAAATTGTTTAGGTATGCGATTTTGATTGGATTTGCGTGTATTCTAACCATAAAAAATTTCGAATATTACGAATATATTTTGTCTAATGGAAAATAGTTTCTGTAAAATATAAGTACGTAGTAACATTAACTGGTGATTACTGATTAGTGATTAGCCATGAAGATCTAGAAAATTTCATGTCCCTGCATCCACAGTTTTTTCTGTATCTTGTAGATTATTACAAACGGTTTCTCCTAATTTGCTTATTAGTTAGTTCATGCTAAGTTAAGCTTATGCAAAATTTCATAGACATTATTTATTTTATCACTGTTAAAAAATTACGACTGCGCATTTGCATTTTTTGGGGTTAAATAGTTCACAAACGAGCTTACAAACTTATAGACTTTCTGTATAAAAAAAATCTGTGAAATATTTCGCATATTTTTTTTTATACGAAATAACAAAGTCCTTTGGCCATAATTTTCTCAGAGTACTTAGTAGAGGCCAGTTGTTACCCAGATTTTTTCTACAAGCACCTATTTTTGAACGTCATTAGGTAGGTTTATTAAAAAAAGACAGCTAGCAATTAACTTTGTTTATAGTGTTTAGATTACAATAAAATAGGAGTATCTTCCTAAGTAATCAAGAGCCACAAGTAAAGAGTATCTCTGACCATGAGTAGTGGAATTGAAGTAGACAGGTACTGATTTCTTGGTTTATTTTGTAAATTGTAAAATACGGTTTCTAATGTTTGCCATTAGTTCGATTGTTAAATTACGCTGTAAAAAATTGACGATATTTGTAAATGTCTGTATAATTTGCTCAGCGTCCAATTCATTTATTTTTTTGTATGTAACCATTCAATATCGTAACGTATGAGTTGAACATGCTTTTCGCGGCGGAAGGCTAAATTGCTGACATGTAGTTTGGTATCGGAAAGTTAGAAACAATTGAAATCTACCACGAACGCTACATTATTCCCCGCTTGTTCAGCAGAGACGGCCATTACAAACAAAACAACGTATACTGCTGCAAACCATCGTTATTAGAGAACTTCGTACAGAAAGCCCAATTACAGACAAAACATCAACCATGTGGACCATGTTACACACAAAACAACCTAAAATTATTTCATTTGCTAATTACTTTTACGCCGTGTCCGCTAATTACAATTCCCGGCATCGGGCGTGTAGCTTTCTTTTTTGCTGAACGTGAAAGGCCAGCTGAATTACTTACAAGATACGGAAATCTCTATCGAAATGAAAAAGGGCCAGCGCAGAAGTTTTAATCTGCCAAATGACACAGAACACAAGTTCCAATATACTATTACTACGAGTAGTTTTTCCACTTTAAATCAAACATAATTCAAATGAAAACACCTTCAAATAGGAAAAAAAGCAAAAATACTTGTATTTTCAGTCTTGAATTAGTGTTTTTATTTAAATTGTGGAACAGCATGTGTTCAGGTGATTTGAAAGCAAATAATTAACTGAATATTGGTGGCTCTATTAGTATTTGCATGTGGATTATCCATTCAGCGATATTCACTTTGTTTTCTTGTGTAAGTTAAATGCATATAACTCACCTGTCCATATGCACCCGATGAGTTCAGTCCTCATGCAAACAGTACGCACGTGATCGCTATATGGAACAAAACGAATTTTCGAGGCTATTACAGGAGGATCAAGCTTCTGATCTACGATCGTGAAAGTGTTTGTATTTCCTGGTAGAAGCTGAAACAATACAAACTCCGTATACAAACGCTGAATTACATTAACATATAGAGGGGAACAGCAAAAAATTCTTTGCACAAATTGTACATTAAGTCATTATCACACCTCTCTTGTTCCTGAAGGCAAGCAACGTCGTTTAAATGTATTGATATTTGAAAGGAAAATATGAAACAAACACAAAAGCCATCATACTTTATCTATTGTTATTGGTCAAATTTACCAACAAAGACGCGACTTAAAAAGAAAAATGATGGAGGAGGCATTCTAATATCATGTATTTTAAGAAAAAGCTTTTGAAGAGACGATTCAACCGATCCAGCTGTTTTTGTTCTTTTTGTTTCGTACTCACACGAATAGTAGAAGAGCTGTTCGCTGCTTTTCATAGTTGGTTTTCATGTTTCTCCAGCTTTTTTTCGTCTTGTAATAAAAGGAACTGCTCAGACGGCTGATATGAATAAAAGAAGGGCATAAGTAAAAGTTATTGTTTTGGCGATAAGTTTGCATTTGCATGTTTAAATTTTTGTCACCGAAACATGGTTATTTATACGGGTACAAGCGTATAATAAGCGGTAATGCAAATGAGTATGTTAATGTTAAAAATGTTTTGCTAAATCAAAAGTCGGATGTAAATGTAGATGTGGTTCGACATTATGCCATGTGTATTTTAGCCGGCAAGAATAATATAAGAGAATATTCAAACTAAACAATACGCTTATTTTAGTTTAATGCTATAGTTTACTTCACATTATTTTGCTAGTTTATTTATGGTAAAAATATAAAAAAAATTAATCATAATTAATAAACTCTAATAGTTACAAATGTCTGAATTTGAATACCAAATTCTCTACTTATTTTGATAAAAAACACTTCCGGTCATTTTCATAAACACATGATTGGAATAATGTCCTTCTTAGCTTTCGACGAGATAAACATGTAAATGAGTTTTCCATACATATGTAGTTCAATTAAGAAAAAATGTAATTATGATGCATGCATAATTTGGAAATTCACGCACGCAAAATAATTAATTCGTTTAGTTATTCCCTTAATTACCCAAAGTAATGCGACTAGTAATCACAAAAAAAAATTCTTGCTGTGTTCACAATGGTGTAAAGCAACAAAGACCTTGGTTTTGTTTCCATTACGTATAAATAACACAACGAGCACATACATGCCGTAAAGTCAAACCCTGCCTTTTTTATGATGTTTTTATTACATTTTCAGGATTGGAGATTGCACTCTAAGATTATTAGTGTTGTGGTTATTTCAGCGGATACAAAGATGGTCCTTTGAAAGCTTTAATCTGTGATTAGTTAGCTACTCAGATAAATGTAACCGCTGTCGACTCTTCTCGTAATGTTTCTCGGATATATCAACGGTTTTGATTTTGATTACGTGTATTGTTCTAGATCTTGAATAAAGAGAATAAACATAAAGCTCCAACTTTTTAGTGCTTTTAATCAGTTTCACTTTTGAATATTAAAGGAACGACTGCCTTTTTGAATCCGTCCCTAACGTTTAGTTCGTGCCAGCATCAATTTTGACTTGACAGTTTAACAAATGTTACTGCATGCCGTCGTTCACAATGAACATGCAACATGCGTGCTAGCACGAAATTTTGTCAAACTCTACAAAGTGAAAGTTTGCTAAGAATGAGCTTTAAATAAAAAATGAAACGCTGGAATTTCAGTTACTCAGATTTGCCACGATTTTTTCCTTTTCTCTTTATTAACGTGGTTTGGGAAATTCGTTCAAAGTAAATATCGCTGTCGGGATAAAACAAAAAAGGCGAAACAATGAACATAAACAAAATAAGTGTTACGCTCTATTAAAACAACTGCATGAGGGCTTTTTATGGAGCATTTTTATTCTATTTGTGTCATCGCATATACGTGAAAATATTGGGCATAAACGATAATGAGAGGCACAGTGGAAATGAAAGGAAACGGGTGTTGATATGGATGGAAGCCCGCTTTTCAGCTATGACGACCGGAAGTTGAAGCGCCGCGACGCGCTCATTATAGTTAATGGTACAAGCGTGCGCGAAGAGCTTGCAGTTGCTAAAAATTTCGAATTATCAAAATTCTAACTCTGTGGAGGAAATTATTCCACACTTCTTATCACTACTTTCAGTCAGCCAAGTCTACGATTACTATAATTAGTATACGAACAGGTATTAATTTATCCGAAATACAGCGTGTTAAATTAAATAGACCGACAAAATTCTACCCATGGTAGTATTAAATGAGTACATGCTGGGAAAAATGGTAAAAAAAATTCTTTGTATAACTGGTTTCTAAATAAATGTTTTTAAAGTTACGTTGGAGATCAAGCGTACGCCACTGATGTGTTCTAAGTAGTATTAGCACAGTCAGTAGAAAGCATGATATTCATTTGATGATAATGTACTTTATCATTGCAACAAGGATTACTGTGTGTTATCGATATGCACGATAAAAATGAGCACATTTTTTTCCAATACAACCAAGTTAAACTCATGAGCGCCGTAGGTGGCACGGATTAAGGGGTTTCTACCCCTACGAAATAAAAACGTAAATGTGGTATAGATAGTCTCTACTTATCTTTGGAAAGCTGTGATAAAATTTTGTCGGTCTATTTAAGAATCACCCTGTATAACAATTTTAGAGAAGATTAATGTTTATGTCATTTGAGACTCATTGTGGGATTTGTGTTTTCACAGTTTGGTTGTTTGCCTCAGAAGTCGAAGAATTTTACATTCATTTAAGTAGAAGAATTTTACATTCAAACACTTCCTTGTACACATTTTTCAACAAGGCAAAGTAAAAAAAACTTCTTCCTTGATATTACGAAGATTGCCTGTGTTTATTAGCACTTCTGAAGACAAGTCTTATTACGATTTCCGCATTTAGTCCTGTGAGAAATTACAAAATTATAGTTAAATTTGTTAATAAAATAACTCTATTCAAAAATTTGTACTTTTACTGGGCTAAGCCGCTATTTATAATATCATTTTTTTCTCAAAAAATTTTCGAAAGTTTTTTATTTGCTTGTCTAGGAGAAATTATCCTTCTCTTTTATTTTACTGAATATTTTTATTTTCGAAGTAATTTTCGACTTCGTTACCTTACACAAAAAAAAACAAAGTTAACCTTTTAACAACAGAACTCGCATATTTTCTCTTTTATCCTTCAGGATAAGTCTAACCATGTAATTTTACTGTTTAGCGATGTTTTTTGGAGTTTGTTTGTAGGTTGAACTGGTTTAAAAAACAATATTAAGTACTTTTTGGTAAAATATTCTTGACTTTCTGATCGCAATTTTTTTTTATAAAATCATATCATTCATTCTGTTTTGATAATTGCAGAAAAATGCCCTTTGTTTTCAAATTTAGTTTTAGTCTCGATTGTTTAAATATCGTTACAAAGGAAAATTCTCAATCTTAATCAATCTACTTGCACTTTGCTCGTAGTAGTTGTAACAGTCCTGGAGAGTTTTAAAACTCTAATCATTTTTGCAATAACGTTAGATGTAGCCTAGAATTCTGGAATTAAAAGAAGTAAGTAGCGTAGAAGTGTAGGAGTACAGAGTCAATAAAAATAAAATTTTAAGGAAATCATTTATTTTTGGGTGTACGCACGTATATTATACGTCTCATAATCATAAATGTATCAATTGGTTTATTTTATTTAGACATTTGCTTCTGAACAGTCGTGAAAGAAAACTTGTAACTGGGGCGAAAACCGCATTTTTATCCCTGCAATAATTTTAAGTACGAAAAGCTTTTAATAACTGAGGAATTCATTTTGCTAATGAATTAGTTCTCTCAAATCCGTATTAAAGCTTGCTTTAAAAGGAACTTAGTGCATTTCTTGCACTGAAATGGGTATCCAATCATGTCGGATTTGAAACGTGCCATTGTTTCAGCGCATTTCCCTCTTGTGTAAACAGTTGTCTGCAGACTAATCCGAAAAGTAGAGGAAAACGCGGTCTCCTCAGAAAATTACGTCGCAGCTAAGATGTGTTTCAACTGTTTGACTAAAACAAATTATTGTATAAAAGCCATTATTCATTGTATGTTAGTTTAGGCATACTTCTGAAACAATTCTGCTTAGAGTTTGAAAGAAAAAACCGAACGAATTAACAAGTTAGGTGTAATTGGTATTCCGGTGCGGTCGTTGTTAAGCGAAACCGAGTTACTAATTTCTGTTGTAATTACGGTTTTACGGTTCTACTTCGTTTAGTGTTACAAATTCATCTAAAAAAAAACAGAACAGTTCGAACTATACTCCAAATGAAAAAAGATAAAGTTTGAGGATTTGTTTCCAGAATTATAAATTTGGCAAAAAATTACAACCAAAGCCCACTAAAGCCCGGTTTGTTTTTATCTGAAATTGGATCTTTGTCAAGTCCACATTATGTAGAAAAAATTGCTAAAACACAAATATTCCTTCTGATGCTATCACTTCAAAGTTAATGGATTATTTTGCGAGGTGCAAAACGTTGAAATTTTAATTACCCAAGTGCTAAAAAGTTTCAACTTTTAATTAAGAATTCAGAACAGAATCTCAACACAAAGCCAATGTTGTCTCAGTCGGCAGCTTTATTTATGTTCATTCTTTTGGTTGTGGTCGCCACGCACAGCTTACCTTTGCTCTTTTATTTCGTTAGCTTGAGCAATTAGGGAAATTTAAAAATTCCACGAGTGTAAAAATAAGCAGCACATTCCACAAATCAGTATTTTTTCAAAGCATAAAGCAACCACAGGCTGGATGCCCATTTGACTGACTTAAATTTAAATAAAATCTTAATCCCCTTAACACAGATTACAAGATTAATTATTTAATCTCACCTGAAGTGAATAACTAAAATTGTAGAAAATAATAAATTATTTAACCAAGGTGTGTAAGTATGTGCAAGAATAATTAACACTGTCAATATTTTTTTTAAATAAACACCAACGAGCATCCATAGACAGTAGTGGTAAATTATAAAAAATCATTGGACCAATTTTTTAGTAACAAAATGACCATCACTGTCAACATCACATCAGCTGACATATCGCACTATGTAACAATTCCACATCATTTTCTAAAAAATCTATAAATTAACAATGAATGCAACCAAGCGATGTGGTATTCATATCCAACGAGGGAGGAAGGACATTAGTGTTGCAAATCTAGAGAGACCATTCATCATCCGCTATCGCTTGCACCACAATACGCGAAATAAAATCAGCGCTTGGTTGGATACTGCCAAAATCCCGATACAAGTCAATCAACGTTCCAGCCTGAAACGAACTTGATGTGTATCCAGACATTTCCAGCAATCACGAGCAAACTCGTACCTGGATTGCTTTAAGTGATTATTCCATTGGAAATAACAAATTTTATATCCTAGACACGCGTGGCCCCTTAAAATGGCAAAATCTGACACTCTGGCACGTTGCTGAAATTGAGAAGGGCCCATTTGAATACCAATTCAAGACGTGTAAAGCTTGCGGTAATTGCACGCATTCAATCACCGTCTTTTCAAAAATGAATTTAAGTTGCTTGCTTGCAAAGCTAGGGGTTGGAGATATTTTCGGAGAGCTTACCGGACATTGTATTGTTTTAGAATTTTATATTAGCCAACCAAGGTAACAAAAAAACTCGTTTCGTTTTCAAGGGTGTTCAGATAAAAGTTACAAAAGACATAATCACGCAATAAAAATATTTTAAAAATGTAAGCGAATGAGCAGCATGGGACAGTGTAAACCCGGAGAGGGAAGATGATAATTGATATTTCGTCGCTTATCTTTTAGTATGTTGTTAAAAAAACATGAAAATATTTTAATGGCCCGTTTTACTGCAGCCAAGCAAATTATTTTAAAATCTTCCTTTTTAAGTAATGTGATCGTTTAACCTAATGTCCATACTTATCTTTAGCGCATTTATTATTCACATATTTTGATATTTTTATTATCTATCCTTAATAATTTTTTTTGTACAAAAAATGGCGTTAACTTCTTGTGTTATTGAGTTACTTACATACATCAGCTGTATTTAAACCGCAGAGAAGAATAAAGTTTTCGTAACTTGCCTGAGTTGGTGGTATCGAATCCGCCTTAGTTTAAGTTTGTTTATTATATCTCTATGAAAACGAATCGCAAATTAATGCTATTAATATTTAAAACAGTGAGGCAGAACGCTTGTTGAATTCAAAATTTGAAATGTAACTTTTCTGTTGAATTTAACAACGAAATCCAATTAAAAGCGATTTACAAATTAAAGCCTTTCAAATGAAATTACATTTGCATTTAGGGTCTCGAATAAATTCTCATAATGGAAAATAAATTTTCAATACACCTCATAGCATTCAACTAAACATATTAATCAACTCATTCAAACTTTGTAGTTTGATAATTATTGAATAATAATAGCTTTTTAAACTGAACATTTTCTTCTCTTCGAAAAAAAATAATACGCCCAGTTATGTGGCAAATATGAAATTTATATACACACACAAAATGCTTTGATGTTGCTCAATTGCTAGCAGATACCGTAATGTTACCAAACTCGTAAATTTTCCTACGTCTCGTCATTAAAAGCTTCAAGTGTGTCATAAAACTGGGCTAAAACATCGGTTTACCACTAAATGCGTTACCTACAAAACTTCAATTTTCAATGATATATAGTTTTGTTTACGGAATGATTTTCTTGAAACTTGTGTGAAAGTAACTGAAATCCTGAAAGTACAACAATTTTGGAATAGGATTTATTCAGGTTTAAAGAAAAACGGTTCTTACTTTAAAAATCTATATTGTAGAACGTAAAGTGCACAAATTTCTATTATTTATCAGATACTAACCACATATAGCTTTTTATGATTCTCTAGTACATCATTTTCTAATAGTCACCCTCACAAATCATAAAAATCGAAATAAGTAGTTTTGAAAAACCAACAAATCAAAAATAAGTCTTCCCTCAAATCTTTCTAGTACATAAAAAAATAAAATCAATTTGAGCAGCGAGATGGTGAACTAACATTCTGAAGAATTCCATTTTTAGGGCCATTCATTTGGACGCATCTGGTCTGCCACTAGAAAGACGTTTTTAAACGAATTGTATCCTTATAAAGAAACAAAACTAAATTTACAATTATAAACTTGTTTTACGAATAATTTACATTTATTAGTTAGAACATTCTCTGTTTCTAAGATTTTCGTATCTTAGATAGATCATCTTATATTTCCTGAGGGAACAAAACAAGAATATCGTTTTATTCTTATTTGGTGTCATAAGTAAATTCTACACCAAAACCTTATTTTTATTTAATATTACCTACTAGTTTTTTATCGAAGATTAGAGATCTTAGAGACTTAAATGAAAGACTTGGATAAAAACATTTATTTTTAATGTTTTGCATCTCCTTCATTACATGGTCTCAAATAATTTGCCCTGTTAATAATTTATATTCGGGGTAACAGATCACTCACGCATCGATTGCGTGTTTCTGACAGTTTCTGACCAACTTTGGGCAGATAAAGTTTCGAACTGGAGAGAACTTCACAACAGTCTAAATTTGTATCAAATTTTAATAAGATTGTAAATGACAAGTAAAATTTGCGTCTTAGGAAGTTTTTCAATTTTAAATTCATAATCTGTTAATTTTATTTCAGTTGACAGTTGGAAGTACTTGCCTTTTCAGCAGTCACTTTCAGATCATTAACAGAATTCGGAAATAAAGCAATTCTTACCTCTTTGCCGGACCGATTTTTCCATCTAACCCACTTCGTAAAATTCGGTCTCCAGTACTCAATCATGTACTCTTCAGCATATTCTTGTCCTTGGCCGTTCCCGAAGCGTCCTTGAGTGCGACAGCCCGTTATCACGTGCAACTCTTCCAAGTTTATTTCCAAATATTCCTTGGCATCTCGAGACACCATTTGTCTCGGACACCAGGCGCCTCCGTTCTTGTCATTTCGAAGCCTGAGAACAATGAACGTTATTTAAGTGAGCAACAGAATTTATTAATCGCGGACTTGTTTCTTAATTCCGATTTTATCAAGTCACGATTAGAGCTGTCATAAATTATGAAACTTCCTGACTTGCAGTTGGACGAATTATTTCCTAAAGTATGCATTTTGTGTGGCTTCATCTATTTGAGGCAAAAACGCGGATGCAGCCCCATTTTATTGCATCCTTGGCTACAAACGAACTGGCCGTAATAAAAGTTCAGAGCGAAAGCAATCAGAGATCACAATATGCGATACTTTATAACAAACGTGGCTTTTACAGCGTGTATGTACACAGAAAGCGATATCGACGCCCCATTCACGTTTGCATCTGTGCTTTGAACTTTTTTATCCACCAATCGGGCATCTGAACGGTGGTGCAATTGCGGAATTAGTGTGGATACATAAAACCAGATAACGGTTAATAATTACTTTTTGATAGCTACTAAAAAATACGGTCAACCACACGTTGCTTTCATTATTCACGCTTCTGCTATTTGGAAAATAAATGTATGCGATTTGAAGGGCTGCCATCGTTTAAAAGTTACAGCATTTTCATATTTATTTAAATGTATCCTGCGAAATTTTATCGTCGAAACAGTTGCTCACCTTTTGTGCAAAATTAATTCAAGCTCATAAGCTTTAGAAATTGTTCTGTTTTAACTTGTTCTATAGCCTATAGCCTATTTATCTCCAACATTGACCTACGAGTATTTGCTTCTAAGGCATACATTGAGTATTAACCTTTCTGAAATTGTGATTTGCTTGGTGAATGATAGATACCTTTAAAATTCTTAGCTTCCCGCATATGAGTAGTTCATGCTCTCATTTTTAGTTTAAAGTATATAAGTATCTTATTTAAAAAAAAAAACGGAATTATTCTCAAGACGAAATTTTATTTAGTCTTTATAGAAAGAGTGGCTTGAACTATTGTTGTTCAAGCATAGCGTAAAAGCTCTTTCTTGGTTATGACTTGATAAGCAAAAAAGTAATTAGCTTTGGGGTCTGTTGTACTTAAAAATGATGATTGACAGTTTAATGAATTTATTGATCCAACATTTTACATCATTAGGGTAGAATAGTACTATTATCACTATTACTACAATGTAATTATTATTATTAATAAAAATAAATAGAAAAAAATATGCAACGTTTCAGAACTTTTGTATCTTCTTCAGAATCAATATTTCCACATTTCGTTGCTAGAGAATTAAAATGGTACTGGAAAAATATGTATCTACTAGTTATGATTAAAAACACGCAGAATTTAGTTCACTTGTGATATTTCTCGTGTACAAAACATTATACAGTGAGCGCCAAAGTTATGGAATAATCGCGTTTTTGTTTTTTTAACGAAAGGAAGCGAAAAATACAAATTCTTAATCATGTATTTAAAGACAAAATTACGATCCCCGCCAATTTCCGAAAACTAGATTCACACTGCTTCAACATAAACTACATACAAATTTTTACTGCATCCAATTTTTAACAGACGACTGTCAACTTTAGAAATTATACTATGCCTTTTGACAATCGCCTGTTAGAAAATCTATGGAAAAGAAGTGAAATTAATTTAGTTCGTGCTCAAGTGTGTATAGAATGATAAATGTAATTTATTTAACATCAATACATTGTTGAAGGTTTTTCGTCCGACAATCTGTGTATTCTGTAATGTATTTTCACAATCGAAGTAAAACTATGGAACTGATACTTTTATATAAACGTAAGAAGCATATTAGCGGTTATGTGGACACATTTGTTATTCATTATTTGTTTGCTCACAAACACTATATTACCAGAGTAACAACAAAGCCCAAGAAATCAAACAAACAGAGTCCTAATCAGACTGTATTAAATTTAATACAGGCTTTACTTGACACCTCCCCATTTAATCTGAAACTTTCTGTGTACACTGACCTATTTCCTCCAAATGGTGTTGCGGTAATGACCGTAGATACTTAAGATTGTTTAAATGTAGATCCAAAAGAGTTATTTTATTATGGTAATTTAAATAATTAAATGAATGAAATTTAAAGCAAAATTCTATTTCGAGGTGACAATTATTATGTGTTTCCAATAACCAGAACGTGAGTCACGAAGACTTTCTTCTATAATTCAGGATTTCATTTATACTGACAGTTCGTATTATCGATTTAAAAGAATTAACAAGGGTTAATTCCACCAAGACCTGACTCGGCTTATTTTGTCCCAAATTTTACATCACATGACAACTTAAATTTGGGTAAAAGAGTTGTGGAAGATACGGGTTAGAAAAATTAAACTTAAAAAGCTATGTCGAGACAGGTTTATTTATGCCCTTGTTCATTCCTGAATAGTTTCGTCAAAAAGCTGTAAAAGCAACAAGGTGTTGTTATCCTGTACATTGTCTTAATTAATCTACTTTTGTGTTTCTAATAGAGAAGATCCTAATCGAGCAGAGCAAACAAATCGGCCGTCCTAACTGGCCTAACTCTGTAGGGCCCTATAACATTTAAAGACGATTTTAGGAGCTTAGACGAGAAGTTCTGGGACAAGGTGATTATTCTGCATAGCCGGGTATAAAGGGAAAATTGGGAATTTGCTAGTTAAATTATCGGCCGTCCATTAGGCAGCAATATGCCGTGGGTCCACTTTATTGTTGCAGTACATTAAAATTTGATAATCGTTAAATTGAGTTTAATTCATCAAAATCGTGGTTAGTTAGCGCTTACGGGTGATAATAACCGCAAGACTGCGTGGCGAATTTATTGCGTTTACATATGTTGATCATGAACGGTCCATCGTTTTAACGTGACGCGACAAAATTTATACTCTAGGAAATTGAATAGCGACCATATCGACTGGCAGTTTCCAACCAGCGACGCCGAAGTCGTCGCTGATCCGGAAATGCTTTTAACGGAATGTTATTCCAGCCGATCTCCATCAACGTTTTGACATTTTACGGGGTACCTGTTCACAGAGCCACGCAGTCTTTCAGAATTTTGCTCTTTGATGGCAGGTGATATCGGTTCTATAAAGCAGCAACCATCGTTTGTCAGTTATCGACCTGCACAGTTTTCGGTTTTGTGCCGCCGATACGCTGTCTGTCATGTTTCAACCGAACGCGCTGTTATTTTTTCAACCAAAGCTAAATGGAAATCAGAAAAGGTCGGTGGGCGACAGATATTTCCTAAATTATTCACCATTCGCTCAGACTTTTTAATTAGTTTTCAACTTTTAAGAACTTTGTTAAGTATTCATTAATTTAATCACCTTGTGCATATAGCATTATCTCGAAAGCAGACAATTTTAAATACAATTTGTAAAGCGCATTTCCATAAGTATAATTTAACCTACTTTTACATGTAATTAAAACCATAATTTTTTTTTAAGTTTTTACAACCAGGTTCAGATAGAAAGGAAGCAGTAAAGCGATCGCAACTTTTGATTTAAAGACTTGAAGCAAATGTTCTCATTAAGAAATCAGCACACTTTTTATTACTTTTAAAGAGGAAAACAAAATGACCACAGTTAGTTTTTACTTATTTCATTTTATAGGGAAAAAGTGACAACTTGTCTGAAGCTTAATGAATATTAAGATGTTTGTAATCAATTGCAATACAATTTGCAATTCAGGTAGCCACATCTAGTATTTATCGAACTACAAAACCATGGAGAACCAGAGAATCAGATATTATGAATGATTCAATCCTATTCTGGAATCGTTCATTCACAAACGAGATAGCTCACTTGTTGTTGAAAAATTTCCTTCAGCTAGTTCTGAATGCGTCTACGTACAGATCAGAGAAATTCATTCATTAAAATGTTGAGATCGCAGTGCTTGATTTTTTTCTCACTAATTTCTGAAAATTTTTGTTTTTAACAGTTTTTGAAGTGTTGAAATCATGCTGTATTGTATTAGTCCAGGAGTTTGCGTTCGCGTAGAAGTAAAAAATTGCCTTCATTCTTTATTAAAAAGCTACAGGTTTTGGGTAGTAATTATTATTTGACCTAATTATTGGCCGAAACATGTAGCTTTTTAGTAACATTAGAGAGAAAAGGACCAATTTATGTTCTCGTTACATTACTATCTCTCACAATCAAGATCAAGATACAATTAGGTATTGTTATTAACTTACTACGTTATTGTTACAAATCGTTTAAGGTCGTTTGTGTATAATTTAATTTTCGTTAAATACACTCTGCCTGACTGATTACAAAATCAATACATATTCATAAACCTAGCCGCAACAATTTATGTTATACCTAAACTGTTTTTTGAACTTTTTGAGTCTAGCAGGTAGGTAGTGGCCTGATTGCTACGGTGCTTCGTATTAGTCATATTAAGCGAAAAAGATGTTAAATATACCAAAACCGTTTATTGTTACAACTTTTTATTTATAAATAAAAGTAAATACATTATTTATGTGATATTCCTTTGGCGATTTCTTCAAATATTTGCAATGGTTGCATTGTGCAGTACTTTCTGAGATTTTGTGTATATAGTTTCGAGATGTTGTATCGGGTAATAACTCGGCTTGAGATGACTTGACGGTAAATTAAAATGCCTTGTAAATACAGCTATTTACCTTCCATGTTGCGGTCCGACACTGCTGGAATCATAAGCAGAACTTGCGGTTATTGCAGAATCCTTGATAGCTCCGGACTCCATTCCAAGAGCTGATCCGCATGATCCTGCAAACAACAATAAAAGTCTTAACAAGTTCCGTTTATTTAAACTCCCATAAAGCAGATTTCTAATCAACAATGACAAAAGTTATAAAGACGGACCTCAAGGGACATCCTCAATCCAAGCATACCACAAAGAACCGACGTTAAATTCAGATATTCGCTCATCAATCTCTCGAGCGCAGGTTGCTTTAATAATTTACGGTTTTAGAAACCAACTACGCTCCAAGGCAAATCAGCGACATACAAACATGTCAATCAAGTGAACCAGTCGTGAAGACAAGTTTACTTTGAAGTTCTTTCTGAATGTTGCATTCCCAGGGAACAGATAAAACTCCAAGCTATTTATCTTGTCATAAAAATAAACTACGAGTAAAATGGTTTTGGCGTTACCAAAATAGAACGCTTAAGTGAATTTATTAAAATGGCTCCTAATTGAAGAGCAGTTGCTCTGGAACATCGAGAAATGCGTATTTAACCTTTTGAAATAATCTTTTAGATTGTTACGACTGAATGGGTTGCGTGACGTAAAGTGATTTGAATCCTACATAGTTAATGAATTTCGTGACCTAAACCCAGAATAAAAAAGACGATTGCTTGAAGATTAGTAAAAATATTGAAAAAAATTGCAAAACCAGGTTAATGTAAGCACATCGTACTTAACTCGTATTAACATTACTGTTACATTAACTTAATAATAATGCCTCAGTTATCCGTGGGGAAATTATGCCCAAAATGTACCCCAAGCGATAGTTATAAGTTGTAACAGAAACTAGGTTAACTGAAGAAGCGTCAACTACGACAAAGAACAGAGTGTATACCAGATACTTCATTATGATATAATAAGTCAATATAATCAATAGAAGCAACGAACTTAGTGATCCAGAATTCCATCTCTCGGAACAATTTAGTGTAGCTTAGACTGAAATTAAGATAAGTTTAGTGATTCGTACAATGTCTATAAACTGTCTATGCCAATATTTTTTTGTAGTTTTCTTTAAAATAATCAGTAGTTAACCCTAAATCTGGAATTTCTGTGTAGCACTTCTTAAAATAAAAATGAGGAGTAGGTTTATTTTGTATACACAAATTATTTTTGCACATTTTGTGCTAACTGAGTGTATCTAATCTTCATACTGCAACATCCTGTTGTACTGCAATCGCAGCTCTATGTTGCAAGTGACACAAAATAAAGGAAAAAAAATGTGCTTTTACCCGAATTTATGCAAACTAGAAGAAATCTTACACAACTATAAATTATTCTACCTACGCTGTTTGTAGAGCATTCGCTATGAAATATTTACATTTCTGCTCGTTTTACGTGTAAATTTAAATTCTGTTTGTCAAATCTAGACACTCTGGCTGTTACACGAAATAGCAACGTGCAGAATATACTGTGCACATATGATGTGAATAAAGGAGATGCATATAACGTGTCGTGTTTGTCGAACTTAAACTTTTTGTGTAATAGTTTACGTGGCAATCGGATCGTGTATGTGTTTCCATATTTGCAAATGTACGAGTAAACACTAAACAAACTTTTGTTGAATCGCAAACACTTGGAACAAACACTCGACAAACAACCAGAGAGAAAATTATCCTATAGGATCTGGACCGTTACAAAATTGGAGTGTCAAAGATGATGTATTTCCGAAAAAAATATGACAAAGGGCCCAGATTGTGTTTTTCTATTTTGTGCATACAAGTATACCGATAATCTGATAAAAGTAATTTCGCAGCGATAACTGAAAGCATTAAATTTTACACCCCTGCAAGTTGTATGCTGAACTTTGTAATTGAAAAAGTTATGACGTTTGAAATATGTGCACGTATCAAGGACAAAGACGAACCGAGATAACCAAATAAGGTTGGGATCACTGCCCTATTCACACTGCAATAAGCAACTTTCTTTGTTTAAGGAAACTTTAAAAGAGAAACACATAAAGTAAGTTTTCATTTCACCACATTTGACTACAAAGTAAATTTAAATGCCGACCAAATATTACTAAATGAAAAGGATTAATTATAACTGATTTGTTGAAAATATTTAATTTAAAATTTAAAAAGTTGAAAAAATCCGAAAGATTTATGCAAAGAAAATGAAACAATGTTCCTGAAAATTAAGTATATCGTCCACTGAAGTTATTTATTATTACAGGTGTAAAAACGTTCCAAAAGCACAATTTTCCGGAATAAAAGTCTATTACGATCTTGACATTTACTGAATTCCTTACGAAGCAATGGCCGATTTATTGTTTGTAGAACGCAAGCGGCGATATAGGTTACTGGACCATGAGATCGATATGGGCAAAGCTGAAAAGCTGAAATGGGGAATTAACTGCAAAGTTGAAATTGCGGTATTTTCCGAGTTTACTCCAGCACAGAAGTGGAAAAAAGACACACATACGAAACGCAATTTATGATTTTTTGTAACGCATTAAAGAAATAGAAGACAAAATGTTACACATTTCTTTTTCAATTTTCCAATAGTGGAGAAAATTTAAAAAAGCTCGAAGCGGGACAGTCTTCTCCAAGTTAACTTTTAAATGACAAATTTATAGTTGGAATTTACCGAGCATTAAGAGGGAATAAATTGTTGCAAACCTCGGACGATAAATTTCGAAACGTCAAATGCAGCTAGTTTGGAAATGTACTTACCATATCTCTTGAATAACATTGAAAATTAGTTACTGCATCTATCCGCTTGAGATCACAATAGTATTTGTGTTACAAAAAGTTTCATAATTCACAAAAACGTGTAGTTTTAAAACCAAAGCTTAGTGCTGTTTTCAACAACTGTGTTCTGTTTTAGAATGAAGTAGCATAATTCATACTTGCAGCAACAAAGCTTTCAAAAAGCTCGTTATGCTTTAAACCTCATCATCTATTTAAATTGATGGCAAAAATAGGAGTCTAGTTTTTTATTTTTGCACAACTTAACCTATACCATCAATAATACATTGTGCTTGAATATATTTTTCATGAAATGGGTATTATCTATCGCGCATTGTGAAAAAGCAATAGATTTTCTCTTTCAAAGCTGTATCGAGTGTCGCAACAGCTTAAGTAATAAAGTCGATAGATTTCAAAGTCATGTTAGATTGACTTATTATAACTTGTGACATAATGTAGGCGGTGAAAATATGTGCTATAAGCTTTCAGTAGATTGATATAGTGAACAATGGAGTTTGTTAAGGTAATTTTGGCGTAAAAGTTTTTCGAGCTTTTGGTTTCACGTCTCGTCTGTGGACGTTGATAATCTTTAATTATACATTTAGCAACTCAAACATATCCGGCAGCAGATGTTCGTCTCTGGTAGATTAAAATGTACATAATGATCGGAGCAAATCCCACAATTTGTGCAAGTTCGAACTGTTGTGATAATTAGTGCAGTTGGATCAAAGACATCCGAATAAAGGGTATTTTCGCAGACTGGAAGCGCTCGAATCGCGATTTGCATTCAATAGAGCACAAAGAGTGCGGTCGTATTTTGGTGTTAAATTAAATTCACCCTTTAGTTAAATGACTAAGTCTTGTACGGAATGAATAATTCTATATCCGAATCGCACAAAGACGTGTAAACTGATCTTGGCATTAGCTTTGGAAATGAATTTGTATCAAAAAACACGTCTGGTGGAAATTTCCCGGAAACCCAAGCACTCGTTTGAAGAAAGTTTTCGCATAATTTTCGAGCCGAAGAAAGACTTGGTGCAGGCCGAGCCAGTAATCATCTAAAACCTGATGGGACAATGGGCCATTTGACTGTGTGAACGCGATCTTATCGGCTTCGCTGTTTAACACTCGCAAACTGTTAGCTCCGGGTTTACACTTCACCGAGATAGCTTTAGTAGCTAAAACGCTGATATCGCCCATTACATCCCTCCAGAGCACAGGAAGCGGCACGCAAATATCTCTCGTGTTAGAAGTAGCACGTTCTACGGTTTCGTGTTTACCTTCACGTATCTGTCTCAAAACTTCAGCAGATAATTATTGCCAGACTCTTTGCTTCTTTTAAAGCACCCTTGGGCTCGTTTAGAACTTAACAGAAGTTCTAGGTCACCCTCACTACTCAACTTTATCTCTTTTTGCTTAACGTCGGGTTATATTTTTAATGGCGCGCTTTGCGGTTGCCATAATCAATGTTCCATACTTTCATTTCCACATCTAAAGTGATAAGAGGATGAACGTCACCATATTATACTAATAAGATAAAAAAAAACTTTTTCCGAGGCGCATTCAAAGAGGCTAAAATTAACTCAAAGCATGCAAGAAGCTCAAAGCAACATCTTTACAAAAAATATTTGACATGATGGTTTTATAAAAAAAAAATTAAGACAGTTTAATTTTCAGCCTGTAATCCTTTAACCTTAAATTCCGCAAATTAAATTCCATTTTCCGTCCAATTTATTCATTCAACATATTTTTCCCAACTTCGTCAACTCTCAAATTTTTGCTGCGTCAATTTTGAAAGAAAACCTTTACAACTTTTTAATTAAAATTAAAGTCCTAAATAAGAGGAATGCAAGTCTTCAGGCTTTGTAATCGAATTACCGTCTTGAATTTCTAAAACTAACTTTACCGCATTTCCCAAGTTCTGACCTTTTAACCACCATACTCGTATTTGGTAACCTATATTAGATGTTTTGAAGCATACGTGGCATTATAAATAAGTTCAGGAAAATATTACGGCCACATTTTTTGACTTGTCTCGGGAGCTGCTAATTTTTGGTTTATATTTTGAGATTGCCAAGTGATTTATGCATTGAATCCACAAAATGGCCTAATAACGCTTAAAACTTATCATGCGGCTGCAATCACTGTGAAAGTGTTTAAATAAATTTTAGTAATTGGATGGATAGGAAACGGGAATATATTTGCGAGGTTAGTTACATCATCCAATATCCAATCCGTTTTCAGTCATCCTCTTCTCGAGGATTTCCTTGGAGTTTGAGAAATTATTCTTTGTTTCAGATTCAGACACTCGTATCTTGTAAACCAAAATCAATGTCTAGACGTTGACAGACGGAGATTTAGATACTTGACACAATTTTTTGTGTTGTTTGTAACCACCTTGGGACTATTTAACTCTTCTTTGAACTCGAACTCTGTTCATTAAATCAAAAACTCCTGCAACTGCAGACTGTTAAATAAGCCACTAACGTGCGTTCCACGTTCTAGAAAATCAACTGTCGCTAACTTATGTGCATTCACACGACATTTGTCAAGTACTTTAAAACAAGTAAATTGGAATGGGACAACAACAAAAATTGTTTGTAGTTCACTAATCAATAAAATAAATTAAACTTTAATACGATGCTGGTGTCTAAACCACACGGTGTTATCGCACACAACTTGGCCAACTCCAAATTCGTAAACTGTTATATTTTATTCAGAATGCAATTATCCCCGCTGATTAATTTTCAGCTGAAGAGGCAAGAAACTTTTAACGTTAATGTTTTTGAACGAGTGGATCTTGACTTCACTATGAAAACTTGTAGTAATTTTTACGTAAGCCCGATAGGTAATAAAAATGGTTAAAAATATGGTCGATAATCCAAATTATTGTAATGCATTCCGACAATAAAGCTGTCAGTCGGATTAAAAACACTTAAACTCACAATATGACTCGGTGGAAATAAATTTCCTCTTTTGACGATATTTTAAGTTCGTCCTCTAAGATTACTTCAGCGCAAATTTACCAGATTCTAATCAAGTAAATTGATTACAGTAAAGAGAATGCCCTCTGTGTCTAGAAATGCAGAGACTGTATATATCTCAGTGCAGGCGACAGAGAGCGTTCGCATAGCAAGTGTGCTGGTAATTAGTATTTATGAACTCTGGAGCTAAATTATTCATTGTGTTCTAATTACCCTTGCAAAGTTTAGATGCGACAGCGCTAACTGGAAGAACATACTTTCTCGTTTGGTAATATTAAGATGTATTGGTCCTGCAGGGCGTATCGGTGTTTCAACTTTGTCCTTCGGGGAGATTTAGTTGCCATTTCCTCTATTTCTTTGATTATAAAGTATTAGTTGGGAGGGTATCAAAAATTGCAGCCATATATATCAACATTTTTTACCCCACCTAGATTGATAAATCAATAAAGAGGTAAAACAAAAGTTTGGCTGTTGGTAAATATGGTAGGAGTAGTTACGAATTTTTAACAAACTTCAATTCGGAACCCTCAGAGCGAAACTTTCCCAACTTTTTAATTACAATAAATAGCCAACTTCATTTCGCGATAATCCATTAAATGGCAATTCCCACTTAATTTAAAATTAATTTAAAACCGTTTCATGAAAGGGATGGCAATTTCACTTTCACGTTTGAGAAAAATCTGAATCTCGTTCGTTGTGCCAGGCTAATTTTTCGGATTAATTTGATATTAAAATTATCTTTGGGCTTTAAAAATCTTACGTTGTATCCGCCGTGTTTAAACATAAATTTGTCATTTGGCTGTGAAGTAAACATCCAGCTAATGCTACATTAAAGAAATAAAGCACAGAAAACGTCTCCGTGTGCACTAACCCTCTTACTTGATCCTTGCAAGACTTTAGGACCGAGTGTCCCACATAATCCAATTTGTTGCCGCACTGCTCTCCTTTTACTACATGATAATTCAGTTCCAAGACATGACAAACATTGGTAAACTGCAATTTCCAGTCGGTACTTACTACAACAATGCTAACTTTGCTGCAAGTTAACTTCTACAAACTATTCAGTTCAATAAGATAAGTAGATTAAGTGACCCCGACCAACTCGCATCTTACAGTCGCTAATCAGATGATGGATGCTATTTTCTGCTCTTGTCTGTCATATCCTCTTGTCTTCGAGTTTCGAAAAAATAATTTTTCTAGTCGTTATGAACTGTGACCTCGGGCGGGTTTTGGCCCGAGACGAGAATAAAGTGAAGAGATATGCTCTGAAAGAAACGGCTGACACATTCTGTCGCTAACGTGCACAGGGTCTGTAAAATTTTGTATTTTACAGCTTCATCCGTTTTGTCTTATCGACTTTCAGACATGCAAGAATACATATAAGACTGTTCAATATCCAGCTTGGAGTCGGTATATATTCAATTTCATGTAGTTTCAATGCTTCAGCGCTTGCACATCGTTATATTAAAATGTAAGTGAATCGAAGAAGCCACTCGTCCAATTATAGGAGGAAATCTTGTATATTTTACAACGCCGCAATATCGTACGCTTACTTAGGAAGTCATTTCGATATATTGAAAAATTGAAGATTGAAAATGTAGCTAAATAAGCTTAGTAACTCCCAATTCCACACTAATGGCTTTTATGTGAAAGAACACGAGTCACGAAATCACCTCTTAATAACGAGGTCTTTTAATTTTAAAGTTGAGGAAATGGGCAAAGTATGGAAAATTTTATTAATTCCGTATTCACTTTGAATCTGCCTTCAGACATATTGCAGTTCCTAATGATAAATACACAAACTTGCAGAGTTATTTCAGCAATGTAAATTTGCGAAAAACTATTTCTCTTACCTTCAAGCTAAAATTCATCATATTTATTTCATTTGCTCTAATAAATATAAATTACAATTAACCAATAACTCTTTGAAACAAGACGAATATAAAAACAATTTTACGGACGCCTTCTGTATACTACTTATGTAAAACCCTGAATGCGAAATAAATATTTATGTGTTTAGGCGATATCTCACTTTTATAAACTCCAGCGGGTTGTAAATGCATAGAAAAGTCCATAAAACTTTGCTAGAGAGAAAAAAATTTTTTTGATTTTTTAAGGTTCAAAAAATTAAAATTTGTAAAAAACTAGTATAATACGTTGAATGGGGCGTAAAATCCGCTAAAACCGTTTTGCTCTACGACTTTTAGTTTTTGAGTTATGAATGTTTAATAAATAACCCGGCGCATTCACCATTTTTCAAATTAAAATAAATTTTTAAATAAGTTCTTGTGTAAGCTACTGCTGTAAAAGTGGTGGTATGATACGCAAAATTAGCCGCAGGTTTTGACGAGAAAATAGATAATTTCACGTGATATATCTGATGCTTTTTTGATTTTTGCTCTAAATCTTATAGTTTCGAGAAAAGCGCAATTTTCAAACGCCGATTACGGCTAAAGTAAAAGAGCTAGGAGAAAACGCTTTATTCATTTGTAAAGATTACATCAAAATCTAGCTAATTTTTTTTCAAAATTTTCCATTTTTCGGCGATACGGGAGTTGTTGACAAATTTTTCAGTTTTTTTATTTCCTCAATTATGGCAAAACTATTCGAAAAAGTGGACCTATTTTGATTCTAGCGTAATGATCCGAGGAATCGATTAGCGTCGAGAAAATCGCTAAATTCACAAAATTTTTTTAGTTATGAATTTTTTTATTTTACCTATTTTTGCTTTTATTTGCAATTTTCTCAAAAACTGTTAGTCGGAGAACAATGATCTTTTTTTAGAAAGATGGATAATTAAAAGACCTGTCCAACGATAATAAACTTCATAATCTAATAGTTCCGAAGTTATTGCTCGATAAAAGTGTTCCGGGTATCGAAATTCGACAAAAATTTCGCAAAAATTGGAAAAATCAAGTATTAAAAAATCGAAGTAATGAACTTTTCTTGCACTTTTGAAAACTCTAGAGACCATAAAACTTTACTAAAGCGAGATTTTAAAATAGTTTCTTTTAGTGAGTCGATTTTTTTTTATTTTGTAATATAGCGAAACAAATATCAATATTAAGTAATTGCCCCAAATATACAAAATTTACTTACTGCCAAATAAAGAAATAGAATAAAATTAATAAACCGTTTTTAAAATAAGTATCCATACTTTTTAGTGACTACCATTACTGCAAATTAAATAATTCTATTAATAATTTATACCTATTTAGGTAAAATAAAAATACATTACTGAAAATCAGCGCTCGCCACTGAAATTTATGTTCCCGAATTTGAGCGTAGCTCGGAGTAACCTGTTTTCCATTTGCAATAATCGTGCGTCCCCTTCGTTCTATTTAGTCATAAAAATGGCATGTTAATTTAATTTCGTCGCGTTGCGTGAATAACGTTCCTTATTCCGTAAGCCATTCTCAATGCCGCGTCGTATAAATTAAGTAAAACAACAGTAATTTACCTAATTCCAATGCGTCGGTGTGTGTAACAGCAAGGAGCAACAGGACGAACGTCGCCGCCGCCGCCGCCGCCGCCGCCGCCCCCACCGCCGCCGCCACCGATGGTCCGATAGTGCCCATGCCGACCGCCGTCATTATCGCGCCACCGACCGCATGGTAGCTCACGCACGGGTCACTCACGCACAGGTCACTCACGCACGGGTCACTCACGCACTAGCGACGCGTCGTCCGCCGCTATTCAGCCGCTCATTGTTACCTCGTTTAACTCCGGTTTGTGTTTCTCGAATCTGATGAGGGATGATTGTGAATCCGGCGCCACTTCTGCACATCGCTTTTATTCCTCCTGAAACAAAAAGATACTCAGACCGTGCTCGTTGCATACTGATTCATATGTGTGAAATGAATTACAAACGAAACACTGCGGTCATTAGACTCACAACTGGAATCCCAAAGGTTCTGATTATAAAGACTACTTTTATTGTTGTAGTTAAACATGAAAACCGCGAATTAATTGTACACGATTTAAACTTTGATTCTGTCAGAAAATATATTCTAATGACGGGGTTTTACGCCAAACGTAACCCTTTGTTTTTCGAAAACGCTGCTGCAATTGTATGTACATATATTTGCACCGCTTTATTTTACTGCACAAATGAGATTGATGGATTAGATTAACCAGTGCACGAATGAAATTGATTTTGCAATTAAATCTCATAATGTGGAAAATCTCCACTTATTTAATTATCGACTTGATTCCAGTACAAACGTACCAAAAAGTAAAAAATTCATAATAAAAAACAATCTGAGCACTCCAAAGAGTTACAATATCAATAATAGAGACTAGCAATTTATTAGAGTTTCGTTGTGGCGTATATTAACTTCGCCAACAATCACTCGAGTTACTAATGGTTTTGATCGATATTCAGATCCTTTAAGTAACGTCCATTCTAAAAGTGGTTAGCAGACGATATACAAGTTGAGTTTGCTAAAAGCGTTTTTACGGTATCTCAAAAATTAATAATCAGATAGAAATCAGCGTTTGAATTACTTAATTAATAATATTAATAAATTTTACGAATGGCTAAAAATGCAAAGACGAAAGAATCAAAAGGTGAGTGATTTTCAACAATGCAATAGTGATTTTAAAATAATGAATGAGTGGGGAACTACCAGAACGATGGAAAGTCGATAGCATCAAAAGCTAATTACAGCATTTGTGTTGTTATTGGTTCTCTATTGAATAGAAGCCTACAGCTACACTTTATGTTCATGGTTGCTTTTTGATGTAAGTGGAAATATCCCACATAATGTACGAGATATTCTATATTCCTAATTCTGTTTTGCTGTAAAGAGCTTTACTGATATTTTTTACGTAGGGAACACTGTTCTAAAATGACATGAAACAAAGCGTTCTCTCTCCATAGGCTGATTAATAATATTATATTATTCCCAATCAATTTTACAGGTGTATGTTTTGAATTGAAGAACTAGCGAAAGTGCTAAAAGTAGTTGAGAAATTGAGAATGAATAAAATCTGTTCACGTTTGAATTTTTTATTGTGAACAATACTTAAAAAAATGTCTTCTACTTGGGATCTCCCACAAATTAAAGAAAAAGTGTTTTCTGAACTATATTTTAACAGTATAGAAAAACTACTTCTTATTAACAAAGATAAATAAGTTCTTTGTATTAGAAAGCGCATCCACCACAACTCTTTACAACTTTATTCTTTCTTGTAGTTTGCGATGCCGACCTAATTACTATTACACTCATTTATAATTGTTATTATTAACAAAGAATAAATTATTAGCAACTTTCCAAAATTGATTATTTAATCTACATTTTCGCTTCTTTTGGTCCAGTTAAATTGCTACAATTTGGAAGAGTCTGTACGTGGTAAAGCACCTATCCGATCATAAGTTTTTTAAATTAAATTTTTGTTTCGTTGTGTGACGTTAAAAAGGAGAAAAAGTGAACCAACAGATACTGTCGTTGTAAAAATACAGAAAACATAAAGCCAACAAAGCAGAAAGGATCAACATGTGTTTCTGTGGGCACTCGTATTTAGAACTATTAA
Source organism: Tribolium freemani (assembly GCA_939628115.1). Lineage (NCBI taxonomy): Eukaryota > Metazoa > Arthropoda > Insecta > Coleoptera > Tenebrionidae > Tribolium > Tribolium freemani. The sequence goes on along the minus strand of OW626785.1, from coordinate 10,176,475 downwards.
TTATTTCACACACCACCACGTACTCGATAAACCGTTTAAAAACAGCTTCAGAACATGCAAACTTTGTGGAAATATGTGAAAGTTCCGAATTACTTTTTTATGACTGTTGACTGCGCGCTAACTGATAAAACTGCTTTAATAAACTGTTTCCTCAACAAATATTTCACCAATGAAGTTCGGCATCGTGTCTCGACAACGTCAGTTCGATATTTTTACTTAACTCTCGGAATTACTTCACAGCTGAAATGATAAAATATCAATGAAACTCATCTATTATTTACTTTAATTATTTATCCAGGCGGTCTAAATATAGAACGACAGAACTTCTGAATTAAATTTATTTCATTAATACAGACATCATGTTATTGAATATAATTTCTCGTTTGTTCAGAAACAAAAAATTTGAAAACATAGAGCTCAAATCGAAAAAAATGACAATTGAACAATGAATTTTCATTTTCCTTTAGACAAAAACTGGTGTAATTAAATAATCCTTAGTTTCATAATTTTTTAATTCTTTACTGGACAAAAATTATACATAATTTTTTTGGTACAAGGTGACAGACTGAGCTGAAATGCGATACCAGTACAATTTAATTACAAACATGAGGTCTGAAATATGATTCTTTGAAGCAGTGATGCACTTTTTTTTAGAGAAAACGTGGACATAAAATTGACTTATTTCAACTTTGCTATCTAAAATACAAAAAATGTTTGCTTCTTTCCACACACAGATTTTTTTGTCTTCATGTAAAGGTTCACAATTTTGACAAATGTATTTTTGAATTTTACTCCTAATTTCTATCAACGTACACGATTCAGTTTCACCTGACCTGTTTCCAAAATTAAAAAAAGGACTCGAAAATATTGCTTAACTAAACGACTATATGCCAAGGTTCAACTGCTTCAAAAATTGATATATCCTGATTTGGAAGTCGGGGATTTTTACTTCATCAAATTTAGTTTAAACAACGATGCTTATATTCTCATTTTTTAATTAAATAAATATTTTGTTTCAGGTTTAACCGGTCGTCGGAAATGGTAAGTTTTTTAGTTGTATCTTTAAAATCGATATTCTTCGCGACAGCAGACACATTTATACCGACTTTTAAAAACGCAGCACTTGCTGTGATATAAAAAAGCCATAATATAATTGTATCCGTGCCATAAACGAGCCCGTTTTATTCAGCTGGAATTTCTGAATGTAATTAACAAAGATGCCATTTGTGACAAAACTTCGCACCGAGTGTGTTAACTGCAAACAACATGTTCGATGTGTTATACAATTTCCAGTGATAATGGGACGACTGTTAAAATATTCACAGCGTAAACAGGAGATATGCAGTCTATAATGTTTGCATCAAAACAAAAAAAAAGTCCATTGCATAGTCACTTTTATAACGAAATGTAAAGGAGTGGTCATGAAGTCGCACCCAGCTGGAGCTTTTTAATTTGTTCAACACCACAAATCTTCATTATTACGTATGTAAACGAATTTCCCCCTAAACGTTCCCCTAGGCCGCAGCAAAAACAATTTTTAAGATTATGAATACTGCAGGATCAACATTTGATTACAGCAAAGCGAATTTAATTCTGTCATTCCATCGCGAAAATATGCGTCCGGCATTATTTTATCAGGCTTTATTTGGCAAATTCGAAACAAGAAAAGTTTAATTTATACAACTCGGCTTCGCCCAGGGTTGGCATTATCTGCATGAATTAAATTATAACTTTCCCAAAATAAAGAAACACAATTTGCAGCGGGACGCAATTTGAGCGGAAAATCAGGACCTGATCACGATATCTAGAACGTAAACATTTCCCAGTGTGTCGGTTTATTGTCTTTCATCTTCGGTGGTTCTGGCGTTGGTCAGATAGCCGGAGCTAAGCCCCCCACAGAGAACGCTCAACACTGCCCCTCTCTAAAGCAACAGTTGTTCACTTCATGATGGATGTTCGAAACTGAATCTGATGCTCTCTTGGCTTGTCACCAAATCACGTTCTTTGATCGATTACTTCATTTTGTCATGTAGGTATTTCTCAGACAACGCTGAAATTATATTGTTCCTCCACTCGTACATGATGTTCACCAGACGAGATAACAGCACGTCAAAGAGAATTTGTTTTGTAACATGATGATTAATTTTTAAAGATGTTAGGTCTTTGTTGTACAATCGTCAGACCTGCTGCTAAAGGTCCGTAAAAATAAATAATAACTTCGGAACTAAGACCATGACAATTGAGAGGTTATCAAAGATTCCAACTGCAAAGCAGTTTTTGTTCAGTCACTGAAACAATAACAATCGTAGAGAAAGCCATTCGAAATAAACACTTAGGGTAAAACAAAGGCACGCTTCATTATAACATCAAAGGGATATTCGTTAAGCGGATAGGCGCATCAGAAAGGACAAACATATTAAATTATGTTACAAGTTAACTGGAAGTTATCAAGGCACTGCAAATGACTAAAATTTTAAAGAACTAAAATGTCTAATCACTAATCAGTCAGTTCATTGCAAAAATGTGAAATGTTTTCCGAGAAAATGTATCGCAAACTGTGGAATTTTTTTGTAAAAAGTGTACCAAAAATCTGCCTTTAACAAACCGTATTTTTTCAATATTATTTAGCAACACAGCTGCATATTTTAAGGTGAATTAGGTCATAAATTTGATTTCTGTGCAAAAGTAGAACTGTGACACAAATGAACCCTGTTGACAAAATTTGGGCCTAAGGTCCTCATTATTTTATTGTATACAAAGTGACAGAAGTGGAGATAGAAAAGTCTCCGTTTTAAATTTATAAAAAAAATCTAAAGCTTCTAGCTATTGCAGACAACAGTACTAAAGAAATTAACCATTTGTCTTAATAAGTTCTCAAAACCTGCTGTTTTTTGTAGAAACAATTGCAAAATAAACTGCACAAAATTACAGAAATAGTACCATGAGATCGAAATTGTTCTGAATTAGAGCAAGCTGTTATGTTGTCTGATGTTAGTTTTCCACAGCATAAGATTACACTTACCAAAGTTACACTTCACTTTCAAAGCTTGCTCTAATTGAGTACATTTTCGATCTCATGGTATTTATGTATCAAGGGCATAGTTATAAAAATCACTGCCTGAGAACTGAAATTGGAAAGATTTCATTATTAATTGTTCTTAATAATTTGCATACTACTATTTTACTGTAATAAAAATGTGATAAGAATTGAACATTTTACTAGTACTGCATTCAGTGTAAAAATACAATATAAACTAATTAACTGTGAAAATATTTTCCATGTTATAGTGTTTTGTTTAATCGCCATAGATATTTCTGTTTTATTTTTCATGAAAATCAATTTCCCTGATTCTCATCGAGCAATTGTGGAATCAATTAGAGTCTTTTTAAGCTCTTTGTCGTCTAAAAATATAATTGATCAGAATCTACAATTATCTAATTACGAACCGATAATTGTATCGCGTCTGGTAAATCTAATATTTTGACAAAATCAATATCTTAATGAATATTACATTAGATTATAATCGTTCAAGCACCAACAACCTGAAGCAACTTTTATTGAATACGATACGATATTTGCTGCCAAGTAGTAATTATTTCCAAAATCATTCGTTGATTTAATTACGATTTAAATTGGACTTATTTATCTGCTTCATTTATTCAAATTAAAACACAGTGATTTTATTCTCGCTTTGAAGCCGAGATTGATCGACAATAAAAATAAAACAAGTCTTGAGTCGCGTTACTAAATTTTAATAACATGCCAATAAATAACAGCGATAAGTGCAGGTAATATATCACGTTCAAATTGAATTGATGTGTCCATGAATATTATTACAATTTACAGCACAATTACAGTAACTCAGTGAAAACAGAACTGTTAATATCAAATGAAAAATTATATAGTAGATAACAGGTGATATTAGTTTTCCCGAAACCACAATGTCGACATTTATTTGTCGATATTGCATCTGCTTTCAAATTCAAGCATTTACAAGCATGGTAATTGTATTAATGTACGGCCAGATGCAGTGGCGTAGGCGGAGAACGGAACGAAACTCGATGAATATTCATGAGAGATGCCTCTGTAAAGCCTTCGTAAATGAACAATGATATATTTTCAGATTATGCAATTGTATGTTTTATAATTATCGAAATGAATCTCCAGGGGTGGACAAACGTATATGGCATAGTGCTAACGATGCATTAACACGACATTTAATTTATCTACTTTGATGCAAGTGATATAAGAAAGTAAAGCATGTAGTGCCCTTATCAGTTGTGTTGTAAAAGCCACCAGGAGTCTAATTAGTTATTAAAAATAAGCCATTACGTGTAAGTGCTGCGTTTATTTATTACTTACACCGCAGGAATAATCACAACAAACGTTTTTTCTTATTTTTAACTATAATCAAAAAAGTAGAAAGTAATAAAATAAGTTGAAATTGAGAAAACTGTAATTATTTCTTGAATTTGAGAAATCCATTTCCGGCGAGATTAAATACAGAAAACATTTCTGTTTCAAAGTCCTATCGCTCGTGTTCTGATTTGAAAAACCGTCTGCGGCAAAGCCCCGTAATAATCGGAAGAGAAAAACTGACGGGCTGTCAGTTCACTTTATATTTTTGTAAGCTGCGGCTGCAATTCAAGCCGCACGAAAAAGAATTTGTCACTTAAGTGAAAAATGCTGCTTACCAGACTTAATTTACAACGCAAACTTCCAGAAAGCTGACCCAATTTCGTAGTACCTGTGTCATCCTATTACGGTTTTTGTAGCTTTGCAGTAAATGTCTTTGTGGATTTTATCTTTCAAGTCGTTTTACCGTACGGCCGATATCCCTGTTTCTACTTTTCAAGCTGAAATGCTTTACAAAATTAGCGTGCTTTGTGAAATTTGAATTAGCCTTTTTTAGTTGGTTCCTAATTTGGGAACACAACAAAATTTAATTTATTTATCTGCAATTGGAGCTTTGTGCGAAATTGACAAAAAGTCGGCATTTTTAATTAAGAAACAACGGGAGGTTGAGCACTCCTGTGGGATTCTTTTGCGCCAGGTATTGTAGAAATGCAATAGTTGCGATATTGAAACATTCTTGTTTCTGACACACACATATTTCTCTTTCGCTTCCAATTTTAGAGCGGCTTTGTTGATTACTCCGGACAAACTATGTGAACTAAGACAATATTACTGATAAATCGCTATTCTTCTGAAGTTTCAATCTTAACTGCAGTATAACAGATTACGATGATACTGCAATATCTCTCAGGGTTTGGTTGGTTGAATGCGAACGTGTGACCTGTAGAGTGCAGGATTTCAAACTTTAACACTTTCAGATTTATACCCATGAGAATTATAACACGTGACTGGAAAGAGGGATTTTGATATTAAATTTCAACCAGGTCCGCATCACCTGGCAATTTACTTGATACGTATCAAATCAATTTTTGTCCTCATATTTTGAATAATCCAATTTAAATTTTCACTCTTAATTTAAATTGCATTAAAACCTTTCGGATAATAATCCGGATATAATGCGAATACTAAAATATCTATTTTCATGCCACTATCACCTAAAGCAGAATAGAGGATATAGGTAACGTAACAATATTTATTTACACCATATTTCCAGGTTTTAAAAATTTTACTACCTATAGACTGTTTGGGAAAAACGACATTTGTCCATAAGCCTACGTACGACGTTTGTGTTGAAATAAATACTTGAAATGTAAGACTAGAACTAGTTATATTTTTGTATGCCCAGTGTTTTTAGTTTTAGGTTTTTTATGCCCGAAATATTTATAAGGAGACTTTATTGCAACAAATTATGGTGAAAAGTGGGACAATTACCTATTTTGTAGTCTGGATATAACATCCAGGGATTTATATTTTTCCCCTGAATTGAAAAACAATTGAGTAGGCGGAGTTTTTCTTCTGAAAACTACTATGTATTATTTTGAGGGGATAACACAATACATCTTTCACAAATGTTATTTATTATTATTTATTATGATCTTTAAATTTTAAGTTTGTCTTTTAATATAACACAATTTTCCTTTGTCGACTTATTCAACCTCGAGTATTTTCTCCAACTAAACTTTTAAAGTAAAAGTTAAATTAAATTAAACAGAAGTATAAAAGATGTAGGTGTACCTAATACTAATACTTAGCTATACTAAATCTTGGATACTGATTTACTGTTTATTCATTTATTCTTAAACATTCTTAAACAACAAAATACTCCCTATAAAAGATTCTTATACATAAGCCACCTGACTATAACAAAACAAAGCAAAAATAAATGGAATAACTAATTTATTAATATCAAAATGTTATTTAATTTTCCATTGCATTAAATTATTAATAAATTATTTATGGATAACTAGAATGTTGCATTGGATATTGTTTTTGATTAAAGTAGAAAATACCAAAATGATAAATATTTCAAATTAAAAGTGGCGGTCAATGTCCTCCACACAATACTAAATAATTACGCTTGATGAGAAAACTTTTTGGTTGCGCTTTATGAAACCAATCTAAATGTCCATCTGTCTGTTTTATATACTTTCATGCTGGCTTTCATGTTTTGTGTCATTACCAACAGAATCATTCACCTGCTGATGGACTCGTAATTGTTCAGCCTTATAATTAAATAAAAAAATCAATTCAAACCATCGTTCAAAAAACATTTGTAATCCCTTAATTATACCCAACTCCTCAATTTTTCCCCGCTGTTGACTATCTCCGTTCTAAGACAGCAAATCAGTTTTCCCCTTCCATCAGTGCGAATAAGAGAAATCCTTGCAGTATTTTTCCTCGGAAAAGTGACTATCTGCTTTTTCGTTGTCGATATTTTTTATCTCACGACTGCAAAATAATATTTGAACCGTAGGCAGCTTTGTGGAAATTTTATGAGTTTGCTTCAAGTTAACAAAGGAGGAGGAGTGCATTTTATAAGACAGTATGTGCAAATATATGGAATAATCAGAGGTCACCGCGATGGCGCTCTTGCACACTTGGCTTTAGTTTTATATCAAAACAGAACAGATCGATATTACTACTTTAGTGGGTTGCCTGTGTCAGGCACCAAAACACGATCGTATCTCATGGCCATGTCATATTTTCAAATAATAAGAATGATTTAAGGGTATACACGTGACTGCTTTCATATGTAACCTGATATTTTATAACAACGATCGTGGTACCGACTATACATGAAAAAGATTAGAAACCTGATTAGATCCACTCATCACAGATGATTAAAATTTACTCGTAACATGTGAAACGAAAATTATTGCCATGCAGGTCGATGCTCGTTGGAAACCATTGTGCTATAAAATTTTGCATTTCCAGATTTTTTTCTCAAAATCACTTGAATTATTTAGACCTTAGGATTTTGAATTGATCTTATGTGATTTTTTCGCTTGTATAAATGGAATTTTATGTTAATGATTCAGGTACTATCGAGGGTACTAACAAACTGTTGAAATTGTAATTTCAATGCTATTTCAGAGAGGGTTATTTGAATAAACAACTGGAAATTATTTTCTTCCCCAAAAAAAATCAATAGGTATTTGAATATGTACCAAAATTTAAATAAAACGGCATTATTCGAGCAAAACTTCATGAGTTTAGAGCCAATCTGAGACTTGATTACACTAAAAGCTCTCACGGTGGCTGTTTTTCAGCATAATCAGCCCTTAATATGCTGCATTTGTGAACTGGATGCAGATTATTGCATAAAATTGTTTTCTCTAGACCCAACTTTAAACTACACTCGTTTGAAATGAAATCAATTAATAAATATTTTATACTTATTTCTTGGATTTCTTGTCTTACTTACAGTGCAATATCGTTCAATTTTTCCATTGTACTTTTCCAAAATGAAATTTCAGCGTCAGATTTCTGTTGTCATATCTTACTGTGAGAATTCATTTCGTAATCCAAAACATATGAAAATGTCAATGGCATACCGAACGTCTCTTGGAAAATAACATCACGATTGAACAAATCCCCGATCTGTGACTTTAAATTCATACAAAAATAGAAAGCCAATTTAAAGCGCAGATGTCAAAAGAATCAATTTAATTACCTTGCTGGGTTTAACCGAATCAATCACGTGCGGAATTTGGTCGAAAATATTCCTCACGCCTGTAATTTTATTTCACTATAACCGACTGTTCTGCTAGGGGTAGTGAGAAATATGCGACCCTTTCATTCAATTCAATTCCGAGTGCCAATTTAAAACAATAAGGTCCTTGTTAACCCCATACGGCAATTGCATCGTCGAGTCCCTTGTTGTTAGTTGAGATTCTTTAATTTATTTCGGTACAGCATTTTACGAACACCTGGTGTCCTTTTTAAGTTCGCCTTTATTAAATTGCTCTTTTAATTTTATTTGATTCACTTAGATGTCCTAATTTAACACGATCGCATCCACGAAGTAATTTAAAAAAAAATAGTTGAAAGCTTTAATCAATCCTCTGTCATCACTTATTTTATCAACACTTGCTGAAAATAATACTTTACAGAACTAGTTGGCTAATTTCAAGACGAATAATGAAAAATCTCTTTCAGTACGAGGTGGATACAATTTTTTTTTGTTTAGTAAAAATTGATTTAAAAATGGGTTTAAATATCACGAAGCTAGTTTACGATCAATGATTCGTCTGCTGCAACCACTTTAAGAAATATGGCTACACACGACAAGGACCATAAAATATCGAAAATAAGAAATAGTGAGCTCGGAAAAGTAAAAAATAATAACCGTTCCTAGATATTTTAAACCTTAATTTTACAAGACTTGGAATGCGTGTTTAGGGAATCATATAGTTGATCATACGGAAATAATAATGTTAGCTATTTCAGGCAATGACATTTTTATTGTAAATTTACGATTTTACCAGCTATAAATTTTACTACAACGTACGTGAGAATAACATTCGATTCGTTGATGCACACAATTTATCCTCCCTTTTATTTTTTACCATGAAATTAGTGTTTACTCTTTTAGGATTAAACGCTGTTGATGGTTAATTAATTAAACGGTGTTGGATGGAATTTAAACAAACAACGTCAATTTTATTGCCAGTCTATGATAAAATAAAGTCCCAGGCAAAAATGTTTTCATAAATAAAATTCTTGAAGTCACTACAGTTGGTACGGCTGTATTGATTGAATCATAGTCATTTAATTTAATAAAATGGGAAATTGGCAATTAAAATATGAAAATGTAATTTATTATGTTGTAAATAAATATACGAAACAATAATTTCTACACGCCTTACTGATCACAAAACACATTTATTTAAATGGAATATACTATACTAATATTATTGATGCTTTCTGCTGGGCACATCAGTGACGATACACTGTTTCAGTTTTTATTTTATTTTATGATTATGACTCGTAGAAAATATGAGAAATATTATTTTCGTGCTTTTGACAGGCGTACTAAACAACATATAGGGATATTTTTTTAACTCTGAACATAGCCCTATGTTCAATCTGAAAAAAAACAGATCAAAGCATTGCGAGTACTGCTATGTAACTAATTATTCTACGCACTGTCAAAAATTTCAATTTGTCAATTAAATCTTCCAAGATTATTTAAGTAAAGAAAGATTAATTTTGAAGAAATTTATTAATCATCAGGTAATAGTAACATGTAAGGAATGATAAATTACTTTAACAAATATTCGAAATCACTTCAAATTGGTTCAAATAATAATCACCTTTACGTATCGTTGGTAACGTAAATTAGATCAATGCTTTGATCTGTTTTTTTTTAGATTGAACATAGGGCTATGTTCAGAGTTAAAAAAATGTCCCTGTATATTTCAAAGTGTGTTGTCTTTTAGTTTTTACTATCTCCCCTTTGATTTTCTCATATTTTTCATGTAGAAAATGAGATACATACACATCAGGTGTTTTTGAATCAAAGCTGTGCATTTTTAAAATCTGTATATCGGATTACTTATGTAGTTTTCTTATTACAATATTAGAGAAACTCGTTTAGGGAACGTAAGTGCGAAACTCCCTAGAACAACAATCATTTTAAAGTTGAGGAAGTTTTAACAGTGTTAACCGAGGGAATGTTGGTATACAACCCCCGACGAAGGTTATTTCAAAATGCGACTGTTGAGTCACTAACACATGACGTTTAATTTGTAATATATTAAGAGTTTCATCACGGCCAACGGATCGCGTTTCCATTAACCAACGATTTCTACCAACCGCGCACTTAATTACCTCCTAATCGTCGATATATCAGAGTCACTTTTGACAGAATCGATATACTGGACTTAGTTACACCAGATGGGGGAGTCTAGACTTTTAATTAAGTGCAGTCATGCCGTAATTTTAATAACAGAAATATTTTGTTAATTAAAAGTTTCTGGTATTTGCAAAAATTTTACAGAGGTCGAGACCAGAGTTAAAAATTCGCACATCTATCTACGCGAGCGAAATTGCAGCAAAACGGTTTTATTTTTATTAAATTCGTAACTGTGGAATGTAATAATATCTCATCAATGCTTCGAATTAAAAAAAAAGAAAACCAAGTGAAAAATCCTACTTTTAAATTTCAAATCTCAACATCTATTTCAGTAGCTGGTCTTCCAATATTCAATTTTGCAGCTGTAATTATTACACTGTTTAACTACCCACATGTAATTAACCATCAACTCTGAACATTATACCTGTACTACTAGACAACAATTATCCACTGCCATCAGTAAACAGACACTAATAAACCACGTCGAGTAGATAATTAGATAATATTAAAGTATAGAATTAGACGTAACCATCAAAACAGTGCCCACAAAACAGGCTCTTTTGCAAACAAATTCCCTAAAGACATTAAAAAATTTTATACAGTAATGTGGTAACTTAAACAGTTATTAATTTTAGATCAATAGATTACCAACACTAAACACAATAACAATTTATGATTATTTGATTAGTTGTTGATGAGGATGCTTGTTGATCTGGTCTTAACATTTAAGTTTGGTGTAGAAATGTGCCGACAGATAACGTAGTGCACAAAGTTGAAACCCTGTTTTAAAGTAATTTCAAAATGTATTCTATGAAATAAGTGCGCTTAAGTAGAATTTCAAAATTTCAAGCTACTCTGCTAGTGGTAAATAGTGAACGCATTAGGACATCATTTAAATATATTTTTTATGTTTTGTCTTTTACAAACAATTGACACAGCCCACATTATTTGATGGAAGTGGGATTTATTGAAAAAATCCCATCCAAATTAAAAAAAAGTGTCCTTGGGTTATAGTGATTCGGTTACGATCCGTTAAAGTGAACTGAATTTTTGATCCGGATCCAGATCTAATCCGTATCAGGTTTTTGATCCTTCAAGGATGTACAGCACAATATCAACCATTCCAATTATTATAATGTTAAAAAACTACTATTTTGCAATTTTAAAATTTTATAGTAAATCATTTGGAAAAATTAAACTTAAGAGGTAGGATCTCTAAACACATCTATTCAGATTTTATGCACCTTCAGTATTCAAAAAGGAAAAGAAGAATCACGTTTGATGAATCTTGCGATGTGATTGTTATATCATTTTCTTATTGATGAGAGTCCGTTTTGATGACTCTCATCCCGCCATATAAAAACTGTTAAAATGTGGTTTTATTGTTTGGATCGACCAGTCGTAAAGATCGGTAAGTCGTTAGGTCGTCAGATAGCGGGGTGGATGTCAAACAAGCCATAGAATCGGAAATAGCGTTGTATAGATAACAGCTTATCGAAACTGACCGCAAACACGGGCATGACGGATTTCCGAAACCAATGTCAAATGGCGCGAATTGTAAAAATATGACACCGATATCATAATAAATTCACAAAAACGCATCTTCGATATAGACGATTTTGTAAATGATCTAAGTGTAATCATCATTAATGTGAAAAACGGCTTTTTAAAACTAACGACCCTAATTCGACTGCAGAACGGCAGCAGTCCGAGTCAAGTGCATCCACAAATTGCACTAGATTTCAGCGCCAAGATTCCTCGTTTTGTATTTATTTTTCTATCGATAATAGAGCAAGTGGATGGCTCTTAATTGGGTACAGTGTTTCATCAAGTATCAAAATTACGACTGGTTACGAACTAATTTCTGTACGTTTCCAATAACGAAACGAATAGAATTTCGCTCGGCCGCCAATAGCCATTAGATTCTAATTAATGAAAATGTTTGAGAGTTGCGAATTTGTCTGAACCCTCGTTTAAATCTTCGTTTAAAAGGTTTTAAAAAATCGATAACACAGAACGTTCACCGTGGACCTAATGGTCTACAAAATCACAAAGTGTTTCTATCAAGGAATCACAATTAATAATAATCAATTTGACTCGTTTCAATTGGTACGATTTATGAAGCTGACACTTCTAGACAGCTCAACTACTAATTATGCGTTATGTTCAATCGATACGATAGGAAAGGAAAATATTATGGTGTTGAATGGGTTGCCAAACAGTTCAGTTTAGTCAATTTGTCTTGGTACCATTTTAGCGACACAATCTGTTTAGAGTAGTGGGAGCAAATAGCCTGTCTGCATCTACATAATGCGGCACAATTTGTCTGAAAAGTTTACTAAACACGGTAGGTATGCAAAAATTTAAAATTTTACAACTGTGGAGTCGTAGACCTTATTTAAAAAATAGATTTATCTGAGATATTTGGTTTGTGCACTAGCCCAGAAATAAAGTCTTGTTGAAAGTGAAACAGCAAACAAGGGTTTTTTTGTCCATCCGCCGTTTCTTTTACATTCCAATGAACACATTTACCCTCGTTGCCTGCGTATTCATATCTGAAAGGCTCTATTTCGAAAAAGATAAATCCTTGATTTTTTAAGCCACTGGCAAAAATATATTTTTTTAATATGATAACTGCTCGATTTAGCAGCCGAAGTTACAGTTTTAATTACTTTTTTCAAGCGAACGCCTAAGATAGTGCCAGTCGTCTTCCGCAAGAGGCTGTGTTTGTTCAAGTTAAAGACAAATATTCCATCTTCCTTATTGCAAAACTGTCACTATAACGGAGTAAACAACAAGAGGGGTGTGAGCCGAGAACTCATCGTCCATATTCAAGTGGGAATTAGGTGTTATTATCTCTAGTGTCCGGTGCAGTTCGGCGCCAGCAGACGCGCTTTCATTGATTTAACCTACAGCGACCCCAATCATATTGTCATAAATAACACAATCATTCTCTGGAAGAGATCCCACTATTATCATATTTACTGACTATTATAATATAGTACGCTTATATAAATGACGGCGGCGGCGGAGGCGGCGGCAACAGCGTAACTGATAGCTCGACGAGTTGAAATATGGATGATAAAATTATTCGAGTTTTTCCTTCTAATCACATCAAAATTTGATAAAGTAATCTGATGCGGTAACTCGTGAATGTTGCATAATTTCAATATTTAGGGACAAATCTGTCGACAAGTTGTAATCCTGTTTCATAAATAAAATATTAGAATGATTGCTAGTATTTGAAGATTAAAGGGATAATAAAAATATAATACATCGATGAACAGTAAAATCAAACGTAGAATGGATGAGCTTTTAGCGTATATTTGAGGTATATAATTCTATAAACTAAAGAAAGGAGAAAGGTCAAAGCTAAATAATAAAATTTTTCAATTTTTTTTATGTCCTCAGTTACTGCAAAGTGGAACTATTTTGATGCAAACCTAAGTAAAATGATCCGGGGAATCTATCTACAGCGTGTATCTGAACTCGCTCCCCACCGGAAAGGTGCATATAGTTTAGGCAATTCTGAAGCTAAAGTTCCTTTACAAAAAAACTCTTTGCGTTTGGGAAATAAGAACGTTTGAAAATAGCCAATCACAAAAGGCCTTACTCTGGAGGACTACAGGAACAAAACACGTTGCTAGGAAATCAAAAATATGTGGAACGGACAATAAAAGTGTGCACTAGAGTTATTTTTCGTTCCTTAGTAACGGATCTACTGTATGCAATACACCTAGGAGAGAGCTTCTGGGATTGGTCACTTTGAAACCTCTGTATCTCCCAAACGAAGAATAAAAGATCTACTTTTTTGCATTTTTGAGATCCCCATTGCTGTTACCACTAGCACCTTTCCGGTGGGAAGCGAGTTCTGGTACACGCTGTATAGTCGAGAAAATCGCCAATCGTCTTAATGGAGCTATTGCCTAACAAAAAATGTTCCGGGTACCGAAAATCGCCCAAAATCTCGACAAAACTTGGAAAAATCATTGCACTTATAAGTTACTTACTTACAAAAGTTTGCTAAAGCGAGTTTAAAATAGTAGATTATTTTATAAGTGGTAAATGTGATAGTTTATGTGGGGAAGCTGAATGTTTATTTTGCCGAATGCAATGAGGCAAATAATTCAGCTGAGTCACATAAACTCACATTTACTCCGAATAAAATATACTATTTTATCCGCAAACGTATTGGTGAAGAGTAAGGAGCAATTTTGAGCAACACTAATTTAAAGGTAAATGAATAAAATAATCAGGAAACTTTGCACGTGAATCATTACCATAACAATGCTTATAAGCAAACGTCAGTCTCGGATTTTTGTGTTGAGATTTTCGAATGTGTTGAGTGTTTTTTAATTTAACTAGTGCAGCATCTAGTGCAGTGTCTCCAGTTGCATAATGAGGGAATCATCTCCTCTTCAGCGAAGCAGCGAAAGACACAAGAAAGTAAAAACAATGGTAAGTCATGATGACAGACAAAAGTAAAAATCGCTTTATCAAATAAAAATGATTTACCACATGTCCGCAAAAAGTGGTCTGAGAACTAGATCTTTTACCTGTCACAAATGTTGCCAGTTTTGTGACGTTTGCGGATAAAAAATATTTTTTTGATTTTTTTATGGTAAATGGGTTTTAAAATTTTAAATTTTATAAAAAAACTAGAACCATAATACGTGAAATGAACCGTAGAATTCACTGAAATAAACCATTTTGCTCTATTACTCTTAATTTTCGAGTTATAAATTTTGGTAAATAACCCGGCGCATCCACCATTTTTCAAATTGAAATAATTTTTTAATTAATTGTAATGACGGCTAAAACTATCCCAAAAAGTGGAACTATATTGATGCAAACCGATGTAAAATGATCCGGGAAATCGTTTGTCGTCGATAAAATCGCCAAATTCTTAATAGTTTTTAAGTCATGATTTTTTTCATTTTACCTATTTTTACATTTGATAGCAATTTTCTCGGAAACTGTTATTAGTCTCACGACAATAGTCTTTTTTGAAAAAAATATAGATAAACTTTCAAACGATGGTACACTTATTGGAGGTAGTTCTGGAATTCCGAAGTTATTACTCAATAAATGCTCCGGGTATCAGTAATTGACAAAATTGAAAAAATTATACAACTTAAATTTGAACGAATTGATTTTTGTTGCACTTTTAAGATATGTAGAGAGTTCTAAAGACATAGAAAAGTGTAGAAAACTTTGCTAGAGCAAATTTTTAAAACATTGATTTTTTGAATGTACCCTACACATATGAATTTTTTTAGTGTTGGTAACTTGGTTGGTGGTGTAAAAATGAAATTGGAAGAAAGAATTTTCTCATTTTAACAAACTTAAACATATGATAAGAGAACAATATCGTCCGTAAATTATTTCAATTTTAAATTATTTAATTATTCCCAATACGTCGGCCAAAGTTTTTTGTTTTTTTTTTTACCTCAATTTTAATCAGTAATTATTCCCGGAAGTAATAACCTCTAATAACGAGATCGATAATTGAAATATAAATTCACTCGCATCACTTTAATGGTCAAAAATGGATCTTTTCCTAATTTGGAAGTAACCAATTTCAAAAGCTGACGGTTTGCTCTAGTAGTAAAGATCAAAGTAATTACAATCCGCCCATTTAAAAAAAAGCAAATAGAAATAATTAAGCCAAGATGTTATTTAATAACATTCCTCGAAGTATTAGAAAGGATCAGCTTGCTGAGCGTTGACCCTTCTCAGGTATTTGTAAATTTAAAAACTAACAGCTTTTGCTTTTAACCGGTAATTCAGTGCACGTATTTGGTTTTATTGAGTGTCGGCAGAACCTAATAAACGCGCCCGACAATAGAGAGGCGTGATGTTGATGTAGATGTTCGCGAGACATCCTTGCAGTGTCCCCTCAGTGCAACTATTCCAATAACCCCGTCGTCTGCGAGTCTTCGGCCGTTAGCGCGTGTTCCTATGTTTTGTCGCATGTCACAAGCATGTTCTCTCCCTATGGACTGCACACGCGGGCCACGTGACCTGTTTTATTCATATTTTCAATTTCCTCTCGCTGTTTTTCACGCTGGGCAGGTAATGTTTGTTTTCCGTTATCCTACTTGTGTTACAAGGATATTACTAATTCACTAACTGGAGAACAATAACTTCAACCATGGATTAAAACTGCCGACAAGGACCACCACGCACAGAATGTGTAGAAAAAATCACTCCTACGTTTTCACTTACTTTTCTTCATTTTTCGTTAATTGATCAGTTATTTTGCCCACCTGAAGAAGACACACTTCAAACTGTTGATAAGAAGGTCTAATTTACGATTGTTTTTGCTGCTGAGTTAAAAGCTCCAGACCTTTTTTTCCCGTATAAATTGCCACTCAATTGAGGACGTGTAAATAGGCCTATCTTCCAAACAATTCAATCATCGGTATTATTTTCAAATAAACAAAGATAAAGCACGTTCTTTTTATTTACTCCAATCCCATTTCACCTGCGTAATAAAATAATAATCAATACACACACTGGTGCACTTTAGATTCATGCAAGAACTGTTTTCTAAGGATTCAGCAAATTTGTTTGAATCTTTCATTTATTCCGCTGCAAGAAAATTTCCTCACACTTCTCGGAGATATTAAACTGAATTCATAACTTCAGAAACACTTTTGATGTGAGAGAGGCGACCTAAGAATTATTTCTTCTCATATGGAAGAGAAAACTGATCGTCATTGCAACTAACAAATCATTTAAAATATACTACGAAAGTAGGCCCTAGGCAGGACATGATTCTCAAGATACAAAACAAATATACTTTTAACAGACTATTAAAACAATAGAAACAGTACAAACAGTAGAAGCGAAATTATCTTATCAAAGCTTAATGAAAATTAGTTGGGAAAGAAAATAGAAAAGTTCTTGTCTTCCAGAAGCTTATACATTTTTTAATCTGCAGTTGTATGATCTGTGAATAAAACATTACCCCTGAAAATGTAAATCCAAATAATCTGTAGATTGTCGCTCCTAATCAAATCTTCATAAAATATGCAAAGTTGACATTCACTTAATGTTTATGGCCAAGGCTCAAAAAAGAAAAATACAATACCCTGAACTTTTGAACTTTTTATTGGGTTCTGATAAAATTATTCAGTTGGTTTTGATGCCAAACACAATTTGCTGTCGGAATCTTTTAATCAGTTAGATTTTATTGGCAGCTGGTTTATACGCTTTACTCCCGAAAACGAAAATTCGAAACCCCTGCGTTAATTAGTTTATTAATAATTAGTTGAAACATTAATTAAAAAATGTCTGGCATGAGTGTGAAACGCGACACTGGGAGCGACATGTACATGTTCGTTAATTCTTGAAGACAATTATGCTTCCAGTTGTTTCTTTGATGATTAATTTACTTCGAAAATAATTACAGAAACTTGAACATTTTGATAAATCCTTTGGCACGGAAAACAATTTCGCCTGCGACAAAAACATCTAAGGCATTCCTGTTTTGTAGCATCAGCACGTGTCTTCAGCACTTTAAATCCACGGACAATTAATCCCATCTAGCAGAAAATAGGCGCAATTGTAAGCGACTGGAAATGAAAGATGTAAGACGAGTTTACATCAACTTGTTCACTTTCAGTGCCTCTCATTTCAAAATCGTTAACAAAAGAATGAGCAAGAACTATACGAATGTAAATATTCCCGAAGGCGATAAAGGGTGAAATTGAATCAGAGGGAATTTTAAAATAGTAAACCTAGAACGAATAGCAATGGAATTGCTCAAATAACTGTTGAAGGCGCATTGTTCATAAGCACAAACTATGACTTGAGTATAAAGTTTAGTTTTGGAAGTTATGGCACTTTAAACGGGCTCATTGAATTCCTCCTATTCTGAACTAAGCGATATAGCCATTGTAACTGAAGCCGACGCTATTTGAAACAATATTTCATAATATCTCCTACAGTTTAACTTAATACAAGGATTATGGGTTAAACCCTAAACCCAATTTGACCGAAGCCTGAAAGATTTAATTGATTTATATTTCACATTCACGATTTTACTAAAATATAGGCATTAGACGTGATTATGAATAATCTAGTTGACGTCGATACAAATTTATTTAACGGTATGTTGCCTACCTGAATCCATTAGCCTCAATTTTCATCCATTTTCGCTTGAGGTACAACCACTAAACGCAATTACGATATCATCTTTTAATCGCTTCTGCCGCACATGGAGACAAAACGTCGATGAAGGAGTCGCGATATCGAAAATTTATAATGCAACTGACAACTCCACTTTTCCTAATTCATTGCTTATTGTTTTGAACAAGCCCAAATGGCCAAACAAATAACAGTTTCACAAAAACAGAAATATTTCAGCATTTATCTAAAAGGAAAATTGAATAAATAGCACTATGGTTTATGCAAAGTTCGCCGGGACAGCTTCCAAATGAATTTTGTTTTGCATTTTAAAACGTGCTGACATATTTTATTAAAAACTGTTTACATGCAGTGGTATCTATAAATAAATGCTTGTGATTAGCTGAAATAAATCAACATGACAATTCTCCACACTGGCTAAAGCTTCACCTTTGGCCAAATTTTTCAATTGAAATACTGAAATTAATTATTAAAAATTAAACATACGAAGGCAAGGTAAATCATTACTGTTATTTACACATGTAAACAAATGTCAAAGCCAGAATCTTAAAATTCACAATAAATTTTTTTATTTAAATTATAAACCTCAGCTAAACCTTTTTCGGTACGTCTTTATTATTAACAGGTGAAAAAGCTTCAAATGCCATAAATGGTAAGCCCATGGTAACTAAAATAATCTTAATTATTAACTTATTAACTTATTTAAATGGAAATAGTCAACGTGTAGGTATTCTTATGGGACTTACGGAAGCTTTTTGGTCAAACATAAGATATAGTTTCACTTAGATATGGTCTTTCACACTTGATAATGCAAGAACCCTTCCATTTCTTAACTTTTTTAACTTTTCTACTCTTAAATCATGAATCATGAATCAACTCTAAATGAGAACGGTCTTGGTCTTGCTCCTGTAGAATTGTGAACTATCCAGTTTGATCTTCTTGAACAAGTGTCTGTGTTGCAAGGTCTCGTCTTGTTTTGGCAAGACTTTCTACAGTTTTCAAAATCTCAGAAAAGTATAGATGTTTTGCTTTTTTTAAACAAAGTAAAATAGGAAGGTCTTGTTTTCTCAAGAATCTTGTCAAAAGTCTTGTCTTGTAGCCAGGTCTATACTGGACTAAATTCATTTCAAGACCCATTTTGAAACAGGTACAAATTTTGAATTTTCTCACGTTTTTATTAGAATTAGAAATACAGGGTGATTCAGATAAGATAATGAGCCCGAGATTCTGGCGATGCAATCCAAAAAACAAATTTCATTTACGTCTTGATCTAATTTTAATTACGATTTGCATTTGCAATCCAAGTTGTCTTATGTTGCTCTGACAGTGCTTGACAAGCTTTGACATCAGTGCTGGTCATTATAGTCACATTGTACCCTGCATTGCTGTTGAGAGGGAACTTGGCCTCTTCGTAAAAGAAGAAAACGCACTGTTAGGTCTCTGGAAAATTCAGTTCGTGTAATAGCTTCCATGACATAGAACCAACAAAATCAGCCAGACTTCAGTTTGTCGTACTCCTAGAGAAAATAAAATTCATCCATATCATGTACACCTAGTACACGTTAGTACACAGATTAGATTTTTGTTTCTTTATCAGAACTCAAATGCAACTTGACAATAACTTTAGTCAGAAAATTTTATTCAGTGCTGAAGCAAAATTTTCTAACAATGAAAATCCACTGTGGATACGTGAAACACATTTCCAACGAATTGCTTTGGCAAACGTTTGATGTGGATTCTTCGGAGAACGCACAGTTGGGTCTTTTTTCTTCCAAGAAAAACAAGCAAGAGGCCACCATTTTGAACACCTTTTTCGCTAAAAATCATTTTCTTATCTCCCTGCTTACCCTTGCAAGTTATGATTTGGAAAAAGCTGATTGTCTACCTTTAATGTTTAGTTCTTTCATACATTTACACCGAAAACACTTCCCTAATTTCTCTATCAACTGAATGACACTTTCGTTCTCTGCGCTGGTGTCAAAGTGACATAAGATGGTAACTTGGATTCAACTTGCAAATCCTAATTTAAATTGAATCAAAGGCGTAAATGAAATTGTGTTTTATTGGTTGCATCGCCAGATGGTCAGGCTCATTATCTTATCTGAATCACCCTGTATTACAAATACACGACCTGAATTCCAACCACGTGTACTTCTTACTTAAAAAATTACATTTTTGATCTACTTTATCTACCAGTGAATAAATATACCCTGTAACTAAAAAACAATCATTTATCATGACTACATATTTTGATTACATTCATTTTTAAAATAGAACCCTTTACAGGAAAGTGTTTGGTGGGAAAAATATTCCTAGTAGAACGAGTAAGACATTTTAAATTCACTAAAAACCAGAATACCTATGTAAAACATTCATTTGAAATCCTGTACAAACTTTTACAACGGAACAAACACAATTGTGTTAGAGAACGTGTAGAGTAACATTAGTCAAGAAACTTCAACTGATTTGCATTTATTGACTGGGAGATTTCAAATTCTAACAATGTGCACAGTTGTAACTTTTTTATTTTACATTATTTTGTCGAAAATAAGTTAATCGCTGCTGTGCATTTCATATATTTCCAAGTTTATTATAAAACAATAACTTGTATTTAGGTTCAATAATAATACCACGCTAATAACCCAATTCGCTGGTATTAGGTAAGTAAATAAAATAATTATACCATGATTATTATAAACTTGTTTTTAGCTAATTTTAGACCTTAACATAAACTAAAAATCTGTTCACATCCCTATTGTTCATTGTTTACGAATTATTTATTTATAAATTCCAGTCAGATAATCCTATTTTTTTGTTTCCATTGTCCTGTAAATGGAGTATAGATACTTCTTTAGGCAAGACAATCATAAAACGTGTGAAAACAATGTTAAAACAGTGTTAAATTTATAAAAAATAACGGAAGTGAAAATGTATTAAAATTTATACCATAAATTTACAGACTTAAATGCCTATTTTTTAAAGATAAATTTTCAACAAATATTGATATTATCAGTTAGTTGTAGCTTTATTGTTATGACTTGTTGAAATAATTGCCGTGGACATAACTTATAAATGTTGCAACACACCACTCACGTTTCAAAAATAATCCCCATAAGCGCTCCAAATATGTTTTAAGTTACGATTATTTCATCTGCAAAAGCATTCCTGGCATATCTGCGTTTGACGTGACCTGGTAAAGTGCACATAATTCAAATTACCCAACCGCGGCTCATTTACACAAAGAAATATTTTGAGCACATTGTTTCCTGTTGCACCGTCTAGCAGCACGCAGGTGCTTCGACCAAAAATAAAAAAGCATAAAAAGTTCGAAAGCGCAATAACTTGCGGCAAACACGGACTTACCGGATATAATTCGAGAACCATCGCACTAAAATCGTCCTGATTCACATGTAATTGTCAGTGACAGGCGGTAATTTAAGATGCGTCCGATTTGAATTAAGCGGAGCTTCAGTCTGAAAAGTTTGGAGCACGTGTGGTTTGAAGTTTGGAGCACAGTCTGACACGGCAATTCTTGTGTGGAGTCGTATCGTGACTGCATTCAGTGTTGAGTTCAAATGTAAATGTCCGGTTTCGCGCCATGATGTGCCCTCTGTTGGGAGACGCCTGCACGAGGCGACGGCTGGGAGGTGGCGACGCCTGCGGAAGCTTTCTGCTGACGGAAGCTTTTTGTGGTTGGGGAGCTTTGCTGAACTGGCACGTGCAGCACTCTAGCTGAAACAGCAGCAATGAACCAAAAGCGCTGTAATTCACTTTCTACTGCTCCATGAAAAATAAATTCGAATTTACTTCGGATATTTAAATTTCCAGTCAAAATAGTATTTAAAGCTTGTTCCGTACCTACTTTTTTTCATTGAGAGAATTGCTAATTGTTTTATTATGAGAACATCGAGATTTTTAAGCACAGACGCGAATACATTTTGCAGTAACTGTCAACATATTCTTTCATTCCGTTACCGCATTTGTTCTTTTTAACACTTTGAATCAGCTCAACATTAACATAGTTGCAATTAACAATTAGTAAACTGCCAAAAATCTTGATGCTTAAGATGTTTTAATTTATTATAGTTAGTAGTGGTTATTAGTGGCGAAAATTGTCAGAACGCAAAAGATAGCAAAAGTGTTATTTTTTTGCTTGCTTTCGTTAAAAAATTTCGAGAAAATAAATTTTCGCGACTGCGAATATAATGAACTCTCCACATTTTCTGTATGAACTTTGGAGCAAACTGTACCAATTAATGTTGAAAAAAAACAAGGTTTCCTCAAAATATGCTGACAACTGAACTAAATTTTTTGTTATAACGTCGGTTTTTGTCTCGTTTTATCATCATAAGTAATTAATGGATTTGTTTTATGAATCCTTTTGGAAATTCTACAAAGTATACTACATTCGCCAATAACCCAAACTTTTCCTCGACATTTTTCCTAAATTAAAACTCCAGCCAACAAGGAAAGGGCTAGACCACTTTGTACTCAATCGCCTTTCTAAAATTATCTTGCAGTAAATAAATACTCACACCGACAATTAGAAAATATGACAAGGAAATTATGTTTTAAATCCTACAGTTTGGATTTGATACATAATTTCGAATTAAAAACCTCA
Source organism: Tribolium freemani (assembly GCA_939628115.1). Classification (NCBI taxonomy): domain Eukaryota; kingdom Metazoa; phylum Arthropoda; class Insecta; order Coleoptera; family Tenebrionidae; genus Tribolium; species Tribolium freemani. The sequence continues at coordinate 10,153,426 of OW626785.1, read as the reverse complement.
ACATTTATTTCGTAGTCCATTTGACTTTTAATCGCAAATAGGTACACATACTCGTAATAACAAAAATTTTCGGTGTAACTTATTCCTCAGGATTAAAGCTGGGGTGAGTTACTAGATTACAATTAGATGAAGAAATATTTTTATTCGTGTCGCTAAAATTTACTCTTCTCTTCTCTACATAATTCTTCTCTTCTTCAAGGTGTGTTAGAATGATTCTCATCTAGACGTCTGTGAATTTCTCATGTAAAATCAGAAATGCCGCTTTATAGAACTACTGATAGGTATTTAGACATCGAATATTACCATTCTCCATCATTCATTAAGTCTCCAGTTCGGAAATAAGCCTCGATAATAAAAGTGTTTTCTTGCACGGTGTAACAATTTAATTGCATTTTAACGAAATTTTTAAAAGGAATTGACAATTTGTGAATTTCGCAACTGACACTTTTGACATTTATTGACAGAGGATTCAATTGAGCAAAGCGGCACAATTTTTTTTACATGTAAACCAATTTCAAAGTTAACTAGATGAGAGTCATTTAAAAACACATTGTATATCTCACTACAGACTATACAAGTATACTTCCCCTATACCTTCTCAAGGAAGGCTTTAATCAGTACTCAAAGTACTTTAATTGAAATAAGTGGTAACTGATAAATTTTTTATACAAGAAGATAGTATTGTATTTGTAATGGGTTTTCGTTTTTTTTTAATAAAAAATATATTTTTATGTGGGAAAGTTTTCAAAGAGTGTCTAATAATAATAAATGCGTTTTACACTTAAACGCAAGTTTAAAGTGTTAGATGTTGAATATAATTTTTGAATTTACAATGTTCCACAACCACAACGATTTAAAATACTTATTACTGCTTTTTGATAATAACAGAGAAAATCTTAACTGTATCATCCTGGTCATTACAGTATGACCCTAAATTGTTGGTACTTATTTATTTTTCTAATAAATTTTAAAATGGAAATTAAATTACGTTACCATTTCAAGTAGTTTTTCTTTTTAATTGTGTCGAGTATTGACAGCTTGCTTTTGCTAAAATATTTAATCGTAGAACAAGTTATTATCTGATTGAAGTAAGTAATGAAAGTAGGTTTAATATACGACTATGATATTGAATTTTGATTTATTTTAGTTATGCTCAGACCTGTGAGGTCATTTCGCTTCTGATCTAATTTACTGAAACAAAAATAATGCTGTAACACCATTTATGAGTCTTATAAACCGAGGTAAACAGAAAATGTTACGACTCAAAAATAGGTTATGAATATAGCGTTTGCAGATTTATACCAATAAAAACAAATTTATGACGCTTTACGTTTGTTCAGAAATTTTATTATTTGATAAATTCCAACCATCCGTTGCAATTTTTGCTTAAACATGGCTCGTGTTTATTAACTCTATAGCGACTTTAAAATGTGTATAAGAAATGAAATAGCGTTCTAGTGACATTTATGAAAAATATCCACTTTTTAGCAGACACATTGTAGGAAACTCGGAAGCGAGACTTGGTATTCGTTACGGATCTTGTTTCTTTCGTCGCATTTATTCCCATCCCACACAGTTACCGTGACAATATTTCCTTCTTGGAGATAATTTATCATATCTGGTAGATGATGTCGGTGGTTCATTATTTTAATTGTTGCGATGTACAAATCTCAAAGACTGATGACGTCACATTTGTCTTCTGTCACGTTTCTCATTTACTAATGTATCGTCGCCCAAGGATGAAGTTACGACATCACGGTCTTTTTATTAAATGACTTTGATGGCTTTAAAGTGTGATTTCCAAAAATTGAAGAATATTGTTTTTGTCAAGTACGAGCATTTACTCTTGAGTTCACCAGACTGAACACCTGCCAATGTTCTTAGGATGTTTGTTTCTGTCGAGCATTACACGGTTTTTAGTGACACAAACCGTTCATCAACTGCGATTCGAGCTAATTTTACTCAAATTTCCCAATTCGTGACACCGTTACTTGTATGTAACCATAAATCTGTGAAGCGAAACGTTTTCGTGCGAAACTAACGTGTTGTAAATCTACATTTACATTTTTCTCGTAATCAGACCAAAATCTAACACCCACTTTATAAAATATATAAATCGTATTTTAATTCATATTAAAACTTCATTTCGACACAATTAAAAGGACATAAATTAATGACCAAACATCTTGGAACGAATTGATGGTTCCCTCCTGAAAGAAACCCACTATTCAGCAGTCACTCACCCGGTTGTTCGGTAAAAGTGCTGATTCTACAACCTGTGATTTGTAAGTACATTAGCTCTAAGATGGGTCATGAATTCAAAGATCGATTTTGGGATGTGTCTGGAATGGGAAATATTTTCCTGAAATAGATAATGCATTACGTAAGTCAACGTGGAATTGCATTTGTATCATTCCAGCTCCATTAATCACAAAACGTTTGTTTCAACACATCTCATAAAACAAGGTTTATGATGTCTGTTAAATTGTTTTCACATTTTTATCTATAGGTAGTTGCTCTTGTTACTCAAGTGCTAAAACATTATTGCTTTTAAGATGTTGTAAATTATATGGCGTTGTTGTATGAGGAACATTAAAGCACATTAATCGCGTAGGATGTCAGCAATGAAGAAACTTGTATTAGATAAGTACCGCGCCCTCATGTCAAATTAGAGTAATCCCTTCACAAGGTTATGATTAATACTCCTCGCAAATTATCCTATCAGGTATGACACATCTGATGCAAGGACGTGCAGTAACACAAACACCGTTTTTTTAAGATTTTTCACAATTTGGTAAATAAATTTAGATAATTATCTTTGGGAACATTTTACGTATTGGAAAAGCTATTTGTAACAAAAAATAAAAAAAAAAATTTGTTTAAATGACCCAACTATTTTCGTTTTCTGTGGCTGCCGTGTAACGACTTGGAGTTTCTTTTACGTGAGTCCGTCATCTATTTATACGTTTTTATTGTCATCTGAGGCGAGTCAGGCCGAGATCTAAGTTAAAAAATGGCGCAGGAAATCCATTAGGTTGGTCATAAATCCATAGTGCCACATGTAAATGTAAAATGTACAAGCTTTGAGAAGACACAAAACATAAAACGGTATATGTGTTAGTGTAAGCCGAAATACAGAAGCAAAGGGAGTGAACAGATAGTTGAATAATTTATATGCTCTGTCGGTTGCTGCGGAAACTGACCACAGTTCAGAGATAGCAATATGCAATATTAACCCACAGGTCCGTCCACCGACAACTATACCTTTGTCTCTCGGTGTACGGCTTATCAATAATTTGATTGTAGAGAAGTTCGTGTCTATTTAATAGGAAATTTCTATTGGGACTTGAAACATTTAGTTGCAAGTATTCCGAACTTGCTCCAACATTCAACACTTCACTTGGCCGGAATATATAACTTTTTAATTAAACTTCGCGAGAACGTAAATCAGCACTCTTTTAACGACAGAATGTAGATACGTGTTCGTTACAGTGGAAAGTCTTAACAGTCTTACTATGGCAATCGCCAGTGGGAACCAGAAGCTGTTTGTGACACCTCCACAATAAACGACAGACGCATTTGAGCTCTCGTGCCCGTAACGTACACCTATAACACTAATTGGATTGGCGGCCTCTTGTAACAGAAGAGTTATTGGCTGACGCGCCGTCAACAAACAAAACTATACAAAACGAATCGTAGAATTGCAAAGAGAACCTAAACACCACCAATCGAAAAATCATTGTTTCACAATCACCAATACTCCCAATTTCCTCTCTGGAATAAAATCATCACCCTCATGCCAGTCAATAACGTGAGATAATTTTAAAAATTCATGGGAAACTGAGCATGACTTACACGCGATTGCTTTTAAGACCTTTTGTAAAAATAAATGACGCACTTCTATCACAATGGCACAATTAAAACAGCAATAGTTAGTGGGGCGATATTTCACGTGTGGTTTTTTGCGCCACAAAAGTGTCGTAACAATAGAACTAAACTGCCCTTCCTCCTGAGGGTGCTAGGATATCACATGTCTGCGGCTAGTCAATAAACGCTTTCACTCGTGATTATTAAGTGGAAGCTTCGGAACATTTTTTGAAACCTCATGTGCACTATTTAGTTAATGGAACGGTTAACGGAAACACCTTCATCAGAAAAGTTTAAAGTCGCACATGTGGCTTTAATCAGCTTTAAATTGGCCATCAAAGACTTAATCCATCACAATTAGAGACGTTTTCCGCCTTGTAACCAATTGTATAAAATGATTCGTTCGTTTTTATTCATCGATTTGTTCGGGCGGTTTAGAGACATTTTAGCCTAACAAGGTTTTTACTCGCGTTTTAGATGCCACATGGGATGCAAAATAACATTACTAGGAATTCTTTTTAACGAAGTCTGCCTCCAAATGGCGACCAAATTTTTCAAGGCCTGACGCAAACCAATTCTGCTTGAACCCTTCAGCTATCCTTCTTGTCAAATTACCAAAATGAAATTTATTGAATTAAATTTGCCCTCTATTAATTTTTTCAAAAGAAGAGAACAGATGAATGACGGAAAATGTGGGGACAAGAAGCATGCATTTTCCAGTTATAAATAAATAATAAAATCAACAAAGCATAAAATAATAAATAAGAATAAAAAAGTTATCGAGAATGAAAAAGGACAGCCGATTATTATCGTTACTATCTACATATCAGTAAAAATATTTCATGTAAGTTTTACAAAAATAGAATCGATCTCTTCGAGGTATTTTTTTATGGCCTATAACAAAGATATGAATTTCGTGCGTTACTTTTGGTTGATCTGTATGCAGTAAACAAAATAAAATGGACGCAAAATTCAATCGAAGACAAATACAAACAGGTACAGACTATTGGAAAGACCCACAAGTTCTTCTTATTAGAGGGTTGAGATATTGTAGCACTTGGAGCACTCTAACTTTGTTGGATATTTTTGCATTTGTGGGCGTTAGTTCGTGCTAGCTAAATATTTGTCGAATTACGGTTAAGATTAAAACCGTGTTGCTACTCCAAGTGTCGTAAAGAATATGGCAATGTAGAGCCTAAATGCAAAATTTATAGTCCATAAAAGGTAACAAACTTGCATAGGTCAATGCACATAACATAAAATGTAACAAAATTCGAGAGCCATAAAGTTGGAAGTACATATTGATTCGAAGAGTCCATCAGCCCAACAGTAGCGAGTCGTAAAGGTGGTCGAGGTTTATAGAGGTCGCTGGTGAACCCCCCAATCCCTTGAAAGTTTTAGTATTCTATTCTTGGTTGGACACTCCTCATTCAAACCTAGACTATATCTGAAATTACACTTTATTCGTTACCTTTCTGTATAGATAATAACTCAATCACACCAAATTATAGCAAGGTAAATCACTCCTACACCACTAGTCGGAGTCTTTAAAGAAAGTGCTTTGTTTGAACGCGATGTTCCGAAACGGTCTCACTTCATCCATTACCTCAAGTAAACCGCAAACCGGAAGACCTAAAGCGAAGGTGTAACTAATTGGCAAAAAATATAAATTGTTTTTGGTTCAGTATCGGCTTATTTTGAAGTTTAAAAATACGGCCAGTCGTGCGTTGTAATTTTCTTTTTGAAGCGGTCGCTAATAGAATATGAACTTTTAATATACCTCTGGGTAAACGACACCCAATTAAAAATGATTTAAGTAGATTTCTCAGAAAGACCTTTTCTCGGGGATTAACGTACTTACAGTCGCGTGGGCAGACTGCAAAAAGCAAATCAGGTAAAAACTGGTTTTTCTACACTTTGTAATTAAAGGGATGGATGAACGAAGGTGTTAATTGACAAACTGCTAAATGATCAGACTGCTGTTTTGCAGTTTCGCACAATTCATTAAATTATTCAAATCAAACAGAAACAAAACTGAATAAGTAATAACTAAAAGTGGCTCAGAAAGCACGATATCTACTGATGTGCGAAAAATTGCGATGTGTGGATCGTTATTTACCTTTTATCTTCCAGTCGGAAACGCATCTTTGTGACGAAATAAACGAGACGCATTGTAGGCACTAAAAACTCTCGTGAATCATTAGATTCCCATTGAGAACTGCTCAAGTAAAGAAAGAAGAATGAAATTTTGTTTTGTATTGTTTCAACAGCTCAATCCCAGCTATTTAGCTATTCGGAATCTTGAAAGCGGGCAGGCCATTAATTAAACAGAAAGAATTTAAAAAAATGTTGATAGGATCAATTTATTGTCCCTATTTATATTGAAACGCAGTGGTGCAGAAGTTTTAGTAAAAGGTGTGATATTGAATTTAATTACTTTCGTACAATTAAATCACTGTGACTGTGACCTAATTATTTGAGTCAAGTTTTAACTAAGTTCATCTTGGAACATTAATTAATTTGGGATTAATTAAAATCCTACGTCTTGCAACTTACAACCGAGAAAATCTCTGCCAAAACAATGTCGAAAATAATTGCTTACCTGCGCACTTTCTTTGTTATGTCAATTATTATTGATCATGTGATCATATGTTTGCGTCCAGAATTCTTTGTTACTTTCTTCATCTAGTGAATAAATAATGGAATTCAAAGACATCACATCAAAAAGGTTTTTTAATAATTTTTAGAATTAGTCTGGTGGTGGCGTTTGAGGCAAACAAGGGCTTTTTCGATGTAAAAGTTGTCTTGTAGTAGTGAAAGATCGCACTCAGGCAGCTAAAAGTAATCACTCATTCACACTTCACACTGCGCCGCTGTATCCAAAGACTTGCGGCAAGGAATGCTATTTATCAGCCGTTTCCCGCCCGCTTCTATTTATATTCACTCATCTCCAACAGCTGCCTGATGCTCGGAAATAAAACGAAAGGGTAGTTTCCTTTTATTTTTGCAAGCACTGGCTGTTTTAATTGCTTCTAATTAATAAAAAGAACAATTTAGCCGAAACTACAAAAGTGCATAATACATAAGTGCCGTTATTTGTATCAACTTGAAAGCTTACGGACAAAGAAAATTAAATAACCGTTGTGTTTTGAAAAAGGAAAAGTTGAGTGTATTCATTAATTTGCCTTTTGTACTCCGGCTGGATCATAATTACTCTTGTGTTTGCAATGCACCGTGAGCGCACTGGTAAATTTAAAACTTTAATATCCAGCATCGCTACAATTAAGAACGGGGCCAACAACTATGAACGTATTTCACGAGTTTGCAGTACAGTAAATTAATTCTACAAAGACTCGGATTGTGGAAAACAATTTTATTGAAATTCCAAAAATTTAAGACCAAAACGAATGTCCAATCTTCGTGAGAAACAATTTGCAAAAACGCTTCAAACATTGTGGTTTGGGAAAGTAACGGCCGTTTTTACGGTCGGTTCGTTTTGGTCTAGAGAGAAGCCGGATGCGTTTAAGATGAAGAGTTTATTTGTGTTCGTTAATAAGGATGAAGGTCGGCGGCGACGCCTGTTCATAATAACTCTTTTATATGAGCCAACATATCATATCCAACACTTCAAAGCAAAAATGCCTTTACCTCTTCATTCACTGCCTGTTTAGATCACCATCAGCATTCAGCAGAATAGTTGTGCACTTGATTAGTTAAGTTAGGTCAGGATCCACTTAACAATACTATTTTTTTTAATGTTCTTGCACAAAATGATCCGGTAGCTGGGAGGAAATGAAAGTTAGTAGTAATCACAGAGAATATTAGTTGCCTGTATATTATTTCATGGAAGTTTGTAATAACATCAGGAATCTTGTTTTCACGGGGGCGCCAACTAATGTTGCTTTGAAAGGTCAGTAGTATACACAGTAGCAGAAATTGTATAAACAACATGTAGGCTAAAGAACTTTTATGACAACACTGACAAATACATTGTACAATTTTATAAATAAACAAATTTATTTGGAAACTCAATATTTCATCGCTGGAAGTTAGATCTGCTTCATTCCTTTGGTAAAGGGTACTTAGTACTATGATGTGACAAGTAAAATGTATTCAATTTACTAAGGGTGTGATGATGTATTTTCTAAAATAAAGCTATGAAGCTTTTATGTGCATTGAAATCTATATACAGAGTGGTCCACAACTGACTTCCCAGCGGAAATGTGCTAGTAGTAACAGCAATAATAGTGGCAAAAATGCAAAAAGTTGGTCCTTTATTCTTCGTTTGGTCGATAAATGGGCTTCGACTGTAATGGAAAAACATTATTGTTTATACTTTTTAGCAGATTTTGTTGAAATAAAAGCTTTTTTTAAGAAACATTTTTTCATAATTTTTTATTTTTTACTTTTTATCGAAACCAAATATTGGTTGGTCACGCAGATTACCTACGTGTTTATGCAAAATTCCAGCTGGTTCGGATAACAGGAATTCTCTCAAATTTGACTCGCAAAATATGAAGTAGACAACAAAGCAACTCAAAGGCAAGTTTAATAAAAACTTTTAAAAATATACACCACCAAAAAGGAGTAAAACTTTGTGGGAATATGTAATTTTTTTATTTCAGTTTTGAGAAAAAATACCAAAAAAACAAAAGAAAAAATTTAAGATCTGAACAAAAAATGAACAGTTATTTGTTAAAAATTCGGACCTTAAACTTAAAGGAGATAATATGTGTGATAAAAGAAGCCCAAAACGCTACATAAAATAACAATTCACATTATAACAGAAAATCATTCAATTTACATTATTTGTTTGTGAACTGCTGCTTCGACTACAACAATTACTATTACCTCGTGCTTCACCGTAAGTCCTAATCATGACAACCAGTTCATATCACAATAACTGTAGTCTATGGACATAAATTTGATGAAAAACCTCCACAAAACACAAATCACACTTGCACGAAACGCTTTTGGCAGAAGTGATCAAACAGAGGACCATCGGATTTAAATTTTGATCAAAAATAAAGCCAAATAAAATGATGACAGTGTCAAAATTATGAATTGACGTTTTTCACTGTCGTGGTTACAATATTCTTATTTGTTGCAATAATTAAATTTTATTTGTACAGAGAAAGTATTCCAGTGACCCCCAAACCCTGTACCAATACTTCGGAGTTAAATAACATTCTTAAAACTAACAGTTCCTTGAGGTTTTTTTCGCCGTTACCCTATTTATACTCTTTTTTAAAACCAGGTAAAGTTTCGACTCCTAGACCGTAAACACCCTGTAAGGTGTTTGACAAATTCCACTCCTGCGAAGCCCAAAGCTAATCCTGCTAGCGTTCTTTGTACTTTCTTGAGGCGGATCCGCGGATATTCAACTAATAATTATTATCTTATTTTATCATGGTCTGTTCTTTTGCCTCCAAAATTTAATTTCTTTGTTGTTCGTAATTATTAGCAAATATCAACGGATTTACCTCTTGCAACTGTTTCGCCATGAAATAAAATAACTTTTCGTTAGATACCAAGTAAATGTTTAAATATTAATTTAGAAACAAATCTTAAAACTATAATTATTAAGACTGCAATTACTCGAGAAACCAATTTTAAATCGTTTTAAAATTCCGAGAACTTGTTTGTTTGAATATTAAAATTAACAACGAGATGCTATCACTGTCTTATCCTTGCTGTGCTTCGTTAATATTCTGATTGATTGTACTAGTATTTTTCTGTCATAATCGATAGTAATCATTATTGATTATGATTAGGTACATCATAAAATACATCAATAAAAACTCTAAAAAGCACAACATATTCTTGCATTTGCGCACGTATAAGTAGATACGTAAAAGGATAAAATTGTCATGGTGTTGCAGAGGATAATAAACGTTTCGAAAAGTCATAACTGAAGAATTTCAACAAAGGTGAATTTTTCAGAGCTTTACATTTGCATGTTTTGTACTCCATCAACATATTGCAACAAGTGGTAAGAAACATGAAACATAAATCCAAAGGATTGCAAATAGAGGAGGCATTGTGTACGCTTACTTTACTGTATTATACATCGACTTTGAACTGAAAGAGATGATCTTCAAACGTTCGGAAGATATTCAAACGAAATCAGACGTCTAGCCGTAGTGCATTAGGAGTTCTTTGAAGCGAATGGGGTTGTAATGTCGTTACGGGGTGTCGCATTGAACGAGAGTTACGAACCACTATCAAACAAGGTGACATATTAAATCCGACAGTTGGATCAACCGCAGACGAAAATTTCCCTCGGGAATGACCGCTGTTTTTAACCACACAACATCGAAATCTGTCCCGGGTTATAGATACGGCTAACGTATCATATTTTTCGATTATTTTGCTGAAACGTTGTTGCATCATCATGTGCGAAAATAATCGCTAAATGTTTAACGAGCATTACTTCCAAATGATGATTTCGATACGAGAGGGCATATTGCGGAGACCAACTGACTCGTAAATATTTAATTAATGGTTTATGGCACGACTTTACGTCCATTTTATGTAAACTGATTAGTGCTTCCGTGGTGCGTAAATTAAAAATAATTCGAGCAAAACTTCACTCGTTATGGTTGCTCAAGGAGTTTGATACCTTGCCATTAACCATAATACGTGATCTAAAATTAACAAACTACCATCCCAATCGTGCCTAACACCAGGCTGTGAGGATAGGCTTGTGACCGTCGGGATATAAACTGCCGGTTAAACATGACACACATGTGCATAAATATTTTAACGAACTCACTTTAAATTACTTACAAATTAAATGGTTTCACTTGACTTCACTTTGATACCAAACACTAACAGCCAAAATTATTTACGATATATGACAGCAAGATGCCGCAAAACCAATAAATTTCAAATGCATGGCGTAAATCTGGGCAATTATAATATTTTTGGATTATTATTGCTCCCACTTCCGTCTTCCCAGTGTAACAATAAATGAAAGAGTAATTAATTACAATTTATCCGAACTACATGTTTTTTCCCAATTTTATTACGACACCAAAGCACGACACACATGGCAGCGGAATCTCAGCTTTTATGGCTTGGAATGACAGTTTTTCTTGTTGACATTGGAGAAAATGTGCAAATACGTATAAAGTTACCCCATGTCTTCATCAAAAATAATTCCATCTTCGGTCAGCTGAAACTCCAAATGAACTCTGCTACCCTTCACTATTTCTGAAATTACCCTGAAGCCATTACGCGCAGATCTCGGAATTCGACTCAAACGGTTTCTGCTTGACCGAGCTGTGGTAAGACGATGACCAATAAATCTTCCTAATTTTCCATAACTGCAGGGAGGGTGCGCGATTTTTCCATTTATGAAACTCAAGAAGCATCTGAGACGAAAAATAACAAAACGAACAAATACAAGTAGGTTATAGTAAATTAGACAAGATCTATAAAAAATTAATAGCAATTGATATCGTTTATTTATTCGACTTGATCTGATGTTAAATTGGACAGAGATATCCCATTAATTTCAATTACCTTCAGTGAAGATGCTGATAAGTGGACGAACGATTTATTACCTACTTATTATCGAATGCATTTATCGCCACTTAGAGAAAGTGTGAAGAAAAATAAATGCCCAGTGCCGAATCGATTGACCGCATTGAATGTAATAAGGAGGGAGTGAAAAATCTAAGGGCGAGGGTGATGTCGTGCCGTTACACAAGAAGGAGGGTTGTTACACTAGCAGAATAGAGTAATCCTAACAAATGCACTACTCACGTCTACGAAGCCGATCGATGATACAAAAATAGCAAGAACGGAGAATCAAAGTAATTGCAAGTAAAGAAATGCTCCTATTAATAAAAGGAATTGTAAAGGAGGGTCACATTTTTGTGAAATATGTTGATAATTTCTTATCCCGCCGGTCAATATTGTAAATGGAAGTAAGGCAGTGAGGATTTTCAATAAGAAAAAGGTGGTCATATTTCAAAAGTTTTTGTGGAAGCAGAAAAATTGAATTCTTTTGCAAATATGTGTTAGTTCTAGTGCTTCTCCTTTTGCGACCATAACTCAGATATTCCAGAACAGACAGAAGGGTGTATTTCATTTATTTACGTAGTTTTAAAACAGAAAGTTTACTTCTGTATTATTGGAAATACAAAAATAAATATCTTGGTTATTGTTTTTCCGAGTGCATGTTTGCATAAACTGCAGCTTTGAAGCTTAAAACTTTTCCTATTTCAAGTGCGGTGGAAAATTATAGCGCAGAACTGTCAAATCTGAGCACGGGATTCGGAATATGATGAATAATGAGAGTGGATCAAGACGTTATAAGAATCAAACTTTTCGCGCAAACTTTCCTTGAAAGTAAATTTTTTAGTGGCACAAGTTGCATTTCACTTAGTATTTCATAGTTTCTTTCATCTGTGTTTGACATCGACCACATGGGGTGGAAAACAAAGCCGAGTTTTAAATTACCGGCTAAAATATAGAGTCTGTTAGTGACAGCAAAACAATTTTACTCCATGTCATATGAAACTTTATGATGTTTGTGATTATGTTTTCTGTTTGCTACAAGTTTTTCGGCTTGATTTATATTTTGTAGCGTTTAAAAACATTTCACAATTACCTTGTCGGCCGTTTGTTGCCGCATTGTTATGAAAATAAATTATTACTAACCACTTGTAGTGACATGTGCATGTTAAATGACTAGTTGAGTAACTTACTTTTTGGTAAATTCGTTTAAACTAAATTAATGGCATTTGAACATTAGCTCAGCAAAGCACTGAGAAGGTGACATATACATGTGTCTCAGCACATAATCGCGCATTACACTATTACGGGATATTATACATTCCATTATCCAGCATTGAAGCACACACACATTGTGTAGATCTTATCACGTATCTACACATTCTCATAGTAACGTTAATAGCAGCTTAATAGTAAAGTTCATTGTGATAGTCACCCCGCTATTATGCCAATTACCAACTGTTTTTCGCCAATGTTTGCAGAAATATGTGTAATACTTCCAACTCCACTTTGCCACGAACATATTTGCCCAGGTTTGTGTCAGCATTTCAACAATTCAACGACTATGATGGATGGCTTCAGCATCTGTTCTCGCGCCTTTGATTGACAACTGAACGCGCGGCCGCTGTCTTGAAGCCATTAGTCAGCGCCATACCAAGACCTGTATTATGCTTTTCCTGCCCTTCACCATATTATGATTTATGATTAGTTCGTTTCGTTTTCATTTAAAAACACAATTAGACTCGGTATGAACGGAAATAATCGTTTCAAATTTTTTTTAATAGCAATAGCTTATTCGAATGCTGAGGGTGTCGATTCTAATTCATTGCGACTAGAAACTTCAAGTCGAGTCGAAATCTGATGACGTCAAAGCGACTTGCCCTACGCGACTGTGAATATTTCGACAGTCGAAATAATCTGTTCACGTTTAGTGAGGTTATGTTTAATTAAAAAAAAATCAATACGTTCAAATAAAATAAAAATACTTTTGATCGTGATACTGTTTCTAGAAAAAATAATTAGGGTTAAAAGCAATTTTTCCTACCTCAACACCCTGATCCACTATAAATAGTCGGACCAACATTGCACGTAAATTTGTAAATAAATAATTAAAAATAATTATATATTTTATTAAAAAAAATATTACAATTTATTAAACACTTGCTTATATAGTCCCAATACTAATTATTTTCAATTAAAATTTTTCAAACGCCTTTAACAAAAATTGTATTTTTTTTAACTATTGGTTTTCTTTGCACTTTTATCACTAACGCCGTTGAATTTCTTTTCTAACGTTCTCAAATAGAATTTATTATTAAAACACACGTAAATAGTGTTAACACAGGCAATTTTGAGTGTCAATCCACCTTGCACATAACCAACTTTAACATAACCACCAAACGTCAAATTATTTCAAGTCGAAATCTTTACTCAACATGTATGGAGCAGTTGAATTTTATTTCGACTTGAAAAGGGAATTGATGACGTCACAAGCGCTTAGCGTTCACGCCACCAGATGGCTTCACGATCACATTGCGACAGTCGAAACCCTTTTCGAGTCGAAATATTGGTTTAGAATCGACACCCTGAATTCGATATAAGTTTTAGTGATTTCTTGTTTATGATTTCCAGAAGAATTGAAAGTATTGCCAACAGCCCTTTAGAAAAACAATTATTATCCAGATTTTTGAAAAAGGGAAGATCATTTGATAAAAGGTTTGTTTCCTAAATAATGTTGCTTTTAAATATTGTGTTTGAAGTTATGAAGTCTTTACTTGTTCTTCAATAAGTAGGTCTTCATGTTTACGAACTGCTTAACTTTGATAAAAAATTTAGCAAAAAAAAATTTTTCCCACGTTGTAGCTAGAACGTTGTGGTGTCATTTCTTCATTTGTACCAGTTTCATTTGTTTTATATATGCAAATACATACTCGTGCATGGTTATTCACACACCCACGCCCGATTTTTTTTTAAATCCTAGTGGGAATTAATTTTTCAAATGTAAAAAAGGTAGGTACATTTGTCATTCGCTTTTTTTTAATCGAAATTGTTTCAAACTTGGAATGTTTTTCAAAAAGAACAGACATAATTGTTTTAATTTTTGGAGAAAGTTAAGAACATTCTCGCTACCGCAGGCATTTGAAGACTAGAACTCGTCGTTCTTTTGCTGATATCTTCTTATTTATAATCTTTCTGTTTTTTGTGTGTATTCTATTTTGTAGTTTGGATCTTTCCGTTTTTCTTTTAGCCTCTGCGTCCTAATTTATTGCTTCTTCCATTCTCATATTTTGGTGTTTTTCTTTCTTCGGTTTTCTGTTGACGAATCGATTTACAATGATTTTATTCTTTATCCAATTAAGACGGTTATTTTGTTGATCTGTTAGTTTGTGAGCTTTAGTTCTAAGATTTATAGTAGTTCTGCCAGAACGTTTTTGTTTTCTTATTAGTTCAGTTTTTTTGTTTTTTTCTTCTTTTTTTTTGAATTTTCTAGATATTTTTTGTATAAATCTGTTTTCTCCACGTGAATTTTTTAGCGGCAGTTTCCTTACCTATTAGCTATTAGCTTATTATTTTTTGAGGAATTTTGTTTTAATAGTTTTAATAGTTTACATTAGTTTAGATTTAATAGTTATCGACTTATTGGCGTAAATGCCTATTTTCCAATTTGTTTAGCATTGATTGGAGTCAGTCTTTAGTTAGGCAGTTTCAAATACAGAAATATCTGCATTTTAAATAACAAATTAAACCAAATTTAGGTATATTTATAAAAAAAGATTATACGAAGTTTGTGATTTTGGACAAATATTGAAGGTTCCTCTAAGATGAAAATATGTTGCATAATTAATACGTACTATTACTTGATACGAAATAAAACACACAAGTGCTGTAAGGTAAGTGGGTACAAGTGTTTTGGAGGAAAAGACCAAAAATAAAACAATAATAATAAAACTAAATGTAGAACTTTGAAGTAATCTGTCGTCTTTAATAACCCACTCACAGCAAACCGTATAACAATAATTAACATAAAAAACAGCTAACATCTTGTCGCCTGTATCGCCTAAATCGCATTTGTCGTCGAATTAGATTTAGTGTTGTCAAGTGAGGTGTATTTGTTTGAAACTACTGTGGACACCAACAGACGTAGAGTTTTTATTGAGTAGCATCGCGCTGAAACTAACAGCGTTAGTGAGAAATTCTCGATCTACGTGTTTGTCGTGTTATCCATTTACTTAATTTATTAAACTTGCCAGGAAAGTAAGTTCATCAAAGCTTGTCCCGAAAAATAAAAGCTCGGTAACATGATTAATGGTAAAGCTCTACTATTACGATGCGGTGCTTCAAAATGCTCTCGCAAATCATGGTTAACTATTGAATAATTTAATTCACGTCATACACAGAATACATTTGGCAACATATACCTGAGTAATAACTTTGAGAATGCGGTGTTGTTCTGATTTATTATTAATGGATTTCCATTAGACTTGAACAATAGTGTTAGTAAAGTGGAGGATAACGAAATGAAGGGAGCTACACCATCTATTGTGGCCACCCACGAATCAACCTTGCCGCTTACTTCAAGAAATATTTACGAATTTCCCCCGTGCCGAAGACATAAATAAATTACGTTAAACGCGTCTCCCTACACTTGATTCATTGGCTGGGATCGAATACATATTTTCTGACAGACAGAAGAGGCGTATTACATTGATATTTTAAACAAACTCAAGCCAAGATTTACTGGTTTCAAACGAGTGAAATAAAGCCCAATAAAGCGTTTAATACGACTTAAATCAATAAGTATTTTTATGTACCAAACGTGTAGGCCATCAGAGGGGTCCTTTATTAATACTCATCCTCGGAGCACTAAAAGTGACCCCTCTTCTAATCTTGTCTAGGAGGGGTTAATATATTGAAGACATGCGGAAGATTCTCACGATACACTCCCACATATTTTTCTTCTCACAAATTCTCATCTTATCACCGGTGCCTCGGTACCCTTACTCATTAAAGAAATGATGAATAAGCCCTCTTATATTTCATTCAAAACATTTCTATTGTCTGCACTGACGTGTTAAGAGTATTACGTTTGCTGGACAAAACATCTATTTTTCTCCGGTAGAAACCCAACCCCAGTTTCAAAACTGTAATATCATTATCTGCAGCAAAATTATTATTAATATGATCCATTGTTATCTGTTACTACACATCTGTTATTTCAGTAGCATCGCTCTATCAGCGTATCAGATTCATTACATTTTGCAACTAAAATTTGCAACTGGATGTCCAAATATCTACACTGCCGCTCAAAAAATTCCGAACACATCTAAAATTTCTGTTGTGGTGCATGAAAAATTATGAAATTTTTAAAATTGTGTTTTACCAAGAAATAACATTTTAGTAGTGAGAAAACAAAATGAAACAACAAGAAGTTAACAAAACAATAAGACATTTAAGAAATTAACATTCAAAAAAACCGTAAAAGAAAATTACTAATTGAAGATTATTAACGGGTGTTGCAACTAAGAGTTCTTATAACGTCTATTAAACGATATGGCTTGCTTTGGTTGGGTGTGGTAATGTATTCTTGAGAAATTTGAACATTCTTCCTCTAGTGCCACTCTTGCCAAGAAAATCTCAAACCTGCTCTAATGGATTCAAGTCGAAACTATTAGCTGACCACGAAAAACGTCGTATTTTAACTTGTTCCAATATCAAACAACAATGTGATGACGATAATTATCATCCAAAAAAAGAAAATTCTCGACAATGAATGGCGCATAGGAAACCAAATGTGATTCTATACATTCGAGGATGTACCTTTGTGCTGTTATTGTCCAGTTTTTGACAAACACCAAATCGTTATGGGCTTCTAAAGATATAGCAGCCCAGATCATTATACTGGCACATTATTGCCTTATTAAATCCAGCTCCGGGTGATATGCAGCATTGGCTGAATCGCTCGTTTGGACTTTGCCACACTTTTTCCCGACCGTCTGGTGATGTCAGTTCATCCAGATCGTCAAAATATTCACAAGTTTGCCTTTCTGCACCACTGTATTTTTTTTGCATTGTTGTATGCCGTCTTCAGGGATTTCCACTTGTTCTTTATCTGCTCCACGTTTTTACTGGATACGTTGTTCTTCACCATTTCCTTATGCACTTTTTTGTAAATTTCCTGGTTTTTGTATTTTTTCCCATCAAAAAGTTTCACAATGTTTTGCTCTTTTATAATGTCTATTAGAAGTTGTACTTCGAAATCTTGCCAAAAATTACGACTGCCCCTATTGGAAGACTGCGATACACTTTGAGAATGTGATTCTTCGTCCATGTTTAATGATTCTAATGAATGATGATGTTTTAACTTATTATTAAATCATGAATAAGCACAATCCTAGAGCACAATAAACACACAAACATGACACAAACTGACAAACTAAAGCTAAAAGATCAGAACAAACCATAGCAACAAACCTAGATTGGTAAACAATTCTCCGATTTCATGAAAAAAGTTGAATTCGATCCCGATTCGATCTCGATACGATGGGTGAATCGACCTTGGACTCAGATCGAACTGAATACGTTCAAGTCGAGGTGTTTTCATGAGTCGGATCCGTATTCAAATCGATTTGAATCCTCATGAAAACGTAGTATATGTATATCTTATCCCAACGTACAGAAAAACGATTTAACGCTGGTATTGCCCCAAAAAGTACAATGTAATCATAAAGATTTCTTCTAAACACCATTAAGACACTAGTTAATTGATTGAATGAGTAAAATTCACACAAAAAATAAATTAAGTACTTTAAATTAAAAAAAAATAATAATAAAGTGTCCGGAATTTCTTGAGCGGCAGTGTATGTATGAACTCTATTTTCCGGTAAAAGAGAAAAGTTTGATTCTCGGTGCTGATGTACCACACTTGATAGTAGGCCTCCAATAAATCTTGTTTTTCACGCAGATTTGAACTCAGGTGGGCGCAGTGCTCTCAGCTAATAAATAGTCCCTTGGCAAATCTGCTTAGCGGTGTCAAAGCAAAGAGAAGAAAATTTATAAACTATTTAATTAAAAAATCAAGTGTAAATCACTTCAAACGCGAACAGCAGCGACCTGCTGTACACATGTGTGTTGCTTCATTTGTAAAACTATAAATCCTTCAAGGATTCCGGTGTGGTGTAGCGGGGAGAACCTTCTAGGGGATTAGGATTTGCATGAGTATCGAGGTGCGTGTGCCGCGGCATTTATTCGTTTGGGGGTTCAGTATTTATAGCGACCCCCTTATACAGTACCTTGGTGTCGGCTTGATACATCCAATAATAACAGCGCATTACGGGGATTTATTCACCGATGGAATTTATTTCGCGTAATACAACAAGAAAAAACAACCCTCTAGTTATGGAAATCCCAAAGTATACTTTGAAACACCTTCCGTGGCCATTGTGCAATTTCGGAGATTTATGAACGCGGGGTTTTAATTTAAAATCTGATGATTAAAAATTCTCAAAGTTTCCCTCTTGTATCGATTCAGTTTCTTAGACGAAATGGATAAATTGCGCCTGATGATAATCAGAAGATCTCCTGCAACCTGATTAAACCGAGTCAGTCATCAATGAAAAATAATTTCCTGTTAGGAGATGAAATGGTTCCTGGTGAATATAAACTACCTCTTCTTCACTTTATATATCAGCACAAATTTTATCGGGAAATATTGATTGCAAACACGGGGAGTATAAAATTTTAATTAAAGAACAAGTTCTTTCAAGTTTTTCGCTTGAAAGTTTTATGCTTTGATGGAAAGCCGATTTTGGGATAAACCAATAATTAAACTGGCACATATCGGGATTGTAATGAACCAAGGATGGGCGGATAGACACGTGGTAACACGCCCTCCCCTGATTAATGGTGCGGGCAACATGCTTTACATCGGTGTTCTCATATATCAACCTGCACACTGTCCAAATCTCCGGTTTATAACTTATCTGTCCTGAATTGTAAATTGAACATTTCTCTGTTGTGAATTTTGATCGGATATGGACTCCGGATCAAATATTCAGTCCGAATGGTCCTGTTTGCGGTTTGCTGTCTGCATAGTTGAGTCATACTGCACAACCACTGCTTTAACCACACAGCAAAGCAATAGTAAACAACTTACTTTCACTTGACAACAGAATTAATAAAGAATTTAAACATTCTTCAAGTTTTACATAAAACTGTTAGCTATAACATCCCTCTACTTGCAAGGATAATGCACTAGCCATCCTGATTTTTTCAGGACAAGTATAGCTCTTATTGTTTTGCCCAGTTTTATGTTTAAATCCAATTGTCAAACAAGTCGTGTCCAATGTCCAAATGGGCAAAAACTCTTCTTTAAATTCAAACAATTTATAGTTATTTATTGTACTCGTATAAGGGTCCTGCAATGTTTTATCCGCGCAAAGGTTTAAACGCGAGAACGAATTATAATTTTTTATCTATATTTCCCGAAAAGTATTCAAAACTGCCCAAAATTTCCAATTCAGAGTTTTATTTTATTTGTCTGCACATGCAAAATTTCCAGCGCAGACAGAAGGTCAACTTTGCAATTAATGACCATGCACACCTTTCTTATTATTCTGCTTCATGAACCAGTCACCTCTCACTTCTTAATAAGAGGCTCAACCCACCCTGACAGTGACAGCAAAGGTGATAAACAATTGCATCCAGCAATAAATACTTCAAACTGTACTTCGTAATTAATTTGTTCCAGACCTTAAAGGTGTTGGGTTGAGAAAATGATTTTTTCAATGCAAATCTATAAATAAGCATAATTTATTTTCATTTATTCGGTGTGAAGCTGTTCTCACTTCATAAATTACATTCGTATGTCCCAGACAAAAGTCACATAATAAGAGGTATATGTGTACAAAGTTGTGGGCGCCTTATAAGCAACTAAGCCTCCAACATTAGTATCTGTCATTATGTGTCTGGTAATTTATTAAATTCATTTATCCTCCTCCAAAATAAGAAAAAATCGCCTATTTACGAGCGCATCGATACATGTGCGTGTTTCATTTTTGCATCGCTGAATAGCAGTTTCCTGTGAGATGCTCACTGTGTGGGTAGCTGCAGTGACAGCTTACATGCATACACCCATTTGTTGTTGATTTCTTTCAAATCTAACATAAAATACCGCAGTAAATTATTTTTAATTGGATGCCTTCGTACGTACTTTTAACAAGCAAAATTTCGTTACGAGATACTTTCGTTTTGTTCGGTTATTACTGCACCTACTACCATTGTTAGCTGTAACTAGCCTTTAATTTATTATTCTATGGGAATATTAGAATACGTTCTGTAGGAAATAATAAATTTTAGATTGCAGCGCAAGGTTTAATTTATGAATTATAAAAATGTCATAACATGGATATGAGCGTTTCCTCGGTTTTTTAGTGATGGGTTCACATGTGAAACCAAAGAATTCACTCTATGCTTATCAAGATTATTTTCACACTGAATTTAATAGGATTCGATGAATATGTATTAACGTAATTATTTTTTATTTAATTATAAACCAGAAAAAAGTGATTTATTGCTAACTGTTAACAGTATTTTGTTTCCTCGAAATTAAATGCTCTCATGCAAGTTTGTCTATATGGGCAAAATACCACCAACCTGTTTTCAAGCAGCAATTGGTTAATGTTTTGCACATTATGGAGAAAATGGTGATCATAAACTCCGGTAATCTTTGAATCATTCGATAAAGATCGGACGTTTTATCATAAAGAGGAGACTGTATTTTACAAGAAGAGAATAATGCGTATTGTGGTTACCAAGAATGCAGCATGTATCACATTAAGAAGTGGAAGATCGAGCGATAAAATAGTCACACATCATTACCTAATTACAATAGAAATCCAAGTTGTTGAGCTTTCTTATCTCGCGATAAGGAACATATGTTACAAAGTAAAAATATATCCCTTATCAAGAGTACATAAGATAAAGAAGATAGAACATCTTTGACGATTTACATTTTAATTAAAAGGATTTACATATTTAAATATTGATATCAGTCGCATTTCAATAAACCTACACTAGTTTATTGACATTTGATACTGATGTTATCTGCTACATCTTCAATTTCGATTGGTAAGAAATCTGTGTTGCTCACAATCGTTTTAAAATTGGAAAAATCGAAATGTAGGGGAATAATTTACATGTATAGTGCTAGGATTACACTTTATATGAATGCTCAGGTTTCCGAATCGAATAAAGTCTCATTTAATTGCCACACCCAGAGTTGCAGTTATTTTTAGATGAGCGGGATGACTTTTCAGCCGAGCTGCAATCCATAAATCATAACCCAAGTGTCTTCCAAATTAGTGCGTTTTTTGCTACTCGTCGACTGAATCTGAATAATTCTTTATCGATTTGATGAGAGTGTGTAATAAATATAAATCATATTATTAATTTAGTCAATTTATATCTATTGACGCGCAGTGAACCTTTTAACCTCCTCCATTAATAGAATTTATTTTGATTTAGATCAGACAAAATATTTGGTTGATGCGTTGAGGTATTTACACTACGCACATTTTATTAACATTTATTACAGTAAGTGTTTTACGACACATTAACCTCTGGATCTCCAACTAAATTAGTTCCAATAAAGCGGTTATTTACTTGTTTCAGTCTGATTTCTCCTTTTTATACATTTCGCTGAAGTAATTGTTCGGTATAAATCAAAAACAGTCGGATTGACACTCCCTCATAATAAATCCTCCCAGGTTCATGGGTCTGTATCCACACACACACTCATCTTCAAATTGATTACCTGAACAATAAACGAGCCGACAAATGCATTCTTAATTTTTCAATTTGTCAAAGATGAGTCATAGCTGAAACCTACATTAACGTTTCTTTTACATAAATGGACCTGCCCTCCAAACAATTTTTCCTCGAATTGTTGTCTAACCGAACACTTGAATATTTTTTAAACTCTTTCTACAACTCTAATAGAAAACTAATTCAGTCATGTTGATTTTAACAAATTATTACAAATTGGACCACATTATTTAATCTAATTTTTCAACGAACCAAAGACGATATTATGTTTCTGATTCTGAGAATACTATTTTGTCTCATGTTCTTGATTAATTGAGCTCTCAGTCAAAACATTCATTTAACTTTGAACACGCGTTATGGTTTTATACAGGGGTGTCCCAGGGAGTTGGTAAAGTCGATTATTGACCTCTAGATGACCGAAGATACTAACCCCTTTTTTATGTAGGTATGGCATAATTGTTATAAACTGAAAAACGGGAGACGAGATGAGATTATGGAAAGGTAAACAATGTTTTGGTCAGTGTTGTCAAAGAACGTAAAGTATTCTCGCAGCCAATGAAGAATTCAATATTAAAAACCCTCATGTTAGAGTTATAACATCCCTTCACTTTTTGGCACTGAAGAGGGTGAAAGTACGATTCCAATTTCCTTTAAACAATATATCGGTCTGGTTTACGGCAGGGATGATGCTTATTTATGTTTACAGGGGAGCAAACATTAAAATAAGCCACTGCTACGTAGTGATGACGTTATAAATCTCCCTCATCCTGCTAATCTGAGCCGGATCAAAGACAGCCACACATTTATAGGCGATACGGTCGAGCCGAAAACTAATACAGACAGATTTCCCAGGAGGTCGTCTGGTCAGCCGCGAAAAACAACACTGCTTTCTTTTTATCTAAAACTCATACTAAACCAAGGCAAGAAATTGATAAAAAAACAGAATGAGAATTGAAAAAGTGGAGGCAGTAACATCCGTGCAATTTGCTTTACCCTCCATAAAAAAAGGTGCGTGGAAGCGAAGAAATGATACGAGTTGAATTACAATAAGGAAATAATAAAGACGTAAAATAACAATAAAAAAAGAGCCGCATTCTGATACCGAAAAAATGTATCTAGTTCACAGAAGCAGACACTATTAAATTGGTTTGTTTAATTTGTAATTTAAAACTTGTTTGTTTATAACTTGCCATTAAACCATTGTCGTAAAACCGTTGTTTTTAAATTCTCCCAGTTCTGATTTAGAATAACTCTAAATTGACATGTAACATTTGATGGCAATTATCTATCATTTTCTGATAAGAATAACTGTGGCAATTACTAAACACATATATTTTTTTGGTGGCCATGTAGGTCGTAAATTTTGGCAGTGGCCACAAGGTTTAGAAATAGCCATAAAATTAATGCTCTCTGGTTAGTCGGCAGACACAGGCAAATATCAGTTGTAATTTACTACCTTCGTTACTGCCAATTTAAGGTGAGTGTATCAATCTTTCCGCCTTGGTTTACTGCACCGATACTATCTCTCTTATTTTATTCTTACTTAAAAATTTATTCAATGTAGAAACATCGTATTTTTCAGACAAAGATCACGAATAAATAAAACATTTGTTTCCTCGCTCAATGAAACTTAAAACGCTTTTAAAAATAATGAATTGAGGAAATTTTTAAGATCCATTATCTATAAATTTATAACTAGCAATTAGGAAAAGTTTTATCCCAACTTGTGCTTGTGTCTACAAAACTTTCACCAAAAACAAAACAATTCGTTCTTAGTTAATGACAAATTACCAGCGTACTTTAAGTGCATAAACTTTTAGATTTACGAAGGCGTTTTACGTCTGAAATGAAGTAGGGTGTTGATGTTAGGGCAGTCTAGAGGATTTGCCACTGAATAAAAGGAAATGAGTCGAATAAACATTCCTGTCTTTTTTACATTTGGCCATTCGTCCTGCTTATAAATAAATTGGCTGTAACAAGAAACTCCTATAATAGTATTATACGGAATGGCCAAAAATTCTTACATCAACTGATAAAATTGAAATTGAAAATATTCTTATTATGTTTAAGTATGAACAGAATAAGCCTTTCGTTAGTGAGATTAATAACAACAAAATGGTAATCCTCTTGCAGTTATTTTTGTTTGGTTAGAGAAACGCTCTCCCATCCCATAAAACAGCATTTCCCTGTGAATGGCATGTGAAGAGGTGAACAGAAGGTATAGTCGAAATGGTGAATAACCCGCCTAGGAATAATCCGTCAGGCATCGCTTCAGTGCATTCACAAGTACTTCAATCCGCCCTATAAATACTAAGTATTATTGTGTTTATTGAATCATCTGAAAAATTGGACGTCCTAAACAAACACATAAGCTTTTCCATAAGCCTCTCGCTATTTGTTCAGATGGGATGTTTTGAATCTGTATGCATTGATCGAAAGATCGACGGTTCCACTGTTATTTCACTGGCCGATTAGCCCCCAGAGAAAATGACTAGACAAACATTTATCTTGTCGGTTAAGTCGACCTGCATTTCATATATTCGGCAGTGCACACTTGCCGAACTTTAATTAAAGTTTGCAAACGCCCCTGTTTAAAAACTTGTCAAATCAAAGCGTTAGTTAAGGTGACATTTGAGTGAAACTCATATCATAAACAGAGCCCCTTCTTCCTTTGATCTATAGATACTTTGTAAAAGTTGGGAATATTAAATTGCAAATCAGCTTCGAACGATAAGTAGCTGCACGGAGTCTTATCATCTTAGTTTAAAAGACATTCTTTCATCGTAAGCTGCTTAATTAGAATTCCATTTTGTTGGCGTGTATCAGTGACGAATCTTAATTATTTTTTTTGAAACTTTCTTTTCACTTTGGTCGGTGAACCAACAGGAGATTGATATCGAAATGCATAATTATGCTAATGTTATAGCAACAGATGACATTAATGATTCTTGTTCTTACAATCGCTGTAGAACATTACTTAAATGTTTTGGGATGTTTAAAGAGATACCATCACTAGAATGTCGCATATTTTATTGTGACGCTTATAAATTGCCGGCTGGTTACGCTTTTACTTCCCATTCTAACTTTGAAGATTCATGCGACCTGTCTCGAACAAAATCGGTGACAAATAGGTAACTAAATAACTGAATTATGCAAACTAACAATAACGTTCATTAGTCACTTATTATTCAGCAACAGGAGATCTGCTTATTATATTCAGAGAGGAAAAATCTCAAGTTCCGTCTCTTTCCCAATTAGTGCAGAAAAGTGCAGAAACTTGAGCTTTCATTTTTACATATGAAACCAGTTCATTATGATCAAATTCCTCCACTAATGAGTGCCTCACACCGTTGCCATTGATAACATTGCAACGCCCACGGCAGATGTGTGCCGAATTCAGTAGCTTGCAATGGGTGTTCGAATTGAATGTTGAGTATGTTCTTGTATTTACAAGCAGCTGGCCACGATTTCTCATTCGCCCATTTCTGGTAATTTATACGGAGGACAAACGAAACCGCCTTCTCCTACACAAAAGCTTTCAACACGCGATAATCGCATTGTTTTGCATATAGCCGAAGATAAAAAATAAATTGAAGCACGATTTCATAACAAAACATCTACCGAAACCGAAACGCGAAATTGTTAATTTAAAACATCAAAAAAATTGTATGTGGTTGTTATAAACTTTTTTATAAAATTTATTTTTAATGCGAATTCATCAAGCTAACTATTTAACTGATTAATATTCATCAATCAATGTATAGTGAACCAAAATTGTATAATATTCTATACCGAAATGTTTTTAAATTTGGATACATCCACAAACAAATTTAATTAAACTCGTCCAGGGATGCCACTGACAAGTTTCATTAAAATAAAATAGATTAACAAATAATGGTGACAAAGACAAAGAGCACAAATATAATATTTAATTTACTTTTTAGGGGCACAAAAAATATTTTTTGTGACATGACACTCACTTTCTCAGGCCAGTTGGTTAATTAGTCTAACCAACACAAAGATTTAAAAAAAAGAAAATATTTTTACCAGTCACTTTTGTTCTATTGACTATTGCTCTATTACTATTGACTACTGTCTGCGGGTCAATTTTTCCTTTTCAAACAGTTTTAGTCAGAGTTCAGTCAGTAAAGGGATCTTTGAAATAATACCTAGAAAATACATTAAAATAAAAAATTTGTTGGTAGGACTGAACGTAGTAACATTAATCTAACTATTACTATTAATCTAAGTTAATTTCTAAATCAGATATTTGAGATAATGTTGTTTACCATTCATTCATTCTATTCATAATGTAAGAAGCTGCTACAAAATATTTACCTATTTTGTTACTTATGTTGAAACAAATCATAAAAAATCTAGGTGTTTTTAAAATTTTTGTGGTTCTCTAATTTCTAAAGAAACACCAATCCCTACGTTAGTAATTAATGCAACGATAACTCGTTAGAAAACCTGGGATAAGAGAGGTTTAGTTTATTTTTGAAAATTTTAGTTTTTACAACGAAAAAATAGCGTGTGCTCAAAAACCCAGCTTTATCAGTGAAGTGGTGCAATAAAGCCTGACTGTTACATTAAGAAAAACATATGCGTTAATCTAGATAACCAAAAGCATGAAAGGAGAGCAAAAAATTGCTACTTCAAGCATAATTTAATCATTTTTCGACATTTTAATTCGCATTGAAATGATACAAATAGCTACCTGCGTTAACAACTTGGACCGAATAAAATAATCATTGAATTGTATTTAACAAAGAACTGAAACTTTATTAGATTCGGAGTTAATATTGAAAAACATTCATTTCGAGACTTTAATAATTTAGCATCAAATACGCACCAAAGAGCAGTTTAATATTCGTCGTAACATAAAGGAAGGTAAATTTCATATTATGAAATTCTGACGTTGATATACAAGCAATAAGGTGGAATTCAGTGATGCAGCAAAACCACCTCGTTTTAAACGAGCTCAATAACTTAAACTTATTTCTTCTTGGCGGGTTGTTCTCAGCCTGCCCTGATTTAACTACTTCCGTTTATTAAATTGAATAGTTAACAATAGCAATGGTTAAAATCCCATCAAGTGTTGGATAATTACCCCAGCGTGGTCATAAATAATCGTTTTTAATTTAAGGCGAAGGCGTTGGTTACAGTCACGTGCTGAAGATTACAAATGATGTTGGGCTTAGGATAAAATGGTCAGATATTTTACGCTTGTCTGATGTAATTTAACGAATTCTATTCTGTTCATGGCAGTCATTTTAACTTAGAGCTTTTGGTATAAAGGCATTGATATTCAGCATTCGAGCGAGGACCGCGCTTAATTCCATAAATTTAACGACTGACGTTGTCTGACTGCTTGCATTTAGACATAAATTCCCTAAAATAACAATCAAAGCCCAGTTTACACGCCTAGTTGACGTCTATTGTCATTTCGCCTCGTTCATATGCGGCTAAGCTAATACGTTGTGGGGCTTTGCTGGGCACCTCTCAGTGAAATCACTCCGCACCATTGTTCACACCACACGTAATTCGAGGCCTCTCTCTTGTGACGAATTTCATTACAGATGCTGCAGCTGGACCCACATCACTGACATAATTCCCCGTCAATGCGGCTAATTCTCGGGTACTTACCTAATTATCATAAACACGCACCATGTGGCCACAGTCCGGCGAGAATTCTTCCACAAACGGTTACTCCAGATTTCCTTCTGTTATTTCATAATTGAATTTTAGCTTCAGCAGTAATTGCCAATTCTTCCTCGCCCGTTATTTGAATGTTGACAACTTAATTGGTTTTATTAAATAAGTTTGCGATCTTTGGAAACAACTTATGCTGCGATTGTGATAAACACGATCGTTCTTCTGGCTCTAACGACGCTAGTTAAACTTCATATATCGTGATTACTGCCAAAGTCTCGAGAACAAACGAATCTTCGAGACATGTTTACGTTCTAGCAAACACTGAAGGGACTTGATGACGGACGATGAAATTATTGGCAACGTCTCAGTCGTCAACGTAATCTTCATCAGAAACCAACTCGAGCTGAAACTTGAAGCAATCGATGCCCCGTGTGGCATTAAATTACTTTTTTTACCTACTTATTTTCGATGCGTATCTCAGATCTTATTATCCCCGGAATTAATAATGCTACATCCATCTCCATCCGAAATGGAATTGTATAATTAAATTCATTTCGTTCCTTTGAAAGCCTTCTAAATTTATAACAGGTACCTACCTTAATTATCACAGGTAAGGCCTAATGCCTTTAATTGTCCCCGAATGAATGACGATTCTTTCACAAGGGATTTAATAATGACGTCTTCCACATGATTTAAAGTGTTGGAAGATTTCTTAATCTTGTAACGCTGACTAACTAATGAATGGACCAACTAATGCATCAAATAATGCGCATGGTGTTTGGTGTCAAGTAAAGGGGGAAATTTGAGCTTTCCCACTAAACACACTTTTAGCGTAAAAGCAGCTGTTAAGAAAGATCGCAAGGAGTTTACTCGCGATTGGCTATCTAACGAAACGTGGAAGCACTAAACTATCTATGCTGAATCAATATTTTACAGCAAACTTCAAAAAGTGCCATGAGGGATGATTGATTTAAGTGTTTTCGTGGAGCTTACTGACCTACATCGTATAAATTTTGGATTGAAGGGAAAATAAAGCACAATTACGTATACGCTATTTATTTACATTGATCACGATTATGTACAAAGGTATAAACAATTTCATAATTTAAAATAGGGGTCCCTATTTACAACACATATAGCACATGGTATGATATTGGATTGTCTTATTGTAAAAGCAACGTAAGATATTTCAGTTAAGCATATTTGGTAATCTTCAGCCTTGGCAAATGATGGGCGTGGAGCTGAAAAAAAGGTGTCTTTTAAGTTTTGCAAAAGATCAAAATAAGAATATCTATTAATCAGTCGTACGAGCAGTTAGTAGCTTTTCCAAAATCGAAGCCAAATGCTCGTTCGCTTTACCTAATAGGTCTTATTACGTGTACTTGTACACACCAAAAGTCTGGACAAAAAAATCGTATTTTGGTGACGAGACATTTATCAAAAACATCTTTGGACACCACTGTCCGAAGTATCAATTCAATGCCACTTCTTAATTGGTACCTTTTTGATGCTATTGAAGTATTGATCCCAAATAATGGGAATTATTGAGTGGTAAAAACCTTGGTGGGTAAAGTAAAAAAAAATTATATGACGACAATTAAAATAAAATCGACTTGTCCAAGACTTTTTTTTATAAATATGCCGCCGAAAAATATGAATTTTATTCTAGGCTTTGCACGCGGACTGTATCTATATCAAATTCCTAAACAAAATGTTTTTATAAGGAGTCTATCATCTCACATTTACACTAGGATTTAAATCTATAAAATAAACTGTCAAGTTTCAGGTTTTAATTTTTCAAATTGTGGTGAATTTTTTGGGCCCAAATTTGTCACAGTCCAGTTATTGTATCTTTGATCACTGTGATTTTTTTTGCGATGTTACTATTTTCTGTAGAGATTTGGAATGACATGTGGCAATAATTTTTTATAAAATGATATCGAAAATGTATAACATCTGAAAGAAACGTTTGTCCTAACAAAAAATATAGGCCAACGATTTAAATACATATTTCAATTTGTTCCACTTTGCATGCCTCCATAATGCTGATTTTGTGAGATTAGGTAGGTTTCATATTCAATAAACATTAAAAAAAAACAATTAACAAAATCAAACTGAATATTCGAAAAAATTTGGCATTTCAAATTCCAATTCAAATAAATAAAAAAAACTAATATAATTTTAACAAAAAGGTTTTTTTTATTAATTCAACATATTTACGTGTAACTTCCTTAATACATATAAAAAAACAGAGTATTTTCTTCCTCCGAGAAAATTGGCAAAAATGAGTTGGACTAAGTTGACACTTTACGCTAGATATTCTACAATGATAAGGGCTATTTTTTTATTTAGTTACGATAAGCTATAGGCATGTTTTTGACTTTGAAAATCCTGCACTAACATAATATGAACCAGTACCTACACGTCTAATTTTTGTTTAAGGTTTCATAAAGAGGTAAAAAAATACTCGTAGGATAGTGAACTCTTTTGTTGGTGTGAATTTATTATATTAGTGTAAATTAATTAGAAAAAATGTGTTTAATTCCGAAAGTAATTAGGAATTAAGTCTTCGGCTTTTGAAAAATTGGAATAAAACACGAAACTTCGCCTCAGATTACATCAGCCCATTTTTCTCAAAGCACTACCCACTAATCCCAGAATTGCATGCAACTGAAAAATTAGCAAAACCGACAAAAGAGGCAGAAAATATTGCAAATACAATATTTTTGTGATTTTTCATACGTATTGAAGAGAAGTAGCGTATTATCGATTGTGGACTTACCCAGTAAGTAATGGTAACGCAGTCGGCCCCATCATAAAGTCGATTTATCACAGTTTAAGGTCCAACGTAGGTCCTCGTATTCGAGACATATCTCGGCTGTCTGCTGAGCCTAACCGGCGGCGGCGTAGACAAAGGAGGTGGTGGTGGCACAAAGCCAGAGTTGCATATTTCCGTGGCCGCATAGTAACGCTCGGGGGGTGGCGGAACCGGCGGCGGTTTCGGAAAGAAGTTGTGCAACGGTGGCGGAGCACGGGGAGTTTGTGGGGGCTGTAAGGGCACGGCATATTCGGGGTCTCGAACGTCTGCATAATCAGAACTACCCGGAAGTCTTCCCATACTTGGTTCACGATAGAGTGCTGCCTTATCGCAGCCGCCTGGCACTTGAGACGGTCGCGGAGATGATTTATACCTTCTTTGTTGTACTACAACGAAAACTACTACCGCTACCATTAACACTACCAGCACTGATAACACGCCAACTATCACACCGAGGTATTGTCCCAGCCCAGACGGGGTGTTTACTGCACTCACGACGTTTTTGTTGTCCGCTCCAGGAGACGCAATTTGGTCTTTTTGCAGTGTTTGTTCTTCTAATTCCTCCTCCTCCTCTTCGGTAAAATTGCCGTTAACGACGGACGAATCGAAAGTTACTTCGCTAATCATCAGCCATCTAGCGGCAAATTGTAGCTGGATTTTAACAAATCTCCCCACGCGATGGTAAAGTCTAATCGACACATTGCGTGGCGTTTCCCAGATGCGATCTTCCATGTAATCAAATGTTATGGGTTCACCTTTGTAGCGCTTCCCTCCCACACTGAACAACACTTTCGCCTGTGAAAACACTTGCACGTCCTTTGTAAATTGGTTGTTGGTGTATATGTGAACGGCGGTGAACTCGCGCACTTTATCGAATTCGAAAATGATTTCGATCGGTTTGTTTTTACGCGTGTCGTTCTTCCACCCGACCCAGCCTTGTTGCGAATTGGTTTGATAAAACGACGCTTTAAAGTCATCAGGGGCCACTTTCCCGTCCGTTAGTTGCCCTAATCCGTATTGTAGTTTCTCACCGTCCCAGTGCCCATCATAGGCCGTGTCATAGAACTCCCAACTAGTTCCTCGCTTATCACCTTGCGGCATCGAATAACTTAGAATACCATCGGTCCATCGACACCCGTAGATTTCCACGCGCATACAAACGGTCCTTTCGTGATGACTCAAGGGCAGGAATTTGATTTTGCTGGCCCATATGGGCGGGTCCAGGATGGTTTTCGACTCCAGATATGTATTGATGTTGCCCTTCAAAGCTTCCTCTCCCGAACGGTTTCTGTACCGAATCCATTTATTCAAAAAGCGAGGTCGCCAGTATTCCAGGACATAGGCTTCCGCAAACTCCATTCCCTTCCCGTTCCCGAACCGCCCTTGCGTTTCAGTCGCCGTAATCATATGGACCGTGTGTAAGTCTATTTGTATCCACTCCTTCAAATCGGGAGTGGCGGCGCTTTGAGGACACCAAGCTCCCCCATCTAACTCGTTCCTCAATCTGAAACACAAAAAAGGCCGTGTTGATTCAAAGCGAGGTGCAACAAAGCAGTATCCAACCTTCCGTGATGCGGTCCCACATTGCCATGCTCGAACGAAGAACTGGCTGTAATATCCTGATCCTTGATGGCGCCCGATTCCATGCCCAGAGGCGCAATGCACTGCGCTGTAATAAAAAAACATTATTAGACGGATTTTTGGTTGGGCCCCATTTGGTGGTGGTTTTTTTCGGTGGCTAATATCGTTAAATGCAAATAGCGGTCTTTATTAAACGCGCGTCTGTGATGCGAGCTTCCAAAGGGAAACCGGCACATTAGAGATCTATTCCCAGCTGAAAACGCTGTGACATGCAAATACCGGTCCTTTTGTGCTCTCGCACTTCGTTGTGCCACCACAAGCCTCCTACGGGGTCAATTACTTACAGGGGTCGACGCCATCTGCTGCTGTCACCAACAGGATCATCACCGACGACAGGAGCACCTTCATTTTTAGAGCCGACCTGCTCGACCGAAGCCTACGACATTTATCTTATCTGAAACAAACGGACACGCTTAGATTACCTGCTCAAGTTGAAGGAATACAAAAAGGCCTGAAACGAGACACACGTCTATTGATTATCATCTCGTCAAATATGTTTATCATGCGAAAACATACGAAATTAGATACTAATTCTTCCAGGAAATTTTTACATAAAAAATAATGTAGCATTAAGCATTGTAGCCCACCTTTATCTCCGGATTTTTTTTTTGGAGGAAAAAGTTTTAAAATAAAAGATCAGTTGATTTCAGAATTTTGCAAAACTGGCACAAAGTCATTTTAAAGAGGAGATCCCAATAACTTCTACATCGTTGGGCTAAGGTACAGAATACAGTCGGACTTCTAAATTAGAAAACGCTTTAGAAAGAAGGTACCTACTTTAAAGGCATTGGTAACTTATTTTATCTATTTTATGTTTCAACGAAAATTGATAATGTGGTTCATTTTATGTCAGTAGGTCGTTTTCAAAATTTTCTGTCATGAAAAATATGCGAGAATCACTTCGAAAGGAAGAAATCCTGACGTCACAACCGCCTCTCATCACAGAGTCCTCTTATCACTGAACCCTCTCATTCACTAAAAACTTGACAGATATTTGAACTTTTTCCACACATCTTCCACAAAATAAAAAATTAACTACTTTCTCGACTTTTTTCTGTTCTAAATTTTGTCTTGAACTTCGCGAAAACATCTCAGAAATTTTGTCAAGTTTATCAACACTCAGTCAGTGTCACTTAAAAGTCAAAAACTATTTGATCTTACAATTGGACCAAATGCTCAAAAGGCGGTTATGACGTCATAATTCCAACTTTAAATCGAAATAACTCGACTTAGAGAGCAGATACAGAGAAACGGTTTTCACTACTGTAATAGGCGTTTCCAGTACTATCATTTAAGACAAAGTTGTTTTTTAAGTTGCCAATGCCTTTAAGGTGTTCGCCTCAAGTAAACACAAATAATTATTTATGGGTTAGTTTATTAGTACGATTGTCATAATGTAATCTAAGTATCTTTTAACTTCTGATACTTTGTAACGTGTAACTAGACTTATTTATCGAACATAGTAACGATATGTAGGTACTTAAAGAAAAACTATACAGGGTGTAAGCGAAATAAGTATATTAATTTTAACCAGTGGTAGAACTCATAAAGACAAACACTTTTTCTGTGTACTATTTTTTCAAAATCGGATTTTGTAAAAATAATTTTTTCCCCCTACAAATTGACGAGCCTTTTATGAAATGCTCCAACAAAGAAAATTAATAATAAATTTACTTTTATTTAAATGAACTTGCTTGGAAAAGGTAATCTTGTCGACTATAGGTAACTTTGCTTCCAGTGACGTGTAAGAAAATTGTGTAAGATTTTAAAATAATTATAACTCAAAAACTAAAACGTTTTGGAAAAAAGTTATTAGGAAAAATTGTTGGTCTTGACGAGTTCTATTACTAGTTGAAATTAACGTATTTATTTCATTTACAGCCTGTATATTAGCGTCGTTGTTCATTCTTAATATCTAAAACTTATGAAAATATTCTTTAGGTATTGAAAACGTGTCCCACCCTCCCCTATTATGCATTTTAATTAGGAAATTATTGCGGATCATATAGTAAGTATGTATTCACTATTAAGTAATAATTTACCTGAATGTTTTATCAATCAGAACGTTCCGACATCAGGACCGCATTTGTTCGGTCCTTTGAGCGTCGTTATAAAGGACTTCCACTGTATCTTTTTTTGTTGAAAAATATGTTTTTTGGTATGCTACTTATTAAACCATTTGAATTCAAATCTTTTTTTAGTTCTTTTTGATAACACAAATTTTGAATAACCAGAACTAATATTTTGCTAGCTACTGTATATTCCAGATAACGAAGTTCGACTGTTTGTTAAACTGTTAAACTGTTTGTTATTTTAATTTTTTTTGTTTAAAGAGACTCTCTATCTAACCCTACGACTTTATCAAGCCACCCTGCATTTATTGCAGTTTATCAAAACATTTAAGTTTGAATTGACTTGTACCTATCTAAAAAAAATAACAACTCATATGGTTCAACTTTTTTAAAAATACGTTTACTGTTGTGACTTATATGACTTCTACTTAGAAAAATCTTAAATCTAGGGAATATTGATATCAGTAGACATTGTTTTAATCCTTGATTTTGAAGGTTCCACCTTCAAGAAAGGTGTACTTTTATTGAACTTATGCACTTTTCTCAGTTTTAGTTTTCCATCTCTTAACTTAGTAGATCACATTATTTTTTTAATACAATACAGAATCACGCCAAACTCGAAGTATCTCTTACCAAAAACTAAAGAGCGGAAAAACACATGGCTTCCGTTCTGCACCCCAAAAATGTAGGTTTCGTATTTAGTTGCTCTCAAGTTGCCATATATACCTATACATATGAAATAACAAGCCGTGACAATTCCATTGATTTATTCATTTAACAGTTTGCACAAAGTTTTAGCACAATCTCGAACAGAATAAGCAAATTTATCTTGGTTGTATTCTTCAAATACTAACTCAATTTAAGAATTCTAATTGCAAAGACCTCGTCTGAGAATATTTAATATTTAATTAGTAACCTAATATAATTTAAGAGGTACAATCGAGAAGGATTCTATTGTGCGCGCGATATCAATTACTTATTTAAATAAAGCAGGATACGTTCAGCACAGGTAATCGAAACTGAGAAGCCTGTCAGTTGGTAGACAGTTCATTATATCTCTATACGTAAGGGACGAAGAGGCAAAAACCACGAAACTGACTCCATATTTGATCATGGAAGCGTTAATAATGCATCCAGACAAACCGGTGCTTGCTTTAGTGAAGTCTCTTGATATTTCCGGTTAGTAATATTACCCGTGGATGGCAAAGAGGCGTGTTAAATGAAAACGACAGTCGAAATTCAAAAAGCGCTCAAAACAGTGTTCTTCACAATGCTCTGAAAATTAAATTAAGTGAAGACGATTTGTTGGGTTAACCAGAAGTTGCACAATCAAACCGGAATGAAATCTAAGGCGCGTATAATCCGTGAATAGGCAGAGAGTAGGCCTCACAAGGCGTCCGTCTCCGAGCAAGGGTCTGAGCCAGCTTATCTTCGTCATTACCCATTACAAACACTTTACGAACAGAGCCGCTATTCTTATCAAATAATTACCGCGTTCTTCCTTTAAAGGAAACGGGATTCTAAAAACTGAATAATTAAATCTTTCCCACTGCTACCGTCACCAACAGCTGTACTTGGCGCGCCCAAAGACAGAGGGCGGCTTGTTCTTGAGATGTTATCTGTCTGCAACCGCCGACGGAATGATGACTGATCCTGATGGCAGACGAACGCCACAGAACACACAAACTGACATTATTTGTCTAACTTGAGTCGCCATCAACCGGCCTACACGTGGCGCTCTCCCACAAGGAGAATTATTCGCAAATTTGGTGAATCCCAAAATTATGGAAACGATAAACAAAATTATAATAGAATTTTAAATAGAGGAGAGTTGGAGAGTAAGAATCTAAGAGAGAATTTGGAGAATGTAGAACAAGTGCTTATAAAAAAATTTGAGTACAACCTAAAAATAATTCCAAAGAAGAATCTAGAGCAGGATTTATAAAAGAATCTAATAATGGATTTAGAAAATAATCTAAAAATTAAAAAAAAATCTAGAGGACAGAACAAAAATGAAAACCGATTTAATTTTTATTTGAGGGATTTTAGGTAAAACCTATTTAAAGTTCTAAAAGCCGCCTTAAAAGTGCAACATGGGGGTTGAGTAAGTACCCAACGTGTAATAAATCGCGCAGACCACCCAGAACGCAATAATTGAGCGCAGGCACTTCCAAATCGTCGTAAACCAGGTAAAGGAGCAAGTCGTAAAACGGTTAAAATTGGCACTAACGACACACTTAACAATAATCCGATATTTAAAATCACCGTTGTCATGTAGTACAGCCTATTAATTTTACGACAATTATTTCCAGATGTGGTCGCGTAAGTGGAGTTCGAGGAAAAATCTCGAATTCCTGCGTTACACATTATTCACTCTCGAGGCGTAACTAACACTAAAATGGCATTCTCGGTCAAAGTTCTTCTCATTTTTGCTTCAGATGGCACACACGTGCAAGACACCTAAAGTGTAGCACACGACAAATCAAACAACGATCACTGATTCGTATTTCGGTCATATTCCGAGGGGCTTGGTAATTATGTCACGTAACACAATTCATAAAGACCTACCGCAGCTATTCAACCCATTGAGCATTTCTTTACTTTGGGTCGATATTGAACCCGGTGGTGGTGTGAACGCACTGCCAGATCAATACGTTGAAGATTCTCTTTATTAACTCTTGTTTCCTCACCTGTCAAATATGAATTCACTTTCCCACTGTTTCAGTTCCAAGGAAATTTATAATAATTTCCCCTTTGTATGAACCGTATTGCCATCAAATGCATTCCGAAACAAAAGAAGGACTCCAGAAAAGAAAAACCAAAGTTAGGGAAAACTCTTTGACACTAATGAATTAAGCCGTGCACCCCGATGAGGGTTGCATTGCAAGGGTAAACTTAATGGCTTGAAACTTACTAACGAAGTTGCTAATACCACACTACAAGTTTGATAGAATCTCGAAACCGGAATACCTTTCCTTGGATTGCAAAACTGTGGCTAATAAGCGACACCATCCCCCATAAAACCATCATGGTGTATAGAGAAATGATAATTTATTGCAGTCTTCAGTGCATTGTTAGAAGTATTAGCTTTTATGGTGCCATATATCATCTTGGGGTTCTCCAGACTACTCAATATTGCTTGGCCATTGGTTCCGACT
Source organism: Tribolium freemani (assembly GCA_939628115.1). Lineage (NCBI taxonomy): Eukaryota > Metazoa > Arthropoda > Insecta > Coleoptera > Tenebrionidae > Tribolium > Tribolium freemani. The sequence goes on along the minus strand of OW626785.1, from coordinate 10,115,870 downwards.
CTAAAAATCCTTTTGTGTTGAACGTGGTGATTATTGATCCTAGTAATTTTTTTCGATGTGACTTAATGAAGTGATGCAAAACTTTTGAATTCATGTGTATTTTGTCATTGATCAAAATTTAAGCGGCCTTTTGGCGTATAGCAATTGGCAATAATGCTTTACGTTCCAATAAATAACCTGCCAGCTGTTTAAGTAATATTATTCGATTCATTTGAGAATCATACAAGTGAAATTGAACGTGGCTACCTTTTGGGAAACGGCCGATTTGATTCGAATCAAATGAAACTAGTTATCCAGAATGGCCCATAAATAAAACGGTCAGAAGTGTGTTGCTGCTGTAGCAGCCTAAATCCGTCTGTGTCCGACATAAATCTTCCCATTATCAGAGGACACGACAGTAGTAAATTAATAAGCTAATAGATAGTGTCAATTTATTTTCAACGGACGCACTGTCATCCGGGTAAGATTTGCTTCATTTTTAAACTGTTGGGTTAACAACGACGATTGGAGATACCATTTTAATTGGCGTGGGATTTTTAAAGTAAAGAAGCCACTTGACTTGTTTAGTTTCCGACGTGAAGAGTTTGAGAAAAATAATGCCAGTCGATGCCAGCACGCCTTTGTTTGCCACAAAACTAACACTGTCAATAAATTCATTTATTTGCTGTTTGCATTAACATTTGCTTATGGAAATAACTATTTAGTTGTATGTACCTAAATGATACATTATCATCTCAACATTTTCAAGCGATAAAATGATTGACATGGGAGTGGCGGGACAAAGTCACTGAACTTGCCTTTGTAAGAGGATGATGTTATTATTTTGGACTCTTTCAAAATCCGACAACACCTCTAATTAAGAGATATGGGCTAGACATTCATATATAAATATCAATTGCCTTGAGTCATCATAAAGGAAGAGAGCGGAACGGTGCGACAGAGGAAATTGCGGTTTTATTCTTAAATTGCGGTTTTCGTTAAAGAGCGGACCAGATGTGAAGAAATCATAAGGTCACCGTCCTCTTCGTTTGAGACATTTTCCAAAACTATTCCTGACGACCCAACTCATTTTATGACGGGTCCAATTGTGTAAAAGTTAAATACTTATTGTCACAAAGGAACTACCGCAAACCAGGCTACCCTCATGAAGTAGTTATTATTTACTTAATTTATGATGAGAGGAGTTGGACCCAAGCTGAGTAACAGGTAGAATACATTTTACATCACACAGTGAACCCTCTAATTAATTGCTAATTTTTACCCAAACTCACACACGGAGTGAAATAATTCCAATAGTAACGTTATTTCGCATCTTTGAACGAACAGTAAGCAATTGCTAAAGTGAACTACAACCTATAATCTATGTTGTATTGATTAAAGGCTCGCTAACTTTCTGTATTTGACAGCTCTTCCAGTTGAAAGCTTGAAGCTTGTAAAGATAATGTGAATAATAAATAACACAAAAAACTAATTCTTTACAACTTCGCGGTCGTTTAACCACATTAAACCCAGCAACATCTTTGAAAGGAAAAAACATAACTCATTTTTTATCTATACCGCACAAGAAAATACACTCATTCGCAAATTAAATGCTTGACTTTAAAAAATGCTTTTTCGTTTAAAAAACTTGCTTAACTTAATGATAATCTCTTTCTATTGACTTTTAAGGGTAAGGGGTTCCCCAGTAGTCGAACTCATTTTTTTTCAAGATTTTTTCCAAAAGTTACAATAAGCAAAACCAACCCTAAACTCGAATTATTATAAGATTTATTATGTTGAGAACTGTAAGCTTAAAGAAACTTAGCATTATGTTATGTTGTACTACTATATAAATTTTTTAAGATTGTTTATTTGTTTCTGTTATTCCATTTTTTTTTCTCTTCTTTAAATTTTGTTAATTATCCAGGCTTCATCAGAAGTCTAGAAAAGGTATCTAAACAAACTAGTAAAATTATAATAGAATTTCTTTGATTATAACCTAGTTGGAGCTACTTTAGAAAAGTTAGGTACAACTGTAGTAATCAATAATCATTGTTAGGATTATTGAGAACATGTTCGGATTAAAAAGGGAGTTAAATTTAAAAGAAACAAAGGTTTTAGAAATAAAAATTATGTATTATGGCCTGTCAACATAATTGCAAACATCATAAATTTTAACTCATCGTTGGAAACCAAGTGCTCATTTACTTTACTACAAATTAACAAAATTCTCTGTTTATTCACATGTGTAGTTTTATCCCCCAAAGCCATTAACTGTGTTTCGTATTTGTAAAAGAAAGTGGAATATGTTGTATCACGGAAAATATTTGGTAGCGTCTTAATGCTCTATAATCCAGTTTAAGCTTCCCTCTACTCCTTTTTATCAAACTTTTCTTTCGGCTAAACTTTTCCTCCTAATTTCAGCTTGGGGTTAACCAAACCCATTCTCCAAAAATATTTTTACTTAGGTACTACTTCCATTCTAGTGTAAAATAACAGGAAGTGGCGTGTCATTCCCTAATAAACAGTTCCAATATTGCACCTCTGGTCTTGAAGGCGAAATTAAGCCGTGCTTGATTTATGAGGACTCTGACGTCCGGAATCCAATCCTTCATATTTCACATGTCAGTTCCCGACCGCGTCATATTTTTAAACCCCATTTCTTAATTAAAAAAATATCAATATTTACTCTTCAAACAGAATCGCTTTGATCGAGTCCCACCTCGCTGACAAATAAATTCAAACGGCTCGTTATTTTTTCACATAACAAAACCGTGCGGTGGCTGCCAGTTCGGAAACCGCAGTTCGGAAATTGGTGAAGGTATATCTTGAACATGGTCGAGAAGTGAGAACAGAAGCAGCACCTGTTGCCATGGGAACCCTTTTCGCCCCCGTTTCGAGTCACCAACAGATTCATCGGCATAAAACAACAATGAGTGGTAGTTCAAAAGTTTTAATTCAAGCCATCAGCGTAATGTCTATTATACGTGGATGGCGGCAATGGGCTGGAATAATGCAACCACCGGGATTTAGCGTGTGATCATAAAGAGTCAGGCGGTCTTCGCTAATTACCTCTAAGCGGATTTAAACCCAACACGTTTTAAAATAGCCAAATTCGACTTTTTTCAAAACGCGAGGTATTTATCGGCTTGTGCAGGTTGTAAATTCAACCGTAAAATTACTTTGCTTTAAATGATTAACTTTGTATAAAGCGGAGAGTATTTATGATCCTGCATCGCCTTAAAAGTAACTAGTTTTAAATGGAGAAAAAATTTAAATCTACACTTATTCGACACTAATTCTTTTATTGGTCGTAAAGTGTCAAACCATGCACATCATTTTGCGTGCTGAAATGACCGCTAATTTCATGGCGACCGCGCAGGGTATTATGGTTTCATTTTATGGACTTTATTTACAAAACACTACTGAATAAGACGAATGGACAAGCTTTGCATACCGAATGGAGATTCCTATCGTTTCAAAAGGAACATTTCTAAATAAATTTGTTCTTTTTTAGACGTAAAGTAATTGTAGCTTTGACAAAATTTAATTCAAATAAATAGCTACTCGTAGTTACAAAACGTTTTGTTAGATACAGAACTACAAGATTCTACAAACATTACAATTTCCAAATGTAAGAATTCTAAACCGATTACTGGAAAGAAGCCTAACACTAGTTTCGTTTTTGTAATGCTTCTGCTGGCCCTACAGTTTTAAATCTTCCACCTAAAACCTCCAAATAGTATTCATAACAAACACATTATCTACATTGGTGTTCTCTTGAATAAAAATTTAATTTGTTAAACCAGGAATAAAAGCTATGAATTTGTAGCGTATTTGAAAAATATTTTCCTGATGAGATGAAAGGACTTTATGTTGCTCTAATAAAAGCACATTGTAGCAAATGATGATTTACAAACCAATAATCAAAATCGTTTCTCCTAAGAAAATATATCACTGACTTTATCCTTCAAATAGTGAACAATTTATGAGCTTAAGTATGTAAATGTCAAACTTTAAAACAAGGATTAGTAAAGCAGTTCTGAAAAACATTGAAAAACAACAACTAAGGGTCCTTGAATTCGATCCATTATCTCTAAAAGGGTTTGGTAGATAGTAACTGAAATATTTGAAAATAACCAAGTCAAATCCCCATGCACTTTAAAAATAATTCTTTATTGTCGCCGATACATGTTGAGGTAAAAATTGCCATCATCAGCCAAAAATTTTGAAAAATTCAATTACGAGTATATATTTAAATTATCTTATCCTGATTAGAAAATTAGAATGCCGTTAATAGAATGAATGAAGAAGTAATGTAGGCGTATCTATTTGATTTGGTAAATTTGTTTTCTATAGTTCTGAGGTGGAATACTAATCAGTAATCAGTCTTATTATAGTCAAAGACAATGTGTAGTACGAGTAGTGTAGACATTTCAAGATTCTGCAGAATTTTTCTGGAAAACAGTCAGATATCAAATTAAGAAAGCAAAAACACTCACTAGAGACAACATTTTTAGCGTAAAGTCCCATTTATCAGACTGCTTCATAGAAAAATGAAAAAGACGAATTTCATATTTTTTTATTTCTGGTTTTGTTTAGTTATTAGCAAAAAATGTACCTCAGCAATACCCAAATAATGTAAAAGTGAAAAAAATATCGGTGTATTTACAAAATACTCAACAAAGAACTAAGTACAGTACAAATTGATGGAAGACATTAAAATTACGGATTAAGCAGACAGCGCACTTGTTTGTCGCGCAAATAAGGATCTTTTAGGTCTTTTTTATTTTCGGCTGAGAAAGTGATCGTGTTTATTTCGAAGCCTGAAGTACACTGCATATTGTGACACTCGCTCCAACAATATTTTCATTCCAATTAAATGCAAGAGTTCTATTTCGGTATCAAAAGAACCAAACCAAACCCGAAAAAGAAAATTGTGCGTTGACTGACCTTTAGTGTACAGACAAAAACAGACCGCCTGTCAACATCAGTAATTCGAATACCCGCCTTCCCAGATTTATAACAAGCTTTATCGATCAGTATCGATAGTCCGACAGACCGCCACACATAAATCTAAGTACAGACCTGCCCCTGGCGGCAGAAAGAAGGTGCTTGCTGCTTTCATTTGAGTCTCTTTTATTGTTACACCGGTAAATAATGGCATGATGAGAACCGGTGATAACCAGGAGCTCGCACTGCCTCATCTGTCTTAACTGTGACATTACCAGGTCGTTGTTTCTTTTACCAAGACTTATTAAAACAAACACCGCTTCTTTACCGTGTTAATAAGACAAATTTAGAACGTATTAATAGCAAAGGCATGTGGATGAAATGCTCAGCATTAATCATCAGATATTGGATAAATATGACACTTCCTTCTTTCTCTGAAACATCACCGCTTCATTTTTTAACAATTTAGAAAGTTAGTAATAAAAACTTGAAGCATTTGACACTGAGGCACTTGTATGGTCATACAAGTGCAGCGAAGGTGATAATGTACTTTATAACTTCACCAAAGAATGTGAAAGAAGCACTTTGAGAGACAATAGGATTGTGAAATATTAGGCAAAACAATAGTTGTGCAAAAATTTTAAGAGGAGATAATACGGATCTAAAGACAATATTACACAACCTTCCTTATATGAATGCTTAACTTCCTCATCTTTTGCCCTCACTATAAATACTTAAAAAATCAAAAATAAATCTCTTGTGACCTTAGCATGTTGTCTAATAATTGAATAAATGGTACGCGGCCATTTGAGGCTTTTATGAAAACATTAGACAAGTCACGAGGTCCATTAGATTCGATTAAATAATTGTATAATGACCACACAGTCCAATTTATTTTATCATGTAAAGGAGAATAAAATTTTTATTTTATGTAAATGAGCGTGTCAGCCGTGGCCATTTCATAGAGGAACATATAAAGCTAATTAAATAATTATTGTTCTGAGAAAGCGACAGCTTTTTTCGGCGCCAGCGGCCATGACTGCGCCTGATGAACATCGAACTGCTTCCGGAAATGAAACGTGAAAATATTACCTCATTTTTCGGTGTAAAATCATAAAACTGTCTTATCTGTAAAGCTAAGCCTCTGGAAATTTAAGGCATTAATTCATCAAAAATTCTGCCTGCTGAATAAATTTCCACAGATGTGGTGGCAAACGTCATCCGTTGGATGCGTTTGAACCTATTAGCTCGCTCAAACAACAAAAATAGAATAAATCAGCACTTGGTGAGTTTATTTACGAGAATATAAAGTAACTACTGAAATATTATTTCCTTTTTGGAGGCAGATTCACTCGTAAAAATGTCATGGTTATTTACATGGTTGAAAGTTTTAAGGATGTTTGTGTAAAGTGAGACACACCAAGGCGGTTGGATAACGACTGTTGAGAAACGCGATATGAGGGAGCCTCCCGTCATACAGCATCCACCTCTGAGGGGGTGATTTAGTCGGGGTTTCGATATAATAGCTGGCTCTTCTTCCCGAGAATAAGTCTATTACGACTGCGAAAAACTTGGCTCTTCCTGCATAAGGAGCTTTCTCAGACTTATCGTCGACACTAAATTTTAAATATCTTGAGCACACACGAGGTATCAAGTGGTTGACTGTAGCCTAAACAAACGCATCCCCGGCCCGAGACAGAAAAAAATACTCGTCGGGGGAATTATAAATATTTCCATATATAATGAGGCTTAAGACTAAATTATGGCTCTGTGTGGGTTAAAGAAGAGATATTAAAGTTGCTTGTGTGGCAGTTTTTTTACTGTTTTGCAAAAGGCTCGAGAGATTATACTTCGCCTCGACGGAGTTAATTTTACGACCCTTTTAATATTTTAGCGATAAATGCACGGAATCATAAATATTCCTGATATAATTATCTGGCTTAGCGAAGTGCTGCCAGTACCTACAATACCAAGGAGTTGACTTATTTGTTTCTGTGCACAAACACAACACTAAATCGCAGTTTTAGTTCAACGCAAACCAAACCTCTCCAAATCTGTTTTATTTACGAGATTTATTTTGTGCGGGAATAAAAGAACGTGCGTCGAGCAATTTAATATCCATAGAACAATTTTCCATTACCTGACGTGGTTTTACGGGTGTCAATAATACGATCAATAAACTGGGTTATCGGCAAGTTTATTGAATTTCCGTTGTTCGTGTCTCTTTGTTTGACGACAACACTATCAACGACTTGAATATGACATCAGGAAAGATACTTAGTAATAAATATGCAGACAGAGGTCAAGAACAAAAAAAATCAAATATACAAATAGAGATAAGGAATTAGATCATCGTAACAGTAAATAATGAGCTCATTCATGGTTTTAACAATATACATGAATACGAAATGATGATATTCCTTCAGATTTTATTTCGTGAGATTCCAAATGTTTATAATGCCAATTATTTTACCTAAACATACCTCATTGGGGATATTCACCTCTTAGTTGAGATATCGTGAGATGAATACAATAGGTAACTGAAAATTCACCATTTTGATTCAACAAGACACCACACTTAAATTGAGACATTGTTTAAATCGAATGTTGCAATTCCTTTTAATGCTAATTAATAACAAACATAATATATTATTTTCGTCAATTAGGTTTACGTTCATGCTGCCTCTAAAAAATCGTTGCATGATGGTTCTAATAATAATTAATAATAATCGACACTGTTTAAAGCACGGTAGTGAGTGAGTACCTTTAATAGATGAGATTCTTAAAAACCTTCATTAGCAAACGAGTTGATTACATTTTTTTGTTGAGCGGCAAACTCTTGACAAAATTTGAAAATAATACTAGATCAAAACCAATTTCTTTCAAGGTGTAGAAATGTAAAGCTTTTTTTAAGATTCAGAAGCCCCATAAAACACGAATTAAATTTTTAAACGTCAAAAAGAGTTAGTTGCGTTAAGAAAAAAAGTGTACAATGACGTCTATCAATACATCTTTACAAATTCATTCGTTAGTGAAATTACAAATTATAAACTAAAAAACTTCTTTTTCTGGGAACTTAGGATGTGACATTGCTAGTTTTTCCCAGTGTACTTTTCAAGAGATGACTTTGATGACGCAAGAATTTGGAAGAAGCTTTATAGTCGTAGTTATGTATACAGGGTGTAAGCGAAATAAGTACATTACTTTTAACCAGTGGTAGAACTCATCAAGACAAACACTTTTTCTTTGTATAATTTTTTCAAAATCGCATTTTTAAAAATCAATCAAAGTAATAATAAATTTAATTTAATTTTCATGAACTTGCTTGGAAACGATAATCTTGTCGACTAGGTAACTTTGTTCCAAGTGGAGTGTAAGAAAATTGTGTAAGATTTTAATAGTATATTATGATACGAGTTTTATAAGACGCATAAACGAGATATCATACACTATTTTTTCTACTTTGCACCTTTTTTGACAAAAAAATTCAATTTCGAAATTTAGGGAATTTTGTGGCAGTTGACAGCATTTGCGTGGGTCATGAAATTAAATTAATAATGTGGATCGTCATTAGTTTATTCGTAAAATGTATTCTGAAAGTGTCCAAGACGTTTTGCAAAGTATCTACCCCTCAACGAATACGGGCTTTTGTGACAAATACGCGGAATTTGAAAATTCGCCTAAGGAGAATGGAATCTCAAATTACTTACTTGCACTGGCTATTGAAGTCATGTTTGTACACTACTCGAAAGGTGTTCTTCGAAGGGACTACGTATCAGGGATGGTAGAAAAGCCTCTAAAGGTCCGAATTTGATTCATTTGATTAAATTATCACTTGAAATAGGTGCCGATTGACACTGACAGTTCTCTCAGATAATTGTCAAAAAACTAGATTGCCATCATTTTCCAACTAAATTACCCTGGTTTTTAGTGTAATTATTATAGCACTCCGTTGGATATTACGAAACCCAAATGGCGTATCGTAATGACCTCAGTACGAAACAAAAGTAGAAAAAATAATTTTAACTCAAAAATTAAAACGTTTTGAAAAAAAAGTTATAAGAAAAAATTATTAGTCTTGACGATTACCAGTTAAAATTAATGTACTTATTTGATTTACAGCCTGTATATCCCATTTCAGTTCATAGTCGAATTGCAACAGCGCATTTGAATTTTTCGGAGTGAAAAATAAAGCACAAACTGAGAGTTTCTGTAAAAGAAAAGAATTTTGTGTTAAACTAAATCCCAGCGACACGTTTTGAACTAAGAAAACCCACCAGAAACTTAATTTGTGCTCCATTTCACTCCAAAAAAATTCAAATGCGCTGTTGCAAAATTCTACTATGAACTGAAATGGAATATAAGTAGGTATGTGTCAAAAATAAAAAACTAAATCATTTTTTCAATACTCGTAATGTGTCTAAACAGTACTTACATGGGCTTCTTTCTAGTTTCTTTTAATGTTAAAAATATTGAAATTTCATAGTACTACAAGATCAGAGGTAGAAGTCAAATAAAATAGGTATGTTACCGTTCTACTGATCTAAACGATTTTTTTAAGAAACAAAAGTTATAATCAACAAAAATTAACATCTATAAATAACTAGGATGTCTATGAAATCAAACTGAAATTAAAAGGTCACTTTTCACTATAAAATATTCAATAATTTAATCGACTGAAAGCTAAAATTAGTAAATAAAACTTATCTGTTTTCGGAAATTCCTTTAATCTTTCATTTCATTGTATTTGATATCTCAGTACTGTCTATTGAACTTTTAGTCTTTAATGCATTCATGAACAATAAATGTATAAAATTGCGTGCCATTAATCAATGGTGACTACTTTAATATTAATGAATTCATGAATGAATGAAATAATTAATTCACATAATGAAAGTGCTACCCTCGTTTTAAGGTACACAGATCTACACGATATGAATAATTGTTTAATTTGAATGCAAAAGAAACAACTTCTGGGGTATGTTTTGTGACACCAAAATGCATTTTTATTCTTTCTAATAACCGCTCGATGTCGGGTAAAATTAGTATTACTTACCCTTCACATGATATAATCCATATGCCTTGGGCAATAGTTAAAAACCATAAATTCACATGAAATTCATATAATAAAGATTAAAATATCCTGCAACGGCACTCGTAAAACCCGCGTAAAGCTCCACTCGTAAAGATTCAATTCGAGCCGCTGCACAACAAACGCTGGAACGGAACACTAAAGCGAAAACTCGGATATCCAATGGTGAGAGGTCCCTATCTGCCCCCACCAAGAAGCGTCTCCCACCAGCGAGTCCTGGACCTGGCCCACCTAATTCCTGGGCCTAAACCTCCGGCTCCGGCGTACCATATGTTCCGTCCGAAAGCTCGAAGGTGTATTCCCGGACCATCCAGTGCCTCACCCCTCACAGGTGCCCACTAATAATGCATAAGTTCACATCGACCGGGCTCAGCACGACTCACGCCATTGGCTAATTATTACCTGGCCAGACTTGGCTGCTATCAACCGATAATGTGAAAACTTTGCGGATTACGGAATGTTTTTCGGATCGTTTAAAGTTTTATGCACGCGATGAGTTCAGGTCTTGGGGGATTACCAGATTTAAATGAAACGCTCTGCGATTAAAAAACATGGGCCTGGGATCGCCACGGTATTTATTTTTTAATGTTGGCACGTGGGGGGCCACAAGAGAAATGATTTTTTAGCTGATGATAGGTTTAATACCTCCAAGAAACATAACCACTTTTCATAAATATTTGCATAACACATTCGTTTTAAATGAGGAGAGAATTTACTTTATTTGACCATTCAGGTGGAAGATGATACTATAAAATGTAAGTAATTGCTCGGAGCTTTGGCGGTGTGCACGTTTTCGTTTCTTTTGAACTTTTATAAGGTCGACAAAGTCGTAATTACAAGCAAATGGTGACTTAACAGTCAAAAAAAAACAAAGTTCCTAGTGAATGTATTCAAATGAGACTTAAAAGCACAATTATGCACTTCTAGTGGTTTTATTAAAAATTTTAATAAGACAAGGCTGTCGAGGTAGTAATTCCTATAAAATCGTAACATTAGTTTAAACTTTAAAACATTTAGATTAAGTATATTAATAAATTCTTTATTCCTTATTCTGCTGTCAGTGGTATGAATTTTTTAAGAATTTGCCAAAATGTCAATTTTTGTTGAAACAAGAGACGATATTTTCCCAAAAAAACAGCTCGAGGAAGTATCACTTGGTTTAATTTCGGAGCCCCTATTTGGACATCTTAAATGCAACACCCTATAACATATTAGCTTTCTGCTCAGAACTTACTACAAATAAACGCAACGATAAAAAAGTCTAAATTTATTTTATATCTTTGTACCCCATAATAAAAGTGTATTAAGTCTAAAACCACAAATACGAAATGAATCGAATTGAAAATTAGAAAAAAGTTTTTTTTTATTAGAACGAGATGGGAATTGATATCATTTAAAAATGCGTATCTTCGTAAGTATCAAAGATAGGATCTAATACTGTTTTGCCTCAGAAAGCTGGGAAGAAATTACACAAATCTGTCGAAACCCAATTTTCAAGAAATTTATCAAATCTGTTAGAAAAATAACATAGATTCTTGATGAAGATCTTGAAAAGGAACTTAACAAGTTTTAAATTGTGAAGAAATGACTTCAAATTTCGTAATAGAAGATCTTCAAAACTATCGAATTTATAAAGAAGTTGTTGAGAATTTCATGACTATATTGTCTTGAAATCGTCAAATTTGTTGGAATAATAACAGAGATTCTTAAAAAAGATCTTGAAAGGAAACGTAACAAGTTTTAAATTGTGAAGAAATAATCTTTAAAATTTGTTAGATCGAACATCAGGTTCCTCAATTTTCAAAACTGAGCAGGAACGTAAAACGTTTTTGAAAAAATATCTTCAAAATTATCGAATTATTAAAGATATTGAAGAAGTTCTTGAAAATTTCAAGATTATTGGCTTGAAATCGGCAATTTTTTTGGAAAAATAGCATAGACTCTTGAAAAAGATCTTGAAAGAAAACGTAATAGGCTTTAAACCGTGAAGAAATAATTTTTAAAATTTGTCATATCCAACATAAAGTTCCTCAATTTTCAAACGTAAGTACAGTTTTATTCTGGGGTATAAAAAAATACAGATCTGTATTTTGAAGATCCTTTAAAAGACAAGTTTGAAGAATGATGATTGTTGAATAAAGTAAAAAACTAAATATTTCTCCCCCAAAGATGCGTCATTTAGTGTGTAAAATGTAATTTTCTGTTTAATTATTTATGAAACTATCCCATTTCCCCTAAATAAGTCAAAAAGCACGAAAAAGTAAACATAGCTTGAGTAAATTAAATATGACCATAATAAATCCGGCTTTGTGAGGTCCTATGTAATTACACTTGAATAATATTTTCTAATTTGTATCATGCACAATAGAAAAATTAATAGGGTCACGTCACTGCTGCCACCAACTGTTTGTTTAAGCACCTAATCTTTGCAACAACAGAAAAATAGATATAGGGATCCATCTCGATGGGGTGCATTCGTAAATTATACAGGGAGTATAGTCAAATAAATGTTAGACCTAGACATGTCGCCCCATATGGCTTAGTGAACGGATCGAGTACACAAAACTAGTCAAAAATGGGTCATATGTTGCCTTTGGGATATTGTGTAGACAAATAAATCACGCAGACCAATAAAGATTTGATCCGGACAAGTTCCATTGTAACGGAAATGTCATGTGTTCAATAGGGATTGGATCGGTATTATGTTTAGTAAATTCGTCCGTAGCGATATCTTGTAATATTTTTATCGGCAGATATATTGGAAATTTTCTATTAGATGTCTCCTTATGATACTTGAAAAGGTTTGAAAAGCTCACTTTTTTGCGACAGTCGTCGTATTTAGAAAGTTTGAGTGCAAGTGACAAAATGTATAAAATTTTAAAAGAATTGCCAGCTAATACGGAAACAAGTTCAGGGTGTTCGAAGCCATTCATCATTGTTTGGCAGTTTTACGATTGTGTTCTGGGACTGTTTTTGAACCATGTCTGAAACTATCAATCTCGGAAAGAGTATTTGGAGGTAATGGCGATGGTCGAGAATTCAGGGCGGAACTGTTCCGCGTGAACCCAAATTACTTTAGAAATTCCATTATTTCAGTGCCTCTATTAAGAAAAGAATGGAAACGATAATACTGCAATGACCAGTCGGAGGCGTGACGACGTCGGCCAACTTACAATAGGGTTTACGAACCGTACCATCTGTAAATTCATTCGATACAGTCAGTTTTGGTCGGACACATAAACGAACCGCCGTCGTCTGCAGCCTACATCGACCCTAAGTGATAAATTTTTACCTTTTCATATCGATTGGGGAAATATTTGTATACCTGACTTCGCAGAATAGAAGCTTTGAAAAGAAAGCGTGTGTTCTAGGTGTATTGTGCGTAGGATGAAAGCATTAATAACGTGAGGCAAATTTTGACAAATTACGCCACAACTGCAGGGTGGGCTCAGATTTTTGTTAACACAGTATAATAACACAAATTAATTGAATGTCGTTCATTTTTTCCAAATGAAAAATAAAAAACGCTAATAGATATTTTGAAATATTTATTTATAACAAAAATAAAATAAATGTACTGAATAAAAAGGGCGATAAATTTGATTCTCGAATATCTACAAACTGGAGCTTTTTGATAAAATATTTTTTGCTATACCTACCTACTGGTGTATAAAGTTCAATATAATCTGAAAAAAATGACTAAAAATTTTATAATTTTATAATCATAACTGTAAGAGTGCTTCATGTTATTTTAAATCGCTGCCCAACGGTATTTCAGAGGTTCTCCAGGTCTTTCCTTTCACAAAATATCATGAGATCGAAAATGTACTGAATTAGAACAGGCCTTGAAAGTGAAGTGTAATTTTAGCCACATTCTTTTTTTCAAAACATCGTGTTGCAAAAGAAAGTGGAGGAGATTATAAGGAAGTGTCCAGAAATACTGTTTCTATGTTTTATGTTAGCAAATAAACGTTTAAAAAATTCTTATAGAGAAATTTTTCCCGCAATTCAGCTAAGCATTCTGATTTGTCAAATTTTGGCATGTGGCTAAAATTCCGCAGACACAACCAGCTCTAATTCAGTTCATTTTCGATCGCATGATATTTCTACGAGTACAAAGAAGTTTGTCTCAGCCAACAAAAATAATCATGATGTTTGTGATGAAGTAATTTGATAAAAACTTTAGATTAGAAGTATTGTCGTTTCAATATGGAACTAAAACTGTATTCCTACAAACAAGTGCACGGCCCTCCAGCTATGAAATAAAATAAAGTTCTTCCTAGGAAAAATAGTTCTAAATAAAAATTGTAAAGCTTAAATTGTAAAAAGAGATGTTATTAATAAAAAAAAATAGAATACCTACAATTGGCAAATTTTATATTTACATCCTCATATCTTCCTTCCGGATCAAGTTAGAAACTTAATTTTTTCACAACTTGTTCGTTAACTGGAGTAATAGCAGAAAAGTGCAAAAAATTCGTTCTATGAGTAAAAAATGTTTTATAATAGGCAGTGCTGTGGGCAATGTAGAATTTCAATTGCAAACAAATAAAGTTTAAACGTTACTTAAACCGCAGAAAAGTTGTAATTTCTTGTGAACTTAGCAGTCAGTTTTACGATTGTCTTGGAAAGCATCTGCAGACGAGTATCGTAAAACCATAATTTAGCATGATTGCCATCGGCTACATTCAAAGAACTTGGACTATTACTCGTTATAAACTACTTAAACCTTAATTCACAAGTTTTATAGATTTGTTTCGACATGTCCAGCTGTGCTAAGTAATAAAACGTACGATGTGTATTTAACTAAATACTATGACATAAAATCAATTAGTTTATACGAGTATAACGGATGTTTACAACAAACTAAAGAACGAGGAAATATGAGAAATAAGAAAAGATCTTTCCTACAATACATATAGGTGAAGGTGCCTCAAATTATCACTGGAGCTTTCATTTCACGGTTACTGGAAACTTTGGGCAGTTTTTTAGTGCTTGCATTCAAAAAGTGTTTCAAATTACAAGGCCATATTTTCTTTCCAGACAGTCCAGACGGTGTTGTAATGCAATACAATATTACCTTCATGTCACGAATAGTCGCAACTAGAATATTTCTTATCTTGCATCTGATAACGTAAACAGCTCGAGTGGCTGTTTCATAAAATTTGCATTTTGCTGTGCCAGTATCGGTTTTATCGGATGATCAAAGGAGTGGTGATTTTAATAAAAAAGCAAAAAATTTCGAAATATCCTATAACTGTAGACTGCACCTACTTTCTTATCAAGCACTGTGAAGATGAGCCGGTGACAATGACCACAAAGTTTCATTAGCAGTGGTCTTCCTACGACACATTACCGTTAATATACACACACGGCGCTATCAGTGCATTATGAGTAAGTAAATAGCCTCTATTATCACACCGGCGCCTCACAGCACACAAACCTGTGCCTTCACCATAGACCCAACCGTTCCGAGAACTGTAATTCTACACTAACGAGGGTCCGCCTTCTTCACGGGTCTCAGTGTTCGAGCATGAGGCCATCCCCAGGGGGCTGGAGGGTCAAGATTGCACCCTGTCCGCACCACGGCAGGGCTTCGATTCTCGCACCCCAGGAGGTGTGAATACGCTTAGTTTCATCTAATATTAATGGCTCGAGTATTGTATTTTCATTCTTAAATTAAATTCAAGAATGCCGCTAACGAGATTGTATTTTACACCGATTTCTACACGCTCTCGCGTTTGACAGACGAAATTTATTGGATGTGCAACACGCACTTTGAAAAAACTCATTACGATGCAATTAAGGGTCCCGGCCAAGAATAGGGGGACTTACATTTGCCTCTTGTCATGTTTGCAGAAACACTTCCTTCGAAACGCTCCATGGACATAATTACCATCAAGTAAAATCTGGTGCTCCTGCTGTCCAAAGGAAATTTAATTTTCATTGTTTTTTTATCGTAATTATTTAAATAGCGTTTCCTTTTAATTAACTTTTGCTTATACAGCAAATTACTTCCTAACAGCTCTCTCTGGGACTTCGTTACATCCAGGGAAAAATAATTGGTACTTGGAAATTGAATACATTTATTTTCATAACTCCTTCAACTAAAAAGACAGCTTTATTTTGATGCTTAATCTATAAGCTCATTAGCGCGGACGCGGACGCTTTAAATTCCTGACATAATACAATGCAAAATGTAACGAACATTAATGAAGACATTTATTTACTGCTATTAGTCTGCTCAAAAATTATGTAAATAACAACCCAGAAGATACAATCAAGAGGGAATTTTCGACATAATTTTATTAATTTACCCCACAGCTGCCGCGTAAAATGTTAACGCCATTTGCTGAATTTGCAAAATAAAAAATCACCGGGAGAATTGAACCATTTTTTAATACAAAATTAGAATGGGACCCGACTGAAATCTGACCAATAAATCACTAATTTTAAATTACGTTATTTCTTTCACGAGCGTTTTAGTACATTCTCTTCTCAAAACCTCGATTGCTTAGCGAAATTTCAACAAAAATGGACCAAAAATTTCAACAATTTGTCAATAATAAACCGTAAAATTGCAGAATTAGATCGGAAATGGAGTTGCCTGGCGTTTTGATGCACGCTTTTGATCTAACAGCTCAACAATTTCGTAAAATTTAGTTAAAAATTGCCCAAAGATCTCTAAATTGGATCGAGAATTATGATGCCGTTTCCAAGCGCTTCTAAACGAATTATTGAGCTTTTTAAACTAAGTTTTTTTTGAAATTGTATTAATTATTTAGGTCAAACATAACATTAGTTATTCATGTTTTGCACGATGCTCAACCAAAAACCAGACATTATTTTGAGAAAATTTGTCAGTAAAGGCAATTTTTCTTTTTATAAACTGAAAAGTGCTTCTCAAAGCTTCTTATAGGTAGGTATTTTGAAAATAAATTGATTTTTTTTTTATTATGTTTATTTCTCACAATATTAATTTCTTCTCAGTCTCTAGAGCTTACGCTAATTAGTTTATAAAAATTATAAATTTTTGGTAACAGTAACACTTAGAAAAGGTTCGTAGATCAGTCCTGCGCCTCTAAAAAGATCCGTTCCTGTACAAAATTAAGCCAAAAGGTATGTATTGATGTCAAAATCATTAAGTTTGAGTACAATGTATTCGAATTGGATCTATTACGCAGAACATTACATAGAACACGCAAAAGGAAAATTTATTATGCGACTAAGACATTATCAGACTACCAAATGATTATTACAAAGTAATTCACTACCGATGTCTACATTTCCTAGCAGAAATAAAGTGAGCTAATAACAAAATTTAAATAAAGATAAATATTTCAAACTCTCAAGATAATGGAAACATAAATCAGAAATAAAGTTGATTGTCCTCATAATGTGCTTGCTGTAGAATATAACAACTCAGGCACAAAAATTGCCGTTGATAGACAATTATTATGTAGTTTGAAAATTTAAATTTAATAATAAGGTTTGATTAAAAAATATAACTTTTGCTTTTAATTTCATATCTACGTTGCCACAGCAGAACGCTGTGTGGACGATGTCTCTATTTTGCTGAAATCCATGTTTAATAAGTTGACCCAGTTTATCTACTTTTTATTGAACAAAGTTTTCAACATGTGTGCGTATTCGGCTTGAAAACCCCGATATGGCTTATTCTCCTCTAGTCTGCTGTCTTGCAAAATATGAAAGCCTTTTTTACGGCAAATCCCCTAGTAAAAACTGACGTAAGGAAACGCCGTGATTAAACATAAACACGCTGTAAATTCGGTTATACGTTGGCTTGGTCGAAATTGATATCGGGTGAGTCAGGTCCCTTGGTGGTCCCATGTGTTGGAAGTTATACGGATCATGATCCCCCTGGAAGAAAAGTGCGTATGAAAAGCGAGGTGAGTCAACACTCCCCTTGTTAATAACAAACGAAAGCAAGCTAATCTAATAGGTTTAGTTTGGTTATCGGCTAGAGGAATGTACTGGACTGTGAAAATACCCCGTAGAAAAATATAAGGGCTGTCAAGATAAACATCTGGGAATTGCCATAGTGTATGTTTGTCGAGAGGAGCGAATACTTTTCAGCATTTTATTTTTCAATTATGCGCTGAATCCCAAGGTGTCACGAAACCTTATTTGCAATATATTCGAACAAGCTACTAAACTAAGTGACAAATATATGCGTGGAGCTGCTCAGAGTACATCTTTTTCTTGAATGGGTCTGCAAGGAGAACGTTGGCGAGGACGAGACACTGGAAGGCTTTTATGAGGAAACAAACGACCGACGTACCGGTAACGGAGTCCACGGGGAGTCGACTCCTGTAACAAATTATAAATATGTTCGTACCTGCTTAAAAAATATTTCATCCCTTTACAGCCTGCCTTCGTCAAGCAAAACGCCATTAACCGAAATTTATTCCGTCTAGGGCGTATTTAGAAGGACCAATAAATAACAACCTGAGATATAAATTGATACCGAAAACACATTTTTATTTTTTGGATCAAAGCCGTCAGTCTGTCCCAACCATAATAAGTGTAATAACACGAATCTTTTTCAAATCCTTACATCTCTTGAACGCATTGACGCATTTATTCTATAAAATCGTCTATGATTTCTGAATTGTCATGATCTGTAGCAGTTACACGAGTTCGGAGATATGACTTAAAAAAATCAGCGTTTTTGAATTGGTATTCTATGCTAAAAACTGACCTAAAATCCAGCGGGTAGATTTTGTTTTGGTGTTGTCAGTTTATTTGACATGCAAATACACTGCCGCTCAAAAAATTACGGACACCTCCAAAATTTCTGCTCTGGTGCATGAAAAATTATGAAATTTTTAAAATTGTGTTTTACCAAAAAACAGCATCTTAGCAGTGAGAAAACAAAATGAAACAACATGAAGTTAACAAAACAATAAGATATTTAAGAAATTAATATTCAAAAAAACCGTAAAAGAAAATTACTAATTGAAGATTATTAACGGGTGTTGCAACTAAGAGCTCTTATAACGTCTATTAAACGATATGGCTTGCTGGATGAGTGTGGTAATGTATTCTTGAGAAATTTTAACATTCTTCCTCCAGTGCCACTCTTGAGTATTCAACCCAGAGATTCAACCTCTCCAGTAGGGGTTGGCGACGTTTCACGCTTTTACCAAGAAAATCTCAAACCTGCTCTGTTGAATCAAGTCGAAACTATTGGCTGGCCACAAAAACGCCGTATATTAACCAGAGATGGGCGTTGACAGGTCGACTTTGATTGTCTACACGACGTGACAACAATTGCATTGACAATGTCTACAATGTCAACAATAAGTCGACAATGAGAATTTGAGGTTATGCTGTGTTTTAAATCACATTTTCTGTTGAAGAAAGTATGAGGGTTTCCAATGAATGGTAGAATAAAGATTTGTTAATAGATATTCAAAGTACATATCCCATAACCTACGAATCTAAAAAAATAAATGAGAAAAAGTTATCAATAGTCACTACAAAAAATTATGAAAAAGCAAGTTTTCAACTAACCATTTTAAACTTGACTGTTTCGGCGGCAAACCGCTGAACCAATAAAATTAAAGTAACATGCCACGTTGTCAAATCTCAACTTGTTGTGAACGAATATTTGCCCAAGAAAATGAGGTTAAAAATAAATTACTATGTTCAATGCATAGTATTAGGTGTAAAATATAAAACCGTATATGTTAAGATAATTTTTACGTCGTTTTCTTTAATTTTTCAAGCCTTTAAAAAAAATAATTCAATTGAGAAATTTCCCGCCTTATACTTTACAATTTTTTTTAGAGCATTTAGAAGACGTTTTGACCGCTGAAATCTCCATTTCGCATAGAATTGCATTAAACTTTAATTTAAAAAAATAAAAAAAAATCATTGGAAACCCCCATTCTTTGTTTTGTTTTTTTTTTGTTTTTTGTTTTTGTTTTGTTTTCTTGTTAGCGTTTTTCGAAAAAGTTATTTTTATTTATTTATTTTTCTATCACATATTTTATATTTTACAAAAATTTTTATCATACCCTTAAGTTTTATTTTTAACAATTATACACCAATTTCATAGTCAAATACCAATTTTTAATGTCAAAATTTATTATTTCTGTATTGTTGACATAGTTGACATTGTTGACATCACTTCAAATGTCGACGTCGACGTAATTGTTGACAGGTCAACAATTGAATTTTCTACCTTGTATTGTTGACACGCCCATCCCTGATATTAACTTGTTCCAATATCAAAAAACAATGTGATGACGGGAATTATCATCAAAAAAAAGAAAATTCTCGACAATGAGTGGGCGCATAGGGAACCAAATGTGGTTCTATACATTCTAGGATGTACCTATGTCCTACTATTGTCCAGTTTTCAACAAACACTAAATCGATATGGGCTTCTAAAGATTTACCAGTCCAGATCATTATACTGGCACATTATTGCCTTATTAAATCTAGCTCCTGGTGATATGCAGCATTGACTGAATCGCTCGTTTGGTCTTTGTCACACTTTTTCCCGACCGTCTGGTGATGTTGGACTAAATCTAGATTCATCTGTAAAGGGTACGTTCTCACATTTGTTGTTGTCTCAACTCACACACTGTTGTGAAAATTTAAGCCGTGATCTTTGATGTGCTACCGTTAATTTAGGGTTTTACATGTAGTCTTCAAGCAAACAGACCTATTTCCTTGAGTCTCCTCCAGACAATTGGAGCTAAAATTTTTACTTTACGAACGTCAGCTAATCGACTAGCAAGGATACTTGATGACAATCCACTATCTCACAAAACAGAAAGACTCAAAAAACGGTCATCTCGAGTAGCTGTTGAGCTCCCACGACCAGATCCGGCATTTTTTGTGATTCCGTATGTTTTACAAAACCGTAAGTGTACGTCCTGCATATTTCTTCGCGGTATTATGGTGTTATGTAGTATGTATATCTAACACTTCGGCCATCATTGTTTAAAGCAACAATTTTTTCAGATATTTCTGGTAGGATCCTTTACAAATGAGTCAAATTGTTATCTGATAAGCAATTTTGAATAACAAAATACAATTTAAACAAAAAACAACATGATAATTGAAATTATGTATCTTATCCCAAAGTACAGAAAAACGATTTAACACTGGTATTGCCCCAAAAAGTACAATGTATTCTGTACTTTTTGGGGCAATACCAGTGTTAAATCTTCTAAACTCCATTAAGACACTAGTTAATTGATTGAATGAGTAAAATTCACAGAAAAAATAAGTTAAGTACTTTAAATTAAAAAAAATTAAAACGTTCGGAATTTTTGAGCAGCAGTGTATAAAAACACAAACAGGAAACGTTAAAAAAATCCTTCTCAAGTAGTACATAAAATGTTATTTCTGGATCTGATGGTCAATTAGGTTATGAAAAAAAATGTTAGAAATTAAGTAAAATACCCAATTTTTAGACAGAACAAAAATAAGTAGGGCATTGTTTTATTAAACAGAACACACAAAAAATGCAATAATAAATTCTTCTTGGTTATCCTCCGACTACTGAATATTTAAAACAAACTTGGTTTAGTTTTCACTTTGCTGTGACTTTATAAATAGCCATATTAACTCCCTCGCTTCCGGCGATCTATCAAATTTCAGTTTTCTTCCGGTTTGGCCAATTATAGTGCAAACATTTTTCTTAATTTTCTGCATTTGGTTTCATTTTGCATGAGTCAGTTATGATTTCGATCATGCTGCTGCATATTTATAGCCAAATATTTCTCTCCGTAAACTGCATGTGCATATTCGCTGCCGTTGCTCTCCAAATTCTTGTTACAAACAGTTTTGGGTTCTGTTCATTCCATATAATTTGACGCGAGGGCTTATCAAAACCCCACACTGAAGAGAATTGGGCATAAATCTCACCGGCATTTTATTTTTGTAATTTACACGAGGCTATATTCATAAAATTCATGCATATTGAAGTCACGCGAAGTGCAGAGTTCGTATTATCATGTCTTCCACAAGAACGAGTCTGAATGCGCTATGAATTTTAGAAGCTATTAAACAAATCGAAGTTTTATTAGAAATTTGTTGAAGTTTTGGCTTAACTGCTGTTTTGAAAAGCCTGTGTTTTTCTTTTATTTGTCTGTACTCACAAAGCCTAAGCGATTGTATGCAGGTACCCTCCACGCAAGATTGTGTATGAACAATGTTCCCGTAGTCCAAGAAAAGGGGATTCAACAATGAGAGTTTCTTAAGAGATTGAAATTTCTATAGAGCGGAACGGGCGTTTTTTACGTTATGTGCTCGCGACGACAGTGATCCAGGAACATGTAGTGTTGTCGTTTTATGACGAATTGTGCCTCAAAAGGTTGAATTAATACAGCTTTTTATATTTTTTGGGGAATAAGTCCTTTGAAGGTGTTGACTCGAACGTTAAACGATTTTGTCTGAATAGGTGCAGTCAATAACCGTCATATAAGGAGACGTTACGGCTTGACTGACATTTTCATATGCACTCCTGGGATGTATAATATGAAAGTTCCTCAACACCATAACAAAGGAAAACATGATCCGAATTCAAATACTAAAAGCAGATATTGGTAATAACTGAGCCATGTCTCCATTTACATAACAATAGCGAAATCGTACATTCCGAACTCATTGTAGCGTTTGTCGCTGCAGAGGCGGCATTAATTTAATCTGAAAACTAAGCCGTTTTTACAATTTTTCAAAAAAAAAACATCCAGCCCTCTGATGTATAGACTACAATGGGAGATGCTGAAGTCGATTGCCTATTTAGAGCATTGGCCGTCATTTAGAGCGCATTCTCATGCCACCTTTTAGTAAATTTTATCATTAAATCTGTGCACCTTGTTTGGTGTCCAGCTACACGCCAGCGACATGTGTAATTGTATTTAAATGTATAAAGGCTACAAGTTGGGTTCCGAAGCGTCGATCGAAAGTGCACCTGAGCATTTATGTATCACATCGCTCTCATGGGAAATCAATTGATTGAATTTCACCATATGTCTTGCGACATGTTAGCTAAGCGGATGTGACAACAAACTCCAATTCAGCACAACCAATTTTCATAAATTTAAATTGACACCGAAAAATAAAACACCCATTGACAGCGATACCCAAAACTGCTTCAAACTTTTCGTATCTTGTAAGAAAAATAGTCAAAAAAGAAAACGATTTATGACAGCAAAGCTGAAGAAACGAAGACTTAAAGAGATTTTATTTGGTTAATTATCATTGGTGATTTCTTTTTTTAACTGCACTTCCAGAAGAACAAAAGGGTAAAGGACCAAAGGACAAGAGGAGCAACGAGTTATTATTTAGTATTCTCTTGAAATAGTTGTCGCTCGCACAAGAAACTTGTAGTTAACCATTTTTTTCTAAGCTTTAGGTACCTTTAGTCCTTAAAATTAAGCATTGCGACATTTGCCAAAGAATGTTTAAGTTTTCCGTCACGAACTGATCGAAGCGTTGCTCTATTTTTACCAATTAGATTCCGGGTCCGCTTCCTGCGAAATGGGATATCAGAAACAGAAACAAATTCCAATGGAAGGAAGTTTATAAGTTAAATTTGACAAGTCATATTGTTTTGCGACATGTCCTAGCCAAGATATTACGATCTCTGGCGAATTTATACAACATTTCAAGCGACAGTGGAGAGAGTATTACGAGCTCACCATGTGTTCATTCCACAAATCCTGAAATTGTAGAGAACATAGTCAGCATCTGTGACACCAGCGTTGACGTTCTTGAACAGACTTCATACTTGGATGTGCAATCAAGCAAAGTTATCTGCAAATTGTCGTTAAGTCTCTTCACAATTCGAGCGTATTTTCCCTTTAATGATACATTACTCTGTAATTATAAAATCTAAAATACCCCACTGCACACTAAACTTATTAGTGCAGTCACAATGATGAAGTGATACAATGACTAAATGAATATTTTATGAGCACAAAAATTACAGTCCCTTTGGCTTACTTCATGGAAGACAAAGCAACCAAGACAGGACTTTTTGTGATGTTAACTGAGGCAAAGATGTGTCTGAACACCACGTGGACTGCAGCCAACTCCAAGACAATTATTTACAATAATTTATTTGCTTTAAACGGATTAAAATATCATAAATTTATCTTCATAGAAATGTGTGTATACATAATTAAAACTAAAGTTGCCGCCAAGCAAATAAACACTTTGAATCTGAGACACAAAAACCTCAGCCGGTTGTCGGCCGCATCTGAACTATGTTAAGGAACTCTTTGTTTACAATTCTCTTGAACGGTAATGTTTTGATAAACTGCAACTGTTTAACATGATTTTCTATTCCTAATTGCCAATAAAAAGTTAGGCAACAAGATTGGGGCAAGAACCCAAAACATTCGAATGCTGAGATGAATAAAAAAACAGTACGTTTAGAAAATAAAAGGTAACAAAAGTCGTGAGTGAAATGTTTCCCTTATCGTAGAGTAATGAAACCCTAATAAGACTTTGCCTTGGCTCAAAATATTTAATACCATTAGTAACATAAGTAATATGCTCAATTTTCTTAGAGAGTTCCCCCAAAAGGCGCTGCCAAATTTAATAAGCAAATGAACTATGAGAGGATAGTACAATAAAGTAGGTAGCCTTAGGGTCCTATGAGATTTTATCTGCACGTGTGATCATAATTGAACTAAGCACTAGTGGGTAGCCACGGTTTCCATCTGCCACTCCTCATTAGCATCATAAAGAGAATTTCTATTAAAAATGAAACACTTATATGGTGTATGGATACATTTTGATTAATTTCTAAACGTTTGTTATTCAAATTCTCCTCTAATATCCTGTGAAAAAATAGAGCATGAGACGATATAATTAATGACATTAGACCACTTTTTAATGTTTGTAGTTGCAGTGTGCATAAACGGCTGCTTGCACCCAGACTGAAAGAAACCCTAGCCTCAATCGAACCGCTTTTAATTAATTTGCAGCCCCAGGTGTTTGGGGTTTAAACGCTCTAGTAAAGTGTATATGAGCATTTCATGTTCGCCCGCAGCCCCATGAATCCATTGGTAACATGTTTTTATTCATTACATACTGTTGTGATTGTTTGATTTTCCTAGTGGCAATTCATGCACATTTCGGTATTGCTCATTTGCAGTTCGGATTTGTTAAGAGAGGAATAAAATTTGACGAATGATCGAAATAAATTGACTTCCACTCTGGACGGTTTAATTAGTCGAGGTTTTGCAGATTAATTAATTCAAGCAGAGATTGGAATTTTAAAATGAACTTGTTTTACTTTTTACAACAGGGCATGCAAGCAAAATGGTAATTTAACCAGCGCAATCTCGGAATCTAATTTAAAAACATTTTATTGCCAACATAAAAAATAAGTAGGTCTTACGCAGGTCGTTTTTATTAAAGCTTTAATATACGCCCGATAACTACTTCTGGGTTACTCAAAGAGTAGCAAAATCAATACGTAGTTCCTCCTTTTTCCTATTTTTTCCTCATTTCTGGTGACTTATAATTATAATTATAATCTTGATAAAGGTACGCAATTATTTATATCATGAAGTTAGTAGTCATGTAGTCATGTTCGAACTAATTTATTCAGATTCAGGATAATCCTATTAAATCCTAACTATCCTATTTACTTCAATTCACGCAATTTAAAATAGATTCAAAGTCCTTCAACACACACAGCTGGAAATCTTTCTGATGTCTGCTTTTATTGCTTTCACATTGAATAAATTCTTACTTGTAATAAACATGTTAACGTCAACTAAAACCAGTAACCAATTAAAACTTATGGTTGTGAAAAACTAGAAATTTTTACTTGTAACTTCATGTGTTTCATAGTTGTTGTGAACATTCGCCGGTAAGCACAAATGAATTACGTCTTATTGGTCTAATTACATTTTCCGCTAGTTTAATGAAAGAAGACAAGTCTCTGACGCAATTAGGAGAAAACTTGGCGAGAAAAATGTGTTGAAACCTTGAAACTTTTATTTTGCCACAAAACGGGAATTCATTTTGGTAAAAGTGGCAATTTTTTTGGAACCTCATTTTAGGAGAATGCTTTTGCTCAAGTATCCATGTTGTAGGAAGTGTAATTTCACAGAGTAACTCTCGAGTGTCTGAAATTCATTGTGTGGTGCGGAAAAGTTGTAAGGAGCAAATAGTTTGTCTTTCACCTTTCACGAATATGACACCTTGCTTGGCATTCAGTTTAAGTTTGTAAGGGTCGGTTTAAAATAAATATCTACTTTTTTAACTGAACGGTATAACGTATCACGTTTTACAACTGATTGCAACTTCATTAGGCCAAAGCATCAATTAGAAAAAAAGGACGGTTGGCAATCTTAGTGGAAACTTGGAGACGTGAAAACTCTACAAAATTTGCACAATAAGTTATGAGTGAAATTTGTTTCATACGAAAGGTTGTTAATTTAGTTTTTGCCAAGATCCTGGGGAAATTATTCCCTTCATTTGGTCGCAACCACGCTGCACCAGGAATGCAAACTCATTTGAAACAGAGACAGCATCGCTCGGTGCCAGCCAGCATTCTGCGAGAAAAATAACCCTGGGAATGTCTCTCCGGTAGGGTGCAAGTTAATTGCAGAAGAATTACTTTATTTGACAATTCGAATGTAACATTCTCTGACAGACGTAATTTTGTGTGCACTTATTAATTCGGTCGTTGCATGACGGGGTTTGTCTGTTGGTACCAAGCTCGACTTTGCGCGTAAATACGCGATCATTCAACGTCCATCAAACTGTCAGACTATGAGAGACGCACGCACAACCATCTCCTCACTTCTGGAGCTTAATACATCACCTAGACGGGATATTGCTTCTGTCGGGCCGGTGCTGTGTTGCTCTTTACAGCAAATTGTTTTCCCATACTTTGACATCGAGAAAACTGTAGATCTGTACCATTGTCTCAGATGTGATGAATGTTGGGTTATTTGTTTCGCAAGACAAGTTGCGGATGATGCCGGGATACGTTTTCTATTCGACTTTTGTGCCCGTTTAAATTATAGACTTTTATTTATCTTGGCGAAAAATTGCCTGTCAACACGAAGAATTCAAGAGTTCGCGATATGTTGCTCTAATATATCACCTCAATCACTACCGAAAATATTGGCTTTTATCTACATTTTTTGGGGAATTTAAGAGCTCGTGATCAAGTCAAATTTGTCTTGGGCGAACAGAAAGAAAAATTCCACGATTGGCCTATATTTCACTGTCTTATTTTTCAAATTTATATTTACCTACATAACTGTGGAATATATGACTTATATGAGTATGTGATGGAACTGCTTCAGCCAGTAACACACCATGTAAAATATTTATAGCAGAATAAGTCACAAAGTACAAACACATGTCACGTTGAGTAAGTAAACATTTTCTTTGCTGTAAAGCGTGATCCATCGACAACTAGGAATTGGAGAAGCCATTTGCGACCTCGACAACCTATCGATTTCTCATATCCGATCGTCTTTTAAACGTGTGATGTTTACTTTACTTGTGTTACTTGAACCCACAGCCCTAACACCTCGTAATCTACTAGAAAAATGGATCGGGATTACAAAATAATATAAAGCGTGAAAGGAAACACAATATTGTTTCCTTCTACCTGCAACAAACTTTTGCACTCATACTACTTACTTAACTTTGCTAGAGCGAGTTTTAAAAACTAGTTTTTTGTATATCATTTTTTGGCCGAATTTGTTGTTTGTGGCCGAGGCGTTAGGTGAGGCCAAAAAAGCACTCTAGGCCGAGGTGCACACAACGTTTTTTAGGCGATGATCACAGCAGAATTAAAGAATTTGATAACAAGACAAACCAAAAACCCATCTGTCAAATTTAATAGCGTTGACAGATCGGTCCAAGAAAGTGACAGATGAGTCCAAGAAAGTGACAGATGAGTCCAAGAAAGTGATAGATGAGTCCAAGAAAGTGACAGATGAGTCCAAGAAAGTGACAGATGAGTCCAAGAAAGTGACAGAAGTGTACAAAAAAGTAAAATTTGACAGATGAGCACAAAAAACGAAAAAAAACGCCTAAAATAGTAGATTATTTTATAAGGGGTAAATGTGATAGTTTATGTGGAGAAGCTGAATGTTTATTTTGCCGAATGCAATGAGACAAATAATTCAGCTGAGTAAAGAGCAATTTTGAGCAACACTAATTTAAAGGTAAATGAATAAAATAATCAGGAAGCTTTGCACGTGAATCATTACCATAACAATGCTCATAAGCAAACGTCAGTCTTGGAATTTTGTGTTGAGATTTTCGAATGTGTTGAGTATTTTTTAATTTAACTAGTGCAGTGACTCCCGTTTCACAATGAGGGAATCATCACCTCTTGAGCGAAGCAGCAAAAGACACAAGAAAGTGAAAACAATGGTACGTCATGATGACAGACAAAAGTAAAAATCGCTTTATCTCATAAAAACTTTTTACCCCAGTCCGGAAAAAGTGGTCTGAGAACTAGATCTTTTACCTGAGACATTCTGTCATAAAATTGTCAGTTTTGTGACGTTTGCGGATAAAATATATTTATTTTTGTGAAGTAGGTTCACTAAAATTTTTGGCAAAAACTTTGTAAATTTTTAATTTTATGAAACCCTAGTAGTAATACGTAAGATGAACAGTAGAATTCTCTGGAACAAACCGTTTTGCTCTGCGACTTTTAGTTTTCGTGTCATAACTCATAAATAATAACTTCATAAATTTTTTTAGTGAAAAAAAAATGTCTATGTAGTCGGAACCGTTGCCCGGAGCGGCTCCGGGTTTTTACGAAAAAATAGATAATTTCAAGCGCATTTTGATGCTTTTTTGATTCTTGGTCTGTCATAGTTTCAGAGAAAACTGCCAAAAACATGTCAAAATTTACACTTTTTTTCACTTTTCAAACGCTGATACTGTGAAATTGGAGTTAGCGAAAAATGTCAAGTACCATTAGAACCGGTTTAAAAAGCTCTAATTCCCATTTCAGTTCATAGTAGAATTGCAACAGCGCATTTGAATTTTTCGGAGTGAAAATTAAAACATAAACACAAATCCCAGCGACACGTTTTGAACTAAGAAAACCCACCAGAATCTCTCAATTTGTGCTCCATTTAACTCCAAAAAAATCAAATGCGCTGTTGCAAAATTTTACTACGAACTGAACTGGCATAGGTTTCAAGACGATATCTCGAAAAAACTTTTTTATTGTCAAATGCCTATTACGGCGACACTAAAAGAGCTAGGAGAAAACGCTTTATTCTATCGTAAAGAATACACTAAAATCTATCGGATAGGATGGTAATGCTAACCTATGTAAAATTATCCGGGGAATCGGTTTTGCCGTCGAGAAAATCGACAAATTTACAATAATTTTTTCAGTTATTTTGCTTACTTTTTTTACATTTGTTTGCAATTTTCTCGAAAAGTATTACTCGGAGAACAATCTTTTTTTTTAAAGATAGATAATTAAAAAACGATAATAAACTTTATAACCTCTAATACCTCTAATAGTTCCGAAGTTATTGCTCGATAAATGTTAAATAAAATAATAAATAAATAAAATCGAACAAAAATTGAAAAAATCAAACATCACAAAATCAAAGCAATTGACTTTTTTGCATTTTTAACAACTTGACAGGGTTGTAAAGGCATAGAAAAGTCCATAAAACTTTGGCTAGAACAAGTTAAAAAACAAAATTATCAATTTTAGGCAAAAAATTTCAAAATCAAAATTTTAAATTTTGTGAAAAGCTGGTGTAATACGTTAAATCAGCTGCAGAATTCACTGGAACAAACAGTTTTGCTCTACGACTTTTAGTTTTTAAGTTATGAATTTTATATGAATATCCCGGCGCATCCACCATTTTTCAAGTTAAAATAATTTCAAAATAAGTTCTCGAATTATCTATATCCCACTTCAGTTTATTGTTGAATTTTGCAACAACACATTTGCATTTTTGGAGTTTTTGGTAGGTTTTCTTGGCTCAAAATTTGTCGCTGGGATTTAGCTTAACACAGAGTTCTTTTATTATACAGAAACTCTTAATTTGTGCTTTACTTCACTCCAAAAAATTCAAATGCGCTCAGAAAATTCTACTATGAAATAAAATGGCATATAGTGTGTAATACGACTTTTAGTTTTTAAGTTATGAATTTTTTTGTTGTTTTTGTTGAAGGATTAAGTATTTCTCCATGAAATGGCTACCCTAATTGTAGGCAAAAAATTTTTTAGTTTTCTGGTTATAACATCCATATTTTGAACATTTAGTATTGATGGTTATTATATACATAATGTTTTTATTTGACGTGGAAGACTAGAGGAACTTATTTTTTTTTATTATTTCATTAGAGTTTATTGGAACGTGTGCCATAGCATACAGAATCGCCAACTTGTACACATCCTGATATTTTTTAGATTTTTTAGTGAAAGAATAAATTGAAATAAGGCTGACAATAAATTTATAGTAGGTATTTCTTAGGTTTACGTAAATAACATTATTAGTTTTTATTTGCATTTCAACTTTTTATGTGAATTCGTTCCGGTGTCACGAAAAGCGTTTCTTGATCCTTGTGAATCATTAGTAATCGTCTAAGCCTTAAATGTTGCCACTTGCCACAGTCTCTGTTTTAACAATTACACAACTAATTTGCTAATGCGAGCAACAACTGATAAACTCCTCCTCCAGCTTCATCAAACTGCCATGAATATGAGCAAACGCACACTCCTGACATTTGTATTATTGCGCTCTGACTGACAGGTGATAGATTAGGTTCGTCAGCAGGGAAATGTTTCTAATGTGGCTCCCCCGACTTGCTGATAGATGCTGACGGATGTACACTTTCCTCCAGCCTCCAACCGCCTGTGTACAATTCGTCCAGTATACATAATTTAAAGCGCTATCACCAAGTTCAGCTGATAGTGAAGCATCGCGACACTCTTGACTTTGACTAATCGCAGCCTCTCCACAACAATCGCGAACGAAATGTTCCATAAATCTTTAATTCTTATTACGGAGTCGGTCCACCGAAGAGTGATTATAGAGGGTTTCCGTGTATTTTTCTACGAAATAAATTACAACACGAAAAAGTTAATGCGTTGTAACTTTTTCAGGGAGCTTCCTAAACCACTTAAAACTTCGAACTGCTAAACTGCTGAGTGTACTCTTATTTCAGAACTAAATAAGCTCGGTGTACATGGATTTAACTCTACCTGTGTACACTTATCCTCTTTGAAATTTTCGCCAGTAAAATGCTTGTTGGCCGCGGTCCAGATGCGTGTAATTTCCACGATTTTTGTCTCCCAATTTAGCGATAAACCTTGTTGGGTCTACAAAACTTTTTGTGTTTCAGTAAACCGAGCAAGTATTGTTCGTAATACCATTAAATAGAACATCTGCCTCATATTGAATCTTGATGTCTCTCTTGAGTACTAAGCACTAAAACACGAACAATTTGTTTAATTGACCTCTCTCTTCGTAGGCCGATGTGGCGGCTTTTCGATCACTTGATTTCCCGCGAGTGCAATATAAACCTCCTAACATTCGGTCCGTCAGGTGTTCAGAACTACCACAGTATCTGATCTATTCCCAGACTAGTTTACCTCGATGCAAATTTTAACACAAAGCTAAGGTTGCCATAATTTAATTCGACTTATTACTGTCTGTGCTGCATTAGCGACTACATCACTCGAACAAACCTCTAAGGCTTTGTTATTTCACCACCAATTTATCAAACAGCTCCAAGAACACATTTTTACCAAAGTGCAGAATTTCGCTCGATTACTTGTAAATGGATAATAGTTTGTGGAGTCTGCAAGTTGAGATTGTACACAGCGGCTAAATACTTGCATTAATTAATCAGATAATAGGGGCATGTCAGGGGACATCTTCAATCAAAGCACTATAATTAATAGCTCTAATATCACTAGAACTAACACCATCTGCCACGACTATTTAAAATTCATAGCTGTCATCTATTTCACCATCCATCAACACAATATTGGCCCAGACAATTAACAATTTCCCCATATATTTACTAATGAAAATTCAAACAAACGACCCTTATTTAATCAGTTTGCCCATGAATCACCCACATTTATTACTGGTCATTGCACAATTTTTTAATTGAAGCGAAAATCATTAAATGCGATAAGATTGATAAGCAATAGTATCAATGGCGAATTGACTCGAAAATGACCGAAACCGTTCCATTGTTGCAGAAACAGAGTAGTGCAATTGTTCCTGCAACCGCCATTTGCAGGAGAAATGGTTCTTTTGTTCACGGTAATTGAATCTGCAGACGATTGTTTGGTTCAGCTTTGCCAGATTGTATAAACGTTACCTAGAATCGAAATCAATTAGCCTCAAGTTGTTCCTTGTATTCAGCCCCTGCTCACACTACACAGAGAGCAGAATAGTTAGTTTTCTTTGGAAGAAACTACTGAATGATTAATTAAACATTATCCACTTTGTAGTCTTGCATGTTTCTGCAGAACTGCAACTTATTTAAGTTGGGAAGTCATCTCTGTATAAGAAAATCTTTCAAGGGGATTCGGTAATGGAAACTTAATTATGTTTTTTTTTGGCTTGTTCTGCAACAAAGATTGATTTCGTCCAGGCAGGCAATACAACTTCTAAAGTTTTTAGCATTTGGTATTCCCACCCTTATATAGCATTTTTAATTAAAATCATAAATTTTTAAAGTTGCATTTCCACAATTTTTTAAGCTTTCCACTCTAGAGCTAAAATGCTTTTATCTTATGTTTTTGTTTTAAATAAATGATCATCCAAACTGTGTAAAAATTTCAAATGAAAGGGTCCAAGGAAATTTATTTGTGCCATCTTCTTGTGTCTTCTGGCTAACGATTTGTAATACAAATAAGTGTAGAAATTGTCAATTATCATTATTGATTATCAGTAAGATAGAGAAAAAACATCAAATAGTAAAAGAAACCTTTTGAATGTTTTGGTCTTTTTAGTTTTAGACTTACTTGAGATTATCCGATGAAATGGCCCTAATTAATTTTTGGAGAACATTATTCCAAATATTCTTTTGTTGACAATTAAAATAAGGATACTGTGGTAGAAAATGGCTTAGGGCGGGTTAAAGCCCCTTAGTCAACTTTATTTTTAAAATGTTAAGGTTTATACAGAAAGAAAGCTAAAGAATAATGTAGGAAAATTCTAAACGAACCTCCATATAGAAGAATTTTTAAATGATGCAGACTGAAGACTTAAAGAGAATTTGGAGAATGTAGAAGAAGTGTTTATAACATAATTTTGAATACCTATAGTCTACAAAAGAAATCCAAAGAATAATCTGAGAAGAATAAATGAATTTAAAGTTCTAAAGTTGGATTTAAAGACGACTTTAGAAAAGAAAAAACATAGAGAAGAGTACAGAAACAATTATGAAGTACTATAGTTTTTCGTTTTGTTATTATCTAGAAAAATTCTAAACGAATCTATAGAAAAGTTTTGAAAAGCCGCAGAGTAAAATCTAAAATAGAACTTTGTGAATGTTGAAAAAATATAGAATAAGGTCTTTATAAAATAGTTTTGAGTGGAATCTATAAAATAATGGTAAAGAATGATCTGGAGAGGAATTTATAAAAGAATATAAAGAAGAGTCAAGATTTCATATCTAAAAACTGCTTTAGATATGAATCGAAGAAGAATATTAAGAAAGGTCTAGGGAAGAATAAAGAAACAATGCTAAGAAAAATTCTTAGAAAAATCTGAATATTTCGCAAACACACAGATTGAAGTCTAAAAGAGAATTTGAAGAATGTAGGAAATGTTTATAAAAGAATTTTGCCTGGAATCTATGAAACAATAATAAGCATCAGGAGAAGATTTTATAAAAAAAAATCTATATAGGAGTTTATAAAATATTCCAAAGAAGAATTTCAGGCTACAGATGGCTTCGCTAAAGATTTAGAGAAAAATCTTAAGAAAGAATCTAGAGAAGAGTACAGAAACAATGCTAAGGAAAAATGTAGAAAAATTCTAATCACTCAGTCTTTTTACTATTTTATGTTTCTAAAATCGATTCTTATTTAAAGGGGAGTAAGAATTTTTAGGCAAAATTGTGGTATCTTTTAAATATTCTACAACAAACTTAAGTGTGAGAGAGATTTCTGGGATTACAGGGAACATGTAGATGAAGTATATCCTGCTAATAGTATTAACCTGTTGCGAGGATTGAGATTTGTGCGATTTGCATTGATTTGATTTCCATAGAACGTATTTTACGGCGAGAGGGCGTCGAAGTTTATCTTTTGTTGTACAAATGATGCTTGCTGGGCATAAATATAGGAAAACGCATTTTAGATATAAATCGATAAAGCCAACTAACCCGTAACCCACAACTCGGAAAGAAGCTTGAAGATGACGAATAGAATTGAGAAAAGAACGTGAGCATCTCGAGTGGCGTGGAAGTGTCTATAGATAGCGACTCCTCATTACCGGTTACCCCAGGCACTGCAAACGTGCTTTATTATTCCACCACATCAGTGATTCAGCAGAAACCGCGATGCGCGAGCTTTCCAATGGACAACATTTTTCTCCAAGAGATTTCGCCATTCAGCCGTTTCCGCTGAATAAATTTAATATAACTCATCTATCTCATATTACAGAATTGTTTTCGCCCGCTCTCGAGGATAACTATTGACCCCGAAATGCGAAATCGATAACAATAATTTCAGCTAACGACATATTTTGTGGACCCAACATCGCTACTTAATAATCTCGAACATATTAATTAACCGGAGCTATACTACAACGTTTACCATAACTCAGGCATGCTCCAATGAGCTAACAGGTTTAACTTTGCCCGGTTGACGTGAACAAGAGCGGAATACGCTACACCTCCCCGTAGAGGACATTAATAAAGAGGCCAAAATCTGAGAGCTAGTCGCTGGTTACCTTCATTCATTATGCTATGACCAACAAAAGGTTCAATCTGTTTTTTTACGTAAATTACTGCTTGCGTCACTGGTCAAAAATTAAGAAATCAATTACTTTCGATTACGTAAATAAAACGCTACGTAACATTTTACTGGGCAAGCCCTAAAAAATTATTTAAGCCCCATAAACCTTTCCAGGTATTTTATGTCACGTTTTGAGACTTTTCCCGGGAGAAATGTCCTCCATCGCACATACAAATAGTGCTCTTGATTTCGTGGGATAACCGCTAAAAAATTCCGCCATTTGGAAAGTAAATAATGGATAGGTTGGGGCTGAAAACGTCACGTTTCGTCGTGTAACCGTCATACCCGCACTACACAAATCACATTGGATAAATCAATGAGGTACATGGGGCTAATTTTAAGGGGCCTAACTGAATCATACAAATACTGAGACAATCAGATCAAAACAGTAGGGTTCCAGTGGCTGCCAAACCTGGCAGGAATATGAGTCAGCCCTCCCCCTAATACCTTAAGCCACCCCCAGGGGTCAATTGAAAGCGGGCGAATTCGCATGAATACGGAGCTACAGATGCTGCGGATTAAAAAAGTTCATACAAACCCAGGCTTGTATTACACGCAAACGAGATTTAAATTTTTAATGGCTGTTGTTCACGTTTTATTTTTATGATAAAAAAGCTGGATGCCTACCTTGAGCTTGTTTATGGAATTATGGCTCGTAAATTTTTATATTTCGTTTTTAAACAGGGATGCTGTCAGGTCGTATAATATCCCGTCGTATTTGTTCGAGTACTTGAATAAGCTTCTTAAATTTTGAATTGCGCGGTAATGGTTCATATGCTCCCAGCTGCAGAAATTGCGCTTTAATGAAATATCGCTTTATAAATAAGTCTTCCACGGGTTTGCTGATGCATAATGAATTAATAAAATGAAAATAGAAACTAGACTTGGTCTTCTTGCACCTAATTGTTGGTGTTAGAGTTCAGACTCCCTGCGGTGGGAATAATTAAACATAATTATACCTTAATGCAGTATACGAGTAGCAAAGTTTATTTAAAAAAAAATTAAATGGAAGTTTAGCAGTTTGGATTGTTAGTTTATTGTCAAAGACTCAGGAAGAGTTAAAGGTCTTTTAGCAAAGACATATTTTACGATTAGCTGTGGCCTTCCCAAGAGACATACAAGTCGCTCGTTTGTCCGTTGCTAAAAGCGAAAGCATGTTGTGCTTTGAAAGATACCCCGAGCACATGTTCTCGTTTGTTGCGGTATGGAAGAAACTACACCATCAAAAAACCTGAATGAAATACCCAAAACTAGTTGCTTTCACAATGAAAAAAGCAAACTTTCTACAGAAAATTAAATGTTCAGGTGTTCGGTCTCCAAAAATATATACAGTGTGTTCCAATCCAATTTCACATTAGAACTATTCTGACTTCTAGTAGGTAAAGACAGATATTGATCTGACATTTAGGACACATCATAATCCATTAGGCTCAATGAAAATACTTTTCAAATAACAGCACTTTATATTATACAGACAACTTCTTTTTTTACGGAACAAATTGTTTTTGGTTGTTTAGGGCAGGTAATAAACTACACTTTATATTATTAGCGACGTTTCGATTTTAATTAAATCATCATCATCATCATCATCATCATCGTCTTGCTTGAAGGTGACATGGCACGAAGTGTTCGTGCCATGTCACCTTCAAGCAAGACGCATCAATATTGCTGCCTGATGATGATTTAATTAAAATCGAAACGTGAAAAATTTCAAGGGCACAAATGTCAATGCAAAAAAAAACTTTTTTTTATTGTTTTTTTAGATAACTCGAGTTATTTTAAAAGATTTTTTTATCAGTTTTTCTTATACCAAACTTCAAAACTCGATAAATTTATTATGTTTAAATTATTTTGGGGTAAGTATAATTTGAAGAAAAAGCCCAAATCTCACAAATTTCAAAAAAAAGGAACCGAATACACATTTTTAATAATAATAGATAATAATAATAATAAACAGAACGTTTAAACGAAACACACGAGTAATTTTTAAAAAAATCTATGCTCTTACAATAAAGATTACATGAATAAAGAACATTATTAAAAGGAGAATGCAAGAAAAAAATTAAATGTAGAAGAACATTTGAAAAAGTTCAATTACTTATAACTTGATTTATGCAAAATGAATTGCTCCAATTTTTCTTTTACTAAATCTAAGAAATTTGCATCAATATGTATGTAGCCCTATACCCATGTTTGGGTATATATGATAAATTCAAGTTATTTTAACATCATAACTCATAACTAGTCATAGCTTCTCTTCGTATAGGTTTTCTTAGTTTTTGTCAAATTTGAATTTTATGGATTTACTTTGTATTTACGAAACGTTTAACAAAATTCTGAACACAACTTGACATGTGCAAAAGAGCTATGATTAATAATAAAATTTCCGCAATGTTAAAAAACTCAAAAGAAATTGAAATCGAAAGAACGTAAGCTTTCGCGGCTAAAGTCAAATGAAGATCTAGATCTAGATTACTATGCCTTATTCCCTTTTCCTTTCTCTCTCTCTTATTTTCTCTCTTCTCCTTTGTCCTGAAGATGCCCCTTACAAGAGCGGGCGAAAGTCGACATTGTCTGCCAAATTAACGCGGTCTAACCCAAAAAGACCTAGATTTTAAATTGAAATCGTTGCAGAATTAAATTCTCCTTGATTTAGTAAAGAAAAAATTAAACATTTCATTTGGAAACATTAAGTTGTAGGAAACTTCTTCAAAGGTAACCTCCAAAAGGGCTTTGTTACTCTTTTTTTAAAAACTTGAAAAGAACGTTAGTATGCTTTTTACGATATGATAAACAAGTGTTTTTTCAAATTTCGAAAAACGGAAAGAGAAAATAACGTTTCAAGAATACCGGAAATTTTTTTAACACTGCGTAATGGTAAATAGGGTAAAAAATGTTATGAAGTAATGATGTGAATTTTGATTGCGATTTTGATTTTGATCAAACATTAAAAAGTTAATTTTAGAATCAACATTCAGCAAATTCAGGCATGAAATTATGCTAAACCATACATTTTTGACTTTATATTACGAAGTCAAACTTGCTTTGCATGTATTAAGAAGTGTCGGCAAACAAGAGGGTGTGACTGAATTCATTATCATCATGCAGCTACTTATCTCGGCAAAATTGCCTTCCAGGATTTTTGCAATCGATTGTGGCTACGTGGGGTGTGTTGACCCAGTTGCAAAAAGCCATTTGAAGAATTCTCGGCATGGCACATACATGTATTTAATAATATTTGAATAAAAATTAACAGGCACGTAAAACCACGAGCTCACACGCAGCGTAGTCCACAATTTGTTTTCGTGTCAATATTTGAAATGTAAGCTTAGATATTTAAATTAGATGTCGGTAGCGGGAAATGCAAAGTATGCAGTTGGGCTGATGTGAATTTTTTAGCGTGCAGGAATCTGGGCTTAACACACGGGAATATCGCGTTATAAAAATGGCATTATTCGGATGATCACGCTCATACGCCGATAGGGGCTGAAGTAGGTATACGAACTCGTCCGGAATTTTCTAATTAAATCCGCCCGCTGCATAAAAGCCGTTATGGAATTCATACCTGAGAGCGAACAACTGTTTGACATAACAACGCGGTTGCTTTCATTACATTCCCTGTTTGCAAAGCCCGGATTGTTAAAAAGCAGAACTTGCGTGGAATTTCAAATTCAATGGATGGACTGTATTCCTACGAGTGCAACATGTTGCTGGATCTAGAGTTATTTTGTTAAAACACAAGAAATCATGAAAAACGCAGTAATTAACACGTATGTGCAAATGACAAAATGAAGTCGCGGGTTTTTCATGCCGGAACGGATGTAATGCATAATTGGCGGCAGCTACCGGAAAATATCAACATGCACAGGGTCTGGAAGCTTTACATTCACATTTTTTTAAATTACTACACAGTTCCAATTAAAACTCCTTAGGATTAGAAGCATATTGAACATGATGCTTTAATAAGAAAAACTTTTTCCATATTTTTTTAAATAAAGACATCAATTAAAAATCAAGAATATTTTCAAATTTCAAAGTTGCTTTAAGAGCTAATAATTTTCTATGACAAAGGTGACAAATAGAAAAAAAAACTTCCAAAGTTGCCGAAGAAATTAGAAACCAATTCTCTCCTGCCAATGAATTAACCAGTAATGTAAAAATAGTATATTATTATACGAGTTGTACAAGACAATCCATTGTCGAACGAGAGGGACAAGTTCGACAAGATGTCTTGTACAACGAGTGTAATATGCTATTTTTTCTATTTCGCCTTTATTTATTGAAATTTTTTGTTTAAAATCATTTAAATAATGACCTAATAACTTTTGAGATATTGGGTTGGTAATGACGTATGGGATGAAATGACAGTTTATTGAAAATAAATTACAAATTTCAAATCTTATTGCATTGTTACTGCATATTTGATAGTTTTCTCGTTACTTCGTTTAATTAAATATGGATTCTGATGGATGTTGTGCACTCCTTCCGAGCTGAGAGACATCGTAAACACTGCTGTGAGTAAATTGTTCCCGACGAAGTGCAGTTGACCCGGCTTCGCTGTGAGTTTGACGATGACGACAGTCACGCGATCGCATTCAGTAACCAAAGGGATATTCTTCTGGGCCAAACACAAGATAACCAAGTTAACTATCTAATACTTACGTTCAATCCGACCCAATTCTGTAGCATTTCTGTTGTACGACATTGAATATAAAAATTGGGAGGTTTGCGGTTTGACAGAACTGACAGAAATTCATTACCAATCATAACAAAAAAGTTACTATTTCAATGAGACAAAATTTCATTTTGTCTAACTGTTTCCCATGACAACAGTTGCACAAAATTGCATTTTGTGTATGCGAAATAGAAAAAAATCTTTAAAAGCGTTATTACGTACTGAGTTGCTCAGTTGTTAAAGAAGCATTTCCCAGTTTACCACTACCTAATAAGTACCTAATTACTAGGTGGGCTGCGGTTAAATGCCGCAATATTTTTTTTTATTATTAAAAAATTAAAAACTCAATTTTAGGATTCTTTGGCGAATCTACTGCTATTCTATTAAAGAAGCCGAAAAATGTTTAAAACATAATGTAATACCAAATCAATTAGTGTTTAGTGCAAGTAATTTTCCGTACAAGAGCTGCTTTTGAATGAATTAAAAAAATTGGTAAACAAATGCCATAGAAAATTATCAGCTGGAGAATTAATTTTTACAAAGCTTAACTCAGTTTTGGATTAAAATAAAGTATTTAAAATTCTGTCAGTGTTTAACTTTTTGTCTTGTTTAATTTTTACATAAGTACCAAGTTTATAAGCGGGCGCAAGTGACCCACCAGACCCTGAATCCCAGGTAGATAAGAGGCTTGATCCCGGATCGGGCGCATCTGACCCACTTCAGGTAAAAAGGCGCAAGTGTCCCGGGCGCAAATGTCCCTACTTCATATGTAGTACCCCTCGTTTGTGGTCATGTCACACAATTAAAAGTTTACAAAAAATTTAAATTTATAATTTAAAGTATACAAAAAAGCGCACCAATGCACGCTTACACGCTTACCAACAGTCCCTATGCCATGTTCCTGCCCGATGCGTCACTCTTTCGTTGTGTGTCAAATGTCACAGACGTTCGGCAAATAAAAAGAGAATTTTACAGTGAAAATTAAGTTGTAGATCCACAAGAAGGACAGTAATTGCCGCAGTTTACGAAGGGCACAGGACAAGACGGGCGTGGCCGTAAAAATCCATTTGAAAACTGGCGTTTTCTCGAACAGCGTGGTTCGCTTTGACCAGAAGCATCGACGGATTCCGCAGAATTCGGGGTGCAGCTATTTACAGCTGTAGTGCATACAGTTCTGGGGGTCTTAGACTGGCACTATTCCGGTGGAATACCCATTCGCTTTGAGGTTGCTAAGGGTCCCAGCTTTCCCAGTGCTTAAATTAAACCAAGGGCGAACCTTGGAAGGTGTGGTGTGCAATACAGTTCTGGGGGTCTCAGACTGGCACTATTCCGGTGGAATACCCGTACACAGTCAACCTCATAAGCACTCAACAACTGGACAACTCTTCATTTCACATCTTGTTGGAGGTCTCAGCTTGGGAGTTGAGCTTAAAACCTTGACAGTAACCAAAACAGGTCCGTTTCCATTGCAATTTGCGTTTCGTAGAAGAGAGACTCGCCCGAAAATTACAAAATTGCAATTTTGCAAACCTAACCTAAAAATTGAACCAGAAGCAAATTTTTTTCTGTTGATTACTAATCGCAGAAGATATGACGTGTGGAATGCGTCCAAGGATGACAGTCCGGTGGACCTAGACATTTAGTCACGGATTTGGCAAGAATATTTTTTGTGAAATGAGGTTCATTTTCACAAGTCGCCCAGTGGGAGGCTGATTATTGCCTGCATCCCAAGTGAACTCTTGGACTCTCCAGGATCTATTCAAACGGTCCAGTGAACCCAATCGTTCAATCAGTGAAATCCTGGACTCTTCAGAAACTGTCCGGTGGACCTAACCTTGTGTCACTGAAATCTTGGATTCCTTAGGCACTTTTATTTTTGAAATGAGGTTCATTTTCACAAGTCGCCCCAGTGGGAGGCTGGACATTGCCTACAACCGAATCTAGACTCTCAAGGCTCTATTCAAACAGTCCGGTGGACACAATCTTTCAGTCAGGTCAGGTCAGGTCAGGTACTTTATTTTTTGAAATGAGGTTCATTTTCACAAGTCGCCCAGTGGGCGGCTGGACATTGCCTACAACCGAATCTAGACTCTCAAGGCTCTATTCAAACAGTCCGGTGAACACAATCTTTCAGTCAGTGAAATCCTGGGTTATCTGGTGGACCTAACCTTTAAGTCAATAAGCATTTGGATTCCATAAACACTTTGTTTATGTTTGTGGAAAGAGGTTCATTTTCACAAGTCGTCCAGTAGGCGGCTGGTTATTGTCTACAACTGATACTACAACTCTTAGACTCTCCAGGATCTATTCAAACGGTCCGATGGACCCAATATTTCAGTCAATGAAATCCTGTACTCTCCAGGAACTGTCCGGTGGACCTAACCTTTAAGTCAATAAATTAAATGAATTTTTACGCGCTTTATTTAATTTTGTAAAATGAGGTTCATTAACACAATTCGCTCAGTGGACGTCTAATTGTTGTCGACATCTGAAATCTTGGAGTCGCGATATGGGCCGGTTGTCCTAACCTTTCAGTCAATGAAATTCTGGATTCCTTAGGAACGGTCCTGTAGACCTA
This sequence comes from Tribolium freemani, assembly GCA_939628115.1. Lineage (NCBI taxonomy): Eukaryota > Metazoa > Arthropoda > Insecta > Coleoptera > Tenebrionidae > Tribolium > Tribolium freemani. The sequence continues at coordinate 10,073,593 of OW626785.1, read as the reverse complement.
CCTTTTTTTTTTACCTGGCCTAACCTGACCTAACCCTTTTGCGAACAAAAAATATTCCAATCATTTGGCTAAGGTCTATGGTTGTTGTTTATTACAAGTAGCCCCTCGGTGTCCTTTTGATTGTTTCTACAGCCTGTTCTGGAATCTTGAGGTTTCTTGTATCCATTCAAAACCTCCAGTTCAAAAATTGGTAGCTTTGTGAACACAAGAAATGGATAAAGTGTAGGGGGGCGTTGTCAGGATGAACATAAGCACTTTAAACACCATTTAGATGATTTATTATTAAGATGTCGATAGATTAGAACAAAATCATGTTGATCGTTCGGCAGCTGACTGAGGAGAGAGCTTCTCTCTCATCGCTACCAACCTAGTCGCGGAGGACCCCAGCCAGTGGCGCGAGATATAAATCCTACAAAAGAACAATTTTCTATTACCATCGCTTGAAGAACAGCAAAAAAAAAAGAAGTAGAGCAGAGCATCTAGTTTAGAGCATAGCTTTTCATGAAATAGGGTCCATTTCTTAAATAGTCTGGTAGGTGTTAAACGCTCGTTGTCAACAATCCTCACTCAGATCTTGACCAGAATCCACTAAGCTTGTCTAAAACGAGATTCGAGCTTCGAAACCAAACCAAATTAGAAAACATTAGAAGTTTGACGCATAAGACGAATGCATTGAGACGGTGAACCTATCTTTTTTCCTAACCTTTACAAATCGTCCAGTGGACGTCTGGTTGTTGCCAAGAACCCATATTGGAGTCTGAAAATCGTCAAGATTCAGTGTTGGATTAGAAGACATTTGGCAGCTTCGCGCCCTTAATCTTGCTTTGTTAGGAAGCAATTATTGCCACGTGTCAGGATAACTAACCTGTAAAAATAATTCAGAGGGTCCGGTCGACCAATCTTTTCATGAAGATTTCTTAGACATTGTCGATTTTTTACGGATTACTCAGTGGGCGTACGCTTATTCTCTACAAGGTAGACTTAAACTGTGACTCTCCTGAACCATCTTTTAGGGTCCGGAGTGTCTCTGGAACGTCAACTAATAGAAACCTGAGCTCTACTAAATCTCTCAGTCCTAAAGGAATTTGACAATCGAGTCAAGCCAACCATAGAATTGCGGAATGGTTTTCACATCTCCAATGAGTCGGTACAAAGGGTCGGGTGGATCTATCTCCTTTTTGTTGATAGTTCGTTATGACAAATTTGAAAAATGGGATTTAAACTACACATCCTCATCGGGTGGCCGCAACAAAAAGTTCCCTCTGGATTTGTTTTTGCGCGAATAGTCGGATGAACAAATTCCTTTTATAAACGGTTTCTTAGGCATCCTTTTGGAAACTCAACTCGGTCTTATCGTAAGGACATCCCTCACAACTGACAAAGGAAGAGTTTTGAAACCACAAGTGTGTCCGAAAAATCCTGGCTTCAAGCAGGAGTTTAAGGCTTGTGTTAAGCTTGTTCGTCAAAAAATGATTAGGCTTTGACGATGTTCTTTGGAAAACAAGAAAGGGGGGGGTGGGGTTCTAAGAAGTGAAATTAGTAGGTGTCCGAGTTGAGATGAGAAAGCGGAGTGACTCCAAGCAGCTTTTAGCAGATCCATTGTTAAGATATTCTAAACATTGGGTTCAGAAGCTTTCTATTACTGACCGTGAAGGTGTTTACAACAACAAATCATTTCAACCGAGTTGTTGTGTTGTGACTACTACTAGAAGTGTCTCAGGAGGAGTTCCTCATTCATGTTTCTTGGAATGTAGAATTTAGAGCAATGAAGTTCGACTTATATTCTGATAGCAAACAGGCAGACTAGAGTCGAATAAGGGCCTAATTTCAAGGAGTTACAACCGGCGCAAATCGGTATTGTTATAGCAACGGCGCAAATCTAGCAATGTCATTCGCAACTGCGACTCGCGCAACTTTGCGACCAAACTTGAAATCAGGCTCATGGTCAGGATTCATAAAAAGCTAGGTTGTTTTGTTCATGACAAGGGATAGAATTCTTTTTTTTTAACTCTTCTACAACTGGAAGAGCCTACCTGTCAACGGGAAAAATTCTTCACCTCTAAATGTTATTTGACGTCGCCAGGGTATAAGATAGTTAACCTGAGGTTTACTTAAAACCTGAGCTAAGGCAACAAGAATCATTTCTCTTCACAAATAATTTTGATGAACAAGAAAATATATATACATGTTTTTTAATTAAGAACGACAAATGTACGAAAACATCTTGGTTTCGAATGCCGATAGAGGTTAGCGAGAAACACCTAAAACATAACATTCGATGTATCAAATATGTGTCGTTCGTGAACGATTCGTTCAAGTTGAACGAATCAATTCGATGGCTCGAATAAATTAAACTCATCTCTCAAGTGATTTGTTTCTAGTGATTCAGTGGGTCACTCATAACACAGTACACACAGGTACGCACTTTTTTCGAATATGTACCGATACTAAACGTGTCAACGATGAGCAAATCTCTTGAACGAAAACGAGACGTTTCAAATCTCAGGACCAGGATCCGAACATTTTGAAGCTTTGGAAGACAATTATGTAAAGTTGGTTTTACAGTCATTTAAAGAATTTTAATTGTGAGAAATGACTAGGCATTATGTAATAATTATCTTTGCAATTAAGCATAAATGGCATATGTCTACATCTCTGGTGCTCGTTTCTCCCATATGTGTTATGGGTATATGTTATAAACGTACGTTTACTACTTATCCCTAGGTGGTAATTCACGTGCTCGATTCTTGAAGGTTCGATACGACGAAACAAGTTTGTATCGGACGTAAATGATGAGGCGAGTGATTTATTTGCGAACGAGTGAATCAAATGAATTGATTTACTTAAACGATTCGACCTTCCCTTCACTACTGTGTATGGGTACTTAAATCTTACCACAGCGGAAAAAGGGACCTTTACTACAGGCGGGTAATGTTGATAAAACAAAATTAAAATTTGGTTTTATTACTGGTATTGCCGCCACTATGCTTTAAACATCTACATATGATCTGACGGCAAGGTGCAAATATAATCATAAGATCAAACAAACTTACCTAAGTGAAGTTCGATGTTGATTATATGTAGTACCTTGCCGGAAGATCAGTCCCTCCACGCCCTATGTAGCATTGCGTAAAAAGCATGCTACCCCATAAAAGTGGCGGCAAAGATGCTTTAAAGAAATGACGTATCGGGCAGGAACATGGCATAGGGACTGTTGGCAAGCGTGCATTGGCGCGCTTTTTTGTATACTTTAAATTGTAAATTTAAATTTTTTCTATACATTTAATTGTGTGACATGACCACAAACGAGGGGTACTACATATGATCTTCCGGCAAGGCAAGATCGAACTTCACTTAGGTAAGTTTGTTTGATCTTATGATTTTTTTAACCTTATATTTTTTGCATTTTTGGATATAGCTTTTAACACTGATGCTTTTAAGCCAAATTGTTATTGATTGATTTTGCTTTGTTTTTGAAATAATTTAATTTTTTTACAAAAACAAGCTTTTTAAAAAAAAATTATTACATAAAAACTAAGAATCTTAGAAAAGTAGGACTTTCACCACTTAAAAAAAAGATATAATTTTTTAGCTTACTGCAGTCAAGATGATAATAAAATGAAAAGGTTTGTTGCAATTTGAATAACTTAAAAATTTTAAATAGAATACCCAATTTTTTATTTTTGCATCTAAATGATCTCTAAGTTATCTCTCTAAAAACATTAACAGTTGAGTGTCTCTTGCTGATTACTTAAAAGATATTTAACTTTAAACATTAAAAAAATTATTAATTATTGTTTCAGTAGTCCAAAAGTGAAATTTTCAGCTAATAATAACTTTAATCTTACCCTTATGCCATTATTCGTCATTTATTAGTTTATTACAGTGAAATAACTAAAATTTAATTTTAATATTTTTACTGAATTTTTAAATCCCTTATAAACTCCAACAAATGGTCCTTGGTAGAGTTTCCATGGTCATGTTATGGTTTACTATGGTAACATCAATACTCATGAATAATGTGCATTGTTGCTGTTTTAAACTCAAATATTTTTTTAGTTATTAACTTTAGCCATATGAAACTTTATGTTTTTAGATAGATAATTTAATAATCTTTAAGAAGCAAGAACAAAAAATAGGGTGTTTTTCAAGTTATTCAACTTTTAACAAATTTCTTAATTTTCCTACGTTTCTAATTGCATTGCGCTAAACAATTAGAACAGATTTAAGTTTGAACTTTTCCCTTTAAAATGGTGACAGTCCTCTTTTTCTAAGATTTTTCGTTTTTGTGAAATACATTTTTAAATAAAACGTATTATTGTCAAAAAAATCAAATTATTTCAAAAACTATACAGTATCGACCAAAACAAGTTTAAATCAAAATAATCAGCATTAAAAACTAGGTCAAAAAATTTAAGGTGTTTCATTTGAATAAATATAACTTTAGTGTTTTTTTTAATATTGGGACACCCTGTATATACACCAAAATATTTTAAAAATATGTCTCGGGAACACAGCTACAATTTAAAAAAAAGAAAAAGTCAATATCTCTAATAATAAACAAGTTATGGAGTTTTTTCGGATCGTTGGGACCGCCTGTATAAGCTCAAAGCTCTGACCTGACCTGACAGTTTTGTATTATCTTTACCAAAATATCAACATTGATATTTTACATAAAAAAGAATTTTATAAATAACTTGAACTTACACTATCTCTAATCTACCTGTATAAAATTTGAAGAAATTATGTTTATGTTAATTCTTTAATATTTATATGAAAGTCCGGAGGGATTTATAAGAAAAACTTTTCACATTATGGGTGACTGATAACAAGCCTGCCGTCATGCCAGGTAATAATTAGCCAATGGCGTGCTCGGCTTAGCGGTCGATAAGAGCTCATGCATTATTGCCACCCTACCTGTAGTATAGCCGTACGTAGAGTTTTATAGCATTCTCTTTTCGTGCATCGAAAACTAAGGAATTTTCGGCGTGGAATTTTAATCGGTTAATAAAAATTTAAAAGACATGGCGTTTTATTGTTTGACATAACTACTAAATAATTGAAGGGTGAAATGGACTTTGTAGCAAAATGAATCGATAAGCAACGTCACAACAGAAATTAAATAATAAACAAATCACCATAAATTCAGGATTTCTGTTGTCGGTATACACCTGAAAGGACGGAGCTTACGAAAGCTCCGTTTCACTCTAATGCTAAATTATGCGTTTTGTGACACCTCAAGAGCCACACCTATTCAAGGAAAAATTACTTTTGGTTTATCAATTTTCCGCATTATGTACTTTGCATGTCGCATAATACTCAATAATCGCCATAAACTAGAGATTACAAAGTTTAATAACTCAGCGTTTTTCATTCGCCGCGTTCAACATCGAGAAAGAATCTATTGAAAAACTCAAACACATTTCGGGAGGATTACGGCCAATAATTCAGGATGTTTACAGGGCTCGCCGCCTGGAATAAACTTTTATAAACTTTTGGCTTTGTACGTAGAATTTCATTTTCTATGTGTCAGAATTTGTAATGCTTTAATGCCTCTCCGGCAACGCTGCATGCCCCCGAATGGATCAAACTTTTATATTTCTCTCTCCAACTCTTTCACGCGACTCATAAACCGAGAACATTCTTTCTTCACCAGAGAGGGCTATTACGTACAATCGCATCCAAAGTCATTAAAAATGGAAATCGCATTCAGAACTCACACATTGCTTCCAGCTAAAAAGAGGGAACGTATGACTAAATTAGCTTAGTTTTCCTAAAAACTGCAACTCAAGTTCAGCTTTTGCATTTTTTCAGCTACTACGAGTACAACTTGTTTAATTTCATTTGTCAATACCTGCTGGTTAGAAGAGATAATAACTATTAAATACATTCATACATTAAGTAAACGGTTAATAACTTGGAGCTTTTCTTGGAAGAAAACTTCGAATTGATGATGTGTATTTACTATGATTTTGCTAAACTTCCAGACTTCTAAATATATAAATCCTACAATTTAGAGAGTAGATACTGTCAGCGGTCTGCTCTGCACCAAGAAAAAGTTTCTATCGGTTTGTTACTTTTCGTAAATATTTATTAAAGAAATTCCGGCAGGACCAGTATAAATAATGTACACAATTCTTCCAAAAGAACAATTCTTTGTATGTTCTATAGTCAGGACCATCTATCTATACTTTATCTGAAGAACAAGCTGTTTCCAAATTACTATTAAGTGTTTAATTATTGATTAATGCTACTCCTGGTCCAACTATTACTATACTATATAACAATCAATATCTACTGCTACCAACATACGTAAAAATGGTCTTTCGAGCCGGATTACATACAAATATTCATTTTACATTAAGTACTTCTTTTGCTAAATTAGGGTTAACGATGGGTGATATGAGTTATTAAAAGGTGTCATTAAACTAAATTTTGTTAAATAGTTATTTATGTAACAAGTCCGCAAAATAGTGTTTTAGTGGACGAATCGGATTAAGGACGAGGCGACGGAGGATCCGAGTCCTTAATGAGATGAGTCCGCTAAAATTATTTTGCGGAAGTGTTACATACAAACATTTTTGGTACCAGCTCTCTAAAACAACAAAATTGTAAAATTCTTTACATTTCCAATCCACCCTCATCATAAGTGCAGTCGATCGATAGTTATAGCAACGACTGATTTATTGAAACAATAATCATTATTTTGTCAAATAATAAAAAAATTAGAGTCCGCAAAATATATTAGAGTCCGCAAAGTGTTCCTATGACGAGTTTAAGTACTTGTCCTCTAAAATGACATTTTGCGGAGTCAAAACAGTTCCCAAAGTAACCATTTTAGAGAGCGTCTAAAAAAAACATTATTTAGCTAATTACACATCTATTTGGTTTAGGATTATTCAAAATCAAATAATGTGTTTTATCTAGATATTGGACATACCATCCTTTCTTCAAAGAAACTAATAAGGCAAAGGCAAGTAATACTATAATCCAAAAACCGAGTAAAACTCATATTTCTTTTCTAGAAAAATAACTTGTAGGGGCTAGCTAGAAAACGATATTTTCATTGAATTATTTTTTACAGAATTGATCTATAAACAAAAAGAAATGTTTCTAGAAAAGAAATAAAGGTAGCCTTCTTCTATTCATTTACAATGATCGGTTTTTTTTGTAATTTTAAAATAAAATACCTAAATAATCAGATATTAAAAAAAATACTCCTACTGGAACTTTTATAACCTTTTCTTTTTTGAAATAGTATTTTATTTATACAAAAAAAAACGGTACTACGTCATCTTTGATCGCATGTAACTTCCTAAGGGCCTAATTTCAAGTTGAGTTACAACCGGCGCAAATCATGATTGACATAGTTACGACGCAAATCTAGCAATGTCATTCGTTGCTGCTATGCAACTGCGACCCGCGCAACTTTGCGACCAAACTTGAAATCAGCCCCTTAAAGATTATTTGTGCTGATCATTTTGGAGCATTATACATATTATTAGGAGCAAGTCTCTGTGAAAATGATCTGAAACACGTTGTATGGAAGATTTACCCTAAATTACACTAGAAATAATAAATCATGTAGTCATTGATTTGTTTTTACTAAAATTTGTTTATTTCGAAAAAGTGTCTCATTTTCTAAAACTATAATTTCAGAAATAAGTGCAGCAAAAATTCGAGCATATTTATACTAAGCGATTTTTAAAAATTTTGATCTAGTTATCCATGACAATTACCTCAGCAGTGAAATGTATTGCGTAAAAACTTCAGCATTGCTTTATCTGTCAATATGCCCATAATGTTCACCGAAGAACATAAAAAATGTATGTTGGAATCTTATTTCCGTAATGGACATCGGGTTAACGTAACTGTCGTGGATAACGAGATCAAAATTTTAGAAAATCGCATGGTATCTATTAGCTGTTTCAAAACTATAAAAACGCCAACGTCGCATTTTCTCTCAAAATTAGCTGTTATAAAATATTCATGCACTTCAAAAAAATAATAGCTAATGTAATTTATACTTTCAATGAAAGATAATCATTAATAACTATTTTACAATTTTATCAATCTTATTTAAAAAAATAAATCGGTAAAATGTGACGTTGGCGTTTTTATAGTTTTGAAATAGCTAATACTTAAATTTTTTGTTACTTAGGTGATGGGTACCCATACTTTCAGTTTACTTAAAGGCGCTCATTTTTTAAGAAGGGTTGTGCTCATGCCTGCGTGAGAATATAAATCGTGATGCATAATCCAAGTCTCGATGGCTACAATGCTTTTAAAACCCAGCTTCCCACTCGCATTACCATCCATCACATCCGTTTATACACACTCATTAAAACAGGTGCAATTTACGGATTATAGTCTATAATCCAGAGCAAATCCATATAGATTTAATAATCCAGAGGCTGCATTCTGGTCTGGCCCAGGTGTGTCTCTATGTGAAATTGCGGAAGAGGCTTAAGAAACTCCACGCGTTTGCATAGAAAGTGCTTATGTACTACAGCGAGGGAGTGATTCTGTTTTCAATTTTATTCAAATACAATTGCAAACGTATCTGTATAAAACGGTGGTCTCTTGAATACAGACGGTTATAATTTTAATTTCATAAGTTTGGACACGGAAGAAGAGCTCGCGACATGCTTAATTAATCATTCAAGAAGAGAACTGGGATTTAATTAAACCAGAAGTAGCTTGTTCGTGATGGCGAATATCGCAGCCGCCACTCCAAATGTCTCTGGAACGGCGGGTGCCCGCAGAGACCCGTCAGAGGCGTCGTGGCCATAACTTTGAATTAAAATCTTTCTCCCAGTTTGCTAAGTTTATCGTAATTGAAGGCTTATTACAACTTTTTTCAGCGTTCAAGTATTATCGGTTTATGGGATACATTAAAATTCTATTAGCCGGATGCATTAGCCTAATTATTTACACAGACTGTTTTTTAGCAACACTAAAAGTCAATTAACCAATTCCACTATTTTAAAATAAACAATTTGCCAGCGACGAAAAATGCATTAACTTAATAAATAAACAAATAGTTGAGTCAGTTTTTATCGCCTATAGGAAAATTTTGATCAAGTTGATTAGTGCTTTAGTTGCGTTAATTTAATCATGACCATCGTTTTCTGCAATTAAAGTACGCCTCGAGCGAAATCAAATTTGCATATTTTAAGCAATACGCTGGGAACAATACACACAATACGAACACACCAATCGATGATGCAACAGCTGAAATGTGCAATGGTTGAAAATGAAAAACACTACCATTTTTGTTTATTACTAATTCATATTTCAATTCCAACTTTTGTGTGCAGGCTCACATCAGACTACTATTATTCTAGCATGAAAATTATACAATTTGTTACTGCACAGTCTGAAATTCCCTAAAGTATTAAAACATGAAAAGTTATGCCGTGTCATGAAATATAATTTTGTTACATGGCTGCATTATTGCATGGAGCTGAAATTGACTGAAAAAGATCATTTTTCATTGGATACTGAACACCAGCGAATTTGCAAAATTGTTTCGCTCAGTTCGCGTTTTGGCCTAATTGTAATAAATGGAATTATTTTAATTTTAACTTAATCAACATACCTGCATTTTTAAATTTCCAATAGTAGCTTGGACAAACTTTTCTTAGACTAGTTGATAGGCCAAAGCAAAAGTAGTCTTTTCTCATGTTAACTATGACTTGTGTGAATTAAAAATTAAAAAACACTTTCGTGAATCTACGGTTTCCGAAGAGAAATAAATAGATAAAGAAATATTCAGCTTGTTCGAAGCAAGTGCCAAGTCAGAGAAATTGTTGAAGAAGCTACGAAGAGACTAAGCTTTTAAAAAGCGTTTAGAAAGTGAAAAAGAAATCGAAAAACTGCTATGAAAAAAATCCATGAACTGGTCAGTTAAGTCATAGTCCACTTGATTGCACGGAAATCGACTACACTCAATTTTTGCCTGTGTGGCTTGCTTTTAATTACCATTCAAACGTTTTTTACGTCAAAATAATGATTCACGTCAATCATTAAAATGTCAAAATTGTAAAACTGGAGGAAGGGTGGTCCCTTAGGGGACTTCAAATGAGTTACAAATTTCTACAAATACAGTGTTTAGAATAAAAAAGAGACGGAAGCAAGAAGGCACACTTGTAAAAAAGGTTGGTTCTAGTGGTTACAAATTATCAGTGCCAGAACAGGATGAAGCATTTTTAAATGTTTCAAGGAAAAATCCGTTTGAATCACTTCGCAGTGGTTCCGAAAAAATAATATCGAATTACTACCTTGGCCTGGATGCAGTCTGACTTGAACCAAATGGAAAATGTTTGGGAGTTACTAGACCAATCAATTTGCAACAGGGATTTTAGACCACAAAATGCAGAACAACTATGGAATTCGAATACCGATGCATGGGAAAATTTTCATGAAAACCCTGATTTATTTAGAAATCTAGTTCATTCAATTCTCCAGAGATTAAATGAAGTGTTACAAAAATATGATGCGATGACAAAATATTAAGATTTGTTGTGTTTGTGTTATATTTTCTTGTTATTAAATTACTATTTTCTGCTCTGTTCTTAATTATGATGGGTGATAGCGGAAAATATTTTTGAAAACGTGAATGTGACATGACTATCATAACCTTATTTTATAAAAGCCTTGTTTAAGGTACTGGTACCAGTACCTTAGCCTTGTTCATTCTGTAGAAAAAGCCAAAAATAAAGTTCACTAGATTTTTTAGGTGTAGTCGATTTCCCTACAATCAAGTGTACTATTTGCCAGTCTTGGCGAAGAAGGGTTTGATAAAAAAGGTTCTGAGGCGCAGAAAAGTCGAAAGAATTATTGTAGAGCTAAGTTGATGTAGCTTTTGGATAGTGAAAAACTTGAAAGAGGTTCTGGAAGATTTGCTGAAAGTGCAGTTAAAGAAGGAAAATGAGAGTAGCGAGGAGAAGAATGATGATTTATTAAAGATGTTTGTTACATTGTTTACAAAAAGAAACAAAATGAGGAAACATAACACTGTCATAAATGCTTATTATAAACTGTCGAATGGTGGTAAAGGACGTTCAGCTGAACATAAATGTGCAATCTGATTTTTTCCAAGAAAGTTAATTTTTATTTTTAATTCTGTGTTTCGTTTATACCCATTTACTAAATTGAGATTGAAAAAGTGATTAACTTTTTAGGAGTCGTTAAGTTTGTGTCAAAATTTCTGTGAAAACTGATTCGCTTTCATAATGGTCCTTTCATATTTAATTTTGGCTAATTGTAATATTTTACTGTTGGCATTGTCTCCCTTAAACGGCTTATTGTCAAAATTAGAGCGGAGATTAAGTTTTGCGTCGCCTCGAGTTAAATTATAAAAGCGGAAATCAAAATAGCGCCCAATTAAGACAATTTAAGAGATTAAAAAACAACAATGAGTTTAGCCCTCGAAACGGCTGAGTCAGCCTTCACTAATCCCCTGATTGTTGCTGTGACCACAATGACTGGCACAGGGATTATCCTCCGTAAGTACCCAGCAGTTAGACGATTCGATGCTAGGGAATGTAATGATTGCATACGCTACGGTCTGTAAGTGCTCCTTGATGTTCAAAAACCCCACACACTTCGTAGCTAATTGACTGACAGTATCTCAACTTTTATTAATTATCCTGTCTCTTTAAGATAAGAAAGAGATTAATGGGGCTGGATTTAGACGCTGTAATTTTGTCTCTGTGTGTTATTCCCGACCAAATCCATATGTCATCAAAGGGGTGTTATCGTATGGGAGATCTCCGCACAGCCAAACTGATGGAATGGATACTGCGCGAGATAAAAACTCCTGGAAATGCTGTTATGAATATCTGCCGAGTTTCGGGAAGTGTAGCTAATGCCCTGGATAAGCATAAGTGTGCTTGCTACACGCCTCCGGATGCCAACATACGAAAGGAAATTCAAAAAATCGCAATCCTTTTTGGATAAATGCCAACAATCATTGAAACGCCAAATTTGTGAATACAAAAAATGATCGTTGGTTCACCCTGTACCTATAGATTTAGTGTGTGGTTGCCAGCTGAGCGTTTCACAATTTTTCGATGGCAGCGAGTTAAATGCACATTTTACTGCCGTACTCAATGCACTGCGTGTGTATCGCGTCAATCAGTGATCTTATGGCAGATGTCGGTCTTAAACTGTTGGTGCCCCCGTAAAAATAAAATCAAAAGTTGATTACCGCCAGCAAACAACGTGACATGGAGCAACATCATCACTCGAAACAAAGGCTATTGAATTACACCACGATGTTAAGCTTGAAATTTAGAGTTAATAAATGACAGAGGAGGGTTCGCAAGTTGTTTACCTGATGTGTAAAAATTCAGGTGCCGTTCAAACCCCGATTCGAAAAGTGAGACCAATGACCTCTATAAATTTAAACGGCAGGTAGTGTGGAAAGAACAAAAAGGGCGAATCGACATTTGCATGTTAGATGAGGGCGGTTAGAAAGATCGCTTTTAACACGTCACCTGTAGAAGAGGGTCGATAGTGAATAATTCGGACCCAAGATAAACATCGGGATTCCTGCAGCTCAAAACTCATATATTTTAACTTTTATTATCATTATGTCGTTGGGCCGTCAGCGAGGAATTATATCATTTCGAATGGTGCACGCCCGGAATTTAAACTCAAACTTTCGTAAATTTACGCCCATTTAACTTTAAAATATTCGATAATTTATCGACTGCATGGAAATAGTGTCCCACTGAGCGAGTCCATTACCCGAAATTGCTTGATATTAATTGCAAAATATTGGAAAGGTAAAAACAGTGCGCTACTGAATTTTAATGAATTATTTATGTGCGTCCGGGTCCAATGTAAGTGATTAGGTGGAGACTTAATTTGATGAAAGTCTTTCACGGATATGTTATTTACGTTAATACACGGCAAATACGTTTATGGCAGCATTGCCGCATCCAGGGAACACAAAAGACTTGGATATTAAAGTAAAATCCACCCCCCGTCCCAACCGACCTGGATTCTGTCAGTTTTATGAGAATTTAAAATCTTCCTTATACCTAGTGCTTATAGACTCCCGGAACGCACTCGACTACGATCAATAGGATTCACCATTGTGTTGCTTTATTTCGTTCAGGTAACTTCTACAAGAATTGCAAATTGGTATTAAATCTTACTTCGATTGTGCTTATCCTGCTTTAACCAAGATGGGGAATGTTTAATTAACTCGGGTGAATAATTAAGGTAACCCTAATGAAATCTATACTGCACGTGTATAGTTGCAAGTGCATATTCAAACGTCTGGAACAGATTTTGATTACAAACTTTTTTACTTAGTTTGACTCTGTTTAATTTGTTGGGAGCTTTTGAAAATTCTGTAAAAGAAACTTTCCAAATATTATGTTTTACAAAACTAGTGTATGAAAAACTGATTCAATCAAGTTTGTGTGGTTAAAATAAGTTTTTAAGTATTGTGGTGGTATTCTCTAAATGTCTCTGTTATTCTGTTACGTTTATAGAATGTTAGCAACAGTGCTCTGTTGTGACATCGCTTAACAGAGCTATCTAATTTGCGATTCTCTAACTCCCTCTGTTAAAATATTTATGGGTAACAGCGTTCCCATTTGTTCGAAAATGTAATTTTTGAGATAATGGAAGTCGATTTTGATGTATGGATTACTACTTGATTAGGACTGATTCAAATATTTTGCGAAAATGTTAAGAAGTTTTCATAAAATTATTATCATTTCGAGCTTGGTATCGCAAAAAGTTGCACTAAAATGTGAAAAGAAAGCAAATGCAAAAGATGAGTCTAGATCAGAGCAAAGAATATCTTTGTCTATTGGGAAAAATTTCATTTTTTGTTTTGGGACAATTTCTGTGGGATCTCGTGTCGCATTAGCTAACTGAATTGAATCCAAATTATTTTATTCTGTGCTGGAGAGAACTTATACGCAAAATTAAAGAGAGAAACACAAGTTGGAAGAAAGAAAATTATTCTTGAAAGCCAAAAATGAAATTTGAAATAAATAATTCAACTTTAAAAATTTATGTTTTATTTTTACGGAATACTGTAACCAAAATGAAGAGTACTCAGTGTTAAATTCTTTATTTATACTTTCGCGTTTCTGGAGATTTGTAAGTGGCGTTCATTGCCACAGATTACCTTTGCAACATTATGGGGATTATACCAATTGATTTTTTTCTAGGATCGATCTCTCTTTCTTCGTTTTCTAACACTTCAAAAACCAAAGGTAGAATTGTATACGTAATTCAAAACTTCTAGTTTTATCCCTTATCACATTTTTAATACAATTTCTTGTTAATTTGGTAAAACATCGCAAAAATTCACAATCTGTCACTGTCACTGTTATTTTATGGCGAGATTTTTGCCGCTGTTATTTAACAGAGAATGTTACTGTAGAAATGTTGCTAACAGAGCGTAACAGAGTTTACGGAATACGAATTTAAATAACAGCTGTAATTTTTACAGTAATAGAGCAATAACATAGTAACAGAAGTTAGAGAATAGCACCATTAGTTTGAATTAAAAAATCGATGGTGTCATTAAAAAATTCAATGATTAAAGATTGTCTATTACTGTTATTGAAATTACCTTCGATGAAGCACTTTTTGAACATAAAATTATTCAAACTTAAAAACAATACCACCTAAGACTAAAAATGTAGAAAATTTCATAAATCCCTTCGTTATAATTGGCAATGTTTTTGTCTGGATGCATTATTAAAATTCGCTTCCCATTGCCAAGTCATTCCAATTTTGAAAAAAATGCGAATGTCTACATATTCATCAGTCACGTAATTTGAATGTAATATTCAAAGTCCGTATGCAGATTCCATCTGAAGAATGTGTGTAATGGCGGGTTTCCGTCTCAGGTAAGTCTGATGACTGTCGTTGTCCCGATGTTTGCAAGTGCAATACCAGGAATTGCAAATGGTGCAAATATAATGATAATTACGCATGCAGAGAGAGTGGTCGTTGTCTGGGCCTCTCCCGGATGGCGCCGATGACCGTGTCTGTTTTATACAATCACGGACCAGACATTTTCAAAGCTTTCGTGTGATCTCTGATTTCTTTACAACACGCAAACACCTACACACTATCAACTCGTGCTGCAATAATTTTAAATATCTATTGGAAATTATCAACTCTACCAACAGAATTGACGGCATCATGCGATTACTCAGGTTTTTTTTAACCAATTTAAGCATTGATCACTAAAGCTTTCAAATTTATAGTTTGTGTGTGATGCTAAAATTACCTACTTCAGATTGATTACACTAGTTTGCAACGTTTTTTACCAATAGATAAAACCAATGTGTAGCGTTAGAATAGGTAATTAACCCTAAGTCTGATACTGAAGTCGAAAAAAGTTAGGACGTCAAATTTTTGAAATATTTATTATAAAGTATCAGTATTTGACAATTTTTACAACATCAAAAATGTTACAGTTTGCTTCTTATTTTGTAATATCAGGGTCAGTTTATCTTAATGTAGACTAGTAGTAAACGAATAACATATTTTTATCCCAAAAACCTTAATAACTCTCTTCATAAGACTTTAAATCTTGATGGAAACATCCACCATGTTCATCGCTTAAGCTTATTCCCAGGTTTTGTTAAGATAATTTAAAGACAAACATAGAAAAAGTTGTTTGGGTTGTTTGGGCTTAATTTACATTCACCTGATGATATTTTAAAGCAAATAAAATATTTAACAATTTGTTAATCACGTCAATAACGAATGCCAAAGACACCACAAAAGAGATTTATTCAAAATTTTTGAAAAATTAAAAATGACAGATTGTTTCTTTTTTTTGCCTGATTAGTGTCAATTTCTATTATTGTAACCGGCAGTAATCGGCTAACATATTTTTATCCCAAAAACCTTTTCATAAGACTTTTAATCTTGATAAAAACGTTTAGCATTTGATCGCTTAAGTTTTCGAGCTTTTATTAATTTCACCATAAACAAAACAAAAGTTGTTTGGGCTTAATCTACATTCACTTGACGATATTTTAAAGCAAATACAATGTTTAACAATTAGTTTATCACAGAATCAACGAATGCCAAACTAGACACCAGAAACAAATTTTCAAAACTTTTAGTGAATATATTAAAAAAAACTAGACGTGATAGACAAATGTGACATATATTTTAGTTATCAGTGAGTAAGAAGAAAACAAAATCAGTATAAATTATCTCTTTGTAAAAAAAATCATTTTTTGTAAACTAGTGAATTAACATTGATCTCATAATAAGTTTTGTTGCACAAGCTCGGCTACGGTAATTATCCTTGTTTTTTTAAATATTTTTTTTGTTACCACTGTAACTCACATTTTCAATTCTTATCTGTTAACGAAAGGGTGTGATGGAATGTATAGGGATTTAAGTCTCCAGCACTCAACAATGTTCTATAGGTGGATCACGAAGGAGGACTTTGATTATCACTTATTTTGAGAAGGAAGGAAGAAGGAAGAATGTGTTTTTGAACTGCATTCATGAAGAGTTAATTTTGAGGAAATATATTTTCAAGCAATAACAATAACAGGTTGGATAGGATCGCAAAATAGAAGTTCAAAAGCAACTTTTAATTTAATTTTTGAAACATTTAAGTATGAAAGTATGAATATATGGAAAAATCATATATCCAATTTAATTTAAACCAATTTAATTTAAAGAAAAAACAGATCGATTCAGGTCGTGAGTGATTGAAGAGGTTGTTCCATGCAAAATAAGCTGCAAGTTAGCTCGGATTACATTAATTTGAGATCACAGCAGTAACATTTTGCAATTAAAATAGAATTTCGAAAAGATGTACACACTGATCCAGAAATACTGAGTCTGTTGGCAACACTGGAGTTAAATTTTAAGGGATACCAATGGAGTACGTCTTCAGTTAATAGCAATTCAACAATCTTGTGGGATTGTCCGTCAAGTAATTGTAAAAAAAATCGAATTCGGTTGCAGTGTTGCAAATTACGAACAAAAATACTTTCAAATCTGTTGTCAACAGACTCAGTATTTCTGGATCAGACTGTATTTTCAAAAATGATCATATTTTTAATGCACTTGATAATACACTAATTATTTTTTTCATAAATTGAATAGTAGTTAAAGAACTCTTGGTTCCATACTTTTGGCCAAGCCTGTATATAATTTTGAACTGGAATATTGGGACAGAATGAGTAAATACAATTAAATTACAATTGAAGGACAAGTAATTAATTGCTGCTTCAATTACTATGGAAGTAATTAAATTACTTTTTCAAGAAAGTGTAATTAATTACTTAACAACAGTGAAAATTACGTGAATAAATGAAACACTTAAACTTTTCATTGTGACATGTTCAATTTGGGGCTGGGTTTTGCGGAGTTTGGCTGGAATTAAATATTGAAATGAGTTTTTGGTCCGATGCTATAAATTAGTAATAAAATTTGGGCTAATTCTCGTTTCCATAAATTTTGTATGTGGCCGTAGCAGCAGCAGTTTGAAATTTGGAACTTTATGGTCGTAGACCTGAGGGTGTGAACAGGAATCCATTAGTAATTTTAATACAACCCTGATGAATGGAAGTGCTAATGGATTTCCTTGGCCGGCATTTATGGGCCATGTTCTGTAATGTTTTGACTATAGTAATACCGCGATTAAACTGTAGGTCAACAATCAAACGCAGATGTTACCACGCCGAGTCGAAATCTCATAATAATCCCGCGTTCTAATGGTAAATTTCCCCAAGGACAGATGTGCGATGATCCTTCACTACGTTACCAGACTGATTGCTGGCGTTTATATGACGCTGAAATCTGCAGCAACGTTCAACCCCTGATGAATCAATCCGACTGTCTGACGGCCGGTGGTAATTGCTGAGAGTGACTACTTTCATATAAATGTCAGGCCATTGTGCACATTTTCTACGTCACTAGGACTAAAGCAGAGATCAAGTAGGTGAAGGGACCGCCTGAAGCATTCTTTGAATATCCATTGTTGGGCACCCTTGGAGGTCGGATTGCTGTCGAGCCAATTTTTGAAGGCCTTTTAACCCCGATCAAAAATTTGTGCTCCACGGTTGGTATTTCTATGTTTACAGTGTAAGGGGATTATAAGCAATACGTGACTATTATAAACTGACAAAAAGGGCCTAATCGCTGCTTGGATCGTTGGTAAACCGGAAATGGGATTATAATTTTATTTGTAAAGAATGATTTTCATGTCAATGAAAAATTTTACCGTTTTTTCACGATGTATTTTGACTGAATAAATTTTCAATTCTCAGTTTTTGGTTTACCAGTTTAATCCACGTCTCAACCAAAATATTTTTTTGACACAATATTTTATAGTGTCGGTGTAATAGTACAGTAACTGAACTTGCAAAAATCAAATAAATAAAGAGAAAATTGTCATTTTTTTTACAACAACAAAGTTGCAAAATTGTGTAACAGCTTGTAATTTACATATCATAAAAATATTGGAAATCCATAATGACTCTACTTCTTGTTGAATAACGTCTAATTAAAGTAGAAAATAAATTCAATTTAATGCGAACTCGTAAAATGGTACATTTTTAATGGCAACCACCTCTTGCATGCAACAATTATGGATTTTATGTGCTGTAAATAACTTCAATAGACGCAGATGGTAGTACGTATGTATGTACAAAGTTCCCCGATCTTCGTCTGCAAAACGTGTCTATTATGAAATAAATTCCTAATGAGGGTTAATAACCGTCTGTTCCTTAGTCTATTATCAATAGTTTTAAGTGAAATCAATTGCATTGGCTGTTGAATAAATTATCATCACCTGTCTTGCATTTACTGTAATTACAGCACAGCGCCACGAAAAAAAATCCGCTATTATATCCCCAGCTGAAAATATAATAATATAATCCAAGTCATTTATAAAATGTGTCCACTCGTGCAGCTAATAATTTCGTTTATATGTGAGTTATTGTGGCATCAGGTGTGCAGAAAACGGCATAGTAAGTCTAGTTAGTCCTCGGAAAGCAGGATTAGTCTGTATAATCCTTGCAGAATGTATCTCATGGGAGCATCTCTACATGTTCCTATGACAAACACAAGCTAATTCAATCCAATTTAAACCCGATAGAAATTGCACTTGACGAGGGACTAATCAGCCGACTGTGCCGACTGTTGAAACACTTTGAATGCCGCCCGTGTCGTTTAAATCGAATTTTACTAATTAGTTCTCTAATTATTGGATTTGTGTTGCCTCCAGCGATACCGCTTAAAATTATGCATGTATATACAGATTTAGAACTGACTTCGAGGGCAAACCGCACAAATATTAGCTACAAATTTCAGTCTACACACAAATTCGATTAAAAATGCCAATTGCATAGCGTTTAAAAATCTAATAAAATACGAAGATAATATGTCACTGGCTTTATGTTCAAATAATTTTCTCGGCATGATATCACTTTATTACTAGGTATTATTTTAGTTAAGCAATCTTTTTTCGAAACAAGCACTAAATTACAAAATTATATTTTATTGCTTTTAAAAGGTAAGGTAAACATTAACTTTTGCAGGAAAGGATTTTTCGCTTCCTTATTAGTGTTTACCATTTTTTAAAATAAAAACTGGGCATAAGCATGCTGTACCACTAAAGATTTAATTCTTTATTCTCATTTTTCATACAAAATTATTGACTTAACAAAGCTCCATGTAACATTCTGTTACCAAGTCTCTCTTGTTGAAAGAATAAAATTGTAAATTTTGCCATAAAGTGCGGTTTCTGTGGATAACCACTTAACTGTATACCCCGTCACATTCAGAAATAATATAATGTCGCCCACATACTGAATAATTCATGGTTACTAAACACGAGCACCTTTACATTCTTATTAGGACATTAAACATGATCTCATTTATCTTCGGCGTCAAAGGTGCCGTAAAAGAGAATTAAAATTAATTATTTGGGAATTATCTATTATAAATTCGAAGTAACACAGTAAATCTCGTTTTAAAACGTGACGTTAATGGTTATATTAATAGGTAGTTTTTAACAAGATGTTTATCGTTATCCTTAAGCGGATGTTAAAAAATGGAATCATTAAAACTTTAATACCGACATTTAAACCAAAGTACGATAAATAAATCTTTGTTCAATTGGTCATGTTATCTCAAAGGAAAGCGTCTAGCTATAGACAGGACTACTACTTATAATTATTAGTGATCGCTTATCGCAACGTTCAGACAAGTAGTTCTGATCCTTCTTATTCTCAGATATTGTAATTTTAATTAGGCTTTCAATGTAGTCAGCTGTCTTTGGGCTAGTTAGCGCTGTAGAGATTAATTTCACTTTTTTCATATTTAGTTCAGATACAAGCCCGTTAATTAAAAGACATAGATATTTATGGTAAAATATTCAACGGCGATTCATTACAGCCAAAGTTCACACGGGTTTACTCACTTCATATGCGCACACACGGAGTTTATTATTTAGAAAAGTTTACTTTTCTCACTAGTTTTTTAATTGATGATGCTTCAGTAATTTTTTCTACAATACTTTGTACATATTCTATTGTTTAGAGGAATCAGTTAACCGGAACTTTCTGTTTAAAAAATGAAGAAGGCGTTCTTTGTTTTATTGCCAAAGTAAAATATTAAAAATTTCAGGATCGATCACAAAACTTGGGTGATCTATTGTGTGAGTTGTCTACTTTGATTATTTTACTCTTTTTTTAAATCTAATTCGTAGTGAGTACAATGTTTGAAGTAGCTCACAAATATCCTGTAAGCCATTCTTTAAAAACTATACCTAACATCCGAACTGTGACATTCTATTGTGCAACATTTATTATATGGATTTTTTTGAAGAACAATAATTTCTTTATAACTATCCTACTCGTAATAAAAACTCCAAGATCCGATAAGAGCTCAAAAAGTTCAAAAAACTTTTTTTTAATCTTTCAATAGTCAAGACATTCGTACTGTTTGAGAAAATTTAGAAAATGTTTAAAGGTTTGCTAAACAAATTGTATTTACTCCTTCAATGAATTTTACAAAAAGGTAATATTGTGAACTTCGTAGTAGATTAAAAGTTAAAAATTAAAACTTATTTTAGTTGGTAGTATATTTACTTGTAAGTTGATGTAAGTTAAGTAACATTATGTTTTTATGTTTTATTCTGAAATTTTCAACATCTATAGTTTTATTCTGAATAAAGTGTAATTCTATTCTATTTTATTCCCTTCGGTAAAATAAAAAAGTCTTCACCCAGAATCCTGGCCCAACTCATTAGTAATATCACATCGTCCACTGTGACATTTAATATTTTAGATAACAATCACAAAGAGGAAAGGAATGGACATTAGCATAGTGACCCATTGGCGTTTATGCGATGACGTATTACCGGAAATTGAACAGTGACTTCTCAATAATTAAAGGGTACCGTTCGGTTATATCAACTACTATAATGAAGCCCTACGTCCAACGGGTGGACATTTCGATTCACGCCCTCTCTTGATTAATGGCCTGTGCAGCTTGCTTTACATCGACCTGTCCATATATCACCCTTGTCCAGTAACCGATATGGTATTAAACTGTTTCAATTTTCTCCTGAAAGCTCTATTCCACACTACAGAGTCAACACCATCACTGTTAAGTTTTCCTCGACTCCATCTATCAAAATCAAAACCGGACGCAGTTGATTACATTTTAGAAACTTTTTAGTCCTTGAACCCTCTCAAACCCCGGGAGTAATTTTTTAAAAAGCGAATTCACAGCTGGCCGACGCTCATGACTTTTAACGAAGCGAAATAACGTGTTAATAATAAGCTTTGATTGAAAAAGTGATCACATTATTTTCGATTTGAACTCATCCAATTGTGATTACGACGGCTCTAGTTTGCGATTTAACGGTCATAAATATTCATCATCGGATAAATAAACCCTGCTCATCTAAATGACATTTTGAAAAGGCATTTTTGCAAATTTTTGTTAATTGCCACTGTCGCCCCATGTAATATTCGCCCTGACGTTATCACAGTTCGCAGTTCTATGCCGACCGTTGAATTTACCAGCTTTCCCACCTAATGAATGCGCCAAATTATCTCCATAAACACGCATATTTATTAGAAACCCCTTAGATGATTAATGGCGGGCAATAATTCCGAATAACGCCGGTTTAGATCCTCGTAAATATCTTGTAAAAAACCGAAAACTAATTATGCCACGGAAATTTGCTTGGCGATTCATGATAACAAGTGAATTGGAATCGCAGATATTTTCAACAAGGGCCTTGATTAGAGCCGCAAAATTGTATACAAGATTTTCATTTACATTATCATTGGCTTTACAGAAGGTTGCACCTGATATTCCCTCTCGTTCGACACTGTTAAACAAGGCCTAATCGACAACGTGTCTGTCAAGTAGTCGTTATTATTCACCAAGACGGGAGTCTTACAAAACCTTTTCATTCTTTCAACGCGTTATGCATTTCCCAAAGAATTCAAACATAATGCTTTCTTTGATGCGAAAAAAATGACATTCTAAATAGAGGAAATGCTCCTAAATGTTTCATTGTAATGGCTTTATTTCAACGTAATTACACCAATGCACCATTACTGACTGCAATTGGACGGCTCAACCACAATTGATTCTTTTTTTCGTAATGGTACAAAAAAATTGTAAACTCCCTCACATTCAACTAAATAGGCCCTAAGGCCAAATGACTCAGTTGAAGTTCCAAAATTGAGGCGACAGCCGAGGAGAAAGCAACAAATCTGTAATATCTTTAGTAAAATATAAATCATAACAGCAATGAAAACAATTAATATAAATAAAATTGGCAAATCATTAGTGAATTAATTTTTGTCTTTTATTAAGTTTGTGCGTCCACAGGTAAAAATGTGTTTTGCAGATCAGAAACAAAATTCAGTAACTTATTATCATTTAGAAATTAATTTCTACTTTAAATACTAACCGTGATTGTTTTTTGCGAGCACATAGTGAATTAAAAAACGAAAGAGTAATTCGTTTTCAACTCAACAATTTCTGTTTAACATGCAGCGTAGTTATTTACTCTGAAATGTAGTGCCTCCATGCGTGTAGCGTTTCCTTTTGTGCTTTTACTGTACGAAACACGTGAATAACTTTATTCACTCATGGCATTTTTTTGCGTTTTACTCGAATGTACAAGAGTTGAAATGTGACGGCAGAGATTTTACTTAAATAAATTTAAAATCAAATTTTTCATGTATAAGTACTCTGAAATACCATAAATAGTACATTGTGAATCTTTGACGGATTTGGCGCGTTATTTTGGTGGCAATTTGTGTTAGTTCAAGCTATGCAAATTAGTGGGAGCACCTTGTAGAACAGTTATAATTGGTGAAAAAGCCCGTAGTTTATAAGTTTTCAATGGAACATAATGGAGCTTTCGAGCAACAAAGTAACAATTCGAAGTTGCACTCGTAATTCGCTAACGGTAATTTACTTTCTCAATTGCGAGCTATAAATTTGATTACGTATAATTCTGGAAACACTAGGCACGAATACATACCGCTCAATAATTTGTAAGCTTTCTACATGAGCTTTCTCGAGCATAATTTATATTTCGGTAGGAGTTGATGCTTTTAGAAAGCTGATTTCTGCGACTAATTAATTGATACAACAATCTGTGCAAGAACTAATTTGAGCAATTTGAACGTAATCGCGTTACGCTAACCCAGTAAATCAGAGTGATAATATATGTGCGACTGTTTCACACACAGGGAAACTTGTTGTAAATGACAACCAACGCTAATCGATTTAACTCTGTCGCTGTACAAGTACCCCATTAGGTACAGCCTGCCATCGGCATCTGCTTTCTGAAATGAGATATGCCTATGGAATTAATTACACTTAATAATTAATTTATACCCTCCCGGAGGTATCATCTTTGTTAATGTATTAGGTGAGAATTTTTTCACGCTTTTAATTTATCCATTTATAGGAAAATTCAATTAGAACCGACGATTCCAAAGCTCCTTCTGAATTGATTAAATCCAATCTCTCGGAAAAATTAGACTATTTCACGAATCATCGTAAAATATAAATAGTGTTTTAACATTTCACCCGTCTGTCGTCTAAAAATTTTAAGCATTCATTCAAAGATAAATAAAATAGGTTTTAATCTCTAGCGACAGAAAGCAGATTCAGATTCAGGATTCGGTTGTCGATAAATAATGGAGCCTTTATTGAGATTGAGACAGGTCGGCTTTTGACGTTGAAGGGTAGAACGGAAGGGTACTGGCACACTAATACATATTTGATTCCACAAAGGGCGTTACGGTTGACGTTTGCATTCAAAAGATGACTGACACAAGTTATGTATCTATTTCCATGGAGCGCATAATCACGTATGAGTAACTCTTTTGAAGGAGTCAGTTCCTCCGAACAAGTCAGGTTCATAGCCGAGGGATCTGAGGTAGAGTTGCGAAATTGTATCATGGAAAACTGGTAAACGATTTCAATTTATTAGGCGTAATCTCTCGTATTCTGTTCCAAATTTATATGTACTACTAGGTACACATTTTTTACAGGGCGATTCGTATTTAAGCACCAATGTGTGAAACTCAAAAATCACATAAAAATTATGCTATTTTAAATACTTATAACTCGTGTTATATTTTTGCTAATAGGAATTTTACAGCCCTCAGAATTCGGAGTATTAAAATTCGTTTTTGAATTTGACTTTTTACCAAGGAAGAAACTGAGAAACTGAGACTGACTGCAATTAAATAAAGGTGTCTGGTTGCACTGCACTTGACGAGGGAATTGAAAATGTGCCAATTTTAAAACTAAAGCTGCAGAAGAATTTAGAATTGCTCCAACTTTGAACTTATATCAAATAAGTATAAAAAAATTATAGCTATTCATTCGACAAACGCCTTTTTTCATTACAATTTTTGAACCAGAAGCTCTTTTTTTATACAGTCTCTACACAAGGAAATGCTATCTCTTATCAGATATTCTATAATAACGCGTTCAAAAAACAAAACTTCAGATATTTAGGTCCGGTTTGTTGAAAGTTGAATTAAAAGTTAATTCGCGATTAGAGTGCCAATCAAGGTATCTGAGTGGTTCAATTTGGTCACGTGATCAGTTAATCTAGCGTTACCTAATGACGCTTCTATAAACTAGTCCTTAGAGTTTTAATGTGTCTTAAGTTCTAACTTGTCTTTTAAGGACACAATAGTAGTTCTTTAAATCACACTTACTTCTCTGTGTACACTTGCCCTGTCTTATAATAAAGATTGTGTTATTTTGGAGTCAGTTTTGTTTAAATCTTGTGTACTTTTTTTCTTAAAATATGGACAAATCTATAAAACTTTTTGTAATTTATACCAGAGCTGCCTTTCAGAGCAAAGAGGTGTTCCAATTGATCCGAAGTTTTTATAGGATATGTCAAAAATCCTTCTGATATTATCGATTTGTCCATATTAAAAAAAAGCAATACAAAATTCAAACATATCATTTTCTCAAAATTAACTCAGTTCTTACAAAATAGTGCAAATAAATAACGAATTGTGTCAAAAAACTATTGCAGTGTGTTTAAAAGGTAAATTAGCATATACCTCCACATAATAATGTGCCCATTTGGAAATCTAAATGGGTCTATTCAAAATTTCATATGACAGTGGAATCATGACTAATGATAATTTTTTGTCATTTTTAGATGAGTTAATTAACTTTACATGTCATTTTTGGGGCTCATACAAGGTGCTCAAAGCTGGCGCACCAACTCAGTGGTACGTTGTTAAGAAGAATGTGTAAATTACGGGAAAAATCTTGAAAAAAACTCGAAAGTCATATTTTAAAAAATCTGAAGCTACAAACTTATTTTGTTAACTTCTTCAGTTTTCATTATTTTTTAATGTTTTTATGTTTCACACTAAGTAATCGTTTCCTATCAAAACGATGAATAATTAGTTTTTAATTTACTATCAGACTTTAGCAGTTTTTGAATTAAAAAAAAATTATTAAATTATATCCTAGGAAACCGTTTTAAAATTTATTTATTTTTATTGTTGATCAAATTCTATTGCGATCACGATTGTTATACAACGTTGCCACATATAATTTATTTACAATTCGTCATTTATCAATAACTTTAATACAAAGGATTTTTTTACTATTTTTACCTTTATGTGTAAGCATTCCTCTAGTACATACCATTGAGTTGGTGCGCCAATTTTTGAGCTCCCGGTATATTGCTTTGCTACATATATATGAATAGTCCTGTGTAGGTACACAAAATTTATGTTATTTATTAATACAGAGTAATTTAAAAGTATCGGGCCATTTCTTGAGTGGTGATAAAAAGCATACAACTAAGTGTAAGGTTTTCATATCAAAAAATTGTTTGAGAATTTTTTACGAGTTATAGCTCTTTGAAAGTTAGATTTTTGGTTAAGGAGGCAAGTGTTTTATTAATTATTACCGTTCAAGAGTTGTTCCGACACTTTTGAATCAGGCTGTATTTGAGAAATTGAACATCTTTTTTATAGTTTGAAGAAAATTTATTCTCACCGTACATGAAATACAATTATACCTATACTTTGTATGCAATAGTTGAAACATGTTTATATCTTACTTATTTTCATATTTCTCGGTAAAACTTTTATTGTAATATTTTTGCTTTTATTAAAAATTACATAGTTTGTATACTCTTTTTAAAGTTTGTTTCGCTGAGAACTTGCTGAGATAAAGCAAAAGCATCTCACAACATTTGATCTTGCATCTATGAATTCAGTTGGAAGAAGTTGAATAAATCCTTGGCTTTCATAGTGGGAATTGAGCTTGAGCTCCGTGCTGAAGTTGGTTGTCCTGTGGGCAACAATCTAACTCATGAGCAAACGTTACCAGATTAGCAGCGCCGTGCACTTAATAATTACTTGGAAGGAATACAAACTACAGCGTCTATTTAGTCAGGTTTATGAGACCGATGTATAAATCCGTGGCCGGAGGTGAGCATAAGCTCTAGTTTCAGCGGCTTTCAGGAAGCTAATCAATATCGCTACTGTACCAAGTACGGCAGCACCAACACTATGGTGGAGCTTTCAGCAGGGCGCAGTCGCACAAGAACTTAATATATCACCTGTCTGTAAGCAATATTGCGGACCAAAAATGATGGAGCACTCTTACAATTTGTTTCCAACAGTATATGTAACCATCCATTTAAAAGTATTCGTGGGCATTTAGGGTGATTGATGACAGTCATTTAAAATGCACGACTTTTGTTTCCCTAACATTTATAAGGAAATGGGCGACAGCGTCGTCGAGGACGAGCCATCATTTTCCTTCTCTCTGTGGTGCCAGTTCTGTTCACATTCAAACAAGGGCCCGAACAAGTGTTACTTGTCGGGACTGATTTACTCTCCGGGGGTCTCGTGGCAATCAATTTCACTCGATTCTGGTCAAACAGAGATAACCCAATGCCGCCTTTTTCACCGGGAGATTGTTAACAGTTTAACTGTCGCAAACATTCAAAAAGATACCATTTAAGCGGGCAGCGACAAACATTAAAGTGGCCGTTAAAACATAAATATTACTTATCTCTAAAAGACCAAATGGATAAATTAGAAAAAAGGTTATCTTTCGTGATAAATTTTTGGAATTTTGTCTGTATAAGCTTACGACTTTCTCGCAGATCACTCAGAATAGATCTAAATATCAAAAATATACTACATCTCAAACCCTTATTACCACTCAATGTCAAAAATTAAAAACACGATTCGAGTTACAACAAACGCAAAACAATTTTGTTTCTGATTTACTTCATTTTTTGCACTAGAACATGAAAGCGATACAATATTCCTGAATTATTTTTATGATAGTGATATTTTCCAACCAAATGTTTGCATTTCTTGGGCGTCAGTGAGCTATAATTCATCCTTTAAAAGTGCTGTTGATGGTTAAAATTTTTGGAACACCTGAATATTAAACACCAATAGCTCTCAGATTTTAATCAGGCGATGTAAAATATCCTATACAACATATCTCATGCTGTGTGGACAAGCAATTTGAATAATAAAAACTCGAATTTTAATTTTAATAAGTGGAATTTAAAATGCTAATATTGTGCATGTATATTTCCTTAATTTCTTTCTTGTGTGATTGAAAACTTTTTTACTTCATTTGGTAGTAAATGCTTGAATAATTGATGTCTAACGGTAATAAATAACTGTAATTAGTAAGTTAATCAATTACCGATTTACAATCAATAATTTTCTCACTCTAACTGTTTGGTAAATATCCCGAAGCAGTGTATAAAATTAATTAATATGATAGCTTTATCGCAGAACATAAACTACCACAATTGATTGGTTATTAATTTTAAATCACTTTTAATTGGACACGTAAGCAATCTTTTAAATACCTTCTGGATTTTTCCAGATATAAATAACATTTGATTATACATCTTTGAAAAGCTTTTATTGATCGATAATGGCATGGAAAAAGTAATCCAATTATAGGAGTAGCGCATTGATTCCATACCAAATCAGGGTTAATTATTCATGATAAATTACCCTCGTTTTTTCATCGTAAACTAACAAGAAAGAACGATTTCAACTGTGCGTTTAATTATTAAGATGTAACAATCGACAATCAACAAATTTCCCTGGGGGGTGATTAGCCACGTAAGTGTTTTGCTATTAAGCGCATTCGTGTTAGTGACTCTAAATAAAACAAGTTGTTTTAAACCAAGCAACGTTAAAGCCAAAAATTGTCAAGTTTTGTATTCCAACACTTTGTTTCGTTATTTTACCGTTCGGAATGGATAATGCAAGTTTGTCGAGTTGTTGGCAAAAAAATGTACAACTTTCAAACAATATTCAGTAAAGCTAAATTACCATGTATACAAACACCATCATCCCGACATTTGTGTAGAGTGGCTTTCGTCGCAACGTGTAACATTTCTTGAATATTTTATGAAAGTGAATATCCACAGTGCATATTATTTCTCTGGCTAAATGCATATGACCTGTAAAGTGCATCCTCAGCGTAGTGGAAACAGAAGCATTACATGCAACCGCAAAACCGCAACACTGTGGAGCGGCGTCTCCACATGTTCCAACCCGACCATACATCACAAGATCACATGACAACCGCACCACTCCCTTGCATTCTCATAAAAATACCATTTTCTGAATTAAGAAACACTTTGGTGGTATTTGATAGCCACGGGAGCGTTTATACAACATTCAACAACATTTTAATTCAAGTTAAGCTAAATCATCAGCTCCCAAAAACCCCCAAATTCACAAACCTCTAAAATCACTCCGGAATAATTAAGTCAACGCAAGAAGAAAACAAATGGACGGAAAGCTTATTGTGTCTTTCTTCTTTAATTTTATTCGACAACTTTACCATTTAGTTATTATTTGGATTTGACAGAACAATTTCTAAACAATAATACGCGGACATAAACATGAACTTAATCCTATTCCATACAACCAGAAAAACAGGTTTCCTACATTTTGTAAAGTTATGACTTATGACAATTCTAAAATAAGGATCTTTTTAATGCTGTTGCTAATGAGATTTGTAGATACATATTAATATTTTCAATTTACCAGCAACACTTTAATAATTAATAAGTGATATAAGTGAGGCAAATCTTACTATGCAAAATTTGCGTTTTTTTATCAGAACTGTACTCCTGACTGCATGATTTTTGTTAATTTTTCTCAGTTAAATACTGTATGTTGACCTGACCTGACCTGACCTGACCTGACCAAATAAAAAAATCATAAAAAATAGTTACAACACTATTAACACCGTTTTTTCATTTTTAGAAATACGTTTTTTTATTTTTAAAATTATATGGCGTCCATAAGAAAAACCAAAGTTGAGTGTTGTAACTCTGACATCAAGAACGCCTTGAAAAATACGATGACAGATTTAGATTCCTTGTAAAAAAGTGCCTAAAGAACGTCCTAGTTAAAAACGTCTAGTTCTTTTGGTTTTCGCTTGAAAAAATAAAAACGAAAATAAAAAATTTTCGATTTTTTATAATTATTCAAAAACTAACAATGACACATCAAATTTTCTTTCAGATAATTGTTCAGCATCAAAATGCGCAACTTTACCTTAATTTAACCGACCTTGTATGTCTTATAATAACTGAGATCCCCATTTTTAGGAAATTAAAATTTTTCTTATAGACAGATTTTAGTTGTGGAAAAATTTCGATGAAATTAAGCAAATTGAAATATGTATCTAATTTATTTAAAATATAATTACAGTTTTGTATTGATAAGCTTATACTGTTTAATTTTCGAGATCAACAGAATTCAACCATTTATAAAAAAAAATTTGGAAATGCTAGACTAAAAATTTTCTTAATTATACTAAATTTTTTCATGGACGATTAGTCTTTCAAGGCTTTTAAATCATTTCAAATTTCAGCAGAGAACTTGTCTGTCATTATCATTAAACAATGACAAATCATGCATTTGTTTTGAATAAAATATTAAATCAACATGAAAAAACATAAAACATTTATTGAGCTAAACATTTAAACTTGCAATCAATATTTCATTTAAAACATTGTTATCATATTTCTCAAAATAATGAAATTGTATAAACTATACTACAATATTTTATTAACAAGTTTTTGATAGTCATATTTAGTATTTTTTGCTTTCAGCTCAGGTTAATAACAAATTAAAATTTTATTATGGAAAACTTGTTTACAAAATTCACAGTCTCATTTACAACTAAACGATAAACGATAAATTAGTGTTAATAACAAATTTTTGTAACAATAAACAATACATTTATGTCACACATGAACGTCACAAGAATTTAAATTATGATCAACAATTATGATTACTGATTAGGTATGATCAAATTTATAATCAGAAAATGAACTAAATCACATTTAAACAAATTACAAAAATATAATCTTATGCACGAAGTTCCTTTTTCTGTAGATCCTGTAAATTAGTACGCTTTAATTTTGAGCTACGAGATATTAATTTTGAGTAACAATATTTTGTTTCTTACTGCTCTCTAGTGCACATCGATTAATAGTTAATTTTTGGGATGTTATTTTTACATTTTCTTTTCCCTGAACAAACAGAACTTCATACCACTTGTTAGCCCGGCAACAGAGGCCCTTCCATTGCTATAAATGAATGAAAACACAGCTTTATGTACCTATTTTTCCTGTTTTCTTTGAGTGTTTCACCTTATAGTAAAAACAAACTCCTATGACTATTGTGGATTCAAGATCTGTCATAGAAAATAATCGTGAGGTGAAGTTAGAGTAAATCATCCCGCAGTGGGGAAGAATTAATTAAAGCAGCCTCCGATTATCATTAGCTGCGGATCTCCACGGCTGATGGTAAAGATCCGGACACTAATGACTCCAACCACAACCCGCAATTACACTAACTCGCAGCATTTAATTTAACTAAATGTTAAATATCACACTTTGAGGTATAAACATAAAATATGCGCTGAATGCTGCAACAATTACTCTTCACTTACATAATCTCCATCTCTGAGCAGCAGTTTTAATTCTGCAAAAGGTATAAGAAGTTGATATAAAGGGGAGATGATCGTAAACATCTGTTGCTGGGAATTTACATAATCTTGTTCTGCGCCTACATTGATGTTGTTACAACACCTGCTAGTTGGGGTAAGAAGTTTAATGAAAAACTTAATGAGATCCGTGCTTTTTTCTGCGCATCACATTGTTATCGAATTTTTTATAAGATATATGAATGATCATAACTTTCCATTAGAGAGTTTCGAGGCACGATTTAATGCATTCAGCGCTGGCAAAAGTTTGAAAGTTCATTTTTACTATTTCGACTTAAGCAGGGACGACAAGGGATGCCTGCAGGGATTTCAGGCGCTGGTAGTTTCGGATCCAACTTGTGGACACTACTTCCGGTAGTCGGACTGGCGACCGGAAATTAAGTGGTCATCCACCCTTCTTATTAGCACATCGAATAATTCCGCCTTTTTACATTTGCTGTGTGAAAGCGATCCCACAGAGACACGATAAATAAAAGAAATAAGCTCACAATTTATGTGTTAATGAAGAATGACGTGGGTGACTTTTAAAATTAATTACATACCCAGAATGAAAATTGACAGTATAATTTGAAATTTAAGTGGATTGGGAATGAATTTAAATGAAAATTAATTGGTTCATTTAAACCGCATCCTGTTATTAGTCGTCCGTATATATTTATCTAAACCCTCGGCAGAAGTTGCGTCTGTCATCTGACTAATTAATCCTTCTAGAAGGACCTGCTTTAATTAAATCGGAAGTAGCACTGTTCCTGATGTTGAATATTCTCCGCGAAAGGGCGCATTTATAACGGATACCTTCACTCTACCGCCACAAGTACACTTTTATTGAATATTTCAAACTTGATTGTGATTTAAAATTGCCTCTTTAAGTTTTTATTTAATTAGCGAACCCTCACCAACGGGAGAACTGCAGCCTAAGGAACGTAATGAATATGAAATATTACCACATATTTTTCAGGCTCATGAAGCGGCCCTTGAAACTATTAGAGCAAACTGACATTTTGCCATTGCAATTTTGGTGGATGCGCCAGGCGATTTTTATATCTCCCCATTTTATAGTGGAATTAAAATGTTTTGTATTTTTTATACAGTACTTATTATCCTTTACATAAACTAAATCTGCATTTAATTAAATTCACTCGTGCCATAAGCCGTTGGTGCAGTTACTTGTGCTTAATATTAACTTTATGTACTTAAAAATGATTATAAATGATTAAAGCAAATTCGACAATTTCAGATGGGGATAAATAGATATTTTTAAAACTGACGGATTAGTATATTGCACATCTAGATCAAAACTGTAATAACTCAAAAATTACACATGCTCATATAATAGCAAGTTAAATTCATTTTTTTGTAATTTTTTCGTAGAATACCAAACATTTCAGAAATTTTGTAGAATCAAAAAAAAATGTTATTGTTTGAGTTAATGCTGTTTTGACTTAGGTGTGCGATATTAAAATAAGCAGAATAAAACTCATAATAATAACTTAATAATAATTTGAAAAAATATCGATTTTTTCCTCAGCTGAACTGTTCGATTTCAAAGTTTGGCTTCATAAAAAATCAACAGTAATTAAAAATTCGGAAGATGTGCCAGGCACTCGTACTTTCGGTGTTTTGTGCAAGACAAAGAGCAGGATGGGACGAGAATTTCGCACGTGTGGTTGTGCTTACTAATTTCATATTTTACCTTTTGTTTTAGTCTTTTCCCTTTTTTATTTAGTTTTATTGTCTAGTATTACGACTTGTTTGTGCTGTAAAGTGTGTTATATAGATATGCTTGACATGTTGTCGTAAAGGCGTAAAGCGATGAAAGCCCAGACAAATGGACTCATTTCGTGTAATATTGATAAGTTCGTGACGTAGAAACGGCAGAAATAAACAAGATAATATTCGAATGTGAGTATACTTTCATTGGCAAGGTAGTTAGAGTAGCGCAGTGGCAATATTCGAACACACTTGAATTTTAATTGGCAATTATTTCAGCCGACTTGGCTAATTGAGTGAATTTTATCCCGCAAGCTTCATTGAAGTGGGCCCGTTGCCATGAATTTCGTTGAATTCATTACGAATAGACAGCACCGTGTAATTTAATTATAAATTGTCTCAACAATTTATATCTTAGATTCAGTAGCAGGATTCGTTCTCTGAAAATCATATTACAGCGAGTCGAATGCACAACTCATTTACTGGAGAAGAATTACCGTACATAACTTCGCTAACCGCTTATCTCGCTGCTTTTACAGTTCGTTGCTAATTGCCAAGTTCATAATTTGTTTTCGATAAAGGTGTTGGCTAAGATCGTAAACAGAGATACCGGTAATTTACAGCTTGCATGACAATCCGTATCATGCGTATACATAATAACGTTGTTTATAAACTCGTGTCTGTAAGCAATATTTATGTACGAGCAATAATTCGAAATCTTCCAGTGAATGCATATCTGACCAGAATTGAGAATACTACCCACCTGACTTCCCACTTGCAAATTGTTACGAGGGAATTACTAAACCTATTAGAATTAGTTTCTCTTCAAGCTTGTCCAAGAAATCATTTTAAAATCATACATAAAAGGTTTACAAGGAAAACCAGTCTAATAAGCCATTTCAGACTCTTAACATTTTATGAATACAATAAACGTATTCTAATTTCCTAGAACGAGCTTTAACTGCGAATCAACTTTTCAGAATAAACCAGCAATTATTTGACGTGAAAAGGGATATTTTGCTAAATGTAGCGTAAAGTTTGCACAGTCTTATTTTGTATTTTACTAACACAAATAGTCCTTTCACTCAAAAGGTCCAACTTTAATAGCCATCCTATTAGTGAAAAGAAAGAAGAACGCAGAGTGGCTATTGAGCACGTTCACATAAATTCAGCTTTATTCACATCCAAATAAATTTATCTGTTTTGTTCAAGTCCCTCTATATTTTTTCGTCAGGGGAGCACAACAATAAAGCTTGGAGATAATTGTACATAAATTGTTAAATTGCTAAACACGTATGTTACAAAATCGTTCCTCTTTTCTTAACGTATGGTGGATCCTGCGACCAGAATCAAAATCAACGATGCATTTATCGGACGCGACAGCTCCGACTGCAATTAACTATTTTATTGATTCATGTTAAAGCAAGCAATTTTACTAAATAGAGAACGAATGGAAAGATAAAGTTTGGAGTATTTCTAATACTATTTCAACGTTGGATTTGAAAGGTTAATTCTTAGGAAATTATTCTTGTAGCATAAAATATGAAACTTTAACACGTTCCTATCCTTTAGTAATGATTTTTGGTACATGAACAATAAATGTTTTTTTTGAATTGTCCTTTATTCTCAAGAATTAACCAAAAAAAAAATATTATACGATATTATAGAAAAATTCTGAAAAAATTCACATGCGTAGAGAAAAACGTATTTAAAACAAACGCTGAATACTGTTTGATTATATTACACTAGTTTACAACGTTTTTTACCAATTGATGAAACCAATGTGTATCGGTAGAATAATAAGTCTGCTACTGAAGTCGAGAAAAAAATAGGACGTCAAGTTTTTTAAATATTCATTATAAAATATCAGTATTTGACAATTTTGCAACATCAAAAATGTTACAGACTGATTCTTTTTCTGTACTATTAGGGTCAGTTTATCTTAATGTAGACTAGTAGTAAACGAATAACATATTTTTATCTCAAAAACCTTAATAACTTTCCTACACAGGAGAAAAACCGTAAATTTTGACAGTGTCGAAGAACAAAAATTTTTTCATTTGTATTTTAGTTCAAAAGCAATAAATCTGGTGTTTCAATTTAATGGTTTTTTAGTTTTACATCTAAAGATTTTTTGTTTTTCAGGCTTCCAATCTTTCAATCTCATAGTTTCTTCAGTGTTTTAACCACACAGTTTTTAAATTTCTCAGTATTTCAGCTTAATTTCATATTCATCTCTTAAATTGTTCAGTTTCACTTTCTTATAATTTCAATTTTCACTTTCATAAAAACTATTGTGGTGCAAATAGCGTACTCTTGGCATTAACTTTTATATGAGTTGTCATGGTAACAGGTTAGTCATTTGCACCACAATTGTTTTTATAAAAGTGAACCGATGAAAGTATATTAAATAGTTTTTTAAGGTTGCACTGTATTTTAATTCTGAAGATTTACGAGCCCTTGCACAAAATTATTTTAGTCAAGCCATTTTGAAAAATGCCTTACTTTCTCATGCATCATATCAAAATTGGAAAAACTAGAGTCACTTGTTAAAGCTATTGAACTCCTGAATAAAATGCAGATTTTTGTAGAAAGTACTTTAGGAGTTGTAGACAAATTAGTTAGTGACAAACTATATAAAAAAAGATCTGGATATAAACATCTACCGAAAATTAAAATATCAATTGAATGAAACATTGGTAATGATAATTGGTAATAAAATCAGATGCTTGATTTTAGAACTAGTACTAGTATGAATTTCCACACAGTGAGTGAATTGAAAATGTTTTACAGAAAACAATCTAATTTTCCAAGAGAAAATTTAGAATAATACCTAAGTTCAACAACAATTAATTTACTTTTTCTTTGTGCAGTAAAAGTAAAGAATTTTAGGTTTTTTACAAAACGTATTTTGTTTTGCTTGTCTTTGTAATGGAATTTATTGCATTAAAAATTATGTTTTTATTTTTCCTGCAGTAGGAATTAATAAAAAGTGTATCCTAAATTACCAGATTTTAATTCCTAATTTATGTTTTTTACAACCTTTTTTGACACCTAAATAGGGTTTTAAACTTCCTACAAATCCAATCTTTATTGAACAGTCTCAACCTCAGATTTTGCTAACTCGTATATTAAGGTTAAGTAGAAAAAAAGAGTCTAACTAACTTAAAGGCATGATAAACATGACTGTCACGTAAAATACTGAAAATTCAAGAAAAAGTAATTATCCTTATTTTAGTAGTCCTGAAAATTTGCAGATTAGTTTTTCTGTTCGAGTAAGTTTGTGATACTTTAGATCAAAGTTTTGTTGTAGACATCTATTACTGAAAAGTGTAGATCTGGTGGAAACACCTAATTTTTGAGTTCAAATTCATCGGTGTTTTTTTGTGAAATGTAGAAATTGTCATTCCATAATTCGTTGTAAAGTTGTGTATGTGTGTGCTCGCATAACGCAGTCAGGCGTCTGAGACAAGTTGAGTTTCAGAAGACATTTATTAACCGCCTCGTGGACGTGTTGAGTTTACGGATCAGCATCCGAGTTGAGAAGACGTTCGCGACCTCACGAATTCGTGATTCTGACGGATGACTGAAATTTGTCACGACAGCTCACGTATTCAATTAACATAACTAAAGTTCTTTCTTAAATTGTAGTAATTTAATTTAATAAGGTGGTTGGTGAGACCAGCGTGTTAAACTCAGAAGGCGTAAGATGCGGCAATTTCCGTTTTCATTAGTTATTTAAAGGGCTTCAGAGGCGACTCGACGCGCTTACACCTTTGGGAAGTGAGAAATATTAATAATGCAAAACTCTTGATTGTATTCGCTGGCTCTGGATCTCTCCATTTATTTTTTAGTGTTGTAGACACAATTTATTACTGAATTCGCGGTGGTAGTCTTATGAAAACACTGAGTGAAAAGTTGTGCGCTAACTTAATTATTGACACTCTCAGCACTCTGGTTCGTTTGCTTACTGCTACTAATACATATTCAAATATGGAAATTATCCGCTAATTTATAATATTTCGACACTCAAGCGACGAGACGAGTCCTCTTTGCGACACTGTTTCAGATCTTTATTTTCAAGCAGCATTTCAAAAGCAAACAATTTCAATTTCAACCTACGCCTTCGCTAAGCTCGCCCGACAAACACCGGAAAGCAGTGGCGGATCCACTAAGCCGCTTTAGGATGGTAAACAAAAACAAAAACTGCAAAGGGATGGAGCAAAACATTCGATACTTACAAAAATTGCTGGCCACATGTGCACCCAAGAAAAAGAACAAAAAAATTGTTCCCTCTTATTTCGCTAAATTAAATCAGTCATCCATTTGCTCGCAGTTTCAAAATAACTAATTGGCATTGTAATGAGAGCTGGATTGGCTGTTTTTACGCAAACGTGTGAAATGTAAAACATCTGCTTACAAACTTTGAAACAAAAAGCGTCAGTTGTTAATTAATTAATTTCGAATGCGAAAGTTTGTTTTTGCAGTTTGTTGTGCAAAGTTGTAATTAGTTGCATTTTGATTTATTTACGTGACTACGAGAAATATGTATACGCGAAATCAAACTCTGTTTATAATGCAAGCCGAATACTTCGCTGGGATATTATAAAGCGGAAAAATAATTTCCTGTTCCGTAGTGCAAGGGGAATATCAACTAGGATAAATATTGGTCTCTCGTTATTTATTGAGGTTGCTTCTCGTTTTGCCTATTTGTAGGTGTTTCGACGGAATAGACAAATAATGCATCAAAATTAAACATTCTGACCACCACACTCTCTATAAAACACTAGGTTTTAAAAGCATTTATGACAAATGCGTGGTCAATTGGGCTTTAAAGTTTAAAAGGCAAGCGCGAAAATGTAACAAAATTTGCAATAAATGTGCAGCGTATTCAAGATAATGTACTGACTATGTAATGAGACATTAAAATTTTATAGACATTCTGAACATGAAAAGAGGCGGTACTTCGTCACTTAAGCTGCCGTAGAAGAAACCACATCGCACTATCCTGCTGACTTGAAGTAAGCTCCACAAAAGGGAAAGCAAAGTGTTTTTGTAAATAACTGATTCGTTATTAATATTTATGTTCAGTTTTTTTT
Organism: Tribolium freemani; assembly: GCA_939628115.1. NCBI lineage: Eukaryota > Metazoa > Arthropoda > Insecta > Coleoptera > Tenebrionidae > Tribolium > Tribolium freemani. The sequence continues at coordinate 10,035,212 of OW626785.1, read as the reverse complement.
TCTATATAGCAATTAAACTATTTCTTTATCAACTCTTTTGAGTAGATAAAATAGCACTTTAACAGCAAAAGTAGATTAAATGTTTTAAATTATTTTTTGTAATTTGCCGCCATTTTGATGCTTTAATAGGCATATAAAAGCACGTAACGTCATCAAGCGCGATGTCATATAGTCATAATTTCACGGAACATTTTACGGAAATTTTTAGGTTGGCAGGAACCAAATTCACGACTGAATTTTTGCCAATTTCCCAAATTTCAAGGGTATTCTTGCAAGATTACCTTTATTATCATCCATACTCCTGTTTTTTGACAGAATTTACATCAAATAAAAATTTTAAATCAATTTTTCACTTTCAAAATTGAGACATTACCAATCGTCAGAAAAATCCCTAAATCCATTAAAATAAAAATATTTGTTTAAAAACGGCAAAAAGGGAGCAAATTACAAAAAATAGTATAAAAAACTCGTTTTTAAATATAGGGGAGGGTGGGGCAGGTTGTTACGTAGGGCACGTTGTTACATTGCTTATGCAAGTCGTAGTGTTCCATTCAAACATTCAATATTATTATACCTACATGAAACCTAATGCAAAATATTGCATTGGTGTCGAACCTATTAAAAAAGATATTAACATTAATTTACCTCAATGAAAGTTGTTTTATTGTAAGTTTCAAATTTTGGTTTATTAGCGAATCGGTAAGGAATCCAATTCAACTAATTACATCGTCTTAAACTCACGCTATTACAAGTTATAAGTATGGAATATTTTTGTTATATCACCAACTGATTTTCTAAAAATAAATTTTAACCTAACCAATCCACGTGAGGGGCACATTGTTACATTTTTCTTGGGGCACGTTGTTACACGATAAAGTGTAATAGGAAAGTTATAAAAAAATAAGCAAAAATAACAGCAAAGGCAAAAGTAAAATGTTGAAAAAAAAAGGTATTCTAGCGATGATGATAAGTCAGAAGATGATGTGTCATTTGCTTTGTGTAGTTCTCACAAAAAAGACAAGAATTGGATCTAGTATAAAGCATGCAAGAAATGGGAACACATAGCATGCGGTAGCAATGACACGACTTGTATGTGTCTATACACTGTACGTTTCATGAGGATTAATTGCTTCTCTGCTGTTATTACATATTTTTTTATACATGTAACAACTTACCCCACATATTGTAACAACTTGCCCTGTTGTAGGCAATGTGCCCTACAATCTGCATTATTGAGTTAAAAAATTCATAGAAGGAAATTGTTTATTATTAGAGATGTGTAATAATTTTATACTTTGAGTTAAATATATACAGTTTAAGCACATCTATGTAGATTTTTTGCTGAAGTGTTAAATTACCAGAAAAAAAAATAGTTGTAAAAAATGTAACATCCTGCCCCACCCTCCCCTACGTACTATTATTATTCAATTAAATTTTCAAATTCCAACATATTAGTTTGAAACATTAACGAATTGACATTAACTTTTTTCTTCTGGTGTAATAAATGCATAACAACATAACTATTAATTTTTCACTAGATTGTAAAATTATAATAATTTACATAAGTAATAAATTAAAATGTTAATGGGAAGTAATGTTTAAAGAAGTCATAAATTCCTTTGCGTTGCTCCATCACACATTGCGTCAATAGAATCACACAAAACTAATGTTAAAATTTGTGATTTTGTTATTTAATGGCCGGATCTATAAAAATGCGGATTTAAAATTCAACAGATAGAAGGAAGCGGTTTAAACGAGCTTTCGAGGAACCATAAAATTAAAATTATTATTTATCAAAGACGTTTAAGTGCCTTTGAGTGTATTATCCAAACACAAAAAAGCAACAAAGTTATCTACGCTCAATTATGGTATCTGATGAGTCGTGGAATTCGATGTATGGAAAATAATTCTAATCGATCTTAAGAGTGTTGGGGTGCAAAATCCATAATGTTTGGGGATGAAATAATATCAATAATCCGAAACTTGGCACTTATTACATTTACGTTTAGGCGTATCGGTTTAAAAGTTTTATTAAATTTAGTCACCGTGAAGCGATGTAAGATACACCGCTGGAATGAAATTGCGACCCCTAAGAAAATGAAATGTGTTTTCAGAAAACGTGTATAAATTTAGTGTAAATTTAATGGGCGATAAGTAGTCGTGCTATTTCCTCCTTCAGAAATATCAAATGGATTTATGGGATATTCGAGTTCGACAACCTGGAACTGATCATCTCGTGCTGGAGGGGATTTGAAGCACATCTACGTTGATCATTTAAAACCAGCAGGGAATGCCTGGTCACGGCATTGATCTGTGACAACTAGAAAGCAGGCGAACTGTTAAAGCACCAAAACGATTAAGTTGACTGATTGAGGCCGATTATTGTGACGGAGACCGGATTACTAAATTCTCACCCAACAAAGACGAATATCCGAGACTTTAATACGTCTCACAGCCAGGTGCGAATCTTAACACCCTCCAATCTCCATAATTAGCACCAGATTAACACACCAGATGAAAAAAAGTTTAACTACATTTTAACGTATTGCCATCATGCGCAAAATTTATTTTTTATGGAGCCCTGCGGGAGAAAACCGCAATGACAATATTAATGGTAAATAATTTTTGCGCGTGTTCCGCGCGGCAATAAATATTTAACTCAAATTACGCTGGTAATAAAACATATATTTCTCGTAAACCGTAATTACGCGGCTACATTTAATGATGATATATTTTTCAATCCATCAAAACCGCGAAGAATAACGGTCGCGTTTTTATCCATACTCGCAGCTTCATTATTATGAAAATAAAATTTCCTCGGAGTGGAAGCGCATCGAACAACAAGAAATTTCGTCGAAAATTGATAATATCAATTGTTGCACACATAGCACTACGTCTACGTCTCATCAATTCCAGTAATCTATTTACGAAACTACCTCCCTCAGAAGCTCGTCCCCTCCTTGGGCATGAATAAAAAATGAATATGGATTGTACGAGGAATACGAGGACTATTGAAAAGAGTTCGTATCTCGGGGGGGTTTTACTTTATCATTTATGCGAAATTCAGGACATCTTGTTAAAAAGTTTCAATGAGTATATTTGTTTGGCTGGATTATAAAAGGCGACTGGGGTGGAAGGCCATTGTGACTTGTAAATGATAACATTCTATTTTTGACGATTCATAATATGTTTTATTTTGAGCGAGCGCTCCGAACGTCAATGTCTGGCAATTTATTTCAATACGACTTTTCGAACTCTCATAGATTTATTTGGCTTGGACATATTTCTCGATTAAGCCCTACCTGACTCTCTGGAGATACGCTCCTTCCTGTAAAAGCTGTTTCGTGTCGCTAAACACGTTCTGTGATATTTTAGGGACAATAAATTATTTTGCGCATTTATATTCCAACCTTACCAATAATATAAATATATTGGATTTTCAAAATATGAGCTGCTTGCTGACTCCTAAACTCTTGTAATGGCCTGCATGCTGATATATTCGCTCGCATATGCAGTTTGTTACCATATATACTTCTAAATCAGAAGTTAAGGAATAAATTTATAGAAAAATAGCTAGGATAGCTGGATAAAAATAATTATCATTATGATTTGTGTATGTTTGGACATAAAAGCTCTTTTACTATGATGGTCACCATCGCATGATAATTTATATTACATTTCATATGCGATAAAGTGATAACAAATACAACTAATGAGCTATTCAGTACCTACTATTGTATCGAAACTCAACATATCAGGCATAAATCCATTGAAATTAATATTTTATTTGGTACAGTATTTACGATATTTACGAAGCTGAAATATGGTAGCAGTTGAAAACGTAATTCTCCCAATTCATTTATTTAGTTTACACAATATTTATTGATATGTTGGCAAATTGTTTGTATACAGTGTGAGTCTGCTAAAAACATATTTTTATCTGTATCTGTATATCTCAAAAACTACAGAAATTAGGATTACCTATTTTCTAGGTATCTAAATTTTTTCAGAATTATTCTACAATTCCTTATAATTAAAATTTAATTAATATTAAGTTGCTAAACAAATTTATTTTTAATGACTGATATCGTGCGAGTGAGAATATTGACGCACGAGGCGCTAGCCGAGTGCGGAAAGCTCACGAACAAGCTATAGACAGTTTTGTACACTATTTTTCCACGACTCCAATGACCCGAAAACATCAATTTTTATGAAACCGTTTATTTTTAAATGAACGACAGCTTAACCTACATATGTAACTACCTACTGTGCTACCTACATTGAATAAAAATAAATAATTATTTTTTATAACAAACACATTCTATAACGAACAGCATTAGAAATGGGAAATCTCTGGTGTTGTTCGTTATACAGCGTTGGGTAAAAGTATGGAACCAAGCGTTTTGTGCCTAAACTATGTATCTTACGAAAAAACTAATTAGTGCATTATTAACTACTTTAAAAATGTGATCATTTTTCAAGAATATTTTTTTTTCGAAATTCCTTTTAGTTTTCGAGTTATTCAAAAAAAAATTGTTTTCCAAATGGCACTCTACCACGGTGATTTTTTTGGTAAAAGACTATGCTTTAAAAATAACTTCTGTTTTAATAAAAATAATTAAATAATTTTAAACTAATGATTTTTTTAAAATAAATTATTGAAATTGGCCGAAGTGGTTGTATCCATGGATGTTTTTTATTCACTAATTTGATTCGTCAAATTTTTCACAAGTTTTCACATCCATGGATACAACCACTTCGGCCAAGTTCGAAAAACCTTCGGAACACAACTTTTATAGTTTATTTAAGAAAAACTATTGGTTTAAAATTAATTTTATTAAAGTAGAAGTTATTTCTAGAGCATAATCTTTTACCAAGAAAATCACCGTAGTAGGGTGCCATTTAGAAAAAAATTTTTTTTAATAACTCGAAAACCAAAATGATTTCGAAAAAATTTATTATTGAAAAATCATCACATTTTTAAAGTAGTTGATGATGTACAATTAGCAATTAGTAATTAGTTTTTTCGTAAGGTACATAGTTTAGGCACAAAACGCTTGGTTCCATACTTTTGCCCAACGCTGTATATAACAAACGTGTTTGTTATAGAAATTAATGACATTTGTTCCAAATTGTCAACTTTCGTGCCTACTTACTTAGGTGGATATAGACATTTTCGTAGGGGGTCGTGGGAAAAATAATTTTGCTACAACTTTACCAAAGATTTACACTTTTAAAGAGTGGTTAGATAACACTATTATTGCATTTTTTAATTGTTTTATTCTTTTTTTGGCTTATTCTTTATTTATACTGGACCGAAATCAGTGATATGATATTTGGTAAAACTAGGTGATGAAAAACTGATGCTGTAACATAAGAAATATTTAAATTATAGTTTTCTTTGCCTTTATGCGGTCAAATCTTACCACCGTTGCGGTGAATCTGGTTAAAAAACAAAACGTACAATGTTTCCACTATGAGTGAGCAATGACTTAATATCAACTTCTCACTAAGAGATTTGTTCAAATGTGGGCTCATTTGTTGAAAGTATGGATAATGGCAGTCAATAAAGAAAAAAGCGTCTTCATTGTTATTCAGGATCGATCTCAGAGCGTAAAACAAAGGGAGAAATTCCACACACTATCGCGTTAAAAGTTGTAGGCGTAGGTAAGAAACTTTTCACTTTGACGATATTATGATCCCCCTCGTAATATATTGCGGACAGCCACGGGAAAATTGAATTGGGGCCCAACGATGTCCTCTCGCATGCATATCTTTGCCCTCGGGACTGTAGCTATTATAACGCACATTCCCACTGTCAACCGGTCGCACATCCATATCGGCCACAATGTCGACATTTCAAAATAACCCAACAGATGTGTTATCGCATCTGTTAATGACCATTATTTCATGGATGTTTTTAATGGACTGTGCCATGATCGTGTTTTATGATATGTGAATGATGGCTTTGTGATTGAACTGAAAATTAACCGCTGGCTGCTGTCCGAATTACAAAATTAAACGATTGCGTTGTTCATTGTAGTTACGTTTTTACAAGAAATAAAACGAAATCACGGGTTTTTAAAGACGGTTAACGGAATTATAGTAATTTGGCGTTTTACGTCAACGTTGTCTATGTTCGGGAGACAACGGATGATGACGGCGTAATAACAGACATAAGAGGCGAAACCGCAGCACCGTTGTAATCCTTTGATTGTGTTTCTGTGTACGTTTCTGCAAATGACAGATCTGTGGCAGATTTACTTCTTACCTTGCAAGTAAGTAGATGAAAGCTGCAGTTTCTCTACAGGATATTTAAGGAACATTTCCTTTCATCTTATCTGAGAATAAACGCGCTCAACTGTTATGAAGGACTTGTGATTTGGACACCTCTGGTTTTGCATACTAGTTTAATCATAAACTCAACCTAGAATGAGTTTATGCTCATTTGGAATTCTTTCTAAACCCAAGTTTTTTAAAGAGTATTGTTCGAGTAATTATTCCGCCAGAGCTATGGGTATTTAAAAATAACAATAAAAATAACTGGGTAATAAAAATAACTTTTTATCTTTTTTAGATCCTCCCGAAAAAAAAAGTAGTTAAAGTATTGTAGGATGTACCTATGTAAATAATAATACTTCATACCCAAAAGGAATTTTTCTAGCTGTTGGGTTTTTAATCACACTTATTAATTATTATTAACTAAAAAACGCAAACTGTTGCACTGTAAAAAGTGTTTCCTCGCAAATTTGAGCTAAAATTCTTAAGCCGCAAATCTCGTGATTAATAGATCTTTACTTATCAAAAGACACGCGAGTTTGCTTCTGACGGCGCACGAACTGCCGTTTACCTTTCATTAATCATCTTGAGAACTTATCGATTGATCAAACAATAACGGCGATAATACAACAATGTAGGTGCTCAGCAATATGCAAGTTCAGTGTTAAAATAGAAGACGATAGTGATTCATTATGCGAGCTACTCCCAACAGTCTTGTTATCTTTTAATTAACTACTAGCTCTAATAATGATTTAATAGAGCTTGTACCACCACACGGAAGAATAGCCACATGTTTTATAAACTGGTAAATAAAGGGTTTTTATCAGTAGAAACTATAAAAAAAAATTCAACCAACAGCTCATTATTTTATGAAATAAATGCACACCGTGCAATATAAATCAAACAGCAAAATTTCAGATTAATTCTCCTTTTGCATGTAAACAACGTTTTAATAAAATAAATAAACCACTTTAAATATCCCAAATTTGTAGTAAAAAAGTCAATAAGATGATTAACTTCACCTATAGTCGGTACTATCTAAGAAGTTAAATGTTAAAAATTTTAGAGTGGAAACGAACAACTTTCTACTTTAACAATTTAGTATCTACCTTTTTTCTGTATTATTTTACTTCTGTGTTTGGGAATATTTTTCCCATTAATTATTTTTTGTTTCAACATGATCGCATGAATACTTCTGTTCTATTGATCTTTTACTAGCATTTTTTATGCTCCTGGGAAAATTAAGAATGTTTTAACTTAACAAAATGAACACCCGCGAAATTATTTGTTCCCGCATGATGCTAATCTTATTTTTCCCAGAGCCTACAAGTATTTCTAAATTGCTGGTATGCGTGCGATCACACCATTCGGCACTCATCTTGTGTCATGAGTTGAAACAACATAAACAACCACCTTGTTATTTTAGCGTAATGGCAGATGTTACTAACGATGTTGACAGTCCTGGAAGCAAATTTGTAACCATATCCGGTTTTTTCTCTTGTTTCCTTTGGCCATTTCGGAAAAAGTGGCTCACGCCGTGCATATGTTCCTTTTTTTTATTGTATATACTATTATCAATTTTCTAATATGGATTAGAAAATTCTTATTTAAAATCAATATGATTATTATTTTCACATCAAAGTTGAGCGTTTAAAACAGGGTAGGATTTCAGCCAGTGCACGGCCAGGTACGCGCAATTTGATGATGATAAATTACCTAACCATTATTGTAAACGATTGCAGTCTTTGTCTTATTGCAACAAATTTGTCTAATGTTTAGATCACATGACACGATACGCCTAGTCTAGTCCTACAAATAAATGGTACCTGTTGTTGTTTATTACAACAATGTGAATTATTCGTAGCATGACTGTCTTTTCTAAAAGCGAGTAATAATAATAAACTACGTAATTTTAAAAGAAAAGAAAAAATCCAGCAGAAGTGAGAACTCGGAGCAATGGTAATTAGGAAAGACGAGAAAAGTAAATGATGTTAATGGCTTGCTAGTCGTAGGGCGACGATTCACAGTGATTACCTTGGGGGGTTTTATTAGCCCAGGACGAATGTCTTGAATCGCGAAATGTGAATTTAAGCGTGATGCTTAAAAATGGGTATTTGTTAAGTTTTATTATCGCAAAGCAGTAAAGCCGAGCTAAGAGATTTTATAGCTTTTTAAATTGAATCAAAAATCTCTCACTGTGTTGCTCATGTTTGCTCAAATTAATTATAAGTAATCTGCCGATCAGACAGCAACCAATACATGTTTCAACACGAAGCTATTTAGTGTCCGTGTTGCCAAGATGGAACAATAGAAATATTTAATAACAATACAATAGGTTGTCAGAATTGACGAAGAACATAATGTGAGCGGGGATCCACTCCTTCCTGTCAATTACTAACGACTTTCAGTAAGTTACTCATCTCCGATGAAGTCAGTCAAACGAGGATGTGACTGACGCCTTTTCAACGAATATGCCTACCTGAATTCATCAACTCAACATAGCCATTAAATTGAAAAACAAACAGTGGAATTTATGAAAATAGTGAAATTCTTGAATTTCCTATTTTTAGAACCCCATTTAATCATAAATGAAATAAGATATATTGCAAATTCTTCGTGTAATTACTACGGAGTCCTCAAGTCCCATAAGCACGAGGATTTTCAGAGTCCGGAGCTTTGGGGCCCTGTTGATTGCACTGTTTTCAGCTAGCTGAAAGCGTGTTTACAAACCACCTATACGTCCGTGCTCAAAATCTCTTATACATTATTCAACCTTCTTGTGTTTATAATCGCTAATATGTAGGTTTTTCTGGTCGAAATTATGTCGAAAGTCAGCTTGACATGACATGCATCGAGATGAAGCATTTTTTGCTAAAGTTGTTGGGTCTTGTAACCAAGCTTTGGTTTATAGAATCAAGCACAACATTCACCTTGAGCTAGAAATTATCAAATCAGCAGTGATCCTGACGCAAAGTTATGCAGATATTATTTCAGAAGGGCGCCTTTTCCTTTGTTCATTTTGTAAACACGCGTCCGGAAAAGTTTCATTCCCGCCTTCTCACTTGGAAACAGTTTTCCTCTACCTCACGATGCGTGAAATACCAGACTTTGGTTTAGAACCGTTTTAGTAAAGGAATGTCTAGAACAGGGGACTTGATTCACTACCATTTTTTTGCGGCCATTATCTGGCATAAACAGAAGTATAGGTGCTCGCTTTTTATGCCTTGATAACACAAAGCTCTGAAGCAAAAAGGGAAACATCGAATACTTTCGGAAGTCGTTTACTATTCAGACAAATAATTTACTCTTTCTTCTCGTAAATGGATTTTACGTTTCATTGAATAGTAAAACAGTAATTGCAGGTAGTTCGAATGCAATCTAAGTTACGGTTTAGGGAAAACGAGTGCTTCAAAATCGCATAAAACCTTGAGATTTTATAACCCGAGCATATTTTTGAATACGTGAAATACGTAAAACATTGAAATGCTGGATTTGCTTTGTTTCTACTGTCGATTTTCTCTTTTACTCTCTTACTTCCTTTCTGTGTTTGCTTTGTCAAAGTCATTCATGTAAAACTGAACGAACGTAAATTTAAAAGTCTTCTTGTGAGTGACGACGAAAAATACTATACATATTTAATTTTACGACCAGTTGATTTCACCCAACACTGAATGGTGTCTTTAACCATCATATAAAATGCATCACCAAAAACAACACAAAGAAATATTCTAAAACAACTATTGAAATTGATTTATTCAAACTTATTGAAAAATACAAGGTGATCGTGTTTTTTTACTTTATCTAAAATAACAACTAATAAAAAGAAGAAGACAGAAGAAGGATAGTAAATAAAGAAAACAGGAGGGGTAACACAAGTAGAATTTAAAAATGGAATACTAGAAAACTGAACAAAGAAGAAAGTAGGGAGAAGGATGAGGAAAGAACAAATGATAGAGAATAGAGCATAGAATAGAGAATGAAAGATAGAAAATAAAGATAATTTAGAAGATAGAGGATGAAAGCTAAACTAAAAAAGAGAAAGACAAAACAGAGAGAAGCTGGAAACTAGCATTTCTCTTCAACAATTTAATCTGAACTTGGCAAAAAAGGGTTACATACGTATTGTAACAGTATCTAACCCTTTCACACAAATATGTAATTTAATTACTAAAATGTGCTTTTAGGAACATTTTCAGTCCTGAGCAATTTGAATAGACATAGTTTTGCGGAAATTGTCGTGTGAACGTCTTAAGTGATTAGTCGCACTAATGAGCCAGTATAATTGAATATTGTAGTAACAGAATGATTTACTTATTAATTGCGTAAACTTTTCGTAGCGAGTGGATTTCTTAGGAAGTTTAATTTAGTTAATCGCCTAAGAAAACTCCGACGAAGCCAAAAACAGCCGTAATAATAATGATATTAAGTGGAGATTTACGCCTTTGCCAAATTGAAATTTCAGAACGGGCTCGTTCGTTTTCAATTATGCCGTAGTTTGTTTCGGGACTTAAATAGTTAGAACTGCGGCTGAAGGTTTAGAAACGGTAATTAATTCCCGGCATAGCGTCCCGTTTTTAGCAAAAATCCAATTTGTTCCCTACATTTTTTCAGATTACTCCCGCGCGGGGAGAATATTAATTCAGCCCGGTGACAATTTCATTACAAAAATACTTTTTAACACACTCACTTTTTTATCGTTAACGTCAAGTGGGAGATTTTCGAAAACGTGTGCACTGAAAAATAACCAAGTCGCGTGAGAGAGAAATTCGTATTTAATGTAAGTAAGCAGTCGAGATGAGGCATTAATGCTGCAAATTAGCGGCATCCATTTTAACATTAATATTTAGCGAGTGATGACACGCCAAAGTAGCTTACGAAAGAATTATGTAGGGTATTATTGGAAAACGCCGCGATACTTAAAACCGCGAAATTCGAGACGCCCCACTAATGGCTGGAAGCCCACAAGGGGCTTTGCTCCTGTAATTGTACTCATGTTATTTGCTTGTTGAGGATCTTGCAAACGACAGCTGCGGCAGCGCATAAATTAACAAAATTGTTAATCTGAAAGTAGCAGTCTTGGTTTTTAAACTACAACCAACTTCAAACTCCTGTATTTCAGTGGCGGCTCGATAGGTAAAATACATGAATTCAAATTAAATGCATACACGTAAAAAAATATGCTCTATGTTTTGTTGGAGGTTTCAACTCTATTTTTAATTCTGTTACAAGATTGATCCAAGCTTTCCAACTTATTGGAAAATTTTCGCCATAGGTATAGAGAGAGAAAAACTTCATAACACAACGGAGTTTTTTGCTAAAAACTAAGTAATTTCCAAAGTAATTAAATAGTTTTCTTGACGTGTTTTAACAAAATTCGCAAAAAAAATAATTTTTGATCAAACAATGAGCTTAATCAGTAATCAGTCTAAACAAGCTAGTTTATATTAAATTTGGCCATTTTTGTAAACAAATTTTTGTTCGCAAACAAGATCAATCTAAAAACAATATCTAAGTTAGATAGATCCGTATGTAGTATTTAATTATTAATTATTATTTAATTTAATTTGATTATTCAATTATTAGTTTACTTATTATAACTGTAATTAAATAATAATTTTTCCATAACGACAATGTAGATTTTAATTGGTTGTTGGGAAGAAATCGAACGATTTTAAGAAATTCTCACAATTTTGTGAAAAAATGCTTTTTTTGGTTTAAATTATTAACTAATTACATTATTGTTGTTTAACATACACGTACATAAAGGAACTATAGCCAAAATAAAAAAAAATAAAACCCAATAATAATAAATGGGCGCACGTCTGAATTTTAAAGTATTTTTTTACTCCAAAACCGAGGTTGACACAAAAATTTTATAAGTTACAAAAATTGTTCAAAAAGAATGAGTTTTTCGAATAGAAAAAGAATTACACCACTCGGATAACGTATAACGAAAATGTGTCTTAAAATGTGTTCAATAGTTTATAGGTAAGTATTAGCTGTTTCAAAACTACTTATAAAAACGCCAACGTCGCATTTTCTCTCAAAATTAGCTGTTATAAAATATTCATGCACTTCAAAAAAATAATTGCTAATGTAATTTATACTTTCAATGAGAGATCTAATAATTAATAACTATTTTACAATTTTATCAATCTTATTTAAAAAAATAAATCGGTAAAATGCGACGTTGGCGTTTTTGTAGTTTTGAAACAGTTAATACATTACAATAACAGAAAAACAAAAGAATTGGCACCAAAACATGTGGTTTTGATGGCAAATTACTTGTACCAAATTTCATTGAAATCGATTACTCCATTAAAAAGTTATTAAAAAAAATTGAAAATAATTTTTAAACTTTGGCGCCCTCCAACTTTTAAACGGTGCAACTTGGTATAGAGGTAAGTTGGATTAAATCGCTCTACTTTGAGCTGGGAAATCTCTGATTCTCTGTTGTTCCCATCTTTTTGTTAAACCCTGTATAACATCGACAATTTAAAAAATATAAATAATTCTTTGTTTGAACTTCTTCGTTGCTGCTTGTCGATGCCACATTCTTGTTTACATTTTAATTATGCCATCTGTAAAATTTTATTGTATTTAATGTTACGTATAAGATTGTTTTGGTAAGTTGTATATTTTTTAAATCGTCGATGTTATATAATAACGTTTTCTTCGGCCTGATGATGTCTTATGTAATAAGACGAAACGTTACATAACTCTCTTTTGGTTTTTCTTTATGGTCCTTCCCCAGTAATTTTCCAACCCTATAAATAATAATAATAATAATAATAATAATAATAATAATAATAATAATAATAATAATAATAATAATAATAATAATAATAATAATAATAATAATAATAATAATAATAATAATAATAATAATTATAATAATAATAATAATAATAATAATAATAATAATTCCAAATTATAAATTGAATCGTTCATGAATGAATTGAATCGCTAGTCTAGAACGTTCTCAGTCTGTTTTATTAAATTATACTCATTTCTTTAAGCAAAAAGCAGCCCAAAAAAGGGCCTTTAGGTGATATAAGAAGTGTACGTCTAAAGTTATTGAAAATGTTTTTTTTGCCGTTTTTTTATTTCAAAAAAAGTTGGAAAGTAGGTGACGCTTTTTATTAATTTTTTTAGTATACCTATAACTTATACAATTATTTTTTTTAAATATATTTTTAGTTTAAAATCTGAATTTTGCATGAAAAAATCAATATAGAGATTGCGTAAGTGTGCAACTTGTGATATTAACACTTAACACTTACCTCTTAACAGAAAAATAATAAAATATTCAAATGTAGCGCAAAAAACACGAATTTATTTATTTTTCAAATTTTTACTACGTCTTCTTAGAAAAAATTGTTTTGGAAAAGAGCAAAACCCCGTCATTTTCTCTCGAAAAGTGTTTGTTGTTAATTTTTGCCAAGTTCTACGGAATTTATGGAAAATAAACGAATTTTTGGTTAAAAATCGTCGCAAAACGCTTGAAAAAGGCAAAATTAACGTAGTCTTCGAGTTTCATAAATAGAGAGTTTTAGCGAAACGTTTTGAGTGATACGTTAAACGTGAACGTTAACCGCCTTTGTCGTACGTTTTTAAATAATAATTTCAAGATATGCTTGAGAAACATTTTAAAGTTTTAGAGATAATTAAAAAAAAATGTATGTTCCTTTGTTCCCTACCCCTAAATCGAGAGTTTAGCGATTTAGATCAAAACAATGATTTTAAACTAACTATACGTGATTTTTGCTTCTTTTTTAAGTTAATTTCGCAAAAGATATCAGTTTCTTAACCGATTTAACGAATTAGATCAAAACCGCATAATTTTCTACGTAAATTAAAATTTTATTCGTTTCAATAAGGAAATTATATAATTTGGTTTTGTCAACTAAGATATTTAGGGAGGTCTTGCTGCAAAAAAAAAACACCAAAAACTTGCTTGGTAAATTTTGTATTTCATTATTACTTTAGCTAATTTTGAACCCATGAGCCGCCACTGCTCTATTTAATTTCGAGCAGGAACTTCTCGAGAGGTAAATAAAGCTTGAGTCGAATCAGAACTACCCGTGTAATCCCGAGTTCGCTTCATTTATTTCACTTTGCTCCAAGAAATCTGGCGGATTTTTAAAACCAGACTATCCCCGTGTATACCTGCGACTTGCTGGCTGAAAACAAATCCGACGTAAGTTGGTCAACTTGCTGCTCTTTACTTTGACATATAAATCCTGCAGCTTTCACAAGCGCATCTGCCCTGGCGCCGCTTCCATCCGGACTCTTCTAATACATGGAGATTTCCCAGGGGATGGTCAAGCCGCAAAAAACAACATAAGGAAAAATCTGTAGCTTGATTTCAACACATGACTTGTTTGGGAAAATTCGCACACAAGGGACCCTAGCTGAGCCCTAAACGTGCCACTCATGTCCCTCACTGTTTGTGTCTAATGCGACCTATTTTTCAAATTCTTGTTTCAAACAATCATCTTGTAAAACGCCGCACCCTTTAAAATACACACTCAGCAAATTACCCACTGCAGGCCCTGTTTCCTGCTTGCTTATTTCGTGACCGAATGAACTAAATTCAAATAAATAGATGTTTGAGTGATAAGAATCGATAGCCTACAGAGTGGCACATGAAAAGTCCATGTTCTGCATGCATAGCTGGTGATTGCTTTAAATGACCTTAAACGCCGGTTTAAATCAGGTTTACACTCATCTCGTCCAGCTTCGTTAGTACCACACCCGACTAATAATTCAATCACAATAAAATCATTTTTCTCTAGCGGCTTATTCAGGTTGTTGCTCCATTCAAAGGTAAAGTGAATGAGAAACATGATTTGTGTATATGGCATGTGGTGGGTATAATATGCCATTAACGAAATGTATGTAACACTTTATGAAGTATTAGAGATCAATTAACTTGAAATATTTACCGGTCCAATTCTGGTTGTTCCAGCATTAGGCTTAACAGCTATATTATCAATGATGTATTGTTGGGCATTTTAAAGCAGGCATCATTTATTACTTGCCCGCTATTAAATATTAATTCCTCTAATAGCCGTTAAGCAGGCGATGCTCTTAGTTAAACTCAATGATGTATTACTCGCATCGCTTATGCGATATGTTAATTTAATTCACATTGTTTTATTTTTGTCCGGAGTTAATGCACGACACGGCGCTGTTTATAACTACTGATGTTTAATCGATAGTTTATGATCTGCAGTATGAAATTGGTGCCATCTAAAATATGCATGAGCTAAACTTGTTTACTCATAATCCATCAAACTGTTATAAGATCAAGAAAGAGTCGGCAAATGCATCACGATAAGGAAATTTTAAAACGAATGTTGGGATACGGACAATTTTTTTTAAATTTCTCTCAAAATATTTAAAAAACTGTGCCACTATTCAACTTAACTCTCTAAACAAATTAACAAAAAAGGGGAAATGAAATAATCACGGCAGGAAAACTGATCGTAAAACGTAAAAAATGGAACTCCACAATGAGAAACCATTTCGTTTTGATTTTGATCAGCAAAGCCTTTTAAAAGTAGGTGATAGCCATAATTTTGATTTAAAAAATGTTTCAGATCTAATAAATTGTGAACAGTTTTATCAAAAGTTAAATAAGCTGTACGAAAATAAACTGGAAAAACCAAGGAAAATGCAGGAAAAGGTCTTAAAACCAAGAGTCTTATTTTTAGTTTATCAAAATAATAATTATATTCTTATAATAAAAACAACTTTAATAGATATATGGGAAATTCTCAAAGAGATCCAGGCTTGACTGACTTACAGTCAGCTTATAAGACGTTGAGTAAAAAGTTCTCTGCCTGCAAATACGCAATATGGTTATTAAATGAAAAATAGAAAATAGTCGAACTGAAAACTATTGAAAACGAAATAATAGGAAAAAGGCTCATTTAAGCTAATAAACTGTTGTGCTTCGCTAGTCATGAATTATCATTATCAACCATATACACTATTCCAGTTGGATACTTTGAAATCATGGGCGTCGTGCATTTGTGGTGAATTTGCCCCCCCCCCCCTGGGAGTTAACACTAAATATTTTTTCAAATAAGTTTTAAAAACAATGGTCTCCTTACGCTGGAACAAATTAAAAAAATAATTGAAAAGTTTGGCTTAGAAAATTTTGCTGCGAATATACATGGGTTGAGTCGTAAAAAATCAAGGATGTGTCTGAAAAGCTAAATGTAAATGAATTGTATTGAAATGAATGTAAAGTTTATCCTAGTATCCAAAAAAGTTTAAGGATATTACTGACACTTTCACCATCAACTACTTGTTCCATCGAACGATCCTTTAGTAGTAAAACAATAAGTAAAAACATGGTTGCGATCAACGATGAGCGTTCATCCTAGGATAGTGGAATACAAAAAACAAGACATAATTTAATAAACCATTTTGGTTAAAAAAAATTTTTATTTTTATTTTCCTAAAATCGTTTGATTCTTTTTTTAAGTTAATTTTAGTCTTAAATTTTACGACAACGGTCTATTCGATTCTTTTTTTTTCGAAGATACCATCAATATTGTTTATTTTGCAAAAATCTCGCAAATTTTACAAAGTAGACCCCACATACCCCAAAATAAATAAATAAAATATAGGGTGTTGCATTTGAAAAAAGTCTAGTCATTGTATTTTTCAGAAAATTGTAGTAGATGATATAATATTGACTCCAAGTTCACCTAAAACTCAAGGAATCGACTGGAAAAGTGTTTAATGGTTCGGAAAGTATACATTTTTTGAGGGTCTATGCACGACGCTATTTACATTAATTAACATAAGTCAAAAACTATATAAGAGACCCTGGTGCGTTATATCGACAATTTAGTCGTGAATTCAAAAAGTAAGAAAAATGTGGAGTTTTTTATTTAAAAAAACAGAACTTAGTTGTGTATTATATTTTGGGACATTCTGTATATAATTTCAAATCTTTTAAGTTCGTGCCTTCTTGTCGAAACTATCGTTTAAAAAAAAATCAAGTCGATAGCTTGGATAGAAAAAAAATTATGAACCTGGGTCACCACAGGGATAAGTGTTATGTTCCAATGTCTTATAGCTTGTTTAATCGTTTAATTTATAATGTTCATTATAAAAACATCTTTTTTTGTTCCTATAATATGTGCACAACTGTGTTCTTGAGTTGTGTTTGTAAAAATATGTACTACAGTTGAACCCCCCCCCCCCCCCTTAACAATTTCGTAACGACGCCCATGTTTGATATCCGAATGTAAGTGTCTATTTTTTTTAGGATGTAGTAGGTTTGATCGTGGAAATAAAGGATATATTGGATGCAAAAAGTTTATTTGAGTGACGACGTTTCGACAGTGGCCACTGTCATTTTCAAGTATTCAAAAAAATATACCATTTTTGGGATTTGAGGTTATATATTACATGGGGGGTTTGGGTTAATCCCCCATGTAATACCCCAAATCCAAAAAAATTTACGAAATTTAATACATTTTTATATCTTAAAATACAAATTTTGGAACCTCACATCGTTTTAAATATATCCTTTATTTCCACGATCAAACCTACTACATACTAAAAAAAAAAGATACGAAAAATACTCTACGTTCTATTATTTTTATATAAATAACAAATTACACGTAGAAAATGTTATAATTTTTGATGTCTTTGTCCTAGTTCTTAATAAAACTACAATCAAAAGTAAACTATCACACATAGGTATATTTTTGCAAATAAAAACTTAGCAAAGTTTTAAACTAAAATATACAGATTCCATTGAAGCATGGACTCGTGGCTCCCCCAGCGGCCGTTTTTTTGACACTGGAAAAGCTTTATCATACCTTTTTTGACACTTACTGAAATCAAGGGAGATTACGTTTGAAACAATGCAAAATTGTTTATAATAAAAATTGTAGTCACTCGAGAAAATTGTTCCCACATTAATAAAATGCTACATATCTGACATATGTCAAATAAAACATTTGTCTGTGGGATTTAATGCAACATAGATTATCGTAAGGTCTTTTAAAGAAGAGAGAGTCATGTGGTAGTATAGCATTTCGTTGTTTTTCAATCATAAATCTACGAAAGAAACTCTGCACCAAAAAATATAAAAATCGAACAGTTCAAAGTAAAATATCCTAACAGGCAGCCAGGAAACGCCAATTTTTCCGTGTTTAATATTTCAACCTTCCATTGTAACTACTGGCTGTTCTTATTCGCCATGCTTTGTAACTACCAAGATATATCAGATCTAATAAACTATTTACGCTGGAAGTTCAAAGCGCTACTGACTTTGTTCACTAATAAATCGATTTGCCGTAGAAGTTAGAAAGTCGTCAATATCTTTTTTGCCGACGTTCCCCGAGTTACAGCTAAAATAAATAGCAGCCTTATTGATCGCTCCAAGATCTACATTTCGGATGTTTGGTTTGCAATAGGTGTGACAACTATTTACCCGACCCATCATCAAAGAGCACAGAAAGTGAAAACCAATTTTCTCTTCAATTAAACTTGGCTCAGAATCAGCGTTACGATATGACATGCGGAGTTACATATAAGGCAGGAACATTCATATTAAATAATAAATTTGCAATGCTGATTTAGAAATCAGAAGATTCAGGAGAAAATTGCAATCATTGGTGTGGGCAGGAAATCGTTCATCATACAAATACGAAAGAATTACAAACTTGGAAAAAACAAGGAACATGCGCTTGTTAGCTATCATCATAAATTGTGACCGGAGTCATCCGACTTAACAGACGCGACAGATATTAATGTAAGTGTATACGTGTGCCGCTTTTTTTGTTTATTAAGTGTCACATAATGAGCGAGGGAAGACAAAAAGTGCCAACAAGGCCCGAAGACCATTTTTGTTAATTCGCAGTCCCGACACCCACTCGTTCATTATCCGAAATTGAAGGCGAAATGTCAGAGTTGTAGTTTATTTGGTGAGGAGATCTGCAAGTTCGTTAGTCTAGCTAATTACCAATAAAATACCCCACGAGTAATAAATGTCCCATAAAAATTTTGGAAAAATTAGACTCCACGTCAAGCGAAAAATTGCGTGTCTGCGGTTGCATTTTTCACATTGATATCCTCATCAGATTGAGTAGTATTACCAGTTTGACAGTGTTGTGAATAATTTAGCCCACCTATATCCCGAGTGAAAAAAGTGAAATACGTTCTACACGCGCAATCGACTCCGGACAAATCCTATTATGACCAAACAACATCCCACTTTGGCAGTATCTGTAAAACTGGAGGCCGGGTGCATGTTCGTGGAACGTAAATAATTATGTCAATATTTTTTGTTTGATCTGAAAATATTTTTTTATATTATGTTTGCTGATCAGGCGGTGGCAGTCACGCACCCATCAAGCGCACGTCGTGACAAAACACGGAAAGCTTTTTAAGTTTTATTATTCGTCGCACGCATTTCTATACAGGCCTGATTGACTGTTTTAATATTGAATAATACATGCATAATGGCATAAAATTTTAAATGAAAACTGAAATTTGCTCGAAGCTCTGAATAGGGCTTTCAGAATAAGAGTAAGCTCTCAACCCGGGCTAAAAATGACAAGAAAAGTAATTAAAGGAACTTTACAACACTCCAAGGCCCTGAAATGTTTATCGTACAAATCAATAAATTCGCAATTTGTTTGAAACTTTCCGTTTCTTTTATAGTGAATTTCAGAGTTTAATGCCTTTTCACGTGCCACGGCTGAATGCCTTCCGTCTCTTTTCAAAAATCCGGCTTGTCTTATTTCGACTTAATTAAAGGGAGAATTGGAAATAAATATCAGCAAATAAACAGCCAACACTTTCGACTAAGCAATCAACAATTTTTTCAGGAAAAATTATTTCGCCCCCAAAAAACTGCAATATGTATCTATTTTCAGCTCTAACTTGAGTCTGAGCGCCTTTGATCATTAGTGTTGTACAACATCGTTTCTATTATTTCATAAAAATAGCAATTACATTTTTAGTCATATTTTCGTTGAAAGCAAATATTTATTGGTGCTCATAAAACACGCAGAGAATTTTAAATTAATATAAATTCTTGTCGATTTTTTTTGAAAATATACAAGAACCTATTGTTGAACCGATGATGGTGAATATACAATTTTAAAAGAAATATACATAGGTAAACAAAATGTGAGCAGTTGTGATTTAAGGGAAATAAGGACAATACAAGAAACATTAAAAATAAATAACAAATGATGGATTATAAGATGATATGAAAAGTTAAAATAAACACAAATGCATTTTTCTCTCTTATTCCTTTTTATAGAATGGAAATCCATACATCACATAAATATTAAGTAGTAAAGATTGAAGTAAAAAACATAGAAATGTTCCTCCTTAGTTTTCTTCTTGCTTTTGCTAGTATGAGATCCTCTCATATTAAAGGATGTAATTCTTTTAATAAAATAAATTTATATTTAAATATTTATAAAGAAAGAACACGTTAATTTGAAATTCAATTTTGTTATCACAGCTTTCATTCACAATTCGTACGACAGCAAAAAAAACATTTTAACAAATCTGCGTCCATCTTTCGTCTTAAATTCGTAGGTTCTTAAATAGGTAGTACACTGTGATAGTGAATAAATTATCAGTACATTTTTTTATTTAATAAAATAAATTCATTAGGCAACTCACTTTCGTTTATTTTTAAAAGCTTTTATTTAGCTCACAATGTTATCTTTCTGTCTGCTATTTTTTCGGAGCCAAATTTAAAAGGGTTCCTGTTGTCCCACTGAAGTGAAATTTGGCATACTTACATAATCTGCGTGACAATGCAATCCCATGTAGTTAAATACCCCCTAAAGGGGTTAAATGGGGTTTTGAAGTTTTAGGTTATGTTTACAAAGGGGTTCTCGATTTGTAAATTTGAGAGGGTTCCTGTAGTCGCAATGAAATAAAATTTAACATGCTTACGTAATCTGCGTGATAATGCAATTCTATATAGTTAATCACCCCCTAAAGGTGTTAAATGGGGTTTTCAAATTTTAGGTTATGTTTACAAAGGGGTTCTCGATTTATACATACCGTAACTTATACCGACATAAACGGTATGTTGGTCACGGTAGATGCACAGTGTAATAACAATAAATCTAAATAAAGACTAAAAAGCAAAAAATAAAAATATGTAAAAAAATGTTTTTTAAAAAAAGCTTTTATTTAAAAGATGCACTAAAAAGTAAAAAATAATGTATTTCAATCACACGAGAATATTTTTTCCTACAGGTTAAAATTCTAAAATTTATAAAAGCTTTGGGAGTTATAAAACTACGGCATTACAGAATTACTTTGTACAGTTGACAACTACTAAAGCTTTTATAAATTTTAGAACTTTAACCTGTAAGAAAAAATATTCTCCTGTGATTGAAAACATTATTTTTTATTTTTGCGTGCATCTTTTAAATAAAACCTTTTTTTTTAAAACATTTTTTTTAATATTTTCATTATTGTTGCGTTCTGACTTTTTAAACCAAACATCTCGTAGACAGAGAAAAATTTCAGAACGTATCCTGATAAACACTAATGGTCACCTTAAACTTTTCCGAGCTTTCCTAAAAAATCTACGTGATTTTCTTAGTTTATTAATAACTAAACCATTTATTGAGGAAAAAGCACAATTTAGTATTTGCTTAACCCAAGTAACACCCTAAGAATAATTACTATCACTGTACTACAAAACCAGAACGAAATGTAAAAAATTACGACAAACCAGAGCAGTCTTTTTAAATCAAAACAAAAACAAAAACCCAAAACGTGTCATAGTAAAATGAAGGAGTTGATCACTTTATTTCAATCTTACAAAAAAAATCAAAGTACTGATGTGTAGAAAACATGTTTTTGGTTCATTAAGGGCAAAACTATTTATTGAGCAAACATTAGCTGTGATATCTTGTACAACAGAAGTTCCATCATTATTGAATCAATTAATTTTAAATAAAGAATCGTGTCATCATTAAATGCTTCTGAAAAATGTTCTTTTAAATAAAAAACTCAGGCATTTATCTAAGCCAAAGCACAATTAAGTGTCTTCTTTAAAAAAGCCAGATACCACCCTAACGAGATAAAATAAAGCAGCGATGTCAAAGAACTTACTGTTGTGAGACATTTACAGGTTAATAAGCCTCACGACATATGCAGGTCTTTCCGTTTTCTTTTAACTTCTCCCGTACTTGAAATAACATGTGCTAGGTCGTGTTGATGGATTGTAGTGTACACACAAGTTGGTTCCTTTTGCTTCGTGTGCTACATAATTTATTAATTCACATCAGTCAGACACCTTAAACGAGACAGTAAAGACTGTTAATTATTCAAACACCAATATACTTTTTGCGCACTAATCCACAATTTAGAGGAAATTATTAATGCATTTTCACAACTATTATGCCGACATCTCTTACGTCCAAAAATACCTCTAATGACCAATTTCGAAGCTAATCCTGTTGGGCTTGCTTCGACGACAAAGACTCCAATTTCGGCTAATTTGAGGTTTAAATTAATGACATAGCAAACAAGTTAACAGATTTTCGTGACGGTTATTTTTATAACTTGTGGCTTTAAAATTCAGTCTTTTGTAATGGTAAGTTGAAATAAATGAAGTACATTTTTAAGTGTTTGCCTAATTAATGATGACTTTTAACTTTCATAAAGCTTTAACACTTGGGGAGGAATTTAGTTCCGCTTAAATTTTCAAATAAGGATGATAAACTAGGCTTACAATGGAAGATACCACACACGACTGTCGCATTAAGACCAGAATGCAGATAAATGCAACGATAACTTAGTATGCTCCTTACATTTTCTAATACAAATCACCATAAATATTTATTGTTATCGAACGATTGTTTATTTCAATATAAACTCCATTGAAATTCGATTTAATGAATGATGTATTGTCCCCACACACAATGCATTTTAAATTTTCCGTTCTATTCACACATTTTTCGACTTGGAGCTTTTCCTGTTTTGTACCAAAAATATCTTAGTTACATGGAAATTTTTGCTATTTGGGGCCTATCGACGTTATTTTTATTCATAATGAACGTCAGAAAAACCGTTTATTGGGAAACTTTTGATATATCTTTTTATAAGTTCCCCTCGTTCCGTAATAAAACACATCAAGGCTCGCCCTCGTCTGTTCCTTCCTACCCTCGGCCACAAATAAGAGTACGCTAACGACCTCTACAATCAATAACGCGAGTGCACTTACATAAATCCTGGACTCAGGTGCATTTTCCCAAACACGACTAGTAGACCAGAATAATCTCAATAAATCCACACATTCAATGCAACTGAGCCTTTTTTACCACTAAATTACTTTAACGAACGGTGGTGTACAGCCTGAAACCTAATATCCATAGCAGGATTAACTGAAGTAAATTGCTGTTAAAATCAAACATTCAATAACACATCAATTAAACAGATTTGGTGATTAGGTCGCTCCCTTATTAAGAGATTATCTCACGTGTGCTAATGACGTAACATAGACTCTGTGCCCAGTTGCTTGATAATTAATCCACTTACCGGATAATGTTGCCTCCATTCCAATCAAAACTGATTAAATGTTATTTTAATGGCTCCACTCATCGCTCATTGTTTATGATACAAAATAAATTTCTACATTTCCCAAAAAATGGCTAAATTGCTAATTCCACTCTCTAGCTTGTTAAGCTAATTAACACATTTTAAACCGGCGTATTCGCATTCAGCTCAAAAACGCTTAGAGAATTAGATCCTTCGTTTTTGATTCTTAGCCTTTTTCGCCTTCACAATTAATTGATACAATTTTGAGAGCAGTTTTTTTTCGGTTACTTATCTCTTCTGTTCACTTTCGTACCTTTTTGATGTTGTGCCAGGACCGGACTAGATAGAGAGTGAACCTGTCGCAAAATTTATTTCATCTCACAACATTTGTTTCATTTAACAAGTAAGTTTTGTCCAAATTTTGGATTTTAGATTCACTGTTTTCAGGTTTTCAGGTCGAATCCTTTGGGTTTTTATATTAACTGTGTTTGATTGTTTTAATTTTTTGGTTCAAGCAAATTTTTCCGAATTTTGAATGGGTATTTCAGGTTTTTTTAAAGCAATACGAATCGAATAATAAAATTAAAATGAGAAAATAAATAACACAAAAAAATCCGTAAAATAAAAACGATGTGACCTGAAAACTGATAAAACTATTCACTTTAAAACCACGAAACATCAGGAACAGTAACAGTAGTTTAAGAATATTTATAACCAAAGCCAAAAAATCTCACTTTGACCATCAATTGGAAATTATAATATACAAAAAATGTTGTATGGAGTTCTAGTTTTTCAAAATATCGAGTTTCTATTTATCTAGGTTTATATTTTTTATTTTTATTTAGTTTTAAACTTTTGATTTCTTATTAAATTTCAGTTAGAATTTTGATATCTACGAATTTTTAGCTTTTAGCAATGAGATTTCTGAAGATCTTGCTTTTTTACTTATTTTTGGAGTTGTTCGGATTTTTAAATTTTATAGTTCGGGTTTCTTTGAGTTTGTCACAATATTAAGTATTTGATTGTGTTTAATTTTCCAATTTCTTTATTTTGAAGATTTAATTTTTCAGAAGTTTACGAGTAGGTAAAGTTCATTCCCTTTTTAAAACAATCGTCAAAGTATCGCCCAGTAGTTATTTGATGGTATTATAGGTTGGCAACGTAAAATGAATAAATAAATTTCCATTTTTCTCTGTATTGTGTTCGGTTGCATTTTCCGTGTAATTATCATCTATAATTATACCGGCCTTTTGGTTAACCTTCAAAACAAGAAACTTCGGGTTGGAAACTTTAACTTCGGGTAATCTGAAACTGAAAAACCAGAAAAACTCAAATGTACACAAATCTGGAAAAAACGGATACACTTTCAAACCTCTAAATGACATTAACAGAAAGTTAAGTGAATATTTTTAATGAAAAAATCTTAAAATCTTAGCTTAATTACAAATGTCAAAGTTTCATCAGTGAAATACAGGGGTAGTAGATCCGAATTTAGAAATTAAATATTCATGTATGATTTTGGCTTGGTATCACTTACGTTTTTAAGTTTTTAGAATGATTTAGTTTGTTTTTCGGTTTTGGAGGAGTTTATGATGATGGTTTACAATTTAAAGGTATTTTCATTTTTTCGTCATTTTTACATTTCAAATCTTTTAAGTTTATTTCTTTTGATGGCTTTATAAAATTTTACATTTTGTTTAGATTACTGGGATAGCCTTTACTTTTTAAAATTTTTATAATTATAAAGTTTGAAAATAAACTTGTGTTTTTATTTTGTAATGTATCACGACTGATCTATTGGAGTAGGTATGTCTTTTTGTTTAAAATATTTTTCAAAAAAAAGCTTTCTACTACAAAAATTTGAACAAAAAAGCCGTTTATATATTCTGCGGAGGATTACAACCATGTATTGTGAAGTTTGGCAATAAATAACACTAGTTTACAACGTTTTTTACCAATGTGTATCGATAGAATAATTAACCCTAAGGCCGATACTGAAATCGAAAAAAAAATAGGACGTCAAGTTTTTTAAATACTCGTTATAAAGTATCAGTATTTGACAATTTTTGCAACATCAATAATGTTACAGATTGCTTCTTCTTTTATAATATCAGGGTCAATTTATCATAATGTAGAGTAGTAGTAAACGAATAACATATTTTTATCCCAAAAAACTTAATAACTCTTTTCATAAGACTTTGACTCTTGATTTAAATTAACATTTACCTGATGATACATATTTTAAAGCAAATAAAATATCTAACAATTTGTTAATCACGTCAAACGAATGTCAAAGACATCACCACAAAACAAAAAAGATTGATTCAAAACTTTAAAAAAATTAAAAATGACAGATTGTTTCTTTTTTCTATTATTGTAACCAGCAGTAATCGGCTAACATATTTTTATCCCAAAAATCTTTGTATATCTCTTTTCATAAGACTTTTAATCTTGATAAAAACGTTTACAATTTGATCGCTTAAATTTTCCAGGTTTTATTACAATAATTTGACCACAAACAAAACAAAAGTTGTTTGGGCTTAATCTACATTCACACAACGATATTTTAAAGCAAATACAATGTTTAGCAAATAGTTTATCACAGAAACAACGAATACCAAACTAGACACATTTTCAAAATTTTAGTGAATATATTAAAAAAACTAGACGTGATAGGCAAATGTGACTTATTTTAGTTATCAGTGAGTAAGAAGAAAACAAAATCAGTATAAATTATCTCTTGGTAATTTTTTTTGTAAACTAGTGTAATTTATTTGAATTTATTTTTTTTAATTTTTTTACGTTCTTCAGCTTTAGTTTAAAATTGGCAAATTTTAGTCTCTTATTTCGCCAAATACGGTCCTACTAGACATTCTCTCTTTCGTACTAAGAATTAGACAACGATGGTATTTGATGCCTTTTTTTACCCCCCAAAACAGAAACTGATGTTAGCGGTACCAAATTTGCTTCTGTTTTGTATTTTTTTTTTCTAAATTTTCGAACACTGCTAACATCTTTTGCTAGTGGTGCCACTAGAAATGGAACCCATGCCATGTTGTCCTGGGGCCCCAAATATCTGTGAAAGAGGTGGTTAAGCCCCTGATAGTTGATAGATCAAGTTCTAAGTAGATTGGACGGCGTGGATCTTTGTTGGTCGCATTTCCGTTAACCATTTAACCCTGGAAATGCGGGATCGTGGCGTTGATCTGTCACAGTCTTGGTCGAGAACTTCAAGTTCCTGTTATCTCTCGCCTCACCTCTAAATATGTTTACCCTTCCTTGACAATGAGCGCCCGTCAGCCTAAAGCCAAATACTTTGGCGATTAAGACCTGATGGATCGACTTTAATATCAGAGCTGATATCCGAAGGTAAAACGAGCAGCTTTGGTTTCCCGCTCATTACAGTCATTACTCGCACATCTAATAAAGCCTGCTTCCAGCCTCATTTATAACGTCGCCTTTCGTCAATTTGTAACAGACCACATAACGCGTTTTTTCGCAACAACAAAATTAAATTGGAAAAGCTGGCCTACACATGGACGCTTTAGCATTTGCATCTCTCCGTTTTTCCAGGGGCTGGAAATTTACTACGTCAAACAATTAGCAGCGGCCGTATTTTTTAATTTTTTTGACGTTTATGTCTTTAGCAAAAGAGAATATAAGCGACTTGAGGTAAAAAAGCCCCTTACGCTTATTTATTAAATGCAAGATATTAAATCAGTTTATCATAATAATATCTAGAAAGTCGTTGCCTGCGAATTCCGACTGGCGCACAATATTATTAACTCGACTAAACGTTTTGCATCTGATATTTTCAAACGAGGCAATTTTCTAAATGTACATTTTTATGAAAGATGAAATTGCGTAATAGCAATTTACAAGAGATCTTGTTTTGTTGAAATAATCAGGTGCTCAGGCAAGTCCCACGTTGACATTCTTACTTAAAAATTAACGAGAGTTTTCTTATGGTTGCGCGTAATTTGCTTACAGTCTTAGCAAGTTGTATTTTCAAAATTGCTGTTGTAGTCTAACAACGCTAATTTCCAGCCTTATGTCGTCATCCTGATGTGTAATCACGCCAAGTCAAACACTCCAGTCATTGTCTCATTAGAACAATGTTTGTTGCCAGATGATGGGTAAAATTGCGAACCTATCTAAACTGCGCTGGAGCGTTAAATGCCACTTTTGAAAATAGCTAATGAATATTAAGTGACGTAATTAAATCTGGAAATTAGTAGAAAAAGAGCGGCCTGTACGCATTCTATAGTTCTTCTCCCCTTGACAATTATTTAAAATGACAAAACATTCGCATTTATCGCACAAATTGGAATGTTTTATGCCATGCAAATAGGAATGGTTTCATTAAGTCAATGAAAATATGAAAGGAGAAAAGTACTACAATATAAACGAAGCGTTAAACGACCATTGTACCTATTCAATCCAGTCATATGATCATGTTGACTGTTCCCGCCATTTACAGGGACTGTCTTTTGTTCTCATTAATTGAACGACATATCTACGCGTCGATGCAACAAAAGAGCTGAAAACGGTGTATAATAATTGTTTCAGATGAAACTTCAGGGTTATCTGTCATCCACCTCAATAGATGATTGAAGATATGTATTGTTCACTTGGACCAAGTTCCAAGCAGTCCAACTATGATAGCTTTCACAAGCCACGAAAATGTGTTGTTTCCACACGTTTAAACCGCAATTAAAAAATAATGTGCCATCAGCTTTCCCTTTTATACTTATGTGGCGTGTCGAGTTGGGCAATTCTCAGTTCAAAAAGCAAATATTTGCAGGGGTGGTAATTTGGCTTTTAGTACACGCCCCGAAGCCAGATATCACCAACGTGCAATCTGTTTGCTCGCCCTTGCCCCTAAATGACTGCAGAAGCCAAAATACTCGGATATTAATATTAGCATGCACACAGATTACTCATCTTTGCAAAATTCATCAATCACCCCCGTAGCAGTTGCTTCGATTATTTTTAGCCCTAATAAATTATCCGATTAAAAGTTTGTTTAATAACAAGATTAAAATCCTTGCACAAGCTAATAATTAATTCAAAAATAATTAATAAGGAAAATTTGTGTCTCTTAACGATGTTATGACGTTAGTAGCCAACTTTGGAAGTTAATTACTAATTACACAAATTTGTCGGAAACTGATTAAAATTAGGCGAACCGGATTTATGAATTAAATTAGGATTTCTCATGTTTATTTAGATGCGTCCCTCATGCGCTCTCGTGTTCCAGAGCTTCATCACTATTTTATTGAAATTTACAAGTTGCCTTATTTGACAAAGTTTTTTATTGCCACCAGATTTACATAAGCTGCGTTTGTTAATAAGATGACAACATGTTTGCAGATGTGTTTGCTTTAAAAATACGGCATTAAGTTACACCTTCCATAGTTGGTATAGTAAAAAATGCATACATGTGTCAACTGTCGCTTCTGTAACAATCTCAAATAGTTAAAACAAGACATACGGGCATTTTTTACACCGGCAGGTTTATTTTACACCACTGAATTTGTAAAAATTATTTTAAACATAAAATAATAAAAAAGCTGCGGGCTGCAGAATAAAACTGGTACTACAAAATATAGATATTTTTTCAGACAGGTAAATCTATTTTTACCTTGTACTATAATTAATATTTGAGTTTTTTCTGAGATTTTACTCTTCTATCTAGCTTTAATCGAACCTTATTAAAGTCGATAAACGATCGGTTTAAAACCACGTAATCTAAAAATTGAATTTAATTATTCACAAGTGTTCGTGGTCGTTTGAACCTTAACGTGTCGTGCACGAAGTTTATAAACTTACCTTTAACAGGAATTAAATATAAATGTCTCCAAAGGAATATGAATTATTTAGGAGACTAAAATCTCACTTAATTAAAGAATTATTGTAAGAAACATCTTTTCGGACAGTTTTAATAATGCATGAAAATATTTTAATCAGCTGTCACAGGATATTTTCATCTAGAAGTTTTCTGTTTGTGTTTGGATAAACGATGTAATGCAAGAGTCAAATCTGTGAGGTTAGCCACCTTTTTGGCGTAAATATTTATCAACACGATGATAAATTTCCAGAATAAAAATTTAAACAAGTTTCGTAAAAATTTAACTTTTACACTGACTGGCACAATAAATATTATTTATGTATTCTGCAGACAGGAGATAGAGATAAGCAAACTTTCAGCGTAATGGTGCAAGGAGAAATATATAAATATAGTGTTTCAGCTAATGTTCTATTTCAAATTTAGTTTGCTCTTCACGTTTGTCATCTCACTGCAAATAAAATTTGTCTTGTTCGCATCACACATTTTTCTAGACACTAACCCATCGAAGGACTTAGATGTGTTGCAACAAGGTTAAGTAAGAGTAATTAAATGGGAGTAGAAATACATGTCATTATATCCGAACTCAGCCTTTCTAATTAAAGGGACTTTAGTTCCCCCTTTCCAGTGCCCCGTCGAGAATTCTTCATTATTCCACCAGAACGGTGACAGTGCATAAAGAAAACTAGTTATTTTTCGCTCTGCAGGTTGCCTGCATCTTTCGCTGATTTAATTAGTTTTTTTGTACTGTTAAAAGAAAATCTCCCTTATTAAAACTTTGCTAACAACGTATACGCCGAGTTCACTTTGTCTTAATATTCAATAGACAACAATATACAAAGTTGATTCGTTTCTCATTTTCTTTTTATTAAGCGCAGTTCCTTGAAACTTATAAATTATTTACAAGTTGCGAATAATAGACAATTGTGTGTTTCACAGCCGTGTGAAAGCAATTTCATTTCACCCTTAAAATATTCGTGGCGGTTACATAAATCATCCATTGGAGAAAGGAGTATCTAATTAATTATGACTGTTATCGCCCTCTGGTCCCGCAATATATTAGGACGATTTTTTCGCGGTGACATTAAAATATTGCAAAATCATTACCAATTTTAATATTATGTATTAACTGAATCATTAATCACCGTGAGCTATGCAAATATGTCAAGTGGGGGGTGCCACATGCACGTTCAATGATTAAATGGTCCCAAATTGAAAACCAATACCGCATCCAATATTACCAATCGATCGCTACTGTAACCACTCGGATGGACTTGTCAGGTACAGCCTGGATTTGTTATGTCCTGTATAATCCGAAAATCAAAATATGACACGGAATTATAAAGAGCCAACACAAGGGGAGACCGGATCGATCGAAAATAAACCCGGAATGAAATGCATCTTTCGACCAATCCTCGCTAATCCTATTTCAATCGTACTCGATTCCAAAGCCTTGTAAAAAACTTTAAATGCAACTACAAAGGGAATGGCATCATTTACATCTAGTGGTAGAAAAGCCACAAATGAAATTATTCAGCAATGCTTCGTTCGTGCGGTTACTTTGTCCTTTACTTAGCTGTCCTTTGGTCAATGCAGACTAGGTTAAAGCAACCGCTAATGGAACGGACCGCCAACAGATTCTTCCTTCCAAAGATCCCGTCTTATTAACGATCCTTCAAGCAGATTCAATCAGCCAACACCAAGTCTCAATATTTCGCAAAAAAAAAGATTATTAATTGGAAACATGTTTGGCTTTTCCAAAGTTATGATTGGAAAAAACGACTAAAGTATTGAAAGCAAAAATATGAAGTCAAGTACATACTATACAGCGTTGGGTGAAAGTCTGGAACCAAGCGTTTTGTGCCTAAACTATGTACCTTACGAAAAAACTATTTAGTACATCATCAACTACTTTAAAAATGTGGGCATTTTTTAAGAATAATTTTTTTCGAAATTCCTTTTAGTTTTCGAGTTATTCAAAAAAAAATTTTTTTTCAAATGGCACCCACTACGGCGATTTTTTTGGTAAAAGATTAAGCTCTAAAACCAACTTCTACTTTAATAAAATTAATTTTAAACCAGTGGTTTTTCTTAAATAAATTATTAAAGTTACGTTCCGAGCTCATTACGAAGGTTTTTCGAACTTGGCCGAAGTGGTTGTATCTATGGATGTTTATAATTGCGAAAAATTTAACAAATCAAATTAGTGGATTAAAAACATCCGTGGATACAACCACTTCGGCCAAATTCGAAAAATCTTCGTTTTGAGTTCGGATCGCAATTTTAATAATTTATTTTAAAAAAACCACTGGTTCAAAAACAATGTTATTGACTTATTAGATGTAATTCGTAAGGCATAATATTTTCCCAAAAAAATCGCCATAGTAGGGTGCCATTTTTGATAAAAAAAAAATTTTGTAGAACTCGAAAACTAAAAGGAATTTTGAAAAAATTTATTCTTCAAAAATCATCACATTTTTAAAGTAGTTGATGATGTACTAATTAGTTTTTTCGTAAAGTACATAGTTTAGACACAAAACGCTTGGTTCCAGACTTTCGCCCAACGCTGTATGTATCAGTTAACCTAGTCCGTTCATTTATTCTCAATAAAATAATAATAAGAGAAACTTGGTAATGACAATACTGTACAAGAACTCTTGCTTTCCACGAAAAAATCATACGAG
Source organism: Tribolium freemani (assembly GCA_939628115.1). Classification (NCBI taxonomy): domain Eukaryota; kingdom Metazoa; phylum Arthropoda; class Insecta; order Coleoptera; family Tenebrionidae; genus Tribolium; species Tribolium freemani. Next base: position 10,002,842 of record OW626785.1, on the reverse strand, counting down.
CAAATTTATTTTAGAAGCCAAAGTTATGAATAAACTGCTTTTTACACATTGAGGTTGTCTTTTTTTAAGACAAAAAAAAGTTTTTGTAAGAATTTAATTTCATGATTTTGCACCGCATATGAAGAATTATATTGTTTAAACCAGAGTGGTCCATAGCTTTTCACTTGACCTGACAATAAATCTCTATTTAGCGGACGCTGTAAGAGTATTTTTTTTTATTGTTAAAAAGTTCGAATAATATTTACTATTTTTTATTGTTGCTTCATAAGTTCATATGCTAATAATTACTGCAATTTTCTGGTTATATTTATTTCTTTATCAAAATCAAAATTTTCAGTAAAACATTTCGTCAATTTTGCAATTTCTGTCATTCAACAGAATAAAAATACTAAATAAATTCTCTAAAAAATCTAGTTTGAATGAAACAAGTCAAAATTCTCGTAGGTACTTCATTAATTTCAAAGCTTATTTTTGCATAATTTGATAAAAAAAAACTAAGAACATGTATTGTGATTACAGTTATTGATTGTTATTATATGAACTAATTTTTTTATACACAATCACATTACAATTGGAGTTTTGTCCACACTTATGAAGCACATAAAGAGAAAAAATATTATCCACTATTATTATTATTAGTGAAATAATGAAAAAAAAATCAGACTTGTATCAATCAAATTTTATTCACTTATTACTATTAACATTAACATTTATGTTGATGGAAAGTTCATTCTTGCCTTACAAAGCCTGTTAAGTTTCATTTTATGAATACGAATATTGTTAATTTAACTTCAATTATTTCCATTTTGTTAATGTGGTGATTGTGGATAAAACGTTGTATTGCATTCGTGTTTTAGTCGCATTCTATCCATTTAAGAATGTTAAACTTTCGGGCAAACGCCCTCGTGTTTAAATATTCTTGCGTGGATAAGATCCTATACACAATTAATAACTATTCTAATTAGATTGATTCTCATTAAAAAATAAGTTAAAAATAACAAAATAAATTACCAAATTATATAAATTGAGAACATTTTTTATATAAGACAAATTTTTAATAAAAAATTCTGCGTTTTCTGATTGGTATTCAACAGAATAGCTATAAACAATTCTTTAAAAAGCCAGATTAAATGAAACAAAAACAAGCTAAAATAACTTATTTCAAACCATGTTTCTGCATAAATTGATCTATGTCTTTTTTTTCAATTAAGGATTTTACAATCGTCAGGTAAACCCGGATAAGTTATTTCTAGTATAATTACAATGGTTACAATTGTTACAATGTTTTTTTCAAAATTTGTCCCCATGATAAAGTTATCCGACGATTGTAAAAGCGGCCCTAAGGGCAATTTTTGTTAAAAAATAAATGTAGTCAAACAAAATATGCCGAAAAATACAAACTGTATCGACAAAAAAATAAAGATTTTCTTAAATAAGACACAATATGAGGAACTAATCCAACAGAGAACAAGAAAGCCAATGATTAAAAATGCTAGATTGATTCTGTTAAAAAAATTGCATATTAACATATTTTATAAAAGATAGATTATTGTTAAACAGTAAGCCAAATCGAACAAAATCACAGAAAAAAAATGTAAATTTTAAACCTATTCTTGTCATGTTCTTTATTCTATACCTATTTTATAAAATTCTCTTACAATAAGCGACTTTTCTTTACGTATGTGTGACTTCTATTTTAACTCATCAAAATATAGCCAGATTTTTGCATCAGAACAGAAAACTGGATATTATTTCACATAAATTAAACTTCCTAAAAATATTAAAATTTGCAAGAATAAAGAAAAGAATTCGTTTTTTGGCTCGCTTTACCTTTGATTGAGCACCTAAGTGATGAACTGATGAATATCCAAAAAGAAATTGTATGTTAACACATTACTTATTTTTCTAACAGTGATTCTCTCTGAAGGGCTGTTTTCAGTTAGTCTTTATATTTGGAATTTTTTAATCCATATTCAATTCTCCCATTTTCTTTCGACATTTGTTTTTTTTTTCTAAATCTGGGTTGAAAATTAAGCTAGAAAAGAGCTATTTTCAGCACTTTTAAAGTCCAAACTAAAGAGAACCAGGTTTCTGGGTTTTTACCATCAAAGAAATTGTAAAAATGGCTTATAATGTATTTAGTTAGCTATTTGTCGCGTAATATTCACCCTTGCTACATGCGGTAAGTTGCCTAATTATATGTCAAAGCGATTACGACCTAATCTGCTGGCATGAATAAAAGACAGTTCGTATGACGAATGGCCCAGCAATTGTGTTTTATAGGACGTAAAAGAGCACAATACCTTTCGGGGAACTCGATCGCAAAAACCAAACAAAACGCTTTTTTCCGCATTGTGCGACTCAGTACAAGTTTAAAATTACTATAATTTGGACATTGTGGCAATTTTGGGGTCCTAAAATAATTCGAGACTTTGCTCACCGCCCATTGCTCTCTCATTATTTCACTACCGACATGTGAGCGCCATTCGACTGTACAAAATTGCTTTTTGCAAGCACAAATTCACACACATGTGACAGTTAAAATGCTTGTCCGTAATGATGAATGGCCATTGCCGGTAATGATTAGTATCCTATTTCGGTAAAAATGCAATTGCTCCTGGTTTAAAAAGTAATTAACACTTTAATTGTTTATGGAGAGATGCATTCAAATCTCTGATTTTTAAATTATTGTCATTGGCATAAATGCGGTTTCTTTGTTTATTATTGGGCTGAAATGTGTCAATTAAAACACCCAACAAGTTTTTCAGTGTTAGTTTAAAAAAAGTACACACTTACTGAAATATACTGCTGACATTTGAATCATTAGTCAACGTTTTTCTGTTGTGACTCCAACTTGAAATACGATGGAACAAATTTGGGATTTTTTCGAAATTCTTTCGAATAAGTTTCTGGACTGTAATTTCATGAAACAAACCGAACTTACAGAAGCAGCCTTATCTGATCCATTTGTCATTCACAGCTGCTCCTTACTTTCAAAAAACTTATTTTGGGATAAAGATATTCGATTTCTATGCCAAACCCACTAATTATTATTATTATCTAGCTTTATCTGTTACTTCGTTTCTGAGTATTTTGTTACAAAAGCTTAGACAAATTCAGCAAAATCGGCCAGTTTATTTCACTTTGATTAAATCGCCAATTAAAAGTTTCATTCCACTCGCCGCTGTTATTGCGAATACAGAGCGAATCAGTTTTAAATGGCTCTTTATGTATTTAATGGTGAAGTTTCACATATTTCCGCGCTAAATCATCGGCGAAGAGACACACTTGACCGGATGCCCGAGCACTTCAAAGATGATGAGTGGAACAACGTCGGGTAAACATAACAAGTATTACTCGCGAGTTAATTACTGTTTTAAATATAGAGTTGGGTGTGAGTGGCAGTTAACAATTTTATACCTGTATTAAAATAAAATTAATTTCCTTTTGAGGCTGCTGTGGATATTTCTATTTAAATAAATAAACATTTACCTCAGCCTTATTATCCCATATTGTTACATTCTACCGGTTTACCGAGAGCGAGGTCTGAGTTAATTTCTATTATGTTGAACAAAACTAATTTTAGTTTGACCCGAAAGTGTAGGCATACACTAATTTATTCATTGTGATGGTTATTATGTGCGAATTGGGCCAAAATAGTTACAAAAGTGGAGTAATTAACTTTATTACCCTTTTGCCTATCGCACAGTCAGTGGCGTTTGGTTTTCCCAAAAATTCAATAAATTAATGATTTGTCAAAGTAACTACTGCGAGTCCACCAAGAACTCCATAACAAAAAGAAATCAAACTTGATGTTAGTAGAGTTCTTCACTTGCAATTTTTTAGCAAAATTTTTAGTAACTCTTGTATAGGAATTATAATTTTATATCAGTTTTCTTGTTCCTTATGCAACAATCTAATAAATAAAACAATAATTTTAAAGTAACCTTTAAACCTTTCTTAAATAATATAATTAATGAAACTTGACGCCTTTTTGAGCATTATTTCACTATTTATCACATAAATACTCGTAGACCACCTACGCAGTGCTCTTTACAATTATATAACATTTTAATATTAAAAATTCATTGGATGGGTAATCAGTAATCAAGTCATAACTATTCATTTTATTATCACTCACACTTTCTTATCCTTACTATAAAGTCCACTAAAAATTTCTTAAAGTACCTATTTTAAGAACAAGAAAAAATCACAAATTGGCGAAATGTCTTCTTGAAAGACATTTTTTTGAAAATCCTTGCCGCTGCCGATGGTCCGTCTTTTGAACATTTTTTTATAACATGTGTTCAATAATTGTTCTGGTCGTGGTTTGCTGTGCTTTTTTCTTTCTAGCATGAACGTAGGTTGACGTGATAAGTTCATATGGTTTGCTGTCAACTGTCTAAATGTTGTCTTATTTTTGCATTTAGGAGTTTTTGATAAAAATCACATTGCAAATCATGATAATTGTATGCAGACGTTCAAGAATTTACTCTGCAAGCGTTATCTCAGTTGAACGTGTAAATTTTTGGCCGCGGAGCACTGACAGCTGTCATGTGTCATTGTTTCGTAATGTTAACCGAGACATACGTTTTTTGTGACACTTGCTACACATAGGCGATCTGACCAGAACAATTATTGAACACTTTTTATTTATATTATCTTTAATTTGTGACTCAGAGACCATGCATGTTTTTGTACTTAAAATATTCTTAAAAATAAAATAGTAAATGTAAGTTAAAACCTTCAAGGTGTTGGCACTCTGTGTTTTGCCAGTTCTTGTTTTCGGTAATTTTTCGACTACATAAGTGAATCTTTTTGGTAATTACAAAGAAATTACCTCGCAAATTACATAAAATTTGTTGTTATGACTGCCGTTGTTAAATTTTCGGTGCTTTGAAACTACTATGATTCAATGCGGGTAAATAATAATGATTAATTTGAGTTATATTGTTAGATACTAGTACTAGAAAGTAGAAAATGAAAATATGTGGGTGTTTTTTTCTAAATAAAAATAATTACATAATATATTGTGCGTACACTATAAAATACGATAACTATGTTATTGGTATTTGAATATCAAGACACTAACTGCAGTTGATTTTTTTTATGAGGAATATGTTTCACTTTCATAAAAACCATTGTGGTGCAAATGACTAACCTGTTACCATGACAACTCATATATAAGTTAAAGTTTGCACCACATTGGTTTTTATGAAAGTGAACTAAAACTATATGAATGTAAAAAAAAAATATTATTACTGAAGTGAGAAACAATATTTTTGAAGGATTACAATCAATAATTATATTTGAATGAGTTGTTTGAAAAATTCCTTCAAGCTTCTAACTAGATGCGGCAAGAAATAAGCATTTCATTTTTTTAAGAATTGTATTGAATGAGTTGGTTTAAAAAATTCTTTCCAAGTTTCTAAATAAATCGGACAAGAAATTTAATAATGCAATATCATTTTTTAAAGACAATATACTTTTATATTATAATAATAAGTATAACAGAGAATAGGGAAAGAAAAATTACTAGTTGTGCATTGATATAGCATTATTTATTAATTTATTACAAGAGGCATAATTTTTTTAGATTTTCTTCTGGGCCTAGAAGTGAAGTGGGCTATTACCTACACGTTGTTCAATTTTAATCATTCGGAGTTTACGATTTTGTAGCATAAAATATTTACAGCGGTAACAAAGTAATGCGCTTGGTCGAAACAGGTATGTATGGTAGATGTAATGTCATATAGCACCTAGCTTACCTTATAAAAATTCAGGGTGTAAAGTCGGAATTGGCCATATATAAAATATCTATAATACGATAGAGTGGGGTGTCTTTGAAGAAGGGGAAACTCGATGGGACCTGTGGGCAAGCGCGAATAGCAGTTCGAACTTGTGCGTCTGTGGAGGAGGATTGTCTCAACATGTTTCTGACTTTGAACACGCGTATATGTGTAATGTAATCCTGAATAAACATTAAGGCACCCGTGTCTGAATCCGATAAAATTAGACGGTACATTTTGGGCAAATTGTGGAGCCAAGTTCGAATTTCGAATTTGTTGTAAAAGGGATTGTTTAATTATGTGGAAGTTCTAAATGGTTATCGTGGATAAGCAAGTTCAGTGTGGTGTAAATTATTATTGCGTGTTGGATTATTCTGCTACATTAGGGTGAGTTTTTTCTGCGTTTGCTGATGGTCGGCCCATATGTGTAATTTGATTTGTTCCGAACCGACCGGCATTTGATTAAACCCACGCATTTCAGAGACGGCTGAAGAACCAAACCACCTCCAATTATTGTTTCCACTTAATCAAATCCAATTACCGAAATTTTATGCCTTTCTTTTTCAATTTACATACAATGGAACGAAATTTCATTTGGTATAATGTAATTGGAAAGCTTTTAATTTAAGAAAAAAGCTCCCCGTGGATGAATTGTAATTAGGCGCTATATCAATTAATCAATCAAACCAAAGGTTGACGAGTATCTCCTGGCATGGGATGGGAGAAAACTTTCGGGTCGCAGAAGGCAGAACTTCCGTGGCTGCTTCGGAGTAGCTGTCATATTTGACACTTCGTTATTGGGGTTGAACGCTTGATTCAAGCATCGACAGTATTTATGGGATCCTAGTCTTCAAATTTACTTAAAATCCTCGGATTTTCCGAGAGGTTATCTTGAGTTTTGTCTAAATTGTTTGTAGGTGCTATAAATAAAAAAATTATACAAGTTTTGTGTTTTTTACACAAACCCGTACATTTTTTAAAATGTAATTTGAGAGTATGCCATACCTACCATTGAATTACAAAATATGTATGTACTAGTACATATTTTCATTTAATAACTGTAAAAGTCGGCGCTTTCGCCAAAAAATTTAAGTCGTTAAAAAACAATTTATTATTAAACAGAAACTTGAGTATTTATTATCTTGTATGAAAAGCAATTCTACCGTTGGATTTTACGATCTTTTCGCGTTTTATTGGGATTTTCATAAGCCACGTGCTGGAGTAATCCAACGTTAAGGGCAGCCTTTTCTCGTATTGCAACTTTTACAATTTTCACTTTCCCAGTTTAATTAGGAAATTCGAGAATTAGGACTCTTTATTATTTATAGAAGCTGCACAGATTTGCTTTAGGAGTCTTTCTGTATACTTTTCTAAATACGTAAGTGATTTAATACACCGCAATTGAATTTTGTTATTTGGAAGCTTCATATACTAATTAATTTGATTAATTAATTCATTTCATTAATTTTAATTGTTTTGGCGCGTGCTTTGAGTTACGTCAAAGTTTTACAAAACTTTTGGTAGTGTTTAAACTCTTAACAGAAATGCCGGAAGCTAGATTTTCAAAAAAAATTATCTAAATAAAAATGCAGTTTTTTAGCTAATTCCTATAGTCGTATGTTCTTTTTTAACTTTTTCGTTGGTGAGGTAAAACAGATTTTTGATTTGTATCAATTATGAAAATGTTCTAAAAATGTAGATACGTATTTGTATCGCCAATTTTGTCACTTCGCTCACATCTGTGTGATTATGAATTTTTGAAGTACATTAACAATATACAGGGTTGGGCAAAAGTATGGAACCAAGCGTTTTGTGCCTAAACTATGTACCCTACGAAAAAACTAATTAGTGATCATTTTCCAAGAATAATTTTTTTTCAAATTCTTTTTAGTTTTCGAGTTATTCAAAAAATATCAAATTTCAAATGGCACCCTATTATGGCGATTTGTTTGGTAAAACATTATGCCCTAAGAATTAATCATTAATATTGTTTTTGAATCAGTGTTTTTTTTTTTAATAAATTATTGAAATTGTGGTCCGAACTCATTACGAAGATGTTTCGAGTTTGGCCGAAATGATTGTATCCATGGATGTTTTTAATCCACTAATTTGATTCGTCAAATTTTTCGCAATTATAAACATCCATGGATACAACCACTTCGGCCAAGTTCGAAAAACCTTCGTAATGAGCTCGGAACGCAACTTTAATAATTTATTTAAGAAAAACCACTGGTTTAAAATTAATTTTATTAAAGTAGAAGTTGTTTTAGAGCTTAATCTTTTACCAAAAAAATCTCTGTAGTAGGGTGTCATTTGAAAAAAAAAATTTTTTGAATAATTCGAAAACTAAAAGGAATTTCGAAAAAATTTATTTTTAAAAAATGATCACATTTTTAAAGTAGTTGATGATGTACTAATTAGTTTTTTCGTAAGGTACATAGTTTAGGCACAAAACGCTTGGTTCCATACTTTTGCCCAACGCTGTACATATAATACTTCTAAGAGACTCATCCTGTATATATATATATATTTGTAGATATCTACAAATACTGTAGATAAAAAATATGCAGATAAAATACTTTGTCGAAAGTCACTTTTTGGCTTTGGAACACAAATACTAGTAACTATATTTCGTCAACGGACGAACTGATTTAAAAAAAATCGGTTCACATATTTTTTTTATTTTGATCTCTGTGAGATATTCTGTAACAACCGTGTATTCTGGTAACAAATACAAAAATTATTTCACGTTTCAAGAATTAAGAAGAGTTTTTTGGTCTTAAAATTATTACTTTATTCCTGATAAACTAGTTTATCATAATTTTTTTTGCACTAGAGCTGTATGTCTGATTTGTTTGACAAAAAAATGCAGTTAAGAGGTTGTAATTTTCTGTCTGTCTCGACATCTAAGTGACGATTCGAACCTATTTGAGGTCAAGTAAATCAAGAAAGGATTTCTTTTATGTTATAGCTGAACCTTAGTGGCAAATTTAAAAGCTCAAGGAGATCTTCAGTTATATTATTAAAGAATATGAGAAGGATTAACCTTTGTGACACCTAATTTAATGTAAAAATACGGTATAAACGTATACTTAATTAATAATAAAGTCGAGTATAATATTAGGACTGTCTTATTATTTCTTATAAATTGTGTAAATGGTTAAAGCTGTTTTCTCGCATCACCTTTGCCTTTTTAGTTTGGTATGAAGAGGTATTTTAAATTGCATGTGTAGCTAAACACCACCAAACCAAAAAGATTATTATAGTGTAACGGTAAGTGGTAATACCCAAGAATAATGAGCCGAGTCGTGACCGGACATCATCCCTAATAAGCTTGAAGAATGTGATCCAATCCGAATCTGTTAGCAATTATAACAATATAAAAAGGCGATTAACACAAAGTTAGTACTTCCGGTTTTTTGTTTACACGTTGTTGATTGTAGAAATTCCGACAGCTGTTTATCGGAACTTAATTGTCATTTTTATGAAGAATAAAATGTCGAGCTGTTGAAAATGATTCCAATGGGATGATTACAAATTCCTGCAGAACCAGAAAGCTTCACTCCGAATCATATTAAAATTATCTTGTTGCTTGCTTGATAACTCAAGCAAAATACACCAGCTATCAGTGCTCAATAATTACTACAAATTAAATTAAGTGACATTTAACTAAATAACAAGCGATGCTTTGTTAATTAATTCGCAAATCTCTTTCGATTCAAGGCGATATGACACGGTTGCTATAAATATTGATCAAGCAAATACAGGCTTGCTAATAATAACAATAACGATTTTATCATTTGTATTTCTGTCATAGTTCAAGTTCAGTCTATATTTATCAGTCTGGCCTTAGGGAGCTGAAACTGATAAAATCTTCTAATCTTTGAGCATAGTTGGAGCACTTGTATCACTTACAGGTGTACGCTCTTCCCGCCTGTAATATTCTTCCAGCTTACTTGCATTTCCTGTGTCACCGTTCCTACTTTAATTTATTACTTATTAATGGAAACATTTCCTGCTACGTTGTCTTAGCCCACGCACTCGAAACCGAGCAATAAATTGTGGCGTGACTTTTCTTCAAATCTGAATCATTACATCCTGCCAGGGTAGAAAAACACAAAAGCACACCAAGAATGTATACCGAAAACATTGCGAACTGTTTTAAAATTACTTCGATAACTTGCTGAAATAGAACGCTTGCAGCCATTCTGCTGATCTTGAATACCAGAAGACTTGTTTGAGGAAAATCCTTGCATCAATCTCATTTTCTCTTCTTGATGAAAGTCGGGTGTTTGAAATTCTTCAGATTAGCGGAGGGTTGTGTAATTAAGTTTTTGATGTAGCGGAGGTATATTCGGATTCAGAAACGTAAAAGGAGTAATCCTCCGTTTTTTCAGTCTAGATCAATTGATTTTCTAGTGTGTTTAATAGTAAAAAATTGTTGTAGCATTAGGAAACTTTTAGTAATCTGTCTAACTAATTTACTAAAATTTATCACGTGTTACAACACTTGTTTTCCGATTTAATTTGCATTCGGGAGGCTTAGTCAGAATCTATATTTTATTGCTTATTTATAAAACTCTTCTGGTTGCAGGTGTTTCATTCAATAAATATTTACAGGTGAGGCTCCTCTGAGTTTAACAGTATGTTTAAAACAGTGTCTGACCGGAATATAAACGGTCACAATATTTTCATTTGTGAAGTTTTAATAATTAAATCCTTTTAGGCAGCAGAGCGTCCCACATTCCGTCAATATTTGAAAATGGTGCATTACGCTCTATGCATTTAGAATTTTTCACGCAGAAATAAAAACATTATAACACAGTGGCGCTCGGTGTAATAGAATTTCATACATTTAATGGATCATTATTTAATTTAATCAGTTTATTACAAGAACAGCATTGCAACGTCCTTAATTACTGTACAGTAACTAACTATACATAGCAGAGAAGCTTTTTGTCCGAAGAACTGCTCATAATTCATGATTATCCGTCCGGAAAGGCATTGTGTAATCATAATCCCGGCCTAAAGCTTTGCCCTATTGTTCCTAAATTTCTATTACTTGTAGGTCAGAATGTCAAGATAACATGATATAAACATTAAGTACGTCAGGCTGCGAATATCACACATTTTGCGAAATTTCTTCTAAGGGCGAAATCCCATTACCGATCAACGATTTTTCCTCCTCTATAAATATTCAGCGTGATTTCCTTTATAAGCTTATACCCTGTTAAATAACACGTGAATTTCGTGTGGCCCTACCCTTCAAAAATACGTGACCATCGTACAAATAACCCTACCTAGTTAGTGGATGCACACCCAGTAAATTAATAAATATTAATAAGGGATGGACACCCTGATAATGGAAAACATGTGTGTAAGTAGCTGACGTGATGTCGGGTGTCCAGAGATTTTTAACATTTCATTTCATTTTGAAACAATAGGGAGTGGGTTTAGATGCTTCTGAAGTTAGGTGGATTATGGAAATTTGCATTTTAGTACCGCTTCTGTGCTTGTTAGTAAATATCAATCAACTAATCTTAACTGTTATGAATGAAAAGTAATGAATTGAGCATGTTTGTAAAGTAATAAAGCCAGTCATTCGGATTTCATTTGCATTTTGCTTTGGGTCGGAATGAAGATGCAACAATTTACAGACTCTTCTACTAGTGCGTACTGCATTTCCATTATAAACTTTTTCAAGTTAAATTACCTCTAGTGAATTTTACAACACTTCCCCGTCATTAAGAGCCATCACGTCAGTGTGGACAAGAAAACGCTATTTCAAAGGCGATTTCATTTGCATTTTTAATCATGGATTGTCTCAATCACCATTCTGGTCAGTGACAATGAAATGATAAAAATAAGTAGTGATAATTACGAGAAACTGATGAGTGGCGGTGTTATTCACACGGGCTTGGGTGGCCTCTAGATGTTGACACCCACGACTTGGAGCACTCTTCAGTTTCTTCATTCAATTTGTTTACAAAACGACTGTTGGCAATCGGCAACGGACAAATTGCTGAGTACTGACTAGAGTGTAGACACACCACTCATACTACTACCAAACAAACACTCCACTGTCTAATCTGATTCTTAGTGAAGTTGAAATGAAAAGCGACGAATGTGATTGTTAGTTATTCAAACAGACATAATGACTCGATTATCATAAACTTTGTGAGATCTCCAACGGTTAATCCTAGTTCTTCATGTCACTGGTTATTTGTTTAAATGTTTAAAATTTTCAGAATCATTGACCAATTTATTGAGGATAAAGTGTGGCTAATTATTTAAATTTTAGCACGACTGAATATTAAATATGTTAAAATTTCTTGATTAGGCCCTTCCACAGTTATTCCCAGCATCTGTTGCTCCGTATTGCTAACATTCTATTTACATAATCACGCCCTTACACCAACAATCATGTAGAACAACACCTGCTGGTTTCTGTAGTAGCGATATCACGAAATTCATGTGGTTGTTTAACAACTATTGTAATCTTAAGCACTTTTACTTTGGTGGAGGCAAAAATACAAAAAAAAAATGGCAAAAGTGGAATTATTAATTACGAGTTGCATTGCTAAAATACTTTGTTTTTTATTTTTAGTAATTGATTGATTCACAATTTTAACTAAATTATTTGAAAATTATGCAATTATTCAGTTCGACGAATAATTCGATTGTATGAATGAATTTTCAATAATGGTGTCACAAGAGAATTTGTTAAATTGAAATTACATACATTACTAAATTTTGTAAAATTGTGACCAGATAACGCAAAAAATTGCCAATTTGTTTATCTCTTGTAGTAGGTTTATAAAGAGTATTAATAATAATTTATTTATTTAGAAATGAGATCATTTGTTGAAAAAGCTGAAAAAATTATCGAAAAATTGCCACTTCAGAAAGAAAGTTTGGAAAAAAATTAGCTACTAGTAGAGAGAAGACTCTAAAGAGTCCAACCATTACATAGAAAAGAATATTGTAATGAACTTAATCTTCTGTACTTATTTACACATATTTATCATTATCTTTTTTCTCTGTTGTGTAGCTCACATTAATCGTAATAAAATTTTAAATTCGCGAATTTGAATTTGATTGCATTTAACACAACGAGTAAACTTTTTTTGAGGCTAGCGACAAATTTTTTACGTAATTTTTACATAAAATATAATATTACAATATTAATTAATTATTTAAAAAATAAAGTACATATCTAATAGCAATTTGTACCTTTAGCAGACTCTTAAAAATTAACCTTACCTATACACCATTCACGATTGTTTCAAATTCGGGATATCTATGAAAATCTGATCTTTTTTTTGGCACTACTGTGAGTTGTCATAAAAAATCTATTTTAGGTTATAATTGATGACAACCAAGCATTGTTGTCAGTTTGCTTCATTTTTTAAATAAATAATTGAATACTCTATTTATTGGATTTCACTCATTATTATTAAATAAAAAGTACGGTCTGTCTTTCTTGTATTCTTCAAAGCATCTTTTGATACACGTGTTCTTACCAAGACAAATTATTTGCTGTTTCAAAACTATAAAAACGCCAACGTCGCATTTTACCAAATAATTTTTTTAAATAAGATTGATAAAATTGTAAAATAGTTATTAATGATTAGATCTCTTATTGAAAGTATAAATTACATTAGCTATTATTTTTTTGAAGTGCATGAACAATTTACAACAACTAATTTTGAGAGAAAATGCGACAATGGCGTTTTTATAGTTTTGAAACAGCTAATACTTTCAGCATTTTAAATTAACATAAAGTAGAACTGACAACAAGACGAATCTTTGAAAGGATAACGTCATAAAGACAGCACCTGACAAGACCTGAAGCTAACCTAACAAAACTATATCTAGGCCTGCTGCGTGTTTAAAACAATCGTGAATGGATAATACTTCATATAGGTATTGCTTATAGAATATGAAGACACTATCATGTGTAACATTGATGTTGATGATGATATCTATCTAGAGTCGATTCTGTTATAAAAAAAATCCAAAGAATTCAGAGAACTCGACACACGAATATTTTGATGATGTCTGTTACTTATGTCCATCAGCACTTTACACAAGCGCAACAAAAATGCCATTTACAAAGTGGCAGAGATTTTCTACATTCTCTACATTGTGTTGAAAGATTTGTTCACATATAAACTTTCTATTCCATGAAAAAACAAGATAAAATTTCAAAATTTTCAGTTGTGGAATTTTTTCAGTTTTGTTTTTATTTGCCTAAACTTTTCCTTTTACAAAGTAATTTTGTCTCAAGTCGTAAGACATCATCTTGGACTCACGTAAGTGACCCACATCATAAAACAGCCTAAACTGATGATTTACAACCTCAAAAGAGTCATAATTAAGGACAGGGTGGCTGCTTGGTTCACCCGGTCGTTAGCTGTGAGCCCTTGTCGCTTTAACACCCTAGCCGGATATTAACCAATTCCCTTGCTCGTTACCCTAAACTCTCCCGTTATATAGATATGGTTGTTGCTAGCGTTGCTGAACCTACTTTTAGTATTGTACTTGATCACATAAAGATAAGATTCCGATTTTGACACCCATTAGCAAACCGTTTCGTTCGCAAGACCTAGGGATAATATCAAAGTAAAAACACTGAACAGCGATGAACTGGAATGACATTGGTAGGTAACGATCGACAAAGAGATGCAAACTAACTCAGAACACTGTTTTTTTACCATCAGAAATAGAATCAATTGGCTTGTAGGTATCTACTTTCAATAAGCTCAAATTTCATTTTATTTATGAATATTTCATAATGGGCCCTATTAATAATCCAGCTTGAATTATAATTAATTATGGCCGCACGTTGTTCTCATTATAAAGTGTAACACTATCCTTTTGTCGGGAAGTGAATACCTACTCCACTCACACCAGCTGCACTTCCAACACGTGTCCAATCGAACTTTTGTAAAATTGCGACTGTGTGAGATCTGCATATGAATGATTTAGGTCCTCCTCCTGTCAGTTACCAGCTGCAAATTGGTCATGGGTTACTGTTCATTATTGTAAACCCTTTAAAGAGTTACACGAAAATAAACTGTGAGAAACTTTGCTGTTTTTGAAGGTTCAAAATATCACACGCTAATTTAAAATGAAATCGTGACTAACGCAGTATGCGAATACATGAATGAAATCAATATGTTACATTTCAAGACGAGTTCAGTTTGTTATGACAGTAGTAACGTCTTTATCGAAAGGAAAAACAAGAAACGTTTCGTTTGAGTGATCACTGATTACATTGAGAAAATCTGAAATAATGATTGATTTACTACTATCCACTATAAATTATCGAATTATCTCATTTACGATGTTTATTAGCAAGTGATGACCAAAACGGAGTTTTAAGTGAAAAAGGTCAAAAGTTAACTAAGACATTAAGAGCATTATTTGGTCACAAAACAAAGCGTTTTATCGCCTGAAGCTTCATCGTTTAATTAATGATTTATTCATTAAACACAGTTGCTGCTTGGATGATTTTTAAATAATTTTTTATCGTTCTGTTCTTGGAATATGAATCGTACGTACAAATCTTTATTTTTCTCCAACTATCAGTGTCATTCACTTCAATTCCCAGATAATTACAATGTATGTGTGTACAAGCAAGTCTTGAGAGAACTATGAAAGGACGGAACGGTTTATCTTGTTTGTTATTGATAACAGAAATCTTTGACTTTGCCGATACTTTCTGCATTAGTGCTAATTCCCAACATTCAATCATTTAGTACTCACAGTTTATCATAAAAATGAATGCCGACATTCATTAAAGTTGCATCATAAAGATATGGAGGAGGATATGATATCCATTTAATGTGGCGCCAGCCCTTTTCCGCCTTTCTTATCAAAGAAGCCAATCAATCGCAGCTTCACGTCATGTCATTTGACGAGGAATCGGAAGAAATGAACAGAACAAACCGACACCAAAAGCCAATAAAGATAGTCCCCAAGGCGACAGCGAAGTCGAGGTCTACCAACCAGTATAACAACTCACATATTGCAATTACAATCAATATCGTATAACGAAGAAAAGTGAGGATAAAATTTTATCTCTGCTATAATGACGACGAGAAATTCTTAATGTCGCTCACGAATCACCCCAACCGAATGTGATGAAGGGCAGTAAAGGAAAAGTATCGAAATTGCTTACATTGAGCATAATTTTATGTTGTTTGTGTCCGAATCCATAATTTTGGCTCAGAAATCAAACGGCGGATCAATAAAAAGGATTTTCGGGATTAGAGACTATAGTTGATGAGAGCGGGGGCCGCATGCATGGAAAAAGCAATAAATATATCGACTGTATTTGTCAGAAAGTGTAGAGATTTGAAAACAGTGCTTATGTATTCCGCCCTCGAAGAATAAAACATCAAAATAGGTTCAAGTGAAAAAGGGGAAAACGAAAATAAATAAAACATGTGACAAACGCAAACATTTCAAAGTAAAAGTTTCAGTAAACATTGATCATTGCTCCCAGATGGAAGATTTGCAACCCATATTTACTTTGCAAAGTGAAATTTTAAGTCAATGGTACTTGCACGTTTCGGTTTATTTTTAAACAAATCCAATCTTTGCTTTCCTAAGCAAGTAAATGCGCCTTTTCATTACTTGCACTACAAATAACAGTCTAATAAATGGAACGCAAATCCGTGTGTCCAGTTTTTCATGTTCGTTTGATCACATAATATTTTTGTGATTTTTATTTCCAGAATTGTTCTAAGCTATAAAAATTTCGTAAAGGAATACAATCTGTCCCAACGATCCCAAAAAGCTCCATAACTTATTTATTATTAGAGATTGACTTTTTCTTTTCTTCCTGAGGTATATTTTTAAAATATTTCGATATATATACAGGGTGTCTCAATATTAAAAAAACGCTACAGTTATGTTTTTTCAAATGGAACACCCTAAATTTTATTGCATTTTTTGACGTAGCTTTTAATGCTGATGATTTTGATTTAAGCTTGTATTGGTCGATTCTGCTTAGTTTTTGAAGTAATTTGATTTTTTTGACGAAAACACGTTTTATTTAAAAATGTATTACACAGAAACGAAGAATCGTAGAAAAGTAGGACTGTCACCATTTTAAAGGGAAAGGTTCAAACTTAAATCTGTTCTAATTGTTAAGCGCATTGCAATTAGAAACATAAAAAATAATAAGAAGTTTGTTAAAAGTTGAATAACTTGAAAAAGTTAAATGGAACACCCTATTTTTTGTTTTTACTTCTCAAAGACTATGAAATTGTCTATCTAAAAACATAAAGTTTCAAAGGTCTAAAGTTAATAACTAAAAAGATATTTGACTCTAAATGTTAATTTCAGCAACAATGCACGGTATTCATGAGCATTGTTGTTACCGTAGTAAACTGTACTCTAACTATGAAGGACCATTTGTTGGAGTTCTAAGGGATTTAAAAATTCAGCAAAAATATTAAAATTCTAGTTATTTCACTATAATAAATGACGAATAATGGCCTAAGGGTAACATTAAAGTTATTATTAGCTGAAAATTTCACTTTTTGACTACTGAAACAATAGATAACAATTTGTTCAATCTTTAAAGCTAAATATCTTTTAAGTAATCAGCAAGAGACACTTAACTGTTAATGTTTTTAGAGAGACAACGTAATAAAGCTTTTTAGATACAAAAATAAAAAATTGGATTCCATTTAAACTTGCAACAAAGCTTTTCATTTTTTTATCTTCTTGACTGCAGTAAGCTAAAAAAAATATGTTTGAACTTTTTTCTTTAAAGTGATAAAAGTCCTACTTTTCTAAGATTCTTTATGTAATAATTTAAAAAAAAGCGTTGAAAAACAAAGCAAAATCGACCAGTAACAATTTAGCTTAAAAGCATCAGTGTTAAAAGCTACATCCAAAAATGCAAAAAATATAAGGTGTTCCATATAAAAAAACATAAGTTGGTATTGTAGCTAATTTCGGAAACACCCTGTATATTTAAAAATAATTTTAGGTGAGTCAGGGGGTTAATTTTCTAACATTTAAAAGTCAAAAATGGACTTTTTCACAGCTCTGGGACACTGTATGTGATACTAATCATGCAATTCAAATGTTTAGTTGTAAAATGGAATTGGCATAAAGTCTTCACATTGTAATAGGAAAGGCATAACTACTACATAAATACTTTTGTTTCAGGAATATGACGTGTTCGTCAAATCGCTAAAGAATCGACCAACCCTTTACATGGAGCAGAAGAAAAGGAAATAGAAATGTAAGTAGGAATAACAAGTTGTTTGTTTACCGTTTTCCTTGTTCAAATATTTATTGTATTTTCTTTGTTTGAATTACGATTACTTACAAATATTTAAACGACTGGCTTATTTTTACGTCTGTTTAATACGAACATCTATTTCGCTTATCAATTAAGATTTAGAGTTGTTGATACAAGTCGGAACTACAGTTTTGTAAAAATTCTATTTTGAAAGCCAGTAGCAGTAGCCGCGTCTCATCTTTTTAACGCATAAACATCCTCAAATCAATCTCCCACAATGGGTGCACCTGCTGCTCAAATTTACGAATCCAAGTAACGTAATCTTATACTTGAAGGGACATCAAGTCCATTTAAAAATAGAGCAGAGATGCGACGCTCCCATGCCTTAACAATTAATTTCGTGTCAAAAAAATATTACAGCGACATACGTATGTTCAAAGTAAATGTGGGAACACACAATACAATGGTATGGCAAGTTTGTCTGGGAAATGAAATACACCAAAATAACAAAGGCAGCGTTCGCAACATTTGGCTTCAAGAACTCTTATTTGTTTTATGACCGCCTTTATAGCTTAATATACGAAGCAGAAGCGAAGGGGTTGAAGATTATTAAAGGAAAATATGATTAGCGCGTCTTATTCGAAGATTTCTTTGCAAAACTTTGACACATATGGTGGCGATTTAGCACAGATTGTGCCTTGATTTTATTTAGCTGTTACAACTGAATTTGAAATTAATTTCATTTCATTGATGAAAAAATTGATGGCCATTTTTGTCATTACGTGTTCACTCTGTTTTGTTTTAATTTAAAACAACAGGTCGAATATAATAAGGTGGAGTGGTTGGTTTAATTCAAAAATATTTTTCAAAGCTATGAAAACACCACAAGTGTTGTGATAAATGATGCATGCGTTTATTTTATGTATTTAATGGAAATATTGAACCTGACAAGTGTATTTTTCTGTTTACCTTACATTTTGGCCCTGACACTTGTATTGCCCTGTTTAAAAATAAAACCGAATTTCAATGCAGGCTTCCTTAAAATTCAGGATAATGTAATTCTTTTTTTATTAGTCATGGGTCCAACATATTTCTAACAAAACACAATGGAAGCTTTTAAATAAACCGACGTGAATCAGATTGGATTTGCATTGATTAGATGAGATGAATAGAACCCATCAAGCTAAAGATACACCGCCGGAAATCTTGCTTTAGGCCTTGGTCGTATCGTACCATTTTTCAATCAAAAAGGGAAATAAGGGATTATTATACGACCGCTTATTTGCTTACTGCAACTATTTATTTTGTGATCTAAAAATTCCTAAATGATTTGTCTACTTAATTAAAACATGTTTGAATTATTAATATTAGCCAGATTTAGTTGAGAAGGATTACTGGTGAGGAACTAAATTTACTAATTTTGTGCTTCCACTTCGGTGCATGTTTAGTGGTCTTGGTCGGGTTTTCCGCTGAAAAATCCTTAAAACGTGGATTATTAAAAAAGTTAAAAAGTCAGCGTTTAAGCTTCTTGTGCGTACTTTGGATTAATAATTTAGCTCCGCTGATGGCTATGAGCATTACTGGTTCTAATTAAGATATCTAATTAATGATTATTGGTCCTCTGACTTGCATTCACGCAAAATCGGTCGTCACTAAAACTGGCTGTTTTCCTCCATCAAGTGAACGTTTATAGAGTTGGGCGAATAAAGCCATTTGAGAGAATGAAGAAAAATGGGCAAGTTTCGCCAGATGAAAAAACATGTTACTTAATTTTTAAGATAGGTAGCAAAAACATTTGTTACTTTGAGAGACTGGTTTTATCTACAAAATGGTCTCGTGTGTGTGCGAAGGAGAAAATCCACTGAAAAATGGACGTAATAAATTGAAAACATTGAAGTGGCCATGATGTTTAGGGCCGTCGGCTAGCATACGTTGAATGGTCTCTTATCGCTTATAGGGTGCTCAAGTGTTTAGTATGCATAGAGCGTTGTATTACCGACCGACCCGTCCGATCGCAATGATGGCCACCGGAAGTGTAAACAGAACCCTGCAGCTCTTTCCGGAACTGTTTGTGGAGATAAGCCCGGACTTCGGCGGCCGCAATTTATGATGCATATACGGCATCCCAACGCTGCCCTAGATCCTAGATCTTTATCCACTACTACTAGAATCCTTTAAAACAGTCCTGATGGCACTATTTTAGTCGATAACATAATCTCGGGGTCATCTTGTTTGCTACAGCAATACATTTTCCTGCTTTCAGCGATAGCACCATTCTATCACAAACAGAATTTTTTCGTTAACTTTAATAAAAAGTCTGACCCAAATTTCTCGTTTCGTTTACAATGCAGGAATTTAATCTTGACTAAAAAAATTGCTATTTGCCTTCTTAGTGATTTTGATCCCAATATCCTGGCTGTCTTGAAGCCGCAGATATGAAATTATTCCCTCATCAACGTCTGATGTTAATCAAGTAAGCAAATATGGGCTCTCTGTTCATTTTCAAATTTATTTCTCGTTAGGCTAAAATTATAAATTAACGTCTTTAAGCGAAACCAAATCTTCTCGGGTAACATAATAAGGTAAAGGGATTCGCTCAATTAGCACAGCAAGCTGCGTGTCCGACTGCGCGAAAATTACGCAGCAAGAGCGGAAGAAACACCACGAACGCATTTAGCTTGATGTATGTTCCTTTGTTCTTTCATGAGTTATTTAAAAATGGATTAATTACTTTTTTTGTTTGCACCCCAGCAGGAGAGCCGGTTGACCTACTAAATTTAAAGGATTATGCGAGCAAATTTCCGTTTTGGCTCGTTACGTTAGTTTTGGACTAATTTTTTGTATAACTACTTCACAAGGGGCTGTTTTAGGTTTCCTGCAAAAAGCAGGAAACACTGACTTTGTAGTTAACATTTTCTTATGGTTCGTTTACCTTCTTCCTCTGCTGCGTTTGAAATTAACCCTTTATTTTAGTTTATTTGTGTGGAAATTAACTTGCACTCAGAAACTACATCAATCGCTGTACGTGTATTTAATAATGCTCAGCTTGTTTATTCAGTATGTTTTAGAAGAGCCTTATCATAGAAGCGAGCATTTGCAAATGATGTCTTTAATAATGAACGATTGTCCAGCGAACGCGATGTTTCATTGCATATCGGTTTGTCAGAGTACGTTTATCTCAAGCTGATGCACCTGCTGTTTCTATTTTACTTATTTTGATTTACATACTTATCGTTAATTGACCACTCAACCATTTTAATCGGTTTATTGGTTACGAACAAGCGCCGTTTAATTAAATTCTTAATGATCATTTTGCCAAAGCTACTTAGTTGTCCAGAGAGTAATGTACGTAATTACTCGTAGAATTTTCGTAAGCATAATCTATGCTTAGTGATTACGACTTGCATTTACAACTCCATTACGTGATTTTATATATGCATAAAGATTGTAGTGGTAAATTATGCCATTAATAACAAAGATTTGAGAAGAGAAGAAACAAAACAAATTGTTATTTATTAAATCTCTTAAAGTTTCTGTAATAGCGGTAAAGCTTCTTAGTTTAAAATTCTTTCCTAACATTGCGGAAACTTTCAACGTTGAGGCTAGCGAATACATAAATTATTCTTGTGTAGATTTATAACCTATAGTGTTACGTGAAAGACTATTTTCAAAGTTTGGACAACTGAAAGCAAAGAAAATAATCACGCTTTTCTGCGGCTTTTATACATTCTAAAAGTCGTTTTGCAATCAGACATATGAATACTGTGACTAATATATTAAGACATTCGGTAGTTTTACCAATTTACTTATCCCAAATTACACAGATGTTTCATCAAGGAAATGACTCATAAAAACCGAGATTTGGTGAACGTCCTTAAAACCACAAACCAATTTTGGGCTAAAATTACAACAGTGATCAAAGAAATTTATCCGAGGTTCACGTTTTGTGTTTGTTTCATTTCGCTGGGTGTCAAGTTCGTTCTGTTTCAATAATAAAAATCGACTGATATAACTGGCTATATTTTCCTCGCCGCTCGTACCAATTACTTTTTAATTACTAATGTAAGCTTAACGAAGTTTGCAAATTTGGCAAATAAATTACATTAAAACCATCGTTTTTGTAATCTCACTTGGCAAATATTAATCAAACAGCAAGCTTCCGTTTTATGTACAAGAATTACCCTCTAGTTTTTGTCTTGATTCCAAAATTAAATTTCCTTGATTCACGCACAATCAACACTGTGAGTGGTCTGATCCATTAAGTAATTTCAATATAACATTTTCCAAGTTAAGTGCTCGATCGAGTTCGCCAGATTCAAACGACAAACTTCTTCAAAGAGTTCGTGTTTATACCGTAAAGAAATTACTTAAATATTAACACCAAGTATTAAAACTCTGTTACCCGAGGGAGAAATTCGAATTTGCAATTTAAAACCGCAACAAAGAGTTTACTGCGGTACATGCCACGTTTTCCTTTCTTGGAATTAATTTCCTTTATCAGGTTTTCAGGATTAAGGAAATATTTTTTTAGTAATCTGCTTGCATATCAATGTAGCGGCTTAATCCTTCGAATGATTGCTTCGCTTCCAAGCGTTAATTTTATGTCGTCAACAATTTTCACATGGAATCCAAGATATTCTGCTGTAATTATTACAGGAAGAAGGTCTTCGCTCTCTGCATTTCAAGGATGCAGCCAACCAACTGCCCCTACTGATTGTAGTCTGCTGTTACATTCCTGCTCTCTCTAGCGTTGGATCGCTTTCCGAATAATGAAAGCCTTTCTCCCATTTACCAACTATTTTCTTAATGCACTCACACCACTCAGTCTATTTGCAACTTCCACCATCTACACGAATATTTGTACATTTGTCACAGTGCCCAAAAAGAGGTATTTATGTTTTTAGAGGTGCTGAATCGGAAACCCGTTGTAGTTTTTATTTAGTTTAAAAACATCATTGTTGAAAACTACATCCAAAAATGTAGTGTGTTTTTTTTTATAAAGGTCATTGTGTGCTTTTGATTGAGCTATTCTCCGTCTCAAAACATGAGTCGACATGATGCTAATATTTTCTGTGTGACATATTTTGCCGTGAATTAATTATGAATACTTGAGTTGAACAAAAAGGTAAATCATAAGAAATGTATAAAGGCTCGTAGTTGCGTTTGAGTTTCTTTTATTTAATTTGTATTCAAATTGGGGCCCAAGCGGCTGGCAAAGAGCTTTCATCGAGTATTTTTGAAAAGAGAGATGGGCTCATTACCTAAAACAATAAGTCAGAACGACACTCCAGCGTTCGCGTCCGAACAAACAAACGATAACGTAAATCAAAAGAATTGCCGGCGTTCACGGTAAAGTGAATACCTCCTTGGCCTCCTCCTTGCAGACAATATATTTTCTATCAGATATCGCATGTTGGAAAAGAATCACCGGGTTGTTTTTGTGACGCGTTGGCATCGCTTGGTACGGTCGAAAAAATCCGAAATGAATCAATTCTGTTTGTACTTGTAATGTAAACCGGGGCATGCAAGGGCCGGCATATTATTAAAATTTCCTCAAGTCTCATAAATCATGGTAATAAAATTACATTTCCCCCGGTTTTTTCCGTTTCGTTAGTTAAAGTCGATGCTCGAGTTTTCCAGCCTGACCCTCGCTGTCCAGCGATCGATACTATTCATTACTTCTTTGGACTCTAGTGGGTCCTTATATTGAGACGTGTAAACTGACCGTTATTGACTCTTGGCTCAAATTGACTTTTATATCTGCGTTTCCTTCTATTTATTTCTACAATGAATGTATTAGGGCCAATACAACGGATTGATCGAAAAGCTTGTGACCCGAACAGACTTAAATTGTTGTAGTCATAAAAACGAGTCTACAACGAAGAGGTCTAATGTAAATGTAAACACTGTCAACCTAAATAAGTGAACGAAGCTATTACGTTTAATTAACCAGACTTTTCGGATCGACTAACTGAATTAGAGCATTACTGGCCACAAGAACTCTTTGTTTACATTCCCGATAATCAAGAAGTGCTTTTATACAAACGAGGCACTATCACTAGTGTAAATTGACTTCACTTACAGTCGAAATAATTATCTCACAAAAAACATAGTCTGCCCACTCTTTTGCAATTCTGTTACCAGAATCAATACCGGAGCTTATTTCAATAGGCGCCACCGATATCTTTCAACAATCTGCTTTTGTCCAAGTAATTTAGAAGTTGGTTTTTCATTTAGAGCAATCTTTAGAAACAATTCACGACAATTACAAATTCTATTGAACAGTGCTTAAAAAAAGTTGGGTTTAACCACCGAGCTTTAAGCTCAAGTTTTGTTTGTTTAAATCGGATATTGAATTAAATGCGATTTTGGTCTAAACCTCTTATCAAGTTCTGTAAAAGTAGCTACTATACATGCAACTTAAAATCTCAAAAATTGCATTAATTTACTAACTTACGTCTTCACTTTCTGGCGGTTCCTCAGCTCACCGTGATATGGCACTGCAGCTTTCAGCTTACGACTGATAGAATTTCTATTCAATATAAATAGTCGGATTGTAAAGCTGTCAAATAGTTCGCTTTTAGAACTCATAGACAGTTCAGTTCTAGAACTTATCGTTCCTGAATTGTAGTGTAGTGAATAAAGTGTCCTTATTCTCGCACACCCTACAACTTCTTTATTCTTTACCATCGTCTAAATTAAATCAAAGAGAAGTTTCTTTAAATTATCAGCAAAACCCCTTCCAGAAGTTCATATTATATTCATCGATTATTTCTTTTTATTAACATTCACACTGCCAAGAGTGTTTTAACGAGTGGTTTTCAAAATTTTGGTACTGCTCAGAATTCAATTCTGAATGAAATTTTGTCTTTTCGAAACTTGAAATTAGAAGTTTTCAATGGAAAGAAAAGTACAGTGAGCTAAAAACGGCCAATGTTCTATACATTACGAGCAAATATCCCTTCTGTGAAAATTTAGTAATGGCAAAACAGTGGAAGAATTCCGCCGAATTAGAATTGCTGAAGTAGAAAATACAAACGTAGTATGAAAAAGCTTCAAGCGAGATTTAATAAAAATTTAAATTCTGGAAACTTTCTTGTACATTCTCTGTCATTCCCATATTAAAGTGTAATGGCCTACTTCCAAAGTTAAGCAATCTATACTAAACTGTAATAATTGTCTTGGATTACGTATTCTGTTGGTTGCAACGTGTACAACAAAAACTTCCTTAACTGTTATTGGCTTGCTCGTACAATCTGACTGCGTGTGGCACCATCTGAATATTTTGCAAGAACAGCAGCCCTTATATGCTAATGCACGTTATCTAGAAACTAAAATCGATGAACTACAGAAACCATAAATTCAAATGAAGTCTCATTGAATGCGAAATCCGACTCGTATACATTTCAAGGATCGATTCTCTGCAATGTGTACGTCCATTACAATTATGCCATTGTGCAAATGCAATAGTAAACTGTTATTAACGTGTCACTGGCACAAAGCTGCTACTGTGTTCCAGACAATCAAAAAATCTATTAGGGAAATGATTAAAATTTGTTTTCGACATTAAAATTCTTCGGATAGGGGCAAATTACCTAATGTGTTGTTCGGACTTTCAAGCACCAGTTGCTACCTCGTAAATTGTTATTTATTAATTATTTACGAGATTTAACATGTAATTTTTATGTTCCCACACACTCTAGACCAACCGTAGGAGGTCTATTTAAATTAGCGACTCGATATTATCTGAGCCGCTTTCATCTAATAAAAAAGAAAACATAATTTTATTAGTAAATTAAAATTGCTTCCACTTTCAGCTAAACTAACACAAAATGTGAACTTTACATAGGGTTTAATGAACTTTTGTTGGTAAAAATTTGAACCATCATTAATTTGTACTTATCGTATGCGATACGCATCCTGGGCCTCAAATTCGCACCCTTTTCAAAATCATATATTTCTTCCAAGAAGTTGTCATTGCTATTCGATGAATTATTTGCGATGTTCCGGTCACGTCACATGCGGTTGAATCTTTATCAGCCACAAAGACGCCGACTTGTATATTTTTTTATTGTCTGGTAATCGGGATGTTTATTAGGATTAAAATGTTGAAACAAAGCATGAACGTGTTATTGAATATTCAGTAGCATCGACAGGCGACATTCTAATCCACTATGGAACCTGTCATTTCAGAATAAGGCCACTAATTATTATTACATAGTTATCACTGTGTTCATCTAGATTGTGATCGCAGATAAAACTAATTCTTTAATAACCAGTCCGAATGTTCGTTCTCGTTTTTCTTTCGACACTTTCTTCCTGCCTTTCCACGTTTATTATTTTTTAATTGCCAACATTACAATCAACCAACTGACATTGATATAGTGACCGAATTTAGTGCATCCAGCTTGTGTTAAATTGAAGCAAAACCACTAAATTTACTCAATGACGCTAACACTGGCAATGACGGTTTTGCGGATTGCGTCTGAAACAATCCAACAAGGGCACAAGTTCGGTAGAACTGACCTTTCTATGTGATAGCTTTTACTGAGCTTCCAGCTAACAGCTAACAATTCAATTTCGTTAATGTTGCACTGAATAAGATAATAATAAATCGAAAACATTGAAGATGGATTTACCGTTCGTTTGACAGAATTATCTAAATGCGAGAAAATTATTTTCTTTGCGTGCAACTCTACTTGCTGCTGTTATTAATGAACTGAATTTGAATAAATTTTCATTTTCCTTTTTTTAATATGACTAATGTAAATAATAAATATCTGTAATCAGCTTACTTGGGTATTTATTACCAGTGACCGTGTGATAAATATGACTACAATAACTCAATTGTAACATAGAATTTGCACAGACGCGGATGAAATAAATAAATTGTGTCTAAATATTGATTTTCCGGTGTACAATGCTGTCTGGCAAAAAATCCTCGGGTGTAATAACTTGACATTTGCTTCATGCATCTATTTACAGTTTTACACATCGCTTCCCTACCCTTAGTACCCTTTTAAAAACGCTTTATTTTTTAATAGGACATCCAGCTCGTGAAAGCGCTATTGTTTCGCGAATATTTCACATTTCGGCGGAGTGAAATTGCTAATTCATTACCCGCACCAATTTTCAAACCTGATTTTAGATTATCGATTATGTACGTTGTAAATTTGATTGTAATCATTATTATAGAGTAGGTTAGTTACGCGTCGCTTGCAATAAAGACTTGTTATTGAAGAATAAATTCCAAATCTGAAGGTTTAATGAGAACGCACCTTCTAACAATATCGATTGGACAGATCTATAGATCCGCTCTAAATCGTAAAATAATAAGTTAACTGTTAAATTATTATGTCCAAAAGCACTTTGTTAATCTACAAACAATTCCGTAATTACATGTTACCAAACTGGATAATATAATTTTGATCGATTGGATGCGGTAACATGGAAAAAATTACCTACTGTATTACCGCCTCACCTTATTTGGAAGTATAAATAATTTAAATATAAAATATAAGAGATCCGAAGAGCGGGCTTTTGCACCGATAGCAAAGCGGTTGAATGGCAATAAACTAAAACAGTGCGAGAGTTTGAATGCTATTGCTCCGAAAAGGATTTGAAACTTGTAGTGTAAATAAAAAAGGACTCGTTATGTAAGATAAAGCCTTAAGGGTAGTCGTGACGTAATAAATACCTTAAAAACAGATTTATGTTTTGATATGTCTTTTCTAGAGAATAATTATACAGTAATCCCACTCAAAAGTCAGTGTCTGTTGCAATAGTTAATTTATATAACAATAATAATTAGGCTACTCATTTATTTGCAGTTAATTACAATGCGTACACAGTAAAAAAAAATCTGGTGTTATTCACACTAAAATAACACTAAGAGTGGTCCGCAGAGGACCATACTCTAGTTTCTAGAGTGTAATATTTTCTAGCGTAAATTAACTTTTTTGGTATATGTACTTTTAACACCTAAACTAGTGTAATAATCATACTTTACAAATGTTTTACACAGTTAACTAAATGTTCTAATGTACTTCCTGAATGTACAAAGCATTGAATTCTAGTGTAGTTACAGTGTGAAAATGGTTTTACATAAAAGCATGTATATATTCAAATGCTTATTTAAAAAAAAACAAATGCACACAAAAAACCAAATTAAAAAATAAATTCAAACTACTAGTACATTCCTATTTAACAAAAATATGTTTTGGAACAGTACATAAATCAGTAGAACCGTAAAGTTGTAAGTAAAGTCTTCTTCTAATTCGGCCCCTTCCAAATCCGCGAAAGTATGTTTTCCTCACAATTCAACAAGAATAAAGTTCTTATAATAATTGAATCAGTAACTTACCTAATTCTGAGATATTTTTGAAAGTACAGTTTTTCTTTACTTTACAAACTTTATGGACTTTTTTAACATAATTTGAAAATTATATCAGCCCTTTTAACTGTCCCAGTATCCATAAAAAATAAAATATGTTGCCCAAAAACGTGTGCTCATGTGCAGTCTGTCTACGTACTGTCTCTCGTTTAAACTAAGATAAGATTATTGAACATTGTGCAGTTATAACATGAGATCGAAAATATACTCAATTAGAGCAAGCTGTGCTTACAGAACTTTAGCCATATTTTAGCCGTTTATTTACACTCTAGCCACATTTTAGTCGTTTATTTACGGCCGCACTTTTGAAGTTATGTTGTCTTATGTTGGTTTTACACAGCATATGATGTGGCTAAAGTTACACTTCACTTTCAAGGCTTGCTATAATTGAGTATATTTTCGATCTCATGTTATTTTACACTATAAATTACAAATATCATTTGAGAGTGTAAAAAATATACTCTAAAAGGTAAAATTCATGTTTTTATGTAATTTCGACACTGACAGAAACTGTTTTTCAATTACGAGTAGAAGTTATTTTGTAATAGATGTATTACGTTAAGTCATTTTAAACATAATTTAGTGTCAAAATTAACACTAGAAAAATTAACCACATGCCAGAATGTTTTACCTTTAAATTTTTTTTACTTTGTATTCTAAAGAAAACATTTTGAAGTTGTTGATAAATTATTGTTGTGTTTGAATCCTTGGTGGTCATAGGATTTCGTAAGGGCTTACAAAGTTCAAAGGATTGTCCGCTCTACTCAGCAAAAAAAGGACGTAAACTGATCAAAAAAAGTTAAGGATATTTGTATTTCATTTTAAGATTATACGTTTCTATAAGGGTGATAATTTTTACTGGGGGATGTAAAACGAATACAACTCTTAAACGATAAAAAAACTTGATAGAAAAACACAAATGGTATTATTTTTATTGCGTCTGCAATTAACTTTTTTCGATCAGTTTATTTATCTTTCGACACATTTTTGTTTTCAATGTATGACAATCTTAAAGTGTAAGAATTAGAATTGCAAGGGCTAACAAGATTCCATCGATTTCCTTTTATTTAGCTGGTACTTTGACTTTGATGATCCCGCGTAATCGAATTCAATCCGCAGAAATGTGAAAATAAAAACCAAGCGTCATAATTTGCATTCACTTTGTTCTTAGGCAAATAGAAAAGGCTTTGTTAAACGAAGCATCTTTGTGGAACAATTGACTTAACCACGGGAAATGTTATTTCGTATTTCCCTAATCCTATTGAAGGTATTGCCTTACACTATTGACATGTTCCCTTAGCTTTCTGAGGTACTGGTTAATATTAATGAGGCAGAGGAGAAGCCGAATTAAGTCTCTAAGAATCAGTCGGCGGATTATTGGTGATTAGCGGCAACCTCGAACCCACCATCAAACACGAGAAGATTGGATATTTTCGAATGAAAAGCGTAATCAATGCAAAATTTTACGTTTCGTCGGTTCCAATTTCCGTCTAAAATAAAACTCGGGCTTAATTATCTGCCTTACGATTGTTTTTCTTTTCCTTGCAGGTAAGATGCCTTGAGAGACGATTTACTTACGAGGGTCGTCCTCGTCAGTAGACAAGTATGAAGACGTTCCATAAGCAGCTCCTCACGATCCTTCTTCTCCTTCATGCAGGTCTTAACGAGGCTGTGGATCTTTGTAGGTATCTTTAGAACATTGCTCACTCATTGCTAACATTTTTCCTGCAGCGCAATGTATCGCTCCTCTGGGGATGGAAAATGGAGCAATCAAAGACGAGGACATCACCGCAAGCTCCTCGTTCGATAGCGGTAATGTGGGCCCTCATCACGGCCGGTGAGTTGATATTATGCTAATCGAATAAGCTAACCGTGAATGCGCTCGCAATCCTTCATGTCCCTAAATTGAATGGTCCCGAAAGAAATTCATAGAATTGGCCAACCGACCTAAAGAGCACGCTCCGTTTCTGACATTGACAGATGGCGGAAGGCGTTAGACGCAAACAGACGGAATATGAAAATTTGAAAGCACCCTCCAGGTCTGTTGCTCCACTCAATCTTCTCCTCGGCGAATTCTGTCAGGTTTATGAGAATTTAAAACCCTTGCCGTGCCCGGATCAATAACCCTACTACTAGCCTAGGTGTTCTGTCTAGTTTGGCGAGCTTTGCCACTAATTGACTACAAAGCAAACGCTTCACGACTAAATGTTATAACGAATAATAAATATTTTATTCAAATGCGCGACGAAAAATCACTTTGAACTGAATTAATGCACGAGTATTTGCCGTACAAATGGCATGTCTGAGAAGTGCGTAAAAGCCTTTCAGCTATACGTCGATAAAAAATATGAATACCTTTTTTAAAAGGGCGAAAACGGGAAAATCACAACCTTTAACCTTTCGGATTCGAATCGGGAACAATGATTCGCGCTGCGTGCTAAAGTTTACAACAGATAAGTCGGCTTTTGTGCATTATTGGTTTATTAAAAACTGAAAATCTCGAAAATAAGTCACAAAGCCGCTTGTTGAATATTATAGGTCATAGGTCACAGGCTCGACCTGAAAGAATCAGACTGTGTTCTGGCGACACGACGGAAGTCTCAATTGAGGCAAAAACCTATTAAAGGAATCTCCCGGCCTAACATGGAAAACAAGTTATCAGATGTGACCAAATTAGCGAGAAGAATGTGTTTAGCACATAATACAAGTTTGTAATCGAATTGTTACTTAACCCTCGGAAACAATTTTCTTTGTTTCAGGTGTTAAATGCTTTAGCATTTTAATTGTCGAACTACTTCCTTTGTGCGTTACATTCTAGGGCTTAATTTATGTGGTTTTACTGCCAGCTTTAATAAAGCAATGTAGTTATTACCTCAATTGTTCCCCATTCCTGATATTCCAAGAATTTCAATATCCATTAATGTAATAATCAATCATCAATCTTTACGTTAAGATCTGAAATAGTTCCAAATGTTTGGCCGTGGCTAATTCAATTTGTGATAATGCGAAAATGTAGTTATTAGTTTGCTGGAATACATAATTACCGGGTCGAATAATCAAGAGTGAAGAGTTTCAAAATGAAATTCACCGTTGGGTTTTATTGATTTCGTCCGGAGAGCTTAATTTCATTTTTTAAAGTATCAGCTAGCAAGCTTTCGAGTAGGTTACTTCGGAACTTTTTCACTTATCGAATGAAACTACTTGAAAGTTTAACTTTGTTTAACGACACCAGAACGAATATAAAACATCTTTCGGTGCGAATGGAACGCCTTTACAATAAGAATCAGCTACAAAGTCTTACCCTGAATACTATAATTAGACGACAGCTCTGGAAATATTTCAAACATGGTCACAATTTAATCAAGCACAATTGTGTTTTCGAAAGAAACGTTTTCCACCATTATTCAATTTCGTAGGACTTGTTGGACGTAGTTTGGAGTTGATAGGCGGTATTGAAGACCCGGTCTATGGAATATATGGCTGCATTGTTCGGGTTGTTATTCAATACTATCTCTATGTCCGAATATGGCCAGCGTGTACTACATATGCAAGAAGTAAGCTAGACATTTATACCTATGTCGAAAGCCAACGCTCAGTAAACCATCATTTCAAAATAACTAGCGGAATGGATTCGAAGAAACCGCAAGTTATTTTAGATCCTATTTTACAAATTGACGTCTTGCGCTAAAAAGCTTTGCCCCATAAGGAAAGCGGTCATTACTTTGATTAGTTAAAAATAAAATAGCCACTTTAATAGAGATAGATCATTTTGCAACAAAATAAGCTAGCAGTAGTGCCAAACCAAATTATCGATTTTATTTTGGTTATTACATGAGCCATTACCATTAATTATTCGTCACTCATCGGCCTTTCTTTCCCAAAATTGAGGGTAAATACCTGAAAGCCATTATTGTGAAATTGCTTGTAACGACATGTATGCATTATATCCACCCTTTTCATATTGACGCGATGAATTATTGATTTTGAAATTTTATTAATACGTCTTGTAGCGAAGGTGATTCATCATTACCTTTATTTTCTGGTTCATTAATCGATGATCGTGTAAATCTCCTTGCGTCGTATTTTCGATTTATAGGACACTTGAGGATTATCGGGCAATCTAAATAGGCAAATATTTGGCCTAAAATACTTTCGCGTCCACCTATTCAGGACTTGTGAGAAGGAATCAATGAATAATGGATAGAAGTGCCCCAGAGACCATTCTTAGAGCACAACGGCGAGGAAACTTCAGAGCTTTTATGGTGCACACTTTCCTCTTTTTGTAGAAAAGTAGGAATGTTCGAACAAGTATTAAGTGATCAATTGGTTTTTTATATTAGTCTTCAACAAGAGAATAATCGAGATAAAAGTCGAGTATTACCTAAGTTAACTGGGAGCAACCAAACACATATTTCTTCAATTATAGATAGCGAACTTCCATGATTTAGGGGCGATTGAATCAAATCTATCGCCTCTGGAACTGCTTCATTTTACTTTGTGATAAAGCGGCTTGTTTTGACTTTAATCTCAATTTTGGGACGTTTTTATTTTATTTATAGAGTGCGAACGGACCGAAACGGGGGCGCTTGGTGTCCGCTGAAGCAGGCAACAACCGAGCCCGAAGAATGGATCCAAATCGATTTGAAAACAGTTCATATGATAACAGCAACCGGAAGCCAGGGCCGCTTCGGTAACGGGGTTGGAATTGAATACGCGGAAGCTTACATGCTGGAATATTGGCGACCCAAGCTCTCGAAATGGATACGTTATCATAACAGCAAAGGCGAGGAGGTAAGAAACCTTTTCAAGCGGCCGTTACTCGAAACGGATGTCTCTAATTAAAACTGAATTCATAAAAGTGACTTTAATGCACGTGCCAAAAGTAGTAACCGCTTTCAAGTGTCAAACGTTTTCGGAATTTATGAGGAAACTTGAGCAATTATCAAAACTGCAATCATATGTGATGTGAAGTATTTATTTTGGTATGCCACATGCCCATCCAGAAGACGTCATGTTATTATTAGTAATTGCAGCCAGACCGAAAATAAGTTAAAAGCTTTCCACCGGATACTGCTCTTTAAGCTGCTTATTTATTCAGCCAATTTCGGATTTTTGTTGCGAATTGATCGAGCTTCATTTCGTAATGTTTCAGTTTTGAGCGGTGTAAACAAAGAATGCTGAAAACGTGAACTGTTTTCAGTGTGCTTTCTAGTCCGCTTATTATTAGGTTCGTCACGCGATCAGCCTGCATATTGATTTTTATTGCATTAAAAGCTTACTTACCACACCTTGGTGCCGTGTTCCACCATTGTTAGAAATTGCTACGAAATTGTATGGAATAGTAAAAACTCCACCACATTGTTCATTATTTTGACGTACAACCACAAATGGATTTTTTCTTTTGATTACGTTTTATTGCACTCAATTCAGCGTTATTATGCAAACAGGTATTTTAATACAATAATAACGCAAAAACGGAATTCTCCTTACGTTCTCAGAACTGTGCGCAATTTACTTCGATGTTTCCAAATATGTCGACGATTTGTGATGCGTTCTAATAAGATAATTAGGAAATGGGAAAGCGGCATGAATTGTAGACATTTATCTTCAATTGTGTTCTTCCTGTGCGGCGCCTAGTTTGATTAAGCATCCGAGCAACGCTAAACATGTAGCAAAATATTTACCGTAATAAGAGGGCGATAAATTAACATTATAACAGCCCTAACTGATATTAATGGTGACGTGGATTATTAAATAAGCCAATTTACATTACGGGTTTTTAAATTGTTTGTTCCCTCGTACATCAAAATTTAATAAACGCGACAGAATTTCCTAGATCTGTCTCGAGACCAATTTTATCAATAACTTGTTTACTGGCAGACGGAAGTGTGGGAATTTTCAGAATATTTTGTTACAAAATATGAATCAAAGCTCGACTCTCTCACGAGAACGGAAATTTGCTTCTACAATTCATTTTCTTTAGAAAAAGTGCAACATTTTTAATTTTAATGATTGCCATATCAGAGATTCCCGTTTTTTTATCAATAATTTTTTAAGTACTAAAGGTACAATGTTAATGAGCATCTGGAGTACTGAAATCTAACACATTTTACGACTTCTGTTTGTTACAACCCATGATTCATTACTACTCTACTTATTTTTACTGCATTTTTCACGATTACCAAAACAGGAACGCTATTATACTGCGATTGACGCCAGTATTACGTCGACATTTACGGCCCTATTCAAATTCGGAATTATTACTCCCTTAAAAATATGGAACTTTGTTCCGTATATCATCAAATTTTATTGTCACTTGAAAGAACTTCAACGTTCCAATTTTATTTCCTCTCGTAGATTTTTATTTCAATTAAATATGTTAAACTAGATTCTTGCTGGCTACCGTCATAAACTGACGCACTCCAACAATCGCTTCGATCAACAGAGACCATCATTAAATTTATGTTTGTTTCCTCTGTCAGGTCCAATTAACTTAAAGGCATTTTTCTGGTGGCAAACGCCAACAGTGTCGTAAATAGATTAGGTAACTGTTTGTTGATGACTTTGCTGATTAAGTTGCTTAATTTGTTCGCGTTCTGTGAATTCGAAAGATTCGCCATTAAATTTTAACTATTTCGAAATGCGAGATACTTCAGAAAAGGCCATAAATTTGAAAAACAGGTGCTGCTATACTATTTTACAAATAGCAAGGTAAAAAGTTCACTGGCCTCACGAAAATCCACTAAAACATAATTATTGTAATACTGAGAACGTCGTTATTTTTTATGTGCAATATGGTCTTTAGGAACCACACGTTTTGAACACGGAAATAAAACCGAGCACGTCCTGCTCGTCCAATTAGCGGCGCTCCAGGTCCTGGAATACGATGAGAGCAAACTTTGAGATAACTGCAAGGAAAAATTGTCGTAAACAATTATTCATAAATAAGCGTACTAATGCAGTCGCAAGACCACGATTTTATCGCGGCTTCTGTATTCATCTCTGTTCCAACTTTTTAGTAATAACCGTAACAATAAGAAATTTCAAAAATTGGAATAATTAAATATTTTTGTAATTGCCTATTAAATGTGTAAGTAAATGCACCATCAGATAACACGGAGACAGTAATGGAAACAATAATTAATATTAATTCAATCTCCGGAACACATTTTGTTAATTATTAAGCCAATAATAGCTGTCCACAAATGAGAAAACTTAAACGCAACAGGTTATTTTGGTTAACAAATAATTTCAATATGTGTGTAAATTGTGGTGTAAATGCTCATCAAAATTCCCGTCAACGTGTTCAGAAAGCTGCAAGCGATGATTTTGCTGCTGATTTACAACCCATAGCTCCAAGAGTATATAATTGAAGTAATACAAGCTTATACTATTAAACATTTCTCCTGATCGTGGAACTTGTATTATTACAATCAACAACTGATAAATTTAGAAATACTTACTTGCCTTAAAAGCGTGTTTTACTTGGCCTAAAAATATATTCTGTGCGGAAAGAGGGACTGGTAAAGGTAACGAAAATTTCTATTTGCATAATAATTAACTTCAATAGCAAGAAAATACGTTGGCAAGTCGTATCACGTCCCTACTGTAATATAATATAACAAGAACATGTGGAAACTTAAAAGGCCCAACATAGAAACCGCCGCCACATTCAGAGAACAATCAACAAAAGCGACATTTCGAATGTGATAAGAATTGCAATATTTCTGACGCGTTTATTTATCAAATAAATGTATTGAGTTTTCTTTTTCGAACGAAAATTAAGCAGGCTAGAGAAAAGGGCGCCAAATCGACAATGATTTGCGTGACTCAGGGAAATTAGAGTTTTCGTGTTGAAGGTAGATATAATAACGACAAGGGAGTGAGGGTTGATAACAATAGCTATGTCGCCAGCAAGCCATAAATGCTCTGAAAGTGCCGGGTGGAAATTTGCGCTAGTTTTCCAATGGACGAGTGTATGTCGCTCTCGATATAATTCTGATAATTCTGCTGAAAAAGACCGAAATTGGGGGGTTTGTGGTCACGCTCAAATCTACTGACCACCATTCGGTTTTTTCAAATGTCACCCCGCGATTTTTCTTATTTTTCCAGAGAACAGAACTTGTCAAAAGGGCCTTCAACTATATATAAAAAAAATTACGAACCAACAGTTATCTACTAGTTAGGGCCTTTACGATTTTTTTGTTTTTTTCGAAATTTTTTCAAAACCTCTTCACAAAACAAACTTTATTTTTTTTCGTAAGGGTTGTTTCGTTCAGCGATTTTGCTGATTTTTCCAGAAAACAAAGTTTGGCAAAAGGGTCTTTGACTGTAAACAATTCTTGAACTGACGACAGTCCCTAGTTAAACTCTTAACGAATTTGTTTGTTTTGTTACAATATCTTCACAATACAAATTTATTGTGTTTTTCTCAAGTATATCATCTTGACCCTGAATTTATAAGAAAAAAAGTTTGTTATGAAAAAATTAATCTTTAGCTACTGAATCACTATGGCCTCAAGATTTTTTTACTTTCTCACAATATCTTCACAATATAAATTGTTTTTTTTTCTCAAGTATGTCATCGTATGCGGCGATTTTCTTGATTTTTTGTAATAATCAAAGTTTGGAAAAAGACCCTTCAACTGTAAAAAATATGAACCAACAGTTAAGCCCTAGAAAAGCGAATCTTCATAATATCTACGAATATAGGTAATTTTAGTCAACTCGCCTAGCAATTTTCCTGATTTTTTTCAGAAAACAAAGCTTATTAACTGTAAAAAAACAAAGCCTTCAACTGTAAAAAATAATGAACCGACAATCTGATGTTGCAGAAAATAAACCTTGTCAAAATGGCCTTTAACTGTAGAAAATAATGAACCAACAGTCACTAGTTAGGGCCTTTACAAATTTTATTTATTTTTTCAAAATTTCTTTACTAAACATTTTTTTTTCAAGAGTCATCTCATGTAGCGATTTTGCCACTTTTTAAAAAGGGTCTTCGACTGTAAAAAAATAATGAACCCACCACAGTCACTACTTAGGCCTGTAATGAATTTTTGGTTTTCTCACAATATCACAAAATATGAATTTTATTTTTTTTCATCGCGTGTAACGATTATCCTGATCGTTACAAAAACAAAGCTTGTCAAAAGGGCCTCAAGCTGTAGAAAAAAAATAAACCGACAGTTAGTAGTTAGAGCCTTTACGCTTTCTCCGATGTTTTAACACTTCTTCACAATACAATTTTTTTCACAAGTGTCATGTGATTTTGCTGATTTTTTTTGCTGATTTTTGCAAAGCTTGTCAAAAGGGCTTTCTATTCTAAAAAAATAATGAACCGACAGTCACCAGTTAGGGTCATAACGAACTTTTGTATTTTCTTAAAATACCGTGCTATCATTTCAATTTATAATGAGTGTAGTCGTTTTTTTTCTTTGTGATTGATAAGCTAGTGCAAACTGTATTCTAATTAAATATTACCCTTCGAAATCTTGTTATTTGACACTTTAGCTTGATTAATTATGATAATCAGCGTTTTCATACAAGTTAAAAAAATATAAAAGTACTCTAATTATAAATTTATAAATTCTACAATAAAAATTTATTATGTATGGCATTCTGTCTAGCAATCTCCCTGATTTTTTTTAAGAAAGCAATTTTTGTTAAAAGGTCCTTCGACTTTAAAAAAATGATGTACTCCGATAATCACTAATTAGGCTCTATACGAATTTCGTTTTTGTTCTCTCAAAATATCTTCACAAGTGTCATCCCGTGTGGCTTGTTAAGAGGGCTTTCTACTGTAAAAAAATAATGAACGGACAGTTACCAGTTAGGGCCTTTACGAATTTTATTTGTTTTCTCAAAATTCTTTACTATACCTACCTACAATTTTATTTTAATTTTGTATGTGTCACCCCTTTAACGATTTTTCTGATTTTTGTAGAAAAATCGTTAAAGGGGTTGCAGAAAACATTTGTTTTCTAAAATATCTTCACAATAATTTTATTTTTGTTTCAAGCGTCATTCCGTATACCGATCTTCCTAATTTTTTTTAAACTTGTTAAAAGGGCCTTCGACTGTAAAAAAAATGATGAAGCGATAGTCATTAGTCATTACTACTCATTACTCATTAGTTAGGCCTTTTACGATGTTTTTTGTTTTTTCAGAATGTTTTCACAATACAAATTTTATTTCTCTCTCAAGGTGTCATTCCGTGTAGCTTGTCAAAAGAACCTTTGACTGTAAAAAAATAATGAACGGACAGTATTCACTACTTAGGGTAGTTTGTTTTCTCTATTAATACCACTTAAGTGCCCCCGAATTTTTAAATTGCTTAACTTAATAACACATGACATAAATAAAGCCAAAAAAGTCCCAAAATTATTTTGGCAGGGTCAGACCACCCTTAACGCTTCTGTTCCTTGCAGGTCCTGCCTGGCAACATCAACACATATCTCGAATCGAAGAACACTCTCGTGCCTCCCATCTGGGTGAGCAAAATCCGCTTCTACCCCTACAGTTACCACAAACGAACAGTTTGTATGCGAGTAGAACTGTACGGCTGCCGTTACACCGACGGCATCGTCAGCTACTCAATGCCCCAGGGCGACAAACGCGGCTCCAACTGGGAATTTTACGACTTTGGCTACGACGGCCACTGGGACGGTGACGAACTGAAACACGGCCTGGGCCAACTAATCGACGGAATCTTCGGGCACGACGACTTCAAAACCGACTTCTACGACGAGGCCCAGACCTGGGTCGGCTGGAAAAACGACACGCGACAGCACAAACCCATCGAAATCAAATTCGAGTTCGACCGCGTGCGCGAATTTTCCGCCGTCCACATCTATTGCAACAACCAGTTCACGAAAGACGTCCAAATCTTTTCGCACGCCAAAGTCATGTTCAGCGTTGGGGGCAAGCGCTTCAAAGGCGAACCGATCACTTACGAGTACATGGAGGACCGCATTTTCGAAAACGCGCGCAATGTAACCATCAAACTCCACCACAGAGTGGGCCGTTTTGTTAAAGTGCAGCTCCACTTTGCTGCCAAGTGGCTGCTCGTGAGCGAGATTACTTTCGACTCGGTGGTCGCGCACGGCAACTTCACCATAGAGTCGGAGCCAAAAACTGCTCCCCCCACCCAAGGGCACGAGCTCCACGAGCAAAAGATCGAAATTCCCGTTCCGAACAAGATAAACGAGCCGGCTTATTTGACAATCATCGTGATCGGGTTAGCGTTTATTATACTTTTGTTGGGCGGGGTGATTTACTTGATCATCCACCGCTTCCGCAACCGAAAGTTCTTCCGCAGCCCGAACTCCTCCAACATCGGTTTTCCGGGCGATACTTTGCCGCATCTTCAGCCGGAGTCGGTGTTGGGCATGAGTGAGAAAGGGAGCTCGATTGAGGCGTACGGGGTTACTGAAATTGAGGATTACCGCAGAAGTCATGGCACTTTGAAGTCGAGCTTGCGGTCAACTTTGCCACTGCCACATCCTGGACACATGTCGGAGGGCAACGAATATCAAGAACCATATCAAGCGCTGAAATATGCGCCCTATTATAGCTACAGTTCAGTGGTTATGGAAATGCAGGATGCTATGCCCAACAGTATTAAGAAATGCCCAATCCAGCAAATAGGTAAGATTATAAGATAAACTACTAACTTGTGCAAATTTACCTAAAAAATACAAGTATGTTTTGCACATCTTCAATAGTAACAATATGTTAAAAAATGGTTGTTCGTCAAGTCACCTATGAAATTTGAACATAATGTGCCGCTTAATTTAAATTATGAATGCCGTCAAAGTGACAGATCCGTCAAAATAATGCAAAAATGCTTCGAATTCAAAAACGAAAGAATAGACCCACAAAAATCACGGACATATAAAATGCAAATCAAGACATACCCTACACTTGAAATAACTTTGCCAAAAAATGCAAAAAAGAGTTAAACTCTAATTCAAAGATTTGACAAAGAAACTACAATTTGAACGAAGCGGCACATTGAATTTGAATTCCATAGTTAACTTTATGAACAACCATTTTTAAACATATTGTAAATTATTATTATTATTATTATTATAAGTTCGGCAATCTTATTGCGCATCTAGGAAAATCGCGATTTCTAATTAAATAAAAATTCTTTTCATTTTACACGTCTGACTGTACCTTAGAACTTAGAATCTTAGAACCTTAGAACCTTAGAACCTTAGAACCTGACTGTACCTCTGCCCTAATTTTTTGGTAATTTTTTACTTACAGACAAAGACAAGAATTAAAAGAAAGTAATTTTCGACTAAAAATTTTATACTAAACTACGCGTATTCACTTCAGATAATTTTACCTATACGAAATTGCGAAAAAAAATACCATTTAGATTTTGAATTAAACGCACTTTTACATTTTAACTATATAAAAAATTATTATTATTTATGAACTGCTACTTGTGGCCTCGTAAATTTAGGTGACAAAATGAACTGTAAGGGGAAACATTGTAAAAGATTTCGTTGGAATATTTAAATGCAGGCATCATTTTTTGTCTGTTATTTCTTGTTTATTTGTTATTATTACGAGACTAAATAAGGCGCTTCAAAAAGGTCGGCTACTGGTAAACGATCCTTATTTTGTTGACAAATTATACCATCTTCAAATAAATTACGCGTCTGGTTTGCGTTTAAATAAAAAAGACTGATTATTTAACCAACCAAGTAAAAATTTGTAATTGTGATACCAGGGTTCGATCCGCTGGCTGGTAGGGATTCAGTTAGTGTAAAAATTTTATAGTTAAATTAACAGTTAGCACCCGAAAACTTATAAAACTGCTACGACTTTATTTATTATCAAAAAATTATTAGTAAAAATTGAGAGTGGTCTTTATCATTGTTAATCAGATGTATAAAATTTCAAGAATTTTATTTCATTAGAAGTCGCGATTTTCTTGGATGCACGATGAGGTTGCCGGATCTGGTATATTATTATTAAAATATATTATAGGCAACCAAATATACCGGGGTTTCAGTAAAACAATTATGCAGTAATTTAAAACCAAAATGTGTATTAAGATCATAGGAACGCAAGGTCGTTACATTTTGTTACCTCTTTGCATTCTTGTGATGCTGGATTGCTTACCTTTACCAAATTTTAGCCGAAAAAAGTTGGGCATGGGATAACATTAAAACATTAAAGCATCAAATTGACGCGGGTTTGAAACTCTATTGTTTGCGATATAATTTTAGTCTTTTAGGCAACCGGAAGTATTTATTTTTTAATCTGCGCTAAAACTTGAACCACCGTGTATATTTTTAATCACAATTAATTTATCTTTTGCTGAGAGTTTATTACCATTAAAAGAATCGTTACAATAATTACACTTTCAGATGCTTATGATTACGCAGTACCTGAGCCTGGGACTCTTCCGCTTCTTGGTTCGGACAATACATTGCCAATAAATAGAAGTAGAATGAGTAGCGTCTCTTTAAAAAGCCAAAAAATGAATTCCAGGAACAGCCACAGTGAAGGTAAAAGGGTAAGAGCAACACCGTTTATGTAGTTTATTTTTATTAACTTATTGGTTTTCTACTAACAGTCTCCAACGCAACAAGAAGCTCTAACCGCACTAAAGAAACGTTTAGAAGACACACAACTTGTAGAGTTTCCAAGGCATCGATTGCGGATGTTATCGAAACTTTCTGAAGGAGCATTTGGAACGGTATTGTTTCATTAAGGCCCGTTTGCACCGGTTACAGTTAAAAGCATTGGCTGTGGCATTGGAAACTTAATTGGGGAAGTTTATAAAATAATATCATGGTTTGCTGTCTCTTAATGGCAAAGGAAATTATTTATAATCAGTTTATATGAAAAAGAAAAAACATATTTGATATATCAAATTTGTTTATCAAAAAAGAAAAAAATAACAAATTAACGAATTGCATGACAAAATATTGGAGCAACGTAATTCTAGCGACAAGAACGTAATTTCTTGCTTTATTTCTAGTAAATTCTTCAATTCTAAATTTGATGGAATCATCCTTATTTATTCTAAGTGGAGCTTTGTGATATGAATGATGAAAGAG
The DNA here is from genome assembly GCA_939628115.1 of Tribolium freemani. Classification (NCBI taxonomy): domain Eukaryota; kingdom Metazoa; phylum Arthropoda; class Insecta; order Coleoptera; family Tenebrionidae; genus Tribolium; species Tribolium freemani. The sequence continues at coordinate 9,960,308 of OW626785.1, read as the reverse complement.
GGAAATAAAATTTAAAATCATATCCATAAGTCTAATCACAGAAGACTTTTTTATTACCTTGTCATTTTTATTTTTACATCAATTACACACTAGTTTATACGATGTTTATATACCTTAACTGAAAGTTATCATTTCTTATAGATTATGAAGCACTAAGTTTAAAAAAATATAAATAAATATCCCGTCAGATTTAAGAAAAATATAATTAATTAAAAAGCAAGAGTAATTATGAAGTAGCCAAACAACAAATTAAAACTTTGTTTTTTTTTGTACTTTTTTGGGTCAGTTTCCCTTATAATAGTCCAACAATAATCTCCTAACATGTTTTCATCTCAGAACCCTCTGTGCCGATTTTCTAAAACCTTCAGATCTTTATGAAAACGCTCGCTCTGTTTATCACTCATGCTGCTTATGTTTTTCGGAAAGGATTCTAAATGTGAATCAAGAAATTGTATTTTAAGAGACATATTTACGCCATCTGGTAATAATTATGCAATAAAATAAATAAATATAAATATGCGTATGGTGGTAATGCCATCACCCAAGTGCCAGAGTTTTCAGGTCGCATCTACAGCCTCTGACCTGACCTAACGACCACTAACTAGTAGTGACCGGGACCGACGGCTTAACGTCTCCTCCGAAAGACGAGTTAGTTGCGATGTTTTTGGCATTACATTATCCGGTCACCCATCCAAGGAATGACCGGGGTCAGTGCTGCTTAACTTCATAAACTAATGAAAACCTATGAAATCAGCTAGTCTATGCAACTAACTCCGCCTGATTAGTTATGGAAAAACCAAAATACAACATACCTGCTGTATTTTCGTTGTTAGTGCTTCTGAGAGAGGTCTTCCTTTATTTGCAAATATAGATTGTCCACAAATGTAACAAAAACGATTAGAAACTAATTTACATTCTCTATTAGACATGTTGTATCATATACCTAGCACTGTTTCTGATGTTGTATGCCTTAAAACAATGAACATTAAATTTAAATCGTGCAGGTAAGGGAGAAAATAATCTTTCGTAGCAAAAAACTGGGACGTGATAAAAAAAATTACCTGCCTTTTTGGGTTGCTAAAGGGTAAGTAAACATAAAATAATCATTTGGTTATTATTTTTAAACTAGTGTTATTAACTATGATCGGTGCAAACGGGTGTAATTCGTCTTTACGTTGTGTTAAATTTCCGAAAATTTAGGTATACATCGCTGAGGCGGACGGCATAACCGAATACTCCTCGTCAATGTCTTTGGGGACTCGCCTTGTGGCAATAAAATTCCTCGGCGAAAATGCCGCCGAAAAGGAGAAGTACGTTTTCAAGTTGTGTTTCAGTCTTGATTGATGAATGCTTTCAGGAAGGATTTCTACCGCGATGTGCGAATTCTGGCGGCTCTGGAGGACCCGAACATCGCCCGCGTTTTGGGGATTTGCAGCCAAGAGGAGCCGATTTGTGTGGTGATGGAGTATTTGGATCACGGTGATCTGTGTCAGTTCTTAAAAACGCACGTTGCTGCGGACAGCAATACCAGTTTACCGTACGGTGTTAAGTCACTCTCTTTCAACTGCCTTCTATACATGGGGGCCCAAATCGCCTCGGGAATGCGCTATTTGGAGTCCCTCAACTTCGTGCATCGAGACCTAGCGACCAGAAACTGTCTCATAGGCAAAGGATATCAGATCAAGATCTGCGATTTCGGTACGTACAACGAACTTTATATCAATGACTACTACAAAGTGGACGGGAACACACCTCTGCCCATTCGCTGGATGGCCTGGGAGTCGGTTTACCAGACCAGGTACACAACGAAAAGCGACGTGTGGGCGTTTGCTGTCACCTTGTGGGAGATTCTGACGCTGTGTCGGAGACCGCCTTACGATTCTTTACCAGATCCTGAAGTTATGGAGAATTTAGCACATATGCACTGTGATGATGGACAGTATATGTATCTACCTCGACCCACGGCTAGCAAAGATATTTACGACTTAATGCTGGAGTGCTGGAGACGGAAAGATGTTGAGCGGCCGAGCTTTAGAGAGATTCACATATTCTTGCAAAGAAAAAACTTAGGATACGCTCCTACATAGTTTAGGAAGACTGGTTAGGTATAGAGGGATCAACATTTATGTATATAGAACACAGGGTGATAATGTCTATTTTTATTTCGAATATATGATGCGTTCGACTTGTTTTGTATAAATTCAGTTAGGCTTATCTCATTCGTTGACAAGTGTTTTTATTAACAGATTTCTTAGTACATGACACGCGACACGGAGGACTAAAACTAGGAGGCGAACTTATTAAGTTAATTTTTTACCATAATATGGCTTTTTGAATAATTAGTGCTAGATATCTCAAAATCGGACAATTTGTTAGAGAAAATTTTTTTGGCGACATAGAAAATTGTAAAGACAGTTTTTTGGTAAGTAACAGTTTCTTCGACTTTGAGTTATTTTGACTTGTTTCGTTCAAGCTGTCTTTTTCGGCGATTTTTTTGTAGATTTTTTTAGGTAACCAGAAAATTGTACGAAAATTGCATCTAGAACAACAACAGAATTAGTAAAATAATAATTGACAATTTTCAAACAAAAAAATCAAACACATAGCATCCGCAGATAATATGGACTTGTCAGGTCAGGTCAAGTCAAGTAAGATCATATAAAAAAGTTATGAACCACTGGTTTAGACAATGGATAATGTTTCATATAATTCATTCGACTATTTTTTTAAAAAGAAAAAAAATGTAATTTGCAAATTTTCGTGTAAACTTATAATTTCAGTGATTTAAATCGCTTAATATTTTAGTCCTCCGTACACGCAGTTCGGGTAAATACGATTCACGTTGTTTTCTATTTATGTGGAAAAAAGAGTAAAAATTATACAAATTTATGAGTGAATCTATTTTTAGCGTCTGTTAATACGAACAATGCGTACCTCCCATGCTTTACCCATTTGTTATATAAACTCTTCACAAGGCACAATAATTCAAGACAATGTATAGATAATATTGTAAAAGTAATAATATCAGTGTTATATAATTATATTTACTAGTCAATTGAGGCGCCTAAGTAAAATATTTTCAACGACTTAATGATGTCACAAAGGAGCTTATGATGGAAAAGTAACGAAAAAGCATTCTAAACTATATATCTTCTACATTAGATAGTATTTTAACGATATGCGCTCCTGTGCTTTACAAGTGATGTCTATAATATATAGAAATAAAACTTTTCTAGTTACCAAAAATATTGTAACGTTGTTTCAGTTTCGTATGGTTTTTATACTTGCTGAAAAAATGTATGCTCGGAGATGTACCTACAGTAATAACTTTCAATAACAGTCAGGTTTTAGTTCATTATAATGGATTTGATTATTGTTTAATGTGCCAATAATAAGCTTCACTTACAGTATAGCGAATTGTTATTTATTTTAGCTGTAATTTATTTTGCTTCATTGTACATGTAAAACTCTCAACTAGATACTCTATGTTTCTTAATGACATACTCACTAAAGTATTGAAACATTCCAACATAATATAAGTGGCACAAATTTTTAAATAACTTTTGCAATAATAAACCATTTGTGATTTCGTTGATGTGCATTTAAATTCTGCAATTAATAATTATGTCAAGTAATAATAACATATCAATTTAATAAATTGTAATTAGGTATTACTTTACCCCGATATTTTGTTTTATTGATAATTTATGAAAATAAATCTTTAAAAGATTTTAACTCGTGTTTACTTTTTGCACTACCTAAATTTTTGGGTGCACATCTCTATTTTATTTTACTGGCATATTGTTCAAATATTTATATCCCATTTCAGTACATTGTAGAATTTTGCAACAACGCATTTGCATTTTTTGGAGTTTCTGGTGGGTTTTCTTGGCTCAAAATTTGTCGCTGGGATTTAGCTTAACACAGAGTTCTTTTCTTATACAGAAACTCTCAATTTGTGCTTTATTTCACTTCAAAAAATTCAAATACGCTGTCAAAAAATTCTACTATGAAATGAAGTGGGATATACTGTGGTATTTACAATTTTGTTTCAGTAAATTTTTAAACTAAAATATTGCTTAAGCCGCAACTAACTATACTCCGCTGTATAGAAGTAAATCTATACTTTCGACCACAAACAATATTTTAATCAAAAGTACACGTTTAAGATTATTTTCTTTGTTATTGTATAGTCGAAGGAAGTGGCTTAAAACAATTTGCCTTTATTGACGTAAATATCTTAATGAAAATTAAGTCAAAATTGGCCAAATCGTTGTTTAGTGAAAATGTTTCGCGCCGTTTAGTGTGCCATTGATTTCTTGAACTGTTGCCAACAGTTGCACAACAAATAACTACTCTAAACAGCTTTTCTGTAATTTCCTTTAAATTCCTAAAAAAGATTCTTGAATTTCATCCAATTTGCTTCATAATTCTTGTTTCACGAAATATTTTGAGCGGCGAAGATTTATTTTTTCTGTAGTTTTGAATTGCTTGGGGGTTGGCAACAATATCAATAAAATGTCAACCTCTCCGGTTGTCTTCCGTCAAAAATGAATCACAGTTATGGTGCTAGTGTGTTTACATTGAATGTTATTATGTGATAAATGTTTTAAAATTGCACAAAAAACACTGATTATCGGGAATCCTGGTAAGTCTAATCAATAATACTTTTGGTGTGTTGTGTAAACAATCGATAAATTCTGAGCCAAGTGTCATGACCCCGCGTAACATTTCCGAATTTGTCTCGTTGAAACTACGTTCAACATTACTCTCCTTTTAAAGACCGAAATGTATAAATAAATTACAAATGCCTAATTTGTTAGTGACACTTGTCCAGTTTCCAAACAGGACGTGTTCCAACACCTCTGTTATTTATGAATATTGCCGACTTGTATTTACTTATTTGCGGAACAGTTCCCGAAAATAGAACTGTTGCATGATAAAAATAAAGATCTGTAATGTTAGATCGCAGTAATTGTTTCGTTATCTTTTCCGGCAAAATCGACCGCTGGTATGCGGAGGTTAGGTCACTTGAAACGCCTCCAAGTCCACACCAAAAAAATTCATTAACCCGAATGTAATGCATAGTTGCAAACAGATGTAGCACAAATAAGAAAGCAAATGCAATCAAATGGTAATTTAAATTTTACGTCCTTACGTCCAACATATGTATTTACATTATTTACCACGGAATTTAATAATTGGTTTTTCGAGGAAATGAGCTGAATTAAAGCACACCTGTCAATGTAATAAATATAGTTTGCAATGTTTAAACGGACCAAAATGATAACTGAATTTCTCTTTCGCAGTGACTTTTACTGCAAAACAACTTTTACTGCTTTTTCTCCACATCGGTGACATATTTTATTGATTTCAAATTTTCCAGTGAAAATTAATTTCAATGTTAAAGCAATATTTTAGTTGCAGTTTTATGTCTTGTAAATAACCTTATCGGAAAACAAACTCGGAAAAAAGACTGGATTGTAGATTACAAGGTAAAAATAAAGTACCACGGTCAATGTGAGCGTGTTTCATCTGAAGAAATGGAGAAATTAATAAATTACAGCATAATTAACTTATGTTCTTTTTATTAACAGTTTCTGCAGTCTGACTAGATACTAAATTTTCTTCAGTCCTAACCACGTCCCTCCTTTGACACTCCAATTAATCTGATACTTATCCAACACTAACGGAATTGGGGTTTTTTCAATTGGAACGATTTCAAAATTTCTCAGCACGTGAAAAATTAACAACTTGCTTTCCAAAAGGGCAAACCTGGACCCGATACAATTTCTAGGGCCTGCTCCAAACGGTATAAAAGTGGAGGGATTTATCTTGTGCTTATTTTCCTCATTGAACCTCTCAGGGTCAAATTTCTCTGGGTCAGGATAATATTTTTCATCTCGATGTATTGCACAAATTGGTATCGAACAAAGCAACCCTTCTTCCAGAAGCAAGGGTTTTTCCTCGGGTTTTGTCGGTTCGATTGTGTAATTTTTTGCGACTTCTCGGTCTGTTGCGATAGCTGGTGGCCATTTCCGAAGGGCTTCAGACACCACCATGTCTAGGTATTTTAGTTTTAGGAGGGTTTCATAAGTGATTTTTTCCTCAACTGATTGGATTTCGGTTCTAAGTCGCGTTTGTACGTCTGGATTGGTGGCAAGTTCGTAAAATAGAAAATTGAGGAGAGTGGAAACTGTGTCGAAACCAGCTAGGAAAAAAATTAATGCTTGGGATATTATGTCTTCAGTTGTGATTTCTTGTTTTTCGTTTGGTTTCGTTACTTTTGATTCGGTTACGGAAGAAAATCCTTCATCAATATCCAAGTCTTGTTCTTGGTGTTGGCGTCCTTTTTGGGCTTCTAGTAATAAATGGATCATGTCGGGGCGAATAATGTTTTTTTCTTTTCTTGTCTTGATTGTATCTTTTATTGTTAGGGAAAAAAAGTCGACTACTTTCGTTGGGATAATTTTCATTTTTAGGAACTAGAATTTTTTATTTGTACAAAAATGTTAAGTAAGAAAATAAGTAACTGACCTGGCATAATGTTGGGCTTAAGGTGTATAATAAAAATTTCATGGTTCTTATATACCCAAAGTTAGTTGCAGCCTCACCCATTAGGAGAAAATCGTTTTTTCTGTCTTTCAAAGAGTTAATTTTCAAGCCAAAGGCTGTACTAGCAATTACGTCGTTGGTAAATCGTCTTAAAGTGTCTTTCATTTCTAATTCAACGGTATCAGAGTTTTGACTTCTGAAATGTTCAACAAATTCTTTAGCACATTCGTTCATTAGATCGAACATAATACGCATTTTGCTACTGGTAAATGAAGGACTAAGCGTAGCCCTCATATCTCTCCACTTTTCATCTCTTCTTGCAAATAAATTGCGACTCCAGAATGGATCATCATCGGCGTTTACAAGTCTTCGGTGGTTCACAAAGTGATCAAAATCTTTAATTGTGATTTGTTTTATTAAATCGGGATCTTTAATGATCAGGGTTGGCATTAGAAATTGGTAAAATCCATGATACCTTAAATAAGTAAATAATCGGAAGAAAATTAGAATTATGGACTCACCTTTCTTCAGGGAAAGCATTGTAGATTTCTTGTATTGTTTGAGCCAAATTTTTAGTACGTATCAATTCAAACGAACCCAAAAGAAATTTGGGTTTGCAGTATTTGATGCCTTTTAGGTGCCAAACATTGTGTTGCTTCTTGACGTAGTAATACAAATAACCGAAGATGGCACAAAATATACCAAGATAAATTGTACCAGTTGTGCTTAAAAATGGTATTAAAAAAGCCACTAAAATAAACATGGTGCACAGCAATGTTTCACTATCAATTCACAAAACGATGCTTCGTTAATATTAGGTGTGTTATCTAATCATTTAAAAAGGATTATCTAGTCTGTGAAGATTATTCACATTAGGAAAATTCGCAACATGTTTTTTAAATTTGTTTAACCCGAAAAACACCGGATGATTTTAGGGGATTTTATCGTAGTTTTAACAAGAAAAACCTGTTGCGCAATATGCTATAATGTCTCACAACTACTGTGTGTTTTATATGAGAGAAGTTCATCGATTGTTATTGTGTAATCTCTAAAATTAGTATGATTGAATGAAGGTCGTTTAGTTAAGCTTGATATTAGTGAAATTAATTCGTTTCACAAACTCGAGATGGCGCTGCTATTGGGAGATAGTTTGTTGATACGGAAGATTTCTTTCCTAGTTAATATGGTTATAATCTCAAGTAAATGCTGATGTTTGCGTTTCTATTATGTATTTTGTTTTTTAGATTTATTTATTATGCTGTGTGCAAAAAAACTCAGGTGGAGCATTATAATCGTTATGCTTATCTTTGTTTTTTTCTTTTATTTCAAGTAGTAACAAATTGTACATATTAGAGTTCGATAAATAAGTTATTATTGTGAAATATGTGTAGCTGATACTTGGAAGAGACTTATCAGGATTACTTGTGCAAAGAATATTTACAATTTTTAGATTATTTTCCAGAAATGCTAACTTGTAATTTTATCTTACTAAAACACTAAAACAAGTTTGTTCTTCTCATTCTATGGTATATCCAAATATCCAAGCCAAAAAGTAAACTCAAAATACATTTTGACAATATGTTTCTTTAGATTGAGTATAATAAGAGCTATGTACAGTCGAACAAAATGAAAATGATGCGACAATAAACCAGCCCATGCTGAGGAGGCCGACCCTTCTAACCGTAATCAGGCAGGGTCGTAAATTATCGGATTGTAAACTAAACGTAGTTTCAAGATAAAATTCTTTTGGAGTCGGTTTTCAGAAAGCAAAATTAAAATTTAATTTAGAATTAAATTTATTCGAATTAATTTGCCATTAAAAAAAATAAATATGCGTATGGTGGTAATGCCTTCACCCAAGTGCCAGAGTTTTCAGGTCGCATCTACAGCCTCTGACCTGACCTAACGACCACTAACTAGTAGTAACCGGGACCGACGGCTTAACGTCTCCTCCGACAGACGAGTTAGTTGCGATGTTTTTGGCATTACATTATCCGGTCACCCATCCAAGGAATGACCGTGGTCAGTGCTGCTTAACTTCATAAACTAATGAAAACCTATGAAATCAGCTAGTCTATGCAACTAACTATTTATTTTGCATTAACAAACATCAAGTTAAATAAAAATGTTGAATTTTTGTAATGAAAAATTTAATAAACCATTTCTTGAAGAACATTTTGCATTAATGATAACATTGCCGCAAAAACAAATCATTATTAATTTAATAATTTGTTAACTGTTTTTCAAAATAAGATTAATTAACATAATTTTTGTCGAAATACGCGTTCCCTATTTTAAACTTGATTTTATGTAAAACAACAAATGAATTAAACTATTGTTTATTTGCGAGAATATGGTTTAATTCCACGTGTGCGTTTACCACGAGTGGTTTAATTCTTTGAGCAAAAAGCTAAGTCTCATTTATGGTGCACTGACAAACGTCAACTTAATCGCGAATTAAAATTTAATTGCGATTAACACGTTCTGTAATAAATTTAATATTACTTTTGTATTTGTCATTGGAAACGAATCAAAATTATTTACTTAATTTAATCAGAAAAAATACCTCAAAATTATTTGAAGTTGCTACAAATTTTTTTTTGATAATTGTAATGCTTTTAAATTAAATGAAAATAAATAAAAATTTTATTATTTTAATGACCAATTTAACAAAAAACATTTTTTAGGGTGGGTTTCACCAATGATAAATTAATCGTCAGTTAGTTATTTGGCCAATAATTTTTATTTTTTAATTAAATAAAAAATTGTTTCACCAAACTTCTATTCGTTATTATCCAGTCAGTTAGCTGAATACGATGTTTTTAGTAGTGACAGTACAAAAAGTGTTAAATTTTGGATTTGTGCGTGTTAATTTGTTAAGAAGAATAATTCAATTAAGCTAGAACAGCAAAAGAAAAAAGGCTAGAGTAGTCTAGCCTACTTTGGAAGAGGAAAGGAATTTTTGTAAATCTAAAATAAAAATGTCAAAAATGACAACCGAATAAAATTTAACTGCTCAATTTCGTCCAGTTAGTTAATCTGATGAATAAGTTCTAACTGAAATCGGTGAAACAGTAAGTGTCGCATTTATTTAAACAGTTAGCACTATTGAACAGTTAAAAAAATATTAAATTAATAATGATTTGTTTTTTCGTCAATTTAATCATTAATGCAAAATGGTTCAAGAAATGGTTGATTAAATTTTTCATTAAAAAAATTCAACATTTTTATTTAACTTGGCGTTTGTAAAATAAATGACAACTTAATTCGAATTAGTTTAATTCTAAATTACATTTTAATTTTGCTTTCTGTAAACCGACTCCTAAAGAAATTTATCTTGATACTACGTTTAGTTTGCGATCCGATAATTTACGGTTAGAAGGGTCGGCCTCCTCAGCAGGGGCTGGTTTATTGTCGTGTCATTTTCATTTTGTTCGATTGTACCTATATTTTACTTAAATATGTTACAGATTTCTTAAGGTTTGTGAAAATTACGTTCCTATTTATAACTACTGTCGATGGTACAAACTTACAAACTACAAAGTGGTACAAACTTTTAGTAAGCATAAGTTTTTTCGGGGAGTAGTTTGCTTTTTTGGATAATCTTGATTTTTTGAGCAGCAAATTTCAATGAATTATGAAATTTCCTTTCTCAAAATTGTATCTTTCCCAATATAAATCAGTGATTTTTTGTACATGTTGCCTTTCATTTTTTCGTAAGATTCTTGATAACTATTTATGTTCCTAGACAATAATAAAGTCAGGACCGTTTTACGTTAAATAAAGATGTATTCTTCAATAATGTATTCACAAAAACTTGTATATTGTAAAGATTTATCTTTCATTGTAAGCAATAACGTTGAACGGCAAAGCAAAATTTATTCAACATTTATGTGTAATTTGATGCTTTCTTATGGCATTTTTCATTAATTAAAGTTTCTTTGAAGTAAGATTTTTCAAAAAACACTTGTCTTTGCCAGTTTTGAGGAAATAATTCCACTGTAAAGAATTAAAATGATGCTTCTTCAGCTCGTGCGCACGTTTCTCCCAAAGCTCATCCGAAAGATTTTTGCACGTTCCACGTTGCATTTCTTTGATAGCGGTTGCATCATTAGCGTTTAGATAAGAGGCTCGGTCTCCAATGTCATAAACCACCGCTTCATTTTCATGGGGAGAATAAATTCTAAGAAACATTGCTACGTCTCGTGTGCAGTTCCTCTTCGGTAAAGTTACGGTACATGTGCGTCGATTGCGGCAATCTGCTTCGTTGATTACCTCCTTTTCCTATTTGCAGCAGTCGTCTGAGAAAACTGCTACAAAAAGTTTTAAATTTAGTACGTGTCTCTTTGAGTGTCGGCGACTTGTGTGCAAAAATATACAAAATGAAGATACAGAATTATGGTGAAGCATGGTGGTTGTGACTCATACCGAAATTTGTATTCCCATTACGTATAACAGGGAGTTCTACAGAGGGAGGTTAGTGTTTTGTATGTCTTCGTCTTGAAACCACCTACTCTCTTAAATTTTGCTAAGGTAATATTTAAAGTTTTGGCTTTTTATGTACGTAAAATATATTTAATTGATTATCTTCAAAGTTGTTTCTGGATTTTACAATTGCACATGCATATCCTTACTACCTGCAGGAGCTGGTAGTAAAATAGATACGAGTGTTAGCACTTAAGTTCAAGTGAAATAAGGTTCATAAGTGAATCTTATCTAGCACTATACTCGAATATTTAGTGCAAGTGAATGAACACGGAAGGTCAAGAAACTGCAGTGAGAACGTCTCGCAACAAACGGCTGATCTTAAATTGAACAGATGTGTATTAGAGTTTATTAGAAAAATCATTTGTAGTTCATCTAGACCATCTCTAATTTATCCACTCATTAAGACAGCTGCATTTTAATTAACATAATGGCTTTCTTTTTTGACGAAACACATAAATATTTTATAAAATGAAATGAATTCTGTTGAAAATTTATTGACACGAATTTTGAAACTGAAGCTGATAGAATATTCAAGTTGCGGAATTGCCCACAATAATAACAAATATACCGTTTCAAAAATATTTAAACACGAAGGTCATATTCATGACTAGAAGGTAATCGCCGGTGTCGAACTAGTGACCCAGGCAATAGTATCCTCCTTTCGATGTTGTAAACGGAGGGTCATCACAAACATAATGTGTGTAACACAACATAGGCTTCAAAACTGGTTTATAAACGAAATTAATTATTTTCGTATTAAACAGGTGAAAAGTTTTAGAATCTGGGTTGGCTAAAGTTGCTGATCATTAAAGCAGTTATAACAGTTATAGCATTTTTTGTTGATTACATTTGTACATTTTCGAAATTCGTTAATTGTTTGTCTCAAACGTAGGATATAACGGTTTTAGCTTCTTAATGCTTCAAATCATAATGGGCAGCCTTTTGAAGAATCCAGCAGTTTAATGTCGTGTTGATTTGATGACAAAATGTAGCTTTATTGCCTAGTCATTTGACTAGAATGTTGCACCTCATTGTACTTTATGATTTTACGCCTTGGTTAACACAGTTCGTTTTAGCCTAGTTAGCGCTTAGTCCTAATGGCTTTATTAATTTCTAAGTGCCTCATTTACATCTGCAATTAACACGTAGAATTCACGTGGCGAGTTTTCGTTGAGGAATGTGAAAAATAAAAAAAGAAGTTGTGCTTATAGGTGAGTTTAATACAGTAGCAATCTTGTGTATTAGAGAGTGACAGTTGGTAAAGTGACCGTGGTCTGGCGAGATTTCTAATTAGACCTTCTTCCCAAGTGGTTAATGACAAAAAGTCGGTGTTTTAAACGTCAAATTAGAATGAACTTGAGCTAAATTAAGTACATCTCGGTGGTCTTGTGGTGAGTGGTTAATTTTTTAAATGGCTCAATTTTATCACCAATGAACGAGGTGAAATGATTTATGGATGGAAATGAATATGAATGGTATTTGAATGAACGGTTATATTTTATGGGAAATTTTAAATAAAAGATGTGCGTGACTATCAAATTGAAACCTACGACACAAACATTTTAAAAGTCATCATTCAAGTGGTGGATGGAAAGCATTTTCTGTATGAAATACGGAATTCAATGCTATAAGTAATCTAGCAACTTCTTGTGCTTCTATTCATGTTGATCCTTTGATGGTGTATTTTACTTTTGAATAATACAAGAGCCGCTTTTCATGCCTTAACGAGAGTTTCACTCCTTTTAATTCTTGATTTTTTTTGAGACATCGAGAGAATCTATAACAAGCTTTAGTTGTGTAAATTGAGAGGGACTTTTTCTTATGTAAGAAATTGCGATCTTTTTTCATATGAAGAATTTGTTGTAATTAACCGTACATTTGTTAGAAAGTTAAAATAAGATTAAACAGATTGATTGTATGTAATTTGAAAACAAGAAAAATGCTTCTCTGGTGATTTAAATTTTGCAGCATCAGCTTCCGCATGGACTTTCAAGAGAAAAATGTATACTTAATTGTATCGTGAAAGTGTAAATAGGTACTGAAGTGACGGACATCAGACATGTTTTTGTAAATAATTTATGCTAAAGTTTTACTTAAAATTTGGTACATTTTTCGGTCGGTTATTGATATGTGTTTACTTTTTTTATTTAAAAAATGTAAAAATAAAAATTCATGAAGTAAGCAGATATTTTATTTTTTGTAATAAACAAGTCTCGTTTTTTAACTAACTTTTAAATGAAAATGAAAGGACTTATACGGAAACAAATGGTGGGATTCTACGTTTGGGAACTCTTTATTTAATTAAAATAGAACAATTTTTACGTAGTACGTAGTCGGAAAACATAGTAATTTTACTTCCATTCATAACCAACATTTGCATAAATTGATGATAACTTTCTTAAACATATTCTCTCTATTGTGTGCTATTATCATTTTTATCTCGAATTTGAATAATTTTATTTCTTCAAATGCAATAATTTATTGTAGAATACACTGTTTTGGAATCTTCGTAAATATTAACATTTTACCGATTAATTGACAAACAGTGTTATTTACTTATAAATTTACTTGTTTCTTACCAATGTAGACATAAGGCTATTTTTTAATTTTGGCACAACTAATTTATGTATTTATGAATACGTCTATTTTTATCGTTTCGATAAGCGAATAAAAAGTAAGAAAACATTGCCATATGGTACTCATTGCATAAAACGACACACTATATCGTATGGAGGATTTCGCGATTTGACACGCTGGACACATTTTCCCCGAGACATCCGGATGTTGTTCATAATTAAGCAAGCGTCCTTGTTTGAACTATTTTAGCGCTTTTGCCTTTATTGAAATGAACAATAATTAATTAGTTATTTCAGACATTCCAAAAAAAAGCTGGTTACAATAAGTGAAAGCAGGATGTTACATTTTCAAAAATAGTCAAACTGCTGACGCCGGGTTAAATATAACTTTGTTTTCTTTACAATTAGATTTGTAGGTGCACTTCAAAGTAGATCATTTTATTTTTATTATAGTTTACGAGCCGACACACACTAAAGCTGTGAGTCAAGCTTTGAATTTACATATAGGTTTTTTTCTGATTTCGCCTGTCAATACATTATGTTGGCCAAACAATACAACAATGGTCCAACCAACAATATCCTTATATTTTCCGCCTATTCAAAGAACCGCAACATTGGGTTTCTTGGCGTTTGTCACTTGCTCGATTATAGTCTTAATAACTGTACTATTACCACAATATTGCCGTAAAGGCTTTTTTTTTCAATTTTGTAGTTTTTTTTGCAGGAAGTCTTCTGTGTACATTTTTTGAATATATTTAGTCCACGTTTAGGGTTATTCAGTTAGTTGAGGTGTTATCGATTTATGCAACATGTCATTAGCTAAACTGTTAGGTGTGTTGCAAGCTCGATGTTGACAATAATTAGTTTGTGTAAAAAAGTGGTCCAAAACGTTAGGTTCGAATCATGCTCTGCTGTAGCAGAAAAGTGGAGTCGCAATATTGACAAAGACTGACAAACGTGCGTGTTTAAGTGAAGCAAATTTAAAGACCCAATTTACTATCTTTATTTCCGACGCACTTATTTCCGGTACAATTTGGTGCGTTGAATCGTCACCGTTATAAGAAATTGTTTCGTGAGCATTGATACAATAAAAGTCACAGTGACGAAACATCGATGTCTAACAACTGAAAAATGCGCCTGTAAGTCGTTTCCTAGAATATGCAAACTAGTTTTTCGCAAATTTACCGCAATGATTTGCATTTGTATTTTTTTGGTAGAGCGGTCATGTGTGGCGTCTGATTTAGCGTTTTCTTGGCTAATTTTTGATTTCGTTTCAGATTTCAAATACGGTACGTCATGCCGTCAGCTCGGCTCACCCTCCGTGAGGAGGACGTGGTTCGACTGGCCCTTGAATTCTTGCACAATCGTGAATTGCATATTTCCCAGTTGAGTCTCGAGCGAGAAACCGGCGTAATCAACGGCAATTACTCGGATGACGTTCTTTTCTTGCGACAACTGATCCTCGATGGACAATGGGATGACGTATTGGAATTCATCCAACCGTTGGAGGCTTTGCAGGCCTTCAATATGCGCAAATTTAGCTACACGATCCTCAAGCACAAATACATAGAACTGTTATGTATCAAATCGGAGGCCAACGTACAAGGAAACAGCGTCGACAACGCGGTGGAAGAAGTCGTTAAAGTCCTAAACGATTTGGAAAAGTTTGCACCTTCCAAGGAGGATTACTCGAATCTGTG
This sequence comes from Tribolium freemani, assembly GCA_939628115.1. Classification (NCBI taxonomy): domain Eukaryota; kingdom Metazoa; phylum Arthropoda; class Insecta; order Coleoptera; family Tenebrionidae; genus Tribolium; species Tribolium freemani. The sequence goes on along the minus strand of OW626785.1, from coordinate 9,944,989 downwards.
TTTACTTCTGACTTTACCGCGGCTCACCGATCATTTGCAATACAAAGACTGGAATCCGAGTAACGCCCGAGTGCAGTGTTTTCGAGAGGTGTACCCTCTAGTAGCTGAATTTCTACCAGGAGACAGGAAATCGACAGATGCCAATGCCAATAACAGCGCAAAAAACGATAGACTGATCCAATTAATTATCAAAGGCATTCTGTACGAATCCTGTGTGAATTACTGTCAAGCCAAAGCGACAGGAACCACCGAATCTCAATCGCACGAAATGAATTTCTCGAGATTACTTGACGGCAGTGTTGGTTTTAGTGACTCAGATCTTAGTTTATTGTCTTGGTTGCAAAGCGTTCCTTCGGAAACATTTTCTGTACCTTTCGAACAACGAACTCTCAACGTGGACGTGGAGCGTCTGGAAAGGCCTTCCTTGGAGACTTCGTGGACCGAGCACATGCTCGTAACTCCAATTAAGGTACAAATTAATGCACTGTATACTGTACAGTATTTAAATATCAAGTTTTTCTGTTCAGTAAAACAATGAATGTTCAGGAAAAGTATTGAGCTTAGATTAGTAGAGACGCATTTATAAAGGGGCAGTTGTGAAACATTTTTTATCAAGACATGATGAATGTAAGGCTTTGAAATATTTTCTGAAATTATGTGATTCCTGACTCCTATCCTTTTATTCTGACTGCAAGTAAATCTCCAGTAAATTATTTGGTCGTAGGCACGATTAAACTCTTACTTTTTATCTTAAAAGACAACTATTTAAAATTTGATTTAATATTTTCGGTAAATTTAAACTAATTAAATGTTTAAGTTTAAAGTAAAAGTTAAGTTAATTAACAGCAATCAAACGTTAGATTATCGGATCACTTGACTGTATTAGGACCAGTTAAGGTTTCAAACGCACGCATTAATTTTTAACAGCGAATTAACTTTTAATTCATTTTCAATGGCTACTCAATTACTTGCGACTTGCGAACTAAAATTTGATTGCAAATAAATTGCAATTCATGTTCTGTATTCGGTTCTATAAAAAGTGGTTTATCAAGTTTAAAAATGTGTTATCATTAAAAGTATAACAAAAACGGAATGCTGACATGTGAAATGTGATGTTGGAAATCAGGAGATGTTTAGGAATGATTTTACAACTTTTTATACTATTACTCTATTTATTCTGGGCTCATTTCAAGAAACATGGCATTTTTTGTATATTTTTCATACAGCTTTTTGGTCAGTTTTTATCTCGATTTTGTCTCGAAATCGAAATACCTGTGTGAGGAAATATTTCCACTTTTACAGGCATTTAACTGAAACTCGAATAAACAGACGGTTTTGATGCCTGTTTTACGTTATGCTGTCTAAAAATCTAATTTGCAGACTAACTGACAATGTTTTTAACCTAGTTTAAGTTTACTGTTTTTTTTTTGTGGTAGATAATTTGCGATTCTCTTTGTTTCTTTTGTGTATTTTTTTTAATTCTTAATAATAGTAAATAGTACCTTTTTCTTTACTTTTGGTATGTAATATATTTTTTTCCACACGTCTTTAAAACGCTCAAATAAATTTGAAAAAGAAATGGTAAACATGAGTTAATTAATAGGTAAATATAACATATTTTGAAGATGTAAAAGTTTTTAGAAAATTGGTGATCGTTGTAAAACTAGTTATTTCGGTAAAAGTGAACTAAAAATGAGCTTCAGGAACAGTGTCAAATTATTAGTCTTTAAAAGTTGGCAGTGCCTCCGCTGCCGGCAACGGTGCCCAAAAAATAGAGGGATGGTTGCCGGCGTCGGTTGCCCGCGCATCTTGCTTCAAATTCCTTATTATTCAGATCTCAGCAGTGGCGCTAAGTGCGGAGGCTTTAGTCCGTCAACTGTATAACCTTAATAATACTAAAACGATAATTGGAAATTTCAACTATCATTTTAGATAATAGTTCTTTGAGGAATCATATTTTAAAATATGTTTTGATTATTTTGAGTATTTTGATAACACTGATAGCAGTGATAGCCTAGAAACAGCTTCCTGTAAATAAAAGATTCAATCAAAATTGTGGAGGGAACACATGATTCAGAAAAAAACCACTAATACTCCAGATGAAGCTGGACAAAAAAAGGTTTTTATAAAACAAAGTGCGTTGTTACACGAATATCCAAGAATTTATAAAGAAAACAATTGGTGATAAAGAAATTGAAAGGACTTTAGTTTTTGGCCCATACCGTCATGGGAAATTGCTTTCCAAACAAGTTAGGTACAATATTTTTTGTAACGAATCTCTCAAAAAAAAAAAATTTATATTTTTTATAATTTAGTAATTTTTGCTACTGGGTTGGTAACAGGTTAAACAATCAAAAAATTGACATGAACTGTCACTTATCGTAAAAAAATAATCGTTTCCATCTCAACAATAGCAATACCAACCTACTAATTGTCCCTAGCCATTGTTGGAAAGTAAAAAACACCGCAGTGCGGGAAAGTTACTTTCCCACACGCTGGAAATAACCGGGAAATAGCTGTCTAAGAGCTATGAGTACAAAAAATTATTTTTTACTGATAAACGACTTAATTTTATGCCCGAAAATTTAGAGTAGGTACAATGTTTGTGCTTAAGTACACGCAGGGTAGCTTTAGAAATTGATAAGAAGCAAAAATAATTTAACATGAGTGTTTAGGTGTACTAAGTAGGTTAAACTAGCAATAAGAATAACACTTAATCTCTGAGATATTAGTATTTTAGAGACTTTTAGTCGTTTAAAAAAAACATTTTAAGCTAAGGAAATACAGCTTTGGATTCGAAAAATGTGAAATTAACAGCAAATTCGAAAAATTCTCTGCCGGCTGATATTCCGGACAGTTAGTATGGGCGCCGTTGCCGGCAGCAGAGGCACTGCCTTCAAAGTTACCTCAAAAACTTACGAGTAGATTTAATTTGTTATCTTTAATAATAATACTTATCCAATATAAAACTTGACATGCAATTGTTTTTTTCATTCAACAGTGCAAATTGTAAGGTTGTAGAATGTTGTTAAAGGAGGCTTACGAGCGCTTCCTTGACATAAGTTGTTTCATAACTTTGTAGCACAAACTAGTTTGGCTTTGGTATAACTACAATGTGTTCAAAAATGGCTGTTCATCAAGCCGCCTATGAAATTTGAACGTAATGTGCCGCTTAATTTAAATTGTGAATAAAGTCAAAGTGACAGAACCGTCAAATTATGCAAAAAGGCTTCAAATCCAAAAACGAAAGAATACACAACAACAAAAATCACGGAAATATAAAACACAAATCAAGGCAAACCCTACACTTGAAACAACTTTGGCGAAAAATGCAAAAAAAGTGAGTAAAAAGCTAATTCAAAGATTTGGCAGAGAAACTACAATCGTCATGTGGACGAGGCGGCACATTGAATTTGAATTCCATAGTCAATTTGATGAACAGCCATTTTTGAACACATTGTATAAATTACATTAGCTTTCAATTTTTTGAAGTGCATAAATAATTTATAACTACTCATTTTGAGAGAAAATACGACGTTGGCGTTTTTATAGTTTTGAAACAGCTAATAGTATGTTGAAACAAACTTTCTTCTTAATAAATTTGTAATTCAGCAATAACTCATGTAAGAAAATTCAAAAAGTCACATGATGCCATCCTACAGTTTTAGTTGGTTCCAAAAGTAAAGGGTTAGTTTTGCACCTGAAGTGTCAAACCAAAGAGTGAGTTTTGTGCTAAACTCGAAACTTTTGTATAGTTTTACTCTTAAGAAATGAATTTTGTAAAAAAACAATAGAATCATGAAATTGCTGTTAAAATTCTAAATATGAAAGCGTGGGTAAGCCATTTTTCGAGGCGAAGAGTGAGTTTTGCATTTAGACGGCTCATATTCGTTCATAACAAACCACAAGGGATCGTCTTAAGCAATTCCTTATACGAAATGTATAAAAAAAACTGTACTACTCAATATTTTTTATTTAATTTCAAAGGCACGAGTAATAAAAAATATGAATTATTTTTTGTCGTTACTAAAAAAAATCGTCACTTTTCACCAATCAAATCATAATTCTAGCGGGAATTTTCTACTCAACAATTCATCGATAATTTTCGGTATTTCGCATTTATTTCAATTGGCATTCAGGGTAGATTTTGATAGTGTGGAGACCTTTTAGGAAAAGCATCGTATATTCATATCACAATACGTTTTTTGTTTAGTAGAGGTAAACCATTTTGTAAATTTGTTCCCGTCCATAGATTTGAGCTTTGAAAAAAAGCGGCAGTTATTTTTCAAACTATTCTAACGTTGACAATTATTGACACTTATTAATGAAAAAAAACCTATAAATTGAAAGCTGCTAACAAAAATTTAATCCTGAGCCATTATGCCATTTCAATTGACTTCGACTTTGTGTAGTATAAAAAATAATTCAATCATCGAATATGTATTGTATTATTTGACGACAGAAAATTATTTTCCAGATATTTTCTCAAACGTTTTATTTATTTTTTAATCAGATATTGTGAATACTCTTAGTCTACTCAGTAGTCTTTTGTTTTTTGCTATAGCCGAAAAATTTTGAAAAACTACTTAAAATAAAGTCCGGTTTATCCGTTTAAATACTTTACTGTTTATTTTACATAACTTGCAATAAATACATAAATACATGTTGTTAAAATTGAATGAACTTTTTTAAGATTTTGTTAACAAAGTCAGCCCCCGTGTATACCAATGATCATATTGAAATTAATTTTTTGTTGTTGCTTGGCCTCGATCTTCTCACACTCAACTCAATGGTAAATGTAACAAAACAATGAAATATTGATCATTCATTGCTTTATACTGAACAAGATCGAATTGAACTAAACGTTTTACCACTATCTCTCCAATTTAGCCAAAGACGTTTCCCCACTCGGCCATGCCATTTACTCGTCCGCGTTCTGCGGCTGATATCATGACCCGTTCCCTCATGCCGGTGTTGGACGGGTTGCCTTATGGTTTTGCCGGCGGAAGCAGCGCCGGACAGAACGGCAACCCACGTCTCATGGCTCTCAGCACCGGAGATATCAACACCAATGGACCCATGTCACGGAGTAGTTTCGCCAGTTTTCACCTCACCGGAATCAAAAACAACAAACTGATGAACACATCAGTGGACCGGCTGTTCGAAAACGAGGGCGAAGTGTTCCTAAGTAACAGTTACGCGGAGTTTCAACAACTACCTTCAATTCAGGAACAGACAAGTACGCCGAAATTAAATACACCCACTGGAAATCAAGCAAAGTCGAAAAGTCCAGAGAGGAAAGTCTCGAACGCTTCAACTCCCGAACATAAAGGAAGGGAGTCGCCAGCGTCGGTTGGGACAGCGAGGTCTTCAAGGAGGGATTCTTTGAATGAGAAACCGGTCGCTCCAGTGGACAGTGCACCAGCAGGGCCAGTTGAGCCCACTTTAGATAGGAGTTACAATGGCGATCTTTTTAGAGAATTTCAAAAGCAGAAACAGAAGTTTCAGGAAACCATGGCGCATAAGGAACGGGAACGGGAAGAGTTGTTGCGGCAGATGAATCATGAGAATAAATTGATTGATGATTGGTGAGTTATATGTTTTTGGTGGGAAAGTGTAATAAAGTAATTAAAAAATTGACAATTCATTAAGTGTTTAGAGAGGTATTTAACTAGATAATGAAAAATGTGGGCTTCGTTTTCGGGTTTTAACAAGAAAATGCGTCACGAAATGACGAATTTCTTTAATTGTTTATAGTTGCAGTCATTTTTTGCTAAATTAGTGTGATTTAAACAAAATAAAGTGATAAATACGTGGTCTGATGTTTTTTGAAAATTTTGCCATTGCCTTTCATTTTATTACATCCCGATTAGCCTGCTGAACGAAATACTAATATTAAATATGAAATACGAAAACTATCAAATTTTAAAAGAGTTATCATTAATAATAATGGCAAATTATTCTGGAAAATTATTTAATAAAAAAACAACCGTTTAGCATTATTTTTGACATTATTTTATTTCATTGTTTATATTTTAACAATCTTTTCATACCGATTTTTTTTTTAATTTTTAAGATTCTTGGGTGGTTTACAATATTTTAAAATCCCAACGTGTTATTTTACTTTAAACAAAACGTTATTTAAATAGTTACTAGTTCAAAATAAATGCAGTGGTTTTTCCCATCCTTCACTCAGAATGGAAGAGTAAATGATTTTATTTTAAATACACTCGTTTGAAAATGAAGTGGATCATCATGCACAATGCATCAAAAGCAACGAAAAAGTCTACGAATTCTAAAAAAACTTATACTACACTTATATTATAATAATTAAAATATAAACATTTTGTTTAGCTTTTAGGAGTAATATGTAAAAAACTAAAGTAGTGCCACATAAAATGCTTTCTTCTTATTTTACAACACTTGATCACCATCACCTATGAATTTGATTTTGTTTGGTTTTGGTTGTGATTATGGTGATATTCTACTTAACAAATTTTTTTTTATTTATATTTTTCAGTTTATTTGTCGTGACTCATGACAGGTAACACATAAAATAATCCTCTGACATAAGCCGTAGAACATTTTTTTCGCTGCCAAGAATAACAATTTGTCGAAGAACGTCTTTGTCTTCCCAAAAAACCAGATGATTTGTATCAAATGAAAATAATTTCAGTTATTTCACAATTCTGAACTTGTACGTTATTTGCTTACTTTTTCAGAAAAGCCTTACTTTCTGGATTAGATCCGTAAATACAGGGTGTTAGGGAATGGCTTAGCAATATTTCGTATGTGAATTTGTCATGATCAGACGAGTTAAAAAGCCTTATACCGTTTTTCCAAAAAGTGCATACTTTCTTCAAAAAATTTTATTAATCCACCTGTTGAGAGCCACTGTATCGTTATTGGTAGTTTATTAGCGGTTAATTTTTTCTGTAAACAAAGTGGACATAGTGGCGCATGGACGTTTTGAGATTTTTTCAAAATTGTAGATAACATGGTCATTTGTGTGGGAGGTTCGAACCTCAGTTCTGGCATAATTTCTTTTTGTTTTTTTTTTTAGAAATTTTGATCACAAAACACAAATCGAAATAGAAGAATTACGTAGTGGACCAAGAAGTTAACTTACCTCTGCTGTTTTGTCAATAATATTAAAATTTACGCTAATTTTTATAATTCTAGTTCAGCGGTTGTCAAAATTTGGGACTTTAATTTCAGAACGATTTTTTGGGAAAACTATGCATTTTCGATTTACAAAAATTTTACTTAATCGATTCGTTTTGCCATTCTCTATCTACCTTTCAATTTATGCTAAACCATTCCCTAACACGCTGTATAAATAAATGTTAACAGTGTTTTAAAATTATTTATTTGTTTAATCCTTGACTTTGACTTTGTTACTTTTCAAAAACAACATTTTTATTTGTGCCATTTTTCAGCATAATTTTTGAACGAAACTGAGACAAATAATAATAATTTATTTATGTAGGTACCTTTAGAAAACTAATAAATACTCATTTAAAAGTTATGGCACATTTTCTGCCAATGTTACAGCAATTAGCACATATTGGTATTAGTTTATAACCCGTGGCGATAAAATTTCCAGTTTACACTGAAATTATTTTTATTTCGTTTAGCTTATCGATTCTATGGACAAATATGGGCATTATTTAGTTTGTGTAATAATAAAAAACCGGAAAGTCGTAAAATACAAACTAGCAAATATCAAGGTATACAGGAGTCGACTTCAGCTACATTTTCGAGAACATAATACACTCGACACATAATGGTGCAAGAATAATAAATCCTATTCTATCTGAATTATTCATGAGGTGTCGCACAGTGTATTACCGAAACCTTTTTAATATGTAGTTAAACATTTGGAACTTAATAATTTTTAACGTAAGGAGATACGGGTTCTTATTTACATAAGTAATTCATGTTCACGCATGCACGTAGGTTCTAGAGGATGGATAGCATTTGCAAAAATTTAAGAAAGATTAATTAAACTGGAATAAGCTAGCACACGTTTAACCAAAAATTAATGTAAGAGATTTTTAAGTTTGAATGATGCACAGATTATTAGATGACTAATGAAAAATTTCCGCAAGTATCTCAAGGCCTACAACCATTAGAAAAAATGGAAAAGCACAATAAACAATACAATGACAAGTGTATATTAAGTACAATATACAATAAATATTATTCACAATTAAGAATAAGCTCTAATTTGAATGATAAATTGTGTGCTTGTTTTTTCTTTGCCGATTGATTCTTGTAATTAATTGTAAGTCAGAATTTAAATAAAAGTCATTTGTTATAAAATGTGTCACAGTATCTATTTACAAAACTTTATGACGGGCCAAGACAGTCATGCATTTTAAGTGCTGTTTAAAATTATAATATAATAACGCAATTTTTCATTTTATGTGACATAATCTTCACGTGTCCGGTATTCTGCGCAAATATTGTTTTTTATTTTATTTATTTAAATAAGTAGTGTACTTATTTATCTATTCTTACTCTCGTACCATACCGTGTCAACTTTGCAAAAAAATGTTCTTACTCATAATTATTATTATGAAATGACTGCACATGACAATTACAATTGTTAGATTTGGTAAATTCTTACAGCGTTGAAAAAATTTGTCATCAATATTTATGTGCTTTGTGGTCTTCCGAGAAAGTCCAGAGACAATGGAAATACCATATATGGATAGATTTAGATGCCTTATCACAAAGAAAATTGAAGGAGAATAGCAATAAATAACATTTAGGTGGCTTATGAGTTATGATTATTGGTAGAAAATGCAATTTGAATATGTTTACACTTTTGCGGAATTTGCGTGGAAAATGCAAACCTAATTATTCACCTTAATCTGATGATTGAATGATAAATTAGCTGCATTGTGTACGTCGCAGTTGTTTGCTTTGATTTTCGCCGATAAAACAATACCCACTAGCAAGATTCTCTATAATTTTTCTTTAGGGGATCATCCCATCTTATTATCTGTGCACAACAAAGTTCATGCAGATGACGTAGAATACTCTAATTGTGATGTTCACAACGTAACGAATACATATTTTTAATGCTAATTATGCAAATAAATAACTCAGTACGCTTAGTTTGCGCTCAGATTTGTAGGCGTATGCGTTTGTACTGTTCTTGTATAACTACTTTGTTTATTTGTTTAATTGGTTATTACAATAGTGCCTTGGAAAATGTACTCACCATCTCGGCCCAGTCCACCTTTCTAGTTATTATTACCGAAAAAAATTGTGTTCTGGAACTGACAACCGCAATAATTCCAATTATAAGTCAATAAAATTAATTACGTTCTAACACTCCGATATATTTTTAATTGTCGTTGATTAGTGTAAAAATTGGGATCATCTCAGTGATACGTGCAGATGGAATGCAAAACTTCCGATGTTTAAATTACGCAGTGCTTACACTACTTGTGACTTTTTACCACATGTTCAGAGTCTTGTGCAGTGAGTGGTAGTTCGACATGTATTACAATAACTACTTACATCCTCCCGTTTTGGCAAAGTATCGGGAATATGGAAGAAGAAAAGTTGTTTCCTATATTGATAAATCCGAATGTAGTTTACATAATAAACAATCAAGCAGGTGAGATTGGCATTCACCCATTGTTGAACGAATCTATATTCGCCCGAAAATGCTAAATCGAGTGTAATATCTAAAACAAGCAAAACAAGGTTTCTAAAATTACAATGAAGTTAAGCAGACAGCGTATTATTTTGGTTCCATATTGATAAACAGGTTACATTTTTGATATCGTCATGTCTAATAATAAGTAAGTGGAAGAAATTTTGTAGAATTATTTGAATTTGTTCAATGGCAAACAGTTAACTTCTTGCAGTGCATAAAGATGTCAAATGTGCAGTTAGTGTTTTACGACGGTAATTGACTGAAGTTAAACTATCTATCACTCGATCAGTTGCGGTTTTTGAAATTATCTATTAAATTTTTTTGCAGTAAACAGAGTGCAAATAAACCGGTAAATGGCACATCTGGTCTGAATCGCAGTACTCCATCTCCGAAACCTAATCTAAATGGAAATGGTGATGTTTACAGGTAACACGGTTTGAAATTTATTGTTTCTTAACGCGTTTGCGTTTTATTCTTATCACCTCATTTCCAGACACATATCGTGATATATTTGTATTTTCTAGGGGACTTGCAAAAGCTGATGGAAGGGACCCTAAGGGACTACAGGAAGGACTTTATGATGCCGTTAAGGTAGGAGTGCATTTTTTATTACAATCGACAACAATAAAAATTTATTAAATTGTAAGCCTTCAAAAGAATTATGTACTGGTGATTAAGTGAATTTTAATTTCAAAAATTTAAAAAAAAGGAAGAGAAACTATAATCAGAATGACTTAAAATTGTGAACTCAAAAAGTTTATTTCAGCGGCGGAATAGATCATTCTTTGAGAGGTTGACGGCCTACATTTTTTTAATGAGAAAAAATATTAAAAATTAGAAAGTTGCACTTCGCTATATTTTTTTTTCTTTCTTTAGATTTAAATTGAAATAATGTTTAAAAATGACTTGTAGATTTATATGTAATTAAAACTGATTACAACTATTGCATGTCAAAGTGAAATTGCTTTAATTTTTGGCTTCGTATTACCATTATTTATCCTTGATAAAAATTGACTCAGAAGTATGTCGGGCATTTTTAGTGTTGTTTCTACAATTATCCACATTACAGTAAGTTTGCCTTCAGTCTTAACATTAATTTATTAGTATTAGCTTAACACCCTATATTCGAGGCGACAAGTGATATTTACAAGAAATTATCTCTTGGCTTTAGGTGTGATTTCCATTCACTTCTCCAGGGGAATCTAAGATCGTGATCGTGTATCGAGACGCACAACAAATTATATGCATGCACAGTTTTTTGTCGCTTAAATGTCGCCATAAATAACTAAATATTATCTTTGCCTTGGAACACAGTATGTCACACAAACGACGGCATTGGTACTATTTCTATGAAAGTTCAAAAATTAATTACACTCGTTTAGTAATTGATAGTTTCATAACTATAAACACACCTACACATTTTCTATAAAGTCAATATCATATTGTGTTTTGTGTTTTTTTTATTTGCCGTCCCGCCCTGGCACTGATCAATGCTAATTTTGTAAATCAGAATGCGAAAAATTTGTCCTCTTTGACAGTCTAAAGCGATTCAGCAGATGATGAAAATGTGAAGACAGGTAGTTCTTGTAATTGCTTGTTTGCCAGTGTACTTTTCTAATAAAAGTTATAATCAAATACGTAAATATTTGATTTCTAACAAGAGACAATTATGTTTGTCTTTTATAGTGTCTTCCAAGGTAAAATGTATAAGATGTTTGAATGATATGTAATTCTTCCAAATTTGGTACGAAGTGATTATTACATATTGCATTTACTGTAGATGGATTATAACATTGACCTATAAATAATGAATCTGATTGTTGACCTCTGGCTGATTTTCTCCGCATCGATGTGTCGAAATAACGGACTGTCTTATGTATTGTATAAATAATTTAGGCGGGATTTTTTATTAAAATTACCGGTAACTACAACGAATAAAATTTAACTTCTTGACCTGTAAAGCACATCATTTAGGATTACGCTAAATGTAGTAATTTAAAAAAGGTTAAATTTTTGTGATTCTCTAAACAAAGAACGACCTCAGTGGTCAGAAATATATTCTTGTGTTTGTTTATTTTTTTTAATTTGTTTTTTTTTAATTAATTTGTACACAAATAATTCCGACGCTAACAAATTGCGTATTAGTTATTTAATATCCTCTACCTATTCTGATTTTAAATGAATACACCACACCTAACAACCCCGCAAATAATTAATATGTAAAGTACATATCTCTAATAATTAAAACACATTTATTATTGTTTACAGCAGCTTATATAGCTGAACAAATTACCTTTTAAATTGTAGTGCTATTTTATTGATTTATGTTATGATTAATCACGAGAGCTTTAAATGCACTATACTGTACAGTATTTAAATGCCATTTATTTAACTTTACACTTGTGGCTGTTAATACTCAAAACTCAAGGAAAAAAGTGTTTGATAAAAAATACTCTGTAACAATAAATTATTTTCAAATGAGCATCTTCGGAATCGTTCTAGCACGAAATAGAAAAACAATTAATTATCAATACAGCACATTAACATTGCAGCCGATTAATTCATTTCTTTTTTCAGCTTAGTGAATAGGTAGGTTGAGTTTATTCCAACGTAAAATTAATAGTTGGTATGTAATAGACTTGCTATACACTCGAAAAATCTTTATCTTTATTTTGAAAGCAATTTTTTCATTAATCATTAACTCATCTGCTCTGAGTTCGTTAATTTTGGGAATGAAAGTAAACTTTTTCTTATTATTTCTAATAATGAATTGAGAAAGCACTCGCAACATAGAAAATTTCTCAAAACACCAACACAATCTCGTTATTCTATCTCAAAAAATTAGGGTGGCAGATGGCAGAGGCAGTGGCCAGGGTCATTTTTTGTTCGACACATTAACTAAATAATTAATCTTTTAAAGACTACACAATAGTTATTAGTTCATAACCCTTAATTAATCAGTTACTTTTATTGTGAAAGGTAGGGGTGTTGTGTGTTGTATCGGAATAAAATATTTTTGCACCGTTGATTTATTAGGGAAAAGAACGAATTTCATTTAGAAAAAAAAAACATGACAAGTGATTTTTTTAATTGCTGAGCAGTAATTAAAATTTTAGACGGTGGGCGTTGTAGATTTCGCACGCGTTCCAAATTCGCCACGACTTTTTGGAGATCTCTCCTTGACTTTGCAGTCGCCCGTTTGTTTGTAAACAAAATCAAGTGTGGAAGTTACCTTTTCTTGAGCGTTTTTCTTTTGGAGATTCTGTGGGTTGTAGTTCAAAGATTTGTTGTCATAATAATATTGCGCATTTGGCCTCCACCGTGACAGTACCTCTGCGACCGTTCAGATGGAATGTGGCCGCAGTCATGGGAACCTGCTGACACACTCGCATCTTAGTGTTGTGTGAAATTCCAACGTGAGTGTTTAAACTTTGTGAATGAACAGTAATCCAAAATTAACCCAAAGTTGCACGAAAGTATTTTTGGATGTTGTTGGACATTTAATTGTTTTGCGAAATGGGCACTGCCATCAACCACGCAGCTGCCATTAAAAGGCTTGAGGCCCTCTTCAACGAGGTTAAACTCGAGCAAAAACCAGCACCAGAAGTGCATGTTGAAGTGGAATCGAAAATAAGTACAAAATGTGACGTGCATGGAAAAAACGGACGAAGAGGTTCGCTAGGAAATGTTTTGCATATTACAAATAGGAGAGATTCTTTGGGGAATGTTGTCAGTCAAAAGAGAGATTCAAGTCAGCTTTATGGTGGATATTTCGGAAACGGTGTAGGTCCAAGGAGGGAATCAATGCCTGCGCTTAATAATTACGGCACTTACTATAGGTGAGGAAAAGACAACTTGGACGTGTCAGAATTAACTACACCATGAACCATTTTCCGGAACAGTTCGCATTGTTTACTAATTATTCGTAGTAACTTTTCAGCAAGTAATTTGTATGTGTGAGAAGTGTGTCGCCATGCGATAAACAACTTCTTAGACATGCTTTACTAATAGACATCATTAAACCTAGAATGAGATCTTAATTACTATCAAAGATTGCACTTCAATTGTTTCATAATATAATGACAGATATTTTGAGACGATTGTAACTGTTCCAACCGTTGCGTGATCGTTCTTCTAACCACTGAACTGGCAAAAATTTTACTGTTTAAAACCACCACAGGCGCCGTGACTCTCTTGCCCTTCCGAACGGTCCGCCAAAAAAGGACATGGAACATCCAAGTCAGTTTGCTTCAACTTTACGGAAGGATCCTCTCGGATCATCAATGGGATCGTTACGTAAAGATAACGGCCGTTGGGGCTCTCGCAGAGACTCGCTGGGAGGATCAATGTCCTCACTAAAATCAAATTTCTTACAAGTGCCAAATCAGATGAGACGAAATTCGAAAAATTATTCGACTGATTCGCTAGACGGACGCCGAAATTCCTGGGACCCGAATCGCAGAGGAAGCTCCGGAAGTTCCTGTTGGGAAGAGCCGATCTGGCAAAGCAGAAAGGTATAAGATAAAGTAACGCTATTAACATAAACAGTTGCTTTATTTGGCTACATAGTTTGGAGGAAGGTGTTGACAGATTAAAAAACCGACACATGTTTTATGTATTTTGCGTGTTTACAAATTGAAATGTGTCAATAATAATGATGCATCATAAAAGCTTCCACTAGGTGTTTGATTACCAAATGAGTAACTCATGCCAGACATTATTGTCTCAATCAGCAACCCACAGGTATCCAAACGAGTGTTGGCTAGAAATACAGTTTTTGAAGTTTTCCCTTACTGAAAGCTATCTTTACGGCCATCGCCAAAAATTGGGGCCATTAAATGAGATGTAAAGAAACATTAGAGGTGTTTTCGCATAACAATGAACTAATTTATAGTTACGTGTAAGTCTCCGGGGTCAATAACATTGCGTAACAATTTTTTCTTAATCGCAGGAAAAATTTTATCGGCTTGCGTTCATCTAAAAACATAGTTTGCATTCCAGTCTCTAATTGATATCTCCGTTACCTAAATTGGTGGCATTGGGAATATGTCGAGTTCGGTCGGTTCGTTCTACCAAAAACAGTTGTTAGGTGGAGGAGATAGATTTAAGACGATGATTTAACATGACAGGTAACTTGTATTTTTAAAAGATTCGATGCGCAATTTGATTTATATGGTATTTTACAAGAGTTGATGACGCATGGTTGCTTTAAGTAAGTCGAGGCGCCCCACGCATGTTTGCATTGATCTTGCCTAATTCGGTGAGGTCGTTTACTTACAAGGCTTTTATGTGATTTTATTACATTTAATGATTGGGCATAATTTGTGGTGGAAAATATCACTACTGCCATAAAAGTCACAAAAAATAATTTCTCAATTCAGTATATTAATTTAAAGGCATTGGCAACTTATTTTACCTGTTTTATTTTTTAACGGAAACTGAAAAAATGTTTCGTTCTATACCAGCAGGTTTTTTTCAAAATTTCCTGCGATGAAAAATAAGCGAGATAATCGCTTCGAAAGAAAGAAATCGTGACGTCGTAACCGCCTCTCATCATAGAATCCTCTTATCATTGAACCCTCTCAATCACCAAAAACGTGACAGATATTTGAACATTTTTCTCACATCTTTTAAAAATCAAAAATTAACCACTTTTTTTGACTAATTTCTGTTCGAAATTTTGTCTTGAACTTGGCGAAAACATCTGAGGAATTTTGTCAAGTTTTGATAAACTTTGTCAGTGTCACTTAAAAGTCAAAAACCATTTGATCTTAATATTGGACCAAATGCTCGATAAGCGGTTATGACGTCATAATTTCAACTTTAAATCGAAATAACTTGAGTTAGAGAGCAGATACAGATACAGATACGGTTTTCACTACTGTAATAAGCGTTTTCAGTACCGTCATTTAAGACAAAATTCTTTTTTAAGTTGCCAATGCCTTTAATTAATCTCGATTATTAAAAAAAATGTAAATAAATTATTTGTGTATTTCAAATTTTCCAATTTTATATCTAGGTAAGTGATGTCTCTGGAGGATGTTTTACGAATAATAATACATAACTTGAATCCTACTCATGTTTTTTTTTTTTTTTTGTAATAGTTAAAATTTTCGTTGTGTAAGGATCGACTAATTATTGCCTTGATGCTTTAAACTTTAAAATAAATGATGAGAAAGTGAAGCGTTTAAAAACTTTTACGTTGGCAATTTTACGGTGATCGTTATCAACAACTAATTAAGATATTAAAATTAAATTAAAAAAGTAAAGTATTTTTATTTGAATAGAAGCAATTTATTTCTTGTAAAATGTCTGTTATTGAGAAAAAATAAATAAAGATGTGTACTATTTTAATCAAACTTTTACAAAATGAAATCGTTTTCACTTTTAAGATTCAATAGTTTTTGTATACGTCTGTGTTTACCTTTTTAAGGATGTAATATAATTATGTAACAATGTGTGTTACACACGTTTTATTTAATGTCGATAAGTTGGTGAAATTTCATGAAAAACCTGAGTACTACTTTATATACAATGTGTTCAAAAATGGTTGTTCATCAAGTCGACTATGGAATTTAAATTCAGTGTGCCGCTTCGTCCAAATTACTATTGTAGTTTCTGAGTCATCTCTGTCAAATTGAATTAGCTTTTTACTAACTTTTTTTGCATTTTTCGGCAAAATTGTTTCAAGAGTAGGGTTTGTCTTCATGTGTGTTCTATATTTCTGTCATTTTTGTTGTGTATTTTTTCGTTTTTCAATTCGAAGCTTTTTTGTATCATTTTGACGGATCTGTCACTTTGACGTCATTCACAATTCAGCGGCACATTACGTTCAAATTTCAAAGGTGACTTGATGAACAACCATTTCTAAACAGTGTGTACTTATTACAGAAATTGAAGTTCATACATTTTTTAAAAATGCCAAGTTTTCTACTTTTTACTAAGAAAAAGTAAATAAACTATTCTTCGATACTGTCAAAATTTACTATTTTTCTCCTGTATAAGGAAGTTTTGAAAACTGTCAGTACGAAATGTCAGATTATTTTTAGCATATTTAAAGTAATTTTAAGAAGCCTTGTTGAGTCTAATTCGAAGAATAAATTGTTGTATCCAACTCGTTTTCGTGTAAATCGGTTCATTTATTTCATCATAAAAATCCGATTTACACTTAAACTCGTTAAATAAATAACTATAAACCATAGACAACAAATTAATTAAATTACAAAATAATTTATAAAAAAATGGTAAAATAAGGCGATTTCTATTTGATGTTTTAAATTAAAAATCAGTTTTTTTGTACTTTTCTTCCTGTCATCACCAGGACAACTTATCAAGTTTGAATGAGTAAAGCTCGGAGTGAAATTTTAATTAGAAATTACAAGTTATTGTGGTAGATAACTAACATTACCTCTGTGTTATAAGGTTGCCTAGTCACTGAAACAATAGTGAATAATTTTCAGACTACGTACTGAAACTTATTCTAATCCAAACATCGGAACAATATTTGTGTTGATTTTATTTAATACAATGAGACTTCAATTTTAATAGATCTTTTTTAATTTTTAATTTGCAAATCACATGAATTCGACACAACCCTGATACTAAAATGCTTTTTGCTTTTATAATAATTAATAAAAATTACTTGTTTACTTTCAGAATTTATGTTCCTGAAAGAATATGAACTAAAATATCTATAGAAATACAGACATTTTAAATCCAATTATTTTCGAGCGTTTTACTTACATTTATTATCTGGCAGCTTATGTCAGTCACCGCTTGCATTATTCATAACATCTTATTTAACTAAAACGTTCAGATAAATCTAAAACTTTCATTTAATCTCTAAGGTGACATTTCCATAAACTGATCTGCGAAATCGTAAATTAAGCCACTTTTATTTCAAATGAGCTATAAATTTATTGTTAAGTGAAAGGTGAGGGTCTCTTCTAATTATTTCGCCATTGCGATTTTGTAATCACATTACAGTTCCTCAACTTTGCGTACCGAACTCATGTTTTAATCTAATGAAACAATTCAAATTGTTGCGCAACTTCTTTCATCTTTTGTGATGTGAAAAAATATTAGGTTTTGTTTATTGATGTCGATACTTGATTCAACACTTTCCAGAAAAACGAACAATTCCTCGTATTGATTTTTAAATTGGGAGTAGAAAGTATACCTAATCATTCGTTCCTATCATTGGCGGAATTGTTTAAGGAACTGAAACCGCAACTAATAATTCAGTTCACAGTAATTTTCGAAAGTAATTTTTTATTTGTTTATTGCTCGCATTTATGTCTTATAGACATTTACGTTTAGTTGTCCGGCATATGTCTAGATAATTGTTGCTTTTCTAATTCCGTCTCACGTACTACTACTGTTAAGAAGATGAAAAGTTTGTGACACTTTCCTTTTTCTCACGATTCACTTCAACAGTTCCAATTTTGAATAGACTATTATTATGGATGACCAAGATCAAATTTCTCGCGGCGAACGCGAAAAAAAAGTTGTTGAGGTACCGCCCGATGCGGAACTCATGTGTGAAATTCTTCACAGCGAAACGCAACCTACTGAAGATACAACGCCGCCTGAAGAAAAACCCACAGAGGAAGAAGAGAAAACAGAGGAGGAAGATGCGGTACGGTATTAAATTTGGTTCGAAGCTTATGTAACTGGTTAAATTGCTTTTTTAAATGACTGTTGAGACACTAACCTGAATTTATGGCCATTTTTAATTGTTGAGTCACCGTGCATGCAGTTTAAAGGTCAGGATTTTTTTCCGGAAAAAAGAATTCTTTAACATTCTGTGCGAAACTATTTAAATTTATGAAAATGTTTTTTTTTTATTATTAGTAATAGCTAAATTCAACAATCGCTTTTTTATTCAAGTACATATTTTCAATATAATTAAATTTTACACTTGATAGTTAGTTTTACTGATGTGCTTTACAGAATGCAATGATTGTTTTATTATAGAAACATCAATGTCAATAATTTTTCATTAGTCTTTTTGTGATTTTGATGTTTAAAAATGTAATTTCTGCTTTATGGGACTTCTGAGTCATAAAAAACGCTCTACAATTCATCTACTTCTTTTAAGTCACCATAAATTAGACCCAAAACGGTCCGTTGAGGTAACATTTTCGTGGCTTCTAGCGACCTATTCTTGTACACAATTTACACAAAAACACTTGAAAACTTTTGAAAAAAAAAATCCATAGTTTTTCTTGCATTTAATTCGCATTAAATTTTAATAATAGCTGTCAAAGTTGAAATCGTTAAAGATGATACGAAGAAAAAGATGAAATGGGGATTAATTTAAAATTATGTCACTAGAATCAACTTGCGGTCAACGAAACAATGTTATCAACTCGTTTGTTAATGGGTGATTAACTGATTAATAAATAATCTCAACTATTAAAGGCAGTTAGCAGGGATGGGCGAGTAAATTACTTGACGTAAAATACATCGTTTTTTACGCGTAAAAAATACGTAGTTTACACCATCTCTTTAGATGTAAAAAACGATAAAAACGTAAAAAACTTAAAAACGCTAAAAAATACAAAAATTTTACTTAAAATACTAACAACGATTCGCAAAATAACTCAAATAAGATTCTTAAAATGAAAACAAAAATATTCAAAAATCAACGAAAAAACAAATTAACATAGGTTCACTTTTAGTCCAGATCCTCGTATAAATTATTTCTTGGTCGAGGCATAATCGTGAATTTTATTAAAAAACGAAAAATCAAACAACTCAAGATACACACACACGGACAACATCACATGTACCTAACCTTCAAACCAATATTTTACGTATTTTACGTTTTTTACGCATTTTACGTTTTTTACGCATATTTTACATCTAAACGTAAAAAACCTTTTTTTACGCGTAAATTACCATCCCTGGCAGTTAGTAAAGGCACTTACTCGCTATCGCGCTATAAACAGTATTAATGGCGTTCACTAGCAAATTATTTAGTTTATTAAATAACTAGTAATTTAATTGGTTTTTGAGATTTATTAAAAATACATATTTAGATTTGTATGACGTATTTATTGCTCATTGTCATTGTGTATTGAAGGCTTCCAGAGAATTTTTTATTAAGCGCATCGTTGGTAAATTTTAGAAATGCGTACATTTTCAAAATTTCTTTCAAATCCTAGAGAAATCGTCTCCTTGTACACAAAACATGAATTTCATGGAAAGTTAGAAATATTTAATTTTATCTTTCAAAATAATAAAAATAAAAGTGCAAAACGTAATTATCATTACGAAACGAGCATTTATATTAAATTCTTTAGGTCGTTTTCAATGTGTAACAGCTAATTTATTTTTTATTGTCTAACAGCTAATACATACAGGGTGTCCCAACTAAAACTAAAACACCCCCTAAAATTTCCGATTTCGTTCAAGATTGGAGAAGATGCTGAAATTGACCTGTTTCTGTTATTAGTTTAAAGGGGGATCAAATTTTATCTTGGTTTGA
The DNA here is from genome assembly GCA_939628115.1 of Tribolium freemani. Taxonomy (NCBI): domain Eukaryota; kingdom Metazoa; phylum Arthropoda; class Insecta; order Coleoptera; family Tenebrionidae; genus Tribolium; species Tribolium freemani. The sequence continues at coordinate 9,924,821 of OW626785.1, read as the reverse complement.
AAATTATTTTTGCATCCCTCTTGAGTCCAGAGCTACCTCTTCAAAAAATTTAAATAGCAAGAGGGGTTGAGTGACATCATTTTGTCTCTGCTTTTATTCTCTATGCTATCTGTATTTATTTTCAATTTTGAATGATTTGTCGTTAAGAATTTCGAATTGTTTAAGTCTCAGTGAAATATTCCAAAATATCAATCTGAAATGCTTTTGCTTAAATTTTGAAGAAGTTTTTTGGTATGTATAGACTGTAAGAATGGTATCCTATCTGGACTACTGTTTGTACGTCTTGAAATAACAAGAAATTGAGGCTGAAGTGGTAAAATCATCATTTTTACCCTGTCTTTTACACAGTATCTGCTTGATTAAATTAAAATAAATTATTGTCATTAAATTTTTAAAATGGTTCATAGTACAGAACAAGGAATTCAGTTATCAGAAAGCCATTTGATAACACCAGAAATGTTACAAAATGTTAGACAAAGTTTTGAAAATCGATCGTACCATTGGATGTAAGTTGGGGATGGATATTTTGAGCAATACATTTGTTAAATTAAGTTGTTTTTTTATAACAACTTTTATTTCCTCTCAGAGCAATATTGACAATGTTTTCTAAAAGGAATCTCTGGCTCTGTTATTTTAAAGAGGAGAAACATTAGTGCAGATAACATTTCTGTGTCAATTTTCACCAAAAAACGTTCAAAATTTGAACGAAAGGGTTCCAGATTAACAATTTTTAAAATATCAATGATCATAAAACAATAATTCGTTCAAAATTGAAAAAAACGTACATGGTTGCATAGACAATGAAAGCAGCTTCAAAATGATGTGTCACTCGACCCCTCTTCCTATTTAAATTTTTTGAAGAGGTAGCTCTGGGCGCCACAGGAATGCAGAAATAACTTCGAAATTACGATAAAATTTAATCCTCCTTTATAGTAAAGTTGACCTGCTTCAGCATTTTTTCCAAACTTGGACGCGATTGGAAATTTCAAGGGGTGCATGCTTTAGTTGGGATACCGTAAGCGATCGCGCTTTAAACAGTATCGATTGTTAATCGCCTTCACTAGCAAATTATTTACTTTATTAAGTAACTGTTAATTTATTTGGTTTCTGAGATTTATGTTTGGTTTAAAAATTGTCGAAATATGGAATATTTTTTATCTTTGACGTATTTGGACAATAGGTATTTTTTGTCCATCAACTTCTACTTTTTTTATTATAAGCAGGATAATTTTTTATAAACTTTGGCAACGAGATCTTACAAGATTAAGATTTATGTATATTTCCAATTTTATTGCTCATTGTGTATTGAAGGCTTTCAGGGAAGTTTTTATTAAGCGCATCGTTGGTAAATTTATGTACTCGTACATTCTTAATAATGTTTTGAAATTCTAGGGAAATCGTCTCTGCACACAAAAAATCAATTGCGGTTTATTTGACTATGAACGTCAAAAGTGTCGTTTTTCGCTTATAAAATAATAAAAATAAAAATGTAAAATCCAATTATTATTACAAAAAGAACATTTATATAAAAATGTTTAGGTCGTCTTTGGTGTGTTGATCACAGTAAATTATAACATCAGTTTTTTGTGCTATTTTTATTTGCTTGTAAAAATACAGTTGAGTTTTCAACACTGAAAGTGAATTTCCATTGCCATTGTGTGCTAGATGTCCTGTGGCGTAGTTAACCGCAAAAAATCCGCAACAATACGATAATAAACTTACAATACCACTTGTTCCTTTTCTATTGGCATAATTGAGCGTCAAAGTAAAATTAGATATCCGAAGTAGAATGCATCCATTAAAAACTAATTTAGTTCGTCGCGTCAAAGCGAACCTTTCGAAAAATCCGCTTGTTTTGGAAACAACAAGAGAAACACCGCGCTTGGAGGGGCTGCTGAAGTAGGTTGAATTAAACTGCTGGCTTACGCGTTTGAAGAAGTGCGCACAGATGATACCTGCCGATGGTCAGTTTCGAGTGCTGTGCTAGAAATGCAGTGTCTGTGTATGACAATTAAGTGAAATGGGTGATTTAATGTTGAAGCAAAAGCAGCCGCGTTTGCCCCATTGGCAAGGCATTGACGTCTTGTCCAGGAAGCCTTGGCCTTCAGCCCAAAGGATAAACACCCAGAAGTCGCCGTTTAACTTCCGGCCACCGGAACCTCCAACCTGGAGAGAACCTAACCCTTACTCGTATCAAGCGCCCCTTTACAACTACCAGAACCCCAAAAGAGAACATTATTTCTTATCGCCCTATTACCGCAATGCCATGCCGCCACCTCCTAACCCCAATCGACTTCTTATGATCGATCCGAGAAGACGCTTCGTTAAGCAGAATGAAGATTCGTGTTATTGTCGATCGAGATCTATGGAGGATGTTAGGGCAGATGTTGTTACACCAGATTTTGAAAACGATGTCAACGGCAATAGAGTGCCTGTTCCCATGAGGAAGGATTTTAGCAAATTTGCAAACAGAAGGTCCATGGATAATCTTTTGGTGGATACGAATTTTTCGCCACCCAGGAAACGAGCAGGAAGGCTACAGGTCATAAGTTTCTCTTTTTCGTGGTGACTTTCTTTAGAAAATCAATTGGTAGTTGTTGAATAAACGTTCCAAAAATTATTTATCTGGATACTTCATGCTCCAGTTAAGATTCATTAAACATGTTAACACACTTCGCTAATTCTATAGGCAGTGAGGCAAACGTTCTCGGCCTGTTGTTTTGATTTTGTAAGAGAATATGCGTTGTATGATTTTTCAAAAATTCCGAGTGAAAAGTTTATGTCGAAAATTTTACTTGTCCTTTAAAACTGCTTACGAGCATTTCAAAAAAGATTTTTTAACTGTTGTTGGAATGTTGGAAAATTAGGATGGTCCAAAAAAGGTATAATTACACAGAGATTTTAATCTGAAACAAGTGGTCAAATTTACCATCCAAAACCTAACATGGTGATGAATAAAAGTGAAACTTTTGCTGCATTTTAATGTTGCACATTGTTTCGTCTTTAATATTTGGTGAAGAAGTTTTGAGATTTTTTCTCAATACTTTTATACATGCGCCTCCAAAGACTGTTTTAGGTTAAGAAAACAAACATTATTGACTATGATAGCTACCGGTATTTACACAACAGTTGCTACTCGCTGGTAATAATTGTTCATTAAGTACATTATATCTATTGATAGACGTTAAACTAATAGATATAATTATCACTGCTTTATATTGAGTCCACATTATTCAAATTGTGTCTTTTAATGCTGATTAACTAATATTGCATTGTAGCAATGCAGAAATAGTTTTGTGACTATTAAAAATGCAGTTATTTTGTTACATCATTCGTTCTATGGGTGGCAAAATTTATATTAAATTGGTGTAATCGGTACCTTTCTTCAAAAACACGCGATAAATATTTATGATGAAAAATACTTTCATTTTTTCCTGCTTTGTTGTCTATTATTAGGGTTTATCTAATTTCTCACGTTGATTCTCACTCTCTCTAATAAATATTTTAGTTAACAAATGACTTAATGAAAGGGAAATCGTACGTTAAGTCAGCGTCATTAGACGAATATAACATCTCCATAATAGTTACCGATTTTTTTTAATAAAATGTCATTTCGTAATTAATTAATGATACTAAAATGCGGGTTTGTTAGCGACTTATTAACTTTTGACCCAGCTGTATTATTGGCGATTTCTCTCGAAAAAAAACCGTGATCCGTTTAACTGTTTTATACGTTAATTTGCATGAAAATGTAACAAACTAAAATAAAACACAAAGTGTTGGATTTATATGCAGGTAGCTGTAACGGAAAAGCAGCGACCAGTTTAACTTATATTTCCGCTAATTAAGGTTTTCACTGACGCATTAAGTTTCGAACTTGTGAACGTATTGATTATTTATTGTCTCAAGTAGTTTTTTAATAAAATCTAATAAAGCCATCCCGTTTTTACCAATTTCATATCGATGTCGTAATTAATATTCATAAACCGATTCTCATTAAGTGAGCAATATATTTAATTGAACTACTTTTTATGCCGTTATTGTACCGATTCCCTGATGTCGCATTAATATTTCTCTTCTCTCCATAAAAACCACACCAAATCATATTGATCTTATTAATCGATTGTTTCTTGCACGAACGATTTAACTGATATTTCTCGGGCAAGAGAAAGCTTAATGGATTAGATGAAACCTTCGTGAAATACGATAAATACCGATTTCCATTTTTCCTTTCTACATCTTGCTTTGTGACCGCTTGCTTTTTGGAACATATGACTGAAATAATTACGGTAGCTAAGTGTTCGCACATTATTTATTTGAATGACTTTCTTTTCTGTTCGAATGATTTATCACTAATTTTAAAATTTTCAGACGCCGCATTATGATTATTATTCTGAATTGAAAGTTTTTTTATTCAAGAACAGATGTGTTACTAGAGTACGGATTGGAGAATGGAAATTTAATATGTATGCAGTGGTGTCAATATTAATAGGAAAAAAACATTTATTCATTAGACCTACATACTTATAACCTATATACAATAATAATATAGTAAAAAACTTGCTACTGAATGTGCAACAATTAAAGTACATATTAAATTATAGGAAGAAGTTAGATTTTTTTTATATAAATTAGCATATAATCGTGAGGTGAGCAATTTGGCGCACATTTTCACAGTTTGAGCAAATAATTATCGGTCGTAATCACCAATACGTATTATAATTACCTGCCTGTTACATTGAAGAAGGATTTTGTAACAGTTTCCCTTACAGTAAAACATTTAATTAAGTTATATCACGTTGGAGAGCTTCGTATAAGACGATAATAATCAATTTGATTTTTCAATTACAGCCTGTTCCGAGGAACTCATCAGAACAAGATAATAGCGACAGTAATGGTGCTAGACCTAGATTTGTAGCTGTTACAACTTTGGAAGATGTTCAAGCTGTCAGATGTGCGGAATTTCACCCCGGTGGTCAACTGTATGCTGTCGGTTCCAATTCGAAAACTTTGCGAATATGTGCTTATCCCAAACTCAGTGACCTCAGGTAATTTTTCAGCTTACTTATTTTCTTATTTTCCTATTAAGGATTGTATGCAATAGCGAATGTTTTATAGTCGAGTGGATATTTAATTAACGACGTTACGTAAATTTAATTTCTTCTAGCACTTGATAATACTCTGTAATTGATAATTGTTTTCTTTTATTTCGAAATGCGGAATAAGCTAGTGAAAAATTAGTGTCTGATTTATTTAGTTTTGTAATTGTTGCACACGATAGCGAAACATAGTCATTTGTTTGGCGTATTAGGTGCAGTTGGCAATTTATTATCACATTGCACTAAATGTACAATGATTCTTTATTACCAGATGAGGAATTTATATTAATTAGTACTATTTATGTGTTTGTTTAAACATGTCCTAGGCAAAACATGCAAATGGAAAAGACTAAATATGTCAGTCTTAATTACTCAATTGACAATTATTAATTAGTGTTATTAATGTTTATAAAGCTAATTAAAGAGTGGCATTGGCACAAAAATCCTACCTTCCTGGTGGCGGAAAATATTAAAATTTTGATGAAAATTTTAAACAATAATTTTTATCTATAGAGCAGTACAGTCTACGGAGTATAATACTTTTTGGACTTTTTTTACAAATATAAATCACTTTTTTTCTGCTTTTTCAAGTTACTATTTCTTTTTTTTTTCAGATTGTCGAGTCTTTTGATTCCAAATTTGTCAATAAAAGGCCACTGAATGTTTTCACGAATGAAAAATAACAGAATTTTTGTAAAATAGCTACAGTAGGATTTAAAAAGAAGTCCAGTCACATAATAGTAGATAACATTGAAGCTTTTCTTTTAACTTTTAAGATTTTTTTAAATAAAAAGAACTGTTCTGTCAATGCAAAATAATCGATTTTTAGCCAATTTTTTTGATACATACTAAAAGGATTCAACTCTTTCATGTCAAAAATGTATGTGAATATATGAAAAATTATTTTTTTTAGACATGTCATAGGATTAAAGTAGAAAAATAAGTGTAGGCAAATAGTCCATTTCTATAAATTTTCTTTATTAAACATAGATTGGTTATTTTTTTCGCTTCTGACATATTTCTGGATCACAAACTTTGATTCCTTTTAGATCAAAGCGTGTTACGTACTATTAATAGTCTTTAAAAGAAATATTTAAAATATAATATTTACTCAAGCAGCTCAAAAATCAAAAAAACTCTTCTTTTATATGGATAATATTTATGCAGGTACAGCTTAGTAGCTTTTTTTTTAATAGTTTCAAAATAGAAGATTTTTTTTACATTTACTTAGTGTTGCAGTTACATACAGCGTTGGGCGAAAGTCTGGAACCAAGCGTTTTGTGCCTAAACTATGTACCTTACGAAAAAACTATTTAGTACAGTGGCGGACACGGAATTTTGGACGCTTATGACATTTCGTTGACATAAACGTATGAAATACTCCATACCTTTTGACGAAATGACAGAAGCGTCCAAAATTCCGTGTCCGCCATTGTACATCATCAACTACTTTAAAAATGTGGGCATTTTTCAAGAATCATTTTTTTCGAAATTCCTTTTAGTTTTCGAGTTATTCAAAAAAAATTTTTTTTCCAAACGGCACCCTACTAGGGCGATTTTTTTGGTAAAAGATTAAGCTCTAAAACCAACTTCTATTTTAATAAAATTAATTTTAAACCAGTGGTTTTTCTTAAATAAATTATTAAAGTTGCGTTCTGAGCTCATTACGAAGGTTTTTCGAACTTGGTCGAAGTGGTTGTATCCATGGATGTTTATAATTGCGAAAAATTTTACGAATCAAATTAGTGGATAAAAAAAACATCCATGGATACAACCACTTCGGCCAAATTCGAAAAATCTTCGCATTGAGTTCGGACCGCAATGTTAATAATTTATTTTAAAAAAACCACTGGTTCAAAAACAATATTATTGACTTAGATGTAATTCCTAAGGCATAATCTTTTCCCAAAAAAAACGCCACAGTAGGGTGCCATTTGTAAAAAAAATTTTTTTGTAGAACTCGAAAACTAAAAGGAATTTCGAAAAAATTTATTCTTGAAAAATCATCACATTTTTAAAGTAGTTGATGATGTACTAATTAGTTTTTTCGTAAAGTACATAGTTTGGACACAAAACTCTTGGTTCCAGACTTTGGCCCAACGCTGTATGTGAAATCGCATTTTCTAATAAATATTTACACATTAAGGAACGACAAAGTTATTTGTAAAATTAGGTGAAATTTAACGTTTCAATATTTATTTGAGTGTGGAAATGTGTACTTTTTCACACTTAATAAATGTAAACTCCACACCGAAATTTCAAAATCTTGTTTGTATTCAACTCGTCAGGAAAGTTATTTTTTATTCCATTTCCAACTGTTTTTTATCTCGGCTTTTCCTCGTAAAATCTGACTTCTAGAACGGAAAAAATTCACCTTTTCTATCTCATTGCACAAATAGTTATTATGTAACAAGGAAACCAACAAGTTATTTTTGTCTTCTTGAGAGTGCAGTTTATTTCACGTAACGAAGGCAAGGGAAATAAACCACTCTAGGGAAAAAATTCTTTCCTAAGTTTAGATATTCATCAAAATAAGTATAAAGACAACAATGAAAATGAAGTGATTAAAGGAAGAAAAAATGTACAAGACAAAATGGAATTGTCTTTCTTCATTTTTCGAGTTATTTTTTTTAAGGGAAGAAACAATTTACTATTTAAATTATATCGGGCGTGTCAAATGTCACTTAAGAGCAGCTAGTTAGAGCTACACTACAAATACTACTTTTGAAAAAAAAAATTACAAAACCTTTCGTTTTGTACGAGTAAACAGAGATTGAAATCAAAAACGAAAAATGGCAACGCCGTTCAGGTATATGAAAAAAAAATATATACCTGAACGGCGAAGCCATTTTATTTTTACACATTAAAAATAATATTAACCAAAAATATTACCAGAGTAATATTAGTACATGTTGCCAAATGTTGCTGCACTTTTAAAGTGGTGTTTTTAAGTCATTTCAAAAACTAAAGGAAATGTTTTCATACAATTATTTTTGAAAAATTGGATAAAAAATCAAATAAACATTAAAATTCTGTTTTTCCTACAGTTCCACATTAAACTATGCACTTTTTTGCAAGTTTTACGAGCTGCTGCATCTTAAATAAGAAGCAATAATTTTTTTTTGTTATCTTTTTAGTAGTCACTAATGCTACAGCTACTACAGCTTGCCTGACTTTTTGTAATTAAACTAATTAAATTAAATCACAATATAATATAAAATAATATCATGTTACACTTCCATTGTATGTAATTTATATTTTTTGCTACCGTATTGTTTAAAGACGTAGATAAAATCTAGAATTCTGTACGAGGGCATGTGTACGATCCTATAAGTGAAAAAATTGGAGAAATTGAGGGTATAGTTCGAGAAAGAATTTAATTTCAATAATAGAGTTTAAAAATTGATTTGTTTAGATTTCTGAAACAAAACCAATTTATTAGCAATTCTCAATCACACGTAGGAAAAGGCTTAAACACTTAACGAGTAGGTTTTATTACTATTAGTGAATAGGTAACAAAAAATTGTCATAGGTTTGCATTAAATACTAGATAAAGATAAGTGCTTGCGATGAATTAAAAAACGCAACTTAATTCATCGAATATGCAACGGCTAGGCCATCCGTTGATAATTTTTTTGCTTTCTACATTTTTAATCCACTCTTTCTCTAGTTATGCTCGTAAGCATTTATATTGTCTACATATTTGTTCCGTTTACTGCATTAAACGTAGTTTCATTCATAAATAATTGTATTGGTATGTACACTCCGTAGATTACCTTCAAACACTTCAGAAATGTGCTTTAAATGTTGCAAAAGTATTATCATAATATTTTACCGTTGCTTTTAGATAATAATAATTAAGAATAATCATAGACCGTTATAAAATTATGGAAATTGTTATCCACATGTAAAATGGAATCAACCGCCTACGTAATTCGGCTCTTAAAATGCGTAATTTTATGTAATTGTGGTTCTTACAGTATAATCAAACCAGTTGTATGTACTATTAGTTGCAGTGATAACATTTCACATAAACAGATTATTAAATATGGAAATATCTTTGCAGGGAAGACCACCAGACTTATCAGCCCATGGTCCTCTTCAAAAGAACAAAACACCACAAAGGCTCAATCTATTGCCTAGCTTGGTCGCCAATGGGCGACCTAATGGCCACCGGATCGAACGACAAAACCGTCAAACTCATGCGATTCAACGTAGACACCTCAAATCTTGAAGGCGAAGAAATCGAATTATCGATGCACGACGGCACGATACGTGACTTGTGTTTCCTGGAAGACACTTCGAATAAATCAAGTCTTTTGATCAGCGGTGGAGCGGGAGACTGCAAAATTTACGTAACCGATTGCGCTACTGGGACGCCCTTCCAAGCCCTCAGCGGACACACTGGACACATTCTATCCCTTTACACATGGGGCGGTGCGATGTTTGTCAGCGGATCGCACGATAAGACTGTACGATTTTGGGATTTGCGAACAAGGGGTTGTGTTAATATGGTGACTCCGTGCACCGTCCCTGGGTCAAGGCAGGGATCACCTGTGGCGAGTCTTTGCGTTGACCCGTCAGGGAGGTTGCTGGTGTCGGGTCATGAAGATAGTTCTTGCGTTTTGTACGATATTAGAGGCGGGAGGAGCGTGCAGTGTTTCAAGCCGCATTCGGCAGATGTCAGGTCGATCAGGTTTTCGCCCTCGGCCTACTATCTACTGTCGGCGGGATATGACAACAAGCTGGTGCTTACAGATTTGCAAGGTTGGTATTGCATTTATTTCAACTCGTTATTTTTGACTTTTATAAAAACCAGTAACTTTACTTTTATGGGAATTTTTTACTTAACGACGTCTTGTTTTTCTGATTTCACGTCTGATATAGACTCCCATCTTTATAGCGCAAATCATACAGAGTTATGGTGGTATTCTCTGAAAAGCTTTGTTGTGATACTTTGGTAGACTGTTAGAAACAGTGCTCTCTTGTGACACCGCTTAGCAGAGTGTCTAATTAAATATACAGGCTGTAAATGAAATAAGTACATTAATTTTAACTGGTAATAGAACTCCCCAAGACCAACAATTTTTCCTAATAACTTTTTTTCCAAAACGTTTTAGTTTTTGAGTTAAAATTATTTTAAAATCTTACACAATTTTCTTACACGCCACTGGAAACAAAGTTACCTAGTCGATAAGATTACCGTTTCCAAGCAAGTTCATGAAAATTAAATTAAATTTGTTATTACTTTTCTTTGTTGGAGCATTTCATGAAAGGTTCGTCAATTTGTAGGAGGAAAAAATGATTTTCAAAATGCGATTTTGAAAAAATGGTACATAGAAAAAGTGTTTGTCTTGATGAGTTCTACCAGTGGTTAAAACTAATGTACTTATTTCGCTTACATCCTGTATAGCGATAACAAAGTTTCCATTTGTTCGAAAATGTAATGGAAGTCGATTTTTTTTCAAGTTTGTTTATTTTAGGTATTTTTACTTTCGAAAACTATTTTTTTTATTTTTTTATTTTTTGTAATTTGCCACTATTTTGATGCTTTTGTAGACATATTAAAGCACGCAACGTCATCAAGTGCGATGACATAATAGTCATTATTTGACGGAAAATTTTACGAAAATTTTTAGGTTGGCAGGAAGCAAATTCGCGACCGTATTTTTGTCAATTTCACAAATTTCTGGGGGCGTTCATGCAAGATTACCTTCATTATCATCCACACTCGTGTTCCTTGACAGAATTTGGATAAAACAAAAATTTTAAATTAATTAAATCGATTAAAATAACAAATTTAGTTTAAAAACGGCAAGAGAGCAAATTACAAAAAATAGTATAAAAAAACTCGTTTCATAAGACCTTGAAGCAATTCGTGCGTCAAGACTGGTCTTATGAAACTTTTTTTTAATATACTATTTTTTCACTCAATGAAATTTTTAACAAAAAGTTCCAAAAATTTCTGTTTTAAATTTTATAAAATGCGTAGCAATACGTAGAAAGAGCCGTAGAATTCAATGGAAAAAACCGTTTTGTTTTAAAAGTCTTATAGTTTCCGAGAAAAAAGCAAAAAACTGTAGCAATTTTTACTTTTTTCAATTTTTAAATGGTGATTACGGCGAAACTAAAAGAGCTAGGAGGAAACGCTTTATTCCATCGTAAAAAGTACACTAAAATCTATCAGGTAGGATAGGTTTTAAAAAAAATTAAAAATTTTTCTTTTTCGGATACGGGTGTGACAAATTTTTCAATTTATTTATTTTCTCAAAATTCACAGCAAAACTATTCGAGAAAGTGGAACTATTTTGACTCTAACCTATGTAAAATGATCCAGGGAATATCGTGGCGTCGAGAAAATCGCCAAATTTCCAATTGTTTTTAGTTATAGTTTTTTTAAATTTTACCTATTTTTTTTATTTGCAATTTTCTCGAAAACTATTAGTCGGAGAACGATGTTCTTTTTTGAAAAAGATAGATAATTAAAAGAGCTTTCCAACGCTAATAAACTTCATAGGGATACTGCTAGTAAGTAGTTCCAGAGTTATTGCTCGGATAAATGTTAACAACTCGAGAGGGTTGTAAAGGCATAGGAAAGTCCATAAAACTTTGCTAGAACGATTTTCAAAAAAATATTTTTTTTGTTTTTGGCAAATAAAATAATTTAAAATTGTATAAAATGCTAGTATGCAGAATGAGCCGTAGAATTCACTGCAACAATCCGTTTTGCTTCACGATTTTTAGTTTTTGAGTTATGTTTTTTTAATAAACAACCCGGCACATCCACCATTTTTGAAGTTGGAATAATTTTTTAAACAAGTTTTCAAATAAGCTAGTGTTATAAAAATGGCTGTATAATACGCAAAATGAGCTGTAGAATTCCATGAAACAAACCGTTTCCCTCTAGGACTTTGAGTTTTTGAGTTATGATTTTTTTAGTTAAAAACTAAAAATGTCTCTGTAGCCGGAACGGTTGCCCGAAGCGGTTCCGGGTTTTTACGACAAAATAAATAATTTCACGCGCTATCTGATGCTTTTTTGATTTTTGCTCTAAGTCTTATGGTTTCTGAGTAAAACATCCAGAATATTGAAATTTTAACTTTTTTCCACTTTTCAACAAATTGACCAGCCTTTTATGAAAAACAAAGAAAAGTAATAGTAAATTTAATTTAATTTTCATGAACTTGCTTGGCAACGGTAATCTTGTCGACTAGGTAACTTTGTTTCCAGTGGCGTGTAAGAAAATTGTGTAAGATTTTAAAATAATTTTAACTCAAAAACTAAAACGTTTTGAAAAAAAAGTTATGAGGAAAAATTGTTGGTCTTGACGAGTTCTATTACCAGTTAAAATTAATGTACTTATTTCATTTACAGCCTGTATATTTTATATTAAAATTCGTGAAACATGTTTCGTGGACACACAATCCTCATCATCAGTCTACAGAGAAATAACGAAAAACACAGGATTAACATGTGGAATGTAAGATATAGAATTACTTGAAGTACTACAGGACATTTACAATTTGCTATCAAACATATTCATGTTCAACATCACACCTGTAGATGGACAATAGAAAAAAATGCACTTACATTGAGGAATTAAATTGAAGCGCAATAAACCCTATCGCGTACCTTATAAAGATTTATTCACACATAACCAAAAGTTTCAATTTTTTTGTATTTTGTATACAGGGTTATTCAGTATAAATGACGACCCTGGCACATATTAAGGTGCAACCCAAAATACATCTTTCACTTGTGCCTGGATCCATGTTCAAATTAATGAAAAACGGTGAATCCAAGTTTGCGCCCTTTGCGATTTGACAAATTGTCAAGTAACGTCAAGAGAAATAATGACAATTATATTAAATCTTGAAAAATAAAAGTAAAACACTATAACAAAAGTATAATAACGAAAACAGTAAGAATATAACTTAATAAATGTTTACAAAAGATGTTCAATGTGACTACCATTACTTTGTTCGCAAGCCTCGATCCTATGTAAAAATGAATATCGAACACGTGCCAGAACCTCTGGGCCAATTGATATGCACTCCTGTGTTATTCTGTGTTGTAACTCGACCATATCATCAAACGGTGTTGCATAAACTTGCTCTTTCACAGCTCCCCATAGAAAGTAATCTAACGGTGTTAAATCAAAATGACGGTTTTCCACTAGTTGCTCTCTAACAAATTCACAAAATCTTAGCCTTTTTGGAAAATCTGTAACGCGCAATTCTTGAACAGTTTGCATGTGATATGGATGAAACTTGTTTGTTTTCAATATTCGTGAAACGGAAGATTGGCTAATTCCCACCTGTCTTGCGATGCTTTTCTGTCCTACATGGGGATTTTCTGTGACCATTTCCAAAACTTCCATTTCATGATCAATGTCTGTGGCTCTTCGTACCCCTCTGCGTTTATCTGAAGGCCAATTAAACCGTAGACACATCTCCAATCGTTGGTGTCCTCCGACCTGGGTAACGCTGTGCGTATAGATTAACTGCGGCGACAGCATTTTTACGACATTCCCCATAAATTAAGAGCATATCAGTCTTTTCGTTATTACTGAATGAATACCGAGGCATTTTTTTAAAGAGCTGTAAAATGTGTCAAAGACTGTCACGTTGTCACCAACTGAAACTTTTGTTAGCAAACTTGGATTCATCGTTATGTATTAATTTAAACATGAATCCAGGCACAAGTGAAAGATGCATTTTGGGTTGCACCTTAATATGTGCCAGGGTCGTCATTTATATTGAATAACCCTGTAGTTCTTTCAAATTATTTTCAACTTGTCCTCACTCTCTTTTGCTATAATTTTGATAATATGTTTTTGTGAATACAGGTGACCTTACATTGCCGCTTCCGAGTGTGGTGGTCGCTCAACATCAAGACAAAGTAATTTCCGGCCGTTGGCATCCATCTGAATTTTCATTTCTGTCGACTTCTGCTGATAAAACCGCGACGCTTTGGGCGTTACCGCCAATGTAGATTTTTTTTAAATGTTTATAAGTCTGAATTAACCAATACTCATTATTTATGGCTGCACATTACTTTAACATTAAAGGTGAAACAAATCATAACATCCGATTATTTTGTAGTATTGTACGTCTTTTTTGTCTAACTTCCATTTCTAGCTGCCATCGTAGAAATTGTTGTATAAATCGTTTAAAGACACTAGAAGTAGATGTTAGTCAAGGGAGTCAAACGATTTTTTTGAATGCTAAGAATTTATAAGGCTTTCAGTTTTATCTTATCGACTGACATAATTTATATGTAGACAGTTTGTTAGTAATTTTAATTGATGTAACGTGTCACATTAAGTTTGTTGAAACTTGTTTAAGTTTGACTGGCAGTTAATCTTCCAGTTTAGTGTTAACATCTTCAGTTCTAGTGACTTTGAGAGTGCACAATTTCTGGCTTAAGTGTGCTCAGCATGTTTGCATTGTTGTGTTTAGTTATGAATTATTGAAATTTAACAATGAATTAATGTACATACTAACTTTTAAAGCTTTGTATAAAATTATTGTAAAACGCAGTATTTATGTTATATCAAAAACAAAATAAAAATCATATTGTTTTTTATTAATTGTATATCTTCTATGTGACTTGTTAATTTCACATATTAATAAAAAAAATCTAATGTTTAATTCTTTGTTTTCATTTAAGTAAAATAATTTTGCAAAACTTTAAAAATGGATTTCGTATCAGGATCACAGGAACGCAAAGAGATCTTGAACTTTTTTACCTCTCTGCTTTTCTGTGATCCTGATACGAAATCTATCTTCTAAAATTTTGCGAAAACATAAAATCGGAAAAAGGAATGAGAAGAGATATGCAACCCAAAATGCACGTATGTGTATAGCTGGTTGCATACAAAAATCGGTAAAAATTTCAGATCTTTTTGGAAGATGATCCTATTCCTATGATCCTGATACGAAATCCATTTTTAAAACTTGGAATATTTCAAAATGGATTTCGTATCAGGATCATAGGAACGCAAAAAGGTCTTGAACTTTTTTGACGTTTTTGCGTTTCTGTGATCCTGATACGAAATAATTTTTCAGCAAAATTTTAAAAATGGATTTCGTATCAGGATCAGAAACGCAGAGGTGGCGATTTTTGCATGCAACCAGCTATACATTTAGGTGCATTTTGGGTTGCATATCTTTTCTCATTACCTTTTTTGCGTTTCTGGCTGATCTTAACGGTATTTTCAAATTTTCCAATTTTTGGCTGTTTTAAATGTGAAATATCTTTTTGCATTCCTGTGATCAGAGAATTCTTACTGGAAGTTGTTTATGAAGGAAAAAAACTAACACATTTAACGTTTTATTAAAAAAACAAATAAAATAAAATAAATAACCATGAGTACCTACAAAATAACTAGCAACTATATACAGAGATAATTTCGGAAGAATTACAGTTCATGGCATCTTTGTTTTTACTAAACCTCCTAAGACAAACATGCGTTATGTTAATCTCTGGAATGGGGCACTCGCATGTGAAACTTACCCCACTCTTCTGGAGGACCAACAAAATCAGCTGTTCCATATAATTTGTATGGAGTTCTGGTTCCGCTTCGTTGATTTTTTCGTTTTTTGGTGGTTATTGAGTGTTTTGATTGTTAAAATTAATTGGACATCTACTTAAATGTATGATGAATCATTTAAAGCCACAAAATCGCGGTAATATCTTGTGTTCTAATTAAATATTATTGTTATTGTTATTTTAAATATTTCTGTTATTTTTGGGAAAATTTCAATTTTTAACTTTGCAATACCAATTTGCTTTTCTTTAATTTTAATAAATACAACGCCTTTTTTCGTTACCATAACCTGGTGCTATTCCTCCGCCTTTTTTGTCCAGCAGCATAGATTATAGATATATATATATACAAGGTGTTTATAAATGATTATAACATCCAGGTGGCTGTGGAAAATTATAAAACAAGAACAACGGCCAATTTGCCGCTTCGTAAAAATATCTGAAATTAACTCATCAGTCTGACAATTGGATTGACGTTTTTAACCTCTCAAGTTGTTGAAATTAAGCGATCTCAAAATACAAAACACTTGTGTCCTTTGTTTTCAACGCCAACTACGATGTTATAATCATTGGTTGTAGATTGGCGACACTGTTGTCCCCACTACAAAAGCTTTGACGAATTATGAGAATATGCGCGCATGCGCATTTTGGTAGTTTTAGGGACTTTTTATTTTCGCTCTTTTAGAATTTAGCCTGCTTGTCAAAATGTCAATAGTTAGCTTTTGACCATCTTTTGACAACTGTCACTTTAGTCCATGGTTCACATTTTTATTAAAAATATTTTTGTTGTTGTTAGTTGTTACGGAATCTAGTTAAAAGTGCTACAATTATTAGAAACATTGCTTTTCAACGAAGAACGAGTTTTATTTATATGAAACAGGTAGGTTATTGAGTAAAATGTAAATTAATGTTTGATTTTTTCGTTTGGGAAGAAAGTCTGTTTTACAATATTTTTCTTCCTGGTCGTCGTCGGCCGGGGCAGGTCTTCCACACCACCTAGACGTTCTTTTAATTGCAAAAGATTTTTGGTAACCTCATCGTAGTCCTGGTCAGATTTACAATGCTCAAGAACTGACGATAGTAAAGCATGGCACTGATGGTGACGAGCGGCTGCAGGAATTGGTGTTCTTATGGTTTCCGAAATCCTTACGCCAAGTTCGTCGTTTAGTGCTGCTTCCTCAGCCGATGTAACGTCGATTTGCAGCTCGGGCTCATTGTTGGGCTCAACAGTTGGTACAGTTTGTTCTTTTAATAATATTCCTACTAAGTGGATGTGCTTGCAGAAATGATTTTTTATGGTGGATTTGTAGCAGGTGCAACGGAACCGATGAATACAAAATCCGCAGAGGGGGCATTTTAAACTTCTGCAAACACATGATCGATCATTCATTGCGACTTCATAAAAGTCCACTTTTGTTTCGGAATGAACAACGTATGTATCATTATGCATGTTTGGATGCATTAGACAAATTGATATCTGAAAAATCATGGCAGATATTGGCTTTTTTATGGGCCTTGTTAACAAGCAAATCATGATGCGTTGCCGTTGGTCTTAAAATGCCCCCCATTCTCTGCCATGATTTTTCAGATATTAATTTGTCTAATGCATCCAAACATGCTTCCAGTCGTTGCACCGTTTTGCCACCAAAATACTTATATTTTAGAGTCCTATGGAAGGACTCCATATACATGTTGGTGTTGATGCCGGCTTGGTGCCGGTAACAGTGAGCCCAAGTCGCAATCCTCTCGTTGTTTTGAAAGTAATAGGCGTTTAAATAATTGTAAAACGGAATTTCATTAGTGTCTTTCAGATATTGTAGTAAACTATTTTTCAATTTAAAAAATTCTTCTTTGTCTGTTTCTTTTAATAAGACATTTAAATCTTGTTCCACCTTTAATCTTATTTCTTTATTAGTAATTTTAGATCTCGTATGTGTCAACCAATTTTTCTTGATGTGCCATGTGCACAGCAATCTTTGGGGATTTTTCCCCATCACAGTTGTCCAGGCATTATAATATATTGGTGAGTCGTCCGTCATTAAATAATTTGGAATTATCACCCCAACTAAATTTTTTAATTTTGCAATTACAATTTCCTGAACGAGAGCATCTTTCCGGTTTGTAATTAAAAATATCACAGGATATCCCAAGTTTTGATCATCAACTACAAGATAAGTAGTTAAATCAAATTTGTAGGGATTAGTGCCGTGTGTGCCATCAGCACAGATCAGACGTTGACCATAGGTTTTCAGCATATATTCCATAGTTTAATTCATGTAGGCCAGAACAAAATCATCTTTTTCCAGTACGTCATGACTTTCCCCAATTTTCTTATAAAAAAACACATTTTCTCTTGGACCTTGATTCCACTCCTGGACTTTCATATCTACAGCAACAAAATCACTTTTGTTTCTCTTCCCTCCAAGATTGTTTCTCTCTACAATGTAGTAAATATCCTTCATAGTTAATAAATTAAGTCGGCTGCATTCTTGATTTTCCACAAATCTTGCTTCCTTTAAAATTCTCTCATAAGTTACTCCTAACTTGAGTTGTTCAATGATAAAGTTTTTTTCTGTTTTAGATAAAGGTTGACACTTCAATTCTTCCTTATGACCAGCATGGGTTTTGGTGAAAGTTGTAGAGACCTTACCAGTGGCACTGTGAATTTCAACTTTTATTCTGGATGGGCACACACCATTTATTTTGATGGAACCGCTAACTTTAGGAGCATGCTGCGAACAGGAACTCTCAAATTTGTTGTTGTTGCTGCGATGACATTCATAATATTTTGTTTTCCCCAATGTACTTTCAGCAGTTTTTACTAAAGCATAAAAAGACTTAAGTCTCCTTTTCCATTTTTTCTTTCCATGCCTCAAAATCTGCCACTGTATCAAAAGATATTTCTTCTGACTTGCACTGAATGCCATGAGTTTTAAGAAGATGTTCATTAAAAATATTAAATGAACGATGAGAAATACTGCAGATTGGGCAGGTAATCCGAGAATTGCTGGTCAAGGAATCATTGTGAATGTCTCTTATATGTCTATTTCGAGTTGATATGGATGAAAATGATTTTGAACACTTTGTACATAAGATACTAGAATTTAAAATAAACAAGTTGAGCTTACTGAATAAGTTATAAATAAATTTACCTTGACATTGTAAAATTTTAATTTGACTAATAATTTAATTTTTATTGCACAAAAATATTGCACTGTTTGCCCCCTTAACGGTTGAGGTTAAGCAGCCTCATATTACCTATTGGCGGGAAATGTAGAACTGCTTTTACCGCTAATAAACATTTTAGTAATTATTTTTTTCAAAATGAATTAATAAACTACGAGTTATTAGCATAATAATTTTATTTTTTGAATCATAGCTTAAAATTAAGAATCAACAATTATTTCAAAGATCCCGGTAAAGGTAATCCAAAGTGCGCATGCGCGCATATTCTCATAATTCGTCAAAGCTCACCACAAATTGTAGGTTGAGGTTACTGGTAATATCACAAAAGCGCTAGTTGTATCGCTTGGAGGGAAATTCAAACCATCCTTGTACTGGACAAGAAACCAAGAGATATTTGATGAACAAAAACACAGTTTTACACCCGACACACGAAGCTTTGCGTTTTACACGACGCGTTTCAACCTGAGGATTTCCACAATGTGATCAGCCTCAGTTCGAAAAGGGTCTTGTAAAACTTGAAGTTTGGTGTGTCGGCTGTAAAAATGTGTCTTTGTTCAACCGACACAAATTCTGCGCCTGAAGATACAACGAAGTGTCGATGGATCGCGACGAATTTAATAATTTCATTGATTCTGTATCCCATAACATCATTTTTAATGTACTGTAATGACCCACGCTTGCCGCCAAATTTGAAAGAACGCGGGAAAATTGAATTCAAAAGTTTGGCCAAAATAAGATCGTCATTTTACGGCGGAAAGTAGAACCTACGTTGTGGATAACAAATGGCGGCTGCGTTCGGATGCGACCGTATGGGGTTCGAATGGGAGAATACAATAATACAACCAGTTGGAAGGGAGCATTATTTTATTGTTTGCTTCTTGCAGCAAATCGTAAAATAAATTGAATAATTATAATGATCATACAGTAACTGTTTAGCAGGAGTGTCGAGACTTTTGGACAAATCACACTTAATATTTACACTACTAAAACAAAAATAAATAAAAGAAATAAAATAAACCAACAACTACCGTCACCTCGATTAAGCAAATAAAGCACCAAATATTTACTGCAAGAAGGACCGGATAAAACCTTCCCCAAACCGTATCCACAATAAAACGCCCGGCTATTATCTTTGTTTTTCTAACCACAAATAACAAAAGTTAAAATATAAAGCTACCCCTGAGGCGTCGAGAGGTTGTATTTCATGTGACAAATAAACGGTATAAAAAAGAAAACGACAAGTATGCTAGTACGCGAAACCTTCGGGGTCAGATGAATTACCCAAACCAATAGAAATGCACCCAGAGGCAAGTAGCTGTAGCAACTACTATCTACCGCCTCCTTCCTCATCACACCGGAGTGAACAACCACCTGAACCGAACGTAACCACTGCATCTTAGGGTTACCTGAAGGTAGAGAATGATAATGGCATGAACCTTTCGCTGCAAACCCACAACAGCGGCGCCAACTATTGTGGGGCACAGCCTCGAGGCCCAAGCACTAGTCTTCTCCCCGGGGGTGTCAATGAAGCACTCATCATACAAATGTGCTATGTTAGGGACACTGTAGCAACTACTATTATCCCCCATTGTCCTATCCGGCTGTAAAGACCCAGCCATTAAAAGTTCTCTTGATTGAACTACCCAGGCAAAATTAAATTTTGGAATCAAACATCACTCTTTCAGTCGCAATCTCCAAATTACACACAGATAAAATAATGATTAATAATTTCACAATGGATGTGTGATTTAAAAAAACAATATGACTTTTCAGAGTGAACAAATCAAGTAGAGATTTAAGAATTAAGGTCACAAATTAAGATTTTACTTCCGCGTACTCTCTCTCGACGCGCCCCCACAACAAAAGACCCATGATTTCGCAGGTGAATAACATAAAATTAAACAAATTAACAAGAACGAGGGTTCTTTCCAATCCGAGCAACATAAAAGTACGAAAACATGCACATGCAACAAGTTAACTCAGTAACGAGGGTGGCGTCCTTTCGGCGTCTCTCCGTAGCGTCCCCACGCTCGGTCGTATCTTGGAATATCTCACTCGGGCCAAGACATCCGAGCCTAAAATACCTAGAGAAACTTTGAATACAATAAGAGTACCTGTTGATCGATAAATAATCCCTCTAAAGCTTCTTTAAACTTTTAAACAACTATTTCTCGCAACACAACACTCGAACCACGTCTTCCACTTCGGGTAGTCTAAGAACGACCCTCTTCCCGCCGATTTATTTCCTCCCTCCTTTTTCTTGAGGATGCATTCCGGTGCACCCTTGCATCGCTCAAACGCACCAATCTCTTGGCATTGTAATACCGGGAAATTTGAATTTGAACCGCGTTACTTCAGTACTTAAGTGTGAACGGTGTGAACCGTTGGACCGTTGGAGACACATGCGCAAACAACAAATTTTTTGAATGATTGAGACAGTAATATATTTCATCTTTTTCGCTTAAGGTCACTCATCCGGTTAGCCGCTGGAGGTTGAGTCAGGCTTACAGTGGCGGACACGGAATTTTGGACGCCGATGACATTTCGTTGACATAAACGTATGGAATACTCGGTAAGAATACTCCATAAGCTTTTGACAATGAAATGACAGAAGCGTCCAAAATTCCGTGTCCGTCATTGTACACCATAGGCTTACGTCGTTCCGGGTACAGGTCATAGCACCACTGTTTACACCTTCTGGATGTGATTTTTCTGGAGAGTTATCCTTTTGCGCTTCTACGTTTGAAAAACTGGCGGCTAAAGTCATTTCTAGTTTAGTCTACGAATGTCTGCTCACAAGAATTCCCCAAGGGTTAAGGACTGCCAACCTTTGGTGCTTTGGCTATTTTCTGCAGAAATCCGAATCCCAGCCCTCACTAATGATAGTAAAGGATATCATATTCCTACAATTTAAAGAAAAATTCAGTTATCAGTACCGGAATAGTTGGACAAATTGGCCTTACCTCAAATCCAATTTTAGTGCATTCAACGCCCTCCACTGTTAATTGACTGTTAGTTGTAAGTGCCAAAATAGTCAAAACTATTATCACTGCTATTATTTGCCTCCCTGTAAACCACTGTAAACACACATGCACTAAACGACTCCTTCCTACTAATTAACAATGCGCACGAATTGGTGTTGGCGCCAACTCCGACTTGTGCAAACGTCATTAAACTGCAAAAAAATTTTCATAGTTAGTCAATTAATGTCAATTGCTAA
Organism: Tribolium freemani; assembly: GCA_939628115.1. Classification (NCBI taxonomy): domain Eukaryota; kingdom Metazoa; phylum Arthropoda; class Insecta; order Coleoptera; family Tenebrionidae; genus Tribolium; species Tribolium freemani. The sequence goes on along the minus strand of OW626785.1, from coordinate 9,902,765 downwards.
TTGCAATTGCAACTGTATAGCTAAAAATGTGTTTCTCAACTGTAGGAAAATAATCTCAAATTTGCTTGTTTCAATTTTTAGCACCAGAAATTATTCGGATTTCCCAGATTTTGCTACTGTCGTATTTCGCAATTATTATTTTTGTTGTGGCGACACCTACCGCACGACGTCTAAGCTAATTGCCGACACTGCAGATTACAATCTAAACTTGATCAGCTCCACTTTTTTTATTAATCAAGGAAACTGTAACCACTCTAATAGAGGTTATAGAGTGGTATGACAGATGGCACCAGTAAACGTAGTCTCCATGTACTCTTTTTATTTTAAAATTTCGTACAGTTTGCTGTATAAAAGTGGACAGTTTAAGGTGACAGATGGCGCTTTGGAAAAACGAGGAAAACAAATTCTTTTGAAAGTTGTGTGCAATGTGCTGTTTGTACACAATACAATAATATCAAAGTTACTGTATTCTGTTCTGTCACGAGTAATATTACGATTGTGAATGAATACTAACAGTTTTTTGAACTTACTGGTTAATAAACGGTTTTGTATATTCTGCACCTGTGTTTAGTGATGCTGAAACCTTTAATACCTAGTGTTAAAAGTTAGGTTATCGTGTTGTGCTGTGCATGTTTCTATTGCAAAACAGTTGAACGAAACAAAATATTGTTTTGCCCTATGGTTTTGCCAAACTGTCAGTTAAATAACTTTGCGTACAAGTATAGACCAATATTTTTATGATAGTTTTCAAAGATTTGATTAAAGGTGAGATTTAAATTATACTTTATCGTTAAATCAATGAAAAGTTAGTTTATTGATTTATATACCTACAGGTTATTTATAGGAATAATCATATGGTATTATTTTGTTCTAATAATACAGTGGGAACCAATTCTGTTTGTATTTCGAAGGTTTTTTTAGGGTTTGTCTTCTAAACTGATGAATGATGATTCTTTTTAATTATTATTTTTTATTTTTTTTTATGAATTTGTATTAAATATTTTTTATTTTTTATGTTTTTGATACTAACGTCATACGTGACGTTGGTGGGCCAGCAGTTATCTGTCAAAATTATAAATTTGTGAACACCTGTTTTTCTAGAGCAAACTAAAAGTCACCATCGATATCATTTTTAAAATGCAATGTTTTACCTACTCTTAAAGTGGTATTATAATTATATATGCAAGACATACGTTCTTTCTTTCTTTACCTTACATATTTATTAGACTATTTTAATGTGTATAAAATTTGACTGCCAACTGTGACTTTAAAAAATTGTAATAATCTTATAAAAAATAATACAACGCTAATAATGTTTTTAACAAAGGAACTTGTAGTTTGTCGAATTGAGCAGCCCTTATTAGTACTTATTACTGATGAGGTGATAGATAATAGGAATTGAGATAGAAATCAATAAAGAATAAAATGCACATACCGAGCCTAAACTTTTTGCTACATAATCTGAATATTATCATCTTATTTAGTTCGTTATCTCTATTGCGTTTCCGTTTAGTATCTCCATTACATTATTATAGTATGCGGTCTAGCTTTGTATCACTTGCTACTTCAGTAGCTTTAAGTTAATAAGAAGTAATGCATTTGTTTAAATATTGTTTTTGTTTTGTTTTTAATTAAGCTGATTTTTGTGTGCTTGTTAGTTGAAATACAAGTACATTAAGACGTTAAATGTTGGTTGTACTATAGTGAAAGAAAGAAATTCTCTGACATTTCTTTCGCTGTTTGTTATAAATATTAATACATTTGTATTTCTTTGTAGACCCTCTTCAATGTCTCTCTGATATAAAAGTTTTTCTCGCATAAATTTGTGGCAAGTTTTTTAAATATGTATGTTCTTATAAAATTTGACACATTTTACGTCGATAAGCTGGATTAAAATTGTTTTTGAATTGGATTGAAAAATGCTTAATTGTGAAGCTTAATTAATACCTCCCCATTAGTAGGTATGAAAAGGAAATTAAAATTATCATATCTTATAATCACTGAGAAATGCTATTTTCTTCTGAAATGGATATCTATTAACACACTACTTTGAATTATTGCATCTGACACTAACAAATACCTACCCAACATAACAGTGATATTAATTACTATATGTCACTGTACCGTACCTTTAGCCGTGGGCAAACCTCTGAAATGCAAGCGCAAGGAGAACTTCATTGTCTCAAATAGTGGTGAAGAAAATTCAGGTTAGGTTAGGTCAAACACCTCAAATGTTACGTATGTTGTAATGGAAAAGTTGCGTAACCACGCCGCCAGATTTTGCCGATGGGACCAAATTACCTGAAATTAAGATAACAAGTTTTTATAAAAAAAAACACAAGTATACCAATAATTATCCTTGAAATTTTATATTTTTGGGATCAGAGTTTTGATTTATCTCGACCCAATTTCAAATCACCTATACGTGGATTAATGAAAATAAATTGCAATAATTCCCATGCAGGAAAAAGTGCAAAAGCAGGATTTCCACGTCGTTCGTCCATATTGATTTAGTGGATACGTACGGTTTCACGAATGTCAATAGAGATTATTTTGCATTTCACTTTTTATTACCGCTTTTTAAGACCTGACATTCACTTATGAAAACGTATAATAAAAATGATTAAAGCTGAAAAATTGTACAAAACCTTATCGGCCATCAGTTAAAGTCATATATAGTGTCTATTACCGCCACGTTAATACCATAAAATTACATAAGGATAGTGATTCTAGATAAGTCTGTTAACTAATAATAAGTAATTAATAACAGATAAGTCATAGCTTCTTCCTTTAAATAAAAATATTATATAATACAGTCCCTAGTCGTTTTCTGACTTGACCTGACCTGACACGTTAGGTAAAGTTTCTGGGATAGCTAGTTAATCAATCTCCAATACTTCTCATCACAATAAAAATATATAAAAAAATGTTTTAAAAAAAATCTTTTATTTAAAAGATGCACACTATAAAGTAAAAAATAAATAATATATTTCAATCACAGGAGAATTTTTTTTTTCTTGCAGGTTAAAATTCTAAAATTTATAAAAGCTTTGGGAGTTGTCAACTGAACAAAGTAATTCTGTAATGCCGTAGTTTTATAACTCCCAAAGCTTTTAGAAATTTTAGAATTTTAACCTATAAGAAAAAAAATTCTCCTGTGATTGAAATACATTATTTTTTACTTGTTAGTGCATCTTTTAAATAAAAGCTTTTTTTAAAAGAACATTTTTTATATATTTTTATTTTTTGCTTTTTAGTCTTTATTTATTGCATAGATTTATTGTTATTACTTATTACACTGTGTATCTACCGTGACGTCCAAATGACCAACATACCGTCTATGTCGGTATAAGTTACGGTATGTACAAATCGAGAACCCCTTTGTAAACATAACCTAAAATTTTAAAACCCCATTTAACACCTTTAGGGGGTAATTAACTATACAGGCTGCTCAAAAAGTGGCGCACCAACTCAGTGGTACGTTATTGAAAAACATAATATGTAGATTACGGGAAAAATCTTGAAAAAATTCCTAGTCATATTTTAAAAAATCTGGAGCTTAAAACTTATTTTGTTAACTTCTTCAGTTTTCATTATTTTTTAATGTTTTTATGTATCACACTAAGTAATCGTTAACTAACAAAACGATGAATAATTATTTTTAAATTTACTATCAGACTTTAGGAGTTTTTTGAATTTAAAAAAATTAAAATTCATCAAGGAGATCACAATTTGTAGATGTGGCAACACTGGAAACTATTTCCTAGGAAACCGTTTCAAAATTAATTTATTTTTATTGTTGATCAAATTCTATTGTGATCACGACTGTTAGACAACGTTGCCACATTTCATTTATTTAAAATTTGTTATTTATCAATAATTTTAATACAAAGAATTTTTTTACTATTTTTACCTTTATATGTAAGCAGTTCTCTACCACACACCATAGAGTTGGTGCGCCACTTTTTGAGCACCCGGTATAGAATTGCATTGTCACGCAGATTACGTAAGCATGTTAAATTTCATTTCATTTCATTTTTCATTTCACTACAGGAACCCTTTCAAATTTACAAAAATTTCAAAACTCTATGTAACCCCTTTAGGGGGTATTTAACATCATAGGATTGCATTGTCACGCAGATTAAGTATACCTAATTTTTTTTTAAATTAACTGTCAGTGTCAAAAATTTTGAAATTATGTTGGAACCCTGCCATATTGCCATAGGAACGAAGCTTGGACCACTAATTTTAAATGGAGTTGCCAACGTTGAAACAATTTAACAATTGATTTAAAAAAAACGATTATAAGTATGCAAAATTTCAATTCAGTGGAACAACGCGAACCCTTTCAAATTTGGCTCCGAAAAGAGACAGATAACATTGTGAGTTAAATAAAAGCTTTTAATTACAAATTTTGACTTAGTCTACCAGATAATCGTCTTTTTATGTAAACTAGTTAAGTGCGTAAAATTTTGACAAATCTTAAGTAAATTAAATGTAGCGGTTCAATAGTTTTGTAGTATTTGAATGTGATGTATTCCGCTAATTTTAATGCTTTATCGACTGTAATTAATTAGGTATTTGTAAACAAATTTCATACCTATCATACCTTGAATAACTAACGATAATTTTAATATAATTTAATTTTATCTCTTAACACAATGGGTCGAAAACAATAAAACGTGAAAGTTGCTTTTGAAAGTGTCGTTTATTGCTGTGTTGATAGCAGAGCAATAAATCATCAATAATTTTATTGGTACGTTTATTAATTCAATGTAGCATATAAGCCAACTATAAATAGTGCATGTCTGTGTTAACTCATTTTTCTCCAGCGAGAATGATTTTAGTTCGTTTTGATCAAAACTCGTATTCATATTTTTGTCGTGAAGAGACAGGTATTGAGGTGCAAAGTAAATCTGAACGTGTACAGACCAGTCAGTATACCTTCACCGGTGTAAGCGACACGTGCTTTTACAAATACCGGAGTATTCACCTGACATTTCTTCACATGTTGTCCCGGTGTTTCAAGTTTTTAATTAAATAAAGAGCTTTCTCGAAAGGCTTTTACGTGTGTTTAGTATGTATTGATTGGTGGCACATCGAACACCACCATAATTGGTAAGTTTTCGATTAAAATTTTTTTTTAATATTTACTTTAAACAATTTAAATTGAAAGAACACCTTGGTGTAAAATTAGAATTTGTGTTTGGAATGCATCGATTATAAAATAAGCTTGTCAAGCAGAAGGAATGTTTACGATCAATATCATTGCTTGTCATGTGTTTTTTAATTAGAATTAAGGCATAATGGCTAATAAGCCTTCCTGATGTGTAATCAAACTCGCCTAACATAAAATTGAGACAAACATGTCACGCAATATAAAAATTTTGTAATCGTAAACGTACATTTAAGAACGAGAATTATTTATTAGCACAAAATTAAGGAAAGTAATTACTACCTGTCCCCAACAAACAATAACAATTACCGTTTGATCAAGTGTTTTAATTGTACACTTCGACAAGGTAAAAGTTATTTTTTCGTAAACAAATGTTTTATTTATTGCCACACTCATTTGAGAATGAATTTGAACGATCCACGCATAAAATTTTCAGTTACAGTATTTTTTTTAAAAGTCCATGTTTGATTTTAATTAAACTGGTTAGTTTTGGCAGAAATTCCAACAGTGTTACAGACGAAACACTGGAACCTAAAATATAACTCGAAATTAATAGATAACACGTGTCGGTTTCGCAATTGATATAGCAATAATAGTTTTGTTGAAACCTGTAATTAACCAATTTTTGCAAAGATTTGCGAAATATGGGTGGCACTTCCAATAGCCAATTGATGCTTTTAGATGTAAATTTATGAAAATAGTGTAGCTACTACGCAGACGTCGCCTCGTTTTTATTTTAATTGTTAGCCCTTCATTTTAATTTAAGTATAACAGTCGACCAGTTTTCGATTCAAATTTTAGAGGTCTGGACCGGTGACAACATCAAACATGGTTAGTTCCTTGTATTTTTTCTTTTGTGCCTAATTGTGCATGTGAGTTTAATAACAAGTCATAATTTTGGTTGTGGTGAAACGTGAATAATTAACAGTAATGTGAATTTCCTGTCTGGTCATGGTGGTTGTAATAATCCACCAATTTTAAAAATTATTATACAAAAGCTCATTTATTGCTGAGAGCTTTTCGCACAAATGTGAGTTTTTGGTAAAAAACTAGAAAACGACTCGTTGTTATTACTTTGACACGTGTTTTGTCAACGAAGTGTGATTTCATTCTTATGATGCCAACTTTGTTGGGGAAACGTGTGTCGAAGTTTTAAATAAACAGCTTTAGAGTATCTGGGGGTTTTAAATTTATAAATATAGCCAAGGAACTTTTCAGGTAAAAGTACAAAACGCTAAAGGGCTAAAAATGAACTCACGTCATTAGATAAAATTTATATTTATCTACAATTTTAAAATTACAAATTGTGGAAAAGCATGATTTCGTTGTACTATGCACTGAACGTGCTATTTTATTGTCATCATTTATCATGATTGATTGCGTCTGTTCGTTAAATTTTTTCAGTAGATAGGGAGTTCCATTTGTACAGATTTATTTACGCAAGCGTGTTTTTCTCATCTAGACAGGAAATCAGAAAAAATTCTTATCACTGGATATCAAATGACGTTAATAATAATGTATCTACATACCTTTCGGTATCGTTGAGCTTTCGACAAATTTTTCGTTTCAGGATGAAGTGTAGGTACTTAAGAATTGTGTACAAAAGTGTGTAGTAATTATCAGTATCTAAAAATAATATCTAATGATATAAAAAGAAGATTAAGAATTAATTAATGGGATTGTATTACTCAATTTTATTGTTTATTGAAATCGTGTCCTAAATTTCATAGGATGTCCTTATTGTTATACAGGGTGGTCCAACCCATCTCCCGTCTTTTGTAGCACAGTTATTATTAAAGTTGGAGTTTTAATATTTTGTAGATGTTATTTATACTCTAGGACACATTTCAGGAAAATAGTTTTGATCATACAGAGTGTCTCAAAAAAGATATGACATCATGATAATAATTTTTTTTAATGACATGGTATTATTTTTTTGTGATTATTATGATACCTTTTTACCTTCTTACATGTCCCTAAAGTCTTTTTCAAATCGGTTCACGGATTACTGTTAAAAAAAATAAAATCCAAAAAAACGGTTTTACGTCTTTTCCTTTAAAAATAATAAAAAAATAAAAACAGTACTTTTTTGCCGACATTATTACTACTAAGTGTTAAACAAGGTTTAACAGACTTATTAAGTAAGTTTGATTGAGTTGAATTACTACAGGGTGTTTATAATTTATTTCCAAACTTTTTAAACATTAGAGCCTTTTATTTTGCTTATTTTAAATGCAACCCCTGTTTATTTTTATATCATTCGATGCTGAATTAAAAAAGCAACATTTTTTGTTATTACAACCCTATTGTAAATCCTAACATTTTCGGAGTTATTTGTTAACCATGTTCGACTTATTTTAATCATTAGTCATTTCGTTCGGTTAGAATTACAAAGTCGTATAAACATAGGGCATTACATACATTATACGACTTTGTAATTCTAACCGAACGATTTGTCATTAACAGAATGAGTTTTTAGCAAATAACTCCGAATGTGTTAGGATTTCAACAGGGATGTGATAACAAAAAAAAATTGTTTTTTAATTCTGCATCGATTGACATAAAAAAAACGGTGTTGAAACCATCTTCGGTATCTATTCATTAAAATTGTCATTAAAATACTTGACAAAACAAGTTTTTATCAAATATCTCCGAATGTATTAGGATTTACGTTAGGGCTGTAATATAAAAAGTTGTTTTTTAATTCTGCATCGAGTGATGTAAAAATAAATAGGGGTTGCTATTTAAAATAAGCAAAATAAAAAGCTCTAAAGTTTTAAAACTTTGGAAATAAATTGTAAACACTCTGTAGTAATTTAAATCAATCAAGCTTAATTAATAGGTCTGTTAGACCTTGTTCAACACGTACCTAGTAATAATGTCTTAACACTGTTTCTATTTTTTAGTAATTTTTAAAACTAAAAGTGTAATTTTGGTTTTTATTTTTTTTAAAGTAATCCCTGAACCGATTTGAAAAAGACTTTAGGGACATGTAGGAAGCTAAAAAGATGTCATAATGGGCACAAAAAAATAATAGCATGCCATTAAAAAAATTATTATTATGACGTCATACCTTTTTTGGGACACTCTGTATAGTCAAAAATATTTTCCTGAAATGTGTCCTAAGGTATAAATAACATCTACAAAATATCAAAACTCCAACTTTATTAATATCTGAACTACAGAAGACGCGAGCTGCGCTGGACCACCCTGTATGGCTTAAACAAATCAAATTCAAGCTTTACCACCGACTGAAATATTTTGTTTTATTTTTTATTCTTAATTAAGAAACTACACACTATAAAAGTGCTCCTGGTAAAATAACATAGGCAAGTTTAAAATTTGTGTATTTTTTCGAAATTTGCAAACAGTAAGTTTATTCCAACTTGAGTCAAGTGCAAAATTCAATTTTACGTAGTTTCAGTTACCTACATAACGTTGAATAGTCTTGAACGTGACAAGGTAGCAAAATCTAAAAACTTTGCTAAATCAATTATGTAAATATGAGGTACTTTGTGAGTTCGAGTAATTTTGCATCTACTTGAATTGTACAAAAGGTGAACTTTGAAATAAATTAGTAAAAAACTAGTAATGGCTTTGATGTTGCTTCTAAATTAATTTAGAGGATTTTTGTTATTAAATACATAATCAGGCGTTTTTAGGGATATCGTCCACATCTCCGACCATTTTCGTGCCTCTGAACCGTAAATACTGTAATTATTTTAGATGATGTATCGGAAAAATTTATGCTCAGAAAATTACATTGGAGGAAATTTATTGTCGGGGCAATTTTATTGTCTGTACTACTTATCTAATCTCAAACTCGCGATTACAATTCTCAAATTCACATTTAAAGCGTTTTTTGCATCTGGATTTAGTCAGTTCTCTTTTAATTCTGGAAGAGATATTAATTGAATTTATTTAAGCCGCTAACTAAAAAAAATTAGACTAGAGATTGTGAAATCAATGATTTAATAACTATGGGAAACGCAGTAAGTACGATAAAACATACTTTTAGAGTTTATGCTTCTGAAAACCATAAAGAAAAATACAAAACAATTTTAGAAAAAATAATATTGTAACTGTTAGAACAAATTGCCAATTTTTCTATTTGTGTCTGCAACAATTAATTTTTTCTAAAAGACTTGTCGCTAAAATTAAAATTTCAATGTCTTTGCCACATTTATTTTAGTATATGGCCCAGTTTTATTCCACAAATTCATTGATCGTGCCAGAAATATAGTTAGCTGAGAGCTAACTTATGTGACAACTGCTTTGCGAACGTTTCCTGAAAATTTTTTCGCCTCTAATTTATTTTTATTGTTAAATGTTCACAAAGGATAAAAAAATTAAATTAAGGGTCAGAATAATTAAAGTATGTGACAGCTTAATAAGTTGCAACTTTTCTGCATACATAATTTCCATTGTTGCAACAATAGTTTCTGTAACTATTAACCTTTGCAGATTCGAAATGGTGATTTGCCTTTAAACAATAATAAATGAATCGTGATAAGATTTCGCATTTAAAAGTATAATCAGCCGAGACAGTTTGGTGTTCGTTCATGTGTTGGAAATCACAAATTAATATCGTCATGAAATCATGCATAAATGTGATTTTCATATAAGTTTAAGCATGCGGAAGATGACATCGGAGAATTCAATTTAGTTGCGGGGAAGAATCTAACTGCAGCTGTCGGCGGCGGCTCTTTAATGTGTGATGGAAGTATTTAACGATTATTATCGTAAAACTGTATTTTTAAATTCACCATGACAAAATTATGAAGGATGTGGTCACAAGATATCAATTAGCAAGGCCTTCAAAACATTGATCATTTTCTTCAATTTGTTTGCTTTATTAGTATGTTAAATCCAAGAGAAGTGAGGTAAAATTCTGCAAGGTTAATTAACTCTTTTCATTAAGTAAGCCAGAGAGAGAATAACTACGGTCGCCTTCATGCAATAATCGGAAGGACCTTTTATTAAATTACTTGTTTCAGCAGCTAACCGCAATATGAGAAAGAAATAAAACGTGTCTTGTACTTTTATTAAAAGGTTTTTATTATCTTCATCTCAAGTTTGGATTATTTTTCTATGTTTTACCAAAAGTTATTTTAAGTGATTTGATGTTATCTGTTACGTGTACGTAAATGTTTAGCTAACTTTAGATGAAAATCAAAGATAATTAATTACAATCTCGGTTCAGTGCCGATTTTGCTTTTAGGGATCTTTATCTTGTTACAAAACTGTGATTTTATCATGATTAATTAAATTGGCATCTAGCCTTTGTGCTTTTTCATACTTTACGTTTATTTGTTTGGTTTTGCGTCAATGTTATGAAAGATAAAGTTAAAAATAACGTTTGAGGAACAATTCTCAAGAATTATGACCAAAGTTCAACATGAAAATTCCCGCAAACGTAATTTTAACCTTTGAACAATAAAAAGTAGAATAGAAACGTGAGTGGTTAAATAGATTGCTGCAGCCGGATGACGAACGAAATTTAATAAATGTTCTCCTTTTTTACATTTTATCCTCGAACTTCCACCATGACACTGGCCTTGGATTGGGATAGAGTTACTTTTAATTTCACAAAATTAAAATATTGCACTTGGCACATCTCTTCACTGTACTGATGTTTTTATTTTTGTTACACACCCTCGAGCTTTTATGACAAATTACATCATTTTAGATTGGTTTTAAGGACAGAAATGTGACTGAATTTTTCAATACATAATATTTTTATTTAAAAGTTGTGTGGTCAAATAATTATTGTGATTTATGTGACAGCTGTTGGCCATTAATTTATTGAAATGAAAGGGCAGTTAATACTGTTATTGCAATGGTTACTAATAAATGACCACGTTTAACAAGCCATGAATAGTCAGCCAACATTTTCTATAGCTCTATTTACTAATAGAGTGGTTTAAAACGCCACAAACTGTTTCTGGTTATCCATTTTTAACAAATTTCATTGAAACAATGAAAACTATATTGTATACAGGGTCGCTAAAAAGTATGGATACAGCTAAATATTTTGAGAATGGTTTAACAGAGCACATCGAAATTTGGGGTACAGTTAAATGCGTTTAAATTCTATCATCTGAGATCTTTTTTAATTTTTTACGGTCATTTATTTTGAAAATACAAGGCTAACTTGTTATTTTTTAAATGGCACGAAGGGTTAAAATTAATAATTTTTAAAAGAGCATTTTTTTCTGAATTTTGTGATGTAACATATTCCCACCTTTATTTTCATTAAAAGACAAAAAAAATAAAAATTCAAAATTTTTATTCTGTATTTCTGCAAAAGTAAAACTAAATTAGCTTTGAAAATACTGTCATTAGCGATCTGTCACTTGTACATTAGCCAAAAATTAAACTTGTGTGCAATAATTAGTTTAACAATGGTACATTTAAGTGAAACCGAGTATACAGAAATTCTCATGATGGTTGGTTATGGCGACAGAAAGCCAAGAAGTCAATGGAAATCATTTTGAGCAACATCTTTTGTAGCATAAAAAAATGTATTTCGTGTTTTGTTTTTTTTTATTAAAATGTGTTCTTTTTCAGTTAAAAGTGTTATTTTAACAATTAGTATTAACTTTTACTTATTTTTTGGTCAAAGTTCAAGCGGTAAAAAGCTAACGATAGATAAAGTCAACATTTCTGAGGCTAATAACACTTTTCATTTTTGAAAATTTTATTAGTTCGATAATTTTTTTTTAAGTTTCGATTAAAATAAGGTATGCATGTGTTACACCATAGAATTCAGAAAAAAATGCTCTTTTTAAAAATATTAAATTTCACCCTTCTTGCCAATTAAAAAAAATCAAGTTAGCCTTGTATCCTCAGAACAAAAAGAGATAGGAATTTGCTAAATATCTAAAACGATAAAATTTATATACTTTTAAGCTTATACCAAATTGAAAAAAGTTTTGATGAATAGTTTTTAAAATATTTAACTGTATCCATACTTTTTAGCGACCCTGTATGATGTAATGTACTTTGTTAATTTTCGTTCTTCTATGGACTTACCTTAAAAAAAATGAAAAAACAAAATTAAAAAATATGATAACTGAAAGCTGAGATTTTTAGTTTTAGTGTTTATAAACATTTTATTTCGGTCGCAACATGTTAATAAGCTATTTTAAAAAAGACAAATCACTTTCCCATAAGTAATGAGGATTGTATGTCTTCATAATTTTTAGTTGTTTTTATTTTTCCATACACTTTTATTTGCAATGATTTTCTGCAAAACCATCGTTTCGCAAGTAAAAAAAAACAAGTAGGGATGAAATTTGTGATATGTCTTATTTATTTAAAACGAACTAAAAGGTTTAGCTAAATCAATAATTAAATTAAAACAACAGTTATAATTTATAACGTACAACACAATTTTTAATTAAAAACTTTGTAATACGAGTATAATCACAGCAAAGCCCTGTTTAGCGATTTAAGTAGTTATAAAACTGCTGGGAGAAAGGAATTGTAGAAAAATTCTGAATAAATTAATTCAGTTGCTGTGCAACTATTAATTTTTGAGATACAGTATAAAAGGGTCTACTCTTCACAAAAGTTTTAAGAATTGCCCATAAATTAAGAAAGGCTATAAAAATCATAAAATGAAGCAATTTGAATACGAGTTTTTATTAAGTCTCCTCTTCCGTTCTCTGGTTACAAATTTATAGATAATAGTCAGGAACTTTCCAAATATCGATTATATCTTCTAGTGCGAGACTTGATAAGGATGTAGTGCTTATTTTAGAATGAAACAATGTGCCATCGAAAGCATGATCTACATTGCGGCGTTTCAATTCAATAGAATATTATTCCATTACTTTAAGAGAACTTGCTCTGACTAAACAATGAAAACAACAATAAATTACGCATCTGCATTTTGTAATGGAGTATCCGTCTATTGTATAGTATTTATTGGAGCTCAGCATGGTATCTGCTGATATATTTATTTGTAACGCACTGTTGTTATTTTTATGTAGGTGCATGAGTTCGCCTCTTTCATGGCAAGTTTCAACTTTCACGCGAAAAGGTTAAGTAATAGCGATCTAGATTTTACCATTTAGAATCGAATAAAATTTATAGAACATGCCACATAGCATTTAAAATCCAGACAAAATTGGAATAAATGACCGGATCAAGTCAATAACAATATCCAATCACGAATTCACATATGGTCAATTAGCTAAACACAACGTGCTTGAGTCACATGATGGCTTACGTCTCATCCCGACGTGTTATGATTTAATCGTTTACTTTCACCTATTATTCGCAGAACACACCGTAATGTCTTGTTCTTTTTGCAGGAGCAGTCGGCGGTTTTTGACACAAGACGGGGACGAAAAATACGGCGCGTTTCTCTTACTCCGGAGTCCTCAAGGACGTCGAAACGTCGGATTTAGGATACCCCATGTTTTTTCAAGTTCTTTTTGCAATTACTCGGCTTGGACGATCACCTAGAAAAAAAATCGCTCTTGCAGCGTTTGTGTAAATTAAGTGCGCGATCTTGACACAATTGTGATTTAAATTTGTCCCAATTGTTCGACACTGCTTACGGATTTTTCTGTTTCTGGTGCTTGGTTTTAGTGCTTTGCTTCGCTATGGATAACGCCGCCAGAACGAATCTACGAAAGTTGTCTTTCTTGGGATTTTCGCCTAAGGTAAGTTGCAGACAAACGTACTTTCTCCATTTTTATCAATTTAATTTATTGTCATTCGGAAAGTTTTAATTTCTCAATTTGGCACCCACCTACACTTTACTGCTTTAGCTACGAACCGGTCCATTATGAAATTGATGATAGAAAAAAACGCCACCAATTAATAATAATTAATAATAGAGCCAGAAACAATCGTTTTATCCTAATTTTTTTAAACATGACTGATTTATGACGATTTAAGTTTCGTAAATGTTCACCAACAATTAAAATACAGTTTTTTTCTGAAGAAATGAAAAAAAAAATACCAGCGAAAACCGGACAAACAGTAAAAATTAGCCTCTTGTAGTAGCACTTGATTCGCTTCGTTTCTACAAAGCGATCAAAAAGTCCTTCTATCAAGTAAGCATAGAAATAAAGAACGTATGTCTGCGAAACTCAAGCCTAATGTCAAAGGAAAAATGTCAAAAAAATTAAGGAAATTAAATTATTGTTGGAATCCAGTTTTGCCCCATAGACACCATATAGCGTTCGGGTGATGGACTCACGGCATCTAACAGTTTACGTTTGAGGTAATTTCAGTTTAAATTTTGTCAGCAGGCTGAACTAATACATGACACCGCCGGACACACGTTCTCAAGTAATACGCCATCTTGATAGAAGGACTTTTTGATCGCTTTGTAGTAACATGTGTTCAATAATTGTTCTGGTCGTGGTTTGCTGTGGTTTTCTCTTTCTAGCATGAACGTAGGTTGACGTGATAAGTTCATATAGTTTGCTATCAACTGTCTAAATGTTGTCTTATTTTTGCATTTAGGAGTTTTTGATAAAAATCACATTGCAAATCATGATAATTGTATGCAGAACTGATTTTAATTTAGAGGTAGACACAGAAAGTCGAAAAGTATGCAAGAGGTTAAAAAGCGGAGCAGTGACAGCTGTCATGTTTTGTAATGTTAACCGGGACATACGTTTTTTGTGACAATTGCCACACATAGACGATCTTACCAGAACAATTATTGAACACCTGTTATAAGATGGCAAGGCATTTTTAAATTATTTTTTATAATTTGTGTAGAGTTTTACGCGCAATATTTAACACTAACTAATTCAATCACAAACACTTAATTCGAGTAGAATTCGTTACGCCAGGAATTAAGTGGCATCAACGCCAAGCACAGATATCAATATGTCAATTATTAAAATGGTTTTATTGGTAGTTGATGGCGTATTGAATTATTGGA
Source organism: Tribolium freemani (assembly GCA_939628115.1). NCBI lineage: Eukaryota > Metazoa > Arthropoda > Insecta > Coleoptera > Tenebrionidae > Tribolium > Tribolium freemani. The sequence continues at coordinate 9,887,676 of OW626785.1, read as the reverse complement.
CTTTATTCGAACTATTTTGGTTTATTGATTTGTGTACATTATTTAGGAGCAATTCCGAGTTTATTTTTAGATAAAAAATGTTACTGTAATAACATGCATGAATCACATACAAAATTAAAATACGTCAAACGGGTTGTTTCGTAAAACTAGCTTTTTCAAATTATTGTCTTGTCTCTGCTGGGATTTGTACTACTTTTAAATCTCTAGGCATTAAAAGCTTTACTTATTGATTACAAATTCTGCAATTAAATCATGTTTAATTTGCACAGATTTCCATTAAACCTACGCCTGAATTAAAACGAATTTTTCTTGAATTTTTTGTCACAAAATCCCATGGCGTGAGACCTCAATATGTTGAATATTTAAATAACTTGTTAAAATTTTAGCATCGAACCGAGATCTTGATGTAGCGATTTCGAAATTTCCTTATTTTTCACTTTATCTGCGTAAAATTCTAACAACTTCCTGCCGGGCGTAAAATTTTCTAATTATACAAAGTCAGTAATTTAGCAAGAGGGTATTGTGAGTAGATAGTGATTTGACTTATCTCAAGTACCTTTCATACTTTAAAACATCTTGAGTAATGATTAATTAGATTGTTTTCCCAGTTATTTTCCATACTAAAGAATAAAATTGTGCGATTTGATTGATTATGGCTTAACAAATAGTTACCATACTTGCAAATACAGTTAACATTCTAGAGCAAAAATGACACGAGCCTGCCAACACGAGATAATTTAGATTTGAATTTTCCAGAGAGTACACACATAGTATAAGAACGCCTCCGTTAAACTTGATAGCAATTGAATTATTAATCGGATGTTACTAAAGTTCCACCAACTTATTAAACATTAGTACAGGAGCTAAAATAACCAACCAGGTGTTGTATTTAATTAAGGAAACGCGAACATTGTGAAAAGAACTCTTATAAAGGAAAACTTCCTAGTCGTGTCACTTTGTTAGAAGGGAAACTCACAACAGATTAGATTTTGAGCTGTCATGATCCCAGCTTCAAGCTATTATGTTAAGGAAGACCAAAGCTTAAAAGCTTATTGGCTTTAGCAGAAATTTTAATATGTGTCATATAAGTAAAGGTTTATTTTCTTGATTGGATGTAATAATGTGTTTGCTTGTGTTGAATTAATGTGACCGGAAGCTGTTAGTGTTAATTAGAATATTAAGTTCTGTAAGCCATATCGATTTCTGCCGACATCGGACATTAATTAAACTTGCTTATGGCTGCTGAGGTGTTTATACTATTCTGTTTACGTGTTTACAATCAACGAATAAGTTTACCTGATAAAACTAGCACATCACTATTTGTCGTAAATAATAATGCAGGTCATGCCTCATGCACCCATTTAGAAATGTGAAATGGTTCTGAAATCATACTTACATGCATCCCTAAAATGAGTAAAATTTTATCATGCTTTAAAAGTGTGATTACGCCAAAGCGACTTCACAATTTAATCTCGAGAAATCGAGATCATATTTTGTGAGCTTTTAGGATTCGACTTATTTTAGTTTCGGTTTCCATTGAAACTGCACAATCTCCTAAATAAGATTAATGTTGAGCAATTAACAGACCTGTTGGGAACACTAGAATAACCCAGTTATAGTCTACAAATTGTCAGGTGTGTTGAAAGAATCAGTTCGTTCACCTGCGATTAAGAACTTCTGAATTTATTAAGGATTTAATTAAATTACGGAATTAATGCTCTAGTTTGATTTAAACTGGTGTATTCGTCGTGGTACGTTACAAATCACTTTTATTTATAAAGCAAACAAGCTGAAAGTGAAATATATGAATACGGGGGTTGGTTTCTGTGATTCAACCCTGACCTATTTCGAGTAAATGTTTGTCTTGTTTTTCAACATGGTTAGTTTTTATGTGATTGTAGTTCTTGGACATTTTCAGGTCTCAATGAAAAATACCAAGTCACTGCAAGCAATTTAAGTAATAGTAATTACGTGTTTTTTTCCGCAACAAAAATTACTATTGCTTTTGACTGGATTTAGCTAAAGATAAGAATCTAACACAGCTGATATAACATTTTGCTATTTATGGCCTAAATAAATTTTATTACAGTCATTGTCATTACTTATGTTTGTGGGTTTTTGTTATTGAATATTGATTGACTTGATTTCTTCAAGTAAAAAAATCTCTAAACGTTAAGGAGTTCAATAGAAAATTTCGTCACAGCATTAACCATGAAACAATTGAATAATCGATGAATAATAGTGTTAACAGTTTTACTATTTAATATTTAAAAGGCCAGAGCATTCTTGCAATAAGCCAAATACATCTCCAGTTGAGAATTTTCTTAGATCAAAAAAATTAAGAAAAAGCCTTGCATTTTTGTCGACATCGTTTCTAATTTCATTTTTTCAACAGTTTGTTTAGATTCATTTCGGATTAATTTTTTATTGCTCCAAAATGTTAGTTTAATAATATATAATAATGTATTATTCGAGTTTATCTAAAGGTTGTAAAAGCCTACCCTCACTAAATATGGATTCTTTTTCTAAGAATTTAGTAATTATTATTAATAATAAATAATGTATACAGGGTGTATTAGAAATACGCGTGTTAATTTTAACAGGTAACAGAGCTCAACAAATAAAACATTTTTACTATTTGTAATTTTTCAATAAAAGTTTTGCGAATTTACTTAAAATTTGGAAAAGATAACATACTGAAACATGTACCCGCCGACTCCGGTGGGTACAAAAATACAAGAGCCGATCTATTTTTGTTGTGATAGAAATGGACAATTTAAACAATTTAAAACAACAATGAAAATTGTTGCTATGAATACAAACTAATTATTAAACACTGACCGGCTCGTTTGCACAAGAGAAAGGAGGAAAACAGTGGAAATAATATACAGGGATGTTTTTTTATTAGTATACATTGCCCTATGTATATAGTTAAAAAAACCGAGTCAATTTCATTGTTACTATGACGATTACGATTAGGCCGTAGGTCTAGGTGCAGGCAACCAATATTACAAAAACTTTAATATCCAAAAATAAAGAATAAACTTTGCAAAACAACAAAATAAATGTAATTAAATGACGCATCAAACCAAGGAAAATATTAAATAATCAGAGAAAGTGCTAAAAAGGCCCTCCTTGCACTTCCAAACAATAGCTCTAGTCTGATACTTTGACCAGTATGGCACGAATAATACTTTTTGTAACATCTGGGTACTATCTAGTATAAGTTTATTTACGAAATTTCTAGCCACCAAAAATTTTTTACATCGGTTCCTAATTATATCAATGAGTGCGGTTTAAATTTGTTAGATCTTGAGCTGCACTGGTGTATGGCATTTGAGGCTAATGATTTGGGTCTATTCCAGGCAAAAATTTGACCTTAGGGGTGTTATTTCCCTAAAACCTTTTTGCCCTGTGTGAATTGTAATTTTGGTTGCCTGCACCTAGGCTAACCTAGACCTACGGCCCAATCCTAATAGCACATAATAGTCATAGTAACAATGAAATTGACTCGTTTTTTTTAACTGTATACATAGGGCAATGTATACTAATAAAAAAACATCTCTGTATAAGAATTTTGCAAAACGTTATACAGGGTGTTAGGGAATGGCTTAGCAATATTTCGTATGTGAATTTATCATGATCAGACGAGTTAAAAAGCCTTATACCATTTTTCCAAAAAGTGCATACTTTCTTCAAAAAATTTTATTAGCCCAGCTGTTGAGAGCAACTGTGTCGTTTATGGTAGTTTATTACCGGTTAATTTTTTCTTTAAACAAAGACATAGACATAGTGGCGCATGGACGTTGTGAGAATTTTTCAAAATTGTAGATAGCATGCTCCTTTGTGTGGGAGGTTCGAACCTCAGTTCTGGCATAATTTCTTTTTGTTTTTTTTTTAGAAATTTTGATCACAAAACACAAATCGAAATAGAAGAATTACGGAGTGGACCAAGAAGTTAATTCACCTCTGCTGTTTTGTCTATAATATTAAAATTTACGCTAATTTTTATCATTCTAGTTCAGCGGTTCTCAAAATTTGGGACTTGAATTTCAAAACGATTTTTTGGGAAAACTATGCATTTTCGATTTACAAAAATTTTACTTAATCGATTCGTTTTGCCATTCTCTATTTACCTTTCAATTTATGCTAAACCATTCCCTAACACGCTCTATAGAAAAGTTGTTGTATTTGATGAGTTTTATTACGTGGTAAAATTAACACACGTATTTTTGATACACCCTGTATTTATTTATTTCTTCGTCAAGGATAAAATCGCATTTTACCCACTGTTTACATCATGGTAAAACGAAAGTTTATCGTCTAGAAAAAGAAAGTTGACAACCATTGTTGTTTTTCTGTTTCTGGCGTTTTTTTCATTGTTGAATTTTTTTGAGGTTTATCATTGTCAATCAAAATAACTCAAAAATTCAATCGAAATAATGGAAGAAACCAAAAAAATGTTGAATGATATTAAGATATTCACGAAATACTGCACAATTTTGAATAAAGTAGTTCTATACAATGTTAAATAGTTGTGTAATAGTATTTTAAGAGGTGATACTAAAGCCCCAAAGAAGTCAAAATAACTCAACTTGGATTGTTTATATTTTTTGAGATAAACGAGTATAGAGGGTTTTAATCGGCGAATAAAGAACTTCACTAATAAAAATTGCAAAGAAATATGATCTCTGAAGTTTAGTAGTTTGGGTTAAAATTTGATTCCCTCATATCACCAACTATATGGAGGGTGCTTCACTGTCAAAAAGTTCAAAGTAAAAAGCAAATTTTATAAAATATTTAAGTCAAAAATACGTATTAAACAAAATCTTTATATGGTAAATACAAAAAATACAAAATTTGAAAGAATCAAAGTTAATTTTGTGTTAATTCCTAAAAAATGTTTAATCAAAATAAAATAGAAGCAAACTAATATAACCTAAAAATTTCAGTGCTAAAATGTTCAAAAACAAAAAGTGAGTAACAGGGTCGCAGAAGCGAGAGGAGGGACTTAACTCGTCCAGCCTACCTAATTTAATAATACATGCCTTTATAAACACAACCTTTTAGTTAATTTTTAGCAAAGTTAGTTAGTTAGCAAATTGTTGCTATCACAAAAAACATTAACTATTATTATAATATAAATGGGACCTAAATTGTGTTCTCGCGCATGCGCTTCTTGCACTGCTGTGTTCCTATACGAGGATTTTGTTTTTGAACGCTTTGCGATATTCCGTTTTGCTCGGAAACATTTTGCTTAAAAAATTTTTGTTCAATTTTAGTTTTGCCCGCACACTTTTGTGTTAGGGAACATTTCTTGATTTAAACATTTTATTAAAAAAAGTTTTTAATTAAATTTTTTTGAAAATATTTGGTTTTATATTTGAACATTTTAAGAAAAATACACTTTATTTACAACCTTTTTTGCGATCACACGGGCCTCCCAACTATATTACCCATGTAAACTTGTGAGCAAAGTAGTCAAAAGACGAAAACTTGGTTTACATTGCATTTTTCTGACGAGTTTTCCATTTTCCAACCCTAAAATAGAAGTTGCACCTTCTACATCTCATAGAAGCTATAATAACCATTAGAATAAGGCAAGTTGGGTTATTGTGACTTTTTTGAGCTATTAATTCATTCGTATTTTTTTACGCATTTTTGTTAGTTTATTTTGAGAGTACAGTCAGAATACATTGTTCAATACTTAGCCAGTGTCCACAAATAGAAATTTTAAACTTTTTCGTCTAATCAAAATTGGTTCACAGACACAATTCTTACGAAAAAATTTTTGTTTTGAAAAGGAATCTGTTCATATTTATTTCTGATTGCAAGAGATATTACGTTAATGTCAAAGATCAAACATTAAGCACAGATTACCCTCAATAAGTTATAAGTAAAATGAACACATACGTAAAATTGAAAGAAGAAACCAAAAAAAAAATGTGCTCGACTATATTTAACACTGTATTTTAATAACGTGAGATCGATAATTTACTCAATTAGAGCAAGCCTTGAAAGTGAAGTGTAACTTTAGCCACATCATATGATGTGTAAAACCAACATAAGACAACATAACTTCAAAAGTGCGGCCGTAAATAAACGGCTAAAATGTGGCTAAAGTGTAAATAAACGGCTAAAATAAGGCTAAAGTTCTGAAGGCACAGCTTGCTCTAATTGAATTTATTTTCGATCTCATGTTAGTTATTTAATAAACTAGTTTGTTAATGAAGGCGATTAATAAACGAAACTGTTTATTTTTAAGCCTTTAATAGTTGAGTTTATTAATCGCCCATTAACAAACGAGTTTATAACAATATTTTTTCGTTGACCGTAAATTCTTTTTTTTGTGACAAAATTAGAAACTAATTACAAATCAAAACCAATTTCGTCTTTTTCATAGCATCGATATATTGATAAAGATGTGACCTTATAAAATACCTTCATCCTTTGTTTGTCTTCGAGATAGACCATGTTTAAATTTTCAACACTTTCCATTCACTTTTCCACAAAGACTATCAGAAGAGAATAACGTCAACTCCATACATGTTCAATTTCACGTAAAAATCACGTTTGCTAAAAAAACATAGTTACCATTGCAATGTATCATGTTAGTCGTCATTGTTTTTTTATTTGTATGAGTGTAACTGGCTGTTTATATCAAAATATCATCAAAACGTCAAAATCCCAAAAACAGATACTTAATGAGAAAGAGTGTATTAGCTGTTTCAAAACTATGTAAACGCCAACGTCGCATTTTACCAAATAATTGTGTTGATAAAAATGTAAAATAAAAATAGTTATTAATAATAATTAGATCTCTCACTGAAACTATAAATTACACTATCTAATATTTTTTTTGAAGTAACTAGTACATAAATAATAATTTGTAACACCTAATTTTGAGTGAAAATGCGACGTTGGCGTTTACATAGTTTTGAAACAGCTAATATTATGACGTCTATTAATACACCTTTTTTTAAATAAAAAAATTTCATTAATATCGAAATTAATAAACGGTCAACGAAAAAATTGTTTATTTGTGAAAATTTATTTGTTAAAAGGAATCACAAAATTCAAGAACAACTTTTGAACTTAGTGAAATGCATAAAATCGGAAAAAAGTCATAAAAAACCGGTGATTACCGTTGGCAGGCTTGCACTTCCCATAAAAAACCGCACCAAGCTGCAAGTTTTGCAAATCACATTTTGTGGGCAGTAAATTGATATTTGCATATCTCTTTAACCGGATACTAAAATTAGCATGATGAAAGAGTTTGCAGCGCGTACTATTTATTGAACGAACTCTTTTGTGTGTATTTTGCAAATAGTAAAGTTTGTAAAAGTTAGTAATAAATATCTTTATCCGGATTTTTGCTTACATTCCCGTGAGGACTTTTTCCTAATTGTGTTAACTGTTCGTAAGCTCGACATTTACACTATAAATTACTAATCAAATTGTTGGCACGGTATCCATCGCCTGTCCATTGCTTTGGGCCAAATGTCACATCGTGATGTGTGTCTTGAACCCGAGTCACATTCCTGTAATGAGGCATGTCTTTGTGCCAATTAAAAATGCAGGAGGAAATGTCATTGGTAATGACCTTGACTGTGAGGCGGTTAGAGGAACACTGCATGCGCAACGGGCTCGTATCGACCCATCCTGAGACTAGGATCGGAAGGATTCCTGCCGCACTAGGTCCGCTAGGTCAGTGCTCGGCGGATTTTGCCGGCCGCGGTGCTCGCTCCATTCACTGCCGTTATCGCGTGACCAACTTTTCGATGGATTTACCCAAATCGCGATGTCCTAGCAGTGTATGAGCATTCCACTCACTCCCAACGACCAGTTCTGGACCGTCTTGCAACCCAAAGCAAATATTATTTTTCGCACCATTTTTCCCAAAACCCATAACAAAGTACAAAACCAAATATCACCTCCTCGAGCCTCGAAACTCGAGAATAGTTCGCAAGACATCAGCTGATTTTTACTTTCCATGACTGGCCTTGACTGAACTATTTTCACTCTCGCGAACCGGCGCATCCACCAAAATTGCATCTTGTCATCATCTTAATTTAAAATCCTAACACGAGTTATGGATGGAGTTTTAATAAAGCTTAGTGTGTCCCTAAATATTTAAAATTCCCGAAGGCACTTAAATGTATTAAATAAAGTGGCTTGTTTGACTCGATTATAAATTTCATTTAAATAAAACGTACCTGTTTGTCGAACGTCCCGGTTCCATAAAAGATTTTCTATTTTTGCTCAAAATAGAACGCACATGAAGCACTTCATTGCGCTGAAATATTATTTGCTGGGCTCTTTTCAGTGATTTCATTCCTCCAGCAATAAGACAAGACGTTTAACTCAATTGTAAATTAAGATTTTATAATGCAACATTTGTTATGCCTACTGAGAAAACCGCAACAGTGCAGAAGTCTTTGTTACAAAGGGCGCGGGAAAAATTGTTGAAGTTGTTTCGCAATTTCGGACATCAGGTAAGATTTGTTTTATTCCTTTCAACGGCTGATTTAAGCTAATTTAAGCCATGATTGCTATTATATTGTTACTAGGAGATTAAATGGTTAAGTGAAGTGATCAACTAGCTTATGATAATCGCATCGATATTTAATCAGGGGAAAGTGATGAAACAAAATCGTTTCAGAATTTAATATCGTGTTTAACGCTTCATTCACTTGGAATAATTTAACTTTTTTCACTTTGTTGAAATCTGCTTTGACATAACCAAGGGAGACAGTAATTTAAAAATTAAGCTTATTAAGGCTTTATGAAATATTGGAAAAACAACAAATGCTTTTTGCAGCAAATCGTGCGCACTTGAAACGCATGATTACAAGGCAATTTTGAATCACGACCTAAATAATTGTATATTATTAGATGCTTTATAACATAACAATTGTTTACCATGACACAGTTATTACTAAGATTGTGCTTACTGTCTTGGAAAAAGTTAATGAACTTAAATCGACTACCGCAGAAAAATTGCAACTTCGCCAACCGCTGAAAAAGTAATTGTTAATAAATGACCTAGGTAATGACTGGTTTTTATTCCAGAGACGGAAGAATAAAAAGTTTCTACTACTATTTTCCGGCTCCCAGCTTTATGGACGCTTTTACCCTTAAACTTTTGTCATGTTTAGGACAATCAGAGTCTCTCTCTCGAGTTTGAAATATCGATCATTGCGTTTTAAAAGTTTGAATTGCTGAAAACCCTCTGGAAACACCACTTGCTACAACAGTAGAGCACACTACTGTCATTTTCCGGGAGTATAATAAGGATGAAGATTAGCTTTGCGACTGTTTGAACTGCTTGCTCAATCGATCGGAGTTCAATTTTTTGCCCAATTTTACAATTAATTTCTTGCTAACGTTGGGAATTATCGCTTGCTTTACATCCGCCAAATCGGAAATTCCGTTAACGTATCCAAATTATTTTTTGCGACCAGATTCAATTTTAGAATTTAAATGGAGTTGGACGGAATTATTAATATTTATGACTGTGATGTGATTTTTATTTGCATAAAAATGTCTCGTGTTTGGAATCATGCGACGAAATTTACGCTTCACTTTTGGCAAATCTTTAACAGTTTCCAACAAGTCTCGATACAGCTACTGTCTGGCATTTCATTCCACGTAAACAGGTGCATTCTAATGTAATGACAAGGGTGTGGTAACAGTAAAGAATTTACGAGCTAGTCGTGAACGGTGATGGTATGAGACTGTTTAGTTTCGACCCTCGCGATTTGCAGAATAAAGCAATAATTCTTGAGTTTTTCAAACGCGCACAAAACAGCGAGAGTGGTATTTTTTCCAACAAAGAAATTGTTATGACGAACGCGAAAACTCAGAACTAATTAGCAGGAAGTTCCGAGAGAACGCACTCTATCTAAGTTTCAGCAACGTTCCATGCTAATTTCACTTATCGGAGATTTATTCATTAAGACCGTTTCAATTTTACGTAAGTACGTTTAATTTACTTTTATTGGAAGTAAGCTTTTTCAAGCCGGGATACACCAATCAACACTTCCAGTGATCCATCTTTGTTACCAAGCTGACAAGCGACTTATTTGATATTCCTGGCAAATATTTATTGGCTTTTCTTTATTTTTCTAATTCTCTTTGTCCATGACAAGAAGACAGAAAATCGCAATAAAGCATCTTGTCGTTTAATTTCTCTTCATTGCTGCCGATAGTGACATATTAGATCATTGTCTTTAAGCCCACGTGTAACACCGGGAATATTAGTCTCTGGCAGTGGAACACGAACTGCAAAAAATATTTCAACTCAAATATAAATTTTTCCTTTCTAGCGTGAGAAATATTGTTGGTATAACGCAATAGCGGGGAACAAGAATTATTGGCACACTAAAGGAAAATATTTGAAAGGCCTTAACATTCCTGTAAAATATTACCAGTGTGATTTGATCAAATGTAAGATACATAAAAATGGGTACCAAGTACTAGCCCAGTTTCAAACACTTTCGTACAAGTATTGATTTTAGTAACATATCCTATAAATAAAATTCAAGGATTTTTTGTATTCTTGCTCACTTCTGGATGCCTAAATCCATTAATTTATTTATTAAAAAATGATATTCTTTGATAATATAGTATGGGTTTAGGATTTTCACTGATGTTTCATTTTTTTAGTGTCTAGACTCTGCATCAGGAACATTTGACTGTTTCTGTCGCTCCACCTAGTAATGATTGCGAGTATTTTTTGGCTACCTCCAGGCGTTCAAATAAGGTTGCAAATTTGTAACATTGTTCTTATTTACAAAAGATTGTTCCCAGGAAAAAAAATGCGTGGACGTTGCACACTTTGTTCTGTATTTGGCGTAAATTTACTCACGCGCCTCAGAAAGTTTTTATGTTCGCTTTACCGACGGCTAACGTAAACAAATTCGTTAAATAGAGTAAGGCGAAAGTATGCGAAAGTATGCCTTTGAAGCTTCTATGTTAATTAACAAAACTCCAATATTTTATGCGATATAACGAAAGGATAAAGAGCATTGATTCGGTACTTTCATCGGAAATTTTGCTGCTATTATTCCCACGATGAAAGTTTGCTACAATGCCTGTGTTACGACCACTTTTCCGAATATAAATCATTGTAGCCGACACATTTAGATATACCGACCTAGAATATAATCCCGCACGTAAGAAGCACTTCTAGTGTTTTAATCAGATTATGTAGGTAGGAGTACATGAGTCAGTAAGAGGGTTAGATAAGTTTCTTTTCAGTACAATGCAAATTTAATTAGGTATTAGCGCCTTACTGCTGCACAAAGGTAGGTGTTTGAAGTTGGTGAAGTTTAAACCAAATTATCAGTTGTAACTTAATTGTGATCGAAGTATTGCAAGAATCGTTTGTGAATAACGTAGTTTTACATTAGACTACACCCCACACAAAAAGGGATTATGTTTTGAATTTAAACAATAGTACTTTGGGCTCTTACGGATAATTCAAACAAAGGTAAAGCGAATTCAAAAGACAAGTCCAATGGTGAAGTCTACACGAGAGTATGACTGATGTCTTTATTCGAAAAGCTTATTAAATGCAAAAGCGTTAAGCTCATTCGAAACTTCATTACCTATAGAATCCGGTAAGAAATATACCACTTGTGTTGTTGTGGCAGCAGCTTTTGTTACTCTTGTTTTGGTGTCATCATTACCCAGCGGTAAGCTGTAAGCTCCTTTTTGTCTTGTAGAAAAAAACAAGCTTCTGTGGATGGTTTTAATTGTTGCAATGCTTGTGCTGTTTCCGGTAGAGAACGAATCAGAATGTAGAAGATTAACAATTTTATAAAAAGTTGTTGACTTGAGTTATTCTTGGCTTGTTTGCTTTAAGATTTTAGTTTCATTTTAAATACTACTCGAGTTTAAATCCTTGGACTTGATGAATTGTCATTAATGAGCGTCAAAGTGTGAATAAATCCCTAGTTAGCAATCCTCGAGCAATGAAAGCTCTGTGAGTGTCGTTACTACAGAAAAACGACTTATTTTCAAATTTCATGAAATTAATGTTGTTCCTATGCGAGAGGGAACTATTTCGAAGGCGATGTATTTTTATTAAACTATTTATTTTTGAATGTTAATTTTGCGAAAAAATCACGTTTTTGGTTTTCCAGCAAATGGAAATTGATCGTGTTCTTAGTTCTTTGTAGTCACTTTATTTATTTACCGCATTAATAATGTAAAACCCAAATAAGTAAAAATAGGTAGAGGGAAAGTCATTAGCTTTGCTTGATATTTCGGGCACAAAGTGAGCCATTTTATGAAAGGAATAAAAGTATTGAATAAAATAAGATGTGCAAGCAAGTGGAAATCGGAAAGATATTAACTTCTACCGTCGTATTTTCCGTTTTTATGTGAATATGAGAACGTCTGGGTTTATTGTCAATTTCGCATGTTTTGTTAAACGTACGGCTTAATTGCAATTTTGTTAAATGTTGTTACAGAACGATGGCAGCAGTCATGACGGAGATGTCGTCCAACTGGATGAAGAATGTGCGAAGGTGTTCGCAATGGACACTGATAACAATGGTTTTGACATTAACAAATTTCACGATTCCGCTCCAGGCATACCAAGACAGTATGGAGAGAAAGATTACATACGTAAGTAGTTCAAAACTATCAGAAAATGTGGGACTTTTTACAAATTTTATTTATTGTTTCACATTTTTAAGCAGTTACTCAATTCCATTCGTCACAATCAATTTCATAAACAATGACCAACAATAATTTACAGTTTTGACAGAAAATTGTTGAATTTTACCTCAAAATAATTTTTCAAGTGAAGTTTAATGAAAATATTTGTTTAAACTACCACAAATGTTCACTGTCACTGTTGTGCAAAAAATAACACGCAGTAAGTCATTTTTTATGTCGATGCAAAATGATGCCTTATTCGAATGTTTATAAGCACCCATCATTTTTTTTAATGTTATATTGACAAATTTCTTACTGTAGACAACATAAGAAGTAATTCAGAACGTTTCGACTCTTAAGTTTGTTTCAGTATAGAGCAGATAATGGGAATATAATGATACATAAGCTGTAAAATTTATCAGCTTGTAATAATGGATACCCTGAAACTATAAAATCTATTGATTTTACATTCAGGCAGCAGTTTAGAAAAAGCGTGCAAAAATATTGGAGCATGTAAGTGTATTTTGTGCAAAACATGTTGTAAAACCATTTTCGAGGTCAAAAAAGGGCTTTAGCAGATAATAAGGTAACAAACTCTGATTTGTAGAATTAATTAAAATTGTTACAACACTGCAGACACCAGAAAAATAATTACGAAGGCACTAAATTGAATCTTTTGTGCCTATTTTTTCACCCTAGCTCAGCGTTAATGAATCAAGGGGTACATTACATAAAGCTTTACGTGTACTCATTTGCTAAAAATATTCAAAGAATAGAAAAACCTTCCGTGTTTACATGCCCGTAAACCGTTTATTTATTATTATTTTTTGAAATACACAAAATAACTTTCAATAAACGTGCAGTGACTTTTAATTCCAACATTACGACTTTGCATGTCTTGTCTTTTGACTACCAATAGTTTAATAATTTTGCTTCGTCTGTTTTATGTTGCATAGATTTTATCATTTCGACGGAGCAATTTAGAGTTTCATTTAATCTGGCACGAAGGATGGTACAACAAATAAATGTAAAACGAATCGAATTTGTAAGTCAAAAATAATTCCAACCGAATAGAGAAGCTCAGTTCAATAAGAGATAACCGTGCAATATGCCACACACCGGTGTTTTATCACTTTTTCGGACATTTGGAATAACAGCTACGTGGTAATTCTGATTTTTAGTTAGAACAGCAAAACTGTAGCAAATCCAAAAAACAAACACGGGAAGTTTGAAGAGTCCATCTAAAAATGTTAAATGCACACAATTACCTGTTATATTTTAATTATTCAATGTAAGTACCTATTTTTAGGGGGATCACATAATCAAGCTTGAAACATACACATTCAATATCATCGATTAATAAACGAGATAGTACACTTTTCTATTACTTAGTTAAATGAAAAATGTTTTTTTTTTGCATAAAATTGGCTATTTATGAATGTGCTTGCATTAAAAAACTTTAAGAGGCTTACTAAAATATGTAAAAAAAATAGTCAAAAAATGAATGCATTTGAAATTTTTCTTGACTGTTTATTTTTATAAAATTGGTAAAAATACCTTCCGTACGTATTGCTCTAAAAGTTCTTGAAATAATCTTTAGGTCTCTGATTTTCATTAGGTTGTACACTTGAGTGATTAAATAATTCTAATATTTATTTGTAAAAATGTACTTTTTAGAACAGATGGGCTAAAAGTATGCGGAATTTTGTTAATGAAGTTACAGGAAAATCTAATACAGCTTTCATTTTGTTCTTTATACACAAAAGAAACAATCTAAAATTAATTTAAAAAGGTAAAAATATTGACAGCGGTTTTCCTTTCCCCATTTTTTATACATTTCTCCCAAGTTTACTCGACCTAGTTTCAACAAGAATTCAGTAATTTTTTATACTTTTTTATTCCAGTGATTAACCGCTTTTAGTAATAATGTTACGATAATGTTAACAAAATACACTGAATATTAAAAATAACAATTGAAATTTTGAATTCCAAAATAAATTGTTTTGGACGACCTACTATTTTAAATTTTTTACGAACCCAAGTAAGAGAAGTTTCATCCAAATAAAAGAAAATTGATCTAAAACTGGGACAGTCACAGTGTGTAGTAAGTACTGAAACTGAAACTTCCTGATCTTTTATTTGATTTTGGGATATTTTTTATAGCGACCGCTCTGTTTCTAGATAAACTTATCAAGGATTAACTCCCTGAGATTACTTATCGATTTCTATAAATGGACAATTATAAACATTTCTACTACTACTCGTAGCTAATTATTTTTTGCTGGTTTGTTGACCATACCTCCTAGGCCGAATACCGGTGTTTTTACTTACACAACTTGCCATGACATATAATAAAATAGAGCTGCGACTTTTTTCCAATGCATCAAAACCGAGCTGAAGAACCATTTCAATGAAAGACTGTTTAAAACGACAATGACTTATTTCCCCACTATAGCTTCTTTTTCTTATTAATAAAATCATGGTCATTTTGCGTTTTAAAATCTTAATTGTATCTAGACCATTTATTGAATCTCGCGTTTCGCAATCAGCTCGGCAAAAATGGTGGTCACAGCTGTGTACGAATTATTAAAATCCGCAGGTGAAACTTTTAATTAACGCGCTGTGTTTTGGCAATAAATTAAAACTCCGTGATTGCAGAACATCGCAAGAAGAGTTACCCGCACATGCACGCGCCCATCAAAATCGGCTCAAAGTCGATGAGACGTCGAACTTCCTCGCACCAAATCACGCCAAATTCGACTCCACCTTATGGAACTCCGCCAAAGGAAGCCGTCACATCTCCCGTTTCCACCTCCGAGCAGCCGTCGGTTCCCACACCCGTCCCCAGCATCAAGTCTCCAAACGTAGATTCGGACACGGGGCCTTTGAGCTCCTTCACTTTGCCGGAGGAATGTGACACTGCGGCCAACAGCTCAGAATCAGAGTGTGTCCTGTCCGAACCTTGCGGATACCACAGTCCTAATGAATTTTCGCCCGAACGCAAAGTACAGTTTATCAACAGCGAGACGAGGGATACGTTTGACGTTGATGGGCTTAAGGACAAGAAGAAGAAGTAAGTTTCAATTTTGTTACGGCTAATTAGGGTTCTTTCTAAAGGGGGATTTACAATTTAATTTACAGAGAAAATGTTTACTTTCATTATAGGAGGTGAGTTGAGGCTTAGTTGGTTTGATAAAGTCCTGGTAGATTTCCTGAAACACTTTTAAAGTTTGGACGCAACCAAACAAGTTACTTAATTTTGTGTTTTTTTTATTTTGACTTAACAGAGATAGGCAAAGATTTAAATAGTTTGGACGCAACCGAAACAAACACATTTAATTAATTTACAATTAATTTGACTAAATGATGCCTTAATTTATTCCGATCAGCACTTAGAAATATTCATTAAGCTAAAGATCAAACAACAGAGAGGGGTATTTTATGGATAAGAAAACTATAAAAAAACATTGCATTCTCTCCGATACAGAATTCAATTCTCTAAAAAAATTTGAGTTTGTTAGCTTTTTTCCACTTTTAAACACACCATTACACCTAATTACCTAATAATAATAATATAAATATAATTTTTTCTACTTTGGTTTCACAAAATGTTCATTGTGAAACCGAAAGTAGTTTCACAATGAGAACTTAGAACTTTTATGCAACTACTTTTAGTAAATTTTTAGGAGTAGTATTGGCAGTGCTGGGCTGGATGTCATCAGTCATAACTGTAATTTAGTGTGTGATCTATCTACAGCGTCAAGTTGTTTATTGATAAAGCCCGAATAATTATTAAAATTAAGAGGAAATAGTTTGAACAGATTTTGATAAGTTAAACTAAACAAATACAAACAACAAAAATAGAAAGTAGAAAAAATAGTATATTACACTCGTTTTATAAGACTTCATTGTGGCACTCATTCTATTGGAGCACACCTTCGTCGTGCTCCAAAACTAGGACGTTTTATAAAACTTGTTTAATAATACAGTAGTGTCGCGATAATCCGGATCAATTAAAACCAAGGCGATCCGAATTATCAAATAATCCGGATTACCAAATACTACTTTAAACAGGCATTTTAAAGGAAAAAAGAACAAAACCGCATTTATTCAAATGTAATTAAGTATTTTTATTTATTAATTCATTCATTTCAAAATATCTGTTATTTTAGCTTGATTAATATGAAGGATAAATTTTTGTGAGTATGTTAACAGGTGCAATTTTTTTAACGAATATGTAGCTAGTACCACAACGATGTGCTCTACACGAATTTCTGGAGTACCTAGACCACCAAAATATTACTTGAAAATAATATAAACCAGTAAAGTATGTTTATCAAGGTTAATGCGGATTATCAAATAAAAAAAAATCCGGACTACAAAGTACACAGTGGAGCAGAAATCTAGTCCGGATTATGGGAGTATCCGGATTACCGCTGGTTCGGATTATCGCGACACTACTGTATACTATTAAAATATTTAAAAGTGAGAGAGTTACCGTTTTTTTAAGTGAAATTTTATTTGTGGAAAGCTCCCTAAAAATAGCTTTAGTTCAAAAATTCCTATTAAATTCTAAAAATTAATACAACTAATCTAGAGACAATGTTTAAATAAGAGACCCTTCCCGGTTTGTGTGTTTGATAATTATTTGTTTCCTAACGAACCACCAAGAGGTGTTTCAAGTTTATAACCATCAAAGTAGTGAGCATTACAGATGGTTTTTTTAAACGCTTGACACTGCATGCAACAAGTAACTATTGATTTTACTCGTGACTTTTGTAATTTAAGACTAAGAGATGCTTCCACTTGGATGATTTTAATTTACACAACGGCTTAGAATAGTTAAAGCGAAGTAAAAGCGAAGCAGAAACAGATAATTTGCTTAGTGAAATGGCTAGTAAAAGCTGCCTCTTTTGTTAGAAATGAAAATTTGTTATTTCTGTACCGTTGAAAAAAACTAATCAATCTTTTGGGCCATTTGTCAACGAAAGCTCATTGTGAGACAGTTCATAAACATTTATTGTGTTTACAACTTGACCAAAATACTTTTGTGATTTTCCGAAACATTATTTATCATCAGCCTATATACCAGGGTTCAACTTTGACAACGGTGACACGTAGAATGCATAATAAGGCGTAAGGAAGAATAGCTTTCCGGGTCATAAAGGAATATTACATTTTTTAGAGAAACTTGGGTCACGATGTTTTCCGAAAGTGTTGAAGGGGAATAATAATTAATAAAAGTTGTGAGCTTTCCTACAACTAAGGGAAATTGGTGTTGCATCATTTATTACAACTTGTCATCACCTTTCGAATACATTATTAAACAGTTTCAAAGTTGGTGGGCCGTCTCGTTATGTACTGCATTTTCTATTGTACAAATTGTTTTAGTATCAACTTACATGAATAACCTGTTGTTGCAGTTGTAATTTTGTTATCTTGTGACAGGCGTAACAATACATTGTGACTTGCTTTCAGGAAACACGAAAATCCTGTTATGCCTTTTTCGAATGAGATTTTTATTTTTTAATTAATTTATTAACTCAAATATACTTTACCGCCATTGGTGTCTTTTAATTAATTTTTTTAATCTTGTAAGATTCCTAATGAAAATTAATTCCACTTTTTTCTTTCCGACCCTTCTTTTTAACTTAAACAAATTACATTGCGGATTTTTAAAATTTTGGTTCAATTATTGGTGTGAAACGTTTCAAAACTAATTACAATTTTTTTATTTCAACTGTTTGTGTTTTCTTTTTGATACCTCAACAACCTGTTGGGAACAAAAACATCGTAATAGAAGTGCTAAGGTTTTACACAGCGTGGTTTCGGAGCAAATAAATCAACTAAATCGGTAAACAACATTAACTGAAACAGAAGGTGGAAATCTATTTTTTCCGTTTAAAGGAAGCATGGAATATGTGTTTACTATACGTTCTGTTTTGTTATTTGAACAGGCTAATAAATAGGTAGCAACATTTTGTAAAACGTCTCTGAAAATAGTTTATTACAAAACAGTCACAATGCAATGCAATGTTTAGAAAAAATAGCCATGCAAAGCTTAGATAACAACACAGCAAACTTTAAGTATTTCGGAGCTTTGCACACAACAGTTATTTCTATGGAAATCGTTATACACAATCACTAATCTGTTTACAAAACACTTTTTACGCTTTTTAATTTTTATTTGAACACATAAAATAATTAAATGCAGCATGGCCTTAGAGGTATTTGCACCGATAGAATGCTTTGTATTAGCTTCGTTAATTTTATTTTGCATTGAAATCAAGGCTGAAAATTGTATTGCTTTGCTTTAACATAGTAAAGTGTAGATTTGGGCTAAGATATTATTTTTTTGCTTTCAGAATAAATAATTCAGCTTAGAGTTAATTTAATTAACATGGATTACGTATAGGTATTACAATGTAACAATGTAACTGTAGAGGAAGAGCTTTATTGGAGCGAATACAATAAAAGTTAGCTCTCAAAGGCTAAAATTTTAACATGTTTTCCAGTGCTGAAGCCCAACTACTTTTCTATCTATAATCAAGTTTAACTGTTGTTTGCCATGTGAATGCTAAATTGAGTTTTACACAAACACATGGAACATCTAATCAAATATTGCCTCTTACGTTGTACAGTAATTCTCCACAAGTGTTTAAGAGAAAACATCTTTTACTTTTCAAATCTGTTGTGTTTTAATTGAATAAAGTCTTGACACAACCCTCAAACAATTTTAAAGTAAAAAAGTAGTGAAAGCGCAGATTAATAATTGCATTAGACGTAAATATTTTTGCGGAAATTATTAATGAGTTCGTGTTAAAGTTATATCATTAATCTTACGTTAAATTTACTTTGTTCAAGTTTAGCGCTCTGAAAATTTTAACTCTCAACAGTAAATTCTGCCTTTGTATAAAAACGTTTTTTCTTCCTGAAAAACTGTAATTTCGAAGACAGAGAATAAGAAAATAACGTAAGTGAGGCAGTGTCTTTAAGTCACTGGAGTTTAGAGGTATTTTACAGAATTTTCCATGATTCAATTCAAAGGAGAGTTACAAGGTTTGTTCCGCTTAAATTGGGTAGAAAGTAATAATACCTCCGAGACTCCGGACTGCTGAACAAGAGCATCAATACCTATCCTTGTTTTATCAAACTCCTACAAAATTTTCATTCCGATATATTCCCGTTAACAATCCTATTTTTATTTTATTGCAATATCAATTCCAGGAAAACATGAAGTCATTCAAGAAAATACATATAATACAGTGCATTTCTATTTTTGGATTTGATACAAGAATTCTCGTGAGAATAATAAAGTTTTCCTAATCGACGTTTTTAAATGCTATCTCCCGCTAGTTATGGGAACCAAAAACGTAAAAACCAATAAGAATGACTAAGACATTGTTGAACGCTGCCTATCAGCACAATATGCTTTGATAGAATTCTGGCTAAATTACAGGATTAGATTACGGTGCAAATTTTGGTGGATACAATGCAAATGGAAATTTGGTTCCTCCATATTCAATATTAATCGAGTCAGTAGTTATTTGGCGAGTGTGTTCAGGTTTGCAAAATTGAAAAGCTATGCGAGAAAGTAATACTAAACAAAATTACTAAAAATACATCAATCAGTATCAGGAATGTGTTTTATACCGGGTGCTCAATAAGTGGCGCACCAACTCAATGGTGTGTGGTAGAGAATTGCTTACATATAAAGGTAAAAATAGTAAAAAAATTCTTTGTATTAAAATTATTGATAAATAACAAATTTTAAATAAATGATATGTGGCAACGTTGTCTAAGAGTCGTGGTCGCAATAGAATTTGATCAACAATAAAAATAAATTAATTTTGAAACGGTTTCCTAGGAAATAATTCTCAGTGTTGGCACATCTACAAATTTTGATTTTTTTGATGAATTTTAATTGTTTTAAATTCAAAGTCTGATAGTAAATTTAAAAATAATTATTCATCGTTTTGTTAGGGAACGATTACTTATAGTGTGAAACATAAGAATTTTAAAAAATAACGAAAACTGAAGAAGTTAACAAAGTAAGTTTGTAGCTCCAGATTTTTTAAAATATGACTAGGAATTTTTTCAATATTTTTCCCGTAATCTACAAATGCTTCTCAACAACGCACCACCGAGTTGGTGCGCCATTTTATGAGCACCCTGTATATTTTGTGTAATTTTAGGAATTTCTAAATAAAATAAACACCGATTTTCGTTTTTATTTTTACAAGTATTATTCGATCAATGCTCAAATTTAAAATGGTGTACTTTTTGACCGAACATGACGTGGTTCTAAGAATTATTTGTCATTATTAGAATCCCTCGAGAAGTCTCTTTTTCCTCTTCATTTTGACAAAAACGGCACACGCATTATGTCCAATTTGATTTTTGAAATTATTTTTAAGTGTTAGCGAAGTTTATTATCTAATGAGGTGGAATTTTTTTGAAGCGCTCATCTCAAAGGGACAGAGACAAATAATTTTAAAAGCATTGAAAAAATACCAAATTAATGAAAAAAATTCGTACGTGAAATACGAGTGTTGTATGGCACTTACGTCCGCCGACCTGGGTCTATCCTAAGCACAAAAATTTGCCTAATAAATATTATACTTATTCTGGGGATCCTAATACACACTGGGAAAATGTCTAGAGAATAATGCAAAATAGGAACAAATTGCAACTACAATAACACCTATTAATTATTTTTATTATTTTTCATTTTGCCAATCTAAACAAAAAATAAAAAAAAAAAAAAAATTCTATTATATAAAAAGCTATTCTCGACATCTATCACATGTCACAGTTTTTCTACAAAATATGGTTAACTTTTTCTCTGATTTTTCACATATAAGTACAAAGTTAATAGTTGAAGAACTTAAATGGTGTTATTATTTGCTTTTTTCGGTGAGGCCGAATTCCTTCAACTCTGTAAACTGGAGTGTTTTTAATACAGGGTGTCCCACCTAAAATTTGCACCTCCTAAAAGCTCCGATTTCGTTCAAGATTGGAGAAAACGCTGAAACAGGTCAATTTTATTTTAAAGAGGGACCAAATTTTATCTTAGTTTGAAAATTATTTCTGCATCCCTCTTGAGTCCAGAGCTACCCTTTCAAAAAAATTAAATGTCAAGAGGGGTTGAGTGACACATTTTAATGCTGTTTTTATTGTCTATGCATTAACCATGTATATGTTTTTCAATTTTGAATGGCTTGTTAAGAATTTCGAATTGTTTAAGTCACACTGAAATGTTCCAAAATGTCCATCTGAAATACTTTCGCTTAAATTTCGAAAAAGTTTTTGGTATGGATAGACTAAGAAATGGTATTTTATCTAGACTACTGTTTTTATATCTTAAAGTAACAAGAAATTGATGCTGAAATCATCATTTTTACCCAGTCTTTTACACAGTATCTGCTTGATTTCGTAAATTATTGTCATTAAATTCTTAAAATGGTTCATTGTACGAAACAATGTTCTCTAAAAGGAATCGGTTAAAATTGAAAAAAAAACATAGTTGCATAGGCAATACAACCAGCTTCAAAATGTTTTTCTCTCGGATTTTCCATTCGACCTCTCTTACTATTTAAATTTTTTGAAGGGGTGGCTTTTTTATTTTAAAAAGGAGAAACATTAGCGCAGATAACATTTCCGAGTCAATTTATACCAAAAAAACGTTCAAAATTTGAACGAGAGGGTTCCAGATTAACAATTTTCCAAAATATCAATGATCATAAAACAATTTTGTGATTCTCGACAATAACTCGTTCAAAATTGAAAAAATTACATGGTTGCATAGACAATAACAACAGCTTCAAAATGATGTCACTCCACCCTTCTTGCTATTTAAATTTTTTGAAGAGGTAGCTCTGGGCGCCAGAGGGATGCAGAAATAACTTTAAAATTACGATAAAATTTGGTCCCCCTTTAAACTAAAGATGACCTGTTTCAGCATTTTTTCTAAACTTGGACGAGATTGGAGATTTCAGGGGGTGCAAGTTTTAGTTGCGACAGCCTGTGTATGTGTAGAAACCGAAACCGTAGTTCAAAATTGTAAATTGTAATTCAAAACCTGTATAGTCAAATTTTCGTTAATTCCTTAATTTCCTTCGCTTCAGAAGGTTCTGATTAATCGAAACAAAAAACGCATTAAAATGAGAGGCACTACTATCCCACAGAGAATGGAATAACGCATAAACACTTTAAATGAATGAAATCGGGTGAAAAGACAAGTTAAGCAAAAACTCCAAATAAACAATATTCTTTCTAATTTAATTAATAATATAATTACAAAAATTGCTCACCAGTCTGCCTTGATTTCTAATACGCGCCTGCCCTTCGAAAAATTTGAAGCTGACGGGCTAACTGCCGGGTACTTGTTGACGGATTTTCTTCCACAGCCTCTAGAAGACGACGTTCGAGGCCCTTATTTTCATTCCCGCAAAATACGCGTATTTCGTACAAAACAAACCGAAACAAATTTTTCGCGGTACGCTGTGTGAATTTTTAACCATCTGCACTTCCGTAACACAGGAACATATCGTTCATTTCAGGATTTGTTTGATTTTTCATTACAACACACACAAATCAAAGCCGAACTAACAACAAACTAATCTGCACGTCATATAGCGTACCGGCGGTAACACAAGTTTTTGCGCCTTTTTTTGCGTTGTACACGATAAGTTTTTAATTTCTCGATTCTTTTAAATGTAGTTACCAGTGGCGTGGTCATCTTTTGTGCTTAAAGGCATTGGTAACTTATTCTACCTGATTTATGTTTTAATGGAAATTGAAAATATGGTTCATTTTATGTCGGTAGGTTTTTTCAAAATTTCCTGCGATGAAAAGTAAGGGAGATAATCGCTTCAAAAGGAAGAAATCGTGATGTCATAACCACCTATCATCACAGAATCTTCTTATCGCTGAACCCTCTCAAACACCAAAAACCTGACAGATAATTGAACAGTTTCCACAAATCTCCCACAAAATCAATACTTTTTCGACTCCTTTTTGTCCTAAATTTGTTTAATAAACTCTGGCAATGTCATTGATAAAGTCAAAAATCATTTGATCTTAAAATTGGACCAAGTGCTCGTAAGGCGGTTATGACGTCATAATTCCAACTTTAAATCGAAATAACTTCAATTAGAGAGCAGATACAGAGAAACGGTTTTCACTACGGTAATAAGCGTTTTTTTTAAGTTGCCAATGCCTTTACACTGGTTGTAGCATTTTTGCCCTCATGCGGACGTATCGCCCAAAATGGAATGCACGTGATTGTTTACATATATGAAGGAAGGAATTCGCCCTCACCCTGTACGTTAATTGTCTCTAGACCAACTCAATCGGATGCAGTAATAGGGTGGTAAACGCAAAACGTTGTAGCCTTTTTCTTTTGCAAAAACATCAATATTGTAACTTTTTGCAGGGTCATCTATGTTGTCAGACAATTCTCATTTTTTTGGTACTCCTTTTAGATTGTTTTCTAACACAAATTGAATAGTTTCGCTATTTTTTGAACTACTCGTGGGATTTTTTTTAATTGAGATTAGTACGACCCATTATCGAGAACATCAATTATTTTTGACGATTAGGTCATTCCCCAATATTGGCGGTAAGCTGCGGAAAAATCTTTGATGTTTTTAGGCGAAATTAATAAACACCCTGGAACCCGACCGTGTATACAAATAAAGTGATTCTTTTAAGAGCCATTGAATATTCGATTACTCATTGAAACCACCATGTGCGGGTTTTGCAGACGTCACCACCAGGGCCACCACCCCAAATTCCGTAAGTATTCCCTTCCCGACGACTCCAATACCCGCAAACGGCACTTCCACTTCGACAAAAACGACGCGTCTGGAAGTAACAAAGGACGTCGTGTCTCCACTCAACCTGAAGATTTGCCCCTGATTGCGGCCGATCGCGACCAACTGGACAGCCATCGATCTGACGATGCTCGCGGCCTCAGAAGACACAAGACTTCACGACCAAGCAATGCATCGATGGTCCACATCGGCCGGAAGGAGGGCGATGATTTGCATCCCTCCATCAAGAAGATGTACGATCACAGCCCGCATGCCGTAAGATGATGCCATCCCATAAATCCACTCGGAATAAATTTCGCTTTTTATAAACAGATATTTGTCGAGTTGGATGAGTTGTTCTCGAGCAACGAGGAGCGAGAGTGGAAGGAAACAGCTCGCTGGATCAAATACGAGGAAGATGTGGAGGAAGGTGTTGACAGATGGGGAAAGCCACATGTTGCTTCGTTGAGTTTTCACTCGTTGTTAAATTTGAGGAAGTGTCTTGAGGATGGACTTGTTATTCTGGATATGGAGGAGCGGGATTTGCCCGCGATTGCGTACAGAATTTCCGAAGAGTTGTACAAGGAAGACTTGGTCAGGGAGGAAGATAAGGCAAAAATTATGAGGGCTTTACTGCTTCGGCACAGACATGTTAACGACCATCACGAGAGAGGGTTTAAGTTTACAAGGAAACACAGTTATGCGTCTTTACAGGTAAGAAGTGCTTTTCGGCTTGCTCTAATTATTTCATTGCACAAAAAATTAATTTATAGCAAACTGTCGTATTTGTACCAAGAATAAAATTATTTTTAGCATATCTAATTTAATTGACTATTAATTTAGTGTGGCATATTTAGCCTCGTTAATACAGAAAATTTGTTTTCTTCATCACGAACAAAAAGTGATTTGTAATAACCGGTGGACAAATTATAAATAAAGCGGATCTATTGATTCTCCAGGAAATACTATTTTTGTCATCCGTTAAAGCACAAACTAAGAATAGAATTTTGCGTATAAATAAATTAAGTACATATTTAAAAATCACTCAGATTATATCCTCATATAATCTATCAATTTTCTGTTTAATTTCACACAAGAGGAAACATGTTTTACAATGACAAGCGAAAAATTCGAAATTAATTTCGCTCATTCTCAATATCTTCGTGTCAGTGTAAACAAAATCACAAAGCAAGTTTTAAAACCAAATGTCTTGAAAACGAAATTTTGTTAAAACCGACCGACAAATCACATAATACGTCGAAAATTAGCTTATTTTCAGGTAAAAACTTAATTATCTTACGAAATCTTCTATATGACGTCGAAAATGATGTTATTTTATCTCGTTTTATAAAATTTACAAAAACCTAAAAGGACGAAAATCACGCAATTAATTAATTAAAAATTATTATTTTTACGTTTCTCAAATGCTTACACACATTTTTAAGATAAGAAAACACTTTAGTCGAGTAATTTTGCTCAAACTCAGAAACTTTTTATGAATGTCGAAAATTACGTTTATTTACCTTTTTTGAGCGTTTTAGTACGTCTTTCAACGAAAGAAAATTCGCAAGAAATGGCCACAAATGAATGGTTTAGGTCCTTTTTTGACCGAAATTCATTTCTTTCCAAAATTTCGTAAAAAAGTCAGTAAATAAAAATGGATAATTTCCTTAAAACACGTCCAAAAATCACCCAACTATGTCGAAAATTACGTAATATTGAGGTAAAAACATTTATTTTGCTGAATTTATTTCTAATTAGGCAAAAAAATTTCAATCTAAGCCAAAAATGATGTTACTTTCATCTGACTAGATTTACTAGGTGGTTTTTAAGTGCCAAAAAATTACGTGTCTAGTTGTTTGAATATTATTATTACTTTTGTCTTTTTTCAATACTTATGCAAATGTTTTCTCGCAGAGGTAGAAAATTACGTTACTTTCATCTTTTTGAACGTTTTAGAACCTTTTTCAGTCAAGAACTTAAAGGCATTGGCAACTTATTTTACCTGTTTTATGTTTTAACTGAAATTGAAAATATCGTTCGTTCTATACCACTTGGCTCTTTTCAAAATTTAGATATTTGAACATTTTTCACACATCTTCCACAAAATCAAAAATTAACTACATTTTCGATGAATTTCTGTTCTAAATTTTGTCTTGAACTTTGCGAAAGCATCTGAGGAATTTTGCCAAGTTGTGATAAGCTCTGTCAGTGTCACTTAAAAGTCAAAAACCATTTGATCTTCATATTGGACAAATGCTCGTCATAATTCCAACTTTAAATCGAAATAATTTAAGTTAGAGAGCAGAAACAGAGAAACGGTTTTCACTACTGTAATAAGCGTTTTCAGTACTTTTAAGACAAAGTTGTTTTTTAAGTTGCCAATGCCTTTACTATTTTACATAATTTTGGTCGAGTGGACCAAAAATCATAAATGAAGGTCCAAAACGACATTATTTTGATTTTTTTCTTGTGTTTATCTTGTTTTCAACATAGAAAGTCCAATGCTTTGTGAAATTTCGTCAAAAAAATATTAAACTATATCGAAATTGACATTCTTTTGGTTGTATGTTTACAATGTTTTTCTATCAAAAAATCATCTAATCTTATGTCTAAATTATAGTATTTTATGTATTTTGAGTTAAAAACTCACTTATAACTTTGATAAATTTCCTCTGATAACGCGAAAAATGGAGGAGTTACATTTAAGTTTAAATCGCATTTCGAAGAGAATCTTTTTTTGTTTGTTGTAGTTTATTAATGTTACTTTAGATAAGACTGTTTTAATTATTTTAATGTATGATTATTGGCTTGAAATGATTTTGAAAAAATCATGCTACCTAATACTACGGCTTTTGATACCTTTAATGGTACTAGAAAACTAGAAAAATTGAATTCCGCGATAAATAATTTTTTGCAGTTGCCGTTTACACGGTTCTAGCATGTTTGATCCAGTTTAATTAAAACCTATCGCACTGTTAGTCTGATTTCGATAATAAAATCGTAGTATCGTAACATTTCAATTATTACTTTATTTCGAAATGAAAATTACGAAAACAAGCACAAAAACCACTTGAACCTTTGAACGCGAATTGTGCAAATACCGTATTTAAATTTAACAAAGGCAGCGAAATAGCTGCTGTATCACAAGTGAAGACGTACAGATACTTTTGCAAGTATTTATCTGGAAGAAAATATCGAGGCAAGTGCTTCCGTGTATCAAATCAGATGCCCCACAAAGGAATCTTTTGTGTTGATTTTTAATCAATTGCAGTTCACTGTCTTAACTTTTATGTTTTCTTGGGCTCGAATGTTATTTATTAAATTGAGCTTTTTGTCTGCTTCAACTTTGTCACAAAATGTAGTTTATTGCCAACAAAAGGTCACTTGGGGTAATTACAACTCACAGCATTTTGTGAAATTGTGGATTAAAGAGTTGTTCGATAAAGTGTATTAAAATGAATCTACCTATATCGTATGAATTATTCAATCTTCTAAAATCCTCTGTTTTACCTGAAGGAACAGTAATAACTACGCTGTAGTTTTTAGTGAAAGGTTTTCGATTATCAATGTATGATTGTTTTCCTTCCGATTCGGGTTTCAAATTCTTCATCAGCGAAATATTCGTTAATGTTTTTTTATTAAATTTTTCTTTTACAAATTGCAATTCCAGTTTAATTGCAAAATCATCCAGCTACGCAAATAATTCTTATTTTGTACCAATCAAACGCCTGGCTTTGTGTAAGGCAAATAAAGGACGGACAGTGGGAGTTATCCTTTAATTAGCGCTGTGATGTCAAAGGGTGTATGTGACATTTATTTTCGCACACTGCACCAATGCAATGGCGATCTCGTCTAGTTTCTGTGTTTTCAAGCACTGGCTAATGAGATGACTTGACATAGAAAGCTGCAAAAAATTTCGGAGACTAATAAAGGACTCGAAGGTTTATGGGAATTCAAAGAAAATTATTCTTCAGTTCCACACAGAATGCCTTTGGGCATAAAATATGTCGCCACAAAGTTCTGGAGAAAAATTTATGTCAATTAAAGAGATTTCATAAAATTCTTTCTTACGTCAACCGCACAATGTTTCTTATACAGGGTGCTTAAAAAGTGGCGCACCAATTCAATGGTACGTTGTTGAGAAGCATGTGTAGATTACGGGAAAAATCTTGAAAAAATTCCTGAAGTCATATTTTTTAATGTTTTTATGTTTCACACTAAGTAACCGTTCTTTAACAAAACGATAAATAATTATTTTTAAATTTACGATCAGATTTTAGCAGTATTTTGAATTTAAAAAATTAAAATTCACCAAAAAAATCACAAAATTTAGATGTGCCAACACTGGGAATTATTTCGTAGGAAACCGTTTCAAAATTAATTTATTTTTATTGTTGATTAAATTCTATCGCGATCGCGACTGTTAGATAACGTTGCCACATATCATTTATTTAAAATTTGTTATTTATCAATAATTTTAATACAAAGAATTTTTTTACGATTTTTACCTTTATATGTAAGCAATTCTCTACCACATACCATTGAGTTGGTGCGCCACTTTTTAAGCACTCTGTATTTATTTAAACATAATAATTGATTACAATTTTTTTGTGACAAGTAATTAAAGTGTGATGAATTTAGTTATCCGATAAGAAATTCCCTCACAGTCATTGACTTCATTTGTGTTCCAAAATGGCAAGATTACAAAATCGATTTTATCGGAGTTATCCGATTACGACAAAGTAAGTCATTTAAGAAGAGAAGGGCTGTCTTTCATGTTTTGACTTGTTAAAACGAAACTGTAACGTATGTCTGAATGAGTTCACAAGTTGAATCCTATTCATTAGATTCTTGACCTGCCTACCTATTTAGGGTGCAAGTTTTTACCTGTTGTTATACAATATGCAGTCAAACAATGAGGCAGTGGGAGCAGTTACCTAAAAATAAAGAAAATCACACAGAAATTGTGGTTTAATGACTTTTTGTGATTATGACTTTAACTTTTATAGTTTCCTCCTACCAAAATCTTAAAAAATATTCTTGTATTTATTGTATTTATTCTTGACCTGACCTGACCTGTCCAGCGGTTTTTTGCGCTTCAATTGAAATGGGCTATATTATCAAAGGTATATTAATTTTGTATTATGCGAACTCAGCAATAAGTGTATTCAAATTTTAGTAGTAAATCTGAGGCAAAACTGAGCAAAACCACTTGTTATGGATTAGAGAATTCGTGGAAATTCATGTGTGCTATTTTCGCTATTATATTCGCATTGCAATAGTTCTGTATTTCACAAAAATACAAATACTTAGTATTTTCGATGATCAATTAATAATTAATTATTAATAACTCTGTCATTAATTATTAATAATTTCTATTGAACATGATTCACTATGGAAAGTGAAACATTAATCAAAGCGACAATTATTACCGAACTCATTATCATTGTGTCCGATTAAAAATTTCACATATGCAGTACTTTTTCTGATACACTTACACGCTGTGTTGGTGTCTTATTTAAATTAAAGATTCTGGTTGAAATTAATAAAAAAGTTATAAAAAGTTATTGTCTTTTTTACACAAAGGGATTTAAAGCTTTCTGCTTTATTTTATAAGTGGTGATTGTTTTTTTATTTTTTTAAATGTTTCTATGCTTATTATTTAAAAAATATATTCCTTCTTTTTCCCCACGTAATCGTACTCTTTGCTTGGGAATTTTCATCTACCGCATTATTATGAGGAGAAGGGCCTTGTCTTGTTTAGACTTGTTAGAGTGGACCTATATAAAAATCAAATCATCACGACTTCTAACCCAGTACCATTCGGTGGGTTCTTGGGCCACTCAGTTTATTAAGGGCTTATCACTTCTTGTCCAAGTGTGTATGTGTTTACAGTCAATTCAAAAGTGAAAATGTTTTTGTTGAAATTGTTACGGTCATCATCAAACCAACGAAACGATGTTGAAAATGGTTTACCACCAATAGACGTAACTGTTTTAACAACTTTATTGCATGCATTTATTATTGTTTAATTTAATTATCACATGACCTGTCCAAAAATATGTAATCCAGGGGTTTTTTGCGCTTCAGTTGAAATGGGTTATTGTTATTACTTATTATCAAATCAAAGGTATATTTATTTTGTATTATGCAAACTCAGCAATGAGTGTATTCACATTTTAGCAGTAAATCTGAGGCAAAACCACTTGTTATGGATTAGAGAATTCGTGGAAATTCATGTGTGCTATTTTCGCTATTATATTCGCATTGCAATAATTCTGTATTTCAATAAAAAATCGATGAAAAGAATTTCGCCAAAGCACATAATATTACAAATTTTAGATTAAAAAACTGTACGCTTTTTCTGAAATGGTAACTTAAACATTAGGCACCCCACATTATCGTATTTTATTTCCATGATGGTTAGTAATTACTTAATTACTTCGGTTTAGTTAAATACCGGAAAAATGAAAATACGACAGTTTGCTGACAATGTCTACCTAGGGCAAGTGTTGATAAGGGTAATGCTTACAGTCTTTATGGCTGGAAGACGGCGTGAGCTACGATGCTGTGATGATGGCCCGCTGCTCCGTGTGTTCTTCACAGGGACAGCTGTGTCTTCCGCACGCTATGACTCGCGGTCCTTCTTACCCACACGTAATGTCCACGTGTGTCTCTTTTTTCCAACTTGAATGTGTTTTTTATAAACTATTATTTTACACGGAATTTTGCTAAAATATATTGTTATTATTATTTATTTACTGCTAGTTGTTTTGCTTTAAGCCAGTCTTTTCGCTTTTACTGTTTTAAACCCGGTTGTTTGCAATAATTAGTTTTGAATTATTTCGTGTGGTTATGGCGAAACCCTCTGCATGCAGCTTCCGAATTCTAAAATTTGTTACCAAAACACGTTCGTTTATGTTGGATGTGATACATTTTTTATGCTAGTTCCTTTAGCAACGTTTTAATTATTCAGATATAGCCAACTCGTCGGCACAAAATTAGGTAAATAGATGCACCTACGGATAGTGTAAACAGTTTCAAATATTGCTCACATGTCGGCGAAATTGATAAACAGAATGCTATTATTTGAATTGAAATAATTGAACAAAGTAGAGAATTTAATGGATTTCTGTGGGCACATTTATTATTAGGCATTTCATGTTTAAAAACGAATAGGCAACATTTTAAATTTTTAATAATAATTTAATAATGTAATAATGAAAAACAGAATTCTTTTAATTATTTTAATTTGCAACGACAAATATCGATTCTCCCAAACGCACTTTAATAATAATTATTGTAACTGAAATGGATTTAGTGTTTACCTATTGCGAGTATTTACCGTGGATTACAACACAACCGTTTTGCATGATTTGTAAATGCAAAATCCAAATGCTTTAAAACAAATGTATTGCTGGTTGTGTTATTTATTTTTATTTATACATTTTTAAAGTGGATTTTGATTTTGTTTGAAGTCCGTTTGTAGTTACCCGAGTAGTTACCACATGGGTTTAACTAATATTTAAGAAACAGGAAAATTTGTGAAGAATAATAATCCAGTTAAATTAGTTGCACAAAATTGATTTATGTCATTCAAGTGCTCAAAAAATAAGTAAATACTCGTAAATAATTATTGTTAAAAGTTTTTTGAAAAAAAAACCTTTTACAACGATTTATGTCCCCGATAAAAGAAAATGAAGAAAAAATCTAAACGAACAGGGAGAATAGGGTCTGATTAGTAGTATAGTAGTAGTAGTAGAATATCAATAATATACTATAAAGTGTACACGTAGTACCTAATAGTAACTGATAAAAATCTCAAAGAACCCACGTTTGGAATTTCTGAGACCCTCTATCTCTACGAAACTGATAATCACAAAGAAACTGCGTTTGTTATTTAATACTTAATTTTTTTCTCTATGCATGTGAATTTTTTCAAAATTTTTCTACAATTCTAGACAGGGTCAGGCAACCTTATCGCACACCCAAAAAAATCGCGACTTCTAATGAAATTAAAATCCTGAAATTTCACACACCAGCCTGTACATTGATAAGGACCATTCTCGATTTTTATTAAATTTTTTTCTTAATATATAAAGTCGTAGCAGTTTTGTGAGTTTTTGGACATTAACAGTTAATTTGACTACAAAGTTTTTAGATTAAGTGAATCCTTACCTGCATCGAACCCTGGTATCAGAATTATAAATTTTTACTTGGTTGATTAAATAATCGGTCTTTTTTATTTAGACGCAAACCAGACGCGTGATTTATTAGAAGATGGTACAATTTGCCAACAAAAGGATCAGTTACCAGTAGCCGACCTTTTTGAAGCCCCTTATTTACAGTCTTGATGCAATAAAATTGACAAAAACTGATGCCTGCATTCAAATATCCCAACGAAATCTTTTACAATCTTACCCCAATTACAGTTCACATTGTCGCCTTTTACGATGCCACAAGTAGCAACTCATAAATAAAAATAATTTTTAAAGTTAAAATGTGAAAGTGCGTTTAATTCAAAATCTGATTGGTATTGTTTTCGCTAATTTCGTAAACAATTAGTTGAAGTGAATACGCGTAGTTTAGTATAAAATTCAGAATTTGACTTTTTGGTCGAAAATTACTTTTTTTTTAATTATTACCTTTATCTGTAAGTGAAAAATTACCAAGAAAGTAAGGGAGATACCTTTCGAACGTACAGTCAGGCGTGTAAAATGCAATTTTTTTTTATTCAATTAGAAATCGCGATTTTCTTAGGTGTGCGATAAGGTTGCGTGACCCAAAATAAATAAATATGGAATCATCGAAAAAAAAAAATTAATTATTTCTAATGACATTCTAAAACAAACGATGCTTCAATGTTGTTTTGTGCAAGAATGACGTAAAAAAATTCTCGTTAGCCTCATAAAAACCCAAGAAAGTGCATATTTGTTGCTGTAGCTCACATTTATTGTAACCAAATTCTAATTTGCAATTAATTTGACCTTCCCAAGCAATTGGCAACTTTATTCCAGTTAGTTTTTTGCAAAAAAAATGTATCGCTAATTTAAAATGTTAGTGCGATCAAATATGAGTTGTAAAAGCGACATTTTTTTACGTAATGCTTGCACAGAACAACATGACATATAAGTAGAAAATAAAATAAAAATAAATAAATAAAAATCGGCTAAGCGGATTCTCCTCCTTAATAGCAAACTCCGATTTCTATTATTATTATTTTGTTTCTGAGATACAGCAAAAAATATGCTTTTGGAGACTCACACGGTATACGAATGAAAGGTAATTTTTTTATTTTATTTAGTTAACAAAAGAAGAAACGAAGTAGTACCTCCATAATTCTTTGGACAAACATTTGTATTTTTTTTTCACGGATTTCATTACTATGATTTTTACATTGATTGCAAAGATTCTAACTGTTGTATGTTCCTGTTGTTCATTCGGAGTTGCTTCATATTATAACTTTGACAGTTTTTTATGTTGTCTTTTTATAAAATCACATATTATGAAGTGAGATATTTTTTGCACACTTTTCTTAATTATTTGGTCAGGAGACTCCTTAATTTTTCCAAACTGACAAAGACTTCAGACAACGAAACGTAACGGAATAACGGTTGAAATTAAATCAAACATTTCTTTTCTTAAATAAAATTTTATATGTAACTTGAATTTGAATTGAATTTGAATTTGTAAAGAAATCATTGTACTAATTTAAATTATACCCGTCAAAAAATTCTATGTATTAAAGAAAAATCTTAACTTTAACGTTAAACTTGTAAAACTTTCGAACGGAATGTATTGTATTGGTGATGATGCCAATTTCTTTAAACTCTTCTAACTTTATAATGTTACAAAAGTAACAGTTATAAAACACGTTTGCATTGAATAACTTAATTATGTTTTTTTCATTTTTGTAGTAACCTTTTTTATTTGCTCTAATATTTTTATCTACTGGTAACAGGTAGATTTTGGTTGATTTACACTCACCATTTTCACACAATTTTCACCAGTATTTCCCCGTTTAGAACCTCCACGACGCCGAAAAGAAAAAAATCAGCATTTCGAGCGACGTTTACAAAAACGGCAGCGCTCCAGACGCCAACACCCGTCTGATGGGCCCCGACCAAACCGTCATCGACATTAAAGAAGAAACATATTCCGCAAGCTCAGAAGACGTCCGCCGTGCCCGCAACGATGCAATCCTCAAACGCATTCCTCCGGGCGCCCAAAGCTCCAGCATCCTCGTCGGAGAAGTCGACTTCCTGGAGCAGCCGGCCATCGCGTTCATGCGCCTAGCCGAAGGCGTGATGATTCCCTCCCTCATCGAAGTAAATATCCCGGTGCGCTTCATTTTCATTTTATTGGGACCGAAGAAAGCCAATTTGGACTACCATGAAGTGGGCCGTTCAATTTCCACACTTATGGCCAACCAGCAGTTTCATAATATCGCCTACGGTGCCAGCAACCGCAAGGCGCTTCTCTCGGCCATCAACGAGTTCCTGGATGATAGTATCGTGCTGCCACCTGGGGATTGGGAGCGCCAGGCGTTGCTCCCCATTGAAGAGATCAAGGCAAAGAGCGAGCTGATCAAACGCCGGAAGGAGAACGCGCTGAAATCGGCCGAGGAGGCACAAGGGGTTACAAAGGCGCTCCTGGCCGCTGAAGAGGAGAAAAAGCCCCCATACCCCAACCCTTTGGAGCGGACAAAACGCCCCTTCGGGGGGCTCATTAACGATTTAAGACGCCGATACCCGTATTTCAAAAGCGATGTAACCGACGGTGTAAACGCCCAGTGCTTTGCTGCCGCGATTTTTATGTATTTCGCGGCGGTTTCGGGGGCCATAGCCTTCGGGGGGCTTCTGGGGGCCAAAACCAACGGTTTCATCGGCATATCTGAAACTCTCCTCTCGACCTCAGCCGCAGGAGTGATTTTCGCGATCTTGGCAGGACAGCCGTTGGTCATAGTCGGAAGTACGGGCCCCCTGCTCTTGTTCGATGAGAGTTTGTACGAGTTTTGCAAAGCCAACGGTTTCGAAGATTTGTTCTTGACCACGCGGGTGTATATCGGGCTTTGGCTGGGTGTGATCGGACTTATGGTGGCTTGCTTGGAAGGGAGCGTTCTCGTTAAGTTGTTCACGAGATTCACTGAGGATATTTTCTCGGCACTTATCGTTTTACTTTACATAATTGAGAGTGTTATGAAATTGTTTTTCTTGTACGATCGGCATCCGCTTCTGGCGGATTATTGCGAGTCGGAGGATGCCATTAACAAATCATATCTTGAGGATTTTTCGGACGGGCATTATTTATCAAATGATACAAAGAATGCAACCAGTGATTCGTATCAAGCGATGGGACACACTGTGAGGAGGCTACCAACACATGATATGCTGGGGCCGATTAATCAACCCAACACAGCGCTGTTTTGTACCATTTTGGCGCTGGGGACGTTTGCTATCGCCTATTATCTCAAGTTATTCCGAAACAGCCAGTTTCTAGGAAGAAGCGTAAGTAGGATTATCTACGTTAAAATAAAAAAAAAAATAATAATGTATGTAACATGAAATATATTGCACAATGAGTCAGTATTGCAGTCTAGTGATTTTGTATTTGCACAGAAAGCCAGTTTTTTAGCTTTATTGTTGATATACAGGACATACTTCATTAAATGCTTTGGCACTAATATGATATTATAGGACTACTAATAAGTAATAAACAGGTGGGAGTATGTTATGTTTATTCTTGAAATTATTATCATTCTTCTCGAGAAATAAAATGAACAATTCGTTTTCAGTATAATTAATCATCTCACTCTTGAAAAATACCCCAAAATTTGTAATTTCTCATATGTACACACCTGCCTGCAATGATTGTGATTTTCTAACTTTTTTTTTAACTGACTGCAAGCACTGAAAGAATAGTTAATTCGTACCAGTTTTTTTTCAAGTCATGAAACCATCCAGTTTATATCAGTAAGAAGGTATGAAGAAAAAAAA
Source organism: Tribolium freemani (assembly GCA_939628115.1). NCBI lineage: Eukaryota > Metazoa > Arthropoda > Insecta > Coleoptera > Tenebrionidae > Tribolium > Tribolium freemani. Next base: position 9,851,192 of record OW626785.1, on the reverse strand, counting down.
AGATAGACATAATTACATAATACATACTACGAAAAACAAGGCAAAAAGAAGTGTGGAAGGTCAAATCAAATGTTACCATAAATAATACTACTTCATTATGTTGCTTGTTAAAGAGAGCATTACGTAGAACTAGAACTAAATACTAGGAAGCTAAACGAGATACAAATTAACTCGATTTTCTCCCTAAAAGTTTATTCGGTGGAAATGAGCGCTTCGAGCGTTAGACTGTCTCGGTTTCAATTGGTTTTAAATTAATTTAAATTCAACTAATTCACTCAAGTATCCGGTTAAGTATATACAAAAATGTAATCTCTTTCAACCACAGTGTTTCTTTCGAAAAATATGGGCCAATGTACAAATAAACAATGATTGCGATTCAAAAATTATCTTCAATTACATAGGTTTATTATAGTATTTTCGTTAATTTCCGGAAAAACTTAACATGATAGAGAAAACCGTCTTGTCATTTGGAATTACTTAAAAAATATTCTTGTACATAGGGATTAGGAATAAAATTACGATAAAACATTTAAAAAAGTTTTGAAATTTTACCTTAAAAATGTGTTTTTTTTTAATCAAATACTCAACTAAAAATACTGTTTTATAAAGGTATATTCAAATATTCCGTCCACATCATGAAAGTAACAACGTTACAAGTATACCTAATTTACAATTAAATTAGTTTTCTCGGAAATTTTAGCTTTAATTGTCCCTAAGCAATTAAAACAGAGTTATTGCAAAAACCGAGTACAAGGAAAGGGTCATAAAAGTTTATTAGGTCATAATTTTAATGTAAATTTGCGTATAATTTACAAATACTCGTATTTGATGCTATCAAAATAAATAAAAATCTAAACAATCTGTAGTAGCAAAAAAATATTAACACAAAAGTAGTGATACAACTTCTGATAGTGATCAACACCATTGGTTTATTTCTTGTAGCTCAATAATTACACGCTCGGTGTTCAAGAAAGGAACTCATTTCGAATGCTGCAAAATTTAAAATTGCGTAGAAGACTAAAAAAGAGAAGACTCTTTGAATTTGTCCAAATAAACCACCTTGTGCTTTGATCTAATCTCAATTGAAATTATTGCTGAAGGATTAGATTAATTGTTATTTAAATCAGCTCATTATTAAATGGACTGCCGGCTATTGGAAATAAAATATGTAAAAAGCTACAAAATTTATTAATTCCATGCTTTTTTCGGTAGTACCAGGTGATTATTTATAATTGGTGTAGGCTGCAATTTTCCGTGTGATTGCTAAACCAAATTTTAAAAAACTATTCTATTTAATATTGGACCGTTCGAAACTTGATACAATATTTGATAATAACGATAATTCAATTGTTGTTTCTAATAGTAAAATCTAATCTAATTATAAATGCAAATGATCGCTTGGTGTATCATCTAAGCTTTATAAAATATTTAATTAATAATTTCGGACCAAAGGTCTATGAGGCACTAAACCCTAGTAATACAAACCAATTTCAAGCGAAAAATTTTGTTGAAAATTAACTTTCTAGCCAGCAATAAGCCACAAATCATGTGTGGTTAATAGAGATGCTATTACCGTGATAGTAAGCAGCCAATTAATTTGGTCATAGATAATGAGTATAAATGGATTATAACAGCACTCAGGGAAGTTTAGTTGTAAAGCTTAAGCTTTGTACCGTTTACCTGTGAGACTTTACTTAATGTATCTAAATTCTGACACTACAAGATTATCTCATAAATTTGTAACTCTACTCTGATACACGATCGCCGATATTTAGTAGCTATTACATTTCAAATACAATTTCCTGAAAGTGTATCGATTTTCCGCACTCAACTGTTTATTTCTCAGATGCATTTCTGGATATACGAGTGTTTGAAAATCGTGATTGCACTTTAATAACCATAGTAATAAAACTGGTATGAAAAATCTGGTGCTTAGCTGGTTGCATCACAGTTTATTTTCGAGCGAGTTGCTAATTAAATGTCTAGCTGTGCATATAAAATAAACACCATAGCAAATATTTTGTTTTATAACACATTTTACGAGCCGCTAAAAGTTGAATAAGCACAAAGTTCTCTGTTTGTAGCCATCAAAAGTCAAATAAACCGATTTTCTAGGCAAGGCGAGCGCTTGGGGATTTCGGTGTTCCGATAGCCATCATAACCATGGTTTTCGTGGACTACATGAATCCGGCGACATACACCGAGAAGCTCAACGTGCCCGAGGGCTTAACTCCCACAAAATCGGAAAAACGCGGCTGGTTTATCCCTCCCAACAGCCCTGATCCGGCCTTGCCTGTCTGGATCATGTTTGCGTCAGGAATACCGGCAATGCTCGTCTATATTCTTCTCTTCATGGAGACTCACATTGCCGAGTAATTAAAACGCTTATTATATAACCAGAAACAAGCTCACAACCGCCTTTCAGACTCATTATCGACAAGAAGGAGCGCAAGCTGAAAAAAGGCAGCGGCTTCCATTTAGATATAGTGCTCATCTGCCTGATCAACATCTTGTGCGGCTTTTTCGGCTTGCCCTGGATTTGCGCCGCCACCGTGCGATCTATTGCTCACGTCTCTGCGTTGACTGTTATGTCGAGGACACACGCTCCCGGAGAAAAACCGCACCTGATCGAAGTCAAGGAACAAAGGATTTCGGCTTTGGCGGTGTCTATTCTGGTCGGACTTTCGGTGCTTATGTCTCCTTTATTGAAAAGGGTACCGATGGCTGTACTTTTTGGAGTGTTTCTCTACATGGGGGCGGCGTCCATTGACGGGATTCAGTTCTTTGATCGCATTAAACTGCTTTTTATGCCAGTGAAACATCATCCGCAAGCGTCCTACGTCAGGAAGGTGAGTCTCTTTTAGTTAAAATTATTTCACATTATGTAATTAATTTCATTTACAATTGCTTTGCAGTATAAGCTCAATTATGTGAACTAATAATTAGAGACCGGATTTTAGGAAGTTAAAAACCGTTAAAAACTTTATTTAAGTGTCAAAAAATGTTGCAAAAAACAGACATTAGGTATTAAAATCTGGTAATTTAGGATTCATTTTTCATTAATCATTTTTTATTAATTCCTACTGCAGGAAAAATAAAAACATAATTTTTAATGCAATAAATTACATTACAAAAACAAACAAAACGAAATACGTTTTGTAAAAAACTTAAATCTCTTTACTGCACACAGAAAAAACTACGGACTGTTTATAAAAGAGTATAGGATTTCAGGTGGTTCCGGAATTTGAATTTGCCGCATTTAATTGTTTTATTTCTCTGAAATTTCTGAAAAGTACCAATTTTTATCGACTGAAGCAACCAGTAAAACCAAATTTTTCATATACTAACATTGTTCGTTTTTTCTTGAAAGAAGCGGCAAACTTTTAATACCTACTACGATGCTACATTCATTTATAGACAAATTGTATAAAGAAGTTAATTAATTGTTGAACCTAAATATTGTTCTAAATTTGGTATTGTAAAATTAGGTTTTTTTTTCTATAAAAATTTTTCAGTTCATGTTCTAGGTTAAGAAACCTACAAAATGAACTCACTGTAGAGAAATTCATAGTAGTACAGTGGTGGACAAATTAATCGCGTACACTACGAAAAATCTAGTAACACATTTTTTCTAATTTATTAATGTGTGATCATGTCTTTTTTGAAGTTTGAAGGTATTTTTAGAAAAGAGGTTATACGTTGTAATCAGAAATTGTCAAATTGTCACTCTAATTTAAGAATAAGGTAAGAATCAATCTTTATTTACAACTAAACTAATACAATAACGATTCCAAAATTAACATTTTTTCATGACTCCATTTGTAGCTGATACTTTGTTTGATCTGTTAGGAACTGATGCAGTAAGGTCTCGAAAATAATTTTTGTTAATTTCCTTCAACCGTTTTGAATACCAACCCAAAGTTCATTTTCGTTCTCAGACCTATAATTCCTTAATTATTATTTAACAAGTGTTTCACCTTATTCAGGATTTGATAGTCATGGTCGTCCCGAACCAACATTTTTTTTGTTCCCATCACTTTTTTACTCTTAAAATTATGATTTTGTTGTTGTATTGGTCCGCAGCTGATCTTATGCTAGGACCCTCGTCCAGTTTCGACAGTATAAAAGCTTTGTCGTGATCAGTAAGTTTTGACAATTTTATAATTTGACACTGACGAAAATGTCATGCTAATACCCACTCAATCCAGCAAAAATACGGTGTACGCGATTATATTGTCCACCACTGTACTATATCCCATTTCAGTTCATTATAGAATTTTGCAACAACGCATTTGCATTTTTTGGAGTGAAATGGAGCATAAATTGAGTTTCTAGTGGGTTTTTTTGGTTCAAAATTTGTCGCTGGAATTTAGTTAGTTTAACACAGAATCCTTTTCTTATACAGAAACTCTCAATTTGTGCTTTATTACACTCAAAAAAATTTAAATTCCTTGTTGCATTTAAATGAATTTAAACTCAAATGGGATATATTAGCTATTTCAAAACTATGTAAACGCCAACGTCGCATTTTACCAAATTATTTTTTTAAATAAGGTTGATACAAATGTAAAATAGTTATTAATGATTAGATCTCTCATTGAAACTATAAATTACATTAGCTATTAATCTTTTGAAGTTCATAAATAATTTATAACAACAAATTTTAAGAGAAAATGCGACGTTGGCGTTTACATAGCTTTGAAACAGCTAATAACTCTAAAAGCAGGAATCTGATTACCAATTACCATTACCAATATTTTTTAATTCAATTAATATTTTTATTTAAGTAGCTTTTTATATCCAGATTTTTTTTGTGTAGTTTGTCACTAACTCACTAATTTGTCTACAACTTCTAGAGTACTTTTTACAAAAATTTACCCTTTATACACGAGTTAAATAGCTTCAACAAGTCAGAGGCCTACTATTTCCAATTTTGTTACGATATTAACTAAAATTTCAGATTGAGAAAGTAGGTCATTTTTTAAAGTGGCTTGACTAAAATAATGCTGTGCAAGGGCTCGTGAATCTTCAGAATTAAAAGACAGTGCAACCTTAAAAATAATTTTTATACAACAGTAAGAAATTCGAAAACTGAAATTAGTACAAGAAAGTGAAACCACGAAAAACTGAAAAATTTTGGAAATGAATTAAGCTGAAATACTGAGAAACTTAAAAACTGTGTCGTTGAAACACTAAAAGAAACTATGAGATTGAAAGACTGGAAGCCTAAAAAACAATGTAAAACTAAAAAACCATTAAATTGAAAAATCAGATGTATTGTTTTTAAACTTAAATACTAATAAAAAAATTGAAAAAAGATCCTATTCTGAATTAGAAACGTTAAATACAACTGTCAGTTTAGAAATTTAGGAAAAATAAAAAAGGTGTCAAATATATTTGCATTTTTAACAGAACAAATTTATTCCGAGTTCCAAGAAAAGCCCTTAAAAATTGCGGGTAAGGGAAGTTTCCTAAGATCCGGTCTATACTAATAATAATACCAGAGGTGTTTCTAAAACCGCCAAAATTCGCTCAATCGAATATCGAATTTTATGTTCCGCTCAAATAATAATTGTTGTATTCACTAACACAATTTTTGAATTCTTTATGCAGTCCCGGTGCGAGGCACATAATTGTTCAAAACAAACCGATTATTTCTATATGTGCACAGATGTCAACAATGTTTGTGTGGCATAGATATTGATAAAAAGCACAAAGACAAAGTTCACAGTGTTGGAGAAAGATTACTTAGCCAAAACAAGCGCACATTGCAATGTTTAGATTATGTAAAAGGGGGGTTTCGAGTTAAATTTACATTTGTTGCACAGTTGAGACGTTTAAGAGAACATTAACATATTCACAGTTTACACTTTGATTCTCGTAAGATACACGAGATGCGAGGATCAACAACCTTTAGATTGATCCTGGGAAACTCGATTGGAAATTCATGAGAAAAATATTGCACACTTTTTTTCGGTATCACGACTATGACGGAAGTTCTGCAACTATTTTTAACCTCTTGATTAGATTTTCATCTCATAAGGCGGGCCATTTCTGTGCTAATTTATCATAATTTAATTACGTCCACAATTTCAAATTTAATTACTCACTTCATCAAACATTGTTTTTGAAGTTTAATCACCAATACTGCCAGGTACAGAAATAGGCAGTTAGCAATTAGTTGTTCTAAAGCAGCTGACTTCATTTTCTCTATTCTATAATAATAAACTGGATCGTTTGAATGAAGCTCCGTTAACTATCTACTACCTACCGTCAATTGTAAGACAACTCAATACGTTTTAAACAACATGATGATACATTAAAACCTACTCATTTAAAACGGGTCACCGCAACGTCCTTTTAAATGTTCAATCACCATTCTTCCACACCTTTTCCTACTTTGAGATTTGAAAATCAGTCGAGCGTTACTTTGGAATTACTGTCTGTAAGTACGGCTTATTAAAAGTTAGTGTTATGCCAGTTTTATAATTGAAACACTCCGAGCAAGTATAAAAGCAAACGGATCTTATGAGATTTGTTGTAAAATTTACGTTTATACACTTCAACTTTAATTAAGATCAGAGTTTTTTGTTTAAGAATCGGATAAACGTTATTACCAGTGCCGCTTTAAATCTCAGTCGTTTGCTAATTTTCGGCTAGAAGTTTGTTTTTATTTCAAAAGCACAGACCTTTGTTTTAATTTTAATCAACTGAAATTTCATAACTTCCCCACCCAGTTTTTAAATTAAATAAGATAAATTTATGGAAATTCGTGTTTATTTTTCCTATAAAAAATGTGAGTAATTTTTCTTAGATAAGGATCGTCTTAACCACTTGAAATAAATAATTAAAGTTAGCACTCTCAAACTGAAGTCAAAAACTGTAAACTGTAATTATTTAGAGAGATATAAGGACTTAAACAGGATTTATGCATGACAATGATAAATTTCATCTGAACTTATAAAAATGCAAATACCAAATTTTTAAAAAGCAGGTAAACTATTGTTTTTATTTGAAAATTATACGAATGAGCCATAATTAAATCAAATGAAAATGTCAACATTAACACATAAAAAATGTTCATAAATAAAAATTTCAGATTCATGAAATGTAGTCGTAGTTTCCAAGTTTGAGCTCAATCGAGAATTGGACTATATAATTAATACAGAAAGGAAATGTTTCAGTGAAAAAGTTAAGTTAATGCTTTAAAAGATTGTACACATATGTAAGGTTGGTAAAATTAACTGACCACCGCTTTCAGTGAGAAACCTGCTTGTGAAAAAGGGGACAATTGACGGCTCAAACATGCAATTACGTGAAAGTACGATAACCCGAAGTACCTGCTGTTTCACTTTTTTTTTTCAAGTACTAAAACCGAGCAAACAATTGATTACAACATTTGCGAAAGACATTTTTATTTATAAATTCTGTGTTTGCAGCGTTTTTTTTTTAATTCTGTTTGAACAACGAAATGTAACTGAATTAAATTATTAAGATAAAAGGGTTGTAAAACCCAAACTAAGAACCGGTAACATCCTAATCTGCATCGTACAATTTCCCTCTGTACATTTTTTAGCAGGTCTGAATTAATTTATGAGACAGTTTAACCAAAATTGCTGATGACCTCGCATGCAATTTGTGTGGGCACGGTTTAATACGTTAAAGAAGTTAAAACGGTGCCGTTATGAATTGTTAAATGAGTGCTAAATTAAACGGAGCATTTATAGCCAAAATTGAAAACGTTACAGACACTCAATAATGCAAATCCATGGGGAAATGTCGACTCAGTGGCAAAAATCAATATCTACAAACATGACTCAAACATACGAACGTGTTGTAATAAAAACTGGTTACGCTATTGAATTTCATATTTTTTCATACTGCATTACGTAAAATTTTATCGTTCCTGTCGGATTTGAAATTAAAAACCTCTGTCAGAAAAGAATTTATTTTTACAGTTAATACAAGTAAATAAAAATAAAAAATAATGGCACATTGCTTCCAAGCAAAATGTCACGAAAAGACACTTTCTGTTTAAATAATTGATTTTATTTATATAAGTTAAATAATTCCCATTCATATTCTCTTAAATTGTACGATTCTAAACAGCTCACAAGTAATCATGGTAAAAAATAGTAAATCGGCACGTAGACAATTACGCTATTTTAATGGCAGTTGTATATTTTCAAAACATAATTTCTCAATCTATTGCGGGAGTGTCTCACTATACGAAACTATCTCTGCCGTTTATGTCACTTAAATAAACAAATTACCATGAAAGTTAAGAAGGTACCACACCAAAACTATACATTCAGTGTTAGAAAAGTCCCTTTTTCTTCTTCTCCTTCTTGCCATCGACAGCTTCTCTGCTACCTTCCAGCGACCTTCGACGCAGCTCTTCCACCGTGATTTGATTCTCTTTCTCCCACTGCTCCTTTTCGATCTCAAACTGCCTCCTCTTCTCCTCCAACTCCTTGGCTTGCTGCTCCAACTGCTTCTTTGTAGCTTCGTGTCTTCTCGTCAATTCCGCCTCACTATCCTTCAACTTTTGCTTCTTCTCACGAACCTTCATTTCAAACACTTGCTCCATCTCCGCCTCCATCTTCTTCATCTTGAGATCATGCTCGCGCTTCTCTTCGTCCATCTGCGCTAGTGGATTTTTGTTCGAGATACGGGACGGCTTCCCATCGACCCCCAAACCGGCCAACTTGCGACATCGGTAATTCTCGTAGTGAACGTTATTAGTGACGTCCTTCAAGTCTTGGAGATGTGTGCGTATGATCATGTTACGAAGTGCGATAAAATCACAGTGTTCCAAGTTTTCCACTTCGGCAATACCCCAGGGGTATTTCCGGCCGCGGACTTTCTTCCCGTCCACTTCTATGACCGTGTTCGAGCCGACCACAGCGAACGGCACGCGTTCTTTAAGCGACTTGTTCAGTTTGTGTTCTTCGTCGTCTTCGGAGGTGTCTGGGAACTCGTAGATTTTGATCTTGTTCTGGGCGATTTCATTGAGGATTTGCTTCTTGAAGAGGGCGCATTCGTCAGACGTGAGCGTGTCAGCCTTTGCAATAATGGGGATAATGTTCACTTTATCACATAAACGCTTCATAAACTCTATATCGAGGGATTTTAAGCCGTGTCCTGACGGTTGGATGAAGTACAAGCAACAGTGCACTCGCTGATCGGGGATTTGTTTTCTTGTGACGCGGGCTTCCGAGTTCAGATAGTCCTCGTATTTGGACTCGATGTATTCGATAATGGGGGCCCAGCAGTTGCTGTTGTCGACGGCGTCGCCGAAGCCGGGAGTGTCCACCATGGTAAGGAGGAGGTTTACGCCGTTTTCCTTGAGCATGACTCGGGTGGTCTCCACTGCGACTGTCTTCTTGAGGCGTTGAGTCGGCCCAGGATAGTCGGTTGAGTTGTAGATTTCGGTGAGAAACATCGAGTTGATTAGCGTTGACTTGCCCAAGCCCGACTCCCCCACCACCATGAGGGTGAACTCGAAGCCCTTCTTCACGGCTTTTCGGTACACCTGGTTCGGTAGATTCGCAAAGCCGACATATCCGTCCAGTTCTTTGAGTTTAGGCCGTTCTTTGACGATCTCAGGGGTGGATTCCTTGCTGTCTTCTTTAGCGGGTTGTTCCGGGGGTGTCTTTGCCGGGGGTTCTGGAGGTTTGACCCGGTTAGAGTCCTTCAAGTCGGTGGTGGAAGTGAAAAACATCTCGCGTTTGGTTTGGATTGAAGTTGCCTCGCTTCCGTTGGTTTGTGTGGTGATGGTGCCGTTTGTGGGGCTTTGCTGGTCCATGAATTTCTGTCTCATGGCTAGTCTGTCCAGGCTTGAGAGACGGTAGGAACCCCCGATGCTGTCCTTGTCCCTATCTCGGTTTAGACCGCTCCCGGCATTGAAGCTGGAGGTGTACTTGGGAAGGGTGGGTGGTGGCGTGGGTTTGTTCTCGGAGTTGCGGTTCAGAAGGGCGCTGCTCGAGGTGTACAAGTAACTGCTGGGCATGATGTTGGGTCTGGACTTGATGGTGGCAGTGGCTTGCGTGGTAGGGGCAGGTTGAGCATTCACATTGTTGGCACTCATTGTGAGAAGGACCTACACTGCCATTGTTATTCACTCCACGATTTTTAATGTCAGATTGACAGTTGGATGCCGGGTGTGAGTAATGTTTGCTTGGTCAGCCACGCCCGTGGCGTCTCTTCCGCTACACCTAAAACAGCCCCAATGAGGCCCTGATAGCAAAGATAAGCGCTAATATTACCGATAACGACTCGACTTTACACCGGTTTATCACTATTATCACATGCGGGACACCGTCACTCCTAAACAAGTTTAACTACAACTTTGGTTTGCTTGTGCTTGTTGAGGCCAGATGGCGAGGTTTGGCGCCCCTCTACACCGCCTAGCGAGTCGTCGTAGTGGGAAAAAGGTGCAATCGACCAGAGGAGTCGTGAACCGTTTGGGGCGAATTGCCGTTCTGCGCACAGCTCAGCTCGGGACAGAAATCGATAATGAAGACACGCACATTTCATAAAACCAATGGCGATATTTTTCAAATGAGACACGTTTTGAATCATAAGCGGGTTTCTGCACGTGCAGCGTGATAGGAGCTTAATTCGACAGGAAAAATAAACCGGTCCTTAATTCGAATAATACAATGAGTTCGGCATTGATTCGAGCACTGAGACCCCTTTGTGGGTTTATTTTTAAACCGGGGTTTGTATGTTGTCGACGGATACGACGTTTCATTCAAAAAAACACATTTTTTGTACGAATTCAAAGTCTGATGATGATTTTGTTGATCGACTGGTTGTGTATGGTCAAGATCCTTATTTTCGGACGAGTGCGCAAAATCATCTTCAATTTAAATATTTAAAAGAATACGTTATTATACGTTGGCACAAACGATTTGTTAATATTTTTTCAGACTGAACAATTTAACCGAGAAGGTGGCAACAATTGATAAGACAGCATAGATTAAATTAAATTCGAAGTTATTGTCATTCCTCAGTGATATTCAATGCGGAGAATGAACACATATAGCACGTGTGCGGAAATCTTTGCATGGTGCTTTAAATGTGGTGAAATTTATTGCTTTTCACTGAAGCCATTTTCACCTTTTTCTGTTTAATATAAAATAAATAACAATAGAAATGCCTAAATGGCTTTGTACAATAGGTCAGGTCAGGTCAGATCAGATCAATAAATTAACAGCTGATTTTTTTTGAATGTTTATGTGTATTTAGTCTGTGAGTTACAAGGGTGTAATCTATCGAGGGTGTAATCTATCTGAAATCGTTCAGAGTCGGAAAATTTGGAAAAAAAAGTTATCTAAAATGAAGTTTAGTTCGTTTTTTTCTTTGTAAAGTTTAGATTGCCAAAATTTGCAGCATTCGTCTATAAGTTTATTAATAGTATCATCGGCAATAAAAATTTACTTCTTTATAATTTTTATTGTAAGGACCTGTATTTTCGAAGTTTGTTATTAATTTATTAAAACAATGTAATAATAAATTTTGGGGAACGTATACCCTAAAGATGATGTTCATTTTGTTTACCTGGTAAAGCTCAAGACTTCGACCTAAGTTTAAACTTTAAAAATTTACTCAACAACTAAAACTCGGAAATCATTTTGATTTCTTTTGATCGGTACCTCAATCCCCACTATCATCTCATAAATTTGCCACATAACTTTTATTAAAATCACCCAGCTCTAGAGGCATAAAATTTAGTTGTTATCGGTCAAAAAAGAACATGAGGGTATGCTTTTTTTTGATAGTATAATACTTGCATAGTTCGCATATTTAACTACATACAGTCGCTTCAATTTATTCTTTTTTTTTTCTTGTTTTCTATCAATTTCAGAAACTCAGCAGATCTTGGTAGGTCCTTGTTTAACAATATTTTCAATAAAGGTTTTTTTTCAGGACCATTTGGAATGTTTCACACTGAATTATGTGTTTCTTGTAGAATTTTGATTGAATTTTTAACGAAAGGAAGTTCAACAATTTCTAATCTACCAACCTACAAAAATCCATTAAAAATTTTACAGGAAAAATGGTAGTATAGTAATTAATAATTTTGTTGGCTGTTAGTGAAAAGGAGAATATCTGAAACTTTAATGCAGTCTCTCATTCATGGGTGTGGTAAATCACATAATTATTGTTATTATTCACTCGCGACTTGTTCACTGATGAGAGATAATATGTTTACATTTTGTGGTGGCATTTTGTAAATTAAAATTATTATTGTGTTACATTTTGTAGCAAAAACAATGTTAACAAAGCAAGTAGTGTTAATTTATTACTCTTTCACATGCCGAAATCACCCGCCTTTGAGTCATGTTTTGCTATTTAGTTGGCCAGTGAGTTATGAAAGGAGAGTTACTCATTTTGTCAACATTTGGAATTATGTACATTATTATGTTTTGTAGCTTGGCTGTATTCGCTAGAAACAAGTAAACATAAACCTACAAGTAATAACAATAAACACGTTATTACATTACAAACTTATTAATTAAATCCGAGCATTAATTGTGAGTTTCCTGTCGGTAATTGACTAATTTATTTTAAGGAACAGGGAACACTCCTATTAGCAGTAAAGATTGAATCAGAGCGCAAAACCGAGAGTGTAGTAATGACAAAATTAAATTGATTTTTACATTTCTCTTCATCCATGAAGAGGGTTTTCTATTTTTGAAATAAAAAAACTGTCCATAGTCATCGAGCTATTTCTGATTGTTATTTTTGTTCCAGGTGAAGACAGCGAAAATGCATTTGTTTACGTTTATCCAGCTGATGTGTTTGGTTGTACTTTGGACGGTAAAATCGACAGAAGCATCATTGGCTTTTCCCTTCTTTTTGATTTTAATGGTGCCATTAAGAAGCTACTTAACTCGTATATTTTCACCAAGGGAGCTACGAGCGGTGAGTTTGTTTTTCAACACGCCCTTGAATGCGTTTCTGATAACTTATCATTCGTTGAGAACTAATTCTGACTTATCACAAATTCCACAAACGTCCGGTTGATTGACTGCTGGGGTTGTACACACGAGTGAGTCAACCACAAATAAAAACACCTGAAATCTTACAAAGGCGGAATCGGACAATTTTACGAAACTTGAGTTAGATACATAAAAAAAATGAAGGAGTAATTTATTCAAATTACCCCCTGTGCTTTTATGAATAATTCATTATTTTTTCAATAAAAGATAAACCGCAAACGCTTGAAATTTTAGAGATTTAATTACAGAAAATTTCCAGTGATACCGTCTGGGATGGTGCCTTGAAAGACAAATTTCATTTGTTACGGAACATCGAACTCGACGTATCCAAGGTTCTCTTTTGTCCTTCGTTTTATTTTACTTTGAGACATGCGATAAGTCTGCGTTAAGATTATGTTTCGCATTGTTTCTTACTGTAATTAGTGGCGTTGCAGAAAAAACACGGAAGCACTTGGATAACAATAAAAAAAGGACAAATAAGTCATTTGCTTATTCCTACTATAAATTATGGAATATTTTATAATCTCTATTGGTTTAACACAAATTGATTGCGTGCAAAGTATAATTAAACAGTAGGAAAATATTAAAATCAGCATATCTGCATACAAAAGGTTGTGTAAATCAATCCAATCGTTGACACACACAAGAGCCGCTCTGTTTGTATCTCCGATTTTTTTCGTCTTTGACATTCGTTCGTTATAACTAATTAATTCGCAGCATGGTGATTTGTGGTCCTTAATTATTTTCACTCAGATAATGTTGCGATAAACAAAAACAAAAATAACATACCAATGTGGCTTAATTATGATAACTTAAATTCAGTCCGCCAGACATTCCTATTGCTTTAAATAATAAGCGCATTAATCATTTCTTCCAAATACAGTGATTACAGTTAGGTGCGTGCAGACATGTACTTAATTAGCATAATAATTGTCATTTAGTATGGTTTATTTTTTATTCTATTTCTATTGATCATTGAAATGTTTTCCAGCAGTTATACGTTCCAAAGAATAAAAATAGCGAGACACACGTTTCTTTTGTTGTTAGTACCTGCACCAAAATACTCCAGTTTGTTTCAAAACCGCATTTTTGATCTATAAATAGGTCCCCACGGAACCTTTTACACAAACCCTTTAAATTGCTTCGAATGTAATGTTTACGATATCGCTAAACATGTGGAAAAACAAATGTTTGCTTCTGGCTAGCGGAAACAGCAGTTTTACACTTGTTTTAATTTTTTTCCTAATAGATCTTGTCTCAACAAGGTTTTATCATTGATTAGTGTCATAAGTACTCATAACGTAATTTTCTATTTATATTTTGAGATAACAATAACTGATCCTTTGGATGATTTATTAGAATTGAAACTATTGAATTATAATTATAAATATCGACAGCGTTGATTTTTCCTATGTCGAACAGACGCTCTTTGTTAATCTATAACTGATAAAGTTGTTTAATTATTTCAGCTTGATGGAGACCAACCGGATGCCGATGACGACGAACCCGACTTCTATGCGGAGGCACCACTTCCTGGATAGGAACTAAGTTACTTAATGAGTACATTTCCTTTATTAAAGGTATACTTCCTAATTCTGACGATAACACTTAAAGAATAGGTTTTAAATCGAGCGGAAACTTGATATTTTGTGATCTATTTACTGCAAACGGAATTTTTTCCACGACCTCTGATATCGTTTCAAATGTTTTAGTCTAGATATTTTCTCAAGACATCTTAATTTAGCTTTAGTTGTTTAATTATGTATAGTGGTGGATACGTAAAATATCGATTTCTATATCTTAAAATTATTATAAAACAGTATTAGTACTTGTGCCCATATCGTTTAATGAAGTGTAAACATTCGTCATTTCAATATCCATTTGATCGTATTTATTAAATTGTGAATTTGTTGCACGATAAGTGCTTTGTTTTGTTATGGTTTGTTTTGTTACGTAGACATTTTTAACACACTTTTCTTGTTAAGTTGGGTAAAAATTTGGTTGTAGTTCATATAAAGTGCAGTGTTTTTCTGCAGTTTGTATATTCTGTTCCAATTTTCTCGAGAGAAGTAAAATTAAAAATACAAAATTGTAAGAATAGGTACAAAAATTAGCCAACTTAGGATAAATGAACCACGGACTGTGGCGTGGTGTTTTTCCAAGTTTTTCCTGATAGAGTTAGTTTGTGTAAAGGTTAACTAGGTATTACTAGACGACTGTGATTGGAACATGGCTCACTAAGGTGCGGTTTAAGAAATTAGTTGCCTTTGTAGTACTTATTATATTCATTAGTTACATCGAAATTAGCTTCTACGTTAGTTGAAAATTGTACAAATGAGGAATTACACTCAGGGTGACTACATGATACAATCGGCTTTAATTTCAACAGACTTAAACGTGGATTAATGCACAGGGGATTATGTTTGTATTTCGGAATAATAGGCATAATTTATGTATCGTGCAGTCAACCTTTTTAAATCAAAATAGATATTACAAATTGTGGTTGATGAATAATGAGTTTACGATTCGTTGACTATAAGAGATGTTTAACGCAAACCCTCAATACAGTATTTTCTGAGATTAAACTTAAAAAAGTTTCAAAATTCTGTAGAGTAGTTTAATCAGAAACTTAAACTTGAATAGTATTCTAACTGTGATTAAAAATGTCTATTCTATTTCTATAAATGAATAACAGTACAGCCGTGTTTTATTTCACCCCCATCCCAGTTTACTGATTCGTAGAAACTCGCTGGTACAACCAGTTTTGCTCCACGACTTTTAATTTTTGGAGTTATGAATTTTTTTTAGTGAAAAAACAATAAAATGCGTCAGTAGCCGGAATCGTTGCCCTGGAGCGACTCCAAGGTTTAGACTAAAAAAATAGATAATTTCAAAGGCTATCTGATGCTTTTTTTTATTAAATGTTGCAATTTTCACTTTTCAAGCGTCGATTACAGTGAGACTATTGGAATTAGCAGTGCAAAATGTCAAGTTCTATCAGAACCGATGTAAAATTAAATAATCATAAAAATATAGATATAATAAATAGATATAATCATGGTAGATCACTAGCCATATCACCGGCTTGCAAACACATATACTCCAAAACCTTGGGTTAAATTTACTACGCGGATATAAATGATTTT
This sequence comes from Tribolium freemani, assembly GCA_939628115.1. Classification (NCBI taxonomy): domain Eukaryota; kingdom Metazoa; phylum Arthropoda; class Insecta; order Coleoptera; family Tenebrionidae; genus Tribolium; species Tribolium freemani. The sequence continues at coordinate 9,835,036 of OW626785.1, read as the reverse complement.
GGAAAGCACATCTAAGGAGATGGCCGCTTTTGGAACGAATTCAAATGTTCTGACTCTAAATATCATGCGTTTTAGCTGTGTCCTAGCCAGTTTTGGTCCAAACCTCTGGCACCCAATGTGTAAAAATGTGTAATGAATATTTTTATGGAATAAAAACCATTTCGTAAAATTGTGGAGATGGCCGGTTTTGGAACTAGACGACTCATATGTACTCATACAGAACCTCAAGGAATTATTAGAGGAACATGGTGTACAAACGAGGTAGAAAAAGCAATTGAAAAAGGTTAAAAATAATAATTATTGATGAAGTTCGGCATTCTCAAAAAAATCGAGTTATTTGTTCAAAGGATTTGTAAAAGCATTTATGAACATAATGTTAGAGACGAGATTGTATCATTTTTCTTATTCCCTTGTTTGACTTTATGATTGTGGGTGTCAGAGACGGGGAATGATATAAAACAACTTACTTAGTTTTTTTAATAAACAGTTAAGCTATAAGTTAATTTACATCATTCCCAATCTCTAAGACACCCACAATTAGAGACAAGTGAATGGAGAAATGATCAATATCATTCTTGGTGAACAACAATTGCCTAAACATATGATAATCCCATACGAATTTTTTTGTCATTGCCCATTAAAGTTGATAAGGCTGCAAAACCATCTCAAATGCAGCCTCTAATAGAACAGTTTCAGAAATTACAGGTAATTATTTGAAATCATAGGTATGCTCAATTAATAATTTGAATTTCTAGACTTAAAGGGAAACTGGGATATTATTACTCTTAAATACGATATTATTACTCATGACCTAATGTTATTATAATAGCTATGTGTAATAATAGCTATGTGTAAACTTGGCTAGTTTGTAAACTAGCCAAGCCGTTTGGACGTTGGCTATTTTAAATAGAAAACGTAATTTACAGTAATTTCAAACGTTTTTATCTCCCAAACGCAAAGAGTTAAAACTTTTTTGTAAAGCAACTCTAGATTCAGAATTGCCTGAACATACACACCTTTCCGGTGGGGAGCGAGTTCTGATACAGGCTGTATACAAATAGCGGCTAGTTTGTAAACTAGCCAAAATTCTTGGTTAATTTACTTGAAAGATAAAATGGAAATTTATATTCGCATTTTAATGATAGTAAGTCCAAGTTGTCAGAAGGTTGTTTATAAACAAGATAAAACATCCATTGTTTCAGTTAGTTTATAAACCCGACCCGGTAATCAAAAATAACAAGATCTCATAACTTCAGTTTTCTTACTAAGTTACCCAGCGAGTTGGTTAGTTCGTCAACTAGCTAAAAGCTAAAGAATTGGATATTTTGTGATTTGTGTTACGATGAAGTATGGTTTTCATATTAGCCAGAATGCCTCGAATAATCTACTGTAAACTATTCAGCTATTTTATCTTTCAAGTAAATTAGCCAAGATTCTTGGTGAGCTTGTAAACTAGCTGCTATTTTAGTTGGAACTGTGTTTTCTATTAAAATAGCCAACGGTTTGGCTAGTTTACAAACTAGCCAAGTTTACACATTAGTCGTATATACTTCATTTCAGTAATTCAGATGTATTTTTTTTTTTTTTTTTTTGGTTGCAATAAAGATGCATAATATTTTTCAGTGATTTTTAAATGTGCTCCTTTAATATTTAGTGATCGAGCATTATTTCCCTCTTCAATCTAAACATTTTGAGAATGTTTGTCAATATACCCATATTGTTTTTAAATAATCGGTTACTGATTGATTAAAATTCTTGGACTCATCAGGGGCAATACCTATCTAAACATGTAAAAAAAGAAGTAATAAAATAAATAATAATCTAGCTAAATTTCTTGGGCTGTAATGCATTTGTAGACTAAATTTACATGTTATATGATAAATTTCTTGAACAAACTTGAGCATCAGGGGTTTTTAAGCTAGATCACCAATTACTTATGATTCTCAAACATCAAAAAATCGAAACAATTGACTTTGTTTCACTTTTAACAACTCGATAGGGTTGTAAAAGCATAGAAAAGTCCATAAAACTTTGGTAGAATGAGTTTAGGAAATTTTTTTATTTCTGTGAAAATTTTAAATTTTGTGAAAAGCTGATACAATAGAATGCGCCGTAGAATTCACTGGAGCAAACCGTTTTGCTCTACGACTTTAAGTTTTTGAATTATGAATATTTTAATCATCCACCATTTTAAAATTAAAATAAGCTTTTAAATAAGTTCTCGAGTAATCTAGTATTGTAAAATAGTGGTATAATACGCAAAGCACATCAAAATCTATCAAAGAGGATGGGTTTTAATTGATTTTGAGACACTTTCAAAATCGGCCATTTTCATAGAAATTATTGACAAAGTCAATTTTTTATTTTCTCAATGACAGTAAGACCTAGGAGTAAGACTATGCGAAAAAATGGAACTATGATGGTAACCTATGTAAAATGATCCGGGGAATCGATTGGCACCGAGAAAACCGCCAAATTCCCAATAGTTTTTTAGTTATGATTTTTTATTTTACCTATTTTTGCTTTTATTTGCAATTTTTTCGAAATCTATTAGTTAGAAAACGATTTTCTTTTTTGAAAGAGATAGATAATTAAAAGAGCTTTCCAACGGTAATAAACTTCATAGGGGTACCTCGAATAGTTCAGGAATTATTGCTCGATTTTTAGGAATGTAGCAGTTGGCAACACATTATACAACAAGGTAAGTTGGTTGCCTAACCCCTGATTGCAAAGTAACGTTCTAATAATCAACTTATTTTTTGTGTTAAAAGGTCCAGTCGGGACAGAATTGACATAAACACGTTTCTCTTTAAACGTACAGTGTTGATTTCCGCAAAAAGAGTTTTTATGATACAAATAAGGGTATTAAGCAAACACAAAAATGCCCTTATTTAATACTTTATTCAAATGGCTTACTCTGGCATCTCTCCGCCTGGAACAAGCTAAAATTCGGAATTAGTTTCAAGAACTAATTAAATACAATATGGCATATTGGACTTAAATACGAAACAAAAAGTGAAATACCATTGTTATATTGTTTCCATTAAGCAGAATTTGATCCAATTTGGTAATTCTTCTTCCTTCAGGCGTTGTTTCATATTCCGTTACATCCTCCAATAACATATTGACAAAATCATCAAATCCTAATAACGTCCCCACAATTTCCTTATCATTTTTCATAATAATATGGATTCTTGATCCTATACACTTATCCACAAGTTCTACAACAGAAAAAACAATTTAAATAATTGCTGAATGCTCAAACACCGGCAGATAACCAAAAAACACGTTAAATTTATGTTTATGTTTATGTTTGCTTTACTTACCTAATGGTAGCAAGGTGGAAGAAGAAACAGGCATCGAAGTCATTCTGATCGTGAGATAATGCGTTCAAATAGTTAAAAAAAGTAATTGAAACAACTGTTTACATTATTTTACAAACAGCAAAAAAGTAATAAATTTGACAGATAATAGGATTTTGACAGAATCTCAATGGCGCTAGTGTCGCAGCTAGAGCAAAAAGCACGAGCTAGGACTTACGTCACGGTACAGAACAATTTAATAAACGACCAAAATAATGCTTAACACAATTACTAAAAAATGTTGAGACGTTTATTAATATTCTGCCGCCTCATGAGTACATTTTCACTGTGTGAAATGCTGAAATTGTTTTAATATTTTTATTTCATTTTGGGCACGCATGTGCGAGCTTGCGCCTCTTGTAGTGTGACCGGTCATGCGCCTTCTGGCTTTCTTCGGTATTTCACTCGTTTGTCGTTTTCCTCAAATGCCGACCGAAGTGGGAGTCGAGTGTGTTGTAGTTGTAGGTTTTGTGTTTTTTTGTAATAAATAATCGTATTTTAAGTGAACTTGTGTCTAAAATCGTGACAATAATGTTCGTGGAGTAAATTTTGGAATTTAAGATCATCTATTTGTAATAAAAGGTCAGTATACTCCAGTTAATTGAAACAATGGTGTTATTTTGGTTAGCCTATATTTACGTTCTGTAAGAGCTTTATACCCCTACACATTGATTTATTCCTCTTTAATATGATTTATAAAGCTCTATTTTTATAACACGACAGCTCAAGAGCTTATAATTTATATCAGGGAATAAAGGCTAATTGTAGCAGAATGTGAATGCTTAGCTATTTTTACATTCTTGCTTTATTTCTCAAGAGTTTTTTTCTTTTATTTATATTCGTGTTACAGTTATCTTGGAAGAGTTCAGTTGCCCTGTCCGTGCTGTTTAAATAAACACTCACATTAAAATGCTACTAACAGCAAACAATATTGTTCTATTATGATAACTTGACCACTGTGGTTGACATTATCATTATGTGGATTATTATAATAAAATTGTGATTAGACACGACCGATATACCTATGGGAATAATAAACATTCTTTGAATATACCGCTAAGAAGGAATGTGGCCAGGAAATTCCTGAAAGAATTTGTATTAATCATATTCTATTTTTCTCAACTTTCCTCACACAAAATGTTTATTTCCACAGATTTTTATGAAGGATTGAAGTTCACATTAGTTTTAATGTATTCCAATATTTGTTGTGAAAGAAAGTAAACTCATCTATATTTCCCTGAAAGCTGTTAAGAAAATGTCAAGTGGATTTCCACATTTTTACTTTCAGCACATTACAGGTAAACAAAAGAAGCAAAAGCAACCAAAAAACATACAGATGACACAGACAATATCCATACCGTTGAAATGGTCATTTTTAGATATACTACCTAACACAAGTTATTTATTTATTCATGTCAAACGCAAACTGTTTTGTTTTGGTCGTAGAGTGTGGTTAATTTGTGAAAAAAAGAGTTTCTTGTTTTAAATACACTTGTTTTAAATACATATTAAGCACAAAAACTACAAAATATGTAGTGATTACTTCCAACACCAAACATAGGAACTTAGACACTTTGCTAACCAGTATAGTGTTTATAAAACATGACGTTGTTTACCTAAATATCAACGCGGAACATAAATCTATAAGTGGGGAATATCAACACTGATGTAGAACTATGAATAAAATTTGAATAATTTTGATGTATCGATTTCAGCATTGTGCATTATTTTATTACCGATGCTAGAACGCATATCATGAGCATGAAATGCAGGAGTGGTGAAAGTAATAACTTTGACAATAACTGTAGAACGCATAATAGGATGAACTTAACGGACCAGCTTCGATATAAAAATGCCATGATATGTTTATACAAAAAATACGCTTTAATACTTTAGTGTATTCTAATTCACACTATGACAACAAAGCGCCAAAATACTTTTCTTTTTACATGATAAATTTCTCGTGGCTTCCTGAAGGTAAGTCTGCTAAAATGTAAACTAATTACCACACAGAATTCAGCGTTTGCTGTTAAATATGTTTTCTCTGTGTATGTGAATTTTTTCGGATTTTTTCTACAATTTGTGACTAATTAATATTAAGTCGCTGCACAAAAAAACTTTTTTTTCTTTTGTAATTCTAAAACAAATGAAGCTTAAATGCTATTTTGTGCAAAAAATTATATTCTAGTACTTCGTATTTGCTTGAGATTGATGTGTGGAGAACCAAACATAGAATCCAAATGCAAAATACCTACATGAACATATTTGCGTTTTATTTTTTGTAGGTGTCGTATTTCTAGCTATAATACATACGTAACTACATTTTTTAAATAAAGAATATTTTAAACTATATGTACTAGTGGTTTAACTAATAAAAACAGCTGTTACTGAAGGAAGAGAGAGACAAAAAATTACGACTTTGCCTTCCTGTATTTAAAGACTGTTAACAATAATGAATAAATCATTTTATAATTGTCCAATATTTAAAAGAACATGACATGCTAGGAACAAATACCTACATGAAATACTGATAATTAAAAAATAAAGATAAACCTGTAAGAATAATAAAAAATATAACTACGAGTAGCTTTCTTGCTTTCAAACCGTAAATTAAAGAGTGGACAAAAAGAGTAGAGTAGGTAAGTACCTATTACCTATAACAGGGTTATACCTACTTAAGCTTAGCTACAATATCTATAACAAAGGGGGCTTAAATTATTTTCCAAGTAGAGCAGTACATTTTACGAATATAATATGTAGTATGTAAATCAGGAAAATTGACCCTTCTAACGATCAGGAACTTTTATTTGCTAAAAATCATTTTAGTTTGGCGTAAATAAAAATATTAGATCCTATTATTCCTATTCAACAATAGACAATAAATTTACAAATTTCCTTGTTGGTCAAGATCCAAAATCCCGTTAGCTTAGACTGAAGAGGTGTTCAAACCCTTTTCTGAAATTCTCCAACTCAGATCTAATAAGGAAATGATTCAAACTTTAGGTACCTTTGAATTAGAAATGATTAGAATAAAAAATTGCAGCGCCTTATTTTAAAGGAATTTTACCGCATGAATTTACCTAATGCGAACCTCTTGTTCATTTAAAGGGTGATAAAGGCTTGAGTTGGTTTGACAGATATTTTTTGTTTGTAACTTTTTATTCGAAAGATTTTTCTCTGGTCATTCATATGCAAAAAATTGGATATGTTGCAAATTAATTATAAATATTTAAAGCCAGGCACAACGCAAACCTATAATTTATGAATAAAAAAAATTGCCCATTGTACAATGTCATCTTTATCATTCAACACCCATTCGCATACTCGCCGTGAGAAAGTTTCCCAGAATTGGCACTAACGTATTGTTGGTATGTTCGATGTGCCAATAATTATTTATTGTTTTGTGTGTAATGGCCACATTGTAGTTATGGCCGTTTCTGTTAAGCACTCGACAATTAATGTAATTGTTTGGCATGCAGTTTCCTTGAAGTTACATTAAATAGTGATGAACTTGTAATTGAAAATCCGCCACCCTTGTCTGTTCATTGACCTTTCAGCAACCCTTTCAGGAACTTCAGCTTTTCCATCACCTGCTGCATAAGCTTGCCGTTGATTTGGTCATTAGTTTGCGATCGATGTTTGGCAAATTAATTTGATTCGTTTTATTACTTGTGTTTGTACTACAACGTTGCTAATTAATTTTAATTTGCATTCATTGGTTGAAATGGTCCTGTTTAAGTTTAACTCGCTACAGTCACATAAATAAGATCTAAATAATTTAATACTTTGTGGAAAATTAGCTCGTTAAAATCAACCAGTAAGAGCTGCACCTCATTTACTTTCATCATAATAAATGGATTAAAAAATGGAACGCGTACAAATTATGTAAAAACAATGATGAGTTTGTTCACCTTTTCGCACAGTTTCTCATTAATTGTCATTCTCAAAGTTTCAGAACATTTTATTCGATATTCAATTGCATTCTGTTTTAACTTATTACTACAGTGGCCCAACTATCCTCGGTTTATTTCCACTTTTCATAAATTGCCAAAAGTTGGGCAATAACACTCATAACATTGTGTACTGACTGTTGTTTAACTTTCTCCAGGGGTTGACCCAAAGGTTATTACAGATGTGCAAAATAATCAGTTTTAGGCTTTATGCCTCCAAGTTATTCTGACCACGGCCATTTAATCACAAGTTTTATTAAAAGATCGATTTTAATAGTTGGGGGAATCGGTTAACTTGCTGGTGTTTCAGAGCTTATCAGTATGGGTGCTTTATGATAAAGCTTTATGTTCACATGGGACTCTGTGATCTGCAATAACAAACTATGAACACAATTTCCTTTTGAGATTCTCAGCGTATTTTGTAGTTACATGTCTGGATTTGCATATGCAAAGTGATAGTGAATCCAATCTTCCAGGCTTTTAGTTTTTGTCGCGCTATTAATTGTAACACGATGCAAAAAAGACTCGGATTTACACTGCTTAACACTTTTTTGTTATTACTGTATTAACGTACTACAACTTTGATTAAAAAGCACTGGCAAAAAGGTAGCAAAACAGCAGCAATAATTCTTGTTTCTGTGATGACAAATTGGTAACACCACAATGGACAAAGCCATTTAACCAACACCTTTTTGCAATTTATGGTGTTGTGATTATTAATCTGCTGACACAATAAGTTCAATAAATCTCTTGCAAATGATCTGCATTCGTTGCGTTTTGCGTTAAATATTACATTCAACAGATTGTAGATCAGATCGTTCTGAACGATATTTAGATAAAAGCATAATTACCGTATAGGACGAGTTAATGTAGCATTTATGCTTCGTAGTTGCTCCAAATTATTTCCTTTTTGACAAATCGCTGGTTTCAAAGAACTGACTGATAACATAATTTGTCTGTGCCCGGTCTGTGATTCATTCCTCAAAATTAGGTGGAATGGAACAAGAGAAAAGACGTGGGTATGAAACGTGATAAAATGCACATGGAATTTTCTTAGAAAAAATTAATTTACTTTGAATGTGACAAAATTTAGTAAAGAATAGGCGTGATGTATAGGTTTTTCTGTATGTGTCGGAAATGTCATGCACGTTATTATTGAAATCATACTCCTTTTTTCAACCAGGTCCCATTCAGAATATTGATAGCTTTCTTCGGAATATTCCCTTTCATCTAGTATATAGTGCTGACCTAATTAAGAGCAATAACGACGAAGCTTCAAGCTTTTGTAGCATTTTCCTACTTGCACATAATTCAATGAAACACTTACAAAGGCGTCCAATTAAGTTTAGTCCTTAGCAAGGCAACCACTTCTGCCGATATCTAAGTTTATTTTTGCATTGTGCTGGAACTCTAGGGATTTGAATTATTATTTTTGGCTTGCAGCCATCTCAAGAGCATAAACAAAGGTTCTCTCACAATGACGAAGAACATGCAATCTTGGAAACATGGTAAAAAATATTGTAAATATAATTTTTAAACTGTGATTAAAGCAAACATAACTTTGATCTAGATTCACACAGTTGTTTTTACCATGAGATTATTGTAAACAAGCTTTGAAAACCTACTTCTACTTTGTGAAATAGCAACCCCTATTGCAGTGTTCATTTGCCAAATTTTAAATAGCTTTACGGCCCAGTTTTTAAATTTTATTCTGCATTGCAACACCAATACACAGTTTTATTTGATTTAGACGTAAACAGTGTTGCAGTTATCTTTTCAAGGAAACTGTTTCAGTGGAACAGTAAATATTATAATTTACCATGAGTTAAAAATGTATCCAAACAACGGTACAAGTGTGATTTGTTTACATGTAAAAACTAACTTATGCATGTTTACTAATAGAAAAAGTCTAATTCCTAGATAACATTTAATTGGCAGATTCTCCGCAATAAGAAAGTAAAATGATACTTTTGTTCGTGCCTTGAGAGATGTATTCAATCATATTTAGCAAAGAATGAGACATTGTATCACCGAAACTCCTTTTAAATTAGAGCTTTTAGATCTTCTTGATCAAATTGCCTAGAGCTTTTCTTTTTCTTTCGTGACTGAATTGGGATAATAAATTGACTTTATAACAGATGCGACTTCGGAAATACAATTGCTAGGTTTAATTATAGTTCTTAATAACACCATTCAGACGTCCTTCCAATCGTTTGAAAATGTAGGTAAAGAAACTATTTTTAATTAAAACCATAATAGCCCGATAAATCGAACCAAGAAAGATATAAACCGCGAAAAATTAATTTTTCTATCTGATTTCAAAAAGTCGGTCTTTATCAGACAGCAAGACATGACATGCATTGTGAAGCTGTCTCTTCTTGTCACGTTACTATTGAGTTTCGACAAGCTGCCAATCGATGCCATTATTCCGGTTCGAATAGAAATAAGATTTTAATTAAAAGTACTTAGGGTAAGATACGTCACATATGTTCATTAAGGAGGTATTTCCCTTTCCGGTGTGTAATGCGACTGCGCTTCACAAATTCCGATAGTGAAGACGACAGGCGTCACGACGCAGCAGTTCCTTTTTGTCCAAAGTGCGGATCTGCCGGAAAACGATCACAACCGTTGCAATCGCGAGATGTGAAATGTTTTTATTTTACAACATCTAATAAATTTACCTTTAATCTAACACACGATTTGTTATTTTGTGAAACATTTTCGAGCATCTCTGCAGCTTAAATAACAATGTTACGTGTAGCTGAATTGTCACACGTGGTTACTCCTTGCAGTTTCTTTGTTACGTTGCTTTATCCTTTCTAAATGCAAAGGAAGTTTTTGTGTTGCTGAACAAATTTGTTAATGATTGTTATTGGAAACATGTTACATATGAATATCAAAATTTACATGTTTATGGAATGCATAATTATAGGAAAAAGAGTGTGAGATGAAGGTTTAAATATAGCTGAGGCTTCTTTTTGGTATGTACATTATTGTGCAAGAAAACTCCATTAACATAAACCTGTTTTAATTCGTTAATTATTGTATGATGAAAACTTTTCGTTTTTCATGACTTGGTTAGGATTTGTCACTTCTGGAGCTTAAGTAATTAATAATTACTTTAGCTGGCAATTAAGGTAATGAGAACATTTAATCTTTTGTCAAAAACTAGGTCGATTTTAAGTACAGAGCCATAATGTCATAAAAATTAAAGCGAAGCAATGAATGCAATTTCCGGCTCCTAAACTATTTTAGGCGAAGAATTTTTTGCAGTTATTGATTTGAGGTGCAGTTAAGTGTCTTGAGTCGCTTAATATCAACACATTAATTGTTCACCGAAAGTCTCGATTTTCATTTGCGTGTTGAATTCCACATTATCATATTTGATGGCGTAAATAAGCGTTATGAAAACTCATCATTTCGGTAATCTGCTTAACTCGAATCGCTGAACTTGGAAGCTGAACAAGGAATAGTACCCCGTGGAAGTGCTATAAGCGAATTGGAGTATCGATTCCGCATTTCTGCTGTATTCTTTGATATGGCATTCCAGGGTAACGTCAGACAAGGAAAGCCTTCGTCCCTGTGTTCGTATTCTTCAAAACCCCAAACACGTGCCTAGCCAAGTTGCGAGTTTCTACAAATTTGACGCTTGGAAACTAACCCAAGTTTCAACAACTTTATTGCATTTTGATCAGTAGCTGTTAGGTGGATAATTTGTTTTTACTTAAACCGAGATTTCAGAGGGGGAATGTTAAATCTAATTGAAATAAAATTGCCTTTTAATATTCACTCGTGAACGCTATGGGCGATTTATCGAATTACTGTGATCAGAAATGTTTTCATCATATTCTAATTGTAGAACAATTATTAAAAGGAAGTTGTTTTTTGTGTTACCGGCTTTAATAGCGCTTGATTTTACCCACTTATCAATTTTTGCTTGTTGTTACAGTAAAATTAGGAACTGACTATTTGTTATTTTATTCGTGTAAATGCTACGCTGAAAATATGAATAACAGCCGGTATTTCCAAAAACTCTCAAAATAATTTCGCAAAAATAAATACACGTTGGCTAATTTAAATAAAATTAACTTGGAAGTGCAGTGGATCATCACATTTTTAATGGTATCCATGGCTAGTTCAAGCAGAACAGCTTCCACCTTCAGGACGAAGGCTGAAACTTCAGTAGGTTCCAGACGTCGTCCTCACAGTTGGCACAGTTCCATTGGGTCACCCAATACAGTTCACCGAACAAGACGTCTTGTTGGTAATTCATTGGTTTCTTTTTGTAAATCTGTTCAAATTAATAGTTTACTTTACTGTCGTGTTAACTACTTTTCCAACAAAAACACAGCACAATGAAAATTCGAAGACGTGGAAATAAAACACAAATGTGAATGTTTTCTCAAGGAATGCATTTACGAAAGAAACAAACTGTTGAAGTTGGGGGAACAGAATGTTTAGTAAATATTTCTGCACTTCTGTTTTTATGATAAATAAATGTACACAATGTTGTGCGGCCTGTTTTGAGGGAAACTTTTATTTAAATAACTCAGCTTTATTTAAATAACTTGCGCTACATCAGGATTAGATAATACATTGAGTATTTTACCAAATTCTGTTGAAAACATTGTACAATCGAACTGCAAACAATGAAAACTTTCTGTGATAGATTTTTCACACAAAGTATTGTGTCATGGTTCGGGGAATGTGTCAAACTTAGTTACTTTTACATTTTATTTTTGTTTCATAGGTTTTACCAGAATATCGTTCAAATGAATTCAAGTGTTATTTCTTTTGTCCTATTTATGAGAAACTCACGAGAAAGCTCGCAAGGAAAGCTTATTATAATAAAAAATTATTCAACAGCTATCACCGGTGACAGATTTATTCCAACCTGCTGCATGTCCTCAGAACATTGTCCTTAATTTTAGACAATGCACCTTTTTACGCAACCTATGTATATTATTTTTAGCATAAACGTCAGCTGGAATGATTTATGATTAATCTACAACACACAGAAGTGAAATTGGGAAGCGCTGACAGTCTATTTTTGGGGCGTAGATGATGTTTTCAAATCTTGTTATCGGAGGCGCAACATTTAATTGGGCTTAAACAAATTAGTTTATTAAACTCCCTTAATTTGCAGATTCATTACTCTGAAAATCGTGTTTGCTCTTAGTGAGTTTTACCACAAGTAATCTGACGTCGAACATCTCCTAATCCGCTTTACTTGTTTCAAGTTCACGATATGACAGAAATCAAGAAGCAATAATGCACGAAAAAAAGTTTTTTAATTTGGTGGAAAATAATTTGGAACGAGAATGAAATGAATGGATGGAAATTAATTGAATTTTTCCGTATTCAGCTTTAAGTGAATCTCGACTTTCATTTTTATTACGTAATATTTGAATGTGAAATGATGTGACTCGTTTATGTTTCGCTTTACCGTGAATGCAGATGCAGAACTGAATGCGACAATTTTCCCCAGATAAATTTTATTTAGTTCATTATGTAGCTCGTAGATGAAATGGCAAAAAACATCAAAGGCCTTCGCTTAATGCGAAATAATTTTATTTACCTAGCCAGTATTTACTGTACAATTTCTAAATCACTTAACAATTGATTCACCACCCTTTAATAAAATATCTTTCATCCCTTAATTAAAAATTCTCCACTTTAATTAGTTTCGCGATCGTGAATCTTTAAAGTTCCAAGGACGTTTTAAGTGTTCAACATCTGTCGGGAAACAAAACCTTCCTTATTTTCTATTCAACCCACATGTTACGTTCATTTGTGCTCGAGCGTTCGATCTTGGAGAAGATAATTTTTAGCTGGATTTACATTTGCATTTCCTCTTTTCTCTCTAAAGACTGTGACCTTTATGAAGAAAGGAAAATTAAAGACGTAAATCTCGGAATCTTTATGACACGGAGAATAAAACATTAAGCTCCTCTGAAATCCACTGAATATTATAATCCTGTCCCAAAACGTGTGACATTTGAATGAAATGAATTTTTTTCAGTTTATTCACCGCATACATAATTTAGCATTATTTGGGAATTAAATCGTGTGAAACATGTTTCACTTTTGGTTAGTAGGTATTGATCAATTTTCCGGTTCAAATTGCGCCTCACTTTTATTTTTATACAGGACGTACGGTGGTAATTGAACTGGAAAAGGTTCGTTCTTACTGTAAAGGCCCACATCCCAAAACGATAAAAATGAGACAGAAGTTAAATATTGATTTTGATAATTTAGACTGATCAGAAAATAAACACAAATCGTCTTTTTACTTTGCTCTCCTTTGACATTTTTAATCACGGCATATTCTTCACAAGCAATTTAGTCAGTGGCTATTTATTCGCATTTGACATCGATCGCTTTAAACGGTGTTAAGCGAGGTGTGAGGGTTATTAAACCTGCTAAGTAGTTGAGAGTGCTTCATCAATCGATTAAGTCTTTTTGTGACGTGAATCACCGCTAATTTCGTCTTTCTTTTTCAGCTCAAAACATGGATGGACAACGTGCTTTGGAACTGATGCCTCTATTGCAAGAACGGCTTGTGATTTTGACCGGTGGCCGTGACAGGCGTGGAGGGCCTGTGTTATCATTTCCTGCCAGTCCTCGCAGAGAACGTGCTAAACCGGAGGATTATAAACGCCTTTTGCAATATCTTATGTCCATTCCCAAGCAAGTATTTTTTTCCATCTTCACGTAAATTGATAATGCTGTTATGCAAAATCGCGAGTTATAGCTTTACCCACCCATTCCGTCTCTTTCGCTTCAGTTATTTCAATAGTCGTATTTCATCTGGGAACGTAATGGTCATTTTTGAAGCCTTCCCGGAACATAACTTTTGATCAGTGGAAACTTAAATTTTCCTTGCAGATTCGCGTTTTCCGCCATTGTTCAATTAGATCCAGTGTAACAAATCCTGTTACACTTTCTAAGCTATCTGCGAATAAATAACGGACATTATAATACGGTCTGTTTCCACTCAACGTTCTATAAAATGGTGATTAAATTATTTACTAAAATGATGTTTTCTCACGCAAAAAAGCAACGAGGAGAAATGTTTATTTATTGTAACATTAATATCGAGTCAGGGGAGTATGTTATTAAATTTACCAAGAATATTATGCATATGGTGCCCATATTTTAAATAACTATCAAGTACGTGCTTTTACAACACAATTAAAAGAAATTACGTCGAAAGTGTACAATCTAGATAAACGTTTTAAGATTGCGAATCCGGTGAACGAGTGAAAATCGATAACTTGGGCACACATTTTACCCATTTATTATAGTCCAGGCCTCTAAATAAAAATTTATTTACCAGAACTTTAGCCGAATGAACGCTTTTCTCAAGAGGAGCTTGAAAAATATTAACCACACAGAAAGATGGCTTTTAGTATAAAGTAGTTAATCTGCGGTTTGATCAACTATAAATGCTTCGGTTTTTAACAGAAAAACAAATTCAGAGAATATTAAACGAAAATGCCATGAGCCTATTTTAGTTAGATAGAGAAATGATCAGTTTTAACCATTTTGTTGATTTGTGAAGGTGATGTGACAGCACTTGTTATTTCAACTTTCATCTTGAGGATACGAAAGCAATTTTTCTAGGAGTACAATAAGTAGGAAAAACCTTGCTGTAGCAAATCTTTTCAAGCGCTTGCCCGCATATATCACAACGAATGGTAATATTTTTTACCCTTTCAAGTCGAAGAATATTCCCATCACACTGTACACAAGGGAAAAAACCTTTTAGCTTCTACCTTTAATGAATAAACACTGCACTTGGATTATAAAAGTTTCAAATCTCTTTGCGTACACAAGTGTATTGACTGATTTTATTGGCAACATTATTGTAGGAGCGTTTCTTGTGTGTTTAAACCATCAAGGACCTTTCGACCTTACGTTGTTGGAAAGTGCCGAAGACTGGACAGATAAAAAACATTACTCTTGTGTAAACTGTTCACGTCGCGTACATTAGTGGTGAAAGAAAGTACAATCGTTTAGTTGAAATTGAATACACGTTTTGTTTCGTTATTGCGAAGAAAAATCCAGGAAAACCACCATGGATATAGAACATTGACCACATGTAATGTAGCCATTTTGCCGATTTGACAGAAATTGTTGCAATAATTAACAACGTTGGCAGAGTGAAGTTTATTTTTGCAACTGTTGTACATTGGTCACGCACGTCGCTTGAATATTTTATTGATCTACAACAAATGGTTCTTTACGACGGTTGTGGGCTAATTGTGTATTGATTTCGTCTGTGAAAAACAATCTCGGTTTACTCTTAATATTTTATTCTCCACGCCCACCCACAATATGATTGATAGATAAACGAGCGACTACTATTAAGTGCTTGGTGTGGGATCAAAGGAGAATTTTTATGATCTTTCCAGAAGATGCAGACAGACTTTTGGAACACCTGGGCCCATGATCAAGAGTAAAGAACGCCTTTTGATTTAATTATTTTTATAATTTTTTTGTTATTTCTGTCTGTAGTCATAACCATGCCCAACAGTAGACAATATGCGATTGCTCATTAACCGGAAAGCCTATATATTTCGTCGATTTTCCAGTTGACGGTGCACAAAATAAGCCTACTTTATTTAGTTCCTCCTTAAAGCATTATTTTATTTTGATTACAATCAACTTTTACTGGCCAATTGTTTTGGTTATGCTTCATACACTTTCTCGTCTTTTACTTTGAACGTTACGCAACTTTGGAATGTAATTTTTATTTGCATGCAACCTTTGTATTGTATGTAAAGCAGGGCTATGACAGGTGTTGGACCATTTTTAATCAAATAACTGCACTGCTTTTTATTTTGTAATGTTTGTATCGTGCAGTTGACATATGGTATTGAAATTTTAGAAAAATTAGAATAGACTGGCATCGCTCAAAGAATAACATTAGAGTAACACCAAAAATCTATTATCTATATCCCATTTCAGTTCATTGTAGAATTTTGCAACAACATATTTGCATTTTTTGGAGTTTCTGGTGGGTTTTCTTGGCTCAAAATTTGTCGCTGGGATTTAGCTTAACATAGAGTTCTTTTCTTATACATAAACTCTCAATTTGTGCTTTATTTCACTCCAAAAAATTCAAATGCGCTGTCAAAAAATTTTACTATGAAATGAAATGGGATATATGTATGTATTTTATATAAAAGAATTTTACTGTTATGTCGACATTTATTTGAACTCTTTTTTTTTAAGGTCGTAATTCTAGATGCTTTATTACTGATAACTTGTTTTTTTCAAATATGAAAGATTGTGGGCAAAAAGGTTATTTTTTTACATAACATAATTTTGCAAAATAATTTGTCATTGTGTTATACAGGGTGTCAATAGTGGATTATTTCTGAATTATTTTAAATATGCAGCCAATAATACTGATTCCAGCTGACCAGATCGGTAATACTTAAAAAAAATTAAATGTTGATTCAATAAATGTTTTTAAAAATCAAACAAATTATCCAAGTGGGAAGTGCAATTAGTATTTTTGGTTGTATCTTAGGACCTGTCAGAAATAACCCACTATTGACTCACCCTGTAGAAAATCTAATTTAAAGAAAAATTTAATTTATGTAAAAAAATAAATTTAATTTTTAGAAATTAAAGAAATAAAGTACGGAAGAAATTGTTGGAAGACTTAACCAAAAGAAATAGTCTGACACAAATTATACTGTTATTTATTTACATGACCATGACATGACTTTACTATAATATTTTTTTCTAGTTTATCTAGTTTGACAAACTCATCTTTTTGCGTAAAGTTGACAGGATATACGATGGATGATAGATTTATCTTTCTGTAGTCTGGCCCAGCAAACATCCACCGAAATCTTGTAGGAATAATTTGATAGCTTTTAGTATGTTTTTAATTTTTTTAATGTCACGCTATCGTCGCCCACAAGTTTTCAAAGTAAACTTTGGTGGTATCTAGTTAAAATATGATGAAATAATCCTAATTAATGTACTCCCAGAAGAATCGTTCTCCCGCTGTTCGCCGAGAAAATGTTACCTTGCACTCATTTTTCGTAAAAACGTTGAAATAAAAGTAAAATTGTAATAGTGTTTCTTTGAATTGCTGGATTTATACCTATCTGCAATATCACAAGTTTGCAGCTTGCAAAATTTAAAAGTCTGATGGCTTGGCAACAACAAACAAGTTGCGGAAATCCACAACTTGCTGAAGATGGCTAGTCCATATATTGTTTTTTCAGATGTTGCAGCAGCTTTCTCATTTGAAACAATGCAACTTGCAGGTGAATATCTCACGTTCTGGGATGTCGCTCGATTTTTCTTTAGAAATACCCCCAAGCTGCCTCATTTATTGCCCACAAAGCGTTTTCGTTAAAATTTTAGCACCGCTAACGATTTGCTTTCCTATCTCTGAACGTGCTCTTCCTGAAACATGCATTCTGTGTTTCAGTGGTTTGAAGTCATTTACCACAAGGCATTAATCAAAGCATCTATTTCTCTGTGACATCTTGATGCTACCGGCTATTGTTCGGTTAGTTAATCATAGCTAGTGCTTAATTAAGCGCTTGGGTTAATCGTTGTTGGGCAACTTTGTAATTTGTTATCGATTAATTATTGTGCGATTGGTGTTTCCTATAAAATTTTATTGCAGAAGAACCATATGTTGCGTGTAGGTGTACCAACTATGCGAGGATGGGTTATTTCATAATAAAGCTATCAGAAATCGTTGTGTATTTATTATTACAGGAGCACCTGCAGCGAACATTGTAAAATATTTATACATTAAATACCCACATCGTTGGTCAATTTTTTGTTATTCTCTGTTGTTAAAAACAGTTCCGGAATTTTAAATTCGTGTTTTAGCGCAACCTAATAAAATATGGCAATTATTAACAGCACATTGTTCATCGGCCATGTTGTAAATTATATTCCCGTGCCTTCTGTTTATTTATCGACTAGTGTGGAATTGGTTCCCGGCAATAAAAATACATTTTAAAACATATTTTGTTACAAAAGAGAAGTGCTATTTGACAAAATGACGTCAATGCTTTGTAAATTAGTTCACGTATGACTGCTCCTTTTTGGGCGAACTTTGGTTATGAATTTAATTCGTTTCATTTTAGGATTTTGGGTTACGATATTTTACATACCACAGCCTGAATTTCAATTGAATCTGAATTTTTTCATTCAGTTGAATTAATTAAATTTTGTGCCAGTTTAATTGGGCCATTAAGATTTTATAATACGTTGTTACAATAAAATTTGCATCAAGTTTTAATAAATATGAAATTGAGACTAAATTTTACATATTCTCTAATTAGCAGCGCTACATTTTAAGTGCATTAATTATAGCGGAAGCAAACGAGGCAGCCAATTTTGTCAAGTTGTCCTTTTTCCGTGTGGAGAAACGTTGAACTGGCGTTTTACAACGTTGTTATATGCTTTATATAAAATAAAATTAATCGAACGAACCTGTGAATGATAGTCTAAGTTTGTAAAAAATGTATTGATTTATTTAAAGCCCTTTCGTCGAATTTGGAACGGTTGCGGGCAGACGAATAGTCTCCTCAAAGCAAAAGGAAGATTTTTATCATCGTCTAGACATGAACTTTCAACTACCAAGTTGTGTGTTTTGAATTTTTGTCATTTTCTCAGATAAGTTGATAAATAATGAATTCGTATGACATCTCACGTTTTTCGCTCTTTGGCAGGTATTTCCGAACGCATTTTAATAAACATCGGCGAGGAGAAAAGTCTGATTAATGAAAATTATTCACGGACATTACAAACTGGGTTTATTAGGTTGTTAAATTTTATTCACTTTTTCCAAGGATCAAAAATAACTGGATTGATAAAATAAGGCGTGATTTAATTTCATTTCACATTAGAGGAAAGGAAATAGCGAAGGCGTAGGCTTTGTGTTTGACTCCCAAAGTGCGTATTCTTGTCCCCGAAAATGTTTCTTAATCAAAATTCTTAAAACGTTTGTGTGATAATTTTTGTGAATATTTCGGGTATTTTGTTATTTAATTCGTTTGTATGTAATTTAATTTCATACTTCCGGTGGTGCCGGTTTTTGAATTTTTGGCTAAAGTACATTGAAACTTCACTAAAGCAATTAGGATATAATACCACACACCTTGTTTAAATCCTCTACGTGATAAAACTCCCAAAAATTAAACCAAACAAGCTTTTAATGAATGTAATTTCTAACAAAAGATGAAGTTATTGTTAAGCCATCAAAATTCAAGTCTGGTAAGAATAATAACATTTCCGGATAGCTACTGACATCAATACCGCGTTAAATACAATGGTGGTCTTCAACGTGAGTAAAAGTTATTACGTTCTCGATGCCATAAAAGGCTTAGAATTGCATACTGGGATAAGTGAAACAATGCCATATAATCATACAAATTGGTTAATAAATTACTCGAAAACATACAAATTAGCCGTTCATTGTGCAACGTCGTTAACAGAATTAAAACCATTTTGTTTGTGAATAATCCCTAATTTGGAAAAATTGTTACAGCGATGAAGCGAGAGCTTTAGGTTTCACAGTTTTGGTCGATATGCGAGGAGCCACTTGGTCTACAGTCAAGCCTATTTTAAAAGCATTACATGAGCATTTTCCACCTGGAGTCGTTCACCAGGCACTCATTGTCAAACCGGATAATTTCTGGCAGAAGCAACGGACCTCACTTGGTTCCCATAAGTACAAATTTGAGGTGTGTATGGGTTTTTGTCTAGTGTAATTATTCGAAAATTACAGGTTTTTATTTTTAACCGTTAGCGTATCATTTGTAATTACTGACATTCATCCCACTGTTAATATGTTTAATAACTGGATCGTGACAATTAGTTAAGGATTAGTTGTGTTTTTAGTATTGGTTTTATTCAAGCGGTTAAAATGTCAAGTCGGGTTTAAAAATTAAATGAAGGAGAAGCAGATCGTGTTAGAGGATCAATGCTGAGTTTAACTTAACGTCAGCGTCAATCAAGCACAAAATTGTTGTAGAACAAAATTTATATTTTTTAAAGTCAAGACAACAGTTTGACGCTGATAAAATTTGGCTTGCAAGACTTGAATAAATTATTACCTTGTTTTTTTTTAAAGTGAGTTTAATGATAGTTTTCGTGTAAACTTGTGCGTGTTATTAATGATTGCAGAGCAACTGGCACTTTGCTTTATTTTCAGACAAATATGATAAGTATAGAGGCCTTGTCGAAAATAATAGACACTTCGCAGTTAACGGCAGATCTGGATGGAACACTAAGTTATGATCATTCAACGTGGCTTGAAATTAGACTTGCCGTGGAAGAATTTGCGTGGCAAGCCGCCGACCTCTTGGACCGTTTAGATGATCTCCAGGAAGATCTCGCACGAAATGATTTCGCAGACGATGTGAGTGGAGCCAAGCACAAAATCGACCTCCACAACGAGATGAAGAAAAAAATCATGAAAGCTCCAGTGGAGGATATTGACGTGTTAGGTACGGTTTTTTATTTTTAAAATATCTAGGAAAATACAAGATTATGTTAATTCTTCAAGTGTACTGTTTTACATAATTATCAGAGGGGCGATATAAGGTATAAATAAAATTAAAACTTGAAGAGATTTCCGAGTTATTTACATACTGTCTTGTCAAAGTAAGTAACTACCTCATGTTTGGAAGTTTGAAAGTTTTTCGTCGTATTAAAAAAGTTTAATGTGTTGGAGTCTTGCAATTTAATTTTCATATTCGAAGTTTCTGTGTCGATAAAGTAAATCTGGAGAAAATTTAATGAACTAGTTACAGCCAGGAGTTGTGAGGACCTGCTAACCTATAATTTTAGTTTTTTCGCAACATATTTTTGCCAATGAAAAATAACGAGCCAAAAGTTCGGTAAATTGGGGTAATAACCAATTTGTTTGTGTTAATTAGTTTGAGCGCAGATTGTTATAACCACAACGTGTTAATTAGTTTTGTTCTAATGAAAACATACTCTTTATTGATTGCCTGTTTATCGGAACGAGTAAAAAAAATGGTTATAATTGTACATACTACATAAAATTTTGTTAATTTTAATAATTAATTTGTAGCATTTTGTATCAAGGTAGGGTAATAATATTTTCTAGGAATTTTTTTAATAAGAAAAAAATTTGTTGGTCATAATAAGAGTTCGCCTTTATTATTATACGTCATTCATATTATAACGATACAAGACAACAACAATAGATTGGCATACATTTTATCATACAAATAATAATTAAAAATACAATAGGTCTGCGTAAATTACAATTTTATTTTGCAAACGATTTTTTTGTGTCTCAATTAGGGAGAAATTTTGAAGCAAAACCTAATCTCGACACAATTTCACCTGAGGCAAAAGGTTAAATTGATATCACTCTAAGATAAATACATTACTATTACACAAAATGTTTCAGCAAGTTGATAAATAAATTTATTGTTCATCTTTCTGTGCAAGAATTTAAAAAATGCATAGAAAAATCGAACAAAACATTTTCTCAATAAATTATAAGAACACTGTCTAACTGAACAAATTGATACCTATCCAATTTTCTCAATTTTCATTTTACAGTGCTCAGCCACATTTTTCAATCAAACGCGCAATCATTTTGTAAAAATTCGCCAAAAATCATTAAACTGTGTCGAAAAATCTCTAATAACTTATGATTCAGTTTTTTTACATTTCATAGAACACATAATGAGGACTAACATTTTTTCCTTTATTCCACGATTAACATTTGTTATAATGTTACTATTGACGATAAACTTCCATAGCGAGAAGCTTTTATGCATTTTCTGTATATTTTTGTGCAAAACTGATAAAGCAGATTATGAAGAGAATTTATATTTTTGCCTTTTCAGGCGTTTTAAAGTGTTTTTGATCTAGGAACGCAATTATTGCTCGAAATTGCTTTAAAAATAAGCCAAAAAATTTTCAAATAAGTTCGAAAATAATGCAATTTTGTCTTGTTCGAGCGTATTACCAAATTTAGAGATAAAAACTAAGTTTTTCGTGTGATCAGGTCTAAGATGACATTTTCTTACGGTCAGAATTTTCACAAAAAAAGAGCTGAAAAATTAGTAAATTATGTCAAAAGTGGTGCTATTTTTGTATTTGTTAAATTTTTAATTTTAATTTTAATAAATTATTACATAGCTAATTATTAAATTGTTAGTTTGATTTTATTTCTTCCATCAGCTTTTTCGAGGTTTTGGTGTTTCAAAACTAATTGAATTAAAATCTGAACATGTAATATGTTATCACTTTCGCTGCCAAAAATTAACACTGAGATATTTTGCAACAGCGAATGAGTCTGCGGCTACTGCCTGCTAACTGTAAAGTTAATTAGTTCGTAAATTGCCGGTTTCTCACGTGAAATACGCTATATGCACACAAGTTATTATTGTCTCATAAAAATTAAGAAATAACAGGCCCGGCGCAACCGAAATCATCTTCCAAAGTAATCATGATAATTACAAAAACAAACTTCTAAAAATGGTGATAAACGGAAGTTAAAAAACGTACACTTAACTTGTTTACTTAAGTTATGTGTTACCCATTACTCTGTAGTCACTGTACGTAAAATCTTCTTTTATATTGCGACTGCAACATCAAACTTTTTCTTGCGTTCCCCCTTCAATAATAATGTTCTTTGCTCATGTAATATTTATTGTAAAAACATATTTTTTTACAAATTGCTCCTGTTTTTAGTTTAAACGTTCTTTAAAAAATGGACTAAGTTATTATTATTACTAAAATATCCGCCAATTAGGATGATTTTTCCAGTTATTACATTTTAATTTCATAGGTCAGCGTTTGCTCCAGAAAATATGTGGCGATACGGGCCAAGGAGGCGGCGGCGGTGGCGGCGGAGGCGTCGGTGGTGGTGGCGGTGTCAGAGAGCCCGAATCTCCAAATAGCGCCAACTCAGATACGACTGATATAAAAAATCTAGTTTTGCAAAATTTGGAGGCGGTGCACACATCACAGCAACATCTACTTCAGCTCTGGCATCAAAAGAAATTAAAATTAGATCAGTGTTTTCAATTGAGGCTGTTTGAACAGGACTGCGAGAAAGTGAGTGAGTTTGAGGTAATTTCGCGATTGATAAATATGTTGTTGCAGATGTTCGACTGGATCTGCCACAACCGCGATGTGTTCCTTTTAAACTACGTTGAAATCGGCCATACTTACCAGTTAGCTAAGCAATTACAAGAAGAACACCAACATTTTACAATGAGTTCGATGAATGTATACGTTAATATTAATAGAATTCTCTCCGTGGCTAGTCGTTTGATCGAGGGTGGACACTATGCTGCCACACATATTAGGTCTGTGGCAAGCAGACTGGACAGGACATGGAAGGATTTTGCAGCAGGGTTAGATGAAAGGACAGCAGTGTTAGCGTTATCAGTGATTTTTCACCATAAAGCCGAACAGTATGTGGATAACGTGCCTAATTGGAAATCCGCCTGTGAAAATGTTAATATTCCTTCGGAAATCATGATGCTGGAGAATTCTATTCACCAACATCAAAATTTATACGAATCGATGTGCCAAGCTTATACAGAGGTATATTCTCGCATTTCTACTTTATTTTGCGGACGAATTTGTTTACCACGTGAAAAATGCTGTTTCGGGTCTAATTGAAATACATATTTCATTTTATAGATCGTTAGGAAGTCCGTAAATGGTCCACTATTCTAAAAATAAAAGTCAGGGAAAGGAAATTACACAATTTCCGTTTTATTGTCATAATGTGACTATGCTCAGTTACGGGGTTGCCAATATATTCATTTAGTCCAGTCATTAATATTAAGTATTAGGCAGGTCGGTATAAAGACAACACAAGGTGAAACTTATTTTAGGTTTTTAATAACTGAATCCTCAGATGTAATATTCAAATATAAATCTTTGATTTGAATGAATACAAAGGAATAATATGAAAAAATAATACGAACCATAGCTGTAAGAAAAATAGAAACATTTCATTTATGGAATCTTCCGTTCGTATTACTGAAAGTTTGTCCGTTCTTACAAAAGCTTCAAAGTCGGGATAAATTGATTTTTTTATTGGAAATGTCGTTCAATAACCTGAAATGGAGGAACTGATACTAAAAATATTCCATTATCCGATCCACGGAACTGACATGTTGATTTTATTTCGATAGGAATTGCTCTAAATAATTATTTGTAAAGAAATGTGTTCGAAGAAAATATGAAATACTTACAATTCTTGAAATTAATTATATTCATATTTATTCAATTTATATTGCTTTTTTATTTAATTAGAAAACTTTTTTTATATTTAGAAGTAGGAATGTCCGTTCAACGGCTGCTGTCAACTTTAAAAATTAAGAGCTGCTTCGGGAATATAAATATGGGGTATATCTAGTGATGTCAAAAACAGGGAGCTCGTCTCTTTATTGAGATAAATTGATCAAACTTTTCACGAGTAATTATTGAAAAATTCCAAAGCTGCGTTTGGTTTTACTTTTTAAGAAACTCAACTGTGACTTTCTGAGGACTCGAAAAGATCTTTTATCAAAATATTTTTACACTTTTTATTTTAGGGTCTCGCTAAGAAGTGCAAATATTTTAATCAAAGATTTAACATTAAAAATAAATTGATGCATTTTTTTTTCTCTAAAAACGTTAAAAAACACTGCAATGTCTGTGCTAAAATCGACTGCATCTTTTTACATTTTATTATTGTAGTCGAAAATGCTACATTAAAAAAATGTAAGAGACAAAAATTTTAAATTAAGAGAGCTTTTAGAAGCAATTTATGTCGTTTTTTAAGTTAAGTAAAAAGATTAAAATTTTATATAGCGGGCTAAGATGTTTAACAAAAATAAATCTGATCATGATTACCATTAAATATGTATTTTTGTTTCGATTTCGTAAATGATTTAACTTAAAGGCTGTTTTATGTTTTAACGGAAATTGAAAAAATCGTTCGTTCTATACCAGTAGGTCTTTTCAAAATTTCCTGCGATGAAAAATAAGCGAGATAATCGCTTCGAAAGAAAGAAATCGTGACGTCGTAACCGCCTCTCATCATAGAATCCTCTTATCACTGAACCCTCTCAATCACCAAAAACGTGACAGATATTTGAACATTTTTCACACATCTTTCACAAAATCAAAAATTAACCACTTTTTTGACTAATTTCTGTTCGAAATGTTGTCTTGAACTTCGCGAAAACATCTGAGGAATTTTGTCAAGTTTTGATAAACTTCGTCAGTGTCACTTAAAAGTCAAAAACCATTTGATCTTAATACTGGACGAAATGCTAAATAAGCGGTTATGACGTCATAATTTCAACTTTAAATCGAAATAACTTGAGTTAGAGAGCAGATACAGAGAAACGGTTTTCACTACTGTAATAAGCGTTTTCAGTACCGTCATTTAAGACAAAGTTGTTTTTTAAGTTGCCAATGCCTTTAAGATTGAAGGCAATAGAAAAAATTTTCATAAGACGCTGACTTTTTTCTTTTGAGTTTTCTGGCGGATAAAATATCTTTATAAAACTTACTACACACTGTTAATAATACCACAGACTGTAATACATATTATTTATAGGATGTAACATTGGATTTGCCTGATTGGATGCCGCATTAATATTTCATTAATGTTTGTAACTCAAAAATTTAGTAAAACAGCTTTTTAAGCGACTGTTTAGATTGTATATCACGTTCCTTTTTTTATTAATTTTTAAAGCTTTTCGTTTTAAATTTAATTTGTTCATCAGAGTAGCGTAAGTTTTTGTGAAAAATAACCCATACAATTATGGGAATTGTTTTTTTAATAAACAAATTTTGAGAAACACTCGTTATTTGCTTAAAATTGATAAATATTTGTCTACTCAACTCATGTAAATATTACCTTCATAGAAATTAAAATTATTTAGTTTTAGATCCAGATTGTCACATTTTTATAATTTTAGAATCGTTTGTAAATTAGTTTTTGCAGATAATGTTTAATTGCCTACTTCCAAATATTTTTTAATTTACAAATATCGTCCAAATATTTGTTTTAGGAAACAGTGCATTTCTTCGCAAATAAACTTGCTTTTTATTCAAAAAAAATTGTTCGCTTTATCGCAAACACGTGAAAGACATAACATTACTTTATAGTTGCTACACCTTTTACTATTTTCACAGTAGAGTAATTTCTTACTCTTGCAGCAAAAAGGCGATACTTTAATGTTATTATGATAGAAACAGACATTGTAACACATCTTTGGTTTTTATGTAAAATGTGTTTTGTGTTTTTGCACTCAGATTTGTCTAGCGTCCCTCAATTGGCAAAAATAGTAAAACTGTTTAATGTCTTAGGTTTATAACTCGTACCAATCACTTTTAAACGGATTGGATGTGATGTTACAAGTGTGCCATAATGTACCAACCGCTACAGATGGAGAAGGGAATCATAGTACAAATTTAATCAACGTATGATTTACATTTTTTATCGGGATTTTGGTGAATTTCCAGGTGTTCTTCTCTATACTTCCCTTCTTCTTATTCTGAAATGTTGTTTCTATTTCTGTTTAATTTCATGTAGTTAGATTTAATTCGCATTTTAATGGTGTTGGTTGGTGACAGGTTCATAGTACCAGTAAGAAACTTCTGTATCAATTGGATCACTTGGTGCAAGTCTGCAACCAGCCAGGAAGTGACAAGAAACATGTAAATATATCTCTTTATTACTAATTTACTAAAACTTTGGTCTTGAATCTAATCAGTTTAAAACTAACATGACAGATTCAAGCGTACTAAACACTGAAAGCAATTTTTATTTATTTAGGGTGATGGAAGCAATTACGAAAATAGACCCGGAGGAAACCCAGCTGCTGATTATAGTGAAGGTGCTAGTCATGTCTTAGCCGTAATTCATCAAATTCTAAATCACCATAGAGCACTTGAACAAAAGTGGCATGCAAAGAAAATCAAATTACACCAACGTTTAGCCTTAAGATTATTTCAGGAAGATGTTAAACAAGTAAGTGTTTAAAAAATCGCCAAATTTTGTTTAACGTTTCTTTGTTCCAGGTTTTAGACTGGCTTTCTAACCACGGGGAAGTCTTTATCCGAAAAAACACTGGAATAGGAAGGAATCTCCAGAAGGCCAGAGTGTATCAAAAAAGTCACGAACACTTCGAAAATGTAGCCCAGGTAAGTTCATATTAATTAAATCGAGCGTTGTTATTTTGTTGTGGAATCATCGCTAAATATTTAAATCAGGTTTATCTCATCAAAATAGTGGAATACTTTATCAAAGTCGGGATAATAAAATAAATCAGCAAAGAAGAAACTTAATTTGCATAAGTATTACGTATTACTAGTTTGTATCAATTTTTTCAGCAACGAATGGGTAATTAGCCAATAATATATTGCCGGTTTGAGTGAAAACTGTTCTGAATGCGACAATTCCGCTGCATTAACATAACTGTGTTTCCTATATTTTGCAAAATTGCTAAAATGCGACTACCTATAATAAACTGAGCTCGTAATAGCCGCATTTCTCTTTATTATTGATTAGGTCAGTCATGTCGGCAATAATTAATTTCATGTTGCTTGCATCCTTTCCACATCTCACCAACTCAGCTAGACTTTTAAACATTATCTTGTTCCACGAACCGTGCTTCCCTGACGCGATTCAAGTCACCTATGTGATGGTTACGGTTCGTGTCTTTCGCTCACATTGTATTTTTATCGCTCCAGCAATACAATTCAGGTTTTATTATTTTGTTTGTCGGTAAAATTCGCTAGAGATTGATGGCTGCCACGAGTTTATATCATCTGAAAAAGTCAAACGTCCCACTTTGATGTTTTATCGGAGATTAATCATAAAGAGGCAGTTTTCCGTTAATGGAGATAAAAAAAAGGACTGGAAATGTGACAAAAACGACAGACTATTAACTGTTTTTGCGGAATTGTGCTGTTTTTACGCAACTGGAGAAATACAGCAAGCGATTTTGTGCGCTCTTGCCACTAAATAGCTAATGATTTATTCAGGATCTTTTTGCAGCATGATTTACGAATTATTTATGGATTCGTAATAACTTGAAATACAGGTTTACGCCTTGACATACAATAATCTCACCTGGAAATACATTTTGTTTTAACAGATAGGTTGTAAGGATTTTGCAAAATTAACGTGCGAAGCGATAAATTATTATTAACTGATCAAAATTTGAATTTGTATGTTTGATTTTGTTGTTTTGATTGGTTAACTTTTCAGGACAAGAACATTTCATCTGTTAGAAAACATTATCATCTAAAGATATTTTATAACTTCTAAAGTAAAAAGAGTGTTTTTTGCAAAAACTATTTGCAAAAAATATTTGCACTGTTTAAAAGTCGATGATGGAAATTTTACAGTTTGAAATTAAATATGTGCGAGATTCTATAGAATATTTAAAATTATAGAACAACTAAATGAAATAAACATTTTCTTTATAGCTCAACCAATCGGGTTCTATAGGTGCTTTACCAAAAGCATAACAAAGAACAAGCTTTTCTAGTTGTAAAACAAAAGCAAAAAAAAAAGTTTTATAGTTATGTGCCAAACGAACGTTTGGAAATTTAATTTTACTCTGTATTTCATATACCATGATTTTGTTTTAATTAGTAATTTAGAAGTTTGTTCGTATGTTAAAGGAGAATGTACACTTTGAAATTGGATCCCTCATATGCAGGATTTAGTTTTAGCATAAAGGTATTGTTATTGATGTTATACAAAATAATTTAAATCAGGGAACTGTAATTAGTAGAAAAGTAACAATTATCTAATAACGTGGTATTAAATAAAAATAAGACAATTCATTTTAAAAATACCAATTGACAACACTGTAAAGGTACTTTTAAGTTTATATAAATCGTAATTGCGCTATAATAGATAATGCAACAGCATTCAAGAAAGCACAAATAACACCTTTTTGAACCAATTCACAAGATTTTGGTTTATTTTTGACGACATTTCTCATAATAATTGCATTTCTGCTGAGAGGTCTAATTGCAAAATAATTGAGCTGAAAAACGTGGTTAAACGATTAAAAAACGGAAAAAGTAGAAAACATTTTCGACACAATTTGGCGTTTTTTTGATTATTTTTGGCGAAATTGGGCGAAATAATTGATTTCTGGATAATTTAACCCAAGGATTGAAGAAAAATTGTCATTTCCAATCAATTTAGTGATTTTCTACTTAATTTTTGGTAAGATCTCGCTAAATAGTGTTATTTCAGGCCGAAAAAGGCAAAAAAAATTCGACGGGAGTTTGTAATTTTTTGGTGCGTTTTATCGAAGATTGAGTTTTTTTGCCCTTATTCCATTTTTGACTTAATTTAGTGATTTTTGAGAAATTTTGCGAAATAATTGCATTTCTTAGTAAAAAACAACCGAAAAATTTATGAAAATTTATTTCTTTAAATTTATAACTTGTATATTTATAACAATGTCTTAAAATGAAATATGGTTCCACCAGTTTGTCCTCCTTATAAAAGGTAATCAACCTGAATACACTAATCTATCGCTGATTTTCCATGTTGGGAAATTTTTTACCCCTTTCTCTCTGTTGAAATTGTCTCTAAATCCAACCATGGTGTAAATAACTATTAAAAAAAATCATATTTGTTTTGTTAAAATTTAGTAGGAACTCACAGAAACAATAAAAAATATCTTATCAGAGTACGCATAATTATTTCATTGTTATTTGGGCTAATATAATACTTAGTAGTTTTGCCATCTGATACGGGTACCTGCAGGTCACTTAATTAATAACGTTTCCTAAATTAGTGTCACAATTTGCGGAAGTTTAGCATAAAATTATTATCATCAAAGACTCGGACAAACCGATTTCACGTGAGAAAAACTCCAACTACAAAAATGATTTTGTACGATTTAGGCATAGTGCTTCCTTTGTTAAAACTTGCTGCATTATATTTAGCAAAAATGTTTGGATTATTGTGAAACCACATAATGTATGTTGGTAATTTTGACGTTTGTATGCGTTTCGTGTTGTACCTCTTGAAACGGACAGTGACGTGAGGAGTTTGGTTCTTTTTTCGTACTGAGAGAGGAAGATTTCAGTATAAATCATACACACTTGCAACGTTTTAACCCGTATTGAAAAGTATTGTCAGAATAAGAGAAATTGATTACATGAATATTAAAATCACGTTTACGCTTGGTTTATGATCTATATAACAGTGTTGGAAATGCAATGAAAATACCTCACAGTTTTTATCTCAAGTTGTAAGTAATTAAATTTTCTTCCCAATTTTGCTTTTAAATTTTATATTTTTTTTAGTGTATCAATATTAAATACTTCCATAAATTATGCAACAATTAATAGCATCTTAGGCCCTAAAAAATGCTTTAAACATTCATTAACAACGTTATTCATTAATCTTCTTTTTATTCTCACGTACATTCATCAAAGGGTCTATTTAATATTCATTTTGAAAATTTGCAATTATTCATAGCTATATTCGGGGAAAAAATTTCTTAATTCATAATTTCATCAAGTACTGCTTTCCAAATGTTGTGAAAAACCTTTTTAGTAAGCACCTAATGTCTAACTGGATTAGTTGATTCTAAATTTAGGAGCCGATAAAAAATTCAGAGGGCGTATTAAGTTTAATAGAATTATAATCTGTCCAAAGCGCCGTGTACCTGCATGAAAAGTTTTTACATTATATACGAGCCCAATTTATTATTCAAAGCTGAATTTTGTTTACAGTCCTCAAACTATTGAAAGCCGATTAAAAGCTTATTCCGAGCACAACTAGTAAATAAAAAATCTAATCAAGGACGAAAAATAAGACAGAAATAATTCTAAATTAGTTTTTCCTGCGGTGCGATGTAATCAACGTCCTTATAGCAGGAGTTACCTTCCTGCGAGTCTCCAATTCCTGATTCTCCTTCGGTTTACTCACATTTCCATTGTTTGCGAACCTAATAATAGGAACGTCAAAATTGTGTTTTTGAATTCCGTCCATGAATCCGTCCCTCCTGCCGGAAACCCGCTGAAAGGAAGAACGCGGGAACGAGACGAAGTAATGTGTCTGACGGGCATCTCTGCAACCTCCTGCTGGAGTTTGCGCGCGCGCGCCTCTATCCGGCGTTTCTTTCGTTTTGGCCACCAACGGCTTCTTCCAGTCAACAGTTACGGAATGACGTTCCTGCAAATGTAACGCTGCTTATGTACCGACCGTTTTCACGTGCTTGCAGGAGCTTTGAGTAACGCCGGCTTTTTGTGCTAACATTTACAGTTACGCACTGTGGTCGATTGCGTGTGCCCGGTTGATGTGTTGATATGCTTCTGCGTGATTTCAAACAATTTATTTTTCTCGCAAAAATTTAAAACGCTGGATTATGTCGAAACGGGGAATTTCGGCGGTGGTTTAGTGCGGGATTCCGTAAGTTGTAGTTTTACAGAATTATTTCCTGGCATTCTGTACTGGCTTTTGCATGACCCAGTTTGTTGCAAAATAAAACAACAAAAATCATAATCAAATGATATAAATCAAAATTATTGTTTGGACTTGATTCCTTTTGTATAGTTTTTAACTTACTTTACGGTTTTAATCACAACTCTGTTGCTTTATGGTTTATTGATTTCTTTTACATTTATTTTGTTGTAGAAAACAGCATTTCGCATATTTTATTTTTATTTTAGTCGTGTGTACCAGGTGTCACCGGATGTAGTTGCAACCCCATGTTTTGTCGTTATTTTCCAGGTGCACTTACAATTTTTCTGAATTCGTATTTTTTTATTCTTCAGGTTTATTCATAATCTTCTAGAATCAACATATTCGATTCAAAAAAGCTTAAAGCTGAGCAAACACTTCTAGAATTGTCTTTTTATTATTTTATTATAAATAACAAATCAAAATCTTCCTCGTTTCCTGCTCGGTTTTTGCAAATTGCAAATTTTCAAAATTAACTTTGGTGTCTTTTTTATTTAAAGCTAAAAATCTAATTTCTGTTAACGTTCAAAGATTGTTTTAAATTAATCTCAATGTTTTCCGTTTCACCTTTTAAGCAATCGCATTTGTTTAAAGAACTTGCATTGTTACCAAAAAATTATGCAATTTACATATAGGGTGTCTGCAAATTTTTTTGTTGTATTTCAAAATACGATTTTTTCCGTTTTTTTGTTCAGAATTTTTCTACAATGATTTGATAATTAATTAAATGTTCATTAATCGAAATTTTATTATTAAAAACGATGCTTACATGATTTTTAAAAGCTTTTATTTAACTCACAATGTTATCTGTCTGTCGGTTATTTTTTCGGAGCCAAATTTGAAAGGGTTCCCGTTGTCTCACTGAATTGAAATTTTGCACACTTACTTAATCTGCGTGACAATGCAGAATCCTATGTAGTTAAATACCCCCTAATGGGATTTTGAAGTTTTAGGTTATGTTTACAAAGGGGTTCTCGATTTGTAAATTTGAGAGGGTTCCTGTAGTCACAATGAAATGAAATTTAACATGCTTACGTAATCTGCGTGACAATGCAATTCTATATAGTTAATAACCCCCTAAAGGTGTTAAATGGGGTTTTAAAATTTTAGGTTATGTTTACAAAGGGGGTCTCGTTTTGTACATACCGTAACTTATACCGACATAGACGGTATGTTGGTCATTTGGACGTCACGGTAGATGCACAGTGTAATAACAATAAATCTATGCAATAAATAGACTAAAAAGCAAAAAATAAAAATATATAAAAAAATGTTTTTTTAAAAAAAGCTTTTATTTACAAGATGCACTAAAAAAGTAAAAAATAATGGATTTCAATCACAGGAGAATATTTTTTCTTACAGGTTAAAATTCTAAAATTTATAAAAAAAAAGCTTTGGGAGTTACAAAACTACGGCATTACAGAATTACTTTGTTCAGTTGACAACTTCCAAAGCTTTTATAAATTTTAGAATTTTAACCTGTAAGAAAAAATATTCTCCTGTGAAATACATTATTTTTTACTTTTGAGTGCATCTTTTAAATAAAAGCTTTTTTTAAAAAACATTTTTTTATATATTTTTATTTGTGAAAAGTATACTCATAAAAAATTGTTGCTAGCCCAAGATTACGTTTTTTTGAATTTTTAATTGGTATTTAACTTGATGATATACAAATTATTTTTGGGATTAGCAACATTTTTTAACGAATTTTTTGCACAAAACAACATTTAATTAGTTAGCATCGCTTGTTTTAGAATGATATAAAAATATTTTTTGCAACGACTTAATGATTAACAGTGGATATTTTACAATCGTCGGATAACTTTATCCTGGGGATAAATTTTGAAAAATACATAGTTGTAACAATATCTTCTATGTTAAAAATGAAGTAATATCAGTAATTATCATTAATTCTTAATCTTTAAAAGTTCTGTCCGGATTTAAAAAATCTTGAATTTTTTATTTTGTTCAAAAATCGATTTACTTAAACTTTTTCAGTTTCCAACTAATTGCAAAAATCGAGGCCAAATTAACAGAGCCACCGTGTTTAGTCATCTATGCAAATTTTCTTTCACCGGTGGGCAGTTTCTCACATGCAAATAGAGAAAGTCCGTGACAGTTCTAAAACTTTTAAATGATACACATTTAAAAGCGTTACAATTTTTTTTCTTGTTCGACACCGTAATTTCAGTTTGCTTTAGAAAAGCCTTCATTATCCCACTTTGAATACCTGCTCATATTCTTGTTAATAAAAGGAATACCAATTACGCTCTAGTAAACGGTACTTTCGGTTAGATATCCGTTTGAAGTGAACAAAATTCGCACGAACGCAGTCCAGGTATAAAATTTGGGGCTGCCTTCTACGGAGGTGACCTCTGCGAATCCAGGAGCGGATGATATCACATACCATCAGAATGTAAAGTGGTTTTATTATGTAACGACAAAGGCTTAAATTATTGTTATACGGCTTTTTTACGGCAGGGCTATAAAGGCAAAAATATAAAATACATGATTTATAATCTTACGTATGGCAGCGTGTCATTTAGGTAATGTCAGGGTGTATAGTTACCTTCTTAAAACAAAATACCAAAGGGGTGAATAGACTCATATTTTCTCACATATCGGCGTGTTTTTGTTTGTTCCCCAACGAAAGAGATTTATAATATTGATATTGCGTTGATATCGGCTTTTACAAACACTACTAAGCTAAAGATTCAAGCTTTATTATATTATAACTCAGCAGAGATCAATTGAATCAATCAATTTTATGATCTATGGTAATTGATTTTAATCTCGCTGCTGGTATTTCTTGGGGAGAAACATCAGTGAAACCGTTGAGTGAAGTTGATGAATTGAACCAATCGTATTTGGTTTTTTATAATCGTTCTCTGACTCTTAATTTATGGGGATGTTCCCTTGCACATCCGGTGCTAGGGTTCATTATTTTGCTCGATACCATATGTGTTAACGCTAATAGCAGAGGCGTGGAAATCAACGGTTTTCAGCAGCTAATGGCCCAGAAAATTAAAATTTTTGCATAGCAAAGATTCACATCAAATTAAAACATTTTACTCAAAATAATTGGTGGTGTTATCGCCATTATCGATTTAACTTTGAGTTTAATTAAAAAATGTTAAAAATGAAATTTTGGTTGACTTTATTTATTGTCGCGCTGTTGGTTAAGGCACAATAAAACCTAACGGATTTTTCTAACAGGACGCTCGTATCTGCGATTTTTGCAAAAGATTACTGTGAAGTATCTCCTGCACTAACAAAGATTTACGGATTTCGAGAGCCGCTCAAAAGTTCTTTTGATAAACAGCAATTCCTCTGTTGTTGAACCAAACACGACTCAAAGCCCTCGCATGCGTAAGTGGAGTTATTCTTGGGGTAAAGCTTGAATGTCGGAAATGCACCCTCTAATTAGTTCTGAAACGAGTACCTCCTGTATCATACAAACAGACTCAGACAGTCTTTCATCATTGGTTTTGTTCTTTACATGCGAGTAATTTCACGTCTCATTCGAAAATTGGACGCCTTTTTCGTATTCCCCCAACAGAAACGCGAGCTTTTAAAAGTTGTTTCGCTTCGCCGGTTTAAGGGATTTACTAATTTGGTTTTCTACTTAAGATTCACTTCCAATCTCAACGTGAGATCTCTCTTAAAAGAATAATTTTCTGGCCAAGAAGTACGAAACATAATTCAGAGAGAAAGTAGATAAAGTTTCAATGAAAAGTGCATTCTCATGATGTGGCTATAATTCAATTTACTGCAACTTCTTGTTGATCTAGTCGATTCGATTGGAGGGTGTTCACGTTAGAGGCGTTTTTGATCGGATTATCGTAATTGTATTGAGATGATTCATCTCGAGTGATTTTTTTAAATTTTGTATTACTGGCAGACCAATAATAATTATATTTTAATTAGGTAGCTTCTTACTCCAATTAGGAGATAATTGTTCCCAACTTTATTAGCAAGTTTTTGCGTTCGATAAAAGTTTTAACTCAATTCGGAAAGATTAATTACACTTTGTATCTTTATCTTTTCGAGATTAGCAACAATTAATTTTGGATTAAGCAGAGCGTTTGACCAATATGGCAGCTTGCTTTCGTATTATTACCCGATTTTCTTGGAAACATGATTTCAAATGTCATGTCCAAAAACATGAAGTTGCTTTTTGTCCAACTGAGTAAATCGTAACATTATGCAAATTCAGGAGCACACATGCGTCCACTATTGTGTAATTTAAAGTGGCGGTATTGTTTTAATTCAATTTGAGATGTGTCAACACTTGTTAAGCTTGAATTGTGCCAAACGACACATATTGTCAAAGGATTTACACAATTTACAGCTCAATGTGTCCAAATACGAACGTGAAAAATTGTCAATTTAATTCATCAACAGAGTTGTACAAAAATGTCTAATTTGATAAGATAAATGACCGAGGGCAGTGGCCGTTGACCTTGGACAACAGTTCTCATCCAGATCTAACTCTCCTGGGGGAACCGACGCTCTCCTACCCAGCGAGCACAATCAATATTGCTAACTGCTGTGTATATTTCACTCCCGTTTCCGTAACATTTTCGCGCTTGATAATCCCTGGCATTTTAAGATTATTCATTCCAACAGCAACAATCCGAAAAATAAGTCATTTGGGCAATCCGTAAATATCAAATTTAATTGTGCACATTTGGATGCTTTGAAATCTCAAAAATGTAACAAACTCCAGATACAGAGGTTGTCAAAGGGTAAAGGAATTATTTCCACAAAAAACTGATATTTTCTACTTCAGAGATATGATAGCATAGAAACGATTTTTTGGTTTTATCTTGGAATTAAATCAAGTTTTGATTGTGATGCAATTTATTTTCACAGTTTTTATAAAAAGCATTCTTTACGATGTAAAAGAGTCAAAGAGGCAGTCCAAAAGTAAGATTTTTACAAAAAAAAATGTACTACATTATTACAACTATTTATTAATTCTTTAAAAAAGAACGTGTAAATGCCGACAGTTTGATTGTCTTATAACACTTTTTCTAGTATGACAAAGATATGAAGATAGGACAGCCTGTATAATAAATTCAGGGTAGTGCATACAAAAAACTTCCTTCAACACCAATCTCTCCACATGGAATACATATTGAATGTAATGTAACAATAATAATAATAATAATAAATAATAACTGTTGCAGTTATGAAAAATTAAACATTCATTTTATTTTATTTTCATGATGATTTAAAAATGTTTGCTCTACTCATTGCATTCTCTCAACTGCCACACTCAACATTCAGGACTGTTGTGGGACAATTTCATTAACTTAATGTGTAAAATGATGTTGACTAATTTCCAAGAATTTATAATGGGTCTTAATAAGTTCCTTGTGCAGCGGTAGAATTACGCTTCCTGTGCGATAAGAATAACAGCTTAGAGTCCTCTCACATGTTTTTTACATCCAATTTTATAAAACTTCAAGATAATACGATTAGACGTGATTTATTATGTAACAAATGTGCAAATTCATGTTTTTGTA
This sequence comes from Tribolium freemani, assembly GCA_939628115.1. Classification (NCBI taxonomy): domain Eukaryota; kingdom Metazoa; phylum Arthropoda; class Insecta; order Coleoptera; family Tenebrionidae; genus Tribolium; species Tribolium freemani. The sequence goes on along the minus strand of OW626785.1, from coordinate 9,797,697 downwards.
ATTTTGTTTTGGGATATTCTCACATGATAATGACGTGACAAATTGTAATCAATTACTGCATTCTCTTCTTTTGCATATAATAGAAGAGAGCGTCTCTTGTGGAGTAATCGATGATAAAACCGTCGTTACGAATATTGGCTATAAAAATTCTTAATCTAATTGAATATTTTTAAAATAAAATTATAGCTCAAATTCGCGTATTATGCTGATGAGGATGAATATTCTCAAGAGAGTAAAGAAGGTAATAAGACGCTTAAGTCTACTTCCCTAGTTTTATCGATCAAGATGTTTGCTGTTCATATCGTCTTTCTCTGTGCTAACGTTCTCTCGTCAAGTCCACATTGTTCTGAGGCCGTAGCAATTAATTAGGGATGCGAATAATAAGAAAATTAATGAGAGTTGTCGCAACTCCCTTTTTATCAATCGTTTATGGTTATACCGATTTATGGAAACTTAAATTTCTTCGTTTTAATTGTCGGAGAAATGCATTCTGACAATCGCTCTTCAAACTATTCCAATTAATTTGTCATGGTCGGAGTCTTATTTGAAAGTTTACAAATAATCGCTCATTATTTTAAATCAAAGACAATGTCACTAACGTAATCCAGGAAAATACGCCCGTAAATAGCCTCAATCCTCTTCAAATCTCGCTTAATAGACTGTAAAAACCTTTCAACTTTTCCAAAATTGAATCAACGTTCGTATGGTCGCTACGGATGATTTATCTCACTTTACTACACAGTTTGTGCGGAACGATGTCGTGTGTGTTTTAGTACGCCTCCTTCTAATCAAAATTCACCCTTATGGAAGAGTTACACATGAAAAGTTGCAAGACATTGCTTGTTCTATGCAATATTTTTAAAATGGGGTTGCTTGTGGTTAAATCCATCTCATAAATCCTCAACTCGTCTAAGCCATATGCGACCGTTTAGATATATGGCGGTATCAGTTTCATAGACTGGGATAAGTAGATAAACGATTGCTGACGATTGAATGTGAAGGGTGCTATTACCCGGCAAAGAGCAAGTAAAAAGGAGCTTTCAACGTTTACGATAACGAACTTATAATTTCTTACAGTGTTTGCTACTTCGAGATCAATTACTAATTAAAGCGCTGAGCTTCTAGTGAAAAAATTTAATCTATGATTGCATAATTTGTCTAACTTTGCTAGACGTTTTACCACTGTTCCAAGCTGATTAGACAAGAGACATTTTTTATAATATTTGTAATGAAGAGTCTAAAATTTGTAAAAATTATTGTTACTCTTTGGTTATAAAATTAAAATTATCTACAATATGTTAGAGGGTGGACAACAATTCTATACTTGAGAGCGACAACAGCCTGAGTCCATTTTTTTTAAATAAATAATAATTAAAAGTGAACATTTAACACACTTTCTATTTGAAACAATGCATTAAATATTGTAAACGACATTATTTACAAAAATTACACATGTTGAAATTTTATAAGTCCAACGTAATGTTAAAGCGGCAAAGTATTAAGTCGAAATTATTTATAAAATATAAATTTTTATTGCGAGAATATACTCTCATGGAACAGCACAGCATTATTAAGAGAACTAAAAAAATGAAAGCAGGAACCATCTTTATTTGTAACGACTGGTCTAATTTTATTAGAAATTGTAAAAACCTTTTTTTTATGTGTATTCAGTGAAATTAGAAGACTTTTTGGACTTTTGGTAGCATATTTTTAAATGTAACATCATCTATTATGTTGCGATTTGCAAGAAAAAAATGTAAGTGAAAATAGAAGCCAATTTAAATTATATATATATTTCACAAATTTCTCAAAAAAATTTAAATGTCCTAATTTAAAGAAGAAAACCAAGAAAGCCTTTAAATTTGCCACAATCACTCCTCCAACTTAGAGATGAACGCAAACCCATCGGTAAAGCAAAATACACTACGCAGCTTCAATGGATAAGTACCAGAGGAATATCAGGACTATTACAGAAATCTTTTGTTCAAAATGCTGAAGATTTTCCGGAAAACAATTAATCTTCTTACTCATTAAAAAAAATCATTACAATTTCAATGCATTAATTATTAATTTACCCCTTGGACTTAATTTATTTTAGCTTTTTGAAAAAATAGTACATTGTTTTATGAAGATTAAAAGTGGCATTTTGTTCGACGACCAAATAGTTTGGATTGCAAGGCGAAGCGAAGTGTAGCCGAGGTATGCAATAATTGCGAGACACAAAACCACTTTTAATCCTAATGAAACATGTTATTTTTTCTCCAACAGTAGCAAATGATTTAAAAAATCTTGGGGTCACTTTTTTTTTCTAATAAAAAAATATTTTTAATCCGCCGGATTAAAATAGACCCATTGTCTTAGTAACGCGAACTTTTTTTTAGTTACAAAAACGTCAATTTTACCTTTTATAAATTGTATTAGAAATATCAAATTTTAAGACGGTTGGAGAAAAAATATTTTATTTGTTCAGAGCGTTAAAGAATTAAGTCCTTTTAGTAACTTTTATTAATCATAAATCGAATAAAATCAAATACTGTTAGTCTGATATATCCACTTACAACAAAAAATTCCATAACAAAATAACCGTTCATAAATTGTGACGTTGGTTACTAAATGAGAATTTTTATTTTAAATTAGTCCTGAATATTGAGCATTTTGGATTTAGGCTGTTTTCGCTCCCAATTACAGAATTAATTAATTTCATTCATTGCTCTAATATCTAGATGTTACAATACGGGTGCATTTATTTATCAATTGAAGTTTAGTTACATTTGCAGAAAACTTTTACATGCGGACTATATCCCATTTCAGTTCATAGTGGAATTGCAACAGCGTAATTGAATTTTTTGGAGTGAAAAATAAAGCACAAATTGAGAGTTTCTGAATAAGAAAAGAATTCTGTGTTAAACTAAATCAAAGCGACACATTTTGAGCTGAGAAAAACACCACCAAAAACTCTCAATTTGTGCTTCATTTTACTCCAAAAAATGCAAATGCGGTATTGCAAAATTCTACTACGAACTGAAATGGGATATAAAGATGTCCATTATTGGTGTTTTTGTGTTTTTAGGTTTTCAAAAATGCATACATGATCACTTTTGGCAAATAGGCAGAATAACTTCTATTTGTTCATAGTATTTAGTAGGTAGTTTTTAATTTTATCTCTTACATTGGACAGAATTCTTTAAAATAATAAGAAAGTTTTGTGCCTCTCCTGAAGATTTACGAATCGTTCTGAAACCTACCTGAATAAATGACATTACAACTGCATTTTTGATGTCACAAACTTTAGGGTTTCTGTATAAAAGGGACTACTGTTTTATTCAGAAAAAAATGAAATTTGATTCCTTTCTAACAACTGAATTTTTTGGGATCAAATGGATCACACTGAAAATCCACAATTTCGAAAGAAGTGGAGAGAGAATAGTAATCGAGTTGAGATTTGGAGTCGGTCAAGAGAAGGTTTTTTTGAAGAAATAAACGAGCGTGTAATAATTTTAAATTTTCTGGGAAACGTTTTGATACTGATTTTTTGTTATTATAGTTTGAAAACACCGAGACGTCTGACGTATGTATTATAATTTTTTGAGAAATTCTCGGTTCATAAATCACTCGCACGTGTAACGATAAGACACCTGTGGGTGTAGTATGAATTTCTCCTCTTCACTGAATCGAAGTCGCGGTGATATCGCCTTTGATATGGCTTTTTGTTTGGCGTGGAAAGCTTATAGACGTTTTATTTTGTTTCAGAACACCTACACTAACGCCGATAAACTCCTCGCAGCCGCAGAAGAATTGGCTCATACTGGCGAATGTGATCCGGACGAAATCTATTCCGTCGCTCACGAGCTGGAGGCCCACGTTACTTCGTTCGCCACAAGGGTCGAACAGAGACGTAGACGATTAGACCTAGCTGTGCTCTTCTACACCCACGAAAAAGAACTCAGCAATTGGGTCGACGACCTGAGACAAGAATTGCAAAGTGATGAAAGCATCGCTGAAAGCCTAGAAGCCACGGAGAGGCTCTTGGAACAAACCGCCCAACACAGGGATCAAAGCTTGGATGCTTGCGCCTCCACCATCGCCCAAGGAGAAGCTTTGCTCCAGGAATTAAGGTAACACTAATATTGATATTCACACAAACTGTCTCAACCTTGTGGCAAAAGAAAATTGTGTTCTTATTTAATTTATTTAAAAAATAAAATGGGTCAATTTTAATGCTTCATACGAGGAACGTGAAGCCTTAAAATCACTCTCGGACATGGTTTTGCTAATGAACTTTTGAATGATAACCTTTGATGCCCATAAAAGTGAACCACCCAGATGGGGCATTTTTTAATGGATTCTCGTCTCGGTGCGCTGTCAATGTTGTAATATTAAAAGCAATTTTGCAGAGACTAAATTGAATTTAATCTGCATGAAACCGTCCTTACTTTATGTAAATCGTGTTGATAGTTGCCGAGATGGGTTCAAGCACAACGAATTTTTAACCGTAAAAGAAAACAATGCGTGAATAACTTTCTTTTGTAAATGGGTTTTCGCGATATATCGATAAGTATTGAATATGTTCTCATCGCAATTTTTCGTCAATATTCGAAACACGTAGATGCAACAAAGCATTCTGATTGATGTATCCTTAAAAATGCAAATTGTGTTTGGCGCTTGTGATCGGCGTTGCGTGTCTCCTTCAAATTTATTCAGGGCATACGGGAAAAAACTGGGATAATCGGATACTGGCTGTGGTAAATTATTATTCCTAATCTGGACAGATCTTTAATTGTTTTTTTCGTAATAGGTGCAGCCTGTTTTCGGCTCGATTGTTTTGTAGGGCTGATAAGATGCCAAGTGAAATGTTTGATAAATCGAAAATCAAATACAATATTAATCTGATTGTTATTGTTTGAAATTAGGAATTTTTCGTGTGATATTAACTACATAATAACCAAACCTGTGTTCAGGAACAATTTATATTCCTACCTAAATGATGATTACTGAAAATTGGACATAATCAGCTATTTGGGTGACCAGAAAAAATAATACATAAAGTGATGACAGATTAATGTTTTTTTATTTTTGCCTTAAAAATATGAAACTAGAATTACGAAGCTATTCTGCAACAATGTATTAATTCTATAAGAAGTAGTAGGGATTGTCTTTGTATATTTTTTCAGTAAAAAATAAAATACGGTAGGTTATTATAGGGAGTCAAAATACTAAACCCACTCGCGGCATAGATATTCAGCTCTTGTCTGTTTATAAAATGAGACATGAATATTAACGTATTTTTCTGCCAAAATCGTAAAAATTTTCGCGATATATTTTCTCGAATGTGGGTTAACTTCCACTTAGAAAAATGAATTTACTTCTCTTACAGTTTAAAGCAATTACTATTGGTAAATATGAAAGAAATGGAGTTCGATGATGAAGCTGAACGGATTTACCAAGCGGAAATTAAAGCGGTTTCCTGTGAAAATATGCGCTGCATTATCCTGTTTTCATTCCATTTTCCATATTAAATTTAATTTAGATTTTAACAATCAAACATGTGAATACAGCAGATAGAAAATAGAGTTGGTAAGCTGAATATGTAAACAAACATTCTCCTTATTAGCTTGTAGATACGGATATTGTCTCAAGTTAATTGAGATGACTTGGGGCGACATATTTAACGGTACTTTACCATTATACCCATTTTATTATCTCAACATTTGTCCATCAATGTTCATTAGTAGTTTACTAATTTTTTACACCTCTAATTAAGTTCCAATTTATTTGCATATTAACTTTCTTCGTTCTAAATTTGAAGCCATTAAAAGTGGGTTTCAAGATCAGGTAAACAAACTGATCTTAAGAATTAAGCGTTCCGTGCTATTCATTAAAAACGGCGTTGTTTTTAATCAAATTAATACAGCGTGGCGGTAGGGTTTCTGGCTGTTATTAAATGTTAATTTGAATTTGTCGTTTTGGACAAGTTTTAATTAAACTGGTAATGATTCGTGATTTAGGAAGCCGCTATTAAAGACAGTCACAAAAAGAAGTTTACTTTTTTATTTTATTAAAAGTGCAATTTGTGCAGCTTTTCCACTTTACACTCTTACACGTAAACCATAAATCCTGAGCTATTTTAATGTGTATTGTAAAAAAGTAATGCTTAAAACGTGTTATCATCTCTTTACGAAATTACCGTGTAACTCTTGTGCGCGAATTAACTACTGCAAATCGATGACTTTCAATTAAAATTGTACGAGTGTCTGTGGGAATCGGTGCGCTGTGTTATTAATTGATTGAACAAAGACTTGATCTTTCACCGCTGAACTTGCAGTTGTAAAAGTGAATGACTTTAATACAACAAGTTGCATTTTTTGCACTAGTGGAACGTTGTAATTCAAATACCGTTCATTGCCGCATGATTTGGTTTAATTCCAGTTTTAATAGAAATTTTACAAATTATATCCTATGGGAATTATTTTCTCTTTCCGTTCATTGATGAAAACAAATATATTTATTTACGCCGAGATTAACGGATTCACCGTCATTATGTGCTACAAGTGTTGAATCCTGATTTCTTTGTGTTGTAACACTCGAGTAAGTAAGAGGAGAAGATGAACTGTGTCGACACTTCCTACTTCATTCTCATTCATCAAATGTCCAAGGTATTAGAAGCGGTAAATCCTAATTAGGTTTGTCATAACGTTTGTCGTCTCGTTTCATAACAATTATTATTCATGATTTGAAATTTTACAGCTTTTTATTACTAACTAATTCAAAAATGTACTGTTAAGTTTACTTTTTCACCACATCAGTTCAGCAGACAATGGATAATAATAATTTTTTTATCAACAGACATACTTACATACTGAAATGTAGATTTGGTTGTTCTCGCCACACTTTAACAATCCAGCACTAAAAGTTTTCTATGACTTTTTTTAATTGAATGAACTGTGTTTTGTGATTTTTTTGTTAAGAGTTAGGAACCACAGGAAATTATGTTTGGGCAAGTAAGGCATTTTATTTCTTTTTTTTTTCTAGAAGGTAAAACAAAACAACATTTATGTCTATTTTTCATTTTGTATTTTTCTTAAGTTTTAATCTGTGTTACATAACAAGAAAAAATACTTTAACATAATTTACCCGCTGTTTTGAACAAAACCAGTTCATACTCAAATTATTCAGTAAGACAGAATACCTATAAGGATTTTTTTCTTGGACACGTCGCCATTATGTCGAAAGAATTTGTTAGTTTTGTTTCTTTATTTGGACCAAGTTAGAATACCAACATTTTTCATTGATGAGTTGTTTCTCTTAAAATAAGTAATTGTAAATTTGTTTTGACCTAAAAATGTAATTAAAATAATTGATAATTTTTTGTAGTGATATCTTTTTATGTCTAACTTCTATCAGTTTTTTAAAACGTTGCGAATATAGTTGAAGATACAAAAAAATGAAAAGGACAAAGCTGTAATTTTGTTTCCAAAAAGTGACCATATTATTATGTTAATCTCCAAAAAGTTTAAATTGGTTTAAAATGGTCCTTCAGCACTCAAAAAATGTAACGAATCTGTTGCTTGAGTGATTTTGAACGTCTTTGGAGCCTAAACATATGGTGTTACAGACTTTTTTGTAGGAAATTTAACTCTCATCTGCAACTTTTTTTCTTGCATTTTTCTTGTATCTAACCGATTTTTTTTTGTTTCTTGTTTTTCTCTTAGTATGAATTTTGTATTTTATAGATATTTAAAAAATACGCTACCCTCCAACCTGGCACAAAGTTATCCCGATTTATGAGACATACATATTTGTAAAAATGAAAAAATGGCTATAATTAAATTAACGTATTCACAAGGCAAATAAAAATGAGAACAGAAAGGTACATTCTGTTCTCATTTTTATTTGCCTTGTGAACACGTTTTACCGAAAAGAATAATTTAGAAGATGCAAACAATTAGAAATTCTTGTTATATTTCACTGTAAAGTATCTGCCTGTACGTTTCCTGTTTGCACACTATTTAATGATTTGGTCTTTTTAAATTTCAAGATAGTACTATTACAAAAACTACAAAAGCTCAATTACAAGTATTACAGCATTTGAATAAAATTAAACTTAATGATTGGTTCAATGTAACATCTTCCCACTTGTTTTCGTACCACGAATTATTTCTTTTCTTTGTTTTTTACTTTTTGATTTGTTTACCTCTATTACAGACCCTCCGATTTAGATACATAGAAATAAAAGAACAGAATGATTCATCTGACCAGTCGACTGGTTCTGGTATATTAAAAAAAGTAGCGGATTAAAGTCACTCAGCTCGTGGGATGCACGTTTTATTTTGTCTGGTCAACAGAGTGCACTCATCGGAATTTAATCGTCTGTTTTTCGTACGAACAAGTGTTTGCGTTAAAATTGCATAAAGTGCAATAAAGTAATAAATTTCTACACCAGTCAACTCACCAAAACTTTCCCAGTTAAAATTTTAAACCAGTGATTTAAATAATTAAATTAAGAACGTGTCTTTGATCGATATTTTTCGTTTGTTTCAGGTCAATCGGTGAAATGGACTCAACCGGTTCAATATCAGCGGTCGAATCAGCTCTCGATAGATTAGCGAAACAACGAAGCGATCTTGAAGAGCTTTGGGCCGCCCGCAAACTGCGCTTAGATCTTTGCCTAAGATTACGGCTCTTCGAGCGCGATGCTCTCGAGGTAATAAAATCCAGGGTCCAATCCAATTCACAATTTTTCATGCAGGTATCGTCACAACTCGAAATGTGGTCAGAAGAGCTCCAGCACAGCGAACTGACCCGAGACATTGCGAAAGCAGAACAATTCTTGCGTCTGCACAACGAAAGCGTCAGTCAAATGCAAAACACGACCTATCAGGTGTTGCAACAAGGCCAGGACCTGATCCAAGTTTTTGAAAATTCGGGCATTTGTGTGATGGCCGACGCGCAATACAATGCCCAAACACGCGTCCAGGTTTTATTGGAGTTTTTGCATGATCGAGAAGTTGATCTTGAGGACTTGGCCGAAGTGAAAAGGGTTAAGCTGGAGCAGTGCATTCAATTAGGCCAGTTCCAGAACGATGCTAACCAGGTGATCAGCTGGATACGGAATGGAGAGTCGATGCTGATGGCCAGTTTTACAATTCCGAACAGTTTGGCTGATGCTGAATTACTCAAGAAGGAACATGAGCAGTTTCAAGTTGCTATTGAAAAGACTCACACTTCGGCTGTTCAAGTCAAGTACCGAGCAGATGCACTTATCAATGCCAATCACTACGACCCGCAAAGCATTAGAGAGATATCAGAAGAAGTGACAAAGAGGTGGCAACAATTAGTCACTTGTGCCGAAGAGAGACACAAACTGGTCACTGCTAGTCTGAATTTCTACAAAACGGCCGAACAAGTTTGCTCGGTTTTGGATAGTCTTGAAAGGGAATACCGGCGAGACGAAGATTGGTGTGCTACAGGCCAGCCAAACGTTGACAAAGCGACCTCAATTTCACAATTAATCAACAAACACCAGGAACAAAAGGAAGCTTTTCTCAAAGCTTGCACTTTGGCACGAAGAACAGCCGAGACGTTTCTAAAATACACAACTCGAAGTCTCCAATTTTACAATTACTCCAACACAACGAGCAATCACGAGACGCGAGTCAAAGGCATTTTGGAGAAGCTCCTCAGTCAGGAGAACAAAGTCCTGGAACATTGGACGCAGAGAAAGAAACGGCTGGACCAGTGTCAGCAGTTTGTGCTTTTTGAGCGTTCGGCAAAGCAAGCGATTGAGTGGATTCACGACACTGGGGAGTGCTACTTGACTACGCATGCAACGAATTTGGGGAACAATATTGAAGAAACGGAGAGTTTGCTTCGCGAACACAACGAATTTAAAGGAACAGCGAAAGAGACACGGGAGAGGGTTAAGTTGTTGATACAGTTGGCAGATAGTTTGGTGGAAAAGGGACATGCACATGCGAGCTCGATTAAGCAATGGGTGGCGGCGGTGGATAATAGGTATAAGGACTTTAGTTCGAGGATGGAGCAGTATAGACAGCAGTTGGAGGATACGTTGGGAATTCAAGCGGAGGAGAGCGAAAAGAAGGAGCTGTCGATTGATAGGAATTCGGATCCGAGTTTGGAGGCGAAGGTGAAGGAGGCAGCGGCTAAGGATTTAAAGGAGTTGAATGAGGAGAAGAGAAGGTCTGCACGTAGAAAAGAGTAAGTATAGAAGTTGGGAAAAAATCCGACTGTAATTAATTCATACGCAACGTCTTAGTCAAGCAAAGTAGTTTCACACAACTGACTCATACTTCTAGAATTTAGATCTTGTATTTTTCAATTAAAACTAAAAATAATTTTGTCACAACAAACTACATGTAGGCAAAAGAATAAGTAAGTTAATTTAAAGAAAAAAAACTGTAATTTCAGTATCTCAAAAATAACAAAACATGAAGGTGTCTAAAAAACCATAGTTGCTTACAATAGAACACAACGTCTTTGTTTTTATTAAACTTCTTCCATTAATTGCTAAATTTCCTAATAAGGTTAATAAGGTATTAGCTGTTTTCTATGTTTCAAAAAATTCGTAGTGAAAAAACGTTTTTCATACCTTTGATTACTTAGGAGCGTGCAGTTTTAAGGTGAAATTATACTGGTAATTAAAGGGAATCGAGTGTTCCAATGGGAAAATTTAAAATTATTGAGTTTTTAAGAAAAAGTGAATCCTTTTAAATTTACCTTTCAACTCAGTTACGTTATTTTAAATACAAGCCAGTTGAAAAATCCAATCGTTTTAATTCTTTCGCTAAAATCTCATAAAAAAGTACTGCGAGTCATCACCAATATGCAATAAAAATTTGGTGTATTGTTTGTTTATATATAAAAATAAAATGGAAAGAAACAGCTCCTTTTTTTTAATTAATTATTGGAGATCTAAAAGTTCGAATAATTTATTTCGGGCTTTGTGGTATTGTGGACAATTCCTTGACAATCTTTCCGGGGTAAAGCGATCTATTGTCAAGGAATCAAGGATCACCAATTACCCCAAAGCCTGCCATGCATTTGGAACTTCAATATTAAAAGGTTAATGACTCAAAAGCTATCAACTTTCGCATAACTCTTATTTTAGCAATTACGGCTCTAAAAATTAAAGGAATGTTACCATACAGAAAATACACCAATAACAAAATTGGTTTTTAATGTCTCACAGTAATACTTTAAAAATGTTGAACAATATCAAAGGGTAGCGTAATTAATTCCCTATCGTTTAGACTATTAATTTATTTTTTTACCCGATTGCAAATATTTATTTTTGCCTCGGCCATAAAACTTGGGACATGCTATACATGCAGAGTTATTCACATAAAACTCCGAGCTGAACCAGTAAAAATATACATTTTTTAAAGCATACGTCTGTGCACACGTCCAGATCCTAGATTTTAAAATCTAATCAGAAATTCAAGTTGATATTAATTAAGTAGAGTTTGCTTTATAATCTATAGTAGTTGTGTTGCACTTTTTACTTGGTCAGTTTCGGAGTGAATGTGAATAACCCACTATTTGTTACTAAAGCCATCACAAAGTTCCTATCTTTGTTTCATGCTATGTAAATTTTAGTTTTTTCATGAGAACAACAAAACTATTGAATTTTTTAACCCGTTACAAACTGGGTTTTAAATATTTACAATAAAATTATCGTATTCTTGTTGTAAAAAAAAAACATTTTATTTAATATTTTTCCTAAACACGTGGTTGAGTTTGTTAATCTCGAAGAAAGAGTTCCTTTCGTTCTGGTATGTTGATGTCATAGTTTCTCTTTTTGCAGTCTCCTAGGAGGATATTGACTATTTTTTAATTTTTTTAAATTCTTTAAAACATCACTTTCACTTGCGAGTCAAATAATAAATTATCTTTTTTAGATCTGTTTTTAATTCGGTTTTTAATTAGAAACGAGAGCAATCTCAACTTATAGAAAACCGACCACTACCGATAATGTTTTTCCTTTTCTCATTTTTTATACAAATTAGCAGCCTTCCATTGTCTTTTATAAACTAAAATTTTCTAATTGTGAAATACTCAAAATCAATTAGGAATTCCCAATTTTGAATTCAATTTATGAGTCTAGCCCAAAATCTTCAATTTTTCAAACTTTTGTTCAACCTCGAACTAATTGTCTAATTTGTTCACTTAATTTTAAATTTCAAATTTAAGTTTCTCTTGTTTAACCCCAATTCCTTTTGAGCCTCAGCGCGTCCACCTTCAGAACATTTTTTGGCTTATTTTCAAAAAAATTTATAATGTAACAAAAATTCAGCCCCAAATAACGCTTTTCTATTTGGGGACTTAACCAGTGCACCCTTTTCCTTTGTATTTTTTAAATTTGTTTTTCTTCTAGCCTTAAAAATATAGGCCTACTTTCCTAGTACCTGATGATTGTATTTTGATAAAATTTTATACACGGAACTTTGAGATCTCCACTTTCTTTTCCACTTTTCCACTTTTTTTTTATTGAATTTTGATTTTCTAAATATTGATAGAAGTTTGGTCTTTAGTGATCTTAAGAACCAAAAGAACCAATTGGTGGCAACAGAAACACAAGTTCTAATAATGATAAACAAAATTTAAATGTTTTAAGTATACATATTTTTTTCTCCTGTTTGTCGTAAAAATTTTAGTCGTCAGTTTTTCTTGGCCTATGTTCTTTAATAGCTTATAAAGACGTTGATTCTGAACGTTCCTTTTGATTCCAAGCAGTTAGTTAAACCAGTACTAGTTGAATTAAATTAATTTAAAACAATTCGGAGCCGATATTCTCTAATAATAATAATAAACTACTCGATACTTTTAAAAGTATAGTAGATATTTTCATGTTTAAAAGCAGTAAAATACAATTTATTGATTGGGATATTTTCGTGAAATCCAGATTCATCATGGCCGAACTTCTCCAAACCGAACGCACTTACGTGAAAGACCTCGAAACCTGCATCAAATGCTTCCTGAATGACATGCGACAAGGCAACAATTGCCCTGCTGCCATTCACGGAAAAGACGAGATTATTTTCGGCAACATCGAGGAAATATACAATTTCCACAACTCGATATTTCTCAAGGAATTGGAAAAATACGAAACGATGCCTGAAGACGTTGGCCATTGTTTCGTAACATGGGCCCAAAAGTTCGACATCTACGTGCATTACTGCAAAAACAAACCGGAATCGAACAGTCTTTTGGTCCAACATGGAGGTGGCTATTTCGAAGAATTGCAAAAGAAACACAAAGTGGAGCATCCGATTGCGGCTTACTTGATCAAACCCGTACAGCGAATTACCAAATATCAACTGTTGTTGAAGGATCTCCAGTCGTGTTGCAACGAAGGACAAGGGGAAATTAAAGTATGGTGTGGGTAATTTAACTTGGAGTAATTTTAATTGTGATGATTGCAGGACGGCTTAGAGGTGATGCTTAATGTACCAAAGAAAGCAAACGACGCTATGCACCTGTCTCTCGTCGAGGGCTGTGATGTCTCTGCAAATAAGTTGGGAGAAGTCGTTTTGCAAGATGCCTTCAGCGTGTGGGACCCCAAGCAGTTAATTAGAAAAGGGAGAGAAAGACATATTTTCCTATTTGAATTGTACCTGTTATTTACTAAGGAAGTCAAAGACTCTGCAGGGAAAGTCAAATATATTTATAAGAATAAGCTAATGGTGAGTAGACAGCAATTAAAGACCGCAATTTCCAAGTATTTACTTCCAGACTTCGGAGTTGGGAGTCACTGAACACATGGAGGGTGATGAGTGCAAGTTTGCCGTCTGGACAGGAAGAGCCCCAATTTCAGACTACCGAATTGTACTACGGGCTTCCTCTTTGGAAACTAAACAGCTCTGGGTGAAGAAACTTCGGGAAGTTATCCAAGAAACTTATTTCAGTGGCGCTTTGCCATTGTCTTTGCCCAAGAGTCCGGCCAAATTGAAGCCTCACAGTCAGAGGTCGAGCCGGTAATTTCTCCAATAATTCGTTGTGTTTTTTTATATCATTTACTTTTTTTGCGCAGAGACTTGGAAGAGTGCAATTCGTTAGATGAAAGCGTTGAGAATTTGGACAGGAATTCGCTCACGTCGTTTGGATCAGGCAATACGACAGACTCCGATAAGGTAAGTGATGAGAAGGTGAAAGTATCCTTTTCAATCTCGTAAAATATTAGTGGAGAAAAATGTACAAAATGTTGACTGACATTTGGAGCGCTCTTTAATTGACAATTTTTAATATTTTATTATAAGAAAAGGTGAGAACAAAAACGGTATTTATTTATAATTACTAAATTTGAGAAATGTGTCGTAGTTATAATTACGATTCGCAAGACTTTTAGTGAATGTAGCGAATTTAAAAAAAACAAAATTTAAACGGCTGGTTCTTTCGATTTGTTGTAACTAAACATTTATCAGTTTTTAAAAACTGAATTAATTTCGGTAAGACACTAACTGGGAATTTCCAGATTTAAGTATTAAATAATCTGCAAAACCACATCCTGTCAGGTTTATCTACTTAATTTCGTTGTGCAACATTTCTTTTAATTTTTTTGCGTATTTAGAATCCAATATGTTTATGTGTTGAGAAAATCAATGTTTTTAATTAAACGAGACTAATAAGGAACGGTTTATTTTTATTGATAAGAAGATTTATTAAAAATGTTCGGCTTATTTAGGAATCAACAAACAAAGCTGTAAAGAAGGTTAACAGTTGGACTAAAGGTACAATTTGTTGTGGAATTCAGCATTTTGTACCAATTATTTAGTGTAAATTTTAATTTAATGCGCAATTTGTTGGCGTTGTTACAATTAACATAAATGTATGAAAAATAACTACGAGTATATACTAACAAACTATTTGTTTGAATTGCTTGGAGTAACTACGTACGTATTAAAATTGAAAATTCTCAAGAAATAATGGCAAACTTAAAAAAAAAGTTTCAAGTAAAGTTTTTTGTGACTTTTCGATTGTTGCTTAATTGTAAATGGGAAACAAAGTCTAAAAAGTTACTTCTTGAATTAAAAAAAAGCATCTAGAAAATAAATGTTGCCAAATTTTTCATTTTTTTTTTTTGTAATTGCAATACTATTTGAAATATTTGTGGAGCTATTTTGATGTAAACCTATGTCAAATGACCTAGGGAATCGATTGGCGTCAAAATACCTATTCTCCCGTCAAAAAATAAAAAAAAAAATATTTTTTTAACTGGTTTTAGCAAAGTTTTATGGACTTTTCTATGCCTTTACAACCCTCTCGAGTTCTTAAAAGTGCAAAAAAGTCAATTGCTTCGATTTTTTGACGTTTGATTTTTCCAATTTTTGTCGAGATTTTCCAGTATCCGAAACATTTATCCAACAACTTCACTATTAGATGCAACCCTACTAAGTTTATTATCGTTGGAAAGCTCTTTTAATTATCTATCTTTTACAAACAAGATTATCGTTCTCCGACGAATAGTTTTCGAAAAAATTGCAAAAATAAGTAAAATAAAAAAAACGTAACGAAAACTATTGGAAATTTGGCGATTTTCTCGACAAAAAAATTCAAAATTTTAAATTTTGTGAAAAGCTGGTATAACACGTAGATTGAGCCGCAGAATTCACAATTTTGGAGTTATGAATTTTTAATAAATAACTCGGCGCATCCACCATTTTTAAAATTTAAATAAACTTTTAAATAAATTCTCGAGTAAGCTAGTGTTGTAAAAATGGTGGTATTATACGCAAAATGAGCCGTAGAATTCAATGGGGTAAACCGTTTTTCTATACGACTTTTAATTTTTGAGTTATGATTTTTTTTTGTTTTTATTTTTTGAAGGTAAGTGTGTTATAAACTTGTAAATGTTGCACTTAAAAATCACATACACTTGGCGATAAGCGGAATAAAATAAAATACACTTACCCTATGACATCAAGTCCTTTCATCTTCCTAGAACGGACCCACTGCAATTAAAAAATAAACAAAATTAGTACAGTGTGTGATTACTGATTACTGATTATTATTAAATTACATAATTATGTAGTTATAAAGACCACATAAATTTAATGTAATTTTGATTTTATTGCAAACCAACCCTTTAATCCGAATCCTTTGTATCACAATTCTCTTCACTAGCACACACTAACCACTCAAAATTTTAACAGTCGCAGACTACTAAACCTTTATTAGGCAGTCTAAAATTCACAACACGCTTTAGTGACCGAAGGTAGCTCTGTGTTTTGAAAATCTTAATAACTGAAGTTTCGATATTTTATGTAATTTAATGAGTTCACGAACCATGTCATTTTGCGACATCGTCAAGCGAGAAACTAAATAAACGGCACATCAGTAATTGCGTAAGAATATCAATAAATCATCATTAACAAAAAATACGATCTGTTTAGGTAACTAATTACGGCGAAATGTGCAAATTCAGTAAAGAGGTTTGTCTGATTCATTGGTTTTTGTTACACTACTTTTTTCTGATTTTTATGTCCATACATCTGCTATCGCTGACACGCATTTTTGAGGAAATAATTTTGTCAAAGCCAGATCCTGCTTTCATCTTTTACTAAAACTCATTGAAAACAGCGGCCTTACTTTTGAATATTCGTACATCGAAAAATAATTACTTGATTTTTCTCATGAGTTATGATTTTTCTTAATATAAAGTGATTTTATCAAACCATTTCTACATTAAACTAAACTAAAAGCGTAATTCTGCTAAACCCATCGGAGCGATGACAAGCCCGTATTGATTTTGCATTATAAATTTAATTGGCAAGTACAAATCTGAATTTTCCGAAACAATGCTTATTTATGTGGTTGATTCGAAATAACCATAACATTTCTTCATAAAATAATTCATCAAAATAGCGACTTTGATTACGTTCAGAATTCTCATTGGTCGGAACATAACATTAATTAATCCGATGGAAATAACTCGGGATTTCACATAGGAGTACATTATTCAGGAACTCCAATACTAACAGAGAGCATTAAACGATTTTCGGAATGCGAGAGCTCTGGCATGACTTTGATATGCACGGTGCATTTTGTTCAAATATGCAGAGTTCTATCAGAGGATCGGAAGCTGCCGGACGTGCATTGTGGCTCTAATAACGTCATTTTCGTTCATATAAAATTGGCGATATGGCTTTAGTGGAGGAACTTGAGCAGGTCACGACCCGGTGACATTAAACCCCAGTTTCAACGCCCTTCTGTATCCCACACCTAGCGACCTAGCCAGTTTGCCGCCACCGCAACTGCTCATATTCCACCTCCTATGTTTACTTTGAACACGCCAATTAATTTATAGGCGCTTTTGGGATGCAACATAAATGAACGCCCATTACGCATTACTCGAAAACAACTTCGTTAAACTTTAAATATGGAGGGGTCCGCAAATTTATTAAAACCATTTGACATCAAACGGATTTCACTTTTACAAATTCAACCTGAAAGTATACCAAGCGACATTAAAATTGCAGCAATTTAAAACGTTCGCTATGGGCTCGAAAAAATTGTACCAACTGAATATAGTTAACAATTAAAAACTATACACACAATATATTTCAAGAGATTCAAAACCAGCAGCACTAGTTTTTACATTTCTAAGTTGTATAGACACATTTCTCTTTTACAAAAAGTCCTCAATTTAAAATTTTAAACCACTTGTATTTAGTGTTTTTTTAATGTGTATTGTAACGTCCAAACACCAAAATTCACTAAACACAAAAAAAGGTTTATGTTGTTGTAGTTTAAACCTGGCAACAGTTATTTTTAATTGAAAATTCCAAACAGTTACCATGAAATTGTACCAGCACATGAAAAAATGTAGGCTTTCGCCATTTAACTCTGGAGATTTTTGCGCAAATTCATTAAGATATTATCTGACCCGAATTTCCTCATCGTCTCTGAAATAATTTAGTATTTGCAGTGGAAGCTTTTTAAAGTTTGCCTTGCAGATGTGCAGTGAAAATATTTTTCTTCCATTCTCTTTCGCCTTGCGAACTAAACTTAATTACACTTTTTAGCGTCTTTATCATAATTTGTTCTTCAATTAAGCTCCTGGTCTTATTGTGCGTGTTATTCAGCAGTTAGTTTGTGATTGGTAGATATCTTAATCCAAATGACGGTCGTTATTTTAACGTTTGTGACTGTTAAAGATCGTTGATGCTTATCCGTTTAACCTTCAACGAAATAAGCAAATTGTCTATAAACCGGAAATGTTCAACAAGGATCAGTTAAAGTCCTACGTTTAATCAATGTTTCCTTTCATGTCTTAACGAAATTAATTTCGTTTTGTAATGTGATTAGCAAATGATGTAATTTGCAGGCAAAAGGAATGGAAAACGTAATTTTTAACGAATTATGTCATTGTGGCTGAAAGATTTTTTCCGGAATTTTATTGACTCGAGTTTGAGTTATTTTTCAAATGTGGGGCCTTTGATTTGCTTCACTTCAAAGAGAAACGTATAAATATTTTCGCGCTTGCCAATTCTGTTTGTTTTAAATTTTGATCAAATTGAAAGTAAAGTTGTATTAAATAAAGAACGGCGGAGCAACCCGTCCATACATAACCAAGTATCGGCTCAATTTTAGTTATTTTTATTAAATGCTTTCCTATTATCCCCCAATTTGACATTAGGAACTAGTTTAAAGGTCGGTTTACAGAAAGCGGAATTAAATTATTTAATTCAGAATTAAACTAATTCGAAGTAAATTGCCAATTACAGTGCATTGACAAACGTCAAGTTAATCGTGAATGAAAATTTAATTGCGATTAAAACGTTCTGTAAACCAGCCCTTAGTGTCGTTATAACAGACATCATTTCTAATAACGAATACAAGGTGGGGCAAAAGTAATATCATAGTTTGATTGTGCCATAATTTTTACAAATGACGTCAAATCTCATTGTGCTTTAATACTTATGTTGTTAAAAGATAGAGAATTTGTTGTCAATAAGCAATACACACCTGATGAACGCGGAATTATTGTTATACGTCTTGTTTGACCAATTTCCTTCCGGTAGTATGATTTCTCGTTTTGGCGATGAACTGGCCGATCAGATTGCCAAATTTGACGACGCAATTTTTTTTCCTTTGGACTTTTTGAAATCTTGCATTTACCACAACAAACCACAACCTTGCAAGTATTGAAAGGCAACATTGAAAAAGAAATCACCAATTTGCAGTCAGA
Organism: Tribolium freemani; assembly: GCA_939628115.1. Lineage (NCBI taxonomy): Eukaryota > Metazoa > Arthropoda > Insecta > Coleoptera > Tenebrionidae > Tribolium > Tribolium freemani. Next base: position 9,778,493 of record OW626785.1, on the reverse strand, counting down.
TGTATTTAGGGAGAAATAGAAACCGAGGTGGTCATATGATCGATATCATTTTTTCAACTTAGCGTCATTAATTTTACACCTTTTTACAATCTTCCCAAGAAAACAGAACCTATTTATTTTCATTTTTAACAAAATTACAGCCTTTTTTATATTGTGACATTACTTTGGCCCCACCCTATACAAGGTTGCTGAAAAATTTAAATACAGAGTGAAGAATTCTAGAAAAGTAGGACTTGTACCACTTTAAAGGTAAAAGTTTAAACTTAAATCTGTACCCATTTTTGGCGCATTGCAATTAGAAACGTAAAAAAATTAAGAAGCTTGTTAAAACTTACAACTTGAAAAAGTTAAATGGAATTTTTTGTTTTTGCTTCTCAAAGATTATTAAATTGTCTCTCTGTTAATAACAAGTTAATATAAGTTAAGTTAAATAAGTTAATAGTTAATAATAAGTAAGAATATCTGCTAAAAAGACACTTTTTTTTTAGTTTACCTCTTATAGTGAGCCTCTGATATAACGAACTTATTTTAATACAATTTGATAAACAGTTTTTTTAATAAATACTTAGCTGTATCCACACTTAATCGAGATACTGATACATGTTTGTGACTTTGTGTCCAAAAAAAAAACATTTGCGATCATCACGTTATGCGACTCGAATTAATTTTGCCACAAGTTGTTATTCTCGTAAAAACCAAGTCCAGGCAAGCGGTTAAAATTTTTTGAAACGTTAGCATACACTTTCCAAAATACCGATCTTTATTAAATGGCAACGTATTTCTCTAGCTAATGTTTTCTTAAACTTGTAGGAATCCGAGCTGGCAATTTAGTTCTGAATATAGGTTTTTTTTTTGTGAATTTTCGATTCTTTCGGTCAATACGCGAGTTGTTTGTCGAGATCTTACAATCCATTTGAGTGCGATCGGTTCCCCAATCGGAAAGCTCGATTCCGGGCGTTCGTCTTGCATTCCGGTAAGCGGTAATGCGTTTACGAGTATTAATTTTAAAAACCTCCCCCATTGTGTTATCGGTAGAGCGAGTCTTGATCATGCGTATCGAATTTTTCGATGGTAAACTGATATACCTTATCTAGTTAATAACAGATGATTGAGTTCCGCTCTCCTGCATGTGTGTCCTGCAGTATTCCGGACCGGCGCTTTCCTCTCCCGGGCTGGCTGCCGGAGCTACGCTGATGTCAGTTCGCTGCCGGGACGTCCCCGAGCGCAGACTGTCATTGCTCAAACCGCATTTTGAAGAGGACAGTTCTAATACAGCACAATGTAATTGTGGCAAACATTCCGTCTCGTTAAGTGCGCCGGACTGATTCCGGAAAAGTCCGGGAATTTTTTGTTTTATGGCCACCTCCGGAATGGTGCAGTATGTTTGCGGGTCGAAAGTCAGCTTTGATTAATCTGTCGAGCTTTTAGTGCTTCGGTGTGATGGCTTTCCATGTGATATCTGTTGTCGGCTAATGATTGTGTTTCGGACGAAATGATCACTTTGTATTCGTTATATCCTTATCAGCCCTGGCGGAAAAAAAACACCGGACCTTTCCACGTTAATAACTAAGTCCAACGCTACTCAGTGTATGAATCCAGCAATGCAAAACGCTAACGCAATTAAAATGTCTTTCGTATGTCGCTCTGTGATTCGAAGTTAAATTGAGTAGATTAGTAACCACTTCCATCGGATTAGCTTGCAGGAAATTTATTGGTGCTTAGTAATGCACTTAAATAGTATATCGCACGTCTTTACGGGTATTTAAACTATATATTTATAGAGGATAAATTATAAAAGTTTTTTGATACATTTAACTTGCGTTTTGTAGAAGCTTTCGTGTTTTTGAACTTGAACTGATAGACTGCGCTGTGTTTCAAAACTGTTAACACCGTAAGTGTGCCAATGTTGAACAGTGTTTGACATCAAATCATTCAACATGTCCAATCCGAGCGGCAGCTCCACCGGAGTCGTCCCCAAGAGCCAGAAGGCTAAGCGAAAGATCTCATTACCCTGGTTTAGACAGGGGTCGGTAGCCCAGCCGCATCCCACGCTCACCAGGCAGCATACTATCGATACTCCTAGCTCCTTTCAAGCCCGGCTTCTCAGGAGGCAACCCAGCCAATCAGCTCTGGTCAATATGCTTGAATTTATATTTTTACACTCGATGAACATCCTCACACACACAACTCCTAACCTTTTTATTCTTTTAACCCGAAACGAAAAAATAATTATTACTTCCAAAACATACAAATCTAAAACGTTTTTGCATGTTGAAAGCATAGTCAAACTATAAGAGGCATAAGTGATTTCAACGAGGCATTAAAACACAATGCTATTTTTGTTTTTATTTCAATTTTAGTTCAAGTGTGCTATTAACTAATATAATCTGCATTTGCAATAAAACGAATTCCTAAAACCTTCAGATAAATTTAGTTTGTACAAATTATTCTCTTTCTGAGTGTTATTAAAATTGAAAAATTGCTCCATTTGTTGTTTTTTTTGCATTAACATATTTGTGAGCTTCAGTAATCATTGCTGTTGTTTTTTTGTGTTTTTACTAAATTATTGGCAATTACATAATGTTTATTTGGCACTGCGCATGTCGAATTGTAAAAAGCAGGGACGTATCTTGAGAATTTTATAGGGAGAGCAGGATTAATTTTTGAGTGCTTATTTTTTCAAAAAATAAATATAAAAACAATTGGAAAAATTAATTCTTATTTTTTTCGATATAAGGGAGGCGTTTGCCAATTGATGTGATGAAGAATAACATTTAATGAAAAGAAAGAAATAAACTTAAAATAAACACCATTTTTGAACCAATTTGTGGCACTGGTTAATTTTTAACAAAATTAAAAAATCGTCCTGTAAACCCCCGATAGTATAAACTACAGAATAAATTATCTGGGCGTTTGAGACGGGATAAACTACAAAATAAATTAAACTCTACTTTTTAATTGGTTATTTCCGCGAAATGTAATGTCATGTTATGTCAGACCTTAAATACTGAATTCTGAACACTTTTTTTATTTTCGACTCAATTTTTCACAAAAAATCTGCTCTCGTGTTAAAAACGTGCTTTTAAACGATCAAAAATGCTCTATTTTTGTAATTTGTCGGTTTATTTTTAACAAAATTTTCCTATACACTTGCGTTTTTTGACCCAATGTAGTGGTTTTTCAGTCCGGTTTAACTAGAAGAAAAAATCGTGCATTTGTTGCTAAAATCAATTCTAATTTCTGGTCCGGTAAAAGGGGGTTACAAGAACCCTTCATTTTTGTGGAGTGGACACTGCGATATATTTAATCATAATAATTTGTAGATTCCTACTAGTAATAAAGCTTCATCCTTTTGATAACTTATCTTTATACACAGTATCCTACCTTTCGGGCTTGTTATCTTTATTATTAATGCACAAAAAGCTACATCATGTTGCATTCCCACAGTTACACAATTAACTTTAGATACCCTGTATGTCACTACAAGCTTTACTTTTTGTGTCTTTTACTGAATGTGGTTTCTGGTGAAGTGAAAGAAGACAGTGGAAAGGTCAGAGAAGATATCTTCTAATTATGGTAGAGCTTCTGTTCCACCTTTTGATCTTTCAAGATCTGCTACATCACAGTTTAACACACCTGAATAGAGAATATTAAAAAATAAACATAGTTTACGGCATTTAAAGTCCAAAAGAGTAAAATTAAAAAATATTAGTGCCTATAATGGTAATAAAGAACCTGTTTTAAAGTGTTATTTGCACTGGATGATTAATGAATCTATTAGATGTTTCAGAACAATTTATTTTTAAAAAAACGTTTATTATGTTTTAATATTAAAATAATCAATTGTCATTAAAATAACCTTCCGCCGCACGAATTTAAGATTAACCGCAACCATGAAGTCATATTTAATTTCGCACATTTTCTTTCCGTAAACCAAGCGTTTTAATTATAAAAATAGATTAATTATTTTTGTGGAAACGAAATCACAAAGCAAAAGCTGCTTTTAATCTATTAATAACTGTTTGCAAAATGCTAGACTTTTTTAATTTTTCTAATTTCCTTAATCATTATTCATACATGGACTCTCCTCCACCCCAGAGATTGCTAGTTCGTGGAAAATTGTATTTCTTTTGTCGGCTGAAACTAATTAATCCAATCGATTAATTTTATTAAAATGTTGATCAAACACACGTTTTAATTGATGTTGCACAACATTATTGCCAAAATGGAATTTTTAGAGTTTCAGGGAATCGTGGCTAAAAATATCTAATTGCTGGATTAATTAATCTCTACGCCCATGAAATTAACTAGTGATATTTCATCTAGCTAAAAACCTTTATCGTATTAGTTATTTCATGGATCAATAAATTCCGTATCTACTTTTTTTGTTTACTTTGCGTACCCACCCTTGTGTAATGGAGGAAAAAGCCTAGAAGCTAATACTCTAATTCGCTATCAGTGACTGTGTTCATGATTAAAGTGTGGATATTAATTTTTTACCATTTGTGCCGACTTTGTTATTATTTAGTGATTCCATTAGCGCCTGTCCTGCGAATTGTCCTAATTGCAAATGTGCATATTTCAAATTATAATAAACAGAATTGATTTTACTTATTTAAATCCATTTTCAGTGTGGATGGCAAAATAATTTCATTATTCACTCAGGATATGAAATATATTTAACCGAAATGGGAGTTAAATTAATCAATTGTTACACCTTCGGAATTGATGTTAACTACAGTAGCTGCTTCACGACTAACCATAATGGTAATTAGGAAACCCAATCATACTCGTGAACAAGCGATCTAAGTCTGAAGCCTCCTCCACCCGTCAATATTGAATGTGTCAATGGACGGTGCGATATTTATAGCGAATCGATGGCCTGTGTCGCCTCCATAAGCGCCATCGACATAATTCGTACAAAATTGACATCTTCCTATGACCACATTGCTAATCGCCTGTGTGTTCTATTGATTACTTCTAGTACCCGACAGTCAAGAAGTTAAAGTATCTCGCTAGTGACCAGATTCAGAATAAATATTTAATGAAAATCAATAAACGTTCATAATTTTAAGAGTTTGAACAAGTCACTCATTAACAAGTTAAATCTTGGAGCAGGTCGCTGTATTTGAAGAAAGTTCTCTTAAGATTAAATTAGACTAGAGTAAGAACTGTAAAATTTTCAGCCAAGAGATCTTGTCGTGAAGACAGTGATGTGTGTCTTTGGGATTATTTGTTTTTGTCCATTGCTATGTGATAAATTTTAGTTTAATTACACTATCCAGCACCAGAATCCTTCTTTACGCCACGAGGATGCGACACGACACTGCTTTCGTTAGTTCTTTTAGCGTCCTAGCCCGTCTAAGTTTTAAGAACAGTGAAATAATTAAATAACGGTGCCCTCAAGGCATATAAAATAATTATAGGCAGATGCTGTTTCAAATTGTCTATAGCAAAAGAAAGAAATTTTATCGAAAACGAAATCTTAAAAAAATTCAAAACTTATCAGTTTGTACACCGTCCTGTATTGTTCAAAAAAAAGTAAGGGGCAAAGTTGTAGAGAATTAACTTTTTTTAAGGTTAAAACTAGAAAATATGGCAACAGCACACTTACATTTCTTGGGGTCAAATAAGGTCACAAGTTAAAACTTTTTGCATTTCCGTGTGTCTTTGTGTTATGTTAAATTGGGCTCTAGTGACAAATTTAGTGTCAAGAAAACCCACTAATTAAAAGAGATAACCAATTGTGAAAAGTGACAGTTGTTTTTATAGTTTTGAAATAAATATTACTGTTTTCAAATAGCGTTATAATTTTACCTAGCGTTTACGTTTTTTTACCTAGCATTTTACTATTTTTACCTTGCAATTATTATTTTGATAGTTTACTATGTTCACCTAGTGTTTATTTTTTTACCTCTCATTTACGATTATACTTTATCTATGTTTTGTTCACTGAAATAACCTAGCGTTTAATTTTTTACTTATATTTTTCTTGTACTTTAACCGTATTCGTAGCGTTTTGAAAAACAGGAAACGGCCTGTCTTTCACTTTTTCAATTTTTTTGTTTGTCGTGAAAATTTTTGTTGGCAGTTTCTCTTAGCTTGTTAAGAATTTGATGCTCAATTTTTATTTTTATTTTTTCAATTAGTTAACTAGTTGAGTTTACTTTTTTACTCCAGTGCACTATACTTTTGACTATAAAAAAAACTCAGTTATTTTGTATCTCGTATTTAGTTCTTTATATTTTTGGGGTGCTGAATACAATTTTAAGACACCTAGTGTTCACCTAGTGTTTATTTTTTTACCTATCATTTACGATTATACTTTATCTATATTTTGTTTACTGAAATAACCTAGCGTTTAATTTTTTACTTATATTTTTCTTGTACTTTAACCGTATTCGTAGCGTTTTGAAAAACAGGAAACGGCCTGTTTTTCACTTTTTCAATTTTTTGTTTGTCGTGAAAATTTTTGTTGGCAGTTTCTCTTAGCTTATTAAGAATTTGATGCTCAACTTTTTTTTTTCAATTAGTTAACTAGTTGAGTTTACTTTTTTACTCCAGTGCATTATACTTTTGACTATAAAAAAAAACTCAGTTATTTTGTATCTCGTATTTAGTTCTTTATATTTTTGGGGTGCTGAATACAATTTTAAGACATGTTATTGGAGGGGATTTGTGTGAAATTTGGAACCACAAACTTTATGTATGCAACGTTTAAAAATTCATATCGGAAATTCTGTTTCAGTATTGAATTTAGTTCCATAATGATGTCATCTTGCAGCCAAGATAGGAAATAGTTATTAGTTCAACAGGTGATGGGAGTGATTTTCCCCACTTGCATAAAATCTGAACGTGTATAGGAAAACACATCGCTATACTTTCGCAAGAAAAAAGAAAAAAAAATCCAAACTAGCAAAAATTTTATATAAAAACAACACTTGCTTTTTACAGTTATTTATATTAATTAAAACTGAACTTTGAGTTTGCCATTTTTAGCACTTTACTCGTATTACATTAAATGTTTCCCTTTCTCCATAAAATTTTATAGCTTGTACTACCTTGTACACTTAATGTTAATCAATAATACGACTAAAACAAGTCTCTTTTGATTCCTTAATAGAGCTCAACAACACACGCATCGTACTCATATTTACACAAGGTTAATAAAACGATTTGTGATGTTTGCTTTGCCACTTTTTAACTACAATTGTTAACTGCATAGTTGCTCTGTTAGCATTGACTTTCTCAAATGAGATCATTTGAATGTCAATGGGGCCACTTTTCTATTTTTGGAAATTATGCTGATTTCTTCTTATTAGTCTTCAGCATCTTACATGATTTGTGGGTTACATATTGCTATGCAAATTTTCTTTCATCCGGTCTAATTATAGTCGATGTTTCAGATTATTCAAAATAAAACTTTGCGATACAGTGAAGTCCATAAATTGCAAATGCTTAAATTAATATCCTGTTTACTAAAGCGGCGCATCATGCAAGAATTTTAAAACGCAAATACCTCTCTTTGCCGTCCGGGTATGAAATAATTGTGCTTTCATTTCAGGCCGGTGTGCTAGAAATGACATGGGTAGTCAGCGATTTCACAGCAACTTGTCCTCAAGAATTGAGCGTGACGAAGGGCCAGCAAGTTGAAGTGGTAGAAGTATGTTCATCGAAGCCGGATTATTGTTTAGTTCGGATGCCCACTCGAGGAACAGATCATGATTCATCAGTTCCCGAGGGACTCGTACCATTAGCCGTTCTCAAACAGCCACCAGCTCCAAGGAGTTCGCCTTCCAGGCGCGCACCGCTGGACCACGAACTCGGTAAGTCCGTAATTGCTGCTTCAATTCAAGCAGCACAAAGCGCTTGCTTTATCCATAGTCTCACGTAATTGTGGGAAACGGCGCAATTTCCTTTGCATTTTACTGTTTGTTAATAAAATCTGATATAAATACAATGCGGACGGGCGGCTGTAATTGATGGCCGTCTATTAGTGGCTGACTACGTTAGTTTTCCTCGATGAATGCCATTTGTGCCAAAATGGAATTAGTCGCTGGAAATAGACCGAGCGTTTCCACATTTTTTCGATTTTTTCCTTTTGTCTCATTTAACCGATGCGTCTCGTGGCTTAATTACTACCACTACCTGACGAATCTCAACCACGTGAGTACGCTGTGTGCTGGAACACCGCTGCGGCGGTTGGCGTCGTCGCCAGGGATCAATAGATTGGCCGTTGTCGACCTTGACCCGACCTTCCGCAGCATCCGCTCCTTTCCCCTGAACACCAAACCAACCCGGTTTTGCCGAAACTTTCCTGCTGGAAGATGTGTTCGTTTTTCAAATCCTACTGGGAATTTTCAGATGTACAAGAAAGTCACAAGTGAACTATTTTGAACGCGTTGTTAAAGCGTGACGCAAATTTTACATCCGCCATATCACTTTTCCAACAAAAATTTTAATGCGAAGACACTTCCTGTTTATCTAATTTCAGCGCCAACGTTTTTAAGCGAGTGAACCTTGGAATTACCCAGATTGTCATATAATTTTTAAACCACTCAGTAAATATCGTCACAATGACTTTAATCTTGTCAAGAGTACCAAATAAATTTATCTCCGTTTATTTAACTCGTAAGATAAAATTTTTCATTTTAAAACCCGCGCCTTTTTAAACGAAATCCAAAATTTATATTTTGGATGACGTCGCTGACTTTTTTTTAATGGATACCCGTAATTTTTTGTACATTTTGGCCATGACAGTACCAAAATATAACAGGTTACGTAACATCGCAAATTTTAATACTACCTAACAAAAAAAAACTACATTATTTCGCCAACAGATCACGGAAGTTATTCATAATATACAGGGTGATTCACATAAGTTTACAACCCTGACAAACTTTAAATGCAACCCATTATACATTGGAGGTTGAATGGCGCCTAAAACAAAACGCCAGAGACTGCAATAAGAACCTAATTTTTTAAGGTTTGGAACGAATATCCAAATCACAAACAAATTTATAATTATTAGTGTTTTTGAATCAAGATATAATTGAGTAATGTATTACTGGTTGCATTTAAAGTTCGTCAGGGTCGTAAAGTTATGTATTTAACTAAAGAATTAACTATTTTTAATTATTAAATTTTGAAGTTTTTTTTCGAAAATATTATTAGGTAACATTTAATTTTTGCCATTTTGGCAATTAAAGGATCTATGGATATGACTAAAAACAATTAGGGGTTTCCATTTAAAAAAATGTCGATGACATCATTACTCAAAAACCAAATGGGAATAGTGTAGGTACTTTTGAAAAAGAAAAGTAACCTGTACGAGCATTTTTGTCACGACAAAATATTTTTAGTTTTAGTAAGATTATTCCGTAATTTTACCGCTCACTATATAATTTAGCTGTTTCTAAGCTTTATTGAACTTTATATTTGCAAGTGGAAATGACGTCTTCAGTTTCAACATATGGTCAAGAGTAAAAATATTTTTAAGCCCAACCAGTATTTATTTTGGAACTGTCTAAGATTTTAATTAAGGATGTAGTGTTTAAATTTATCGAAAAATTTGCTTTGCTTATATCATCATAATTCACAACTACACATAATTTATTTTTATTAGATCAAATTTGAAAAAAATCCAAACAAATACGACAATTAAGCAACCTTTAAAATTTCTCTCATTATGTTTTTATTGTTATTGTTCTACGTTTTAGAAAGTTTACGTTTAGTACATACTGTGCTCGTATATTAATATTCTTCGAGTCTTACGAAGTTTAAAAAATATTACTCAATTAAGTAGTATCAAGTTTTATTATTATGTGGCCAAGTATAAGATAAATCACACCCATTCGCTAACTTTCCAATTTTTTATTTCAACATAAACCGTGTGTTTTGTATGCGGTATATCGTACGCAAACTATGGTTCAAAAATGCGCAACATTAAACAATCGCTACTTGAAATATTAAGAGACAGAATCTACAACAAAAACATTGAAATTTTACAATAATCGTATATTTGTTATTAAACACTTTGTTTATTTTACAATGTATTTTTTCTATTTTTGGTTTCACAGATTGTTCAGTGTGAAACCGAAAGTAGTTTCACAAAGAGAACTTTTGTGCAACTCCTTTTAGTAAATTTTGAGGAGTTGTATTGGCAGTGTTGGTCTGGATGTCATCAGTCATCACTGTAATTTAGTGTGTGATCTGTCAACAGCGTCAAGTCGTTTATTGATAAAGCCCGAATAATTAACAAAATTAAGAGGAAATAATTTGAAGAGATTTTGATAAGTTAAACTAAGCAAAAACAAACAACAAAATTAGAAAGTAGAAAAAATAGTAAATTACACTTGTTTTATAAGATTTAATTGTGGCACTCATTCTATTGTGTGCCACCATAGAACGTCTTATAAAACTCGTATAATATTATACTATTAGCTGTTTCAAAACTATAAAAACGCCAACGTCGCATTTTACCGAATTATTTTTTGAAATAAGATTGATAAAATTGTAAAATAATTATTAATGATTAGATCTCTCATTGAAAGTATAAATTACATTAGCTATTATTTTTTTGAAGTGCATGAATAATTTATAACAGCTAATTTTGAGAGAAAATGCGACGTTGGCGTTTTTATAGTTTTGAAATAGTTAATACTATTGTGTAAGGAGTCATAGAAATTTATCTTAAATAAAATCAGCTTCAGTTTTATTTATACAAGTGAGTCGCTAAAAGTATTTTTTACATGAAAATGCTTAAAAAATTCACATGCGTAGAGATTATTGTTTTTTGAGATACAGTAAAAACATAGGAGTACTTTCCGCAGACTCACCTTGTATACAGCGTGTTAGGGAATGGTTTAGCAAAAATTGAAAGGTAGATAGAGAATGGCAAAACGAATCAATTAAGTAAAATTTTTGTAAATCGAAAATGCATAGTTTTTCCAAAAAATCGTTCTGAAATTAAAGTCCCATATTTTGAGAACAGCTGAACTAGAATGATAAAAATTAGCGTAAATTCTAATATTATTGACAAAACGGCAGAGGTAAATTAACTTCTTGGTCCACTCCATAATTCTTCTATTTCAATTTGTTTTGTTATCAAATTTTCTAAAAAAAAAACAAAATGAAATTTACGCCAGAACTGGGAACCTTCCACACAAATGAGCATGCTATCTACAATTTTTAAAAATTCTCAAAGCTATGCGCCACTATGTCCACTTTGTTTAAAGAAAAAAATTAACCGCTAATAAACTACTATAAACCACACAGTGGCTCTCAACAGGTGGGTTAATAAAATTTTTTGAAGAAAGTATGCACTTTTTGGAAAAATGATATAAGACTTTTTAACTCGTCTGATCATGACAAATTCACATACGAAATATTGCTAAGTCATTCCCTAATACCCTGTATACTACTCAACAAAACTTAGGGATAAGCATTTTGGTATTTTAATAAATACCAAGGACAATACAAAAGAAGATACAAAACCGGTACAATTCTAAACGATAAAATAAAAATCTTTACAGAAAACATATGATAGGTATTATTTTTCATGCTTGTTTAAAATTTAGTAATATCCGTAACTTTTATCGCTAATTTATTTACGATCATGCGAAAAGTGTGACTGTGATGTTGGTGTTCAGTTACGTAACTTGTAATAAAAAATTGAACAAATTTCCGAAAACCTGAGACGAGCTTTCAGACAATTTGTATTTGAAAATGATTTAGTTTAAGTAAAAATAAGAAAAATTTCCGTTACAAAATTAATATTTGGGTCAATTCCACAATTCTAAGGAAATAATTTTTATGACGTTTGCAAACGTTTGATATCGTATCAGTTAGAATTCAGGTATTTACATTGATATCTGCGTTACTGCCTTATTGATTGGATGATAGCGCTTATAATCTAATCAAACATGATTGGTCTGGTTCAAGTTACATCCACCTTATTAACGTATTAATGTGATTGTCAATTAATTTCAACAATGTTCAAGCTGTTCAAAGTCGGTAAGTAAATTTGTAATTTCTTCCAAAATTCTGGCGGAGTTTTAAAACGTGTCTAGATAAAGCACACTACAGATATGGCGTCCCACTTTTGATAAATTTTTATTGCGATTTACACACTTTGCTTTTTATCCTGGTGTCGTACATATTAACTCGAAAATTACTCACTCGGGATTCAGCTATTTAAACTGTTCATGGAAGTGCTTCCTTTGGGAATCGCAAGTGTTCCGGGATGTTGTGTAAAATTAAGTGATGTCAAAGCACAACACTTGTAATCTTAAGCAATTAACGTGTTGTGGGTGGAGACTTTCACGCACAAATTGGTGAATGCGCCAGGTTTTTTATTAATGTCGAACGAATTGCTACCGAAAGTAATTTGTATCTGGAGCCAATTTGGCTAGAAAACGGCGAACTAAATCATAAATAACAATTATTTACGATATTAAAAAGAAAAATCGAAACACAGGAAGTGTCTTTGCAATAGTACAAACTTTTTCTGCAATGTTAAATTGTAAGCAACTAACGCTTGCGACACGTGTTTACGATAGTGTTTTCTGAACAAGTTTACAAATATGGTTGCAAGGTATCCAGAAAGGTAATAGATCAATGAGCAAATTAATAACTTGAATGCGAGTCGATGTATTTCAAAAGAAAAGTTTTCTCTTTATAACATACTTAACAGTGTCGTAATTTATAATCGAAATAAAAACTTCTTTTGTCATCTCTCATCATCTATTCGTTTGAAGAAAATGTGATGTCAGTTTTAATTTCTTCAGTCTGTAAAGCGGCTTTCTTGTTATTTGTGCATGTCCTTGGCTTCCTTACCGTTTCATCAAAATATTTTTATATTTAGTCTATCACTACTAAAATTACTTCTTTCGAGCCTTTTAAAGAATTTGTCTATTTTGGGTCAGACATTGCTAATAAATAATAAGGTGGAATGTCGCAGTGGTTGGATGGTCTCCAAAAAGACCAAATAAACAGAATGTAGTAAGTTTAATTATGAAGTTTATTAATGAAATGATCTAAAATTAACCATTTTACGTATAGATCCGACGTCAAATGGTGGACGTAAAAGCTCGCAACCACGTAATTTATACATAAATCATAAACTCGCACTTGGGGACCACACAGCGACATCTTCAATGAAAAATGATAACAAATCATTGCCAGTACGTTGATTTCTGTAAGTAAGTGGATCCAAACTATTGCATAATTGTTTTTCGGATATTCAAATCTAATAAAATGCAAAGCTTCAGGAAATTGATTTGTTGCTTACATTTGTTTGCACTTAGTGAAGTTAGTGGCTTTTGATAGTGCAATCAAAACTTGATTTTTTCTTGGCTGGTGTGGTGATTGTAAAATCAGAAGACGAGCTTTTGCGAAAACACCTAACAAAGAACTTTTATAATTGGGCAGATGACGGTGCAATTAATGGCTTATTAATTATTATGATCGTTTTGTTGATAAAGCGATGAATAAGACAAAATCCACCGATCTGGCACGCTGATTTGGCCGAGGCAATTCCCCCCAGTTGTTTCGCCAAGTTTGATGCCACTTCTAGGACACACAAGTTAGTTACTGTTTGAATGTTATACATAAGTGCACTTGACTTGAATTCTGTGGTCCCAAAACGGGAGTTAAACACATTGGTTTCAGTATTTGCAATCAGTAAGTAGCAACAATATGTTGCCTGCTTGAGATTCAATACTTTTCCTCTTCTCGCGTTTAATGTCTTCATATTGTACGTAGGATCCTATTTATAAAACGAAAATAAACAAACAAGAATCGGGATTACTTACTTAATTAACATTCTTGACATTACAACTGTTAACGCATGTTTTATTAACCACCAAATTTAAAAATCTGCTGACGACGTCCGCTTTGATGTCGCATTTTTGCAAAAATTACGACATTTTCATTGCCAAAAGACATTTTTTGCGTTTTATTATAATTCATGCGTGCTTGGAGAGCATATGGTCTGTTTTCAAAACAGATGATAGTTTGGATGGAAGGACATTTCAGCGTCGGTCACACTTAACATAATTTTATTAAAATAAATTTAACTGAGGTTGTTTTGTTTTTGGAAAGTATGACTCAAGTATTATGGCAGAAATTTCTTCATCAACTTTTGATTTATTTTCGTTCTTCAATTGTAGGTTAAACTTGATTCTATTATTTCACTATGATGGTACCCACATGGCATCATTTATTTAATTTTTCTTAACCAGATTTACACTTGTAGGTGTATTAATTAGCAATTTCAAATGCTCCATAAAAATGTAAACAATAACGTAATTAAGCCGCATTTAAACATCTTATATTGTTAACGTTAAATGTAGTGGAACCGCAGCAATAACACTTAATTGGGTGTTGTGATAATTCATAATAAACATCTGTTCAATTGATCAGATCTAGTGAATGTAACCATAACGTTAGGTAAAATTTAGCTACTCGATGTGGTTTTCCATAAAAGGAGTTGTTTTTGGCGCAGAGATCTGACAAAGGTTGTCGCATTTTCCAGAAGGAAGTTGGAAAAGTTGTGAAATGTTCCACTTGATTTTGAAGGTTGTCATCAATTTTGATTACGAGATTGCACATTTCCTTTGTATCGCTAACATCAATAAAGCCATGATTGTTAATAACGCATGATTGCGTATCCCATGATCTACTTGGCTGCAATTTTAATCACATTCAAAAATTCTAGAAAACAAATAACTTTTCAATCATACATCCGCTGTTGTGGGAAGAGGTGGGGCTTTAATTCAAGGGAATCTAACATAAATAAACGCGACCCAATTTTAAAATATGACTGTTTAAACAAACACCAGGGAAAGAAGGATTTCCCTCGTTGTTTTCGGAAAAGTATGAATCAAAGCAATGTGAGTCAAATTTTTAGTGTAAAACTGAAGTCATTGTGTTTCGAAGTGTCTGGGTTTAGTGGTGTTAAGTAGTCGGATGTATGGATGTGAGAATACATTATTCTATGGAATCCCCGGCTGCTCCGAAAAGGAAATCAAGTTTCAGACGTGTTTATGAAGTTTGTGACAGAGTGGTTCAGCTGTATTTTGCTGAAGGTATTTTTATTAATTGTGCAAATGCCTAACATGTGTGTGAAGACATTACAAGATTCTATCACGAGTGTTTATGTCTTTTTCGAAAGTGTGTTAATGGCTTCTTATTTATTTATTGGCACGGTTCTTTCGGATAACCGAGTATAAATTGTTAATTACCCCAGGGTGTGTTTGGGCCGACATGTGGCTCACATTTTCACCGGAAAAATATATAGGGGAGTAATAATTTAAACCGGGCATTTCGTGGAACTATTTTATTTTCGTTTCATGCAAAAATACACAACATTTGTGCTAAAAACGGTCATAAAACATTCATAATGTAGGCTAATTCTTGACCTACGATAACCTGAGACCATATGGCGTTTATGCACCGCCTACGAATCACAAATACCACCTAAGGGTAAAATTTTATGCGCTGGTCCTTGATTAACATATGGTTTGTGCAATTTATATTATATTTACATCTTAACAATAATCGTGAAAGTCACTTTTGTGTTCGGTATTAAATCCAAATTGCTGATTCCACACTTGTTCTTGAGCGCTCTTTATGCGAATCTCTTTTGTGATTTATTATTGCATAAATCGAATTGTATTGAGGTGACATTGTTATATCACACGTTCCCAAGATTACTTTTATGTCATCGTTTTGTGTTTCACGCTTTTCAGGCTTAACCCACAAAATATATTTTATTTCATTTTAACATTCAGAATTCACCAACTGTTACTTTATTGATTCACTTTATCAAGCTCTTTTCCATTTTTTATTTAGAAATGAAAATGTTTAAAACGTCAAAGATTTCACTGTGTGTGAAGAAATTGTCAAGTAAACACTGTCTTAATTCCAAACTTAACACTTTACATAATTTAACTTATGAAATTGTTGATTGTTTAATTTTAGATAATGTGTAAAAATGTTGAACCTGATTTTGTGTAATTAATTTGGTTTTATAGTTCTTTCAGCGATTGACTCGAGCTTTTAAATTTTATAAAAACAATAAAAGTTGCACATATAAACAAATAATTTCAACATCAATTTCGTCCAGTTTTTTGTATGTAGTCCTTGCGATTTTAATCGAAAAAGGTTCAACCTAGTGATAAAAAGATAGAGGAACACTCTCTTACACTGACTTTCTAGGATATCATCTAAAATTTTATTGATCTTGAAAGCTAAATTAGGTTAATTAAATGCTTAAACCGTGTAGATTTTTACTGTGAAGATTACAGGGTTAATTTTATTCTTCCACTTATTTAATTATGTTGTTATTATCCTATTGTCATGCATTTCCTTATTATTTTATTCATCTTAAATAAATCAAACTTTTAATTAACACTCACTTATACCTACAGTCGTTCTTAATTTAATTTTTCTAGGACAGGGATGCTCAACATTTCACCATATTACATAATCAATTATTGCAATGGGTGGTTGGACAAAGAATCCTGTTTAAATTCTTATTCTCTAGAACCCTTTGAGATTTAATTTTGTGCATTCTGTAATAGATCAAGGATTGAAATGTATTTCTGCTAAATTATAAACAATTTTTACATATTGATTTGAAAAAAAAACATTGCCAACACGTATTAATTAATCTTTTCCATCAAATGATTTTAAAAAATTAATTTCTGGGTATTTTTACATAATTGTTTGTAATTCGCCACGAATAATTTTCAGTCTATTGTTACTGAAAAAGTTGAACTCACTATCTCAAAGCATTCAGAGGATTTGGGGACCTACAAAACAGGGTTCGCTTTTTTTTTCAATTTAGGATTAATGTTTTTTCTGGAAATAACCTTACATGAAAATAGCTCATATTTTTATAAGTTTACCAGGCTTTACACAATGTAACTATTATTACAGTAAATAATAATTTATAATAGCAATGTTTATTTGTAATCATTTTTAATTATAAAACAAACATTAATAAATTAACAATTGACAGGTTGATTACTGTTTTATCATCGTTTTTCCTTTTCCTTTATTTGTATCAGAGAATCATTCTGGTTATAACCTAATCTGAAAATGTGTTTTTTAAAGTCAATAGAGGATTTCTTTACCCTCCATTAAATGTTTAGTATTTTCACCTACTCCTTTTATCGATTAGCGACACAAGTCGTTTCAACCCACAGTGTTGTAATTTATTTTAGTCAAAAAATCGTCCTTTTCTGAATTTGTTAGTGATGGAGTTGGCATAGTTCTCTCTAGGATCATTACGAGCCTGACTCACTACGAGATGAAGCAGATTATAAAACAAGGAAATTTTAATAGACTTGTCAAAAGTAATACCTTAGCTCCTTGCCAAAATGAACATTACTAGACGTAAATACACGGATGTGCATATTGTAAAGAAAACATGTGGGTGTGCCATTGTTATGTGTATCGTTTTCTATTTGGAAAAACCGCATTATAAATAAAAAAATGTGGGCTCGTGTAATGTCATGAATGCTGTAGTAAACCTGTGTTTGCGGTTCACTGTAATATAAAAATAACAATATTTTATACTTTATCGGAAAATGGCACACTCGTCTCATTTTCTATTCTCTTTTCCTACAAAAATAACACAACATTCCAAGGCCAAGTCGAGTCGCATATAAAATATTTTTTACTAGTTGGTACGTCTGCTATCCTGCGGGATTCCGACGTAGCAAAATATAAAAATACATCATCGAGAGCGGATATTTATTTTAAAACAACGAGCTTATTTTTGATGTGAAACTATTAGGTTTATTTTCAACTGCACTGTACCAATAATTAACCTTGACTGTGACACATGAAAACGCTCGAAACAGGTAATAATTGCACACAGGAAATTGGACTTTTTTCACAACGGAAACCACTATACTAGCTCAAATTGTAGTTAAAAATTTACGGTTAAAAGGAGCATCTCTTCGTTATAACGAACCTACACATCTACTTCTACCTGCGCTAAGTCCATGTTGTTAGTAAAGGTATTTCGAGTGGGTACGATACCTCCTATCATATAAAACCCGAAATCGTAACTTTATTCAGTTCAAACCTGTGCTTTTGCCTGATGTTAGCTGCACACGAAGTGACCCTGGACAGGTATCCAATATTGTTGAAGTGATTCCCCATGTCCATACCAAGCAGCTATTTGATCCACTCTTGTATAATTTCTAGTTTAATTCTACAACTCGCTGCGTAATCCATGTTTTTCTTCGGAAAAAATCAGTTTCAAGTGCCGGGTTAAAGTCAAATCACAAAATTTAACGACTGATAAATTGACTCAAATAAGTAAGTACACAGATCAGCAAACTTTATTATCGCATAAAGTGTACATTTATTACTAGTTTTATTATTTCTGAAACGTGTAGTCGTGCACTTGAGTTTTACATATGATTTTACCTTGAAACTTTTGATATTATGTTACGAATACCGCAACTCTCGTTTTTTCATTAAGCCATATATGGGAATAATTTGTCAGATGAGATCGCTATTAATTTATGACATAATTTTGTCGAATTATGCTCCAGCGGGAGATTAACGTCAACTTAATGCGTTATATTAGCATAAACGAGATTACAAATTATCTTGAAACATCCAGTAGGAGTTTAATAAAATTGCGTTATTGATCCCCGTGTGTGAATTGTCTCGAAAGGTGGTTCAGACAGTATTTTGGGTTATCAATATGGAACACTAATTAATACAAGCGATAACCGGGAATAAATTATCACAAAACAGATGCAAATTTTTGCAATGGGGTCAAATTTAATTGGTTGCTTATCGCGGTTTTCTTCATTTACATTAATACCGGTACCATCTACATGAAAATAGCGCCGAAAAAATTACTCTTGTTTTCATTCGTCTCATTCAAATCATTAAACGCGAAAATAACCGCTACATCTTTGCACTCGTGAAATAATAATTTTATTGCTTCTTGGCGTTTGTTTATGAGTCTAATATTCATTGATATTTATTGGTCGCTGTTATGACACTTGACTACCGTTAAGTTTATCCGAGATTTTATATACAGGTGGTTAACGTCAGAGCATGTAATTAGTTTCATTTTTATGGACATCTTCATTGGTATTCTTTATTGTTTCAGACGCCACATCCAACGATACCACAGGAACGGTCAACACATCCTCACCAGTGAACAAACGTCGAGGATTCAGTGGGTAAGTACTAATTTCGTATTTAAATCACTCTTTCTTCGTCGTAAAAAAGATTAGAGAATGTTTTATTTCATGCATTCAACAATTTCAATGTTAGTTCAAACAAACGCCAGCCTTGAAACTGTCCTGAAATAACAGATCGGCAACGCAAAAAAGGTAAAAGTAATTCGTCCTGGATTGTTTATGCTTGATGAAAATTAATGGATTTTAGGTCTTCTTTACAAGATCGTGTATTTTACCTGTGGCTCGCTTTATCGCGTAATGATCATAATTCGTGTCTAGATATGCAAAAGAGGGTGGTGTTATAGTCGGTCTCAAGCACGCGAACTGGCGATGACCTTTTTGTAGTACTTCCATAAGAAGGAAGTTTTAAATTCCCACCTTGTCGCAGTTGTGCTAACGTTATTTGTGATGAAGACATGAATCAGTGTTGACACTAAAATCGGTACTTTTTTCCCATTTTATGGCAACGATCAATTTTTACCGGCCATATTTTTCCTCTCATGTAAATTTCAGCTTTGTCTTACTCAGACGTAATGGGTTTCGAAATGTTTCTATACTTTCTGGGGCTTATCTTATCATTATCAACAAAGTTAATTATCATGTATTCATTCAGTAGGTTTTAAGGTGTTGACAGGTATTTCTTAGTTTGGTGCTGTGATGGGAAAAATTAAATGTTATTTCAAATGTTGTTCTTGTAATTGGTAAGACCTTTGGGTTTTGCGGATTTGTCTATCAGATAATGTGGTTCAACTACCTTTGAACTATAAATCAATTTTCCTGGTAAACAAAAGATAACCACTTTATTTCATTTTTTTATTTTATTGTGGACATTGCTGTTTATTATGTAAGCTATTTTGATTACAACTTATTTTATACTTCCATAACATATTTGTTTTGATTTGTTATTTATTTACCATATCTAATTCCAAAATTATTTTTTAAATAAAATAGGTTTACTCATAAAGATCGCATTCAGTTTTTAAAAATCACCTGCTTAGGTAATACATATTTTAGAAGATTCAGTTTCGTTTGATTACTCATTTATAACTTACGGAAACTGGGAGTGCAATAAAAGTATGATTAAATTATCAACTTCAGTTACTATTGACTTGGCATGATTTAATGAATTTTCTCATACCTATTTGTTTGTATTCTTATTTTATAATTATTGTATTCTTATTCTTATCATTTTTCTTTTATTGCACTTGACCTAAAGATTCTTCTTCTAATTGTCACATCCTATCTATTTGAGATTAATATCTTCATTGAATATTTTCTAGAACTATTGTTTAGCCTTTTTCAGATATGAGTGTGATTCACTTAGTCCTGATTAACATTTTTTCTTTTAAAATTTGTAGGAATGTATTTTTGCCTATAATGATAATAATTTACTTATTCTTATTCTAGTATAATAAACATTATTTTTGCATTATTTGCTGCAGCAGAATCCGACAGTCAAGGAAAGATGATGTTGGAATTATTGATATGTAAATATTATCTAATTTTAATTATAGCACAAGTTTTTAATCAGTTAAATTATTTTTATAAAATTGTTATGCTTCAAATCTGAGGACGCCCAAGTCTTCAAATGCACAAAAACAACAAATAAACTGTGCAAATCAATTTATTGCTGTGCTCTGAAAGGAAATGTTAAATTGCATTTTTTCAGAAGGAAGCACAATTTGAAAATGCCGCGCATGAAAGATCTCCATGAAATAAGAAAAAACCATTTTAGTAATTAATAATTATATCGAGATAAATTTTTAAATATAAGATTCTTATTATAACGATAATATTCCTACAATCTACCAAAATAATAATAAATGATGATCCTAGATGACGATATTATTCCATCTTAACCTAACTTTTCAAAATCAGAACTGTCAAAACAAAATCTCGCCAAGCAACCTCATACTTGAAGTGCGCAAGGATACAGTACTACCAACAGCATAAGTTTAGCGCGGCTTAGCTAAACTTTCCCCTGAGCAACACAACTGCGGTTTAAGCTTAGTTTAAATTTAAACCGAGTTTACGTAAGCAAAAGCTTAAGCTCGAACTGAGCAACCGGCCCTAATGCAAATAAACTATTACTTCTTCATTTTTCATGCCTCATCTAATTTTTTGGAGTTTTCTCGAGATCAAAACCAAAATTTTTACTTTCAGATTGGTGTTCACTTTGCAGTTAGTATTAGTTTATGCAAGACAAGTTTTTAAAATCTGAAGAAGCTGGGGGTTTTAAATTAAACAATAAGTAATTAGGAGCATATTATCTTTATTATTTATGTTTGTTTAATATAACACATTGCCACAACAAGACAGAAAACTCTTAACATGATAACGCCAAATTAACTCATAAACTTGCTGTTTCTAAATAATTAGGGTCAGATTTAAGCAAACTCCATCACATTTAATACTAAATGCAGTAAACGTTGCACTTGAGGAAATTTCATTTACCTTTCAGATTAAACTCAACTTTTTTAAAAATACCCACCGTTAACATTACAATCACTACGCTTAATTAATTTATTATAATGATAAGAATATTTGAAAAAGGTTTAATTAAAATTGGAGCGACAAGAAGGTTTTATTTATGCACCATAATTTTAAACAATGATACAGCATTTGAATTCGCAATTGTAGTGATTTTATGATGTTTTCCGCGCACTTTTCTATTGGTTCATGAAAGCTAGCCGTAATCAAAGTAATTATCCAGAGAGCGCAGCTGCTGAATTTTTCAAATGCAACCTATAAAATTATTACCCTTTGTTTTTCCAGGCGGAAATGGTTGCCACCACCACTTCGAAAGTTGTCACAGGGAAAAGTGGATAAAACACAACCTACAGCATTGGAACGACCACCACTCAAGAAGACTGGCTCTGATAAAAGAATTAAGGTAAGTGTGTCACTCAGTATCTTGGAACTTGTATCGAAGGGTATTTCGAGCAGATAAGCCGGAATGCGGTTTTCGCGAGATTTATTGATAAAAATTGGGTTTCTAGTTTTTGCAACCAGATTTCTTAAGATTACACCATTAATTATAGAAAATACATTATTCGCTTCCGAATATTTGGTAAAGTCCCCTTGTGAAAATAACCGAAGTGATCTCGCGGTGTTTTGGGAATTAAGCTTATCGGCGAATTTCCGTTCTTGTGAATCATTAAAAGTTTATCGTTTTTTCACTCGTATATATTTGCCAACCACATAATGACGGAGTTATTTCATAGTTTACGTTGAGTAGGTATACAGTTATACGCGTTGATTAATCACAATGAAAAGAAAATTTCTTCGTCGCTTGTCATCCCTTATGGGGGCTGTGAGTCTTAGTGAGGGAATCGAACCTTGAATTTGGAATTTTTGTTTGTCTCAGGTGCCGTCTGAAATGGGCAACAAGCCCTCAGTCTCTGAAGGAGAAGACGATGAAGACAGACTACCTTTATCCATAAAGAACACAAAATCGCTCGCTTCCGAATTAACAAACGGAGGCGGAGAAGATGCTGACGAGGAAGTGGAATTACCACCTCCCATGAAACCGATCCAGGAACCCATTGTGGTCACTTCCACACCACCTGGAGTTCCCGATATTGAGGAAAATCCATGCAAACGGGTAAGACTTTAAACCGTTCCGGTGGTTAAATCATCACGTCCTCATTAATAACCTCCATACTTCATTGTAACTTTTCTCTTACCTCTACAGGTTTCTAGTCTAACTTTAAAATCACTAGAGGGTGCGACGTCTGCAGATTTGGCTGAAATTGAACAGATTGTTAAGGAGAGAATGGTGCGGATCTAGTTTTTCAAAGTGCACATTCTTTATGTTGAGTTTTGCATGCTCATATTCTTCTTTCTGTGTTCTTTCACATCTAGTCACTAACATTTACCAGTGGGTCTAGTCATAATCGCATCTTTATTGACTTAGGAAACTGTTACGTGATTGAACATTTGAAACATTTCTTGCACAAACGTTTGCATCACCGATTGATTTTTTATTTTTAATCATTGGCTAGTTGTAAATACGACAGTTTTTGTTTTGTTCTTTTTGTTTCAAAAAGTGACACCCTCAATAATTTCTCCGCATTTTATAATAACTAGGAGACGAAACGAGATACAAAAATCGCATTGATTTTCTGTACCAAAAAAAATATAGTACGGCCAATTAAAAAAACACTTGGAAACAATAGACATATTGAGCTTTGCATTCTTCATGGGCTGAGAAAAACTGACGACTAAAATTTTCACGACAAACATGAGAAAAAAAATTAAAATCTAAAATAAATAAAGCACTATCTTTATCTACGACTATGTATTAAGTTTTTATTTTAAAACACTTACTTTTCCATTGCAATTCTTGCAGATTAAACTAAGGTATCGTCTACTTATTTAATAATTGCTGTTAAGTTAAACTCCATAATCTTCCGTTTAAAGCTACTTTCAAATATTTCTTTACTTCCAAAATAAAACTTTAAACTATTATGAAATATTTAATAATCATATTAACAGATTTGTCTGACTGTCAAATGAGATCTTTATTTAATTAGTATTATGTATCCTTCTAATGTACAAAGTTAAAGCATTTGACATAAAGCTTTATCCATCAGCTCCTAAGTAAGTGGAGTTTTTCAAAAATGTCTTTTATGTGCTCAAATGAGAACGCAGAGAATACGGATGAAGATACAAAAAAAAGTTAGAAACAAAGTTGTAGATAATTAATTTTTTGTACTCATAACGTTTAGATAGCTATTTCCCGGTTATCTCCAGCGCACTGCGGTGTTTTTTACTTTCCAACAATGACTAGGGACATTTAGTAGGTTAGTATCGCTATCGTTGAGATAGAAACAATAATTTTTTTACAAGTGACAGTTCTTGTCAATTTTTTGATTGTTTTACCTGTTACCAACCCATTATCAAAAAATACTAAATTATAAAAAATATTAATTTTAATTTTTTTTGAGAAATTCTTTGCAAAAAATATTGTACCTAACTTGTTTGGAAAGCAATTTCCAAACTCGTTAGGTAAATAACTATTTCGATTCTTGACCGCCAGTAAAATAAATCCGTTGCTTGAACGTCTTTGGGCCCTAAACGGTTGAATAAGATAAAGGTAATGCATTTTTTTGTAGGAAATTTAATTCTCTATACAACTTTCTTCCTAACATTTTTTTTGTCTTTTTTTAATATAGTTTACGATATAATTACATTATAACTTTTGCTTTATTTTTATTTCTTACTGTTGAGAATTTAATGCTTTATCTCCCTGTATTTTTTTGCCTTCTGCTAACCATTATTTAAATACTGCCATTTTTTTAAATTCGTTCTGAAAACAAAATTATTTGTCTCTTTTGAATTGGTGGGTTTTCATGGCTCCAAATTTTTAGTTTTTTCGAATTCGATCAATTTGTGGTCTATTTCACCTCAAAAAATACAAATGCGCTGTTGCCCTTTTTCTTAAGAACCGAAATGAGACATAATTAGCTTCTTAATCGCTAAAGAGTTATTCGAGGTTAACGTGGCCGCTTTTTCTACAAGTTGCACACCATTTTCCGCAGCAACAATTGCGTTTGTCTTAACTTGGAACAAATAGTCCTTTATTGCAGTTGTTATTGGGTAAATGGGTAAACTGCACCGTAGATTTATTTCAGTCATTATTGTGGGTGTCGATAAAATTATTCTAACTTTATTTTTAGTTTGTTTTTGTTTTAGTCGGTTTCGAAAATACTGCTTAACATTTTTTTGCATCTTGTTTTATAATATAAACGATCGGTTAGCGAACCCTTGCTGAAGGAAATGGCATTTTCAGGAACAACACTCTGAAAATCAAGAACGCAATTCAGGTTTGCGCGATACGAAATCAGCTGATGCAATTTCCGATTGCGGTGACCAACCAAATACTCATCGCGAGTTGTCAGCTCGATGTTCCTCAAACGAGGCAACGGCTTCAGCTTTTAGCGGTGACGAAAGTGACAAACCGTCCGAAGACAACGTAGACAGTGCGAAAAAAACCGAAAGTCTGTTAAGGAAAAGACAGTTTGTGTTGCAAGAACTGGTCGATACTGAAGAAGCGTATGTGAGGGACTTGTCGTTAATTGTCGATGGGTATATGGCTACAATGAAGGATCCCGAATGCGAGATTCCAATGCCCGATGATCTCAGAGATGGGAAGGATAAGATGGTCTTTGGCAATATTGAAGCCATATACGACTGGCATAAAGAGTAAGTAAACCAGGTGCAATTAAAAACGCAACATCTAGACAAAAAAAACTACAGGGCACTTAGTATATTAATATTAACAAATTGTTTTTTTTTACGAATCTTCACACAATACTTTATTGTGCAACAAGTAATTGCTATTAGGATCAAAAATTCTAAAGAATCCAATAAGAATATAAAAGATACAAATAACACTTACAATCCACAAAAATTATCTCGGTACTATGTCTGCATTTCAAAATATTGAGGACGTAAACGAAGTGCGATTTAACTTTAGTTTCGAAAAATACAAGATTTAAAAAATTATTCTAATTTAAATAAATAAGGGTCTATTTGCCCGTAGAAATTTTTTTTAACCATGTTATCATCGGTGGTTGTTAAGGCAAAAATTTCAACAATGAGAAGCCAACTGAAGGGTCTATACAATCTCCAGGTTTATTAACTTTTCAGGAAACGAAGAAACCTTTCATCTTTAAAAATATTAAATTAACATTTTCTTCTCGAGAAGTTTTATAAATTTAAAATTAAAAAAAATACTTTTTGCACAAATTATTTGCAA
Source organism: Tribolium freemani (assembly GCA_939628115.1). Lineage (NCBI taxonomy): Eukaryota > Metazoa > Arthropoda > Insecta > Coleoptera > Tenebrionidae > Tribolium > Tribolium freemani. The sequence continues at coordinate 9,752,510 of OW626785.1, read as the reverse complement.
GTTTCTTAAGAATGCACTGTTTATTATTAGCCATAGAAATTACACTCCCTACCATAAATGATGAAAAAAATGTTTCTAGATGTTCGTTTTAATTTCGCTTAGTACATAATAATGTTTGATGAATTGCGACTTGTCTGGCACTGATTGTGTAATGATTGCAGCATTTTCTTGAAATCGCTCAAGAAGGCGATTGAGAATCCGACGGAATTGGCACAGTTGTTCAGAAGATACGAACGCAAACTGCATATGTATGTGGTTTATTGCAAGAACAAGCCGGTTTCTGAATACATCGTATCGGAGCATTTAGAATCTTACTTTGAGGAACTTAGAGTCAAATTAGGTCATAAACTCCAGCTCTGTGATCTTTTGATCAAACCGGTGCAAAGGATTATGAAATATCAGTTAATGTTGAAAGATATATTGAAATATACGGAGAGGGCGGGCTTGACGGCTGAAGCTGAGCCACTTAGGACTGCCTATCAAATTATGGTGGATTTGCCCAAAGCAGCCAACGATATGATGGACGTCGGACGATTGCAAGGGTTTGATGTAAGTTGCATTACCATTCAGACTGTAGCTAAACTTTTGCTTTGAATAAATTTTGGTGGTTCATTTTAAAGTTAAAGGAGAACGTTTTAGTGTTAATTTTCTGTTTTAACCATTCAAATTTTTCAAAAACGGTGAACAGCGTTCTACATACAAACATAGCAATTTTTTATTTTTTGACTTATTTTTGAAAAAATCAATAAAAAAGATAAAAAAATTAACAAATTAAAGATATAGTACCTGGACTAAATTTTGTAGATCAGTGAAAATTAGAGATTTAAAAGATCTTCAGATACTCTGTAATATTTTCAGAATTAATGTATCTACACAAGGTGACTCCGCTAAAAGTATTAATAATCATTAATCACACAGAAGTCTGCGTTTGCTAATAAATGCTTTATTTTCTGAGTGCATGTGAATTTTTAGAATAAAATTTTCTCACTTGGCGATAAATATTTTAAAAAAATTCACTTACCTTTATGACATCTTCTGCAACAATTTGTAGCAAGACAGTAAAAATAGATTAAAAACAAAATCAATACAATATGTTAATAATACCTATCACACATTCAACATCTCACTCGGAGAAGGAAAACACAAATAAAATGCACTTAGCTTTATGGTAGTCCCATCACACCATCTTCTTAAATGGACCTACTGAAATAAAAAAACAGTGAAATTAGAATGATGTGCCATTAAATAGGTGGAAATTTTACAGATTTTTAATGTAATTTTTCTAAAATGAAAGTATTGCTAACTAACCCTTTAGTCCGGATTGTTTCCTCCTTTTTTCACTAGAAATGTATTCCATTAGCACACACTAACCTCGATCAACACGCACTAGCCAACGAATTTAAAACTTTTAAACAGCAAGATTCTGCTTTTATTTATAAGACATCCGTTCGCGACAATAGCAAGAAACAAACTGGATAAAATTAAACGGCACAACAATAATTGTATAAGAATTTGTATAAAGCTTCACCAACAAAAAATATAATCTGTGAGATAACTAATTGTATCGAGGTGGGAAACGAAGAAGTTTGTCTGATTCAATATTGTTGTTACGACTTCGTCACTTAATATTTTTTTGTGGTAGGTAGCTACCTGAAAAATATACAGGGATGCATTTTTAAGGTGCAATTGTTGAGCAAATAATTTCTAACAAAACATTTTAATATTGGTAACTTTGTTAATCTAAAAGATACACAACTGAAATAAAGCCACTTTATAAGGAGAATTTAATAATAATATACAGGGTGGTTCAAAAACATGTGGCCAAACGTTAGGGTCTTATAGCGGTCATCAAGATAGAAAATTTTTGCTTATAAACCCCCAGTCGCAAATAAGCCATTTTGCCTGTGAAGCCATTTACATTGAATAGTATGTAGACATGCATTTGTTTATGGCAAAGCAAAAAACAACGCTAGAGAACATAAGGACCCTTTATACTGAACACTTTTCAAATCGCCGACATCCTTGTAGAAGCACATTTTCGTCAATAAACAATTTCCTGGGGGAGGAGGATCTATCGCAGTTGGCCTGCATGAAGTCCGGATTTAACCCCGTTGCAGTTTTTCCTCTGGGATTTCGTCAAGTTTCTAATCTACGACACCCCTGTAGCCATACAGAAACAAATCTTAAGCAGAGTGATGGCAACATGTCTTTTCGTGCTGCAAGATCCGCAAATGGGAACGCCAACGTCACATTTTACCGAAATATTTTTTTTAAATAAGGTTGAAAAAAATGTAAAAGAGTTATTACTATTACTGATTAGATCTCTCATTGAAACTATAAATTACATTAGCTATTAATTTTTTGAAGTGCAGGAATAATTTATAACAACTAATTTTGAGATAAAATGCGACGTTGGGGTTTTTATAGTTTTGAAACAATTTTTTACTTGTTTATTTAAGTGTAATAAGACAAAATTGTGTTTATACTTGGCACAAACATTAAGCAACCAAGCTTTTTTAGCTTTAAAATGAATATTTTTGTGTTCCTATTGTAGATTAACAATGTTATACAATATTTCATAGCTGATTTGATCATGTTTAGTAACGCACCTTCACAAAAACTGAATATGCAATATAGTAATAGTAAATAATAAATTAATAGCCTAAACGATGACGAATTAATTATACTACAATATGATGAAAGAGAAAAAATATACTCTTAGCAGACTCACCTTGTACACACACAGGACAGTTCAATTAAAATACAATAGGAATTTAAACAGTTTTTACGTAGTTATGGTAGAGTAAGAGTAAAGTAATATTTTAACATATTCTCTTCTTATAAACCCTAGTACTATTTGTTTCCACATTTATTACAGCTAAATTTTTAGTCATTGTGGCGTGAATAACAAAGGGAACAAGTTCATCCCTCAAGAAAGCGTTCTGTCTACAAGACTCAATTCTATTTTTAGGTTTAAAATTGGATCACAAATACAGCTAAAAACAGAAAAATAGTTCTCATTATACTTGTCTTTGTCGACACTTGGTTTATTAACTCTGTAGACTTCTTTAGCCTTAAAATAAAAATTCTTTGCAATATTTTTTTTATCTTCAAATTTTGGTTTTCCATTTATTTGCGTTCTAAAGTTTGAAGAATTAATTCGTAAACAAACACTTGATGTGTTTTAAACAAAAATAAACACAATTTTTGTTTTGTAACTATTTTTGTAACTGCACCTGATGGTTATTTATCGTTCAAATAAGTTTAAAAGTGTTCTTTGTTTGTTTGTTAGGGTAAAATAACGGCTCAAGGGAAATTACTGCTTCATGGCCCCCTCACATGCACTGACGTTCAGGGAACAGTCGTCGGCAAAAATAAAGACTTACAAGTGTTTTTATTTGAGCAGAGTATAATTTTGTCGGATGTTGTCGGCAAGAAAACTCAATTCACCAGTCCTCAGTACATCTACAAGACTCACATCCAAGTAAGATCGTTACTTTTGGTCGAAATTGCGCTAAATGATGGTGTGTGTTATCAGGTGAACAAAATGAATTTGCTTCCGGAGGAAGACGGTTTTGTGTTGACATCAACCGACCCTCACAAGCCCGCTTTGGCAATTTGCTGTCAAGCCGCAACGCAAGAGCTTCAAGAGCAATGGTTTTCAACAATTAAAAACATCCTTCAAACACAAAGAGACTTTCTTAAGGCCATCCAAAGCCCGATCGCTTACCAAAAAGAGCTTACAAAGGAGGCGTGAGTATACAAGCTTGCCTATTTGGATTTGGGCTCGATCAGTTTGAACTAACATTGGTTGTGATTTTTTTCGTTGAGAAAATACGAATTGTAAAATAAATGTTGACAATGTGACACGTCTAGGGCATTTTTCGTGGACGTGTCTCATGTTTGTGATGGTGACGGGACTAAGTTATTGTCGGTTTTTCGTTGGTTCATTCAAATTGAATGGATTTTTATGATTTTGAAGTGTTGTGACTTGCTTTGATAATCATGTGACCCTTCTTTCGATTCGATCAATTGTAAATGTACAATAACACTTATGAATCTTGCAAATTTCAAGTAGGCACTTATCTATCTTCTCGGGTATAATCACTATGCTCTGCTCCGGTCGAGTTAGACTAGGTTTCCAACTCTTCTGTTTCGGTTGACTTTTGAATTCTCTTGCTCAAGCGATGCTCATCAATAATCTTGGTGTACCTACATGTTCTTTGCATAATTAGAGCTTTTGTTATTGATGGGCGAGATGTTGAAATCAAAATGTGTTAAACTGTACAAATTGTGTTGTTGGGAGCACGAGCATTTTCGTTACATGTCACGCCATGGATATTTGAAAAATGCAACCTACTTTATAAGTATGAAAACCAATAATACTCTCTTAAAATCTACACATAAAAGTGAGATATGTGTTATGTTTATTGTATTATTGATTGTATTAATTATAAGTTGGACATGTACATAGAATGTATGTTTGTACATAAATATATTCATTGAAGTGCGATGATGGATACAAATTTTCAATAGAATAAAATATGAAATTATGACGACAGGCGTTTTGTTTTATTTGAACCCAGACAACGTCTTCTTTTTTATTTCATTTTGCTTTTCTTAACCATTTATTTTACAATTTTTGAGTTTGATTTGCTAACCCATCATCAGAGAAATCATAACGCTCGAGTGTTGCAGTCCTAAAGCAAAACAAAATTATAGTCATCTATTCGAAAACGGTTGTATTAAAATTCACAACAAAACTAACAGCAAAGGGGTTGTATGTAGAAAATTGATAAAAGAAACTTCAACAAAAAATGCGATAACATACGTATAGTCCTGTAGCCAGGCCTCGCAATACCAACTCGTCAAAAATATTGTAACATTTTAAACAACACACTTGAGGCACTTACAAATTATTTTTTTTTAATTTTATTACAATAACACGTTTCAGACAGCGGGGAAATTGGTTTTTTATTACTTTTAGTAATAAGTAAGAAATCTACAGGTTTTGACGACTTTTGTTGACAAAAAAGAAATATTTGTTGCAAAAAGTAAATATAGCAAATCTCTAGTTACCTAATTTGAGATATGATATCAAAATAAAACTTAAGTACATTCAGGATCGTAAGTTGTTTTTTAGAAAACGTTAGTATCATTCAGACTGCGTTATTTAAAACTTAAAATTACAAGATATCATAGAAAATCAGAGCTATGTTCTGGATTGTAATTAAGTTTCCTTGCTTATTGGGTTAGGTAAAAGTCGTATTTTAAATTGAAAAATGTATAACAATTTACACATTTTGATTTTACTCTATACAAGTGATGTTTTCTTGCGAGACTGAATTTCATCTGATCTATTCTGTAATACAGTGAAAAAAAGTGAAACATGAAATACAACTTAATTTTTTGAAATACAATTTACTCGTACAACTTCTGAATTACAAATTTACTAGTCTGAATTAGAAGTGATATTTGCTAAAATCAAAATTATTATTATTGACTCTTAAGGTAATTAACTCTTATATGGTGTCTCAAGAAAAATTAAAATACAAAACCCTAGTTTTAGTACCACAAACAGAAGTTCTGTTTAAAAAAATGTTGTTTTTTTTAATTGAACCCTTTTTTTACGAATCGGCTGAAAAGCACTAGTTGCTATTTGCTTTACTTAAGTCTATTTGTGATTATACTAACACGATAGCAATAATAGTGTGAACATTCTGTCAATAATAAATTTTTCATAAAACTTTCACCACTTTCTATTAAAAATAATACATAAAGGGTTAAACCACACCCCAAATTTTGAACTCAAGATTTTCTTGTTTTCTTTGATTTCCCCTGATTTTCTTCACAATGTAGAGGGTGAGTCTGCTAAAAGTATATTTTTTCTGTATCTCAAAAACTAATAATCACACAAGAATCAGCTTTTGCTATTAATTACTTAATTTCTTTCAAAGTTAGTGGCGACCAAATTTAATTAACTACTAATTAAACTAATGTAAATTAAGATACGAGTATCATTTACTTGGGGCAGGTTCAATTAATCGCGAATTAGAGTTTCAGAACTTCGTCATAAATTAGAATTTCATTAAATGTGAGCTACACAACGAATAAAGGTTTTTTGGGTTCTGTTCTTCAGGTAGCGACTTTTTTTACGTAATTCATGCATAAAACAACATTCAAGCATCACTTGTTTTAGAGTGTTGTCAGAAATGATTTAAAATAATATTTTTTTCAACGGCTCAATATTTGCGAATTATTTTTTATTATAAAAAATTATAGAAAAGTGTATATCTATTGAAAAAAGAAACAATTCATATTATTATACCAACATGCTATCTCCATCTAGTGTAACAAAAACAAAATTAATTGTGGGGTGTAATATAACAACTGATTCGTAACAAAGCTGGTGTAAATTGTTGTTTTTAAATCGAAACGTACCTTCCAATTGCATTTTTTATTAGTTATTTAATATTCACCATAACTTTGTTATCATCAGGAGTGTTTAAAAAACCGTTTTTGTACCGCCAAGTAGAATATTATTTGTGGAACTTTAAATGTTCAGAAAATCCAAACCCCTTTGTTGGTATCCTTTTAAAGATTAAAAAAACATTTCCCGATGAAATGTTTAATATTTTTTTCGATATTATCTCGAGCATTGTGATTCCACCAGTGATCACTTCTTTTATAGTTTATTCCGTGCCTATCGTTCAGCTTGTAACAAGTAGTTCTAGTTTTGCTTTTGGTTGCTTTTTATTTTTGTTTTGTTATTATTTACTAAGTTGCTTTATTTTCGTGATCCCTCACAGTTCCATGTCTGACGCGTCCACACTATGGGATCCTAGCCCTCTTCGGAAAACCGTTTCCATTCCAATAACGCAACCTTCGCCAGATTCCAGTAAACACCGAAAAAACATCCATTACATTCATAAAGCCAATACCATTGGTATACCCTCTGAGAGCGACCTTAGTGACGCAAGCGACAGTAAAGTCCCGAATCACAATAAAACAAGAAATTTTTTTGAAGGATTTAGAAACACTTTGAGGTCGAAGCATAAAAGCGACCCGACCACCTTAGAGATACAGAAAGACAGTGACAAGAACGATATGCAGAGGAGATGGTCTGAGGCTAACCAACCCACGGTAAATACATTATCGAACTTGTAAAATTTGCATGACATTTTCGAATAAACTTGGAAATTGAGCCAACTTTTCAAACGAAATCGATGACTGGAATTGCAACTCATCTTTTTCGCTGAAAAGCGCCCGAAATGTAGATTAGGCTGAGGCATCTGGTGCATGTCCTTATTTTCTTTCTCTTGTCTCTAGGTATCATAACAGAGAGCTTGAAATACCAATAACTAACCATAGATGAAGGCTGTGATACCACTTAGTTTTTAGTTATTTATCAACAGTTGTATTAGTCTTATTATTCAAATGGAAATTTTGGATTCCAACTTTAAATGTGGTGAGAGCATGTTTGCAAGCTAGTGCAATAAATCATTTTCAAATCCATTCATTGTTTTTCTTCATGCACTTTTGCATTCGTTTTGTTTCTTCATCGTTACTCAGTCCACTTGCATATGAATAACAATTGTGCTACTAACGCTTGCGAGTGTTAAAATTTACAAATCTTTGTGTAATTCAATTAATAAAAAGTGGAGGTAAGTTACTTTCTGTTAAAGCAAAGTTATTGATTGTTCCAAATCCGCTCCTCTTCCTGGCTCCTTTGGAATAAATTAATTCGTCCTTTTTCTCGTCGTAAGCCTTGAAAAACCGTAATAAATCCAATTTTCAAAATAGAGGCACTTGGTTGATTGCCCATGCAATTACGATGAAAGCAGATTTAACGTGCGATGTCCCACACCACATGTGGCAGTGCTATTTTTATGAGTTACGTGGGGGAAATTCGCTATTCATTGACTTTTCGGTTGGACTTAAATTATTAACCCAAATCGGCGATGTGCGAGCTTTTCCAGTGCGATATTTCGCTAAAAATATTTTCTAATTTTGTGATTTCACTCCAGAAGCAGGCTATTAGTTTAAAAATAGTCCAAGTCTGTTTGAGGCTTTTTATGAAAATAAACTACATCTAATTTTATAAAACACTGAATTTTGCTGCCGGGGTCTTATTTATAACTGTCCACTTACTGTGGAGGCCCGATTTTTTATAATTTTAAACAAATATTTTAGAACTTATTCTGGTACTTCCGTCTTTAAATATTGACTATTGACATATTAGATCGAAAAAGTTGACCCTGTTTAGTCTCCCCTAGTATTTGAGTGGAATTGGGTTAGGGTGAGGTAAGTAGGCCACATCATTTATTGAACGCACAAAATTCAGCTCTCATTAATTCATAGCTCATCAAAAATTCAAGGTTGCATCAGCCGTTAAAAAGAATTTCACCTCATCAAATAATGACGAAGCAGTAACGAAGTTTTTAATTCCTGCAACGGATACAACCTTATTTCCGGTTTTAGCACACGAAAGCTGGTTTAACTTTTGATTAAGTGCTGAAAAAAATCTCTGATTTTACTGTAAAAGTCTTACCCTTATCACAAATAATAAATAGGTAACGACTTTTGAAAAATTACGTAAATATTTTGTATTTACGAATAAATCGTAAAATAATAATAATAGGAACAACTTTCTTTGAAAATTGATAAACCTGGAGAGGGTTAAGAGGTAATGACTGTATCAACAAAAATTTTCGAAATTAATATCAACCTAAAATGATTTGTATTTATATATTATTTCTAAATCAATGTTTTTTGACATACGATAGGTACAAATTTTTTGTGTTTAATTATTTTGTAATTTTCTTAAAGCATCTAACACATTCAAAATAATAACGTTCACGACATTTTTATGGAGAATCTATAAAACTCTGTTTTAAGAACTTAACACGAAGCTGTTTTTTTATAATAGTATATTATATTATAAGTGATAGAAATGCATCATTATATGCGAGTGAGAATCTTGACCCACGAGTGCGCTTGCGCTCGAGTGGGGCACTTCTCACGAGCTTTATAATGGCATTTCGATCACGTGTGATATATACAGATTTACTCACTTGTGAGTCGAAAAACAGCTTTATCCCTCTTGTGAGAGAAACTTTTTAAAACTTCAACTAGGTATATTATCCAAAAACAAGTTGAAAAGACTTCGCACTGAATTAGGGTTTATTCGTTACTCGTACAAATTATTATACATTAAAACACTAATAAAAATAAACCTTGTATTTACAAGTGTAATTATTTTCGATAAAAATTTCGATAAAAATTTTAGGGCATCATCACAATCTCTTAAAAAAGGTCCTGTCATTTTTTAACATTCCTCTCTTAATGACAGTCGTTTGTTCATAATTTTGTCTTAGTTTTTTTTTTGTTTCTGATAAAAGTATTTCTTTTAGGATAAACAAACCCTAACACAGCTACATACTGCTTTTGTTAAGATACGTTCCTGATGGAACCAAAATGGAACTAGGTATTTTTACTTTAACTATCTCCTAAATTTGTAATAATTAAAATCTAAAATTTGTAATAATCTAAACAGTAAGAAACTTGGGGGAAAATCACAACCCAAAAGCACACCAGATTTCCTCTTTCGCTGTGATTTCCCCAATTTCCTCAATTCTATACACCGATTTCCTCTGTGGTTTACCCTACTGAAAAAATACACAAAAATCGAGGAAAATTAAGAAATTTCCTTTCACTTTTTTTACAATTTTAACGAATCTACAATGAATGTTTTGTGGTAGGTGGCAGGTAGGTAAATGAATTTATAAATTTTGTAGAAGATTTTTTTCACCCTACTGCGATCATAATCAAATTCATAAAAGTGAAGCAGAAAGAATTAACATTCCAAATACCTACTTACCTTCTCCGAAAATATGGTAGAATAATAATGGTTTATTAATTAGTACAAGAATAACTAAATTATTTTACACACGTCAAAGAAAAAATTTAGAGTAATGCTTGAAAAAAAAATACACAATAAAAACTCAACATACATTACTTTATAATCGTTAAAATTATATAATTGCTAAATGTTGTTCAATAGAGTAGAATAATGATTTGCATGTTAAATATAAATACACCGTTCTCCATTTAAATACAGGGTGTATCAGAACTCACTCCCTCCCGGAAAGGTTACACTCCGTATTTTGTCATTAATTATGTCTTGATTTTGAATTTTTTGAAACTGGTCACGTTAGAATATAATATTTCATTTTATTTAGGAAGCGAATCAGGTGGTGTAAAGCCAAATTTGTTTTTGCATTAAAATTGGTTTAACTGCCAAAAATATTTTCGGAAAGGAGTAGGAACATTCAAATCACTATAAACTGAAAACCATTACACACCAGACATTATAACAATGCTTTTGTGCACGGAGTTAGAAAATCTAACAAATATCATTCACATATTCGTTTAAATAATTAACATAGATTCAAAAGTTTTGCATCACCAGATTTTGAGTGCGGAAGCACCCATTCGGACAGTCACTCTAAACACCATTAAAAATGTTGTAACATAGTTTCCAAGGTCTTTAGAAATCAAAGAAACCTTCCTAAAACTCTTTCAGGGCTCATCATCGGCTAGAAAAAAATGGGAAATATTCTCCTTTTTAATGCATGCGGTGGCGTTTTTAGTTGTATTGATGCCAGAGGTCTTTTTTTGTTTTATTTGGTACATGCCATTTTTGTATCTTTATTGTTTAAAAATGGTTGAAACCTTTTCCCTAAATTATAAATGATAATCCTAGACTCCAGGTTGTTTTATTTTTATGAATTAATCTAATATTCAAGAATTAAAGTGATGCAAAACTTTCGAATTTGTGTGTAGTTATGTGTGTGAAAAAAGCTCGGCCTTTTTCAGTGCGACAATCACGTCATGGCCCCCGGAACCCAAGCGCGTCTAATAACCGAATGGCCCGACTTATCCCTTGGCGAAGTAGTTACCATAATCCGCTACGACACAAGCCAAGGCTATTTAGTCCACACTCAAACCCACTCGGAAGAAATGTGGCTCCCTGCCCACGCGTTATCAAACTACAACCGTAAACCGTGGCCATTCCGCTTCAAAAAACCCACTCGTCATGACGCCATAATTCCCGAAATGGCCCACCCGGAATTCCGGGACGCGCTCCGGGATGTCACCGTTCAGAGCGGCGCCAAAATCGTGCTGAAATGCCGCGTGAAAAACTGCGGACGAAACCCAAAAATCAGCTGGAAGAAACTCGAGCCCAACATGTGCGTTTTACGAAACGGACGATTTATGTTAGGTGAAGAGGACGAAGGCGTCGCTATGCTTATCATAGACAATGTGAAATTATCAGATTCTGGGACGTATTCAGTGACAGTTTCAAACGAAGGGGGATCGTGTCAAAGCTCGGCACTTTTGACCGTCACTGACCCTTATCCAGCCCTGCAGGAGCCCCAGATCCAAGTCCTGTCCTGCTCCAGTGTGCTCCTGGAGTGGGAAAGCGAGTTTTATCACCAATTCTGGATCGAATATTGCCAGTTGGGCACTGGCGAATGGCTCTCCCCGAATAATAACCGTGTAATCAATTCCCAGAGGTACACGGTAGAAAATTTGATTCCTGGCGAAACGTACAGTTTCCGGATAATTGCCGTGCAAAATAAATTAGTTAGTCTGCCCAGTGTTGCCATTACGTTGCCGGTCGCTGATAATCTCAAATGGCAGCAGGAGCAGTTCAAAAACAGGTATTTTGAGCTGGAGGAGATCAGCAGGGGGCGATTTTCGATCGTGCGAAGAGCCAAAGACAGGGGGACCAATTTGGAGGTGGCCCTCAAGCAGGTTACCAGACGGAGACAATCGCATCATGTCACTCAGGCTGAATACGGACTGCTTGCAGGAATGCAGCATGTTAACGTTATTCGAGCAATGGCGTTGTTTGATAACGCGCCACAGCCCGGAATTGATACAATCATATTGGAACTGTAAGTTTCTTCTGTCTAACACCAAAATTAGAGAAAAAGGGGTGTACTTTATGTTATTTATTTATTAATTTTTTGTTGCGAAAACCGTTTTAATTTTTACAAAGGTGATTTTGAGAAAATTACACTTAAAGTTCTAAATTTGAAAACCGTTTGTTCCCATCAGACTTTTTTTTATTTTTTAATAGTATATTATTTACCGAGTTTGAGTGTAAATCGGACGCTTTATTGCCGAGTGGATTTTTAAACGTCGAGTGATAACGAGAGGTTTATCATCCACGAGATGAAATAAATGAACCGATTTACACGAAAACGAGGTGAATACAACATTTTATTCTTCGAATTAGACTTAACAAGGCTTAAAATTGCTTTAAATCTGTTAAAAATAATCTGACGTTTCGTATTGAGAAATGCCAAACAGTTGTTAAAACTTCCTTACACAGGAGAAAAACCATAAATTTTGACAGTGTTGAAGAATAAAAAATGATTCGTCTCTGTGCAACAATAATATATCTCCTATAAGTCCTTTATTGATCTTTAAATATTAAAACATTTAAAAATTCGTATACAAAATTAATAGATAATATTGTATTAACCGCCAGCATCACCTACAATTATTTTTCGGTAGATAGAGGTCCTTTTAGAAATGAGATACCATACAAGCTTGTAGTTTTTTAATGAAATTTCCTGTATGTGTTTGTTATTGGTTTGTAATATGATATATGATTTTGACCCAAACTTATTGGTCAATTCTGCTTGGTTTTTGAATTAATTTTTTCTTCAGTGAAAACACACTCTTTAAAATTTGCTGAGGAGTACTCGAAAAATAAGATTTTACTTTAAAGTCTTTAAAGTCCTCTCGAGTTTAACTTAAAATTGAAAGTTTTTTTTAGCCCATTTACCTCAGTGTATGGAGATAAGTAACAAAATGTATTCTCTCCTATTTTTCCTCAAAAAATACAGTTTTAACTTAAATTTCAAATGCTTCAAACAAGAGCTACGAAGTCAAATTGGAGAATTAGCTATACTTAATTTAACGAATGTTTTTAGGTATTTATCAAAGCTGATAAATTGTCTTTCTAAAAATATAAAAACTTAAAAGTTCGGTTTCACCAAACCCAGTTAAGTAAAATGAGTGTAATAGCCTTAACTTCTAAACAAATGTGGCACTTTCTGTTTCACCTGCTTCCAGTGTTGTTAGGTATTTAAATACATGTATTTAAAAATGTATTTGAAATACATGGGTTGTATTTAAAAATATAATTTAATTACAATTGTCCCCGAAATTTTGAATACTTTTATCCATTACGGGGAATCTGCAGTATGGTATGCCCAACACCAACACCACTTACCATATAACCGTTTCTCTATATCTGCTTTCTAACTCAAGTTATTTCGATTTAAAGTTGGAATTATGACGTCATAACCGCCTCTTGAGCATTTGATCCAATTTTAAGATCAAACAGTTTTTGACTTTGAAGCGACACTGACAGAGTTTTGATAAAATTAACAAAATTTCTGAGATGTTTTCACCAAGTTCAAGACAAAATTTAGAACAGAAAAAAGTCGAGAAAATAGTTAATTTTTTATTTTGTAGATGATGTGTGGAAAATGTTCAAATATCTATCAAGTTTTTAGTGAATGAGAGGGTTCAGTGATAAGAGGGCTCTATGATGAGAGGCGGTTGTGACGTCAGGATTTCTGCCTTTAGAAGTGATTATCTCGCTTATTTTTCATCGCAGAAAATTTTGAAAAGGACCTACCGACATTTTCAATTTTCGTTAAAACATTAAATAGGTAAAATAAGTTGCCAATGCCTTTAACTAAAGTTATTTCTGAGAAAAAATACTTTTCGCTCTCAATGTCATTAAGAGATTAAAAAATTGTTGGCAACAATACGAACAGGAACCCAGGTCATCCAGGATTACATTAATAAGAGGGATACGACCAAAAACTAAAAAGTAAGGGTAAATTCCAAAATTGAGTCTGACGTGAAGTAAAATCATGACAAACGAAGTTATGACGTAGCAGGAAAAATATTGGGACCAGATTCTGCCACCCGAAACCTTCAGCTGTTATTCTGTGACCATCAATAATTAACAGGCTGTCATAAAAAAATACAATCCACATTAAAGGTCGATTTTTTAGAAGCGTCATTAATTTAATCCCCGATTAAAGCCAATTAATTAAATAGTATTAAAATAATAAATGGGATTAATTAATGACATTAAGGATCGGTTTATATAAAGCTTCATTAAATTTTAATTCGTTGTTAATATTTAACAACGAGAATTGGCCAATCAAATTTGTTCAGTTTGGTCAAGTGATCAGCTAATCACTCATTTAATTCCGAATTTAACAAATTCGAATTAAGTGGCCATTTAAAATGCATTGAGAAATGTCAAGTTAATCTCAAATTAAAATTTGATTGCAATTAAATCGACTCTCAGTAACATAAATGCGTGATTAACTGATCACGTGACCAAATAGACCACTATGATTGGTTTATCCGCGTTAGTAAATTTTAACGACGTATTAAAATTTAATGGAGCTCTATTAATCAGCCTTAAGGATTTAAATACTTTTAAATACATTGCTAATGTAATTGTAATTACAATTAAATACATTTTGAAAAATTGTATCTGAAATACATTTAATTACTGTGCCGGAAAAGTATTTGTATTTAAATATTTTCAAAAATGTATTTTTAACAACACTGCCTGCTTCAGTTCGGACTTATTTATCAGATAAACTAACTAGACGAAATATCTCAGGCCTGTATTTTTAAATTACCTAGAAAATGGGTTTCTTAATTCTCAATACAATGCACCCTTATCAAAAATTCCTATCACTTCTTTAATAAACATATTATTCAATAAAAAAAATATACTTAAAAGAAACGGTACAAATATCTAGAAACTCTTCAAGTCTAAATTTGCGGCTAAAAACAGTGAAAACAGTTTTACACGTAAATCGTATGCGCCAGCTCCCAGAGGGTCTAGAGCCTCAAGTTTTACTTGCTTGTAATTTTTGATATTTTTATTTTATAATTACAAAATTCCTTTGCTTCTTCAAAAAAAAAAGTTAGACACCTCTTGCCCTTTTTCTTTTACGGTTGTAGCGTGGCGTAATTTAATTTTTGTTAACAAATTAACGGGCGCAACTCCCAAATTTAACACTTTTTGTACTCTCGCATTTAAAAACATCGTATACAGGTAACTTATTGGACCGTAAAAATTAATGGTCAAAAAACTGGCTGACGATTTATTATCGTGGGTGAATCCGGCCCTAAAGTTAATAAATAGAACGTTATTTAATTTTAATATCTACCTTTTGAGTAATCAGTAAGAGACACTATTAGTTTTTAATTGAAAAGCAAAAACATCAGTATTAATAGCTACATTCAAAACTACAAAAAATACAGGCTGTATGCTGTTTCACTTAAAAAACTCACAAGTGTGCATTGTAACTTTTTTAAAACATCCTCTACACTTGCAAATAATTTTAGCTCATGCAGGGTGTTCCCTATCTATTAATTTTGTACAAATTTATTAATATTTTAACATTTACAAGCTTTACAAACTCGTTGGTAGGTATAATTCTCTCAATATTATTTATTTCCTGCGTAACCATAAGTTGAAAAAGCAGTTATTCATTTATTCAAATTTATTTTTAGTTTAAATCGTTACTTTCCCAAATTCTCATACTTTTGTTTCTTGCAAATATGTTAATTACGTGTTAAATTTTCATCAGAAAAAAGGGACTTATCTATATACAAAAGTAAAACTGATAGAAACAAACGGGTTTCAAAATTGAATTCTGCATAAAACAGTGAATAAAAAACAATTTATTACGTTTGTCATTGGTACTGAAAAGAAAATTGCTAATAAAATACTCAAACACAGCCAAAATCTCAAAATCCCTTCAATAACAGAATTACCAACAATTAAAACATGTCTCAAATTTGGATTTTGCACCCTAAAAAATCTATAACTCGTACCTGCGCCTTTTTATCCAAAAATGTAATACATATGGACTACGAGTAAAATGTGTTTTTGTATTTGCCAGAGTCAGAGGGCCGTTACTATTCACATACCTTTGTGAGAAGGAAGAGTACACAGAGGCAACAGTAAAAACCTACAGTCGGCAGTTAATGTCCGCTCTATTGTGGCTCCATCAGAAAGATATCTCACACTTGGATATTAAGGTATTTGTATTTATTAGTCTGGAAGTATTTTCTGCTTCAAGTCACGTTTCGGTGTAAGCACTCACGGGAAGCTAGTTCTCCGAGCTTGCACAAATGTTCAATTTAGGGTCTATAGATGACAGATGAAATTTTTTCAAACGCCTTAGTGCTTGGAATAAAGTGCGATATTTTCCACGTTTTCGCAAGCTCCATTACAATCACTAGATAGCAGTTTTTCAATAAGACAGACTTCAATAACAGTTATGCGATAAGTACGAATATTTGACCAAATTTTACAAAAACAAAGCTATTGATGGTTTGTGAGCTCCAGCAAATTTTTTCTTTTTTTTTTGAATTTTATTATTTCTAAACATGGGTTAGACGCTTAGAAAAATGATAATAAAACGAACTCCATTCTTCTTATTACAAGTTGGAAAAAATCAAAAATTACAATCTCTTTATTTTTAGCCGGAGAACGTGATGGTGGATTTGTCGGGCTCTTGTCCGCTTTTAAAGCTGGTGGATTTCGGTGACTCAGTAAACACTTCGAAAAGCGTCATTTTGCCACCGGCTTGCCTCGAGTTCGCCTCTCCTGAACTTGTCTTAGGTCAGCCAGTTGGAAAACACACAGACTGTTGGGCCGCTGGCGTTTTCCTCTATGTACTACTCAGTGGAGTTTCCCCTTTTCTGGATGATTCAATGGAAGAGACTACTGCGAATATCCTCAAATGCGACTACTGTTTTCCCGATGATTACTTCGCGGAAATTTCACCCGAAGCCAAAAACCTCGTAAATAACCTCCTGATATTGGTGCCTTCACAGCGGATAAATATGGAAGAGTGTCTTAAATCAACCTGGATGACGACGGTTTGTGTGTTTCAACCAAAAGTTGCACAATGTTGACCAAATTTTCGGTTTCAGGACCAGAAAACCGTCGTTATCCCGTCCAGTAAACTGAAAACATTTATGCTTCGTAGACATCCCATGAATTTACCTACGACACCCACTAGTCCAGCTTACTTTAATGAACAAAACGTGTGCAAGACTTAATGGCACGGTTTTAACGTGATACGGACCGTTACGGAATGTGATATAATTGTTTTATTAGTGTTTTAGTTGCTATTAATTACTCGCGACACTTCTTTTAAACGTTACATTTTAATTTTTACATAGCGTTTCTTTAGTTTAGATTATCTACAAGTGTGATTGTTAAATTATTGACGCAAGTTGTAAATAATTACGATATTTTAACCCATATTATTGCTGCTATTATAAATATTGCAGATTTGTAAATAAAGAGACTATGCTGTTTTTTGCAGTTGCAAGGTTTTTGTTCCCAAATTCCACTACCTCTAAATCAATTTTTTTAACTTACGTATGAGACATAAAAAGCTTATTATTATTTATTACGTTCAATGCGTTGTACCTAGCCTGTCGTAAGTTCTAAAAGCAGTGAAATAAAAAATGGCTGTGTTTAAATGAACGATAGAGTTTTAAATTCTCAATAATATGAGATAACAGTATTGTAAAAAAAAAATTGAAAACCAAGTTCTAACTGCCAAAATGCTGCGAAAGAATTTGATAATGAGATACACTAAAAAATACTTTTAGCACTCATCCTCTATATTAAAATAAAAAATTAATTGCAAACTCACTAGTAGCATGATATGTATTTCTATTTTGAAATCAACTTGAAACAGACGTATACGGTTAAGTGAAAATTCATTAAGATTAGTCATTTATAAATGATATGACTTAATTTCTAGCTTTACGCTTGTAGTAAACAATAATTATTCACTCCTATTTCATAGCGTCCTTGAGCATTTTTATAAGCGACATTTATAAGAGAAAATTACAATCAATGTCAAAAAATACATTGTAAATCTAGTTTTAATTATTATTTGTCGATTGTCGCTACCACTTGATGACACCATCAAACCATCATTAGCTCAGGAAAAACTATCAACACTATGTACATCTTGTTGAAAAAAGTGCTCTGCAGTCATAAAACGTCATGATGTAACGTTTATTACAGAGCGTTCTGTGCTGATGATGTTGATGAGATGCACATACTTGTACTGTGATTTCAACGACAAATTCGGAATGTGACTAACCTGATAATCCAACTCAAAAATGTAAAAAAACTACATCCTGCATCCATCTCACAGTTCTTTCGTGAACTGTTTATTACACCCTACACTTTTCCCACGCTCTTGGTGTAGAGGCTACAGAAATAATGATCAGTTACCGCTAATAAATAGCATTTCAGAATTAAATCAGTATAGCATTACATGGACTTTAACAAGCAAAAGTATCCTTGATAAGCAGATTTTTTGCAGTTTGTAAAAGTATAATGCACTCGTTGTTAATGCACTGTTAATGCAAAATATTTATATCATTAAATAATGATTGACTGTCATTTTACCATAACTAAACTCGTAAAATGAAAGACACCCACATCGCACACAGCAATGGTTATTGTTATTGCTATTAGATACACAGGTGTTTACGTAATTCCGTCCTTGGTTTTCTCAGCAGAAAAAGTTACTTACTCTTCTGTACCGTACCTGTTTTAAAATTATCATTAAATTCGATTTGTTAGCACACGATTTAAATGGATTATTTTTACGGTTTCTTTTCACTTATTTATTTTCCAAATCGTTTTGCACAAAGTTTCCAGTAAGACGGCCAACTAAAGTTTTCCGGTTTCAGGACGCCACAGCATGCCACAAGCATTAATTTACCTAATAGATATACTACTTTCGAAATAACTTTACCCTTTTATATCAAATCGTTTTAGTGCATTCATAAATCACAAAACTAGAAATAAGATACAAACAACATAATAAATTCCATCTATGGTACACGAAATTCAATTTTGTTTCTAAAAATAATACAATATCATTCAAAAGTGATGCACTTATTACAACTTGAAGGTACCTAACTATTAATTCAAACTTTTTTTCTTTTGTTTTAATTAAAAAAATAATCCGAACTAATACTTTATTATAGGTAGAACTACAAGTACCTACCCACATTACCACATTTAAAAGAACTTTTCAGCCAAATTATTACATTTAAATTTTACAGTAGTTTTACTATTGTTATAAGACTGTTTTGTGTATAAGTATAACGCACATCTTAATACAGGAAAACTGATAAAAAAAATACGAACGAGAAATTCAAGAGCAAAGGAACTCAGCTCTAGAAATACACCGCGTCAAAGGCAATTCTAACCTAATATTCATTTTTATAGACTTTCTCAATGAATATTTTTGCAAAAGCGAAAGCAATAACATTTTTTTTGCAATTGTATCTTAGCAATTTAACCTTGGCTAAATTCCCGGGGTTTATTTGTATACAGAGTGATTTAAAAGTGTCGGACCAACTCTCGAATGGTTCAGCGTAAAAATAAATGCAGATTTAATTTTCAATTTTTAAATATTTTCTAAATTCTTTTCTAGATCTGCCGTTTCCTCTAACTAAAGTCAATAAGAATACATGATCTGAACAGCCAAAAAGTTAACCCAAAGATCTAACATATGTGAAAGGTCTACACAATTTTTTATCATGAGAACTTTTAATCAGTTGAATGACATCACCACTTTTGAATCACCCAGTATAATTGTTTTGTTATTGGCAAGTTATTAGATATAAATTAAAAATACGTTTATGATTATTTGGAACTTGAAAGTCTTTAAGTCCCATTTTTAATATTCACTAAGAACGTATTTCGTCGTAAATTTTCCTTTGAAATCATTAAAGTCGAAGCGAATTTATTTAATTTACAAAAACTCATCGAAAGTCAACACCGAAAACAACAAAAGAGTCTAGAACTTTTTTAACTTGGGAAAAAAATACGTGAAACCGAATTTTATTAGACAACTTATTTATATTCACCACCATGACTACCATGTTATGTGGTAGAAATTTGTTAGGGCAACCCTTAAGTCAAAAAAAAGTCTATAATTTTTAACTAAAGAATAGCTTGTAGCAATATGTTTCTGAGTATAGTTGCTTACAGGGAAAAAGTACAGTAAAACCTCTTTACTACGAACTTTTATAAGGCTTCAGGCCATAAAAGCTCTTTACGCCCTTAATACATAAATATATTTTTTTTATAACTATAATTCACTTTAATTTAAAAAAAATCGATAATGCGGGAAACAACCCCCTGCAATACTAAGTTCTGATTAAATTATTTAAATAATACGTAACATTTAGTTAAGAAGTAATAAAACCGCCAACAATAACATTTTATGAATAAGAACACATAATACGATAAATTGTAATAATTCCGCGCGGTAATAAGTAGGTGGTTGATAAACATTTCCGTGCAAGTCCAAGTCGTAACTCTTACGAAACGTACCTATTTCGTGAATGAATCAAATTCTTTAGCAGCCGACTAACAAAAGAAAGTGGTACGAGTATTCTAATTTCAAATTCGAGAACTTTTACGCCTCGTTTGCAATAAATCAGCTATAACGACGACATACATTCTGGGAAAAAGTTATGACCCTGTTATTTCGAGTTATGATTTTATTCAAAAATAGCGAAAGAACCCCTATATATTTTTTGTTGCTAACAAAGCGAGCGTCCGTTGGCCTGTTTTTCAGTGATCGAATGTGCTCAAGGTCACGCATACCCCCGCCGGTTGAAAGGGAGTCCGGGCCTGGTTTTAACCCCAACAGAAGGATCGATCCAGCCCGAAAATAGGCCGGGCTAAGCGCGCCTGTTGCCAGGCAACCCGTTGTACTGACGTGACACAGTGACACCCTGAATTATATAAACTCAGTACTGCTGCTGAATATTTGACCGCACACAGCACACTGAGATGAACTTCTTTCATGAACACACGGAGCATTTTTACTTTTGTTTCTGTGACAAAGCAATGGAAAGATGCTCACGACTACTCACTCACACAAACACGGAGATTTATTTTTATCGGTTGTATTGTTCGTTTTTTTTTATCTAAACTATTGAACTACTTAATTCAATTGCCGCATTGTTTATTTAATGGGTTGGTTTCTCAAATATTTGTGAAACATGGCCACTGCCACTACTTTCCCAGTTAACTCTCACGCCATAAAAATGGAAAGTTCACCTTAAATTTTTTATTATTCAGTGCTTGGTTGTTTTACCCACAAACGATGCCATGTCCACACTCAGTATTTTTATGACAAATACATTTTCCGTTTCCATGCAAACTTCATTAAAAAAAAATTAATAAAAAAGAGCACAAGGAAAAAGTGCAACCACAATTAAAAAGTTGGAGAAAATCCCTAGTTTCTCCTTCAAAACTTTTTTCTACTTCACCATTAAAATTACATATTTCATTTTTATTTAAATAAATATCTGGCCTAAACTTTCAATAATTACAATAAATTATATCAAGAAACAAAGCGATATTTTAACTTTAAATAAGGGCGTCATACTCCCCTATCGAGCTGTCACAAAGTCACAAAGTACAAAACTTGAACGCTTTTCTGCAAAAATCATTTTTTAAACAATGGATTTTTCTGTTTGTGAATCATTTGCCCCCAGAATAGCATTTTTTAGTACAGTGAGTCAAAAAAATGTATTTTTGAATAAAAACCGCAAACAGATAGTGTTTCAATTTTAAGCTTAGAATATAAAATCTACAAATGTTTATTTTTGAAACATTGTTTATACGGACTGTCTATAAAAGAGTGTAGGATCTCAGGTGGTTCTGGAATTTGAATTTGCCGCATTTAATTATTTTATTTCTATGAAATTTCTTAAAAGTACCAATTTTTATCGATGCAGGCAACCAGTAAAACCATATTTTTCATATACTAACATTTTTCGCTTTTTCTGGAAAGAAGCGGCAGACTTTTAATACCTACTACGATCCTACACTCATTTAAAGACAGATTGTATTTTTTTTCAGAAAGCAAATAAGTAGTTTAAGTCAAAAAACACTTGTTTTCATAGATACTTTTTGTTCACATGGGTACCTACATCAAAATTTAAGAAAAAAACATACCGGGTGCTCACAAACCGGCGCACCAACTTAATGGTGTGTGGTGAGAATTGCTTACATACAGCGTTGGGCGAAAGTCTGGAACCAAGCGTTTTGTGCCAAAACTATGTACCCTACAAAAAAACTAATTAGTACATCATCAACTATTTTAAAAATGTGATCATTTTTCAAGAATATTTTTTTTCCAAATTCTTTTTAGTTTTCGATTTATTCAAAAAACATTTTTTTCAAATGGCACCCTATTATGGCGATTTTTTTGGTAAAAAATTATGCCCTAAGAATTACTTCTAAGTCACTAATATTGTTTTTGAAGCAGTGTTTTTTTTTAAACAAATTATTAAAATTGCGGTCAGAACTCACTACGAAGATGTTTCGAATTTGGTCGAACTGATTGTATCCATGGATGTTTTTAATCCACTAATTTGATTCGTAAAATTTTTCGCAATCATAAACATCCATGGATACAACCACTTCGGCCAAGTTCGAAAAACCTTCGTAATGAGCTCGGAACGTAACTTTAATAATTTATTTAAGAAAAACCACTGGTTTAAAATTAATTTTATTAAAGTAGAAGTTGTTTTTAGACCTTAATCTTTTACCAAAAAAATCGCCGTAGTAGAGTGCCATTTGAAAAAAAAAATATTTTTTTGAATAACTCGAAAACAAAAAGGAATTTCGAAAAAATTATTCTTGAAAAATGCTCACATTTTTAAAGTAGTTGATGATGTACTAATTAATTTTTTCGTAAGGTACATAGTTTAGGCACAAAACGCTTGATTCCAGACTTTCGCCCAACGCTGTATAAAGGTGAAAATAGTAAAAAAATTCTGTGTATTAAAATTATTGATAAATAACAAATTTTAAATATATGTGGCAACGTTGTCTAATAGTCTTGATCGCAATAGAATTTGATCAACAAAAAAAAAAAATTAATTTTGAAACGGTTTCCTAGGAAATAATTCCCAGTGTTGGCACCATCTACAAATTGTGATTTTTTCGATAAATTAAATTTTTTTTAATTAAAAAAACTGCTAAAGTCTGATAGTAAATTTAAAAATAATTATTCATCGTTTTGTTAGGGAATGATTACTTGTGTGAAACATAAAAACATTAAAACATAATGAAAATTGAAGAAGTTAACAAAATAAGTTTGTAGCTCCAAGATTTTTCCAGTAATCTACATATTATGCTTCTCAACAACGTAGCACTGAGTTGGTGCCTTAGTTTTTGAGCACCCTGTATAAGAGCTCTCCCCGTTTTTTTTTAATGAACAACCTGTGTAAACTAAAAATTCTTGGCTCCCAGTTCCATGTTACAAGTAGTTTAGACAAAAAAATAAAGAGCTGTTCTTTTTAAATTTTTTTAATAAAAATTTTACTCCCCAGTGTTTGCAATTTTCACAAACTGTCAAATGAAAGCTAAGTACCGTCTAAAACCTTTAAATTTTGCAAGTAGAATTTTCAAAATTTCATCTATCAACTAACTGAAATTAAAGTGTTGTAAACAATAAACACAGTTTTTATTGGTCATAATTTGGACAATTCGTTTCAAGTGGAAACCTAACAACTTGCAAACAAGCAGTTGCCTATGTCTGTATTGCATAATGTGTGCAATTAACTTGTAATTACATTGAATATCATAGTACATATATGTACTTTTATGAAAAAGCGGTAATTAGAATTGGCTTTGGTAAATGTTCACTTGCTTCGCCGCTTTGCCATCTGTTATCTAATAAACAGACACCATTATGTAGCTTCCATTTATGCAAAGAAAAGATTGTCCTCCTCATACGCATAGACATATAATTTCTCCTCAGAAAATTGAAGACTCGAAGACTGAGACTCTCTATTAGCATTTTTCAATTTTGATTACAGATGGACGAGAAATAGAAATACCAGGAGGTTGGGTTTAATTTCGGGGAGTCCCTTTAATGGCCGAAGATATTTTTCTACCTGTTGTGAGGGACCCATCGAAACTATTGGTTTCCATTTATCATGTCAGTGTTGACAAAGAATCATGGTGGTGTGAGGGGGAGCAAGAAAGGGGATGATTGGCACACCCTTCACCAATCATCAAGTAAATTAAACAGTGTTTCAAATTAACCAGAAAAAATGTAATTCTTGATCACAATTATTTAAAATATAAAGTGCAAATCATCGTGTCATCCTTTTTAACCGTTTGAAGCAGTGAAATTATCCTTTAAAAAAACCTTTAAATATTGAATTTCGTGATGTCTGGAATAAATACTCGTTTGAATAAATAATTAATTTACCATAAAAAGCAAATACCAATTATTGTATATTATCAGATGTTCGGTTCGTTCTTAAAATAGCTCCCGAATGTTTTTTTGTTAAATGTTTAATTTTTATTATGTGAAATACAGAATAATTAGAAACGATTACAGTGCAGTTTCGGTTATCAAATTGAGCATGCACTTAAAAATCAAACAAAACATCAAATGACAGCATTTGTAAAAATGATATGAAATTATGCCCACTTCCGCTGTACTTTTCCCGAAATATTTATTGCATAACACGAAGCCCAGTCCTGGCATGAAAATTCTTTTTGTTCGGTTTATCATCTTATTGACAAAACTAACTTCCGCGAACAAGGTCACGCTACAAAAAAGTGTGCACACAATGAATTCTTTATGTAATACCAACCACGGACAGATACCTCGTCATTTTAGCCCGAATTGCAATAATTCATAAATAAATGCAAGCATATGTGCATGTCGGTGCTTTTTAACACGGGTATAAAGGCTAGTACGTAAATGGTTGACGGAAATAATTATGACACTACTTCGCATTACAACTGTTATTAATCCTTCCGCTATGGCAACTTCAGAAAAGTGTGGGATTTTATACATTTTGTGGAGCAAATCGGGAACAAATAACACCTCCATCAGATTTTCAGTTTCTTCCTCCTTTATTTGCTTTACTTTTTCCAGTACCATTTTACAGAAATTTTCTCAAATTCCCTCCTAGATTCTACTCTGTATTCTGTATCTGTTCAAAATTATTCTCTACTTTGGTTGTTTGATTTAGAATTATTCCAGATTATTTTTTATATTGTTTCTGTCCTTTTCTCTAAATTTTTCTTAAAATTCTTTTAAGATTTTTTTCTAAAGCCGTTTCTAGACCTGAAATCCGGATTCTCCTTTAAATTATTATTATAAATCCAACTTTAGATTCGTTTATAAATTCTTTAGATTCTTCTTATTTAGAATTGTTTTGTAGACTGTACCTATTCAAAATCCTTTTAAAAAACACTGCGTCTTTTCAAAATTCTTTTTTTTAGAGTTTTACTAGATTACTTTTTGGCAGTATTTCTTCTCTAGATTTTTCTCAAAAGATTCTGCTCTGATTTTTTTCTGAAGCCGTGTGTAGATCTGAAATCTGGACCATTTTTTGGGTTATTTCACGTAAGTCCATCTTTAGATTTGTATAAAAATTCTTCTCTAGGTTCTTTTTTAGACCTATATTGTAGATTGTTCTAAAATGATAAAATTTTATAAACACTTCTATCAAATTCTTTTTTAGATTCCACTCCACGTCTGTTCAAAATTCTTCTAAAGTTTCGTTTAGAATTTTTTTAGATTATTGTTTAGCATTACAGTTTTCTACTCTTATCTAGATTTTTCTTAATTCTTCCTGATTATTTTGTAAGCCGGCTCTAGATCTAAAATTTGAACTCTTTGGTAAATTCACCTTTAGATTCTTTAATAAATTTCATGCATTTTTTACTAGGCTCTACTCAAATTCCTTTATACACTCCCCACTTCTTAAAAAAAATTTTTTTCTACATTTTCCAAATTCGCTTTTAGCTTTTACTTTGCGTATAGTTTGAAAATTCCTTTAGAACTTTTGTTTGGAACTCTTCCAGATTATTTTTTAGCATTATCACCGTATTCTTCTTAATTTTTTCTCTGTTGATTCTTTAATAGGTAGATCTCCAGGTGGGACTTAAGATTCTTTTATATAAATCTTTCTTTAGAATTATTTCGTAGATTGCATTCAAAATTCTTCTATAAAACACTTCTGCATTCTACAAATTCTTTGTTTTGTACTCTTCTATAGATTTTTCTTAAAATTATTCAATGATCCTTTTCTAAAGCCGTTTATTAGATCCGAAATCTGGACACTTCTATGGATTAATTTGTAAATCGATCTTTAGATTCTTTTATAAATTCTTCTGCAGATGCTTCTTTACAATTGCAAAGAAAATAATTACTTTCTTTTTAGATTCTGCATAAACGAATTTCTTAGGGGAAAATACTAACAGACACTCGAAAACACCCAAAAAAGCAACTGAGTATACAGGGTGCTCAAAAACTGGCGCACCAACTCAATGGTATGTGGTAGAGAAATGCTTACACATAAAGGTAAAAATAGTAAAAAAACGCACTGTATTAAAGTTATTGATAAATAACAAATTGTAAATAACTGATATGTGGCAACGTTGTATAACAATCGTGAACGCTATAGAATTTGATCAACAATAGAAATAAATTATTTTTGAAACGGTTTCCTAGGAAATAATTCCCAGTGTTGGCACATCTACAAATTGTGATTTTTTTAATGAATTTTATTTTTTTTAATAAAAAAACTGATGGTCTGTTAGTAAATTTAAAAATAATTATTCATCATTGTGTTAGGGAACGATTACTTAGTGGGAAACATAAAAACATTAAGAAATAATGAAAACTGAAGAAGTTAACAAAATAAGTTTGTAATTCCTGATTTTTTAAAATGACTAGGAATTTTTTCAAGATTTTTCCCGTAATTTACAAATGCTTCTCAGCAACGTACCATTGAGTTGGTGCGCCATTTTTTGAGCACCCTGTATACCTACTTTATGTGCGACTTTCCTAAAATTCGTCAAAATTTGGCTCAGAATTCGTTCCTTTTCGTGTAAAAATTTGCTTTGCCCAGTGAGTGGAATTGAGTACGCCACTGGAGTACTTTTACGAATTTCAAATTCTCAGAACTGGGTGCATTTGTGGGTCCAAAGTAGAAATAAAATTAGTTCGAAGTCGATGACGACATAGAAGATGACATCATTGGCATTGCCGGTTAGTGGGCGGCCATACTGATATTAATCAACATGTGCTCTCTAAAACCCACCGAAAAAACTAACTGCTGCCAAATTTTGCAGCTGCATGACTCACAAATCGTTATTTATGTTGGGTTTTAAATGCACTTAATGAGATGATTTTTTGTGGATTGGATTGTTAAAAAATTCGTTTATGTATCCTTGAATGTACATCCTGTGGGGACCAATTCAAACAATTTTTATCTTTCTACGTATTTAGGTTATCGTGGATCCTTCGCATTTTACGATATCTTCCTTCATCAGGAAATTTTGTTAGCTATTATATTTAATGGCGGGTCTTCTAAACCGCTTTTTATTTCGACGTTCAAGGTTCAGAATTAAATTAGAGGAATTGATTTACGTAAAACGACTCTTATTTTTTCTGTACACAACTTCTCGGAAAACTAATTCAACCGTCACAAAAGCAACACTTAGTAAAAGTGAACAAGCATACCCTATAGTCACACTTTATTCTCGCTTCTACATTTTTTCAGTTTTCACAAATGTTAGTAAAGGATCCAAAAGCTTGTATGTCTTGCGAGAAAGTATTTGAAACTTCTGAAATTCCTTAGTAAAATTTGCATTATTATTACAGAATGCAGGAATACCTACTAAAACCCATGAAACTCAAATTTAAATAAATCTAAACTTTACCAAGCTAAATTGCACTTAAAGTTCTTGCATGTTCACGGTTTCAAAAAGAAACTGTTGGAAAAATTTTAAACTTTAAGTTTGATTATTTTTGATTATAGTGTAAAATGTACCAATTACTGTCACGTGTAAGTAACCGACCAATGAGGTTTTTTTAAAGGAATCGACCAATCTTTCTTCAATTAGATAATAACTGCAACAAGCTCAATTACTGCGAGCGTTAATTGTCCATTACGTAATTATTCCAGATGGAGGTCAAACGATTTTTAGGCATATCCTGTGTTAGAACCTGGATTTGTTACGTGAAAAAAACACAAATATTTGCACACTCTTCTAATTCGAACGATTTTTGACTATTTGCTAAGTAAACCGTGGGTTGGGGTTTAATCTTCATGAAATATTAAGAGATTTATTGATTAAACATGACCTAGTTTTTAAAGAATAATGTTCAACAACATAACCACATGACACTTATTAGGTTAGGACATGGAATGTTCTTAGCCTTACTTATTACTTGCCACAATTGCATAGCTATTGATTAAAATTATTAAGCATTAAAAGAAGGTGTGGTCACATCGGATGTGGTATCCATCATATTGAGAGGTTTTCAGAATTTGTTTAACAGGTCGATAAAGCAAACAAGTACGAAATTGAAATACATTTCGTAAATTTATGACCAAATTTCCTGCTCAATTTTATGTCCATTATTCCTTTTCTTGGTAGTTTTTAAGCCATATACCTACATCCAAATGTGAATTATTTATGATTTTTCCATTTCATATTCGTTACAATTGTTAATTCCACGCCAAGTTGTAACCAAATTCTTAAGTTAGGGAAAATGATTTCGCATATGAGAAATTACATTAAAATGTAAATAGGTTTTTTAACCTTAAAGTGAATTTAAAATAACTGTCTGCAAGTTTTTTCGTGAAAAATGGAAATAACGTCAACATTTAGGACCAAATTCGTGTGGCTTTTTAGTCAAATATTTCATAATGAATATTTTAATTTTTGACCCACGTATCTGGATCCCATTAAAAATTCATTCCGTATTATTTAAAGGCTTAATATACATAATGATTCAAGATTATCAGTAATATTTGAATATGTCTTTAGTGTACTAAAAATACAGTGATTCATATTTTGTTCATTTTAGTTTTGAGCCAACACAAGGCACGATTTTCATTGCGAATTAAATTATCACTTCACACCCGACTTCACATAAATTTGTGAATGCAAATTTCAAGCCATAAACACAAAGTGAAAAATATTTTTAGAAATATTTTCGATTCCTTTGAGTAATCAAACTTACGAAACCAACACTCAAAACAGCGTTTTATTGTGGCTCTAAAATCGCAAAGTTGCATATTGTGTAAAATAAATGTTGACTAAGCTGTAATAACGTTTATTATTACCTTAATACACTGAAAAATTATAGATATTACTATTTGTCTTTAAATAAACCTTTATTTATACATTCATTAGTATACAGGATAGCAGATTAATATTAAAGCGAATCTCTAATTGCTAAATTTTGTATGTTGATAAATATTTATACCTAAGCAACAGCTGGTTTACAAAATGCAGCTGGTAATTTTTTTACAATGGCCTTGCTTGACGTCATCTTTATTTAATTGGCGAGAAACAAAATTATATAACTCTGGCAAATATTGGTTGTGCTCGTTCAGTTATTATAATTCCGCCATTAAATGCTAATAATTAAATACCCATAAATCTATAATTGACAGTTTGCACGATATTAACTAATTGCGTATGGAAAGTAACGAAAGGTTTGCTGATCGATAATTGACAGCTACTTAGCTAAATTTCAATCCAAAGATGAAAAAATCTGGGAGCAAATCTATTTCCTGCTTTCTTCGACCGTTGAAAGATTTGGAAAGTTTGCTTAAAAACAAAGCCGAATTTAGTACGAAATGATTAATGAATGAATTTCAACTGTTGTACTATTTACAAGTGCGAACAAAGGAATTGTTTTGTTGTTGCACAAAGTGTTGTTAAACTAAAAATAAATTAGACATTGGTAATAATAAAACAAAAGGAATGTAATTCTATTTCGATTAGAGATAAAACGATAAGGGAAATTGATAATTTGAGTCCAGCGCGGTTTTCTTTATTTTCACGTTATGCAATTTCCATTATCAACTAGCTTCCATTTCCTTTTCTTTCCAATTGCCTTCTGTTTGCAATGTGGTATGACGTCAGTTGCTTTTATTGTCACGATTCTTGCTATTGGACTTCTTTATCAAAGTTATGCCACTCTAAATTCTGTAATAGACAAGTTTTGTAAAGAAGAGTATTTAACAAATTTAACAATGTTAAATATTTATTTTACCCTTCTCACAGAATTTCAATAAACCCGCAAAGTGACTAAACAACTTACAAGTGATTTAGTAACCTGAAATGGAGACTTGAGGGAAAATTTATTATCTAATAAGAAGTTATCAATATCATATTCCTGCGGTTTAGTTCGAAAGACTTTAGCAGGAACGATTTGTGCACACGTAATATTCGCGGAATGAGACCTTGAAAAGTGTTCCTGCTAAAACAGCTGGTTTCCCGCCAAAAGCGCTTATTATGATTGGTTGTCAGGTGCAAACTTTCGATAAATATGCAAACAGATTCTGATGTAACCGCGAGCATCACATTAATAAACGATAAAAAAGTCGACGTTGAATTTGATGATGGCTTTTGGCGCGAACTCGAGACTTTTCAGAATCAATTTGCACGTTTCCGCCACGACTCACAATTGGAATCTCTAGGAATTTGGTGAATTGCCATAATTAAAAGTTTTCTTCTGGGGAATAAATGAATAAGGATTTCTTAGAGCAGGCGCCAAGGCATCGGCTAAAAACCCCAAGATTTTGCAATTAAAAGTAAAAATATTGGGTAATTTTTATACGTTCATTTTTGTAAACCTAATGTTTTGCTAATAATATATATTAGGTACACACACATAAAATACCTTGCGTTCAATAAAGTTCCTGCTTATGATTATGACTTGTATCTTTCATATCAGAATTTTATTTCAATCTACCTTACTCCTAAATGATTTATTTGATAAATAGAAAGCAAAACATGACTGAAGAATTCCAAACTTTGATAGTTCGTGTGTTTAAAATAAAATACGTGTACTTACACTGCTACTGTTAGAATTTCTGATAAAAACCAATGTCACAATACTTAACAGTTTTTCAGAATTGTTTGCTAAAATAACAATGAATTAAATAACTAAAATAGACATCACATAATTTATTCATAAATTATTGCTATTAAATCAATAACGTAATGATAAACACAATATCTGATGATAAACACAATATCACGTATTGATATTTTAATCCGTTTTATTATAACGTTGCAATTTTTGTAATCGCATTTGTCACCAGTCAGTGTATCTTCAACCCCTTCGTACAGAATAGGATTTTTTTTTTTCATATTTTAAGTTTTAAAGGCTTCTAATTTCTATAGGGGTAACGTTTTTTTAACTAAGAATTATTGTTACTTGATGAACTAGTCGTTTTAGAAGTAAAAATTTACTTTTTGTTTAGTAGTTACAAAGCATCTCTTGTCAGTAATGAATAAATTAGATGTTTGTTAAATAAAACAACTGCTTCTATACCTACACTTCTAAATTTGCACAAATGTCCACTGGTTTACCTTTACTTACCTACCACGTATTCACCTCCTTCTCATGAATTAAACCGAAAGTGCAATAAAAGCATTATTTATTGAAGTATTCTATTGCTGTGCAGTTACGAGTTACAACATAATTATATGATAAATTCTATCTCACAGTCTCGCTACGCTGATTAGATCTATCGTTTCTATTCTTTCACAACTCCCACCAGATGAGGGAAACCACAACAATGTTTAGTAATAAAATAACACAGATTGGGTGACCAGAATTACGATAAGCGAGATTAAAAAACACGCAATCATTTATTAATTGATTTTGAAATGTTTGGTCTAAAATGGAAACGATTTTTCCACATGAGGAAGAAAGGTGGGACTCCCATACTATTACCTAGAAATTGTTTACAACAGCGTATCCAAAAATTCCATTTTCGTAGTTGGTTGTTTTGATATTTCCTAACGTAAAATTGATTAATAAAAAATTATTTACAATTTCAAAGATCATCACAACACAAACAAGCGGTATATGGTCAATAGATCGTATGAAATCATTGTAGGCTACGCGGGCAGTAACCTCTGTTATAGCGGACCTGTAAGCCTGTCACCGACATTGTACGCATTTACCATTTTAATAAACACGAATAAAAGTCCATAAACGTGTAATACACTGGGCCACTTGTGGAAAACTAAAGGGAAGTAATTTGATTATTAAAACCGTCGTCCGGTGAAAGAGGAAAAATCCCGATAAAACTCAAGAAATTGGTTAGTTCTGAACTGTTTATCAGAGCATACAGCTGGTTTGGGTTTCTGTTTTCATAACATTGTTAACACGTTAATTGCTCTACAAGGTGATTGCAACTTTCTTTTATCATTAGGTGTAAATATTGCTATTATTAACAACTATTATTGTTTCATTGGACTACCCATCAAATTACGAAAAAGGGTGTCCTTCATTTTCTTTAGTGATGAATGCGAATATGAAACCCGTTTACTTTTATTCAATTTTGATTTTGAGAGAAAAAAAATTAAAATCGACTGACCTATTTTTACTCATTGTTTGATGCAGAATCACATTTTTCAAGCCCCATATTATATTTTATCTGCTTGTAGTTATTAAGTGTGTTAAAAGTTAGGGAATGAATAAATAGGAAATTTATGGAGTAGTAATGCGTAAAGGTTAGCTGATTATTATTGGCATGTTATTCCTGTGTTTCTTAGTTCAAGAGATATTGGGTCATCAGTCACAAATAATTGTTTTCGTAAAATGTTACTTAAAAACGTGATAGTAGATAAAATAGAACCGATAGAAACAAACGGCTGCCACATTTATATGAACGAATCGGGAGGTCCTTCATATTTTTTCTGAGAGAAAAAGTGCTAGGAAAACCACTCGAAAACAGCAGTCACTTTCAGAGGAAGATTTTGGTGTTGGAAAGTGTAGTCAGCTCACGCAAGGACATTTTGTTATATTTCTTTCGGTTTGAAATTTAAGAGAGAGAATTGTAGTATGTTGTAGTGTCATTAGTTTCAGTGTCACTGCTGATGTTACTTTCCTTTCATAACATAAAACTTGTAAATTTATTTGATTGTTACATTGTGGTCCACCCACGCGGAAGAGTGAAAATAATAAATGACGTAAGTACTAAGTACTTGGTACTCGTAGCAGGTAGAAGTGAAGTCGTAAAGTTGGCAGATTCGCGACCTCTTTGATAATGGTTTGAATTAGCACTTGGTAATTTCGACGAGTGTTCAATGTCTTATTTGCAGGAATGACTAAGCCAATGGACGTTACATTCAATCACAACATTATTCACTGAACATTGATCGCTCCCGAGTACTCGAAGGCGCCTTTTAGCTTTTACTAGGCTGCAAAATAATTGCGTAAGTTCCAACAATGTGTATTTAACTATTAACCAACACATGGTCTTTATTTGCATAACCTCCATGTTCACGAAAAATACGCGTGTTGCATAAACATTTATTTAAATTTTTAATTATCGCTAGAATGCTAGCACAATCTATATTATTTTGTTCATTTCTGCTCGGAAAATTACCATACGAAAGTAGTACCATCGGGTTAGCTGTTGACCCCAATAAAAGTATTACCTACATTTCGGTTACTGCACACTATTGTGGGATTTAGGTTTGAAACAATCATACAACTTTAATTGACCTTAACTCTGTTACATTATTAATGAGACTTGGATAGTTTCAACTATCAAGGCATAATGTGATCATTCTCTTCCTACTTTATTCATCCACAGCCTCACTGCTAAACACTCATTGCCTTGTGGGATTAACTTAATTAAAAACAAACTGTTCTTTTGGTTGCCATTCCTTTGAGCACCTCGTAACTGCAGCTCGAGTGCAGGGAGCAAATTGCCACTTTTCTTAATGCATGTATTTATGTGCTTAACACACAAGTGGACAAGAATTTGCATGAAAGGTGCACAACTCACTATTACAGGATTAAGACAAAAAACTAAAATTGGAAACTCGAGCAATAATGCTTCCACCAAGTCTGGAACAAGAGACAGCCATCTGAAATCTTTTCCAGAGTCCACTCCAGGCCCAGTTATAACGGACCATATGACGAATAGATAATTAAAAATAATCCAAAAATCGGTCGGTCGTTGCACCCGAAGCTGTTTTCTATATTCCAGTTGCGTTGTACGAAATACAGTTTTCTAGCCCACTTGCCCGTGTATTTTAGTTCCCAAAGTTGCGCAAGCGACCTCCTTTCCACATAGGAAATAGCAATGATTCCTAAACCCTACCATGGCAGAACTGCCGAACCGCTGGGTTTTTCTTTTTACATCGCATGTCATCATGGAAATGATGTGATAAATTACGGTCAAATATTTTTTTAAATTACTG
Organism: Tribolium freemani; assembly: GCA_939628115.1. Lineage (NCBI taxonomy): Eukaryota > Metazoa > Arthropoda > Insecta > Coleoptera > Tenebrionidae > Tribolium > Tribolium freemani. The sequence goes on along the minus strand of OW626785.1, from coordinate 9,718,084 downwards.
TTTGCGCACACAACGCACCCATTTTCCAGCCATTTATTTATTACCAAAACAATAAACTGACCTTTAGCACGAGTTATGTAAAACTAAGTTGTAAAACAATAATAAAATAAATATTAGGTGTATTGACAATGAGAACATTTCTGGTGCGTGAATTTTATTACAAACGAGTTGTAACTGATAATTAATTAGTTGTAATTAATCTATTCGAGCACATGATATAATTACTAGAGGGGACAGCTAGTTTTAACATATGGGTTTTACCAGTGAACGGTTGGACTAAACTTTTATTATTCGCGTTTTAACAAAGAACAAACCAACAAGCCTGATCCCTGGAAGTCAATTTTTATTCTCTTTACGTTTCTTCCACAAAAAAATAATTGGTTTCAACAGCAGTCTCGAGAACTAGAGAACCGACACCTCCTCAACCAAATTTTTCGAAATAAATTGACAGATATTAATTTTTTATTAGCAACAAAATACTATTCGATAACGTTTCAGGGTCAGTAGAGAAAGAAAAAGCTCGTGAACAAACTGGTTGTGTCATATTTGTTCAGGTAAAATTATGTAATATACACATGCATAAGAGTGATTAACTAGTGTTGGGGATAACAATACGAACATAATGTTGTGCATAATTTGTGATAAAGTTAAAAAACGTTTTAGTCGATCATTAGATATTCAGTTTTATAGTAATGTAAAAAATTCTGAACTGGTATAACCAGTCGAAATTTGGCATTGCGTAACTTAATAACCGTACGTTATTATGTAAAAGGTAGATCAATATTTATTTCATATTTTCTTTTTTTTATACTTATTTATCGATAAAAAAGGCATCAAAATCAACTTAGCCGACTGCAACCCTCATGTGCAAGGTTACTCCAAAATGGCTTCCTTTCGCTAGTGAACTGGTCGATATCTATTAAGGTTAAAGTTACTGGGTAAAATCGTTACTACACAACTCTGTATAATTGATGAAAATAAAAGATGCATTTCATTAAAAAGGCATTGCCTTGATTCCCGTGTTTCTATAGAGTACGTTATCCGCTTTAATATTTTATGTAATTGACCCAAATACTCGAAAATTTTTGTGCGAACGCACGTATTTTCTGTTGCATAATAGAAAATGAATTATGGCAAAGAGACCTACTCAGAGGTAACCCAAGCAGTGAACCGAAGAATATTTGCCATTTTGTTGCAATGCAAAGGTATAGATAGGTTTGACTTAAGCAATACATATTTGGTAAAATTATTTATTGTTACGGAATCACACTTTCACACTGTTCTACCATCAATGATTTGTGAATGAATTTGAGACTCCTCCCGCTGTTGGCGCCCCAAAGACTACCTCCTGTCACAATGACAAATTGCTGTCACTACAAGTGACGTTGGGTTAGGGCTGCCATTTTCTACCGGAAACCGTGAATTTAAGAAGGAAAATGTAAAAAATTATTACAAAATTTTGTGTAGAATTAAACTAAAGAAATTGATGTTCAATCAGTTGTGAAAATTTCACTAGTTTGTTTCATCCACTCGCATGGCAATTTCAAACATGACTTGTGCCTATTTTAATAGACTTGATACATAACTTATTTATTTCAATGCATTTTTATAGTGTTTTTGTCAAGCTTCACTCACTTAATGGGCTTTAAAATACATAGAAATTTAAATAAAGAGATTTCATTCTCGTGGGATCATTTTATTATAAATAAAATTTATGGTAATCGTAAAAAGGAAGCTGAATTTTCCAACTTGTTCTACGATGAGTTTTTAACGAAAAACAGGCATGTAATGTTATTTTAAATATTAGCTAATTCAAAACTATAAAAACGCCAAATTATTTTTTTAAATAAGATTGATAAAATTGTAAAATAGTTATTAATGATTAGATCTCTCATTGAAAGTATTAATTATTAAAGTATTAATCATTAGCTATTATTTTTTTGAAGTGCATGAACAATTTATAACACAATTTTGAGAAAATGCGACGTTGGCGTTTTTATAATTTTGAAACAGCTAATAGAGGGGATTAAGGTAGGGAGCAAGAGTTTCTGTAAAATCATGCAAATATTGAATTGGTGTTCATTTAATTTTTTATTTTTGCTCAAAATTGGTTACAAAATGTGGCAAATGAACATTTCTTTTTAAGAATTGACAAGCAATTACATTTCTGATAATGAGTAGTGGTTATAATTTTGATAAATGATAACAAATACGTTGCTAAGTTATATTTCTACATAATCTATGTCTGCCACTAGTCTGTCACACAACTATGGAGAATTAAATACTAGGAAACTAAACGAATTTTTTTTTCAAATTAATTTAAATTCAACTAGTTGACTAATTGCTTGGATAAAAGACAGGCACGTTGAGCATCAGAAAAACAAACGACTAAAATTTTCATGACAAACAAAATTTTTTTGCTCCGCCTCATATTTCTCAAAACGGTGCAAAGACAGAAAGATACAAGACAAATGTAACTAAAAAAGTTGTAGGGTATTAAATTTCCTACAATTTTAAACAACACTAAAAAAATTTGCAATTTTTTTGCATTAGCTTTTCTCTTATTACTGCTAAGAGAATTTTTTTAGTTTTGTGACTAACAAATTATCTATAAAAACCAATCTGAATAACTCTTGGCTCACTTGGCCTTGACAATTCGTGGGTAAACAAAATAGTCAATCGCAACTGCATTTTTGGAGGTCAGATAGGTTATAGTAAGTGGACCTAAGTAATAAAAAGGTCTCAAAATTAATTAATTGAGGAGGAAAAAATTTGCCTTAATGAAACGTGACATCAAGTACAACATTAGCTATTAAGTATTAATTAATTATTAAAAAAAAATTTGGAGTACCAGATTTACTTGTGTAAAAAGCTAGGGGCGGAGACAAAGCAAACTAAGGGATGAACCGGTGATGGCTGATCATCTGGAAGGGCCAAAAATAGGAATTACTGGTGCAAGGGACTGGGGACATAATAGGGAATTTGTCAGTAGGTATTCTGGTACCAAAGCAACAATGTTGTCTCTCAAAACACATCAACCGTTACAAAATTAAAAGTATCTATTTTTATTTAGAGTTGTATAAGAGCAAAGCTCTGTGAAAAGTACAATTTGTGCAGTATTCCACGGTCTGTGCTTTTAACATAAATCCAATTTTGCGTTGTTTGTAGAGAATAAATTTGATTTCCTAATAATATGCCTAAGCACATTTGCCATTTTCTATCTCCTCTATTAAATAAATCGCATCGTAATAATGCAATAAAGGAAATAACGTATTATTGATCGTAGGTCGCAGTTAACATCTTCAGTGGATCCTACAGGTGCACATTCTTAACACGTCACATTTTTAACGATGTTGACACCTGGAAACGAATTCAGCATTCAAGCTACATCTTCCATACCCAGCATGAGCTTTATCATTGATTTAACTGGACTGAGTGCTTGAATTTTTTCCAGTTTTTTAATAGCGAAACAATGTCTATTTTTAGGAGTGACCAATTATTTTTCTTGAAAAAAGCACTAAGTACGTTTGATTGAGTCAACGTTACACAACTTCAAACTTGAATGAATTTTGTTATGCAAAACTTTACAACGTGTGTAACCTTTTAATGACGTTTCAATGACTGTACACTCTTTACTTACTGTAATGATACATACTTAATTTTAAATCTTTGCTCATTAAGTATGAATAATCACATAATGAGGAGTGACGCTAGTCTGTAAGTTCTAGTGCGGATATCAATTTTCCTCCCATCATTAATTTCAGAAATTTTCCATCAGACACTTCATTTAAATAATGAAATCTATTGAAATTGTGATTTACATTCGCGGCTTAAAGACGGTAGTGGCAAATTGTTGCTCATTGCTTTATGTAAGAGCAAAATTAAAAATCCAGAAATTTCCAGTGAAGTAATCACATTTCTCAAGCAAAACAGATATTCGCATATGGAAATATGTATTTGCCTTCCTCTTCATGGATCGAACGAATGATTTAATTGCCGATATCTTCTTTATTTGGAACAAGTTTCATAACCATTTCTTTTCTTCACTAAATTAGGAAGGCAATTAATTTACTAATTTCATCTCCAGAAATTTGTGAAAAAATCAAAGAATTTGTCGTCCAACTTTTACAAATTATCAAATGGGGACACGATGTGGCACTTATTAACTGACACACTAAATCACATAGAGAAATGAATTAAAGAATGCAGGCTGTTTTTTAAAAAACCAAACTAGTTTATTCAAATTGCTGTTCGTTCTAGGATCTATCGCAGATTCATCTCCATATGATAATGTGTTTCATCAGTTGAGCATAAAAATGTATCGGTGAATGGATGAAGCCTGTGAACGTTTTTAAAGATTAGATGTTCCAAGGCGAATGGTTCTAATGTTGTTTTAGCGAACAAGGTCGACTAAGATAGATCGTAGTCGAAAAATAACATGCGTGGCCCACAACAGCCCGTGCTATTAAATATGGCAGCCAATTACATCATTTCTTTTATCTGCTTCCTTTTTTCTTTGTTTATCGAATTTCCTTTATGGTGGGTAGGTTTTCACAAGACGTATCTGGGACACACATTTGACCAAACTTTAAATGCCAACGTTTGGAAATGTCTCAAAAGAGAGAGTTATCTTGGGATATTGGGCAACACATGCTATTTGCTACAATAGAACTCAAGGCTAGTTATCGAAAACTAAGCGAAGCCTTGCACTTTTCTAGTAGCTTTTAAAAGAGATTATCGTTTCCTGGATATAACGTGTATTTCATCATGATCATGAATAATCATCGTTTGGCATCATCGAGAATTTGTTATAACGGTTGCATTGTTTTACAAGCGAAGACTTGGAAGCAAAAGCAAATTATTGCCAACACGCTATTACGCATCTTTATTGCTCAATTGTAATTAATAATTACTTGTTATTAACATTAATCTACATTGTCATTAGTGTTAATATTTTCACAGAAATTTTGTAATCGTATTCTAGTTTTTTTGCGAATTATGTCGCATCTTTGGTTGGGGGTCAACGGTTCACGTCGTTTTGATATTTACTACAAAAATATTCAAGTGCAGACTTCACGTGTCTGAGTTAACATTTAAAAATACCAGAAAGCTTCGCAATAGGCAGTTAACAATATTCGGCTCTAAATATAATCCCGAAAGTTGACCATTGACCTGTGAGAATTTAACGTTTGGAAATGTTGTAACTATTTTTGCGTAAGCCACTGTTGTAAATTATCGAACGAGTTGTAAGGTTAAAACGCTTCAACATTTGCACTTGTTGTATTCACCAATTTGATTAAATTACACTAATTAAAAATGGTGTTTGTTATCTGGACGACTTTTACGCTGTAAGCCCCTTTATGATGTCTGATAACAGGCCATAAAAATTTGCAGAATAAGTCGGCAGATAATACAATTCATGTGACTCACACATGTATGATGAGTATCAAGTGGTTAAATAGATATACGAGTAGCTGTGGGAGTTTCCATAATTCTTAGCGTACGCCAGAGTAAAAATTTTTCCTACCGCTTTTAAGTGTTAAAAATACAGAAGAGTTAGTAGTTGGAAGTGGTTCAAGATTATGCAGACAAAATAGTGGACTGTAAAGAAAATTCATTGTTGACGTTTCTACTGTTATAATTTTATCAGTGATAAGCCATTTTTATAAGCTGTGAGACGTTATCTGTCTTGTTGAAAGACAATGTGGGCAGAAATAGGAGTGACAATAATTCGGTTACTTTTTAGAGTGAATGGTTGATTCAACATTCATTATTTTTTATTCAATAAAGTCAAACTCATTCTGAAACGAGGTTACCTATTAGTCTATTTCCTGTACTGTATTTATTAAAACCATCTAAAATTTACAGTGTGCTCACAAAAATGAGGCCTAAATGTAATTTGCCGCTTTGTGCGAATCGAGCTTATCCTCAATAGTAAAATTATTATTGTCTTTTTTTTTAATTTTTGAGTTGGCTAAATAACATTTTTGTCATGAAAAGTCGTTTCTTGTCGTGTGATTATCACATTGAGATAACTTTTCACTTTGTTGTGCAAAAGATGGATGGCTCAAACATAAATGTTTAAGAACACCTGTGTTAAGTTTTGACAGTCCCTCGTATTATTTAACAAAAATTGATAACAACGATAAGTTCGAACATTTTAGAATTTAAGGTGCCTAATGTCTACATGTACCTATCAAATTTCGTTCACAAAAAACACAATCAACACAAAATGCTTTGATGAAATAAAGGGAACAATCGTTTTATTCCTCTAACAATACCATTACGCCGTAGGACGTTGTTTATAAAACACGACAACACAACTTTCGCAACCCTTTGGGTTTACAGATTATAATGAAAAGAAAAACTTCATTTACATAACTATTGCTCACATCTCTACAATGTTTAAAAACTCTGTTTTGTACATGTTTTCTCAGAAAAAAAGAAAAGCCACGGGAAAAGCATATTTGAACATTTACAGTCAACAATATCTATTGAGTAGTTTAAAAATAATTCTAGGTTTTTCCATTTATAAATAACCACCTACAATAAACGAGTGCATAATTAAATCAATACATATTGAAATAAGAAAGAAATCAAATCTTGCAAATCTACACAGAAAGGCTTGACAATTTGTGGTTGTTTTTTTGATATAAAAAGTTGTTATTTTTTATTAATGATCTTTCTAGTTTTAGTATTTATTATTAATTATTTTGTATCAAGTATTTTGTGAACCTATACCTAGATTGTTTTATAAGCCATGTTTCAATCCCTGTGGACGTAATGAAATAAGCTAACTTAGATAACTGTAGGTACAAATTAGGGAGGTTTAGAGGTAAACTGTTTTTTGGGCGTGTTATAGCTCTTCATACCTAATCATTATTACACAGTGTGCCATCTATGGGGGCTTTGTTGAAAAATAAACCCTTCCAAGCTGTAGATATACTTCGACATGTGCGGGAGAATAATTTTTGAACAGCTCTCGTATTTACATTACAATACGTATCTATGTATATCTGCGGAAAAAATATGTTTTTAAATACATGGCAACTAACGCAACGATAACGCAGACCTTCATGTGTCAGAAATTCTTAAATGAAAATAAAATTTTACGTAAAAATGCAAAGGAGTACGAAACAGGGCACCAAGACGCGTTTTTGGCAAGAAATTTCCACAATTAAAAATCATAAAAATATAAAAATCTATTCTCAAATGAACTGCGGTTGATAACAATATTCAAATTTTTGCCAAATATGCTTTTAGGTCAACTGTTATCATTTTGATAAATAAAACGAACGGATTTTGTTCAATACGATGAATGAAACTACACGTTTTGGGTGAATTATTATCAGTTTTTAAACAACACAAGCAGATGAAATTTTAAATAAAATACGCATTTCCAGAAAATTTTTATTTAACGAAATAAATGATAACCCCAACGGAATCGTCATTTATAGTATTAATCAACAATTTATGGTTTTTGACTCAGTTTACAAAAAATTAAATTTTGTTTTACTTTGAGTGGAGCACTCGGAAATTGCACGGAAAAGCTAATTTCAAGCGTAGTACACTATTCAGTCTTCAACAATTTATTATACTCTTGTATGAAGCAATTTTATTGTAACATAATTACACATTTTCTTCAGTTTTACATCATTCTAATGATGGACATAATTCAGATGTTATGTGGGATAGTCTGCAGCCATAAAGCATCTTTTGTTTGTAAATAGGGTTCGTTTTGTTCTAGGGCGGAGAACATTGCATAATGTAGAAATGTATGCAGATTTAACCTTTAGCGCCGGTTACACGATCTATTATTACAGTTGTTTAGTCATGGCCACCCATAATGAATTGATTATATAGTAATACAGCACCAAAGTAAGCCTCTGTGCATGGTCAATATTTCACCCCGTAATTTCGATTTAAATTAATTTTTAAACACACAAGTCGTGATGGTGGTGATTTGCAAAATTACTGTCTTCAATTTCAATCCTCAAACTATCCCAGCACTTTTCATTCGCATGGAACTCAATTGTTTAAAATCATAGTGCCAAAAATTAATCAATTAAAAATTAAACGAGTAACACAATCCAAGTGGGCGAGAATTTAGGACAGCGTGAAGGACGCAATCACAAAATGGTGTTCTTCCGTCATACCATCAAGTTCAGCATTGAGCAAGAACGAATTGACTTTGAATAGTTGACGCACAGCTTGCATGTTGAAAAATGCCTATTGATACCATCTGTCTATTTAATTTAAAATGTGCATTTCTTTACATTTTTAATGACCAACAGTTTTGCCGCAACAAAGAAATCTCAGGTGCACTTTTCTGGAAGTAATAAAGAATAAAGGAAATGTTTGCGCACGGTGATTAATGCGCTGTGATTCCTATGTTTGGTGAGGAAAACACCAACGTCATACTCGGAACTCTCGGTTTGTTAAAACTTCAAAAACAACCACATTTTCAAAGAAAAGTAATAAACGCACTTACCTCAGTTTACAAAAATTGTACTGTACAATTGTACAGAACTAAAAAAGTCTAATTGCCTTATGCGAATGTTTCTGAGATATAGACGCAAAAAAAACTAGCTTTCTATTCCAAATTTGCACTAAAATTTTTCGGCGACTAAAAAGGTGAGTTATTTTTTGTCCTCTTATATCAACTCTGACAATTTCTACACCCTATCTGTATAGGATGTTGTAGAAAGTGATGTTTATAAATAAAAAATAACACAGCGTTGGGCAAAAGTATGGAACCAAGCGTTTTGTGCCTAAACTATGTACCTTACGAAAAAACTAATTAGTACATCAACTACTTTAAAAATGTGATCATTTTTTGAGAACAAATTTTTTCGGAATGGCATCTTACTCGGCGACTTTTTTGGTAAAAGATTAAGCTCTAAAAACAACTTCTACTTTAATAAAGTTAATTTTAAACCAGTGGTTTTTCTTAAATAACTTATTAAAGTTGCGTTCCGACTTCCGAGCTCATTACGAAGGTTTTTCGAACTTAGCCGAAGTGGTCCCTGGATGTTTACAATTGCGAAAAATTTTACGAATCAAATTAGTGGATTAAAAACATCAATGGATACAATCACTTCGGCCAAATTCGAAACATCTTCGTAATGAGTTCGGACCGCAATTTAAATAATTTATTTAAAAAAAAACTGGTTCAAAAACAATATTAATGACTTTGAAGTCATTCTTAGGGCATAATCTTTTACTAAAAAAATCGCCATAATAGGGTGCCATTTGAAATTTGATTTTTTTTTGAATAACTCGAAAACTAAAAAGAATTTGGAAAAAAATTATTCTTGAAAAATGATGACTTTTTTAAAGTAATTGATGATGTACTAATTAGTTTTTTCGTAGGGTACATAGTTTAGGCACAGAATGCTTGGTTCCATACTTTGCCCAACCCTGTATACTCTAATAAATAATTAAAATCTATTTGACAATTTAGTACACCTATTTAAAAACAATTAAAAGCAAGAACAGTAATAGTTACAGATACATAATTGAGGATTAAAATTGTTTCTTACTTTCTGCATCTCTAAAATTTTATGATTTCATTTCTTTTTATGATCCTATTCTGTTTCGCTACCTACTTAATGTAGTAAATAAAAAGGTTATTTCTTCCAAACCATATTAGGCCAACGTTAAAGTAATAAAACTAGTTTAGTTTAAGTTTTTTTATAAATGTAACAACTACTCGTATTACATTAGGTCATTTTGTATAAAATGCAGTGGCATGTAATGGAGTCTTCACACTTACAATATCCAACAAGGACGATTTCCCTTCTTCATCCTGCATGTGTTTATTAGTTTATTACCAGTTAGTAACTAGTAAGAATTTATTAATTTACAGTGTGATTCTAGATAGACTGACAAAATTTTACCCATATGTCCATTTACTATTTTCAATAAATACCTATTTAAAAAAAAATCGGCAGTTACAGCACAGTTTCTGAATTGTTCATACAATACACAAGATTAAAAAACTGTTTTTAAAGTAGCCGGATACACTAAAATATGTGGTACATTCACAGCAAAAAAATTGGATTGATGAAATCATGAATTACGGGTTATCTACTACCAAAAATATTCTCTCCGTCTATCATTTAACATGTTTGTAACTGTAACTACTGTACTACTGTTATATACATATCTTTTTCCCATGGTCCTTATTTCCCCCAAAAAAAATCAATAAAAGAAGGATTAACGAAAAATTAAAGAAAAAAATCGACTGTCTTCCTTCAAACCATGGCCTTTTATTTTTCAATTGGCATTGAATTTTTCACTTGATGTTAGTAGGTACAGTTGGTAATCAGTAATCACTAAAATTTAAAATAGAGCCCATTCTAAGGACGTCAATCATTTATTTCGCGACATTAATTTAAATACCAAGAGGGCAGTAACATAAAATAGCTAAACTTTTGGGTTGGGTGAAATTAAGTAGATTATTTGCATTTTATTGTAATCAAGTTTTCTATCAACAATATTTTTATTAAATATGAAAAACGTTGAGTTAAAAGCATTGAAGAAAATATTGAAATTGTTTAAATACGATGAAAAGTTTAAATAAAATAAAACAATTATTTAAATCGTCAACCGAACCTTAAACAAAGGATAAAACCAACAATTTTATCTGTTCGTTCAAACAAAGAAAGTTTTATCAGCAACACCTAAAACTAATAACGTTCATATTATTCAAGTGCTATGTAACCCAGAATTAAGAAGTCAATTATCATCGAAGAATTACTCAAACCATCCTGAACATGAGTAATAAAAAAATTCTCTGAATTCATTTAATGAATATGTAAGTGGATGTGTAATTTGAACGGTTCCGTTTCATGAACCTTTATAGTTGAGGATTTTTGCTTAGTATACTTACCTATTTTTGCGTTTTGCGAAATGAAATTGAAAGGAGTTGCCTACAATGTTTCATTCCAATAATTTGCGGTTAATGCAAGTAAATAAAAAAAGTCATGATGTAGGTACAGACGGTAAATATGGAATGAATCAAGGAATGCAGTTAATACTGCAAGTCAAGAAGAATGTGCTGATACCGCAGCCGCAGCAAAGAATGAAGACAAAATTGCAGCTAACGGACATTTACGGTGTTGAAATTTCACCGTAAACAGAAATGATGATGCAGTTTTGCAGGTTGCATTCAGTATTTTTCCATTGATTTAAAAAAAATCTCGCGCCATAAATTTTCAACCGCCAAAATGTCGGCTAACGGTTTTCGCGTTCTTATCTGACTAAAACAGGAAGTAAAATTCGCAGCAAGCCATGGTGCGTAACAAGTCTGTTGCCATGGAAAAGTTTGGGAGTGCCAAGCGCCGAATACTTGGCCCTCATTGGTCCAACTCCAATAGGGAGCCTAAAATGAGCACGAAGTAACTACGTGGCACGCTAGAGAATAGCTATTCTAGCAGAAATTCAACCTTGGGATGTATGATCCACTGTGAAAACATCCGCCAAGGAACGACGCGTTTTTCGGTTACCGAATCGAAAATCGAATTGTTATGCAAATACCAACAAATTTCGGGGTTGTAGCGTCTTGGTCAAGGTCAACAAGGGGCTGAGTCAAAAGGGGTCCAACCCCTAGACACGCCAGTTCCGCCATTCCAGAAAACCGAAATGAATCACGTTGGCTTAATTTAAACGCTAAGCGGTTACGTAACGCTTAAACAATTATTAAGCACCGGCAAAAACTAAAAATAGTCGGCGAGTTGGAAATCGAATGGATTAATAGGAGAGAGAAAAAGACTGACTGTTTGAAAAAAAGTAAGTCCAATCCGCTCCCCTGTTCACCCATTGGAGTCTTCGGTTCGGTTCGGTTACACACCATGACGTCATCAAAATCACAGCACGCCAAGACTTCCGCCGAATTCACAGCACAAGAAAACGGAAAACCAAACGCAAAATGGCGTCGCGTTGCAATGCGGAAGTCCAAACTAGGCCAACTTGTTAACGAACCGCGTCTCCACTCTTCAATATTTTCGCGACCGTTCGTACAACTGAAGCACACACACCGACAGTTTCTGCAAGATTAAGAAGCGCGGGGTTTTTACACATCACACTAAAGCTCGCGAGGAGTGGGGGGGCGGCTTTCGCCGCGCCATTGGTCAGCGAGACCCCCCACCCTGCCCTCGCGTACTATTAGACTGTGACGCAATGCGCACACGTTACCACTTCCTAGGATATGGGAAAGTTTCCCCTCCTGCAAAGGGAGGGAGGGTTACTGAACTGTTTCCGTCTCTCTCGCACCGACACACGTGGCAGTTCGATGACCTCGACACACGTGTACTTTGTGCTGCAGGATTGCGCAATGCAATTTGGGGCGGAATGCGGACGAAACGCGAAAAGTTGCGCCAAAAACGCGAAAAAACACTTATTTCACGCGAAAAAAGTTTAAATAAACGAAACTTTCACGAGGAAAATGGAACAAAAGATGCTTGGAGGAGAGTACGCTCGCTTTCAAGTATTGATCAGCCTAGTTCGGGTGGCCTCGACGGCAATCGGGGCCTAAAACTAGGTCACCAGGCGCATACACGTGCCAGGCTTTCGGCCTTGGCTTACATGATAGGCGATAATCCAGAGTTTGAACTGGTGGCTTGATCGAAGGTGGAACAATGAAAGTAACAAGGCTAATACGAACTGTACAAAAAGAGCGCGCCAAAACGGTGCAATTGTCAAAAATTGGGTTTTTTGGCACGAATAGTTACCTTTCATCCTTTGGGGCCGAAAGCTGCAAAAGCGAATCCTTGACGAGTTTGTGACAAATTTTTTTTTAAACACACACAAAGGGGGAAGCACACGGCGAGCGCAGCTCTCGCTGTGCTGTCACTTTTACAACTGTTACTGGGTAGTAAAACGCGGGCAGCACGAACACGTAAAATACATGAAGGATTATCATCGATCCTTCCACCAGTGTTGCCAGCTCGAAAAGATGAAATTCACCAGATCCGAGCTGCTGAAAAGTTGCCAAATTTATGGCTATTTTCAACATACCTATTACAAGATTTGTTGAAATTAAAAGTGTAGACGTTTTCATGGGCGCCGACTTTTTAAATTTCTAAAGTAAACTAGTATTTTAATAAATTAACCCTGTATTGCCTCTTTAAGGCATTAAAATCACCACATGATTACTAGAAATAGTAGAATAATAGAAATAGAGCCCACCATAAAATTACGTGAAAAGCCCTTTTTTCTCGTTTATTCTTGATGATTTTAATATTTTTAAGACATTTATTTAATAAGCATTTTGATACATTTTCATATTACAGTTGAACTTCGATAACTAGAATAAATAAGTTCCAGCAAAATACTAGCTCGAGTTATCGAAAATTTGCAAAACATTTCACTATAATAAATAATTGTCACTATACAGCGTGATTCTTAAATAGACCGACAAAATTCTACCCATGGTAGTATCAAATGAGTACATGTGGGGAAAAATTGTAAAAAAATTCCTTGTTTAACCGTTTTCGAAATAAAATTTTTTAAAGTTTTGCTGGAGATAAAGCGTACGCCACTGATGTGTTCGTAAGTAGTATTAGCACAGTTATAATCATTTGATGACAAAGTACTTGATCAATGCAACCATGATCACTATGTATTATCGATATTTATGATGAAAACGAGCACATTTTTTCCAATACAACTAATTTAAATTGATGAGCGTCGTAAGTAGCACGGATTAAGGGATTTCTATCCCTACGAAAAAAAAACCTGAGTGGTTATAGAACTAAGACTTTAGTTTACAGATTTTTCCACAAAAACGTACATAAACAATTAAAAAAAGGCGAGAATAACATAACTTTCGGTTTAATTATTTTTAACGAAATTTTGCTATTGGCTGTTAGACGACGTTCCAAAACTTTTCCAAAAAGAGCAAGAAGTATCTAATTTGATCATTTTTCAGCCAGTTTTAGCAAAATCTCACAAATAGTTCAAAAACACCATTGTCAACCAAATTTTATGGTTTTCGGCTGAAAAACGAGAAAAACCGAGTAAAACAGGCATTTATTTTTGTGATTTTTATCCATGTTTTGCTACGACAATCTTGGAAAATAAATGGTTCCTACGCAAAAATAAACAAGTAGGTATGTCGAGCAATTACCTCAAAAACTTAAATAAGGAACGTATTTGGTCTAATTTGGTAAAGTTTTGACATGGTTTTAATGAAATTTTGCGAAATAACTTTGTTTCTTGACGATTGCGCAGTGAAAGTGATAAAGTTATTCGGGGAAATACTTGAATTTATGATTTCATAAAAGTAATTTCGGCATGTGGTAGTTTTTGCTTGAAGTTTTTTCTTTTATAATGTTATAATTTCTAAAAATCTTTGATCACTGCCTGATTTCCATGAAAGGCACCAGAGCTCCTGAAATTTCTCCAGTCCTGGCAACACTGTCTTTGCTTCTTTCAGCAAGAGCGCCTATTGGTACGCAACTTGCAGCGCAGCGCTCCGCGCAGTAATTTACCGCGGCATATACGAAGGGTATAATTCGCAAGTAGCGTCACAGTCTCACCATGAGCACATTTTCAATGTTTAACGTGTGGCCGTTAGACTGTTCGTTATTTGCATTAAATCAATAGAAAGGAACGTTCACATTCTAATACGAATCTAGTTCAAGGGATACAGAAATATGCCAGCTTAATTTTGTTTTTATTGGAGACTGTGAACGGTTTTTGGATGGTCTGATTAATGCTAATAATTATTTTAGCTCTGGACTTGTTTAGCGCGTTTTTCACTTTCGTTGTTTTCGGCCGCTTCGCTAATTCGAATAATTGCGATCCTGCTGTGGCCTTGGTCTTAGTGCCAGTCATTAATGGCTTATAAAGAGAATCCATAATTAAAAACAATTAAAATGTATTAAACATTTAGGGATTCTGAAATAAAATTTGTTTCAATCTGAGAATAAATAATTAATTTTTGGAACCTGAATATTATCTATACTGTTGCATTCGTTTAAAACAGTAAAACTAGTTTAATTTTTGAATTTTCAGTTGCCTAGAATACACAGTAGAATTCCCAAAGTTATTAAAATTGACAGTCTCAGAGCACCGCACGTAATGGTAATATATCAACATAATCACTACCAAAAAGTTAATAAATTACCGTGAGAACGTTCATTAAAATAAATTGGAGTTCTTTAAAATGAACGTTTATGCATATAGCGGCTGTTTTAAATTTTGCTTCCTCTTGCAAAACACCAGCAAAAAATCTTCTACTGAGAAAGTTAATTTCTTATTATTATTATTAAGATTATAATACACAGTCATTTGGTGTTCAAATTCCACTTGAAATATTTTTTAATTTTTTACCTACATTTTTTTAGTAGTAATTTAATCTCTTGAAAGTAACGCAATTAAATAAAAAGAGAAAAAACTGCGGTCACTTTTAGTCAAATAATCAGTTCATACTGTGGCTAATAGGCAGTAGAATTTTTTGTTGTGAATAAAATTTGGAAAAATATTGACCTTCAAATTAATAAAACACCAGTTAACATATCTGTTTTCTGCAGTCATGTGGGCAATTTTTTGTTAGTTTTATTTCAATATCAACATCTTGTCAAACAGCTGCCAGCAGTGGTTTAGTTAAAAACCCGCAGCTTATTCGAACCGAACGAATGAAGTATTCTGCTTGTGATTTTAATTACATATTTCGTAATGTTAATTTAAATAATAACAATCATATTTAATTAATTGTTTGGAGAAATGGAGAAAAAAATAATAAGACAATTTGTTTCATGGAAATGGAAAATTAACAACTACAAACACTAGGTACCTGATAATGTATGCATTATAATGGCACTTTTAATTTATCACTGAAATAGAAAGTCGCATAGTTTATCAAATACCACAGAAATTCAATTTTGTATTCAGAAATTTAACCTGATGTCGTTTATTTTCATTTACGTTCTATTTTTGTAATTCGATTTTTGTCGTGCATATGCTACAGTGGATACCAACTAAAGATAATATCTTTAAACTAAAATTGGTAGGTAATAGCCGTTTTAAGAGTGTTGTGTTGAGTTACACTCACAGGGCACTGAACTTTTTATAGAGGCTCGCGTTCCCAACCATTGCCCGTCACACTTTCACTCATCTCGACTTTTTACCATGACTTTTTCCTAAATTATGATATGGATATAATTACACACCCATACCATATTATAGCAGCCACAGTTAGAAATAATCCTCAACATCCTAATTTCTAAGCCGATCGTCTCTTAATTGGTGGGATTTTATGGCCTAAATGGTTTTTACATGTCATTAATTATGTAAAAAAATCATTTAGGCAATTAATAGAAACATCTCCTTTTCTAAAATTATTTAAATTTTGTGAACCCAGTGAAAATTTTGTGATGTTTTACATACAGGGTGTTTCACACAACTTTACGAGTCCTGCCCCTCATGTACCCAAATATACAAAAGTCGCAAAACACTAGATACAAAAAATTTGTCGTTAGAATACCCGTTTTGTTTGAACATTGTGATTTTGTTCCACAGACATCAAATTAAAAAAAAATCACTCAAAAAACCCATCAGACTTACAGCAAAAATTACTGGTATCTATTTCTAAGTAGAAAATTACCACTAAATATAATGATTTAATTAGTTAAAAGCGGCTAAAAGTAAACCAAATTAAATTGATTTTTTTTTGGTTTTTATAATCGTCAAAAAATAGTCAGTTAAACGTGTACTTAAAATAATAATACTAATAATAATTCTAATGGCAAACTTAAAAGAAATTTCAAACGAAACGTCAAAAACTAGTCTTTCGAATATCACACGAAAATGAGAATAAATTAGAAAATTAATTTCCATAACTTTTCTCAGACGTGATGTCATTATCAATTTCCGGCTTGAGCCGGTCATATTTGTACGGACGGATAGCCAGAATGATATCCGTCCGCACAAATGTGCGGACGGGTAACACAAAGTTATAGTCATCCGCACAAATGTGCGGACGGCTAACCACGGCCTACAAAAAATAAACATTTAATTAATTATTTTTTGGAAACCCGACAGTAGTTGTCAAACTAATTGCTGCTTCATTAATAATCATAAATTGCTGTTTTTACAGAAACAAATTTCATGTGTTCTATCAAGAAACGCAATGAATATGATTCTAATCTATCTAACTTAATCACTAACTGACGAAAAACGTTACAATTTTTTGAAGGGGTGAACAAACTAGAGAAGACTATGCAATTTTTCAAAATTTTTTTTCGAGTTTGTATTACATTGTTCAGGCGCAGACCTCGTAAAATTACGTGAAACACCCTGTATAAAAATGAAATATTTTTATCACTAAATTAAACTCCAGTATAAAATAGTACAACTCTAAAATTAGTTTCGCGTTTGTTTATCTTAATTATCTAAAAAGTTTGAGGGTTAAACTTTGTTGAGCGTTGGTAAAAAATCACTTTCTGTTTAAAAGTAAACTCATACATTTCAAAACAAATTAAACGTTTTGTCATCAACCCTCAAGTGGGGTGTCTGACCTTCAAGCTTTTCACAGCAGTGTTTTTTCGTTTACGAGAGTTGTGTTAATTATGTTCAACATTTTCTGAAAAAAAGCCCTAGAAACAGTCACGAATACATTTTGCTTTCCTTTTGAATCATCAAAATTTCGTCACGTCCCAAAATAATTTATTGTTTGGCATCGACAGTGCTTTTCTCTCTCGAGAGGAATTGCCTTTTCGTGTAGATTTTCACTTTCAATGATCATCTTGACACAATTATAAACACACAAGTGGTGGGACTATCAAACTGCCACTTAAGTACAATTTTAATAATTACTCTAATGAAGGAATTATTTACGATGTTGTTTATAATTAAAATAGTTTCGAAACAGTCTATTAATTAAATAAACAAAGAAAGTGAAAATTTATTATATCAATTCCAATTGGAAATCTCTATGCGTTCATGGTTCACGTAAACAGTTAATTAAGATAAAACGAAATATGTGGGCAATTAGCACTATTGTGTTTTTTCTGGCTCCAATGTCGCTCTTCGTGTTTATCATTCACTTTCATCCACTGTCTCACTAATTTGTTCCAGCTCCCATATTGATCGCTCTCGCTCTTTGTCCACTTTTTCAAATAAATTCTATTTGTTTATAATGGTTTTGGTGTCGCAGCTAGCAATTGTCCCACCTGTCACAGCTTCAATAATCGTGATGAAATGATGAAAAGCGGTGCATATTGTCTTGAAAACTAGCACTGTGTCACTACCATCAGATATAGTTTATGTGTTATTGTTTGTACAGCCCACTCTCGTAAGAGAAGAGCTATTAATAGTGTGGCAAATGGGGTCACTAGGTCAATCAATGCTCTCGGCGTCCCGGCGCCTGCAATGGGCGCGTCCGACGCCAATTGGGCCACCTATTGATCCCAACAGCCCCACGTGCGACCAAGTTCTTAGTAGAACACCGCACCAACAACACTCTGCGCTCCTGAATCTGCACTCTGCAGGTTTAATGCGATATCCCGTACAGATACTGCGGATCCGCTGTGATCAATGCTGTTTACCTAATCTTTATTCTCGTTTTATCTCCGCAAGATTCGAACGCTCAAACGAGGGAGCCAAAGGTAAAATCGATGTTGTCGATTTTTTCAAATTCAAATACACAAAACTATATTATGTAATTTGTTTCGTTGAAATCAGTGGCGTATTTATGTCATGTTATGTTTCTTAAAAAAAAAAACAACATTTATTGGTTAATTCAGAATAGTATAAGGAAAAATCTACAAACTTCTAAAAGGACAATTTTTATTTAGAGGGTGACATTTTTTGTCATACTATGGGGAAATTTGTAGCACTCGACCCCTTTGTAATACAAATCACCCTTCAAAATTTTAAATAGTACCTTCCACCCCTCTTGTGACACCTTAAATGAACTGCTAAACTGCATAAGCTGCTCTAAAATTGTTAGGGATATTGGTGTTTTAAATATACACTGCTGATTCACAACAGTTAAAGAAGTCTAATTATTCTAGTATCAAAGAAATTCTATCAATTTTCTGGCATTGCAATCTGATAAAAACAAATAAGTAAATACAGGGTGTTCCAGCGATGTGAAAAAGTCCATTATTGAATTTTAAATGTTAGAAAATTTGACCTTTTTTTTTTGCAAAAGCCGTAGATACTAATCCCCCTGACTCACGTAAAATTATTTTCAATGTGTTTTCAGGGTGTTTCCGAAATTAGCTACAGTACAAACTTATGCTTTTTTAAATGGAACACCATATTTTTTTGCATTTTTGGATGTAGCTTTTAACACTGATCCTTTTTTTAAGCTAAATTGTTATTAGTCCATATTGCTTTGTTTTTGAAATAATTTGTTTTTTTAACAAAAACATGCAATTTTAAAAAATTATTAAATAAAAACTAAGAATCTTAGAAAAGTAGGACTTTCACCAATTTAAAATAAAAAGTTCAAACTTAGAGTATATAATTTTTTGAGCTTACTGCAGTCAAAAAGATAAAAAAATGAAAAGGTTTGTTGCAAGTTGAATAAATTAAACATTTAAATGGAACACCCAATTTTTTATTTTTGCATCTAAGAGACCTAAGTTGTCTCTCTAAAAACATTGACAGTTAAGTGTTAAGTGCTGATTACTTAAAAGATATTTAACTTTAAACATAAAAAAAATTATTTACTATTGTTTCAGTAGTTGAAAAGTGAAATTTTCAGCTAATAATAACTTTAATGTGATCCTTAGGCCATTATTCGTCGTTTATTACAGTGAAATAACTAAAATTTTAAAATTTTTGTTGAAATTTTAAATTCTTTATGAACTCCAACAAATGGTCCTTGTGGAGGTTATGGTCGTATGGTTTACTATGGTAACAACAATGCTCATTAATAATGTGTATTGTTGCTGAAATTAACTTTTAATGTCAAATATCTTTTTAGTTATTAACTCTAGGCATTTGAAACTTTATGTTTTTAGCTAGACAATTTTATAATCTTTGAGAAACAAGAACAAAAAATAGGGTGTTCCATTCAACTTTTTCAAGTTATTCAACATTTAACAAACTTCTTATTTTTTCTACGTCTCTAATTGCAATGTGCTAAACAATTAGAACAAATTTAAGTTTGAACTTTTTCTTTTTAAATGGTGACAGTCCTACTTTTCTACGATTCTTCGTTTTTGTGTAATAAATTTTTAAATAAAACGTGTTTTCGTCAAAAAAATCAAATTACTTCAAAAACTAAGCAGAATCGACCAATACAAGTTTAAATCAAAATCATCAGTATTAAAAGCTACGTTCAAAATTTTTATTTCTTTAATTGGGGGACAGCCCTGTATATATACCGAAATATTTTAAAAATATGCATCAGGAACGCAGTTATAATCTAAAAAAAAAGAAGCAGTCAATATCTCTAATAATAAACAAGTAATGGAGCTTCTTCGGATCGTTGGAACAGCCTGTGTGTATCTGATTTTAACTTCATTTTTTTATCAGCTGATTTTCTTTTAAATTCAGTAATATCCTTAACTTTTTTTATTCAGTTTATTTGAATGAAATAGCAAATCCAGTTCTAGCTCAAAAGTTTACTAAAAATCTAAAATAGTTCTGAAAATTAAATTTAAAAACCTGAAAAAGTTCTTTGTAATGTCACCAAACATGCACTAGATTTTTATAATCGTAAATGTCTCCTTTATTTTTTAAATTATCTATTAAAAATGACCCTGTATTTATTAAAGAGTTTTTGTTTTTCAAAAAACCTAACCATTTTTACACCTTTTTCTATAATATTACCTTGTCTCTGACTTTTTTCAAAGACATTTTTCTGTGTTGGGTACTACTCAGGTTTTTTCTACCATTACTACCGCTACTGTAATATGAATTGAAACTACTAAAAACTTTTCAATACTCATTAAGTAAATTAAAATTACATATCACAAAACTGGCCCAATATGTGTACGTCGAAAAATCCTGAAATCTCGCCTTGCCTTATGAAAAATTGAAATCCTGTCGAAAACCTCATTGTGTCTATTTTTCAGCACAGGCCCGCAGAGGCTGAAAATAGCTGGAATGACATTTCTCCTAAAGTTGAAAAAATATCTGATGCTGTGAGGGCGAAATGGAAAGGAATGGAAATGTCACTTGAGGATGAACAATAAGAGGTTCATAACGTTTTTGTTTGTTATTAGATGGTAAAGAAGACGGCATTCATGACACGAGTACAAATGGGTTTTTAAAAAAAGCGGAGAAAATTTCGCAAGGGTGTGAGCGTGGGAAAGATTTTTATAGTCGTTGAGATATCTCAATTTTATGGCGTAGATGATACAGTGGAATAGAAAGGGAGAAGAAAATTGGAAATAGTGAAAGAGAAAGTAACGGTTCTTTTGTTTGCTCGCGCGTTGAGTCGCAGGTGCAGCGGAATATAAATATTTTTATTTGTTCCAACCTTGCTCATTTAGCGCTGTTTAACCCTTGTGCTGGAACGCAAGGGTGGTTATTACGAATTCAGGGTCGGAGCTGCCTGATTGTAGATAAAAAACTATTGATTCGAAGTAAATAAATACGTGTTTGTTGTACTTATTAACTTATTTCATTTACCCTTAAAAAATCTTGACAACCAGCTTATCCCTTCTTTAATCGAAACATTTCTCATTAGGTTCCCAAAAATGCTCATGATTTATCGTCAAATTTAATCTTCGAATAGCTCTCCGTCCGCGTACCTACTTTTCAAATTGAAATTTAATGCTCTCCTTCCTCCAAACCCAATTATCATTAGTGTCCTTAACAATAACCACGTTACGTAATGATTTATGTGTCCGAATCCATAACTCGTATTCATTTCAACTAATGAAACTGGTCACTTTTATTTTATTTGCCAATTGATGCGTGTTGTGAAAATTTAAGGAAGGGATCTCAAGGAGAAAGGGGTTGGATTTTCGTGCCTCTGATGCAACGCAGCGAAGGTTTGACCTACTTCCTCCTCGACACGTGTAGCTCTTCTACACTCCAGCAACTTCACTGTTTTTGTCCGGTTTTCCCGTCTCTCAGAGAACAAAAAGAGCCTTTCTGTCGCATCGACCTTTTCCGGCTCAAAAAATTTCAAATGATTGAAATTCATTATACATGTTAGTTTATTTTATTGTAACGTGAAGATTATGAGATAAATTATTTATATTTATGTGCCCGGAGGCTTACATTTCCGGTCCACATGTGGTACAGAAAATAATTGGTTTTTGTTAGAAAAAGGCCAGAAGAAATTGTATTTGATTCCAATTAATAATAGCAGCCAAGGAAAAAAGTAGTGGTAAAATATACAGGGTGGGGCACGATTGGGGTACTTCTGAAACCTTTAAAAATGCAACCAAATATCCAGGAAACTTTAAACACTTGATACAATATTCAATTTAATTTAAATTAGTAATCAAAGTGTGTAGATGAAAGCTTCAAGATGACAGTGGATGACAGTTAATCAAATTAGGCCAATTAAACGAATTATTTATTTATTTATTTATTTATTTATTTATTTATTTATTTATTTATTGCAAAAGTCAGTAATAAATGTTCAGAGAGCCGATAGACGGACGCGTAAAGTTGCTGGCGTATTAGCTCTGCATACGATTCTTTACATTATTAGACACCACAGAAAAAGTCCAACAGTGTTAAATGTGAAATTTTGGGGGCCAAATCCAATGGATTCTCGTCCTATCCAACGATTTCCATAATTTTTATTTAAATGATCTGTAACAATAGCGCACCATCTAAATTTTCTAACAGGACAATTCCATTTGTAAAAGTAGAGAAACACTTTCCCATTGAGGGTTCCATCAAAGAATGGGGTCCAATTACGGGCTCATTAAAGACCGCACCAAACTATATCAGTTAAAAAAAACAACTTTGGAAGTGAGTTTCACAAATTCATCGTGAGTTCTCTTGAGCATTTAAAATCGGAGTGAAACTGACAATTATGAAAATTTTTGACGTTATTGAGATAAAGCATTCTTTGACTCAAATTTTAATTTATAATAATTCTAAAGCATAGAGAGCGACGAAAGATGTTTTAAAGGTTGCAGATAAAAACATTTCAGAAGTACCCCACTCGTGCCCCACCCTGTACATTATAACTTTTGTGTTGTTTATTGCAAGTGACTGTCGTGTCAAGATAATGCAACAATTTATTTTCAATTTTTATTTTCAAATTGTGTAGGTACGAGTGTAACTAAAATATGTTCCTTTCTCTCACAAAGAAGTTTTGTTTTAGATATTGTCGAGCATTTGTAATTTATTATTAATAATTATTGTTTTGGAGTGAAATTTTGTGTAATTTTAAATTTGCAAATGTTCATGACATTATTTATTTGCCTTGCTTTTAAGGGTGTCCGCGACCAACGATTTGAGACATTAGCATATTGAAAGCAAGTTTTCTCTCTTAATACACAACAGAATTTGAAGTATTATACATCAAATTAAAGGTTTTTTAATTCTACAGGCCGATGCGTTGCCATATTTTGGAAAAAAGTAAATCCCTTTAAAGAAAGGAAGAAAATGCATAAATGTTTATATTGAAAGCAATTTTACTCAGTTATTTTTAAAGTATTCGATCTGGGATTTTGCAGGATAATTCAAAAGAATATTTTATAGGCCGATACGTTGAGGTTTTTTAAAAAAAAATTTGTTTTTGAGATATTGTGATTGATGCAAAAGTCGCGTTATTTACTAATAGATTTAAAAATTTGTTTTGGGGTTTTGGTATTTATTAGAAAATATTAATTTTCAACTAATTTAACAAATGCCATGTAATAAAACATTGTTGTTTTCTAATTATCAATGAATACATTTTGTCTTAAAATCCTCCATAGTTCAATGCTTTTGCCACTAGAGGCGTTGCTCGTGCCATTTCTGTGGAGGGTCTTTTGGTCGCTACCTGTCCTTGTCCCAACTCAAGGAAAGGACGGATTGCGGTCACTTTTATTGTTGTGTGATTACCATAATTTTCAGTTATTTTACAAAACTATGGCTGATACATTTGAGCGAGAAAAGCAATTTTCCTGTTCGGAGATTTTTTGAATTTGAACTTCACCTAACCATTTTTTTTTAAATAACTGCTTTGTAGAGATTTAAGAGTATTTATTATACA
Source organism: Tribolium freemani (assembly GCA_939628115.1). Classification (NCBI taxonomy): domain Eukaryota; kingdom Metazoa; phylum Arthropoda; class Insecta; order Coleoptera; family Tenebrionidae; genus Tribolium; species Tribolium freemani. Next base: position 9,693,951 of record OW626785.1, on the reverse strand, counting down.
TATGAATTTTGAACATATGACAACAAATGAGATAAAATAATGTATTATTATGATTATTATTATACTTATTATTTTCGCATATAAGTAATTGAAAACTTCACTTTTTCGGTGTAGAATATCACTTTTGTCATGTTGGAGATCAATATTTGACATTGAAATTACCTAGTACATAAATACGTAATTTTTAAACTCGTTTTTTTTATAGACGAAGTCTACACTTATTGTAAATCTACACTAAGTCAAAATTTTGGTGAAGATATTACATCTGCTAAACATGGTTTCTTTTTATCAGGCCAACTTCTTGACTTTTTCAAAAGCTGTAACCGTTTTAATCTTACTGCACACACCGTTCCTTGTGTTTATTAACATTTCCACAAAAAATTACATAAAATAAATTTTATGTAATAAAAATATTTTATCGGCCACCAAATAAATAAATTGGGCTTATTGTAACTAAACCTAAAAGCAATAGGTCTCAGGTTAATGTTTATTGACTTTGATTTATAGTCAAAATTATCTTTGTTCCATTAATTTTTATTGTTTGTAAATATAAAACTCAAAACATTTAGCTTTGTTTCTGGAGGCAACTTTCACAAATTCAAGGGATTAAAATATAAGCCAACTGATCTTTGCAATTTTATGACCCATCCCAACCCAACCCGTGAACGCAGGTAAAGACTGAACCCTGTCCAGGGAGGGTGTTGTATTACTGGTTGCTTTTGAAGACGCTGAAAACTGAGTTGCTCGTTCACTCTCGGACACCCTTAATGCTTTTGAATACAACACTAACACTGCTTTCATTTTTGTTTATTTTAGATAGCTGGGTCCCTCTCTTGTTGAGGGGACAAACTAAACACTCCAAGTTACCGGAAGCTGTGTGGTATTTATTGATTTGTCGTAAGGTTCCAGTTATAATCAAGAAAAGCAGTTGTTCAAAACTGAACGTTAGAAAAAAAATCACATTTCTTAAAAAAAACAAGCCGCAACCATCACTAAAATTATTGTGGATTAATAAAAAAAAACAGGATAACACATCACAGGCTGAGGCTGAAGTTAAACTTATTTACAATTTGTAATTTTGAGACATTTTTATACGTAGATTTAGTCAAAGAAGACAGAAATTATTTCAAGCGCCCAAATTTCAAAATCTTTTATTTGTACCCAATGACATTTTTTTAAACTAAATACTTTAAACTCACAAGTCAAAGCTTCATATTTAATCATTTCATACAAAATTGCCATCAGAGGTTTGAATGGAGCTTATTTTATTTGTCTTTATTTGATTTGATGGCCCTCATGTTTATGAAAACTCGGATTTGTTTTAGAAAGTTGTTTAGACACATCCACCATTTCTATCGTAAATCCAAAAAAAAAGAAAAGAGATTTGTTGCTTTTGGTTATTTCATTATTTTTTTTAAACTTTTAAAAAACATCCCGATAAAAAAATTATAAATAACTGTTTAATAATACCATGAGATCGAAAATGTACTCAATTAGAGCAAGCCTTGAAAGTGAAGTGTAATTTTAGCCACGTCTTATGTTGTGTAAAACCAGCATAAGACAACAGAACTTCAAAAGTGCAGCCGTAAATAAACGGTTAAATTGTGGCTAAAGTCCCACAGACACAGCTTGCTCTAATTCAGAACAATTTCGATATATACAGGCTGTTCCGTCTAAACCCCACATTAGAAATATTGAAAGTTTTAATAAAGATATTTATCTGAAAGTTGGTACTCCGTCATAATCCGTTCAGTTCTGCTCAATGAAAATATTTTCAAGATGGCAGTACTTCGGGTTATACCGGAAGTCACTATTAACTTTCTTATTTTAAATAGAAAGCTGTTTTTCACTGCGTTTTTGGATTAGTTGAGTTATTTTGAGTTATTTTGAGATTTTAAGTTTTTATCAGCTTTCCCTATACCTGAGTTTAACCGTTTTCGAAATATTTAGGATTTTTGGAAAATTTTTGGATTTGCATCGGTAACTCGCTTAGTTTTAGAGATTTCGAAATCATATTTGGAGAATTAAAAGAAAGGGCCTATATCTGTTGTTCAGTGTGTTCAAAACTAGAAATGAAGTTAGTAAACCCAAAAATGTTAAGGTTAAGTTTGGACAAATTCAAGTACCCATAACTTAATTTTTTTAAATGGGATGTCCCAATTTTTATTTTACTAGATAGAGAAGAATTTTGATCTGCATCGATGTGTATTAGTATTCCTTATACCTATCTATCATAATTTTTAAGTTATTTTGTTTTTTTGTCATTGTAGGAAATTTCTTACTAACCACAGCTATTTTTAATGTGGGGTTTAGACGGTATATCTTGTATATCTTATTGAAATGACGAATGAGAACGGTAGAACTAATTGTGCTATTTTAGATTAAAGTAATTATTGTTTGAGTAAGTTCCTTTTGTAATTACAGGGTTATCCCGGCGCATCCACCATTTTCTCACAAATATATAAAAAATATGTTTTTTCTATTTTAAGATGTTTTCCTGTCCAATAATGCTTTTGAAAACTTTCTGTTGTTTTCTGTTTCTCCTTTTTGGTTTAGTTTTGATTCTCTGTCTTCTATACTCTGTCTTCCATTCAAAATTATATCTTAAATCCTACTTCTGTGATCCCTCCTGTTTTTTTTATTTATCCTCTTTCTGTTTTCTGCGCTCTCTTGTCACTCCTATCGATTTCCGTTCCTCTGTTTTCCCAGTCAAAGAAAATCAGAAAGCATTTCCGGACATAGGTAGGTCTATAGAAACTTTTTTATTTTAATTTTAACGAATCACTCCCCCCAAAGTCTTTTAAAAACAATATCACAGCCAATTTTTTTTAAATTGTAAAATATATTTCTTGCTGAAATGTATTTCAGTTATAAATCTGTATAACACCCTATGAAGATTTAGTTTATCCTCACTTAAATTAACATGTTCCACAACTTAGTGCAAATATTTTACGTTTTACTGCTGCTATACTTTTATTGTAATTATTATTTGTTGCGAAATAAAAAGGTTATTGAATAATTGGTGTTTATTTATATCACCTGGTCACCTGGTGTAATAAAACGGAATGTACGTGTAAAATATGCATACAAATAACAATAAAAGACACATTTCAAATAGAATTTCACGCACCTACGTTTATAAAAATGTGCATTTTTGTCATTAGCATAAAATTATATACAAAGGAATAAATGTAGTTGTTTTGAAACAACAATACTTGACCTAAAGCACTCAAAATGTTCCTTGAGCTATACACATGTTAAAAATAATAAGTAGGTATATCACAATAATTGGCATTACAGAATATTTGTGGAAGTAACAATAATTACACATTACTGACATAGTTATCTATAAAATTATAAAACAAGTTATACACTTAATACGTAAATACAACAGTCTAATATTGACGCAACAATGGGTAGACGTTGTTGTGCGAAAAAGCGTGTAAAAACCATAACGTATATTATTTTATTTATGTTAAAATTTCAGTCATAATTAATTCTGGTAAGCACCCAAATAGGCCTGACAACTTGGGCAATAATGGTTTTGACTCTGGCACGAATCTACGCAATATGGAATACAGCAGCAAAGGTAACATCTGGAAAGAAGACAAATTTATTTTAGAAAAAATGAAAAAATGCGGTTTAGTCTTAGTTTTAAATAACAATGGGTAATAATATTTACTACTTACTGGAATAAACATAAAATTAAAGCAAATAAATGAGTTTTTGTATTTGCTTCGGTTTGAACCGTTGTTGTGATTGTCGCATGGCAGAAAGGACAAACCATGTGTTGAGGTGAAGGTCCAAAATTCATTATTGTGGGTCCTGGAGTAATAACAACTAAAAACAAATAAATCTAATCAAAATTTAAATAAGACCAAATAAATGAATATTTATTTATTTTTTTAAAGGTGATTTGCACTCAAAAATGATGAGATTAGAGATTAGTAAATAACATTTTAATGCTATTTTCGTCAAAAAAAAAACTTTTCGTTATTGTTTCTTGGTAATTCTAGATCAGTAATTTTCCTAGCAGACTTTATAATATCTTATCTTATCTGTGTTATAAATGTTCTCTTGCAATCCACATATCTGTAATATGAATATGTGATAACTAAAACATTGTCTCATTTATAACTACGTACATATTTTTTTGCTAATATGTACTGACAGCATGCATCTTTAAAAATTCGATAATATCTAATCTATTACATTATAATTTGTTAAAATAATTTTTTGTGTTAAACGTAATTAAAACTAAACACTTTCTAAAAGGGATAGTTATTAGAAAAACTAAATCTAAAGTTAGTTACCATGGGTGGTAGCTTGTTGGTGGCTTTGGGGTGGAGGATAAGGCTCTGAAGAACTAAAGCCTGGTTTTACGCCAGGGGGTGGCGGTTGTGGCATACCTTGTGGAGGCGGCGCCATTCCTGGGGGTGGTGGAGAAGCAGTATACGGTGGAGGATTGTCTTGATACATACTGAGACTAAAGTTTAAAATATTAAATTGTGTTAAGTAAATTTATTCTAGGTACATAAACAAGCCGGTGTTTGTTTAAAAAATAGTATACTGACATTAAAAAAGAAAATAATTATTTGACTAAGTGAAAATAACATGGACACTGCCATCGCAGATTTTTTAATGACTATGAAGCAAATTTCTAATGAACAATATTAGTTTGGAAAATTTTTGTTTAACGATGAATAAAAGTTGAAAATGTAAATCATTGTCAAAACATTTTAAGGGGTGATAGTAGAGCTCAAAATAGGTATTTGCATAAGGCAAGTTGAGTCTTTTTGACTGACTACTTCTTTTGAGCTCTACATCAAATATTTGCCCAACTATCAAATTCATAATTAAAAAAAATACCTATATGAAGTACTTGTACTCGTAGCTACACATTTATTATTTAGTCATTTAAAAAATGTAACAAATAAAATTTTTTTCAATGATAAAATGCATCGAATCAATCACACTTTATTTTTTTAAGTTAATCTTTTAAGAATGTATTTCAAGAATTTCTATAATGTAAGTGAAAGTCATCAAGTTTATCAATTTACAAGCGTTTTTATTAACAATCGGCGGAGCTTTTAAGTGGTTCTGGCAAATATTATTATCAGAGATAATAATGATAAATGGGCCAATAATAAATGGTACACCGAATCACCGAAAGAATTTGTTTCCTGTCATATTTTCGTAAATCTGAACTAAAATGAATAAATATGAACAATACATTAATCATGTACCTGTTGTGTATACATCACAACACAATAAAGTACCATGTCTTCAATAAAATGTCTAGTCAAAAAAACCTGCAACACTAAACAAAGTACGGACAGAGAAGAAGAAAAAAGAAATTACACATGTCTTAAATCTTATTATGTAGTTATTACACTTTTAAAATAATTAATTTGCCAACTATGATTTTAATTTAATTAAGGCCACATTACTTTACCGAAATAAGAAATAAGAGCGTGCCTGCCAATCAGTAAATAAAGAAAAGTAGGTATCTTACCTAATTTAAGATGTAAAAAAAATGATTCAGTCAAAAGGTATCTCCTTTAAAAAAAATTCAAATCATTTTATTTTTCAAACATTTTGGGATCGAGTTTGAGTTTGATTAATAAATTAATAGATAATTATCGAATAGTAGCATTCAAATTTAAGGTTTCTTTACTTTTACTTATTTCTAGAAGAATGTTTTTTACTTTTACTTATTTCTAGAAGAATAGCTAACATTAAAACTGAGTTATTTTTCTTCCGCTTATTTCTGGAATTAGCTGTATACAAACCAAATCAATTTTATCTGAACTATATTCAAGGATTTTTCATTGTGAAATATGTTTTCCAAATGAAACATACTCTAACAATAAGTGGATTACACAACGCTTTTTATTACGAACATTTGCGAAAAAACAACTAAACTTGATTTTGCGTATTAATCAGATTAATTTGACTCACACTATAAAGAAAGAATGCAATGTAGGATTGTAGGTCACTGCCATAATCCTTTAGTAAATCTGGGCTGAAATCGAATTACAAAAATTCTGCTTACAATTCTTCACAACAACATATTGTAAAAATGGATTAAAATGATGTGTTCCGAAGTAAAATTGTAATAACCTTGATCCACTTAATTGTGCATTACATAATGAGTCTTAATTATTATTAGCATGAAGTGTCCGGCGTTTTAATTCTGCACTGACTACTGTATGCAAAGCATAATGAAGCTAAAAATATTGTTTTACAAGATGCGGCAACCAAACACTTGATATCATTTTAAACTTTGATAAGCAATCAAAGTGCCTATTAATTTGAACTTTGTTTTCCACATTTGAAATTCTAGAAAAAAGTTTCATGCTACGAAAGCTCTAGGAAAAAGCTATTTCACAACACAAAGTATTAGAATGTTTAGCTGTGGAGATCGATAAACTTTGGGTGTATGTATTTGTTTTGTGGATGGATTATCCTCGATTATTTTTATTACAAATAGCACTATGTGGCACTACATTTCGATATGTTAAAAAAAATGGATAATGCGTCTAAAATGACCATTATTTTTGTGCATTATGGAATGTTCAGCAGTGAAATATTGAATCATGGCTCACCTGTTTGCGTGGCGATAACAATAAGGTGTATAGCTTTCACTCGATTGTTGAAAATGAACCTCTACTGCTCGTGCTGTGGCACTGTATATGAACTGTGATAAAATTTGAAGTTCCCAGTACAGGTGGACTGGAGAATCATTCTATGTAGCCACGTGTTTGCTTGCGTCAAGCTTGGTCAACAAATTATTTAATGTATCTACTCAAAATTAAGAATTTGAGTCGAAAAGTTATTGGTTACCTACCAGTTTTTATGCGTTTAGCAGCAGCGTAATCATTACGTGTTGTTTTGAATGTAAATTAAATTTTAAATTAATGTAAAACATGAAACACTGAATGACTAATCTCGTCTACGTCAGTAATGAATGATAATACAGCTTCTTGTAAAGTTGTGAAATCAATTTGAATCACTTAAGTCGACTAGTGAACTAATTAGATAACTCTTAATCAATTATACAAATCCATATTTGTTTGTACATACACGAGTATCTTTTTCAAAAATTATCCATTTTTTTTATCTAAGACTGTTTACTGTTATATCTAGTAAATATTTATTGAAACTGAGATCAAAACTCAGATAATCTTTTATTTTTGAATACGAAATTAGTATTAACAAATAAAAACTGATTTGGGTTTAAATGTATATAGATGTATACTTTCGGTTCACTTTCATAAAAACCATTGTGGTGGAATTGACTAACCTGTTACCATGACAATTCATAAAAGTTAATGCCAAGAGTACCCAATTTCCACCACAATGGTTTTTATGAAAGTGAACCGAATGTATTAGCTGTTTCAAAACTATAAAAACGCCAACGTCGCATTTTCTCTCAAAATTAGCTGTTATAAATTATTTATGCACTTGAATTAAAATTAAAATATTAGCTAATATAATTTATATTTTTAATGTGAGATCTAATGATTAATAACTATTTTACAATTTTATCAATCTTATTTAAAAAAATAATTCAGTAAAATGCGACGTTGGCGTTTTTATAGTTTTGAAACAGCTAATAGGTGGATTTTGTGAAAACAGTTTTGGTTTTAACTGAAGCTGGTTTAGCATCTTTTAAATCGTGGTTTATTGGAAATAATAAAAGTAAAGCTTAATTTAAGGCCCTTGATTACTTGATTTAAAGTAAACATTTATAATTTTTTTATTAATATACTATTACAGACGACAATTTTATGTGATTTATTTAATTTTGGATTGAAATTAGTACAATTGTGAATACAAAAATACACCACTCAACAAATGAACTGGATGTTAAGTATTTTTCAGAAATTTGCGTTTATCTGAAATGGAAGTAATTTAGAAGGCGATATCTCAGAACTTTATTAATACTAATTTGATAACAAGTTTTCCATATAGAGTAAGGGCCTCATTAAAAGACTGGAAAGGTCCCAGACGATTTAGAAGTTTTTCCCAATATCCATTTCAATTGTTGAGCAGTATATGGTCCATTCGGAATTAAAATCAATTGTCAAATTGTTTAAGTTGGCAACTCCATTTAAAGTTAGTCGTCCAGGCTTCACATCTATGGCAATGTCGCAGGGTTCCAACATAATTTAAAAATTTTTGACATTGACAATTGATTTTAATTCCGGATGGACTTTACTTAAAAATTTTGGTTGGTCGTATAGCTGGTTGCATACTTAGTAATAATTTTAGTTTTCTCGATTTTTTTTAATAAAAACCTTGCGACCTGGCGTTTACTGCTTGGAGAACACACTTAAAAAAATAAAGAAATATAATAAGGCATTCTCGATAGATAGAATATAGGTTGAAAAATTAAACACAAAATTTTAGTTTTTTTCAGGTTTTTTTATTTAATTATAGAAACTAGGTACCATGCGATCATTTGAATAATTAGAGTAGGCGATTTTGTGTCTTTGTGATTAAAAAACTAGTGCAAACTGGGGAAAAAATTGATTCTAGTTGAATATTACCGTTCAAAACATTATTATTTGACCCTTCAGCTTGAATAATAATTATCACAATCGGCCTTTTCATCCAAGTTAAAAAACTGATAAAGCCTACTCTAATTGTAAATGCAAATGATCACATGGTATTTATTGCCTTTTTTCTATGTATTAGGAAGAATGCAAAATAATGTTTTTTAAAAATCCAGTGAGAGAAATAAACGATTGTTGAATTAATTTTATCATGCGTTACTTAGACATACTGAAACTCAATACGAAGAGAAACAATTTTGCGCAAATTTTTTGTGAAGTACCCACTTCAGTTTGTTTTAATGTACAAACAAGAAGAAAATAGGATTTTTAATTTAGCGCGGTTTTTCCTCAGATAAGATAATATTTACAATGATATACGATCGTACTCATTCTGCAGTAGCTTTTGATTGTGTGTTTGTTTCTGTCCCTGATATTATTTTATACCATGGAAGAGGTTAACAGCTACAAGAAAAGACTTGCAGTTATATTTGAAGGAAGTTCCATAAGTGAACAACAAATTGATTACGTGATTGATATCGTTTTAAATAATTCTGATAACATTTTGCTGCCTTTTGAGAATCAAATAGAGATTATGACAGATCTATTATTAGAATCGGGGGATTCCTGCTTATCCATGAAAGGCGGAAATTCAGAAGCAATAACTAACACAAATCCTGCAGACTGTTATGCTAACAGTAAGTATAAAATTAATAATAAACGTTTCTTCAAACATTTGTTCAGACAAATCTAAATCTAATCCAATAACATTTGTAATTCCCCACTGCGTTTGTTAATTAGGTAATGGATTTCAGATGATAGTGATTACGAGGAAGGAGCTGTTGGTTTTGCTTACACCCAACGTAAATTAACCAAACTAGAGATTAATTCATTGTTAACTCTTTTCCCCGATATTTGTCCCAAATTTTTGGATTCTTTTGTGGCAATAAACCCATCTATGAATTTTGATGAAATTGTAAATGAATTGTCTCAAAGTAATAACTAATGTAATTATTGCAGATAAACTGTAAATCGTTTTAGCTGATTATACAAAACGGGAAATAGATCCTTTAGAAATGTGGGACGATTTAAAAGAAATGTTACCAAACGCCGATCCAACGTATTTGAGAAATCAAGCACGAGTTCTGGCTAAAAGACCCATACAAGAGTACGAAGAGTTTTTAAAAAATGCCATCGAAAAAAACGACTATCCTACTTTGCAGGATTACTTAAGGTTGTAAAGTTGATTGCAACTTGTTGTTTATGTCAATTTTAGGAAGCAAGAGAAACTGGAAGATATTTCGGTGTATACTAACAAATTTACTGTAGCAAATTTCCTGAAAATTGTTCCAAAACCGGTGGAATTTTTCACAAATCCTGACCGCGAAGCTATTTTGGCCGACAGTGCAGCTAGCGAAAATGATAAAGAATTCGCTCTTAACTTTCTGTCTAACCAGTTTCCTTATTTACGCCAGAATCAAATTCAAAAAATCTTCAACAGTTATGGCCAACATTTGATCAAAACTTGCAATAAACTAAGGGTTCTACCTCGAGATTTCCGAAACCCACGAAAGCACATCGAACAGCAGAATGAATGTTTTAATGTTAAATTGTTACAAGAAGTACGTATAATAAAATCTGCGTTGGTTTACAAATGATAAATGATTGTAGATTGCGTTTTTGAAACACGAAAGGTCGATCAGACAGTACCTGAAGTTGCAGAATGACACATATCGTAAAGCTTTGGAAGAAGCCGGAAAATACGGGTTGCTGCAAACTTGTCTTTGTTGCTTTGACGAGGAGCTCATTCCTGAAGAGTGCCTATTTTGTGATAAAAACTGCACTTTTTGCAAAAATTGCGTAAAACTGGGAGCGGAACATGTGATCGGAGAGGGAGGAACAAAATTTCCGTGTCTGGCTGACTGTCCCTCGGAATTTAACTATTCCATCTTAAAAATGGTTTTAAATGATAAGGTTTTCAAGCGGTTATGTCAGAGGAAGCAAATTGAAGAAATAAAAAACGCCAATGTGGACGGTTTAGAAACTTGCCCGTTTTGCGATTATTTGATGGTGGCAGAAGAAGGTGATAAAATATTCAGATGTGGAAACATTGAATGTATGAAGGAGTCCTGCCGAGAATGCCGTCATATAGCCCACATACCTTTAAAATGCTCTGAGATTGAATACGATGAAGATGTTAAAATGCGGACGTACATCGAGAATGAAATGTCCGAAGCGTTTCTTAGGTACAATTTTTTCTTCCAAATTTTGAATTACTATTTCATTATAGGACCTGTCCGAGTTGTTCAAGGAAATTTTACAAGGAGTCCGGCTGCAATAAAATGACTTGTCTTTGTGGGGCTAGAATGTGCTACATTTGTAAAGCGCCCGTACAAGACTACTCACATTTTGGTAGTGGAAAGTAAGTAGGATTTTAAATAACGCTCTTTTTTTATTATTATTTTTTAGGTGCCCACTTTATACCGAAAATTTGGACCAGCTTCATTTTGATAACGTCATTCGGAGGGCACAAGCTGCGAAAGCTCAACTGGGGGTGGATGAAAACCCTAACAAGTTGAAATTCGATCCAACAAAGAATTTTCATTTGAATTGAAACACACATTATATTGTTGAAGTTGTTAACGTGATGGAATAAAAATTAGAAAAATTAAGAATATCTACGAGTTAAAATAAACATAATAAATATTATAATTTAAATAAAATTAAAATTGTAAATCATCCTGTATTTACAATTTTATTACATTCTCACAGGCCTTCCCTTCGGTTTTAAATAAACAATTTTTTTTATCCTGTCGCTTTTTTGACAAGAATGACCCACATAGCTTTTGCTAGAAGTATTATTTTTTTATTTGAGTTAATTTTTGTAACCACTACAAACACTTTAGACAAAAATTAATTTAATTAGACTAGAGATATCCCTAATTGCTATTTAATATCTGGACACTGATATTTAATGTTAAAAATGGAGTTAAAAAAAATTAAACTAAAACGAACCGCCACGAACTCGAAAAATTATGTGAAACACCTGTTATTATTTATTTTGTATATTGCACGTATTACTGGTTGCCTGGCATAGAATATTTTTTTTGCACAATTCGGTGGTATTATGAAATTTCGAGATCAGCGAATTTGTGCGGAAAGCTAAAAGAATGCGTTTTTGCTAATTCTTGTAAATATTTGGGCATTGAGGTTAAAAACTGAATTAAAAGACATAAAACTAAAACAAACGTTACTGGTAGAATCCGAAAAATTGTGTGAAACACCTGTTAACTGTGCTGTTAATAATATTGCGCGTATTATTGGTTGCATAAGGAAGTATTTTTTTCGCACAATTCACTGTTATGAAACTTCGAGATCGGCGGATTTGTGCGGGAAGCTGGAAGAATGTGATGGTGGAGGAAGGTTAACTTTTTTAATTTGTTACTTTTTACGTTTTTGCTAATTCTTGTAAGTATTTGAACATTGAGGTGAACTTATTGATTTGAAAATAAATCGGTTATCATAAATTTGTATTAGAAAAGTTGTGCTAGTAAAAAATTGCTGATCTATGGGATTTCCTCGTTTTGTGCTGGCGTTGCTGATATTATGCGTAAAGAGTAGATAACATAAATAATTAAACTGTAGGCGTAGTTTTACGTGTTTTCCTAAACTATTTAAAACACCCACTTGTTCACCTGTTGCTATTTTTTACTGTATTTCAGTTTACAATCATGGCTTGTGAATACAAGCGGCAGTTGAGCCAAATCTTTGATGACTCTTTCTTATCAGAACAACAAATTGATAACGCGATTAGTATTGTGCTGGATAACAACCCTCTAACGCCTGAAGAAAACTTAGAAGAAATGATAAACCTTCTGGTAGAGTCAGGAGACTCAACACTCTTTGCTTCTGAGGGGGCTGCTGGAGTTACTCAGCCAAACAGTAGACTATTCAGTCAGTACTTTGATAGGCTGACAATGCTATTTCCTGATATTTGCCCAAATTATTTAACCCATTTCTGCCAAAACTACGACCCTTTCGATTTTGACCAAGCTGTAGAGGACTTATCTAAAAGTAATATTTTTGCCTAACTCGCAAATGTTTAGTTTTATGATTACCTTGCAGCCGATTACGTTAAACTGGATAAAGACCCGTTGGACGTTTGGGAACACCTCAAGCAAATGTTACCAAACGCTGATCCAATTTATTTAAGAAACCAAGCGAGAGTTTTAGTCAATAGACCTGCAGGAGAGTTGGAGCAGTTTATTGAAAATGCGATTCAAGAAAACAATTATCCCACAATGCAGGAATATTTAAAGTAGTTCTACTGGTAATTGTGTTCGTTCCTTTGTCACATTTCAATGTTTCTGCAGGAATAAGGAGTTAGCAGCTGGGGTGGCGCTGTATGAGACAAACTTTTCGGTTGATGCTTATCTCAAAGAAATTCCTAACCCGGTTGAAGTTTTTGCGAATCCCAATCGGAAATCGCCTTTAGTAGACGAGAATGATTTAGATTTTGCATTGAATTTTCTCTATAACCAATTCCTATTTTTACGTAAGCGGGAAATTGCAAAGATTTTCGATCATTTCGACAAAAATTTGGTTAAAACTTGTCACAAATTGAAAACATTGACCAAAGCATTTAGACACCCTAGGCCAGCCGTTGAACTAAACGAGTGCAAAAATATCGAGTTACTGAAAGAGGTGATTGATGTTTTGATGCCCGATTGTTTTTCTAAATTTTCAGTTTCAGGTTGCTTTTGTTAAATACGAAAAACAGATTAGACAAGTATTGAAACAACAAGATGATAAGTATCGACTTGCCTTGGAGGCAGCAAGAGGAGAAGGACTTTTGCAAACTTGTGCTTGCTGTTTCGACGATAATTTAATTCCAGAAGAATGTTATTTCTGCATCAAGGGATGTATTTTTTGCAAGGATTGTGTAAGATCTGGGGCTGAAAACGTTATCGGGAAGGAGGAAACAAGATTTCCGTGCCTTGCAGATTGTGATTCAGAGTTTGATTATTCGACGTTACACGTGCGTAGATTATTTTAAATGAGTTTTTTTATTCACAGTCACTAAAGTAATTTTGCGATTACTATTTTTTTAATCAATTGAGGGGGACAGATAGTAGTCTCACAAAAAATTGTAATGCTTGCCTTTAGGCTTTGGCATAACCCAATAATTTTTAGATAGAATAAAATAGGGTGTAAGTTTTATCTCTTACACAATTTATTTATTTTAGGTAATTAACAAAATTACAAGAAAAAATCCTTCTGGATTTGTCAGAGTAATTTTGAAAGTATTAGCTACGTAATTAAATTCTATAAGAATTCAGAGTTGCTTGGAAAAGGCAAAGATAGTAATTTAAAAAAGATATTGAAAAAAGAATGGATATTTTTATTATATCTTTAGACAACATAAAATTCGTGCCGATTTTGGTTTAAAGACTTAAAAGCAATGTCAAAAGTTTAATGTGGACCCGACAAATAGTACTTATTGAAAAATAAATAAATAAATAGGTGACAATCATTATAAGGAAAATAAAGGCCCACATTATGGACACATTGAATCTGATGTAAAGAAATAAAAAAAATGAATTACTTAATGGCAGAACCAAACTGATGAACAATTTGCATCCAATTTTTTTTGGTAATGAATATACAAGGTGAGCAATTAAAATGCTAAAATCTCGAAAACTAACAGTCACAGAATTCTGTGTTTGGTATTTAACATCTTATATTTTTCTCTATGGATGTGAATTTTTTCACTTTTTTAAATTCCTTATAATTTCTATTAAAACGAATGAATTAATTAATATTAAGTCGCTACAAAAAGATTATCTCTAATGTTGTTCTAAAATCGTGTTGCTTAGGTGAATGTCGGTGAATGTTTTGTGCAAGAAATACGCAAAATAAATATCGTTAGTATCAAAAAATAATTAACTGAATAAAACGAACGAAATACATCAATTTAACTGTACACACACCAAACTTTTATTTTTAACATGACGCGTTTCAACCACAATATGGTCATCCTCAGGGCAAAATATACGTTCCCACGCTAAGAAAATCCAACAAGAAGTAAGAAAGAACTAAATAAAAATTAAAAACATTAAGCCGGTTTAAAGGAGCCGCAGGAAGGATGCAGTCTTTTTCTACGTATTTTTAAAATTCGACTAGACGTCGAAAATACTCTTTCAGAAGTTGCTGAACTTGCTGAACATAAAATTCGACGAGCGAGTTGATTTCTATTTCAGAATGACAAGTCTTTTGTGTTATTATTAAACACTATTTTGGTATAAGACTAATTAGTTCCTATACAGGGTGGGGCACGATTGGGGTACTTCTGGAACCTTAAAAAATGCAACCAAATATACAGGAAACTTTAAACACTTGATACAATATTCAATTTAATTCAAATTAGTAATCAAAGTATGTAGCTGAAAGCTTCAAGATGACAGTGGATGACAGTTAATCAAATTAGGCCAATTAAACGAATTATTTATTTATTTATTGCAGTGTAATAAGTGTTCATAGAGCCGATAGACGGACGCGTCGTAAAGTTGCTGCCGTATTAGCTCTGCATTTATGTATTATACGATTCTTTACGTTACTAGACACCACAAAAAAAGTCCAGCAGTGTCAAATGTGAATTTTTGGGGGCCAAATCCAATGGATTCTCGTCCTATCCAACGATTTTCATAATTTTTATTTAAATGATCTGTAACAATAGCGCACCTTGCTGGAACCACCGCCGTAAGGCCTAAATTTTCTAACAGTAAAGACAATTCCATTTGTAAAAAGTGGAGAAACACTTCCCCATTAAGGTTTCCATCTAAGAATGGGGTCCAATTACGGGCTCATTAAAGACTCCCCATACTATATTAGTTAAAAAAAACACTTTGGAAGTGAGTTTCACAAATTCATCGTGAGTTCTCTTGAGCATTTAAAATCGGAGTGAAACTGACAATTATGAAAATTTTTGACGTTATTGAGATAAAGCATTCTTTGTCTCAGATTTTAATTTATGATAATACTAAAGCATAGAGAGCAACGAAAGATGTTTTAAAAGTTGCAGATAAAAACATTTCAGAAATACCGCACTCGTGCCCCACCCTGTACAAATAATTTAATTACTTCACTCATTGATCGGTGTGGTTTAATAATTTCTCAGACCAGAATGCGACGTCGTGCTTAAATATGCAGTGCTTTCTTTAAAAAGTTTTAAAATTATAAGTAATTCCTTTAATAAAGGAAAACTTACTACACTTCACGAAGTTGAGATTCTGCTCTTCACTAAAACTATCGTATATGAACTGATCGAAAAAGGGTAGGGATATTGGTATTTTAATACATTCATCTGCATTTTAAGATTATACGATAAGGGTGATAATACTGATAATTTTTACTAGAGGATGTAAAACCAATACATCTCTAATAAACTATAAAAAAGATTCATAGAAAGACACAAATGATGTAATTTTTATTGCTTCTGCAGGTTTTCTTTAAAATATGATACCTTATATCCCTAACTTTTTTTTATTAGTTTACTCACTAACAAAATAAATATTGAATTATATCATGTTTCAATATCTTCCACGGTTGGTCTGAAATGTCCAAGTATAATCTCAGATTTAATTATACCTGATACTTTTCATTTTACAACAGAATATATATAAAAGAAAATATCCATCGACGTATTCGAAAAAAATTGATTGATTGATTTAATTTTAAATCTAAAAAAATAGCAGTTTTAGTAAATTGAATGGGAAAAACGCAAAAAAAAATTTTAATAGAACGAAAACAGTTTGGAAATGTGTGCTGTTATAAAATTTAGCAGATTAGATACGTATAGATATTCAAATTCTTGTCAGTTGCAGCTTTTTAAACTAAGTAGATCAATTTGCCTTAAACATAACAAACATAAAACATAGATGTAAACATAAAATATGCTCAATGTTTAAGTAGGTTCAAATCTGTTGTCAGATAAGTTTTGTTTTAATAACAATTTAAACATCAATTTTGAAAAAGCTAATGAACAATTTAAGAAAGATTTTCTTTAACTCAAAATAAGCATAACTCTTAAGATTCATGCAGTATTTTATCATGTGTGTATCACAGTTTTGTTAATATGTGAATTCAGTTTTAGGAAAATTTAGCGACAGGTTTCTAAATCTGTACATGCCAATTTAAAAAAGAGTTTAGGAGTACTATAAATTAGCCGAA
Source organism: Tribolium freemani (assembly GCA_939628115.1). Taxonomy (NCBI): domain Eukaryota; kingdom Metazoa; phylum Arthropoda; class Insecta; order Coleoptera; family Tenebrionidae; genus Tribolium; species Tribolium freemani. The sequence continues at coordinate 9,677,164 of OW626785.1, read as the reverse complement.
ACAAATCCAGAATTTTTTCACAAATTCTTACAATAGGTTAAATTTGAGAATAACACATATGAAAAATGAATGAAAAGAAAATTTGGCTAAATTTTTGAGATTTGGTTCAGAAATTTTTCATTAAATTTACAAAAATTGTGACCGAATTAATTTTGTTGGACTCACGGATAAAAAATTGGCAGACCTCTCAAGTCAGAAAATCAAATAAGAAAAAGTGAAGGTTTGTTGATTATAAAATTCATAATTCCATTAATGAATGTTTCGTCTACTATCATTCTACCTATGATATCTATGTAGATAAAAATTAAAGATCGTAAACCTCACTGAAAAACCTGTTTTTTTTTATTGAAGCAGAAAACTAAAAATTTGACAAATTATCAAGAAATAATTTTTCTAATGCGAATTGAGAAAACCACTTTGCATTCCTGATACAGCAGCTATGTTTTTTCCTGAAAGAGGTCTGAAAAATTAACTTTTTTAAAGAGACCTGATTTTTCAGTAACTTTGGTATAAGTACAGTCTAAATGTGTGGTTAGAAACTTTTTCTATTATGTATTTTGTTTTTTCGTTTCTAAATTTATTAAGGCCTGATCTTTCAAAAAAATCTAATAATTTGTTACTTTCCGAAATAAGTAAATTCTACTCATACATGTCAGTATTTTTGGAAAGTAATCTTTTTAAGGATTTGAAGTCACAGACAATATTTCTTCCCCAATATCACCGGCAATAAATTCTTCGCCTAATTTTTGTTAGATATTAAACTCTCGTAAAATGAATTTAGTGTAAATTAAAATAAAATATCTTATTCAGTTTTTTCTTTTGAGCCAAGACAAAATTTTTGAAGATTAGGGGCCGGTTTATAGAAAGCTTCATTAAATTTTGATTCGTTGTTAAAAGTTAACAACGTGAATGGACTAATCCAATCGCTTCAATTTGGTCATGTGATCAGTTAATTACGCATTTAATTGCGAATTAATTTAATGACGCTTCTATAAACCGGTCCTAAAACTCTCATGTCTAAAATGTACAGTTGCTGTTAAACATGATTTTTGCGTATACCTGTTTGTCTAAAGATCTGATGTAAACGAGAGAAAGTTTTCCTTTAGAACAGTTTCCAGATTACAATTGTGTATTTTATATGCCATCATAAAGAAATCACGTCATTTACATTGACTTGCCGAAAGTAGCATCAACTTTAATCAAGTTTAAATCTAAAGTTTGTTTTAGAGAAAATTAACACTATTGTAAAATTGAACCAAGTAAAGTGCCTCAACTTATGGAAAATCTGATAGTACGTTTTTTATGCTCTTAAGAAGAACAAGAACATTGGTATAAAAAAACTTGTAATAGGAATAATTGCAAAATTATCGACAAAAATGCAAATGATTTTCTTCTATTTTTCTAAAGAAAAAAATTAATAAAATGGCAATCGCTTTTCACCTTACGCTGTACCATTTTATTTCAGTTCAGAATTTACCATTATCTTTAGCTAACACTTGAGGTCGGGAAAAACGTATTCCTTTTTTTGGGGCTAATAATAATTATGTAAAAGAACATGCTACAAAAATACAAGAGTACAAGAATATTGCAGCAACAAGTAGATTTACGTAAGATTAAGATTAAAACATATTAATATTAAATTCGTTAAATTCGAATAGAAGTAATTTAGATAGGATTGTCAAAAACACAACTACGCTAGTGCTATGATTTCAGCGATTGTGAATAAAATTGCATAGAATCTTCAGTGGATTGGTTGTATATTAGTTAATAAGCTTCCTTAGATGGTTTTGGACCGGAAGATGTTTCAAGGCGTTTGGCACAGAAAGCAGATTGAAGAAATTCGCAATGCTAACATTGACGGTTTGGAAACTTGTCCATTTTGCGATTTCTGTATGATCCCTGACGAAGGAGACAAAATTTTTAAGTGTGCCAACATCGAGTGCATGGCTGAAACGTGCCGCTTATGTCGCCATAGGTCTCACGTGCCTAAAAGATGCAACGAAATCGAATACGACGAAGATGTTAAAATGCGAACTTTTATCGAAAATAAAATGACTGAGGCACTTCTCAGGTAATGGCCCTTGTTTCGCGATTTTCATGCAAATTATTTATTACAGGAGGTGTTGGAAGTGCTCTAAACAATTTTACAAAGAATCAGGCTGTAATAAAATGACTTGCGTCTGTGGTGCCATGATGTGCTATGTTTGTGGTGAAGCTGTGACGGATTATAGGCACTTTGGTGCTGGCCGGTACATTTTTTATTTTGTTTTTTTTTGTGGTTGTTTCCGACGCAACCTGTTACAGGTGTCCTTTGCATACTGAAAATTTGCAACAGTTTCATCTAACTAGGATACTTGAAGGTGCCGAATTGGCCAAAAATGAGTTGGGAATTACTGGAAATCCGAATCTGCTTAAATTTGATCCTACAAGAGGCATTGAGAATCAAGTGGCTTAGATGGCATTCTTTTCAACTTTTGGTTTTTATCTAACATGCTGTGGCCTTATTCTTCTAATAATAGCTGTGATCAGAATGTTTTCTTTTTCAGAATAATGTGAGTTTATAGTTAGGTTTTTTCAGGCAGTATTGCTGCCCTAATTATAGAATTACAAGGTTCATACGATTCATAAACTTTATAGAATATTTTATCTTTGTTTTCTTACGATTTGTATTAGACTGTTACAGTGTAAAGATTGTATGATTATTGCTCATGCATTTTTAAGAAACTGTTTCTATGTTTATGGCATTTTTGTTTATTTAAAAAAGTTAAAGCAGTCCAAAACAGTTAAGTTTTTAAGAGTTACTGCAGAGGTGCAGTAATATGCAACCAGTTATACACCACTATTCATTTGGATTGCCCACCTTTGGCAAATTTTGCCAAAAATAAGTCAAGGAAAATTTTGCAATAATTTAAAACTAAATGTGTATTAGGATTACAGGAACAAAAGGAGGTTTTTTCATTTTGCATTTTCAACAAAATCTAATTTAGTGTTAAAGTCGGTTTACTTTCATAAAAACCACGTTCTAGTGTAAGTTCTTTATATTTGGCTTATGTAATTCGGTCTTTAATCGAGCGCTATTGTTTCTGGTAATTTCTAGTGAGAAATTTGTCAGAATTGACAGAGTCCATAAATATAGGTAAGAAGCTCTAAAAGTTTTTAAAATCTGTTAATTATTCACTTAAATTAAATCTGTGAAGTTATGAAACTGGTCTAATCAAGACCACGATCATAAAATGGCAGGTCTGGAAACTCCATTCATAAGTATGTTACGAAAATGAAGCATTTTTCCTGGATCACAATAGCTATGAAGGGCAACTATACCCGTGGCGCCCTCACACGGTAATTTATATAAGTCTCCAATTTGGAATCAAATTCTTTATTATTCCAGTAGTTTTTTGGATCATTCTTAACACAAAACTCTGTCATTGTGTTCTTGTGACCTTTATTTATGTGTTACTCACTTGCTTTTGGATATTTATCCCGTTTTTTGTCTTTTACGTGATAACCTCTGGGACTTGATTACCTCTTTTAAACTGGTATTTTATATTAAAAAAGGTAAATTATTAATATCTACATTACTGCACAGAAAGCATTTTTGAAAGTAAAATGCAAATACACACTTTCGAACGTCTCACGGAGCCCTCCTTGCAGTTGTAAAAATCAGTTTCTTTTGATAGAGACTTTCGTTATATAGCACCAATTCTAGACGTAATATTCGAGTTTCTCCAATCATCTACCTCAAAAATTTGCTTTTGTTGAGTTTGGCTCATATTTAGAGTAAAATAAAGGCCAAAGGACCGGTTAATGCACAAATAAGGTTATGTCCCTACATGAATGTTTCAGTACGCAAATGGCTCGGGAACGTAAATAAACTCAACTAAAACCTGTCTACCACATTCATTACCACCGTTAAGCACAATTTGATTCCCATTTTGGGCATTGCTGATTAGTGATTACCATTCATATCCGTCAAAATAATTTGACATTTGTCAAATATTACGCAAATTTCTCGTTTTTTCATTCATAAAAATCCAGTTTCATCGTAGTATCCGCCAGAGGCGCTACGGGTATAGTGGCCCAAACAGCCACCCACGATCCAGGAAAAAACCTCAGTTTTGAGACATGAGTTTCCAAACCTGCCAATTCTAAGACCGTGATCAAGACTAACACTTTGTTTTAATAAAAATTTATATTGCGTTAAAATTTTTCGAATTGGGGTCTTGAGCACAGGCGGATGAAAAGGAATTAACAAGAGTTAGGTCACGGGTTAGGTAACGGGCAGGTGTAGTAGGTAAAAAAAAGAAAATGTGTGGAAAATTACCGAGAAAAAGTTTTTTACTTTCGTTTCCAATGTTTTCTCCGAAACGGCTGGCAAAGTTGCTTGATTTCTGCTTGGCATTTTAGCCTGTGTTACATCAATATTTAGTCTTGCACACTTCTTTGTAGACTTTTGGCTGCTCATTATTAAAATTTCAATGTGAAATTACAATTTTTCTTACTGCTCTTGTGCCAAGTGTCAAATTTTGACAATGAATTAGTACTGCCAACCGGAACACTTAAAAAAACTAGGCACGGAGTACCAACCTAACAACTTGGTCGTTATCCAAGTGAAAACACTGTACAATTTTTGGCGTTTATTATAGGCAACCAACTATACGGATGTTTAAATAAAATAATTTTTAATAATTATAAACCAAAATGCGTGTTAGAATTACAGAAACGCAAGGAGGTCTTTACATTTTTTTAATCTTTTTGTATTCTTTGCTAAATCTAATTTAAAGTTTTGCCTATTTTTTGACGTTTATTATAGGCAACCAACTATACGGAACTTTAAGTAAAGTTATAATTTTGCAATAATTTAAAACCAAAATGCATATCAGAAGAAGGTTTTTACAAGATAGAATGGGTCAACAATGACATTTTTTAATGTTTTGAACCTACAAATATGGAAAGCAATGCTCTAAGAGCATTTAGAAGAAAATATGGAAGAAACTTACTATTGCAAAAATACTTATTATTTGGCTTAATTTACTTTCTAGGTAGTGTATTATCAAATATTCTCGTCAAATGGTCACTAAATTTTGTGCTAAGATGAAAAGGTAAAATAACGATCACTTTACAAACGCTTTTATTGACAGTTTTCCAAGGGGGCTCAGTGGTCAAGTTTATTTTAAACAATACGCCACGATAAACAAGACATTTGAGAAGGGCTCAATGTATTCAAGAGGTAAAATTACATGAAAAAGACTGGTGTTATCACAGAATAGCTCAGAGGTTTGGTGTGTGGCATACATCCACTTCAAGAATGATGTAAAGCATAGAATAAGAGAGAGGGAGAAGCGAATCTCTCTGTCTACCCCTCGTTTTTAGCGAAAGCGCTGCCTAACCTTGAGTGCACGAACTAACTCGACAATAGCGGGAAATTCAAACAGTACATTTTATTTATTTTTCATATTTGAAGGATTCTAAATGTTAAATGTTTTTGTACTCATACACTTTTGCGAGACATTTTAATAAAAAAAAACATCTGCAACAGTTGCAATAGCACAAAAACATTTAACATTGCCTAATAAAGTGAAACCAAGTTCGTCCCATGAAAATTTATTAAAAAAAATAAAGCCCTGAAATGTATAGGCAAAGTTAAAAACATAATCATATGTAATAACTAATAATGTAAAAACAATGACCAAATATAAATACACCAGTGTTACTGGTTTCATTACTTTTCTACACACTGTTCAGAAAAGCAAAAAAATTACCAGAATTTTGATAGTAACGTTACGAAATATACGTTAAATCCACATTAGTAAAACTTTTGTGTTCCTAACGCTAAATTTAACATTTCTCAGCTAAACAAACTCCTTATAAATTATTTGTGGTATAATTACTATAGCTACAATAATTTTTTCAACAATGTATTTTTCGAAACTTATTCCCGGTTATAAAGTTATTGGATGCATGTAAAAACGGCCCTAAAACGTGTAATAGTTTGATGTTAAAGTTCTTGATAAGTTTTGTATTTTTTACGTTATCTATATTGCATTATTTATTCTAAATTACTCGAACACAAAAATTTCACATTCTAAATCAACATTAACTTTAAAGTTCCTTTATTTCGATTATGAAACTGGCCCTAAATCATTTCAAATAATTTTGCGAAGTCTGCTCCCTAAGAGGCGAATTTCAACTTACAATAGTCACCATTTCACAGATAACTATTAGCTGTTTCAAAAGTAAAGTAAACGCCAATGTAGTATTTTCTTTCAAAATTAGTTATAAATTATTTATGCATTTCAAAACATTAATAGCTTATATAATTTATAGTTTCAATGAAAGATCTAATCATTAGTAAGTTAGTAACTATTTTACATTTTTATCAACCTTATTTAAAAAAATTATATGGTAAAATGCGACGTTGGAGTTTACATAGTTTTAAAACAACTAATAAACCTATACAAAAGATCTGCATTTACTCGTATTTATCTGATTTTTGGAAACTTTTGAGTAATTTTTAAAAAACAGTTCTAACAAAAAAAGGGAGGACATGATCCTAGGAACCTTCTTATCACTAACTAACCTAGAACTCTTGACAATTTAGGGTTGTATCAATTATACAGAAAACTATACATATTTTCAATCTTTTATCAAGTTTATACCGGATTATGTATAGCTGCACAGATTATTGGTTGTTCTTAACAGGCATAGGCCTTATAAAATTGTGTGAAACATCGTGTATTAGTCTGTATAAAAGATATAGACGTAGACGGACATGGCAAATTTGAAAATCTTCAACTATACCAACACTGGCTTCGCACCTACAGTAAATTTGTTTATTATTATTGTATATTAATTACTGCACATTACATTTAACTCCTCTTCGTGGGCTTTTCAATTTCATTCCAAGAATCGTAATCATCTCCAAGGATGGTTGTCACCTCCAATCTGTGTCTCCAACACCTCCGGAAATGCCCTTAAAAGGGTTTGTGTAATCCTCCTCGATGTAATATTATTATATCAACAACTGGAAATCGCAATTAATTGTTGTTCACACGTTTTAATAGCGTTTACCTTTTCATTCATTCTTCATCCAATTGAAAACCGTCAATTTACATTATACACTATTAACTGTTTCAAAACTATAAAAACGCCAACGTCGCATTTTCTCTCTAACTTAGTTGTCATAAATTATTTATGAACTTCAAAAAATTGATAGCTAATGTAATTTACAGTTTCAATGAGAGATCTAATCATTAATAACTATTTTATATTTTTATCAACCTTATTTAAAAAAATAATTCGGTAAAATGCGACGTTGGCGTTTTTATAGTTTTCAAACAGCTAATAGATCAAAATGAAGGATCGAAATACAAATAACGATGTTTGATCACAAAAACATTATAAAAATCACATTAAATCGTTTCCTGATGTCTTTAAAACAAAATGTCGCCAAAAACCGCAACCACAGCTAAATAAATAAATAATCCACTGTTTTCAAATCAAAACATTAAAAAGAGAAGTATGCGTATGTCCTTTACTTTTAGCAAAATGTGTTACAGATTCCTTTAAATTTACAGATTTCTTTCCGACTGACGCGACCCCTGATCCTGAGTGCATGAACTATTTTAGCCGTTTTCCCCCTTTGCCCCTCCCCTGCCTGTAAACCCGTAATCTGTATAGACCTTCAGGGGCCTGATTTAAAGCTACAGAAATACAGAAAAGGAGACGTGCTTAAAGGAGAATTCGAGCCACAACTCCTGTACAAGACTGTTATCTAGGCACAGAGTATATAGCCAAGGCTATTTACTCTGTGATCTAGGACTTTCAACAACAATGGTTTATACTGGCAAGACTGCAAGAGGCCCAAAGCACGGATTTACGGATGGTTCACTACTTCACTCCCCCCACTCTTGGGTTCAAATTTTCTAGGGCCCTACTGCGCACTGCAAATAGAGCACCTAGTGAAAAAAAGGTGCAGATATATATCTCTGTCCTGTTTATTCTAGTAACTTTTCAAGCTTCCAAGTTTGTTCATTCGTGCTGTCGTGAGTACAGTCAAGCAGTCAAAAATTACCGCGCTCAATCACTATTTTCAATTTACCGCGCTGCATCACTATTGGCTACAGCTGTAGCGTCAACAGTGAAAGGGCTGGTAGTTCGGAAGATTTTTTTTATGGCTACGCGCACGTTTGTCCATTTCGAAGCAAGGCTGCCAATTGCCAAGCGCCCGACATCAAAGGCACCGACAACAAGTGGCTCATCAGTTTATTAGTGCCCAAAGATTCAATTGTAAGAAGTTCATAGACTCAAGGGATCATCAGTCAAAGATTGAGGGATGCGCCTTTCGAGATCCAACAACTATGGAACACCGAAGAACGAAGTTATGTATGGAGATTCTAGAAGACCATTTGCTGCAGGTTTAAACCCAATCGAGCACTGATTATGAGGATGAGAAGCACAGCAACTGGTTCAAAGTTGCAAAGAACTGGTTTAGAATGAAATTACGTTGCAACTTTCATTTCAAAACACCCGTTATTATTAACTTCTGGTCCATTGTTAAAATTCGCAGGACTGCCATACACTGATGAGCCGCAACAAGAGGGAAACCGGTCAAAAAATTCCATTGGAATTGAAGATGGTGCATCTGTATTTTTTTCTCTTCAATTGAAATAAATATGTTAAAATTTAGAATTTTGTTTAATTAACGTTTCCAATTTCCCTAAAATTTTAGAAATGTATTTCGTATCAGGATCACAGAAACGCAAAGATGTTAAAAAGTTGAAAACCTCTGCGTTTCTGTGATCCTGGTCCGAATATTATTTTCAAATTTTGCAAAATGTCTACAGTGAATTTCGTATCAGCATCACAGGAACGCGAAGAGGTAAAAAAAAAGAGTTCAAGACCTCTTCGCGTTCCTATGATCCTGATACGAAATCCATTTAAAAATAGTTTACAAACCGCCAACATTGATTTCAATTTTAGAAATTTTTGAGAAATTTTAAAAATGGATTCGTACCAGGATCATAGGAACGCAAAGAGGTCACGAAATTGTTAGCAGATTTTTTATGCAATCAGCTACACATCAACGTGAATTTTGGGTTATCTATTTTTTTTACCGTTTTGCGTTCCTGTGATCCTGATACGAAATCCATATTTAAAAGTTTACAAAATTGTTAACCACTAACTTTTTTTTGATTTAAGAAATTTTTGAAAAGTTTAAAAACGGATTTCATATCAGGATCATAGGAACGCATACAACCAGCTATACACATACGTGTATTTTGGGTTGCCTATCCTTTCTAATTATTTCTTTGTTTTTCTGTGATCTTGATCCTAATACTATTTTCAAATTTTTGCAATTTTTAGCGGTTTCAAATCCGAGATCTTTTTGCATTAAAGTAAAAGTTATTTATGACGAAAAATAAAAGTAGCAACACATTTTAAGTTTATTTAAAAAAAACTGTAATAAAATAAATAACTTGAGTATACAAGTGTATACAAAAATAATTTCGGAAAGATTACAGTTCTGTGGCGTTATAATATCCTAAAGGCTCTTCTCCGAATTGAAAGTACCTAAATTTGTATTTCGTCCTCGATGAACGGATGAATACTAGTCTTAAACCCGTTATTATTGTACGTATTTCGTATTATTCACTGTTATAACCGGACTTGTCAGAGACTTAACCCCATTTTGCGTTGAATTTTTCTCATTTTCCACATACTCTGTAGTCGAATTACTCGTTCGATTCTGAAGTTGCTTTTTTTGCGTTCCTCTTCACCGAAGGGGTGTATCCTCCAGTGCCAGCTCCATGCTCTCGCCTTGTTTTGCATTACTGTTCCATTGCATCTAAAAGTTCTTGGGAACCCATTTATTCAACGGTTTGAGCGAAGCCTTGAATTTCTGCAGAAAAAAACATTTCAAATATAAATCAGGCCCAGAAATTTTAAACTTACATCTATCACAGTGGCGGCTCGTGATCATTTCAAGTGCATGGGCAGGCAGGACTAATCGACCCCCCCCCCCCTTCTGACTTTTAAAAATAATAATGTATACTTATAAATATGTATATTATTTGTATTCGTATATAAAAGAGCTGTATGTAAGTCAGAGCTTTTCACCTGTCCAGCAAGAACCACGTGGAGGTCTATGATTAGTTGGTAATACATAAATCAATAATAAATTCTAAAAACATAGGTAACCAAAGCAACTAAACTAAATAAATAAATAAAAAAACAAAATTTTTTTGTAATAACTCAAATAAAATTTAAAAACAAAACAACAAATTCTAACAAAACAAAACTGTATTTTAAGTTTTTTGTAAGTGTCAAATAAAAACATAATGAAGAAAAAAAACGGCATCGGCAGTTCCAAGTACGATGCGGTTTTATAAAATTAAAAACTTATTAATTTTAATTAAAATTTCTTGTAAATTAACTCTATTCTCTGGTTTTTGTTGTCATCAAAATGATCTATTACTCTATCATAAAATTCGTTTTTGCTCTGTAAATTGTGGATTAAACCCCTATAAGTGCCAAATTACTTAAGCGTTGTTGACCAATTGAATTTCTGGCAATTTTTTTTATGCGTTTTAGGGTAGAAAAACTTCGTTCGACTGAAGCTGATGTGGCTGGCAAAGATAAAATTAAAGATAACAATTTGAAAATTTCTGAAAGATCTCCTAATGAATTCGAAAAAATAAAATGAAACATATCACTTAATTTTGCAATCTTGTTTACTCGGGAGCTCCACATATCCCACTACCAACCACTACAGCGCCAGCGCCAGCGTAGCTTAGGCTGCGTAGGCTTGCCTGTGCTAGCTCGAGCAGACTTGTGTGCAAAAGCAATTTGGAATTTGGATGGTAGAAATACCATCCAAATGGGCCCATAGGAGAAAACATGGAACATTAAACAGGAGGGTGTTATTGTAAACTGACAAAATTCAAATAATACTCATAAATAAGCGAAATATGTCATACAAATGTATTCATTAAGTTTTTCTTTTTCTCGATTTTATCATAAGATTTTTCGGTTTGAAAACCTGGACGAGAAACCCATCATTTTGTTAAAGACTATTGTAACAGCCTTTTTCCGCCAAAGACGAAAAATATTTTTCGGCCGCAAAAATTTCAAACCTTTGATATGCCTTTTCATAAACTTCTTTTGATTTTTGCGGAAGCAACTTTATCGAAACTTGATTTGCAGCGTCTCACACCTCAGGAGGAGTACACATTAACTCGTCTTCACTCAATATTTTAAACTTTTGATAGAACATTGACAACCATTTGACAACGTAAAAAAAAATTTCACGGCAAATTAATTAATCATTTCCTATTTTTTAAATTTTGTAGTTTGTAAAGTTCTTGTATGAGTTCTTACAATCGAATAAAAAATTACGTATGATATGCGGACGAAAAACATATTTAGTTTATGGTCAAAAAAATTATTATCAAAATGTAGCTTGTTCCTGTTTGTTATTTTCCGTTTTTTTTTAATAAACAATTATCAGTGTCAAAATCAGGTCTACAAGTAGTTCGTATCGCTTTAATATGGAAAATTGCGTAATTCGATCTACATTAGGTACCCTGATTTGGGGTAAGCTATACACCTAGTTCATAAATTTCTTCCATAAACGCCATACAACGAAATTTCTTTCTGATTTTGACACTGACAATTTATAAAAAAAAAACGGACTGTACAAATAATACAATAATTTATTACAAAAATTACAAATTTTAATTGAAGGTTTTATACAATATTTTCACATACCACGCTCTCATTAGAAATTAAAAATACAGTATTTTTCTGAATTTGTCGAATGTCAAAATTTTTTGTTTTACCGTATTTGAAAGCAAACACATTTTTTGTATTAGCAATATACTATGTATAATACAAATCATACTTAAAAAATGTGTTCAGAATCCAATGATTAATCAGCATGGGCTAGCCTGTGTAAAACGGCGGCTGACGACGATTGTAGGCATGCTTAGGAGGTGGGAAGCAAGAGGGTTCACGTTGATTTAGAATAGCCTGCTAGTGCTAGCCCTACCTGCGCCAGCGAAACGAACGCGCGTAGAATGCGTAGAGCGGCTGGTAGTATTATTCTTTAATCTTTTTCAGTAAGATTCTCGCAGCGTTGGTGTTATACAGAATTTTTTTCGTAATTCGTACACTATTTAAAATAGAACCATAATAAATATAAATGTTTTGGAAAAGATTTGGGATTGAGTTTATTAACCAAATAAAGTTGTTTTTGTTTTTTATTTTACTTTTTTATTGCCCGTTTGAATTTTTCTATCGCATAGGCACTGCCTATGTTGCCTCCCCTGACGAGCCGCCACTGATCTATCATGGTGTAACCATCCATTTTAGGCAGCAGAGAACAACAGCCCTTCCATTACTATACGGTAACCATCTGGGTCCTCAATAAATTCATCTTCCTGGTATGGTAATTATAAAACCCATGCGAAAATTCCGATTAGCAACACAAAAGAAGTGACCACCAAAGAATCAATCAAACGTTCGACAAAATGTGCCCCAACATAAATTCAAAGTCCGATTTTATCCTTTCTGTACCATAAAATACCATAAGCGCAATGACCGAAATCAGGATCAAATTCCCAACTAAATAATGGTCCAGGAGTCGCACAATTCGAAAATTAGGCTCCAGAAGAACTCCACAACCTAAAACCAAGCTCACAAAACTCAAAACAAACAAAAATTATTTTAAAATTATTATTAAAATGGTTTTCAAAAATTTACAGATTACTGTAATCCACTGTTTTAAAAAAATATGTATAGATAGCACTACAAATTTTAAAGGTTCCTGTACAAATGTACTTCGACATTCAGCACATAGATGTCACTACTATAATATTATAATATCAACAGTGACATCTAGGTGTTGAATGTTAGAGTACAATTTTATAGTAACCTATAAAACTGACCATCTATATACATTTTTTTAAAACAGTAAATTACAGTAATCTTTAAATTTTTAAGTACCATTTTGAAATTGTAGACTTAAAATAGTGTATTAGTTGTTTCAAAACTATAAAAACGCCAACGTCGCATTTTCTCTTAAAATTAGCTGTTATAAATTATTCATGCACTCCAAAAAAATAATAGGTAATATAATTTATACTTTCAATGAGAGATCTAACCATTAATAACTATTTTACAATTTTATCGATGATATTAAAATAAATTAAAAAAATTAAAATAAAATTTGATAAAAAAAAATAATTCGATAAAATGCGACGTTGGTGTTTTTATAGTTTTGAAACAGATAAGAGATGATTTTGGAAAATAATGATGTAAAACAATTTCTCGAAAAATTAGCTTTACTTTGGAGTAAAAAAGTCTTAAATTTTTTTATCCGCATACGTCACAAAACTGACAATTTTGTGACAGAATGTCTCAGGTAAAAGATCTAGTTCTCGGACCACTTTTTCCGGACTGGGGTAAAACGTTTTTATGAGATAAAGCGATTTTTACTTTTGTCTGTCATCATGACTTTTTCCACTGTTCTCACTTTCTTGTGCCTTTCGCTGCTTCGCTGAAGAGGAGATGATTCCCTCATTGTGCAACTGGAGACACTGCACTAGATGCTGCACTAGTTAAATTAAAAAACACTCAACACATGCGAAAATCTCAACACAAAAATCCGAGACTCACGTTTGCTTATAAACATTATTGTTATGGTAATGATTCACGTGCAAAGCTTCCTGATTATTTTATTCATTTACATTTAAATTAGTGTTGCTCAAAATTGCTCTTTACTCTTCATCAATACGTTTGCGGATAAAATAGTATATTTTATTCGGAGTAAATGTGAGTTTATGTGGCTCAGCTGAATTATTAAAGTAAAATTAAATTAAAATAAAATAAACATTCAGCTTCCCCACATAAACTATCACATTTACCCCTCTTATAAAATAATCTACTATTAATTCTTCTTAAAAATAGAACGGCAAATTACAAAAATTAAAGATTTTTTTACTCCAAGATAAAATTATTTTTTTTTTAAGTTTTACATTATTCTCCACAGTCACCTAGATCATAAATAAGAATAAACACTTAAACTTTTATCTTGCATTTAAAGAAAACGCAATTTAAAGAGTGATCTTTAAACCAATGTATCTTTGTGAGGAAATCTTCAATCTTAATTTTTTTTCTATATTTGGACTACTGAAGTGATTCTCTACAATGCTCTAAACTCGGAATTCGCCAAATTTGTTATATACTGTTAGTGCAAAAAAAGCATTAGTTTAATTTTTGTGACAATTGTAACGAGTGAAGTGAAAGAGAAGTCTCTTTCTCTTTTTTAAGAAAACCGTAATTATAGTAAAGCAATACTTACAGAATCAAATGTACGCGTTACAAAATTACTCTGTTTACATAGAAGAAATTGTATTGCTAAAGGAACATCATTTTGGTATCTTCCCTAAAAGAAACGGCTATTTTACGTACTATTCTTGGTTAATTTGACTAACTTACATTATCTTCAATAAATTCTTTAATGGTGTGATTAGTCTCTGCTAGTTTTTGGGATAAAGTAGCTACATCTTTAGTTAACGTACTTTTCTTAGTCTCACACACATCTACTAATTGCAATAGCTTATCTTCTGGACCTTGGTTTACTCTTTGGACTCGTCTGTGAGCATCATACAACAGCATACAACCTTAAAAATTGTACATTTTATAGCACATCTTTCAAGTATGGTGACTAAAAAAAAAGTAGGCAAAAGTGCTGTGACAATTTTATGAAAATCTGCTTTGTAATTCTAAACTATGGCGTGTATAGGTGGTTGTCTACAAATAACCTCTAAAAATTGCAAAATTTTAAAATGTATTTTGGAGCAAGATCACAAGAATGCAAAGAGATCTTTACATTTTTAACCTCTTTGCATTGCTGTGATTTTGCTCTAAAATCCATTTCAAAATTTTGCAATTATTTGCGCTTTTTTGCTTTAGCGTGAAAAAAATTTTTGCAATAATTTAAAACCAAAATGTATATTAGGACTACAGGAACGCAGTAGGTCTTTACACTTTGTTATCTTTTTGCATTTCAGTGATCCTGGTCTAGATTTCTAGAAATCTAGAATGTATTTTACAATTTCGTTGCGTTTTTGTATGCAACCGGCAATACACCGGCGCGTATCTGGATTGCCCAAATGCCCACCTTTCTCAAATTTTAAACGATTTTTTTTGTAATTTTTGTAATAGGTAATTCAAAACTAAACTAAGTGTTAGAATCACAGGAACGCAAAGAAGTCTTAAATTTGGGCACTTTTTTACGTTCCTACAATACTGGTTCTAATTAGATTATGTACTTTACCTTGCATCTTCAATATTTTACTTAGAAAATGACTAGGTTTAATTTACCAAGCAGTTTATTGTTTATTATTTGCAGTATGAAAGCTTATAATTAATTATTATTAATAATATTCGAGTATTACTTTAAGATTAATAAATTTTGCAAGTGTTGCACGTTTAACTCGACTTAAAATGTTAAAAACAAGTAAAACAACTTTAAAAAAGCTTATTTTGTTTGTAAAGTTATTATTTTAAAGATTATGAAAGTACATCACCACGGTCTATACATCCCAAACAAGTAATTGCAGTCTGGACAATAATGGTAAATATTCTTGCATGAATTCATGCAGTAGGGTAACATCGCGCAAGGCCAACAACCAAAAAGACATAACGCAGCAGCTGTAATATGTGTAAATTTCGAACGTTGAGCCTGTGTCACTGTAATAACAACAGTTGCACAGTGCGAGCACCAGATGTATATCGGGTCTGGCCCTAGTAAGACTTCTTCAGCTGAAAGACGAAACACATAACACAAACGCCACACATTGTGCTAACATACAACATACAAGAATTGTTACTAATTTCCCTAGACCAGACACCATGGATTTGATTATAAGACGGTGGAGGGATTCTCGAAAAAGGGCTAATATGTTGCATTTCCATTGACCTCACATCTCTTCTTATATCTAAAGAGGGGCGTCCTTGCTTTATTACCGTGGAGTAACTGGGGGGCACACAGGGGGGCGATGGTGTTGGGGGTCTGCTTGTCTTTGATGCCCGAAGACGGGCCAAGTATTGCTCAACAGCGACATCGCTTTGTGATTCGTCAAATTGTCTCGAAGTTCTGAATATTTCGTAAGTTGGTAGAAGGTTTGCTTGCCTAGAATAGACTTGCGGGAGTTGGGCTGTGGAGTCTTGTTCGTTTGCTTTTGTTGGAGTACTTGTTGATGGTGCACTAGTACTAGATACACTTTGTGGACTTACAGGACTTGAGTTAACTATTTCATTTACTAAAGCCGTCACTGCTTCGAAAACTTCGTGAGGAGTCTCTTCGTTTTTTGCATTGTGGTTTTCGTTCATTACTTGGACATATTTTGGATTCGGGTTTCATTTGATGGACGGTGTCAAAGTCAACTCAACGTCAGACTTCAAGTGATTAAAATTTAAATATGTTCAATTTTGTGAACTATTCTGAACAAAACGACACAAATAGCGTACTAATCGACTGTATGCAGTAATTTTGTTTACCAAATTCTCTAATTAACTTATCCTGAGTGTTTTTTGTATGGAAGTGAGTCTGCTAAAAGTACTTATATTTTACTATGGCCGTATCAATTTTGCAAGCAAATGCTCTACAATGTATGAATAAAAATGGAAGTATACCTAAGCTTTTATTACAAGCTGTGTTATAACTTACACGTAAAAGCATCTTGTGTGAGTATTTGCTTTAACGTCGAGGTTTTACTCATTTTTTTTTATGAAACAAAATAAATAATCAAATGTTTTTTTCACTGAGAATTTACTTCATGTTGTACAAGTAAGGGTAATAGTCTAAGATCCGAACTAAGGTCATCCTGGACCGATCTGCTTACCAGATGAAACTTATTTATTATCAAATATAATATCCAAAGGAATCTATCGCAAATGGGTTGCCTAAAGAAATATGTTTAAGACTATGATTAAGGGGGCTAAAAAGAGTCAAATTTGTGCCATTTTCCGCAGTGTTTTACAGCTGTTGTAAGTAACATTTTTGAAAGTTATTTAGAGGATACATTCTTCTACTCGGACTATAGGGGAGAAAGTGTTTTAAAATTCTATCAGTTTATTTAATTCAGAAAATAATTTTGAAAACTGAAAAAAAATCTAATAAAAAACTAGTATTCTTTGAAAATTTTTTCTCAGCAACAATAAGAATCATTCTTTTTTCCCAAGAGTCCACTACATGGACAAAAGTATTTTATTTTCCATTTAACACTTATTGTTGATGGGAAATAATTTTCAAAGAAGACTAGATTTTTTTAAGATTTTTTTTCTGTTTTCAAAATTATTTTCTAAATTAAATAAAGCAGTTGCCGCATTTTAAAAGATTTTCTCCCCTGCAGCCCGAGTAGAAGAATGTAACCTGTAAAAAATAACTTTCAAAAATGTTACTTAAAATGGTTGTAAAACACTGCAAAAAATGGCTAAAATTCGAGTCTTTTTAGCCCCCTTAATCATAGTCTTGAGCAAATTTTTGTAGGCAACCCATTCGCAATACATTCCTTTGGATATTATATTTGATAAAAAAATAAGTTTCATCCGGTAAGCAGATGGGTCCAGGATGACCTTAGTTCGGATCCTGTACTATAAGAAAAACTTAACCCTTTGGAAAAAGTTTCAAGACATTATATCGGTTTGAATTAGAAAAGTTTCATGCTTTGGCCATGTAATTTTTGTATGAGAACAACGTGATTATTATTTGCTGCTTTGTTTTATACAGGGTGTTCTGTCTAAACTCCACATTAGAAGTATTGAAAGTTCTAGTAAAGATATTTATCTGAGAGTTGGCACTCAGGCATAATCCGTTGAGTTATGCTCAATGAAAATATTTTCAAGATGGCAGCATATCCGGTTATACCGGAAGTCGCTATTAACTTCCTTATTTTAAATGGAAAGCTATGTTTTTCACTGCGTTTTTTGGATTAGTTGAGTTATTTTAAGGGAGTTTTTATCAGCTTTCTTTATACCCAAGTTTAACCGTTTTCGAGATATTTAGGATTTTTGAAAATTTTTGAATTTGCACCTGTCCCTTAAAAAATCGGTAACTCGCTTAGTTTTAGAGATTTCGAAATCATGTTTGGAGAATTGAAAGAGAAAGCCTATATCTGTTGTTCAGTGTGATCAAAATTGGAATTGAAGTTAATAAATCCAAAAATTTTAAGGTTAAGTTTGGACAACTTCAAGTACCCAAAACTTAATTTTTTCAAATGGGATGTCCCAATTTTCATTCTACTAGATGGAGGAGAATTTATTTCTGCATCTATCTGTATTAGCATTCCCTATACCTATCTGTGATAATTTTCAAGTTATGTTGGTTTTTTGTTATTGTAGGAAATTTCTTACTAACCACAGCTATTTTTGCATAGTTTGCCATAAAAACATTTCTGATTCAACTTAAACGACAAACTCTGTTCAAAATTGTATTATCAGACTGTGAAAACAAAATAAATTCATTGGGTGTTGGTTTGAAAAACTTTAATTTCTCACCTTTTTTCATTCGTTTCCATGGCAACCTATGAGAAAAGGCTTTTGGCTAATGAATTTCTCAATCCCAACAAAAAGGTATTGTAACTTGAAAACTATTAAACATACGTATAGGGAATGTTAACACATATTGAAGCAGAATTAAATTCTCTACCATCTAGTGAAATAAAACTTTTGTCATTTCATTTGAAAAAAATTGGTGCTTAAAGTTTTGCAAACTTAATTTTAAAAATTTGGAGTTTGTTATTCTTTTTTAGAAATTTGAAAACACCAAAGGAAAGATCTAGGCTTCCTCTTTCAAATGAGCTCAAAAATATTTCCAAATTTTTTAAAATCGCAGAGTTATCGATTTTTGAACTGGAAGGTGCAAATCCAAAAAAATTTTAAAAACCATAAATATTTCGTAAACTGCTAAATTTAGGTATAGGAACAGCTTATGAAAACTACCTTAAAATAACTCTAGTAATTCAAAAACTCATTAAAAAATATAGCATCCCATTTAAAATAAGGAAGTTAATAGCGACTTCCGGCATAACTGAAAGTGCTGCTATCTTGAGAATATTTTCATTGAGCAGGACCTAAAAGATTATGGTTGTACACAAATTTTCAGATGACTATGATTATTAGAACTCCCAATACTTCTAATGTGGGGTTTTGACAAAACAGCCTGTATAAGGTTGTAAAGTATTCGATGGATGAAGATAATGAGAAAAACGACGATAAAAATAATATTGAAAAACTGTGAATTTTATTAATAATCTTTTTTGGAGGAGGCAGATTATATGACACTTCACATGTTATTCAGTAGCAACAATTGTAATTGAAAGAAATAACATCCAATTTAAAAATTGTAACACTGAAAACTTTACTGCATTCATTTATTTTGAGAGCATATTCTATAAAAAAACTAAAACATTTACTCTAGTAAGAGCTTATTCATACTTATTAAATGTTTTTACTTTTTTCTTCAAGTATTTGATTTTTTTTATACTCATACTTTACATTATTAAACGGTCCGATATCTTACACAGAATTCAGCGATTGCTATTAAATCCTTTGTATTCTTCTCTATGCCTGTGAATTTTTTCAGAATTTTTCTACAACTCCTGATAGTTAAAATTAATTAATTAATTAATTACTATTTAATAGCAGCAAAAAGTTGTTATTTCTTATGTCATCTGAAAAGAAACGAAGCTTAAACATTGTTAATTTTACTAACATGAAGGGCAGAAAATTTTTGAAAAAATTTACATACACAGAGAAAATCATTTGGTATTTAACAGCAAACGCTGAATTCGGTGAAACTATTGGTTTTTGAGATACAGTGTGAGATATAGCGAAAGATAATTTTAGCAGACTCTCCTCGCATAATTCATGAAGAATGATTTCTGTAATCAGAATAATTCGTTCACTGTGTAGATATCTATTTCTGTGGGAAATAAATGAATGGTTTACGTACGTGATCGTACTACTAATCATCTTTAAAATAAGTATAATGTTTATATTTCAACAATTTTTATTTGCTGTAATAACATTTTATTCGAAATATTACAAGTTCAAAAATGGTGGATGCGCCGGG
This sequence comes from Tribolium freemani, assembly GCA_939628115.1. NCBI lineage: Eukaryota > Metazoa > Arthropoda > Insecta > Coleoptera > Tenebrionidae > Tribolium > Tribolium freemani. The sequence continues at coordinate 9,657,027 of OW626785.1, read as the reverse complement.
AGAGCAGCACTGAAGTTTTGAATTATTTAATAGTTTTAAATTTAAAATTTAATGTAAGTTTTCAACTCGAAAACAACAAACACAATGTATCCAAAATACAGGGTGAGTATTTTTCATTGCATTCAAGGAAATTTTTGTTAGTTTGTGAATACTTTTACAATTACACAAGTTTACAACGTTTTTTACCAATAGATGAAACCAATGTATATCGATAGAATGATTAATCCTAAGTCTGATACTGAAGTCAAAAAAAAATTAGGACGTCAAGTTTTTTAAATATTCATTATAAAGTATCAGTTTTGACAATTTTTGCATCATCAAATATGTTACAGATTGTTTTTTCTTTTGTAATGTCAGGGTCAGTTTATCATAATGGGGACTAGTAGTAAACGATTAACATATTTTTATCCCAGAAACCTTAATAACTCTCTTCATAAGACATTCACCATGTCATCGCTTAGGCTTCCCAGGTTTTGTTAGGATAATTTAAACACAAACACAGAAAAAGTTGTTTGAGCTTAATTACATTCACCTGATGATATTTTAAAGCAAATAGAATATTTAACAATTTGTTAATCACGTCAATAACGAGTGCCAAAGACACCACAAAAAAGATTGATTCAAAACTTAGAAAAATTAAAAATGACACAGATTGTTTCTTTTTTTGGCACTGATTAATGTCAGTTTCTATTATTGTAACTAGCAGTAATCGGCTAACATATTTTTATCTCAGAAACCTTTGTATATCTCTTTTCATAAGACTTTAAATCTTGATGAAAACGTTTACCACTTGATCGCTTAAGTTTTCCAGGTTTTATTAGGATAACTTTACCACAAACAAAACAAAAGTTGTTTGGGCTTAATCTACATTCATTTGACGACATTTTAAAGTAATTACAATGTTTAACAATTAGTTTATCACAGAAAGAAGGAAAGCCAAACTAGACACCAGAAAAAAAATTTCAAAACTTTTAGTGAATAAAAAAACTAGGCGCGATAGACAAATGTGACATATATTTTAGTTATAAATGAGCAAGAAGAAAACAAAATCTGTATAAATTATCTCTTGGTAAAAGAAATTTTTTTTTTGGAAAGCAGTGTTATGTTTTTAGAACAAATATCTTAACGTTTTTATTAGTTGTAAAACGGTCTCTATTTAAAACCACTTAAAAGTAGTTGGTACACAGTTTATTGAAAACATAAAAAAAAAATGTTAGGATCAAAGTTAATAGGATATGCAGACTTTTTTGTAGGAATAAATTTAATTTTCTACAACTTTCTCTTCAACATTTTTCTTGTATCTTCAACCGTATTTGCAGCGTTTTGAAAACTATGGGACAATGTGAAATTTAGTTTGTGGTTTTTTGCTTTTTTTTGGTCTGATTGGTTTCGTCTTCTCCCTGTTAAAATTTTATTACATAGAAACTAAACAAACTGGATCTTTTTTATCAAGCGTATTGTAGGCACCAAGTTAAAAACTAATTTTTGTTTTTTATAATTTGTTGTCTCAAAATGTCTAGAATTGGTAACTAGGAAAATATGATCAACTAATTCAATTAGAATAAGCATTATTTTTGCGTCTAATTATTTCTAAACTTTAGGATATCGTAGCTGTCTGTGTAGCTGTACAATTATGAATAATCTGTTCGTCCTGAGATGGGGAGGAAGTCAAACATTTATTAAAATAAATACTAAAATATTTATTAAACGCAACAATGTCTTTACACCAAATTTTAAACTTACAACTACGTTTAACAAATATTCCGTATTTGGCTAGCAAACGTTTGGGGTTTCCACTTTGACATCCTTTGTCGAAGGAATGAGTTTTCCCTTCTTTTTGTCGTAAGTCCCAAAGCAGTAGCCACATTTTCGACAACAGATAATTGTATTTGTGCCTCCACACATCAACATTGGTAAGAAACACAAAGGCCAACATCCTAGCAGAAAAAACGCCCCTAACGAATTGTAGGCAACCTAAAAAATGATAAAAAGTGTAAAAGTCTCAAACTGTGTTTTAGCGCACTTTATTTCTCTGTTTTCTTATGTAAGGTTGGTTGGTGTTTCCACATTTCGGACATTGGATTGGATTAGAGCCGGGACGCCAGGATTCGACTAAAAAACGCTTTCATATCACAAATAAAAAAATTGCACACACCTGTTGTTTTGTAAAGATTGTTGTTTTTTTTGTTGTTGCTCCCAGATTTGCCATTTTTGCGCCCATTCAAAAGTTCGGATGCTTTTCTCGTTACTGCACTTGCTGGAAAAAAGTTTGGGTCTTGATGTTAAAATTGTGCGTTGCTTACTTTTGTTACTCGTTTTACTGTTGAATACTTCTTCACAATTTTCCATAACAAAATGAGTCATTGATACTTCGGGGTGGTTTTTCAAGAGGTGTTCGCCCAGAGTGCACATGTTCCCATCTTTACAGACTATTTTGTTTCCACAAACGCGACATATTCCTGAACACTCCATCAATTAAACGAATCTTTTCTTAACAGAGCCGATGATGGAGGGAGGCATTTTTAGGACGACTTTAATTTTGGAATTTTATCACTTCACGTTAATTTTGGCCACATCATTTGACAGTTTCTCATATTGACACATAATTTGACACTGTTGGACAGTAGTGGACAAGTGGACAAGACAGAAAAGACAAAATCAGTTTTAATATTTATTAGTATTTTTTACATCATTTTTAAATTACATGACTCCATTTTTACAATGATTTTTAGGTTTTAATGTTTTAATTTGCTACCGCTTATTTTCTAACAGAAGGTTATAAGAAATTACCTTTAGAAAAAACACGTGTTACAATAAAAATCAAATTTGTTCATACCTATTTAAAGCTTTATCATTAACAGTATGTACATTTAATACAAATCTTGGATTATCACAATTATAATAAGGCTCTGATAAATTAGGTACTTATCTATACCTTACAAAGAAACAAACTTTATATAAAATACTTACGAACAGTTATGAAAATAGATATGTCTATAACAGCGATTTTAAAGTAATTGTGTGCATCTATTTTTTATATCTTACTTGTATCGCTCTCTAATTCTGATTTAAAATAAAGTTTATATTCGTTCTTCTACATTTCTATCCTAAAAACGATTTACAAAACTATTTCTACAAAAAAAAAATGAACAGAATTAATTAAATTCTTGGTTCTAAACTATGTTTTGTTTATTTGTCTAATTTAGAAGATAAAAGTGCATTTTTGATTAGAAGTATAGCAATTAAATAATAATTAATATTTCGATTACCTGAGTTTAATATAACACATTGTACAGCGACTAACTACCATGATGCTAGTTGTGGAAAACGAATTTCCAATTATTCAGAACAAGTTTTGTTACCAATATTTTTTTTTAATTTTGGGTGTCATATAAGACCAGAGATTTATATTAGGTACTTAAGCATTAATTATTGTTTTTGAGATATGTAAATTTTATTAAAGGGTAACAAATGAAGTGCTTTTAAAATGCCAAAAGATATCATTATCATTTAATTTATACACTGGTTCATAATTAACTAAATGAGTTTTAAAATTATAGAACGTTGATTTTGACTTGTTCGTTGTTCCATAATAGTTGGAGCTTTCTTTGAAAAAGTTTATATTTTTGTTTGATAACTTATGATTTATGGAAGAGATTTTTGTGAAGGTATTTTTGGTTTAATCTTAGGTTTAAAAAATCGTACTGAAGCAAACATAAGTTTTTGGAAGAAGTAGATTTGTGCTTGTTTTCTGCGTTAGAAGCTAGAAATGAAAACTCATTACCATAATTCATTGGCAAAGCAAATATAAATTCTGGAAGAAATACATTTAGAACGTCCAGTTTAGATTGATTACTTGACTAGCTTTTTTTCTAAACGTAATCTTGTCTCAATTTCGCGTTCTGAGTCCCTAACTAAGATTTGCACTTTTTAGAATTTTATAGTAAAAAGAAAGAAATACTGCGAGTTTTTTCTACTATGAGGTATGTCATAGAACACCACACAAAAAGTATCTAGATCTAACTAGATGAATTTTGTTGTTATTCGTTACTTAATTCTATATTACATCACATAATTAAGTGCATACTCGTACATTGCAACAGTGGTTGTGTCGTTTGGTTTATAAATAAAATATATAAAAATAATAATTAATCAAAAGGGAACATGGTCGTATGTGTACGACACAATCGTCACTCTTGTTGTAGAAAAAATAATTTTTAGAAACGGAAATATTCGTTTCCTACTTTTTGCAACACTTAACTCCTACATTAAAAAACTGACAAAATATAAAATTGTTTTCTCTAACGTTAATAGCAGTAGAACTCGTAAAGCTTCGATTAAATTTAGAACATATGTACATTACTTTTAATCAACGTTTATATCGTTACATGGTTTTATGTCTACTACTGAACGGAACATTTTCTAATTTTTTACCGACAGTAAATATCCTGTCTTCTTCAAACGAATGCACTCTTCGACGTCCTGTAGGAACTGCTAAGGTCTCAGGTGTGTTGTCTTGTTCACGTTCCGACTTGCTATAAAACAGATTTGGAGTAACCAGGGAGCCATACGTGGATTTGTATTAAAAAAGATAGATAGGCATATTGAGGATTGTAAAAGATCCTCAATAGTGCCATTTGTATTAGGCCAAAGAGAAAATAAATCACTCTGTACATAAATATGAAATTTGAAAGTATAATGCCCTCGACGTTTTATTGTCTGGCTTTCTTTATATGAAGTTATAATTCTGAACATCGAGTCCGAAAGTTCAGACGTTCTGGTTCTGAAAAGGAATCAGCGGCTATGTGTGATAATACTGACAATACACTCGGCTAGCTTAGAACTTTTGAGAGCTGTGCGTCTAAGTCTAAAGTTCTGTGCACTTACATATTTTTTTATTGAGTTTAGAGTTCTTGATTTGAATAATCAAGCAGAGCGCTATAAAAGGAAATATTTTTTTAATAATGTTTAAAAACTGTTCCACTTTTCAGAATAGCCAGGTCTGAAATCATGAGCCAAATGATTTTTTTAATGAAATATGATTTCATTATTTCTCTAAATCGGACCTAAAAACCAATAAACTCGAAAGAGAATTATGTTACTCCACATTCACATGTACTTTTTTACAACTAAAAACGCGATTATGTAGTGAAATTTCGTTAAAAATAAGACAGTGCCTCCGCTGCCGGCAACGGCGCTCATACCAGCTGCCGTCAACGGTGTCCGGAATAGCTGCCGGCAAAGATTTTTTCGTATTTGCTTTTTAATTTATTTTAATTTTTAATTAATTAATTTATTTAATTTCACATTTTTTTAGACCAAACCTGTATTTTCTTAGCTTAAAATGTTTTTTTTAAACGACTTTCTAAAATACCTACTTATATCTCAGAAATTAGGTGTTACTCTTATTGCTAGTTTAACTATAGGATCCTTGAGTTTAACTGTGTTGTATATTCCATTTCAGTTCATAGTAGAATTGCAACAGCGCAATTGAATTTTTTGGAGTGAAAAATAAAGCACAAATTGAGAGTTTTTGAGTAAGAAAAGAATTCTGTGTTAAACTAAATCCCAGTGACACGTTTTGAGCTAAGAAAAACCACCAGAAACTTTGTGTTTTATTTTTTCACTCCAAAAAATTCAAATGCGCTGTTGCAATTCTCCTATGAACTGAAATGGGTAATGGCATATTACATTGTACTCGAAATTTTCGGGTATAAAATGGAGTCGTTTATCAGTCAAAAAATAATTTAGTTTAAAAAAAAAACGTTTCAAGCAGCATGACGGTGTTGGGTCAAAATATTTAGATCATAATTTGTATAATATAATATTAAACTAAAGTCGCGTCAATTTATTTACCACGATTTGTTTCTTTATAAATTGCCGGATATTCGTGTAACAACATACTTTGTTTAAAAAGTCTTTTTTTGTCCAGTATCGTCTGGAGTGTTAAATTAGTAATAGTCTAACACTTCTAACCGCTTCAAGGCTATCAAAAAACTTTCGCAAATTGCTGCTCTTTGTTAATAAAATTTCTCAAAAATATTTCAAAATATGATGCCTCAAAGAACTATTGTCTAAAATAATAGTTAAAAATTCCAATTATTATTGGCCGGCAGCCATCCCTCTAATTTTTGGCCGGCAGCGGAGGCACTGCCTAAAAATAAACCGAGAAATTATGAAGATATAGCATAGAATTTTTGTATTTTTCGTCCGTTTAAGAAAAACGTACATTTTTTGCGAAATGTTACTAAACTGAACAGAAAACTCACTAATTTGGGTTGAAAGATAATAAATTTTGCCGCTTTTGCGTTTTATTTATTGGTACACTTTTCCATCTAAAAACGCAGTTATTTTTCCCGATAATTCGTCAAAATATGGCGAAAAAATATCGAGTTGAGTCGAAAGTGGTGTTTTGCGTTTTTATGAGCATTTCATAATATTTTTGATTTAACAACTCATTTTGTTGAAAATTACCCAAAAAATCGCCAAATAATTAAATAAAAAAAAATTGCATTCTACACGCCTGACTGTACGTTCAAAAGGTATCTCCCCTAATTTTTTGGTAATTTTTCACATACAGATAAAGGTAATAACTAAGAAAATTTTCGATCAAAAAGTCAAATTCTGAATTTTATATATTTTATACTAAACCACGCGTATTCACTTCACTTCAATTTTGATTTTGAATTAAACGCACTTTTACATTTTAATTTTAAAAATTATTTTTATTTATGAGTTGCTACTTGTGGCATCGTAAATTTAGGCGACAATGTGAACTGTAATTGGGGTAAGATTGTAAAAGATTTCGTTGGGATATTTGAATGCAGGCATCAGTTTTTGTCAATTTTATTGCAAGACGTAAATAAGGGGCTTCAAAAAGGTCGGCTACTGGTAAGTGATCCCTTTGTTGGCAAATTGTACCATCTTCTAATAAATCACGCGTCTGGTTTGCGCCGAAATAAAAAAGACCGATTATTTAATCAACCAAGTAAAAATTTATAATTCTGATACCAGGGTTTGATGGGCTAGCTGGTAAGGATTCACTTAGTCTAAAAACTTTGTAGTTAAATTAACTGTTAATGTCCAAAAACTCACAAAACTGCTACGACTTTATTTATTAACAAAAAAATTTAATAAAAATCGAGAATGGTCCTTATCAATGTACAGGCTGGTGTAAGAAATTTCAGGATTTTCATTTCATTAGAAGTCGCGATTTTCTTGGGTATGCGATAAGGTTGCCTGACTCGGTACATACTTCGGTCAAAAGTGACATTATTTTTCCGTTTACGGGCGTTTTAGCACGTTGTTTAAGCAAAAACTCAATTTTTTAAGAAATTTCTTCAAAAATAAGACCAAAAATCGAGGGCTATACTGCACCCCAAATTTTGTACACCAGATTTTCCCTAAGATTTCCTCTGATTTAATAATAATTTCCTCTGATTCTCCAAAAATTTTCTCTAATTTTTTCAAATGATTTCCTTGATTATTTCCTGTGATTTCCTTAATTTTGAACACCGATCTACCCCTCGCCAAAAATTCACGAATTGGTTCCAAAATGGTGTAATTTTTCCCTATTTAAGCGCTATTGTAATAGTCTTACTTACCTTATTCTATCCGATTCTGTAGATAAGTTCATCATTGAAAAAAGCAAGAAAAATATCGTCATAATTTATCAGTTAAAATAGAGGCCAAAAATGAATCTTGCTCTCTTTTAAATATTGTTAAGATTCGTCTCTGTAATTCAGAGGACTGAACCAAAAGTAACGCACAAAATTCATATTTTATTTTTCTCTTTGTTTCGTGTTGCACGTGTTGCAAGTGCTCAAAGCTTTGTAAACTTTTAAGAATAAAAGAATTACTTTATTGTAGGTAATTTAATTCAACCAACTGTTTCTTTGATAATTTCTTTACAACTTCGTTTCAGAAGTTTAGAAACAGAATTAAATGTAGTGGAGGTTTAAAAGGTTTCTATGTTTTTAATTCATTTTCATGTCTTCATTTGTTTGGTTTAGGATTTATGAATTAAATTTAAAAAAAAGATTGTTGTATATTTGGGTTATTGATGACAAATTCATGACGCTTCATGAATATTATGTAAAAAACAACTTCAGTGGCTATTACAATAGCTATGATCAATTGTTATGAAATTGTAGGTTTTTTTTTAATTAAAAGTGTAAAGAGTGTCTCTGACCGCCATCCCTTAGGTCCCTAGCAGTTTGTGGCCGAAAGAAATATTCAAATGTTAATTAAAACGTCGAGTGCGGCATTTGAGAAATAGCTTTGGTAATGCTTTCCCTCGTGGTCATCCGACACAAACAGATTGTTGTGTTTAATTGGGCACTTGTGCTGATTCTTTGATAAATTACCTGAGCTCCAAGCGGGTCAGGCGCTGCTTCAGCTTCGCCTGACTGGCGCTGAATTCGGCAAGAAGTCTAGCGAGGCGTGTTTGCAATATTTCTACAGTATTCTCTAATTTCTTGATGCTGTCGAGCACCGAATTCTGAGTTTCTTTGGCCTTTTTGAACACATCTTCGTCCAGTAGACCGTCCTTCCGCAAAAGCTGGCACCCGCGCTCGGTTAGCGTTGCCCTTGCCTGTAAAAACACATTTCCGAAATGCCCCTTGAGTCCGATTCAATCGCAACCAACCTCTGGATAATCCGCCAGAGCGACTAAGAGGTCGTCCTTGGCCAGGCAGAATAGGTCCGAATAGCCTAACGACCGGACGTTGGCCGTTCTTCTGTTTCCGGTGCGATTTCCGGCGATATCCAGGACACTCACTTCTCCAAACACTGATCCTGCGCCTAATGTCGCTAATACGGTTATGCCGTCATCGGCCACCACCTGTAATCGACCCCTTTTGACGATATACATCTCTTTGCCCACGTCGCCCTTGCGGCAAATGTAATCACCCGGAGAGAACACCTGAAAATGAGAATCGTTGCGTCATTTTTCAAAGAAAGCTCCAAATCAGTCAAAGGGAGGAATGCAAAGCAAAAACTTATCTCTAGATCGATCTGAAGCCAAATGTTTAGTTAAAAATGCGGTTTCAGTTTTACTAGCCGTGATGTTACATGAAAACATATTATGGAACAAATGATAGAGTTTTAAATCACTTCAATTTAATGCTTTAATATTAAGGTAGATCAGGGACGTGCGGTCCGTGTACGCAAGGGAAGCAGTGCTTCCCTTGTAAAATTAAAAATTAATTCAAATAAATTTAAGGTAACAGGTGGAATATTTACCAGATATAATTTCATTAAAATATAATTATGTATGGTGTGTGTTTAATTACACTTGCATATAAACATTATTATTGAAGGTCTTTTTTGAATTGAAACGAAATATCTAACTCTTTTGCCGACTTTTCCGAGAAATATAATAAAATAATGTTCCAGGACTTTCAGGAGCGCTCGAGCTTGTGGTTGGAGCACCTGATTGCACATGCACTGTAGATTCACCGTACCTGTGCCGAGTACTGTGGCGTATTTCAACGTGCATTAGTTGCATTTTGCATTATTAGGGGTTTACGATTAGAGTAATTTAAATTTTTTTAAAATTTAAAATCTCATTCGATATAAATGTGTCGTTTGTTTCGATTATTTTTTTTTACTCGTCGCAGTGTGTTGTTTTGCTGCGACTTTTATACGCGGACTTACGTGGAGCAAGTCAGGAATTTTGCGAATTCCGTCTCTGTCTCCCTCTTCAAATTTCGTCTTCGTGAATAGGCAGTGGGTTGAGCTATCGTTCTAGTCGGTCATAATTATAATATCGTAATTAAAATGGATTTTTCTTCAAAAGAAGCAAAGTGTGTGGTGGATTGTTCGGTGTCTTCGTTATTAGGTATTTCGATACTGTTTTTCGGAAAAACAAGAAATAGTCAGGAAAAGCAGACCAAAACCGGCGTTGAACAAATTAACAAGTAAATTCGGGGGGAAAACAAGTCGAAGTCGTTTACAATGTCTTTTAATAATGACTTATATAATCAGTTTGAGTGGCTAACAGGAGGTTGTAAAACTTTGAACAAATTATTTTGTTGGCCCTGTCTGCTTTTCACGAAATCAAAAATCGCATTATACATATTATTATGTAAATAGGTATGTTTTGAAACTGCTTCTCTTGCTAAAAATTTGACCGCACGCCACTGAGGTAGATGAATATAATATCGCCAAGCTGGCAATTACGCCAAGGTTCAAAATCTAGTAAATTTTGGCTCCTGAAAGACAGGTGACGCTTGTGGTATTTTCCCAATCGTAAAAATAAACTACATTTCAAAAACCAATAAATTCTAACCATACATTCAAATTTGGGAGAGCATTTACCGTCCTAAGTGCTGTGTCAAGGATGCCGCGCTAAGAATTATAAAATATTACTTTGGAAATTTGTAGAATAGTGCAGAATTGTGCTGATAAGTGCTTTTTTTAAACAATAGTTGCTTTTAGTAAAAAATGAGTTATCAACGAGTGGTGGGAATGTTAAAATTTGATGTTTTTTTTGAGCAAAGTAAACAAACAAGTACGCGTGGCGTTATTACTTACCCCTTTGAGACAATATCGTCAATGTGCAATGTTTTAAAAAAATGATTACAGAATGCACAAATATACCAGAAAGATCTTTTAACTGTTTGAACTTTTTAGTAGATTGTATCAGTAATATTACACCCCGAAAAATTTTTTTTTAATTTGACTATTTAAGAGAAAATATTCATAAAAGCTTAGCGTGGCGATATTGTATGCACTTACTTTAATATAAATTTACACAGTGGCGAAAAAGCAAAGCAAAAACTAATTAGAGTCGTTTTCATATCTGATGGCGAAAACAAAACACTGTTAAATGTCATAAAATAAACTTGTCAGTGTTAATTTTTCCAAAGTTCGTTAAATAGGTTCGTTAATTATTAGAAAATGTCCCATACTGGTAATAAGAGGATCATGCATGCCCAAGCTCGGGAAATAGTGTGTCATACGTGGGACTATATGCAAAGAACTTTTTCGGGGGAAATGGATGAGAAAAAAACATGTTTCCGAATGCACGAAGGTATCGATATGAACGATTGAAAGGTTCTTGAAGCAAAGGACGGACTCTGCCGAAATTAACAATGGAATTTCTGTAAAAAGTTCACCATCAGAACGGCATAGAAAATGTACAGTTACTAATTTGGAGAGTTTTGAATTGAGCAATTTCAGAAACATTATTTATAATTTTCACTTGACGGTAAAATGTCGAGAAACTGCAGAACATTTAAATAAGGAACTGAAGGAAGATCTTGGCTGGGAAGGAAGTAGGCTGTTCTTAGAAGAATTTTACGAAGAACTGAATTCAAATGAGCTAAAACTAGACAATAGAAAAATTCGTATTGAAACCAAAATTTGGGAATTTGTGTGTAAGCGTGTAACGACAAATAAAGATAATTATTTCTAGAATCTAGAAGAAATAATTCCAGAACTAATTATAAACCTTGGTGAAAATAATGATGAAAATAGTAATTTTGGATGTTAAATTAATTAATTTATAGTTTGAATAGACTTTTCTTGAACACCTGTGTTATTTTCTATAGAAACATAAAATTTTGTTAATTGTTATAATCATTTTTGTTGAAATATTGAAGCTCCCTGTTTCCTTAAAATTATTCCCACTTGTAACGTTCACGAAAAAATTGACACTGAGAAGTTGATTTTGTGACATTCAGTGTTTTGTTCTCGCCATCAGATATGAAAACGACTCTATTAAGTTGTTAAATACGGGTACTTTTTTTTTTAATATGCATGTGAATTTTTTTAGAATTCTTCTACAATTCACTATAACTGAGATTAATTAATCACAGAAATGCGTAAAAAATCTACCGTCTCAAAAAATAAAGAATTAAAATTAAAAAAAAATTCAAGTGGTAAAAGTTACTTGTGTAATAAGTAGGTATGTAATGTGATTCTTTGTCAGACGAGTTGTTTTCACAAGGCGTTAAAGCGAGTTGAATAAAGTTGCAATATCTAGGAATTACATACAAGATTTTATGTTCGACTGCGTTACAGAAGCATTAGGTAAAACTTATTATTTTTTAAAAAAATTGGATTTTTGAAATTGAAATTTTGAAATTTGTTTAACTTGTTTTCACCGCATTTAAATTAGATTGGTGGTTGTTCATAGCCATAGAAGATTTCGCTATTTTATTGTACTAGTACATACCGGGGCTCAGAATAGCCGCACGAGGTGACATGAAGCTTCTCATTATGAACAGTTGGACATAAACGTAATCTTGGGGTTAGCATCTATTTTTTTACGAATTATTTGCTCAAATTTAAACTTTGTTTGGAAATGATAAAATTTTGATTAATGAATAGTTTGCATATTTTTCAGCTTGCACTATTGTAAATTTCTAATAAAAATACTTTCAAATCTGTTGTCAACATACACAGCCTTTCTGGATCAGTCTGTTTTATAAGAAATCGTAGAAAAATTTTGAAAAATTCATAAACATAAAAAAATAATAAAGTATTTAATAACAAATGTTGATTTCTGATGTTTGAATTGTGGTTTTTAAGGTACAGCAAAAAATACGTTTAACAGACTTGCCTCGTAATAAAAATTTTTATGCAGCTTAGTTTGTGGCATTATGACTCAAAATTCAGAGATACAAGCTCTTTCTTTGAACATACGAAATTCATTTCTCCTTATTAATAATAATAAATAATAAGGTGATGCAGAGAGTACTAAATAAAAAATAAAATGGGTATGTACACAATTATTATTGTATAAGTACAGGCTGAATTTGATAGTTTGGAACATATTTTAAGGGGTGATAGTGGAGCTCAAAAAAGTCAAAATAACTCAACTTGCCTTATCCCAATGTTTATAGTTTCTGAGATATTGAGGGTGCAACCTCCACTTTAGCGTCGGAATATTCGTCAAAAAAATGCAGTGTAATCGAGTACGTTATTCCTAAGTTTGCATAGCTAATAGTCGATGACATTTGAGATCATATTTTTTTACAATTTTCGTTGATAAAGTTGAAATTTATTCGCCGACTAAAACCCTTTATATCTCGGAAAATATAAACATTCGGATAAGGCAAGTTCAGTTATATTGACTTCTTTTAAGCTCTACTATCACCCCTTAAAATATCTTCCAAACTATCAAATTCACCCTGTATCTCTACTTAATTACAGTACTTTAAGTTAAATTTAATAACACAGTAGGGTACAAAATAGTAACAAAAAAATGGAAATCGCTATTTATCTAGCTAATATTTTTATTTATAATAATAATTATTGTCATTAACTTCAGAGATGAAGCTGTTAACATAAAGAATAGAAGAATTGCCAATAACAAATAATAATAATAATAATAATAATAATAATATGCTGTTTTTGAAGAATTTTCTTTTTTAAAATAATTTAAGTCTATAAAGTCGGAACAAATCAGCACAGGACAAAATAATAAAAACTTACCTTACTCCTAAGTTTTTTATTAGTTTAATTTAAAAATCTCACTTACAAATAGGAGGAATTTTATCATTTAGGTATATTGGATTGATATAATTTGATTTTTTTTATCAAATTTGGTTTTTCGCGTTTAGCTGTCACACAGTATTAATTTACATAGAGTATCCTTAAATTGATGCGCATTTGAAACTTTATAAAGATTTAACTAGAAGTATTTTTAGCGGCCCGTAAAATCTTTTGAATACCCTGTAGGTACACTCGTCTAGAATTGTTTAAAATTTTTAAAGGAAAAACCGAGTGAAAAACTGAAAAGACACCGCAACAGAATTGTACTAATAATAGTTTAATATCCTTCTCTAGATACTTTAGCACAAGTGTAAATCAGTTTTGCTTATAAACAATATTCTGAATAATTTTTCAATGTTGCCTGTAATTTTTAACAAATGACAATTTTTTTAGATTTGTGAAGTTTCCTCTTTTAAAGTCTCGACGTATTTTTATAAAAAAAATTAAATCCCGTTCTATTTGCCCTTGCGAAATGTTTAGGTTTTAAATCCTTAAAAGATTGGCTTTTCGGGTGAGAAAATTCAAATTTAAAATTAAATGTGTGCGTTTTTTCGGCGTGAAACCTTCGCCGATTGGCTAAGAACTCCTCAGTTAGCATTAGCGATATAAGTAAACACTTATGTCCGTAAATCTCATAAATATGAACGAGGAAAAGAGGATCGTCTCGTGTTCGTGTAAACAAACTGGAGGCGAGCGAAATATTACATAAAATCAATCATAGGCCTACCTGCAGGCGTAATTTGAGCACCAGAGCCTCCAGTAATCCAGGCTCGCAGTCCTGAAATATCCTTACTTTTCGGAGTGTTTCTAAGTGTACTCTAATAGCAATTTCCGCTTTCAATTTATCTGGTAGAGCCGATAGGACGCGTTCTTCGTCCAAAGCTCCGCTTTCTGCCCATGTGTATGCGAACCAACGAATTACCCTAGCTTCCAACTCGCGACCCACTTTTCTGAAGGCCATGTACTGCTTAACGCCATCCATTCGATTTTGGAAGTCCACACGGGCCACGTTCATGTTCGATATCATCGAACCGATATTACCTGAAAATAATTACTTAGGTACATCTATTTTTTGGATCGAATTGGACAAGAAGTTTCGTTTTTTTTAAACTGAATTAAACACAATTCAATCAGTTCAATTATTATTATCAGAGTTGTAGACATAGAGCGGTGCAAGGTTAATTGTTAGACTCCAACTGTTTGGCTAAACTTTCAGCCAAACATGCTTTATGAGCTGCAAAAGTCATGTCTCTAATATTACACACAGTTGGTGATTATTTGGGATTTAGGAACCATTGTTTAGTTATTAGAATAGTTTCCCAAATCTAGGCTAAGAAGCTTAGGATTTGCAGGTATGAGGGCTCTCGAGGGAATTATGGCTGAGTAAATAGAAACTGGAGTATTGACATTGCTCACAGTTTGTAATGCTGCTAAAAATTTACAAATATTTGATTTATTTTGTTAAAAATCACTGAACGCAATTTTCATATTTGGTAAAGCTTTCATTGTAGCATTGTACCTGCGTCTAACTTTCCTATATTCAAGGCAAATTCTAAAGTCAACACTGAGCGATAAATTTGAATGTATGTATTGTTTATATTTGAAGTTATGATTTCACAGTTGTCTAGCTTGTGTCGAAGTATTGTTTGCCTGCCCGAATAAAGTAAAATACATTTACATATCCGGAGCTTCAAGGCAAAGGTGATAAATTAGTTTCGCATGCTTTTCCAGCGGAACTGTTAAAAGTTTCAGCTTCATCTTGGCTGAGTTTACATTTTGTATCTTGACAAAGTGATATTAATAGAGTTTTCCTACATTTGTTTACTCTATTTTTACAAAATTGTTTTAAGCAAGTGCTCTTATTAAGCTCCTTCACAAATGGATACCTAAATGCAAGTATTAGTTTCTTGTCACTTACCGCTTTATCAGGAAACGCGAATGACAGAAGATAGCACGAATCACACAATTTTCGCGTTATGTGAAATGAAAAGGAAAGGATAATAATAAAACGCAACCTAGTTTGCCACTTCTTTTATGTTTCAGTTCTTCATTTGCTTTGTGTTCTACTTTTTTATTATTGTTGTATTTTCATTTCACACATGATTAGACAACGCTGAAAAGGTCATATCACGTCGTGTTAGTTGTCACAGAGAGTAATATGTTTATTGGATATTTCTGTAGTAAAACAGAAATATGGTGTTACAAGAAAATCGGGAATAAGGTCATTGATTAGGCATTTGATACAAAAAATTAATTCAAGGAAAAACTAATACACTTTGATCTGGTTAGGAAAAATAAATCAATCAGCTGTGATAGGCCGAGTGTAAGCTTATTAATCGTTATAAAATATATTAAAATATTAAATTGTCATTGATTAAGTGATTACCCTTGAAGAGAAAGAAAAGTAAGAAAATTTTAAACTTTGATGCCACCAAATTTTTTCTTTTGTAACAGTAGAGGGTGTTTAAAGTCAACTTTTGTGAATGATTTTTTAATGACAGTACCATGATAAACGTTTAGTTTAAAGTCGAGTTTATTTTAGAAATACCAGTCTGAACATTACACAGAATATTTCGTTTGACCAATAATGGTTCCGAGTTGAAGCTAAGTACGATTCCAAAAATTAAATTGAAACTTCAAACTGGTAATAATGTTCTGTTTTAGATTTGGAAGTTATTGTGAATCTTATACAGATTTTTATGTGATTTGAACATCTTTTATATCGATTTGCGATTTAAACACTAGAATTCGACTGTACATTAAACTACAATTTTTTACAATAATTATTGTGGTTCAGAATGTATCAGATTCGATTTTGGTGGCAACATCTCAAAAGGTAGGAAACCCAAATCGTTTTGAATGTTGTAACAAATGTTTAGAGAATAAGTGGCTCAACGAACTAAAATAATTTAGCGAGTTATTATTACAGTAACATTGAAATTTTTGTCATTGCATGGTTACGTTGATATTTATAAATGATTTAACGAAATTTGGATTAGGCACTTTTGCGAAACTCTTCAGCGTTGTTTTTGAATTATTATGTAATAAATTAATAAGTCAGTAATTGTGAAAAATTCACAACACTGAGCCTAACTTTATTATGATTTTTTGAGTTTGTTGGTTTAAACTTTAAAGTCTAATAATGCGATCATTTGAATGTGTAATTAGAGTAGGTGTTTTTTTCTTTGTGATTTATAAACTTGTGCAAACTGAGGAAAAAATGTATTCTAATTAAGTAATTAAATATTACCGTTCGAAATTTTACTACTTGACTCTGTCAGCTTGATTAATTTAAACTTTTCCACTTATTGCCAAGTAAAGTGTGTGAATATGTGATTTTAATTGCAACGTTTTTGTCTTATCTTATCAATTGGTAGTAAAACATTTAATAAAATTTCAATAACAATTAAAAGATTTGTAGATACTTATATACATTCAATGGATTTTTTCGAACACTCATTAAAAATTGTACCTATTAAAAAAATTTCAAATTTGTTGTATTTATAACGAATTTTGAGATTTCTTTGAAGATCATCTTAGTATTCCAACGTTTCCTTTTTTCGGCCAAAATGATCTACATCTCCATATGGTCCTTGTTAGGAAAATACAGCATGACCCAGGGGTGTGTAATCGGTTCATAACTTTTTTGCTATTTGAAATATTACCATGCCGTTTTTATTATCGGATAGATCGACTTCAAGTCCACAAACTGAAAATATTTTTATTACATACAGGGTGTTGTATACAGGGAGGTGAACCATAGTTATATTTTTTTAAATGGAACACCCTATATATTTTTACATAGTTGGATTCTACGCAAAAAAACAATGTAACTTTATATAAAATATTATGGGGCATCTCCTTTCGTTTCGGAATTATTCAACTTTTCGTTATAAAAAAGACCAACATTTGAAAATTTACTACGAAGTCGCTTATGAATATTTTCCGATAAATTTGCAACAGAAAAACTTGGAATACCTTGTAATTTTAGCAAATAGTCGACTTTTAGTTAAAGCACGCAGATAATATACAGAGTGTGTTAAAACGCAAGTTGATTAACTCATTTTTTTCAAATGGAACACCATGTATTTTTTTTTCATGTGTCGATAGTACTTTTGATAAGCTTTCTAATGGTTTGGGGTTTGCATAGCAAATTTAAAATATTTTTCAAGATTTTAAAAAAAAAATATATTTTAATACAAGAAAATTTGTTAGCCTAGAATCAGAAGAATCTAATAAGTCAAATGGTAATTTATTTTTTGATATGTACTAATGTGACTAATTACATTAATAATCTAATTATTACTTGATACATAAAGGAATTTCACTCATCAAGAATTAATAATAAAATAAATAAAAAAAGAAAAATTTCTTTTTGAACTCTAAGAAATATTTCAAATTTTCTATACAAACCGCACATCATTCGAAAGCTTATGAAAAATGCTATCCATGCGTGTGAAAAAATACATGGTGTTCCATTTGAAAAAAATGAGTTATTCAACTTTTTGCGCTTTAGTACACCCTGCGTGTTTAAAGTAAAAGTCGACTAGTGCTAAAACTACAGGGTATTCTGAGTTTTTCTGCTACAAATTTGTCGGAAAATATTCATCAGCGACTTCGCAGTGATTTTTCAAAAATTGGTCTTTTTTATAACAAAAAGTTGAATAATTCCGAAATGAAAAGAGATAGACCCATAATAGTTTACATAAATAAGTTACATTATTTTTTTGCGTAGAATCTAAATATGCAAAAATATAAAGAGTGTTCCATTTAAAAAATATAACTATGGTTCACCACCCTGTATACAACACTCTGTGTATAATAAAAATATTTTTAGTTTGTGATGTTTAATTCGATCTATCGGATAATGAAAACGGCATGGCAATATTTCAAATAGTAAAAAAGTTATAGACCGATTACGCACCCCTGGGGCAGCCTGTATGTGTTTTTTTTATTTTGTTTAATTTATCACAAATGTCTTAAAATGAGTAGGTACCTACAGTTTTAACAAAAAATAATAATCCGCGTAATTAGTACTATACGAGTATATCCCTAATTTCCGTAAATTCGTCTGACCCGTAATACTTTTGTTCACGAATTTAATTTAAATTTAAATGACTGCGGAATTTTAAGCGCGTAAGTATAAGACAGTGTTTCAGGTACTAAAAAATTTGAAATTCACATATTAAAACTTGAAAAATCCACTTATTACAGTAGTAAAAAATAAGAATTTCTTTGTCTTGTATAGTCAAAGAATTTTAACTCACAAATGTGTACTAAATCCGAAATTCTAACGGCACAGTTTGTAAATTCGCGCTTCAAGTTCAAAATTACTTGCCTACGATGGTGGCGAAGATCAAGACTCCGGCTAGGAAGTCAGCGACAACAAAGAGATACTCGGCATCGTTTTCAGGCACTGGGGTTTCCCCTATGGTGGTTAACGTGAGCGTTGACCAGTAAAAACTGTAAATATACTGTCGAGCCAACGTGGAGTTCTTCGGTCCATCCAAATTGTAGACCCAGTTGTCTATTCCGAATCCGATCGCGTAGCTTATGGCGAAATAGAGGCACGCGTTCCAATGTATAAGCACAAGAATTGCTAAAACTACTTTACAGATTCTAAAAACGTTCGGATAATTTGTATCGGTTTCTGTCCGTTCAAACCATTCCCAAAGTCGCGGTAATTTAAACAGTCGATTCAGTCTTACAATTATAGGACACGGCACTTTAACGTTGCACTCGTAAGGGGGCCACCAGATGTAGGCCACATCCGTTGGTATCAACGCCAAAAAGTCGCTCCTCCACAGCTTCGTTTGGAAGTAATGGGCACGGAGTTTTCGCGAATTCGTTACCAAAAGCCCTTGTTCCAGATAACCTGGAAATGAAACGGTCTCACATTAATTTTATTCCGTAATATCCTGGTTTGGGATACGCGTTTCAGTCCTTGCTTCCTTTATACATTATTGAAGTCGTTTGGAATGTATTAATGCAGAGTGCTGGCCTGAGAAAAAATAATTTCACTGAAACGTTTATCAAATGTAAAATGGTAATTAGGGGAAATTTTCGACATTTTGTTTGAGACACTCAAACAAGTCGGTTACACACTTTACATGAATTGTTTTGTACTTCTTCAAAATTAAAACACAAAATTAATAAGGAAATGGCTAAAAGGGTTATTTTTCGTTGAGCAAGCTTTTTTAAATTTTTTATAGCTTAATATCAAAAGGACTTTAAATTTAGCAGCACTCTAAATTGAAATAGAAACAGGAATAAATCAATCGGTAAGTACATTGTTCTCAAATTAATTAAACAGACAGAAGTTTCCTAAATGGAGGACAATAGATTTAACTCATATTACAATCTCTGACGTCTGCATGCATCCTTTCAATCAATAATTGGTTATAACCCCCGGCCACTCATTGTAAATTTTTTAGATTACATTTCATGAAAGAGACACATAATACTATATGCGAGTCATTTTTAAATTGCAATTTAGAGCTGATGTTTAATTTTATTTTGCGAGAACGCTTTGATATGTTAATAAAATCATTTGCCCGTGCAGCTGTACAACTTTCTCATTTTTTACTCAAATTAACAACTATTTTTCAAACTGTGGTTTTTAAAATAAGTTTGTCTCTGACCTGAGAACTTTTTCACATCTCGTGAAAACTGTAGTTAAAACCTATATTCTACTACATCTACCTTGGAAAAGTAAATATTTTTGTCGTATCATGTTTAATACAATATCAAAAAGTACTAAAACAAGTGGCTCATTGATTTATGCTCACTTAATTTAACTTTTGATAATAATGTCGATCAGTCTGCTTTCATGCTTTGTCGATTTTCATCAAAAACGGGATCAACCGCTTTTAGGATAACTAGGCAAAGCTTTGATCCTTTGTGTACGGGTACGTATCTCTAAAGTTTGAAACTAGTAATAGTTTGTAAAGGATAGATGTCCGATGTCAATGGCTAGCTAAAAAATATGATTATTTTATTAAATTAATTTTTCTTTTATTCTGTGTTTTTTATTCTTTTTAGACCAATTGTAGGTACTTTAATTTAGCTCTGTTTTGATTCAAAAAGACCGTTCTAGTTTTTCATAGTTTTTTTTGGATCCTAAAAGCATGTAACGAAAGGTGCATGGAGACTTTTGACTTATACTTCGATTTTACAGCGCTTCTAAAATATTCTTTATTTTTTTCTATTTTAATCCGAGTCTGATACGAATGTTAGACTGGAAATGGTATTTTTCCAAATCAACAATAATGTGGATCACTTAATGAATAACTCACTCATTAAATTACTTAAAGTTTTTTAAATTTATAACATTTATTAGCGTTACATTAATAAAAAAATTCTTTTTTTTTCTTTATGGGGGTTATGTTTTCTCAACGTTCGATTGATTCTCCAAATTAAATAATTTATACCTAACAACAAAATAAAATATTCATAAAAGCGATGACTTAATAAGGCTACTTATTATCGTAGTGCAGTACAGAATTTTTTTCATGTTGTAATAGCGTTCTGCCGCGGTTTTTAGCTCTTTGTTGATTTGGACTTTTAATAACAATTTAACAATTTTGAGACTTTGCAACATTCGAAATCATTGGTGCTTTTTAAGTATTCAGTGCATGATACAATTGTGGTTAATTCTGGTAATGTGTTAAGGCTAAAGGAGACGACAGTTAAACCAAGTGTGCGACAAAGACAAGTATAATAAAAATTATTTTTCTCGCTCAACTAAGACAGAGATGTGAAAGATGATGTCTCTGTATCTGCTGGTGTTCATGTACAGAATTATCGTATTAATTCTTTGAACTAAATTTAGTGATGCATCAAGCATCAGTGAGTTTTTTTTCTTTTTGAAGTAATGTTTAATTGTTACTTTCGTTAGTAATTTTTATGTATTCCTTTTTCATTGCTCAAAAATGGAAAAATGGATAAATGATCAAAAGTTTAGAATACGTCAAAATCTACTTTTTACTTTAGAAAACAATAGGTTAAAATTTAATTTGATTATTTTCGGTAAAAAAGCAGTGGAGATTGAGAAAGCTGAGCAGACAGCAAGTAATGTTAACTAAAGTGTTAAATAAAGTTGAATTCCTATTTTTGTGCAATTAAATTCTCTGAAATACATAAGATTCTCTCAGAAGATGTCGGAACTATAAGCGAAACCCAAGTTCATCTGCTTCCCATTCCAAGAAAAAGCTTAACAAAAAAAAAAACTGAAAGGGACTGAAGAATATGACGAAACAAATGGATGGAAACTACTTGTATAATAATCCGGAATTCAGCGTTTGGTATTAGATGCTTAATTTTTTTCTGTATGTAGGTACTCGTACGTGAATTTCTTTCACATTTTTTGTAGAAAACATCATTTAAGCATCGTTTGTTTTTGAAGGGCAGTTTGGTTAATTATTGTTTTCAAATTTTTAATTATATTTATACAACTATTAATATTTTCATTTAATAATTACTATAAGGAATTGTAGAAAAAAAGTCAGGTACATAGATATACAGAAAAAAATACATAGTTCTAAAAATTTTGCATAGCATCTGAAGGAAAATGTATAAAAGACAAACAAAATCCTTTACTAAATAACTTCTAGATATTGGGATTAATTGTTTATCTAATAGATACAAAATCTAATGTAGGTACTCAGGACTTTTTTATAATATTTATTAATATCGGGTAGACCGCTTTTCCCAAAACGTAAAATACAGGCAAATGCTTCTCTGTCCAAATAACGAAACCATAATTTTTTTGTTGGTTACTTGAATGTGAATTTTTTCTAACATGTGTTCAATATTGGTTATGGTCGTGGTTTGCTGTGGTTTTCTCTTTCTAGCATGAACGTAGGTTGCGTGATAAGTTCATATGGTTTGCTATCAATTGCCTTATTTTTGCATTTACGAGTTTTTGATAAAAATCACGTTGCAAATCATGATAATTGTATGCAGACGTTCAAGAATTTACTCTGCAAGCGTTATCTCAATTGACGTGTGAATTTTTGGCCGCGGAGCAATGACAGCTGTCATGTGTCATAGTTTCCGAGACATAGTGACAATTGCCACACATAGGCGATCTGACCAGAACCAATATTGAACACTTGTTATATCACTGAAAATATCTTGCCGGTGGCTAATGTGCACAGCTGCTTGCAAGCAGTGCCTTCCTCACTGCCCAACCATAAGATGATTGAGGCAGGACAAAAGATTTAAAAAATTCGCGTTTTGATAACTTTCCCGTTATCAAATTTTGAAAACAAAAAAACATTTGTGATCAGCAAGAAATGGAGATTCGTCGCCCTACCTTGGTTTTTCAAAATATTTTTTTTTTCAAAAATAAGTCAAAAAATAAAAAAGTGTTACGTTGGCGCAAATTTAATTACGATTCTATGATCAAAACTTTTTTTTGTTTCCGAAAAAAGTAAATGTATAAAAAGATAATAGAAAAATAACATCCGCGCCATCTGAGGGCTTAGAAACACACTAAAACGTGTTCCCCTTTAACCTTTTAAGATGATTTGTTTTATTAATTCAAGTCAGGTCGAGCGAGACAAATTTGGGCCCGTTCCTCATGTGAGCCTGTTAAGTATCCCAATTTAGAATTAACATGTTACACCCCAATCATTGTGTATTGTACCTAGTGAGGTTCAATAATTAAATTTCTATGCAAGCCAATTTTCCTCTTCCCTGAGTGGTAATTATTATTGGCACAATCTTTCACCTCGCTTGTCACAAGCAGAAGGTGTATCCGTGTCCTATATAAGTTGTTTTTGATACGGGTTCGAAATTATTCCGAGACACTTATCAATTTAGGTCAGGGCTTTTCATCTTTCGAGAAATTATCAAGAACTTTTGAAAGTTATAATATTTCACAACTTGTCAAAATGTGCGCGGTCGTGCATGTTGTAATAACGTCCGAATATTATATATTTAGAAAGCAGAAGAAAATGAAGGGATAGAAAACAATACAATCGAGGCAGCGAATTTCGCTGGAACATTGTCAAAATTGTTTCTTTTTGCGCGAGGTCAACGTCTCTTATATTTCGCAGATTAATATCTTCAACCCCCTTTGTAAATAAAGGCCCATTTTCGCAGATTAAAGCCGGTAAAAGAATGAAATTCAAGATGAGAAGAGTTTGGTGTTATTGTAATCCACTTTTAAACTTGCGTAGTAGTGACCGAGCAAATATTTGCGAACACAAGGGTGACAGAATTTATGAATCATAATTTTGCAAATTGTTTTTGAACGTAAAACCATCAATAACCTCAGCAAACAACAGGAGTAAATAGCACACTCCTTCAAGTGCGCCATTGCTAAATTGCGTTGTAATTATTATAGCCATAAAATGAAAGTAGCTTGTATGAACTGGAGTCATATTTCTTGAAAGAAAATTGATAGTGGTTTTGTTAAGTCGTATTTATCCGACCTTTGTTTGTCAAAGCCTCATTGCATTTGGTAATGAGTGTCGTGTTCGAAGATATACTGCTTTTTAAGATATGGTCGTCTGTATAACAAACATTTCAATTACGACTGTATTTAGTACTCCCTAGTGTCAATTTGGTCGTGGCTTTGCATGTAGACTAGAATTGCGTGATGAGGTTCTGTGGACGTCAACCGAGGCTAATCATTTTAATATTGAGAACACGAGCTTCATTAATTACAAGTAATTAACGTGCAAAAAATCAATATTTTGATAATTAATGCGACCGTTAGGTAGTATTTTTTACGGATTTGACCCGAACAGATTTCTTACCCAGAAATAAGCAGAAAAAATAGAGCAAATGGTGGTGCTGTAATACTAGCGAACACCAATTTAGATAATTGTTAGTCTTTTAAGATGAAGTTACCTAGTAAGTTTTTCAATTGTAAGTTTGTAAAAATGCCAAAAAAGATAGTACAGCGGCTTATTTCATAAAATATTTTACAAGTGATTTGTAAAAATCAACTTGTAATTTTTATGAAACGGGCCCCTGGACAGTTATCCAATCAGTTAACCAAAAGTAACCAGTTTTCATAATCCATTACAGCAAAACAGAATTTCTTGTGTTTGTGTAAAAATTTCACTGGCAATGTAAAACAATGAAAATAATATAATTTTTTATTATAAATCTGTAGCAAATGTGTGAGTAGACTTGTGATCAATAATTCATGAACAGTCTACAGAGTGTTCCGTCTAAACCCCACATTAGATTATAAGTTCTAATAAAGATATTTATCTGAAAGTTGGTACTCAGTCATAATCCGTTGAGTTCTGCTCAATGAAAATATTTTCAAGATGGCAGCACTTCCGGTTATACCGGAAGTCGCTATTAACTTTCTTATTTTAAAAGGAAATCTATGTTTTTCACTATATTTTTAGATTAGTTGAGTTATTTTAAGGAAGCTTTTATCAGCCTTTTCTATACCTAAGTTTAACCGTTTTCCGAGATATTTAGGATTTTTGAAAATTTTTGGATTTGCACCTGTCACTTAAAAAATCGGTAACTCGCTTAGTTTTAGACATTTCGAAATCATATCTGGAAAATTAAAAGAGGAGACCTATATCTGTTCCTCAATGTGTTCAAAATTGGAAATGAAATTAATAAACCCAAAAATTTTAAGGTTAAGTTTGGACAACTTCAAGTACCCGTAACATAATTTTTTCAAATGGGATGTCCCAATTTTTATTTTACTAGATGGAGGAAAATTTTGTTCTGCATCGATTTGTATTAGTCTTCCCTATACCTGTCTGTGATAATTTTCAAGTTATGTTGTTTTTTTGTCATTGTAGGAAATTTCTTACTAACCACAGCTATTTTTGCATAGTTTGCCATAAAAATATTTCTGATTAAACTTAAAGATAAACTCTGTTCAAAATTGTGTTATCCACCCCGTGAAAACAAAATAAATTCATTGAATGTTGGTTTAAAAAACTTTAATTTCTCACATTTTTTTCTTTGTTTAAGAAAAGGCCCATGGTTAATGAATTTTTCAATCCGAACAATAAATTATTATAACTTGAAAACTATTAAACATAAATATAAGGAATGTTAATACAGATCGATTCAGAATTAAATTCACTACCAATTAGTGAAATAAAACTTTTGGCATTTCATTTGAAAAAAATTAGTTATGGGTGCTTAAAGTTCTGCAAACTTAACTTTAAAAATTTGAGATTTGTTAACTTTTTTAAAAATTTGAAAACACCAAAGAAAAGATCTAGGCTTCCTCTTTCAAATGAACTTAAAAATATTTCCAGTTTTTGAACTGGAAGGTGCAAATCCAAAAAAATTTGAAAAACCATAAATATTTCGTAATCGGCTAAATTTAGGTAAAGGGAAAGCTTATGAAAACTATCTTAAAATAACTCTAATAATTCAAAAACGCATTAAAAAATATAGCTTTCCATTTAAAATAAGCAAGTTGATAGCGACTTCCTGTATAACCGAAAGTGCTGCCATCTTGAAAATATTTTCATTGAGCAGAACTCAACGGATTATGACTGAGTACCAACTTTCAGATAAATATCTTTATTTATTAGAACTTATAATACTTCTAATGTGGGGTTTAGACGGAACACCCTATAGACTGTTCCAGAATTATTGAATACAAGTTTACTTACACATTTGCTACAGATTTATAATAAAATTATTATATGGTTATGGTTGTACATAAATTTTCAGATGACTATCATCATTAGAACTCCCAATACTTCTAATGTGGGCTTTAGACGGAACAGCCTGTATAAAGTAAATTTAATTGAATTGTGATAAGTGAGTCAAGTAATTAATACTGTCTGGGGTGCTTTTGTGTTTAATAGATGTATTAGTTCTAATAGACATGATATAATGAAATGTAACTGTTGATTTGGAAAAGACATAGTTTCTGTCAGTTGAACACTTCCTTTATCACCAGCATGACCTGTCGATGAAATTGCAACATGTCTGCATTGAAAATGCATTTCTATGCCATTTGGTTCACATTTCAATTATCGCGAGTTTGTTTTTTGGAAAAAAAACCGAGATTGCTTCGGGCAAACTTGTGGGCGGACGTGCTAATTTGCCGAGTATTTTTCCGACAGAATTTCTTAATTAGCAGGCACTAAAGTCATTTGTTTTAATCACCAACGTTTGTGTGACATTTTTATACATCAAAGTTTAATAAAAATATATTCAAGTGCATCGGTAATTAACTGGGTTTATGTTCCAGGAGCAAGTTAAAATATAGTGGGTGCCCTGTTTTGTTTTATTTGATCCTTTTCTTGAATTGTGATCCCGAAGTCAAGTTCGAGAGGTGCGAATATTTGTAAGATGATCGTAAAAGCTCAAGAACACTTTAGACATCCTCGATAAAGATTTCTTAAATTGTCCAGGCGAAACATGTAATTTTATTGAAGCAGTACTCTTAAATGTATGTTTTAAGTCTTATTCTTTGTTTCATACAGTAAACCGGGCAGATGTATGTCGTTAAGTTAAATTTAGGAAGGACGAGCAAAAGATGTAAAACGCGTCACTACATTTTAGTTTTATTTTAATTTTAAAGTAGGTGAAACGGAATGTTAAACATCATATTCTACAAGTCAACAATTATATACACAAATGAGCAAATGAGCTTGCTAGTTGGTTGTTTCTAGCGTCAGCTAATTGTGAATCAGAACGAAGGATAAATTTTCTAGTCGGATAAAAGGCCTTCACCTACTTAATGTTTATTTGGTGAAACTGGATGAAAAATCAAAGAAAAGTCTTGCATACTTAACTCGCAAATATATCAACTTCACAGTAATAGAAATCTGAAATGTGAAGACAAAAAACACGCAGCTTTGTTATCTGTATACTTCCAGATTTAGATGCCATTTTAAATTTATCGCTCGATAAGATGTAAAGTTTGTTTCTATGACCTCATAACAGAAATTTGCATCTCATATTTTATGTTAATTTGCTCAAGAAGTTTTACAGATAAGAGTGCCGAGAGGTTTAAACCTTGTATTTACTTATAGATTTGTTCATTCTTTAGTTCCCTATAGTGTCAAAGGAAACAAAAGGACTTCCGAGCAGATAAAAACCGTAATTAAACTTCACTTTTATGGTAAAGTTAAACATTTTTAGCTAGGTGTAGGTAAGTATTTGATGCGAGATTAATTACTACCGTAAATCTAACGTCTGTAAAGTTTTATGAGGTGTAAAACTGTAATTACCAATCTCTTTTTGCTCTCAGTTTGGTTTTTTTCGCTAACACCCTCAAAAATATTGATTTTAAAGGTGTGTCAGTAAAAGGTATGCACATAGTAACAGTTATTTTAATGACAGCCTTAATTAATCGCCGCCGGATGGATGGTTGTAATTATTGCTTACCGAAGCTTTAGTGAAATAAAAACCGTATTAACACATTATCCGATTGTTGTTTGAGTATACAGTAGGTCATAAAAAATATTTTTAATTTTTAACTGGAATAAAATTCATAACTTGAATATAGCCGATATTGCTGAAAATTCCAGAAACAGCTCGATTTTTGTTTTTTCTTGCCCATCATTTGGTGGATATGGGGCCGCATGAATAAAGTGAAGTAAATGCTTTAACTTGTAATAGTAAAAGATAGACGTAATTTATATTTTATGAGAGAGAAAGAGATAAAGCTATAGTAAAAGCTTTTGCTACATTTTATTCATGCTACCCATGGTTTTTGTTTATCTGCTGTCAAAAAGGCACAGCCACCTCTAACTTTTTTTTCAAATGTAACGGTATGTCAAGTGACACCTCGTGTGAAAGAGCACTTCGAAAGCTATATAACGCACTATTTGTTTTTTGAATTTTCAAAGCCTGTGTGATAAAAAAATAAAAACCAATTTTATAAGTTGAACAGTAATTAATGCAACAAATGTTCAAAATGGTCACCGTTCTTTTCCTGGGGAATAACACAACAATAGCAACATGAATTTCTAACATTTTGTATAATTTCGAGTGTGATTTGCCTAATTTCAACTTATAAAATTTGGTTTTTATTTTTTTATCGCGTAGGCTTTAAAAATATTCAGAAAACAAATAGCGTGTTGTATTGCTTGCGAAATGGCTTTTCAGAAGAGGTATCACTTGATATACCGTTACATTTGAAAAAAAAAAAAGTTAGAGGTGGCTGTGCATTTGTGACAGCAAATAAACAAAAACTATATGCACCAAATGATGCGCAAGGAAAAACAAAAATCGACCTGTTTCAGTATTTTTTACAAAAGTCGCTTATATGCAAGTTATAAATTTTATTCCAGTGAAGGACTACACACTGGTAATAATGTTTTTTCTCACGTAGGCCTTGGTAATATTCAAAAAACCAATAGTGCGTTGTATTGCCTGCGAAGTGCTCTTTCATATGAGGTGTCATTCGACATATCGTTACATTTGAAAAAAAAGTTAGAGGTGGCTGTGCATTTTTGACAGCAGATAAACAAAAATCATTTCTAGCAAATGATAGGCTAGAAAAAACAAAAATCGACCTGTTTTGGGAATTTTCACAAAAATAGCCTATATCCAAGTTATGAATTTTATTCCAGTTAAAAATTCCACTCTGATGTATAATAAATCTTAAACGATTTCAAAAACTCAAAAAAGTTTGGGGTTTTTAAAAATAATATTGTCAAACTTTGTTGCATCTTCAATAAGACAATTACTGATTTTGCATGTCTATCAACCGACCATGGCAAACAAGCTCGTTCATAGACTATCTGTATGTAGATCAAGTGCAATGTAGAATTTAAGGGAGATATGACGTTACGTTTTGCTTCATAATGTAATATGTAAACTCTTATTTGTTTACTACTCGTAGCCAAAGAAAAATTTTAAATTCGAAAAGAGGAACACTAAACATACGACTAAAAAGAAATCAAAACCTTGGTTAAAACAATTTCTCCATGTTATTTAATTCTAAATTAAAAGCTGAACTAAAGAGGTCTTTAGATAGACACCTTTATGGTTAATTTAATACCTTTTTTAATATGGATAAGAGAGAGCACATCAAAACAATTGGCTTTGGTGCAGTTTTAGTTTTTTATTATGTGTATTAGGCAGAATAAATAATATGACTTATTATTATAGTATTATTTATAGGACTACACATCTTAAAATTCAAAAATATAAAAAAATACTGTCTACAGTGAAACATAAATCTTAACATATTATTTTTGTATACAGATTATTCTATTTAGATGCAAAAACAGGTTTCCAGTAGAAAGAAGGGTACTACGATAAATGTAGCTTGAAATTAAGACGATTAAAGTCTCCATTTACTAATATCCTCGCAAAAAACAACTCATTACCTAAGGTAGGTATACCTATAGTTGTTCCAGCGATAAACTGGACAAATTCAAAGCATTCAAATTACCAAAATTAAACAGAAATGATTGAACTTTTCGATGTTTTTTTACGCAAAATAAGAGGTATCTAAAATAATTTACAGACATTTCTTTCTTTCTTTCTCTTTCCATTTGCGTATTTTCAACTACGAATCTATTTATTATTTAATAATGAATTGAGATATTGTGCAAGAAAATGTTATTAGACATTTGTGGTCAGTAAAAAAAACCTGAAAATTGTTGTGTTACACACATAATACATTTAAACAAACTATTAGGAAAATACGAAAATACCTTCGTGAGCATGAACAAATATATCTGCAATGTAGATCGTATCACAGAAGTAATCCAACGTCCACCAAAGCCATGGCACTGAGTTATTAAGTTCCCAAAACACAGCTCTTCCCAGAACAAAAATAACGTTGTACAGCACAGCCAGAGAGACAACCATCAGCCACTGTAACGAAAAACGCTTATTTAGATCAAAATTTCCCGAAGCCATTGCTGAAACTAAACCATCATAAATAAAGTTTCCTCATATTTGGGGTCACAAGTTGTAACCGTTAATTATTAAAATTAAAAATGTGAATACACCACCAGCCCACATCGAAAATATGCAAATTTTACAAATAACCCTTATGGTGCAAACGTGATTACGTTTTATTTTGTCGAAACACATGTAAACAAAGTGCGTTGACACAACTTTATTCGGAGTTGTAAAGGAAATAAAGAGCGGATATGCATACAAATTTTCGCATAGATAATTAGGTCACGTATTTTAAACATCAATATGCAAGTTTTTTCTCTTTGTGTTTCCACGAATGATCTCTAGCGCATTTAATAAACATTAAGGGAAACTAATTGCAATTAAGGAGAACTTGTGACTATAAAGTCGGATCAGTAAGTTTATGTGTGTGCTGGAAATTATTTAATTAAACAGATACTTAAATGGCAGCAGATAGCAATGAATGATTTTTAGCAAAGTGTATGCAGAGATATGGTCGCTTGAAACCCACGCATAACTACACCATTAGTTTAGTTTTTGGTATCAAAAGTGTCACTTAAGGTACTGTCATGAGGCCGGTTTAGATCGGTAATTTTGTTGTAGCCAATTGGATTAGCTTTGAAATTAGGATGGCCTGCCTGAAGGCAAAAGCCATTTAGCGTCAGAAATGCGTCGATAAGTTTTGACCCTCCTATCTATTTAATTTTATTGTTATCAGCTCATGATGTATTAATGGAAGATATGCAGGGAAGGTGGATTAAAAAGTGTTGCTAAAAATTATGTACAACAAATTATTTATGAATATATAATATAAATTTTTATCCACACGTTGAATAGGTAATTTCCGTGTCCGAAAATCAATGGGAAATTAACGGAGATGCCAATTATGCATGGAGTTGCAGACTGAACAAGTGATAATATTCTGTTTATAAATAAATATATTACTATGCTTCCCTTGCTACTGTTAAAATGTATCGCAATTCTACTTTTTACAACTTTTCCATTAAAATAAAATTCGTCTTTTGGAATCATGCTAGTGTAGAGCTGCCAGCCGTCCTTTATTTCAAAGGACAGTCTTTTATTCTAATTAATTATCCTTTAGTCTTTTAGTTTGGATGCACTTACTAGACGTAATTTGTCCTTTAAGTTATTAAAAATTAACTTCCAACGGTTAGATAGATAATCTCGTAAGCAACACAGAAGAATAGAAAAAAGAAGAACAATCTTTAATTTTATTTTTTTATAATTTGATGTTATTTGTTTTTGAGTTTTTCCAAAACCTTTAGAAAAAAAAAAGATTTAGAAAACTTTCATAAATGAGACTTTACAAACTTGCTTAGGCGCTCTCACTCATTTTTGTTTTAAATTGCAACGTCTAGACAAGATACATTTGTATTTATTTCTTGTGAAAGGATAATTTATTGTAAGTAAGTTCATTTCAAACTTTTAGAAAAAAAAATGGCAATAGTGCGATTGCATTGAAAAAGGTCACACATTTAGACTTTATTTATAGAAAGAAAATAAATAAAAGAAATAGTGACAGAAAAATCACTAATTAGAAGAGAAAAACAATTAAGAAAAAGTGACAGCTAAATGAATTTCTATTTTTGACTTGTCTTTACCTACACTTTTATTTATTTCTATCTTGGTAATATGTACTGTCTTCGTGCTTTTGTGGGTAATGAATTTTTCAGAGAGCTTTAAGATTTTCATGAGCGTCTGGTTATTTTTATTAATCTGCGACACAGTTATGAGTATTTCAGATTTTTCGTCAACATATTTTATTTATAAACTTTGTAGAACATGATTTACATACATATGAAATTCCTACAAAAATAGACAACTCCTCCCACCTACATGAACAGAACGAATGGAGGTATTTCTAACTTCAGCTCGACATTCATTTTCACGATAAATCCGAAATAAAGACAACAATGAGCCTATTATAACAACGTAGCCCATTTGTAAAATATCGGCAATTTCTCTTTTGTCCAGTTTATTCACTTCGACTGAACTTTCCAGCAATTTATTCTAATGATACTTCCCTGATCGATGAGGTTAATAACGAGACTTTACTTTCTTTGCAAGAACACATCACGTTCTTGAATTTGCGTATAGTAATTTTTTGTTGGCACTTTGTGAGCTTCGTTAAAAGTTGCAAGTTGAATCTAACTTATAATTTTTTGTTTGGAAAGCAGATAGAGTTATCATAGTTGATCGGAAATAGCATCATTACATGTTCGTTGCGCACTTCTGTCTCTCATCGGTATTTGTTTTCGACAGATGTTATGTTAAAAGTTCGGAATTGGATTCCGTTTTAATTGCGTACATCCGTGGTGCCTTTTGTGATTAAATCAAATGAACGGAAGTTTCCGAAGAATTCAATAAGATCGAGCCAAAACTATTCAAAGTCGTATTATGTCCCGCACAAAAGGTTAACGACGTAGGACCAAAATGACTAAAAAGAAGATAGACCTTATAGTAGGACGGAAGCGCTGGATCAACAACAATCCGGTGACCCCAACAAGTGGGTTCTGGAGTATCCATCGCATCAGCATTTTCATCCTGGTGACTTTTGTCCACGAACCAGTCAGGGGGGTGCGAGTCCCTTCGGGAAAACCGACGGAAACGAATTGCTGCATGGAGGGATGCTGCCACTTGTCTTAACCGCCCTCGCATTGCCGAAAACAGCCTGTTTTGCGGGACATTTTCCTGAAAATCAAAACAAATGCACAATCATAATGAACTCAAGTTTGTTCCTAAAATTGTTATTTTTGGCTGAGTGATAGGTCATCTAGAGATGAAAGGGAGCGCTTTATTTTACGTGAAAAGTTCCACGGTATTGGTGAATAATAATTTACATTCGAACATTAAAAAAAAACCTCTAATTGCTGGTAACTTTTAATTTGTATTAAATTGAGGTTTCAATTCGCTTTCTGAAAACTGATTCTAAAGCTAATAATGAAATTGATTTGGTTCATTTCAAAATAAATCATATTACAGTCAAACTTCGATAACTCGAATAGACAGTTGCCAGCACAATAGTATTAGCTCTTTCAAAACTATGTATAAACGCCAACGTCGCATTTTCTCTCAAAATTAGTTGTTATAAATTATTTACGCACTTCAAAATTAATAGCTAATACAATTTATAGTTTCATTAAGAAATCTAATCATTAATAACTGTTTTACAATCGGTTTAACATTTTTATCAACCTTATTTAAAAAAATAATTTGGTAAAATGCGATGTTGACGTTTACATAGTTTTGAAACAGCTAATAATTTGTTATCAAAAATGAGCTAAAAAAACATAAGTTAATTGTTGCAGTGTTGCAAAATTTAGCATTGAGAATTTCACATTTCAAAAAAACATTCTTTGTCATAACTACTCTGTCTAAACCACACGGAGAATACTGTTTGCTGTTTTATAACTGTAACTGATCACATGGTTTGTCACCTAAAACAGTTATGAATAAAAATGTTAAATAATGACTTATATTGTTTTACTAAAACTTCAAATATGGGTATATCGATAAAAAGATAAATCTAAAGCATAAGCGAACGATTTTTTTTTTTTTTGAAGAAATAGTGGAGGACTGCGATTTTTGTTAGAGAAGCCAACGTTTTTCGAGGTAAAGAGTAAGGCAAAAGTGTTACTGGAACACTTGCTGAGTAAGCAATTGGAGGAGGAGCAAATAGATTTCGTAATGGAGAAGTTAAGTGGCAAAAATCATCTACATCTAATTTTTGTTTCTGATACCTATCGTCTATTTTCAAAACTGTATGCCAAAAATTAATGACAAAATTCGACGGATTAACAATTTATGCACAACCTTCAGTAACCCAAACTCAACTTAACCCTTTCTACTAATTATGTGTTTTTAACTGTTTCCGTTCCATGTAATACAAACTTCACAAATTAATTGAAATCGATTTTTAGAGTGTTTTATGACTTCGTTCCTAATTATATATGATGAAGGTTCTCATAAGGTCAGTCTTCTCATTTCTGAGTGATTGGAAAAGTAGCTAAAATTATTGATTATTTACATATTGTTCATGCAACATTGTACCCATTGTAAAGCAGAATTTTCTCACAGTATGACCTTTATTTCCTTCTTCCCATTATTTATTTTAATTATATTAAATAAATCCCCAAAAAATGAAAACAAAGTTTTCCTTTGATTTAGGAAACAAAATTCGAGTAACGGATCTTATTTATTTCGAAGAAATGTATCTTCTCTTGCACTTGTATGTACCATAAATGATTATTATTTTAATTGCATACGGACCTTTACTAAGTTTCTTTAAAGAGCATCAAGATGATTTATGTCTCAGCTAAAATTAATCAATTATATCATAGAAATAAATAAAGCTTGCTACAGCCATCGACTACAAATGAATGTAAGAACGTCAGTGTCTTATTCTTATTTGAATCATAAAACTTTTGTATTGAAGTGTGTCAGTTAAAGAGATTTATTGCTCATATTTTAGTAGAAAAATGGCTTCCATTAAATGCGAAATTGTGAATGACAAAATGCCAGTTGCAATTAGTTTCAGCGCATATTTGCTATTTTATTTGTATTCTAAATTGATATTTATAATGTAGCTAAAGCTAAATCAATGTTAAATTATTTGGTTGTAATAAAACAGCGTTTGAACAACGTTCCATCTATTAAGATATTATGAATGTTGTATTGGCGAAAGTTATTTGATGTTAATTGTGCGAAGCTCCCGCTGGTTGCCAGATTTTAATCTAATTTCTGAACGAAGTATTTTATAAAAACTTGGCAGAAATGTTTATTGTCTTATGATTTATTATAGCAAGTATTTAGCTCTTAGTACTCCATGAAACCTTGAATCTTAGTTTAGAATCGATTTGTCTCGATAAACTGGCACTTGATAACTTGTAATGAGATCAGTTCGCACACTTTTGATCTTTGGGGGCAACAGATGCGACATTTGATACGCTTCAATATGAAACCGAAATCATGCAAGATAAATATAGAAGCTTATTTGCCAATTTAGCCCTAGAACTAGCTAAATTAAAAGCAAGAGATACGTGTAAATTGATTTTCATTTGCATACCGACGCGTTCACGACATGAATAAAATTCTGTTCTACATGAATATTCTTTCCGGAATGACGCAGTTTTGTTAAAATCCGAATTTTAATATTTTATGAGGAAGTGACATGTCTACAATCTTGTTAACGGCATTAAATGCTCAGAATTTTCCAAAACGTTTTATTAGTATTCAAACAACGGCCACTGTCTATTTAATGATAAAAATGCTTGCGGTGCATTGCAATATTAAACAGCCATCTAATCCGACTCGGAAAATGAGGAGAATTTGTTTTCATTTCAATCTCAGAAGCTTCTCGTTTATTATTATTTTACAAGAAAAAAAGAATTGCGAAAGGTTTCCGAAATAAATGATGTTGCCGTGTTAAATTCTAGTTTAGATACAGACCGTTTGGGGAAAATACTCACAAAAACTTAAATTGGTCAAAGTTAGCGATCCTCAACTTTTCTCCAGTGACATACGTTTTTGTAAATAGGAATATTAGGTTTTACGAGGGCTACTGACCTCGTTACACCCAATGGTGCATTTTTTTTATAACGCTTTCGGAAGCACTTTTATTACCTATTATAAGTGACATTTATTTTTAATTTTATAGCATAAATCTTGATTTAATCCAAAAAGGCTGATTCTTTATGGGGGCAATTTTTTTCATTAATTCATCAGCTCGTGTCTTAATTAAGTTATTTCATTTGACTCGTGGTGATAATTGCCGTGGTTTATAAATAATTTATCGTTTTGGGTACACTTATCCTTGGAGCGGCAATTATGTTACGTGTCATATGAAACGTGCTAAGGATTGATTCATCATTTATTTCTGCCCTTATAAAGCTTTTCAACTTTTTACAAATCTAAAACTAAAATAAAAGCCTAAAGGAGCATTGTCGGTAATTAGTTTTTAATAAAGCAAAGTTTTGGCGTGACCCAGATTATAAAACGCTGTAAGCTTGACACCATCCTTGAACGAAACTTTATTTGCTGTTAAATCAGATTTAAAATGCTCTGCTTATTTGAAATTTGAATCGCTGTATTCAACATATCAGACGCAGAAATTGATGCTACACAAAAAGGTAAGGTAATTGAAATACACCCGTATCTATAGGTATTTTATCGCAAAATTGAAAATTAAAACGAGTTCAAAGACAGACATTTGCACTTTTCACCTTTAGGTTTTTCGCTAAAATTAAAATTGTATTGACTGAATTGTTCCAAGACTCTATTTTTAGTTACAAGACAAAATCTGGCTGAAAACATAATTTACTGTCGGAATTTCCTCTGAATTCGATTTTAAACCATCGATGTCAATTCTACTTTGTTGTCTCAATCGAAAGTGGCAAGGGATTCAACCTAAACGCTTTACAAATTGGAAATCACATTGTATTCAAATATTTCCGAAATAAACTTGTAAATTTATTTGTCGGCGTGAATCACGGTTATTGTTCAAAGAAATTAATTACACGTTTGGAGTGAATTATTCTAATCCGAAACACCGGCTTAAAAATTAGCAAACGCACATTTCGCCTAAACCCGTTGCAGAAGCTTAACTTTGAATGAATGCAGTTTGTAAACCCACGTGGTAAACTTCTACATCCTAGTTAAGCCGACAGATAGACACCACAACTTGGCATAAAATTCTTCGTAGGGGTTACTAGATTGAGTCGATAAATTGCCAAAAATTATAACCCTCGAATCAATTTTCCGCAGAATAAATTTTTAAAAAATGGCAGTAGAGTAGATTAAGTGCGATGTTAGCAACTTTTTTCAATTTAAAGCAAGTGAAGTGAATCGATTTAGAAGTTTTAAGAAAACTTTTGCATGAATTATCCAAGTTTTTGAGGAAATGTTTTTCAGTGGTTATTCCACTCTGGCACTTTCACTTACCCTTACATTTTCAGTAATGTGTAGTTTAACTGTCACCATCTCATTTTAGTTTTCTTAAAATTGGAAATTTTTAACACTTGAGCTAACAAACTGTCACCAAGAGAGACATTGTGGTAGCAGCAAGCTTCAGAGACTGACAAATTTGTATCACGTGCGGGCTAATATATTTCTAATTGCAAACACGTTTTGTTTATGCGACTTTTTAATAGTCTCACGTAGCAGAATTCATTTAATTACATTTTGGTTTCCATTTCAATACTAGACTCCAATATAGTTTCAAAGTGTTGGATATGTCGAATGTAAGCACTAGGAATATTAATGCTGGCGAGAAGCCACCTATTTGATATTTCATAACCACAACTTGTGGTAAACTAACACAACAACCACCGCTATTTTACGGACAAAATCCTTTTAACAATACATAACGTGAGTACTGCATTCTAACAAACCGTTTGGTAAGAAAATATTTCTAGAATTTCTTGTGTCGGAAACCCTAATACACGTCAAATGAAACAGAACGGAATCAAGCTTTATTTGACAGATAGACAGTGGTAGCGATTGGGAAAGCTGATATTAATTAACCAAAGTTCTTGGATTGCAATAATAATGGGGGTCTGGAACTGTTTTTGCTTGAGATTAAATTAAGTTTTGACTTGTTTAAAAATTAAGTCAGTAACGAGATAAGGAACAAACTGTAGTTTCATTTGGTTGACTTTTGTCATTCCCTTCTTGTACCAGGTTACGTTTTACACGATCCTGAACACAAAGAATTCTACGTTACTCTTATTGAAGGGCTGTTCACTTAATCCACATTTACACATTTTTTGTTCCACACTTCAGTCTTTATTATACTTCAAGTAGATATTCAATAGCACAAGGTAAGATAAAAATCCTTTGGAATCAAACTCCGACCGTTTTTTGCAATCAATTCTTGTTCATGTTTTTACGAAGGA
Organism: Tribolium freemani; assembly: GCA_939628115.1. Taxonomy (NCBI): domain Eukaryota; kingdom Metazoa; phylum Arthropoda; class Insecta; order Coleoptera; family Tenebrionidae; genus Tribolium; species Tribolium freemani. Next base: position 9,618,775 of record OW626785.1, on the reverse strand, counting down.
TAATCAGACTTGTATTAGTTTTATTTCATTTTCTATGTTGAACAGAATGATGAGTCAAAATTAGATCTCTGAAAACTATTTTAAACAATATTTTAATCATCTTTGTTCTGGTTCAAGATGCTGTGAATTTAAAAGCTGTGTAACATTTTAAAAAGGAATACCTGAGAGGCATGTGTAATAACAAACTAATAAAAAAAAGTAAAAAAAAAATATATTCTAAATAAATGTCTTACAGTAGGAATGTTAAACATCCAAAGATACATATTACATTGTGACTTGTTTAAAATAAAAACATTAAACACGTATATAACGAAAATTCGATCAAATGTTAATTAATAGTCAATTTAACTAGCGAGCGTAATATTAATCAAAATTAACAAAGACGTAACTTAAGCAGTAATCGATAATATTTATAAGTGATAAAAATTCATCATTATTTGCGAGTGAGAATTTTGACCCACGAGTCCGCTTGATATACGACATTTTATCTTATCTTATCTTATTTTATCTTATACCATTGTACATTATACCATTGTTTTCGGTGAGAGAAATAAAATTTCTCTCACAAGAGAGATAAAGCTATCAGATTCACTGTCAGATTTAGCTTTATCTCTCTTGTGAGAGAAATTTGATTTCTCTCACCGAAAACAATGGTACGTGTATAATGTACCTAAAAAACTGCACCTGTAAGATAAATATGTTTGTTTGTTTATTTATATCTTTATTAACTAGTTTTCTAACATATTTGACATTCAAAACTAACCCATTTTTCGTTTATAATTTCGTAATTCAAACGATAAGTTTTGATGATACGTTGTGTAAAAAACAAAATAAGGACTCGACAAATAAACAATTTGTCTTAGTATCATTGTTACTTATTTAGTTTAATTACATCTCGTTTCAAAGAATTGCTTTATTTTATTTAACCTAAAATTATTTTAATTACTATGAATGTCTTAATTACTCCATTATTTTAAAAGTGTATCGTGAAATACAAAGTAGGAAAAGAAAAGAAAATGCAAAGAACTGTACTGTATACATTTTATACCACCACATATTTGGGAGTATATTTAGACAAACGGTCTTATTCACACCGTCTTATTACAAATTCTAAAGTCAGTTTACACTAGAGGATTGTCCTTAATTCTCGACTAAATTCTGATGGTGCTTAAATTTACATAAACATGTATCACCAAAAGAGAAAATAAAAATGTCTTTGAAGAGCTTTTCATTCCAAGTGACCCTTTTATGATTCGTTCCTATGGTAAAAAATAAGCAAACATTGCTTTAATTTATATTTAAAAAATATGACGATTTATGCCTGAAGTGATTTACGTGAATGGCTGCAATTAATTCTGTCCCATGGAATAGTAATGATTGATTAACCTTGTTTCCTCTTGATTCAACACAGGATTCAGCAATGCAAATATTGTTGTATCGAATTAGTGCCAAAATGGATAATGATTAATTCTTGTAGTGATAACGTAAGAAAGTTATCAACGACCAGCTGCAGTTTTCAAAAAATTTCATTTTTTTTTCACAAATACACAAATTTAAAATTTAGTTTTCCTTTTCCGTATTCACGTGAATTGTATTGACTGAAGCTAAACTGTTTGAGATAGTTATGTAATATAAAATGTCAATTGCAATGGGGTCTACAAGGTTTTAAAACATTTATCGATTCCGCCAAATCAAAGGCAAGATCATCTTTTCATTTCTAGATCGCCTGCAAGCACTTTTTACTCTTTTCATAAGACGGTTTATGACACTTTCTATACAGTTACACACACAGAATAAAATTTCAGTCTTGATACTTCGAGTGGGTTTTATTTTGCGGTAACAGCAACTTTAACGTTATTTACACGCAAGCGTATCGTAAACCGAATAAACAAACAAAATAAAAAACACCTTTTATTGTAATATTAACACTGCACGTAAAAAAACGCTCCTCTAACTGATTGTTTATCATTTGTAGTGTTTATGATTCTCTCAACAAAACCTTTTTGTTATTGCTAATTAAAGAATTTCAAAAACAAAACTCATAACGCGTAAATTGAGTAATGTGCTTTCTCCGTCTTAAAACATCAAATGCAGAACGTTAAAGATACGTAATGAAAATACTTTACAACGCCTTGAGTACGTTTATGAGATGTAATGTAATCAAAACAACCATAATATCATTCCTTTCTGTGTTTTATTCAAGAAAAATGACTTTCCTAGTCCTGTAAATATCGATTTTGTCTTGTTTGAGTCGTTGGCTTGCGTTGGATATAGGTATTTATTATTATCGATTTCTGGACCATTCATTTTAATTAGACTGACAGCCGAAAGGCTCCTAATTAGATTTTGGGTTATGATGCTATTATTTAACTTTTCGGTATACCATCATAAGCGTCTTAATTGTTTTTTTTTAACCATGTCATTGGTATTTATGCAATTTCTAATACTAAATGGTTGTTTATTTATTTTGGTAAACTGATTCAGTAACTGGAAACAAAAATAAGTTATAATTATTTTAACACTCAGTGTGAGTTACAAAAATATTAGTTCTTCAAAGCGTTTGTAAGTTTCGTAAAATATCACAATACACGTAAAATGACGCATTTTTTGTGTAAGGAACGTTTTCCATAAATTTCACTCTGATAAGAAATTGATTTTTCTTATTAGTTGTGTAAAGGACAGCCAATCAAATTAATACTCGGAGAATAATTTGGTTTTTGCACGTATAAGCTGTTTCAAAACTATAAAAACGCCAACGTCGCATTTTCTCTCTAAATTAGCTGTTATTAATTTTTCATGCACTTCAAAAAAATCATAGCTAATGTAATTTATACTTTCAATCAGAGATCTAATCATTAATAGCAATTTTACAATTTTACCAATACAACAACAGCAATTTTACCAACACATAATTCATGCACTTCAAAAAAATCATAGCTAATGTAATTTATACTTTTAATCAGAGATCTAATCATTAATAGCAATTTTACAATTTTACCAATCTTATTTAAAAAAATAATTCGGTAAAATGCGACGTTGGCGTTTTTATAGTTTTGAAACAGCTAATATACTACATTTCAAACCAATAAATTAATAATAGTTATTTATTGTATAAGGGTCTTACAATGTATTTTATCCCCGCAAAGGTTTAATTAAGGGGATAAAATACGTGTAAGACCCATATGCAATACAACGTTTTCTCCACAGTCAGACAATAAAGACTAAATCAATATTTTAAAAAATTTTTATTATACGTTTTGAAGTGACATTTGTCGAATTAATTTTTATTCGGCCTATCACGAGACGATTTTTCCATAAGACCCCTGTGTTTTATGGATATCATAAGACGTCTCCTAGTAGTGGTATTATGACCTAATAATAGACTGGCTGTGGATAATAGTATATTATGATACGAGTTTTATAAGACGCATTTTGTCGCACGCACGGAATTGTGGCACGACGAGCGCAGCGAGTAAGTCATAATGGAGTAAGTGCGACAAAATGCCTTATAAACGAGATATCATACACTATTTTTTCTACTTCGCACCTTTTTTGACAAAAAAATTCAATTTCGAAATTTAGGGAATTTTGTGGCAGTTGACAGCATTTGCGTGGGTCATGAAATTAAATTAATAATGTGGATCGTCATTAGTTTATTCGTAAAATGTATTCTGAAAGTGTCCAAGACGTTTTGCAATGTATCTACCCCTCAACAAATACGGGCTTTTGTGGCAAATACGCGGAATTTGAAAATTGGCCTAAGGAGAATGGAATCTCAAATTACTTACATGCACTGGCTATTGAAGTCATGTTTGTACACTACTCGAAAGGTGTTCGAAGGGACTACGTATCAGGGATGGTAGAAAAGCCTCTAAAGGTCCGAATTTGATTCATTTGATCAAATTATCACTTGAAACAGGTGCCGATTGACACTGACAGTTCTCTCAGATAATTGTCAAAAAACTAGATTGCCATCATTTTCCAACTAAATTACCCTGGTTTTTAGTGTAATTATTACAGCACTCCGTTGGATATGACCTCAGTACGAAACAAAAGTAGAAAAATAAAATTTAATGTAATTGCAATTTTGGTGGATGCGCCGGGCTAGCGCCATAGTTCCAAATTTAATTCTTCACATATGAGTGAATTTATTTTTTTTATCTTTGGTAAACTAAAACTTGCTAAACTAAAATAAATACGTAATAAATGCAAAAAAAAAATAAAAAAATTGTATTTTTTAGAAAAAGCTTTTATAAATTTTAGAATCCTAATTTGTAAGCAAAAATATTCTCCTCTGATAGAAAAACATTATTTTTTTCTTTTTAGTGCATCTTTTAAATAAAAGCTTTTTTATTTTTGCTTTTTAGTCTTTACTTCTAAACATCTTTTTCTCTGAGATTTAGTTTCGCTGTATTATTGTAACACCATTATTTTGCTAATTTGTGCAAACTAGTATAGCTGTATGTGATAGAAAACAGCTGTTAGCATTTGAAAGCACACCCTAACCTCTGTTCTGTGTCTATCGTCCAAGATAAATGAAAACAGTGACATAAGCAACGTAATGAAAATTATTGGGTATTAATATATTTCCCAATGACCCACATACCGTTTATGTTGGTATAAGCTACGGTATGTATACATCGAAAACCCCTTTGTAAACATAACCTAAAACTTCAAAACCCCATTTAACTCCTTTAGGGGGTATGTAACTACATGGGATTGCATTGTCACGCAGATTAAGTAAGTATGCAAAATTTCACTTCATTGGGACAATAGAAACCCTTTCAAATTTGGCTCCGAAAATATGAAAACAGACAGACAGACAGACAACATTGTGAGTTAAATAAAAGCTCTTAATAAAAACGTGACGCAACTTTGCAGTTTTAGTAAAGTTATGAGGGGCAGATTCCAAGTTGAGTTACGACTGACGCAAATCGTGATTGACATAGCAACGACACAAATCTAGCAATGTCATTCGTTGCTGCTATGCAACTGCGACCCGCGCAACTTTGCGACCAAACTTGAAATCAGGCTCTTAGATTTTTACATAAAAAGAACACATAATAGGTATGTTTTACAACTCTGTTTAACTTGATAAAAATTTTCCAGAATTACAATTATATTCGAAAATGGTTAGAAATGTGAGCTATAAAAAATTTTGATTTACAAAGCGTTTGCAAGAACTTTTTTTGTAAAGCTTAAATGCTCATAAAGATCAGCTGCATCGTTTTTTGGGCATACGCCCATTAGATTTTTTTGATCATTATTTATACGTATGAAGCGTCTTTTCTCATTAAGAATGAAATTTTTTTAATATTATTTTTCAAAGTTTCATTTCGTTAAAATTTTCATTTTACAAGCAGTTTAATTTTTCTCAATAGTTGTGCAAACGACAGCCAGTCAAGTCAACACTCGGAGAATAATTTTCTTTTAATATTTTTTAAATCACAAAATTAATAAATAGGATTAGGTGTGATTGCAATTTTGTTAGATGCTCGACGGTAGCGCAATTTACTTTAATTACAATACTAGACTTTACATTTACTCAGTTACACAATATTTAGCAATTAGTACATTTTTTACAGAACGTTTAAACAAAAAAAAGTAAATAATTTGTGAAGAAATCGTTACTTTTACAACAAAAATTGGACGAACATTATTGAATATAAAAGGAAATTTTTCGTACAGAATATTAGGGCACAGAAATTCACACAAAATATCATCATAAGCATCAATGAAATTATAAAGAACATAAAATACAAAACAAATCGAAAGGTAAACTCGCCTAGTTTTCTAATCAAAAAATATACTGCACAGCTTCAATTATCTCAATGAATGTTTTGTAAAAAGATGATTATACGAGTAGAATAAAAAACATTCGTACTCTAGTAGACATAGAAGGCACAAGTGTAACAAATAAAGTTTTTAGTGTTGTAATATATTTCTAAAATGTTTCCAGTACTTCCTAATAGAGCAAAGAACTTTATTAGCTTTCGTAGTAAAATATTCATAGTGATAGTTAAATGATAATTTGTAATCCAAATAAATACTAAAAACGACTAAAATTTTTTGATAGTAAAACAATTATTAAAATTATTAACAATACCTACTACATAATATCCAAAAAGAATACATTGTGTTTTAACACTTACTATAACAACAATTTGTCATAAATGGTTGTAAGCGATTGGCTGTGTGTAAATTGTGTAAGACATCACGTTACAAGTTAAATTCTTACGGAGCAGTTTCTCTCAGTAAAATAAGACTTGAATAAATTTTTTTTTTGGTACACGCTTTCTAAAATGGTTACTTTGGGAACTGCTTTGACTCCGCAAAATATCATTTTAAAGGACAAGTACTTAAAGTCGTCATAGCAACACTTTGCGGACTATAATTTATTTTTTCTATTTTGGTTTCGTACTAAAGCCATTACGCTACGCCATTTGCGTATCGTAATATCCAACGGAGTGCTATAATAATTACACTAAAAACCAGGGTAATTTAGTTGGATAATGATGGCAACCTAGTTTTTTGACAATTATCTGAGAGAACTGTCAGTGTCAATCGGCACCTGTTTCAAGTGATAATTTAATCAAATGAATCAAATTCGAACCTTCAGAGGCTTTTGTACCATCCCTGATACGTAGTCCCTTCGAACACCTTTCGAGTAATAACAAACATAACTTAAAAAGCCAGTGCAAGTAAGTAATTTGAGATCCCATTCTTCATAGGTCAATTTCCAAAGTCCGCGTATTTGCCACAAAGCCTGTATTCGTTGAGGGGTAGATACATTGCAAAACGTCTTGGACACTTCCTGAATACATTGTGCAAATAAACTAATGACGATCCAAAGTATAAATTTAATTTCCTGGCCCGCGCAATTACTGTCAACTGCCACAAAATTCCCTAAATTTCGAAATTGAATTTTTTTGTTAAAAAAGGTGCAAAGTAGAAAAAATACTGTATGATATCTCGTTTATAAGGCATTTTGTCGCACTTACTCCCAATTCTGTGTGTCCGACAAAATGCGTCTTATAAAACTCGTATCATAATATACTATTGCGGACTCAAAATTGTTTATTATTTGACAAAATAATGATTATTGTTTCAATAAATCAATCGTTGCTATGACTATCGATCGACTGCACTTATGATGAGGGTGGATTGAAAATGTAAAGAATTTTAAACAATTTTGTTGTTTTATTTTAGAGAGCTGGTATCAAAAAAGTTTGTATGCAACACTTCCGCAAAATACAGGCTGTCCCAGAACTCGCGCCCCAGAGAAAAGCAGAGAAATAGTCATATTCAGACGAATAAATAATCCTAATGACAAAATTTTCTTTTTTTTTTCTTCAACGGTATTCAAGAAAAGAACAGTTTAAATTCGACCAATCAGAGCTTTTTTAACCATCTAGGTTATTCCTCATAATTGTTGCTAGGTTGCATATTTTATTACCTTTTCAATAAACTGGTCGACTGTAGAACTTTTGAGAAACGTCAGCAAACGTTAGTAGCATGTTAGTAGTGTGAAAATTTTAAGAGCACTTTTGTTCTTTAGTACTGTTTAGTACCGCCATCGAGCTCAACCGTACTCTGTCTTGATGTATTCTGCCGGAGATTATGTGGAAATGTTGATAGTTTAGAAAAAATGTGGATAGAGTCCTATTATTTGTGCTACAGAAACGGCAACGGCAACGCTTTCCTGAAGGGAATCATCCTTATCACAAAGTGATTCTCAATAAAGTTATCTCACGAACAAGGGAAACAGGTCAAGTTGTACCAAATAGAAAGGAGATCGGTGTGGTTCGCTCAGGACTGTTCTCACTGTTCAAAATTTTTTCAAAAGTGCATTTTGCTGTCACGTATGTCATTTGTAACGACATTTTTAAAAGAGAAAACTGTTTTGGGGCTAATATTTCTACCTTCTAAGTCATCGTAACAGTCCTAATACAAGTTCTAATTCTTGGGAAACGCTTCAATTTGTGGCTTTGGTACTAAAATGTCAAAGACTGTCAAATATTAAAAACAGACGGAGGGACGGAGGTTATGTCGTGTTGTTGATTCACACCATATTCACACTGCCCCGACCAGATGATATTTTAGATGCGTTTGCAAAAGCTTAGCAACCAATTTTATTCACATTAACACCTTGAGTTCCCTTTCTGGGATTGGTGGTTCTTAAACTCTTAAAACCTCGTTATGAAAGCCATTAATTTTTCTTCGTTTGCACTTTTGGAATCTACATTGTCGTCGGCACTTGTCAGTTTTCTCTGGGGCGCGAGTACAGGGACAGCCTGTAGTTTTAGAGGACTCATCTCATTAAAGACTCGGCTCCTTCGTCGCCTCGTCCTTAATCCGATTCGTCCGTTAAAACTCAATTTTGCGGACTTGTTACATAAATAACTATAATTAGATTTTTCATTTCATTAATCTTATTTTGTCCTTTCAAATTCTAACGATTAATGTACAATTGTAACAAGGTTTTGTAGAAAATTAGTTTCAGTAAAGCTTTTCAATTTAAAGCAGTTTTAATTTTCTCAATAGTTGTGCGAACGACAGCCAATCAAACCAACATTCGAAGAATAATTTCCTTTATACATTTTTAAAGCAATAAATTAATAAATAAAATTTGGAGCAATGACAATTTTGGTGGATGCGCCGGGATAGTACAAAACCCTGTGTCTCACTGAAGGAAATACCTGCAGCGGTTGTGTGAAGGGAGACTCGGAGGGACTTTGGCATCTCTCCGAATAGGGCGTTTGCACCCGGACTTCCGCCAAGACGTCTCTGGAGCCGTCTCGCGAGATAGTCGTGCTGAGTTCATCTCTCGAAAATCCTCGACTTATGCCGTCCTTTTGAAACGCTGCCGAATTGTATCCGGAATTGAGCGGATAACTGGCACAGTTCAGTCCGTCCCTGCACGGTCCAGGCCCGCAATTGGCTGACTGTACTGTGAAAACGGAGCCAGGTCGCCTACGTGGGTCACCTCTGGCGGCGGCCATCACATAGCTCCACATTGCAGGGCATCGCACGTTTTCGCTCTCCTGAAACAACAAACAATACGCTCGACTTTTTGCTGAGATGATGTTTGCGATTGCTGCTATGGGGCGGAACGTCATGGAAAAATTAATTGCTGGACCGCTGCCATTTTTCTCTTCGATTTTGAACGTTTTAGCATTTTGTTGGCTGGCTTTGGCTACAAAACCAAATAAAGTGAAGCTTTAAGTTTTATCAATTCACTGGCCTGCAGCATTTATCAGTTGTCAAAAGTTTTTTCATCAATTTTTAACAATTGGGTTTTGTTGATTTTACTGGCCTATGATGGTCTTCTCTATACAAACAGTTTACGTCCGTGTTGGCACAAGAGATTTCAATGGTTTTGGAGGTATTAGCGCTGTATTATAACAACCTCTTGTTAATTTCGCTCTGCTCTATTCTAATGACGATGAAATGCGTATTTACGTTGGTGGTATGTACATTCATGACGTCAAATATCCTGATTTCAAAAATTCGAGTTAATTAGTAATTATATCCGTATTTAGAGAAAACAAACTTTGCAAACAAAACTGAAATATTAAGCTCCTTAGGTACGTGTTTACTTTACGGGTTGTTGTTGTTTTCGAACAAAATTTTTAACACAGAGTCTACATTCAGGGATTCAAAGTCAAAACTCCGATTTAGGCACATAGTCTTGATTTATGGAATACGGGCAAAGATTGTATCGCTGTTTTATTGAAGTTGTAGGAAAGATCTTAATTGTGTTAGTGCGAGATTTCGGAGCAAATGTCATTTGAAACTTTTCCCATCAGGAGGCGTCGAATTTGAGAAAAATCTACTTAACAGGTAATTATGCAGTTTAGCTCACTGTGTCATTAATTTGCAAAGTAGAACACTGGTGATAGGGTAAATGGCGTCAAAAGTAACTTATTTATCATCGGCTTGATTGATTTGTTTGAAAGGGAGCGTAACGTAATGGCGTTAATTAATCACAAAAAATTTACGCCGCAATATGATTTTTTAATTTCGTTCCATTAAATTTGTAAATCATTAGACACAATTATCTTTCGAGGTATTTTGCAAATCTGTGACCCTAATTCAGTGACGGTTTTCCGCCATGGGCTTTGTAGTAATGCAATTTAAAGCATTCTGTTTATTTGAGTTTTAAAGCGCTTCGGGAAATTCTCTTAACTGAAATTAATTTTTCTCATTTAATATTGTGGTCGACATGACCTACCTAATGTAGAAAATTCTTGTATAAGTAGCTTCAATAGAATAACTTTCTCACTTGTGTAAAGTGTGCAAGAGTAAAGAATGCAAAAACTACTCAAATGTGGCAAAATTATGCCTAAAATGTCTCTAGCATTTTAATAGTTTTACTTAATAACACCGCCTCCCTAATGAAATGTATCAATATCCCGCCTGGGCATTTTGTAAAAAATGCATTGAAACTGTGATTCCATAATTCCGCGCCAATTTTTAAACGCAAGAACAACGAAACACGAACCAACTAAACCAATAAAGAAAAACGCAACTAACAAAATCTCGCGACAGAAAGGATACAACAAAACACCATATGTAAGAGATATTTTGAAGTTTTGAAAAACAATTTACCGTCAAGTGCAGGACGTGTCAAATAGTCCGCGCAAACTGTAGCGCTGACGGGAATCACTTGAACTTGACTAATGCCCAGGCGAGATAAAGTGTCATTCTATACAGAGGGCGATGCTTAATAATAATAGAAAAGTAAATTTTGAAAAGTTATTTTTCTTTCTAGCATTCGATATGATAAGGCATTTCAACAAGAACTAATTAATTATTATTCTGACTTACAAGCGGAAAATATTTCATATTTTTTTTCCTTTTACCTCAGTAAAAACAAGAAGACCTTGCAGGGTTGAAATTGTTTTTTAAAGTTTCGATGGTCAAATTGTGCTATTTGTTTATTGTTTTATGTGGTAATTTTTTACATGTGATACTTTTTTGTAAATTAAAAAGGCTTCTGTCCTGTGCAAAAAGTAATCATCTCAGGTATGTACCGCACCTCTTATCTAGTCATTATTTATTTAGCACCTATACGATTTCTCGCTGTGATCCTTTAAGGATAAGAAGACCTTAAGAGGCTTAAAAATGATTTCTTAAGCTTTGAATGCTCAAACTGTGCAATTTGTTGTTTTTTTGTGATGTATAAATAAATGTTCAGTTTTTGAATTTTTTTTGTGTGAACACGTTTACGTGTATAATTTTCAAATTTAGAAGAAAGCGTTTGGCTGTTAATTTTAGAATCCAAGAAAGCGAACTTTAAAACAGATCATTGTAAAAAAAAGATTTATTTTGGTTACTACATATTTATTTTAAAAGTATGAGACAGTTTTCCTCACAAAGAGCTTATTGGCTTCATTTTATTTTGACTAACTGTTCAATTAGTATTGATAAATTATCCGATTAAAAAGGTATACCTACTATAATTTAACAGTTTGGGCACATTACATTATTAAATGTTTATCAACAAACAGAAATAGAATAACACAGGTCAACAAAGGTTCGGTTAGTTCGGTAACATTGATGAAAATTTGGGCAATAGTACAAAGCGATCAAAAAGTCCTTCTATGCATAGAAATTAAAGGACGTATGAGTCACGTTTGAGGTAATTCCAGTTTAAATTTTGACAGCTGCTGAACTAATAACATGACACCGAACACATGATCACAAATAATACGCCTACTTGATAGAAGGACTTTTTGATCGCTTTGTAGTTTTTTACTTCCTAAATAACAAAATGCATTTTGTTTTTTGAGAACACGTAGTTTATTTGTAGCATTTTCTACAAATTTCTACCAATAATTTATTTAATTTTGATATAAGTCCAGTTCTTAACTTATTAAGAGCTCAGACCAAAGTAGTATGCCTTGCTATGGTTACGCAATTGTTTATTCATTGTTTACTGGACACTTCAGTCTGTCAATTTCAAATAATTACCACTAGTCACCAAAGGTATGTTATTTTGAAAAATGTCCCTAAAAATTACATTTTCTGCATTCCCACTTGAACAAGAGGAAAAGCTCTATCAAAAAGATAGAAGAAAGCTATCAGGAGCGCTAGAACTCTTCCATGATGAGCGATTATTGTTGGGTTTTAAAACGCGATAGTAAAGTCCTTAAAAAAAGAAAATGTTGGGATTTCACTCTTTTATCGTAATATACGCGTTGGGCGAAAGTCTGGAACCAAGCGTTTTGTGCCTAAACTATGTACCTTACGAAAAAACTATTTAGTACATCTTCAACTACTTTAAAAATGTGGTCATTTTTCAAGAATAAATTTTTTCGAAATTCTTTTTAGTTTTCGAGTTATTCAAAAAAAAATTTTTTTTTCAAATGACACCCTACTACAGCAATTTTTTTGGTAAAAGATTAAGCTCTAAAACCAACTTCTATTTTAATAAAATTAATTTTAAACCAGTGGTTTTTCTTAAGTAAATTATTAAAGTTGCGTTCCGAGCTCATTACGAAGGTTTTTCGAACTTGGCCGAAGTGGTTGTATCCATGGATGTTTATAATTGCGAAAAAATTTACGAATCAAATTAGTGGATAAAAAACATCCATGGATACAACCACTTCGGCCAAATTCGAAAAATCTTCGTATTGAGTTCGGACCGCAATTTTAATAATTTATTTTTTAAAAACCACTGGTTCAAAAACAATATTATTAACTTAGATGTAATTCCTAAGGCATAATCTTTTCCCAAAAAAATCGGCATAGTAGGGTGCCATTTGAAAAAAAAGTTTTTTTTGTAGAACTCGAAAACTAAAAGAAATTTCGAAAAAAATTATTCTTGATAAATCATCACATTTTTAAAGTAGTTGATGATGTACTAATTAGTTTTTTCGTAAAGTACATAGTTTAGACACAAAATGCTTGGTTCCATACTTTCGCCCAACGCTGTATGATTTTTTAATGTTCCTAAAGTTAGTTTACTAAGTTATTGTATGGTCATAATAAAATAAATTAAATAGTTGAATTACTTTCAGTACTCTTTTGCTTTAACATGGGTGTCAGAACGAAATTGGTAACATACGAATGATGGGACATTTTTGTAAAATTTTCGAAATCAGAGTGAAAAATCATAAACTTGAAAGGTAGTTTAATCAATGTTACCGAAAGTTTATTCAAATTTGTTGACCTGTGTAATTTTCTAATGTATATTTTGACTCAAATACAACGCTAGCCGGATTAATAAACTGTGCTTTTTAAATTTCTAAGTACTTTCGTCGAGAGCAGCAAAACAAAGCTTTAATATTAGATTATCTCCTACGAACACTTGTGCGGTCTATGTTTTTAATGAGCACTTAAATCGGGATAAAGAATTTTTTGTGGCAGTAGTTGTAAATATTTATTAGGTAAATACATACAAAGGAGGATTTATCATCAAAATTATGACAAAATGTTTCCGCAATTTGGATGTTAGGATGTTAAATAAACAATCGTGGGCCAGTCCGGTCTTCCCACTCATTGTCATTTCCGTTTCCTCCCTTTGCAATATTACATTTCCACTCTGTAAAAAGATGAGACATATTTTCCCGGCGTGAAACCCTGGAAAACTAATCTTTACAGATTTCTTTTAAAAAATTGATAGTTACTGATTTATAGTCATTTTCAATTACTTAAGTGATAAGATAATTTAGTTTAAAAATTAAAACGGGCGTTATAACTCATCTCGCAAAATAGTAGAGTCATCAAATTTATCTTATACGAGCAACATGGGTGTCATCTTTCATTTCAGGAATTTCGCTACATTCGAACAAAGTACGAACTGGAGTATAAAATTAATCTGTCAGACAGTGGCAATAAATCACGCAATTCCGGAGAAATAATAATCATTTGCTCTAATTAAAGGGTAATGAACGGTTTTTTCCAGTGTTTGATATTAACTTTTACCATTTGTGGGAATGAATAACACGCCCTACACAGCTTCGGTTTATTCTGACTATAAAGATACACAAAATAAATTTGTTTTGGTAATAGCTGTTCAGATTCGGAGGAATAATTGATGTGCAATCAAGTTTTATTTATTAGATAATAGATAAAGCCAATATCTGATAAAAAATTAAAAAACTGGCCATTATATTTACCAATTCAAATGAGGCCGAAATTTTTATTACTGGATCAAGGTTAGGTAGTTAAGGAAAATTCGGCAAAGTTTTTTAGGACACGCATAGTTGTTTACAGCATTTATCTCAGTCCGAAAAAGTAAGTGACCTAAATTTTCTTTCCTTGACTTTCCACCAAAGTATAATTTGATTCTTGTTTACTTAATACCTGAAGTTTAGTTTTAATCCTTATTCAAGTTGTGATCATTGGGAACAGGTTTTAGAGCAGCAAACTGGACAATATTAAGTTGGAAATCAAAGAATCTGATTCAGTTTAAGTTTGTGTAGCGAAACTTTGTCGATTACGTGAATCTAATTAAGTGTTCCAAACCATTATAGAATTCCGTTCGAAATCTTGAGTCACTCGACTCACTAACGACTTGCCAAATTGAATTTATTGAAAGTGGTATAGAAGTAACGATAAATTAAAGCTTCCCTGTTAAAAAAATAAGTGAATAAATGCTTACACTTTCATCTTGTGCCCTTCTGTGCGCTGGCAAATTAATAAAAGCTTACCATAGCTCGCTGATATTAACTATTTGCTCGGAATTAGAAATATCAGTTTGATCCCTTATCAAACAGCATGACAAGAGCTAAATTAAATATTGTCGTCGTTGGTTTCATAAAAATATTGTCGGTGGCAGACATAATAATACTCACATCGAGCCCTAATTGTAAAAAAGCATTTCGAAAAGTGAAACTGGTAAAAGTACGTCAAAGCCACATGTGATAGTCCGGACTGACATCTTAACCGGATTAACCCGAATAACGGAAAAGCTCACATCCGGTTGGTTAGTAGGTGGATGTCCCGCAAAGCACTGAAGATAATGCGCCAGCTCTCTACTTTTAATTAGCTTAGAGTTATTACAGACAAATCGAGGTGTGTGCGCAACAAGTTAATCTAACTGAAATAAATATTTCCGTTTTCGTGTAATAAACACGATACTCGGATTAAAGCCAGGGGTGGGCTTCCAACGTGGAAATTTTAATGCTTGAATGTCTGAGCAATAATTGACTCTAATCAGGTTTAAAGTTTACCAAGTGTACTGACACTAGCCTTATTGCACCATTGATTTTGATGTCGGAACAAGACATTTAAAGCACTTGTAAAATAGTAATAGGTTTATTTATTATGTGCATTGATGCCATTTTTTTATTTTGGGATGTTTTAAAAGTCGAAATAAATTATATCAAAACAAATTCAATAATTTTCATAGATTTATAGCAAGTAAAGGATTTCTAATACCAACTGTTTTTTTAATAAAAAACGTAACAATATTTTATCTGGTGTGGCAGCGCATATGGTTTTCAGAAAATTATAAATTGGGTAAAACCAACTAATAGAAAAAAAGTTTGAGTATTTACTAAAATTTGACTACAAGTAATATTAAAATAAAGTTTTTACTTTTTTTACACAACACTTTAATTAATCTACAAGGTGAGCCAGCAAAATGAATATTTTAACTTTATCTCAAAAACTAATAATCACACACTATTCAGCGTTTGCTATAAAAAAAACTTTAAACAAAATTCGAATACATAAAGAAAACAATAGTATATTATATTATAAGTGATAGAAATGCATCATTATATGCAAGTGAGAATTTTGACCCACGAGTGCGCTTGCGCTCGAGTGGGACACTTCTCACGAGCTTTATAATGGCATTTCGATCACATGTGATATACGACATTTTATCTTATCTTATCTTATTTTATCTCATACCATTGTACATTATACCACTGTTTTCGGTGAGATAAATCAAATTTCTCTCACAAGAGAGATAAAGCTGTCAGATTTACTCACTTGTGAGTATAAAAACAGCTTTATTTCTCTTGTGAGAGAAATTTAATGTATCTCACCAAAAACAGTGGTATAATGTATCTAAAAAACTGCACCTGTAAGATAAAGTATTATTTAACAGCAAACACTGATTTCTGTGTAAATATTAGTTTTTGAGATGCAGGAAAATATACTCCTTGCAGACTCATCTTGTATATTTATCTTCGGCGTTAATTGGCATTCGGTAAAAGGATATTTAAATGTTGTAATAAGAAAATAAGTCAATTAATCGCAACTATTAGCTGTTTCAAAACTATGTGAACGCCAACGTCGCATTTTACCAAATTATTTTTTTAAATAAGGTTAATAAAAATCCAAAATAGTTATTAATGATTAGATCTCTCATTGAAACTACAAATAACATTAGCTATTAGTGTTTTGAAGTGCATAAATAATTTATAACAACAAATTTTAAGAGAAAATGCGACGTTGGCTTTTACATAGTTTTGAAACAATTAATATCTGTGAAATATTTCATTTTATTTTTTTAACTTTAAGTGCTACTTAATTTTTAAAATGACCTGTGATTTTGCAGGAATGAGTTTCTCCTGGACTGCCTCACTCTCGTTCACAAACTCCTCAAGTTCCATTTTGAACAATTTCAAATTCACACACAAATTTATAGTAACATCAATGATTTAGGTAAATACATTAATAACACCAACAAATCATATCGTTCGTACTCATACAAGGCGATAAAATAGCTCAAAATATATGAAATCGATAAATTTTGCCCATTTCTGTGTAAAAATAAAATAGAGCGTTGCGTTGTATGTACGACAGTTGTAATTATAGATTACAACTAAATACAGGTAAATAGTTATTTTGGTTGCATATTTTCGTAACTAGAGCAGTTAAAATTTAGAAAAATAATTCACGACTGCATCTTTTCACATTTTATTATTTTACTCGAAAACAGTAGATTTTACAAAAAATTTACAACAGACAAAAAGTTTCTAAATGGAATAGGCTTTCAAATTCTATTAGGACCAAAGCTAAATTAATTTGTGCTACAACGTTATGAAACAATTTATATCAAGGGGGCTCTGGTAGCCCCCTTCAACAATGCCCTTCTACCTTACAATTTTTTACACTGTTAAATGAGTGTTTAAAATAACGTGTGTATACCACATTTTATAAAAATTAGATAAGTATTATTAGAGATAGAAATTATAATCTGTATTTTTGGGGCAACTTTGGAGGCTAATAATACCACAAAATGTTTTTTTTGAAAAAATTAAAAATATGGGTCCATTTAACTTTAATTCTCAATCTATGGTTAAAATATATGCACTACCTCCTGGGACACCCCGTATAAGATCTATAGATTTTATTGATATCATAAGACGTCTCCTAGTAGTGGTATTATGACCTAATAATAGACTCGCTGTGGATAAAATAAATATTTGAGGCAAGAAATTTTTTTGAACACAATTTCGTATTTATCCATTTATGAAAGTTGTTTTCTAATATTTTTAAGGCGAAAATCAACTACAAGTACGATAAAAACGATTATAAATCACTTGTGTACACAATTTTATGCGAATCCCTACAGGCTTAACTGTCGTTTACAATTTCTTAGAAAAATATCTGTAAATTAAAACATGCCTCAAGTGAGATTCAATAAGTACTTCAGAACATGTATTTTTCAGTATTAGCGAATTGATTAATATCCACGAATTACGTATCTAATCTGCTCAAAAAATAAATTAGGTAAACATTATATTTGTATATTTTGCTTCACATAACATAAAAAACACTCTGTGGTAATTTCTTCTGCTTGGAGACTTTTTTTAATAAATGATATGCCGATTATCGTTACATTTTTAAATTGAAACTTAAGAGATTCTTCAGAAAATCCTAGAAACCCTCATTTCACGTAATGTCAGAGTCAGTGACCTGATAGTCCTGATATCAAGCCTCATCCTTATGGGCTATGAAGATTACAGTTGTTACTGAGCTGGTATCTCCTCTGCTTGTTACAAGATGTGAGTGGATTAGGTAGATGTGAACTGGAACGTATAATCCAAAGAAATATTACTGTTCATGAATACAAAGTAAACTAAAACCTCGGCTTTTTAATTTTCTTTACATAAGAGCTTATTCAATGGAAATAAATTACAGAAACACATCTGTCAGTCTGCCACAAAACTCGAGAAAATAAATTTATAATTATCGATCTCTTTATGGATGAAAAAGAATTTGCACAGCTTTTTGAATGTGTACGTGATCACAGACTAATCAGTTTTATTTGTGGTGGCTACAATTGCTATTAATTTGCTAAAGATTTGTGGTTTCATTTCGTGGTGCAAAGACTACATAATTATTGTTTATTTTACTTGCATCCCAGACGTTGCAAATTCTTTAATAAATTTATTAGCATTCATAAGTTTTAAGCCTTCACACGTAGTAGATCACAGTTAATTAAACATCAACAATAGTGAATTCGGAGCATGCAAAAGGTTTTAAAATCTTAGTAACGAAAGGTTTAAACCTTAACAAAGCTCCCTCTTAAAGCTCTTTGTTCTGTACATTGCGTTAAGACTTTAAAGTAGCATCTCGTTATTTACGTAATGCCTGCAATGTTTTTCATTGGACAACAAAAACATTTTAATTGTGTCTAGGCAATTCGAATGAACTGTACCACCAATGAAAATTACATCAGCTTCAAGTTAGAACTCGTGTGGTAAAAAAAAGTGTCCACTTAACTTTAAGAGCGGTTTCACTTTGTATTTAAAAGTTTTGAGTTTGTAATTTAATATTTTCAGGACCACAAAGTTGCACTGATTTACTCAAAAGCAGACAAAATCTCACTCAAGGACACTGGAATTAATTCGCTGAAAGAAAGTAATAAAAGTCGTCTGTAAAAAAATATTTCACACGCTGAAACCTTTAATATACGAGTGTGTCTAGCAGTTTTAATTCCCACAAAACACACTTTTTAGTGTCGTATAAATCACACCCTCCCTAAAGTTTTCTTATCGCTTACAATGTTATCGAAAAACCGCACAAAGAAGCTTTTGTTTAATTCCAGACCTTTGAGATTTAATTCAAATACTTGTTCGAGCAAAACTGACTTACACACTCAATACAGAATTTAAACGAGTTTTTCTGAATAAAAGCTTGCAACTTTGGACGCTAAACTGGAAGTTAGCAAAAATTCAGCCAACAAATGACTAAATTTATGGCAAAATAAATTCAGATCATACACAAAGGAACAACAGACTTATATTTTTTCCAAGCTTGGAAATTGTCGTAAAACTTTCTTTTGTGTCTCTTGTGATGGATCGCAATTTTTCAGTTAATTATTTTCTCAAAGCTAAAAATCACAATTCAGTTATTCGGCACTATTATGAAATGTTGTTGGCCCCTCTGATAATCTGGCCTTCGGAACTTTGAGTTTCGTAGTTCTGAAATGTGAGATGTTATTGGCTCGAAAGGGTTTATGACCTGTGGCAATGAACCTTGCAGGAAAGTTCTGCAGCTTTTATATTTTATGCTTAGCTCATCGATTCCTTATAAATCTGTCGTAAATTACAACATCCAATTCAAAATTCCTTGTCCAGGCTTTCGAAAAACTTTCCCAACGCGCAGTGTGTTGATTAAAATGCTCTTTTATTATCCACAACGTAAACATATATCGAAAAAGAGAAATGCGATGTTTATTCGCATCATTTATACGAAACGTAAACTCAAAAACGATCCGCTAAAAGGTAGCTGCTACGTGATTCTTTCTCCGCTCAAATATTTCGACTTTTATGGAGACAACGTGGGGTGATGTTTGTCAACAGAAACTGATAGTTCAAAGGTTCTGTAAGAAACTGTAAGCTCAGAAAATTGCAGTGCACAATTTAGAGATTTAGAAACTGCCACGGATGCCATTATTTCCGTTTTAAGCAACAAGTTAATTACTCCTAACTATTATTAGAACGTTTAGATTCGCATCATCTATTAAAGTAGTTCGCAAGAATTTGATACTTCGAAATTAGGGTAATTAGAAAGTTATCTTAAATTCCGAAAATTACCAAAGGGACGAGGTTCTAGTTTTAAAAACCAAAATTTTCGTTCAAGTGATTCATGCCAAGAAAATTTATTTACTTGCATCTCGCGAGAAAGTGCAATATTTTAACTATAAATAAAATAAATTGAACAATTTTTTTGCCTAAAAACGTTTTTTATGTTTCTATATGTCTATGCTGATATCGACTGCATCTTTCACATTTTATTATTTTACTCGAAAATGATACATTTTACTAAAAATAAAAAAATTACCAAAGCTAAACTAATTTGTGCTACAATAAAGTTATGAAAGAATGTATGTCAAGAGATCCTTATAACTCCTTTTAACAATGTTCTACAACATTACAATTTACAATGTTAAATTATTATTTAAACAAAACGACAAAAATTGGACAATTAACAAAAAAAATCAGCAATTTTTTTCAGAAGTTTTTAGGAATACTGAATCCAGAAGTGTTAGGTAATACATACCGCAAGCTGTGGAAGAAGCCAGTTTGCAAAGGAAGCTTGAACATGTTGTGCACTTCATAAATTATTAATTATATGAATTCATTATGCACACAAGCATCAATTTGATAAAATCGATACGTTATCAAATCATCAAAAATTAATGTGCCGCAGATAATAAATATGGTAAATATAATTTATTCCAATTTGATAACAGATGGTGTGCTTGAATATGAAAGTATTCATGACGAAGAAATTCATTCTTGCAAACTTGTGAATGGCGTAGTAATTGAATCAAAAATTGCTTGAACACTGAAAGAAAAATAAATAAAAGCTTGTAATCTCTAACGAATCTCGAGCCATTATGAACGCTGAGAGCCTCATTATCGAGCATTTCCTTCATCGATATTCTGCTAACTTTTAAACTGCATTAAAATTGCTAATTCTTGCCAAGGTGAAAACATCGTTTGCTTTTTTTTATTAACTTTTGAAGATTTAGATCCGATACGTTTACAATTTTTGTTCATAAAATCGAATCGTAAATTTTGTAAAAATGAAAATCCGAAACGCTCCGACGTTTTCAGCATTTCAATAAGAATGAAAATTGTACACTTATTACCACATATTTTATGAAAACGAGTCAGACAGATCTAATATAAATTAAAATCTCTAGAGGGTTGGAGTGTTGGGTCAAGTGTTATCTAAACATTACAGAATTTCTGGCATGTAACGTGTGGAGGTTGCTTTGCATCATCCGAAGTTGACGGTAGGTACTTCCGGCTTCCTTTAACAAATTGTTCAACTTTGGGGAGAAATTTAACCGCTACATCTCATTAAACTTGCTCCACCATAAGCCTCACTCCGTACGTGATCAAAATCCGGTCTCATTTAGCACTTGGAAATTAATTAAAACCATTTCATTTTTAAATGGGGCAATTATTCGTATCTACAGTTTCGGTTGCTGTTGGTTCAAGTAACTTTGCTTTCAGCGATTAAGTGGTAAAAAACGAAATGGAATTTCATTCAACAATTGCGATATTTATTACTAAATGTATGCATTAAACTTTGCAACATTTATGTAGAGGTAAAATTAACGAGGATTTAACTGTTAACAACTTCATAGAACTAAATCACTGACACAGTGTTCAAATACTGTTTAGTCAAAATCGATAACTTATTACGGAGATCGTTTTATGGCTACTATTACCGTCAGTTATGTTTTTATAGTTTGTGATAAAATATTTCCTATAAATGCATTTTTACGAACCTATTGATTAAATTAGGTGTTTTCAAAAACAAATCTTTTTAGCAACTCTCAGAAAAAATACGCTTGACTAGATTCCCATTGGCCAACAATTTGCTGCAATTTATATTAAATGTTAATGACTCTCTCTCGAGAAGGATTCTCCTCCAATTTATTTTATTAGGATCTGATAACATCCTCGAGATAGCTTAGAGGACAGAACAAATGGAAGGCTCAAATATAAAAAAGGGAGGTTAAGTTTTATTGATAGAAGCGAAGCTCCCTGAATTAGTAAAATATCAATTTCAATTTTTGCCCCTATTACACAAAATCTAGTGTCAACAACTGGGAGTAACACGCCCTTGCGCTTTGCTGGTTTTAATTAACATTTAAAAATAAATCGCTCTAAATTGAAATTTTCTGGAAACTTTTAACCGCTTTAAGATAATGTTATCAAAACAGGGCCTGCCTTGGCCTGAAAGTGAAAGCTCGATTTTTAAAATTTTAAAACATTATCTGATTGATTACGGAATCCAATCTGTCACAAACTGTGCTCATAAAATTTCCGGTGCAAAATGATGCAATAAAACCTGACGGCTCTTCCGATATTAATGCAAAGCAAAAAACACAATACTTAATGACGCGTCACGAGCGGAAAATTTGTGTAAAAATAATTAGAGTATCAACAAAAATCTAATTTTGCTTCGGGTTCAACCCCCTCTGATAATTAACAATGCGAGGAAAAGAGGCAATTAAATTGTATACAAGATGTTATTCACCTTGCCCCGGAATATTATTTTAATTAAGATAAAAGGAGCAATTAATTTATTGATTAGGGATGTGTAAAACCAAACAAAAATTGTAGATACGTTGCAACACCCACTCGTTTTGTTTCTGCTGTTTGGTGTCCCGATTTGATTAATATTTCAGCAACCCTTTATGAATAATTAAAGCTGAAGTACATTTTAGGCGAGTTGTAATGCTTGTCTGGGAGTATATCTAATCTACCTCTGATAAGCTGTCTGAACTATTTAATCCAACTTTAAAACGCTCAAATACTGCAATAACAATTAAAATCTAATTACTACCAGACCAAGTTTTATGTTTACTCGCCACAAAAATTTGCGTAAAGCTGGGCTTTGTGGAATACTTAATGAAAATAAATTTTATTGGAACATCAGATACAAAGAGAATTAATCCCTCACCACAAATCACTAGCTAAAAGTGTTTCGCAAACAAACACATTTTTTACAAGGGTTAATCGAAAAATTTAATTACGGGTAAGTAAATCCGGATATTTAATACTCATATCAATTTACACTTAACTAGCGGTTTAATTGGAGTGGCTGATAACGAATTGTCCACAACAGAAAACCGGTGTCAGTCATTCTAATTAATATTTGACCATTTTTTACACCTTGCTCATTACTGTGCCACCACAAAAATACATCCAGACGGATATGCAAATTGTATCATTCGAGATAATTAATTGTTAAAAGCATCAGTGTGTGAGGAAAATTAAATTTAAATGCGAAAGTTGTGCTAGTTTTATTACGAGTTCTCGCTACTGCACTGAAATAAAATTTACAGGATTCGCGAAATTGTTTCGGGCTAAATTCTCACCTCATTTCACGGCTTTGCTTATCAAAAGACGACAGTTGATACTGGAATTTATATTCCAGGGGTTATTTCTAATCTTGTAGCGCGTTTGACGGACGATAAAACTTAAAATTTGACCACTTCTTGATTTAAAAACCGCTCAATAGTGTGGTTTGAAGAATTTCATTAAAAGTTTTTCGGAGTTTGGAAAGATTAATTTTTCCCTCGTACTTACCTTAGGAAGTATTTTTCATCCAGTCCGGAAAAACTTTATCACTGAAATCACAACACTGAGTATTATTTCGGTAAAAAGTTCACTATTATTTATTTTTCACAAGTCTGTGAAGTTATCTCACATGTGATATTCAGTAAGCGATTAGTCGACGCCAAACGTCCCGACGCAACTGCTTCCATGCAGCGTCCGGACTGAAATCTTCCCACTCCCTATCCAGACGCATCAACTCTCTTCGAAAATCGCTCAAACCCAAAACCAGACAAATTAAAATTCTCGTATTGTGATCGGATTTATTTAATTAAATCTTTGGCAATAAAGAATTACTCATCAACAAGCAACAAATAATTCAAGGGAACGAGAGATTAACGATGTCAATTTGTTCCTGTAGCCAGTTCCGTTGTTGAGAAAATTCTCTAATTGCAAAAAGAGCAAAATCAAATATCTTTCCAAGCGTGGGAAACAAATGATCATATTCCTGTTGCCCTTTATTTTCTTATTCATGAAAAGTTTGTACGCTGTGTACACTGATAATTTTTCCCCTTTCTAAAGTTTCCCAAAGAAGATAAAAGCACTCTTGATAAAATATGACTATTGTCACAAATGGTGGAGGCGCCGGGCGAGCGAATTCATTAAATTTGAATAACAGTAAGCACGTATCTGTTTTGTATTATTGGAGCCAATGATGCATGTCCGCTTATTAAATGAAATTGTTAGAATCATTAATGCTTGCTCGTAGCCATTACAGTTTTTGCTTTGTTAAAACACAACATTAGTTGAACTGAACAATGAATGAATTCATACCCACGCACTATATTTGTGAAACTTTAACTAAGCCAGTTGTTGTTTATGTTCCGGATTTGGTCCGAATTCAATTGTAAATGCGACCGAACGAACCTTTGGAATCACAACAAAGTGCATTTTACTTTAATAAATCAGTAAAACATGGATTGTATTGAGCTTTCTGCCGAGATAATGAATAAATAAAGTTGGTGAACGTGATAACACTCGATGCAATAATATTAAAACAAGATGATAACTCTTGAATTTGCCACCCCTTCACATAAAATTCTGAATTGATATAACCAAGTTTGGTATAATAAGGGCTGTTAAATTACAAAACCTTTGGATATGTTTTGTCGTAGAAAATGAGATTTCCATGTACTTGTACTAAATGAGTTTAAACTAAAACAAGGTAAGATTACGAAATTTCATTTTAATCAAGAAACAAATTATAATCCCGTCGTTAGGTGACAAGTTAACGTGAGGATCTTGCAGTAGAATAACTTAAGGTCTATCGACTTTAAAGAAAGCTGTTTTGGTGGTTAAAATAATTACACACTTTTACTTCAGATATTTTTTATTTATGCAATATAGAACACAATAAAACTGTCCAAGTTTTGAAATAAAATAAAGATTTTATACTTTTCTTTGTCAATAAAAAAATCAGTATCTAACTTGTTAATATTTATTCCAAAACTTCGGCTATGAAATGTTAAAAGAGTTTGTTTATTTATAACAAAGTAACATCCCTCCTTGATTGTTATATTCACTTTTATTTAACTTCACTCAATTGTTTTTTTTAATAAATTATCACTGAAATTTTAAAAGCTTAACTGAATTAGACAACCACCTGCCAAACAAAGTTTATTGGATAAAACAATTTAATTGAATGATTAATACAACGATTTTTCCATGCATTTAACTTAATTTGGTCCGATGCGACGAGTATATTGGGTCTATTTATAATGAATATAAATGTCGGGTCATATTAGTCGCTAACTGCTTTATCTATGAATAACAAAGTGTAGCCTGTAGGTTTATAAATAGAAAATTCGCTAAGAACCCGAATCTCAAACACATATTGAAATAAGCTTTCAGGATAAACTGCTGAAAGGGAGTACAGTAATAATTAATTAATACGTATTAATCCTTTATCCTTAAATATTTTTTATTACGTTGTCACGTCTCACTAAACTCAATAAAAGTGAAATTATATTAAATTTGTTACTTTAATAACATAATTAAGTTGTAGCGAAAGTAATTTTCGGTAAAATAATCCATACTGTGTTGCCACTAAGCCAAAGATTTCTTTATTCGCCAGTGGCCCCATGTCGTTGACGTTCTGAATTCATGAATAATGTATTAAAATCAACCACTTGGCTATCAGTCGCGACACGTGGAAGACACAAATAACTTGATTAGTTCATGTTTTACAATTCCGTCTCTTACCTACTGCCAGGTACCTCATTGGAACATATGTAATAAAATAACACAGACATCGAAAAAATCTAAAGATAACAAGTATGAGATCTATGGATTTTTTCATGCACTTCACCGAAAAAATGCGAACGAAAACGAAATATTTTTTCACCAACTCTTGGGATGCAATACGCATATATTTTATTTGAATGTTTTTAAATTGCAAATCCTCACCAACTGCGACTTTCATTTTTTTAAGAATCCACAAATCACAGAGAGACACGTTCTTAGTTCCAGGGAGGTAATAGTTAGAGTTCTATATCTGGTAGCGAACTGACACTAACATAAAAGACTTGAAATGCAGCCACTTAATAATAATGAAATACATGGGCGTGCATTTTTTTTTCTCTAAAATTTACTTAGTTGTCATTTAGCATTAATAAATTTTGAGGACGAAGATACATAGAAATAAACTATTATATCCCATTTCAGTTCATTGTAGAATTTTGCAACAACGCATTTGCATTGTTTGGAGTTTCTGGTGGGTTTTCTTGGCTCAAAATTTGTCGCTGGGATTTAGCTTAACACAGAGTTCTATTCTTATACAGAAACTCTCAATTTGTGCTTTATTTCACCCCAAAAAATTCAAATGCGTTGTCAAAAAATTCTACTATGAAATGAAATGTGATATATTATTAACAATTTGTTCATTATTCTTCATCTTACGTATCTTATTATAATTTTTGAGACTAAGAATAGGTTTGAAAAACATTTTATTACGACGCCTATACAGGGTGTCCGTTTTCGAGCTCCATCATGGGGATCTCAGCTATTATAAGAGATACGAGGTCAGTTAAATTAGGGCAAAGTTGCGCATTTTTATGCTGAACAATAAAGAAAGTAAGAAAGAAAGAAAGAAAATTTGAAGTGTCATTTTTAGTTTTTCAATTAAAAAAAAAACAAAAATTTTTTATTTTCGTTTTTATTTTTTTAAGCAAAAACTAAGAGAACTAGACACTTTCAAGTAAGACATTCTTCAGACAATTTTTTACAAGAAATCAAAATGTGTCATCGCCTTTTCCAATAAGGCGTTCTTGATGTCATAGTTACAACACTCAACTTTGGTTTATCTTATGGACGCCATACTTAATATTACTATTAAGTATTAACTACAGGGTGGGGTACGATTGGGGTACTTCTGAAACTTTTAAAAATGCAACTAAATATACAGGAAACTTTAAACACTTGATACAATATTCAATTTAATTCAAACTAGTAATCAAAGTATGTAACTGAAAGCTTGATGATGACAGTTATTCAAATTAGGCCAATTAAACGAATTATTTATTTATTTATTGCAAAAATCAGTATAATAAGTGTTCAGAGAGTCGATTGACGGACGCGTCGTAAAGTTGTATTAGTTCTGCATTCTTTATATTACTAGACACCACAAAAAAAGTCCAGCAGTGTTCAATGTGAATTTTTGGGGGCCAAATCCAATGGATTCTCGTCCTATATTCAACGATTTTCATAATTTTTATTTAAATGATCTGTAACAATAGCACACCATCTTGTTGGAACCACAAACGTTACCGTAGGGTCTAAATTTTCTAACAGTAAGGACAATTCCATTTGTAAAAAGTGGAGAAACACTTTCTCATTGGGTTTCAATCAAAGAAATGGGGTCCAATTACTTGCTCATTAAAGACCGCACCATATACCTAATAGTTAAAAAAACAGTTTGGAAGTGAGTTTCACAAATTCATCGTCAGTTCTCTTGAGCATTTAAAATCGGAGTGAAACTGACAATTATTAAAAAAAAATTGACGTTATTGAGATAAAGCATCCTTTGACTCAAATTTTAATTTATAGTAATACTAAAGCATAGAGAGCGACGAAAGATGTTTTAAAAGTTGCAGATATAAACATTTCAGAAATACCCCACTCGTGCCCCATCCTGTATATATTACTAAACTATTTTAAAAAAGTCTTTTTGTTCCTGATTACAACGATGTATTACATGATATGATCGAATCCTACATGCTGATTAAAATTAAGAAAAAAGCGTTTTTGCAAAGAATGCTTTATTGGAAAAAAACACCAAAAATTTTGTTTAACAAACCAACTTTTAACAGTTCTATTAAATAGCATAATTTTTATAACTTTGTCTTGTTTTGTTTTCCAAAGAATAAACTTCTAGCTTATCAGTTATCATGTCGTTTAATTTTAAAAAAAGTAAGCTTGGCAGAAATGTGAACCTTCCAGATCCAAATTCAATTAAACTTCCAAAACTTAGTTTGTTTAAAAACAAAATTGTTGGCGTTTTTTCCAAAGCACTCTTCGCAAAAATGCATTTTTTCCATTTTGATTAGTTTGTAACATTCGATCATATCATATGATACATCGTTGTAAACAGAAATAAAAATACTTTTCAAAAATTCAAAAAACGAATATGGCCTCCATAAGAAAAACCAAAGTTGAGTGTTGTAACTCTGACATCAAGAACGCGTTGGAAAATACCATGACAGATTTAGATTCCTTGTAAAAAGTGCCTAAAAAAAAAAAAAAAATTCTTTTGGCTTTCACTTGAAAAAATAAAAACGAAAATTACAAATTTCCGTTTTTTTACAATTATTCAAAAACTAAAAATGACATCAAATTTCCTTTCATGTAATTGTTCAGCATAAAAATCCCCATGGTAGAGAAAAAAATAAAGTATTATTTTATTAGCAAAAAAATATGTGTAAAACACAGGAACAAAAAAACATTCTGAAGAAAATATTAACTTTGGTGTTGGGAAAAAAATGCACCACAATTGCTCGTACCTACATTTTGTTTTCCCGGTCATGAATGTAAAGACGAAAAATAAAACAAAACTTCCCTCGTAAAAAGTAACGGATGCTGTGTTAGAAGCTGCATAAATGGAGAAAAGGCTAACGTAAGTGTAAAGTACTCGACACAAGTATTCTTGCGAAGTTTACACTTTGTAGCTTGACAATTGTGTACTTAAAAGCGCAAGAATTACACTCAGGGTGTGTAAAACATGCAAATTGCAGAACCAACTACTGAATTAAATCACGTATTTCCCTTGTTGTTGGAAATTATTACAATAAAACTGCACAGATATGTGGGTACATTTTATTCATTTTCGTATTAATACAGACAGTAATCCATAATAAATAAAAACAATTACACGATGACTAAAAATATATTCAACTATTATTCAGATATATGATTATTTCCAAACGCTACAAATATCATTAGGATACCTCTACGATATTATATTGAATTTAAAAACGTACAGTTGTGCTGTACAAAATGGCACGCTGAGTCACTAAACCTATTCAGGAATTTCAACCGAAAAACTGTGCTTGAAACAAGTGTGTGAACGTTGGAAAAATGTATAAATATAACTAATCATTTGTACTTAGACTATCTCTTAACTTGGCTTTACAGTTGGCCTTTAAAAACAAAATCACAGTACGGAAAATAAAATTATCACAATAAGAAGAATGATAGATAGAACGATGATAGCTGTCCACTGCCGTCGATCTGTAAATAAATCCCTAACAAAACTGGCAATTTAATACGAAAAGTTTACCGTTGGACATGTGCAACACTTTCGCCATCTTCTTTAAAGTCGAGTCCAGTTTTGAGTCGGTGTTTTCGAGTTCAGTCCCAAACTCATCCAACATTCTACAAAATAAGCAAAAATAATTATTTTAAAACCGATGACGCAACCTTCGGATTATTTTACAACACAAATAATTTTTTATTAGCTAAGTGCCATTTCCCTTATTACGATCGTCTTGAATGTTTGCATAACATCTAACCCGATATCTGGATATACCGGTATGCGATAGAATAGACGTCTTACCCTGCCTGTTCATCAAGTTCGATTCCAATGTGTCTAGACACCGTTTTTAACGAACCAAGGGAATCACCGATAGCTTCCAAATGCTCTTCTTGTTGTCTGGTCATATATTGTTGCTGCGACAATGTGTCGTTTAAAAACTGACGTTGAGGGCTGTCTAAATCGTTTTCCAGTTTTGAGTATTTTGTAGTGCCATGGCTGTTGGTGACCCTGACAGGGCTATTGTCGAGTAAGGGCTAAAAATTCAGCCATTCAGCTTTGAAATACTTTAGATAATGTTTACCTGTCGTGCGGTACGGTCACGATCTCTGTTTCGATTCATGTTGATTTTATCTTTCATTGACTAAAAAATGTAAAGTCTGGGTCAGCAACAAAAAAAAATCGAAAACAATAAAAATAGATTTTATAAAACCAATAATTTTTGAAAAATTTAATGTGGTTCTCAACTCAACAAATATATTTGTCAACTTTTTCTCTCAAGTGTTTAATGCTTTGATTAATTGTGGGTTCCATCCAATCAGAACAAGAGAATAATTTAATGTTATGCGTTCATTAAAAAAAATCGTCGTAATTATCGTACGATAATTAGACTGCACTATCTATTACAGTGTAAACCAATTAATTTTCTGATGTATTCAACACAAAGTCCGACAGCCAGTTTTTTAGTAAAATGAAAATGAGAAGTGAATCTGTTTAGTCAAGGATGTATAAAAGAAGCCAACATCATTTCATCGGACAGCTGCAGACCGGTTTCGCCCTTTTGGGGCTCGTCAGTGCAGCGCAGTCCGATGAAATGATGTGGCTTCGGAGTCTTAAGCGACTAACGACGACGATGGTGAGACAAAGGTGGCATGGAAGGCAAAGGAAGCTATCACCGACAAAAAATTCTGACTAATATCTGTTTCAAAACTATAAAAACAATTGTCACTTTTCACAATTGCTCTTTTAATTAGTGGGTTGTCACTTGAGTCAAATCGAACACAGAATCACACGGAAACACAGAAAGTTTTAATTTGTAATCTATTTGACCCCAAAAAATGTAAGTGAGATGTTGCCATTTTTTCTATAGTTTTGAAACAGCAAGTAATAATATGTAATCGACCTCTCTTTTGAGAAAACCGGCATAATTTTTGAAACATCGTAAATCGGAAAATCAATTAATTTAGAGCACGATTTAGACTGTATCTTAAGAAGAGAGTGGTTACATGAATTAATCAATGACAAGGACTACAAGGAATGGTGTTAAAGAAAAAATACAGAGGGGTTTCTCTAAAAATCAACAGAAACACCCATAGGAGTTTGTATTTAATTCACTAATTTGTTAGTCCACGTAATCCACGAATCCGATACTTTAATAATAGTTTTACAGTGCATTACAATGAAGAACTTAAAAAAATGTAAGTTTATAAACAGTTGAATAACTTTTTCCCAGAGATTAAATTTTTTTTTAAAGTTATTCAACTGTTAAATTGTATTTTTGTAAAAAGTTTTGAATAACTAAAGTTAATAAATACTAATAAAACGATATTTAATTTATTTATTACAAACAAAAAGAAAAAAGTACTTAATTCCAAAAACAATAAAAACTTTATTAATAATAATAATAATTACTGTAGTAGTTAAATATTTTAGTAACTACATTATTATAGAGGGATTTTTTTACTAGTACAGCGTGTTTATGGTCTTGGAGTCGAAACTTTACCTGGTATTAAAAGATTGTAGAAATAGGGTAATTGCGGAAAAAAAACTCAGGAAATTGTTATTTTTAAGAATGTTATTTAACTCCGAAATATTGGTACAAGGTTTGAGGGTCACTGGAATAATTTCTTTGTTAAAATAAAATTTAATTGTTGCAACAAATAAGAATGTCGTAACCACGACAGTGAAAAACGTCACTTTATAGTTTTGACACTGTCATCATTTTATTTGGCTTTCCTTAAGTTTAGATCAAAATTTAAATTCGAAAGTCTTCTGTTCGATCATTTCTACCGAAATCGTTTTGAGCAAGTTTGGTTTGTGTTTTGTGATGTTTTTTTTATTAAATTTATGTCCATAGACTACAATTATTAAAATAATAAAGTGGTTGTCATGATTAGGATTTACGGTGAAGCACAAGGTAAGGGTAATTGTTGTAGTCGAAGCAGCAGTTCACAAACAAATAATGTAAATTGAATGATTTTCTGTTATAATGTGAATTGTTATTTTGTATAGCGTTTTGGGGTTCTTCTATCACACATATTATCTCCTTTAAGTTTCAACTCCAAGACCGTAAACACCCTGTATACATAGTCGTATGTATACAGTTAAAAAACACGTCAGTTTCAAAGAGTGAACAATCACCATTAAGATTAACAGTTTAAAGTCAAAATCATACACGAGCAAAAGAAAATTTTAATAGAAGTTTTTACCTTAACTTCTTCACGTGTTGTGTCAATGAAGTTTTTCCTGATGGTAAGTTCTTTGTTGTCGATTTTAAACTTTGACGGATTTTTTTCTACAATATGTGTTTAACTGTTAAGAAAAACTTATCTTCTCCAAGATTGCAAAGAAAATATGTTGTAAACTAATTATTTCTATGTTTAAAAGAAGTTTAATATCAAAACATCAATATTTATTGAAACCAGTTTTTAATTGTGATATTTGTTTTTCAAAGTAAATTATGAAGGAAAAAGTGCCACTTTATATTTCATAGACACTATTATTATACTGGAACAGTTTAGTAATTAAAAAAATTATTGATCATTTAGAAACAGTAATAATAACAGTGGTCAACATGTTTTTTTTCTAATGTCTAGTATGTGTCTCTTATTTACTGTTTTATGCAGATTCTAAAAATGAACTCAAAAATTCGCTATCACGTCAGATTTCTGAAAAAAATTATTAAATTTTAGAAAACTCAATTAAATTTCACTGTATGTGAGCGAATGTAGGTATACGAAAAAGTTGACAAATCAAATTAGTGGATTAAAAGCATCCATGGATACAACCACTTCCGCCAAATTCGAAAAATCTTCGTAATGAGTTCCTACCGCAATTTCAATAATTTATTTAAAAAAAAATTGGTTTAAAATTATTTTTATTAAAACAGAAGTTATTTTTAGAGCATAATCTTTTACCAAAAAAATCGCCGTTGTAAGTGCCATTTGAAAAAAAAATATTTTTTTAATAACTCGAAAACTAAAAGAAATTTCGAAAAAATTTATACTTGAAAAATGATCATATTTTTAAAGTAGTTGGTGATGTACTAATTAGTTTTTTCGTAAGATACATGTTTAGTCACAAAACGCTTGGTTCCATACTTTTGCCCAACGCTGTATAAAATAAAATTAATTTGGATATAATTTATAAAAAAAAAAATTGTTGGCCAGTGTAATTAGTGCTTGTAACACCAAAAATGCCACCTACAAAGTGATCAATAATGACTATTTTAGTTGGCTGCAAAATTAATTAAGTATATCCCATTGATTTTTTCGGAGTAAAAAATAAAGCACAATATTAAGAGTTTCTGTAAAAGAGAAGAATTCCGTGTTCAACTAAATCCCAACGCCACGTTTTGAGCTAAGAAAACCCACCAGAAACTCTCAATTTGTGCTCCATTTCACTCCAAAAAATTCAAATGCGCTGTTGCCAAATTCTACTATGAACTGAAATGGGATATATTAACTGTTTCAAAACTATGTAAACGCCAACGTCGCATTTTCCCAAATTATTATTAGATAAAAAACTACAAATTACATTAGCTATTAATTTTTTGAAGTGTATGAATAATTTATAACAACTACATTTGAGAGAAAATGCGACGTAGGCGTTTACATAATTTTGAAACAGCTAATACATATATTAACTTTTGGTTTAATGAATGAATGATGAATTCAGTACACAAAAATGAATGCACATTTTTTCCACGCAATTTAAATAAAAATATGTTTCGGATATTTATTTTGAGCCTTTAAAATATCTGTACAATTATCAAATTCACATGTATATCTCATAAAAAAGGTTTTTGTTATGGGGAATTTGAAGTGTCAAAAAATGATGCTGTCAGGTGTGCCATTTAAAAATTAAATTCAGTATTGCCAACTCAAACAGATATACTGGATCACTTTGTATAACTATTTTGCACCACAGTTAGTACTTAAATGGATCTATTGTCTGTACTAAATATATGGGATTTGTTGGCTGATAAACTGGTCAAATGAGTAAAAGAATATGTTAAAAAAGGATATCAATTGTGTCCTCTAAGTCCTCCAGGTCCCATTCTATGCTACGTAAAGAGTTTTTTAGTTCTGTGTTGGTCCATTCTACTTCATCCTTGGTGATACAGATTGAGTCATCTTGCAATTCAGTCCATCGAAGATATAAGCCCCTTGTTTTATTTAACGCTTTAAATACCTCACTAAAATTTGATTATTCTATTTATAATCTAATTTGTTTACACTGAAGAACCAAAATCAATATAAATAAAATAGAAATGAAACACATCTCCACAAAGCTCATGCATTGTTGCAAGCACGAAATTTATGCAAATTAAATGCTAATCACGATCAAATTAAAACCCGCAAAGTCTTATGTTTATGACTGCACAAAGTCTTACTCTTTCACTACAAAAAACGGGTCCTCCAACGTCATGTCAATATGTGTGGGCTGGCAAGTTGTGCACTTGCAAACTCAACAGTAACTTGCTCATAAACATGTGGAATGTTGGTTGGATATAAACGAAGAACCATATAACTTCATATTTTAAGTAAAACAAATCATAATTTTAACAACAATGTCACTAGCAAGAGAACGTCAGTGGTATTGATAAACCTACCTCTGTGAAAAACCCTAAATTCCACCCCTAATTATCTTTAATGCTATACAAACTGGAAACACGAAATTAACACTTCAGTCCGTTGTATACTCTAATCGCATAACCTTCACTGCAGTTAAATGACGATGAGTAATCGTTGTCTAAACAAATACGCCGATGTTTTAGTAACAAATTCATATAACCCGCGTTTTTGATAAAAAAAAGTTTAAGCACTAGTTTAAATAATAAAAGTCACTAGAATTAGAGTTGAATTAGAGAAAGAGCTAAGGTTATTACAATGGGTGGAAGCGAAATAGACAATCATAGGGTCTCCAATTTCGTAAGGTTGTCGTTTCCTCTTTCATTGCCGCCATCTTGAATGGCGAAGCTCTTTCCGGTTCACCGTTCGTGGTGGTGAATGTGTTGGTGGTTATTTTGCTTATAATTTTATAAATATTAGACAGAAATTCCAGGTATGTATTCCAATTTCAACCAAAATAATGTAGAAACACAAA
Source organism: Tribolium freemani (assembly GCA_939628115.1). Lineage (NCBI taxonomy): Eukaryota > Metazoa > Arthropoda > Insecta > Coleoptera > Tenebrionidae > Tribolium > Tribolium freemani. The sequence goes on along the minus strand of OW626785.1, from coordinate 9,583,867 downwards.
ATCGGTGTAAAAAACACAACTGCATGTCTCCACCATGTAAAAAGTTAATTTTTCACGTGGCACGTGTTTCTGTTTGTTAGAAAACATCCCGTGGCCAAACATAAGAACCGATTTTTTAAAATGATGATTTTATAATTAATTCTGACACCTCTTGACAGAATTCTTCATTGTTGATGCACTACGACTGAAACATGTGTCTTGACAATTTGAGGTTAGGTTGGTTTTGAAGGGGGCTAATAATTTTCCGTTTTAGGAAGAATGGTGGACGATTACGATGAAATTCAAGCGGGGGCTATCGCCGCGCCCCAAATGGCGGAAATGCCAGAAATTAAATTGTTCGGCCGGTGGAGCTGCGACGATGTTCAAGTCCCAGATATGTCTTTGCAGGTTAGTTTTTCCTTAAAATACGAGTGTTATCGTAAAAAAATAAATAATGTAGACATGTATTCCCGCGACTTGAGCTCTAAGATTATTATTTTAGCTATTTTTTGTGGTCTATTAAAAACAAATTTAAATGATGAAATAACATTTTTTTAACTTTCTGACACCTCTTCAGACCACCTCATGGTGACTTGTTAATCTGAATCAACACTTATGTATTTCTTGTAACCACTTGTGGAAGCACATCTTCATTAGTTGTTAATTTGCAGGACTACATTGCAGTAAAAGAGAAAAATGCCAAATATTTACCTCACTCAGCAGGTCGTTATGCGGCAAAAAGGTTCCGCAAGGCCCAGTGCCCCATTGTTGAAAGATTGACCAACTCTTTGATGATGCATGGAAGAAACAATGGCAAAAAATTGATGGCCGTCCGTATTGTAAAACATGCATTTGAAATCATCCACCTTCTAACTGGTGAAAACCCACTTGAAGTAAGTATTCATTTATTTATTTATTTATTTATTTACTGCTAGTTTTACTGTGATGATTTACTTATTTTTCTGACATCTCTTCAGAAAATAATTTGTGTTGAAAATTAGCTACCGTTAACTGATTGCAATATTTTAAAACTTCATATCACTAAGTGATGAGACTTCGACTAATGAATTTGTAAATTATTAAAGGTTTTGGTTACTGCCATTATTAATTCTGGCCCTCGTGAAGACTCAACTCGTATTGGAAGGGCAGGAACCGTTAGGAGGCAAGCGGTGGATGTCTCTCCCTTACGTAGGGTGAACCAAGCGATTTGGTTGTTGTGCACAGGTGCAAGAGAAGCCGCATTCCGTAACATCAAAACGATTGCTGAATGTTTGGCTGATGAACTCATGAACGCGGCAAAGGTATGTTTCATTTAATTTATTGCCAAAATGTCCTTTCTAATGCTGAGGAACGGATTCAAAGTTCCGTAGTTTCGCTAAGGACTAAATTAAAGCACTTTTATAAATTGATAGATGAGTTTTTTATTTGAAATCATCTTCTGTAAATTTGCTACAGTCACTATTCAATTGTGGAGCAATAAGTAATGTGGACTTTTTGCAGGGATCATCCAACTCGTATGCTATTAAGAAAAAGGATGAGTTAGAACGTGTGGCTAAGTCTAATCGTTAATTGTATTCATTGTCCTTTTGTTACATTGGGGCAAATAAAGAAAACATTTCTAATTTAGCAGTTTCATTTTAAACCTTGTTCTGGGAAGGGTGGTGATTGAAAAAGAGCGGTTTAAAAACATGAATTTATTTATCAACCATTTCACAAACGATGAGTACTCATGTTGAACTCAGATTTTAAGCGTAACAATAGGATTCTTATAACCCTTTGTCTGTATACCTCCCTAATGTCATTCTCTAAGCAGTCTTATTGAAACACATCATATATTAACCCTGTTAGTTCAACTGTATGGTCCTAAAGTGAAATTATATTTGATACACTGAAATGTATATTTTTAGTCTGAAGTCTATGGGTTGCATGTTGGGGTACAATTTAACACATACACTTATGCAACTTCCAGTAATTACTATGTATGAGTTATGTGTGTATGAATTCGTGGTCTTTATGCGGATATTATAATTGATCCCAAGATGACACCAGAAAGTGGATGTGTTAAAGGAGAAACAGACTATTGTTCGCTAAGAAAACTTAATTATGATTCTCTATGTACTAAAGTACACTCCGTTACCTCAAAGAACCTATGTACCTACGAATATTTGCAGAGTCAACGTAAATCCCTTAACAAGTCATGGAATTTTGATTATTACGTCTGCAACAACCTACTACGATACATACAGTATACAGCACATTATAAAATGAACCACATTCAACAGTTATTACAGAGTAATGTTGCAAGAGGGTACGGTATACTAAATAAAACGTTTGCAAAGATCGGGTATATTGTCCTAAAAAAGTGGTTAAAGTGTGAGAAAGAAATGTACGCGAACATATTGTCAACTATTGATCTTTGCAAATGTCCGATACATTGTACAATATATAAAAAAGAAAACACAGAGTAAACATCCTGTCGGGGTTTGCAACAGTCGTTTCATTACAAATATAATATATCAAGAAAGTTGATTTAGTTAAGTTATATTCATATCAAATCACTAAGATTGCACCACATTCAAAATCTGTAACAAACTCAACAACACTACAACTAAAATACTTTTCAAGTAAGGTACTTAGACTTGTACATAACGAACTAAGTATTAAATAGATGAATATGCGCAACCGTAGTGTAAATAAATTACTACCGTCTAGTTTTTCTACATCAGGAAGAACTAACTATCGTCACATACACTGCGCATGTAAAACATAAAAATCCTAACAATCATTGTGACAACTAGAACATTTATGATTATTTGGCTTGTTTGATGATTATAAATAATGAGCTAACTAGTGAAGATGTCAGTCAGTGAATGTTGGTCCTTATTGCACATTGGACGGTGATGTCCAGAGCCCTATTGGCGATAGAGGCAACCGTCAAAACACTTGAAAATAAAATCACAGTTAGTTTTTGTTTGCCGATCATTAAATACTATGTTCGCGGAGCCGCAAATCGCTCCTCATCAACTTCACAATCTGAGGTTACCTGCAACTTTAAAATTGGATCGCAAAAACATGTTTGCAAAATGGACTTTTTCAAAATTCTATTGTACTAATTCTTTTTGAAAAAATCCATGACGGTTTAATTAATCGGCACGTTTAATGCGTAAGAAGCGTGATGATGTTATGCTCTGAAAAAATCAACTCCAAGTTTTATTAAGCGATCCATTATCCACCCTCTCCACTCCATTTTATTTTTATTTTACACACAATGAATGAACAGAGTGGATAACAATAATTATAAAAAATATTGTGTAAATACATAGATTTCTTCAAAATACGTGCATAAAAATATGTCACTATCTCAACTACAAGGTGCAGACGGCGTTTTTTTAAGTTGAAAAGGATTCACAATTCAAGTTCATCAAGACCAGTGTATTATACTGTCTTTTCCAAATATTTTAGTTTTTAAATTATCTTTCTACATGATCGTATTTTTGTTTGTAATGAATTAAAATATACTTTTCCACTAGTGTTATTGTTACCATTACTAATTAATTAATTACTTAACTGACACAATTCAGGAATTTTTATGCACCTATTTCAAATAATTTGTAAATGAAATAAGTACATTAAATTTAACTGGTAACAGAACTCGTCAAGACCGACAATTCCTAATAACTTTTTTTTCAAAACGTTTTTGAGTTAAAATTATTTTAAAATCTTACACAATTTTCTTACACGCCACTGGAAACAAAGTTGCCTAGTCGACAAGATTACCGTTTCCAAACAAGTTCATCAAAAAAAAAAAATTTATGATTATTTTTCTTTGTTGGACCATTTCATAAAAGGCTCGTCAATTTGTAGGGAGAAAAAATAAATTTAAAAAATGCGATTTTGAACAAATTGTATATAGAAAAAGTGTTTGTCTTGATGAGTTCTACCACTGGTTAAAATTAATGCACTTATTTCGCTTACACCTTGTATATTTATATAAAATCTGAAAGGATAGTCATTTATTCAATAATAAGCAGGAAATAGGCTTGCAAAAAGCCCAAAGATAAAAGTCTATCCCTCTGAAACGCTAAGCAATAAGCCGCAATTTCAGCCATGCAACGTCGCTTTTGCATTAAAATCGCAGGTTAGCATGAAATGGTTGCGTGAGGAAGCAATCTGATCGATAAAATTCAAAAGACGCAATCGAATAGTGAAATAACTGCGAAGCATGTTTTCGTAATCACACTAACAGTAAAAAAACCGAATTGGTGTATTTTCTTACCGGAGTGTCCAACAGTCAAAACTTCAATAGGCAGTGATCCTCTTCGCCGAGCCAGCAGCGCATCAGGATTCTCAGGTCTTCGCAGTAGCAGTCGTGAACACCCTTCAGAATGCGATGATTCCGGTAGGCAGACAGTTTCAGGCCCGCCCGAACTGCGTCTACGCAATTGCTTCTTTCTTCGGCCAGACTTGCCGTTCAGGCTGGTGTGACGGGTGAGTTGTTCCCGTCGTTCGCCACCTGCTGGAGGCAAGTCAATGGGGGCAGAGCCCCTGCGTTGATATTGCCAAAAGGAACGAGTTGTCTCCACGGGTGTGATGTTTATTACTTGTTCTAAATTCTCGTCCGCGTATGAATCTGAAGCGGTGTACACTGAAAATTCAGCCAAACATGATTTTCAAAGGCTTTTTCCTTGTTCTGGAACGATTCAACAAAAAATTTATAATTTATACAGAGTGTCCCAGCGAGTCGGTAAATTAAACATTTCTGCATTTCTGCATTTCTCCGTTTTAACGGACGGGACACTGCACAAATTTTTAGATTTTATTTTCATTTTTTACGAACAGTATCAATAAAAGTGAATTTTTCTTTATGGGAACTTAGTACCAGTCAAATTGTTTGCAATCGCCACATTTTTAAAATTTCAAATACGAGCAGGAAAAAGAAATACAAATTGATGACGGACCGGACACAAAAAAAACCTTACATTTTAAGCGTTGAACAATCGTTATAAAATTCTGTTAATTTAAAAGGCACTAATTCCAACAATTACACTAGTTTACAAAAAAATTTTTTTCTTTTACCAAGAGATAATTTATACTGATTTAATTTTCTTCTTACTCACTGATAAGAGTGATAAGTGATAACTAAAATATATGTCACATGTGTCTATCCTAGTTTTTTTAATATACAGCGTGTACCAGAAATCGCTCCCCACCGGAAAGGTGCTAGTGGTTAACAGCAATGGGAATGGCAAAAATGCAAAAATAGTAGGTCTTTTATTCTTCGTTTGGGAAATACAGAAGTTTCAAAGTGACCAATCCCAGAAGCTCTCTCCTAGGTGTATTGCATACAGTAGATCTGTTACTAAGGAATGAAAAATAACTCTAGTGCACACTTTTATTATCCGTTCCACATATTTTTGATTTCCTAGCAACGTGTTTTGTTCCCCTAGTCCTCCGGAGCAAGGTCTTTTGTGATTGGCTATTTTCAAACGTTCTTATCTCCCAAACGCAGAGAGTTAGATTTTTTTTGTAAAGAGACTTTAGCTTCAGAATTGCCCAAACTATATGCACCTTTCCGGTGGAGAGCGAGTTCTGATACACGCTGTATTCACTAAAAGTTTTGAAAATTTGTCTAGTGTCTAGTTTGGCATTCGTTTTTTCTGTAAACATTGTGTTTAAAATATCTTTAAATATCGCTAAGTGAATGTAGATTAAGCCCAAACAACTTATGTTTTGTTTGTGGTAAAATTATCCTTATAAAACATGGGAAATTTAGGCGATCAAATGGTAAACGTTTTCATCAAGATTTAAAGTCTTATGAAGAGAGTTATTAAGGTTTTTGGGATAAAAATATGTTATTCGTTTACTACTAGACAACATTATGATAAACTGATCCTGATAGTACAAAAGAATAAGCAGTCTGTAACATTTTTGATGTTGCAAAAATTGTCAAATACTGATATTTTATTTTATAATGAATATTTAAAAATCTTGACGTCCTAATTTTTTTCGACTTCAGTATCAGACTTATTAGGGTTAATTATTCTATCGATACACATTGGTTTTATCTATTAGTAAAAAACGTTGTAAACTAGTGTTATTTTTCAAGTAAAAGGTGGAACTTGTTGAAACTTTTGAAACCACAAAACCGAAGAAAAGGCAATGTGCAACGACTTCTGATTAATTTATTTTTTGTATACACATGATGGACGGGACAAAAATACTCTAAAAAATTATTCAAACAGGTTTTAATTATTAAAGACTTTAAAAATATTAAAATTAGACAGTGGAAATTAAAAATTCTTGGTTTTGTTTAACAACGTAAGAAATAAGATCAACATTTTATGTTTGCGGTAACAGACGGGACAGCAAAAGTTATAAAAATAAAAAAGTAATATTACTAATCAAATTACTTACCACTTCCATTTTCTAAACTACCAGAAACTAGAAAAATACTCTTCAAAAAATATTCAACAGTTGTAGTACGTCAGTATTTTATGCTATCGCCTACAAGGCAATGTATGTAAAATTTTAGAATCCAATGAATTACTTCGCAAAAACTCTTTTGTCGCAAATTACCTTAAATATAAACCGATCGTGTATTTTGAAAGAAAGTTAACATTATTAAAATCATTTTGAAATTCCGGGGTCAGGTTGCATTTTTGCTGGAATGGCTGAATAACTAAAAAAAATTTTCGAGCTAATAAGCAAATCTATGAGAGGCACTCGTAGTAAGTTCACCACCACACTTGTTTTGTCATTTTGTCGTAAAATTCCCTAGGCATTGATTGGATAATTAAATACAGTGCATTTTTTTATAAAAATATATTTTTAGAAACGGCAAAGTGCTAAAACCCAACTCGCCATGTTTAATTTTTAGTTGAATTTAACTTGAAACCTAATTTCGCATGTATCAACTCAATAATATTAACAAAGCCATTTTCGCCGAGCCCGGCAAAGCAAGTTTGATTGTATTCCCATCGCTTTTACGTAAAAACGGTGACAAAATAGTTTCTCTGGTATTGTATTACAAAAGTTTCAAACTATAATGTGTTGAATTTTGCCTTTAATGGAAATTTGATGTTGCGAAGTAGTCACTGCGAGTAGTGTTCGCATATCAAATTTCCTTCGTTGTGTTGCTTTTCTTTCGAACGCTACAAAACGACATTACTTACGATAGTGAGCAATTTCAATTGGCACTGATCCCCTTCGCAGCGTCTGTGTCTCAGACAGACATAATCCTCCGCCCGCAGAGGATACATTGTCATCTGGGCCACTCAGCGGCAAGGACACCGGGGCTGAACCTCTCCTCCTCGCCAACGACTAAAAACCGATTTTTCACTCGCAAAAACTAACCATAATTTTCCGCAATACCGTGGTTGTTAATCTTCTCGGATCCACGTTTTCCTTCTCGTATCTTTGCCCAGGATCTGAGAGCTTGACCATTTTGCAAACTTTTTCTTTATCGTTGCCCTCCTGTTCTCGCTTGCCTGACAGGGATGATTTATGCAATGATTGCGGGGCTTCCGGTATCAAGAAATCAGGCGAACGGCTATTATTCGGGCTTAGGACCGCAATAGCTGGGATCGTGTAATGGGGGACGTTTGATATGTTTTCATGTGAGCCATGCGATGAATTGGACCTACTTTCACCTAAGAAATTGCTTGTTTTTCACCAGTTTTGTCAATTAGTTACATACCTTCGTGTACGGTTTCAGTACAGGTGGACATTTCGACCGTTGCGGACATGTATCTCATGCGCACGTAAGGCTGCGGTGGTGGAAACGTTTGCTGCCTTGTTAAACACTTTGACGGAGGAGCAACCGAATTGCCTTGTAAGACAGAGGAGAGGCGGCTGGAGTGGGGCAGACTGCTCGTCATCGAGGCTATGCTTGGTTCTGGTAACAAATTTTCTGCACTTAAAGGCCTCTCTGGTTGATCTTCCGCACCTATTCGAGATTTGTAAGAAGGAAAAAATAACGTTTTTTTATTGTATTTTTGTTACCTGAAGAAAGATGCGGACTTGTGGAAGATATAATCGAGGATTGCGAACCGAATTTCATGAGTTCGTCTTCCTCGCGAAGTCCGCTGGAAGTTCTGGATTCAATTTGGACAGGACTGACTGGAGACCGTCCAGATGAAGCAGCTCTCCCGGTTGGTAAGCTTTCTCTTCGGTAGATTGTTCGTGGCAGTGATGGCTCCATGTTAACCGGGACAGAATGGCGTCTTACTCCTAAAGTGTGTTCTAACGTTGGAACAGCTAATGATTGTCTTCTTATTTCTCTGCAAATGGCGTTTGTGGGAACGTAATTAAACGTATTAAATAATAAATATCTCGTGGTACATTGTAAATAAACGACAACCTGTGAAGACAAAGTAAGAACAATTTCTTCTTTTTTTATAGACCTAAACATTTTAGTAATAACAAAAAACTTATGCGTATTCAAAATGTTGATGTTAACTTTAAAAAAATAGCCCTTGCTTCATTTAGTAAATGTATCTATCTTTTGACCTAACCTGACTGAAATTGATGTATTATACATATGGATAGCTAAATGATTTAGTCCAGTCAAATAAGCCTTTAAATCGAAATGTTGTGGAAAAGCTTGCATTTTTGATATAAGTTATAGATATTTAAAAACTTTTAGTCAAAGAATTTTTTGTTTCAACCCCCGAGAAAGAGTTGAAAAAACGAAAATAAACTGTTTTTTAAAGATTATTCAAAATCGGAGAGCTAGAAAAAAATGTTTTAAATAAAAATTATAAAACAAAATTTTACACCAAAATGTTCTCTTGACTTTTTTTGATATTGTCAAATTAACTGAGGGTGATAAGTGTGAAGGGATGAAATGTACAATTATAAAAAAACTATCAAAAACACTTGATTGTCATGTAAAATTTTCTGTAGAATTCGAATCCGAAGGTCCTTTTTGGATTTAAAATTGTTTTCATTATGAAAAAAACGTTTTAGCGAAAAATTGACAAAAACCTACAATTGGACAAATTTTACGTTTACATCCTCGTATCTTTCTTCTGCATAAAGCTAGAAATTTCATTTTTTTTGCAAAAGATTTCCCAATGAATGTAGATTCAAACGAATACACACGAGCTTTAGTTTGAGATGCGAAAAGTTTTTTAGTTTAAAAGATAGACCCCTACATAACCGAGATTAAATGAAACTAATACTTCATATAAGTTTTTGGTGTAAGAGTCATTTCGATATCTGTAACACTCACCAAGTTATTGCAATTTACAATTACTGCAAAATTCGCTCGAGGTGAAATCGCAGTGTATTTCCCTCTGAAACGTAATCACCGCCCTTGAAAACGTTTCGAGGGATAATAACTTTGTAAGTGTTACAGATATCGAAATGACTCTTGCACCAAAAACTTATTTGAAGTATTAGCTTCATTTAATCTCTATTATGGAGGGGTCTATCTTTTAAAATAAAAAACTTTCTCGCATCTAGAAAATTTCACTACACAAATATGCAACGTTACAAGAAAATGTATTTACGTAAAACTCTGCATTTATTGAGGAATCTTTTGAAAAAAAAGTTTCTAGCTTTATCCAGAAGAAAGATACGAGAATGTAAACGCAACATTTGTCCAATTTTAGGTTTTTGTAAATTTTTCGCTAAAACGTCTTTTCCACCCCTTCTCGGGGGTTTAAACAAAAAAATTTTTGACTAACATTTTTAAATAGTCCACAATAACATATCAAAAATGCAAGCTTTTCCACAACATTTTGATTTAAAGGCTGCACTATGTATTTAGAGCCTGAAGAACAACCCTTATGAAAAATTTACTGCCACAACTTTATGTGAAGGCCCAGCTTTTATTGCTATATTGCACATGAAGGATTGTAAATTTAGTTGTTTACATATACCTACTCCCAGCTGGGAATTTCTCGGACAATATTTCGGGTACCCTACATCTGTAATAGAAAGAATAAAAAAGCAAATTTTGGTCGTTCGTTATAACTAAAACACTAAACATAGCTCCTGTTTTTTATTTCAATTTTTGCAAACTTGGATACTTTAGGTCTTTAGAAGAATAGATATTCTTCTAAAATTTGCTTTTTTATTCTTTCTATTCTATTTCATTCTAATTAAGTAAAAAGCATTATCAGCTTTCACATCTCTAAAACAGATTTTAAGTTATCAGTCTGCACGGAAATACTGATTTCAAAAGATAAATCCTTGTTTCAAGCATTTTGGACTGTTTTTTTAATATTGTCAATAGTTAAAAACTTGTTGAGCACAAGACAAGGTAAGCAAAAGTGAAAAAACACACCATACAAATAAACATTTTATAAATTGGTCAAGATGGATCTTCTATACAATTAAATCACCTACGATTTTTTTTTTAGAATTTTAGATAAATTAGAAAGAGGAAATTTTTACCAATTTGCCTCATATTTTTCAAAACACTGCGAATACGGTTGAAGATATAAAAAGCCAAGGAACAAAATTGCAGAAAAATAATTTCTTTCAAAAAAATTGACCATAATATTTCTTCAACCATTACTTTAAAGTGTTCCCCCAGCACTCAACCGAAGGTAAATGAATCTTTTTGAAGGAAATTTCATTCTTTACAACTTTCTTTGTTACAATAATAATTGTCCTCTATCTTTAAACGCATCGTTTTGAAAAATATAGTACGGAGTTTAATGCTTTCTCAAATTTGCTTTTCTCATCTTATTGAAAATTAGATTCTTAACGATCGTGCTTTTTTACAAGCAATTGGTGAACTAGTAGTTGCATTTAAATTCATTTAAAACAATGTGGAGCCGACATTGTCTAACGATCGAAGCCCCCTCAATTTTATTTCGGAGCACTACACTTTTGGATGTAGAAAATCGAGTTACTTTTATATTTTGTGTAGCCTCCCAGTTGTAATTCAAGGTAACAAATTTTTTTTTTTTTAAGTAATACATAGTGGATCCCGTTTACAACCCAATGTCTGGGTTATTTTTATTATCAAACCATACATGATATAACTTTTTGAAATTTTAGCTTCTTTATGAAATGCCTATAACTTCGCGAAAAATGTGTCAAATTTGATGAGTTTTTTCAAAATTTTCGATACAACTAAGAAACTACGATCATCTTCTTCTTCGCAGAGAGACGATTTCATCTCATTTTTTATAATAAATACTGAATAATACTCAGAAAGAAGGATCCACTTCTCGTATATCAAATTATTTGCCCTTTCATTTTCAAACCAATAATTTTAGAAAAATATCTCGGTGATTGCCAGCAATATTGTTTTATTTTAAGTCATACAAGAGACACTTTCTTAATATTACTGATAATAATTAAGAAGTCTGTATGTTTTTTTCATCGAATTTACAAATATTATGTATGCAGTGCTGGCAAAGAATTTTTTTATTTTATGTTAATTAATTAATTATAATGTTTTCTCAAAATTTTCATCTTTATTTCGGCTTTTAAGAAATATTCCGGGGAAAGAAAAAACCTCAGTTGAGATCGCCTTTGTCCCACATGAATAGATTGCCGTTTACTTACGGAAAAGCCTATATTGTTACCTTCTCGGTGGCGGAATGAAATCCATAATACTTGGAGTTTCAGACGATTGCTTTGTGGCCTCTTCATCGTCGCTAACGTCAGGCTCGGCGTCTGACAGTTCAGTTTGCGTTTCCTCTGCCTGTTCCGCGCTTTCTTGTTTTTCCCATCGTTTCCGGTTGGCTTCTAAAATTTCCATCATGTGAGTAGAAAGTGTGCTTTTAAGAAACCGGTGCCATTCAGAAAACAAAGGTTTTACCACGTATCGGAAGAAACCTGGAAAAATGATGTTCGTAAAAAGTTGAAAGAAAGTTTGGTGGAGGAGGCATCGTACCGACTTGTATTTTGGCAACTGAAGTCGATTGTTGATCGCAAATGGAAGTAACTGGAAGATTTAGTTTTCTTTCGAATTCGCCCTGTCTAAAAAATTCGTCGCAGACTTTTAAGCTCCATTTGTGAGAGATATCCCAGGGTCGGGTGGGGTTTGAAATGTCTGCACACTTCAGAGCAATTTGCAATATGAAATGTCTATCTGTCGTTTTGGTTAAATCTAAACTACCTTCGTCTAAATATGCCTAAAAAACTACCATTAAGTACGAGGGAAAGTGTGATAGGAGCGATCTTTACCTTGAATTTTGTTAAAAATTCGTTTTGTCTATTAATATCAGTGGCTAATATGAGATCACGTATTTGCAATTCGAGCTTACTTCTGTGAGGCAGTAGCTGTTCGGCCACTCCGCTCTCGAGCAAACAGCCAACAGCTGATCTCCAGTGGTGATTTTCTAATACCGACGTGTTCTGGAAAAGTTTTGTTTGTGCTTTTCAAATCTGAATATACACAACAATGAGAAATACTTGAAGTTATGCCCGGATACGTACTTGGTACAGAATGGCAAGATGATTCGACGTCGAAATGAGGAAGTGTTGATTGACACCTGGATGGTCCAAGTCGTGAGCAACTGCACCTATCAAAGCTGCCATTATTTCCAGTTCCGAGAGATGCTTTCGAATCTGCAAAAGCGCATTATTTCAACCGTTTGAATCGTCAAACAATGAAACGTCGTACTTTTTCCTCTTGCAGGAAGCAATGCATTGCTTGTGTTACATCAGTCGCATGGATTGAATTGTGGTAAGGATTCGTACTGTGGTATCCTTCTTCAATGAGAGCTGCAAAGCATTGTCACAATTTGTTTAAGCGATTTATCGCGACTGAGACACCAAGTACTTACTGAAAAGTTTCCATACACGGACTACGTCCAACTGGAAGTAATCCAACAATCCGTACCAATGGAACAAATGGACACAAAGAACAGGTAGTGCTCGGCCACCGGCCACGGTTTCCAACGTAAAAGCGTTGAAGCCCCACAGGCCAACACGGTCCAAAATTCGCTGCAATTTCAACAAAGGAAATATCAAAAAAAAAAATCCTTAAAAGTTAGAAAAAATACACACAGGAAGAACAAAAATAATGAAACAAGCGTTGTTGTCTAAACCATTCATGTTCTGAAGAAATTCATTAGTGAATTTTAAAGTAAGTAGGTACACTCTTTCCCAGAATTAATGACACAAATTCGGCTCTCGGACGGGCTCGTTACGGATGGGCAACACTGCTTTGAGAGGAGAACCGGCAGTCGGCAGTTGTCGACTAGTGTCATTGTTACTCATTATTAATGCAGAAGACCGTTACTATTAAAAACAGTAAACAAAAATGTTGGTTGTCATTTAATATTCACCAAAACCAATCGATCAAAATGATAATTGATTTCTAACTTTATCATGAACTAATTGTTTTTCTCGTAAAATAACGAAAGCATACTTTTTACTCTCCCTGTTCTTATCATAAGCCATTATCTTATAATCACTAAGCATATTATCAATTGAAGTTTTTTACTTTTCTTATAATATGATGTCACTTTAAAAATACTTACTAAGTAAGTAAAACATTAAGATTAAGAGTTTTGTGTTTTATTTTTCTATAAATCCACGTTTTAAGACGAACCAACTAAAACCAGGCACGATATTCCCAGGTCCCATATAAGCAATTTAGCGCTTTCTCCGAGCTTAAAATTTTAATAATTGAAAAGAAAACTGGTTTCTTTAAAGCACTAGAGTTTTTAATATTAAAGGCATAAAATACATTTAAGCAAAGAAAAATTTACAAAATATCCTATTTACTACTGCTTTAAGTATCAACATTTGTTTACATGATTTTAGATAATTTTGAGGATAAATCCTTTAAAAATTTTCACGAGACAATTTAAACTTATCAAGTTTAGCCTTTTAGAGAGGTAGTTCAAAATACAGATTTGTAAAAGACACCAAAAAACGAAAAATATTTAGGAAATTCAGCAGACTTCAACCAATAATTCTAAAGAATCAGCCTTATTACTCCTACAGGCGTAACGTAAATAGTGTCACATACTAGAATAAACAAAAACACAATAAACATTTTCACAATTCTCAATAAATTTTACTAAAAAAAACTTGGTCATTCATAGAGCTACCTTTTACTGCGACTCTGATAAACATATAATTTAAATCTTTGAACAGTCGTAAACCTATTTTAAAATCCAAACACAGAGCTTTATTTTTTTTTGGAAATTCTTTTCCAACAGTAACTAAATTGTCACTTCACTTTCACAAGAATTCAAGACACGAGTACACATAGTTAGGACTAGATACCAAGTAAGTATTTGAAAACTAATTCCGATCTAAAGCAGAAGCCTGGGGGTGATTTTGATGCTGAAACGTGACAAAACAAATTTACGAAGCAAAACTCGCTATTTCGAAAGGTTCAACATAACTTTGATTCTCAAGGGGAGATACACGTCCTCTTTGTTATTCTATGTGAAAGATTCTTACTATACATCTCATACAGAGTCACATTTACCCATCGAGTTAATCTGTCAATAAAAATTTATCCAAATTTTAAAAAAATTGTGATAAATTGAATTTACCTATCAATGTGTTATTAAACACTGACAACTTAATTTAGAAATATATCATTTATAATTTCATCGCTTTGTTTCAATGCTATTATTCGAAATTTACAATTAATAATATTGATTGTTTCCATTGTTATAACAACAGGGAGCGCAATTTTTACCTTGTTTATTTAAATTATTCGCCGAATCATGGTTTGGCCTGAATTTGGCAGATTAATCGCACATGATACAAAATATATGGACTGTTCCAAAAACCACCAAATCGTTATTCGATTTCATTCTAGTTTTGTGACAATTTTACGTGGATGTTAAGGTTCATATTTCAGTAACAATGTAGGTAAAAATATAAAATTATGATCCAATTTTACATTTTTCTAGGGAAAATATGCAATGTAAAATAAGCTTTGTTTAAATTCTAATAATAAAACCCCTCAAACACATTCCAGCAACTGAAGTTTGATAGTGTAGAAAGCTTCGTATAAGGTTTGTTTTAAAGGAAATACATTAACAACTTTAGTTTCAGCAGCAACGTTGCCTTTAATGTGCAACCCATTTGTTTTCAGCTATTGAAATTTCTATTAAGATTTCACTCCAGATGATAACAAAACTGTCTACTAGTAAACCCACACGACTCTGTCGAGGAAAGTTTTCTCTGTGTCATTTTATTTTAATCAGTAATTATTTGTAGGGCGTAGTTCCTGGAGCAAAATAATAGTTAATAATTAAATACTATGGTTTTCTTCACGACACCAGTTAGCTTTTTAAGCCAGTAATGACGCAAATAAACACGAATTTTAAGATGTTGACTACATTCATAATTTATTAGCTGCCGCAAAACAACTAGCAAATAATTTGTATTTTAATTAAAAATCGCACCTCTTTTATTACACCAATGATTTAACTGTGACAAAAGTCCTTGGTGTTTGATGCGCACATTTAAAGTAACATTTATTTAAATGCCTAAAATGCACCAACCTGAACTAGTCCATGATGAATGTCATCAAGTATTGCGTGATCTTGTGATAAAGATCGAGTAGCAAGTTTTTTGCGTCGTCTTTTGTGCATTGTGAGAAACCTCCCAGAGCAGCCTAGAGAAGGACTAGAACCCATTGCATCTAAAAGTACCCAGTCTTCTTTGGAAAAACACCGCGTCAAAGTTGGAACTTCAACTGGTCCTGTAAGGAAAATAAAACAAATATTATACGTGGACTATGAACTGATGTAGGTATAACGTGGTTTCATGATTATTCAGTTATCAATACCCATAAAAATTAAATTAATGTTTGGATTAGCCGATTCATATTTATGCCGCAGGTGTAAGACTTCGACCGAGGAAATGTTTGCAAAAATAAATCAATTATTTTAAATGTTAATTTCTTATAATTATCATTATCACCTAGTTTAATTCAAATGCATGAAAAACTCAGTGACACAATTATTGCAGTCTTTAATTATTTAGTGTTATGGTACAGATGACCGTGTGCAATAAATTATGTAAAGCGTATGCCCTGTTATTAATGGCATTGCTGAAAATTTAAAGCAATAGCCGATAAAGCATTAACAATTTTGTGTTGTAGCAACAGCTAAATTAATCAATTCCATTGCTTTCTGTAAAGTTAAAAAATTGTTATTCAAAAAATTAATTGAAGCCAATGTAAATACATTTAGGCAAAGTACTTTCACTCTGTTTAATTTCATTCTTCGATGATTTATCATGTGTAGTCGCTATCCACTTATGACTTGCGTTTTATAATGGTCTGCTATTTCAAGAAAAATTTCCTTTAATTAAAAGCAATTACCATGAAACTTTTAAATAAAACTGTCAATGCATTCTAATTAGAAAATACAAACAAATAAAAGTGTGTGACAACAGACATAATTAACTAGAATTAATCTTTTGAGTGACTAATACAACAAATAGAAAACATCATTTCTTTTGTAATTTGGAATGATTTGAACTTTTACTCACTTTCCTACGCCACGTGTCCAAATAATCTTCCCAACACATCATTTATTGAAAACTTTTTGGAAACACAAACCGATAACAGATCCGCCAACACACTTGTTACTAACCGTAACAACAATCGACAGATCTTTATTTTGTTCACTCTTGTGAGCAACAGACACTAAAAATACCTGCTTTCGTGTTTAATTCCGTAGAAACATAATAATGTTAATTCTTTTTCACTTAACTGTCTGCCCTAAGTAATTAGCAGAGCCGGAGATTACCAGACCAACCACAACCACAGTAAATCTACTCGTATCCGAATGTAATATCGGTTACCTCCTGTTAGAGACAACTGACTCCATATTTAAATTTAGTAAAACCATCACTGTCATTTTTTTGAATAAGCAATCTTCCTCCACCACGTCAAACACAGAGCCCGGTTTCAACTTCCAACTTTGGATTAGTCATTTTTGATCGTTTCTAAAGGCTAATGAATGCGTCTGATAGGTCAAAAGACATTTTTCGAGTGAAAATGTTGAACAAATTTAGAGTTATAAATAGGTAGATATGTGCATTTGCTAAGGAGGAGAGTAGTGTTAGAAGTGGGATTAGGACGTTGACTCGGAGGTCTGTGCAATGTGAAGAAGTGCGCTAAATTTAATTTTTTCTTGGGTAATAATAAGGCACGGGAGCGAGACTTGTTTTAGTTGTTTTGAGTCGAGCTGCCTTAATTAGTGGAGTAAAACTTACGCTAAATTATCTCTAAAATTCAAGCACACTTGAAGAGATTAATTTGGAACTATGGTAAAAGTTTCCTTTACTTTTTAAAACTGCAGTACAATTAATTATGCCGGTCTTTCTCTATTTGGGTCGCTTCATTAGATAACAAAATTGTAAACTTCATTTAATTTCAACAACAATAAATTATAAAAGTCACTGAATTCATTTTTAACGTTAGATGCAAACTGTTTAAATTTTTGTCCTTATCTAATGTTTGGTCCGGCAATTAATGTATTGTACTTCTTTCTTTATAAGGTTGGTAGAGAACTAAAAATATATTCCCTTGAATATTGCTTCTGATTGTCTTGGGCAATTATTGTAAAATCAGGAGTGTTTGCAGTAATTTTATTGATAATTACTGACTTCTGTAAGAGTGTGCTACATATTACTTTCCAAAGAAAAAAACATAAAGTAGAAAGAGGTGTTGCAAATGTTTATGAGCAGCGAGGTCAATTTGACAACAATATAAAATATAAAATAAAAGTATACACTTTTAAATCCGAGCAAATTCATTGCAATTAACTTTTTTATGAGCAAATAAACCCGCCGTGTGATTCTGGGTTTTGTAACAAATATTCGTATAAAAATGGCCTCAGTCTTAAACACTTTGGCAAAACAACACTCTGTATATTATAATTTTAAAATTTATTGCAACTTCGGACAATTTATTTTTTTCGAAAAGTACTACTATTTTAATTTTTTTTTACTAATTTATAGGATTATTAAGACCGTAAAGAAAAAATGTTTCAATTATCTTATTTTGCATTTCACTCATTATTGATCATAACAATTTTTTTTCATTATCAGTATTTATCACTATCGAATGTCAAATTAAGTACGTAGATACAGGGTGAGTCAATAATGGGTTACTTCTGACATGTCCTAAGATGCAACCAAAAATACTAATTGCACTTACCACTTGATACTTCGTTTGATTTCTAAAAACATTAATTGAATCAATATTGGTTTTTTATCTTTTAAATAATAATGGTCTATAATGGAACTTTAGCAAAACTGTCAAGACAAACTTGACAATACTCAGAACAATGTAATCATGAATTAATTTTGAATTTTTTTAACGATTACCGTTCTGGTCAGCTGGAATCGGTATTATTCTGGTGTTACTGGTTGCATATTAAAACAAAATCAGAAATAACCCACTAGTGACTCACCCTGTATCTACCAGCTTGGTCAAAATATTAATAATGTAACAAAATTTAAAAGCTTAAATCATCATAAAGCGGTATTTTTTTCTTAGTAATACTGAAGAGGTCTGGTGCCCAATAGAAGATTACATGAAAACAGAGGTTCTTCTGAGTATTCTGCATAATATTTTTTCGCCGGCTTAATCAGAAAATATCATTTTCCACCCTCCAAATTAATATTCCATGAAAGTATACGTTATTTCCTCCTGAGAGAAGGAAATATTTTCTTCCCTCGCTTTTTTTTTCATCGTAAAGAAATAACGTACTTTTATGGAATATTTGAATGGTGAAAAACGATATTTTTTGGTAAAGCTATCGAATAAATATATGTATAACACTGATAAAGCCTTCTCATCTTCGGAAGAAAATACATGTTTTTCTTCCTCCCTTGATAAAGAAATAGCTATTAATGTATTAAGGTGAATTAAGTCCCACCTATTGCTAGAAAAACATTTCTAAAGGAAACTCAAAACATTATTTTTTTGAATAAATATTTTAAAACTTGATGGGGAAAATCCCTTTCCTTTATGTAACTAGAGTTCCTACATCCAGTTATATTTTTTCAATAATCTATGGGACGTATTTTTAATCATTAGAATTTGGAATTCGGTTGCCGCAAATAATGCTCTAGTTTGATAGTCACTGTAGTTATATTGCGAAGTTGATAAAACTTTGCTAAAACAAGTACGTTACAAAGTTACAGATCCATTATCTGATCAACTGGTTCATGACATAACAGCTTTGACCTTTGACTCGTAATGAGTCGCAAATCTAGGGCTCATTACCATGATACAAATGTTTAAACCCAGTAATTTAATGGTTCGCGTGTAGTGTCCAATGCCACAGTAAAGAAAACAAGCCGGCTTCCGATGCACTGCGCATCTATAGTGATAGTGTTTATCTTTTACTCGTATTCAACAACTTTTTCATAATTCGTATTAGTGCGCACGTGACCTTATATATAAAAGAATAAACTGCAATTGCTTGTAATAGTTGATTATTGGTGCTTTATGTTTTGGGTCACAAAACTTTGTGATGATTTGGGCAATAGTTATAGCTTTAATAAGTGCACCGTTCATATGGTGGATGCTTATCTTATCAAAATACAGGTCTTTGAGCAATGTGCCTGGCCCGAAACCTTCACCCGTCATTGGCAATTCTCTTCAAATAGGACACACGCCTCAAGGTAATAAGTCTAAATGCAGTTTATAACAATCATAAAAGTATTGCTGTTTCACCGAATCTATCAGAACCAAACATCCTTGATATTCAGATTTGTGCACCGGTGCAATTAACTAATTGCAAGTATGCTGCATTTAATTCACTTCGATTTTTTATTTTTAGAATTATTCAACAACATTATAAAGTGGGCAAAAGAATATGGCACGGTGTATAAAGTATTTATAGCGAACGATGTAAGGGTCCTTATTACAAATCCTGAGTTAACTGAATTAGTGCTCAGCTCAAACGTGCATATTACCAAGTCAAATGCGTACGATTTGCTCAAACCATGGCTAGGAATCGGGTTGTTAACTAGCACAGGTACTCAATTTATTTCGCGTTAAAAAATTAATTAGATACTCGTACAGGAAAAAAATGGAAGAGTCGTCGAAAGCTGATAACGCCAACGTTCCACTTTAAAATACTTGACCAATTCCTCGACGTTTTCAACTCCTGTGGGAATGTTCTTGTGCAAAGATTGTCCAGTGAAGTGGGCAAAGATTCCTTGGACGTGTATCCCTTCATAAATCTCTGTTCCTTGGATATAATATGTGGTTAGGCAAATAAAAATCCCGAACAAAGTTTAATGCCACTTTTCAGAAACCTCAATGGGAGTTAAAATCAAAGCTCAGCAGGGAAATAATACCGAATACGTGGAAGCCGTTCGAAGATTCCTCGATATCTTTATCAATCGAACGTTTTCCGTTTGGAAGAGAATCGATGCGTTATTTAGATTTTCCAGTGTGTACAGCGTATATAAACGCTTATTAACAATTCTGCACCAATTCACGATCAACATTATCGTACAACGTCGTGGCGAAAAATCGCAGCAAAAAACCGAAAACGAGACGTCCGATGACGGCATCAAACGCAAAGTTGCCCTCCTGGAAATGCTGTTAGAATCCGAAGACAACAACATGTTGTCAAATGAAGACATCAGGGAAGAAATTGACACTTTCATGTTTGAAGGACACGACACCACAACTTCAGGGATCGCCTTCGCCATTCTCACCCTGGCTGAAAATCCAAAAGTACAAGAAAAACTCTACGAAGAAGTGGTTGCGGTTATCGACAATATCGAAAATATTACGATGCAACAGCTGCAAGAAATGAAATATCTGGAAATGGTGCTGAAAGAAGCCCAACGGCTTTACCCCTCTGTGCCGGTTATTGAACGTCGGCTGGAAGTTGATTGTAATATAGGTAAACGAGGTGTGAACACAATTGGTTAGAGGTTCTAATCATTGGATTTGAAGGTGGGTATGATTTTCCCAAAGATACGTTTCTCTCCCTGTTCATATACGGAATGCATCACAACGAAAAATATTTTCCTGATCCAGAGAAATTCGATCCTAATAGATATCTGCCCGAAAACCAAGCAAAGAGACACAATTATGCTTACGTGCCCTTCAGTGCAGGCCCACGTAATTGTATTGGTGAGTACAAATCATTTACATTAATTACAACCCACGTCTGTTTTTAATTGTTTAAAGAAGCGACTATTAATTAAAGTTGTTGTGACATAGTAATTAACGTATCGGGAATAATTTCTATTTACGTTAATTCTGTTTATTTCAGGGCAAAAATTCGCAATGCTTGAAATGAAAACAACCATCGCCAAAATCGTGAAAAACTTCAAAATACTGCCAGTGCCTAATTACAAACCAGATTTAGGAATAGCCGCTATTTTGAAATCTTATAATGGAGTGTGTGTGCGTCTCCAGCACAGGCATGGGAAGTAAACAATAATAATTATAATAATTATTAGGTTAAGAACACAAAAGGAGTGTGTCAATGTCATTACGTTCAATAAATATTTTTTACTTGATGATCATTTACTTATGCACACTTTGGAATCTAGGTTTACGTACATTATTTACCTTAAGTATGAAATCCTAAACTCGCCAAGTGAGCTCAAATATAAACCATGATTACGTTTTTATGGTCAGATAAGAATCTGTGCATCAATCTGCACAACAAATCCGTAATATAAAAAAGGAAAAATAAACGAAGAAAACTATGGTGTGTCTTACAAATTGCACTTTCTAAAATATCATCTAATTAAATTCACTCTGCTTGTAAAGGTCATCTTAAGATAAGTAAGAACAGTTTTGTGTACAATGAAGTGCAATTATTATTAAGTACTTGCAAATTTTTGGATTTGCGTTATCTGAGCGCAACAATTTCATGCATAAAAGTGGAATAGTACAAACATTTTCGTTTTATCGCACTTTTTCTAATGAGAAAAAAATTGAAAAAACGTGAAACCCACTGTGCGAAAAGTTCAGATTCATTTAGTAGAGTACTGTTTTAATCTCAATCACGGTGTAGGCAGAAATGTGGGGCGTGCAAAATTATCGTCAAGCAAAGAGGGTTTCATCTTCAATAACTTTACATGTATGAGTAAGTAAAAAACAATATTTCATCGAGTGGAGAAGGAATTCGGATAAAATCCGTGAATTTGTTATTTGTTAATAAGATAAGTTTATGTTTGTGTGTTTGTTCAAACCGAATTTACAAAACAATGATTTTACTTTGTGTCCCATTTGTTTGGTGGTTTCTCGTTTTGCAAAAATACAAATCTATTAAATGCATCCCTTGTCCAAAACCGTTGTCAATTATTATTGGTAATAGTGCTAATAGTCTAGACATGGGGAGTAACTATTCTTAATATAATTACGAAGATTTATTACGGATTATTGTTATTGTTAATTTGAGCAAGTTTTACGACAAATACGGGGACGTGTTTAAAATTTACATAGGCAGCGAGTTGCGAGTTTTTATTGCAAAGCCCGATTTGGCAGAGTATTTGGGCTCGAATGTGCATATCACAAAATCAAGTACTTATGAATTATGATCTTATTAGTGCATGGCTTGGCACTGGATTATTGATAAGCACCGGTATGTTCCTAAAATAGAAATACAAAGAGTGCCGACCAATTTATTTCAGGGAAAAAATGGAAAGCTCGCCGGAAAATGATTACACCAACTTTTCACTTTAAGATTCTCGATCAATTTATTGAAGTTTCAATTCATGTGGGAACGCTCTTGTTGAAAAATTATCCAGCCATGTGGAGAAGAATCGGTTGATGTTTACTCTTTTATAAACCTGTGTTCTCTGGACGTTATAATGTGGTCAATTTTAATCGAACAAAACGTTAATTTCGTAATCTTAGAAAGAGGAAACGTTGATTAAGTGTAAGCCGTTAAAAATTTCCTCGACATTTTAGTCGTCCGAACGTTTTCAAAAACAAAAACAAGTTTTCAAAAACATACCCAAAGTTTGTTATCAACTTTGCATCAATTCACGGACAGTGTTATAATTAGCAGACGTGTGAATTAAACTTTACTCGGCGATTACCAATTCCGCCAATGGTTGGTATATTGAAGGTAGATTCCGCCGATGGTCAAATTTCAACCTCAGAGTGGTAAAATCCGCTAATCACCGTACCTACTACCCCCTGCAGTTAACGACTGACTCAACTATTGCAGTTCCCAAAACTGTGTAGTGTTATAATTATTTAATAAAAAGAGAGCACATGAAAAATAAAAAAAAAGATCTTAAATGATTATGATTATGAATTTTGACCATCGGCGGAATTTGCCTATGCCCGCTTTACTCGATATGTTACTAGAATCTGAACATAATAACGTTTTATCAAACGAAGATATCAAAGAGGAGATCGACACATTTATGTTCGAGGGACATGACACAACGGCGTCTGGAACAGCTTTCGTGATTTTAGCACTTGCTGATAACCCGGAAGTGCAAGACAAAGTTTACGACGAGATTTTATCAGTAATTGGAGATTCTGAAGACGTAACAATGCAGCAACTTGAAAACACAAGATATTTAGAAATGGTAATCAAAGTGCTAAGTGCAGTGGATGTATCCATCAGATCCTCTGATCGAACGCCGATTGGAAGTATATAGCTTGCAATTTAGGTAAATGAGACCTTACCAACTTGCGACACCTAACAAGGATAACTTTTTCAAAGCGGATACGATTTTCCCAAAGATACAGTCTTAATAAGCACATTCATATACGGCCTCCATCACAACGCTGAGTATTTCCGTAATCCCGAAAAATTCGATCCTAACAGATTTTTAACCGAAAATCAGTCATCAAGCTGACTTAGAGATGGCTGCTGTATTGAAATCTTATAATGGAGTCTGCGTCCGGCTTCAGCACAGATATGCAAACTAAGCGATTAATAAGTAAGTACACACTTGGAAATTTGCAAAAAAATTGTGACAAGTGCAATCAATAAAACGTCCGTTTTTGTATTAGTCAATAAATGTAATAAAGTACAAATGTTCATGTGATAAAACAAGAGAGAGCAATTAATTAACTAATGGTTTTTGCCATACATTCATTCATTCGCTCTACCGTTGGTTAAAAACTGCTGATAAAAATGAAAAATCACGAAATACTAAATATTATTACATCATAAAATACGGAAATAAAAATGTGTCCTTTAATTAAGACCAATAACGATTTCAATTGAAAATTTATCTTTATAAAGCTATCAATAATAACATAAACAAATGCAATAACTCCAAACGTTTCGAACAATCCACATTTAACAATCAGTCGTGTACAATGTTTGTCGTGGCGTTCTTTGTTACTCTAACTGTAGTATTATGTACCCCTTTAATTTGGTGGTACCTAACTTTGGCAAAGTATAGTAGTTTAAAAAAAGTACCAGGGCCTCCACCATTGCCTGTGATCGGAAACAGTAATGAAATTGGTAAAACAACCGTTGGTAAGTGAGCTGCTAGCTTTGTATTTATATTTTTTCTATTTCACATTTCACACGAACTCATGTAAAGTATAATATTTGTAAATTATGTTGGTCATTATTATTTGCATAATCTAAAAGAAATATGTGTATTAACTCCCTGACCTTTGGATGTTCAAATAAACAGAGAATTTACAATTATTCCAACTAAACAGAGTGACTATAAATCATTAGTTTTTTTGAATAATAAATCGTAAAATCCGTATCACTTCAATTTTTTAATCATAAAATTTGAAATCAAAATTATTAAAGTATTATTGTTTACGAATGCATAAATACGATGCGATGTAAAATAACTGGTTGCATTTAAATAACGGTGAGCAGAAGGCAAACAAAAAATTACAGGCAGATAACATTAAATTCTCAATACCTAGTAGTAAAAAACAATGAAAGAAACAAAATGAAACAATTTTAATGAAATAGTTACTTAACAACATGTTTGGAAATTACAATTTCCCGCATTAGTTATCGAATGATTTGAATGAATCATTAGTGAAATTCATTCATATAATTGGATTCAGCTATATAGTAGAAGTTTTATTTAATGCTCAACGATGCTGCCTTTTTTCCAAGAAGTTATTGAACTAGTCGAATTTAAATTAATTTAAGACAATTTTCTAAATTTTCGGGTACCGAAAACTGAATTATTTTGTGCTAGTCTGTTTCGCGTCCTAGTATTTATTTTATGCAACCCATAATCCTAGTGAGTAAAACGCCTGTCTACATTACGATAACATTTAAAACCAGTGGCTGCCTGCAAGGAAGTATTTTTCAATTTTTCAGATCTGTTGCATTCATTTATGACTTTACAAGACAAATATGGTACAGTGATAAAAGTTTGGTTAGGGCCGAGATTACATTTATTGATCACAAAACCAGAAATGGTTGAGTTTTTTCTAAACTCCACCGTCCATTTAAATAAATCAGATGGATACGACCTTTTCAAACCGTGGCTTGGAGATGGCTTACTTGTAAGCACCGGTAAGCCAACGAAATAATTTTTAATAATTTTTATTCAAAACACAAATTTGTAGGATCCAAATGGAAAACGCGTCGGAAACTTATAACTCCCACCTTCCACTTTAAAATTTTAGAAAACTTTCTGGAAACCTCGTTTAATAAACAAATAAACATCCTCTTAGACGTCTTACTAAAGGAGGCCTCTCAAACTGATAAATCTATAGAAATTCACTCGATAATTAATTTGTGTTCTTTAGACATCATTTGCGGTGACTTTTGAAAAATTTATCAAGGTGGTAATAATTAAATATTTCTAGAGACCGCTTTCGGAACCGAATTAAATGCGCAAGCAAAATGCAACCCCAAATACGTGGAGGCCGTAACCGGATTTCTTGAAATTTTTACCTTGAGGTTTTTTTCGGCCTGGTTGCGACACCCTCTCATATTCCGGCTTTCCGACAAATACAAAAAATATGTGGAATATTTGAAAATATTGCACGATTTCACAAACACAATTATCAAAAGGAGAAAAGAAGAATTCAAACTGTTGCAAGATAATCCGAAAATAAGCGAAGAGGGAATCAAGCGGAGAGCCGCTCTTCTAGATATGTTATTGGAGGTTTCAGACAGTGGGAAAAATTTAAGTGATGAAGATATCCGCGAGGAAGTGGATACATTTATGTTTGAAGTAAGTCCGGGGTTTAATAATTTAAGTTAATTGTATTTATGAATAAGGGACATGACACAACCACCACTTCCATCTGCTTTGTCTTATACGCAATTGCTCAGAACCCAGATGTTCAAAAAAAAGTTTACGACGAGTTAGTCTCAGTCCTCGGCACCGACTATAAAAAAGAAATCACCTTTAGTGACATACAGGAGCTGAAATATTTAGATGTCGTCATCAAAGAAGCCCATCGGCTGTATCCCCCTGTGCCTTTAATCGAAAGGAGTTTAGAAGAGGACTGCACTATTGGTACGAAACAAATCACTCAGACATTTCCACTAATTAAATTCCAGATGGACTAACAATTCCCAAAAACACAAACATTTCCATATTTTTATACGGAATGAATTACAATAAAGACGTTTATCCTGAACCGCACGTCTTTGACCCTGACCGATTTCTACCCGAAAAACAAGGAGAAAGACACACCTTCGCCTACGTCCCTTTTAGTGCAGGGCCCCGAAATTGCATCGGTAAGTACCAACAAACACAACCCCGAATTTAGTAAAATTGCAGGACAAAAATTTGCCCTCCTTGAACTCAAAACAACCATTGCTAAACTACTGAGATGTTTCGAGATCTCACCAGATCCCAAAAATCCACCACAAGTGGGAATGTGCTCAGTTTTGAAATCGAGAAATGGGATACACATGTTTTTGAAGAAGAGAAATTAGGGCAAATATATGACTGCGCTTACTTTTAATAAACCAAAAATGTGAACTGAATTTTGCTTACCTATATGTAATTAGATCTAGCAAAAATCGCTATCATTGAATTTATGGTAACGTTCGCTTATTAAATGCTTTATGTATTCACTTATTAGAAGATGGTCTCTGCATGAATATGCATGGGTTCAGGATAAAACGTTGTGCAACAAAACGCGTTTAATTACACTTTTTTCATTTGATATTGTTGGCAAATTCTGCATCCCATAAACCTGACACGTTGATAATAGTAATCTATGTAAGTATCGTTTAACAAAGTTATGTAATAAGCCATGAATATGATCGCATCTAGTGATAAGATGATAAGAAAGTTCAAAAGCGTCCTGCATTCTTATGACTATCAAAAGCTCGTTAAAAATAATCAATGTCTGAATAAAAATGCATTTTATGGAAGCTTTGAGTATGACGTACCTGATCCAAGATAATTGAAGCAACCGTTATTAAATGCGCACATTCCAGTCACTTAAATATTAAATGCTAAGCAAATAATTGATTTGAGTAAGAGTAAAAGGCTTCGTGTTCTCATCTTCGGTATTGCCGCAAAATTCCCATCATCTGCACTTCATTATCTACACATGTGTGTATTTGCCTAGTAATAATCCCTGTTATAAGATAACGCATCAATTATCAACCCCAGTTACAACCGCTGATAGCAGTTATCTTTGCTCATTACTACAATTTCTGTGTCAGCCTGAAAAAGTAATGAGCAAGTTTCGATAATTAAATTATGGCAGACTGTGTCCCGAGAACGTATTTCGCATTTGCATTTCCAGTTTCAATAAAACGCTAATCTTATGCGAAATTCAATAGTCGTTTCTGCAATTACAAATCCCGATTGAAATTTCTTACAATTGAATTTGGCGTAATACTTTTGGGCAGTAAAAATAAACTAGTTCCAAGTTCAGCTGAGTCTATGGTCCGGATCTCGGTGTGGATTAAAGGAAGCGCTTGGAGTCGATACACGAAGTCATTACGCAAGAATCGTCTCGAGAGGGAAATGAACTTAACCATAAACACTTTGCCGAGTGACAGTAATAAAGCTATCGATCCAACAAACCGAAAGATGTTAGGTTCCTCTTTTCTCCTATATTTCGCGGCCTTGTTCCATGGAGGCGTCTTGCAAATAAGGCAATCACTACGGAGCTTGATCGAAGCACGAAGGGATGTTGGACACAATTTCAGGGATTGGCTTCACACTTAGTTCGCGAAAAAGCTTTTAAAAGAAACAAATTGAAACAGGTTGGGAGAGGCTTTGACGTACGATACCCATACGACGCATTTTGAAAAAAGTTAATAGCAATTTCACAACAACTATTAACCGCAGCTTTAAATATTAAAGCTTTCACCAGGTCACCGCCGAAAACTGCACTTTTTAAAACTCATGTTTTTAATGTTTAATCTTTAATATACAAATACCTGTGAATAAGAACCAACCATTCAAAAAAATACTTACCCACCATCTTGATGTACATTGCGTTTTGGTCATTAATGTTGATCGAAACTCCCTCAGTTTTCTGAAAACAAAAGAAACGCATTAGTACATGAAGATTTTATTGAATCAAATGTCCAAGAGCTTAATGTTTCTATTAACTACATTGTTGATAGTCACTAACAGCAATGTGTAGGTCAGCTAAGTCTAATCCATAAATTAATTGTAAGTTTAATGTTTTGTAATTTATAGATGCAATGAATCTTAATTACAACTGGCTAATACGGCCTTACTGCCAATAATAATGCTGACAAAACCTTCGTCGAATTGCGGCAAATAATTGTGCAATTTTTCGCAAAATAGAGACAAGTATATTTATAACTGATTACTCTGATTAGTAATCCAACACATTAAGCCCATTTTTCCGATAAAACTGGATGAAGAAGAGCTCTATGACAGCTTATTGGTTTATTGGTGAAGGACGTGGGAGAATAAATAAAATAATATTTAAAATAACTTTTTCAGGAAGCAGTTGTTGAATTATTTTATTAAAGTTTTTTTCATTGTAAGCCGCACAAACAATAAATAAACTTTGCACTTTTTACAATAAAGCTCATTACAGCAGACTGCTGTATTGTATTGAAAACTTTTCAGCACTATTGTCTCCAATATTCCGATACACAAAAAGTAGAACAAATAAAGATGTCAATTTTTGAAGAGCACTTGTAGATTTTCTATGCAATTTGCATGAAAATGGGCAAAATTCAAGATGCTGTACAATTTAGATTTTCATCTATAGAGAAATATAACCACAATGACGTAGTCGTTTTTTTAAGAAAATATCTACAAACTTGTCTTGTTTGGAAATTCGATATTTAATCCAAAACGAGCTCGGAAGTGAGGTATGGAGTACGAAGGAGTTGAAAACAGCCGCAGTTCCGGTTATCAAAAGATGAGTTTTCGCCTCATCTATTTATTTCATCTGCTTATCTTTAGTCTTTCGTTTAAACAAATCTCCTTAGTTGTTTAGTTGGTTCAATCACCATCAAATTTATTAATGCGGGCAATAATAAATTGGTCGTCATGTGCAGCATTACAGTTTAATCTTAATCCAATATAATGAAAATGGGCAAAATTCAAGATGCTGTACAATTTAGATTTTCATCTATAGAGAAATATAACCACAATGACGTAGTCGTTTTTTTAAGAAAATATCTACAAACAAAAAATACTGTTGCACCTTCAAAAGCTGGTCCTAAGTGAAACAATTATGCAAATTTTGGGTCACACATTTAAATCACACTTTGTTTTTCAAGTCTAAAAATATGTAGTAACCTAAATAAATATGTAAATATCACGAAATGATTTCATACCGACAAAAATTCAGATATATCATAGCGCAGGTAGCAAGCAGCATAGCAAGATTAAAGTAAACAATAGTAACATTTGCCAACTTAACGTTTAATTTTTCCTTCTACTGACAGGATAGTAAACGCTTTAGTTCAAGTGTGAGATACTGTAAGCACTAAAAGCTTGTCTTACCAGCATCTTTGCCGAATTTAAAGTAAATATTTAGATTTGATGTTATACAAATGAATAACATTTCTATTCCCTACAAACTGCACAAAGTTCGGAAGATTAAACTTCTTCATTCATTTCAGCGAACAGAATCTACTTACGAAGAAAAAGTCGCATTGTCCTTCTGCATCTTAACAATCTCTGACTATTCTAAAACATCAGTCAGACTGCTCGGAAAATTTCAGTTGCGTCATTTGAGAAATACAATATCTAATTTTCAGTTCTATTTTCAACTAATTTCTGTCAGGCATTTGAATCCTTCAACAATGTTAAAGGACGCGTTTAACTTTAAAGGTCCGTTAAGTCAGTAATTTAATTCTCGAGAAATTATACACCAGGGACCAATGACGCCAGTTTAATTCTCCAGCATGCCATCGTACGGATGGAAAACTCAAGAGAACATTTTAAATGTAGCCAAGACCTAAATAGGAATATCGCTCATTTACCAGCTGTTACAGTTGAGACACATCCTGTTCGAGTTTGTTTGATTAGGGATTTTTAACATTATATGCGAGATGTCCCCACTTAAACGTCCTAGTTTGTGAACAAAAATTTACAACATCCAAGCCCAATTTGTCCATTTTTCCTCCCTTTAAAGATTTTAAAATCGCAAAAAATTGTTTCCCGTTCAAAAAAAAGCATTCTAAACAGGCCCACAGACGTCAAAACCAATATCATCAAAATAAACCTAACAAGAAAAGTGAAAATAATGTTATTTCCAATTTTAATAACTTCTAGTGAGTTTATACGAAATAAGTGAGGTTTTGGCTGTACTACTAATACAATCGAAAAAGGCAATAGGTATCTACCTACTTTACTACCATTGTTTGAATATTCGCGTTTTATAAAAGCTTGCTCTTAAATAGAGCGCCTAAAAATATGCGCTCAAAAAACAAACAGAAGTTATCATCAATCAGAGTAAATTAGTGTTCCTTGTAAATGATCGGTGTGATCAAAGAAAGTGTCAAACCGCCAAGAATTCGCATCAAAGAGCAAAGTACAATAATTGATCGGTTTGTAATTCAGCCTTGTGACGACATATCTGGCTAGTAAAAAAAGAAACAGCAGTTAAAATAATTTATTGATATTACTTCACAAAGTCAATAATAGAAGACGTCACTTATTGTGATCATGACGTGTATATGACGTAACAAGGCGCCAATACACACCTGATCGAAGGCTTGGCCAAATGCCAAATGGGTCAGGCGAGCCTCCATTTCGTCCACTTTTGTCCTGCGTATCTATAAACCGAACAAAAAGCTCGTAGAGAGAAATGTTCGAAGATTCCGGGTTTCTGTGATACTGTTATCCCAACAGATTCGAACGGTTTTTCCTCGATATTAACTGCACAATTTCACTTAAAAGCTAACAAAGCCACATCCAATTTTTTTTTACTTTCAAATCGTAAATTGAAAATTAAACTATCGTATCTAGCAAGTATGACTCAGGTCATTAATTAAAAATAGGTTAAAAATAGAGGCCACCCTATCGCCATTTAAAAGTGTTATAACTAATTATTGTAACTCACGTTTTGCAGTCCTGATCGTTAAAATGCAATTTCAGAGCGACAAAAGGAAAAACAACATTGAAAAGATTAGTTCTGGGTTATTTTGTTTTCTTCGGATCATATGTGTGCGCAACAGTTCGTTGTTTAGGTAAATACAAAAAGACACGCAACTTTGTTTTCCAGGTTAAAGATGTTGATTCCATCTTCAAAAACATATGATTATAAATAAATTAGCCAAAAATTAATTAATTGTAATCACTTGGCAATTGTATCTAAATTAATGTCAATGCTTTACTAATTTGTATTAGACATTTTCGGAGCTTTGCAATTAGGAAAAATTGGTTAAAAAGTACATTTTGTGGAAAAAAACACAAAACTGGAAAGATATTAATAAATCATGAATAAGATAAAAATAACACGGCACAAGGTTTCTCTAGCCATAAAGTTCAAAATGTCTTAAGATAAATTAAATTTTGTTTGGATTTGCACTAAAGCACGAGTTGAGTTGGATTCGTGTTTAAACATGGTTTTAAAAACATTATCTCGGAATATTTTGCAAGACAATGCAAGCTCCAAGTTTAAAAGGTAATAATGTTTGTCGTGAAGGATTATTGGAACATGAAAAGTAGGTGTTTTGCAGCTATCGTGATGATAAAAATTCACGACATGCACGTAGAGTCAAATACGGAGTTATGTATCGCAAATTGTTGCCAAGAAAAACAAATCCCTCTCCGTTAATAAAACTGTTTTTGGACGTGGAATACAACTGGAATTTATCCAAAAGAAATAACATCCAGTGCAAAAATAAAAGACTGCGGTTTAATTTAGCAGACGATGAAGATGAAAAATTACAAAAGCTCTGACACATTTAATTAACGTGAATAAAATACTTATTTCACAGAGACTCGGACTTGTGACAGAAAAGATTAAAATTTAAATATTACAAAAGTTCCTCTTCTAAAGCACAACGTACAAACTATTTCGATATTATTATTATACGTGGCAGCAGTAAAAAAAATTAAGGAAACCTTAAAAGCAGAGGCAATTTTTGGTTTAACCATTTCCGATTCTATTTCGGTTGATCTATAAACAATTTATTAAACCTGCTAATAAGCTAATAACCAAAAGTCTTATTGCAATTTAAGGATCGAGACATTTTTACTAAGTGCCACTAAAGCGGCAATAAATTTGTTTTTACTGCACCTACAATTTATTAATAGAAACCGAGCTATTTAATTATATCACGTCACTAATAATATACCTACCTAGTTGGTGTACCTGTACAAGATTAGTATTTCAATTGCGAGAGCTTTGAAACCGGCCAGAAATAGATACAGTGCGAGCAACAAACACCGATTGTGGCTTACCTAATCCAACCTCTCATTTCCCTTTATAAATTTATGTTTGCCGACAAAAAAGTTTTCAAGTAACAAAAAAAATTGAAACACACTTTTCACCATCAATTACCGGAGAAATCCGGCCAATTACGGAGAACTAACTCCAGTTGAAGATATTTATAACGAGACTGAAAAGGAAACATCATTTTACATAAACCTTAATTAAAGTACTAGTTGAATTCCCAGATCTAAATCACTATTCCATTAAAATGTGGACATTCTCTTCGAAAACATCGGCTGAAAAATATTAATCCTGTCTCTTAAAAATTAGTGTCAAGTTACGTGCTATATATTCATGAACAAATATTTATTCTTCGGCTTAGCGATATTTTCTTTACACCACAGGTATACACCAGGGGATCATGCTGTACACAATGTTATTCAAAAGGTGGAATTAAATGTAAAATTAAAAACTGTTTGAATTACGTTTACCCTGTTAGCGCAACATCCATACACAATTGTTTTGTTTACCCTGTTGTAAAATTAATTACAAATTGCAATTAATAGAATGAATGTTTCGTGGGTGGTCGACTATAAAGGTACTATTAATAGACGAGCATTGCAAAAAGACTGTTAAGTTTCTATTTGATGGCGCAATTATTGTACCATAATTCTTAATTTGTAGAGTACATACAACGAACAAATTAATGAATTGCTCATACAGAAAATCATTCTTGTGTACTTTATTGAAAAAAAAATGTTGGCTCTTGTGGTTATCATCGAAAGTGTGTAAACACCGGCAAGATATTACAATATTAATTAAATAATATCACACACTACTTGCGGAACTAATGATAATAAAACTGATGAAGTTAGTTGTGTTGACGGAAGCTTGCGGTTAAAGGTCAAATATTCAACTACAGCGAAGATAAGAGGTAATATGAGCCAGTTACCGTCAAGTTTGTGGTTTCCTGTCACCGGGATTAATATTTTTTGCCTTCCCTCTTTAAAATTTATTAAAATACGAGATTGCGACCGAAATTGCTTTCAAATTATCTACAATATTTTAACGTTAAATTTTACCTGCCATCAACAACTACTTGTTGCTCGAAAGAATATCATAAGCAGCACGATATAGTGGCGAAAATTTTACAATTTGTAGTCAACTGCGTGAGCACAAATTGCAACAAACCAACAAAAATAAGAATAATGCTAAAACCATGATTCAGAGCTTTACACAAAAGACTATATCTAAATGATAATGAAATTACATGTATACAGGGTGTAAGCGAAATAAGTACATTAATTTTAAGCAGTGGTAGAACTCATCAAGACAAACACTTTTTCTATGTACCATTTTTTCAAAATCGCATTTTTTAAAATCATTTTTCCCCCCTACAAATTGACGAGCCTTTTATGAAATGTTCCAACAAAGAAAAATAATAATAAATTTAATTTGGTTTTCATGAAATTGCTTGGAAACGATAACCTTGTCGACTAGGTAACTTTGCTTCCAGTGGCGTGTAAGAAAATTGTATAAGATTTTAAAATAATTTTAACTCAAAAATTAAAACGTTTTGAAAAACAAGTTATTAGGAAAAAGTGTTGGTCTTAACGAGTTCTATTACCAATTAAAATTAATGT
Source organism: Tribolium freemani (assembly GCA_939628115.1). NCBI lineage: Eukaryota > Metazoa > Arthropoda > Insecta > Coleoptera > Tenebrionidae > Tribolium > Tribolium freemani. Next base: position 9,549,556 of record OW626785.1, on the reverse strand, counting down.
ACTTATTTCATTTACAGCCTGTATGTATTAAAAAAGTGATTTATACCTAATTATTTCCTCACATGTAAAATAATAAAACGAGTAGGTATAAAAGCTGATTTGCTTAAAATAACTTACATCTTACTGTGAAAATTAGGGTGGTTTTCTTGCATTTACATTTAAATGAAATAATTTAAACAATGCCTGTTTAATGTTGAATCAATATTTTCATCACAATATCAAACGGAATTGCCCAAATACCTAAAATCAAATTCTGTTATTTTGTTTCTAAGTTTTAGCAAAAATTGTCATTTTTCATAATTAATTATTTGTCTTTCTTACACAATTTATTGATGTGTCGTTTTACGAAGAGGAGAGAATTTTAACTTATTGTTTAAAAATAGGTTACTTTTGGACCTAAGTATTTGTATTTGTTAATAAATAATAATACTTTGGCTATCAGGTCCTATTATTACACAACAAATTTTACAATAAAAACCATAGAACGTATCGACATAAAAATAAAGATATACAGGGTTATTCAGTATAAATGACGACCCTGGCACATATTAAGGTGCAACCCAAAATGCATCTTTCACTTGTGCCTGGATTCATGTTTAAATTAATACATAACGATGAATCCAAGTTTGCTAACAAAAGTTTCAGTTGGTGACAACGTGACAGTCTTTGACACATTTTACAGCTCTTTAAAAAAATGCCTCGGTATTCATTCAGTAATAACGAAAAGACTGATATGCTCTTAATTTATGGGGAATGTCGTAAAAATGCTGTCGCCGCAGTTAATCTATACGCACAGCGTTACCCAGGTCGGAGGACACCAACGGACAAAATTTTTAAACGATTGGAGATGTGTCTACGGTTTAATTGGCCTTCAGATAAACGCAGAGGGGTACGAAGAGCCACAGACATTGATCATGAAATGGAAGTTTTGGAAATGGTCACAGAAAATCCCCATGTAGGACAGAAAAGCATCGCAAGACAGGTGAGAATTAGCCAATCTTCCGTTTCACGAATATTGAAAACAAACAAGTTTTATCCATATCACATGCAAACTGTTCAAGAATTGCGCGTTACAGATTTTCCAAAAAGGCTAAGATTTTGTGAATTTGTTAGAGAGCAACTAGTGGAAAACCGTCATTTTGATTTAACACCGTTAGATTACTTTCTATGGGGAGCTGTGAAAGAGCAAGTTTATGCAACACCGTTTGATGATATGGTCGAGTTACAACACAGAATAACACAGGAGTGCATATCAATTGGCCCAGAGGTTCTGGCACGTGTTCGAAATCCATTTTTACATAGGATCGAAGCTTGCGAACAAAGTAATGGTAGTCACATTGAACATCTTTTGTAAACATTTATTAAGTTATATTCTTACTGTTTTCGTTATTATACTTTTGTTATAAAGTGTTTTACTTTTATTTTTCAAGATTTAATATAATTGTCATTATTTCTCTTGACGTTACTTGACAATTTGTCAAATCGCAAAGGGCGCAAACTTGGATTCACCGTTTTTCATTAATTTGAACATGGATCCAGGCACAAGTGAAAGATGTATTTTGGGTTGCAACTTAATATGTGCCAGGGTCGTCATTTATACTGAATAACCCTGTATAAAAAAATGTTTTTTAAAAAAGCTTTTATTTAAAAGATGCACAAAAAAGTAAAAAATAATGTATTTCAATCACAGGAGAATATTTTTTCTTACAGGTTAAAATTCTAAAATTTATAAAAGCTTTGGGAGTTGTCAACTGAACAAAGTAATTCTGCAATGCCGTAGTTTTATAACTCCCAAAGCTTTTATAAATTTGAGAATTTTAACCTGTAAGAAAAAATATTCTCCTGTGTGATTGAAAGACATTATTTTTTACTTTTTAGTGCATCTTTTAAATAATAGTATATTACGTACCATAAACTGTAAGTGCAATTTTTCTGGTCGAGAATGCAATATTGGGAAACCGAGGGTACTGAGGTTTCCTAAGCGTTCGAGACCAAAAAAAGAACTTACAGTTTGATGTTAGTAAGCTATTTTTAGCAATACCTGCACAAATAAGAAAAAGTCAAACATTTTGTGAATGCATTTTTATGAAAAATCAAAAAACGTCAGATTGTTGTCAAATTCAAAAATTGTGTGGCGTGTCGTGTTAGTGATACAAGACAAAATAGACATCACTTTAAATCAACATTTGTTGCAAAATCAACGCTTCAATACTGTTCTGAAGGTATTTCAAGTGAAAATAGAAAAATGGATGATATTGAAGAGGCTGCAAGTTTTGCTTGTGCATCATTTTTCATAGGACACGAATGGTATACGTTGGTTACAGACCACGGGCTGTAAGTAAAATATTATTGCAGGGTAACCATGGAAACTTGCACCTGACTAAAAAGTACCGCTTACAATGAAAGATATTTGTCAGTGAATGATGACTTACAAAACAGGTATTGCTAAAAAGCTTTTTTTTAAAAAACATTTTTTTATATATTTTAATTTTTTGCTTTTTAGTCTTTATTTATTGCATAGATTTATTCTTATTACACTGTGCATCTACCATGACGTCTAAATGACCAACATACCGTCTATGTGCGATCTAAGTTACGGTATGTACAAATCGAGAACCCCTTTGTAAACATAACCTAAAATTTTAAAACCCCATTTAGCACCTTTACGGGGTAATTAACTATTAGCTGTTTCAGAACTATAAAAACGCCAACGTCGCATTTTACCGAATTATTTTTTTAAATAAGATTGATAAAATTGTAAAATAGTTATTAATGATTAGATCTCTCATTGAAAGTATAGATTACATTAGCTATTAATTCTTTGAAGCGCGTAAATAATTTATAACAACTAATTTTGAGAGAAAATGCAACGTTGGCGTTTTTATAGTTTTGAAACAGCTAATATATAGAATTGCATTGTCACGCAGATTACGTAGGTATACCTCATTTTTTTTTTAAATCAACTGTCAGTGTCAAAAATTTTGAAATTATGTTGGAACCCTGCCACATTGCCATAGGAACGAAGCCTGGACCACTAATTTTAAATGGAGTAAAACGTTGATACAATTTGACAATTGATTTAAAAAAAACGAGTATAAGCATGTTAAATTTCATTTCATTGCGACTACAGAAACCCTCTCAAATTTACAAATCGAGAACCCCTTTGTAAACATAACCTAAAACTTCAAAACCCCATTTAACCCCTTTAGGGGGTATTTAACTACATAGGATTGAATTGTCACGCACATTAAGTAAGTGTGCAAAATTTCAATTCAATGGGACAACGGGAACCCTTTCAAATTTGGCTCCGAAAAAATAACCGACAGACAGATAACATTGTGAGTTAATTAAAAGCTTTTAACAAAGTGGAACCTCCCTCTAAATTACAATTACAAATGTAATATAGTAAAATTAGTAAACTTAGTAAATGTAATTTAGTAAATGTAAAATGTGTTAAAGGTGTTTGTTTGTTTTGTAATTTTAATTTAGGTTACACTTTGTTTTTATTTTTATGTATTAACTTATAGATTATATTGTAGCTGATGATGACATTTGTATGTCGAAACGTCCTATGTTTTTATTGTAAAATTGATTGTGTAATAAAGTAGCCAAAGTATAATTATTTTTTAACTTATTATTGTTGGAATATGTGGTTTTAACTCCAAATCTGATAAAAACAATTGTGTTGAAACCTACACAATTTTTTAGTTGTACTTAGTTAACGAAATTCAATTCTTTGAATTATTTAATTAATTATTATTTGATTTTCTAAAATAGAAAAACGAGAGTTATAACAGTGTAGTTATACTACAAAAAAAAAACAATACTATTGTAACAATAAGCCTAAACTGATTTTAATCTTTAAGAAATTAAAGGAACGTAGTTAACAAGTCATCAGGTCATCACCAGCAGTGGCCTCAGACAATCAAACTACTACATTAAATAGACAATCAACAACTGCATTAAACATTTATTATTAATGGATAATTGCAATTTTTTTACCAAACAAATTAATTTTATTAATAAAAAATATGAATTATATATCAGCTAATTGGTGTTCATTTACTAGAAAATTCTTTGTCATTGTAAATAATTATAAATCGATATAATTAGATTCAAAGAAAATAGGGGAAAGTGCATAGTTATTGGACAGGAGACATTATGAGTTTATAAATAAAGTTTTTTAAACTCATGTGTCCATGATATAAAGCGCAAACTACTCCCTTCTGTTGTGTTTTTTTGGAATCAAGTATTTTGATCTACATGTCGTAATTTTTCGATCCGTCCAATAACTGAATTTCTTGCACTTAATAAATAAAAATACTATAAAAAAATAATAATGATAAAATTTATAACAGTGTATAATAATCAAGATCTTCTACAAATCTCAATTTTTAGTTTGGAATCGCGCAATTATCTATATCTTCATTCTGAAGGTGGTAAAGATTTTTCAAATTTAGATTTTTGCTTAACTGTCCAATAACTATGCATTTTACCCTACCTATATTTAAAAAATAATAAAATACGTAACGAAATTTTAAAACGTAACTTTAATGATTGCTTATTTTATGATTTTTCCATTAACTAAATAACAAAATTTTACCTTGTATTTCTAATTCATTAATTTAATTGCATGTATGACAGAATTAAAGTTCATTACACTATTTGACCTTTTACGAGATTAATGCTGCAACCTCCCACGCAATAATTGCATTGTAGCTTTAATAACGTTTTCATGTTCCGTAATGTAGAAATTATATAAAACTTTAAAAATTGACCACCTTTCAATAGTACAAGAGATGAACAATACAAAACGTTCTTAAAATTTAAATTCCATTATTATGTGTAAAAAATGCTTTCCTTACTATTAAAAGAAGCAGCGGTGCCAAAAAATGCCAGTTTTTGTGTCTACAAAATGTTATACGGTCAACAGTTTTTTAACTCCCGGGTAGGAAACAATTGCCCGGGTCGAAGTTGCTATGTCAACCGCTCAAGTAGACGGCTGGCTAGCGAGGGACATGACCATCCACGGTTATGTTTGTTGTCCAACTGTCAGTTTTGTGGACACATTATTAAGTAAATAGATGCTGAAAGTCCTAGCATCAACCCCCCAAGCGAGTCGATAACATCGACCAGACTGTGGCTCAGAAATCAAGCCATTCCATTCGTTCTGAATGAGGGAAACTCGCCCCTTAAATGCTTAAATAATTATGTTAGCGCTTACGTTTAAACTTAAATAATAATAAAATAAAATTTTTCACGGCCAGTATCTTGTACATAAAACACCGTAAATTTAATTTGTTTTGAAGATATTAATAGGTCTAAGTTTCATGCACAAATAAACTACTAAAAGTGTCGCTTTATTATTTATTAACAGACGAAAACATGTGTTCAAAATAATCCAATAAACAAAACGAGATCTACTTAATCCAACCATTATGCAGATCCTAACTACGTAGTTACACACACACGTCCAAATCACAAAGAGTAAGACGCTGTTCATTAATTTACAGCGCATTGCATTAAAGAGGCAACATGAGAAAGCGATTTAAATTAGTCATTAAATTAGACCACAAATGGTCACTTGCAGAATGTGAACTTTCCAACAACACAATTCTCCGGTGGAGTAGAATAGTAATTAGTCGTCAATTAACATCGCAGTTGCTTGTTTTGAAAGACATGATGATGGTCTTGAAATAGAGGGAAGGAAAGAAAATGAATTACCAATCCTACGCCCCAGTTTTCGAGATAATATTTTATTCAGCTGCAGTAAATATGAAAATTACTACAAGTTGCGGACATAAATTTTTCAACGCAAATTAAATTGGCACAAAATTTGTGTAGATGCCAGTGTAATTTTTATGATTTAGGACTGTGTTTGATCAGGCAAAAAAAATATGTATTAAAAAATAAGTCCAGATAAATGCGTATAATTAAGATTTTTCTTATTCTTTAACGTCAGTCACGACTGAAACAAAAATGTTTTTGTGATTACCTGTGTTTACAAACACAATGAATTATTATGTTTTACATAATTGTCAGCAACGAGATAATAAACCTACACCTACTTTGATGACGAATGAAACTAAATTTATGTAATGTAAATTCGAATAATATAATAAACCTCATAACTGTACGGTAGCTTATTACCCAGATTATTACGCCCAACCAATTAACAAATTGCATCACAAATAATTCCTCACGGGCTGTTCCACTATCCACTACCACCTAACAAGCAGAAGTGAGCTTTTATGTTACACCCAGTTGTGAATTAGTGTTCATTCAAAAATACGTTGGACTTGGACGTGATTCAAAATTCAATTAGTTTTTTGCTTACCTGACGATTAATAACTTAATCAAATTTTCAAGACTCACTATGTCTATGTGGCCTAACCATGCAATACAAATTGGAATAAAATTATTATTTTTGTGATAAAACTAAATAATAAAAAGCATACAATTGGCTATTGTGTTTTCATTTTGTAAATTAATTGCTCGAGGTTACATGAAAATTAGATGGCTTTTTTAGTCACTGTCAATCTTTCCAAGCCCCTGCTACTAAAAAATTAATTTACACTCTTTACAGTGTGTACAGAATAGTATAGTGTGTAAACCCCAACGAAACTAATATTACATATCATGATTACAATTAATGTATTTAATAATTATTAATTACAAAAATTAGTGGCAAATAGCAGTAACAACCTCTTAAAATCAAATCTTTTGGCACACAATCGTCAACAACGCTCCGTGCAGGACGAAATGTTTGAAAGGTATTTAAAAAATGTGGTTTTCAAAATACGTACAGTAATCCAGGTCACACTTCTAAAAAATTAAATAAAAATAGTAACAAAAAATCTAAAAACAACATACAAAATCTCTCAAACCACAGTTTAGAAGCATGATACGTTTAGGTGTTTTAAATATCCGTACAATCTCCGAAATTAAATTATTTATCAAAAAACCGAGTGACACATCTTCGAGCTTTTTTAAATTTTTAGTCAAAACCGCATCTCCTTTCTCATGTTAGTGAAACTCTAAAAATTCATATCTTCATTATTAGTGAAACGAATAGACAAGCTTTTGTGAAGTGTTTCCCCCATTTTATTTAGAAACTTGCTTAGAAAATGGCAACAGCACATTGCATATTTTGGAGTCAAATAGAGTACAAATTGAGAATTGAGAGTTTTTGTCTAAGAAAAGAATTTTGTTGGTGTTTAGTAGCACCAACAAAATTCTTTTCTTAGAGTAAATTGTCTAAGATTAAACCAAAGATATTGCACAAAATTCATATCTTTGTTACGGATAATTTTTTTTAATGCTTATATCTTGACACCAAAGCAACATTTATGATGTCATTGATTTTTGAGTAATGGGGTAGTGTTTTTTTTTATTGTTTCTGACAGAACTCTCCTTTATTTTTCAGGTAATCATAAAAAAATAACAAAAAGTTTTCGATAATTAATAATTACACACACAAAGCTTTAAGCTGTTCCTATTTTATGAGAAACGATTGTTTTTATGTATTTTTCAAATAATTAGCATAAAAACAGTCAACTAAGACGTAAATACCAAAAATTAATAAAAAACAATTAAAGTAAGAGAAAAAATAGAAAAATAAAAATAAAAACTTTTTTATATTTTTCAATTTTTAATTTGTTTTAATTTTTTATAATTACCCGAAGATAAAGAAATGAATAAACTATCAAAAATAAAAATGTCAGGAGTTATTTAAAATATAAAAATAAAAAGACGTCATTACACAAAAAAAACACTGATGTTAATAATGTTGGACTAATGTCGTAGATTTTTTTTTAAAATGGCCCACAACAAAGATATGAATTTTGTGCGTTTCTTTTTCAGTATTATAGAATTTTAGACAAACTAAAAAAAGACTAAATAAATTTTTGCTTCCTGAATTCCGAATAATATGGAGGCGTTTCAGATAATTGCTATCCGGACAATTGGGCATTTACTGTATTCTGTATTAAATATTTATAATTGAGTCTTTATTAAAAACATATTACATAGTTTGCTTTTATTAACAAAAACTTCAGAAATTCCACAAATTTCATTCTTATTAAAATATTTACAATTATTTTTTTCTGAAAGCAAACAGTTTACCCGGGCTTTGTTCGTGGTACCCAATCAAAAGTTCAGAATCGGTTGAAAACGAATCTAAACGATCCTTGAACTCGACCAAAAATTGGTGGCCAAACACAGGCTTGACTAGTTCAGGATAAGTTCTAAAAACTGCCCACGAACAAAGCTACCGTTTTGATTCACTTTCACACACAACTCGATTTAATGTAAGTTAGCAAACAAGTTTAAACCGACGCATACAAAGTTTTATCAAGTTTTAGCCCAGATAATTGTAAAAATGTACCATTTATTGACAAAGAACGGCTGTTCAAACACATCTACTTACTTTTTCTTCTTCGGCTAGCGGCGTCGTAAGCTCTTGATATGATTCTCCACTCCCTCTTCGACTTGGTGCTCCACAAACAGCTCTGCGGAAGGCGCGGGCGACCAGCGAGCAAAGACCGCACTGCCGGCCGCCCCTACGCCTCCCAGCATCCTCCACCGTTAGCTCCCTCCCGCTTCCATCCCTACAGCACGCCACTGCCTTTATTATGACGCGTTACACTGCACAATCAATTACGAACACTGCTCAAAGTGTCCTGCTGCTAATATTTTTCCCGCACTTGAGAGTAGTTATGGTCGGCCGTCAGTCGGTACTCCGTTTTCACCGACATTGAAATTTTCATTTCCCCAGCCGATTCGGTATCAGATACCTGAAATTAGGCCCACTTACAACCCTACTAAAAATTGGGCTTTTCAGGATAATGCAAGCGTAAACACATTTGCCACCGACAAATGACCACCAACGTCAGCAAACAAATTAATGTTATTCTATTATGTCACAAATTATTTACTATTTACCTCACGTAAATGTAAATTGACCGTACGAACTCATGTTAACGGTTAGTTACCCCTCAAATGAAAATTATTATGGCCAAACAACAAATCACTACCTTTGTCCCAACTAAAACGTCCAGATAAAATATTCTAATTTATTGTCCTTATTACAAAACAAAGCACGAATTTATTCCTCCATGAAAATACTGAAGAGAATATAATTATATCCGAAATACGTTTCACCGCTGCTGGAATATTAATTACATTTATGTATATGGCACGTGGAGCCTCCTTGTGTGTAAAAAGTAAAAATTATTTCTCTGATGTAACTATTTACACTATTTTCCTTTATTAGAAGTAATAAAAAGCCAGCATTAAAATAAATAATACCTGCATTATGGTATTTTTATGTTATTTTATTACATCAATCAAAAAACTTTCTTGACCTGCATTCCTCATACAAACACATATAAATGAAATATGGGCATAAGTAAACCGTTCACGTATTGTGAGATCTTATATTAGAGGACATGAAAAGCATCTAGGGTTGGTTGGTTAGCCACTTCCTCCAAAATACAATTATACAGATGTGTCCGAAATTTTCAGGTGTGACTAATAAAATTATGGAAAAGTTAATTTAACTAATTGTTATTGCGCCTTGTGGGCGTTGTTTTTATGGATTCAGGCCAGATAACCCAAAAAAGTGTGGCTGGTTTAATGAGATTGTCGCATATTTAAAAGCAGGTTTTCAGATCAGATCGTTTAGTATATGAGGACAGGAAATCATAAATATCGTAAGCCAAACATTTCTTTAATATCTTCCTTAAAAAATCAATCACTCGCGGCTTTACTCACATTTTCCTGTAATCATGAAATCTTAATTACGCGTAATGGTCTCAATGAATTACCCACTGAATTATTAATTGATGTTGCATATTCCTTTCACAAATCGTGTCTATTTTCTTGAATGACGATGAGGTAAAATTATTGGTAATTAATACATTACAACCCTGATAATTATCAGGCTGTGATAAATTAATCTCTGTTGCTTCGGCAAATACGTGAGATGGCTCACGTTACTTTATAATCAGAAATTCGAGTGAAACATTTTCGTTCCGCAAGAACTTGAATTTAAATTAAGCTGTCAAAAACCGTCTTTGATCAAAATTGTCTTGGATGTGTTGAGGAAAAAGACGGATGTCGTCATATATTTAAAAGTTTACGATTCTCAAACTTTCCATAACAGACGCAGAGATATTTCAAATTTAAGATGAAAAACTTTGAGATATTTCACTATTATTTGAGGCGACAAAAAAGCAGATTTATACGTGACGTTAGGATGGCGTAAAACAGGTAGGAAGAGAGTACAAAGTTTCACATACAGTTCATCATCACCTTTGTTTGTTAAGACAGATTACACTTTCCAAGGACAAGGTTTAAGTTCCTTTCATAAATCACATAATTGCATTTTCTGTTTTCTTCAATAGTTGTAGTTAGAGGCCAATTGTAATATTTTATTTAAACGTATCAACAAGCCCACACCTTAATTTGTGTGCCTACAGATTAAACTAACACAATCTGTTGGAAGACCTAAATTTGCTGTTTCGAGATCACTGTCGTAAAAATATTAAACATTTATTACCACCGAATACCTAAACAATCAAAGCTGGATTTATTGCGTCCCTTGTGTTTAAAAGTTGTTGACCGATAAAAATATTTCAACAAATTCACTTGCCGGAAACTGAAAGTGCTACCACGTTACAGGCACCGTTGCTAAAAGTAGGATTAATAATTTATTTCCCTTAGGGCCAACCTTTGAGTCGAGTTTGTTATACTAACGGAATCCTGGCCTCAATAATCTATTAAAACTTGCATCAGTTTTTGGCTTTTAGGCTGCGTTTTTACTTTGCAGAATCACTGAAAAACCCATTTTGTTGATTGCGTTTCATAACAGAACCATAATTCCAAACACACCATTTTAAAGACATGCAACAAAGTATCTACTATCAGATAATGAGTTGTTTTTATTGCAGTAATTCGCTTCATTGTAAATGTGACATGAATTATATTCGTTAATAAATCACGCTTATTTAGGAAAAAAAGACAAATGTCGGTATAAATTAAAACCGAATAAAATTCCAGGCAGACAAGATCCAGCAAAAGCTCGAATTGTGTGGCACAATTTCTGTAATGAATATTGATTTAATATTTCTATTAAGCAGCTGTCTACCTTAGAACAGACGGAATAATGTAGATGGAAAATCGTTTCTATAATTACCCTCCAAGTTAAATTTTCATCTAATACTTTCCTATTTTTAGCTTCAATCGTTTCAACTGGAGACGTGTTTAGTTGTTAATAAAAGCGCCAGCAAAATGACAATTCCGCTAAAAATGTTGTAAATTGCATTCATGATTAAATTCGATTTCCATCGAAGCAAATGATGGATGATTGAGGTTTTAATTTTTCAATACACAAACGAAGTTTCGATATATTTGACCAGAATACAATATTTCGGGCATAAAGCATAATGTGTTAAATCTCTAATCTGCTAATTATACCTTGCGATCCACAGTCATTACAATAATTTCCACGACGTTTACTTCAAATTCAATGACAAGCTTAAATTTTAATCCGGAATTTAAGCATTCCATGTATTCAATTGCGTAACAGCAAATATTTGCCGAAAAGCTAAGTATTTATCAATAGATAAACAACAATAAAAACAATAAATATAAGCAGGGGGCACTAACACCTCTCACTACTCTCCAACTACTTCTATTTTTAGGCTAGTTGAGATAACAAAACACTTTCAAAAATAGTTGGAAATGAACAAAACTAATTACAACTAGTGAACTCATTCTTTTACAATGTCAATGATTTAACCCTTTATGCTGCTAAAATAAATAGCTGTTTTGTCCAAAACATAATCATTAAATAGCTTTTACATTGATTAACCATTGTTAATGAGCGAAAAGCTCTAAAATAAAACAGACACCCCTGATAATTTCATTCATAAGTTATTAGCTCTACGAATAGTATAAGGGATAACAATTTACAAATTAATTATTTGCTCTAAACATGGTCTAACTTTTCCATATCTAGCTGTGGAAACGTGGAAGCATTGAGGATTTCTTTCTACTAATTTTAAAACAAACCATAAGTGAGATAATACTCTTTGTAGCAGTTACATTTAAGCGGAAAGTTATACACAAATGAAACGTTGGACTTGACCTCTAGGGGGAGTCACGCCAACAAATTTACCCCAGACACACAACAAACGTTTTGATTTGAAACTAGTCAAGTGCGTTTGTTGATTCTTATCAGATAATACTATTCATGAATTTAGTATCATTAGTTCCCCACAGAGTACACAACTATAACACGATCGTTCGTACAACCCCTTTGATCATTTCAAGTTTCTGTGAGATCATCTAAAGGTAACAAGCACAAAAAATACAATAATCACCTGCGGCTAAATTGCAAATAAATCACTCTAATCCTTAGATCAAAGAAAACTACCATTATTAGCCGACATTAACGAGATTATTTCTGCATCAAACAATATCCCTTTTTTGGGATAAACAATAAGTTTATTTTTAGTTTATCAAAATGTCTCATTTGATGAAAATTACTACTTCGACTGTAAAGGGTAGTAAAAAAGCAATCGATTAGATCACATAACTTTCTTGTAATGCACATCATCAGTGATCGTTACTTAATTACCATGGTTTGACATATTGCATTAACGTAACAACATTTATTATAGCACTGGTTGCGGTAATAACTCCATTACAGCATTAGAACAGTTACAAAAAAGAATATGAATGCAAAAACAATTATGGGCGGAATAAACTTCAAGTCAGTTAATTCCTTCTCTGCCCTAAAATTAAAAAAAACTAGCAGTTGATTTGAAATAAGTTTATTTGTTGTAATTTAATTAATGTCTTTCCTGTAGTGCATTTTTACTCTCCAGTGATTCAACACCGTACAAAACAATTCAGTTAAAATTAGATAACGCTCACAACATGTGGTGTTCGAATATTGCCCCCAGTAGTACTTTTACAAGCTCTCAACGATTGTCATCGCACTGATATCTGCCGTAAAACTCGATTACCTATCTGTTTGCAAATTTTGTAATATACCGGTTTAAAACTAAACAGTTATTTCTATTCAGAATTCTTCGTAGTAAACGGGATGTTGTATGGGCTTTGAAAATAAATACGTCCATCCATCTTCTTGATTTTAACTCTTTATTCTGTGTTATAATAATCGTAAGCAGCTAAGATGTAACTCTTGAATGTATCTGCACTTAATCACCGTTATCATAAACAGTCAAGTGTTAACAACTAAACAAGCATGACTGGAAGTGTAACCTACTAGAAACTAGAGTTTCCTAAGAGCAGATGTTAAAAAAAACCTAATGAATTTTAAATATTGCATAATTTTGTGTTTTGAATATCTTGTCAGTCGAAACTTGGGTAAAGTTTGTTGCCCACTAATGGCTAGAATTGAGGCCAAGACTTGTACCTAAATGTGCCAAACAAAAAAATCAAATAATAAAAAAAATATATGAATTCTTCCATCCATCGTTTAATAACTCTGTTTACAACAGTTTATTGCAACAGCGCATCCGATGAAACATTAGAAGGTCATTACCTTGTCTCATCTACAACAAAAACAAAATAAAAAAGTAGTATGTGAAATTTTTCAGAATGAAGTTGCGTTTAGATACAAACGAATAAATTCATGTCAACAGTTTGTTTACTCGACGTAAGATTTCTGTAGGTCATGGATGCAGTAAATCTACATCTCCATTAAAAAAACATTTAAATAAGCAATTCACAAATGAACGAGAATTAACTGGTGAACAGGTGACACAATAAATAAAGCCCCAAAACTAACCTAAACAATTTCACATGTACGAAACTCTTCACTTCACAAATCACAGTAGCTGTTGATCACTGCTCACTCATTAACACATGCCGGCCGATGCAGCGATTGCTTGATTATTGACAGGACGTCTGTCACTTGTTTCACATAAAACACAAGCACAGCACTCTATGCAGCCAACAGCCAAGCGCCAAGCCCGGGCTTTGAGCCCTGCTACGCTTGTCACGACAGCTATTCAACAACGCACGCCCGCTCACGACTTCACACGAACCTGCACGATTAGCCGATTTTTAGACATCAGACGTAATGAATTATAGCCCAAAAAATTACGCTACCTGGCTATTCTATTACTATACTATACTACGTCTACGCACGGAAGGACGAAATATCGATATTGCGTTCTTTCAGAACAGTTAGGACGTATTACGGCTTTCCAGTTTTTGGTGGGAAGATTCAAGCTGGACGAGCTATACCTATAATTTACGAGAATGAAAAATGTCTACAACATGAGCTGCATCCAATAATGTTATTTCATTTATGGTCACGTCCAAGTGGAACGAGCACACTATCCCATAAAGTTCGATAGCTACTACAAATTGGGTGAAATTTTAAAACGTCTCTTAAGATTGGTACCAAAACGTAGATATAGCATATAAAAAATGAAAATTTAAGTTGGCTGGTCAAAATAATTGACTTTATAATCCTCAAATTTGCATAACTATAGTAATATTGGGGAAAATTCACTTAGGTACGAAATATTTGTCGAAGGAAACTTTTGACTTAAAATTAAATGGTCTATCCCATGTTTAAATTTATCTCGTCAAATAAGGCCCAAAACAATGTTTTGTCAAAGGAACTTTTAACTCAGTTTGATGTTGAGCTCAAGAGATGGTCCGAAACTTTTGAATCACCCTATATTATCCTATATCTTGGTTCTTTTTTCTTTTTTTTTTTAAATTGCTCCAATACAAGTTGAATCCATCAGGTCTATCGATACTTAACTTTTTTTATCCGAAAATATCATCTAAGTAAAATAGGTAAGTACTTGTAATTATCGTCAGTAGGAAATTGTTTTTAAAATTGTTTTATAAGTGTTGAAATAATTTTAAAAAATTTAGGTGGTTCTATAGTTTGTTATGCAACGAAGTCTATAATATAATGTATTGATTAATAGAAGTGAAAAAAAAAATTAAGATAAAAAGCCGTTATTAGGAAGAAGCTCTCCGAGTGAAGAATCAGAAATTCGTTTTCTGTAATTGTTGATAATTTTTAAAAACAGTTTTTTCTGTTGCGCATTCGCTACTTTTTTGCATCGTTTTATCAAAAAACGGTGTCACAAAGTGCACTATTTTCGGTGATTTTTATAAGGTAATGTTACCAGCTCTCATCAGCTTTGATTTCATAGGTAGTGTTTTTTATTAGTGTACTTGTCAAACAGTTTTTATGTTGACACCACTATCACATTAATGTGTAGTAATTTTAATAAAACAAGATGGCAGATCCGCTTTCTGAATTATTTAAAAAAATATATCATTAAAAATCAGCAAAAAATTATCTAGAAAAATTTGGAGAAGAGAATATACAGAAATAGGAAAAAATTCCCTGCCAATAAAAGTTTTTGTAAATGTTGAAATGAAAAGTGCGAAAGAAGAAGTCATGAATGATCATGAAATCATAAAAAAACACCCTCGAAACTGCAATTTTTAGCATAAAAGTGACGAAAATCCAGAATAATCATGAAATTAAATTAAATTACAAAAAAGTTTCGATTTGGTTCCTCAGCATTTGACAAAGAAATTGAAATGTAGCAATTTTTAAACTATATCCCATTTCAATTCATACTTAGTAGAATTTTGCAACAACGCATTTACATTTCTTGGAGTGAAATGAAGCACACATTAAGAGTTTCTGGTGGGTTTTTTTTAGGTCAAAACGAATCGCTTTTACAGAAACTCTCAATTTGTGCTTTATTTTTCACTCCGAAAAATTCAAATGCGCTGTTGCAATTCTACTATGAACTGAAATGGGATATAACACCGAAAAAGTGCTTAGAACTTGTTCCAACTTTAAGCTTATTTTAAATATACACTTAAATTACAGAAAATTTAAACCTAATCTTTATTAAAACTTGTTTGTATCCTTCTATTCATCGAATAACTTTCCATACAAACATTTTTTTTCATTAAAATTTTTGTACAAGAAGCTCATTTTCACTTGGGGAAACCTGTCTATTAAAAAACAGTTACTGTCCTAATAATTTTGATTTTATTTTTCGGGGAGCAATTTACTTGATCATGCAGTTCTGTTGGAATTAGGGCTAGGAATTTTTACTGTATATCGATAAAAATATCGACACATCGATATATCGTTGATCGAGATAATTATCAAAAAGTATCAATATATTGATATTATTAATAAATATCGATAATTATCGATATACCAATAAATATGGATAATTATCAATATTTATCGATATTCCGACAAATTTTGATAATAATAGTTTAGTTAGAAACTAAATTTATAATTTAATTGTGCAATTTTTTGTAAAGAACTACGAACCACGTCGATTGTTGTTTTTAAATTAACATCTTTTCTTTTAATAGAAAAATTGTGTTGGAATAGTCATCTGTTTTTAAACTAAAACGTAAAAGTGTAGATATTAGATCGTACAAAATTTTATATTTTGTATAATTGTTGAATAGAGGACTGAAAAATGTAATCAAAAACAATAGTATATTATTATACGAGTTGTACAAGACAGTCCATTGTCGAACGAGAGGGTTTGGAACACGACGAGCGAAGCGATGAGTGTTCCAAAGGAACGAGTTCGACAAGATGTCTTGTACAACGAGTGTAATATGCTATTTTTTCTATTTCGCTTTTATTTATTGAAATTCTTTGTTTAAATCATTTAAATAATGACCTAGTAACTTTTGAGATTTTGGGTTGGTAATATGACGTATGGGATGAAATGACAGTTTATTGCAAATAAATTACAAATTTCAAATCTTATTGCATTGTTACTGCATATTTGATGGTTTTCTCGTTACTTCGTTCAATTAAATATGGATTCTGATGGATGTTGTGCACTCCTTCCGAGCTGAGAGACATCGCAAACACTGCTGTGAGTAAATTGTTCCCGACGAAGTGCAGTTGACCCGGCTTCGCTGGGAGTTTGACGATGACGACAGTCACGCGATCGCATTCAGTAACCAAATGGATATTCTTTTGGGCCAAACACAAGATAACCAAGTTAACTATCTAATACTTACGTTCAATCCGACCAAATTCTGTAGCATTTCTGTTGTACGACATTGAATATGAAAATTGGGAGGTTTGCGGTTTGACAGAACTGACAGAAATTCATTACCAATAATACCAATCATGAACAAAGAAGTTACTATTTCAATGAGACAAAATTTCATTTTGTCTAACTGTATCCCATGACAACAGTTGCACAAAATTGCATTTTGTGTATGCGAAATAGAAAAAAACAGTTGAGGATTGCCAACCCAAAAAATTGAGGACGACATCATAGTTCAAAAACAAATGACGTCACTAACAAAATGTGTATGTGTAAAGATGGCGATTTAAAATTAAAAATCGACGGGTTCGAGCATTTTTTGCTAAAAAAAAACATTAATTAATGCAAAAACATTAGCTACATAACTATAAGTACAAAACTTTATGATCTCTCTGTATAATTTAGACATATATTTAACAAAAAAAAAACAAGTATTTTACCATTTCAACTTTTTAAAATTTAATAAATATCGATACTTCAATATAATATATCGATATTTCGATATATCGATGTTTATCCATAATTTTAATGTATCGATTATAGATATTTAAATTTTAATATCGCCCACCCCTAGTTGGAATATAGGTTTCTTCAAAAATCATTTTCCAAAACAGAAAACAAATGGCAATTTTAATATGATATTTTGACTTAAATTAGGTATTATTAGACAATTCTTGCAAAAACAGATACAAAATTCACTATACTAGATTCCAAAAATGTATTGTAGTCCTTGAAGAGTTTGAAAATTTAATTAAGCGAAGCTGATTGGACAAAAAAGTCTTTGCTTAGAGACGGTTCCCCTTTAGTTATATCGGATTTTTGTGATAGATTCCATCAAGCATTTTGGGCAAATCATGAATTAGAAAAAACTTGCTAGAAAATGAATTTATCCTGTGTAGAATGTCAAAGAAAACTGAGAATGTGAGATGCGACAAAAACAGACTCATTATTAATTTGTATGAATTAATGTTAAAATTAAAAAAAGCACAAAATAATTCTTGTAAAATTTGTAAAAAAAGCCAAAAATTTTTAATAAATCGGAAATAATCAACCTATCTAAAATACGACGCATCGAAAATTTTTTACCATCAAGCTAAGATACAGTATTTATGTTTTATTAAATACATGTGAACTGGATCATTATAATATTTATAATTTTACGTAACAATTAAAGATAAAATTTTTGAATTTAGGTTTATCATGTTAGCTTTAATTTATTTGTTCATTTATTTGCTATTGATTGGTCTAATAAAATTCTTAAAACGTAATTCTTCCTAATTAAACTCTTTCTGTATTTTGTGAAGAATTACCGTCACTAATTTATTTCATTGTTTATTTTTCACCTAAAGTAAAGCAATGGGTGTTCAGAAGCCGCTGTTCCATTTTATACACAACTGGGAAAAGGTTTACCGTTTTATGTTTTTCCACTCATAAATAAAAAGTGACAAAACAGTGTAATTCAAGAGAATCAAACTGGGATACATGACTCTAAATAGTGTTTCTTCGAAGCTCACAGATTACAGCGCAGTTTATCTAGTTTTACATTATTTATTGATCGGAGTGACATTTGGCAAGATAATTTTAATCGTACTTGGTTTGGTTTAGCCTTTATCTATGGCTCGGATTTGAGGAAAATAATGCTTGACATCTTTATTTATTTTGTCCAAAAATCGGTTTTACTGCACAGAACTTGAGTATCATGGCACCTTTCAAACAATAATTAGATTGTACATCAATCTTTAATTTTGCTAGACGTGGTCAAGAGTGACATCCACTCAACACCGTTGATAAGTAGCGAAATTGGCACGTTTGGAGAAGCCATCCCAACTTTTTCTATCACGCTCGACCTGTTACCAACTGTGTCTATCTAATTAAGACGGAGCTATATTTGGATTTGTGAGATTTGGTAAACTTACGATTAAACTATAAAAGTTAGTCTAAAAAAATGAACAGAAACAAACCTTTTATTTCAAGCAAATCAAGCAATAAACGTGGAAGTGCAATGTAAAATCGAATTATTTTGCTTTTAAAAAATTACTTGACAAATAATCACAAAATATTGATTGTTGGTAACAAACAGTAAAAAATAACAAAGTCATTTTAATTTTAGTACAACCTTTCGTAAATAAAGCTTCCATTTCATTTAACAACCAGTGAAATACTCGGGTAATAATACTGACCTTTTAAGTTAAATTACAACTGCAGATCCTCTCATAAATCAAACTCGCACAAATATCAATTACCATCATTATTTAAAACTGTAAAAATAAAACAAACATTAAACTGCTATAATTTAGCCTTTCGGACCTGCATTTTCCATTGATTAAGTTTACACACTGCCATGCATTCCCAAATCCCGAATAATCCCCAAGATAAATTCAGTATTTATTTACGTTTTACACAGAACGTTTACTTAAGTTGTTTGTAACACGTCTACATTTCCATATTATAAATATTCGAGATAGTTTCCAAATGCCGACCTTTCCGTAATCCGATTTAAAACCACTTGAATAAAAAATAAGGCACATCGCGCTCAATGGAAGGGTGCAAGGAGAGGATTTTATTTCCAACCCAATCTTGTAAAAACTCTCACATGGAGCATCAAGACCTCCCTCCGAAAAAATAAATAAGAAATAAAATGTTGGATAATCTTTATGGAGTTGAGGCTAAAATTATGTTGGCCTAAATTATTAAACCACCTGTTCTGGAAACACTTCCAAGGCGAATTTATTTTTATTAAACTCAAAAATTTTTGATGCAGCAGTATTCAGCTATAAATAGCTTGGCTTTACGAAATCAAAAAAATGTTTGAGCCGTTTTAATTACCCAAATGTTATTGATAGACGGGGTAATTGAAGCTTCAGATTTTGTTAATTAATTATTAATTAATGCCTACCGCTCACTCATTCAAATTGTTTGTTATGCATTGTTTAATAATAATATCGACGGTTTTTGTTCATTTTTTTCCAAAGCAAATTTTAATGAGTATAATAATTATTATACTCCATATTATACAATGTGTTTTTAAATGATTCTCATCTAGTTAACTTTGAAATTAGTTTACATGTAAAAAAATTTGTGCCGCTCTGCTCAAATGAATTCTCTGCCAATAAATGTCAAAACTGTCAGTTGTGAAATTCACAAATTGTCAATTAATTAATTTTAAGTTTCGTTAAAATGCAACTAAATTGTTACACTGTGCAAGAAAACACTTTTATTATCAAAGTTTATTTCCGAATTGGAGACTTAATAAATGGAAAATGGTAATATTCGGTGTCTAAATGCCTGTCATTAATTCTCTAAAGCGGCATTTCTAATTTTACTTGGGAAATTCACAAACGACTAGATGAGAATCATTTAAAAACACATTGTATTACGTTTATAATAAAAGTTGATTGTTATTAAATGTATTTCTGCTTGTGCCAGAAAACTCCAGCAACTTCTTTCAAATCTTTGACTCCTTTTGAGTAGTAGAAGCTCGCTTAACACAAGCAAAATATGTGGAGAACTTTGTAAATTAACTGTGTTGAACTTGATGTTTTGTTATTTACTTAAATAATTACTGGCTTCTCCCGGTTTCGCCAGTGCTCGAACATATTTCAAAAACTGTGAAAAACAAAGTTTATGTAACTTTTCTTTTCTAATGAGCCACTTTGCGAATCGCAAAAGAACACTAGCTGCGTGTATCACAGGTATTTATTTTTGTCATAGTTGTGTGAAAATCACTAACTGCAGATTATCACGCCAACTTTTAAATTGCTTGAATGCATGTTACGTGTCACAATTACTTTTTCCTAGTCCAGCGGTTATAAATTTAATCCAAGCCTTAATTAAGTCTAATAAGTAATAACACTTCGGTTTGTTCCTCTTAATCGAAACAATAACATTTACACAGATTGTGTGACAAATGAGCCCTCACAGCACTGCAGATATGCCAATAGTCTTGCCCCAATTGCAACACCTATTAGCTGTTTCAAAACTATAAAAACGCCAACGTCGCATTTTACCGAATTATTTTTTTAAATAAGGTTGATAAAAATGTAAAATAGTTATTAATGATTAGATCTCTCATTGAAACTATAAATTACATTAGCTATTTATTTTTTGAAGTGCAGGAATAATTTATAACAACTAATTTTGAGAGAAAATGCGACGTTGGCGTTTTTATAGTTTTGAAACAGCTAATAGGTATACCTATACAGGCTTTCAAAATTTTTAAAATTTTGCACATGTGCGTAGTTAGAACTAGAGCTGGGCAGTACCTCCATTTAAGTATCGGGTATCGATACCTTGGAGGTATCGATACTAACGAAAGTATCTTGGTATCGAGGTATCGAGAATATCGTGGTATTTTAAAAATTTTGCACATGTGCGTAGTTAGAACTAGAGCTGGGCGGTACCTCCATTTAAGTATCGGGTATCGATACCTTGGAGGTATCGATACTAACCA
This sequence comes from Tribolium freemani, assembly GCA_939628115.1. Taxonomy (NCBI): domain Eukaryota; kingdom Metazoa; phylum Arthropoda; class Insecta; order Coleoptera; family Tenebrionidae; genus Tribolium; species Tribolium freemani. The sequence goes on along the minus strand of OW626785.1, from coordinate 9,527,992 downwards.
AAGTATCGTTGGCATCGAGGTATCAAAGGTATCGAAAGTATCGTGGTATCGAGGTATCGAAAGTATCGTGGTATCGAGGTATCGAGAATATCGTGGTATCGACAGTATTATGGTGTCAGCACTACAGTTGTGGTATCAATTAATCGAAAAACTGTGTTACTAGATTATTGAAGTGTCGGCCTTTTTTTAGTAATTCTAATGATATAAGTAATTGTTGAAGAAATAGTAATTAATAATTTCGTAAAACAGTGTCTAAACTGATAGTGATTTATGGCAACCGTAAAATCGACTTTTAAATTAGTCGATGAATACAAAAATTTTAGTTAAATTCAGTTTTAAATTTCTTGGACCTAATATTTAACCAGAGTGTCGACGGATGGCAATAATTGTCGTGGCTGTGAAATAGTTTTGCAAGAATCGTGGTATCAAAGAGATTGTGGTATCGAGGTATCGCGAGTATCGTGGTATCGTGGTATCAAGTATCGATACCGCCGATACCACGGTAGGTATCGGAGGTATCGATATTTCGATACCTGATTTTAGTCGGTATCGATACCCGATACTTGGTCAGGTATCGATACCTACTTTTCCCAGCCCTAGTTAGAACTTGATCTGCAGTAAAATTTTTAAGGAAATCCGTGTATTTACATTTCGCATTTTCATTTTCCCCAAACAGATTTGATTAGCGAAATGAAGCTGGATTAGCTTAATAAAATTTTTCATCCATCTGCCTGAATTTTCTACATCCTTTTATAAATGCAAGTAAATAAGAAACTGCTAGAGACGATTTTATTGAAAAATAAATATATCTAGGTAAACCAATCTTCCAGTTTATTATATTACAGATCAGAGTTCTTAAACGAATCGCATCTATTCAAAATATTTTCCCCGAACTCAATTTGGATTTAGTTGTATTCAAAGCTTATCGAATTTATTTGCCGTCCTGAAAATTATTAATTACGCACGAATACGAAACAAAAACGATTATAAGTTGGGTTGTGGTATTTCCCAGTTCTCTCGTGTAACTGTCACAAAAGAGATGACATCATTTTTCTTCCAGAAAAATATTGGACAAGCACTCTGCACGAATTCTATCGACACCACTGAAACTGACACCGGCAACTTCATTAATTCGAGTGCAAAACCTGCAACAGGAATAAGTTTCAGTGAAGAATAACGGATTCCTAGTAGACAAAGCTTGAAACGCCCTAATCTCAATGGAAGGAATGCTTTGCACCGAATTGTCAAACATTCCAACTACTTATTTATGAGAATGATAAATTACTTCGCAATTATGAAATGAAAGAACAGGAATCTGCATCAAGGCAATGCTTTTCTAAAACTAATTAAGCGACCAATTTTTATTTAACTTAAACCTAAATACGCCACTGTTTGAACCGCCTCCAGTAAACGCTGGTGTTTCAACATTTGTCCAACGTTGGGCATTTGTAAACACTAAAGGTTGAGAGATATTCGCAAATGTTAATCCAGCTTGAACGAATTTGTTGCTGCTTTCGTACGATCAATATGCAACTACGATAAGATAAGTAACGACCATTGTGTGTTAAAAATTTAGTTACTTTCAACACCTGTGGAAGAGGTTCAGTGCAAAAACCGTAATTTAATTACGAATTTATGTGAAGAAGCTAACCAATCGGAAATAGTCCAGCTTGTCTCAATTTGGCTGAGGTATCCCTGGCACGTCAATAACGTTTATTCAATTATTCTGTCTGATAGACGCTGATGTTTTCTATAAAATAATTACGACGGCAGTTCTCTGAAGTTATTAATTGCGCTTGCCTGTAATTTATATCTTAGTTTCACAATTAAAATAAGCAAGAGGCGGAATTAAGCGAGATAAATGTTCGAGGATGCTTACCGATTGTTAATTTTGTTTTATTTTCTTTTGAATAAATGATGCAGTACATAGATGGCTTGGGATAAAAGACGTGAATCTTTTGAATAAAAAATGAGTGTTTAAATTATACAGTCAAGAATGGAGTTCGAGGAAGATATCGGTATAAAATATTGGGATAAAATTTAAATTTCGTGATTTTAGCCAACTGAATATTTTACTCCAGATTTACATTCAACACCTTTGACAAGCGGTTTTTCACCGGATAATAAGTAATAAATGTTTGATAAATGGGCGCGAAAATTTAATTAGACGTGTTTTTCGACCGAACATATGTTAAACGCCAAGAAAATAAATCCATTCTTTTAGAAAATTTCAAATATGAAGTATTCAAATCAAACAATTTACACTTAGCGTGTCATCAGGTGCGTAAATTGTGAAATGATTTGCTGGAATATGAACTCCTTCAGGAGCTTTAAATTTAAAATTAGCTGGTTTCGTGCGGGATAACAGTTGGCGAAAGTTAGAGATCTCTCTTTTATTATTTGACACTCTACACAAATGTCTCTAAAGTTTATGTTGTTTAGACAATAATGAGTAAACTTTAGTGTTTTGTTTTATCTTCACGTTTGTCGCAACGATATGCAAACATTTATTATTTTGGGATTAAATGCAACAAATTTAAACTTTGTAAACAACATTGACGTTTTGCCCTACATTTCAAAAAAGTAATGACATTAAAACAAAATTAGCTTTTAAAAATACATCGCACAGATTATGTAAAAGGATAAATTCCATTTGACTACTAACTACAAAATTAAAAATTTTGTTTTGTATGAGATGTTTTTTAGCGTTTTAATAGGTATTTTTAAATTAATCTGGGCTTGTCAGAGGTAACACTTTGAACAAAAATTTAACGATCGTGACATTACTCTGCATTTTTGCCAGGGTTTAACCATAACATTTCATTTTTTATCCCAGTGCGACGTTTTCATTTCTGAATATTAAACGTAATCATTAACTTTGAATTCAGTTAATTATTGCGACTTGATTTATTAGGAATGATTTGTAATCAAAAATACTTGACACCAATTAGAAAAATCAAAATTAAAAAATTCAAACACACTAATTTTTTGTACTTTTAACAACTTCAGAAGGTTGTAAAATCATAGAAAAGTCCATAAAGCTTTGCTAGAGTGAGTTTAAAAAAAATATTTTTTTTATTTTTGTAAATGTAAGTGCCTCGAACATTAAAATTTTAGACAAAAAATTTCAAAATTTTAAATCTTGTAAAAAAACCGATATAACATGGAAAATAAGCTGTAGAATTCACTGAAACAAACCGTTTTGCTCTACGACTTTTAATTTTTGAATTATGAATATTTTAACTCGACGCATCCACCATTTTTTAAGTTCAAATAAACGTTCAAATAAGACCGATATAATATGTAAAATAAGCTGTAGAAAGCTCTATAACTTTTAGTTTTTGAGTTATGAATATTTTAACTCAGCGCATCCACCATTTTTTAAGTTCAAAGAAGCATCTAAATAAGTTTTTGAGAGGGCTATAGTGTTGTAAAATTGCCGTTATAATACGAAAAATAAGCCGCAGAATTCGGTGGAATAAACCGTTTTGCTCTACCACTTTTAGTTTTTGAGTTATAATTTAGTTTCCGAAAAAAAAGGCAAACAAAAAGTTCCAATTCTCACCTTTTTTTTAATCTTTAAACGCTGATTACGGTAAAACTATTAGAGTTAGCAAAAAACGACAAGTCTATTAGAACCGGTATAAAAACCTCTACAAAATGGCATAGGTTTCAAGCCGATATCTCAAAAAAAAAACAATTTTCAAACGTCGATTATAGCGAAACTAAAAGAGCTAATAGAAAACGCTTTGTTCCGTCGTAAAGAGCACATGAAAATCGATTAGATAAGATGGGTTTTAATTGATTTTAAGACACTTTCAAAATCGGCCATTTTGTAGGAGGGTGGGAAACAAATTTTTCAATTTTTTTATTATCTCAATTACGGCAAAACTATTCGGAAAAGTGGAACAATTTTAATCCTTACCTATGCAAAATGATCCGGGGAATCGATTGGCGTCGAGAACGCTAAATTCCCAATAGTTTTTTAATTATGACGTTTTAAAAATTTTACCTATTTTTACTTTTATTTGCAATTTTCTCGAAAACTAGGTATTAGTCGGAGAACAAAACTCTTTTTCGAAAAAGATAGATAATTGAAAGAGCTTTCCAGCGGTAATAAACTTCATTATCTCTAACAGTTCCGGTGTTATTGCTCGATAAATATTCCGTGTACCGGAAATCGACCAAAATCGCGAAAAAAATTGGAAAAATCAAAATTTTAAAAATCGAACCTATTAACTTTTTTGTACTTTTAACAACACGAGAAGGCTGTAAAGGCATAGAAAAGTCCATAAAACTTTGCTAGAACAAGTTTAAAAAAATATTTTTGTAATTTTTTGAAGGTGAGTGTAAATAAAAATCTTGTGAAAAGCTGGTATAATAAGTAAAATGAGGCGCAGAATTCAGTGAAGCAAACCGTTGTGCTCTACGACGTTAAGTTTTTGGGTTATAAATTGTTTACTAAATAACTTTATGCATCCACCATTTTTCAAGTTAACATTCTTATTAGCTATATCGTTAAAGTTCACAAAAGGGAAACATCCATTAAGCTAGCAATAAATTAATATGTATGATTAAAGTACACTCAGAAAAGTTGAAAATGTCGTGTCCATAAACCGACCCTCATTACTCGGGTCCTCCTACCCAACCGCAGTTGTAAATCATCTGCGAGGGGAAAGTAATTAAGATGCATTTGCATCGAGTTTCAACATCTGTTTATTTTAACTATCTAGTGCCGTTTTGAGAACGCGTATAATCGCAATTAAATTTTAATTCGCTCTCAAGAAATTGACCGTAAAGGTCAATTTATTTATTATTATTGTTAGCGTCATTAAAATTTAATCCACGATTAAGCAAATTTGACATTAAGTTTCCATTTAAAATGCATTGAAAAATGTCAAATTAATCGCGATTTAGATTTAATTCTGAAACAAACCAATTCCACATTAAGGGTCGGTTTACAGAAAGCGGCGACATTAAAATTTAATTCAAGATTAAACTAATTCGAATTAAGTTGCCATTTAAAATGCATGACCAAACGTCAAATTAATCTCGAATTAAAATTTGATTGCAATGAAAATGTTCTGTAAACCAGCCCTAAATACAGGGTGCTCAAAAAATGGCGCACCAACTCAGTGGTACGTTGTTGAGAAGCATGTGTAGATTACGGGAAAAAACTTGAAAAAATTCCTAGTCATATTTTAAAAAATCTGGAACTACAAAATTATTTTGTTAACTTTTTCAATTTTCATTATTATTTAATATTTCACACTAAATAATCGTTCCCTAACAAAATGCTGAATAATTATTTTTAAATTTACTATCAGACTTTAGCAGTTTTTTGAATTAAAAAAAAATAAATTCATCAAAAAAATCACAATTTGTAGATGTGCCAACTCTGGGAATTATTTCCTAGGAAACCGTTTCAAAATTAATTTATTTTTATTGTTGATCAAATTCTAATGCGATCACGACTGTTAGACAACGTTGCCACATATCATTTATTTAAAATTCGTTATTTATCAATAATATTGTTGAAATTAATACAAAGAATTTTTTTACTATTTTTACCTTTATATGAAGCTGAATATTAATTGTTCTTGAAATGCACACCACCTTCAACACTTTTACCTGGGAATCCCCAGTTTCGAAGAATCATAAATTACGTTTTGAATATCCCACTTCCTTTTCATTGATAAAAATAGATAATGAATGGGACTATGGAAGAGCCAGTTGTTGACATAATTTGTGAAAATTTATTGTTTAAGTAAAAGCGTTGAAGGTGGTGTGTATTTCAAGAACAATTAATATTCGGCTTCTAAGTGAAAGTAACAAACAACCCTTTACAGGATTTTATTACTTTGTTCGATTATTATTATTTTTATTTATTGCAACACTTTATTCACATTGCTACTGCCAACACGAATAAAATAATAGACATTGTTTTGATTCATATGATTCATATTTTTGATTAATCTATTGTTTTAGTAATATTTAGGGCTGGTTTACAGAACATTTTAATTTCAGGCAAATTTTAATTAGCAACTTAATGTCGAATTAGTTTAATTCGCAATTAAATTTTAATTTCGCTTCTATTAGGGCCGGTTTACAGAACGTTTTAATGGCAATCAAATTTTAATTCGTGATTAACTTGATATTTCTCAATGCATTTCAAATGGCAATTTAATGACGAATTAGTTAAATTCGGAATTAAATTTTAATTTCGGCTTCTGTGTGAAAATAACAAACAACCCTTCACAGGATTTTATTATTTTGTTTGTTTATTATTATTTTTATGTATTGCAACACTTTATTCACATTGCTACTGCCAATACGAAAAAAATAATAAACACTGTTTTGATTTCTTTTTTTTTATTATTTTGGGGTTGAGTTGAGTAGCCTGCGGCTAGACTTCGCCCCACAGAATTTGAATATTTTATTTTATTTATTTTTTTCTTCAATAAAGGCTTATTATTATCATTATTATTATTATTCATTTGATTCATACTTTTGATTAAACTATTGCTTTAATAATATTTAGAGCCGATTTACAGAATATTTAAATCGCAATCAAATTTTAATTGCGATTAATTTGTCATTTGTCAATGCATTTTAAATGGCAACTTAAAGTCAAATTAATTTAATCATTGATTAAATTTTAATGACCCTCATTAGGGCCAGTTTCCAAAAAGAGAATTAAAATTTAATTGCGGATTAAACTCAATTAAGGTATCATTTAGATTGCATTAACAAACGCGGAATTAATCCCGAAATAAAATTTACTTGCGATTATACGTGTTCTAAAAACGGCACTAGCTATTTAAAATAAACAGATGTTGAAACTCAATGCAAATGTATTTTTATTACTTTCCCCTCGCAGATGATTTACAACTGCGTTGTAATGACCCGAGTAATGAGGGTCGGTTTATGGACACGACATTTTTAAGTTTTCTGAGTGTACATTGCATGTACGAATGACCACTAACCCAATACATTCAGTAAGGTATTGGTGGAATACTGCTCTATGACCCATGTGATATTATGACCTCAAACCCGGATTAAAATCTCACCACCGGAAGACCTTACATTGCGTATAGTATTAACATAGGTTGGCTTGAAATAAAAGTCCGATCTAAGCCTTGGAATTTAATTTTTCTGCCATATAATATTTTAATTCTATAGGTTTCGTATAAAACTTCTTTCTGCATAACATATTTAAAAATATTCCACGTCAGCTTATAAAACTTTCCGATTTGCCGTTAACATATACGCCTGAGGTCAGAAAATGGCCTGGCGCATCCACCATTTCTACAAGTCAAACCTCGTGCGATCCGTATCAGAAACAAATTAACATTTTTATGGCCCCCAGTTCATAGTGATGGATGACAGTCGGAAGTCTAAAGTTCTGTTGTGACAGACGACAAGAGAACGTGGCGGCAAGTCGAATCATTTAATAGCGTTGTTAGGGAGCGCGGCCGGTTCGGGGAGTCCGGGGTATTGATCCGGGGTGTTTGCCCTCAGGAACGAAGAGCTCCGGGCCGCTGCTGGATTACTTTGCTACAGCCAGCCAGCTATACCTGCCTGGCTGGCTGCTCCGGGAGGTGTGGCATGATTCCTCCTCCAAAACCTCTCGACTCGTTGCCATAGCGAATTTCTTAATTAGTCATCTTGGAGAGAACGAGTCTTGGTCAAACGAATAATATCGGAAAATTTGCGATAAGTATTAGGGGAAATCTATTGACTATTCAGAGCTCTTTTAATAAACTTCACGAAATTGAATCAAAGCACAAACCAAACACTGTCCTCGAATACGGCTACAGTTTGCCGAGAACGTTTGATTGAAGGCAATTCAAGTAATTTGTTTGCCGTACTATTGATTAGCTAATTTTCTAACAAAACAGACCCCATTTGGCAAAAATTTCCATACGTCTCGTTCGTTAGTTTTGTTATCCATCACCAAACTTAAAAATTGCTATTTTTACTTGTTCTCTATGTGATGTATTATACTAATCGTAACAATAATATTAGTCAAATGTTTGTCGTAAAATTTAGATACACACAAAATTTTTTTTGCTAATGTTACTACATTGCCCAGAGATATTCATACCTACCTTATAAATGTTTTGAAAAGCTTTGTTGTTGTATACGACAGGAAAACAAATTCATGTTTTTTAAGTTTAGCCGATGTAGAAATATGGTTATGCTCTATTAAGACAGTTGCAATAAGCAGAAAATGTGATTTGTAATGACCTTCTTGACCGTTCCAAACATTTGAAGTAGACGACGTACACATCTGTTAAAAATAGCAGTTGATTCATGCATAATTTGATTTTTATTTCGTTATTTTTTGCATATCAACGCAAAAATTGGCTTTTATTACAATATTTTTAGCATGGGTGATTTTTATAAACTAACGAAGGTAGATAAAGACATTTTTTTGGATGCCAACATTTTTGCACACAGTTATAATAATTAAAATCAATTTTAACACCCTTTTGACACGACCAACAAATTTATCTACGTTTTCACTGCAAATTTTCCAATTTCTGAAAGCTGAGATAAGCTAAGAAAATGTTTAATTACACTAGTTTACAACGTATTTTACCAATAGATAAAACCAATGTGTATCGGTAGAATAATTAACCCTAAGTCTGATACCGAAGTCGAAAAAAAATCAGGACGTCAAGTATTTTTTGCAATATCAAAAATGTTACAGACTGCTTCTTCTTTTGTAATATCAGGGTCAGTTTATCTTAATGTAGACTAGTAGTAAACGAATAACATACACGGTGAGTCAATAGTGGGATATTTCTGACTTTTTTTTTAATACGCAACCAATAATACTAGAATAATACTGATTCCAGCTGCTCAGATCGGTAATCGGTAAAAAATTTCAAAATTAATCCACAATTACATTGTTCTGAGTATTGTCAAGTTTATCTTGACAGTTTAGCTAAAATTTCATCATGGACTATTATTATTTATATCAATGTTGATTCAATTAATGTTTTTAAAAATCAAACGAAGTATCAAGTGGTAAGTGCAATTAGTATTTTTGGTTGCATCTTACGATATGTCAGAAGTAACTCACTATTGATTCATCCTGTATTTTTATTTAAATCTTGATGGAAACATTCACCATGTTCATTGCTTAGCTTCCCAGGTTTTGTTAGGATAATTTAAACACAAACATAGAAAAAGTTGTTCGGGCTTAATTTAAATTCACCTGATGATATTTTAACACAAATAAAATATTTAACAATTTGTTAATCACGTCAATAACGAATGCCAAAGACACCACAAAAAAGATTGATTCAAAACTTTTGAAAAATAAAAAATGGCACAGATAGATTTTTTTTGCACTGATTAGTGTCAGTTTCTTTTATTGTAACCAGCACTAATAGGCTAACATATTTTTATCCCAAAAACCTTTGTATATTTCTTTACATAAGACTTTAAATGTTGATGAAAGCGTTTACCATTTGATCGCTCAAGTTTTTCAGGTTTTATTAGGATAATTTTACCACAAACAAAACAAAAGTTGTTTGGGCTTAATCTACATTCACTTGACGATATTTTAAAGCAAATAGAGGCTGTTCCATATCTGGTGGCGAACTGACAGCGACATAAAAGACTCTTGAAATGCACCCACTTGGTTAGGATAATGAAATTCATGGGCGTGCATTTTTTTTTCTAAAATTTACTTAGTTGTCATTTTAACATTAATAAATTTTGAGTACGAAGATACACAGAAATATTACTATTATTATTAATAATTTCTTTATTATTCTTCATCTTTTTATATTTTTTTCAAGACTAACAGTCGGTTTGAAAACATTTTATTACGACGCCTATGGAACAAAGTGGAGCAAAAAATATCTAAACCAAAGCTTTCTCCTTTAAGGAACTTATAAGAATAATAGCTTTCTACCAGTTTTCATTTATTTCTGCTCAAATAAAAAGCATTTGAGAAAACGGACATTTCATACAATAACTTATAAAGTAATATGTGATTTTTTAATTATTCATAAAAATACAGATTCAGAATGATTCAAAAGTGTCGAATCAACTTTCGAAAAGTGATAAGAGATGTTCAGCTAAGCATAAAAATAAATCCAGATATTTTTAATTATTTAATTTTTATAATTTTTTTTCTATTAGCAAGTGTCTTAATTGTTACTCTTTTATTTCCAATGTTTAAGTTATTGGCGAATTTGCTAGTTTGTTAAATGTTTTGTACACCATAAAACACACCATAAACAGATATCAATTTAATGTTGCAAAATCTGCCATTTCCGCTAACTAAATTCAAAAATCGAACCTTTGAAGAAAGACAATTTTTTGTCACAGGTAGGTACAACTTTCAACTCAGTTGGATGTGTTTTATCACTATCTAAGAGATGGTTCGAGATCCAAAAAAAATTAGTGACTAAACTCTAATGTATCTTTTTTTTTCTATAAAAATTATAGCAAAACCTAGAACCACAAACATCCCATACTAAATTAATGAATGTTTATCTAACTAAACTGTAGTTTAATTAATGAACCACAGAATACAAATAAACCTCTTGATTTGCCAAAACCATTATCTACCTTTGAATGCTATTTTATTGTTTAGTAGTAGGAAGTAGCTTTTAAAAAAATTGGTCCAAAATAAATTGTTAATATTTTTTTTTCCTTGATGGTGAATGGTTTGCTACTGCTAATTATTGGCTACATAGAATTTTAATAAAAAAAAATTGAGCCCACTTTATTTTAGAGAAATGTGTGAAAAGTCTTTATTTGAAACTATCCCCATTTTCGATAAGGCGATAAAAATAATCGCATAATACCTACCAGCAAGCGCGTCAACACTATTATAAAGCGCGGCAGGTGTTGCAAATAAATATTGGAAAACAAATATATGACATGGTTTGAAAAGAGAATAGATTTTGGAAGCAGTCGTATATCAGTCATTCTATTTATACCACTTTCCTAATTTCCCATCCGAAAAAATGCAAAAAACCTTGCAGTTCGCCGTAATGTGATTACCCTTGATTACTGCAAATGTGTTAAAAGCTCAAGGTAAGCTAACGCAAAGATAAACTGAATGAAGCTGTTTGATCTGCGAGATTTTGAACGCTTTCAACCGATATCATCAAATACAAGGTGGGATGAATGTTTATACAAAGACTTGACCACACAATCCTAATACCGATTTAATTAACTGCTAGTGTTGCATAAATCAAGTTATTGATTTTCTGTAATGGAACGATTTGTCAAGTAATATCTATTCAAGTTGTTAATTATCTTTAATGTCCGCAGTGTGGCCTACGCAAACACTGCTTCTATTCTAAAATATTAAATAGGTATAGCAATATCTCGGCGCGTTGGAATTTAATTAGCTATATAGAACACATGAGGAACAAAGCTTTTTCTTCTTGTCAACAGCTAAAATTTGTATGACGCTCTTTGTATGTGCCTCACTCAAGGCTTTATCCTAAGAACACTGCAAAAGAAAGTGAATTATAAATGCGACAGTTGTAAGCAATTAGTTTTAATTTATGACACCAAATACCCATACATTTAAATAAAAATCAGCAAAATAATTGTCTAAGGCTAATCTGTTAAACTGGAAACATTAATTAAGTCATTTTTACGACATATTAAATTTAGACGTACGTGGAAAGTAGAAAACGATTGCTGTTGACATTAATAACCTCAAAAAACTTGTCGTTTTGCCTTATCATTATTTTCAATAAAATGGTTAATTACAATAATTAACGGTTTTTCTAAGCGAAATTACGGTACTATGATTTACGGTCGCAGTCGTCCTATTTGCCTCCTCTACTGAATAATAATTATATAGAATTTTTTAATAACGCCTATTGTTTACGTTTGGATAATGGGCTATAAATTACCGTTTATTTTATTAAAACTGATAAATAGAATGTGTCGAGATAATTATACGTGACTGTGTTGACGTCAGCGTCCACTGGCCTATAACAAAAAGCTAAGAACGAGGGAAACCACTGACAAAAGCTTATTTTATGATTGTGTTGTTGCCAAAATCTCAAAATCCTAAGTAAATACATTAGTTATATTTTTCCTGTAATAAATAATAATCCCTGTGATTTATTCAGTACCAAAAGAAATTTAGTAAAACTGCAGTTTAATTCGATTTATATCTAGCTATGATGAAGGTAAATAGGAAATGCGCTTTATTGAAAACATGCTTTCGGTAACCTTAATAAATATTCACATCGTGCAAAAAGCGAATTTCCATCATCCTTTATAAGGAATTCAATATACCTAGGGCAAGCCACAATAAATAGTGCAGTATTAGCGTGCAAATCTGAATTGCAAATGAACGTTGTTAATTATGAAAGAGACTAATTCCGCATTGTTTGGGAACTGTTATTGGAACAGAACACACTTTTCAATATGAAATATTTCGCCTTTGAAACGCAAATAAATTTAAACAATTTACTGAACTTGGTAAATATTCCACTTAATGAAAATGCGAACTTTAGGCCAACATACCACACACAATTTATGTAATTGTGTCAACAAAGCAGTAGAGAGCTAGAGCACTTGACTAGCCTTCGAGGAACCATTTCTGTATCACAGTCACGTAATTTCGGTAATTTCAAAAGTTGTGGACACACCGAAATTAATTAGTTAAAATAAGCCATTTCATCTTGGCTTTCGCTCTGCTGAAAAATAATAAAAAGACGAAGAGATTCGTTTCTGGAAATATATTTTTCATTAAGTTAAATCTTCTTTCGCGTTCGTAAATGAGAAATAACGCGAGCATCCACAACGGTAAAAGGTAAAAGCACTCATTTAATTTTTATTTTTATTGCAGGGACCCCATTTCCAGAAATATTTATTTAAAAATCTGCGCAGTTTTAATGTGATTCCATTCCATCTTAGACGTGATGTGCAAATTTCCCTAAATTACTTAAACATTTCGGGCTCTAAGTTGGGTTAAAGTTAGTCTGGTTTTAATTATAGTTTGCAACTTTAGATAAAGTCCTATTAAATTTTATGTAAATAAAATTATTCAAGAGTTGTAATCTTGCAGGAGCGTTCTCGCACTATGCTTTGAAATAAATTAAGCATCGCCTATTCAAAACAAGCCTTCAAGTTGTCACCCGGTTTATGGATATCTAAGTGTACGTTTAGCAACATAAATGTCGCAATAAAGAAAATTGGCTGACAACGGAACGATTTACCTCAGGTATAACTCCAGAGAAAGCATAAAATTTTTACGAAATGCCACGCAATTAATTAACATCAAACAGCTTTGGGTTTCATAAACTGCCTTATTTTTAGCGCATAATTTAGGAAGATTTTGTAATTGACACACAAGACGAATGGGCACAATATTTCCTCTTGTGTAATTCATCAGCGGTAATTTATTTCCGCTTTCTGGGCCATTATTTAGAATTATACCTCCACTTTGTGAAGAACAAGAGAAAAATGTGTGATCAAGTTGAAACAAACCCAATAGCTTGATAAATGCAAAGTTTGGATGCGTTTCCTATTTTTACACTTGATTTAATAGGAACTAAATGCAGCGGCTACAAATGTTCGCGATTAATTTACTCCATTCTGTTCGAAAATTAATAGAGGTGCATTGGTACAACACAGATTAGAGTAAAATGTTATGTGATGACAAATTGGCAATTCAGAACTTCTATTTGCATTATTAAACCCTAAATTCGTGACATCACTTGGCAGCGCATCACTTGTTTATGAAATCGTACAATGTTTACAAAACTTGGCCAATCAATCTTTTAAAAATTCGGATTTTAAAAATAGCACTATAATTTATTGTGGCTCGCTTGACACTTGTGTTGAGATGACCCAAATACCAGGCAATTTTTTCCAAAATTTCAAAAACAATTTAGTTAAATTCCGTTAAAAGCGTTTTTTAATCCAGGCGATTTTTTATTCTTTTACAAGCTCCCAACAGTGGGAAATGAAAAATGCAACAGCTTGTGCTGTGCCAGATAGCACAAAAGATTTCAAATCATATTTGCTCTATTTTTCCTGCAGGAGTCGTAATTATTATTTGTTTACAAAAATAATATCCGACGAAATAGAATTGTTTTCTTTAGAAGATGCTACATAAAACAAATTTATATTGTGCCCTGAACGCCCACATGCAGGTTTTATCTGCAACTTTTATCCGAATAAAATGATATTTATCTGAAGCCTTGTCGTATTCCGTTGCTTATTATTTTCGACTTTGATATGATGAAATGATGACTTTTATAATACAAAAAGAGGATTTTGACATAAGAGCCTGGTATGTTCTTAAGGATTTCGAAATGTTTTCACGTGGAAATATTCTAAACTCCTCATTGAATTTTCCTGGAAAATGCCATTTAAATAAACAGATCGTCAAGCTCAGGTTCGAAAAATTATTGTCAACGGAAAGACAATAACGAGGACTAAGAGCTTTTCAAAGTTACGACGTTACAAACGGATTTACAGAATTTGAAAAAAGATTAAAACATAGTCGAGTTAATTAAATCTTCTCTATAGCTGTGTCAACCCAACAAGATAAAGTTCACAGCCAACAATTTCTTTTCAAATTGAAGAGATCGATTTTTTAATTAAAATGCTACGGAAAATTTTATCAACTCTTTGTAAATAGCTCAAAAAATTGTTCTCTTTCACAAAGCAGTTTTTGTCAATATTTGCCGTTCACTATAGGACGTCTTTAAAAGCGAACAACACAAATGAAATTAATTAAGGAGAAATATCGAGAATTCCGACAAAAATTACTATACTCCTTTGAGGTGATAAATGCGAGAGTAATTATTGCGCAAATCGATTCACAGCGTCCTCTAGTAGTCACTCCGAGTATAAAGACTAATTATTATCAAACTCGCACAATAATGAAAATAGCATTAGATAATGCATAATTTTATTTGAAACTGATTCAAATGTATTGTTCATGAAAAAAAATAAGTTGGCCCATGAGGGGATCGAACCCGCGACCTTCGCGTTATTAGCACGACGCTCTAACCAACTGAGCTAATGGGCCATTGCTTCGCACTGCTTCAGAACATGAGACTAATTTCGTTGGTCCGACTATTAACTATTCGTGAAATAATGAAATAATAATGAACGGTGTACCTACAAAACACTAGGAACAATATGATCAAAGTTACTTACAAAACATGTCTGGAAGGAGAATTTTTGTTAATGTAATGCTGAAGCTCGAGCGACGAAGGAGCAAGGGCGTAAAGTGGTTTGTGATTTTTTTTTTAATTTTATGTATCAAAAGCCAGATCCGAAGTTTTTCGTAAAGCTTGGGCGGATAATATTTAGTTGTATGTTAATGCATATGATAAATCAGCACTCAAACATTAATTGATTAACATTGGTTGAGTAATACAATATTCACAGAAATGATCCCCAATGTTTCCACTACGTTAAAACGTTTAATTAGTCATTCGGTACGAAACTTGTTGTCATATCTATTGAATTTATTAAATCCAGAAACATAAACCAGCTAAAAGTTGTGTGAAGAAACTGCCATAAAGCTCAACATCTTTTAATTTTTTGTTGCTTCGATAAAACCCACCTACGACTATTGTCCTGTGACGCACAAAGAAAAACATTGTGTAAGTAGAAAAAAGCCGGTCAAAGTAGCGAATATCGAAAAAGAGCTTTTATTCCACAGCATTCAAGCTGTATTTACAAATAACATCTGACTGAAGTTCAGTGCCCACACGTCAAATATTAGATTCTCGTAATCGGATAAAAAGCCAAAATCGCTGAGAAATTCCCCAAACAATAACTTGTTACACTGTTTAAGGCTCATTTTGTTACTTTAACCAAAGTAGGATACAACTTTGTACTGAAATTTATGAAGACGTTTCGTTTAGTAATAATTTTTTTCTACAACTGCCTTGTATTAGCGTTATTACACCACTCATTCGACACTGTTTGAGTTGAATAATAAAGGTCATTACACCACTAGTAGAATAATCAAATAATCACTTTAATCAAATCAAATTTTATTAAAATGCCAGGCAGATTTTCCTCTTCTGAATCGCTCATTACACTTTAACTTGCACAGTTTGTTACAAATAATAAAATTAGTAAATCTGAGTAGTTTTAATTTTGATAAAATTTTTATTCCTTTCAAACAAATTTAGATTGTTCACAGATTTGGACAGTTGTAGATAAAATTTTGAATATCATACGTGGGTTGGAGCATATTAACTCGTGTGTTACAGATG
This sequence comes from Tribolium freemani, assembly GCA_939628115.1. Lineage (NCBI taxonomy): Eukaryota > Metazoa > Arthropoda > Insecta > Coleoptera > Tenebrionidae > Tribolium > Tribolium freemani. Next base: position 9,511,748 of record OW626785.1, on the reverse strand, counting down.
ACGAGGTCGTACATACTCGTTGTGTAATGATCCTTCTATCCCACTAATAATATAAACTATTAAAACATTTATTAGGTAATAAGGATCATGCTGAAAAAACAGATTGAGCTCTAAGCTCGAGACTGATACGAAATTTATTTTCTGTGAAGAGGCTTTGAAAGTTCCAATACCCAATTATATTCTCAACCAAATTGTAGAGGTCGGATTGACCGAAACGGAACTTATATTAATTGAAAGGTCAAGCGGATGGCCAGTATTTCAACAAGAAAACATCAATAAATCCGTATTGGTAAATTCTCTTTTAACATTCTTCTGATATCCTTTAAGAGCAATGATGCGGAAAGGTTCCGCCGCTCTATATCTCAAGAATTTTTACTTGATCCAACCATAACAAGATAGAAAGTTGACTTCTAGTCAACAACGGATAAAATAAGACGTCTACCTATCCAGGAGTTTTTTTTTGGAAACGAGTCTAGGATAAGTTATCCCCAAGGAAATTAGTTGAGATAGACTCCATCATTATTTTTAAGACTAAAATGAGTCTCAGAATCTAATAAAAAAAATACAATTAAAAAAAAACAGGTATCAGTGGATTTTACATGATGGAGTGCTGATATGACCTTATTTTTTGTCTTTGTGACATGTTTTACGTTACGTTATGTCTGTCTATTAAAAACGAAATGTTTTTTCAATCTCGTTTTGTTTTATTTGTTCTTTTGCTTAACATCACAACGATTTAAAATTTACGAATTATGTATTAAATTTTTGTTTGTTTTGTGATCCCTTGTTACAATGGCATTTTTTCATGGTCTGCAGAAAAATTATTATTATTAGATAAATTAGTACGTAAAACATTAACAAAAGAGCAGATCATATATTTATATAGAGTATTATAGAGTAAAAGAATGCCAGTGACCTAGTTAAATATGTGCATCTAAATAACCTTCACTCCCCTAACAGTACAGCGCCCCTGGATTATGACGTCAATGTGTTTCATTCCCACTTCGTTTAAAACACCTTATACTTCCTGTTGGCAACTTGCAAAAGACTAGAATTTTAAACAACGTCATCCTGCAGTTGTACTTAGATTTATCTGCACATTGTAATTGTTTTTTTTAATGCAAAACTATCATATTTTGAGGTTGGTAAACATACCTAAGTAAAAACGTCAGAACAAATATAATATAAAAGTTCATTGTTCTTAAACTAAACCAAAGCCATTATCCTGTTTTTATTGCATGTACTAAACAAAATCGACTAGTTATGTTAATAATTTCTTTTATAAATTACATGTCAAAAAACCATTTCAGTATCAACGTTTGAAGGAATGTTTAAAATAACTATGTAGTGGAATTCGAAATTAAATTGTCCATTTGACACAATAATAAAGGTTTTGCGTGTGTTGATAACAATGACGCCAAAGCGACAAACCTTAATTAGCATTTTATTAAAAAACAACCATCAATTCCTTACAAATCATTTACTCGAACGACAAGAAAAATTGCATTCGTAAAACGTTATACGCACTTGTGTTTTCTCAAACGCAAGATTCACTTGAACAAACATGCCAAAAACCCTCGCCAAAATACAGGCGTTATTGTAAAACAAACATGATAAATTATTGAAGGAAAAATAGCGTTAAAACACACAGAATTAATGAACGTGCCTAACTTTCAAAAGGCTAGATTACCGAGATTTCCCTTGTTCTTTCCTTAAAGAACCGCGATTGGATTTATCTTAATCTCTAATGCAAACACCACAATCACCGGCTTTGTTGCTCAAGTCACTGGAGGAAGAACATAAAAGTAAATAACATAATTTAAAAACCAGATGTGGTATAATAGAAAATCCTTTGCGCTGAAAAATGTGCCCTATTTCTGTGTCCCAGAAGAATGGTCCTGGTATATTAACGTAACTTGTACATTCTTTACAACAGAATTTTATATAACGATATACCTAGCTACAAAAAATTGCCGAGCGAAAAGTTATAGGGAATTAAATTTGCTGTTAAACAGATTTTACAGCATATTTCGATCTTTAATGCTTTAAGCATTAAATCCGGGCTTACGAAACTTACTGAAGGCGTTCGTCCCTACAAAATTAAATTAAATTAAACACACTAAATGCTTTTTTTTCTATGTATATGAATGTTTCTACTATTCCTTATATTAAATATTATTTAATAAAAAATATTAGTACAGTCGAACTTCGATAACCCGAAAAGGCAACTGTCAGTAAAATAGTTCGAGTTATCTGAAAAAAACAGACTTTAGATTTGCATAGAATGATATTTGTTAATAGAATATGTATGTTTTAATAAGAAAGATAAGAAAAATACATATTTATTACCAAAAAATATATATTTTGACATTACATAATTCGCTGCAAAAAATATTGTTTATTATTTCTTATGTCATTCTAAGACAAACGATACTTCAATAATGTTTAGTTATTGAAATTTTTAATTTATTCTATTTAGAGTCTGACATTTTTTTTCTAGAATGACATAAGAAATAATATTTTTTGCAACTAACACATCAATTAAGTATATATCCCATTTCAGTTCATAGAAGAATTTTGCAACCGTTCATTTAAATTTTTTTGAATGAAATAAAGCACAACTTAAAAGTTTCTATATTAGAAAAGAATTGAGCCCAAAAACTCTCAATTTTACTCTGAAAAATGCAAATGAGTTGTTGCAAAATTCTACTATGAATTGAAATGAGATATAACTATAAGAAAATGTAGAAAAATTGTGAAAAACTCAAATGCATGCAGAAAAACATTATTGAACAGCAAACGCTAAAAGCTGTGTGATTATTAGTTTTAGAGAGACAGTAAAATGTACTTTAACACCTTGTATACAAGTGTCTTCAGTAGTTCACTTCAGTAGTTCAAATATAGAAACGAAATAAAGATTCGGTGCACTTTGCACTTTGAATTGGGTTTTCTTCAAATACAGGCTAAAACTTTCAGTGTTTATTGTTGTTCGTGGTGTAGATGAGTGTGGAAAATAATGTAAAACAGTTCCTCGAAAAATAAGCTTTATTTTGAAGTAAAAAATTCTTAAATTATTGTAATTTTAGAAAGAAATGAAACTGCAAATTACAAAAATTCAAAATTTTTTTACTTCAAAATAAAGCCATTTTTTAAAAAATTGTCATACATTATTATTCTCCACAGTCATCTACAACATAAAGAACAATAAACAATTAAACTTTTAGTCTGCGTTTGAAGAAAACGCAATTCAAAGAGTGATTTTCAAACCAATGTATTTTTGTCGAGAATCTTTATTTTGTTTCTACATTTATACAGGGTGAGTCAATAGTGGGTTAATTCTGACATGTCCTAAAATGCAACCAGAAATACTAACTGCACTTACCACTGGATACTTTGTTTGATTTTTTAAAACATTAATTGAATCAACACTGGATTTTTAGCTTTTAAAAAATAATAGTCCATAATGAAATTTTATCAAAACTATCAAGACAAACTTGACAATACCCAAAACAATGTAATCGTGGATTAATTTTAAATTTTTTAACGATTACCGATCTGGTCAGCTGGAATCAGTATTATTGGTTGCATATTTAAAAAAAACAAGAAATAATCCACTATTGACACCCTGTACTATTGAAGCGATTCTCTACAATGTCCTCGGAATTCGCCAATTTTGAGACACCATATATTATGCTTCACTTACATGAGAATGTAGGCAACAGCAATTTTTTTTATATTTTAATCCAAAAATCTATTTTAAATCAATAACGATTTGTTGTAAGTAGCTATAGGCAGTTGTAGTTTTCATGGTTTACATCACTTTTAATAAAATAATAATTAAGATAATCAGTAATAAATAATATCATCTCTTTATGGCTGTAAACATTGCAACAGTTTATTATAAAGATCATTGTTCTAAAGAATTCTAAAGAATTTTATTGCACTGCTGAAGCATTACTTTTTAATCCCATGGATAAATAAGTCACCGTTTACTTTAATCACTAGTGGATAAAAAAATTGATTGAAATTTTCAACACGATTGTCATCAATCGATATATTTATGCATTACTGAAGATTAGCCATTTCTTTAAGAAATTTTTCACATAATTCAAAATTCTATTGGTTTTACATGACATTTTTTTAAATTAATGTTTTACCAACCAGTAAAGAGTACTAAGTAAGGCAATTAAGTTTTTGCCACTGTTTGTTACTGGTTCTACTGTTGTTAGCTACACTGCAGTATACGCTACGTCAACAGGTTGTGTTGCAAAGGCTGGATAGAAAAAGGGAAAAGGGCAATTTGCCTGCAATTGCATTTCTACGTAAAAATAAACAAACCTTGTTAGTTGTATCTTCAAACTGCTGTGGAATAACAGTCCAAATTTGATTTTGTCGAAAACACATGCAGGTGGAAAAGGGAAACATCATTAGTTTACGGACACCAAACCAAACACAAAACAACAGAAACTGTCAAATAATTTAAACAAGTTCTGTGATGTTTAACCGGCAGATGAGATTCACGTCATATCCTTTTGTTGTCACGACGGTCACGTTGTTGTAGCAATGTGAGGGCGCCACAGATGTAGAGCAACAGCGTGATATCCCTCCTTCCAAGAATCGACCGGTCGATACCGACTATTCCCTTCAAAAGCCAAAGGATTTGCGAAAGCTTAGTTTCGATACAGTTTTATTGTTAATGTAATTAAGATCCACTTATTAACCGATTGTGGTCGCTCCTAATTAAAGTAGCCGGCTTACCAAACTTCCTCGTTGATTAAACCGCAAAGCGCAACTTTGGACTCCGAAATTATATGCTGGAAGTTGGAATATTATGTGGTTGTATTGTAAAAAGCTGACGCACGTGGACAAGGGTCGTTGAACCTCGATAAGGCGCCGCTATGCATTTTCACGATCAATTAACCTACTTCAAGCTTTTTTATTTCCTTTACTTGATTTATTATAATGGAGATTATTTTTTCGCGTATTGACTCCAATTAGTAGTAAATGTCGCGTATCACTTAACAAAACATAACTTTACATTTTTGCCTGTGCGTGTGTTCCTGACACCAATACATTTTCGGTTTTTGCTCAAGATAATTTAAATTAAAAAATAAATACAAAACCAATCATTTTTTGCGTGAGATTGTATCTTACATGACAATATGGTGATATTTTAATCTAAAATTGGTTGTTAATCGCATACCATGCATATCTCGACCGAAATTTATCATTCACCCGGCGCCTCCACCAAATTTCGCGTCGAAATTATATACTGTAAAGGCCGCATAAATTTAAATTAAATTAATCCATTAACCAAAATATGTTTCAATGCATTCAGATAATTAAAATATATGTTTAGCATAGGGAAATTAATTTATAAAGTTAAATAACTGAATCATCCAGATTTGCATTTCCCACTTTATGTCTTGCAACAAAAATAATGGGTGTGGCTATTAGCAAGAATCAATTGCGTTATTTTTCCATCTCGAGTGCGTTCCTCCGCTTTCGCGTTTGCGTGTGATCACTTAAGAACGAAATTCCAGCTTTTGGCGAGTTCGTAGAACTTCGAAAAATTAATTGCATTACGTTAAGCACTTGGGTTTTAACGAAACTTATCTCGGAGCGCCATATTAATACTTCATTGTCCCAAATAAAATACTAATATTAATTTCTAATAATAATATAAACTTGAGATGGTATATTATTTAGTTGTGTCAGGAATATGTGGGTATGTACTCGATTCTGGATGAATACCTACGTAAATACTTATAAACGATTTCTGTTATAACAAGGTCATTGGGTCTTAAATGCCGTTTCTATTTAAAAATAAATTTATTGTCGTTATTTTTTAATTAAATGACGTCAAAGAACTGCAACGTCTCTCACGGCGGAAGCGCTTCTTCAAAAGTTTCAAAAGTTAAAGGTCAGGCTTACAATCTTTTAAATTCCTTTGCTGAAACATAAGCAAATTTAAAACTTTTGGCTAAATAATAAAAACCGACGTTTTCTTGAGTTAAATAAATATTCTTGTTCCACAACTTACAAGATAAATATAACAACAAAAACTGTCGGTTTGGTGGCAAGAAGATATTTCCCTGGTCTGAATATTATCTTGGGACGTGACATCTATAAGTTATTTACATTTATCAAAAAATAAATGTATCTAAGATCATAAATAAAAATGTTTTGGAAACACCTTTATTTGACCGTATTACCACCTTGGGAAATAAATCGAACGAACTAACCAATAATCTACAGTTCAAGTGTCTACTAAAGGGTTTTACGATCCAAGAAACAATTTACGGAATCTGATGTTTTAAAGTCTACCTAGCTAGAGTCTTTAATAAATTTTAGCACTGCTTTAGTTTCAAAACTAATTAAAACGTTTAGTTTCACTGTTATTACAACAAAAAGAAACTTTTATCGTAGGCAAGATATTAACAACTTGACCCGTTCATAATCCAATACTCTTTTACATGTGGGCTATAAAAAACAAGTTTGAAATTTGTAAATATAATTTTTTTATGTAAATAAGGTACGACCTAACTAATTATTGCTTTCACAAAACATCTGAATAATGATTATGACCTCATATTGTCAAATCTACAAAATAAATTCTTCTACACTTAATACGAGTACGTTTTCATGTTCTACAGTGCCGTTAGGAATACAAAAAGGTAAAAAAAAGTAAAAACCTCTTTGCATTCCTGTGATCCTAATACACATTTCGGAATTAAATTATTGCAAAATTATTTTATTTAAACTTACGTATAGTTGGTTGCCTACAAACGTCAAAAATTGCAAAATTTTAAAATAGATTTTATTAACGACCTCTTTGCATTTCTGTAATCCTAATACACATTTTGGTTTTAAATTATTGCAAAATTATTTTATTTTAACTTTCATATACTCGTAGTTGGTTGCCTATAATAAACGTCAAATATTGCAAAATTTTAAAATAGATTATGTTAAGAATACAAAGAGTTAAAAAAAATGTAAATATCTCTTTGTGTTTCTGTAATCCCAGTACTCATTTTGAATTTAAACAATTGAAAAATAATTTTACTTAAATTTCCGTATAGTTAGTTGCCTATAATAAATGGCAAAAATTGCAAAACTTTAAAATAGATTTTGTTAGGAATACAAAAAGGTAAAAAAAAGTAAAAACCTCTTTGCATTCCTGTGATCACAATATACATTTTGGTATTAAATTATTGCAAAATTATTTTATTTAAACTTTCGTATAGTTGGTTGCCTATGATAAACATCAAAAATTGTAAAATTTTAAAATTGATTTGTTAGGAACAGAGGACAATAAAAGATCTATCTATTTCTTCAACTTGTAGTCAGTTATTTAAATTCGCCCAGTTCTTTTTATTGAAACGCTCTTATTTGTATGTTGAAGAAAAGCACCTGTGGTTATTTTGAATAAAAAACGAGTTGTTTTAAATAGTTTATTATGTAGCATTATTATTTTTTATATAAATATGTGTACTTAACAAGTTTTTAATAATTGCGATGTCATTCATTATTATATAATTCGCTATAAATATGTAGATACAATAAAGTAAAAAATGATACACTTTACATCTATAAATGCGATCTTATAACGAAAATGCATTTTTAAAAAAGCGGTTATACAAAAGCTAGACAACATTTAACAAGTTGTGATTATCTCATTAAATAACATTGTAAAATGAGGTAACAAAGTAGACAACATACATATAAAAACAAAACATACATCATAACTCTTACACGAATCAAATTGTTTATAACTATTGAAATAGAGATAAAAAGGAGTAGTTAACCAGCCGTTCCTTCTCAAATAAGAAAAAAAAACTGCCTAGACACTGAAGATAACAATTGTGTAAACTCGTGATACAAGTGTATAAATTAACAGCTACAAACAAAATGACTTTGTAGACAGCATAATACTTATTGTTAATATACATTCATTTAAATGATTTTTAGACCGTTTTAGGCCTTGTCAAATTGAGTACTAGCGACTTATAATAATGAACAACAGTGAAAGCATTATTGCACCCATTAAAAAGAAGGGAGAAAAACGTATATCATGTTCACATTAACTCAGAAGGACATGCCATATCAAAACACACCTCCTTCAGTTATTTATAAAAATAACATGAATAAGAAATATACCTAGGCTCTTTCAAAAGATTACCTAAAAGATAATAATAATAAAATTAGCATATAACAAATATAATTCCTTCTTTATACAAATTGTCTGTTTATCGATATTCAAGGCCCTATATTGAGTGTTCTTATCACGTTAGCTCTCTGGCTCGGCTGGACTTTCCTGCAACAGTAACACGTAACACCACAATATGCCAACAAAATACACACAAACCTTAATACTGTCCAAGTCAGGTGGGAGTTCTGGTGTAGGTGATTCAACGTTGTTTTCTGCAGACCCGTGAAGCATTTGCTGCTCGTGCAGTCGCTCCCTCATGCGGAAGAGCTCTTTCCTCAGCCGATCGCGTTCCTCCTCAACTTGTTTCACATCACTCTGAAAAAAATTAATAAGATGTCAACACATGTTACTAATTTTATTAAGAATTTCGATAACTTGTTTTTAAATTGTAAGAAGAAAATTAAAATAATGTTTACCATAATTACGTGTTTATTTTGTAGTCATCATACTTATTAACGTTGATTCAGGGGCGGTTATTCAATAGGAGTTGCGGAGCTGCAGAACCGCTAACTTTTTGAAGAAAAATTAAAAAACTAGGTTTAGCAAAATATGTACTATGTAGTATATAGTACATATATAGCATATTATTATTTCAATGTACAAAAACTTTTAGTGAAGATCAAAATTTTTTAATGATGTAATTGAGGAAATAAAACTATGAATTTCCACTGTGGCGACTCAAAACTACGTTCACCGGTTCTGCGCTCGGTTCTGTACAAAATGTCCATATGAAAAGAAGGTAGTTTTAAGCACTTTTAAGTGTAAATCGTCGGATTTTGGTAGGGGCAGCGGTTCTGTCTAGCGGGCAGCTCCGATCAGAACCAGATATGTGCCAGATACGAAAATCATGAAACCACGAATGTTTCCATATGTGGTTAAGTTTTTTTCTGTTTTGTTACTCATTATAATTACTATCTTAACTATCTATCTGTGTGTAAACAAATATTTAGGTGGGTTTATACAAGAAGACAGTGTGCCGAAATATTTCATACCTATCTATCTACCATAAATGTTAGAATTTTTGCAGAACAGTTTCTTAAAAATTTCACCAGCGTTGATTTATTGTGCTACCGTAATGTAGAGGGAAGTGAATCAAAAATAAAATACCTTATAAGCACTTGATAATGGTTAGATAATTAGTTATGTATTCATTTGAATTTTACAGTTTAATTTATCGGAATTACGTTAAAGCTTATGCTATCGCTCACAGTATTAGAATACACAATTGATTACAAATATGGGAAGTTTTTGCTAACCCATTTACTTTTTATACAAATGGATGATAAAGCATTATAAAAATGCTGGAAGAGAGTTGTAGAGTGAAATTACCTTCAAAAAAACTCTGAGAGCCCCAAAAACATTCAAGCCACGAATAAAGTTTCCTTCTTACAGTGTTGCAAAATTTTAAACGGTTGAAAATAGACATAATGATCTCGCAAATTTTTTTTAAAGAAAATTCAATTCTATACGACTCTTTTCCTTACTTTTTTGTTGTATCTTCAATAATATTCGCAACTTTTATTAAATTTTTACTATTAAAATTCCTTATTATTTACGTTTTTCTTGTTTTGTGTGAAAAATTTTAGCCGTCAATTATTCTCAGCTTATTAAGATGTAGGGCTTAATTACATTTCTGCATTTTTTTTTCAAGCAACAAAAGATCGAGCGTTTTTGTATCTCGTTTCTTTTCCGTAGTTAAATCATGCAAAAAAAGCAATTAATTAGACAAGGGTGGAATAAAAGTAATAATCTTGAAACTAAAGCCTATAAAGTTGCAGAAATGTTTCAAAGTGTAAAATCTTCAGCATTATTAATATTTCATAAAACAAGAAATACCTCGTTTTAGCAAAGATTTTTTTCATAATTTAATTATGTAGTTAAGTTAACGTAATCATTTACGTCCTTTATTTAAATGTTATTTAAATGTTAATTTCGTGTTAAATATAAAGTTCAGGTAAGAGTCAAAAAAATATATACAGGGTGCCTCAACATTGGCGAATTCCGAGTTCACTAGTCCAAATATTCTTAGAAGCAATATAAAGATTCGGGGCTTCGCCACAAAGATGCATTGGTTTGAAGGTTCGCTTCAGTCAATAAATCTTAAATCTTTGTAATTTTTTATAAAAATGAAACAGCTAATTACAAAAATTTTAGATTTTTTTACTCCAAAATAAAGCTAATTTTTTGAGAAATTGTTTTACGTTATTATTCTTCACAATCATCTACACCATAAATAATAATAAACACTGAAACTGCCTGTATTTGAAGAAAACGCAATTCAAAGAGTGAACTTTAAACCGGTGTATCTTTATAGGGAAGCCCCGAATCTTTATTTTTTCTATATTGGACTCTACAATGCTCTGAACTCGGAATTCGACAATTTTGAAACACCTTGTATTTCCAATTTCGAAATAACTTGACACTTAAGAGTTAATTTAGACTTTTTTTTTAACTGAAAGATCCGTCATTAACACTAAGTTTAGGTTGAGGTTTAGGAGTCAACCTAAACTTAATGTTAACTTTAGAGAAAGTTAACTCACTATTGAAATAACGGGCCTTACCCTTGACAAATATAAAAGTACAAAAAGTATTTTTTGTAAAACTTATTATTAACAAACATGTTTTGGAGATTGTTTTGTTTAAAATTAAATGTGGTTGAAATTGAAAAGTTTGTTTAAGCATTTAAAAAAATGAAATAAGCATTTATGAATGCAATAAGAATACATCAGATCTCTAAAACAGCTTTATTAAAAGTACATAGAACGAAGAAAAAAAAAAGTTTGACAAAAACACGTCAAATCAGACTATCAGCTTTACTTTGTAAATTTAATTTTACCACAGATTTTACCCAGTAACGGAGATTAAACATTGTGTTTTGAAGAGTAATTGAGAAGTCTGTACGGTTTTGAAATAAATATTAGCTGTTTCGAAACTATAAAAACGCCAACGTCGCATTTTCTCTCAAAATTAGCTGTTATAAATTATTCATGTACTTCAAAAAAATAATAGCTAATGTAATTTATACTTTCAATGAGAGATCTAATCATTAATAACTATTTTACAATTTTATCAATCTTATTTAAAAAAATAATTCGGTAAAATGCGATATTGGCGTTTTTATAGTTTTGAAACAGATAATATCTAAAGTAGAATGTACACATTGAAAATAACTGAGAAAAATAGACCGGAGATTAACTTTTTTTTATAAAATATTTTTTTTTAATTCTGTCTACTCCGAGTATCTTATTTCACTTAAAAAATGGAGAACGTACGATTTGTAAGAATAAAATGTATCCAACTCGTTTTCGTGTAAATCGGTTCATTTATTTCACCTCGTGGATATTAAACGTCTCGTTAACACTTGACGTTTAAAAATCCACTTTACCCGATTTACCCTCAAACTCGTTAAATAAATAACTATTGTTACGGTTAATCCATTTTTACCCGTAACATTGAACTTACGTACAGTATGCTACCAGAAGTAACACATCTATTCTAATTTTCTGATGTTACCAGTTTAGACGTAATTTTTATCTTCCAATACTTACAAGTAGGGTCGTTAGCTGTGAACTTAACGAGTTGGCAACGTCTCTAACACGATTGGCAGGAATGGAAGGTGGTGAAACGGTTGGCAACAATTCCTGGCTTTGGCAAGCTGGGTTTTTGCCACCTGTCGCTGATATAGCTGAAGCCTCCGTCACATTTAACGCTTCATTGACGGCTAGGTGCAGCTGATCCACTGCACAAAAACCAATCGTAATCAAACGCGAAATTTCATTGGTTGGGGTTTAGTTACCTTGATATACGGCAGCCAATACACGTTCCGCTAGGTCTTTGGAAGACCTCGTGTCTTGTGTATCACTGGCCATATCAGCAATAAGATGAAAGTGCTCCCGAGGAATACTCAAAAGGTCGGCAACCAGGCCTTCTTTGTCTTCTAACGCCCGTCGCACTTCTTCATCTTTACGACGAATTTGTTCTAATATGAGACAAAAGTCAGTATTTTATTGTTGCTGCTTTATTTAGCTCAACGATTATTTGGGTGGGACATGCAACAAGGAATAAGCAAGTCAATATAATGTGAATACCCTAGAAGCATACCTAGTGGAGTTAACCTTGATTCAGCAGTGTGCACTGGTGGTACTTCTACGTGGACCTGTGAAGGCTGGATGAGAGGCCACTCATCCGATGTTACTTTGGTGTGAACACCGCCACCTTCTAAAACCATTACCGTCAAATTTCAACTTGTTTATAAGCGTAGAAAGTGCTATTTGTAATTTTATTGGTGCTTAAAATTATGTATTTGATACTTGAAATAGGCAGGTTGCTTCAATAAAAACCCACATTTATATCGATTTAGTATCAAGTACATAAATCGAAACAGGAGCAGTGAAAATACTCGTATATACAAAACAGCACGAAAGAATAGTTTTTATGATACAAAATTGTGGTGTAGTCATCGTGCAATAAATAACAGCAATCAATAAGGTAAACAGAAAAAGTGAATAAATTGTAAATTACACATACAAAAGTGTTATTATTTCAAATCATAGTCTTGCTGCAATTTCAGACTACATTTGCGGTTACAATAACGATAATGGTAAATGAAACTATCCGAGTATTTGTAAACAATTTGTTTATAGATTTAAAATTTTAACGACCTGTTAATGCAGCGCCAGTAATTTTAACACAGCCTAATACATTAAAGACAAATCAAGTAGTATTCAAATTTCCAAAAAATCGTAAACGCAAAAATGTGTACCAATAATATCTTACTGTCTCAATTCTGAACTCAACACATTTTTTAACGAAATTAAATAAGAGGACTGTTACACCATCGTGACATTAAAAATTAAATTGATAAAAGGGTCAATTAATAGGTTAACGAAGTTTAGATATAAAATTTCATTTTAAGTCTGTCTAAAGAATGGAAACACTTCTCTCAGTAAAACTGTTGCAACTTTTTACTTATTATTACATTATAACATTAAATTCTATTTAAATGTAATTACTAATTAGGTACGTCTAGTAAACCTCAAGAAATATCGGAAACGTTTAGTAAAACCGAAATGATGCAATCATAAATAGTAATTAGTGTCTTGCTTTTTTATTTATTATGCTGGCTTCAAAATAAAATTAAATAAATATTAGTTGTAAGTTTTCTTTGTTCGTTAGTGGTAAATACGTATTTAAATCAATACTTTTAGTTTGCATTAAAATGGCAACTGCAATTAATTTCAATTTTAATCAAGCAAATATGTTTAAATCAATAACTGCTGCTCTTGAAATATACGAACCAAAACTGGGAACTGGTGATAAAGTGGTTTTTTCCGAATAAAAATCATTACAATTTGGTCAAAACTATTGTGCTACTAAGCTTAAATAATATTTATTGCATAACAATAGTAATGTACAACTTATTTTTTGTTTTTTCGTATGTACGAATATGATGAATTCATTTGAATTGCTTCAGCAAGCTCACATTAGTAAGTAAACTACGCAAAACTGAATAGGGATATTGCTAAACAGACGTTGTACCGCATTCTAGGGTTTAATTCTTTTTATACATTATATTTTTTCTTAGTGGTTGCAGAATGCATTCATTTGTAATGCTTTGATGCAATTTAGTATTTAAATAACAAACAAAATCTTAGTTTTAACAAACAGTTAAACTAATCACAATACCCCTATTCATTTGTGCGTAGTTTATATTAAAATGCATTTAAACAACAGTCTGAAATTTCAGGACAAGTCTTTGATATTATTATTTTCTAATGTAAAATTTAGAGTTTTGTGCCCGTTATGCTTACGCTACTCAAGAAATCAACGATTTTTAACCGAAAATTCTAGAGATTTGTTTCTAAATTAAATTATTACCTCACAGATCAGTTATTACGTCATTTTAAATATTTGTGAGTTTTAACGGACTGAAAAATTCAATACTTAGGTCATATACGATATGCCATAAACAAAAAAAAAATGTGTACTGTTTACTTTACTTTACGAAAAAAAACATTACTGCATTATCAAAGTCCGTTAAAAATGTGATATTGATCAATAGGTATTGAAGAATATAGATCAGTTAATTCCATACTTTTGCCATTTAAAGTTACGATACGTATATTTTTTTAATACGATTTTAAGTATTGAATTTTTCAACACGCTACAAATTGGGTTAATTCACCTGAAGGTAATAGCTTAATTCAATTTTTTCATTAGAATATTTGTTACAGCAGTTTCCCTTTAACCATTCCCAGTACAGTTTAACCTTAACAAAATAGATAAGTTTCTTGAACATATGCGTATTTCAAAACAGCAGCTGTTAATCTTTTAATTAAAAAATTCACCCACTTTTCAATATTGTGATAAATACATCGTGCATCCGATTTTCACTTACCCGAAGAGCTCGGAACCTCCTTCTGCTCCGTAGAACCTTCTTCCTGAGCATCACTGAAGATTTGTTCATCCTCCTCTTCATCGTCAGGAGTATTATCCGTTCCACCAACAGCTTCCGCCCTCTCGGCAACATCTCGCGTACTGGGAATTTCCTGTAAAGTTTCAGACTCATCTGAGTCAGGTTGCGACTCATGTCTTTTCGTTTTCCCTTCTCTCCGATTATACGCATCTGCTGCGTCTGAGAAGTGTTTCAGCCACCTGAAATCATCACACATCAAATAACCACCGTGAAAATGTTCAACACTGTTGACCCCGACAGAGAATGTCTCATGCTAAACTCCGCTAAAGTCGATTCTCAGAAAGCTAATACATTATCCGACTACTGGAAACATACCTGTGCGAAAATAGCCAAAGTTTATTATAACATATATATTACAGACAAAAACATGTGTAGGTTTGTACAAACTCTGGCCGCTGCTTGTCAGCACTCAGTTATTCGCACATTTCAGGCCAACACCTGAGTGATGGCCGAATTGCACGATCAAAACAACTCGAAACAATAACTGATACCTTTGTATAAAACTTCCACGCCGTTTTTCGGGAGTTAGATTAAGACTACTTCTGCGTTCAGCTGGTGGTGCACTTTCGTGCTCTTCTTCAGAAGTTAGGGATTGTCTTCGTGTGGGCACCATCGGTAAAGGTGGCGGCCACGTAACACACTGCCCAATGTAGTATGCAGTACTTACATAAGTAAATATTTAAACGGTCAAGTTTACAACACGCGCCGTTTGCTAAAAATACAACCCGCAAAGAAAATCACTGAAGGAAACGGTGATAAACTCTCTTTAAAATATTAACCGTATAATCAAAATAAATAAAACGTGAGTTTTAACGTGGAACACAACGTCACGAAATCGATCTTGTTCTGGTTGTTGCTCGCATTGAAAGCAGAGATAGTGTAACAATTCAAATATCATTTAGACGGATAATGTTAAAAGATACGTGTAATGAACATTTTTTCTAACTTTTAATGCAAGAGGAGAACCTGTTTACGATTTATCGGCGTATCATAATATTTACTTCAGGCTAAACCGAGTTATTAAAAAATAACATTACGCGTTTGAAAAGTTAACGAAGAGATGATTAGGTTTACTTTAGCGTAATTAATGCTGCCGTTATTTCGTGACACATCGTAACATCTTTTTCCATTCCGAGAGGTTCTAATTAAATATATACTTTCTTTGGAAATTGTTGAAAGACAAAAAACAAATTACGATATTTACTAGACTGTGTACAACCGAAAAAAATATTCCTTCCACAGCCACCAAGCATCATCTGGCGGTACCTCAATAAACTACGAGTAATTTCAAATACAGACAATAACTGATAATTTAAAAAATATTGAACAAAAAAATTGACGATATACTGTTTATCTCAACGTAAAATCCAATTAAAATATAAATAATTTATTGAAATAAAATAAACTAACCAAGAGAGAATAAAACTAAATGGAGTGAGTGCTCCAGATAAGGAAACTATTAAAATTATTTAAATTGTAGATTTTCTCAAACGCCTTCCCATGAAACAATTATTAAATCCGCATTGAACTCTCAAAAGAAAAAGTACGCCGCGCTTTTACTTTAAAGAGAATTTTGGTGTTGGAAAATTTAATTTAAAAATTTCCCCCGGTTTAATTAATTATACACTTTTTGTTAATTTATTCCAAAACAAATTTTTTGCGGTCTCAGATAAAGCTATTAGTTGCATGTCAGTCCTTTGTGTGGTTCCATGTTTTAATTTATTTAATTACTTTAATTCGAAATTCGGGTTGTGCTCATTCAAGTGCGAGTTTGGTTGTAGTGACAACGTCTCAAAAGGTAGGAAACCAAAATATATACTTTGAATGGTTTAGCAAAGGTTATTTTTTTATGTTTTATCAATTAATCACAGTTGTGTTTGTTTTGTTTTTTGTATTATTATGTAATTTTAAGTTTTGTGTGCTAAAATGTGCAAATGTGCTAAAATTTCGTCGGGTCTGTTTTGAATATTTCTCGCTGAAATCCAGAGACTATTCTATCATAAAATGTTTAAAAAATTTTAAGAACATTCATCAAAATAATTGTATATGCAGTGTTGTCACCCACCGACATTTAAAGTAGAATTCGGAAGTTTCTTTTAGTTATAATGCAATTTTTCTTTCTAATCTAGGTATTTCGCCATTTTTTTAAATTGCAAATTTAGTCACTGACTTTTTTTGAAATGAGAATGGAACGAAAACGGATACTGGAACCTTTTCTCTTGATTGAAATTTCAATCGCGAAATTTATTTTTTCTGTTTGTCTCATTTACTTTCAGTATTATTATTAACACAAGATAATCAACTTTCTTATTATTTCTGTCTGAGAAAATAAATTTTAGTAAAAAAATGCAATCTTATTAAATCTGGATCATAATATTCATGATTTTCTCTTAGTACGAATAATTGTTTCTTTGTTGGTTAATAAAATTGTTACATAAAATATGAAATTGAAATACACAAATATTTAAACCCGACAAATCTTGAAACTATGAAAAAATATGAGTAGGTATATCTTAATAAGCAATCCTTTAATTCTTGTGATATCTTCACAAATATCACAAAGCTGTCCTACGAAATTTTCGGACACCTGTAAAAGCCCCTTTGCACCTTTACAGTAATTAGTTACCTCAGCGAACTATATTTTGTTAATGATGATATATCCATATTCTTGCGCTGTTGATGTACTGTCTAATTTGTTCGTCACCTGTTGCTGTCGTGAACAGACACTTCATAAAATTATTGCGCCAATTATGCATTTTTTCAGTTTTTAATTTCAGACAACACAAAACAAGTGCGCAATTATTAAAGTTTGAACGATTAATGTGTGACAATGAAATAAATCATCAGGAAAAGTATTAAGAATTGTTACTTTTTTTTAGAAAAATTACATTCAATTTATGTTTTCAATAATAATCTACTAATAAGGATTAACACATTGTACTAATTTTGTTTTATTTTTATTACAAGATGTCAGTTCTATGAAAAGAAGGGACTGATATGCACTTTAATTAATTAGAAATTTATTGAATTTAAATATACCACCGCACATTGCAAACCGGTTTGGTTTGGCTCTGCTCTCCCTGACGATAAACATAGCAAATTCTATTTACAACTATTGAAAAATAAACAATTAAATATTAGCATGTGTTCAATGTTGAAAAATAACGGCTTCCCTAATGATATTCCCGGAAAAGAATACAGTACAAGTAGAAACACTAAGTATAAAAAACACACAAGTGAGAATTACTTTCCCACGAGTGCCGTAGGTACAGTGTTTTGCTCATACAAAAATTTCGACAAAAACCGAAAACTTCAAAATAGTTCTGCATCTAACTGAGCAAACCAACCGTTTTTTAATTTTGTTTCTAAATAGGAAACAATAATTTTCAAAAGCAAAGTGAGAAACATTTCATTTTGTGAATTAATATTAATTTATTAATAAAATACCTAATTGTTTTTCAACCGAAATTGGAGCTGTACAACTAATTGTATTTCCAACATTTGATTTCAAACGATTTGGAAACGGCATATTGTGAATAAAACAGTTATTGACGTGACATTGATATTTTTTCGCTTCGAATTTAATTTTTTTTAAACACATGACTTTAGCGGAGTTAACTATTTTCTGCATAATCAAAATACTTACACGTCTCTATTAATATCATCGTCTGCTAGGAGATCGTACATTTGAGTGCCGTTTGTGGAAGTATTGAATAGGAAGAGAGCTCTTTTACCTACAAAACAGCAGATAAAACAGAATGTCTCCACAACGGTTGGGTCACTTACAGGCCGCATTATTTCGTACTAACAATGTGGACATCTTTATAAGAGGTGAGAGGGGTTGAGGCTGGGCCGAGGAACCTGATTGGAAGAACTTTAAAAAGAACTTATCGCCTTCTTTATGTAAAATAACGACAGCTTCTTCTAGTAACAGCACGTGAACAGGCACCATTGGTTTGTTCCCTCTTCGTAGGTGCATATTACCTTCTCTGATTAGTTTGTACTGCGTTAGATCTAACATCTGAAAATAATTTATTATTATAAAAACGAATGCTAGTTACGTTAAACAAACGTGCCCTAAACTCCTGCGCTATTGGATGATCCGACCTTTCGAAATTCGTCGTGTCTAGATGACGCTGTATTTCGTCAAGTCGTGATTTGTTAAAGGCCACTTTAGCAGCTTCGTTAACGTGGTTTAAAATGTCTTTGGAAAAGTGATGCGCACGTTTCAATTTTACTAACTCCTCCTGCGCATGTGAGCTCGAAGTGTTGGCCTCTACGCTGCTAATCAGACGCTCCAATAAAAGGGGATATTTAGACAGTCGTTGCATTTCAGTTGGGATGATCCCTTGAAGTGGTAATCGCCTACATTGCCTCTTTTTCTCGCACTCGACTAAAACCCCATCAAATTTCGAATCGCGTTTACGCCGTTCCTTGATAAATTCGAGAGCTTGTTGTTGGCGTTCGCAGAAAACTGCGGCCGCTCTTTTAAGCATATCGCCCACAACACCGCCAAACATTTTGACTAACATGTCACCGAGATTGCTAACTAGTGGATCTTCCCGTCGTATCCGTTTCATTTCTCTATTAAACTGCGTATGCACATCAAGCATTTCTTTGATATTTGGAAAAATTAAAGCTATTTCGTCCGGTTTTAAAACCTGACTTTCCTTAAGAGTCTTGTAAAAAATCTCACACAGTACTCGAAGGTTCCGTACATGTGAACTCTCCGTGTGAAACAGTTCTGCACACATAATTGTTTCAATTATTAAGTATTTAAACATTGGCGCACTTACCGTTAATTACGTCTTGCCTTTTCTTTTCGTGTGGCTGTAGGTTACGTAGTTCT
The DNA here is from genome assembly GCA_939628115.1 of Tribolium freemani. NCBI lineage: Eukaryota > Metazoa > Arthropoda > Insecta > Coleoptera > Tenebrionidae > Tribolium > Tribolium freemani. The sequence continues at coordinate 9,492,212 of OW626785.1, read as the reverse complement.
TCTTCTGGGAACAGCTTCTGCCAATTGGCGGGTTCCATTTCGGCATCGCTTTCCCAGTCGGAACTGGGCTTTCTGTCGCCTCCATCGGTGGTGACCACGTCCACACTATTGCTAGGACTCTCTGACAATCGGCCACTAGCAAAAAATTCAATTTTAGAAGCGGTTTATTCAATTGTACGAGCTATAAAGCGGGGGTAAAAGAACAACACTCCATTATAGATTTTTTCCAACTTTTACTTGATCAATCACAGTGATAACTAATACATTTTCATTCATTTGTAAAAGGAAATAGTTTTCTCTTGCCTTCCTAAACAAACCATAACAAAACTCTCACAAACAAGTGTATAAAACCTTATCCGAATGTTTATAGTCTCTGAGATATACACAACCTCTACTTTAAAAATTTCAACAAAAATTCGAAATATAAACGAAGTTTGCACTTTTGTGCATTTTATTTCGAAGTTTACATTGCTAATGCTTGACCACATTTGAGGTAATGAGTTATCAAAAAATTTGACGCAAAATGTTAACACTTTACAATTTTTTTAAATTTGAGCAGCTAATTTTGCTAAAATTGAGTTTTTTTAAGCAATTAAATAGATTTAAAAAAGCAAACCTCAGACATCATATTAGTTACAATTTTTGTGTTGAACTTATTTGGTGGTCAAAATACTCTATATCTCAGAAACATTCGGATAAGGCTAATTCACTTATTATTTCAACTTTTGTCCTCTTAAGATTTCTGCACAATTAAAATTTACCCTGAATTGTGTAAATTTAATTTTTGAACGAATTTAAAGAAGATAGTTTTATAGCACGAATAAATTAAATAATAATAGGTAAATCATAACGTAATAAGAATCCGGAGCAACTACAATACTTTAACATACGCATTGTCTAATTCATTAAAAACGTGGATGTTTAGGAAGTTGTGGCCTGATTGTGATACTTTTCACTTTACTTGTTTTGTATACAGAAACCTAAGAAATGAAAACTAATGTTATTGTTACTAGATTTGTTGTAAGAATGAATGAGCTTCAAAACAGCTTTGATAATTAATCGAAGGCCAAGTTCATCATAAAAAATTAGTGTGGGGTTTCCTGTGTGGTGGTCAGATATGCGAGAAAAGTATCAAAAACAAAACATATCTTCTTCGGTAAAACAACTTGTAGTAAAGTAAATAATTATGTACTAAGAGTTTTTTTAATTAGTCGATCTAAAATTCCAAAATAAGAACCCCAGTTAATGAAATATTTTAGTGGGTAAATATTTTCGAGCATTTGAGATGTTTACTCGTGAAATTGTTTCGAATGTTGTAATGGTCAATTAATAAAACCCATTATGGAGTGTTGTTTCCGTCAAGCGCGCCGTTGTTACGCAAATAAAAATTAAAGCAAAAAAATAAATAAAAGCGTACGCATTCATTCAAAGTTTTTCCGATTATGCGCGCACGCATCGTGATTCGTTATTTTTTCTCGATTCATCATAAGTTCATGCACCCACGCAATCACGCACAATGAGAGATCAGCGAAAAGCCCATTTTCTCTTCAACTACTTACTTGTAGGATATGCTAGAATTGGATGAACTACCGGAATCTGTATTTGACAAGCCTGGCTGATCCAACTCCACATCGCCACTACACAAACATTTAAACAGCCATTACTACAACATTTCTATACGAATACCTACAATCATCACTAGCCAATTACTAAACGAATTTAAGCTAATAACACAATGTCCTTTTCGATTGTTCTGCCTAATAACGACCATTTAACTCCTTCGTAACTCCGTAGACAATAAATGGGAGTATGTACACTTTTTGTATTAGGTTACTTATCAAAGCAATTTTCAAAAAATAGTTGTACGGCTTATCATTTTAATGCACCAATCACCATGGCGTCCGAATCAAGTATCGATTAGCGAATTTACACGCCAGCTTTGGCATTACCGGTTATTGAACGTGAAAGTCAGCAACATTCGAAAAATGTGCAGGAAGCGTTTCAGTAATTTTCATAACAGCAATGTTTACTTAGTAGTCATAAAACAAACTAAAAATTTAAATAACAACCATCAAATGTTTTATAGTCAATTTTAAGGCAAGTTTTAAAATAAACGACACTTCGACAGAATTCGATCGATAGTTGAAGCAATTTAATTTATTTTCATTAACCTTTTTGATGAAGGTGAAAATTTCCTTTTATCCTCCTTAATCACTTTGTAACAAGCAGCGTGCAATCAATTCCGGAAACAATCGGGTATCCATTTTCTAATTAGAAATGTGAAGCTTATCATAAAACATTAATTAAAAAATATGGCTTGATATATTTTTTTGCGTAAAATTTATCAGTATTACTATTTTTTTTTATTTAAACCAAATAAAACGTAACGTTGAAAACCACAATTCTATACATCAATTTTGGGAAAAGAAAATAAATTAACACTGTTTCTTGTTCCAAGAGTGTTTAAAATTCTGGAAATTATAAAGAACGCAAAGGTAAAACAATCAAGTTGCTGTTAGGAATGTTCCTTGTGAAAACAGAACAGAAAAATGTTTGATTTTACTACCAAATCACGCAAAAATTCTTTGCGGTTCAAGATGGAAGTTGTATTATTGTCTACAATAAATAATGTACAAAAACTGACATTGCTAACCACTATTATACAATTTTTTTAACATCCATGATGTGTAATATTTGCGATGTGTAATTAAATAAAAAAATACAAGGCTAGGAATTGTTATCGAACTATGGTTTCATGTTGGGAGCCAAGTTATTTCAATATCGTGTAACTATTGGAAATAAGCAAAGTTTAACTCACTTATTGTTAAAAACCCGAACGAATCAGCTGTTGGCAAACGAATTCACAACTGCGAGTCACTCGAATGACATTGAATTATGTTACCGATAAGAAAAGTATGTGGTTATTATTTTTTAAGAAATATGCTCAATTATAATTATTTGTTTTTGACTTGAAATTGTTAATTGCGAAATTAAAACTAGAGAACATTATGTAAAAAAGCGAATATAAATAACCCAGGACAACTATGCACTCTTTCGAAACGTGAAAAATATTTAAATCGGGATTTCGATCCGGTTAATTTAACCGATTTTTTTTGTGGAGAAAGTTAGACAATAACCTAATACAAAAGAAACCAACAGTTTGGCGAGTGGCTAAACATAGATAACGAAAATAATCCTTGCAGTCTGTAATAAATATTTACAAAACTCAAGATTAAGGTAGGCTATTCGCATTTTCAAAGAGAACTCGAATGCTAAAAATATTTAGATTGGAACACGGAAAAGTTTTCATTTTAAATAAATGCATTCGTGCCCCCTCCGGAAGCCTTGTAAGACAAGTAGGGGAAACGCTTTGTTCTAAAAATGATAGACACCTTTCCGATACTATCACAAAACTGAAGTCGGGGTTGGTCATCACAAATGCCCATCTAGGAGTCCCTACTACCAAAGAAAGCACTCCAACACAGGCCGCTTTTTTATTGAAAATTTTTCGGATAAAAACTGCGATTTTTTTAAATTTCGACACGTGAATGAATTGGCAGCGACGAATCACGAAAAAACGGGAGACGAAACAGACACTGTCACTGAAATTCCAATGTTAGCCCGGCGGCACGATCTATAGACATCGCGATGCCTTCGCATGCGCACTGAGGGGGCGGTAACCGGTAAGGGAGATGAGAAACTGCAAGGATTATCAGGGGATATAAACTCACCTTGTCGTATTGTGAGAGGGATCGCTGATGTTCCGTCTTTGTTTCCGCTGAAAACGAAAACATTATCACTGCTTACAAATTTTCACTAACGCAAAAACTTTACCTTTTCGGACTGTTCTTTCACGCTTTCCGATCGGTTTATGTTGCTGCTAGACTTCTTCTTATGAGAGGCTTGCGGAAAACTAGCGACACTGAAACAAAGTAACTTTTTCGAATATGCTCACAACAGTCTCGCAAGTTTACCGAACTGCTCGCCGATAAATTGGCTTTTTTTCCGAATTCGCATTGCCAGACATTATTCCTGCACAAAGCACGGTACTAACAACTGAATTTTAGTCGAACTCGATTGATATCTATCACATTACTACACTTGGCGCTATCGCCATTTATCTTTAGTTATCTCAAAATTATACGCGTATCACGTCAAGCTGCAAGGTATTTTTCATACATACACCTCTTACAATCGGAATCAGATCAAATTAAGAGCCCGAAATAATGCTTTATAAGGTTATGCTTGTTTTGGGCAATTTTCTGATGTTCGTAAATAAATTCCAAGCTAAGAAAAGTAACAAAATTCGCGACACTAAGTTTTTCAATTAGTTCACTTAAAAATTTGATCTGTCTTTAAAAAAGTAAAAATTAGCTGAAGTCCTGGTTCATGCAGCCTTCAGGAATTTAGTATTCAACTTATGTTTTTTAAAATTGGATTTGATCAAGTGCTTAACGTTGATAAGTGACATTTTAGATTAAGTTCCTGCTTCTGGTCATTATTTTTATCAATTTGCACACAAAGCCAACTGAAACAATCAGTTTAATTTGGGAATGTATGTAGAACAGCTCTTTACCTTAAAATTCGTGAAAAAATCGTTTAATAGGCTAACAATGGATATTTTAACCAACATCCACAAGTTGAAGTGTTGAATAAATGTAATTAACTTTGCGCAGTGAGGACAAAATAAATGATATCAATAATGCGAATTCGTTCGGTTTACAGATACCTTATTAACAACGCAAATTCAAATTCCCATCACAAATAATATACTCAGTGGCTATAAACCTTTATGTATTTCAAAATAAAAAAATATTAAATTAAAAAATTATTTCAAAGAGCCGCTGCTTCAGCTTCTTCCTACAAATTGATTAAGAATTCCTTGCCTATTTTTTAAATGTTTACTTCGGATTACGGACGTTCGGATTATGGATACTATTTTACACAATTAGGATGTTCGGATTGTAGAGGGTCCATTAAACATACATTACTGTACATAGTTATTTAATAAATTAATTTGTTAATGAAAGCAATTAATAACAGTGGTTTGCAAAAATAACTTTTTCCCTCCTTATTATAATGCGTGATTTTTATTAATTTAATGATTGCGACACAGTAATTTACAACAAACGTTATAATTCATTCCAAAATACTAAAAATCATTTAAAAAAATCTAACAAGTTGCGTATTAATAGCATTTTTCTTTGTAGTTTTTTCCTTTGAACATTTTCTATTAAAGTTTCAACCAAAAAAAATCTGCTATCATTACTTCTGTCAATCTGACTATTTACCGTTGTATCGTCTCTCACCTACGAGATGTGTAAAATATATATTGATGATACCTTTCTATTTGTTTACTGATAGTGGACTAACATTATCGGTAAAAAATCTAAGTGAGAATAAAAAAAGGAATTTTTGAAAGGACTTGTCCCATATTTCAGACCGTTATAAGAAAAAAAATTCTCGAATAATTTCCTGGCAGTTCTTATAGTTTTTATCTTACTATCAACCAAATTCGTACAGATTCAAATTCAAATAGATTAAAGCAGTGTAAGTGCAATATCGAAATAACATGTGTTCAATATTGGTTCTGGTCGTGGTTTGCTGTGATTTTCTGTTTCTAGCATGAACGTAGGTTGCGTAATAAGTTCATATGGTTTGCTATCAACTGCCTTAGTTTTGCATTTAGGAGTTTTTATTAAAATCACATTGCAAATCATGATAATTGTATGCAGACGTTCAAGAATTTACTCTGCAAGCGTTATCTCAGTTGAACGTGTGAATTTTTGGCCGCGGAGGACTGACAGCTGTCATGTGTCATAGTTTCCGAGACATACGTTTTTTGTGACAATTGCCACACATAGGCGATCTGACCAGAACCAATATTGAACACTTGTTACAAGAAATATTGAATTTTGAGCAATTAGAAAAAATCATTAAACTAACCATGATAGCAAAAAACTGAAAGTACATATAGATTCAGCAAGTTTAAATCTTCATATTCATACAATTTTTTTTGAGGTTTTCGTTGCAGACCAGCGTAATCGATACTGTTTAAAGCACGAACAAGCGATAGCAAGTAAGTGCCTTTAATAATTGAGATTATTAATCGCCCATTAACAAATGAGTTGATTTCAACATTTTTTGTTGACCGTAAACTCTTTTAATCTGTCGACAAAATTTTAAATTAATACCAAATCAAAACCAATTTCATTTTTAACTTCAATTTGCTGTGAATTAAACGGTGGAAATTCAAGAGTAATTCGTTACGGGTGATTCAAAAGTAATTAAGTGTAATGTGTGAGATGTAGTTGCATTTTTTTCAAGTGCCGCTGATATTTTTGAGAAAATTGTCCAAGAATAGACCGCCAGGAGCCACAAAATTTTACCTCAACGAAAAGTTTTGAGTACGATTTATTCACATTTGCTGACTTGAAAAAACTGTAAAGCGTTTTTATGAGTCAGAAGATCCACAAAGTAGGAATAAAATTTTTAAACGTCAAAATTACAGAGTATTAATTAATGCTAATACTAATATTTACAAACGATCAGCGAAAAAAGAAGTATAAAACATTGTCTGGTCAGTTAAATTTTGATTTTGGTCTTGAAATTCCGCACATGATGATCTCTTAATCTATCGACTTACTTGTCAGGAGCGGAGGTTTCGTTTTCCTGCTTATTAGGCCCATGGTCGGTGCTGGTCGTCCCTTCGGCATTTTTGGGGGTCTCTTCACGTACTATATCCGGCCTTCGGTCGGATCCGCTTCGTGATACGGGTTGACTGGGCTTATTCTCTCCTGAAAAAGAATTTGAACCTTAGCTATTTTGCCCCCGGAACAACATTTCTGATGCCACATAAATATAAATCGCCCAAAATACCTAAGTCTGGATCGATCCTCGCGTCTGCTGTAGCTAGTTTTTGCGATCCGCCTAACTTATCACGAAACCCACCGAACGCAATAAAATCGAACTCGTCAAAAACGTCTTTACACCGGCCTTCCTGCAACTGGTCAAGTATACGGCTGCGACGCATCCTCAAAAGGTTGAGATTTATGGAACTGCTTGACTTTGCTTTGGCAAGGAGTGGCTTTTTCGCAATGCCATCTTCCATATCAGCAATGCCGCTATTGGAAGATGACTTCATGATACCGAACGTTCGGCTCCGCACTTGCTCCAAGTTTGACGATTGTCGAATTAGACGAAAGTCGAAATTTGACTTTCGCAGTTCCACGTCTTCGGGGATGCGCTCGCATTGCGAACTCTTTTTGGAGACGGTTGTTTTGGACGGTAGTAATCCGTTCGTTTCGGTTTTGGTTTTATAAATCTTTGACTTGACCCGCTTTAAGTACGAATTGTTCTCGGAGTTTTGTTTGGTGGCTTGCGCCTCCGAGTTTTTGGCGTTTTTGGCTTCCTTCGTTGCGCTTTTATTATTCGCCAGAGGGTAGCTTGAGCCCTTTTTATGCCGCTTGGTTTTCGCATCTGCGGTCGCTTTATTCTCCGATTCTTTAATCAAATGATCCGAATGTTTCATATTTAAGTTTTCTAGGCTATTTGTGGTTTTAAGCGTACCGTGTCTAAAGAGATCACTCAACCGTCTCCCTTTCTTTGCAGTTTTATCGCCAGTGTATAATTCTTCAGGTCCGAGAATTCCGCTTACAGCTCGCGTCAAACGCACGTTTGCCCCATTTTCAATGACAAAGCCGTCGCTGAATCTCTTTTGATTACTATTTTTAAGGTTCTGTTCGACGACTTCGCTTGGAACGCTTGTCCTCAGCACAACATCTGCTAGCTCGAGGTCGTCGGTTGCAATGATGTCACTTGTATCTGGTGGCGTAACAGCAGTGTTTTCTGCACTCGGTGGTGCTTTTTTACCGCCCCGATTTCGATGCTTCCCGGACTTTTGCTGCTTTTTTCCGGTCGGCGCACTCTCACTCTCGGGACTCTCCGACTGACTATTCACAGACTTTGAGTTTTTCTGTTTCCGGTTCGTTATCTTATTTTTAAATGATGTCATGTTTGCGTTACGCATATCCGCTTGCTTTGACCACATAATTTTATTAAACACACTTATTGTTTATTAACTTCAAGTCTAATAATTTATGCAGTGGTTGATAATTCCCATTTTGCCAACACCAGGCGTCTCCTTTTCACTTGCCGACTACAATTTAACACGTTGCAAATTTAAAGCTTATGTGCCAACAATTGAAATCATCACTGTATTATTACAGTCGGAGGCACCCACATCCGGTAATCTGATTGGAATTTTTAATACACTATAGTACGAATTTTCTCGGGTAACCCCCGATCGATCAAAAAAAAAATGGCGGAATTTAAGGAATCCGACGATTAAAACAATTAAACGAAATGATACAATACAGACCACTGGTTAATTAAGCGCAAGGATGACGAATGCCGATTTCAGTTGAACATACGTGCGATAAAATGTTTAATTCGCAGAAGCACTCTTATATAGCGCCGCCACTAGTTTACGATTTGACGTAAAGTGTTCCAAAAATGTATCAAACACCTCACGCACGATTGTTGTTATGCCCCTATGCGTGTTGTCATGGCGGCACCTAACCTCACATCCAACGCCCAAGAAGAATCACTTGCAATACCACCGGATTCCTAACATATGATTCAATAGATTCCGTCATAAACGTACTGGGGATACCTCAACGGTCAGTTCCCCGCAGGGAATTTCGCGGATTACCGGTCGAACAGAGCCACAAGCACGGAGAGAGCGTTGTTCTTTGTCTGAGTTCACGTTAGCCAGACAACTGGCGAACTAAAAACATCACCAGCGAGCAACTAAAACGTTCCCCGCGTTCCGTTTCCAGACATTTTGCCGCACAAGGCTCAAGTCCCCACTTTTCTTTCCTCGTTGCTTATCAGACTTTATTAATGCCGACTACACCCGCGATAAGCTGGCGAATTTACTTTTCCATGCAGTCATTTCACTGCACCTACAATAAACAAACACAAGACCACAATCGCATTAGTTTGATTGCTCGTAATAAGATAATTTATTGTTCTTATACAAACAAACGTTTAGCACCACACTGCTCCAAAGAAATAAAATCGGCAGGAGTTTTCCTATAGGTTTAATTAAACAGCGGCGAATTGAGGAAAAATCAGCCACGAGACCATTAATTCCATTATGTATCGCACTTCGAAATTGTTTTTATCTCTCCCCACAGATTTACTGCTCGAACTAGTTACAGCTGACTAGGTTTTTAGAACTAATTTCTACAGCTTGTAGAAAATGCTAAAAAATTTGACCCGTAATGTGCAAGATGGCGGCAAGGTAAAACAGACGTGAAAGGGGCCAGAGGGTTTGCACCTGCATTCAATTTCCAGCCAGTGGCAGGGCCGTAAATAAGCGGAACAGGTTGTTCTTTTGTATTATTCAAATATTTGGAACATCAAATAAGAGACCGTTTTATCAAACTTTATACTATCTTGTTTTTCTGAACGATACTCAAAGTGATAGTGAGGAAAAATCAACACCTAAACCTAACAGGGAACAGTTTCAACCAACAAAACGAAAACTTTTGCACCAACACTCTCAATAAATCTAAAGTTTATCTGAATTACGAGTGTTCGAACTCGCATTCTTTAAAGACAGGTAGTACTTCACTTTGTTCTAATCGTACAAACGACGTGTGCAAATTTGTCCTTCAATTCTTGAATTTTTTAGTGTAGGGTCACGACTCTGCCCAATAGATTCTAAAGCTCTTATTTGAATAAATTTAATAGTAGCAAGCCTCGTTAAAACACGTGTAGCTTCATTCACGCTTTTTCCCTCCTCGGATATCCGGAATTTTCTAACGGATCTGTAAATCTGCCAATGTTGATGAGAAAAAACTGCGTTGTGCAAAAAGAATTTTTGTTTATTTATCTTCGAACGAGGTTATGCAGTTCAGGAATATTTTTAAAGTTTGATGTTTATGATGAATTTTTTAATAGAATGAAAATAAAGGGTAAATACTGAAAGTTGTCCTAATTCGAACCATAATTTAATAATTTCATTCATAAAAATCGTCGGCACAATTTCCCTTTTTAACCAGATATTTGGCACAAATGTGTAAGTGGAATTCGAAAAATGGAATGATTTCGTTAAGTAAGTCCAGTAAATCTCCTTCTATCAGAAAATAGCGGATAAAAATCTCTTAATCGCATCCATCCATCACGTATGAAATATTTGGCACCATTGCAAATTTTTAACACTTTCGAATATAAGTAAAACGTATCTGCTTTAAATCAAACAGTTTATAAAATGACCAAGACGAAATGAAGGATTATTATTCACTTCGAATTTAATTCAGGACTAAACATTTCAACAGCAGTGGTGCAATTAGAGCAACTGAAATTCTCATTATAACACCAGGCGCCAGTCTATTGACCTAAAATTTAACCAAATATAAAGGCAATTTTTCATCAAGAACAAGAGAAAAAATACGAGCTAATGCAATAAATAAAAGTAGCATCAGAGTAAATTTACACAATTACCAGCTTACATAACGCCATTTTATTTCACGACATTGCAGCTTCATCAGACAAATTATTATATTGCAGCGCTAACTACGTGTGCAAACGTCGCTTAATTGATCACAAAATTTAATTTCAAGCCATTAAAAAAAATCACTAGTAAGTTTTCCCCAGTTGGGATTAAGCACAGAACCTTTTCCCAATAAATACCGTATTTTAAATATTCCTCTACTAATTACGTGTTAGCGAGAAGCGTATTTCAAAATGAAATCCAGTTCAAAGATGTAATCTGCTGAACGCAAAACTTTTTCAATTTAATTGCGCCTTTCCTGTTTCGAACGCGAGTTTCGTATTAATCTAATTGTAACTTTATTCGCAGATTGAAAACTACCATTTGGAAAACGTATTGGCGGCAACGAAATTAGATTAGCGAACCCACGCGTTATAATTAAAAATGAAACGACTGAAAACAAATACAAGTATTGTGGTCAGCCCGCGTAATAAATAATTCAAGTAAGGTTTGAATCAAATTGCAGTCCTTATTAAAAAACGATATAAACAGAGGCCGCCGCCTACAAAACATTACAACCGGATGTGGATGTTGTAGTTGGGGGTTATTTTTGGATGTTAGGAAGAACATGACTGCTTTAAATCGATGCAAGAGACGTTGGAGCGGTACGAGGGATGGATCGGGTGGCAGTTTATTATTATGTATGTTCTGTTACCTATTCCTCTACGTAAACTGTAACCTGAATACACGTAATCACTAAAAATATAAATTTATCTACCGAACTATAATCTGTTTACCCTATTACATCGTCACTTATTCAATAGAAAAATCGGGCGGGTAAATGCGTTTCAGGACTTTCCGAAAGCACACTTATTTATCTTTTTAGCAAGATATTGATCCTGTGTCTTATGAATGAACAACGGTTCAATTGGCATTGGGGCTGACGTCAAAGGCGTCGTCAATGTCGCCACACCTGGTGGCATCACCTACAGTTTGCCAAGTTTTCAAAACAGACGGTGATTAGTAGGTGACATAAGTGATAAACCAAAACTATATGTTTTCAGAGAAATTCCAAGATTTTAAAATAACTGCATGACTCAGTATGACTTTTTTTATAATGCATCAACACCTCCACAGCTACGAAAATAATTAATTTGACTACATAAATACCGAAAGTCCGCCTCTAAACGTGACTTTGACCTATGGCACTGTTTGGCATTCTTACATTAAGATTTCAATGCAATGATAATTCACGAATACAGTCGCACAAATGTTGTGACTTACTTTCTGCAAAAACACAGTGCGGATATTCAGTTTTTTATGTAATATTTTGTTAGTTTTGTTTATCAACGGGTAATCTATTACAGCACAAAACGAAAACATTTTCAAACTATTTTACAACCAAACTGATTTTGTTTTGTGCTAGATTTTGGTCAGACAATCATAACAATACGCCTACACAAATCAGATTAAAAGTCGTTCGCCTATTTTGAAATCAATACCAATTGTGCGAACATTTCGAAATGCAATGTTTGTAAAATGTCAAGTATTACACCGACCGTCAAATTTTTGCTTTATTCCCTTTTTAGACGAGTAAGAGTTAAAATTAAAACACTAATTTCGAATTTGCTTTCACACTCCTTTTCGTCTAAAGAAAGATTTTGGTGTTGGACGGTGTTATTAAATGGAACAAACTTTTTAGTTGACACAACGGATCAAGTGATTAGCGACAAAGACGAATTCGTGATCTAATTATGAAAGACTAATTCTATTACTTGCAAGGTGACAGCTTTTATAATTTGTAGAATTGACTTTTCGCTTTATCGAAACACATTTTAATCAAGAAATTTCAATGTAAATAAACGTATTTGCACAAAATTCATTTATAACGCGCTTCGCCATTATCAAGCTGCTTCAAGGTGGACACTAAATTTCGTAATTGCACTCGTTATCTACACATTGCATGGAAAAATGCAACAATTTCTAAAAACGTGGCAACACCTTTTGTTAAATGTTAAATAATCACTAGAAAAAGTGATTTACCACGCCCATAAACCTCAAAAATGAATCATTAAAACATCAGAATTGATCACTGCCATTATAAAAAACAGATTGGTGAAATATGTGAAGTGTATCTCGGATCGACATTAATTATAACAGCTGTAATAAATTTATCCATTACGTTTCTAGTATCAATCAAACGATGCTCATTTAAACATCTTAACAATATCCGTTGAACACCAAACCACTAATTTACATATACGTTAACTTGAAGGAATACAAAAATATCAATGATTCACTGTTGACCACAACTGTCACTATAAATGTTTTGTTATGGCATTCATATCTTATTGTAGAACACTATCAATGTAACATCAATGTCAAACACTGATCTAGATTTGTTATCATAACCCAATTCCAACAATTCAATTATCGTACTGCGTATTTCTAAAACCTGGCTGCTTTTTTTGATTTTATTTCAAGATTTTGTTCCAATTATAAAAAATGATGGTAAACTGAAATCGTAAAGAAACTTTCTTTCGAAGCCGCAACAATATCGCAGCTATGTTCTAGATATTATGTCCATGCTAATGACCGGAGAATTTCTCACTATGTCTTCACCCAACAATTTATAACGTGTAAGACACAAGCCGGACACCAAACCGAGTTAGAGCTGTTTTAAAAGTCCGGAATATGAATGTTTCTTTTTTTTAACTGCTTAAGTGATTCATATTTAAATAAATACATGATTTGGTTTTAATTGCCGGTTTGTTTTAGCTATAATATTTATAATAAATAAATAATGAATATGTAATGTACACGACAGCCAGCATGATTATAAAAACAAACAAGTAAATCAGTTATTCGTGTGTATATTTAATGTTGTACGTAAATATATTGCACTTCCTCTGTTCGGTTCATTCACAGGCTTGTTATTCCTGTTGCAAGCGAAAAATGAGTGAATTACAGTTTAATCGAATCGCGACGATTTTATGCCGTCAATTGACGCAAACATTAGCAGTCTATTCAATCGGGAGTGCTTTATTAGCGTTTTTGAAATGGATGAGCGCTGTATTTTTGTAACAATTCAATCTCTAAATCCAACTCCTGACGCTCTGCTTCGTCTCATAAATTTTGCGAATCCATTTTCGCATTAAAATTATCTCCCGAATGAATTTTCAAGGCGCCTTTCCCAGCTCCGACATTCATTTGGCGTACGAGCTATTTATTGTTAAACGAACACATTATATGCACTACGCACATGGGACATGAGTTATTTTGGTTCGTTTCGTCCAATCTATACATTCTGGTCAATTACATAAAAGAATTTAAAAATAGCAAAGAAACTCTCCTCACACACGTCAATGTAAACATCAAGACGTCACTTTATTTACCTGAACTCCCCGAACCCCAATTTGGCAATTTGAGTAATTTCTTGAAACTACTGGATCTCTTCAAGCTGCCGGAACGAGAAGTGTAATCCTGTGCCTCCATAAAACTGGATTTTGGAGCACTCCACACACTTTGTACATTTATGTCTCCGCACGTTTTGATTGATTAGATAATTGTGGGGAAAAGAGCAAACTGGAAATCTTGCCGAAAAATTATAAAATGCGCTATTTTTAGCTAAACCCACAGGAAATGCGGAGGTGATACAATCGCTAATTTAACATGTTTAACAGGACGGTGAAAAGTTTGAAAAATGCGCAATTGGCACACATCAAGTGTGAATGAAAACGGACAGAGACAACCCTTTAATGTCCATCGCAACAACAACATAAAGAGTTATACTATCGCCTCCATAAAATGTGCAAATTTGTCATAAAAACGCGACGGTGTTCTCTTGCTACATTCGGATCCAATTACGAGGCTGATTGCATGGAGGCTTTACGAGTTTGTGATTTTCAAAGAGTGTGGGTCTAGGCACCATCGTTCAAGGCGAAGTTAATTGAATCAAGACAATTATCCGAATCGATCGAACTTTACGGTCCGAATTAACCATTCGTTCTGTCAGTCGAAACGGGGGAAGAACCGACAGCTGGGTACAGCAGGGAAGACCTCACTTTGCAATTATCCTTGCGGAAACGTGCCAATTAAGCTTGCGGGGAGGATGCGAGGCATATCAATCGAATTTTCTCGGAAATTTTCAAGACATAAAACAAACTGGGATCACCACCACACTAACCTAACCTAAGCAGGCACTCAAATAACACCGCACTTTTCGTTTTCGTTCCCGTCCGCGTGTAATCTGTGACTGGCAACGAGACCGCGCAGGGCTCGGCTAGACTATGCGCCGGTATCCAATTTTCGTGAATTGCATAAAGGCCCAATATAGGGACCGTTGACAAAGGGCACTGATGAAAAACTAACTACCTGAGTACCTCGCACAACTCTCGGGTAATTACTCTCGCACGGTGAGGCGAGAATTGCCACCAACTCAATTTAACACTGTTGATTATCTTGACAACGTTATCAGTAATTACATTCAGGCATAAATTCGGAGATAAAAGAGTTTTGTTTTCACTCCAGATTTGATCCTCTAGAGTGACTTTCAAGAAAGCTAATCAGGTTGAACCGACATTAATTAATTTTCGGAGTTCGAAAACTTTGGCTATTATTACTGCTGATCAAATGAAGCGGTGAAGACAATTCGGACTTTGGAGCAACATCAAGCAAATTAATTATTAAATTATGATTTATTTATACTTTTGCGCTTGCAACTAACCGATTTGACAATAAACTGGTTTTGAATTATTATTCAAATGTTACTAATTCCTATTTTTAACGCTGTTTATTTTATCTCTTACGAAATTGAATTTGTTACAATAAGTGTAAAACATTCGATAACGAACACGGCTTCTGGAAACCGAACCGTCGATATTACTCGCATTTATGATAATTAGATTAAACACTCAAGATAGCACAGAAATACCTATTTAACAAAGTCTTGATTTAATTTTGTTGATTATAAAATCACTGGCCAATTTAATTTATGATATTATTAATGATTAATTTATGCATTTATAATAATTAGATTAAACACTCAAGATAGTACAGAAATACTCATTTAGCAAATAGTCTAGATTTAACTTTGTTGATTATAAAAATTCACTGGCCAATTTAAACGGCGGGCCACCATTTGCAACAAGGTATTCAAAAGCCCAGACAGCGTTTAATAGCGAAAAGATAACGAAGAGAGGCAGGGTAGACCAGTTATTTCTAAGACAAACGAGTTCAAGCTAAGGACGGTAACTGGCAGGTATAGATCGGTTGAAAGCACAGCTGTCGCTTTAAAATTTAGTGGTGTTTTGCAGTTTGCACGTTGTATAGGAAGTGTAGAAGATTTCTCCGATACATAAAGTCTCCAGTTGACAAAACGCTGTGAAATTTGAATGATGATGGAAAAAGGGAAGTCATAAAACACGAAAGTGATAACACTTTTCGAATTCTAAAATTAAAGACGCACTTTATTTTATTCAACCTTGGCATCATTCAAAACAATAAGAAGGAATTTCATGATGTTTAATTTGTCCTTTATAAAATAATTGTGCTTGAAATACGAAGAGCGAAAAAATAAATGGTTCCTAAAAAAAATAACTCGCTCTTGTCAGAATTAAAAATAGGCGCGGACGCTGAAGCAGGTGGCCATGCAGTCTCGTTGATAAAGTTATTGGTGCTACATTTGCAATGCCATAACTGATATAATAAATTAATAAAGTGGCAGCAAATAATAATGTATTTGTTGCTCATTCAAGCAGTTTACTTAATTGAGCCAATTCGTAAAGATAAAATTTGTTAATTACTTAAAGCAATTTTAATAACATTTATTTTAATATTTTTGTTTTGGCGATTTTTCAATCTGTTTTATGGAAATTTTATAAAAAAAATCATTCCAAAATTTGTTTAAATTAAAAAGTATAAAAAATAACCACATTTTGAGATTTTAAGAAACGTATTTGAGAAAATTTCATTCAAAACGAGGTAAATCGAGTAAATCAAACAGAATAGAATAACATCAATTTCGATCTACTTTAGTGATTTTTCAGTCTGTAGCAGGAAAATTTTTCGAAATAAAAAACACCATAATTTTCACCTCAAAAAAGCGAAAATAACAACATTTTTAGCCTAATTTGGTCAATTTTCGGTTTATCTTTAACGTAATTTTGCAAAAGGATTGCGTTTCTGGCTGAAAAAAACTCAAACACTCGAAATAGGCAATAATAATAGTCGACTTAATTTGACAAATTTTCAGTCTGTCCTTGCGAATTTTTCAAAAAATAAAAAAGGTTATTTCTGACAAAATTTCATTCTGATTCATGTATTTGATTTCTCTGATTCAAAAATCGAGTAAAACAGAATAAAATAACGTCAAATTTGATCCAATTTTATGGTTTTTACTCAAATTTGTTCCTAAAATGTTTGGTACTGACAATAGAAAACTAACATTTTGATGTACTTTCTAGTGTTTCTACTTCATTTCCATACACAGAGCGTGGAAAGTGATCAAACAGCGATTTTCCTGTTAAATGGAGTAAAAAATTCAACAATCATATCACAATTTTAATCAATATTTTATAAAGTTATTTTTAAACAATGTTGTGTTTTATTTCTCTTATACAGGGTGTCCGTTTTTCGAGCTCCACCATGGGGATCTCAGTTAATATAAGAGATACGAGGTCGGTTAAATTTGGGCAAAGTTGTGCATTTTTATGCTGAACAATTATTTGAAAGAAAACTTGATGAGTCAATTTTAGTTTTTGAATAATCGTAAAAAAAACGGAAATTTGTAATTTTCGTTTTTATTTTTTCAAGCGAAAACCAAAAGAACTAGACGTTTTTAACTAGGGAGTTCTTCAGGCACTTTTTTAAAAGGAATCTAAATCTGTCATCGTATTTTCCAAGGCGTTCTTGATGGCAGAGTTACAAGACTCAACTTTGGTTTTTCTTATGGACGCCATATTCGATTTTTGTATTTTTGAAGTGTTTTTATTTCTGATTACAACGATGTATCACATGATATGATCGAATTTTACATACTGATCAAAATGGCAAAAAAGCATTTTGACGAAGAGTACTTTGGAAAAAATACCAACAATTTTGTTTTTAAACAAACTAGATTTTGGAAGTTTAATTGAATTTGGATCTGGAAGGTTCACATTTCCGCCAAGCTTACTTATTTAATAACTAAACGACGTGATAAGCTAGAAGTTTATTTTTTGCATAACAAAACAAGACAAAGTTATAAAAATTCTGCTCGCATATTTAATAGAACTGTTAAAAGTTAGTTTGTTAAACAAAATTTTTGGCGTTTTTTTCCAAAGCACCCTTTGCAAAAATGCTTTTTTCTTAATTTTAATCAGCATGTAAGATTTGATCATATCATGTGATACATCGTTGTAATCAGAAACAAAAAGACTTTTCAAAAATACAAGTATTAAATATGGCGTCCATAAGAAAAACCAAAGTTGAATGTTGTAACTCTGACATCAAGAATGCTTTGGAAAAGGCGATGACAGATTAAGATTTCTTGTAAAAAAGTGCCTGAACAATGTCTTACTTAAAAACGTCTAGTTCTCTTAGTTTTCGCTAAAAAAAATAAAAACGAAAATTGCAATTTTTTTATTTTTCTGAATAATTCAAAAACTAAAAATGACACATCAAATTTTCTTTCAGGTAATTGTTCAGCATAAAAATGCGCAACTTTGCCCTAATTTAACCGACCTCGTATCTCTTATAATAACTGAGATCCCCATGGTGGAGCTCGAAAAACGGACAGCCTGTATTATCATTTTTTACATTTGTTTGTTTTACTTTTTTTGAACGTATCGCAAAATTTTTTGTAGAAAATTTAATTCGCGACAATTTTCTTTTTTAACAGTATTTGCAGCATTTTGAAAAAAATCTTAATTTTTAACAAAATTTTTTTCATGTTTGTCGTGAAAATTTTAGTTGTCAGTTTTTCTCAGCAGTTTTTAGGTACAGAAAATCGAGTTATTCTGCATCTCGTTTCACCTCCAAGTGTTTAGTCCGTAATCTTGAAAAACCCCTTGTCACGTCATGTTTAAATGGAAAATGCAATTATGTAGTAAGATTAATGACTGCATAAATATCACATAAAGCGAATCTCTTGAATTTGAAGGGTTTTATTAGCCGTAATAGTGCAATTTCGGAACGAATAAAAGCTCATTTAGTAGCATCGAGGATTAAGAGAAAATTGCAAACTGGCAACTGCACGTAATAAATCCATATTTGCATAAAATAAAATATGTCGTGTAATAAATAGTAGCGATGGCGAGAGTCAACATAATCTCATTCAATTACAGTCTGGCAAAAGTTTTCGATTTATTTCCGCTAAAACGGTATTTGAATAAATCAGGAAAGTTTCTTATGTTATGGTATTACCTTGACACCCTTGACAAAAGATATTGTTACAGGTCATAATTTTAACCCTGTGTAGGTGTTAAATAACATGCTGAACTTCACCGACATTTGCATCGTTTTAATAACGTTTATGTAAAATAAGTGAACAAAAAAACTTACCACTTTCGTTGAGCTCGAAACTGTTGTCTTTTTCTTCTGCTTGCCTCCTTTCCCTTTCCACTGCAATTTTCAAGTCGTTATAAAAACAGTCTCGTAATAATTTATCAAAAACTTACTTAATATAAAATGAGAGCTGTGTTTTCGCCTGTTGTCATTATTCTCGTGTCTCATCCGTATAAATTTTCCTAACCCCCGATCCTTTTTATTGATTGGACCTGGACAACTGTCGTCATACAACTTGACACAGGGACGGTGAAGATTAATTAAACAAACTGAAAGAAATGTGGTGTTGTTTTGCATTTTTTCCAGTGATAAAACTGTCTCCTTACCAGAACACTGATAGCCTTGAGGTCCTATTCCATAAATAATTTGATGGCAATTATTACAAACTATCACAGTATAATATTGTTGTGCGACGTATTGGTGTCCTTGAACGTTTAACTGCAAAATCAATATGCAATATTGATCACAATGAACGAACGCAACACACCTTTCGGGAATATCTCCCAATAAATTTTGTGCGGAACGACTTCTCCTTGTTTACAAAAGTTGGACAGCGATCAATGGTATGCGAAGCCGGCCGAATACCAAAGATGCGAACTAAAACCGTCGTTAACGCAGCTGCTGTGTAATACCGACGTGGGTCGTAATTCTCTTTCTCAATTTCTTCTCTGCAAGCGATACACAAACTCACATGAAAAAACACAAGTGCAATAACTCACAAAAAAGGTTCCAATTTCTCTAAAAATAAACTCTCGTACAATTTCACTTCTTTGGTCTTATCATTATAGATTTCGGAAAGCACTTGGTCAGTCGGGCCGAAGATTGTGCCTAACCCAGCAGTGCGTTTCTGCTGAAAATCAACCAATTGCTTCGTTAGTTCTTCTTTGGCCCGTGATCGCGCTTTCCAAAAAATTTTTCTAAGAATCTCCTCCTTGTCGAACTCGCGTGTGAGAACGTCGTCGATCTCGCGAGCGATGTTCTCATCCACATTTCCCAAACGCAAAGGCTACAATTAAAAATTGCAATTATAAAATAAAATAAAATTATAGTGCAAGTTTACCGCTCCAGGGACGAGGAAACACGAATGTATTTCAAAAGCCCACTTCCTCATCTCCTTCGCGTTCCCCTCTTTATACAAATCAGTGAGCAAATAAAACAGGAGACTATTCGGATCCGAATTCGATAAAATATAATTCATGAACACAGCCAAATGTGGTAGACGCTCCCAGAGCCTAGAGAGCGATTTGAAATAGCCGTGATCTTCCAACTGGCTCTGAAACAAAACTCTAGTCTCCGACTTTGTTACATTTCAGTCCCAACTTACAGATTCCTGATCTGAGATTTCATCATCTTCCATACTTATGATAGGTTGCTGCGTGGTTTGAGGAGTTGCAGCATGAATGGGTGAACTGTTTGCAATAATGCGATTGGTTCCCCGAAAAGGTGAAACATCCGGCGAGGAACAATCACCAGCCGTCTGCAAAACAACAATTAATACACAATTCGCACTAATTCGCTTGGCACAAACTTCTTCAAATGTATTTTCCCCACTTTCACCACTCCCATACTGTCGCCTTCTGGAAGCCGTAGGACTGGGATATGGTGGCGGGGGTGTTCCAGGTGGAGTATCAGCAGGGTCCCACCCTTCTTGCCTCAGATCGTTCATGCTTTCTGAAGCTATCAGTTTTCGTGATGCTTCACCAGCCGACATTGCTGCTAGAGATTCAGGACTAGATTTTGTGCGATGATGCGTTGGATTTGGCAACTGGAATGTAATTAAGCGTAAATTGCTAAGAAAACAAAAAGGAATTGTTGCGCCGTTATCGGCAAAATGGCAATTTAGCTATCTTAAATATCGAAAAGTAAACAAATAGCCAAAACAAGTTTCTGTGAAGAGTCTAGCCGGGTAAACGAGAGCAAGTTGCATTAGTGTTTGTTTCGGTTCGCTTTTGCAGACACGATTTTAAATCATTTATGCCATTTTACGTTTGCAATCAATCCAAAAGTGAGAGTAACAAAGCTTTCTGTTAATTCTGCTTCATCATTTTTATTTAAACAAGTGAATCGAGTCGTAGATTCGAACAGTGATAACAGTTATCGTTTTTTATCAGACTAAACATACTTTAAAAGGATCTCTCTGTATACCTATCCGTATCACATGTTTATTAATTTTAAGTAACAAAAAAATCTGCCAAAAGCATATTTTTAATGTATATCAAAAACTAATAATCTTACAAAAAACTGTTTGCTATTAAATAGTCATACTTAATTTGTTTCTCGATGCATTCGAATTTTTTCAGATTGTTCCCAGTTTCTTATAAATAAAATTAATTAATCAATAATAAACGACAATAACTTACTGAGGAAAATAATTTCTAATTACTTCTAGTGACATTCTGAAACAATCTCTGAATGATGTTTTGTACAAGAATAACATAAAAAAAATTGTGACCAGCCTCAAAAAAAAACCTTGTGTACTCGTAGTTCAGATTTAATTGTAAGCAAATTCTAATTCTAAATAATTTGATCTTTCCCCAATCAATTATATCAACCTAATTCAAATTACTTGAATTAGTAATTAATTAATCCTAATTAGTGTTCAATTAAATTTAGCAGACATTTACTTTACAAAATCCAAATGGACAATAAAGTTAATTTTTAATAAATTCTTGCTCACAACCACATACTGACTGAATCAAAAGTAACGCGCAAAATTTACATCTTAATAAAGATATAGTATTATTTACTGTTTATCTTTCTAGTAAGTATAAACAAATTCAAAAAATAAAGTAAAAAAAATTCAATAACAAACTGATTCCTGTGTGATTACTGATTATAGTTTTTGAGATAAGTCAGAATTTACTTTTATTATATACTTTTACATACTAAAGTAAATCTGCAAAGTATAACAGGTGGTATTTTAGTACAGGCTTAAACAAACAAAAAAAGTAATTTTCTGTTTCTTGTTTTACTACTTTAACCAGGGTTAATTTCATGATGAACTTGAAGTTGATCTGGTTGAGTTTGTTTCTTGGGAGTTAACTACTGCCCAGCATTAATCTTTTTCTAGTATTAGGTGTTTATTTTTCGTGAAAAGTAATATATTCTAAATCTGGACTTTTTTTCACACACCAACAGAATTTTGTTTGGTCAAGAAGAGACTGAAGAGAAAGCAGTTATTTTGAAATTTAGCAGAAAATATATCCAAACTGAAAAACTCATACGCAAACGATAAGTCTGTGGCAATTATAGCAAGCTTAGAAATTCGAGTTAACGATGATGTTATAATATAATAACAGATGATAAAAATTTTGATTTTTAACTTTCAAAGACTTTTAGTAGTATTTTGGTAAAGATAAAGTATTACGAAAATAGCATTATATTTTTCTTTTACGCCATTTCAAAAATCCAAATACTTTTAGCCCATCCATTATAAAAATACAAAACAAAGAGAACATATAATCATTAATCAATAATAATAAATTAAAACAAGCCAGTCTTGTAAATACGTTAAATAGTAACATTATTAACTTCCATCCGTTTTATTAGGTAGATATTATTTTTTAAGTATGAATTTAGGTCTCGTAATTTGATTTAAGAAGGTGGTGGTATAAACTGACTCAAAATACTATTAGCGAAAAGTATTTATAAAAAAGTCACTAGATCTTGCCCATTAGACCCTTCGTAAATTTGATTAAAAAAATGAATCAAAATCATAAGTGTGATCGTATTAGTAAAAATGTGAATAAATCAATGGCAGTGCTAAGAGAGGTAGATGTTCTACAAGAACAAATATGTACACACAAACCAAAGTTTAGAACAGTTGTTGGTTAGAAAACATTGCGATAAGCGTTTAAAAGCAACGGAACTGGAATTAGGTGTTGAATACAATTGATTAAAAAAGCATGTTACTTACATAATCATTAACTAACGTCGCACAGGTTGCCACTAAGGGATACGACATTTGCTTATTTATGGAGTTAACAGCATCCGATTCGTTTGTATTGTTTGTGGAAAGGGGGGCTCTGGGAGGTAAAGGAGGAGGGTGATCTGAGTAGAGAGGGTTGTCAACGAGATGTGTCTCTTCCGAATGTGAGTGGAACTTGCTTCTAGGCGGACGGCGGGCGCCAATCTCTTCGACCTGTCGCATATTGGCGTTTATTTCGTTGTTAAGAAACAAAGCGTTAGTATCTGTGACAATTTTGCCATTCACATATGGAGGATGTCGGTTATTTAAAGTGTCCACCTGGGACGGACGTTGATTTCTCTTCGGTAAGGGTGGCGGAGATTGCGGCTCCGAATTGCCGTTGGGAGAAACGACACTCGACGCTCTACTCTTGCGAGGTAAGGAAGTTGACAAGGGATTTAGGGGAGAGTGTAAAGGTGGAGATTGCTGTAAGAAGAAACAGTAAAGCATTGTTAGTCGAGTGTCCGAGCCAGGTTATGACAACTACTCGTGTTTCCATGTGAGATTTTTAGATACCAGTTAGTAGAGTCACAGAAACAGGAGTAACTTGTCCATTATGAAAATTAGACAATCACCAGTGCGACTAGTAGCTCCTTGTCTCTCGCATCTAAAGTACAGGCGACATCTAAATTTTAATTTGGAGCCCACCGTAAGATAAGCCAACCACAAAACGCCAAGAAATTGTATGTACAGACTATACAGTATAACTATACACAAACGCGGTCATACCTCATTTTGGCTGCGAAGAAGCATAGCTTGAAGTGTCTGCAAATTCTTCTCTGTCTTTGACAGTTCCGAATACTTTTTCTCATCCGGAGATGAAGCTATCTGACTCCTAAGCAAATCGATATATCGCTGTTCTTTTTCTATCATCAGTCTATAGTGTTGCTCCTTCTCCAACTGGAGCTGATATCGTTTCTCATGCTGCAAAGTTTACATCACAACATGACCACAAAAAATCGAGAAGCTTACATCAACTGGCTGAGGCCCTGTAATTCTGGACGGAGTCGTCAGAGGTCGGTTGTGCACACTGGGAGAACTCATGCCTTTTTGCGAAACAGTCCTTTGCTGAACTGTTAACACCACTTGAGAAGAAGCTATCCGCAAAACCATCGAATTACCAACATTGTTTAATACAATCAACGAAGCAAATTCATGCATTAATCATAATGAATTAATTTAGTGACGTTTTTTACATTAAAACTTCTTGCACACGCATCGCTTGAAAAATCCCAATTATTTTCGTATAAAACCAGGTTTATTAAACTCTTAACATTTGCCGTCAAGCTCGAGTACCCTTGCACGATGTATACAAACAATTAGCGCGGAAATTAATTAGATTGAACGGTCCGTTTTTAGAAGTGATAGATGTAAGCCCACCTGCTGGCCAACCAAACCGCACCTTGATTCTGTAAAACAAACTTGCATATGATGCTGCCGTGCGCAGAAATGGTGGGTTAAATACCACAAAATTAGAAATGATATCATGAATAAGTTACCCGTATTTCCACTATTTAGCACATTAGTGATTTTAATTTATTGCAGATTGGGTTATCGCGCATCTTTGAAATTATCTCATAAGCGACAGCTTCTAGAAAAATTCTTACAACTAAAAAATATTTCTCGAAGTGGACAAGTTATTTATTAGAAAAAACGACGTATAGCCCGTCATTACCGAATTTTACCGAAGATTGGTTTAAATATATCCTTTTTCTCAATGAATTAGTTTCAAATAAAATCAATTACATAAACACACACACGAACACACCGTGACTTTATTCAGTCACTTCTAAAAACTGATTTGGGCTACGCAGGTATGGATTGCTTCTATTAGAAAAGTAATTGTTGGAAGTCAACATCTGTCACATGGACATACAATAGAATTCGTTTCATTTCGACCGAGTTCGTTTATTTGCATGACCGTTCACCGTGTACAAATAAAATACTTCCCTTCCAAAACACTCAATACAAATAATTTTGCGCGATAAAAATACTTACATCTAATAAGATCGACAACATCCGTGTGTTTTGACGATATCACGTTAACATCATTGACCTGATAAGACGAACAAATTATTTTGAAACGCAAACATTGCAATCCTTTTTACCTTAATAATTTTATCACCAGCATGCAACCCTGCTTTTTCAGCAGCTCCTCCTGCAATAATTACAATTTTTAATGGCATTGCTTATAAAATCATGAATAAATAATTAGTTTTGTTATGAATGAACAATTACCCTCTTTAACACTTTGTACGTATACTGGGTTATCACCCGAAACCTTCATGCCATATCCTCGTTCATCGCGATTAACAACTACCTGGACAACAACAACTGATTGATTATGAGTATCCATAAGAGAAGAGGGTCTACCCGCAGGAGACATGGTAGGTATTGGAGATGTCCTCCGGGTTGATCCATTTGCTGATTGAAGTCTGCAATAAATGCAGCCGTTTTTGTCAATTCATTAAAAAAAAAAATAATTCGAATAAAGTTTAGCATGTCACCTGTTAAATGAAAATAGGTCGTGTGTGTCATTACCTTTTCGCAACACCACTCTTATAAATTAATAGTCTATTTTAATGAGTAAACAAACCCGTGTGATGAAACCATTAAGATTTTTTATAATACGTCAAAAATCGCTTAAATTAAAATAACAAATGTGGCCCAATTCCAATTTGACAGGACATGAATCAATCTAAGAATCAGTTCTGGTCGGTCAAGGCCTTCAAGTGCGAATGTATCAATTTTCGCACCGAAGAAGAAACGTAAATTTACTTAAAAATGCAGCATATTTCATGTTGCCATGTCTAAAATCAAGGTGAAAAATAAAAACCTCGACACCTTACATTGTCAAAGGTTTAAAACGATTTTGTTTTTACGACATTCTAATTTTATAAACATTCTGTTTGTTCCGAGAATCCTCAGCTAGGTTGAGCTAACAAAAGCAATTGTCACCTCCAGATCAAAATTCATTTTTTATTAACACGTCAATTAATACGCACCGTTTATACACCTCATTTACACTTCAATTAGCTCAGAGAGGCTTGTCCAAAAAACCAACGCTCAATCTACAAAGACTTCTGTAAGTCTCTAATGAAATGGAGTAATAATAACCGGGGAATTGTCAGCAAAGTTAGTGTACTCGTTCGGTTTTGACCTAATCTTTCAAACAGAGTTCTAAATTTAGCAAAACTCTAATGATAACCACACCCTGAATGATTTCCGCAAAACTACTTCACATTACAAATATTTAAAAACCCAGTTTGTAATATTTTTATAACCGTTTAGATGTTTCATTAACCATTTTTATCAAAAACTAGCAATAAGAATAAAAATATTTGCCAGAAACCGAGGTTAAGTTTTTAATTTTGTCAAAAAAATTCAACAGGAATGAGGGGTAGCTATAAATCTTTTTTCACTTCTATTAAATTTATTTTACATAAAATACAAAAAAGATGTTAGACAGCACGATTAATGGAGAATAATATTTATATTAGGAAAAATAAATGAATGTTGTAAAGTAGGCACAACTCTAGAACTCTTTCAGTGTGTAAAAATAAACTTAGGTGTTACATTTTTATACCCACTTACTAAAAATCCAATTAGCTTAAGAGAACTTAACCTGTGTACGCGGAAAGTTCCCATGGCTTATTTTTCACATAAGTTATGTAGTACATATTTAAATTAGAAGATATTTTAATGAATTACACCAAAATGAACATTCTATAGTCTATAATAATTAATTAAAAAATGCAAAATCTTGTAAGCCAAATTGTGTTTTCACTTTAATATCGAAACGGAAAAAGAATGTTATTAACGTGATGTCACTCCAATTTCCGAGATTTGTGTTATTTCTAGTGGTAAAATCTTTATGAATCAAATTCCGTTTCCTGTTATTAAAATCTACTCTTTTGTTTGTTATGGTTATAAATTTATCACACCACATTTAAATTGCTTTTAAACTTTTAGCAGTTAAGTAAGGGGTGTTGTTTTTTTCATTTTTTACTACTGCCATTGAATTAAGATTTTGCAACTAAACAATGTTACAAACAAATCGAACAATACCACAATTAATTTTTCACCTAAAAAAAAAACAAACACAAAACTCTACACTCGTTAAGAACCAATTTATCAGTAACAAACTAGCGGGTATTTAATACCAAGTTGTAAAAAGTTCATTAACAGTTGGGTGTCATTTGCATACAACGTGCATATTTTGTCTTTGCATGTTTATGTTTAAAAACTCATTGTTTTGGTAATTAGTAAACGAAAAATTACAAGCATTTGCATTCATGAGTAGCATCAGGTAAAAATTAATGCTTTATGCAATGAAGATAAACTTTTCTACGTAAATGTAAACAATAAATCTGATACTATCTCTGCTCCATATCCTGATCTTTTCTATTTAATGACCTAATTTTTCTTGTAAAATATTTTTTAACAGGTCCTACTCATTCCATTCTCATATTCTAGTAATCCTGCATTCTAAAAATAATAAATGTTTATTTGGTGGGCAGTACAATTAGCCTAATATACGATAATTGGATTAACTAAAAATACATACAATAAATGACAACACCTAATAGAAATAGCTTATCACAAGCGTTTAACGTGTTAAATGCGAGATAATGAATATTGATGCGGCTACTTCAATTATTTTCTGATATCTGGATGTGAATAACTGTTAACAGTTTTAGTTTACATAGCAGTTCATAGGAAACAATGAAGGAATATTAAGTAATTGGGGCACAGCAAGAAGTACTTGAATCAATCGGCAATAAACCGAAGTTTCTGGAAGCTGTAACAAGCCGCAAAATTAGAATTTGGACATGAGATGACATGTAAAATCTCGTAAAGTTCCAAATGGTGCGCGCATTTCTTTAGGTAACAGGTATGTACACACAAGAGCATCGGTGACGTAAGTAGCCAACACTAGGCCATTGCAACCATCAATAACAATTAATAAACATTCCTGTAATTCGATAAGTGGTCACGTTAATTCCTGGCTGCTTCCACATACCTTTCAGTTAAGGCAACCGTCGTATTATCCATTTTGCCCTACAATCGCAGATAGAGTTTTAAACGAAGTAAATAATAAGAACTGTCGTCGACAACAGAACACATAGCGATTGTTCTCGAAGGCTAACATCACTAACACGAATTTTACGCACTCAACATATCACTAACACCAGTCGGATTCGCCTTCGCGCCAAAAATTTTCGAAATCGATTCGATTAAGGCACTTTTTTCGATCGCAAACTCAGTCACAACTCCGTCAACCAACAAGTGTCAGCCATCTTGGGTAATTCCCGAAGAGGATTCTGCGCAGAACAAGCATTGCGAGAGGGATTTTTACAACTTTTTTTCAGGAAAATGCCTAAAGAAATAACAGCGAATTTAATTTGGCTAATAGCGTATCATTAACCGATGAAATAACAGTTTTGTGCTAAACCTAGCATTATGATGTTATGCACAAAAAGCAACTCTATTTTACACCCGTGATGCTAAATATACCGTGTTGGCTGTAGCGATGCTTTCTAAACAATTTACAAATACAGATAAATTTATCTTGAAAATCGAAATTGTTTCTATTTTTATTCGATTACAAAAACACGCTGCTGAATACATCAAATGTTTGTTATAAATAAATAAAAGTGAGATACCACGTAATTAATAATACAAATGAATCACCGAAGATGTTATCACAGTTATATTTGTCAAGTATGTTATTACTATGACATAAGCAAAACCAAGGTATTCCTCACTTTGCAGGCATATTACCCATAAAACGATTATAATTGATTAATTAATGATTTATTTTCGAGATTCGAGATAACACTTCTCTGGATACAAGTCATATTTTACTGCTTCTCCCATTAGAATAATCAATTATGTTTTACGATTACGACACTATTAATTATAGCATAACTTAATTATCAAAACGTATTACAAATTGGTTTTTTAAGTCGCATTTTTGCTAATTTAAAAAAAAATTAAACCATTTTTTTCAATATCTGTATCCAGAAAATGTTGGTTTCATGCATGTTGCACCACATATGGACGTATCACAACATTGCTTGAACATTGGACAATCAGCACTTGACCGACAAAACTGTGGGGTGCGGCAACTTATTCGAGCTTCTGGACTGGCTGGAGTTGGACATCCAGAAGGATCTAAATCTGTAATTAAATAAGTCGTTTTAAGTAATAAATCTACCAGTGCATGAGTTTAATTCAATCAATTTTGCTTACTAGTCTCAGTGGACTCAATTTTCAATGTGTTCAGTCAACATTTTTTCCAATACCTAATTACTTACAATTTTTTCTTAGTTTTATACTTTATACTTTTAAAGCAGGCTAGTTCAAAATTATAAGCAATAGTAGAAAAATTCTGAAAAAATACAAATCCATACAGGTAGAGCAAACGCTGTTTTCTATGTACTAATTAATTTTAGAGATATAGAAAAATATTGTATAATACGTATACGTTGGAAATTTAAGTAAGCTACAACAATACTTACATTCACAACATCGTTTTTGGTATCTGCAACAATAATTATTGACGATATCCCCACAATTTTTGCAAATTCTGTCAATACTGTTATTTTGCGTAAGCACTAAACCAAAACTCAATAATAATAAAATAA
The DNA here is from genome assembly GCA_939628115.1 of Tribolium freemani. Taxonomy (NCBI): domain Eukaryota; kingdom Metazoa; phylum Arthropoda; class Insecta; order Coleoptera; family Tenebrionidae; genus Tribolium; species Tribolium freemani. The sequence goes on along the minus strand of OW626785.1, from coordinate 9,462,550 downwards.
AGCAAGTTTTGACAACCATCATGCTGCATGTTATCAGTAAATCTAATCAACTGACCAGTCCTTGTCTTCAGTGGGCGATCTTTAAAATTCTAGTAACAAAAAATTATGCAACAGCAGCACCTCAATGTGTACGCCTCCAGAATTATAAAGCAAACCTAATTTAATACCAGTGTCAATTCCTATCGTCATATAACATGAAATACTTGAAGAAATCAAGAAACAATAATCTACTAAAAAAATTAAAGAATGAAATCTTGAATTTACTTATTTTAAAATTATTCGGGTTGATTTTATACATTATTTTGTGCACTATGATCCACTGTTAGAAACTGAAAATGTGTTACAAAGATAATAAAATGCTGAATACCTAAGTTTCTTTTAAAAAGTGTATGTTTTTTTTGTGGTAAGTTTATAAATAAAGTGGGAAAACACTTATTTCCTTTTGAAACATTTTATTTGAATGTGAATACGAAAATCAATCCTAGTACTATTACATTCATAAATAGTGCTTGCCTTACACCATGATTATCTATTTTCACAAAAGGATAAAAGAAATCATGAGGCAAGCGAATTTTCAGACTGGGTGGATCAACGAGTTTCCTCATTTTCTTAGTAGTGATGTCGTGAAACATAACTTGTGCACCTACTTTAATATTAAAGTGAAAAGTATGGTTTAAAGCAAAAGTAAAGTTTTGAAAATTATCAAATTGAAACGTAATGGCCAAAATCTTTTCCTGATTGATAACGTCATCAAAATCCACTCTAGCATGAAAAATCTCCGTTATAAGTAATGTTGTAATGTTACCACATTTAAGAATTTTATTTTTACGGTCAAACTCGCCCCACGTTCGGTTGAGAATGTCTTTAAGATCGTTTTCAAACATTGGTCTCAACCAATCGTCTATATTGTAAATATGAGCGTTACCGAACAGTGCAATTACTTTATTACTTAAGGTACCATTTGTTACTTTTAAAGCCCAGTATTTGAATATTGTGTTCTGTATGGCTATGCATACATTTTTGGCGGAGAGATTCTTGATCCAAACATAATCACGAATTTCGCATTTTAGATACATGTTGTAACCGAACTCAACCGGAGTATATTTGTGTTTACCCAAAACACACACACCCTCTGAATTTACAAACGGCAAAACGAGGTAATTTTCGGTAAAATCAGAGGGGTTTCGGTAGAGCCGTAATTGTTGTTTGTAACTTGTTGCATTGCCAGTCGAATTAGTATTATTTATAGGAACATTCACTGAAATGATATTTGCGATTAAGATTGGCTTGCCAACTAAATATCCCGGATTTCCACTAAGGTGCGATGAATAGTTCAAAGTATGGTTCCACCAAATAAAATTAACTTCAATTGTTTGGGAAAACTCCATTTCCTGGTGGTAATAAAAAGTGGCACTTTTCAGAATCAAGTAAAGTTCGACTTTTATCAAACCGCTGCTACCGTTATGATAAAAATAGTATCTAACGCTTTGTACTAGATTAATACAAGACAATTCGTTGTTTGCAATGTTAGCTTTGCAGCTTGATTTTATTCTTGTGTCATTGGGCCATATTTGGACGCAGTCTTCAAAGTCTTCGTTGCATATTTTTGGCTGAATATTAAGACAAACATCTTTTGTACAATTCTGAAAAGGAAGTATGTTTTGTTGTCATAAAGGTGATGTAGTAAAAGATTTACCTACCTTAAGAAAATTTTTATATGTAGACACATTTAGCAAACCTGGATTTGCAATTATTGTCATGTTTCTGAAAAATGTGTCTGCTTTCAGATAATAATTATCTGCGGATATGTTCGTATGACTACAGCTACTTTTGACGTCAACTAAATATTTTATATCTTCTTTGACCACGCAACTGGTCACCACAAAACTCTTAAGAAAATCTACGATTGAAAAATGATTATTTCAATTATTGATTTTTTAAGATAAGGGAGACTAACGTAAAGTTTCAATTGTATTATTTCTTAAAATCCATACAGGCTTTCCGTAAGTGTAGTTGAAATAATTGAATATTTCACTATCTTCACGTATAGGTTTTGGCCAAACAAATTTATTTTGTCTCTCAAATTGAGCATCTTGTAATGACTTTAACGGCTAAAATTAAAGTTGGAACATTATTTTTATGAATGGCATATATCTTACTTGCTTTCGTTGGACTATGTAACTTGCTGGTAGATTACTACGCGCAATACAAAATAGTCCATTTTGGTTAATTTGAAACTCATGAGGTGTCTTATTAACATAGATATGTTTTACGTATTGACAATATCTAGTATCATATTGTCGGAAATCTTCTTCACAATGATCGAATACAAGTTTATTTTCTAAGGAACAGTCTTTGTCACAACAGCAATTCAGATCACAGTAGTCGACCTAAAATAATGTGTAAAAATATATTTTATTATTTATTTACAAATTTACGGAACCACAAAAAAGCATACACTTACAGTTAAATCACAAATGCACAAATTCTTGCTTGATCGTTCAGATGCTTTTATATCAAACTGAAAAAAGTTATCAGGTGTGGGTGTCGTTACTAAAGCCGTTGTTTGTTGAGTTGGAGGAACAGTTACTGAATCGTTAGTTGATGTTGAATTTGCAAAACAAGAACTGTTGGCTTTGCAAGTAGTTGTTGGAACAGCGGTTGTAGAAAAAATTGGCGAAGTTGTGCCCTTTTTAACATTTGTTTGACTTGATTGGGTTGTAGGCTTTCTTGTGGTCACGTTTTCTAAACTTGTGCTTTTTAATAAAACGCACAATATTAAAACAGCCGGCAAATTGTTAAGTAATTTACTCATATTCCACTCCATAATTGCTGAAATTTCTAAACAAAGACTAATATTAGCTGTTTCAAAACTATAAGAACGCCAACGTCGCATTTTACCAAATTATTTTTTAAATAAGGTTGATAAAAATGTAAAATAGTTATTAATGATTAGATCTCTCCTTGAAACTATAAATTACATTAGCTATTATTTTTTTGAAGGGCATAAATAATTTATAACAACTAATTTTGAGAGAAAATGCTACGTTGGCGTTTACATAGTTTTGAAACAGCTAATATTTTTTGTATCTTATTATTACCTAAGCACAACACATAATTCGAATGACACAACTCCCATAGCCTCCGTAGAGAGTTTATAACGTTCCCCCGAGGAGAAAATCAAGTCTGGATTTTTTATTTGATAACCACCTCCTAGAAAATATTGCACAAAACGATCTTTTATTGTACCAAATGGTCTCCAAGTGTAGCAGTCCAAAATATGGGTCCCGGGAGTTGTGGGAACTGTTATGAAACCGTAACCGAATATGTGACTCCGGCCTAACCAATCTAAGTGATAAACTTGCAAATAAATTTTAGGCCAACCTAAAATTCGAATTAAAAAAACAAGCTTTTTGAACAATTGGCCAACCTTGAAGTCCAGCAGTGGCCAGATGAATATCTATTGGATAAGACCACTTACAAACTTTATCAAATTGAGGTGATGTTACTTGAGTTTGACCTTCCTTTTTCCCAGAAATAACTTTCCAGTTATTGCCTTAAAATTTATAATAAAAACAAACATGAACAGTTACAGCAATTGCTGTTACGACACTCACCTATTTGGAGATACCATTTACAAAACAAATTCTGCTTTGGAAAATCTTTGGCCTCAGTTATTTGCCCAATTATATGAACTTCTGCCATAAGGCCAGAATACCATTAAATGAAAACTGCTTGCACAATGCACAACAAACAAAACCGAAATAAAACAACCACCTGAAGAAAATGCCAAACAGAATACTTTTGTTTTGTTTACAACACTGTTTTCTGGTTGCCTAGCAACGATTTTCAAATATTTTAAGGGCGGGGGTCATTTTCCCGTCAAATAAAAAATGTGCCTCCCATGACTTGTGACTACAAATTGTGGTAATTTGAATTATTGTCGTTATAGACAACAAATTGTGTAATTCAATAGTTGTCAATAAGACTATTTACTTTTATCTGGTATTTTTTCCAAATTTAATTTTCTTTTCGCAAAACCTGTTTTTATTTTGGAAATTGTGCGCAAACGTAGTAAGGATATACAGTGCGCGTGCGTGCCACCGACAAATCAAGGAGCATTTCGATTGAGCGGAACGTGAAGATGGCCGTGAAAATTGTCAGTGACGTTTCTTTCACCTTTTGATATTTGGAAAAATAACCGCATTTAATACTTTTTTAACGTGTTAAATTAAAAGTAAGTATTGTTTCGTATGTTAACGACCGGGACGTGCCATTTAGCCTTGCTGTTGTCGTTATGTAAATGATAAGGTTATTGGGAAAATGTCGTTAGATTTTGAAATTTTGTTGTTATTTATTTACATAAAAAAACGTTTTTTCTTGAAGGAATTGCGTTTTGGGGTCCTATATCCGGGTAATTAGATGAATTAGACGGGTAAGGTATCTCAAGTGGAACTGAGCGAATCTCAATTCCTCCATGTTGTAGATATACTTGGCAAATTTCTTGTTAAAAATGCCGAGACGTGTTAACAATTCTTCGGACGATCCTCCCAAAAAGAAGACTTGCCCCAACTCTTCCTTTGATTTAAGACATGGAGAGTACCTGACAGACATCACGGGAAAACAGTGGAAATTGGGGAAACCTGTAGGTGTTGGAGGCTTTGGGCAGATCTACCTGGCCTCTGATGTCCTTACCAAAGAAGTCAAGACTGATTGTCAGTACGTGGCTAAGGTGGAAAGCCACAAAAACGGGCCGCTGTTTGTAGAAGTGAATTGTTACCTAAGGATAGCCAAATCCGACATGAGTAAGTCAATAATTTACAGAAAAATTAATAATTGGAATTGGTTCTAGTTGAAGAGTGGAAACGAGCAAACAAGATAAGTTCCCTCGGAATGCCCCACTATGTGGCATCAGGTTCCCACGTCCACAAAGGTGAAAAGTATCGTTTTTTGATTCTCCCGAAATTTGACAAAGACTTGGAAAAAGTCCTCCAAGAGAAAAAAATCCTAAGTCTCAAAACAGTGCTCACAATATCACTTCAAATAATTGATGTTTTGGAATATATTCATAGTAAAGGGTACATGCACTCCGACATTAAGGCATCTAATATTCTTCTAAGTAACCAAAATAAATCCAAACGAACCGTCCCTAAACGAGTGTCAAGTGGCTGCACTTTTACCAGTCGTTTTCGTGCATGTCGCAAAATACCCACCAGAATCACTCGAAATTTAAGACCCAATGCTAAAGTCGCCTATTATCTTGACGACATACCGAATTTTAAACAGATCTTCACTAATTATGGTAATTATCGCAATGTGTGTTTAATTAAACTAATAACATGACTCCAGACTATGAAAAACCTACAACATCACATGACCAGATTTATCTCCTGGATTACGGGCTAGCGTCTAAATTTCTAACTTCAAACGGTGAACATAAGCCCTTTTGTGTTGATGAACGTAAAGCTCATGCTGGGACAGTTTTGTTTTGTTCACGTGATGCTCATAAGGGGGTACATTCACGACGCTCAGACTTGGAGTCTTTGGGGTACAATATTATCTATTGGTTGACTGGAACTTTGCCATGGGCTGGTGATGCAGACAACCCGGAAATTGTAGCCAAGAAGAAACAGAGAGCAATGGCTGATGTGGAGTATTTCATGAAGTACTGTTTCGCTGAATATCCAAAGTTTCTGGAGGAATATTTTAAGTATATTCAGAAACTGGAATTTCAGGTATGCCAATTTTTTTATTTAATTATTATTTATTTTTTGAGCTCTACTATCACCCCCTTACAGTATTTGCACAACTATCAAATTCACACACATTTCAACTGTCGTACAAGATCCGTGTTTTTTTTATAATACTGATTTATTTCGTCTTATTTTATGTGTAAAGTAAAAGAAACTACTAGAAAGCCACTTTTTTTAGTTTACCGCTTATAGCGAACCCCGGATATAACGAAGTGATTTTGATACATTTTCCGAGTTCGTTATAACCGGACTCCACTGTAACTTAAAGAAATAATTAAGTAATTACAAGTTATCCGAAGTAATTGCAATTGAAGTCTATTACATGTGAAGTAATTTAACGTCGCTGCTAATTTGTATTATTTCTTGGTAGGAAAAGCCTGACTACAGCTACTGTAAAAAGCTCTTTAGGGATAGTTTGAAAGCAAATGGTTACAAAGACGATTCACGCTTTGATTTTGACGATGTGCAAAGAAACAAATTATTAAAGCCGACAAGAATCAGGAAGCGAACTAAGGAAAATATCAGAGCACGGAAATTCATACACACAATATCACGCCTACCTCTACAATCAAACATCCCTATTAAACCACTGTTGAGAAAGAAAGTAAAAAATAAAGTAAAACCTAAGGCACTTTGGTTTGAGGAACTCACTGACCCTGAGATAATATTGAAGCAAGCTCGTAAGAATAGTGAAAATACTGACGCTAACATTGCTGGCAATCTTGCGGAATTAGATATAAATGCTTTGAACCCTACTTATGCTATGATTGAAGTTTATAATAAATGTAGGGAGAGGATAGACGCATCACCCACTTATAAAAGTGACAGGTTGGTTCATTTTTTTTGGTATTTGTTTTAATACTTTAGCTTGTAGTTGTATAGAAACCGTGGATGGTTACACATCTGCGATGATGTCTGTGTTAGAAAAAATGAAGAAGAGGAGAGAGCTTGAGTTGGAAGAAATGGCTGTGAATCTCAGTAATACAAGGAGTGGTAGAATTCAGAAAAGAATTCGTAAACCCAATAAAAAATATGAATCTTCAGTCAAGTCACCTCCTCAGACAAGAACCACAAAACCAGTGATGAAGAAAGATCAAGCACGGAAGGTAAAAAGTGGAGTTTTGAGGAGGACTTACAGTTTAAGAGGTTAAGTTTAAGTACTCGTAGGCTTTTTACGTTCGTGTATTAACATTAAGACTGCAAAATTTTGTGACTAGTAAGATTGAGTTGTTTATTTCAAAAAATGTGGAGTAGATTTGTGATTCTAAATGAATTGTTTGTTGATTGTAATAAATTTCTTTAGTGGAATATGACCAATCGACTTTGGCAAGTAATTTATTTTTAGTACATACTTGCAAACTAAATACAGTTGGCGCGTGAGAAGATGATAAAGTAAGCCCGTATCTTACATAATATACACTTCAATCAATTATTAACTGGTAGGTTATAGTTATTATTAATTAAACAGGAAATGATATCCTTAATTTTGCTCTACGTAAGTACAAATCGAATACATTATTATGATTCGCGCCAATTGTACATAGTTTGTTTCTTAAAATTATGTTATCTCTTCTGAAGTTATAGTTGAATTCGGCAGTTGCGCTTGTTCTTGGTTTACATTATCGTTTTAATTCATGTTATATGTCAAAGCGCAAAATAGTGTAAAAATTCTCGTGGTAAATTTACTCTGTGATTTTTGACTTATTGTGAAATAAAACAATGAAACGTGTGATATCTTTTATTCTGGTAAAAAACGAACTTAAAAATGATTTGTAATTTTCTGAATGTCTGATAAATCATCAAGTAACTCCTCTAGTTTAGTTCCTATCTTTTTCGAAACCTGTAAACGTTGCTTTTAGTAAATAAACGAAGAAATGAATAACTTACTTCTAATTTTTCTGGAATTGATAGCTGTAGATAGTTGTAGACCAATTCACCGTCAATTACAGATCGGGCAGGATTGGTCTGAAGCTTCTTCCAGCTTTTATACGTCCTGAAAAAGAAATAAGCTACAAACCAAACAAATAATAATATTTCACCTAAATGCTTTGGGATTTAATCCAGCAATGTGTGCCCCTTGAGAGACCAGAACGTTTTGCAACATCAACAGTCTGCGATAAGTTTTTTCAGGAACTGGCATTATGTAACCAAGACCTCCATCCAAAGTTGCTGTAACAACCATGTTACATTTTGAAAACTGATTTTTCTTAACACTTACCATACATTGTTATATGGCGCTTGTCAGCCCCCGTTAAATTTTTCTTGTCTTCTCCCAACTCACCAAGTTTGCACTTAATCCTAAAGAACGAGTTAACAGCTTGTCCCAAGTGAAAATCAGCTTTGCGTAATAGCCGTTGCCCTCCAAGCGACTCTCTCGATTCTGGCTGATACATGTACAAGACCAAATTTTTTTCACTGTCTGAGACAAGAAAGCCCATTGTTGTGTTATCAATCATGTACTCAACCGAAAATACTTCACACGGCCGAAAGTCCTAGCAAAAAATCAATAACTTTCGAAGTTTTACTTGTTAACATACCCTTGAAACTAGTGACAACGTCCGGTATTCCTCTTGAAAACGTAAGAGTGAAATAGACTTGTAAACATCTGCCACAAGTAGCAAACTTTTAATTGTTAAAATCTGGTGCGTGTATATTTGCGTGTCTATGAAGGCCACACCCACCAAATCATTGTCTTTCAACTGCCAGATATAAATCTACAAATTGTTTCGTGATTATTCAGTCACAAGAGTAATGCTACTACTTTTTGCCCCACTGCTGAAACTAGAAACCCTTTGACTTGACTTAGGGCCGTAACAGGCCCCTTTTGGTCCTTTGCATATATTTCCTTGAACCTGTTTTTGGTCAAAGGTTGGCCCGGTTCTGGGACCACCTCAATGATATCAAAAATCAGAATCTGCAATACAATTTTTTACAACAAACTTGGCTCAAACTTGGTTATATTACCCGCCCACGTGAGGTTACATCCTCTCCATAATTATAATTGGTACCAACAGCTATGTAGCCTTTCAGACCCGACCTGGTGCCTTCATAAGCCAAAGAAACGTTTTTTAAACAATTGACGTGCTCCCATTCGTCCAAGTCAATTTTTGTATTGGGGATAACATCCCACGATACGGGTGAAAATAGCATTAGACTGAATTTTTCTTGAAGGGGGTATGGAAATCGATCGCCTCTGTCTTCAACCGACAATTCTTTGTCTTCGCCGTTGAATTTGTAATATTTGTTTGATGGTTCGGCAATGCTTGTGACCAAGCAGTAAGTTTTTGATTCTAAATGGTATGTTACGAAGTGTGGGGTGCATCTGAGAGGGACCTTTCGGACCGGCCAGGCGGCGTCATAGCTTAGATGAGTTGGGAGAACTCCTATTCTCAACTCAGACTAAAATATTTTACATTTATATTTTACCGGAAGTTAGAGGTGGATAGCCCCAACTACACTTTTCTACAAAATTAAGCTTTTTAATGGTACTGTTGTTAAAAAATTCTTAACAAACAATTATTTTGAAGAGAATTGTAACTGTATAAAAATAATTCGGTAATTTATAGGTGCAACTAAATACTGTGCAAAAAAACATAAATTTACTTAAATTATTTATGTTTTAAACAAATTACTATGATACTACAGGGTGGGGCACGAGTGCGGTATTTCTGAAATGTTTTTATCTGCAACTTTTAAGACATCTTTCGTTGCTCTCTATGCTTTAGTATTATTATAAATTAAAATCTGAGACAAAGAATGCTTTATCTCAATAACGTCAATAATTTTCATAATTGTCAGTTTCACTCCGATTTTAAATGCTCAAGAGAACTCACGATGAATTTGTGAAACTCCCTTCCAAAGTGTTTTTTTTAACTAATATAGTATGGTGCGGTCTTTAATGAGCCCGTAATTGGACCCCATTCTTAGATGGAAACCTTAATGGGGAAGTGTTTCTCCACTTTTTACAAATGGAATTGTCTTTACTGTTAGAAAATTTAGACCTTACGGCGGTGGTTCCAGCAAGGTGCGCTATTGTTACAGATCATTTAAATAAAAATTATGAAAATCGTTGGATAGGACGAGAATCCATTGGATTTGGCCCCCAAAAATTCACATTTGACACTGCTGGACTTTTTTTGTGGTGTCTAGTAACGTAAAGAATCGTATAATACATAAATGCAGAGCTAATACGGCAGCAACTTTACGACGCGTCCGTCTATCGGCTCTATGAACACTTATTACACTGATTTTTGCAATAAATAAATAAATAATTCGTTTAATTGGCCTAATTTGATTAACTGTCATCCACTGTCATCTTGAAGCTTTCAGCTACATACTTTGATTACTAATTTGAATTAAATTGAATATTGTATCAAGTGTTTAAAGTTTCCTGTATATTTGGTTGCATTTTTTAAGGTTCCAGAAGTACCCCAATCGTGCCCCACCCTGTATATTATCCTGTTTACTTAAAAAATGTCTGTGGGTTCCAAAACTGTCTTTATTTTTCTTCTGTAGCTAACAGTTTTTGAGATGTCTGGCATCTGGCACCAGTGGCATATTTACATATGGACAAAATCGGCTACAGCCCAAGGCGGCAAAAATATCTTTATTTTGTTTAAAAAATACCTAGTAGACGGGTTGCATTTTTTTAATCGATTTTTAGTTTTCGTTGTATTTTTTTACTTCGTAAGTTCTTAATTGTTTGGTTAATGAATTTTAAGAAGTTTCGTAGTCAGAGTTTAGTATGGTAAAAAAGTCTGAGTAGTACACAATACAGAATAATGTCTTTGAAAAAAGTCACCAACAAAGTAATATTATAGAAAAAATGTAAAAATGGCTACGTTTTTGTAAAACAGAAACTTCTTAAATAAATAGAGGGTGATTTTTTAATAGATATCTGAAAAAATAAAGGACATATTTTAAAGTCTAGTGCTTGTTTGGTGACATTAGAAAGAACTTTTTCAGGTTTATTAATTTAATTTTCAGAACTATCGTGCATTTGAAGAGAACTTGTGCTAGAACTAGGTTTGCTACTTCATTCAAACAAACTAACTGAAAAAAAGTTTTGGGATATTACTGAATTTAAAGAAAATCAATTGATAAAATGAAGTTAAAAGCAGATATTACATATTTACTGTTTTGTTTTTATTAGATTCCAGTGGTCGAAAATTGATAGAATCTGTTTGATGTTAGAATAATTAGACTTCTTTAACTACTGTAGAGCAGTGTATAAGTGTATTAAAACACCAATACAGGGTGAGTCAATAGTGGGTTACGTTTGACGTGTCCTAAGATGCAACCAAAAATACTAATTGCACTTACCACTTGATACTTCGTTTGATTTCTAAAAACATGAATTGAATCAATATTGGTTTTTTATCTTTTAAATAATAATGGTCTATAATGAAACTTTAGCAAAACTGTCAAGACAAACTTGACAATACTCAGAACAATGTAATTATGTATTACTTTTGAATTTTTTTAACGATTACCGATCTGGTCAGCTGGAATCAGTATTATTCTGGTATTACTGGTTGCATATTAAAACAAAATCAGAAATAACCCACTAATGACAACCTGTATATCTAACACTTTTCGAGCATTTTATACAATTTAGCAGTCCATTTGGGTGTCACAAGGGGTACCATTTAAAATTTTAAAGGATGATTTGTATTACAAAGGGGTTAAGTGCTACAAATTTCCAAATTGTCCTTTTTGAGGGTTCCTAAATTTTTCCTTACCAATAAATGTTTTTTTTTTAAATATTGTCATAAGCAGGGGCGGCAAAATTAAGTAGCTCAGGGCGGCAATGGACTTAGATACCCCACTGTCTGGACCGTCTGGCACTGAGAGTTAGTATTAAATTTTATTAGTGTCCTTTTTATTTCCCAGGCATGAACCTAACAAAAAACATTTTACGTAACTTTTTTGCTGAGTATACCGCGAAAACAATTAATACCCAGTCTACAATAATCAGTAATTAATCACTAATCACTAATCAGTGTTAAATCCAAAAATTTTAAAAATAATCAAACAGAATGAACATAACTTCTTTAAGGTAAATGGAGCATCAAATAACGAAGTATTTTGTTTAAATATTGTGGTTTCGTCAATCATATTCATATCTGTGGTGTTGTAATTATCATGCACTAAAATATTCAATTTTTTTGTAATAAGTAATTTTCTTACAAACAGACAGTTTGAAAAGCGCAAGAAGAAAGTTCAAATTCGAGTTAATCCTGTTATATAATTTTAATTGTTTTTATTGTTACATTGTTAAATATATATATTTTTTTATAACAAGTATCTTGAAAACACTAGCAAAATTATTTAAAATTGTGAACACTTTATTTCCAATTTCATTGTCTGTATTGAAATGACAAAAATTTACGAAATGGCCGAAATAACTTCATTTTGCGATGTTTCATTAATTAATGAGCCAATTTTTGTCTACCTTTATCCTAACTTACGCGTATCTTTGTCTGTGTAAAAAAAATCTGTTACAACTCTTACCTTACTGCCAAATTTTGAGCAAAAAGGCTTCGTTATTTTATATAAAAATATTGTGAAAATTGAAGAATCTGTCGCTTGAGCGGCTTTGAATGCCTTTAGGGCCTAAACCGTTGAAGGTAGGGATAAAGTTTTTTGAAGGAAATTTAATTCTCTACAACTTTCTTTCTTACATTTTTTTTGTATTGTATTATATTGTTATTTGTTTGTATTAAACAAATTTCAGTTCTTTCTTACGTCAGTCTTGGAAATTTTAGTAAGTTTTTCGTAGCTTATTAAGAATTTAGGGTTCAACTTCTACTTCTTTTCAAGCAATTAGAGAAATACATATTTTTTAGTTCTCTTTAACATTACATACTTTATAATACCACCTTTGCGCCGCGGAGACCCAAACTTTTAGAATCGTTCAAATGCGCAGTGTTAATGTAAATTTTATAAAAATGCAGGTAGGGCTAATTAATTAATTATAATGTACCTTTCTGTTGAAATAAAGGAAACCTTGTGGGCAGTTCACATTATTAAAAGCCGCAAAACTGAGCACTTCGCCATCAATGGTCATCGGATGTGTCCTTAGTTCACCTCTGGCCGACATAAAAATCCAATGTGGGTTGGCCCCACACACAAAAACGCCATTATAACCTGTCAAAAAATTAATCCCAATTTTCCCTAAATCAAAAATAAATCACCTGCAATGTTGGTAAAGTATCGCATTTTGATAATGCGCTCCTGTATTGCGAAAAAATCCGAATCTTCCGTGTCAATTCTCCCAGCCACATTTGGCGAATAAATCAGCGAATGTTTGATTTTCCTGAAGCGCATTTTGAGGTTCCCTCTCGGAAACCTAAACACTTCATAGATGTACAAATCGCGGTCCAATCTGACCATTAAAAGTGGCCTGGAACCGTGATTTCCCAACGCAACAACAAGAATTTCCTTAACATCGAACTGCCTCTGGATATTGGCTTCATGTGCCGCTGAAATCGGCGTCGAGGCTGAAATTGTCACCGATTCCAAATTATCAACCAGGACTTTATGACCGAAGCACAAATTCGTGATGTAATAACACAATTTAAAATCGGGAATTGAGTAAATTTCCAAGTTGGAGTTTTCGCGTACGACGAAAAGCCAATACGATGGACGGACATCTAACAAATATTTTTTCCACCAGTTGTAGTAAACTTTCGGTTTGGGTTGGGGCGGGTTCAGAGTTGGCATTTTAAAATCGCTGTCGTCGCCATAGAGAAGATCGTCTTCGTTCTCCACTTCCATTTTCGTCTCAGAATCGTTTATGAAATGTTCGGGGATGTGCGTAAAATCCTCAGGGATTTTCGAGGTGAAAAGGCCCGAAACGTCGCGATACATGCATATGGTGGTGACAGGGGGCGACTGCAAATTTTTGCTTCACTTGGTGAAAAATCAAATTATAAAATAGTTACGTTTGAGAGAGTTGATTTGCTTATAACTAATTTAGCTACCCCTCGAGCTTCTCGCAGCATAAGTGTAATCACTTGACCGTCTGTTGTTAATAGGGAAATGTAGGGGTCGACACTAGTCACGTGGACTATGGGGGACCCCAATTCCAGAGGAATATGTTGCAGTTGGTTTATCCCTAAGAATTTATTTTTATCAATGATTTACAAGGTGGGAAACAGACTTGCCTTGTAAAAGTCGTACAGCGCTGCTTGTAACCTGCACAATGTACTTCAAGTTTCCTAAATTACCGGCATAAACGGTTGGTATATGAGTCGCAAAGCCCGTGTTATCAATTTCGTTGATTTCGTCACCCGTTTGCAAAATCTACGAATTTATTTATTTATTTAACTTAACCCTTAAAGTAAAATAATTATAATAATACTTGAAGAGGAGAACAAAACAAGAAAAAAAAAGAGTAGTAAAAGGGGCATTTCACGAGAACGAAAAAAATTTGACAACTCGAAATTCGGTCATATTCGGAATAATTGTTCTCCTAGAAAGGAATGAAAACGTAATGGGTTTTTTTTTGTATGAGACCTATTCGTGAAGTTATTAGCTTCTAAAAAATTGACGAAATATGAGACACAGTTTTTGGAAATTGTTATTCAAATAACTAGTACATAACAAAATATTCAAAATGGTGCTTTATATAGAAAATTCTCTGTTCTTTTTAACTCTGAAATCAAATATGAAATTTGAAAATTTTTTCGTGCATAAAACCGGAAGTGAAGTTTTAAATGCGATTTTTAGTATCTTGAACCATTTTTTTCAATTATTTTTATTTCAAAAAATAGCCTGTGGTATATAGATTTTACACTAAAAGTCACAAAATGGGATCTCTATTTGTTTAGGAGATATAAAACTTAACGTACGTTATCGGCCGGTTTACGCGAAAAATTACTAGTTTTTGTGTACATTAAGTAGTGTATCTCTTAAACAGAGATCCAATTTTGCAACTAGTGTAAAATTTATTTATTTTAAGTAAAGCTATTTTTTGAAATAAAAATAATTGAAAAAAAAATGGTCCAAGATACTAAAAATCGCATTTAAAACTTCACTTCCGGTTTTATACACGAAAAAATTTTCAAATTTCAAATTTGATTTCAGAGTTAAAAAGAACAGTGAATTTTCTATATAAAGCACCATTTTGAATATTTTGTTATTCATTGCTTAATTATAACAACAGTTTACAAAAACGTTATGCTTAATATTTGGTCAATTTTTAGAAGTCAATAACTTTTTTTTTTGAACCAAATTTCAGGTTGCCGCATTTTTTTTCCTTGTCCGTTTTACGTGAAATGTCCCAAAAGTGAAAAAAATAAAGGGGAGAATTGTCCATGTGCTTAAAGTTGTAATAATAAAAATACGAATGAATTTTCTGGTTATTGGTTATTGGCTTACCATAGTGCCGTCCTCTTGACTCAAAATGAGAAACGCGTGTTTGTCCTCACCAGCATGCACAGTCCACATATTGGAACACCCAGGAAGGGTGAACGTGGTCACAATTTGTGGCCTTACAGATTTCTGTAACACACAAAGCGCCCCGTTTTTGCCATAACCCGCTGTTGTAACAAGTTCCAAATCTAAGTCAAGATTTTCGGAAAATTCCTCGCTCAGAAAAGCCGGTTCTCCCAGTGAGATGTTGCCACAAGGGCCAATGTTAAGTAAACTATCGCAGACCTAAAGAACAATTTATATTTTTATGGGATTATTTTTTTTGTACGGTAATTAATTACTTCAAAGACGTAGCTTGATATTTGAAGACTGGCTTGTTTTTGATTTCCGTACACTTCCAGTTCTTCCGGATCGCGGATATCTAACACATCACTAGCCATACAGTCGTTTAACGTGTCCAAAACTTTATCGTCTTCATTTTCACTAGTGCTATTGCTAGCTTTCAGGCGTTTAGCACTCGGTTCGATTGTTTCATCAAGGGTGATCACTTCATTGCATTTTTCAGTGAAGCGCAAAAGAAGGGAGTTTCCGAGGCGCGAGCCGAGGAACAAAAAGTTGTTCTCACATACAGAGATCTAAAATTGCATTTTTGTAGACACAACTATTAATACTATTATCAGCTTAGAATGGCTTTAGGTAAGGGATGGCTGGATTTGTTTTTTCATCAGGTTCGATACACTGAACAAAATTTCATTTTAATTTTTGCCTTTTTCAGGCGTTGAGATAAAAACCTGTTTTTTTCCGGGAGATTAAGTTAAACAAAACCGGACCAAAAAGTGGATCCTAATATTAATTATTCTTTGTGTTTGTTCATTAATATTTATTATTTACTGAGTTTTTGTAACGATGAATATTATCGAATGACTTATCGAGTATAGCTTGCAATAATTAATGTGACCTTTAATTCAGGAAAAACTGAACTTGATTATTTTCTTATTACAGGCAAAATCTGAGTGAATAAACGATTAGCAAATAATAATTTTTTTTCAGGAAAAATTGAAACTTGGATATTCTCCTGTAAAATCTGGCGGTTAGAAAAATGAAACTCGTTCTTGGAAAATCTTATGTATGATCGATTAGCGAACAATAATACTTTTTTAAGAAAAAACTGAAACTTGCACACAGGCTGACCAAGGGGTGTGCGTAATCGGTCTATAACTTTTTTGTTATTTCAAATATTGCCATGCCGTTTTTATTATCCAATAGATCGACTTAAACATCACAAACTAAAAATATTTTTATGATACACAGGGTGTTGTATACAGGGTGCTGAACCATAGTTATATTTTTTTAAATAGCACACCCTATATATTTTTTGCATATTTAGATTCTACGCAAAAAAATAATGTAACTTTATATAAATTATTATGGGTCTATCTCTTTCCATTTCGGAATTATTCAACTTTTCGTTATAAAAAAGACTAATTTTTGAAAAATCACTGAAAAGTCGCCGTTGAATATTTTCCGACAAATTTGTAGCAGAAAAACTCAGAATCTTTTGTAGTTTTAGCAGTAGTCGACTTTTACTTGAAAGACGCAGATAATGGACAGGTGTACCAAAACGCAAAAAGTTGAATAACTCATTTTTTTCAAATGGAACACCATGTATTTCTTCACAAGTATGGATGGCATTTTTCATAAGCTTTCTAATGATATGCGGTTTGTATAAAAAATTTGAAATATTTCTTAGAGTTCAAAAAGAAATTTTTCTTTTTTTATTTATTTTATTTAATAATTCTTGATGAGTGAAATTCCTTTATGCATCAAGTAATAATTAGATTATTAATTTAATTTGTTCCATTAGTACATATCAAAAAATTCTATAGGCTAACAAATTTTCTTGTATTAAAATACACTTTTTTTAAATATTGAAAAATATTTTAAATTTGCTATGCAAACCCCATACCATTAGAAAGCTTATCACAAATGCTATCGATACATGAAAAAAAAATACATGGTGTTCCATTTGAAAAAATTGAGTTATTCAACTTTTTGCGTTTTGACACACTCTGTATATTATCTGCGTGCTTTAATTAAAAGTCGATAACTTGCTAAAATTACAAGGTATTCTAAGTTTTTCTGTTAAACATTTATCGGAAAATATTCATAAGCGACTTCGTAGTGATTTTTCAAATGTTGGTCTGTTAAACATTTATCGGAAAATATTCATAAGCGACTTCGTAGTGATTTTTCAAATGTTGGTCTTTTTTATAACGAAAAGTTGAATAATTTCGAAACGAAAGGAATAGCCCCATACTATTTTATATAAAGTTACATTGTTTTTTTGCGTAGAATCCAATTATATAAAAATATATAGGGTGTTCCATTTAAAAGAATATAACTTTGGTTCACCACCCTGTATACAAACAACACCCTGTTTATAATAAAAATATTTTTAGTTTGTGGACTTTATCAGATAATAAAAACAGCATGGCAATATTTCAAATAGCAAAAAAATTAAGGACCGATTACACACCTCTGGGTCACGCTGTATGTATTTTCTTCAAAATTCTGATACTCAGAAAACTAGCACTTGAAACCTGAACAAATAGACGATGGGCGACTAATAAGAATTTTTTTAGGAAAAACTGCATTTTATAGTAAATTCTGACTCAGAAAATTGAAATTTGATCGTTTTCTCGTAAAACCTGAACGAGTGAACAATCAGCGAATAATAAAAATTGTTTCAGAAAAACTGAAACTCAAATATTCTTTTGTAAATTCTGACTCAGAAAATTGAAACTTGATCGTTTTCTCGTAAAACCTGAACGAGTGAACAATCAGCGAATAATAAAAATTGTTTCAGAAAAACTGAAACTGAAATTTTCTTTTGTAAAATCTGACTGTTAGAAAATTGACCATTTTCTTATAAAATCTGACCGAATAAACGATTAGCGATTAATAAGACTTTTTTTCAAGTGAAACTGGAACTGGAACTTGATCGTTTTCTTGTAAAATCTGAACGAATGAATGAATAATAAAAATTGATTGTGTCAAAAAAACTGCAACTTGACCATTTTCTTGTAAACCTCGGGCTGTCAAGGTGCGTTAGTTGCTGAAAAGACCTTAAGCCTCAGCAGCGCCAACTCTTATTGTAAATTAGCCCTAAGTTTGTAAACAATCTAAGTTATGAAATTTCTATGAAGTCTTGTCATAAATAAAAATGAAAAAGCTCCACGTATCCATTCTTTAACGTTATCAAAATCGGAAAACATTATTCACTTGCTGTTAATTAATATTTATTTGATATTTATTTATCATTTGAGTTGCAAGCTTAATAATCATTTATTCATTCTAGTTTGAGTAAAAATTTATATTTTTTCACAATTTTTAACTTAATATTTATAACCAAGTCTTGTTCAAAACAGCGTGATTGATTGAATTTCAGGTGATTGATGTAAGTCAAAAAAATTTAATTTGCGACAACACATTCTCATTATAAATTACACGAATTTGTATTTTGCCATCTATTGTGAATTACTTAGTGTCCAGTTATTTTAAAATATTATACTCACACATGTGGTGAGAACACTAGCTGCTGCTTTTTCAAAATGAAAACTCCTAACATATCGCATATTGTCCGCCAGCAAAGTTAAAACGTAGAGTTCGCCCCCTTTCAGAGACAAGACAATGGTATCATCTTCCAAAAACGTGGCTTGTGCACAATCTAGACTAATACATAAATCATCTTGCGGTTCTAAAAGAAATAACAAGTAAAATCACATTTACGAAATCAGAATTTCTTACTTAATGGAAAATTTGTTGAATTTTCGGCAATACTGTTCAAGGAAACACCATAAGGTGGAATACTTTGATTTAGATAAATCAAGGCATTTACGGCAAAAATCAACGTGCCACCGAGCGGTTTTTTAATAGGAACGGCCTTTACACAATCAAACGGCAAATTTGCAACACTCCAAATAATCGGATGAACTCTTTGTTGCAAGTTGAGGGAAATTGCGGCCATTGCACACGTATCAGTTCTCACAGCGACGCGACTAAAACAACAATAAATACTTTTCTAATAAGGATTTTTGTAACAAATACCCTGCAAAAGTTTTCAACGGTTCAAACAAAATCAGGAGCGTTGGTTCATAATAACCGTGCAAAAACTGGATGTCTATTATGTTGTCAACTTTATCGATGAATTCTTTTAAAACGATCATGTAAGAAGCCAAGATTGGCGCTTTTGAACCGTATGCTCCACCAATCATTGGCTTAATATCAGCATCGGTGTCATCAATGGCATTTTCACGCCTGAAAGGAAGAACTACCAATTTTCGGCCAAAAACGGTCATAACAGCGCATCGGTTCTCAGGATCAGCTCGCACAATAGGGGCGTGGTAATGGTGAGTCCAGCCGTCCTAAAAAATTAATCAAAAGAAAAAAATATCAAAATACAAATTCTGTGATTGTAATCAATCAGAATTACTCGCTTTGGTTTTGTTTCAAATAATCAATTATATCTACTTTTTTGATTGAATCAGGTACTTAGGAAGTTGGAAAAAGGCTTAAAACATGTTATGTATTCGTTTTGAAAATAAAAAAATAAATAAAAAATGAAAAAATAACCAAAGTGAATTATTGATGATGCTTTATGTATTAAATAATTAAATCAGCTTAGGGATAACAACATAATTTTATACTTATAGTACTTATAAAAAAGTTCGCAACTTCGATGTTAGATTAAAATTAATTCTTGGTGTAGCAGTTAGGAAATTAGTTTTTATATGATCTGAGTTTAAAATTTAAATCTTTTACGAAAAATAATGTTCTACTACAAAAGAACGGAACATTAAGATTATATTTTAGCACTCGAATTAAATTAACTTATTGATTATGAAAGATTTGATTATAGTTTATTTTTCTATGTTAGTTATGTTAATTGTTGGGGTACTAATTGGGGTAGTTTTTTTTTAACTTTGTTAGAGTGTAGGTTTTAGGAGTTAAGAAGCAAACTTCCCTTAGATTTTTTCTAATTTTTCAATTTATGATTAATCTCCTGTTATAATTTTTTGGTTGTGTCACTACTCTAAATAGCTTTGAATAAATAATACAATTTTTAACTCTTTATTATTTTAATTATTTGCCTATGTTTTTTAACCGTTTCTAGATTAGGGGTTTATACGGTTATGTTGGCTAGTTGAGCTTTAAATTTTTCTTGTTTTGTTTGAAGATTGGGTATTATTGCTCTAACAGTTAATTTTGCAAGTTAACATAATTAATTTGTGTACGACTTTCTGAACTCGCATTATTCGGACTCCTGATTTTGCTGATAAAGAACATGAATTGGGTTCTGATTTCAGTGTTGAATAAAGAAGATTTACTTTTTTTTTATGAGTGCAAGAATGTTGTTTGTGATAATTTCTGTAATATTATGCTAATTTAGATTCATTTACTTTAAAGGAGTTGTCAGTTAATTTTTAAAGCCATCAATACCATTTACCTTATTTCGTGATATTTGTTTTCCAATTTCTCCAAACAAGAAAGAAACAGAATAAAAATTAAAGAAAGATTTCTCGAATGGTAGTCGGGTTTGGATTTAAATTATTCACTGATGATTGAAATTATCAAAACTACTTTTGTTGAATGTTGAATTAAAATTGGGCCGAAACGAGTAATTGATCTACAATTTAATTTCAAGTAACTTAATTAGATACTACTACTTTTCCAAGTATTGTAATTAATTAGTTAACACTGCTTAGTTTAATGCACCTTCATGTCATCCTCCTCAAAGTAATGCAAACTCAGAGTCTTCAAATCGTGCGTTTCAGGGTCATATTCCACTACTGATAATTTTGCGTCTTTGAACGCTAATAGCAAAGCGTCTCTGGGTGAGTTTGCAAGATTTACGCTTTGCATGGACATGATATTTCCAAATAAAGTGTATTGGGCGACACATTCTAGCTTTGATTTCGGAGGGTTTGTTTCTAAAAGTGTGAAAAACAGTATAAATTGGTAAAGAAAAAAAAACGTATTTGCTTACCGTTAAATTTTTCTAATCTGGTTTTTGTATCAATGTCTGGAATCAGGCGAAACACTTTGATTACGTTGGCTCCCGATGTGACTAAACTTTTTTCAGATTTGCTGAAAAAGTGGCATGAAATTGCA
This sequence comes from Tribolium freemani, assembly GCA_939628115.1. Lineage (NCBI taxonomy): Eukaryota > Metazoa > Arthropoda > Insecta > Coleoptera > Tenebrionidae > Tribolium > Tribolium freemani. The sequence goes on along the minus strand of OW626785.1, from coordinate 9,441,248 downwards.
TGTTCCACACCCGTGGCAGGGTGCGTTTGTTTACAAATAGAAAACATTGTAATTGTACACTGCAATAAAAACACACGGGAAACTGTTAAACTTGCAAGATTACGGGTTGTTCTGTCGGTTTAGCATATTTGGAGGCTGCAATTCATTCAGTTTATTTTGCTTTACAAACTTTTTAAATCATAACCTATAAACACAAAATTGTTGTGTACGCGGCCAACGTCTGGTAGTGTAGAATCCGCTGGAATCCGGTAGTTGCGAAAACGTAAACTTAAACTTTGACCATATATTAGCTGTTTCATAACTAGAAAAACGCTAACGTCGCATTTTACCAAATTATTTTTTTAAATAAGATTGATAAAATTGTAAAATAGCTATTAGTGATTAGATCTCTCATTGAAAGTATAAATTACATTGGCTATTATTTTTTTTAAATGCATGAATAATTTAAAACAGCAAATTTTTAGAGAAAATGCGACATTGACGTTTTTATAGTTTTGAAACAGCTAATATATGGTTGGAAGATCTTAAACAATCAAACTAAATTTAGACACTACAAACTTTAGCGAATTAGCGCTATTTTTTGACAACCACATGTGTGTGTTTGTTTTTGAGGTTATATATTTTGAAAAATTTCTAAATATTTCTCTTAGGAAAAATTGTGTTGCAAACTACAGGCTTGGACGATATTGAACATGTCACGTTTGGTCGTTAAAAATTTACCCAAAAATGTACGTATTTGTGTTTTAAGACGACGGGTGTTAAAACATTTTATTGTTGAAGATAACTGAAGAGAAACTCAGAAATTTATTCCAAGAGAAAGGCACTATAACTGATGTTCAGTTAAAGTACACCCCTGAGGGTAAATTTCGTGAGTTTGCTTTTGTGGGGTACCAAAATGAAGATGAAGCTCAGGAAGCTATTGAACACTTTGATGGCATGTTCATGCACACCAGAAAGATAAAGGTTGAGCCATGTGCACTATTGGGTTAGTTCCAGTAGGTTTTTTTAGATGTTGTACTATTATAAATTTTAGGGGATTCTAAGAAACCTAAAGCTTGGAGTAAATATGCACCAGAGAGTACTGCATATAAAAAGGCTCAAGGAACTTTAACAAGGGAAGAAAATCATGAAAAACCCAAAATTGGAAAGAAGAAGAAAGAAGATGAAACTGTAGAATTACTTAAAAAAGTAATAAATCGGTGTAAATAATTGTGACAAATCAATACACAATCATTTCAGTATCAAGATGATCCAATGTTTGAAGAATTTTTAGAGCTTCATAATCCTAAAGAAAGCAAGAAATTGCGCAAAATTATAGAAAAACAAAACGAACAGAATGTCAAATCAGAAAGCGAAGAAGAAGAGGAAGAGGGTAGCTCGTCTGAAAGTGAAGCAGAAGAAACGCAAGACAGGTTAGCTGATCAAAAAATTAGTGACTTAGAATACATGAAAAAATTAGTAAAGAAGAAAGAAAAACCGAAGAAGGAACCCAAAAAGTTAGATTTATTTACACTGAAGGTACCTAACTCCGTTGAAATTAACCAAATTCGTTTTTATTTATTGTTTTCAGTTGAGAGGTCTTCCATATAATTCCAGAAAAAAAGATATAAAACAATTTTTAAAACCTGTTACTCCTTTTTCTATCAGATTACCTGCAAAAATTCACGGAATTGCTTATGTCGGTTTTAAGACTGAAAAAGATTACAAAAAAGCGCTCTTGAAAGACAGGAGTTTCATTGGTAAGTTACATAATAAATAAAATGCGTTTCTTTACACATTTTTAGCTGGGAAAAGAATTTCCGTTATGAAATATTCTGGAAAAAATAACACCGAACAAGAAGAAACTTCAAATAACGTTAAGAAAAAATGGGTGAATCAAGAGGAGGCTCTCAAAAACGAAGAAGATATTGCGGAAACGGGGAAAATTTTTGTAAGAAATTTGGCATACACTACGACAGAAGACGATGTTGAAAATTTATTCGCAAAATTTGGTCCGCTAGCTGAAGTGAATTTGCCGATAGATCCCGCATCTAAAAAAATCAAAGGTTTTGGCACTGTAACATTTGTGATGCCAGAACATGCGGCTAAAGCATATGGAGAATTAGATGGGTCTATTTTGCATGGGCGTATGTTGCATCTTTTGCCAGGAAAAAGCAAAGATGTGTCAGATGAAACAGATTTAGAAGGTGCATAGTGTTTTAATGCTGCAGCGAATTATTGTTATTTTTCAGAAAGTACGAATTTTAAAAAGAAGAAGGAAGCAAAACAGAAATCAGAGGCTGGATCGTCTCATAATTGGAATTCGTTGTTTTTGGGACACAATGCCGTTGCTGAAGTTATTGCAGATACTTATAATACTTCAAAAGAAAAAGTTATGGGAATACATGATGAAGGCAGTGCTGCTGTGAGACTGGCATTGGGTGAAACACAAATCGTGGCACAAACGAAAAAGTATTTGGAACAAGAAGGGGTCCTACTTGATGCTTTCAGTAATAATGTAAGTAAAAAATGATCAAAACTTTAACTAAATGTGCGGAAACTAAATTACGAGTTTTAGAAATGTAAAAGGTCGAAAACAGTGATACTTGTAAAGAATTTGCCGAATAAGACCGAAGCAAAAGAAATCAGAAAAATATTTGAAAAGTTTGGCTTGATTGGAAGGTTGATTTTACCCCCTAGTGGCATTACAGGTAATTATTTGTTTGTTAATAAAAATTTTACTCGTTCTTGTTTGTAGCAATTGTTGAATTTCTTGAACCCTCTGAAGCACGAAAAGCTTTTACTTGTTTAGCTTACACAAAGTTTAAAAATGTGCCACTTTATTTAGAATGGGCTCCTGAAAATTCTCTAACTGAACGAAAAGGGCCATCTTCTGTGACGAATGAAGACACAACAGAAGTTAAAGTAGAAGAAATTAAAGAAAATGACAATAATAATAAGTATGAAGAAATTACAGAAGAGTGTGAACCTGATACTACATTATTTGTTAAAAACTTAAATTTCCAAACAATTGATGACGGCCTAAGGAAGGTTTGTTTATTTATTTAGTACTACAATATTAGGAGGTGAAACAGCATACAAATCAAACGTTAAAGCGCAAACTGGTAAATGTAATTTTGAGATCTTGAAAAAGAAATGAGTTTTTATTTCGAAAACATGTTGAAACGCTCGAATTATTGACGGAAATAACTGATTTTCGATTATTTTAAGCAAAACCTACTTACCAGATTTTTCGTTCAGTTTTAGTCAAGTCTCACGCAAAAAAATATTAAGCAAAAAAACGTACGCTTTCGAAAAAGCAAAAATAAGTAATTCTTTGTTTATTTTGAACAAAAGCACACGAAAAAGGTAAGTGTTTGGCTTAATAACATTCTGAAACGCTGAATAAATCTAGAACTTATATTATTGAATTTTGGTGCAAAAATTATTTGATTTTCCGGTCATTGTTATGGAGTGGATTGTTAGCAAACAATGTTTTATTTTCGACCTAAATTTGTTATTTGTATTCCAAGGCACTACAATTATAAAAGTGCTAAAACTACTGCTGACAGTCATTTTTGAACCGTTTTTTTTTTCCAATTTAATCTTAAAAAAAAAGTAACATCATTTTCGATAACAGTAAGTGATTTTGGATTATTGAAGCAAATTCTCGCACGTGAACATTTTTTTTAGCGAAAAAGTTGGGGTTTTCATAATTAAATGCAGGACTAAACTCAATTTTGAACTAAATTGAGTTTTTAATACACCTGGTAAACCAACCAGGAAGGTAAAAACACTGTCATTTTTTATGTAACCAAGTCATTTTTAACCAAATCTATCGGAATAATTGAGTTTTTTACAAAGAAGCAAACAAAGCGGCTAAGTATACGTTGAATTTATTTTCTTGAAAATTTTTACTTTCAAAAATGTGCTTAAAGCCCCTCAAAAAAGCAAAACTAAAAAGCGAAAAACTTGTTTCGCCTCCTAGTTTCAGTTTCTAGTTGTATACTTGTATACTTTAGTAGATGTTTTTTGTAGCATTTTGAAAGTTGTGGCAAACTTGCTTACGCCAGCGTTGCAACCAAAAAAGACAAAAACGACCCAACTAAACGTCTATCTATGGGATATGGCTTTGTTAGGTTTATACATAAAAGCAGCGCAGATAAAGCTCTTAAGACCCTTCAACAGAGCACTTTAGACGGAAAATCTCTAGAATTGAAGAGATCTGAACGGACGTTGAAGTTTGTTTTGTCTAGTTTATTTTCGATTTATTTTATTTTATAAAATTTTAGCAATGAGGTCAAAGTTGTTAAAAAAAGTGCTAAAGCAACCAAACAAACAGGAACCAAGATTTTGGTTCGAAATATCCCATTCCAGGCTAATCAAAAGGAAATTAGGGAACTTTTTAGGTATTTTAATAAAATTGTACTAACATATAAATGGTACAAATACTTAATTTTTGATTGTAGTGTTTTTGGGGAAATTAAAGCATTAAGACTTCCAAAGAAAATGGCTTTGGATGGGGGCTCACACAGAGGTTTTGCGTTTGTAGATTTTGTAGCAGCCTCTGACGCCAAGGTGAATCAATTAATTTCTAATCAACTTAAAATTATAAGTTGTTTGCATAATTATTTTATTTTAGAATGCATTTGAGGCTTTGTGTCAAAGTACCCACTTGTACGGTAGGAGACTAGTTCTCGAGTGGGCGTCAAGTGAGGACAGTGTGGACGATATTAGGAAAAGAACAGCGGCTCATTTCCAAACCACTGAAGCAGCCAAGTCAAAGAAAAGTGTTTTAAGCATTGATTAATTGTACATAGGGAAAAATAAAAACTATACTTCGTCTAGTCCAGTTTATTACCTCTAGAGTGAACCAACATTACAAAATTAAATTACAAACAAAAACACAACATAACTAAGTCCAACTACGGGGGCCTCCAATTATTTCTTAAGAAGTTGCTCGTCTTGCATTGAAAGTTGGCCAAGTTTCTTGCCAATGCGTTCATGGATATCAAGAAACTTCGCCACACATCTATCAATGCAAACGGCCTCGCCTTTGGCAATTTCCGCGTCGTTATAAACAGGAGGAATGCACTTTTTGTGGCATGCCGTAGTCAGGCGATTGTACATATCTGCCATCATTTCAATTTCCAATTCTTGCATTAACTGCAACTTTTGAGCGTCACTTTCTGCCATTTCAATTCCTTGCAAATGTGACGTGTTATTTATGATAATTAATTTCGAGGAGTGTGACGAGGACCCAATTCGTAATCACCAACGTTCGAGAGTCGCATGCGTTCCCTAATTTTCATATTCTCATAACGCCTTTTCTCAACACTCGACTTGGACAGGTAGAACAAGTAAATACCAAACGTTGTACATATGGTCCTGTGAACGGAAAAATTATAGGGAATGAGTAAAACGACTTAGTCGGTGTGAAAGTGAGGTTATGTTCAGTTATTTCTTAGTTTTTGAAACTTACCATCCAATGCCTATTTTTGCATGTGTCCCTAAGCGCATACTTCCACGAATGCCTTAATTCATCATTGAAGAAACTAACAATAACTTAAAATATCAAAAATTGTAAGTTTTGGAAGATTAGGGTTATGCTCACATGGACAGTTACGCTTGCGATTGCGTTGCGTTATGGAAGCGCAAGTGCTTACGCTTACTAATTATGTCTACCGAGGCATTTCCACAGTAAAGGCTAGTTTACACTGAATTTTTATAAGAGCAATCAATTTTAATTCGCCACAATTATGCTAATAGACAGTAGTAAATTTATTTTTCAAATTGTGCAAACCTTTCTCCGTTCCTGTGATCTTGATACTCCTAATTCTTTTGCTCATTCTTTGCTTACACAGGGTGTTTCACATAATTTTACGAGACCCGCGCTTTTTAAAATGCAATCAACAGTACAGAGGTTGGGTCAAAAATGAGTTACTTCTGACATTTATAAAGATAAAGACTGACATGTCCTAAGATACAACCAAAATTACTAATTGCACTTACCAATTGATTACTTCGTTTGATTTTTAAAAATATTAATTGAATCAACACTACGGATATCTAAAGCTTAGGATATGAAACGACGTACAAATAAAACGTCCCCGTCCTAGATAGTTCCGTTATTATCACCAGAGGCGCAGTTGTTCCATTACCGTCCAAGTTTTCAGAGCAATGAATTTATAAAAATAGTTGTAATTAAATAACGGTTAGCACAAGGCAAATAATAAAAGTATAGGCAGATAGAGCAGTAAATTCTCAATAGTAGGAGATAAAAATAATGCAAAAATTATATCCTAAACAATATTTAAAAAAATTTCAAACGTTTACCAATTTGCACTCTACCCCATATTTTTCAAAACACTGCGAATACGGTTACAGGTACGAAGAGAATTAAATTTCCTTTAAAAAAGTCCCCGAGACCATATCCCTATCTTCAACCATTTAGGCCCCAAATACATTCCTTACACATTTTTCTATCTTCAACCGTATTCCCTGCGTTTGCAAAAATATCAGGTGGAACACAAATTAATAATTCTAAGTGCGCACTGTCACATATTTATCAAAACGCTGCGAATACGGTTGAAGATACAAAAAAGTGTAAGGAATTAGGTTGTAGAGAATTAAATTTTCTACAAAAAAATCCGCGACACCATATTTCTATCTTCAACGGTATAAGGTATAAATTCACTTTCCAGTACTTGACCACCGGCAGATTGAAGGAAATCCGTCGCTTGAGCGTTTTTGAACGTCTTTAGGGCCTAAATGGTTGAAGATAAAGATATGGGCTTATATGCATAAAAAACAAGTATTTACTTTAAGTAAAAGTATTCAGTAAAAGTATGCTCTTGGGAGTAAATACTAAGTGCCAGTATTTACTTAATTTTGTATGCATAATCTTTTACTTTTACTATTAAGTATATACTGAGAGATTTTCCAGTAAATACTGATTTTTTCAATTGAAAGGCGGCTGTACAGCAGGTTTCCTGATTTTAATTTGAGTGCGATCGAGTGCACCAAAAGCACAGGAAAAATTGTACCACAGACGTATTGCTTCCTCTACTTCTTCATGTCTTGTAGGAAATTTAATTCACTGATTAGGCGTTTTCTCAAAAAAATTTCTACTCGCATAGTCAACTATTCTGCAGGCAGTACTTTAATAAGCACCACTATCATCTTCTACTCCGTCTACACCGCAAACAAATTTCCATTCTTTGTTTGGAAGATAGTGCTCCGCCTCTTTTTTTCTTTTTTTCCTTAGTCTTACCTCAAAAAGTTTCAGAGAAATATTCAACATTAGTTTTCCGTTGTGGAATTTATTGAAAAAGTGTTATTTTATGAATTTTGAAGACAAAATGTGATACAAGTGAAATTCAAGCCGCTTAAATATCAGCTTGAAAATATGAAGTATTTACTATAAACTACTAGTAAATCCTTACTTTTATGCATTTTTATTTAAGCATTTGCTGGAAAATTAAGCATAAGCTTGACAAATGCGGATGCTAAATTTTTTAAGTGTTTACTAATAAGTAGATGGTATTTTTTATGCATACAATTGGTAGTAAAGACTTGAAAATTTAAAGTAAAAGCATTTACTTATTTTTATGCATATGAGCATATGGTCTCGAGGACTTTTTTAAAGGAAATTTAATTCTCTACAACTTTCTTCTGAACATTTTTTTTTTGTACCTTTAACCGTATTCGCAGCCTTTTGAAAAATACGGAACGAAGCGCAAATTTTAATTTTTAATAATTTTTTTCTCATGTTTCTCATAAAAATTTTAGTCGTCAGTTTTTCTCAATCTGAATGCAAAGCTCAACATGTCTGCATTTTTTTCCAAGTAATTAGTAATTAGTGGTTGAATTTAAATTAATTTAAAACGATTTGACATCAAGACGGTATAACGTTCGAAGCGCCCTCATTTCTGTACTCTGTAGTACTAATTGTTTTGGGAACAGAACATCGTGCGATTTTGTATCTCGTTTCGTCTCCTATGTTATAGTCCTTCGTAATAAACACTAATTTTGAGAGAAAATGTGACGTTCGCGTTTGCATACTTTTGAAATAGATATATTGTTGGTTGCATATTTAAAAAAAATCAGTAATAACCGCAGAAATAGAAAGATATAGAACGCTGACGACATACAAAACGTCCAATATAAGTGCACGCCCCATTCAGTCCGCCATTTGGTCTCCAATGACAGCCAATAATACCAATAAGAACAAAAGTCCATAAACATTTAGTAATATTTCAGTTAAAGTTGGTATGAAGTGTTTTGTTGGTTGCATAGATTAAGCACCTTACGCCGTTGAAGTACAGTTGGGTGATTTGAAGATGTCATGCCAATAAACCCCGGCACTTGGATCGGTAAGCACTCCAACCGCATTAGCATGACATTTTCAAATCAGCCGCCCGTACGTTAATTTCTAAGGAGTAATATTCAACTGTACTGCTGGTTGTATACTTTTGGTGCATCTGGGACCAAATGGCGGACACCATCAGAGATGCGTAAGTCAGTGGGGGGTGCTCTGTATGTATTGTATTGATTGTATTTTTATTTTTGAACGACCTGTTGCTCAAAAAAGCAAAACTCGCAGTAGAAAATTTAAAATAGCTTCATTTTAGCACCGAAACTAAAATTTGTATACTACTTATGTTAAAATCAGTTGATTTTAGACCACTTTTTGCTCAAAAATATACATAAAAACCTAGTCACTTTATTCTGACCCCAAAAAACCGATAAAAGTCGTAGAAATTATTTAATTGTTTTAAACTTCTAAGGAAAAGTTAGGGATAAAGAAAACTGCGGATTTTATTATTAATTTATTTTATAACATATAATAATGCTATAAGTTGTTTTTACATTAAAAAATAAGATCTTCTACATCATCATACAAACGGTTTTACTTCTAACAAATAACCAAATAATATTAGTCGTGATATAAAATTCTCAATCATAAAAAATCATAAATATATGACACGAATTTATAATTTTAAATATCATAACAGATTATATGATTTGTATAATAATTAATTATATTTTACATTTAAAGCCTAAGAATAATAACACGTTTGATTTAAGTCATTTTATTATTATTGTAACATCACATATATTCAGAAGATCTCTATCTATTAACATTAGACTTGGTTTACTTTCGTACAAAACCAATTCATCTACGTAAATAAATACCTAAATTATAAAAATATAAAAAAGGGGCTACAACTCTATCAAATGTTAAACGTTTGGAAAATTTTAGTTAAAAAACGATTAAAACTACACAAAGTAGGTAGAAGGCAGGCACACACCTGTAGAAAGGTCTTAAAGCTACTCACACAACATAAAATTTGAAACGACATAAAACCAGCTTTGGTCGCTCATAATGTGCTTTGACCTGGTCTACCTACTTGCTAACGCCATGACTGGTTATTCAAGTGTGTGAAAAATGGTTTTCATTTTTTAATTATTCTAAATTTACCGTCATAAGGTGCAGTGGACTAGTATATTATTAAATGGTAAAAAATGAAAACGATATGAACAAATACCAGCGAGATATTTACATGTTATTTAATATTAAAATGTACAACAGTGTGACGACGACTTAAACATTATATTTACAACTCCGCATGGTCTAAGCTATTTGGTTGATAAAACAAGTCAGTACTGTTAGACCTATTCTTGGGGAACACGTGGTCGTAATACTTTTCGTTCTCAAATTGCAACGGTTTAGGTCTAGGTCTGTCTTTATTTTTATTGTATTTTTTCTGCGATCGGCGAACGTATTTGTTATCTACAGGCAGAGAGGCCCTGTGTGAGCCCATCGCCATCGTGTTGTAAGACCAGTTATCGAAAGGTTTTTGGCTCGAATATTTATTAAAACTATAGTACTTGCTCCGGTCCTGGTAACTCTTTTCGGTATCGTTATCGTCTGACTCGAAGAAATTCAGAGCTAAATCGCGATTTCGCAAGTGAAGAGTTTTGGGTTCTAGGCCAGAGTAGACGTTTTCTTTTGGTTTCTCTTCTACACTATTTCTACCATTGAATGTGAGTGTGGTTTGCTATATTTACAGCAGTATGTTAGATCGTGTTAGTCTGTCCGTTCGGAAAAACGAACGATTCACTTTTTGAAATCGAATGAGGAAAAAATCGTTCGGTTTTCGGAAGTTGCTACAAATTTACAATGGATGATAAAGTCATAATAATTAAGTGTAGTGCGATGATCTTCTAGCCGTCTGAGGCACCACACCAACCAGCGACAACGGGCAGGATTAGAATCATGTGAGGTGGTTTGAGAATGTGCTCAGGACAGGAGTCTGTGTGGAAAATCAGTGTAAGTGTAGTTATGTACAGTGTCGAGTGTTGTACAACAGCTTAACAGATGTAAGGATAATTTAATTTCGGCTCCAAACTCACTGAACTTGCCGGGAGAGTTTGTTATCTCAAATAATATCACCACTTTCTCCATTTTGGCGGAAAACGAATCAGGATTTTCGTGATTATTTCACGCCCTCATCAGCAATGTTTAAATACCAGAAACAGAACACATACATTTTTTATAAACTATTTACCTTTGGAAAAACTAATTAAACTGTAACTGATGAATGATAAAGTACTAAAAAATGTAATTGTTTTTCAAGAATAGAATATTGCAAATTTTTATTCCTTTCTAAGATGCATTTTTTCCCATAAAACTTAAAAGTCTCTAATCTAAGAATTTCAATTGTATTATCTAAACACATTGTCACAGTAGATGTTAAGCCATTAAAAAAATCGCATATTTCAAAAACAAAACGAAATTTTATTCTCAAAATTTGATCACATTATTTGTACGATTTTTGCCAACTTTGAGTGTAAATTCTTTAAACAAGAAACGCTTATTCATTTGTATGTGTTGAAACGGTAGACAATGTGGTGAAAATTTGTTAAATTACACATTTATTTTTTAATTGTAACAAGTTAATAAAATGGTCGGTGTTTTAAATCAGTTAAAAACAACAATAACACTGGATTACAAAATTTCACTTTTTGTCTGTTGCCGCAAATTTAACAGTTGACTGTATACTTTTGGAGTGTAGATTTCAAATCTGAAGTCTTAATATTTTAGAGCTTATGAAAAGTGCGGAAAATGCTATATGAGTTACCTGTATCTCAATAACTAGAGCTGGTAGGAAAAATCTGTTTGTAATTTTAAAATCAGCGACCAATAGTTATTTACCAACAACAACAAAATTTGAGCCAACAGATATGTAAATGAGCAAAAAAGTTATGTGCATTTTTCTAAATAAATGCTAATATGAGTTACTTATATTTCGAAAACTAAAACTGATAGAAAAAATTTGTTTGCAGTTTTGAAATCAGCGTCCAATAATTACCGAACAACAGCAAAAAAATCTGAAGCAACAGATACACTGTAAACTATTGCAATTTACAAATTTACAAATCATCATAATATATACAGGGCTCAGGAAAAGTATATAAGCTTTCTTTACGTAAACTATTATTTAATGAAAAAAATAATTAGCAAATTATTAAGTCTGTTAGAAATGTGATCATCCTTAAAGAATAAAATAGAAAATTTCTTCTAGTTTTCAAATACTATTTAATTTTATTTTTAAAGGCTTTTTGGTCAAGTTTGGAAAATCTTCATAAGAGGTAACTTCAATAATTTACTATAAACAAAATGCTGATTTAAACAATATTATTGAAGTCCTTCTCCGAGCATAATCTTTAACCAAAAAAATCATTGTGCCATCAAAATTTTTTTTGCATAACTCTAAAATAAAAGGAATTAAAAAACTTATTCATCAAAAATGGATAATGTACTATTTGTTTTTTCCGCAAAGTAAATAGTTTAAGCATTTATGTATTTATTAAATTAATTATACTTATTATAATTATAATTATATATTATATTTATTATAATTAAATTTATTAAATTAATTAAAGGAAGGACAAGATATAGAAAAAGTACGAAATCAAGCGTTTTCTAATTAAGTTTTTTTATTTTCATCCAAACTTTGTAAGTAGTCAACTACTGCTACATTTATCATAAAATGTGACCGATTTTCGGTGATAAAACATCGGAATTTTTTTGTTTTGTTTTCGAGACCTGCATTTTGAAGTGACTTTATGTTGGGACGTTTTTTCAAAGTCTATCATTTCATAATTACCTACCTTACACTGAATTGAATTGGACAAAAAGACTGAATTTAGTTTAACAATTCAAAATTTGGAAACAAAACAAAATTTTGATTAATTTTTTGCAAAAAATTGTATTAGCTGTTTCAAAACTATAAAAACGCCAACGTCGCCTTTTACCGAATTATTTTTTTAAATAAGATTAATAAAATTGTAAAATAGTTATTAATGATTAGACCTGTCATTGAAAGTATAAATTACGATAGCTTATTATTTTTTAGAGGTGCATGAATAATTTATAACAGCTAATTTTGAGAGAAAATGCGACGTTGGCGTTTTTATAGTTTTGAAACAGCTAATATGCTCATTTCTTTTTAGCAACAGTGTCTACCAACATTTTTACTAATAATCGAAAATGAATTACTATCAGACTTTCTCTACACCTTGTAAATATGTCATTCATTTAAAGAATAATTTAAAAAACTAAAAATTTTTTATATTCCGTTTGCATAAGCTTTGCGTAAGGTTCTAGTTATTAGTCATTGTTAAAGTAACTTTAAATGTTTTTTATTGCCACAAATGAAAAACACATACTAAATCAGAAATATGAAAAGCACTGATTTAATGTATTCATTCAATATGTGGCATTCATTGCTAATGAACATCCCGGGTTTAAATGAATTAGTTTGTTTGTTCAACCAATGATCGGTACGAATTTAATAAAGATATTATTTATAATTGAATAGTTTTAGCATCACTATTGGGTAAAGTTTTAATTTAAGTAAGTAATAGCAAAATTAGCTGTTGTACAACACGAATAACTTGTGTATCGGCCTTGAGGCATTTAAGATGCTTGGTAAATGTGCATTTTCCAACATCTTACTGAAGTTAATAAAAATGTTATTGTACTGTGAGTAGGCAAACCGCATTTCTCAAAACTACAGTGTTAATTAGTGCATGTGCAAATATTTACAACGGTGCAAAAGTGCGTTAGAGTTAATAAATTACAAAACATTCTCTATGTACAAATGCTACTTCCACTCTGGTAGTATTTAGTGTTGGATTAGGTAAACCAGTTTGTCATATTGAAGAAAAACAACAAAAAAGTGCCAAAAATTGAGACTTCCCACCCTGTTTGTAAGTACGAATTATTGTCAAGTGATGTGGCTGTTGTGTTCAAAAGAAATCTCAATTTTTGGCCGTGTTTAAACGAACGCTAATAAAATAAAATAAGTTCGTTAACTTAATTACTATAATTGAGTTGGACTTGTTAACTAATAACAACATTATCCGGAACGCTAACACAAGTCTTCAAGTCGTGATCTCTAATGGCGTTATTAGCTACAAGCATGGACAAGGCATATAAAGTATAAAAATCAGCAGACAAACTTGCAGGTCTATACCTATTATTGAATAAAAACTTTGAGTCGTAGGTAAAGTTTGCTGGGTGCGACTGTGACCAAAACAGTTCCAAATAGGGGGTGCAAACTGTTTTGAAATTAAATCGAACTGTCGTCGCATTGTTTGATAAAAATATCACGATGTTCAGCTGCCATCGAGTAGCACCGACTGAAATTCAATTGGTTAGTTGGAGAACGGCGCGCTTCCTTTTTAAGGACCTGACAGAATTACAATTTATGAACCGCTCAAAACATTTCGGTCTTAAATCCAATAAGCGGAATTAGATTAGTACGGAAGTGGATGATTTGTTATGTTGTGCTCGGCATTCACTCGATGCAAAATTTATCTCCACTACAGGGTGAATCATTTACAACATAAAAGCGGTCACAATAATAATTTGAATTATTGTATTCTTTTCAGGGCTGTAATTGTTTTTTTTGCGTTAACTGGCGAGGGAAAGTCACTCTCAAAATCTTTTACATTTATTTGTAAAATACACAGTTTGCTTATTTATAGCAGATTTCGTATATTTTACTGATTAATTAATTGTTTTAATAAATTACACTTGGAGGGTTCAGAAGCCAATCAGTGTTTGTAAGTCACTTTTCATCAAGTAACTTTTGTGGTTCAATACATTATTAACTTTTTCAGAAGCAAATCAGTCAAGTTCTTCAAGTTTTGCAAGTTTTAAGAATATTTAATTATCTTTTTTTTTTGTTATTTGTCTTACACTGATTGGCTTCAACAATAATTAAAAGTATTTCTAGAAAATGTATTAACCGAATTAAATAAAGGGTGATTTTTTTAAAAACGAACTACCTAAAATAAAGGAAAAAAATTCCGAGACAGGTCAATTTTTATTGACACCTTTGTAACACAAACCAACCCTTCAAAATTTTAAATGACATGCCCCCCTTTACGATACCTTAAATAAAGGGTAATTTGGGCAGGAATTCGAATTGGATTACTTCTTATTAAAATTATTCAGACCCAGTTCTAGCATAACAAGTTCTCCAAAAATACAAGAATAGTTATAAAAATTAACTACAAACTGAAAATGCTGAGAAGTTTATTTAGTATTCAGTATTTAGTTTTTAGTAGTAAGAGTTTTCATTGTGCATGATAATTTTTTTGAGGTAGATTTTATCATTACAATTTCTTTTTTAACGCAGTTTAATTAAAATAGTGAATGCATGAAATTATGTACTTACAATACTGCTGAAAATGTTGAAACTATTTTTATTTACGGTGCTGAGCCCAATTGCACTACTTCCATAGTTTTTAATGAACGATATTCATATAAATACGTGATAGAACTATTTAAGTTTAAGTTTCACTTAAATAAAATTATCGAAGTACACTTCTGTTGAGTGAAAAAGCATACAAGGGGTGAAAGCCAATTTCGCAATTTGTAATCTATGTGAAACTGGGTTTTTATTATTGCTACTACATTGTCACGGAAACGGTATTTTAAACTATGATGTGTAATTTTTAAATTATTTACACCTCAATCTGCCAACCTTCGGATTGACCATCCGCACAATTTGTGCTTTTTAAATATGAGTTAATTGAGATGGCATTCTGAACTTCACAAATGACTGTTCAACTTCAAAATCAAAACATATTTTGTGACAGTGACAATTCTGACAATTTTTTGGCAAATCAACAATTAAAGATTAAATTAAACAACCAAAATGAAGGTGTACGCTTTTTCAATGAACATAATTGTGGACACTTTTCGTGTTCTTTCGAACAATATTTTTCAAATCTTCTAAATTTTGTGGCAAAGCAAAACGTAAGACTGATTTCTCCTTTAAACTGAACAAATGTCTAATTGTTATGCCACAAAAAATACTTTTAACAAAAAGAAGTTAATAGGCTTTTGTTCCATGATTTTATGGCGAAATAACGAAATGTTAGTACCTATTTAAATTTACGTTGTTATGTAAGGTTTAATATTAATATAGCTATTTCGGTAATTAAAAGATGTTAAGGATTTCCATTAAAAAATTGATGGCACCACTTTACTCAAAAAACCGAAAGGTGAATTTTTTTAATTTACTTACGAATGTGTACTTTTTAAAAGGAAACGGTGAATAAATTGTGACGTATTTTTTAAATTTTCTTACATACAATCAAGCATTAAATACTGGCCTACATTTTTAAATAATAATTGAATCTAAAGTGTTTTTTTAACAAAGTTGACTTAGAACAATGCAATGGTGGAATCATTTTGTAATTTCAAAGCATTTCTAATTCGAATTAACAACGAAAAACCGCTTAAACAAAGTGAAAAGTAATTGCAAAATTATCTTTTTATTAGCAAATACCTTTAAATTGACTGTCGATAATGCAATAATTAACTGTAGACACGAACAATAGCTAAATAATTCAGGAAATTTGAAATTATAAAAATTTCCATCTGGTTTTGAAAGTTTCAAATAGTCACTGAGAAGTAGTTAAGTTCGTTAAAATCCTGTTATAAACAATTAACTGTGTACAGTGAAAGCGATCTTTAAAGAAATTTAGATGCAAAAGCACAAAATATTATTTACAATTTTGGTGGATGCGCCGGGCAAAAAAAAAAAATCAAGCTATGGTTTTATTACTGGTTATGATTTTTCTGTAAACATAAAATACCGAAATCGTAAAGTTGTTCAATTTTTCCCTCGATAGTTAAAACACTTTTGCAAGACGATTTATACCATGACATAATTAAGAAATAGGAGCTGTTCAAGCAAGGGCATAAATGCAAAATTTGAAATTGAATTTTTAAGGAAAATGATAAACAAAATGGTCTCTTTACAACTGGATGTTGTTCCTAAATTGAGCCATAACCTCAGAGGTCAGTTTGTGCCTCATTTAAAATATTTGTAACCGAGTTTAGACGGGTTAAAAAGTCGATAAATTTATTATTTCTATTAAAAAAATTTTATGTTAAAATCGCATGAAAAAAATATCGTAACTTTTTGAGGGTTTTAGCAACAATATACATTAATTAAAAAAATTGGTGTCATTTAAAAATAAAATAAAAAAATGAGAATTAAAATGATTACGCTGAACACGTTATAACTTGGTTACAAATATTTAAATCGAGTTACGAACTGGTCTGTGAGGTAATAAGTTAACCTAGGAATACCGTCCAATTGTAAAAAAAACTATTTTGTTTATTATTTTTCTTAAAAATCCGCGACTTTTGGCACACCCTATTGTTCAACCTTAAGATAGTGATTTCTCCCATCGATTAACAAAACTGTTACTTAATAAAAGTATCAGTTTTTATAAAAAAAAAGCGTAAAAACTATAGAACTCTCGTGATGTTTGCTCAATCAAATTCGACAATTTTTAGTCACCCTGTACATGTGGCAATCCTCCGAGCAAATTTAATTGAATTTCGTCAGGGCTGAGAAATCGATGGCAGCGCTCAGATTAAAAGCGTCTAGCAAAGATGAACACGTGACGTGAGATTAGCACCTTAAATGTTTTTTTTCTTTCTTTCAAAACAGTTAACACTTATACTCGATCACTGTGGCGGGTCGGCCGTGTTTAAAGCCGTTGTTCCGCCGCAG
This sequence comes from Tribolium freemani, assembly GCA_939628115.1. Lineage (NCBI taxonomy): Eukaryota > Metazoa > Arthropoda > Insecta > Coleoptera > Tenebrionidae > Tribolium > Tribolium freemani. The sequence continues at coordinate 9,424,155 of OW626785.1, read as the reverse complement.
ATCGAGGGTGCAGTGCTACACTCTAGTGGGGGGATGCAGCACCATGGCGGCGAGACGTACCTTCATGGCCTCGGGGCTGCCGTGACCTCTAGGAGTTGTCGTATAAATGGCATCAGCTGGAATTCCTCCAGGGCCGGTGGCTGTTTTCTCTATGTCCACCTTTTGCCTACAAAGAAATGTTTCAGTCAAAGCGGATTAAGCGATCGATGAAGTTTTTTCAAAAGTATTTTTTTAAACAAAACTTTTTACTCAAATTAAGAAGATACTCTTTTAGGAGCAGTAGAAAATAATAATTTCTTTCAACAAATTATTATGACCATGGTATGGCTATTTTGATGTTAGCAGAGAGGTGAAAGTGCTCGCAATTTTTCAATTGGGTATTTAAAGGTCCAACTCGCTAAGACCACTTGTATGTATTATTTTCGTTTATTCCAATACTAATTACAATTATAAACATAGCTGACACAAGTTTGGCTGAGTAGTAAGTGCACAATTGCTGCTGCATAAATGTTTGCTGCAGTTTAACATAATAGAACTAATTAGAAGCGAGGCGTAAGATCAGATATAATAGAGTTACTGGTAGACGTTACCCGAGTATGGATGTATTAACTGTATCTATATTAACTATCAACATATTGCTTTAGCAAGTCTCATTAACTGTGGATCGTGTGTTTGTTTACTATAACACAGTTCATTATAAACGGAGCCATTGGCTGATTGGTTATCGCGTTGTGGCGAGTCTCGAAATTTTAACAGTTTATTTGTGTCATCTATTTACGAATCGTTGCCAAAACAGTGGAAAAAGCTTTAATAAATTTGATTTTCCAATAAAAATTCGCTGAAATAAATGTCTGCAATAAAACGTCATAAGCTGTTAAATTAGGTCATGTCTGCCAATAGCATTTTGCTTATTAAAAGTTGGCAGATTCAATCTCGGAAAATCTTAACTTCATGGAATGTAATGTGTAAATAATCATTTGAAATCCTGGACCATAAAACTTTGAAGTGTACGAAGAATTTCAATCTTTTTCAGACGGAAGCAAATGCTTTAGGTCGCGAAAATGATTCTCGGTTTTTAATTTTAAACTACGTTACGGGTAAAATATTTAAAAAATATAAAGTTTTCTAGAAGTTATTTTGCTCTTATTGCAGTTTTTAGCGAAAAATAATTTAGCTATTATCTTTGTATATAGAAAAAAAACCGTGCAGAAAAACACATAAAGCTAGACGTAGAGGCCAAAATGTGGCAAATTCAAGTGACCATTCCGTAGACACCAACAGCCCTCTGGTTTGAGCCCCACCGTTATGTCACAAACGTTGTAATTACTAATTTCGTAAAGTGTAAAGTGGGGCGTATGCAGCTTCGATTTAAAAATTTTGAAAAAAAACAACCGAATTTCTGGTTAAAATACCTTTTATTTGGGGTATCGTAATGGGGGTCATGCCATTTAAAATTTTGAAGGGGTAGTTTGTATTACAAAGGGGGTTGGAGCTACAACTTTCGAAAGTACACTAAAAGGTGTCTCCCTGAAAATAAAAATTGACCTGTGTATATATTTATTTTCTGAGATATTCAGGGTGCCTCGTTTCTAAAAAATCACCCTGTATATAAAACAGTACCGTGACTGATTGGCTGACAGACAACGCACAGCTTAAACCACTGAACCTAGAAACATAAAGTTTGGAAGATACGTTTCTTAGAGAGTTCCGCTAAAAAGGGATTTTTCGGAAATCAGTCTCTAAGGGAATGAAATGGGGTGCGAAAATTTGAATAAAAATCCGTCATTTTTAAAGGAATATTAAAGTTATATCCATGAAAATTAGTATTTGAGCTTTACGTTAAAAATGAAGGAACACATGTTTCAGGATTTTCGAAAAATCAACCCCTAAGGGAGTTAAATAAAAAAATTCGTCATTTCTGAACTTACATCCATGAAAATTGTCTTTTGGGTTTTTTGGGAAAAATTAAAAAACACGTGTTTTATGATTTTTAGAAATTCCACCCCTAAAGACGAGGGTTAAATATAAAAATCCGTTATTTTTGAAGTTATATTCATGAGAACTGATATTTAAGGTTTCGGTTAAAAATGAAGAAAGGCGTGCTTCCGGATTTTTTGATGTTCTACAACCCAAGGAAGTTAAACCTAAAAATCCGAAATTTCTAACCATTAAAATTGGTGTTTAGATTATACGCTAAAAATAAACAAACGCGTGTTTTAGGTTTGTTGGAAATTCTACCCCCAAGGGGGTTAATGTAAAAATCCTTCATTGCTGAAGCAATAATCATAAAAATTGATTCAGTTTAAAAAAGAAGAGTTTTGAAATTATATTCTTGATAATTGATACTTGGCTTTCAGTTAAAAATGAAGAAACATTTGTTTTCAGGATTTTTGGTTAAATGAGGTGACAAAACTTGTATGAAAATCCATTATTTGTAAAGATAATATCCACGAAAGAATTGGTATATTGGTATATTGGGGATTTCGGTTTAAAAAAAAGAAACACGTGTTTTAGGATTTTCGGAAATTCTATCCCCAAGAGGGTTAAATATAATTTTTTTTATAGTTATGTTTGTGTTGAAATTGATATTTCTAAGGTTTTTGGAAATCTGATCGCAATGGGGCTAAGTAAGGGATGAAAGTGTGTATGAAAATCTCTAAATTTGTAGGTTATACAGAAAAACTTAATAAAAAAAAACCTTAATAATAAGAAAACTGCAATTTTTAAAGCGCCCATCTTAAAGGGGCAGATAAACAGAAGTGGACTCTAGATTCCACAATAATTGTTTGGTAACAATCTATTTCAACACATAAAACTTACAAAATATTCAATTTTTGTTACTAAGTATATCTGAATTTTGCGGGAATGTGTCTTTTTGAGAAAAGTGCATTATTTAATTACATTTAAAAAAAGGTCCCGTATTGGTTTGAGTTATCGAAATCATAAAACTCATAGATAAAGAGCATAAATTCACCCTCTCCATTTGAAGTCAAAGTTTGTACACTGTTCAGAAATACTTCTCTGTAAACGCCGTAGGTGAACTTTATTAAGTATGGTGAAAATTTCATCCAAATAACGCAGAAAAGCTTTACATTTAAAAACAACAACAAAATTAATAAAAATAATCGGAAACATGATTTGTCAAAATAAAAAATTATTGTACGATAATTTCAAATACTCTCTTTGCTCAAAAATAGATGTTCGTTAACTGTAATTCTAATGCGCTGTGTCGCTTTGTCCAAATGACTCGAATACGTTCGGTGTTCCTGTAGTTTAAAAAATAAAATAAAACAACTTCACTCATTCATACAAAAAAGAGAAAAAGGAGTTCCATCATCAACTAGATGGAAAAAAACCATTTATAATCAGTCTGAATTAAAATTTACTCGGACGAAGTAGTGGGTAACTACTAGTTATATCATATAATATATTTTAGGTGGCGAAAGTGATTTTCCATTTTTAATTTTAAACAGAAAAATGTAGTCACATCTCACGTTTGGAATATTAGAAGAAATTAATATTTTATAGCAAAACAGCAGTATTGCTGTTTTATCCCGTTTCTGAATACTTATCGCGATTAACAATTTGGTAAAAATATTAATTAAAGACAACTTAATTATTTTTTTTTTCAATCCAGGATTCTTGGATGATGAACTTTTATTAAAAATTAAATTAAAAAATTCTCTGCTTAAATATTTGATCAATTTGTTCCACGACGTCTATATTACCTATATTATTAAAATTTTGGGATCGATCCACTTCCAGAAAGACACCTATCTTTTGTAAACAGCAATGCGTAATTAAAATTTGTTTGGTTATGTTATATGGTAGCAAACACTTTTTACTTTTTCAGTTTCAAATACTCGAAGAATTTGCATTAGGTATATCACCTGTGTTTCCTTCATTACCCGTCTCGTAATTTCGCATAAGGAAAAAATGCGATGTTTTGTTACATGTAAGAAAATGATAAATACGGGCGTTGTGTTGCAATAAAGCGTGTTAGACAGTAATGTATTATATGCAAAATTACTCAACATTCCTGGGGAAGCATCCTCATTTTGGAAGGCATAATTTAGATATTCAGTAATGCAAGCAAGGAGGAGAGTTCCGTCCTGTCGTAAAACGAAGAATAAAGACAACGTTTTAACAGATTGGATCATAAAAGAGAACCTCTACGATAACCGCGTAACTCTTCACTAAAATAAAAGGGAAATGTCCACACAATCAATTAGACAAACTGTGCTGGGATTACGTCAAGAACAGAAAATAAAGCAGCGAATAATTAGTGAGTGAACTGATTTAAAAAAGTAATTTATTAGACGTCAGAAGAACCTTTCATATCTTTATCGGGAAAGCGTTGATAAGAAAGCCCTGGCAGTATAAACAAGTCGAAGCTCTTCGGGCTCGCCTTATAAATATGCGATATCAGCCACAAATAACACACCCGACACTGATTGCCAAACGATAAAGGATTTCCTAATCTTCATATGAGGAGCGTTCCGTTTTCAGACAAATGCTGCACAAACAGATCGCAGTAATGAGACACTCGGTCTGAAAAGTTTGCATTATCGAACAAATACGCGTAAATGTTGAATGTTAATCAGCGTAAAATCTGCTAAGTTGACTGCCATTATCGAAAGGTGTCGTAACATAAACCGTTGACAATTTGTCTTTATGTCGCTGTAACAATTAAAACAGAACAGTGAGGGTCTTTTCGGACGTAATGATGGGACGTTTCCACTTGATTGCTCCGTTTATCTCCGGGTGAAAGCCTTCATTCGACGATATGTAAACCGAGTCCAACTGTCGCATCAAAATATTCATATTTATTCTTGGCGCGTCTTCACTGTTGAACTTTGAGGCCAATCAGGAGTTTTCTCCTCAGGAAATTTAATACACACAGCCTGATGTCTTTTAAAATGTTGGCTTTGAATTACGCAATTACGAGTTTGAATAGGCTCTTGATTAGTATTTACTTCCAAGTGTATTATTGTTTGCAGCGGAGCAGGTTTGTTTTACAAAATCGGTCGGTAACTGACTAATAAAAATTTGCATTTTTCTGATTTAAAAGACACCGGATCTTGGCCAAATTACGTTCAAGTGCAGCTCACGGATCATTTGATAGTCGGCAAGCATGACAGGAAGTCATAAATAACGCAGAATTGGAGGAAGTAATTAGTAAATCATCGTAATATCGGGACTAATTACTTACAATTTTGGTATTGATTTTACCAACTTTGTGCCGATGGCTGTTACCGTTATAGATTGCTATCGTGACACATGGCCATTTTCAGCGCTCTTATTTTCTTTCACATTGGTGGTGAGAGCAAATGTATTTTCATAGCCACTTTCATTCGTCACACAGGTATACAGGGTGTCCGTTTTTCGAACTCCACCATGAGTATCTCAGTTATTATAAGAGATACGAGGTCGGTTAAATTAGGGCAAAGTTGTGCATTTTTATGCTGAACAATAACCCGAAAGAAAATTTGATGTGTCATTTTTAGTTTTTGAATTTTTGAGAAAAATCAAATTTTTTTTATTTTCGTTTTTATTTTTTTAAACGCCTTTTCCAAGGCGTTCTTGATGTCATAGTTACAACACTCAACTTTGGTTTTTGTTATGGACGCCATATTTAATACTTGTATTTTTTTACTTTAAGTCTTTTTGTTCCTGATTACAATGATGTATCACATGATATGATCGAATTTTACATGCGGATTAAAATTAAGAAAAATGCGTTTTTGCAAAGAGTGCTTTGGAAAAAACGTCAAAAATGTTATTTCACAAACTAAATTTTGACAGTTTTGTTTGTCTTGTTTTGTTTTGCGAAGAATAAACTTCTAGCTTATCATGTCGTTTAGTTTTTAAATAAGTAAGCTTGGCGGAAATGTGAACCTTCCAGATCCAAATTCAATTAAACTTCGAAAATCTAGTTTGTTTAAAAACAAAATTGTTGGCGTTTTTTCCAAAGCACTCTTCGCAAAAATGCTTTTTTTTCATTTTGTTCAGTACGTAAGATTCAATCATATCATGTGATAAATCGTTGTAATCAGAAACAAAAACATTTTTCATGGATACAAAAATCGAATATGGTATTCATAAGAAAAAACAAAGTTGAGCGTTGTAACTCTGACATCAAGAACGCCATGGAAAAGACAATGACATATTTAGATTCCTTGTAAAAAGTGCCTGAAGAACGTCCTAGTTAAAAGCGTCTAGTTCTTTTGGTATAAAAACGAAAATTACAAATTTCCGTTTTTTCCAATAATTCAAAAACTAAAAATGACACACCAAATTTTCTTACAGATAATTGTTCAACATAAAAATGTGCAACTTTGCCTTAATTTAACCGACCTCGTATTTCTTATAATAACTGAGATCCCCATGGTGGAGCTCGAAAAACGGCCACCCAGTATTTTAAAAAAATTGAGTTGTTTAGTAAAGTTCGACAAAAGTACTTACCCGTCAATATCTGTCGGTTTAAAATCGCCCTTCCCTAGAAAAGAAAACTCCAAATTATTACACGGAATGTACGAAAAATAGAGTCTTTGTTTTGCTTTTTCCATTACAGGGTAATTTTTTCCGAAATTTTTATCATTTCCTTTAAAGGGTCGGTTTACAGAAAACAAAATTAAAATTTAATTCCGAAAATGCATAAACAAATGTTAAGTTAATCTCGAATTAAATTTGATTCCAATTAAAATGTTTCTATTTATCTACCAGGTGCTCAAAAACTGGCGCACCAACTCAATGGTATGTGGTAGAGAAATGCTTACACGTAAAGATAAAAATAGTAAAAAATTCTTAGTATTAAAGTTATTGATAAATAACGAATTGTAAATAAATGATATGTGGCAACGTTCTATAACAATCGTGATCGCAATAGAATTAGATCAACAATAGAAATAAATTATTTTTGTAACGGTTTCATAGGAAATAATTCCCAGTGTTGGCACATCTGCAACTGTGATTTTTTAATCAATTTTAATTTCTTTAAAATCAAAAAACTGCTAAAGTCTATTAGTAAATTTAAAAATAATTATTCATCATTGTGTTAGGGAACGATTACTTAGTGAGAAACAAAAACATTAAGAAATAATGAAAACTGAAGAAGTTAACAAAATAAGTTTGTAGTTCCAGATTTTTTAAAATATGATTTTAGGATTTTTTTCAAGATTTTTCCCGTAATCTACAAATTCTCAACAACGTACCACTGAGTTGGTGCGCCATTTTTTGAGCACCCTGTATATTATACCATTGGGATTAAAAAAAAAAAAGAAATTGATAACAGAATTACGAAAAATTATGTTTTTTTTAAGTTGGCTACAACTTCTGGTTAATTTATATTTATATTCTTTACTTTTTCTGGCAAACTATACCATTTATTAGACGAAGAGATTTGGACAAATGAAAACACTAAATAGTTATCGAAGTGGACGTAAGAGAATCGATATGTGTAGGAAGACAAAAAATTGTTTATCTTGAATTCCCCATTTATTAGAGTTATTTATTGATCTGCACAAACACGGACTTTTAATTATTTTGCAAAACAAAAAGCTTCTTCCATTTTGTTCTTGTATTTTTTCGTGATCTCTCATTTATGTTTGCAATGTTGTTTTAAACTTGATTGAATAAATCAAGTTGATAAACAGAGGCCGAATTCCGCGCTTAATTAAGTGCAAAAAGAAGCTTTTAACTTATGTATCTGCGAGCAAAATATGGAATCATTCTTTACATTAAACAACAATGCGGCGCAATCTTTTAATTTTTTTTTCAATTAATTAAGTGCATTGCTATAGTTTATAGTTCTGGAAAGCCAAGCCCTTCATAAACGTAAAATGAAACTTCAGTCAAAAGCAGTCCATAAAACGGAATAACAAAAGTTATGCGCACACTGAAAGTAAATAAATCGCATTGTCGGGACGCGTTTCATTCAAATTTAACCTTTTTTAAAAAATGAACAAGTTCATTAAGTACGCACAATAGCATTCGTTCTCCTAGCAGCTGTTTGTAAGTAACGCTTTGTATTTGAATTTAAAATTTTGGCTTCTGTGGCTAATTTAAATACATCACACCAAATAATTTGCGGAAAGCTCGTCAATGCAAATTAAGACAAAAGGAAAAAATTGGTAATAATTCTCTTAGTCATCAAGGAATATATCAAAAGATTATGAAAGTGCATAATTACTCATCTCTTGATGTTAACGTTACAATACATCAAAGCTTTTTTAAGCACTAATGGTGGCAATACTAGCACTGTTCATTACGCCGCCTCGTGCCACTTTTACGCCAACAAAAACAATGGAAAACACGTTTTTCTCATTTAAAGTGTCAAAATGATTTATTTTCATTATGATGTGAATATTCATTATTAAATAACTTCAAAATGATGGTTCCGCCATAAAAAGGATGTGCCCACCATTCAAAAATCCTTCAACTCATCAGTTTAAAAGATTAAAAACCGGTCAAACAAAGGCCTAATTGACACGGATTTTTGCAAAAATTTAAAAATAACTTATTTAAAAACACGCAAGAATTTTTTTGGAGGATGAGTTGAGCTGGAAACTCGTGGAAGTTGTGAATAAATTGTGATTCTAACGTTTATTAAACTATACATAGAAATTTATAATTTATAACAGATTCGACCATGTGTTATTATAACATCATAACATTTAATCTCCCCGTTCAAAGTAAAAGAACTAAATTGTCTTGTAACGTATCAAGAACTTATTGCATGATAGGTGATATTTGTAAAGAGAAAAAGGCTTGAATAATTTGTTATTAATTTAAATAATTTCAAACAAAAACTTCAAGTAAAAACAGTTATATTACTCTGTTTTGTGTTAGTTTTATGTTAGAACCCTGCGACATTGCCGTAGGAATAAAGCCTAAACGACTAATTTTAAATAGAGTTGCCAACGTTGAAACAATTTGACAATTGATTTTAATTCCAGATGGACTTTAGTATTAGACGTTTTTTTGTAGAGACGTTGCTGCCAACCTCTGAAATAAGAAAGTACTAACTCGGGAGCGCATGTTGAACTACGTATCCTCTATCTAAATTCACTCCACAGTGAACACAACAAGTAAAACAATTTCTACATACTGGGTTGTTAACAATCTGCATAAATTTCATTTTTTTTTCAAAAAAATGTGTTGTTCATTTCAACTATAAAATGACACCTGCTTGAATTAATTAATTAACTAATAATTGTTAAGATTTTAAAGGAATAGATGTACCGGGTGGTTGGTTTGAATCACATTCACATGTCGTTTCTAAGGTTGCAACAAATAAAAAAATGTTGTGATTTTGAAAAAACGCATTATTTTAGTCAAAAAATATAAACATCGTGGTATAAAAGCACAAAAATGGAAAATGAAAAAGTCATAGCTTGATAAAGTTAACATTTAAAGTGAAAACTTCCATTCCCAATTGTTACAGTACGAGGTCAGTGACCTCAAACACATCATTTCAGTACCTACAGAATTAAAATAGTACCCCTGACTCCCTGCTTGATTGATTGTACCAAACACCAAACATGACAACAGCAAGAAATATTTCTGCAATTTATGCACAAATTGTGTAATTATTTTTCTGTGTTCTGCCAAATGTCAAATTCGTACGAACCTATACGTCGTATTTCAGTTCATAGTAGAATTTTGCAACCGCGCATTAGAATTTTTTGTAGTGAAATAGAGCTGGGATTTAGTTTAACACAGAATTCTTTTCTTTAACAGTAACTCTCAATTTGTGCTTTATTTTTCACTCCGAAAAATTCAAATGCGCTGTTGCAATTCTACTATGAACTGAAATGGGATATATCAGGTGATTCAAAATTATGTGGCATAATTTTAACCACGAATAACTCTCTACAAATGAGAATAGATAGGACAGTATTTATTGGCCCACCTCAAAAAATAGAAAAATTACAGCTCTTCAAAAATCGGTATGTAAAAATGATTTTTTTGAAATATTTTTGTTATCGTTTATCCGATTTTTATGAAACTTTGCACGTCAAGAGACAAAATGACGCTCTTTGATATGGTGCAAACGAAAGTCTTGAAAAAGCTATAGATTTTCGGTGACAAGGGGGCCTTCCCAGTTTTTGGGTGATAACTCATTTTTTCAGCCTATTAACACGTATTTTTGATGCCAAAAATTGAAAGCCCAATCATTTTTTCATAAAAAAGGTCCTCTTGTTTCATATCGCCAAAATGTACAGTTCTCAAGTTATTTGGGTTTAAACTAAACTCTACACCGCGCTGCAAAACCAAAAAGTATGAATTTTGAGCGTACCATTTCCTTGGAAACAATCCACTACAAATGACATCGCTGTCAATGCTGTCACATTTAATGTCAATTTCATTTAATTGGAAGTAAAATTTGATTATTTCTTGATCATTATAGGAAAACCCACGATTATGTGTTGAAAGAAACAGTGCAGGAGCTGGCATGAGCCATCCCAGCCATCACAACATCATCTGAGAATACACAACAGAAATTTTCACACTGACACACCGTAAAACGATTTTCCATCCAAAGTGTTGTTTGTTTCATTACTTGCATTATAAAACTGCAAACCAAATGAAAAATTAAAACGTTCAGACCGAGAACGTAACCTCAACTGTAGAAAATTATAAAAAAAAATGTTAATAACCATTTGTAGTAGCATATGGTAATTTTTGCTTTAATAGGAAGTTAATTTGTTCCACAGGTTCCAATAACGTACTGTTTAAAGTTTATTTACACTATTTTAAATTACAAGTTAAGAACGTCAAGAACAACTACCACAAATGCACCAAATGCCGCTAGATGGCGCTTGTGCTGTTTTTCGCGGTGCTTCGTACAGCGCGAAAAACTATGGAAATTTCAATAATAAAGTCAAAAACAAAATTGATTTAATTTTTAGAAATGAAACTCTGATTATCCCATACAGTTAAGTCTACTTAGTTAAATAAAATTGATTTAATAGGTTGTTATTGCTCTTCAATAAAAAACAAAGTAGGCTTTGCGTATCTATGGCAATAGACAATTGTTGTTTAAACACGCAATTTTCACTTTCTGGTTTCAGTTTATTGTGTAGTTTTTTTGGTATAAACTTTGTTTATAACAACGGAGCGAAGATTTACTAATGCCGAAATGGCCGACATCCATTTAGTTTTTGGAAGATGCAACGGCAATGCGGCTGCCACCAGAAGGCGTTACATCGAACGTTTTCCCAATAGAAGGGCACCTTCTAGAGGACTTATTCTTGCGATAGATCGAAGATTGCGAGAAACTGGGTCTTTTCGTCCAAGAAATAGAAATGCTGGAAGGCCCAGAGCGGCAAGAACACCGCAATTAGAAGAACGGGTTCTAAATCGGGTGGAAGAGGATCCAAATATTAGTACCCGCGAAATAAGTCGTGGAGAAAATGTTTCTCAGGCTACTATTTGGAGAATTCTTCATGAACAAACTTTGCATCCGTTTCATCGTGTGAAAGTGCAAGAACTTCTTCCCGAAGATTTGGAGAAAAGAAGAATTTTTTGCCAATGGATTTTGGATAACCATGAACAAGATCCTTTGTTTTCCTCACGCATTTTGTTTACAGACGAATCGTGTTTCCACAGAAAAGGTATACTAAACATGAGGAACATGCACGTCTGGGCAGATGCAAACCCGCACGCTGTGTTCATCAATCATACTCAGCAAAATTTTCGCGTTAATTATTGGATGGGTTTTCTTGGGAATCATTTATTAGGCCCATGGAGATTGCCCGATATCCTCACTGGCCAAGAATATCTAAATTTCTTGGAAAACCACCTGCCAGAGCTTCTTGAGGATGTGCCTCTCGCCGAAAGAGTAGATATGTGGTTTATGCAAGACGGTGCTCCACCACATTTTGCTATAGACGTTCGCCAGTGGTTGCAGCAAAACTTTGCTGCAAGATGGATCGGAAGGGGAAATGAGGCTCCACATTTCTGGCCCCCAAGGAGTCCAGATTTAAATCCTTTGGATTTTTACGTGTGGGAAACGATCAAACAGGAGGTGTACAGAACTCCTGTAGAAAACCTCGAAGATCTGGTGGCGCGTGTCAACAGAATAACAACAGATATGAAAAATTCACCTGCTACATTGGAACGAGTCCACCAAAATTTTTTGAAAAGAGTTCGTGCATGTTTGGAGGCTAATGGTGGCCATTTTCAGCAGTACCTGGATTGAGTAGTTTTGTTGTTTATTTCATCCAAATGCCCTTTTTAGGGCTATAAAAAATTTCAACACAATGAAAAAGTGTTTCACCATTAATGAGTATAAACACAATTTAATATTTTGCAATTATTCAACAATCAATTCCATTTCTAAAACCAAAGAGCATAATATTTGAGTCATAACTGGTAGACATGTATTTAAATCAAGACGCCAGAAATAAGTATGATCAATATTTTTTAGACGTTGTGACTTTATTATTGAAATTTTCATAGTTTTTCGCGCTTTACGAAGCACCGCGAAAAACAGCACAAGCGCCATCTAGCGGCATTTGGTGCATTTGTGGTAGTTGTTCTTGACGTTCTTAACTTGTAATTTAAAATAGTGTAAATAAACTTTAAACAGTACGTTATTGGAACCTGTGGAACAAATTAACTTCCTATTAAAGCAAAAATTACCATATGCTACTACAAATGGTTATTAACATTTTTTTTTATAATTTTCTACAGTTGAGGTTACGTTCTCGGTCTGAACGTTTTAATTTTTCATTTGGTTTGCAGTTTTATAATGCAAGTAATGAAACAAACAACACTTTGGATGGAAAATCGTTTTACGGTGTGTCAGTGTGAAAATTTCTGTTGTGTATTCTCAGATGATGTTGTGATGGCTGGGATGGCTCATGCCAGCTCCTGCACTGTTTCTTTCAACACATAATCGTGGGTTTTCCTATAATGATCAAGAAATAATCAAATTTTACTTCCAATTAGATGAAATTGACATTAAATGTGACAGCATTGACAGCGATGTCATTTGTAGTGGATTGTTTCCAAGGAAATGGTACGCTCAAAATTCATACTTTTTGGTTTTGCAGCGCGGTGTAGAGTTTAGTTTAAACCCAAATAACTTGAGAACTGTACATTTTGGCGATATGAAACAAGAGGACCTTTTTTTATGAAAAAATGATTGGGCTTTCAATTTTTGGCATCAAAAATACGTGTTAATAGGCTGAAAAAATGAGTTATCACCCAAAAACTGGGAGGGCCCCCTTGTCACCGAAAATCTATAGCTTTTTCAAGACTTTCGTTTGCACCATATCAAAGAGCGTCATTTTGTCTCTTGACGTGCAAAGTTTCATAAAAATCGGATAAGCGATAACAAAAATATTTCAAAAAAATCATTTTTACATACCGATTTTTGAAGAGCTGTAATTTTTCTATTTTTTGAGGTGGGCCAATAAATACTGTCCTATCTATTCTCATTTGTAGAGAGTTATTCGTGGTTAAAATTATGCCACATAATTTTGAATCACCCGATATAATCCATTCACGATTGTTTTAAACACGCAGTGGGCCTAGATATATTTTTGTTACGTTGGCTTCAGGTCCTGTCAGGTACTGTCTTTATGACGTTTTTTTGTCAAAGATTCGCCTTGTCAGTTTAATTATTCCTTTAAATGCCGAATGTAATTTCTGTTAATACGTATACGTGTATCAAAAGGTGTTTTGAGGAATACCAGAAAGACAGACCGGACCTTTTTACAAAATGATAATGAGTAGAATAACAATAAATAACGAATTCAATTAGGGTTGCCACCTGAATTATTTTTCAGCCCCGGACACCAAAGAAAATATATAGGAATAAATAAATAGGAATAATAACAACAATAACTTAATTGTTATTACAGTCAAATTTCTGGTAACTATCGTATATCTATAATATGTGATTAATGAGTTACTTGACTTCTCGTTTGTATTTCTTGAAATTTTTACTTAGTTTAATAAAAATAAATTTCACAATAAATAATAATAATAATAATTTCGTAATAAACAAAGTAAAAAATTAAACTTATTTTCACATGTTACAGAATTATATAAAACAATAAACTATAAGAAATATGACAAAAAGCAATATAAAAAATAATTACTGAAAACAAGCAAAAAAAGTAAGCCACCTTTCCAAATCTATTGTTTTAGTAAAATTATATCCGCTAATACGTGTGAAAAGGGTGAATTTATTATAAAATTTATCACTGATCAATTTTTGGGAGTTATATACATTTTTCCCGAATTTTTCCAATTCTTCTCAAATTTTATTTAAGAAAATGATTCAAAATAGTGAAAAAGGCTAGCTTCCAATCAAAATATTTAGAGATGTAATAAACGTGTCGTAGAATTTCCAAAATTCTTCGTTAATTTTTATTTTAGACACAACACAATTATTGTCCGGTTTTACATTTGATCCGGATACCGGACATATCGTCTGATATCCGGACTGTCCGGGTGAAAACCGGACAGGTGGCAACCCTAAATTCAATTATTAATTTAAAAAATGAAGAAGACTGACAACAGTGCTTGGTTGTCATCAATTATAACCTAAAATAAATTTCTTATGACAACTCACAGTACTGCCAAATAAAATGCCAGATTTTCATAGATAGTCCGAATTTGAAACAATCGTGAACGGTGTATAGATTGAATCTTGCTCAAAAATTTTTATGACTTATCGGGATAAGCTGATGGAATGGACTATAGAATGATTCTCATCTAGTCGTCTGTGAAATGCCGTTTTCTGAAACTAATGACAGGCTAATATTACCATTCTTCATTTATTAACTCTCCAATTCGGAAATAAGCTTTGTTTTCTTGCACAGTTGCATTTTAACAATATTTTTAAAATTAATTAATTGACAATTTGTGAATTTCACAACTGACAGTTTTGACATTTATTGACAGAAAATTCAATTGAACAGAGCGGCACACACTTTTTTACATGTAAACCAAAAATATAGTGTACTACATTTGGATTTGGAATTTATAAAACATGTAACTTACCTGAAAGTTTTATTAAATAAGAACAAAGTTTTATTCTTTGTTGCTTTAATTTTGGTGGATGCGTGTTAAGTCACTTTGAGATTTAAAAAATTAGTGAAAAAGAAAAAATCTCAAAATATAATAATTTGCCAAGTAAGCAAATATGCATGTAGCGAGTAATAATTTGTTTCCCGCTTTATACCAAATTGCATCGGTTAGAAAATTGTACAGCGATAACCGTTGGTTACGCTTAGTTTTCCGGTTCCCGAAATTGAATATAAGCCAGCTAAAGTATAGATAGTTCGCGCAAGGTATCTACTGAGCAACCATTTATGTGGAACCATAAAGTAACTTATATTGCGGAGACATTGTAGAAAACATCTGTATCTTATATCTTTACGATTTATTTTACACAGAATCAATAAACGAGTTAAACCGTCACTGCCCTAAAGAACAAAAGACATATAAAAGAAACAATATAAACTTGCGGGAGGTTTCAGCTCATAAGCGTTATCTTTGTTATAGAGGCCTTGTACAAGAGCCGTCTTTCGTAAAAAATACGTGAATATGTCTTTTTTACGAGGCGAGATAAGATTCTAGTTCGGCAAAAGTCCTAAAGTAGTATTGTAAAAGGTGACGAACTTACGGGCGAAGCAGCATTTTTCGGTTCGGACGGCATATACACACCCACATATGAGCAGAAGGAAGGTTACGAGGAGTCCTCCCGTCAAACTGACAAGTGTACTCATTTGCAAGGGTTCTGGAACAAAAAAGACGTAAATTTTATCAAAAGGTAGCATTAATTCAGGACGTAATTCATTTATGGAGATCAACGAGTCATTTTTAAAAATAAAACAACCAAATTATGACCTACGCTGCTAAATTTTATTCAATATTTACCCGGATTTAGATTTGTTATTTCAGTTGCGTGTTCGTGGTGTAAACATTAACGGATTTTTGTTTTAAAATTGGAATTAAATTCCACAGCCTAATCGCTGTTGAAAAATTATCGCATGGTTTTCGAGGACAGGTCTTGCCCTAATTTAAGGGAGAGAGACTTTTTAAGATAATAATAATACGTATACCTTTTGGAGACATTTAATTAAAGCCAGTTCTTAACTTCAATACTCGCAATTTCGAATAAATTTTATACGGCACCACTCATAATTAAACTTATGCCTTGGGGGTTTCCAGCATTTTGCAGCGTCGGCTAATTGAATGGATTTAATATATTCTATTTAGACTGATTTATGAGACTGATTTAATGCCGTGATATTTTCATATAATCGAAACGTCAAATTTAATTTAATTACAGCGAAAATCGATATTACCTAATCAAGAACTTCGCAAATGGCTGTTTCCCAACTTACCATTTACGTAGAGTTGTACAGCATGTCGATCAGTTCCTCGATCATTTTCTACAGCTAGGTAATACGCTCTTGAATCAGTCGCTGAAGCATCTTTGATGTGCAGAGTGGCCAAGTAGCAGTCTTCGCGTTCTTCTTGGACCACCTCATCGACTTTGTATCGGCCTAAATGAATAAAAGAAAAAGTAGCGAAAGTTCTGGTAATATTCCTCTGCAAATTGGTACTTAGCAATAATCAGTTAAGTCCCACACAAGGAAAATATTTTTAAAGATAACGAGCAATTTTGTTGATGTAAATGAAAAGCCATATTTTTAACTGTGTTTTGGATTACTCGAGTTATTCGAAGGCAGTTTTTATCAAAATTTGCTACACCTCTGCACCTGGGTAATTGGTAATTAATAGCGAAAGCCTATATGTATCTTTCCTTCAGTGCGTTTAAAATTGGAAAAAAGAAAAAAAAAGCAAAAAAAGAAATCCAATTTCTAAATGGAACGCTCCAGTTTTTGATTTCATTAATAAATGAAAAACAGTTTAATTCTGCATCGATAGATAACATTTCCTATACCTGTATGTGAAACTGATAAATGGTAATTTTCAAGTTAAATTGTTTTTTTTTTGATATTTTAACTAACGTATAAGGAATTGTAGAAAAATTCTGAAAAAATTCAGATGCATGAAGAGAAACAAAGTATTTATTTGTTAAGCGCTTTTGAGAAATACTTAGTAAAAAATATATAAAAAAATGTTTTTTTAAAAAAGCTTTTATTTAAAAGATGCACTAAAAAGTAAAAAATAATGTATTTCAATCACAGGAGAATATTTTTTCTTACAGGTTAAAATTATAAAATTTATAAACGTTTTGGGAGACTGAACAAAGTAATTCTGTAATGCCGTAGTTTTATAACTTCCAAAGCATTTATAAATTTTACATTACATTAGAATACATTATTTTTTACTTTTTAGTGCATCTTTTAAATAAAAGCTTTTTTTAAAAAACATTTTTTTATATATTTTTATTTTTTGCTTTTTAGTCTTTATTTATTGCATAGATTTATTGTTATTACACTGTGCATCTACCGTGACGTCCAAATGACCAACATACCGTCTATGTCGGCATAAGTAACGGTATGTACAAATCGAGAACCCCTTTGTAAACATAACCTAAAATTTTAAAACCCCATTTAACACCTTTAGGGGGTAATTAACTATATAGAATTGCATTGTCACGCCGATTACGTAAGCATGTTAAATTTCATTTCATTGCGACTACAGGAACCCTCTCAAATTTACAAATCGAGAATAACTCCTTTGTAAACATAACCTAAAACTTCAAAACCCCATTTAACCCCTTTATGGGGTATTTAACTACATAGGATTGCATTGTCACGCAGATTAAGTAAGTATGCAAAATTTCAATTCAGTGGGACATCGGGAACCCTTTCAAATTTGGCTCCGAAAAAATAACTGACAGACAGATAACATTATGAGTTGAATAAAAGCTTTTAAAAATATACTTTTAACAAACTTATCTTGTGTAGTCTAAATTCACACTAGAGTTTACACGACGAAAATAATAATTAGATTAGACCAATAACGGACAATATTCTACTGAATAATAACTGAATAATAATAACTAATAACTTTAATAACTCTTTTGGCTGCTGATTGGTAAATTACACATTTTATACATTATTTCTCATTAACGATTACGAAAACAAGATTTTCGTAGTAACTGTTAGTTATGGCGTGCTCAAATCTCTTAACTAAACAGTAAATGACTTAATACTTCTCAGCATTCTTCCAATAACCTTAGGAACATATTGGATACTTAAATGAAATGACGGTTCGTAAAAGCAGAGTGTTCGTAGTTCAACCGGAAAATGAAGCTTTCTCCAGCGTACACGGAAACTTTCGATACAACAAATAAACCAAAACAGTATAAAAATAGCATTCGATACAACAAATAAACCAAAACAAAAAATAGCAGGGGTTGTTGCACATATTAATTTTTTCCACAATTTTATCAATAAATGAGCGTCAGACAGCCCGATGAGTTGGGACGTAAGAAAATAAAACTTTCGAGAAATATTAAAAAAGTTTTCGCACATCATCTTCTCTGTAATATATTTATCAAAAAAGTTTGAAAGGGTTCAGACGTTTCTTAAAAAAATTATCCAACTTTAAAAAAATTCTTGGGGTTGTGAAATATTGAAAAATAGAGGCGTGTTTGTGGACGTTACTTATCCAGCGTATTATGCTATATCGGAAATCCTTAAGGCAAATATTTCATTATTTGATTCGGATTTCCTGCAGGGCTCCCTGATTTATTAGGTTCGATATCGTGTGTGGTTAGGACAAGATGGTGTGCGATTTCACAATGCAGGTGTTGCGACGAAATTTCCTAAATTGTTCGCACACTCATAATATTCCCCACAAAGAAATCCGGATCTGGTGTTATTTGTCCCCTTTTTAGAATATCACAAAGAAAAGTCGGAAAAAAGTTGCCAACATTGTTTAAGAAATCACGTAATTTCTTGTTTGTCATCTGCTTATATTAAAAAGTTAAAGTGAAAAGACATAGATTCCACTTTCGGTGACATCCGATTTATTTTTTTATCCAAACGGAAAATATGTTGCAACATGAGCCAAATTAAACTTTCGAAAATAAGCACTTAATATGAAATGTCAGGAATCGGGCGCAAAATTGCAAAACAGACACTGAAACTGATATTGCTTTAGTGGGAATTTATTTCACGTGCGGTTCGCGAGCTAATTCTACATCAAGGATCAATTTGCAATAA
This sequence comes from Tribolium freemani, assembly GCA_939628115.1. NCBI lineage: Eukaryota > Metazoa > Arthropoda > Insecta > Coleoptera > Tenebrionidae > Tribolium > Tribolium freemani. The sequence goes on along the minus strand of OW626785.1, from coordinate 9,404,986 downwards.
CCGTAACAAAGAACAAAGATTAAAATTCAAACACATTGTAACTGTTGTTGCGCATTTTATTGAACCTTTTTGAAAGTTGAACATGTCGTTATTAAACAAAAAGCTATTCCAGCTCGAGAAATTACACCTAACGATTCAATTACCAAACTTAAAATGTAATTATTTAACACAGCAGACCTCTGCGTATTCGCTTAATTTAATATGAGACGAGTTGATGTGCCTTTCGAGTTGTTGACAACAGAAATGGGAAAGACAAATTATATGGTATCCTGTTCCACATCAACCCACATTTCATATTAATCAATGAAAGGACTCTACTATGAATAGAAATGTGACCCAGACTAGATTAAAATTTACCTCATATAGGTGAATAGAAAATGAGGTCTTTGCGAAACCTAGATCAAGCTCTGCAAATGTGAATTTTGTTCGCAAAAACGGTAATAAAAACTATTCTTTATGAAACTTGAGGAATATGTTGCAGCAGTTTGTTGCAGTGTTGCCCAAGTTTTTAGAAGCTTATTGCAGCAAACATCGATAAAAAGGCCGAAGCTTCAGAATAAATTGGTTCAAGTGTTAACACAAATTTTAGTTCAATCAACTGCTTCTAACAGAGGTTTACTTTACATTGAATCATGAATTTTATTATTAACAAGGGAATATTTAAACTCGCTGGGACACCCTAATTACAACAACAAAAAAATAATTATTTGACGTTGAAATGAGGGAATTAAAAAAACAATTATAAATTTTCTTGCAACGTTTCAAGATTTTATTATCAAAGGTCAAACTTATCAAGTAAAAAATGGGAGAAAACAACACATTTGAACTTGTTGGTTTCTTAGACTCAATTATTACTACGTTTTCATGAGGATTCAAATCGATTTGAATACGGATCCAACTCATGAAAACCCCTTGACTTAAACGTATTGAGATCGATTTAAGTCCAAGGTCGATTCACCAAAATTTGGGATCGTATCGAGATCGAATCGAACCTTTTTCATGAAAACGGAGAATTTCTAAAAAAGCTTGGCTTGTTGGACATTAAACCTTGTACTATCACTAACTAAATCACTGAATGAGTTAAATTCATTGTAAATCCTTAAAACATTTCTTTTAGAAAGTGTTCACAGTTGAATTTAAGTTGTACTTCCAGTGACAACTGACAGATAAAATTGTCAAAATTTTAAATCCAGATTTAAAACTTGTCATGAACACACGTTTGAAATTGGATACCAAAACAGTTTTCAATTCGAATTGAAATCTTCATGAAAACGTAGTAATTGATATGTGGGGCATTTCACGTGAAACGGACAACGAAAAAAAAATGCGACAACCTGAAATTCGGTTACAATTGTTCTCTTAAAAAGTATAAATGTAAATACGTGATGATTTTTTTGTGAGCGACTTATTTAAAAAGTTATTGACTTCTGAAAATTGACCAAATATTAAGCATAACGTTTTTCTATAACTGTTATTCTAATAAAGCAATGAATAACAAAATATTTAAAATGGTGCTTTATGTGGAAAATTGACTGTTCATTTTAACTCTAAAATCAGATTTGAAATTTAAAATATTTTTCGTCTAGAAAATCGGAAGTGAAGTTTCAAATCGGAATTTTGGTAACTTCGACCATTTTTTTTTAATTATTTTTATTTCAAAAATAGCTTAAAGTAAATAAAGTTTACACTATATGTCGCAAAATGAGATCTCTATTCGTTTAGGAGATATAGTACTTAATGTATACAAAAGCGTGTAATATTTCTGACGTAAACTGGCCAATCACGTACATTAAGTACAGTATCTCCTAAATGAATAGAGATCCCATTTTGCGACTTATAGTGGAAAATCTATATATTATATGCTATTTTTTGCAATAAAAATAATTGAAAAAAAAATGGTCCAAGTTACTAAATTCGGATTTGAAACTTCACCTCCGGTTTTCTATACGAAAAAAATTTCAAGTTCCGAATCTGATTTCAGAATCAAAAAGGACAGTGAATTTTTAATATAAAGCACTATTTTAATTATTTTGTTATGTATTAGTTATTTAGATAATAATTCCCAAAAAGTTTGAATCTCATATATCGTCAATTTTTTAGAAGTCAATAACTTCACAAATAAGTCTCATACAAAATATTTACAATCATGCTTTCTAAGAAAACAATTATGCAGAATATGACCGAAATTCATGTTGTTAAATTTTTTTCGTTGGCCGATTATTCACGTGAAATGCCCCACATGAGAAAGGTTATAAATAAAAAAGAGTCTATATTGAGATATCCATTTAATTAAATTGTTTAATTAAATTTTATTTTAAATTTAAATTTAAGTTTAAATTTAAAATTTATTTTAATTAAATGGATATCTCAATATAAACTCTTTTTAATATACCTTTTTCATATTTCATATTTTTCATATACAGAGTGAGTTTAAAATAACGCATAAAATTCGTAATTCTTTTATTTTTCAAAAATAAAAAAAATGCAAGAACAGGTAACATAGCATTTTAACTGAGTTCAAATTTGACCCGACTGGATCAGTCGTGGCGGCCAATACCTATGGCGGCGCCATGACGTCGTCCCAGATTTTTTTTAAAACGATATTATTTTTCTTGTATACTAGTAAGTAGAAGCCCTACTAATAGTCCTTTACAACTGCACTACTTTTTTAAAATGTGGATGAACCAAACGGTTAAAATTTATTTTTGAAATCATCATTATAAAGTAACGTATAAAATTCATACATATTTCTTTTATTTTTCAAAAATAAAAAAAGGTAAAAACAGGTAACTTAGCATTTTAATTGAGCTCAAATTTGGAAATTTGGATCAGTCATGGCGGCCAATATGGCGGCGCCATCACAGAATTTTTTAAATGGCACGATATGATTTTTCTTTTATAATTAGAAGCTTTACTAATAGGCTTTATAACTGTACTACTTATTCTGAATGTGGATTAAGTGAACACGAAAAAAAAATTAAAATTTTCAGTAGGTTATAGCCTAATATACGTAGATAAGAAGTAAAAAATTCATATGAATTAGACGCTATGACTAATCCAGTTAGATCAGAATTGAGCTCCCTTAAAATACCAAGTTACCTGTTTGTGCATTTTTAGTTTATTTTAGAATAATAACCAAAATATGAATTTTATTATAAAAACTTCAAAAAATTTTTTCCGCGTTCGGTTCACCCACATTCAAAATAAGTAGCACAGTTGTACTAATTTTGAAAGAAAATGCGACGTTGGCGTTTTTATAGTTTTGAAACAGCTATTAAAAGCCTATTAGTAGAGCTTCTAAAGATACAAAAAAAGGTATCGTTCCATTTAAAAAATTCTTTAATGACGTCATGACGCCGCCATATTGGTCGCCATGACTGATCCAGTCAGGGAAAATTTGAGCGCAATTAAAATGCTAAGTTAACTGTTTTTGCATTTTTTTATTTTTGAAAAATAAAAGAATTACGAATTTTATGCGATACTTTAAACTCACTTTAACTAAATTAACAGTATTTAAATGTGACCCAAATTTCTTTGTCTAAGATTGCTGAACAAAGCACACATTTTGAAGTTTTTTATCTCATCGAAAACTCCCAAGATTGAGCTATGCCACAGCTGGTGTTTGTTTGTCACGATGTCCTAAAAGAACATTACCATAACCCTATAAAAAAAGGTTCTTCCGGAGTAGATCAGGAATCGACAAGAACTTTGTAGTCAAGATTATTAGAAATCGTAAGGTTACCGTCTCCGTCAACAGACTCAACGCAGCTTATAACGGATATCCACACTGCCAACGACTTCGACAGTCATCAAGAAAATACCGGCAACCACTATCACACAAGATCAAGCAGAAGCGTTCCTTTCCCAGACCTTATACGAGGGCGGAAGTGGGCCTTCCGTGATTATGAGAATCACTGGCGTCATTGGTTTTAATGCTTTGTATTGCCGCTATAAAAGCTTTCTTTCCCAGAGAATGTTTCAAGTCAAACTCAATGTGAAAATCGGACAAAAAACAACGAAGACAAATATTTTATATGTTATATAATTTAATAAAAGTCTTGACAATAAGAGAATTTTTAACTAAAAAGTTGCCGTAATAATTACTTGAAGAGTTATGCCAGTTTTCGCGTAGACATTTCTTGGCCCTGCTGTGTGTTCGAATTGCCTCGCTGATACCCAAACAGGCTAAATCCGGTGTTATCTGATTCCAGAGATTCGTCCTGTTCATAAATATGACGCATTAAACTTTGTCGGTGGTTTAAGGGCAAAGTTATAAAAGCATGTGTGGGATTACAGTGTATTTCCCACTTCTTAGGATCTAAACGACCTTCTATAACTTTATCTGCCGTTGATCGTCCCTCTTATTGCAGTTCGACTACGCTAACTTTCCACATAACCGTACAAAATAATTTACTTAATTTTTGATTGAAAATTTATTATGTATGAGAACGTCAAAAGGGCCAAAATTTAAAAATGAAAATAGATAACGCCCGGTTCGCAAACGTAAAGTCAATATTTGGAGCTAATCTCGGGATGTATTAATTTGAAAGGTATCTGCAAGCCTTTGATGATGTTAACTTTATTAGGCACTAGGCGCTCGCCTATAAAACTTGCATTTTAAACAGGCTCTCAAATGATATTTTATTCGTGATTACAATATTTTGTAAAAGAGCACCGAAATGAGGTTTTTTATCAGTGCATTCTTACCCATCTCAGAGCCGGCTTCCAAGCGAAGCGAACCCCATTCCCAAGCAACTATTCGAGGCCTGGGATCGGCACAAACTACCATACTAAGATCTGCGAGCTCGCCCTTCTCCACGAACACTTCTGGTGTCGCTGATTGTCGTAATACTTGGGGTGCACCTAGAAACAGTGGAACCAAAATTCATTTATAGCGTGTTACGATTATTGAAATTAAGGGCGTTGATACCATAATCTTAATAATCATCGTTTTACTGAAACATTTCAGGCAACGTAAACTGGTTATTGCAAATTTAAAGTCGCCTAAAACCGTTTGGAACACATTTGCCACAATAGCAGATTTGAGCCGTATTTAATGTTTTTACACGAATTTCTTTAACAATAGATATTTTCAAATAAAAAGTTTAGAAAGTGATGAGAGGACGGTTGTTAAAGTCATTTAAAACAAAATTGATGATAATAAAACAATGCTTGTATTTGAAAATTAATAGTTTTTACCTTAAATTTATTTTATAAACGCTTTCTTGAAAGAAATTTTTTTTATTTAAATTTAAAGCTACGTTCTCTCCAAATATTTCGTGTTGTTACATGCACGTTAAAAATGGTGGATGCGCCGAGCTAATATTAATTTCTTTTTAGATAATACAGTGAAACTCGGTTATAACGAACACCCCAGGGACTTCAGAATTTGTTCGTTATAACCGAACTTATGGAGTAACTTTCAAGTTAAATGAGTTCTAAAGTTTGAAATAGATACAGGAAATAAAGTATTAATCTATTTTATTAAGAAAGATACATAATTATTAGCTGTTTCAAAACTATAAAAACGCCAACGTCGCATTTTACCGAATAATTTTTTTAAATAAGATTGATAAAATTGTAAAATAGTTATTAATGATTAGATCTCTCATTGAAAGTATAAATTACATTAGCTATTATTTTTTTGAAGTGCATGAATAATTTATAAGAGCCAATTTTGAGAGAAAATGCGACGTTGGCGTTTTTATAGTTTTGAAACAGCTAATACATAAGGTAAACATATGATAGTATGGCAAATATTTAATCTATTTATTAATGTTTATTGTTTCCTAGAACGTAACAAAAGTACACGTCCGTACGTTATAACTTATAACCGAGTCGTAGAACGCCTTTTTGTTTAAAAATTGGACGTTAAAAGCGAGTGTTACTTTGTTCGTTACAACCAAACCAATTTCTTACTAGAAATGCATTCAGAAGGCCCAAATTAGCTTATTAGACAATTTTTTTGAGAATTTTTTGAAAACTTTTTTAAAATTGACCAAATTGTTTTTAAAGTAATATACTTGTAGACTTTTCAAATTTTTTTAAATTGGCTTAAAATTGGTGAAGAAGTTAGTTAAATCTGACGTGTTAATCATAAATATGTACAATTATGTGACCTGAGACAGTTAAAAATATTTAAAAATATCCCAAAAATTCCCAAAATTGTGCTTTTTAGACCCTCTCGTATTTTTTCTCTCATAACATCCGAACGGAACGTATCTGGCTCATAAAATTTACTACACTTAAAGATTTTGGACTGCTCTATGGATTTCCGAAAACCGCAATCGCATATCTCTTTACGTTTTCGACATAAAAATTTTCAGACTAAGTAAATTCTAAATCTAAATAAATTATGATATCTCAATGAAATTTCAGATACTCACTTAATTTGAGCTGCTCTTTAAAAATTTGTTGGCAATTTCTATGGTTGAGGCCCGGGGGCGGCGGGGACGGTACCCGCCGCTCCTGAAACACTCCTTATAGGGGTGGCAGCGTGGAACTAAGTCCAGAAATGGATTCAGAAGGCTTAAATTAGCTTATATAAATTTTTTCAGAATTTTTTGAAAACTTTTAAAATTGCCCAAATTTTGTGGATTTTTCAAAATTTTTCAAATTGGACAAAAATTGCTGGACAGGTAATATCTGATGTGCTGATCAAGCATATGTACAATAATGTGACCTGAGACTGTTAAAAATATTAAAATTTAATTCCATAACAATGCTTCTAACTCTCAAAATCGTGCTTTTTAGACACTATTGTATTTTTTCTCTCATAAGTTCCGAACGTAACGTATTTGGCCCATACAATATTTATATACCATACCATATTTATAGATTTTGAACCGCTGTATAGATTTTCGAAAAGCGCAAACGCATATCTCTTCTCATTTTCGAAATAAAATTTTTCAAAATCAGACTAATAAGAATTTTGCGAGTCGTAACAGGTTGTGACTTAGTGGTATTCCTTTTGGTAGATTATTTTAATCATTCTAAATAACTTTAGTTATAAAAACACAGATAGATTTAAAAAAGTTTAAATGTCAGCATCAAGAAGTGATAATAAGTGGAAGTAAATCTTGTATAATGTCCCGAAATGTTCTTTTGCTTTCACATCATTATAGAGAATTTCTAGCACATTTAGTGGGTTCAAGTACACGATGTAAATCATTTAACGTATTCCAAACTCAACATCTTAATCTTGGCAATATTATTACTCCAACCACTTTACAAAAAATTAATTACAAACTCAAAGTTTCTATTTAACGGAGTTTCAGTTTAAAATGGAAGTGCAAGTATTATCATTCATTTTTAATGTACGAGAAAATTTCAGTTAGCATGTAAATTAGTTGTTCATAAGTCTCTTATTTTATATGCACAAAATGCTTGATTAAGTTTCTGACCCTCAACTTATAATTCAAGAAGGAGATAGAAACTTAACACGCTGGTTAAATTATAAAAAAGTTCATTCGTGTTTTGTTGTTAGAAAAGTTTTGTTACTAAAGTTTAAACAATCGTAACACTCGTAAGTCACTTTAAAACCCAATGATTCACAGACCAAGCAAATTTTAGTGACTTTATTGTTTTACAAATCTCACCTGACTGATTAGATATTGTGTATAAATTGTGTCGTATTCCGTTCAGATTTTTGACGTCGTATAATGGAAACAGATTTAATTTAAAACCACGTATTGCTTTGTTCCATTTCCGATTGAAAACACTCGTAAATCTTGCAACAATACGTGTGGCTCTTATTATAAATTGCGGTTTGAATTATGATTACTTAGAATATTGGTTGTAGCAAGTGCAAGTGTTTGTATTCCATTAGGTGTGTGTGACAAGAAACGTAATATAGTGACAACGTGACAATACGTTAAACACTCGTATCTTTGGTCATTTTTCACAACGGCACTAAACATAAATATATAAACATTGCGACGCCTTATTGTTGGGAAGAAAATCGATTCAGGCCGGGATACAATAGTATCATTTTAGTAATAAACTGATAAAATATGGAAGTTAGCGAATGGAGAATACACCGCGAATTTACACATTTGCACATCGATATCCAATTTAGGAATAAAGGTATCGCACAGAAAACCACGTATTGCCTGAATAAATTACCCGCCTCTGTCTCAACATATACACAGTCTGGTTGCAATAAAGGCACGGAATATTCGGCGGATTGTGCGATGGATTGTGTTTGCTAATAGACGAACAGAAAATAGAAAAATCAAATAAAAATCTAATCATGTCTCAACATTTACCCTACTTTGCATAAGAAAATGTATCCCAATTTTCAAAGCTTTGAATCAGACTTACAAACGACGAAGTTTTATGCCTTTGATCATGCCATATCTAGTCGCAATAGCTGCTTCAGATTTTTGCATTATTTCAAAATTGATTCCTCGTTCACCTTCTGGTGCACATTAATTCAAATTGATAATAAATGTGACGGATTTCATGAATTCTACGGTGGCACCAAAAATTTCCGTTGGGATTTTCCAGGCTTACATTTTAATTATCCGAGTATTTGCCGTTCTTGTCAAAATCCAGACGCAAAAAGAAATTGGGTGGCGTATAATTGGAATTCATCATGGAAAAGTCGCAAGACGAGTAAACGGGATGTTAGTAATCCCACCGAGTTCGGTTTGAAGCAAGTACTTGACGGTAATTACAACCAAATAAAGAAGTGCTTGCTAGAAGATGTGTTTCAATCTTAAGCAAGTAACTGACAATCTAGTTAAAATCGATCCGATGATTTGAAACAGCTTCTCACACTTTTAGTTGCGAGAGTATGTTTTATTGGACGTCTACACCAACAGCTGTCTCTCCGTTAATTGAGTTTAATTTGTCTGTTCTTTACCAAACTTTTGTACCACATTTAATTTGTTCGAGAAAAAATTAAACGCCAGCACGGAATGAAGTGGCGACAGGGTTCGGGAAAATTGCTTTCACACGTTGTCAATTACGCGTGAAAATTTATTTTATTTTAATTTTAAACACTGAGTGCTCTGATTTAAGAAATCTCATAATTTTTGTGTTTTTATTCAAAACTGTTTAAACTCTAGTCAAAAATAAAATTTCACTTTTTATTGGTACGTAATTTTGATTAAATGAATACTTGATTCAAATATGAAAGACCCAATAAATCCTCTGATTCTTATTAACACGAGTGCATATTCGTAAATTAAAAGAAATGCATTATGAATTATAATTTGAAGAAATCGTAATATTTGCTCATTGATAGTATGATGATGATTTAATTAAAATGGAAACGTCGCTAATAATATAAAGTTTAGTTTATTCCCTGCCCTAAACAACCAAAAACAATTTCTTCCGTCAAAATATTTGCAAAAGCACAAATGTCAATCCAAAATGTACAGGAATATGTTGACTTTTAACTAGTGCATTTAATAGTATATTATTTAACGAGTTTGAGTGTAAATCGGACGCTTTATTTCACGAGTGGATTTTTAAACGTCGAGTGATAGCGAGAGGTTTATCATCCACGAGGTGAAATAAGTGAACTGATTTACACGAAAACGAGTTGAATACAACATTTTATTCTTCGAATTAGACTTAACAAGGCTTAAAATTGCTTTAAATCTGTTAAAAATAATCTGACGTTTCGTATTGAGAAATGCCAAACAGTTGTCAAAACTTCCTTACACAGGCGAAAAACCGTAAATTTTGACATTGCCAAAGAATAAAATCTCTTATATTATTCTACGTTTTTAGTGATGGAATTTATCACAACATATATTAAAATTAGGCCAAGAAATCTTTCATGCATTTGGGCCGAAAAATCTAAATCGAAAATTTATAAACGCAATACCCCTTACATTATGTCTTTTACCAAACTAATTCTCTATGAAAAAGCAGAAAAAAATTGGTTGACATCATCTGTCCCCTATCACTTATTTAATTGTTTCAAAAATTATTTTTTATTTTCTTAAATGGGGTTTTAATAAATACATAATAATTAGTTTAATTTATTAAAAATGAGATAAAAGTAGCCTTTAGTCAACATTCTTTCTGCTCTTTAATCGTTTTATACCAGTCATCATTTTTTGTAGAATAATTCACACACATAATTAATAGCAGAATTATTACAGAAACCACATATTAAAAATATTCGAGAATTTACAGAACAAGCGATTAATTTTGAAGCTACTGATTAAAATGAATAAACAAATTAGAAAAAAGTTACATTATGTCACCACTGTTCTATCAAAGGTTATTAACGAAGAGCTTGTAACATTTAGAGGAAGTGTAAATACTTTGTCTTCAGAATTTTTTAGTGTTCCATTTTACAAACTAGCCGTAAAACCATGTATAAAGCTTACAACTGAAGAATCGAATTCTGTCATAGACCAAAAAGTACGAGATGGAGTTACTACACTTCGAGTAAAATTATATGTGATTATTCCATTTTTTTGGGCAGAAGAATAAGTACTAAATCGCTCGAATATTATAATTATTGTTTCTTAAATTGTCGCTTGTTTCAAAATATTGTTTTTTTAATTAAATTAAATTAATTCAAATATGCACTTCAATTTTGCAATTTTGATTTCAAAATTTAAAAATTTAGCATTTACCATTTGGTAGAGGGCACAAAACTTGATTAAAAAAATAAAACAAAATAAATGCATTCTTACTGATTACAATAAGCGTTTTCAAATTTGAAAATAATTAAATTCATACGTATAAGAACGGCCCACCCTAACGTCCAATCCAGAAAATAGATTTTTGTATTTATAATTGTAGCATTTATCCCGGCGCATCCACCATTTTATACCGTTTTAAAAATTTCAAAAAAATCATTTTTTGCCTAGACTCTCTTTTGATTTAAAAATTGTAATTAATGCATTAAAATCCGTTAAAAAAGTGCTTATTTTTGAAGAATAAATTTTGTTGAATTTATGTGGTCATAAAATTAAAATAAAATAAAATTAACGTACTTTAAAATAGACTAATTATTTTTGTCGTAATAAAGTATGAATAGATTAGAAAAAACGCTTGGTTCCATACTTTTGCTGGACCCTGTGGATTATTTATTATTTTCGATTTGGATGCCTTGTTCCTTCTTATAATACAAGTTTTCAGTTTAATTATTATTTAGATTAATTTTTTACTTATAGTTATTAAGATATTGTAGTAATGTTAGATACGAGCATATGATGTGATATAAAAGTACTCTCTTCTTTTTATATTTTCCATGAGTCTTAAAAGCTTTACAAATTCAACACATTTTATGAAAATAAAACATTCAACAATATTTTCATTTAACTTGTCTGTTCCGATAAAAGCTTTTTAAGTGTTTTAGTCATTTCGCCGTATTTATTATTTATTTCTTATTTTTTCAAATTACTTTTTTATTTCTCTCAATGAAATTAGAAGATTAGAAGAACATAGCATAACACACATAACACTATGCTCAATGTTAAAAAAATTCTAACGAATGCATTGGTGGAATACTTAGATCTTCTGTATTATATGGTGAAAAATTTATTTCGCTGAATATTACATAACACACATTTAATTGTATTATCCTCTGTTCAGTTTTAAAAAAGTCCATTTCAATCCATTGCAAACACTTCCATAGAAACGCCTATGACCTATGTTAAGCAACATAAAAACCTCAGTGTATTTAAAGGCATTGGCAACTTATTTTACCTGTTTTATATTTTAACGGAAATTGAAAATATCGTTCGTTCTATACCAGTAGTTTCTTTTCAAAATTTCCTGCAATGAGAAATAAGCGAGATAATCCTCTTATCACTGAACTCTCTCAACCACCAAAAAGCTGACAGATACTTCCAGAAAATCAAAAATTAACTACGTTTTCGATTAACTTCTGTTCAAGATTTGGTTTTGAACTTCGCGAAAGCATCTGAGAAATTTTGTCAAGTTTTGATAAACTCTCTCAGTGAAACTTAAAAGTCAAAAACCATTTGATCTTAATATTGGACCAAATGCTCGATAGGCGGTTATGACGTCATAATTTCAATTTTAAATCGGAATAACTTGAGTTAGAGAGCAGATACAGAAAAACGGTTTTCACTACTGTAGTAAGCGTTTTCAGTACTATCATTTAAGACAAAGTTGTTTTTTAAGTTGCCTTTGAGAAATAAATTTAAACACCAATCAAATAAACACTACCTTAGCAACTAATGAAGAGATAAAATTTAATTGAAGTTTAAGCAGTAGTAGTACAAAAATTGTATCGATTAAACAAAAATAAATCAGTGAATTTTTTGGGAGTGAATATTTTGCTGTCGTATTTCCTAGTAATGAGATCAGAAATTAATTACTTACCATGGACTTGCAAAATGATTGGCTCACTAAGTTCAGACCTCTCCTCCCCCTTGATAATGTTAGTAACTTTACACCTGTACTCCCCCTGATAGTCGTAAGTGACATTTGCGATGTACAGTTTTGCGTCCCTTCCCCTTTCTTCGACTCGATTGAAAGGTGTTGGCAGTTTCTGCAACCACTTATATGTGGGTTGTGGATTTCCCTCTCCTAAACACTCGAATGTGGCTGGAGAAAATAACGTTACAGTCTTGACTCTTTCCCGTCCGATGCTGATGATTTTTGGAGGGTCTGCAACATCAAACAAAAAGCACGAAAATAAAAACTCGCAGGGAGGTTTGCTGTCTGGCGTAATGTACCACAAAGGGAACAGATTAAAACCGCATTTACACACAAACGTCAAAATCAGTTTATATCGATTCGTTTAAGTGTTACATCAGGCGAAAGACAGAGATGGAGGCAACACATCTTCTTGGCGCTCAGTTGTGGTTGCACATAATCTTATATGAATTAGGACAGAATCCGGCGAAGTTTGGAGATTAGTAAATCTGTAGTTCGGATGTAATTTGTTCGTTAATTAGGGAAGCTAATTTGATAAGTGCAAACGCCATGTTGGTTTAGGACCAACTGGATGTTCCATTTAAATCGCCGGGCTCGACAGTCCCTACCTTGCCTTTGTTGGTCGGATGGTCACCTTAACATCACTTTGAGTGACTTAATAGACCCACAGGTATCCATTTAGGCGCGTAACTTAATCTTGACCCGCCTCCACCCCTTTATTACAAAGGGGTAAAATAAAAAACTAAAATATTATTCAAATTTAATTAAGGCTATAATGAAACAGTTTTACAAGCTAATTTGTATTAATGTAAATGTACAAACAGGTTTGCTTAAGCTAAGCTTTTTCGTTCGTTTGTGAAAAAAAATAATAGGAATGTATGAAACGTAATTTGTGTACATTGCATACATTAAAGCACAAACACAATGAAATGTGAGCAATTCAACATTTGCCCTGAAATATTGCTGAGGGTAATGTTACATACACAATTTTTTATGCAACTTTATAAAAAATTCTACAATTCGTTTCAGACACAGAAACAAAACAATCCAAAATTCTTGAAATATTTTCGTTGCATAGTTAAAATCATCATGTAAATAGTTATTAGGGTTTAAAGTTAATTGGTAGTTTCACACCATGTTTTGATATTTACAATTCCATTCATATACACACCCACGAGCGACTAAACAAATGTTATCAGGTGATTAATCACAGCATTAAAACAAATAACTAACTATTCGGACTTTCCGTTAATTTAATAATAATTGCTTTATAAACAACCTGTTCTCACAATCTACAAATTTCTACCAAATGTTTGCAAAAGTTAAATTATTGTTATTCAGAGATGAAAGTATTTAGTTTTTTCTGCAGCAGATGTTAAACTATTTCTTTATTAACTCTTTTGAGTAGATAAAATAGCATTTTAACCGCAAGGGCAGACAAAATGTTTTAAATTTGTTTTATTCAATTAAATTTACAAATTCCGACATATTAATTTAAAAGGTTAACGAATTAACAATAACTATTTTCTCTTAAAGTTGACGTCCAGCTATAGAACAAATGCTGTATTATATTATACAGGGTGTCTTAGGAGGTAGTGCATATATTTTAACTATAGATTGAGCACTGAAATTAAATGGAGCCATATTTTTAATTTTTTTAAATAATACTTTTTAATAATACTTATCCAATTTTTATAAAATTTGGTATACACACGTTATTTTAAACATTCATTTAACAATGCAAGTTGTAAGCTTGTAAGGCATTGTTGAAGGGGACTACCAGAGCCCTCTTGACATAAATTGTTTCATAACTTTGTAGCACAAATTTATTTAGCTTTGGTACTAATAGAGTTTGAAAGCCTATTCCATTTAGAATTTTTTTTATTTCTTGTAATTGTTTTGTAAAATCTACTGTTTTCGAGTAAAATAATAAAATGTGAAAAGATGCAGTCGGTATCAGCATCAGTATCGCACCTAAACGGCTTTGATTTCAAATCTGTCAAAAGTAAAAATTATATTGTCAAATTTCGTTTTCAAATTCCTGGCTTGTAAAATAAGCAACCATAACGGAAAAAGTGTGAAACGAGATTTGACAATAATATTTGCTCTTTTAACAGGTCTGAAGTCAAAGCCGCTTTGTTTAAAAACACTGTGGCTGTGCTGATATCGACTGCATCGAAAATGGTATATTTTACAAAAAATGTATAAGAGACAAAAAGTTTCTAAATGGAATAACCTTTTAAATTCTAGTAGCATCAAAGCCAAACTAATTTGTGCTACAAAGTTATGAAACAATTTATGTCAAGGGTGTCCCGGCAGCCCCCTTCAACAATGCCCTATAAGCTTACAATTTGCACTGTTAAATGAGTGTTTAAAATAACGACTGTATGCCTAATTTGATAACAATTGGATAAGTATTATTAGAGATAAAAATTATAATCTGTATTTTTGGGGCAACTTTGGGGGCTAATAATTCCACAAGAAAATTTTTTTGGAAAAAAAAAATACGGGTCCATTTAATTGTAATGCTCAATATATGGTTAAAATATATGTACTACCTCGTGAGACACCCTGTATATTATAATAACTTGTGTGTGCTCACTCGTTTTGGCAAACATTATGCTCGTTAAACAAAATCGGTCTTTCCACAACTGATTACGTAAGTAACAATTACACTTTACTAAGTGTGACCAGATTTAGATAAAACTGCATACATCTAATTAAATAAATGTTATTAGAGATAATTACGAGTATGTGTAATAAAATGACCATATTGCTGTTGCATGTATTTTTGGAATATACGAATTATCTGAATGCATTTCAGTGTATTAAGTGTCACAAATATTGTCGCTTTGTTATTTCGTGCATTGATGAAATGATTTGGAATTAATTGCATCCTGTGGTTTAAACAGCCTTTTTAACTTTATTGCACTCTGTGTTTCGTGCTGTAATTAAACTAAACGATGAAGAACGTGTCATTTATATTCGCATTTCATTCACAATAAATTAAAACGTGTGCACGATACGTCAGAAATTGGATATTAGCGGCGGCGTTTTCACACAACAATAATAATGTTTCCCAGTTAGCTTGTTAATAGAATTTCCTTTTTCAATGCTTTTTGCCTAGTACTATTTCTTTAACGTTTATTTTATCTGACAGGAATAGATTTAGGCAATCCTCGTGTAAAAAGGTTTCCGTGAGGCATTTAGAATTCTTTTTTAGATGGTCTGGATTCATTCTTGATGCAAACGTTCCGTTTCCCTTAAAAAATCCATAAAAACCTCTATCTGCATTGTAACAGCAGAATGGATAAATGAGTCTGGAGGAAAAATCTATTGGAGTAATTATGAGCGGAATTGTCGTGCATTTGTTTGTTGTGGCAATATGTCGCTGTGTTAATATTTGCATTGTTTTATCGCTGGGCGTTAAAAGGACGTAAAATTTTTTAGGCGAAGTTTTATGTGCGCGTTTTACGCCTCCGGTAATTAACACATTGACGCAAAAAGTTGAGGATGTCCTGCAATAAAGCGCTCAAAAGACATTATAATTTTTATTAAGCTTGCCTGAAGATAGATTCTGGAAGGGTCGGGAGGCAAAGCAATATAACTAGCTCAGCTTGTGTGTTTCATTATGAAATCCGTCGGCAACCGCGAAAGTATAGGTAGCAGATGTCACCTGTACAATCATCCAGAAACTTCCTGAACGAGGGTTGCTTCTAATTAGTTAAACACACGTTTGGATGATCCCGTACATTCTTGTTAGCAAGATTAAACCTGCAAGCAGGTGCCACGTACACATACAATGTGGCCCATGGAGTCATTGTGTGCCGTATTTTTATATCAACCTAATTAGGCTAATTAAACGGACGGGGTGTTTCGAGAGCGCATCGTATTGACTTAGAAAAAGGGAAAACAAAACGCTTTTTTCAACGCGGCTTTACAAACCAAACATGCGAGAGAAAGAAGAGCTTTGTTGGTGTTGTTTTCGATTGTTCGGAGATCCCGGCCTCGGCAGTATGTGGAGTTAAGATGTTTACTTGTTGGGGAAGGTAAACAGCTAATGACAATTGCAAATATCCTATTTGCATACAAATTTCCGATAATAGGAAGACGCGGGTGCAGCAAATTATAGTCAATTTCAAAGTTAAATTGTTCGAAAACTATTAAACCGGGAAATGTAGTCGCATAACTATATGATGCTTCCGAATTCACGCATCTACAAGTTTAAGGCTGCGGATGCGAAAGTTTACTTCGCATCGCGATCACACACATATTATATTGTAAGTAATTTTTTGCTTTTAACATTTAAAATAAAGAAAAACAACGGTTACAAACATGTAAAAAAATACGAATTTTGAAATCATGAAACGCAAAATCATTAAAAGCTACCTATCGTATAAAATTGTAGCAATGGAACTAAAACAACATTTTATGAAATATTATTGGTAAAAGCTTTTGATGAAATTATTGTTTGAAAGGTTTTGCACAAAACCAAGAATTTGTCGATAGAAAAATGAACAGCTTTAATAACATGAGATCGAAAATAAACTCAATTAGAGCAAGCTGTGCCTGTAGAACTTTAGCCATATTTTAGCCGATTATTTACACTTTAGCCACATTGTAGCCGTTTATTTTCGGCCGTACTTTTGAAGTTATGTTGTCTTATAGTGGTTTTACACAGCATATGACGTGGCTAAAGTTACACTTCACTTTCAAGGCTTGCTCTAATTGAGTATATTTTCGATCTCATGATACATCAAATGGTTATTAACTTTTATGACAGTAATATTAGTTGTTTCAAAATTATGTAAACGCCAACGTTGCATTTTACCAAATTATTTTTTTTAATAAAGTTGATAAAAATGTAAAATAGTTATTAATGAGTAGATCTCTCATTAAAACTATAAATTACATTAGCTATTAATTTTTTGAAGTGCATAAATAATAATAATTTATAACAATTAATTTTGAGAGAAAATGCGATGTTGGCGTTTACATAGTTTTGAAACAGCTAATATACATAGTTAATAGCTTTATACTGTGAGGATTTTATTACACCTAACATAAAAAAACACGATTCTGTCTTATAGTTATTTATTGTATAACGGTCTTACAATGTGTTTTATCTTACAGGTGCAGTTTTTTGGGTACATTATACCATTGTTTTCGGTGAAAGAAATCAAATTTCTCTCACAAGAGAGATAAAGCTAAATCTGATAACTTTACCTCTCTTGTGAGAGAAATTTGATTTCTTTCACCGAAAACAATGGTATAATGTAAAATATATAAAATATAAAAAATACATGTAAGTCCCATATGCAATACAACGTTTTATCCACAGCCAGACAATAAAGACTAAATCCCAGACTAAATTAATATTTTCAAATTATTTTTCAAAATTTTCAGTGGACGTTTTGAAGTGACGTTTGTCAAATTAATTTTTAAAACAGGAATACTGAATTAGTTCCGGCTTCGTTTACAGTAAATCTAGCATCCACATCGAATAAAGCAAAAACCGACCATATTTTCTCTTTTAATTTAAAGATAAACGTAGAAAATGCAGTTTAATTTTGTTACGGGTTTTATGGTGTTTTCGTAAGACCTATAGGTTTTATTGATATCATTAGACGTCTCCTAGTAGTGCTATTATGACCTAATAAAAGACTGGCTGTGGATAAAATAATTTTAATAATTTATTTTATTAGGTCTTCTAATAAGTGTATTAGAACTTTCCACATTCCAATTTCGTTTTTATTTCATTTAATCCTTGTCAAGTAAACGCCTTAAGTACGCACCGACAGCATGATGAAACTATGCAAGGAAATGTTCTTTGCAGCAGTAGATGCATGGTTTACCGACGACCATAAAACATGTCTTATGTTGACAACACTCCGTTATAAACTAAGCTGCTATAAATTAAAAAATGTAAGATGCTGTCGCCATATTAATAAGATAAGTATTTGTATTGACAAAAAGTGAAGGAAGACAATCTAAGTAAAATTTAATTCATACTAAAACGTCTTGTGTGTGAGAAGGGATTTATGATCCATCAAACTTCACACAAAGTTTTCTTCAACCACAACTGTACAGTTATTTGAGAAAATATTACGTATACATATAAAAGGAAAAAAGACAATTAGTGCACAACTTTTAATTAGTGTAAAGTTTTTAATAGGGTTCCAGTACTGTAATATCAGTACTAAAATTTATTTTGATGAAAAATTAATTTATAACTTTCATAATAATTATTGATTTGCTGCTGTACAAATAATACTACGTGGAAAGTTTGTCAACATTTAATAAACTGAATTCTAAATATTGATAATGTTTCATTCGGTCTTTCACAACCCACGACTCTTTCAAAAGTTTTAATTTGTAATCTATTTTTATTAAATTGTGTTTTTACATCTAAATTTGATTTTGCTTTGTTTGGATGCACGTAATAAAATCATTTACCTATGGTTTGGACGTGTTTTGTTGAGAGTATTGTGAAAAAATCCAAAGTGACATCAATTTCACATTATTTGAACCGTGGGATTAATCCCGAAGTCTCATTTAGTGTAATTTTATTCATTGCCACATCTTTTATTACTAGTAGGCATTTTACTCGACCCTGGTGTCACTTTAAAGGATAAAATAGAGATTAGGTCACTGTTTAATATTTTCCAACCACTCGTCTTGCTTTTTATTTGTTGGAAAAGTTTTAACTGATAATAGCGCAACTCTTGTATTTAATCGTAATTTATTGAGCGTACGTTGACAGGAATCAAGATTAGTTAAATCATGAAAGTTTATTGCAGTTATAACCATTATTGTAGAAAAGCCATATTGAGCAGAAATTGGGAACGAGATAAGGAGACAGAATGGTTTAATGTCTCACAACTTAGGTAAATGAGACACACTACTCTCATAGAATACATTTAAGTGCGTTGTTTTTAGCGGAAGGCAAGACTGTTAAGGTACCCTCGTATCACTTCGCCCTACAACACCCTACATCAAATAAAACATTAATGTCTAAAGTGCAATGTAATTGTATAAAATATGGACACATTAAATCCAACGGTCATCTAACTCTGTTGTAAATTAACGTTTACGATCGGTTGTAATAAATAAACATGCACTCAAATTTTAATTTGTAGCAAATTCGCTGTTAGAGCCCAGTCAAAATTGCACCACGGTTTCATTACGTGCACTTTTTTTTCAGTATCATATGTATATTTAACCACCCTTGCAAACAAGAATAATCGAAGCCTCGCTTACACAATACCAATTCGTCGAGTTTTAAACGGTACACCGAATTGATGAAGTCCCTAAAGTGCCGTACCAAGTAATAGGATTGTAAAATACTGAACGCACAGACGGAACAACTTGACTTTTAAATCTCGTCCTAAATTTGATAAAATCAATTGATTTATATAGAGAGTAAGTAGTGTTAGACTTTATTCTAAAAGCTTCAGTTTTCTTTGATTTTTTCATCGACTGTTCAATATTCTATCGAATGATGGAGGATTCGCTTAGGGAGAGGTTTTGTAAATGCACGATGGTCGTTGAAATAAATAACAGCTTTGTGTGTTTTTTTTTGCCAAAACAGATGGACGGCAAGTTTTTAACTATCCCCCTGAGAAGGTGAGTTCACCTGTCGTACAAAATCACTAATACAGAGATAAAAAATGTGTATTTTAACTAAAAATTAAAGTGTGTAAACTGCAGGAACATTAGTAAGAATAGACTGTTGGGATAACCCTATTTTAAAATTTTACTTGCATGATTCTTTACAAATCTGGAATTTGTAAGCAGGCTTAAAATATGTATCTAAATAATCTGACGTGGAAGCAATACTATCCCAGGGCACATTTGTCAGCTGATATGTTATCCGACCATCCAGAGGGCAACATATCACATCCCTTCGTTCGACACCTGCTACCAAAATCGGTTATTTTTCAAAATTGACACAGGCGTATATCTATTATTAGCAAAGAACAAAAGCTTTAAAAATTGCCTCTCTGATTGTATTTGCATTGACAGTTGAATTCATCTCGTTAACAAAAGTTGGAAATAAATTTGGGAGGGATTAGCGAAACGGATTTAGAAATAATAAATTACAATTTTAATTAATTGACAAAACGCCAGAGGAATGCACGGAGAGCATACATGAGAGTGGTTTCATTAAAAAGGAAATACAGCAAGCAGAGGGTTTTGGTAAATAACCGGTCTAATAAATAACGTTGCCAACAAAGGGAGATTTAAAAAAACAGTATTTGATTTAATAAATAAACACGTAACTGACCCTTTTAATTACAGCAAATAGAGTTAAAAGTTTGTAAAGGACTTACATTTGACATCGACTTGGACCCTAATTGGTTGCGATTCTCCCGCTTTATTCCGGGCCTGACACGTATACAGGCCTGAATGTTGTCTAATGGCGGGACTAAATTGTAATAATTCCTGCAAGCTCGCAGGTTGACTTTGACCTTCTCTTCGCCACACAACTGCAGCTTTGGGATTCGCACTGACGACACATCGGATGGCTACTGAGTCTTTCAAGTCTTCGATGTCAGTGGTTGGTATTCCCACAAGTCTGGTCTCTGGAACATCTGCAACAAGTCGACATCTTTCAAACTTTCAAAGTAACGAAACGCACGTTCGTAGAAGGTGCTTTATCGACAAATTTTCGATATTAAGTTTGCTTTGAAGTTTGCTTTTTAGTTTGGAATTTTCATGTCGGTTTCGTGTCTTTGTCAAATGAAGTTTTTTCAAGGTAAGGAAAATAATAGCAAAACCATTTCTTCTAAAAACACACCCAGTCTGAAGAATGTTTAATTTGTTTAAATGTCAAACGATGTAAAAACCTCTATGTTCAATTTACCTACAAATAAAAATATATAAAAAAATGTTTTTTAAAAAAAGCTTTTATTTAAAAGATGCACAAAAAAATAAAAAATAATGTATTTCAATCACAGGAGAATATTTTTTCGTACAGGTTAAAATTCTAAAATTTATAAAAGCTTTGGGAGTTGTCAACTGAACAAAGTAATTCTGTAATGCCGTAGTTTTATAACTCCCAAAGCTTTTATAAATTTTAGAATTTTAACCTGTAAGAAAAAATATTCTCCTGTGATTGAAATACATTATTTTTTACTTTTTAGTGCATCTTTTAAATAAAAGCTTTTTTTAAAAAACATTTTTTATATATTTTTATGTTTTGCTTTTTAGTCTTTATTTATTGCATAGATTTATTGTTATTATACTGTGCATCTACCGTGACGTCCAAATGACCAACATACCGTCTATGTCGGTATAAGTTACGGTATGTACAAATGGAGAACCCCTTTGTAAACATAACCTAAAATTTTAAAACCCCATTTAACACCTTTAGGGGGAATTAACTACATAGAATTGCATTGTTACGCAGATTACGTAAGCATGTTAAATTTCATTTCATTACGACTACAGGAACCCTCTCAAATTTACAAATCGAGAACCCCTTTGTAAACATAACCTAAAACTTCAAAACCCCATTTAAACCCTTTGGGGGGTATTTAACTACATAGGATTGCGCTGTCACGCAGACTAAGTAAGTATGCAAAATTTCAATTCAGTGGGACAACAGGAACCCTTTCAAATTTGGCTCCGAAAAAATAACCGACAGACAGATAACATTGTGAGCTAAATAAAAGCTTTTAAAAAGTAAATTGTCATTATAGGTATCTCAAAAACTAGTAATGAGACAGAAATGAACGTTTGTTATTAAGTGTGTACTTTATTTTTTGCTATGTTTGTTTTTGAATTTTTCTACAATTCTTTTTACTTATAATTATTATTAATTAATTAATAATAAGTCGCTGATTTTTTTTAATGTTGTTCTGTGCAAAAATAATGTAAAAAATAGAAATATTTTTAATCCATTTTTAAATAAATACTTGTGTATAAAAGATATAAGTTAAAAACAACGCCAACTTTACATGTTTTTATGTACACATCCAACGAGAAAATGCGAACGAGCGTATATTTGTATTCGTTTCTACACTTTTTGTAGTCTATATGAATTTGCATGGAAGGGTTAATTTGAAACTTTTTGTTAGATCTGATGGCCTTCAATAAAATTTTGTGAGAGGGCAAAACATGGAATTCAAGTTTTATTCCTCACTGTGGAATGTATTCGCTCTTGGGAAGAGATAACTTTCCACACGCAATGCCATATTCAAATAGATACACGCAATATTCATAAATAACATTAATTTGAAAAAGATTTACGACACAAAATAAACTAATATTTTGTTCATGCACCTCGTTTCTGACCTAAATAACCTGACTTTGCAGTCAATAAACTCAAACTGCATGTTAATCTAAATTTATGTACGGCTACATTCTTGTTTACGTTTTAGATTAAAGACAGGAAATTTAAATATCTTTCAAGAATCTTTGCTAAACTATAACTCAACTTAAGAGGCGCAAAAAGTTCCGACACAGTAGTTTCAAAGAAGACTTAGCGACGTTCTTATCACATCAGGAAGGAAATCCTGGACACTTTTTGGCGCATTTGTCGTTTAATTAAAACTTTTTAGTAGCAAACTAGTGTATTTAGTTAGCTGTCAGAAATACTGCCGACCTCGATAACACCTTTCTAGCAGCCACTTAAAGCTTTAGAAGTGTTTACTTTAACAAAAAGAAAATTTACATTTATAGATTTTTGCATACGCGGGTTTGAAAAAACTTCTTAATTAATTTACTGTAATGAAGCTGCAGTTTAGAATTTGCATCTATTGCGCAATGTGTCCCAGTCTGGAGAATGTGCTCGCAGGGAGATGTGCTCGCAGGGAGCGCATATTGTGTTAATAAAGCAGTGTTTTAGAGCAGAACAATAGCGACTGATTTGGACAAGATAAATTAAAATCCTTTGAATTGGATGTTTGTTTTCGATGAGTTTCTTTACTATTTCCTCCACCGCATTTGACAGCGAAATTCCGGGCAATCTTTGATTTATTACATCAGAATTTATGTAAATGTGTTTATCACAAACATAAACGGAACTTGTTACTTATTCAGTCAATTCGCATGCCATAAATTAACCGAAAAAAATCATTATTGGCAGCATCATTTCAACTACGAATCGGCAAATAATTTCGAAAACCAAGCAATTTAAATTCAAAGTAGTTTTTTGATTGATGAAATACTTTTTGCGTTGGGGTGTCGCCTAATCCGGACAGCACCCTCGTCAACGTGTGGCATATTAATCCAGTTATTCCCTAGTCTCTCCGCCTTCGTTATTATTTGTTCAGTGTGTAGAAATTCACGGCTCCGGGTCTCGCATCAATAAATACAATGCCGGAACGTTTGTACCGTCAGGAGAGACATCTGTTGATGATGTACCGGATTGTTCCTCCGGTTTGTCTTTGTGCCAAATCGGTCACTGAAACTCTGCCGCCCCCTGAGCTGTCCCTGACTTTGATTTCCGTTATCGCTGTTTACATCGCAGACCACAAAGGACGCGATAAAAACAGATCTGGGGGATAGCCGACCATATTTCCTTCTATACGTAAATGGATTTATATCAGAGATCGAGGCTGCCTCATACCGAATGTTTGTCACACGCTAATTCAATAAACCCAATGAACTTGCCTGGCGGCTTTCAAACGAACAATTTACGGGTTAAAGGAGTTAATTCATCATTGCCCTGAATTTAAAAATACAATATGCTGTGTAAAAGAACAAATAGTTGAGCCGCTCTAAAACATAAACTACAAAATGTGTACCACATGTCACCAATTTTTTCGTTTGAGTTTAAAATTTCATTTTGTATTTTTTTTTAAATAACAGTTTCGTTTTCAACTAACTAAATAACACACAACCATAAAATAATACAGGGTGGTCCAGCCCATCTCCCGTGTTCTGTAGTTATTATTAAAGTTGGAGTTTTGATATTTTGTAGATATTATTTATACTCTAGGACATATTTCAGGAAATTATTTTTAATTATACAGAGTGTCTCAAAAAAAGTATGACAATAATATTTTCTTAATGGCATGTTATTATTTTTTGTGCTTATTAAGATACTTTTTTAGCTTCTTACATGTCCCTTAAGTTTTTTTCCAAATCGTTTCAAGTATTATTGTTAAAAAAAATTAAAACCAAAAAAAATCGGTTTTACACCATTAGTTTTAAAAATTAATAAAAAATAGAAACAGTGCTTTTTTAACGACATTGTCACTACGTAAGTGTTAAATAAGGTCTAACAAATTTATTAAGTAAGTTCGATTGATTTGAATTACTACAGGGGTGTTTACAGTTTATTTCCAAACCTTTTAAATTTTAAAACCTTTTATTTTGCTTATTTCAAATGGCAACCCCTGTTTATTTTTATACCGTTCGATGCAGAATTAAAAAACGAACATTTTTTCTTATTACAACCCTAACGTAAATCGTAACACATTTGGAGTTATTTGCCAAACACTTGTTTTGTCAGCTATTTTATTGACAAATTTAATGAATAAAAGTCGAAGATGGCTCCAACCCTGTTTATTTTTAGATTATTCAATGGGGAATTAAAAAAGCAACATTTCTTGTTATTACAACCCTATTGCAAATCCTAACACCTTCGGAGTTATTTGCCTAAAACATTAACCATGTTCGACTTTTAATCATTAAAGTCATTTGTCATTGACAGAATGAGTTTTTAGCAAACAACTCCGAAAGTGTTAGAATTTGCAATAGGTTTATGATAAAAAAATATTGTTTTTTAAATCTGCATCGACTGACATAAATAGGAATGGTGTTGAAACCATCTTCGATATGTATTCATTAAAATTGTCATTAATGTGTTAGGAGTTACATTAGGGTTGTAATATAAAAAGTTGTTCGTTTTTTGATTTTGCATCGTATAAAAATATATAGGGGTTGCCATTTAAAATAAGCAAAATAAAAGGCTTCTAAGTTTTAAAAATTTAGAAATAAATTGTAAACACCCTGTAGTAATCAGATCAATCAAACTTAATTAATAAGTATGTTAGACCTTGTTCAACACGTACCTAGTAATACCTAATATCATCAAAAAAGCACTGTTTCTATTTTTTAATAATCTTTAAAACTTAAAGTGTAAAACCGATTTTGTTTGTTTTTTTTATTTTTTTAACACTAATCCCTAAATAGATTTGAAAAAAAATTAGGGACATATAAGAAACTAAAAAGGTATCATAATGAGCACAAAAAAATAATAGCATACATTTTTTGGGACACTGTATAATCAAAAATATTTTTTCTAAAATGTGTCCTAGATTATAAATACTTTAATAATAACTAAACTACAAAAAATGGGAGCTCGGTTGGACCACCCTATATAGTAAAAATCAAACAAAATTGTAAATTGAGGCTTAAGTAATTATTGAATAGTTACCTGTATTAATAAAAAATAGAAAAACAAATTTTTTTTATTGATTTTTTTCAGAAATAGTATATTGCTCCCACAAGTGACGAAGCGAAACTGAGTATGTTTGCAAGTTTAAAAAATAGTTTCGGCGAGTTAAACATTATGCTTTTTCTACGACCTGTAAATGTTTAATATCAATTTCTTTACTTAAAATAGTAAAGTATTTTCAGAGCTTGATGGAAAATGCAAAATGTACAAAGAGTTTGTTTTTTGAATTGTTTTTCTTGAGATTATTATTAGATTATTACATTTTTTTAAACATCACATTTGTTTGTTGAATATATTTTTATTTTTTGAACTAATGAATAAAATAAAAACTAATTTAATGTATCTTAAGTCCTTAGAAACGAAAAAGAGGTGGATGTACACAAATTCTAGCCTTGTAGTTTGGAACTAAAAAGTTCGAAATGTTTCATAATTCCATATGAAACGCTGTAATCTAAAAATTAAATCCCGCCAAGTAGGGCATGTAATCAGGAATTACCACGTTGCTGTTTACATAAAAATTTACTCGGTTATTTTTAAAAAATCAAATAAGCGCGTATTTGATGTTACTGGTGAAAAATAAAGCGCTCGGATCCAGAGCAAAATAAATGATTCAAAGGGAATTAAATAAGAAACGAGGTGAATAATACCGGTATTAGTAAAATCAGTAGTAGAAGGGCATAAAATTCAAATTGTGTCTTTACGGATACAAATTTAATGGTTAGGGTCTCTCAAATCTCTCTAACTACCGTAATATTGCAAGCTCGCTGCTTTCGCGACTTTGCTTTTAAATTGCTAGTTAGTTGTACAACACAGTTCCAAAGCTTTGCCTCACAGTTTCATTCTAAAATAAGAGAGGCTTCACATATTTTAATGTATGTCATTACGCCCACCTCAAACACCCACAAGAGAGTAAATTATTCGAGAAGGTATCTCGCATTTGTCATTTTTATTTTGCTGACTTTATTTCGCTGATGAAATAAACGGATGTGGAGATTTTCCTGGTCCCTCTTTAAAATCGAACTTCCGGTGATTTGTCTGTGTATCACAAATCACTTCTATCAATATCAACAAATTTAATATTTCAAATGTGGTACGAGTGATTGAAATTTATTGCAATAGTTATTGAATTTACGGCAAAAAGATTTGAAAACATATTCGCAGCTATAACTTTTTTATCCAGAAAAATAACCTTCTACTTTTTAGATATGTAGAAAATGTTTAATTATCCATTCCGTAAAGTTTGGTTGAATGGGTTTAACTGTGTAGGTGTTTCTAAATCGTAAACAAGAATACCGAATTAAACTCCAAAGTAAATTGAGTAAAAAATTCCATTCATTTGGAAAGCTCAAATAATATGTTATTCGCGTTTACCAAATGATTAACTATTGGCTTAACAGGGAATTTGATAAAACGCTACCCAATTTGATGTTACGGGATTTAAATGAGATAAACGATACTTCAAATTTTAGAATTATAACTATACCGACCCAATACAATTTTCATAATTCACATTGTAAATGCAATACAGTGCGGCTCTGTATTTTATAAATCGTAAATCGAGAAGAATTTATTCGATTTTAAAATCTGTCCCAAAGGGTCAGGGAAGCATTTTTAATTAACATACCATTATTTAGTTTAGTTTAATTTGGAAACTATTCTCTTGCTTCTTCATTTATTTTTATTCTAAGTTGTATTGTACAGAACAGTGGTTTAATTAACTAATTACTCTCAAAGAAGTGTTTACTTTGAATGCAGTTGGGTGAAACCCAAAACTGCAGTTAGTTGAAAGCCTTGATGGAGTTTGTAATTGTCATTGAAAGGTACGTAATTGAATATTGACATTTACGTTTTTAAGTTAATATCGGTGTACACAGAGTAATAAAGGACACGCAAAACACAAATTAATAAAATATTGTGTATTGGGATAAAACAACCAGGAAAAGAATATTTAATTGACACACTGTTTTTGTTGTGGTTTATCTGGTACAAATATTTCATCTTTAAATGTGCGAGAGAAATGCCGCTTTCCGAGTCCAAATGTAATTTATTTTGGAATTGAGCTGGCAGCTTTCTTCGGTTATGATTTGCTAATATACTAAATTGTTCTCAGTTGTGGTTGTGATATCTGAAATATTGAAATAGGGAAATGTTTGCGTGTTCACGTTGGGATTATTTCCGTAAACGATCTGAATCCATCGATTGAAATGTTTTTTATGCATGACCTGTTTTCTATAATGCTCCGATTTTGGGGATAATTCAATCTTCAGAGCTTTCTCCACTCTCATTTGCAAATGTGCAGGATTGAGTCTTGCTGTTTGGTTTGTTTTATGCGAATTTTAAAGCGAAGCTTTGCATTCATCCTCTTGTATGTACGTTTATTATGATTAAACAAGTCGAACAAACACAAATCCTGGTTGAACGAGTCCGAGCTACGCATACTTCAAATATTTGCCTAATTAAATGATATAGTTACCAACAAATGTCTGCATATTTTGTTCTGCTTAACTCACAACAATTGTAATCATGGAGAGCTCGTTGGTTCAGTTATTTATTATTCATAATTACTCAAGTTAGGTACGTAACTTTGGAAGTTAATATGATCAAAACTGGACTAAATTAATGATTATTGCGAGAAAAATCAACCAAGATAATTTATCAAAAACTACTCTGCGAAATTGAAATATTACAAAAATTGGGTTTATTTAGGGAAAACATTTCTGAGGCAGCTTTCGGCAAGACGTTAATCTTTGCATGAACCAATTACGGAGATAAATCACTCATGATTCGCAAATTACGGATCAAATTAGAGATTAGTTCGGGTGCAATTACTTAGTGATAACATTAAATATAATAAAAATACGATTCCCCACAGTATTCGTCAAAACATAAATCTTCCTTCGAAGCAGGTACAAAAAAGCAATCCCATTTCAATGGAAATCTGCAGCTCACTTTTTTTCAAGTTTAGCATTTACTTCGACTCATATCAGTGAAAGCACACTCACATACTTCACAACGTTTACATCACAACATTGAAAGGATGCGATTTGTTAAAATGAATGGGTGCTTCATATTGGCTAATTTCAGAAGTAGTCGCTGAAAGCTAATTCTTTATCTGAACAGTCTTTAAAGTCTTGACATAATTAGGGCCTTTCAATCAGGTACTATTCAAGCTACAAGCAAATTCAGTTCGCGTATAGCTAACGATCTCAAAGCTTTTAAATTATAATTAGAACAAAAAGTACATTCAAACGTCTTACGGGAGAAATTAAAAGCAGTCAGGTTCGAGTGGCTCTTAAGAAGTGGAGAGTCGGCTTAATTTTGTGTGTCCCCTTCTACCAAAAAATTGATTTGTGTTTACATTTCCAAAAATAAAGAACAAATCCTTCTCTTGTTGATGGGCTTTTAAGTTCTAGACCACAAAGTTTGGTCTCTCGAAAAATGAGTCTAATTAAATTTTTACTATAATGATCAGTTTAACACGAATCAATGCTTTAGCTTGCGCTAATATTTTAATACAAAACAATTTTGCTAGTTATTTTCATTTGCACAGAATTAAAGTTATTTAGATCAAACAATATGATATTTTAGTTTATTCTGTGTGGTTGTGACACAAATGAAACAAATTGCAGTTTAACAGAAAATGTATTTTTTACGCAAATAAAAGCAAATTACAAATTACGTATTGAAAGTTGTGTAATTCGCGGTTTAAAAATAATAAAATTTTAAAATGTGTTGTCTCACGTTAAAAATCAATTTAATGGTTGGATTTGTTGGTTTTGCTACTCACTTTCCTGATTACAATCGACCAATAAAACAAAACATGTTAGTGCGTTTAGATACTTGGAGTAAAACTTTAAATCAGTTTGATTGACCAAAAGGAAAACAGTAAGTGAATTAAATTATCAACTTAATTGATTGGAATTTTTTTTAAACACATTTTAAAATTTATACTTTTTGCGGCTGATTTCGCTAATTTGATCGATTTAAATTCAGTCAAAGTAATGTTTGCCTTTTTTTCCTAAATTCTGCTAAATTGCGCAAAAAAGTGAGTCTATTACTGATTATTTAATATTAAAAATTTTAAATAAAATTGTACAAAGGTTATACAGAGTGTCCGTTTTTCGAGCTCCACCATGAGGATCTCAGTTATTGTAAGAGATACGAGGTTGGTAAATTTGATGTGTCATTTTTAGTTTTTGAATTACTGAAAAAAAATAGTAATTTTCGTTTTTATTTTTTTAAGCAAAAACTAAGAAAACAATACGTTTTTAAGTAAGACATCCCTTAGGCAGTTTCTTACAAGAAATCTAAATTTGTCATTGCCTTTTCCAAGACGTTCTTGATGATGTCATAGTTACAACACTCAACTTTGGTTTTTCTTATGGACGCCATATTTAACACTTGTATTTTTGGTTCCTGATTAGAACGATGTATCACATGATATGATCGAATCTTACATGCTGACTAAAATTAAGAAAAAAGCGTTTTTGCAAAGAGTGCTTTACGCCAAAAATGTTGTTTAACAAATTAACTTGTGACAGTTCTATTAAATATGCGATCAGAATTTTTATAACGTTGTGTTGTTTTGTTTTGCAAAAATAAACTTCTAGCTTATCATGTCGATTAGTTTTTAAATAAGTAAGCTTGGCGGAAATGTGAACCTTCCAGATCCAAATTCAATTAAACTTCCAAAATCTAGTTAGTTTAAAAACAAAATTGTTGGCGTTTTTTCCAAAGTACACTTCGTAAAAATGCATTTTCCATTTTGATCAGTATGTAAAATTCGATCATATCATTGATACATAGTTGTAATCAGAAATACAAAAATCGAATTCGGCGTCCATAAGAAAAACCAAAGTTGAGTGTTGTAACTCTCACATCAAGAACGCCTTGGAAAATACAATGACAGATTTAGATTCCTTGTAAAAAAGTGCCTGAAGAACGTCCTAGTAAAAAACGTCTAGTTCTTTTGGTTTTCGCTTGAAAAAATAAAAACGAAAATTACAAATTTCCGTTTTATTACAATAATTTAAAAACTTAAAATTATTTTCAACTATACGGAGTGTGTGAGAAATGAACTACAACAAAAATTTATGCTTTTTTAATAAAACACCTTATAATTTTTTACATTATTGGTTGATTGATGTTTTAACCTAAATTTTTATTAGTCGAGCTTGCCTTTTGACGAAAACACACACTTTTGGGATCTGTAGTGAAACAGATTAAAATTTCATGTTTTTACTTTTTATAAAGACGATTTAATAATCTCTGAGAAACAAAAGCAAACAACAAGGTGTTCCATTTGATTTTTTTAGTTATTCAACTTTTAACAAAGTTTTTAATTGTTTTTAAGTCTTTAATAATTGCAATACGGGAAAGAACTGAGCAGTAAAGCTTTAAGTAAAATGGTGAAAATCTTATTAGTTATTACCCTATTATTCTTACTTTTTGTGTAATACATTAAGAAAAATTACGTTTTTGAAACACATGAGAAATTATTTCACGCATTTCAGTTTCGTCAAAAATACTCTAAAAATTAAGTTCTAAATATTTTTAATTTTGCCTGAATAATCTTTTTCCCGAAATTCGTTCCAAAAAATCTCTTGGTTCGGTCAAGAAGTATATTATGTTTCTGGATTCTTAGTGGGCGATTTAACACGTTTTTCTACTAAAACGCTGATGGTTTTAACAAAAGCTTTTATTGGTTGATTTTGTTTAATTTTTAAAACACATACGTTGATTTTCACAAAAAGAAAGGAGAAAAACGCACAATCAAACTAGATTGTTAAAAAAATATTTATTGATAAAAATTTGTTTCAACTTTATTTCTTTCATTATTCGAGGTATAGACGGGGTGAAAGACAAAAAAAAAATGGTTCAGCTACCTGACTAGTTTCGGTGATTTTATTCATGTATCACCACCTTCCAGACTAAAATAACATAAAACATTCAATTACATGATTCAAAACATTTTTTCTTTCTTTTCTTTTAGCCAAGACAAGTCGTTTCTCACTACAGCGAGGCTCTGTACCTATAAATATTGACAATGTTACCAATTTTACTAAACAGTTTCAATAATAATAAAACAAAACCATATTTCTGTAAAAAAAAATAAGAAAACTTACTAAGAAAAAAATTATAAAGTCATTTGAAAGCAACCCCATCGTTCTATCTGCTTTCTTTACTTCATGGTACTCTGTTTTTAATCGAGTTGCGGTTTATTTTATTTAGCTAAAAATAAATATTTTGTGTTTTACGGATAATTTTCCTGCAGACGCCCAATCATAAATCTCCATTTAGCTCGGAACTAAAAGGGTTATTCTTTGCAATACTTACACATTACGTCTAATCTAACTTCTATGCTGCTCGACTTGGTTGAGTATGATTCATGCACTGCGACACATCTGAGAGTTTTTCCGTGATTTTCTTTGGAGATGGTGAGTTCGAGCACCGACAGAGCCAACCATGTCCTCGGATTATCCAACTCCGTGGTGTTGGTCTGTTGCTTCGTCGGCGTAATTTCATGCTGATCTGTAAACAAACTTGCCTTCATGAACGAGCCCAGACCCCAGCCATTTGTTTGCAAATTGGTCGGGCTAATTATTTTAAGCCGACTTCTTGGCACAATATCTAATCAAGATCGGCTTCCGGACGCACGAACGATTGGTGAAACGGTAAAAACTATTAACCTTTACTCTCTGTAATTTAAGACTTACCCAAAAACCACTTAAGTACAGGTGGTGGGTTTCCGTAGTGCGATACGCACTTAATAACGGCCACTTCACCGTGGAGAGCGGTCAAGTTGTGACCGGGGAGGACTTGCGTGCCATTGTATTCTATTCGGGGCCGTTGTGGCGGAACTGCAACAAAACATTAACTTTATAGACTGGTTATTTATCTTAATATCCGGCAGGAAGTTTCTTTCAAGTTACTGATATGTAGTAAAATATTATGGCGTTGTGTAGGGTTATCATCAACTTTTTAAAAAGTATGGGTATATTAAAGTGCATTAGACAAATCGAATTCTTCGGTTGCACTTGCAAAGATACAAAGTTACAGTAGGTGCATTTTATTTGTTTCTCGTAAAATTATACGAGCTTTGTTGTTCTAATGCCGCTGATGCACTTTTATGGCTTACAAATCACAATAGATCACTTGAACGTGTGCCGCATCAAAATACACCAACTGATTTTATTAGAGCTTTTGGTTAAAAAATTCTGAAAAACCCTCAACAAAACTGAAAAAAGACAAACATAAAAATTCTAAAAAATTAAAATTTTTTGCACTTTTAACTTTTACATTTTTAAGAAGGTTGTAAAGGCATAGAATATTCCATAACAAATTGCTAGAGCGAGTTAAAAATATTTTTTACTGATTTTCGTGAAGATTCACCATTAAAATTTCAGGCAAACTTTTAAATTTTGTGAAAAGCTAGTATAATACGTGGAAAGAGCTGGGGATTTCACTGGAACAAACCGTTTCGTTCTACAACTTTTAGTTTATGAGTTATGAATTTTTTAATAAATAACGTGGCGCATCCACCATTTTTTGTTGGCAAATTTTTCAGTTTTTTTAGTTTTTTAATTACGGCAAAGCTGTTTAAAAAAGTACAACTATTTTGATGCAGACTTATGTAAAATGATCCTGGAAATCGATTGGCGTCGAGAAAATTACCATTTTCTGAACAGTTTTTTAGTTATATATTTTTTTAATTTTTCCTTTTTTTGCTTTTGTTTGCGATTTTTTCGAAAACTATTAGTCGGATAACGATGTTCTTTTTGAAAAAGATAGATAATCAAAAAAGCTTTCCAACAATAACATTACTTAATGGGTTTACGTCTAATAGTTTCGGAGTTATTGCCCGATAAATGTTCGACCAAAATCTCCACAAAATTGCAAAAATCAAAAATTGAAGCAATTGACTTTTTTTGCACTTTTAAGAACTCAAGATAGTTGTAACGGCATAGAAAAACTTTGTAGTTAAAGTTTGTCCAAATTGTAAAAAGTGAACTTGGCAGGCACGTTTTTATCCCATTTACGCCAATTTGTTATGATCTGTAATAGTAAAAAAAGCTCTTACGACTTGCGTAACACATTTATCACGTGGAAACAGGGTGGAAATAGACGTACGAGATTATTTAATTGCTTTGTGAGGCCGCCTCGTTTAACCCCAATTTTTTTATAGATTGTGTAATGACCAATTTCCCTTTGTTTTCTTAGAATGGTAAGGAAAGAAACGTCAAAAAAACAATGAGAGGGTCGAAAGCTCGTACTTGTCTTTGACTTTTCCCCAGACCACTGATCCATTAGACCAAATCTATTCGCATCACGCCCCTGTTTTTGCACTCACTCAATTATCCTTTTTAATTCGCTTAATTAGCCTACGTAGGATATTACAACTTAATAGACGACGTCGTTGTTTAATTATTAATTTTCGAAAAATACATTCAAAATAAGACTTTTAATGGAAAATTAGATTTTCATGTTTAGGGTTCGTAGATTAACGATTAGTTTCTTCGAATTGTGTTTTAATTAAGGTCAAAGAGATGACTGCAAGTGGGGTTAAAGCTTGATTGCAAAATCAATTGCGAATAGAATTTTATCGTCTGCGTTGACTTATCTTCAGCTTTTTGCTGCCTGAATCGTGATATAAGAATTTTTCGGCAAATTAAGGACACAGTTTGACGTTTTACACAAACATAAAAAACTTGACTTTAATTACATTCTAATGCAGTTTTCTGGTTGAATTAGATTTATAAGTCGAAGTTTTTGTTTCTTTCTAGCGGAAAGAGTTCCATTAGGGAGACAGAGACAAAATCGTTAGGCTTTAAATGGAAGAACATTAATATTAAATTTTATGCAAGCTTTAATAACTTTTCGACCTTTTAATATCAGAGTAAGAATTTTGCGTGTTTCAGAAATGTTCTTAAATAATCCTCTGAAGTTAATTAATTACAAAACCGAAACGTAAGTTAACTAATTTATAATAAAATTGAAAATTAAAAAAGTATCTTGTGAGAAAAATAACTTTGATAGACTGAGAGCGGAAAATATGAGCATATTAACTTTTATTTTAAAGCTTGAAACTCGTGATGGATAATCGGTTGACCGTTAGTTGAGCGTATTCAAGTCAAATAACTTCTTATCGACCTAAGTTTTGACACTAGCTAATAGTTATATCAAATATGCACTTGACTTGAAATACGGAAATTGAGAAAGTTCCGATGCATTGCACGGCCAAAGGTAGTTTGATGTTGGCAATATACAACATCTGTGAGAACACTAATGCAATAATCAAAATGCATTAAACATTTTACCGTTTGAAAAATGTTTTGACCTTTGTTAATTAAAACTACTTTATAATTTAACTCTGGACGAGCATATAAATATTTTAAACGGATTTTTATTATATGTCAAGGTAAAACATTTCTTTGAAGTTCCGATCTCTTGTGGATGATTTTAATGAAATTAAATTGTTACAAAGGGTTGCTTCACTTAATCGTTTGTATTCACACAAGCAACTTTCACAAACATGCAAAACCAAGCTTATTGTCTTATTACAAATTCGTTGGACTGTATAAAAAATGCTGTAATAAAATCTCGTAAAAAATCTTTGACAAAAGCAAAGAGAAAGATATTCGCTTAATAGCTCGCAGGTATAACATGTGACAAGCTTCGTTCGTAGATACAATCCCAATCACGTGAAAATATTGGATAAATAAGCGTAAAGTGTATAAGAATCGACATGTTTCACCGTGAAAATAGCGTTACGTAAAAGCTTTCAGCACCATATTATTTCACGATAAAACTCAGGAATTTCATTGGATTTGTGACCGGAATTGGAGCGAAATGTTTTGTAAAACATATATTAAAAGCGCCAGTATTCTAATAAGTGTGAATCAAAAAAGCATTCAGTGCACAATAAAACCCGGTCGAGGTTGGTGATCTTAGTCGTGAAAGGTTTAAAAATCGTCGACATGAATATTAATGTGGTAGTTCTTGAACGCTTGCATTTCCTGCTAGTCACACCTGATACCTCAGAGTTCCTAAATTCAGCATATTTCATGAATATATTTGAGAGCATTAAAAAGATGTCATCCCTGCATATACGCAAGGGAATAAATTTCCTCGTCTCCGAAGTTATTTTTTGAATGAAGCTGAGAAGTTCGTAAGTCAACATTGTTATAAAGTTTCTAAAGGCTTGAGGGCCTCAGGCAATGTATTTTGCTGATGCGCTTTGTTGTTATACACATGTGATTTATATTTAGTATCTTTTGTATTAGTTTCGACAAGTTTCTAGTGGACAATGACGGTCGCTCCAAGTAAACAATCCACTATTCCCCAACTTCTTTAAAACCCATTTTCTTCAAAACTTTTAAGTAGTTTAATAAATTTATGCTGATTATTTCGCACGACTTATACTCGCGATCGCCTCAGAGATCGCTTTCAGACGTTTTCCTAACTCCGCTTAATTAAATTTTTGAACACAATTTCAATGAAAATGACTTAGCGCCACCCTCCACTAAACCCCCAGGCGGTATAACAAGGCTAATTTTATTCAAATCCCTTAATCCCTAAATACCCCAAATTTATAAATAATTATTTTTATCGACACTGAATAACAAAAATATCAATTAAGTCAGATAACTGCCCGAGAAACGCAATTCGTGAAAGTGGATGCTTAATAAAACTTTACAGCAAAGTGTTTAAATGGTAAATGATGGAAGCTAAAATACTATAGACGATTTAACTTTATGCTTCCTTCGTGCAAATAACCGATAGTTGCATTTTACAACTGCAATAAGAGTAAAAAGAAGAGGATTGAATAAATTATTTCTGATTTATGCAAATGGCGCCAAACTCTGTCAATAAATCTGTTTATTTATGTTTGTTAAAATGATAAATAAATGTACAAAAACTTCAACCATTTTGCGATTTAATTTGCAGAAACCTAAACATAATGGTGGATGCGCCGGGTTAAACAAAATAATATGTTGAATAGTAAAAAAGCAATGAATAAATTTTGCGTGCGCTATTACAAATAATTGCTTTGTTTTCATTTGTGACGTATTTGATTAATAAATCCAAGTTTTTGCAAAATCCACAAAGCAATAATTCACAGTCCTGGAAAGTAATTATGGTGGATGCGCCGGGTTTAATTTAAAATTTTACGATATTAATCATAAAAGCATTTTTTATTTGAATTAAAGTAACACAATAATTGATCTTCCCTGAATGCCTCAGACAGGTGAAATTACCCTGCAATATATTATGCAGGCGGTAAACTAAGGACGCTTATTAACGTGGCAAAAACGTGCGTGCCTTGCGACAAATTATGCGCAGAAAAATGTTTTTTTAAGGTAATAAACTATTGCCTTTTCATTATGTTTTAACAGCACTAGTTTACAAAAAAATATTTTTTCTTTTACCAAGAGATAATTTATACTGATTTTGTTTTCTCCTTACTCACTGATAACTAAAATATATGTCACATTTGTCTATCAAGTCTAGTTTTTCAAATATATTCACTAAAAGTTTTGAAAATTTGTTTCTGTTGTCTCGTTTGGCATTCGTTGTTTCTGTGATAAACTGATTATTAAACATTGTATTTGTTTTAAAATATCGTCAAGTGAAAGTCTAAACAACTTTTGTTTTGTTTGTGGTAAAATTATCATAATAAAACCTGGAAAACTTAAGCGATCAAATGGTAAACGATTTCATCAAGATTTAAAGTCTTATGAAAAGTGATGTACAAAGGTTTTGGGGATAAAAATATGTTAGCCGATTACTGCTGGTTACAATAATAGAAACTGACACTAATAAAAAAACCAATCTGTGTCATTTTTAATTTTTCAAAAGTGTTGAATCAATCTTTTTTGTGGTTTCTTTGGTATTCATTATTGACATGATTAACAAATTGTTAAATATTTTATTTGCTTTAAAATATCATCAAGGTGAATGTAAATTCAACCCAAACAACTTTTTCTGTTTGTGTTTAATTATCTTAACAAAACCAAAAAATGTTTCTATCAAGATTTAAAGTTTTATGAAGAGAGTTATAAAGGTTTTTGGGACAAAAATATGTTATTCGTTTACTAGTCTACATTAAGACAAACTGACCCTGACATTACATAAGAAAAAGCAATCTGCAACATTTTTGATGTTGCAAAAATTGTCAAATTATTTATAATGAATATTTAAAAAACTTGACGTCCTATTTTTTTCGACTTCAGTATCAGACTTGGGGTTAATTATTCTATCGATACACATTGATTTCATCTATTGGGAAAAAACGTTGTAAACTAGTGTAGTGGTTAGCTCGATAAGTGGCAGTTTTGGATTGTTATTCATTGTAGAAAGATTTGTCTCCAGATTTCAGCTGACACTCGCAAAAAGGGTTTCGGGTTATTTATATTTTGTCGCCCTGCGTTTGATCCGGTGTGAGTGCTCGCAATACATCACTTTTGAATACAATAATGCGAGCGGCAATGATATAGTGGCGAAGAGAACGCTTTAAAAAATAAAATAACAATGCAGAAAATGCAATTGGATCCAGCTCATGGTTCAGGTCGAATTTCAGAGCAGGAATCACAGGTCGTTTCTCACTTGGCAGGGCAAATAAATGTTTATTACTGAAATTTACATCACTTTCACGCTCGAACCTCCATTATCAGAATAAATACAAATCTGCGTCGCAGATGTCAACAGAGACAAGGGTTCCCTGTTGATGCCAAATAAATCTATATGTTAGAATAAACGGAAAAAGTACGAAGAGCAGAGAGGAAGAATTTATAGGCTGGTTAATCATGAAGATATAACCGGGAACGAGGTGAAAATTTAGCGTCAATTCTGTCCTGGTGGATTTAATATAGTTGCTTCCTGGAGCTGATAGGCGCTGTTGCAGCCGACGGGAAATTGAAGGAAATAATGTGTGCTTTGTTTATATCAATTTTAATACACTTTCGCACGGTCTCGAGTGTCGAGCCAAATTGGAAAAAATCATGCCGACATATTACTTATGGAAATTGAACGAAGGCCATATTATAATGAAGCGAAATTATTTTCGTCTTGCAAAGTCATTCGCCGAGTACTATACTCAGAAGACATTTATATGTTAATATTTCATAAATTAAGCCAAACTTCGTTTAACACGCGCTGATGATATACTTACCCGAGAAATACTTATTACCTCCCCGCTATATTAAACGAGCTTTGAAAAATGAGCGGCTATTTGCAGTTTGTGTCACCGCTTTTTTACATTATCTTAATTGCGCACCCTTCAAACTGTTGTTTAAAGCGAACTAAATTCCGATTCTCAAAATTTAATTTAAATTAATCACAACGATTTACAGATTAGGTAAATTACTAAAACATATTTTATTCATTTTGAAATGAAATTGATTCGCGTGTTCTTTCAAATTACCCGAGTTATTTCATACTACCTTAAATATTTAATGTTTCCATTTCATTTAATAATAAAAGTGTAACTTCAGTTCCAATCATAAAGCCCGCCGCTTTAACAGGTAATTTTGTCTTTGTTCACGGAACGCAGATTAATGCAAACTAAAATTATAGAGTTTCGCACGCACCAGATGTGACCTAGTCGGTCCGGTTGAACAAATTGTTGGACATGGATTAAATTACTAAAGTCCAACGACAAAACCATAAATATAAGTGCTCAAAGCGGTGCCAGTAAGCTTCTTAAAACACCTCCAACATGTTAAGTGCACGAAATTTTATTTTAAAACTGGACTCCGGGCTTTGCTGTCTGGTAGATAACATTTGTCTGCATTTTAAATTTTTTTTATTTTTCTCTTCTTTATTATTAAGTAAGTGCGATTATTATAAATTTTATGCTTCTGAATCGAAATATAATAACAAAAATTATGTATCACAAACTTTTTTGTAATAGATTTTTTTCTTCTACCCCCAGTAAATGTTGCCTTAACCACTGCACACTTATAATAATATAAAAGAAAGTTTTGCCTGTTTTTTGATTTTTATTACAAATCCAAATAAAAGTTACAGTTACAATATATTCTTATTTGTTTATTTGCCATTACTTTCGAACATCCTTTTTCAACGAGGATACAACAATAAAATTCCCCAATGCTAAAATGCTGTCAATTTCTGTGTGAAGAAAGCAGCAATGGTCTGCTTTTTTCACACTTTTCAAAGTATCGTCCACGTGTGAAATGTCCGAGCAACCTGAACAAGTGGTGGTCTGTTAGTGCAATATAAGGGCTATAAGCTGGACAACTCAAAAAGTTCCCAGCCCAACTGGTTCAGATTTGCTCGAGGCTGATGAAAATTTCGTGGTTTTTCGTGCTCCTGATGGAAGAAAACATGAGCTGTCTTGACTCCCTGTGCATTTAGATTTTTTTGAACACGGTCGAGTTGAACACCAAAGACATCCGATGTTACGGTTTGGCCTCGTGGAAGCAGCTCCCAATGCACAATTCTGAATGGCACCAAGAATTAACCAAAAAAGTGCTTCTTTTATGTGAAATCTTGAAATAGCTACCTTCAGGAACTTTCTGTACCAATATCTGCAGTTGATATTGTTTACCGGCTGCCTATCTAATGTGGCACATAAGTTAAGACTTGCTTCTTTTGCGTAGTGCTTCTGTATGAATTTGTGAAAAATGAGATTTGCAGGTTTTTTCATGATTTTTGGACAAACCGCACTTAGTACCTCGAGTTCTCACATTAACAGAAACAATAATCGATACATGTGTACTACGTTAAATTAAAGGCAATAAAATAAGTTTTCGAAGGATATATAACTTGTCTTATTATAATCTATTTCAAAGGTCTTTTTGATCCTCAGAATATAAAACGGGCAAAACCTTCTTTTCAAGCTAATAATAATAATAATAATGTTACTATATTATTATAGTAACATTTATTTATTTCCAGTAGGTAAAACAAGGTACTCCCTATTACAGGAAAAAATATTAAAAATTACATAAAAGAATTGTGCTCAACCGAAAAATTACACAAATATTCAACTAATCAATAAATTAACATATCGAGAAATTATAATTATAAAAAATTATAATTAATTATAAAAAAATAAAATTAGTAAAAAAGAAAAAAGTCATGAATTTATAAAACTTGTTATTATAACTTGCAGACTATCGTTATTAATGTTGCAGTTATTGTTAACTGCATTAAAGTGCCTACATATCCAAGTTACTGGAGCTTTACATAAAACATTTGCCTTACATCTGTTTTACAAAAAGTTAGACTATTACGAAAATTAATTTTAGAGACATAAAAGGAAATTTTCTTTAGTAGATAGGAGCAATAAGTTTTATTATTAAAATTATTATAAAGGAGTTTAAAATTAAAATTTCTTGAAGTTCTTGGCACGTCAAACACAGCGTCGATTAGTAAATTGATTTTTCTAAGTCTAACAAATAGCAGACTAGTAATTTCAAAAGGATATAAAGATAGGTATGCTCTAATTTTTATGAATATCACCCATAACTTAATAATTGTAAAAAGTAACACTGAACTTAATATCCTAGCATTTCCACGCTGATAGTTTGAAAAAATCTATTTCCTTCGAGTTCAGTGAAGTATGAAATTGTACTAAAACGTCCTTTTTCTTTTGTTCATACTTAAATTAAACACATAATCCACAAGTAAGAAATGGAGTAAAATTCAATTCTTCGTGGTTTAAATTTGTCTAATAAAATTCTGTAGAATGTGGATGTTTGCTCTTGTAACGTTGCACTTGGCACCCGATATTCATAATCATAATATTTGGTTATTGAGAGACAAGCAATATCAAACAAAACGTTTTATAGTATATGCTCCATCAAAAGCCATTATTGCACAGGAATAGCGATCAGTTATGGCAGTCCTGTGCAAAAGGGGCCAATAAAGCGTTGTGTATCGATAGAATAAAGTGCAATCACATTACAATTCCATTTGCAAGCGGGCCCACAGTACCGCCAAGGCGGAAGAAAAGAGCTCGCCACATTGTGCCATTATCGGGTCTACAATAACAATACTGAGGCTCAAACGCAGGAGGAATGACTGGATCGTTACTGTATTATTCGCTCCTGGATTGTACTCTTGAGAAGTTTTCAATAATCTCAAACAATACGCTACAAAACGCCCGGAAATACCCAAGGAAATCAACGCTATGTGAAGCATCAAGGTGAGGTAAGCTTTGGAATTAGTGGAAGAGAGGCATGAATTAATTAAGCTAAATTGAAGTTTCACAGCTATTTTTGTGTGATGTCTGGAAACAAAACTGGACTGAAAATCAATACATAAGTATGTATAAAGAAGCTTCGCAAGTTAGTTTTTCAGGAAGTCCCGAACGTACTTTGGAAACTTACTTCGATAACATGTCATACTTGTCGTGTTATTACGTTTTTTGTGGCTTTATTGACAGGAAATTCAATGTAGGTAATCGATTTGCTCGGTGAATAATGTTTGTGTGTAGTTACTACAATAAGATGCCTGTTCAGCATTCAGTGCGCTGCTAAGAATTTGCATTCCATTAGATGATTTTTTTAGTTCGCTAATTGAGTTACGAAACTAATGAACAAATTAACGGTACAGATTATTCATGAAAATTAAGGTAATTGGATAATGAAGTTGGCGGAATTCAATTAGAACTGTTGCCGCGTCTATACAAGACATTCGTTTGTATTTTTATTTTCTAATATTATCGGCAAGTTTGCGGAGCATTTGCATTTTTATTAAAAACTGTCAACAATTATTTTTAGGCAAACTTACATTATTATTTTTGAACTAATTTGCAACATTTGTGCAATATTGCGAATAAACTAAACTCGTAATAAAATGAGTTCAATCGCTATACGAATATGGAGAATAATAAAATTACCTCTCACTTTGTACCATAACCATTTCAAATATGCCTTTGTATAATATGTATCGTCATCGAACTTGATATAACGAAATTGCAGTCTCATGAGGGTTGAACGACAAAGCAGAACACAGGAATTATTGCGTTTTGCTGTTGAAGAGTAATTGAATCCATTCTCCATTAATGCGTGGTCAGTACGCTATGTTTTATAATAAAATACCAACCTAATTTTATTAAAATGAAACGTTATCACCAGGCTTTATTATTTCAAATTTAGCAGTTGCATGTTGCAAATAATTAAGCGATTAAAATTTCGTGAAGCGCAATCAAACTATTCGAATAAATTTCTCTGCAACGTTTCTAATTTTGCTCGATCTGTATCCAACTTGTCATAAGTTGTGCAAAACTAAATACCAACTTTCATAAATGCGTTGTGTATTTAGTTTCCAACAATTTGAATAGGGTTCACGTACTGACTTGATTAATAAAATAACAGATGTCTAACCGAGACATATAGCACGCACTCTGGGGAATCTTTACGCCGAAAATTATTTAACTCAAACTCCTCACATTAATTAGGCATTCATTTAGACTACTCAAAGTAAGTTCATGCATAATCATTTAAAAATTTACATATGTAGCCCTTTTGGTTTATGATACATGATGTTAACCTTATAATTAAATAAACCGCCGTCCACTGATCCAAACCAAATTACAAATTGCCCTTTCAGTGCGGAACAGCACTGAGTTAGGTGTGAATTAGAATTTATAGTGCTTCAGCTATAAATCCTTCACCTCAGCAACTTGGAGAATGCGAGACGGGGACGAAATCATTCCCTGTCTGTTTTGGGACGATTATGAGACAACTTATTAATTATTGAAGTCAGCGTTTGCAAAAATGTGAAATTAAAATTGTTGCGCAAATATGTATTAGAGTATTAGAGTCCTGGTTAATTTTTAAAGAAACTACCTGCATTAATTAAAATTCTCCCAAAGATTCTATTTGGCTTATTTCTCGTTTATTCAGGAAGCCAAAGCTCGGTTAGATATGAGTGAATTACGTGGAGAGGGAAGTGGGTCTTTAAGATATCCGAGTTATTCCACGTTGCAGAGTACATCA
Source organism: Tribolium freemani (assembly GCA_939628115.1). Lineage (NCBI taxonomy): Eukaryota > Metazoa > Arthropoda > Insecta > Coleoptera > Tenebrionidae > Tribolium > Tribolium freemani. The sequence goes on along the minus strand of OW626785.1, from coordinate 9,361,228 downwards.
AGTAGATGATTTTCTTTTGCAGATGAGGAAGGGCTGATCTAAGAAAGGTAATGCGGCAAATCGATGAATGCAATCCAAGTTGGACTCAACCCGAATCTCGGTTTCGTTTAGCTCTGCATTATTCCATTACCCATTATAATCATCACATCTGCTGTAGTAATTTACAAAGCGTGAACTTTGCGAGGTTTGTTCTTCGCAATCAATACCGAGGCTAAAAATATTCACATTTCCTTGATTGATTCAAAAATTTGATATTTATTGTCGGAGATACAAGAGTTCTGTGATTACTGTTTATCGATTTAGCGTCAGATCTGAAGGAAATTTATTTATGTTCCGTAAATTTCATTCCATAAATGGAATGATTAAAAAAGCTCCAGTCTTCATTCAAAATAATAAAATGATGGGCTCCATGTAATCTTGGCTAATCTCACCAATTTCCATTAACTTTTTTCTTAACGATAACAATCCGTTTAATTTCACGGGAACCTTGTCACTGTTAAAAAACTTTTGTAGGGTACGTGATGGTAGATAAACATTGTAATTAATGGGGTTTTACAAGATTTAGAACTCACATTCTCCACAATTTTTAGATTAAATTTTATGATTCATTTTTTTGGTCTACCTACCCTGAATAAGAATGAACTTGCGGAAAATAGAGTTTCGTAGACAAAGACAATTTTCATATCAGGGAAGATCTCCCTATAATTACTTTGAATCAAATCAATTAACGTAGATTTAAAAATGATTGAATCTGAAAACGCGTTAAATTTGCAGTGTTGGTTTAAATTACAGTGAAATGATTCATGGCTGCCAACCTTCATCAAAATCGTCGAGAAGTTTTCCCAGGGTCACTTTAACTTTTTGGGGCCTTGGTTGGTATAAATCATGCGCCAGGTCTTTAAGTATTTTTCAATTTTGTATTCAGCGAAAAGTGATTTATTGGAGTGGTCTTTATTATGTAAGGGCGATAAAAAATACATTGAAAAATATTTACTTTACATATTTAGTTGAAATAATGTTCCTATCTTTAGTCTAGTTTCGTAATGTTTGAATGAAACAAAATAAATTTATGCAATTTCTCTGCTCCAGTTTTCATAACTTGCCATTCCCAGTTGATAAAATTTTCAATTTTCACGCACATCTGTGCGTTATTTACAACACCCAGTAGATGCGAGTATCCAACAAAGGCGTTTCACGTTCGAAAATGAGAGATGTCACCTTTCCAGTGCGTGTTTTTCTTCACAAAGCGGTTTTGATGCCAACAGAATTTTCTTAGGTGCGGTTGAAGAAAGCACGCAACGAAAAGACAAAGGAATTCAACAAATTTAATTGTTCAGTGTTCTGGCATTTGAAGCACAAAGACAAGCGACAAATTTAATTGTTCCGGTGTAGATGGACGAGGAAATTGTCGCCTAGCTAAACGTGAGCTTTTACAACTGTACTCACATCTACTTACGCACATACTTAGCATAACTTGCATGACTAACTAGCCGTAATGTAGTAGCTACGACAAAATGTGAGGGGTTTGTGCCTCGCACGTGTTAACGCGTTACCCTAGAGTAATTTTATATCGTCTAAAATTAAATGACACGCTGATTAAGCAGACCTGTTACGGCCGATTCTCATGCAGGGCTTGCCCTTAACTCAACTTTAATGGCCGGATCTCGAGCGATTGCTCTGATTTAGTTCATATCAGACCACGGTATCAGTCTAAACCTAATGCCGTTTTAATTTTAAAACAATGGCCGGAGGCAACTCAATAAATACCCCACTTAATTTTTATTTATTGGTCTCCCAGCGAGTTTAAACTTTAATTTTTGAGTTTAAAAATATTTTAATATTCAGTAACGGACGAGTGACCCAACTCGCTAACTTTAAAATGCACTTGTCTGTATGAGTTTGGCTGAAAGCTTATCATTTGTCAGTTTTTTGTGCAAATTTCACGTGTTGCTAACGCTTGATCACAACAAACCTTACATTTTTCATGTTTAAAAGGAAAATAATATTAATTCGACAGCATCAGTCTCCCGGAAATGTTTACAAAACAGAGTAATAAATGCTGTTAAAGTCATAACCCCTCCAACTACTGGATAATACAGTACACAGTTGGGAACTCATTTATTCTAGTAATATGTACGGACGGACGTCAGTGGTGGACTTTCTGAATAACTGTTCCACATTATATAAAGTTTTATTGATTACAGTTTTTGTATTTTGATAGTTTGTAATTAAATTACATGCTCAAAAATATTGCACGAGTGCTTTTTGACCGCTTATTTATATCGCCATGCGTTCAGATTTCAGTGATTTTATTTTTGTTAATTTAATTGAGCATATACATACATCAGAGAGAATTCACACAACAAAATTTTAAACAAAAGAGATATTATTTCGTAAAGCTTTGCGTCAAATTGTTTTTGAATTAAGACTAGCAAAATCACAATTATTCATAATGGATATTTAAAATTAGCTTTTAATAATGGTACATTAAATAAAAACAGAAATATTTTTGAAGCTCTTAGTTAATGCTAAACCGTTAGTAAACTAATTGATGTTCATTAATTAGAAAAATGCCTGGAATGACAACAGAATAACTTAATTTTATAAGTAAAATACTGAACAGTATGGAATTGTAAGTTATTGTAGAGTTATGCAATAACTCTAATAATAACAATAACTCTAATTCTCCAACACAAGATAAGTTTTAGTGGAAAAACATTAGCGAAATGTAACTCATTGTTGATAGTCGGTTTGTGAACAAAATAGACTCAATAATAGGGTAACTTACAGAAAAAAATATGTTGGTGTAATAATTAAACTGATTTCTTAGATTACTTATCTAACACTTTACTTGCTTACTGAAGGAAGTGCTATTATCGTTAAAAAATTAACATTAATTATTATTTTAATAAATACTTATAGACCCTTCTGAAACGAATGCTCTACACAATTTTCTCTATTTCAAGCTTTATTTATATTATTGAATTATCTATTTTAGAATGGGATAGTAATCAACTGAATAGTTACGTATGAACGTATGTGTTTTTAGACTATGTGTAGAAAGTAGTACTAAAAAGGACTACAAAGCATTTAACTTCTTCAAAAGTATTTTTTATTTTTTTTTGGTGAACCTCAAAAACTAATCACAAAGAAATTACCCTTAATTATTAAATACATGCTTTTTTTCTTCTATGCTTGTAAATTATTGCTGACTTTTTCTACAGTCTGATATAATTAAAATTATATAATTACTTAATTAATTATTATATTATATTTTATTATACTATATTATATTATATTAAGCCACTGTACAAAAGAGTAATTTTTATATTATTCTAAAACAAACAGTGAATAAATGCTGTTTTGTAAAAAAAAGGTTAAAAAAACTGGCGCTAGACCTCAAAACCAATTAAATTAAATAACAACGAAAAATTTAAACTAATGTAGTTTTAGGGCTAGGAACAATAATTGTTTAACGTATTTTTTTGTATTTTTTGTTGGATTTCCTTGGAGTGTGAACAATGCACAAAACAGTTTAACACCCTACACACCAAACTGTTTCTTTTGCACAAAAATCATTTAACCATCATTTATTTTAGGATGACCCTAGAAATAATAAATTTCGACTAATAAATATTTTTTTTGGTACACGTTTTCTAAAATGGTTACTTTGGGAACTGCTTTGACTCCGCAAAATGTCATTTTAAAGGACAAGTCGTTATAGCAACACTATGCGGACTCTAATATATTTTGCGGACTCTAATTTGTTTATTATTTGACAAAATAATGATTATTGTATCAATAAATCAGTCTTTACTATGACTATCGATCGACTGCACTTATGATGAGGGTGGATTGGAAATGTAAAAAAAATTACAATTTTGTTGTTTTAGAGAGCTGGTACCAAAAAAGTTTGTATGCAACACTTCCGCAAAATAGTTTTAGAGGTTCCTTCGTCGCCTCGTCCTTAATCCGAATTGTCCGCTAAAACGCTATTTTGCGGACTTGTTACTTAAATAACTATATACGAATTGATTTCAATTATAAGTAATTGTAAAAAAAATTGGAAAAATTCAAAAATTGTTTAAGAGTAAACCACATTCTAACACTGAAATTCCAGTACTGAGATAGAGCAAATACATTTGAGCTTTAAGGTAATAACTAATAAGAATAAAACAGATCAAAAATTGGCTTCTATCATTCAAATAAAGAAAAAAAAACATATGGTGTCATTTTCAGTAACAATGTAACAATTTTGCAGCTTTATACCTACTCTTTGCACTTTTTACTTTGTAGACAGTTAGACACTTTATTAAAAAAAGACTCTTGACAAATATAAAAATTAAATAATTTTTTAGGGCTATGAAAAATCCTGCTAGAATTATAATAAAACACTTTTTTAGCACAAAACACTGCACATATTGTTCTGGCAAAAAAATCAGCGTTGAAGTGAAGTGACAATATCTAACACCGCCGTAATCATCTTTGTCAGTCTATTTATTCAGCGAGTTAATTAGAGGGTAAAAAGATGTATCGATTTTCTCCACTTAATTAACTTGCGACCGTCTTATTAAACAGGGGTGATGGCAGATTCCGCCGAAATAACATAAATATTTCTCGCCTATTATGAGCTAGTAGCAAAGAGAACAATAGTTTCGCCTTCCCCTCAATTTAAAAATAAATCTTTTTGGCTATTACCCAATCGCAGTAATTAATTTGAAAAGACTGTTGTTTTCGAATACAACTCGCCGATAAAATAAACACCATCGTACTAAATTTCAGGAATTCGTTTCACAATGCGCTAGTAAAGTAGAAAAATCGGGGTGTTATCGAAGCCAAAGAAAATAAATCAGGGCTGAATCGAACAGCGCACAATCTCCAAGTGCCATCCGTGCATGTTTTTGCATTTTGAGATGACGTTAGTACCGGTCACAGGAAGTGGCCTGACGTCATATATCCTATTGTCGCATAAATCACAAGTTCCGGATCCGTACACAGTCTGCCGGATCACTCACTCCATTGTTATTGCTTGCTTGTTGCAAATTTGTTTCGAATCGGCGCTCTATCTCCCCATAGATTTATTGTCGATTTCATAGCGGCATGAGCCGTGGAGGGATTAGGTCGCTTAGGTCGTATTTTACGCGATATTATTAATTACTGTCGCGATTACGATCCCTTGAGGACTCTTCATTCTGTTAATCGCGCCGTAATAAAGAGCTAAACCAAATTGTCGTAAAAACGCTCTACCTGGAGGCCCGAATGTTCGAATAATTTCACGCCGTTCTGGCCCAGCTTTTTAATACGAAATTAAATACAAAAATGCGAATTTATAATCCCGCATGTTCAGATTTCTATAAAATGCGATTGCGGTTCAAAGGATATTCAGATTTTGGTTGGAGAATATGCGGCGTTTCACATTTTTCACTTACCCTTTGTACTTTCCTTTTCTAACAGTTTCAGTCAGTCATAAATTTCAATAAATTTGAATTGATTTCGGATTTATTAAACAAGAGATTGCTTAGTCATGTTTGTTTTATCGGAAGCAAATCAGAGGAAAGTTTTTGTCTCATTGTGGCAATGACTCAAGCAACTTCATGGTCCCGCTGGCTTGTAAACTAAAGAAGTCTGTAACGACGACACGGTGGGTGAAGATGGATGCGACGATCCCTCGAGGGGTTCTGATTCATTGCTGAACTAGAGACCTTGCTATCGTTTAACAAATGTGAAGGGTTCATTCACAAGGTTTTCAACTAAACCAAGGAGGCCTTATCGAGCATTAATAGTCTCATTTTAAACTTTAGTTTGTCTGAATTAACCATTCCGGTGGTATTTTAGAAATTTATCATTTCCTTGTTCCATAAAATTACGAATCATTTACAAAACATGAGTAGTTCCTGTGTTGTTGTTTGATTCTTCTTGTCTAGCATTCACCCAAGATTATAAAAAAATATTCAAAGAAAGTATAAAGTGTTCAAAAATGGTTGTTCCTCAAGTCAACTATGGAATTCAAATTCAATGTGCCGCTTCGTCCAAATGATTGTAGTTTCTGACTTCTGAGTATTGTCATCTTTGCCAAATCATTGAATTAGCTTTTTACTCACTTTTTTGCATTTTACGGGAAAGTTGTTTCATGTGTAGGGTTTGTCTTGATTTGTGTTTTATATTTCCGTGATTTTTGTTTTTGTGTATTCTTTCGTTTTTTTAGATTCAAAGCCTTTTTGAATTATTTTGACGAATCTGTCACTTTGACGGCATTCACAGTTTAAATTAAGCGGCACGTTACGTTCAAATTTCGTAGATGACTTGATGAACAACCATTCTTAAACACATTGTACACATAATAGTATATTATGTACCGAAAACTGTAAGTGCAATTTTTTTGGTCGAGAATGCAATATTGGGAAACCGAGGGTACCAAGGTTTCCTAAGCGTTCGAGACCAAAAAAAGAACTTACAGTTTGAGGTTAGTAAGTTATTTTTAGCAATACCTGCACAAATAAGAAAAAGTAAATAAAACATTTTCTGAATGTATTTTTATGAAAAATCAATAAACGTCAGATTGCTGTCAAATTAAAAATTTGTATGGCGCTTGTTTCGTATTAAAGATACAAAACAAAAAAAACATCACTCTAAATCAACATTTGTTGCAAAATCAACGCTTCAATACTGTTCTGAAGGTATTTCAAGTGAAAATAGAAAAAAAATTTCATGGAACACGAATGGCATACGTTGGTATGTAATATATACTTACAGACCACGGACTGTAAGTAAAATATTATTGCAGGGTAACCATGGAAACTTGCACCTGAGTAAAAAGTGCCGCTTACAATGAAAGATATCTGTCAGTGAATGATGACTTACAGAACAGGTATTGCTAAAAAATCATTGTGGTGCAAATGACTAACCTGCTACCATGACAACTCATATAAAAGTTAATGCCAAGAATACGCTATTTGCACCACAATGGACACAAAGAAACTGCACGGCTAATAGTTGAATTAGCAAATTTTTTGTAACATTTTATCAAAATATTATTGTCTACATGTGCATCTAAATTAGTTGAGATTTTATCTGAGCATGCAGAAAAATTTTCTAGACGCCCTGTGTTGTTTGTAATATTCGAAAACGGTGTGAAATTAAGCTTAATTCCTTATTATATAGCTTTGTTTATACAATTTTTTGTGGCTGTAAAATGTTTTTGTTGGAATTAAATAAGAAATGAACAAAAGGTTAAATTTTGATTACAAAGTGTTAATAAAACATTAAAATCCACCCACACACAAATTTAGAGTAGTTTTCCATTTTTAAGAGTATCAGTTTGAAAAGAACTATTCCGGTGATATTTTGAATATTTATCGTTCATTTTTCTGTTTCATAAAATATTTGCATCTTTTAGAAAGTATGAGCAGTTCTTGTGTTGTTGTTTGACTCTTCCTGTCTGTGCTTTACTATAATTTATAAAAATCGTTTCGGAAGAAAACTTACTATAAAGTAGTAATAAGAAAATTTGTTTAAAGAAAGTCGTGGAATTAGCAAAGCTTCAGCTGTCATTCAAAAATGAAGAAAAAACATACGATTTGTACGAAACTGCGGAATAATGAAATTAGACTTTCATTATTGCGATTTCTTGCATAATTTTGTCAAAATATTTCTAGATGTGCAGAAAGAACCCAATTCAGTTAAGATTTTATCAATACTTGCAGAAAAATTTTGAAAATAAAGATTACACAAGAAAAATGAAAGAAGATGTGCTAGGGCGCAAGCCTTGCTGCTAATATGCAATAAATTATTCCTGGTTTGCAGAAGCCGCGATACGCTTCCACACATTTTTCCTCCTTTGGAACGCTCTATCGTGCTAGGTATTTTAAAAACTAAAATATTCACACTGCCACAGAATGTGCGAGAAATTAATTTCTTTCGCATATTTCCATAGGAAGTTATAAGAGATAAAGCAGTTTCCGTATTTGGCATTGTGAAATATTTTCCAAGCTATAAAATTTTCAACAAAGCCATTTTCTCTAATATGGCCTTATCGCCACTTGAAGCAGTCAGATACAGATAGTGTTTTATTTATTTTCGCAGAAATACTGAAAGCAGTCCGATTCTGAGCGATAACGTAAATAGACATAAAAACACCGACATGTTATTTATTGTAATCGCGATTATTGATAATTTATTGGTGTCTTGCGTGAACACTGACATGTTTATTACACATTTAGAAATGCATTCGTTTTCCGTAACGACATCGTTATATTTCGGGCCAAAGATGCGATACATTTGAAAATCAAACCATCAATGTTTATTATTAAAGCCGGTCTTGAATCAAAACCGAACGAGATATTTTCTAATACATTATCATAAAGTAAACTTTAAAGTTTATGCGGCGTTTTTACAAGTTCGCTGGAGCTTTACTAAGCCTGCATAATGCAGATTTTTCATTATAACTTATTTGCAGCTGAACTTTTCCATAAAACTGAAAATATAAGCAACAGGATGTTGTAAATGTAGACATTACATCTCCTCTTAAATAAGTAATTTGTAGTAAGAATGTGAGTGTTATTTGATCCAATTAATCAAAATTCTTATTATTTCAGTTTTATAAATTGACCTATAAGGTATGATGTATGAGGGCAACCTTTTGTTTTTATGAACAAAAATTTCCGCAGAAATACGACTCGAGGATACATTTATTACATAAGAAAGCGGAGCTGTTATATGCGACCTAATAGCTTGTAAAATATGTTCATTAATTTCTTCATAGCTTTCAGCAACTGAAATATATTTCTCTATCATCCGAGTTGTAACAACTTTGTTATACCTTTAGCAATCTGACTTCTTGCAATTAGTGTGTGCTAATATTTAACAAAAACTAATTCATTAAATAGTAGTAGTTAATTAATAAAACTACAAAGCAACAAGCAAGTGCAGCAATGAATGTCCTAATTTAATTTAACTTTAAAGCCAAAATCTTGCCACCAAACGAGAAAAACGATTTTGTATTTTAGTCCAAATTAAACTAGTGAGAACTAGCAATACTCATTGCATATAGGTACATAAACATGTATGTCGCTGTAATTGTCCCAAATGTTTAAACAAAATGTCTTTTAAATAGTAGCTATTGCAATCACGTTATGATTTTTCAAATTAAAAATTCGTTGAAGAAACGACAAAATGCGATTTTAATGGCTTGAAATCTGAGCATTTTATTTACCTACCTTTTCTAGTTTCCGCATTAACCATGTTCCGCAGTGATCATAAATTACGTTTTAACGAACATGCAAAGAATTCTTTTTTAGTGCAAAACTGAGTTTACACGGCACAATTTTATCAGGGTATGTGTACTAAGGCTCCATTCATAAGTATTTTTATCCGAGTTTAAAACTAAAGTTGCTAACAACAATTTTTCTGTTTCAGGTAGGTGCACTTATCAAATCCCGATTTCGTACAGAAACCTCAACAAAGTTCAGTTTGGCTTTATTTTATTTACTAAATTGTTTAAAGATTTTTGTGCTTGACCTACTCGCATATTATTGGATTTAATTTTAGCAAATTGTGGGGATTAAAAGTGCACTAGTCGCTCGTAGTCGAATTTTTCCTCATCTTTTATTCGCAGCGATAGTTTCTGGTTTTAAAATGCAAACTGTTTAGCACGGTTTGTCCGCTCTAAAGTAATTTCCACACCAACTGGTGCGATGTGAATTTAAATTAAAGAAGGAATTATTGAAATTTAAACGTTCTATTCGTACGTTGCACAACAAGCTTTTAACACCACACAAGGAGTATAGAATGTTGGCTTCTTATCAACACTGACAGTATCAATTTAAGTTAATTGCTGCCTCATTCCGGAGTAATTCCCAAACTGCAAATCCTGCTGAAATAAAGTAACGCCAAAACATACATTCGTACTGTAATTGTTGGAGGTAATTGAATTCTATCGCTATAGTGGTATCGGGAGAGGTGCCCGGAACTGCAGGCATATCCAGGTAATTACACTAGAGCATGTTTAACAAATCATAAAACGGTGGTCGGGAATCCACACTCGGTCTTGTTTTTCCTACCGAAGCGTCCTTTCAGTTTTCATTTATTGTCTGTTTGAATTTGTTTAACCCTTTCGTGTTATTTTGCCGTGTTGCTACATTTTCCAACTATCCGCAAACATTCTCGTTGTAATTAGAAGTTTATTCAGCATGTATCAACAAAATTAACAACCGATTTTTTGTTATCACGAAACCCATCCACAAACGGTTTTCATTTACGAATACGTCTGCAGTGGCATAGAAATACACATTGTGAGGTAAATCTAAATAATTTATCTCGCAATATTTATTCATTTTTGGTAACGTGTGTTTGTAAATTTGTAAATTGTTTCGTTGTGATTATTGGTTGTTTTTCACAATCCTCAACAGAGGCGGATTGAATTTACCAAGAAAGACGATAATTAAAAAAACCTTCAGTTTTATTTTTTCTAACAAACAAGAAAAATTAAATTTATACAAGAAATTTAAAAAAATGAAAATTGAGGTGTAAATATTTTTACGAATTCTACTATATCTCAAATACTTAATAAAATATCACTAACCCCAAAAACTAATTAAGTAAAGATTACAATTCTATTGAACATAATGTCGGGCTAGCAACAAATTTTTTACCATAAATATCATTTAAGCATCGTTTGTTTTAAAGTGATATGTATTAGAAATTTAATGAATGGTGAAGATCTGCTCGTAATTAAAGACAAAAGCATTGTTTTCTCAGAGTCGTACTAAAATGATGACCTATTTTTTTAATTTTTCTCATTTCACTGCCTCTTTATTTACCTTCTAGTTCGAATTAATTCACACACATTAACTTTTATTTAAAGCCTCACTGGACCTGGAATCTGGAACCTGTTGAAATTTGTAATTAGAAAACTTTCTACCTTTTCTTGTCGATCGATTATTATTGTCGGTTCAAATTTATTATAAAATATAACATTTTGGTTAAGGGCGAGAATTCCTCTGTTTCGGATGTATAAACGGCCAAAAGTCGTTTCCCTTCACTGACCAGGAGAGAAGATTAATAATTAATAATTTAATTGTCCATCCGGGTTGGAAGACACACGTTTTTTTAAACTGATCTCTATGCTGACTTCGAATCCGAAGTTCGATTTTCTGTTTGGAATTATTACCATCATCATGAAAAAGACGTTTTTGTGGAATTTTTTGAAAATCTTCCCTCTGGATGAAGCTAGGACCTTCATTTTTTTTGCAAAAGATTTTTTAATAAATGTGGATTCTAACGAATAGACACAAGTTTTAGTTTTGATAAAAGAAAAGTGAGAAAATTGCAGTTTTCTTTTAACGTTCCTTTTTTTTGTAGTGAAATTTTCGAGATGCGAGATTTTTTTTATCTTAAAAGATAGATCTATACTACGAAGGACTATAACTTAGGAGACGAAACGAGATACAAAATCGCACGACTTTCTGTACCCCAAAAAAAAATAGTACGGCAGAGTAAAATGAGGGCGCTTCAAACGTTATACCGTCTCGGTGTCAAATCGTTTTAAATTAATTTAAATTCAACCAATTCACTAATTATTTGGAAAACTATCAGAAATATTAAGCTTTGCATTCTCAACAGACTGAGAAAAACTGACGACTAAAATTTTCATGAGAAACATGAGAAAGAAATTATTTAAAATAAAAAATTTGCGCTTCGTCCCGTATTTTTCAAAACGCTTCAAATACGATTAAAGATACAAGAAAAATGTTCAGAAGAAAGTTGTAGAGAATTAAATTTCCTTTAAAAAAGTTAGCGAGTCTTCATCTTCAACGATTTAGGCCCTAAAGACGTTCAAGCGACGGATTTCCTTCATTTTGCCGGAGGTCAAGTATTAGAAGAAATAGTTATTTATTGTATAAGTGTTTTAGAAAGCATTTTATCTACGCAAGAAGAGTAGACACGAGGGCGTCAGCCCGAGTGTTTAACATTCTTAAGTGAATAGAATGCGACTAAAACTCGAATGCAATACAACGTTTTATCCACAATCACCATATTAACAAAATTGAATTAATCGAAGTTAAATTTTAATTTTTTCATTATTTCACTAGTGGAATAAAGTTACTTTATTCCACTAGTGGATAATAGATCTCTTTATATGCTTCATAAGTGTGGATAAAACTTCAATTATAATGTGATTGTGAATAAATTAATTTATACCTAAACCGTTGAATTTTTGTAGAAAATTTTATTCTCTACAACCTCGTTCCTTACACTTTTTTGTATCTTCATCCGTATTCATAGCGTTTTGATAAATAGGCGACGGTGTGCAAAAAATTATCGCTTAGAATTAATTATCAATTTGCGTTCCACCTGATATTTTTGCAAACGCAGCGAATATGGTTGAAGATACAAAAAAGTGTAAAGAACGAGGTTGTAGAGAATTAAATTTTCTACAAAAAAGTCCAGACACCATATTTCTATCTTCAACGGTTTAGGTACAAATTCACTTTCCAATACTTGACCACCGGTAAAATAAAGGAAATCCGTCGCTTGAGCGTCTTTGAATGACTTTGGGGTTTAAATGGTTGAAGATAGGGATATGGTCTCGCCGACCTTTTCACAGAAAATTTGTTTCTCCACAACTTTCTTCCCAACATTTTTCTTGTATCTGTAACCGTATTCGCAGCGTTTTGAAAAATGTGGGGCAGAGCGCAAATTGGTAAAAGTTTAATTTTTTTTTAAATATAGTTTAAGATATAACTTTTGCATTATTTTTATCTCCTATTATTGAGAATTTAATGCTCTACCTGTATGTATTTTTTTATTTGCCTTGTGCTAACCGTTGTTTAATTACAACTATTTTTATAAATTCATTGCTCTGAAAACTTAGACGATAATGGAACAACTGCGCCTCTGACGACATTAACGAAACTATCGAGGACGGTGACGTTTTATTTGTACGTCGTTTCATATCCTAAGTTTTGGATATCCGTAATCTATACATAAGCGAGGCGAAATGAAAAAACGAGTTTTTCATGACGAAGGCAATTCCAAATCAAAAACTTCGGATTCGAATTCAGCAGAAAATTTTGCATAACAATAAGTGTTCAGTAAACAAGTTCGTTTTTGAGGTAAGCGCTCCCCCATCATAACCCACATATGCCAACGTACGACACTGAATTGAAGCAAGATAGAAGGATCCAACATATCATAGGCCAGTACCGCAAGTTCGTTTTAACAGTTTTACGAGTTAACGATTTACAATTTCAAGTTAAAACAAAAGCCACTTTATTCCTAAGAGTCCACTACATTTTCTCTTTAATACTCATTGTTGAAGGAAAATAATGTTCTAAGAACACCAATTTTTTCAGTTTTCAGGATATTTTCTGAATTAAATAAAGCACTGATAGCATATTAAAATACTTTGTCCCCTACAGCCCGAGTAGAAGAATGTGTCCTGTAAATAACTTTCAAAAACGTTACTTACAACGGTTGTAAAACAACGAGGAAAATTGCTGAAATTCGACTCTTTTTTCGTTAAAGACGAAATCTTTGTTTTCTCAGAGTTGTACTAAAATGATGACTTATTTTTTTTATTTTTTGCATTTCACTGCCTCTTTATTTACCTTCTAGTTCGAATTAAAGTAACATATTAACTTTTATATAAAGGCTTACTGGACCCGGAATCTGGAACACCTTATGAAATTTATAATTAATATAAGCCGATCGGTGGAAAAAATTCCTAGAAATCTGGATTTTTTTTAAACGCTTCCTTTAGACTTAGGTAACCATATAGTATAAGTCTTTGAGGGTGGGGGGCGAGCTCGAGGAGGAGGAGGAGGGGGCTAAAGGTGTCTTTTTTTGGTTTTTTGCTTATATCTCGGAAACGGTCACTCCAATCAATTTTTATCTTCTTACCAAAATTAAAGCTGGTAAAATTTCCTACACAACGGTCCTAGCATTTTTGTTGTAGGACTAACCGTAAGCAAGCTACTAGCTTTTGAAGTTCGGTGGCTACATGACACTGCATTATTAAACATTAGTATATCAGAAGTATTTAAATGGAAATAGTGTATGTAAAGCGTCACCCAACTAAGCTAAGAGAGGGAAATAAGGGAAGAAAATACTTTCTTTCCTCGGACTCTCCAGTTGAAGACGACAATTCAGCATGTGAGGATGACCCAGAAGATATGATAGAATGAACTGTTGGACTCAATACATTCAGTTTATTGTAAGTTTTATTCAAAACATCTATATTAAATCATCTATCTATTAATATTATACTGAACAAGACTGTAATTCGGTTTTCAATGTGTGGGTTGAAGACGAAAATGCAGCATATATAAGAACGACTCTGAAGACTTCATTGACCTTTATGCCTCCACTCTTCTCTTCTAATGAGGTGTTGGACCCAATAAATTTAATTTATTGTCAGCTTTTCAAATCTCAAAACATTTTGTTTCAAAGCACTTTTTTTAAATGATTATTTTTTTCCAAACCTATAACTTGCTTATGGTTAGCCCTACAACAAAAATGCATAACACCATTTTGTAGGAAATTTCATCAGCTTTAATTTTGGTAAGAAGATTGATAGGAGTGACCGTTTCTGAGATATAAGCAAAAAAAGCAAAAAAAGACAGCTTTAACCCCCTCCCCCTCCTCGAGCTCGCCCCCCACCCTCGGGGACTTTTGATATATGGTTACATGGTTACCTAAGTCTAAAGGAAGCGTTTAAAAAAATTCCAACTTTCTACGAATTTTTTCCACCGATTTGTCTAATTTGACTTGGCTACTTCCTTTTCTGGTCGATCCATTATTGTCGGTTCAAATTTAATATAAAATATAACATTTTGGTTAATGTGTTACATGGAAAACAATAAAGTGCATTGTCTCCGCGGTTTATATTGTATTACATTTTTTGTCTTGGCAAACTGTCAATGCAAAATAAATTCCTTTTGTTTTGTATTACTACTTCGACATCATTATGGAAGCTGTAATAAATGAACAAAGCAGCGTGATTTGGGTATTCTTTCGTCGAGAAGACTTTTACGTGGGCGGAGAGCGAGTGTAAATTTCGCATTACGTAACACGTACTTTATTGTGTTTACGTTTCCTTGTACTTAAGGCAGCAAATTTTGGTTAGTTCATTTTTTATTGTCCGGGAATCCCTTTGGGAATAAATTTATGTAGTACATTGTGTGGGAAGTAGATAAATGTCCCAGAAGATTTGGACTTCTTTTCGCGATTTTTCTTTCGTTTGTACTAATCCAAGCGCCTTACAATACAATTTCGGCGCTCTATCTTTTCATATCATTTCTTATCTGCGTCACGATGCTGGGTATGGATATTGCATTTTTCGATTGTTTTCTTTCTTTTTTAATAACTTTAAAATTGCGTTTTCGAGACTTTATGGAGTCGAGAATGCAGACAGTTTTGCGACGAAATACAATCATTACATCAAAATAACTGTCGAACGAGATGTGCATACCTGGAAACATATGCTCCAGCCTCTTCGCCAATTTTTCTAACTTCTTGCGTCAGTGAAGCGTGACATTATGTAAATGGGGCGTGTATTTGCATACTCGTTTCCAACTTTTATTTCGATGCTTTCGAAAGCCCTATTTTATTAAGGTTACGGAGGTGTTAATGCACCCGACGACAAGAATTCGACGTTTCAAACCTAATAAAGATCGATAATTGGCGAAGACGTGCTTTCCGAATCAACATTTCAAATATAATTGTGTTTCCAAATAAGTTAACGTCGTATGATAGATTTTAGAAGTGCGGAACTGTAAGTTAAGTTTTCCCTTCAAAACATTAAATGCCGTCGGTGAAAGCCCGGAATTGGGTTTTCTGCAAACTTTCAACTTTGAAGCAGAGACGCCAGACCTCAGAATGGCTTAAATCGTGTATACAAAACAATAAATTCAATAGATGTTCAAGCAAAGTACCGGTCACATATTCACTGTTCTTTGTTATTTAGAAATTTCCACTCGAACTGCCGTCAGTGGATTCGGAAAGTTTTCTAGTCGAGAAGTTTCCTTTTTGCTAGTCCCAAATATGTTTCATATACGGTTTTATGGAGACGAGATTCGTCTCCATCTTTCAGAAACACTTAGATTCCGTCCGTCTCATTTACTAAAAAATGAATCGCCAGTTCTTTATTGGCTTTCTTCCTCGCATTTACTAAGCTTTCTTTCCTCTCCTTGGAGTGTTACTTTTTTATTTTGCCGCACAGGAAACGCTCATTAAAAGCTTTTATATCAACTTTACAAAGACCGTGCTTTCGGGCGAAAAACTCTGTCTTAAATTAGTTAAAAAGGATGTTTACGCAAACTAGTGACGTGATTAGACTTACCTCTAACAACTAGATGGATTGGTTGACTAGTTAATGCGTCTTGGGTGTGAAAATCGCTGGCTGTCACCTGACATTCCCAATTACCATCGTCAAACTCTAACTGGGCAGCTCGCACCCATATGGAACAATCCCCGTTCTGCTGACTTCCAGATGCCCATTCGTACTTGTGGGGATACATGCCCATGGGCTGAAAAACGTAATTTTTTGCTACTTTACCGCAGAAATGGTTATTTGTAAAATCAACAGAAAAGACAATATGAAATTAAAAATTAAACCTAATGGCCAGTTAGTAAATCGGTCACGTTCTGAACACGTACTATTTGGGAATAAATTCCGAAACCAATAACTTGCAATCACGTAAAAGGGAAAAGAATAAATACGGTTATTACATATTGGCAAGAGATTGCTTTTATCCAAAGCATCCCTTTTAAATTATTTATTACTCTTGATACAAACAGAATTGGCAAATTTTACCCCTAAAGTAATTTTAAAGACGTACGAATCACAAAGAAGGAACTGCAATTTTAGTGCGTCTGGCCACACAGAATTTAGATGAACACAATAATTGTGTTTGGTTTTGAGTCAAGGAATCTTTTAAAAGCACACATTCTTTTACCAAACTCACTTCCTATATTCAGTTTTCATTATTACCTACTAAATTTATGAATGTAATGAACGATTTTCTGTACCAGAAGAAAATCAAGTGTGAGATAAGTTTGATCCTTCCTATAGAAATAGTTAACAAACATTTAGATCACCAGTACCTGAGAAGCAATTGTTAGGAAAGTTTTCCATTTTTTTTTAAGTTTTTAAAACCAAACATGTTCCATTTGTGATTTCTTTTTTACCAACAAATTCTTAAACTAGGTACGTTGTACTTGATTCTAAAAAGTCAGACAATTTTGTAGTTGGTGGAAGAAAACATTTAATGATATGAATGTTTAATTGCAAATTTTAGTTGGCGAAATAACTTCTTCATAAAAAGCTAATGTTTACCTAGGTGTTCTTACAAGATATAGTTATTCTTTCTAATAATTTATTAATTTTTTATTATGTGTTTTCATGTTTTGACGTCTATCATTAAGAAATCATAAAATTACCTTATTAAAATTATAGAAAATGAATATTAACGTAGCAACTTTGAAGAGATGTGTCTACCTCAGTTTTTTTTTAATTTTACGTTTGCATTTTTGCATCTAACTAATAATTGATTTTTAAAACTATGCGACTGACTGTACAGTCCTTTTGAATCATTCTGTATTGTGAAATATTTCAGACAGAAAGACATTAATGTGTTTTGCTAGTTATGAAATAGTTATTTACCTAACGTGTTTGGAAAATACAATTTCCCACATGAGCACTTTGTTTGCGGTATGAGCGCAGCGAGGGCCGCATGAAGTGCGAATGTGGGAAATTGCTTTCCAAACAAATTAGGTGCAATATTTTTTGTAACGAATCTCTCAAAAAAATTAAAAAATAATATTTTTTATAATTTAGTTTTTTTTGCTACTGGATTGGTAACAGGTCAAACAATCAAAAAATTGACATGAACTGTCACTTATCGTAAAATCTCAATCGTTTCCATCTCAGCGATAGCGATACCAACCTACAAAATGTCCCTAGCCACTGTAGGAAAGTAAAAAACACCGCAGTGCGGGAAAGTTACTTTCCCACACGCTGGGGATAACCGGGAGATAGCTGTCTAAGAGCTATGAGTACAAAAACATTATTACGAATCAGTATCAGTATTTAAATTAATGAAAAATAATAATTACCAACTCTCGCATTTAAAAAATTAATTAGGTAAACGTACTTATATTGGAATTGGAATTGGAATTACCTATTTGTTTGAATTGTAAATTTTCTGTCAAAAAAATATGTTGTATAAAGACAAAAAATGCCCAAATATGTGAAAAATATTAGCTAAACGCGAATCATCAGTTTCCTGTGAACAGGTAAAGGGTAAAGAAACTTGATTCAATTTAATTTGATGATTTGCGAGTTCTTAATCAGATTACGGCGAGCTTTAAGTAAACATTTTAAAGATAACACGTTTATGTTATTGTTAATAATTTGCGCGATGATGTTGGTGCAAACAAAGGCTTAGTTCCCGCTATTCATCGCCAACATCACGCTGTGAAATAACTTTTCCAAGAAAACTTAATATATTTATAATTAACACAAGGGAGGCGTAAATCCCGTCCTTGTGATTTTTTGTCAAACAAGTTGATTGGAAATGCTTTGATCCAAGTAATAACTATCCGTGAAGCCATTGTTGAAAGCCGTTTCCGCTGGTATTAAACAAGCAGCATCACATTCTGTCCGACAAATTCTCATTTTAAATCTAGCGGTCTTAAAGCACAGGATGTAACGAAGACAGACACGCAAAAAATACAGGCAGACAGAGAGAGGAAATTTTAATTAACATTAAAATGGGTAGGAATTAAAGTTATAAGACGCTATTGTTCAAACACAAAACTGTTACGGCCGATTTGGGAAGTTGCTAGGTACTTTGGTGCTTATGTTAATGTGCTTCCGATGGAGTTGTGTCTTATGTCGTCCTTCCAGCTTTTGCAGGACCAATTTCGCCACTTAACTGGTAACGTAAACAGTGGCGGATCGGCGGCTTTTTATGGCCAAATTGCCTTAGATTTTCTAACCGTATATTTATTTTACACTTGTTTTATACCAGCAGCTGGCGAGATAAAGCATAAAGTATAGCCTGAGAAATTTTATTCCACATTTAAAGCAGTACTTTAAACGTAGATAACCTTCTATTTTTAGCAAGATACCATCGCAGCTCTCAAGTAGATGAAAGCCATCCTCCACTCCTTGACTTTCTATTATGCATTCTAATCATTGCAAGTCGATTACAATGTTCTGCAAAAATGACACCGTTTTATAGATTTATGCGGGTTAATCGAGATAAGGTGAACGATGGGTTGCATTCAACACGTTACTGTTTGTCCCACCCTTCACGTCCACATGAATAATTCAGCTCCTGAATTTCAGCAATGTAATTTTTTAAAAGCTATTATTTATTGGCAGTTTAAGTTATCCCGATTCCGCTCAGTAATTTATTTCCTCAATATTTTATACAGTGTAAACGCGGATGCCATGAAAAGCAATATTTCTTTAGTACATATTGAAATTTCCTTTAATACTGCTATAATTCTTTTATATTTTAATCCACTTCCAGTTGCCACATTCGGAATCGTTTTGTTTCCACCTACATAAATCAATTTTAATTAACATTAATATTATGCCAAAGCGGAATAATGTTACATAAACCTGGACACAAATGATAAATTTATGTTTGCGTTTTTCTCGATTATCATCAGTTTATTTTATAAATCGCGGTCGACATTTTAGCAAAACCGCGTGATATACTTAGCAACATTATACAAAACTGAAATTTATATCGTCATTAGAGAATAAAATATTAATATAGATTTCAATAAATGACTCGGATTAAATTAATAAATTAAATAAGGGACATGTTTATTGTGTGGAAACACAAACCATAAACAAAAAGTCACTAATTGAATCAAATTTTGTAATTAAATATGCCATCAATCGGATGTATAAAAAATGTCCAAAGAGCTATAAAAAAGTCAAATTTAAGGTACTGCTAGTTTTCTGCAATGTAAATAACTAACGCAAAATACAATACGCTTGTTAATTACTAATTTAGATAAAACATCGTTTCTTGAGAATGGCAAAGTTTCTAAAAAAAATTCTGTAAGCAATCGTTAAAAAAAAAGACTAAAAATGTAACAAAGCATTTCACTTTGTAATTTAGTGAATCATAGAACCGAATTCTTAAAACCTAGTCAAAATTAAATAAGAAAAAATGTGTTCCCTCCACTGATCAACAAGAAATTCAAAAGTAAATCAATTGATGACCATATCATTCTAGAAATATATTTAAAAATACATAAAATAGTAAAACTAACATGCTAAAAAATTTAGAAAAAATACAAGAGTTTCTCTGTAATATGAAACACGTATTGTTTAACTTTTTGCTATTCTAGATAAAATCGCTCACCACAAAATAAAACAAAATATATAAATTAAGAGAGATTTTAAGTATTTATCTCAATGGTTGCCTACAATTTTTTAATACAGCTACTCTTGTAGAAAATGATCCAAGGATTTGCAGGAAAATTTACAGAAAGTGCAAATGGCAAAATTATCTTAACTTGTATTAAAAACGAAGAAAATGCACAAAATCAGGCAAATAAAACTAAGAGACTTTTCTTTTACAATTTCTTTCTGAATGAGTTAATAATTTACTCTCTAATATTATTGACAAATTAAAAAAAAACTTATGTCCCCACAGTTCGGGTTAATGCTTTTTAATTATAAGGTAAATTGATACAACGTTCCTGATATATTGATAGTAATCATAGTTGGTAATTTGTGGATTAACCTATTACGTACACTTATCTAAGGTCATAGAGTTTCAATTAATCAATAGTATAAGTGGAGGGTATCATAAATTAACAAACAATTTAGGTTACTATAACTCAATAGACAGGTTCTTCAACATTTATTTTTAATAAAGCCTTCAATTCAACTTTTAAAAGTTATAGCAGCACCTTAATACGCAAAGAGTATGTATTTAACCACATTTTTCACAAAATACTAAAATAATTTAATTTGAATATTAATTGACGCTTTAGAAGAAATAACTTCATGTTACGTTATTTATTTATTTTATTATTTTACACCAAAAATTTGAGTAAAGTATACTTCAATCATGCTCATGATAACAACCGTACGAGTACATAGTGAAACATAAATGTTTCACTAAAAAGTTACAACTATACTCGTACATTGTCTGATATAATGAGGCGCCCACATGTGCAATTAGGGTTTCAAGTTTCATTGTATTAACATTTCACGCTGCCATCAATAAAGTTGTCTGTTGAAAACGTTCCTTCCTTTAATATTTAATTCAATTTATTTGTGCAGCGTTAGATGAAGGAAGAAACACACCCGCAAAGTGATATACGAGGCTGTCTAGAGGACTGTGACTGATTAATATTTCAACAGTCTACTAATCACGCACTCCTGTGAAAAAATGACTTTTGTAGTGTAATAAAGCAATTGTCTGTAATATTTAAACTAAGTACTTTAATGTACTTTTCTGATAGTCATCGGAAAAGTTGTCACGTTATTACCGCCAGTTAACAATTTAATTTATGTCAGAATATGAGATAAGGTGCACCGAGGTATTTACACTTCCCACGTAAATTTAAGAAAAGTGTCGATAATAAAACGCGTTTTAAATTTGACAGTTTGAAATCGGAAGAAATAGAAACTTCTATAAATTTTTCATAAGAAAACCTCCGTTAAAACCGAAGTTTGTCGTAATATAAATGGATGCCTTCGGCATTTCACTAACAAACTACAAACAAAAGTTGTGAATTCAATTACCGAAACTTTTATTTGGAACAATTTTACGTAAAATTTATCGACAGGCTATAAATCTTCAGAGTTTTACGAGTTCAGGACTATTGTCGCGTTGACTAAATCGTCTTGAATTGACAATGCGTCTGCTCAAATGTACGTTAAGATGAGGAATATATTTCACACCATTCAAATTTTGAGGATATATCAACAGAGTTATTTTATACGTGTCGAATACAAACGATACGTACAGCAAAAATAAAAGACTGACTTTCAAATATGTATAACCATTTGTGAAATATTTACTATTTCATGTACATACATCGTATATCATCTAACATTGCAATTTGCTGTATTTCATTGTGAGTCACTAAACTGCTAAACAAAATCAATTATCAAATGGAGACATTGTCCTGTTATTAGTCGGCCTGCTACAAATTGAGAATTTTCGATTAGTCGATGTAATATAATTTGAGACACTCCCATTTTAGTTTCCGCGTAGACTATCGAAACGAAACATGTCAGAGGGTGTATCGGATTAATCTGTTCTCGGCCAAAGCTTTTATCCTAATGCATCCTTTAAAAGATAAAGAAGTTTATGGTTTGTTCTTAGTGACCTCACGGCTTTTGCTTATCTCTTCGACCTTTCGTGAGGGCAATTAAATTAACTTTTAATAAACTTTATTAAAACCGTTTTGTATTGGCATTTTATTGGCTAATGCAATTTAAAAAAAAACATTTAACACACAATTCAGTAAAAAAATATGGGCCAATCTATTAAATCAATTTGAATGAAAAAACCCGTTTTTGGGGTAAAATATCAAACTACTAAAAAATCCATGTTGAAAGCAGGCGTAATAAATAAAAAATGGAAAAAAAAACTTAACTAGATGTGCGAAGGCGCAACAGTAAATTGCACATATTGTCACATTATTTAAAATTCATAGCTAGAATTCACACCACATTTTTAATTATTTAATCCCTCCTAACGCGGATATGAATGTAGGAGCATGTTTTTACCATAAAAAAAGCAGGATATTTCTGCTACGATCGTGGTGTTTTTATTTAGGTGGGAATGAACACATGTTTCCTTCATCAAACTATTTTTGGGTAAATCAACAAACCACCACATGTTTAAAGTGAAAAAAATAAAAAATGTTAAGCGGATGCTTTATTGTGTCTTTATGTAAATAAAACGATGCCTTTCAGGGCAGTTCCGGTTCCAATCCTCTATTTAAATGTGCAACAAAAGACAATTCTAAAGGAACACGTCTGTCGTATTTTGCCGTCACTTTCCCTATAGGCACCCTCAAAAGTTTCACAATTTCGAGCTGATTTTAATTGCATCTTTGTGCTATAATAAACGCACTGTTTGAACTTAAAATCCCACGAGAAAGTATATTTCAATCCCTTTCTGTTTACTTCCAAAATAAACACCATTGTTAGTTTATATCGCTAGTAATAATACGATTTTACGATCAGCAGAATTTCAAACAAAGTTTAGAAATCACAGTTTAATGGTTTTGAATAATCCAAATAAAGCATTAATTGTAATTACCAACACTCAAAGTTTATTTTTAACATTCACTGTTAATAATGCTAATGTCTCTGTTTATTCTCAACTTTATATGTTGTGTCAAAACTCATCTGAACGAGTATGTGCTTTGTGGTCTTGGGGCATGTCTCTTACAGTTTGCGTCCCATTTCAAACTTGACTGCTCACATATAAACTGCCATTAGTTACGCGAATTCTGGTGTTAAAATATTCATTAGTTGTACCGTGAGTCTGAGAAAGATATTACGATTTTGTTTCATCTGGCCAGTATTTATTTTTAACTGTTAAATCGACGGATCAAGTTATGCGATAATTTGTGAGACCGCCGTAGCGTTGGTCATTGCAATATTTGTGATAAATGACCTTTCTCCCTTTAATTCTGTAATCGTTTGGCAAATAGGTTTAACAACGTATTATGAGCGTTTTTATTGCTTTTTCATCAATTTTAGATAGGATGCGCGAGCGTTTTTGTGTGAAAAAACAAACCAAAGAACCTAAATAAGAAAACTAGTAATGGTGGAGGCGCCGGGTCGTCGTAAAAGTGAAAACGTCGCCTGAAAAACGTAGAATAACGACATTGTGGTGGGCGACAAAAGTCATTTATTAAACACTTCCATCTCAATAATAGTCATTTGATAAAAAACTCCCGGCTAATAAAGTAAAAAAATGGTATCGACAAACAGTTAGACTTTTGCGCCCTTTTGGCACAAATGAGCAACGTCAACAAACGAAACAAGCATTTGCCAATGGTTCATTGATTTAAACGAAAGTGGAAAGGCAATAAATTGGGGATTCTTTGCCGATCAAATATTAAATCGCGAATTGAAATATCAAATAGGATTAATCTCGAGTCGGGCTAAAACCGTTTGAAAAATCAGGAGCATCGGTTTGACTTTAAACAAAAGATTGGGGCGGCGATTTGTAACGTAAAAATTTCTCATATTTCAGCCGCCATAAGGCGGACGTCCGAACAAATTCGAAAAAAAGAATGAAGATCGACAACAAAAATATAGGTCCCTTACGTTTTCCTGACCGAGCATTCGATATCCACCGTAAGAAAAGTAATATTTATGCGGCAAGCTGACATACGCAAAGAAATGAAAAGACGGGAATGTATGAGCTTGTCGATGTGTCTGCTATATTTCAGGAGCATCATTCAAATACGTGAAAAATAACGGCACGCCTATTGCCGAAGCGGGATTTATTATGTTTCGTGCCCTGCTGATTTATGAATTTCAAATGGTTTATACAACGTTGCAAGCGTAACCGGATCTATGATTGATGAATTTGTACGAATACATCCGGAGGAAGCAGTCCTTGCTGGTATCTGTTGAGCTTGGAAAAACAAGAGCGGTCGAGAAACAGCAATATCTTAAAACGCCCGCTTTTATTATCGTTTTTATGAGAATAGATCGTGTGCACTGATGATTATGTATAGGATCTCGAGTCCTTCGAACATGGAAAAAATATATGCAGCAATTTCTACAGAAAGCTCTTCATCCCCAAATAAACCCGCTATCTGAATATATGGCCGGAAAAATTACAGAAGCGCCCAATAACAATCAAAGTCGGACCAATATTGGGATTGCTGTTGTGACTTCAACTCTCGACTAACTGAAACCTAATTTCGCTGTTCATTAACAGTTTGATCTTGGGCTACTGAAGTTATCAACTGCTCAGCAATGCCTGCAATACTCGGTTTGTACATTATTGTAACTCGATTATAACTATAGGTTATCGCACATACCCCTAGGTGGACCAACTCCATCACGGTCCAACGAAGAAAATAGAAATCCCTAGTGGGGTAATATACTGCGGCGGTATATCATTTCACGTACCGTGCTTTTGTCATCAGCTGTATATTAATTAAAATATCTCGCAAAGAAAACATCAGAACTTTTGAATAAAATTTATCTTTCGAATTCAAAAGTGCGCATTATAAAGCAACAACGATCTCGCAAACTTTTAATTAGAGAAAACGTATTAAAATACTCGATAACCCACACAAAAATCCATACTGCTGGTAAATGTTATTTACACAGCGCAAGCCATTAGTAGATATTTGTTTCCTTGGTACTATTTTTACTTTAATTTAGAGAAAACCCTAATAGGGAAAGTTTATTTTACGCCAATTTTAGTCCAGACCGCTTTTTATGGATTGTAATTTTGCAAGAGAATTTTAATTCTAATGTTTTGTTAGTTTTCAAAATAAATAAATGTTTATCCACAGTGAAGCACCAGGCGGGCAAAAACGAACGCTTTAAGACTCGCTTGTCGATAAAACTTTTCGAACAAATTCCGTTCTTGATGAAACCGTGCATTTTAAAGCTATGGATTTTTTCCGCGGTTCAGCATTGATCAAGTGGAGTAGTTTCTACAGTGTTTTAGCACGGACAATGTCATTGTAAATTACCTCCATCACCGGCGAGTGTCTTACGTGCAGTGGAGCGAAAAGGGAGAAAAATGCGTTGTGTTTTACTTTAA
Organism: Tribolium freemani; assembly: GCA_939628115.1. Taxonomy (NCBI): domain Eukaryota; kingdom Metazoa; phylum Arthropoda; class Insecta; order Coleoptera; family Tenebrionidae; genus Tribolium; species Tribolium freemani. Next base: position 9,335,435 of record OW626785.1, on the reverse strand, counting down.
AGTACCATTTATTCAATCAGTCGTAACGTAGCAGATGTAAATATCCTCGGCGATCGAAAGAGTAAATGAAACCGTTTCGAAGTTGGTAAAATTCATAATTTTAAGACGAGGTCTATTCAAACATATGTTAATAAGAGACATGCAACTCGCTTCCGCTTGTAGATTAAAGATTAATTAAATTCCTCCCGTATGCAAATGAGACACTTAACTTGGTGTAATTATTCGGCGAGTGGAATACTATCCAGTAGGATCTTATGTTCATTGGGATAAATTTACCATATGATTTAATTAATAAACGTTAACATTCGCGATGAAGCCAGCGACTACGTTTCCTTAACTAGCAAAGTTACTTAGTTGCTCAACATATAGCGGTTTTTCGCTGTATCTGCATACAAACTAGGTAATTGCAATGAAAATTAGATACTTTTGCTCCAAGATGGAAAACTGTAAAATAAATTAACGGCGGAGATAATAAAATACTTGAAAATTCTCACGGAGCTGGACAAATACACCAAGATTTCTTACAGGATTAAAGAAAAAATAATACCGATACTTAGGACCGATTTATAGAAGCCTCATTAATTTAATTCGCAATTAAATGCTTGATTAACTGATCACATGAACAAATTCACGTTGTTAACTTTTAACAACGAATTAAATTTTAACAGAGCTTTCTATAAACCGGCCCTAAATTAGTAAAAAATATAAAGTTTCAGTGCACCTAAAACCTGAAATTGGTATTCACTTTGAGCAAATAACCCAAATTATATTTTTTTACTCGTGATTATTAAAATTTACTTTAAAATTAAGAGCACACGCTTTAATCCCAAACTGCAAGTGCCTCAACTTAGTTTAATATCAGTTTTATGCTTAAAACTTAGGAAGATTGAAGTTGCAAGATTAAACTTTTACAAAATGTGCAGTGAGTAAAAAGTAAAAGTCATAGAGTAAGGTAGGTTCTTAATTAAAAAGTAAATAAATGTTTGGTTTCCGAAATAGTAATTTCTATTTTTCAGTAATTTTATACAAAAAAAAATAGATATTTTTGTTTGAAGCTTAACAAAAGTGATTATCGTTTTAAAACATTGAACGAATTTAAATGACAAATTCGCCGTCTAAGTCTAAAGTAAAATTCTAAGATAAGAGTACTAGAATAATTTCTGATTTTTTGATTTTTGATTTTTTATGGCTTCCGATATTTTTGAGTACTTTGACATGTTAAATTTTTAACCAAATGTTCTGACGAATTGAAAAGATTTATAATATGTTTCGTTAGGAAATACCACTTATTGTAAATCGTGGTGGTAGTATTTCTAAGTAATCTAATCTTGTTCTAAAATTCTAATCATATGCTGACTTATTATTATTTTAAAAATCTTGAGACGAGTGAGCTTCAAATTAATTTGTACTTGGGTTTAATCTAGGTAGAAAAAATTTCAATTTCTCGTTAACCACGAGTTACTTCAAAGAATAAGTTATGAAGGTCTTATGAAACGAGCTTTTTATACTATACTATTTTTTGTTATTTGCCCCCTTTTTGCCGTTTTTAAACAAAAATTGTTATTTCAATCTATTTAGAGATTTTTGTGCCGGTTGGTAATGTCTCAATTTTGAAAGTGAAAAATTGGTTTAGAATGTTTGTTTTATCTAAAAAAACAACAAAAAACATGTCAAAAAACATGGGTAAATTTCGTGAAATTGGCAAAAATACGATGGCAAATTTGCTTCCTGCCAACCTAAAAATTTTCGTAAAATGTTCCATCATCTAATGACTATTAAGATATCGCACATGATGACGTTGAGTTCGTTAATATGTCTATTAACGGAGGCAAATTACAAAAATACTTATTTGAAGTTGCCACTTTGTTAGTGCAAAAGTGCAAAAAAATTATTAAATCTAAACAGCATAGAAAGGACAGAAAATGACTAGAAATATTAAGAGTAATATCCGTGTAAGACAAATAAAACGAAAGCAGTTTCCTGTGAAGAAGAAACTTTATCATTTAATCAGATTTAGATAAAATGATCCATAATATGCACCATGAGAAGAAATAATACCTAACAATATATATTTAAAAAAAAACATATACAAATCATTTTTACTCAATTATCATCCAGTAATGTCAAATCTAAAGAAAAATAAATAGTTATTTATCATACAAGACGATAAAATTTAATTTTATCTTTGAGAGCAGTTTCAATACGCTTGAGAAGATAATGATAAATTTTATCGTCGCGTTACAATTAAAATTTTATTACATCTTCTATTATTTCGATTGAATTTCTGAGTTATTTTGATTGACAATTATAAACGTCAAAAAAATTAATTCAACAATAAAAAAAACGTCAAAAACAGAAAAACAACAATGGTTCTGAACTTTATTTTTCTAGACGATAAACATCCATTTTCCATTATACCATGAAGTAAACACAGGATAAATTACCATGCAATTTTCTTAAAATTTTGATCTAGTTATCCACGACAGTTACGTTAACCCGATGTCCATTACGGAAATAAGATTCCAAAATATTTTTTTATAGAGAGTGGAATTTTTAACTGGAATAAAATTCATAACTTGAATATAGGCGATTTTTGTGAAAATTCCCGAAAGGTCAATTTTTATTTTTCCTTGCCCACCATTTGGTGCATATGGTTTTTGTTTATCTGTTGTCAAAAATTCACAGCCAACTCTAAATTTTTTTTCAAATGTAACGGTATGTCAAGTGACACTTCGTGTGAAAGACCACTTCGGAAGCAATACAACGCACTATTTGTTTTTTGAATATTTTCAAAGCCGACGTGATAAAAAAATAAAAACCAATTTTATAAGTTGAACCGTATTAAATGCAACAACTGTTCAAAATGGGCACCGTTCCTTTAGTTAGAGGTAATATTCAAAAAACCAATAGTGCGTTGTAGTGCCTGCGAAGTGCTCTTTCACATGAGGTATCACTCGACGTACCGATACATTTGAAAAAAAAGTTAGAGGTGGCTGTGCATTTTTGACAGGAGATAAACAAAAATCATTTCCACCAAATGATGGGCAAGAAAAAACAAAAATGTTTCGGGAGTTTTCACAAAAATAGCCTATCTCCAAGTTATGAATTTTATTCCAGTTAAAAATCCCACTCTGTATGTTATACTTTGCAAGACCAAATCGTGAAGAGGGTGAATAAAATTTGTAAGTGATGAATTAGGTTAATAATTTGTGTAAACAGGGAGTTCGGTGGCATATCCGAACATTAAAACCTAAAAGCATAGCTATTTGAGAATATCAATTTACATCAGTGTAATTCCGAGGATGATGTGAAATTTATCGCCTCAGATGATGCCGACAACACGTATTGAGGTCACGTCGTGTTCTACAAAATTAATTGTTTGTTAATAAAATTCCGCTTAATCAAGAGGCTTATTATCGGATTCCTTCATAGTAAAAACCTAATAGTGCGTTCACAGAACAATAGAAGGATAATTGCTTAATCTGTCGGTAACACTCAGTTCTTTTTTGTGAGGGCGATATGTGTCCGAGGAAAGAATTGATGTCGGATCGGGAAGAGGGTTACTTGAAAGAAACCACTTTACTGCAGATTTTAGGGCAAGCCATAATCCAGGACATTTAGTTTTAGTGGAAGGGCAGCTTTATTAATACCGGCAACCAATGCGGGAAATTGGCGGTCTTGCCGTGTCACAAGAGCGATAATACCCTGACCTGCGGAATACTTTACGCAACCGATACCAACTTTTCAAATAGTTGAACGGTTTTAATTAATTCCAGATTTTATGATTGTCACAAAACAAAGCACCGCAAGCGCAAGAATGATTCAAGTCGCAAATCCCGCGCTGACTGCAAACTGCAATTTTTCCATTCGCCGATCACAGTTTTACGATCAGGTTTCACGAGACTATCAACGAAATTGACGGGAAAAATGTACACTCGTCAAAAAGACCGGAGAGAAGTCCCTTCTCATATCAGATATTGTCCGACCGCTCCAATGATCATATGTTTGCTGGCTTTCGCTTGAAAGCTCCACGTTAAAAACGTTGTTGTTTTTGACTCCCCAACGTTGAATAATCAACTCACGCTCAAAATTATCTCTCCTTAATTCGAGTTCAGCGGTCTAGATGATATTTTGTGCTTTGAAAGCTATAAATTTAGCAAGAACGGAGATCATTTGTTTGGTTTTCTGTATCCGAGGACCATCGACACAACTAAGTGACTTGTATAAATCGATGACCCAACTTTTAAATTAAGTTACATTGTTGGATGTGGAAGCAAATAAAAAGTACACACTTCTTATGATTTTTTACGGTATTTAATCAGAGTTGCGACCACAACTTCAACATTGAAATTACATCGTCAAATATTCATACTTTGACGTTAAATTTCTCTACAACATTAGTGGAGACTTTTATGATAGTACTGAAAATTTTTATGCAAAACGTAAGTGGATTGCGGCTTTGAAAAATTACGAAATTGCCGCTTTAGTGCAGTCATTATTAACTTTATAAAATATTGCTTCAATTTATGGCTCTTCTTTAGATCAATTTTATCTAGTTTGCAGATGACCCGTTTGTCCTTGTGTATCACTTGTATTAGTTGTGTTGACATGTTGTATGGTCTAGTGCCTGTGCCAAACTGTCATTAATATTAGCCAAGACAGCAGCACAAATATAATTAGAGTCGATCAATGCAGCAAACTTGGTTTAAAGTTTATTACCAACTTCCAACAACTTTCTTCTAAATGTTTGGGCACGGAAATACATCAGGAAAAGGGTTTATGGTGTGTACAAAAAGTTGAAAAGTTACTTAATGTCTGTATGAATAAAATACCTAGACCTAATTCCTCATATTATTTTTTATGATAAAGCACACACAATAAAAGTTTCAAGGATCTAAACTAAAATAAAATATTCTGAATAAGTGTGATTGCTGTTGTTACACAATTTTGTATCAATTTTCATAAAATAACTGCAATTGTTATCTAAATTTTGAATCCTGTAAGTATGTAACAAAACTTTCTTTTAAAAAAATTGAGGTGAGTTGGCGTGTAAAAAAATAAGTAGTATAATAATAGTTATTTATTATATAAGTGTTTTGGAAAACATTTTATCCACGCAAGAATGAGTAACCACGAGGGCGACAGGGTAAAACTCCAATTATAATGTGATTGTGGATTAAAAAAAACTGTTTAAAAGTTCTTATCATTTATTGTACAGAATGTTTACAAAAAGGCACTATAAGCTCTCTAGTACGTTATAGGAAACGTTTCAAGAAATCTTTAAAAAATGTGTCCTATATACAGGGTGTCCGTTTTTCGAGCTCCACCATGAGGATCTCAGTTATTATAAAAGATACGAGGTCGGTTTAAGTTGCGCATTTTTATGCTGAACAACTACCTGAGAGAAAATTTGATGTGTCATTTTTAGTTTCTGAATTATTGAGAAAAATCAAAGATTTGCAATTTTCGTTCTTATTTTTTTAAGCGAAAACTAAGAAAACTAGACGTTTTAAAGTAAGACATTCTTCAGGCACTTTTTTACAAAAAATTTAAATCTGTCATCGCCTTTTCCAAGGCGTTCTTCATGTCATAGTTACACTTCTGTTCAGTAAAAAAGCGTACAAGTGGTGAAAGCCAATTTCGCAATTTTTAATCTATGTGAAACTGGGTTTTTATTATTGCTATTACATTGTGACGGAAACGGTATTTTAAACTATGATGAGTGATTTTTAAACTTATTTACACCTCAATCAGCCGCTAACCTTCAAATTGACCATCCGCATTCAAGTTTGGCCACAATTTGTGCTTTTTGAATATTAGTTAGTTGAGATGGCATTCTGAACTTCAGAAATGAGTAAATGACTGTTCAACTTCAAAATCAAAACATATTTCGTGACAGTGACAGTAATGACAATTTTTTGTCAAATCAACAATTAAAGATTAAATTACACAACCAAAATGAAGGTGTACGCTTTTTCAATGAACAGAAGTGTACAACACTCAACTTTGGTTTTTCTTATGAACGCCATATTTAGGTAATACTTGTATTTTTGAAAACTCTTTTTGTTCCCGATTATAACGATGTATCACGTGATATGATCGAATCTTACATGCTGATAAAATTAAGAAAAAAGCGTTTTTGCAAAGAGTGCTTTGGAAAAAAACATCAAAATTTTGTTTAACAAACTAACTTTTGACAGTTCTATTAAATATGCGAGCAGAATTTTTATAACTTTGCCTTGTTTTGTTTTACAAAAAATAAACTTTTAGCTTATCATGTCGTTTAGTTTTTAAATAAGTAAACTTGGTGGAAATGTGGACCTTCCAGATTTAAATTCCATTAAACTTCCAAAATCTAGTTTGTTTAAAAACAGAATTGTTGGCGTTTTTTCCAAAGCACTCTTCGCAAAAATGCTTTATTTTCCATTTTGATCAGTATGTAAGATTCGATCATGTCATGTGATACATCGTTGTAATCAGAAATAAAAATACTTTTCCAATAATACAAAAATCGAATATGGCGTCCATAAGAAAAACCAAAGTTTAGTGTTGTAACTCTGACATCAAGAACGCCTTGGAAAATACGATAGCAGATTTAGATTCCCTGCAAGAAAGTGCCTGAAGAACCTCCTAGTTAAAAACATCTACTTCTTTTGGTTTTCGCTTGAAAAAATAAAAATAAAAATGATAAATTTCCGTTTTTATCTAATTATTCAAAAACTAAAAATGACACATCAAATTTTCTTTCAGATAACTGTTCAGCATAAAAATGCGCAACTTTGCCCTAATTTAACCGACCTCGTATTTCTTATAATGACTGAGATCCTCATGGAGGAGCTCGAAAAACAGACACCTTGTATCTCACGTGGAAAAATTTTCGAAATGGTGTACCTACAGAAATCACAGGTTTAGCCCACACAAAATTCTTAAAAAATGAAACAAAAATTAAAGCCATATTTAACTATTAACCTTTTCTCAACAAAACTATTACACAATTGACGTTTACATGTCCATAATAAGGTTTAATTACAACGAAATTTTATCCAAACTGAAAGAAATTCTGAAATCTTAATGAAGGTTTTAGAGCAAATAATGTAGTAAATAAACAATAGAAATTCTAGCATTTTCATGTTGCACATTGCTTCTTTAATATTTGCAGAAGAAGTCTATGTAATTTAACAGGAACCAACCCTACGTTTTAATATTTTTTCAAAACTTTAGTTACGAGTATTTACGTTAATTGGGGCTTTTCATATTCATTTTTGTTCATGATTGTACCAACCTATTAGCTGTTTCAAAACTATAAAAACGCCAACATCGCATTTTACCGAATTATTTTTTTAAATAAGACTGATAAAATTGTAAAATAGTTATTAATGATTAGATCTCTCATTGAAAGTATAAATTACATTAGCTATTATTTTTTTGCATTACATGCATATTTTATAACAGCTAATTTCGAGAGAAAATGCGACGTTGGCGTTTTTATAGTTTTGAAACAGCTAATACAAGATAAATCAGCTCCTTTAATTGGTAACCCAATTAATAATACGCAAATAAATGGTTAAAGGCATTGGCAACTTAAAAAACAACTTTGTCTTAAATGATAGTACTGAAAACGCTTATTGCAATAGTGAACACTGTTTCTCTGTATCTGCTCTCTAACTCAAGTTATTTCGATTTAAAGTTGAAATTATGACGTCATAACCGCTTATTGAGCATTTGGTCCAATATTAAGACCAAATGGTTTTTGACTTTTAAGTGACACTGACAAAGTTTATCAAAACTTGACAAAATCCCTCAGATGTTTTCGTCAAGTTCAAGGCAAAATTTAGAACAGAAATTATTCGAAAAAGTGGTTAATATTTATTTTGATTTTGTGAAAGATGTGTGAAAAATGTTCAAATATCTGTCACCTTTTTCGTGATTGATAGGGTTCAGTGATAAGAGGATTCTATGATGAGAGGCGGTTACGACGTCACGATTTCTTTCTTTCGAAGCGATTATCTCGCTTATTTTTTATCGTAGGAAATTTTGAAAGAACCTGATACAGAACGAACGATTTTTTCAATTTTCGTTAAAACATAAAACAGGTAAAATAAGTTGCCAATGCCTTTAATTCAGTAAAGCCCACAAAAGATTTTGTGACAACAAATAGATTGCATATGCGTAGTTTTTAGTTATTAGTGTTATTACGAATGGATTTCAAGTCTTTTAGACCGTTTCACCTTTGAAGGAAAATATGCTCGTTTTGCTGAGCAATTACGTAATTAATCTCAGGAGTAGAGTGGCAGAGTACAACGGAATCTAATTTTAATGAAAATGTGAAGACGAGTTTCTTTATAATTAGTTTTTTATCATAAAAAAGCGACGTTTTCCCTAGTTGAAAAAAATTGCTGGTCGATACTAATTAAGTTTAATTTGAAATCGAAAATGTTTACCTTGTTATCTTTCTGCCAAGAACACGATCCACGTTTGTTGAACACTTTGCATACAAGAAGAGCATCCTGGCCGGGATTGACTTCGGTGTATGAGGGTTGCTGCTCAAACCTTTGTACGCCACCCGTTCCTGCAATAAACCCAAGACGGTTAAAATATGCGAAACAACAACAATGGAGTAACATACAGTAACTACACTCTCACTATGCTGCTGCAGTAAGCCTTTGCATACAAATGACAGGAGATTTAGCTTGACGCCACATTTCAGCGGCGGTTCCACCCTTATTAACACATATTTAATTTATGACAGGCAGCACCCCCGTTTTACAAATGCTCATGCATCATTTGAGAAAGTTAATTACACGAGCAGACAACAACGAAATGAAAAATTGAGAAAATAAAACAATAAGGGAAACGTTCTAATTAGCAAAACTGCTACCGCTAGAATCGCGTGTTGGACGTCTATTCATCCGATAATCAACAATTTATTTGCGCCGTGCATACTCACATAAATTAAGATTTCGTCCCGAAAGATGTCGGCCAATATTTGCGTGTTAATGTCGAAATGATGAAATTAGAAATTATGAGTTTGGACTGAAATTTGAGTTATATCGAACAACAGGCCAAATGGAATGCCTTTAAATAATTCACTTGATGGAATGTATATTACGAGGTCGACGGTAAAATAATAATAACTTTCCTCCACATTCCGGAAAACGTTTGTAATGTTAGATTTTTGCTGAAACTAGGCAATATTTTGAATAACTTATGCGCAGAATATCTGCTAATTTAATTACTTATTCAATTCCCACGAAAATTTGTGAAAAAAATGTAATTTCAATTAACTTGTAGTTGTTAAATGAATTATAAAATTTGCAAGTAGTTTCGAAATGTTGAAATTGGTCAATGTTGCACACACCGCTACGGCAATATGAATATTTCAACTATCCGAAGTTAATAGCGAAACCCGTAAAGTTTTACCTACTAGAATAATTACAACACAAGGAAAGTTATTATAACATTATCTTCTATACACATGAGCATTTGGCAATAAATTGCAAGTTATTATTAGAATTAAATTGTCTTCCATAATTTCTCTCGTAATAAATAGTTCATTAAAATACTAATTTTATAAGCCAAGTTTTATGGAACGTTTAGAAAACAAGCAGCTAATCGTGAATTTTGTAATAGTTATTTACCTAACGTGTTTGGAAAATACAATTTCCCACATAGCACTTTGTTTGCGGCATGAGCGCAGCGAGGGCCACTGTCGGAAAGTAAAAAACACCGCAGTGCGGGAAAGTTACTTTCCCACACGTCGGGGATAACCGGGAAATAGCTGTCTAAGAGCTATGAGTACAAAAAGAGTTTTTTCGCGCAATAATGTATTTTGAGATAAACATTTTTAATTTACAAAGTGATTATCAGTGCGTACAGGCGGACAAAAAATATATTAATTTTAAAAATGTACAATAATAGTATAATTACATAACGAGTGTGGACAGCTCACAAGCAAAAGATAGACACTTTCCAGCGCGTTTTGTACACTATTTTTCTTAAGACACTGAAGAAAAGCCATTTATTGAAAAAATATTTTGATGAACCGCATGTAAAAATTTATCTGCAATTTGCATTGTATTGGTAACTGATTCATCAGTATATTCTTCGCGACAGCAATAGATTTCCATTCACTGTGACGGATGTCGGCGGAGCGCCGAAAACAGTGTCCTGTGTATTAAAGTTCTGGATTTTTAAGGTTTAAATAAATGGCTATTTGTTTAAGGAAGCTGCAAAGTTTTTTACGTTTGTCTTGCTTCTGAGCTCTCCTTGCAGATAAACAGAATAGCAACATACTTGATAAAAGCAAACAATTACGTTAGAACTGTGCGACATAATAACGTACGGATTTTTGACAGATGTATGAAATTGTCAATTTTCGGGCCTACTAAATTGTGTGAAATTGACATCTTTCGGATAGTGTCGTAGAAAAATAAATTAATATGGTGTTTATAGTTCTAGTTGTTCCAGTGTCTAGTTTTATCAATGATGTTTCATTTAGAACGCATTTATTTGACATATTAACCAAAATAAAATTTTAATAGTTATTTAATAAACTATTAGCTGTTTCAAAACTATAAACACGCCAACGTCGCATTTTCTCTCAAAATTAGCTGTTATAAATTATTCATGCACTTCAAAAAAATAATAGCTATTGTAATTTATACTTTCAATGACAGGTCTGATCACTAATAACTATTTTACAATTTTATCAATCTTATTTAAAAAAATAATTCGGTAAAATGCGACGTTATCGTTTTTATAGTTTTGAAACAGCTAATAGTTTGTTAATGAAGGCGATTACTAAACGAAACTGTTTAAAGCACGAACGAGCGATAGCGAGTGAGTGCCTTTAATAGTTGAGTTTATTAATCGCCCATTAACAAACGAGTTAATTACAATATTTTTTCGTTGACCGTAAGCTCTTTTTTGTGACAAAATTATAAATTAATTACAAATCAAAACCAATTTCATCTTTTTCATCGCATCTAAAAGATGAGTTCTTATACAAAACCTTCATTCTTTGTTGGTCCTCGAGATGGACCATTTTTTAATTTTTCAACACTTTCAATTCACTTTTCCACAAAGATTATCAGAAGAGAACAACGTTAACTCCATACATTTTCAATTTCACGTAAAAATCACGTTTGCTACAAAAACATAGTTACCATTGAAATGTATGATGTTAGTCGTCATTGTTTTTTATTTGTATGAGTATAACTGGTTGTTTATATCAAAATAGCATCAAAACTTCAAAATTCCAAAAAGAGTGTATTAATGAAAAAGAGTGAATTAATGAGGTCTATTAACGCACTCTTTTTTAAATAAAATAATTCATTAATATCGAAATTAATAAACGGTCAACGAAAATAGTTATTTATTGAACGAGTTTGAGTGTAAATCGGGTTTTTATTAAATTAAATTAAATTAAATTAAATAAATGAACCGATTTACACGAAAACGAGTTGGATACAACATTTTATTCTTCGAATTTGACTCAACAAGGCTTAAAATTGCTTTAAATCTGATAAAAATAATCTGACGTTTCGTATTGACAGTTGTCAAAACTTCTTATACAGGAGAAAAATCGTAAATTTTGACAGTGTCGAAGAATAAAATAGTTTTAAAGCATTCATAAGTTAAATATTTGACAGACTTAAAACAGTATTTAAAAATACTGTTTTATTATTAGCTGTAAAATTAATAATGAAATTAACAATTTTTACCAACAATTTTCCATAATTACCATAAAAAAACAATTTCCTACCAATACTTTTTAATAATATACATACATAGTTAGTTTACTAGAAAAAAATGTTGTTAGAAATTATCCCGGCGCATTCACCATTTTTGCTCTACCTTCCTGCTGAGACAAAAGAAAACGACTTAAATTTTAAAACAGAATCAAATTAATTTGCATTGCCAATCGTTTAATTAAGCGCAAATAAAATTTTTACTGATTAACAAATGTGGCGAATTAGTTTAAAAGGTTGATTAATAAGTGCAGTGTGCTAAGAGATTACTAGGCACAAAGAACGTCAGCCCGAAAGATGAATCTCTTATCTGTTTTAGCTGTTTTTACAGTAAATTTGCGAACGCCTTAAATCTCTCGTGCGTTCAGATTAAACTATATTTTTTAAGAGTCCCATTTCTGTATCAGAGACGAGGCCGCTGGTTGTATTCTCAACATTAGCATAGCATTTTATACAAAGTGCTCCGTGGTTTGAATATTAATATAAATTCACGGTACAGTCTACATATAAATCATCTGAAGATGTATGTGAGCCGAGAATTTCACTAATGCCACTGTTTACATTCACCATAATCTATTTTATATCACCGCGTCAACGCATACGGGAGTCTCCGAACGTTTTAAAGTTCTTTACATAATTTAATCCACACCCAAACCGCCAGCTATTTTCAAACACAAATTTCACATTCGCTTTTACACCAAATTAATAAGTTTGTTTGGACGGAGTGGTTATTTACAGTTTTTTCATCGGCTATAATCTTTATCTTCGTAATTAAAATTGTTATTAAGAGCCACAAATTGCTCTTTACACAAAACCCGACCAACCACAACTGAAACCGTGCCTTTTATCTTAAATCCAACTAGACTTCCTGTTGCTGAAACTCGCTTACTTTGTGTCCAACTAACAATGTTGTTTCTTCTCGACTTGCGGTTTTCACCAACTTGAATGTATTCCAGTTCGCTCTTCTGATACAATTTGCATTTTAAATTTTTAACTATGCTTTATTGACGACAATTCAGACTTTGATGAGTTCTTCTGCGAGTTCCTATTTGCCTCCTAATAGGTTCAGCCGGTAATCAAATCTACTCCCAGCGTGTTTCCCAATATGTCGGTTTGTATGCGGAATCAACTTTATTAAATGTGAAGTAAATTTTCAATTTTAAATTGAAAGCAAACAATAAAAGATTTGCATTAAATTCAATTCCAAAAATCGCAAATTATTATTTGTGCTGAAACACGTATGGATATTAATCAGTTAGAGTAATAAACCCAGTTACCACTTCGAATTAGAAATATGAATTATTATATTTCATTAATAAATTACACAAAATTGAAAACAATAATTAATGAATTTATTTAAATGGAATTGTTTAGTATAATAAGCCTAGATATTTTATACCAAAGAATTTAATGTTGCTAATAACCAACATTAAATGCGCATGGTAGTAAATTTTTTTTATAGAACTGTTTACTTCATATTGGCCTCGTATTAGCAGTATGAGAAATAAAGGTGGATAATGATTTGCTTTTGTCGTTGAGATAAAACTTTACAAGAAAGAAGAACCGATAACAGACTCAGCGAGTGAAACGTACGTTGTTTTTGTCATATTTTTTGAACATGATATGAATACCAGCAAAGAGAAACGTGGCTAGATTTGCACAAGCGATAAATTCATGAGAAACGCATCTGAAAGAAAATGTACGGCCACAGACATCATATGTGTAAACAGAAAGGGCGCAGTTCGTTACTTTGCAGCTTCTAATTCATTAATAATACATCTACAAGAGTAGCAAAGATGTGCATGCAAAGCTCGTTAGAGCTTTTGACGAAATATTTGAGCGTGTCAACACAAACCTAGGTAAGATGGTGTTTGCAATCTTGTGTTATGTCAAGTATGCGGACAGCTGTGTACCCACTCGAGAGACGACAAATTTTGAGTTGACTCATTTAGAGGAAAGCTGTGCAAATCACAATTGAGCTAATCATAGCGCTTGTTTAAAAATGCAACCATTGTGATAATACATTCCAGAAGATTACATGCTGGCAACTAATGTTTACTAATGTACTTGCGCTGAATACTAAGGCTGAGATACACAAGATCAATAATTTGTGATGTTTCATGCAACACTGGTTTCTAAATCAATTACTGGTGTAAGTAATAAGCGACTTGCACGCCAGGTTTGGACGGCTATTGACTGTTAAATTGTTGTTCGGTAAATTTGTTTTGTGGCACACCTTTTTCGAAAATTGGACGAAATTTTCTATTATTTCGTGAGAAATTGGTATGGAATGGTCGGAATTTAGAAGAGAAAGGTTATTGCGGGTTGGAATGACTGGTGAGATGTCAGGAAGAAGGAAGAGTGTGTCCCTTACTCAACCACAAGACGGCTAGTGATGCATTACTGTGGCTGCCGACAAGTAATTAAACTCGCCAACGGTCCATCAGGCCAAGATTTTAAAAGTTTCCCAATATTTTTTACAAAACATCGCAAATTCGTAGAACAAATCGTTAAATCAACACAGGTTTAAGCCGAAATTTTTAAAAATTCATAGCAGATTGCGGTAAAACCATAAAGAAATGTAGTGAATGTGGTGTAATGTCCAATAATCATAACTTATTCTAGTGTGATATTAAAACAGACGGGTGCGAAGACGATAAATTCCGTTCTATAGAAAGATAAAAAAATATTGCAGCCATAAACGATTTCTACCAAATTGTTCTATAAATAATAAAATCTGTTCTTTTCCCTTGCAATACAATAGTAACAAATGGCAAAAAACACAATAAATTACACTGGATTTTTGGGATGAATAACAATTTTTCCCTAATTTTCAAAAATCGAATCCAATAATGCAAAATCATAATAAAATATTATAGTCTGGCATAAATATTGAAAAAAAATTGTTGAAGATAATAAAAAGCTATTTATTTGACAAGGATAATAAATACAGTGACATGTCAATGATGAAACGAATACATAAAATTTCAGTCTCATGTGCCCATGTAATTTATTCAAAATAACATAAAAGTCTCTGAAAATGACAGTTTATTAGGTCGGAAGCAAATAAGCGATACATCAAACTTGTTATAAATTTATACCTTTTACATCTACACGTAGATTGAATTGATTTTATCGAAATAAATTTTGATTCTCTGTGCAGATATCGAACTTAATTAAATTTTACGGTATTTATAAATTCAAGCTTTTTATTATGCACAATGTAGGAATTATAATTAAGCTTTTTGTATTCCATGTCCATTAACAATGCAATTTGCACTGGTTTAACAATTTATGTAATCTTTCAAAGCTTTTAAAAGTGTTTAGAAGTTTACTAAACAAATAGTACGGATTTTGTTTATTGATAAATATTTCACAGTGTTTGAAAATAAATATTCTCCAAGCTATCTTTCTAGTAAACTCTACAAATACATAGATATATGAAGTTAGGTCACTGGTTATTTCAATCTCGTTTATCTAAGGAAAAGTTTGAGCTTAAAGAGTAACTAAAAGTAGCGATGTTTCAAATCTAGAGAATAAGGTGGTAAAGATAAAGATTATAAAAATTTTAACGAATTACATTAGTAATTTTTTCTAAACACACAATTAGTGCAAGAACTGTGAGAAAACACAAATAAAACTTAAAAGAAATTACGTTAAGTTTGTGATCAAAATTGGCAACACCGAATGATGTAAAGGCAGAAGATATGAGACTTTTCGTCTGTCTCTACAGTATTCAGTGTTGCCAACTTAGTTTCAAAGTCGCAAGACACTTTGATCAGAAATTTAATTAAACGCACGGTATCTATTACTTATAAGTCCAAGAACAGCAAAGTACATAAAGCCCATTTACGTAGCATTTGACAAATTAGGCTATTAATAAGACAACTGATTAAAAGAAAGTTTGTCTTTCTATCTGTATAATTTTAAAATCTTTTGTTTTGTTTTTGTAAACCGATCCTTGGTTTCAGAATTTGAATCATTTGAAAAAATGTTTATAAAACGTCAGTAGTTCTAAAGAGTTAAACTTGAAGAGATTTCATTTGGCAAAACAAATTTTAGAAAAACCAAATCAATATAATAAAATTTGATAATCGTACTTCATCTTTCCCAAAATAAAATATTAAAACTGATACCAATTAACGAAATTATTATTGTTTGAAAGAGAGACTGCAAAATATCTGCCACATTTAAACCAAAATAACAAACAAATCTAGAAATTTAAAATTTGCTTTAACTTCATATTACGGTTACATTTACATAACCACACGGCTAACAAATAGACTTCAAAGTTTGTTTATACGAGTTTATACGAGAGAACAATATTTTATCAGAAATTTAGTTAAAACAACTAAATATCCTACTCGTACAATAATTTCGCTGGAAAAATATCTATTTAAAATACAGATTGTTCGGTCTAAACCCCACATTAGAAGTATTGGGAGTTCTAATAATAATAGTCATCTGAAAATTTGTGTACAACCATAATCTTTTAGGTTCTGCTCAATGAAAATATTTTCAAGATAATAATAATAATGTATTTAACGGTATAAAAAAAACCTTTTACAATATATAGTAATAATGACACAAAGTAACATTAACATTGCAATGCAAATTTAGCATGTTTACGAAAGGAGACATAAGACGGAAATTTAAAGATGTTAATGTTAAAGAAATCAATCAACCCCGCATAAAAATTACAAGTTGATAAAAGATTTACAAATGGAGAATACAACAAATAATTAGTTTTATGACTTTGAAGTACAACACTTCCGGCTATACCGGAAGTCGCTATCAACTTCCTTATTTTAAATAGAAAGCAATGTTTTTTAATGCGTTTTTGAATTACTAGACTTATTTTAAGGTAGTTTTCATAAGCTTTCCCTATAGATGTTTACGAAATATTTATCGTTTTTAAAAATTTTATGAATTTGCACCTTCCAGTTCAAAAATCGATAACTCTGCCATTTTTAAAAATTTGGAATTATTTTTCAGCTCATTTGAAAAAGGAAGCCTAGATCTTTACTTTGGTGTTTTCAAATTTCTAAAAAAGAATAACAAACTCCGAATTTTAAAGTTAAGTTTGCTTATTTTTTTCAAATAAAATACCAAACGTTTTATTTCACTAGATGGTAGAAAATATAATTCTGCATCGATCTGCATTAATATTCCCTATACTTATGTTTAATAGTTTTCAAGTTACAATAACTTTTTATTGGGATTGAGAAATTCATTAGCCATAGGCCTTTTAAGTTTAATCAGAAATGATTTGATGGCAAACAATGCAAAAATAGCTGTGGTTAGTAAGAAATTTCCTACAATGACAAAAAACCAACATAACTTGAAAATTATCATTATCACAGATGGGTACAGGGAATACTAATA
Source organism: Tribolium freemani (assembly GCA_939628115.1). NCBI lineage: Eukaryota > Metazoa > Arthropoda > Insecta > Coleoptera > Tenebrionidae > Tribolium > Tribolium freemani. The sequence continues at coordinate 9,318,300 of OW626785.1, read as the reverse complement.
CAGATCGATGCAGAACAAAATTCTCCTCCATCTAGTAAAATAAAAATTGATACATCCCATTTTAAAAAATTACGTTATGTGTATTTGATGTTGTCCAAACTTAACCTTTAAAATTTTTGGGTATATTAACTTCATTTCCAATTTTGAACACACTGAAGAACAGATATAGGCCTTCTTTTTTAATTCTCCAAATATGATTTCAAAATCTCTAAAACTAAGCGAATTGCCGATTTTTTAAGTGACAGGTGCAAATCCAAAAATTTTCAAAAAATCCTAAATATCTCGAAAACAGTTAAACTTAGGTATAGGGAAAGCTGATAAAAACTCCCTTAAAGTAACTCAACTAATCCAAAAACAAAGTGAAAAACATAGTTTTCAATTTAAAATAAGAAAGTTGATAGCGACTTCCGGTATAACCGGAAGTGCTGCCATTTTGAAAATAATTTCATTAAGCAGAATTCAACGGATTATAGCTGATTACCAAGTTTCAGATAAATGTCTTTATTAGAACTTCCAATACTTCTAATGTGAGGTTTAGACGGAACACCCTGTATATTATACATAAACACCATTTCACATAGAGCTTCACAGTAAATTCTCCAATACCACTTTTTTGCACAAAACAAAATTTGAATATACCTACAGTAGTAGTTTTTACGAATCGGACTATACGAATGTGTTCATGGTCAAGTGGGCTCTTTAAGGTTAACACCTTTATTTCATCAGATTTATTTTAATAAAATATGTTTTGTCGGTAAATAAACTAAAAAGCCGTTTTAAAATGTGACAGTTAGAAATGTTAGAAGTGCAGCACTTGCACATCACTTCTCATGACGTCCATGCATTCCATATGAATGGCATAAATATTTATTTTACAGTCGCCACTATATCTTCAAACTGTGAAGTTTCCAAGTCCGCTTTCTCGACCACAATACATGCAAGTTCTGAATGTCTAATTCATGCTGCAAGCCTCGTATGTATGTGCGAGGTAATTCTCCAATGTCGCACCAGTGGCTGTATCTCACAGATTTCGCAGTGTACGTGTGTAAAACTGGAGGTGAGAGACGTGGAATCCATCATTGTGACGTATATTACACCTGTAGTGCCCTATTTCTGCGAGAGGTGCCTCTATTCCAGCTCTCACTTCACGAACATTTGTCTTGTCTCTGACTGACTGCTGGAGTCGCAGTTATCGCGCCACCCCCTGTTCTTGGCCCTTCTTCTTAACAGGACTGAACCGCATACAGATTTCGGTCACCGCACTAATCAATAACGGCCTTTTTCGCGGCATACACTACTCTTGTAATGTAGCTAATACATCACAGCCAGTGTCAATTATAACAGCTGATAACATAATACCAGCATGTCAACCGGTTCACTTTTTGCCAACATCATCGTCGGAAATTTACCAAACACGAACACTACACTCGTGCTATTATTTTAATGTAGTTACACTTAATTGTATGCTTGCGGTGCCTGTGGGACGATTGTCTGTGTTAGTGCCGTGATGTTATGTTTAATTAGATCAACAAAGATAAACACGATTTGTGATTGTGCTTTCGCTTCGTTATGGAAACAACAGCATTTCAAATATTATTGATATTTTATAATAATTATCAAAACCCTCAACTAATATTTTATTAATGGTCGTAAATTGTAACACACATTTTATCCACTTTGTAGGCTTATCACCACAGTGTTACTTGTGTAATACATGCTCTTGTGACTGCTGATATTGTTATCAAGATTTATTATAACGCGCTTGTAATCTTGTATACAAGCAGGTATACACAATGATGTTTACTAAAATAAAAATGTTTGCATCTTTTCGATTTGAATAACGCACTGTTCAAGAATGTATTATAATTTTACTTACTTTATTTTGCATTAAAATATCTAATTTAGGATAGATAGGATAAAGCAAGAAGCAAAAAGTGTTTTTATTAATGGTGCAAAAATGGTGGATGCGCAGGTAAAATAAAGACCAAAATGTGCATTGAAATTTTATTGTTTAATACAAGTATTTACAAACTTAGAAATTATTACAAAAACTGTGTACTATTACCCTGTGCAAAATGTGGCTTTTCATTAACGTTAATTACGCTCATTCAGAAAAAGGGTCGTATTTCTGATTTTTTTTTGTCCCAATTTGTTCAACAATTTTTTAATTTCAAGTCCTTTAGCCTTGTCCTTTTGTAATTAAAGAAAAAAATCTTTGCCAATTCAAAAAATATATTTCTCAGAAATACTCGTATATGACTAAGGAAAAAAAATGTTTTTCAAATAAAATGAAAAATATTTTTTCAAATGATTATTTTCATCAATTTGTCCAGACCACTAAAAATATTGACAACAATTATATTTAAAAAAACTTAAAACAAAATTTCACAGTTGTTTCAGTGATATACAAAAAAAAAATGTAAACTGTTTACTCTGAATTAATTTAAAGAGTACTTTCTGTCATACGTAGTTTAAAGTATTCAAGTACACTACAACGTCCAGACATCAGCAGTACTCGTACAAAGCAGTAAACATCGCAATAAATACCTAACACTATTTGTACTGAACTGAAAAGGGAATGTTAACAATCTTCTCAACTTCTGAAGTTGCTTATCTAATGTGCCATAAAACGCATTATCAGTGTCTGACCACACATAATAGTCATATAAACTACTATTAAAATTAGCTTCTTCAAACATAAAATCCGACACACTTGTACGAACTTGTTGAGTTATCCGTTCACTTAAATATTCTTGGGTATTAACACATTTTATTATTTTCTTAAGAGCCACAGACATTAAGACCGACAATTGCGCAAAAAATCGCGATCTATTATTGTCACTTTCAAATTTTATGACCCTGCTCGTATTTAATAGCCACTTGATGCGGCATTCAAGAATTTTAAGTATCAGACTATTCATAAAATTATAGAGAGTTAGTCAACTAATAAAAACTTGCATTAACCGCACGGTATTAACAGACCGTTTAAATTACTTTAACGAAGTCCTAGATTTAAGTTAAAATATGCTCCCAAATAAAGCAATATAAAAATACAAAAAGAGATTTCATTTTGTTCCAACATTTTAAACATGCTGTGCAAGAAAAGTAAAAATGACCACACAGAGACCGTCGAAAAGTACAAATTACTTTGTTTACGTGCTTGTCGGAGAGACATTTAGGATTTGTGATTTTTCTTATCAAGCTCAAAAGGCTTTCTATCTTTGAATCATTTAATATTGCTTCACTTAAAACAATAATGCACCATGCGTAAAAAATGATTTCTTTTAATGGTTCGGTTAACGATGTTGACTGAAACGTAATAACAAGTTTTTATGCTAGTAGTTAGTTACTGGCTTTTACATCTATTCCTTCTTTTGTATATGGGTAATGAAGATCATTATGGTGCGGATATTTATCTACTGTGGTGGCTCGTAGTTGAAGTATCGATTTCTGGTGTTTTTTCTGGTTGTGTATCGAGTCGCGTTTCCCAATTTACAACAGTCGAAATGTTGTTGATGGGGTTTTAGGCACATACTCACCAAAATAACGAGTATTGAAAGCTATATTCTTACCAAGAGCGCACATCATGAATTTCAAACTGGTACGCCCTCGTCCTCTTTGAGACTTATTTACGATCAGCCCTACATTCGCTTGTCAACTTCTTTATTCTCTTTATTCAGTCTAGTCTTGCTTCCTTGCCACAAGTCTGTACTCCACCATTTTCCACATCGTGTTAAATGCCAGAAAAACCGTGAAATGATCGCTGGGGTGTGAAAGAGGGCAGCGGCCATTTATATTTAAGTTACAACCGGATACGTAAAACACTGGCGCTGTCGTGAATACTTCTTGAGGAGGATTTATGAACGCCTGCTTTAGAATTGTATTATCGCGGAGAAAATGCGGGCTTGAAATATTTGAGGTTGCCAGACGTGCAGATTTCGAATAAATCACCCAATGGCGTATTTTGCAATAAATACATCGATTTAGAACTTCGCCCTTAACGGAAAATTCGTCCACAAACATCAAAACGTATAAAGAGAAGATTTTAGCAATTATAAAGCAATAAAACTGGACAACACTCAGCACTGCTGTAGTAGATTTTAACTCCTGTATTGGCAACATTTGCACCGAGGTTATTGATTCGCTGTGCGGTGGTATAAAAACTTGTTTATTCACTCTTCACTGCAGATTCAGATTCAATAAAACCAAATTTACTTTGAGCAAAATAAGAAAAATCTCTACATGTGTTTCTTAGCAAAGAAAAAGGAAACTTTCAATAAAAGAACATTCAAAAGTGTTCAATTCATGATTTATCTTTATACGAGTAAGACAGTAAAAAATTTGACGCCCACAATTACACTGAATTGCTAATCATTATTTGCAGTAACAAATTAATTAATTACACACTATTACAAGCAATTAATTATCATTTAGACCCGTTAACTACTCTCTATTGTTATCTTGAATTGTTGTTAGTTACTACTGGATACAGTGCAATTCATCAATGTAGACAAAATTTAATAAAAGTTTTTTCAAAGTGCAAAAAATTGCCTAAATTAATAATCCTCCGAAATTAATAAAAATCAAACTTTCTAACCATCGTTCACGACTGAATTTCTTTTTTTAATGCCTCTTCAACCTACAGAGTAATAAAAATATATTTCAGCACAACATAACAAATTTTTAGATTTCTTAATTACTATTCTGTGACAGATAATAAAAAGCTCACTTTTTAAAACAATTACGACTTGTATATGGGTTTACAAAGGCGATTAAAATGTAATATTGAATTAAAGTAAATGCAAATAACTTGCTAGCTACTTAAAAAATGGATTTTATTCTTCGACACTGTCAAAATTTTCGATTTTTCTCCTGTGTAAGGAAGTTTTGACAACTGTCAATACGAAACGTCAGATTATTTTTAGCAGATTTAAAGCAATTTTAAGCCTTGTTGAGTCTAATTCGAGGAATAAAATGTTGTATCCAACTCGTTTTCGTGTAAATCGGTTCATTTATTTCACCTCGTGGAAGTTAAACGTCTCGTTAACACTCGACGTTTAAAAATCCACTCGTGAAATAAAAACCCGATTTACACTCAAACTCGTTAAATAATAGTATATTAAAAAACAAGTTTCATAAGACCACTCTTGAAGCACAAATGCAGCTTCAACAACGAGTGGCGTTAGAATGAGTGCTTCAAGGTCTTATGAAACAAGTTTTTTATACCATTTTTTTGTAATTTGCCCCCTTTCTGCCAATTTTAAACAAAAATTGTTATTTTAATCGACTTAGGGATTTTTATGACGGTTGGTAATGTCTCAATTTTAAAAGTGAAAAATTGATTTAAAATTTTTGTTTTATTCAAATTCTGCCAAAAAACACGAGTATGAATGATAATGAAGGTAATTTTGCATGAACGCCCCCTGAAATTTCTGCAATTGGCAAAAACACGGTCGCAAATTTGCTTCCTGCCAACCTAAAAATTTCCGTGAAATTATGACTATAATGACATCGCCTTTGATGACGTTGCGTGCTTTTATATGCCTATTAAAGCATCAAAATGGCGGCAAATTACAAAAATAACTATTATTTGATGAAACCTTGTCTTCTGGTTTACTGAAAGGTAAGTAAGCACTGTTTGTTCTGAACCAATTAATAAACATTACTTTATGTTTGATTTTGGCTACGTTCTTAAAGCACTCTTCATTGCTTGAACACATTTTTAGTTCAAAGTTTTTTACCAAAAAAAATTAGTTGCATCAATCCCACTGCTCTCTAAATAATTTTAATGATAATATCTGTTATTCCGCAAAATGTGCTCCTAAACTGAGTTTGAGCTGTCACCGCCTCCTCCTTATTTAATAAAGTTGTATTTAGCTTACAGCTCTAGTAACAATAATTAGGAAGCTTATGGGCATGCCTCGAATTAAGATGATTACGTGGAGGTATTTTGAATACGCAATTAAAGAAGCTGCGTGTTAGTAATTATTTAATGCTGTTATATCATGATTTTCGCACGACACCCTCTTAGTTAGATTGACACGTTGCAAAGCGTTTGTGCTTAATTTCTTAATTATACATAATTAGCGTCACGATTTTAGCCATTTTGGGATTCCGATGTAAAGCTTCGCTGAACAAATCCAAGTTTCAGGACCATTGACTGAAAGAACTCATTGCTTCCACTGGTTTCTCCCACGCTCTACGAATTTACAGCAAACTGCCCTCGCTGATCTATTTGACGATGTAACTTTTCCGTTTGCACCTGAGGAGATTTGAATACGTATAACCAACCCATTTCACGCTAGATATAATTGTCTTTTTTCTGCGTGTGGAGTTTATTGACGTATTAATGCCGCATTAAAAGACACGACCTTCAAGTTCAAGCAAGAACAGATGGTGGCACTAGCGTTTCTGTAATTAATGACATTTCGTTGTGACAGTAGCACGTCACTGGAGGCCAGGAATTGATTAATACAGCATCTGCCATTTCTGCATGGGAGAAAGATATGAACCTACTTTTAGAACGTGCATCCTCAGCATTCCATCATTCATCTAAATGATATTCATCCCACTCTTAGCATTAGCAATAACAAATTTTAATCATATCGCAAGAAAATTTGATAAAGGACGAGCATGAACCTAAAACTAATGTTTTTGTTTGTGTTAATATCCAATTAGACGCTTTATTAAAATTTCAATAATGCCGCAGTAGACTCTGTACAAAATTATGCAACAAAAAGAAGACTGATTAATTTACCAGAATAACTAACCAAGTTTCGAAAGTTTAATATTAGCAACTGCCCTAGAAGTAGGCAATCAATTACTTCAATACTCACAAGTTTTCTAATTACCGCATTACTTTTTAAAGCCTTACGTGAGTAGTAATTTTCATCGGATTTCTTTTAATCACTTTCTTCTTATTACATGGTTTATAGCTACTTTGCGACAACTCACGTAATGATGCGGAAAGTGTGCCATACACTTGATATTTGTCGCAAAATAAAATATGTTGCATGATATGAGAAAAATAAATAATGGAAAGAAGAAAATTACGTTTTTTGTATTCCTTACGAACTCTATTTTCAATATTTTACGACTAGTTATTTAAGGAAGTTGAATAAATTTTCCCTAAACTGACATGCCGAGTTCTTTGACTTTTTTGCCTTGTACAAAAATTTTATAGAATGACTCTTTCGTCGTAGCAATGCAAAGTGAAGGCTTATATCCTTTTCCTGTTAATTTTGCAGAAAACCGCATTTACCTAATTAGTTTGCAATTGCAATAAGAATCCAATTTCCGATCCCTGTTAAATATGAATAGGGCAAATGAAATCTGGAAATTAGGTCAGTGTCAGTCATAATTATCAATCAACTAAATTATGCAAACGCTGCAACAACATGATGCACTGCCCTGTTCGTATTTACCAAGCACATCCCGAGTATAAACTTAAATGAGGACTAATTTGCAATGAGGTGATTAAATCAACTGTTAAATCTGTTGCAAATATAAATTTGAGATTAGTCGTGCTCTGTAAAGCTAAACAAATTGCAACACTTTTGTCTCCGTGTTACACCGATAATTTAAAGTGATAAAAATGGTTGTAAAATTTTACGTTTTTCAAGCTTTACAAAGTGTAGCTAATTGTTTTTGAGTATGCATTTCCCGGAAGATTGAACTAATTGGGTCAGAATGCTTGAACGGCATATAGTGCAGAGTTGTAAAAAAATTAATTGCTACAAATAAACTGGGGGAAAAATTTAATTTGTTTCGTTTTAATGAAGTTGCAAGGAGTGATTAATACGAGGAACGCGGGGACGTAAAGTTGCAATTAATATTTGCAAAATTAGTTTTATTTTTAGCAACACTAGTCCGACAAATGTCTTGTTTATTTGATGAAGTGCCACTTATGAAATAAGGGCCTTGGCCATTTATTAAAACCTTTTTATTGACTGATAAGCAAATTAGTACTCAGTGTGGAAAGGTTTATTTATGTATCCTTTTTGAGTTTCATCAATCATCCGCTACACCACATTTAATGTAAAAATAATTACATTACTCTCTTTCTGTAGGTCATTAATTTCCATTAATTGAAAAAATCGCCGGTTAAATACGTTCCTTTCATTTCGTCATCTGCAATCAATTACGTCCTTCGGCTCAACATATCCCAGCAGTCTACAGACTTTATCATTTTGAAGAGCCCTTGATGAAGGGACGCTGTGATGAGAGTTCCCGATTAACGATCGTCAATTAGGAGTGTTTATACCCATCTACTTACTCATTTGTAACGAAATTAAAACCGAACGCCCGGCAATACTTTACGCTCGGTGGAACAATTTACTATAACGCGTGTGAACTATTGAAAATTCACGTTTTTTGAGTCGGCTTACACGCTTGAGTGTTCAAAAACTGGGCAATTTCTCTGAGGTTTAATCGAGCTCGTTACTTAGCTGCAGCTATCTAATGGACTCCATTAGTGACCAATGAGAGCTTTAATTTAATTTTACCTCATTTATTTTTCGCTGAACCGAGTTCAAATCACACCCATATTTATCCTGCTTAATGCATTCCTGATTCAAATTGAGACTCTTCTAAAAATGCACCGACTTATCGAGCAAATCGATGTCACGCAAGCTTGTATAACACTAGGTATTACTCAACTGGGCTAGAAATATCGATTGTTAAACCGTTCAAGAGTACATAGCTATAAATATTTTATGTGCAAGTACAGGTTTTCAATTTTAGAGTCGCATGATATCTGTGTTGTATCGAGAAATAGAAATGTCACTATATTTGCTTGATTTGGAAAACTGTTCAACTAAAATAAATGTTTCAAATACTTGAACTACAGGCAAAACAACATTTAGTAGATAGTATAATAATGTTATATAAAAAAAAACTGGTACCCAATTACAAAAATGCTCCAAAATTACAATTACAAACCAATAATTACTTAATTAAGCCCTATCTAGATACTATGCAAAAAATACAAGTTTCACAGCCACTGTTTTAAATATAAAATAAAAAATTAAGTTATTGTTAAAGCACAATTCTCATTTTGACAAAAAATAGAAAACAACGTTGTTAATAATTCTAAACAAACTTACATTTTTAAAAAATATCAGAAGCTGTTCTTTGTATCTAGCTAATAAATTAATTAAGACATTGCGAACGAAAAATAAAACTCGCCTAGGCATTAGCACAGAACATTACTTAAGAATTACTTTAGAGAACCAGACTAAGAAAAACTAGTTCTTGAATAAATCATCCGCACAATTTATCTTAATAAAACAAAGTACATCTGTATTAATTTCCGTACACCTTGCTCGGTTCGCGGATAATATTTCAAATAGTAACATTCCTGAAATTCGAAATGCTGTGAGCAAGTCAAATATGGTGGAGGCAGAGGCCGTACAAATGTGCAGACTCTCCTAATTTGATCACTATGTCGCCGCAGGTGATATTCGTTCAAAAAGGAGTATTCTGCTAAAACCTTGTAAGAATGTTAATTGCCGAACTAAAACACTTACACCAAATAATAATTATAAAACAAATTACCGAGGCAAAATTAAATTCTCGGCAATGAGGAATTCCAAATATTTGATTAGGTAAATACGACACTGCAACTTCTTGAACAAGTAAATTTAAAGATGCGCGGAAATTTGGATGAAACGTTTATAATGCTGGTAATCAATAATCGTATTACTTTTAAAAGCTTCCCTGCAGGGATTCAACAAGTTAATGCTTTTAAAACATCCTTAAAAGACTATAACCGCTAAATTTATTTGATATTTAATCCCTTTTTAAAACACCTTTCAACAATATTTCCTGATATACCTAATTTGCTCCTAATGCACATTTACACCACAACTTGGTTATTTAGTTACTACGAGTAGTTCAAACATACAAAATATTTTAAGATTTAAATCTGGAGGAGTTAAGTAGAGCATCAAAAATCAGTGCTACAAGCTACTTCTGAAAGCACTGGTAATGTGCGTTTGAGAGACATGAACGCAACAAAGCATAATGAATTAAACTTGAAAAGACTTGAAAAGAAAATATTAAGATTTTTATTCTTTGAAAGTATTTTCACAAAGAACAATAGCAAAGAAGAGCTAATGCGAATGAGTTCGGTAGACTTAAATCCTATAAACAAAAGGGTATTTAGAGAATAAAGACGCAAAGCCAAAAGATGTGACGTGTACAACAAAAATACGTGATGCAGTTTAATTAACATTTTAAAATAGTTTAGGGTATAAAAATGTTTGTTTCCTAGATTGAGTCATTCAAGTTAGATGGAAAAATTTAAATAATTTAGTTGTATGAATATTGCAATATATGTGAAATAAAAACTAAGCAGTAAGTAAATAAGGTTCATAAACTAGCCCCGTCTCACGAACGTAAAATAAAATACGCCAAAGTTATGGTTAAGTGGACCGATAAACTTGACGGCTCTAGATTTATAAAAGCTAAACTTTTATGTAAACGATAGTCTAATTATTTTTTATTTGGCTACAATTTTAAAGTTTAGTTAGTTTGAGTTTACGTTCAACGACTAAATGAGTGCTGAAGTCAGATCAGTTTAACAAGAATCACGCTGAACTTTGAGACATTTTCCGGTCTGCTTCATTTTTTTAGCTTCAAAACGATTTTAATACTTCAATTTTTAATAAATACCTGCCTTAATCTCAAAGAAAACTTTGGCGATAAAAAAGAAATTGCTTATACAAGCAAGCCGAATTTTTACTGTAATGATTGTTTTGATGCTCGCCGAGCTCTTTAATTAAATTCCTAACTTTTCAGCCGTTTATATACATCGTATAAATTAAAAAGCACCTTTCAAATATCTGACTTGATTATTTCTGTCCAAACTAAATCTCTATTAGTCATCGTAGAACTTTTAACTTTGCCAAAGTTTTTAGTAATAAACGTAGCAAAACTAATGATAGTGCACTAAGCAAAACTAATTCCAAAAAGATATAAAGGCAAGTTTAGTGGTAAAACAACAATAAAAATTTTATATAATTTTTTCCACTTTCAACATTAAAAGAGACATAAAAATTACGACAGTAGTGGATATTGCTTTATCCAATGTTATCATATTTGAAGCTGAAAACTTTGCCTGTAAATCATTTTCTCTCCCGTCCATCAGTTAAATTTTGTTCTAATTGAGCGCTAAGTACAATTTCGCTATCATTAGTATTATGAAACGATAAGAAAGTGCTAAAAATAGTCTTTCCTAATATAAAAGCTATTTGGCATCTCTCCTAAGCGAAATATCCCAGTCCATTATCGCTTCATTACCGAGCTAATAGCCATTATTGTTCTTGGTGTCAACTTCGCAACCAGACTTACTACAGATTCAAATTTCGCTTCATTAAAATGTCGTGATTGAGGTCATTACGTGCCCTTTAATTTGAGTGTTGATGTTAATAAAACAACAAAACTTGAATTTTTGTTCAAACAAAAAATTGGATCCCAAAATAATTAAATTATCGTCCAAAAATCATCGACGTTCAATGTGGTAATAACGCAATTATCGGAATTTCGGCATATAATAACGAACGGCGGAAACGTTGAAAAATTGGCGTAAATAAAATTAACCTACTTCCCAAATTGGCAATTTATTGCAGGGAAATTAGAGCGCCTCAGTTTTCTTAATTTGTTTCCTCAGAAGACTGCTTCATCGACAGAATCATAAATAGTAATCAGAGATAAAAGCTCGGAGGGTGGATGTTCCACAAAATGAAATTTACATTCGCCACAAATTTAGTGGCGTTTTATTTTCAGCTAATGTGGCTTGTTTTCGTGAAAGTCGAGAAAAAACAATGCGATGAGTATAAAATATTTGTGCGAGTGTTAGTTTTAGAACGACACTTGAGAAAAATGACAAGTTTATTCAAAAATGCACCGCAGGCGAGCGCTCGAATTCCAAGCACGTTCTCGTGTTCCTTTAGTCCAAGCGCAGACGGTCAAAACTGAGGAGCAACCTCCGATAAAGAGGAGCTCAACGCTGTGAAAATTCGAAAAATGCCAACACTGCATAAAAAGACGTAGATCTGATTCGTATTAGGCCATGCACTGACACGTATGCCGCCATTTTTTAAAGCCATAAACGCTAATCCCCTCAAACCTTCCAAAATTTGATGAAACTGCACCAAGTCTCCAAGTCTCTGTGCCTAATTTATTATTTTTTATCTGTGATTATTACTTACTTTCATTTATCCATTTCATTAAATTTTGTATTAACAGGACAAAATGAATGTCAATGTTTCATTAATTTTGGCTGTGAAAATAATTTTGTTTAATTTCTTTTTTGATGTGCAAAACAGCGTTGATGTTGCTTTATGTTTATGAAATATCCCCTACATACATTTACAAAATTGAAAAACCTAACTAGTCCACAAACACTAATTGCTTTTTACAATGAATGCATAATTTATAATATTTGTGCATCTGTTGATAGGTCCACAACTGAAATGATAGGTAGGGAGTGGCATCACAAGCTTCTAAATGATTAGTAGTTACTCTGTATTTTGTGATGTTTCAAATAATTGTTATTTAAACATATTAAAATTTGCTACGTCGATCAATATTTCATCATTTGCAAACAAGTAATAAAGTTAACCTTTTGCCATTATTTATTTTTATCAGTTTTCAAAATTATCCCTGCATATGAAACGAACGATTTTAATTCATTTAGCAGCTTGCTACGAGTAAATAATCACTGTTTGTCAGCTGCCAATTTTAGCTATTTGGATTCAAACTCGTAAAAATGAACTTCAAAAAGCCCATACCTACATTTCCAATTAAAATAATGCCTACATTTGTCAAAAAATTCATCAGAGAGGTGAAAGGTTGGTGCAAAATTTATTAAATCCTTATACCAACAACATGTCAATTTTATGTGATGTTTACATTACTTTTACGGCTGCAGGCTACCAACTAAACTAAACAAAATTAAATTTTTGTTGCGTTTTCTCTACAAAAATTCTATAAATTTTCTACTGAATTCGAATCCAAAGGTCGTTTTTTAATTTGCAGTTGTCTTACGGAAAAGACGTTTTCGTGAAAAACTAAAGTTGAGTGAATTTTTTACATCGTCATATCTTCCTTCTAAAAAGAGCTAAAATCTTAATTTTTTGCAAAACACTCAGCAATTAATGTAAATTTTAACATGTGTACACAAGCTTTAGTTTTGACAAAAAAATTACAAAAATTACAGATTTCAGATATAACATGTCATATTAGTGTGGTAAAATTTTCGAGATGCGAGATTTTTTTTTACATAACCGAGATGAAATTAAATGAAGCTAATACTTCAAATAATAAAATTTTTAGCAAATGTTTTTTTATAAAAAGCTATTATTTAAAAAATGCACTAAAAAGTAAAAACTAAATATTTTTCCATCAGAGAAGAATATTTTTGTTTACAAATTAGGATTCTAAAATTTATAAAAACTTTGGGAACAGTGCTCAATTCAAGTAATGCCGTATTGTTAGGAGGTTACGACTTATAACCGTTCCCAAAGCTTTTATAAATTTCAGAATCCTAATTTGTAAACAAAAATATTCTCCTCTGATAGGAAAACATTATTTTTTACTTTTTAGTGCATTTTTTAAATAAAAGCATTTTTCTAAAAAAACTAAAAAAAAACTAAAAACTAAAACTAAAAAAAACCTAATTTGTAAACAAAAATATTCTCCTCTGATAGGAAAACATTATTTTTTACTTTTTAGTGCATTTTTTAAATAAAAGCATTTTTCTAAAAAAACTTTTTTTTATTTATTGCTTTTTATTCTTTACTTATTCTAATTTCTAAACGTCTTTTTCTCCGAGATTTAGATTCGCTGTATTATTGTAATACCATTATTTTGCAGATTTGTGCAAACTTGTTTAGCGGTATGTGATAGATAACAGCTGTTAACATTTGGAAGCACATTCTAACCTCTGTTCTGTGTCTATCGTCCAAGATAAATGAATTTAAAAAAGATAGGGACATTTGTTTGTAACGAATCGTAATGAAAATGATTAGGTATATTTCCCAATGACCAACATTCCGTTTATGTTGGTATAAGTTACGGTCCGTACACATCGCAAACTCCTTTGTAAACATAACCTAAAACTTCAGAACCCCATTTAACCCCTTTAGGGGGTATTTAACTGCATAGGATTGCATTGTCACGCAGATTAAGTAAGTATGAAAATTTCAATTCATTGGGACAACAGGAACCCTTTCAAATTTGGCTCCGAAAATATGAAACAGACAGACAGACAACAAAGCAAGTAAATAAAAGCTTTGAACAAGTTTTTGGTGCAAAAAGTTTTTCGATATTTGGAACACTCAACAAGTTATTGAAAATATAAATTATAACTTTCTTTTATTTCCTTTTATAGTGTCGCCCTCAACACTAGCACTAGCCCCGTTCGACTTTCTTCCCTTAGTTTGCAATTAATTTTTTCTATTACAAAGAGCCAAAAAATTGTAGATAATCAAAAAATCATTTAATACCAACTAAACAGCACCTACTATTTGACTACTACTACGACTCAACAACTATTTGATCATGTACAATAAAATTTTATTAATTTATTTGATTCACAAAAACATGGAACCGAGCATGGAACCTTCTCTAGATACTTCTTTAAATTGTTCTTTATGTTTTTTCCTTAAAGTTTTCATGAAGCTTAGGGATTAATAAAATAATAATTAATACCTAATATGAATTAATAATTGTTACGAGTATTTATGATTCTTCTTCAGATTCTTTTCTATATACCCTTCTTAAGATTTTTCTTTAGTTTATTGTCATTTTTTCTCCCAATCTTTCCTTCCTTTTTAAACCCCCCTCTAGATTATTATCTTAATTGTTCTCTATGAATGATTGCTAGATTTTTTCTAGACAGTTTTTTGGATTCCTTTAAAAATTCTCCCTAATTTTCGTTGAAATTTTTTAGATCAAGTGACTTTTTAATACTTAAAATTTCCTGAAAGTCTTTTTGATTGATCAGATTTATTATTATTATTATTAGTAAAAGCAAAAGCGTTTTGTTCTTGCATTTTTTGTTATTTGATAATTTTAATGTTGCAAATGAGAGTTTGAGATAAAAAAAAACAACGATAAATTTTTCAGCGACGTTTCGAAATTATATTATGTCTTCTTCAGGCCTGAAGAAAAAGAATACAATGTTATATAACAATTCTGATATGATCAAACATACTATTAATACTTATTAGCAATAAGAAATATAAGTACATAAGAAATAAGAAACATACTAGGTGTACAGTGTACACGAATAAAATTTATGAATCTTAATTAAAATTAAATAAAAAGTAAATACTACAAGGTAGAAAATTTTACTGAAGCGTTTCAAATTTTGCACTGACGTTATTTAGGCAGTTATTTGTGTTTGTAGTTTGTTTTGTGTTCGGTATATTAACTTTTAGAGTCACGGCATAAATATGAAGCAAGTGAAGATGGGTTACACTGGTTGGTAATCCTTAACGTGTCCTGACGGATACTAAGCTCCTGTAAATATACCGGGTACGCTAAAAGTGCGCGAATCTAATCCTGGCCGACGTATTTATGTGGCAGGTACAGCCGCCAACCACAATACCCTCGCATTTGCACACCACCTCTCTAGATTTACTTTGAAAGTACGCCTTAATACAACCTCCCCGATTCATGATCCTTATCTAGAAAATTACATTATAACAATACAACAAATGTTTAATGTCCGTGGCATTTGTTTCAATTAAGGCAAATGAAACGATATTGGTTTTAACAAAAATTTATAGGCAAGTATCCAAAGGTATGTAAAGAGAGATAATTGTTGATTAATCATCGAGACAAATTTGTTGGTTTAACGTTGTGTAAAGTGAGGATTATGTAGATAAATGAGGGAAATAATGCAATTTTGTAGTTCGTACCCCCTTAGGTCTAAGGATTAAAGTAATTATAAATAGCACCACTTTATGATGCATGAAATAGAAATCCATTTTGTTTCAGTGCGAGCCTCAGCTCTTTCATTTCTTGGATAAACCATTTGACCAACCGACGTCATTAATTTAAAAGCAGAATTCAGGTCTTTGTCTCGTGAGGATTAAAGCGAAGAAGGTTTTGAGAAAACATGAATAACGTTTAGGTGGTTTCAGTATTTGCCTGCGGAAGAGATCACTTTGTTTGTCGGATTGTTTTCAGCCAGGCTTGTCAAATATTTCGATGCCTTTCATTGTCATATTTACATAATTAAATTTAGAGGCGAAAGCTTCTCATGCAAATCGGAAAAGAGATTCTGATTAAATCACCTATCTGCGAAAAATGTCGCACAAAAGGAAAATACGTCGACAACCGCTAATTTAATTTGTGTTTTTCTACTGATTATATAATTTGGCCGAAATTCTTCCTTTAATAATGGCGACACAGGATCGGGATTAACGCTAGAATAAATTATTTCGTCGATTGTCGAAATCCGGAGCGGAATATTTTAAAGCCAAACACACAATGGAATAGTTAATGAAGCAGAGGGTTAATGTCATTTTTCACGATTACCATCAAGTCTCATTAGCGATAATGAGTTTCTAACGGTGGGGAAGACGCTTAAACTTTACGGCGTTTGTCAGCAACTAGTTTTATACAAATTATCTTAATTAATACCTCCTAGACTGTCGTTTCAGACTTGTCATCGCTTCGCATGCAATTAAAACAATTAAATAAACAGAAATACGCATGATAATCGGGCAAAAATGTTCCTCATGTAGGCACACTTCCTCCTCACATCTTCATTCCTAATTGGACGTAAGTCCATGTCAAGTTTTGACGACGGCTGTATAAATTTTATTCCGTTTCCTCTTTGCTCCAATTTCACAGCTAAATGAGATTGAATGTCCTTGTGTATTGCCAAATTATCCCTATAACAAATTTAGGGCCGGGTATGTCAACATTTGAGAGTCATATATCCCTCATAAGCTCAGGATAACAGTAATCAAATTACACAAACGTCTTGCTTTGAATTATATAATGAATTGCGTTCACGTAATGCTCCCAGAAATCATCAAACATTACTACTACTACCAACGCATGTTATGTAAAAAACTGACATTTTGTTGTAAACAAACATAAACATTGCTAATATCTAATATCTCCAAAACTGTTTAGTGTTGCAGACTGTTTGTTGACTTGATAGATATGAGAGGCTAGTTGAGAGCTTTTTGTTTTCTTTGGGCGTTCACTCTGCCCTTCTTATCCCATAATTCGCTTCTTCTAGTTGCAAAGAAGTGCTGTTTTTGAAAAGATTGAATTGGATCGTAACATTCTTGACGAATTTCTTTGAAAAGTTTTATATTGCTTTTTTCTGTTGCTGATACTTTTATTAATAAAAGTGTTTATTTTGATTTTTTAAGATTTGGATTTATCAGTAAACGCTAGAAAAAGCTTTTATTTTCCATTTAGTGTCATGAACATAAAACTCGGTCTTTAAAGTGTGTATCTTCTAAACGTTAAGGGTTGTAAACTGGCAACTTCGCAGACGACCGTATTATTATCGAGCGACAAACCATTCCCTTACTCTTATTAAGAAGAGTTTGTTACCTTGACGATAACATAAATAAGTTTGGCGGTTGAAATTCAATTTGTGCGTCACACTGTTTTAAGTACTTAATTTTATGTCGCTGGTGTATGTTACAAAAGTTACTTACAAGATCGTTAAACGCATAATGGCTTTTGATCAACTGAAAATACCAGAGGACAAATGACTTCAATTAAAAGTTACACTCACGTAGTATTAAAACTGATGTAACAACGTTCCAACAATCGAAAGTCAGAGTTTTAGACATACCGTTGAAATATAAGCCTATAAGCTCATCCACTTATGCTTAATAGGTCAATTGTTGATTACGAATGTAACTTCAAACGACGCGAAGTCGCTTAAGTACAATTGCAGCTAGACATTCGCTCAAAGTGAATATTCAGTTACAGTGTATTTCTATTACAGTACCATTACATAATTCATGGCTTTTTATTAGCCTTGCTCTTAAAAGCACGAGAAAACATTAGTAATGGTAAATATAAAAAATTGTTTCTGTGTATAAAAATAGTGTACACTATCATTTTAGCTCCATTTTTAATTAGGTATACTTTATAAGTTCGTATCAAGTCACGCACAAAACTAATTAAACTTTAATGTGAAAATAACCCACATGAGCAACTCCAACGCAAATCAAATAATGAAAACAATGGTTAAAAACATTTCTAAGTTAATTATAAATTAACATGAATCATATATTTCGAGTAAAATTAAAATTAGTTATTCGCCCGGCGCATCCACCATTTTTGCAATGATCCATTTTTCCTAGTTTAGGCACGTTGAAAGCATTTAATAAGTATTTATATAATAAAATATAATTTTAATAATTTGATATACGTGTAATTCTCGGATCTCATTCTTTTAAATTGTTTCGATTTCATTTTTTTGTCGAAAATACTTTTTCTAAACTAACTTCATTGTATTATCAGTTTAGAATAATTGCAACGCAATTCAAAAGCATTCAATTAAAAGTTTTTGATGTAATTTGAAATTTATTTTCTATAAACCTTGTTAGACATAATTCTTGCAAATCAAGTAACTTTAAATATGTTCCACAAATTGAAAAAGTTGCTGTAATTTTACGATAACCAAAAGTTACAAAACATGTATTGTATATTCGTGAAACATTAAGCTGTAGCATCATATTATGCTTACTGCTAAAAACATAAAACTTACAATTGTTATTTTTTATCGTCCGATTATTAGCTTTTAATCTAAAGTAATGACAGTAATATAAAAGAAATAGAGAATTTAATATTTTGCATTAGATAATTTCAATAATTTAAATCGTTATGTAGTCGTCACTAAGTAACGATCAAAGATAATGAATGCTTTTGTACACTTCATAATTCCATTATTACAAAAACCTTACGTTTGTCGACTAATCTTATTTTCCTGATATAAATATTATCGTTCGTTTGGAACCACTTTCCTTATTCCTTATTTTAACACAATTATAATAAAAGTTATTAAGTTCCAAAAAGGCAATATACCGGGAGTATCAGAAATACGTGTGTTAATTTTACCACGTAATAATTCTCATCAAGTACAACAACTTTTCTATATAACATTTTGCATAATTCTTAATTATTATTTTCACTGTTTTCCTCCTTTCTTTTGTGTAAACGGGCCGGTCATTCATAGCAACAATAGTTTGTATTCATAACAACAATTTTCATTGTTGTTTTAATTTGTTCAAATTGACCGTTTCCATCACAACGTAAATAGTTTGGTACTTTTATTTTTGTACCCATAGGCGGGTACAAGTTTCAGTATGTTATTTTCTCCAAATTTCAACTAAACTGTCGAATCTTTTATGAAAAAGTTACAAATATAAAAAATACTTCATTTGTTGAGCTCTGTTACCTGTTAAAGTTAACACACGTATTTCTGATACACCCTGTCTATGCAGGGTGTATACCTGTCATATTTTAAATATAAATATTACAAAATTTCAAATTCTCTTAGAGAATTTTAAACGTGAAAAAATTCTGAATTACATCATAAAAAGTCCTTGTGAGACAATTTATTGTTTTAAAGTGCAATATTATTGGACAATGAAAAAACTACCCCGCGAACTAATAAATATTTGAAAAATGAGAAAGAGATTTGATTTCAAGAGCAAAATTAATTTTCTTTCATTGAATAGTTTAAGCATTACGGAAAGTATTTTTTTTGGAAAATAACTGATAATTAATTTAGAAAAAAAAAACACATATTCTATTGATTTTTTACGCTTACACGTAAACATGTGTCATACGTGTAGGTACATAAAATCATTTTTTTTTCTACCTTTAAAAACAGAAAGAAACAACAAAATTCAACAAAATCACTCAAAACAGTGTGGTAAACATAGACCACATTATCGGGTTATACAAATTTAATGACAAATTACAAAAATGACTCAAAGTTCAATTTATAAATGTAACAATTTTTTAATGTGTCGGTGTGTCAATCTGATATTCCACAAACATTTGTAGTTGTACACATATTTCAGGCGTGACTGCATGCACGCACGTGAAAAATGAAATTCTTCCCGCGTTATAAATGTGAATATTTAAAATAATTTAAATTTGCAATAAAGCCGTAAGCCAGAATTATTACACTTTAGATACGAGTACATCCAAATGAAGTAGATTCAGTACGTTTTAGTAACCATGTGTGAATATATTCCCAATCTGTTGCATTAACTTTTGAGTCATGTGCGACCGCAAACCTGACCTGTTAAATCATTGAATCGCGAATAAGGCTGCACATCACCCGAATTTTATGCGAAAATATCGGTACCGGTCGTAATCCCGTCATAAATAAATATAAAAACAAGTAGTGGGACAAATGCGATTCGAGGTGCGCTGCTCATTTTGATTCAATTCGAATCGCAAATCTTCTGATCTGCGATATTTTTCCCGCGAGTGGGTGAACTGTTTAGGTGTGGATTTGGCCCACATCAGGCGGCAGATGAACAATAATGCGGGCCATACATCTCCGGTTGAGATTACACGCCAGGATGAATTGGATCATTTTTACTTGTAGGCCCCTCGTCTCCGCGCTCTGTCGCTTCCAACATGGTGCAACAAATGGAAACTACAACTTCTAAATTGGGCCGGATTTGTCAACGATGTGGGAAACATATCGGACAATATGGATGCAAATCCTTGCACTTGTTCAATCTCAAAGAACGCTTAAAAGACCACCAGACTCTTATCAATCTCATTTCACAAACGGTGGCTCTATCTCTTGTTCTATGCTTAAATATTTGTAGGGAGATCTAAGCGGTCACTTTGGCAGACAAAGGATCGCATAATATAAAAGTAGAAGACTTCAAAAAAATGTTATGTATGCTTATTATTTATAATATTTATTGTTGTTTATTTTGGTTTTGACATTTAAAGGAAAATAAAGAACAATAGTTATTTATTGTATAAGTGTTTTAGAAAGCATTTTACCCACGCAAGAATGAGTTTAACATTCTTAAGTGGATAGAATACAATTAAAACACGAATGCAATACAATGTTTTATCCACAATCACCACATTAACAAAATGGAATTAATCGAAGTTAAATTTTAATTTTTTCATTATTTCACTAGTGGAATAATAGTATATTATGATACGAGTTTTATAAGACGCATTTTGTCGCACGCACGGAATTGGGGCACGACGAGCGCAGCGAGGAGTGCCATAATGGAGTAAGTGCGACAAAATGCCTTATAAACGAGATATCATACACTATTTTTTCTACTTTGCACCTTTTTTAACAAAAAAAATCAATTTCGAAATTTAGGGAATTTTGTGGCAGTTGACAGCATTTGCGTGGATCATGAAATTAAATTAATAATTTGGATCGTCATTAGTTTATTCGTAAAATGTATTCTGAAAGTGTCCAAGACGTTTTGCAATCTATCTGCCCCTCACCGAATACGGGCTTTTGTGGCAAATACGCGGAATTTGAACATTGGCCTAAGGAGAATGGGATCTCAAATTACTCACTTGCACTGGCTTTTGAACTCATGTTTGTACACTACTCGAAAGGTGTTCGAAGGGACTACGTATCAGGGTTGGTACAAAAGCCTCTAAAGGTTCGAAATTGATTCATTTAATTAAATTATCACTTGAAATAGGTGACGATTGACACTGACACTTCTCTCAGATAATTGTCAAAAAACTAGGTTGCCATCATATTCCAACAAAATTACCCTGGTTTTTAGTGTAATTATTATAGCACTCCGTTGGATATTACGAAACCCAAATGGCGTATCGTAATGACCTCAGTACGAAACAAAAGTAGAAAAAGTTACTTTATTATCCAATAGGTCTCTTTATATGCTTCATAAGTGTGGATACAACTCCAATTATAATGTGATTGTGGATAAAAAAAATAAATTAAGTAGGATAAAGTGCATAGTTATTAGACAGTGACAGTTATTGGACAGAGGGCATTATGAGTTTATACTTAAACAGAGTTTTTTAATTAATGTTTTTATGATATAAAGCGCAAACTACTCAATTCTGTTCTGTTTCTTTGGAATGGCGTATTTTGGTTTACATGTCATAATTTTTTGAGCCGTCCAATAACTGAATTTCTCTTATAGGTTTTAATAATGTTGTTGCGTTGTTGCTTATTCCATATAGATACGAGTCGAAGTAGTACACCTTTGTTCTACAAGTGGTTGCTATGATACATTATTTGATTTAGTTATTTTTTTATTTTACTCGATAGAATAAAGTGGTCATTTGGTGATTTTTTTATTCTATCGGTGAAAAAGTTAACAAAAATTTATCAGTGTACCATCGGTGGACGCCAAATACTGGTACATTCAAAATTTGCTCATTGTGTATCAAACTTTTGAACTGTCATTGAAGACAAAAATTTTCAGAAGTCTAACCATAGCCGCTGGAGCTCTTTGAACCAAAAGAGGTGCTAGATCAACTGTGTTATTTAGATAATCTTTGTAAATGTAGAGAACGTTAAAGAACTGACTTTAACTTAATGTTTTTGACAAAATGTCATTAGTATGTCACAATTTTATAACCTTATTCCCAAAAGCTAAATTTACCCGATTTGAATTTTTTTTTGACTTATACAATTGTCATGTTTGTACCAGTTTTTTATGTCCACCGATGGTACCTATAAGAGAAAACGTTGTATTATACACGTAAAAAAAAGTCGGCATTATCTGCTCGTGCTCCGCACTCGTTTCAGAAACACATCACTCACAGATAATGAACAACTTTTCTTTACTTGAATTACGTAATAATATTAGTAGATTGTTTAACAAGTAAAGAAAAGTAATGGTTTTCTAGTGAGTAAAAACAGATTGATCAAGTTTTCACGAGCCACTATTCTTGCACTTTATTGTTATTACTTTTTTATAGTATTTTAATTTATTAAGTGCAAGTTTGTAATATTTTATAATAACTAGAATCTTGTACACATCTCAATCTTTAGTTTGGAATCGCGCGATTATCTATATTTTCATTCTGAAGGTGGTAATGATTTTTTAAATCTAGACTTCTTTTAACTGTCCAATAACTATGCACTTTCCCCTATATCTAATTTATTTCTAAACACTTCCAGATATAAACTTTTAGACATTTGACTCAAAAAATTGTATATTGTACAAAATCGCTTTTTAATTAATAGTCTACAGATAATAAGATATTTAGTCTACAGATAATAAGATTATTAGGCACAGTATGACAATTTTTACAAAAAGCTCTAAATAGAAAAATAAAAATTGAAATTATACATTCTGCTGTTGAGTCACCGTCTAAATTTCACATTAGAAATATTGTGAGTTCCAACAATAGTAATAATAATAATATTCATCTGGAAGTTTACTGACAGCCATAATCCGTCAAATCCTGTTCAATCAAATTATTTTTAAAAAGGCCTGTTATTTTAAATAAAAAACTGTTTTCTTATATTTTTTATTGTGTTTTTTATTAAACTAGCTGTTCTAAAGAAGTTTTTTTGCTTTGCACCTTTCCCTTCAATAATCACATAATTTCATCATTTTTAAATACATGTTTTAAAATCGTATGTAGGCATTTTAAAGAGAATTCTTAAATCTTTACTCTCGCGCTCCAATTTATCTAAAAATGTTTTAATATGACCCGACCTGATCTTACCTGACCTAACAAAAACTGTCGTAAAAAACTTGAGCATGCAATTAAAAAATGCAATGAAAATCATAGCTTTTGTAAAATAGTTATTTCCTGTATAAGGGTCTTACAATATATTTTATCCCCGCAAAGATAATATACATGTAAGACCCGTATGCAATACAACATTTTATCCACAGTCAGACAATAATGGCTAAATCAATATTTTAGAAAATTTTATTTGACGTTTTGAAGTGACTTTTGTCAAATTAATTTTTATTCGGCCAATCACGAGACGATTTTTTCATAAGACCTATAGGTTTTATTGGTATCATTAGACGTCTCCTAGTAGTGATATTATGACCTAATAAAAGACTGGCTGTGGATAAAATAAAAATAAATAAATAATTTTTTGGTACACGCTCTCTAAAATGGTTACTTTGGGAACTGCTTTGACTCTGCAAAATGTCATTTTAGAGGACAAGTACTTAAAGTCTTTCTAGCAACACGACTCTAATTTACTTTGCGGACTCTAATTTGTTTATTATTTGACAAAATATTGATTATTGTTTCAATAAATCAGTCGTTGCTATAACTATCGATCGACTGCACTTATGATGAGGCTGGATTGGAAATGTAAAGAATTTTACAATTTTGTTGTTTTAGAGAGCTGGTACCAAAAAAGTTTGTATGCAACTCTTCCGCAAAATAGTTTTAGAGGACTCATCTCATTAAAGACTCGGCCTCCTTTGTCGCCTCGTCCTTAATCCGATTCGTCCGCTAAAACTCAATTTTGCGGACTTGTTACATAAATAACTATGATCACGAGTATAATCAATAATCATGTTCTGAGAATGAAATTTTATCATTTTGGGTTAATCGTAGTTGTAGTAAAATAAAAAACAAGAACATTTATTCTGAAAGTAGGCACAATTATCATTTAGTTTTCTTAAAAATTAAATAGTTTAGTCCAAAAACGCCTGGTTCCACAGTCTCTATTCACCCGGTGTATTAATCAAATAAACATATTTCATTTTTTATGACAATACTTACTTACTCTGGTCGATCAATCTAGAATGTTAAAAGGTTAATCCAAGTCTGCATGCTTACCTGAAACAATGAAATGAAAATTTTATTAGCAAATATAAAATTAAAATGGCATTACATTCTTTACAGTATTATACCTAACTTCAATTAGCAATTAGCGATCATTTTATTTTTGTGCAAACCTTAACTGAGAGCTACCGATTACATAAAAATAAATCCTTCAATGCCTAAAATCGTTTGATGATTAACAAGAGAGATTACCGATAAAAGTCATTGTGACTACAGAAAAAAAACTGTTGCTGAAGCGAGTCAAAAGTCTAAAATTAGAAAAAAATTTGAAGAAAACGGTTTATTTAAATAGTTAAATATACCTAATACATGTAATAATAAGGTCCCTAAATTTAAATTTAGCCACATTTTCGACTAAAACTACAATTCAAACTCAAATTGACATTAACAACCACTTGACACAGTTTCAACAAATTTTAATAATCAAACGCAAACTACATCACATGGTTTAATTAATCCAGTTGACACGTATCGTGGATATTACAAATTACTTGCCCGTTTCTAAATTTTTGTACAAAATCGATGCCCCATTAAAAATAAATATGTTCAAAATAATAATAAAAAAATAACAAAGTCATAAACGTAACACATTAATTTTTTATTAAAAAAGTAGTAGAAAATTGGCGACGTATTGGACGAAATGGTAAATCCCTTTGAAGTGTACATCTGTTGGTCTACAGAGATTTGGAACACAAGCTTTTAGCGATAGCTGCAGTATTGAACCAATTTTTAGTTGCAAAAGTACTTCCCTGATTTATTTTTATTTTAAGAAACTCTGCAATATTCATTTGCATAAAGTTATTACCGCCTCAAAGACCAGTATTCACGTTTTTAATATTTCTTTGTAATATTTTTCACAAAAGTTATGAAATCTCGCGTCTAAAGAACCTGCAAAATAAAAAAATGCAAAATGCATTTTCCTGTTTCGCATTTAGGTTTCACAAAAAGTAACACAAATCTTTATAAGTTATTTGTGTGTGTTGTGGCAATATAGCTTGAACATGGAAATAACTATTGAAACGGTGTCCGATGGTGTTTAGCGTTTTCGAGTAACGTTGCGGGAATTCATTCCAATTAAAGCCGACCCTAATCGGCTAACACTGATACAAGTTTTTACATTTTGTTAACAGTTTGCAGTTACAACTGCAAAAGCTTTTTAAATTTTTTGTTAGTTGCAATTTATTTTGATCACCCACAGCAATCAATTGAAATAACGAATTTTTAGTGTAACTTTGCTAATAATGTTTAATAAGTAATGGAGGTAGGGTGGGTGTTTACTGAACAGTGTTAGAATACTTCCCCCATCAGGAACGTGTATTATTAATCCGATATTAGTTAGGTTATTACGCAGCAGTTTAATGCAATAAGATCAGCCAAGCAATTTAATTGGGGAGATTGATTATGCAAAGTATTTTCGGTGAAAATCAGGGTTCATTTCGCCGATGTCAAACTAAAGAATTTTCACGAATCATTAAGCCCCCTAAATTAATTTTAAACTTTACTTTGACTCCGACAAGATTTCCTTATTGGTATTCTCTATCAGAAGTCGAAGGTAGTGATAAAATTTCGTTATTCGTACCCTCCATGCAAGTTTAAGATGGCTGAGAGTGTCAAAGTTTTACTCTAAAGCATCAAGCGTCACACCTAAAGATTCACAGAAACGTAATTTAAATTTTAAATTAGAACCGATCTAGCGTCTGTATTTTTTTGTTGGGTGGAAACAGACAAAAGAGTAAATGAAAATCTGTGTGAGGTAAATTGGTCGAGTTAAAAAATTAGGCCGTTAGTGGAAACTCTGGGGGTTTCTTTGCTTCGGGTAAACTGACCACAGAGACTCATGATCGTATTACATTGGGCAAAAAGTCTGAGCGTTATTCAATGCAACCGGTGTACCATTAATTTAACACTAAAAGTTTCCTTCTAATAAAACTTTCTTAATTGTTATTATTAACGAATTGTCTTAAACGACAACAAAGTATTTTTTGAGCTACAGTAAAAAATACCTTGTACTTGATATTTGAAAAATACAAAATCTTAAGAAATTAAAGCTCTACTAAATAGAACAATCCTAAAAAATTAAGTGCTTCATTTCGATCACCTTTAAGAGCATTGTTGCAAAAGGCTTTTGTTCAACTCCGTAAACGTGGCTTTGATTTGACCGATTTTTATTCGAGATTAGAAGAACCTTTAACGATTGCTTGTCAGTTTAGTTTTTTAATCCATTTAAAGCTTTATTTAACAGAACTTATTTGAAGTGCTTATCAAGGCTAACACAAAACTAAAAATTAACAATATTTTCAATTTGAAATGCAAACACACTATGTTTAGACCATTTCCAATAACTCTTTAGTTAAAAACATTTTGGAGGAATTATTGATGTAAAAGTGTTAAATACAGGCTGTAAATGAAATAAGTACATTAATTTTAACTGGTAATAGAACTCGCCAAGACCAACAATTTTTCCTAATAACTTTTTTTTCAAAACGTTTGTTTTTGAGTTAAAATTATTTTAAAATCTTACACAATTTTCTTGCACGCCACTGGAAACAAAGTTACCTAGTCGACAAGATTACCGTTTCCGAGCAAATTCATGAAAATTAAATAAAATTTATTATTACTTTTCTTTGTTGGAGCATTTCATGAAAGGTTCGTCAATTTGTAGGAGGAAAAAATGATTTTCAACAATGCGATTTTGAAAAAATGGTACATAGAAAAAGTGTTTGTCTTGATGAGTTCTACCACTGGTTAAAATTAATGTACTTATTTCGCTTACATCCTGTATAGTTAACATAACACAAACACAACAGACCTGAAGTAGAGTAATTACATAAAATCCAAATTTTTTAGCAATTTACTTACTTATTATTATTATTATTTTTATGCCAACATATGTAGAATGATCCGAGAAATCAATTGGCGTCGAGAAAATCGCCAAATATTCAAAAGTTTTTTGGTTATATGTATATATTTTTTTAATTTTAACTATTTTTTGTTGTCTGCAATTTTCTCAAAAACTATTAGTCGAATAACGATGTTCTTTTTTAAAAAAGATAATTAAAACAGCTTACCAAAAATAATAATAAGCATAATGGGGTTACGTACAACAGTTCTGGAGTTATTGCCCAATAAATGTTCTTGGTACCGGAAATCGACCAAAATCTCACAAAAGTCAAAGATTAAAAAATCAAAGCAATTGACTTTTAAGAACTCGAGAAGGTTCTAAAGTCATAGAAAAGTCCATAACATTTTGCTAGAAGAGCGAGTATTAAAAAAAATATTTTTTTGATTTTTGCGAAGGTGACTTGACCACTAAAATTTTAGGCAAAAAAATTCAAAATTTTAAATCTTGTGAAAAGCTGGCCTAATACGTTAAATGACAGACAGAATTGTCTAAAACAAACCGTTGTGCTTTACGACTTTTAGTTTATGAGTTATAATGTTTAATGAATAACCCGGCGCATCCACCATTTTTTCAGCAGAAATAATTTTTTAAGTCAATTATCGCGAGTAAGCCAATGTTGCAAAAAGCGGGTAAATAAGCATAGAAATGAGCTGTAGAATTCACTGAAACAAACCGTTTTGCTCTACGACTTTTACTTTTTGCGTTATGATTTTTTTAGTGTAAAACCTGTACCCCAAACCATTGCCCGGAGCGGCTCCGAGTTTCAACAAGAAAATAGATAATTTCAAACGCCATTTGATGCTTTTTTGATTTATGCTCCAAGTTTTTTAGTTTCCGAGAAAAACGCAAAAAACATTGCCATTTTCACTTTTTTAACTGACTGAATTTTATGAGATACCTACTACCTACTTATAAAATCGAAAGAAAAATATTTTTTTGAATCGAAAAATGACCAGAGTAGCAAATCAACGACTTCCAATCTGGGCTGACCTACCTACTACCTACTTATAAAATCGAAAGAAAAATATTTTTTTGAATCGAAAAATGGCCAGAGTAGCAAATCAACGACTTCCAATCTGGGCTGATTTTTTTATAAGATCAAGGACTTACTTTTAGCAAGGTCCGGTTTTATAAATTGGCCTGTCAGAATCCTTCACCACAAAAAATGTTTCGATTCCTAATCTGAAAACGGGTCATGACATGGCTGAAGATCTTTAAAAAGGGTCGACGTTTTGTCTCCAGCATCATTGATTGATGTTGTTTAAAGAATAATTAAGCCGACCCTTGACTACAGCTAAAACGCTTTCGGCCCTCGTACAATAATTTAAATAGAAATATTAAATTTGTGGCATATTTATTACTGGTTAATGTATCATTTGGTAATAAATTTTTCTGGGTCGCGTCTGGTGATCGCACATCAAACAGACGGCGTTGACAGTCCGGTGAAGAATGGATATTCACACCATGTTGCACAGTCTGTAATTCGATCTTGCACGGATCAACGAATCGTACGGCTGGAATCATGGATGCAGCATTTTCAAAGTACGTTCGCTAAATATAAAGCGATACGTTTAATTGCACTTTCAATCAATACGGTTGACTTTTCAATCGGCTCCGTCCGTTACACTAAATAAATGATTTATGAAATGTCACATAATAACTCAAAATTGTGATTGATGAACACAAAAAAAGATATGAGCCTAAACTCACACATGTGGACTAGCAGCAGGTGCCCTCAAGATGACCACTCAAGTGAACGCATTTGAAGCATTTGCCGTGAAATTGGATGTGACAAGCTTTCGGCGAGATTTTTTAATACCAGAAAATGTGTTTCGCGCAAAGACGGACTGTCAAATTATCGAAAGCAACATTTCTTTTCAACGAGAGATTATTATTGTCACATCTTCCGATAGGAAACTTTTAGATCAATACGTTATTATAAAAATATTTATAGCATTTATACATAACAGCACAAGTAGAATTTTAACGGAGAGTTTGCTTTTGTTCAAAGAAAAAATACAGTTGTTATTTTTGTGAAATTTGATGGAAAAAACGGAGTGTAGTGTTGTTACAAACATTGAATATTTTTTTATAAAAGCAGTCGAAAAAAATAACGCTTGAAAAGGTGGAATAAGCTTCAGTATTGTAAATCCAATTTTATAACAAATAAAAAAAAGTAATTTCAGTGTTTATTCTACCATGAGATCGAAAATATTCTTGCTCTAAAGCTGTACCTGCTAAACCTTAGCCACATTTAGCCGTTTATTTACACTTTATCCACATTTTAGCCGTTTATTTACGGCCGCACTTTTGAAGTTATGTTGTCTTCTGCTGGTTTTACACAGCAGAATATTTGAGAAATAGGTCTCTTTTTCTACGAGAAAAAATCACATACAAAAAAGTATAAATACATGACAATAATCTTATTCACGTTAGCGTTAGTTCAACAAAAATAATTAAATCAATGATAAATAAAAGGCTTCAAAACGTAGGAAAAGGAGAAGAATACGATATGCACAACAGAATAAAATAATAAACGGAGTGAAGTTAAATGTTCTCTTGTAAACTTAATCCAAGTTTGAAGAAATAACTGGTGGAGAACTTATAATGGAACAAAAATTGTTACGCATTGTTTCGTCTATTGTACCACAGATATCATCAGGCTAAAGAGCAATTATAAAACATCGACAATTAAAACAGTACAACTTACCTAATAATAAATTTATATAAAATGGAAAAAAAATTGACATGACATTATGAGGATTGAAATTTAGAAAACTAAAAGTAATATTAATAAGCAATGTACTTTTAGTTTTCTAAAAACTAAATTTAGAAATTTAGAAAACTAAAAGTAATATTAATAAGCAATGTACTTTTAGTTTTCTAAATTTCAATCTTCATTACGTCATGTCAAAATTGTTTTTCATTTTATACAAATGTATTGGTAGGTAAGTTGTACTGGTTTAATTGTCGATGTTTTATAATTTTTTTTTAGCCTGATGATGTCTGTAGTACAATAGACGAAACGTTGTGTAACAATGGTTGTTTCATTATAAGTTCTCCACTAGTTATTTCTTCAACCTTGGATTAAGAATAAAATAATGAACGATAGAATAGAACAACGCACGACAGAATAAGACAATAGACAACTGCACGACAGTAAACATTTGTTCATAGAAAATAAAAAATAAAACAAGAAAAAATATAGTTGAGGTATCAATTTGTATCTGTTTTTCATCAGATAATATTTATTTTCCTTATTTGTTATTATTTAATGCATTTTATTTTCGAAATTTAATTATTAATTTCTAGATACTATTTAGTCGTTTATAAATATTTGGTCGTTTGATACTATTTTGCGTCGTGTAGTGCACCTTTTTGTCATAAAAAATCATCGTATATTTTATTGCATTTTATTGTCTTTTGACGCGCAAAAGATTTTTTAACCGTTCAGTCTGTATTTGTTTAATTGGTATCTGTACTGCTATTTTAATTTTTGATTAAACGAACTAAACAACTCCAAAATTTATAATAATGCGTTTTGCGTTTTAATAAACCTTTCATAACATGCCCATTGACGGAAAAATCATTTTATTTGTGTGGTATTAAAAGTCTCGCAAAAAGAATGCCTCCTTCTTTCGGACAAGCTAAAAACAATTTCAAAATCAATAAAACCTATTATTAGAGGAAATGAAGCATCAAACACAAACCATCAACAATAATGCTTTCATGTAAGTGACTTTATATTGTGTGGTTCTACTATATTGGTCGTCTTCAATTAACAAAATCCTGTCAAAAACT
Organism: Tribolium freemani; assembly: GCA_939628115.1. Lineage (NCBI taxonomy): Eukaryota > Metazoa > Arthropoda > Insecta > Coleoptera > Tenebrionidae > Tribolium > Tribolium freemani. Next base: position 9,286,793 of record OW626785.1, on the reverse strand, counting down.
GAAATATGGCAAATAATACGATGAGTATTTTCTTAATTAAAAAGAAATTAGACATTAGTTTCAGTTACAGGTAATATTTTACAAGAACATTTAACATTATTAGACATCGCGGCGTCCATAGCAGTAATGTAATCAATATCACTTGCTAATTAAACCTGAAATTGCCAAGTGCCCTTTTTATTTGCAATCGCCATCAAAATTCCTCTTTCCAAACTTCAAAGTTGGTTATGATTGATGATATTTTCTGGCCATTCAAATTGATTTGTTCGCAAATATCCAATAAAATCTCCCGAATATTGGCCCAAATCCATTATCTATTTTTTCTCCAAAGTTTTCAACGACAAAGAACTTTCCACAGATCCAAATCAATAAATAACTTCCATTTGCAAATAGTAAAATTTGAGAAAGACTATTAAAAAGCAGCCATCAGTATTCAATTAGCCGATGTACTTTATAATTTGCAAATCTCTTTATGTCGCACTAGTCATTAGCTAGCTGTGCAAGACCTAATTTCCCATGTCGCCATCACACGCACATGGGGGTGGCTCTTCACTTACGTGTAATTACCAATAATCAAATTGTCATTTCCAGACAGTTTGTGTTAACCACAGTGGAAACCGAGTCAACCTTTCCATAGATACAGGTGTGCGCACACATGTTTGCCCTTTTATTGACACATCTAATTGGGTGCCCATTGGTTGATGCGTGGCTCCATAATTAGCTCTCGTGAGTTAATTTCCTTACCGAAACGGCTGAATTTCGATAAATTCGCATAATTACTGTCTGTTGGCGCAATAATCCAGATAACTTATTGTACACACGTTTCATTTAAATCACACCAAATAATTATCGTGTTTACTAACATTGCCGCCGTTTTGTTTCGTTTCATGTTCCACATATCGCATAATCGCGCTAAATCAACTGATAGATTCCAACATTCCTTCCAGTGTTCGAGCTTCTAAAGCTTATTGTTGGTAGTCGGGGTACATTCTTGCCGACATTCTCGATTCATTTCACAGCTTAAAAATACATTGTAAGAAATACGACGCACGGTTTATACACAATGAAAACAATAGGGACGAAGCAAACAAACGCAAAAACAAACGATAACTAAAACTATTTAGCAAGCATTGTTAGTTGGAAGCAAAGTCTTCTACTGACGAATGTTTTCATCTTCCTCCAAAGTTCGGAAAACGGGTTTAACGCTCAACTGAACAACAAATCGGCAGAAAAAATACGAGCACTTTGCAGACATTGCAATTAGCCACCGACAACTGGTTTTTAAACACTCGCCAAACTTTTTAATTCAATTTATGAACGCGGTGTGAGAAGTTCTTAATATGCGTTCGAGTGTTTTATTAGTGGAAACGAAACGAAACGAAAACAAAGTTCTGAATGTGCAATTATTTAAAAAAAAAATTCATGTTTCATTTGAGCGGAAAAGTTCACATGAACTAGTCGATAGTAAAAATACTTTTGGTATTTACTGCCCATGCACTTTTCAAGCCACGGTATTCCGGTAGGAATACACAATGTCGGCTTATTCTTAACGGTACAGTAGAGCTGCCCTCAGAATGCGATGGAAAAAAATATAAATCGGAAGTTTTGAGGTTTTCTCGTTGACATGACATGGCTTCTACAATCCTCAGCAGCTTTGAAATAAATTGTTTATGTCTGAAGAAATATGTGAAAAAGGAAAAGTAAATACGGTTTCAGAAAATTATTATTGGAGACGGTTAGAAGTAATTCAATTTGTCCTTTCAGATGATTTTTGTTGTATAAAAAGAAAAATATCTCACTAAATTGATTAAACGTTAAGTGCCCTCACCTAAACAAACGACTTGAACTACTCTAGAAATGTAACAATCGATATTCACAATAACTCATCAGAAGTCTCATAAAGCTGAAAAACTCCCATAGGATTTGTGATGTTTCCTTTTATAAAATAACACAAATACCTAAGTGATGATGGTTAACTGTTACAAAACATAGTTTAAGCTGTAATTGCAACAGTTGCAATACTTCGTATTTATATGAAACTATCTAAAATTATCCATATTCAATAAGGTCTAAACGCGTATTCAATTCCTGTCATATTTGGTTATACGAATGGAAATTAGAAACGTATTTAGATAACAAAACATTAATTATATGGAGACTGAACTGTTTCAACCAATTTGTAAATGACTGAATATGTATGTACCATCTTGTGTTGACAAGATGTTGATGTTCTAATCAATGTAATTACCTCAATGTACATACGCAGAATTTGCTGATATTTATTTTGGTCTGGGAATTTATAATAAAAGGCAAGAGAGCACCACGTAATTTGAAAGTTTATGAACATAGAATTTAAATAAAGCAAAAAAAGTTACCGGTTTTCTGATACGTATAATTTCGAAAATTACGCGTTCTTACGCCTGAAGAAATACAGAAATTTAATAAATGATTAGGAATGCATTTTAGCAGGTTATACTCAAAGCAGCAAAAAGCGTAAGCAAATTGTTGTGTTTTAAACCGAGTTTTAAACATAAAAAACTCAAACTAACTGATTCAGGGGCGTGCGGTCCATGTACGCAAGGGAAGCAGTGCTTCCCTTGTAAAATTCAAAAATTAATTCTAATAAATTTAAGCTAACAGATGGACTATTTACCAGATATAATTTCGTTAAAATATAATTATATATGGTGGGTGTTTAATTACATGTGCATATAAACATTAATATTGAAGCTATTTTTTGAATTGAAACGAAATGTCTAACTCTGTTGCCGACTTTTCCGAGAAATGTAATAAAATAATGTTCCAGGACTTCCGCTTGTGGTTGGAGTGCCTTATTGCGCATGCACTGTAAATTCACCGTACTTGTTCCGAGTATTATGGCGTATTTCAACGTGCAATTAGTTCCATCATTAGGGGTTTACGATTAGTGTAATTTTAATTTTTTTTAATATCTAAAATCTTATTCGATATAAATGTGTCGTTTGTTTCGATTATTTTTTTTAATCGTCCCAGTAAGTGTTGTTTTGCTGCGACTTTTATGAAACCTGGGTACGCGGACTTACATGGAGCAAGTCAGGAATTTTGCGAATTCCGTCTCTGTCTCCCTCTCCAAATTTCGTCTTCGTGAATCGGCAGTGGGTTGAGCTATTGTGCTAGTCGGTCATAATTATAATATCGTAATTAAAATGGACTTTTCTTCAAAAGAAGCAGTGTGTGGATTGTTCGGTGTCTTCGTTATTAGATATTTCGATACTCAGTTTTGCGGAAACACAAGAAATAGTCAGGAAAAGCAGACCAAAACCGGCGTTGAACAAATTAACAAGTAAATTCGGGGGGAAAACCAAATCGTCTTTTAATAATTATTTATATATCAGTTTGAGTGGCTAACAGGTTGTATAACTTTAAACAAAATATTTTGTTGGCCCTGTCTGCTTTTCACAAAATCAAAAATCGCATTATACATTTTATTATGTAAATAGGTGTGATTTGAAACTGCTTCCCTTGCTAAAAATTTCACCGCACGCCCCTGAACTGATTACATGATTAAATAAAACCAATCAGATGCTCAGGCCGCGAGATAATCGCACATTAAATTTTACCACATACACACAAAAAAACGTATAATTTATTCCCTATTTCAATTAAACCCTATAATAAAAAGCTTTATCCACACTGAGCTTCAACAACATTCAATCAATACGTTAAAAGCGAATGTGGTGATGTTGACTTGCATAATTTAAAAGATATGATGACATTGTTCGTCCATGTACCTAATTAAAATTTTACATCTAAAACATTATCCCCCAAGTCTTAAATTAATTAATATTGAAGTGGAAGTAGTGACTTTGAGAAGTGACAGTAAAGTGTTCAATCCGTGTCCTATCTAGTATTTAAAATTGCAGGAGGCCGTAAATTTTATGAGTAATAAGTGGATTATAACAACCCTTCGACCGTTCATTTATAAATTCGATGACGCTATTGAAAACGTATTCAGCAAAGTGCAAAGCACACAATAAAACTTCAAGACTTTTACGCCACATGACTATAAATTCAATCATTATTTGACTTAATTTTTTCAATTAAATAATAATATTAGGGTAGTGTGTTTTGTCAAACTGGTGAGACCTGTGTTAGTCAGGTTTGCTATCCTATACAAACTGGATTAATTATTGAAGGCTTTCCAAGGCGACTTGCTCAGTTATGCCCATACAAGATTCTTGTTAATTGCGAATTAATGGTCTTATGAAAGATGTAGGTCTGGCTGGTTGCGAGTTGTCTTGGGATAAAGGTAAATGCACCAAAACTCCCCCCCCCCCCCCCATTGTGGTAAATATTTATCAAGTAGGTAGTAGAAACTTAACTCGGTGTGATAATGTAAATGTATGTGCATAACACAGTCCGAAATTCGAGGGAATATATTCACAAGGCAGCTCCAATTTCGATGAATCTGCACACAAAACCTAAACCGACGCTAACTAGAGTGGACCACTAGGGCTATGCAAATACTATTGATTACATTCAATTTGACAAGCTCCACGCCGAATCCTATAAGACAAATCCTAAGTGTTCAGGTTTCTATCTAAATTTTCACTAATTGGATTGATTTGCATGACTCGAGTAATACTTCAGATGATCTGCTTTCACAATGGGAAATATTCCCTCTTCCTTCATTTTATTATCTTCATTAAAATCATCGAGGACACGGAAATCCGCTGAACTGAAAAACTATTCGTCTCTGATTTGTTAATCGAGTAAATAATCCAAAGAGCCTCCAAGTGGCATTTAACCAAATAATTTCATTACATTATTTTATTTGACGACGAAATTTTTTCATGATTTTAATTATGAATGTAGCTCCATTATTATCGTTTTACAAAATTATGAATTACAAATTTTAATTACGACACTAAACAGCAAAAATTTTAAACTACAGTATTTCCAACAAATTACGTTTAGTTAAACGTAATTAATTATTGATGTAGCATACAGTGGTAATTCCAACAGACAGGCTTTTGCAAAATTACAAAAGTAGATAAAACATCATCCATGTGATCCCATACAAATTCGATTATACGACAATTAAGGAATTTAATTTAAACAAAATACTACAAAATACGTTGTAGCTGGAACTGGAAATAAACATCAGACGCCTAAACTAAAGTAATGTAAAATTGAAAACAATAAAGCGGAATACATCGGTAATTTATTTTATGAATAACTAAAATTCCTAAAAGATTAAACTCTAGCATTTACGGACACTGACATTTTGCTTTGTAACATTGTAAGCTAAAACTGCAACATGACATAGATGTTTATAATTTTATGAGACTGTATTATGGAATTCTCTTGAAAAAGGAAATACAAATAAAAACAAGCGGTAATCTCTTGTCGGACTTTTACACAACAAAATAATAAAATGACTTCAATGTTTTTTAAGGCAACTTTACATATTCTTAATAATATAATACAAGAGTTAGAGCAAAACCAAATAAAGAAACTTTGTTAAAGCTCTCAAAAGCTCTCAAAACTTTTTTATAAATTGTTGTCCTGTGGTGTGATTTTTTGCGCAATTTACTCGCACAATCTATTTTACTAACGTAATTAAAATGTTGCTTGCATTTTAATACGTAGCTTCAAGCACTAATCTTGTGTGAGCGTCACTTTGTTGCAATAGAAACTTGTAAAGGAGGAATAAAAGGAATAAACTACACAGATACTAAAGTGTCGTCTACTTCACTGCGCTGTTATTTAACTGCCTGATTTTACCGACGCTAAAGTACAATTTTTTGATTCGTATTGATTAATATTCTCCCCAATTATTCAATATTGAATTTGTGCAGTGCACGCAGACTTAGGAACGCGTCAAAATAACAGAGGTAATATCCTCTTATTAATATTAATTTAAATAGCTACAATAATTATCAGTATTTGTCACATCAACAGGTTTTATGCACAACTCAGTTTCATTAATTTTGAAGTGAAATGGTAAATAATGGAAATGCAATAAATGTGATATTACTGGCAGCTACCTGAAATTAACATGTTTACATTGACGAGGGAATTAAATAAAGACATAAAAATCTGTGGTCGTTTCTGAGGCGGTTAGAAATTAGACTGAGGGTAAACTGCAACACGTTCGGCCATTTCTTTTGTGTATAGATAATGAAGTTAGGCCGAAACGTCGGAAAGCTCACATACGCACACAAAGCACAGTTTTCCTATAAATTTGGCCCTTTGTATGGTCGCGGTCACAAAAACACTCTGTTTTACTTTAATTGGACATGTAGGTAGAGTGTGTGTCCTCAAACATCGGCAGTGGCGGAAATGGAATTTGGGTGTATCGGAAGCCCAAGAGGTTACTCAATCATTGTTTAAAATTTAATAGGTTCGTGATGTTCTCGATTTCACCGCGGGTTCCTTTTAAAGGCGCAGTATATCAGGAGGTGGTCACTGATCGAGAACCTTCACGGTGACGTCCAATTCCGTTTTGTTACGATCCCTGATGTTTTCCTATTCAATGGCTACCGAATTCATCAACCCTCTCCACCGTCAAAACAACATGGTAAATTGAAACCAAACATAAAAGTCTTCGATAAATGTGGCGCTTTTATAATTCAACACGTTTAGATTGCATTGGAACCGTGCTAGATCAACACAAACCGCATAAAAGGCCTATGCTATAGTACAAGTCTACAAAATGATTCATGCATTTTTCTTTTGTGTACCAGACTAGTTACAATTAAGAATGCAAAATAAAACAAGAAAGTTAATTGCATTGAATATGACGGCAGTATTATGCAGCTAACCGATAATACAAAAATAAATATCATGAAATAGCCAAAATAATCTTGTGTAAAGTGAGCTTATCGATAAATGCAAACAAACCTGAAAATTGGAGCATCTATTTTTAAAAATACAGCGGTGAGCAATGCCCCAGGTTATTCAAATATTAGAGAAAATATTCCAGTGTCTGAGTTTTTTGCAAAAATAACACAATAAACGTTTTTAAATTGTGGTCTTTTATTTTAGTTGCATTTGCAGGAAGAGTGGAATAACCCAAAATAGCTATTGTCCTCCGAGCAAAATTTTAAACTTAATTAAGACACACTTCAGTTAATTACTCATACTGTTTAAAGTAATTGGAGACAGTTTCACAAAACGCGCTTAGGTGCATACATTTATTACGTTAGGTTAGTTACTTGGCGCTAAACAAACTGTATTTTGCACGCAGTGTAATACGTTTTTTGTCTTTTTGATTAATACAACAGGCCAGGTTTATTTTTTATCACATTCAACAAGAAAACTGCAGAAATGATTACAACACTGATCTTGTGACCAGAATCGAAAGAAAAACGAAAACTGAAAAACACTCTGCAGTGCCCCCAAAAAAAAAAAAAAATTTGTGGTAATCGAGTCAACTTGATCAAAATTTTCACTTACTTACTTACTAATGAAAAACATCAAAATTACAATAACTGAAATAAATGGTAAAGCATTTAACACTTCCCTCGGGTAAGGATATCGTGGGTGATTTTGATGCTGGAATTTTTTAAATTTCTGGGAGCATGGATAAGAGAACCTTATTTGTGGCTCTATTTCAAATGTGTTCATAATCCTGTTATCAAATACATACAAAGTGACTTTTTGTTGGAGGCAATAACCGGCCAGGCAACGTTGTAGCAAATCCTTTCAGATCTGGCAGAAGGAGATGTAAGGATTTGTTTTTAAAACGACCGTGACTCAAGTTAGAACTTTGGAACAACGTAAACACATTGCTACCTATGCAAATGGTACAAAAGGACTTTTATCTGTGAAAAGTAAGATTACCATGGCAGATTATGTATTGTCGACTACTCAGATGCAAATGCACAGCTGGAACGGTTAAAAAACGATCCTTGAAAATTGCTCAATTTCAGAATTTACGTTTTGTTTTTCTTGAAATTTCTGTCTCGAATTTAAAAACAAATTTAGTTTTGTTTATTCTTTTGTCCTATTTGAATACTGAAATAACAGAGATTCCTCTAAATGTGTTTGAAGTAAAACCTGCTCTAAGCTGTTAATTTGAATTTCCAACGAGATTCTAAGTAAACATACAAATAGGCTGTAGTACATAAATAACGTTCAGTTAGGGAATTAGAAATTTGAAGTTTTCAAACGAAAATAAAAATGCTAACACATACAGCAGGATCTTTGGCCATTCCCCCGTGATTTCCCCCAATCTTTCCTTTGTTTGTAGCTGAATTTATTTACCGCAACTTTGGGTGTATTTTTAAAGCAAACTTTTACATTTTCCATATTATTTTTAGTACAAAATGAAATCAATATGCATTTTGTTTAGTTTATTTAAACCAAACTGTTCTAAATACTTCATCAAAGCCTTGAACAGCAAAAATTTAACAAAAAATTTAACTTTGTTATTTAGACTTAATAAGTACAGGGTGTATCAGAAATACGTGTGTTAATTTTAACAGGTAACAGAGCTCAACAAATAAAACATCTTTTCTATTTGTAATTTTCCATTAAAAGTTTCGCAAATTTACTTAAAATTTAAAAAGAAAAACATACTGAAACGTGTACCCGCCTATGGGTACAAAAATAAAAGTGCCGAACTATTTTCGTTGTGATAGAAACGGACAATTTAAACAATTTAAAACAACAATGAAAATTGTTGCTATAAATACAAACTAATTATTAAACACTGACCGGCTCGTTTGCACAAAAGAAAGGAGGAAAACAGTGAAAATAGAAATAGAAAAGTTGTTGCATTTAATGAGTATTATTACGTGATAAAATTAAAGCACGTATTTCTGATACATCCTGTATATAAAAAATTCGTGCGGAAACGGAGATTTTCATATTTGCCTGTCTGTTAACTCTGACATGGGTTTGAGTATTAAATATTTGTTGTACAAACTTTCAAACAAAAGGTTTTTTAAGTAATCATATTTAATCAGATCTGTCCAGTTGCTCTAAACTTTTACTCCAAAAGATACAGTCATATTTATACCCTAGCATTATACAAAACGAAACCTAATTTTTATAAATTTCAAGTTTTTAAATTTAAAACAATATCCCAGAAAACGTCATCCCTTTAGGTGGATTAACCTTTGCAATAGATAATTAGTTAAATTATGCCAAAAGTTTTAATTCAATTGTGATTTGAAGTGAAAAAATTACAATTCGCTGCTTTTAAAGAAAGTTAAATATAAAAAGTGAGAATTACTTCACTTCATTCTTTTGGATTTAGAAGAAACTTTTAATTGGATTGAAAATTTGTCTCTCCACCGAATATGTTATATTTATCTTTTTGGTTAAGGAAACTTGTCCTGCAGCTCGGCGAATATTATCGGTGACCAAACAAAGCTGCAAAGTTTAAACACAGTAACAGGAGAAATCAATAAACAATAAATTTGTGATTTAATAAAACGTAAAAATGTTACATTGTTTCTATTTTAGGCCAACTCGTTTATGTTTATGTATTTATAGATAGCCATTACCAAATAATTTATTGAATAGGACATGAGACAAGGACATTTTTTTACAATTTCCGTTTTGATGACTGCTTACTAGCGGACGATTTTGCAAAATTTAATTACTTGTTAGTAAGGATATTGGGATCGGATATAAATCAAGTCATAGACACCAGTCGCTATTCTAAACTTTTAATTAAAACAGCACCAGGTTTTTGTGCGAAAGCTCTTCTTTCTGTAATTCTCCAAACCACACCGTTTCCAATTTCTTGTTAACTGTTTCATTAAACCAACCAAACATTTCCTATTTTCCCTAAACGTTTACTTTGCTCTAATGAATTTTAAATGAAGATATATAATATTTATATTTAAGGTAGATACGTCAAAATCTTCACGTGAAATTATCCCGAGACAAATCTTGAAATTAATTTATGCTCGTTATAATAATCGTTTTACTTCAAAGCGTCCTTTGTTCCTTTTCCTTTTGTAAATCTTATTAATTTTAAAGCTGATTGATTAATTATCAATTTTGTTTATGTTTACTGAAAATAAACTCATTTCAACAAAACTCGATTTACCTGTAGGCTAAAAACCTTACCTATCGTCATCATCGCTCTCGAACAAAATATAATTAAAACAGGATTCTGTAAGCACGCGATGATTCTGTTAGTTGTATAAATATGCGAGAATTGTTAAAACGACCAGCTAAAATAATAAAAAGCAAATTTCAATTATCTGTAATGAGGATTTCGGTTTATTCGCGTGTATCTAACACAATCGTAAATTGAAATCAATTTTCATGTAAAATGGATGCAGTGTTTACAAAAAGGGATGTCGCACAAAACATCATAAAAAATAATCCACCAGTTCATTTAAATTGTATAACTAACTATGCAACTGTGTAGTTACAACTACCAGCAACAAAGTTTGGAACTAGAGGGCTGGAAAGTTCAGTTACCATTAATTATTATAAATACATAGTTGTTCAAAAGCAATAATTACTGCGTTACTTGCTCAAAGCTAATCCGGGATTGTACAACTAATCCTGGTTCCCATGCTGGTGACAATAATAGCAAGCACGTTTTTCGACACAAAATCAATTTTATCTGTTTTAACTCTCTTCTAGAAATTTTAGCAAATTTCAATTGGTCGGTCTCACCAAGTATGCAATCGATTAGATTATCTTCCACGATATCTGGCCGCACACCCTACGTTAACAGAAAATTGCTCCCGTATTGCATGAGAATTTTAATAACAAACCACCAAATGTGATATAATCATTAAAAGCTCGAGTAAACGCTTCTTTGTTCGCAAATAACACGACACTCGACCAGGCTCTGTGAACTACAACATTTTTGGAGAATTCGGTTTGAGTTTTGTGATACTTTTAACTGCGTTAAACTTTAATAATATACGTCTACTGTATGAAATGTTAATTTCACTTCTTGTTAAAAGTAGGAAAATCCGATTAAACCTGTCATATTCTTGTTAGATTGAGCTTGTACACCGATGAAATGAGGTAAATGCAAAACGAATTTATCTTAATTAAGTATGAATTGACTATTTATAGAAGCGACTAATTAACAAATCCAGCTTAAATAATGGAAAAAATTCCTAGCATTGTTGGTAAATGTTAGAGTTTTATTCAACGAATCCTTTAGTACGGACAGAAAGATTTTCAGCGTTCTAGTTTCCATTTGCTTGATATCAGGATGACCCAATTAGACACGATGTAGACAAGACGGGAACTTTTTTAAATAATACGTTTTTTTGTCGCTTAAACATGCACTTGAATCGATATGCACAATACCGTGTCTGATGTAAGAGACTTTATTGAAGAAAGTTACAACGTCTTTAAATTTAAACGTTTTTATCTATATGGTGCTCTACATGATCATTTTTACGATGTGGATGGAGCTCGAAGAAAGTCATTATTCGCTCGTTTTTTATCTTCTTTATGTGCAAAAGTCTTTATTTGGGACACGTTTTGTGAAAGAATGCGCACTGTTCTCTCTAATAAGAACAACAGTCAGTCAGTTATTGTCAATATTTGTGGTTTTGTATTTTATTTCTAAACTCTTTAAAAGGCACTAGTGTTAGAAAAATTGGGTTTTCTGTGTATAATGCTTCCTTAATGGTATACAAGACACATAGAAACGGAGAGTATTATTGGAGTCTTGAAGCGCTAATAGAAATGGGAGGACCGGAAACACTCCGGACATTTGGGAATTGGGGAAATTGGCGCTGTTCACACAGGCATAGAGTTCTCTCAACGGAGAAACACCACCTTCGTAAATGTTTACGGCTTCGCAGATAATTAACCCCACAAAACAACAACTACTTCGACTATTCCTATTTAGAAGAATCACTCGAGAAAAACATAGAAAAACCACAAATCCTAATTTGAAAACTTAGATTTGATGTTTGTTTAACACCGTTTCTTCCGACTTAAAAAAAGAACGAAACGAACTGTCCAGTAAAATTCGGAACACGTAGCACTCACATTAGAAATCTCGCGCTACAATTTTCGGACACGAGCAAAAAATTGAATTTGTTTTTCATTTAATAGCACAACAAAACATACCGTGATTTTTGTTTTGTATATAAATATAATTTGTTCAATTTCTAACTTAGCTACTAATTCACAAATTTTCGATTCCTGAAACGCCTCCTGCCCTATTTCAGGAATAAGGGTAAGTTATTGTACCCTGCGGAAACATTTAAAACAAGTGACAAATTACCTGGATTTGTTAGACTTATAAATGTTTCATTCCCATTGTATATGTTGCGTTCTCTATTCGCCTATCTATTGCAGAAAAAAATTCTTACCTCTAACTGAGAAATGTTTTAATGGATGTAGTATACAGAAACGGATACTGAAATTTTTCGGCATATTTTGACAAACTTTCGCAAAGAAATTGCATTTCTAGTCGAAAAATGTGCCAATAAAGCGAAAAGACGCCAAATTAATTTCCTTTTCGACCCAAGTTTGCTAATTTTCAGCTTGATTTAGTAAAATTTTGTCAAAAACTACATTATCTAAAAAACGTGATTGAATAGTCACAAACGTTGGTCAACTTTTAATAATTTTTCGGTTTATTTTTACTAAAAATTCGCTTGACAATAGCATTTTTGTCAGGCAAACGCTAAATATTCAATTTCAAGAAATATGATTTTATTTAAGAAAGAGAAATTCAAAAGACGAGAATATTGTACAGATTCCTAAGAAACTTTAATTCAAAATACAATATTCGACCCACCTAATTCATAACTTTGCAACCCTTCACAAACAGGTAAACGAAGATAAAAGATAAATATCAAATTTGCCTCCAGAGTTCCGTCCTATCTCTAGCACAAACCCTATTTATCCAATTTTACAACTTCACCAGGTTTCAATAACAATGAGCTAGATATTTTTTAATTTGTGGCCATAAAACTAGCACCTTTATTGTGTAAAGGTTCTGGAGCAAAGCTTTTTCATGCGGATATTTAAATTATGTTATATTTTCATTATGTCACGACGTGATATGATTAAAATGAAATTTTATTACAGTCGTGAGCTACTTCAATTACAGAGTGTGATCTTAGACGCTGCTCTAAGTATGTGTAAAAAGATAAGCAAAATGTTTCGCAAACAGCAAAAAAAAATTAATATTACACATTTTAATAAATAAAACCGTGGAGAGTTGAAATACTATATGATTAGTTCGTTTCATTCACATATCGTAATTAGTAGGGCCAGCAAACATTTGCTACTGCATGAAATTATGTAGATTAATAACTGCAATAATGCAAGCAATTTATACAATTTTTCAATGCATTTCATTCTGGGCGGCATTTAATCATAACTCAGTGTTATGCATTTTAATTATAGTAACTAAATTGGGTTCAGGAATATATTCGGCTATTTCTAATCTCGTAATAAACACAAAAAGCGTTTAATAGTGCCGTTCCAAACGTACCCCAAGGTTTTGTTAAAATCTTTCTGAGCAGCGTTTCGTCCTTAATGCTTTTTTCGGTATTTTAACATTTACGCTAAATTGTCGGAAATACCACTCCGCAGTGGTTTGTACAAAGAGAAAATGCGAAAGTAAGGCCATACTTTGAAATAACAAGGTGTAAAGCTCTCTAAATTGCTTTTTGTTATAGAGGACGGGAAATTTTCGTTTACACACAATGAAATTTACAAACCAACATAACGTGAATAAACCTAAGAAGATACTGTAAAACCGGAAATCTGGAATAGTAAGCAAAACGAAAAAGCGTATCGGAATTTCCATAAAACTGCAAGAAAAGCGGTGAATTTGAATTAATCTATACACCGTTGCGATCATTTAAATACATCATGTGCCTGAGCATCACCATTCATTGGTGGATCAGCAAATGTAATATAATTTATAACGTGGAAATTCTATGAGTTATGGATTTGGATTTGCATTGATTCAAAACTGACAAATCATCAAATCTATGTAGGAGCATTAACCTGTTCAAATCCCAAATATTTGCAAAGAAAATTAATCCAAACCAAACACAAGTCAGGCCTATCGTAAAATGATTAGAATTTAATAGTTGACATAATCAGTTTCTTTTATGGGTCAGCATTTGCCGGTGGAATTAATTAAAGAAAAGGCGGTGTGTCACAAACAAGCCTTCGATATTTCCGGTCGTAGCTAATGAGCCCCATTAGGTGTACCACTCATGCTTTAATTTTGAGGTGGGGACAGAAGCATGACCAAAAATTAGTCAGTGTGTAAAACATGTACTTCCTCTTTGTTAATTACTTTGTTTCTACACGATACAGACACTTGAAATTAAAACGTGAAAAGATTCAAACTGTAGCGTGCATACAATTTTCATTAAAGGTATGTACACTGAAGAGTCGAAACATTTTAATTTATTCCCCAAATACAGGATCAATAGCGTCCCGAGTACAAATCAAAAGGGACAATGAAGGGACTATCTCTTGGAATAAAGAACGACGCGGTAACCCTTCCTTACTATTCCAAAGGAATAAAGCACCATAATAACTCACCCTAATTATGAATTTACAAAATATGCGTTTAAGGTCCAAAATGTATTCAGCGTACGTAGCGTTGATTATTACAAAATAGAAGAGTTTTCATGTTGGTAAAATTATATTTTTTGTTCGCTTTGTTCGAAGCAATATGTTCGTTAATTTGTGGCTAGAAAACTAGAATCATGTATTTTATAATCCCGCTTACATGGCGAACTACTTGCCATTGAAGCGAGAATTAACAACAGAAGTTGGCACAATAATATTGTGGGTATTCACTTTAATCGCAATTATCTACAGACGTGTATTGTGTTTTGTGCTCGAAAATCCTTCATTTATTCCTATATAGCCACAATTTTGTTTAGACCTAAGTTAAGCACTAAAGTATATCGTTTATGGTTTACACTACTAGAGGTTTAATCATCCGCGTTTGCTGCAATTAAGTATTATCAAGCCGAATGGACTTGCAAAGTAATATATATTTTTTTAAGTAAATAAAATCCATAATGTTTATATTTATGTAAATTTTATAAGAAAACAATACAATTTATTTAATATATGAATATGAATATATTAGCTGTTTCAAAACTATGTAAACGCCAACATCGCATTTTATCAAATTATTTTTTTTAAATAAGGTTGATAAAAATGTAAAATAGTTATTAATGATTAGATCTCTCATTCAAACTATAAATTACATTAGCTATTAATTCTTTAAAGTTCATAAATAATTTATAACAACTAATTTTGAGAGAAAATGCGACGTTTTGAAACAACAGCTAATAGATATAAAAAAAATCCTTTAATGACCTTTAATGGTTTTCGCTTTCGAATGCCCTATTTAAAATTTAATTTATCCGGAAATGTCACAAGTAAAAGTTTTTCTTTTCAGCCATAGAGTAAAAGTTCTACTTTAGCACCAAATCATTTTTACTTTTACCAATTTACCAATTTTACCAATGTATCTCATACTAAAACCAAAAAAAGAAACGGTCATTTAGTTAGTCATTTTAACTTTTAACTAACTTTGAACTATCACATTTAAGCCTAATATTCCTAATAACATAATCTATTATTCTTCAAAATTATATGTATTGTGTATTTTCTTTTGCAAGGCTCAACATTAAAAAAAAGTTGGATCACACATAAAAAACTGCTTTTATAGTACCTAGACTAGCTTTATTGTTTAGATTAATTCTTTTATTATTTTTACAATATTGCCATGAACTATCTGTCCTTTATAGTTTTATGAAAAACAAATAAATTGAAAAGTTCTATATTATGGAGAGATTTTTTTACTAATAGGCAGTGTTTACAACTACATAGATTTTTCAGTTAGTATTTTTGTCACCAAAAAATAAGAAAAAATCATAATTAAACAGTTACACCTTACAACGAAATTTTTCTTTTTCTTATAGGTACATACCGGGTGCTCAAAAAGTGGCTCACCAACTCAATGATGTGTGGTAGAGAATTGCTTACATATAATGGTAAAAATAGTAAAAAAATTCTTTGTATTAAAATTATTCATAAATAACAAATTTTAAATAAATGATATGTGGCAACTTTGTCTAAGAGTCGTGATCGCAATAGAATTTGATCAACAATAAAAATAAATTAAGTTTGAAACGATTTCCTAGGAAATAATTCCCAGTGTTGGCACATCTACAAATTTTGATTTTTTTGATGAATTTTAATTTTTTTAAATTAAAAAAACTGCTGAAATCTGATAGTAAATTTAAAAATAATTATTCATCGTTTTTTAGGAAACGATTACTTAGTGTGAAACATAAAAACAGTAAAAAATAATGAAAACTGAACAAAATAAAATAAGTTTGAACTTTTTCAAGATTTTTCCCGTAATCTACCACGGAGTTGGTGCGCCATTTTTTGAGCAGCCTGTATACAGGGTCGCTAAAAAGTATGGATATAGTTAAATATTTTAAAAACTATTCATCAAAACTTATTGAAATTTGGTGTAAGCTTAAAAATATATAAATTCTATCGTTTTCGATGTTTATCAAATTCCTATGTTCTCTTGTTTTGAGGATATAAGGCTAACTTAATTTTTTTTAATGGCAAAAAGGTCGAAATTTAATATTTTTAAAAAGAACATTTTTTTCTGAATTCTATGGTATATTACATGCATTCCTAATGTTAATCGAAACTTAAAAAAAATATCGAACTAATAAAATTTTCAAAAATGTAAAATGTTATTATATTAGCCTTGGAAATGTTGACTTTATCTATCGCTAGCTCTTTGCCGCTGAACTTTGACCAAAAAATAAGTAAAAGTTAATAATTAATAATTGTTAAAATAACACTTTTAACTGAAAAAGAACACATTTTAATAAAAAAAGCAAAACACGAAACACATGTTTTTTATGCTACAAAAGATGTTGCTCAAAATGATTTCCATTGACTTCTTGCCTTTCTGTCGTCATAACCAACCATCATGAGAGTTTCTGTACACTCAGTTTCACTTAAATGTACCATTGTTAAACTAATTATTGCACACATGTTTAATTTTTAGCTAATATAAAGTGACAGATCGCTAATGACAGTATTTTCAAAGCTAACTTAATTTTACTTTTGTAGAAATCCAGAATAAAGTTTTTGAATTTTTATTTTTTTTTGTCTTTTAATGAAAAGACAGGTGAGAATATCACTAAAAAAATGCTCTTTTAAAAATTATTAATTTTAACACTTCGAGTCATTAAAAAAAACAAGTTGGCATTATATTTTAAAATAAATGACGATAGAAAATTAAAAAAAATCTCAGATGATAGAATTTAAACGCATTTAACTGTACCCCAAATTTCAACCTGCTCTGTTAAACCTTTCTGAAAATAATTAGCTGTATCCATACTTTTTAGCGACCCTGTATACTAAAGTCATCTAAAGCATCATAATAAATAGATTATAAAATTGAAACGTTTAAAATTTGCTGTAATCATTAAAATATGTGTCAATTTGCCTGTGTTATGTTAAGTATTTCTATAATTCTTTTTCAAATGAGAAATTAGAAGTAACGAGTCACCTGTACTAAATTTTTTTCATTTTCTAGTGGCAAATTATAGTTTAAATTTTAATCAAACAGTTGCACTGCTGGTTTAAGCAGGTAAACGTTAACCATTGGCAGAATAACACCACTATTTGCTTATCCTAATATGGCATTCCGCTGGAATATAACGAGGGTTAGCCAAGAGAATGGGCTTAGAAATATGAAATGTGGATCACCACCACATGTAGCATCAGATTGAAGACAATTTTCAAGATGCTTTCAGTATTTACTTTCATTAGGGTTTGTTTGTTGTGTTTACATTACACGCAATGAATAAAATAATAAGCAATTAACAAACAAGAAAAAAATGAAATTGCAAACAATGCAAGGTGAAATATTATGTAGTTTAGGATAATTTTATGCAAATTGACTTTACGAACAAAAGATCAATTGACAAAGTTCCAGTCTTATGCATTTGAAAGTGAAATAAAGAGTCGTTGCATTTCGTGAAAACGGTGGAGAAAAGCTAAGATGGTCGTGATTCAGTCGGGTTACCGTTTTGATTGATGGTCGTTAATTTCGCCGAGAAACATATTAGGAATAGCGGTTTCGGAAAGAGACGGTCTCTCCATAAACGCTGTGTAAATTGCACGAGAGCACAAATTCAGTTCAAGGCCCATAAACTTTTGCAAATTTGGTTTTAAATAGATTTTCTCGTTTCCTTTGCAACGCATACAGCATGATATAAAATTTTATTACAATACAATTTCTCAAGAGTGTAAATAGAAATGAGTCTCATTTTGTCTAACTCTAAAGTTCCACTGAAACTGAAGTTTATTAGGCAGTTACCTGTGGAAGCTTGTTGCGGAAAATGGGCAATAAGTCATTTTCCGCGGAAAGTTCGATTGAATTTATCTTATTATGTAGTCCCGTACCACGCCGTAATAACTCTACCTATACACATTTGCATGTCTAATTGGTTTTATGCAACTCTCCACAGAAATCGTTGTCATCCGGTAGTGGCATTTATCTTCGTATGAAAGGCATTGTTTGTTGTGTTCTGAATTGATAATTTTGGCCACTTGGGGAGAAATACGGAACACGAAATGGTGGTTGATTATCAACGTGGACGTTACGCTCCGCTTTTAAACCACGTTTAACCCAGAAGCGCAATCACTTTTAATTACGTCTGGCTGAGATGAGACGAAGGGTTGCACATTTAACTGTCCAATACCACTTACTAACACCCACACCGATATTAAGTGCCAATCTAAGACGGCAATACTTTAGTTAGCCCAACTTTAATTATCGCAAATTCGGACGAAGAAACAGCCAGAATGTCTCTTGCTTTGAAATTGGTCATTTCAAGTTCTGCTCACCTTTTATAAGTAGCTATTATTTTTATATTTATTTTAAAACAGTATAACAGCGCAACACAACTAAAATTTCCTCCATTATGCACCTGTCCATTTCATTTGTTGTATAAGCATATCGTATCGTATGTCGAATAAAACTCGAAATATTTGCAACTTGTAACATTACCAACATGTTAAATGCATATGGAATGGATATGTGGTTGGAATTTGCAATAATAATATGCGTAAATGCATAGCTGAAATGGAAATTTTGCAGTCCGAGCTTAATACAAGCGTATAACATCCTATTAGGTAGGTAGGTAATTATTAGGTAACTAATCACATTTTAAATCTGAAAAAATGCAAACAAATACATATCAAAATTTAGATTTGTTTGTGATTTTCAGCTAATTGTGATTGCTTTCCAAATCTTAAGGGAAATTTGCTAAGGACACAAAAGTTTGGGAAGTCGGAAGCAACATTTAATGATTTATAAAAGAAATCAAAAGTTAAAAGGGTGGTGGTTTCTTTCGGTAAAGTTACGGTTCCCAACGTTTGCACTTAATAGTTTATTAATGGTATTGGTTTGGGTCAAACACGTCGTACAGCCGAGAGATAAGAACTGTTTGAATTTAAATATGCATGAAATACGAATACCCACTTTAGCTCGGCTGTTGTGAATGGCAATAAGTAAGCATTATAGTGTTGTTTAATTAAATTTTTAATCTAAAAGATGAAAAAACAATATTGTATTTCCTCCCTCCGAGCTTTCGTAAAATGAAAAGAAAGACAAATTTCCATAAAACAAATTAATATTGCCTTCATGAGTCCAATTACTTATAAAAACACATAACAAATATTTCGCTACATTACAAATATTTACTGAAATACTGTGATAATAATGAGAGCCAGCTTCCAGATCACAAAGCGAGTGGTTTTTTGTTTCAAATACGAAATCGATAAAACTCTAACGACCCTCTAACACGTGCACGTAAGAAACAAACCTGAAGATTTGGGTTTTGTGGTTGAAAAAATATTCTTATTTGTTTTTATATGGCAGATATCTGCCGAGTGGAATTTATTTTAAAATATTCCAATTCCTGTTAGTGTCAGTTTTCACCAAAGTAACGTTATTGTGTGAAAAAATAAGGTCTTCTGATTCAATTGTAGAGATGTGGCGTGGCAAGTTTTGAATCTTGAATCAGCTGTCTGGGCTTAATTAAATTGCAACAAGACAAACATAAATCATTTGCTTGCACAATAAATTAAACTAGAAAGTTTCCAATTCCAAATTCAGCGTGTTTGTAACTTGAATAAGCTCTACAATTTCAAAAAATATGGCCCGAAATCTTGTGATAGCGTCCAATATTCGATGTTATTGTGTTTGTGAGAGTGCTATTTAAATTAGAAGCCACATAATATAATACAATAGGTTAACGTAATATTGGTTCTGTTGCGCTTCAGGTTCACTCTGAATATGCACTATTATGAAGTCAATCAACCTATGTAAGGTTGTAAACATTTACTTTAGATCAATCTACTAATTTATAAGTACCTAGTTATAATAAAGATCAACACGGGCTTAGCATGTTAATCTTGAAGGCACTATTGATAACTTAACTGGTTGCGGAAATGAAACTCACACTTTTATTTGGGAAAAAATCGCGAAAAGAGATCGGTAACCGCTGTTCCTCTTTGCGCAATAAAATGCAAATGAAGTTTTTACCCCTGGTTGTTTACTACTTCTGCTCCAGAACGGATTTGCTAGTAGACATCTCGATCAAATGAGTGGCTGACTAGCTGAGCAAACAAAAGTTTTTGTTCTAAAATGGCTGTTTTCCGATGGATTAAACCCCGCAACGGATTCTTTTCGTCATTATTTTATGTGTGTTCTTGATGCGTAAACAAAATTTAAATGGTGTTTGTAGAACAAATAAATTCTCATAAATTCTAAATCCGTCAGAAGATAAAGCGTTACCTTTCAAGCAGCAAGCGTAGTTATGTGCGTGACAATAAATTTAAGGGTGGTGTAGTCAGTTCAGAGTTTGTTTTTGTCAAAGTTAACGGCTGTTATCGACCATAATAGTAGTTCAAAGCGCTTATTATACCTGGTACGGGTACAACTCTCAACTGTAAGTAGCTTCTGTCTTCAGATTATTCACACAATGCCGTTAAACGAAAGAATTAGACCTTGCAATTTTCGATACGCTTGAGGAACCCACATGTGTACGAAATTTGGACCTTGTTGCTTTATGGACGAAGACTTGCAATGGAAAGAAAATTAAAAACATCGCAGGAATGTGATAAATGATCGCGGATGGGAGAAGAGGATGACAAAAATTAAACATTTAGGGGAAAAATATATATGGCGCATATAAAACGAAACATTCGCCGGCTTCGAGCAGATCTCTTTTTATTCGCTGGATGAAAATGTCTGCGACAATAATAGTTATGGCCTTTTTATAGTCTTTAATTATTATAATGAGGCTCAGATTTCAGTTAGTCTGTGTAACGTCATTTTTCTAGTCCTTGTCATAATTCCGCTATTCTCTGTTCTAGATCTCCATTTTTCACTGCCGGCCCTGCAACGCTTTGAATGACGTTTCTAACAGACAATAGACAATTGAAACAATCCATTCAGTGATGTGCCGAGCTCATTTCATTATTGGGAAGTAACTTGCTTCACCACCATATACTGGGTGAAACAATGCTTTCAACCCTCCAACCACTTCAAAGATATGGCAACTTTTTATTGAAAAAATATCAAAATGTTTATAATATACTAAATAAAGTGCGATTTAGACATTTAATTAATGTGTTCTTCCAACCACTAATTACATATACAGGGTTGCTAAAAAGTATGGAAACAGTTAAATACTTTAAAAACTATTCATCAAAACTTATTGAAAGTTGGTATAAGCTTAAAAATATACAGGGTGTTAGGGAATGGCTTAGCAATATTTCGTATGTGAATTTGTCATGGTCAGACGAGTTAAAAAGCCTTATACCATTTTTCCAAAAAGTGCATACTTTCTTCAAAAAATTTTATTAATCCACCTGTTGAGAGCCACTGTGTCGTTTATGGTCGTTTATTAGCGGTTAATTTTTTTCTTTCAACAAAGTGGACATAGTAGCGCATGGACGTTTTGAGAATTTTTCAAAATTGTAGATAGCATGGTCATTTGTGTGGGAGGTTCGAACCCCAGTTCTAGCATAAATTACTTTTTGTTTTTTTTTTAGAAATTTTGATCACAAAACACAAATTGAAATAGAAGAATTACGTACTGGACCAAGAAGTTAATTTACCCCTGCTGTTTTGTCAATAATATTAAAAATTTATGCTAATTTTTATCATTCTAGTTCAGCGGTTCTCAAAATTTGGAACTTTAATTTCAGAACGATTTTCTAGGAAAACTATGCATTTTCGATTTACAAAAATTTTACTTAATCGATTCGTTTTGCTATTCTCTATCTACCTTTCAATTTATGCTAAATCATTCCCTAACACGCTGTATAAATTCTATCGTTTTAGATGTTTATCAAATTCCTATCTTCTTTTGTTCTGAGGATACAAGGCTAACTTGATTTTTTTTAAATGGCAAGAAGGGTAAAATTTAATAATTTTAAAAAGAGCGTTTTTTTATAATTCTATGGTGTAACACATGCATATTAGCTGTTTCAAAACTATAAAAACGCCAACATCGCATTTTACCGAATTATTTTTTTAAATAAGATTGATAAAATTGTAAAATTATTAATGATTAGATCTCTCATTGAAAGTATAAATTACATTAGCTATTATTTTTTTGAAATACATGAATAATTTATAAGAGCCAATTTTGAGAGAAAATGCGACGTCGGCGTTTTTATAGTTTTGAAACAGCTAATACCTTATTTTAATCGAAACTTAAAAAAAAAAATATCGAACTAATAAAATTTTCAAAAATGTAAAATGTTATTAGCCTTCGGAATGTTGACTTTATCTATCGTTAGCTCTTTGCCGCTTGAACTTTGACCAAAAAATAAGTAAAAGTTAATAATAATTGTTAAAATAACACTTTTAACTGAAAAAGAACACATTTTAATAAAAAAAGCAAAACACGAAATCCATGTTTTTTATGCTACAAAAGATGTTGCTCAAAATGATTTCCATTGACTTCTTGGCTTTTTGTCGCCATAACCAACCATCATGAGAGATTCTGTACACTCAGCTTCACTTAAATGTATCATTGTTAAACTAATTATTGCACAAAGTTTAATTTTTGGCTAATATACAAGTGACAGATCGCTAATGACAGTATTTTCAAAGCTAACTTAGTTTTACTCTTGCAGAAATCCAGAATAAAATTTTTGAATTTATTAATTCAATTAAATATTAATTTTAACCCTTCGTGCCATTAAAAAAAAATCAAGTTAGCCTTGTATTTTTAAAATAAATGACTAGAAAATTTAAAAAAATCTCAGATGATAGAATTTAAACGCTTTTAACTGTACCCCAAACTTACACGTTTGTCTCCCAAACGAACATTTTTTTACCCAAATTCACTAAAAGTGTCTAAAACATTACAAAAAAAGGGTTCAAGTTAAGTTTATTTTCACATTTTCGTTCGACTTATTTCTTTATTGAAGAAGAAACTGACGTTTTCTGCAAAGTTTTGTTAAAAATGTCTAAATTAGATCGAAACTGACGTTTTTTGGCCTATTTATAATTATATTTATTTAGCTCGGTTTATGAGTGCAATATTTGAAAACAAGCTGAATTATCTCATAATTAAATCAGAAATTACCTTATTTCGAGCTAAAATTTTACTTATTTTGCAAAATTCCTTTTCTATTAACACTTTCTATCAAAACAAGACGTTATTTTGATTTACTTCGCTAAAAGGTCGTTGTTGAGTTAGTAACTAATAAGCAAATTTTTCTAAAAGAAAGCGACAAACCACGTAGGCAATTGGTTCACATTCATTTTTTTTGCCTTTCCCAAATCCTTAAGCACATTTTTAAATAAAAAATTACTTTATCTTGGACAATTAGACTCAAACAGACCGAGAAAATACTCGTATCTATAAAAGTCGAGAAAATTACGTTACTTTTGCTTTTTTTGAGCGTTTTATTAGTGTCTATCTGCGTCCTTAAGTCGAAAACTTATTCCACATAAATTCCCTAGAACAAGTCCAAAAATTACATAATTTCGAACATTTAAATACCTTGTTTTTAGTGAAAAACATACTAAAAAAATTATAAAATTATGTGATTTTGAGCTAAAAGCCCATTTAATTTGTGAAATTTTATTTATAAGTGAAAAACTAATTTTTTAGGCGATGATTACAAAAAACATAATTCTGTGGCCTCCTTTGGCGCCATAAAGTTTTCGTTTTTTGTACTCATCTGTCAAATTTTACTTTTTTGTACACTTCTGTCACTTTTGTGGACCCATCTGTCACTTTCTTGGACTCATCTGTCACTTTCTTGGACCGATCTGTCAACGCTATTGAATTTGACAGATGTTTTTTGGTTTGTCTTGTTATCAAATTCTTTAATTCTGTTGTGATCATCGCCTAAAAAACGTAGTGTGCACCTCGGCTAACGCCTCGGCCACAAACAACAGATTCGGCCAAATATGATCACCTTTACGGCCTTGATACACAAATAACTATTTTGTTAAATTTTCTTTCAAAAGCCAAAAAATCAAATAATTACTTTAAAGTAAGTCGTTCTTTTTTCCTTTTCCAAATGCTTAAAAACATTTCTCTCGCAAAATGTTACTCTCCGAAAAGTAACCAGTGAACTTGTTACTCCGCCTAAATTCGCTAGAACAGGCAAAAATATCAAGGAAAGTTTGAATGATATGTATCAGGTATTTTCGTTAGATTTATCTTGTTAATGAGTAAGAAAGTTATTTATTCTGCAAAATCTCTTCAAAAATTACCAAATTACCTGAAAACTGACGTTCTTTTGGCCTGTTTAGAATGATATTTAGCTTGGTTTATGATTAAAAACAAAGGTTTAAAGGAAGAGAAATGGGTTTTTGGGACTTTAATTTTTAATTCTCACATAGTTTCTTAGAGTGTTTTTATATTTTAAGAGAAGCGGTTTTTTCACCTGCTTTTCCTGGCGAGCTGGTCTAACTAAAGCTAGAAATGTGAATGATGTTTTCACTAAATTTAGCAAAGTGAAAAAAAATGTTAAAAAAGAAAAATCTAGATTCTGAAAACCTTGAATTATATTCTTAACCACACGTTTGGTATTCAGTTTATAATTAGGTCCGCTAGTAAATCCCAAAGATGTTATTAAACACGCTCTGTATTTGCGATATGTAGTCCTAGTCTCTGTTCGACGTAGGAAGTATGGTACAGTAACTTTCACGGTTTGAAACACCCCGCTAGTCGCCCAAATAAACAAAGCGCTGTTGTTAGTGCTGTTGTTGGCATTATAAGGTTTTTTAACCCGTCGATGTCGGCATCGAGTGCAATCGCAAATCACACACAGCATGAGTAAAGGAGACCGTGGTTTTGTTGGCTACGATCTCTCTTCCAACCCCATTGAGATTTGAAGCTTTGAGACGCATACAATTAAAAAGCATTGCTTTAATTAAAAATAAATCCTCTGGTGATGCACCTAATTTCGAAATTGTAGTAGGTATGCATCTGTGTGCTCACACTACAATCGCAGAGTAGGTTAATTTAGTAAAATTGCACGTTTTGTTTGGGTATTTATATTCAAAGAAACACAATAAGCACGTTTACAAGTTGCTTCTGTTGTTTGATATTAAAAGGTGTTATCTTACAAGAACAAGTATCGAGTTCACAGTTTAACAAAGAGTTTTAACAAACTGGTCTAACTCAAATTGAAAGTCAAAATATACAAGTGTTTCAAATCAGGATTTATTGAAAAAAAAAATTATTTCTAAATTCAGCTCAAATATTGTGCTAAAATAATTACAAGCCGTTGATTAGTAGGAAAAGGGATAGGTTGTAAGAGGCTTCAAGCTAACGAGTGAAAATAAGCCAGTCTCCAAGCCTTTGTAATAGAAAATAAAATTCAGCTTAATATTTGTATAGCAAAGTTTAATATAAATCTGGCTACACGCTCCAGGAAATTCAGTCACACCCTGCGAACATAACGAGGGATCAAATTAATTTAATCTTCTGAAGTCTATAAAATATCAACCCGCTGAAAAGTAACATATGAAGTTTACTGGTTTGTTGTAGCTGTCTTCAAAAATTGAAACTTTACATCGTGTACCGAGACGTCTGTTTTTGAAAGGCAGAGAGCGGATGTGCGTTTATAATTAGACATTGGCAGAGGGGCGGTTGTCTTCGCCAGATGGGTGAAGTACAATACCAGCAAACATCTCGGAACAAACTAACAACTATTCTAATAACTGCTAACTGCATAATGTGGATGGTGTTTGTTGTTAAATTAACCGAAACTTATGGCACTGTTCACAATCTCAAACTGAAATAACATCCCCAATCGTAAACAAATCGCTTCACTTTCTTACAATTATATTAACCTGACTTCAGGCAACAAAAAGTGTCCTAAACCGAATCAAACAGCTGTATTAATTGGAATATTCCAAAAAGCGCGAAAATATCGATTTCAAATCAAAAACGGATTGTTTGATAAAGAGAACAAAATAAAATGATGTGTACTGGCGAACATCAAACAGCCAGGTTTTAAATTGAAACGAGATTACATATTTATGCTGCGTGAAATAATTTTAAATCCCTTTGACTCTTGTAGTTTAATCAAATATCTTTTAAAACAAAGCAATCCCGAATTCAGAAAGCACAGAATTGCATTCACTTGCTGCAACAAAAACGCTTCGTAAAAAGAGTTTAAAACTGCGTTACAGTTTTGGATGTAACGACCGTTGTTACCACACAAAATTAACTATGACGCTTCTAATCTAATATCGTTGATTTTACGGATAATTTTGCTCGAACGCCTGCAGCTATGGAATTTACAGAAACGCTCCATACTACAAAAGCATCAAGCATAAGTAATCAACTAAAGCTGTTATCCTATGAAAATTTAAAGCGTGCTGGATAATATGGGTTATTATTGTAACAGATTTAAGACGCGACTTAATAAAGAGCAAGAATTATGCTGCAAAATGGCTTTTTAAATCACAAAACTTTTATGCTCCATCTTCGCACAAACATCTCTTATTCAAAAATGAAATAATAATAAAGTAGTTGACAATTTCATACAAAATATTCTTTTCAGGGCGCTTTCAATCACATTGCCCCGTTTAAATTCGTTCCAATGTAAATTACACCTCGAAAAATGTTGATTAAACTGTTTGCTCAAATAAACTGGTATCTATCAATTTATTGACACTCAGCTGTACGCGAATAATCTGCTAAAATAATGAAAAATGCAATTTTAACATGCAATCCAATTTTACACCAAAATATTTATTGAAAAAACTAATTTAAACTGTTTTCGTTTTTCTTAAAGGAAACAAAACCACTTTTTTCTATTCTGTTTCTTCACCCTGCATGTAATAAAGCTCTCTAACCTCCTACAAACAGTGAAATGTATCAAACAATTATTCATCGGAATAATTTAATAAAATAATCTGATCATTTTATTCAGTGGCGTAGTGAGCCCTTAACGGGCCTGTGTTCCATCATCTCAACACGGGCCCTCCTAACATCTTGCCCCCCATGGCAATTTAATAAAACTTGAGCACATTTAAAATTTTAAAATTGAAAATATTTTGTTTATGTAATAAATACCATTTGACCTAGATTTCTGAATTCTATTTGAGCAATAATAATGTCTAGCCCTTAAAAAAACAAATCCTAAAAAATCTTCACCTATTTCATTTTGATAAAAATTACCCACGAGATTCGTCAACAAAAAGGTTTTGGTCGAGAAGCCCTTTTTAGTGTAAATATTGTAGATGTTCCCCACTTAAAAAAAACTGTATTTGTTTAATTCAATAAATTGCGTTTGTTTATTTGTTGATACGCATTTGTAAAAAGTTTTGCGACTTTGTCATAATAGTTTGATTTTCGCTTTAAAATAATAATTTAGATGATTTGTAATATTTTACTTTCTATGGTACATTATTCAAAAATTTCGTTTCATACGTTTCTAATACTATATTAAAGGCTTTAGAGTCATCATCAACTTAGGCTTTTGATTTTGAAGTTAAAATGATTTTTGAGAGTATTTTGAAAAAGTTTGTATAATATTTATATTCCAGAAGACCGCCTCGTAGGGACAAGTTTTTTTAAATTTGATGTCTTCAATGTCTTATTTATAATAAACTTTTTCTACTCCAAAATAGGTATAGATCTTTTCAACAAAAACATAATTAATTAATTAATATTGTGGGAAATATGTATAGCAAGTACACACACAATAATTGCACACAGTTCAGACGATACTACACACTCCAATAAATTGAAAGTAAATTAAGAACATAATTTATGTGTAACATAAAGAAAATCCAACATTTCTGATTACTGATTAGTGACTACGTTTTCGGTACAAGTGGACAAGTCTTGGTGCTTTGATGCAGGCAAAACAATTTTTTATCAACACAATCTAATTTTGTCAGCTAATCCAAAAAATAATTTTTAACTTTTGACTTTTTAAAATTTGTTCCAAATTGTAATTTGTAATTGGACAACGGAAAAGACCACTGCGTGCCCCTTGGAGGCCCGGGCCCGTGTTCCGCGGGACCCACGGAACCCTGCTCAGTACGCCACTGATTTTATTCATAACTGCAGATTTGTTGAACTGATGATTGTTGACTGACAAGATTAATCGAAGCAAAAATTTAATAAAACTCGACTTTGAAAACTTAAAAATAGGTATCTATAAAGGTGTGCTAGATTTATTTCTTTTTTCGGGAAAATGGTTGCTTAGGGGAAAATATTTCAATATTACTTTACATTCAAATTAATTCACCTGCGAGATATTGACGAAGGAGCATGCAAATAATATTTCTAAGCTTTTGAAGCATAACAGGGAAAGAATAATACCGAAAAACATCGATGTTCTCTCGATTCAATTACAATTACCTACATTATCACACCAAAAATCTAAATAACTTGTAATAACACAAACTGAAAACATAACATTTGTAGATTGGTAAATAAAGCATAATAGCAATTTCTTGATATATTCTGGCTCGTTAAAGAGAACAAAAATGAAAACACACATTTAGATGCTTATTTTAATGTAATAAAAAATCGTCGTGTTAACACAGATGCGACTTTAAATTTGGCTAGTCTATAATTAGAATTTCCGCCCCCACCTCCGGATAACCCGGATAAAGCCATTAGATCAGGAATATCGCGATTTAAACCACATCTAAAGCATTTTCCCCTAAAAGAGTTAATAAGATAAATGTTTGGGTGGTAGGCTTTTAGTATTTAATTGTGCGTCACTGAACGATCGGTCTGTTTTTCCTCCCAAGGAAGGTAAAGCCCTGTTTAGAATGGAAATGTGCCATTTTATAAATCCTCTATCCCACGTCAATAACCATTAACTTGTCCTAATTCGTCTGGTAAATTTAAAAATGGGTGGAGTCCTTAAGCACATATTGGTGGGTAAAAGGATTTATTGAAAAAAACGTGCGTTTCGTTGCAGACTATTATAAAAGATTCATAAATTTCGAATATCAAATGGTTTAATAAATGCAGAGGATTATTTATTTTCTTTCGGCTATAGTATGTTTTTATCTTATGAAAACGATAAAATAATAATGTGGAGAGAAAATAAATCACTTTTATTTTGCTTAATTCATTTTAAATTCACCTTAAACATTTCTCGAGGGTTCTTAGGTCTATACGAAAGCGGGCGGAAAGAAGAGACAAAACTCGTATGTGTTCATAACATCGATAACCTTGTCTCTATAGCATCATTTGTTTTTTTAATAGAGTTTTCAAGATTAAAATCTTGATAGAAAAAGTTTGAATTCACGAACATGAAGCGTCACTCGGTATATTTAGAGCGTCTGAAGACAAAGTTAGTTATAAATAGCTTCCATATGGGGAGATGCGTAATGTTCACCATGAACTTCAGATCATCGTCCGTTGATCATTGCTTTATTTTGTCTACTCTTGCTAAATTTAAATTTGGAACGCTTTAAAGTTAATTTTTTCCTGCGATGATAATTTAGTTTCACGCTTCTGGTGGTAGGAATATGAATTATTTATTAAAAAAATTATGTAGGCCATAAGGATTACCGCACTTTCATTGTAATTACCTCCATGTTTTATCATCTCCCCACTCGACGAAAAATGAGCTTTTGTGATGTAATTTAAAATGATTGTATTAATAAAAAAAAACTTTGCGGTAATAAATTTGGAGAGCTTACCTTGGAAGATCATAAAATAAAGGAGTACTCCAAAGCTGGCGCTAAATGTGCCCTCCATTTCTTAAAAGTCACAGTCTATTGTCAGAAAATTACATTTCACAAAATTATTTGCCACTATTTATACCGAACTGTTATTGCCCACGACACACATAAAAGTTTGCCTAATGGTAGTTTTTCAAGTCAGGATGAGCCCATCCAAATTACAGACGCACTTGGAACAGTTTTGCAAAGTTTGGTGCAAGTTGGAGAAGTCGCGTAAGTTCGACGCTCACCTCCGACGCTCCTTTAACAGTGCCTTCGACGCCGACGTCGCGCTGCTACTGAAACACGGCGTATTCCAAACATTCCAGTGATAATGCTTTTCAACGTGTTCCACTAGGTTGCGCTCGGTGGATTTCGTGCGCTATCGCACAGGGGAATATTATATTCTTTTTCAACAATTTTGCATAAACCGTAATTTATGGATGGAGAAGTACGAGTGTATTGTTAGGCCGCAATTTTAAATAATATTCGGTTATTATTTATTGTCGCTTGGATTTTTCTGAGCAACATTCTCCGAAGAATGCAAGTCTTCATGGGTTGTTACTCGATGACGTTCTAAGTACATAAACTTAGTTTTTCTCTTATAATGAAGACAATTGTTTTGTTTCTTCTTTAAAAAGCGTTTCATTTATACATTTGTAACGTAACTTAAAAATGCTTCAAATGTATTCAGCAGACAATCCTTAAAAATGTATTATTAGGTAGTCTTAAAGTTTGCATACCAACCGCAAGAATTTGCGACACTAAAATAGAAATACAAGTATCTAATTAACGTTTCTATTTTTAAAAACAAAAGGAAATGCTTCAACATTGACCTCACGTCCTCTTACAGTGTAAAAATGAGACCAGAAATTTTAACAATCTGATGGTGATGATGAGTTTCTAGCTCAAAAACGTGTTAATGGTTGAAAAGGCAAGCTACACCATTGTTAAACTAATTCAATAATTTTTGGTATTTTATTACAACATTTTGCGACATACGAGGGGAGTATTCTCGGTATCGGGGTAACAGGCTAATAATTTTGGCAATTGATATACAGGATGTTCCGTCTAAACCCTACATTAGAAGTATCGAGCGATCCATTAAATTTGTTATTAGAGTTGGCGTTGAAACGGTTTAGACATGTCTGGGATTGAACCATCATCGCGACAAACGTCACATTTAATGACAATTGTAAAATAGAAAATGGCGAATAAAAGATTTAGAGAGAACAGAAAAAAGATTATAATGGAAAGATTTTTTTATTAATTTTCTTAAATTAAGTGTTCACCATTTTGTTGTAAGTACAAACGTTAATGAACGTTTTTGAAAAAAATATCAAAATTAGATATCAATTCAAGGCTTCAGTTCAGCGCCAACCCTAATAACAAATTCATTGGATCGCTCGATATACTGGGAGTTTTAATAATGATATTTGTGTGAAAATTTAAATGGAAAGCAATTTTTTTATTGCGATTTTTGGATTACTAAAGTTATTTCAAGATAGTTTTCAATAGCTTTCCCTATACCTAAATTTAGCCGTTTACGAAATATTTGGGGATTTTAATTTTTTTTTGGATTTGCACCTTGTAGTTCAAAAATCGATAACTCTGCCATTTTTAAAAATTTAGAAATATTTTTAGCTCATTTAAAAGAGGAAACCTAGATCTTTCATTTGGTGTTTTCAAAATTCTGAAAAACAAAACAATTTTTTTTAAATAAGTTTGCAGAACTTTAAGCACCCATACCTCAATTTTTTCAAATGAAATGCCACAAGTTTTATTTCACTAAATGGCAGAGAATTTAATTCTGCATTAGTATTAACATTCCCTATACTTATGATTAATAGTTTTCAGGTTACAATAACTTTTTGTTGGAATTGAGAAATTCATTAAACGTAGGCCTTTTCTCATACGTTACCATGGAAATGAGAGAAAAAACTGTGAGAAATTAAAGTTTTTCAAACCAACATTTAATGTATTTATTATGTTTTCACGGGACGGACAACAAAATTTTGAACAGAATTTGTCGTTTGTTTAATCAGAAATGTTTTTATGACAAACTATGCAAAAATAGCTGTGGTTAGTAAGAAATTTTCTACAATGTGAAAAAAAACAACATAACATAGGGGAATATTAATACAGATCGATGCAGAAAAAACTCTCTTCTATCTAGTAAAATAAAAATTAAGTTATGGGTGCTTGAAGTTGTCCAAACTTAACCTTGAAATTTTTGGATTTATTAATGTTTTTTCCAATTTTGAACACACTGAAGAACAGATATAGGCTTTCTACTTTAATTATCTAAATATGATCTCGAAATCTCTAAAACTAAGCGAGTTACCGATTTTTTAAGTAACAGGTGCAAATCTAAATTTTTTTTTAAATCCTAAATATCTTGAAAACGGATAAACCTAGGTACAGGGAAAGCTGAATAAAAACTCCCTTAGAATAACTCAACTAACCCAAAAACGCAGTGAAAAACATAGCTTTCCAGTATAACCGTAAGTGCCGCCATATTGAAAATATTTTTATTGAGCAGAACTCAACGGATTATGGCTGAGTGTCAACTTTCAGATAAATATCTTGATTAGAACATTAAATAGTTTTAATGTGGGATTTAGATGGAACAGCCTGTATAGCATTAAATAATACCACTTCTTAATAGTGTCACGGGTCTACCTCGTGGTAGGGGTTAAGATAAACGACAATGGTAGAAAAATAATATTTTATTGCCTACAAACTACATAACTAAATATAAAGGGCTCTACTTACATTCTTATCCTTAGGGTAGGGCACAGGTCACAATTAACTCTTTACTTCCGTTACCAATTCATTGTCCGACTAACCCCCGCTCCTCGTATTCCGTCAGTTTTATTAAGCTTTGATAGGCTGAATTTACTAAAATGGTCGGTCACCATCCTTTATGGAATTTACCATCAGCAAAACCGACCTTTCGAAACTTAACAAATTACCGAATACCAAGAGGTTGATCCCCTTTGTGTATCACACAAAATTGCAAACTTCTATGGTCAGTATGTCTTTAATAATACGTAGTCAAAGGTTACAATGATCACATTACAACTCACGCGCCAGTAATAGCAAAAATCCGAACACGGCGCTGTGATTAAAATATCTCAGAAAACACGAAGTTAAAAAATGTTTCAGGAAGTGATGGTGGCAGTTTACCAAGATTCTTCACCCTCGACCTGTTCGATTCAAAAGTGATCAAGTGAATTTAAAAGGGACAGACAGGGCCCTGAAGACGACCCATGTCGGATGGCTTTTACGGATAAAAATGTTACCACAAATGAATAACCTATAAGTTGATTTGATATTCTTCATAGCGACATAGCCCTATGTTCAACCTGAAAAAAAAAACAGATCAAAGCATTGCGAATGTTGCTATGCAACTCATTATTCTACGCACTGTCAAAAATTTCAATTTGTCAATTAAATCTTCCAAGATTATTTAAGTAAAGAAAGATTAATTTTTATGAAATTTATTAATCATCAGGTAATAGTAATATGTAAGGAATGATAAATTACTTTAACAAATATTCGAAATTACCTCAAATTGGTTCAAATAACTCGACATCAAATAATTACCTTTACGTTTCGTTGGTAACGTAAATTAGATCAATGCTTTGATCTGTTTTTTTTTCAGATTGAACATAGGGCTATGTTCAGAATTAAAAAAAATGTCCCTGTAAAAATTAAGGAAGGCAAAGAAAAAAAAAATTTTTAAAGAGATTCAAATGTTAATTTTGAGATGCAATATGTGCATTGATGCTAAAAAAAAAGGATTGCATTAAACAATCTATATATATAAAATTGCTTGTCCTGACTGACTGACCTATCAACGCACAGCCTAGACGGCTCAGGATAGAAACCTGAAATTTTCACAGTAGATTGCTTTTGTAACGTAGGGGTGTACTAAGAAAGGATTTTTGGAAAATCACCCCCTAAGAGGGTTAAATAGGGTGTTAAAATTTGAATAAAAATCCGTGATTTTTTAAGTTATATCTTTGAAAATTAGTATTTGGGCTTTCGGTTAAAAATTAAGGAAGACGTGTTTCAGGATTTTTGGAAAATCAACCCCTAAAGGGGTTAAAATGGGGAGTTGGATTTAGAATTAGAGTTTAGAAAATCCGTCATTTTTAAAGTTACATTGAACTTACATCCTTGGAAATTAGTATTTAGGCTTTCGGTTAAAAGTGAAGAAACACGTGTTTCAGGATTTTCGAAAAATCAACCCCTAAAAGATTTAAATGGCGTAATAAAATTTGTATAAAAATTCGTAACTTTTGAATTAGCATTAATTAAAGTTGGTATTTGGGCTTTCAGTAAAAAGTGAAAAGACACGTGTTTTAGTTGGAAATACTAAGCCCAAAGGGGTTAAGCAGGGGTTAGAATTTATATAAAAATTTGTATCCATTCAATTGGTACTTGAGCTTTCGGTTAAAGATGAAAAACGTGTGTTTAAGAACATTTGGAATTTCCACCCCTAAGGAGGTTAAACATAAAAATCCGTCATTTTTGAACTTATATTTATGAAAATTGGTATTTGAGCATTCGTTGAAAAACAAAGAAACAGGTATTTTATTATTTTTAGAAATTCCACCCCCAAAAAGGGTTAAACATAAAAAATCGTCATTTTTGAAGTTATATTCATGAAAAATGGTATTTGATCTTTCGGTTAAAAATGAAAAAAAGACGTGTTTCTGGATTTTGGAAGTTCCACTCCCAGGAGGGTTGAATATAAAAATCTGTCATTTTCGAAGTTATAACTAAGAAAATTGGTATTTGGGCGTTCGTCAAAAAATAAAAAACGCGTGTTTCAGGTTTGTTGAAAATTCCACTCCAAGGGCGTTAAGCAAAAAAATCCCTCATTGTTGAAGTTATAAATATAAAAAACAATTCTTTGTTGTTGAAGTTATACATATCAATTGATATCTTAGACATTCGGTTAAAAAGGAAGAGGCGTATATTTCAGGATTTTTAGAAATTCCACCCGCAAGGGTGTTAAAAGCAAAACTCCTTTATTTTTGAAGTTATATCCAAGAAAATTGGCATTTGGACTTATGGTTAAAAATAAAAAAAATGTGTTTCAGGATTTTTGAAAATTACATCCACAAGAGGGTTAAACAGGGAATGAGTTGAAAACAAGCAAAATTTATTCGGGTTCACATTGAGTCACGGTCTTAAAGTTCACAATAAAATTATGTGTTTCTACTTTTTGTTATACTATGTTTTGCATTGTTTTTCTGTGTTTCAAAATGGTTGTGGACATGCGTGCGAAGCCGTGGGCAACTGCTATGCTAGTAAAACATATTTGAAGTTGTCATTCTTTTTCCTTCATGCTGATACCGAGGTTACTTCCTCTCGTAATTTATTAGTTTCTAGGTCAAAACAATGTAAATATTACATAATTTTCGGCGACTTTTCAGCTTATTTAGTTTGACCAATATTCGTAAAATAATTGTTAATCCATGCAACGCAAAAGTAGTTAAACAATTTCATTTTCGACTGAGTTTAGTAAATTTTTATCTCGGTTTAACAAAATTTTGAATAAAAAACTGCGTTTTTACCGCAAAACAGCGCTTGAACTCAAAAAAATTTAAAATTGCTCTATTTTTGTGCTTTGATCATTTATTGCAGTCAATGGACCATCCAATGAAATTTTATATCTAAAACTTTGTCTGTTTTGCGACACATTAAAATTATTAACCCAAATAATTTCAGAAAAATTATTTATGCACTTCAAAAAATTAATAGCTATAATGTAATTTATAGTTTCAATGAGAGGTCTAATCGTTAATAACTGTTAAGTGTTAGTGTAAAAAAATCCGAAAAAAATGACAACCCCAAAAAATAATTAAGTAAAAATTAAAAATTCAAATGAACGTAATTTTGGTGATAGCAAATATTTTATTAAAATTTTTTTCTTGAAAACATCATCGTTTTAGAATAATAGGTACTAGAAATCATGGAATTTTAATTATTTAATATTAATTACAAGGAAGGGTAGAGAAATTCTGGAAAACAATCACATGTATAGATAAAAATAAGGCACTGGCTAAACGACCGCCGGCGGTACTCTTAATTTATACTAGAAAGACCGCCGTTCGGCGGCATTATCTCCTCCCATATAAAAAAGCCGCCGAAATTCTGAATGAAATCGTAAGTCTCGGCGGTTTGATATACATTTATCGGTAGATGCCGCCGATCGGCGGTTTTCTTTATTTAGAAGACCAAATACCGTCGAAATTTTCTCATATACCTAACTCTAATTCTAATTCCAAATAATAATTTCTTTTGACAAAAATTGAATTCAATTGAGGTGGTTATAATTCTGTGATTCCACTCTTTGTGAAGAAAAATTGTAGTGTTTTCACTTGGATAACGACCAGCTGTAAAGTTGTTAGGTTGGTACTCCGTGCCAGTTTTTTTAAGTGTTCCGGTTGGCAGTACTAATTCATTGTCAAAAATTGACACTCGGCACAAGCGCAGTAAGAAAAATTGTAATTTCACATTGAAATTTTAAAAATGAACAGCCAAAAGTCTACAAAGAAGTGTGCAAGACTAAATATTGATGTAACACAGGCAATTATAAAATGCCACGCAGAAATCAAGCAACTTTGCCAGCCGTTTCGGAGAAAACATTGGAGACGAAAGTAAAAAACTTTTTCCCGGTAATTTTCCACACATTTTCCCTTTTTTACCTACTACACCTGCCCGTTACCTAACCCGTGACCTAACTCTTGTTAATTCCTTTTCACCCGCCTCAAGACTGGAATTCGAAAAATTTTAACGCAATAAAAATTTTTATTAAAACAAAATTGTTAGTCTTGATACCCTGTCTTTAAACCAGTTTCATAACTATACAGATTTAATTTAAGGGAATAATTAACAGATTTTAAAAACTTTTAGAGCTTCTAACCTATATTTGTGGACTCTGTCAATTCTGACAAATTTCTCAATAGAAATTATCAGAAACAATAGCGCTCGATTAAAGACCGAGTTACATAAAGAACTTACACTAGAACGTGGTTTTTATGAAAGTAAACTGACTTTACCTAATGTACAATAATACAATAAAAAAAAATTAATTGAATGTACAGTGTCCATTCATCAATTAATTTTTTGTATTATTCGAGTGAACAACAATCGTGTGGACATACGGAAATGTAAAAATTAAAGTTAGGTACGTATATGTCATACTTTAGGCAGTATTGTAAAAATGTGATCATTTTTCAATTTTTTTTTCGTTCTTGAGTTAGACTTAATTTTTCTGAATAGGAACCTACTGTAAAACATTTTTTTGTCAATTCTGCAAACTACCTCACTTAAATTTAATTTTGTCGTAAGACACTTTCATGCTGAGTTGTCATTTGAGAACAAAATGTGCATAACACAAAATCACAATAAAATTTCATTTTTAAGATATGTTTATATTATTTGTAGCCTTATATCTTTCACCAATTGTTATTTTTTGATGACAAGTATTTAGATTAAACTACAATCTGTCTATAAATGAATGTAGGATCGTAGTAGATATTAAAAGTTTGCCACTTCTTTCCAGAAAAAGCGAACAATGTTAGTATATGAAAAATATGGTTTTACTGGTTGCCGGAGACGATAAAAATTAGTACTTTTCAGAAATTTCATAGAAATAAAATAATTAAATGCGGCAAATTCAAATTCCAGAACCATCTGAGACCCTTACACTCTTTTATAGACAGTCCGTACTTTAAACAATTAAAAACTTTCATTTTTCCATATTTTTTGTTCAGTCGCTAAACGCAGATTGTGTACGTACCTACATGAAGAAATTAAGCTTGGCGACACTTGCGAAGAGTATTTCTGAATAATTATTCCAGACGAACGAAGATTTATTTTGATTACTTTTACCTTTTGCTTTTTTTAATTTATTTCGAAATACTCCGTGAGTTGTACGTTTTATTCTGCAAACTAAATTTAAATAAACATGTGTATAATATCAGGTGATCAACATGTAGACAGATACTATGAGAATGTTAGAACAACAACGTATAAGGTTAGATATGACAAATTTTTCGGCGGTATTTAACATTTTACATAGAAAATACCGCCGACCAGCGGCATCTATCGATAAATGTATATCAAACCGCCGAGACTTACGATTTAATTCAGAATTTCGGCGGCTTTTTTATACGTGAGGCGATAATGCCGCCGGACGGCGGTCTTTTTAATATAAATAAAGAGTACCGCCGGCGGTTGTTTAGCCAGTGCCTAAAAATGAAGTATTTAATAACAAACGCTGACTCTTGTACGACTATTAGTTTTTGAGATATGGTGAAAAATACCTATTACAGACTCTCTCCGTACGTACAAATACGATTTAACTATATCAAAGTAGCATTAATGCAAAAAGGATACCTAACAAATATTCAGTTTTACAAAATGAGAAAAAATGATTGAAAAAATATAATCTGACAGCAGATAAATGTAAGCAGTTTTACATTCAGCATTGAGAGAGGATTTTGTTGCAGACCCGTGTACTTAATATTTGATGTTAAATACGGAAATGTATTTTTTAGTTTGTTTAAAATTAACTATAGTTAACGGATCCGTTGTGAAAAAGTAAGCACGTGAACAAATGTTATTTACGAGCAGAACATTGTTTCCTGCTTGCCTTTTCACTAAAGTGCATAGTTCAAATTTCCAGCGTTCTAAAAATCAAACGCTCACAATGGTCACAAAGAAACTACAAGGTAGCTGAAGTGTTCTCGCATCTTGACCGATAAAAAGTGTCTCGAAATTCTGGCCACGAACTTCTTTTTCCTGAAGCAATTTATCAAGGAAACATTCCCTTTTAAATTTTCCGCTTTTTAAGTTTTTAGGACGAAAACAATTTCAATTTAACCTTTTTATATTAAACAACAGAATTTTAAAGTAAAATAATAAGAATAGATAATTAAAGCGAATTTTCTGGAAGAAAAAAGACCATAAGCTGTATTATCTATTTATCTCTTTTCCATTTTCGTAATTCCGTGATTCAATTAATAAAAGCGCGCGTAGGAAAGCAACAAGTTAAAAAGATTGCGTTACCGGATCGATTTCACTGTTAGCTTCAAATAAGTAAAACTCGTTCAGGATCTCTTATAATAAATCTTGTGCACTAAAGAGATTAATTATTATTGTTTGTTCTAACAAGACATTTTTTTCTCTTGTGTTTTGAAAAAAATCGAAAATATTGACTGTTACTGGCTAAAGTCCAAACAAAGAGAAAATAAAATTTGCACACTACAAACATTTATTGAATAAGATAATAATAGTTTCGTAGTAGTTTTTGTGATTTTTACACAATTATCACACATTGAAAATTCAGTATTTCTTCCACTTTACTTCTTTTGTTAGAAGGAAAAATCTATCGCATTCTGCACAGCTTTACAAATGTACTCGTGTGTAGATGCTTACCGTTGCACAGCAAAGCTCGTATTAAAGCACCTATTATACCCACTGCTATTACAAGTGTATTGACATATAACCGGCTTTAGTTTTTTATGACTTCACACAGGAACTTCATAATACTTAAAAAAATCGAAACTAATTTATTTTAAAATGTATTTATTAATGATGCACAATAACAAACAGAATCGAATATTTTAAATGTTTTCTTCTCTGCACTAATGTTGCTTCATAGTTTAAAGAAATGTACATTTTTATGATGTTCGATGTTGTCACTAATTTAATTGAAATTTACCATTGTTCATTATAAATTTTAAGATACTGAATTTATCCGATAATAACAAAGTAATAAACAAACTAATAAAACGATAGATTCTAATTGCACACCGTTGGGTGTCAATTTGCTCTTAGTGGTTAAAAGCTTTCGGAGAACAAAATTTGGATGATTCCAGGATATGTTAGAATAAAGGTAAAACAATTATTCTAACATATCCTTCGAGATACGAATATTTCAATTAAGATTTTTAATAAAAAAGACTGGTAGAGGTTTAGTTAAATATGAGGAAAAATAAGTACCTAACTGGTACAATAATTTTATTGACAATTTATAAACAAACAACAATACTGCTCACTGATAATGAGATGCCAAAGCGTTCAGAATATAATCAAATTTTCAATCACTCCCTCCTCGCTCGCCTCAAATTAATTTCGAAATCAGACATATCTACATTATAGAGCAATGCCGTATTTGAAATTTTAGACCGCAATTGAACTGTTAGATTTATCGAGAGATATTGCAACAATATTAAATGGAATACTTTTTACAGCTGTAAAACAGAAAGCAAAATAAATGCAGACAAGTCTTGCACTTTTTAATACTACGTATGTCAGAGTTGGTAAATTATTATTAATTACAGATTTGTCTAGTTTTTAAAATTTTATTCTTCTTGATATGATCTTTTGGAAAAAGCTCAAATTTATCAAAGAGTCATTTAATTAAAATCAAATTGTAATTTGCAATTAATTTGAGGCTTTACAATGCAAAAGTAAGTTCTATTTTAAATAAAGTTAAATAAGTACAAGAAATTTTAAATTTTAAGAGTTTAAAATTAATATTTGTTTTCGCCGTTTTGGCGAGATTGAAACTTTCACATAGAATCTAAAAACCTCGTATCATTTGTTATCTAGGATTTGTTTCTTTGAGCCGTAACATAATGTATAATCACATAGACAAAAAGTTGGAAACGTCAACTAAAGACGCAATGACATAAGTCTGATCTTGATAGATGAAAAGGTCTTTTACAGAGCCATTCTGAATCCTTAATATTCGGAATGCTGCTCTAGAATCGCTAGCCGGAAGAAACGTGTTGCCCTACACAGATATTTCATTCTGAGGTAAAATTAATCCTGCAGCGGGTGGGCGATATCCGAGAACTGAAACTGATAGAGCTCTCTGAGGACCCTGCTAGTACTCTATCTACAAGAGTCATCGCATTTATGCAACAATATTCGCTTTTATTTACGATACTTGTGAAAACCAACTGCATGAACTTTTTCCCAACGCAACGTGGAAAAAGCTGTCTGCGTGTATTGAAGCTCCCACTTGTGTCTGAAACTGAAGTGCTGAATAAGTAAAAGAGGAAGCACATTTTAAGGAAGATAAATTAGTGTGAGGCTACGTTTTAGAGGAGATTCACTGGATTTGTTCATTTCGAGCGTCTCGTTGCGAACTTGCGCCTCTTAATATAATTATAACGTTGCGATAAAATTAATTAAAGACATTTTCAATTGCCTGCTTTTTTTCATTCATATTGGTTTCAATGATTAACGCAAATGTTAATTAAATCCAAATATTTTAAAACAACCGCTTCAGAGTGTACCAAATATTTTATTTTATTTCATGCAAAACCAATTAGTGACAGCTCTATTAAACTGAATGATCCTTTAGAATCTATATTCAATTTTCCACATTGACCAAACAGTGGACTGGAACTGTATAGATTTTTTTTATAAAACATAACTAAGTTTTATAAAATAATTATAATAATAATTTATTGTTAGAAAAGGGCATGTTTTAAATTTAACATGTCTTGAAGATTGAACATAGTATTTTGTTTTAATTAGTAATTTAAGAGTAATTTTAAGTTTGTTAATGGAATTTTGTCTTTAGCGGAGTCGTTAGCTTCTACGAATAACTTATCCGGAGTTTATCAACTAAACTGATCGAAAAAAGTTAGACATACTGGTAGTTTATTCATCTGCATTTTAAGAATATACAGGGTCGCTAAAAAGTATGGATACAGCTAAATATTTTCAGAACGGTTTAACAGAGCACCTTAAAATTTGGCGAACAGTTAAAAGTGTTTAAATTCTAACATATGAGATCTTTTTCAATTTTCTAGCATCACTTATTTTGAAAATACATATAAGGCTTTGTTTTTTTTTTAATGGCACAAAGGGTCAAATTTAACAATCTTTAAAAGAGCATTTTATTAGCTGTTTCAAAACTATAAAAACGCCAACATGGCATTTTACCGAATTATTTTTTTAAATAAGTAAGATTGATAAAATTGTAAAATATAAAAAAATTGTTATTAATGATCTCTCATTGAAAGTATAAATTACATTATTCTTTTGAAATGCATGAATATTTTATAACAGCTAATTTTGAGAGAAAATGCGACGTCGGCGTTTTTATAGTTTTGAAACAGCTAATAGAGCTGACAAAGTCTAAGATCAGTCTAAGACAAAGTCTAAGATCGACCACGTACTTCGTTGAGCGGGGAGATTGAGCAGTGGCGTAGCAACAAACTATTCTATGATAAAGAAGGGTTTAAGATTTATAATTTTTATTATTTACTTTTTCCTGTATTCAATAATAGCAAGATGAGATAATAAAAATCACATCTTATGCTACTACACGTTGATTTCATAGAAACACAAAGCAGAGATGTCGAATAAATACAAAATACACAATGAGTAATGAGTAAAAACGCAAAAAAGGTTTCTACTGGTATTTTTACTAATAACTGTTAATGTTAAAATATTAAACTTAAAGATGAATTCTACACATGTGAATACACGCCACGCCACTGTTCCATACTAACACCCCTAAAGGACTAGGCACACTTCTTATGGGAAATTAAGGACCAATCAAATTGGATAATTTTCATATTAACCGATGCGTCTCAAAAAGCTGAACAATTCATATCATTGCGCCAAATTTGTAGCTTGATTAGGAACGCCAGAAATCGCGATTGAATTTAAATTATTCCTATTGTTGGAGATATTAACTTCTGTCAGCTTAAATCCCTATATCCATAAAAGTGGTATTTCTCTATACCTGAACCCCAATCCAGCAATTGTAGTTATACCGCATGTTGTAAATCTCTAAGAAAAGCGGCCCTAATGCTTTTCTTATGGGACAAATCTTCACTTTGATTGCGATTTCCGGCGTTCCTAATTAAGCTACACGTTTGGCGCAATGATATGATTTGTTCAGCTTTTTGAGACGCATCGATTAATATAAAAATTATCCAATTTGAGTGGTCCTTAATTTCCCATAAGAAGTGTGTCTAGTCCTTTACGAATGGACTCGTCCGCGACCAGTTTTCGTCTCTGCGCACTCCTACCACCGTGGACGATCTGTCATTTCGCGTACTCTACCCACCTTTAATTTTATTAAATAAAAGATAAAAAAAAAATAAAAGTTAAAAATTTAATTCTGGATTCTGGAAAAGTAAAACTAAGTTAAGCTTTGATCTGTCACTTGTATATTGACCAAAAATTAAACTTGTGTGCAATAATTAGTTTGATAATGGTACATTTATAAGTAAGACTAAAGTTATAGAAACTCTTATGATGGTTGGTTTTGAACATCTTTTGTAGCATATTTCGCGTTTAAGCTTTCTTTTATTAAAATGTGTTCTTTTTCTGTGAAAAGTGTTATTTTAACAATTATTATTAATTTTTACTTAATTTTTGGTCAAAGTTCAAGAGGCAAAGAGCTGACAATAGATAAAGACAACATTTCCAAGGCTAACAATTTTACATTTTTCAAAATTTTATTTGTTTTAAATTTTTTTAAGTTTCAATTAAAATAAGGTATGCATGTGTTACACCATAGAACTCAGAAAAAAATGCTCTTCTTAAAAATATTAAATTTGACCCTTCTTGCAATTTAAACAAAATCAAGTTAACCTTGTACCCTCAGAAATGGAGATAGAAATTTGATAAACATCTGAAACGATGGAATTTATATACTCTTAATAAGCATGTACCAAATTTCAATAAGTTTTGATGAATAGTTTTTATAATATTCAACTGT
Source organism: Tribolium freemani (assembly GCA_939628115.1). Taxonomy (NCBI): domain Eukaryota; kingdom Metazoa; phylum Arthropoda; class Insecta; order Coleoptera; family Tenebrionidae; genus Tribolium; species Tribolium freemani. Next base: position 9,242,805 of record OW626785.1, on the reverse strand, counting down.
ATTCATACTTTTTAGCGACCCTGTATACATTCGTAAGGGTGGTAATTTTTACTGGAAGATGTAAAACCAGTACACACCTCTAAACAATAAAAAAAAAGCTTCATAGAAAAACACAAATTATACTTATTTTTATAGTTTCTGTAGATTATCTTTAAAATTCAATAATATTATTTTCTTATTTTCTAATATTAATTATATTATTAAAAAATCTGTATTTGGTGTATTGATTTTTGTACAAAAAAAAAATAAATCAGTAATTTTATATTAGATATTACCTAACGTGTGTGTTGATCTTAAAAAATGAAAAAGTTGTTGAAACAGCTATAACTGGATTGTCTACTTTATTCGTTTTTAAAAACTCATTTCCAACTGTTCACTGTATGTATTCGTTGCTTGTTCAAATAGTTCAGAACAAAAACCTTCAAGAATGTGGAATTAAAATGCTTTGAAAAAAACAGACGGAAAACGGACATCAAAGCGAACTCTTTTTCATTCTTTATGTGGTTTCTAGCAGAAGTTTTTATTTGGAGTAATGACTTTATTCTGGCGGGCCATTTTGTCAGGTACGGTCCTGGAATTGGTCACGTAACTGGTGGCCCCACCTATGTGGAAGAGTTGGAGCAAGTTGTGAAAGTAAAGAGCAACCTTTGTTACCGAGTGAGCGCAAAACTGTCAATACAGTGAAATGACAAGAGAAAAATAAATTGATAATTTACATCTTTTCGCTCTGTTTATCTTATAAGGAAATTAGGGGCATATTTTAGAACTTTTCCATTTTCTCCCATTAAATTCCACCATGAACTACTAGTGGAGTTGACTCGAAGGTATGTTGACGAAAAACCTGGTGCGTAAATTGATTTGGAAATTTGTCAATGTCCAAATACTGACCCAAGTGTCAAGTGATTCATGCAAGGTTAATAGCTAATAATGTCAAAGTTCTTACAAATGATGCAGATCACTAATTTCTCGAACGCAAATTATTCTATTACTATCTAATTTATCACTAGGTATAAACATTTACCCACATTGTTTATAACTTTGTTTGAGGAATGTCATGCACTCTTTATCTCCAGTTTTTGATAATTTCACATTTTCATCCTGTTCGCCGTACTATCAATTTGTGCTTATCATTTAACTGATATGTAGCTGTCTGTGTTTTCCCCCAGCAAAGTTACATCAAATTTGTTTACTTTTTGACCTATCCACAATGATGTCTTGTGTTAGTGCGGGTTCCAGCATGGGCTCTGTCTGGAAACGACTCCAGAGAGTGAATAAACGTGCGGCAAAGTTTCAGTTCACGGTGTCATATCATCAGCTTGCAGTAGAATTCACCTCAAAATGGCAAGTATATGTTTGTTCTTTGATTGCAGTGTTTACTTTTCCTTAAGCTTCTCAGCTTGATTTATGAGATTTTGGGAGCCCTATAATGGGGACAAATTCATGTCTTTATCAACCGCAGTACGAGCGAAAATCAATAATCCAAACAAGGTTACATAACCAGCATAATGCAGCGATTATTATTTTCTTTAATTAGACCACTGCACTTCCTCCAGGGATAAACATTTTTAATGCAGTCACGCTTATTTCCTGCTTTACTATCTGGTCAATGACATGTCATGAATATTAATTTAAGTCCCTACAGGTTTATTCCTCATGTTATGTGAATTTCATTATGTGTTTTAGGCAACCCCACAAACTTTCTTTAGTATGGTCACGAAGGTCTCGAAGGGTGGCTTCCGCCCCAATGGCTTGGGAGCCCACTCTTCAAAATGCTTACAAGGGTTTAGTGGTTTGGCCGGTTCCAGAAAATCATCAAGTAGCTATTACTTTATTTAGAGATCCGAGAACTTCAGAATTAGAAGATAAGGAATGGTCGTTTATTATAGAAGATGTAAGTTCTTATTTTTTTATTTGAAAAAGATTTTCTCTAAGATAATTATTATACTTACGCAGAGTTAAAAAGAGTATTTATTCTCTTGAATACAATTTTATTTGCGTTAGATAAGAAGAAGAAACATTGAATCCAAGTTTTTTTTATAAGATATTATCTAATTGTGATTCAATGAAATATCTTTTCATAAAATTTTATTTCGCAAGTTCTTTTTTTATATCTTCGCTATTGAAACATTTTTATTACAGCAGATTTTAAGTAGCAAAGCCGGATCCAGGTACATTGCTACCTGAGACAGAAGGTTAATTAATATTTAAAACTTTTGGAAACGGGGAAACTCAGTTTTGCGAAATCAGTTTAAAAATTACTAAATTGGGTCGAAAGTTGGGCTTTTACGGACGTTTGGCCAAGTTTTTATGCTATAAAAACGCAATTATTTTGCAAAATTGCTCAAAAATAAAGCCAAAGTTTACTAAATTACTTCGAAAATGCAGCAAGTTTTTTTCTTTTCGAGAATTTTTAAGCATGTTTTAAACTCAAATTTTTGCAAGTTTTTGCACGCCGTACTGCAAATACCTAAAATTGGATCAAATATGTTGCATGTTTTTGCTTGACCATTTTTCAACTAGAAACATAATTACTAACGAAATTGTGTTAAAAGTAAATCGAAATATCCCAAAAATTGTTCGAAAATGGAGCGATGTTTTAATATTTCACACGCTTAATGTCATTGTTTTAATGAAGATGCGTCTTATGTTACTAACCTTGGCTGAAAAGTCTTAAAATTGAGACAAAAATATATTTTTTAATTCAGAAACACGGTCGTTTCACCTAATTTCGTCAAAAAAATAAGCTGAATAATCGCTGAACTTTATCTAAAATGATTTTATTTTTGTCTTTTCAAGTTGTTTAGCACTTTTTTGAATTAAAAACTTGATAAATTGAAATAAGAAATCACTAAATTTGGTGTTTTTACCTTTTTTTTCAGCAGTTTAGCATTTGTTTAGCCAATTAACTCAAAATAATTGAGACTTTTTAAAAATAAGCCGAAAAGCCACGAATTGGATTTGAAATGGTGCTATTTTGGCTTACTTAAATACCTCTTCTACTTATAATTTAAGAATCGGTATTTAGAATGTTTCATTCTATGTTTTAACTTCCTTGTTTTTTGAAAATAATGTGTCGCTTTCCTCTCAAGCCAGCTTTGGCTCTGATAGCACTAAATGGTACTAGATTATTTAGTTTTTTACATAAATGAAACGAATTTATTTTTATTAAACACTGAGACTAATTATTAATAAACCTGTTTGTTAGAAAACATGATACCGGTGTTTAAAATATGTAGCAACAAGGAAAACAGTTTTCTCATGTTTCAATAAATGCTGAATTTTTTGTATCATATATTTTTTGTATCGTTTGATATTTTACTATTTAATTAAGAACCACTATCAATATAAAACGCAAAATCGTTAGAAGTTTGTTTTTTATTAGTTTTATTACATTTCTGTTTATTAAAATTTAAAATCTGGTTTTTTATAGTTTTTGAATTAATTGAGATTTTAACGCTAAAACTGGTTGATATTTAATAATAAATAATATTAAAGTTAATAAATAGACCTCAGAATTATTTTGTGTTTTTAGTTTTTTTATCTAAAATTTAAAACCCGCTGTTATTTATTTTATTTACTTGTGAAGTATTGTATTAGAGCAGAAGTCTGTTCGGTCACTCAAAAATTATAATTTCTGCATAAATTTATAAGGTGTAAATACAATCGTAATAAATTGATCCACAGATAAGTTATGTTTTAACCAATATCAGAAAAAAGGAGAATGTTGACAAATCAATAATTACACTGAAAACTGATAATGTTAGATATGAATTTGAAGATTTTGACTATAAATCCATTATAAATTGTTCTGGTTAGTTTAGATTTTGGACTTGATTTAGACTTACTTATTGTGGTTCTACCTACCTATTTCTTTAATTGTTACCGTTATGAAAAAAATAATAATAAGAGCAACTGAAATTCATCCAAATTTATTTTGTAGTCCTCTGTGCTTACAACTTTAAAGTAGTAAACCAATAAAATTAAAACTTGCGTTATGGATTTTAATGAAAATTTGCGGTTAAAAAATTGTACATTAACACACAGTATATTTTCTTATATTTTAAGCAGGAAATGCATTTACTTAATTGCATTTTTGTCACTCACTGCCGGAAAAAACTTAAAATGCAAATATTTTATTGTCAAACGATATAGTTTTGTCTGTGATGATCTAAACCCAAAATCATGATTCAGGTGTGATTACAAATTTTTACGAATTCCTTACTCATGCAGTTTAAGTCTGAGACAAAACACAAGTTTTATGTAAATTTTCGTTTGACTGAATCCTAATCGCAATGCATTTGATTATCATTAATAAACACTTACGCTCATGTCTAAAAATATCTTTGAAACGAATGTTTATTTATCAATGTTACGATGCATATTTTTACAATTGTATTATTTTGGACAAAGGTACCAACGACCGGAAAAAGACGACAACTTGCCGTTGCACATGTCAATATGCGAAAGTATGCCAGCATCGAATCAACTCACTCAGAATTACAAATATCGTTTAAGACTACGACAAAGAAAATTACTTCCGCCAAACTTGACTGCACTCTATCATGCGTTCTTTTACGAGAAGGAAAAGCGACGTGAGTTGTGCTTTGCGTTTCTTGTCGTCATTTTACGCGTTTTTGTTATCAGGGATGAAGATATGCAATCGATGGCGTCTCTAATGTCTGTAAATAATAACAGCGATGATATTGCCGCGTTAGAAGATGTAGAAGACGACGATTTCTCTCTATGTCAGAACGACAATTCAGTGAAAAGCAGTATTAACGAAGTGACCCAACATTTACAACAAATGACCAACAGTTTGTCGGGGTCGGACTTCGCCAGTACTCCAATTAGCGGTTAGTTGTGGTTTAATCCATTGAAAATTGGGCTAATTTTTGGTTTAGTTGCAAGTATTCAGTCGTTTTCTCGAGACGATAAAACCCCAACAGCCGAAAATTTCTCACCGATTGGGGAAAAACCTAAAGTTACGACTGTTCCACCACCTAGATTTAGCGATTTTGCAGAGGATGATGTCGATCCATATTCAGAACAATGCACCGAACTGTTAGATAAATTAGATGCGTTGGAGGAAGATGAAGAGAGTGTGACGAGACCTAAAAGTGTAAATTTGAAATTAAAACCTTTGGAACTGAAGGAACATATTGACCTGCCAAAGAATCAACCGCAAAAATTGACGACTCCAGGTGATTGATAATTAAAATAATCTTTGTGTTTTTACGTTTATTTGTAACAGGACAAGATTTATTAGAGTGGTGTAAAGAAATGACGAAAAATTATCCTGGAGTTAAGGTAACGAATTTGACGACGAGTTGGAGGAACGGAATGGCGTTTTGTGCCGTCATACATCATTTTGAACCGAGCTTAATGTAAGTATGTTAAAGTTTTAATATGCGAAACTGCGAGCTTTAATAAAACGCTGTAAAATACCTAACGCACAAATAAGTACAAAACTCTTTGGCCGAAGATTAATTCACATTGTGATTTGTCAAAACATGTAATTTTTTTAGATAATTTCGTGAATATGGTGGTTTAAGAGCAGTTTTAGTCACATTACGAAATAACTTACAATTATTTGTGATAAATATTTGTGAATTCGCGCAATTAAACCATATTCGGTTGTAGTGTTCCAAAACACTGAAAAGTAAAATGATTTTAATTCTGTTGCCAACACACATTTTTTTTATCAGTTTGTACATTTAAAGATAGCTCTAATTAGCCAAGTTAATAATTAATTTGTATAGCAAGAACCACGTGAAGGTTTAGAGCATTCTTGCCGGGAAAGAAAGGAAAGAAGGATGGGGTAAACAATGATTATTTATAGAAAATGAAAGGAATAAATGAATTACTGGTTTGTGTAATAAAATACAAGATACTACACAAACAATTGGCCTCCTGAAATTAAAAACAAAATTAAAACAATGTGTCATTAAATTAGTTTCAAAATTGTATGAAGTATACTTACTGTGTTCTAAAAATTTGGCACTCACACTATCACTAACACTTCACTTGGAAATAAACAGAAAAAAGTACACTTACCTTTATGGCTTCTTTTTCTTACCCTAAATAAATAAAAAAATACACTTACCTTTATGGCTTCTTCTTCTTGCCCTAAATAAATAAAAAAAATGCACTTACCTTTATATGGCATCTACTTCCAGGGCTTCTTCTTCTTCTTCCCCACCTGAAATTAAAAACAAAAACTAGAGCAATGTGTCATTAAATTAGTTTCAAAATTGTATGAAGTACTTACTGTATTCTAAAAATTTGGCACTCACACTATCACTAACACATCACTTGGAAATAAACAGAAAAAAGTACACTTACCTTTATGGCTTCTTCTTCTTGCCCTAAATAAATAAAAAAAATGCACTTACCTTTATGTGGCATCTACTTCTAAGGCTTCTTCTTCTTCTTCCCCACCTGAAATTAAAAACAAAAATTAGAACAATGTGTCATTAAATTAGTTTTAAAATTGTAGGAAATAATTACTGTGTTCTAAAAATTTGGCACACGCACTGTTAATAAGACTTCACTTGGTAATAAACAGAAAAAAGTAGACTTACTTTTATATGGCATCCACTTCTAATACTTATTCTTCCCCACCTGAAATTAAAAACAAAATTAGTACAGTGTGTCAGTAATATTGCATTAGATTCGCCTTTATTCAAAAAATTCGAATTTTAAATTAAATTTGTTGTCTGTAGATTCTTTCTCGTCGTCTTTCCTTTTCTTCGTCTTTTCCTCATGTTTCTTTTCTCCTTTTTATTCTTTATGATTTCGTTCTTTCTATTCTTTGTGAATCCTCTGCAATTTTAAATTCGAATTGATCACATTTAAAACGAAAGAGAATGATAATAATTTGTCTTGGTATAAGCTAAACGTCTGCTAGGTAAAACGACTCATTGGAATAATTGTGTAAGAATATTGATAAATCGTCGTTAACAAAAATTTAACGTAATCCGCTTATGTAACCAATCGCTACAACGTTGAAGGCGATTTTTGTATTAAAAAAAATAACGAAAATATTGTTTAAAATGTATTACGTTGATTTTACTTGTCACATCCGCAACTGCAAAAATGTTCGTCAAATAATTTCACTTCGAATTTCAGTAATTCAATATATCAAAACACAATTCTGACTGAGAACATGTAACTAACTGTCTTTATCTCAATGTGCAAAAAAATTGTTCCGGAATAAACTGACAAAATATTTTTATTTTTACGAAGGAATTTTTTTTAAATTAAATACTATAATTCTGTCCAACGCCAAAATTCTCCTTTAGACGAAAGGGAGTGTGCTTTTTGTTTTTTGGGGGCGCTAAACGACAGTTTGTGTTAGTGTTTAATGGTTTAGAAACTAAGAAATTTTAGTTGACACACACATGATCACAAAACCAGCCCTCAGATACGCGCTTTTATACCTTTTGCAATTTTGCTGTCAAAATCCAACTCGCTTTTATTCAAACAGCTCGAACTTTAATTTAAATTTAACTATTTAAATAAACGAAAACACAGAAAGCCAAGTGCACAATTCGAATGCGAACAAAAGACTGACAGAATACGCAACTAATTGTCTAATCTCGGGCCGCAAAAAAATTGCTTGGGAATAAATAGACAAAAAGTTTATTCATCATATTTACGGAGGGAAAATTTTTAAATGAAATAAGTGTCCAACAAAGTTTTCTTTTAGACAAGCGGGGGTGTATTTTTTTTGTTTTTTTTTTGGTGCTAAACGCACTCTTGCTTTATTGTAGAAGTACAAAAGCCTTTAAGTTGGTGTGTGAGAAAAAAAATTCAGTCTTTTAAACCCAAGTTTTGCTGCAAAGTTTCTCAACTAGACAAATTCTTCTTTAGGAATTCTTTATGCTTTCCTGCAGGTTGCAGGGTTCGAAAATCGTTTATGCTATTGTTCAAAGCAATTTATTAGTCTCTTCGACAGTCTTTTACTGCTCGAAATTTTAGAAATGTATAATTTCCTGAAATATGTTTTTTAAGATTTTCTTAAAAAAAATTTACATTATACGTGCGGTAGGTATAATTTTACAGCGTGAAGTTTTAATATTAAGCTTTATAAAACTGAAATAAAGTTTATTCGAATTCGATTTTTTTCGCAGTGACTTCAATTCTCTTTCACCTCATGATGTGAAAGGAAATTGTAAGATAGCGTTTGACGCCGGTGATAAACTGGGTATTCCAAGGGTGATTGAACCTACTGATATGCACATGTTGGCGGGTTAGTTTTGTAAAATTATTAATAAAAAAATAATAATAAAATTGGATTTTAGTACCTGATAAGTTGGCAGTAATGACTTACTTGCATCAACTGAGGGCACACTTTACGGGTCATCAATTAGAGGTACAACAAATCGGTAAAACTTCCGAGGAAAGCAATTATGTCATTGGGAAATTCAACACTGATAAAGACACAGATATTACGAAACAAGTTTTCGGCCAAGAGATTATTAATTTAAGGAAAGCTAAACAGAATCAACAGGTGAGTAAAGCGTATCAAAGTCGGGCTTTATCATACAGTTTTGCTACGTTTAGTTGAATAAATCACAAGATTCTAAAAAAGAGAAAGAATTAAATCAGACTAATAAGGAAATTAGCCAAAATCAAGATATGAAAATTGCCGCTTCGAAATTACAACTTCCATTAAAAATCACCAATGAACCGGCTGAAAGTCCGAAAGAACCCAAAGAAAAATCCCCGACCGTTGTGAAAGACATGAAAGACATTATCTTGTTAGGTTCTAAAAGCATAATGAGCAAAGTTATGTCTTCGCCTTCAAAAGACAAAATTCAGGCTAAGAAAACAGAAGTGAAGAAACCGATTCTGATGACACGAAGGGAGCTCACGGATCCGTTCGGTTCCGATGATGAGGAAGAAGTTACTGACAATAAAGTCATCAATAACAAAGTACCTGAAGCTGATGAGATGAACGGTTCTGGTGATCATAAGGTTAAAGAAAATCAAAACGATGTGTTTTCGGATCTTCCCAAACCGAATGCGGTGAGTTTTTGCGACAGTTTTTTTAAGTTTTTTGCAAGTTTGGTTTTTGCATTTATTCGAGATCATTTGAATCACGTTTGATTTGAGTTGCCTAATTTCACTTCAACCGTTTGCGCTAAACAACTTATGTTTTATACTACTTTTACTATGTTTTAATAATAAATATAATTAAATGTGAAATACATTTAATACAGAAGAAAATACTATAAGACAAATGCTTATGTAATATTAAATTAATGTAATTCGTGACAATTTATAATTCAGTCGTCAGATTTTACAACTCTTGATTTTGTTGTGTTTTTGTCATTACTTTTATCCTTACACATCTGTTTGCAATTTTTTTTGTCAATTTACGAAGATAAAATAGAAGAGATCAAAGTCGTTAACGTAAGAAAACAACTTATTTTTATAAACCATGATACATATGTACAGGGTGCTGCATTTTGGATGTCCGAATAGGGGATCTCTGAAACTAAGAGGTTTAGAGAAAAACGAGTGACACATTCTCGGGTCCGTTTTTTGAGAAAATAATTTTGGTCAAAACCGCATCCCGCTATCGTCTTTTGTTTTCGACTTATAAACAAAAGTTAGTTTAGCTGTAAAAACATAAAGTTGCATTTTTTTAAATAGGAATCATAGTTGGATATGACATTTTCGAAAAGCTTTTTTTTTTAAACTAAAAATAATATAAATGCAGTTTGATATTTTTATATACTTTTGATAAAAAATATATTCAAAATATTTGAAAGTAGTTGGCCATGGAAAAATTATTTCTCATAAAAGGTGTGAATAATCCAGAAATTTTGTGAACGGTTATTAAAGTAAAAAATGTGAAATTATAAAAATATGTTATGCTATGTTAAAGTTATTTTCAATTGAACAAATATACGATCGTCGCAGATCTTAATTACATAAAAAATGTGCAGAAAGTTGAAAACGATGTGATAACACTTTTTTATGATTTAGGGAAGTGCAATGGAGGTGACGTTGATAATGTTATGTATTTTTTTACCGCAGATGAGATTTCATATTGGTGTTTGGATTGACAGTTTTTTGTAAAATAAAATTTTATTGACAAGCAATCACACAATTAATAAGATTTTTCTTTTTCCGACATTGCATGTTTAATTAGAAAATAGAATAGCAATAAGTAAGCTTGCCATTTTAAATCTAAAAACAAATAATTTTTATTAATTGCAAAAATTTGATCTAATAATTATTTATTATGCTGCTTTTGAACTAATTAGTGTTTAAAAAATTATTAAATTATACATAGTTGGGTAATATATTTTTCATAGTTTTAATTGAAAATCCAAAATTTTTTCGTGGCCTACTATAAAGAAAACGCGAAATGTTATGTTTTTTTTTTAAATATTTAAAAATGTATTACACAAATAGACATATCAAATCAGAAAAAAATAAGCTTTTCAAAAATATCACAACCGCCTATGATTCCTATTTAAAAAAATACAATTTTATGTTATTACAGCTAAACTAATGACTAAAAAAATCGATGATAACATTATTAGATTCTCTGTAAAAAAGTGCCTGTATAATGTTTTTGTTTCAAATGTGTCTCTTTTATAATAAGGAAGATATGAATTTTTAAAGATTTTGCTGAAAAGTCAACTTTTGTTTATAAGTCGAAAACAAAAGATGACAGCAGGATGCGGTTTTGACCAAAATTATTTTCTCAAAAAACGGACGCGAGAATGTATCACTCGTTTTTCTCTAAACCTCTGAGTTTCGGAGATCCCCTATTCGGACATCCAAAGTGCAGCACCCTGTACTTATTAGTTAAATAACATTTCTTAACTTTTATTTTTTGTAAAGAAATTCTAAAGAAACCTTTGTATAAAATTTGGTAAATATCTTCAATTTTTATTTCTTTAAAATTTAGTCTTTTATTCAAAATATTTTTGTCTCCGATAGACAAACCACGAAAGCAAGATTTTTTCTAATAGTTCTTTACTTTACTTCTCATGGTATCTTTCACTATAATTCAGGTAACATTTTATTTCATTGGAAAAATGAAAAGTACAGTACAACCAATTCTTGATAATTCCAACATTCCTTAACATTCTTTGGGTTAGACCTGTTTGTTGTTTTCTTTTCTACATCATTTTTTTGAACTTCTGCTGTAATCTCTCATAAAATGTTAGTATTGTAAAAAATCTTAAAGATAACACTTGTTTTATAGTTTGAAAACATTTGTTGCCCTAATAGCTATTTTATTAAAATATCCGCCATTTGAGAAATATTAAAATGTGTGAACTCTTTACTAAATTGTCTAAAATTGAAACTAAATAAAAAGTATAGAGTTGTGAAGTCTACACTTACTTATGTTATACGTATTTTTTTTAAACATTGATATACAGGGACATTTTTTTAACTCTGAACATAGCCCTATGTAGAGTTCCTAGAGTTCCTAGCCCTATGTTCAATCTGAAAAAAAAAACAGATCAAAGCATTGCGAGTATTGCAATGGAACTAATTATTCTACGCGCTGTCAAAAATTTCAATTTGTCAATTAAATCTTCCAAGATTATTTCAGTAAAGAAAGATTAATTTTTATGAAATTTATTAATCATCAGGTAATAGTAGCATGGAAGGAATGATAAATTACTTTAACAAATACTCGAAATCACTTCAAATTGGTTCAAATAACTCGACATCAAATAATTACCTTTACGTATCGTTGGTAACGTAAATTAGATCAATGCTTTGATATGTTTTTTCTCAGATTGAACATAGGGCTATGTTCAGAGTTAAAAAATGTCCCTGTATGTACATACATATTATTATAATTACGGAGAATCGAAGTAAATCAGAAATAATAATTTTATCTTCTGTTTTATTTATTGCATTTTTATGATCAAAATTTTAAGGCATGTTGACAAAAGGTTTTTTATCTTGACCTAATTAAATCATTTTAAAAATTGAAATTAGGCTTCTCGCAATGTTAGTTTAGTCCGCCACTGCTCGTTCGTACAACACCAGTCACTTTTCCCCCCATGTTATTGTTTTTGAACACATGGAACGTCCTCTATTGTAAATACAGAGTCAGTGGAGCAGTAAATGGTTAGGACCTATTTTAATAAATTAACATTTTGGTGTGAAGGTTTGGCTTGCAATTAAAATGTTTTTGACGCGTGTGCAGCAAATACTTATGCGACATTCAGAGCAAAGAGAACGTGCCAGGCAGTTGCTTGAACAGACCAGAAAAGACGCTTCCATCACCACTTCCCCTACTAGGGTATGTAGCTTTTTTGTAGCCCTTCTCATCTTGATAGTTTGTCATTGTTATACCATTTTTAATTTTTATCGAACGTTATTGTAACAAAAACATTAAAAATGTAATCATCGTAACAGTCTGAAGAAGAAAGACAAGCGCAACTGCGTGAACGAGCGAGAAAAATACTCGCAGAAGCTCGGAGAGGTTCCACGCCACAAACTGAGATTATTCGACTGAGTCCTGACTCGGTTAAAAACTTTTTAGAAAATGACGAGAAGAGTTTCCTTGAAGGGAATGCGAATTTTGAACGACAAAATAGCACCGGTATTTAAAATAATTACGGTTTAAAATCAGCAACTATTGAGAAATGTTTACAGGTTCTGAAAAGAACGGTAATGTGTATTCAGAAGGTAATTCAGAAAAGTCTAGTCCTAGTAATAGAGAGAGGATCACTCCAGATAAGTTACCAGAGGAATTAGGGTTAAAAGAAGTGAGTTAAGGTTAATTTGTGTTACTTTTTTTATATAAAAAATATTTTGAAGATGGGTATTGATGTACATAATTGGATCGATAAAGAAATGGAAGATTTAGAGCGTGAGCAAAGTGCCATAGATGAACAAGCGGCTGTTTTGGAAAAACAGTTGCGACTAGTGATGGAATCTCCGAATAGTAATGGTGAGGAGGAGGAAGCTCTTATGGCCAAGTGGTTTATGTTCGTCAATAAGAAAAACGCTTTACTTAGAAGGCAAATGCAACTTAACATATTGTAAGTTGTTACTTGTCTTTTGTTTTTTTTTAACTGGACATGTTAGGGAGAAAGAGGCCGATCTAGAGACGAAATACAAAATGTTAAATAAAGAATTGCAAAAGATCGCATCAATAGAAGACTGGAGGAAAACGGAAGAGCAGAGAAATCGCGAGCAAATGTTGTTAGATGAACTTGTGCAAATAGTTAATAAACGAGATGAGCTCGTTCATCATTTGGACAATCAAGAAAAAGCGTAAGTTTAAACTAATTTTGTGTATTTTAATGCTATTTGTGTTTCTGTAGAATCGAAGAAGATGATTTAATAGAACAAGATTTATCACAGTTAGACTTGCAGCCGAAGGAGAAATGTGTAATTCAGTAAATTTATTTGATTGGTTTTGGCAAATTATTTTGTAATTTTCGTCAAAATTGCTTCAAATTAATTACGATATTTGTATATGAAATGGTGCTTTTATGTGATATTTTATTTAGAATTAACGAGCAATAGAAAAAAGCTTCTCTGATTTAACGGTACTTACAAAATAATTTGTTTAATCTCGAATAACTGATTGTGTTCTAAATTATTAATTTATTGTCTTAATGAACCGGTTTTTAAATAAAAAGACAATTTTGTTTTTTGATATGATTCAAAAACTACATGTTCGAGTATTTTAGTCGTATTATTTATTTAATTGTAAATGTAAGAAACACATTCATGATTATGGATTGGATAATCCGAATTAAATGATCTAAATGGGCTGTAAACTACGCCATCCACGTGGTAGTGCAATATAATAGGGAAAATTTTTCTTTGCTACTTTTTATTAGAATTGTATCATGGCTTAGTTGAAAAGTCAGTATTTTGGTGGTCATATTTTAATGGTCATTCATTCTAATATTTATATTTTCGAACTTGGTTGTAACAATCGTTGGATGTGAATAGATTACGCTATGTATACATTTGTACGTAATTACGTGATTTGTGTTTACCTATCGTCCTACCATTAGCTTAAAATTAGCGTTAGTGGTTGTAAAATAACTTTTTTTATTGATGTATATTTATTTGTAAGGTAACCGTTTAAGTTAATGTAAATAAACTTAAGAAGACTATTTGTTGTTTCCTTTTTTTTCTAATTTACATACAGGTATTTTTTTTTATTCTCTCAATTACGGCAAAAATATTCAAAAAAGTGGAACTATTTTAATACAAACATATGTAAAATGTTCCGGGGAATCGATTGCTGTCGAGAAAATCTCCAAATTCCCAATAGTTTTTTAGTTGTGAACAACGTTCTTTCTTGAAAAAGATAGATAATTAAAAGTGCTTTTCAACAACAATAAACTTAATAGGGTTCCGGAACTATTGCCCGAAAAATGTTCCGGGTACCGGAAATCGATTAAAATTGGAAAAATCAAAAAATCGAAGCAATTGATTTTTTTGCACTTTTAACAACCCGAGAGGGTTCTAAAGGCATAGAAAAGCTCATAAAACTTTGCTAGAACGAGTTTTATTTTTTAAAGGCAAGTAAAATTTTTGGCAAAAAATTTCAAAAGTAAATTTTATGAAAAACTGCTATAGTACGTAGTGTGAGCAGCAGAATTCACTGGAATAAACCGTTTTACTCTACGACTTTTAGTTTTTGAGTTATAAATTTTTTAATAAATAACTCGGCGCATCCACCATTTTTTAAATTTAAATAAGCTTTTAAATAAGTTCTCGAGCGAGCTAGTGTTGTAAAAATGGCGGTATGAACACAAAATGAACCGTGGGATTCAATGGAACAAACCGTTTTGCTCTAAGATTTTTAGTTTTCGAGTTATAATTTTTTTTGTAAAAAAAACATTAAAATGCCTCTGTAGCCGGAATCGTTGGCCGGAACGGTTCCGGGTTTTGACGAGAAAATAGATTTTTGCTCTAAGTCTTATAGTTTCCGAGAAAATCGCAAAAAAATGTTAAATTCACATTGAAGACCTTGATTTCTTAGTAAATTTATTTGTAAAAATAATTACGTAAAGTGTAGGTCAATTTGGTATTTTAGATGTTACTCATAACTCGGCCCTAATGTTGAAGAAAGGGATTCAGGAATAACTACAACTTTTTCATTATTTTATAAGAATAAATCTCTTGTAAATTCCTAAGTAATATGTTCTGAAGAATGAATGTAATCGCGGGAAAATGAAAAGTCAAAATATGTTACTATCGAATTAATAAATGCGGTGAAAGCAAATCGTATATTTTTTGTAATATCTCACCGAGTACCAAAATATTTTGATCACGCCTTTTCAACAATTGTGAAACACATATGTATAAAATCTTGCACAAAAAATTACATCATTAAAATGTAAAATAATCTGCCATACTAAATCAATAGTGTCAGTGTTACAATCTTGAGACAGTGCGGTCATTAGAATACGATGCGTGAACACGCAAAATTATAGCTGTTTGAGTTAATAAAATATTTTTAATTGGAATACGTCAAATCTTGCCTTAGGTTTTGAATCCCATCGTGAAATAAACCTAGTTTTTGTGCAACGTGTCTTAGATTGTTATCATTTCTTATTAATTAATCCACAGAATTTGTAGACCTCGTATTAAAGTTTACGTTACATTGAAGGAATTTCTGCCAAAAGCTCTGGGCTTATTTGTTGCGAAACGTTTTTAATCTTAGAATACAATACATCTATAAATTCTTCGTTTTACTGCAGGCGACAAACTTTATATTTAATCGTTGTAATGAGAACATATGTTTAAATATTCGTATTTTATTTCATAATGTGGTCTTTTGAGTCAGACTCAGGCAAACAACAAATAATGCAAAACTTCTTTATTTCGTTATAAAATAGAGGTACAAACATGACAGCAATAATTAGATAATACTTTGAAACTACTCTAAATACTTAAATATGGCATTTAATAAATACACAAATCCAAGATAAAATGAATGAAAACCATGCCCAATGCAAATTTCATTCATCTTATGCAAATCGTTATCCATATTCGTTTCGTTATCGACGTGTGAAGGTGAAGAGGTACAATATACATATTTTACAAACTATGATAGTCCCAAGACTATTAAGGTACTTTTAATACTTGATAAGATGCCAATATTTGGAAATGAAGAGAATGAATTTTTGACAATGATATCACAAATGATAGCCTATACAAAACATCAACATCTACATCAAGCTTCAATTTTCTATTCTATCTATGGTGCTTTAATACTGATACCCCCCATTGCCGCCCCCGCTGGGGTTGCCGCCCCCGCTGGGGTAGCCGCCACTGGGGTACCCGCCGTTGGCGTAGCCGCCCCCAATGCCGTTGCTCACTTGCTCATAGGAAATTTTGGGTTTGTAGCCTTCATTGTCTGCGATGTATTCGACCGTTTGGCGTCTGCCATCAGGCAAGAGCACGTAATATTTGCCTTGGGCGACGTCTCCTTGACGCGACTCCTGGTGGCCGAAGTCGTTGCCGGACTGGGCGTCTTGGACGTGGTACTCGAAGTTGTAGTTGGCCGGTTCCTTGGAACAGAGTGGTTGAGCAACTTTGAGAGCAACTAACTACAGGTTGAATAATTTTGCTACTTGTGGACGATGAAAACGATATGAGTTGTTTATCATTTGGCTGTGGCGCAATTATGGGGTCTTGATTTTATAGGCATTAGGCGGATTGAATACTAATATTTACGTATGAGATTGAATTATTGCCAAAAGAAAGTGTTACGCAATGTGTGGAATGCACTTTTAACTATAAATTATTTTGTGGAATTATTTATTTGACGGTAGTGTTTCCTGGATTGTGAGATATTGGGTGTTTGCGAAATTGTGCGTAATGTAATTGGTTTTAGTATGGATTCACATATTTAAATATATATTGAATTCGGACACGAATGAAAAAAAGACCAATACGAGAAACTGGAGCAAGAATTATAATAAAATTAAAGTATATTGCTTGCTTTTAAATAAATACCTGCTCTCACCAACATTGTTGTTAACTAATTAAATATGTCATAATTAGGTTTTAATTAAATTAATTGTTCCATATCAAAAAGCTTGAAGTTATTTATGTATTTTATTACAAAAACTATTGACAAAAAGTCCAAAGTAAAAGAGGTTTGTTTTGTTGTTGAAAATTACTTCTTAGGGCCGTGATCATTTTTTGGTTTTCTGAAAATATTTTAGCATTGGCTGGTTGTATACGTATTATCCGTAAAATCTTTCTGATTTTTGACGAAAACAAAGCTTTATACAAACGACCTTTCTGTAAAAAACAGTGAATTGACAATGACTTCTTGGTTTCCTCAAAATATTTTGGCACAAGCTCGTTTTTTAAGCGAATCCTCCCTAAGATTTTCCTTTTCTAATTTCTATAGAAAACGAAGCTTGTCAAAAAGGCCTTCGACTCTTAAAAAAATAGTGAACCGACAGTTACTTTTTAGGGTTTTAATGAATAACTCATTTTCTTATATTAGTTTAAAGCTTCAAAACGGGGTAAATTGTTACGTTTACGTACAAGTGCGCAAAAATATGTAATTACTAACCGCAATAATAAGGCCAGCTTAACAAAATTTTGCAAGAATCCAATTATTTGACGTTTGTTTTTAATTTGAATGTTTTATAATTAGTACAGATTTCTAACAAAATTCAATGTGTACTGAATTGTAAAATGATTACAACGTAACAACAAGAAAAGATTTCGGCAAACAATGGTAACAAACGACTAAATATGAACAATAGAATAATACAAACTGACGACAAAAACACAATAAACAACAGTAAAGCACAAATAATTAACAAATACTGTCTTAGGGGCTGATTTCAAGTTGAGTTACAACCGGCGCAAATCGGGATTGACATAGCAACGACGCAAATCTAGCAATGCCATTCGTTGCTGCTAAGCAACTGCGACCCGCGCAATTTTGCGACCAAACTTGAAATCAGGCCCTTAGAGCAGATTTAATGAAATAACATGAAATTTTGAAACCGTATTTTGAAAATAAAATAAAATGCTTTGATGGGTAGTATCAACTAGAAAAAATTAATAAAAATTATTTGAATGAGAACAAATACAGATTGATACACACTGATTGCGAGTACATCTGTTTCTTATTTTATTACTTTGTATTTGTTACCTATGAAATTTTTACTAGAGTGCCTTGTCTTATTCTATTGAGCATAGTTTTATTTTGTCGTCTCCTTTTCATCGTAGATAATTTTATAATGTGATTTTGACATACCCACATATATTTCCCAACTTTTAAACACTCAAGCAAAAGGATTGTTTATTTTCTATTGTTTATACTGTCGAGTTTTAGTAAACTCAATTTTTCTTTAGAAATATTTTAGAGTATAAAATTCAACATCACATAAGAATTCGAGCCTTAAATTCTAAAAGTTTATAAAAACTACTAAATATAAATGAAACATATTACTTATATACCGTTTAATTAGTTTTGCTTTAGAAATATGTATCAGAATTATAATCCTCGAAGTTTTAAAAAAATATTTTTGCAAAGAAAATCATATATTATCCGTTCACGATTGTTTTAAACACGCAGCAGGCCTAGATATAGTTTTGTTAGGTTGGCTTCAGGTCCTGTCAGGTGCTGTCTTTACGACGTTATCCTTTCAAAGATTCGGTTTGTTGTCAGTTCTACTTTTTGTTAATTTAAAATGTCGAAAATAACTTCTGTTGATAAGAAAACGTGTATCAAAAGGTGCTTTGAAGAATACAAGAAAGACAGACCGGACTTTTTATCTAGTAGTAATGAGTGAAATACAATAAATAAAGTATTCAATTATTTATTTAAAAATGAGGCAAACTGACAACAATGCTTGGTTGTCATCAATTATAACCTAAAGTAGAATTTTTATGACAACTCACAGTAGTGCCAAATAAAATGTCAGATTTTCATAGATATCCCGAATTTGAAACAATCGTGAACGGTGTTTAGGTAATAATTATTTAATGTCGATGGATTTTTAAATATTCATCTTTTTAATTTTGTTGTATACGTTAATTTACAAATCGTTCTTTTGTGAGGTGGATAATCAACTTCCGAAAATTGAAAATTCAAGACAAAACAAAGACCTATTTCTAAGTAGGTACAGTAAAAAAAATTTAAAATTTAAAATACAGGATGTTCAAAAAGTGGCGCACCAACTCAATGGTGTGTGGTAGAGAACTGCTTACATATAAAGGTAAAAATAGTAAAAAAATTCTTTGTATTAAAATTATTAATAAATAACAAATTTTAAATAAATGAAATGTGGCAACGTTGTCTATCAGTCGTGATCACAATAGAATTTGATCAACAATAAAAATAAATTAATTTTGAAACAGTTTCTTAGGAAATAATTCCCAGTGTTGGCACATCTAAATTCAAAAAACTGTTAAAGTTTGAGTAAATTTAAAAATAATTATTCATCGTTTTGTTAGTTAACGATTACTTAGTGTGACACATAAAAACATTAAAAAATAATGAAAACTGGAGAAGTTAACAAAATAAGTTTGAAGCTCCAGATTTTTTAAAATATGACTAGGAATTTTTTCAAGATTTTTCCCGTAATCTACATATGTTTCTCAATAACGTACCACTGAGTTGGTGCGCCACTTTTTGAGCACCCTGTATAATAACAATAATGCAAAGAGTAAAAGATTGACACAGAAACGAAGGAAAACTCGTTGATAGTTTCGTTTCACTAATCAGTAAAATCCACAAAAACAATTTATGCATAACAACAGTTTATGTGGGGTAATCGAGGAGCTAATTTTATTTCAATATTTTTTTATGAGTAAATTGCCTTTGTTTCTGTAACAACTTTATAGAAATCTGATAAGACAAAATAAAACTCAATTTGTTTATTATCACAGTTAAGTGTTTCCATTGAGTTTTAGTTAATTAAATATTATGTACACCTACTCGAATATTTTGCTATTATTTTGGAATCTTTATCTTAGTATCTAAGCACGGTGACTCAAATGAATTAAAAAAACATTATGTTTTATTCCTCTGTCCGAAAATATAATTGAATTTTATTAGTTAGTTTTATTTATTATGCGTTAATATAATAATTTAATTACGCAATTAAAATGATCAAGAGTTTTTATATTCAGTTTTTAAAAAAGGACAAGACTCACTTAAGACAAGATTTCTTCTCCTAATAATGAAACCTAACATATTGCATTACGGTTCTAATATTTAAGTAGTTTCTGTCCATTTCGTTCTATTCCATTCCATTTCATTCAATTTGACACGAATTACCTGGATCTTCCTTTTCCTTCATAATATTTTTTTTTACAAAAAATGTGTACATCAATATTTTTTTGAGATACGAAAAAAAAACGTAAAGTTTGCTTACTGATTGGTCATCGTATCCGCCACCTCCATATCCGCCGCCGTTTCCTCCATACCCTCCATTACCTCCCTGGCCTGGGGGCAAATAATTGCCCCCCGGTCTTGGGGCACCATACTGATTATTAGGCCTTACAATAGCCGTGGTTTGGGCCGGAGCCCCGTATTGATTCGACGGGGGTGAGAATGGTCTCGGGGGCCCGTATTGATTGTTAGGGGGCCCATACTGGTTACTTGGGAGGTATTGACTGCTCGGCACTGGGGGCTCAGCCAAAACAAGAGCCGCAGTAGCGAAAAAGACAAGAGCCACCTGTACCCAAAAAATTAGTATTAACCACCACCGGTAAAAATCACTGTCACTATCACATTGCCTACCTTCATAGTTGCACAAAAATCCGTAACTAAAAAACTAGAGCAAATGTGTTTGCTTAAAGATGATTTGGGATGGTCTGGCTGTGCGAATCTTCGCTTTTGCTTTTATACCAAAGCAGCAAATAGTGGGTGTAATCACAAAATATTTTACTTTCATCACAAAACCTTGCTACAGTACCATCACTACGAAAAAGCACCCTACCATCAGTCTAATCCTCTTCCCCTCTAGACACCTTTCGGTGCTAAAACAAACGTGATGCGCCAATTCTTTTACGATTCGATAAGTCATCTCTTGCGTATTCATAGGCAATTGCATTGAAGTGGTTCAGTGAATCGTCTCAGTGCAATGTTTTAAGATCGGGCTAATCTAAATCTGGAGTGAATTGTTTGCAATTAATCTGATTTTTCTAAACGATTTATTTATTACTCTCTTGTGCAACCCTTCATTGTCGCGATGGAATCTTCTTCAACACGCACTAAGTTTAAATTATTTTAACAACAGTACACTCATTATGTTAATTCAACTAATAAAAAAGAGAGAAAAGCCGCAATATGTGAGCATCACATAACGTACCTAAATGAGTTTTACTTGCACGAGAAGCCACTTAAATCGTGAACAATTAGTATGTTAATTTAAGTGGATTATATAATAAGTTCTTCTAATTTGGATTTTTGCTCGTTGCATTCAATTGAGTGAAACGGAATGAAACCTAATTTTAACTTTAGTTAACTAGAATTCAATTATACTACAAATCGAAAGAACTTCGATATAAATCACTGATGATGCGATCCAGTAAGACGTCAGATATTTTATATTAAGTATACCTATAACTAACGACATGCGTTTAAGTTTTTATGAGGTAAATAATCCGGTAAGCAAGACTTAATTTACTAAACTGCAGATACTTTCTCATAAAAGCAGTGGGTAGAGTTGCGAACCTTATAATTTTGCTATTTAATGAGCTACTTTGTTATGTAGCTTACATTAAATTATGTTAAAATCGTTGTGTTCTCAAGTTTACTAGTAAAGTAAAGTAATTACAGTCAAACCTGTTCTCCAAATTTGCTATAAGTTATGTCATTTTTTAGAACTGTTATTCTTTTTTCTTTGATTAGTTCGAAGGTTTCTATAACTCTATAAGTCCAATTCTCCAATGTACAGTCACTTGTTGAACGTAAACTCAATTTAGTTTTCAATTTTGTATACCTATACAAAATATATACCTCATATCAATTATCCAATAAAAATATGGATTGCAAGTTAAACATTTAATTTAAGTATCAAAAGTAGATTTTGTCGTTTTACTAATCCATTTTACAATTACGGAGTCCTTATAAATTGAACTCTAGAGATAAAATTCTTCCTCAAATCTTCTTTTTAATGAAGGATTGCGTTCAAACTAACAGAGCTGTCTTTTGAGCAAAATGTGCTTAATATTCCATGAAAAAATAATGAGCAATATTATACTTCTTTGTTAAGACATGCAAATTTTAAAGCTTAAGTAGGTAGGTAGGTAGCTACTCAAAAAACATTGTTTTGTGTATTAATTAATTGTTCTGTTTATTTCTTCAGACAACTCGTATATCAAGAATATAATTACAGTTTTTTTTTCATCAGGTCCCGTATTTAAGGTACACTGAATAAGAGGAAATAATACGAAAATAGCCATACCTCATATAAAATGAGTTAAAAAAATATATCAATAAACAGATATGCAAAAAATTATTTTATTTAAATAAATTAATTAAGTAAATAATATTTCTTCTAAAAACAACAGAATCATAACACCAAACTTTTTCGTTTGTGGATGGTAAAATCTTCTTACTTTTAAATTTAATTATTATTTCAACACTGAAATCAAAGCGTTTTGGTTATACTATTGATCAAACCTGCGTACGTTTCGTTTTCTACTTTTGAGGCTATGATTACCTTTTGCTAAAGAAAATTAGTATACGTTAAGAATTTTTTATTAGTTAAACCAGCAAACAAATCTAGAAAAACGCAATATGAGCAGAAAACTATAGGCCTTAACTTATTATATAAAAAGTAAGAACTACATCCTTTTGTAACTGAAGACGTAGAAAAAAACCCTAATTTTCAAAATTTATCTACGGGTTCCACCAGGAACATCTCACTTTTTTTCAATTCAAAAATACATATTGGTTTGGCGGGTGCCAAAATCGTCTCACGCAGTGTAATTATTGTTTTTCTCTTTCAATTTTCTTGGCATTAAATAAATTTCTCACTCGAATTGGGTATAAGAAAGGTTTTTTTAATTCTAAGCGTCTAAATTTGCAATCTGTTAACCCCAAAAAATTCAGATGTCTTGTTTTTCTACAGGTTTGAAGTGTATGGATTAATTAATTATTTCAGGACGAAATTTCTAACTCGCATTGTAATTTAATCATAAAATCAAAAAACTATGTTTCATATTATTTCACAAAATCCTTATTTGCATGTTGGATGTTATGTTGTACTTAGTGACAAATGATGAGCAATGATAAGGCGTAAAAGTCGGTTGCAAAATGCTCAGTGTGTGATGGATGTGTAACAGCGTTGTCCACATCTTGTAATATTGATAAAACGCTGACAATTCCAACAACTCGAAAAAAGCGGAATACACGTGAGCCGCTGTTAGTTGACTGTATAAGGGGAATAAATTACGGGACGGATGAGAAACTTTTAGGCATGGAGGCATCACGATAGCAGACTTCAAACAATTTTAATGTTATTTGCATAAACCTCAAATTACGCAAGTGAAGCGTATGCAAACTCTTAGTTCCATTCGCAGATTACGAAAAATTGGAGATGCATCCGCTTCAATGAATTTCCCAAGCAAAATATTTATCTAAGAAAAATGCCTGGCATTATAAATAAGTTACGTAACTTATTTTTAAGCCGTCGAGACTTGCACTTTTCGAGGATAATATTTCAAAATTATAACAAACTCACTTGGGTAAGATAGTGCAATAGCATCATGATTAATTTCACGTATTTTTCACTCTATACTCAATTTAGAGGATTGACAAAACATTTTGTTTTACTTAATAGATCAGTGTGTCAAGATTTCCCAAGATGTTACTGCATACCTATCTCCTTTTTAATATTATCCATTTAAGTCAAAATTAATTTCACTGAAAAAATTGTGGAACAGAAGCCACTCACGGGACAGCAATTTGATTAAGCAAATTTTTCCAACAAATACATAATTTCTATTTTATTTTATGAAAACGTGGGTTGCACTTTACATCATTTTTGCCTTGTAATTGCTTTAGAAAGAACTGAAACCGTCTCAACTAAATCAGATTGCGCAGAAATGGGCACAGTTTCGTTAGAAATAATAAATCAGCGTAGGTGCACACAATGGTACATAACATGCAAATACAAGATGTGAATTGTTCATTAACTCAACTCCTAAGACGTGTGTATTACGATTAGTATTTAGAAATAAATTGCCATTAATTAAAGTTCTTTGTAGTTGACTTGCTTACATAATTATATTTTATGTAAACTTGCTCATTGTTGAAAACAAAGAATTACTGTTGAAAATGTTCCACACTTCCGTATTACTTGGTATGAAATTAATACCTATGGTGAGAACATTGATACAACAAAATTGTCAATTAGCTAGCAGGTACTTTATAGTTATGATAGAATATCTCACGGTAATAATAAGCTGTTAGCATCATTGTTAAGAAATGAAGCCATCTGACAGACGCTACCTGATGCTACAAGCATGCAATTTTAATTCAAACAAAGTCATTAAATCGCAAAACCTCACTTGTTACACGTTGCGAATTTATTCGAAAAATTTCACAAATTGCCTGAAATGATTTATGATATTAAATTAGGTATAAGAGAGATCACGAGCGTAAAAGTTCGTTGTCTTGAAATGTCCAAATTTAAATTGTTAAGTTTTACAAAAGATAGGCAAGGTTATAGCTTTTGTATCACTCAACCAATCTTGAAAAATGTGGCTTTAATCCGCCATAATTTACCATAAATGACACGCCAACTGAATCAATTTTTTAAAAGCAATTAAATAACTATGTGAAAGACATGAAAACTGTTAATTTGAGAGTTGAGTAATTGAAAACACTGCTTAATTCATCAATTTGTTGGACAATGAACTTGATTTTAGTATTATTATTATTTTTTAACGAAGTGTAAAATCGAAATTGAATTCAACGTTTTTACCAACAGGTCAAGTGGCAGAGCCAAGCCTGAAATATGCAACATTTATGGCTACCAGAAGTACTAACACGACACTGAATTTAATTTAATTGTCATGGGTTGACAATAAATCACGCAATAAATTTAACATCATTATTTACAACAGGAATTTGTCAATCTTTGAGGAAGAAATTGTTAGTTAATTGAATAAATTTCGCAATGAATAAACGAATGTTGCAAGAGGTGTTTGCCAGGTATTAACTATAACAAAATGAATAACAATAATTGTGATCACTTGTTAAATTGCCGAGGCCATAGCTGGTGCAAGCGCCCATTAAAAGCCAACAAATATAGAAGAACAAATTCCTGTTTTAAAAATCTGATACCATCAGTGCCAAATGTGGTATGTTCACGGATGCAGTTTTCATCATTTGCCATTAGTCATGTTGTTGCACTTTAACACAATAAAGTGCCGACACATTATAGGCGTTATAAATATGTGCATATAAATAACATAACCTGGGTGGCAAAGAATCGCTGGTAGTTAGAAATATATCTGATTGCATAATCTGAGCATATTTTATGCACGGTTTATTAAAGAAAAAATGTTAATTACTTTAACGATAAATTATGCTCTAATTAAACTCAGACTAAATTTATTAGGTTATTATATCTAGATGAGATGCGTTAATCTTAAAGTTGTTAATAAAATTAAAGTCAAGTTTAACAGTGTCATTACGTTGTTTTATTACTTGGGGCAGGGACAACCAGAAGGGTAGTTTATTATAATTAATGATGAGTGATGTGGCTTCTAGTAGTACATTACAGAAGCTATTTATTTATTTTTCTCAGACTTGTACAAATTGCTACGATTAATCAACTTTAATTTGCGAGAGAATTTTATTTTGTTAATAAAATTTTAATTTAATTTTCGCTGTCTAGGAACGCAACCGTTAATTAACAAACAGGTAAATATTATTGCACTTACAATTATGGAGCTTATTCAATCTGTTTTTCTCGTTTCACAAAGATCGATAATGAGTGAAGCAATGTTGTTTGTAAGTTGGAATAAATTAATAGGAAGGTACGGTTAATATGTAATGTAAGATTGCCTCAAATGAAAGTCATCTTCGAAGTTTGGAGCTTATAAACAATTATGGCTTGGGCAATGGATGCAAGAACAAGTAATTTATCCGTATCGTATTGCATCTTATTAAAACACTAAGGGCAAATTAAATTATCACATTAGAGTGGAGGTGCAATTAATGATTTTTAATGCCATTATTTATTGCTCTAATTACAAAAGAGCATCCTTGGGAAGTGGGTGGTGAATTTCTTTGAGCAGTCGTGATGAGACTTTCATTGCAACAAATATGGAGTGAAAAAAATGGCCGTTTCATTTCTCCCGTGTTTGCATGCCCGGATCATAAGACGCAACAACACGACCTAGATGTTTTCAGGAATTATTTACATTTTACGATTTATTTAATGAAACTGTACCTTGATCTGCTTATGAAACTGTTGCAATTTATCATGAAATCTCTTTTCTTGTGCCAAAGGTGTGAAGGTTCAGCTTCATCTTAATGAAGGTAAAAACCATTTAAAACATTTAGTTCTCATTGTTGGCTTATTGCAAATTCATAATCTCGGAGCGAAAATAAACCGACTTAATTAAGTGCGTTTGTGTTTAGGCGAGACCTGTAATTGCCAATTGGGCAATTTCCCGATACACTTCAGACCAGTGAGTAACAATGACATCTCCGAACGTCTGTCATGTCTTTCCTAATCGTGTTTCGCCTTGGAATGTCTTCAGGATGCGAGAACGTTGAACTGATTTCTCCGAATTGTCCTTGCCATAATCCATCAAAACACTCTTGCTGTAATTTTAAATGTTCAAGCATCATTTTTCACGCGGCATTTCCGTCCAACTAATTGTTACAAATCTTACAAATGTATGTAATAGAACAATCGTGACTTAAAATCAGTGTCGATTGTCGCAACCGTTTGATTTTATTAACTTATCATTTACAAATTACTACAAATACTTTGTTCACGTTTTTTGCCTTGATCTTTGCTTTAATCTGCTATGTGTATCAGACAAATGTCGCATTGAAATGTGTGTAAAGTATGTACTTGTGCTCAATTTCTTACGTGTGCAACAATAGAATGATGATAATAGCTATGTGTAGCACCTCGGGCCCACCCAAATATTTCCCTTTGCTCTTTTTGTCTTTCAAATAATTGGGGAAGCCGCAGTCTTGACAGTGACGGAAATACGTCCACTATTACTTTAATAAGACAGGTTGCAAAACGACCCGGAGGTGAGCGAATTACCTGATCTATACCTATAAGCTGTAGCAATAATTTAACGACCTGGAGTAGTACAAAGAGAACTGCCCGGATTTAGCAAAAATGGATGATAAAATCTTTTCGTATTTATGGGAGATCCAAGGATTTATCTTTTCATAAAAGGGATATTGCATATGCAGTGTTAGTCAGACTCGTAAAGTCTGTTTTATGGCTGGAACATGCTGATAGAAAGGTTTTAAATAATGCAATTATCTTTGCTGGCAGATTTTTAACTATGAAGCTAAGCTTTTCCCAAGCTCAACACCAAATTGAAATCTTTTTTGTGTTCGGATGGCAAATTATACAGCACCAAAATTACAGTCGTAATCAAATTTCGTGCAAAATTACTCCTAAATATACGATAGAATTAAATAGATTACCGATTGATCAATATTATTAGATCATTTTTATCCGAACAACCTTGAGTGAAACTGCACTTCGTAATAATGGGATGAGCTGAGATCAAATTTGAAGAGTGGAGTACCAACACTCAATTCCTTAATCGTCTATAACAACTTTCAGTTTCCTTTGAACCAGACGCTTTGTGAGGTAACGCAGAATAATTAAACAGGCGATTGTTTTAGATTTAATATATTACATCAAATGCAAAAAGGTCAAGTTTATAATTTCAAGTTTACTCAAGTTCGCCTACAAAGTGAAGATTCACGCTTTCGACACGAATTAAGTTGTAGAATTCCAATTTTAATCAATACTCAAATTTTCTTCTGTTGTCTCATTGCCACACGATTTGAAGTTGCAAATTGTGTTGTGTAACTGCTATACATTCGAGGGTAACACAATGAGGCACTTGCAAAATAGCAGCTTTCAGAACTTCTTTTGCATTATGTATCGGTTCCTTTCATTTTGCTAAACATTTTGACAATGATGATTTTTAAGGGAATAGTTTCGAAACGCATTCACATTTCCAGGTTATACCACACAAACCGCTTTGTAATAATTACCTTAATAACTTTTAA
Source organism: Tribolium freemani (assembly GCA_939628115.1). NCBI lineage: Eukaryota > Metazoa > Arthropoda > Insecta > Coleoptera > Tenebrionidae > Tribolium > Tribolium freemani. Next base: position 9,214,568 of record OW626785.1, on the reverse strand, counting down.
ACGTAACTGGATTTCATTTAATTTATTGCCTTATATTTTTAAAGACTTAATAACCGTGCAATATTGAACTATAAAAAAATAAGTACTTTCACTTGTAAATTCGCTAGTGATGCTACATATTACGTAGGAGATATGTAACAACGAGGTCATCTATTACCTTATTATTTCACTCTTAGCTCTCGAACAATGAACTGACGACCAGGCACTAAATCTAGCAAATCGGGTTTTATTCTGCTAATTGGAAAAATTGTTCTTTTGTGTAAAATCGTGTTTAATGACCATCTTGACTGTATCAGTGATGTAATTGCAAATTTTTCTAATACTGCACCTTGCTCTTCCATTTTCGAGCATTTGTAGAAATAAATCAATCCAATGACTTTATTCTTGCCTCAGAAATAAAAAATACCCAAGTCACTAACACTTACCGTACAAGGTAACTTTAACTCATGCTATTAAATCTTAAAATAATAGGTATTTAATTACGTTTTACTGCATTCTCATTTAAATACTCACACCCACATGCGACTTATTGCAAATCGGATACCAGAACTAATGAAGTACAAATAAGAATGTGGTACATTTTGCCGAGGGCTAGATGTATGTTAATTTATTATGGGCCGCATCACCCACTAAATCTTCAAGGGTTTCTCAAAATGGATACACTAGACCACAGGAAACATTAATCATTTAAAGGTGGACTTTAGCATTTATACAAATAATTAGCGTGTATGAAGCGTAAAACGTTCTATGTAATTAATTTTTTGAATAGAAATGCATTATTTAGTTTGGATGGGTTGTAGGATTAACGAAATGTGGGTTTTACAAATTATTTTTTCTCGACTCAATCACAAATGGAAAACAAACAATTATCAAACAGAGAAAATAATAATTTCAATAGAGGGTTAAAATGTTGAACACCACAATAATTTGGCAATAAGAGTGACGCAAGCAATCTTATTAGAATCATCACAGGATGTTGCATAAATGATTAACTTAATACAAGCACGTTTCCAATCACATTTTCAAATTTCTGATAGTTGCCGGTTTTCATTTAATAATAATTACTACTTTCCCATAAATCATTGCTTACTCTAATTTCAACTGACAGATACTTTTGTCAAGAAAGGTGATTGTGTAAAAAGGAAGCAATAAACTAATGATACCCTGAATTAAAAATTGGGAACAATAAACTTAAATGGAGATGGACTTACATTTAGTCGAACCGGATACGGAAAAGGTCAATTGTTGTATTGGTATTAACCAATGATTGTGGAATTGCACAAAATTAATCAATGAAAGTTGTTTAGGTCAGTAGCGAGGTCAGAAATATTCTTCCTTATTGGACAGATTTTAAAGTGACAATAACTTACAAATGTTTACTATGTTTGCAATTTATACGTCTTGTGCAATTTTAGATTACTGGCAATTCTGTTAATGTATTAATGGTATTTTATTTAACCAACGATGTGTATGAGAAACTTTAGAAGACCATTTGGACAATCAAAAAATGTTGCATAAAGAAGAGCACTTAAATAATGATGTAACAACCTTAGGGAATATTTCGTTTTAATATCCAAATTATTAGCATGACTAAATTAACAAAATTTCTTTTTGTTTCCCTCGAAATTCGAAATCGTGTGCACTTATTGATTTTTTCCAGACAATTTACTCCTCGAAACCGCTCAAGCAGAGCAAACTCGGGCAGATATTGTCTTTAAATGTCGAAGTTCCTAGTGTAGTTTAATGCTTTTTAAAATAGCAAAACTAATTAATCGAGTACATCAGCTTTGTGCATTAATCAACACGACGCATAAATTACGGTCTTTAAAATTGTATTATTCCTGCAACTACGGCTAATAAAATTATTGTAATGATCGTTTATTACGGCATTAAATAAGCATTAAATAAGTTCTTACGTACAAAACTATGATTAGAGTTGCCATTAATTAATCACAATCTACAGCTCGCGCCTAAATAATGCGTTAGCATTTTAAAATGTTTATTTATGTATAAATTAGACATAAATCAGAATGTTGATAAATATGCGAGAGCGGTTATTGAAGACCATAAAAAATGTAAAATAGAATTTTCTTACGAAAAGTGTATTATTACGCATCCAAGCCTCTATTACGTACCGACAACGATAAATTTTAAATGCCTGTTTATGATATAAGAGGCGTTTAAACGTTTATTCATTGGTAAAAGATGGGTTTGAATTTTCAGTCAAGAACCAACAAAATTCTTCGACGTTTGCGATACGTTGGAACGTGGTTCGAAAATGATTCGTACGATTTATACTTTATGTATGCAGTTTTGCTCAACATTTACTACAATTTGCATAACATTGCCCAAACAATGAATGTGTTTTATCACTTGGACGATATTGAAGAATGGTCATCATCCGGACTGTTAACCCTAACAACACTATTGACAAATTTTAAGGCCTATTGTCTTCTTAAGAACAAAAACCGCATTCTGAAGCTTAATAAAATGGTAACACAGTCGGTTTTTCAGCCGAAAAATGACCACCAGATGAAAACAGCAACTGATACGTTTAAAATTTTCGACACTATGTATTCGTTGCATTCGAGTGGACCGACTTTAACCGTTGTTTTTTTTTCTCTTTACTCTCTGGCAGAACTGAAAAATAGAAAATTGCCATTTAACGCTTGGTATCCCTACGATTTTAAGAAATCTCCGAACTTTGAATTGACTTATTTTTTCCAATTTACCGCCTGTATGATTCAGGCCCTTATTCACATAAACATTGATTCTTTGGCTTTCAATTTCATTGCGATTCTGGTCATACAACTTGACTTTTTGGCAGATAATTTAAGAAACATGTGCCAAAAGGCTGAAAGTATGAGTCAAAATCTGTTGGATTGTATACATCATCACAAGGAGATTTTGGCGTAAGTTTAACGTTGCATTAGGGCAAGTTTACCAAGATAATTCACTTTTGTAGTTGTCGTAATGAACTGTATCACATTTTGAATGTTAATTTATTCGGACAGTTTATATTAAGCACGACTGCTCTCTGTATGACTTTTCTTCAAATGACTGTTGTTAATCCGACAAGTACACATTTTATCGCCATTTTGGTTTATGGAATGGCTCTTTTGGTCGAATTGTTAATGTTTTGTTGGTGGGGAAATGAATTAATAATAAAAGTAAGAAGAGTAGATTAGATCTAATTCTAACGACCTTACCATAATAACAATTGCTTTGATTATACTTGAACTGACTTAATTAACAAGTTAATAGACAATTCGTAATTACACATTACAAATATTACAATATGAATGGTATTTCAGAGTCAATTAATACCCCAGGCAGCATTTGAGAGTAACTGGATGGAAGGTTCGGTATCTTTTCAAAAAAATTTAGTGTTCTTCATTTGCCGGACCCAAAAAGAGATGATGTTATATGCAATTGATTTTTTCAAAATTTCTTTAAACACTTTTATTCTTGTAAGTACGAGTCTAGTGCATGTGGTTTATTAAGTTTTGCTTTTGCAGATTATCAAAAACTCTTATTCCTTTTATTGTGTCTTGAGTCACACTGGTGCCTCCAGGGTTAAATTTTAATTGTAGTTCTCCTCAAGCAAAACTATTTTATAGTCTTATTGACTAATGTTTCGTCATGAAATAACAATCAGTGATGTTGGTTTCCGTCGAAAGCAACTCGACTATCTCCTTAAAATCAGTAGTCAAGTCTCTAAATGATACTTCACGTAGTTGATGATTGTCTCCTGTAATATCCACATCGTGTCTTCACTTATTGGAATGGTTTAAGCGTGAATGCATTTTGCTGGTAAAATAGACGAGTCTTGAGAAACAACGATAAGATAAAAATTTTGAAATTGCCAAGAAAATGCATTAATAAACCGCTTTTTTACATCATTTTATTTTCTCGTGATTAACAAACATAACACGTAAATTTATAATTGGTAAACCGGTCGAAGGAATTTCATTTAATATTTATTGCAGGCATCGTTACTTGTTATAAATACACCTGCACAAAAATCTTACCAACTTTTAGAAAACTGAAATGTTCCCCAGCATCCAGGAATGTCATGCGAATATTTTCATTGAAGAAATATGCAAGTTATTTAAATTTCAGCACCGTGTTAATCACTGTTTGATGTCTTTATTGGAATAAGCGGCAATTAAAGGACATTATGTAAGAATGTTTGGTATTATCCGCCGCTTTTGTTAAATTTTTCAAGAGTTATTTAATGCTAGTATAATTACGTATAATCAATTAAGAACAAGTATATGTGAACAAATTGAAAGCGCTAATTATCATAGAATCTCAAATAGCTAAACGAATTCCTGGCAAATTATTCAAATTATTATTTACCAAAAATGGCACCGAAGAAGATAGAGTTGTTTATGCTAAATGGCAAAAAGATGAAAGTAAAACTTCAGTTCCTGCAGACAAGCATCTCGCAAAATCTTAATTAAAATCTACTCCCGATTGCAAAAAACAGTTAACTATTATTACATTTATCTAAGACGGTGATGAGTTACGATTATTTTTTTAAATTAATGTATCAGTAGTAAATTCCTGTCCGCCAGTCATTAATTATCTTCAAATAAAACATAATTACTGTTTGGCTTTAATGGTTTCGATCGCAAGAACCTTAAATCTCTTACGGTTGGAAATTTCAGACCATATAGATATTACTTTAGAGGAAAAATTGCACCTCTGAGTACCGATTTTGCAATAATCGTGTCTAGTGCAAAGTAGATTAGGCATTTTGTGTTTATCTAGGTCGGATCTAATTGACTGTAATTAATTAAAGATGTTATAAAAACCGTAGCTAAAATAAAACTTTCAATCATCATGTGTCTATGACAAGCAATTTAATTGCAAATGACCATTAAATTGCCGCTTATAGTGCTAATAGTTTAAATTGTATCTAATTAAGATTTTTTCATTCAAGATTAGACCACACTAAATATCAAACAATCATGTCATTGCCTTTCATTTTTACGCAAATTGTGTGTATCATGAATTACGTTTAAATGTAGCAGTATTGATTTATAGTTTAATTAATCTGAACAGATGTTATTTTAATATAAATTGTAGCCATTGCAACTTTAACAAGATGCATTATAAATCTAGTAAATGAACACCGTATTAATCATTCGGCAGCGTCTAAAACAAATAATTAATTTTTACAATAAAGAGTGATGCAACAAGAAGTTAATTTAAGGACTTGTACTACATTTGTAGTAAAAGAAGCGCCATAAAAACGTTCACTAAAGCACCCTCTTGCCAATATCTAACCATGGTAACGTAAAGATTACACAAAATGAATGTATCTGCTTCGCTGCGCTGTGTGGTATTATGTTCGTTATTATGAATTACTTGGTGTACGATAGGATTCACTTAAGCAAGAGAAGGTGATGCAACTATTTTGGTTTAAAGTGTTTTACTCGTGCATTCAAAATGATTGTTGTTGGATGGATTCTTAAACCAATAAAATTAACAAATCTTTATAGATTAATTAATTCAGTTTGACTTGGACCGTTAAATAGGCGTTTTGCAACGAATGAGTTTTCACAAAAAAATTGTAGGTAAGTTTTTAAAGAGATGAATGAAAGGAAATTAAATAAATGACTAATGAAACAGTTTTCTATTTAAATGTGGTGTTAAAAGCTTTGAACCGCCGCTCTATTTGATTTTTGCTATTAGGACATCAGCAACCTGTTAATCTTGAAATGTGTATGATTTATACAACATTTAGTTACAGTCAAATTTTAATGCGCTTTCTGTAAACCGACTCTTAATTTAAGAAAATCGTTTGTATTTTGCCCAGCTATATTATTTAAATTAATTCGAGCTTCTCTTTTCTCTGCAGATCATCTGCGTGAACAAAAAATTAATAAACTCTTGATCTGTAATTTACACATCAAGGTGTTTACATTGGACTACCTTTTTCGTAAATTAATTACTTATAATAACGGAATAGCGGAAAAAATCTTGTTTATTATACGAATTAAAAAATATATTTCGAGTTTGCATAAATTTAGATTTGTGCTTGTAGACATTAGGTATTCAAATTATTCTTAGGAAATAATTATATAAACAGTGTCTTATCCCATCTTGTAAGCATGAGTATGAGCTACATTATCTAGATTGCGGCCGAGGTCGTGTTCGTAATTTTTATTTGGTTACCCACTCTGTATTTAGTAATGAAGGATTATTAAATGGTTGTCACTGTCATTGTCAACTTTTAATTGCATACTGCATTGATTGAGTTCACTTCTATGAATCAATAACACACTCAAAAATCATGGAGTTCGATAAGACAACAGACAGCTAATGAACATTGATGCGTGCTTGATTGCAACTCTGTACCTTACCTATGCACTCTGTTTGCTTTCTCTAATTAACGGTGGCATAATTTCGTGGTTTTGTTTGTACGTAGGTAACAGATATTTCACTTGTGATCTCCGAAAAATAATTGCAATCAGATGGTATTCTTTTACACGCACACGGGTTAATTAATTAAAGACAGAAACACCATTAGATAATAAACTTTATTTTACAAAGTGTATTGATACAGTATATACAGCGTAAAAGTGTGCTAATAAAATGCAGAGGTATCTAAATGAAACTGTAATAAGTTAACAATCAATGAGTCAATTTCCTTAAAACGAAGCAGTCGTCATAGTGTACTACATGGGATGAAAAATGATTAAATGGTCTATGTAAATTATATTTCTTCTAAAATGAATAAAAAATTGCTTTAGCAGATTTTCAATTCATTGATCAGTTGTAGTAATCTTTTAGAAAATAATAAATCTGAACACTTAATACGGCCCTGATCCTCCGTTACCCCCTTGTGGGCCACCGGAAGGATATCCCCCATTTCCTCCTTGTGGGCCACCTGATGGATATCCTCCATTACTTCCCTGTGGGCCTCCTGAAGGATATCCTCCATTTCCCCCTTGTGGGCCTCCCGAGGGATATCCCCCATTACCTCCCTGAGGGCCACCAGACGGATACCCTCCGTTACCACCTTGTGGACCTCCAGAAGGGTATCCTCCATTACCGGCACCTCCTGGTCCGCCACTTGGGTAACCTCCATTGCCTCCGCCATTTCCCCCTGAAAGATTGGTACACATTGTAAAAATAATCGAGTTACGATGAACTTAAAAAATTAGTTCAGCGTTTAGTAAGCTCTTGTTAGTGTGCAATGTGATAGCGAAACCCTCAGCATTTTTTAAATTTAGCTACCTTCATAACTGATTTTTGGTTTATATCCTTCGGAATCCGCCTCATATTGCACAACTTGCTTCCTGCCATCCGGCAGCAAAACGTTGTACTCGCCTGTCGCTTTATCTCCATCTCTTGACTCCTGATGTCCAAAATGTGTATTGTGCTCGTCATCATCTACTTGATATTCGAATTCGTATTTCGCCGGTTCCTACAAACGAAACTGTAAATAATAAATCTGTTATAAATGAGTTATGCTTACTGTGCTTTCTTCTTCGCCACTATAACCACCGTTACCTCCAGGTCCTCCACTAGGATAACCACCAGCACCACCAGGTCCACCGCTCGGGTAACCACCATTTCCACCCTGAGAAGGGGGAAGATAAGAACCGCCCGGTCTTTGACCGTTATGACCTCCTCCATTTCCTTGACCTTTATACAATCATTCTTAAATTCCAAGTGAGAGTTTAGTAAACTTACCAGGAACTCCATATGTTGAACTTGGGCCCCCATTAGCAGAACCACCCCCAAAACCGTTTCCTCCTTGTCCCGGTGCACCATACGTAGAACTAGGTCTTCCTCCATTTTGACCACCTCCAAAGCCATTCCCTCCTTGTCCCGGGGGACCATATGTCGAACTAGGTTTGCCTCCATTTTGACCACCTCCAAAACCATTTCCTCCTTGTCCAGGTGGACCATAAGTAGAACTTGGTCTTCCTCCATTTTGACCACCTCCAAAACCATTTCCTCCTTGTCCTGGGGGACCATATGTCGAACTGGGTTTGCCTCCATTTTGACCACCTCCAAAACCATTTCCTCCTTGTCCAGGTGGACCATACGTAGAACTTGGTCTTCCTCCATTTTGACCACCTCCAAAACCATTTCCTCCTTGTCCAGGTGGACCATATGTAGAACTTGGTCTTCCTCCATTTTGACCACCTCCAAAACCATTTCCTCCTTGTCCAGGTGGACCATATGTAGAACTTGGTCTTCCACCATTTTGACCACCTCCAAAACCATTTCCTCCTTGTCCAGGTGGACCATATGTAGAACTTGGTCTTCCACCATTTTGACCACCTCCAAAACCGTTCCCTCCTTGTCCGGGTGGACCATACGTAGAACTAGGTCTTCCTCCATTTTGACCACCTCCAAAACCATTTCCTCCCTGACCAGGTGGACCATAGGTAGAACTTGGCCTTCCTCCATTTTGACCACCATTTCCTCCCTGTCCTGGAGGACCATATGTAACTCCAGGTCTTCCAGCACCTCCATTTCCCCCACCACCATTTTGCCCAGGTGGTAAGTAGCTGGTACCAGGTCTTTGATCACTATCAGGGTGCCTTCCACCGAAACCACCATTGCCTCCTTGGGAAGGTGGGTGCCCACCATTGCCCCCACCACCTAAGGGAGTTCCTGGTTGAAAACCAGGAGGTCCATATGTTGAACTTGGGCCGCCATCTTTATTATTATAATAAAATAATAAACGCAAAATTTGTTATTAAACACTTACTTTGACTTGGTGGCAGATATGAGTTAACAGGTGGTTCGGCTCTTACTAATGCGCTCCACGTCAAGACTAATACTAAAAAGTGCTGAAACACCAATTTTAAATTTGGAAACGTAACATGGAAAAGGGCTTACTTTGTCCATTGTTAGTTACCACACCACCTGTTCGTTAAATGTAACCATAAGTTAGTGAAGCTACTAGACTAGTGACAAAGCAGTGTGGACTATTGAATGAAAATGGTGAAGAATCCTCCGTTTATATACCTATTAAGTCGTGATTCACAATCATGTATTTAGTGCATCATCGCAACGGATCCAATTCTGCAATTTTTAGTCTCCTGTCGTATTTTTGCCTTGGAATCAACTATCGTACTACGAAAGTGTCACACGACACGCAACACCAAGATCTAAAATGCTCGATACTGCATTCTCTGTGTGCAAATCCATTATTTATTCATTTAAAAGTGTATCTTTTTTCAGCTGCAACGTGCAATATACGGCATACGAGTACGTGTTGGATCTGTGTGTCTCTGTCCATGAAGATGCTGTAAACTTGTCATTGCAGCAAATCGTGCAATTTACCATTGCGAGACGGATTTGCGAAAATGATGGTTTTGTCGGAATTTGAATTCAGAGCAAGGCTGGATGTTAATTGCCGATTTGCGGGATGATCCTACAAGTGATATTTGTTTACGCAAGTTTGCACTAGATGTCTATAAACGTTAGGCTACAGTTAATTTATGCAGTTGGCCAACCTCAGAGAAAAAAGTGTAATCAAGCCGTGCAAGGAATCAAGCTATGAATATTGGACCACCTGTTATTAATAAGTAATTTAAACCATAACACAAAGAGTGAATGATTAAAAGGAATCTACATGTAAATTAAGTAATTTATTCCTGACTGCAATCTACAATAGTAGTCCTACTCTGATAGGGCGAATGTATTGTCCGAACAAAATTCTACTACCTAAACCTAACAATAAATATTTTGTCAATTTACAATAATATATTTTCAACACTGCTTCAGGAAATTTTTAGTTTCTGATAATTGAAGAGATTTGAAAATGTCAAGTTGAAATTTTAATGAATAGATAATGCAGTAGTTTAAAAAATACTTTGTTTTTTAATTAAATGAATTGTTTGTTTTATTTGGAGACTTCCAAATGTTTATGAGCTTTTGCTGGATCATGTTAAGTCAGAGCAGGAAATTCTTTGATGCTCGCTATAATATGCATTTGGATCATTTACGTAAACCTCTTCAAGATAAGAATCTCTTTTCATGGAGCTTGGAGCGTAATAGTGTTACTGTTGTGGTAGACGGAATCGTGCCTGAAAGCGAGAGTCTTCTCTGATAGCAGATCTATATTTCACAAAGTTTTGTACCCAGTTTATCCATATTCACCGATATTCGTTGACAGATTATGCAATTTTAATTGATTCAGTAATGATAGGCTTAATTAATTTGATTCTTTATACGGGTTTTGGAACGTTGTTAATTACAACGGTTAATTAAGAGACAGTGATGAGCTAACAAGCCTTTATTTATGTGACATTTGAAAATATTTTAATTTGCTCCAGTCCGCTTCTGTAAATTATACCAATTGTTTTTGTAATTAATTTAGCAGCATTTTGCAATGAAATTGAAGAATGTAAGCTAGATTGTAACCGATTTTCATGTCGCTGGCGGTTCGAATATAATAAATCCACTTTGTACTTATTTTCTTTTTTTCATCCTTAATTTTGCCATTACACAATCAAGGTAAGAATTTATTGTGGACACGTACTATTGGTAAAACTAAATTCTTTTAATTACTTTGGGGGATTTAAAAAATAATTGCGACAGGACTTTTCAGTGTTTTTAATTGATTTAATTATAAACATCTGCTTTAGACTCACGGGATAAACATCTACCAACAAGGGCAAAAAAATTGCACATTGTTATACTTTCCGTATAAGTCTCATCTCATAAATGGAACAAAACGGATTCAAGCAATTTGTTCTTACTACTGTATTGCCCTTGATGTGTTTTAATATATTAATTTGAACAAATAATCGTAACATCTTTTATGTTAGACATAAAACATGTCAAGATTGAAGAAACACAGTTCTTCCATTACACTTGGAAGATCAATTTATTGCGATTTCTTAAGGAGTAAGGTTTTTGCAATGAGTAACAAATACCGCCCAATCAGTAATGCAAATTTATTTGTTAATTTATAAAAAACATAATTAATGTTTTGTTCTGTTCAACTTGACCTCCAATTGTGCCCCAGATTTTCAACCATCCTAGATCAATAAATAAAACGTTACGATGGTTAAATAACTATAATAACTTCGTGGTTGCTTGACCTGATAATTTATAATTAAATATCTCAAATCTCAAATCGTCTGAATCGTGAGCTATGTTGCCATAAATGTTCAAAGATCGTACTTTCGTGCTGGTGATCATTTAAATTATGCAGCAAAATAAGCAATATTTTACCTATTATAATTACTTCTGTTGACTTTGAAGGTTTGCCATCGTCATATGAAGCAGATGAAGCGTAGAACTGTTGCGTTAATATCAAAAGGATTAAATTGGTTTAGATGCGAACGGAAAGTTATAACAATTATAATAATTATTGCGATAATGGTCTCTTTATAGTGTGACAAGGTAAAATCATTTCAACAATACTATCAATTGTGAATCAACAGTTCCAGAAATTGAACAGATTTAGAATGAAACCTTAATTAAGCTACATATACAAAATAAATGTGTAATTACATACGAAATATTCTTTTAATAAAAACGAAAAATGTATAGATAGGTACTATTTATAACTACGCCTATTTGTACTATTTTCGTAGTTGCTATTTTAAAGAAGAAAAAAACATGAGACCTTCGACTAACTTCTTTTAAGATGCTTTTAAGTTGAATGCTAATTTCAAGAAATTCTAAGATAAATGAAATACATAGTTATGATCATTTAGGTTTTATCAAGACTTTAGACATCAAAAACCTGAACAGTAGATAATAAAAAAATTTATAGGAATATAAATTTACCAAACTACCTTCACATTTTGTTCACCTGATTTCCTTTTCTACTTTCATATTTTTTCCTCTGATTTTCTCATAATTTTCTCTCATTGTGCCTGAATGATTTTTTATGATTTCTTTGAGATTTCCTCTAATTTCTCCACTTTGGTAATCAGTGCACAAAAATGAGGAAACCTGGAAGAAATCAGGGAAAATCATAGGAAATTTTGAAGAAATATCTGGAGAAATTAGTGGCAACCATTCTTCTTCAAAAATCGGTAACTTTCTGGTTCTTGCACCTAAATTGCCATTACAATAAAAAATAATAAAAACTTGTAACTTAAAGCTTGAAAAGCTTGAAACATCTAGCTAACGAATAAACATTTTGAGGAAGAATAAAGCCCATACCTAATAATCTACAAACTTTTGTTTATTACATAATCACTTATCACTAGAGTCCGGATTTATATGTATTTACATCTTTTATTCCTTTATCCGTATGTAACTGGTGTTTTGCCCTTACATACGCTTAATTTTATTTCGCATATAACTTATGCACAGTTCTTTTTGCGCAAGCGTAAATGTTTTTTTAATGTCAAAACATGTAAATTAATAAAATTTCTAGTGACTACGCGCTTGAAAACTTACAGTCCATCCGGAATTAAAATCAATTGTCAACTTGTTTCAACGTTGGCAACTCCATTTAAAATTAGTCGTCCAGGCTTCGTTCCTCTGGCAATGTTGCAAGGTTCCAACATAATTTCAAAATTTTTGACATTGACAATTGATTTAAAAAACGAATGAGGAATATAACTCCGCAACACTGGTTTTGAGAAGGATAAAAATATTTTAGAAATTTTAAGAGGATCCGCAGTCGACAATATTGATTTGCATCCTACTGATATTGTTTTAATGAAGTGAGCACCCGTAACATCATGTGATGTAGAACGCTCATTTTCGATATATATATAAAAATATACTTACGGATAATAAGCGTTAGCGATTATCCATCGAACATTTAAATCAATTACTTGTACTTTATTGTAATCCTGAAAATTAATTCTGTTGTCTCTTGTTCTAAATATAAATATATTATACAATGTGTTTTTAAATGATTCTCATCTAGTCGTCTGTGAATTTCCCATGTAAAATCGGGAATGCCGCTTTATAGAACTAATGACAGGCATTTAGACACTGAATATTACCATTCTCCATTTATTAAGTCTCCAATTCGGAAATAAGCTTCGAGAATAAAAGTGTTTTCTTGCACAGTGTAACAATTTAGTTGCATTTTAACGAAATTTTTAAAATCAATTATTGACAATTTGTGAATTTCACAACTGACAGTTTTGACATTTATTGACAGAGAATTCAATTGAGCAGAGCGGCACAAATTTTTTTACATGTAAACCAATTTCAAAGTTAACTAGATGAGAATCATTTAAAAACACATTGTATTTTTATAATATAGTATAATATTTTTTCATATATTTTATTAAAAAAATGCATTTTATAGCCACATATTAACTGTTTCAAAACTATAAAAACGCCAACGTCGCATTTTACCGAATTATTTTTTTAAATAAGATTGATAAAATTCTAAAATAGTTATTAATGGTTAGATCTCTCATTGAAAGTATAAATTACAATAACTATTATTTTTTTGAAGTGCACGAATAATTTATAACAGCTAATTTTGAGAGAAAATGCGGCGTTGGCGTTTTTATAGTTCTGAAACAGCTAATATTAATCCATATTTTCATAGTTTTAACACGACCAACTGTATCAATCTCCGCTTGCTTCGCTTCTCTCGCTTATCTTCGATACGGCCATACCGCTCGGTTAAAAAACTGTTCCGATCTAGTAATCGAGATGGCGTTCGGCACGTGCTGCCCCCAAATTATTTGAAAATTCAAATTTGAAGGTATAAAATTCAAAAAAAAAATTTTCGAATTAGATGAAACTAATGAGTAATGACTAATGACACTAACAAGACAGGTAAATTATAACCTCGAATCACCACTCTGACTTCTGATCTGACGTCTGACATCATTTTAATTCACATACTTGTCACTTTCGTTTCCAAGGTCAAGAATTTGGTTTCTTATGGACAAATCGACAAGCGGTATGGCCGTATCGGAGAGAAGCGAAGCAAGCGGAGATTGATACAGTTGGTCATGGTTTTAACAAGTTTTACCGCATATATTGGTATATTTTTAGAGCATAAAAACAACTTATTTTACACTTTTTTAGCGCATATAAATCCGGACTCTACTTATCACCAATGGATGTTACTTTTTTTTACTTAGTAAAGAAAAAGATGAAGCATTTCATTTAAAAAAATTCAGTTATGAAGGTACTTAAAATTCTCTTAAGGTAAATTTGGTGTTTACCTTTTTTCGAAATTTGAAAACGGCAAGAGAAAGATCTAAGCTTTCTTCTTCAAATACTCAAATAATGTTCCAAAATATTTAAGAATGGTGTTTTGAAGAGGAAGATGCATATGCAAGAAAAAAATTATTATTAAAACGACTAAACTAGGCTGATGAAAACTCCCTTAGAATAACTCACATAAAACACAAGAGATAGCTTTTAATTTAAATAACAAAGTTGATACTTGAAAATAATTTTGTTGAACAGGAGATAACGATTATGGCTGGGAACAAATTTTTAAATAAATATATTATTATTTATTAGGTGAAACAGGTTATAGAATAAAGGACTCCTAAAAGAAGAATTCTTCTATCTTATCTTGAAAACAAGTCCATCATTAAAAAGATGTGAACAATTAATTAGGCATAAGTATGGGGGTTGGACCTAATTATTTTTTCTCAGAAGTTATCGATTGATTTTTGAACTCCAAACCTTTGATAAAGTTCCCTGAATCACTAAAGGCCGCACCACGTCCTTTCCCAAAACTTGCAAGTGCTAGACCTTACCAAATCGATAATATGAGCCAAGTTCACACCAATGCATATTTTATTACACAATACCGCATTCATTCACAAACCATCCGAACTAATTGTTTCCTGTACAGTTATACTAATTACTGTCAGACAGCGCCAAATGACGCCGCCAACATTCAATAAACCTTGCATTTCGCCAAACACACCTACACTGCATTTCATTATTTACCTCTTCTTATCTGTGTGAAAACAATGCCAGCCTTCAGGGCTAGACAAGGTTATCAGCATTGCCATTGAATTTTAATGAGAGCTACCCTTGAAGTGCACCACCTCAGGTGGGGAATTATCCCTACTAATACGCCACATATATAAAAAAACGTTTGCTCCTCATTAATCATAATCCAATTAGTCGCAACTACAAGCTAATTCAAGAATTCATAACATAGAAGTGTAGTTGAGTGATTTGGTATTTCCAAAATTTCGGAAAATTCAGTCGCAGTTCAAAATGCAAATTGAGTGCTCACTGATAATTATGTTAATGTGTGGAACAAATGCATTCAATAATTGTAAGTATATTAATATGTGGCCCGATTCCCTAGTTAAAACCATGTGAAGGTCTTTCAAATAATCAACGCACTTCTAAGACCAAGCAATTGCTTAATTTGCTGTTGCAGTTGCTGATGTCAAATGTGGTCGTAAATCAGCAAGAAGGGAAGGGAAGATCGTAGGAGGCACAGCTGCCGATAAAGGCGAGTTCCCTTGGCTGGTGTCTATAACAAGAAGAGGTGGCCACTTTTGTGGAGGAACTCTAATCAGCAACAGATTTATTCTCACAGCCGGTCATTGTCTCTGCACGTGAGTGTTTCAATTGCACCACCAACTGCATTGCCATTTGATGCGTTTCAGTGGAATCGGAACAGACACTGTCAAACCCACCCATATTAAAGTAACCATTGCACAGCACGACTTGACGAACAAATCCAGCGATGCTTACGAAATGACCCTAAAAGCCATATCGATTCATCCAGACTACACTTGCGGAAAAGTCAAAGACGACATCGCCATTCTAGAGCTGGACAACAAACTCGTTTGGTCCGATTCTGTTTCCCCAGCTTGTTTAGCAGCTTCCTCAGACGAAGACGATTACAAACCTATTGATGACCTGCCTGCTGTGGTTGCAGGTTGGGGGTGGACGAACGAAGATAGTTCCAAAGGAGGGCGCGCCAAAATCCTCCAGAAAGCCAAAGTGAATGTTATCAGAACGGAAAAGTGCAGACAGTGGTTTCAATCACAAGGGAAGAAGACCAAAATTCAAAACACGCAAATTTGTGCGGGGCATGAACAAGGGGGAATTGATGCTTGTTGGGTGAGTTGTTAAACATACACAAAGGGCTTTGTTTTATTTTTTGGACAGGCTGATAGTGGTGGCCCTTTGATGATTGAAACTGGGGCTGTGGACCAAATGATGGTTGTGGGAGTTGTTTCGACTGGAATTGGTTGCGCGAGACCATTCCTACCAGGGTTGTACACCAGGATTTCGGAGTATATTCCATGGGTTAGAGAGATTGTGAACAAATAAGTCTTAAGAAAAGTGCCGAAACACTTGCCATATAAATTGCCAAAAATTATTTATTGTATACTTTAAGTTGTTGCATGTTTACGCTGTGTTATTTATTTATTTTATTTATTAAATGTGTCCTTTTTGCATGTGTGCAGATAAATTCTTTCTATCCCTCTATGCTTTAAATAACTGCTAGACGATCAAAGACGAAGTCGAAGAATTTTAGAAGCTAGATCTCAAATGATCAATTAACTTTTGCTTCTGAAGCCTGTCCTAACTTAGACAAAGATCTTAGAAATGTTAGCGTCCCTATATCATTTGCTAAAATAGTAGGATGTTTTTTACACTGAAAAGTAACGATTAAGACATTACTTTTTAGACCTTAATATCAATTTTTTGCTTAAAGATCACTTTATTATTCGATGAATAATAAAATACTTGAAGATTTAATATCGTAAGTTCAGATTCTTTTGTAATCAATACAATAAATTTTATGGCGAATTCAAACTGATTTTAGGTCAATACGAATAAAATGTTTGTTCACTGTCAAATGGAAATGAAAGAAGAGAAGTGGTTTTTAATCTTAGTGTCTTTGAGACAGAAAGATGTTTTTTAACTTTTACAACTTTTACAAGCACTTTCAATTTTATCAATCAAAAAAAGGACAGGTCCAGTCAATGCAGTTGATGAGTTATACTTAATATAAGTTGTATTTATAAGAAATTTTGGGGAAAAGATCTCAGAATTCCCACGAGCCCCACTAGCCCAGTCAAATTAAACAAATCGGTGGAAAAAATTCCTAGAAAGTTGGATTTTTTTTAAACGCTTCGTTTACACTTGGGTAAGCATATATCAAAAGTCCCCGAGGGTGGGGGGCGAGCTCGAGGAGGGGGAGGGGGTTAAAGCTGTCTTTTTTTGGTTTTTTGCTTATATCTCGGAAACGGTCACTCCTCTCAATTTTCATCTTCTTACCAAAATTAAAGCTGATAAAATTTCCTACAAAATAGTCCTAAGCATTTTTGTTGTAGGACTAACCATAAGCGAATTATCGTTCTGGAAAGAAATAATCATTTAGAAAAATGTGATTTAAAACAAAATGTTTTGTGATTTGAAATGCTAACAATAAATTGAATTTATTGGATCTAAGAGGAGAAGAGGAGAGGCATGAGGGTCAATAAAGTCTTCAGAGTCGTCCTTATATGCTGCATTTTCGTCTTCAACCCAAAGATTGAAAACTAAATTACAGTCTTGTTCAGTACAATACTAATAGATAGATGATTTAATATGGATGTTTTGAATAAAACTTATAATAAACTGAATGTATTGAGTCCAAAAGTTCATTCTATGATATCTTCTGGGTCATCCCCACATGCTGAATTGTCGTCTTCAACTGGAGAGCCCGAGGAAAGAAAGTATTTTCCTCTTTCCTCCCTTATTTCCCTCTCTTAGCTTAGTTGGGGGACGCTTTACACACACTATTTCCATATAAATACTTATGATATACTAATGTTTAATAATGCAGTGTCATGTAGACACCAAATTTTAAAAGCTCGTAGCTCGCTTACGGTTAGTCCTACAACAAAAATGCATAGGACCATCATGTAGGAAATTTTATCAGCTTTAATTTTGATAAGAAGATAAAAATTGATAGGAGTGACTGTTTTTGAGATATAAGCAAAAAACCATAAAAAGAGAGCTTTAACCCCCTCCCCCTTCTCGAGCTCGCCCCCCACCCTCTGGGACTTTTGATATATGTTAACCCAAGTGTAAAGAAAGCGTTTAAAAAAATTCCAACTTTCTAGGAATTTTTTCCACCGATCGCCTTATTTTTGTCTAATTTGACTGGGCTACACTGAACAATAGTATAAAAAAAATTATTTAGATGTTTATGATAAAATGAGTGATGCGTTGAACGTTAAAATACATTGTATTTTCAAGAAATAGTGGAGAACAGATCTTCAATTTCACACGAGCTTCCATGCACTATGCAAAGATACTCATTTTTTCGTATAGGGCTTTTTATTTTTTAATCATCTAAAGGTGTCATAACTTTTTTATATTACGTTATTCATTCAGCCCTGTTCGTTTGGATTTATATATAAACACATAACACTTCACCAGTTTGTTTTTTTTTATTATGGTAATAAAATACGCATTTTCAGGAAACCATGTGTGAATTTATCGCCTTTGCAAAACAACAAATTAGAACAAGCTGACAGTTTTAGTTACACAGTTAGGCAACAAAGATGATGCTATTACTCATGTGAGAATATGCAGATATTTGATCCCACGTAAGGAAAGTAATAAACTAGGCGAAGTTGTAAAATGTACTTAAACCTTGATCTAGTAATTTCATGAGCATCTTTTGTAGAGTAGTTACGACATTGTGTTTTTTTTTTACAAATCACAAAGAAGTTATCTGACGTCAAACAGGCTCACTGCAATATACCTCTGACACTCATCAATCATAAATCTATTATAGATATCTTATGATCGAACAGTGATAGGTTTGTCAGGTGTGTTTGGGGTCACCGCCTCTTCCAACTTCTTGTGTGTAACAGAGGTGTTTTAGTGCGTGTTATAAGTGGTCAAATATGTTGTAAAAGCATTAACTTTTATTAACTGGTTTTAATATAGTGACTCATAAAAGTTAATAATCCAGTAAAAATATCTGTTCTAATTTTCTTATAAAAAAATATAAATTAAATGTAAATAAAATATAACGTTTATTATTAGATTATACAGGCTGTAAATGAAATAAGTACATTAATTTTAACTGGGAATAGAACTCGTCAAGACAAACAATTTTTCCTAATAACTTTTTTTCAAAACGTTTTAGTTTTTGAGTTAAGATTATTTTAAAATCTTACACAATTTTCTTACACGCCACTGGAAGCAAAGTTACCTAGTCGACAAAATTACCTTTTGAAACGGTTACCTTGGTTGCGGCTATTATTTATTGTTACTTTTCTTTGTTGGAGCATTTCATAAAAGGCTCGTCAATTTGTAGGGGGAAAAAATGATTTAAAAAAATGCGATTTTGAAAAAATGGTACATAGAAAAAGTGTTTGTCTTGATGAATTCTACCACTGGTTAAAGTTAATGTACTTATTTCGCTTACATCCTGTATACTGCTTAAATGAGTCAAAAGTAATTCCTTCAGTTCGAGATTTTTTATATTAAGATGTTATGGTGTAATAACCATTATGCGGTAACAAACTATTATTTCTTAAGAGATGTAATCATACAATTTGTACCAATTCCGGAACTTAATTTATGTCTTCGGGACATAAACATTAAGTACCTGATATGTGTTTTATGACTGTGCTAAAATTGATACTATTGTTGAAACCGTAATAACACGAGAATATGAAATTTTAATTGTTGATACATGAATAAATATTCACGTCCATTATCATTATCATTATCATTATCATTATACATTATCATTTATCAGTAACATCTCTTATTAATTTATATTGAAGAAAGTTGAGTCGTACGTTCTGATTAAAATTTTTTTGGGTACATAGTAAGGGTGCCGAAAAACTTTCTTCAAATAATTCTTCAAATTTTCTTGCGCTCTTGTGATCCTAACACACATTTTGGATTTAAATTTTTGCAATAGCAAAATTATTTACCACTACTAATTTCAAAATGGATTTTGGACCAGGATATCAGAAATGCTCAGATGTAAAAAATGTGTTCCTGTGATCCTGATACACATTTTGGTTTTACTTAATTCCAAAATTATTTTATTTAACTTTCATAAAGTTGGTTGCCTATACAAACTGTAAAAAATTGCAAAATTTTAGAAATAAAATTTGTAATAGGATTACAGGAACGCAAGATGGTCTTTGCAATTTTTTACCTTTTTGACATTCCTGTAATCCTGCTTCAAAATCTATTTTAAAATTTTGTAACTCTTAGAGGGTATTTGTAGGCAACTACCTATACAAGGATGTGTGTTGTGGGTTGTCTACCCTTTATTTTGAAATTTTAAGTTTTATAATAATTTCAAACAATAATCTGTATAAGATTACAGGAATGCGAAGTGGTCTTTACAGTTTTCTACTTCATGGCATTTTTGTGATCTTGCTCCAAAATCCATTACAATTATTTGTTTTTTAAATTTTGAGGTTACATCTATTGTGGTCCATCTATTAACGTTTCCGACAAGTACAATAACAAGTCTTCGTGCTTGGAAAGTTTCGTTGGTTTATGGTTTCGTCGTTGCCGACCAGTTTTTACATTGACATTTTCGTTGTTTACGCTCATGTGCTGAAAATTAGTGATTGAAATTACAGACACGTATTGTTTAAATTTATTGTTAAAACAAGTTCACTACATGCTTAACAACATCTAATTGCTCCTCCAGATATTATCTATTAGCTGTTTCAAAAGTATAAAAACGCCAACGTCACATTTTACCGAATTATTTTTTTAAATAAGATTGATAAAATTGTAAAATAGTTATTAATGATTAGATCTCTCATTGAAAGTACAAATTACATTACGAATAATTTTTTTGAAGTGCGTGAATAATTTATAATAGCTAATTTTGAGAGAAAATGCGACGTTGGCGTTTTTATAGTTTTGAAATACCTATTAGCTGTTTCAAAACTATAAAAACGCCAACGTCGCATTTTCTCTCAAAATTAGTTGTTATAAGTTATTCCTGCACTTCAAAAAATTAATAGCTAATGTAATTTATACTTTCAATGAGAGCTCTAACCATTAATAACTATTTTAGATTTTTATCAACTTTATTTAAAAAAATAATTCGGTAAAATGCGACGTTGGCGTTTTTATAGTTTTGAAACAGCTAATAGCTAATAGTAACAAAAATTTTGCCTCATGTCAAAACCTTAAATACTTTCGAAGTGGAAGTTTTATAGTTTTTTATTGTTTAAATTTGATATCTGGGAAGATTTCTCATCTGATATTTACGTGAACATAACATTATTTATTTAGTCTTCATATGGTGAAGTGTAAGGTATGTTTATAACCAAGATTTGGGGGTTTTTTAATTAAAAATGTATTATTATTGTGTGTTCCAGGAATGGTGGGGCGACAAAATCATATTGTTACAATGGAGACTAATTTTTTAAACGAAGCTAAGAAGTACTCCTGTGCCGAGTTGGTGGCACTAAGGGAGCATCTACTGACATGGCAGGACAAGTACAGAAGGTAATGCTCTAAAATAAAGCGTGAGTCTAAATTTTTGAGCAAGTCTTTTGTGGTAGATATTGATGCAACTACTTTTTTTATTATTTTACAATGTTTACTATTTACATTCGTGTGTACAATTACAAAGCAGATTTTCGCGAAATTTCCACATCATTCTTGGCCACTTTCTATTTAGTCACCATACTTGAACGGTGTGCCATAAAATGTGCACTTTTTAAGGTTGTATGATGTTCATAGACGAGTCCAAAGAGTAAACCAAGGTCTAGAAATAAGCTATTGAAATTAGTAGATGTGTGTGAGACTGAGAAAAGTACTTTAACTAAAGATTTAGCTCCATTTTCCCAAAAACTAACAGAGGCTAATCATGTCATTAAAAAATTAACAGAAGGCAAGAAGAAGAGAACAAGAATTAGTGAAGGCAAAGATGCCACAGAACTGTAATTTTTCCGAAATTTGCTAGATATAAGTACTCATTGTTATTTATTTTATTAATTTTGTTTTAAATAAACTGTTAAATGTGTTGTTACCTTTTATTTTTCTTCATAAACACCTTTTACTTTTCTGATCACCGGAAGGCAAAAAGATACTTCGGATATAAAATCGTAAATTTGAAAATATTATTAGGATGAGGATCACAGAAATGCAAATAGCTGTGCGAAAAGGTAGGCAACCCAAATACAAGCATATGTATAGCTGGTTGCATGCAAACACCGCTAAAAATTTCGTGACCTCTGCCCTAATACGAAATCCATTTTTAAAATTTTGCGAAAGTTTCCAAATTTGAAAAAAAAGTTGGTAGTTTTTGCAAAATTTTAAAAATGGATTTCGTATTAGGATTATAGGAACGCAAAGAGGAAAAAAGTCAAAGACCTCTTTGCGTTCCTGTGATCCTGATGCGAAATCCATTTTTAAATTTTGCGAAAATTTCTAAAATTGAAAAAAAGTTTGTAGTTTTTGAAATGATTCTGCAAAATTTTAAAAATGGATTTCGTATTAGAATCATAGGAACGCAAAGAGGTAAAAAAGTCAAAGACCTCTTTGCGTTCCTGTAATCCTGATACGAAATCCATTTTTAATGTATTGCAAAAATTTCTAAAATTGAAAAAAGTAGGTACCTAGTTAGTAAAATTATATTGCAAAATTTTAAAAATGGATTTCGTATCAGGATCATAGGAACGCAAAGAGGTAAAAAAGTCAAAGACCTCTTTGCGTTTCTGTAATCCTGATACGAAATCCATTTTTAATGTATTGCAAAAATTTCTAAAATTGAAAAAAGTAGGTACCTAGTTAGTAAAATTATATTGCAAAATTTTAAAAATGGATTTCGTGTCAGGATCATAGGAACGCAAAGAGGTAAAAAAGTCAAAGATCTTTTTGCGTTCCTGTGATCCTGATGCGAAATCCATTTTTAAAATTTTGCGAAAATTTCTAGAATTGAAAAAAAAGGTTGTAGTTTTTGAAACAATTTGCAAAATTTTAAAAATGGATTTCGTATCATGATCATAGGAACGCAAAGAGGTAAAAAAGTCAAAGACCTCTTTGCGTTCCTGTGATCCTGATGCGAAATCCATTTTTAAAATTTTGCAAAAATTTCTAAAATTAAAAAAAAAGTGTAGTTTTTGAAATAATTGCAAAATTTTAAAAATGGATTTCGTATCAGGATCATAGGAACGCAAAGAGGTAAAAAGTCAAAGACCTCTTTGCGTTCTTGTGATCCTGATGCGAAATCCATTTTTAAAATTTTGCAAAAATTTCTAAAATTGAAAAAAAAGTTTGTAGTTTTTGAAATAATTTGCAAAATTTTAAAAATGGATTTCGTACCAGGATCATAGGAACGCAAAGAGTTAAAAAAGTCAAAGACTTCTTTGCGTTCCTGTAATCCTGATACGAAATCTATTTTTAAAATTTTGAAAAATAATTTATTATTTTTATAAAATAGATAATTTATTTAGTCTCTGTCTACAGGGACTAAAGTGCCTAAAGTCCATAGGGAATAAATGAACTCTCTAGGGGGTTCAGTCCATATTTAATCCCTAGGGAATAAATGACCCACTTTAGGGACTAAAGTGCCTAAAGTCCATAGGGAATAAATGAACTCTCTAGGGGGTTCAGTCCATATTTAATTCCTAGGGAATAAATGACCCACTTTAGTCCCTGTAGCCAGAGACTAAAGTATTTATTTTAGTTTCGGAATGCAAAAAATTAAATTTTTTGGAAGTGCAAAAAATAGCGTATATACTTCGGGACCAAAGTGCCTAAATCCCTTGAGTGGTTGTTGCCCTCGGACTTCGCCCTCAAGGCAACAAACTCCACTCATGGAATTAAATGCTATTAAATGCCTTTATATATAATACACTATATTTCAACAATCAACTGAAGAGGAAAAAATACAGATCCGCCATCTTCAATTCTATTTCAATTTTTTGATCTGTTTTGCCCTTGTTGGGGCTCATCAGTGCAGCGTATAACCGTGCAGAAAAACACATAAAGCCAGAAACAGGGGCCAAAATGTAGCAAATTCAAGTGACCATTCTGTAGACACCAACAGCCCTCTGTTTTGAGCCCCAACGTTGTCAAAAACGATGTAATTAAAATTGAAGTGTAATATGGGGCTGTATACAGCTTTGATTTAGAATCCGTTTCGGTGCAGTTTGGGTTCCTGTAATCCTAATACATATTTTGGTTTTTATTTAAATTTTTTGGGCTAGAATTTGGTAAGGGTAGGTATCCAAATGCTCGCCGGTGTATAGATGGTTACATACAAACCTTCCCAAAATATGCAAATTTTTTCAGAGTTATTAGAACTGGGATCACAGAATAATAAGGATAAGGGAAAACTATTGGAAAAAATTAAAAAATGAAAAGTACTCTGACTAGGTACTCAAAATGTATTTTGAATGTCATGACGGAAAAAATAATAAAAACTCGTTATGATTATTTAATATTCATAAATTTTAACAATATACAATATGAGATGAACAGACATACAAGTTTATATTGACTGGACAATTCAACAGTATAATTTACAATGAGCATTCATTCGTATCAACAACAATAAAGGGAAAATATAGGTACAACTGTAAAACCAATTCTCCGAATTACAAGCACACTGAGAAAAATATTTTTATAAAGTTACGGTAGGTAATTAGAGAATTGACCGAAAATTATTTACAGTTACCTATAACGAACCAAAAATGCGACAATCGTGATATTAAACCAAATATTAAAACACTGCACTAATATAATACACAGCAGATTGTATTAATAGTAAAGGCACTTTTAAACATTTATTATTATTCTTATTACAATGGCAAAATGGAAGGTATTAGTTTCATATTTTATAATTACATATTTACACCTTTGATTAATAATTGTTTTAAACGGAAGGTTACAATCCACCTATAAAAGTTCATAGTATCTATAAAAATGATTGTTTCTCGACTATAACAATTTTATTTAAAAATTTATTTAGCAAATAATAACGCTTCAAATTTTATGTTTCAGTGAAATTTATATTCATACCCCATTTGTCCGTTTCTAGTACAAACTGAACATAAATGCTTGATCAAAATTGGCCGTTTCGTTGTTCTCACTTTCGTGGTTACTGCGTCTATTTTTGATTTAAGCTGAAATATTGCCTCGTTATTTCAAAACAAAAGGGTAAAAAAAAAACAAAAAAGTATTCTTGATATAGGTACAAAATTTATTAACGTAACAAAGTTGTGTACAAATAAAGATAAAGAATAAATAAAGAGGAAATAGAAAGCTACAAATGAAATTTAAAAGTAGTTACACTCAAATTAAAAGGCGATTCATGTACAAAAGAAACACTTTGGTTGTTGGATTGGACTAGTAAATAACATTTTTAAAATTATTAAAACCTTAACGGAAAATATGTACAAAAAGAACTAAACGCTACAACTTAAAATAAAAACGTTAAGTAATAATAATGTTGCAAAAGAAGCTTCTTACAAAAATAACAATAATTCTTTACATACAACGATCACATTAATTTTAAATAAACTGATTATCAGTTAGCAAGTTATTCGTTTTTATTTCGTGACGAAATTATCTCTTAGTCAAATTATTGCAAAGCATAAGAAGATAATAACAGTCGAAATGAAAGTTATCACATTTTTTACACGAGTATTAATTGAGTAAATCTGCAAATAAATCAAATAAATATCCTCTAAGTACTTAATCTACAGGTGCATTATTATCTTCTTATGCGCGTTTCTTCAGTACTGACAATAATTCAACACGTAACAACTCTAGAACAACACTGTTAATTATTTATAGTTTCATTTAAGT
Organism: Tribolium freemani; assembly: GCA_939628115.1. Classification (NCBI taxonomy): domain Eukaryota; kingdom Metazoa; phylum Arthropoda; class Insecta; order Coleoptera; family Tenebrionidae; genus Tribolium; species Tribolium freemani. Next base: position 9,188,852 of record OW626785.1, on the reverse strand, counting down.
AAAATTAGCAAAATACACTGTTAATTGATTATTCGTGTCTTTATATTGCAGTGATATTATCATTCATTAAAAACTCACAGTCTATTTAAACTCAATATCAGTCGCACTTTATTTTACAGGACATACAAAATATCCTCCTGGTCTCAGACAAGATGTCCTTCCTGTTCGTTAACACCGTAACCGTTTCCAAAACTAGTGAGTTCTCGCTTTTGAGCAAGAGTTTGAGCTTGGAGTATTTGGGGGTTTTGGCTGGTGTTGTGCAGAACGTCGGGCGGAACAGCCCCTCTCTGGTGGCGCAGGAGGGAGCCGTTGGCTGGCAGGGGCGGCGTCACCGGGTTGTGCATGTGCCCCATGTGGGGGTGCGCTGGTATGGGGGGCGGATTCTGGAAGTCCAGTGGTGGAGGATATGACAAGTAGCGGTCGGACATGTTGTAGTAAGAACCGTCAGCTGGGGGCGCAGGCGAGGGGGCACTCACGTACGACGATTTCGCTGAAATTGTAATGTTTTGTCAAAAATTTGTAAAATTTATTCTACGATAAAATATCATTTTTACATTTTGAGAAGTGTTGCGTACTGGATTTATATTTAATTTGAATAAAAAATCATATCTCCATGTATCAAATAAAAAAAAAATATAACAAAAAATAAAAAAGTTTATCAATCAATCAAAACAGTTTGGTCTATAATTTCATCAAATACAAGAAAATACAGTCCACTTATCAAGCATACACCAAGAAGCGCTGTCCAAGTTTTTGGGGATAAAAGTTAGTTTCAAGCAAAATAATCGGTTGAAATTTGTTGAGATGAGTGAATGATTCTTGAAATCAGCCAGTTTCTATCTCAAGAACAAGCTTAAATCACTCGGAATCTGTTATTTTTCGATATTTATATATTTCGCTTTTTACTTAATGATATATTTTTTGTTTTATTTTTTCAAAACAATTCGGCTTGTTTCGACGTAATCTCTTGAAATAAAGTTTCCGATTCAAAAGCGTTCTATAAATCGCGTGAAGTTTTTAAAATACTTGTACCTACAATGAAAATATATCATTGTATAAAAATGGATATGCTTTGCGGATCGCCAGTTGGATAGTGCTGTCTTAAGAGAACTAGTAATGTGACAACTTCAGTAATTTAAATTTTATTTGTGAATATTAGTACGTTTTTTCTTAGCGAATAAAATTCAAAAACCAAAAATTTGTTAACCCATCAATATAATTAGAAAATTAAAACAACTATACAGAAAAATAAAATAACATGATGTATTTAAATGAACAGTAAATGATGCATAATTTGTTCTTTTATAAAAAAAAAACACCATTTAGCGAAAACGTGTTTAACTAAAGAAGTTTATAGTTTTTTTTTGAAACTGTTAAATACGAGGTTTAAATATCAGGTGATCATTATTAAAAAAACTCACAGCGTGCCTTGAGATATTTACGGAAGTCGTAGAACAATTTTTATCATTGTATTGTTGGTTGCCTACTAAACTAGCTCACCAAAATTCATGGTGCAGTTACATCTGGACACTTATTGCACGATAGTTATGTCCGATATTGAACTGTCATGATGTAAACAAGGCGAAATTTGTGTCTGACATAAATATTACAATTGTCAACAAAATATATAAGACAGTTTTAGTGACAGCTGTAAACACTACGGATTTGAAAGTTCAGACATGGTTCAGACGTGTTTCACAGAAATTGCGAGAGTTGACCAGTCGTATATCTTTGTGGAAGTATTGACTTGAAGATTGACTAGAAAAGGTGGTTGAAAAACGTACATTTATTGCTGAAAACCCATTTTGAAAAGTGTCTGACAAAATTCCATTAAAGAAATTGTAAGAAATATATGTCAGAATGTAAACATCAGCTACGGAACTTTTGTGTCCGAAATTGACACAAATGTCTAGAGAGAAATCGCAGATGTAAACGCACCATTAGATTGACTGTATTCAAAGGCGATGTGTTATGTGTGTTGAACAACAAGGAAGACATGCCCAACAGTTTTTATAAATAATAAATAAATATTTTTATGAAAATCTGTTATCTTTTTAATTGTCAAAAAGTAAGGTTATAAGAGAACGAATTAATCACAGACATACAAAATAATTGTTTTTTAATTAAAGTACTCTATTCACTGTTTCATAACTATAAAAACGCCAACGTCGCATTTTACCGAATTATTTTTTTAAATAAGATTGATAAAATTGTAAAATAGTTATTAATGAGTAGATCCCTCATTGAAAGTGTAAATTACATTGGCTATTATTTTTTTGAAGTGCATGAATAATTTAAAACAGATAATTTTGAGAGAAAATGCGACGTTGGCGTTTTTATAGTTTTGAAACAGCTAATAGAGATTTTTTTTAATAAACACTTGTTACTATATCTTCTGGAAATGCTCTTTTAAATTTACAATTTAAGTTAACTTTATACTTTTGAAGAGGGTTATGGTGCAGTTACGTCTGGACACTTATTACACGATATTTATGTCAGACACAAATATTCCAAGAATCGGCAAAATGTGTCAGATATTTTTTAGTGACAGATGTAAACACGACGGATTTGAAAGTTCAGACGTGTCCACTGTCAGGGACGTGTCTCACAGAAATTACGAGAGTTGACGAGTCGTTTACTTTTGTGGTTGTGTTGTGACACAAATTCAGAATGAATGACTAAAAAAACTTGTTGAAAAACGTATATTTAGTGATGAAAACACATTTTGAAAAGTGTTTGACAGAATTCCATGAAAGAAATTGCAAGAAATTTCTATCGGAATGTAAACAGCTACGGAAATTATTTGGCTGACACTTGACATAAATGTTTAGAGAGAAATCTCAGATGTAAACGCACCATTATTCCACACCCCAAATTTTGTGCACCAGATTTCCTCAAGATTATCTCTGATTTCCTCTGAATTCCTTTGATTTACTCAAAATTTGCCCAAATTTTTTTATGTTTCCTCTGCGGTTAATGGAAACTTTCTGATATTAATAAATATCATATTTGATTTTTAGATTAGCACTTGTGATTTTCTCTTAGAAATGTTTTTAAGAAACTAATTTCAAACCGGTATTACTACATATTTGACTTTTAGATTAGTACTTGTTGTGATTTTTTTTCTCTTAGAAATGTTTTTAAGAAACTAATTTCAAACCGATATTACTACAAATTACGAGTAAATATGAAAAATCCTAGAGAAAATCATATTACCTAAGCTAATTTAAAAACTTGTGATTGGAAAGTGAGTACGGAATTAATGTTTGGAAATAAACTCGAGAAAGAATAAACAAGTATAGAAAATATTTCAGAATAAAATTGAAGCTATTTTGGAGAGATACGTATTCGCATCTGTTTTAGAAAGGTGGAAATAAATCTTATTCTGGGTTATGAGATCAATATGCAGTTTACGAGAAAACAAGACTGTTGCTGCAAACTTTTGAAAAGTAAACAAAATTATGTTTGGTATATAAGGAAATTATAAATTTATAAATTTAAAAGTAAGGTAGGTGATGATGATTATTGCAGATGACTTTAATAATGATGTGATAATTTAATAATTTAATAATGAAGTATTGCTTGGATGAATATGTTTACCTAATATGTAGGTATTTTTATTAATATCCTCTATACTGTTTGTTACAAAAAATATTATATTTTTAAGCGACTTTCTAGAAGTTTTACCATCAAAAGACTGAGTCATTGTCAAGTTTTTTGATTTGTTTACCAGCAAGGAATTGTAATAAGCCAAAGTATTTTTACAAAATTAGGAATGGCTTATGTCGCCTTATTCTGGTGTAGTATTTTACGTATTTCAGTCAAACAGTCCAAAAAACGTTATTCTTTGCGAAAATAAACCATTTTGGATCATTCAAAGCTGAAGCTGATTATAAGCAAAGCATTGAAAATCTAAGTTATTTTAGCAAAGCCAGTTCAAAAATCGTCTTTTTCAGCCAAAATAACGCGGCCTGAGTCATAGCTAGGCCATCTGACTCTTCCATCATAAACGAGGAATCGTAAAAATCAAGATATTTTAGCAAAAATAGTAGAAAAACAATCGTTTTCAACCGAAATAAGGCCATTTCCAGATACGTTTAAAAAGAAAATTAACTTATTTTAATAATAATATTATTTTAATCTCGTTATTCTTACAATCAAACTTAAATACTTGTGATTAGAGAATCAGTCCAGAATTTAATGTTTGGTTAGGTGCTTGTTTCCTTTCTGTTTGAAAAAGAAAGAAAAATACAAATTGTATTTTCGCTTCTGACTGTTAAAAAGCAGTTAATATTTTCCGAGAAAACAAGGATGTTGCCGCAAAATCCCTGAAACACAAAATGAAGTTATTTCTTTTTGAAACATTTTTTTGATAATGATAACGAACTCCTCTATTGGGCTACAATCACAAAAAATGCGTTATTCAAGCACAACTAAATACAAAAAACTATTGATAAGTAGTTATATAGTACTTCTTATTCTGTAAGATTATATGGTGATCATAAAATTAGTCTATTGTGTAAAAGGTAACCGATATCCTATACAGGATGTTCCGTCTAAACCCCACATTAGAAGTGTTGAATGTTCTAATAAAGATGTTTATCTGAAAGTTGTTATTCAGGCATAATCCGTTGAGTTCTGCTCAATGAAAATATTTCTAAGATGGCAGCACTTCCGGTTATACCGGAAGTCGCTATTAACTTTCTTATTTTAAATGGAAGCTATGTTTTTTACTGCGTTTTTGGATTATTTAAGTTATTCTAAGGGAGTTTTTATCAGCTTTCCCTATACCCAAGTTTAACCGTTTTCGAGATATTTAGGATTTTTTGAAAATTTTTGGATTTGCACCTGCCACTTAAAAAATCGGTAACTCGCCTAGTTTTAGAGATTTCGAAATCATATTTGGAGAATTAAAAGAGAAAGCTCATATCTGTTGTTCGTTGTGTTCAAAATTGGAATTGGAAGTTAATAAACCCAAAAATTTTAAGATTAAGTTTGGACAACTTCAAGTACCCATAACTTAATTTTTTCAAATAGGATGTCCCAATTTTTATTCTACTAGATGGAGGAAAATTTTTTTCTGCATCTATCTGTATTAGCATTCCCTATACCTATCTGTGATAATTTTCAAGTTATGTTGGTTTTTTTGTCATTGTAGGAAATTTCTTACTAACCACAGCTATTTTTGCATAGTTTGCTATAAAAACATTTCTGATTAAACTTAAACGACAAACTCAGTTCAAAATTGTGTTATCAGACCGTGAAAACAAAATAAATTCATTGGGTGTTGGTTTGAAAATCTTGAATTTCTCAATCCCAACAAAAAGTTATTGTAACTTGAAAACTATTAAACATAAGTATAGGGAATGTTAGTACAGATCGAAGCAGAATTAATTTCTCTACCATCTAATGAAATAAAACTTTCGGCATTTCATTTGAAAAAAATGAGTTATGGATGCTTAAAGTTCTGCAAACTTAACTTTAAAAATTTGGAGTTTGTTATTCTTTTTTAGAAATCTGAAAACACCAAAGGAAAGATCTAGGCTTCCTCTTTCAAATGAGCTCAAAAATATTTCCAAATTTTTAAAAATGGCAGAGTTATCGATTTTGGAACTGGAAGGTGCAAATCCAAAGAAATTTTAAAAACCCTAAATATTTCCTAAACGGCTAAATTTAGGTATAGGGACAGCTTATGAAAACTACCTTAAAATAACTCTAGTAATTCAAAAACGAATTAAAAAATATAGCATTCCATTTAAAATAAGGAAGTTGATAGCGACTTCCGGTATAACCGGAAGTGCTGCCATCTGGAGAATATTTTCATTGAGCAGGACCTTATGGTTGTATACAAATTTTCAGATTATGATTATTAGAACTCCCAATACTTCTAATGTGGGGTTTAGACGGAACAGCCTGTAGAAAAGACCCCAGCCGTAAATTATTCAACCAAATTTTGACCTGCCACCCTTGTCATAGGTTCCAGGACGGAACTCGAACAATTCAAGCTCGCACAAATAAATTCGTTTTAAATTAAACAATGATTTAATTTAGGGTCCTGATAATTTTTATGTTAACAATCTCGGTTTGCAATAATTATAGTTAAACACCTACGTTGATAACAAATTTTGAACACATTAGGAATTAGGAAAATTATTTGCCGTTTTGGAGCCGGACCTGGCCGGTGAAAGCAACCATTTATTGCAGGGGCGCGTGGGTCTTAATACCTGCACAATAGATGGTCCTAACTACGGGTAATGAGGTTTATGGTGGTTGTATAATCTTGGAATATCAGGGCTACTATAATAAAAAATAGTTAGCAAAAGAGGAAACAGAAAAGACAATTTCCTTCTAAACCCCACGAGTGGTGTGAGTTTTTGTTTAAAAAAATTAATTGATGTTAATTCAAGTTTATGTTCATTTTGCTTCAGATTAAGTTTAAAAAGATCCGCAGTGAAGAATTACAAAGCAACTTGAAAATAAATCTACTTGACATTGTTGCTGTAACATACTGCGATAAACGTTTAAAGTTTAGTAATATCTTTGTTGCTTTATATTAACAAAATCAGCCATAAAATGTTTAAATCTTCTTTCTAAGTATTCACCTTTTTATAGCTTTAGTAATAAGATATGTTAGTTTCACAGCAAGCAAGCGAGTTAGTTACCTGACATCGTGCCATGATAGGCAAGACTCTGATCATCTCTAGCTCTGTTCCTATCATGCATGTGATGCTGGTGGTGATGATGAGGATGAGGAAGAGTGTGAGTTTTGTGAGCCATGTTAGGTTGCATCTGAAGCTCATAACTGGGACACACTGGGTACGCACCTGGGTAGTCCTGCTGATCCATTAGATAAGTGCTCGTTGCTTGCTTGCGCCCTTCATCCTGGTGAAAACATCCAAACATTACTACAGTGCTAAACTCATTTTAATCATCAATATCTTTCCTCTGTTTCCGTTTTAAATCACTACTTAATTGCACTGCATTTATGAATGATTTAAATGATCGAAAATAAAGTGTTAGTTTGGCTTTGTTTGTTTGCGAAAAGTGCCAAGTGATATTATTGCAACCAAGCTCCAACGGAGTTTAAAAACTACTCACGACATAATCGTTGTTGCTTCCTTCGTTGCTATAAGTTTCACTTTTCTCACTAACTGAAGATAAAGTCTCTCCAGTGACTGTGTCGTTGTAGCTGCTAGGAGCGTACATTTCGATGGTTGCAGATTTGCTTGTTTGGTTACTTTGTTCTGTAATTGGAGAAAATTTGTTATTTTACGAGTACATGCACCAGAAATCCGAGATAAAAAATTTAAAAAAGAAACACACCTCGTATTCGTTTAGCTCTTCGTTTTAGCATGCAACCGGCAACTAGTCCGATGTTGACAATCAAAAGGAAAATACCAATAACAGAAACACTAATAATAACAATTCTGGGCAAGTCTTGCTTCTCGAGCAAATCTTCAGGGATAATCTTCTCAATGTGGTCGCTGTACACTAGATAAAATAAAACAGAGTTAGTTACCTGAAACACGTTTCTTGGATCTTCTGTGTAAGCAACAACCAATAAGCAAGACGTTCATTAGTATTAGTAAGGTGCCCACAATAGTGCCCACAATAACTAGAAACCCGGGAAAATTTCTCAAGTTTTTCTCGTCTAAGCTGGGTGATGAATAGGATGGAGGTACTTTGTCTATTTTGTTAGTTCGTTAATAAAGAATTGCATGAAACAACAAGTTTGAATTAGTGCCAAGAAATTACGAAGAAGCAAAGTGTTAGCGACTTACTCGATGTCCGGGCCGACAAAAGATCAGGCATGTATTTGCTGTTCCCTAATTTATTCGTCGCCATAATGGAGAACACGTATTGTGTGTTAACTTCCAAATCTCGTATCATGAAAGAAGTGGCGTTATGTGGCACGACGTCCACGTATTTATAGCCATCATCATTTACTTGTCTGTATCTAATGCGATAAGAGGCTTTCATGCCTCCATCAAAACCAGGTGTCCATCCTAATGTAACGGTATCATGAGTCACGTTTAGTATTGTTAGCAGTGTGGGAGTATCTGGAGCAGAAGTTACTTCAAGTCTTGGAGAAGCGGTCGCAAATCCCAATTCGTTCCTCGCAACGCATTCGTAGTTTCCGTAGTCCGAGGAGGTCACATGTGTGATGAACAGGACGGATTCCGAAGTAAGAGCGTCGATCTGAATTTTAATCAATAGACGAAAAATTAATTTAAAAATTTCGAGAAAATAACACTTTTCAACTGTAGGGGCCGGTTTACAGAAGCGTCATTAATTTAATCCGCAATTAAATGGGTGATTAACTGATCGCGTGGTCTATTCGCGTTGATAATTTTTAACATTGCAATTCATTTTAATTGAGCTTTCTATAAACCGCCCCTAAATGTGTTGGAGCCTTCAAAATTTCAAATTTTGATCGTTAAATTTGTGAATTTTTGAAGAAAAGTGACGGCACGAAATAACTGACTGCACCAATTAAGTTTGCAAAAATAAAAAAAAAACGTTGGTTTTGTAATAAATATTAGTACTGGTGGCAGCAGGCGATAGACTTAACTATTGAATTTCAAAAATTATCCTTAATATATCGGGTGATCGGTTTCAAACCTGCACATCTCTAGAAAATATGACTGACTATCTTTGACTATACAGGGTGCTTAAAAGGTGGCGCACCAACTCAATGGTACAGTGGAGAGCAAAAAATTTTGGACACCCTTGTCATTTCATTGTCAAAAAGGATAGGGAATTACACACGATTATGTCAGCGAAATGTCAAAGGTGTCCGAAATTTTTTGCTCGCCACCGTACGTTGTTGAGAAGCATGTGTAGATTACGGGAAAAATCTTGAAAAAATTCCTAGTCATATTTTAAAAAATCTGGAGCTACAAACTTATTTTGTTAACTTCTTCAGTTTTCATTATTTTTTAATGTTTTTACATTTCACACTAAGTAACCGTTCCCTAACAAAACGATAAATAATTATTTTTAAATTTACTATCAGACTAGCAATATTTTGAATTTAAAAAATTAAAATTTACCAAAAAAATCACAAAATTTAGATGTGCCAACACTGGTAATTATTTCCTAGGAAACCGTTTCAAAATTAATATTTTTTTGTTGATCAAATTCTATTGTGATCACGACTGTTAGACAACGTTGCCACATATCATTTATTTAAAATTTGTTATTTATCAATAATTTTAATACAAAGAATTTTCTTACGATTTTTACCTTTTTATGTAAGTAATTCTCTACCACATATCATTGAGTTGGTGCGCCACTTTTTAAGCACCCTGTATATGTTTGCCTATCGTTTTCAATTATTTAAATATGTTGTTAAATTGTTTTATTCGTAAAAATATTACTAGCATTACCTTTCCTTTTACCTTTTATTAATATAAGTGACAAACATTTTATTTAGTAATTGGCTGATTCAATATCAAATAAGCAGTAAAACAATATTTAATTATGAATTACTATAGGTAACTGTGATTTATTTAGAGCCGGTTTACAGAATTAATTCGAGATTGACTTGGCATTTGTCAATGCAAACTTAATGGCGAATTAATTTTTTTTCTGTTGTATAGATTGCGGAAACATATTTTTATTGTTCTTAAGAATGTTGTCGCTAATGGATAAAAAAACAAGACTTGGTTTTTATAAGGTAGACACAAAAGAATAACAAAATGTTACCAAAAACGTTTATTACCTCCCACTGAAAAATTATATCTCAAAGATGTTTTTATTTTTCAAAAAAATGATGCTTCTTGTCAAACAGCAAACCTTTCCAAACAATGATTCGGTAAAAAATAGCCCTGATTTAAATATTATTAAGTCTTTTTGAAATGAAGAGTTATCTTAAAATACATCCTCAATAGCCATTGAAAAATTTAAAAAATAAAGTACGACCTATTTAGAATAATAAAACTCCAGAATTCTGTAACGGATTCGTTAAAAAAATGTCAGCGGGAATTCCGAAACAAAAATTTCGACAAAAAAATACGTACGTTTTAGTCAGTTTAAAAACGAAAGTTTAGACAAAATAAAATATAAATGAGTGAATTCTGATGAATTACATTGTTGGAGCCAAATTTTTTGTAATTTCAAAAGTTCAGCCCTTTAGAAAATAATTTAGTTGAATAATTCTGTACCTGCGAGTTTAAGAAGTGTAAGGACCATTTTTTACGAAAATGAGATCATGCGTAATTTCAAATATTTACCAGCCATTTAAACTGAAAATGTCCTCAAAAATGTTAATATGAAAGACTACCTTCATTAAATCAAAGTTACAATTAACAGTAGAGTATATTTCAGAAAAATTAAATTTACTGTGTCTTCTGAACATTTCACATATTGGACTTACGCTTGTTTAACTCGCAGGCACAGAATTAATTAATTAAAATCCGCTGTATAGTAATTATAAAAGTTTTTCAAATAAACTTCCTGAAAATATTATTGTAAAAAATGATTTCACTTCTTCATGTGTGGCACTAAAACTAGGGTTTTCTTTCTATTATTATTTATGTAACACCTCTCTTGTAGGTAATGATTGACTTTTTTCTACAGTTGTTCAACAAATGAGTGTTTAACCGGTGTTTACGCATTAATTCTGTGCGCAAAGCACACGTTTTTTTCACCGCTAGATATTAGGATTTATGATAGTGTTCGTTCGTTTATCTGAGGTTCGCTTTTAGCGGTAAATTAAAAAAAGGGTTTTTTAGCAGTTATTTTTACTTTACATATGACTTAAGACGAAAGAAATAATTGTGAAAAAAAACATGAATCCTTTGAGAAACAGTACTACGTACTACACGTACACTGTGTGAATTTTATAGTTGTGCAAATATTGTAAAGGGTGATAGTAGAGCTCAAAAAAAAATAACTCAACATGCATTATCCGAATATTCATAGTTTGTGAGAATATAGAGAAAAAAAATTATAAAAATGTAAAAATTTTGCACTGGCGAAGATATTAGGTACTGAATTTCATTTCCTCAAATGTCACCACCTATTAGTCATGTAAACTTTGAAAAAAGTACTCAAAAGACGCAAAATTATTTTTTGACGAATTTTTAAACGCACCCTTTATATCTCAAAAACTAATAAAAGTAGTAAAAGTTCGGATATAGCAAGTTGATTTATTTTCACTTCATTTGAGTTCTACTGTCATAAAATATTTGCACAACTATCAAATTCACACTGTAATTATGTTTAAAAACACACGTTTTTATTGGTTAAAATGTTTTTAGTTAGTAATTCAATAATCTATTCATTAGCTAACACTTGCTGCTTTTGTCATTCTCAACCCCAACATATTCCTCAAAATTCGGTGAAAAGTTCGTTATAAACAGAAAAACAGAAAATCTAGTTCGTTATATCCGGAAGTTCGTTATAAGCGGGTTCACTATAACCGGTAAAAAATACTTTGATCATATGGAAAGATTTTCGGTGCTTGAAAAATGGTCGAAAAAAAAAGTCGGAAAGTAAGTTCGTTATAACTGGACTCCACAGTATTTTTAAAATTTACAATAAATAATATGGAATTACAAGTTCTCTAAATATGCTGCTAGAATGTTTTCGGTTATTTTACTAATTAGTTTAGTCATATCACTGTCAGAATTTTGAAATCTTACAACGCTTTAAATTTTTCCAACTGCTCTACTGCGGTTTTGATTTGTCTTCAACAAAATAATAACAATAAATTTTGTTAGTTAACGTTTCTACAGCATATTCAGAATTATTGGACTAGTCTGTTGTCCATTAAGAGAGTTTACACATGGAAGACGACACTTCAAAGCTCAGAATTTGTTTGCAGTTTAAAGCAGTGCGCAGAGCCGATTTTTTCTAATTTTTGGTAATTTCACTGAACCAAAATAGCGAATATTTCAGACTTACCTGTCTGTAAGTGGTGTAGTATTTCCCGGTTGTGTTTGCCGTGATAGGCGACCCCGATCTTGCCCATTTGTACTTGGCCAAGGGCGAGGCCTGACTCCGGCAAATAACTCTCCCAGTGTCACCCGCATCACTTGCAAATTTAAGAAGGGCCGGATGCTGATCAATTTCGGGTTTATCTGTATTTGCAATTTGTTATTTGGTGCGATTTATCGCCCGACCGACTTACGTTTGACTATGAGCATCACTTTTTTCGTCGTGACATTTCCCACGCCGTTGTTGACGATGCATTGAAAGTTCCCCAAATCGTCCCTTGTAACATCAGTTATCCGCAGATACGACGTCCCATTTTTATCGTACATAACCGAGGTGCGAGCGTCAAAATCCGGAAAATCGTCCCTTTTCCACGTAATTGTATCATCAGACAGCGGATTCCCGTCTGCTGTGCAGGAAAGCGTCGCGTCCTCATTTGGATTCACTACGACATTTTCACTTGTGGCAACGATTGTCGCTGCGTCTGAAATTCGATCGGTTAGGAGTTGCGTCTCGAAACACGCTTGCTTTATTTACATTGAACGGTGATGTTAACTTGGGCCACTGAACTGCCTTGTGAGTTCAGGGCTTCGCAAGAGTAGGTTCCCGCGTCATGGCGGCCTAATCTCGTTATATTTAAAACCGGACCGTCAGAGATAATCCTCTCGACGCCCGAACTTGAAGACGATTGGATAATCGGGAGGCCGTCCTTTGTCCAGGTGTAGGCGATATTCTGCGGATTGCCATCTGCTTTTAACGTGATTATTAATGGCTCGCCTTCTATGCCGGTGACCGCTTCTTCGTTATCTTTGTCGAAGACGGGCTTATCTGAAAAGGGGATTTAAGGCTGTCATAACGACGCGAATCGTATCAAATACACTAAAACGAAACATGTTTGTCTCTGTTGCCCTCAGTCTACTTTTGGATGCACTAACCGAAAAAGTAACCGGCAAAATGCGAGCATTGAAGTGAGATCAAAAATGTAAAGTTTATTAGCCTACCGACAAAATAAGTTAGCTATAAAACAACCCACCACTAAAATATACAGTCATTTTGTAAAATTTGTAGCTGTTCGCCTATCTCTGATTTTTCAGTCACACCCGTTTATACGCTTGGCTCAATTAAAAAAATAATACACTATTGTCTTATTGCGGGCGACTTAAGACTGTTTTCCAAATATACAGTGAGGATTTTATTTCACTGAACATCATGTAACACTATTAATTATTGAAGTATTATCCTATGTTCACTTTAAAAAGACAATGCATTACAAACAGATCTAAGAAACCCCAATGTTCAGCAAAATAAAATCTTCACTGTATAATTTTATAAGTAAAAATTTGTATTTATAATTAAAGTAGGCTTTATCACTTTTTTTAACTTAGATGCAAACGCCGATTGTGATAATTAATTAAGCTGAAGGGTTAAATAATAATGGTCCGAACGGTAATATTCAATTAGAATAATTTTTTCCTCAATTTGCACTAGTTTATCAATCACAAAGACATAAAACTGCCTACTCTAATTATAAATTCAAATGATCGCATGGTGTATAAAAAAGGTAATACAAAAATACAAATTTATAAAAAAAGGGTTAAAACAGTAAATAAGATAAGACGGTTTCTTGGCAGTGTTAAGAAAAACTATTCAATTAACGTTAATTGTTTTCCAGGAAATAGCAACTACTTCTTAAAATATGCAGCCAACTGTGAAAATATGCAAATATGTATGAAATATGAAAAATTCTTATAATATGTCCTATAATGGTTTTTTGTTTATCATTTAAACCCAAACTTTAAGTAAATCAATACATTAAATAAACGTTTTTTCTTTAATCATAATTCTTTAAGGGCCCGTTTATAGAAAGCTTTGTTAAAATTTAATTCGCTGTTAAAAGTTAACAACGCGAACGGACGAATCAAATTACTTCAATTTAGTCACGTGATCAGTTAATCATGCATTTAATTGCGATTTAAATTAATGAGGCTTCTATAAACTGGACCTGAATGTTTCAAACTTGTTAAACATTGTCAATCATTGAGAACAATTTTATTAATCGTAGTTATCAAAAGTGTAAATATTCGTTTTTATTCGCTCATGTAAAGGAATTGAATAACTTTTCATTCAATTAATTTTTTATCCGTTCAAAATTTGAACTTATTAAGAACGCCTTTTTTAATTTTTAATTTATTTGTTTTCACCATTTTAAATTTAGGACAATTTTTTTAGTCGTTTTATTAACCGCCCAAGTGTGGTTGGAACGAGCTACTTTATTAATGGGCTCTTTTGTTATAATCATTTTTTAAAACGCTTTTTTCAATGTACTAAAAAGTAAATAACATGAGATCGAAAATATACTGAATTAGAGCAGGCTGTGCCTGCAGAACTTTAGCCACATTTTAGTCGTTTACTTAATGCCGCACTTTTGAGGTTGTCTTATACTGGCTTTACATAGATAGCATAAGAAATGGCTAAAGTTACACTTCACTTTCACTTTGCTCTAATTGAGTACATTTTTGATATCATGTTAGTTATTTGTATTTTACAAGTAAAGACAAGGATTGTTATTCTTTACGTATTGCGATCAGTAAAGAAAAACATACTTTTTTTAACAATATAAAAATTTTCGGACACTCAATAAAAATGGATTACATTTTGTATTTAACAAATTTGTATTTAAAAAATACATAACAAGCTTTTCACGTCCTTTTAAACTGTTTGGTAAAGAGTTGTATGTCAAATATGTATTCCATAAATAATTGTTTATTTTTCTGTTATAAAGAAATCGAGTGTCCGAAAATAATATATTATATTATAAGTGATAGAAATGCATCATTATATGCAAGTGAGAATGTTGACCCACGAGTGCGCTTGCGCTCGAGTGGGACACTTCTCACGAGCTTTATAATGGCATTTCAATCACGTGTGATATACGACATTTTATCTTATCTTATCTTATTTTATCTCATACCATTGTACATTATACCACTGTTTTCGGTGAGATAAATCAAATTTCGCTCACAAGAGAGATAAAGCTGTCAGACTTACTCACTTGTGAGTATAAAAACAGCTTTATCTCTCTTGTGAGAGAAATTTAATTTTTTTCACCGAAAACAGTGGTATAATGTACCTAAAAAACTACACCTGTAAGATAAAAGTTTTTTTTTCTATCAGAAACGGACATTTTACTTGCAGTAAAATATTATCACAATTGGAAAGGAATAATCCAAAATACAAATGATATCTTAAAATATATTGTTAAAATACCAATCTCTTACTTTTTTGAGCCGTTTAGTTTAATATTCTAAAATTTATAAAAGCTTTGGAAGCGGTTAATTTAAAAAAATTGCTTAAAAATTAAATTGCTTAAACAAAGTGTTGTGGTAACCACTCCCAAACCTTTAAAAATAAATCTGAAGCTGTAAGCGAAAATGTTCTATTCTGTTAGAAAAATTTTTTTTGCTTATTACTAAATTTGTTATCAATCTATTATAACACTCATGTGTATGTTTTAATAACGTTGTTATAACCATCAAACTAAAAAATACCACAAAAGTCTTATTAATAATAGTAATAATAGCATTATTTATGTTTTAGTCCGGCGCATCCACCATTTTTAGTGCTTTCTATTAATTTGCCAGAATTTTATTTCTGTCGTGTAAATGTTCATTGTGACTAATAATAGTGTGTATCTAAAGGTTTTTTATATTTTTTTCAATTTTTACTTTTTGATCTTTATTTATCGTTTTGTAAAATACTTTAATTTCAAAGACAAATAAAATTGTTAATTATTTATATTAGCTGTTTCAAAACTATAAAAATGCCAACGTTGCATTTTCTCTCAAAATTAGTCTCTATAAATTATTAATGCAGTTCAACAAATTAATAGCTAATGTAATTTATAGTTTCAATGAGGGATCTAATCATTAATAACTATTTTACATTTTTATCAACCTTATTTAAAAAATTATTCGGTAAAATACGACTTTGGCGTTTTAATAGTTTTGAAATAGCGAATAAATTACGTATTAATCAAAGTAAATATTTATTCTAAAGTCACGGAAATTACATGTGCAAAATTTCGGCTTGAAATGTACAGATTCCAGACGTTAATATTTTCGTTCCTCCGAAAGGTAGTATAGGAGGAATACCAACCCCTTTACAAAGCCTAACAGTCTGTAGTATTTTTTCTGCTCTATTGCGCTGTTTATATCCATTGTTAATTGTTTCTAAATTATTAATAAAATTAAGTATTTATTAAAAGTTACGGAGATTACGCGTGTTTGCATAATTTCAGCCTATTCGAATAACAGGAACTGTTCCAAACGATGTTGATACTTTCTGACATTAATATATTTGCGTGGATTGATCTTACCCTATCGCTCTATCAAATGACGTTGATTTCTTCTCCGAATTTTAATTAAGAGCTGAGTTATTATGAACGGTTTATAATATTTGTTATTGTACTGGCACGAAAATTACATGTGTTTGCAAAATTTCAGCTCGTGCGGTAACTTAAATTTGATTCGCAAAATATATAAAGCAGACTGACAACAAAACAATTTTTTGCAAAAGTTTTCGCTTTGACTTACATAAGACTTGAAGGGTGATGGCGTCATGGACCGAGCGTTGCAGCGCTTCATTCGTGGCTTGACACGTGTAAACAATCCCGTTGAGCTGTTCGGTGATGTTGAGTTTAAGTTCAATGCTAGAGACGGTGCCCCCATGAAGCCCTGGTTTTGTTGTATTGAGAAGACCTTGGACTGGAATGCCCTCACGCCACCACGATAATTTCGATGGAGGATTGCTCGAGCTCGAGTCGCAAGTTAGAGTCGCTTGCTCGTTTGGTTTCAGTTCAAGCGGTTCTTTACGAATTTTCACGTGATCAGGTGGAACTGGAAGCAGCAATGAAACTCGGAACGAGAATCTAATAAAAGTACTCACAGTAAACATTCATTGTTATCGTTTCGAAGAGCGGGATTTCAGTAGCTGAGTTTGCTGCTTCGCACCGATATCGCGCCTCATTATCGGTTACATTTGTCAAAATTGTTATTTCTGCAGTTACTGACTTGTCCGTCGTCTTCAACACTGAATTGATCTTTTTGTCGTTCTTGTACCACGTTAGGGTGGCTAAGGGGTTGCCTCCGGACGAGGTGCAGGAGATTTTTTGAACGGTTCCGGCCGGGATGTACGACCCCTGAGTGTAGCCGTGGATAAAAGGCGCACTTGGTGGATCTAAGATAATTCGTTAGTAAGTAAGAAGGTGTTGTATTGTTTCACTGAACCTTTTATGGAAATAAATAATTATAGAAACAACAAACATTTGAACTTTTACTTTGGCACAAATTTAAAGAGTTTTTTCAGTAATCCAAAAGGCAAATAATAGGACCTCTAAAAAAGTTAAGATTTTATGAAATATTGTCTAAAATAATATCAGACAAACACGGAGATGCCTAATAAAAATGCATTTTTGGATGTAGTTTTTAACACTGATGCTTTTAAGTTAAATTGTTATTGGTCGATTTTGCTTTGTTTTTTAATTTGATTTTTTAACAAAAGCACGCTTTTTAAAAAAATATTACATTAAAACTAGAATCTTAGAAAAGTAGGACCTTCACCACTTTAAAGAAGAAAGTCCAATCTTAAAGAATATATTTTTTTAGCTTACTGCAGTCAAGAAGATAAAAAAAGAAGTGGTTTGCTGGAAGTTTATTAACTTAAAAATTGTAAGTGGAACACCCAATTTTTTATTTTTGCATCTAAAAGACCTTTAAGTTGTCTCTCTAAAAACATTAACAGTTAACAAAAAGTGTCTCTTGCTGATTACTTAAAAGATATTTAACTGTAAACATTAAAAACATTATTAACTATTGTTTTAGTGGTCAAAAAGTGAAATTTTCAGCTAATAATAACTTTAATGTTGCTCTTATTAGGGTCGGTTTCACCAACGTTGGTTAAATTTAATAAACAGTTAAAAATAATCGTTACTGTGATTATAACAATCGTTTCTGTGGATTTATTTTACTAATAAATTTAACTGTGGTTGGTGAAACCGACCCTTAGGTCATTATTTATCATTTATTACAGTGAAATAACTAAAATTTTAATATTTTTGCTGAATTTTTAAATTCCTTATGAACTCCAACAAATGGTCCTTGGTGGAGTTACCATGGTTATCGTATGGTTTACTATGGTAACAACAATACTCATGAAGTCATGAATAATGTGTATTATTTTTAACTTTAGGAATTTGGAACTTTATATTTTTAGATAGACAATTTAATAATCTTTGAGAAGCAAGAACAAAAAATAGGGCGTTCCATTAAATTTTTTCAAGTTATTCAACTTTTAAGAAACTTCTTAATTTTTCTACGTTTCTCATTGCAATGCGTTCAACAATTCGAACAGATTTAAGTTTGAACTTTTCCCTTTAAAATGGTGACAGTCCAATTTTTCTGTGATTCTTCGTTTTTGTGTAATAAAGCTTTAAATAAAACGTGTTTTCGTCAAAAAAATGAAATTATTTCAAAAACTAAGCAGAATCGACCAATACAAGTTTAAATCAAAATCATCAGTATTAAAAACTACGTCCAAAAATGCAATAAAATTTAGGGTGTTCCATTTGAAAAAACGTAACTTTAGTGTTTTTTTAATATTGGGACACTCTGTATATCTACCGTAATATTTTAAAAATATGCAGCAGGAACTCAGCTATAATCTAAAAAAAGAAAAAGTTAATATCTCTAATAATAAACAAGATATGGAGCTTTTTCGGATCGTTGGAACATCCTGTAAATACATTTTTTATATGAAACTTATTTGTGAAGTTATTGACTTCTAAAAAATTGACGAAATATGAGGCACAGAGTTTTTAGAACCTGTTATTCAAATAACTAATGCATCACAAAGTATTTAAAATGGTGTTTTATGTAGACTGTGTTATTTTTAATTCTGGGCTCAGATTCATAGATTCCAACAAAACAGCCAAGGTAGGAAATTAGTTGATACCAACGTTATAAAAGGTACATACTGTGAAAATTTCAAGTTACTATCCCCAACGGCTTAGACTGTCAGGCCAAGTCTATTTATTTATTTTTTTCTAAATTATTATGGATCGGGAAATGGAATTGCAAAGCGACTTACATAAAACATTGATAGTATGAGTCGAGACAACATTTTCGGTTAATTGCATGTTCAGTCCGTGACAAATCACGACCAAACTTCTCCGATTCGGTTCAACAACGGCTGTGATGTTTGAAGTTGTAATCCAGCCTCCTTCTGGGGAAACGACCGTCCTGGAGGTGGCATTTCTAACCTGCCTGCCGGCCACCATCCATTTAATTTCAGCAGGCGGATTGGAGTTTGCGGTTGTGCAAGTGAGAGGCACTGGATCGCCAACCCTGGCTTCCGTCGGCCCTGATATGGTGACATGTGCTGGCGAAACTATAAAAAAAACTAATGAATAGAAGTCGGGGCGATATTTTGAATTAATTACACAGCACGGTCATATCCACTTCAGCTTTGAGGGGCGATTTGGACATGATGTTGCTCGCTTCGCATTTGTAGCGAGCCTTGTTGTCGCTGGCGTCAGCTGTGAACGTGTAGACGTTTTCGGATACTCGGCCTGCAGTTCTGTAAGCCATCCGAATTTGTTCCCCATTTTTGTACCAGATTAATTGAGCTGGGGGATTGCCGCCCCGGCTCCGGCAAACCAGCTCCACTGTCTGCCCTCTGCGGATGGTCTCGCCTTCCGTGTAGCCTTCGATGTAGGGCGGGCCAGGCGGATCTGCAATCGGCGCTAATTGAAGACTACCGTGGGATAAAAGTGAATCTGCTTACAGAAGACGCTCAACTGTACGGTTGTTCGTAACGGGATGTCTGGGGATAAGGCTTCGTGCCTTGCCTCGCACGTGTATTCCGCGTAATCATCTTCAGCTGTTGGCTTCAAAGATATACGAGAGTGCGTGTCATATCTGGTAACCCTTTTGTCGCCGTTTTTGCCGGGAACCTCAATTATTTGATCTTCGCGATCGGCTGGAGGAAAAACATTCTCATACTCACAACTAATCACAAATAAAAAACCTGTTTCATGGAAATAATTTATAAGTTTGTTCTGACTATGGGTTTGTTATACCTACATGGCAAAAGGTTGATCTACTAAAGAAATTACGCCGATATGCAAATTACAAGAGGAGATACAAGAGAAGAAAACTGCTCTTTATATTCTACTTCAAGTATGATATACAAGAATTTTTTTTTATTAGTATACATAGCTCTACTTATACAACAGTAAAAAAAACGCATCAGGTTCATAGCGTCGGCAAAAGAAATCAGCATTAACATCAACAGGTTAAAGTTAATGTCATGTATAGACCGAAAATAGTTATTTATTTAACGAGTTTGTGTGTAAATCGGGTTTTTATTTCACGAGTGGATTTTTAAACGTCGAGTGTTAACGAGACGTTTAACATCTACGAGGTGAAATAAATGAAACGATTTACACGAAAACGAGTTGGATACAACATTTTATTCTTTGAATTAGACTCAACAAGGCTTAAAATTGCTTTAAATCTGCTAAAAATAATCTGACATTTCGTATTGACAGTTGTCAAAACTTCCTTACACAGGAGAAAAACCGTAAATTTTGACAGTGTGGAAGAATAAAAGTGTTAATTTAAGAAGAGTGGGGACCAATTTTATATAATATTTTAACTGTACACGTAGTGCTAAGTATACTAATAAAAAAACTTAGTGTATAAGGTTGCCATCTTTATGAGGGGCAAAGAAGCAAAACACAGCACTGCAAAACCGACTTCTTTTATGATTATTGTCGACTGATTTTTGAAGAAAGATTACCTCCAAGAATTGTTCTATAGTAGTTTAGGAAGGAAAAATTTAGCATCCAAATAGATGTTCCTCCTTGCATTTTAAAGAAAATGCAAGTAGTGCATATTGCACGAAAAATGTACTGATCCTAAAACTAACCAAACAGAATAGAATAGAATCCTTGGTAGAATCGAAACGAATTTAGATGCGTCAGAAATTTTTTTGCACAATCAGTAGAATGTTTAGAAAGTATTTATACTAAGCAAAAAATATATAGTTTATTTCTATTACAGTTGTGGACAAAAAAAAATGGGACGACAAGTCTTGAAGCAGATTTTCAATAAAATTTAATTGATTCTAACGGACTTTGATCTGAAGTTTTAAATTTGGCACTACTTGTGAAAAAAAAACAAAGGAATAAAAACGGTCATTGAATATTGGTCAGATTGGTATTTGCCTATCCGCAACAAAATTCCTAAAAATTCCGTCTTCAATATTTTCAAAAAACGAAGACAACAAGAAGACAACTAGATATCCAGGGCAGTGGCATATTTACATATGGACTAAATGTGCTATAGCCTAGGGCGGCGGAATTTTAGGGGCGGCAAGAGTATCTTTATTTTGATTAAAAAAATACTTAGTAAATAGACGGGTTCCATTTTTTTAATTGATTAAATTTTTAGTTTTCCTCGTATTTTTTTATTTCGTAAGTTCTTAATTGTTCGGTAAATGAGCTTTAAGAAGTTTTTAATACACACTGATTTAGAAAAACTGAGTATGTTGGCAACAGATTTTGTTCGTAATTTGCATCACTGCAACAGGGTAGGGTTTTCTTTGACATTTATTTCACGTATAACCCTGCAAGATTGTTGATTTGTTCTTAACTGAAAGTGTATTCCATTGATATACTTTAAAATTTTAATTCAGTATTGCCAACAGACTGTAGTTTCAATTCATATTAGTATAGAAAATTCACGATGAGTAATGGTAGAAAAAGTCTGAGTAGTATACACAATACAGAAAAATGTGTTTGAAAAAGTCAGACAACGTAATATTTTAGAAAAAAGTCGTAAAAATCACTACGTTTTTTTGAAAAACAAAAAGTTTTAAATAAAGCTGATTTTTTATTTTTATATTTTTTATTAATAATATTTACAAAATAAAAGAGAAAGGTGATAGTGACATTACAAAGAACTATTTAAGGTTTTTTAATTTAATTTTCAGAACTATTTCGCATTTTTAGAAAACTTGTGCTAAACTGGATTTGCTGTTTCATTCAAATAAACTGTTAAGGGGTTAAAGATATTACTGGATTTTAGAGAAAATCAACTGATATAAATGAAGTTAAAAGCAGATACGTATTTACTGATTTGTTTTTATCACATTCCATACTCGAAAATTGATAGAATTTGTTTTTTGAGCAGTTTATGCAGTTTAGCACAAGATTTAAAATTTAAAATTTTGAAGGGTCCTGGGTATTACAAATGGGTCAAGTACTACAAATTTCTAAAGTAGGTACAACAAAAAAATGTCTTCCTGTCAATAAAAATTGCCTTTTTTAGGGTTTGTAAATTTTTCATTATTTTCTGAATTAACCAATATATATATATTTTTTTTTGAAGAAAGTCATAGTCAGGGGTGGCAAAATTAAGTAGCCCAGGGCGACAATGGACATAAATACACCACTGATGCTGGGTCTGAACGAAGGAAGGTTTCTAATCACGTGCAAGATGAATTTCTTCAGGTATTTAATTTCTAATCATGTAAAAATTGTCCCATTTTTTTGTCCACAATGTATTTAAAACTCTTGATTTTTTTAGTTTAATGAATTATGATTAGCAAAGAATATCTTGTTTGGTTGAGCTTCAGTCCTACCGAATTTTTTGCTTAAACATAATAGTCAATTAAATGGTTCAAAACATTCAAACATTCAAAACATTATTTTAAACTGTTGGATGTGAATTAATCCATACGCGGAATTTAAAAACAGTCTTTATAAAATTTTTGGTGAGAACAATACTTGAAACATTATTTTATCAGAAAATGTGGTATCCACAACATTTTCCACAAGTATTAACTGTTTAGGCTAGAGAGTATAAAATAGTAAAAAAGAAGAATTTCTGTGAATGAATATTTTGTAAATAACTATGTTTTGTATTGTGAAATTTGAATAAATACGAGTAGTAGGACATAAAAATCAAAAAATTTTCATTGCTCACAACTGATATCACGAGCCACTTGCTTAATTTTTATGTTTTTCTATAATACTTATCCGTTACACAAGAAAAACCGACAGAAGGACTTTATTTTTAGCGAATTTACAGTCGATATGCTCGTAAAATTAGTGTTTTTTTTTTAAATCCGCTGTAGACCCAAATTCTGGATTTGACTCCGAGCTCCGGATATTTCTTTTCCACGTTTTGTTTGCACCAAATTGGAATTTGGATTCAAAGATTCAAATTCCAGACTCAAACGTGCAGCGCTAGTCACAAGCTTGAGATCAAATTGCAAAAGTATAATAAGACGAGCAAAAAATGGACATATTTCGTTGGATATTCAGATCTAAAGAAATCATAATTTTCAAAAATGCTTAAAAAATGAAGATGGTGTAGTTGGACTCATGTCCTCATTTCTATCATTTGATATTTTACAAAACTTGACGTTCGTCAAGCAGAAAGTTATTTTCTCTTTGCAAAATTGGGAAAAACAATCGGCAATTTTATACCAATAGCCAAGTGATAATTTTAAACAAATCTATTAAGTTATACAAAGTTTACGTCGAATAAATTATATCAGGCAAGGAATTTACCAAAACGGTCTCGGATTGCCAGTACTTACGTATATTAAGTTCCACGTTTCCTCTGTACCAAACGATTTTGGCGGCGGGTTTCGCGTTTCGAACCCTGCACTCAAGATGAAACTCTTGATTTTCCTTTATTTCAATCTTGGAATTATGCCGATGGTCTAAAATTTCGACGGACGACGGCGGTGCTGAAAAGAATGAAAATGTAATTTTTCTTCGGCGAGAAAGTGTGCAAAAACAAATTGTTTACATTGCGATAAATTTAACCCTCCCAGTTTGAAAATCCAACATCAATTTCATTCCTACCACTCCATATGATAAAATGGCTATATAAAAGATCTTCACGTCTCTTTTATTTGCGGTTCATCGGCACGAATATAAAAGTAATTCGCCAGTATATCGTTGAGGCGTATTCGGGTCTTTGTGTGAGAAACAACCCTGTTCCAATTCAAATCTAATAATCTCTTTATCACAACGTGCCATGACCTCGTGTCACTAGCACCAGCTGAATCTCTTAGTCCATCACCACAACAACTAATAACGAACTCTCGTTGCGTAGTATGTGCACGTTTCTTGCGGTCGTCTCTCTTAATCCTCGACGGTCTAGGAAGAGACAAAGCAGCCTTATGTAAAGACAATGCGAGATGTGTAAACTAATATAGTGGACGATTTGAGATTTGGCGCACGTAACGCCGGCCTTTCGGTTATGCTATATCGACAAAGGCGCCCAACACAAATATTGGTTCTAAACAGAGCTGGAGAATCTCCGGTCTGAAATTAACGCACACACGGGCTCCGGTCACGCTCCGGAGGCTCCGGATGCTGCCACAACCTCTATTACAGAACGCCGCCAGTGACATCGATCAGAATATGACAAAGCTAACACGCTCAAAAATTCGCGCACAAAGGACGACCTTAAAACACCAACAAAGAAACAATCCAGACGCCAGTAAATGGCGCCCATATATCTACAAGAGCAATAAAATGAAAATTTTTAAACTCGTTCCAGCCCCTTGCGAATTTTCACTTAAAACACAACATATGTGATTGCAACTAATTAATTAAATTACTGCACAAAACCTAATTAACTCTATGACGACTTAATGCTATTTATCCTTATTCTTTTTATTATTCAACTCTAACTTACGCATTATTAATCACAACCCACAATTATGTTTGAGAAACAGTAGTGTTTAAAATTATTACAGGATAGTCTGTAATGCATTTTCGATTAGAAGGAATACCTAACTAGTCAGAAAGGCCTCCAAATGAGTAAATATCTCACATTTAAAAAAAATTGAGTTTCTTCCAGTTAAAAAAACATCACTTTGTGATACCAGCTTTCCAATTCTTTGTAACAACTAATAGAATAAAAATTCGAAAATTCTTTTTAGATGGTGGTCGGGTCCGGATAGGTACTCAAAACCCATTACTTTGAGCTATTGCCTACAGGTTCAAAATCGATTTTTTTCTACAAGTCAAAAGTAGTTTCGACTTACAATTAAATTACAATTTGTTGGAGAGCAAGTGTTTAATTACTGCTTCAATTACTACGAAAGTAATTGTAATTAATTAAGTACCACACGGCTTCGAATAACTTGCACACACAAAATTGACCTACTGAGCCTTAATGAGAGTAATTGGAAACAAAATTAACTTTATTGCCTTGCCGCAAATTGGTTTAAACGGCGCTAAAAGTGTAATCACTTCGTTATGTAAGTATTTCTGAAAAAAAGTTTGCCAAAGAGATAAGACGTCTAAAATCTAAACTTCGTCTTCTCCAGAGTGTTTACACAAATTTAATTTGCATTAATAGTGAGTCCCGCGCTGCTAGAATTTTTATTTGTTTCCAGTAGAACTTTACGTTTGATCCCTTGAAAGAGTGACACTCTTAACGTACCAATTTGCTTCCACTGGAGTTTCAACTCCTTTTGAATTCGGAAAGCGTACAAAACAAAATTATGAACTGCAGCACTAGTGTGAGTTTGGGTTTTCTTTCTATTTATTTTACACATAATTCGTTTGGTCTAAAACTTAATTTTCTAGCGTCTTGTCATTTATTCTTAATCGAATTTTTAACACAAACTAAATCGCAATTAAATAGAGATTATAATCAATAGTCGTATTAATATTTGCCTTTATAGATTATTTCTCCAACAGCAAATATTTATTAATCAGGTAATAGAAATTGACCGATCCCATTCATTACCTATTCATCAATACACTTGAATTGGTTAAATACAACATTCTGATTAAATGGAAGCTTGTTTCTATAAGTAATTATTTTCATGTGATGCTGACCTGCAAACCAAAAACTTTGTGTCCAAACCATCTGGTTTTAAACACAAAATAAACATTTTTTTTATTTTTTAATCCACTTACAGAAAAATGTTCTAGAATCGCGTACATTTCTTATGAAAAGTGCCAATCAAATGAAGTTTGATTAAAAGTTTCACATGGCAAAGTAACTGAGTCATGTGGTGGAACATAATAATCGAAGTTACAAATTGAACGGTAATCCTGTGTAGCACCTGCCACTCTTGAAATTTGCAGCTTCTTGTTCAAATTTATTACATTAACATTCCTAGCTGCGAGTTTCAACAGAATTAACTTTGCGTTATTAATAAATGAAATGGTGATCTGTCACCTTCCACTACTAAATCTCTGGTACACAAAGTTGGGATAGGTACTGTCACTCACTGTGCAGATTCGCCTCTTTGATTAGATTACGGCTATGTAACATAAACAATTTAATTGAGTAATACAATGTGCATTCCTGCACAGCTAAACCAAATCGCGCAATAATTACTTGGTTCAATTGGTAAATAAATAGTCGGGGTATTTTATAATAAAATTGTTGTTGCCGGCCAACAAATATCGGAAGTTTCCTGAAATAAAATTTTATTTTTGATGCAGCTGTACCCGATAAAGAGTAAATAACTTTTCCACATATCATTTGAGTGGATCGATAGCGCTGCCCTGGGCCAGCCAGCGTCCATTTTGCAATAAAAATAAGCATGATTTAATTGGAGCAAGCTTCAGTAATTCGCAAATGGGGCTGCAATGATTTAGCGTTGTCTGTCGGATATGGGAGCGCGGCCCCAGCGTTTATAAATTCCGTCGATTTCCTCCTTGTGTCGATATGAAATAGAAAATGGGCCGGAACGGCGCGCATCTGGAATGCATTTAGTTCAGGAATGGCTTGTTATGGCTAATAAAGAGGACGGCGTGACATTACAGATGACCGAGAACGTGACTGAAGCTCTGGCCCGGAGCCAAGCACCGGACTTTACGGATCTCTCCGGACTCATCAAATGGAATTACTAATATGCGTCGCGCTCTCTGTGACCGGAGAAGGAACACCAACAGGAATTGCCACTTTCTATCGCTCGACGTTCCGGCCACGATCTTATTCAATCAATTATATTGCGTCGCCGAAAGGTCCACTTTTATCACGCTTGCTACTAAGTAGTCTTTTCGGTGTTGAATAACCCATCCTTTTGTGGAAGGACGATTGTGAGGCCAAGAGATATGCGCTAACATTGGCGGTTCCATCAAGTTTGTTTTTCGTTATTTCGTTTTTCTGAGGACACAAATCTTAAATCATACCGATTCGGCCACACATAAACAACTTTCTTCTTATAGGTGTAGCAAGAAATATCATCCAATAAACAGGTACTTACTGCGTTTTAATTACTGTCCTTTTCTTATAAATTTTTTAAAAGAACTGTTTATAAAATTAAATCAAAATTCAATCGAGTTTTTTCCATTTTCCCTTTGCTACTTTTACCACAATGACTAAAAATTCATCTATGGTTATGTAAACAAATATTTGGATCTATAAGAAGATACACATTTACACATTTCGAAGCGTTACTTTTTTTCTATCACAGATTTCCAAAAATGATTTAAAATAGCGAGCCACACACAGCTGGTAATTTGCACCATTACACCTAAACTTCCAGATGGTCAATATAATCAAAATACCAAAAGAAAACTCATTCAAGTGGAAAATGTATTTAATTTACCGTAAATGAATTAAATACATTAAACATTACAGATACTACACGTATGTTCATTTTCTTAAAAAAAGTGATGTTAAAATGAACTACCAAATGTTGTTTTTTTCAATTAAAGAATTACAATCTTTAAAAAAATCCTAATTAAAAATAGCCACACCTCTGTTTTCTGCATTCAAGAACAATAATCGGTGGTGTTTAACCATGGGGTTAAACAGAATTTTTAGGAAGATTCGAAATTAGAACAAGAATTTTCCGTAAAAGTTGTCGCAACTCATGCGACAACTAAACAATAACAAAGCGGGTTTTAAATATTAAATGGAATCATTATTATTGGAAGTAACATTGTTTTAGATTAACTGTTTTAGTTTATAAGTTAATTTTGTATATATTCGAATTATTTTTCTAATAAAATCAGTATTGAACTTAACCCCGAGTTCGTGTTCATTCAGATGGTACTATTTTGAATGCAAAACTTCCAAAAATGATAAGTTTACCTACTCATTTTAGTGTTCTTCAAACTTTCATAGTCAGAAACATTCACAGCTGTTTGCATATCATTTCTCAGCCAAGAGAACCTACCAATTCAAAGAGAAAAATAATTTCGAAAATTGACATTTGTTGCTAAACAGACTATACTTAAATATTTCTAAGTAGGTACTGTACACTTGATTGCAAATAAACTGAAAATAGTTAAAGATATTATTAAATTTTAAAGAAAATCTGCAGCAGCAATAAAGATACGAGGGTGGGATGATTAATTCGTGGCCTCACATAGGAAACAACAATTTAGCCATACAGTTTTTTGTTTACTATTCAGTATAATCTCCTTCTAGTTATATGCACTTGATGGGAATTCCCATCTTTGTGGGGCGATTCTTGTAACTCTTCAAAAAAGTTTATTTGTAGCTGTGATTTCTTCAAATTTTGGTTTATATTTTTTTCCAGTGTGATATTTTTTAAATTGGGGAATATGATAAAGCCCAATTGTTATAAAATGGCGGATAAAATCCATTGGATTGCGCTAAAATAGCTCTAAATATTGCTCAGATCTGATTTTTCCAGTGAGCTTTTGTGCTCAGAAAAGGTGCTATCTTGCCAATTTTTTCTCATACCAAAAACATGATGAAAGATATGATGTGTTTGCTTTTTTAAAATCCTTAAGGTTTGAACTATCTCAGACAACTTTCATTTGTAATCTTCTAATATTGTTCTGAGTACTTTTTTGGCCATTCCTGCAGAAGCATTTTTCGACTTTCCTGGACGTGGGGCACCCTTAGGGCCTGTATGACCCCATTGAAAGTTCAAAATGCAGTTTTAACCGTACTAAGCGATTAAGTAGATGTGCCTAATGTAGACTCTAACCCATCCATTGGATTGCGATAAAATAGCTTCAAACATTGCTCAAATCTCATTTTTCATCATTTTCTCATTTTGCCAATTTTTTTTCATACCCAAAGCTTAAAGAAAGATATGATGTGTTTGCTTTTTTAAAATCCTCAAGGTTTGAGCTACCTCAGACAACATTCACTTGTAAACTTCCAATACCTTTCTGTGTACTTTTTAGACCATTTCTGCAGGAGAAGCACTTTTTGACTTTCCTGGACGTGGTGTACCCTTAGGGCCATTATGGCCCAATTGAGAGTCTGAAATGCAATTCTAACTATGCTAAGCGATGAAGGAGATGCACCTAATGTAGAACCTAGCCCATTTTTAAACACTTAAGGTGTTATGCTTTTAGTATAAAAATATTTCCTCAGGTTTCAACATTTCGTAAAGAATCGAGAAGTTAGGACACTTGATAAGGCAGCAATTAAAAACTACTTCACCGAATTTGATAAAATTTTAACGTTACAGTACGAAAGGATGGTACTATATGAAAACATAAAAATTAATGAAAAAAACAATTGCCTTCTATGAGAGGCCACGAATTAATCATCCCATCCTCGTAATATCATTTGTGCTTTTTTTATCGTTTAAAGTTGTTACATCTTCCAGTAAAAATTATTTATTAAAAGACCAAAATCCCTAATTTTTTCGATCAGTTTATTATATTAGGGTAAACCTGGGTGATATGGTGAATCGGGTGTAATGGTGAATTGCTTTATTTCTTTTCTGGGCACACCGATGTCTCTGTATATCTGTATACCGTTTGTTTATGATCATCCGTGCAGTGAGCACCTGTTGAAAATCAGCCTTGTTTTGAAAATCGTAACTAATTTGTTAAAAACAGTTTCCGATGCTCAATAATTTTTATACGGTGCTTAGGTTTGTAGTTATTGCTCCAGATAGTGTAGTCCGCGTGGTATTTTTTAATATGTTCTGCCTTCGTTGACTGTTTATACACTACATAACATAGAAATCGTTGCCTCTGATATTTTGAACTGCTTGCTACACTATTCACCGTTTCACCCATGGCAAATGGGAGAAATGGTGATCTCTGGCTTGGGTGATACGGTGAACGACTTTTCTCACATGTACTCGTATTTTTTGGCCAAAGTAAAAGTTCTAGCTATCAGCATGGTTCCAGACCAAGATGCTTACATTTTATAAAAGGCAAACAATATTTTTTGTGTTTTTTCCAAAACATTTTAGGCAAAAACGAGTTTTTCACAATTTTGATTATTATGTAAGATTCGATAATTCGATAGTAATAATTTAACCGACCTCGTATCTCTTATAGACAGTAACTGAGCTCCATATGGTGGAAAAACGGACACCCTGTATGCCGAAAAAAGCAGGAAAAGTAAATTCACCACTTCACCCATATGTATGGGTGAAATGGCGAATTTGATATAAATTAATATAGTTTTTTTTTGAAATTATTGTAATGTATAAAAGAGGATATAACACTGTTAAGTTGTTGTCTGTATATCTTCTGAAAAAATAGTGTTTTTCGTTTTTTTTAAATTAACAACTTCTTGTGTTCTAAAGGGCTCAACTTTTTTGTTCACCATATCACCCTGGTTTACATTAAAATTTCGTGGAAACATATACAAATAATAAGGCTTTTTTTCCTGACTAATTTGTAATAGATATTCAGCCTGAAATGTAGGTAATTGAAGAACTAAGCTTTGCTGAGAATATTTATAGACTAAATCTTTACAGTAGTGCAAACACTTATTACTTATGAATACTTATGATACTATCATAACGCATAAGGAATTTTAACAAAATATTATTATGTTATTTATTATTGCCATTTTAGTATAAATTGTAAAGCTTTCAATCGAGACAAAATGGTTTCCTTTATAAATCCGAAAATGGTAAAAAACTAGAAATGGCTAAAAACTGGTTCAATTTACTATTATGATACCCTAATTTAACTGTAGTAATAATAAACTTAATATATGTAGATTGTACTACAACTTAATCTATGGTTATAGTACTTTTAACGAGCTTTTAACCAGAAATAAAAACATTTGGACAGGTTGGATTTTTTTCGGTAACGAAAATCACTTGTAATTATGTTATTTGCTGACAAATGTGCCAGTAAAAGCAAAATATTGTTAACATTTACTTAACAAAATGACAAGAAGCACTTAGTAGCTTTAGGGACATTGCCAAAATCCACACCATATTATAACATAATTTAACGCAGACTTGCACACTGTCCATCAAATATTTTTCTTAATAATAATCTGAAAAACCGAACAACGTTTAGAGACTTGATCGATCTAACAAATGAATTAAATTAACTTAATTTTTTGGGGACAAATGGACAAAACCGTCAAACCGTAATTTGTATAAATTTACAAAGATAATGATCTTGAGGTACCGCCACGGCAAGCCAATTTCAGTTAATAAAACTCCTACATGAAGCAGAAAGACAGATTAAATAGGCGTCTCCGGCACTAAAAGATCAGCATCAGTTCACTGAACCTGACAGCAAATCTTGAAGCAGGAAAGTAAGAACTAATTTATTCCTTTTACAGTTAGTATTAATCAGCGTTATATTTGTTCTATTTTCGATCGGAACTAGTCGATCGTGTTTATGCAGCATACTCAAAGATACTCATGCGTAACAAACTATTCGCATATTACAAGTTCGCAACATTACAGGTCTTTCCACAACTTTGGAAAAAACAGGAAAGCTCCCGTTACATCAGACAGCAAATTGAAAGCTAAAAGCACGGTTGAAAGTGTTAGCGCGGCGCAATATGTAATTTTCTTCAATTAGAATCATTCATAAAATCTTGAAGAGATAATGGGAAGATTACGAAGACTGCAAAGTGGAACATGATGGTCTCATAAGCGCAAACACTTGTCTATGACAAATGCAACGCTTATGGGAGCTTTAATTCCAATCAAACTTGGCTGAAATGCAGTCGTTACGAAAGTTATCTTAAAAGTTAATGTCTAGGTCGGCGATCCCCTGGGTATCGGGTTAAATTCCTCCTGGAATAAGGTAGCAAAGTATGAGCAATAACGGTGCCATAGACGGTGTAATAAGCAGTTTGCGACAGCATAACCTCACATAATCATCTTTATGTTTGGAATAACCGTCAGAACGCCCTGACGTTATTTCGTCAAACGTACGACATGCGAATAATATTCTTCACGTTGAAACGAGGCTGTTGCCACTTTCGCTAATTCGACCCCATCGCTAGGAACCGACAGGTGTTCCAAAATACACCATTAAATTAAATTCAACGCGACCGGTCTCTTTAGCATCGAGCTTCCCTTTGATGTCCTTTCAAGTAAACTGTTGCACGATGCTTCGTTATAATAAAAACAATCTACGGGATTGTAAACCCCATTACCTATTTTTATATCCGCTGCTTGGAGAGGGTACCAGTCATATAAAGTGCGGTTTTGTGGAGGTAACAGTTGCGAATTTATGGGGTGTTTATTTAGGCTTTATGTCGAGGATAATCTGGACTTCATTAAGTGGCCTTAAAATCTTAGTTGTTCGATTTAGAACTACAATTTGCACAAGTTGCTCGTGGTCGTTTAAATTCACTTGTATGGCGGAATTATGCATGTAGGCGGGTTATGAAACGAAATTAAGCGAAGTGGAGCTTCTTTTAATGAGAAAATTAAGGATATTTCTATTCATGCCAACAATACTCGAACGTCAGCGACGAGAATGGAAGCAAATTTCTGCGAAAAGCTGCCATTGAACCGACAAATGGTTCTATGGCGGAGCTTGTTATTGGAAATGAAGACAACACAGGACGGATCAGGATTTTACCTATATGCATCCTGAATGCAATGTCTACTTTAATTCCTCAATTAGTCAACAGATTTGGCATATAATGTTCAGGGGCATTGTTCCATTGGTAGTGTCTCATAATGCCTATATAATAGTCTGGATAGTGAGGCTGATAATACCTGTACAAAGCCTGCAACCCCATTGTATTATCATACGATCTGACGGCTGTGTTTACTATATGTGCTTACACCGACCCTTATATTGCAGGCCACCTCCAGCCTTAAATCAAAAGAAAATAGACCCCAAGGAAAAACCAGACAACAGCAACATTTCCCTTGTTCCCGGAGCGATAAATCACACCCCAAAATTGCATTTCAACTTTTCCAAATAATTAAAACTTGGTCTAGTCTACTTAAATCTCAAAATAAACTTAACCGGAGTTACATAATGACATCACTCCTTGAAACAACACCAGAGCAAAGCTGGCAGCTCCTAATCATAAACTCTTAAACTAACACGAAGCATCTTTAATAGTTTCACAAATAAACGTCCTGACACTTCCAAGGAGCTCCCCACTGAGCAACCCCATGAAGCGCGACAGTTCAGAAATCATAAATATTTAACTAATGCAACCGTATAAAATCTACAAATGCTTTTTATTCCTCTTATTATAAATTCAGCTGCTGCAATAAAAGCTGCTTTTGAAGAAGTTGAATTTTTATTTGGCGACCCAAATAGTCCATGCGAGTTATAATAAAATTCGAATTTAAAACTTTTGC
This sequence comes from Tribolium freemani, assembly GCA_939628115.1. Classification (NCBI taxonomy): domain Eukaryota; kingdom Metazoa; phylum Arthropoda; class Insecta; order Coleoptera; family Tenebrionidae; genus Tribolium; species Tribolium freemani. The sequence continues at coordinate 9,155,330 of OW626785.1, read as the reverse complement.
AAGGGTGTTGGAGCATTCCCTCGTCTTTTCGGACATGCATTTTTAATATTGTTTTGAATCAAAAAGGAGCGCCAAACTTCTATGGATTGAGATTAAAGATTCAGATGAGGAAACACACAAAACTTAATTTTTTTACACAACATCTAGCTTCGAGGTAGATTGCAGAAATAGAATTTTGTTACGTAAGTAGTTGTACGATCCAAAAATGGTTTTCAATTTGGTTCGAATAACAATTGGAGAGTTGAATATGTTTAAAAACTTCGCACAACGCTGACGATAAAATTAGTCTATTGTGCTATAATAGTGCATCGCTGGATAAACGTCATAAATCTGCAATCCATTCTGACGAATTTATAGCAGATTTGATTATGTTTGATGCTGAACGAATCTGCAATTCAGGCAAATAATTACGGCCCGTGTGGTAGGTACATAAATTTAATTATCCAGTTTATAATCAATTTAACTAACTAGCTCTATTTACGAATGGAATAAAAATGTTTTATAACCGTGATTTTAGTGAACAAACGTCGTCGGTGAAAAGCTCCCGACTTGCGCCACTCTCTAAACACTAGAGCAACATTTTTAATCGCTTTAATCTCATGTTTCAACTTTATTGTCAGCATTTTGAAGCACACATTCACAAACACTAAAAATGCTGCTCGTCTTTTTTCTATTTCATTGGATTAAATTTAGTAAATTGCCATTGGCGACATGAAAGCATTATTGCAACAGACGTCTTTCATTCCGTAAAAGCTCGTTTTATAGCCGAGCTAAACTAAACACCGGTTGGTGAACTTATGTCGCGACTGCAAATACTCCACTGAAAAGCCGCGGACGAAACTTTGCACGGAAAATATCGCTCACAGGAACGAACTTTGCCAAAAAAAATTACTTATTTTGTTCTTTGCACGTTAAATGCCTATTATTATGCAAATTATACCTAATTGCACACACTCAAATTTGTGCAAAAGCAGGACATTTTTGTCGCAGCAGAATTACAAATTGAGAGCTTCAGGGGTTCAACAAATTGGAGCAAATGTATATATGTAGTTGTTTTGTATTTACAGTATTGTTATACCGTTTTCGTTTACTCCATACAAACTCTGAAATTTTGTTCCCTTGGACTACCTAAACAAAAACATGGATTGGAATATTGTGTTCAAGTTTGACACTTCCAATAATTAATTAATTACGTATTTATTTATTATTATAAAGTTCTCGAAAGTTTAGGGAGCCTCACAAAAAGTTGTGTAACAACAAATTAACAAAATAATCATTGGAAACTCAGACACAGACGTTTTATTTCAGCGTAGGTAAACGATTAATTAACCCAATGTAAATCTTTTAAAAGTGGTGGCACCATTAATTTTATTGGTTTTGACGGACAAGTGGAATAATGTGAAATACTTTCCTTGACGCTCAGACGGCGTGAGTTATTATAACAAATTTGCATTGGACTGTTTGTTTGTTATAAAGTTGTCTCTGTTGAGCTTACGAGTAATGAATTAAACTTTTGAAGCTGACAGTGGGTTGCCTTAAACTAATTTAGAGTTTGCTTGTTGGATTATTCAATTTGCTAGGTTAAATTTACATGAGAGGTAATATAGAATTACAACTAACCTGTAATTCTAAATGAGGATCTTTGCGGAATTTTGTTCATACCTGCGCTTGTAATTGCTGGGATAGGAACTTCTTGGAACGAAGTTCCTGCTAGATTTTCCAGCGGCACAAGTGTGCCGTAATTACGTTACAGGATATTACAATAAAGCTCTTTTAGAAAATTGTAACGTGTGGTGGTGGTAAATAGGAAAGTGGGTCAGGGGCAGCAAGGACCAAGATTTTCCGGAATGGGTGAGACGACATTAAATTTGTTGGTTTAAAGTTACACGTTCCAACGAATTTCATTAAGCTGGCAATAACGAAACATTACACCTAATGAAGGTACCCCCATATCTCCCAACACGTGCACTGTTTATTAAAGCCTTAACTCGTAATTTATTAAGTGTGCATTCTATTGCGGTTTAGAGCCCTTGAATAATAATTACACACGCAGTCAAAAAATTAATCTCTTAATGATCAAACACAGCTCGCCCTCTGGAAAAGACACGAAATTACTTAACCACTTAACAATTTAGTTAATGAAGAGAAGCAGCTAGACGTTAGGACAAAATGCGTTACGTATTTATCACTCCGCTATCTCTCAGGTAAGAGTAATTAGTTTCAATTTGCAATTACTCGCAGAGATACGAGATTAACATCTAAAATGTATAAACCGCGATTATCTGACAATTAAGGCGCAAGTTATTTATTCCGCTGTTTGCTGCTAAGGCTTTAATTAACAAAAGCTTAAGCAAACATTTTAATACTTACATATGACGTTTAGTCTGGCGTTTGCTCGAATTGCTTTATGAAGTCTTGCCGGTCCCACTTGACACTGGTATTCCGCGTCATCCTCAAGGGAAGCATTGCTCACCCTCAAGTTATATATGCCATGACGACGGTCACCGATCACAGAGTATCGAGGGAAACCCGGGATGACCGACGAGAACCCTGCAGACAATCAAAACACTAATTAAATTACGTTATCGTTTATCAATATTTCAGAAATTACGGACAAAGCGCCCACGGCTAATTTATCGCAGACACTTGCTTCGACCGGTCGCCAAAATTTAACTCAAGGAAAAACGATACCCAATTCAAAATCAACAGTAATGCTTCAAGGCCAATAATAAACATTAATTTTGAAAAAACGGCGTGAAACTTTATACCCGAACATTAAATCCCAAAGCTGAAAACTTTTTTCAGCGCGTAGCAATTTGAAGGGTCAATTTACCTGTAACAAGAGTGCTATTTTTCACACCCTGCCCAATGAAAATTCCGAAATTGTCGCTTAATAACCTACAAAAATATTTCATAGACATAACTTCAGACATTCAAGCTATAACCCCTTCCCTTCCCCTTCCGAAACCAAAATTTTCATTGAGTATTCTAGTCTCATTTTCATGGGAAAATAAAGTGGTCATTCCCGGCATATTATTATTTTCTCAAAGGTTTCAATAAACGTGGGCTCGGTTGCGGGTTTTCCTCGGAAAATAACGGCTAATAATTTACTGTGAATAATTTCCCCAACACATTCTTGCGAATTTCTACAAACGCCGTCCCTTTTAAATAATATTGATTCAGCGTGAAACATCCGCATAAATATTGTGATTTCATGCTAGCGAAGCCGCTGGTAAAATAGAGATTCATTGAGGCCTGTTATACAGAAAATGACAGTTATAATTGTGGGACCGCTTCAAAAATACCAAAATGGGGGAAAGTAGCCAATATTGTACTAGTGCTTAAATTAAAAAAAAAACAATGCTTATTTGACTTCCAGCGATTGTAATTACCACTGTCAGAAAGTAATTTGAAGTGTAGTAAAATTCAGAGCTGTAACTAAAGGTTTCATTGTGTTACACTAGTTTACACGATTTATATACCTTAACTGAAAGTTATCATTTCTTATATTATTTATTAAGTTAAAAAAAATATATAAAAAAATCCATCACGTCATGCTTTTACTCTCTTTTTTTGTACTTTTTTGGGACAGTTTCCCTTATAATAGTCCAACAATAATCTCCTAACATGTTTTCATCTCAGAAGCCTTTGTGCCGATCTTTGAAAACCTTCAAATCTTGATGAAAACTCTCGCCTTGTTCATCACTCACGTTGCCTAGGTTTTTCGGAAAGAAAGCTAAATGTGAATAAAGAAAATGTATTTTTTGAAACATATTTGAAACATGTGATGATAATTATGCAATAACTCAGCCTGATTAGTTACGGAAAAAACAAAATACATCAGAGGTATGCTGTTTTTAGTGCTTCTGAGAGAAGTCTCCCTTTATTTGCAAATATAAATTGTCCAAATATAACAAAAGCAATCAGAAGCTAATCTACATTCTCTATTAGACATATTGTATTATGTAATTCGAAGGGATTCGTGCAGGTAAGGCAGAAAATAATATTTCGCAAAAAAATATGATGTGATAAAATAGTTATTTACCTAACGTGTTTGGAAAGTACAATTTCCCATATGAGCACGAGCGCCGCGAGGGCCGCGTAAAGTGCGAATGTGGGAAATTGCTTTCCAAACAAGTTAGGTACAATATTTTTTGTAACGAATCTCTCAAAAAAATTAAAAATTAATATTTTTTATAATTAAGTTTTTTTTACAACTGGGTTGGTAACAGGTCAAACAATCAAAAAATTGACATGAACTGTCACTTATCGTAAAAAAATAATCGTTTCCATCTCAACGATAGCGATACCAACCTACTAAATGTCCCTAGCCACTGTCGGAAAGTAAAAAACACCGCAGTGCGGGAAAGTTACTTTCCTACACGCTGGGGATAACCGGGAAATAGCTGTCTAAAAGCTATGAGTACAAAATAGTTATTTACCTAACGTGTTTGGAAAATACAATTTCCCACATGAGCACTATGTTTGCGGCACGAGCGCAGCGAGCAAATGTGGGAAATTGCTTTCCAAACAAGTTAGGTACAATATTTTTTGTAACGTATCTCCCAAAAAAAACAAAATTAATATTTTTTATAATTTAGTTTTTTTTGCTAATCGATTAGTAACAGGTCAAACAATCAAAAAATTTACATGAACTGTCACTTATCGTAAAAAAATAATCGTTTCCATCTCAACGATAGCGATACCAACCTACTAAATGTCCCTAGCCATTGTTGGAAAGTAAAAAACACCGCAGTGCGGGAAAGTTACTTTCCCACACGCTGGAGATAACCGGGAAATAGCTGTCTAAGAACTATGAGTACAAAAAAAAATTTACCCGCCTTTTTGGGTTTCCAGAGGGTTAGTAAACATAAAAATAATAATTTGATTAAAGGTATATAAAAAAAGTTATTATTTGTAAACTAGTGTTATTAACGAAAGAACAAATTTCGTTGAAGTCGTTTCTTAACATCAACGCATAATTAAATAAAATGTCAAATATATCATTTATATTTTTTATATCAAGTGCTTTTTTCAGAATTTGCCAAAAAACAAAAAATGGTACAATATAAGCTATTTTCCCCTACTTTTCCGATGATTCAGTTTATACATAAATATCGCAATCCTTGTAGAACTCTTCAAGAAACACGGAACTGTAGGTAACAAGCTAGATATTTATAATTACTATATTTAAAAATGTTGGCATCATTAATTAAAATTTATTTGAGCAGACGACCACCAAATCTACAAGTTTTTATAATTTTGAGTAAACCAGTTCTAGATCTGGACCATTAATAGTAATGACCTAATGGTATATAATCAAAATCCGGCTAGGTAGCAGTTTCACCCAACTGTCTTTGTTTTGTGGCATTTTAAACGGGTTCGGTCGGATTTAGCGTGTGATTGAAGCTAGACCATAATGATAGCTTTTTGATATCGCAGGACATAAACAGCCACGATCTTGTAATTTGTGCCTGAGACTGATTAATATTGATTAGTTGTTTCGTGTAAATTGTTTTAAATTTAAAAAGTTTGTTGTTTGTTATTTCCTTTGAACAGGGGCATGTCATAACTTGACAAATCTAATTTAGGTTTATCACCAGCCAAATTCATAAAGTACCTTGGCCTTAGTTTGCGAAAGAAACTTTATGTTGGTTCTTGCCTCTAGCATTTCATCTGTTTATGAGTTCCAAGTTAAAAGTAAGTTCGCTGGGAAGTTGATGGGATTTAAAAGTTAAATATTCAATGAGAGTCGGTGCTACGTTAAAAATTTGTTAAAAATTAATTACCTAAGGCAAATCCGTCCTTGGTCCATTGCACTTGACCTGCCAGATTGGCAACTTCGCATTCGAGCATCGCTTCGCCACCCTCCTGCACTTTGACGTCTCGGGGCTGAACTCTGAAGTACTGTTGCTGGCCATAAACCAAACTTAGACTAATGGTCATGAAGTAGACTGGAACAGGAAAAGACAGTGTGAGAAGAAAAATTTAAATTTATGGAATGTGTACATTGATGCGCAACTCTGTTGATGATCCCGTCGCAAACCTTTCCCGCACGCAAGATGGTTATAAATGAGTGGGATAATTTAAAATTCTTCTCCAGTAGTCCCATAACAACGCAAATTGTAATAGGGTCTTACAAATGTGGCCTTAACGCTCTTGCATATTTAGATTAATATCGCTTCGTGTAGGAATCATTTGCTTTGTGCAGTGCCATTAGTAATTTCCTCGTTTGTGGATTAATGAATTATAAGAGTAGGCAGCATCACGCACAGGTCGCTGGAATCGGTAATAGTTTTTGGCGCACGTCCAACCCCGTTAGCAGATCAATTTCACAGATAAATAATTATACATTTGCCAAATCTCGTGCTATTTCCCGACCGTTTCATATATTTACTAGCTATTAACATTAAACGACTCCGGAGGCCGTTGCGGTTAATATTGTATCGGATTCCTAGTTGCTCCAACTGTCCAGAGGATGGTGTAGATTTATGTCCCTCAGGTGCATTATCCCTGAAGTCGGCTGCTCTATTTATTCGTTTAGTTAAGACAATTCCTTGCGGCGTTCCGGTATTTACTTAACCCGGAATTATTGCTCGATTTGTTTGACTTATTAATTTGCCCCGGATTTGCCCCAAATATGTAAGGGTCCACTCTTGTTGGATTTTGTAATTAAACCACAACCGAGCAAAAACACGCAAAATAACACCACTGAAATTAATAAATTTGCACATAATTGCTTGAATACGTAAGCAACTGGGACGCATTTTATTCAGTTAATGCAGCCTGCATCTGAGTCCTAATTATACGAGAAAAGTCCAAAGTCGTGTAACGAAAGCAACTAGTTTCTGTCTCCCACATTATACGAAACATTTTCGATTCCGAAGGAAACAGAAGGGTTTGAATTTGTATGCGCCGCTAACAGGTGTACTGCAATGCAGCATTAACGTGATACATTTAATTCGTTTTAGTTTCTTTGTACTTTATTATATTTTTACATTACATTCCACTTGGACAAAGTGCAATTTGCATTTCTTCTTAAAATACAATTATGCATCCGCGGGGTCCTTAACTTGTGGTGAATGTTACACGAACCAGTGTTGTGGTAATTTCCATAAGTGCATATAAAAATAATCAAACAACTGTGCTATTTACAAAAAAATGATTGAGAGGTTTGACATGCTAATTTAACAACATGCTAACGTGGGTTTGAGGCACCGCCATAGGCCCGGAATTAAATTCAAAAAGAAAAATAAATGCAGTACTTTTCTCGCGTGTTACTCGCTCAACAAACACACTAGTATTTACTGAAACGTACAATTAAATAATAAGTATTCAAATTAAAGTAACCAACTGTCGACTTATCTCGCCAACTAGCGGTAAACATTTCCAATAGGAAGACAAATATTTTTCCAAGCAGCCGTATAATTTAACTCCTACACGTATGATGAAAGATTATTGCTATTGAAAATCAGATCAAATAGAACTTGCATTTATTCATAAGCGTACTTTTACTTCGCTTTAAACATTTTTCCGTGTTGATCAAGTCGGAAAAAACCATAGAATAAAAAAGATTAAGCTCGTTTCATATTTCCATACATTGGGCGTATTTTGTAGCATGTGCCAAATTTCATATTTCCAGCCATTCTGGAACTAAGTGAAAATGTTGGCTTGTAGGTGGTAGATAATCCTTTATACCGCCTCATAAACAGCGCGGGTAAACCATTTAAAAAATGAATTCGTCGATAAAAACCAGAGTTATGGAAAACGTGATATTGTAGAAAATATTATTGTTGCATTCTTTTAGTGCAACGTAAAAAGTTTAGTGGCAGTAACACGAATGGAGACAGTAACTGTAAGCACCCTTAAGTAATAAATAAGCACTTGAAACTTTGACACTGAAAAACTGAAGTATCGAAGCAATTATGCTAATCGCATTTGCGATTCAAAACTTTACAAGTGTAAAACACGGAAATATATTTATTTTTGTGCTGATGATCGAAATAACTTTGTAGACATTGTAGAGTGTTAATACATACACACACTTATATTACCATAATAATAATTAGCAGTTGTGCAACAAAAATGAAAATGCTAATACCATTATGCTGTTGGTTGTTGGTCTACCTGAAATGGCTTTTAGAACAATTCTATTATTGAAACACGTTTCTGCGCGAAATTAAGATTTCGTGTAAGCGTATTTCTTGGTTTTAAAATTAACCACCATTTGTCTGCGTAACTATAATTTATTACATACAAGTTTTAGCATAGGGTCTAATATCTTTGACCCGGGAAACTTCACAAGAAAAGCTGCTTAAACTCCATTTTGTAGCGGTTTCAATTTGTTGTTAAAACTTTTTACTTAATGTTGCTTCAAAACATAATGTCATGTTAATACGAAAACGGATATACGTTAAACTCTGCTAAAGTTTCGGGAAAGATTTGTGAGGACTGCCGCACACAAAAACCAAATTTTGCTACGAATAAATATTTCTCCTCTAGAGATAAATCTTATCGGGACATATTAATAAACCGAGAAGGATGCATTTTTCTATTGACTTAATAGTGTCAAGCACTTAAGAGGAAACAACTGAAGAATCTTAATGGCCAAAGTTACTTACATTTTTCCTTTGTAACAGTAACTGGATGGAGCCACTTCTTTAGAAAGCTAAAGCAAAATGACTACATTTTTGTGAAAATGCAAAACAAAATAATTATAAGTACGTACAAAACTTTAATTTTGTTCGTCTTTTACCCTTCTAGCAGCCCGATTTCAATATCCGGTTACGATAGCGACCTTTACAACATTATTTAGGTCTACGGCAGTCACGAAGAGTGTAAATGAAAATTTAAACCAAATTCTAGTCGATATAGGCTAATACAAGGATAAAAGTTGTCCCCTGGGAACAGAGTGTATCTTCGAGGCAGGTTTCCGAATTAAATATTGAAACTCCAAATAAAGATAAAACACAAGAAAACGGAAAAGTGTAAATCCCTGCGACAAAACTGAGACTTAACACGGGGATTTTCTTTAAATAAAGCGCCGAAAAAAATCAACAATTATAACAGTTTAGAGGGGCATTAAAGTGGCGTTGTGGGCTCTAGATTAGCCGAAATATATCACAGAGCTCACGCTTATACAATAAAAAGGATTAACATTAGAGATTAGTCGCTGTGCTTTCATAATTATGACACAAATCTACTATTATAAAACAGAAGTTATCTGCTAGGGCAGGTCGAGTCGAGCTTACACACCGCAACTTCTCGACAAACAGCCCGATCTGCTGGGATTTATTATCCCTTTGTAAGTTATACATGGATAGCAGGCTACATTCGTTGTAGCCCTCCGCCCTCTACGCTTTTCCTTAATTTTCCCGCTCGTACTTCCGCCGCATTTCCCGGGTAACATACGGGATTATGTTTCAAGAGTAAGGTGTCTTCCTTTGTTGTTCAGGAGCTGATGTCGCGACGTATTAAGCAATTAAACCCGCATCTCTAATTATAAGCTGCAAGTTCTTATTTTGTTTACATACTGAGTTTAGCAAGGGCCTTTAAGCATGATAATTTGCCGAATTTGTAAATACTGACGAAGCGTCGCTTCCAGCAAATATTTATTTTAACAAATTAATTTAGGCCAGACCGATGGCAGAATTGTTCACAACGCCTACGAGATGGCAGACTTTTGTGATGTTCCAGGGCACACAAAATGCGGGACTCATAATCTACGTCAAGAGATACGAAAACGTTAACACACCAGTTGTGATTTTGAGAAAGTTTTGCATAAAATAATCAACAAAATTGTGTATAAATACAAAATAGTGAAATAATCTGGCAAATAACTTTGAAAATTACTTTCGCAAGAATGTTAGCAGGTAAATTATTACTGTTTTTAACCATACAATCATTCATCTCAATGATGTTTTGAACTATTGAATTGCAATTTATTTAAGATGCAAGAAAGACAATTTTGCATTTTACATCAAAATTTTGATTTTGGTAAAAAAAACCACCGTATTGTACTACCACTGTTTTTAAACGTTCATATTTTCATAACCATGCGGCAAAGAAAATTATAAAAGCAAAACTACGTTTCTTTTAAGGTTTTCTATTATCATTATTTAAGTAGTTGTCTTCAGTTGGGTTAGACATAACTCGTGCCATTTCTGTCGTCACACATTTCATTTTTGTGCGAAATACAAAATTTGATCAAAAAATCCACTATTTCATAAAGAAAACACAATATTGTGGAAAGTGAAAAAAGTGGCGATAGAAACATTTTTACTTTCAACGTTTGGCTATTATGTGACAAAACTTAAAAATAACTTTTCACACTCAGTAGCTGACTATAAACACAAATTTTCACTTTTCACCTCGCTTTTAACTAAACTTGTGTCCTTTGATAAATCGGTTAACGTGTTTGTGGTTTACGCGAAGTGACTTGAAAGAAAAGACTTCGAAGAAGACACAAAAACAAAAAATTAAACTTAATAGGCACGATGCACTCAGGCCAGAAATTAATAAAAAAAAATAGTTCACATTAATGTTGTATGAGTTAAAGGCAAAAAATAGCTAGAGCTTTAAATTCTCAATAGTAAGAGGTAAAAGTAATGCAAAATTTTTATAGAAAACCATATTAAAAAAACCTTTTTTTACAAACTGAGTGATAGCTTTGAAAGTTTTTGAGGTCTAAATCGTTAAAGACAGGATATGGGCTCGTGTCTCGTAGACTTTTTGTAAAAAACTAAGTTCTCTACAAGTTTCTTTTTTTTTTGTATCTCTAAATCTTTGAAATTTTAATTTTCAGCTTTTTCTCATGCTTGTGAAAATTTTAGTTGTCAGTTTTTTTCATCCTATTGAAAATTTGGTGCTCAATGTTTCTGCTGTTTTTTAGTGAACTAGTTAAATATATAAACTAATTTTAAACTCTCACTGAAAGAGCGTCGTCACATTAAATTTTTGGGAAAATCGAGTTATTTGGTATTTCGTTCCCCTCCTAGTATTTAGTTCTCGTGAGTTTGGACTAAACTAAAATTGATAGCTAAAGAAATCTAAATCATCGAGAACCCGTTTCCAATCGCTTTATATCCTTTTTGCGTGACCATTCACAAATACAGAAATCTTTTTAAAATGCTGTTGTGTAAATTATGTACGTGCGTTAAGTTGGCCCAACCACTTTCAAATTTTTAAAGTGCACATACGGCATTCAAAAGTGCTCGGAATGTGCTGAAGAACGCTGCTATTTATTTAAAAAATGCTACCCTAGTTTTAGAGATTTTTTGTATTTTCTTTGTGCTGGACGATTTGTTTATATCATTTAAGTCTTTTAAAAATACTGGCGAATGGCCGTACTTTAAATAAAAAGTGCTGGGAAAATAACGGAGTTTTTTAAATTTAAATAATGGTTGGGCTAACTTAACGACAGCCCATTTATTCATGGGCTGAACGATTTCTTTATGTCAACTAAAAGACCTTGAAAAATGCTGGCAAATGCTGTACTTCAAATAAAAAGTGCTGGGAAAATAACGAATTTTTTTTATTTAAATAATGGTTGGGCTAACTTAACGACAGCCCAACTACACCGAGTGCCTACGAGTTTTTTATGTCAATTAAAAGACCTTAAAGTGCTGGGAAAATAACGGAGTTTTTTAAATTTAAATAATGGTTGAGCTAACTTAACGACAGCCCATTTGTTCATGGGCTGAACGATTTCTTTATGTCAACTAAAAGACCTTGAAAAATGCTGGCAAATGCTGTACTTCAAATAAAAAGTGCTGGGAAAAATAATTTTTTTTTATTTAAATAATGGTTGGGCTAACTTAACGACAGCCCAACTACACCGAGTGCCTACGAGTTTTTTATGTCAATTAAAAGACCTTAAAAATTCTGGCGAGTGCTGTACCTTATTCAAAAAGTGCTGAGAAAATAATACTGGTTTTTAATATCGAAAACTGGTGGGCTAACTTATCGGTGGCCGGACAGTCCAACCTAACACCGAATGCTCTACGATTCCTTTACTAGCTGTTTCAAAACTATATAAACGCCAACGTCGCATTTTACCAAATTATTTTTGTAAATAAGGTTGACAAAATTGTCAAATAGTTATTAATGATTAGATCTCTCTCATTGAAACTATAAATTATATTAGTTATTAGTTTCTTGAAGTAACAACTAATTTAGAGAGAAAATGCGACGTTGGCGTTTAGTTGTGAAACAGCTAATATATGAACTAAAACGTTTTCAAAAATACTGACAAAGGCTGTAGTTCAAATAAAGGAGCTGAGAAAACAACAGTTACCTTCAATTCAGAATTTATTAGGCTTAGAAAACTCTGAAATAGTAATGTGCTAAGTTAAGCTTAATAACTAATGATAACTACTTGTTAAATATGTTTAACGCTTTACAATTGTTGAATTTTGTTCCGGGAATATACAAAAAATCTCTAAATCTAACGTAGCATTTTTTAAATAAATAGCAGCATTCTTCAGCACTTTCCGAGCACTTTTGAATGCCGTATGTGCACTTTGAAATTTTGAAAGCGGTTGGGCCAACTTAACGCACGTAAATTATGTTCTTTTCGAAAATTCACTTAATACACAAAATTTGAATTATCCTGGATAAATAGGTATTATTTATCCAGCCTCAATAAACCATTTTCATGAATATTATTTTCCAGCTTTTTAGGAGGGCCAATTGATTAAAGAAACTTTAAAAAAAAACTTTATTAAAAATTATAACAATTAACTTGTGATGGGTGCGATAATGATGGAATTACGGTAGTAGACATTTAAGTCGAGTATGATTTTCGGTTTGTTATATGAGTATGAGACCAAACCCATACCGCAAATTTCCCGTATTGCATGATTTTCCCTCGAGTATCCCATTCAATACTTCGATATTTGAATACGAAACACGTCTAGAAATATAATTTGGCTGTCTAGACGAATGAAAGTTGAAGGAAATGTAATTCCGTTACCAGCTTTTTGGGTACGTATTACGTAGCCGAAACAACATTTTATAATTGTCAATTTTTCTAATAACTAAACGGTAAGTAGGAGACAATGGCAATTTTCAAGTTTTAATTTTCCGCACTAATCCAATTTGAAATTAGAGTTGGAAAAAGCGTTTCAAAAAGCTCTTCAAATTATCCTGTTCATTGATTCGTTCATTCATGTTTCATTCCTTCGCCGAATATGGTCCGGACTAATTGTTTTAAGAACCTCGAAATCAGAGGAAGTTGTAAATAAAGCCCAAAGTATACCGTGTTAAAAAACCGTTCCCATCATTATGTGGCTATTATTAGTCGAAATTACAATTTAATGATTGTAGGTGACCCGACGAATTCGCTTTCCTGAAGCAGTAATTATTGCTCTAGAATATCAGAAAACGATATGGTCGGAAAACACGAACGCTCTTGTAATGGAGACTAAGTGATAATAATTAGATAGGAAAAAATGGGAAAAGATATGGATATGACATAAATAATAATCATCCACTGCAGGTCATTACCAACCTATCTAGATCTGGTCAAGCAAGTCCGTATCAAGATATCAGCAGAAAAAAAAGCTCAACGGAAATGGGTTTTCAAAACCTGATTTGTATCCGGCGACTGTAAAAACAAGTAAAGCCAGTTCAAAAGCGAACGCCTAGAGGGAGTTAGTTGGTGGTGGTCTTGAAAGGCAGGACAGCTACTTTGAAATATGCACTTCGCTCGACCATGAAACAAACTCTCATTCGCGTTAAATGAGAATTTTAATGATTTTTAAATATAACATCGTTTCGAAATGAAAAAACGACGCTTAAATACTCCCGCTTTTCATACGCAATATGTGCCAAAGCTTGTTTAGCTTTTTGAAGAAGCCATCTCATTATTTTTTCAGCTGAAAAATAAAATCTGAAATATTTTTGGCTTAATTATGAAACTCGAACGCCGTCTGTATTAAAATGTTAACGCTACAAAATAGCCGGATTGAAAAGCCCTCCATAATTAATGAAAGGCAACATTTCCAACTTTCAAAATAGTCCTTTCAATTATTCAGACGTTACTGCCCATTGATAATTTAAGTTCATTCAGTTGGACTGGGGGCATGCAGATTTCGGTTATGAGAGGTTGCTTACTTATTAATGCACAAGTCGTTTTTAAACCCCGACCTTCTCATAAATAGCTCATGTGAATTTTTATGAATTGGAAATCGATTCTAATATTAATATTTTAAAATTCTTGCCCCAAAATGTGACAGACACGAGTTAAATCATTAATTTACACACAGTAGGAGTTAACACTAGTACGAAACATTATAAGTGTGAACTTCCTGTTGTCGATTTTTAATTTTAATGAAGGAATAGCGTTATTTCTCACAGTCATTATCTATGGGAAACTTGAAGTCTATTTTAGCGATTTTTCAAAACTGGAGGATATATTAAATTGCAAATTTAATTGCACTGTTTCCTTTTTGTGCTGCTACAAACGAAGTTTTTATGGATATGACAGTCTGCGAGCATCTGGACCGGAGTCAGATCGAGTCATTTACCTCAGCCACAGGAGGCAAATCAAGTGAATTAATGTGGACAGAATTAATTTAAAATTTGTACATTAATTATTAACAGACGAATCCTGACAAATGAATTTTGTTTTTTCGACCGAATCAACTTACATATGTTTCGCACATAATCCATATTTGAAGTAGTGTATCCACGGAACAAATCTATCACAATTATCACTGATCCACAGAAATTATCACAGAACTTTTTGTGGCCGTTTCACGCTCACGCATCATTGAAGTCACTTCACTGAAATCTTAAAGTAACCCAGGTTAGCTGAAGAGTTAAACCGGTAATAGCACTAATGAACCACATAGTTAAAATTGTTATTACAAATAGCGTTGGCTTCACACACCGTTAAAGCACTAGTCGTGTAATTACCGAATCCATGAATGGTTAGTACTTTCACACTAGGTAAGCTTCTGCTGAAATTTATGAATGGATCCTGCGACGCTTCCGATTTCGCGGCACACTCTCGACTAATCCTGCGGTGTTGCAAGTTACAAGCAATTTTCTCGCGATTTGTTTTGATCGAGTTAATTTAAACCGGATTTGTGTCCAGTTTGCCTGGAGCTGCCCTGACTCCAACTCCGAGCTTCGAGAGTCGAGACGCACTGAATGTTTCACGTGGAGCGGCTGAAGCGGTTAATCTCGAAGTCGGCCGAAGAAACATCGTTTCGTTTCTTTGCCATCACCTGTTAACCAAGCCATACCACTAACTGGTAGTTACCTACCTACAAAAAAGGGAGAAATAATGGACAGGCTCTACTCGGGCTCTTGCCTCCGAATTATTTGACTGGAGCGAAACCAGTGTTGAATTTAATTGTTGGGATCCAGTTCACCTGCTCGTCTCGGACATAACAGGTGCCACAGGAGGAGGCCCTGTGCAGCTGCGGATGGCTAAATATCGTTCATGCTAGGGGGGTAATTCGCTTTTTCAGCCGTGCCTTACATTTCTGTTACGGTTGTTTGGGAAATGGACACCAGGACATCCTGCTGGAAATTGCGCGAAAGAATCCCGACTAAATTGAAACGTACAAGCGCAACTATGAGGAAACAATGTCCAAGACGGAAATAACGCTTTATATGCTAATGCTAACGACACTTCTAATACTGTAAACTTTTACGCTTGATTACATTTTCCCGAAATAATTAATCACACGTAAGAATCTTAATTTCAAAATGAAAGACCACGCCACATTCTTTGTAACTAATTTAGTTTTTTAGTTTTGGAGAAGGCAAAGCGGTGGTGTTATTAACCTACTTCCAGCTGCTACACGGACTGTTTGGGTAATACATGTTGCCAAGACGTTGCTTTTGGTTTTATTTGTGTCTTGCAACGTGACATATTTACCTATTAAAACAAATTAGAACATGTTGAGAGTTTCGTAATAAAACAATAAAACAACTTTTCGAAGCAATAACTGTTAGTTAACTTTTCAGAGTACTTGGCTAAATTTATTTTCTTAAAAGTATTAAAACTTTTAGTTTGCAATACTGTGATAACAGACTTGGAGCGAATTTTATTGAAAGTTGTATGATGAGATTGATGATTCTGGTTTGATGTGCTCGAGCTTGAGCTGCTCCTAAGTTATCAGAACCTGCAGTATGGGTCGTCAGCCTATCAACACGTATTTAGCTCACACAAAGATGCAGTAATTGACCTTTCATTTAACGATTCTTGCATTTTCTCTAAACAAAATGATGCATTTTTTAACGAAAGTGCACTGTTTCAAAATAAAGTGGACAAGACTGACAAGAGTGAGTAAAGTGCATTATTGACCTTTAAATGTTAATATGTACTATAATAAGTATTCGTGGTCGAGGGTGCGGATTAGCAAAACGAAGCCAAATTTTTGCCAATTTTTGTACTTTTGTTTTCTGTTTTAATATCTTCCAATTTGGATTCAACTGGCAAAATTTTCCTTAGCTTTTTTTGTCATAAATTGTCAATAATCCGCTGGCCTTGGCCAGCTCCTGGTCTCCAGCTGCTTTTATTTCGAATTTAATTACCATATTTAAATAAATGAACGTACGTTTTCATTGTTAATACATAACTTTCACTAATTATATCCTGCACCGTATTCGTCCGGTAATGAACACAATTAAATATTAACCAGAAAGTGAACGAGCAAACTCGATATTTTTGTTTGCAAGTTGTTGCTCATACGTACTAAAAATTCGGCACCAATCCCCCTTGTACAAAATGAAAATTAATATTTCAAAGGGGTACACACAAAAAATTAAAATTGGAAAATTTTCGCTCAAGAGATCGGCTTAACCCTCGCAGAGTTATAAAGTTTAAATTAATAAATATTTTTAATGTGGAAGTTTGGTAATAATAATAATGATGTGCTACAAACTTTTCTACCTCGTTTCAGCTAGAATATAAAAAGTAAACGATCATTTAATTCCCACTTAATCCAGGTCGTTTAGGCTCAAAAGTCATAATTTAGTAAGGGTCATGTGCGTGTTGGCGTGTTAAAATTGAAGGGTGGCGATTGTTTGAACGTCGGGTAATGCCCTTGTTAATAAATTTTTGATTTAAATTCTTAAAACTCCATAAATATTCCTTTATGTCCATTGCTCTCCCTCATATATAAAAAAAACAAACAAAAAATTGTTCAAAGGAGAGTAAGAAAAAATCCTTTATACTTAATTTAAAACATTTCAACCTTCAGTTTATTTAAACTTTAATGGTGAAGTATTGATTTAGTGATGTAGGTTGTTCACGTTAGAATAATGGACTCATTTTAATCAATAAATGTACTTTAGTCGTAAATATTTTAACGTTTATCGACTTTTAACCTAACTCCTAACTATCCCACTCAAATATGTATCAATGATACACCTACTACTTCAAGTTGGAAATCCTGGACGTAATTACATACAAAAACTATTTTATGCTTTTATGAAACTTATATTGCAAGTCAAGTGCCTCAAAGCCCCGATTTCTGCACTAATTCCCGAAGATTCGCCCATTCTTGAGTAGAAAATAGTGTGGTATAATTGAGCATTACGGCATCCGCAAAGCTTTGATCTCCTCGAGCTTTAAAGCAAAAAAGCTTTGATATCTGGAAATCGTGATGAAGCGAAAACGGCGGTTACGCCACAATCGACTAAATTTGCTAAAAACATCTATTTTCGTTCGAACATCAGAAATTATTCCAGTTCCACCTATTCGATACAACAGTGTTGACATTTAGTTATTTATACATGTGAAGACCCCCAACTTAGCTAAACGTAATAATAGATTATATATTTGGAGTTAGTTGCCTAATTTAAGACTTTGTTGTGACTATAATGTCTTTTATGTAACTACGTAAGTTTGTTAGTTTACGCAACTTAGACCAAACTTTATTGTGCCTAACAATTATTGTGATTATTGTTAGAACGGTAGGCTTTGTATAGATTGTCACAAAACGACCCCAATCCGTATTTAATCCTATCGATTAAAAGGCAATATTGACAATAGTGTAACAATTTTAGCTGACTTTGCTCAGATTTTCACTTGTAAGTAGATACGTTATTACTATTTACGATCTGTCACCTTGTCCAGATGCCTTCTGTAGTATTTTTTATCCATCAACATTGGATTGCACTTTGTTGGTTGTAGAACATATTTTAATTAAGACTGTCTTGGTGAAATCGCTGAATAAAACCTTATATTATAAGTTATAACAAATAAGGCATATTTTAAGCGTCACATCCAATGGAATAAGATAGGAATAAGATAATAGATTGCATCTGTTAATTAATTAAGTTAAAGGTAAACGTTTAAGATGTGTTTGTTTGGCGGCTACCGCATCCATAATGGAAAGTCAGCATTTTGAACGACGTGCAACAATAAATTAATGCAGTGTTTCATTACTAAAACAGAACGATGTTTTGTTGTGATAAAACAAGAGCGCTACTGCATACCGAAATTAAAAATAAACCATCTACACCGAAGCTGGGGGCAGCATCGTTCCAGACTAAGCGGGAGATAATCAAAATATTATATTACATTCGTTATGATACTTACATATGTTGGTGACATGTTCTGAGCCTCTGATAAAAACCAGATATTACATGAAAGTTCGACTCGCCAAAAAAAATATCAGCAAATTGGAGTCGTAATAATGCCTCCATGTTGAGTTCATGTTCGCTTTTGTCACATGGATTTATGTTCGATATTAACGTGTTTTCAACATTTTATTTTAATAGAGCGTTGGTGTACAAAGCGGATGAAAAAAGTTTACGATTAATCAAAAATTTCATAAAAGCCGCTAGACATAGTAGAGGCAAAGCCGTTAATAATCATCGAATTTGCTGGTGTTTTAATAATACGAGGTACCAATGCAGTTTCGTCCGACTAATTTCAGCAATTCATCTTGCTTGACAATTTACATCGTCGAGCACATGTGGATTGCCATAGAGAATTGTGTCTAAAATTGTATTCACTCCACGAGGTCGATTGTTTTAAAAGTTGACGTCTGTCCGTCTCTTTCTCCCATGCAGGCCAGAAAAAGTCCATTTTCCAGCGCAGCTTACTGGGAAATGTATTTTGTAGCAGTTGTTCGCTTGTGTAAATTGCTCCTCTATTGCTGCTTTATTGACAGGTGATTTAATTTTACTATGAGATTTTACTTTATTGACGATATAATGACAACCGCAACCTAGCACATACTCCCGATTTAATTCAATCGGAAAATGGACTTGATTATGACAAAAAGAACGAGTAACTCCAAGTAATGGTAACAAGGTCCACGTACTGAATAAATTTAATGACGAGTTGATAATTAAAAGTGGCCTCAAAAGTTCATTCACAAGTGCGTTCCCACACTAGCGTATTATGTTAATCTCAGCTCCTTCTCTTCTAGGACAGGTTTTTAATGTTTTCTCTGCTAAAGTCGTCTCAGCATCCAGCTGAACTGCTTCCAGCCACTGTATCTTGCTCTGAAGCCAAGTTGACTGACCAATTACTGGTTTCAGCAGCCGGAAATGCACCGATTACAATAAATAACGTTTATTTCGACACCCACGTCTCTTTTTCATTCATCTTCAATGATATTTTGCACGAAAAATGAACGCCTTGCTCCATAAA
Source organism: Tribolium freemani (assembly GCA_939628115.1). Taxonomy (NCBI): domain Eukaryota; kingdom Metazoa; phylum Arthropoda; class Insecta; order Coleoptera; family Tenebrionidae; genus Tribolium; species Tribolium freemani. The sequence goes on along the minus strand of OW626785.1, from coordinate 9,135,706 downwards.
GATTGGAGGAGATTGTGGAGTGCGGTGCAAATTGTGGTTTTGTTTTTATGGTTTCTTTTATATCAGGAGACGAAAGCGCTTCAGGCAACGGATGTGTTTAATATGATTAACTTGGTCGAATCCGTAAAAGCTGTGTTCGCCATAAATAACAGATTACCGCCAAATGATCAAAATTTAGTTACTTAAGGTGGAAGGTCTCAGCAGTATTGATTACGTAATTTATAATCCAAATGAAAGGCGAATTCACTGTAAACTGCCATCACCCAATTCAATAAATTACAACCAGATTATCAACAATGCGCCAAAAATTGCAACAGACAAAACAGCCATCATTTATTTCTGAAATGGATCTGAATTTAAATTTATTCAAATAAATGATTTAAATTAATCATTTTATGTAATGATGCGTTATTTTACTAATTACGTCCAATGGAAAAACTGAAATTCATTTTGGTGCCAGTTAATTATAAAACTAATATGTATTGAATTTTAGTTCCGCTGAAATTGTTCACGTTTAGCTTTCCCACAAAGGCATTAATCATCTCATGGGTCTATATTGCATTACACAATGGAAATGTATTTAAGAAATAGAAACCATAAATTAGACTGGAATCGAACTTGCCCAAACTGATACAAAGATAACTACCAATAAGCCCGACATTATTTGATTAACAAAAGGACTAACTAGAACGGCAAACTCTGATATCACAGTTTCAAACATAAAAAAAGTATCTCAAATTTTTCTCCATATTTACGAGATTTTCTGGCGGCTAGAGATCAGTGACATTTCGAAATTACCGCTTATTTATCTTCTCGCGTAACTAGCTTGTATTGTCCTTTAATTTATTATAGACCACTAGAGACTCGCGTGTAATATAGGCTGAACGACTATTGATCGTTATGGTGGTGTAAATTGGATTCCTAATTGGCATTATTTGTTTATGTAGTGAATGGTGTTTTGGTTAGATATCTACCACCAAGAGCAGAAGTTATTAATTTATTCGGGAAAGAAATTTGAAAAAGTGCTCGGTTTTACGAATACTGTGCTATACCCTCATTTTTTTAATGCCATCTCCAGCTTTTCCCTTTAATCCACCGATCCATATCAAAATTGGAAGTATTTCGTGTGTCATCAAAGTGATCAAACCCTCTCAATGCAGCTTTGGAAATAAATCATGATTTTTATTTTTCCCAGTTCGTAAGTTCGGAATTTTGGTGAGGATCACTAATCGCCTTGCAGTAAACAATGTCACTGCTTTCGATTCCGGTTATCTGCGCTTAATTAGAGCTCCTGCTGATACTATAGCTGGAACCGATAATCTCATGGGAACTATAAAATTAAAATGGGAGGACATAATTGGTTTCTTTCACCAAAATTGTTTAGAATTTCTCAAGACACGAATATTTATGGCAACAGAACAAACATCTAATCTCGCATTGTATTATGATGCACCTCCATGTTCCTGAGAAATTGTTCTCGACAGCCGTTAATGTTCTCATTATGGTTGTGAGCAAAAGTACAAAATCTCTACTCTCCCAGAATATAAGTTTTTATGTTTTACGGTTTATACTCGAGCCATGTGTCGGATGCACAGTTTTAAGACATTTATATCTTAGGGAAGTCCATAGTTGACTCCTGGTTGTAAAAGGAATCCTATTAACTAGAACAGTAATAAAACTAAAGCCATTTAGTCACTTGCTTCAGCGGGTGTTTTATGACTCTAATCTAATAGTTCAAATATCTGGACAAATCATAGCCTATGATTCAGAAACTACGTCATCGGTTTGATAAAAATTGAGTTCTTGAAACAGCAATTACACGATATCAGAAGTGCTGGTTTAGTTTTAAAAATTGGAGCAAAACTATGCAGATGTAGATATTCAATCAACAGTCGTAGTTCTACTCAATCATAACACCGACACAAGCAGGAAATTGGAGAGTAATTATTGGCAGACGCCCAATTTGTTGAGCCATATTGATTTATTACAAAACGTACGATAAATTTTTACGCCCACAGTTGGTTTTTACTTGTTCAAATTTTGCACCAATTTTGTTAACCCACATTCACTGTCCTACCAGTCAGGAAATTGGCTGCTTGTTATTTTGTTGTTGTGTTTAAAATAAATGGCTTATTATTCACGCATTTAAACAAACGAAATTACTATTCTTAGACTAATGAAAAGGTAACGCAAGGCCCCGTTTGAAGTTTCTTTTTCCTATCAATTATGCATAAATTACCAAGAAAAGTAATATTTACAGTTAGTGTGAATATGAAAAGTGGGAAAGTTATTGGAATGAAAGTAGAGAACAACAATAACTGCTAATTCAATATTATTATTAAATTAAATAACATGAGATCGAAAATAAACTCAATTGGAGCAAGCTGTGCCTGCAGAACTTTAGCCATATTTTAGCCGTTTATTTACGGCCGCACTTTTGATGTGATGTTGTCTTATGTTGGTTTTAAACAGCTAAAGTATGATGTGGCTAAAGTTACACTTCACTTTCAAGGCTTTCTCTCATTGAGTATATATTTTTTTTTTTTTATTTATTTATCGCATCAGCCAGAGGCTATTAGCGAGAACAGTAATATACTACAATATTAATATAATATAATAACAGTGCGGGATGTTACATTTTATGGAGTATATTTTCGATCTCATGTTATTTATAATAATTATAAATTGTCTACGTTTATTAACACGTTCAATTATCTATTATTTTTTCATTTATTTTAATTAAGCTAACAAATATTTCTGCTTTATACAAATGCACAAATGCAAAACGACTCAAAAATCAATATTTTAAACAGATTATTGTATAAAATAAATAATTATTTACAACAGTGCATGTTGATTTAAAATACAGTTTTAATATTTAGTCTGCTTCATTTAATGTTATGGGCATTTATTGTTGTTGATTAGATTCAGATTTTTGCAAATCTCATAAAAGTTTGAATAGTGGATTAAACTCAACGCAAGTCATGCTAATAATGTGAATTTGTTTAGGCATGGGAAGGCTAGTTAAGCGTATAAATGAGTAATTTAAAATGTATGCATGTCGCAGGAATTCATGCAAATAAAATTTGAATGTCAATTAAAATCCGAAATAACCACGTATGCAATTATGAATAAATACGCTCCAAAAATTTTCCCTAATTACTCGAATGAACAGAATTTTAATTAATTAAAGCACTTCCATATTCCGCGGGCTTTATTGACAAGGCTATGGAGAGTGTTAGATGGAGAACCGATGTTAATCCAAACCATGATGGCATGCAAGGTAATCCGTTCTAACAAAAACCATATTCACTAAAAATCAAATAGGGTAAATTAAAAATACATACCTATTCAGCAAAACTAAAGTATTTCTGTTGCTAGAATGAGCGCAAAATAACCACTTCGAAGCAAAATTCCAGTTTTTTAATCGCTGAATTCGGTAAAGCGCTGCATAGAGGTTTTAAAGCACGTAGGTAGATGTAATTAGTACGTACCCCACTTTATTTAATTTCATTAATTTGAAACCGAAAAACGAGATTCCAGAGTGTGCATAGCGGCAAATGTATTCACTCAAATGAATACTCGATGTGTATATTAAGCATGTTGTTTCACTTTCGTCGGAAAACAATGAAAACCACATGAAAGAGGATGTACACTATACTCAGGTTTATACCACCAGCTACCAAACTTACTAAATTACTTAACATTATTTTGTGCAACAAATTTAAGGTTTTACACAAACATTGTCTCGAATTTAACGAAAAAGCAACTACATTATAAACAAAGCTTCCGAGCTTTATTTGTTATTTACTCACGGGCTTGCACGGTAAAAGTTAAAGTCTGAAACCGTAAAAAGAAATTTGTTAGCTATCCGAGAGCTAATTCTTATTTAAAGCGTTTTACTGGACGGAATAAAAACATCAGACTTGAATTTTTTACACTTTAGTTTTCTGGAATTGCAAGGGAACGATCTGTCCTCCAAAATTCACTGTGTGGATAAAATATTTGTCAGTTTAGTGAACTGTTAGTTCACAAATAAGCAAGAATTTATTTATCCATTTCGTTATAACGTAGTCAATGAACAATCTGTGGCAGATATGGAATTTTTATATCTAGTATTTCTTGTACGATAAAATGTAGATGTTGAAGTTTAAACTGCTTTTTTGTAAACAAAGAAAAATATTTGCATTTCACAGTTAAGTAAATTATTCCCAACATCAATTGTTCGTTGCTCTGAGTCACCAAAGTGAGGGAAAGGAGGAGGAAATGGTAATGACAAATATGAAGAACAATGCAAAATACGTGATTCTGAAATAAGTATGCTAACAATATTTTTCAAGAAAACTAGGTATATACTTTCATTTGGATACACAATTTAACTAATGCAAGTATTTTAACAGTTGGATTAGTTGTAAGTAGTTGAAAGAATTGGCATAATTTCTAACTTGGCAATTACAATGGTAATTTGAAACGTGCGTGTAAAAACACTAGTGTGCCCTTATGACATCTACATAGGGGCACTTTATTAACCTACATGCACAAAAAACACAATGCATATTGGCGAATAATGTGTGTTCTGGAATTTCGTGCTTTATTAGTTATGCATAGTAATAGATGCATCAATTAACTCAAAATTAAGAGGATAATGGCAACACCAGCAATAATAACGAATAACGATTCATTTTAATTAACTTTACCATAATACTCTTCAGCAACTGTAACAAATTGAAAGCAAGAGAAAAACAAAGACTTGATGTTTCCAAACAATTACAGCACAATAACACAGTTCAAAAGACAACATCAGCAAATATTTTAAAAAACAACACTCATGTTTCATCGAATGTATCTAACGGCGTTTTTTGTTAATTTAATAAAGTGATAGCTCTACTGTCAAAGATTTTGTCTTCAATTTCACAGTTTTAATATTAATCCGTTGATTGAAAGTGCGAAAAGAAGTGTAATTTCTGTCGTCGTCTTTTCACACGACTTGTTTCAATTTATAGTTTCATGGTTCTTTTTTCCTTGGAATATAAATTGTATTAAATGTTCAAGATATTAATTTTTTAGTCTCTTTTGTACACAATTTTACAGTTCCTTGGTTAGGCATTTAGTCCTTAAATTCATATTACACCGCACGCTTGAAATCCCCAGGAAGAGGCAAACCCACTCAACTTTTTTCACATCCTCCGCTAATTCATTAGCTTTGTCTTGACATTTAAACTATTTACTTTCGGAGTGTGTTGAACCATAAGTTAGTTTCCTGATTTCTCAATTGTCAGCACTCACAAAAACTAATAGAAAACGTAATCATCAATAATTGGTGTGGAGCAAAACGCTGAAAGATGATGTGTTTCTGGAAAAATATCTAAAGTTAACCTTAATAATATCGAGTTCAATCACGTTTTCTTTAACGAAGGTATTGGAAACTTTTCAATTTCTCCGCATTGCTGTTCTGCCGAAGTTATGGGACATTGAAATCCCGTCTCTCAGTTACTTGGGACAGTTTTATTGCATTGGAGAGAGACGAATGCAGGCTATATCTGCACTCGCAGAAAATAGAGCTCTTTTAGTGAATTAGTTAACTTCAATTGCTTTTATTCAAACTATTGCTATTCCATTCAAAGACCTTTTGACTCTTGTGTCTCACTAAACATCCAGTCTTCCAGCCCGTTACCTCGCAAATAAATCAACAACGAAACTGACATATTCTACATTCATTAGCATGTGAGCTTTCTTACATCGCGACACTTTGTAATAAGTACCCATTTATTGCAAATATTTGCAAATTGCCTAGTTGAAGTGCAGACGATTGCCCCATCCAGCTGGATGCCAATGGATTAGGTGAACGCTTTATGAATTCATGAAGTAAATTTGCAATAATTTGCTGTTGCAGCTGTTTGCTTTGTATCTGGTTATTTGCCACAGAAATATAAAGTGGAAAATTTATTAAAACTTTTTCCTAACTTTTTCTTTGTGTTGCAAAAAGTCGCGATTTGAAACAATTTATATGCGGTTAAAGTACGGTTTGAATGTGAATCAGCCAATATTTTGAACGTCTCTTGCGGTTTGTTGCTCTCGGAGTCCACTGAATCTTTCAAGCTTTCCGTTGTTTCATGTTATAAAAAATCCTTAATTAATTTAGTTTTTTATTGATCGAAGAGCAGTCTTAATGTCCGATAAACCCATTCACGCGATTCCATTTGTCTGGAACAAGATTCCTTCAAAAATCGGAGCAATTATGAAACAAATGACGTGTTAATGAGATCGTTTCAGTTCGAAAGTTAATTTCAATGCAAATAAAACTAATTAAAAAGTTTAATTAAGTTACGCTGAAATGTCAATCATGGACTATATCGCCTTTGAATATTCCCATCATATAAATGTGCATAGTGAGGGTCTTGGAAAATTCTATGAATTAAAATGCTCTTATTATCTTTTTAGTAATTAAATTACAAGTTTTGGAGAAAATGTTAGCAGGGCTGCAAAACTTTCATAAAGCGGCTCTGAACCATGAAGTATTCTTTCCCCTAATAAATGTGCGTATTTATTTTGCTCGGAAACATATAGCGAATCGATCCAATGATACTTGCCGTTTAATTGCATAAAATCGCGTCTTGCAGTCATTGCATCAACTTGTATTCAATGATGGTACAAATATTGGCATAACGAGCGGCTGTTCTAATTCTGATATCAAGATGAAATCAATAATTCAAGCAACAAATGAAAAAATAACACAGTGTGTTTACATCTTGTCAAACATAAACAACAAATTCCCTCTGCGTGGTTTGAAACCGCGCACAATATATCAACACAGCGGAAAGAAATGGGAACAGAAATGTGTTTAGTTGTTCTAATAATTCTCCATTTGATCATCGATTAGGTGTACGAAGTAACGAAAATAAATCCTCATTTCGTCCTTGCTTGATGCGCGTTTAAAACGGAATAAATAGGCCAGTAACATATGTAACATCGCTGAAAATCATATACAATTTATAATTTCAGACAGGATAAACAAAGCGTTTCATTAATTTACAGCTTCAAATGCAGCTGAACCAAAAATAAACACAAACCAAATAGCGATTGTAAACAGGAAAACTAATGTCAACATGAACTCGGTTTCCACCAAATCGGCAGTATCTACTTATTTCTCCGAATAAATTGCAAACTTGGAGAAAAATTCGATTTAATCAAATTTTAGCGCAAACGAAACTTATGTTCTTTTGCTGTGTTGCGAGCTTTTTCCCTCTGATTAAATCGGACACGATCTCGGCGGTTTCCGATTTACTGAATCCGGTGAAAACATTTTATGCCTACAAACGAAATTAGAAAAATTAATGTTCCAATGCGTAAATTTAAATGCATTTGAAGATTTTCATTACTTTACGTCGTTCTGCCAGACCTATTAAATTAAAAAGAGTGCCTTCCATTTTAAAATTCGCATTTGAAAAACCCATTAAGAGCTTATAGAGGTGTCGAAATTGCGACTTTTTCTTATTTCCCACAATTATGTCCTCCGACAATAGATATGGAGAAATTTTTGCAATATGTAGATGGACTTTCTTTAATTATAAATCATAATCATAATCATAAATCATACAACATTCTCGCGTAAGTAAAAGTATTCGAAGTTAGTGGATAATATCTTAACATCCAAGTTTCTTCTAGATAATGCCAATTCAATAGGAAAAATGGAAAAATCACAAATAGCCTTAAAGTCGTACAAAAAAGTTTTATGAATGGACCCACAATTGTGTTTTGTTGTATTATACATTGTATTTAAAATACAATGCAATACAAATACAAAGTTTACTCTTTAGAATGATTTTTGTTATTCTTTTCGCAAAAATGGGTCATCTTAAAATAATTGTATATTTATTGATCAGCCCATGTGTAGATAAACCAACAAAAATTGAATAGGTACTACTTAACTTATAATTAATTACACTAAAAAGGCTTTGAAAGTCAAAAAAACCTTTCTTGGTCACTGCATAATGACTTTTCGGTTCTAAACTAACTAACTAAGCCAAAAATCACAAAAAAACCTCAATAAAATAAAAAGTTTTATGAGTAGATACCACAGCATTCCACAAAAATTTGGATATACTCGCAAAATCATTTGAAAAACAGTTTTCTGTCAAGCAGAAAATTTTTAAAAATTATTGTAAAATTTGGACAAAGCCCCAACGGTCCTACAGCTTTGTTTTAATCGATTTTAATTAATAAACTGTGATATTTTAAAGCATGTTTTTTCTGATATTTTCTACTCTAATACGAAACAATTTTTAGTGAAGATTTAATAAATGTTGTAAGGCTATTGTAATAAGGAGAGGAATCTCTACTCCGGTTTCTGTGTCGTCACACTAAAAAAGCAAATTAAGTAGACGTCAACAGTTTCGTGTTCCAAGAGTTCTTTGTATACTTGAGAATGTAGGGAATGTATACTTTGTTTGTCGTAATTAGTCTTCAAGAATTAATCTCCGTTACAAAAGTCATCTAAAGTGTCAAAGAAGTGAGGAATACCATTTTCGAGCTGTTTTCGTTTGATCCACATAAACTGTTAATAAAGCTGTAGTGCTTTAGAGAAACTTTATAAAGCGATGACAATTTGAAGATTGTTCCTAATATAGTGAATTTTCGTCTCTGAAATTATAAATGGTTGTTTGAAAATTGGGCAGCTATTGAATTTCGACAGAAAACAAATGCGTTTTCTTTGACTTGTTGGAATATTTACAGGTTGAAACCCATATAAACACGTGTGATTTATTAAATTGGCTTATGGGACTGTAAAAGTGAAATATTTCGCCCCATTACTTACAATTAACTAAATCAGAAACATGAGTCAAAATGGGGATATGTAACCAATCAGATTTAGGGATGTAGGTCTTGGGAGAGGGGTAATTCCAAATAAATTTTGTCGAGAGGACGCTTACATGGATGCGATCTCAATTTGAGATACAAACAAATTGAATTTAGACACGCATTTTACATTTAATTAAAAATCGAATGAACCAACCGATGCACTAGCACCGATAGCGCTGAACAAAAAACAAGAAAAAATCCATTCATTCGCTTCATCCATCTAATTCAGTTTAATTACCGAGCTAATTATCTTAATATAATAGACTTAAGTAGGTGGGAATCAAATTTATCTGTTGCATGTAGTTACAAAGAGGATGCAGGCGTCTATGTCATGATAAAGTCTGAGAAAAATCGATATCCGCAGTTACGTCATTTCCGCTGTTCACCTCTTGAAACTGTTGCTCGACAGGTATATCCAGAAGGCCATGATCAGACAAGCTTCAGTGGCGTCACTTACAAAAATCAGAAAATGGATACTGCTGAGAAATTCCTGCTGCAATTCATAAATTCATGAGTGCATTTTTTCGCTTATTATATTTCATGGTCGGATTTCATCACGCACTTGGTGACAATTACGGAACTCGTTAAAAGGCATTTTCACATAAGCTCTCACTTTCCCCACAAAAAGTGAGCTATTTCAAAAGTACAAAAACTAAACGAATAAATATTTATCACCAGCAATCACACTTTTATGTCAACCTGTTTGTGCAAAGTGAAACGAATTTTCCCACCGAGAATGTTTATAAAATGTTAATTTAATTGCAAAATTTTTTGGTTCTTTAATACGCAGACAGTGTTACTCGAATTTAAAAATGTTAAACAAAATCTTGTGCCATAATGTAAACTAATGTGTAATGTCTCAGTCAAAAACAGACATCTGTACGTCCAATATTTTTAGATTTTCTTTTTAGCACCTTCATTAAAAGAAACATCTGGTATATCATCTCTGATTTATCATTTGTATTAAAATATTGAGTCACTACGTTCATAGCATATAGGGTGATTCTTTTAATACCTACATTAAAAGTTTTGTATTGATTGTCATCTGTCAAATTGCAAGGCTAATATGATTTTTGAAAATGATGATCAAAAAATAATTATAACACAATGTTTCTATTGGAATGAACCTGTTTTTGAAAAGTAAAAAGGAAAATAAAAGAGGAACAATTAAGACGGTTGTTAAGAAAAAAAAAAATTAAAATTAAAAATTAAGCACCTTGGACAAAAGATTTTATACTTAGCTGAACGTCTTTTATCATCATTCGAAAGCTGGCCCGACACTTTTGAACTTTGTAGCAGTTTCAAAAATACAATTTATAATGCAAAAAATACACAAGTGATCCACAAGTTTTACTAATCCTTTTTTGTAAATCAGGATGACTCAATTAATTTTGTTTAGTTTTTGAAATATTTTGTTGTCTTTATTGTCTTGTTAAACACTTATTACACAAATTATGTTTTTGGCATATGTATTTTAGTTGAAACACATTGTCTTGTTTGTACTTGGTATCAATAATAATTGTAACACATTAAAGTCAACTTTTTAATAGAAAATAATAAGAAATGTAGCTCTTTGTGTTGTTTTTAATGGCAATAAACAATGTCTGAGACCATCTTCGCGAGTTTTCGTCCAACTGTGCTCTTTCGAACAACCAAACATCATAAATTTCCCTTCTATCAATAAAGTTCGACAATAACAGTCCCGCGTCGGTAGGTCGTTGGTCCGTTGAGAAAGTCTCCAAAATTACAAATCGAAGTATCGGTCGTAGCATTTCGCCCCCACAGGTTACACCAACTACTGGATATCCGTGCTAGCACACTTTTTAGTGTGAAGCAATAATTGCGTCCGTGTGGGAAGAAGTTGCTCAAAAATCCCATGCAAATTGTCACTAAGTAATAACAATAATAATAGCCCAGAGGGCATTGCGTGGTCGCTGTGAATAGCTACATCATAAACTGCTTTAAGTTCTCAAGACAGTTTTGATGTTCACGCATTTTGCAACTGCAAGTGCAGTTTAGTCCGGAGTTAAAGACCTGGAACTACTTGAAATAGTTTGGTCGGCTTTCCGGGTCTTAGAATAGCGCCTGTCGCCTTAAATAATAATTCGATGTTTGTGCACATATTGTGAGAATAATGATGGTAAAATTAACAAGTCTAGCCCCGTTTTTATTTTACGTCATTAACGATGAGATTTAATGTTAATCAATATTATTAAAGCAGGTGTGGAAATTAACTCCCACAGAACGGACCCGACAAAACAGCTGTACGCCAATAAACCAGTCAGCAGTTACAATAATACATTTATACAAGTTTATTTATTAAAACTGTATCGACTTTTGCCAAGGAAACAGGGTTTGCTTGGGCGTGTGGAGGGATTATAGTATTAAAAAATAACTGTTGTGCATTTCTTGATGGCATTTGCATTAGTCGAAGTAATAATAAGACACGTTTTTTCTTATTAAACGTGTTCACCTTTTAAAAATATGTGTCAAGTAAGAAGGGTGTTTCATAGTCACTATATTTTGATGATATGACATTTGCTTAATAATTTTAATATTTGTGTAGTACTTACAGTGAATTGTGAGTTTTTATTTTTTCGTTTTCTAATTTTAACAAATGTTTGAATTAAATAAGTAGGTCCTTAGATTGAAATTTTTATCGTTATTGAATTATAATTTAAAAATATTCAAACACACTGTACAACTGGTTAGAGCTAAGCATGTGTTTCACATACTAATTATGGGAATAGATAATAAAAAAGTAATAAAACGAAACGTGGTTCATTAGTCAATAATTTGTGTTTCTTTTTTTTGGGCTTACAAGTTTTTCAAAAACTAGTTTTTTTTCTAACGACACGGCTCCTTTTGAAATGAAAGCCCTGTATGTTTCATTATTTGTCCAACAAAAAAAAACTATCCACTTAAAGGACAAAATAAATAAAATGTAACAAATTGTATAAACGCAAAAATACACAATGGACATGACACGAAACCATAATACATAGTGATAACCAAAAACACCTAAAAATATCACTAAAAAATTCAAAATTTTAAGAAAACACTGAAATTATAGAAGTTGCTGGTTTATTGATGTAAATCATTTTCGCTGTTTCAATACTACAATAACATATTCCAGCAGGGATTTTAGTGTTAGAATGAGCTTCAATTATAAAAGTTTTGGTGACTTTTTATTTTCATGGTTGGTGTACATGGCACCTGAATCTGACAAATGAGAGAAAAGATCATTATGCCTTTATGTATGTATATCGTAGGATTTAAAACATAATAATTAAATGTTTCTGAGTTAATTTATTTAGGTAACAAAAGTTACTACATACAAGGTGTTTGATGTTATATTACTAAGAAGTTGTGGGAGCTTCACTGAATTTAAAAAACACCATATTTAGAGAATGAAATATAGAGTTGATCTGTAAGTTCTATTTATTTATTTTATGCCTGCATCAAGATTCACCAAACCCTGTAATTTGTGCCATATTTTAAATTTTCACTATATTTATGTTGCAGTAAAATGTCCATAAATCGGAATGCATAGGAAACGAATAATTTCCTTCGTCAATATATTTTGCTAACGCAGTTTTATCGCATCGCAGTTTGTAATAATAAAATGCAGCATTCATTATAGAGGAAACTGCAAAATTCGGGTTTAAAATTATAACGAATTGGGTCTTGTTTTGCAAAAAGCTCGCAACTGTATCGCTATCCATTTGAAGCGAATACCGACAGTCTCCCAGCCTACAACCCTTCAATTTAGAATCCCATTACGTGATGTTGGAACCGTCTACCTACGCCTATGGAATGAAAAAGCCATTCACTCTAGAGCAGATCAGACTACACCTGTTCTTGGGTGACTAGTTTTTTGCTTTTATGATGGGAAAGTTCATTCAATCTCGGCGATCTAGCTCTACACTTAGGAACACGCCTTTTTTCCTCCGTCTCTTTTCAGACCATGACCGAAGAAGAAGTGTACGTTCAATGAATGGGTCTGGTAGCAGACGTAACGTAATGCCGTCACCAAAACAGACTCCTAAATGAAGATTTATTTCATTTAAAGAAGATTTTAAGCAGTTCTGCATCCGCAGGATTTCCACCAAACACATCGCAATATTCTGAAAGTAAGCCGCCAGATGTGCTTTCATTTTTAATTAAACGACTTTATTAATTTAAGTAACATTCTAAAACCTAAATAATTATGAGTACGCTTCAAAAACTCAAGCTTTCAGAAATTACGCTTTTTATAAATCCTGACGAAATTAATTTTATTACGAATCAAGTAATGAAGGATGGTTCATTGGCTGCACACGAGGTTTTATGGAATAATTAAGTATTCCTTTTTATTTGTCCGACAAGCCTTAATTTTGCTCTACTACAAGTTTTTATTCAATTTATTTAAAACTAATTCCAGTCATTGTTAATGGATAAAATAATTACGATTAGGTATATTAGGTTCAATTATTTCTAATGTAAAAATTGTAATTCATTCTACCATGAATTTGTTACAAAATGTATATGTAACGCGGAAAATAAAATAATTAATAAACATAATTTTACTGAATAACGCTATTCATATCAAACTAATGGCAGCAAAATAATAATTATTTTAATAATTCAGCAGATTTTGCTGTGGGTTCGTGAATGATTGATTGTTTTTAATAACAAAAAATAATCTAAAATATGCATGAATGTTTTAAAACGTTGTACAAGAGTTAGTAGTTGTAAAAAATGGATAAGAAGAGAATTTCCAAATGTGGTACATTTGTCCGACGCAGAATGGGTGTTTTATGTCAGAAGGATAACCCATTAGGCAATTTCCCAATAAACGTTCGAATGACATAAATTTGGCCAAATCCCTAACGCTTTACAATGAATTACGTTTGAGGAATTGTGGTAAAAATCTAATATAAATGCAAAAATACATACGATTTCACTAAATAAATAATCGTTTTATACGCGAAACGGAAAAAATGTCGCCATAAAAAGAGTTGCACCTTTTAAATTTGGGGCTTTTTGCGTGTAGTTTAGGAGGTAAAGGGTCCCCATGTGCATTCTCAACGTGGTTTGCAATAAATTACCAGTTATGAAGCATTAATGTCAAGATAAAATAGCAATTTCTATTCTATTATTTGTCAAAACGGTCTTGGATGGATTTTCATTTCGATGAGCGAGAGGGTCGGCAAATTACTTCTGAACAAGACAGATGAAACTTTTGTGGCACTTTCTTCGCAGAAAGCATAAACAAGAAAATACAACCATTAAAAATTGAAATAGGAATCAATAATAAAAACCTACAAGACTGGGAGGAAGTCTTATAATCAATTGAAAATGTCTTGTTTTTGCCACTGTTACTTCAACATTTGTTACAATAAATTGTGTGGAGAATTGGATGGTTTTTGTACCGACAACTGGATAAAAAATTAACTACTGCCGGTGACTGTAATAGTAGCACTTCCTCAAAATTAAGTAGAGGAAACTGATTTTATGAAAGTGCAAGTCAGAGTTAGTCTCATCTTACTGGTGCTATTTGACGGTGTAACTAAGTGGAAAACATATTTATTTACTAGAGATTGAAGTTGCTTTACAGCAGTAGCTCTTGCCAGCAGCAACAGTATTCAAACAGGTCTTTCACAGCATCCGGCTGTTTTAACTTTTTTTACTAATCCTGTTCGGCCTTGTTTGTCGCAACAAGTCTACGTAAAAATACTAAATATTACATGCTTTACAGGAAGCAAAAATTTTATTTTTCATTTTCCTGGTTAAAAATAGAAATTTCTCGAATACATATTCATGATGCCAAGAGGAGTACTAATTGAAACATGTTAGTTACTTATTTGCATTATTAATGTGCCCGCTGAGTCGTGATGATTTCAAGCAGCAGGCAAAAAATCCTCCCATCAACTGCTGTTTGGCAAGTGTTAATTGACTATTAATTTGAAAAACTGGCATTTTCACCAACTTGTCTCTAGCACCTCTGTTGCAGGGCAGTGAATTATTTGGCAACAAATGACAAGTTTGTGTTTTCTTTTTTCAGTCTCCACATGTGTTAACCTAATACTTCGTGGCTAAAAAGACCAACAGTAAGATGTTAAAAAATAAAGTTACAAGTCTGTTGAAATGAATATTTATATTGTTAAGGTTCTGAATATCGTTCAGTCACTATGTTTGTTTTGTTGCTTTTTTAATCGGGACAGTTTGGACAGGTTTTTCAAATTAAAAACAATATTAGTTGTCAACGTTTATTCTTCAAGACAAAGAAACAGAAATTTTTGTGAAAGGGGAAGGAGAATGTAGTAATGTATTAAACTTACCAATCAATAAATACAAGTTACATATTAAAAACTATAAAATAAATATTGCCAAAATGAGTCTAAGCAATGTTTACATTGATAATTATTCAAAAAAAAATTGTTTTACTTTATCTTCGAATCTCTAGACTGTTGTAACAATATTTAAAAGTTATAGCTGTATGGGAAAAAGAATTAATTTTATTCAATATCTCCCTCTTATAATAGTACAACATGCACATTTATTAATTATAATTGCATAAATATAAGTAGTTATGAGTATTTCTGAATGAAAGCAAGTGAGTGAGAACCAAACTGCACGTCATTCATAATTTAACAAGACTACGCTGGGTATACACGCAAAGAACAAATTAGGTTTGAATATAATTATAAAATAAGAACGAAATTATATAACGGAAGTAGATATGAAAAAGTAAGCTTTAATGCTATGTTAAATGCTGAATTAAAATAAGAAATGATCGTTTATAAATAATTAATAAGAAACCGTTTTATATTTACCTTTTTCTGAATATAAATATCTCAGCGCAAAGAATTAATAATTACGAGTCCATTTCTACTGCATATGAATGAGCGTATAAGTATACCTACCCACAATTTGTGATAAAAGTAAAAGAAGACACAAGCAGCCTCAACTGCTGATTGCTGTAATAAATAACAATCTATCTGACCGTTCAAACTATTCACATTATTAAAGTCGTTAAGGCATTTAAAAAATATGTTTAATTAGCGCAAAAGATACATATCAAAGAGGAACAGACAGACAAATGTTTCAAATTAATTGATCAAAACTAATACAAGCCGCCCACAAAAATGTCTAGATCAGTGGTGGTACTGTCTGATGTTTTCTTCAGTTTTTGTCCGGAGATTTAAATGTGAATTTAACTACTGATGGGAGCTGAAAATTGAACTGTCATTATTAAACTTTATATTTCCTTCCTTCATTTCATTGTATGTTAAACACTATTTACTTCGCAAAATACATTACAAATATGACAAAGCTTCATTAGAAAACAGTTGTTGAGTTCTCAAGTTACAGTCGCGGTAATGACAATATTTTACAGCACAAAACCCAGCATTGTATAACTATCAGGCTGAACCACTTGTAAACAGGCTATAGCATTAATTGAACTTGAAGATTTCCCACCGTCTCATTATTTTTTCACCAGTGCAATAATTACGGAAACTATGTTTTCAACAGTTATTTACTTTCCACTTGCATCGTAACTAAGACATTTCAGCGAACCGTAGAACCGTTTGCAGTTTGTTTCCGGTTCCAGATTTGTGCAATTCACACAAATAGAACAAATCGAACAAATATCGACGAGCATTTACATGTTTGTAGCACATCAACTTTTTTGTTTGGAAAAAATCTGTCATCACTCTGGATCAAGGCAAACCGCAAAACCAAACAACCGCTCCGATTTGAATATGCTGCTTGTCCACATTGGGAAATTTTGTTCTTTTGCCTTGTTTCACACGCAAATCTGGATCAGGTTTGTGTCTCGTCAAACTGGAACGTGATCGGAGAATTCATTTTTGCGCCATGAAATTTTAATTAAACTATTTTTTTTTAGTACCGAAATCGTTTATTTCTATGTTCCAGAGTTGATGTAATAAGAGACACAACTGATTGTTGGTGTAAAAGCTGTCGCTTGAGAAAGATGTTTAGTATCGTGGAGAGCTTTCGAGGTGAAAAGCGCATATACCAGGACTCGGAAACTATTCTATTTTCATCTCTTATTCGGTGGCAAGCACAACTTGGTGTTTAAAAGTACAAAAGCACATTTTTGTTGTTATAATTTAGACAATTTGTACAGGTTATATGAGTAGATAATGTAAGTCTGTACCTACACTTGTCAAAGCTTTGTTACCGAAAAGCGAGTCTTGAAAAAAATTTATCAAGGGTTAATATGTGAAGTTAGAACGTTTACAAATCATGAATAATTGACCGACGTAATTTTTTCAAGTTTTGCAAGTAATAACAAACAGACAAGTTGAAAATGTAAAATGAAAGAACTCACAAACTTATGTAATAAGTTAATGATTGTTTTTTAATTGCAAAAAGACCTGTAACTAAAACTGCATTTTCTTAATAAGCAGTTACACCTACTACTCCGATTTGAAACGCAGTTGAAAAAGGAAGTTATCCGGTTTTCAGATATAAGTATTTTTTTATGGCATAAAAAATCATAATTTGATGTAGTAGGTGTGTATAATTTCATAAGTATATAAACATACTTTTTCTTAATTTAGTGTCGAAACACTAAAGATTTCAGGATTTCATAGACCATGATTTGGATAAGGTTGGTAAAAAAATTACTTAATCTTAGCAAGAAATTGTTTAGTGCATATTTCAAATTATTAAAATTATAGCACTTCAAGAAAGAAGAAATGTACATATGTTTGAAATAATGACTGTAAGTTTTGCTCGTCGTCAAGTAAATTCTGACGAAATCCCCGTAATGTAAATTTGATTTTTTCGTTTGCGATACAATTTGGTATTCAAATAGGAAAAGTAAAAGATAGTCTAGAATGAGATATCACTGCACATCCCCGTGTGGGCATTTGAATAAATGAGAGTTTGGATTAGTGGTAGAGCGTCCATAAGGATTAGGCCAAACTCTGTGGCCATTATTTTGATATGAGATAGGTGGTTTCCCGACTCCGGAGTTGAGTTAATTGAAAAAGAAACACACTGGTTGCGGCAATGCAGTGTCATTTAACAGTCTAGGGCACACCTTTATACAGTTTAATGTCGTGGAAGACTTCTGTAATTTTCGGTAGTTCCGCTTTATCAATCGTGACGTCCCACTGAACACCTCTGCATTGTCTATTTAAGAGCCGAAGGGAAGCTATTAAACTATTACAGTGTCGTTCCTCTAAACGTGCAATAACCTAAGAGCTAATTGATAATGTGATTTATGGCGAGTCGGCAGTTGCTCTTGACTTCATCAAAACACCCCTACAGTGATCTGGTTCTGTAGCATCAATGAAAACTTATCTAGAAAAATGATCACAATTTAACGATAAATCTCCGACTTAAATTTCCTCGAGGAAAAGTTATAGCATTTTCATTCGAGCGTATTTTTCGTATTGGTGCTACATAAATATCGGGCGATGACACAGCTAATTCACCAGGAGCTCCCCTCCTGCCACCGCTCGTATTGTATTTAGCAGGGCCTGTAGCCGGTTGTTATCTCAATCAAGTGTAACGAACGCCATTCGTTGGAGAATCGCAGGATAAATGCTTAATTACGTGACTCAGACACCATTCTTAGATACTTCCCTCTTTCCGTCTATTCATTTCGTTTATTGCCTTGTAAAATAGCCCTACATCACCGGTGCATATAAAATACAACATCAAACGCTGAAAGCAATATCGGAAGTTACTTCACAAAGAAACATACACATTGTGGAAAGCAAAATTATATTGGCATTAAATGCGCTATTCCAAAATATGTATTATTAGCTAAATTGTGTTCCAACAACCTGGGGAAAATGCATCTGAAACGTCCGCGGAAAAGATGCGATGTTCCAAACAGAATTCAATACTTTTGATACGCTTGTGCAGGGCCGTATTACCCAATAACTATCTCGGTTGTTGCCCAACCAACAAAAAAGGAAGAAACAGTTATTAAAAAAAACAGTTACTTAAAGTAGTAGGTAATATAATATTAAATACCTCTAGAAACAAAAATTTATTTATTTATCGATAATTCATTTAACAAACGATTGGAGTTACAATAATCAGTTTTCTCCATATTCTGAATGAATGAATAAGAATGGACCCATATCCCAAAAACTAATTATCACACAGAAATACTATGTAGTACTACTTTTAGTCTAAACATGTGAATTTTTCCAAAAAAAAAATATAATTGCTTACTGCTTATTCAAACATATTGTATAATATTTCCAGTCAGAAATTAGTGAAAAACTAGTGGAAGCGCGCAAATCCTCTCGGATTCGCAAGAGCTCGGTGTTGTGCCGTTACACCTCGCCCCCCTTCGCCCCTTTGTCCCCTTTGATCTCCTTCAACCCCCTCTCACCCCCTTCGACCCCCTTAATTTGGGGCATTTGAAAATTGGAAAAAACCACTCACCCCTTTTGCACAGACTTTATAGAATTGTTCCTTTGGTCCTTTTGGATCGGCTAGGGCTCATTTAAACTGGTTCTGTATTATTTTGGCCGTATGTTGTGGTGTGGTTTTTTATGGCACGTCAAATTTGACAACTAAACTTAATTTCGAGATTTTTTCGCCTAATTCTAGTTCACGGGACTTTACAATTCACCACCCCACTCTTCCAAGTCAGAAAGTTTAGAAAAATTGTATTTTAATCAGCCGCCTAACTGACAGTGACGTCACACGATGACGTCACAATCAGGTCATAATCCGGTGCAAATAAAATTAACCTTCAAATGGGTTTTGGACCGCAAAGGTGTAGGACCTACCTTTCTGTAACCGAAAAATTGTATTTTAATCAGCCGCCTAACTGACAGTGACGTCACACGATGACGTCACATTAGTGAAAAATAAGTTACTAACACTCCGCACTTAAAGTAGCACCTGACCAAATTTCAGTTTATCCTTAAAAATGCTTTATTTTACATTTTTAAGAGGCAAAATGTTTATGCACGTATTTAATATTCAACGAAGAATATTTGCATTTACGTTAAGAGAATTGTAAAATTCTTAAAAATGGTCCTCACGTTAAGGCCTTCAAATAACCAAAAACAAATCCACTACCAACAATAAATGTTTACTAAAACACAAACTAAAAACGATTATTATCACTATAAAAACGACATTAAACAAAAATAATCGCAAGTCTTTAACACAACAAGTTTTGAATTCGAATTTGTGAGGACCACAAAAGATGACAGGTGCAAAATCAGCGTAGGATTACAAGCGCGAGAATACTACCAACCAAAGTGTACGCACTAAATACCCTACTAATGTTTGCAGGATATTTAAAAAAGTCCAATCTCTCGCTGGAAATACTATATTAACTTACAATTGACATTCAAATATTTTTTCATTTATTTTTGATAACACGAATTTTTGATAACTGATAATTTTAGTTATCGAAGTTCTACTGTAACTATTTTTAATTAATTGTTTGTTTTTAATTATAAGAAACTGTAGAAATATAAAAAAAAATTCACATGCAAAAAGAAAAATATAAAGTACCTATATTTAATAGCAAACGCTGTTTTCTGTGTGATTATTACTTATTAGGTTTTGAGATATAGTAATTAATCTTTTTTTCATTCACAAAATAAGAGTGTCACTATTTTTTTAACTTTTGCTTATTCGTTGATTTATTATAATCCGGGCCTGCGCTTGTGGTGAGTATTTTTCCAATTTAAGGCAGGTCAACGAAAAAGATGAGTCACGGTATAACTCAAACTTGTTCTAAATAGGAGGATGTCATTTCCTTTTGTATCTTGTCTGTTGTTGACGGTCTAGTGAAGTGCACCGATCCATTACTTGGTTCCCAAACTAAATCGGATTATTCAAAAGTCTGGTTTTTATAAATCTCAGCTCCGAGTGTTTTTCTCTATTTTCTAAATCGAACTAAACTGTTTTAAAGTAGTGAACTAATTTGTCCGAAATCATAAACTTATAATCGAATTCGACGAGTTCAGCATCCGTCTCGGAAGAAATTGCGGGAGATAAATGAAAGGCCTTCGCCCCGTATTGAAAAAGATTGTTCGTAAACCTAATTTTTTACCCTATTGTAGTCGATAATCGGGTGCAGAATAAACTGTCTATCCACGAGTAGCCTCAGCAAAAGCTTGTTAAAATCCTGTAATCAAATTAACCTACTTCAAGTCGTTGAGGAGCGGATAAAAAGAGAAAAAGTACCAAACCGTTACAGTCGAGATTAGCGCGAATCAATAAGTAGTAAAGAGCAATTTTTGAAGTCTATTGTTCCTTTGTGTAGTTAAATTCACGTCCGTAAAGAGTTAATTACAGTGAAGTTATGTACTCTTGTGGCTACGCGAAAACTGCCGTCAAAGACAACTTCTGAAAAGCTCTGTAAATGCGCGACTTTGTGTCCGACAAATGTTAATTTTAAAACGGTTTTCAGGTACACAGCGTCACTCATGTTGTACATACTATCTGATTTGAACCATGGCAGCTTACTAACACTTTTATTTTCGTCCTAAGAAAATATGAATCGCTACATCTTTCTTAATGAGTCATATGCGAACATGCTTTAATTCTTATTGTAATTTCTTAACAATCGTGGGATTGTGGGTTTTTCACACTCGGAGCACGGGACTGTAACGAGATCCTCCCCGCACGTAACCTCTGCCCTCACCAAAGCCTCACCTAGAGAAGCGAGGGGTTACCTGTGAACGGAAGCTCCGACACAATGGTCTAAGAAGACAGGTGAACGATTATGGATTGTCTGATTTCAGTTTTATACCATGTTAGACCCTAACTTCTACTCCATATGGTTGGCAGTTCCTTCAAAGAGGCGATCGTTTCCGAAATGGAAAAGGTTAATAAGGGATTCGTTTACGGTTAACTCAGGAAACAAGATGAGACTATTAATTAAATTTAGAATTGCCTCGGAATAATGACGCATATTTAAAGCGAAGGATTATTCCAAAGGATAATTCTCCTTAGATCAGTGCCTCCAGTTAATTATCGCCGATATATTTTAATAAGTCACGGTATAATTCGATTACGCGATTAGCATTAATTAACGCTAAGGATTTCACGCAACTCACTTTTCGTAAAAAGGGATTCTGATTATGACAACTTTTTCCTATTTCTAAAAGATCGACTGAAGAAAAGGTGGTAACCCCTTTGTATTTAGCGCTAAATGAATGCAATCTTTATACTCTTTATTAGATTCCTTTAAACGAACGAGATTGCGGTATTTCCGTAAATATCTTGTGCGCTTTCGCATATAACATTTCTGTTTGCTTTATATTACGTAGCTTTGGCGCTGCTAAATGAAAAATTCTGTATGCGAACGACGAAAAGCGGGAAAGAGAAATTAATGGAGCTTTGAAAGGCAAGCGAACTCACATGTGCTTCCTTGGATGTTTATGTACGAAGAAGAAGTCTCGTTTCCGGATCCTTGCATGGGAAAAATTAATTATTCCTACAAGCACATTCGGCGATTTATATTTTATTGAGCACTCTGTATCTGTCAAATTAAAGTTAAATGTGTCTAGGGGCGTTTTTTCGCCCATTCTTTGATCGAATTTTTTATTGGAATAAATTTTCAAGTGTATCTATTGAACAAACTTTGTTATGGAAATAAAAAGGTTGCATTTTTTTCTTTTCAATAAATCACAGCTATTCGTAACTTGTCACTTAACTTTATAATACGATTCTAAAAATAGCTTTTGCAGAAAATTAATGGTGGATGTGCACAGTATCAAGTTTTCAGTGAGAAATCAATGAAAGTGATGCATAACAAAATGTGTATGCCAGGCAGCTCCATTTAGCTATATTAAGTGTATAAATATATCTTCCTTTGAAATATATTTCAATTTCTTTCCGAACTATTCCCCTTGCTATGATTTTTAAAATGTTTTGGTTTTCCTGAAA
The DNA here is from genome assembly GCA_939628115.1 of Tribolium freemani. Lineage (NCBI taxonomy): Eukaryota > Metazoa > Arthropoda > Insecta > Coleoptera > Tenebrionidae > Tribolium > Tribolium freemani. Next base: position 9,112,951 of record OW626785.1, on the reverse strand, counting down.
TGTAGAACTGTTGACACGACATGACGTTATGGAACAAAGTTATTCCCCCTTCTTTATAAACAAACCACTTTCATGGCACCATTCTCTGAGATTACTAAAAAGACCACACCATTTAAAGTTATCTTTATTCATATATACAGCGCCGCACATTACAATGAAATTACACACTAAAAATTTTCCCACATATTACGAGATCATTTAAGATGAATAGTGTACTGTTTCTGAAAATATTAATTGCTTCTGGTATTTTTAAGTGGATTCCTATTAGAACGCTGCTTTTTTAACGTAATGAAGACATCTACCAAATGTTCGACATTATCGAAATTTTTTAATAAAGGAAAACAAGGTTATTTATGGTTCCTAAAGGATTTCCCTCCTTTGCTTTTTGAATATTTTTTCTTTTGTATTTCTACAACGTCTCCATTTCTCTGATTGCCTGCCGATATCTATTCAATTTCTCGAATATTATTTTTCCTTTGTGACATACGACACATATATCAAAATTCTTTCAAACACATTATATTTATCACATAAAAAAGAAACTCACCGGTACGAAAATCTCCTAAGTTCATCTTTATTCCTTGCGTGTTTTATTGAGCTTCCGAAATTTTTCTTTTAACAGGCCTCCATCAGCATCCTGCAAAGTAAACAAATATTGTCACAAAGCAAATACGAACATATAGCACTGGAAAATTTCTTGCTACGAGATTTCCAACCATCGAACATTTACAAAAATGATGAGTTTGTTGGTGGCACACCGGAGGCATATCGTACCGCATATTAAAAAGGAACAATAATTAGCTAACTAAGTTCATGAGATAAAGTTGGCATTACCGCTTGAACTTTCCTTGAGAACAAGATTTCAGGCGAGATACATGAGATTAGTGTTATTAACATTACGTATTCTATGAGAATTGTCTGCGTTGCTTTATAAAGCTTTTTACCCAGGGAAAACTTCAATTATTATTCCATTTAACCGCAGATGCTTAACACTAGCTGTATCCACAAAAACACCGAAAATTCATTAAATTTTACGCTTTTTTAAACCTTGCACTGAGGCACCTCCTAATCACATTTGTATTCCAGCCGCATTAAGCATTTCAAAATAATAAAAATACATCTTTCTGTAGTCTGCATTTAATAGTAGTTGTTCTTTAATTGCTGGATTTACAAATATACGCACATAAAAAAGTAAGATAAAAATTGATTTTTTTATTAGACCAAAAACTCAATTCTTATTATTTTATTTAGTTAGTTAGTAAGTTTCAGTTTGAGACTGTTTAAAAATCTTTGTATGTTTTCTTGAACAATAAGATCTTTAGTAGATTCTACTATTAGCTTTGATATATAATATCGAAGCTAAACTTTATATTTTTCTTTACATAAATCAGTAGTTTTGAGCACTATTAGATGAAATACACACAATAATTATAATTTATTTTCTCTATAAACTGTTCACAAAATAAACAGTTTTCTGTATGAACATATGACTTGAAACATCCATCTCTGCTTTACAGCCAATAAAACTAAAACTAAATAAATACAAACATAAAGTAAAACTAAGAATTTTCAGGCATTAGTTTACTTCGTAATTTATTGAAAACATCATTAGAATGAATTGGTGCAGATACCAGCTTTAAGTATCTAGTAATTTTACTTTTTTAAGATTAATTCGTTTCAGTTATTTTATTAATTATTACCAAATTAGCCATTAAAATGTGTTTTAGATGACATCATTTACTTTTTAAATTCTGCACCTGGACCGCATGGAATTTTTAATAGCCTTCTAATTTCAAATAGTTCCTGAAATACATCCTGTTGCGTTCAAAATGTAAAAAATTTCTTTTCTAGATGAGAATTAATTAGTTGTATGAGAAAATCCTTGGACTAAATTAGTTGCAAAAGTATGCAACTGACTTAATTGGAGCACTATCGATGACTGTGCATTCCAATTTTTTCCTTGCATTTTTCTCGTATTTGGAAACAAAACAACATTCTAACTGTGGTTTTAAATTATCGTATATTTGCATTTTAAAACAAAGTAAAACAATTTTTTGTGTTATTATTACTCCACAACTGTCTATGGAGATAGCATCTTGCGAATATAGCGTTATTGAACGCTTCGCAGATGTTCTTAATGTATAATAGTGAATAACTTAGGCTTTTAGTTGATTGTTGTGTGTACAGTAATGATACAATAGCAAATCGATTATTTACACTTTTCAGAGTAATAATAAGTAAATAGTATGCAGTCGGAATGGTTTTATTCAATTAAAATGTTATTATTTATTTAAAACGCGCCACATAATTGTGTTTTTATAGGAAATTAAATGTGAGAAAAGTACACACGCAAGTTTAATTCATTTTTTTTTTCTATAAAATTGTCTGCGTGCAGGCAACAAGAGACAGTGCAAGTTGTTCCCAGCTGCTTACTTTGTTATTACAAATGAGGCACACAATGCATCAAATCTTTAAAGATTTATTTTCCGATTTGAGCTTTTTCATTTGAGTTTACTTTCTACGTGTCTCGCGAGCTGATGAAAGAGATAATTAAGCGTCTTTTAAGGTCGAAACATCTTTATATTTTTTGCAAGACGGTCGCTTCAGACTGAGTTGTTTTGTAGATTTTTTTATCTACGTTGATTCGCATTTTGGCTGGCTCTTGAATTTTTAATTACCTTGAAGAATATCTAACGCGGAGAGATAAGAAACACTTGGACGATATTAAAGAAAAAATATTACCATTTTAAAAGACTTTGCTTTTATGAAATTTTCTCCCTTTGTGTGGGTTTCCTGGGGAATAACAATGTCGTGGTTTTTATTATTTGAAAAAGTCTCAATAAAATCGTCGACTACTGGGCAATTAAACGAGGCGAATTGCTCGCTCCATCGAGGAAATAGAGAGACACTTGATATTTTCTGAACACTTAGTTAAGAAGAAAGCAGAATAAATTACGTTTGAGACGATTGAAGGGTCAATTCAATTTCTATCCTGTCCGTTTGGAATGGAAAACAAAGTCCTTTGAACACTGAACTTAACCAACTAAAGAACGCGTGAGATGTTTAGGAGTGCGTTCAAGAAAGAGAAAAGTCCGAAGTTGATGGAAACCCCTTCAAACAAAAAGTCCTCCAGATATCCATCCGGCTATGGAATACAAATTCGCCTGAAAAATGAAGAATCCGCAGAATCCATTTATTCGCTGCAGATCGAAACAGTTTTATGATTACATCCCTGTAATTATATTTTTATTTATGTTCGCTGGCTATTTCAAGGAGCGCAGGCCAAGATTGTGACCCTTTTTCGGTTCGCAAAGCTGGCTTTACGAGCTAAAAATTGCTGCAATTTTTATAATTCCGCTAAATGGGATAATTGGAATTTTTATAAGCCGATGTGTCGCCTTACGACGCTAAAATTCGAGGCAAAGAGGAAAGCACGTCCGGAATTGTCTTTGTTCTAATAAAATTTTAGCTTATCGACGAGCAGAGCAGGCTTCTTATTCGGCTGCTGATGTAACCAGCATGTAATTTCAGACGCTACCAATTTAAATTTTAACATCCGGTTAATTCACGAAGGTAACATTCAGCTAGGTTCTTTGAATTTATTTAGGTAAACAAATTATACTCCTTTGTTAGAGTTGTTTGTTTTGATTTAATTAACTCACCCGTAAATACAGCATAATTTAATTAGAAGTTAATCATATCAAAGAGCCCAAAACTAATATTGATATAAATGCCGCGTTTTCTGAATATTTGGCTCGATATGTTGAACAGATACCCTGTTGTGTTTATTAATAAACTGGAAATGGTTATTTCCAATTTGCTTTGGCATATTCAAAAAGTGAGTTAATGGCCCATCTTCCACCCTTACACGAGACATTGTAGAAGTCCTAAGTGTGTTGGTTTTGCTCTTTATTTTGGTTGGCGAGACAGGGGGTGTAAAAATGCCTCCAGTCAGCAGCATACGTATACAAAAGCAGTTAGTAAATAAATAAAAGCGAATGAAAGTCGTAATTAGGACGGCGTCTGAGGAAAAGGGATATAAAAATTCTAGCTAATCTGTTTTTTATGTGAGAATCCCCAGACGACTGTATATTTCACCGTTGAATGATAGCGTACTTTTATATTCGTTAGTTCCAAAGCCTCGGTCATTAAGGCTAGGCAAACCATGTCTGAAAATGAAGATATATGCGACTGTAAGCCTTAAGTGCGGCTGCTCCACTCTCGTCCCACCCTCAAAAACAAAGAAAGTTTTTATTACATTGTCCGCAAGTTGGATACTTTTATTCAGTTCCGCGCTTGTGTTTCGTGTTGGTGTATTTATAATGGTCAATTACATGGGTCACAACATCGCAGTTTACCTCCGGAACGTTTCCTAATAGCGTTGACTAAGGTTGTGTGCGTGCCATTTTGTTTCATTGTAGATTTAGGGAAATTACAACAATAGAGCTAAGTATATGGTGCCGCAATATCAAATTCGCAAACAAACATGCAAAGCTCGCAGAGAGAAAAGAATCTTTTTGTTGGATCCCGATCCGGCCAATACGCCACAACCGAAGATAAAATTGTCAAATTTACAAGTCACTTTAAAGTTACTTCAGATGACGATTTTTTCAGCCGAATAAACTGGAGCCAGCTCTGTAAACAGTCCGAGATAGCTATCAAGAGTTGCAACAGGAATAAGAAATAGATAAGCCCGTTCGGAGAATAAACAAGACATTTATCACTAGATTTCCCTCCCTTTGCCAAACGCCAAACGCTCTCTCTTGCAATTCGACAATCTCCTTTGTCATTTTTTCCCAAATTGCTCTGAGACCACCACCAAATAAGAGCAAATATTTTCCCATCTAAATTAACTAAGTCCGGGATGTCCAATATGGCATAGCTCGTTGTCCAAACCCATAAAACCATAAATTACACATCGTCAAACTTTTATAGACCCCCAAATATATAAAGGTCAGGAGAAAACGCACCGTTGCACCGATACAACGTCAGTTTTCTGCTCAACAAATTAAAAATAAACCTACCTACAGGCGTTGAGTCGATCCGGTTGTCCTGCTGAGATAGAGTTGAAAGCTTTTATCTAGCGTTTACGTGTTTAGTAACTCGGGAAAGTGGCTTTGAATTAACGCAGCTGTATTTTTTAGTACTTTGGTGGTTTATCTAAGTCCTGGTTGGACTTTAATGACGGCATAAACAGATTTTATGTCTTTTTATATGAAATGCCCATATATTTGTCGTAGCTGGCCAATTTCAGATTTATATGTTTTAGCTAAATTTACACCATCGTAATATCGTACTTTATGTCCATGACATTTAACGCTCAAAAAATTACAGAACCCTCGGAGGTTTATTTGCCAGATTAAATTCAAATCGATCAATATTCACCAATATATGTACAGGTATGCACATAATTTCATCAATTTTACACCTACTAATCATTTTTAAGCTAATATTAGTCCAGTATTCACATTATTTAGACAGCTTCAATATTATCTCACACATTTGTTCTAATTTTTAAATCCTTTGGATAATATTTTGCAAGTTCAGTTCGCTTGTATGTAAATGACCATAATCTGCTGAGCTTAATTCTTACTGGAGAAAAGTATATAGCTTAGGGCTACAACTATTGCAAATAAGTTGCAATGAAATAGCTTCTTATATCACAAGCTATATAGATCTACATTTCTATAATAACATAAATACATATTTGTAATTAAAAAAATACCAAACAAACGTACTATTTCTTTTAAACTTTTGGCTTTTACACAAAGAATAATATTTTTATGCTGACCAAATTGTAATCTGTTTATAAAAATTTAGGAGTAAAAGAAACACTTTCTTCAGAGGTAGTGTTTTATTTAGACAAAATATGACACCATATTAAGATGATTTGAAATAAACTATTTAACACGAATATTTTAAAAGAGAAAAGATAATAAAATTGATATCAACTCGAAAAGAATCGAAAAAGCCAACACAAATTTTTTCAAGCAAAATGTGGAAGGTGAAATTAAAAAAATAGGAAAAAACCCAACAAAATTCAACTTTGTACTTGGAATTATTCCTGATAGTGATATGGATAAAAACTAAATAATTCCTTATAGATAGTGTTGCTTAAAACATGATGCGATAAAATAGAGTATAATAAGAAAATTAAATTCCAGTAAAAAGCCAAACAAGTTGCTTTGAGATATCAATTCTGCGAGTCGCAATCGATGATGTGATTGAATTAGAGTAAGTAAATTGGAAAAGTATTTCAAACTCCAAAGTATTACAGATCCCTAATGAAGCCCTTTAGGGCCCAAGTGTATAGGGATTTTTCGACTCAGTTGGGCTTTGAATCCTTGGAGATACATTACTTATTTACGAAACACCTGTAGGCCCTTACAGAAGGTATATACGTCTTTCCCAATAAACCGGATGTATTTTTTATTTCCCTTCAAACGACTTCAAGTAAATGTTTAATTAGAACGTATTCTTCCATAAATGCCGAGCAATTTGTTTTCAGTTTGTAGAGATGGATTTAGCAAACGTGTATAGTCGGAACCAGAAATATTTGAGATTGACTTATGCAAGCTTTATTGAGGGTTAAGCAGTTTTGCGGTTACCGTAACAATTTTTCACAGCTGGTGGCACCACCCTGAAGATTCACAAATGAGCCGTATTGAGTAATTTTCATAGTAAACTTTTCATTTATTCCAAACTAGTTTCAAAATTCATTAGATTAGTTAGTTTCTTAGATCACTTTATTTGTGAAAAAACATTTTAAAAATATACCTAAATATTAATAAAATTGTATTAAATATTTGTTTGGTGAAAGCCCATACACAAATTTCTGTCACGGTCCATCACTCCGTACAAACGTTTGAAAGGTGCCTGCCCTAAGAAATGTAAATTTGTTTATGGCATCTTTACCGCAAGGGACATAAACCATTGTGAGGGGCAATCGGCTTATTCTATAATGAGTCTCAAATATTGTTGGTTCCAACTATAAGCTGTTTTTATCCAGCAAACAAATTTTTATTGAAGCTGAAATAAAAAAGATGAAGGATATGATCCTGCGCTCTTTGTTTTATAGGATTGTGTATTATATGAAAGTGTGTATCTGCAGCAAGTTTTCCGGTTGTAAGAGTGGATTTTATATGAATTCCCGAGACACCCCACAAATACACTGATCTAGATTTTATGATAGCGTTGAGACGTGTTTACAGTCTTTTTGAGAGTTGTATGTTGACGTTTTTGTACTCGTCTCATTTTAATCCTTTTGTTGCATTGGTATTTGCGGGCGGATATAAAATTACTTCAGAAATGTTTAGAGAGACGATGGAAATGTCCATACAAGTTCAACTAACTGCACGAATGAAATAGCCACAGGATACTCCCACTGCAATCCCTGAAAATGAAGTGTCGGATTGGGGTTTTGTGCTTTGCGAGTCCATGGATAGGTCCAACTAAGTAGCGCTAGAGGTGACGAATTGAAAGAAAAAGGAAAACACACATCAATTTCCTGTTTACTCTGTTTCCACTCGGACGATTTAAGTCGCGTTTAATTCATACTGTAATATATTGTGCTTTGAAAAATCTTGACAAACAACTTCTAATGAAAGGAAACGAAATTATCCGCTATTCTATGGCGCATGATGATGAAACGTCGGGAGCCGAGTAGCCTGAAAAGAGTCGCTGTTCTGTGTCAGTGGTGGTGTTTAAATATTAATTGAAGATAATTACAATGTTGGCGATTAATCATCAATTCAGCTTAATTACCATACGAAGCAATTGACACGAAAATAAAAACAAAAATTGCCGGCAAAAATTAACAATTTAATTAAAACGAAAAGGAGTCTTCGTTAAGTTTATTAATGAGTAGCTGAAACTAACGGGGAATTCTGTGTCATCATTAACGAACAAAATTACAAATGATTGAGACCCGACGTCACTTGCCTGCCAAGGGACGAACAAATTAAACCTTTATTTAAAGCGACTCCGCCCACATAATTAATTATAACTATAGATACACAATTTCCATCAACCAACTTTTCTTTGCGACGACATCCACAGAGATAAACATTGTGACTGGATGCGTTAAAAATTACCCCAATACAACTAGAACAAATGATAGGGTTAGAGAATAAATTAGTGCTATTTTACGATTTAGAGGCCGTTAACTGACCCACAGCGGTAATAAAAGTAATAAAAGCGCAACCAAAAGCTCTTCTGATTCATTGACAATTTAATAAATTAGAGTGGTCACGAAAGGTCAGAGAATGAAATTATTTTTGTAAATGGCTACAATTACCCTTCAAATGGCCAGTTTATTGATTCCTCAGCCTTAACTCATGAAATTTCAATTAAATCCCGTAAATATTATTTCTCATATGTCATATAGCATAGAGAGGCTGTCCCAACGAGTCGAAAAAGCTCCATAACTTGTTTAGTATTAGAGATATTGGCTTTTTCTTTTTTTATATCATAGCTGCGTTTCTGCTGCATATACAGGCTGTCCCAATATTAAAAAAACCCTAATGGAACACATCTAAATTTTATTGCATTTTTGGAGGTAGCTTTTAATACTGATGATTTTGATTTAAACTTAGTTTTTGAAATAATTTGATTTTTTTGACAAATACACGTTTTATTTAAAAGTGTATTATTATTACACAGAAACACAGAAAGTCACAATTTTAAAGGGGAAAGTTCAAACTTAAATCTGTTCTAATTGTTTAGCACATTGCAATTACAAACGTAGAAAAATTAAGAAGTTTGTTAAAAGTTGAATAACTTGAAAAAGTTAAATGGAACACCCTATTTTTTGTTCCTGCTTCTCAAAGATTATTAAATTGTCTATCTATATCCACGGTGTGCCACGAACGAGTGCAAATATTTTAACCATAAATTGACAATTAAAAACTAATTGATACGTATTTTTTATTTAAAAAAAATTTTGTTTTCGATTTATTAATTTTTAAAAATAGCCCCCAAGAAAGACGTTTATTTGTATATCTTGAAAAATATTGAACCAATTTTTATAAAATTTGGCATGCGTACATTATTTTTATTTGTCATATGACAGTGTAATTTGCATTTATGTAGCGTGCCTCAAAAGGGGGCTGTTGGTGCCCCCTTGGAATAACTTGTCTTATAACTTTTTAGCACAAATTAGTTTGGCTTTGTCATTACCATCATTTGAAAGCCCATTCAATTTAGAAACTTTTTTGTTTCTTGCAATTTTTCTTAGAATTAACGGTTTTCGAATAAAATGCAAAAATGTAAAACGATGCAGTCAGCATCACAAAACATATCAGCGCTTATTCAAAGCTTTCTCTTGTAAAATCTGTCAAAATTGATTTTTAAAGCAAAATTCATTAAAGTAAAAAAATGCTTTATGTAGAAAGACTAGAAAGAGCACTGGATAACCTCATAGAAAAATAATGTCAAAACTCTAAAGTAGCTGTAAATAAAAATGTAAACTTTGACACTTGATGATTTAAAAGAACAACTTTTATGGTAATGCAGTATGCTTTTTTAAGAAGCTGAGCATTAAAGTGAAAGACATTTTGCCGCCTGCTTTGAATAAGCGTTCGATATGTCTTGTGATGCCGACTGCATCGTTTTACATTTTTGCATTTTATTCGAAAACCGTTAATTTTGAGAAAAAATTACAAGAGACTTAAAAGTTTCTAAATTGCATGGGCTTTTAAATGATGGTAATGGCAAGGCCAAATTAATTTGTGCTAAAAAGTTATAAGACAAGTTATTCCACCGTGTATATGTAATTGCTTGGCCTGACTGACAAATCAACGCACAGCCTAGACGGCTAAGCATAGAAACTTGAAATTTTTACAGTAGATAGCTTTTGTAACGTAGGGGTGTACTAAGAAAGGATTTTTGGAGAATCACCCCCTAAGAGGGTTAAATAGGGTGTTAAAATTTGAATAAAAATCCGTCATTTTTTAAGTTATATCTTTGAAAATTAGTATTTGGGCTTTCGGTTAAAAATAAAGAAAGACGTGTTTCAGGATTTTTGGAAAATCAGCCCCTAAATGGGTTAAATCGAGAGTTGAATTTAGAATTAGAGTTTAGAAAATCTATCATTTTTAAAGTTACATTGAACTTACATCCTTGAAAATTAGTATTTGGGCTTTTGGTTAAAAATGAAGAAACACGTGTTTCCGGATTTTTGAAAAATCAACCCCTAAGAGGGTTAAATGGCGTAATAAAATTTGTATAAATATTCGTAACTTTTGAATTTACATTAATTGAAGCTGGTATTTGGGCTTTCAGTGAAAAGTGAAGAAACACGTGTTTTAGTTGGAAATACCAACCCCAAGGGGGTTGAACACGGGTTAGAATTTGTATAAAAATCCGTAATTTTTAATTTGTATCCATGCAAATGGTACTTGAGCTTTCGGTTAAAGATGAAAAACGTGTGTTTAAGAACATTTGGAATTTCCACCCCTAAGGGGGTTAAATATAAAAATCCGTAATTTTTGAACTAATATTTATAAAAATTTGTATTTGGGCATTCGGTGAAAAATAAAGAAACAGGTATTTTATTACTTTTAGAAATTCCACCCCCAAAGAGGGTGAAACATAAAAAATCGTCATTTTTGAAGCTATATTAATGAAAAATTGATCTTTCGGTTAAAAATGAAAAAAGACGTGTTTCTGGATTTTGAAAGTTCCACCCCCAAGAGGGTTGAATATAAAAATATGTCATTTTCGAAGTGTGATGCCATTTATTGCATTTTAAAAGAAACGAAATTAAATTAAAACGCCATTAATAATATGAGTTGATAGTAAAAAACATTTTATAGAAAGTATTACCAAAAACAATTTTAAAATTGAACATAGGACCATTAACAATTATTTCCCATTAGAACTTACGGTATAAAGGACACAATGTAACACTATTTTTATTAACACTGATGAGAATAATCTTGGATTGCGAGTTTTAGGCGAACACAAAAATTAATTTAAAAACATGCTTTGTTAGCCTCAAATTTTGAATTACTACCTGGCGTAGGTATTTGTACGAAAAGGCAAATATTTATTTATACCACAACAGGGTCTAATGAGTAAAGCAGCCTTACACTTAATATTTATAAAGCAGATAATTAAAGCCAAATACCCCTTCTCGAATAAACCCTGCAAACGCAGGAGGGCGATATTTCTTGCCAAAATCAGGTGAAACACAATCACAGTTCCGTTGTCAGGCAAGGTGGAACATTTAAAAGAGCAATAATTCAAGAGGTTTAAAGAGCGGTTGTTATTCACGTAGAGTAACTAGGTAAAAAGTGATCTTGAAAAATTGCTAGCGATCTCTCGAGGGAACGGTTTCTCTTTCGGCCGTGCAATGTTCCTGAACTTATGCGTTAATCCGGAGGCGCACTTTATAGCTATTGTTGGCCGTTGGTTTATCTTGTCACCCTGCGTTTAGGAACATTACCCTGAAAGATACTCATGTGCTGCTATCAATTATGGTAAAAAGAGGGTAGGAGCCGGCTCCTGATGTAGTACCATCCAGTGAAAGATTAAGCGTTCGAATTTTTGGTTCTAGAGGTGTTCTATGTTAGGTTAACTGGCCTAGCTGTGCGTTATTTATGCTGATTTGTTCTTAAGTAACGACTCAGGCCGGCCTCTTCATTAGCGAGATTTAGTGCGGCCTTTTTAGAAATTTAAAAAGAACAGCTCTGCCTAATTTATACACAGACGTTACTCAAACACATCCCGGAATTGGGTAATTTAAAATGCTTCATTCGGGCGGATGCCACGAGACAAATTGCAGCATTTGTAAACTCGAAACCGAAGAAAAGACAAGAGATTTTAATATCTTTTACCTCTTTTTTCGAGGATTCCTTAAAACAGCGCCTGGCTGAGAGATATATTTTCAATTTTAATATTTCGGGGGAGTGTTTCTATTGAAACTCGCTACATGGGTAAATAAAGACGCTGTCTTGCTGGTATTCCCCTGAGTGAGTATTTAAGATGAAGTAGAAGAAGCCTGGAGCACTCTTTTAACCGGAGTTTTCTTGCGGGATTAGCTGGTTCAGAAATGACACTAAAGTAAGTTGGAATTAAAGGGTGGCAAGCTTCATCCATTAGTTATGAAGTCGTGCAAACGCCATCTTTGGCCACAGCATGAAGCGTTTACGCGATCCTCAAACATAAAAACCTCACCCAATCAAAGTGCCCTCAACACAAGATTGAAAATTAAAATTGAATAAGCTCACTGTTGTGCCTCTTTTGTGTTCACAACTAGATGGTTTATTCCGCGCTCTGCATAAATAGGAATTCGAACACAATAGTCCGCTGATTAAAAAATTAAAGTATGAAAAATTTTCGGCAGTACTTTGAGACAGTTTAATTTAAATTAAGTTAAGGAATGGCAACACTTTGGGGTTTAGAGCGATAAAATACGCCGGTTCCGGAATTGAAATTGTTCATGCCGGATAATGTTGCTGGTGTCATTATTTACCAGAAAAAGTGTGCAAATGTCAATAAATCTTTGCTCTTGGTCACAAACTTGAGATTTACTACTACTGAGATAGTTTCGATGTTTCTTTTCGAACGGAATTTCAACTGACTTTTAATTTGCTTATTCAGCGATGCATTTGCTCAAAAGTTTACAGAATTAGGTACCTTGAACAGATCTAGTTATTATTCCGCGTCGACTAGTCATTAGAAATTTAATTTAGTGCCGTGCTTCAGTTACATGGATTAAACGCCGCAAAATAATTGTCGCTTTTGTTTATGGCTTCTAATCAAACGTAGTTGAGCAAATCAGTAGGTGTTGTTTACAGCAGGTGCTTATTAGAGTGACACGTTAACCGCTAACAAAAACATCAGGGATTAGTGGAAATGACTTGCCGGTAATTACGATAAACTCTAATAGACAATTTCTGAATTTCACACTTTGCCTGATGCATCGGAGATACACCTGGCAACGTCGTGTGACTATAAGAACCCAGGAAGACAGTTGGTGTGGAGTGAGAACAGGTGCAAAGTCAGTTGGTGGAAACAGGTCTTCATAATGCATGTAGTGCACCTTCTGTCGACTCAAACATTCACCTTTTTAAATATTCCCATTCGGATGCCACTACTAGTTGAAGAAACAAAGAGATTTGTCTAGCGTTTTGTTGCCAATAAAGCTCTAAAAATTTGTGTCACGATTGAAAACTTCACGCAGTAAATCTCGTGGCCGAAACACACGACACAAAAATATTTCTCTATAATGGAAAACTGTTTAGTATGCAGTCTTGGAAATATGGATTCCAATATTCTTAATAATGACTATAAATCTTTTGAAAACTTTCGAAATGAAAGCGTCTAGCTGCTGTACTTTGGGGAAGTTTTACTAGGGATAAGTTAGTTGTCCAGTCATTGAACGTCGCATATCCGGCGTCTCGGAGGTTTAACGGCTATGAAAGAGGAAGTTGCGGTTACCATCTGACATTGTTTTACAACCTGTGCCTATTGACGGTAATCAATTTTCTTATTATGGTATTTAACTCGAAAAACTTCGTATTTGTTTTGGCTTTAAATTTAATACCCGGCAATTACGCAGCATATGTGACATTGCTTACATCAAACATATTGTATTTACTAACTAGTAACTACTGAGAACTGTGGGACAAGTGAAAATAAAGTTACCGAATTTTTCTAATTTATGGAAGACTGAAAACTGCTGTAAAGAATTGCTAAGCCAGGAACTATCCAAATTTGTTGTCTAGCACGTTGGCATAATTATTTATTATACAAGACGATAAAGAGATTGTTTACCTACGAGCGAAAAGGTTCAAGAGTGACGACATCACGAGTAGATAAACAATCGTCGTGTATAATATTTTTTTTCTTTAGCAGGACTCTTAAAAGAAAAAAATTATTCTTAATCCGTTAATCCTTAAAACTAATATGTTTAAATTTTTAAATTTAATAGAATAAAATTTTTTTTAAACATTTTATTCACAGCCAGCCTATTATTAGGTCATAATATCAATGTTAGAAGACGTCTTATAATATCAATAATGCCTATAGATCTTATGAAAACACCATAAGACCCGTAATTATATTAATTATTTTATTATATTATACAGACTGATCCAGAAATACTGAGTCTGTTGGCAACACTGTCAAAAAAAATCGAGTTCGGTTGCAGTGTTTCAAATTACAAACAAAAATATTTTCAAATCTGTTGCCAACAGACTCAGTATTTCTGGATCAGTCTGTATTATATTATGTTATATTATATTATAGTATATTATATTATATTATATTATTAGCTGTTTCAAAACTATGTAATAACTATAACTATGTAAACACCAACGTCGCATTTTCTCTCAAAATTAGTTGTTATAAATTATTTATGCACTTCAAAAAATTAATAGCTAATGTAATTTATAGTTTCAATGAGAGGTCTACTCATTAATAGCTATTTTACATTTTGATCAAACTTATTTACAAAAATAATTTGGTAAAATGCGACGTTGGCGTTTACATAGTTTTGAAACAGCTAATATATGTATTATATTATACAGGCTGGTCCACGAGTAATAAAGAGCCTGAAAAAATGTTTGATGCAACCAACACTACATTTCAAAGATAACGTGGATAAAAAAAATTGGTTTTAATTAAGTAAACCACCGCCTCCTTAATGAAATGTATCAATATCCCGCCTGGGCAACTGTGATTCCATAATTCCGCGCGTTGCTATGTGTAGTGCGTCAACTTCTGTCGTCAACTGCTAACAGTGTCAAGTTATTAATGAGCTGTCAACAATGCCAATTTTAAACGCAAGAACAACGAAACAGGAACCAACTAAACAAATAAAGAAAAACGCAACTAACAAAAGCTCGACAGAAAGGATACAACAAAACACCATATGTAAGAGATATTTTGAAGTTTTGAAAAACAATTTACCGTCAAGTGCAGGATGTGTCAAATATTCCGCGCAAACTGTAGCGCTGACGGGAATCACTTGAACTTGACTAATGCCCACGCGAGATAAAGTGTCATTCTATACAGACGGCGATGAAGTAAACATAGTAATCGTAGTGTCATTTTTGACAAATTTGTATCAGTCATACTGACATTATTCCAGTTTTAAAATTTTATTTTATTCAAATACAAATAAATTGATTTACATTCAAAATAATCAAACGTAATCTAAAAGGTGTTCAAAGTGCTGGCCACGGTTTCTACCGCAGACATCAATTCTTCTTAAGAACGATCTCCGCGCCCTTGCAAGTGTTCTAGACACAATTTTCATAGAATCTTCAACAATTCTGTTTTCTAAATGTTCCCGATCAAAATTAGGCACACTATAAAACTACACTTTCGGCACTCCCCACAAGAAATAATTTCGAGGTGTCACATCAGGACTTCTAGAGGGCAACAGATACACGAAACCTCTTCCTATCCATCTATTTTATGCTCGCATTCATCTTTATGAAAATGGGGGACGGACCTCTTGTTGAAACCACATTATACCTAATGTCTAAGTCTTCTGGTAATTAGGATTTTCATTACTGCAACTGCAACTGCAACAACTGCAGCTTCGTTTCCAGCCGATGTTGCTACTCTTCGATTTCTTTTAATTGGAGGTCACTTTCTTGCAATGTATTTTCAACACCTTTTA
This sequence comes from Tribolium freemani, assembly GCA_939628115.1. Lineage (NCBI taxonomy): Eukaryota > Metazoa > Arthropoda > Insecta > Coleoptera > Tenebrionidae > Tribolium > Tribolium freemani. The sequence continues at coordinate 9,097,317 of OW626785.1, read as the reverse complement.
AAACTGTATCAGTCCGTCTATTTGGATATCGCACTCCATAGGTGGTGTATACGTGCAGCCTCTGAAGCGTTTTGTAAACATTCTTCATAAAGAAGAATCATGTCGGTCTTTTGTCATTGCAAAACATTTTAGTACTAATTTCAATTACAAATTTAACAAGGTTTGACAGGGGTTTGACTTTTTAATTTAAAGTTGAGGTGCTGTGTGGTCACTATGTTTAACTTTTAAAACCAAGTATTTAATATCCACGTTATCTATGAAATGTAATGTTGGTTGCTTCAAAAAAAATTTCACGCTCTTTATTACTCGTGGACCATCCTGTATTATACTCAAAAGAGTTGATAAAGAAATAGTTTAACATCTGCTATAGAAAAAGTTTATTGAATTTAAAAAAATGCGTTCTATCTGCATTTCTGCGTTTAGTGACTGTAGTTAATTCAGAGCAGTTTCGGTGCGAGGTCTATTCTAGAAATTGCAACAAAACAACTTGCTTGAGATATTTTCCTCAGCCCAATGAAAAAGGCTTTGTAAAATTTTAATTTGAAACTGCAAAACAAATGGCCACAGCATCCGTCTCTGTATAAAACTTGTAAAGTATCGACAAGAAGAAATTTTATCGTCCTTTTAGAGACTCTTTGTAGTTATTTTTGCGCTGTAGTAATAATTTATTCATAAGCATTGCCATGCTGCTCCATTTTCCAATGTACAGATTTTCTATCGAATATAAAGGAAATGTCGTGTTTCATGTCCGACTCAGTTTATGTCCCACTTTATGTGATCCTTTGTCCATGTGAAACAGAGACGTAGTGATTTATTAATCCAGAAAAATCAAGGGAATCTTATGTAAATTCTCTGGAAGCAAGCAAGCTGCTCTTAACCGATGTCATCTCATTGTTATTCATCAACGCGTTCCGCTGATAAATAATCTGCTATTATGGATTAGAGCCACTATCTAAATGTAGATCGGGACCTGGAGATCCTCTGGTCCCCTATAAGTGCGAGAGCGTGTAAATTCACGCAAGTCGACAGACTCTACACGGTATTGCATTGAAGCTTCCATTACGTAATCAATATGAAATAAACCGGGACTCGGTTTATCTACAGCTAATAGCAGCATTGACGGCAACCCCATTGGCACAATACCTACCACAGGCGCACTATGTCAAACTACGCCGGAACCGGATCTTAGATATCTTAGGAAATAGCATCCTCCCCTCGACAGCGTCATTGCGTAATCTCACGTCTCTTTGTCTCACCTTAATTGATGTCTGGAACATCCGAGTTCGAATATTACCGTTCTGCCGATATTCTATTTGTGTCCTGCGTTAAAACTGCTTCTCATCGAATTACCACAATGCTCCCCTATCCTAATCTATCATGTCTTCCTGGACACTCAACCAGCGAAAATCATGAATTATGCAACCATATTGTTAAGGAGGCAGATGTTTTATTTGATACACGCGCTAAGTGCCTCCCATTCGATTATGTCAACGCCAACAATGAACACATCAACAAAACTCACAAATCTTCAAACACAAATAGAGCAATTGCTAGTTTCGTGATTACGACCTCAATTAGAACAGCAAGTAAAACGACATTTTATTTACGACTAGCGGGAACAATGAAACTATTGCTCCATTAAAACTGACTAACATGTAGAGCAAACGTTTCAAGCAAAACAGTCAACAATTAATTTGAGTTTGATTTTTACATATTACATCTGCACCCACACAGAATGTTCCACAGGTCGATACAAAGCTTTTAGGAGGTGATACGTAGTAGGCATCATTGAGAACCCATTTAGTGATGTTCTCTTTATTCTTTAATTCTTTAATTTACCACGTTACACGTAATAAATAATAATACTAATTTGATCCCAAAAAAAATTAGTATTCTCTCTTGAACGCTTAGGTTTGGCGAAATTTAACGGTTATTAATTAAGAAAAACAGTGTGAACGTTTGTAGGTGGATACCTAGAAATCACTCTAATTACAACTACATTTGGAAGTGTAAATAAAACAAGTTTTGCATAACTAATTCTTTCATATTCATGTTGGAAATGTGAGCCCTAATTTCTGATACATGACTGCGCTCTACGTTTTATATCGGTTGTTTCCTCTTTCATACGTTCAAAGGCTTCATTAATTTTTCCTAACAAATCATCAACTGACTCTTCATCATACCTATCTGAGTTCTTTAGTTCAATCGATAGTTCAAACGATGCTTAAATGAGTAAAAACGATTTATTTTTATTTTTCAAAAAGCTGGAACAGTAGTAGGTGAAAGAATGCAGTAAAAATTTGCCTTAAAATAAAAGGCTCAAGTTGAATGGAAAACAAACACAACAAAGATTACTTTCTATTAAAATTATGAAAAACTATTCTCAATATACCTGAAGAATTTGTTTAATAACGACTGAATAATTTTAAAGATGTAGTCGGGCATACAGCATTTCCAAAAGAACGTAACTAAAGTGAATGTAGCTAATCTAGTTTAATAAATTAAGATAGCAGGATGTAATTATTATCGTATTATCCACGTTTTTCCTTATTACACGGAATCAGTGACAAAGATAAGGTTCAAGAATAACTTTAAATTGCTCGCTGATAACATGGAAGAGATTAACAACCCTCACTTCATATTTTGTCCCCTGTAAGTGGAGCATTATCCCAATAATTCTGATAAACAACTTTACGTTAACGAGCCATAGTACTTGATTCATATACCTGTTTTTTAATGTCCTCTTTATGAATACGTCCATTGTAGGCCCAGCCTATTTTTATTAAATGTGGAGTGTGCGTTATCAAGGGGGAAAATTGACAAAAACAGATGTGACTGTAAACTCCGACATGCAATAAAAATGTTTTTAGTTGAAATAGTTGGAAAGGTAACGAAGTTACTCAAAAACAAATTAAGTAGGGAATAAAGTTAAAGAAAGACAAAATTAACAAAACTCGGGTGTGCTTCTTTACGACTGAAATTTTACGACTTTATTTCCATGGCGAGAAATTTATCGAGGTAATCTATTTTAAAATAAGTGATGTGTGCTTTTTTCACGTTTTGGTGGCTCATCAAATTGAACAGACGTTAATTTATTAAAAAATTAAAAGTGAAAATCACCTATATTTCACTTTACCAGCATAAGACTTGATTCAATTAATTACTCTTCTAACCTTCCTAATAGAACTCACTTGACCTGCAATAAAAGTATCTCAAAGAGTAGATGTAGTTAAATGCAGGTTTGATGTCATTGACTGCACATAACATCCGGCGTTTGGTTTCTTCTTTTGCACACATTTTTGCAATTTAAAGACAAACACCATATTTGAAGCATGCCAGAGTTCAGCTCTACATTAAAAAAGCTTCAGAGAGACATTTAGTGAAAGGAAATGCAGAAAAATAAGCAGCTGCCCACTTGTTACAGGTGTTTGTTAAAATAAGACTACTGCATCTTTTATTACTAATTAGATGAAAGTGTAGATGGCATGATTTACAATAATTAATTTCCTGTTATACACTCTGGGCAAGTTGAAAGACGAGTTATGCAAAACGAAGTAGATTATGAATTTTTTTTAAAAACATGAAAAAGTCATTTTCAAAGAAACGGGTAACAAGAAACAGACATTACACCTCGTTGTCACCGTTTAGTAACGACAGTGGTAACGATAATACTTATCAAATAAAAAAAAACATACCCAAAACAGTCGGTTCAGAATTTGGACCAGTTGAGGAATTTTTCAAAATAAAATTTATTTTGAATAGTTTGTTACAAAAAAAATAAAAACATTGGTTGGATAAAACTTGAATTAGGTTTAGAATAATGGACCAATTTTCCACGTTTTTGCGTAATACCTAATAAGTGCAACGGTATTGCGTGCAACCGCAAACCTGCATAACAGCACTCTTTGAGTATTTAGCTTATGATGTGAGCTCATTAATAATTAATTCGATCGGTATCGGCGTCCCAATTTAAATAAATTAGTCGTGAAATAAATTACAAAAAAGGTTCTCATAACATCCGCCTACAGATGTTCAGGACTTAATTAAGTGAAAGTTTTGGTACATTACACATAAAACCAGAATGCATAATCTCGGTGACCCGATTTGGTCATTGAACGTAAACCCTCAAAGGGTTACATTTTTTCGATTTACAGTTTATATTTCCTTTTTATGCTTTATGTTCGTCGGATACGTTGAACCGTTCCAAATTTATGGATTTCTTAGAGTATTTACATTGCTCCTTATATGAGATTCGTCCAAAAAAATACGAATCGCAAATATCGAACGCCTTGTTACCGGCATTACACATCATTAGTATTTTAAAATCTCAGTAGGAAGTAAACAAACACCTGAGTTCAACGGCCCTTCAAAGAACAGGCGGAATGAATCGCGTCAAATGAGAATCTTCTTCTGATGTTTCTTTGGCATTAGAATTTTTTGTCGATTATCTAAAGAAATACTGTCATACACCTACGACTTCCACCATTATAACGACACCTAAAACGTTTTTATACTTACATAGCTCGAGGTGCGTTAGGAACTTGATCAGCTGATATTAAATTTTCAATGAATACAAGTTGTCATCAATGACTGTCGTCATAGTATTTCCGGGAAATAAAATATACCTACGGGTCCACATTAGCATCTCGTAACGGTACAGAGAAATAAGATAGTCGTAGCTGCGTTTGGAGCCATTTAAATAAAGACATTTTGATTCAAATCAGTCGCTGACGTATACGGTAAGAGCAGGAAATTGTGCGCTTATAAAAAATTACGAAAAAGCTTGGCTTAAAACTCATTGCGGCCTACAAAAAATAACAAGCAAACTTGTAATTCCTTTGCTAATTTGCCCAAAACTTGGTCGAAAACATACACGAACTCATTCGCTAATTAACTGCGTGCATATTTCTCCATTTTTGCAGATAATTTTTTATTATGAGAAGAAGCAGCTAACAAATTGAAAAACTCAACTCTATGAGCTAGTTTTATGTTGTAATGTCATTCATATTTCGTCTTGTAATTATTGTAGCTGTTGGTGGTGGCGCCACTCATCTCCGCTGATATTACAAATAAAAAACTGTTATTTTTAGAGCTTACACAGTCATTTTGTTCGACACATTGGTGAAAAATAAAACTCATTTTCCAATAAACAATGAGAATACTTCTAGTTAGCATATTTTATTCACTTTTGCATGGTTTGTACATTTTATAAAATTTTGCAATATCATTTTATTAACTATTTTTAATGTACTGATTAAAAATTTATTACGCTGGATTTAAAAGAGACCATTATAGCGTTTGAAGTTCCAGTTACTGGCTGGCAAAATAAATAATACACGTAAATTACTTAATTCACATTCGCTCTAGTCTATCGCTGATGATACAATAATTTGCTTACATCATTCTGGCAAATAAATCTCATCAATGGTTATGATAAAATTAATGTTTACGGTAACGTTGCGGAATTTGCATTTGAAAGAAATAATACGGTAATTTATGTCTTTAACAAATATCTAATCAACAGAATGTCGCTTATTATTTATTTTTGTATTTCCGGAATTAAATAGTTATGATTTATGGGACAAGAGTTAAATCTGGCTGCTGTTTACAGATATTTTAATGTATACGAATATAATTTATTACTCTGGGATAATTTAGTAAAAGGCAATTTAAGATATACAAAATCGTGTTTTCTCCCACGATTGTGAAGCAATTGCTTTATTTTGTTCAAGAGCAGTGGCTTTTACTAATTATTCAGAAAAATTCTAAACAATTTAATTAGTGCTGGAAACAATAGTTGTGTAAGGTTTGTTTAGTAAACACATTTTAATTATGACTGCGCCTTAAGAACGGTAGCTAGAACAGTTGTGTTGCAATATTTGCTTTGTGAAAGATACATTTCCCACTGTTATGATTTAGTTTCGTTAAATTGTATTGTTCCGTTTTGTCGTTTTATTCCCGACGTAAATAAATTATTAATATCGCTGTTAAATTACCGCAGTGATAAATTAAATTGCGCCTGCATTGTATCTTAAAAATGTGTTAATTTCTTTTCGCACGAAAGAAGCACGTATACATTTAGTTGTACTTCAACGCGCTCCTCCTCACATCAAATTTTAATATCTTTAATATAATCGCTGTATGAATATAAACGAAGTCGACGTTGGCTCCTCTGCAAATATGAGCTTTTTAGTATAATTTATAATTTCTGAGTCTCGCCATCGAGGCTCGCAAATTTTAGTTGCAGGTGTTGGTTTGTGTTGTAGTCTTTTCTTTATAAAACAAAGTAATAACCACGAGTGACAATTTACGCCTGCAATATCCATAAAAAGTTATAAAATCTACATATAAAATACACCAACGGAAGCATAAAGCATTTACGGAGTAGAATAAGCAAACATTGTACCTGAGAAACTTACGTTTTTGTTCTTACCATTGCTATATGGCTGATGTAAATTTAAGAAACGTTGGTTTTAATGTAACAATGTTCTTGCTTTAGTTTCAAAAGCTGCGAAACATAGCTAAAACTTAAAACAACGAATTATTACCATGATATCTCTCAGTTAGCAAGTCAGACTATATTACTGTTTTATTACACCTATTACGGACAGGTACCTGTTCCAAGCAATAAAAGTTTTGATTAATCGCCTCTGTGTAAGTATAGGTAATTATCGGTCATTTTTATTTCAAGTGAGATTAAATTGCAACTAGAAAAAGAAAAATCGTCTTTCAAGGAAATAACCAACCTACGACAATGCTTGGGAAATAACATAATATTCTGCAAAATATTCCAATAAAGTACAATTCAAACGCATGAGATGAAAAGAGTATTTCATTTCGTGAACATCGAATATTTTCAGAGACGAGCTCTTTCATTATCTACGTTTAAAATCTCTTTATTTATGTTATTTGTAATAGGTATATGCAGAGCTTTCTCGTAAGAAAATTGCGGTCGACATCTACAAAACGATTTAAATTTCAAATGGAAATGAATAATAAGATTTATGATTTTATGCATTTATCATTCGAATGAGTCGATGGGGTCATTTTGTTTGCATTTCCTATTATTTCCAGGCTGTCTGAAATGTATCTGGATTTTTTTATTCAAATATTAAACTGCTTCAGCAGCTATAGCTATTAGCACTGCTATTAGCATTCGGCACAATAAAGGTTAGGAGTTTTTCTTCATTTTCAAGAATTAGATTAATGTAGAATAACCTGCATCTGTTCGCAAACATCATATGTATTTGATGTTAAAGTAAAATTTTGGAGACTGATACAGTTTTTTTTTGACAGAGGCTGCAAAATGTTTTTCAGGTGTATACTTCTAAAAAGTTAGACACCTCTTGTCCTTTTTCTTTTGCAGTTGGGGTTCAATTTAATTTATTTTTTTTAACAGAATTAGCACAACTCCCAGATTTACTAAAGTCATTACTAAAACATTGTATTCAGGTAACTAAATGGATTAGTAACACAACTTTGGTGAATCATTGTTTTTATTTAAAAATTATTTCTTAAAATAACTAGTTGACGATTTTGTAAATCACTGCCTCCAGTCCAAATATACAGTCTTGATAGGTATCTGAATTTTTGTTTGCGTTTAATAAAAGATAATTTCCTGCACTAGGTCAAAAAACTCGATTCCTCGTAACACAAAAATTACAAAAATAAACAGTTTGTGTTTGTGTGCATATGTAAATAAAGTCGTACAAATGCGTCAAATACAGTAAAATTTTTACTAATACCGGTATTAAGTGGTTAGCGTTACATATTTGTATTGACCATATTTATTAGAAACATGGTAGGTGAAAATGTATAAAGAAATCCTAATTGCCACTAAAAGTTCTGTAAATATTAAAATTAAAAAATGACCACAATAATTTTTGGCAGTAATCTCATTCTTGTCTTTATTTATTTTGTAGGACGAGGAAAATTTTTGTCTCTGCACAATCTGGTATATTAATTCCTAAGAGGCTATATTTTACCTTTTTATTTCTAAATCAAATGTCTCATGACATAAAGAGGATCCTTGTTGAGAATATTCCTCTTTTTTAAATGTTTTGGTGTGGACCCTTTTCATAGCGTGAAGTTTGTAATATGTTGATTTTCAAGCAATTGTGTTTTACGATTTTATTAAAAAAGCGCTCACTGAAATAAAACAAATGACTTTTGTCAAACCCTTTTCACTGATCATACGGTCGCTTATTTCTTCATTTGCCTGCTTGTGGCGACTTTAATAGTTTGTGTATTTTTTCGTGAAAGTTTTTTAACGCACCGCGTAAGATGTGAAAGTCCCTTCTCGAGTTGTTTCCTGCGTCAAAAAAAGTTTGTTAAAGAGCACAATAAGTCGAAACGCCACTTCAGAGTTGCCACAAAAACATGCTCCACTTTCCCTGGGAAACCTTTTCTATAACACACATAATCTATTTTCTTTTTAGAAAAGTTTGCGAGTTATGCACAAATTTCATTTAATTTTCTCAGGATCACGGTTTGTAGATTGGCCGCTTTTCGCCTGGAAGGTGTAAGTTATTACCCACAGCCAACACTCGAGTGTCAATTTGTACAATAAACTCGAGTTCATTTTTCAGAGTGAACCAACTAATAAACTCGAACCGCGTGGGTCTGTATTTAGCCACTTTAGCACGTAATTCAGAAAGTAAAGACAACGCACCCACTCTGATTTCCATTCCTGTAAAGTGATTTTACCTTATTGAAGTGATGCCAACCTACCTGCATCAGCAAAATATAAACTGTTTTGTAATCTTCCTCTGACAACTATTTGCTTTCACTGCCAACAGACCGTTTCACAATGAAAGACATTTCTTCAAAATCGTTAAAATATATATTGTTTGTGATAAAGCGGACCGTAAACTTCAAAACTTATCCCCCAACACCAGAAAACGTAAACTGATGTAAAACAGGTACGTAAATAAAGTTAATAAAATTATTCATAACTTACAATTTGATACAACGTAGATCTGACAGACCTAAATTGGAGCTGCAGCTTGAGTGCTTTTCCCAAAAGCGCCAAATGTCTAGTCCTTTATGCAGCAATATTTATACCAATCTAACAGCTGCCGACAATTTCCCACTCCTCTTTTTCATTTTATTTCATCTTAAATTAAATATTTGGAATTCTTTTATAGCCTTATCACGCTTATATCCAGAATTAACGTCAATGTCAGCGATTTTATTCAAAAATATTTAGACGGACTTCCTTTACAACAAATGCACGATAAAAGACCGCCGAAATAAATATCGGGTTCGGGATGACATTGAACATCGAGCTTTTGTGCTTTTTGAAAGCTGTCTCCATATAAGCTGAAAAGCTCCCCTAATGCTAAATGTGTGTTTTGAAATGCACAACAGAAACCGTACAGTGTTATTTAGTTGACCTGAACGACAGTATTTACATTTTAATCGCACAAATATCTGCGTAAAATCGCATCGGTCAAACATTTTTTCAAAAACTATCTTATTCACACTCAATAAGTATGGTGCAGAAAAATCACCTCTCAATAAAGTTTCTTTTATGAAAGCTTAAAACTCTGTCATTTTTATTTACTGTCAAGAGAAAACCTTAAACTTGCTTACTCAGTTGTCCCCATTAGCCCTGATTAAAGTAAACAGAAGGAAAAAGTACGTTTTCAGAATCGTAAACTATTGGTTAATACGTATAATACGTCGGTTGCTATAAAATTTTGATATAGGTACAAAGCTGACTGTGAGTTTATTTAATTTTTGGTCATATTTAAACAATTCTATCGTCATTCAGACTAAAATTTATGATGTAATTGTAGGAAAGTAAGATTTTGGTAAAAATTTTAGTTTTGGTTTAACTCAGCATGAATGGTTAAAAAGAAACTCACAAAAATCTCGTTAGTAGACACTTTATTTAGGTAATTTTCCGAATTCAAGCGTTGGAAACTCATCTTCAGGAAGACAGAAAGACCATTCAAAACATGTACTGTAAAAACAGTTCTTGCAGTAAAAAGACCCATTCGAAAAAATAACAAAGTAACTTATCACCAGAGAAAGGTTAAGCTTTAATAAGTTTTAGATCACAGGGAATTTTCACAATTCTTTCTAAGTCAATTTCATTTTCTAGAAAGTTTTTTCCTGAGATTTTTCAGCAGTGGAAAAAGTTATTGTTAAAGCCGCAAACTTCATTTGCTTTTACTTACGATTATTCCTTAACCCATGTATCATGTATTGATGATTAGTAAAAATAAGAATATAAGTATGTATATACCCTACAACTTTGTCGATAATGTTTGAAGCTGTACGAAACTAAACTTGATTAAAGTTCACTGCTTATCTTCGTAATAAAAAATAAATTATTTTTATCTTCGTAATATAAGTAATATAAGTAATTAGTTTATATTTATGTTTAGTGTTTCAATAAATTAAGGTTGGAATGAATTTAGTTCGCAATAACAGTTTTTCATTCTGCAGCAATTTACAAGTTACAACAAATAATTTGCGTGTTAAGTATTTCAGTTTTTAGCTTAAATAAATGTAAATTTATGAAACCGATATTTCTTGTTCTTAATATTCATAAATATTTCCGTCTACAAGCAGCAATTACTTTTTTGCACCTGACAAAGTTAATCTGTACAGTAATGGAAAGATAATATCCTTTAATGTTGATACGAAGTATCAAACCCTTTGCTGCGGTTCCCTCAAGTTGTGGTGCAAAAAATAAGATTAATTTAATGTGTGTTTGTCATCAATTATATCTGACTTATAAGTTCTTGTTTTGGTAGAAATAAGGCAGCAAAATAATGGGGCAAAAAGTCTGGACATTCCGGTTTTTTGCTAGCATGCCCTAAACGACTGTTACTCGTTTGCTGCAGATCTTGAGATGAGTTGTAGATTAAAATGTAAAATTTCAATCTGAATATAAATCGAAGTAGCAAGCAGTTGTGTTCATCAATATTTGAAGTTGTCATAATAAAACAAATTAATAATTGATAGATCCTTAATAGAAGTCCCGAAGCAATAAAACGAAGGCAGGTACAGGAAGGAGAAGTAGCGGGGATAAAGTTGGGACTCATCAATATTTAAAGGTTGGAAATTCGTCTCTCTGTTTTCACTCGGTCCAAGTTTATGGGCTCATAACTTAGGAAATCTCGGCTCAAACTCTGATTCCCTGGACAATGCGCCTCCTCTTCGCCCTGTCACTGATAGATCGGTTCTTATAATTACAATGGACTGATATTTTATCACGCTAGCGTGCATCCTGATTCTCGCTCATCCCTATGCAGACCGTATGCTCCCTTCTTTTTCTCGCGAACTGTCGGAGAGAGAAATTCAATGCGAGCTTCCAAGGAATTTAAAATAAGCTGCACAAGTTGGCTGCGTTAATATATTTCAACGGCAACTTGGATTTGTAGCGGATTAGATTGTTTGGAGTTGGTTGATTTATTTATTATACTTACTTGATTTGTGTACCCCTTTTGGTAACGCCTCATTTCGGCTAACGAACAATCCCCTTGATTATTCTATTTAGCACAAAGATGCCCCGAGAAAATTTAATTATTGAGATCGGGGTAATTTTTGCATAATTTATCGCCTTCCTATTTCTACGGCTGGGCTGTTGTTCTCTGCGGAATCTTGGAGCGAATTGGGCCCCACAAACCATTTTCAGGATTCTTGGCATGCTTTTTAGATCCATACCAACAACAGAATCAAAAGAGAATTTTCTGTATTCACTTACGGATAATTAATTGAAAATGTGCTTCACTTTCGAAAGCAATAACGCAGTAGCATCGTAAATACAATTGACGATAAAAATTTCTTTTCATTAACACTTTAATAAACGTAAATCCTGAATTCCATAGCATCTGTCTGGATCCATAAATTTCACTACTAAATCTATGTAATCGGTTGTAATCGAAGCAGTTAACCACATTCCGATTTAATTTGTATGTTACTCTTTGCTATTTTTATAGTCTAACCCTCTAACTGAACTGGATAACAAGGCGTGAGTAATATTAACATTGCAAATTTTATGATTTTTAGTGTCATTCTAAAACAAACGATGATGTATTGTGCAAAAATATATAAAATATGTCGCTGGGTCAGTTTATGTCCATTACCGCCCTGGGCTACTTAATTTTTCCGCCTCTGTCTATGACAATGTTTCTTCAACAAAAAACTATTGGTTAATTCAAAAAATAAGAAAAAGTTTACAAATTCTGAAAAAAGACAATATTTATTGACAGGGGGACTTTTTTTGTCGAACTTCAGAAATTTGTAGCACTTGACCCTTTTGTAATACAAATAACCCTTCAAAATTTTAAATAACATCTACACTCCTCTTGTGCAAATGAACTGCTAAACTGCATAACTTTTTGAAAAATGTTAGGGATATTGATGTTTTAGTATACACTACTCTACAACAGTAAAAGAAATATAACATCAAACAAATTCTGTCAACTTTCGAGCATTAGAATGTGATAAAAACAATATGTAAATATGTAGTTTTCACTACTCTAATAAGCGTTTTCAGTACTATCATTTAAGACAAAGTTGTTTTTTAAGTTGCCAATGCCTTTAAGAAGTGAAAAAATATGACGAAAACTAAAAATCTTATCAATTAATTTTTTAAAATGCAACCCGTCTATTTACTAAGTAAAAGCATTTTTTTAACCCAAAATAAATTTATTTTTTTAAATTTTTGCCGCTCCTAAAATTCTGCTTGTTCTAAAATTGCATTTACTTGATTTTTTTCTTTTTATTTAATTTGGTCTAGGGCACAAAACAACAATTATTTTATTTTAAAATGAAATAAGATATAATACCATGCGATCATTCGAACTTATAAATTAGAGTAGGCGGTTTTGTATCTTTGTGATTAAAAAACCAGTACAAACTGAGGGAAAAATGTATTCTAATTGAATATTACCCTTCAAAACATATTATTTGGCCATACAGCTTGATTAATTATCACAATCGGCGTTTTCATCCAAATTAAAAGACTGATAAAGCCTACTCTAATTATAAATTCAAATGATCACATGGTATTTTTTGTGTATAGCGACCTAAGACTAATTAATCAATTAGTTAACAAAATAATAAGGAAATGTAGAAAAAATTTGAAAAAGTTCAGATACGTAGAGAAAAATATTGGTAAGTTTTTAATGATTTCTGGAAGCTTATTAGTTTTTGAGTATACCTTGTATTTTTATAATTTTTCTCGCTCCATTGTTCATTGTTTGGTTTAAAAATGTACTGAAAACTGAAACCCACGAAAAACAAAAATGTAAAAGCTGAAATGTAAATTTCGATCGAACATAGTGATTATTCGCTTCGATTTAGCAAAATAATGTTTCATTGACTGACTGCAACATTTCTGGAGCAGGAATCATTTTTGGTTTTTCAGTGATTTTTAAGTGAAGCCGTAGCAATAAAAAATGAAAGAGTCGGTGTTTGAACTTTCGCACTGAGTTGGATAAATTCAGTTTAAAATAAAAATTCCACAAAATTAGAAGAAAATTAAACACCCTGAGGTATGTACAAAAATTACAAATTTCGCCTCTCTCCAAAATTAAAAAAATTATGCATGAAGCGTTGTGATTACATCTGACCTACATCGCCCGATGTTGCGTACCTTGTACATTTTTCAAACAATTCGTGGTGTTAAAAGCCTGTGAAACACAATACTTTATACGGTACCACTTATTATTACGGTCATTACAGGACACGAATTTTAGTCGAGAAACACATTGTGTTAATTGTTTGTAGATAGCACAGAAACCTATTTCACATACCGGCGGTTGTCACTCATTCTCTCGTGACAAAACATCTGATACTAAATCAATCCGAATTCCAACTTGACTAGAACAAATAGTTAATACATCACCAAGCAATTTAAGAATTAATTTCGCTGCGCAAAATTCTAACTGTCCGAACATATCAACAAAAACATAATTATAATTAGTGTGCATTTTGCATTATTCAAATCAACAACATGATTGAATTGTTCCAATCGATATTTGGCTCATGCCAAATATTTATTACTCCACCTGGGCATAAAAGCATTTTTGAACCTGTTGCCTCCAAATCCATAAATGGTCGTTTCCTGTGATGATTCTCGATGCGTAAATGTTGATTTTAGGTACTATAAACGCAATTTAGCGTAATTTACTTGAAGGATTAATCAATTTCCGGGAACAGCAATGTTTGCACATCAAAGTTTCTTTTCAAAAGTTCCCGAATATTTACACAATTGCAGCGACTGATTTACTGGTTGTATAAATCGACACTAATTTGGCCATTTATTTTGTTATTAAATTAAACTATTTTGTTACAAAATGATTCAAGCTTTGATGTTTCGAGGAGGTCATTCATATGTACATCCAATCATAGTAATTAATTTATGTTTGTTTTAATGCGAGCCTCGATGCGAGCAAAATACAATTTTTCCAATTATTGCTGATATAATCACTGTGACGTTAAAAATATTTAAAAAAATTACTATTGTGTATCAAGCTGACTTCAAATTTTGATTTAAAAAATAAAAAAATTGTGGTTTTGGTCAAAATTCAAACTATAGTGGAGCAAAATTAGAAGTTAATGCAATACATCGTTAACTGCAGTGGGAAAAACGACGTAAAAGTGGGCATATTAGCAGGTTCATTAATAAATGTGACTAGAGACAACTTATGCAAATGAAATGATCTGTGTTTATCATTTCAAGTAGATTGAGAGAAGCAGCTTTTGAAAGCCCGCAGAACATTGAATTATATTTGAATTTATTGAGTTGAAAAGAAGTAGGGCAAAACATGGAGTGTGTTTCCATTCTGCAATTTCAAAATTCGATAAAAACTCAATTATACGAATTTGGATCTTCCTAGCGATAAGAATCATAGTTACGTCAATTAAATTAAGCACGTATTTCAATTTTCCACCTAACGAGCATAAGTTGCCATCTAAAGATGGGAATAATTGCGTCCGGTCTCTGTGCAACTATATAACGTTTAATAAATTAATGCAAAATGACCTCGGCTGCTTTTATCTCAGCCTAAATCGACGTAATAGTCCAAAGATACGCCAGTCATCCACATTCTCCCTTAATTCTAGCTTTCTTGCTATGAAAAAGAAAATGCGGTATGTAGGGGAATTAGGTTGTAGTGTGAGCGGAAAAAATCAGTAGATACCTAAGAAGCTCGTTTAAGGAGATTAATAGAATTTTCCAATTATTTTTCCATTTATGACGCCGTGGTTCTATCAGTTTTCGCAAAACCGTGTAATGATAAGAGGAGATACTTTCTAACCATCGTTTAATGTAGACTTAAAAACGTGGAATTCTTCATAAAAATTTATGAAATCATTTAACGTCCACAAAAAGTGAGTTGTTTTCTTTCCTTCCCGTGAAGTTTGTTGAGGGAGCTTGCGGAACGTAGTCGAGCATTATAGAGTTATCCTCATTGTCGACTCTAGAGACCGTGATAAATATTCGAGACCTACTACGTAACTCATTACCCTAAGAAACTAATTACCCACCCTTTACTCTTCTACCTTCCCGAGTACTTTTACTCGGCGTCTCTCCGTGTTTGTTCAGATGAAATATAGCGTAAATTGATTTGTTTTTGTGGGATTTTGTATCCTTCTCTTGATTTCCCAAAAGGACTATTAGTTTCAAAATTGTCTTAACCTTTTAACATATCAAAGAATACACATCTTCATTATTTAATATTCTTTTAACAATCACTCTGTAATTTTTATGACCTCCGAAAGAGTTTGAAATTGGCAACAGCCTTATCTTACTAATATATAGGGTTGTTCACTTAAGACTCCGCGACTGACCAGTTAGAAATCTATGTCACCAGATTATAGACTGCTTTTGAAACGTCATATCTTAAACCTTAAAATTGTCAAAAAAGTTCTGCATTGCGAAAAAAATTACAAAACTCTTTTTGGATTATTATTTGGGTTTAATGTCGGTACGAGTGTATGTGATAAGGGTTTATTCCCCTTTAGTGTTCTAAAAGCTCCCACTGTCATGCCACATTGTTGTCGTGGTAACGAATTTTGCCTGATATGAAGATACTAACCATTACATTAACTAAAATATTTCACATCCTTCACATTGTTGGAAAATATTTTGAATTTGAAATATTTTATAATAAAAATCGATTGGCAAACAGATATATTCTAGATGTCTCAGATCTCAAAAGTACACTCACTTGAATATGTATTTTCATTTTTAAATATAAAATCAAATATAGTATAATTTTGTGTTGCATTTTTACCTGGTAAGCCCTCGGAGTCTTAAGTGGATAACCCTGTATTAAAACTAAAAAGAAAAAATTAATTAGTTTCTCCTTTATACCCGGTATATCGTTTTTGTAAGTAATTTATTTTTTGCTCGTTGGGAGTTTTATGTTGAACTCCATACTTTTTTTATCTTTTCAATTATTAAATGAGAATGTCCCATTAAAAAATTGCAGGAATTTGATTACCTTCGTAATTGTTTTACTAAAGTTAAAATTATATTTTCATCATTTTCTTAAGCAAATCACATCAGATTTTTAAAGCGTTATTTTTTTTTGTTTGTTTACATTGTTTTACAGTTGTGCAAAAATTAAAAGTAGAGGAAACATCACATGCAAACTAAATAAACAATATTTTTTCTACAATGTAGAAAACATTTTCTTTTGATATTTAATTTAAACAAAATTGAAAAAATATGTTTTAGCCGGTTTACAGTAAAACTTGTAAAAAAAGCAAAGCCAGTAGAAGATTTTTGGAAAAAGTGAAATAGTTATGCAACACAGAAAATCAAGATCAATGAAAAGAACGATAAAAAAGTGAAAGAAACTGAATATTGTTCAGCAATTCATCCTCCCAGACATGAAAAATTTGTAAAATAGATGACCAACCTTGAGAAGGACAATTTTCAAATGGAAAATATCAAAGTAACACATTTTTACTTTATTTTTGACAGTTAAAACATCTAAATCAAATTTTAAAACCACAACATCTGTTGTCTATTACAAAATCATCGAAAGAAATCTATATAATTTATAATAAAATACTGCAATGATTACTCGCAGAATTTAGTCTAGTCGGGTTCACCCTCGAGTTCCAATCATTCTGCTAGAAAATAAACAACGTCTTTAATCACTTGTAATATAAATAGCTACTTTGAATTACTGAACATCCTTTTTAGCAACTTTTATTTTTTTTGCTGACTTATCTTGCTTCGACCAATTTACGTCTCCTTTGCACTATTTATCCAGGTTAAGTATAACATAAAAAGTTAATTTTCTGTTGCAACTATTATAAACTTTGAAGCTTCCTTTCCACCTTTAGTCAATAAAAGTATTGCTTTATGTAGTTTGAGCGAACTAACTTTCCTGGCAATTTCTTATTTTTCCATCCACTTTACCTTAATAACAAAAAGTCCTTTGCAAAAAGTATTAAGCAATTAATATAATTCTCGATAAAACTAAACAATAATTACTTCCATTAGTATGAACGTACTTGTTCATTTACTAAACTTTGTAGCATTCAAATGTTTGATGATAAGAGATCTTTAATTAACTTTTGGTATGTTTTGTGTAACAGTCTAAGATTTTCCAAGACGGTAATTGAATATTTGTGAGCATCATTTCGCGTTAAGTTTCTGTAATTAATATCGTTAGAGTACATCTTCTCCAACGTAATTATTACAAGTTTGTCGATTACATTTTATTAGAATGTTTTTGTATTAATCAACTTTTCAGAGCGCTTCGTCAAGCATTAAAATGTAGAAACTGATAATTGGCAACAAATGAGCTAGTAATAAACTAGTTAACATTTTCAAACTGTGGTCTCGCATTCTGTCACAGCAGTTAATCTCCGAGAGACCAGTAAATGATTAACTATTCCATCATATGTACACACGACAAGCAATTACAACAAACACACAAGTGCTAACACATTTTTTACTCTTCACAAACACTCGATGGGTGAAAGTGTTTATATAAAGCGTAGGAAGACGCAGCTCTGTTTACCCAATATTTTAACAATACTGGACAGGAAGAAATAATTAACATCTTTGTCGATTTTCCTGCAAAACTTCAGTTTAACTCCCATTAGAAGCATGTGAAGGGTGGAGCGTCTAGACCGCTATCGAAAAAACTTTGATTAAAACTTTTATATCGTTAGTGAGGTTTAAGTATCGGCGAGCCCGCTCAATAGCTTAAACATTTCAACATCTCCAGTGTGTCGAGTGCTTGAACAACCCTAATCTAATTAGGCAAGATGGTGAACGGGAACGCGGCCAACGTGAGGTCATCCTCTGCCGCATACAGACCTCATTAATCAGGGATGGTGGCGCAAGCACGTTCAGTTTAGGCATTAGACCATCGGTATGGAGTCGACTGAGGCCTACGTGTTGGCTCACTCCATTCTAACAGCGACATTTCAGTCAAAATTAAAAAATTAAAGCACCATCGACCACAACGTATTCACGCGAAAAAGCCCAAAGAGGAAATTGTGTCTCGAGGTGTAATACAAGTTTTATTGATCATAATCTACATCTAATTAACGAACATTACGTAAATGTTATTGAAAAGCTCACCTGAATGGCAATAACTTGTAATTTAAACACGAGAATCGAGTTGTAATTACCAATTACGGATGCAGAACGCCTTGCACATACCTGAAACAGAAAGTCTTTTACTTTTTGTTTTATTTAAGACAGTCATTAGATAAAGCAAATTAAAACACAAACATACCAAACGTCTATTACTGTACTCTCGCTAGCCAAGAATCTTCAGGATATCATTTTTTCATGTCGATACCTTTTCATGCTTTGAAAACATCGGAAATGCCTCTAAATGTGCAAGTTTAATTGAAACTAGCTGCACAATTGAAAAACGTAATGTGATTTCAAACAATAATCCGCGTCAAACCTGTGTGATTGACCAACTAAAAATTGCCGACTTTGCAATCACATTATTTTGTTGTTTTGACGACAATGTAGTGGGAAATAATGAAAATAGAACAGCCGGTTTTAAACCAATATCATTTGAGCCAATAAACAAAACCATTTTTTTAAACGCCAAAGAGGTGTGAACATCTCGTTACGAATTTTGATGTTTCGATTATAATAATCATATCCTTCGTGCATTTTCACCAAGTTGGTGTGAATAAAAATCGCACACGCATATTCATCGTTTTAATAAAATAATTTACACCATTACTACCATAGTTTGAGGAAACGTGCACACAACCTTTCATTATTTCTGCATAGCTAAGTAAGATTAGCAGACATCACAAACAAGCAAGACTTATGATATGAAACATGCAAGTGCATTAGACGTAAATTTTTGAAATCTGAAAAAGTAAAGAACGGAGCTTCCTCGTAAGTTCTCATCTTGTTAAAACAGTATCAGGTACGTCCTTCCTGGTTATCCTCACAAATTTTATTAAAATTTATGCCAACTTTGTTACTTTCAATCAGGACGTATTTCATCTTGCATTTTTGTATTTTGCTCGTAGGATACGTTAAGTTTCCTCTTAAATAATATAAGAACGACAGTACAGCCCCTGGTTCTCACGGGTAATTTGTATACCGTTTGGTACAGCATATGTTAATTACAGAGTTCAATTAGTTGCAGCATTTATTCCCGGATCAAATATATGTTATTAGCTTCGGCCATGATTCGACATCGTTTTGAGGAACGTTCAATTCTTAGGCCGTTTTATACTGTGGTTCATGTTTTAATTATTTTCTTGTTAGCAATCATATTCAAGTACAGTAAAGTCATTAGGAAATTACTACCTTCCGCTATCGACAAACTCTTGAGATGAATTGGGAAATAAATTAGTATTACCGGATTTTTTCAAAAAGACTATAGGTACACGTATTTTTTTTAGGAAAATAAATTAAACCTAACGATTCCTCAACTATCTGGAAAGTGGAAACACAAAGAGTTTTTTATTCATCCGTCCCAAAGTAGCATAAATGGACACAGGAAGAGATGATTTCCTGCTGTTTACTACGGATATGTCATTTACTATACAAGGTTTTGCGTGGATATAAATAAACACGAGTATACTTCAAATCTTTTTTTGGACAATAAATTAGAAAGAAAACATTGCATTAAATCAGTTAGAGGTTAGGAGAAAAATACTTTGTAATTTCACATTTGAGGATATTTTATTTACAAAAGAATCATCCTGCTATGACCATTCCATTTTCCAGTCTTATCTCCTGCTAAACAGCGCTCAGCGCCTATCCCAGGATTCTAGGACTCCTGCGTCACATTCACGAAGTGTGGGATAAAATGCTTTAGCCAGATATTGACATCCTGATTTCCAGTATGTCACGACGTGTTGCTAAATATAAAAAACGTGATTTTTTGCTCATTCCTGCTTTCTTCAACTCGGTGGCGGAGGCAGAGAGAATAGACATGCCCAAATTTTTCATAATATTTTTGACTGTCTTATCACTCTTTTCAAAATTTGCAACCTATGTTTATTTACTGATACCTTTTAATTCACATGTGTTACGTCAATGCATTAAGAAAAAATGCTGTTCTCCCCTCATGCCATTTAAAAAAACCTTCGGTAAACAGAGGCAAATTAAACTCTTATTGGGAAGGCTCGAGCTCCGCAAAATTTTTTTTTATTAATTTGTAATACAAGTTCCATAAGAATTCATAAAAAACAAATTCATTCAAGAGACGTCTCTCTGAACTTTTATTAAGAAAAACTAAAACTAAACTAAAACTAATAGTATATATTTCTAGTCACAATCATCACAAGCACAACATTGTGATTCAATAATAAAGATGTCTCAGAAATAATTGAGAGAAAAAAATCAGTACCACCACCAATAAACGCAAAGTGTTGTTGAATAGTTTGGAATTTTATTTCAAAACCTATTCTCTATTATAACGTCATTGCAACAACGTTTTTGACCAATTTATGTAATTGGTGCAGTCAGTAGGATTTGCAGAAGTATTTTGTGGGAGAAAGTTTCTTGCAAAATTTGTAAGTTTTATTGTTTAATTAAACGGAGATTTCAGCGAGTCAATAGTAAAGAAAGCATTATTTTTTTGGCTTTTATTTCACAAAAAGTACATTTTACGATAAAACCTGTATTTAGCAAGAAGCATTATTGACCAAGGATTTTTTTGAAAAAAGACGCTGTTCTAAAAAAATTATAACACAAAAAATAAGAATTTTAGAAAAATAATGTATGGTAATTTTTGCTACTCCTTAATTTTTTAAAATTTGTTTCTAATCCCCTGGCAGTGTACAACATGTAATCGCATTGGTGCTTCTCCTTACTCTGAGAAACTAGTAAAGTGGTCAGTCTTCGAGGAATGATTTCGAAATACTGGATGCTCACTCGAGTAATCTATTGAGGTTAAACGTTACTTCACGTTCAAGTGGGAAAAGAATCACGTTTGTAGGGTTTATATGAACGAAATAAAAGCATTGTATTGTTTGGCGGTTGGAAAGACTTTCAGAGCCACTTAACTTTTGTAAATCTTCCAGAGAACGTAGTAAAATTTCTATAGGCTCACAAATCAAGTTTTTTCGAGACTCACTTTTTGCATTGAATGCACTATAAAGTACGTGATTTATTTGAGGTTATATATCTTCACGCGCTTTAAATAAGAAAGAATGAATTTTCTACCCTAATTCAGCATTCACTTCCGCTCTCTTCGATCTCATAAGGGTCGATCTGTTTTTCAGGAATTTACTGAAATCACTTACGGCTAAAGTTCTTTCGGTGATGGCAAGTGGTATTTAAAAAAATGTGAATATGACAAATTGAAGGAGTTGGGGTGTTTTTAGAATGTTAAATGAGCGTTAAATTCATGGGGATGTTCGTAATAAGACTGTGGGAGTTTTTACTGGTGGGAAGTTGAAGAAGTTCCCAGGATCATCAATGATACGGAAAGAGCAAGAAATTTTTGTAACTCATCGTATTAGAAGGCGATACATTTTCCACTTTCTCACAGTGGTGGAGAAATATCTTCACGTGTATCGAATTTCGCGCATTATCTGTGATTCTGGAAACTCAACCGAGCCTCACCATTATCATATCATAACCGAGTGATCCTATTACTTCCGTTTCAGTGTGTTATAGAACGTGGCAGTCGCTAGTAAAAATGACAACGCGATTTGTGTTCCACTCAATTCGACCTCAGAGTCGTCCCGGACAAATTTGTAACAAAAATTTATATGCTCTGCTTTTCAACTCGGAAAAATAATATTGCTGACGTAGCGCTTCTCTTCCATGAAACCAAGCGCATATAATGTGTAATATGGCGAACCTAAGATCCTACTTGAAATATCAGCTTCTCATCCAACAATAGCATCTGCAATGCATCTATCTATTTCTTTCCAATCGAATTTTACGCTCCGACAATGCTCAGCCTGAGCGAACAATTTTATATCGGTTATTTCTGGCTGAAATTTTGGAGCCGCATTTGGCTCTAATTCTGAAAAATACCCGCCTTGTTCTAAGCTTTCGCAAATAATCGGCGTACGTAGGTAATGGCTTCGCACGTCACAACTTATCGACTCATAATTCAAGGGATTATTCTCAGGTAATTTCACCTGTCTTGCATCTGTGCGCACTGTTATCTCCTTCCGAAATGAACTGTGACCTTTGCTCAACTTAGTATCAAACCACTTGTTTTGCATAACGTCATTAGTAAACCGATAGAGCGCCAATAAATTCCGGAAACTTACAGCGATGGCTTTCGCGGTTTGTCTTCTTACTTTATGCATTCATAACTTACCCACTTTAAAATATGGCGCGCTCTTTGCTAAGTTCATCCACTTTCCATAAATTTTACCAAATCGTATCAAATATTAACCACTTAACCCCAAGGTGCTCTAGACTACGAGGTCAATCCAAGTTACTGGCAGTTATTGAGCATTTTCTAAATTTCAGCGCCCAATAAGGAAACCGTTAAAGCAAAACTTTGAAGGCATCCGTTATTTTTTAATTAAATTTACTTCGACTCTTCAAAATACCAAAAACCAGGAAGACAACACAATCAGATAAAGTGGCGGAACTATTTGTCCACCACTTCGCATACCTTTATGTAGAAAGAAAAAAAATAGTCTACCTAAAGGTTTTTCCTAAAACATAAAACTAGCCGCAGGTTTGTACTAAGTATTTCGAAATGTTGAATTAGAGATAAATTAATCAGTACTGGGACTTTCGAAGAGATGCAAAATTTTTGTTTTGCTACAGTTTTTACAGAATAATGAATTATGAAAAAAGTTAGAAACAAAAAATGTTCTTCCTTTTTTGCTCTATTTTTAAATACATATTGTGATATCGTCTTAGTAGTTGATAATATAACAATAAAAACCTATTATTAAAATTTCCACTCGTGTAAGCTGCTTTACGCCACGTATTTTTCACTTTCAGTTTCACTGCACAAAGAAGTCGCTGTTAAAGTCTTGCAGATATTTAGTTTAATTCGTAACACTTCACATGTATAATATTATCTGTTCATCTTCATTAAACGCATCTGCAACCAGTCTGAAACTAGTTATTCTTAGCAAGGTATTATTTTGCTTAATTTTGTTTTAATGCCAGTTCTGCTTCACTTGTAAAAGTTGTTGAAAGTCAACATAAATCACTATATCAGTGCTTCACAAGTCCATATTAAGTCAGAAACCTGATTCGTTTTATTCTAATAATTTCATTCAACAAATTGAACAAAATAATTAGTAACCAGGCATGATTACTGTGTTCAATTTAAAATGAGTCATTATGAAACCGAACAAAATTTGTTCAAATTTTACGAAGCTTTTGGGTTCGACCCTAATGATGATCGAAACCAAATCACGAGAAAAGAATTATTAATTACGACTGTCTAAATTAATTAAATGGATTAGCCCTATGTTTCAAGCAACTAACTGAAAATTAATTATTTAATTATAAGCAAAGTGATTTCAACGAAGAGCAACATCTTAAAGACTTCGAAATTAGTTCATAATAGAATTATAGCTAGCTGTTGACGTTGAGTGTGGAATAAAAGCACAACCAGGGGTATTTGCATTGTTTTCGCTTTCACAAAACGTTACCAAATCGATAAAAAACCGCGCTCGCTTGAAATTTTCATTTAGAACAACATTTTTAAAAGGTTTTTTTGCAAAATAAAACTTGTTAATAATAATTGTCTATTAAAGTATAATGTTACACCTGGTGTATGCACAGACACAGCCTGTTGAACTTGTGCTAATAATTACTTTGGCTATGGATGCCGCAGTATAGGATGCTGACATAAGTTGGTTTTTGTTTGTTCTGTTGTGATACCGCAGCTACGGCTCCCCAGGGCTCGCCTCTGCAACGACTGTCATTGTCAAATGCCTTCCTATCTCAAATAACCAGATTAGCATCACCATGTATGCACAACTATTTATTCCGCGATATATCGTGGTGTTTTTGGGGCCAAAGATAATTTAAAAAATATTTTTTAAAGGAAAGAATCACCTCATAAAGTCCCACGTGGTCCCACACTAACCTACAAGTATAGTCCGTCTATATTTTGTTGAATTTTATGGTGCAATAGAGGTAATTAACTTTTTAGGATTTAAGCTATAAAGAAACCCCAGCCCCTCAATTGTAAGTGTATTGTAAATTACCAGCGCGTGCTATGGGACAGGTTTCCAGAGTCGCATACCATCTGATCGCTTTGGTAACACGAGCTTTACGACCACCCTCATTATATCCCTCATAAAATGGTTTGGAAAGTTAAAATAATAAAATTCAACAAAATTAGACAGATTTTACCTATCGTGATTAAAAAATGTTTTCGTTAGACAGTACAATCAATTTTAATTAATTTCAACTAAATTCTATTTTAAACCAAAAATAACTAATGGAAACATAGTAGGTATTTATTGTGTTTAATTTGTTAATACATATATTCAAAATATTTAACAAAAAGGTTAATTATCCGGTGAACAATGAACAGTTTCAAGAGAACATTTTTCGTCTATCCGCCTCTGTACACTTGAATGTTTGATATTGATTATCTGCTCCGTTTTAATTACTCCAATTTTTAATAAAAGTTACATAGTTTTAGTTTCAAAATAATTGAACGTTTAAAACTTAATGCTGCGCCATAAATCAACAATAATTTATTTATTAAAATGCCAGTGCTACAGAGACTAACTTATTGACCGCTTTTAATGTTTGATGAATGGAAGCGTCCACATACTGAGATAATAAAAAATTACCGGGAATAAGCAATAACATAAAAATCGGACTTTAAAATAGATATTTATCAAAAATTTATGGGCTTTTTAATGTGCCCAAATAACCGCATTTGGGCCGGTTTTAATTTTGCTTTAAATTCCACATTCCCATTACCCTTGATGCAATGATCAACTGCAGGCTGCATTACCGTTTTGAGGCTGTCTCTGGCACGTCTGCGTTTATATTTTGTGCTCTGCGGTGAGCAAATTATTTGCGGGGTTAGACGTATTAATTGGGTCTGACATATCATGTGCGAGCTCATTCTACTAAAAACAGATAGGATCGCAAAGTTAAAGCTTAATTTAAAAGATAATACTTTTAAAATTGATATTTCCCAGCCAAGTTGTGGGAAAATTTGTTGGTCATTTATCATGAGAGCAGGGGTGAGTTTTCCACGGAAACGTTATTAGCATTTTATGTTTTCCTTTCTAACTGTGCAATGACATAAAACAGAGGAGAATGCTACATCGATAAACATAAAAAACTTCCGTGTACCACGTTATTACCCTTTTAATATCTCCGAAGATAAAAAAGCATTTAGTTTGTAACTGATGAGGAATAATTCAAAGAATTTTCTACTTTATTTATGGTGTCCGCTTAAAAACTCTATTCGGTTTTTGTGCTAATCTAATGGTTAAATGCATTAGCGGCTGAATATGTGCAGACTCGAGCAGTCATATCCGAGGCTAAAAAAGAACGATCATTTGTTACTTGTTCGTACAAAGTTTGAAACAAGTTTTTGTTTTTATGTGTACGCATTTTAAGCAACTCTTTGACAGCACCTATTTTGTATGTTGCAAACATTTAATAGTTCAAGACTTGTAAATTTAGATCGACAAGTTCAATCCTTTATAATGCGGGGGTTTTGCAACTAAGTCATTAATTGGATCGCTGTGAATCGATTTCGGCTTACACTCTGTCATGTGTATCCAAAACTAGAACATTTATACAAGAAAAGTGACACAAAGCCGCATGTAAAGCGGTAATGGAAAAAAGTTCCCATTCAAAAACTTTGCAACTTAGTTTTTATTGTAGAGATACATGCTGAAAAGGAACCTTGTGCGAGCAACACATTGAGATGTATTTTCTGTGCTAAAAATAAACTATAAGCACTGTTGTGATAAAGTTTTTGAACAGTAATTGGGGAATGATTTGACCGCAACAGTGCACGAAACTGTTGCGGTTAATTTAACAATCCCGCAATTATAACTGTCTAAAAATGACAGGCATTATTACACTTAACACAATGAGTTAATAACACAAACCATCACTTTCAGCCATACGGTGGACGCTACTCAAAACCATAATATTTACAAATTTTGGAGTTCTGAGATCTAGCATAAAAGAAAAGAACAGTTGACAAAGGAATTTATTTACCACCAATGATAATCACCGTGGTCATTTACTTTAGTATAATAGGCGACATTGCGGTTTTAGAAGCCGCACGAAAACGATGACAAATTTCGCTGAATTTGGGCACAGTTTGAACAAGGATAAAATCGTCATGTTACAATTTTTCGATGAAAAGAACATAAACCGTTTTGCTGTCAAGCGAGACAAAAACTTTTAAAGAATTATTTATAAAATTATGGCGAAATATATGTGGGGCAAAAGCAGGATAATTGGTGTTGCTGGAGAGTTAGTACATTTAAAAGTTTTTACAGTTTTTTCAAATAGCAGTGCGTTGATTTAATTTTAATCAAGAGGTAGGTACACGTTAAAAATATTAAAATTTTATTACACTGCAAGGTCTCATACGTAAATCAGAAAATGTAGAATAATAAATAATTAACTATAAAATTAATATTACAGGAACAGCAGTTAATTGCCTCGTTGCTTCGAACTTTTACATTTTTCAGCTTTTAAGTGAACTTTTTGACTAATTTTTTCGCTTATTGAACATTTAGTAGTTTTGGGTATAAGTAGTCATCGACATGCCCCTGCTTTGTTATCAGAAATTCCTGCTAAAGCTTTGATTTTCCGGTTTGCAATAATGGTAGCATCAAAAACCTTCGAAATTAGAGCCGTAAAATTGTCACGGAATAAATGTCAACTTTATAGAGCTTACATGTGAATAATGCTCCAGATCTAATCCAGTCGGAAAACAGGTAGATATAGCTGGATATAGCTGTTAAGCGTGCCGATAGAGCTTAAACACAATGAGTGATCGAGTTCGCAAACTGCGTCTAAATCAAATTTCGAGTAGGATTACGGAGTTATGGGTGAATATTTTCACCGCACACCTGCGTCCACGATCGCTTTTCCATTTACCTAATATATGTGTGTGAATGTGTCTTCATGAATAATACATGCCATCGCTACTCTTTGGAAAAAGTCCGATCATCAATTCATTCTGTAAATGTACTGCACTTTTCCATCGATCAGACAGTACACTTACCCATTGAGCAGCGGCTTATCATCGCTTAGACCTAAACACATTCAAGTCTGCAAGATCAAAGCTCAAACGATAAACCAAACAGTTTAATTTTTTTCTTAAAGAGTATCCAGAAAGAAGGTCTTCGAGACGGACCTCGTGTATTTAAAAAAGTACCTACAGTAAGAATAAAAAAACAATTTTACTTTATTTGCTCATACAAAATCCGATCTTTCGGTAATCCGATCTTTCGGTGATCCGGACGAGGTTCGGTCTCATCAAATCTGAATTGAAAATTGAAAATCTGAATTGTACTATTTATAAAAAATCCGGGTGATTTTTTTAAAAAGAGCCACTTCGTTTTCTCAAAAAAAAATAAAAAAAAATAGAAAATTTCTAGAGGGGACACTCTAGTGTACTTAAAAATCGTAGCACCTACCCCTTTAAATAACTACTGTGTATCAAGGCCGTAGAGGTGATCTTCTTTGGCCGAATCTGTTGTTTGTGGCCGAGGCGTCAGCCGAGGCTGCAATTCAG
Organism: Tribolium freemani; assembly: GCA_939628115.1. NCBI lineage: Eukaryota > Metazoa > Arthropoda > Insecta > Coleoptera > Tenebrionidae > Tribolium > Tribolium freemani. The sequence continues at coordinate 9,069,166 of OW626785.1, read as the reverse complement.
GTGAGGCCAAAAAAGCACCCTAGGCCGAGGTGCACACAACGTTTTTTAGGCGATGATCACAACAGAATTAAAGAATTTGATAACAAGACAAACCAAAAAGACATCTGTCAAATTTAATAGCGTTGACAGATCGGTCCAAGAAACTGACAGATGAGTCCAAGAAAGTGACAGAAGTGTACAAAAAAGTAAAATTTGACAGATGAGTACAAAAAACGAAAAGAAAACGCCTAAAAAGGTATTTTGACTAAAAATTTAGCTGTGTTTTGATTATTTTTTATAACGTTAGGTACATGTAAGGTACATCTTTTTCAACACTTATAATTAATTTTCTTTAGAAATACCTACAGTATCGTTATGAATAGCTCTTTGTTGGAGTAATAATTACATAGCCTGTGATCTGTTTAAAGTGCCTGTTAAGCTTATGTTTAGTTGTTTCTGTATCAAGTTTAACAGGTAGTTGGTTATGATGAGATTTACGTCGTGCTTCCAATAACACATTTGCAACTAATCATTTATATCTTAATTAGGCGAATTAGTCGAAATTCCAACTTGCTGGTGGAAAGCTTGCGGTGTAATAAAGATCATGGAGCATTTCAGGACTTGAAGTGCGGTTTGCAATTGTACGTTCGCGTTGCCTCTGTATTTAAACAGTTCCGATAAGGTGTTACATATAGCACAGGCTGCCGCAGAATTATCAAAATATTGACGCAAACTTGTTAATTGCCATCAGCTGCAGCTTGGTGGCTCACGTTAAACATTTAACTCGGTAGAACAAACAGAGGCCTGCCATTTTTCAGGATATTAAGGCACCGTAATCGGTCGTTTGTACTATCGGTTTCTCCCCATGCTTAATTGGTTGGTAAACAGTTCAATTCGTAGAGGATTAAGTAAAAGGCTGGGATAAGGTATGAAGACACAAGGGCTGGTAGTTCGCTGATGCCGGACACAGCTGACCATTATCGCCAAATTTATGTTTGTGGATGAGAGACGGTGTCTCTCTCGCCTATGCCCCATTAGGTCGTGTTGTCGGCAATGATCCGTGGATCGTAATGGCTCTTCACACGTGATGTGAACCCATTGTCTGCATGCCATCCGCTGATCATCGAATCTGATGACCTCATCACATCAAAATCACACCTGATCAGCTCTCGTGCGGTGTTAACAATGTCTTATTACCAGATTCGAGCGCAAATACAACGATAAATCTGCCCGCTTATGATAGAGATAGAATGCACCCAACCATGTTCAGTAATTAAATTAGAGAAACAACAGTCGGAACAACAACGTAATTATAGTTTTTAGCTCCTGCCTACGCACCTAACCGTTAATCTACTCGATTTAATACCCGCATTGTACCATTTCGCCGCGATGACAAAGAAGATCTTTACTTTATTGAAAAAAGTTCGTTGATTGGAACACCCTGATTGATCCAACTAGTGAAAAGCTCATGCATTCAAGTTTTACAGAATAATCCTCTATGTATACCAGTTTAAGTTTGTCACAAAGCGGCATGAGAACCTACCTGAACTACCATATTATCTCCATATTATCTGATTAGTGATTATACTATTCGTACATTTATGTGTAGGAAGTCGCAAAAAATGAAAAAAATGTTCTAAGCCTAATTTTCGCTACTATACCAAATATAATCTATTATTATTCGAATAAAATGCGTATTTTAAAAATTAGATATCAGAATAAGAGTGCGGTAACTGATCTTTGTTTTTGTACCAAAAAAACTTTTAACCAAAAATTCTTGCATCTAATATTTTTGCTAGAGACGATAACAAATGCAATATGTATCCTGGTTTCAGATCTACAAAGAACTCTTAATTTTGTTTGATGCAGAATAAATTCTTCTACTTAGATATACAGGGACATTTTTTTAACTCTGAACATAGGCCTATGTTCAATCTGAAAAAAAACATATCAAAGCATTGATCTAATTTACGTTACCAACGATACGTAAAGGTAATATTTGATGTCGAGTTATTTGAATCAATTTGAAGTGATTTCGAATATTTGTTAAAGTAATTTATCATTCCTTCCATGCTACTATTACCTGAGGATTAATAAATTTCATAAAAATGAATCTTTCTTTACTTACATAATTTTGGAAGATTTAATTGACAAGTTGAAATTTTTGACAGCGCGTAGAATAATTAGTTGCATAGCAATACTCGCAATGCTTTGATCTGGTTTTTTTTCAGATTGAACATAGGGCTAGGAACTCTACATAGGGCTATGTTCAGAGTTAAAAACCCTGTATAGTGTTTTAGATCATAATTAAAGAAACTTATCGACAAATTGTCAGCTGTATTATCTTTCTATCAGGATCTTAAAAATGTTAAATGGACTTAAGGTCACTTTAGAACTTATGCGTAACACGTGTTACACCAATATGTTGGTAGTTTGGTGTATTTTTGAGACTTACTTTTAGAATGTAGATGTTAGTAAAACTCACCGATTTTCATTTAAAAATAGTAACTAACTAAGATACTCGTAATTTGTATTTTAGTGGTTTACCTATTCTGTTCCTTATTTAAAATCATTATACTACCTCTTTTTTTCCTTTGGCTTTGAAATCGGTGTGTAAAAGAGTAAAAACCTGTAACTCATACTTATTGTATACGCTATAATAACACAAACAGCACAAACACACTCGTTTGTTTTACTTTAATAAATTTAACAACACAACTCTTGCGAAAATATTGAGTGGTTTGTACATGATGGGTTGATGGCCAGAATTTTATAAATAACTCATAAAAATGTTGTAAATGTAAATTGAGCCATAAAAATTACGTCAGCCTCGGAAAAATTATGTGGAACACTCTGTATATTAAAACATAGTATCTTCAGACTGTTTCATCCAATTCCCTGCTATATTAATCAAAAATAACATTTAATCAACAATTCTAAATTAATTTGTTTACTCACGGTGTAGTTGAAAGCTGTCACCTTCTGGCGATTTATTCAATCTTGATTAATTTAATTAATTATCTCTTTTTCCGCATCCTCTATGAAAATTAGCAATGCAGATGAAAATGAACAAGCTTCAACGGTACACGAAAAATTACGGTAAAACATATTAATGCTCATGTCCAGCTCGAAAACGGCGTTGGCAGGGGCTTGTAAAAAGTGAATTAGAAGACAATCAACTTGTTGACTTGGAGAAGCACGAGAGGAAATTGTAAATGACCATCGGTGTTAGCACGTAACGTCCATCTGCGTGCTTTATGCTTTTAGCAGGAGGGCTAATTAGAGATTAGATGGTCACGCTTAACGAACCAAATAAATTCACCAGTGTTAAATAGATTAAAAAGTGCAATTACCAGAGGGCGATTAATTTGATTGTTATGATTTATAGAATGGTGTTAAAACATGTGTGAAAATTCATATCCTCGACGGGAGGATCATAAAAATGGACCCGGGCATGGCATAAATTTACGTGACATTGTTTTAAAATGCCAACAATTAGACATTAACGAGCGCTATTTGATAGGATTTGGAATCAATGATAGATTCAGCTCGTGACCAACTCGTTAAATTTTGAATTATTTTCGCTGTAGCAATTAAAGTCGGCTGAATTTTGATTATTTAAATGGTTATACCTAACGGAATAGAGCTTTTCCTTATAATAAAAACCGGCTAAATAGTAATCAAACGATAAATCGATATCATTAACCGAGTCATTTTTACTGTTGCCGGAAAATTCTTCTCGGAATCATCGCGGAGCAGGAAGTGAGACCACTTCATTTCTTAGGTTAATTGCGTAAAATTATACGCACTTCTAGTGTCGCAAGAATGCAAGACATTCTTGGCAGACCCAGCTCCAACTCGTCGAAATTCACAATATAATTACTCTGATTTACATTCTATCGCAGTCGGTAACGAATCTACAGTAAAAATTCTTTACGAGAATTGGGAACTCTTCTCGAATGTCTGCCACTGAAAGAAAATTTGATTGTCCAAGCGCGTGCTACAGAATTTGTAAGTGAGGCCCTATTAGCCCCAATGGTCAATTTAATGCAATTTGGATCAAATTGAGTGAAAGGTACTTTTTAAATTGGCCGCTTCGAAAGGGTGAATGAGGTAACGTTTCGAGAAAAAAGACATAATGCATAGGTTTCGACTCGACTAAGCACAGAATTACACCAAACAATTTGATATTGGGTGGAAACTGAAAAATTATTCGCTGGACATAAAAATAAATCAAATACAACACGTCACTAACAGAGAAGTATTTTTTCACTTCTTCGAGAAATTACTTCTTTAAAATCGCCTCTAAAACTTTTACTACGGCAATTTTGGTTAGAAAACGGTGTTCTTTGGCTGTTTCTTTGATAGGTGATCAGATAAAAGTCATGAAAAGCTTTTTCAGAGGAAATATCACATGCTTGGTTTTTTATTGTGTAAAAGCTGTCTTAACAAAATTATTAGGATAAAATTTTGCCTGCTATGATGATGGGTAAACTAATTTCTGTCATCAAGGGCAACCCTCTAAATGCCACTTGGTAAGGGTCAAAGGATACAACAGTAACAATTAGCCGTTTATTTTCTAGAAATATCTAAACTTTTTGGACTTAGAAATATCTTCGCAAATACGCTTAACGACGAAATGATGGCAGTCATTATCTAAACGTGTTTAATAAACGAATAATTATAATCCTTGTATGTAAATAAGCAAAAACAAGTATGCAAATTTGAAACACATGAAATTTGTCATCTTAGAAACTAATCAAATAAATTATTCTATTAGTGTAATCAAATTCTATATTTTACTATAATTTATAATATTTATATCTAATTACAAGCTCGTTATCATTCTCTAATCAAATTTTATCTTTCACAACATGGTGCAAATTCGTACAGCTGTTTCTAAATAAGAGAACATTGGTGTTAAAAAGTAAATTCATTTCCTGTTACAGTTTTGTGTCTGACAAATTATGACCGCCAACTACCAAATTATGTCTTTTGTAACTGCCAAAACTTACTGAAAAAAACTAGTCAAGAATACAGGGTGAGTCAATAGTGGGTTATTTTTGACATGTCCTAAGATGCAACCAAAAATACTAATTGCACTTACCACTTGGATACTTCGTTTAATTTTTAAAAACATTAATTGAATCAACAATGGTTTTTTATCTTTTAAATAAAAATAGTCCATAATGAAATTTTAGCAAAACTGTCACACAAACTTGACAATACCCAGAACAATGTAATTGTGGATTAATTTTGAATTTTTTTAACGATTACCGATTTGGTCAGCTGGAATCAGTATTATTGGTTGCATATTAAAAAAACTTCAGAAATAACCCACTATTGACTCACCCTGTATTATTATAGTAGATAGGTATAGGTACCTATACCTATACATTAGATTAATACGAAACGCATCGAGCGAAAATGCCTTTAGGTGGCACAAGAAGCAATAAGAGAGCGTCTTAAACAAGCGTTTTAATAGATTTTTTAAACAGAAAAGTCGAGCAACTATTTTAATTAACATTTAATTACTTAGGTATTTTCTCCCTTTATTCCTAATCTAATTATAGGTACAAAAAACTTTTTAAATTTTACTTTCTAATTTTCCTCTGACAGTTAATAAAAGAGTAAGCTTTGGTGCGTAATGAGAGCAGGACATAGGTAGTATCCTAAAGCATTACACACCAAATGAGCATGTAATTGAAACTAGTGACCATGTAAACATGCATCACAATCTGGCATCTCATCAACAGCCACATCGGTGCGATTTAGTGATCTGCTTTGCCCGTAAGTGCGCCAATTCCCATATAACACGACATCCAATATGGATTTTCCCCTACAAATATATTACTCGATCCCTGAGATCCCTTAGAAAAAACTTTTTTACTTATACAGCACGTCGTGTTCCAACTTGAGGTAAAGTATCTCAATACACAACTCACAAAATACTTTTCTTTCTTCTTTGTTGTGTCACGCTTTGCTAGATGAAAAGTATGATTTCTTTAAAAGTAATAATGTTTGGTGACGCAAATATTTTAACCAGTATCGAAAAATGACGTTCTTACTTAAAAAGTTACTTGAGATATGCTCCATGATAAATTATGTAGCAAGTCATCAATCAACAATTTTCATATCAAACTATTTAAACTTTAAATAGACTTTTTTTTAAGTTATTAAACTCACACGCCACTTACTGGCATCGAAGAATACATCCATCTTTATGTTAGAGAAGCTATTGAAGCAAACGTACCTAGTTTCTCTATTCAAAAAGAATTTATCCAACGAAAGTCAGAGATGACAAGCAGTTTTTTTTATTTTCAGTAGAAAAGCTCGTCAGAAAGTATAAAATCGGTAACAATGTAAACAAATATTACGTCACTTTAAATGAATGAATAATCTTGATTGTGAACAGCGATTTCTTTTAATAATTATAGGTACTACACCAAGCATGTAACTATACGGATACTTCAAATTAATTGTTTAGCGTTTATTATTGTAATTTTCTTTTAAAACTGTTGTTAAAATGTTCTAGTATATTGTTTCAGATTACAGAAATTATGGAAAATAATTATTTGAAATTGCCATAATTATTAAAAAATCGTTCGCGCGGAGCAGTGCTCTTTATTAAATGTCTATTATTCCCGACATGCAATGTCTTGTTATTTTAAAGAAAAAATACAAAGCCTTGTATTTAGCAAAATGTAAAATATTCTGCGAAACGCTAAACAATGCTCTCATTTTGTAGCAGGGGCCGTTTCATCCGCCTTCCTAATTTTAAGCTCGGAGTTCGAGTTTATTACACTAATATTACATAAAAGTTAATAGCATATCATATCAAGAATTTTAAATATTTCGAGATAGCTACTAACCGTAAATTCTCCCTTAGATGTGGTAATAAAAAAAATGTATGTTATACAAACATCCGGAAATTTTCTCGATCATAAATTCGAATTAGTCCTGGCAAATTTGCTGCATAAACTCCAATAATTCCAATAAAATCATTTCAAAACAAAGGAGGGAATTGTTTATTTAATTGAGATTGTTCAAAGTTGTTGAGAACCGCGACTTCGACACTCGTGGCGCGGAAGTAGCAGCAAAGGCATCGATTTTTAACGCAGAGTGACATTAACCAATTTAATAATCTGACAAAAAGTGAGTTTAAAGCGCTCCCCGTATCAAGGAGCTGTCGGAAGTAATACCGTGTAATAACATTTCAATCTGTTATTAAATCACAATCCACAGGTGCTTTTCCATGAAATTACCACACGTCTGCCTCATTTTTTCACCTTATGTGCTAATACACTAATTTGTTACAATGCTTTACTTTTAAATCGACAATCCATCCTGCTTAGAGGGTGAATACATTAACGATTTAATATATGCAGCCGACGTAAAACTAAGTTTTTGTACATTTGCGGATTGTATTAAAATGTTTTTGTTACCTTTCAGAATAGTAATTGTCCCTCTTAATTGCCCTTACTCTGATTTTTTAAACTAGTAATTTATTTCAATCATCAATATTTCCAACTAGGTTTTACAGGTGATGAAAACACAAAGGAATCATATAAGAGGGAATTATTTTCAGGGTTTGTAGAAGAAAAACTTGGAAAAGTTATCTAGTTTGCAAACCAATAAAATTATAATTTATAGTTAGGAGGAAGTTGGTTAAATTAGTTTGCTGTTTTTAGAGAGTTGCTTCGAACTGCAAAAGAATCTTATTTTGCCCAATTCTTCTATCAAAGCTTTAAAAGCGTTGGCTTGAAACGTTATGAAATATTACAGCATCTCTCTTCCACAATCATTCTACCACTTTATCTAGAGGTGACAAAGCACGAAGTAATTGAATTTTTCTTTGCAACTATCATTTGAGTATCAAAAGCTGCAAATAAAATTTCAAGTAATTGTTCAAACAGCACTACAATAATATAGTTAAACAAAGTTTGGGAAATTTAATCATTGCCTTAGATTCTTCGTCCGAATAATCGCTCTCTTCCATGGCTTGTATCGCATTATAATATACTTCCTAAACAGAGGGATCCAACTTAGGATCAACTTTGCTCCAAACATAATAAGAAGTTATGTAATCTAAGAAACAGATGGAGCGCATGTACCGCATAGACAGTATGCATTTCCTGCATTCTGAATCTGGGATCAGACGTCATAAAACACGAAGCTTTTCTCTTGATAAAGTTTACAAAGCATGTAAATTAATCAATATCAGGTCTGTTGTGTGCACAACAAAGGCAAAACACTAGCCAGAGGCGAAAGAAATGAACACGAAAATAAAAGGTAAATAGGTGGAAACTGTCGGAAAACTCCACAATTTCATAACCTTTATTATTTTATTCATTCTTTCGCCGTTCCTCCTTCATTTTAATTTAAATAGACTTTCCAAAATAAGACTCTCAAAAGCATTTCACCACGCTTGATAATCCAAATTTAATTAAAAATTAATTCGAATTAATGTGTTGCGTCATACCGAGCGAAATCCCTTAAAACTAGTTTCTGTAGTTGTAAGTTATAATACAAGGCATTAGAATCTCGAAATTTGCCGCAGTGTTAATTAAACTGCAAAGAAAGAGACGGCCATTTATTTTGTTATAACATTTGCATCCTTTGCTGTTTGCTCAAAGTTACGAGTAAGTCATTATCTAGTTCAAATGTGGAAAATTCGACGTATGACTAAACTCTTACAGCAAAACGATTTGTGAATTCTACGATTCATTTTACCTATTATACAGGTTTTTCACAAGATTTAAAGTAAGTGGATTGACCACTAAAATTTTAGGCAAATTCCCAATAATTTTGTAGTTATGAATATTCTTTTATTTTACCTATTTTTACTATTAGTTAGAGAACAATGTTCTTTTTTGAAAAAGATAGATAATTAAAAGAGCTTTCCAACAATAATAAACTTAATGGGGTTACGTTTGATAGTTCCGGAGTTATTGTCCGATAAATGTTTCGAGTACCGGAAATCGGCCAAAATCTAGAAGCAATTGATTTTTTTTCACTTTTAGAAACTCGAAAGGGTTGTAAAGGCATAGAAAAGTACATAAAACGTTGCTAGAGCACGTTAAAAAAACATTTTATGTATTTTATTTTTGTGAAGGTTAAATTTTAGGCAAAAAAATTCAAAATTTTAAATCTTGTGAAAAGTTGGTACGATACGTAAAATGAGCTGCAGAATTGACTATAACAAACCGTTTTGCTCTAAAACTTTTTAATTTTAATTTTAATGTATAACCCGGCACATCCACCATTTTTCAAATTAAAATAATTTTTTTAAGTAAGTTCTCGAGTAAGCTAGTTTTGGAAAATACTGGTATAATACGAAAAGTGAGCCGTAAAATTTACTGGAACAAACCATACTACGAGTATACCATGCTATACATACGACTTTTAGTTTTTTTAGTTATGAAGTTTTTTTTTTATTTTAACTGTTTACTTTTGTTTCAATTTTTTCAAAAATAATTCGCTGGAAAACAATGCTCTTTTTTGAAACAGATAGATAATTAGTAGTAAACATAATAGGGTTACGTCTAATAGTTTCGGAGTTATTGACCGATAAATATTTCGGGTACCGGAAATCGACCAAAATCGCGTCAAAAATTAGAAAAACAAACTTGTTAAAATGGACATTGGCTGTCATTAATTGATTATTCATTAATACGTGTATAATAGTATATTTAAAAACAAGTTTTATAAGGGTTATAAAACGAGTATTTTATGCTATTTTTTATACTTTGCGACTCCTTTTTTTCTTATTTTAATTTAGAAAAAAAATTTTTGTTGTCTAGAGAATTTTGTGTCAGTTGGTAACGGTAATAAATAATAAATAAAGACATAAATAAATGATGATTAAATCGATTGTACGTATTATCGATGAAACTCTTGAAAACTAAATATCCCTAAATTCATTAAAGTTCACTGTACTTTAATAAGCCATAAACAACTCCCACTGATAGACATTAATAAACGTATTATAAACGCCAAGTATAAAATAGTATATTAAAAAACAAGTTTCATAAGACCACTCCTGAAGCACGAATTTAGTTTCAACAACGAGTGGCGTTAGCCACGAGCTTTTTGAAAGAATGAGTGCTTCAAGGTCTTATGAAACGAGTTTTTTATACTATTTTTTGTAATTTGCCCCCTTTCTGCCGATTTTAAACAAAAACTGTTATTTTGATCGACTTAGGGATTTTTGTTACGGTTGACAATGTCTCAATTTTAAAAGTGAAAAATTGATTTAAAATTTTTGTTTTATTCAAATTTTGCTAAAAAACACGAGTATGAATGATAATGAAGGTAATCTTGCATGAACGCTCCCTGAAATTTCTGAAATTGGCAAAAACACGGTCGCAAATTTGCTTCCTGCCAACTTAAAAATTTCCGTAAAATGTTCCGTGAAATTATGACTATGATGACATCGCACTTGATGACGTTGCGTGCTTTTATGTGCCTATTAAAGCATCAAAATGGCGGCAAATTACAAAAAATATGTAATAAACGTCACATTTTGTTGAAGGAGAAATTTTAAAATCTTGTCTAATATAATAATTGAACAAATGTTTTAAATTTTCAATTAAACATAATTGCCTTATTTGTACATAACAAAAAATGTATTAAAATTTTCAACAAGCCTTTATAATGAGCATGCCCGTTTGTACTCTCCAGAATTTAATCGACAAAATATGGATTTCAATTCAAATTAAAATGCATTATCCCAATTCCTTTGATGTGCACAATTATTCAGGAAAATCATCTGTCAGATACAATAACATTGCGTTAAAACACTTTTGTGTAGCTTCAGGCCTGTACGAGTATGAATAAATTTTAAAAATTCCGCGGAATAAGATATCAAACTGAGCTTCAGATGCCCTGTCGTCTTTCTACTTAAAAACCAAAGTCATGAATTAAATATTGTCAGAGGGGGAATGAATATTATTGGCTACTTCTTCACGACTGAAATATAAATCAAGTGCCACAAATATGTTATAAAAAGTCCCTCGTTAGTACAATAAAGAATGACATGTAAATCCATAGATAAGAAGTTTCAGTAATTACTCCCCCTCTAGACTACTTTGATGATTTGATGTATGTAATTTTATTAAATTTTTTCATGTTTAAACGCAGAGTAACTTTAATAATCCATCGTGTAGTGATTTGGTATTGCAATGCCTTCTCTAGTCAGTGTTTCGTTTTCGCAAGGTTAGTTTAATACACCTCAATAAGTAGAGAGGCGCAAACACTCAAGTTTCGATAATTAAATACACTTGAGTAAACAGGCTCCATCTCAAGTTGACGGAACAAAGGGCCTAGAGTAAATATGTTTTTCATCGGAATCGTTGCATTATTACCGCCGGAAAAATGAGTTAGCCATCCTGAAAGGCAATATTTGCGGCCCTTTTGGGAGAATCCTATTAGCAAATTGCAGAGTCGCTCAAGCTAAATAGGCCGAAAACCCCACTTACTGGCAGCTTTTTCAGTTGGAACTTCCCGAGGGCGAATAATTGGCGAATGCAGGCAGTTAATTCTATAATTGAGCTGATAGAAGGCAATTCCGGATGGGCGTTCGGAAAAGCCCAAAGCTTCGTCCGTGTCAATCTCACATGGTGGAAGTGCAGGAAATTCCTGTCAGCGAGCAGGAAAATTCGCGGAGTCTCCGCTGACGATGCTGTGGCAGCACTGAGCCCGGCTCTGGACCGATCAATAGAGTACACTCCCAAAATCAGTTGAAACAATGCGAACTGCCGTAGTACACTACAAGACCCGATTATTGTCGCCCTTCTGCACGAATTTCAGATTTAGGCCCAGTCGTTATTTATGCCGAAAGTTTCATGAAAGTGGGCCTTTCAATTTTACAATTGTTTCACCAAAGTTTGGCTAAAAATTTAATAGGTTAGCAAATTCGTATAAATATTTATGGTGGCGAAGTTTGGCCAGTTGCAGCTCAGAATGCCAATATTATTATTAATTTTTCTTTATGGCTTTTGTTGGCTTTCGGGGCTTTAGGGCGGTCAGAATAAACGAAACTAAATTCGAAGCGGGCCACAATGTGTGTTGGTATCAAAAAGCAGCGAAAATTCAATAAAACGAATTTGCATCAAAGTAAAGATTTTACACCGACTAATTAAAAAATCTGACGGATTATTTATCTGTCGAACGCTGGCAAATGTAACGTTTTCATTTCCTCGTAACCAAGTTATGAATTATTTCTTTGCACATCCGTTTCCGAGTTTTCATATACGCCGTTCTCTATATTTCATGATAGCCTCAATGATTGATTGCTTCACGCTGAAAATCATTGGTTCATATAAATTACTCTTTCTTGTGAATAAAATCATTTTTCTATAAACAACAAATTAATTAAGATTTATATTCGATGTTAAATTTACAAAACTTAATGTTTGTAATAGTTTTAGCCGTCCCTCAAAAGTCTAATTTAGTTCTAATCTCTATTAATGGCCTCAATGAATCATTTATAGAGTTGTTAGTTACTCCTAGTAGATGGTACACTTGTTGGTAGCAGGCAAATGACAACTCACCGGGGGCTAGTTTGGAAATGAATTAGTAAAATAATAATCCGTGAAGTTGTTAATAAGAAAAGTGAGAAAATATTCTAAATAAATTATCCGTTTCAGTAGAGAAAAGTTTCAGCCATCTGATTAAAAAGTGTTAGTGAGAGAAGAATTTACGCGATATTGGGATTAAAAAGTTCGCCTGAAATCAGGATTTCATTCGATTCGAATACGTGCTTTAGTTCTGCAGTAATAATCATTTAAATTCATCTGAAAAATTACGTTAGACAAATATTATTTCAGTTATCAAATATCTAACAGCAAAAGTCTAATAATCTCACACCTCTTTCCAATTCAAATATAAAATTGTGAAAAATCGAACATGAAGTTTTAAATGGATTGATTGCTTAGTGAAGGTGATTAATTCTATTAAGTTAATTAACACAAAATTGGATTTTTGAACGTCTTCAAAGATTTGTAGGCGCGGCAATAACTTGATAACAAGATTGCTAATTAAATTATCCGAAAATGTTTAAGACAAAAATTTGTGTGACCGATTCTATTAAAATCATTAAAGCAAACTTGTGTCTCAAGAGATATTAAAAAAATATATCCAGAAGTTGAAAATTGATAAATTTATTGCTGAAAGTTTCCTCGTAATCTCAAATTGCTCAAAACTTTCCCAAAAAAACTTTACCTGTGGGGAAAGGCAACAAAAGTTGTGAGTTATATCGGCTGTAAGCAACTATGACAATAAAGTGAAATCGGAATGAACAATACTTGTAATTTTCAAACGATCGATAAAATTAAATGAAGCCGATAAATAACAAAAAGATACTCGCTCCGCTTTTGATGAAAATTTGAATAAAGCAAACATGAATTTGCTTGCGTTCGCATCATACAAATGAAACGCCTTCGCAGTTTGCGTTCTTCCTTGTCATTTGTAATTGAAGTTGTTTTATCTAACCTTTGAGAGCGAAACGAATTTATGTGTTACATATTTAGCCAATTTTAATTATACATTCAGTTGAGATTTAGGCATCATAATTCGTCTTGTTTAGAACTGTACATACAACCCAATTGGGAAAACTTTTGAACTAAATGCAATCATAATTAAGTCGAAAGTGGAAAGCTTTACGGCACACAAAACGAAAAAGTTGAGAACACGTTGTTATGGACTTAATGAAACGTTACTGCTGTTAAAAAACTCCATCGCCCATTATGCCGCTCTCCATAATGTTTTTTCTATATGAAATAGTAAAACTTTTTATCAGGTTCAGTTTTCTTAACTTAGAAGCTTAATCTAACGCGGGCTTACTTTTCAATTTGTTACGTTTTTAGAAAAATATCTAGGGAAAAAGACATTTAAAAAATGAATACACAGAATTTTTTATTCTGTTTAAGGTTCAGAATTTTGTGAACCTCTTGTATGCACGTGAACTAGGAGTTACTAAATTGTCTAGTATCTTGAATGGAACTGAACTGACTAAAGTTTAAGTTTTTACAGTTGTTAAATGGTGCAGTTTCCTGAAACTTGTTGTTGTATTCGTGATTCAAAATCGCCCAAAAATAATAACTCCGTTCCAATGGTTTCATGCGTAATAAACAGATAAAAAGTTTGTTTCCAACTTTCCACTTAATATGCTCAGTTTGTAGGGAAATCTATAAAGTAACTATAAAGTGTTCAATCTGAGGACATATCATCATTATGAACAGCTTCCAGCGGACTTGATTTAGGTCCTATCCAATTTCGGCAGTAAACTTGCTCTTCCATATTAAACTTTACTGAAAGCATTCTCACCACAATAACGTTCAATAGATGCAAATTTATCGAGCTCACCTTGTTACCAAAACATGATGGGTTCGTTCATGTCATCTGGCAAAATTCTAGCTTTTCTAAGAAACGCAGATTAATCTATATACTAATTTTAATTAAATGATTAGCGTATGAAAAGAATACAGCTTGAACGAAATTAAATTCGGGCGGAAAAGTTCCGTAAAGTTGTAACCGGGATTCTTGCTTCAAAGATTAATTTTATCTGCGGTCGGAGGAATTTTTAATATAATTGCAGTGGAAGTCTGGAAATGTGTTCATCGGATTTCATAATATGATATGTCCGATTACGAAGCCGGCAAAGATGCGAGCGATTTGTTGTGATAGATTTCTGATTCTCCCTGAGTTATGAAATAACGGTTTCGCACAGCTTACATTTGGCCAAATCTCGACCTGATTGTTTTTCGAGTGGAATGACAGTTCAAAATATAATCTGCAATTGTATTTATTTAGGCGAAGCAGGAGCGGATCCCCAAAAAACAAAGTAAATCGCATTAGCAAATGGGCATGCAGGTCCCTCTCTCCGAATTCAATAAGTTAAATTAGAAAAAGGTCGGAGTAGGGCTTATCTCATTCGCAAATAAGCGCACTAGTAAATCCTTTACCATTTTGTGTCTTGTAATAGGTGCAATCTGTCCTAATCCGGGATTATCTTAGCTGCACAACCTCCACTCTAACATCATTAAAATCGATTAGATTTAGATGTTGAATGTTGGTATAAAAAGCTTATTCCGCATCTTTACGAGCGTGCAGCTATCGTCGCTGCTCGTTCGCCTTTCACCAGACTTATCTTTATGATTGAACATGTTGGAAGAATTCAAATTCGCATATCAATGTGTCTTTTATAGGCTCTCAAACTGGAAGTATTAAGTAATCAAAAGTTCCCCAGCTAAACGGTCCTTTGTTAGAAAATTCATAAATTATTCCAAGCGAAAAGAAATTTGTCAAATGAACCTAAGCAGGAAACCGACAAGTGTTTAAATGCACTCAACTTGCTCGCAAATTAATTAGCCCACTACAACTGAAGCCCGATTCCAATAAACCTCATTTAACAATGAACAGGTCACTGACAGTCAACTATTATTCCTATCCGAAAGTTCGGCTAACATCACCATTTTACATACACACGAGAATGAGGAACAATAGGTTTGTATGTATTATCGTTCGTTCCATGTCAGTGCATGCCACAGGCGATATAGGCAGATTTTTTCAGTTGCTTCAAATGACAGGACTAATTTGTAACCACGTGCCCTAATGGCAATTCTTTTTGGTCGATAAAAACTACATGCATCAAGTAGTAGGTAAATAAATATGTTTCCATCATTATCCTAAATGAAACATCAATATTTCCTAATACATTTTGGTTTTCTGAAATGTCCAACAAAGTTTTTGCATAAAAAGGTCATTAGATAATAAAAAAAGCTCCTAATTTTTTACAAGCACCCTACATTACTCAAACTGCCCGATTTTAGTGCCTGATCATTTGCAAATTACAAACGTAACAGTTGTTATGTTATTAAAACAAAAAAATATTTTTCATTCAAATAAATTATTAATGTTAATAAAGGGATAATTTACAAAATAACTTTCTTCGTATGGATTACTTTTTAAAAAAAAAATTCTTTTTTGTTTGGACTGGAATCATTTAAGCATTGGGCTGCTATGAATCTGTATCTAGCCTTTCATATTATGACATTTGTGATAGCTGTAGTATGAATTATGCAGAATATTAAATAACAGTAAACAATAAATTACATAAATTATGCTTCCAATGACGCTGTCAGGCGAATTAAACCAGTTAAACATAGTGGTTAGCTTTTTGTCTGTTTCCAGCTGCTCATTCTGCATGAGTCCTATCGCCTGAAGCATATTTAAATTGTCACAGAAACTAACTAAACATCAAATAAGTCAATTGTCCTAAAAACTGTTCTAGAAAAGTTGCAATGTATTCAAAAGGAATTGAAATAAAGTTTCTAATCCTCCGAGCTCTGGTGACCCCAAAAAGCGCCTTTTTGAACATTTCCTTTGCCATTTGTCAATGTCCAAAAAGCTCTAACAGGATTATTCATCAATTTTTGAAATTAGTTTTGCGACTGTGTTTTATTTGGAAGTTACTAGGTGTATGCAAATGCTGAAAGTTTTACTCTATGCATATGTGCTTTTACGGGTTTACATGCTTTTAAATCAACTCATAATTATTTATGAATGAGAGTATGGTGTGAATAATTTTGTTGGATGTTTAATTAATTTAGTAGATATCTTGTTTGTTTCATTTGATGTAATTTATAGATGTGATTATTTTTAGTGTTAGATTTAATCTTTCCTCAATGAATAAAATAAAATCGTAGACTTATCGTCGTTTATATTCAAAGCACGTAGAATTTCGAATTGACAGAAAGTGGATTGAAATTTAATGCGTTTCTCTCGCTCTGCACAAATAAAAGATCGCGTACTCATATGTTGGTTTGTTTTTCAAGTGGTCTTGACCTATCGGTACAAAACAGATAAATCCATTTAACGTGACCGTATTTCTCGATAGGTACAATTTATGTAAATGCTGGTGGCATTTCGATTTAAGCAAAATATATTTCTAGGAGTAAAAAATGTCTGCACATTTTCGGTTAGGGGAAGCTTGTTAATTTGTGAGGGCAAGATTAGGGTGTAATCAATCTTGCTGAAGCAACACTAAAATTTACCTCTTTTGATTTACGACTATCGATTATTGGCCAACTTAATAAAGCCCTTATGTCGATAGGTAAATATTCTCTGGAACAAGAACCTCGACAACAGATTAATATCAACTTACTCATATAAAAGGATCATTCAATTTGCTTTATCTGTCGAGGCCATAAAAATATTTTCACTGGAGTAATTTTTCCATTGGCAAATAAACCTGGATTTCTGACGTTAAGTTATAATTTACGATCTGCGGAAAATCATCTTGTAGAAGAAATTTCATTACAAGGATTTTTCAGTATTAGTTTCCTACAACAAATTGATTCACGTCTCCGACCAATTCCCCAACTGAAAAATTGGAAATAAAAAACATCTACGACTCCTTCACATTCCACAATATTATTGCGAATATTTTACAGCCTTGGACCGAATTAAAATTCAGGACAAAATCTCTTGGTGACCGGATACGACCGCTTGTTGTAATCGTGAGCCATATGTCACATGCTCTGCAATACATTAACATTCCTCGAGATCAATAAGGTTCTTACTGTCTTTCTAATTGAAAATTAAAGAAACTTCTCCGTTTTAAGTGCTACTTTAGAGTTTATCATTGAGGTCGTAAAAGTATACAACAGCTCGAGATAGAAAATGTAAATCGATTAGCAATGTTTCAGAACATCATTTTATACACATTATGCTGATATCGCGGAATTAGTTTAAAAGCTTCTTGGCACGTGTTTCTCGAATTAACTACAATACTTTTAAACCGTTAAAATCCTACTCCTACCTCACATGATGCTGTATCTCCTACATTACGTTATCTCCGAGCTCACCTGAAACAAGAAAAACCAATAAATCAAGCAACTATCTGGAAATTGTCAAAACGTCATATTAAAATAGAGCTAAAACCAGCCAATAAGCCTTCTCCTTATCCTGAAAATATATGCCGGGCGTCGTGTAAAGGGGTTTAGTGCATTCGATATGATCATCAAACTGTCACTATCAACCAAAACGGCACCTAACCTAAATACACACATTTTATTGGCTTTGAAAGCCCATCAATCGGCCCTTTAAAACCCGAAACCACACACTGAGGATACGGCGCAACTGCAAACAAATAAGGTCGTGTCAACACTTCGACCAAATATAACTAGTAAGGCCCCTTCAGCACACAACAATATTTTTGAGGTTTTTGGTCCGTTTTTAAAGGTTATTCAAGCGAACATTTCAATGACTTTAATTCAATTTTGATGTTTTTAAGGTAATTTTTAAAAAATAACATTTTTAAAGACTTTCTTCCAATTTTAAAGGATTCGGCTCATGGAGCTATGCTAAATTTCAAGGCATGTCGTTTCTAAGTTTGCACTAAATGGGCCTGTTAAGCACACAACACTTTTTTAGGGATTCTGCCCTCTTTATAAAACTTATTAAGAAAAAGTTACAATGGCAAGATGTTTCAGCTTTCGGCCTATTTTCAAGATATTTTTTTAAGTTTAAATTTGCCTTCGTCTTATAGAGCTGTGATGAATCTCGAGGCAAAACATATGCCAGTGGCAACAAATAAGTTAATAAATAGACTGTTAATGCAATCAAATTTTGTAATGTAATAGATGCATTAGCTAACTACCCCACAATAGAAGTGAAAACAAATAAATAGTTAAAAATAACATAAATATTTTATTTCCTATAAAATAATACATACTCTAAAATCCAAACAGGTAACTAAAAAAGTACATTTTTAAAAGCAGTATCATAATATACAGGGTGAGTCAATAGTGGGTTATTTCTGATTTTTGTTAAAAATGCAACCAATAATACAAGAATAATACTGATTCCAGCTGACCAGATCGGTAATCGTTAAAAAATTTAAAATTAATCCACGATTACATTGTTTTGGGTATTGTCAAGTTTGTCTCGATAGTTTTGCTAAAATTTCATTATGGACTATTACCTATTATTTAAAAGCTAAAAGACCAGTGTTGGTTCAATTAATTTTTAAATAAATCAAACGAAGTATCCAGTGAGAAGAACACATACACAAAAAAATTGAAATAAAAGTCTTTTCGTTTTTGAGATAAAAAATAATTGAAAATGCCATTAGTTTGATTCAATTTGTCAGATTTGTCACAAATGATTCAAGTATGGTTGTTTAGATATTGTCATACTTACAAGCACTAACAATTAATTCAACAATTAATAAATGACAATGACTGTGATCAGTAGCGTCGAATGTGTGTAGACAGGGGTTAATTTATCCACATTATTTTTGACCTAACAAAAGAGGTTTTCCGGATTTGTTGGACCTTTCTAATGACCCAGAATTTGTTTTGGCAGGTTATATCAAGACCCCCTGTATAATTCTTCTTTGATAAATCTACGAATATCATCTTTAAATGTTTGAAGATCGTTTTTACACACAGTCGTTTTTTTTTTAAATCAATTGGCAAATTGTTTCAACGTTGGCAACTCCATTTAAAATTAGTGGTCCAGGCTTCGTTCCCATGGCAATGTGGCAGGGTTCCAACATAATTTCAAAATTTTTGACACTGACAGTTGATTTAAAAAAAAAAAGAGGTATAAGTGAACATTGTTTCTGCCAACTTGTCGACAGATACTTTTATTTCATTTCCATTTGCGGGGTTAATAAATTGCGTTAAAAATCTTTCCTTCTGCTCTTCCATCATAATTCAGTGCTTTTTGAATTCAGCAGTCTGTCATAATAACCATAAAATACAGACACATAAAGAATGTTTTCCACATAAATAGATAAAAAGACTTCACACTTTTGGTTAACAAAAACTAATATTTTCTCAGTGACTAAAGGTTTTATTCAAGATCAAGCAATTAACACAAAAAGTTATCAAAAATTTACAATCAAAAATAAAAATGATCTTTGTAGATTGTGGGGAACACAGTCTGAAACAATTCAACATCTCATTTTTTTAGTTGCATCAGATTATAAAGTAACACGATAATGTAGCTAATAGTTATTTATTGTACAAGTGTTTTAGAAAGCATTTTAACACGAGGGCGTCAGCCCGAGTGTTTAACATTCTTAAGTGGATAGAATGCGACTAAAATACGAATGCAATACAACGTTTTATCCACAATCACCACATTAACAAAATGAAATTAATCAAAGTTAAATTTTAATTTTTTCATTATTTCACGACTTACTTTATTCCACTAGTGGACAATAGATCTCTTTAAATGCTTCATAAGTGTGGATAAAACTCCAATTATAATGTGATTGTGGACAAAACAATTAATTTTGAGTTATCTTTTAATTTGGGTTTGATTGAGATCAGATCACCTTATTATAAATAAAATCCTGACTCAATAATTTAGTTTTAACAAGTATAACCATAACTATAAATTGGAAAAACATGTATAACATAAAAAATATTTGGAACCTTGAAAAAGTCAAAATTGTCGACTTTCAACGCAAGACTAGGTAGTAGGTATAAGCGTGCAATGAGTATTTTTAATCACTCTTTGTTCTCGGT
This sequence comes from Tribolium freemani, assembly GCA_939628115.1. Classification (NCBI taxonomy): domain Eukaryota; kingdom Metazoa; phylum Arthropoda; class Insecta; order Coleoptera; family Tenebrionidae; genus Tribolium; species Tribolium freemani. The sequence continues at coordinate 9,048,644 of OW626785.1, read as the reverse complement.
TGTTAAGGCTTCAAAGTCGTTTTCTGATCCTGTCAATCGCAAAAGAAACCCACGCATTAATAGAAATAACTACCACTGCAAATAAACCGGAGAAGACTTAGATAAAACATGTTTTTCTGGTTATGATATCTGGTTGCAAGTCGAATGCTCACCATTATTTTCTATATTACTCTTGAATCTGCAAATTGATTATTGCCATCAGACTTGTCACAGGATACAAAACGAGATTGCCCGTCGTTCTCTCCTCATGAAAATCACAAAGAGGGTTGCTACCCCTGCCCGACTACTTTTAAATTAAAATGTTCAAGTTAATGTATTATTTATGGATGCTCATAAGACTTTTCTTTTTACCCATCACAAGAGCGAAACTTCAAGCGCTCGCGATTTTATTATTTTCAAAAATACCTGTATTAGATTCGCTCCGCATCAAGATACTTTGAAACTTGTTAAAAAGATAATAAAGAGACTATTTTCTATATAAATGTGTTGTTTTGTTCAGATGTACTCGTTTATTTGCAAATCTTGAATGGGTTTCCAGTTTATTCGAAATCGATTCTCTTTAAATTTAGCTCCTCGAAAAGGAATTAAAAACAACGAGTCTTTTATGCAAAACTTTCAGCTGCCAAAAACGCTTTTCACTACAAGCAATCAGGAATGAAATAAATTTATACATAAAAAGACAAATAAACTGGCTGGAACGCCAGATTCCAGTGCACATAAAACTCGAGGAAGGCTTCAGCCGCATCGCCAAATCGATATCCAAAAAGAGATCAATAATTTGTGAAAAGTTTTGGAAGAGACTTATCAACGTCATGAGCACGGAATTAATGACCGGTCAAGAGTGATTTAAACTGTCAGGATATAAGTGGCAAAGCGGCAACAAAAAACACGAATTTAAGCTCATGTGCGGGCTCGTCCGAGCGGATTAAATATCTTAATTATTCTGCAGTTTGTAACTTTATGATATCTGCAATAAGCGAGGTGTTAAATTCATTTGTAGTGCCGACATATCGCCTTACTAAGAGACAAAACCTACAACTGACCTGGAAGGTTGTAATATTATGTGGTGAGTCTTCCAGAGTTTGTACGCAACGCCATTCCCTTTGATACGGAATTGGAATATCACGGTTAAGTTATGACGGCGCTTGCCTTTGCAGATTACCTATAAAGAGCCAACCGGAGCTTCGGAATGCTCTTGATTACATTAGCGAAAATGCATTTTTGGGTCATAAACCCCGATGCAATATTCGCACATTAAAACATACATTAGTTACTAAAAATCTACATGAAAGAGTAAATTACGAATGGACAAAATAAACACGGAGACACTTTTGGCAACTGGATATTTCAATTAGCTTTATGAAATATTAATGACGTCGTTTTAGCGGAAAAAGCACGTAAAGTTTTTCGTCCATTTTGTTAGAATGGTGGATTAACAACGGGAGAATATTTTGTACTCGTGCAATCCTGGAGTAAGCCCGGATTACAAGTTGAAAAAAACACATTTCACTCAAGTCGCTAGATTTTTCCTGTCAAAAAATAACTCCTTCAAGAAAACCATTTCCAGGACGAATCGAATATAGATAGAAAAACGTGGACTGCGAATCGTGACCTACGTTGAAGTAATTCTATCTCGGAAAAGTTTCACCAAATGTAATGAAATAATGACACGTGGAGCGTTATCCCAATGTTCCCAAATTGTTTTGCGTAGGTATTTCATTTTAATAAAAACAAACATTTTATTAAAAAGGCAGCAATAACGTAATTACAGTCTCTGAAAGATAAATAAGGTATTAACTGTTACAAACTCTTGAAATATTTTTATTTTATTCAAAATACCTACAAATTAAATTTTAGATTTTAAAAAATGCAAATGACAGTTCAATGTTAAGAAACACATTTTTTTTCTAAAAAAGCGCTTCTGGAAGAATTTTGCTTCAGTAGGTATATACAAAGTGCTCAAAAATGGTTGTTCATCAAGTTGATTATGGAATACAAATTCAATGTGCCCCTTCGTCCAAATGACTATTGGGGTTTCTTTCTTAAATGTTTGAATTATCTTTTTACTCACTTTTTGCATTTTTCGGCAAAGTCATTTCAAGTGTAGGGTTTGTCTTGATTTGTGTTTTATATTTCCGTCATCTTTGTTGTTGTGCATTCTTTCGTTTTTAGATTCGAAAGCCTTTTAGCATTATTTTGACGAACTGTCACTTTGACGGCATTCACAATTTAAATTACGCGGCACATTACGTTTAAAATTCATAGGTGATGGACAACCATTTTTGAACACATTGTAGCTCGATATACAGATAGTTAAGCATACAAATCAATGGATTTTTTTATTTTAAATGTTTTTTTTTTCAATAATTTAAGCTTATTTATTTATCCACAATCACATTATAATTGGAGTTTTATCCACACTTATGAAGTATACAGGCTGCTCAAAAAATGGCGCACCAACTCCGTGGTACGTTGTTGAGAAACATGTGTAGATTACGGGAAAAATCTTGAATAAATTCCTAGTCATATTTTAAAAAATCTGGAGCTACAAACTTATTTTGTTAACTTCTTCAGTTTTCGTTATTTTTTTATGTTTCACACTAAGTAATCGTTCCGTAACAAAACGATGAATAATTATTTTTAAATTTACTATCAGACTTTAGCAGTTTGTTGAATTTAAAACAATTAAAATTCATCAAAGAAAAACAAAATTTGTAGATGTGCCAACACTGGGATAATTTCCTAGGAAACCGTTTCAAATTTAATTTATTTTTATTGTTGATCAAATTCTATTGCGATCAGGACTCTTAGACAACGTTGCCACATATCATTTATTTAAAATTTGTTATTTATCAATAATTTTAATACAAAGAATTTATTTACTATTTCTACCTTTATATGTAAGCAATTCTCTACCATACTATTGAGTTGGTGCGCCACTTTTTGAGCTCCCGGTATAAAGTGACCTAGTGGAATAAAGTAACTTTATACCACTCACATTATCCACTAGTGGAATAAAGTAACTTTATTTCACTAGTGAAATAATGAAAAAAGATCAGACTTATATCAACCGTTTCTATTTTGTTAATGTGGTGATTGTGGATAAAACCTTGTATTGCATTCGTGTTTTAGTCGCATTTTATCCACTTAAGAATATTAAACACTCGGGCTGACGCCCTCGTGTTTAAACATTCTTGCGTGGGCAAAATGCTGTCTAAAACACTTATACAATAAATAACTATTATTTATTATTTCTTTTTTGTTGAGGTGTAAATAATTACACCATTTTTTAGACTTACGCGATTCTTTACTTTATTTGTTTTTTTTTGAGGCCTGCTCCTGTCACAAAATGCACCATTCATTTCAATAATAAGGTTGAATACGATTTCAGTTTTATATAATTATTAACAAAACTGTATTCCTTAATTATTACAATATGTATTAAACATGATTGACATTAATTATTTTCGAACCGACTTATATAAATAAATTAAATATGAATTATTACCAATATATCAATCATAACAATTATTTTCGTAATTAATTAAGGAAAAACCCACTTTGCAATGCAATCATTGTATTTCTACTTTGCCTCAAACATTTAAATTTTTATGGTTTAATAATACTAAACTTTTAATCAAAATTCTGGAAAAATCTTGCTCAGAAAATAAAGTAGGATAGTCGTTTCATAGATTCATACGTCGAAAATAAAAACAAAACCCTGCTTTCATTTCCCATTATTTTCGTGAAAAGAGTAAACGAGCAAGTCGGCGTTAACATCAGAGTTATTTATATTATAAAATTAAGAAAATTTATGTGTACGTTGTGAAGCAGCCATAAAAACGGAAGATGTAATAGATTATGACCTCTTCCAGTGTCAGAGTTAACTGCTTCTATAAAACAAAAGTTTTAAGTCATATCCGGAGCGCAGAAACCGAACTGTTGTTGAACAAAAGATAGCAATTCTGGAAGCGGAAATAGCGTTGCATTAGTACCAGTTCCGTTCTCACCGGTAAACCAACATGAGATAGCAACATTGCTTTCAGATACATCTTGCAAAAACAGAGCGAGGGTCCTCGGAATTATTTCCCGCAGCTGATGACCCCTCTTTCCGATTTAGCCCGAATAAAAACTGCATTGAAAAAGGAATTTTCAAAGTTATTTAAATAAATAATAGCTCCAATTTAAAGACAATGAAAGTGGAATAACCGGACTAAAATTTTCTCGGTTCTGGATCTTTTGTGCTGAAATGAATAATACTCTAGAAGATTGAGGCGGTAGATAATATTCTGATCTAAACCCGGGTGGTGAAGCTTTTATTGAACATTTGAAAAGCATATTTACCTAGTAAGAGCGTAAGCGGACGTTAGGCCTCTTTCAGGGATTAATTAATGCTGGAATAAATGTATTGTTTATGTCTACAAACGAATTACTGCAAATAGCTGAGTGATGCGCAAGTTTACAACTTTCGTTTTGTTGAAAGTGTTTGGTAAAGTAAATCAATCGAGGGAAAAAATAAATGAAAAATTGCTGAGCTGTGTGCTATTGCCTTCAATGGACCATTGTCGGTCTAAGCGACAGAGCTTTGTCAAACTTTCGATTAATCACTGATCCGATTGGGTCAACTGACGTTATTTTATTGTTTCAACCAGTCGAAGATGCGTTTAAAACAGATTGCAATAATTGAAATTAGCATCTTTCTGATAACGTATTACGGCTTGTAACTGAAGATAATCCGCCTCTTTTGCGTTACTTAAAACTTTTCCTTCCGACTAATAGGAATTTTCATCTTTTAAAACAATGATATCTTGGGTGGCTGTTCTTAATATATGCCATCAAGTTTGAAAATAAGGTTTGGAAAAGTTCCAAACTTCCGCAGGGATAAACACACAAAAAATTGGTGTATTTCTGCAACACCTGTGGGATAATATTATTGACAGTGTTGTTGCACCAAACAAGAGAATAAATACAATAATTAATTCATAGTTTCCGTGTGACGAGAGGAAAAAGTAAGTTTGTTTAGTAGTTTCCTTGCTATAAATAGAGGCACGTTAAAGCAGAACTATTAAACAATAAGCATGACTTTGTAAACTAGAAGTAGTCAAACAATAGAAAATGAAGCAAATAAACTTAACTGAACGCAATACGACCTCTGCTTCAGCACCCTCACTCTCTTTAGATTGAATCACGACGATAAACAATGGACCTAAAAACTGACATAATTAGCGAGGAACAAGGAATAGGTGGAGTAATTATTTAATTATTACATTAGACAGGCACTGCCGCAGAACCGAGATTTCCGAGCTGCAGCATTATCTGCCTTTGTAGAAAGGCATTCATACCCGTCTTTTGTCAGCAAGTTGATCGGATTCACCTTTTGTAAAAAAGAAGGGAAGCTTATGACTAAGACTACTGCCAAAGCGATGTTAAAGAATTGACGGGCATCATATTAGAGTATATCATTGAGGGAATTTAAATTTTTCGCGTGTGTTCGTCAACCTTCTCCTTGGAATCCCTTGGAGAAACGAGTACAATGCACCGGACGCTTGTATGCAATCACCTGCTACACCCTTCCGTCCCGGGGGAGCGGGTTCACATTAACAATAGCCACTAGTGTTAGCGGGAGATGAGAGCTCTTTGCAGACACTGTCCGAAGGAAGAGATTATGTGGCGGTCTATTCTATGTGATATACTCTTCCTAAGCAAAGCTAATGCACGATTAATTATGGAGCCTTCGGGAGAAAATAAAGGAACATAAAGACAAAACTAAAAAGGTGAGTATTAAATTATAGAGACAGACTAATGAAACTAAACTTTCTATTTTAATTTTGTTTATACACCGTCAATAATATTAATTTTAAAATTCAAGAACTTTTTTGAAAAAAAAACACATTTAACTTAAACAACAAAATACTATTATATAAGGTGTTTCACATAAGTTTACAAGGCCTGCGCCTAATATACGCACCCAAATATACGAAAGTCAATAATTTTTTCAAAGGGTGAACAAACTAGAGAAGACTATCTAATTTTTCAAAATTTGTAATCAAGTTCGTTATAGGAATATGTATTCTTGGTGGCATTTTATAGGCGCAAGCCTGATAAAATTATGTGAAACACCCTGTATATCTACATGTTATAAATATACCAACTGCAATAAATTAGAAATGGAATACTTGTGACATTTTGTTTAAACTGTTAGTTTATGTTTTAGTAAGTTTTTCCGAACACCTTCAGAACACTTACATTGGGGCTTTTGCTCTTCTACTATTTCTAAACTAAATGGTTCCATGATATACCGTGGTCACATCTATTTTTGCAAAAAAACTGCTTCAAAAAGAGCAAATGATATTAAAACCAAGAACTACATCTGCTACTCCTCATAAAGCATTGGTTGTTTTATTTCGCAAATTGTGGCTTGCGGAGCTATAGTTATCTAAAAACAAGTCAATTATTTTTAATATTTATACACAGTTTTCCATAAGAAGAGGGTTGATAAACCTTGTCCGATCTTACGAAATTGTGATCATTTATACTATACGTGTTCTGTTTTTGTTGAACCTACCAAGACGTCGCCGTCGTGCTTTTTGACACAAATTTTTTTTCGTATGTTAACGTCACAACAAAAAAACAACAAAAATATCTCTTTCCATTGTCAAGTTATATGTCTCAGATGTTGCACATATACTTATATTTTGAGTGAATTAATAATGGAAAAGTTTCATTGACTCTGTACTTCTTCAAGATTTGCAGCGTCTTTTATCAGTCTTATCACTAAAAAATATTTTTTCTGTTGTGCATACAAGATTTGCCAAACCAAGGGCTTTAAACAAAACGCAAGTGTTTGTCGACTAAATGTATCGCACAGTAGAAATTAATACTGCGGTGGTTGTGTTATTTATTGAGGAGGGAAGACTAGACAAATAAATTATCAACCTCTGAGTAGATACTTATGTTATCTCATTCAAGAAGAACCCCCACTGTTTTTAATCAGAATGTTTTGACCTTTATTGTGGTGTGTGAAACAACAAATGAGACAACGCGAGCATTTTATGTCATTTAGGTGAAAATTATGCTTTCCAACTTCCGCTAAATGTAAAACATATGTAATAACTTATGTGTTTAAAATACCTCAGGAACTGTATAATTATACATAAATAACGACTTTGTAATAATTATAACTGTATTTCCTATGATAATGGCAATTTGCAAGTCACTGAATCGTTTAAGTAACAACTAATTGACGCTACTACTATTTGTTTTGTAAACACCAGCACAATCAAACATTTACTTGAGAAGGAAGAAAAAGGTATGAATATGATTTATTTATTGCTGGGTACTAGTCCACTATTCCGATTTTATCACTTGCAAGCTTTATCGGGCTAATGTTTTTCAATTTAGTGTGACATCCTGAAAAAATAAATTTTGCTTGTTTCGGCGTTTGTGGAAGTGCTTAGCATGAGTGATGAGTGTGTGAAAAGTGTGGGTTAGGAGAATGCCTGCCACTATATCATCGGGTAGTTCCGCTGACATGTTGAACTATTGATATATACAGCAGTAGATGAACAGGGGATTGTTGTTGTTTCGAGTTAAGTTACAGTATCGAGACCCCTCCCTAGCGATCATCAAACCAAAAGGGGGATTCTGAACAATTTATTCCCTAGGGAGGTCGTCCTTGTTTCCACTTTCGATGCCATTATAGAGGAATGCGGCCGTAATATATTCCGCTTAAGCGAGGATCTTATCAACATATGCAATATCGTTCAGAGTACATGAATCACTCTTATATTGATTTCGCTCTCTCAAAAAAGAAATATTGTTTCCATCAAGCGCATTTTCATTGCATTAGCGACATATGTCGAAAGTCAACGAATAAACAAAATAAAATTTACAAACAGCATTTTCGCATTAGCTCGGTAGATGATGCCACCCCGCATCCAATCGAAGTCTAATCTAATTTGTATTTTTGTCGAGTTTAATTTTGTTGTAAACATTTTCCATTCGAAAATGTTTATAAGCTCGGATCAAACCACGTCCGTAAAAGCCCCTGTGTGGTTACGCTTCTTTTCAACGTTTAATTGAATTGCCAAACGGCTCTGAAAAGCTCTAGTTCGGTAAAGATCCTTCCTGCGTCTTTTATTTGGAATACCTACCTACCTGAAAAATTCGCATGGACATGGGCCATTCACAAAGTCATCACATTAAAAAATAAATCACATTTTCCCAACCCTTAATTTACTCAATAAGCAATGAAAAATTCGAAATAAATTGGGACATCTGATAAAACAAACATTTGTTTACCACGGCAGGGGAAACATAAACATGAAGATGTATGTATGTCGCATCGCTATAAGGACGAAATTGTGTTAGCGAGCTCCCTGGTGAGAAACATGAAAAAATTTAGTCAAACAAAATTGCAAAAACCCGAACACTCCTATTCGACAGCATGAAATACATCGACCAAACAATAGATGGTCTGATTACGCTGCGGACATTCCACTCTTGTCATCTATTAATTCTACTAGACCTATTCAAGTTAACAGGAAGAACTCAAAAAGAGGAAGCCCAAAATATTCTCTCTAAAATATATGACTTCTTTCAATGCCACTCATTTCCGAAACAGATTCAGATAACTTGGATGAATGGATGCTGGGTAATTTTTTTAAAATATATGTGAACCCGACTTTTGCATGGCATACATAAATTAGAAGGCATAAAAATATGTTTCACAAACGTTTGTAAATGAAACAGTCGTTTTGATTCAATAATTAGCATAAATTTATAGTTATGTGGAGATAAAGCTTAATGACACTAATGCATTTATATCTCTAATTGAAGCAATAAAAATGTTATAACCTGAATTAAAATAAATATTTTTTTTAAATATTATGCAGATATTGTCCCGGTTAGCAATCAAATTGTTAACAACAAAAGTTATGTGAGACATAAAATCAAGCTTAATTAATTTAAAATAAAAATGTAATAGTGCTCTTGGGTGTTTATTTTTCATTTTAAAAAATATCAGAAGAATTAAATCAACATACTCAGAGCAAAGTGTGTTAGAACTAATCAAAATCACGAGAAATTAGTTTGTTTTTATACCAGGCAAAATTCCGTATAGGTGCATACTTGTTTGTAAATAAATGACTCTTTGTATACGAAAACAGTCAAATGTCCAGTTCGCAAATTTATGTTAGCTTTTAAATAATGTTATTAGCTTTTAGTGGAACCACGAAGAGAATTTCCAGTTTTATAACAGCAATTAAAGTGCCAGCGGAAGATGTATAATTCTCGTACAAAATAATTAGCCCTTTGTACTTCTCCCATTTATTTACCTGATCATTTTAAAAGCCCGAAATATTTATAAACGAATGTATCCCAGAAAGGTATTAGATATTTACTCGTTGTAGATCCGAAACCCTCAAACAATTCACTTTAATTTCTGGTAACTTTTCTAATGAAACAGATAAGGATAAAAAGCGTTATTGTTCGCTTTGGCCACCTACTGCTATTTAATTTTTCAAATGAAATTGTTCACGTATAAAATTGCAAATGCTTCTTTTTTACCATAAATTAAAAAACTTCTTTTATTAAAATTTTTATCAAAGCGAAACGGCAGGCAATTCTTGGAGTTTTGATATGGTACTCGAAAAAGTAATTAAATGAATACAAGAATCAATCTTACTTTTAATTTTGTGTTGAAAGTTTGCTCGCAAGCGCTATCACTATTCATAAACAAAAGCAACACATTTAAGGGGTGTATAAAGTCTAGGGATAGTTTAGATTAGATGCATAAATTCCCGTAATTAAAACGTCCGTTTGAAGAGGTTTTGTTCATTACCAAGTAAATGCGAGCATCGGGCAAAAGGAAAATCCGATGCAACGGCAGCAATACCGTCTACCCCATCTGAATATCTTATCGAAAGCAAGGAGCAAAGGGGTTGATACACTCAGCATTATGACACCTACCAACATATCTAAAGCCTACTCATCGCGTTTGCTATTATACACAAATTGTAAACTCTACGCTCTGGTGGAACTTCAAACGGTGTTTCATGAAACACCTCCGTCTCTGCACTCTTCAAATCAACTCCCTGAAGCTCCACATATGTTGTAATAGCATTTCTCTTTATGCCAGCTCCCATACAAACACAAAACATTCGATCTTTTGTGAATTATTGGGAAAATAAAAGTCAGGGAATAACAACAGCGTATTAAAACGATATCAATAGGATTTTGCAATTTCGATACAATAGTTACACTAAATGAAAAATCGATTACCATAAGAATCTCGACTGAATTCATTTAAAAAATGCATTGACTTCCTCTAGTTTCTTTAGCAATTCGGCCTTGTTTATCGCTTCTGAAAGGAATTACTTTCATCAAAGACCATTGAATGGCCGCAAATCACACCCAGGGTAAATGAAACTAATACAATATAATAATCATGCTGCTTTTGTAAGTCTGAGGCCAACATACTTTAAACAATGCACCTAATTAACACTATTATTGTTATTAGAGATAAAACTGCAGATAAATAATTTCATTATTTGTTTAGCTACAAGCACGTGAATTTGAAAAACCGAACCGATGAGAAAATTATGTGAAGAATTTTATTTGACGTTGATTTTATTAATTTTTATTAATATCATATTAAACGATTCATGTTATTGAGATTTTTTTTTCTTTTTTTTTTCTTAATCACTTTTTTGGTTTTGTTTATCTGGGCCCCAAATTGATGAGAAATAATAATCAATAATAAATCAGTAATATGTTGTTTTTGACAGAGGCTCTATTACCTATACCTTTTCCAACTGTATTTCAGCAATTCAGATTTAAACTTAGACTACGGAATACTACGAAAAATCGAAGCTATTTGTTCTTGATTATCCTGACGTTTCTTTGCTTAGCTTATGTAAAAGCTTTATTTTAAAATGGAAAAACATCATCATGCATTTTGATTTTACTATGTATACATGTGATGTTTTCTTAAATTTTTACTACACTAAATTACATCTGATCTTTTCCTAAACACAGTTGGAAAAAGTGAAATATGAGTTAGAAGTTACTCTTTCTCAAATGCAATTATTTACTGCATCTGAATTACCAAAAATGTTTTCTCAAATCTAAATTAACCCGAAATTCTATTACCATTTTCTGAAATACTATTAACTGACCTAAATAACTAGTGATGTTTTCTTAAAATACTTTGTTACAGTTAACCTTTTCTGAAATACATGCTACTAATCTGAAGTAAATGACGGTCTAAATTAATTAAATTAAATTCAAATTTGAAAGTTAGAGGGCTGTATCGCTTCGTGAATTTTCAACTTCAATCGTTTAATTGTTGCTCAAAATGTTGCCCTCTGCTACCTACACAAGTTTGAATTTGTACCCAAAATTATTGGCGGTTGCTCTTGATTTCTACCCTTTGACTAATATGAGAATTTTAACCAATCCTTTTCAACACTTTAATTTTATTTTGAGGATATGTGGGTGTTCCTGCTTTTGACTTTTTCCATGGTGGTCAGTTTTCGCTTAAGCCCCTTGAAAATTGTATCAGCAAGAGCTCTCCTGTGTGAAAAACGTAGGTTGTATAAACGGGCAGCAACAGAAGCATTGACTTTCAATTTATTTTTAAATAATGTGATACGTAACCACGTCAGCTTTGTAATTGTATTTTGGGTTGCATCTTAAATCCCAGCAGGCTCATTACCACCAATGAAACAACCTGTATAAAGATTACTTGTTTAGTAGTTTTAAAGTGTATAATAAACACAAAAAAATGAAGGTACATCTTGCTTTATAGCAATTTGTTCAAGAAACCTGTTTTGACAACATGAAAAATCGTAGTATATAGAACTTTGAGATATACCGTACACGAAAGGTCATACTCGTATGATTTATCAATAACAAAACGACCTGTCAGAAAATAACTTTAAACTTGCGAACTTTGATTTTGTGTGTAGCTCTTGAACTTTCGGATGAAAAACTTGGGAGTAACGACAAGCCAATGCATGAAATATTAACGCAATTTCGCAGTAAAACTTAAAATTTGATACAAAAACGTTGTCAAAAACCATAAAGAAAATAGAATCAAGCTGAACTTGATTCGACTTTCCATTGAAGCCATAAAGATGAATTCTTCCGCGACACACAGACGTCTGTAGATATCGAGTATATAACTCAATAGGCGACGGTGGAACCCTCTAATGCCATCAAGCCAGGCCCGTAATACGGTTTGCAATTATCTCAGGAAATTGAGAATCTTATCTGCTTCATTATGGCAGAGACATTATTCAAAATACGCGGCCGACCGTAGGAAAGGAGCTGCGCAACCGATAATGACGCTAAATTGCCGGGCCAGACAATATGCGAAATGCGACATTCACTTCAACATTCTCAACGATGCAATTAAAATACTCTAATGAAATATTGGAGATAATGGCAATAATCGCACGAGAAACCGATATTCCGACCGATTCCAGGTCAAATGAAAAATTTCCAAAGTCGTTGTCTACATCCATTATCAACCAACCCTACCAAATTAATTCCAAGCAAAAATCTTCAAAATGTGCTCGCTAAATTGAAGTCATTGCCCTCATGCACGACGAAACTTTTTATTAACACTAATATTCGACTTTCACAAGATTTCATTTTTTAAAAAGCCTGCTCACAAAATGAATGTGGCTGGAAAATTGCACGCCCTCAGCAGTACATTCAAAAAAGTAAATACTATGAAGCAATTACTTTTTTTTTAAATTACATTATATTAACACACGGGTGCCTTCACAAAATATATTATCCTGTTTTCCCTTATTTTAGAAATCTTTGTGTAAATATTTGAAGAGACCACGGATTAAAAAAATTAGTAGCTCGGCTCCAACACACCGAAAGAAACAACATAAAGTGGGCACGCAATTTGGAATTTCTAATTATCTCATGAAACATCATTACATGAACCAATCCCATGGCTTGAGCAAATTTTGGCAGAAAATCATTTCTCCTAAGCCCAACAAAAGGAGCGGATTTAACAGTGTTATGTATTTTCAAGCTTTTTCGTAAAATATTTACGTTTCAAACTAAGACAGAAAGAATTTAGCTAATCATAAAATCATGTTTTTGTGCGAGAGCAAAGAAATTGCTGTTCGAAATTCGACTTTGATTTTATCAACTTTTTGTTCCAACAACGAGCTCATCGCTCGTACTGGACAATAGTGATCTAAATTGTTTCTTTTTGTTCGATTTAGTTTCTTTATTACGGACGATCAACGTTTATTGGCATTCTCTGTTTGTCGCACAAATAATTATTGTAGGAGATTACTTCACATCACTCTGAAGCGAAACAAATCTTTTCCTTCGGGAGAAAAGGAAAATACACATTTACATTTATATACGAAAAAGACAAGTTCAAGTTAAAGGAATAAAAAGAATGGGTTTGAAGTAAGTCGAGGCAAAAATCTCTTGTAATAGAAATAGAGAGAAAAATCTAGGTTTCAGAAGCGCTTCTTGCAGCGAAGGTATAAACAAGCGGGTGCTTGCCTTGCACTGAGCCTTTGTTATTGGCATTCCTTTTTTCAATCAGTGCTTTAGACGTTTGATAACCTGTGATGGCCGCTCGAGAGGCGATCCTTTCCCGCTGGGTGTTGTCGATATTGCAAGACGACTAAAAGAATTGATACTAGGGATTTACAATGTTTTGCTTTCAGATTTAAACTAAACGTGAATCCGTGGGTCTTTAGGTTTCGATAGCGCTTTATAAGCTTATAAATTTAAGATCCAAGACGATAAGAGTTCACGAGAGTATTCGGAAAAAATTCTCCAAGAAATTAGATTTTTCACTGATGCTACACGACTTTTTATTAAATCGATCGATTTTCCATAAAGTTCGCTGGAAGGAAATTGGTGAAAAGTGGTCAATGGCAAAAAATATCAAGTGTTTAACGAGCCATATTTCCACCTAAAGCTGTAAAAGTTGACGATTACTCCCTGTTATAGTTATTGGTAGTTTGCGCTAGAAGTTGTTGATAACAAAAGTTTGGGCGAATTGAATATACGCAGAAACTATTTTATCTCGAATCGTAGTGAGACGATACTAAAACCTTGTTTGCGTAATTAATGCACAATATGTTCAAAATTACCTGCACCAAGGAAATAGGAAAACATAATTAAATAAATGGGATCGGTTATTCATGAATTCTCCGTACAATAGCAAGGTTTTCCCCGTGCTATTAGCGATAGCAATCAGACTCCTCCACTAGACTCAGAATAGACAATAATTTAACACTGCAAACAAACGTAAGTTTGTCAATGTTTGCTAGGTCGACTTACTACAACAAGCATAATTAATCTTAACTATGACTGACAAAGATTTAGGTCGTCTTATTGTGTACACTTAGTGTCTTGCTGATTTCTGATGATATCGGTGAAAACAATGCACTCGCTAACTATAATGTCAATCATGATGCATTGCATTGCTCTACATCTAACGATGTGTCCATCACTCAATTTTAAAACAGGCCATTAAAGCTCGTTAGGTGCATTAACATAATATCGCAAAATCAATGTCCCCCATAGAAGAAACAGCCTTCAAACAGCGATAAATTACAAGATATAAATTATGGCAGAGTTTAATTATTTCTTCTTGAAAATAAGTTTAACGAACAGAGCTTCTAAAGACAACTAACTAAGCATCAGCACTTAGAAGACTCCATCATATTTTCGCACATGCATCTAACTTTAGTGAAAAGTTTAGAATGAAAGATATTTTCCCGACTTTTATGTAATTTTGCTGCAAACTGCTATTATGCAGATTTAAACTAAAAAGTTGCCACAAACTTGCATTGTGTCAGATGCAGCAAATAGCACATAAAAAGATTTCTATTGATATGACTGCACAGGTAACAAAGCTGAAAGTTTAAGGCGATTTTATCAACCGCTCCAGATGCATATATCGCAACAGTTTGTTGGTTCTTAATACCCGGCTGAATGTTCTTCCGATTTATCAGAATTTCCAATATCGGGGCAGATAGAGTAACAGAAGTTTCAGACAGGAAATTGGTAAATTTATCGGAGTGAAGCTGCACTGCACATTAAAAAATTAGTGATTATGAAGTTAACAAGTTTATAAACCTCTTACACTAATATCGCTCCGTAAAGTTGACTGGAAGAATAAACTCGTATTTTATTTAGCAGCGACTTCCGGCTTAAAACTTGAACACTCTTCAATCCTTTGTCTCGAACGTTATTGCTTTGAACTAATAGGTCTTTTCACAAACCTCAGAATCAAAACGCAAACTGCCTAAGCCTTATGCACCAAATCGTGTAATGCAACGCCCTTAACTCCTTGTCAATAGTCAAATGTAATCGGGTTAAAGCAAGCTGGCGTCGACACTCCACCACTAACAGTGTACGCAATAACTTTAGAGTGAATGCTTTTTTGAAAAAAGTTTCATATGTGTGGCATAGACGTGACAATGCAAGTATTTTAAAGCGAATCCTGTGGTTATGATATCAAAGTGGAACAGAAGCAAACATTTCACGTTTCTAGAACTGCAGGGAATAAAAAATGTCAAGGGAAATATATTGGTGCTCTTGGTCTGTCTCACTGACTCCTGAAGAAGTCGACCTTTTACGACCATGTCAAATGGAAAACTGTTAAACAGACGTGCGATATTGGTTTGCCAATACCTGTCACAATTTAAATGAACAACCGCTCCACGAAGATTGAAACAAATCTTTACTACGGCGGTTTAGACGAGAGGAACATTAGATATATTCTTGCGGGCTATATTGGAAACAATTCTTTTTATCATCCCGCCTTCCCCAGAAACCCTCAAAGCAAAATCATATTTCTTAATCTGCTTGACATGGACAGAAAGCAAAAGTATAGAATCGAGCGTTTTTCCTAAACTATTTACTCTACGAAAAAAAATAAAGATTATATTATTCTTTAAAAATGACTTCTAATTTAATAAAATTGATTTTAAACCGGTGTCATCATCAGCCAAACAAATACGAATGATAATCTCAAAAATTAGAGTTGTTCCAAAACAAAAAATTACCTACATATCATTTTAAAGATTATTCAATTAGTTGGATAGTTTTAATAATTCACTCCTTTTTACATGTAGGCTGCATTTGATGTAAACAGGTTGCACTTTATGTGTGCTTCATCTAAAGCAAAAATGTTCCCATTTTATTCTACGACATAAAATTAATCATCTTTCAGTGTCAGCAAAATTAATTACGAAATGTAACCTAATGTAAAACATTTTATTTTATCTTTGTTTTATGTATGTTGGGGTAAAATTTTATGTTCTCATTAATAAAGTAACCAAAACCGTTCCCAATTGGCCCAATTGATGCATTGAGTCAATTTGTACGTCCTTAAGTCGGGTTAATAACTCATTACCGAGGTATGTCAGTAAATAATCGTCTTGACAATAAGCATATGGGTGGTTCCCCATCAATCGGTGTCCGTATTGGACTATTCGCCCTGGCCAGGTCAGCAGATTCTGGGGTCATCGGGCAATATATCAATCATTAGCCAAATTGATTATTAAATGCAGTGGTCGAACACTGAATGCGTAATTAGGTATATTAATATTATTCAGTCGACGCGTACATAACACGATTGATCATTGTCGATAATGATTTACTAGTTACAAACGCATTTACCGACAAATTCCCTAACTTAGTTATTAGAATCTTTATGGGACCAGAGAATGGGGGAGAAACCACGTTCAATAAAGTTATTGTTGACATAATTAATACGCAAAGTGCAAACAATCATATCTAGGTTTAACATCTCTATTTTCTTTTGTGACAGTAAATAGTCAAGTTTGTGGCGGGTTATTATTCCAACTTTTAATTGAGTGCCCATAAAATTCTTTTGCAAGTTTTTTCTTATGAAAGCCATATATCCTCCTTTTTTATCTTACATCTCTTCTGCACACTTACTTTTAATTTGTTTGCTCTGCCTTCTAGTTTACGAACTACCCTCGAGGAAAAGCAACTTTTATTGTAAGTGTAAATAACTCTATCAATTTATTTCGCTGGCACAATTTTCACTATCATATTATTAGCTGGAAGCTTCTCTTTTTACTCCAAAAGAAATCCATCCTTTTATCCTCACAAGTTATAAAATTTGTCATTAAAACTTAAGTAATAATGTAAGAGGGAGACTAAAAATGTTTTAGCTCGATAAAACTACTTCTGCGAAAATGCAATTGTAAGACTGGAGAAAACGGAGGAAAAGCTTTCCACTTTAACAGCCGCAAACACGGCAGTGAATCACACAAATGTGGAAAAGATTGACAAGCTTATCACAATCGCCCAAAATGACCAAAATTGCCGAAAAGGAAGAGAGAGAGTTTGAGTAGCTTTGATATGCAATCAATGCGCAAAGCACAGATAAAAAGATAAAAATGCGTGTTTTCTAACGAAATAGCTTGTAAGGTTCATATTTTTCAAAGCAACTAAAAGCAAAATTTGTAATTTTATAAAGCATTAACAGCTGATGATTTTCAACATGTTTCTAAATTCTGGTTCCATAACCTTTTTGAATTTCTTTTAACAAACTTCTGAAATGGAATTTTCAAAGCGTAAAATTATATGTTCAGAAAAAACTTCTTTAATATTTATGTATAAATACGGATTACGTATTCCAAAGTGTATTGTCACGTCAGTCATACGAAATCTTGAATTTAAATATCTGAGAGAGTTGAGGTATGGATATGTCAGCTGCACTGCATCGAGTAGTTGATGTTGACTTTTCTAATAATAAAAATTGAAATTAACATGTTTCTACAGAATTTCCTAGTTCTTAAATTTATTGCTGCAAAAGGCCAATTAATTTTTAAGGCAATTATATCACAAAGTGATTAAGCACCTTTCATTCCGAAAACAGGCCACGAACATAATACATCTATTCAAAATCTAAAATATGGAAATTTTCGCCATTAAAATTCACCCACACCGTTGGTTAAAAAATTGAAAATTAGGGTCGACAGTGGAGGATAGGTCCATACTTCGTTATCCACGGTTCCTCTGGCACGACACATTGATGGGACACTCAATGATGAACGATCTGTATAGGGTGAAGTCAACGGCAAACATGGATTAGCCAGCCGAGGAAATTAGTCTGCTTCATTTCACGGAAAATGTATGTTATATCACTTTTAACGTACCTATTAGGACCTGTGAAGTATTGCCGATTGGTTGACTAACCTTGTAAAAACACTCTCCTTGATTTATGAACCGAAAAATCATATTTTTCAACGTGGAAGCTATAGAAATCAATTAATTACTCGAAATTAAAGATATTTCAGTTCCAAATGAAATTAGTGTTTTTTTTTGTTACAATTCGCTTTGCTCTTTACAAACAGTTCATTAAGAATATATTACTGAAAATTGTTTTATTTTCAAATGAAACGCTGGAGGTATGTATTTATTTATACCTAAATTAATCCCGAGGTGCTTATTTTAAAGCAACTGTTGTTTTTTGAATTTTCCAATGTGGGTTTAATCCGCATTTAATCCTCAGACCAGAGGAATAATTTTTACATTAAAACTTCTCCTGCTGAAAAATGTTTACATTTTATTAATGCGTTTGTTTGTTCCTCCAACTTTCTTATTGCACCACATTCTTCTTATTTTTTTAAAAGGAAATACCCAGTGCTGGTGTCAAGATAAAATCAAGGTAGAAAGAAACAAACAAATATGAAAGGTAGCATATTGCGAAAAAGCATTTTAAAGTTTTAATTAAAATATTATTCAAGTGATAAGTGTAAAAAACCAAATTCGAACCCATAGATTTTTAATGTAATGCCAAAATTACATATATGGAGGGACAAAGTGCTTTCGAGACTTCGTGTGTCTCATCATCAGTGCCTGTTACAAGTGCCTGTTACAAAAAGAAAATTTTCAAAATTTAATTTCTTCTCTATGGTACTGACACAAGACTAGGTAAGATTTTCCATTTTTACATCTCTGTAGCTGATTTCCTTTCTAAACTCTTGTAACAGGCACTGATGATGAGACACACGAAGTCTCGAAAGCGCTCTGCCCCTTCATATATGTAATTTTGGCTTTACATTTAAAAATTTGTGGGTTCGACATTGGTTTTTTACACTCCTTCACTTATCACTTGAAAAAATTAGCCCACTTTGTGATAAAATGAGGATGCTTCCTTCAAATTTAAAATATAATTTGTAATTTTCTACCAAAACCTGATATAAAATCTCATTTAATTTCATCTAAATGTCTTTTTATAATGAATATTATACTTATTTTTCCTTTTCGAAATAATGGATTTTATCCATAATAGGTCTTCTACAGACCAAATCACGAAGCTTTGCGTTTGAGACTGAGCTGTAAACCAGTGTTAGGAATAACATCCTCAAGTATTTATTATTTTTTTATTATTTATATCTACGAGGACAAGGTGAGAAATTCTCGGCCTACCACAGAATTATCATTGTCATCAATAAAATTTTTATGCGGGAGCAAGTCATCATGTGTCATAATAGCATCCCTCAAGTTTCGTCTTAATCTGACAAATAGTTTTTTTTCTGAGCATTTTTTAAAGTAAAGGTGCATGTCTATTTTGAACAAGGGATAAAATGGAGAATTTCGCCGTCATTAAATTCTTTGTTTTGGATGGCTTATTGCCAACAGAAATTTATCCAAAGTTGGTGAGAGTCTCGAAGGTTCAACCTCTTCATATTCTACTGTTAAAAATGGGCAGCTCAATTTGAACGTGGTCGCACATCTCTTAATGATGAGTTTTGTGAAGGACGACCAAAAACAGTAACCACGGATGAAAACCTCAAAAAAATGCACAATTGGGTATTGGATGATCGGCAAATGAAAGTGTATGAGATAGTTAAGGTCATAGGGATATCTGAAAAAAGGATGTAATTTATTTTGCGCCAAGAATTAGATACATAAAAATTGTGTGCAAAAGGGTGCCGTATTTGTCCAATGCACCTGCCCACAAAGGCGCTCTGGCAATGGGAAAATTGAGGGATTTAAAACATGAATTATTAGAACATTCTTCATATTCGCCTTATTTGACTTCCCTAGACTTCCACCAACCACAAATTTGAAAAAAATTGTGGTTAGGACAAATTATCACTCGAATGAGGAGATGATTGCTGCTGTAAACAACTATTTTTCAGACCTACCAGAAAGTCACTTCAGTGATGGGATTGAAAAACTAGAAACACATTGCCCTAAGTGCGTTGAACTAAATAGAGATTATACTACAAAATAAATGTATATTTGAATTAAAAAACGAAGTCTTTTATTGTTAGGCCGAGAATTTTTGACCCTGCCCTCGTATCTTAAATCTGAAAAACTGTTTAATATGCATTTAACTTGTTCTAACAAATGGTGTAATAAACAAAATCAACCAAAAGTAAAAGAGAAGCTGTTTGACTCAATCTGTCCAGTGTTCTGCTGACATTAGAAAGGTTTTAATTTCTTAATTCCATCATTTTAAATCAGTTTTCTTGGATGATGGTGTTACATCTGCTGATGTATGATGGTATAAAATATGATGTGAAAATTGGCTCTAGTTTTGAAAAGATGTGGGGCACGTAATGGTCAATAAATATTTCACGCTACATAATTCAGAATTTTGCTGTAGAGCACTTCGTCCACGTTGGCTTAGTATCGTATAAACAAAATACCCCAAAATTGGTAATGGTATGTAATGCGGCATGGATGCATTTTATATACAAAGTGTGATTCGTAATAAAATTTACGACTGGACGGGATTTTATTGATTGTTTTTCGAATTAGCCGTAAAATAAATAACATTGGCAAAATTTTATAGTTTTCTGCACAAGTGATCCAAAATACACTCAATAAAGCACATATCGAAAAAATGTTAAATCATTCGCATTAAACCATAAATCATTTCATTCATCAAGCGGAAAAAATGGCATGTCCGTCGATAGAAGCCGACTTCACATCCTCTGTCATCCGTCTCTGTCGACGACGTTTTGTGTGCGGACAAAGTTTTTGTTTTATAGTTTTGTTTTTATAGTTTTCGAATCAACACAAGTTTGTCGAGCGATCAAATTTCCCGGAGACCGAAACGGCCAATAGATCGCCGAACTAAATTCCTAATAATGTATTGATATACCTGCTGTTTTTTCAGCATCGTTCGTTTCATCCACTTTGAACAAAGAGTGTATCCTATCGGTAGGATAATGGGAGACAAATGGCATTTGCAGGGCTCGTTGTGTCCTCCCAAACATGACAGGTTGTCGTTCGACTGGGCCTTACAAACGATTTAACGATTACAATAACTGATTAAGCCCATTTTAAAACCACCAGACTAGATAGGATTTACGTTTGTTCATGCTCACACATTTGCATATCATTTGTGACGCGATGGAGACTTGTCATATTTAATCAACTTAATTACTGGATATTAGTGTTTCATTTGCGATCAGCTGTACACGTTTTGGACATTAATGGTTTGTATCAATTGTCCTGCACACAAAACCTAACTGTGATAACGGCGAATAGAAATCGTGATTGACGAGCAACCAGCTTTCAAATGTCTATACAATATTAGGCATTTCCGAAACGCCTCCGCAGTTATTTTAGCATAATACGCGTTCAGGAGCTAGCCAAGCAAAATCTAAGTTAATTTCTCTCGTGCCTAAGCAGAATAATGAATTTGCTTTAATTATGATCATGAACTTTCCATTTATTTATTAATTATAATTATTAATAATATCCACATCACATCTATTTAGTTTTTTGTTTAAATGTGAAAATATCAAAAATTCTCTTAACTTTTGAGAGAATTCTGAAGTTGAATTATTTTAGCTTTACCATCACAATAGAATAAACTGCCAAAAACACTAATAATCAAAAAGAAATTTGTTAACTCAAGCTTTTTATGTTGACTCAAACTTTAGTGAAGGAGAGCAAGTCGCAGTTCTGCGTTCTATAAAAATTATATTAATAATTTCTAAAAAATCATTAATCAAGGTCATCTTCAAATGATACATCAAGAAGAAATTAGCAAATTCGACTCAAGGCGGCTATACAATCTTCGGATAAACTTGCAGAACATACTTATTGTATGCGTATTACCGTTTTAGGTAGTAGGTCAGAGCAAAAGGTAATAGATAATAGGTGATAGGTAATAGGTATACACGCATGTGAATGTGTAAGCGAAAAATACAATATGTTCAGTTAACACTGAATCATAAAAAAAGATTTGAAGACAATTCATGATTTCTTAATTTCGAGTAATTTTTCGATCGTTAGACATTTTTCTTACTTCTATTATAGTCTAAGATCCGAACTAAGGTCATCCTGGACCGATCTGCTTACCGGATGAAACTTACTTTTTATCAAATATAATATCCAAAGGAATGTATCGCGAATGGGTTGCCTAAAGAAATATGGTCAAGACTATGATTAAGGGGGCTAAAAAGACTCGAATTTTAGCCATTTTCCGCAGTGTTTTACAGCTGTTGTAAGTAACATTTTTGAAACTGATTTACAGGATACCTTCTACTACTCGGGCTGTAGGGGAGAAAGTCTTTTAAAATGCGGCAACCGCTTTATTTAATTCAGAAAATAATTTTGAAAACAGAAAAAAAATGTAATAAAAACCTAGTATTCTTTGAAAATTTTTTCCCATCAACAATAAGAATCATTCTTTATTCTCAAGAGTCCACTACATAGCCAAAAGTATTTTATTTTCCCTTTAACACCTACTGTTGATGAGAAATAATTTTCAAAGAGGACTAGATTTTTTTAAGATTTTTTTTCAGTTTTCAAAATTATTTTCTGAATTAAATAAAGCGGCTGCCGCATTTTAAAAGACTTTCACCCCTACAGCTTGAGTCGAAGAATGTATCCTGTAAATCAGTTTCAAAAATGTTACTTACAACGGCTGAAAAACACTTCGGAAAATGGCTAAAATTCGACTCTTTTTAGTCCCCTTAATCATAGTCTTGACCATATTTCTTTAGGCAACCCATTCGCGATGCATTCCTTTGGATATTATATTTGATAAAAAGTAAGTTTCATCCGGTAAGCAGATCGGTTCAGGATGAAACTTAGTTCGGATCCTGTACTATTAAAATTTCTGCGACCCTCATTGAAATTCCCTGACGCGAACCAAAAATTAGCTTTCAGGAGGTGGGTAGTGGAAAGTACAAAATTTGAAATATGCTCTACATCGATTTATCATTTGCTTCTCATTCTCAATTATTAGCTGTTTCAAAACTATAAAAACGCCAACGTCGCATTTTCTCTCAAAACTAGCCGTTGTAAATTATTCATGCACTTCAAAAAAATAATAGCTAATGTAATTTATACTTTCAATAAGAAATCTAAGCATTAATAACTATTTTACAATTTTATCAATCTTATTTAAAAAAATAATTTGGTAAAATGCGACGTTGGCGTTTTTATAGTTTTGAAACGGCTAATATAACAATTCTTCATTCAAATAAAAAATATGACTTTTTCGTAAAACTATCCTCAAATGTTTTCATTACTTTCTGAAATTAGATTTTCGGGCACTTTGCCTTCTTGCGGATGCCAAAACTAAAGAAAATAAATGTAACACTCGAGCGCAGTTTGGTCTCAGACGTAGTTAAGATGGCGAGGATAATTACGATTGCAATCAGAACGGCGACAATAATATACAAAGACGTCCAGATCGCTGCCTGCATATAATTGATATACTGCTTTATATCAGATTGGGTCATGTTTAATCGCACTGTGAAACGTTACATTAGATTGTAGAATTATTGATTCCGAATTGCAGCTCCTTGAAAACTCTTATTGGACAGGTTGGGCATATCAAATTTCTTCTCTAACAGAGTGATCAAATCGCATTCACAAGACTTTACAGAAATGTAATATTAGGTAATGTGTCTTCAAAGCCCAGGCCATGATCAATTTACAATATGTCAGTCTAGTGTAAAATGCCCAAAATTTAAAACAAAAAGTGAACTTTTCTTATTAGACTGACGAATAGCAACACGGAAATGAAACAAAGGAATTACAAAAAATAGTGGAAAATTGTTTAATTAAAATACAGCCTTACTCTTGAAAAATCGTATCCGACCCCAGTATGAAATGAAATTGCTCCAGCTTTTTGTGATTAATTTATTTTTTTACAATTGTAACTGGACTATAATGGATGTCATGCCGAATAAAGAAGGTACCCCAACTTTGGTCGCGTGGCAGGAATGGATGATTTGCTACCGAAGTTCAATTGAGTGAATTGAGAGCTTCTTTCGACTAGCCTTCGGCTGAAGGGAACAATAACGTGACAGCATGCATTTTAAATCATTTACTACTGCCATTATTTTTAGTAGTGTATAACACGTACCTATGTATTTATTTATAATTATTTTTGACACAGAAAACATCAACTTACTAATTTATGCATTGATGGGAGTGATGGGACCGTTATTTACAAACACAGCCACCACATAATGTACAAATTTCAACCGAGGGTAAGTTAATTTGATATTTCATTAATTAAACCCTCTCTAGTAAAATTTTATCTCCCTAACTGTAAAACCCACCCTAGCCTAATGCATTAATAATTTAAAAATTAGTTTGACTGAAACAAAGCATCCGAAATCAGATTTAATCCTAAGTAGCCCAAGTTCAGGTCAGAAGTTAGTCTTCGCCTGTTGTATAAGACTGCTTTAATTATTTAAGTTGTGCGAATATGCGTAAATATTGTGTGTTCCTCATTAAAGCACTAAACTTGGCAGCTAAGGTTTGCTCTGCTTCTCTCGAGAGAACTTAAATTACTTCAAGAATACTCCTTTTCTTAGCTTGAGATGGCGTAGTTGTTATAATTCGCAGTATGGACTCTTTGTTAAAATCATCTCAATATCCATTTAGATTAAAGTTGTAATGAATAATGTTTTCTATTACGTTTGTGTGCTACTTTTAGTAAACAAATAAAGTAGCTGATTAATTTCGTCCTTCTCGAATTTGTATCCTCATTTACTGCACGAGCTACTCGGCAAAATAAATGATACAATTTAATTAGAATTTAATTTGAAAATTTGAATCCAAGCAAAACTGGTGGTGTGGGATGTTTATCCCCGGCAAAAGTATACAAGTACGTTTCGGATATCATTCTTCCTCGTTATCGATGGAAGCTCCAAAGTTTAAAAGTAATTAAAATTCTTAAATTACAAGAGCGAGATTTGATTTATTTAGTTTATTTAATTAAATTTTTATTAAGCTTATTCAAAAGAAACAACCGTGTGTAAAATGAATCGTTTTAACAACATTTCCAATTACCCACATCTCCCCGCGCGAGCAAACAATAAGCAAAGTTCAGCTTTGCGAATGTTTACTATTAATTAAATATTAATTCCTGTTCTCCGAGATAACGTTTAATATGCAGGCCATAAATTCACCATAAAAAAGCCATTACTGTGGAGAAGTAAAAGTTGCAAATTGGACGTAGGATTTGGAAATGTAGGATGAGTTGCGTAAATATTCCTAAGGCGAATCTTCGTTGAAATCAAGAGCTGCAAACTGGCGCCGATATAAATCAAAACGGTGCGGCCAGTTATGCGTGCTGAAGGGTCTAGCGCATTTAATAAATAATAAATACTGCATGAATTGCGTGAGAATTTTCACCTGTTTTAATAATGGAAACAAAACCGCCAGCGATCATTGTAATTCTAATTGATAAGAGGTGGTGCATAAATCTCAATTTATTTCTGCAACGTGGTGCAGGAAATCGGCTTGGAGCACACTTCTACTTAAAAATATCAAAAATAAATTTCACACCCCACTGCTCCGAAACATTCCCTAAATTCCTATTAACATTGAGGTATTTGGGATGAAGAAATTAGCTCTACGTTCTGCAGTGCACCTAATTGTGGCAAGAGGAGTGTTAGAAGATGAAATCTTACCTTGAAAATACATACAAGAAGCAGGAAAGTTTCATGTGACATTTTCTTGATCATTAAAACTTTCGTGCTCTTCTGATTGCATCGTATATTCTGGACTTGACTTCCCTTATATTGTCTCGTTCAGAGTGCAATCAGAATTCGAAAACTTTGGAGATTAATTATTTAACTGCGCTCCTTGGCGGTGCATACTTTAAAAATTAAGTCTGTGTTAATTTCTGTTCATAAGTGAGCACACACGTACGAGTAATATTTCAAAAAAAGGAAAACAGTTGGTAACAAAGACGTAATTTTTCAGAAATTTCGTGTTTAGACGGCTATATTAATTGTGGGATAAGTCTTCAGGATTCTTCTCAACGTTATTTTTTATTTTTTTAATTTAAGTTTAAACAGAAAACTTAACTCTTCTGAATTCTCAAATCCTCAGATTCCAATTGTCTAATTATTATCAATAAAACTTAGTGTTTTTTCAATTAAGAACCCAACTTATTTTATCTCATGTAAGTCACCTGAAAAGTACCCTCAGAACTTAAATATAAATTTTAGAATGTAAGAATTACAAAGATTGAAATGTCAATTTTTAGAACAAAAATAGGTACTTAATGCTCAAGCTTTTGCAAAACCTGGGAGTCAATTTATTTAATGGCAGAAATATATGAAATATAAAGACAACAAAGAGGCTACTAAAATATAATGGAGAAGTAGATATTTCCACCGAAGGAAGCTTTTAGTTCGAAATGAATAATATATTACTAAATCTATGGTTCGTTTATTATAATTTATGCGATTACGTTTTTTAGTTTAAGCTCCTTTTTCAACCCGTCCTAAAATGTACTTGAATGGTGAAAAAATCAATTATAATTGCGAGGTTTATAAATAGCCGGTAAAAGTTCTTTATTGTATCGAAAGTCCATTCACTTTTAGACAATAATTCATATTCAGCATGTAATTGTTAAACAAGGATTGCAAGCCATAGTAATTATTGGAATGAATAGGTCTGTTGCAGTGCTAATGTTTATTTCATCAGGTGAAGGTTAAAGTGTTCCTGTTTAATAAATATTGAGTTCCGGCTAGCTATCTAAATCAGCATGCATAGCTGTGTTAAGGGTGATCAGAAAATTTGATAAAATTAAAAGGTTTTTTCCGGTGTGCTTTTCAGCCAAGTACCTTTAGAAATATGTTCGAGTGCTTGCAGGTGTGCAAAAATGAAATAAAATATTTGATGAATTCATTGGAGGTATAATTAAATATTTCGTCGGTGACTTGGCCTTAACCCTTTCAACGACATTTCTGCAATTGCGCGTTCGGAAGTAATTTCCCCAA
Source organism: Tribolium freemani (assembly GCA_939628115.1). Taxonomy (NCBI): domain Eukaryota; kingdom Metazoa; phylum Arthropoda; class Insecta; order Coleoptera; family Tenebrionidae; genus Tribolium; species Tribolium freemani. The sequence goes on along the minus strand of OW626785.1, from coordinate 9,021,384 downwards.
CTCTTAAATATTTTAATTTAATATGAAAAAGCGCTCCGGCGAGAAGCCCGGACTTGGGCACTGCCGAATCCGGCGCCTATGTCTACATAAAGTTGAATTTATACATTCGGAGTCTGAATCGATGCACGAATTAAAGTTGCCAACTTTCGCAACACAATGCCATTTCAATTTAAATGTTTTTTAAAAAATATGCGATTAAAAGGAAGTTGAGGAAATTACGTCCGCCACGACTGCAACAGCCGTTTGTGTTTGTGTTACAGCTGAACTTATTTCCAAGTCAGTCGGAGCATGAGTGCCGATAATTCCGACCAAACTCGAGTTTTACTGGCGAACTTGACGGTTCACATCCAATAACAACAAACAACGTTATTTACATTGTAGCGACATTTACATCACAAAGTGGAATTAAAAAAAAAAGAAAAACAACGACTAGCTCTATAAAATCAAATGAACGAGAGTTAATTTAGGGATATCCTCCTCGCTCTGGAGGTTAACACCAACATGTTACTCAATTCGCGGCGAACGGAATCGATTTGATTACCAACACCAGCTCACCGAATATCATCAACTGCAGATTCGCTGATAAAATTTTCACTTTAATGGCGCTTCCTATGAAAAATTTATTATTCTTAGGCAAGCTACTTTGTTCTACTTTTATAAATTTTAGAGCTGCGGATTATCGAAGCAAATGTTCCAGAACCTCTTACAACTTCTTGCTTAAACGAATTAACTGACTGCATGTGCTAACAAGATAATGCACACTCTAACAAGTCGAATTTACTTTCTATATAACTTACAATGTTATATGTGGAACTGTAGATTGCCAGTAAAATCACACATTTGCCGGCGTTATATTGGGTATAACTTATCAGTTATAAGCAGCCTTTCCTTATACATTAAATTACTTTTAACAAGTAACTAACCAATAAAGATTGTTTATAGACGTTTTTTCTAATATTCTATTGTTATTACGTTGCTTTTAAGGAAGCGTTTAAAGGTACGTTTAAAGGAAGCATTGTGGCAGGTAAGATAATAATTTTGGAAAAACATTGTACCTAATTCGTTTCAATTTATAAGCATTGACCTGTTTTGAAACCTTTTTGTAAACGCTAAACTGTGCTTGAAGTTTAAAAAATCTCCCGGATTTCTTCAAACCAGGACAATTCCGGGGAAATCCGGATGAAGGCAACCATACTTTCACTAAACATAAAGAACTCTAGCCTGATAAAATATTTTTTGTCCATTGCAGAAACTTATGCAAAAAACCAAATTGCTAAATGGATATTTAACAAAAAAAATCTAATATAAAAGTACAGTTGATCGAAGATAATTGCAATTTAAGTATTCTTTTTTCAGATTTAATTGCTCTGTAAGCAGGTGTAATGCCATTCTATTAAATTAGAAGCTGCTCTCAAACTATTTTCTATTTCCTTAAGGACTTATAATTTCATTTGCAATAAAAAAGAGCTAAATGCTAAGTGCATATACGGATTCATTCACATAAGTTGGCGAGCCTTACAGATCCAAAATGCAACACAAAATACAGATACATTTTAATTTTGTAAAGGTCCTCATCTCACATTAATGAGTCTGTATATAAGTAGAGTAAGATGACGTAAACGAATAAAATAAGCAAAAAATATTCAGTACATAATAATTTATTTTCAGTTACAACGTTTTAACTTTTTGTTACTGTATAATATTAAATTGTATTATGTCCAAACCATTAGGTGCACGTTTTCATTGTTCACTGTAGCATATTTTACGCAACTGCAGTTTGCCGTAATTACGGTATAAATGACATGTTCATTATTGTTATCTATAATAAATGTTTTAAAATATGGTGTAGAATTATTTTGAAACAAAGGCTCGCTAAAAGCTCTTAGTAATAGGATATTGTATGCGTTGCGGCCAAATGGAACATAAAATTAAATCGAAACTGAATGCGCGCAAAAAATAGTTCAGTTCTCTTGAAAACTGAATTATAAAGAGCATAATTTCGTCAGCTACCTGTACATTTTCCTGTAAAACTTTTAAATGAATTCAGAAACTGAAGTTACCCGTATCCCAATCGACAATTCCCTCTTTTATTATGGTAGATAATAAAATTTCTTGGATCTATCGTGGTGAAATTTTATATTTCTCATTTCATCTCGGCTGAAGACCCGAGATCATAGAACTGTAATGTCAAAGGCAGATCATCTAACGAAAAGCGTTTTCACCACAAAGCTCAAATAACGCTCATGCTCATGAAAAAATGATAAGTTAAACCCTGCTTGATATTGACCATGTTGTTTGCAGTTCCCGGCTTTCCCGACCATAATTCTGAATTTATCTGATTTATAGTCGCTTATTAATGTTAACGAATTTAAAATACATATTTTTTAATTCAATCTCCGAAACAAATTGGTCCCTCACGCTTATGTAAATAAAGAATATTTGAATTCTTGTTTAAACACGGATTTCTGCTGGCTACTTGCTTTTGCCACGAGTCCACTGGGGGCATGTTTTATCGGAATATTTTTTTACAGAATGATTTATATTTGTCATTACATCGTCGTTTACACATTTGCATTTTCATTTCGCTCAGCCTTTCCTTATAACATCAACATTACACTGCAGTTTTTATGCTGTTAAAATGTAAATTTTATGTGTTAATAAGAGTTCTTTATTGTTGTTAGAACAAAGTCGCACCACTTGATAAAAAACCCATTTAAAACTTGCCACTCGTTAAATCGTTAAATGCCTTCGATAATAGGGTAAGACCATTAATAATGTACGCAAGCAACTGATGCATGAAATTTTTAATCTAATATTGTAAAACTCAAACGCACATTCATTTACTAGTTGATACACGTATTAATGGGGAGCATATGAGCGATTTCAAACTGATTTACAGTAACGAGCTCGATTTTCTTGGCATTAAAACGAAGGAGCGAACAATTTAAAATAATGCTGAAGACTAAAAACTAAGATTAAAATTTAAAATAATCAACAACACTAAAACACCTGTAATTTAAAGATTCCAAAAAAGGACGTAACAATCTATAACTCCTTCCTTTCGGAATGTTCGCAAAAAGGTGAGTTTGCAATTTACTGAAACGTTGAGATAATATCCTCTTTACATGCAATTCATTCAATAACTCATCCTTCGCTTGGTGCCACAGGATACACACTCAGTTGCATATCCTTTGAAGAGTCTCAAATAACCAAACAATATTAAAAAAAAAGCTTTGTGATCCGTAAACTTTGCTCTCAGAGGAGTAGTCCTTTTTTAAATTTATTACCCATAATGAATGTAATTGCAAGGCTAATGTAAATTCGTTTTAATTCTACGACATACGTTACAAAAATTACCGCCTACCTGTTGACTTTACTAATTTAAAGGTCCAGTAACAATTTTTAGGCTCAGTGAACTTTAGAAATCGTGTGATTCTAACGATTTATAAAATATTACATTGGAAATTCGTTCAAGCTTTCCGTATAAATGTGTTCCTCCTGACGAATTTAACGAAAAGAAATTACCTTCTATTATCTATGGCTGTGTAATAACGTTTTCATGACTTACCAGATTTACGAGATTTGATTATGCATCAATCAATGTCATTTCAAAAGGAAAATATTTCAGAAAAATTATTAATAGAAGGAACTTTTGTCAAGTCACGATTACACATGAACTTGGGGACTTTCAGAAAACGGAAATTGATACAATCTAAGTTTCCATTTTCTGGGCAAATATTTGGTTTATACTCATCAAATAGATTTAACTTTTTTCATCTTTCGCGCATGATTGTTAAAAATAAAACAAATACAAACCTGAAAGTAGTAAACAAAAAATATGTTGTGTAAATTGAACAGAAATATAAAAACGTTTCTTACAAACGCAAGTGTTGCGATGCGATATAAAAAATAAATAGAAGTTGTGTGGATGCTATAACCCTATCTTTGCTGAAACGGAAGCGAGGCTGAAAAAATTTGGCAAATAAAATAATAATGAAATCTCTTTGAAACCGATTCGGTTCGGAATGAAATCTATTGAACGTAGAAAAAGGATTTAGATAATCAGAATCCAGTTTTATGTATCTGTTTATGTTTCTATATCTAAATAAATAAAAATGAAGCGACATCTATCGTGTTGTGAGCCGATACATAATGCATCCTGAAAAGGATATTGGGGGATGTTAAAAATGAGGAGAGACATACCTATGAGACGAAGTCAAAGTAATCCTATAAGAGGAAAGAAAGCTCACATACATTCACTGAATAAAGTTAGTCGCTAGGAAGAACTTTCAACCTGATTTCAGGTATAATTTACAGAGATTAAACACTACAGTTACGAGAGATAAATCACTTTTTACATAGAAGTATCTTCATCGAGTCTTTCTACAAAGCATGTCACGTTGATGTGGAAGGGTGAATTGTCAGTTAGAACGGGTTTTAATCACGGCCTGACATGACCATCACTAGAAACACCTGCTAAATGTTAAAATTAGTGCGAGGGTGGGAAATTAAAAGTCCTGCATATCGGTCATATGGGGCGCGAATCGCTTTTTCTGTACTCTCTACGCTACCGATCCGCTCGTAAAATCTGGACTGGGGAGCAAAACAGAATTCGCGCAATGCTACTCGATTCTGCGACGGAGCAGACAGGGTGGGAGCAGAAAACCCTTAGGTGGGGATATCATTATTTTGCAGCATCTGATCTTTCCTGGCCCTGAATCTTACTTTTACTGAAAAATAGGGCCAATTTCTGGACATTTTTTTCACATTATAAAGACGAACAAATGCATCGAGAGCTCCCAAAGTTAAGGGTAGGTTGCGTCTGCATTTTCTTAACTTTCAAATTTATCTCAGCTACAACAAAAATACTTTGCACATCAATACTTAATTAAAAGGAGGGTTCTTAATAAAATGTGCTTCAATCGTGGCTCATATTTTCTCATTTTCTAGTTTCTTTACTCTACTGATGACTGCCCTAATTCACCCGTCAAGCTAATGTATTATCCGTTTTTTTTAATAAACAATTGTCAGTGTCAAAATCAGTAAGAATTTTTGTTATATGGCTTTAATTGAAGAAATGTGTATAACTAGGTGTATTGCTCACCCCAAATCCGGGTACGTAATATAAATCTAATTTCTCAATTTTCTCTTTTAAAGCGATATGAACTACTTTTATACTTGATTTTGACACTGACAATTTTTTATTAAAAAAAACGGACCATACTTAAAATTTTGAGAGAAAAAACGTAAACGGTAGTGGTTGTATAAAAATATTTACAACATTTCCTTTAAGCAATACAACTTTAATTTTTGTTCCACTTTCAATAATAGCACTTATTTAATTGCAATGTATGATAATAGTATATTGTGATACGAGTTTTATAAGACGTACGCACGCCCGGAATTGGGGCACGACGAGCGCAGCGAGGAGTACCATAATGGAGTAAGTGCGACAAAATGCCTTATAAACGAGATATCATACAGTATTTTTTCTACTTTGCACCTTTTTTAACAAAAAAAATCAATTTCGAAATTTAGGGAATTTTGTGGCAGTTGACATCATTTGCGTGGGTCATGAAATTAAATTAATAATTTGGATCGTCATTAGTTTATTCGTAAAGTGTTTGCTGAAAGTGTCCAAGACGTTTTGCAATGTAACCCCTCAACGAATATGGGCTTTTGTGGCAAATACGCGAAATTTGAAAATTGGCCTAAGGAGAATGGGATCTCAAATTACTTACTTGCACTGGCTTTTAAAGTTATGTTTGTACATTCTCGAAAGGTGTTCGAAGGGACTACATATCAGGGATGGTACAAAAGCCTCTAAAAGTTCGAACTTGATTCATTTGATTAAATTATAACGTGAAACAGGTGCCGATTGACACTGACAGTTCTCTCATATAATTGTCAAAAAACTAGATTGCCATCATTTTCCAACTAAATTACCCTGGTTTTTAGTGTAATTATTATAGCACTCCGTTGGATATTACGATACGCAAATGGCGGATCGTAATGACTTCAGTACGAAAACAAAGTAGAAAAAAATAATTTCAGTATGCGTTTTACATTTCAAGAGAAAGATTTGAAACAAGTGTTGTCTGTCAGGCACAAGTTTCTTTAATTTCTCGAGTACCTAATGCAAAAATAATAGCATTACGAGTATGTGTTTAAAATTTGAATTCAAAGTAGTTTCACGTTAATAAAATAGTTTTAAATTATGCCCATGTTGATAAATACATCTACCGTGCGATTATTATTAATTACTTGGATCAAAAGTACTTCTGAAACTGTCGTTGCATATTTTCCACACACCATCAGTTTTTATTCATTAAGCAACTTCCTTTATTAGAATATATTTAGAAATATAAATAGTACAAAAGTAGGAATAGGAATAGGTCCTATAGGAATAGGAATAGGAATGAGACTCAGAATAGGCAAAGCAATAGAAATAGAATTATGTTTCTATTTCTAATTAATATTATTTTATTATAAACCATTGCAAAAAAATCTGAAAAAATTAAATCAAGTATTTAATAGCAAACTTTGGTTTCTTTATCATTATTAGATTTTGAGATACATAAAAAATTATATACTTTTAGCAGACTCACTCTGTACTCATTAAACAAAGTGCATGTCAACTTACAACTGAACGAACTGTGCTCTTTGTTTCATTAGCAGTTTTTTTATTACAAATTCACTTTGGTAAATTTAATTACATTAATGTTCAGTGTTTGTCTGTTCTCTTTGTTTATGTGAATATTCTGCTTATTTTATTAGTGACATTCACAAATCAGTAACATGTCTCCTGTAAATTTTTGATAAGTTTCCTATGACACTGGAAAAAAATCTAAAAATGATACGCTGTCTTACGAATATATTGAGAATGGAGTGTTATACTCAAAAGTAAAAGTTTTTGGAAATCACAGATTCTGAAAGTAGACATTAAATTATGTCTAGTAACATCGTCCGAGATTTTTTAAATCGGTACATTTTTTGTAATAATACAAAATTTGCGCTGTAACGTAAGCAATGTCTCGGCTCGTGATTCGTTAGTCGTTCGCTGCATACAGCTAAAGTTACGACCTACGTATGGGCTCCCAAACGTCAAATCAAAAAGTCAAAACCGTGCGTTGTCGATCGTGACCGTGTTGTTTGCTGAATTTGTGCAAGAGTTTGTGTTTTAGTAAAATAGGTGCTCCTGCTGCACGTGTGAAGCCGTATGTAAAATAATGGAGGCAGAAATAAAGAAATAACCTTTTTTCTTTCAAGCTATCTTTGTTGGCAAATTTTCTATCTCGAGTACTGTGACTGGCTCATTCATTGCTGACGTCAGGCCAGGAATTTTCACCTTTTCAATTTTTTTTCTCAAAAACGGTAAAACTTTGGTTAAAATAAAAAAATAAGGGTCGCCTATTTTATTGTTGGCTATCCATACAAAAATTTCCATTTTTTAGTATAACACTCCATTAAAGCGTCATTTATAATATAAATCATTAATTAATCACTGTTGTGTCATTTGTTCTCTTCGCATTCATTCTCTATAGGTACTTATGCTAAATCAAGCTTTTGTGAAATCCAGCAAACAACGTGTATGAAGAACTGAAAAAAAATTTGGTATTCTAAATGTTTTCCTACAATTATTGTTCGTAATCTCAGCCAATAGGAACCCAAACCCCTTTTGAATCACTAATTTTAAGTATTTTGTACAAATACATAGTAGTACCGGTAACTATAAGGAAACAAGTCTCATTCATTTTCGGACTATCCTATACCACATAATGGTCCTTCGAGCCGGATCCCCTTCGATTTATCATTGTTTGACAATGCTTTATTTATAATAACACTGGGCAACAAATTTTAATTTTTTTTTATTTTTTTTATAAATTATATCCAAATTAATTTTATTTTATATAATGGATAATAACAATGAAAACATTGTTTTTGTCATACGTCAGCTTTCGTAGAAAATAAATTAGGTAAATTAATTTTATTATAGTCCTACATAACTTGCTGTGTCTACCATAAACCAATAAAAACTTCCCTAAAACCGCAGTAATTATTCTGGTCATTGATAGGGATCTTAAACAGATGGTGCAGATGGTGAACCTCTTGCAGGTATTGAGAAGTTCTGTTCTTACTGTAAACATCAACAATGACGAAAATAATGACTGGGGATTTGGGGAAGATGTTATTGGTTTATGGTAGACACAGCAAGTTATATAGGACTATACTCCATGCACCTTCATGCTAATGAAATCTGTATATATTGTAGCGCTTATTTTAAAAGTTTTTCTTTTTACTTGTCTTTAATCTTGATTGTCAAAACATTATGAAAAGTTTTAGTGCAACAAAAGTTAATAATCTTTTGAATGATCCGTTTGAGCACGCCAAACCATATAGGTTTAGCAAACGGCTAACAATGCTCTTTTGATTTAACCAGCTTTATACAGTTAATGTGACTTTTCTTTTTTATTCGTAGTAATAATAGAAAATACGCTCACATACCGTGAAATTTAATAAAGTTTTAGAAAATATTTTATAATTTTTTTTCAGACCTGACGTGATGGCCAATTTTTGAGTTCACTTTTTTTATTATTATTATTATTATTGTTATTGTTATTGTTATTATTATTATTATTATTATTATTATTATTATTATTATTATTATTATTATTATTATTATTATTATTATTATTATTATTATTTATTATTATTATTATTATGATTAATTAACAAGTGTCGGACAGAGTTTAAGTCAACACAAGAAATATCGTGCGAAATAGAATTAAAAATATCGAAACTTCTCGGAGGCAAATTTTGTATGCATAAAAAAGTACATAAAGACACGTATTAGACATTAGAAAACAAATCATGTTGACCAGTGTAATTGGTCACGTAACATGTATTTACTTTGGCTTCCCATTGGGCCGGAGCCAATTATAGTAAGCCAAAAGTTGATCAAGAAAACCATCTTAAATAGTAGGTAATTCAAAATTTCCCGACTGCCTTAAGTTTGTGACTGGCTTAAAAATTTACCTGCTTTGCAACCTGGGTCTCAAAACTTCAGACATTGCGCATTTACTTTGTGGTGACAAATTCTCATTAGATCCAAAGTATCAAATAAAAAATGCAAAATGAACCAAAAAATTTTGTTGAAAACCTTTAAATTTCATACTGCAACAAGGCGTTAGAGTTGGGTGTATGTGCTATACAGGGCTTTCATTTCAAAAGGAGCCAATCTCAATAACTTTTGACATTGAGCAAATCTGTTTTCAAGCAAAAACAGGTCGATTAGGATCGCGAGGGGGAAGTTCAAAACCAACATTTGTTACATTTTAGGTTTCATCCCTTAATCGCTAGCTACCCTTACTTTAAAATTTTAAATGGCACCCCCTACTTTTTCAAACATTTTCGGAAAGGGAAAAAATTTACGGATCGAACTGTCAAGGAAAAAAAATTTTTTTTTCTATTCGTTTCTTAATTAAGGGTGGTTCTATTTTTGAAATTTTTAATCCTAGTAGCCTTTGATTGGAGGCCATTTTAATTTAAATAAAAAATTTGTCGATTAGAAATGCAATGAGAGAGTTTAAATCCAACATTATTACATTTTAGGTTTCATCCCTTAGTCGCTAGCCACCCCTAATTTAAAATTTTAAATGGCTCCTACTTTTTGGAACATTTTCGGAAAGGGAACAAATTAGCGTATCTAACTATCAAAAAAATATTTTTTATTCGTTTTTTAGTTAGGGGTGGTTTTTTATTTAAAATTTTTAGTTATAGTGGCTTTTGATTTGAAGCCAATTTTATTTAAATAAAAAGTGGGTATGTTGTTTTGGATTGCACTGGGAGAGCTCTAAACCAACATAAAATACGTTTTAAGTTCTATCCCTTAGTCGCTAACCACCATTACTTTAAAATTTGTAATAGCACCCCCAACATTTTGAAACATTTTATGTTGGTTTTGAACTCAAAAACGTATCGAAAAAAATTTCTGCTTTTACAGTTAGATAAACTTTTTATCCCCTTTCCAAAAATATTTAAAAAGTTGGGGGTGCTATTTCAAATTCTAAAGTAAGGATGATTTGAAATTTGGGGATGAAATGTAAAATGTACTTTATCTTGAATTTGAACTATTTCATTGTACCTCTTATTGACAAATTTCTTATTTAAATTAAATTGGCTTCAAATCAAAGGCTACTAGGACTATAAATTTCAAAAATAAAACCGCCCCTAACTAAAAAACGAATCAATAAAAAACTTTTTTTTGTCAGTTAGAAACACTCATTTGTTCTCTTTCCGAAAATGTTTCAAAAAATAAGGGGTGCTATTTAAAATTTTAAAGTAGGGGTGGCTAGCGACTAGGGGATGAAACCTAAAATGTAAGTAATGTCAGTATTAACTCTCTCATCGCATCTATAATGGACAATTTTTTTATTTAAATTAAATTGGCTTCAAATCAAAGGCTACTAGGATTAAAAATTTCAAAAATAAATCCACCCTTAACTAAAAAACGAATCAACAAAAAAACTTTTTTCTTTGACAGTTAGATACGCAAATTTTTTCTCTTTCCGAAAATGTTTGAAAAAGTAGGGGGTGCCATTTAAAATTTTAAAGTAGGGGTAGCTAGCAATTAAGGGATGAAACCTAAAATGTAACTAATGTTGGTTTTGAACTTCCCCCTCGCGATCCTAATCGACCTGTTTTTGCTTAAAAATAGATTTGTTCAATGTCAAAAGTTATTGAGACTGGCTCCTTTTGAAATGAAAGCACTGTATGTGTATGGATTTTGAAAAACTGATATAAAAGTGAACATTTTCTACTTTAGTTAGTAATTAATACGGATATTTGGTATTATGGCCGGACGAGATTTACCATCAAACTGTGTATCGCATCGATACCGACCTCACCGGAGCTTGGTATTAGTTTTGTTGCCACATACCTAGTGGCTATAACTCATCCTGTGGCGGGGTGGATAATAATTAGCACGTTGTTGATTATTTCGGAACTAATGTGGGTTCTATTAATGATGAGCAACCACCAACTTCCATCGTCTAAACCATTATATAAGTGTTTGCTTTACTGGTAGCTAATCGTCTAAGGACTATATGCGTCGTCGATGCATCAAGCTAGTTTGAGTTCGGCTACTTGTTTACTTAACACCGCTTGACTTTGATCCGAAATTAGCAATATTCTGTTTCCTTTTAAGATTGAATGCATAACTTTAAGCTCCTCAGTCAAACGATAATAATGTTCACGTTTATATTATAAGTTCCAATTATTATTGCGGTGTCGGAAGCTGCAACAGGAACAACTAGTTAAAAGTTTAATTAGTTACTGTTGTTTGTAACATCTTCCACACATAAACACGACTACTGTTTTTTACCGTAAAACATAAAAGCTAATTTATAAAAAATACGTAACATGGTGCAGTAAAAATTCTTTTACTACCCGTAGCTTTTCTTAATCATTATTTTACTAGCATTAACCTTCCTCAACATTTGAAGTTTATTTCTTACTACAAAAGCTATGAAATGGCAATTTCTAGAGATAAACAAAACAATAAAACGGTCATCGTGCACTAAGTTGCAAGTTACGCCAAAACCTGTATAGTCTACAAGAAAGTAATCATTTCAACTCCAAAATTCACGGTAATCTGAGTTTGTGATATTGCAAAATGCAACTTTGAAACTTTATTAAACTAGAAAACGTTTCTGTACGTATCTTGGAAACCTGAAAAACTTTATTAAAATTAAGAGGGAATTTCCTAAGGACATCAGTTGAGTATACTATAGTGCTACATTATTTTTCGATTTTAATTTAATTAAACAAATAAAATCTATGTGTGACCAAACTTAACACCAAACGCAACAGTCCTATTCTGAATATTTAATTTCTGCATAAAAGATTTTTGAATGGAATCATTCTCTAAACTGTCTTCCAACAAAACCAAAATTTTAAAAAGCAATTTTCATTAAATATTCCTAAACAATTAAGTAGAAAATAGCAAATGTATAAAATTTTACGCTTCGATTATAAATTTAATGTAAAATCGTTGTACGTGCAACATTTAAAATAGAAAATTGCTTTCTGAAACACCGACAGTCGAAAGATTGAAAGAAAAATGTTCTCGTTGCCATCCTAAGAAATTGCTTTTAAATTTCCATTTGTAAACAGTGGGCATGCTTTGAAATCTAAACGAACACACTTATTGGAACTTAAGGTGGTTCACTCAGGATGGTTGTGTAAAGCCACACAACGACTTTGATTGTATTAGTTCTTCGTAAATTATACGTGTTAGTCAGAATTAGAATTAATCCAAAAAGTAATTTAAAAATGCCGAAATCCAGGGAAAATAAACAGCTTTTAGCTATCCTAATAATTAAAAAAGTATTGATTTTCTAAAGGATTTAAGCTCTGGCTCAGGTATTGCCTTATTGTGATATTTATGTGTAATCCCGGAGTATGGAGCCGTCTACTATTAAACAAATGGACTGGGCAAAGATAACCAAACACCATTAATAAAATCCATAAAATGTAAAAATACATTTGAGTGGAATTTAATGAAATAAAATATGAGATGTTGTTAATTTATTGCAAGTTTATTCAGAAAAGGTCATTATGAGCAAATTACGTAGGCTTAGATGAGCGTAATAAAAAGCGGACTTTACGATGGAACTGCATACAGAAACCCACGTTTAGAATCACCAGCCACGCGACGAAGCAAACTTAGTGAGTAACTACAAACCTTAATAATACTCTGGGATTTAACCAGAGGTCATCGTTACTGCTAGATCACCTCGACTAGGATGCCTGAAGCGGTCCCTCATCCTCTTTTCGCCTACGTAAACAAGGATAGGTTGCCTACTAATAAACCCGTACGAAACAATTTATGAATGAATATTAGTTTGAAAAAACCACAAGACTTTTTTCATTCTTCATCTTTGTTCAAGTGAAGGTTTCTAACAAATATGAGCGAGACAAACGCATTGATGTGTTTAAGAAAGAGCGTGCTGAAGAACTTGCACCTTGCATGTCAGTGGAAAAATTAAACCAGTTGTTCTAGTGGCTATTTTTGGTTTTGCGTTATTTTATGCAGGCCATTTGCATGCATGAATGAAGGTCTTACATCTCTATTTTTGAATCATCGCAACTGAGGATTGTAAATAGAGTATAGATTTTAAGTTTTTAAAAGCTTTTATTTAGCTCACAATGTTATCTTTCTGTCTGCTATTTTTTCGGAGCCAAATCTGAAAGGGTTCCTGCTGTCCCACTAAAGTGAAATTTGGCATACTTACATAATCTGCGTGACAATGCAATCTCATTAGTTAAATACCCCCTAAAGGGGTTAAATGGGGTTTTGAAGTTTTAGGTTATGTTTACAAAGGGGTTCTCGATTTGTAAATTTGAGAGGGTTCCTGTAGTCGCAATGAAATAAAATTTAACATGCTTACGTAATCTGCGTGACAATGCAATTCTATATAGTTAATTATCCCCTAAAGGTGTTAAATAAGGTTTTAAAATTTTAGATTATGTTCACAAATGGGTTCTCGATTTGTACATACCGTAACTTGTACCGACATAAACGGTATGTTGGTCATTTGGACGTCACGGCAGATGCACAGTGTAATAACAATAAATCTATGCAATTAATAAAGACTAAAAAGCAAAAAATAAAAATATATAAAAAAATGTTTTTTAAAAAAAAGCTTTTATATAAAAGATGCACTAAGAAGTAAAAAATAATGTATTTCAATCATAGGAGAATATTTTTTCTTACAGGTTAAAATTCTAAAATTTATAAAAGCTTTGGGAGTTGTCAACTAAACAAAATAATTCTGTAATGTCGTAGTTTTATAACTCCCAAAGCATTACAGAATTACTTTGTGTTCAGTTGACAACTGCCAAAGCTTTTATAAATTTTAGAATTTGAACATGTAAGGAAAAATATTCTCCTGTGATTGAAATACATTATTTTTTACTTTTTAGTGCATCTTTTAAATAAAAGCTTTTTTTTAACATTTTTTTATATATTTTTTTTATGCCCATTTCTTATTACAAAACTAAAAGTACTAGAGAAATAAAGTTTTCACCATTTCAAACTGAAAGCTGTCCTAGTTGTTTAGTGCATTGCAATTAAACGCGTAAAAAAGGAAAAAGTTGAATAACTAAAAGATTTCTTCTTATTTTTTAACTTCTCGAATGGAACTTCTCTCGAATAGAATTTTTAATTTTTTAAAAAGAGGGTACTATTTAGGCTGAAAACCTACAGAGACAAATGTCTTGTAGTTCAGAAAGAAAGTTTGCAATAGTGATTTATACAGAGACAGAAGATAGAAAATTTGACATGTCTCATATCATCTGCCCCTACACTAACTTAGTTTTGGAAGCACAAGCCACTTTGATCAGAAGTTTAGTTAAAGACACGTACTTCTATTATGTGGTGTATTTGATTAGCGAGGTATTTTTTTAATTACCCTGTAGGTACGTCAGTTTTCGTAAAAACCCAATTTTGGATACATTTAGGTTGGGAGTGGGTTATAATGGAATTACTGGCAAAGCAACGGTGTGGGTTGTGAACAAGATGATTATTTCAATACTTCAGAAAGCTGAATCATCTGTTTTGCATAATATAATATTATTGCAAATAAAGACTTGCAAATGAGATGTAACTTTTATTAACATCAAAAACTGTTTCACAATAATAATTATAAAATAACTCCTTCCAGCTTTTCATACAATAAACCTTCCAACCAAGAAATATCTGACGCAACTTTGCTTTGAAGTGGTTAAAGCGTAGTGAAGGGTCAAAAGCAGGTCAGGCACCACCAATTCCGAAAAGTTTAATTCTAAAAGGCCTGATTATTATTTCAGCTAGTTATCCATTTTCCGATAATTTCATTTTGGCCATCGGTGATACCTATCTAAAAGGTCTGTCCCTACCGTAAAAGACATTTTTTCGTAGGTGAAATTAATTTAGTTTGGTAATGGTCTGGTGACACAATAAATAAATTAGTGTGGCCTACCCCGAATAAACCAGTGTTTCGTTTCATTATTGGTCATTAAAAATGAAACATTCCCTATCCCACAAGTTGCAATTAATTAAATGGCCACTCAAATTAAATGTCTAACAGTGTACGTTACCAAAATTTTGAATATTACGTAAAATGTGCACACCAGAGTTATATTAAATTGAGTTTTATAAAAATAGAAGAAAATTAACGAATTCTTGTAAAAAGTGGACAGTTGTAGGGATAGGCCACTTGGGAATACCTCGTTGAAATAAACACTGCAATGTTAAAAACAAACACACTCCATTCGGTTTCTCTTTGCAAAAACATTGAGTCTAGCGTCCTAGAGAATAAAAAGTACATCAGTATGAGGATTTTTCATGTAAACATTTACAAATTTATTTCGTACAAAACCTCAGAATTTTTTTATTTGTTTTCTGCAGGCTTACCTCAACTTTTTAAGTGTTTTAAAAACTTTATATAAGGCACAAGTAGTAGTTAACCGAAGTTTTCCGCTAATAATGTAGTAAACTCACTATTAAGCATAATTTGAAAAGTTGCTTACACTCAAAGACTTATTTATTATTCGGTAATTGGATTGCATACAAATACTCGCAAAACATGTTTATAATTTCTGAAATCGATCATTAATTTTGATGCATGTGTATGTAGACGTCAAAAATTCCCTAATCTAAAACATAAAACTTTTTTAAATCTTTTGAAATTCAAATCCACTTGATATTCTCCTCTATCCGAGATCGCTTCTTTATGTAAGCGCGTGCAGATTGCCAATAAAAGTTTGCAAAAACGCTTAAACTGTGAGATATTTTAGTTCAATTTAGTGTTTATTATAAAAATAATCTGTTTTTGAACTCGAAACCGGTTGAACATTACCAAATATTAGAACAACTTAGTTGTTTTAACAAAAAAAAACTCCCCTCATGAGAACAGCGGTACTGAAAGCGAATAAATATTTCCGGTGTCGATGAAAAAACATTTTTTGAAGCCGCTGTCGCTTTCAAGCTTAAATTCACTGAATAGAGATACGATCAATTCATTTTTTGATATCCAAAATAAAAAAAATAAAACTAATTAGTCTTTTAAATCCTAATCTGATTTTGATAGTTTTATAGTTAAACTCATATCATTATCTGTTATACAGGGATGAGTGCTGATGAGGGATAAAACAACATCGAAAGCTTGTTAATGTGAAGTGTTTCTTACAAACATGTTTTGAGAAAAAATTGTGAACGTAACGCTCATTTACTTTATGTTCGAGTTTTGGGTAATAAATGAGTTAGCTTTGTAGTTATGATCAAATATCGTGGTGGAAGTAATTTGAGTCAGCCACTTAGTCACATTACTGTTTGTTTAAGCAGCCCTCGTAAATAAAACAAGGCAACGGTATGACTCTTTTATAGTCGATTAAATCAGGATGTTGAAGTAGAGCTATTCAGTGCGGTCTCGTCGTAAAATTGGAACTATAGTAGTAGAAGTGAAAAGCTTTTTCTTGGTCTTGTTAGTCTAAGGGTTCGTATTGATTTTCACCGATACTCCTGACGATCTAATTTTCAATTGAATATAAAATATTTATAAAACAAATACTCTTCTCGGGTGAGACAACTGAATTTACCCAAAACTGAATACGGAGAGAGGATATATTGAGTTAGCCGAGCTAAAATCAAATAACTGGCTTGAATAAAGAGAAAAAATATATAGCAAATTGTGTACGGGCTTATTTGAACATTATATTTGAAATTAAGGCTGCAGGAAAGGTCCAGTACGACCCGGAAATGCCACGAGCTTTAAGCAGCAGAACTGTAAAACGACAGTTATACGAAAACGAATTATCAAATTACTCGAGACTTCGGTTTTGTTCAAAATTAAAGCGCTGTTCCGGAACGGACGCAAAAATAAAAGCCCAAATCAATTTAATTGAGATAAACTGAATCCGCGAGAGAAAGAACTTTGTCTCCTTGTTATTATAAGAAAACTCTTGCGTTTAGAGCTATTTATAGTGGCACCAAGTTATTTAAACTTACAATAACATCAAATCTCGTACAGTGAACGGGAAAGGCGACAGTTTGGGGAAAGCCACTAAAAAGAAAACTTCTCGTACATATTTCAGGGTAGTTTCTTCCCTCTTCTATCTCGCCCAAAACCAGAAAAAAAATTTGCAAACATTTTTACTGTTTTGCGTTGCATAATAAATGAACTTTATTCGAGATTGCAATATCACTGCATCTAACATGCATTATGTACTTTGGCAAAGCTTTAAGTGCTAACAGGTTAAGCATCATTTTTATAAGTTAGGTGATGTTTTATAGCACGCCGTCAAGCTGAAGTAAGAAACACTAAATTATTAGTGCAACTCCTGTTCACGTTGAAAGGTTAATAATTTTACACACGTAGAATTAAATTTATAATATTACAGTAGGATTAAATAGAAGAAGTTGTAGACACGTGTATATGTAGAAAAACCAGCCAGAGTTTAGTTATGCAAAAATAATTATAAAATGAGCTTTCAAACAAGAAAAATAAAGTGTTTAGAAAGCAATTGCTCTTTTATTTATAATTTATTTAAACATTTTACAATGTTGCGCAAGCTTTGTAGCTTACAGGAACTTCACAAACTTTGCTTTAGAACGTAATTCAATTTAGTCGCTTCCGTCTGGACGTCGACTGAATGTTACTAAAATAGTTAATATTTTTAAAGACAGAGTAGAATAATATCAACTGAAAATGATCTCAAAGTGCTCTAAGCTCTTTTACGGTTAAAGTTTGTTTTGCAAGCATGATGGTGTATGAAGCTTTATGAATTTCAATTACGTTCAAACAAACAATCGTTTAAAGCTTGCGGGCCACATGGAATATGATTGTGTAAACTAACTTAAATTTTAAATTAATGTGAAGCTATAACTTTTTATTTTAAATATTTAACATAAATCTGAGGGAAAAACTCCAAGATTGTACTTGAGCATTAATAAAATTGTATTATATTGTATTGTACTATTTTTTGCAATTGAAAGCTTTTTGAATTGCTAAAATAAAAAAAAGCTACTGTTTATACGCCAAAAAATAATTCGTCTAAAAACGAACCATTGACACAATTGGTAAATCCAGTAATTTATTAAATAAAGCCTGATTAAGGAGTGATTGACGGTTTTACAAATGAAGGCCCTTTGACTATAAGCTTTATTTTCTGCAAAATTCAGGAAAATTTAACGAATGCCACTGGCAATATTCTGTGCAAACCAAAAAATGTATTACCCTAGAATATTATTGTCGTTTCATAATTTTTTTGCAATTGAAGTTCCTTTAGATAAGATTTGTTGTCTGCAAAAATTAGAAAAATTTTACAAT
This sequence comes from Tribolium freemani, assembly GCA_939628115.1. Lineage (NCBI taxonomy): Eukaryota > Metazoa > Arthropoda > Insecta > Coleoptera > Tenebrionidae > Tribolium > Tribolium freemani. The sequence goes on along the minus strand of OW626785.1, from coordinate 9,003,013 downwards.
AATTTACCAAAAAATAATTCTTTTAAAAACAAGACAATGACAAGATATTTTAAAAAGTCCAAAAAATTTATTAAAGCCCTAAAAAGTTATTGTTGGTTTACAAGTTTTTTGGAATAAAACACCCTTTGAATTATTTTTGCTTGCAGCAAAACTTAAAAAAAATTGGCAAATGATTCGCCAAAAAATAATAAACAGCCAATGACAATATTTAAAAAAAGCCCCAAAATTTATTAAAAATTGGAAAAAACTGACGGATGATTTGTGAAAGATAATTTCTCTAAAGACGACCCAAGCCAATAGTCAATACAAAAATATGTTGAAAAATCAAAAAAAAATTAAAGCTCTAAAAATTTATAGTGGGTTGACAATCAAAAGCCTTTCTTATCAGGAAAATCCTCGAATGGTTCGCCAAGAAATAATTCGTCTAAAAACGAACCATATTTAAAAAAAAAAAACAAAAAAATTATTACAGTCCTAAGAAGCGATTGTTGCTTCACTATTCAAGAGCCTTTGCTTTCTGCTAAAATCCGAAAAATTCTAGTTTGTAGCTTATTTTGCATTTAAATTCCGTGGTCTCCGCTGAAATATTGTAACTCAAAAACTGTGTGCATTTTAGTCGTTGTGCAAATGTCCTGTTAAAATAAGTTTGTACCTACAAGACCAATTTCATTAAAACTTTGTGTCTGGGCAATGGATGGAAATAAAACTTTATCAAGCAAACGGTTATTCGAGTATGTTGGCCAACTATGCGCACAATATCTGTTAATTCACATGTATGGCATCCAAATAGAGAATAGGTATGTTACAATGGCTTATAGACGCCGAGCTCCATTATGCATAATGTTATCAAAGGTGATCTTTGACAAGTATCCTTGTTGTCAAAGCGATCGAAAGCCTTATGGAAATGCCGCATCTTCTCTAGGTGCCATATCTGTATGCGAGCGGCGGTCTAAGTGAGGTGGCGTAACATAGATATAAGCTTTTCATCTACAAGTTATGAGTCTGAGAGTTATGTGTGCATTCTCTAGTGTATTACAACTTATTACCTAACGGTTAATTATTATACCCGCCACTCCACCCTTCAAAATCACTCCTTTGTGAGTGATCAAATACTTCATTAATATTGAGAGCGAGTAATAATACTAAACTCACATATCTTTACTTAACTTCTCTTTCCACTGATGTACTATATCTTCCGTCTACCTCCACGGATTTTAAGTGTTCATTAGAGAGCTAAAATGGCGCTGCTTTGTGTCAAATTGAACATTTCAGGCAGTTTAGTGAAGAAAACAAGCTCCTCCATAGTTAACAACCGATAATTTAACAAGAACGAGCACCTAATGAGCAATACATACAAGACCAATTAAAAATTTGTTATGCATACTATGTATTAGATCAAGTGCATTGTTTTCTCCTTATTACTTATTACTTTGTAAAGGCGGTAGCACAGTTTTGATGGCAAAGTATTTGCCATAATTCGGGGCCTTTGACTGGAAACATCTCATTATAAACAGCGTGTCCGGTAGTAAAATCCAATATAGGATGAGCTGGTCCACCTTTCAAATAAAATCAAATTTCATGGCTACCGATCAGATTAAATCGCAAGGGTAAAAGGGAAAACAATAACTTCAGAACGGTAGAATGCCGAAGTCCGGGACTTGCATTAGGAGGCTTATGCGGGCCAGTTGAATAAATTGAATCTTAAAGCCAGCTTCCGATAAAGAGGAGTTATGTCTCCACGCATCTTAAGATGCAAAATAACGTTCAAAATAGAATGTTTTTGTATAAAATGCAGGCAAAATAAGTGTAAAAATAAAAGCGAAATGTGGGACAATAAACTTAATGTGTCAACATTTTGAAGGGATGAATTGATGTTGTTGTATTGAGCCATGAATAAAGATCTAAAGCGGAGATAATCGTATGCCCATTATCCCTTTAATACACGCTTTGACATTATTTATGTCGCATAAAACATGTGGCCTTTGTGGAAGGAGGTTATTTGGAAAAAAACAGTTTGTTTACCTATCACACAAAAAGTTTTATTGTACATACTATGTACTAGAGTAGTCACTCATCAAGAGACTAGAAACTTACATATTATATTGTTTTATTATTAACTAAAAATTGACACAGTATTTTTAGAAAAACATTGTAATTTTTAGTGTAAATATGAAGTGTACAACAACCCAAATACTCTCAAAACAGATGTAATTCTAAATTATCTGGTATCTTAATGTTTAAGGAAACCTTTTACGATATTACACTGATTGTTTTTCAAACCATGTGTTTCAAAGTCGTTTTAAGAATCTCGTAATATAAAATGTATCAGTTTTCAAGAATGATTCTTTTGCGAAGTGTTTCCTTATTGCATTTTTTGGATTCACAATTATTTTCTCTTTGATTGTTGCATTTTTAACGAATTTGTTAGTCGAACACATTCAAGTCTTCGTCACCTAAAGTAAATTATTTTCGTTTGTTAGCACCTTTGAAAAATCCTATTGTTTTACATCTTTTACTACTGAAATATTACTCAATAATATAGATATTTAAAATAATTGTAAATCATTTTATACATTGATAAAATAGTTCAAGAACATTCTTCATTTCTTCAACGAACTATTATCGTTTCATCACTTATGTAAGACTGTCCAGCATAACTTGTAGCGCTCTGTAAAAATAGTTATTACTTATTAGCTTCATTGTTCTACTATAGTTCGAACAATAACAGCAAGCAATGAGACGCAGAATCACTGGGGGTGTTGTCATCTTATAAATTTTTTTGTTTTCTCAATTACGGCAAAACTATTTGAAAAAGTTTGATGTAACCTATGTAAAAAATCCGGGGAATCGATTGGCGTCGAGAAAATTCCAAAATTCCCAAAAGTTTTTAAATTAACGATTTTTTTTCATTTTATTTATTTTTGCTTTTGTTTGCAATTTTCTCCAAAACTATTAGTCGGAGAACGATGATCTTTTTTTGAAAAAGATAGACAATTAAAAGAGCTTTCCAACGATAATAAACTTAGTGGGGTTACTTTTCATAGTTGCCGAGTTATTGCCCGATAAATGTTGCGGGTTCCGGACAAAAATTAGAAAAATCAAACAAAAAAAAAATTGAACCAATTGACTTCTTTGCACTTTTAACAACTCGAAAGGGTTGTAAAAGCATAGAAAAGCCCATAAGACTTTGCTACAGCAAGTTTAAAAAAATATTTTTTTTTGTGACCAATAAAATTGTAGGCAAAAAAATTCAAAATTTTAAATCTTGTGAAAAGCTGGAATAATACCTATTTTGCACCGCAAAAGTAACTAGAACAAACCGTTTTGCTCTACGACTTTTAGTTTTTGAGTTATTAATTTTAATGAATAACCCGGCGCATCCACCATTTTTCAATTTAAAATAATTCTTAAAATAAATTCTCAAGTAAGCTAGTTGTTGTTGTTGTAAAAAAAAACTGGTATAATACGTAAACCGAGCCGCAAAATTCACTGAAATAAACCGTTTTGCTCTACGACTTTTAGTTTTTGAGTTATACATTTTTTTGTTGAAGAATTAAGTAAAAGCACTGAGGTCTGAAAAATATAGACATGTCAAAAAAATCCTCGAGTTTGATTTTTTTATGTCTACCAGTTTAACTAAATAGGTATACAACAAACCTCATTGTTAGCATCAATATCATCTATCCCATTATGGCAAATGACAGCATCAATCTCGCAACTAAAAAGCATCATTCCACTCAACATTACCCCCAGCTCTGAAGCTTTACAAGAATTAGATTACAGTGTACAAAGTTAAGTAAGTTAGAACAGGGCATGATGGTACGTAATAAAAGCTTTATAATAGCGATCGTTTCCCAGCTTGTTTCCCAGCTTGACACCACCGCTACCGCTAAATACACAAGCATGATAATTCCACAACATCCCGGTAACCCACTCTGATGGTGATCGATATTCATGACGAAATGCATCGTCATACGGCAACCGTCTCAGCCCATTACCGACACCTCCCTGTAATTCTCAACACTTGCGGTAATTTCAGTACATGCTGTTTGAGTAAATAGCTGCCATCAATGATTCATGTTCAGGACACCAAATCTGGTTCGAAGGAGATTTAATTAAAACAGGTGTCTTAATACACCTTAAAACAGGGACGCAATATTAATAACACTAACAGACTGCAGAGACATGGAAGCGAATAGAAACAATGATTTGAGAAAAACACTACTTCAGTTCACTTAACATAATTTATTTAAAACTATTATAATTTGAGTTTTAATAAGCTGGTGAGAAATACACATTTAGTGTAACATTAAGCAGAGTATTGATTTTTGCTTATGCTGTTATGGTAACTAGGTATGCCTAAATACTAAAATAGACAGCACAGTCACGGTTTTACTTAATTTACTTATAAGTTCACTGTAAAGTTCCGGCCGATTAATTTACATTATCAGCTTAAACTCACCCATTTATCGGACTAAAAAGCCATTGACTACACAGACAGATTCAAAATATAATTTCAAACTCCCTTGCAACACGGGATTATCTGGTATGACAACACTTTTTTGAATAATAAATGTGCAAACCGTTAATCTCCAAATTACGTAAGTATACATGTACAGGGTTGTAGAACGATAAAACCAAAGTTAAAACATAATACTTCCCCACGAATACATAAGCTATTTCCCGAGATTAAATCATTTACGTCATATATTTTATGGATTTTCAATACACGGTCAAAATTTACGAGCTAGGTACACAAATCGCACGTAATTTATGGTGATCCCACTGATGTACTTTTCATTTGCCTTTTATTTACGTTCAGGAGGTAGGTACATTTGCCGTTCAGTAAAATAACAAATAACGGGGATAACCGAATAATTACTGTCATTTTTGTACTTTTTATCTCCAGTTTTCAGCAAACTATGTCAAGTGTTTTAAATTTCAATCCAATTATTGCACAAACAAGGTTTGAGAATAAATCAGACTCGTTCAGTTACAGAACTGTTTATAATTATTAATTACACATTAATATAATCAATATCGGGATTAAATATATGACACACCACAATCACTTTTTAGCAACATTCCTTTGATAATTAATTATATTATTCACAAATTAATACCATACATATATACATTGGTGCAAGCTCATTAAAGCTTATTTGCTCCCATTAAGCTTTTAATGTGACAAAAATTTAAATAAAAACAAATTGCATCTGTCGTATCAACAAAGTTATCATTGTCACATCGTAAATTATCTCAATAAAAGTGTTAACAACAATAAATAATCTGCTAATTTTAGGTAAACAAAAATTCATAACAATATGAAAAGTAAACAAAGTTCATTCTCGTTTATTTATTAAAATTTTCAGTGATATTTTCTTTAAAAATAAATATAGGTATTAATTTTCAAAAAGGCCATATTATTATTATTGTTTCAAAAAAAACTTCAGGAAAATGTGAAAACTGACTGAAAACTAGAAGACTAGGTAAAGGATATTTTCGTTAAATGAATGAAAATCACATTTCTTGTTTCTCAAGAACTGAATTGAATTATATCCAGATTACACAGACAAAAAAAATTATTATTGAAAGAAAACAATTTATCGAGTTTGAAATAAAAAAATTCCAAATTTGAAAAATAGTATCTAAAACGAATTTTTTTTGTTTCGATCAATATTTAAGTGGTTATTATGCCACAAATTGTCTTTGTACAGTACAGTGGTGGACAATATAATCGCGTACACCGTATTTTTGCTGGATTGAGTAGGTATTAGCGTGACATTTTCGTCAGTGTCAAATAGTAAAATTGTCAAAACTTACTGAACACAACAAAGTTCTTATACTGTCGAAACTGGAAGAGGGTCATAGCATAAGAGCAATTGAGGACCAATGCAACAACAAAAGCACAATTTTAAGAGTAAGTAAGTGATGGGAACAAAAAAAATGTTGGTTCGGGACGACCATGACCATCAAATCCTGAATAAGGTGAAACACTAACTTGTTAAACAATAATTAAGGAACTTTAGACCTGAGAACGAAAATGAACTATGGGCTGGTATTCAAAACGTTGACGTTGGTTGAAGGGAATTAACAAAAATTATTGTCGAGACCTTACTGTGTCCATTTCTAACAGGTCAAACAAAGTATCAGCTGCAAATGGAGCCATGAAAAAATATTAATTTTGGAATCGTTATTGTATTAATTTTTGGAAATAAAGATTCATTCTTACCTTACCTGTTAAATTAGAGTGACAATTTGACAATTTTTAATCGCAACGTATAACCTCTTTTCTAAAAATACCTTTAAACTTCAAAAAAAGACATGATTACACATTAATAAATTAGAAAAAATGTGTTACTTGATTTTTCGTAGTGTACGCGATTAATTTGTCCACCACTATACATTATAAATTGTAATTGTAGTTTTTTCCCAAACTCAGTTGATTAAAACTTGGACCAAAGTTTACACTACAGCTACGTTCTAAACATAATTTAATAACACTGTGTATTATTACCGATAACTCTACTTATGTATAGCGTCATGGAAACATATGAAATACAATTTAACTTGTCTTGTTAGAGACTTTTATATTTTATCAAGTCTTTTGAAGTTGAAGCTTATGGTGGAAGAATAGAATACATGAAATAAATTGGAGATAAGTTCTCTGTGCAACAAAAAAAAAAGAGATTTATGAATTGCGACAACCGTAAATTGATGTAAGGAAATTAGCTTTTGCTTGAGTGGTTGATTATGATAATAAGACAATAACTCAATAAGTTTCAAGAAACACCTTTATATCGTCGTTAATAAGAAGTAATGCTTTCCAATAATATTCTTCTAAATGAAATAATTATTTGATTTTGTTGTAAATAAATGTTGTAATGTTTTGTTATAAGCAGGTGACAGGGACAAAGTTCCCCATACCCAAAGTGCAAAACCTTGTTGCAAGTTGAAAAGCTATCAGAAATATACTCCTAGATTGCGAGCATTTCAACAGTATTAGATACTTGATTTTCAATACCGTTTCAGGAGTTTAGTAATGTCGACATACCCAGACAAGCAAGCGTAACCTTTCTCGACTCGCACGATGTGCTCTAATGAGCTTCCCTTCTGAGTTTTTGTTTTATTTGAAAAAATTCACGCTGTAGTGAACCCGGCGCGAGTTCACAAGCTAATATTAACGGAAAACAATTGAGGTCGAATAATTAAATCATGTATTTGATAACTTTAAACATTATTTGCTTAAACCGGAAACATTTCTGGGGGCGTATACATATATCAGAATCAGACTGCATTAGAGCAAGAATGCGTGAAAAATGCCCTATGCGTGCGTACACCCGAATCAAAAACAAAATAAAATTCAGGACGGAGAGCATTGTATAAACAGAAGGAATTGACGAGGCCAGCGGTCTCCTGTTGTCACGGAGACAACACAGGACGTTCAACACACGACACACTTCGAAAAAGAGAAATAAACTAAAAACTGTGGACGTCCTCAAATACATTACAAATGAAGCAGTTCCTATAGCAACGAGTGTTGTGTTGTTCTCTTTCCCTTAAGAGATACCATTTTATGTCACCTTCCAACAAGTCGGTCATGTCGTGAACAAACCGTCGTTAACAGGATGTGACGTGAAGGAAATCAGCAGCAATTTGTACCAAAACAAAATATTCTGTCGCCGCAATACCTTCCCTTATTATTTCGTAGTTTGTCACAATAACGGCTTTCCTGAAAAAAGATCTATTGCTGCCGCAGCTGAAGATGGGTTTCAGATATTCCCCAGTGCTGGATGAATAATTACTCCTCATCTTAAGATCAATACGAAAGTTGGTTTTATTCAACGACGTTTGGTTTCCCGGAGATAAATGACGCTATATTATTTCGTATTTAGTAGTTTTACGTTTGTTCTTTCGCTGAAAATTAGAAAACTCTCCGCATAACTGTTTTAATTAAACTTGAATTTTATGAAAGTTGAGAGACGTTTATGTGACTACAGTAGTCTATTAAACTTTCTACAATCTGCACCAACATATGCCAAGTAGGCCAGAATAAGTAAAGGTCTTCTATATGTTAATTTGCTTATCTTCATGCTCAAGTAAGTTCAGCTCTGCTCAATCTCCAATATGTTCTGCCATTGTTCCGCGAAACAAAGACCAAATTATTTAGTACAATAATAAATATTTAACACAAATATGTTTAAATTAAATACTCCTTGCTACATTATCTGCTTAATCTATTTGTCCTGGCTTTATCTTTACGAACACACGCAATAATAATTGTGACTTAATTAAAAACTCAACAGGCAACAGAATTTCGTCTCTTGACAATGCTTAAAGCCAACAATATTTTTCATAATTAATTATTTACTTGATGTTTTAACAAGCTGTTGTTAACATCCAACAATTCCAAAAAATTCACTGTACGACTAGAGCACGAGTATATTCATAAATCGGTTTTAAGTGATTCCGAGATGCGTTTCCATTCTTCTATTTATATAATGGGATATGTCATCTTCCACTTGAATTCCCTCTTTATATTTATTCAACTTTTCCGGACTTGTTGTCTCTCTATTGTTGCTTTCCCTTGCCCTAATAACCTTCAAGTAGTGATTATTTACACTCACAATGTTTTCCGCATTGATTAGTAGATTGCAAACACAATAACCGAATCAAATCCTTTGCTAATTACTTCGGATAGGTGACAGTCCACTCAAATTAAGACAGATTGATGCAGCAGCACGCTGTAGATCAAACGCACCATATAATCATGTGTTATCTCTCTGTATCACATACACACATCAGAGAATTCCCTACTGATGCACGGGTTGTGGTGGTTTCCCTTTACAGGTTACCATTTAATGTTCGCCAGGATAGATGGATGGACACTGACAAGACCAACCACTTATGGCTCACTGATGGATTAAGAGCAAAAGCTCGAAACTGTATTGTTTAATAAAAAAGAGGGATTACGCCAAGCTACGCAACAGGAAAATTAACAAAATGCAATTTAATATACACCTTTGTTGAAATTACTTTTGTTGTTATTAAACTGAAATTAAATTGCGGAATACTACGTTAAAGCAGATATGAAGTGTACTAAAATTAAGTTGACTACTAGAACTACAAACCTGCTTAAGAGGAACTCAGTGCAAGCAGTTTCACCTAAACTCATTAGTTATTGTTCTGTAATAAGACGAGACAGATTGAGTTTGCCGGTATGGTGAACCTAATTTAATAAGGCTGGAAAGGAATAAATAAAACATTGTCTAATTTTTTTCATAAAAGTTTACAGAACAAAACTGAGGCACCTAACTACCTGTATTTAATGTCAATTAGATTTATTCTAACCTTCATTTCTCTTTTTTTGTGAATAACAAAAGCTAATAAAACTTGCAACTCTTTTGGAAATGCATTTATCAAATGTTTTATTAAACTCTCCAAATTGTATATTTCGATTATGTTAAAAGGAATGGCTATTTTGGCTTTATAATAATGTATACCATTACCGCATATTTATCTGGCAGTGATGAGAACTACAAATTAATTATTCAATTTATAGACAAAATTTCATAGCGTACATTCAACATTGCCTCAACTTTTAATACTGATGTAGTTAATAAACAAATATTATTATATTTAGTGCCTAGTTTTAGTTGTCCATTATCTATTCAAATATATAATAGATATTATTCCACTGTTAATAAACAATAGAATTTTGTTCTGAATAAACCAGAAATTAAACAAACCATCCTGATTCTAAAAGAATTTAGCACATCTACCTACCTTTCTAAAGACATTTATTGATTTTATTTTCGTTAATATTATCTGCTTTTTAAGATACTCTAGTATTGAGTGCTATAGTCCCAAAAAGCACAACCTCAATTTTTTTTTAAATAACACAGAGAGCACTTCTGGTGCAATTTTTGGCGTAGAATTTAAATATGATTTCGGATCTGTATAATATAATATACCACGCTGGATAATAAATACAAGTAGGATAGGCACATGATTGTCCTTATGAATAATTTAATATTGATTATTTAACTTTAAATAACTCAAGTTGTCGCTTGTTGTTTTTTAATCTATTTTGGCTAATTTCGTAATTGCAAGTAAACTAGGGAATCGTTTTAAATTTAATTGAATTTTAAAGTGTTGAAGAGTTACGAACTACATCCATACGTTACAGTAGTTTGACAGTTTGAACGTAATTTAGTTTATATGGCTATAGGTTAAATTGCTGTAAATTTTAGCATACCTAGTGGTAGGAAATATAATGTTATTGTTGTCGATAATTTACACTTCAATTAATTGAAGGATACTTCAAGGCAAATAATTACTACAAGCATAACAGAAAATATTTATTATAAAATACACACATTTTACTAAATTAATTCTTTTCTTTGTGTTCTCCTCATACCAATGAATTGGTCATACTTGATCAAAATCGGAAACAATGGGCTAAACACAATACGTGCTCCAGTTAAGTAGCATGTAAAGCCTCAAGTCAAACTTCTGCAACATCGCTTCAACAGGGTTAACCCGGCCGATTTTCCGTAATGCCGGTATCCGTTGATCGCAACTTCTGGCCAGTGTTCTCCCTTTTTGCGCAACTTTTTGCCAGCGACCGCAGTGAGGTAATAAATAGATAGAGCCGTTTCCGAGGTAGGGTAATTTAGGTTTTGTAAGATGCTTTTTTGAGTGTCTGAGCCGGACCGTTCGCATTTGCCGCACCGGTTCACTAACAATGCTTTACTTGCCAGTTGACTTTTGTCGAGTTTCTGCGGCCGAGGTTTTGTGTTTTGGCTGTCGTGACACAAAGCAATAAAGGATATAAATTGCTCTTAACAAAAGCCGATTGTTTATAAGAACTGGCCAGTTTAAGGTACACTTGATTGCCTTGTTGTGACGTCTAACGACGCTTCGATGAGCAATTTGTACCTTTTTCGCACCCACCCTTATTAAAAAACTTATGAAATTAATTACTCCATACCCAGTGACCTACAAACAATTCACTCAATGGATGAGAGGGAATATTTTGGCGAGCGAAATTGATTCAGACTGAGTTAATTAGAGATTCTAGTTTATTAGGCAAATATATTCTTTCAAGCAGCGAAATTGTTCCGCTAATATCTTATTATTAATCAAATAAAGTGGCAAACAATGTTTGGTCTAATTAAATCCGTTTCTCCCAAATCTAGCTAACGCTTTATGAAACACTTTTTGCATTATTCATTTATTTGATTTTGTTACCACTCGTTCATATCAAAATTATACAATCTGTCTATAAATGAATGTAACATCGTAGTAGTTATTAAAAGTTTGCCGCTTCTTTCAAGAAAAAACGAACAATGTTAGTATATGGAAAAATTGGTCTTACTGGTAGTCTGAGTAGATAAAAATTTGTACTTTTCAGAAAACTCATAGAAATAAAGTGATTAAATGCGGCAAATTCAAATTCCAGAACAACCTGAGATCCAACATTCTTTTATAAACAGTCCGTACAAGTCTGTGAGTGTGAGGATTTTACAAAGTTTGAAAAAAAAATAGAAAAGACAAGGCTTGCAATTAAGAGAATTGAAAACATACTATTCGTTTCCTGAAAGAAAACAATTAAAACACGAAACATCAGTGATGATACGGCTTTGGAAACATGAAACGAGCTTACCTGAAAAATATATAGCTATTTTAATTAGACAACAATACATTAGCTGCCACTACGTTTAATTAATGAGACATAAAGAAGATTCTGTGCGTGTACCTACTGTAATTGGAAACCGTTATATGTACATTAATTTGACAAATGAAAAAGTTCTTGTAATATACCTTAGGACATGCACAAAAATACGAGTAAAATAGCGACTCAGATTTAGCGCAAGGAACCGAGTTTGATCAAATTTTTTTCTAGACAATTTACGCTCCACGCGAAAATCGTGAGGAAAATACATATATTCGGGCTTATTTCTTTAACAAGAACTTTTATAATTCCAAGAAAAAGACAATAATTTCAAATGAGAAGTACGGTAATTTCAAAAATAATAATGCAGAAATAAAACAATGCAATTAGAGGCTTCAAATAACAAAGTGCTAATGAGAATAATAATTAGTTGTACTTTTTGTCTATTAAAATAGAAATTGCAGATAAATAAACTGCTACTATAAGGTGCAATTAACATCAAAGAAACCTGTTTAGTTCATAGAATATCGGATGCAAATTTATTATATTTTTATCACTTTAAAATTTGTCCACACATATAAAGGAAAAACATTGCTTTTAATGAATTATTGTAATTATGTTTTTAATATCATATCCGTGGTGGTCGTATCTAACTTCAGACAAATCATATTTTATTTATTTTATTGTCACAACTTTAATGTTAAGGTCGTAAGGCAATTATTAATGTGTGTGTATTTATAGGGAGGAAAAATGCCATTTGCTCGAATGTTTCATATTCTTTAGACAACCACTTTTTACCACACTGACCTAAGAAACCAATTTTACCTAATGCGTCTAGACTATAAACCTTGATAAGTAATTACTTTTTAATTACGGTCACAATAATTAATATTAAAGAGCAAATAATAACATTTTCGTTGGAACACTGACGACCTAATTCGTGTGATTCGACAAAAACGTTGCTCTCATCTTGTACTCCGGCCCTACCATTAATATTGAACTCAGCCGTGCGATTCCAACAACTCGGACTAGTGGATTGCATTGTTCAAACAGCTTACTAAAGAGGATCATCATTCAACAGACTTGCTGTGATTTTCGGGGCGCACCTGCCGAAACATTCTTCAGTGCAAGGTGGTACCAAAAATGTCGTAATCAACTCACTTAATCGGGCCGAAATAGCTTCGTCTGTAAACACGGCTATTTACACTTTATTTCATAATTAATAAGCCACCTGGCGTAATGATTTTCGGCTCTTGTTTGCAAAAATCAAACACGCTTACAGGAAATATGTATGCCCAATCAATTAAATCTCATGAATAATTCACCATAACGAAAATCGCATTTGTGACTGTCACACGGACACTAAAATCAGCACCGATTTTCAGAATGTTTGTTTTATGAAACTAACATTCGTCAGTTGCATTTATGACACAAATGTATTTTATTACACTCAGATCCAATGCCGGTTAAAAATTACAAAATCGCTATATTGTTTTCAAATTTTACATATACGATCGGTTCTAAATTGCATAAAAAATTAATAGCCCTTTGGTTTAGTGCTTATTGGCCGCTCGTATTTATGCTCAGATCAGTTGATCATAGAAGAGAAAAATAACACAGTAAAACAACGAATGGATTTCATGGATTTCCAAATTCGATTTTTTTTAATCACGACAAAAAGTAGAGAAATATTAGCTACTATTTAGCGCACACAGTAAAATTTTCGTAATTTACGGCGTAATATTTGGAACAAAAAAAGCGATTATAGCAACGCTTCCATCTCTTCTGTTGGAAACCCGCCGGAATCAAAACACCAATCATTATAATTAAGCACTAAAGGGATTTCGCGTCGTACATAATAGCTAGGTAATTTAAAATAACGACGGTCCTTCTTGCCTGAAAATCGTAAGAACGTCATAAAATTCAAAATCCGCATTTCAAGGGACCGTTTTATTTTACGAGATTGAACATTAATCGTTTTCGTACATACATATTTTGAGAACCACTGTGATATTTACGAACAAGAACAAGCAAAATGGGCCGGTTATACTAAACAGGGGACGTCGTTTAACGTGTTCTGTGTCGTTCGCCCTTTACACAAACGACTGCAATTTTGAATGAATGGGAGACACGATAATTACGAAAAAATGTTACACGGTGGCGTGAAATATTTCCCTTACACACACATTTCAAATTTGTACAAATATACTGCTACAATATGCCTGTTTACACAACGATGTATGCATAACTGAAATTAATTTCATTGTGTGGTAACATCTTTGATCAAAGAAATTAAATGACGTTTGTGCAAACAATGGCTGCTTTGAGCAATCAATTGCATAAAGTGCATTTGACGGATTTTGGCTAAATTACATGGAATGCATGTGTGTTGTTACAAAGGGCGCTAGTGCATGAAATAAGGCAATAACACAACATAATAACCTTAATCCGGAAAAATAGTTCAATATTCAAATGATTAAATCTGTTGCAAAAACGTAAACACTCTCCGAATTGCATACTTTAGGATAAATCGATCTTTTGAGTGTGAGCAGGACCACCTATCTGCAAACTTTCCTAGCAAATTCCGGTTTGCCAGCTAATAAAGCTACTTACCATCCGATTACATTATCGATTCGATGGCAAATCCTTGTCTTGGTCACGGTTTTGGACCATCGGCTTCTGCAGATCAGAACGTGATTTATTAGCTCGCCGCTTGACTTTGACATCATACAGCCTTTATGGACACTAAAATCTGAAAAACCATTTATGATTGGCGCCTGGTTGATGATCCGATGCTTTTGATGTTTTTCACGAAAGCATCGACAAATTTCGTTTCGAGTAATACACACGAATACCTGGAGCTTGATTGTAATTGGAAAGCAGGACGTTTGAAAAAGTAAATGAACAAATGGGGAGGGTTTACGTTTTTATTACATTACCGGCCGATGATTTGAAGAATTATTGGGAATGGATGCTGCACCAGCATTAAAATTCATGAGATTTTGATGCTCTTTTTGCCTCTTGGTACGGACAAATACCACATAATATTTATTTTCACAATACAGTGTGTATTATATTTTGCCTTTGTCTATAGAAAACAAAAATTGTATTTCCCTGCATTTTCTTCTAAGCCTATGCAAATAACTGTAAGTAATGAGGGTTCCGCAAAGGTGGACCTTATCCCTCCAAACTTATGGAGGCAACCCTTACCGTAAACAGGAAAATGGACACGTCCAAGAAGGATATAATCAGCGCTTGCCCAAAGATCAACACTGAGCTAAATTAAATTAATCAATTCCAGACTAAATATGGGATTAGAATCCGGCAAAAAATTATAATTAACATAACCATTCAGCTAGCACTTCCATTAATTCGCTCCATTGTTAGGCATCAAAGGTTTCGCATAATCATGTCAGTTATTTTATGCTATCCAATTACACATTAGTATTTGTTTGTGCAAATTTCATTTCAAACAGTTGTTGATGGACAGGTATTTATTTGAAACCCGTAACGTTGAGAGTTTTATCTTTTGTCTGACACATCTAAAACCTATCATGATAAACTGTGGAAAGCTATTTGCATCATTGGAGAGTGCGGAGCAGTTCGAGGCGGAAGCTCGTTTCTTCCAGTTTAGTAATTTCCGCGATGATCCGAATTAATTAATGTTGAGCTATCTGCCATCAATTTGGTCCAACCCTAAACCTGTGTGTAATGGCAATGGATTTCGACAGTTTAGCATAATATTGATTGATAATGCCACCTAAACATGATTTTAATAGCGCTGTAATTTATAGAAAATTCTAACAAAAAGTGGCAGCGAGTCAAATCTTATTTTCGTCTTAAGAAAGCAACTTCCTCTAATAGTTTGCTCGTGATTAATCTGCTCTTTTCACAGTGAGTAAGTTTAAAACCACCGGAAGGATTAACTTATTTAAGAGCCAGTCCTCAAACAGACCACACACTTTATTAATTTACGACCTGCAAAACTTTTTCACCTGAGTTAATTAATAAAGTAAAAAATCGCTGCAATAACTAATACTAATAAGACAGGTTGGTTAACAAGCAATCAGAATAGACGACTAATCTATCATTTAATTAAATTTTTGTGAAGTAATACATACCAGAACTCGCTCCCCACCTGAAAGGTGCATATTGTTTAGACAATTCTGAAGCTAAAGTTCCTTTACAAAAAAATTCTAACTCTCTGCGTTTGGGAGATAAGAACGTTTGAAAATAGCCAATCACAAAAGACCTTGCTCCGGAGGACTACGGGAACAAAACACGTTGCTAGGAAATCAAAAATATGTGGATCGGACAATAATAAGGTGCACTAGAGTTATTTTTCATTCCTTAGTTACGGATGTACTGTATGCAATACACCTAGGAGAGAGCTTCTGGGATTGGTCACTTTGAAACCTCTGTATCTCCCAAACGAAGAATAAAAAACCCACTTTTTTGCATTTTTGCCATCCCCATTGCTGTTACCACTAGCACCTTTCCGGTGGGGAGCGAGTTCTGGTACACGCTGTATGTGATTCAATCACAAATTGCTACAGTGTAAATGGTAGATATGAATGACATGATACAATGATTGGTTACGCCGTGCGATTTCAAATACTTTTATCATTACCACTTAAAATGGCTTTCCATTACTTTTACGAGAGCTTTTAAGCTCCTTTAAGTGCCAAGTTTTAAGAACTGTTCAAACTTAAAACTTGAAAAATGATGTTAGTTACCAACACATGTGTTATGTTGCAATGTCTCATATTTTAGTTTGTTTTTAAAGATCTGATATGAAAATTGAGTGCATTTAGCCGCAGCAATTGTGTTTAGCAAAACCTCAAAGCACTTTAAAATAATTACATAATAGTTAATTTCTGCAATCTGCAAATTCGCAAAGTGATGAGATAAGTTTAATAGTTTAACAATAGCCGCACTTGCACTAAACACATTCAGTGCTCCAGCCATAAGATTACCATTCACTGAATTCCTCACTTATTGAGATAGATTAAGTTTTCCTCCTTTAAAAACCAAGAGGGAAGTGTTTATTGTTACAAACTAAATTTAGAATTTAACGAGTTTTATACAAAAAGAGAACTTACCTCGCAACTTTAAAGTTTATCATCTATAATTTGGTTTCTTCAAAAATCTTTCTCAACAAGTTTTAACGACATTTATTAGGCAAGAAACTCGATAAATATTAAGTACTTTTGAATAAAATTGTCACTATCATAATTCTAAGGAAAATATGAAGGTTTCGAAAACATAAAACCACTTTCTAAAGACGAGAGAATGTCGTAATGTAAAATTTAGAAACCCACGTCTTCTTGTTCTTCCTCATTGAAATTCCATGTTCACGGAAATTATTGCACGAGTGCGAAGCTTCCACGGTCGCTATAATAAACCAACCGAAGAAAATACACAAAACTGGTGCACAACTTTGATTTTTTCACTTTGACTTAAAAAAAACGGTGTGAAGGAGAATTGGCCTATCGGCAATCAATCGAATTTAAATCAATTGGAAGCGGTGCGAGCTGGTAAACAAGCAAAGTAACAATGTAACGATATGTTATTGGGCAAAGCGGTGGCAGAGGACGTGTCGTTGAGTTGCACCCTTTACCGTCAGGACATTAGTCTATATCAAGTTCCTGGCGAACGCCTGCCGTGATTTTTAGCGGTGTTAAATTGTCTGCAACCGGCAATATACAATCACTGGCGCTAGTGGAAATGTTACGGTTCACATAAAACGTCACTCAAGGTTTCCACATAAGAGTTTAGGGTTTGCCAGATGTTAAAGGGGAATATTTGACCCGAAACTGAAATTGGAAACCCCATCTAACTTTCTTGACACTTGTACGAGCTACGAAACAAATAAAACAAAACCAATTAACCTTCGCGTTTGTAAAACTAATACTTCGCGTGTCACCAGACGAAAAGCTCGCAGCACATCCTCGCGATTCCACTTGCACCACCACCAAAAGCTCTCAGTGTGGTGTCGTCACTTATTGCCACTAAAATACGCTTATTCTTGGGGTAATTTTTATTTTTTATGTTTGCGAACGACAATCCTTTTAGGATTTTTTGCCCACTGAGTTGAGAACTTTGTTGCCTACTTTCATTTAAGACGGTTGAACTTTCAAATAGATAAATATTTGAGCAAGAAAACTAAAAATGCATTTCAAGCGTACTGAACTAAATCGAACATTTCCATACAACGCGTTTCATTCTGCCTGCTCCGCCATTACTCCGATGTTTTTTGTTCCATTATTTCGTGCATTTCCCAAGTGCCCACAAAAGTATTTGTATAAATTTGCAAATACCAAAGCGAAACAACATCATTTATAATATTTCTTGGCAGGACTTAACACGACAGCTAGAAAATTTCGCGCAACTTTTTAATTTGTTTGCTCTTGGCTTTCTTGAAAAGTATTTCAGCAAACACTCGCTGGTTGTTCAGCTTTTGCATCGTATTATAAACCGCTAAAAAAAGGTTTTAATGGAAAAAACCAACAATAATTGAATTTTGTTTTTACATAACGCGACGTCGTTAAACTGTTGTTTATTTCCCATTTACAATTTAACGAGGAGAAGAAACTACAAATGTGTTCTTGATACGACGCCTATAATAAAACGTTTAAGACAAATAATTTTTTAAAGTAATCACGCCATTTACCAAGTTGCAATTAACATCACGTGAATGCAAAAAGTTTATAATTGAGATCATCTGCAACGGAATGCAATCATTTTGAAGGTCGGATTTGCCACGACCCGACTGCCTTACAGAAAATTAATCACAATTAATAATTTACATTTTTGTGCCCAAATAAGTCAAGCAGTAAGTAGAATAAAATAGAAAAAAGGTTCAAATTATGGTATTCGCAATTACACTAAGAATAAATCAAATGTGAGAAGTTCTGTCAGAGGTTTCTTCAAGACAAAATTTTGCACAAAAAGAACACAGAATTTTTGATTTTGTAAGATGATGTGGGAAAATATTCAAATGTTTTAAGCTATTGACAGAGTTCTGTAAAGACAGACGGTTATGAAGTCACATAAAATAAGGTCAAATCAGTTGCTTATGTCGTTAACATTAATTAATCAATTAATTTTAATGTTGAGGAATTGTAGAAGAATTCTGAAAAATATAAACTATACCTATCTAACAACAAACGCTGAATTTTGTGTAAGTATTAGTTTTTGAGATATAGTCAAAAATATAGTTTTAAGAGATTTACCTAGTACAATATAGTTTTTATTAACAAAAACACAGTTAAGGTTGCTTTTAAAGAGCCTTTTAAATTTGTAGATACCTAACATTAATCTAAAAATAAATCATGTGCTTTCTGAAAGCTTTTAAAATGATCATCAATACGTATAGCTAATAATTTAAAAAAAAAGGCACTGGCTAAACGACCGCCGGCGGTACTCTTATTTATACTAAAAAGACCGCCGTCCGGCGGCATTATCGCCTCACGCATACAAAAGCCGTCGAAATTCCGAATTAAATCGTAAGTCTCGGCGGTTTGATATACATTTATCGGTAGATGCCGCCGGTCGGCGGTTTTCTTTATTTAAAATACCAAATACCGCCGAAATTTTCTCATATACCTAACTCTAATTCTAATTCCAAATAAAAATTTCTTCTGACAAAAATTGAATTCAATTGAGGTGGTTATAATCCTGTGATTCCACTCTTTGTGAAGAAAAATTGTACCTACTGTACAATAATACAATAATGCAAAAAATTAATTGATGAATGTACAGAGTGTACATTCATCAATTAATTTTTTGTATTATTCGAGTGAACAACAGTCGTGTGGACATAGGGAAATGTAAAAATTAAAGTTAGGTACGTATATGTTATATTTTAGGCAGTATTGTAAAAATGTGATGGTTTTTCAATTTTTATTTTCGTTCTTGAGTTAGACTTAATTATTCTGAATAGGAACCTACTGTAAAACATTTTTTTTGTCAATTCTGCAAACTACCTCACTTAAATTTAGTTTTGTCGTAAGACATTTTCATCCTGAGTTGTCATCTGAGAACAAAATGTGCATAACACAAAATCACAATAAAATTTCATTTTTAACATATGTTTATATTATTTGTAGCCTTATATCTTTCACAAATTATTATTTTTGATGACAAATATTTAGATTAAACTACTTTAAACAATAAAAAACTTTCATTTTTCCATATTTTTGGTCAGTCGCTAAACGCAGGTTGTGTAAGTACCTACATGAAAAAGTTAAGCTTGGCGACACTTGCGAGGAGTATTTCTGAATAATTATTCCAAACGAACGAAGATTGATTTTAACTACTTTTACCTTTTGCTTTTTTTAAAATTTATTTCGAAATACTCCGTGAGTTGTACGTTTTATTCTGCAAACTAAATTTAAATAAGCATGTGTATAATATCAAGTGATCAACATGTAGACAGATACTGTAATAACAACGTATAGTGTTAGATATGACAAATTTTTCGGCGGTATTTAACATTTTACATAGAGAATACGCCATCGATAAATGTATATCAAACCGCCGAGACTTACGATTTAATTCAGAATTTCGGCGGCTTTTTTATATGTGAGGCGATAATGCCGCCGGACGGCGGTCTTTTTAGTATGAATTAAGAGTACCGCCGGCGGTTGTTTAGCCAGTGCCTAAAAAAAAGCAAATGTTTTATGGTAAAAAGTGAGGCATAAGTAGGTTTTCGTTTATGTATTATTTGGAAATTGTATTCATCAAAAGTTTAGCTTATGCAAAGGTTCCTTGTGCAGCCCGTTGAGAAGCTTATTTGAATTCCGAGTTAATACTTTTATTGTGAAATAGTGAAATAGTCTACAACAGAGGATATAGTTGCGAAAAGTTCAGGAAGTTCAGAAATGCAATTTTTGTTTTGGATCACAATCTTATTAAAGAAACGGGATGCTTCTTGAACGCGTTTACATAAAGCCTCGATTTTGTATTGAGAATTTGACGTCATGATGCGATATCCTCCTACAAATTCGATAGAGAGATCACATTTCGAAATCAAACATTTGCAGCTGAGCGAAAGAGCAGTCTACAATTTATTACATTACACGTTTTTGCATTGTTGTAACATTCAAACAAAGTGACAATGGTGCTTTACTTAAATTAAAATAATAAAAACGGAAAAATAGACGTGTTAAAAAACATGCAAAACTGTGGAAGTTTTGTTCCCACCGAGCATAAATTTGTTTTTGTATCGAAGATTGTGTATTCCGGTAACTCAATAAGACATGTTGTGGAAGCTTTAAACTTATAGCCGCACCCTCGAGCCAGTTGGGTCAACGCAGGAAAGTATAAGAACAATGAAGTTGTCGGGGAACGCTGTGTTAGCAACCTGCTTCTTTTTAACCTGCAAAGGAGATTCGAATAACGGATCGAAATAGATTTAGAGCCCCAGGCACGCCCATCAACGGCATGATAAGTTGCTGTCAGCATCACACAAGCAAAATATTAAAAATTGTCTACGAATGGGAAGATGAAATTATACAAGCACTTGTTAAAAATGAAATATTGCCCCCGAATTGATATTTAATCACCGATAGTGCTGATGCGTAAAATTCCCCGGTTTTGACATACATATATGTGCGACAAACTAGTTTTCTGATGCATAATGCATCGTTTTGTAATGTATACTGGATCTGAGATATTCGAACTAGGAAAAAATGTCATATGCCATGCACAGTGTAGACGAGGAAATGGAATACCTTTAAAAATTCTGTTCCGTTCTATAATGGAATAGCACTGTGACTAAGCGAGTCCATCAAAATCAGGATAAAATTTGCTGCACTATCGGAAATATTCAAATCCATCACATACCAAACCCTCGGTTAATTTTTTCATAGTGCTATTCAAAGCGTTAATATTTCAGATGATGTAATTACACCCAACATGTAACGTGTCATAAAATACTGATGTGTTGCGCTCCAATTTATGATACCGTTGTTAACTTATTTCTGCAAGAAAGTGCTGCAAAACGCACCAAAGAACAGAATGTATAGCTTTAATATCGCAGTTATAATTTTTAATATCTGTGAAGTATTTTTCATTTCCACCTCTACAACACAAATATCAAACAGAACGCGCGACACATTCACCAGAACAGATTTCTTGAATTTCTCAAAGGCGAATTCGTCTCAAAATACGTACATTACAAATTTGAGACTCATCTGCATGTGTTAATAAAAGGAAATTTATTATGAGCAACATCACAAAGCAGATTTATCAATGGTAAATCTCTTTATCCCGTACTGTTTTGCCATTTTATATACCTGCCTCAAATTAAAAAATTCTTGTTTTTATTTTTTCAATATAGAATAATGAAAGGCGACGTTTTTTTCAAAAATTATTCGAAATATCAAAGTAACGAAGCGAACTGAAGATAATAGGGTCACTTCTCCCCTTGCTTACAAATAAGTCTCAAGTGCATCAAACACTATGGCGAGACAATGTGATGTATAACCAATTCAAAAAGATGAATGCAACGTTTCATAGAGCCATAAAACTCAATCTACAAGATAATAGACTAATTTTTCTTCGCATGCCTAAGCAAATTCAAATTTTGCATTTTAAAATAGCAATAAATAAATCGGTTGTAACACCTACACATTAATTATTAATTTACTGACAGTTGCATTGAAATAGCCAGTCTTGTATGAATCACTCTGTATGTTTGCATATAGATTTTTTTTAAACAATTGATTTAATCGCCTTGTTCAGACAGCTCAGCATTGAAGAATTTGAATTGTGTTACGAATTCTTACGTAAATCTGATATAATTACACTTTGATTATGGTGGAGAACGTACAGTACCGTAAATGTAGCTTGGCATTATTGCAAAGGCTACACAGACACATTGATATGCAATTAAACATTAGCAAGTAAAGTACTTTTTCGTGAGTTATTGAAAATAATTTGTTCCCTTTCTTATTCCCGCAAGTGCCATGCTTCCAGTTTCTCCGGTGTTTGTTTAATAAGTGAACATAACATACACTTATGCAAACTACACATAGGTGCAATCTTTCCCGCCATTTTCCATATAATTACTCGAAAGCAAACATTATCCGGTTTAAACATTGTCATAACAAGGGTTATTAAGGAGGATAATCATATAATAAGCACACGGTATTATGAAGTACATTCCGTTGTGGCAAAATTTTTTATAATGATACTAACTTTTAAAGGTATGTTAGGTGTGGTAATTTCATTAACTAAGACTGTCAGTTTTATTTCTCCTATCCGGCGCAAAGTGCTTTAGCTGCTCCACATTTGACGTCCGATGAAAGCAGAGAAGAAACGAGAAACTTAAAGTCCCTAAGGACGCATTGAAAACTGCGGTCTCGTCATTTACCAGCAGCTGGTCAACAGCTTCTACGCCTTCATTATTGCATTACCAAATTTTCTCGCCAAATCATAAATTTTAAAGAAAGTTCCCTAAGCCTAGTAGAATAAAATTAGTATAAAATGCCAAAACATAAAGTTTTAGCAAAAAAAATTGTGATCGAGTTCAATTATGGCCCAGCATAATTTGTAACAGAATCCTAACCACTTTCGCCAATTTAGGGAAATGAGAATGAACGACTCGGTTGGCATCCTCCTTATTTTTCATTAAGTGACAGAGGCTGTATCAGCGAAAGTTTGTTGCAAGTTTTAACCAATGGTAATTTTGAGCATAAGGACATACGCATTGGACCGTCATTAAATTCATAGGTCCCTCAACCACAGATTCATTAGATGTGTCCACGACCCCCATCACTCAAAATCATCCCAAAATATCTAATTCACCCTTCATTAACCACCAATATTACAGAATGTTGAGGGACATCACGGAGCAGGCCATAGTTACAGAACGGAAATGACAACGTAATTTGAAATTTTTCTCAGATAATACGGCAATACTGTGAAACAATAGAGAAGTAAATTAATTGTTATCGAGTGAGTAATAGATCTCCAGTATTTCTTTTCTATATAAAGCAATTTTAATTGGACACAACTATTCTTGACCGGAATACGATAATTGTTAGTCGTGCAATGAAACATAATGTATGACCTCATTAGAGTACCTATTCCATTTTCGCCATAAAAACAAAAGCTGAATTCTTTTGTGGCTTTGATTAGAAAATGGAAATTGATCAATTTTAAAAGGTAAATTACTCACCGGCTTTGTGTTCGATTGTCTTCGACAGTAATATATGTTTTTCCGTGGCTATATTTAATTGCTTGCATGTATCAAGATTTACGATCTCCTTATAAATCGGTAAAATATATTTGGTATTTCATTTTAAAATCTATGTCAACTCAGTTGCGATCCAAGCTAAATTCGAAAATAAATGGTTTAATTGTTTTGACAGCGAACAGTGCGAAGAGCTTCTGGCTAAAATTTTTCACATTTTCTTAATTTTGTGGTCTATTAAAAAACGTACGACGTATTCTCTTTTAAGCTGAACAAATATCCAATTGTTTTATTACAAAAAAATACTTTTAACAATAACCTGAATAGCACTGTATTTTAAATTTTCAATATATGCATTTTTATCATACGTTAACTAAGTCTCTTGAAAGCTTTTAAAACAACTTTTTGATGGTCATTATTTAATTAAATCAAACTTATGTTGCAAATTAATAAACTATTGGTAATATATTAGGTACATTAGAAAAGTTAGAAATTGTTTTCAAACACCAGGTACCATCACACCGATCTTTTAGGCCTGAGCGAGTTTATGTGTCCATAGGGAATTATTAAACATAACTGAGCGAAAGTGGGAAACTTAGAAGCACTTAAATATAAGACTCAACATCTTGTTGGTTTACATAATATATTTCACTTAATTTTGTATATTATCCAATTTCATCTCGTCTGAAGCTGCAATATTTGACATCTTTATTCATGTGGAGACACTGCCTGCTCAATAATTAATTAACTCAGGCGTGCTAAAATTCGTACAAATGTGAGGCAATATGCCGCTGCGTGTAACTTCACCTGGTAAAAAAATGCTCTCATAATTTTCGGGGGTTGTTTATTTATCTTTAAATTTGTTCGCCTTTTGGATCCGACAATGGGCTGCGTTTTACGTAAACGAGTAGCTATTTCGTCGAAATTGCATTTGCTTTGTTTTCATATGTTTTCAGTCTAAATGGGGGATATAACACGGTAGGCCATGGATTTCTTGGATCGTACGCCAGCGAGGCAAACCTCATATTCCCCTGGCAAATGATATAAGCGTCCATGAACAATCCCTTCGTGTTTGTAACTAAATTTATCCGCCGATATTAGCACAGATATGGCCAACATAATGCCGAGAAATCACGGTTTAGGCTGCTTCTATTAACGTTTCAATCATCCGGTTAACATTTCGCCAGGGGAAAGGACGGAATGTATTCTATTTGCTTCGATTCTGTTTTGCTTTCAAAAAAATATGCCTACGAGCCAAACTGCATCAAATATTTCTTTGATCGTAGATTTGATTACCCGGAAAAAACTTATCGATAAA
This sequence comes from Tribolium freemani, assembly GCA_939628115.1. Classification (NCBI taxonomy): domain Eukaryota; kingdom Metazoa; phylum Arthropoda; class Insecta; order Coleoptera; family Tenebrionidae; genus Tribolium; species Tribolium freemani. The sequence continues at coordinate 8,977,816 of OW626785.1, read as the reverse complement.
AATGCAAAAATGTATGAAAGCAAAAGCTCAAATTGATTCGGAAATGAAATTACCCGTGTAGGAGTGACGTTGTCTCCAAAAATCTTAAAAAATAATGTTTAAGGAAAAGAAAACAGATTTTTTAATATTTCAGATGCTCTTTAAATAAATTAAATATTAAACTTATGCTGAAGTAAATATTTTATTTTTATTACTCCATTGTTCCTAAATTCATAATATAACGGTAAACTTTTATTTCTTTAAAAAATAAACCACTGAGATAAAAATAAAGTGATTCCGATAATTAGCAGCATATTTAATCAAAAAAAATGTCGAGATCGCTTCGTTTCCCGAAATGTAAATTTCAATGACACGCTTTTCATTCCATTAAATTCATTTGAAAAATTAACTTGATATTGTAGGTATGCAAATTAATTAATTATTCAATCAATACAACGAGTCGACGAATGGACGTCGCCGAAATTGCTTTAATAAAATATGCACCGACATGTTTTACATTAACAAGATTAAAAAGTTTACAGGTTTTATCACGAAATTGTTCATTAATGTCAGATCCTTAATTCTTTTAATTCAAACACAATATTTATTTTATTGTTGATGCATGTAGCTATAACGAGATGCCTAAGATAAAACTAAATTACTAGGCTAGGCTAGGGTGGGTACACTTTAATATTTCGTAATTTCAAAACTAATTTCACAATTTTAACATAATATAAATGAGTTTACAAAATGTTGCAACCAGCTACTAATTACACATTCGAGGAATAAATTGGGTTTAAATATTGTAAACTGGTACTAATAAATGTTAACATTGTTTAGAGTGTTGGTTTTCCCATGAAACAGCGCGGAAATTTCGACAAAACTAAAAAATAAATGTAATGTTCTCAATGCAATAATTTTTTATCCCTGGTTTAGGTTAAAACGGATTAATATCAGATCTAATGAATCATTAATAAGGAGACACAAAATAACTTTTACAATTTCTAAATTTTTCAACGCAAAATGTATGAAAGTGACAACTATGTGTAAAACACATCGAATTTATTTTATGAAATGCTTTTTATTTAAAACATCAACGCTTTAATGAAAGTGTAAAATTGTCAATATTTTTATTACAGATTTAAAAACAATAAACTACTCTTTGTTTAAAATGCACTCGTGTTTTTGAGTAGTGATATTGTAGTGATATTGCATCAACTAAATTAAAATATTATAATCCCGCCAGTTTTGTATTTTTAGTTGCATATTAATTTTATGAAACAGAATTACCTAATGTATGCTTTGAAAAAATAACTATTACCAGTAATAACAATCATTATCTGTAACTATAAAATGTACCAGACATGATTTATTGGAAAAAGAAAAAGGAATGGATATTGTAGCCTCGACCTTAGCTCAAGCGATTGCCAATTAAACTAATTTATTGCCGTAAAAATCAATAAATAATTAGTTATCTCGGCTGAATGCAAGTCGATCACAGAAACATGAAAAGTGGCCAGTTAATAATTAAACGTTTTCTTTCATCTTTCATCGGTATTTTCCTGCTGTTTTTTCTCGAAACGCATTTACCTACCACATCGTTATCCAGATTGACCCAAAATTTCCAAATTGCTTCTTAATGACAGAAAGAGTATATATAAAGAAAAACATATTCGATGGAACTTGTAGGTAAAGTATCCCTAAGACGCAATGAAGATCATAATTTTAGCTGTTTTAATAGCAACAGCCGTTGCTGTCACATACGAAGTCTATCCGACTAAATACGATAATGTCGATATCGATGCTATCCTTCACAACAAGAGACTTTTCGATAATTATCTCCAGTGCCTGTTGAAGAAAGGCAAATGTAACGAAGAAGCTGCTATTTTACGGGACGTCATTCCAGATGCTCTCATTACTGGCTGCAGAAAATGTAACGATCATCAGAAGGTGTCGGTGGAGAAAGTAATCAGATTCCTCATTAAGGAACGCAACAGCGATTGGCAACAACTTATCAGCGTCTACGATCCCAAAGGAGAATATCAAACACAATATGCTCACTATTTGGAAAAAATCTAAACAGGATGACTGGAACTTCAGGCTTGACATGGGCTTCGACAAACATACTTCTAGATAGTTATATTCGTAACCAATTTGTATTTTTGGAAAAGTCAATTGCACTTGTTACCAGAAAATAAAAAAATGTAGATACAGTTTTAAAATAAATACGTAATGAAATCAATACTGCATGTCTTTCAATAACGCATAAGTATAAACCAATAATTCCAACTCCCGATAATCCTAACGCCTTGATTGTGTAAAGTGATTTCTATAATCCAAACTCTTGACCTTTGTAATTCGAACGTTCTTAGAAAATATAATTAAATTTTACAATTTCCTTCTACCCTTTCATCCTGTTTTGAGCATATTATCATTATTTTCTATCACTTTAAGGCGCCTGATTATTTTAGTTTACTCAAATAATCAACATCGCTAGCAAATAATGTTCCCTTTTCCTTAAGAAATGTAGTAAATTTCGAAGAACTAATCTCAGAAATCAGATCTGAAAAGTTGCAAAAAACTGACTGACTTGTTTATAGCTTTTTTCTTTGATGGAAATGATTCTTTTTTTAGTTTTTACAATAGGTATATACAGAGTGATTCTTAAATAGACCAACAAAATTTTATCACAGCTTTTCAAGGATAAGTAGAGACGATCTGTACCATATTTACGTTTTTTTTTGTAGCGGTAGAAACCCCTTCATCCGTGCCACTTACGACGCTCATGAGTTTAAATTACTTGTATTGGAGAAAATGTGCCTGTTTTCAACATGAATATCGATAATACACAGTGATCATTGTTGCCTTGATCAAGTACATTGTCATCAATTGATTATTATGCTTTCTACTAATTGCGCTAATACTATTTACGAACACATCAATGGCGTACGCTTTATCTCCAACATAACTTTAAAAAAATTTATTTCGAAAACGGTTATTCCAAGAATTTTTTTACTACTTTTCCTAGCATGTACTCATTTGATACTACCGTGGGTAGAATTTTGTCGGCCTATTTCAGAATCACGCTGTATAGTATTGTTTTTGTAATGGAACTTACTTCCGAAATTACCATATTTTATCACCTAAGCTCTCCTTTTTAACACTCATCAGTCACTCAGATAAAGTTTTTAACTTCCTAAAAATCCGGTTGCTAGTTATTAGATACAGGCTGTCCCAACGATCTAAGAAAGGTCTATAACTTTATTCTTAGAGATATTGACTTGTACCAATTATAAAAAAAACACTAAAGTTATGTTTTTTTTTAATATAATACCCTAAATTTTATTGCATTGTTGGACGTAGCTTTTAAAACTGATGATTTTGATTTAAACTTGTCTTGGCCATTTCTGCTTACTTTTTGAAATAATTTGTTTTTTTTTTGACGTTTTATTTAAAAATTTATTACACAAAAAGGAAGAATCGTAGAAAAGTAAGACTGTCACCATTTTAAAGAGAAAAGCTCACATTTAAATCTGTTCTAATTGTTTAGCGCATTGCAGTTTGAAACGTAGAAAAATTTAGAAGTTTATTAAAAATTGAAAAACTTGAAAAAGTTAAATAGAACACCCTATTTTTTGTGCTTGCTTCTCAAAGATTATTAAATTATCTATCTAAAACATAGAGTTTCAAATGCCTATAAAGTAAATAACTAAAAAGGTATTTAACTTTAAAAGTTAATTTCAGCAACAATGCACATTATTCATGACCACTGTTGTTACCATTGTAAACCATACCATAACCATGGTAACTTCACGAAAGACTAATTGTTGGGGTTCATAAAAGATTTAAAAATTCAGCAAAAATAGCAAAATTTTAGTTATTTCACTGTAATAAATGACGAATAATGGCCTAAGGGTAACAATAAAGTTATTATTATTAGCTGAAAAATTCACTTTTCAACACTGAAGCAATAGTTTATAATTTTTTTAATGTTTAAAGTTAAATATCTTTTAAGTAATCAGCACGAGACACTTAACTGTTAATGTTTTTAGAAAGGCAACTTAATAGTTATTTAGTATACCGACCATATTTTCTTTTAATTTATAGGTTAATGTAGAAAATGCAGTTTAATTTTGTTACGGGTCTTATGGTGTTTTCATAAGACCTATAGGTTTTATTGATATCATTAGACGTCTCCTAGTAGTGATATTATGATCTAATAAAAGACTGGCTGTGGAAAATATAAGATATTCCATTTAAAAAAACATAAGTTTGTATTGTAGCTAATTTCGGAAACACCCTGTATACTTGAAAATAATTTTAGGTGAGTCAAGAGGTTAGTATCCTAAAAAAATATTAAGTTTTAAACATTTAAAGGTCAATAATGGGCTTTGTCACATCGCTGGGGCAGCCTGTATACCTATGTATCGAAAGTAAGTTCAATCTAATTCAGGTTCAAAAAATCGAAACACTTCGAAAGAAAAACGAAGAATTTGTTTGCTTTTATATCAAGGAGGTACCACTTCGTAAGCCCCTAAGGACAAATTACCTTGGGCTGAGGAACCCGCGGGACCAGCGGAAGTGCTGATAGTCTCCCTGACAGATTTGACCAATCAGCCAGGAGGATATACGATGACAGCGCCTCCGGTGGCCGCTACTTAACCTCGCTCTCCACAGGATTATTACTTCTCGGAGCTCGCCTTGTGCACTCACTGCACGACGCACGGTATTTGTCAAGTTGATGCTTTGAGAACTCTGCAGTCGTACACTGGAAGCTCCGAATTGTTTCGGCTAAAAATGAGAACTTCAGATCCTTCTTACGAGCTGTCTTAAGAGGGCACTTCGCAATCGTAACAACCCAAAACTATGTTATAAATGTCCGCACATTTTTACTGTTTTATTTTTCCGACCCAAACAACCACCACCAATTTAAATTTCCTTCTTTGTCCCCAAAACGCTTTCATATTATTTCCCTGCTATTTTATTAAATTATGTCAATTGCAGCTGGTAGGGGTAACGTTCTCACTGTTTGCGCCGTTTTGTCACCAAGTCATGTTGTTACTATAAAATAATTGGTTTGTTACAAATAATTTATAATTATAATTTCATCTTTCATTCGTCATCATTATTTGTTAAATAAATACGGTAAATACGTAAATATAACAGTTACTAGCTGATTATTTAGGTAACACATTGCGAATAATTTTACTGCAACTGTCCCTATTCATTATCTAAATTTAAATTTTACAATTTACAAATAGTAGATCATATTTGCACTGACAATGCCTAATGACTATATTTACGCACCATATTTCAGCCTAAACCCCTAACAACTACTTCAGTCAATTATTAATTTAAATTAATAGAATAAACCGTATAGACCTAATATCTGAAATTAGAACCTTCGCATCGAGTCAATAAAAACTATCACATTTTTCGACCTTAATGACATTGGAAACCACAACTAGAACAATAAATAAGTACAAACCAGCGATTTTAATTGGCGTAATTGCAGTGTACATAAAATCGTGATATTCTAAACATTAAATTAGTTATAAATTATAGAACACTTTGTTTAAATCTTTCTTGATATTAAATTAGCATAACTCTTGGTAATAGATAATAACAGTTCGTGCGATCTTGTTTCATACTTTTTTTTTTAATAATTGGAGGTGAATTATTTGCGGAATTTGCTGTAATACCGGAAATATGGTAAAACAGCAAAAAGCTGCAATTTTTAAATATCCTGTAATGTAATTATGAACAACTAAAAATTACACTGTACTGCGCTTGAGTGATAATAATTGCAAGCTTCAGCCATCAATTCCGTTTAAAAACAGATTAATTATCAAATTTTTACGTCGTTTCTTCTGGTCTTGTCATTTGGCTTCGCTGGCGCAGACCCTCTTTGTGATTTTCCTTTAATTACACCTCTGGTGGTTGCAGACCTATTTGCAATTCTACTGATAATAGGCAAATCTCAGCTTTCATTGTTTCAAACGTTCCCAGTGATAAAAAAAACAACTTACACGAACTCGTTTTCCGGTAATAAGACGCTTCCTAACCATGCACTAATAATTAAAACATAAAATCTCCTCATGATAAAATGCCCTAATGCAAAAGTCGTACTATGTTATTACGCATGCCACACTACCTTCCATAGTACACGTTTGTTTTACATGAAAAGTACTATTGCGAGAAGACATGAATACGAAAGCACAGCGTAAAATATGTAATTTAAAATACTAGTGCTCTGTTTGTTTTAAATTAAAACCAAACGACGATATAACTTAAAAAATGTAAACACTAGTAGACAACTGTAATTTATAGTCAGAATTTTATTGTTTAAGGCTATTTACAATTCACGACACAGGTGTTTAAACACTGTAAGACTAATAAATTTAAATACTCTGGGATAAAGAAGTTGTAGATAGACAACACCAGGGAGTGCCAATACGACAATCAAACTTTTTATAGATACGTAACGTTGTAAATTACAGAACTGCATAAACAGTTCGTTAGTATTCTTGTAACGTAAAATTTATTACAGGCAAATTAAATTAAATTAATTTCTTTACCAATTAATTTTGAAATGAAAGTTATTTGACATATGTGTAAAATACGACACTGCTTTGTTGCATTTTACAGTTATTATTGCTGTTGATGATGACCTTTTTGCTTCATGGATTCATTTATTTATAATTATAGAGTAAGAATGCCCGATGCACATTTATCACAGCTTTCGAATTCGAATCTAAACAGAGCTGTTAGATTTCAAATGCAAATGTCCCAAAAACAATCTGCATATAAAAATTGCGTTGAAAAATGTATGGCTGCACCTGCTGCAATTGGAAACTCATGCTTTGAGTGGTGTAAAATCAATAATTTTGCAGCTTCTAGTGGAATAAAACATGTAATCCTAAAGCAAACTGTCCCCGAAATAATTCACTGAAAATTAGCTGAGTGGAACATAAAAATCCTTAACGAAGAAAAACAAATCCTGCATTTTAACATCGTTACTGCAGGTAAACAAGTTTTTGTGACACGCATGTTCTTCACTTTCATGAATGGAATTAGCTACTAGCTTTACTCACTCATTAATTACCGGATGCAGCCGAAGATAATGCGTTTATGAGGTTTCTGCATTTTCTGAAATAAAAACCTTCAGTGTTGGTGCATCAGACAGGATGTTTAATGCATCACAACCAACATTAGTAATGATATAACGCCAGTTTATAATGTACGATGATGAGTCTGTACGGTAATTAATTATCAATTAAAACTTGGATTATTTTGTTGTCGATACCAGATTGTAGTTATTAGTTTCAAACGTATTGCCTTAATCATCAAGATTAATTAAAACCCGTCTGAAGGACCACCACAACCATCACATTTTACAGGATCTTACATTTGCAATTTGCAAATGTTGCTCGTGGGTGAGGTAAACGATTTACTAAGTGATGTAGTAGCAGATACGTTTTGTGTTAAATAGTTTAAACAAACTAATTGAATTAAATAACCAGTAGAAAGGAAAAACCTTTGCTTCGATTTATGCCATCCATTTGTCCTCACTCGTATTGTTGCCGTTAGACTATAAAACATTTTTACGACATTGCGCTTGAACGAACAAAATAAATGAACGTTGCGTTATTTTATTCTAACTAGATTGATGTTTTGCCTTTATAGTTAGATAGTTAAAAATCATTTCTGACCTGCATGTCCGGAATAACCGTAAAATCTCTTTCGAGAAATAGCTCACAGTATGCGAAAATCTCGTTTCAAGCGTTTCGCAATAATCGAGATTGAATTTGCAGCAACCACCTCGAAGATTTTGTGTACTCACATCACCTCGAAACGTTCAAGATTTTTACTAGAATTATTTATATCGTAAGAAATAGTTAAATCACATTATACTATACAAATATTGTATAGTTTATAGAAATTAGAGACCATTGTAAAAGTTTGATTGTGACTGCGCTTAACTTGAAAATAAATTTGAATAAAGTGAACCAAAGAAATTTTACAAAAGTGATTGGTAGTTATGTTGTAATTGACAAGTTGTGCCAAATTATTAAGTAAAACTATACACTTAGCTGCCTTTCAAGTTGTAAGCTTTATACAGCGTGCCGCGCTTTTGAAAATAATTACTCGCGTTTCACGGTAATTAAAGAAAATGAATTGATTAAAAGCGGAATTATTTCAACCATCGTTTTAATTAAGTATAGTTGTAATAACATGATAGGTACTCTGTTTTGAACTTTGCTTACAAATATTTAGTTGAAGCAAATATTTAACGAAGCGGTATTTAAGAATCAAATTAGATGTTTGGACTCATCTTTTACAATTTGTTACTCAAGTTGATTTACTTTTTCTTTCGCTTGCGTTATAATTTTCCTGGAATTTACAAAGTAACATCATTTTGTAGCGACATTTATAAAGATGTTATTAACAGAATTTTATTAAGAAGCACACATTGGGTCATATGAATAAAGTGAAGTAAATGCTCTTACTTGTAATAGTAAAAGATAGACGTAATTTAAATCTTATGATAGAGAAAGAGATAAAACTATAGTAAAAGCTTTTACTACATTTTATTCATACTACCCAATATTTTATTTTGTTTGACATTTTCCGCAACAATTAAATCTAAAAAGCTTTTACTAAGTTTAAGTTTATCTTTTAAAGTTTTTACAAAGAACCTGAATGTTGATAGGTTTCGCCCGGAAAGTGCCCGGAGTCTTTAGAAAATATTCTCAATTTTTTTGGCAATGAACTGATCTGTGTTCTAAATATTTCTGAAAAAAATAATATGTTGACACAATAATAATTAATTAGTGAGGCTTCACAAATCAACGGACTGGCGGTAAGATAACTGGACAAAAATTTTGGAGTTTGAAATTTTGTATATTTTTTTTATCACTTTTGCTATGCTACATATTACGTATTTGAAATTTTTACTAAAATCAAAATCAAAATCAAAATCAAAATCAAAAATCTAAAATGTAAAAATGGACATTGCTTCTACATTTTTTGGTTTTGTTTACTATTTTTTTGTTTATTATGATTTTATTATTCTTCTCGGATCTCCGGGTGAGATGACTTGAAACTGTAAAACTGATAAATTTTCTGTAAATTCTCTGCTAGTGGTAGAGCAATTTTGCGACGTTACATCGGCGTTGCACTTTATTTAAACCAGAGGTTGCAATATTTTACGAGAGTAATAGCACTTTTCGTGAGAATTAAATGATGTTTCAGTTTCAGTCATCTTTCACTATCAATTTGTCAGCAGAGATAACAATTTTAGTATCGTTTAGGGCAAACCTCGTTAAATGAAATAAAAACCGCTATCTGTTATCAGCTGAGTTATGTAACCGTCAGCTAACGTCTGCGCGGCTCATCACTTTTGATTCTACTATGAAGGGTGTCATCACCTTTTGTTCTATCCGGAGATGACTTATATCTTCGTAATATATTGATAGATGGACCCAGATACCGAGAATGATAAATGACCCAGTGTCCCCTGCAAATTCTATCCATACACTTCCACCGTCATAAATTCCAAGGTGCGAACACTTCTCAGGATTAGATTTTCATTTTTACATCGAAATTTGATTTAGTTTCAGATTTATCGGAAAATTACTTTCTATGTGACTTCCCCTTTCATAAATTACATCACAAATAGTCAGTGTGTTTAACGGGTGCGCCTTAGATATATCGACTTAACACACTTCTAAAAAAATATTCAACAAACTAGTACCACAACTTTTAAAGCAATCACGAAATGGCATTATTTCAACAGAAAATCTTTTTATGATAGCAATAGTTGTTATAATTAAAATTACTTGCGATGAAAAATAAGACATTGAAAACAACAAAAATGCAATAACTAGAATGTCTTGGAAATTAGAGATTCTTATCATACCTAACATTATTACAATGCAAATGTTACAGGCGAGTAAAAAAATGAGAATAATGAATCTTTAATCAAAAACTAATACTATTGTTAAGTATACGGTTTAGATTATTATTAAACGACACGTCTAAATAAAATAGAGACAACTTACTCATATTGTCTTCTTGCAGGAATTATCCACTTTATTGCTTCTAACGTATGCAACCATTTATAATTTAATTCCATGGTAAACCGAGAACTAATTTCAGACTAAATCGATGTGTTCTCGTAATCACAATGAAAAATCAGTAGAATAGAAAACATTCACTTGTGTGACCTATTATTAATTATTACTATTAAAGAGGTACTGAAATTTGAGCAATTGCTATTTAAAAGACTAAAATTTCGTAGTTTTTTTTTTGAAAAATTTAAAATTGTTTTTGTGGTTTCGGGTAGTCTTAATAGAGGTTACAATGGCATAAAGTTGAATTGGTTGTTTTCTGTAAGCGACAGTAGCAACTCACAACTGAGAAATTTGATAAAAAAATTATCCATCTATGAAAACAATAAAACGAGATGACACAACAGATATGAGTTTATTGTGTTTCATTTTCTTAACGGTCCCATGGATAAATACGTGTCAGCTGTCAGATATCGAAGAAAAAGTGAAGTCTTTCTAATACTTTTATTACTTTGGAGATCCGCCAGTTATTTAACACCGCCATCCACAAATCAGCCTATATTTTTGATGGCTATCGGCTATAATACCTAATAAAAATAAGGTGACTGCCACAGAAATATAACCTCGTCTCTCACTTTAATAAAATCGTATATCAGCACGTCGTAATTTGACATAATCGGAAAGAAAACCCGAAAGTACAATACAGAGATAGAAGGACGCACGATTTTCTCTATTTTAATATGTAGGTCACAAAATATAATATTTGGGAGTACCGCGTTGTTTTATATGAAATTCTATAACTGATCATAGGAAAACCTGATATTTGAAGGTTTTCCACAAGGGGTAAGAAGCGGCAAAAACTAAAACCATCACAGCAGAGGTTTATATAGTTGGTAAAATACAGCTTATACGTTAATGCTTACCTAAAAAAGGAAGTAATTTATTTCCATACATTATTCCATTACATTTTTTTACAAAAAAAATTGTTATTGCAGCATCCCATTTAACATCTCGAGCGGACATCAGAGCATTGCTATCTCGGTGATAAATGTAAGGGATTTAGGCTTTTATTAAAATAATGATATTTAATAAAGGAAATTGATATTCTTCCTGTAAAAATGTGCTAAAGCGCTTAAAGCATTGTTCGAGAAAAAAAGGCTATAAGTTCACATCGTAAGATTGATGCCACCTATATTTGTATTGTCCTTATCTAATCTTCAGTTAAGCTCTATTTTCACTCAATAAAATTTATTACTCTTTACAATTTCATAGAGAGTGTACTGAAATGATTAATAATAATTGTAGGTACGCTTTGGCATTATTGATCAATTTGAAATTAAAGAAACGCTACCTGTAAATTGAAATCTGGAAACAAATCTATTTAATAACAGCTTCTTTCTGCAAATTTGAGTGTTTTTTACACGACAGATAATTTATCATTAGCGGTGTAATAGCAGTGGTGAAAAATGAACCTGTCATATCACCAAGTTTTAATATAAGCAAAAGAAAATAACAAAATAAAGCCACCAACCGAGAATAAAGGTTTTTTCATCTGTGAATAAACACCTTGTTCCGCTCTAAGTGAGACGGGTTTGCACTAAATGCAAATTCACACTATTGTCCGGCATCCGTTTGAGAAAATTGAAGACATTTCCCGAACCTTCCGTCCGTTTTTCATAGGGCTTAGATAAAAAAGATTATTACTGCTAGGCCCTGTCTAATACATCCATTTTCAAACGAATTTAGCGGAATAAAGTAAGTTATTTTAGTACGTGATAGAACGAGAGGCACAAGTATAATAAAGACTAAAGAAGCAAGAACGCAAAAACCCTACCGTTTATGAAAATATGTAACAAAAGTACAACTAAAACGTAAAACATACAACAAATATAAATTTTGTATTCCCACTGCTGTAATCAAGATCACACAGTGTGTTGTGTAGGTAGGTAGGTACTTTTAAATGTTCTACAACTACTAAAATCTTACCTGTATGACTTTAAACTCGTACATAGATGCTACGGATGCTCCCTGAAACAGTAACAAAAAGCAGTTTTTAATCAAATGTTATGACAAATAAGGTATAAATATGAATTTGTTAAAATTAAATATTTGTGAGATTATTAAAAATTATAGAAGGAAAAACAATGAGCCATTTTCTACAGCAAAGAAATTAATTTACAAATTTTAAGGTGCAATAAATCTCCAATAATGTAAAAAGTTAGTCATTTAAAAGATTCTTTATTGTCTGGCAATTTAATCAAAACAAAGTAACTGCTACAGCTAGGTACTTAATTAAGTTGATCCAGTCTCTAATAGTGAGATACTGCACTCTTTCTACATAAATAATGAAAATTGCAGTTCCTAAATAGACACGAAATGGAGTTTGTCAGAGTATTAAATCTTGGAAAGTTTTTATGTTTATTGTCAACCTTTTTTGTACTTTAGTAAGAGAACAACATTCCCTTGATTTAATCAAATTATTTTTTGAGAATTTTACAAATATCAAATGTGACAAAAATCCAGATATTGCAATTAACCCTTTTTGTTAATTCAAATTCATTAAAAAAAACTTTTATTCACATCATTAAAATTCGGCAAACTGTTCTTAACTGACTAGTTTATTAATAGATTATTATTAACGTAGATTGTACACGTAGGCCCTGTGTTTGGATAACCCATGCCCTCATTAATTGCGTGATTAATTTATTGCCACGATTATTATTAATCGTTGATTAAAAAACATAGTTGTTGAAACATAACAAAAAATGCAAATGCTATGTTGCCATTTTCTCTAAAGACTTAAAATGGAATGAAATTTATTATTAGGTTTATGATATTTTTTAGTAAATAAACGAAGTTCCATTTGTAAACATAAGACCGTCACAGAAATACATTAAGCATAATTTATTCCTTAACGGAGGCAGGCAAATATTTACAGAAAGTGATTTTTTTGTCATAAATTCTGTAGCATTTTCGTAAATCACTGCTGCGAGTCCGGGATCAAATTATGCCGGCTAGGTTTATATAGCTTTCGTCTTCGCAATATCGGTCGTGTTTCCTGAATTATCTAGCAGCATCTGGTGAAGATGAAATGATCGGGCCGCATATCGCTTCATCATTCCGTTCACCTGTCCCTGTCACAGCCAGGATAGCAGGTCACAGGACCAGCGAAAAACGCACAACACACCCGGAAAATAAATAACGGCCTGTGGATTGCCCGCTAGACTATTTCACGCTGCGAAATTGTACGATATTGAATAGATGATGCGCTTATATTTTGTATTTTGAAATTTCACGATCTTTGCGCCAAAAAAATAAAATTGCGAATAAGAAGTAGTTGGGGTTGCTTTTTTCAAGTTGGACAAATTGCTTCAAGAAATTGCTTCATTACTGTATATAATAAAAGAAGCAACAAGAACAAATAATAGTATATTAAAAAACAAGTTTCATAAGGCCACTCTTGAAGCACGAATTCAGTTTCATCAACGAGTGGCGTTAGCCACGAGTATTTTGAAAGAATGAGTGCTTCAAGGTCTTATGAAACGAGTTTTTTATACTATTTTTTGTAATTTGCCCCATTTCTGCCGATTTTAAACAAAAATTGTTATTTTTATCGATTTGGGGATTTTTGTGACGGTTGGTAAACTGTCAATTTTGAAAGTGAAAAATTGATTTAAAATTTTTGTTTTATCCAAATTTTGTCAAAAACACGAGTATGAATGATAATGAAGGTAATCTTGCCTGTACGCCCCCTGAAATTTGTGAAATTGGCAAAAATACGGGGCAAATTCGCTTCCTGCCAACCTAAAAATTTTCGTAAAATGTTCCGTGAAATTATGGCTATTACGACATCGCACTTGATGACGTTGCGTGCTTTAATACGCCCATTAAATCATCCAAATGACGACAAATTACAAAAACGATTATTATTTATAACAAATTTATAACAAATCTAGAAAATTTTTGTTTAGTTACTTATTCGGAGTACTCATATCATAAACCCCTTAGTTGGTAATTAGTTCAGTAGCTTGTGACCGTGCCATAAATATGATTTAATGACGGGCGTACTTAATTACGAGATTTTGTAATGACCACATGTGAGATTTCGTCGGTGTATTGAGGTTTGGTGCAGCCGAAACATCTGCCCAACTTAACAGGTGTAGATTTAATTCAGTCACCGGCACGGGCTGATATTACTTACTCTCTGTCATGTTATGACGTCTTTCACTCCGGGGACCCCTTTAATTTCTATTGACAGTCTACAAGATCAAACAATGAAATTTGAAGATGATTAAGCAGATGGCGCCGAATTTGTCAGCTGCTGTCTATCCCATGAATAAAACAAACATTTTCGGTTATGAATTAGCTAATTGAATTCGCAAATAATAATTGAATGTGGACAATTGCTCGCCTTGGAAAACTTTACACAAAATATTCTTAATCATTTGCTGGAATCTTGGTGCTACATTAGATAATGTCGAGCAATTTTCGTTAAGAGGTTTTGCCATAGAAGCTTCGTTAAATGGTACAACAATAAGTCGGTGTGTGTTAGACAAGTTTGAAAGTGTTAAACTTCCCATTCAGGATGTCATTTGATTGACAGGAAAACAGTAATCGAATTGCCGGCGATAACATCAACGAAATTTCCTCGTACATGGATCCTGACATTGTTTCACGGGGCACCAGGTAATGAATATTTGTTAATTTAGAAGATTTCGTAAATTCGGAACGCATTGCGATATCAGTTTTTGTTTTCTACTAAGCAAAAAATTAGTCATTACTCATTCATTAGTTGCCATTGGCAAATAAATATCCTAAAAAACGCAGGGATGGCGAATTTTAAATCTGCTCAACAACTGAACTGGATATTAACTATAATTTTCAGAAATTTGCATTCAACTTAAGAACAAGTTTTTCGCAACATCCACTTTAATTGTTGGGCCACTAGTAAATACCAATTTATTTTCAAAAAAAATATTGCTTAGGTACATACTTCATCTACATTAATGTGCAAAATATTACTAATTTGATGAGCTCATAAAGCGAGTACAGTGCAAGTTTCAAGCCTTTCATTTGAATCTACATCTGCCAAATATTTTTTATTCGTCACCGTTTTCACATTTTTGTAAATACGAGTAAGAATATCTTAACCACGACGATGAAACACGTTACTTCATAGTTTTAAATACGAAGGTCTTCTGATAAATTACTTATACTAAAATAAAGCCTTTTAAACAAGCTTAGATTGTGTTTTGTGGACATTTTTTTATCGAATTGTGTACATAAACTACAAGTATAAAGTTGATTGTCTTGATGTTAGATTATGAATTTTTGTATATTGGTTGTACTATTATACAGATTATTTCTTTTAAATTTGACCCTCAAGACCATAAACCCTCTGCATAAGATTTAATAAATAAAATGAGTATTTTATTAATAAGTATTGGAAACAGATCTTCACGTAAAAAATTGTTTTTAGTCCCTGTCCATAGCATATCAAATATTTAGTTTAGCAAGTTTTATAATTAGCATTATTATTTTTTCTTAGCAACTCTTATTTACCTACATTACCGCTTAGATTATTACTTATTTTATTGGATTATTACTTTATCTAGCAAATCATATCTTATTATTATTACATAGCATTTATTACCCAACATTCACAATAATGTACTTAGAAAATGACTATTATTTACGAAGCACTTTATGAATATCCGTAAAAATTTAGGAGTTTTCAAAGAAGAGGTACAAAGAAAGTGCAGGTAACGTTTTACCCAGTTTTACATGTTATAAATGCTAATCACTCTTACAGTAGGTACTTACGACAATTTTATTAAAAAATACAAACCTGTAATAAAAATGTTACAAGATTTTATCTTCTAATTCCAAAACAGAAAAATAGTGAAAAGAATCAAAAATTAACCCCCCGCCCTACACTTGTTAGACCTCACTACTTTTCGTTTACCAACGCTAACTATATAAACCGATATTAAACCAGGTTTATCGGGTGAAGAGTTGCAGGGCACGGTCCACAGAGGCGTCCTTTGGCGTGAGCTTATGGGTCTGAACGCCTCCCCGCTAGCTCCGCTGGACTTCCAGCAGATTCATTCATCACCCACATTTTTTTATTTATGACTTGATATTTTCAGTGTAAATATCTACTAAATAATTTAAATTATTTAATTGTATATGTGGTAAACAGAATGTCTATTTTCGATAAGTTTTTACCTACCAGCAAGTTGTATTAATTTGAGAAGAAATAAATATTTTTTTTTGGTTCGGCTTTAATAGTTATTATTACTCTTTTTACTTACATACACTTTGGTTTTGTCAGCGTTTCCGTCCAAATTAAATGAAAGCATAATAAAAGTTCTGCAAATTTCTAGGATGCATCCATATAAAATGCAGATTAATCACGAACTTTACAGAGGTTTCAGTAATAGACGAGAAAAGTTTAGAGAAAATGCTGGTAATCAACGTTTTTTCTTGCAAACTACGTAAGAATTGCTTTATTTAAAGAATTATTTATGTCTGAACTAACAAGGAAGTAAAAAATCAATAACAAAAGCTTTTGTAGTTTACAGTAAGCAAATAATAAGTTTTGCCAAAACTTGATGCATGACTGGAATTTGTGGGTAAATGTGGTAAATGTAAAACGCTTTTTGCCATAAAACACTCCCAAAAACTGTAACCTCACGGGAACTATTCAGCTTATCTTAGATAAGAGCATATTTTAAAGTTTTAGTACGAATATGCCTACGCAATTTCCTAACTTTACGCTTTCCCTAGTTTGTGCATTTTATATCACGTTACACATCAGTCACGGGCTGTCTGCCAAAATACCACAATTTAAAATTCGCATTAACGCTACATCCACCTGGCTTTAAACCCAATATTTCTAACGTTATTTACTTTTAAAAATTTGAAAGAAAAACTTTTTGTCTTGCAATTCTTTTGGAGTCCCGTACCTTGATAAGTAAATAGTTTTTTTAAATACGTTGAAGAGGGACGTATGTAAATTAAGTTTAAATTAAACTTGCTGAGGCAGTCTTAGAGAAGAAGCCTCTGCTTCGATTCTACAACACCGTGGAGTATCAGCACCCTAACAAAGTGTCCCTGTCAAATTGTAAGCCCTGCAAAGCAGCGACTCTCTCTCTACCCAGACTAATACTGTAATCATTTTGATTGAAATTGTTGTAAAACTTTGACGGGCCGACGGGGCACTCATTTGTTAAATGTGGCTCAGCTCCCTCTCGCGGGATCGTCTCGTTCCACACGACTTACATGCTCTTCATTACATGACTATCTTTGGCTTAATTGAACTACTTCAAGACTTGCGGTGCAATATTGCCTTATGTGCTAGCAATCCTAACATTTTTAGTGACAGGGTCGGACTGGTTTGTTCAGCCTTACCACCATCACAATGAAAAAAGGAAAATTTTTACAGTTTTTCATTATCAGCGAATTTGTCTGAAAGCTAGCTAACGCTGTTTCCAAAAAAACTCACTTATGCCAGTCTATTTTTAAAAGCTTTTCCGAGTCTTTGAGAGAATTTCTGTTATCCGAACGAGCTGGAATTTTGCATATACACATAATCGCCGAGACAATGCAATTCTAATAATTCTATTTAGTTAATTACCCCCTCAAGTCAAACAAAAAAAATAGAAAAAATGAAAGAGAGATGTATTCAGTATTTCAGTACGTGTAGGTACCATTCTTGAAAGTAACTACAGGGTGCCTCAAAATTCGCGAATTTCGAGTTCAGAGCATGGTAGAAAATCACTTCAGTAGTCCAAATGTAGAAAAAAATAAAGATTCGGGGTTTCCCCACAAAGATACGTTGGCTTGAAGATCACTCTTTAAATTGCGTTTTCTTCAAATGCTGACTAAAAATTTCAGTGCTTATTGTTATTTAAAAATAATGTAAAACAATTTCTCAAAAAATTTGCTTCATTTTGGAGTAAAAAATCTTGAATTTTTGTAATTTGTCGTTTGATTTTTAGGAAAAATTACAGAAATCTAAGATTTTTTTACTCTAAAATAAATCTAATTTTTCGAGAAATTGTTTTACATTATTATTCTTCACACTCATTTACACAATAAACACTGAAATTTTTGCTTGCATTTGAAGAAAACCCCATTCAAAGTGCATCTTCAAACCAGTGTATCTTTGTGAGGAAGCCCCGAATCTTTATTTTGCTTCTATATTTGAACTTCTGATACTGAAGTGATTCTCTACAACGCTCTGAACTCGGAATTCGCCAAGTTGGAGACACTCTGTATATCCAGAAAATTACCACTACAGTTTGCTTCTCCAATATATGCCATATTGCAATGAACTTGAATGAGAGATGCACTAAAAAGTAAAAAATAATGTTTTTCTACTACAGGAGATTATTTTTGCTTAAAGATTAGGATTCTAAAATTTATAAGAGGGTGAGTGGTCAATTTTTTAATTTTTAATGCATTTTTTAAATAAAAGCTTTCTTTAAAAAAAAATTTAATGTTCTTTTTTTCCGATGTGCAGAGTGAAAACCTGGAAACACTCCGGCCCCGTTTAATGCATCGCTATTGTTTCCTAGTATCGAAAGAATTGTATAAAAAGTTTTCCAGAAATAGTTTCTGAATTGCCAAATAAAATAAAAAAGATAACGTAATTTTATAAAGTATAAAAAAGGAGAAATTACCTCCCTCAACAGAAATAAAGCACTCACCAACTTTTATATTCGCACTTTTTAGGAGGCAGTAACTTTCTTAAAATGCAATTGATTTTTTTGTGTTATTTGCGTTTACAACCTACTCCAAGTTGCGCCATAGCTTAATGTGAAATTATGCATGCAGATTAGCATAGCAAATCAAAGGAAATTTCACTATAATAATAAATTTCAATCTATGATTGCTTTTTTGCGATAGATGAAAGAAAATGTGTTACCGTTAGTGAGTTTTTGTGAAAGAAAGAACGTCGATTTAAATCGGGGAAGTTTTGCATAGAAAGGCAATTTATCGCTAAAATATTGAGTTGATTGCCTTACACGATTTCTATTTAAACAAGTAATCTCCTTTTGAATGAAAACAGTGCAGGCCCCGATTCATCATGAATATAAAGTCGCGATACAGTCTATTCACAAACACTGGCAACGTCTTCTTATTTCCGCCCGGAATTTATCGCAGATGGCCGAAAATAGCAGTAAATGGAAACAACTAATGGCAAGAAATAAATCATGGAACAATATGTAGTGCGCTCGGCTAGCGTTGTGATAAAACAGTGCGGGCTCACTCAACTGAAATCTTATTTGAAACTTCGCGATCGGAAAAGTAGCACAGAATGCAATATCTCACGTAATCAGAGACACTGAGGGCACCTTTGTAGCCGATTTACACTTCACTCCCTCCGTTACTTGGATGCAAGCCGGAGACAAAAAGTTATTCATTTTCTCTACTATAGGTATGCATTAAATCCACAATTCTATTTTTGTAAAAATAAAAATCAGAGCCAGTTCGTGTTCACAGAACATAGAAGGGAATACAATCTGAGCTTTGATATGACAGAAACGATTTGTATAATACGATTTTGGAAAGTTCACAAACAGTTTTCCGTTTTCCACTTCACTTATTTACAAAATAAATTTAATTTTTTTTAATTAAAATAGAAGCACACACACTCCGAAAAATAAATACTAACAAGAAAAATTGCAGCCACTAATCATAAACAGAGATATCTTCACCAACCCATCCTCTTGGTACCTAACTTTGATGCTTATTTAAGTATCCTGCTGTTGCCAACCCCTAGACAGGAATAAAGTGAGCTTTGTAAAGTGTAGGTTTTAGTTTTTCTATTTATTATTTATTACTATGAACTTTGATAAATTACATTGTACACAGGATGATTGATGCTTGAAAGATGAAAGCTCAACATCACGCTATTTTTATCTCCATTCGCATTTACAGTACACAACAAACTGGGGAGCCCCACCTACGTAATTAACCTAAATGTGGGACTTTATTAATTTTTTTGGGTCCAATGTGTTGAAGGCCTTTAACCCGTCTTTTAGTTAAAGTGCAGTTCGTTTAACAATTCGTTAATAAAAACAAGAATTCGAAGTTTGATTTAGAAATTGGGTGAAAGAATCGAATGAACTCCCCTTGAGCTGGAATTAAAATAACGAACATGAGGGCAAAGCAAACAGTTCATCAGATTTAAAAGAACTGAAATACCGTTATGCATTTTTAAAGTGTACAGTCAACACAACTCTTCTGCAATTGCGAAATTGGGCGACGTAATTCTATTGACTGTAAGCTCATGGATTCAAATAAAATTTGAGGCAAATAAGAAAACATTTGTCTGTGAAATTATAAAAAAAATTGCATTTGCGAAGTACAAAATGAGATCATGTACATGCAACAATTTAACCCTGCAATTAAAATAACTGTACGAAAAGAAGATATTGTTAAATTTATAACACAACTTTTCGCTACACTTGCATATTCATCACTTCAAAGAAAACAGTCAAAACTTTTCAAGCTCCATCCACACAAATTATGCAAAACATGAACGTCCTACCAAGATGTATTTATTTATTTGCTGAATACATTAGCAAAGTATTTTGTTACGTCAGTTTTATAATTTCGATCGCTTTTATGTAAAGAAACATCAGTTTCTTAAATAGCTTTTCATTTTCATAAAGAGATAAATTCTCTTTCACGACTCTTAATATAAATTTATTGAACCAGAATAACAGGAAACTTAAACAAGTTCACAGACAAGATGTAATGCTTCTTCTGGAAAAACTTTTAACTGCAGCATTACACACAATTTCATTTTAATGAAATTTTTGGTGCAAAGTAATCACGATATTGGAAATTTCATACTTTAGTTTCGTAAAAATTGTTTCATTAAACACAATCCTCGCCGGTTTAGTAAATAAGTACAGAAATGAAAACGATGTATTATTGAATGTGGATTTTTGGTAAGGACTTAAATTAAGAAGCTTTTCCAAACTGCACTTAACGAGGAAACGGAAGCATTTCATAATTACGAAACTTTTACAATATGCAATGTTCACAAAACTACATTTATTCGTTGCAGAATTAAACCGCATTTAGTAGTTATTACGGAATCATTAAATTCTATTTCGCCCGCCATAAAATTCCGAACATAAAGTTGAATAGTTGAAGTAAAAAATTTGTCGACTCGGTTGGTGAAGTGAATAGTTGGGATTTATTAGTATTGCGGTTTACTATTTAATTATTCAACCGCTGCCACCGTATTAAATGAATCGTGAAGTGGCGGATTCCAATTAAGACCCGGGGACATTAGGGTCTGAAGGAATTACGAAGTCAGAGCAGCACCTGAGAGCAAAGTATCTTTAGGGAGAGTAGACAGGTAGATTAACTGGGTCGAAGGCGGCTTGGGGCGGAGGGTGGACAGCAGACATGCCGGACATGCACGGAATCAGACCCGGAAGGAAGCCAAATGCGTGGCATTTGTGAGAAATCGACAACTTGTTATTAATTTATTTTTTTCATAATAAAAGTAAATAGCCCAGTCAACGATCGAATTGTACAATGCAAAGTTGGAAACAGAATTTCTGACATCACACCTTTTGTTATTATTTTATCTCGGATTAATCAAATCTATTTCAGAAATACAGCGTGACCCAGGGGTGCGTAATCGGTCTATAACTTTTTTGTTATTGAAAATATTGCGATGCCGTTTTTATTATCCGATTGATCAACTTAAAGTTCACAAACTAAAAATATTTATATTTTATACAGGATGTTGTATACAGGGTGATAAACTAAAGTTATATTTTTTTAAATGGAGCACCCTATATATTTTTGCATAATTAGACTACGTAAAAAAATAATGGTACTTTGTATAAACTATTATAGGCCTATCTGTTTCTGTTTCGAAATTATTCAACTTTTTGTGCTAAAAACAACCCACATTTAAAAAATCACTATGAAGCCGCCAATGAATATTTTTCGACAAATTTGCGACAGAAAAACTTAGAATATCTTGTAGTTTTAGCAAATAGTCGACTTTTCGTTAAAACGCACAGATAATGTACAGGGTGTGCCAAAACACAAAAAGTTGAATAACTCATTTTTTTCAAATGGAAGACCCTGTATTTGTTTACACCTATCAATAGCATTTTTGATAAGCTTTTTAATGATATGCGGTTTGTAAAGCAAATTTAAAAGATTTCTCGCAATTTTCAAAAAAAAAATTTATTACAAAAAAAAGCAGTTAAATTTTGCAAATAGGCTGCTGCTAGAGCAGTGAGTGAATTTATTTTTCACAAGAATTAATTTTCTTAATATAACTGAGAATTAAAATAACACAATGTTTATAGCAACATCAATATTCATCTAATTCCTATAGAAGATTAATTCACAATAACAAAAATGAACATTATTATTAAAAAATATTAAATAATAATAAAATAATAAAAAATAAAAATATTAATAATAAAAAATTTAAGCAGATGTTCAAATAAACCACCGTTTTTCTCGTTACAAAACGCCAATCGCCTTTCAAAAGACAATTTGACTCTTGCTAACGTGTCTTGGCGGATTGACTGAAATGCTTCAGAAATTCTATTCCTCATAAATGTCGCTTCATCGGTAAACTGAATTTTGTTTATAAAATTTCTGTTTTCGCCAATCAAACTAAGCATAATTTCAGAAAATTTTATCATCTTTAGAAAATCTTCCCCATGCAATTCTTGGTGTAATTTTAAATGATATGGATGAAATTTATGTTTCAATGTAATCTTGTTAACTTTGCTCTATGAAATGTCTAACATTAGCAAAACATTTAGTTCAGTATCTTGGAACAGTCCTCCCACCTAGTATTTCTTTCTTTTCGTATTTAGTACTACCAGAGTTCTCAAATCGATCTTTTAGCTTCTGAAAAGAAGTTCCTTGTGGTGTTCTTGCATAAGGATATTTTTGACGATAGATTCTGCTGGCTAACAAAACATTTCGATCGGCTTCACCAATACAGTAATACAGTTTGATGTAATTTTAAATGGTATGGATAAAATCTATGTTTCAATATCATCCTGTTGACACTGCTCTGTGAAATATCTGTTTGCCGAGAAATTTCCCGCGTGCTTAAATTTGGGTTTTCTTCTAACATGAGCAGAACATTTCACCAATACAGTAAACCATGTTGATTAATTCTTGCTGAGTAAAATCCATTTTTGTATCAAGTAATTAATAACACTAGCGAGATAAATAACCGTCTCACTTTGAAAGCATTGTGGCAGCAGCCTATTTGAAAAATTGATTTTTTTGTAATAAAATAAAAAAAATTTGAAAATCTCGAGAAATCTTTTAAATTTGCTATACAAACCCCATATTATTAGAAAGCTTATCAAAAATGCTATTGATAGGTATAAACAAATACAGGGTGTTTCATTTAAAAAAAAATTAGTAATTCAACTTTTTGCGTTTTGGCACACCCTGTACATTATCTGTGCGTTTTAACGAAAAGTCGACTATTTGCTAAAACTACAAGATATTCTAAGATTTTTTGTAGCACATTTGTCGGAAAATATTCATTGGCGGCTTCACAGTGATTTTTTAAAAGTGGGTTGTTTTTGCCAGAAAAAGTTGAATAATTTCGAAACAAAAAAAGATAGGCCTATAAAAGATTATACAAAGTACCATTATTTTTTCACGTAGAGTATAATTATGCAAAAATATATAGAATGTTCCATTTAAAAAAATATAACTTTGGTTTATCACCCTGTATACAACATCCTGTATAAAATATAAATATTTTTGGTTTGTGAACTTTAAGTTGATCTATTGAATAATAAAAACGGCATTGCAATATTTTCAATAGCAAAAAAGTTATAGACCGATTACGCACCCCTGGGTCACGCTGTATGTAATTCAGTTTATAATCAACATACAGGATGTAAGAGAAATAAGTACATTAATTTTAACCAGTGGTAGAACTCATCAAGACAAACACTTTTTCTATGTACCATTTTTTCAAAATCGCATTTTTGAAAATCATTTTTTCCTCCTACAAATTGACGAACCTTTCATGAAATGCTCCAACAAAGAAAAGTAATAATTAATTTAATTTAATTTTCATGAACTTGCTTGGAAACGGTAATCTTATCGACTAGGTAACTTTGTTTCCAGTGGCGTGTAAGAAAATTGTGTAAGATTTTAGAACAATTTTAACTCAAAAACTAAAACGTTTTGTAAAAAAAGTTATTAGGAAAAATTGTTGGTCTTGGCGAGTTCTATTACCAGTTAAAATTAATGTACTTATTTCATTTACAGCCTGTATGTAGCTAGTTTTCAGAAAAATAATTTGTCAGTCTGAAATACATTTAACCTTTTCTGAAATTAATCAGTTACATGCTGAACTAAAATTTGGAAAAGGCGTAGTACGATTGAATTCAGAAATTTTCTTCTCACCCGTGCCTTCTGCACATTCTTTTTGACGTTTACTGAGTGGAACATAAGCATAAAACCAAGTTTGTGTTGTGTATACCTACGTAAATACAGTTATTAATTTTTCATAAAAGGTATTAAAAATATAGGTCAGATGATAAAATACGCCAATAGACCCCGACTTAAAAAGTGTTTGCAATATGCAAGCAATTTGCAACATGCCTCTAATAGCCCGAGCAGCTGTCTTAGAAAAAGTGCAGTAAATAAAATAAAACATTAATGTTTAGCAGCTGTTTTATAAATTAAGAATTAGGCAACAGTGCACACTTTAGCACCTGTGGTAAAGCGTGCCTAGATCAAAGAGATTCATGGCAGGTGCAAGTGTATCCAGTTTCAAACAAACATAAAGCATACATGTCTAATTGTGATCATTAATTAGCTGTGGTAAAAATTTAGTTTATGGATCGTTTAGTACGATATATTTGTTTGTAATTTACAAAGTGCTGAGAACGTACAAAAATAAGTTATGCGAAATTCTTGCCAAAAAAGAGAGTCAAGTCGAAGTAAACTGGAAAATACACAAATTTAGTGTAACAAAAAGACGACAGGCAGTGATGGATGGTCGTTGGTTTTGATCGTTTGGAAGGCGGATGGTGTAATTTTCGCGACAAAAATTTTATTTTCATTTAAATCAACGGAAAATGGATTTTGAAAGATTGCTTTAATCATTTAATAGCTATTAAGAAGTGAGCTGAATTCGAAAAACATCATTCGTAATTGAGTGATTCGCATAAGATTTATTTATTAACACGTAATCTCTAACGTTCTAATAGATTATCTTAAACACTACAATAAAAGTAATTAGGAACGTACCTAGTGCTTTAATTCAACAAGTGTGTAACTGCTTACCAACTCAAGTTGTGTATTACAGTGTTTCAACAAAAGTGTTTATTGTTATTAAATATGTCACAAAAATGTATGCATTGACATTCTAACAAGCGTCTAAAAATTAATGAATTTCTAGAGAGGTTTGTTATATTATAAGGACTGCTGATAAATAATAGTCATTTTCTAAGTAAAATATTGCAAATGCTAGGTAAAGTAAAAAAAGTAAAAACCCTAAAAGTGTCTTTCGTATTCAAACGTAAACATAGTAGCCAAGTAATGGTGGTTGCTGGTTGCTGAGCAACAATACAATGAGTTGTTTCCAACTGCCTGTGGAGGTGCTGTTTTTTCGTGCCGTTTGGGGCAGTTAAAATTTGAAAAAACACTCACCCCTTTGCACAGAGTTCATAGAAATGTTCCTTTGCTCTTTTAGGATCGGCCAAAGTCTATTAACACTGGTTTTGCATTGTTTTGGCCGTACATTTATGGATACCTCATATTTTACAACTAACGTTAATTTCGAGATTTTTACGTAAAATTTCTATTGACGGAGTTCTTAAGCCTCAAACAGCACTTTACACTTTACCACCTCATTCTTCTAAGTCAAAAAGTTTGGAAAAATTGTATTTTAAACGGCCGTCTGACTACAATGACGTCATAACACTCATAACCCAGGGCAAAGTAAAATTGGTGCATCACATACCTCTCCCAAATCGAATTTTGTGTGTAAAACTAGTGTTGGGCGATTATGAATGATATAATCGAAATATTTCGATTATGTCTGAATAATCGATCATTCGATTATACATTAAAAATCATTCATAATCGAAATTCGATTCATTCGTTTCGTTCCGAACACTTGTAAACTGGGGAATAATCGAACTTGATAGTGATGTTTTTGTTATTATGTTGGTGGTTCATCGGTTGTTTGAAGTTTGTGAAGTGACACATATGACAGTGAGAGCAAGAAATTTTTTAAAACAAAATTTATTAAAATTTTCGAGCATTTAATTAAGGGGATAAAATACGTGTAAGACCCAAATGCAATACAACGTTTTATCCACACCACTGTCAGACAATAAAGGCTAAATCAATATTTTAGAAAAATTTTATTTGATGTTTTGAAGTGACTTTTGTCGAATTAATTTTTATTCGGCCAATCACGAGACGATTTTTCCGTAAGACCTATAGGTTTTATTGGTATCATTAAACGTCTCCTAGTAGTGATATTATAACCTAATAAAAGACTGGTTGTGGATAAATAATACTTTTTTATTTGTTAGATAAGGCGAAGGTGAAGAAAGTTTAACAATACAAGAATCGTGTGTAATGTTGGAAAATAAAACTATTTATAATTTTTAAATTTATTTATTTAATTACAGTGGGTCTTTTTTCAATATTTTCATTCCACTTATTCAAATTTATACTCCAATACTTATTTGTTGACCGCCTTAATTAATAATTTTATATTTCGTGATGACACGCACTGGACAATAATCGATCATTCGAATGATCATTCGATTATTTTAAACGATTATTTCGGTTCATTCGATTATTAAAATATATCGATTATGCCCAACACTATGTAAAACAGTCTTTAAACCGATATTTCTTAAACTATTCCAAAATAAGGGGTAATTCATGGCGCTCACGCTCACTAGTCTCTCACAACCCGGCAGTTCAAATTCACAAATATTTCACAAACCACATGCCCGGCTTTGCACTTTTAAACCACCCAACACAATTAATTAGTGGTTTCGTTTGATTTTCTAAGATAGCACATCAACTTTAACAACCCCGGTAACAACTTCTGTCAAAATGATGAGCGTCCAAATTGTTGATGCAAAGTCAAGGCACACTTGTGACTTTTTTTTAAGTTGGAATTAAGGCACTTTTAAGCCGATTTAAGCAAACGAAACTCACTCTCGATAAAGTTTTGATTGAATTATCGTTTTACCCAGGTTTTACCTTTCCGCATTATGCCGTTTTTGACTTTTAGAGCCACTAAATTCCGAAAGACTCATTGAGTCATTGCCCTATTTTTGTTATTGTGTGGATGCAAAAATGCCAGAACTGTTGCGTTTTAGTATAGTATAATACAAAAAAAATATTGCAAATTTTTTGCTAAACTTTTTCGGCTGAAATTTGGTAAAGGTAGGCAATCCAAATGCTCGCCAGTGTTGCATACAAAACGCAAAACCTATTGCAATTTTTTTTTTTTTGGTTTCTTTTGGGTAACTTTAGGAGGCTCATAATTTTACAAAAAATGTTTTTAAAAATATATAAAAATTATGGATCAATTTACTTTTTCATGTTTAATATGGTTAAAATATTTTCATTTCCTCGCAAAACACAAATAACCATCTTGGCCAGAAAAAAATAATTCCAAGGTCTTATTTTAAGTTAAATACAACTATAGGCTGTATTGTATTCAACCACAAATTGATGTGCTTTAAGTCATAAAACTCATAAAAGTCATATAACAGAGTCACTCTATGTCAGGGTTGTGTTAGTATTTTAATTCCCCAATAATAATAACATAACTAAAATAATTACTGTTTTTAATTTCAATGTAGTAGAGTTTGTGGAGATGGAGATTTCGAAGTCGTGATCATGATGCTGTCGAAACGATAATAACTGTATATCCTATTTCAGTTCATAGTAAAATTTTGCAACAACGCATTTCCATTTTTTGGAGTGAAATGGAGCACAAATTGAGAGTTTCTGGTGGTTTTTCTTAGCTCAAAACATGTCGCTGGGATTTAGTTTAACACAGAATTCTTTTTGGAATAAGTTGTAAATTTTATTGGATACCTACATACAGCGTGACCCAGGGGTGTGTAATCGGTCCATAACTTTTTTGCTATTTGAAATATTACCATGCCGTTTTTATTATCCGATAGATCGATTTAAAAAAAAAACAAAGTTATATTTTTTTAAATGGAACACCCTATATATTTTTACAAAGTATGATTCTACGCAATAAAACAATGTGATTAGATTAGAATTAGAAAGCTTATGAAAAATGCTATCAATACATGTGAAGAAATACATTCAATTTTTTGCGTTTTGGTACACCCTGTACATTATCTGCGTGTTTCAAGTAAAAGGTGACTATTGCTAAAACTACAAGGTATTCTGAGTTTTTCTACTGCAAATTTGTCGGAAAATATTCATCGGCGACCTCGCAGTTTTTTCAAAAATTGGTCTTTTTTATAACGAAAAGTTGAATAATTCCGAAATGAAAAGAGATAGACCCATAATAGTTTACATAAAGTTACATTATTTTTTTGCGTAGAATCTAAATATGCAAAAATATATAGGGTCTTCCATTTAAAAAAATATAACTATGGTTCATCACTACCCTGTATACAACACCCTGTGTACAATAAAAATATTTTTAGTTTGTGATGTTTAAGTCGATCTATCGGATATTGAAAACGGCATGGCAATATTTCAAATAGCAAAAAAGTTACGCACCCCTGGGTCAGCCTGTATTTGCATTGTGATGTATTTAATTATTCTTTGGTGCTTATTCTGTAAAAATACAGTTAACAATGTTGTTAATATTATAAGTTTAACAAAAATCTAGTTTAATGTTAGATACTATAATAAGACTAAAAAAGTAATTAAACTTTTTTTAGCATTTGCTTCTTTCTACTTTTGTAGAACGTCGGCAGCCTATTGAGTTAATAATTGTAGTCATACGGGAGTAATTGTACAGTTTTACAAAATATAATAGTAGTTGGCAACCAGTGACGATTAATTAACATTAGAGCAATCAAAGCACAACTAAATGCATGCGTTTTGATTTGCACCTTTTCGAACAACAGTTGCAGGCAACTAATTACATTAATCAGTACCCACATATCTGAGGATTCTAATCAAGAAAGACCCTTTGTACATAATTAATTGCTGATTAAAGTTTGCAGACCAATTTTGATTTTATTGAATCCCAAATAAATTGCCGCTTAAATCAGCAACGTGCGTGCGTTGATTAGGGAAAAGCTGATTTACGTCATCCTCTCAGCATCACTTATATTATCAATAATGGTGCGTTCCCGTAAAATCAATTCAAATTTCCAAGCATCTTTATCTCACGTCCTCTTATGAAATCCTTATAAAGGTGTGTTTAATTATTAAAACTCTAGTGGGGTGTCACGCAATTCGACGACATCTGACATCCTTGGTTGCCAACTTTAAATGAAATGGGTCGGATTTTCATAAGTTAACTGCCTTGGAATTGTTAGGTTTAGGCAAGCAGAATAATTAAGATACTTAGGGGTGTATCAAGCATATATTACATTCCTTCTATGACTATATTAGTGCAATTTGTGCGAACAATGCCTGCAATTACTGCCGACTCACAATTAATTTTAACGATTCGGAAACTTTCGTGATAAATCATCCCAGAGTGGCGCATTTTACATATTTATTTTTCCCGAGCTAAATTGAATTTAATGGTGTATACGTTTAATTCACCGAAACAAGCGGAAAAAACGCCGAAAGCGAAATCCTGAGATGGACCTTAGACCAGGACTAGTCAGAACACCGACATAAGCAAAAGAGAGTCTGGACACGTCTCGCCAAATTTATTATGGAAATGTACGTTCCGTATTCAATTGGGACGTGATCCTGTTTAAAATGGAGGCATATTTTACAACTGCCAGACCTGGACGTTGCTTTTTCTATAGCGCGGACATTCGTCATTGCCTTTTTAAAAAGCGGTTGACCTTCTCTAACTATCTGGAAATTAGCGCTTTGAGGAGGGCTTCAGAGGATTCAAAGTGCATGAGATGTGATGATGTCCAGGGTACCACCACTGCAGCAGACATTGCAGAACTACAAGTGATAACTTACGGTTGTTTGTTTGGCTGGTTGTTTCCCACAGGGCATTGGTGGACAACTCCGTTGAGCAATTTAACCGAAAGTTTGTAGCAATAAATGTAGTGCTAAACAACGAAAGCCTAAAATGTTCTGCAATTTTGCGCGCCCTTCACGATTTTGAGCTTTCTCGGAAGGGATGTAGCCTGACGTAAAAACTACTACTCTCTTCAAGGAAATTATTGTGTAACAAAAATTTTACCAGTTATTTGCAATCAACGAGAAATACAGGTTGAAACATAGTGATTCAACAATCTCATCACTTTTTTTATTGTTTAAATCGATTGTCATGAACTCATGACGATTAGTTCCATAAATTACATTTTACGAGTATGTTTTGAAAGTAGCTTTTTTCGGCTGTTTTTGAATGTTCTTTTAGCGCTTTTCTGTTAAGTGAAAAATAAAAGGTGCGCTTAAAAGTATGTATTTTTTTTAGCATTTGATATTAAAAACTGTTATCTCTTCTCTTCTTACATATAATTTTTCTTAGAATTTTTCTGTTATAAGTTCTTATAAATTTTGAGATACCAAGGTAAAAAAAATTAATCCACCACGTCACGTTTAAGAAATATGTAATTGAAATATAAATATGTAATCCCTAAGTAAATAGTCATACATTTCGAACTTAATTAGCGATTTTCTACAACAAAATCGTTTCAGGTTTTTTTTTATAAATAATGCTATAAGTCGAAAGAAACAAATATTTTCTGCATTGTTTCAACAGGATTTTCCGAATTTAGTAAATTTTTGGACAAAAATTCCATGTAACGCATTTCCGATTTGTGTTTGCAATTTTCTACATTTTTGAAACATATTTTTTTTAATGTTTCTATAATTTTTGATACTTTTTAAAATTTTCAACAAAGGCTGGTATAATTTCTAAAAAATTCGAAAAAACATCCATTTTTGTGGGGACTTTTATTACTATCTCTTACACGTTTTGAAATAATCAATAAAATTATTTTAATTTTCATCATTTTTCGACGAAAAATTTACTGCTAATTAAAAAAGATTTTGGAAAACCGGGACAGAAATTAATATCTGATGTATACCATTTTACTCTTTGTTTTGATTCAAAAGTTATACTAAAATTTTAGAAGATAACCTGTTTCAGTCTTAATGTAGCGATTTTTTACATTTGTTTGGCAAAGTTTTTTGAATTCAGCAAATTTCTCGTTAAAAAAAACTCTAGATTGACCAAAACAAAATTAAAAACACATTTTGGTCTTAATTTCATGATTTTATATAATACGTTTTTTGTTAAAATATTTCTGCATTAGTGAGTCAATCTTTCACTGAAAAATGTACTTATACTTAAATTAACAACAAAGTATTTATTTAACTTTCTGCTCTGATTTGGCAAAATACTTCAGTAGGATATTAAAAAGATTTCTAAATTTAAAGAAAACTTCAAACTTAATTTACCAATGATTTTCCACTTTAAACTACTATTTACACATTTTTGTTAATTTAGAAATTTTCTGTCCCGGTTTTACAAAATCTTTTAAAATTAGCAGTAAATTTTTCGACGAAAAATGATAAAATTTAAGATAATTTTATTGATTATTTCAAAAAGTGTAAGAGATAGGGATAAAACGTAGTAATAAAAGTCCCCACAAAAATCGATGTTTTTTCGAAATTTTTAGAAATTATACCAGCCTTTGTTGAAGATTTTAAAAAGTACCAAAAATTACTCACTTATCACTAACAGTCAAAAGTTATACTACAAGTTATTTTGACTCCTTTTAAGCCCTACTATCACCCATTAAAATATTTGCACAACTATCAAATAAATAATAAGCCATGAGCTTTATCATTAAGTAAATTCTTGCAATTCTCTTGTATTTTTGCTAATAAATAGTAATAATTCCACAAAAAAAATTTTTTGGAAAGAAATAAAAAATAATGGTCCATTTAATTTTAATGCTCAATCTATGGTTAAAATATATGCACTACCTCGCGGGACACCTGTATATCCCATTTCAGTTCATAGTAGAATTGCAACAGCGCAATTGAAACTTTTGGAGTGAAAAAATAAATCACAAATTAAGAGTTTCTGATAAAGAGAAGAATTCTGTGTTCAACTAAATCCCAGTGTCACGTTTTGAGCTAAGAAAACCCACCAGAATATCTCAATTTGTGCTCCATTTCACTCCAAAAAATTTAAATGCGCTGTTGCAAAATTCTACTATGAACTGAAATGGGATATACAAAAATCACAAACCACTAGATACAAAAAATACACATTTAATTATTTAATTTTTGGAAACCCATGACAGCAGTTGTCAGACTAATGACTGTTTCATTAATATTCATAAATTTGTGTTTTTCAGAAACAATTATCATGTGTTCTATCAAAACACGGCATTAATATGATTCTAATATATTTATCTTAATCACTAACTAACTGAAAACGTTCTAATTTTTTAAGGGGTGAACAAACTAGAGAAGATTATCCAATTTTTCAAAGTTTGTAATCGAGTTCGTACCGGAATATGTATTGTTGCTGACATTGTACAGGCGCAGGCCTCGTAAAATTATGTGAAACACCCTGTATAGATTAGACGTATTAGATTTTTCCGTTGAATCCGTCTATTTCATGAAAATAACTACTTATTATTAAACACATAAATACTTGGTGAAGTTCGGACTGGCAGAGGTGTCGGTGTAGAACCAGCTTGAGGTCTTGACCGAATTCCATTAAGTGTCTGTGTGGCAAGCAAATAAGTTAGTGAGGAACAATAACTCAAAAAGTTTGGGTGGCAAGCAGTTTGAGTTTTAAATAGGTTCTCGACTGTGCAATTTGTGTGTTTATGAAAATATCTACAATATTGCGTATGAATATCACGTTACCTGGTGATTTATTACTGCATATTTTTGTGTTTTGACTGAATGTTTTGAAGTCGGGATAAAGCAGAATTAATGACCTGGATCAGTAAAATATTATTTAATATTTTGCGATCGATCGGTAAAGTTCTTAGAAATATGATGATTAATGATAGAGCTGTTATGATTAAACACTTTGACACAGCAGCTTTCGGTTGAGCAGAAATTTTCAAGAGCAAAAAACCTAGATAGACAAAGTTTGTTCAACTACGCCAAAATATATTTCATTAAACGCTGATTAAAATAATCGAAAGTTTTTAATTGTGTTTGCGTCAAAAGTTAAAGTTGGTTTCGATCGAGTTTTTAACCTGTTCTTGAAGCGCTCCTGCCTTCCTTAATGAATCTATTTGTCAAACTTTACAAGTATCGGAAAATTCATTTAAAATTTTCAAGACTCATTGCTCCCCCATTCTGTATTCAATTTTACATCTCGCCACAATAAGTATAATTAAATTTCAGCCAGATTTCGACTGAAAGTTTTAAATATTTCAACAACAACGGGATGAAACCGTTAATTTGCAGACATTTCTGCAAAAACGATTAAATGGGCCAAAGTTTCGTGTTCCAAGTAGCGCGACCTGGATGTTACTTTATACTTCTAATAAATTATTGTAATACCACTTGAGTCTTACTTTTTGAGCTCAGCTTTCAATTGCCTTAACAGAAAAATGGAAACCGCCACGAGAAATGAGATAAAGGAATCACAAAGCAGGAATATGCATCATAAAGTTTCGAAACCTTTGAAATTCTTTGTATTTTTGATTAGAAATTTACTTTGTCTTTCCTTTCTTTGGAGCCTTTATGAAATGGAGGTAATGATAATGATTCCTTAAAACGATTTCTAGATCAAATTCAAAGTTTCGTTAATTTTATTCAGAATTAAATACTTTTCAAAGTAACACTTCTTACTTATAAATTCACCGATGCGAAATACTTTTGCACACGTTTGTGTTTGTTCGACACCGTCTGCGAACTTGAATCACAGACAATTTGGCAAATTACACAAAAAGTTTTATCTATTTACATTTGTTATTCCAACAGAGGAAATTACGTTTAATAACATGAGAACAAAGTTTAAGTAAATATCTTGGCTACGTTTATCCATAAAGTTAATGTAATTTGTTGCATATAATGCCGCTTAGTTTCCATATATTTGGACAATGCACCATGTATGTAGTAATACTCATGTTTAGAGTATAAAGTTGCAGATAAGCTGGGAAACAGAACTGTGACATGTGGAAGGCTATAACTTCACGTCAAGGTCTGGGATAGGATTACACCCTGGTGGACTCCTGCTATTTCCGTAACCATTCTCAGGACTGCCGCTAAACGTTTATTTTTGCTTAATAAAATAACGCTGATGTTGTAGATGTTTTATGTTTTACGAAAAAACAGAAAAGGAGAAAACTTAACTAGGCATTTTAACAAAATATTTTTGATGATATTTTTTATTTCTTAAACGTAGTTTAATATCTTTGTTGCGTCCCTGCTTTGCCTCGCAGTTTTCCACTTCCGTGAGCCACCGTTTACCGCCAGGTCTAAATACCACTAACGCCCTGTTGGTTGGTACGTGCCTTCAGACCATGTTCTCTCTTTTCGTACTAACGTGTTAAACTAGCTTCTCATTTGTTTTATTAGCTATTTTTCACATTCTTCGCCTTATCCCTTTTAACACGTTTGATCGCTGCAGCATCTCCTCAATTTACTCTCCTGATGCTTGATTACTAGCGCACAGTTGATATTTTAACAATTTCAATCTTCTAAACTAGTAATGAATTTTATTCAGATCTCTAGTCTAGCTTCGTCTACTTGAATATTTATCAAATTGCAGTTACTGTGGCTTGAGTACTCTATATAACAATAAAGTTTCATGTTTTATTAAACTGGGTTCAAGTCGTCTAGCGTAAGTAATGTTTACATACTGAGTCTCATCCAGAAGATGAGATGCTAATACAAGAGGGTAATACGCTATCAAGTTTGTTAGATCGACAAATACCACTTTGAACTGCAATACTGTATGCTCTCCCACAGTTGTTTATTGATCGTATAATTTTTTTCTTCTCCAAATAATTACTCAGACAGTATATGAACACCAAAATATTTGGATTTTATTAAATTAGGTCAGTTGTCGGGAGAATGCCAAACAAAATTCGGAATATTTGCCTTCATGTAGCGTTTTAAAAAAGAGCTCGAAACTGAGACGTTCAAATAAAACGAGCAAATCTTCTGCTGAATATTAATTCAAGCTGACAGATATTTTTTAGAAAAAATGCTGAGTAAGCTCAAAGGACGAGAAAAAAGCTTAATATATTTTGACACCAGCGTCTTGTAGCATTTAAATATTTATTGTTATTTTATTTAATCTTGTAACATTTTTAATTTGGGTAACGACATTGCTCCCATTCCATTGTCTCCGAAATCCCTTTAAAGCACCTCGCGGGGTAAGATATATTTCAGTAAGCTCAAATATGCCAAGCTCTCTTAGTCTCGTTGTTCACAGGGACTTTCAAGGGAAGGTAAATACTCCCAAAGCACACAAGACACACGTTTTTATAAATTGTCTCTACGTGTTTTTCGTTGTATATTTCAGAAAAATGTAGGATTTATATCCAAAGTGCGTCTCGAAGGTATTCCTCGTTGGAACGGAACTCATACGAAGAAATACAAAGTAACATAAAGTTTACGGCTGGAGAAACAAATGTTTTGCTTCTATCCGATATTCAAAAGTGCAATTAAGAATTTATTCTCTTTTTGCATAAACCGACAAATGTACAATGTCGATTTTTGTAGTTTAATATCGTCTGTTAGATAAGTCAGCAGTAGCTTTGCTGTGCGATTCAACAATAAATCTTCTTCGAATTAAATTGGCACAATCTCAAATTTAATCTCGTAACTTCGTATACCACTATTTCCAGCTTTAGAAAAACTTATATGTTTTCGTGTCCATAAATTTTAATTTACTCATAAAGATAAGTTGCTCTGAACAGTAATCAAAAAATTTCTATGATGGAATTAAATTCGAAACTCGTACGATTGTTTCGATGAGAAAACTTAATTAGGTTTTCGGATAACGCTTGAGATTATATAAATCATACGTAAATGCTTTAGTAAGCATTTAACGTAAACTTTTTTATTAAGTTACGGCAATTTCAAGCTAAACGAGTAGGTACTCTGGTTAATCTTTGCTGTCGGCTTGTTGTAAACTCATTTTGGTTAGGTGTGTTATTGTCTAGCTCGCATAAAATTTTTATCGAAACTTATTGGTTTTGATGGAAGTCTTACTTATTGAAATTTCTACCAAAAATTACCCAAACAACGTTTTTTACCACGTTTTTTACCAACCAATGAAACCAATGTGTATCGGTAGAATAATTAACCCTAAGTCTGATACTGAAGTCGAAAAAAACTTAGGACATCAAGTTTTTTAAATATTTATTATAAAATATCAGTATTTGGCAATTTTTGCCACATCAAAAATGTTACAGACTGCTTCTTCTTTTGTACTACCAGGGTCAGTTTATCTTAATGTAGACTTGTAGTAAACGAGTAATATATTTTTATTCCAAAAACTTTAATAACTCTCTTCATAAGACTTTAAATCTTGATGGAAACATTCGCCATGTTCATCGCTTAAGCTTCCCAAGTTTTGTTAGAATAATTTAAACACAAACATAGAAAAAGTTGTTTGGGCTTAATTTACATTCACTTGACGATATTTTAAAGCAAATAGAATGTTTAACAATTAGTTTATCACAGAAAAAACGAATGCTAAACTAGACACCAGAAACAAATTTTTAAAATTTTAGTGAATACATTAAAAAAACTAGACGTGATAGACAAATGTCACATATGTTTTAGTTATCAGTGAGTGAGAAAAAAACAACATTAGTATAAATTATCTCTTGGTAAAAGAAAAAATTTTTTTTGTAAACTAGTGTTATTTGAGGAATAAGAAAAAATTTAAAAATTAGATTTTAAATTTGCTTTTGTCATGCTAATAAAACTAAATTTTCTCAGTAAACTAAACTATAAAATACATAGATATGTATCTAAATATTAGTTTTCTCGTAAGCATTTACATAATAATTATAAATAATTGTCGTGTTCTGTTCAAATAAGTTACTGATTTACAAAATGCAAAAATGGTGGAGGCGCCGGGTTAGAAAATTTAATTATCTCACAATAGAAGTAGTAGCGTATTTAAACATTACCTTGTATTATTGTTTATAATTGTACTTAAAATTTAAGTGATTCTGGGTTGCTTCCTTATCAAGATGGTCGAGACCAAATTTAATAAGAGACGGAGAATTGCAAAACCGTATAATGTAGAGCTTCTATTACTTTAATACAACACAGACTAGTTTGATTTACTTAACAAAGTTCTTGTTACAGAACCCACCTTATTTAATAGTCAATGGCAAATGAAAACACTAAAATACCCACAGCAATTTACGTTCTAGATCATAGTGGCAAAAACTTCCTACTGTGTGTTCGAAATAAATGTTTCAATTTGTTTAATTAATCTAGAATCGTTTCTAATTTAAGAGATAAATTGGTAACAATAATTTAACAATAAAGCAAAATTTAAATAAAAAATAAATGTAGTTGGAAAAAATGCATTACGTGTGTTAAGCACATTGTTTTTATTCCTAATTGCTTACAAATTACAATAACTTAAACAACATTTATAACTACCTTATTTAATAATATCACTACATTTGGTTTCAAATGCTAAGATGCGACTTCCAATTAAAAAAATTATGTTTTTTTTGTACCATGAGACCGAAAATGTACTGAATTAGAGCAAGCCTTAAAAGTGAAGTGTAACTTTAGCCGCATACATCGTGTAACAAAAAACAGTTGCGGAAACTAAAGAAGTGTCCAGAAATACTGTTTCTATCTTAGCAAATAAACGTTTAAAATATTCGTAGAGAAATGTTATTCTAAATTCTGCTATAAGCATTTGTCAATTAAATATATTTCCACTACACATTTATTTTTTCACCTGTTCGAAAATAGCATTTCATAACGGAATAATTTACATTAAGCAAGGAATCAACTTTTGGAAAATTATTTTTAAATTCTGATCTGTCAATTTTTGACATATGTGGCTAAAATTCCGCAGACAGCCTCCTCCAATGGAGTATTATTTCGATTTCATGTTATTATATTTAAAAAATTCTTTGGGTAATGTATTACAAAATGATTTTATTTTATTGTAGTTTTAACGAGGCGCTACTGCTGCCGTATATTCGTTCGCTTTTCGCCGGAGTCGACGTCACTCTCTCACAACGGCCCCGCCACCAGAGCACAATCGATTGCCCCACCCTTGTATGTTATAGACTCCTTTTTTCATCTTTTCCCACGCACACAAACCGATTCACAATGATAAACCCCACAATTAAATCGAAGATTGATCAAGAAAACGCGAATTTCTTGCACAAAGATCAGCCAACGCCCGGAATAACGATCGACCTTCTTCGCCCTCCGGAAACTCGTAATAACGATATTCATTTTATATATCCATAGCTCAGACCGTTTCCATATTTCGCTCAGAAATAGTGACTTACCTAAAGAAACTGCCAGTGTGTTTCGCAGTTCAATGACTCGCCGAGTTTTTTCTTTGGCTTTCGCCGATTTGTCGATAAATCAAATAAAAATAAATAAAATCTCATATATCAGACGTGAAATTGGCATATGTG
This sequence comes from Tribolium freemani, assembly GCA_939628115.1. Taxonomy (NCBI): domain Eukaryota; kingdom Metazoa; phylum Arthropoda; class Insecta; order Coleoptera; family Tenebrionidae; genus Tribolium; species Tribolium freemani. The sequence goes on along the minus strand of OW626785.1, from coordinate 8,938,986 downwards.
CGTTTGATAATTTAGAGCAAAAACAAAATTTGGCAGAAAACACGATCCGAGGAAAAAAGAAAAGCTTCGGATAATGGAGATGTGTATAAATCTGTACTGCATAGTCGACATAATGGACGCTTATCATTGATGGATCTCCATGTAAAGTGCAGACTCTTGTAAGTCCTGTACAGATCTTAAAAGAGTAGCAGCCAAGAAAAGACAATAAATTTCGCGGCGAAAAAACCACTGGTTTATTGTTTCAAACTTATAATAGATAATGTTCTGAGACCTCACGAGCATGCACAAGACGAAAGTGTTAAAACACATCTATCTTCTTACTCGTAAATACTCTCAACAACTTATAACAATTGTGTTTATTTAAAAACCGGATTTTTTCATTTTCTGCAACTAGCATCATGTTGAAGGATAAAATTGCGAAGGTGCGAAGTAGAAACTAGTGGAGCGAAATGAACTCAGCGTGGAAAATTTTGAATGTTATCAAAGACATTAATCTAGACGTGGAGGGAGGAAACAAGCGAAAATACAAAGTCGTATCCAAATTGAAATGATCTCATTTCAGGGTAGCTCGCTCGTAATGACGGAGAATTTTACCGAAATAGGTGTATGTGTACCTGAATGCGAGACTTGGCATGGAAATAAACACTGTAAATGAGAAAGGTCGTACATGTCCCGAATTATATTTCCTGAACAACAAGGCCTCATGCCTTTATTAAGAAATTATCTTTCACATTTATGCCGGTATTTATTATAAGCAACGGCTAAATGTTGCAAAATATTCACGCATTATAACAAGCAACGAGGGATTGCTTTATGGCATCTGTGCAGATAAATTAGGAGTGATGGCTTTGGGTTCCCTGAAGGCACATTAATTGTCCTACTCTTATTAATAGAGGTTGAGAAAAGACAAGCAATAACACTAATTTTTTTCCTCACAATTTAACTTAAATGTTTCTGAATCGAAATAAAATATTAAAAATTATGTATCACTTCTATCATACACTTTTTTGTAATAAGTTTTTTAAATAAGTCGTTGATTTTTAGTTTTAAGCAACAAATATGTGCTATCATTGCTTCTGACGATCTTTTGACTGTTTTCCATCGAACCGTCTCTCAACTAGAAACAGGATCTTAGGAAACGCCCCTAACCCGCAATTTTTAAGGGCTTTTCTTGAGACTCGAGATAAATTTGTTTTGTTAAAAATAAATATTTGACGCCCTTTTTATTTTTCTAAATTCCGAAACTGACTTGTTGTATGTGTTTTAAACATCCTAAAGTTGTTTGTCCTAATTCAAAATATGATATTTTTTAATTTTTTTTATTAGTATTTAGTTTAAAAATAATACATCTAGTTTTTAATAGTTTTTTTATTTTATTTTTTTTTGCCTTTTTAGTCTCTTAGTGTCGTGTTCTTTTTTTCAAAATTATTAGTGTTTCTTTTGTTCAGTTCTACAGTCATTTCAGTAGCTTAGTCTTTTAGAATTTGAATCACACTATTTTTTAGCATTTTGGTGTTTCAGCTTTTTAGTTTCATAGGGTCTGATTTCAAGTTGGGTCGCAAAGTTGCGTGAGTCGCAGTTGCATAGCAGCAACCAATGACATTGCTAGATTTGCGTCGTTGCTATGTCAATCACGATTTGCGTCGGTCGTAACTCAACTTGGAATCAGCCCCTCAGTGTTCAAGTTACTTTGTTAGTTTTTAAACTTTTATTAATCTTTGTACTTGGAATTACTCTACTTGTTATCTTAAATTATTTTTTAAGGTTGCACTGTCTTTTAGTTCTGAAGATTCACAAGCCCTTACAATAGCAAAGCATTATTTGAGTTAAGCCACTTTGGAAAATGACTTACTTTTGCACTTTAAAATTTTAGTTAATAGCATAACAAAATTAGAAATAGTAGGCCGTTACATGTTGCTATTAAACTCGTGAATAAAGTGTAAATTTTTAAAAGTACTCCAGGAGTTGTGGACAAATTAGGCCAAACTATATAAAAAAAATCTAGATATAAAAATCTACTAAAAATAAAATATTAATTGAATGAAAAAAAATTGGTAACGTAGAGATACCTGATTTTAGTACTAGTACCTACTAGTATGAATTTCCATTCATTGAGTTTATTTTCTGGTTATCACAACATAGAAAATTATTAAAGAAAAATAAACTAATTTTACAACCGGAAATTTAGAACAATAAAAAAAACAGAAAAACGATTAATTTGGAAAAAATAAAAAAAATCATTTAAAAAATGTATACCTATGTGATAGCAAAAAATTGACAGCATTATGGATTATATCTTCATATCCATATTAATTTTATTTAAAAAAGGATTTCTTTGCAGATCAGTGTAATCAAAGCCAATACAAAGAAAGTTTATGTTTATTTCAGTGAGTTGAAACCCGTAATTTTCCTACTTAAATGTTTCCGAGTCAAGATAATTTTTATTAGTTTTGGTGCCATTACAAGCACAAAGCACAAATGTTACACCAAAAAAAATGTAAACTAATCGACACAACAACGTTTCATTGAACTTTTAGCAAAATGACAAAATGCTCATATAAACATTTAAAATGCAAAAAAGATTTTCGCCTCTGCGGAAAGGTCAATGCTAGTCTTTGGCTGGTGAGTATTTTGTTGCTTTTGAAATTATAAAGGCTTTAATTAAACGTGCCATTAAAAACATAGATCGTATTGCATGAATATCAAGCAACTATTTTAATTAGAAATAGCAATTTTGTAAAAACACTTTGTTAAAGAAAACGAATAACGTCACAATAGCAATAGCTACATTTTGTTTGTAAGCTTTTCTTAATTGAAGCGAAAGAATGTTTCATTAAGTCGTAAATCACGAATTTAAAGCAGTCGTTTCGACCCAAGTATTTAGTTCGTGGATAAGACAATCCAATACTAACTACATCACTTTGAAATTTATAACTTCAAAAACGGGGGAGTATTAAAACAAACACAATCAGAAAAAAACTGCAATTTTAATAAATAACAGGGTTTCATATTTCAAGACTATTTTTTACTTCACTGAAATGCTTTGATGTCGTTTTGGGAATCGAAGGCTTCCTTCTTTGAGAAGTAAATCGCGAAAGTCTTTAAAAGGTTTACGCAAATGCGCCCATAATCTTATAAAAGTATTGTACTCTAAACGTGTACATTTCCTAAAGCTCCAACTGATTGTTAATTTAATTGTGCTGCAAATATGTTTAATACCCAATTAGTTTATCCCAATAATATAACGATTCTTTGTCGCATTTATTATTTAAGGGAAGGGTGTGAAGAGGTTTTCAGAAAATTATTTAAATTAGTATATGAATTGGTCCTTGATTAAAATGTGCTAAGTTGAATTCAGACTCTTTGAAATTAAGGAAAATTCATTTTAAAAACTTCTTTGCTAATTAGCTTATAAATTTGAAGGCTCTGTTGAATACTAACTGATGTCAGCAAAAGCGGATTCTTAAAGACCGAGAATTTTAATATCCCCCAATTTTTTTCGTAACAAACCCTCAACCAAATCACAAGGAATGTTTTTCACTTATTTACTGGTAAAAATACAAAAGGTGAAGGCGGAAATTCCCTGCCAAATTTAATATTGAATTAAATTAAAAATAAAAGACACCTGCTGAATGATGGGAAACAGGAGGCAAGTAACTGTGTAGAATAATTATTAATCTGCAAAATTCCTCAGATACAATAAAGAACTTTGTAGAGAGCGTAATTTCAGCTTTCAGCGGCGAAAGAGTGAAGTCCCGATGTTGCTGAAAGCAGGAGCTCCTAAATGTGCCAGTGATGCAATTCATTACTGGTGTATAAATTACAAACTCGTAAAACATCTTTTCCGGAAATATATTACACAATAATTCGTCTACAAGTAGTCAGCAGACGTTAGAAAAGGGCGTCTCGTTCCGTTGTGCAGGTATTTATTAGAACACCGTCTAGCAAATTCGCCATAAATAACATCGTTCGCGAGCGCCACAAACCGTTCTAATAAAAATTGACTTAGGTTGTACTGTGCGGAAAATTCATTAGGACACATTGCTGGGAGCAGTATTGTAGATTCGCCTCGTCTACGACACTGCTCGGCCAGAAAACAATTTACGGTATGTGCGTATCGGATTAATTTTATTTAGTGCTGGTTAAAGGACGACACTTCCAAACCTTTCTCGACTTTTTACTCCGGAAGTAAGGACGGCGTCGGCTTCATGAATATTTGCGGGATTAAGAGAAATTAATGCATGCTGGGAGATCCCTTGAACATGAAAGCTTTACGCTGATTTATCGTTCCGTCCTCGACGAAATTATCGCCAAATTTGTTCAACTAATTAATTGGGCCCAATCCAAATGCCTTAAGAAATTTGTTAACTTTGTCATAATCTCTTTTTAAATTTCCTCTTCGTTCTTAAGTAATCAGACTAACTCTCGAAGTTTTTAAAAGACACATACTGATACTAATGATAAAATAAAGTTATGTAGAGAACTTTGTTCTAATCGCGTTCTAATTACTTTTTATATCTTAATGAATTGTTGCAAAAGCTTAGTGTTTGTCGTAAAACTATCGGAATCTAGAACCAAAATTTTGACCAACAAAGCTTTTTTACAGCTAAATGATTATATTCAAGTTAAGTACCAACGCCCTAAGAAAGTAAGTATAACTTTATTTAACTGAAAGGCTTAATTTACATAATTATTTCTATAATGTTTATTAAAATGCTACTTTTTTAGGATTTATCTTAAAATTATTTTATTATAAGTGAAATAAATAGAGCAGGTCCGAGAGAGTTTGGTCAGTTTTTATTTACATGTTATACCATGCGATGATTTGAATTTATAATTTGACTGGGCGGTTTTGTGTTTTTGTGATTAACAAAGTAGTGCAAACTGAGGGATAAATTGTATTCTAATTGAATATTACCGTTCAAAACATCATTATTTGACCCTTCAGCTGGATTAATTATCACAATCGGCATTTTCATCCAAGTTAAAACACTGATAAAGCCTACTCTAATTATAAATTCAAATGATCGCATGGTACTTGGTAGTAAATACGTTCATTCTAAATTTTTCCATAATTTATTGAATCACTGGAAATTAAAAATTTATTGAATAACATTAACACAGTACTTTCATTTTTAAATAGTTAACAATCTCTCAATTAATTTTTGACACTATCAAAATTGTTTCTTGAATTTTTTTATTTTTTATTTTTATTTTTATTTTCACAATTAGTGAATTTGATGGAGTAAGAATAGTCAAAGTTTTAGAATAGTTTCCTTATGTGGGTTTCAAAATACTTTTTTTTATTTTATACCGGGTGCTTAAAAAGTGGCGCACCAACTCAATGGTGTGTGGTAGAGAATTGCTTACATATAAAGGTAAAAATAGTAAAAAAAAATTCTTTGTAATAAAACTATTGATAAATAACGAATTTTAAATAAATGATATGTGGCAACATTGTCTAACAGTGGTGATCGCAATAGAATTTTACCAACAATAAAAATAAATTAATTTTTAAATGGTTTCCTAGAAAATAATTCCCAGTGTTGGCACATCTACAAATTGTGATTTTTTTGATGGATTTTATTTTTTTTTTAATTTAAAATACGGCTAAAGTCTGATAGTAAATTTAAAAATTATTATTCAGCGTTTTGTTAGGGAACGATTACTTAGTGTGAAACATAAAAACATTAAAAATTAATGAAAATTGAAGAAGTTATCAAAATAAGTTTGTAGTTCCAGATTTTTTAAAATATGACTTTAGGAATTTTTTCAAGATTTTTCCCGTAATCTACACATGCTTCTCAACAACGTACCACTGACTTGGTGAGCCATTTTTTGAGCACCCTGTATGTGTATTTTACGCTCATTTTTTCCACTGGAAAGTTACTATATTCAAAACAAAACTCTTACTATCCGACTTTGACGACCCACTACAATATCTTTTACCTACTTTTGTTAGACTTTTTCGTCTGATTATAAAGTTTTTAATTTGTCTTCTTATTATTCTTGTTATTTTACAAATGCATACTATTTTTGTTTAAATTTATACTAAGAGCATCTCTCTCATTGCAGTGTGTGCTATTAATAGACCAAATATAATATTCTGTTTTATGCTTTGTGCGAGATCGTGGCTAAAATATTCATACTGGACGGATCTATCCGCTGGTCAAACTCTCCCGGACTTACCCTGTATTCGCTTTTAATAAATGATAATATAACTTTTGCAATAAATAAGTTAATATAAAAATTGTATAAACATTAGCTTTATGATAATTTACAACAATTTGGCTGAATGAAAAATTTAGATTTTTTCAAGCAATTTTTAATATTTAATTTTTAATTGATTTTTAATTTTTTTATAAACCGTATTACGGCTAACTGTTGCTTTTTTTGTTCCCAATATCCTTGGATTTAATTTATTGTCGAATTTGCAAGTTTGTTAAATGGTTTGTACAAAAACAATTAATATTGCAAGGACTATATCTCTTAAAAAGGTTCTAACATTTTTTACAGGAACTTTTAACTCAGTTGAATTACCCAAGAAATGGTTCAATACTTTTGAATCATATCTACTCTATTATTTTTTAGAAAGATTAATTTATATTATCAAGTCATTTCGTTGTAAACAATTTTTGCACATTCATTAAGTTTAATAGAAACTTAATTTTATAAAAAAAGTATAAAAATTATTTACTTAAATAAATACAAGAAAATTAGATATAATTAAACTTCTGCGGAATGTGTACGCTGAAAGTTGTTAATATAGCTAACACTATGTCATAAATTACTTTTTATGGGGCTGAAGCTTAAGAAGCATTTCCATCCAACGACAATAAAACGCATTTAAAAAACAATAATGAAATTCTTGAGATAACAATTTTTTAGCAACAAAAATTAAATTTATTAAAAAAGAGGTTGCTTTCAACTAAACAAAAATATTTTAATTTCTTCAAATCTTCTTGCAAAGTCATTAGACCGTTTTACATTTCAATTAAATTTTCTGTGTTGATTGTTTAATCGTGGATTTGCTTACAATTAAAATGAAGGTAGGTACACAAAACCCACTTACGCTGTCATAAGCTTTATTTAGATTAAATATTATTGCATGCGAAGTTTTGTTTAGTAATATCTTTGCCTTGAGTTAACTAGAAAATAAATTAATAAAAGTCTTGAGACTTGGAAGATCCGAGATTAAAGTATCTAATGCATGCGATCGATAACGTTATTCAAGGTCCTTCATTTGCTTCCAAGTAATATTCTGCGCCATGCAAAATAGCATGAAATAAGGATCTCTTCGTTAACTCCATTCATTTGAAATTCTCGTTTTTAGATCTAACAAGATCTCATATGAACCCTTGCCTTATAAAATATGGCCATTAATTATAATTAAATTCAACGTCATAGTACCTTATTACGTCGGTTGCGCTTTTTTAATTTTCCACAAGCACGAGAAATTACAAATTACTAAAAATATTCGGTGGTTGAAAGAAAATAAATTATTAATCGGACTAAAGATTAAACCCATTTTCCACTCTTTTTCCTCACAAAATATGAAATTAAGCAAGTGACAGCGGCGTACTTTTATCACAATTAATAATTCAAAAGTTTAATGGAATAACCTTGCTTTGCTTTCAGCTGAGATTTAAAAGTAAATTTCTAAAATCGTCATTATTTAAAACATATTTAAATTGTTTCTAAAATTTTATCTGTGGTATTTCCGACGTCTTATAAATCGTCGAACAAAGTGGAGGTATAGGAATGGCATTTTCCAATTGACGAAGGCAAACAATATCTTCTCCGATGTAAACAGACTTTAAATCCAGCATGAAGTTATGGAGGTGGCACAGTAGTGAAACTGTCAAATCGGTTCTAAAATATGGCGGTTGTGAGAGAACCGTGGCCTGCTATGATGCCCTATGAGGATTTATAGTAGAGCCCTGTGTACAATAAATGGTAGTGTTTGTATGTGTCGCTGTGTAACACCGGAGGCTGCTCAAGGTGTGATCATAAATATTGCTGCACAACTTACTGCCCCTCACTTAAAGATAATGAGTAATAGAGCCCAAGGGGGCCGCACGAAGTGGGGCTTACTTGCAGTAATACTGTCATTTACCAACAAATATTATTTATCCTCACATTTAGGCCTTAATACTTATAACACAATTCCTTTTCTCTCATCTCATTCAATCTTCTGAAAACAAAACACGAAAAAAGTAAAATCTCTACTCTCAGCAATTAGATTTTATAAAAAATCTTCAGCTCGATATAACAATTCATCACGCTGTGATCAAAATGACAAAACTGGTAACGAAAGAAAAGTATCAGCGCATCAAGCAGCATTATTTTCTTGATCAGCCATCTCATTAGTACAAAAATGTAATCATTAAACGCTTATTTTTGTAATTTGGGACTAAGACTAAATGTTTTCATTTGAGTTGCAAATTTGCGGAACGTATTTGAATCATAATTACAATTCCTTTTTGATCTCTGTTTTATTTCCTCCATTCTCCCTCAACAAACTGAGGTTCTGTGGCTACATTTTAGCAGTGGCGTAACTAGTGTCTGAATTTAGGAAAACTAACCATATTTTTTTACATTTACATTATTATAACTGTTATTTCTGTCAGTTTTTAACGAAATTTTGCGAAATAAATACGTTTCTGACTGAAAAACATACTGAAAAATCAAATAAATGGTGATTTTTCAGTTTCTTTTAACGAAATCTCAGCAAAAAACTGAGATTTTAGATCTTAAACGTGCTCAAATGTTTAAAAAAGTTGAAATAACATTACTCCTGAAAATTTATTATTGTAAAAAGATTTTGTATAAAAAAGAAAATCTCTGGTTGGAAGCTAGTTAAAAGAATCACATTTTCACGTACTTTTAGCAAAATTTAAAAAATAATTAAAAAATTTATTTCAAAAATTGTTCACAAATTCGAAAAACGCTCAATTTTTTATTTAAGTTGATTTGTTCTTTTTGCAAAATTTTGATAATTCATTTACTGCCTGTAAATCGTATATTACTTTTTAGCAATACCTGTTTTGTAAGTCATCATTCACTGACAAATATCTTTCATTGTAAGCGGCATTTTTTCGTCAGGTGCAAGTTTCCATTGTTACCCTGCAATAATATTTTACTTACAGCCCGTGGTCTGTAAGTAAATATTACATACCAACGTATGCCATTCGTGTTCCATGAAAAATGATGCACAAGCAAAACTTGCAGCCTCTTCAATATCATTCATTTTTCTATTTTCACTTGAAATACCTTCAGAACATTATTGAAGAGTTGATTTTGCAACAAATGTTGATTTAAAGTGATGTTTTTTTTTTGTTTTGGATCCCTAACACGAAACAAACGTCACACAAATTTTTAATTTGACAACAATCTGACGTTTATTGATTTTTCATAAAAATACATTCAAAAAATGTTTAACTTTTTCTTATTTGTGCTGGTATTGCGAAAAATAGCTTACTAACCTCAAACTGTAAGTTCTTTATTTGGTCTCGAACGCTTAGGAAATCTCGGTACCCTCGGTCTCTCAATACCAAAAAAATTGCACTTACAGTTTACGGTACGTAATATACTATTACAGCTTACTTTTTTGCGAAATATGTATAACTAGGATTCTGGCTGGACAATTTGCGAAAACACGCAAAAAAGTACTATTATGTAGTATTAGAATTAATTTGGTGCTTTTTCGGTCTTCTTTAGCGAAATCTTGTAAAAAAACTGAGTTTAACCTTTGACCAAAATTTGTTTAAAAAAATATTATTCTCTGTTTAAAAACGAGCTATATCGAGCAAAATGAGCTAAATTATAATTTTTTTAGCAAGGAGGCTAAAAGAAAAGGTAAGGGTAACACCATTTTAAACAATAGTCAGATTTTGTATTTTTTGGTTTATTTTTGATGGAATTTTGTACAAAAATGAACTAAAGCGATCATTTTCATTTTGGGTGACTGTACTTGCGATGAATTTGTGATGAATAGAATTCCTTGAGTAAGTTTTTCCTGTCGGTGCGCAGCACTTCGAATAAGTTGGAGAAAATGTAAATTTTTCAACTTTCCTGTTTTCCAAAGCTATAAAAAGAAAATTAAAATCAGTTTAGTGACAGTATATTTTCGTAAAGAATCCTCTTGAATTTACGCAAAGTTATAAAGTAAATCAATTTTTCACTGTGGAATTTTTCACCAGAAAGAATGTCCCAACACGTCGAAAAATATGTAGTGATAAAACCGTATTGTAGGAGAATTGCCATCCTCAGTTCTTATCAACGCCTCACTTAAACTCTTTTAAGGCAGACATTTTTAGACAGGATGCCCTTTTTTCATTTTGTCACTTTGAATGCAAAGCCCAACTTTATTTATTGCCAAGTATATGCTGGGTATTTATAGCACTTAAAGGAGTTTTTGTTTCTTTATTTCATAATTTTTTATGAAATAAACTCCGAAGAATAAAATCTCAATTTCACACCATTCTTGGTTGTTCTGCTTTATACAGGGGGAAGATAAATATGAATTTTATTCATGGTGGTATAAAAAATGTTTCTAAATTGTAATGCTGCATAATAAACGGTCGAAGTAATTGTTTGCGACCGTCAGGTGTTGCATACAAACAAGGAAAAAAATACTAATCAGGCAAGAAAATTCCCAAATATCGTTTAGCAATGTAAATAGCGATAGGTACACATTTTTTAAAACAAAAAATCCATTTTCGTAATGTAAATAGAAATTTTAACTTTTATTTTGCCAACGGGGTCCAAATTCATCAAACCATGTTCACTTTTAATTAAATTATTGTTTGTTTAGGACGTTAAAAAATATCTCAACATGTATTTGTATAGAGACTTTTTTCATTAAAACCGCTAACCTGTAAAAAGAAATAAATGATTTGTTCGGGGTTGGGGAAAAAATAAAAACTCTCCTAAAGAAGATTATTTTATCCGGGAGAAAACAGTTCCGGTGAAAGCTTTATTTGAATGATTTAAAGAAAATTTATCCAATAATCTGGCAGCTATAACTGCGCACGTTTAAAGCCCACAAAGCTTGAGGCGTTAGGAAGCTATGTAGTAGAAAATGGAGAAGCAATAGGGTGTAAGATTCCCATCGAACCCGATCAATTTAAAACAATAGATACAATTTGTGCTTAGCTGTGCTGCTTTCCAGATGAATAAGAAACGGCACTGGCCAGGTGTGGACAATTTTAATCGGACTTGTGCTCAATTGCTCAACAAAACAGACAGATAAAAAATATGCAGTCGAACGCGATTATTGTTTTAGGCGTCACGTGAACTCGTAAACAGCAGCTCAGTGCACCATATCGAAAATTTAGATTCAATCTTTATTAAATGCCTGGCATGAACACATGTAAAGTACAGTTATTATTACTAAAACCATGCAATAGCAAATTGTGAATTAAAGCGATCGCTGTTAAAAGTTTAACTTGATTTAATATCGCCGCGGTTCACATATTCACTTTAATTCATTCATTAAAATTATTAAAGCAATGTGGAAATGAGATTGTAATTTTGGACGAAACACTGCATGCATCTAAATTACATGACAATTCCGAAACGAAATCGCTTTTCTGTCTTTATTTATTCTCTGGTCAGAGAAATTACTTAAGGCTAAAGGGGACGACCAAGTGTGCGACAAAGACAAGTATAATGAAAATTATTTTTCTATTTTTAGCGATATTTGTAATCTAATTTTAAATCGAAAAATTAAATTGAGTCTTTTAAACAATTAGAATTTGCGCCAACGTAACACTTTTTAGAAAAAAAATTATTTGACATTTTTTTGTTAAAATTTTAAAGAAATTTCAATAATATTTAAAAAAACGTGTAGGATAAAGATGCACTGTGATGATACGAATAGAATGCGACCAAGAAACTAGAAAAATTATTATTAGTTTTGAACGAAACGCGAATATTCATTTTACTTCGTTAGTAATTTTTATGTATTCCTTTTTCATTGCTCAAAAATGGAAAAATGGATAAATGATCAAAAGTTTAGAATACGTCAAAATCTACTTTTTACTTTGGAAAACAATAGATTAAAATTTAATTTGAATTTGATTATTTTCGGTAAAAAAGCAATTTGTAATGAAGATTTCTAATAATGGAAATTGAGAAAGCTGAGTAGACAGCAAGTAATGTTAAATAAAGTGTTAAATAAAGTTGAATTCTTTTTGTGCAATTAAATTCTCTGAAATACATAAGATTCTCTCAGAAGATGTCGAAACTATAAGCAAAACCCAAGTACATCTGCTTCCCATTCCAAGAAAAAGCTTAACAGAAATAAACTGAAAGGGACTGAAGAATATGACGAAACAAATGGAAACTATTTGTATAATAATCCAGAATTCAGCGGTTGGTATTAAATGCTTAATTTTTTTCTGTACCTATACAGGTACTCGTACGTGAATTTCTTTAATTTTTTTTGCACAAAACATCATTTAAGCATTGTTTGTTTTTGAACGACAGTTTGGTTAATTATTGTTTTCAAATTTTTAATTTTATTTATACAACTATTAATATTTTCAATTCATAGAAAATAATTACTATAATGAATTGTAGAAAAAAATCGGGTACATAGATATACAGAAAAAAATACATAGTTCTAAAAATTTTGCATAGCATCTGAAGGGAAATGTATAAAAGACAAACAAAACCAATCCTTTACTAAATAACTTCTAGATATTGGGATTAATTGTTTATCTAATAGACACAAAATGTAATGTAGATACTAAGGACTTTTTTTTAATATTTATTAATATCGGGTAGACCGCTTTTCCCAAAACGTAAAATACAGACAAATGCTCCTCTGTCCAAATAACGAGTCTATAATTTTTTGTTGGTTACTTGAATGTGAATTTTTTCTATATCACTGAAAATATCTTGCCGGTGGCTAATATGTACACAGCTGCTTCCAAGCAGTGCCTTCCTTACTGCTCAACCATAAGATGATTGAGGCAGGACAAAAGATTTTACAAAATTCGCGTTTTGATAATTTTCCCGTCATCAAATTTTGAAAACAAAAATACATTTGTGATCAGCAAGAAATGGAGATTCGTCGCCCTACCTTGGTATTTCAAAATATTTTTTATTTAAAAAAAATAAAAGTGTTACGTTGGTGCAAATTTAATTACGATTCTATGACCAAAACTTTTTTTTGTTTCCGAAAAATGGATAAAAAGATAATAGAAAAATAAATTCCGCGCCATCTGACGGCTTAGAAACACACTAATACGTGTTCCCCTAACCAGGACATTACACATTATGTTACTTCCAAATGAACATGTTTCGAAAAACAGCCAAAAAAGACTCAAAAAGTTCCCAAATTTTAAGCCAAATATAAGAATTGTATGTTTATCATTTATTTATTATTTATCTCATGCTAGAAAATAAATCTACGTTATAAGTGGATTCTAGTAGCAAATTTAGAGCAACAGTTGCAGATTTCTCGATGTCATCTTGGAGCTTGAATTCAAACAGGACAATCAAAGAAGATATCATTCTGCGCGGTCGTTTCAAACAGAATTTATAACAGTGTTCACAATAGAAGCAATTTACCTTCTGTGTCACACAAATGAAGCACTTTTTGTACATACCTGCAGGGTGCCCCACCGAAAAGGGCACCCCTCTTATAACTTTTTTATTTTTCAATTAATCTAAACGAAATTAAAATTACATATGTTAGCACTGAACGTCCACATTTTGGAGTAACTACTTTTTTTGGGGGGTTTATCGTTTGTGAGATAAAAAATTAATAATTATGAAAAAAGGTATAAAACCTTTAACATTCATATTATTAGAAGATGCCAGGTTACATTAACGTATTGACAAACTTTGTTTTAACAGAAGTCATTCAGATACCCTCAAATCTTTTTTTTTTAATCTCGCCAAAAATCTCGTCGTCTATGGAGCGGTGTTGTGAGATTGTAAAAGCTACCTGTGAATTTATACTGCCACTCTGACATTGAAATCTCAAAAAATGTTGTCTAATCAGGATTGTGTCTTACAGGAAAATAAACCCTTTTAGGTTTAACCACTGAGCTTGTGTCTTCAAATAATTGGACGACTTTGCGGACTTTTTTCAAAGAGTAACGCACGCACTTCAAGGACTCGCGTTGTGAGTCGTAAATTTCTGCAACATTCACCGTAGACTAGAATGATTTCTCGTTTTTCTTGATTTGATAACATTTTTGAAATTAGTTGTCAACAGTAGTTGTCAACAGGTTGTCAAAATCTTACAGGTAATTGTTTACAGCAATCTCACAACACCGTTCCATGGACGATGATATTTCACACAAAATTTTCATTTTTTTTTGAGATTTTAAAAAAAGAATTTAAGGAAATCTGGATTACTTTTGTTGAAAAAAAGTTTGCCAACACGGCAATGTAACATAGACATTAAACTTCGTCTCAAAAATTGAAACTGATTTTCTGAAAATGGTAAATGTCTTTTTTTGAGGCCTACAGTATTATGAATTAACTTCATTAACTACAAGATTTAATAACATAATTAAAACATCAAAATCTACAAGTATCATCTCTGTCACTAACAAAATATGTACTTACAACAAAAGCGATGAATAATTATTATGCACAAACCTAAAAACATCTAGGACAACTAAGAGATAATAGTTATTTATTTAACGAGTTTGAGTGTAAATCGAGTTTTTATTTTACGAGTGGATTTTTAAACGTCGAGTAATAACGAGAGGTTTATCACCAACGAGGTGAAATAAATGAACCGATTTACACAAAAACACAAAAAAATTAATTCGCCGACTAAAACCCTCTATATCTCAGAAACTATAAACATTCGGATAAGGCAAGTTGAGTTATTTTGACTTCTTTTGAGCTCTACTATCACCATGTATTATTATAGGATCTCTGATACATACTTACACAACACATTACCTCTATTTATTTTGAGTCTAAATGCAGATGCTATTCGTACGTATTTTTGTCTTCTCTTATTACGGAAAAAGTTGTACAAAGGGCAAATATAACCATATACCTACTATTCTGTGAAAAGCAGAATGTATGTTAAAATTTAAAGGTATTTTTTAATTTAAACTTAATTACAGTGCCATGACAAAGCTCTTTGAATTGTGTAAAAAACGAAGCCAGTTAAATTTGTATGTCATTTGACAACCCTGTAAGCTTGAAATCAAAAGAGCCAGTATTTGCGATTTTGTAAACATCTCTCCCTAAAAATTATTTACAACACAATTATACAATTCCGCGTTTATTAAATTGCTTTGTTCATTAACTTTTATTCGTATTAATTCTCAGTGGGTACATTTGATGTTCGTTTACAGCTAACTTCATAAACAAATAGTTATGGTCCCAGTGTTTTCCTTTTGTTTGACTTTATGTCTGTTCGAAGTAATTTCATTAGATTATAATATAGTATTTCGAAATAAAATTTTATTATCCTGAGCTTAGTTTCCAGTAAACATTTGGAATGAAATAACTTTTATCTCGCAAAGTTGCTGTAGCGGTTTTTATGGGTTTATTAAATTTTAATTTAGCATTTTATGCGAGATTTGAAAGGTGCTACTCATCGCAAGATAAAAAGAAGGGAAACGAAAAATGACTTTTGAAGAACACTTAATATATAATTCAAACCTTTCAAAGGACATTCAGTCTGCGCACGACAAGATACTGCAATATCAGAACTCTTATTAAAGCAACCACTACATGGTGCAATCCACTCACGAGATTTCTAATAGTATCATGCATATGCAACTGAACAACTCGTCAACTGAAAAATTACATCCCATCAAAAGAATGAAAACACTCGTTCTCGCACAACGTTTTAATTTTTATCTTAATTGCTTCAGAATTAATAAATGGCACGGATGTAAAGGAAAGTATTTCTAAGTTACACCAAACACAAGATTTTCTAATTTTTGCACTTTTTGTACTTATAAATCTTACATTATTCGCTCTTTTATAGAACGCAAATAGCCATGGTCTGCCTAACAAAAAGGAAGGGTGAGCGCGAACTCAAACGCTAGAATGAATGCAAGGGTAACACCGCGCAATTTGTAGCAAAGCTACCCCAAAGGTCAGGCAGAAATTCACCCTCTTACTTTCACGCTCGCGTTTTATTATAAATCTTGTCCTGGCAAAGAAGAAATTAAACGCACCAATTAGTCTATACGCAAGAAAATATTCTTCTTTAAGAAACCGTTCAGCGCAAACATTTTTTGCAATCTTTCTTAAAAACTACAAAATTGAATATATTAGCCCAAAAAACATGGGATACTAAACTGTACAGTAAAGTGTAAAGTTTTGTACAGCCTACAGTAGATGCGTTGCTAAGGAATGAAAAATATTTCAAGTGCACACTTTTATAATCCGTTCTACCTATTTTTCGATTCTTAGCAATGTGTTTTATTCCCGCAATCCTCCAGAACAAGGCCTTTGGTGATTGGCTACTTTGAAACGTTTCTTATCTCCCAAACGCAAAGAACTTTTTTGTAAAGAAACTTTCGATTCAGAATTGCCTAAACTATGTGCACTTTTCCGGTGGGGAGTGAGTTGTGGGCCACCCTGTATAACAAATATTATTAACGCATGACTTCTAAATTGTGTTTTACCTGACGAATAGAAAATTTCATACGTAATACCTTTACCCAAAACGAAAGAACTTAATTCATATACAGATCTAAGGCCAATTAGCATACTACCGGTTTCGGCAAAATTAATTGAAAAAATTATGTATACTCAAATTGTAGAACATCTTTCCACATTCAATATATTGCCCGAATATTAGTCAATAACACTAGTTTAGAAAAAAATTTTTTTCTTTTACCAAGAGATAATTTATATTGTGTTTGTTTTCTTCTTACTCACTGATAACTAAAATATATTTCACATTTGTCTATCACGTCTAGTTTTTTTAATATAACAATTTGTGTCATTTTTTATTTTTCAAAAGTTTTGAATTAATAATTTTTGTGGTGTCTTTGGCATTCGTTATTGACGTGATTACCAGATTGTTAAATATTTTATTTTCTTTAAAATATCATGAGGTGAATGTAAATTAAGCCCAAACGTCTTTTTCTGTTTGTGTTTAAATTATTCTAAGAAAACCTGGGAAGTTTAAGCGATGAACATGGTGAATGTTTCCATCATGATTTAAAGTTTTATGAATAGAGTTATTAAGGTTTTTGGGATAAAGATATGTTATTCGTTGACCACTAGTCTACAGTGAAATAAACTGACCCTGATAGTACAAAAAAAGAAGCAGTCTGTAACATTTTTGATGTTGCAAAAATTGTCAAATACTGATACTTCATAATGAATATTTAAAAAACTTGACGTCCTAATTTTTTTCGACTTCAGTATTAGACTTAGGGTTAATTATTCTACCCATACACATTGATTTCATCTATTGGTAAAAAACGTTGTAAACTAGTGTAATAGATGATATTGTTGCAGATGTAGATAACAGTAAGACAACGGCTTTGATCTTGCTAGATTACTGAAAAGCATTTGATACCATTAATCATAAACTACTTTCGTCTATCTTACATTTTATTGATTTTTCACAACAGGTTATCAAACTTCAAAACAATTATCTTTCAAATCGCAAGATTGCTTTTTTCATATTGAGGTAAAAACCAATATAGGTAATTTAAATTTGGAAAGTATATCTTGTGGCGTACCCCAAGGTTCGATTTTGGGACCGTTACTTTTCACTATACAGGGTGTCCCACCGAAAAGGGCATCCTCCTCATAACTTTTTTATTTATTAATCAATTCGAACAAAATTTAAATTACACATGTTTGGACCACAGGTCCACATTTTAAAGTAACCATTTTTTTTGAGGAGTCTACCATTTGTGAGATAAAAAAATAAAAATCATTAAAAAAGATACAAAATCCTTAAATTGCATATTATTATATTATTAGAAAAAGCTATGTTACATTGCCGTGTTGGCAAACTTTGTTTCAACAAAAATAATCCAGATCTCCTTAAATTCTTTTTTAAAAATTTCAAAAAAAATGAAAATTTTGTGTGAAATATCATCGTCCATGGAGCGGTGTTGTGAGATTGCTGTAAACAATTACCTGTAAGATTTTGACAACCGGTTGACAACTACTGTTGACAACTAATTTCAAAAATGTTATCAAATCAAGAAAAGCGAGAAATCATTCTAGTTTAGGGTGAATGTGGCAGAAATCTCCGACTCACAACGCGAGTCCTTGAAGAGCGCTTTCCAGACGTGCGTTACTCTTTGAAAAAAGTCCGCAAAGTCGTCCAATTATTTGAAGACACAAGCTCAGTGGTTAAAACTAAAAGGGTTCATTTTCCTGTAAGACACAATCCTGATTAGACAACATTTTTTGAGATTTCAATGTCAGAGTGACAGTATAAATTCACAGGTAGCTTTAACAATCTCACAACACCACTCCATAGACGACGATATTTCGCACTAAAAAAAATATTTTTGGCGAGATTTTTAAAAAAAGATTTGAGGGTATCTGAATGACTTCTGTTAAAACAAAGTTTGTCAATACGTTAATGTAACCTGGCTTCTTCTAATAATATGAATGTTAAAGGTTTTATACCTTTTTTCATAATTATTAATTTTTTATCTCACAAACGATAAACCCCCCAAAAAAAGTAATTACTCCAAAATGTGGACCTTCAGTGCTAACATGGTAATTTTAATTTCGCCTATATTAATTGAAAAATAAAAAAGTTATGAGGGGGGTGCCCTTTTCGGTGGGAGACCCTGTATATACTTCCAGCAATCTTTCAACGTGCTTGAAAAACTGTAGAGTTCATCTATATGCAGACGACACCCAAGTTTACTACAACTTTGATTTTAATAATTTAAAAGTTGCCAATGACATTATTAATTAAGATTTACTGCGACTTGTTGAAAACTCAAACAAACATTGTTTATCTATTAATTCTGCTAAATCTAAAGTTATGATTTTTGGTAAAAATGGAGATTATATTTTAAATTTAATTGATGTTCGGGTAGGAAATTGTAAGTTAAATTACACAAAAGAAGCAAAACATTTGGGCCTTTTATTAGATACTGATTTACTATTTAAAAATCACATAAAAAATGTACTCAAAAAGCGTATATAAATCTTAAAAAGCTATATCCTCATAGACATATTTTACCTAACAATATTAAGATTACATTAACTGAATCCCTAGTTCTAAGTCACTTCAATTATCTCGACATAGTATATGGACCCTGCCTGGACAAAGTAACACAAGAACGTATTCAAAGAGTACAAAAATCTTGTCTACGTTATATTTATGGTATCAGAATGCATCTACCCATCTCAAATAAACTTAAAAACGCTAAGTAGATGACTATGTGTATGAAACGTAAGTTTACATTTGTTTGCTTCTGTCACTCTTTAATTATTAATCAATGTCCCTCTTATTTACATCGTAAATTGAGCTATCGTACCCATAATCACAATTTAAACCTAAGACACAAGGGTCTCATATCTTTACCATCATATAGAACATCAATATTTCGCCAGGGTTTTGTTTATAATATCTACTTATTCTACAATGAAGTTCCTCTCACATTAAAAAATTCTAAAATCAGCAACTTTAAACACAAATACAAAATGTTTCTCACAAAATGATTTTTCTGTTTTTCATATTTTCTTACTTTTCCTCTCTATAATTTTGTTAAATAGAATTAGATATTTTTATATTATATTATATGTTTTTATTTTTCTTCAATCACGTTGTTTATTTTGTAACTATTTTACTGCCACAAATAAATTATTATTATTATTATTATTATTATTATTATTATTATTATTACTAAAGAAAAGAAAATTAATTGAACATTGTAATTTTTGAGTAGTGGCGATAGAAATAGTCCAATTTGGTAGAAAGCGCAAGCTCCGAGGAGAGAAAGCTTTTTGCCCGTCAGGGATTTTACATAACAGCAGTGTCATGCATTAAACTGCGTGGCCATATGTATAAATCTTGATAGTATCAGTAAACGCGTCATTTCAATGTTATATTGTTATGACGAATATCCCGTTGTGTTTTAACAATCTGGTCATGAAATACGGTTGATAGGATCGCCATAAGCGCCCCAAACAACCATATCGTAATCAAACGAACGTGAAAAAGAATTCTATGCACCTCCTCTAAGCAGATCACATTTGGTGGCTTTGAATATTTTAAAAAGGAGGGTCGTATAGTGCGAAATAACAAAACTTTGAAATTGCAGCTTTTCCAAACGTCCAAGTTATTTCACGCATCGTAAATTCTCACGGTTGTGCGTTAGTTGATTTATTTTTTCGGGCTCGTATATGCCTTAACTTGCAAAGATCCGGGATGTTACCTTAGGAAAATTTTTATTCTGCTTAATAATTTTGTGGATGAAAACGCGAACGTGTAGCCGGCTGAAATGAAGTTTCAGCTGTCAGCTCCTTAAAAAAGAAAGAAGTCGCACTATTGATACCATCAAGAAAATCCTTGATACAAAGGAAGCGAACAAGTTTAATTTGCAGTCAAGTTTCGTATTTTTTCCTAAACAAATAAAGCATCTCTGGCTCGTCGGTTTGTGACGTTTATTGTAAGCAGTTTCTACGTGATTGTCAGCGAATTTCTAAGCTCGTGTTGCTCTCGGAATCTTATTTTGAGGAGAAAAGAGAAGATACACCGATCAAATTGAATCAATGACACACTCGGTCTTGGATATATTGTTCCAATTGACGTTTTGACAGCGTTTGAAACCTATATGTTCCCTTTACTATCCAATACAATACTTGTTAGATAAATTTCAACCCTTTACCTTCAGCTTCTGTCATGATATGCCATATTTTTAGTTGCTTGAGTCAAGAAATGATCGAAAAAGTACTAAAACGACAATAAAGCAGAGCCGAATTTTATGAACCCTTATCCAAGAATCTCCAGCTGTTTTTTTACAACACGCAGCAAGTTGATGAAAGATTCATAAATTACTTATAGTATTCTTTGAAATTTTAATTAATGTTGGGCAAATAAGATGTTTACTAAATTTTCGTTCGCTCTTTTTCAATAAAGAAACGAGTTATTTATTAAGTACAAAACTTGTATTTTGTTTGATTCCAACTTTGAAATGTAATCGTTCAAAGACATTTAAATTAGATACATTTGGCGGAAAACAGAATTTGCTTTAATTACCCATTCAAGCAGAAGGAGCGATTTCCACAAGGAGTGACATTAAAAACCCAACATTCGAGTGATTTTATTTTGACATTTTTCTAACTGAAAAAGTTAAATTGAAAGATAAGTAAAATTTCAAGTAGATACTTAGATATTGCGTTATGAGGCAATAAGTTTTTTCCTTTGATCTAGTTTCACGTCTCTCCCTTTATTTATTTACAAAGGAGGGGCGAGAGTAAAATTGCCCCTACTGAAATTCAACTAACTTCTGCCCTGTGCCACTTTCAAAGAACATTCATCATATTTGTACACCATAAATATGTAATTGTGTTCCTGAACAATATATCATAGCGTCATAAATAATTGATAAGTTTTGTAATTTGAAGCGAGCTGGCAATTTTGTGCACCTAATATTAATACACCGTTAGAGGTGAAATAAATTCCAATAAAATTCAACCCCTCAAAACAAACTCACCCTATTGGAAGCATGACGAAGATGAGTCACATGATGGTTCTATAAATAATACAGGAATTTGTACTATAAAAGTAAAGTCAAATTAAAATTACTTTCAGCATATGCTAAAGAATGAAGTAAGTATGCAGTATTCCATCACAATGACTATGCAGGCTATGCAATGTTGTTAAGAAAATTTTAAATTCTCGAAATTGCACCTCGTAAGCTTGTGTTATTTTAAGCGAATACAGTCTCCGCATTAATGAAATTCTAGTTCACAATTTAAAAATTTCATTTATACCTCTCGTAATACTTATTTAATAATGATAGAACGAGTGGAAATCGGAGAACGAATAAATCAGTTGCTTAACAATGCTTGTAATTTTTTTACAATTGACCTCAAGGGTCATCCCAGGGGACCAGTAATGTTGATTAAAAGCAAGTTCTAATCGATGTATAAGGTAATTCGATTAATTTAATTTGGGGGTTGTAAAGAAGAGTTCTTTATGTCATATTTTGCATGCATAATGTAATTAAGTGCGAGTTAGTAACTGGCAGCCTTTGAAGAATTCTTGAAAGCGTTCCTTCCGTAACCAAATGTTGACAATTACTTAAATCATTCTATTCACAGTGGTTTTTCTGCAACTGTAACAAAATAAATGCTTTTGTTATCGCTGAAAAGAGAGAATGACATGATGGAAATTTTCGTTCGAATGAGATATAAAGGGACCAAACAAATCCGCTGAACAGTTTAACCGAACTAAATGTAATTTTCGCGTTCTTTCGGCGGTTCGCTAACAATCAGCCGTCCCATTAGTTTATTTTCCATAATTAAAACTGAAATTCGCACAGTATGGCAATCGCTGTAGCAAAGAAAATCGACCCGGAACAAAGATGGAACTAGAGCGCAATTAAAACGATGTAAAGTAATTGTGGGCCGTAACAGTAAAACCCTTTCATGGCGTCCTATTTTACAAGCTCACAATCCCAAAATCGAGATGGCGCGGACAATATTCAACAATTAAGCGTGTAATGTTGAAATATTAAACCAGAAGGAGGAGCAAAAACCAAGAGGAAGTTCAATAGACCAGCTCTCGTTAGGGTTCCCTTGATGAAAAATGACAAGGCGAGAGATATCATTGCTGCTGCCACTTCCAATACCGATGCATTTATTTTCCTCTCAATCTCTTTCATGAGATGAATCTACCAATTAATTTTCTATTTTATGCGGCTTCAGGGATACGGAGTCAAGGACCGTTCATAAAACCTAATTCTAAAACTGATTTTCTGCGAGAACAAAACTGACTTTATTTAATTGCAACCCACAATACATAATATTACGAAAAAACAGTCTTTGCTTCAAATTAAATTGCTCGATGCTTTCATCCTTTAATAAATTTTATATCCAATCAGAGTTATGTTTTGATGGTCCGTTTACACAAAATGTTAAAATATCCGTATAAAACAGAGCGAATAAAGCAACGAAACTTTTACTACATAATAAAATGCAAATTTGTTTTTGTCGTACAGATAGACACAGTAATTTATTAACGTATTTGTAGCAATGTATAGAGCGCATTCAACATTTTACGATACCATTCACAATTTAAAGTTAATATAACTATAGTACAGACTGCACACTACAGTGACTATCACAGAAAAGTCAACCGATCACAACATATTATAAACAAGGAATTATCTCATGCTTTCATTTTAAACCTGAAATTATTTCTTT
Organism: Tribolium freemani; assembly: GCA_939628115.1. Lineage (NCBI taxonomy): Eukaryota > Metazoa > Arthropoda > Insecta > Coleoptera > Tenebrionidae > Tribolium > Tribolium freemani. The sequence continues at coordinate 8,915,622 of OW626785.1, read as the reverse complement.
ACGAACAAAAAATTTTATCTTACAGGTGCAGTTTTTTAGGTACATTATACCATTGTTTTCGGTGAGAGAAATCAAATTTCTCTCACAAGAGAGATAAAGCTAAATCTGACAGTAAATCTCTTTATCTTTATCGCTTTATCTCTCTTATCTCTGCTCTTATACAATGGTATAATGTACAACAGTATAAGATAAAATAAGATAAGATAAGATAAAATGTCGTATATCACACGTGATCGAAATGCCATTATAAAGCTCGTGGGAAGTGTCCCACTCCAGCGCAAGCGCACTCGGGGGTCATAATTCTCACTCGCATATAATGATGCATTTCTATCACTTATAATTTATAATATAATATACTATTCTAGAGTGACTGAATTATTAAATTTCAAAATTAATAAGCTGAAAGCAACGATCACCGTCATTAAACTTTTATTCAGAACCAATTTTTTTGTTCATGTTAAATAAAACGCTAATACCTTTTTACATCCAACAATAGGTTTTCCAATCATGCTGGTAATGCCATTTTTTTTAGGCACTGGCTAAACAACCGCCTGCGGTACTCTTAGTTAATATTAAAAACACCGCCGCCCGGCGGCATTGTCTGCTCACGTATGAAAAAGCCGCCGAAAATTGGAAATAAATCGTTAGTCACGGCGGTATGAGACAAATATATTGCTATATACCGCCGGTCGGCGGTTTTTTTTTTATTTAAAATACCAAATACCGCCAAAATTTTCTCATGCATAAGTCTAATTCTAATTCCAATAGGAAAATTCCGTTCGACAAAAATTGAATTCAATTGAGGTGGTTATAATCCTGTGATTGCAGACTTTGTGAAGAAAAATTGTTTCATGGTAGGTTGCTACTTAAGCATAAACTTAAAAACCTAAAAAAAATCCTTTTACTATTTTATAACATAAAACCGAAAATGAACTGAATTAGAGCAAGCTGTGCCTGCGGAATTTTATCCACATATCAAAAATTGACGTACAGATAAGAATTAAAAAATAATTTTTCAAAAATTTTATGTTTATGTTTATGCTTAATCAAAATTATTTCGAAATGGTGTTTACCGCCCAACAAAAAGCCTACATTGTAGAATACCAGTTTCGAACATTTGAAAAAATAAATGGACAGTGGAAATACTCATTCGGTAAATGCTGGGCATATTTTCGAGAGAAATTTCTCTAAGAATTTTGTTCTGGACACTTTCTTAGTCTCCTCCACTATCTTTTGCAGCACAATGTTTTGAAAAGAAATGTGGCTAAAATTACACGTCACTTTCAAGGCTTGCCCTAATTCAGTACATTTGCGATCTCATGGTAGTTACCTACCGTACATTTATCGATAAGTTTTTTCAAAAATTAAATAAACATTTGTACTATTCAAATAAGAAATGTAAGAATTAAAGTTAGATGTATGTTACATTTTAGGGGGTATTGTAAAAATGTGATCTTTTTTTATTTTAATTTTGTTTTGTTTTTGAATCAAGCTCAATTTTTCTGAATAGCAACCTACCATGAAACAATTTTTTTGGTCAAGACTGCAAACTGGGAATTACAACTACCTCACTGAAATTTAGTTTTTGTCTTAAGACATTTTCATACTCGGTTGTCATTTGAGAAGAAAATATGTATAACATAAAATCAAAATAAAATTTGATTTGTAAGATATGTTGTTATTATTTGTAGTCTTATATCTTTCACCAATAATTATTTTTGGAAGGCAAATATTTAGTTTAAACTACTTTATTAAACAATTTAAACAATAAAAAACGTTCATATTTCCATATTTTTTTGTTCAGTCGGTACACGCAGGTTGTACCTACTTGAAAAAATTAAGCTTGGCGACACTTGCGAAGATTATTTAAATGCTCTAAATAATTATTCCAAACGATCGATTTTGATTAGTTTTACATTTTGCTTTATCTATTTATTTCAATATACTCCGTGACTTGTAAGTTTTATTTTATAAATTAAATTTAAATAAACATGTGTGTTCAGGTATCCAACATGTAGAAATATACTATGAAATTGTAAGAATAATATACAGCGTGTTAGGGAATGGTTTAGCATAAATTGAAAGGTAGATAGAGAATGGCAAAACGAATCGATTAAGTAAAATTTTTGTAAATCGAAAATGCATAGTTTTTCCAAAAAATCGTTCTGAAATTAAAGTCCCACATTTTGAGAACCACTGAACTAGAATGATAAAAATTTGCGTAAATTTTAATATTATTGACAAAACAGCAGAGGCAAATTAACTTCTTGGTCCACTCCGTAATTCTTCTATTTTAATTTCGGTTTTGTGATAAAAATTTCTGAAAAAAAAACAAAAAGAATTTATGCCAGAACTGGGGTTCGAACCTCCCACACAATTGACCTTGCTTTCTACAATTTTGAAAAATTCTCAAAACGTCCGTGCACCACTATGTCCACCTTAAAGAAAAAATTAACCGCTAATCAACTACCATAAACGACACAGTGGCTCTCAACAAGTGGATTAATAAATTTTTTTGAAGAAAGTATGCACTTTTTGGAAAAATGGTATAAGGCTTTTTAACTCGTCTGATCATGGCAAATTCACATAAGAAATGTTGCTAAGCCATTCCCTAACACCCTGTATAGCGTTAGGTATAACATATTTTTCGGCGGTATTTTGGCATTTTAAATAGAGAATACCGTCGACCGGCGGCACCTGTCAATAAATTCATATCAAACCGCCGAAACTAACGATTTAATTCAGAATTTCGGCGGCTTTTTTACACGTGATGCGATAATGCCGCCGGACGACGGTCTTTTTAATATAAATTAAGAGTACCGCCGGCGGTTGTTTAGCCAGTGCCTTTTTTTTAATTATTCGAAAAAGAATGCACGTTTAAAAATCAAATAATTTTGAAAGAGCTGCATAGACCGATATAAAATTAAATGTTTCCACGCACTTGACTTCTGTAAAAGTGCATCTTCCTCTTGATCCTTTCCAGCAAGGTGATAAGGGTCTAATCTTTTGTCCAGCCACTTTATTCATTTAGCCTCTAATCCCTTGTTCTTTGCTTAATATCCGTACGGTTTTCCTGTAGGTATTGCGCTCAGTGGCTTCAACACGCTCATAAGAACTTCCGTAATAAGAGCAACACTGACTCCACCGCTGCTCTCCTGGTTAATTGATCGTTTCGCCTAAATATTGGCGAACAAGCCTACCGCTAGTCTAGCGAGCAAAGGGCTAATGGTTTCATTTAGAAGTGCTAATTCGTGGCCAGTTGTGGTCCGTAATGCAGAACCTGTACGATCTGATAACAGTTGCAGGATTATTCTCGAATACATTAGTCGTGTGAAATCAGCCACGGATTCCTTACGTGCAGGAAATTTAAAATAAAATTCTCGTGCAAAAAATTTTAACAAGCAAATTTACAATGAACCGCAGAATTCACTGAAACAAACCATTTTGCTCTACAACTTATATTTTTTGGTTATAAATTTTTAATAAATAACACGGCGCATTTACCATTTTTTAAGTTAAAAAGCTTTTAATTAAATTTTCGAGTAAGCTAGTGTTTTAAAAAAGCTGGTAATTATACGCAGAATTTACTGGAACAAACCGTTTTGCACTAGGACTTTTAGGGTCGGTTTACATAAAGCAAAATTAAAATTTAAAATGCATTGAAAAATGTCAAGTTAAACTCGAATTAAAATTTAATTGCAATTAAAATGTTCTGTAAACCGGCCCTTAGTTTATCAGTTATTAATCAAAATTTTAAATTTTGTTAAAAGCAGATATAATACTTTTATTTTCGGAGATACATTTTTAATAAACAACCCGGCGCATCCACCATTTTTTAAGTGAAAATAAATATTTTTTTAAATAAGTGTTGTAAAGAAGATGGTAAAATACGCAGAATAAGCCGCAAAATTTACTGGACGAATCAAATATTTCTTCTGAAATTACCTCTACGTAAGGAGCCTGTGGCTAAGATCTGTGGCTGATTTTCTGGAAACGAATACATTCCATTATCCGCCCTAATTGTAAAATGTATATCGAGTTTAAATTCGTTGATTAATTATCGCTAAAAGCAATCCACTTTGCTAAACTTGATCTCGGTGAGTTACGACCTGTTGATTAAAAAATTTCACGTTTCTCTATAACTCGAGATAAGTTTCTGATCTATTTAGTAACTAACGAGTAATGACTTCTTCAAGTTTTGTTTACGCCAACGGAACTCAACGAACTACGAGATCATGTTATTCCTGAAAGTGGATCAAGTTTGGAGAAGTTGAAGCAAGTTATAGATTAGGCTTTCACCACGTTCGTTTCCTTGTTTCACGGACTCTGCAAACAAAATGAACGCAACAGAATATGAAACGTGATCGTATTACTATCGCTTTGTTTAGACAGACTTGCCGCGCCATATTGTTTATATCAGGCATAAACAAAACACTACAAAGAGTAGTCAACAAAAGAAGGAAATTCAATTTTATTAAAAATATACTTTGAATGCCATTTCTGAAAATATTACCGATGTCTGTAAAGAAATTAATTATTATCATTATTAGATATTTATTATATTTCTCGTTTTTAATCTTTTTTCTTTACTTTAGTTAATAAATTTATCAAACTTAAATTTATCTTGATGCAAATATTTCGTCAAGATATCAGAGTTGAAGAGAAACTGTGGCATCGCAAAATCATTGGTAAAATTTGCCAATTTTCCAAATTGAATGTGAGGTTGGTATCGCAACTGTGAATTACTGACACAAAGCAATGTTCTATTCTGAACTACAGCACGAGCTTATATTGCCAATAATTGAGTATTTTACCCCAATTACTCGCACTTAATTATTATATTACAGTTCCTTAATCATTATGCGTACGTCAGTTACACCTAAACAACTCACCATAAATAGGCCGTTATAATAAAGTAATAGGAACATCAAACTATATTTGGTTTCATGTCATCATAAAACCACGTCAATCGCAAATCCAAAGATGTTAGTTGTTTTATGTGCAGGAGGAGTCTTTAAAATGTTATAAAGGTTTATTTTGTGATAAGTCAGGATAAAAAATATAACTTTGTAACAAGACGATTGCTTAACATGTTCTAAAATGCTAACACATGAATTTCTTTCGCAAAAATATTAATAACAACCATTCAACAAACCCAGTTAATTAGCGTTATGCGTTTTAATAGAGTGATCAGATGACAGATGTTATGCAAATAAGACGTAAGGTAATCACTAGTGATAATCAAATTTGGTGCAGCATCCCCAGGGGAGAACACTACATACAAAGCGTCTTTACCGTTCATCACTTTCGGCCTCTGCGCCCTCAACCGGAGGTCTTTGCTCAAAGAGAAATTTCATATTCAATTCATACAGACTGCGCTAACTAGAAGGGAGCTGTTATACATTGTAAACATAGGGATAACATATCTGACTAGAATATCAAATAAGACGGTTGTATTGTCGCGTCCCTTTACTTACGTTGGTCACATACTCGCATCAGCTTTTTAAAAATGTGTCCCGACTAAAAATGAACATAAATATATCAATACCGTGCTCATTTCTTGCAACCTCCGAATTCGGAACGTGGTCTGCTTAGAGAAAATTGCGAAAGGGTTTAAACGACAAAAAAGTTTAAGTGGAAAGTAAATAGGAACACCTAAGTGAAAATGAAAATAACAGGCGATATAAATAATGCATCGGTGAAGTGTTGAATTTCTATAATATGAGTTGAAACTAAAGGGAATATCTTATCAAAGGAGGCCGGAGTATGATGCAAGCCTGCCAGGCTCGGAGATTCGTTAGAGGAATATGTTTAGTCAGATGAAACATTCTACGACATTATTGAAATTCCGTGCGTGTGCTGTGGGGTTCTTTCTAATAAAAAATTTCGTATATAAACAACGACTGACGTGAATTCTGCTCTTTTGTAATAATTACTTTTTTCTTTCAGCCTTTTAACTTTTGATTTCAGGAATTTACACGCTTCAAGTAACTTGTCCTTTTTCTACGCACGTCAACGGTACAAAGAAACGAACATATTTCCAAATAGTTAAAGTGCTAACTGAACCTTTTTAACTAATTTAAACTAAACTAATAATCAATTTACTAAACAGGACATTGTTATTAAGACCCTAAATTCTTTCTTTTAACGAGTACAAAGCGAGTACAAGTTCATTAAATATGAAAAATTAACACAACTTGACTACGATAATAACAGTTTAAATACATCCATAAATTTTCCGGGATTCAGAAACAAATATTATATTATCTTTATAACTATAAAATAAAACAGTGGATAAACAAAACGAATTCTGGAGCAGTAAAAAACTCAATAAGCTTGTATGTTATATGTTAAAAGATACCGTAACTGTAAGCAGTAGCACAACTAGGAGGCGGGGGGCGCCTTTTTAGATACTTTTTATACAAATCTGCAACATTTTAATTTTAATTTTATAAATACTAATAAAAATTCGTTTTTTGTTCTTAGAATTTAGTCGCTTAATTAAATAAAGTGTGAAGTGGGTAGGTATGTTTACCAAATAATCCAAACATAGAATATCAGTTGCAATTTCTGACTTGCAAAACACTTGTAACCAGAGGATACTAGATAACCGAGAGAGGTGATTTTATAAACACTTATTACCCATATACAAGGGTTTTCTGGGTTTTGTTTTTTTAAGTTTTCGCTTCTCGGAAACTCCTGACTCCTACCCGGATCAGTTTCCAGCCTGAGCATTTTTGAGTAATCATTGTGATTATTATTAGGTTTTTTAAGTTATAGTCTTGTAATAGTCTCAGCAGGGTAACGTTGTACTGTTTCTATCCATTTATTAATTACTAGTTTATTAAATTCTATGCAACTTTTGAGTTAAAAATGAGTTCAAAAAAATGTTGGCTGGCTGGTAAAGAAAGAAAGCTCAAGCATTTAAATCAGCTTCCGAAGGGGTCACCGACAATTTCTTCTTTTTTTCAATAGGTATATTTTTTGTACCTCAATATGTACTTTATTAATACCCGTCCATGTCAAACAGACAAACAATTCGTTACATACATACATACGTACACTTACCCAAAATGAAGATGACGCGTCCATAAACAAACGCCTACTATGCAACCCCGATTCCTTGACCGCAACCAACCCCTGCCATAAATCATTAGAGATTGTAAACTAATTTTGAGTCGTGTTCCACATTTCATCTATCGGCTTTTGAAATGTTTAAGAATTTCTTGTTGGAAATTGTTGGTTGGACGCGTCATTTTCATTTTGGGTGAGTGTACATACCAAGGGGGTACCTTCTGACGTATTTGGCGCCTTTTTCAAAATTTTGCACCCGCCCATCGTAGAGGCTAGTTTCGCCACTGACTGTAAGATTATTTTTAGTAAAAAAAAATCAGAAAAAAATTTATAAATTCTAGCATTGATTTATTGAAATGGAGACGTAAAGTCAAGAAGTAAAGGTACAATTGCAGCTTCGTGAGGACAAAAGTTAGCATCTCAATGATCCCTCTTCTGTTAAACATTGCCAAGTTAATTTTTTTCCGTGGTGGAGTTTGAAACATTATCCGGCACTTAAAATAAAATTTATTAAAGTTTATTCCAGCTGAAACAAAACAAATTTCAGTGCTGATAAACCACTTTGCGAGAGTTTTCGAGCTTAATCACCATCGAGGGATTTCAGTTTGACTTCAATTCCTATAAAAATAATCCATAAATGAGATACACTAATTACACATAACTTGAGTTTATCTTACAGTTTCCTTAATTGCACATAATTGATAAAAGCAACCACCAAATAAAACAATTGCTCAAAGAGTATAAACGTAATAGCTAAATATTAGTTTTGATGCTCCAGTTCTGAGAACACACCACATACATTATTTGGCTGCATGTGTTTATGACAGCGTAGAGATAAAGGGTGCCCTGGAGATACAATACAACTAGCTATTATCAAAATAGTAGTCAGACTATAACTAACAACTGGTTTTCATTAATTGATCAAAGAAGTTGGGCTTTGGATTACATCACACAATGAAAATCACTTAACGTGTTAAGCCTGCTATGTTCATGCATGGAAAAGTCGGCTTAAATGTTTAATTAAAACTAAATTAATTACAACAATTACTTGTAAGTATTAAGTAAGTATTATTGAATTGTTGAAAATTGAGAAAAGGCAATAGAGATAATCTGTAAATAAAAGCTTGCACTAGGAAAAACGCCCATTTAGTCAAATGCTCCACTTCAGCGCAGTTTGTTTGTTCGGAATGTAACATAATTTACTTACAACTAAGACGTGCATCACAAAAGTATAGTCGTTGAAAAGTTTGTATTTATTTAGAAAACAATAGGAGCTGCAAACTTATTTATTGCGGACCTTACTTTCATGAACTTTGACCGAACCGATGCCCGATAATTCGCAAATTGAAATAACAAGAGAAAAGTTTGCAGAGTTATGTTTGTTATTCATGTATGGCTGGAACATTGCCCATATGTATTTATTTCTTATTTTCGAAGGCATGGTCTTCCAAAGGACAGAGTAAAACTAGTGATTTCAAATATTCAGACTGTCAACGTATGCTTAGGCCAATTCAATTCACGGTTCTCGAACTGAATTATAATTTCCAAATGCTTACTATTCAAATTCGATTTTACAATAGTACAGCCAAAGCCCTTGTACACATCTTGATTTTGTCGTGCTTTGCATTTTATTTTGATTTTGTAACAATGGAGCGTCCTTACGTTGTTGCAATTTCCGTACGTTTAGCATTTAAGGTAATAAAAAGTGGAGAATCGACCGAACCTTTTGCCAATAAATATGCCAAAACTTTCGAATATGCGTACATGTGGTAGGAAGCTAAATGTGTTGTGGCTTTTCTTAAAGAGGTACAAAATTGTTAAATGCAGTATTTGAAATAAAATAATCTGGAACCGTTTATGACAAATATGCGAAAGCCTCTTATAGAGTCTGCATTGTCTGAAATGTTTAAATTTACAAGAATTTGCAGTATTAGGACTTAAAAAAGAAAGGAAATGTTAATAGAATCGTAGCGTCGCAAAGGATTTGGAACATAATGGAAGAAAAACACTCTGCGGGATTTTAAATGCATACAATTAGAGCCATCTTACGGTTTAATTATTTAAATTGCAAATTTGACTACCTACAGCCCCTCGCTCAGACATTCCATGACGCCACATAAATAAATTTTAACGGAATTTCAAGGCGAATTGCCTAGAGATTAGGAAAGTTTAATAACCCATTTTACAGCAATTATCATACCCGATAACTGATAAAATAATCGTTGATATAAGTCTGAATAAAAAGTCAAAGAGCCAGGCCAAACTCTTGTGCAAGTATCTCTGGAAAATCACAGGAAAACTATTAATAAAGAAGAGGAAAATAATTATCGAAGTTCAGCAGCTCGGATATTAAAAGCTAAGATGAAAGCAGCGGCAGAAAATTTAGTTAAACTCAAGACTTACTGTCTAGCAAGAAAACGTGTACATACTTTGGCAATGGTCCAAAGGATTGTAACTGAGACGTCATAATTTTATAATATCAATTAAAAGGAATTAGCAGTAATAGTGTACTTGATAGCTATTTAATTTACATTTGGAAATTTGCCAAATCTAACACATGTTGTGGGGATATAAAATTAATTAAAACCATGCAATAACATACCACATCTATATTGTTCGAACTATTCCTATCACTTATCAAAGCTGAATATTACGCGAAACTAATAACACGATTGCCAGACATAAATTAATATGACCGTGTTTCATTTATTTCGCAAAAATTAGATCCGGAATTTAAATGAAAATTAAACACCTTTTATCTGACAGAATTAAGATTTATTATTTAAGAGCCAGCTGCAATATCGCATTAATAATTTTAAACGTGGCAAAGCGTATTGTTATCTGAAAGCTCGCAATTTATAGATTTATGTACAATGATGAAAAAGCTCCATTTGACGTGTTGTATGTAAGTATGTAAATGCAAACCTTCTTTTAATATAAATTACACACCGACCTGTAGAAGAAGAAGAAGAAGAAAGAGTGTGTGAAATATATAATCTGAAAGAGTCAATCATGTTTTTTTTATTTTCTTAGGTGCAACCATTAATACTAATTCTAGCTGTGCAAATACAAAATTAATTCACAACTGCATTTTTCTGAGTAATGTCAACTTTGTCTTGATTGCTAAAATTTTATTATGAACCATTATTATTATTTAAGAGACAAAAAAAACAATTTTGTTCAATTAATTATTTAAAAATTAAATGCAGTATCAAATCGTAAGAGTAAATAGTGTTTTTGGTTGCATCTAAGCTAATTTCAATTTGCAATTGCAAATAAACCACAATTAATTCAATCTGAACTGTAAGCAAAAAATGGTGGATGCGCCGGGCACGTTTTTTATGTTAAAGTATCTAAAAAGCCATACGGCCCATAATGAAAAAAATGTTTTTATTAAAAAAAAATCTTGCTTTTGTAAAGTTTCATTTCTGAGAAAATCACTGGTAGTGAAAGCAAAAATTGACAAAATTTATAAACGGACATAATTTAAAAAAAATAGAATTTTTCAATTTTTCAACGACAATCGAGTTTTAACTAAGTATTCATACAGGATGTTTAAGTTCAAATCATTGTAGAGAATTACTCTAGTAGTCCAAAGTGATCCTCTACAATGCTTTGAAGTCAGACTAAATATAGAAAAAAATTAAAGATTCGGGGCTTCCCCACAAAGATAAATTGGTTTGCAGATGCATTTCAAGTGCACTTTGAATTACCTTTTCTTAAAATGCAGGCTAAAAATTTTAGGGCCGGTTTATGGAAGCTTCATTAATTTAATACGCAATTAAATGCGTGATTAACTGATCACGTGACTAAACTGAACCAGTTTGAATAGTCCATTCGCGTTAACTTTTAACAGCACAGTTAACTTTAATTGAGGTTTCTATAAACCGGTCCTAAGTGTTTCCTGTATTTATGTATACATTTTGAGCAGAAAAAGATAATTCTGCTATTAGATATAGAATCGGAATAACATTAACGATCCTAGAGAGCAGTTTATAAAAAAATGGACAACAAATTTTTAAAGAACAGCTTAAGTTAGCTAAGTATTTCCAATTTCTTTAAGATATCATAATCCATTTAAATTTTATCCATGTTAGAAGGGAAAGTCACGAATTTTAATTTTCAATCTGTACGAGTATAATTATTATGTTCTATTTTTAAAATTTCTCATTGTTTGCTTGCCGATACTTTTGTCAAAATTGAGAAGAAAGAATAGAAAGAAAAATTAAAATTTTCTAATACCTTCTTGAACAAAGTAATTCCTATAGTTTCATGGTTTCATAGTTGATGAAAATTTGAAAGCAAAATAGATAATCTAATGAGTAGAACTTTGAGTGAGGTTTACTTTTGAATCTATAGTCAAAAAAAACATCTCTCAAAAAATGTAGATCTACAAAAAATGTAGATGAACAAGAGATGTGCGAAGTACTAAAGATTTTAACCACTGTCGTATACAGTGTGTCAAGATGTTGAAAAATAAAGAAATCCACTCTTACAAGTGTTTTGTTTGTGGCAGGGACAATAATTTTTGAACTACTCTCGTATATCCCCTAGCTATAGTTGTTAATATACACATTAGTTATTGATTTTTTTTTAATTTCTCATTCAGTAAGTCAAAATGAATAAAGTAAAAACTAACTTAATGCCTTCTTGGGGTTGGTCTTGCTTTAGTAGTAGGTGGGGAAAATCAACTTCGAACATTAGATAAACAGTAATATTTAAAAGTGTAATTGAAAGAAAAAATAAATTTAAACAACTAACTACCCGCCTAGTGCAAAGCAAATATTTCACTTCGGGAAGATGAATGCGCTATTCAAACAGTCTACGGCAAGATCGCGACTTTTGATCTTTGGTGCGGTCTCAACGTTCAAGCGCATTTATCTGGACACCTACTATGAAGTTGTGAAGTATCGACAAGCAGTCAAGCCGTAAGAGAAAATATAAAAGTTATTCAAGTGTGTTAAACCTTGCGAAAAACCCGGCTCATTTATAATTAAAAAATAAACAAAATTAAATTTTAAAAATAAAATTGATTAGTATGATAATTAGGTCGGATTTGAATAAGTCCGAACTTGTAAGACCAAGACAACTTTTAATTCTCAGTAGACTGAAAGTTCTTTTGAGCCGGAAATAATCCGTCTCAAAACTTAACTTTTGTGAAGTTCGTTCCTTTTGGGTATAAATAAATCCCATGCGATTTTCACTAATTAAAAAAATAAATTAATGGCTGTAGAAAAGTTCAACTCTACGAGCGATATTAAACTTGTATTGTGAAATATAATCCTGTGTGATCGCACTGAGACCGTCAAGGATTAAAATTTAAATTGGAAACAGAAATACGAACAAAGACGCTAAATATATGTTTTCTTTTTTAATCTATTTTCTCCTTTAGTGAGAATATAAACGCAGCGGAATCACACCCCGGCGGCTACAGCTCTGTTAGTTTGTTCCGGAATTTAAAATTGCTTTATAAAATTCCAGACTTTCGTTATTTTAATTCCTTCACTGCGTGTGTTATTTGTAATGAAAGCATTTTCACGATATAAATTAAAAATTCAAGCACGAGCTACCTTTATGGCAAAATACATCGTTGCCTTCATTAGCCGCAGTACTTAATAATAGCTTTATCCGCCTAAACAAATTACCTCAGGCAATCAAAAGCTTTACGACTTCAGCATGATAAATAGCTACCTTATGTCTTATTCAAGTTTCCTCCAAGACCATCAAATTCAAATGGAGTCGCCATCTAGCAGCTATCCAAACAACACTTCAATAAGTGGAAGTAAAGGCAATAGCATCTCCCGGCTGAGCTTTTGCCGAAGTTTAAAACTATTTCTTGCCGCATTTTATTTAGCGTTTTACAAAGAAATTGTTCATTGTTTCACGTAAATTCCAATAAACTGCAATTGCTTCTCGTTGCAACTTTGATCCCGCCAAGTTTAATATTTAATCAACACGGGACGAGTTTTACAACTTTGCAGTAAAACAACTGTATACATTTATGGCAATGCTGTGTGTAACATAATAATTACCTGCTGCTTTCAGACCGTTTTCTCACCGCACTTGGAATTTTAAAGAGTATTGTTTTTAGGAGAGTTTGCAGTGAGAAAAGTGCACTAAACCTATCAGTGATTCCATGAGCCCGAAAAAGCAATCATAATCATGAACATCGACATAACCCTATGCGATCCTTTCGGGAACTGCATGTCACCAGCTTTCGTCTAAAGCTCAAGTATTGCGCAGGATCGTCCTGAAATTATCTCTCAAAACGAACAATAGCATTTCGTCCTAAAGCGGTTTCTTTCTTTTTAATGGAACTGTATCCAGTACGTAATAAAAAAGTAGCATTTTTAGAAAGAAATCAAAGAAGCATTGATGACGCAGTTTAGATTTCAAAAGTACTACTGCGGGGGACGTTTTATTAGTTGCCGACAGCTGAGCTTCCTTTTCTTCCTCTTTTCTCTCTATAGTTTTATTGACACTTTTGTTTGAAGTTGACGTTTGTTTTTGTAATTGGAAGTTATTGAAAATCTTCCTCTCGGAAATAACCAGTAATGCGATATCGCTTGTTTTATTTATATTTCACCTAATAAAGTATTTATATTGTAAATTAAATATTGATTTTAATTCAACAAACACTTGAAGTAATACTGCAGACGATCGTTTGCTCTTTCTACTGACTTTCGCCTTTTCTAAGATCACAATCTTAAATTATAATTTATAACTTTCAGACTTAATTGTTTTTTTATTTATCTGCCCGCAAGCAAACAAACAAACATGATAAATTTAATCCCGCCAGTCCCATATTTAAAAAAGCCTTTGGTGGCCAAATAACAGTAAAGGTAATTAACGTACACTGTATTGAACAGGCCATTACACATTGCACCGTTTTGATGAACGTGGAAACTAGTAACATTCAAATAGAAACGCTTTTACAGGACTTGGTGGGAATAAGCTTTATTTTATAATCTGTTTGAAACTAATCCATCGTTTCCGTTTATTGAATACTTCCATGTGCAGATTTTAATTAATCAGTTCAGTGTGTTGGTGTAGAAAATCCTAGTATAATAAGGTAATTTGTCTTTGGAGGAGATTGCACACAGATTGCAAAACATACCTGGCGGAACACGGCAATTTCATAAAAATATGAGCGTTATTTTATTACCATTTCTTCGTAAGAAATAGACAGTAAAAAATGAAATAAACCCCGTCTCTATTTCATGGTAAATTACATCTTTAGAAATGGCCGGGATTCGTGAAATGGGCTTTGCAAACTTTTGTTTGTAGAGTTTTGAATTAATCAGCGAAAATCGCAAATGAGATGCAACTGCGGTCGGAAGCGATTAAACAGTAATTCTTTAAATTTCGTTTATTTATCCTGCACTAATTTCGTATTGTTAGGAGGCAAAGTCTCCATCTGGCAAACAACAAAAATGAATCTGATTAGTGACGTGAATGAAGGGATTAATTTGATTCTTGTGAAGAAACGAGCTGTTTATACGCTTTTCATACAAATTTCATACTCTGTCTCTAAAATAAAAGTAAATTGAGGATAATGAATTTATTCATTAATTTAAATTTGAATGCACGGGAGCTGTAACAGATTAGCTACACAAGCTGTTCAAAGTGAATAAAGTACGATGGACTACATTGTTGTTAACAAACAAAAACACTAACTTTAAAACTTTGCAAATAATAATAAAGTCCAAAGAAAATGAGCTGCGAATTTACTGCTACAAAAACAACAGAATGCATAATAATATGCTGTCTCCACAAGTTCTGCAATTTATGTGGAATTAATTAAATTTACCAACAGTATTGAAAATATACACGGTGTCCCACGAACGAGTGCAAATATTTTAACCATAAATGGACAATTAAAAATTAATTGATACATTTTTTATTTTTTCAAAAAAAAATTTTGTTTTCGATTTATTAATTTTTAAAAATAGCCCTTCAGAAAGACGTTTATTTGTATATCTTAAAAAATATTGAACCAATTTTTATGAAATTTGGCATGCGTACATTATTTTTATTTGTCATATGACAGTGTAATTGGCATTTATGTAGGGTGCCCCCTTGGAATAAATTGTCTTATAACTTTTTAACACAAATTAGTTTGGCTTTTTCATTATTATCATTTGAAATCCCGTTTTGTTTAAAAACTTTTTTGACTCTTGCATTTTTTTCTTAAAATTAACGGTTTTCGAATAAAATGCAAAAATGTAAAACGATGCAGTCAACATCACAAAATATATCAGCGCTTATTCAAAGCTTTCTCTTGTGAAATCTGTCAAAATTGTGTATCAAAATTGATTTTTAAAGCAAAATTCATTAAAGTAAAAAATGCTTTATGTAGAAAGACTAGAAAGAGTACTGGATAACCTCATAGAAAAATAATGTCAAAACTCTAAAGTAGCTGTAAATAAAAATGTAAACTTTGGCACTTGGTGATTTAAAAGAAAAACTTTTATGGTAATGCAGTATGCTTTTTTAAGAAGCTGAGCATTAAAGTGAAAGATACTTTGCCGCCTGCTTTGAATAAGCGCCGATATGTCTTGTGATGCTGACTGAATCGTTTTACATTTTTGCATTTTATTCGAAAACCGTTAATTTTGAGAAAAAATAACAAAACATAAAAAAGTTTCTAAATTGAATGGGCTTTCAAATTATAATAATGGCAAAGCCAAACTAAGTTGTGCTAAAAAGTTATAAGACAATTTATTTCAAGGGGGCACCCACAGCCCCCTTTTGGGGCACCCTACATAAATGCAAATTATACTGTCATATGACAAATAAAAATAATGTAAACATGCCAAATTTCATAAAAATTAGTTCAATATTTTTTAAGGTATACAAATAAACGTCTTCCTTGGGGGCTATTTTTAAAAATTAATAACTCGAAAACAAAATTTTTTTTTGATAAAACAAAAAATACGTATCAATTACTTTTTAATTGTCAATTTATGGTTAAAATATTTGCACTCGTTCGTGGGACACCGTGTATGTGGAGAAACTTAACAGTGGTTAAAAACGGAAGGTTTACAATTATGTATAGAAAAAATACAAATTTAAAAATTCTCATCTTTGTGAAAACAGATTCTAACAGTATATTATTTACCGACTTTGATTGTAAATCGGACGCTTTATTGCCGAGTGGATTTTCAAACGTCGAGTAATAACGAGAGGTTTATCATCCACGAGGTGAAATAAATGAACCGATTTACACGAAAACGAAAACTGTTTGTAACATCGTTTTGTAACAGCGCCGAAAAATTAAAATGTTTAGATTTATAACAGAAAAACAAATGAAAATGGAATGCGACAATGAAAAAAACATACTAGTTCCGTAATTTAATAGAAGCTCCTTTAATAATTTATGTTTTCATTATTAATTACCATTTTGCAGCTTAATTCTTGGTGAATTAGACTTATGGTTTGACATAATAAGCTTTTCGTTCAACAACGATCATGGATCGTATTGATCAATTAATTTTAAGGACCTAGAATTGATTTTTAACATGAAACATCAATGAAATGATGGATATGTATTTCATTTAGATAATGGATTTTCTGTTTCAATTCTCCTAATAAGCTTAAAAGGGCTTAGAGGCTCAAATAACACAAATGCATTAATTGAAATTCCACAAAATCTTTAATCTGTCAGTATAATAATAATTAAATCCAGTACATCGGACCACAAATCACGGATTACCTCGCTAAAGTCCACATAAATCAACTTTATTTAAAGTATTAATTATACTGCAGTGATATTGTTTTATTTACAAATTTACAAACACCTACTTGAACTTGTATTACCTTTAGTTAAAGGTCGCTGAAAAAATGATTATTTCTTATGTCATCTTATGCATACCAAGTATTTATTAGCAAAAGCTGATTTCTGTGCGACTATTAGTTCTTAAAATTCATCAAAAAATACTTTTAGATGACTCGCCTTGTATATTAAAGATTGATTGAAAGATAAACAAAATTCTTCAAAATAAGCAAATCTATCCTAAAACCTTTCATTTAAAAGTAGGTACTACCTATAGTCGTATAAAAAGTTCTGTGTATGTATTAACACTTACTAAAATTGAAAATATTTTTCGCATAAGCATGTAATCATTAATTTTCTGCAAAGAAAGTTCATTTGATTGAATGTTTGTAAAAATATGTAATAGTATATTATGATACGAGTTTTATAAGACGCATTTTGTCGCACGCACGGAATTGGGGCACGACGAGCGCAGCGAGGAGTGCCATAATGGAGTAAGTGCGACAAAATGCCTTATAAACGAGATATCATACACTATTTTTTCTACTTTGCACCTTTTTTAACAAAAAAAATCAATTTCGAAATTTAGGGAATTTTGTGGCAGTTGACAGCATTTGCGTGGATCATGAAATTAAATTAATAATTTGGATCGTCATTAGTTTATTCGTAAAATGTATTCTGAAAGTGTCCAATACGTTTTGCAATTATCTACCCCTCCACGAATACAGGCTTTTGTGGCAAATACGCGGAATTTGAAAATTGGCCTAAGAAGAATGGAATCTCAAATTACTTACTTGCACTGGCTTTTGAAGTCATGTTTGTACACTACTCGAAAGGTGTTCGAAGGGACTACGTATCAGGGATGGTAGAAAAGCCTCTAAAGGTCCGAATTTGATTCATTTGATTAAATTATCACTTGAAACAGGTGCCGATTGACACTGACAGTTCTCTCAGATAATTGTCAAAAAACTAGATTGCCATCATTTTCCAACTAAATTACCCTGGTTTTTGGTGTAATTATTATAGCACTCCGTTGGATACGAAATGGCGTATCGTAATGACCTCAGTACGAAACAAAAGTAGAAAAAATATTTTTATAGCTTTTACTAACGAGCTGAATTTGTGGTTAAAGAAAAGACATTGAATTTTAAAACACCCGGATTGTGTTTATAAGCACCTGTTTCAAGTCAATCGAATAGATGAAGACTCATTCGCTGCATTTTTTATCGAATGAGCGTTTTATTAAGCAATTAAGCTTTTTCCTACTTACGGCAAAAAACTTTTAAAATTAAAAAAAACGTTAAAACTTTCGTATTGTTACTCAAACATATTTTTTAGACTGTAAAACCTTACATCCAATTCTGCTTAGTTAAAAGTACTGCGAGTTTGTTTTAATAGTTTTCAAGTTACTAATATTAACTCTTTTAGAATGTTTTCAAAGCATTTTCAGACAAAATTTTTGTAATAACACAGAGACTATGAACCCGGAATGACTTAAAACGCTCCAAAATTGACGAAAAATCCAAATACCTCTCTGTTACTTACAGTTTTCAACTTATCAACTTAATACAGAAAACCGGAATCACCATCATCTTTTTCCTCCATTAGAAAATATTGCATGAACCACTGCAGAAAACCGCTTCACCTATACGAAATCATGACGGAGCAGATTTTCTTGCCTAGCTTAATTTCTTGTTTTTGTTACGACAAACGACAAAATTATAAGCATGTTCAATTTTTTATTAATACAGGGTGATTTTTTAAAAACGAGCCACCCAGAATATCTCCGAAAATAAGCAAAAAATTAAAAAATCCCAAGACAGCTCAATTTTTATTTAACGGGGGACACCTTTTAGTGTGTTTTTAAAAGTTGTAGCACCAACCCCCTTTGTAATACAAACAATCCCTTCAAATTTTAAATGGCATCACCCCCTCTGTAATACCTTAAATGAAAGGTATTTTGACCAATTTTTTTGAGTTTTAAGTATTTTTGAGAAAAGATGGATCCATCAAAATAGAGCAAAAACACCTTCAAACAGAAAAACAACAGCTCAGACTGAGTAAGTAAGCACGAAAATGTAAACACAAATCAAGACAAACCCTACAATTGAAACATTGTCGAAAAATGCATAAAAATGAGGAAACAACTAATCAAAAATTTGACAGCGATGATTTTTCTCAGAAACTGCAGTAGTCATTTGAACGAAGCGGCACATTGAATTGAAATTTCATAGTCGACTTATTGATAAAGAATCATTTTTAAGCAGTGGATTATCAAGTAATTGAGCACCATGTAACTTAATAAAAAATTATTGAAACTCAAAACAAATTACACAGCCGAATTTCTGGTCAAAATACCTTTCATTTGAGGTATCAAAACAGGGGTCATGCCATTTAAAATTTTAAAGAGGTTGTTTGTATTACAAAGGGGGTTGGTGTTACAACTTTCGAAAGTACACTAAAAGTTGTCCCCCTGAAAATAAAAATTAACCTGTCTTAGGATTTTCTAATTTTTTGTTTATTTTCTGAGATATTTAGGATGGCTCGTTTTTAAAAAAACACCCTGTACATTTATTATTTATGATAAACCATTTTCACACTGTAAGCACACTACACCTTTTCCAATTGTAGTTCAGAATGTATCAGATTAATTTCAGAAAGCATCAAATGTATTTTCGAATAGTCAGTTGTATTTCAGAATAATCAAATGTAGTTCAGAAACAATCAAATGTATTTCAGAAAATAATAATAATAATACCAGCAAGTGTTGTTCTTCCAATTTTTTGCTTTTCTGACCATCTTTTGTAGAGTTTTTTTAAAATTCGTTTAGTTTTAAGTGTTATAAAAATGCAACTATGCCTTGAGTACGACAAAACCCAAATTTCCAACAATTAAGCAATTTTGATAGAGGCATGATTTTTGGACTATGTATAGGGGGTTTCTCATTTACAAAAATTGCTAGTCATTTGAATAGAAATCGAAGTACCACTATGCCATGTTATCGGTCATGGACTGGTCATGGATAACGCAGACAAGGAAGCATACCTTTAAAAAAACAAATGAAGTCTAAAACGTTGTTCTTCTGATAATGGCAATAATTCGAGCACAAGATAAATCTCTGACCAATGGTTGGGTGCGTAGGTCGTCGTACATCACTTCTGACTGTTTACCATCGAATTTGGTTATTGAGCCTGTTTCCTATTGGATTTACTTGATGTGTTAGGGATGAACAAAAACACAGTTAAGTATGACACCCCAAACTTTTATTTAAAAGCACAATGCGTTTCAACTAAAGTGTGGTCAATATAAACAGTTCATATTCTCACCTGAGGATGACCACTTTATGGTTGAAACGCATTGCCTTTCCAAATAAAAGTTTTGGTGTGCCAGGCTTAAGCTGTATTTTTGTTCATCCTTCCCATTCCAAGGAAATTAAACAAGAAACAGTCCAAATGACGTAATTCGATGGTCAACAGTCAGATATAACCTTTGTATATAACCATTGGTTAGAAATTTTTCTTGTACTTGAATTATTGCCATAATCCGAAGACGACCATTTTGGGCCTCATTTGTTTTTTTGGAAGTCTGCTTTCTCTTTTGTGTAGTCCCGAGCCTTCTCTAAATCATGACTGATAACATCGCATAATACCTAGTACTTAGATATGTATTCCAACAAATAGCAAGTAGTCTAATTGAAACCACCCTATTCGTACCTTCTTCAAATTTTAATCATTTATTACCCCCTAATAGTCTAATATTTGTACCAAGTTTTGTTACAAAATTTCTAATCCTTTTTGGTGTGGCAATTTTTATGACACTGAAATACCGCGTTGGGCAAAAGTATGGGACCAAGCGTTTCGTGCCTAAACTATATATTTTATCACTCATTAGTACATCATCAACACTTTAAAAATGAGATAATTTTTCAAGAATAATTTTTTTCGAAATTTCTTTTAATTTTCGAGTTATTCAAAAAAAAAATTTTTTTTTAAATGGCACCCTACTACGGTGATTTTTTTGGTAAAAGATTATGCTCCAAATATAAATTCTACTTTAATAAAATTAATATTAGACCAGTAGTTTTTCTTAAACAAATTATTAAATTTGTGCTCCGAGCTCATTACGAAGGTTTTTCGAACTTAACCGAAGTGATTGTATCCATGGATGTTGATCTTTGCGAATAATTTGACGAATCAAATTAGTCGATTAAAAGCAATCACTTCGGCCAAATTCGAAAAATCTTCGTGATGAGTTCGGACCGCAATTTCAATAATTTATTTTAAAAAAATCATTGGTTTAAAATTATTTTTATTAAAACAGAAGTTATTTTTAGAGCATTTTTCTTTACCAAAAAAATCGCCGTGGTAGGGTGCCATTTAAAAAAAAACAATTTTTTTGAATAACTCAAAAACTAAAAGAAATTTCGAAAAAATGTATTCTTGAAAAATGATCACATTTTTAAAGTAGTTGATGATGTACTTATTAGTTTTTTCGTAAGGTAGATAGTTTAGGCACAAAACGCTTGGTTCCATACTTTTGCCTAACGCTGTATGTATCACTCATTAATTAGTCGCAAGTATGTAATAAAATATTTTTGTTCTGTTCAAGTTGTTTATTTACCTGTACACAACAATAATAAATACATAAAACATAATTTCTAGTACATGTAGGAATTAAAAAAATAAAAATTCTTAATTAAAATAGCGTCTGAAGCCATATGAGGAATATCGTGCACACAACAAATTCCGCAATAAACAAGACCAAAACTGAATAATTACATAAATAAATAGAAAACGGCAAGTATCCACACACACCCCATTATGTACATTTGTTTCTGGTTAAACCTAATTTAAAATGTACCCCTACAATAACGCAGCAAACATTCCGAGCGTGTTTTCCGGGTAATGAATCTAATTTTTATTTGGCATAAACCGAGCTTCCGCGTCTTGTTGATTTTGAGCGATGCTGAAGTTGGTGGTGCTAATACACAGTGTACACTTGAGTGTAGCCCGCCAACGTGGGAGTTACGGTCGAGGCGACGATGTCCTGGTGATATGCCTTGGGCAAATAGGGCGCTACAGTTGATCCAATGTAATTACCCAATCCATTTATTTCCCCGTTGGGGTAAATTTGCACCTTGGGCTGACTGTTAGAGAACTTGGAGAACGAGGGGCTAGGTGTGGAGACCACGTAGGAGTCGTAATCCTGGAAGCTTTTTGTGGGAGGCGTTGGCGAAGGTGCGTATCCGCTTATGTGCTCGTACGGGTAATCGTAAGAGTTCGCCCTGAGAATAGGTATTGGGATTTGGGTGTGTTGAATTTGTATATTCTGCGTTGGGAGGTCGTTTCCGGTGTATTTGACGTCTGCTTTGTAGCCGTTTTTGTCGGCTATGTATGACACTATTTGCACCCTGCCGTCTGGCAGTTTGACTCTGTATTCTCCGTTTGTAGCGCGGGAATTTTGGGATTGAGTGTGCGAGAAGTCATCGCCGGTTAAGTGATCCACTACTTTATACGAGAAGGCGTAATTCTTGCGTTCCTGCTGGAACATGAAAAGCGAGCGAAGAATATTAACATCTTTACGGGGGTTTCGGCCAAATAAATTAATTGCCACCAACGTGGCCTATACTTACGTTGGATAATGAGGAGAGAGTGTAATCCTTCCTTAACTGAGAGGCCGGCTCAGAAAGCACTCTCGCACCGTGCTTGGATAAAGCTTCATATACCTTTGGATTTATGTTCGGGCTCTGCGAACAACATCATCAATATTGTAAATATCATACTCGCACAAAACAAAAACGCTTTTTACTTTACATTATAAATGGAACAAACGAATAATAAGCGTAAAGATTGATTCCTCTAGCTCGTGTCACTAATAGAAATAACAGTAAAGGCAAGATAATGAATCCTATTCTATTAAAATTTAAAGGCTTTTAAGCGTTGTTTTTTTTCCCTTCGGGTGGAAATAACGTACGTTTCTCCCTCACTTTTTTTCTCTCTACCTTTATGGAATATTTGAAAGGTGGAGAACGAAATTCTTCGATGAAGCCGTCGAAAAAATCATATCCTTAAATGATTTTGATTACTATTCATTAGCTCATTAATTCATCTTCGGGAGAAAATACATATCTTTTCTCCCTATTTCTAAGTAAAGTTTAGAAAAGTATTAAGAAAATTATCAAAAAAAATTATTTTTAGAGGCAGATTATGACTTAATTCTCGTCAAACCTCCCTTTGAGATAATGGATCAAAAACAAAAGACATTTTATTATTCCTGTTCACCGATATTATGCTTATACAGGGTGTCCCACCGAAAAGAGCACCCCCCTCATAACTTTTTTATTTATTAATCAATTCGAACAAAATTTAAATTACACATGTTTGGACCAAAGGTCCACATTTTAAAGTAACCATTTTTTTTGTTTACCATTTGTGAGATAAAAAAATAAAAATCATGAAAAAAGATGCAAAATCCTTAAATTGCATATTATTAGAAGAAGCTATGTTACATTGCCGTGTTGGCAAACTATGTTTCAACAAAAGTAATCTAGATTTCCTAAAATTCTTTTTTAAAAATCTCAAAAAAAATGAAAATTTTGTGAGAAATATCATCGTCCATGGAGCGGTGTTGTGAGATTGCTGTAAACAATTACCTGTAAGATTTTGACAACCTGTTGACAACTACTGTTGTCAAATAACTACTGTTATTTGAAGGCCCAAGCTCAGTGGTTAAACCTAAAAGAGTTTATTTTCCTGTAAGACACAATCCTGATTAGACAACATTTTTGAGGTTTCAATGTCAGAGTGGCAGTATAAATTCACAGGTAGCTTTTACAATCTCACAACACCGCTCCATAGACGTCGATATTTCGCACTAAAAAAAAGATTTTTGGCGAGATTTAACAAAAAAGATTTGAGGGTATCTGAATGACTTCTGTTAAAACAAAGTTTGTCAATACGTTAATGTAACCTGGCTTCTTCTAATAATATGAATGTTAAAGGTTTTATACCTTTTTTCATAATTATTAATTTTTTATCTCACAAACAATAAACCCCCCCAAAAAAGTAGTTACTCCAAAATGTGGACCTTCAGTGCTAACATGTGTAATTTTAATTTCGCCTAGATTAATTGAAAAATAAAAAAGTTATGAGGGGGGTGCCCTTTTAGAACACCCTGTATATGTATGTATTCAGGCATTCCTATTACGAAATTATTTATTACAGCCTGAGTATGTCCTACATAAAAAAATTCTAGTATTTTAGATTCCTCTTCAAAAAAATATAAACTACCTATCTATTTGTTTACTTATCATCGTTTGAAATAAACCTAAAACCATTGTATTGAATTTACATTATTTCATGTATGCAAACATAAATTGAAAACTGGGAAAATTCTTGGATATTATATTAATCTGAAAAAAAAACAGATCAAAGCATTGCGAGTATTGCTGTGCAACTAATTATTCTACGCAATGTCAAAAATTTGAATTTGTCAATTAAATCTTCCGATTAATTAATAAGTGAAATTTATTAATCATCAGGTAATAGTAACATGTAAGGAATGATAAATTACTTTAACAAATATTCGAAATTACTTCAAATTGGTTCAAATAACTCGACATCAAATAATTACCTTTACGTATCGTTGGTAACGTAAATTAGATCAATGCTTTGATTTGTTTTTTTTTCAGATTGAACATAGGGCTATGTTCAGAGTTAAAAAAATGTCCCTGCAGAAGAAAAACTAATAGTCTTTTTTATTTATTGCATAGAAGTTCTTTATTATTCAACAACTTTCTGAATATGAATAGTTTTTTTAAAGCAAGTACCTAGGTAATTGTCCTCTAATTTTGGTTCAGTTGATTAGATTTTTTTGAGACTCTATTTAAAAAAAAATAGATTACTTTGAGCTAAGGACAGGGTCCTGGTGGTGTCGGTCTCATAATTTGTGATGTGGCGAATTGTAAGTGTTTCAATAAAAACAAAACAAAAATTGTTTTTGAAATCTACGTGTGAGTACACCTTCCTGTTACCGGAAGAAATTTTCAGAATATTAGAATTGCTACATATATAAGTGTTCGATAACCTAGCTAAACAAAAAATATAATATTAATTAATTCACTGGTAATTTAAAGCTCTCCTTAGCTTTGTGCGTATATTTTTTGTTTTGTTCATTCAGATTTAAAGGCATTGGCAACTTAAAAACGACTTTGTCTTAAATAATAGTACTGAAAACGCTCAGAACAGTAGTGAAAACCGTTTCTCTGTATCTGCTCTCTAACTCAAATTATTTCGATTTAAAGTTGGAATTATGACGACATAACCGCCTGTCGAGCATTTGGTCCAACATTAAAACAAATGGTTTTAGACTTTTAAGTGACACTGACAGAGTTTATCAAAACTTAACAAAATTCCTCAGACGCTTTTGTGAAGTTCAAGACAAAATTTAGAACAGAAATTCATCGGAAAAGTAGTTCATTTTTTATTTTGTGGAAGATGTGTGAAAAATGTTCAAATATCTGTGAGGTTTTTAGTGATTGAGAAGGTTCTGTGATAAGAGGATTCTGTGATGAGGCGGTTGTGACGTCACGATTTCTTTGCTTTGAAGCGATTATCTCGCTTATTTTTCATCGTAGAAAATTTTGAAAAGAACCTAGTGGTATAGAACGAACGATATTTTCAATTTCCGTTAAAATATAAAACAGGTAAAATAAGTTGTCAATGCCTTTAACCAAGAGGAATATTTCTAAGTCTCGTATAATAGTTATATATTGTATAAGGGTCTTACAATGTATTTTATCCCCGCAAAGGTTTAAACGCGAGAACGAAGTTCGAGCGCTTAATTAAGGGGATAAAATACGTGTAAGACCCATATGCAATACAACGTTTTATCCACAGGCAGACAATCACTGTTTTGGAAATTTTTTATTTGACATTTTGAAGTGATATTTGTCGAATTAATTTTTTTCGGCCAGTCACGAGACGATTTTTCCATAACACCCGGTGTTTTATGGATATAATAAGACGTCTCCTAGTAGTGGTATTATGACCTAATAATAGACTGGCTGTGGATAAAGAAATATTTCTTGGTTTCTCAGATTTTTTTTCTTGTCATAAAAGTATTCTACCCTTTCAGAATTGCATTATAGTCTTTCAGACAAACTTTTAAATACATTCTGCAGGTATTGCGACATCTGTTGTTACCTCCGCAATAAATCTTTTAAAATAATAATAAATAATGTTATTGTTATTACTATTTAGAAAACAAGAAGAAATCAATTAAACACAATATTACATAGTTAAGTATATTTTTTAACAATATATTAACCTAATAATAATAATTACAATTAATGCTTTTACTAATAATTGCAGTTTCACAGTTTATCTCTGCTGAAGTATTTCTCACAAAAGTAAAATTTTTGTTACACCGAAATTTTATGAAGTGAAAAATACGCTGTGTAGAGGGTTTCTGTCGTTACATTGCGAATTTACAAATATTTTTTTAATTCTGCCACGGGCACCGGTGCGTTTGCATAATTACTACAAAAATTCCATTCATGTTAAATGAATTGACCCAATTAATTTTGAATTAATAATCCAGCAAAATGTGCTGACCAAAACTGAGAGCTTCTGTTTGAATACGAATTATGTATTCAATGTTAATCTTTAATTATTAGTTTACGAAGCAGATACGGTTTAGTCGTAAATTAAGAACATAATGAATGACATGACCAAAATTAATCAACGCTAGAATCGATATTACATAAATTTACTCTAACTCTCCAAACTACAATGTTATCTCAACTGAACCAACAATAACATGAAATAAGACTCATATGAGAGTTTATAATTCTTGACATCATGAATTACAAAGAGGTATAAAATCCAACAAACTCGGATCATAACATCGATTTGTCTTCGCAATGACTTATTCATTGTTTATGACTCCAATAAAATGTTAATAGAGCAGAAAAGTCATAACAATTCACTCTAACGCATAAAAAATGATAGTAGTTCGGAAATATGAGCGATGACATCCGCTGAATTTATGTTGTATATCCACGTTATTTGTTTTAAGTTATCCATTGTAAAAATACAAATTTACAACCGTCATTAAACCTGTTTTTTATGTCTTAATAAAATAGATATATTATTTTAATACAAAACTTTTTATTTTAGTTAATAAAACACATTTTGATAAATTTTGCTCGTTTCGTCCAGACACGCACATTCAGTTCTTCGTGAACGATGTATAAGCAGAACCCGAGACATGTCCAGATCCAGTCAAGCCTCCAGCTCAAGTTGGCATATATCCGGGGTGGCAACCACGTGTTTAGGCTATTATTCTTGTTGTTCTGGCAGTGTGACGTGACTGTAATGCACTTTCCGGTACTGGAGTTAAACCACGGGGAATTAAAAAGCAAGGCCCATATATTTAAATGTCTAACTTATGAATATTTCACCGGTTCTCTATGAAATTTTGCTTTTCACTGCCCAAACTAAAAGTTAATGTATTGTTTTGGAAGTTGTGACGGACACGTTGGCCGCGCTCTCATACCACATTTCCAACCGTTTTCGGTTTAAAATAGAGAATTTCGGGATGAAATATGTGCAGAAACTGGCATTGTGATTTTTCGTATCCGTGTAATATATTTGGGTCAAGATAAGTCGTACTTAAAGCACAATCTCAAAGCAAGTTGCTTTAGCCACCCACTACGTGAGATACACCTACAATCATACAAAAGCAAGTTTTGAAGTTATTTTTTAAATTGTAATCTCGCTTCTAATCCATATGAACTTGGTCCTTGTTTTGGTCTGTCTCGATTTATTCTTTAAATTTTAGGTCAATAAGTTGCAATTCCCGTTGTGTAGTAAGCACAAGAAATAAATCGCGAATAAAGCACTTTAATTCATTCCACATTAAGTTCAAACAAATGTGGCATAATTTAGCCCAGCAATTTCTTTTTACGTAATTCCCACAAATGCGAACTTAGAAATCCCTTATTATGTGTCGGAGGCTGACAATAAAGATAAACTTGGTAGTGTTATTAGTTGAACGAACCACAACGAAGATAATTTTCATTTAAGGCCAATTAGACCGCTTCGCTTTCAGCAAACATTAAAAACTTTCATTTGGAGATTACCACACATGACCTAAATAGGGCCCAACTTAGTTAATTAAAAGCAAAAGAACGACCTTTAATGGTTAAATCTAGAAAATTGATAATTTAACTCCAGCATTAACAGTATGAAATAAAATGTCCTAATTATTCGAAAATTAGGCACACATGCAAGAAAAAAAAACAATCGTGCGAAAATGCAAATTTATTATGATGTCAATCATAGTTATAGCATTTCGTCATGTCGGTGTTTAGTCTAACAAGAACCAAGGAAGCAATCCGTGTACTTGTACATAATTATTGCGACAAATTGCCAACACTAAGCGAAAAAATTACATGGATTTGTGACAGCGTACGGAACACTAATTCAACTAACACGAGACATTACATTTATTTATTACCAATGGTGTTTTTAATTATTTTTTAATTATATAAAATAAGTTTTAATTGAAATCGGTGAAACAGTAAGTACCACATTTATTTAACTGTTAACGCTATTGAATAGTTATCTTATTTAACTGACGTTGGTGAAACCGACCCTAAAAGTATTTAAATACTTAAGGATGATTAATAGAAAGCTCCATTAAATTTTAATACGTTGTTAAAAGTTAATAACGCAGATAAACCAATCATTGGTCCAATTTGGTCACGTGATCAGTTAATCACACATGTAATTAATTCGTGTTACTTAATTTAATTAATTAATCCCATTCATTATTTATGGAATTTAATCAGGGATTAAATTAATGACGCTTCTAAAAAATCGACCCTTAATGTGGATTGTATTTTTTTATGACCTGTTAATCATTGAAGGTCAGAGAATAACAGCTGAAGGTCTAATATTGGACATACCATACTGCAGATTCCCAGTAACCTATAAAAGTATTTAATTTTAATTACAAGTATTTAAAATTTCGGGGACAATTGTAATTAAATTACATTTAAAATACAAAATAAAAAATGTATTTAAATGCAACCCATGTATTTCAAATACATTTTTAAATACATGTATTTAAATACTTAACAACACTGATACCATATTAACAAAAAGCAAAATAATTATTATTAGTTAAAAAAAGTGTAACTTTTCTTACGAGAAACTATTACGCAAAAATTGTCCACGTGCGTGAATAACTATCATCACAATGATTTCCAAAGCGTCATTATCCCGCCATAAAATTTTTACAGTTGTGAAATTTTGGAATACATACATTAGTCACATGGTAGCTAATAAATGCGTAATTGCTTGAGAGAGTATTTAATGAATCTTGTGCCGTCCTTGGATCGAAAGAAAGGCATTTCTAGCTCTTTTGCAACAATAAAAATGGGTAATGATTAAAAGATGTCCTCAGTTGAGACAACATGCAAACATTGTGACATAATTAAATACACATGGCACTAAAGTGTTTTACATGCATAAGATGTTAAATTTAATAATAGTGCAATATTTCTAAAACTGAAGGCGAGAACATCTAATCACCCACGTTCCTGCTATTACTCTCCACAAATTTCTTCACTAAGGTAATAACGTTTTACAACTGACGCATGAAACGCAATAAATTTTATAAATTCAGCAGACAGTAATTAACAATAAATTGTTAAATATCGATATAAAGCAGGTCAATAAATAAATCTTACTGAAATATAGCCGAAATGATGGAAAATTCGATAACTGATTATGAACAGTGACAGACCTACAAGCAGGGTCGTTCATCCCTCAAAAATCGATTTAGCAATTACATTAAACTACTTTAAATAATTACCTGTTGACTAAATCTTCCCGGAAATTGGTATTTTCGTTTCCTGGCTACTTTTGCGTAAGGGTGATTATCTACTGGATGATTCAATTGACGCTCCCTCTCTAGAGTTAAAACATTGCTATTAACGGAGTTATCTTCGTCCGGGGGTGAAGGTGGAAACACTACAGGGCCTACCCTATTTGCATCAGCAGCATCCCTTGAGTCATAACCGGCTTCATAAGGATGAGGGTTGAAATTACGGGGTGAAAGAAATATTTCGGGTTGATTCTCTTCCACACTTGTAACGGATGTCAGAAGTGAACTTGCGAATAAAAGGTAGAGGTGCCATCGTTGCTTTGCATTGGTGTGCAACTATTTATAATAAAAAATTGTCCAATCAAAACAACCAAACTAAATTGAAAAATTTAACACACAACCGAAGGGAAATTATAAATCTGGATTTAACTATGTAAATTGCAGATTAAACGTCCATGTATCTCTAAGCTCTTGCTTCTGTTACGCTCGGCAAACATTATTTTAAACAAATATCAACATCCTTTGGGAATAAGGTCTCTGGGAGACGATTAAATTGTTTCTGAGAGGATATTAACGTCCCTTAACTTGTGTTCAACTAGCAATGCTTTTTGTTCCAACAATTTATAGTATGACCTAGCATCTTACAGGGTTTAAATTATTCAATTCTTTCTTAACACTATTTGGCTGACCACAAAATTAATTCAATTATAAACAGTCGTCATTAATACAAATTTTCAGCAACAATTTGTTTCTGAAAAGTAAATAAAACGAACGTTACTCATGCCTGAAGTCAAAAAATCAAAAATTTTGGCTGAAACGTATAAACTGTGGAACTGAACATCTGTTGGCTTGATTGTCAAAAACTCTGTAAAAATAAAAATCTTTTTGTGTGCTATAATTCATCGGAGCTTTTTCATAAAACTGATTAAACATCATAGCTTTGTTTGAAATTATCAACGCGGTTTAATGATTTATGACCGAAGATTTTTGTGTCTAACGAAACTGAATAAAAATTGGTTAATTCTGTTCCACGTGTTTACTTTTAAAAATTTCTTTTTCCACAATTTGATAACATGGGAAATTTCAATTTAATTGAGTAATTATTCTTGTGTTTTGAATCACAACAATGTGACTGCAAGTCATTAACGCACGTGTAATAAAATGTCCAAATAACAATTTTTTAGAATTAATTTTTTCACAGGATAGCTAAGTTTTGTCATTCACTGGCAAACAATAGAACAACATTGATTTTAGCATTCTGACAATCAGTTTATACTTATTACTAAGATAATATAAGATTATCCCAGACAATAGCGACAAATTTTAGTTGTAAAGTCAATTAAAATTGTGCACTACTCTGTAAATTGCTTCAGTTAGTTTAAGTAGGCATGTGATAATGCAAATCGAAGATTTCTAGTATGTGATACCAATTTTTTTAAATTAAAATATATGAAATGTAGAAAGCGGCGGAAATAAACAGGAGAGTCACGTTAGAAAACGTGTACGAATTATACTCCACAAATGTATGTAGATAATATAACAAACAGTTGAAATTATTATTAACTGAACAATTTTTAATTTAATTGTATTGTACAAATTGTAAATTACTAGGCGAAAGTAGGTTTAAAAATACAATTTTGCAAAATATGAGTTACGAAACATAAATAAAATTAAAAGTGCTAATTAAAAATGTACTTGGCATTAAATCTGACAAAGCTGGGACCATAAATTCTACAAATCTGACAACCATCCTACAACTAGCATGATAATCTCCCTCTTTTATTCATTAGGCGCATTGTGTAAACCGAGGTTAGGAGAGTTTATGAATGAACATTCTTCCATTTAAATGTATGTAAACAACTCGAGAATTTTATAATTCATTCAAATTAATTTGTAATACAAAAGAAAAATTATCTTGAACAATTTTGCAACAATATTAGTTTTACTTCTTAACCAAAGTTAACAAAATACATTAAATAAACAAAGTAACAGCAAAAGTTAATTAAAGAAGTTTAACAAGTATAATATGAGTTAAATTTTACTTCGTTACAACAGAGTTTGTGGAATAAATATTGCGAGAACAGTTTGTTTTAAGTTCACTCGACTGCATTAATGTATTTGTTAATTTATACGCACAAAAAGCAGTTTTTAATTGAAACACTATTTAGGAATGCGTGTAATATCCTTTGAAAAATGTTTCACTGTCGTGACGCCACTGTAATTATAACATGTGCATTCAAGCCTAAAATTTTTCGTCACGATGTGTTTCAAATACCCCGCAAACTTTTTTATCTTGCAATTAATTCTTTTAAATTGGCCAAGTAGTAATGAAATAATGATATAGTATATTTAAGCTGATAAAAAATTTACCCTGGTCGTCCGTTCCATGCTTGAAATAGAAGTAATTACATTAAACAGAGCACAATCAACTTCCACAATAGTTAATTAGAAGTTTAGCGTTCGAGCTCATCAACACTGACAACACAAGTCAAGTATCACAGGTACGCACTCACGCACAATGATTAAATAATAATTTCATGTTGAAATTAGTTTGTGAGACATGTTTAAACTCCGCTATTTTAATGGTCCATGAAAACTAAATTACCAACTTATAAGATTCCCACCACCTTCATATCTCGCATTCCTGACGAAAAGTTTCTTCGTTGGTGGTAGTGTCTCTGAATGATCGGTATTTTTCAAAAAACGTGATTACTAGATCACTTATTCATAATTTTCACAAAGCAAGGTTAATAAGATGCTTATCTCATACCAAAATATGACACTTTATATCGACCAAATTTCGCAACCACCCTTTGTCCACAGAAGCATGAAATGAATTTGGAGAAAGGACCAAGGTCTTAATTAATAATAAAAATCAACAACGCATCAAAGATAGACTTTACTTATTGTTTTAGGAAAAAATGTTCGATCTGTATTGACCTCATTTCGAATTAGGAACCAGTTGCGTTAAATAGGGCATAAAATGATTGTACAATTTATAATGATACCTTTGATGCAGTGCACGTGACTCTTTTAGGGTCTCCTACATTTATCAAATTCTTAATTTCGTAACATAATAATAAGAAAGTGCGGCGCAAGGTTCAAGCTCCAGAGTCTCTTGAGATATTTTTAAATAGACTGGATAATAATGTTGTAACGTGGGAGTAATGAACAATTGTTGTTACATACCTTGAGAACTGTATGTGTCAGTTGTGATCTCTTTTAAACTAAAATCGTTTCATTAGCTATTTATTAGCTCGTTTACGTTATATTATTAAGTAATAATATTAATGATTATATCTCTCGGTAAACAACATGCTACCGTATTTCAATAACAATGAAGAGATCGACTAATTCCTGGAGAAACTTCTGATTTACAAATGTGTAATAGTAGACAGGATTTTTTTTTATTTTTATTTATTTGTTTATTAATAGTTTCGGTCTGTATAAAAATAAAATGTCCCGATATAATAAGTCTAGTCATAAAAACTCCAATTGCTCTAATTAAAATTTCATGTGAATTATTTAAAATATTTATCAAGCATGTAATTATTACCATTTAAGAAATCTCATGCAACGTTTCACACCACAGTTAATTTTTGTGGCAATAGTGTACACATAATGTGTCAAGAAGCGTTCAATATTCTATACAGATTTCACTGTTCAAACCTACGCTTTATAGGTGAAACACGTCTAATGTGTTAAAATAAATGGATAAAATTTAATAAAAAAGTGAAGCCGACTATAAAGATTAAACGAAACTGAGATTATAGTTCTGCAGTTGCATCAAAAGTTCAAATAAACTGAAGACAGCATTTGTCTGCTTGAACTTTACCCAATCTTCAAAATCAAGCAATAATGTATTGTTATCTGAGACCAAAATCTGGGTTAATTAGACAATTAAGACAAAAGCGTTTTAGTAAAAATATAACGGGCTATATTGTGTAACCATTGGGTAAAAATTGCAGCAATATTCCAAATAAAGTGCTGTATTAACCTAACTTCAAGTTCCTAATTGTGATTGCAGTGCATGGAGCAGTGGATTACATTACAGACTTTACCCAGAGAAAAATTTCGTTTGACTAGACCATTTAAAATATTATTGCTGGTCATCAGTTTATCTTAATATTATCTTGCTTTCTTCTTGTTTGTACAAAAGAAAGGCACACAATTTAAATTTAGTAGTAAAATTGCAACTATTTTTTTAAGCCATAAAGTTAAAGTTGTTTGGAACTTTGAAATAAGTAATATAGAGATTTCTTCTTGACGACATATCACAGAAATTTTTGTATAAATTATATAATCGCCAATTTGCCAGTGCTTTTTTAAAATTTCATGATTAGCTGCGATTATCTTCGAGAGGTCGTGCAGAAAATATCATGAACAAAAAAAATTGAATCAAAGTCTATTACCTCACAAGGCAAATCCGATATCACGTTTACATTCTTATTAGATTTACTTGTCATGGTAAGTTATGCTTCCACTTACTTTCTGAGGATACAGATGAACTGTTCTTTACAGTTCAAACTATACCTACGTTGTCCTTTGTCCTATAAATTGTTTGAAATGTGTGGATGTGCTTCATTCCCGGACATATTTCCGTTTTCCTTTTATTAGGCACAAACATTTATATTTCGTAAATATTTTTATAGATAAATATTTTTACTGCGACACAGCTTAATTAATTTTAGTTTGCCAATTACCAACTGCATGTGAATTCTGTTGTCTACAAATCACATAAAAAAATTAAATTGTTCCCACAATAAATTAAATCAAACTAAAGTATGTCGCTTGGTAGGCTTGTTACAAAATATAATTACCAAAAATTATCATAAATTGGCTTGTTTTCAATGGGATAATAATTATGATAATTAATACTTAGGAACAGATATACTGTAATTTCAAAACTAATAAAATGAACAAATTAATTTCTTATGGGTACAAAAAATGATAAATTTGAATTTATAAAGAGGTAAACCTCCAGAATTTTCTATGACCACTTCTGTCCCTTTTTACAATGTTTTTTTTGTCTGAAATAGTGAAGCCTTTTGGTTCAAATTTTGTCAATGGTTCAGTAACTTTTTTTGTCAATAACTAATAAAGATATTCTAATGATATCAACGTAAACTTGTAACGAATTTTGAGCTTACTAGGTAATTAGTAAATTACATATACAGGATGCTCAAAAACTGGCGCACCAACACAGTGGTACGTTGTTGAGAAGCATAGGTATGTAGATTATGGAAAAAATTTAAAAAAAATTCCTATATCTCATTTCAGTTCATAGAAGAATTGCAACAGCGCAACTGCATTTTTCGGAGTGAAAAATAAAGCACACATTAAGAGTTTCTGTAAAAGAGAAGAATTCTGTGTTCAACTAAATTCCAGCGCCACGTTTTGTGATAAGAAAACCCACCAGAATCTCCCAATTTGTGCTCCATTTCACTCTAAAAAATTCAAATGCGCTGTTGCAAAATTCTACTATGAACTGAAATGGGATATATAATCATATTTTAAACAATCTGGAGCTACAAATTTATTTTGTTAACTTCTTCAGTTTTCATTATTTTTTAATGTTTTTATGTTTTACACTAAGTAATCGTTCCCTAACAAAACGGTAAATAATTATTTTTAAATTTACTGCCAGACTTTAACAGTTTTTTGAATTTAAAAAATTAAAATTTATCAAAAAAATCACAATTTGTAGATGTGCCAACACTGGAAATTATTTCCTAGGAAACCGATTCAAAATTAATTTATTTTTGTTGTTGATCAAATTCTATTACGATCACGACTGTTAGACAACGTTGCCACATATCATTTATTTAGAATTTATTGTTATTTATCAATAATTTTACTACAAATAAGAATTCTTTTACTATTATTACCTTTATACAGGGGCATTTTTTTAACTCTGAACATACCCCTATGTTCAATCTGAAAAAAAAACAGATCAAAGCATTGCGAGTATTGCTATGCAACTAATTATTCTACGCATTGTCAAAAATTTCAACTTGTCAATTAAATCTTCCAAGATTATTTAAGTAAAGAAAAAAAAATCACCAAGGACCGATGATTCACCACCGGTGGTGCAAATGCGCACAACTGGTTGCATACCAATACAAAATATGCAAGAGTGGGAACTCAAAAACTATTAAAATCATTGGTGGAATAAAAGTAGGTCTATTATATTATTAGGGGTATAAGCGAAGATTTATGTGCTGAGGTTGACTGCCGAATAATATACACTATTTTCTCTAAACATAAAAAGAACATGATTAAATAATAATTTTTTCGCTGTTGTGAGGTTTATTGAAGAAAAAACTTCCAATACCACCCATAAGAAAAAAAGAAATTAATTGAAGTTGTTTTTTTACTTTTATTTTTAAAATATGCAAATAATGCTTACTCAATCACAGACATGCCACACACCAAAAGATTAAATAAAAAAGAATCCGCAATAAAAATAGGTTTATTATCAATGTTAGCAATTAAATATTATAATTTTACAATGTGAGTACAAGAAACTAAGTGAGTTACTATTCTGTAATCATTAAACACGACACTTCTCAAGATATAGTTGGACACTACCTGCTATCAAACCGTATATTTATTGAATGTAAAGGGTTGTACTTAATGCGAACATTGATCATAGCTTTGATTGACTCCCAATAATCAGAATTTCCATATAAAAAATAATTACAAATAAACCTTCCTTTTACTAGCCTTTAATACAAAAGTACTTTCCATTCACACAAATTAACACAGTCAGTACATTATTAAAAAATCTCATAGGTATAATACAACTTCAGTCTCTAATATAATAATATTGGCTTTATACACAAGTGCTCTAAAAATAGTTTTACTGGTTGTGCAAATTCTGTGAATGTATCTGCACAAAATGTGACGGTAAGGTGTGAGTAGATACTGGTATGACTTGCGAAGTGTCCAACATTAGCGACTGGCACATCAACAAAGGTTCCGACATATCGCTGACCACAAACTGCGTATATTGCTGTAAATGTGGAGGCAATTCGAGTTTTATTGTTTCCATTCCCTGTATCGGCAAATTTTGGACCAGCTGTATTGTCTGTTGTTGCATACTTGGCAGCTGGATATTTTCCTGAATAACAGCGTGTTGTTCATTTTCCATGGTCTTCTCCCCCAGTTCTTCCAGCAAATTCGTCTGGAAAAGTTGATGGTCCTCTTCTTTCCTCGCATTATCAGTCATTTGCTTCAGTTCAGTTGTTTGAGTGATGGGGTTGGGGTTCACCACTTTTGGGGACGCATTGAGCCCCTTCTGGACCATCTCTGCCACCAACTGGGGCAAACGATCGTTGGGGTGTATGATGGGCTTGGGGGGCTCTGGCTGGGGGTCGCAAGTGTGGACAAAAAAGGCATAAGGTTTTGATGTGTCCACTTGGTGTAAATGCATAAAATTGATCTAAAAACAAGTTTAAAGTTATCAGAAACGGGGTATTAGGGCTTACTTTAACCACGACGTTTAATCCTAATCGGATGTGTTTATTTTTTCGCCGTGTGAACGGGTTATCAGTCAGGACTTTAATATCTAAAGTACCTTTACAGCGCCTTGAATCAAAGAGGAGTTCTTTTTGAACCACTTTCCCGCCTTGGGTCCAGCATTGATATTGTTTTCTAAACCTTATTTTCGGACCTGTGTTTGATATCTTTTTCGCCCATACAGTATTAGTAACTTCCGAGAAGAGGTCAACCCACTCATCACACAAAGCGTTGAAATCTTCACTATCCCGAGGGATTTGGGTGCGAAATTTGATCTCGAAAAACTTCTCTTCGGTCCATTTTGTGTCTATTATCTCATATTTTCGCTCAATACTGTTTAAAAGCTCATTAAATTCGGTTTTCGCTCGTTCCTCAGCGGCCATTTTGGCGACTAAAGACAACACAACATCGATCGCTCGGCTCGGGGAACCACAGACTATTTTCATTCTTATGCAAAAGGGAATAAGAGCTACTTTTGCATGGTTTAGCAGCGAGAAAGAAAGAATTGATGCCTTAGTTTGAACCAAGCAATAACAGTAAGGTCGGTACATTTGTATGCATCTACCTTATTTATAGAGACCGGTGAAATATCCCTCACCCGCGATGTTTAAAGGCTTTTGAAACTCGAAATAAATTTGTTTTGTTAAAAATGTAAATATTTTATCTTTCCTAAATTCCTAAACTAAATGTGTTTTCAACATCGTAAAGTTGTGTTTTACTTTTCTAATTTCAAATAGGATATTTCTTCAATTTTTTATTTGCATTTAATTTAAAAAAAACGTTCATTGACTAGTGTTCTTAATTTTTCATCTAGAGATTTTGTTTCTTAGGTTATTAGTTTATTATTATTATTATTATTATTATTATTATTATTATTATTATTATTATTATTATTATTATTATTATTATTATTATTATTATTATTATTATTATTTTTTTTTTTTTTTTTTTTTTATTTTTTTTTTTTAAAGGAGCTTCGACATCGTAGGTCATTAGCTCCATCAACGACTACTTAGTCAAATGTAATTAAATTAACAGGTAAAAGAAATACCCTGTTACGTCATATTTTGTCGTAAAAACCAATAGATTTTAGTAAGTCCAGAACTCTAAGAAATTCATCTTTTTCAGAAAGAAGCGATCGTAACTCTCCCTGCACCTTATGTCGTCGTCGTTGCTCGTCAAATTCTGGGCATTCGATAAGTATATGAGGTACTGTAAGCTGAGTATTGCACCTTGTACAAAGAGGAGGCTCCCCTTTCTCGAGAATGTATCCATGTGTAAGCAAAGTGTGTCCTATTCTAAGTCTGTGTAGAATAACACTTTCTTTGCGTCCTAGCCCAACACCAATACATGGTGAGGAGGAATCAGGTTTTATTTGCACAAGAAATGTGTCTCTACTAGACCAATCATTTTTCCATTCTTCGGTCACAGTCAAATGCAGTTTTTTCTTGAGTTCAAGTAAATATTTTTTGT
This sequence comes from Tribolium freemani, assembly GCA_939628115.1. Taxonomy (NCBI): domain Eukaryota; kingdom Metazoa; phylum Arthropoda; class Insecta; order Coleoptera; family Tenebrionidae; genus Tribolium; species Tribolium freemani. The sequence continues at coordinate 8,876,885 of OW626785.1, read as the reverse complement.
TGTCCTGCAATCTTTCTTCATTTTCAATCCTCCAGGGAGGATCCTCATGTGGTAAGCCAGGAATCTCAGGGATTTCGATTTGTTCTAATGTTGCATGTCTCAGTACAGCATTTTTGGCGATATGATCGGGATGAGATATCACCGTAATTAGGTAAGACAAGAAAAGTTTTCTCCTACGATATGTTAAAGGCTCAACTCCTGCCTCAGCACAAAGACTTATTTTGGGACTGGTGTAGAAAGCCCCTAAAGCTTGTCTTAGGCTAGCATTCTGAATGGGTTCCAGAAGTGCCAGTCTCGTTTTGCATGCAGCAAAATAAACTATCGACCCATAGTCTATTTTGGAGCGGATTAAAGTTTTGTATAAAAGAATAAGCGTTAGATCATTTCCACCCCATTTTGTATGTGTCAGACATTTAATTAAATTTTGAGCTTTCTTGCAACGAATGACTAGATTATTGATATGGCTTTTCCAGGTAAGTTTTGAGTCAAAGATTAATCCTAAAAATTTGGTTTCGGATTTTATGATCATTGGTGTACCTTTGATAAAGAGCAATGGCTGATAGTGTGGCTTGCGTAATTGGCAGAAATGAACTAAGTGAGTTTTTTCCCTTGATATTTTAAAGCCATTACTTTCGGCATTAGAAATAATTGTATCAACGGCCTTTTGTAGGTACCTTGAACTTTCTCCAACAGTCTTTGCCGAGTTTATTATACATAGGTCGTCAACATATATACAGGTTTTAACCCTAGCGTCAACACCAGCTGCCAAGTCGTTTACAGCTATCAAAAAGAGGCTCACGCTAAGGGTCGAACCCTGTGGTACACCATTTTCAAGAATTCTGTTATTAGAAAGTGTACCATTCAGTCTAACTCTGAAGGTTCTATTATTCAAGAAACTTGAGATAATAGCAGGAAGATTGCCTCTAAGACCCCATTGATGTATTTTCTTTAATATACCATATCTCCAGGTCATGTCGAAGGCTTTCTCTAAATCAAAAAAGACTGCTGTTGCATGTTCTCGTTTTTTAAAAGATGTTTTTATTTCATTTTCTAGGAAAACCAAGTTGTCCAGTGTAGATCTACCCTTGCGAAAACCTGACTGACATGGACTAATTAGCCCTCGAGTTTCTAATAGCCAAATCAGCCGTTTACTCACCATTCTTTCCAGAATTTTTCCGATACAACAAGTTAGACTGATTGGTCTATAACTCGCTGGAAAGAGAGGATTCTTGCCTTCTTTTAGAATGGGGACTACAATTGCCTGTTTCCATTGAGCTGGGTAAGTACCTTGGTTCCATAAGTTATTGTATAATATTAAAAGTTTTTGTTTAAAGGCTAATGGAGCATTTATAATCATCAAGTACGTTATTGAATCATGTCCTGGTGCAGTCTTTTTTGCTTCAGAGAGAGCCCGATCTAAGTCTCTGAGAGTGAAGTCACAATTGTAAGAGAATTTCTCGTCTGTCTGGAAGTCTATAGATTTTTCGATTGTTGCCTTGTTCCTCAAAAAGTCCTGTTCATAGTTTTTATTACTACTTACAGAAGCAAATTGGTCTGCTAGCACCTCGGTAATCTCGACCAAATCTTGAGTTAAAGTACCATCTTCTTTTCTTATACATGTTATAGGTCTGTACACACTCGTACCTGCGATGGCACGGACTTTTCTCCAGACCTCGTTCATTGGTACATCGGATGTCATACTGGACACATAGTGCTTCCAGGAGTTTTCTTTAGCTTGTCTAACAGCAATTCGAGCATAAGTCCTAGCTCTTTTGAAAGCTAGCAAGTTTTCAGTGGTTTTATACTTTTTGTATCTGTTAAACGCAGTTTTCTTAGTTTTTATTTTCTCATAGACATCGGTGTTCCACCATGGGACACTCTTTTTCCTCACATTTGGTCGAGTTTTTGGAATAGACCTTTCTGCAGCATCAAGTAAGTATTCAGTCAGAGATTCAACGCTTATTTCTGAAATCTTGTCCAGATCCTTCTCTAGGGCTAATTTGAAGGCCTGTCAGTCTGCGAGTTTCTCATCCCACTTGGCAGGAGTAAGGATGGGTGTTCTCTCTATGCCGGTATCGATTATTATAGGGAGGTGGTCGCTGCCATACAGATCGTCTAAGGTTTTCCATCGAAGACGGGTTACAAGGTTTGGTGATGATACCGACAGATCGATTGCTGAAAAGGTTCTGGATCTGAGATTGGAAAAAGTAGGAGATCCATCGTTCAGCAGTACAGCCTCGAGTTGGTCTAGGACATTTTCGATCTTGCGACCTCGCTGATCGACCCTGTCTGATCCCCAAAGTGGGTTGTGAGCATTGAAATCTCCAACCAAAAGGTATGGTGTTGGAAGTTGCCTGATCAAATTTATAATTTCATTTTCAGTCCAGTTGCCATCCGGTAGGTATATGCTACAAATAGAAAATTGAACGGGCGCTACTAATTGTATTGCAACCGCCTGAAGGGAAGTGGTGATATCAAGTTTCTTGTATATCACTCCGGATTTTACTATAAGGGCCACACCGCTTCTTGCACGGACACGAGGAACAACATCTTTTCTAATAATATCATAGCCCCGCAGCGTATAAGGCTGGTTTGGCGTTAAATGAGTTTCTTGTAGACACATACAAAATGGGTCAATGTCCCTTAAAATCATTTTTAGTTCACAGTAGTGAGAAACAATTCCGTTACAATTCCATTGTAAAATTTTGTTAGACATATTGTTTCCTTTGTGTTTTTATGTTACCATGTAATAAAAAATAGGAACAAAGACAAATAAATAATAAAAAACATATGTAAAATGTAAACGACACAGTGTAAATAAAAATATAGATTATAAAAATAAAGCGAGATCAATAAAATTGTAAATAAATAAACTAATGGATTAATAAATAAATAAAATAAATAACTATAAATGACTAGAATTTTGAATGGATTAATAAATAAAATAAAATAAATAGCTATAAATGACTAGAATTTTGAACTTTGGTTTTCAGTTCACCTGGAGGTTTTCTGGGTCTTCCTTTTTCCCATCCTTTTTTTTTCTTGGGAACTATTAGACGGGATAGGTCTTGAGTTGACTCACCGTCTGAAGAAATTTCTGTATATTCACCCGGAGGTGTATCTCTTTTTCTTTTTTCGGATCCAGTATCTGAGAAGACTGGTCCCGAGGCATCACTTTTAGATGGCCAGCAGTCTACTGCCGATGTCGCTCTTGTTTGTTTTTCTGCAAACACTGTTTTAAGATTTTCCACAAGCGCTGGTATAAGCTTATTTATCATTTCCTCCACGTTAAAATTACTTTCTTTGGCAACAGGTAAACTGGCGGCTCTGGAATAGGTGATTCCTTTAGGAGTAGGAATCACCACCTGGCTTTTTGCTTCTTGGTAGGTGCATTTTGTTTTAGCTTTTACCTTCTGTATTGCCATTTCTGTTTTGTAGGTGGGACATTCTTTGGATCGAGCATTATGTTTGCCACCACAGTTAACACAAGTTATTTCTTCGAGCAAGCATTGACTCCCTTCATGTGGGGGTTTTCCACAGATACATACTTGCTCGCCTTTGCAGGCAAGAGCCGTATGTCCGAACTTTTGACACTTAAAACATCGTAGCGGCGCCGGTATGTATTGTCGTACCGGCAGTGAGTAATATGCCACCTTAATAGAGGTTGGCAGTTTAACACTATTAAATGTCAAAATGTGTGACGCTGTATCTTTAAGTTGTCCATCCTGCTTTATTTTTATTCTTTTTACTCCTATTACCCCTATTTTCGAAAGTTCTTCAGCTATTTCCTCCACAGAACAGTTTAGTAAGTCACGGCAAACTATAATTCCTCTAGAGAAATTTAATTGGCCGTGTGGAGAAACTTTAATTTTATACCCTAAAAGCGTTTGCATTTTCATGGCTTTTCATTATTATTTTTTATTATTATTATTATTATTATTATTATTATTATTATTATTATTATTATTATTATTATTATTATTATTATTATTATTATTATTATTATTATTATTATTATTATTATTATTATTATTATTATTATTATTATTATTATTATTATTATTATTATTATTATTATTATTTTTTTTTTTTTTTTTTTTTTTTTATAAAGGAGCTTCGACATCGTAGGTCATTAGCTCCATCAACGACTACTTAGTCAAATGTAATTAAATTAACAGGTAAAAGAAATACCCTGTTACGTCATATTTTGTCGTAAAAACCAATAGATTTTAGTAAGTCCAGAACTCTAAGAAATTCATCTTTTTCAGAAAGAAGCGATCGTAACTCTCCCTGCACCTTATGTCGTCGTCGTTGCTCGTCAAATTCTGGGCATTCGATAAGTATATGAGGTACTGTAAGCTGAGTATTGCACCTTGTACAAAGAGGAGGCTCCCCTTTCTCGAGAATGTATCCATGTGTAAGCAAAGTGTGTCCTATTCTAAGTCTGTGTAGAATAACACTTTCTTTGCGTCCTAGCCCAACACCAATACATGGTGAGGAGGAATCAGGTTTTATTTGCACAAGAAATGTGTCTCTACTAGACCAATCATTTTTCCATTCTTCGGTCACAGTCAAATGCAGTTTTTTCTTGAGTTCAAGTAAATATTTTTTGTTGTCCTGCAATCTTTCTTCATTTTCAATCCTCCAGGGAGGATCCTCATGTGGTAAGCCAGGAATCTCAGGGATTTCGATTTGTTCTAATGTTGCATGTCTCAGTACAGCATTTTTGGCGATATGATCGGGATGAGATATCACCGTAATTAGGTAAGACAAGAAAAGTTTTCTCCTACGATATGTTAAAGGCTCAACTCCTGCCTCAGCACAAAGACTTATTTTGGGACTGGTGTAGAAAGCCCCTAAAGCTTGTCTTAGGCTAGCATTCTGAATGGGTTCCAGAAGTGCCAGTCTCGTTTTGCATGCAGCAAAATAAACTATCGACCCATAGTCTATTTTGGAGCGGATTAAAGTTTTGTATAAAAGAATAAGCGTTAGATCATTTGCACCCCATTTTGTATGTGTCAGACATTTAATTAAATTTTGAGCTTTCTTGCAACGAATGACTAGATTATTGATATGGCTTTTCCAGGTAAGTTTTGAGTCAAAGATTAATCCTAAAAATTTGGTTTCGGATTTTATGATCATTGGTGGACCTTTGATAAAGAGCAATGGCTGATAGTGTGGCTTGCGTAATTGGCAGAAATGAACTAAGTGAGTTTTTTCCCTTGATATTTTAAAGCCATTACTTTCGGCATTAGAAATAATTGTATCAACGGCCTTTTGTAGGTACCTTGAACTTTCTCCAACAGTCTTTGCCGAGTTTATTATACATAGGTCGTCAACATATATACAGGTTTTAACCCTAGCGTCAACACCAGCTGCCAAGTCGTTTACAGCTATCAAAAAGAGGCTCACGCTAAGGGTCGAACCCTGTGGTACACCATTTTCAAGAATTCTGTTATTAGAAAGTGTACCATTCAGTCTAACTCTGAAGGTTCTATTATTCAAGAAACTTGAGATAATAGCAGGAAGATTGCCTCTAAGACCCCATTGATGTATTTTCTTTAATATACCATATCTCCAGGTCATGTCGAAGGCTTTCTCTAAATCAAAAAAGACTGCTGTTGCATGTTCTCGTTTTTTAAAAGATGTTTTTATTTCATTTTCTAGGAAAACCAAGTTGTCCAGTGTAGATCTACCCTTGCGAAAACCTGACTGACATGGACTAATTAGCCCTCGAGTTTCTAATAGCCAAATCAGCCGTTTACTCACCATTCTTTCCAGAATTTTTCCGATACAACAAGTTAGACTGATTGGTCTATAACTCGCTGGAAAGAGAGGATTCTTGCCTTCTTTTAGAATGGGGACTACAATTGCCTGTTTCCATTGAGCTGGGTAAGTACCTTGGTTCCATAAGTTATTGTATAATATTAAAAGTTTTTGTTTAAAGGCTAATGGAGCATTTATAATCATCAAGTACGTTATTGAATCATGTCCTGGTGCAGTCTTTTTTGCTTCAGAGAGAGCCCGATCTAAGTCTCTGAGAGTGAAGTCACAATTGTAAGAGAATTTCTCGTCTGTCTGGAAGTCTATAGATTTTTCGATTGTCCTGTTCATAGTTTTTGTTACTACTTACAGAAGCAAATTGGTCTGCTAGCACTTCGGTAATCTCGACCAAATCTTGAGTTAAAGTACCATCTTCTTTTCTTATACATGTTATAGGTCTGTACACACTCGTACCTGCGATGGCACGGACTTTTCTCCAGACCTCGTTCATTGGTACATCGGATGTCATACTAGATACATAGTGCTTCCAGGAGTTTTCTTTAGCTTGTCTAACAGCAATTCGAGCATAAGTCCTAGCTCTTTTGAAAGCTAGCAAGTTTTCAGTGGTTTTATACTTTTTGTATCTGTTAAACGCAGTTTTCGTAGTTTTTATTTTCTCATAGACATCGGTGTTCCACCATGGGACACTCTTTTTCCTCACATTTGGTCGAGTTTTTGGAATAGACCTTTCTGCAGCATCAAGTAAGTATTCAGTCAGAGATTCAACGCTTATTTCTGAAATCTTGTCCAGATCCTTCTCTAGGGCTAATTTGAAGGCCTGCCAGTCTGCGAGTTTCTCATCCCACTTGGCAGGAGTAAGGATGGGTGTTCTCTCTATGCCGGTATCGATTACTATAGGGAGGTGGTCGCTGCCATACAGATCGTCTAAGGTTTTCCATTGAAGACGGGTTACAAGACTTGGTGATGATACCGACAGATCGATTGCTGAAAAGGTTCTGGATCTGAGATTGGAAAAAGTAGGTGATCCATCGTTCAGCAGTACAGCCTCGAGTTGGTCTAGGACATTTTCGATCTTGCGACCTCGCTGATCGACCCTGTCTGATCCCCAAAGTGGGTTGTGAGCATTGAAATCTCCAACCAAAAGGTATGGTGTTGGAAGTTGCCTGATCAAATTTATAATTTCATTTTCAGTCCAGTTGCCATCCGGTAGGTATATGCTACAAATAGAAAATTGAACGGGCGCTACTAATTGTATTGCAACCGCCTGAAGGGAAGTGGTGATATCAAGTTTCTTGTATATCACTCCGGATTTTACTATAAGGGCCACACCGCTTCTTGCACGGACACGAGGAACGACATCTTTTCTAATAATATCATAGCCCCGCAGCGTATAAGGCTGGTTTGGCGTTAAATGAGTTTCTTGTAGACACATACAAAATGGGTCAATGTCCCTTAAAATCATTTTTAGTTCACAGTAGTGAGAAACAATTCCGTTACAATTCCATTGTAAAATTTTGTTAGACATATTGTTTCTTTTGTGTTTTTATGTTACCATGTAATAAAAAGTAGGGACAAAGACAAATAGATAATAAAAAACATATGTAAAATGTAAACGACACAGTGTAAATAAAAATATAGATTATAAAAATAAAACGAGATCAATAAAATTGTAAATAAATAAACTAATGGATTAATAAATAAATAAAATAAATAACTATAAATGACTAGAATTTTGAATGGATTAATAAATAAAATAAAATAAATAGCTATAAATGACTAGAATTTTGAACTTTGGTTTTCAGTTCACCTGGAGGTTTTCTGGGTCTTCCTTTTTCCCATCCTTTCTTTTTCTTGGGAACTATTAGACGGGATAGGTCTTGAGTTGACTCACCGTCTGAAGAAATTTCTGTATATTCACCCGGAGGTGTATCTCTTTTTCTTTTTTCGGATCCAGTATCTGAGAAGACTGGTCCCGAGGCATCACTTTTAGATGGCCAGCAGTCTATTGCCGATGTCGCTCTTGTTTGTTTTTCTACAAACACTGTTTTAAGATTTTCCACAAGCGCTGGTATAAGCTTATTTATCATTTCCTCCACGTTAAAATTATTTTCTTTGGCAACAGGTAAACTGGCGGCTCTGGAATAGGTGATTCCTTTAGGAGTAGGAATCACCACCTGGCTTTTTGCTTCTTGGTAGGTGCATTTTGTTTTAGCTTTTACCTTCTGTATTGCCATTTCTGTTTTGTAGGTGGGACATTCTTTGGATCGAGCATTATGTTTGCCACCACAGTTAACACAAGTTATTTCTTCGAGCAAGCATTGACTCCCTTCATGTGGGGGTTTTCCACAGATACATACTTGCTCGCCTTTGCAGGCAAGAGCCGTATGTCCGAACTTTTGACACTTAAAACATCGTAGCGGCGCCGGTATGTATTGTCGTACCGGCAGTGAGTAATATGCCACCTTAATAGAGGTTGGCAGTTTAACACTATTAAATGTCAAAATGTGTGACGCTGTATCTTTAAGTTGTCCATCCTGTTTTATTTTTATTCTTTTTACTCCTATTACCCCTATTTTCGAAAGTTCTTCAGCTATTTCCTCCACAGAGCAGTTTAGTAAGTCACGGCAAACTATAATTCCTCTAGAGAAATTTAATTGGCCGTGTGGAGAAACTTTAATTTTATACCCTAAAAGCGTTTGCATTTTCATGGCTTTTCCACTTTGTGCATTTGACACTGTCTCAATTAGAAGACCATTCCTAATTTTCTTTACTTGTTTTAATTCACCTACTATTCCAAACAACTCTTTGTGAATTGCGAACGGACTACATTTTGAAAAATTTTCATTATCCTCTCTCTGAATAGTCAGGAACCGAGCCTGAGGCGCCTTTTCCTGCTCTATTACAATTGATTGCTCAGGGCCAGCCGGCGGAGACCTCGCCAGGGAGCTTCTCCTGACAAAGGGGTTACCTTCTGGTTCCATCGCGTTGTCCACAATTGGGGGTGTGGACTCCCCGTTTTTATATTTTTTTGGAGATTTTTTCATATTAAATATTTTTTGGCCTAGGAAGGGACGTCACCTGCAGCAGAGCCTGGATACCACAGGAAGGCTATTTACAACTGGGGGTCGCCTGGTGCCCAGAGGGCTCCGTTCGAGACCCTGTATCGCCGGGCCATTCACTCCTCAGCACGGGTCGCATTACACCTTAAGTTCGCGGATTTTTGATACGGGGTTGACTCCCCGTAACTGGGGCCGTGGGAGCGTCAATTCCCATATGTGCCAGTGATAGCAGGCGTACCCGCCCATCAAAGGCACACCCCCTGCGTAAAATTATTATTATTATTATTATTATTATTATTATTATTATTATTATTATTATTATTATTATTATTATTATTATTATTATTATTATTATTATTATTATTATTATTATTATTATTATTATTATTATTATTATTATTATTATTATTATTATTATTATTATTATTATTATTATTATTTTTTTTTTTTTTAAAGGAGCTTCGACATCGTAGGTCATTAGCTCCATCAACGACTACTTAGTCAAATGTAATTAAATTAACAGGTAAAAAAAATACCCTGTTACGTCATATTTTGTCGTAAAAACCAATAGATTTTAGTAAGTCCAGAACTCTAAGAAATTCATCTTTTTCAGAAAGAAGCGATCGTAACTCTCCCTGCACCTTATGTCGTCGTCGTTGCTCGTCAAATTCTGGGCATTCGATAAGTATATGAGGTACTGTAAGCTGAGTATTGCACCTTGTACAAAGAGGAGGCTCCCCTTTCTCGAGATGTATCCATGTGTAAGCAAAGTGTGTCCTATTCTAAGTCTGTGTAGAATAACACTTTCTTTGCGTCCTAGCCCAACACCAATACATGGTGAGGAGGAATCAGGTTTTATTTGCACAAGAAATGTGTCTCTACTAGACCAATCATTTTTCCATTCTTCGGTCACAGTCAAATGCAGTTTTTTCTTGAGTTCAAGTAAATATTTTTTGTTGTCCTGCAATCTTTCTTCATTTTCAATCCTCCAGGGAGGATCCTCATGTGGTAAGCCAGGAATCTCAGGGATTTCGATTTGTTCTAATGTTGCATGTCTCAGTACAGCATTTTTGGCGATATGATTGGGATGAGATATCACCGTAATTAGGTAAGACAAGAAAAGTTTTTTCCTACGATATGTTAAAGGCTCAACTCCTGCCTCAGCACAAAGACTTATTTTGGGACTGGTGTAGAAAGCCCCTAAAGCTTGTCTTAGGCTAGCATTCTGAATGGGTTCCAGAAGTGCCAGTCTCGTTTTGCATGCAGCAAAATAAACTATCGACCCATAGTCTATTTTGGAGCGGATTAAAGTTTTGTATAAAAGAATAAGCGTTAGATCATTTGCACCCCATTTTGTATGTGTCAGACATTTAATTAAATTTTGAGCTTTCTTGCAACGAATGACTAGATTATTGATGTGGCTTTTCCAGGTAAGTTTTGAGTCAAAGATTAATCCTAAAAATTTGGTTTCAGATTTTATGATCATTGGTGTACCTTTGATAAAGAGCAATGGCTGATAGTGTGGCTTGCGTAATTGGCAGAAATGAACTAAGTGAGTTTTTTCCCTTGATATTTTAAAGCCATTACTTTCGGCATTAGAAATAATTGTATCAACGGCCTTTTGTAGGTACCTTGAACTTTCTCCAACAGTCTTTGCCGAGTTTATTATACATAGGTCGTCAACATATATACAGGTTTTAACCCTAGCGTCAACACCAGCTGCCAAGTCGTTTACAGCTATCAAAAAGAGGCTCACGCTAAGGGTCGAACCCTGTGGTACACCATTTTCAAGAATTCTGTTATTAGAAAGTGTACCATTCAGTCTAACTCTAAAGGTTCTATTATTCAAGAAACTTGAGATAATAGCAGGAAGATTGCCTCTAAGACCCCATTGATGTATTTTCTTTAATATACCATATCTCCAGGTCATGTCGAAGGCTTTCTCTAAATCAAAAAAGACTGCTGTTGCATGTTCTCGTTTTTTAAAAGATGTTTTTATTTCATTTTCTAGGAAAACCAAGTTGTCCAGTGTAGATCTACCCTTGCGAAAACCTGACTGACATGGACTAATTAGCCCTCGAGTTTCTAATAGCCAAATCAGCCGTTTACTCACCATTCTTTCCAGAATTTTTCCGATACAACAAGTTAGACTGATTGGTCTATAACTCGCTGGAAAGAGAGGATTCTTGCCTTCTTTTAGAATGGGGACTACAATTGCCTGTTTCCATTGAGCTGGGTAAGTACCTTGGTTCCATAAGTTATTGTATAATATTAAAAGTTTTTGTTTAAAGGCTAATGGAGCATTTATAATCATCAAGTACGTTATTGAATCATGTCCTGGTGCAGTCTTTTTTGCTTCAGAGAGAGCCCGATCTAAGTCTCTGAGAGTGAAGTCACAATTGTAAGAGAATTTCTCGTCTGTCTGGAAGTCTATAGATTTTTCGATTGTTGCCTTGTTCCTCAAAAAGTCCTGTTCATAGTTTTTGTTACTACTTACAGAAGCAAATTGGTCTGCTAGCACCTCGGTAATCTCGACCAAATCTTGAGTTAAAGTACCATCTTCTTTTCTTATACATGTTATAGGTCTGTACACACTCGTACCTGCGATGGCACGGACTTTTCTCCAGACCTCGTTCATTGGTACATCGGATGTCATACTGGATACATAGTGCTTCCAGGAGTTTTGTTTAGCTTGTCTAACAGCAATTCGAGCATAAGTCCTAGCTCTTTTGAAAGCTAGCAAGTTTTCAGTGGTTTTATACTTTTTGTATCTGTTAAACGCAGTTTTCTTAGTTTTTATTTTCTCATAGACATCGGTGTTCCACCATGGGACACTCTTTTTCCTCACATTTGGTCGAGTTTTTGGAATAGACCTTTCTGCAGCATCAAGTAAGTATTCAGTCAGAGATTCAACGCTTATTTCTGAAATCTTGTCCAGATCCTTCTCTAGGGCTAATTTGAAGGCCTGCCAGTCTGCGAGTTTCTCATCCCACTTGGCAGGAGTAAGGATGGGTGTTCTCTCTATGCCGGTATCGATTATTATAGGGAGGTGGTCGCTGCCATACAGATCGTCTAAGGTTTTCCATCGAAGACGGGTTACAAGGTTTGGTGATGATACCGACAGATCGATTGCTGAAAAGGTTCTGGATCTGAGATTGGAAAAAGTAGGAGATCCATCGTTCAGCAGTACAGCCTCGAGTTGGTCTAGGACATTTTCGATCTTGCGACCTCGCTGATCGACCCTGTCTGATCCCCAAAGTGGGTTGTGAGCATTGAAATCTCCAACCAAAAGGTATGGTGTTGGAAGTTGCCTGATCAAATTTATAATTTCATTTTCAGTCCAGTTGCCATCCGGTAGGTATATGCTACAAATAGAAAATTGAACAGGCGCTACTAATTGTATTGCAACCGCCTGAAGGGAAGTGGTGATATCAAGTTTCTTGTATATCACTCCGGATTTTACTATAAGGGCCACACCGCTTCTTGCACGGACACGAGGAACAACATCTTTTCTAATAATATCATAGCCCCGCAGCGTATAAGGCTGGTTTGGCGTTAAATGAGTTTCTTGTAGACACATACAAAATGGGTCAATGTCCCTTAAAATCATTTTTAGTTCACAGTAGTGAGAAACAATTCCGTTACAATTCCATTGTAAAATTTTGTTAGACATATTGTTTCTTTTGTGTTTTTTTTGTTACCATGTAATAAAAAATAGGGACAAAGACAAATAAATAATAAAAAACATATGTAAAATGTAAACGACACAGTGTAAATAAAAATATAGATTATAAAAATAAAACGAGATCAGTAAAATTGTAAATAAATAAACTAATGGATTAATAAATAAATAAAATAAATAACTATAAATGACTAGAATTTTGAATGGATTAATAAAAAAAAAATAAATAGCTATAAATGACTAGAATTTTGAACTTTGGTTTTCAGTTCACCTGGAGGTTTTCTGGGTCTTCCTTTTTCCCATCCTTTCTTTTTCTTGGGAACTATTAGACGGGATAGGTCTTGAGTTGACTCACCGTCTGAAGAAATTTCTGTATATTCACCCGGAGGTGTATCTCTTTTTCTTTTTTCGGATCCAGTATCTGAGAAGACTGGTCCCGAGGCATCACTTTTAGATGGCCAGCAGTCTACTGCCGATGTCGCTCTTGTTTGTTTTTCTACAAACACTGTTTTAAGATTTTCCACAAGCGCTGGTATAAGCTTATTTATCATTTCCTCCACGTTAAAATTACTTTCTTTGGCAACAGGTAAACTGGCGGCTCTGGAATAGGTGATTCCTTTAGGAGTAGGAATCACCACCTGGCTTTTTGCTTCTTGGTAGGTGCATTTTGTTTTAGCTTTTACCTTCTGTATTGCCATTTCTGTTTTGTAGGTGGGACATTCTTTGGATCGAGCATTATGTTTGCCACCACAGTTAACACAAGTTATTTCTTCGAGCAAGCATTGACTCCCTTCATGTGGGGGTTTTCCACAGATACATACTTGCTCGCCTTTGCAGGCAAGAGCCGTATGTCCGAACTTTTGACACTTAAAACATCGTAGCGGCGCCGGTATGTATTGTCGTACCGGCAGTGAGTAATATGCCACCTTAATAGAGGTTGGCAGTTTAACACTATTAAATGTCAAAATGTGTGACGCTGTATCTTTAAGTTGTCCATCCTGCTTTATTTTTATTCTTTTTACTCCTATTACCCCTATTTTCGAAAGTTCTTCAGCTATTTCCTCCACAGAACAGTTTAGTAAGTCACGGCAAACTATAATTCCTCTAGAGAAATTTAATTGGCCGTGTGGAGAAACTTTAATTTTATACCCTAAAAGCGTTTGCATTTTCATGGCTTTTCCACTTTGTGCATTTGACACTGTCTCAATTAGAAGACCATTCCTAATTTTCTTTACTTGTTTTAATTCACCTACTATTCCAAACAACTCTTTGTGAATTGCGAACGGACTACATTTTGAAAAATTTTCATTATCCTCTCTCTGAATAGTCAGGAACCGAGCCTGAGGCGCCTTTTCCTGCTCTATTACAATTGATTGCTCAGGGCCAGCCGGCGGAGACCTCGCCAGGGAGCTTCTCCTGACAAAGGGGTTACCTTCTGGTTCCATCGCGTTGTCCACAATTGGGGGTGTGGACTCCCCGTTTTTATATTTTTTTGGAGATTTTTTCATATTAAATATTTTTTGGCCTAGGAAGGGACGTCACCTGCAGCAGAGTCTGGATACCACAGGAAGGCTATTTACAACTGGGGGTCGCCTGGTGCCCAGAGGGCTCCGTTCGAGACCCTGTATCGCCGGGCCATTCACTCCTCAGCACGGGTCGCATTACACCTTAAGTTCGCGGATTTTTGATACGGGGTTGACTCCCCGTAACTGGGGCCGTGGGAGCGTCAATTCCCATATGTGCCAGTGATAGCAGGCGTACCCGCCCATCAAAGGCACACCCCCTGCGGGTATTATTATTATTATTATTATTATTATTATTATTATTATTATTATTATTATTATTATTATTATTATTATTATTATTATTATTATTATTATTATTATTATTATTATTATTATTATTATTATTATTATTATTATTATTATTATTATTATTATTATTATTATTATTATTATTATTATTATTATTATTAGGTTATTATTTATTTTGTAGATTTTTTCTAAATTCTTCAGTTTTTCATGGTTTTACTCTTATTAGTTTCTAAATTTTAATTTTCCAATTTCTTAATGTTCCTAGTTTGCAGTTCTATAGTTTTTGAATTCCTCAATTTTTCAGTCACTTAATTCTACAGAATTTTAATCTAAATATATTTTAGTTTTTTGTATTACAGCTTTTAAGTTTTTATGTTTTTTAGCTTTTCAGTCTCTTAGTCATTGTTTTTTTTTTTAATTTAGAATGTAATGTTTCAATTTATTAGTGTTTCTCTTTTTCAGTTCTATAGTTTTTTAAGTATCTCAGGTTTTTAGTCACTTTGTTCTTCAGAATTTTAATCTCACTATTATTTAGTTTTTTGTGTTTCACCTGTTTTGTTTCTCAGCGTTTAAAGTTACTTATATCTCATTTCAGTTCATAGTAGAATTTTGCAACCGTTTATTTGAATTTTTTGGAGTGAAATAAAGCACAAATGAAAAGTTTCTGTATAAGAAAACACTTCTGTGTTAAACTAAATTCCAGCGACAAATTTTGAGCCCAGAAACTCCCAATTTCACTCCAAAAAATGCAAAAGAGTTGTTGCAAAATTCTACTATGAACTGAAATGAGATATATAATTAGAATGTCAATTTTTTAAATTTTGAATTTTTCTACTTTTCAGTTGGATATACCATGTTGTATATTCAATTATGCTTTAAGGTTGCACTATCTTTTAATTCTGAAAATTAAAGAGCCCTTACAAAGGCTCATATTTACTTTAGTCAAGCCCCTTTAAAAATTACTTACTTTCTCGCTTTTAATTTTTAGTAAATAACATAACAAAATTAGAAATAATAGTTGTTGAAGCTTGAAGCTATTAAACTCGTGAATAAAGTGTATACTTTTGTAAAAAGCACTCCAAAAATTGTAGAAAAAATAATTAGTGACAAACTAAGACAAATTGTAGGTACAAAAAAATTGTGGATCTAAAAAATCTCCAGAAAAAAAAGTTAATAGAATAAAAAATGATGGTAATGCAGAGACGTCTGATTTTAGTGTTATATATTTATTTCCAAGCAGCGAGTTTTTTTGTAAGTTGAGATGAATTCTTAAAAAAGCCTAACTTTGCAACAGCAAATTTGGAACAATATTTGGATTCAACGATTAATTAACTTCATTACAGCTTTTTTCTGTGCAAAAAAGAATTTTAAGTTTATTTATACAAAATGTATTTCGTTTTGTTTGTTTTTGTAAGCAAATTTATTGTAATAAAAATTATGTTTTTATTTTTCCTGCTGTAGGAATTAATAAAAAATGTATCCTAAATTACCAGATTTTAATACCTAATTTCTCTTTTGACGATATGCTATGAATAAAGTCTTGAAAATATAACTCAGTTGTCCGAATTGAAGAAATCAAATCCTACTGACTGCACCAATTATGTTTTTAAAAAAGAATACTTGGTCTTGTAGAGTAGGTTACATAATTAGAAAAGTCAAATTCTAATTACAGATTAATTAATTAATAATTACACATCTGTAAACTTTTATTGAGGCCCGAATAAAATTTACTGCTATTATAATAAAGTATTATTTGACAAAAAATTTACCTATGTAAATTTAGAAGACCTGATCTGATCAGGACCTGACTTTAAATTCGCAATAATTTATTTACAATTACAATAAATAAAAAACATTTTTTGCTCCTCATTTTTTGTTTATCGCAGTATTCGCAGTTCTCATTTTGCCGATTTCGTAATACTTGAAACGTCACGCATTGGCGGTTACGTAAAATGTGAGGTTATAGTGTTGTTTTGTGATTAGATAATTTCAATGAAAATAACTACCCTCATCAAAAATATAATTATCGGGGTGCCCATTGGTGTTACAATTCTTGATACTGTCGGTTATGTAGCTCGTGTGGATGGAATTTCCATGCAACCTGCTCTGAATCCTCACCACAGCACAACAGATTATGTTTTTTTGAACAGGTGGTCTGTGAAGTCGTACGATATAAAAAGGGGCGACATAATATCGCTTATCTCTCCCAAGGACCCGACACAGAAGATCATAAAGCGAGTAGTAGGAATTCAAGGTTTTTATTTATCTAATAACTTGGTTTCTTTTGGCACAGAAATTTGGTTTTCCAGGTGATGTAGTGGCAACTCTTAGTTACAAATCAACAGTTGTTCGAGTTCCTGAAGGGCACTGTTGGGTGGAAGGTGACCATACTGGTCATTCCATGGACTCGAATAATTTTGGTCCAGTCTCTCTTGGCTTAGTTACAGCAAAAGCTTCGTGTATTGTATGGCCACCCTCAAGGTGGCAGATTATACAGTCCTTCTTGCCTGACTCGCGTGTACCTCTCAACCTCTCTTCTAAGTCGTTGTTATAGTTTTAAGTGCAAAATGCGTGCTATTTCACTAGTTAATCGTTTAGAGTTTCAATTTATGGGCAATGTTGCTAGAAACGCTGTTACTTTAGGGGATATTGACAATGATGGGTGTAATGAACTAATTATAGGGAATAACAAAGGGGAAGTCGCTATTTTTAAGGTTTGTCTCATCCATGATTCAGTATTTTTATATTAAAAACTGTCTTGGCAGGGTAAAGAAAAGATTAAAAAAATAACCGATCTCACATTTGTTAGTTGTGTGGCTGTTGGCGACATTTTTAATAAACAAAAGAACAGTTTGGTTATCATAACAGCCGATGGTTGGTGTTATATTTATGAAGTTCCAGATGATGGTATAAGTCTGAGTGAAGAAGTTGAAAAAGCTGATGAAGATATAAGCCAGGCTAGTTCAGCTAACGAAAAAATAACTAAAAATTATTATGTTTTGTTTAGGTTGATGGACAAGTACAATCAGGGGAGGTTTTAGAATATAGCACTGAGTCAAATCGGAGTCAAGGTGACAAAGATGAAAAACCGCAATTGGTCTGTGTACATATTCAGAGGATACCAGCAAATGCCAAGGTAAGCCTGTGAAAAAAGTACAATACAAATACAATTTGACGTTTTTTTGTTTTTTTTCTGATGAATTTGTGATTTTTTTTTATTAATGATTATCTCTGACTAGGAGCGTTTTTAATGTTATTACTTAATAGACTCTCTCAGCTTTGCACTGTTAATTTATTTAGTTCCAACTGATTCATTATTAGTTTGGAAATAATGTTGAGCTTTTAAGTTTCATTGAGTTGGGAAAAACTTACGACAAAACTTTCCTAACATTAGAAAAAATATTAAAAATCGAAATTTGCGCTCTGCCTTATGCAGTGAGTAGCAAAATTATTAAAATTAAAAAAGATCAATTTTTTTAAGGTACACTATTCTCAACTAAATATGAAAATTTTCACCTGACAGTATAGTTCTCGGCACTTTTAATGCTCAAATGATTAATAACTTCATTCGCTTCGTTTGTTTCAAAAACTTTATTTATTATTTTTATTACATATTTAGTAATAAATAATAATACAGGGTAGTACGAAAGGAAGTTTCTCATTTTAAACGAACGAAAGCAGATATTTATTCTTGAAAATAATGTCTATTAAATGTTTGCTATTTTTGTGTTCACAAATTGATTCTTTTTTAGTCTTCTTCTTCCATCAGATTAATTTTATTTTTAAAAACTGCAATATTCTCAACTAAATTTATTTTTTTTACCTAATCGTAGTACAGTTTGCACTTTTAATCTTCATATGATTAATTAGTTAATTTCTTTACTCGCTTTATTTATTTCTAAAACTCTATACAAAAAAAAGGATAACGGAAACGCTTTTTTTAGACTTAGGTAACCATATATCAAAAGTCCCCGAGGGTGGGGGGCGAGCTCGAGGAGGAGGAGGGGATTAAAGCTGTCTTTTTTTGGTTTTTGGCTTATATCTCGGGAACGGTCAGTCCTATCAATTTTTATCTTCTTCCAAAGTTTTTATTGTTTGTTGGTGGTGAATTCCAGAGATTTTGAGGCACTTTCATAATATTAATATTAATTTTATTTGTTAATTTTTTTGTTCATTCGTACTTGTATGCTGTGTCTTCTTTTCATTCCTTTTTTGAAACACATGCGTTACATTATGTGTTATTTAATTTATGTAAAAGGTTATTTTTACAGTAAATAAATTCATTATTATTACTTAAATAAATTAGTCAGATTATTTCTCGTTAATTTTCAAAGAATATTGTCCTGGGCGACATCGACAACGATGGAATGATCGAAATGATCTTAGGCCTTACAGACAGAGTTGTCCGTTCTTATAGATGGATTAATGAGCCTCACAAACCGTCTGAAATTAACACAGCTCACAATCCTGGTTAGAAAATTGATTTTCTCGTCTCTATCGTTGTTATTCTTTTAATTTTTTTTTTTAGAAAATTTACAATATTTTGGCAAGTTAATCGCTTTAAATAAGTGGGAATGTGCAAACCAAATCGGTTCAATCACACTCCATCACACTAGCGACGGAAAACCCTCTCTTCTAATTGCTCAACCTGGAGGAACTTTTATGAGGATTCGTTGTCAGCCCGATGATGGTGGCCAAGCTCAGGAAAATCTAGAATTAAGTGGTTCAAGTAGGTTAGTTAAATCAATTTTTTGGAGTTTTTCTGTATTAAATTATTCTGTATTAAAGTAATCCTAGTGATACGATGCCCGGTTCTGCCATAGACTACCAGTTCCTAGGTATTTCAAGAATGAGGAATCAAAACATATCAACTGAAATTTTGGGTGATTTCCAGTCGGGAAATTTGGAAAGTCAGAACGAAGATGCAAAAAAGTGTCCCTATGCCGTTGCCACTTTAGATGGGACGATAATGCTGGTTCAAGACGAAGTCATACTTTGGTAAGTTTCCTGTAGATTTGTTTGTATCGAATTAACTAAAGCACGAGTTAATTTAATTAATACCCTGTTCTCTACCTAAAAGGGCTTTAAATTTTCATAGACGAATACTTAATAATTGTGATACGGTTGACGGTATGTAAAATGTTTCGCGGAATCGATTGCCGCCAAAAATACACAAAATTAAATTAAATTTTTGGAGCTCGGATGCCGTGTTGAAGATATCGACCAATTTTTCTAAATTGTGTATTTCTGCGAAATTACGGAACAAAATTAAGGTTTCTTGAAGTACACGTATGTAAAATGTTGCGAGAAAACAGATCGCGTTTTGAAAATCGCGAAATCACCGATGATTTTATATATACAGGCTGATTCAAAAGACTCGGACCAACTCGCGCTACGCATAAAAATAGATTCAGATTTTTTTCCTCTAATGTTAAATATAGACAGACGATTGTTCTATTTGTGTTAAAGGGCTATTGCTGTCGACCATCAAATCTTTGCGTTGTGTAAACTGGACGTCACTGGTAACGGCATGGACGACATAGTTGTGTGTTCATGGGACGGCCAAACTTATATCCTTGATCAGGAGAAAAACTGTGTCAGATTTCATCTTGACGAATCAGTTCAAGCGTTTCATTGTGGACACTACAATCTGACAATCAATGATGATCCCGTTACTTGTCTAGTCTACATCACCTTCAAGAATACCGTATGATTAAAATAAGAGTAGGAATTTCGTTCTTCATTTTCGTACTTAGGTAATTGTTTATTACGACATACCGCTCAAAGAACTCAAGTGCAGAAAATACGAGCCTCCGCAAGGCTTATTGCGTGAATTGTACATGAAGAACGGAAGGACTGAGGAAGAGGCACAGGAGGTGGTTAAAAATTTAGACAAGAAAAAGAAGAGTCAACTGATACATCGTCTGTTATACAACGTGAAGAAATCATAATTGTTATTTTATTGGAAGTATACAAATATGTATTTAGAAATAAACTTTTTACAGAAAACATTAAGTCTATCTGTGTTTTTCGTTTGCTTAATTTAGGCCCTTAAATTAATTTCCTAACGATCACTGAACATTAGACAGATATTTTCGAACTAAGCTAGAGATATGTACATGGAATTATATAAAAATTATCAAATGATATTTCGATGAAGTACATTCCAACTGCCCATTTGGCACAATTATTTGACTAGTAAATATTAGAGCATTTCTTATTTAAGTGTGATAAATTCGTAAAATTTATTGTATTGGTCAAAACTATACAACTACTTGTACACTAACAATGTACAGAATGGTTTCCATCTAGGTAAGTATATACACAACTAATGATATGAAATCCCAAGTGTTGATTTCCAATAAGTTATTGCACGTTAGGATGAAGCATTCATCTTGAACCAAAGTTACAAAAATATCTCCTATTGCAATTTTGATTGATATTAGTGGATGAATCGAAGCGAATGTTTTTGTACACAAGACTGTGTCAAAATTTCAATAAGTTACATAGAGATTTGACTAAAAATTGCAATTCTCTTTACTTCTCCCGGCTGTTTCTTTTCATTTCCGCTCCCATCCGGAGTTATAGAACCAGGAGGACTCATCCCGGGATTTCCCCCAACTAGTTTCTAAGCCATTCTCCTGAAACAATCTTACTGAAATTACCAGAACCACTTGCAATTAACTTAAACTACCCCAAACTGCGAATGGCTCATTGTCGACGAACTCAGATAATCCATATTAGAATAATAAGGGTAATTGTTATAACAGTTTGTGGTTGAGTTAGTGGTGCTCAAGACCGGTTGCGAGGACGAACACCAAGACCTGTGTTGCTCCAAAGTAAAACTATCTATTGAGGCTGGCGACCAAATGCTCGAATTTGCAGAATTTGTGTAAGTTGCAGACGCAATCTGAAATTAAATTAATTCCAGATTATTTCACAACTGTTTGTTGGGAATCGCTGGTTTATTACCGTTGGTGAGCTGGTGCTTCCTGTAGATACGTGGAGTTGCGGCTTGATGTAGTTTGGACTGTCTCTAAGGTGTGGCGCTGCAGTGACGCTCGGTGAGCTCGCTGAAGAACTGAAATTATTGATGAGGAGACAGAACGAGAATTATTTTGTGGTTTTACCTCGTACTCGTGTTGTTGTTTATCGAAACTGGTGTTGGTGACGTTTTTGTTAAAATTGTAGCACTTTTGTTTTTTAATTTCGAGCTTTTTTCCACACTTTGTTGCTGGTTGTGCTGCTTTTGCTGTTGGCGGCACTTTGCCCGTCGATTCTTGAACCAGACCTGAATTTACATTATTATTATTTAATAAGGGCAAAATTAATTTCAAAATAAAGCAACTACTATGTTCAAAAAATTATAAGAAATATTATATCACTCGGAGTGTCAAGACTTTTGTCTTTGTTTTTTATTTTCGAAATTAGCTAACAGGTTTCAGACTTGTAGTCTTGATGTTGTTCAATATTGAACGAAACTAGTCGGCTTGAAACAATTTTTATTCTTATCAAATTCTTATCGTATGTTTGCAAGGGAACGTCAGTAATCAACACAGAAAATTACATAGAATTAGATATGAAGAGAGTATTAGCTGTTTCAGAACTATAAAAACGCCAACGTCGTATTTTACCAAATTATTTTTTTAAATAAAATAAGGTTGATAAAAATGTAAAATAGGTTTTAATGATTAGATCTCTCATTGAAACTATAAATTACAATAGCTATTCATTTTATGAAGTGCAGGAAAAATTTATAATAACTAATTTTGAGAGAAAATGCGACGTTGGCGTTTTTATAGTTTTGAGACAGTTAATAGGTCGGAGTAGAAATTATTTGGTGAAGTTGAGAAAAAAGTGTAATTTTTTATCTAATTTACTAATTTTCTTTTCGGTTTAATAAAATTTTGCAAGTTTTTTGTTTCAAATGCATGTTTAAGAGACAAAAGTTACTCCATTTTTAATTCAATTTAATAATTTTTTGGTATTTTTTAAGGAAATTTTGTAAAAGAATGGATTGTCGAACTGTAAAGTATTTATGACAAAATTAATAATATGTTTGACCCAATCGGGCGATTTTTTAGATTATTTGTATCAAAATTTTGCAAAATAATTGTATTTTTGGACCTAATATAACGTCGAAATTCTTTATCCAATTTTGTGATTTTTCAAACTTTCGCAAAATCTGAATTTTTAGCTCATAAATGCAGTGGCATATTTACCTACATATGCCCAGGGCGGCAGAATTTTAGGGGCGGCAAAACTATCTTTATTTTGATTAAAATAAATACCTAGTAAATACCTATACGAGTAGCATTTTTTAAAAGCTTCTGTTGACTCACAATGTTGTCTGCCTGTCGGTTATTTTTTCTGAGCCAAATTTGAAAGGGTTCCCGTTGTCCCACTGAATTGAAATTTTGCATACTTACTTACTCTGCGTGATGTAGTTCTATGTAGTTAAATATCCCCTAAAGGTGTTAAATGGGGTTTTAAAATTTTAGGTTATGTTTACAAAGGGGTTCTCGATTTGTACATACCGTAACTTATACCGACATATTAGCTGTTTCAAATCAATAAAAACGCCAACGTCGCATTTTCTCTTTAAATTAGCTGTTATAAATTATTCATGCACTTCAAAAAAATAATAGCTAATGTAATTTATTCTTTCAATGAGAGATCTAATCATTAATAACTATTTTACAATTTTATCAATCTTATTTAAAAAAATTATTTGGTAAAATGCGACGTTGGCGTTTTTATAGTTTTGAAATAGCTAATAGATGGTATGTTGGTCATTTGGACGTCACGGTAGATGCACAGTATAATAACAATAAATCTATGCAATAAATAAAGACTAAAAAGCAAAAAATAAAATTATTTAAAAGATGCACTAAAAAATAAAAAATAATGTATTTCAATCATATGAGAATATTTTTTCTTACAGGTTAAAATTCTAAAATTTATAAAAGCTTTGGAAGTTATAAAACTACGACATTACAGAATTACTTTGTTTAGTTGACAACTCCCAAAGCTTTTATAAATTTTGGAATTTTAACCTGTAAGAAAAAATATTCTCCTGTGATTGAAATACATTATTTTTTACTTTTTAGTGCATCTTTTAAATAAAAGCTTTTTTTTTAAACATTTTTTTATAATATTTTTATTAAATTAATTGATCATATTTTAATTTTTTGTTGTATTTTTTTACTTCGTAAGTTTTTAATTGTTTGGTTAATGAGTTTTAAGAAGTTTTTAAATAGTTTCAATTCATATTAGTATAGAAAATTCACGATGAGTAATAATAGAAAAAGCCTGAGTCGTATACACATTACAGAATAATGTCTTTGAAAAAAGTCACCGACAACGTAAGATTATAGAAAAAAATCGTAAAAATGACTACGTTTTTTGAAAAACAAAAAGTTTTAAATAAATACAGGCTGATTTTTTGATAATATTTACAAAATAAAGGAGATAAAAGCTATACTGACATTACAAAGAACTATTCCAGGTTTTTAAATTTAATTTTCAGAACTATCTTTCATTTTTAGAAAACTTGTGCTAGAACTGCGGATTTGCTGTTTTATTCAAATAAACTGTTAAGGAGTTACTATTACTGAATTTTAGAGAAAATTAACTGATAAAAGGAATAAAGTTAAAAGCAGATACAATTTACTGATTTGTTTTTATCAGATTCCATGCATACTCGAAAATTGATAGAATTTGTTTGATGTTAAGACAGATTTAGATTTAGCAGCTGATTTGAGGTGTCACAAGAAGGGTGTACCATTTAAAATTTTGAAGGGTAATTGGTATTATCTACAAGTGGGTCAAGTACTACAAATTTCTAAAGTAGGTACCACAAAAAATGTCCTTTTTTAGTTTGTAAATATTTTCTTATTTTCTGAATTAACCAACAGGTATTTTTTTTTAAGAAATGTCATCATAGTCAGGGGCGGCAAAATTAAGTAGACCAGGGCAGCAATGGACATAAATACGCCACTGCATGCATAAGTGTGTCTATAAGCACTCGAAATAAAAAAATAAAAACATGTTTTTAAATAACATCATGTTTGACCGTTTCTTTGATTTTTTGTGAAGTCTACCTTGGATTATCACAGCTAATGTCACACAACTTCTGGAGTATTTTTAGAGAATTATGTTGTACCAAAAACATAAACACTAAAACGAAAAAAATTGAAACCTAATTACTTTTTGGTTATAGACACAATTTTATCATTTTAAAACATTTAAGAAAACTAAAAATAGTGCCACAGAAATATTTACATTTAAAATAATGAATTTATTGCGAGTTTTAAGAAAAGTCCTTAACGTTGGGAGTTGGGGCATGTTTGCGCACCCCAAATTTTGTTTATTAGATTTTTTTTCGATATTTTCTGTGATCATTTTATGATTTCCTGAAAATTTTCTTGATTTCCCCAACTTTGTACACAGATTTTCTCTGCGTGTAGAGATTAGCTACAGAATTTGAAACTAACTATTATTTACGTATCCTTCACTCCTTTCGGAATTAATAATACACTAATAAATTACTGGTTAGTGATACGGCTTGCCCTAAAAAGCCCCCGTCGGCTTTAGGCAACCAAAACGGTGTATTGCACAACAAATTACTGTAATTGAGAAGGTATAAATGACAAATGGCTCGCAGTGGATTGTCATCCATAAAGAAACAAACACACGGGAGAGCAATTTGTCGCCTCGGGTCCAAACTGGGGTTCCCTTCCTAAAGGAACAATAGCCGTGGGCGAGTCGTGCTTATGCATTACACTCTATAGCTAATAAGTTAACGACTGGCTCTCAACAATCGTTACCATTCATTCTCAAATGGATCGCTTTCTAATGTGCTCCTTAGTGATTTATTATGACTTGGCATTGTGCATTTCGTTGTGCCCCTGCGTTTTGCGATTGTCATGTCGGTTAACGATTTTATTGTTGGCACACGTTCAAGATCACTTTCGGTAACCGGCACCCAAAATCGAATTCACTTTCTGTAGGTGGACTGATTACTATGTGTTGTTTTAAGAATACAGTAAAATAAAGTACAAGAAAATGTGTTTATTAATTTTTTTATATAAATGGATGCCCGTTGTGTGACATTACAACGATTGAATTATTATTAACAGATATCTACATTGAACAGAAATTCTGTTCTCGTTTGCAGTAATTGCAAGGATTCCTTTTGTTACAATGTGACACGAAGTTTATCGATTTTCAGATATAAAGCACAAGCTTTGGTATCACGTTCAGTTGCATTTCCTTACATACTACTGCGCTTTCAGGTACATGTTAAATTGGAGCGAAAAGGCAACAATATTTGTTTCTATGTTTCGAACTTCCACCTGCAGCTTCTTTGCAAAATAATGACATTTGCGTATATTCAAAAGCCTTTGAAAGGATTGCCTTAAGTGTTCATATCTAGTTTCTAATACAATTTTTCTCGCATAAATACAAATAAATACGAAATATAAAAAGTAATTTTTGTCACTTTGCATTTTTTGTTTCATTTTTCTCTTGGCCAGTCATAAAACTAACACTAACAATTTATTGCTTCCTATTTTTTTGTCATTCAGTATGTGAAGTAATTTTTTGTAGTGGTTAGTGGTATATCAAAAGCAAAAAAAACTGATTTAAATTAACTAAATTACAACTCTAAAAACCGTCGGTGATTGAATTTTGAGTCGCAAAAATTGGAGACTAAGAAATGCTTGACTACGACTACGTGTTAGCATTTTTTGATTTAATTTTTAATGAGTTTGAAAAAATGTAACGTAGTAAATGCTTTAAAACATGAAAAAAAATTACATCAAACAAGGCCGTGCTAGGTCCTTACAGTCTGGTTGCAGTTTAAAGTTAAAACCTTGGGTTATTTTTTTGCACGCACTTTTCGTCAAAATTGTCCAAAGAATCGAATTTGGTCGAAAGGGTGTTATTTTTACTTCTTATTTTTTTAAAGCAGATTTTATTAAAAGATAACGAAAGGTTATTTATTAAACTAAGAAAAAAAAACTCAATATTTTTCTCTTTTCCAGTAGTGGCACGTTATTTAACTAGATACGCGAATATTTTGAGGAGTTTCGTTAGTTTTACTTCTAGGTTTTGCCGTTTTCAGGCATTTTATCTAGTTTTTCAGAAACGCAATTATTTCGCAAAATGTCTAAAAAATCAGTCGAAAATCACTAAACTGCATCGAGAAGTATTTTATTTTGCCCGTTTTTGCACATTCTCAATCAGTCAATTTATTTAGTTCGTCAAAAAAATTACGGAAAAATCTTAAAATTAAAATTGAAGCAAAAATTTTTACATTTTTTTTTGGGAAATTTTTTAAACCTGGCTGAAAAATCAATAAATTGAATCAAAAATGATTTCAGTTTTCAGGATTCTTTTCTGAATTCAATAAAGCACTGACCACATTTTAAAAGACTTTCTCCCTTACAGTCCGAGTAGAAGAACGTATTTTTAAATAAGTTTCAAAAATGTTACTTAAAACGGCTGTAAAACGCTGAAGAAAATGGCTGTCGGATTTAAGACTAGTACAATGAGTATGGATTTTTTTAAACGTTTTTTAGGTATAAAGAACGTACAGGACAGTTTATGTGCGATTTTGTATGCCTTCACTACATTTTTATTTGTAGAAAAAAAAACAACAGAAAGCGTAAGTAAAAAACTTATAAGGAAACAAATTTAAAATTATTCGAAAGCGACACTGCGCTCCGTTTTATCATTGTTGCAGAGATTGAATTTGAAAACAAATTTATCACAATTGACGGTGTTTTATAAAAACTGAATAATAATATTTGAAATAATGATTACTTATTGCCTACTAAATTATCCAAGTATAAATTATCAAATAAAATAAATATATAACTATGCCGTTTAGTATTATTACTGTTGTCAATTCGAACAAAGTTAATGTGTTTTCTAAGAAGTCTGCAATAAAATAGATCCCTTGATATAAATTTTAGCTTTCCGAAATGTTTTCGTTTGTATATTCTATTCACCTGTCCATTTAACAGCGAGAGCAAAAAACCAAATTACCTGAACTCTGGATTCCGGCAGATTAATTTTGAGTGCGACTTCTTCTCTCATAAAAATGTCAGGATATCGCGTCTTTCCGAAGAGGGCCTCCAGGACGTCAAGTTGAGCCCTGGTGAAGGTCGTTCTCTCCCGACGCTGTTTTCGTTGATTACCTGCGCAAACACATGAATCAGGATTACCACCTCTAATCCTTCGCACTTATTAAAATGGCCCAAAAAGATATAAAACAGCCAGTTTTTGTAGACAATCGAAGAGCATTTTTTTTATATTCATCACAAAACTGCTCGGTGTCAGATTTGCGAAATCATTTTAAAATATGGATTTGCGGTGTGCGCAAAATACTGTATGAGCCTGTAAATCAATGATTAACGATAAAACAAAATAATGAAATTGAACAAATGTGGAATTTAACAAAAGCAAAATTGTTATGGAGGTCGGTTTGGATGTTTTAAATAATGGCATAAATGGGCACTTTGGTGCTCATTTGGTCGCAATAAATTTAAATAATTTACCTAAAATAACATATTCCACTCATAAAATGCAGATATTTTCGGATACCAAATATCATATAACCATTCAAACGGATTTTAAGGATTTATCATATTTATTTGCGAATAATCGCAAATAAAATTATTTTGTTTTATAACGAATCTCTTTGTTTTGTTTGTCCACCTATATAAATATACACATTTTACGTACTAATATTTTATTGTTTACATCCATTCGATACCGCAGTATTAAACAAATACCAACAAATATAATACGTTTCGGTTGGCTGTTACGCACTTTTACAATTCAATATATTATACATCTGTACAGAAATGTATTTTTATATTAAGAGCAAATTTAATCATTTACAAAGCGTTTTTTCGACGAACTTTTCGGATAAGACTTGTTTTCGAAAATCTGACAGGCGCTAATGTAAAAAAAACTTGAAACTCATTTATTGCTAAGAATTATCGATAAGAGCTAAATTATAAACCTCCTTAACACTAGATGCAGAAATTCTCAGAAAGTATATATAAATTTTTCTCGCAGTGGATTTTATCATCAAACATTGTGCCTTAAAAACTGAAATTTTGTTTAAAAAGCGCGATTTATTTTGAAAATATCAATTTAACAGCAAAAAGTACTTTATTTTATGAGGAAAAAATATGATCTAAATGAATGTAACGCATCAAAGATTTAACAATTTTTTGTACTTATTATTTTTTTCAAAATTTAATGCAACAATAGCAAATTCTTTTTATGTTTTTCTAAATAAAATTTTTCGGCACTACACCACATCATTTAACAACAAAGCTTATAGCTTATACCTGTAAGAAAATCTAATTTAGGTGCTTTTTAGTAATTACTTAGGCCGAAATGTAGCTTCAACTAGGAAGATTCATTTATTATGTTATTTCAAAATTAATCTCACACCATACGATTATCTTTCAAAATTTTCACATAGCGTTTAGTGTTATACAATTAAGCATTGCCCATAAACATTTTAAGAGAGAAATTTGTAACTACAGGGTGTTTCACATAACTTTACGAGGCCTGCGCCTAATGTACGCACCCAAATATACAAAAGTCACAAAACACTAGATACATAAAATTATCCATTTAATTATTTCATTTTTGGAAACCCATAATCTCTTCTAATCTCTTTATCTTAAACTCTAACTAAGTAAAAACGTTGCAATTTTTTGAAGGGGTGAACAAACTAGAGCAGACTGTCCAGTTTTTCAAATTGTGTAATCGAGTTTGTACCGGAATATGTATTGTTGGTGGCATTTTATGTGAAACATCCTGTATATACGCACTATATTATACCAACTAATACAATTGAAAACATCAAATTATTAATTAATTAAATAATCGAAATTTTATGACTTCTGGTGTCATATTTTGAGCAAAATGTTTTAAAAAAAATTGTTACCCCCAATATCTATAATTTTTATTTAAGTAATTTAAGCTTTGCGTGTTTTACAATGAGGTAAGAATAATTTTTCGCAGCGACTTAATTAAATTATTTTAATTAGAAGGAATTGGCCTATTGAATAGCGGACGCTTATTTTTGTGTAATTATTAGTTTTTGAGATAAATGGTAAAAATAGTTTTGTATTTTTACATACAAATACCCAAAGGAGCAACAATAATTTCGTTTTCGGCTGTTTTTAATAATATTTTTGCTAATCAAAAGTGAATTACTTGTAATAATTAGTCAAAGTTTTGGTCTATTGACAGTCTCTAATCATGGCATTAGGCCTAAGTTTAAGAGGTAATTTTTCTGAACTTTACTGAATGCTTACCATCATATTTTGTTAAGACAAATGTGTCTTTTGTTGCTTTAATACGACTGTTTTACTCTTTTGACATTTGTGGCATGATATTTACATTCTACCGTTTTACCCGCTTAGACTTAATTTTAAAATTGTAAATGATGCAACATGATGAAAACAAATTCGACACCATGGTGAAATCATCATGCAGACAAAAAAGAACATGGTTCCATGTTTCTAATTTAATTACCTGCTGGATATCCAGCCATGGACGAATGGAGGGAGTCTACTGGGAGTCCATGCAAGCCTAAACCTGGCACGGGGTAAGGGGCCGACTTTAAATAGGCCATACTTGAGGAACTTCCGCCGCAAGTGCTTCCAAAACCCGGAAATAATTCGCTGTCGGGGTTGCATCTGCAAGATGAATGAAATTGTTATTTAAGTCATTACCTGGTTATATTTTGTTAAAAGTAAGTAAGTTTGGAGAGAAAGGGCTCAGAGTGTCATTTTCTTTCGTAACAAAAGAAAAGGATTCAACAGTTCGCAGACAGCATGGTGCCAGAAAATCCCAGAAAGCAAGAATTGGTCACTAATGTAGAAAATACTGTTATTATCTGCGGCTTAAGTCGGCATCATACAAACATCTTACAAAAACTTTCTTAAATGTTTGTCTCGTTGGTCAATACACCTCCTCTAAAACGCTTCAAATACTCTTCTGGGCGATTAACTCAAAAAATTGGGTTTCATTCACGAGCGATGTTGCCGTAATTGTCATTAAACCGTACAAAGGAGTCAAGATGACACAAGATGCAGCTTTGTGCGGTGTTTTCCAGCTTGCTGATAGGTAATATCTATTACTCCCTTATGCCAATTAGAGCCGCTGTCGTTTTATGCGATTTAAATCTAGCCCGAAGTTTTTGATGTCGGAATCTACCCCCTGTGCCTTATTAGGGGTAAACAGAGGGTGGCAATCGAGTTAGGCATGACATGATCACTCCTGATAACGTTAATGATGGACCATTAGCCAGATTGCTGCAGAAAGAGTGGACGTCAATTACTTTGATGCTGTTCAATTTATTCCTTAATTAATCGTCAACTTACAAAAAAAGAAAGCTGTCAGATAAGCAATTTCGCTGCATAATTTATCTCTGAGACGTCCATACGTTAAACCACTTATCGTTCAAGTGTTATTGTCTATTTGTGAATGCAAAGGGTACAATTTTGAAATTCTCACCAGGGCCCTCACGAGAAAACATTGGCTCCCTAGACGTAGTTGTTTAAAATGTATTTTAATCTGTTTTAATCTGGCAAGGCATGACGTTCCTTTTGTATTTTAGGATTATGTCGTCGCTAACGCCTCTTCTTGGGTCAAGGTGTCAAAGAAACCTGACGCTTGTATCAAGGACAATAAAGTCCATCTTGTTGGAAGTTGTAATCGAACACCCGAATTTTTGATGACAATTTTTTAGATTCTTAAGCCTCATTTATATCTTATCTCGGATTGACAAGTTCTGTTTAGTGATTTTTCTGATATTTGGGGGATGCTAAGCGGGTTATTTGGGTTTTAAATGTGCCTCAACCTTTCAACGACGCTTCACGTGTTGATGGAAATAAGCAAAAAGTATAAAAAACTTCAGTAATCCGTGGGCAGATTTGTGGTAATATTTTTTTAATAATGCTTGTTTTTCCATTTTTTACGATAAATAGTGGAATTTTCAAGTTTCACATTTGTTGAGGTCCCCTATAAGATTTCGTTTTTTTGAAAATTTTAGTTTGTTTCTTGTAAGTGAAAAGGTGGCATTGTGCTAATAATGGCTTAGTTCGCCACAATCGCTCATATGTGCCCTTAATTTGTTACCAAAATAATGATCGTTGCAATAGGCAACAAACGCTTTGCGTAAGTCCCTCATTATTCAATAAGGATCACTCCATTTAATCCACCGGTGATCATTACAAGAATAAAAGCATGCACGTGTTCACCTTTTACATTGATCGGATGCTCTCAAAACGTTTTGGAATCATCTTTTGCAACTATGACGACGAGTACCCACCTCCACCTGCAATTTACCGATAGACAAAAATGCAAATCCTCTTTCCTCTGTAATTGTTTAGATAGGGGAGGATATCTGATAATGCCTGCACCGGACCATAAAGTTTAGCACGAATGTGTCTTATTTATTCCAGGGACATGTCGGTCGTTAAATTAATAAAATCCCTGTGTAAAAATGCGTTGCGTGAATTGGGGTCAGACACAGCCTTTTACGGTTGTTATCTCAAGACTCCAGTAGCAATGTAGCCGTGATGGCCATCGAAAGCCCGAGTGCAAACCCAGATAAGAGCTGAAGTGGCTGTGAAGAGGGGTTTGTCCCTTCAATCAACCCCACAACTAGACAACTCTATTAGAGGAGCACACGACTTTATGTTTATTGTTTTACAGTGGGAAATTTACACCTCGTGCTGTTGCTGAAGTGTGTCATTTAATTATCGAAGGGCGAATCATCGAAACAAGTCGCACTGACACAAAACTATTCCAATGAAAACAAAAATCAAAAATTGAAACTTACCCAGCAGTGAGGCTGTTTGACCACATCTACTTTGGTCCCTGAAACAAAAACCATAATCAGTTTTGGTTGTATGATACGAGGGTAGTTCAAAAATTATTGTTTTTGACTTGGAAGGGTGATATTTTTTATTTTATAGCGATTGTGATTGATCACAAAGTTCATAAAAGTTTTTTAATCAAAAGAAACTTTCCATTGAAGCTTCTTGGATGCAATAAATGAGCTGTACCTGTAGGCTTGTGATAACTACTAACTCCTACTTAATTTACTTATGAACAAAGTGCTTAATCGACGTAAATAACATCTTCCTGTCGATATTGTGGTAAAACCGTGTTGCATTCCTCCTCTTTTTGCACTTCCACTTTATCGAGCAGTGAGTCAAAGCACACTTGATGTTTACACAGAAACTTCATAACGCTCACTTGATTTTACAAAAACGTTTTTAAACATCTGTAAGTTGAATTAAAGGGAGAGGAGCGAACGCACTGAAACGTACAAGAATGAGACGGTCTTTATTTTGTGTTTTGTGCAATGTCGATCAGATATTAGTACGGATATTGGTTTTGAAGTTTACATTCCTTTTAATGAGTCCTGTATGGGAAGTTTATTCAACTGTGAGTAGTATTGCTCTTGATTCTTTTACAAAAAGCTCCTCAAAGTTGCCGCTACAAAAGTTAAGAAGGATGTTCTATTGAACAGTTTAACAAGTTTGGCCAATTTTCTAATTTCCATCATACGTAGGAAGATTGATGTTTCAGGAACGGTTATTACAATTTCTCCATAAAAAGGCCATAGCTGAAGTATCTGTTATTAAATCACCCGCTGGCAATTGGGGTGCTTATTTCAAAACTTAATATCTACAAATCCTTTATACTCGTGTGGTTTTACAAGTGCTATGTTCACTTTGGGTGCTGCTATTAAATTTTCAATGAACATACGCGCAAGTACGTTCTTATTACATTTGCAATATAAGACTGAAATTTCAATACGAGATGCTTAGAATTTCTCCTAAAAGACATTTCTATCAAAATGTGCATTCATGATGTATTTGCGAAAGGCTTTACAATGTAAAAACAATAAAAAAACAGATGATAAATTTTAAACAATGCTAATTCTCATGATGATGGTCATTTTTTAATCTAAATGACATTTTTATCTAATGTAAATCAATAACTTCTTTGTGGCGCTAATTGTGAATGAGCAAAATTATTGCGTTAGTTGTGACTAATATTAGGCCGTAATTTCTGCTTCGCTTATGGTTTAGATTACAGAATTGCAGGAAATAGCTGTTTTCTGTCATTTTTGGAAAATTTGAAAAGCAAAAAAATGTGGAGGAGGAATAATTTTGTAATCGTCGCTAAGACTGAAAAATAATTTTTATCTTTATAAATTTGGTATAATTATTGTCTTATCTATTCCAGCACTTTGCGCATTTGTCTGTTCATTTATTAAACACTTTGTTTTCGAATCTCCTGATACGTTTTCAGCTGAAGTGATAAACCCCCAATTTGGGATTTTAAAAGCTTGCGTAGGTAGAATCTCTCGCCAAGATCTTATCGGTGTCAGAACATTTGTGCAAATCCGGGGAACGTCGCAAGTTTACACCAATTTCACGGTGGTTTGAATTTGGAAGCTCAGTCGAGTGGAAGTCTTTCTAAAGACCATATAATGACCGTGGTGATTTTTTCAACTTTTTTTGAAATAGTAAGGTCTAGACCGAACTGATTTGATGTGTAAAATATGCAAAAGTACTCACTCATTAATTGTTCTTGTTAAGGTAAGGCCGTCGGAGCGAATATTTATTGCAGCTATGTCGTAGTTTATTATGTCAGGAAGTGGAAGATTAAGACAAACTAGTAACTGAAACCGGTGAATGTGAAAGAAGATCACTTTAACGCACTCACTGTAGAATATTCCTATAAACACTCCAATATTTTTATCACTTGGTGTAACAAGCGAAACAACTATCATTAGCGAGTCGTAAAAGATCCGCACTTTTTTTTACTTTAAATGATTTGCACCAAGTTGCGTTCACAGGAGAAGACGGCGGTGAACTGAATTACCGCACAGCTACTCCGAAACGGCACTACTAAATCCAATATAATCATAATATAATGATAATACTCTTTACGGGATCCGTGGATTTACTAGCAGCTAACTAATCGTCTTATGTGTGAATTTTGCCTCTTTTTCTAATCCGATTCAGGCATTAGACCAAGCGGAACAACGTCACGTTGTGATGATGGCCAACATTGGCCAATATTTCACGACTGAAACCTACCACAACCTAAAACAATGATCTACGACTAAATAAACTAATTTCAGGAAAATATATAACTTATGAATCTTAATCGGCAGTTTTGTAACTTATTGATAATAATAATTGCTAATTTTTATGTGATAATCTGGATTAGTTAAAGTTAACCAACATGAATTAATTTCAATAATAATGTAATTTAAGTTAACGCTGGAGATGTGAACCCAACGTCAGATTTTTGTCTTTCTTTCTTTCTCTCATATAAATGTTCTTTTCAGTGCATAATATGATTTTGCCGCCGCTAAAATTCTCTCTTCTATTTTTTTTTTGGAAGACAGTGCGACTAATAATAATAAACATGCTGAATACGTAGGCAACAAAATATCAAAAAATACTTTTCTCTTAAGATTCTTTAGCCACTCCTTACCTCTCTCAACAACCAGAACTGCATACTTTTCTTTAATTCATTCACACTTGGAATACGCAATTCTGGCATGGGGTCACTCCTCTTGCCTATTCGATCTATTTAAAATACAACGCAGAGCTGTTAGGCTATTAGTAAACCTAGGCTATCGAGATGACTGTCGCCATATTTTTGAAGAGTTAGGTATTCTTACACTGCCCTCTGTTTATATTTACAAATGTTTAGAATATCTGTTGAGTAACTTTGATCACTATACCACATTGACTTCACTGCACAATTACAATACTAGGACTAAAAATATATGCATAAATTACCTAAGATTAAATAAATTAAAAAATGTTGTAAATTATTACTGTATCAAGTTTTATAATGTACCTCCACCCGAGTTTCAATGTTAACGTGGAAAGGCTTTCTTTAAAGATATAAAGAAATTTCTTATCAACCAATCTTTCTATAGCATAGGTGAATACTTAAATTACAAATTTAATTAATTATATTTATGTATACCTTCTTTATTTGACATGTGCAAACCTGTATGGTGTTCGTATTAATAAAGATATTTTATGTTATGTTATTATATGCGGACGTTTCAGCTACAAATTAAATAAACTTGTAGCTGATGATGATTCTGTGGTAGGTATCAAAACTTCCAAATGTACAAATTATTGTTAATAAAAGATCTGTAAGCCGAATTCCTACAATATCCTACAATATGTAACGTTTTGCTAGCATTTATGTTTTCTTCAGATAACGCAAGATATGTTTTCAAAAACGGTAAATAACATAGGTGATTCGAAAATCTCGTGTAGGAAATGATTACAATCTCAAAACGTTTTTTCATCGTGAATAGAATAAAAAAACAGAAATTAGAGATTTATTATCGTAGCTGTGATGTTTCTAAAAGTGCACGTATGTATAATTCGGAAATTAAGCGAAATTTGAGGCAATGGATCGTGTTGATATTTTCTATTATTTTCTATCGTGTTGATATTTTTCTATTTCTATTATTATTCTACAACGATCAAGAATGTTTTTTTTTTAGTTGGTAACTGCTTTCAAATTGCTCCAAATTGCTTGCAAATTAAAATTGTAATGTTAACTTACAGATTCACTCAATTGGAAACAGTTAAATGAATGTTAATAGGTGAAGTTGAAAAATTGTATAATGGGTTACTGAATTACTTATACCAACTTTTTTATCAGTGTTTTATTTTTATCGCCTTACTAGAAGTACCTAGTACAATTAATGTTTTACTGACATGTGTAGAAATAAAAACAAATAGAACTTATGGTTGGTATTTTTCTAAAAAATAATTTAAGTTAAAATGGAATGAAAAATTTGAAATTACGAGTAGATTTAGGACAGAATTTTGTTCATTGTGTGAGTACGGAAAACATCGTTTTACATTTTTTTATATTAATGTTTAACTTTTGTATTGGAATTTTTCGTCTAAATGTTATCAACGTGTCTAAATATCACTTGGAAGGTTTTTTTAACCATTGAATTGCTTTCAAATTTTCAAAAAATTTTGTACGAACTTTTTACTGTCATTATCGCAAATTCACGATTGTCAGATTCTTTTGAATCACGTAGATAAGAATAATTTAAAAACCGATGTACAATAAATTGCCATTTCTGAAGTAAATAGGTAAAAGATTTATAGTGTCCCAAAATTTATACAAGAAGTAATTTTCATAGAAAACACAGGTGTTTGATCTAAATTGGTGGCGTTTTGTGTTGAAGGACTTAAAAGACGATCAGGGTAACTAGGATCCCTAATCGATACAGTCTTCCTGAATATTTTAATTATTCTCTTCACATTAGTTGATAAAATTAATTTCTAACCCTGGACTCTCAGCTATCACGTTGTAGGTATTTGTTTTACACAAAAATGGCTCAATATTCAAATCTTGCGTTTATTTTGGGACATCTTTTTTTTTCCAAAAATTTTGTTTTTTTTTCTATTGTGTTACAAAAGTCTTCTATAAGTAAGAAATCCTCATTATTATTTTTCAACTTTTCACTCTCCTATATAGTTGAAGGTATTAAAGGTGTCGCATAAATATCGTAAACTCTTGTAATCAATAATCATATATCAGTGGTGTAGACATAAACTATGTAAAATATATGTACATATTATGTGTAATAAGGTGTGTAACTTTTTTTAAACATGACTATACGGAGCAAATTTAATCGATTAACAAATGTACTAGTGTAACTACTATACTATTTGAATATGAAATAGGTACTCATTGAATAAATGCTTTCATAAATAATTATTTAACTGTAATGTAACAAAGATTTAAAGTCAATTAATTTGAACAGTTTTCAGTTTCACAATAATGATAATGTGTTCATTGTTATTGAATGTATTGTTAAAAATCGAGGTTCTGTTTTTGTAATTATTGAATAAAGAAAGAAATGTCCCGACGGGACTAGTTGCTGGTCTCAGCAACCCTTAATTTCAGTAAAATAAAATATTATCAACGATAGTAATATAACTAATATAAGGTTACTCTTAGAAATGTATTAGTCAGTATTGTGTAAAATAAGTCTAAATATAAATTGTAAAAACGAATGGTCTATTTGCCAATGAATTGGGTAATGGAATGGATATTTCATGAAGTAAAAAATGAGTCCGTATGCGTGTGAGTGATGCTAAGTAGAAGTTAATTGGTGAAAAATAAAAAGGATGGGGATCATGAAATGATGACGGCGAACCCGTATAAACAAACCAAAACAATATACTAAAAATAATCCGCATTAATCAAATCGGATTAAAATAAAAACGGAATTAAAAGCGCAAATCGCGTCATGGAGCGGCTCGTGTTCGTGGAAGAAGCGTCCGCGTCCCTGTCCTCTATCCGAAGAAGTACGTTTTGAGTGAAAACTCACCTTTGGGAAAAAAAGAGGTGCAAAGAAACAGATGAGAATATCGGTGCACAACGTAAGTCAATATATATCACTCCATCTATTTGTTCACTTAGTCAAACACAATGCGGAGTTAAGCCGAGGTACTTAGTGTAGATAAAACCCGAGTTTAGCGCAAATCGGTTTACAGTGGATTCCTAACTATATACACGCTCCTAATACGAAAGCTGTATTAAATAAGTAGAATTGATCCTCACTTTTCGTGGCTGAGGACACGCCCCACGCCCCGCAAGCGCGTCGGGGAAGCTCGGTGGCAAAGCGCGATGCACCGCAGGAACGGCGTAGCGGCCGTCCACCGCGTCGTCTACGGCGGCCTACGATCGGGATCTTCCGGACCCAAAGCTCATAAGCTCAAAGCCACCACATACGACGAACAATCACCTGCAGCTTAATCGATACGGGAACAA
This sequence comes from Tribolium freemani, assembly GCA_939628115.1. NCBI lineage: Eukaryota > Metazoa > Arthropoda > Insecta > Coleoptera > Tenebrionidae > Tribolium > Tribolium freemani. Next base: position 8,838,645 of record OW626785.1, on the reverse strand, counting down.
ACAAACATCATATCTTACACAAAAACACACCCCCTCACAACTTTTAACCTATTTATGATAATTTATTTTTCAAATTTTTTTGACTCAAAATTTATGATTACTACTTGTATTTTTAGCTCAAAAAGCTCGTTTATTATTATGTTTTTTGAATAATTTTGTAAACGTCTATAAACGAAACACTGTTTATGTTGTTTAAATTTTGAAGGCACGAATAAAGCTCTATACAAAGCTAAATCGTCATTACCTGTTTTCTGTACAACTGAAGAGTATCAAAAAATTTAGTTGATTCGCTGAGTAGAACAAAGAAACGTTTTTTTTTCAACATTAAGCCGTTTTAACCCTGAAATAGAAACTTAAACACTTAACATAAATTAACAATTTTTTTTGTCTGTGTGAAATTGCTGTGAAAGAATATTGGATTTCGATGGAGGATTAAGAAGGCTTAGTGTAAAATGTTTTTTTTATTTTCTTAACAATTTGTTGCTTGTATTCACTTGTAACATATAGTACTTATCGAAGACAAATTTTTTAATTTAAAATTACGAGGACAATAATAATTTATAAGTGATTTTGGCAATTTGTGTTCTACACCTTTTATACTTTTACTAAATTATTGGTAAACGAAAACTTTTTAAATTGGTAGAATTACAGTCATACAGGCTGTTTTGTCTAAACCCCACATTAGAAGTATTGGGAGTTCTAATAATCATAGTCATCTGAAAATTTGTGTACAACCATAATATTTTAGGTCCTGCTCAATGAAAATATTCTCAAGATAGCAGCACTTCTGGTTATACCGGAAGTAGCTATTTTAAATGGAATGCTATACTTTTTTATGCGTTTTTGAATTACTAGAATTATTTTAAGGTAGTTTTTGTAAGCTGTTCCTATACCTAAATTTAGCCGTTTACGAAATATTTATGGTGTCTTAAATTTTTTTGGATTTGCACCTTCCAGTTCAAAAATCGATAACTCTGCGATTTTTAAAAATTTGGAAATATTTTTGAGCTCATTTGAAAGAGGAAGCCTAGATCTTTCCATTGGTGTTTTCAAATATCTAAAAAAGAATAACAAACTCCAAATTTTTAAAATTAAGTTTGCAAAACTTTAAGCACCCATAACTCACTTTTTTCAAATGAAATGATAAAAGTTTTATTTCACTAGATGGTAGAGAATTTAATTCTGCTTCGATCAGTGTTAACATTCCCTATACTTATGCTTAATAGTTTTCAAGTTACAATACCTTTTTGTTGGGATTGAGAAATTCATTAGCCATAGGCCTTTTCTCATAGGTTGCCATGGAAACGAATGAAAAAAGGTGAGAAATTAAAGTTTTTCACACCAACACCCATTGGATTTATTTTGTTTTCACAGTCTGATAACACAATTTTGAACAGAGTTTGTCGTTTAAGTTTAATCAGAAATGTTTTTATGGCAAACTATGCAAAAATAGCTGTGGTTAGTAAGAAATTTCCTACAATAACAAAAAAACCAACATAACTTGAAAATTATCACAGATAGGTATAGGGAATGCTAATACAGATAGATGCAGAAAAAAATTCTTCTCCATCTAGTAGAATAAAAATTGGGACATCCCATTTGAAAAAATTAAGTTTTGGGTACTTGAAGTTGTCCAAACTTAACCTTAAAATTTTTGGGTTTATTAACTTCAATTCCAATTTTGATCACACTGAACAACAGATATAGGATTCTCTTAATTTTGATCACACTGAACAACAGATATAGGCTTTCTCTTTCAATTCTCCAAACATGATTTCGAAATCTCTAAAACTAAGCGAGTTACCGATTTTTTAAGGGACAGGTGCAAATTCAAAAATTTTCAAAAATCCTAAATATCTCGAAAACGGTTAAACTTGGGTATAGGGAAAGCTGATAAAAACTCTCTTAAAATAACTCAACTAATCCAAAAACGCAGTGAAAAATATAGCTTTCCATTTAAAAGAAGAAAGTTAATAGCGACTTCCGGTATAACCGGAAGTGCTGCCATTTTGAAAATATTTTCATTGACCATAACTCAATGGATTATGCCTGAGTACCAACTCTCAGATAAATATCTTTATTAGAACTTTCATTACTTCTAATGTGGGGTTTAGACGGAACAACCTGTATTTGTGGTATTTTTTACACAGTGCAATGTAAATAATTCCTATAATTCCTGTACTTTACATCGTAATTTACAACCTATAGAAGTGGGATTTGTCAGTCATTACTGAAAAATGAGACACGAACTTACAGATTTTTTTTTAATACTGTTTTAACAAGATTAATCTGATATTTGCTACCGGTAATTTTAAAAAAAGTACCTAAAAATCTTAGGTATTGTCGAATACCAATTGCTTTATTAAGGGCGGTTTACAATCGTCAGATAAATATATTCCGGGTTCTGTGGGCAAATATGGAAAAATACACTTTTGCAACAATTATTCTAGTTATGCAGGCTGTCAGTTGTAGATCCAAATCTGCAATTGTTAGAAAATTTCAAAATTAATCCACGATTGCATATTTCTGAGTACTGCCAACTTTATCTTGGCAGTTTTGCTAAAATTTCATTATGAAGTATTATTATTTAAAAGATGAAAAACCAAACGCAGTACCTACTAAGTGAAAGTGTAATTGGTGTTTTTGAAAGAAAAGCAGAAAATTTCAGTAATAGACTACAATTAATTCACACTGACTAACTACACCACTAATAACTTATCCGGAGATTATGAGAGAATTGTAACAGAAATTTTCTTACATTTCTCTTTTATCTGTTATGCTAATTTATGGGAAAACTATAAAATTACGACAAAAAATGTACTTCAAATTAACGACAACAGAAACGATAGAAAAGTACAAATTAAGGAAAGTATTAACTTTATTACACTTTGTACACCCTTATAATTAAAATAAAATAACAAATACAAATATAAGGGTAAAAATAGTAAAAAAATTTACGAATTTTAAATAAATGATATGTGGCAACGTTGTCTAATAATCGTGATTGCAATAGAATTTGATTAACAATAAAAATGAATTATTTTTTAAACGGTTTCCTAGGAATATACCCAGTGTTAGCACATCTAAAAATTTTGATTTTTTGATCAGTTTTAATTTTTTTTAATTTAAAAAACTGTTATAGACTGATTGTAAATTTAAAAATAACTGTTCATCATTGTGTTTGGGAACAATTATTTTGTGTGAAACATAAAGACATTAAAAAACAATTAAAACTGAAGAAGTTAACAAAATAAGTTTGAAGCTGAAGATTTTTTAAAAATACCTGTGTCTTTAGGAATTTTTTTTTTAACATTTTTCCCCTAAACTATACATGCTTCCTTAACAACGTACCACTGGATCGATGCGCCAGTTTTTGAGCACCCTGTATATTGTAATAATTCTTTCAATGGAAAACGAATATCTACAGATTAGTTGACAGACACACTGACCATATTTATTTCATGTTTTATTATTTTTGTTTTGTTACTTATGAAATTTTAATGTCGTTTATTGTCTTACTCTGTCGTGCATTCTTTTTTCTGTCGATTTCTGAAATATTTGGTTTGCTGTGGGGTTACCTAATAATTTTTGTCTTGCAAACATTGGCTTGGATAAAACGTGAATTTAGATTATTTTATAGGCGCCTTTTTGTCGTGCAGAAGACCTATTTTATCTTGCTTTTACAGTTAAATGATTGATTTCTGAAAACTGAAATTTTGGATACAAAACATAAAGAAATACAGTGGTTTAGAAAAATTACATGAGTAGGTAATATTGGATATTGCTTATTTTTCTTTTTTTATTTATTGTATTGTATTTTTCTTATTAAGTATAGCACAGATTTGAATACCTACAGCATAGGTAGGTACAAAAAAGAAGATTGTTTGTTAAGAAATAGAGAAATACGTTTAATAGGTACCTATGTATCTATGTTACTATAGTATTATAAAGTGGCTGAATGAAAATTTGGTAAAGAATAGGACTGACATTTACTCTTAAAATTAAAATTACATTTAAAAGTTATAGCTTAATTATTAACTATCTAAATTTTGATCGTAAATATAAAAACTAAAATTTCAGTTATGACACTTTTACTTATAAGGTGGATTTTTCAAGTAAACTCCGAATAAGTTATTCGTGATTTAATTATCATAGTCACAATTGTTTGAACAATGTAATTTGCAAAATTTATTCTCATCACGATAAAGTTATCGGACGATTGTATAAAAGCGGTCATTAATCTTCTCTCTGATAAATCCATACTATGCAAAAAGAGTTATTTACTAGCAATGGGTAACATCTATAACAATTCTTCTAAAATAATAGGTTTAATATCAAATTACCTGAACACCTATACCTGTTTCTGAAGATTAAAAAAATTGACATACATTTATTACCCTATACACTTATTACAAGTACGTTGAAGATCATTTATTGCAATATAATTCAATTTGTTATTGAAAATGGCCAAGTTTAAGTACATCATAAAGGTTTTCAAAACTGAAGCAGTTTCTCTAATTTAATTATATGCTTTCATGGCATGTTAATGGCAATACTCGTGAAATGTGGGTCATAAAATACAAAATCACCTCTTCTCATAAATGTCACATGTCGCATGTTGGAGAAGTCTTTATTGCATTTGGGGCGTACAAAATTATAACAAGTCTTAATTTGTGGACTCACATACATATTAGCAGTTTCAAATCTATAAAAATGCCAACGTCGCATTTTCTCTCAAAATTATAAATTATTCATGCACTTTAAAAAATTAATAGCTAATGTAATTTAGAGTTTTAATGAGAGATCTTATCATTAGTAACTATTTTACATTTTTATCAATCTTATTTAAAAAAAATATTTGGTGAAATGCCGTTTTTATAGTTTTGAAACAGCTAATACATAACACAAATTAAAAATGGTCGCAGGTCCATAAAATTTCTCTCTTTGAAGCATCCAGTTTTATACGAGACCATTTCGGAGAAAACACTGTTTCCCTCACCCTACGTCCTGTCAGCAGTAAATACTCATCTTCACTTGCTCATGAAAGACTTGCTCAGGAAACGCACCTCTAGGGAAATGCATTCGAAAAATTACCAAGCTTTGCTTGGGCGTCTGTAGTGTTGGAAAATTGAAAACACCCCACCTGCACTATCCCCACCTAGATGGAAAAGTTTGTAGTCCAATGAAATGCTCCTGAAAGTACAGGCTCATCTTCTGCTGAGGAAAATGTTGATAGTCGTATAATAATAATATGAGTGTATTATCATTGTTTATGAGAGGTGTGCTTTACACATGTCAAGGCTCAGGATAACGGGATGTTTTTATTGCTTTATAACAAAAATGGGGAAAAGCTGGGTAAAAACATGCAAGAGATTGCTTAAATAAAATGCGACTTATTTTTGTTTTGAGACAAATTCTGATGAGAATAAGTTGGGAAAGTCGTTATAAAAACTCTTAAGGATATTTTACACGTTCAAGCTACTTAAGCGAATTGAACGTAATCAATCTCAAAATCACCAATTGATCGATCCTATTATAAACACGTCTATTACGAAGAGAGAAAAACGTGGTAGAGCAACCTCTCCATGCATTCGGGTCCTGCTGGAAGCTGAAACATCTCGCTTTGACCCGCCCTCTTTTGTCTCAACGCCTACTAGATGTGGCGCTTGCGTGGCCACGTGACCTCCGATCGTCCAATACACGGTGGATCCTCCAAATCAATTCCCTTGCCCTGATAGCAATGAGTTGGATAAAGACCGGATACGAAGGAGAAGAGGATTGCGACAAGAATACTGAACAGTTTCAGTGGGCTGTTGAAAATATTCAAAGATTTTCGAGTCAAGTTCACTTGAGTTCGATTATGGCGTTTTGGCCGCTGTCAAATGTACGTAATCTGTATTGATTTGTACTTCTATGCATTCATTTAGAATGGGAGGCCTATTACAGCCTCTGTTTACGTACACGGGGGAAAGAACGAGAGAGGAGGATCTGAATTGGTTTTTCAGTCTGTTTTGTACAAAAAGAATATTTAAAACCTACAAAAATCTTTAACATACAGACGGCAAACCATAAAAAATTGAAATTATAAATCGGTAACATGCATTATTTTATAATTTTTTAAATGTTTTTGTAATTATCTATTTTAGATCGATATTTAACTTTTTGTTTTCGTTTTCCTAAAATTTGCCATCAACAGAATTTTTAAATTGTTTTAAATTTTGATTTTTTATAGACGGACTTCCTTAAGTCAAAATTTTGGTAAAAAATTGAAGTTTTATTAAAAAATTACGGTTATGGTTTATATTGAAATTTTGATTTTGTTTACTTCTTTTAAACGTGTTATTTTCGCTTACCTGTTACCTGAGGACAGATATACGTATCATTAAGGACCTGGTTTCTAAAGTCGAAATTCATTGCTTAATAACAGAAACATCAATACCTGAGTATACAATTTTATGGGGAAAAATAAGCTTTTGATACAAAAATTTTTATAAAAAAGGCGTTTATAGAAAAAAAAGTTATTCGCCGAAAGATATGAACAGGTATCTACATAGTAAAAAATTTTCTGGTGTTATTCACACTAGAATGACACTAATGTAGTGGTTCCCTAGAGGAGCAGACTCTAGAGTGTAATATTTTCTAGTGTAAATTAACTTTTTTGTATATGTACTTTAACTAAATTAAACTAGTGTAATAATCATATTTTATAAATATTTTACACACTTAACTAAACGTTCTAATGTACTTTCTGAGTGTACAAAGCATTGAATTCTAGTGTGGTTACAGTGTGAAAATGGTTTAACATAAAGGCATGTTTATTAAAAAAAATACAAATGCACAAAAAAAATAAAAATAAATTCAAACTATGAGTACCTACATACCTATTTAACAAAAATATGTTTAGGAAAATCAGTAGAACCGTAAGATTGTTTTTACTTATATTATAGTTTTTCATATTTAAGCAACGTTAAATCAACACAATTATTATTTATTATTTTGACGGATCTGTTACTTTGACGGCATTCACAATTTAAATTAAGCGGCACTTTACGTTTAAATTTCATAGGTAACTTGATAAACAACCATTTTTGAACACATTGTATTATGTTGTGCTATCTATCTATTATGAAGGTTTACTTTTTTGTAATTTATTTGAAATGAGCTTAAAGTTGGAGCAAGTTCTAAATTCTAAGTTCAAAATTGGTACGTTAAATTTATTTTTCAAATGCTGTTCAACATGACTCCTTATACTTAGGTAATTGGCGTCTGACTCATTCGTGCTTATTCTGCATTTTCGACACTTTTTTTAGTAAAAATTGGATAATGTCCAACAAACCTACTTTGTAAGGTACTCGTACTATAAGTATAAATTATTTGGATAATGGTGGCAACATAAAAACTGTTTTTCACGTGCATGCGAGTAGATATTACTAAATATAAAAATAAATTTTAATACGTCATAATAAAAATAAAACAACTGTGGGTTGGCTTAAAGTTTTTTTAATTTTGCTGATGACTTGTATGTGATGTCAAAATTTCTGTATGCATGTATGTGTTACATTTATTATGGACGATAATGAAATGAAATTGCCAGCATCCATTCAACGCACGTCTCGACATGGCTCTCCAGCCTCCAACATTCAAGCCACAATAACATTACGTTAATCCTCCAAATGTATGCACTTGCTGCACTATTCGTTATGCACATTGCCGCATTTATAGAAATTGCCATAGGTCTGAAATATGTGCACTCTATGCTCAAAACCATTAGTTTTCAGAGCATTGTATTCTTTAATGTCGGTTTTCCATTGAGGCGTTCCTGCTTCTTGAGGTCTTTTCGACGATATATCGGCGCGACATGACTACGTGCCACACTCAAAAGAGAAATGCGACACATCTGGTTCAAGAAATCTTTTACTTTGTGGCAGAGACTGCAATTTTGCATTGTGTATGAGAATGAGAAGTGTGTTTCCGAAAAAAAAAACATTTGAGCATTTTTATAGCATGGTTGGCAACCCTCATCCATTCAGTGACAATTTAGTTGGTAAACAACTGGTGAATTAGCAAAGAAATGCGAAAAACACACATGAAATTTGTAGGTATACTGGTTCAAATATAATAAACTGTCTTAATTTGTACCTAATAAAATTTGTTTTGGTTCAATGATATTTCATCATAATAATTTTGAAGCTAAAAATATCTTTTTTCCAGAGTAGTCTGCTAGAATTTGATTACCTACAATCAAGGACCTTTTATTATCCTGAATCTTTATGTCTACAGAGACTTATTATTTTAGGGGTGTAGCCACAATTTTTTTAAGTATTTTTTGCACAAAACAACATTTAAGCACCTAATCGTTTGTTACACAATATCATCAAAAATACCTAGTAATAAAAATTATGCCTACCTAAATTAAAAATTATTCAAGAAAAATTTTATTTAAAAACTCTGTGTTTTTGGAATTTCGAATTCATATCTGAATTTGTTTGTATCAAATGATTTTAATTAAGTATTTTAATATACTATTGAATATGTTTCAAAATTATAATTGTGAAATTAGAGTAAAAAAAATCGCGTTATTATTTTTTTTTATTACATCTCACTACTACTAACTTGGCGTCGATAACTATATAAACTATTATGAAACAAAAGTAATTGGGTGGTACCTACAATTGTGGTCCGTGTAGTGGAGCATACGTACACTGCAGATTATTCTGTGTTATACCATCTTATGCGATGCAATGTTTTAGCCCACTTTAACGTTCGACGGGACGTTAATAGGACATTACCAATTAATTGTCACCACCCACATTTTTTTCATTTAAAATTAGTGGTTTATCTTATTGCTCTTTGCAGGTAATTTGACAGATTATATTTGAAGATATGTTAGATAGTTACCAGTTTGTGCAATGCTGATGATAATTTATTGATCCAGAGAATAACAAAAAACAGAAAAAGCCCCCTGAAATCTTGTAGATGAGATTGCTGAAAGAGTTTCTTTCTTATTTTCTTACCTTTCAGCATAATATTCATAGAAACACTTAACTTGTAGGTCAGAAAAATATTGACTTTGTTATTATGTAGATTTGTTAAATTCTATCAGCTTCATTTCAATGCAATTTATATTTTGCGTTCGTCGAGTCGTAATAATACAGTCGCAAAAAAATTCTCATTTTTTCTAAGAAAATTTACTTCGTTACGATACCAGTACATTTTCCGTCTCCCGGTTTTTAGTTTATTCTTTCGAATACTCCCGTACTTTTCTCAAATTTAAATTCTGCTAATAGCATTGTACTAGCTGTTTCAAAACTATGGAAATGCCAACGTTGCATTTTGGTCTCAATATTAGTTCTTATAAATTATTTATGCACTTTAAAAAATTAATAGCTAAGGTAATTAATAACAATGTTATATTTTTATCAACCTTATTTAAAAAAATTATTCGGTAAAATGCGACGTTGGCATTTTTATAGTTTTGAAACAGGTAGTATATTTTTGTTTAATTTTTTTCTTCTGATTGCCCACGCAATCTCTCAGTCTGATAGTAGTACTATATTCGGTTCACTTTCATAAAAACCATTGTGGTGCAAATAGCGTAAATGTGCCATTAAACTTTTATATGAGTTGTCATGGTAACAGGTAAGTCATTTGCACCACAATGGTTTTTATGAAGGTGAACCGTAAGTAAATTTTTGATTTTTGCTTAGATACTTGTAGCATTCTAAAAACTTAGGTCATTGTTATCATTGATGAAAACCCAATTTAAAATTTTTGGAATTTTTTGCAAATAATATGTCAGTAGTGAATGTCATAGTTTTCAAGAGCTTTTGATTTGTTCTTGGAGACAAAAATCGTCAGGAATTTTAAAACTCTTAACTACTTTCAATTTTTATTCGATAATAGGTTTTTACACAAATGTATTTATTTGAACTAGAGATGGTACGAAAATACTGGAACTGTTATTTTGGAACAGATATGCGGTGACTGTTCCACGGAACTGTTCCGTCATTCTGTAAGTAACAGTTACTGCGATACTTCGAACGACGCTTGTTCTATGCTTACACCCGCTAACAACTTTCGCACTGGAACAGATATTGGTCTCGTAATATCTCGATCCGTTTACTGATACCTGCTCCTGAAATTGTTTCTGTTCCTCATCTCTGTCGTTCCCTGCCAATATTCGCATCAGACATTGGTCTCGGTCTCGATACTCTCGCTCGATGATGCATACTTACATGTTTCATTATTTAGTATCGGGTTACTCCGTTTATATTTTGCTAATGCGGCGTCTTATTTTTATCGTAAATTATGGTCAACGAAATTTAACACAACAAAAATGAATAAAAAATATAATTACGTACAATAATTTGTTTTTTAATCTGTGTATATTTATATACCTGTAAATTCACTAATAATATAAACAGGTAACATTCTTCACGCAATTTTCTCAATTCAAGAGATAAAATATGTCATCTCTCAAACCTTTCAAACTCATTTATTTTATGTAATTTGTAAAGAAGTGCTCTCTTACATAAATCAATTACAATTCACTTGTTTGCTTGTTTTGCTTGTATTTATATGAGGAACAACATTCGACTTCGAGTCTTGTGATGCGAGTTCCTATGAGAAGGTATCGCACGAAACCATGCTAGACGGAGCAATTGTTATCGGTAACAGTTTCACTTTACATTTAGCGCGACTTGCGTTGGAACAGGAACAGGTATTTGGAACAGATATCATTAGGGAACAGGAACAGTTCGGAACTGTTCCGCAAAAACGTTGTTCCATACCATCTCTAATTTGAACATACATTTTATTGGTGGTGGTACGAGAACAGTTAATGAAAAACTGGAATTTTTATAAGTTCATAACAGCTTTGCACTTTTATTTTCTTATTTAAAAAAGGAAAAACTCAAAATTTCATGTCAATTGATAGGCGTTAGCTTCGTCCTCTAAACATTTCAATATAGGTCAGCAAAGATCGATTATCAGCCTAGCTGTATAAGTATTTAATCTGCTGTGGTGTTGCTTCACTGTCGGGTTCAGGAAACCTTAGTATGTTGCGATGTGGATGCTATAAATGTTAGACTTGTGCCAGTCATCCGTCAAAAAGAGGGACGGACACAAGAGCGCTGATTATTCGGTCTAATCCTGCACAGCACGCTACTGGCCCTACTAATTGTAATACCCACCATCACCACAGCACTTATCTGCCTACACAGCAACGCCGCTAACTACCGCGACGTCCGACAGTCTGTGCTGAAACAGTCAAGTCATCTTCAACAAACCGCTTCAAGAGATAAGACACACCCGGTGTTTACTCTTTATCACAAACTTTCAATTCCTCAAAAAGAAATGCAAAAATAGGCCAATAACTAGTTTAAGTTACCTACTACCTATAATTTTAGTTAAATTCAAGAAAATAAATAACGTAGGTATACTTACCAGTACTTGAAAGTGAGCACCTATTTTATAATAGGGATTTATCAAACCTTTCGAAAACATAGGAACAATAAGGCATTTGTATTTGAAGGGTACAGGGGAAAAACGACCTCAGTCCACTTCTTTAAGAAAAAAAGTTGCAATATTGTAGTTTTTGAAAATACTATCAGATAATTGAAGAGGAAAATAGCAAATACGACTTTAGTACAAACCAAAATATGTTACAAGACACGCTATACTGAAGAAAAAAGTCATCGGTCCACGTTAGAAAACTTTGAATTTGATTATTCGTGATTTTAGTTGAGATGGACTGAGGTCGTTTTTGCCCTGTACCCTTCATTTTTTTGTCAAGTAGGTCACAGATTTAAACTTTCGGTGTAAAAAAATTATATTGGATCTCTTAGAAAAAAATTTAGAGAAAAGGAAACCCACCAATTAAAAGAAAACAATAATTAAGAAAAGAGACATTAGTTAGTGGTAAAGAAGAGTATATTTCTCTATGAAATGGATACCCTAACTTTAGGTAAAAAATTTCAAAATTTTAAATTTTTGTGTAAAGCTGGTATAATATGGAAACCGAGCGGCAGAATTCACTGGGACAAACCGTTTTGCTCTACAACTTTTAGTTTTCGAAGTATGAATTTTATGAATAACCCGGCGCATCCACCATTTTTAAGTTACAAATATTTAAAAAATATGTTCTTGAGTAAGCTATTGTTGTAAAAATGCTTGTGAAATACGTAGAATGAGCCGCAGAATTTACTGGAACAAACCGTTTCGCTCTACGACTTTTAGTTTTTGAGTTATGACTGTTTTAATTAATAACACGACGCATCCACCATTTTTCAAGTTGAAATATTTTTTAAATTAAGTTTTCGAGTAAGTTAGTCTCGTAAAAAGGCTGGTATAATAAGTAGAATAAGCCGCAGAATTCAATGGAATAAACGGTTTTACTCTAGGACTTTTAGTTTTTGAGTTATGAATTTTTTGTTGAAGAATTAAGTATGTACGGTGACACGTTACACCGTAATGTAATCTTATCAAATTAAAATTGTTTGAAATCCTATAAAATCTATGTAAATATCTGATTTGCGTATATTCATCACTAATAGCCAATTAAAATGAAAATTCAAATAGTGTTCAAAACTAAAACTAAATTTACCTGTTTATTAATATGGACACATATTATGGTATATCTAATATTTGTTTGGTTATTAATTTTTGTTAATCCTTATGTGGGAAGTGAATTCGGTTGCAAACGTGAAGAAGTATAACAATAATTATTATTAGTAATTTTTTGCGTATTTTGGATTCTGGCTGTAAAGCCCATGACCACAACAAACCTGTTCAGCGGCAATATATCATATTGACTAAGAAACTGTAGCATTTTATCACACCTAAAATCAGATTTGCTAATATTCGTATTCAACGTCCATTAACACAATTTCCTCTCTATTGTGATCACTTCTTTCCACCTCCACAGACACAAAAGAATCTCACCGGTCTCACAATTTATATGCATTATATAAAATCATATTCGTGTATAAGTTTGTCTCGAGGGTTTTGTTCGTTCCTACCAATTTGACACCTGACTAAAAGAAAAATATTTCCAAGTCATCTTCTCTTGCACTTTTCCCGGATCAAAACTAGTGTCATAACAAATTTTAACTGTATTCATTGATTTAAAAGAATTTTGATTTTTGCCAGCGATAAAGTCGTCCATTCACCCCCACGGCGAATATTTTAATGAGATTTTGGAGACAATTAATTATGTGAAGTGAAGGCACGAGCAGCAGTTTACTTTTTGTATTGAGATATATTTATCCAACTTGGAGCTGAGTACAGTTATTTAATTGTTGGGCGCTTCAAGTGCATAAAGCACAAGTTGCTGTTGTCACGATTTTATTTACGAACACCTGATTTTATGTGCAAGTCATCTTTCACGCTCAAAATCGCTGCAGTTTGTTTACACCTGTTTGTGTGGCAATTAGCACACAATCAGAAACTAAATTTTCAATTTTTATAAAACAAGATTTTTAGTAGCACATTGTGTTGGATGAGTCATGATTTTAAGCTTTCGCAGGTAAATCACGTTCGTGATGTAACCCTTGACCTACAACATATTCCTCTTATAACTCTATTGATCAGATGACAGCCGACCTAACACATCCACAGATTTTCTTATTGATATATCAAAGATGAGAGCGCACTTTTCGGTTTGATTGAGTTATTTGTGCCGATCTAAAACATTTCACCTTGTTAAAAATCAATCATAAAGCTCTGTCACGAACGGTCGAGATTTGCTAAAATAATTTCACGGTGGCCTTACTGATATTCCCCAAGGAGTCCGTTTTCTGAGATTAAATTATTTGACAGATGGTAAAAAGTAATTGCGAGCTGAAGTAAAATGCTACCCTTAAGCTCCCATGGGTAATGTTGTAATTTGTTACTTCTGCAACGTGGATACAGACAGCTATTATCAGTCGAATCGCTAATGGATGCGGTTATACCATTGAAAACGGCGTTTGTATGTGTGGTGAAAGTAATTTTATACAGAAATCCCCTGAGTACCCGAGCATTTACCCTCTTTTACGGTATATTACAACGTGATTAAATATCCATTTGGGGGTGTTCTTTGCTTTAATCTGCCCGATTCGCAAAGTCGATGAATGTGGTGGTATAAGTATCATAATTGCATTTATACAAAATAGTGGAACTAAAACTGAACAAGCGATAGTGTATGAATCAGGGACAAATTGATCAGGAAATAAAGGGATGTTAAATAAAAAGCCGAAAGTCAAAAATCAAACAGCAAAATCCGATTTAAAGTCATTGATTCGTTGCATTATGCCGCTCTGTGTTCACCGGATGTGTAATTCAATAGAGCGCAGAGCAAAGCCCAAAGTTGGAAATTTAAAATTTAGTCGACGTGATTACATGCCCAGTTAAAACCTATCACGACCGAGCTTTTGATCTTTTCCTAATTTACTCCAACAATCAGCTGTTTCTCGGCTCAAATCAATTCATTATTTTCATTTAATCAGTTCAACGAATACGTTATAAACAAGACAAAAACAACACAATCTTAATAAATAATTCATTAAAATAATGACAGTCCCTTCTTTATAATCCTGACTGCAGGACACTCGAAGCTTCTGCAGTCACTTTGTGGTTCGTCCTACCAGGAATTAATTATGGGAGAGGTTTTGCATCCAGGGGAGTTTTGTAAACCCTGCAGGCCTTTTTTTGTTCTTGACTTAAGTTACCCTCAGCTAACAGGTTAATACACTGCAGGAGACCGTTCTTCCCTCCATTATTGACGAAAGAGTGGTGAAAGCTTTCACAATACGAAAATGTTGTCAGGTAGTTGAAACCGAATAAAATATTTAAATGAGAATTAACCCTCATCTGCTCTTACTAAATTAAAAAAATACGTTATAAATAATGCTCACACACCTACTACATCAGGGCTGAATACATGCGGAAATCATAATTTAGGTGTCCCGGTATATTTACCTAAAAATTCAACATGGTTTCAACTTGATTCATCTTTCCGGATATCAAAATAGGGGTTGAAAATACGATTTTACGTGGTCTTTATGTTATGACTTATAAATTATTGCCGTTTTTTACGGTTTTGTAGAGCAAATTTTGGGTCTTTGCCAGTCATTGTTGATGTGTGCCTTTATGTCTTTTGTGCAAGGAACTCCCACATAATTCATGAAATGTCAGGACACAAAAGCTCATTCATTCTTCGCCAAGCTTTAGTGGTAAATTATTTTTAGTCACCACCTAAACCAAATTTGGAATTAAAACAATTAAAGATTGTTATTACAAAATAAAAAAAAACATGTATGGTATATTATAATTAATTGATTATCAAAATTATAAGCACATTTCACGCCGTTTTGAACCGTTTTTTCGCCACTGTTTTGTGTACAAAAGGAAACGGGCGTGGGAAAGGTGAAGGTGGCAGTTCAAATCAGAGACAAATTTGTCCTTCCGGGTCTTCCCCCATTTATGCCACCATAATGGTCATTTGAAATAAAAATTTATGGGGCATTTGCACTTTCGTCTCCGCTATCACAAAGACACAGCATCAATCGTAAAAAAACTGGGCATTAACCCAGTGAATAAAATTGATGAAAGCTCAAAATATCCATAATCCCACAATGAAAACCTAATAAATTAAGATTTTAACCCCTAAGTTGACGACATTACAATAACTTAGGGCCAGCAGATGCGTTTAATACTGAGACACATTGCGTTTTGTCACGTTATAATTTAGGTCTTAATTTATCTAATGAAATATTTCGTCAAATTTATTTCGCATGTTCCCACTGCTGCCAAATTTGGAATAAATTATTTTTGAAAGGTTACACTGTCAATTGTGATCGTGAAGTGCCACGTGTTTGCAACCAGACCACTAGATCAGCCAGATTAGTTGGCACGTGATCTGTTCATTAGCCTGCCACGTGTTTATTCCTACGCTTAACGTTTTCTACTTGCTGCTTAATTGTGCTCGTCCTTTTGTTCACTTCTGATGGCAGATAATGTTCGTTTGACATTTTTTTTTCATAGAATTTGGTAAAATGAAATAAGAAGTAAAGATATGAAAACAATAGCTGTGTACCTACGTGAAAGTTTTAGTTATCTAAATGCATTATAATTAATCGGATGGCTCACTGGTTCTTTGGCCTGTACATGTGAGATAAAGTAAACACACTCACTCACAGATTATGTTGCACTAAATAATAGATTACACTTTACTGAAAGCTCGCTAAATGCTTGGATTCATTTCTGTCAATGTTAATCTAAGCTTGACATATTTTAAAAAATTTATAGACGGATTCTTCTAATAAAAAAAATAACAACAAATTTATTGACATAACTTACTAATAGTAACATCTTTTACATCTTCTATAAAAATGTCTGTAGCTAAACTGAAAATAAATTTAAGAAAAGTTTAATATAAGGTGATTGTTTTAAAACAAGCCAGTTTGAATATGTCAGCAAACAAATTCAAAATTTGAAAATAGCAAGGTCTTTTTTTTAGTTTCGATTGTTTTTTATAAATTCACTTTTTACTAATTTAGTACTTTTTTCCTAGTGATACTCACTACTAATATTATTGCTCAAAACAAATGTGAATGTTAATTTGCTAAATGACATTTTTTTATGAAACACGTTTTGGGTCGGAACTTAAAAACCGATCTACAGATGGTATTTAAAGATCACGAAGCCGTTTTAGCGTTCGACAAAAAAAAAATTCCATGATCTTATTTTTAATAAGATCATGGAAATTTTAATTAAAGGCATTGGCAACTTATTTTACCTATTTTATGTTTTAACGAAAATTGAAAATGTGGTTCATTTTATGTCGGTAGGTCCTTTTCAAAATTTTCTGCGATGAAAAATAAGCGAGATAATCACTTCGAAAGGAAGAAATTCTGACGTCACAATCGCCTCTCATCACAGAATCCTCTTACCACTGAACCCTCTCAATCACTAGAAACTTGACAGATATTTGAACATTTTCCACACATCTTCCACAAAATAAAAATTAACCACTTTCTCGACCTTTTTCTGTTCTAAATTTTGTCTTGAACTTCGCGAAAACAACTGAGACATTTCTTCAAAATTATCAAAACACTGTCACTGTCACTTAAAAGTCAAGAACTATTATTATCTGTTTCAAAACTATAAAAACGCCAACGTCGCATTTTACCGAATTATTTTTTTAAATAAGATTGATAAAATTTTAAAATAGTTATCAATGATTAGATCTGCTATTGAAAGTAAAAATTCATTACCATTAGCTATTATTTTTCTGAAGTGCATGAATAATTTATAACAGCTAATTTTGATAGAAAATGCGACGTTGGCGTTTTTATAGTTTTGAAACAGCTAATAAATCTTAAAATTGGACCAAATGCTCAAGAGGCGGTTAGGACGTCATATTTCCAACTTTAAATCGATATAACTTGAGTTAGAGAGCAGATACAGAGAATCGGTTTTCACTACTGTAATAAGCGTTTTCAGTACTATCATTTAAGATAAGGTTGTTTTTTAAGTTGCCAATGCCTTTAACCACTTTCAAACTTTGACAAAAATTGTAGGCTTGGCCTTCGTAAATATTTAAAAAAAAATGTTAAACAACATAAAGTGTCTAAATATTTTGCTATTACTAGTTAATTAGTTCATTGTTAGTTAACTACTATAACTATAGTTATAGTTCCGGTTTTTTTGTATTAAATATTCAATAAACAGTTTAACAAAAATTAAATTCGATTGGGTGTAACCTCTGGCACTACATAAAAAAGTGAATGTTTGATGATTTTACAAAATAATTTTTTTAGGTTTTTCATTTCTAGAACTGTTCTTGCCTTTTTAGGGATCTTGTTATGTTAGAACTGGGTCTGAGTAATTTTAATAAATTAGAAACTTAAAAAAATAGACAACAGCTGATTCAGCGTTAAGTTACGAGTATCACAAAAGGTTTCACAAGAGATTTTCAAATAATATTGTCTTGAGATTTTCAAGATGGCCCCTTTTAAAAAATCAGTCTGTGTATTTATTCAATGTTGCCAACTTAATTTCACAAGTCACAGCCCACTTTGACGAGAACCTATGTTGAACGGTATTTTTGTTGCTATTATCTTGTCTTGAACTTACCAGCTTTATCTTTCGTTCGATTTATTAATTTTATAATCTATTAAACCCCTCGTGTGTGGTACAGTTGGGAGTGCTGGCACATATCGATCAGGGTTTTTTTTTGTCCTAGGATCAGATTACTGTCAATGCAAAGAGCAAAGTCCTGTCTCGCAGGAACGCAGCAGGAGGCACTCGGATATCGGCCACATTCAATTACTCGCAACCTCCTAAATTCGGACAAACGCTGTCATACGAGGTGGCTCCTCTCTGAAGAGGGTTGTGCGCATAAAATCCTGTCGTTAATTGCTTCATCAGTTTTAGCAGGATTACGACGAGACGTCAAATGAATTAAAACGGTAGTATTTCATTCTGTTCAGCTCGATAAAGAACTTGTTCTTAATTGAAAACTGATGTACCTACACTTGTGTTTTTTTCGTCAGAAGTGGTGGAATGCGTATGTGTTTGTTTAAGGAAAGGCTTTTTCACGCAGACATAATGGGAGTGGAGGAAACCAAACACTGATATCTTTCAATTATTTAGAAATGAATTAGGCCACATGCCAGACACGTGTCTTTTGTGTATTTAGATTAATTTCGGGCGTTTCATTTTGGATAGCGGTTCGTGTTACTGTACAGGTTTCCTATTTACAGATTAAAAGCGTTTTCTGAGCACGAACAAGTCTTTCTACACTTCGCGGGTAATTAATTTTGCTTGCATGCACAGGATTCAAGGGAGAACTTGGCACACAAAACATATCTTTATGAAAGATTTAAAATTGTGCAAAAACTAAGCTCAAAAAGTGAGTAAGTGCAGAAAAACTGGAATACATGTGTTCCAATTAAAGGATTAAACTCGTAGGTAGGCATATCTAATGCAAATCAGTGACGTTTTTATGGACTGTATAAATATAAGGTTACAAAATGATTTTTAACATTATTGTGTGTTTTTAGACGAAAGTTTATTCTTGACTAAAGAAACTTGCATTAGAAACGACTAAAGTAAAAGGCTTACAAATTTGATATCCAAGTAGCTGATATTTTTTCCAACAACCGAGTGGTATTTGTATTCTATTCATTTAGACGATTTTGTTGCTACAACTAAAAGCAATACACACTGACTTTGAAAATTGATGAAGATTTTTTATCGTTTTATTTAATGAATTTTGCTTTTACAACTTTTGTAACTTTCACACTCATCTATTAGCTGTTTCAAAACTATAAAAACGCCAACGTCGCATTTTACCGAATTATTTTTTTAAATAAAATTGATAAAATTGTAAAATAGTTATTAATGATTAGATCCCTCATTGAAAGTGTAAATTATATTAGCTATTATTTTTTTGAAGTGCATGAATAATTTATAACAGCTAATTTTGAGAGAAAATGCGACGTTGGCGTTTTTATAGTTTTGAAACAGCTAATATGTTTCTATGATAATTTTCGTTATTATCGGGTTAGTCGGGTTTACACTGATCCAGAAGAACTGAGTCTGTTGGCAAAAAATTTGAAAGTATTTTTTTGGACTCATAGCTCTTAGACAGCTATTTCCCTGTAATCTCCAGCGTGTGGAAAAGGGTTTTTTTCTTTCAAACAATGGCTAGGGACATTTAGTAGGTTGGTACTGCTATCGTTGAGATGGAAACGATTATTTTTTTACGATAAGTGACAGTTCATGTCAATTTTTTATTGTTTGACCTGTTACCAACCCATTAGCAAAAAAACTAAATAATAAAAAAAAAATTTTTAATTTTTTTTGAGAGATTCGTTACCAAAAATATTGTACCTAACTTGTTTGGAAAGCAATTTTCCACATCTGCACTTCATGCGGCCCTCGCTGCGCTCATGCCGCAAAGAAAGTGCTCATGTGGGAAATTGTATTTTCCAAACACGTTAGATAAATAAAGAAATTTCTCGTAATTTGCAACACTGCAACCAAATTGGATTTTTTTGACAATTATTTGACATACAACCCCACAAGATTGTTGAATTGTTGTTAACTGAAAGCGTACTCTATTGGCATCCTTTAAAATTTAAATCCAGTGTTGCCAACAGACTCAGTATTTCTGGATCAGTCTGTATGTGAAAATGTAAAATTCTAAAATTACTAATTAGATTCGTAGATTACCTATCTATCCAAATTTTGTGTTTTTACTTATTTTTTATAAGATTTTATTATTGACTTTCGTAATGTCCAAAACACAAAGTTATGCGTCTGGTTCAGTTTTTGCAAATCTGTAGTAGATATAAAATAATATTTCGGAACAGGATTAAACAAAAAAAAACGGTTACCATTTTATTTTATTTTTCAGTGCTTTAACTGGAGTTAATTTAACCCAAGAACTGCAAGGAGTTAACTAGCTTTTTTGGGTTATCTATGGCGCAGTGACCTAATTTTTTAAACTTTTTATTTTCCTTGATATTATGCAATGTTGCCATTTTTGCGACTTATTTTTCTTGTTTTTTTGGAGGATTTCTAATTATTTTTTTGAAAATCGATTATTTTGGAAGTCTGTTAGCTGTTTCAAAACTATAAAAACGCCAACGTCGCATTTTACGGAATTATTTTTTTAAATAAGGTTGATAAAAATCTAAAATCTCATTGAGACTATAAATTACTATAGCTATTAATTTTTTGAAGTACATGAATAATTTATTACAACTAATTTTGAGAGAAAATGCGACGTTGGCGTTTTTATTGTTTTGAAACAGCTAATATTTTATTGTTATGAACAATAAAAAATCAAGAAACCAAAAAATGTTCCTAGTTTTCGCTTCACCAACATATAAATGGTAATTTTTTAGAAACCTTATCTGATTACGTGAAAAAATTAAAGTAGTTAATCACAGTTACTTACCTATTTGTAGCGAAACGAGATTCCTGAAATTATGTGTTTGGGTGATACAAACATAAATAAAATTTCATAAAATAAATACTTATTTATTTCAAGTAGTTTCAAAGTAAGATTCAAACTGCATACACAAAATTTAGTTTGTTTTTACGACAAAGACTTACAGAGTTGTACATAACATTACAAAAAATAGTATAAAGCGTTATAAAATTTAAAATAGTCTGAATGAATTAACCCAATCTAATCACCAACAATTTTTGGCTTTTTTATAACTTTAATAAAACATTTTATTCGTAAGTGGCTTTCTGAATTTACAGCGAGAGTATCAGAACAGGAAAATTGATCCGAAACTTAACGTATGATGTATACTTTGTCAAATGAACGTGGCTTACAAAGCAAAGACATACAAATAAAATATTTATACGAGTGTCAAAACATATCGGATGGGAGCAAATCGCATTAGTTTTTTACGTTACCATTATCATTTTATGTAATTCGTTGCTTCTGGTAAGATAAAGACGGATGCCATTTCACCCAAGTTAGGTAATTTTTACGTTTTATAAAGCTAATTTTAATCTACAACGTATCAGTGACCCTGATATCAAACAAATGATATTGCTACCTACCTACAATTATAATACAACCATCTGGGTTACAGTCCGCTTAACCCATGGACGAAATAAATTGTTATTTACAAATTTAATAATCCTTGGAGATTTTCAATATAGTGCCGTTTCGCATTCGAAATATACAATTTTACTTACACATGCACACACACAATTATTGCGTCTTTCGATGATATGTACACTAAAAGTCTTCGATTTGTACTTGAGGTAATTAAGCCATATTTGCAAACTCCATACTGCAGTCGGGGGGATGCCTTGGCCCAAAGTTTTGGTGGTGTGGGGCTGCCATACCCATGGCACTGTACCCAGTCATTTGGTAGGTCCCTGCCATGTTGTTCATGGCTTGCATATGGTTCTGGGTGGACTGGGAATTGAGATAATCGGGCTGCATTTGCCCATAATACGTGGGTGCGTAATTTTGGGCATAGTAGTTGTGTGAGGAGGCGTTGTGCCCATGTCCATTGGCCGTCCAATTAAACGAGTTGTACTCGTGCTGGTAGGCCAAGGGTGACGCCGACGGCGACGGCGTCGTTATGAGACTCGAGGTGTTGCTCCCATGGGGTGTGATGTTCCCTGTGGGTCTGTAGCTCTGCATCTGGGGCGACTCCTTCTTGATGTTCACCGTTGGAGGCGACGCCGACGTGGACGGCGTCGGGATGCCCGTCGGCGTCGCCACGGACCTGGGGGCAGCCGCTGGAGATGCTTTACTAGCCTTGACTTTAGTGGGGGACGTTGTCGTTCTAGAAGCGCTCTTGTTCTGCTGCTGCTGGAGCTGCTGCCGGCACTTGGCGCGCCTGTTCTTGAACCAGACCTGGAACAAAATTTCTTCCTATCAATTTCGAACACATTTGGATTTTCCCCTCGTAAAAATTGCCAGTCGATAATACATGTTTTATAGGTTGCTCGCCGACGAGGAGGTTTATAAAGGCAAGAGGCGGGTTGTTTTCATGGAACAACCCCACATAATCCGGGAACTAATGGAAAACTGCCCCCTCGTTCCATGTTCTACCTATTGTGTTATTGTATTGAATAAAATATATACAGTTATCCCAGTGCGGTGCGTCCACAGATTGGATGCTGGGGGAATAAATTCGTTCTGAACAGGCAGGCCGTTATTGCTCATGTGAAATCAATCTTTGTTTTGGAACGGCAATGTTGTGTTTAATTTGTAACTGATTCAACGAAAATAGACGATTCTATATCATGTTATCGACGCTTATTAAAACACTTATGAAGACCAATCAAAATACGGTTGTATTACTCTTAAAATGTAGGCAATGCAAATAAAAGCAAATAAATTATTATCTGATAAGATCATAAAAATCTAGCTTCTGATACAAAAATATGGAACGTGTTTAATTCTGAAAATAAAAGAGGAATCGTTTCGAATATTTGTAACTCAGTCATTAATTTATGATTTGTAAAAAGCACGTATAAAGTAGGTATTTATTTTTACAACGGAGTTTGTTTTTTTCGTTTTTTATTTAAAAAGACAACAGTTTTTCTCAATTTTTTATACGTTTCGACCTACTCACGACGATTCAGTATTTTTTATACGATAGGTATTTTTTTAAATGCAGTGAGCAACATCAAGTTTAAATTTTATTTATTACAATAATAGTGTTACTAAAATAGGTATACCTTAAAAATCTTTGAATAATCTTGGCATAATAATGTCCGAGGTAAAATCAATTAAATTAAAATCGGTCGTAATGTGAGATGACCATCAACCCTCCTGATTTAATCAGGACTGGTTTAGCTTTTCACTGTTTTGTCCAGTTTTAAGTTTATGTCCCGTTTTGTCCTAATTTGGAACCAAATGTTTCGATTTCAAGATTTTGCCACAAAGAAAATGTAACTCAAGTTGTAAAAAAAGTCTTTTGTAAACGCCTTTTAGTTCATTGAAAAATTTAAATAAAAATCTTACCTACATTGCATAAATTTTTACAAAACAATTAATTCAGAAAATTAATTAAATTAATTAATTAATTAAAATTAATTCACACAAGAAATATGCATTTAAAAATTAAATCAACAATGTCTTGATTTTGATTTTTTGGAGTTGGTCACCTTTATCATAATAGATATTATCCGCCAGCTGTAAACAAATTTGAAAATTGAAAGTATTTAACTTTTTTTCTATCCAGAATCATTTTTCGATTTTGTTTAGTGAATACAACTCTTTTTTGTTGGCAATTTTCTCTTTGATACACCGATCTCGTTTTCTATAATATGCGTTTTGCAGTTATTTTCTTTCTTATTTTTTTTTAATTTTTACTGAAGCAGTTAATAACGTTCTCATAAAGTCTGTAATTTTTTTATTTTAAAACGTCATGTTTGTAGTTCGACCAAGAAAGTCAGTGAAATGTTTTTTAGTTTGGGTATTTTCCCGGTATTTAATTGTAATAACGCCAACAAGTGCAAATAAACTTTATAATTACCAATAAACAATAACTGGCACAACAATAACTGGCACACAACATTCTTGATTCCAAAATAATTATAATCAATGCCAGTCTGTTTTTTCTTTGAAATAAATTTTCTTACGACATATATATTTTTATTACTTTAACCCGAGCTTTGCACAAAAATTATGTATTTTTAGTGATAAGAATTCATAATTGTAGGGCATTATACAAGTTCTTGTTTTATTAAAAAAAAATAAAGAGCACAATTAGGTAATTTTTATTTTATACAGTTTAGAGAAAACACTAGTATTTCAAGAACAATACAAAGATGTATGACGTCCAAAATTAAAATGCAACAATTATTAATTATTAAAGCCAATCCAACACAATTTCTCTGTGTGGTAAAGAGTTACGAATGATTTCAAAAAAAATTATTCTTTGTAAAAGTCTGTACCTATTACACTTTGTAATGAAGTTCTAATTGCTTGGCGCATTTTTAGCACATATGAGCTGCATAGAATGTAGACAAACAGCAGCTGTGCTATGTGAAAAGACTAACCAGCCTTCAAATTGAATCATTACCCAGAGGACGGCAAACATTCCGCCCCTCGTATTGTACCATTGTCATCGCTACACCACAAATGCAAGTTGGAGCTTTAACTCAGCATGTCGAACGTATGGAAGAAAAACAAATATGCCGTATAGTTGCATTTTCAGCCGCCTCTTGCCTTAGCCCGATAATAGTAAATAAGTTTTATATGAAGCGCTACAAATTAAATGCAAAAAGGAAATAAAGGCGGAAATAACGGCACAAAAGCCGGTAACGGATTTGTTGACATAGCTGGTTAAAGCGTGTAAACGCATAACTCATTTTTCATGGCAGTGACGAAAACTGTCAACGCTTTTCAAATTTGTGTATTGGTTTTGGGCAATAAGTCAGAGTGTCAATGTTGGGGTAGACAGACACATTTATTAAACAGAGGTGGGTTCGGACACATACCTGCACTCTGGATTCGGGGAGATTGATCTTAACTGCGACTTCTTCTCGCATGAAGATGTCCGGGTAGCGTGTTTTGGCAAAGAGTCCTTCAAGAAGGTCAAGTTGGGCTCTGGTGAATGTCGTCCTTTCTCGTCGCTGTTTTCTGGGGTTGACGCCTGCAAAATATGAATAAACTAGGCATTATGCTTTTGCCAGTAGACTGAAAAACATTAATTATTCAAACATTGTCCGACCGGGATAGGAAAAATAAAAGTGTCGTGCACCTGGCAGCCTCCGAGGATCTCTTTCTAATTTTAAACCCGAATAACCCATTTATCACAAATGACTGACATAAATTCGTTAATTTGCATTCGAATTTATATCCAGTAGCTAGTCGCTTGGAAAAATCAAGTTAACAAATCATCGAAATTATTCTTCTGATCGCTGTCTCGCTTTATATGGTAAATTATGCTCCTGGATGAATTTCGTATAAAACTCAAGACTAGTAGCAGGAGTGGAATCAAATCTAAATTGTTCCAGTCTACATTTTCAACTCTTTATGTGCGTGCTTGCCGGATTACCTCGCTTGTTCAGCCAGCTGCTCTCTCTGTAGTCCTTTTTATTCCCGACATTTATCGGGGATTATATCGACGCGGCTGCCTCGAGGACGGCCGCCTTTATATTTAATCAATACCTCCCAATGACTCCAAATTATTTTTAAAATTCATTCCTACTCCATGTGTACGTACTACACCCCCGAATAAATATTGCTCCGCTGTTCATACACGGAAACGCAATAACCTCAACAATCAATGCTTCGGGCTAACACCGCACGCAGACTCTCCCGAAGTTATTGCCACTTGGGGTTTCCGTCTACTACTGCAATGAATACATCGGGTGCTAATAGATCTGTAAATACTGGGGCGGCTACTCTCCAAGGGGCGAAATTTGATACGGCGCTCTCAAGGAACCAATGCACCGAATTAAACTTCTACATTATTCACCACCCAAACAAATCGTTTTCAAAATACTATCTAATAGATCATTTTACCCAGAGATACTCCAATTTTTAAGTCACTCTTTTTTATCAAATTTCCGTTGCGTCATATCTTGAGAGTAAAAAAATTATTCTTTTAAAAAATTAGGAAAGCAGTCATTGTATACCTACCTACTAAGAAAGGAAAAACATGTATTCTCTCCCGAAGATGAATTCATTAATCAATTATTAATCAACATAATCATCTAAGCGAAAGAAGAGGCTTTCCTTCAGTGGTACAAATATGATTTCTTCGACAGCTTTATCAGATCAAATATTCCATGGAAATACATCATTTTGTCTCGAAGGACAAAAATGATTGAAAAAAGTACTTTTCTCCTCCCGAGGGAGGGTGGATAACAACATTTTCTGATGAGACCGTCCAAAAGAACAATTGTCTCTTTTAATACCAAATTATTTTCTAGTTTGGTGTATTTTAGTGCTTGGTTATCTTTTAACCGCCGTTAAAGTCTTTACCGAAAAAAATGTGTCGGGTTACCAACTTTCTTTCGTGGTTATTACTGAGGTAGTAATTCGTATAATTTGCAAAATTTGCTTTTTCGCTCACTTGTTTTTGGCAAACGTTATGCTCGTTAAACAAAATCGCCGGTCTTTTTATAACTAATTACGTAAATTAGGTTATTAGGCAAATAAAACTCGGCTTGTTACGTTTTTTTATTAAGCCCTTCAGTTCCATAGGTATATTAAAAAGCTAAATATTTACGGATGTTATATTTAAAATACATTATGGCAATGGTTCAAGATAATTCCTGCTCATTTATGTTTGATTTGCCTGAAAGATTTGACTCTTTCAGTAATACAGGCTGTAAACGAAATAAGTGCATTAATTTTAACTGGTAATAGAACTCGTCAAGATCAACAATTTTTCTTAATAATTTTTTTTCAAAACGTTTTTGTTTTGGAGTTAAAATGATTTTAAAACCTACACAATTTTCTTACACGCCACTGGAGGCAAAGTTACCTAGTCGACAAGATTACCGTTTCCAAGCAAGTTCATGAAAATTAAATTAAATTTATTATTACTTTTCTTTGTTGGAGCATTTCATAAAAGGCTCGTCAATTTGTAGGAGAAAAAAATGATTTAAAAAAATGCGATTTTGAAAAAATATTACATAGAAAAAGTGTTTATCTTGATGAGTTCTACTGGCTAAAATTAATGTACTTAATTCCTTACACCCTGTTTACAGGATGTTCCGTCTAAACTCCACATTAGAAGTATTGCGAGTTCTAATAATGATAGTCATCTGATTACCATAATAAGGTCCTGCGCAATGAAAATATTTTCAAGATGGCGATGGAAAGCTAAATTTTGTAATGCGTTTTTGGATTACCGGGGTTATTTTAAGATAGTTTTTACAAGCTTTCCCTATACCTAAATTTAGCCATTTACAAAATATTTAGGGTTTCATATTTTTTTTGGATTTGCACCTTTCAATTCAAAATTCGATAACTTTGCCATTTTTAAAAATTTTGAAATCGTTTTTAGCTCATTTGAAAGAGGAAGCCTGGATCGTTTCTATGGTGTTTTCAAATTTTTAAAAAAAAAAAATTTTATAGTTAAGTTTGCAGAACTTTAAGCACCCATAACTCAATTGTTTCAAATGAATTGCTACAATTTTTATTTCACTAAATCGTAGAGCATTTAATTCTGCATCGATTTGTGTTAACGTTCCCTATACTTGTGTTTAAAATAATTCAATTTACAAAACTTTTTGATGGGATTAGAAATTCATTAGCCATTGGCCTTTTCTCATAGGTTGCCATGGAAATGAGAGAAAAAACTGTGAAAAATTAAAGTTTTACAGACCATCATTTAATGAATTTATTTTGTTTTCACAGGAAGAATAACACAATTTTGAACAGAGTTTGTCGTTTGTTTAATCAGAAATGTTTGTTTGGAAAACCATGCAAAAATAGCTGTGGTTAGTAAGAAATTTCTTACAATGTCAAAAAAACCTTAATATCTTAAAAATTATCACAGATAGGTATAGGGAATGATAATACAGATCGATGCAGAAAAAAATTCTCTTCCATCGAGTCAAATAAAAATTGGAGCATTTTATTTGAAAAAATCAAGTTATGGGTACTTGAAATTGTTCAAACATAACCTTAAAATTTCTTAATTTGTTAACTTTTTTCCAATTTTGAACACACTGAAGGACAGATATAGGCTTTCTTTGTTAATTTTCCAAATACGATGTTGAAATCTCTAAAAATAGGAGAGTTACCGATTTTTGAAGTAACAGGTGCAAATTCAAAAATTTTCAAAAAATCTCTAAAACTGGTAAACTTAGGTATAGGGAAAGCTCATAAGAACACTATTAAAATAACTCGACCAATCTAAAAATGCAGTTAAAAACATAACTTTTTACTTAAAGTAAAAAAGTTGATATCAACTTCCGATATAACCGGAAGTGTCGCCATCTTGAAAATATTTTCATTGAGCAGAACTTAACGGATTATGACTGACTACCAACTTTCAGATAAATATCTTTATTAGAACTTTCAGTACTTCTAATTATAATATGTAGATGACATGTCCTATAGAAAATGAGTTTTATTGTTATCTTGGTCTAAAAATTAACATTCGCAACTAATAAGTGATAGCACAAGACAGTGAGAATAAATTGAAAATTATTTGACCTAACTTTTTAAAAATGTGTTGCCAGCCAAAAATACTGATTCGATTGGCTAAAAAGGAACCACGTGAAATGAAAATGAAAGTGAAACAACAATAAACAATCGTTAATACCATGAGATCGAAAATATTCTGAATTAAAGCAAGCTGTGCCTGCGGAATTTTAGCCACATTTGAGCTGTTTATTTAGACTTTAGCCACATTTTAGCCAAACGGCCAAACGTAAATAAACATTTACGGTCGCACTTTTGAGGCAAAGTTGTTTTATGCTGGTTTTATACACCATAAGATGTGGCTAAAGATTCACTTCACTTTCAAGGCTTGCTCTAATTCAGTATATTTTCGATCTTATGTTATAAAGGCTGCCTTCTGGGGCTTAGAGATTATTATTTAATCGCGAAATTATTTATTTAAAAGAACAATTTTTTATTTCCTTCTCCTGAAAAGTCAAAGTTTTTCGTCATTTAGAATCGAATAAACATTGTTGCTCATTGAAATTACAGGTGTCATAACTAGTTAATAATTTTGCAAAATTCTCTGATTGAAGGGGTTTGCGAAATTAAGAAGAACTGTAGGCAATATTCTGAGGTAGAGCCCACACAATGACTTTGAAAATCAGAAACAACCCCAAATTACTACAATTTGACGTTTTTTGTAAAACACGGACGCCATATTAATTTATTCAGGCACTCATAAAGTTTTCTCCTTTTTATTGTTTTTGGACCACTTTTTCAATTCTGAATACGCACTTTCTGTTCGTTACATGAGCCACATACCGTACAAGTTTAATCAAATATTGATGTCTAGCACGTAGATGTAGAATTTGAATCAAGGTTTATAGTGGGGTTAAAATAGAGGCAAAACTTAGATTTAAATACCCCTGCATTATCCCATCCTGACGATTGGGTTTATTTTCAATTACGAAGCTCATGTGTTAACTCAGATTAGCATTTTATCGGCGAGTGTATGTGTTTGCATTCACTGAGTGCACCCAGTAGTTATAAGGGGTGTCAGGATTACTCTAAAACAAATATTTTCTTAACTTTGAACATGGGCGGAAGCCAAAAAAGCCATCATTACATCCACCGATTGTATTTTCCAAAAAACAGGTCTCTCTAATAGATTCAAATGTTGTTTGCGGTGAATAGATCATTCGAATGATTTATATATTAAGCCGTTCAAATGAAATGTTTATGTTAATATATTGATACTGCATTGTTGGAGATCCAGGAATTATAATTATTGCGCTATAAAATATAGCAGTATCGAATACGATTTGAGTCGTTGGAGTGAAACGCCTAATTTAAAACTAAACGAAGATGATACGAGCGGAGGCCCTTGGGGCCCGTCAAATCGAAAATACGACACAGTAGATTTTCTGGTTGCAATTTTATTTGTAAGTTGGGCGTCTGGGGCATTATCTGTCCCTTGCTGATGGCATGGAGTAGAGAAAGAGGGTTTGGGGAGGACGTGGAGCTACTCCCGGTGCAGGCAAAGAGAAGTGCCGTGTCAGAGAGAAGCTGAGCCGATTACTGGGGTGGTGGGTGGCCGTTGGCATGGCGACGCTTGTATAGCAGTCAATGCCTGCAAGAACTCTCCTTCTTTTGGTCCACAGAAAGAGGTCTCGTTGTTAAGGTACATACATGTGCGTTAAAATAATATAAACAAAGTGGTACAACAATTGGGGTCTTGGTACCACTGTTTGTCCGATGTGGAGGAACATATGGTCGCTTGTTACGCAGGCGGGAAAGATACATTTCCTAAATCAATTTGTCATTTTAACTTTATTTGCAGAAGGGAGTACAGTTTGTTTTTTTTACGCGCCCACCCTTGTTTGCTTTCTCTCCTTTCGCTATTGATGTTGCATCTTTTCCATGTACCTATTGCGAGCTTTGCTTGCAGTGAAATCAATAGTTTTGACCATTTCCGACGCTCGACTGGGCACAGGTTTGGAGGATATTTCCATGCAGTGAACTAAGTAATTAGTGAAGCGCTCTCAGTTTATTTCTCAAGTTTAAATTTAATTTTGTGAGCGCCAATGGACTAATTGGCTTTGTTTTAAACTTTCAATTTCTTCACCATTTACTCCCACATTGTGTAATTTTGATCTCTCTACTATAATGCTATACGCCTACACCAGCTTAGTAGTGATTGTATTGATCACCCTGAATTGAATACATCATTCGACGTTTGAATTACAAAGTTATCGACCTTTTACTACTTTTAACGTTATAAAGAAAAGCTTTAGTTAACAGCTGTGCACGCTGTTAACTAAATCACAAATCAAAAAAGCATGTGAAAAATAATCCTTGAATTGCTATTTTTTATTCAGAAAATTGTTCTCTTTTACAATTTTTTACAAAGATAAATATACCGTGGGTGACTGGAAAAACAAATTTTGTTTAGTTCTTCAAATCTCCGAAACGCATTGAGATAGCCAATTCAGTTTATTCACTATAAGAAACAATGATTTGAAATTTTTTCCGGCAAATTAAATATCGAAACATTTAATTTACATATTAGTTATTTAAGAAAAGAAAGCAATGACGAGCGACTTGAATATGTATGAACTATAAAAAATCAATTATCTACCCTTTGATAATTCAGTGAGCATCAACTATTAGCTGTTTCAAAACAATAAAAACGCCAACGTCGTATTTTACCGAATTATTTTTTAAATAAGATTGATAAAAATGTAAAATAGTTATAACCGATTGAAACTACAATGTGTTCAAAAATGGCTGTTTATCAAGTTGACTATAGAATTCAAATTCAATGTGTCGCCTCGTCCACATTACTATTGTAGTTTCTCTGTCAAATCTTTGAATTACCTTTTTACTCACTTTTTTGCATTTTTCGGGAAAGTCGTTTCAAGAGTAGGGTTTGTCTTGATTTGTGTTTTATATTTCCGTGATATTTGTTGTTGTGTATTCTTTCCTTTTGGATTCGAAGCCTTTTCGCATTATTTTGACGGATCTGTCACTTTGACGGCATTCACAATTTAAATTAAGCGGCACGCTACGTTCAAATTCCATAGGTGACTTGATGAACAACCATTTTTGAACGCATTGTATAAATTACATTAGCTATTAATTTTTTGAAGTGCTTGAATAATTTATAACAACTAATTTTGAGAGAAAATGCGACGTTTGCATTTTTATAGTTTTGAAACAGCTAATAAAATGTAAATACATTTGTATTTATTCTAGTGATATTTTCTACTAATTAACTCAATTTCTCTTGTAAAGAAGTCTAACTTAACGTATACCTAAATGCAGTGTGTTAACAAAAATTGCGTAGAAAAAGAATTGAGATGGAATCCGAATTGAGAAAATTCAGAAATTGTAGTGCATGAATTAATACGAAATATCACTAAACTAATTGCAAATGTTACTCACAACTTCATTACTGGTTATTTTAACGATTTCACAAAAGTTGCTTCAATTCGATTTGAAATGTTTTTGTTATTAAGTTTTTTGTTAAAAAATACGCCTTTCTTTATTTTTGAAAATATTTTTTGTAATTTGATACTTTGTTAACCCATCGCTACTTAAAAAAATATATCGCTACAAAGCGTTCCAGAGATGTCAGATGTCAATGTTTTCTTGAAATTACGTTTAAATTATCTATTTAACCAAATGTTTACTTACATTTACAATTTAGCGTATTTTTACATCATTTAGTAGGTATACAGAAGATTCAATCGAGTTGGTAAAGTTTTATATTATTGAGTATTGAAATTTAATGGTCAATAGGCCTTCTGTAACTCTTTTAACTGGCTGTTAGAATTTAACACTAGTTAAAATATCAAATCTAGAAATTTTATTAGTTATTGCAACAACGATTAACGGCCTTTAAATTTTCAAACTACAAACTACGCGCTAATAACATCACCTAAAATTATGTTGAACTAGGTATACGAGATATTTCAGAAATCAGCTACACCTAAAATACAAATTATCGTTTTTTTGCATTTTTTAGAACATATTAGCTGTTTCAAAACTATAAAAACGCCAACGTCGCATTTTACCAAATTATTTTTTTAAATAATATCGATAAAATTGTAAAATAGTTATTAGTGATTAGATCTCTCATTGAAAGTATAAATTACATTAGTTATTATTTTTTTGAATTGCGCGAATAATTTATAACAGCTAATTTTGAGAGAAAATGCGACGTTGGCGTTTTTATAGTTTTGAAACAGCTAGTAGGTAGGTACTAATGTGTTTAAGCGAACTTTATATTTTGCCTAGTTTTTGAAATAATTTGATTTTTAGTCGAGATAGAATACAGCATTGATTTTGCTATAAAATAAGTTCATTTTCTATGCAAAATAATTAATTAAATAAACTTAGGTTTGAAGCCAGCAACAATTTTTTTGTTCCTGTTTTTGCTTAAGACATCATTTGAAATGATACTAAAAATCATAAAATTTAGAATAATTATTTTAAATACCTATTTTTAATTTATCACGATAGTATTAATATTTTTAATTATAATAATTAATACCTATAGGTACTAGATTTTTAATAGGGATTTGTAGAAAAAAATCAGAAAAAATTCACATCATGCATAGAGAAAAGTAAAGGCTGATCTCTATGTGATTATTAGTTTTTGTGACATAATTTAGTTAAAAATACTTTTAGTAGACTCATCTTGCATATTATAAACCCGTAGTTTTTTTTTTTTAATTTTTGTTAATAGATACTACATGAAGTTTAAGGAAAGGAGAGTGCTTCACCCATTTAAAACTATTAATTACTGAAACACTTCAAAAACAGTTCACAAGTAACACAAACGCATTAAAACCTGGATTTAAAAATTTGTTTTGGAATTACTATTTCTGATTACAATGCAGTCAAAATTAGTACGAAACACGTCTCATAAATATTCAATTGTTTTGAGGCTCTTAGTCTTCTTGTAGCTCAGATACCGGTGGAATTAAACGTACAAATGTATATTTTACTCGTAATCTAGAGTGATTTATTTGTAGAAAAAATCACAGTGCAACATTTCATGACCACCGTTAAAACTGGACGAATTGTCGCCTGTTTCCGCTTGATTCCCGGCTTTATCAATTCGAGTCCACCGCGTCTGAAAATCTGTAGTGTTGAAACAGCACGTGCGAGGGGCAGATAATTCACGGTTAAAATACCCCAATAAAACATCAGTGATTCAATTTGACACCCCAGAGAACGTTCATTGGCCAGGTGGTGGTTCCCATCGACCAGAATTGCTCTCGCTGCGAATCGAAACTAACTTGGCTACTGTATAAACGCGGTTATAAACTGAGGCAGAAATTCAATTTGGCCGCACTTCTACCGTGAACAATGCCATTTGCACCCTATTGCATACATTATATCTCCGACCAACAGGCCGGGAAGTTTCAAATTAAAAAAATTATAATACGGCAGCAACAAATCCACTTCTTTGCATGATTTGAAGAAACATTACTTGGAAATTATCGACCTGATCGCATGTATGAACAATGGTGGTCCAGCCATTGTTTGAAATGACGTTGTAAGAACGGTAACCCGGATTAGTCCGGATTTAAAGTGTGGAGCGGCTCCCGCAGATAAAGTCGCCGTTGCACGCCCAAATCTCGCAATTTTGATAATATCCGTCGTTTTGACTCGGACTAAAAACCAATCTGAATGATATTTGTCGAATAACAATGACACAAATTAATTTATGAAAGCGTGCTGTTGCCTGAATCAGAATTTATAAGTGACAGAAAAACAAGCTACATATTTAATTCTGACAGCGCATAAATAAGTATTGTGTTCGTCTTTCTCGTTTTAATTAATTTCACAAGAACTTGTTTTAGATTTCGACGCGCTGCCAGATATTTACTTTATTTAAAAACGTTTCCGTCGGGAGTTATTGATGCGACTTTTCAGGGGTCAGCAGATAGTAAACATACACGTATACGAGAAGCCTACAAAAATACAGTGACACGACACTTGGGAATAATGGGCTTCTTACTGATACTTAATATCCAACAAACAGCCACGTTCCGACACCCACAACTTCTAATTTAATTATATCCAATTATTACCGAGTTGTGGACACATGTGACACTACACTAATTAAACAAGTTAGGTGCTCCTAATATTTTTTGAGGTAACAAATTTGTAAAATATTGAAACAGCTATAAACTGAAATAAGTCGAAGTACCTACTTGTTATTATAAAAAAATCGAGATATCGAGGTTTCGAAATATTCTATTGCTTTTTTATACTCCTGTACCTATTGTTTTATTTGACAATTATAAGATTAACAAATTAAAGAAAATTGATTATATTCTCAATATACATAAATAAACATGTTTCTTGATAATTTTGTAAAATATTGATACTATAATTTTTTACCAATTTCATCAAAAAAGACAATGTTTTGGAATTTTCTAAGCGTGTGCTTTTCATGTATCGTTGTTCGTTTTTCAACTAGAAAAATTGATTTCGCTAAATTTTGTCAAAAAAACGTTCAAAAACCTCAAACTTAAAGTAAACTTTACAGTTCTGAAGCAACAAATTTTTGATTGATTTTAACATTGCAAAGACAAATTCGATATCTGGTGGCTAATTTTATCTATACATGGTGCTCAAAAACCGGCGCACCAACTCAATGGTGTGTGGTAGAGAAATGCTTACATACAGGCTGTCCGTTATTCGAGCTTCACCATGGTGATCTCAGTTATTATACGAGGTCGGTTAAATTAGGGCAAAGTTGCGCATTTTTATGCTGAACAATTATCTAAAAGAACATTTGATGTGTCATTTTTAGTTTTTGAATTATTGGAAAAAAACGGAAGTTGTATTTTTCGTTTTTATTTTTTAAGAGAAAACCAAAGGAACTACCTGTTTTTAACTAAGACGTTCTTCAGGTATTTTTTACAAGAAATCTAAATCTTTTGTTTGGTTTTTCTTATGGACGCCATTTTTGATACTTGTATTTTTGAAAAGACTTTTTGTTTCTGATTACAACGGTGTATCTATATCACATGATATATGATTGAATCTTACATGCTGATTAAAATTGAGAAAAAACGGTTTTTGCAATTGCAAAGAGTGCTTTGAAAAAAACGCCAAAAATTTTGTTTACCAAACTAAATTTTGACAGTTCAATATGCGAGCAGAATTTTTATAACTATGTCTTGTTTTGTTTTGCGAAGAATAAACTTTAAGGTTATCATGTCGTTTAATTTTTAAGTAGGCAGGCTTGACGGAAATGTGAACGTTCTAGATCAAAATTTAATTAAATTTCCAAAATCTAGTTTGTTTAATTACGAAATTGTTGGTGTTTTTTCCAAAACACTGCAAAAATGCTTGTTTCTCAATTTTGATCAGCTTGGAAAATTCGATCAATGTGATTCATCGTTCTAATCAAGAACACATTTCAAAATTATAAAAAGTTAATATGGCTTCCATAATAAAAACCAAAATTGAGTGTTCTAACTCCGACATCAAGAACGCCATGGAAAAGGCAATGACATATTTTAGATTCCTTGTAAAAAAGTGCCTGAAGAACGTTCTTATCGTTTTGGCTTGAAAACATAAAAACGAAAATTACAAATTTTTCTTTTTTTTTCAGTAATTAACTGAAAATGATACATCAAATTTTCTATCGGATAATTGTTTAACATGAAAATGTGCAACTTTTCCCTAATTTAACTGACCTCGTTTCTCTTATAATAACTGAGATCCCCATGGTGGAGCTCGAAAAACGGACACCCTGTATAAAGACAAAAATAATAAAAAAAATCTATGTATTAAATTTATTAATAAATAAACGAATTTTAAATAAATGATATGTGGCAACGTTGTCTAACAATAATCGTGATCGCAACATAACCTGATCAACAATAAAAATGAATCATTTTTGAAATGATTTGCTTGGAAATAACTGCCAGTGTTGACACATCAACAAATTTTGATTTGTAGTTACAGAAAAAATTGAAACATGTAATTAGTTGTGTAAGGTGGATGAAAACAAAATACGATTTTCGTGCTGGCAATTAATTGTATAAATTTACCTTGCGGGAAGGGGACAGACTCCAAAGGGTGCCCCAGGCCGAAGCCCAGGGCAGGCATGGGCATCCCGGAAAGGCCGCCACCTAGCCCGGAACTAAGCGAAGGATGTGGCGCATACGGCGGTCCGTGCGGTGCCGTTTGTTGCTTAACAAATCCTTGCATGTTCATTGGGAGATAAAAACTTCCTTCACCGACACTTGCCGCACACCCTCTGTTATCTTCTTCTGGTGGAGGGGTCGTTTTGAGGCAGGATATTTTTACTGCAACAACAGAATGTCACATCAAAATAAAGAAATATTTTGTTACGTCCGACGCATGAACAAAATTCTCGGTAAGAAAATATTGAAGTTTGCCGCGTTTCCACTTTTTCTAAAGAAGTGCTGAAAGAGATAATCTGGTAGAGATCTCTGCCGCCATTCGGTGGTAAGGATTTTTGGGAACTAGTTTGGTCGTGAAAACAGGTAACGAGGTGGAAATATTTAACGACTTGTCTTGCAGCTTTTGCACTTTTTGAGGTACGCTGCAAAGAATCTAAGTACAGAGGTATCGGTTAGGATGAGGATCTATTGATAAAGTTTAACAGCAAATTGGAAAATAAGAGCATTATATCCGATGTAACAGAACACTGTTTCTGATAAGTTTTAACTTTTGATTTAAACATTTTCTGCTTTCAATAGTTTCATATACAGGGGCATTTTTTTAACTCTGAACATAGCCCTATGTTCAATCTGAAAAAAAAAAACAGATCAAAGCATTGCGAGTATTGCTATGCAACTAATTATTCTACGCGCTGTCAAAAATTTCAACTTGTCAATTAAATTTTCCAAGATTATTTAAGTAAAGAAAGGTTAATTTTTATTATTTTTAGGGCTATGTTCAGAGTTAAAAAAATGTCCCTGTATATGGTAAATTAATTATCGCTACGTTAATGTTAAAGTTTAATAATTAAAACATCTTAATAAAAGGGGTATACATAGGTAATATATTAAGCATATAAACAGATCAAAATCTATTATTTTATCTAAAAATGAGAGGCTTTGTAAGTAAACTAATCAGAGGTATTTCCATTATTTCTTTTAGAATTTGCTTAAAATGATGTACCTATCTATAATATTTTAATCAAAATTGTTTCGTATATTACTCCAACTAGTGTCAAAAATATTGGCATCTATGAAAGTAGAAAATGATTAGCTAGTCGAGAAGAAAGTGTATTTGCTTTTGATTTATGAATAGGTAAATGATTTTTATTCAGTAATTATTAATAATTTATGTAGGTAGGTACTACAAATTTAAGTCGAATGGAAACAGGGTAATTTGGAAAAGACAAAAATTTACCTATGTAATTTTAACGAATTTAATTTCTGAAAAACTTGATTAAAAATCCTCATAGTAACAGTAGCTGTCTCCAAATAATGTAGCTGCAACTAAAGAAAACTTTTAATATTTTTGTTTTAAATGAATTTGCTACATTTTTCTTGTTAAATTATTTCTAACCAATTTCTACCCATCTGCGTCCCTGATTGCATTTTTTAACTTTGGTAATGCTAGGGTTTGTATATAGGCACAAATTATTATGTAATGCTGCTTAATCACAATTTTTCGTGTGTAGATTACATCAACAAAATATTAAGCCAATTCTTCAAACACTGCCTCTGTAAAATAAGTCTAAATTCGAGCCTTTTGCATCACCAAGATAAAACAACCCAAAATAATCAATAATAACAGTTTGAATGTACTAATTGTCTCGAAGAAAATGTCTAGCTTTTTAGCCTAAATCTAGGCGATCAGTCATTCATATGACGAGCTGTCCATGAAGAACAAGCTTATGTTTATTGCATTCTGAGACCATATAGACACTATAATGGCAGGAAAAATGACTAAAAATAACAATGATCTTTATGACGATGTGCCACAGAATACGCTGACGACGAAGAATTTGAAAACCTGAAATTTCGTCCATAACATCCAAATGTGTCTTTGTTTCAGCTTTTATTACAAATTTATTAACAGCTGTACTAAGTGCGTTGAAAAACTATAATAATTATTTATTGTATAAGGGTCTTACAATGTGTTTTATCCACAGCCAGACAATAAAGACTAAATCCCAGTCTAAATCAATAATTTCAAATTATTTTTCAAAATTTTTATTTGACGGTTTGAAGTGACGTTTGTCAAATTAATTTTTAAAATAGGAATACTGCATTAGTTCCGTCTTCGTTTAAATCTGGCATCCACATCGAATAAAGGAAAACCGACCATATTTTCTCTTTTAATTTAAAGGTAAATGTAGAAAATATAGTTTAATTTTATTACGGATCTTATGGTGTTTTCATAGACCTATAGGTTTTATTGATATCATTAGACGTCTCCTAGTAGTGATATTATGACCTAATAAAAGACTGGTTGTGGATAAAGTAAAATAATTCATGTCCATAAATTGCTTTTTAAATATTCTTTAAATAAAAGTGCCGATAAATCGTGACGTGCTCGAATTATTTTAGCTGAAACCCGAAAAACCTGGAACAAACTAATTTGAATTTTTTATACGGAATAATTAGTTCTAGGTATATCTAACTGATGATTTTTCTAATAAAAAAATGTGTATAAATAATTATTTTAAGACTTACGTTATGTATAAGCTGTTACTTGTTTACTAAATTACACCTGCTACAATAAAAAACTAACCAGAATCTTATTTTTTTTAATAATAATATTGGTTCTAATAAGCAGGCACTATGACAGGCATCCTATAGTATATGCATGATGATTTGAAATGGTTTTATTCTTTTTTCATTAAAACAAATAGCCAAATTAATGTTATTTTGCAGTAAAGAATTGTTATTATTAGTATAAACAATGTTTAGTATGTAATCATTTTAATTGTAACCACATATCTGTTTAAATTACCATCATCAGTTTCACTTACATATCGTAAATACTAGGAGTAATTGCTTTATTGTAAGTTATGTAACACTAACCTGTATTTTTTGTAAACCGAAATGACTTCCGACTAGCACGCACACATCCCTCATTATCACATTCATTCAAATATTGCACTAACTCTTCCGTCGGATCACAAACACGCGAATATTTCCACCGAACTCACATGCTAACGTCAATTGCACACTTTTTGTCGAAAACTGACCTGTTCACCTTAACCGATTTGTGTAAACTGACTCTAACTTCGCCAGTGGTGTTTTATTTCATGGGGTAGTTACAGTGTTATTGGGGATATGGCTACAAAGATAAAGGTAGACTAACCATTGTAGGTACTGGGGGATGATCCCCGATTGGTACCTCATAGGGTGAGTGAGAGGGGGACAAGGTCCGCTTTGAGTGGGGTAGTGAGTTATTTTTCTCTATTGTTTCTTGAATTTGCCGGACGTGACACTATGCAGTTTCTGACAATGTTTTTTTCTTCACTAGATTTACCTGTCCATGTCCTTATGCCAAAAAATTACAGAATTGAGCCAACAAAATCATAGGTTTTAATAAAAATTGTTACCATAATCATATCATAATGTTTACAAGCCGAAAGTGAAACAATATGCATTGTTGGCATAATTTCGGATAAAAGTATCACATTGTTGTATTGTAAACGGTGTAAATATTATCACAATTTTACAATTATTACAATCAGTTTATCAAATGTTTAGATTTATTGCAGTCAAGAGGGTGCTAACAGGAAACACCTACTTTCTATTCGACCCAACGAGTTACCAACCCTTGTGGTCAAGATAATTATAGTCATTAGTGTTTTCTAAAAGTATTCACAGTAAAAGGTCTGGAGATTAATACCTGGGGTGACTCTACTTCGTAAATAATATTCACTGTCCACAGGTCTAAATGGCGATTAGGAATTTATATCCTAAGAGTAAATAATCTCTATTATCACTTTACAGGGAAACTTAGGACTCTTGTCTCTTCAAGTATGCAAAGAAAGGAATCATGCAGAGTTAGATAAGAAAGTTTACATCTCACGTGCTGACTTTTGCTAGAAATTGTGAGATGTTCTTGATATTTTCAAGTTGCTTTAAAAACACTTACCAAACTAATAGAAAAGTATGCCTAAAATGAGAGGTTTATTGGCAATTTGTTAAGGATAATTCATTGTATTAAATTGTAAACTGGACTGTGAAGAAGCCATTTTTGTAATGATACAATCGCGTGTAATCCGTTTGAATAATCACACTTATGAATGTTAATACTTTAGTGAGTGTAATAAATCGATGCCAATATCGATGTAATTTCGAATAAATTAACTCGTTTGCTTACTTAATCTCATTATCCTAACAGATATCGATGACTGTGTTTAAGCACAATCTGAGATGCTTATTTGGCGCTTAAAGTCAACACATGGCGGCCTTTTTGATTGTTTAATTTAAGAAGGCACCCCAAACACAGCCAACAATGACAATTGAATAAATAAAAAGCGCAAATAGATAGTAGGGAATAATCCAGGATAATCAGGATGAAGTCTGTAATAAAATAACCCAATAATAGAGAGGAAAAGCGTGTGCCAGGCGAGGCAAAGCAGACAGACTCCGATTATCCTGCTTATGTATGTCGATTACTTCTCTAACCTGCTTAGGGCCTTGCCTTCACGTGTTGTAAGAATGTGTGAGACCCGCTTAGGTGCTCACAGATTCCGATACCATCTATTTTGCCACCATGCGAAAAGAGATTAACGACGCTCAAAACTAACCGCTATGTAACCGAATTAGCTGACATTACGATCCTGCTTATGGGTTTTTAACGCAGATTTGGTCAATCAATTGGTTAAACTTGGCGAGATTGACAACAAGTGAGGGTGGCAAAAGGTGAAAAAATAAATTTTAAAGTAATTACGTGGGTGGATGTCGTTTCGAGGTTTGGGGCCGGTGTATCAAGTCAAATTAAAATTTCATCCAGATAATTTATTCATGGAAACGCCAGTTTATGTTCGGTAGAAAATGCGACCTAACAAGACAGCCAGCTCCCAGTAAATTAAAAAGCAATCTAGACTTGCCAATAGTGCATGTGGGTATGTCCTTATTTTCCCCACCAAGGCAAAGTCACGCCCTAATGTGGCACACGCGCTCTTAATACTCTAAGCTCCTCCCAGAACAGCTGCAATGATTTTTTTGTCGGTTGTCCTGTCAATAAAGGAACAAAAAGAGATGAAATGTATCTCTGACGTTGATGTGCAGTTGGTCTTTCTACATTACGTATTCTACTATAATGGATACATTAAGATTTTTTGAAATGTTTTGTTGGTAGTTTTCATCACGGTATATGTGGTGTTGATACAATTGGTGTATTTTGTGATACTTAAATATTTTGCTTACTAAGTTCACTAAATTCAATAATATCGTCGTAATGCAATCATGTAATTGTTACGGTAACAAAACAGATATTTCTGTTGGTAGAACAAAGGAGCTTTTACAGTGTAGGTAATCGTTCATAGCTTTATATGTTTACTGATAGATACAAAAAAGGCAACAAAAAGCTAATCAAATTTACTTAAATTCCATAATGCAGTCATCCACTTGTTACGGTAACAAAGCAAGTATTTTTGTTGGTGGAATAAAGACGTTTTTACAGTGTACTCGTTCATAGCTTTATGTTTGTTTGTAAGTACAAAAAGGCATTAAATGTAATCAATTTTATATCCCATCTCAGTTCATAGTAGAATTTTGGAACCGTGGAATTAAAAGTTTCTGTATAAGAAAACAATTCTGTGTTAAACTAAATCCCAGCGACAAATTTTGAGCCCGGAAACTCTCAATTTCACTACAACAAATGCAAATGAGTTGTTGCAAAATTCTACTATGAACTGAAATGGGATATACTTATCTGTTTTTGATTTGATCTACTTAATAAATTTTGCACCTTGCATCTCTTTATTCCATATTGGTTTTGCATGAATTATCCTGTCCAAAAACAACAAAACAAAGTCATCAATTGTTTGGATTGGAGTCAGTAATATAAAGTTTGTCGACCACGAGCCGTATTTTACTGACAGACTCTGAGTTTTATAAAAATTTTGGAATTATTGTTAAAAATGTCACCAGGAATCGTAAGCATTACACTTTATTTTGAATTGGGTTTTGAGTTCGTGTCCTTTATCGTAATGCTATTTGAAGTAATTCGTGGAATAAAGGACAATTATTGAAGAAAACTACGAATATTTATGTTCCTAAGCAGCGTTTCCATAACGGTCGTTGTAAATCTTCAGAAATTAGACATTTTTGTGCATTTGATATTATTAGTATATGATAAAACACGGGGGCGAATTTGGTCCTGCCACTCCAGTTTAAATCAAGAATAACATAAAACCTACATTTTTCACAATAATTTAAGGTATACATTATTGTTAATATTGTCGCACAGATTAAGACACATGCAGACATTACATAATGATAAATGCAATAGCTGGGGTTAATCTCCACCTTGTTTAATATGTTTATATTGTTGTTGTTATAAATTTAATCTTGATTGTGCATAATATATTACTAGAAATGAATTTTAAGACATGTTATCCAGACTTTGTGTTTTATGATAAAATGATCAATGTAATACACATTGTTTAAATTAAATTCAGATTTTTACATCTATGAATATGTACTTTACTATTCCAAGTATAAGCGATTAAAATCTAATTTAACTAACTATTATAGGTAAGAATAAATTTCTTATTTTATAAATTTTCCTATAGTATATGAGGACAACGTACACAGTAAAAAATGTCTGGTGTTATTCACACTAAAATAACACTAAGAGGACCACACTCTAGAGTGTAATATTTTCTAGTGTAAATTAACTTTTTTGAATATGTACTTTTATCACCTAAACTAGTGTAACGATCATATTTTATAAATGTTTTACACACTTAACTAAATGTTCTAATGTACTTCCTGAGTGTACAAAGCATTAAATTCTAGTGTGGTTACAGCGTGAAAGTGGTTTAACATAAAGGCATGTATATTTTCAAACGTTTTTAAAAAAATTCAAATGCACAAAAAAAAACAAAATAAAGAATAAATTCAATAT
This sequence comes from Tribolium freemani, assembly GCA_939628115.1. Lineage (NCBI taxonomy): Eukaryota > Metazoa > Arthropoda > Insecta > Coleoptera > Tenebrionidae > Tribolium > Tribolium freemani. The sequence goes on along the minus strand of OW626785.1, from coordinate 8,794,928 downwards.
GTTTGTAAAAGATCTGAAATCATAAACTGCCTTATTTAAAACCACTATGGTAGGAGGTACGATATTTTTCGATTTTCAATTATCTAATAGTGAACAGTCTTTTTCTAATTCGGCCCCTTCCAAATCTGTTTTCCTCACAATTCAAGTTATCACATTTTGGTTTTGCTGTGAAATAATAACATTTTTAACTAAGTACTTATATTTAATAGTCCTACTCTAATACATTAAAACAAGAATAAAGTTCTTATAATTAAATCAGTAACTTATCTAATTCTGAGATATTTTCGAAAGTACATTTTTCTTTACTTTACAAAACTTTATTGGCATTTTCTAACATCAGCTATTTTAATGGACCCAGTACCCATCATAATAAATAAAATATGTGTGCTTATCTACAGTCTGTATACGTACTCTGTCTCTCGTTTAAACTAAGATTTAAGACTATTGAACACTGTGCAGTTATATTTTACACTATAAACAGCAAACATCATTTGAGAGTGTAAAAAAATGCACTCTAAAAGGTAAAATTCATGTTTTTATGTAATTTTGACACTGAGAGAAAATGTTTTTCAATTATAAGTTATTTTGTAGAATGTTCAAGTTGGTTATGGAATTCAAATTCAATGTGCCGCCTCGTCCAAATGACTATTGTAGTTTCTCTGTCAAATCTTTGAATTAGCCTTTTTCTCACTTTTTTTGCATTTTTCGGCAAAGTTGTTTCAAGTGTAGGGTTTGTCTTGATTTGTGTTTTATATTTCCGTGATTTTTGTTGCTGTGTATTTTTCGTTTTTGGATTCGCAGCCTTTTTGCATCATTTTGACAGATCTGTCACTTTGAAGGCATTCACAATTTATATTAAGCGGCATATTACGTTCAAATTTCATAGGTCACTTGATGAACAGCCATTTTTGAACACATTGTAAAAGATGTATTATGTTAACAGTCATTTTAAACATAATCTAGTGTCAAAATTAACACTAGAAAAATTAACCACTTTCCAAAATGTTTTTTACCTTTACTTTTTTTTACTGTGTATAGGTAAAGTAGTGTGATCAACACGTAAAAATATATGAAAAATAAGCACAATGACCCATTTTCATTGTGTTGGCCTAGTTTTTTATAAAGAATCAGCCATTTGCCATTTTCTTTCTTTTTTTTTATGAAAAAACTCAAATCCCTGATGTGTGCTCGTGTTGTGTAAAATGGGTTTCTACAATGTGTTAATGTGCACATGATCACTGTATGCACTGTTAGGATAATCATGTTTCCTCGAGTAGTATTTTCTTAATGTTGCCCGTAGGGAGCATCAGAGATTTTCTTGTAAGGATCAAATTCTAATAAAAAAAATTGAAATATAAATATACTTCCAGAAATTTGAAGTTGCGCAGTTTTTTGCAACTTTGTTCATAACTTTCATTAGGATATCTAAATAAATCACAAAAAAACACAAATAACGTACATCTGATAAGCAAATATGGTTTATTTAATAAAACAATTATGTACATCACACATTATTTTATCCAACACAAGATCCAACACTTCCACAGTTTCACCCAAAACATCAGTTTTCTTTTCTTTTCTCATTTAAGTGTTATATTATAACGTATTACATAAATCATATCTAAAAAAGGATGTAAGAGACTACAATTTTTTACCAAAATATGAATAGAATAGATATTTCGGGTGGGTCAAAAGTCGCGGATAGGCTCTTAAAAGCAGCTAGATAGAGCTACACAGAACACCACTATTTTCGATTAAAAAAATCACAAAACCTTTCATTTGGTTGAAATCAAAAACAAAAAATGGCAACGCCGTACAAGTACACCTACTTTTTAAACATTTAGAAAAATATTAACCAAAACTATTACCATGGTACTAAATGTTGCCAAATGTTGCTGCACTTTTAAACTGGTGTTTTCAACTCATTTTAAAAACCAAAGAGAATGTTTTCCTACAATTCTTTTTGAAAAATTAGATAATAAATCAAGTAAACATTAAAATAAATCATTAAAAACAAAGTTAACAAGTCTGATTTTCCTACAATTCCACATTAGAGTATGCACTTTTTGCAACTTTTACGAGCTGCAGAATCTTAATTAAGGAGCAATGATTTTTTTAATTATTTTTTTAGCGGTCAGTAAGGCCACTAGTACCTATCCACTCTCAAGAGCGTGTCCGCGACTTTTAACACACCCGATATTGCGGAAAATAATTGTTGTTCTTTTAGAAAATATGTGAAACATTGTTGCCATTATATTCCTAAATTTATACCTAAAAAGTGTATTATCTTATTAGGTATAAGTCATTAAGTAAGTTTTATTTAAAAATTTGAACCTGTATTGCAACGCCAGATTCTCTAAAACGTATGTATTATAGAAAAATGTAAAATAATGTAGGTAGATAAGACAGAACCTACCAATAATTAACTTACTTCTAATTAAGTTTTTTGTCTTGCTTATTACCTCGGCTTTCTATGATGCTTCTTATCTACCGAAGCAAAAGTAGTATACTGCAATTACCATCTACTCGCATTCATTATTATTTAACATTTCTTGTATATGCATTTTTTTACAATTATTATTAAAAACTTTCTAGATTTCTCATTTAATTATACTTTTCGTGTCTGTTCATTTTACAACAAACATATTAACATAACTTATTAAAAGATACCTCTAAGTATTTAAACAGAAAACTAATTTTTATGAAAATATGCACAATAAAAATGCAAATATGTATTTGTGTCACTGTATCACATTTTCGTCTTTTTGCGAACTAACTTGTGGGGGGGCCTACACAACGTAGACAAGTTGCTTTGCAACTAACTTATTGTATCTAAAACAAAAAAGTTCTCCTAGCAAATTTCACTTACGAATACAATAATTATGAAGAATAACTTTCTCAGAGTAGGTACTCCAAGTAGGTAATTTGTCCTAACATGCTCTTTCGACTTTTTTAAGTTACCTCTTAGAGTAATGTTTTTTTACACCAATTGATTAAAGAAAAAAGAAATGTTTTTCGTGTTTGTTGATCATTATTTTCTATAGCTGCAATGAGAAATTAATTGTAACATTTTTTAACATTAATTTACCTCAAAAATAAAACCACCCCGGTCTCCTGTATTTAATTGACAGCTATAAATAGGTGTATTTTAAACACACATTTTTCGTATAAAAAAGACTGTACAGGGCAGGAAAACTTTTTAGTTGAATGAAATCCTTTCCAGTTGTTAACTTTGTAAAAAATGCGCCCCATAAATCCGTGGATATAATTTGAAAGTCGTTGTTGAGCAGGGATGAAAGCTTATAAAAAGCACATTTCATATCGTTTGACAGGCCAAAGCGGAAACAGCCCTCCAATAGAATTCAGTTCGAGGTGACAAGTATAGCATCCTTACCCCATACAGGCAAGGGCGGCTTGATTTCTTTATACGTGGTTTGGTCACAGTTCAACCCTCATTCTCAACAAGAAACCATACATAACAATTATAAATGATGTGACAATGGCTAAGAAGGAAATTGCAATTTTATTAATTTTTAAGGTGCCACCTATTTACTTTTAAATCTTTGATCGGAAAAATTATCTTAAAAACATTCCAACTTTTAGTAAACACTAGTTTATGACAAAATGATCAATGCGAAATTTCCATTGTTTAAATGTAACAGATATCAAAAGTAAGTACTCACATGGCTGCGATCGTCGTTGTCTATAATTCACATTTCCATAAGTACAAAACCTTTCCAAACTATGTACTGCCTCTGGAGGCCACATTTTTTCATCTTTTTTGAGTCTTCAAGCATTCCTAATGCTGTTGACCGTCCTGTACAAAAACAGTAAGAATGAGATTCCCGAAATACACAAATATTAGTTGCAAGATTTTGTAAATATAATGTAAAACATTTAAAAGACTTGACTATGAACATTTTGTTGCCTTTCGCCTCTAAAAATAAAAAGTCCTGAGAGGTGTCTTCGCATTAACTTGGTTAAAAAGGCTAAATAAAAATGTTATTTATGGTTCCAGGTATTTTAAAAGCAATAATCCAATAAGTGTAAATCAAATATTTTCGTGGAAATCGTTTATAAAAATGAAGAACATTTCTGAAATTTTAGCATTTAAATTTTATGGTCGGTGCTGCATCCACAAGCACATTATTACTATGTGTTTCGAGTTCATTACTACTAAATTGCATCATTAATCAGACACCCAATTAGATTTTAACAAATTAACATAGCTATAAAAATCATATAAAATTTAGAAGAATTTTAATAGAAAAAACAAAATATTGCTATAATAAAGTTACGAAGGCTGAATTATTCATGATAGTAATGATGCTCCCTTCGTCATAACTAAATATATTTATACACACTTCTTTATAATTAAGAAACAGTTAGATATTGCCGACTTGCTACCGAATCCAGTTTGACGACAATAAATTCTCTTTTTATGAACTTATGTAAATTCAGTTTCTATATATAGGAACCCGTTGATGATCACGTTTCTCCTCTCAAAACTGAACTCACGTTCGTTATTGCCAATTTCCAATAACTCCAAAGTGCGCCCGAATTTCATTTCATATACGCCTCATAAATAAATTAAATTCTCGTCCTTATGTATTAGGCTATAAAAATAACGTATGTACTGAAACTGTAGCACATAAACCAAATTTCTCACAGCACCGTTCCAAGAAAAGCGTAGCCAATTGGATATATGCTGCTACCCGAATTCGAATAAAAATAATAAATGATTTAATTCACCACACTTGACCGCCAGTTTTCACGCTCATAAGTCTTGACATTTATTTATTTCAACTTTTTGCACCTGTATATTTCACATCACTTTTTATTGTTACATTTAAATTTTACTCTCTCATATTTACACACAAACATACAGTGAAGATTTTATTTTGCTGAACATATGGAACTGTTTGCAATGCATTGACAAAACTGAATATAGGATAACACAATTCATTGTGTTATGTAATGTTCAGGGAAATAAACTCTACCATATAATACAGAAGATCTAAGGCCTAACTGCACCGGTGTGACTTAAAATATAAGCTCTGCTTAAGTGTGTCAATTGAACTGCACCGTAAATAAATGCATCTTAAAATTGTCTAAAGCTTGGTTTAAACTAAACCGTTAACATCAAAAAAGCAATTTAAATACACAATTTGAAAACGAACCGATGAGAAATTTGTCCGATTGCTTCAAAAAAAACATATTTAACGAAATAAAATTCAATACACTTTCGGTATAGTAAAAAGATTTCTCATTCTTGTTGTGGCTTAAAAATTTGATAGTAATTGTTGCAACAGCAATTTTATGCAATATTACCAAAAATAGAGATGAGGGCGGAAAAGAACCTAGACGGATAATGGCATGGGTGATCAACATGGAGAAAGACAAAAACTGGGCAATTTTCATAACCATGAAGTTATTGACCTTCGAAATAATAATTATCGTACTAAATTACGGAACTTTAATCGTTTGTATTTTTTTTATTAAATAACAATATTGGATACAAAAGCAAGGTTTATCAATTAACTAAATTATATAATAGCAGCACTGAACTGATTTTTCAGCTCAACTCAACTTAACTCTTTCAGCTGTCTATCAAATTCCAAAGACTTTTGCATCAGTTTGAATTCTTCCAACATTAACACGAATTCTTTTTTTTTTCCTTCTCGAATTCTAAATATAGAATAGCTTTTTTAATGTTGTAACTTTGAGGCTGGTGTAGACTTTTGGGCATCTTCTATAACACTGCTTTTCCAAATAATTGTGTAGCGGATTGTTTTAAATTTATTGGCTTATACTCGTACTGCTCGTAATTTATCCAATTTTCAACTTCACCTATTGAAAATATTGTGATGTAGATGGTAGCTCAAGATGAAAGTTCTAGGACAATTTCGTCTTCGAAATCAAAAGTTCTTTACTGTTTTTATTGAAATAATGGGTTGGTTTCTTTTTGTTCTGAAATTAATACGTTTGCACCTGTGTCTACACCGTAAATATAGACTTCTGTTGGTGCATTATAATATCTAAACAAGAAAGTTTACACATCTAGTTCTTTTTCTGGTTTCAGTCATCCCTGCAGTAAAACTTTTTTTTAATACAATTAACTCAAAGCTAAAAACTTAAGCTAGTACTTACTAATTTTAATTTCGTTGAATTATTTCACTCTTGATAGCAGAAATAAAAAAATCTGCAACATTTTCACGTATTTATAAACTATTGACAACTAATTGACAGGCATTTGGCGAATTAAATTAACTAACAGATAAAATGTCACGTTGCAGCTCGATTTATTTAAACTCCACTTATATCTGTAACCATAGCTTTGTTAAGCGTTACCCATAAGCCGAACCGGTGCAGTTAGGTCTAAGAACTCTAGTAATTCATTGATATGAATTTTTTTAAATTGAACATAGGAGTAATAGTGATATGTGTGTTAAGTGATGTTCAGTAAAATAAAAACCTTAGTGTATAGGCACAATAGAAATCAGGTAGCCACCAATTTTGTATTTAAAGTGTGCTTTTTAATTTACACCTGAATGCTTTTTTCTTTTATACTTAATAAATAATAACTTTTATTATAATTTATTTTTATGATTTAGGTATATTTTTTATTTTGCGATTTCTGACATAAATTTAAACATTCTCTTACAAAAGAAACGCTTTTTATTAAAAAATTAAAAAAAATGGAACAAAAGATCAAAAATGGAGAATTAAACTTAGAAGCTATTTTTGCAATTTTTTTTCAATTGCATCCAATGAAAAATTAAAAAATTGTTGCCCATGCCTAGACCAAATGGAGAATTAGAGAGAGGATAGCCTAATCTGATTGAAAGGATTCAGTCCAGAGGAAAATCTAGAGAGGAAAACATAATAGTTGTGTATTTGAGCGCGTATGATCACTTTATTAAAAAAAATACGTCTTTTCTACAAAGTGATTCAAAATTACTGTTTCAGTTGGCAACTGATTTGAAAGCAGTTTGCAACACTGCAACCGGATACGATTTTGGGTGACAAATATTTGACACTAATGGTACAGTCATTCTGGATCACCTTGTCTATAAATTATACATGTGTAGCACTTATTTCGTAAAATCTATTTTGACAATTGCACGCCTAGACTAAATATAAATGGTGACTTAACAACTTATAGAAGCTGAACTACAAAAGCTCCGAAACCGCTTTCTGCACATGTATCTGTCATACGTGTGATAAATGACTTAGTTTTAATAATCAAATTTTATAACCAGTCCGAGAACTTCTATGCAAACAAGCGGTTCGTAGCTTCTCTGGTGGAAGCAACGAAGGTGCGGTGACATTAAAAAATTATACACAGCGTGGCTAACCTCACAATGTAACAAATAAATCACGGTTGTAACCTTCAGTTACACACATATATACACGTAGTCGGAGAGAGAGGTCACTGTTTCTGATAACACAACTCTTCTGTATTACCGACACAGCTACCGTGGATTACTTGTCCTTATAAGCTGAATTTATTGGAATTTATATACGAACATCGGCTCGCCGGATGACTTTGGTGGGTCCAGCTCGTTCTTTCAGTTTTCATCTCAGTTTTTTATTGACCAGCAAAAGAAAAAAAAATTTATTTGTACACTTTAAGTTAACACCTTAAAAGCAAAAGGAAAGATGCTACGTGTTACTGAAATTGAAATTGTACATCTGCACATTATGATACTCATTTGACAATTTAATGCATACCTATCTGGAACCTACAGAAATAACATGCGCTGTTTTCTTTTTATGACTTCAACATATGCTGTGTGCAAATTTTACTATTATTACTCTGGTGGTTACCTATTTGAAGCAAACAGCAAACACCGTCATCACCTTTTCTGCATGCATTCAATTAAACTTCTGGTCATACCTAATAGTTTGAAGTTAAGTTGGTAACATTGAATTATCTACAGGCAGCAAGCAGATATGAAAATTGACAAGTTCAAAATATAGTCTGAGAGTAAACATTTAATTAAATATAATTATAAAACACATTATTTTCCTTACAGGACATTACATTTATAATAAATTATTCATAAGTTTATAAATAAATCAATTTTTACACTTCGGTATACACAATGTAAGACATACGTGTATGCGGAAGAAATAACTTTGTACTGACTTCTTTATTACTCATATAAATATTTTTGTCAACCTGTACAATGTTTGTGATTCCCATATGTAATTAAAACCCTTATTAGCTCAACTTTAATTTACATCTAAAATTTAATGTAAATTGTATTAATATGAGTATTACATTTCATACATACGTAGGTACAAACGCTGCCGTAATTAGAAATAAATAATACATTAAATTGTGGCTTCATCCTATCACAATCAGATTAGATTTATCATAAATCATTAGTTCGTTTTGTTACTGGACAGGTGGCATGACCTACATAAGTGCAAAGTTTCAGTTAATTAAAATCAGTTATTGAAGAATCAGAAATACTTTTTCTAATTGTTCTGTTAACCGGTTGCTGACTAAATTCGGCGGTCTCCTCATTAACAAATCACCGCCGAATGAAACTGAAAGCTGATATCTCCAGTTGAATTTATACCTTAATTGGTCATTTTTGAAAATAAAAGTGTTAAAAAAGTTAGAATGCTACTATCAAAAATACTCCCTGGCTGTTTATTCATATTCAAATTTAACTCCATCACAGTCTGAACGGCGAGGAATGCGGTTCTTTACAAAGGTGTTGAATCGGTTAGTTCGGAAGAATATTTAGATAGTGTCGCCTAACATATATTTCAAATTAAGTTTATTAGCGACAACGACGAGTGGGAATCGGTTACCGAGTTCACATGAAGCGCCCAAAAGAAATAAAAAACAATTATTTTTCGAATGATTCAGGTCGTGTTTACAAAGTGAAAAATTTTGAGATTGTTGCAAATTCTGCAACACATTCCCGGCTTGAAAATAAGGAATGTGCCTTCGAACAGTAGCATTTTCCGTCATTAATTGTCCATAACTTGAAAGCTATTAGCACTAAAACCGTAAAAAAATATCATTTTATGCGTATGTTTATGGGCAACCGGTAAGTGCCAAAATAAAATGTGTGGGAAGTCGCAGTATACAATTTATATATTTTATAATAGCCATGTAAATAAAAAATACGTTTAATGTGCAAATTTAATTTCAAACACAATATATGCGGAAAATGCATTGTAAGGCTTTTCTCATTTAGTTAAAATTTCAAGTCAATGCTTCTTGTGGAAATCGGCACGAATCCTGGGATTTATAAATTATGCATTAATAAAATAACAGGCTAGCGTCTACTGTTACTTGATTTATTTCTAATTTATAATAAAATAATATATAGACGATAACATCGTGTGATTCACGTGACTTATACTCATAATGGTTAATAATTAGCGTAATTATTATGATGCGGCTTATAGATACACTTTATTTTAAATTTGCATTGGGTGTATTGCACCTGTTACCACCTCAAGAGTTAGGCATTAGTATTATGTAACCTTGTTCCCTCAATAAATACAAAAAATGACTATACTCAGGTCATTGAGGAACCAAAAATGCTCTATTAGACATCACGTGATTGGTATTTTCTAATTTAACAGGATATAGAGTAAATACAGTTGAACCTCCCTACGGGGCGCTTTTACAGTGCTTGGATAAACCTCCGATTAATTATCCGTGGTATAAACTTATACCAGAATATCAGATGATGTAATCAATTAAACTGTTCCTTTCCACGTCTTATAAATTAAAGTTCTATTCGTTTGTAATCCACATTTCTTTGATAATTTCCCAGTCAGGACTATAGGAGAATTATATGCAACTTTTTTTTGCACCACATTATTTAACATTTTCAATTGCTTGGGCGCTATTTTAACGTTTTCCATACATTTTTTTACTGTGTTCTTAAAAAAAATCGAGTTAGGGTAGTTTGACTGTATTTTGTACAGTTAATAAGCAATTAACGGGGCAATTATTTTCCTCCAAAGGCTTTTTTGGGCGGGTCAGTGGTTCAAGCGAGCGGTCCCATCGGAAATTCCACCGCATATTTCATATATTGTTATTTTATTAGAATTTAACTCATTCAAAAAACGTATAAAACGGTGTTATTCGGTGGCCACCTAAACACCTGTGCTTCTCGCATATTCATCATACCGTTGTATTAGTATGGAAATATACGACCTATGATTTTTTAGTTCCTTCCCTTTACAATAGAGCAGCCGACCCGCTCGAATCAAGATTATTCACTTCACAGGAATTAGATGCATCTTTCTTCAACTTGAGCGGCGAGCAATCTATTCAAGAAAACGTCTCCTTAAAATTTGGTTCGAATTAAATTATCCTGTTTTTAAATTAAGGCAGACGTAGCGACATTTTTTATATAAAACCAGTAGTCCGAAAAAATAAAATGAAATGGTCATTGGACTACAGGTGGACGCGGTGGTGATAATTTAGATTTTATTGCTTTTTTATACCTGTTTCGGAATCATCAAATGAAATTTTATGCAACATATTATTTAATGGAATATTCTGAAATAACCTCCGAGAATTTTACTACAAATTTTATATGTGCAAAAATCGTTTCTTGCAACACTTGAAAATGTTTCGTAACGGGGGGTACTTACGCACACATACTCGAACATTAAAATAAATTAAAACCCACTGGGAATAAGTCCCAGCAATGAGAAAGTAACAACAAACTTGAACAGGACACAAAATCACATGCTAGTCACTATCAGGATATTTCTTCTATCTGATAAAAGTTTTGTAAAAACGTAAATATCACCAGAAGGCAGCCTCCAGCACTTGGCTATTTTTATTTAATCAATGTGCGAAAATCTATATTCGTGATAAAAAAAATAGCTACAACTTTAGCACCTTGGTATATAAGTTTATTTGCAGCTGTAGAACTATAATTTTTACAATTTGTTTCCACTCAAATTTCAACACCTTAGTATTACGCAGACCATTATTTTTATGTAGAATGTTTTGTAAATGACGACAATTAAAGTTTCTACTTGGAATTTAATAAGTTGTGCACTCTTCCGTTTAGCACGTTTAACGGAGGCATAATTACACAAAGCCAAGATAAAAAGTTAAATTATGATTGTAAATTGTATGCTAATTAGGTTCATTAGATTATTTATAAGATATCTTCATCATGTTTGCTATATGCCAACGACACCCACACCACTGCAACATGGAACAAAATCACGAATGACAAATCCTGAAATACAACTTTTCAGGAAATTTATTCCGAAGAATATAAAATGATTTATTTTACAATTCTGATCAAGAAGAAATAATCTTATTAAAAATCATGATGAGCTCTGCACGAAAAGCATTAATTATAGTAAACAGTAATAAGTAGGTACTTACAAATATTGTAATTTCTAATAAATTTATGTCTTAATTAATTTGCCAGACGCCAATTTCATTTCATATCTCGTGTAATAATCTGACTCTGAAAAATTAAGTGATATTACATTATTTTTCCTGTTATTCCATGCAACATAACAATAAATGATAATCTATGTAAATGATGAATCTGATCAAACGATTTGAGTTTGATTCACGTTATTGTCATAATTTTTTCAAATACTTTTTATTCACACATCAAGAAAAACAATAATACTCCCACACAACAATTTGCTTTGTATTTACTTTGTGCTACAAACTCACTTATTTTATATCGATGATATAGAAGTGTGAACTATTTATTTATATTTTTACTTATAGCTTCATTAAAGGTTTTACATATGCACAAATACCTTATTAGTGTTTAACAATTTGTAATTAACCCACAACTTTATGAGCCTGTTTTATATATCATTTATACAAATGTAAATACATTTATTATTGTGAAATTAACTATTTATACATAGTATTTTAAGCGATTTTTCTGAAGGAACGAATATTATCAGCTGTTTATACCAATTCATTCATTAACCATTGCATGTTCAACACCAGTAGGTATGTAAGCCTTATTATTGCGTAAGCAAGTTTAATTAATCCGTGATTAGTTGAGGAAATATCCGTAACAACGAAATATTTTTCCGAAGATTAAATCAAGCCCAATCCAGATGTGCAGGGACTCATATACCGCAAACTAGTCTGTCACCCTCTGAAGATGTAACAATGTGGCGAGTACACAACGCCCGCAAAATAATTTTCCACACGGATGCTTCCAACCCCTGTTATTTAACAAATAATAATACGGCCAACCAACCAGAAATAATATTACAACTCTGCCCAAAAATATATTCTAACTACTTTATGATTACATTTTTCAGTCTAATCTGACATGTCACGAAGTAATATTACAAAAATTTAATTTAATGAATTTAATATAGACTGTAGGATATCAGGATATCAGGTGGTTCTGGAATTTAAATTTGCGGCATTTAATTATTTTATTTCTATGAAATTTCCGAAAAGTACCAACTAGTACGTAGCACCAATTTTTTCATATTACTAACACTGTTCATTTTTTCTTGAAAGAAGCGACAAACATTTAATACCTACTACGATCCCACATTCATTTATAGACACTTTGTATAATTCTTTATATTAGAATTTAGAGTTTACACTTGGTAATAGTTACACATCATGTTTATAATAGTTGTGGGAATTGCATGCACTTTGAAAAAGATCAAAGTAGCATTAAAAAGAAATAAATGATCATTCAACAAATTGTTGAAACTATTTAAATACCTGATAATTTTTATTGCCAACAATACGCGTACCAAATTAAGTATATATAAAGTGAGTGTGCTTAAATTTTTACTGTAGGTAGGTATCTCGAAAACTATTAATTAAACACACTTTGCTATTAAATACTTTACCTATATTTTTCTCTATGATATGAATTTGTTAGGAATGTTATTTATTCATTATTAATTAATGTTATTTATTCATTATTAATTAATAATTGATTAATTAATATAGGCGCTCAAAAACAATATTTGCACTATTAGGAGACCTCAAAATTTTGTGCGGCGATTAAATTTTTTACAACAAAAAGAAGAAAATACCTACGAAAAATTTGCCTTCTATATCGTCCATTTTCCAAAACGCTGCGAATGCGCTAAATATGCAAGGAAACTGTTGAAAAGAAAGTTGTAGATCATCAGTTTTTCTCCAAAAAAGTTTGTGAACGGTTTAGGCTCATCAGATGTTCAGTTAAAAACCGTTCAAGCAACGGATTCATTCATTTTTACTGGTGGTTGAGTGTCGGTTTAAACCAAACGGTTGAAGATAAAGTTTTTTTTTTAATTCTCTACACCTGTGTTTCTTACATTTTTTTGTATCTTCAACCATATTTGCAGTATTTTGAAAAATATGTAGCGGTACGTAAATGGTAAAGACCTGACCTGACCTGACCTGTTAATACTATAAAAAAATTATATCTGCTTGTAATTTTTTTGTTTGCCGTTGTTTAGTTATTTTATTTATTTCAACGCTCTTATTTAAACGAACTAGAGTTTCACAAAATGTACGTACCTATACAGGGCTGATTCTTAAATAGACCGACAAAATTTTATCACAGCTTTGCAAGGATAAGTAGAGACGATCTATATCATATTTACGTTTTTATTTCGTAAGGATAGAAACCCCTTAATCCGTGCCACTTACGACGCTCATGAGTTCAAATTAATTGTATTGGAAAAAATGTGCTCGTTTTCATCATGAATATCGATAATAAACAGTGATCATTGTTGCATTGATCAAGTACATTGTCATCAGAAGATTATCATGCTTTCCACTAACTGTGTTAATGCTTCTTACGAACACATCAGTGGCGTACGCTTTATCTCTAACATAACTTTGAAAAATTTTATTTCAAAAACGATTATGAAAGGAATTTTTTTACTATTTTTCCCAGCATGTAGTCATTTCGGACTACCATGGGTAAAATTTTGTCGGTCTATTTAAGAATCACGCTGTATAGTGTTATAATACTTATAATAAGACACATATTTTTTAAAAGCTTTTATTTAACTCACAATGTTATTTGTCTGTCGGTTATTTGTTCGGAGCCATATTTGAAAGGGTTCCCGTTGTCCCACTGAATTGAAATTTTGCATACTTACTTAGTCTGCGTGACAATGCAATTCTATGTAGCTAAATACCCCCTAAAGGGGTTAAATGGGGTTTTGAAGTTTTAGGTTATGTTTACAAAGGGGTTCTCGATTTGTAAATTTGAGAGGGTTCCTGTAGTCGCAATGAAATGAAATTTAACATGCTTACGTAATCTGCGTAACAATGCAATTCTATATAGTTAATTACCCCCTAAAGGTGTTAAATGGGGTTTTCAAATTTTAGGTTATGTTTACAAAGGGGTTCTCGATTTGTACATACCGTAACTTATACCGACATAGATGGTATGTTGGTCATTTGGACGTCACGGTAGATGCACAGTGTAATAACAATAAATCTATGCAATAAATAAAGACTATAAAGCAAAAAATAAAAATAGGTATATAAAAAAATGTTTTTTAAAAATAGCTTTTATCCGCAAACGTCACAAAACTAACAACATTTGTGACAGAATGTCACAGGTAAAAGATCTAGTTCTCGGACCACTTTGTCGGTCATGGGGTAAATCATTTTTATGTGATAAAGCGTTTTTTTACTTTTGTCTGTCATCATGACTTACCATTGTTTTCACTTTCTTGTGTCTTTTGCTGCTTCGCTCAAGAGGTGATGATTCCCTCATTGTGAAACGGGAGTCACTGCACTAGTTAAATTAAAAAATACTCAACACATTCGAAAATCTCAACACAAAAATCCAAGACTGACGTTTGCTTATAAGCATTGTTATGGTAATGATTCACGTGCAAAGCTTCCTGATTATTTTATTCATTTACCTTTAAATTAGTGTTGCTCAAAATTGTTCTTTACTCTTCACCAATACGTTTGCGGATAAAATAGTATATTTTATTCGGAGTAAATGTGAGTTTATGTGGCTCAGCTGAATTATTTGCCTCATTGCATTCGGCAAAATAAACATTCAGCTTCCCCACATAAACTATCACATTTACCCTTTATAAAATAATCTACTATTATTTAAAAGATGCACTAAAATTAAAAAATAATGTATTTCAATCACAGGAGAATATTTTTTCTTACAAGTTAAAATGCTAAAATTTGTAAAAGCTTTGGGAGTTATAAAACTACGGCATTACAGAATTACTTTGTTCAGTTGACAACTCCCAAAGCTTTTATAAATTTTAGAATTTTAACCTGTAAGAAAAAATATTCTCCTGTGATTGAAATATATTATTTTTTACTTTTTAGTGCATCTTTTAAATAAAAGCTTTTTTCAAAAAACATTTTTTTCTATATTTTTATTTAGATTATTGTGTAATGTATTTTAATAACGAAGAATGTGCGGAAAAATTAAAAATGATAAAATGTCGCCACCTGTTTGTTGACATTTGCTTCCGTACAATACGTGTTTATTATCAAGTGTAGTAAGTTTCTCATTATTACCTGAGTGATACAATCAGTAAAAAAATTCTTGGGCTGTTGTAACAATAACGAAATGATTACAAACCTAATCCCTAAATCTCCAATTAGCTGTGTGGAAATGAAACAATTTATTTATTATCACTCATCTCCTTACATAATTTTGAAAACCAGTTCCAGTTTCCAGTTACATAACTTATCTCTCCATGAATGCGTCCAGAATTGAAAATATGCGAATAATAGTTGTGTAGGCAGGTATACTTTTGGAATACCGACGCTACCTCGTTTTGCTTTTATCCCAAGACATTCTCTCTTCGATGACATGATGGAGTTGACAAAGCGTATAACGCGGGGCGTGCAGCACTTAGATGACCGCTTTTGCGGTCTTCCAGACTGCTCTTATCACCTGAACATCTTACACACCTCTATCAACCAGATTTCGATCAGATACGCATTCTGCAAGATGTTTCTTCACGAAAAATTACAGCTGACTTTAATTGCTCTCTCTTAATTGATATTAATATATGACGCATATCCAGTTGCTAACTACTGTCACCTGCTCTTCGGAGCTTCGGTATAACAACCGATCCAACACATAACAAGGCCTTCCAACTGTTCCAATACAGAAAATATATAAAATTTAATCATCATCATGAAGACAAAAGTTACAAATTACTGTGATTTTCAAGAACTGACAGACTTTAAAAATAACGCCTTGACCGATATATTTGAGTGAAAACGAGCCACAAAGAGATCAGCTATGCGTGCTAAAAATCCAAACGCTATCTTAAAACCATCAGGTAGAAACTGGCACTGAGAACAGTAGCCAAATATTCTAATGTTTACGTCAGGCAAACACGTTTTAAATCGTAAAATAACGTGTCACGATTCTTTGGAACGAGATACACCAATTAATTCTCCTTTTTTCTAATGGGTTCTAATTGATATAAATGGTTTTTAAAATCTCTAATTATGAAACAAAGCCTGGTGCTGTTATCAATTGCAACACCTCAAGTTTGTGTACTTTGGGAAAATTGGTTTGAAATGTATCATCTCTTATGTATAGGTACGGATGAAAGTCTCCCAGGAAATTACATTCCAAAGATGACTTCTTTTTAATTGAAAGTAATCACACTAACTACACTTATTAATTCATAACTGTAATTTCATTACCGACTCGCAGTTACAGTTTTATTTCACATTAGGTGGTCTTGCAGAAGTATCGTTTTGATTTTAAAAGTTGGGGTTGTGATCAGCGCAGCATGAGCTTTTTATTCCCACATTCAACAGTCTATATTATGAAAAGTCAAGCCAATTATGTTCGATTATTAATTTTTTATTTTACAAATCGCAAAATTACCTACGTTCGAAATACATTATTATTTATATTAATTGAACAATAATTTAACGCATTATAAATTCATTGCTGGTACAGCCTGATAATCTTTTAATATAAAAATCATTTACTTCAATTAGACTATAAATTGCAGTTTGAGTGTGAGCAGTAATTACAATTAGCTATGACGCTCCTACTCTACATTTAATAAAATTACCATCTTCCATTAGTTTAATTTTCAGCGGAAATTATGCCAATTTTCTTCTGGTAATTATAAGATGCAAACTTTAAACAGCTATAAAATTGAATCATTAAAATAAATTAAAATAACCTGAATTTGACTCTAAAAATGTATAGATTTGCTAATGTATATTGTTTTACAATTTTCTATGTAGGATCCAGCATCCAGTTTTCAAACTTATACTTTTATCTAGGTGAAAAATTAATAAGAGTTAGAAATATTTACCTATAGAGCCAAAGTCATAAATTAATGAATGAAATGTATTTCCAAAAAAAAAATGAAATTTGAGTCTTCCTAGAAGAGGCTTCCCTCCACTGTTACACAATATTATGATTTTTTTGACGGCTTTATTAGAAAATTTCATTTGCCATCTTCCAAATATTACATGAAAGTACGATATTTTTCTCCATAATTTTCCTCCCTAGAAAGTAAATAACGTACTTTCCTGGGATATTTGATGGGTGGAAAACGATACCGAGGCCTATTTTGTAATATTTTAAAGGACTGCTGTTAAAATTTAACACGCGTTAAAATCGGAAATCTAGTAATGTTATTGGTTATTGCTATACCAACAACGTTTAACAGCCCTTAAATTTTAACAGTTTTATTACAAAATAAACCCCATTTTTTGATGATGTAAACACAACTCTATTTAAATGATTAAATTAAAAAAAGAAAAAACGAATAACTAAACCAAATAGAATCTGGGTGATATACAGGCTGTTCCGTCTAAACCCCACATTAGAAGTATTGAAAGTTCTAATAAAGATATTTGTCTAAAAGTTGGTACTCAAGCATAATCCGTCGAGTTCTGCTCAATAAAAATATTTTCAAGATGGCAGCACTTCTGGTTATACCGGAAGTCGCTATTAACTTTCTTATTTCAAATGGAAAACTATGTTTTTCACTGCGTTTTTGGATTAGTTGAGTTATTTTAAGGGAGTTTTTATTAGCTTTCCCTATACCCAAGTTTAACCGTTTTCGAGATATTTAGGATTTTTGAAAATTTTTGAATTTGCACCTGTCCCTTAAAAAATCGGTAACTCGCTTAGTTTTTAAAGATTTCGAAATCATATTTGGAGAATTGAAAGAGAAAGCCTATATCTGTTGTTCAGTGTGTTCAAAATTGGAATTGAAGTTAATAATCCCAAAAATTTTAAGGTTAAGTTTAGGCAACTTCAAGTACCCACAACTTAATTTTTTCAAATGGGATGTCCCAATTTTTATTTTACTAGATGGAGGAGAATTTTTTTCTGCATCTACCTATATTAGCATTCCCTATACCTATCTGTGATAATTTTCATGTTATGTTGCTTTTTTTGTCATTGTAGGAAATTTCTTACTAACCACAGGTATTTTTGCACAGTTTGCTATAAAAACATTTCTTGTTAAACTTAAACGACAAACTCTGTTCAACATTGTGTTATCAGACCGTGAAAACAAAATAAATTCATTGGGTGTAGGTTTGAAAAACTTTAATATCTCACATTTTTTCATTCGTTTCCATGGCAACGTATGAGAAAAGGCCTATGGCTAATGAATTTCTCAATCCCAACAAAAAGTTATTGTAACTTGAAAACTATTAAACATAAGTATAGGAAATGTTAATACAGATCGATGCAGAATTAAATTCTTTACCATTTAGTGAAATAAAACTTTTGGCATTTTATTTGAAAAAAATGAGTTATGGGTGCTTAAAGTTCTGCAAACTTAACTTTAAAAATTTGGAGTTTGTTATTCTTTTTTAGAAATTTGAAAAGACCATAGGAAAGATCTAGGCTTCCTTTTTCAAATGAGCTCAAAAATATTTCCAAATTTTTAAAAATGGCAAAGTTATCGATTTTTGAACTGGAAGGTGCAAATCCAAAAAAAAATTTTAAACCAGAAATATTACGTAAACGGCTAAATTTAGGTATATGGACAGCTTATGAAAATTTTCTTAAAATAACTCTAGCAATTCAAAAATGCATTAAAAAATATAGCATTCCATTTAAAATAAAGAAGTTGATAGTAACTTCCGGTATAACCGAAAGTGCCGCCATTTTGAGAATATTTTCATTGAGCATGACCTAAAAGATTATGGTTGTACACAAATTTTCAGATGACTATCGTTATTAAAACTCCCAGTATTTCTAATGTGGGGTTTAAACGGAACAGCCTGTAGATATAGTTTGTCTTGTACAGGGTGTTTCAAGTTTTAGGTCCAGTCAAAAAATAAATACTTCTAGTATTCCAAAATAAAAAATATATATCGCAAACGATAGAGTTTCTAACACGCTTCAATTTGATGCTTTGCTGATATCCCAAATTTTCATGATATAAGTGTAAAATGCAAAAAACTACATTAAAAAAATTTTTTTTTTCAAATTATTCCAATAATTTTTTTATAATAAAATTCCTCCTATTTTTTAAGTAAGACTTCCGAAACTGAAACAGTAAAAAACCCAAGGCGTATTGAGCAATTGAAATTTCAATTTGCGAAAAAAAAGGGCATTTTTTAATTGACAAGTAAAATTTTAGTCTGACAGTTAATGACGTTTCAATTTTTTGTGAATCAAGCAAAGACACGAGCTCTGTTTTTTCAAAGGTGACTAAGATAAAACATTTATTTGATCTTTTGCAAATTGAAATTTCAATTGCTCAATACGCCTTGGGTTTTTTACTGTTTCAGTTTCGGAAGTCTCACTTAAAAAATAGGAGGAATTTTATTATGAGAAAACGATTGCAATAATTTGGAAACAAAAATTTTTTTATCTAGTTTTTCACAATTCACGCTCATACCATGAAAATTTCGTATAACATTAAAGCATCAAATTGAAGCGTGTTAGAAACTCTATCGTTTGAGATATATATATTTTTTTTTTGGACAACTAGAAGTATTTATTTTTTGACTGGACCTAAAACTTGAAACACCCTGTATAGTACCTATAGGAAATTTCCAACAGTTTTATTTAGTTTTCGCTGTATGTTTAATTAATTTTTGAAAGAAAAAATATACATAATGTGACATTTTCTTCTAAACTGACAGGTTTCTAATTTGCACAGCACGTTTATAACTTTTCTTCTCAAAATAAGCAGATAAGATTAGACTAGTAACAAAAGAAAGTTTTAAAACTCAGTTTGGAAATAACTAAAAAACTGGTTTGTGTCACTGGACTCAGTACAACCAAATCCAATCATTTTTTAATTTATGTTAATACAAAAAATGTTCTAAAATATTTTACTTTATTTAATTTACATTTTATTAAATCAGTTCACAATTATTAGTTTTACAATCTTTTAACACAATACAACATCATAAATCTGAACTCCACCAAATTATAATTTTACGACGACCCAACAGTACAAAAGAATCAAAAGTCAATAACCTGTAACAAAAATATGACATAAGAGCATTAAATGGGTACTTCCACGCGAGAACACAAATTAAGGTACCTACCTTCCTCATTTAACAATAATTTAACCGATTGTGAATTAACTTTCTTGTTAAGCTAATTATCTAAATAGCATCTTAATGAGATGTATAATCGTGTGAAAATGTTAACATTTCCTACACAGATTTCGTACACATCCAAACTACTGTGCATGAACACAAATAAACCTAAACGATGCAAACAGTGTCGCTGCCGAATTCAAACCCAATAAATTACGAAAGCCATCACAGCCTGTTTCACCAAAAAGAGAGAAGCTATAAACTCTAATTGTGTGAATATAATTTATTGGAAATATACCTGCCACAATTTCAGGTAACATACCAACAGCGAAACTCATTTCATTATAAATGCATAGGTAAAGCCCAGCTACTTGCTATTGTTGGCTCGTTATTATAATGTAGTTACGTGTTTTAAATAAGTGTAATAATAAGCGTATTACGGTAATTAAACAGTGTCATAAATAATTAATTAGAGGCTTCGCCGACTGTTGAATTACATAAAAATACAAGCAATTACAGTCGTCAAGTGACAAAGTCAATTAACCAACAAAAGGGAAATAATTATTATCAATGTGCCGCTTCTGGGCCATGGTGGTCAAATCGTAGGGAGCAAGGTCGACTGATTAAAACTGGTAAATGTCGTAAGATTTTTTGAGTTATTTTCGTTCTGTCAAGCCTGTATAGAAAAGGAATTTAATATTAATATTAAGGTAGCCTTTCTGTACAGGACAGGAGCGAACGGTGACAAAACTTCGAACCCTTTGATCCGACCGCGAGCTTTTTTATAAATGCATATGAGACTAATCATCAATACGTTCAAGATTACGGCGTACGTTTAAATAACCAATTAAACTAAATGACCGCATAAAAAGAAGGTGTTCCATAATTGCCTCCTATCGAATAAACCACGCAGCATTTACCTGAATTTTTGCTTTCAAAGATCGACAAGTAAAACGAATCAATTAAATTTTTCCTCCGTGAATAAATACAGCTTTTGATATGTGTGCACAGTATTGTTGCCAACACAATACGTTCTAGTCAAATTGCGGAAAAGTAAACAGGACTGTGCTTTAGTTTGTATTTTTTTCAGCTGTCTACGAACAATCTACTAAACTAAATAACACAAATTTTTCTTCCCTGATTTTTGCACCTTCCCACACAAGTAGTGGAAAAGTGATCATGCAATAAAATGTAATAATTTATTAGTTTAAATTTTTGATTTGCAAGTAAATATCGCTTTGAAATTGCATATGAGTTATTATTTTTTCAAAATTTGCATACATAGTACCTACATTATAATAAATCGTATATTTTACAGCTAAATTTTAAATGATCTCTCAGAGGGCGACAGTAAAGGTCAGGGTAAGGTGCAGTAAGGCTATAGGTTGTGTATCCTGCTGTTTCGCAAAAAAATTAGGCAAATTGCGGAAGTATTATTTAGAGATTACCAACGTCATTAACCAATTCCTATTGCATACATTTATTTATTTGTTATTACAGAAACAATAGCTGATTTTTAAATTAATACCCTGCCTGAAAAAACTTTTTTTCGAAAATTGCAATTGCAGTTATTTACATTTATGGTCTCAGTTGAGGTGATTTCAAAGTGATCTGCTTAGTAGGTAATCACTAATCAGTAATAAACTAATCAATAATTTTCATAATTGCGCAAATACGTGTAATCATTACCTACTCTTGACATGATTTATTTTCCTGCTTTGGTTGTGAGGCGATGTAAAGTGCAATTGCAACGTGAAATAATTTTGGTTTAGAAACAACTCCCTTCTGCACCTATCCTATAAATTTAAACTTAGATGAGAAAATATTTGCACGCGGTACAGCACACACAAAGCTATAGATCACTGATGCCTATGTTTATGCTTAAGTGTCTGCATTTTCTGTAATAAGTACGATATTATTTAATGTTGTCTTCTAAGAATAACACGCAATCCATAATTTTCCTGAAACTACTTCATCCTATCACTTGAGCAATTATCATAAAATTTAAGTGTGAGTTTGAATATACATAGTATTAGATAATATCTAATTATTAGGTGCATTAGGAATCGAAGTAAAATTGCAGTAAACATGACTAGTTTATTAACAGCCTTCTACTTAGAGCTCAGTCAAACCCAATTAAATATAACCATCTGCATCCCCCAATAATTGTAAACTGGAAAGAGACATAATTAAAGGTAATTACAGCTATTAGACGCATAAAATAACTATTACTTATAATTATCGCACATTCAGATTTGCAGATAATTTTTGCATCGCCTATACGTCGGTGTTAAAAACAATGTAGTCACGAAATGTTCAACAGCAGAAAGCATTAAAACAGTTAAGTGCTCATACGTCACTGTCAAAACTCTGATAACACAAAATTGGTTAAATTCCTAACTAAGGGTTTTAATTAAATATTTAAAATTCCGTTATACAAAACTGGGTAACTCAAAATAAATCAACTTTTCGTGTTGTTACATAAGCGGTGACATCTTAATAGTGTTAAGTGGCCATTGTATGCAAAGCATAGTTTCATATTTATTAGAACCTGGCAGAAAAATGTAACAGATTTATTATTTTTCTTATTTAGATCATAATGGCTTAATTAACTTGACCCACATTCATTAAGGTTCAGTTTTTGCATGTTGTTGCAGAGGATGCAGTGGTGGGTTTTTATTTTATTTAATTTATTGGACGTGACAGGTGAAGTTTTTGCTTCTTGAGCAACTTCATTTTCATCAAGTTCGCTCCAACTAATATATTCTTATAAATATTCATCAATTAGATTTTATTGCTTCCAATATGGTAATGAAATTGCTTTTTTCACGTAGCACACTGACTTCAAAAATTGTAGCGCACCTAAAACAAAGTTTCCAACTTCTGCATTAGCGATATTTAATTCATTTCTTTCTGTTTCTTACTTTGGATTATTTTGTCAGATTTTATTTAAGAAACGCCAGTCATAGCTTCTTTGGTACTACTTTCTCCTATAAGTGATTAATAGGAAGACAATCCCTTCTTACAGTTGTTAATGATTAACTGATTAAACATGCATTTGTTCAATTACGTAAAATAACAATATATTAGGTGAAATGAGGAGGTAAATTGCATTTAAATGTTGAGAAAATATAGTAACTTGGTTAGGATAAGCTTTATCATTATCATTTTAGTACACGCTCATTATTCTGGTGATTCTTCAAACTCTGCTATCGTATCATACCGATTTATCTTCATTGTCGTTTTAATTTTAGAGACAAAGATTGAGTCTCGGATTGAATTAAACAAACCAGAATATAGAATTCAAAAATATCTCAAGTGGAAAAGGAAGTAAATAATAGTAGATTGTTTAACAAGTAAAGAAAAATGATGGGATTCTAGTGAGTGAAAACAGATTGATTCACGAGCGTAGCGAGTAGCTAGAAAACTCACTTTTCTTACGCATTGAACACGCACTTTTTTCGTGTACTTCACTTCACGAAAATTATGATTTTAAAAATAGAAATTGTCTTGTCCTATTAGCAAAGTTATCCGTGTCAAGCATTTGTTTTCTTAGTGATAAAACATCACAACCAAGTAAAAAAAAGGGTTGCTAACAAGAAAAGTCCCACTTTTCTTAATTATTTTGGGTTAAAATGTTATCAATTTCTATTAAGTACACGAAAAAGGAAAATTATCTCATAGTAGAAAAAAAACAAAACTAACAAAAATTGTGTAAAAACACAAAAGAAAAATAAACAAAGGGAATAATGTAAATAAGTGTGAAAAAACTGGGATAGGAATCAAATACAAATATTAAAGGAATAGAAAAAAGGGCGGGACTACAAGAAATAAATACGAGCATTAGAAAAAAGATTAAAATATTTTAAACGCAAAAAGTTGGTTTATAAAAAGCTGAATTAAAACTTACTTCGCTGTTAATTCGCGATTAGGGCACTAGTCAGAGTATATTATTGGTTTACTTTGATCAGTGATCACTGATTATCAGTTAATCTGACGTTTGATCATTTTAATGACGCTTCTGTAAACCGGCCATAAATCGTAAACTAACAATATGTAACATGAGATCGAAAACAAACTCAATTAAAGCAAGCTGTGCCTGCAGAACTTTAGCCATATTTTAGCCGTTTATTTACACTTTAGCCACATTTTAGCCGTTTATTTACGGTTGCACTTTTGAAGTTATGTTGTCTTGTTGAGTTACACTTCACTTTCAAGGCTTGCTTTAATTGAGTTTAGTTTCGATCTCATGTTAGTTACATTTAGAAAAGGTGATGAAGATTATTACAATGAGAAAATAAAATTTACAGAATAGGTATCAGAGATAAAATTATCAAATGACGGAAGAGAAAGACAGAAATTTTAAGAGTAAAAAAACGATGAACATAAATTCAAATAAACAGAATTAAAAAAAAAAGATGAAGAGCGTAGATAGAGAAGACAAAGAAAAAAAATGGTTAATTAAAAGAGAGAGATACCTACCTAAAGTAAACTTAAGGAGAAAACGATAGAAGACAGGGAGAGAAAAAGAAACAGAAAATAAGATTAAAAAGTAAAAGCTGATAAATAGGAATAATCAATACAAATAATAAAGGAACATGAAAAAAGGACAAGACTACAAAAAATAAACACGAATAGCTTTGATAAAAAAAATTAATTTAAAAAGCTAAAAAGCGAGAAGACACTCAGTGTGTAGTACAGATAAAAAAAAGTTGCAGATTATAATAATGAGAAAATAATACTTAGAAAAAATAAAATCCGTATAATATTAGGAATCAGAGATAAAATTATTAAATGTCAAAATAGAAAGAATAGAGCTTAGATAGTAGATACCTAATAATATTAGGTAGGGATAGTATCTATTATACCTTTTATAGCTGTAGTTCGGAATTTAACAGTTTAATTTCATAAAGAGTCAAATGTACCTATTTCAGATGAGCAATGTATTTCAGAAAATAATAGTTAAATTACAAATGATGATTGATTTACAATTGATACCATGTGATCATTTGAATTTATAATTTGAGTAGGCTTTATCAGTTTATTAACTTGGATGAAAACGCCGCTGAAAGGTCAAATAATAATGTTTTGAACGGTAATACGTATTCAATTAGAATACATTTTTTCCTTCAGTTTGTACTAGTTTTTTAATCACAAAGACACAAAACTGCCTACTCTAATTATAAATTCGAATGATCGCATGGTACTTTCAAAACGATCTGATAATATTTTTATTATCTGAAATGTAAAGAAATTTTTGTTAAATTGTTTATCTACTTACAGCTTCTAATATACATACTATTATGAAAACAAGGAGTATCAGATTAGTTTTATTTTCAAAACACATTTTTACAGTTAACTTTCAGTTAATTAATGAGCTAATTAGGCTGCGTGTAAAATCAGTGTTACATCTGTCAATTCAGTTCGTGCGTTTTGAAGGCCCCTTAACATGCAGATTAAAGTATGCACGCCTTTTTAATTACAAGTTATATCTGTCAGACATTTAAAACATCCGCCTCTTTAGAAGCTTGTAAAAAATCCATTGAAGGTGCATCTCATCTGGAAGTTTGTGTGTGCTAACAGTACGACTTTCAGCATAATACACACTTTAATAAACCTGCGTGCTAGATCTAATCGAAAAATTATCATAAAATACCGTCAATTTCTTCTTTCTTTGCTGCTACTGTTGCCAACTTAATTGAAGAGAATAAGAACGCATCACAAACCCATCAGAAGATGAAGATGGATAATTTATATTCCATGAGCAGTCAATTCGACGGGTGGAGGGTTCGTTTAGGATGAAACGTGAAGAAGTCAGTAACGAGGCAAATTGAAATATAACCATTAATCAAGTTGACGCCTTATTACTACCACATTACGCCAGCCGAGTTAACAAGGTTCTTAAATCGTGATCGGCACACAATCCAACACATCGCTCACTAATTGTCGCTCTCCAATAGACACGTCCAGTTCCGCCAAATTACCCGCTGACTGACAGCCGTACAAAAACCTTCAGGAAATAAATACAAATCAAACTGGCCACAATGGCCCCAACCCGCTCCTTGTATTAATTATTCTAGTGTCGTTGGCCCGAAAAAGGTCCTCAAGCATTAAAAAAAGTGAAAATGAAAGGTCTCTTCCAATTAAGACACACTTCTGCTTGATGACAATTTCACCTTAATTTGAAAATAAAACAACTTTTCATGCTGCCTGAATGAGGCTCCATCCACCAAATTCAAGCCTCTTCAAATTTTCAAACATGTTACAATATTTTACCATATACCTATAACATTTTTGCATAACCCCCGCTGACTATTAAACCCTATAAACTTTATGCTTGGAATAACAATCTACTTGTGCAACGCCAATAAAACTGCTTGTTTTCCAGTAACACCTACCAATTTTACTTAAAAGTTAAAAGTGCACATTTCACTTGCAGCAAATCAGAGTTTGCATCACAAAACAAGCGTGGATTTTATGAATGCAAAGGCAAGTCAGTGAAAATGACATAACAAAAATTTGAATCTCAATATAAATGGATTTGTTCGCGATAAGATCAGTAAACTATAACGAATTCAGACCGAGTTAGGTCGATTGATAGTGTCGATAGTGTCCTTCTTTCTGCGTTCTTTGACAGCTCTCTGAAGGGGATTTCCTCTTTTAACCAAATTACGTATTCTGGAATGCGTTTTAGTCACTTTGATATTTTAAATAACAGAGCATCAGGATGACACCGTTGATGATGCTAATTTTTGTTTACATTTAATAGAGGATGCCAATGGGATGGGCTAGATCGGAAATCGATAATTGAGAGGTTTTTACTGTTGTCTGATGGTATCAGTCAGACAGCTCGTCCAGGCGAACAACATTCGCTTCTTATGTGTGTTGCATTTATACGACCGCATAAACAACTTTTCCTGTCGCCCTTAAATGGTATTATGCAATCTTGTTAAAAGACAAAATTTTTGGATTGTCATTTTCCTGTAATTATTTTTTGTGTATAGAAGGTACTCCCATTTATTAAAACTTGGCATTAATGAAAAAACAACGCAAAGGTGGAGCAGATGTTATGGCAACGGTTATTGGCTTGAAAATGACTTATCTAACTTAACTAAGATGAAAACTGACTACTCTCATGAATTTTTTCTGTTTTGTTCCTATTCAATTTTTGATGATTCAATATTTTAGCTAGATATAGAAAGTAAAGTGGCGAGCAAAAAATTTCGGACACCTTCGACATTTCTCTGACATTATCGTGTGTATACACCGTTCACGATTGTTTCAAATTCGGACTATGAAAATCTGGCATTTTATTTGGCAGTACTGGGAGTTGTCATAAGAAATTTATTTTAGGTTATAATTGATGACAACCAAGCACTGTTGTCAGTCTTCTTCATTTTTTAAATTAATAATTGAATTCGTTATTTATTGTTATTCTACTCATTATCATTAGGTAAAAAGGTCCGGTCTGTCTTTCTGGTATTCTTCAAAGCACCTTTTGATACACGTATCCGTATTAACAGAAATTACATTCGGCATTTAAAGTAATAAGAATTAAACTGACAACAAGGCGAATCTTTGACAAAAAAACGTCATAAAGACAGTACCTGACAGGACCTGAAGCCAACCTAACAAAAATATATCTAGGCCTGCTGCGTGTTTAAAACAATCGTGAATGGATTATAATTCCCTATCCTTTTTGACAACGAAATGACAAAAGTGTGCGAAATTTTTTGCTCGCCATTGTACACAAATATTTTTTAACTGAAAATTAGATTTACACTATGCATCTCTAGTTTCTGTTTTGGAATAGATAATTTAATTAATAATTAGACAGAAGCAAAGTAATTTGATTATTATTGGCAAACTGGCATTTGATCAACAAAATGGTACCTCAAAAATGGATTAGGTATATTTTTAATAGTATAACAACTTATGTTCGAAAATAGACCGCGCAGTCCTAATATTCCTAATTCTAATACTCCTAATTCAGAACTTTCAGAACTTTCTATCTAATTGTATTTGTCATAGGTGTAATAAACTTAAATAAAACAGACTGAGAACGCTTTAGTCTAGATCAAAAAAAGATTCATGTAATAATTTGAAAGAAAACGGCTTATTTCAAAATATTATTTACACAGAAATGAGTAAAACTTATACAAAGCAGACTGAAAACATTTTACTCCTCCCCAAAAAAGCGATTTGAATTATAATTTGAAAGAAACTAGCTTATTTCGAAAGATTTTTTGCCTAGAAACGAGTAAAACTTTATCAAAACAAACTGAATTCGTCTTATTCCGCCTCAAAAACACGATTAATGTTACAGTTTGAATAAAAACGCCTTATTTGGGGCTGTTTTTTGCTTAAAGAAACGAATATAATGTAATAAAACATACTGAGAACTTAGCTTGAAAGAAGGATTCAATTTTATAATTTAGAACAAAAGAAAAAAAAGAAGAATTATTATTATTATTATTATACGTCAATTTCTAAAAACTACAACTTCCTGTACACATGGGAAATTATTTGTTTGTGTATCGTTACAAAAAACAAATAACTAAAGGTAAACACATTCTGTAAAAATGTAGTTAACACAGTAATAGCAACATTATTAATAAAATAATTTAACCAGAATCGGTAGCTCAGAAAGCCCAAAAATTTGTAAAATGTTTTATTACTTCCCTACAAAAAATAAAATTCAATCCATGTGCACTTTTGTATATTATATTTTGATCAATTTTTTAATCGATTTTACTTTTAAATGCTCGATTATACAGATTTAAACAACATAGTAATTCAGTTGTAAAATGGAACAAATCCTGGTGCAGATTTTCAAAAAAAAATTAGGTAGTTGATTAGAATAAACGCAAGTAGATCTGAAATTTTAAATTTGGCACTTGACTTGTAAAAAGAATCCAAAGTAGGATAATATGGTTAAAATGAGAATCATTTATAAAGCTGAGAACGGTTGGTCAAATAAGGCGGATTGCCCTCTGCTACAATTTTGGTAATAATAATTCCTTCTTCATTATTTTAAAAAAATGAAGACAACAAGAAACAATAAATAGAAATCCCGTGTCTGAACGAAGAAAGGTTTCTAATCAAGAGAAAGGTGGTATTATTAATACAAGCAATAAGGGAACATCCTTTTTACTTCGTTTATTTTGGAGCAAAAGTGGATACAAATTTAATTTTTTATTTAGAAACTTAATAAAACTGTAGATTTACTTATTGCAAAAGTACATAAGTAGGTACGTATAGGTATCCTATATTTTGAAATTGTTTCGACTTTTATGTTAATTTAATTTATTGAGAGTTAATAAAAATGTACAAAATAATACGATAACCATTCTCACTTCAATGGGTTTAATCGGTTATTAATTTATTGAATGATTTATTAATAATAGGTAATTAATTAATGGGAATAGCGGATAGGTACTTCTAACATAAGTACCTATATAGGATATATCTAGGTAATGAACTATAACCCTAGTTTACAACAATATTATCTATTTCCTCGATTTTTAAGCTGTTTCCGACTAATTATGGCATGCTAATGCTGAAAAGGTGAATATTTTTTTATTATTAGCTCTATAGTTTGTATACTGGTATATAATTAATTTTTCACATTGTAGACAAATTCACTTAAGTATATATTTGTAAGGTTTACTGAGACCTACACATGATGTCAAACACATTTATTTTCTATCATAGATAAGTCTGTCCACATTAATTAATTATGTGAAACATTAATAATAATTATCACAAACAGGGCCTCTAGATCGGCGTTAGTAATATGTATGAAGTAAGTCTACTTTTTATAGTATCCTTCACCTCATTCAAATTTATGAATGTCTAAATAAATCATTCATACGTAATTAAATAATTCAAGCATTTATAATCGTATCAAACACTTCTAAAGCAACGTTAAAATACAATGTTTTCTGGGATGATAAAAATATAGGTAAACAGTTTCTTTATTTAATATTTTGAATTACTGCCGCTTGTTGTGTTTTTTTTTTTAATTTCGACTATACTTAATTAATTTACTGTAGGTATTACACTTATTGTTACGTTATTCTCTTCTTAGAACTCCACGGCGATTCTTTACAAAATTAGCTTTACTCTTATACGTAATGTGTAGATATTTATTTAAGAACGATGATGGAAGATTCTGCCTTGTCATTTTTATTAATGCTCCTACTTCCACACCTAACGAGCTAATCGTCATTGTCACAAAAAAATTAAACTCGGGAGCAAGTGAAAATACAACCATATAGGTATTCTATGGGCGTTACAATGATTTAAAAAAAATTCACTACTGGTGTATGCACCAATTACAATTACCTATAAGTATAATCATTAAATGTTTAAAGCAATGTACATTGTGTGGGTATCACTCAGGGGCACCTAATTTCCCGCATGCATTTTCAAATAGAAAATCAAAAATATTTTAAGTAAAAAATACATACCTCGTAGAGCATAACACGACAAATTGTTGCATAAATCACTATTCACAATCCAAAGTCAGGTAAACAGTCACTGAGTTGTTCAAAATCCAACCCTCGTCGCTCCAACTACACAACAGTCTTCACTACTCTAATTAAAATTAATGAAGCGCGTAAATATTTAATTAATTTCACAACAAGAAGCGTTTCATCAACATGTGAGACGGACTAGACGATAATGCACATGATTTACAGCGATTCAATATTTTAATCGATTATCCTATTGATTTACGTGATTTTTTAAGAGAGACACGACGAAATGTGTGTATTCTTATAATACACATGAAAGCTGTGTATTTAGTTTCACTTTTTACCACTGAAGCGCTGCGTCCGGTGTCCTGATCTTCTATTCAAGATGGCGGCTGGCAGCGCGCTACGATAGGTTGAACGAGATAAAATGGGCGTTCCTGAGCTTTTTTTCGAGCTCATTGTTTGGCTATGGGTGGGGTTGATCCTTCCAGTGAGTAAATTTGGTGTTGCTTTAGCTTTTTTCCTTCTTTTTTCTAAATAAAATATTAAATATAGGCTTGTATCTTATAACATAGACGCTTCTTCATGATGCCACTTTTAGTTGCAATTACTTTACGAGTTTTATTGTCTTTTTAATCTCGGGACGTTGTCTCAACGTAAATGCCAGCAATAATTTACGTAAAATGGTCTTACAACAAAAAAACGCATTCTTTGCTAACTTAAATGTTTGCGTACTTACCTATTGTTTTAATAAAATAAAACATGAATACCTACAAACATAAAATAAACAAATACGAAAAATATTAAATTTTTGCTAGCGAGACAACTAATGTTTGGCTATGAAATTTTAAATAAAAGTCAGATGCATCAGATGGTATTCCATTATTCCAAGGCATGTTACACAAAAAATACATATTTTTTATTAAAAAAAAAGACTTCAAATCCAAATTACGAATAAAAATATATCTTAACTTTGGAGAATAAAACTCAAGGAAACGACATTTGGATTATACGAGAAATGTCTTAGAATTTTCTAGTTTTCAAACGATACCTACTGATATAGTTTGGAATTTGTTTATTGAAAATATAACGGAAGAAATAGCAAATATTGCTACTGGTCACTTCTTTATGCACGCATTATACAAATGTTGCCGATAAAAAATACTTGGCACCTACAGCCTTCAAGGTAATAAATAAAAAAAAATCCCGCCGGTTTATTTCTGCCCGCCTTCCCCTGTAATGTAATTATTTTTAGGGTGGGTTTAGTTCATTTTGTTTACTTAGTTGAGTTGATTAAGTGCTATTAAATATTAAATTGATGAAATTTAATATTAATTAATACATTATGTGTAAGCCGCTGTTCAATTTTGACTTCAATGGGCTTTACCTAATAATATTCTAATATTTTAAGGTGTATTTTCTATCTGTGTTTCGAATTTTATAAACTAAAGAATTTATTTAAAAATTCAATTATTTTTGTCCAAAACTGTATTCCGCTATCATCTTTTATTTTTGATTTATAAACAAAAGTTCACATCCTAGTAAAATCTTTGAAAATGCGTAACGACGAACGTCTTCTTATGGGTCATTTTACGTGAATTAGAATTACCCTGTATTTATTATTGTTTATAAAAATGTAAAAGAAGTGTGAAGAAACAGATAGAGGTGTTTTATTCTATTTTATCCACAGACAGTCTATTATTAGGTCATAATACAACTACTAGGAGACGTCTTATGATATCCATAAAACACACGGGTCTTATGGAAAAATCGTCTCGTGATTGGCCAAATAAAAATTAATTCGACAAAATAACGTCACTTCAAAACGTCAAATAAAAATTTTCCAAAACATTGATTTAGTCTTTATTGTCTGACTGTGGATAAAACGTTGTATTGCATACGGGTTTTACACGTATTTTATCCCCTTAATTAAACGCCCGAACTTCGTTCTCGCGTTTAAACTTTTGCGGGGATAAAATACATTGTAAGACCCTTATACAATAAATAACTATTGTAAGTACAGGTGCATGGTGTGCTTTTTATTCTAATTATTGAAAGTATTTTATTATATTTAGTGTTAAGAACCATTTTTATAACGGGATGAAAAAAGCAACCAGCACATTCTAAATTATAGGTCAAAAGTCGAAACAAAATGTTTAGATATTTGTATATTGAACTACAGTTCATTCATTCCATTACAGTCCATTTCTTTATAAATTCAATAAACACAAATTTTGATTATTTATTTTTCAACAACACACTTAATGAAAGCTCTTTGTCTGTAAGTATATCGTACAAGTGTTTTTTACCGAATCATTTAGGTATTTCCTTTAAATTTCGATCAGTTAGGTAAACTTTCTATTAAAGGAAGACTAACAGTTTCTAAAATATCAATCCCATCAAAAATCTTCAAATTGCAATTTAGTAATAGGATAATAGGAATTTAAAACTTTTCAAACCTACCCACACAGTTTTTTCCTACTTATTTCAAGTATTTATGTTAGTTTAGGTCGTGAACTTTGATTTCGGCATTTTCAGTCAGATAACTGAATTTTTATGCAAAACTGCAAAACATGAATATGTCTGGAACATGAAAACATAAAGATTCTAATAATAATAATCAAAATAGCCGTTCGTTTAAAGAGAATAACTGAGTTTCATCTAAATTGAAATAAGAACTAAGCAGTTGCAACCATAACAGCAGATTAAATATTTTTGGGTTTTATACTATAAATTTATTTATTACTATAAATCATATCATGAAATAAAATAGAATTAACTGATTGTTGAAAATTAAACAGTTATTATTTTTAGGAATCTCAGAAAAATTGCTTATGCACTAAAGTAGGTACCTAGTGACACCTTTACCTGTACACAATACTATTACCTAACTGATTGAGACATTTATCCTGGCGTAAATTTTTTCTTTTTCCTTGACTCATTTAAGAACATTATACTGTCACCTTGAAACTAACTTCTCGTTGACTTGGCGCTTTGATCTTCCAGCAATTGTTTAAGTTTAGATTAGAGCCGTGGATTAGAGTTTCAAAGCACTCGGTGAAGTATTTAAAACTCAGATTTAATCGTCATTTAAAATAGGTATTTTTTGTTTTTTGAACTCGCAAATTTGGAACCTTTATTTTTTAATTTAGGTATGTAGGTAATAAAGTTTTACAAAAAAAAAGAATAACGCGATACCACCTTTGTGCCTAATTTTCGATTAGCCAATAGGACCCTCGTTATTATTATTATTCAACTAGAATAAATGCGAGTTAAATATTTAACCCGAATAATGTGAATTCTGTTGTATTTCTTAACATTTGTGTTTTTTATTTCCACCTTCTTTGTAGGAACGATGTCCTACACCCAACAATACCAAATTTGAGACTGACACGATTCAGGCGAATTTTTCCAACAAAAGATAGCGGTATCAATTGTTACTTCAACTTCTATATTTACAATTGGTATGATAATAGCATTTCTGTATACAAACACATCTCATAGCCCCCTCCTTATAACAATACCTTTCTGAACCTCGGTGGATATATCTATTTTCCAACTATTTCTAGTATGGTCAGAATCAGATTGATTGACAGCAGGTCGAATACATAGCACTACCCCTGTCACGCCATGTCCACAAACAATCAACCATTCATTCGAATCCGAGCACTTTATAACCAAGATATGTGTAATAAAACACCCACGAAATAAAATATTTGATAGGAATTTCCAAAGTCATTTAACCAAATATTTTATTTAAATAATAATGCTAACGTAAAAAGCCGAATCTCTTTACGTACCTATTATGTTTTTTACACCTGGTTCATGTTTCAAAGCTATTCTTTACCTGCACGATGTAAAGAAAAAAGAAACCTCGAGGTGTTTGCCTTATAATACCTACCAGATATGGATATTGATATTCAATAAATGGTCGTTACAAACGCTTCAGGTTATTTTTTATCCTGTTAACTGATATACCAATTTTTGGCAGATGAAATTTCAAACCGCTTTCAGCACTTGAAGCCTGCATGCAGCAGCGCTTTGATTTTGCTCGTTTTCTGATATTTTGGTGAAAAATACAACACGATCAGTTTTAACAAGAATTTACTAATTTATTAATCATGATTCATAAGAAATAAGACTAATACTTAAGACATTACGCATTTAAATATGATCTTACCTCATTTATTTCAAAATTAATAATTTAAATAAATATTTTACCCAGCATTGACTATTCAAGGATTAATTTCCTACCGGGCAGCGGGTGACATCTTTCGGGAACAGGTTAAAGTTCCATTTCAAGTTAAACCTCACTAGGGGAAATTCTGTAACGTTGCAACAGCACAGTGATCGTCAAAATGTTTTAATTTTGTCTTCAAATATGAAAGAAAAACATTATTATTCCAACACAGTGTAAGTATAATATAGTTTTTTTTTTCATTATTGTCTTTTAAATACTTAAAAATTGAAAAAATATCGCCTGAAATAATTTGAAACATCCTGTATACTTGAAAATGTTTTCAGGTGTTACAATGGATTAGTATTTATTTTACATACTTTTTTTAAATTAAAAGGTGGATAAGGATTGTTTTCTTGTGGTGCTTGAAGACGGTCATTGGAGAAGTTGGAAATACAGCGTGATTACTAAATAGACCGACAAATTTCTATCCATGGTAGTATGAAATGAGTACATGTGGGAAAAATTGTAAAAAAATTCTTTCTTTAACCGTTTTCGAAATAACAATTTTTAAAGTTTTGTTGGAGATAAAACGTTCGCCACTGATGTGTGCGTAAGTAGTATGAGCAGAGTTAGTGGAAAGCATGATAATCATTTGATGACAAAGTACTTGACCAATGCAACAATGATCACTGTGTATTATCGATATTTTTGATGAAAACGAGTACATTTTTTCCAATCCTAATTGACTAATTTGAATTCATGAGCATTGTAAGTGGTAGGGATTAAGGGGTTTTTACCCCTACGAAATAAAAACCTAATCGTCCTGATCGTCTCTACTCATCCTTGGAAAGCTGTGATAAAATTTTGTCGGTCTATCTAAGAATCACCCTGTATGTAGCAAGTTAGAATAAATAATTTGAGAGAAAAGGACTGAGGCGAAATCCAGCGGAGGTCATTAAATAAAAGCATGTTTGGTATATATTTTTTAATTTAGAATACATATCACAAGAGATGATTATGCATAATTATATAAAAATGGACAATACAGTATAAAATCATTAT
The DNA here is from genome assembly GCA_939628115.1 of Tribolium freemani. Lineage (NCBI taxonomy): Eukaryota > Metazoa > Arthropoda > Insecta > Coleoptera > Tenebrionidae > Tribolium > Tribolium freemani. The sequence continues at coordinate 8,758,714 of OW626785.1, read as the reverse complement.
AAAAAGCTACATCACTAAATATGGACAGATCATGTATCATACAAGTGTATAATAGTCCTCAACACATTTGAGTGGATTATTATAATTAACAATATTTCTTTATAATGTACATTTATCAATTAAGTACAAACATAAAAACACTTAGTTGTTACTCAGAAAGGAAAAAAGTCCACAAATTTAATAAAATACCACCGGTACCAGCGAAAAGCCCTTTAACACATTAAAGGCTTCAGACTTTTTCCCACACTGACTGTGTTAAGAAGCATTAATGTCTATTACGTACATATGAGTATCATGCTATTATACTTATTGTGAATTTCGTCTACAGAACTACAAGTAGAAAAAACAAACTGTAAACTACCCCACTATGTATAGTACCTATATAAAAGTGCATTATAAAAAGCTATGAGCAAAGAACACTTGTTAAAATTGGAATTGGAATATGATTGACGAGAATCGTTACATTATTGAGAGCGTTTTTATTGTAAAACAGTCTATGCGCTCGATTGTATATTACGTTGTCTCCAAGAGTATTTTGGCAGTGCTTTGTGGCTCAAGACAATTAATATACACTAACATTAACTTAAAAATTACCTTAATGATATGCTTTTTACACTACCTACAGACTTAAACGACGAAATGATATGTACAGTTTTATAAACTTCATTTAGCCAGTTGAAATTTGAGATCAAACTCATCGAACTTACTCTAAATATAAATAATAATATTACAAATAGTACACACAATAAGACAATCAATTTCCTCAACATTGCAATAAGGCTTTTATAAACTGGAAGCTTATATGATTATTGAAATTTCGTATCCTAAATTTGGTTTAGATGACTCTTTTTAATAAATTATTATATTTACATAGACTTAAGTACCTCTTCGATTTCTTTCGCTAATTCGGAGAATGTCGGCCTGTTTTGCGGATTATTGTCCCAACAGGACGCCTAAAACAATCATTTTTATTTGACTTTACTTACAAACATCGTACACAAACCTGTAATTTTTGTAAAGATTCAGGCGTGGAAGAATGAGTCTTCCACTCAAGTTTCTTCTCTTTGAGCTTGTTTAAGAAACTCGTATCGTTCATTTTGGGGAAAGGCAATTCGCCTTGATTGAATATCTCCCAAATAACAACCGCAAACGAGTACACATCACTCTTTGTCGAGTACTCGTCTTCATAAACTGCCTCGAAAGGCAGCCACCGCAGTGGAATTATCTGCAAAATTTCGTTAGTCTCCAATTTAACGTCCAATTTCACCAAATTACGTGGTTCATATGTTTGCAGTATTCTTGACTGTAGGGATCCCTCGTAAGTCGCGGAAGACCAACTTTGGCTTTTAAAGTGGAAGTGACTAGACAATTTCTTGCCGCTAAATCTCGATGGATTAGCCGAGAAGTGGCCAAATGATCCAAACCTTGACACAGCTGGTGTATTATTGCAACGCACTGAACTGGTGTAAGTGGCGGAGGTGTGCCTTTCTGTGTGGCCACCAAAAACTGCTTCAAATCGCCCTGAAAACACACGTTATTTACGTACTCAGTTATAAAAAACCGGTTGTTTAACGAGCAAAGTGGTTGCCAAAACGAGTGAGCGCAGCGAAATTCATGACAGAATTAGGAAAATAATTGTACACTCACCCAATCGGTGTGTTCCAGGATCATGTAGTGGGGCTCTGTCTCACGACAGAGCCCATAAATCTTGGTGATATTTTCGTGGGACAATTTCAGAAACATGTCAATTTCGCGCTTGAACTCCGACAGTGAGTTTTCGTCCTTCGTTTGGCTTAAAGCTTTCACTAGGACTGGCAGCTCTTTGTCTTCAACTGATGGTGTGGAGGCTTGTGAGTTGCGTTTTTCGGACAAGAGAGCACTTTTGGATATTTTGGCCACCATGACTTCGCCGAATTCTCCTCGGCCAATTAGTTTCATTTCTTTTAAATGTGTTCTCGATAATGCGAGTTTGTCGTAGTTCGATTTGGATTTTTTCGATTGATTTGAGCTTTGGGAATGAGTGGTTTCGGCACCGTCGCTTTTTTGGCCTTCTTTTAAAGTATCAAGTCCGTTGGCTTCTACTTTGGAGGTGCCTGAACAGTGGCCGTTGGCTCCGTCTTTCAGTTCGGTGTGGTCCACTTCGCCGTTTTCAGTTTTCGCAGCTAAAATACAATTATTAAAAAATACAGGCTGTAACAAGCTGGTTTCATTATTAAAACTTTTTTTTAATAATCTAGAGATAGTAATAATTAATCGACTGCATCATCCAAAATTATTTACTATACATATTAATCTATTCCATAACTCAAAATTACTTTAACGGGCATAGGTGTCTCTAAAAAAGTTACAAAAAATCTTTAGTTTTTAACTTTTTTTCATAATGTTTCGCTAATTTCGGGCCGAAAAATCACTAAATTGGGTCGAAAATGATATCGCTGCATTTTCGAAAGTTTTAGTACGTTTTACAGCTAGAAATACGAGGAATTTCGTCAAAAAGGAAGCCACACAAACGAATTTATATCAAAAATGATTTTATTTTTGCCTTTTCCAAGTGTTTTTAAGTCAAAAAAAAATTTGTTAAAAATAACTCAAAAAGCCAAGATTGAGTTGAAACTAGTGTTATCGTTGCCTTTTTCGTGAGCGTAACCACGTTTAGAAAACTGAATATTTCGAACAATTTTGTCCGAAAGTATGTCAAAAAACCGAAATTAGGTATATAAAAGTGGTGTTATTTTTTATGAGTTTTATCATAAATGCCTAAGCTGAAAAAGCGCCTGATTATGTTGGTCTTATGTGTATGTTTTTCGAAGGCTAATCGTGTTAAAAACTAAACCGGGCCCAAAAAATTACTAAATAGGGTCGGAAATTATATTATCTCTGCCTTTTCCGAGCGTTTGAGTATGTTCTGCAGCAAATATCAGTGACATATTTACATAAAGGCTAAATGGATTACAGCCCAGGGTGGCAAAATTTTAGGGGCGGCAAAAATATCTCAATTTTGATTTAAAAAAATACCTAGTAGATGGGTTGCATTTTTTTTAATCAATTCATACGATTTTTAGTTTTCGTCGTATTTTTTTACTTCGTAAGTTCTTAATTGTTTGGTTAATGAATTTTTAGAAGTTTCGTAGTTAGAGTTTAGTAGTTTCAATTCATATTATAGAAAATTCACGATGTAGAATGGTAAAAAAAAGTCTGAGTAGTACAGAATACAGAAAAATGTCTTTAAAAAGTCACCAACAACGTAATATTATGGAAGAAAATTAGAAAATGGCTACGTTTTTCAAAAACAAAAACTTCTTATATAAATAGAGGGTGATTTTTAATAGGTATTTTAAAAAAGGAGATATTTAAAAATCTAGTATTTGTTTGGTGTCATTAGAAAGAACTTTTCCAGTTTTATTAATTTAATTTTCAGAACTATCTTGCATTTGAAGAGAACTTGTGCTAGAACTAGGTTTGCTATTTCATTCAAACAGAATTTTTTTTTGGGATATTACTGAATTTAAAGAAAATCAAGTGATAAAATGAAGTTAAAAGCAGATAGTACATATTTACTGATTTGTTTTTATCAGATTCCAATTGATAGAATTTGTTTGATGTTAGAATAATTAGGCTTCTTTAACTATTGTAGTTGCAGAGCAGTGTATAAAACACCAATATCTCTAACATTTTTCGAGCAGTTCATACAGTTTAGCAGTCCATTTGTTGTCATAGGCAGGATCGGCAAAATTAAGTTGCTCAGGGCGGCCATGGACTTAAATACGCCACTGGCCAATATAATACTATACACAGATACTATAGTATTTTGTGTCTTTTCCGAATGTTTTAACACGTTTAATAATTTCAAGAAATTTTGTAAAAAATAAACAAAAAAGCCCTTGATTTTGTGTAAATAATGTTATGTTTGTCTTGTCAAGGGCTTAACCATTTTTTAAAAACTCAGTTTTTTTCTAAATCGAGCCAAAAATTACTAAATCGAGACGAAAATGATATTACCTTTTTATTACCACTTTTTTGAGATAAAAACTTGAGAGGTTTTTATAAACTTGGCTAAATTACCAAATTGGGTAAAAACAATTAACTTGGATATAAAAGGTATAGTATACAAGTATTAAAAGATCTCTTTATTTTTTCACAAGTTTCAAAGAAATAATAGAAAGCTTCGTTCAAACATTATTAGATTTCTATACTTCTGAAGACCTTTATAGTAGTAAAGATTTTATTTTCCTGGAATTCTTAGTTTCGTGTGATGTTTTAAAAGAAAAGTGTGGTCATAAAAACTAAGAATAAGTGAAATTTAGTTTAAAAAATCAGTATAACACGAAGCTGTATCAGAAAATGCAAAAATACTAGATGGTGTTTTTTTATTATTATCTTATACCTACGTATAAGAGTAAATGTGCTTTGTGTCTCATTTCTGAAACACCCTGTTCATTAGTATCTGTCACTTTTCTATAAAAATTTTGAAATATTTGAACAATTAAATATTTATAATAGACGTATTTGCCAACACGTTAGGACACGTTAAATTGATACATACCATCAGTAACTGGTAATTTTCTGGACCTTCTTCGGTACCTGCACCATACCATGAGGCCAATAACCAGAACAATGTAAGCCCCAGCTACTGACATCGTAATTAGCACCGCTTTGGTAACGGTGGAATCTCCATCAGGGTGGTAACCATCACGTGCTAAAAATACTTCAATCAAATTTTACCCAATTGTTTTTTTTTAAATTTACAATGAACAATCAGTTGCACTTCTTGTCGATTCAAACCAGCGCTATTACCAGCAGTGCAACCGTATTTATTTTCATCTTCTCGGTGCACTTCACTTATGTACAAAGTCCCATTCTCCAAAACAGTAAACCTCGAGTGATCAAAATCATTCATTTTTAAATTTTTGTCCCAATGAATGGTCGGTTTGGGATCTCCTTCCACGACACAGTCAATCGTAACCGACTGGCCTTCAGTGACTTCGGTTGGATTTTTCGGTTCCACGCTGAATTTTGGTGCCACTAAACAAACACGTAAAGTTTGAGCCACAAAAAATCGCACAAACTTACCAACAACATCAATGTTTATTGTCACGTTGATAACCCCTTGACTGTTAGTGGCAACGCAGGTGTATTTCCCTTTGTCTTCGTTCAAAACTCCGTTAAAGACAAGCGTCCCATTCATGCTAATAATACGAGAATTGTCAAAACTTTCCCCGAGTTTCTCCCACGTGATAATCGGAGGTGGTGTTCCTTGAGCCTTACAGTGAACTTTCGCTACACTTCCAAGTTCCAGTTTTTTGTTAACTGGAGGTGGCACAAACTTCAATTTTTCAATCACAGAAATAGTGGCAGGTTCGGATAAGACAGGTTGAAAACCTTTGGTGAGCACTTCACACACATACTCGCCCCTATCGTGACTTTCAGTCTCTCGAATCACTAAAGAAGCGTTGTGTTTAAAAATTTTAATTCGTTGCCGATCGAGCGAATTTTCCCCGAAATCGTGCCGCAAACTCTTCCCGTCCTTCCGCCACTTGACAATCGTGAAATGGTTCTTGGGCTCGTAGTCACAGGTCAACATCGAGGGTTCGTTTTCGTCAACTGTGACACTGAGAGGCTGTGCAGTAACTATGGGTTTATTCAAAACGACCAGTTCGACAGTTTTTTCGGTTTTCCCAGCCATGTTTTCGGCGACACAAGTGTAATTCCCCGCATGGTCCATTCTCACTTTTTCTATTATTAATCTCCCGTCATCGACCCGGACTTCCCCTGAATCTGACACGGTGTGACCCCCGGTATTGAGCCACCATTTTTTCGCAGGGGGTACACTGTCAGGTTCGAGGCAAGTCAGTTGAAACAACCCTCCTTCAGGGGCTACGACCTGGTTTGAGTTTTCCGAAAGGGGAGGTTCGAAAGAATTGGCGGTGAATTCACTCAAATCTAGAAAAATTCAGAAATTGTAAAATAACCTTCGGAGAATTAAATACTAGTTCACTAATTGTTTGAAAAAAAGCAAAAACGCTGAGCATTAAACGTTTAATAAGCAGAGAAAATTATGTTTTTTGATTTTTAAATAGATGCTCCGTTCCATATTTTTCAAAACGCTGCGAATACGGAAAAAAATGTAAGAGACAAAGTTGTGGAGAATTTGGTTTGTTTATTTTATTTTTTGTATCTTTAGCTGTATTTAGGATTTTGAAAAATATGGAGCGGTATCTAAAAACTGTAAAAAGAATTTTTTTTAATACCAGGATGTCAATACAAACTTATGTTCTTTTGAATGAGACATCTGCTTATGTTTTTTACATTTTTGGAAAGCTTTCAATTTTAAAACCAAAATCACATAAATCAAGAATAACTAAAAAATAAATTAAATCAATTTTAAAGAAGAATCTTTTTTGACTGTTAAAAAACTAGTGTAGTTCATAAAATCAACTGTAGAATACACTGAAACAACCGGTTCTTTTTTCTAGGACTTTTCTATTTTGTAAAAAAATAGCATAATATGTAAAATTAACCGTAGAATTCACTGGAACAAACCGTTTTGCTCTAGAACTTTTAGTTTCCAGTTATAAATTTTTAGTAAATAACCCGGCTCATCCACCATTTTTTCAAGAAGTTAAGTTGACTAACTTAATTTTTTTCTGTATTTTGTATTTAAATATTCATTTATTTATTTTGTATCTAAAAGCTTTTAAATTGTCTTTCTAAAGACATTAACAGTTAAGTATCACTTACTGATTACCTATTCAAAAAATATTTAATTTTAAAAATTCAGTGGTCAAAAAGTGTTATTTTCAGATAATAATAAACATTCATGTTACGTTTGGGCCATTGTTTGTGATTTATTACAGTAAGAGTGGATTTTACAATCGTAAAATCGTAAACTCCGGAGAAGTTATTTGTGGTATAATTACCACGGTTACAATTGGGCGGATTATAAATAAAATAATTTTAATTTTAATATTTATGTGGTAAAATTGAATATGTAATTCAAGTTCTGGTATAAACCCCAACCAACCCCAACAAATGATTCGTGGTGGCTTTACTATGGAAACAACCATGCTGATCGAAAAATGTTAAATTCACATTGAACGTCAAATATCTTTAGAATGAAAAGTTGATAATCTCTCAGAAGCAAAAACAAAAAATAGTTTTCGATTTGTTTGTTTTTTTAAGTTATTCAACTACAGTGGCGGACACGGAATTTTGGACGTCTATGACATTTAGTTGACATAAACGTATGGAATACTCCATACATTTTGACAACGAATTGACAAAAGCGTCCAAAATTCCGTGTCCGCCATTGTACAAGGTGTGTTAAAATGATTCTCATCTAGTTAACTTTGAACTAGATTTATATCCCATTTCAGTTTATAGTAGAATTGCAATAGCGCATTTGAATTTTTTGGAGTGAAAAATAGAGCACAAATTGATAGTTTCTGTATAAGAAAGGAATTCTCTGTTATACTAAATTCCAGCGACACGTTTTGAGCTAAGAAAACCCATCAGAAACACTCAATTTGTGCTCCATTTCACTCCAAAAATTCAAATGCGCTGTTGCAAAATTCTACTATGAACTGAAATGGGATATACATGTAAAAAAAATTGTGACGCTCTACTCAAATGAATCCACTGTCAATTGTAAAATTCACAAATTGTCAGTTAGTAACATTCAAAAGTTTCGTTAAAAAGCAACTAAAATGTTACATTGTGTATGAAAACACTTTTATTATCGAAGTTTATTTCCGAATTGAAGATTTAATAAATGGAGAATGGTAATATTCGATGTTTGAATACCTGCCAGTAATTCTATAAAGCGGCATTTTTACATGAGAAATTCACAGGGGACAAGATGAAAAACATTTTAACACACCTTGTATTAAAAAAAATACCTAAAAACCTAATGACATTATAAATGTTGCTATGATCCAAAATGTAGATAGCGTTTACAGAAATACTAATCGCCCTGTTCGAAGATTTTTTTGAAACCAATAACTACCACTACCAACAGACTTGTTGAGACATCCTCTATGATTTTAGTTGATTTTTTGCATTACCTACTTTTATCTCTAACCATTGAGATCTTAGGAACAATGAATTAATGAGCATTAAACATCTACATCTAGGAATAAGTGCGCTAGTAAGTAGATGTGGCATTCTAGTATTTAGCACCAGTAGGCAAAGGCAAGGTAATTGGTACACGAGTAATCGAGATGTTACTGATCCAAGTTGTGGTACTTACACGCTAGTTTTAATTCGGCTACGTAGCTTTGAGGTATTTCAGTGGACTCGCTTCGAATTCCCACACAACTGTAAAATCCTTGGTCCTTTCCTTGGACATCGTTGATTTGAAGGGTACCATTTGAGTGTATCACATACCTGGAACCAAATACCAAATTAAATAGACCAAATTAGGTTTATATGAATTTATACTTTTTTCCATTCTCCAATGGCCTTGTGTCCTTCTTGAAGTACCATTCAGTCACTTCAGCTTGTTGGTATTGGCAGTCAAAATACGCGGTACCTGCTTGAGGTACCAACTGATCCCTCGGAACGATCTGGATTAACGCAGTTTCCTCACCTAATCAAAAGATGTAACTTCTGAAAAGTAAATAAATCTCAAAACGCACCTGCAACAGCCAGGGCAAAATTTGTAATGCTGTATCGTGCCCCTGCTGTGTTATTAGCCAAACATCTGTAGACACCATTGTCCGAAGGTCCTACATTTTTGATGTGCAGCCTTTTCTTTTTGATTTCAATTTTGTCGGATTTAGCGAGTCGGTCTGAATTTCTGCAAGTTTGTCATGAGGGCGTCTCGTGTGAAGTGGGTGTGAATTATTTACCTAAACCACTCGTAGTGGACGTCCCCGGAAGCGTCCGTGTGACACCTGAGAGTGACATCGCTCCCACGCGATATGAATGAAGCTGATTCTGGTTCCTGTAGCTGCACGGACACTTCGTCAATCCCTGTAACAATAAATAAAATTGTGAAGATAGGGTTTCGACTTCATGTCGTAGTTTGGTTTATTACTATAGATATAGTGGTATCTTTATGATTGACGACAAGCTGTTCCAGTCCGTATCAGGAGAAAAAACGGCAGGAATTGTAATAAAAAGACTGTTAAATTTAAAGACCGATAAGAAGGTCTATAAAATGTTTAGAACTTCTGCATTAACGACATTAAACCAGTTTCGCAGCGAATTCATCCACGGTTGATGTGGTATTCACAGAGAGTCAGGTAAATCAGAGTTCTGCGGATATCCAATTTTTCGTCCATTAATCTTCTGGTGGAGTGGAAGAGTGCAGGTTCTCTGTACTTCACCGCTGGTATTCTTACCAGTCGGGGTGGACAATTCGCAATTCAATAATTTGCTGACTGATGCATTTACACGCATTCAATTTAAATGAGAACAAAACCCGCCATTGTGTTTCTACAAGCCGATCGGTTCATTACAGAGATTAATACCAATATTTGCTTATGAGTTACGACTTCCTCGATTTAAGCACTCAGTCATGTATTTATAAGTTACAGCGAACAAATTTAATGAATATGCGGACAAAACACAAAGTTAAAATTTACAAGATTTTGAAACTGCTGAGACTTTTTTCATAATTAGATTTTATGAAGTGAAGATTAAATTAAACCTTCCACTCGTATCCACGTCTAATTAATGTTAGTTCAGCCCGCTCCAAGCTCAAATAATAAATGGAATTAAAATAAACCAATATTTCATTGAAACAAATCTTGATAAATTAATGATCAACTTCGTGGCTCGAAATCTCGTTAAAATTTTAGCACTAGTTTTCTACTTGCTTTTACTGCTTTTCCAGATTGCTTATAAATATCTAAAAGCTTGATGTCTGATTTGAAAAAATTAATGTTTAATTTTAATTTCTTATTAAAATTAAACAAAAGCAACGAGCCTTGCTGAACCGACAATTTTAAATTTCCACAAAATAATATCTTTACTTCTTTACTACTTAATTTAAAAATAATTGCTGAATTAAAAAAGATAAGGTTCTCTCGATTTAACATAAATTAAATCTTTACAGTTTCATTTCCCACTAGATCTGAAACTGCTAATTACTTGGTATAAAAAGACCTTAATTGCGAATAAAACTAGCATTATTTTGACGTTAATTGTTTAATTACACCTCGTTCCAAACCTATAAAAGCACCTACGTGATAGATAAACCATACACATTTAAATATCTAAATTTAGAGAAATTATTATAGTTTTACATGTTGGTTATAAAATTTTATCATTTTTATTATTCCAGAGAATTCCTACAATGCAATAATACAATTTGGAAACGCCATAAATGTTTTGAAAATTTCATGCATTTAGATCAAATCATTCATAAATAGGAAAGTGCATTGTTGTGGTTTAGTAGACTTTTTTGTAGGAAATTTAATTCTCTACAATCTACATGTATGTCTTTTTGTTAAAAAGATTAAAGGAAATTGTAATCTTGTTACTTGGACCACAAAAAATTATTACTAAAGCGTTATCTACAAAACACACAACAACGCACATGGAATAAGAGCTTTATGCGACCGTTTGGAGAATAGAAAATGCATCTATCATATTTTTTAGAACTAGAGATTTGGATTGAGATTTTATAGTAAAACATTCGATATGGAATAAATTATTGTAGACATAATTTAAAACAACTGGTGCTATGAATTTTATGATGTAATGACTGCATTTTACCTTGAATTGTTAGATGTTATAATGTAGTTGTATTGATTTTACAAATTGTGCATGCACCTGATTCTAAAAAATGTTAGTAAAAATTTATATACTGGATGTCCTCAAATAATATAAAGCGCCGGACAGCCACGTTGACGCAAAATTTATTTTTTAAGCTAATTTATTAGCACTCTTACAAAAAACAAAAACAACCACCTGCTTAGAATTATTCATGAAATTATAATTTAATGACGTTATGAAAAACTTTGGTTACAATTCAGAAACAAGACAGATGACGTGACATGAAGCGTATTGCGTGTATGTTCGGTAAAATGGATATCAATGGAAATTTGAGCCATTTATGACGTCTGCTCTTGTTACGTGTTTTGTACTCAAACTTCCATCACTTGAATGTTCCCAAAACAATTTGGTAACCACAGACAGGCGTTTCTTACATTTAAATATTTACAAAGTATTAAATGTGGCCAAACCTCAATAGAATCCCGGGCTGTAATTTGCGGTGAATTTTTAATAAAAAAATAAATCAATTCAGCGAATCATTTTATTGATCACCGACCATAACATTGCGAGAAAATTGCAGGTTTATGTTGTCTAGACCGTAAACGAAACATATTTTTCCCAGTGCAACAGACAAGAATTCTGACATATTTTATCCCTTCAGCAATGACGTAGCGTCAGTAATCCTGGGAGAAATCCTACCGGACCTCGAGAGATGGAAGACCTAAGAAAAAAAAGCGAATTACATTGTCCTTTTGACGGTTTACCCTTCAAACCGAATAGCTAAAGTCAACATCTGTAGCTTTCGCGCTGCCTCTCGGAGAGTTATTTATTATTTTTCATTTTCTCGTTTTCCTTTTACTTCGGCTTCCTATCCAATTTGTCACAAGTAATAACTGTATTATTTAATATTTCTCTTCCGATTCTTGGTAGCTGCGACCAAATCACATACTTGCCTACTTTTGGGAGTTTTTTTCATGAATATCATTAGTTTTCTTCAAGCTCAAATAATAGAGTACGTGAAAAGTGAGTCGTGGCCGGTGTTTTACTTCGTGGATAAGGAGAAGGTGCTTATGATAAGTTCTCTCTCAAGAGTATCACCTCTTTGTACAAAGTTTTTCTTCTTTTCAATAAATTTTATCTGCACGGGGACATGGTTTTCCATTTTAGTTTCACTTCTATTCTGGCGGTTCTTTCTCAGAATGTGTGATTTTATCAACTTTGGCTGTATCCAAGAGAGTTTGCAACTTCATCCTTTCCCTTTGACTGAAGGCACTTTGATATAAATTCGCTTATCTGGCTTTACTGTGAGCCAGGTCTACATCATTTTTTAACGTTACGAATGCCCTTAAAATTCGTAATTCGTGACTGGTGTACTCGAACTCTAAGTGCTTTCTTTGGTAGCGAACTCCGGGCGTATGCAAGTTGATGACATGTAAAATTATTATGTAACGAGGCACTCTTGTCCCACTTAAGCCGCAAATAAAGTTTGCATACCTAATTGAACTTTTATGAAGTTTCCAACTTCCTTATGCCGTTAAACCGGAGGCTTATGTTCACTGAAATTAAACCGGCGAACGTTTGAGTCGATTTTGATGGGCACCAAGACGGAAATCGCGGTGGTCATGTTCGCTAAATTAAACAGGAACAGTTGAACACAACATGTTTCTCCCATATTGTGATAACACAGACTTGAGGAAGGGTTAAAAGCTCCATCAAAGCCGTGCCGCAGGCAATATGGAGTTTCGGCACTAAAAAGATCGGTAAAACTGGTGCAGCCTGTGCGATATGTTTGTACAGACCCGAAAGAACTGCCAAAGTTTATGTTCGGGGGTAGGTGTTAAAGATTAGGCGATAAAAGCAGCTAAGTGAATCTGTTATGGTTTATGAAATTTGAAGGCAACGTGTTAAAGATACGCTGTCGGAGGTTGTATATTTACTCAGCTTCGTATACACACAGTGTACGCCTTCTATTTACAGGAAACCATTAATTGGATTTACTTTAACTTTCTCATAGCGAGTCTGGATCATCTTCAGGCTAACACCATCAATAGGCAACGCGGACGCTTTTCTCTTGCGCCGACTACGAACTCAATTCATTAAAACAAACAACTATTTTTAAAGACGATGAATGTCGGAATGAGAAATTTCAACTATGAAACGGGCCTTCATTAGAATTGATTCAAATTTGTAACATAAGCTTTTGTTGCTGTAATTAACGCCTTCTGAACATAATAAAACGATCAATCAACTTGATCTACCATTTAGTGTTTCATTAACTGCCATCGACATAATTTGGAGTCTCAACAATATTGGCACAATGTGTTGGAGTTTAGTTTATTTGTTTGAAAGCCATTGTAACGAATTTTTCAAAAATATCTTTAGTGCTTAATCATAGAATGTCCAGGCACTTGTCCTGCCAGTAGGACACTTCTTCGTCCTTTCAGCAGTACAGCTAGACAGACCCCTCTGTCCGGCTAGTAGGACGAAATTTTTAAATAGTAGTACTATCCTGCCAGCAGGACGCGCCTGACTATACTGGCAATTAAGTTCTACGGGCGCAGCATACAAAAATAAATATTGTATTTCTTATTAAAGATTTTTTTGCAGGAAAAAAATCTAGCTGCTATATCAGGAATGTAAAGTAGTTGTCTCAGCTCGTATTAGAAAATTAATCCTTGATAATTTGTCAAATTTTTAGTTTGGTGCTTCAAAAAATCAGGTTTTTTAGAGAGCTTTACGATTTTTTATCTTTGTCTGCATAGATATCATAGAATGATAGTAGACGGAACATTCATTTATGAATTTTATATTCAACAAACCTTCACTTTTTCTTATTTGATTTTTTGTCTTGAGAGGTCTACCAAATTTTTATCCATGAGTCCAACGAAATTAATTCGGTCAGAATTTTTGTAAATTTAATGAAAAATTTCTGAACCAAATCCCAAAAATTTAGCCAAATTTTCTCGGCATTAACATTTTACATATGTGTGCTGTTATCAAATTTAACATATTGTAACAATTTGTGAAAAAATTCTGGATTTGTTTTGGCTAATTTATACTTCTAAACTTTTTTTAAATTGGCATGTACACTGTACTGCATGAATTTTGGGAGTTATGCTTATTTTGAGTTGAAGAAAATCTTTCTTAAATTGTTCATTACCTTTTTGAAAATTGATGTTAAATTGTTATTAATACAAAACTTATATGATAACAGATTTGAACCTACTTTAACATTGAACATATTGTATGTTTACAAATTTTTTATGTTCTTTGGTGAACATTTTGGGCATATTGACAGATAAAGCGATGCTGAAGTTATTTACGCAATTCGTTTCACTGCTGGCGTAACTGTCGTGGATAACTAGATCAAAATTTTAAAAATCGCTTGGTACTTTATGTTTTTTTAATGAACCTACGAAAAATATAGGAAATTAGCTACTTGGTCGAAATAAATTCTAGCTTATACAGGGTGAGTTAATAGTGGGTTATTTCTGATTTTTTTCTTCATATGCAACCAATAATACTGATTCCAACTGACCAGATTGATAATCGTTAAAAAATTTCAAAATTAATACACGATTACATTGTTCTGGGTATTGTCAAGTTTGTCTTAACAGTTTATCTAAAATTTCATTATAAATTATTATTATTTAAAAGATAAAAAACCAATGCTCATTCAATTATTGTTTTTAAAAATTAAACAAAGTATCCAAGTGGTAAGTGCAATTAGTATTTTTGGTTGCATCTTAGGACATGTCAGAAATAACCCACTATTGACTCACACTGAATAACTTAAAGTAGTTAGTTTAAAATTCTAAATCTCATAAAACAGTTGCAGTTGCTATCACTTTTTTTAAAGTTCCTTCGCATATCATAACCAAATAATTATTAACGGCTTTAAGCGGGTATTCTCTAACTTTTTTAAGGGGCTGTTAAAATTTAACACTGGTTAAAATCGGAAATCTAGAAATTTTATTGGTTATTGCTATAGCAACACGATTAACGACATTTAAATTTTAACGGTTTCATTACAGAATACGCGCTTTACTCTGTTTATTAAAATTCGATGTCGTCAAAATTTGTAGCTTTAGTAAAAGAGCTGTTTTCTAGAACAAATTCTGCTGTCACATTTATTAACTGACCCGCCACTGTACTAAGGAAACTTATAATGACAAATGAATGGATTTAATTAACTCAGTTGCTATTGGTCCTAACAAATCGAAACTTGCACAGGCAAAAATTTTATGACGAATCTGTTGAAAGGGTTTCGTCCTACCAAGAGAACGGGAACATATTAAAAACAACAATGTCCAAAGTACTCCAAAGTACTCGTCCTGCTAGTAGGTCGCTTGGACAACTCTTCATTAATTATGTTAAGCTTTTTTATTAAGACAATATAGAATTTAGAAATACTGAAGAACTTGTTTCAAAATCGCGTTCTTCCTTCGTATTTTGAGCATCTAACTACGTTTCTCAACCAAACACGATTTAATTCACAAAATTTCGTCAAAAATATCCCGAAAAATTACCGAATTGGAGCGGTGTATTTTTTTCATTTTTCGGGCGCTCAATCATGGTTTGTAGCTACAAACGTTAAGAAAACCATTGAATTAGCTATATACAGCGATTAGATAGGTACTAGTTAATATCAAATCAACCCTCGATTCAGACTAATAAAATAATAAAATACCATAAAAATGAAATTTTTTATTCGCAAGTAGGTAACCAAACACCTAAACCTCAGAGAGAGTGAAATCTTGATTCTTGATTTGAAATTGTCAACTCAGCACTTATCTTGACTCTTGACAATACCAAGATAAGCTTTTCGTTAAATCACAACACAAAAACCACAATTACATCGAAAATTTACGGAAATTGAAGCAGAGACAAAAACCTCAAATTTCTATTTGTCGGCACTCCAGTTTACAACCCCTCTCTGCGGTAACTGATTGAATAAGTCTGTGTTCTGGTGACTCCCTAAAGACCCTAAAGAAGTTAGTTTATACCCGGCATTTTCCCTCCGCATTTCCCTTGCAATAATAAGCGCGTGAAATCCGCCAGCTCATTGCAACCGTTTACCATATTATATTCGCAGGTAGCCAGCCAACTTCTTAAAAGTTGCAATAAAGTGTAAGAGCGTCGCGGCGCTCGCCAGCAGCGCCGAATTAACGACGCTCATAAATGAATCCGTTATCGCACCGCGGGTGCTCTAAAAGGGGGTGCCCGAACGGACGCCGCTGAGTTTTACGAGCTTGGAGCAGACATAACGGCGCTGCTACCGACCGTTGAATCACGGCAGCCAGAGAGCGTCGGCACCGTCGCGACGCCGGCTGCGTGCGTCTGCACCAAAACCCATAAAACTTTACGACCGAAACATCGACCCGTTGCCTGGACAACGCGCACGTGTACACTACCGGGCAAAAATTCGCAGACGAGCACGTGCTCTGGGGCATTGATGACTGACTCGGCCTAGACTGTACACAACGTCCAATTGACATGTTCTGAATTTTGATAATGCCGCTCATTCGACGCTATTTTTGAGTCAGGATGCGAGGAAAGTCGTCCAAAGACGCTAACACGAGTTGAAAAATTTTATAGTTTTGTTTGGATGAGGCGAGACAGCAACGCCGGAATTTGCAATAACATTCACAAGGGTTATGGACGTCTCCCAAACGTTTGAAAAATTTTATTGGGAGGATGACGGAAATGTTATGGAAATCATTATCGGGCCGAAAAACCCGACCTGGGAGCGTTTTATATTTAACAGTTGGTAGTAGCAGTAATAAATGTTTCCTTTTAGTTGTGTTACATGTGAACCTGTTTCACCTTTACATTTCATTTTAATTGCCGATAATGCGGGCCGCTCCGATGTGTTTTTTTTTAATTTAAAGCTCTGTGACCTTTTACCGAGTGAGGCATAAAATTACTCTGGTGAAATTTTAATGCAGGTGGCTCACATTATGTTGACCCTTATAATAACAAACTTCATACAAAGTTCTTAGGTAAACTCGCCCTCAGAACTGTTGACTTTTGGATGGCATGAACGTTGTAATCAAGGATTTGGGCAAATGTTTTAGTTTGCGTGTTTGGGGATCTTACAATTTTATTAAAACTGGGAGCAGTATTAATTTTATTGTCGAATAAATCATAAAATAATAAGACGACCATTAAGTTCCAAAGTATCAGTAGAGATAATCGCTCCACAAAAATAATAAAATTCAATAATGTAATATTTTTATGAAACGTTAACAGTGGACAGCACATGACATAAACTAAACTATCCACATTAGTACTACCTAAAAAACTATCTAGATAACAGAATCTTTAAAAAGGTTGCGAAATATCGAAAGGAAGCTTCATTTCAACAAACACATGTGGAGTGCGATTCAGATCTAAATACCAAATTTTCTGCTGACCCATTTCAGAAAACGGTGAAGCAGTCCTTCTGAGGAAAAAAAACCGACCGGCTCGAAGAAGAATTGAAATTACAGAAGCGACTTGTCTTAGAAAACCACTCTAAGCTGAGACAGCTGAATAGTCCACTTTAATCCTTTTAACATTCTTCTTTATGTAACCATATCAATAATAATACCTACATAGATATATCACAAAAAATCACCACTACCTACGTCTCAAAAATTCCTCTCTGAATCCAAAAACCTTAAAATCCTTAATCCTTTCTAATCACCTGAAATTTTAAGGATCTATCTAGAAACGCAAGAAGGAAACCATACGGGTTGAAGAACTCCATCAGTCAGTGATGATCCTTTGATAGAATAACTCGATCTTTACTATTTACTTATTAGGTACACTCACCCAAAATGAAAATGACGCGTCCAACCAACAATTTCCAACAAGAAATCCTTAAATATTTCAAAAGCCAATAAATGAAATGTGGAACACGACTCAAAACTAGTTTACAATCTCTAATGATTTATGGCAGGGGTTGGTTGCCATATAGATCGGGGTTGCACGGTAGGCGTTCGTTTATGGACGCGTCATTTTCATTTTGGGTGAGTGTACATGTTTTATTATGCTGTATTCTCATTCAATAAAATATCTAATTCCTTCTTCTATCGTAATATGCCAAACGTAAATAGCATAAAACATGAAAAAATTCACAAAATGCCCAGTTTGCAAATAATCATACAAATGAAGAAAATAACATTAATCCAACCAGTGTTGCTAAAAAAATAACTAATTACAGTTACTACTTGATTTTTAAAAGAATATTTTGTAGTTGTGCAACACTAATAGGTAAATAACAATATTTTTGAATAAAAAAAAAATAAATCAAATACTACTTAATTTATTTAATTAAACACTGGGTACAGTTGCTAAGTATATCAAGTAAACGCTGGGTAAAAATGTGTTCAAAATAATATCTAATACCTTCAAAATTAAAGCAAATCCCATTGCCAATGAGAAGGAATTATCCTTTTTGTTATTCCGACGAGTATTTACCTAGCCCCTTATAAGTATACCCTATTTTGTATTTTTAACATCAGTGGCGATAAAACTTGGGTCACCCTGTGGAGTCACCCCCTTCTTCGCCATTTCCTTTATAGTTACCCCTTTCCGGTTGGAGCAGTGTAGCCAGAGGCTACCTAATGTTTAATATCCTACGTGAACATGATACATATAGAAAGCAAAAACAAAAGCTGTGATTCTAAAGAAATATTTATTCTTTAGGAGACGTCATCATGATTACCATAAACTTTACATTATTCCATAATTTTGCTCTTATCTAGTACTCATCAGATCTCAAACAGTGTAACAAAACATCTTCATCAAAATAATTAGAGAACACTACTCTAGTTTGCACTGATAAAACAAGTTTAATTGAGTGGGGGCCATACACTTGGAAGTAGCACATTCGGCTTTAGTGTTCTCGGTAAACAAGTTTCTAAATCAATGCTTTGTGTTCCCAAATTTATCGAAACAATTAAAAGAATAGAAAAATCGGAATGTAGCAAATGCAATTATTTTTAATTGAATTTGAAATTCCATTCATTTTTAATTGCTGCATTTTAGCCCGATGTACCCACACTCTACTTTTCTCTAATGACAGATTTCATTGTTTTATAATTAATTCAAACGAAATTTCTATTTTAAATAAAAAGAACGTTGATTTATTCACAAGCTTTACACGACTGTACAAATAATAAACAAGAGAGATAATATTATAAAAACATTATTTTGGTGTACCTACATACAAGTTGCATTATTTTTAGCTTATTTGTATGCATCAGAGTGATCGTTTTATGCCCGCTAGACACCTTACTGCATCCAAAATATTGATATAATGACATAAGTGTGCATTATGACAGTCATAAAAAACGATGTACTTTATTACAATAACGTTGATGAGCATAATAAATTCCTGTTCCTAATCCCTTGGGAGCTTTAAAGCGAATGAATAATGAAACCAGGTAATGAAGGCTGAATCAGGATAATATGCGATTAATAGACCCAATATTTCAAATTACCGGTGACTAGTACTTTACCCTTTTTAATTTATTTACTGTGGAAAGAAAACGGGCTGCTAACGATGACAAAATCTGAATTAACACTTGCTTCCCTTAGAGCTGCTTATGATTTAATTATTTATTCATGACAAGGGTAGGCCTGAGAGCCTTCTCGCGCATTTCCCTATGCATTAGCTAAACGGGACCCGCACTCTACTCGAAATTTCGTGAAGGATTTGAAGAGTTTGGTTGGAAGCACGTAGCGGTGAAATGTGTATTACGAGCCGTCTGACTTCAAGTCGGATCGTGGCAACATGGAATAAGATTCGCCAGATAGCGCCTTTATCTCAGAGGCTGCGTTTTATTGGTAATAAGTGCCAGGAGTTTCTGAAATACGCGGGCACTTGCGGGGGTTACCACAGCGGCATGCCGTATAATATTATGTTAGGCGCTAATCCGAAATTCAGGACGAAAAGTATTCAGAAATTTTATCGGCATAGTCGCAAATAAAACCGTTATCGTTATTATTTCATAACGATCCCATAAACCCAAGCTTTTACTGACGCGAAACAGTCGCGTTTTGATAACGAATGAGTTTAGTTCAGAAAACCTAAATGAAGGACTATAACATGGGTTTTATTGTTTCGGAAATAAAAGTGCCTTTGAAGTTCAGCAAAGCCGGATTGTGCTTTGCATGCGTTATTCGAATCAAGGAAAAGCGGTTCAGTTGAATTTCTTATAAAAAGCAGATTTCTCTCGTATTTAAAATCGTCATGTAACCCAATACGTACGTGAACTTTGAAATAAGCAAGGTTTTTCTTAGGTTTCGAAAGGTAACTGGTCAAATGCCTAACCTTACCGAAGTGGTAATTAAATTCATAATCCTTGCATAAGAATGGTTTATATGTTACTATTGTGTAGGCGCTTTATAGCTTTACAAAATGAGCTTTACTGTTTAACAAACAAAAATTGCACAGTACTGCTGTTGGTGTGACTTCCTTGTAATGTTCTGGAAAAATTTAAAAAAATACTTTTGGTAGAACTGCATTCTCCTACTTATTACAATTACAACATCGTTCAAGACAAATAAATTGTGTTCACAAGGAAATTGCTTGAATATTTCTCGGCATCTCCAATGAGAACAACGGTACGTTAATCAATAGTGTTTATATATTAATCTAATTAAAATAATAAAGGTGATGGGTCCCACCCATAAATAACTAATACGTGAATGCGGGTAATTAGGTAAAAGCCAATTATAATAATTCTAGTAAACTTATAATTGTGATATATGAACTGACTCTCCAAATGTGAGAAACTGGAAACGGTTTTAGAGGGATTATTTATTACCAATTAATGTAATGGGAAATTGTCTTAAAACATATTTATTTGCATACAATTCCATTGGGTCATTGGTTTTTAAAAGCTTCGAAAAAATTAATAAGGAGACAAAATTTGCCCCTTCACAATTCAAATAAAAAAATATGTTTTATAAAGAATATCAACAAATGTTTGAGTATATGCCATATGGCGAACTTTATACAGAAAGAATCACTGCCCATTATACCTATGCACACGACCCTAAGCTCGTTTCTATCCCTCAAGTAGAATTTGTGTCTAATATTATCTAAGCACTCAAAATAACAAAAAACGCCGAGCTTCTGAATAAATCTTATTTATTGTGTTTGTTTACATGTTCTTTCCTTCAACATCCCACTTAAAAAATACTATGAAAGATTTCATTGCCTCTCTCAGACTGATTTACTACCAGGAAATTTAACGCTCCAATCTTTAATAAGCTATAAAATTGTCATAAAGTCAACGTGACACCTAAAATAGGTATAATTGAGTTTTAACTCCTATCAAACGCCAAGTAAGGAAAAGAAAAGTCCAAGGATTGCAATAACAGTGGCGATTAATGAAAATGAAATAAAGACTGGCTAAAAAAGTAAATTGAGACTAGGTAGTTAATTAACACTAAATAAAAACCAATGGGAAAGGCCGGTTTGCGAAATGAATTTTTAAATGGGCTCTAGTTTTAGAATTCTTATGCAAATATGAGTTTTTTAAGGGTGTGTTCACTTTGTAGACTGAAGAATAAACCACGTCTGATGAATGTTGGGACATAAATGTGTCACACACATGCTTCTAATTATTTTGGTCTGTCAAAATCTTAAAAAAGCGATCTTGTTCATATTTTTTCAGGGGTGTAGAATCACGGTTCTTTCATGATTCATGCATGAAGTTATTTAATAATAAATTATTGTATTTGAATGAATGGCTGTTTACAAGCCGGGGGTGAAAGGGGGAGACTGCTCTTCCCAAGGGTGACTGCTAACCGATTACGGCTAAATAAGATTTCAGGCATTAAATTTCTCCCCCTTGTAAAAAACCTTACCCCCATCGCGAACAAAAAGCACTCGCAGTCGTAAATTACCAAAACAAAAATACCACGGGCCTTATTATTTTATTTTTAATTTTACCGCTCCGACATAACGATCCGTGTGAATGACTGGTAAATAACATCCACTTGTCCAGGAATCCCAAGTTAATTCCAAACACGATAGCGCTAGCGATTATTTTTAATGAAACATGGTGTTCCATAAATAGATTGCAATTATTATCCATGTTTATTTTAATTTCATCATCATTAGGCCGACTTCATGGCATATGGAGAAACATAAAGCGGAGCCGCTTATGAATATTCCGGAGCGAAAGGGACATTACAGCTTCCACAAATAACGAACAACATCGTCCTTATTTTCAACACGCCGCTGAAACAAAATACTTCATAAAACGGCCTTTTCGAGAGCTTTTATGTGGGACCTTTCACGGGTGATCGACTATGGCCGTTTTACATTTTCCAATTTAACCTTTCGGACGGAATACGAGAGGATATTCGGCTATTATGAGACAAAATCAAGCGATAAAAACGACCCCTTACTTTGTTTCAGCAAAAGTTTAACTTATCCTCCCTCGACGATTCCTAATTCAAATAAGGTCTTTAAAATTATGGGAGTAAGCAAAATCTCTGTGGGTAGTAAGCAATCGATTGATTCTAATGTAATCATCTTGTACGCTACATTAGACAAAACCGCGAGGGCTGCCACAAAGTGGTTCTTCAGTTAAGCAATAAACTACCACACCTAGTCACATTTCGCGTGGAATGTGTTGTACACAAAACGATTTCCTCTGTAAGTTTTGCAATAATTCCAGAACTCCGGAGGTGTTTGAGCAAATAACAGAACGCAAAGGCTATATTGTTTGCACATACACGATTTTACACAAAAGAAGGAAATCATTTCAAAAAATAGAAAAATAGAGAACAAATGCAAGACAAGACTATAAACTTGTTCGCAATGTTGCAGGCGTTACCAATATTTTAGAAATTTTAATTTTGCAAAATCTGAAGTCAATAACCAGAAAATAACAGGTACCTTAAAACAATGATGCATTACATTTTTTTATTTTTATAAGATGATAAGTATTAATACTTATTTATTTAATAAACTAATTTGTAGAAATGAAAGCAATACTGTAACTATGAACCAGCGATAGCGAACCCTTAATAATTCAAATTATTAATAGCCCATTAAGGAACGAGTTGATTACAACATTTTTTTGGTGACAAAATTTCAAAATTATACCAAATCGAAACCAATTAAATCTTTTCTTCGCACCATCCTATCGTAAAGTAAGTTAAGGGGGCGGCTCAGGCCCTCAGTTTTCATTATTCGAACTAAATCGTAGTCGTAGTAACGACTAAAATTTTTTCACCAGTAGATGGCATGAGGATGCAGAAATTGAAATTAAATGCAAAATTTCAATTTTTGGAAATTTTGGCTTGACAGATTTCCGATGATCGTTCGGGATTTTTCGTTATTTCCGATCAAATTGTGACTCGTGTCACCAATTGTCATTTTTCACATTTCAACGAAAAACTAAGTGCAATTTGACTTATACGTGCAGATTTTGAAGCTTCTTTGTGAATTTGTGTTGAAAATTGGAAAATACACCTCTAGGTATTTGACAAACAGAAGAATACTTGTGAACCAGAGAAATATAAGGTTATAACAGGAGAAAAGTTGTGTGGTGGATACTGTGGTGCTTTCTTTGGAGTATTTTTCCTTTTGAATAATGTTGGAATAAGAAAAAGACTTTTCAATATTCAGTTTCATCACTGTACGGTTCAGACTAAACTAACTAGGTACCAAAAAATAAGCTTTTATAAATTTTTGAATTTTAACGTGTTAGAAAAAATATTCTCCTGTGATTGAAATACATTATTTTTTACTTTTTAGTGCATCTTTTAAATAAAAGCTTTTTTTAAAAAAGCATTTTTTTATATATATTTTTTTTACGTTTAGTTCTAATTTTTTGTCAGTCTTCTATTTTAGTCTTCTAATTAATTAACAAAAAATTTTTTAGATTCTTTTGTAAACTCATCTTTGGATTTTTATAAACTCTCCTATGGTTGTGTTTTAATTATTTAGACTCTCCTCTTGAATCTGCTTTAGCTTCTTTTCTAAATTTTTATCTAAATCATCCTTCAGACTTTTCTTTAGAGCTTTTCTTCAGCTCTAAATTTTTCTCTATCTTCTATTATACCTACAATTTTTTTTTGGATTATTTTCTAGGTTGTTTCGTAAACTCATCTTTAGATTTTCATAAAGCCTTAAAGCGTTTTTTTTAAGTTAGCAGAATTAAGCAGAAATTAAATTTTTTAACGCCAAAATCACAAAAAGGATTGTTATGAAAAAAAGTGTGTCAATGACGTCCATAAATACATCTTTTTTTGCCAAAATCATTCATTAATATTGGCAATAACACCCGGTCAAAGACTGTTTTTATTTCAGAATTTTCAATTAAAAACGTAAGGAATTTTTCGTGTAAAAACAATGGGACTAACTTGAAAAATAATTCTAATGTACCAAGATAAATAAAATCCCGTATTTTCTATTCACTCGTTACTTCCCTCTCCTATTTCCTAAAATATTTAGTAATCCTGCTATTTATTTGATTTAACTCTACAAACATCCGAATATTTTTATTTTTAAAAGTCTCAAAGACCCGTTCTGTAAGTCGTTGCTGGAACTTAGTCAACATATGTATCTTGTCTGCACTATCATACACCTGCCAGATTTCACTCTTCAAGTAATCATATTAAACGCCTGTTTACAAAAGTTTTCAAACCCCGAACTAAATTGATTATTTAAAAGAAGAGTGTGGCGTTTAATCTTCTTTGGTGATTGACGATCTAAGAATGCAAGTGACATTATCCTCTCTATTAGTAATAATGTCAGTATGTCCATTGTGTGAAAAAGGAAAAGGTAACAGCTGATTAAGATGCAGAGCGACTCATTGTGGTATGCACAAAGCGAAGGGCTAATTTGTTTACACAATAACTGGTCTTCAGCTTTTTGATACAACATACGGTCAAGTTCACAAGCTTTATGGCTATATCTACAAGCAATAAAAGCCAATAGAACGGTTTTAATGGCGAGGAGCATAATGCTTTTTTTAATTAGGTACTAAAGGAGAGGATCATTTATACTGATGAAACGTTTACCACCAGGTGCTGATTCATAAAAGCCCGGCGATGCTCACACTTGTCTTCAAATCAGAAAAAATCTAAAAGGGGAAAAATGTACATACAGACGGGATTCGAGAGATAAGGCTGATTGTTAGGGTTACTGATATCTATTTCAGTTTTTATCTCATTAGAAAGTCAATACGAAAATCGATAAATTCCCCAGGTGCCTGCTATGCCACTGAACTCACATAAACACAAAGTAAAGTGCAAAGTAACACGTGTGGGTGTCTTTTCTACGATTTTATTTTCTCTACAAATATAAAAATGAGCTCGAGGAATAGATATTACGATTCTGACAGCTAAATTAAAATTATCGTGATGAGTGAAGGTTTGAACTTAGTTAACACCTCGAGTTGGATTAACATATGTACGGCTCAAAATGTCAGAATTAATTACAAATGATTTTGTTCCTGTGTGTACGAAGAAAACGCAGAGTATGCGTGTTAGAAAAAGTATTCGTCATGACCACCAAGGTAACAGTTTGTTCAGAAAACTAAAATGTATCATTTGTACGAGTTTAGCACTTAATTTCACTTTGGACCTAACTCAATTGTTTATAATGCGACCCCCTAACTAACACATTTGTTCGCCAGATCAATGCTCGGACTTGCATTAGGAAAGTGCCTAAAGTGCTATTACGGTCAGTTGAAACTGCAAATTAAGTTTTCATCACCCTCTCCACCAGCTGAACCAACATTTACGAGAGAACAATAATTAGTTAACGTCATTAGAGTTAAATCGTGAAGCGAATAAAATTACCTTGACAAAATTGTTTAATTAATTTATCTCAACCGAGATACCAATGAAATTGAGGCTTTTTTCATGTGTAAATAATAAATCGGTATTAGCGAAACTCATTGTAATAGAACTACCCGAACAGGACCCTTTTAATACACTGTTTAACGTGTCCAAACCCTCGCCACCCCAATTCTATATTTCTAATTCTTGACATTTATGGCAGCATTATTTAAGTTAGCCGTTTCTAGTCACGACGTACGTTTATGATTCACCAAAAAGCTTCCCGACTGAAACAATACCCAAGTTTGAAACGCTCGCAGTGTAAATACTGCAACCGCCGATTTGATTTGATTAAAACTTTTTGGAAAAGAAAAATAGTATCCATTACGAAATTGAGAGTCATGGTTTCTCTCGCGGAGTGGAATTAAAATCTATAAATTCAGCGAAAAAGCACGTTTTGATGCATTAGTCAAGAAATATTCACGTCAAACAGTCTCGAATGGGTATACTAATGCACGTCTGGCTGAAAGTAAAGATGAATTTAATGCCAACTTCAAAGCGATCACTTTTGCACAAATAAAGTACAACTTTGCCTATCCAGGTACAGAATTAATTCAATTCCACTCACGAAGTCGCTGCTTATTTATGGATATGGGGAAAATGTTGTGTAAATTGGAATGCACCAAGATATTAGAACAGCACTTTTAATCAAATATTTTCACTGTCGTGAATTGGAAGATAGTATTTTGATCCACCTTTCAGTAGTTTTATTAATTAATTTTTATAATAGTTTTCGCCAACAGGGATAAAAACGGTGTAAGCTTCTTCAATTTGTATAAGGTGTAATGTTTCTCTGATTTTGTACTGTTCTAAAAATATTTTGAACTCCATATGAGGTCACATTATTAATGTTCATATCTCTAAAACTTTCTGCGCTCCTTATACATCTGTTGGAAAAATTGCACACGATTGAAAACACTGTAGTAGTAAAAATTACGACTACATTTTTGTACTCATTACCATTAATAATAATGATTAATGAAATAATGACTATAGGAAATAATATCTATTTATGTGAATTGTGACTTTCTGTTTAGCACTAGTGAACGAAATATGCATTGAAACAAACTTGAAAACATAATTAAAAGCAGAGATCTGCGCTGCTCTTTAACAAAAAACGAGTTGTCTAATGAGTCTTTGAATTGAGTATTGTAACTTAATCATAACTCAAAAAAACTAATAAGATTATAAAAGAAAGATGTTTTTTTTATGGTTGTGTGAGATCGTTTTTATTTTATTCCACAACAAATCACACAATAAATTTAGTAAACGAGTTCGGAATAAATTTTAAGATACACAATATGGTGAATTCATACAGTGTCTTAGCATTTAATTTCCTTTCTCGATTTTCAATTACAACAAAGCTCGTTAATTAAGCGTTAAGTTGAAAGTTCAAGTAACAATGCGATCGTATCAGCCGGCTAAATAAATACGCAATCTGCAGTGAAAGACCAAGATACAAGATTTCTCTTTTGTGATTTGAAATTTTTTCGTTATAGATCCGTAGCAGCACTCCAATGCAATTCCTGCTATGCGATTATAATGCCAGGCAGGAAAATATTGAGTCGCTACAGAATCTCAAATATTCAATCGATTTTTGGCTCGTTGAATTAGATGTAAATTCGCAAGACATGCAAGATGCAATATCAAATTGCATTCGATGCGACTTGTTAAAATCGAATACCTCGAGGGTTGTTGACTACAACCTACAATCGAATCAACACGAACCTAATTCAGTAATTGTAATATCCCTCACTCGGATCTGCAGCGCGCCTACACCGCAAAATAAGGGAAAGCCACCCCACAAAGCTGCAACTACTAATTAAGTCTTACCTAACAAACCTTTTTTCCTTAATTACTGTAATGTTCAGCTACGATGTCAAAGAAAATTATTATTCGCCATTACTTCAAATATAATGAAATGGAGAGAAGACAATATAATTTATGTATCTGGTCTCTCGAAGGGCGGTAAGCCTCAACCGACGCCCTGCGTGACTCATCTGATGCTATGTTAGTCAGATCCTTCCGTAATTCCAATTCTATTGAACCCAAGCAGAAACTACAATAATTATGCATGGTAAACTAGAAAAAATTAGTAATCTCAACCACATATCGCATTTTTCAATCACAAAGAAGTGCTAATACAAAGTAAAACAAGTTTTTACACCTATGATATGATATTCCATTTTTAACCCTCAATGTACGTCCTAAAAACTAAATGTTTGGACGAATACATTTTACAGGGAAAATGCGAAAATGCACGTCAAGTTAATGAATGTCTATTATAAAAAATGAAGAAGTAAATATTCATACGTTTATTTTGTAACTTATGAGTCTTATGACCTATTTAAAAACTACTTTAAAGCACTTTATATTTAACATAAAATTAAAACAAAAAAAACAGAATTAATATCTGACAACGAAATGTTTCAACAAAAAAAAAAAGAAAATTTTTTTAGTTGGCTTTAATGGCGACTCAACTTACCGCTGGCATAATTTTAACAAATCTGTCACAGATTTTGGGCGTTTTATTGTTCCAAACATGTTCTATTTTATTTTTTAAATCTTTCAATGACTACTGAGAAAGATTTCTAAGATATTTTCTTATTTTGTGCCAAAAAGACACAATGATATTCAAATAAGGGCTGTTTGCTGGCCAAAACATAACGTTATTGTCAGAATTACCGAATCATTATTTCAAAAGTTTTGCTGTGTGACAAGTAGCATAATTTATTTTTTAATAATAGTACTTTTGGGATATAATTTTTCAATCGCTGATGGTAATAAACGTCTTTGCCAAATACATTTGATGGTGTTTACTGTCCCATCTATGAACTCAAATTGCTCAAGACCCTTTGTAAACATGAATCCTCATACCAATTGTTTCTTGGCAAATTTAACCATACTTTTAGACAGTCTTTGTGAAAGATCTCTTGTTTATTTCTTATTACTCGTTTTGCGAGAATTTCAGAATCTTCAACGCATATATCAAATTAAGATTTATCACTAAATATGACGTTCTTCCAGTCATTGCATATCCACTGCCACTAACTTTTGACCCACAGAGTTCTCCTCTAAAATCATTATTTTGAAAAACATTTTGTTATTCACCTTATAAAAACCAAGTTCTGTTTTTTTTATCCATCTGAGACAACATTTTCAAGAACAATTCGAATATGTTTCTGCAATCCTTAGAGCAGTGACTTCTCTTAAAGTGCTTCTGTGGCAACTTTTACAAATTTTTACTAAGTGTTGTAGCAGCCTTTGTGTCACAATTCGTGATCTTCCAGGACTTTTTTTTATTAACTATTGTACTTTGCTCCCCATATTCTTGAATAATCTGTGCCACTGAAGGCTATATTCAGTTTTTTGGCAACTTGTGCCAGAGAATTTTTTTCAGAGTGAGTATTCCAAAGGAATTATTTAGCCTTTGTTGGAATTTCCACCCCTTTTGTTATTTTAATAATTTAAAACCTAATGAAGTTTTGGCATTCCATCACATTGAAGGTCAAATGATGTTAAATACAAAAACTTGGTGTTAAATTTCTTAGCGTCCATACATTTAATTGTCAAGCTCAAGTGGTCATTTATTTTTTTATTTTTATTTTATTTTTTTGATAACTGACTGAAAATGAGACAATAAATGACAAAAAACACTTTAAAGAATTGCATAAGTTTGAATCCATACAAATTATGAATAAAATGTTGTTGCAATAAAACCAGTTTTATAATTAAAAATAAAACGAGATTTCGTCCGAACATTTAGTTGTTAAGGCTTGTAATATTAATTAAGTTAGCAAATACGTACCTTAAAATTCATTTTTTTTGCCTTAGAGTCAAAACTCGCCGAAATTCATTGAATAACGTTTGAGCTAGTGTTTTTATTAGTAAAAATTAAATAGGGGTAGCTACAACACCAGACAGGCTGCCACTACGAGAATTTTTTTAATGTTTAGGTAGTTGTAGGTACAGGAGCAGCCGAACAGCAGCGACGATTAAGCAAATAAATATGAATTTTTATGTTTAAATTATACCGGGTGTCTCTGTAGGTAAGCAAACCGAGTCGTTTGTATACCCCACGTGACGCATATGTCGCATTACATTCGGATCCTTGGAAAAACAAACTTCCCTAAAGCCGGTTGCGCCTCTTATACCTCGGCACCCTTTTAAAACCCAAACTAGCAGACGAAAATAGGCAAGCGGGATAAATGAGAGAAACGGAACGACTGCAAGTGGGTCTAAAAACTCGAAGCCAAGCTGAACGTTCACGGTCCTTTGGTTCTCGATTAGGTGGGTTACGTATCCTCCCTACCTTCGCCCACCCCAGCTCAAGGGTGTTCCGCATACGTCCCATTTAACGAGCCCCAGCTGTACTCGATAAACAACGGCGTTTTTGTTTTTGTTGTTTATGTCCATTGAGGATGTTTCGATCATTTCGGGCTTTTACATTGATTAGGGCGAGATAGGAGCATTGATAAACGCTGAATTTTAGCTTGATTAAAATGTTTTATATGGCGCAATTATCGGGGTTCTTCCCTCTCTTCGGCGACGACAAGTCAACGATTTAGTGATTATCATTATTCGCGCAATCAGCATCTGAAGCAGCTATTACGGCCACTCTTTCGCTCAGAACAAAAAGAATATTGCCGATTTTACATCCACTCTAATTATTGTCAAGGGAATGGTTATCGGAAAACTTTGGATTTTTTATCGCAAAAAAAATAAATCTCCGCAAGTAATTAACAATACTGGTAGTGTCGCTTTTGTGCTTACTAAATACAAAAAATACACGATGGCTCGTTAACTATACAAAGGTCCCCCTGTCATCGAAGTGTACCAAGGACCTAACGATTTAGATGGCGCATGTCCGCATGGAAACAACCTTTTTCACTCGCAGAAAATAAGACAACAGACAGATTCCAGACTATTTTTAATTCGATTCCACTCAAAGCATTGTTGAAGAATTAAATATTCCTTTATTAAATAGCTACTCTAATCTTAGGTAAACAAAGTAAAAAAATTTAAATCTTGTGAAAAATTGATATTAACACGTAAGATGAGCCGTAAAATTCACTGGAACAAACCGTTTTGCGCTACGAATTTTAGTTTTTGAGTTATGATTTTTTTTAAGTATTAAGTATTCCTCTATGAAATAGTTAGCCTAATTTGAGGAAAAAAATTTCAAAATTTTAAATCTTGTGAAAAGCTGGTACAATAAGTACGCAAAATGAGCCGTAAACTTCACTGGGATCAACCGTTTTGCTCTATGACTTTTAGTTTTTGAGTTATGAATTTTTAATGAATAACCGGCGCGTCCACCATTTTCTAAGTTAAAATATTGTTTTAAAATAAGTTCTCGCGTAAGCTAATGTTGTGAAAAAGCTGAAACAAAACGTAGAATGAGCCGCAGAATTCACTGGAACAAACCGTTTTGCTCTACGACTTTTAGAGTTACGGTTTTTTTAGTGTACCGTTTCCCGGAATCCCCCCTTGTCATTGAAGTACACGAAGGACCTAACAATTTAGATGGCGCATGTCCGCATGGAAACAAGCTTTTTCACTCGCAGAAAATAAGGCAACAGACAGATTCCAGACTATTTTTAATTCAATTCCACTCGAATTAATTCAAGACTCAAAGCATTGTAAATATTGAATTTTTTAATTTAGGACTCACATATCGCCAATGCCAGCATTTCAGAGAATTTTAATTAAATCACCAATTAGCCGGATTTACTGTATTTTATTTAAAACGCAACTTTAAGACGATAAATAGCTGTTGATGCATTTTCTGCTTTTTAACTTTTCTGTGCTCCCTATACAAGTGATGTGAGATTCACATTCGTTTGTACGTAAATTTACAACAATGAACTTTGTGTTGTGACTGTGTTGAATGTTTTATTCAGAAATAAATTAGTTTCGTATTTATTAAAATTTAATTTTAAAAATAACAATACTGCAATTAATTACAAAAACAATGCGATAAAATGCATTTTTTTTTGTAGGAACGGCTTCAAAAACGTGAATGCTTTATTTTTAACAACAGCCAATGTTGTTAATAATATAATAGATATAGATAACACACAATAATAATAGAATAGATGACACACAATACATAGAACATCAACAAAATAGTCCAATACCGTGTCTTATTTTTTTTCCTTGTAGATGAGAAGGAGAATACAAGTTATCACAAAAGGACTCGTGAGCAATAAATTAGAACTGCCCCCAAACAATGAGAATTTTATTTTGCAATCGCAGCTCAAATGAAATTATGAAACTCCAGCCCAACCTTTCGACTATTCTGCTCTCCGAATACTCGTGATGTAAAATCACATTCGTTGGTGGTAAATTTAGAAGACTGTAGTGGTAAATGTACGTTTTTACGAATAGAATTAAAAAGTATGTAATGTCATTTAGTGATAAAAATCAGCATAACTCGTACAAATTAATTTTATTGTCGGTCTTCGGCTTAATAAATTGGAAGATTTGCTTAATAACAATAAAAAACAGGCCCACTTTGTTACGAGTATCCAGTAAATCATTTCCTGCGGCCCCGAACGTCTATCCGTAATTTAATACATTGATCATTAAGGTATCCCATCCGTGTTCAGTTGATAGCTTTGAATAAAGACCAAGCTCGATGAAAGAAATTTGAAACCTGTCTGGAAACATAATTAAAAATAAAAAACCTAAGCCGGACCATCAGGCAGCGGATATTGCTCTTTCCTTCTCTACCGCATCTCTTTCCCTCGAGAAGTTTCAGCTTATCTCGCACACAATGACACAAAGAGTATTTAATTAAATCTGAAGCCTAAGCGAATGATCCGAAAGTCTGACAGTTGTATTAAAAACTTCTTCCGAAACAAAAATTTCCTTGTTGGAAAGTTTAATTTCACACAAGTTATTAAAAGCTTGATACATTTTAGCACAAGCAATTTTTCAGTGGCCCGGGATTAAAATTAAATCAAGGCGGATTAAAGCGTGTAGACAATTGACGGAATTCATCACAAAAACGGAGACCGGTCGTCTCGACAGCTCCGAATAACTAGCATTTCCACAAGGCGGCCACTTTGCTATGGTAAATTAACAAAAAATACATAACAGTTTGCAGGTATCTGAATAACAATAGAATGGGCCTTTGTCTAAAATCGGTTTGATTTCTTCACGTTTTTGATCCGGTCAACGCGTCCACTTTTTACAGCCGGAATCTTCTTTTTACTTTGGAGAAAACCACAAAGAGTTCGTGCAACTCCAATCTCAGATGGATGCGTTTTTCACAACGCTTGGTTCACTCGAGAACTACAAGGTGGCTTCTTATAATCCGAAGAAAGCTTTAAATCAATTGCAAGAAATGAGGCGTTTTTCTGACCAACAGAATAATCAATAAAATAACATGATTCTTGTTTTAGCCACTGATTATTAGAAGTATCTATTTTAAATGGCAAACTGTTTTTCACTGCATTTTTGAACTTGTTAAGTTATTCTAAGGTATTTTTTGTCAGCTAATTCGTTGAATAAATATACAGAGTGATTCTTTTAGAACCTACATTAGAAACTTTTTATCTTCTAATATAGCTAGAACTTTAAATTGTTTTATACGATCCAAATCGACCATTCTGAGTTCAACTAAATTATTTTCAAAATGGCTGAGCTTCCGGAACATTGAGTAATTGGCGCCAACTTTGAAATTTTAAATACTAACCACACATTTTTATTGCATTTTTGAATTCACCTTATGAAACTGAGTAAAATTTACCTAAGTTATGTGGTTACTATTGTTGGTACTTTAAATTTAAAATATCACAGCTCTTGAATCCTTTGCGATAATTGAAATTTCTTTTTGCATTCGATAACCGCATGTTCGAAGAGCCTTCTAGAATTTTCAAAATTGTCAACTGTCAAAATTCAAGGCTAGTATAATTTTTTCAAAATGGTTATCAAAAAAGGCTATAACTCAGTTTTTTTAAATAGAACGACACTATTTTCTGAACGGCAATCGAAAGAACATCGACATTTATGGTGACTATCAACACATCCTATACAGTTTTTGAAATGATTACAAAAAACGGATTTTACTTTGTAATTTTCATCGTTAATCACGTAGGCCTTGCAAAATGGTCAACAATTAATTGTCAAACTTCAACATTTTATTTAGTTTTTAACAGGTTCATTGTCAAATATATGGAGTAAAAAATAATATTTAATTATAGTTTATTATAACGTTGTGAATTACGTAAAGTAACTCAAAACTCAGTCAGTCTGCCATCGAATTTTGAACTTTTTGAATGAAAATGGTGGACAAATCGAACATTTCTTTTAATTAACTTTATCACATTTTTCAAAACTTTACTCGATTAAAAATGAAAATAATGAGCTAAAATTCCGTTTTTTGCGATTATTTCAAAAACTGTAAGAAATAGATATTGGAGATGTTGATAAAAATCGATGTTCTTTTGTTTGACATTGAAAAAACTGTTATAATTAGTAGCCTTCCAATTTGACAGTTGACAATCCTGAAGGTTTCAGAAGACAAACCTTTGGTTATCAAAAGCAAAAAGAATTATTCACTTATTGTAAGGGTCCTAGAGCTGTGATAATTTAAATGAACCCCTGCAAATAAAAAATTTGCATAAAAAAATTGACATATACGTCAAAAACTGTGACAGATAAGTAATAACAACTAAGGTACATTATAATCTGTTCCAAAAGGCAAATTCAAAAATGCAATAAAAATAGATGGTTACTATTTAAAATTTTAAAGTTGGCGCCAATTTCTCATCGTTTCGGAAGTTCAGTTATTTTAAAAATAACTTAGCTGAACTCAGAATGGTCGATTTGGATCGTATACAAAATTTTAAAGCTCTAGCTATATTAGAAGTTAAAAAGTTACTAATGTAGGCCTTAAAAGAATCAGCCTGTATATTTACACACAAAAACATACAGGGACATTTTTTTAACTCTGAACATAGCCCTATGTTCAATCTGAAAAAAAAAAACAGATCCAAGCATTGATCTAGTTTACGTTACCAACGATACGTAAAGATAATTATATGATGTCAAATTATTTGAACCAATTTGAAGTAATTTCGAATATTTGTGAAAGTAATTTATCATTGCTTACATGTTACTATTACCTGATGATTAATAAATTTCATAAAAATGAATCATTCTTTACTTAAATAATCTTGGAAGATTTAATTGACAAATTGAAATTTTTGACAGTGCGTAGCATAATTAGTTGCATAGCAATACTCGCAATGCTTTGATCTGTTTTTTTTTTCAGATTGAACATCGGGCTATGTTCAGAGTTAAAAAATGTCCCTGTATAAAAAAATACTAATGTTTATTTCATTTATTTTTCTTCAAAAATCGTCCTTTATTCCACAAATCACTACAAATATCAACCCTCAAGGACATGAAATCAAATCCTAATACTAATTATTAATTACAAGTTCATGTACACAAGACAGCCAAGAGAGAGTTACAAGTTTTATGTTACGCGTATGTCACGATTTTGTGGCAATACATTAACCGGTGCACAAACAAACAACTTATCCGTTTTCCAGTCGAGGGAAGCAGAAGCTGAAAGTAAAAGAAAATTGCCAGATAAAATATCTCAGTAAGCAGCAAACATCCACTTGTATTTTCCACGATTTAACATGTTGATGATAATTTCTCTCGAATCCTGGGGACCCGAGAGATAAACCAGGCCTCGAACCGAACGGAAAAACTCAGGAAGTTGTAATGGGCAAGAGAGGGAAAACTGCTACTTTCCGATTAAGCTTTCTACCTGAACGTGCTTTCCACTTGGGCGAAATCACGTAAGTTGAGTGTCACAATAGTAAGAAGTTTCAGAAATTTATTATTTATTGGAAGCCTTATCGCCTTATAAATGAACAAAACTCATAAATTTTTCACAGCTAATTCGTTATTGATCACCTCGCCAACACATGCACTTCTAAATATTCCGAGTGGTAAATATCTGCGAGTTCGTGACACGTCAGACAAAGAGCAAGCTGCATTGAAGAGAAAATTGCGCTTCCCGGATAGAATACAAACGTGCAGCCTGGAGAAGTCTTCATTTAATTAGAATTCTTTATATTTCATTCAGTGAGAAAGCCATTTGTCGTCGGAGGAATGTGTCGCTCCACTTGAAAATCTAGTGCTCTCCGAAGCCGCATCCAGCAGGTATTCATGGATGTGAACGACCGTCCCTTTTAGACAAAAGATAGTGCTCTTTTGGTTCCGCTTTGGTGATTCTGCTTCCGGTTCGGTAAGAAGATTGCTTCCGTTGCTCTGTTGAGGACGTGCCGCGCTTCTGATTAAATGTTTCGATTTTTTGCTTTTTTCTGCTCCGAGGAAAATTAGGATAAATTGCACAGGAAACGTAAACAAAAAATCCATACACTTCTTGCTAACACGGTGAGACGGTTGCTAATTATAATAATCTCAAAGATTGATTTTATTGCAGTAAACTGAGAATACAGTTAATATGGAAATAGCTGATTAAATCAAAATGCAATTATTTATAAATTCCTACGTACAGATGAATAATCTCCAGTTTGTGCAATTCGCACGAAGATTATCATCACTCAAGCCAAGGAACATCAGTCATTTCGAATTGTTTCTTAGCCATAAATGAACACAAATTGATTACAAACTCATACCTAATACGTTTTCATGGCACATTTAGCATGAAGTTGATATAATTTGCAGAGATCTGGGAGTACCAACTGAAGTGAAGAAACAGGTAGGTATAACATCGACCAAGTAATTCCGAAGCGGATGAGCAATAAAGTTTAGGAGGAACTTGGGAATAATACTGTGAAGGTGGATGAGGTCTTCTCTATAATCATAAAGAACCCGATAAAAATATTTAGGGAAAATTGAATTATTCAAATTCGGGAATTTAGCGTAAGGACAAAATGTTCGTTATAACAAAAAGTTATACCGAACTGTTCGAAGTGCTTACAAATTAGATAATTCTGCCAACGCAAAAATGAAAAAACCTCGGTCGTTTTCAACTGAACTATTTTGCTAGGAGTACTTTCTGTCTAAAAATAACCTCAACGATGTTATTTATAAATTATAACTTATGAAAGAAAAATATAATTACATCATATGGGATAATACGATAATTATAATAAAACATTATCACGTATTATTGCTGTCATGTTATGCCCGCCCTTATCTTACGTGCGTGTAGATATAAACATATTTAATATTTTTCTAAACGCTAGTTTTCCAGTTAGATTATAAAATATTTAATTATTTACAAGTGTTCATTGTTTGTACAGCGAAAAAAAAAATGGAACTAAGGATGTTTTGCTTAAACTATTTGCTGTAAAGTGCTGTAAAGAATGTGAGAATTTTTTGACAATGGAAGGTTTGTTTTTGAATTATGCCAATTTTTGTTATTAAATTGCTAAATAAAATTAGCGACCAGTAAAACAAAACACTGTTTAATATTGGGTAGCATTTTTTTTATTTATGTTTACCTAACTTTAAAACGAAACAAAAAACTTTTTTCTTCAAAAAACAATCACATTTTTATATTAGATTATTTCATCAATTAGTTTTTGTTTTTCATAAAGTAAATATATGGGGTGAGGCTGCCTAAAGTATTTTTCACTATACAGCGTGATTCTTAAATAGACCGACAAAATTCTACCCATAGTACTCTGAAATGAGTACATACTGGGGAAAATAGTAAAAAAATTCTTTTCATAAACGTTTCTGAAATAAAATTTTTTAAAGTTATGCTAGAGATAAAGCGTATGCCATTGATGTGTTGGTGAGAAGTATTAGCACAGTTAGTGGAAAGCATGATAATCATCTGATGACAATGTACTTGATCAATGCAACAATGATCATTGTTTATTATCGATATTCATGATGAAAACGAGCACATTTTTTCCAATACAATTAATTTGAACTGATGAGCGTCGTAAGTGGCACGGATTAAGGGGTTTCTACCCCTACGAAATAAAAACGTAAACTAATAATAGCACCGAATTCAGTGTACCTACTATGAAAATACTTAATGTTTTTCTCTATGCACTTATGTGAATTTTTTCAGAATGTTTCTACCCTTCCTCATAATTAAAATTAATTAAATAAATAAAAAGATTAATATCAACAAAATTAAAAGTACAAATTAATTATTTTTGGGGACTAGCGACATTTTTTTACGGATTTTTATCACAAAACAATATCTAAGCATCCCTTGTTCTCAGATGACACAAGAAACAACAATTTTTTACAGCTTCTTAAAAGTAATCCATTATTCATTAATGAATTAATTTTAATTATACCTAAGGAATTGTAAAAAATTCTGAAAAAAATCAGAACTTGGTTCCATACTATTTTTAATTTGAGTTTGAATAGAGTTATAAATTAAATATTTTAAGACACTAATGTGTTACAAAAATAAAGAAAAAAATACGGTCAATGTTTTGCGTCTTGTCACCTTACGTGGATCACCTGATATATTGTTCAATTTGTTATAACTAGAAAATAGGTATAAAAGGTTACCGTGAACAAAATAGAATAAAAAAACCTATTTAATATACACTTTGTTTGTTTATTTATTTGGGGAGGTGGAAGCAGTGTTTTCAACGCATCGGTGGTTCAGTGGTAGAATGCTCGCCTGCCACGCGGGCGGCCCGGGTTCGATTCCCGGCCGATGCACAATCCTTTTTTTTTTCTTATCTTAAAACCATATTTTTAATGAAGAAAAGCACTTAAACAAGCAACACATGTGCGTAATTTTGGCTAATCCTGGCAATTAGTTCGACGTTGTGCCTTTTCCAACACATTTGTTACGCATCAGCTCATTTTCGCTTGAAAAAAGAAAATTTAGTGCTCGTGCCGGCGGATGCGTATTGCAAACATTTTGACACGGGAATTTTCTCAAGTTTTTTATTTACATTATTTTTAACTTTAACAGGAAACCCGAGAAAGCGGCGCATATTTTACGTTTTAACAGGAAACAACAGTCATAACGATCAAAAACGTTCATAAACCGAGTGGGTTACAGTTAACTATCACAACATTTTGAAAGCGAGTCTTTTCGGCAGATTTTCCAGTTATTTATAAACTTTTATTTCCGACACATGTGAGCTTTTAAATACATTTTTATGAACGTGCTTTGGATTAACTGCACCAATTCACCGACAGACGGGCTCTTGTCTGTAACGAAGTGTTGACTTTATCCGCCATAAAAGCGAATAGTTTTTTGTATTAATAGACAATTCACGAGTTGCGTTAACAACTCCGTTACAATGAACTTTACAGCGACCACTAAATTATAAAGTACCGCACAGACAAAACATAATCAAGACAAACGAACTACACGACCGAATTAACACATGTTGTAAAAAAGAAACGAAATTCTCGAGTGGCATTAATAAATTGTAATTACCAACACCAGACTTTTATACGAAATTTGTTTAAAAGTTGCAGAGCTGAATAGCAACAAAGTTGCAAAAAGCAAACAAGAAATCTAAAGCTCGAGCGAAAGCCACTTAAATTAACTTTTTCGCGTTCGCCGTTTTTCATCAATTGCTGATAGCAGGCAGACAATAGGCTACTGTCTCCCCGAACAACAATAATTGAGAGGATTTTCATGTTTTTCGCAATTTTATTATACTTATCTAAATCCAATATTGACAAGCGTATTCGTCGCGACATCAAAGCGGCTCTTTTATCTAAATACCGCGGAAAAAATCCACCAGCTGATCATTATTCCGAGTCTACGTGTGGACAATGCGTCCCGATTCGCCTGACAGATTGTGTTTACCAATTGAGATTCTGCAATCGCGAAAATTCATCGCGATATGAGCTAGCGCTCGTTGTTTGCACTGCAGTAGCGGAGAGAAAGCTGAAATACTCACATTGAATGTTGAGCGAGGCTTCTGAACTTCGGATGGAGCCGGCTAATGATGAGGTCGAGTCTTCAGCAATGCAGGTGAACTGACCCGCGTCTCGTTCGCGGTCCACTCGAGTTATATGAAGGTTGGAGCCCTGCTGATGCCGACGCGTTGTGTTCGCTATTTTAGAACCTGCAGGAAACAATTACAACTCATTTGCCGGTCAAAACATGCATCAAAGAAGGAGTGTGCACCTTGAGATTAATTTCTGATTAACTACCTGCACTCTGAGAAACAAAAGGCAACGGACTGTGAATGAGAACATAATCATATCACATCTTGCAGGAGTGAACTTACAGTTCACACAGCCAATCCGAGTTTGGTTGGCTCATATAATTTATAGTTTCGTTTGATCTGATGTTTGCTTTGGTTGGTTTTATTAAACAAACCAATAAGTAGATCACATATTTACAGAAACAAGACAATTCATCGGGTATTTTATTGATCTCATCTTATTTGAAGAGGATATTGAAGTGAACTAATGTGTACCTTTTGAAGGTGAATAACCTGAAGACTATTCCTTCCATGAAAATAAGTTAACAATTATGAACAAATATCGAGATTTCAGAAAAGGCAAAGGCCCTATGAAATGAAAATCTCGCTCTGAACCGAATCTCTTTTACGCAATTATACTTAACACGTCATGGTAGTTAACAAATGTAAATACAGCGTGATTCTTAAACAGACAAAATTCTACCCATGGTAGTGTCAAATGAGTACATGCTGGGAAAAATAGTAAAAAATTCCTTGTTTTCGAAATAATTTTTTTTTAAGTTATGTTGGAGATAAAGCGTACGCCACTAATGTGTTCGTAAGTACAATCTGTCTATAAACGAATGTAGGATCGTAGTAGATATTAAAAGTTTGCCCCTTCTTTGAAGAAAAAGCGAACAATGTTAGTATATGAAAAATATGGTTTTACTGGTTGCCTGAGTCGATAAAAATTGGTACTTTTCAGAAATTTCATACAAATAAAATAATTAAATGTGGCAAATTCAAATTCCAGAACCACCTGAGATCCTACACTCTTTTATAGACAGCCCGTAGTATTAGCACAGTTAGTGGAAAGCAAGACAATCATCTGATGACAATGAACTTGATCAATGAAACAATGATCACTGTATATTTTCGATATTCATGATGAAAACGAGGACATTTTTTCCAAAACAACTAATTTGAACTCGTGAGCGTGGTAAGTGGTTTTTACCCCTACGAAATAAAAACGTAAATATGGTACAGATCGTCTCTACTTATCCTTGGAAGATAAAATTTGTCGGTCTATTTAAGAATCACCCTGTATAGTTTTTTTCGTTCAATACCGTAGCCATCATGTTGAGAAGTCGAAAACATTGATGAAATCATTGTTTTCTTGAGGTAGAAAAATATCTTAATTGTTCGCTAGTTGAGGAAAGTGGCTTACTTTTTTCTTCCTTGATGTAGTTTTCAAAGAAACGTTTTCTTTGCTCTAAATAATTAACCCAATTACCTACCAATCTGTCGGCAAAACAAAGCGGTATAATTTTTTTGAATTCATTCCAGCCTGCGACACCTTAAAATTGGACACTTGTCCTTAGTATTATTAAAACTATTACAATGTGTGACCAGTTGTAAAAAATATGCTGGGTTGGGCAAAAGTATAGAACCAAGCGTTTTTTTTTGCCTAAACTATTATTTACTTTACGAAAAACGTGACACTATCAAGTTAAGTTTCCGAGTTATAGAATTTTAATTTTTTTAGTGATATCCTAGTGCGACGATATTTTTATCTTTTTATTAAAGACTATGGTTTGAAAATGAGTCGGAACGCAACTTAAATAATTAAAAAAAAAACACTATAGACTATAGTTATTGTTTAAACACAATATTATTGAATTAGAAGCCAGAGGATAATCTTTAACCAAAAAAATCATTGAAATAGAGTCCCATTTAGAAGAGGTTCTTTTAATTAATTAAATTAAAAATTCATTTAATTAATTTTTTTGCAAAACTCGAAAACTAAGAGGTAGGTATTTCGGAAAATTTACTTTTTCAAAAAAGATCACATTTTCAACGAACTTTGTAATGTAGGTACTGATTATTTTTTTGCAAACTAAATTGTTTAAGCAAAAAACGCCTGGTTCCATGCTTTTGCCAACTGTAGATACTCGTAGGTATGTTAAACAATGAGAGAAAAATTATAGATCACTACAGAGTAGGTAGAAAAGATTGAACAAAACTGAAAAAGCAAAATAGCAATTTTCTCCTACTCCAAAGCAAAAATAATAAGTAGGTATACTAAATACAAAGTTTAAATAATTGTACCTCAATGCAATGAAGGATAACTATTTACTTCCAGATTTGAATTTTGTTACTGCATTTGCTTGAGTTGTGATCAAAATTAATTCTAGATTATCAAAAAAAAACTCCGAATCCTTTATTACTATTATTCGAAACGATCATTATATTATAAATAG
This sequence comes from Tribolium freemani, assembly GCA_939628115.1. NCBI lineage: Eukaryota > Metazoa > Arthropoda > Insecta > Coleoptera > Tenebrionidae > Tribolium > Tribolium freemani. Next base: position 8,716,752 of record OW626785.1, on the reverse strand, counting down.
TTTAGTGACATTTCGTACTTTACTTAATTTCTCTAGTAATAATAGCAATAATAGCACCTCAATTCTGGATGTATTATCAGAAAAATTGCGTAGAAAGAGGCTTGAGACGGAGTTTCCAGACAGAGTGCTCAAAAACTGGCGCACCAACTCAGTGGTACGTTGTCGAGAAGCATGTGTAGATTGCGGGAAAAATCTTGAAAAAATTGCCAAAGTCACACTTTAAAAAATCTTAAGCTCCAAACTTATTTTGTTAACTTCTTCAGTTGTCATTATTTTTTAATGTTTTTATGTTTCACACTAGATAATCGTTCCCTAACACAATGATGAATAATTATTTTTAAATTTACTATCAGTCCCTAGCAGTTTTTTAAATTAAAAAAAAATAGAATTTATCAAAAAATTACAATTTGTAGATGTGCCAACACTGGGATTAATTCCTAGGAAACCGTTTCAAAAATAATTAATTTTTATTGTAATCACGATTGTTAGACAACGTTGCCACATTTCATTTATTTAAAATTCATTATTTATCAGTAGCTTCACTACATAGAATTTTTTTACTATTTTTACCTTTATACGTAAGCATTTCTCTACTACACCACTGAGTTGGTGCGCCGGTTTTGACGCACCCGGTATGGTTTCTAGAAATCAATTCCGTCTTCAGAAAATTCGGTAGGGACCATGCAAATTCAGAAAGATAAATTAAGCTAATTAGCACGAAATATCACTAAACTAATTGCAAATGTTACTCAAAATTTCATTTGTTTTAACAACAGCTTGTTTCAATTAAAGTTGCTTTGTCGAATTATTATTAATGTGTATGTAACTGATTTTTTTCCAATTGACTAACAGGATACGTTTGTTATGCATTTTTTTGCATAAGAAACGAAATTTTGTCTCTCATTTATTTCATCGTTTCCTGGACAATATTAAAGAGTTTGTGACATCAATATACCTACCTATAAACCAAACAAAGAAACGTGTTTCGGTATTCCTAAAAATATTGTGTACACAATTAAAAATTGACTGAAACCACAATGTAAATACCTACAATAATACAGAGTTGCACAATGAAAACAAACAGAAAGCATTTCTATGTTGAACTGTTTGCCAATTGAATGCCGGAAACTAAAACTAAATCAACCGAAAATTATGTGGAATGAAATCAAATAAACAATTTATTTGAATAATTGTTAAGTTGTTGATAAGCACAAAACTGACAGGACGTGCGATTAGAGCCCGATAATAGCCCCAATTACTTGTAATAATTTCATAATTCCAGATATTTTTGAGCGACACTATCAGTTACAAATGCACCAACACTGTCTGCCTCCTACTCATGTTCGAGGAACCCAAACTAGCATAAATACTAATTATGTTGTAAATATACCGCATTTCCAAGAAGGCTCACAGAGGCGGTATTTGTCTTCTTTTTGTAACCTGCCGCCTTTTGGTTAAGTGAATGAGTAAACTAAAAATATCAAACCCCCGTACCTTTTGTTGAAAATTTCAGACACTTTAATTGAACTTCCGGCAGAAAATTAGCTCATTATTAAATAAATGGGGTGCGAGTATCAAATCCCTGTTATCCACTTACCATTTAGTTCCCAGTAGTACGTCATCCCTATTCCTGGTGTCACTTTACAAGGTAATGTCACGGATTTTCCTTGCACAACATCTACATTCCTGGGGCTTTCGCTGAAATATGGATCTTCCTTGCAGATAACCACGTGAACTGGAACAACAAGCAAAATGTACAACAACCCTTTCACCTCATTATTAAACAACCCCTCGCAATAGCCACCCAAGTCTTGTCGTGTTTGTTAAAAAGCATATAATTACTTCATTATAACATTTGCTACGATTTATGCCTCCAATTCGTTGCAATTACAAAACAAAGAGTTGCTACAAACGAACGGCATGTGGCTGGTATTGTGTCATGAAGGCGTATGAACGCGGTTTATACCACGAACAAAGCTCGGTGTATTATTTATAACCCAGTTGGAATTATATATTAGAGCTCAATAATGAAAAAATGAAACAAATGCACTTTGTAGATTTTCCGATGCACATCATTTGTTCGTCTCGTTTACAAATCCATCCCCAATATTTGATTTCGTTTGGATAGTTTTGTTTGCTGTCCACTTTGTAAATATTTTGCCAAAACAGATGTCCAACTTGTTGGCTATTAAATAAGGGATGGCAAAAATTACGGAGCAGTGTTATGCCATCGTTAAAATTTCATCAGATATTAGTCCTTTTATCTCACTGCCTCTGTCGGAATACTAATGCACCACAGTAATAATTGAAGAAACAGGAAACCGCATTTGATAATTAATATTTCGAGGGTAATACAACCGCAAACATCTTCATTCTGGCGGTATCTAATTTCGTTTTTGGTTCGTAAAATAACTGACTGATTTCATGCAAGCACGTTTGTTCCAAAAGTTTACTTGCATTATTAGTGCCATATTCATCCATTATTACTCGAAAGTTTACAAACGTTGCACGTTATTTTAAATTAAAAGCACTACAAAAAATATGTCGAGAAACTCTAAGTAAGTGTTAATTATGTTCACATTACATCTGCAAACACAATGCTGGAAAAAAGAAAAAATTCCTATTTTAATCCAAGTGACGAGTATTGTGGCTTATATCCCATTTCAGTTCATAGTAGAATTTTGCAACAGCGCATTTAAATATTTTGGAGTGAAATGGAGCACAAATTGAGAGTTTCTGGTGGGTTTTCTTAGCTCAAAGTGTGTCGCTGGGATTAAGTTTAACAAAGAATTCTTTTCTTATTCAGGAACTCTCAATTTGTCTTTTATTTTTCACTGAAAAAAATTCAAATGCGCTGTTGCAATTCTACTATTAATTGAAATGGGATATTGGTTTTATTTTTATTTTACACTATTTAGAATTTAGGATAGCATAATGTATATTCTCTATTTTCAGTAATAAATCAATAGAATAAATCAATGGTATTAACAACTACTTATTAGCCGTGTCAACGTCGCATTTCCTCTCAAAATTAGTTGTTATAATAATTATTTATGCATTTCAAAGAATTAATGGCTAATGTAATTTATTGTTTCAATGAGAGACCTAATCATTAATGACTATTTTACATTTTTATCAACCTTATTTTGAAAAATAATTTGTAAAATGTGACGTTGGCGTTTACATAGTTTGAAACAGCTAAAACAAAAATTTAACTTAAAACAGCTCCTCCCTTTTTTATACAAGAATGATGGCATTTGCTAAATATCTAACAGATAACGAATAGCAAAAAAATATATTAAAAGTTTTATCAAGATATTGCATAATATAAACACTTTTAATTTCAAATAATAGATACAATGTTTATTAATATATCTGATAATATTATATATCTGACTACTCTTGATATACTGGGTTACAGTCCTAAAAACAAAAACTGTAAAAGAACTGTTCACAGATATTTGAATAATTGAATACGAGCTGAAACGTGTGAAAATGGTGGAAGTAACAGTGGACAGTTACTTGAATGGTTTTTTTTTTCGTAGTAGTTATAATATTTATAATATTTTCATATTATTTCATTTATTTTGCATTTACTCATTATTGATAATACATATACAGCGTGTACCAGAACTCGCTCCTCACCGAAAAGATGCTAGTAGTAACAGCAATGGGGATGGCAAAAATGGTAAAAAAGGATATTTTTTATTCTTCGTATGGGAGATACAGAGGTTTCAAAGTGACCAATCCCAGAAGCTATCTCCTAGGTGTATTGCATACAGTAGATTCGTTACTAAGGAATGAAAAATAACTCTAGTGCACACTTTTATTGTCCGTTCCACATATTTTTGATTTCCTAGCAACGTGTTATGTTCCCGTAGTCCTCCGGAGCAAGGTCTTTTGTGATTGGCTATTTTCAAACGTTCTTATCTCCCAAACGCAGAGAGTTAAAATTTTTTTGTAAACGAACTTTAGCTTCAGAATTGCCTAAACTATATGCACCTTTCCGTTGGGGAGCGAGTTCCGATTCTGATACACGCTACCTAAAAAAATTTTTAATAGTCATTCTCTAATATACCAACCTTTGTCAAAATAATGATAATCTTGGAAGGTATTATTTAAAATTTAAAAATTTAGAAATTTTCTAATTATGCGATATATCTCTATGATTACAAAACTTGTACATACTAGATTTTTTTTTCACTACTCGTTATTATATTTGGGAAAAATTATCATTCTCTGCCTAATGCGATAAAAAAAAATCAATTAACTTTAACTACATATTCATAAATTTCAGATAAGAGTAGAATGATATCCCAAAATTAAGCTTACAAACTAAATAAACACTAAATAAAATGTAGACAGAAGGTTCGATTTTATTAATATTAATGTCGCAAAGCATAGACCATTTTAATCCCAAAAAATAATAAAAAACAAGACATATGATTGTAAAATAAGAAAATAAAGATAAAATTAAAAAAAAAATAAACAAAAATATATTCTCACTAAGTTTTATGGTTTGTGTAAGAATGCAATTGACTGATATTTTATTCTTTGGTGGTTATCCAATATATCTTTACTACTCCTATATGAAATAATATATGGGTCAGTTCACGACGGTTTGCGTGTGGCTCGCTATTTTAAATAATTTTTGCAAAGCTATGGTAAATGTAATGTAATTTTTCGGCATATTATCTTCTTATAGACCCTAATACTATTTGTTTACACACTTATGACTGAATTTTTAATCATCAAAGCATCAATAGCAAAGGGAAGAAGCTCATCCCCACACGCAAACCGAGCTGAATCCATGTATATTTGATTATACATTATTTTCCGCATAAATACAGTTTCAATGGGTTTTTTAAAAAACTGTTATTAAAGGTATGTGATTACGTCTTGGTCTTGGATAATAATAGGTGAAGTACCAATAGTAAAAATATCGCGTTTAAAAAGAAACTTAAGAAAATAAGTAGTTGTACATACTTGATTTTTGTAAAAATATGCTCTTATCTCCCAAAATTTTTGGATAATTCTGTTCAAAGATAGTATAAAGAAATTGATTGTTATTTTATATCTTAATTATACTTTGCAAAGTACACAGTAAAAAAAAATTTAAGGCAAAAAAACATTTTGGCATATGGTTAATTTTTCTAGTGTTAATTTTAACACTAGATTAAGTTTAAAATGACTGTTAGCATAATACATCTTTTACAAAATAACATACTTGAAAAACATTTTCTGTCAGCGTTACATAAAAACATGAATTTTACCTTTTAGAGTGCATTTTTTACACTCTCGAATGATGTTTGCAGTTTATAGTGTAAAATATAACTGCACAGTGTTCAATAATCTTATCTTAGTTTAAACGAAAGACACAGTACGTAGAGACTGTACATAAGCACACGTTTTTGGGCAACATATCGTGGGTATAGAGGTAAAAATCATTAAGTGCATTTTAAGTAAAAATGAGTTAAATGCGGTTACTTATGTTTTAATTTGTTTTCTTTTTGGTAGTAAGCTTACAAAGACAATGTGATGAAAAAAAAGAAAGTTTCCAAATTTGAGAATTCATTAATTACAATCTGATTTTTTTTGTAGAGGTAAAAGTCATTAACTAGCATTACCTATATTTTGTTGTTGAAGCACTAAAGCTGTTTCTTTAAGAAAATATTAGATTATATTATGCACTCTGCTATTATCCATAAGAAAATATAGATATTTTTATGATGAGCAACTGAAAAAACATTTTTAAAGCAAGCAAAGGTAAAGGTAAAAAAGAACCATACTAAGTCGTAGGTAGAACTTAAGTACGGCAATTTTGATAATTTGAGAGAACTTTCTGCCCAAACAAAAACAGAAATAAAGATGAAGAGGTAAATGCATTACTGTGTTTGAGAATAAAATCTTTAAAATATAAAAAAATCTCCCCAGGAATTATTTTGCATCAATATGACCATCATTCTCATTATGAGAATAGAAGAATCAGGGTAAAGGGCCGACAATGACGTAGCGAAGCTATCAGCTTGTAACAAGCTTATTCAGATCTGCTTGTTTTAAGAGAATGAATGAAAAAGGACTTGATGGCGTTTTGACTTGTTTCAGAAGAATTGCATCTTGGTACCACAGTCTTCCTATCAACGCAAATAAAATATCCCATAAAATTTATCACTGACGGAGATGAAAACGACTATAAAAATATAGGTACAGAATAAATATTTAAAAAAATACTTCTGGAATATTGTAAAATTAAAAAATAAAAAAAAATAAATATTAATAGGTAAAATTCATACGAGCGTTTTCCTCGATTTTATACTGCGACTTTTCAGCATTAGGTTCACTTATTGGTAAGTAGCGGTTACCCTTTTAATATTTATGTTGAAATAACTTCTTCAATTATTTTGTTTTTTTTATACCAATTAATTATTATTATTATTTCGTTCATATCTCAAAAACATGAAAATGTTATTTAATGATTTTTACCTCTAAACCCACGACATTTTATTTTTTATAGGTACTGGGATAGTTAAAATGGTTGATATAATTTTCAAATTATGTTACAAAAAGTCCATAAAGTTTTGTAAAAAAAAAAACTGTACTTTCGAAAATATCTCCGAATTATGTAAGGTAAGTTATATACTAATTAATGTATTAGAGTAGAATTCTTAAATACAGAGTGAGCCAATAGTGGGTTATTTCTGACATGTCCTAAGATGCAACCAAAAATACTAATTTCACTTACTACTTGGATACTTCGTTTAATTTTCAAAAACATTAATTGAATCAACATTGGTTTTTTATCTTTTAAATAATAATAGTCCACAATGAAATTTTAGTAAAACTGTCAAGACAAACTTGACAATACCCAGAACAATGTAATCGTAGATTAATTTTGAAATTTTTTAACGATTACCGAGATCTGGTCAGCTGGAATCAGTATAAGTGGTTGCATATTAAAAAAAAATCAGAAATAACCCACTATTGACTCACCCTGTATAAATACTTAGTTAAAAATGTTATTATTTTACAGCGAAAACAAAATTTGATAACATGAGTTGTGAGGAAAACTGAATACATAACTTTCGCGGATTTGGAAGGGGCCGAATTAGAAGAAGACGTTTACTTTCTATAGGTTACTCTTAATGTTATTTTAGTGTGAATAACAGCAGAAAATTTTTTTTCTGTGTAGAGCGATCATTGGTTTTGACCCTAATTTTCAGCGAAATGTTCATAATCAACAAAATGTAAATACTTCGTCATATTTATTTTGACAGGTCTGTTCTTGTAGATTTCAAGAATTCTAATCTGTTGAAAAGCGAGTAAAGCGACCTCAACTTCGGCAAAGTTAGGCATCGCCGCGGTAGGTAATAACACCCTTCCTGTAATAAAACCAAACAGTGGTGCCGTTAAAAGTATCAGGTAATTTGCCTCCCTTTAGTCACCTCTATTACCTACTGCCTCCGACAGAACACAAAGACACCGAACAGATGCCGTTCCATAAAATTAAAATTTTGTTGCAATAGAACAAACAACAAGATCCACCATGTAAATTGAATCTTTTTCTCCGAACAAAAACCCAAGAGAGCTTAATGCAATAGACACACGCCTAAGTGGCTCTTATCACCAACTGGAACATCTTTGACGGCTTCCAATCAATTCCACATTACGCTAGCACATGTTACATTGTAGAGATAGGTAAAAGTAGCATCTCTAAATATATCCCTTGAGAAAGCATGTGCAAACGTCATGCAGATGTCGACGGACGTGCATCGGTAACATACCGTCGATTGTTTCGCCTGTATATAGGGCCCAGACAAAGCATAGAAACACGCTGGACCATGAGAAATGCGCCTGTATTGATTATGCACGCGTGATATGATCACCAGTGGCGTAGATAATGACACAAAGAGTATAACAATAAAACGAGTGGATTGGTCATGGTCTCTGTGACGTCTTCAGACACTGGCTGCCACTAAATCATGAATCACTTTTGCAACTAAACTGAAATGCACTTGAACTTGTTTCTTAAAATATTCAAAGCATTAGAATATAAATTGAGAGTCCAACTTTACGACTCACAAATTAATACAGGTATAATGCTACATTCTTCAAACAGGAAGCATATTTGAATAATTTAATATCATTAAGAAAGCTGGAATTCCGATGCCTTCAAGAATGTTTTTATTGCGATCATCGATGTAAATTAGCTAATTCAGAAAAAAATAAATAGAATAGTAGACAGTTTCCAAATACAAAGTTTTTCTGTACGGTTCTCTTCTAATCGTCGTTTATTTTAGAAAGTTTTCATTTTATCATTGCTGTAACATGAGATTTATTAAAGCTTGCCATTTATTTCGTTAAAGAAGTCCTTCAAAATTGATTTTCAGGATTTACTCGCATAACTGACATCTGAACGGCTGAATTATTGGTCACAAAACTGGAAAACTAATCTTGAAATCGATTTTGAAGGACGTTTTTTAATGAAATAAATACAGGTCCCAGTAAGTTAGTGAAGGATATTATAGACCATTAAATTGTAAAATATTTACCATTTACACAAAATTTATAGATAGGAATATTTAGGTAATAGGTACTTTTTTGAATGTAGCTTTTAATACAGATGTTTTTACTGGTCCACTTTGCTTAGTTTTTAAAACAATTTTGCCAAAAAAACTAAAAAAAAATAAAAAAATTAAATTGAGTCACATTAAAAGAAAAAAGTATGAGCTTCAGTGCTTTATTTTTTTGGAAAGTTGCAGTCGAGAAGTAAAAAATGAAAAAGTCGTATTATTAATGAATTACGTTTTTTTTCATTTTTGCATCTACAAGGCTTTTGCTAATTACACAAACGATATTTAACTTTAAACATAAAAAATTCAACTATTGTGAAAACTAAAATGTTCAGCTAATAATAATTCGTCCATTATTACAGCAAAACAAGTAAAATCTTAATAATTCTGGCAGATTAAAATCCCCTGCCAAACCCCAACAAATAAAATCCATGATGAAATCACTACTATGATGTAATACCATAACAACAACAATGCACATTGAATAATGTCACATTTCTTTTTATTTATTAACTTAACATTTAAAGCAAAATATCTTTTTATTCATTAACTTTAGACATTTGAAACTTTATGTTTTTAATAAATAGGCAATGTAATAATCTCTAATATTTAATTTGTCAAATTATTCAACGTGCAATGCGCTACGCAAACTTTAAGCACCTTTAAGTTTGAACTTTTTTCTTTAAAAATCTTTTTACTTCGCGGACTTTAAGAAATGCATGAAGAGGTTATAAATAAAATAGATTACAAATTAACTTGTTTTAAATAACAGATTTTCTTCCATAAGTGACAGCATCGTCGTTTAGACTTGCTATGTAATCTGAAGAAAATGGATATTTAATATTGAAACATTATTTAATACAAGTTAATGTGGACTCTCTTTTATTTGTAACCTCTTCATTAATTTTTTTAAGTGGTGAAAACTTCTTATTCCTTTAGTAGGTATTCTTAATTTTTGTGTAATACATTTTTAAAAGGTCTCATCTCGTCAAAAAATTAAATTACTATTTCAAAAACTAAGCAGAATCGACCAATAAATATTTAGGTTAAAAACTCTGTCTATCTATTTGAAAATAATTTTAGGTGATGCAGTGGATTAATATCTATTAGTTTTGTACACATTTATTAATGTTTGATAAACCTTAATAAAAGTTTTTTAAATCTCATTCAAGAATTCTAAATTGACGATTCTAAAAATTTCATTTATTATAAATTAAAAAATGTGAAACTTTATTTCTAAAGTAACAAGTTCTTAAAAATTTACGCTTCCGTACAAGGCAAAGTTTTCCGAAACTTTAATTCAACATTTCTCGAGCTCAAAGTTATAAGGTCCTTGAATGAAAAATTTCTAAAATTTCAGTCTTAGATTCGGATGTTAATCTGATCCAGAACATTTACTTTATGTCTACTTTACATTTGAAACAATATCGTACAAAATTTTTAGCATTTGAGGATTCAGGCGACTTTTTTGCATGATTAAATGGGGCCTTTTTTAACTCGTATTTTTTATAGATAAGTATTTTTACAAGACTAAAGTTTTAGATGAAATACCAGAGCCTTTTTTGGAAGCCCTAAGGCCCCAGGCGCACGCCCACTACGCTCTCGAATAGTTTATCTCATTGATTAAAAAACTTGTCCAATGTGCTAATTTCTACCTGGAGATCATGCCGAGAGCCCAGATCCGATCAGCACCCAAGTGGTATTACAAATGTACAGATCTGTATCTATTCTTTAGGAAGCGGCTGTCCCCATTGGTGAAAAAGCAAGATCATTATGGGCGTTATAAACAAGGCTTTACAACCCTTCTAACTTAACACGAGCAAGTATTCACGTTTACAACCCGTAGGAACACTCTTGAACGTACAGCCAAACGCAGACGAGTTCCTGCAGTCACTGTACACTCAAAACAAGCAAAAACAATGCTCGCCATTACCATTGAATCGCATTATAGACATACGAAATAATTACAAGCTAGATGGCTGACTATTAAGTTGTATTTTTGTGCTAGCGGGCGGATTTTTCGTGAATAATAAAGAGAGGATCAAAGACAGCTGAATGCAACGACCCACAGTTGCCGACTTAATGATACGGTGGGTTGCAAGCACATATTGTGGTCTTTTTGTGGAATGTGAAATACACGTCTTTCCCAAATTCCCAAAAAATGACGGTTATTTTCTAATAATACGCTCGGTTTTTTGCTACATATCGGTGTAATTGATTCGAAAAGGCCGACTGGAATCTGGAATGTTGGAAAGACTACCTGTGCTTTCATTTTTCTTAGTCGGGTGAGTGGAATAAGGAGGGGAAAAGATTCCAGATGATTCATGTGGACAGATATATGGACTAATAATTACACTCAGACAAGACAATGTATTGGGACGAACAAATTTTTAATACTAGTGATTTTGTTAATTAACTGTTTTAAATTAAAACTGATACCATCATTGGGATTAATTGGTTAAATGGTAGTGTTTGCTTTTATGAAAAAATAATTATTTTCATGAAATATGTTTCCAAACCAATGCACAAATTGGTTATTAATTGGTGGGTAATTTAAGGGTGAATTAATCCCAATAAAATACATTACTCATATTAGTCATATTATTATTTATCATTGAATATATGTATAAGTATACCAATAGCAACATATGAATTTGCAATTATTTGTATTTAAATCAATAAGATAAAATAAATAAAAATTAAAACGCGTGAAACAAACATAGATAAAACTTTATTGCTTTTATAATACGCCGTAAATCCTCAAATATTGGTACTTTATCCTCAATATCGTAATAATATGATCCAAATTACGATAAAACGTGACATAAAAATTAATTGTGTAACATGTAGTAGTAACGTACAGAAAACAAAATATAAACAAAAATAATTAATTATCTGTTTAAAAACGCTTGGATGGTTATTAGGCGGAGCAACCAACTTGGAAAAAGCTTGAATCTGTGAAATAAACAGACTTACCCAACACGAAAAGAAAAAAAATCAAGTTAAAGCCAGGCATTATGAAAGCGGTAAATAAACAATCACTATCACGAGTTCACAAATAAATACGAATAAGTTTGAGTTTAGTTCACATTTCGTGTGTAATAAAACCGAGAAACCGTAGTAAAACGATTAATAACGTAACGTAAGCTCCCGAAAGCTCTACACCCTACCAACAAACATGTGAAACTGGCTAAAGCTTGATGAGCCAGACCAGACAGAAGGGAAAACTTGACAGGCGGTAACCGGCAAAGTTTATCCGGTTTATTTGAAAACCTAACCATTCCGAGTAAACCCGAACTTGGACGAACTGGTTCTAGTAAATTAAAAAAATACCTAGGCAACACTTTATACACAAGTTTTTTTAGGAGCTTTATGGAACTTTGTATAAAGTCATCAACATCTATTCAATACAAAAAACAGTTTACAAAGTAGTTGTTCTAATGATATTTAAATAGCAAACACTAAAAAAAAATAATTTGTGACTTGTCATACCCCAAAAAATGCTAATGTTCTGTTGACCACTTTTTTTTCTAATAATTGGCTGTAATATTGTACTGTATCTAGTATTTACATAATAAATATAAGACTGTTTAGCTAGTTTTTACAAATTACAATCCTTCCTTAGGAAGTACACTTGGTAAACGCTGAGTAAAATAATAAACTTTAGGGGAAAATAGTAAAAGTTTAAGTTCAAATTATAATTGCTAGGTAAACGCTATATCAAAACAGTAAGTAGTAATAACGATTATTTATTTATACTTATTTAAGAAAAAAATGTATCAATGCAAATCCCTTTGTCTAATAAGAGGAGCAACTACAGTTTCTACTTCCTCTTAGTAAATACGCCAATGGGTTTTTCCCCGGTTTGTCCATTTATCTTTTTAAAAAAAAACTTAATTTTTTAAAGAGATGGTTCTAATCAGATCTTCACTTCAAAAATTATTATTAATTAAATTACTAATCCATCAAATATTTAACCACAGGCCATAGATATTTAGCTTAGCGCTTAAAAGTGGTATTATTATTTTATTTTGAGCAAATTTTATTTAAAAATGCATTACAACTTCGCATTTACTATAGTCCTAGTAACGTATTTGTATCCAACGTATGCAACCAGTTATATACTAGCGAACATCTAGATTGCAAATGCCTACCCTTATCAAATTTTAGCTACAAAAACTAAAAAAACACAAAAACATCTTTACATTTTTTAGCTTTTGTGCATTTAAAATGGATCCTGCTCCAAAATCTATCTAAAATTGTTGCAATTTCTAGAGGCTATTTGTAGGCAATCATCTAAAGAGGAAATACCGCAGATTATCTATTTTTAGTTTTATAATAATTTCGTAATGTGTATTATATTATAGGAATGCAAGAAAGTTTTTACATTTTTTCGTCGTTGCATTGTTGCGATCCTGCTCCAATTTTTTTTTAAATTTTGGAACTTCTAGAGGTTATTTGTAGGCAATTATCTATACAAGAAAGTATTGTGGACTGTCTACCCTTTAGTTTAAAATTATAAGTTTTATAATTTCAAACCGAAATGTGTATTAGGATCATAAGAACGCAAGAAGATCTTTACATCAATTTCTCGTTACATTTTTGCGATTCTGCTCCAATAGTATATTATTATACGAATTTTATAAGACGTTCTATTGTGGCACGAAGGGTGCCTCAATTAAGTCTTATAAACCGAGTGTAATATACAATTTTTTCTACTTTCTATTTTTGTTGTTTGTTTTTGTTTAGTTTAACTAATCAAAATCTGTTCAAACTATTTCCACTGTAGGCAGATCACACAACTAAATTACAGTAGATGATGAAGTGATGACGCTGAAGACAGAGTGTTAAGCTGATGACACACAGCCCAGGCACTGCCAATACAACTCCAAAAAATTTACTAAAAGGAGTTGCACAAATGTTCTCTTTGTGAAACTACTTTCGGTTTCACAATGAACAATTTGTGAAACCAAAGTATAAAAATTTATATCCCATTTCAGTTCATAGCAGAATTTTGCCATAATACATTTGCATGTTTTTGAGTGAAATGGAGCACAAATTATGAATTTCTGGTGGGTTTTCCCACAAATTGTGTCGCTGGGATTTAATTTAACACAGAATTCTTTTCTTATACAGAAACTCTCAATTTGTACTTTATTTTTCACTCCAAAAAATTCAAATGCGCTATTGCAATTCTACTATGAACTGAAATGGGATATATTTACGGTACTTCGTTTCATCTGGAAAAATTTAGAAGGGCCCTACGGGGATGACTGGTTAAGAAAGACTTGATACCAAAATTATTTATTTATAAAATGGTTTTCAAAAATTTACAAGTTACTGTAATCCGCTGTTTTAAAATGGTATGCATAGATGGCACAACGAATTATAAAGGTTCCTGTAAAATTGTAGTTCTACTTATAAATTAGTTAAATTACATTAGCTATTATTTTTTTGAAGTGCATAAATATTTTATAACAGCTAATTTTGAGAGAAAATGCAACGTTGGCGTTTTTATAGTTTTGAAACAGCTAATAAATTTCATTAAAATTTTTTCTTGCGAATTTTGAGGTTATATCGATTGTGGTCCATCTATTAACGTTTCCGGCAAGTACAAGAACAAGTTTTGGAAAGTTTCGTCATTGCCGACCAGTTTTGACATTGACATTTATGTCATTTACGATCAACTGTCGAACAATTTAGTGATTGAAATTACAGACACGTATTGTTTAAATTTATTGTTAAAACAAGTTCATTGTGTTACGTGCTTAACAACATCTAAGTGCTCCTCCACATATTATCTAGTAACAAAAAATTTGCTTCAAGTAATAACCTTAAACCCTTTCGAAGTGAAAGTTTTATTAGTTTTTTATTGTTTAAATTTGATATCCGGGAAGATTTCTCATCTCATATTTACGTGGACGTAACATTATTTATTTAGTCTTCAATATGGTGAAGTGTAAGGTATGTTTATAACATAGATTTGGGGGTTTTCCTCGTCGGTTTTTCCCAATTTGAAAATACGTCATTGTGTATTCCAGGAATGTGGTTGTAATTGTAAAAGATGTTTGGCACACGACCATGACGTACATTTACATGTTGAAATAGAAAATCTCAAACAAAAGTTAGTGGAGCGAGAAAATCACATTGTTACAATGGAGACTAATTTTTTAAACGAGGCTAATAAGTACCCCAGTGGGGAGTTAGTGGCACTTAGGGAGGAGCTACTGACATGGCAGGATAAGTACAGACGGTAATGTTCTAAAATATACCGTGTCTAAAGAAAAACGTGATCAAGGGTGCTGTGAAGATTTCACGAACGTTTACCAATGTTTGAGCAAGTTTTTTGTGTTAGATATTCACACAACTATTTTTTTTTCTATTATTTTACAATTTACATTCGTGTGTGCAATTACAAAGCATATTTTCATGAAATTTTCACAGTACTTTTGACCACTTTTTATTTAGTCACCATACTTGAAAGATGTGCTATTAATGTGCACTTTTTAAGGTTGTATGATGCTCACAGACGAGTCCAAAGAGTAAACCAAGGTCTAGAAGATAAGCTATTGAAATTAGTAGATGTGTGTGAGACTGAGAAAAGTACGTTAACTAAAGATGTAGCTACTTTATCCCAAAAACTAGCAGAGGCTAATCATACCATTAAAAAATTAACTGAAGATAATGTAAGTTAGTTAAATAAAACAAGAATAGTTCGTAAAATAGTCGTTTCTTTTAGGAAAGATACAAAAATGATGTTTCTTTAGCAATACAATTTCTTCAATGTAAGCAGAGTAATTTTGTAACGCGTAAATTTGATTCAGTAAGTGTTACTTTGCTATAATTACGGTT
The DNA here is from genome assembly GCA_939628115.1 of Tribolium freemani. Classification (NCBI taxonomy): domain Eukaryota; kingdom Metazoa; phylum Arthropoda; class Insecta; order Coleoptera; family Tenebrionidae; genus Tribolium; species Tribolium freemani. The sequence continues at coordinate 8,701,330 of OW626785.1, read as the reverse complement.
TCCTTATTTAATGGAAGAGATTTCCCTTCTATGTGGCATCATTTGTTAGTTTTTTACAAGTTTACTTGTTACAATTTTTACAAAAAAGGCACAGAATTATGAAGGGAAATTATCTTCATTAACAAAGCTGTAGCTGTTGATTGTTTTTTTTAAATAGTTACCCCATGAAGTACAAGTGCAAGTGTCTTCACATATGACAAATAAGCGAAAACCCGAAGAAAAAAAAGTTTCTTATGAAATGAAAAGTATAAAAGTGCCGATCCCGACATTTCCGCCAACAGCAATGGTCTATTCAGTTCCTAAATCACCAAAACCTGATAGAAAACCAGAACCTGAGTCAGAATCACCCCCTGTAGATATAGTATCAGCTGCAATAATGGCCAAAGTCCTTGAGGAGCGCCAAAAGGAGAAAGCTTACGCGAAACATTGTGATACTTGTACTTGTTCAAAAAAACTGACTATAGTTTGCGACATTGTCCAGTATACTGTTGGAACTCAAACCGGCGAATACAAAAGCTCACTGTGTCTTAGATGTAACGAGAATCTTCCACAAAGTCCCCAAAAAATGCGAATTGTAAAACACGACCCTGCGATTAAAAAGGTACCAATTTACCCAAACGAATCCACCGAAATTTCCGGAAACAACATCGTCAAAGTTCAGCCAAATAACTTTCTGATTGATGAAACTCCCAACTCACACAATTTACCATCCCAACCTGATATCAATTTTTTTAGTATAAACGAAGCTCCTCGTGTTAGGATCAAATCCCCAAAACTGGGATTGAAACTCGAACATCACCACCTGTGCAACAAGAAGACATCGCCCACTTATGAATCATCGGACACAAGTGCCAAAAACGGGTCTTCCGACAACCTCAAAGGCCCCAGATATTGTTCAATGCGTTTACAGAGTGGTTCCAGGAACATTCTCTTGGACAACGCTCACAATAACATAGCTCCAGTTTTGTATAAACAGCACAAAGTTAAACGAGAGGAAACTCCAACCATTCACACGGAGTCTTGCTCAAGTGAAGATTTGAAGAACATGTCAGTAACTAGCGACCAGTCAGGTCATAACCAACAAGTTGCAGACTGGATACGAAACAATCTGGATAATGATATAAGTAGTTCGGAAAATTCGCAGTCAGAGCCGCTCATTCACGGAAAACGGGGCACTTTGAAGGGAGTTGAGCAAATCAAGTACGCCGAGATGGAGGAAAATGTTAAACGGTTTTTATTTGGAGAGAGCGAGTTTTTGAAAACTGTGGAAATCGGTAAATTGAAGTATCAGAGTTACAGGGAAAAGGATGCAGGGAATGGAAATGAAAGTAATAGTTCTAGAAGTAATTCGCATACCGAAACGGAGATTTAATAATTATATGGTTTTTTAATGTATGTTTTATACACAGAAGTGCAATCAATAGTAAAATTTATTTTTATGGAGTAGTAGGTTCCACAGTATGAGGTGAGTCAAGGGCACAAAGTGTGCTTTCACTCTTGATGATTTGCTGTTTTTTTTAAAAACGTGATCAGAAGACCAAATATCAGAAAACTTTGTTTAATATCAACTGAGAAAAACTGATGACGACACTAAACATTTAAATTGGGCGCTTCGGTTCACATTTTTCAAGAATTTTCGGATACGGTTAAGATACAAGAAATTAGAGAATTAAATTTTCTACAAAAAAGTTCAAAACCACATCTATCTTTAACGGTTTAGGTCCTAAATACGTTCATAGTCGCTCAAAAGTAAGTAACCTTAAAACCTTAAAACTATTTAAACCTAAACGGTTGTAGAGAGGGACTTTTTGCAAAGACAGTTTAATTCTTTACAACTTTCTTTTTTTTATATTTTAACACCGTTTGAAAAATATGAGACTGTGCGAAAATTAAATTTTACTGTTTATTTTTAAGGTGAAAACATTTGATGTCTCTATAAATGAAGAATCTGTGTTAGAAGTTAGAACTGAACGCTACTGACAAAATTTGACCCAAAAAACCCAGGTGGGTTAATAACACTAGGTATCCAGTTTCTGCTCTGGTTACAACAAAACTTCCCACTAAGTAAATGAAAGAACTTCGGCGAATCGTTAGCTAATTCTAATTGCTTTCAAACCTCTAACTTTTGTTCTTGATCACTGAAAGCGTCTTGGCAAATTCTTTCGCTTCTGTTCGTCTTGCAAGGATTCAAGAATTTCATATCTAACGTCGTAGAATGACAACATCCACTTCCATTCCTATTAATCATTAGCTCGGGATTCTAAAAACTAATAACAAGAAAGAACTGAAGTCTTACTCTTTTATTTCATCACAATATTTTTTCGTATCGCATTTTTATTCGGTATAATTTATTTTCGCTAGCTTTTAGTGTGTTTGCTATCCTGAGATGGAAGCGAAAATATCAGTGAAAACGCATTGAATGTTGATTTCTCGATTATGTCGTGCTGTAATAATAGTAATAATAATTAATAATAATTCTTTATTGGTGCTAGATACATAAAAATACTTAAAATAAATTAAAATTACATTTAAAAAACTCATCCGAGCTGTACAAACAATTTGTTTTTTAAAAACCTTTCAATTTTGATTTAAAAATATTGAAACGTTTTTCTCTGAATTCTACCCGCAAAAAAAAATTTTGTGCATCATATCGGCTACAACTCTTTATTCTAGAATTCCTGTTAAATAAAGATTCTTTAAGCTCTAATAATAATATAGTAAGGTAACTTCATACATTTTTTAACTCTTGAGCGACATGTTTGCGTAAAAAATAAAAATGTAGCTCATTCCGACGAGTTCTATTTGTGGTTAACGAGTCTAAGGACATAACTAGAATAATTTTCGGAAAATTGAATCTTGCATTCTTTATATTACTACTTTTTAAACTTAAACTTGTTTAAACTGTGTTGTATTGAATTCTCGCACATACTGTAGGTATTTGCGCTTGACTCATTTTATACGTTGGAACTTACTTTAAATTATATGAACGTGATTAAAAAAGGTCTAAATGAAATATTGTGGCGAAAACTAGGGAACATCTGTAATATCACAAGTAGCATTAAATAGTAAAACAGTTTCAAAATTATTTGCAAACAGGGAAAAACGTGAATAGGACCCATTTTATCACAAAACATTTTTAGTACAAATATTAGTTATTAGTTCTAATCAAATTAGCACTTGTTTAAACAATTTAAACAAATGTTTCGGACGATATTTGTTGGTGTGTTTACAGTAGAACCCAATGTATCCGTGTAATTCGGAAACACACATATCGTGTAAAGTGTGATGGAAACAAAAAATTATGGGTCAGTAACAGCGCGGGGTTCTATTAACAGTTTACTAAGGAAAATGGTGCAGTTTTTCATTCTCCTATTTTATCTGGTTTTTCTATAGACAAGGCTGGAGTAACAATTAAATGTTGGCATAATCGCTCGATTAAAATATTTTGTGAAACAATGGTTTCATATAACTTTATGTATACACATTTGTAGCTATTGCATTGCAACGTTTAATTAGTTGTTAAAAATGTCATTCCTTTTTTACGAGCTACAAATCAATGTATTTATTAGCATTATTGTAACGCATAATGTTACCACACCCCGATATGGAGTGAGAATCAACTTTTTTTAAATTTGAAACAGTAATGTTTTGATGTAATTACTTACAGTCGAATTATAACGTGAGGTGACCTTAATCAAAAGTAATTGTTTTTGGTTCACATCCAGGTTTTCATATTGTGATCAGTGCTAGTTGCCAAATTTTCTAGTTTTCTAGCGAAAATCTGAATGTACCAAACTTTTCTATCTGTTTTTACTTTGTTATAATCAATATGATAAGCTGTGATTTTTAATATATGTGAGATTTTAAATAGAATAGAGGAAACTCCTGTGACGTCTCATGAGTTACCTGACCAAATGCTTTATTTATTTTGTTTTCATCATTTATCTGTACGTTCTAAGTGAGATTTGAGTGTTTTTCGTGGAGATTTTTGTTACAATAGGCAATTTAACGAGGATGACATGAAACAATTATCACATTTGTATTGCGGTTCTGAATTTTTTTATCGAAAGTGATTAAACAGCTTTCATGGTATCCTTAATCTAGTGAATTTTATGTATAAAGTATATATCCAATTAGTCTGATTAGCAAACATCTACATAGTTCTAGTGTAAATAAATACAAATATTTATCCATAACAATGTGGTTTTATTTCAACTTTTTGTTTGAAAATAAACAGCGAATTTACATGAAAAACAAGTTTTTTGAAAAATGTTTTATATGCAGATAGTGTCCACTCATCAAATAAACTCAACCTACAATAAAAAACTTCCGAGTGAATAACTGAATACGAAAATAAGTAAACTGTAAAAGTAAACAGATGTGTGTAAGGAAGTGCAAAAGCTTACTCCGCCATATACGTAAACACATAACGGAAGAACTAGTGGATTCGTTAGCACCAACACCTGATATCTTCAGCTTGGTGAATTTAAAGATGTAGTAAAAGAACTGACGGGATAGTAAGAAGACTTTCAGCGCTCAAATTTTCCGCTCTTCTTCACATGCAGAAACTAAAACTGCACTTTCTAGGATTTAATTGATAATTGCCGATGATCTCGTAAACGTTGATGGCTATGTTGTGAAATTTGCATACTTTTACAAGAGAAAAATAAAGGAAAAGTTTGAAATAGATAGGGCGCCTTGTTGGTTGTAATTTAATCTCTCGTTAATGTCCACACAAGCGTAATGGTATTGTTGGGGTCACATATTATAAACTCATTAATGGGAAACTAAGAAAATTGTTGTTAGGTGACCCTCTCCTACATAAACTATATCAGGAATCAGGAAATAAAATTTCAATTTGTTTCAAATTTGAGTTGCGCCTCCTTTTGTAAATCAGTGCTTCTGGCATAAAATTCGAGCTTTTGTCTTCCTGCCGGAGTGCTTTGTAAAGAATGGATCGAATGCGCGCGCGTTTTGGACCGCATTTACTTGTGAAACAGACGCAGTGGTGGTCGTTTGCTAGAATCTCGTGCTCGATTGTCCGAGTCACGTTTTGTTGGAGGCTGTTAAATGTTTACAAATGCCAATTTCCGTGTGTTGCGGTTCATAGACGATATTTATTAGAAATGTGACTGTCTGTAGTGATTGACATCGTGTCGTTTTTTAAATATGAGTGACTCGGACAAGAACGAAGATGACACTTGGGAAGATTTCTTCGGTGAGTGGTCTTAAGTCATTCAAGTCAAGGGTTGGGAAATCATCAATGACAACCCTTTATCTCATACTACCGTTAGCTAATTAAAGCAACCTTGACACATGGAAAATACGCATTTCTGCGGCTAATTATTGTTTCCTTTTTTCAATTTATTATTGTATCAGAGGTGTAGTTATGCGGTTATTTTATACTGCATGTTATTGTTTTGGTTTGTGTTCAATGACTCGCAGACTTTGAGGAATGTAGCTAAATATTTTGTTCCGAAAGGTCGAAATATGCGCCCGCTTTCTGTTTTTTTCCAATTTTTTCGGTTTTGTTTGTTACTTAATTAGAGGTGGTTGCGTTTAACGTTAACTAAACGTTAAACGTGTTTAGCATAAACCTGGATAATTTAGATCACGAAAACATTTTTCCAAAAACAAAGATCATAATGTGTGAATTCATGAACTTTACAGTTTGAAAAAATTTACATTAATAATAATAAAATGACACCGTAATTGTGCCAAATTTTTACATTAAGATGCTTAAGATTTTTGAACAAACCACTGTACAATTACTTGGACATTCAAAAGCTCTGGAACGAGCGTTATGATTTATGAAGTCACCGCAAGCTCCTTTCCTATTATGCTAATAAAATTAGTGCTTACAGCTTCATTTCGAACACAAAAAATTAATGGGCTCACGAATAATAATATTTCTGTTTCCGGCTAAGCAAATTTGCAATTTCTTGTCGTTTGTTGCCTGTGGCTGTAAATTATTAACACGTAGTTTTCTAGTGCGAAAAAAATTACTCACTCTGATTAAATCTTTCTACGTGCGGAAATCTAGAAAGACTTAATTATTAATTATACTGCTGTTACTCATAGTTTAGATTTTTTCTGTGCAAGGCACGTATTTTCCAGCATTTTATTATACATTTGTGCAAATATAGGTTATCAAAGGTATGTTTTGTCTCGTTTTAGTCAAGCTTAAAAAATGTTTGAACAGCTTACTTTACAATCAACAAAATTGCAATGCGGTAATAAAACTAAGAAACGTCGTATTATGTTAACTAGAAAAGTGACAGTTTTCCTTATACGTCGTAATTTAATGGCTTAGATTAGGATCTGTGGATAAAAACAAGTAAATCCTAAATCAAACTGAAAATTTATGCGTTGTCGCAGAATTCGTAAAAATTCAACAACTTAATTAACTAAATTATGCCTCATATATCGACCAGTTTTTACGCACACCGACTTTAATCAGTTTTATGAACGTTGACACTGTATTCGGTTCAGGGCCCGATATTTGAGATGAAACTGGCTTATGCAAGAATTTACTTAATGTTAAGGTACAAATATTTATTAACGGATTAGTCTTTGAACCGCGCTCCTATTATGAAATGTGCACCAACAGTTGCTTTGTTTTTCCAGAGGTACAAAAATTCCAAACACAGACATGCAAATTTGCTCTTGCTCTTGCTTATTTTATTATCCAGTGCGTGTCTGGATTTTTTGCATTTTGAACCGGGTAATCCACGGTTTAAAATTCTTGCACTTGGCATAACGTGCGTATTAAAATGCCAACGATATCATATTTTGATACACTTAACGTAACATTTAATCCGTGAAGGACAGTTACCTTTTGTTTAGTCGTATTTATTGTAAACAGACTTTGGACTCGGTCAAATTTTATTCAAATTTTGATGAGTTCACAGTCTTCGCAAAACCGTGACAATGGGAGGACATTGATCATTGACTACCCCTTTTATGGGGCTTCCGGCATATATCACTTGATTGCAATTTGGCGCTCCTATGATTGTTTAGATTTACGTAAACATTTTCAAAATAGGAAGCCACATGACGGTGTGACTTTCATTCATGGCAGAAAGACATTTAAAGGTAACCGCAGAGGGCGGATGACGATATTTATAAATGGCTCCACGGATACAAATATTTACAGACAGCAGTACCCCCATTACACACTGAACGGTTGCCGTTAAGGCACGTATAAATTTACTTCCGTTTCCACAGTCTATGATACATAGATCCGGTGTCCTTCTTTCCATAAAGAACAGCTCCATTATTTTAACTGTTGACGTGCATCAGAGACTGAATTTATATTCTGTAATCGTGCTGGACGGTAAAACACTGCAAGGGATGTATTATCAAGTTGGTAATTCTAGGAAGTGGCTTAATAATAGCTTTTTTGGAAAAGCTGCTTGTGAATGACAAGAATGAAATTATTTTTTAAATAAAATTGTAGTTGGGGACACACCTTTAAGGCAATTTCGTACGTAATTTTTTGGACAAGTTGTCACACGATTTGCACATTTGGCATTTGATTGACTGATAACGTGATAAACGAAAAAATAGGACAGTGAGTAACCGTATTTGCTCAAGCAGAGCAAACACCACTCTGTACACAACTCTATAAGTTTATCATTTTTGAAGTATTTTGCGTTAATTGAACCTAAACACTGGACTTGATGGAAATCCAAGAACCTCTTGCAACCGTCTGGTAAACAAGCCACGTTATTTTTTCATTGTAAAGTAAATAATACCATGAAATGCACTATGCTTCGTTCATTATCATTGAGATAAGAGTGCACACACACCTAGAACGCTTGTAATTAGTAGACTTTTGCGAAATTTAACAGGTATTGTCATTGACCTTGCACAAAGAAACCTCAGAAGGCTCAATTAGCAACTAGTCTGTAAAAATAAGAGTGGCAACAAATATAATTTAAACGTAAAACAATCCCACCAAACAAGTCGTATTTATTGCCCCACATAAGATTGCCTTTTGTGGAATATGGTAAATGTGGGGTAATAAATCAGGAGTAATTATCCGCGGTGTTAATTTTATTACATTTTTCCACAAGATGATTTAATAGATTGGTGTATTGAGAGTTTGGAGTCATTTTTAAGTGACAAATTTATGTAAAGCTATTTTTAAATAATACTTTCACTTTATGGTGTTTGTGATGTAATAACATTTATCCTATTTGAGGAAAGTGATGTGTTTAAAATCCTTGTGGGTAAAATATTCCTGGACTATTAGCATACAAATATCAAGTCGAAAGGGTAGACACAACAAAATGAATAAAATGCAGAATAAATCACTTCATTTTGTCGACAGCCACATGGTATAAAAAATCAATTAAAACGCTTCTAAAACGGGCATTTTCTCCCCGATTTCGCCACAAATCGGTGTTTTGTGGCATTATGCGAAATCATTGCGAAGAGTTGGTCATTTTGTTCCAATTTTAACACCGGTACTCCCATTCACAAGTGGGGTAAATGCATAAAGAACAACATGTGCTATTGTTGGTGTGGGCAGCGCTTTACTTACAGTGGGACAGGTATGTTTTAAGAACCTGTAGTCGTGGGTTGTTTTGAGAGCTCTTTTGGTCGATATTTGTTTATGTGAGATTACGAAATTCGCTTTTCTGCTAATGATTTGCCTTTGCTCGAGTCTGCTTCAGTTGGCTAAGTGCACCGACACGATGGTAAGTGCTTTATATTTTCTAGTCGATATTTAAATTAGAAGGTCGTAAGTTTTTAACACAACACAAGCTCAATGAAAATAGTCATGCAAGAATGAATTACGTCATTGCGCACATTCATCTTAAAACGAAAGTATGAAATAATTAGTACGGTGTTAGTAAAAGTTAAACACACTAATTGTTGGTAATTATATTGTTTGGTGTTAATTATAATTTAGGAAAAATGTTCCGTAATCCAGTGAAGTATCAATCAAGGGAGTTGGAGTCGCTTCAACTTTCATTTACATTTTCTGCAGTGAACGTAGGACGAGGTCAATAGTCGGAAATTCATTTTCTTGTTCCTAATTTTACACGTCCGTAAAAGCAGCGTTTAGTAATTTTACGAACTGAAATAGCTGTGTTTAATCATAGGTGTAATGTCTCGTTGAATCATTCGCATTTCCAACAATTACTGCCAAGATTTATAGTATGAGATGGGGTACTTTAACCGCAGTTAGGCTCTTCACATGGCAAAGTAAAACTCATTTGAGGTATTATTGATGATGCTTAGGTGTGTTGTTAAGTAATCCATTGTGGAAACACGCCCAAATTAGTCCGGTCTAGACGCTTTTTACAAATTACTGTATCCTCTCCATATCACGTCGAAAGGAAAGACGCATTAAAAATAGGGTGCATGGATATGTGAGAACCGTTTTAGAAAGCATTTCAGGTGTTAGGTTTCTTCTCTGGAAGTTGGTACGAAGAAAAGACTTTTTGCTTGAACGCATTAGACTCGCTAATGTGGAACAAATCGATTAGAACAATACTCTGGTACAATTTCCAATGCTTTTTCGCAATTTTCACAGTTATTTCGATAAATATTTATCAGGCAATTAAAATGATCTACAGCTTGTGTCACTGGAATGATATACCAACGTGAAGGAAAATAAGCATAAGCCGGTCTAATTTTGAACAGTAGTAAATAGCAAAGGTGTCTAAAAATACTGTCGTATTTTTGATAGGAAAAGTCCTCCTGAAGGCACTTGTTCATAACTGTGCTCTTGAACTTGGTTGCCCTTTGAAGAGTAAACAGTGAGTGTTTAACAGCTGAGCAAAGATAATATCGAGGATTTCTTATTTATGCTGGAAGGGATAAGAATGAGGAACGACATCTAATTATAACCGTCTATGTCGAGATGTTTCAGTTTTTCAGGTATTCCTGGAGCTAATTTTTCTCGGGTTAAAGCCGTACATATGGAGGATGTATTGGTTGTTACAGTTTCTAATCGGTTGACAGTATCTCCCCATCTTCTGCGGATGTACATGTTATAATTAAGCTGTGTTATGTCAGTTGTTACGAACCCTGATAATCGTGTTCCTTATGTTATCTCGACATTGCAGATTATTAATGAACGACTGGAAATATTGATTAAGAAGAACAGAAAAATCACTCTTGTAGTGTTTTATTTCTCCCAGATGTTTGAATTTATTATATTAATTTATTTTTAATACAAACACTGGTTTGTTTGTTTATAGAAGTTACTTACTTAAATTACATCACTGTGTGATCTTTTGCGAACTTTTTTGTAGACCATTGGCTAAATCAGTCACAGATTTTTTAAAAAATCAAAGGAAAAAATAAAACGGTTCAGTAAATCAGTTATTTATTTATTCCATCTACTACAAAATTAATTGTAGGAACATAAATCAAGTAAGAAAAATGTGTTTGATTTGGATTTTGATTTAAATTATTCACATGCCGCACCTGTTGATTGGTATTAGACACGTGCAGATTTTTACTTGCAATTATAATTTTTCCCTAACGAGCAATTATTTAACGATTAATTTTTCACCAAATTATTGTTGAAAAGTGTCAAGAAATTAGAACACAACGAATTGTTTTCCGTCTTACGTAAAACAAGTATATAAATGGCTCATTAAATTGGAACGAGTGTATAAATTCAGACTGAAGAATAGAATCACGTCAATTAAACGATTCTGCAATATGTAAACGTTTAAAACGCTTGTTGATGTTGAAACTCCGATTTATTGTTTTTAAACTTGGTAGTTGACTATTCTAACCTGAAGCTAGGATAAAACACAAGTTTATTACAAATTCTGTAGGTTGTTAATGTCTTCATAATTTATAAACTTTAAATCAAGAGGAGCGTACGTCCGTACAGGTAAAAGCAATCGGCTATTAATTTATTAGGTGGTAGTAAAAATTTACTAGCTCTTCAAACTGACAAGAATTTTACTATTTTAACTGATTTTTTTTTATTACACTGTTAAATAACTTTCTTGCATCTAGACATTTCAGTCGGAATTCAATGCTTATACCACAGAGATGTTTTATTACCACAGATTTTTCTCACGCACCTCTATAAAATTTCCACATTTTACCGGATCTTTCAGTTATTTTGGCCGGAAAATATTTGGTGCAGTTCCAAAAACTGTTTGACCCAATAATTTTTCACACACTCGTAACTCATTTCCTCTTGAGTAAAGAAGCACAAATATAAAAATAGATGTATTATTGTTACAAAGTGTGATGTCTAATACAGACATATTTAGATAATTCTATTATTACATTTTGTAGTATTGTCGTAAAATTGTTGGATCGTAAGGTCAATGTTTTGATAAGTACATTCCTTAAAACAGCTTACCCATGGCATACATGTTTGGTTTTGAAAATTTTTTGGGTTTGGAAAATTGTTTTCTCTCTGGACAACTTTTGCATATCCTGGTTATTTTGTGGTCTGGTGTGCGCCAGGCCATTTCCTCGATGGTATCAAGCATTGCCCTTTCTTGAACCGAGTTCATCACGGTTTATTTATATCTTCAATAAAAACTCGGCGTACACGTAGAGATAGAAGGCCGTATTGAATACCGAGCTCCATAAAACAGTCCGACTGCCGCCTGAACCATATTAGGCATAATGTAACATTGTCTTCCTTCCAAGTTCTGTCCTGAGCTTCTCTCCGAAGCAGTGCATGCAGTGTGTACCAAGTCTTTGCATTTGTACAACGTATTCAGCTACCATCTTATATAATAACATAGTGTAGGCGGGCAGTTTGTTTTGGTCATCCCAAAAATGGATTTCTTCGGTCAAGTTGAAGGTAATTTTATATTGTGTTATAGCGTGGGTGTACGTCTGGTACTCGAATGTTTTATGCTTTCGTTAAGGGGAGGTGTCCGGGGCTTCCCACATTTTTTTCCAACATGTGTAACGCACAAAATTAATTTTTATGTCAATTTTTATCAGTGCAATTACATGAAGTGGCGTGGCTTGAAAGAAGAGCTATAAATTTTGAATTAAAGTTAAGTAGTTGAACAAGTTTCAATTTTTCTCGGATAAACTTCCCTGTACGCGTAACAGTTGGAGCGCCTGTTTTTTTAGCTGACGTCTTGTGGCTTTTTATTTACGGTTAAACATATGGCCTTTGGGTTTTTAATTGGGAAAGTGTTTGCAAAACTGGTGGTCACGTTGTTTTGGGTGGGTCAGAGGACGATTTTTTTTCATTTTATATAGTCTAAGATCCGAAATAAGGTCATCCTGGACCGATCTGCTTACCGGATGAAACTTATTTTTTATCAAATATAATATTCAAAGGAATCTATCGCGAAATAAAAAGAGTCAAATTTGTGCCATTTTCCGCAGTGTTTTACAGCCGTTGTAATGTTAATGTTAATAAGTAATGTTTTTGAAAGTTATTTACAGGATACATTCGTCTATTCGGGCTGTAGGGGAGAAAGTGTTTTAAAATGCTATCAGTGGTTTATTTAATTCAGAAAATTATTTTGAAAATTGAAAAAAAATCTAATAAAAATCTAGTATTTGAAAATTTTTTTCATCAACAATGAGAATCATTCTTTATTTCCAAGAGTCCACTAATGGCCAAAAGTATTTTATTTTACATTTAACACTTATTGTTGATGGGAAATAATTTTCAGAGAACTAGATTTTTTTTTCAATTTTCAAAATTATTTTCTAAATTAAATAAAGTAGTTGCCGCATTTTAAAAGACTTTCTCCCCTGCAGCCCGAGTAGAAGAATGTATCCTGTAAATAACTTTCAAAAATGTTACTTAAAACGGTTGTAAAACACTGCGAAAAATGGCTAAAATTCGAGTCTTTTTAGCCCCCTTAATGATAGTCTTGAGCAAATTTTTGTAGGCAACCCATTCGCAATACATTCCTTTGGATATTATATTAATTTGATAAAAAATAAGTTTCATTCGGTAAGTAGATGGGTCCAGGATTACCTTAGTTCGGATCCTGTACAGCATTTGATTTAATTGTGATGTGTTGTTGTGAAATAATGCCGTTTTGAGTTTCACAATATGTATTGATTTTATCAGTTGGGATGCAATTGCTTTCTCATTTTTTGCGAACATAATATTGCAACCAGAAGCTGCTTCATCATACGATGATAAACTGATAGAAGCAGCAACAATTGCGATGCAATTCACGGTCACTATACATTGTGAAATGACTATTCTAATCATTGTGACGCTTTGCAAAGAAAAGTTCTCATGCATGTTTCAGAATGAAAGGAGTGACAGTGAACTTTACTGTATATTGTTATTCTTTCACCAAAATAGAAAAAACCTATCTAGCTTCAGTTCTTTTGATCTCGGGACGCATTAACGCGATTTTGTTTGTACATTTGTTTCACAAATGTACATACAAATGCTAAAACCAGTCGTGTCTTGGAACTACGCCCTTCGATCGTGTCAAGACTGTTTTACGACTTTACAACAAGTCGGTGTATCTCAGAAGCATGCTTTGTCGTTCAGGTGTTAATTGGAATTACTATCGTAAGCTTAAGAACACGTGTACTTGTAAAATTGACTTGATTTCTACAGTTGTGGAGAGATATTTACGAGGGGAAACATGGGCGCGCCTTGACTTTTGCGGACGTTGTGTTTTCTCCAACAAATTCACTGTTGGGTGATTGAAGTTCTCCCTATGTTTGTTGATTACAGTTTATCGATGATCCCCTATGATACGGTAAGGGAAATGAATAAGAGTTGTACGATTTATGCCACACGAGGGTGAATTTTTCTACCCCACAGTGTTTTTATTTGATGAAATATTTTTTATTAGTGGTGAACGTTGTAATTTGAGCAAGGAAATTTTATATTAGCCCGGGTGATTTGTAACAAAATAACGCGTACCTACCGCATCATCTTTTTACGAAACCAGATACATAAGTTTATAGTCTGTTTTATGTCTTATAAATCTGGAATTTTATTAAAGATTTTATACAAAATATTTGCCATACTACGTTTTACAACGGTACGTCTTAAACAAGTTCAGACACATTGACGTTTTGCCACTTTTTTTAGTCTCAGGGCATAATGGTTCAAGGAATAAAACAAGACATAGTGTACAAGCTGCTTAAAATAATTTGCTTGAGTCTGGAATAAAAAATGTCAACAACAAATCAACTTGACAAGTTACTGCCGTTAAATATTAATAAATTCTGTACATTATAACTTTGAATGGTTCACTAAGTGATGTATGTCCAGATTTAGCCATAATTTATATCATTTAAACTTCCTTCTAAGAATGACTGCTTTTTCGTTTGATCTCGGACATAATTAACTCAGATATCACTTCGTCGGCTTTGAATGTAAACCTGCTAAATCCATTTTTTGTATTTTTATGATACCTATTTATATCTTTCGAAGGGCTATTCCAAATAGATAAATGCTACAGTGGTCGTGAGTTATCAAAACTGCGTGATTACTTGATTAGTAACACAGCTAAATTTTTGTCTTTTTGTCCTTTGGATCATTGTAGCCGGCTACCTTAATCCGAATGTGGATTTTAACACCGGAACGACTAATGCCTGTTTTATGGTGTCAGGACTATTGGTATTTAGTATTTAATGAAGCTTATCAAACAGACCCACGCACAACTTCTTTTTGAACAACAACAAGAAGCATAACTAACAAAAAACTATGAAACTAAATTTATTTAAACAAAAAGAATGAGGTTTAAACAATACTTATATACAGACAGTGCATCAGCTATTCAAAACAGATAAATATAAAAATGGTCGTAATCGTCATAACGTTTAATTTAATAACAAGTAATTCATTTCTTACAAGTTTATTCAACAAAATTAACATTCACCTTTCATTTTTTTATTGTCTTAATTTTTATTCTGATGAGATCAAAGATTTGCCATCATAACATAAATCTTCGAACTTACCACACTCAGGAAAATCCATTTAACTCCTTAAATTATATTAAAATTTACTAAGAAATCCTGCCAAGAAAGAGAAATGCTCATAAAAAAATAAATATTGTAACAGGCTACCTTAGTCTGCTGAGGATTTTAACACCGAAGCGACTAATAGCTGTTTTAGGGTCAGGACTCTTGGTATTTAGTATTTAGAAGTCCATCAAATAAACCATCGCACGACTTCTTTTTGAACAACAACAAAAAGCATAAGGTAACAGATATCCAGACTTTGCGGTATAGTATAGACTAGCAATTATTACCGCAAAGAAAATCATCTCAGATTACTTCGTTGCCTTTTGTCGAGATAGAAAATTTGGGCCAAACTAAGAGAAAAATCAGTGTAAAAAAGTTTGAAGATCTGCATTATTTAATGAAGTCTTTGCCTGAGGATTACCGTCAGTTTTACACCAATTTACAATATGAGTTAAAGTGAAACTGAATATTTTTGTTTGATTACTTAATTAAAAAAGCCTAATTTGTATTATTATTGCTTTGGTGTTACAAAATCTTGTTAAACTTCAGTCAACCCATATCTTTACGTTAAAACTCGGCAAAACTTTAAAGATTTAAAAATTTTATATTTTGATATTGTTTCTTGAATTTTTTGAAACTGAAGATTTCAAAAATAATTTTGTTTTGAGTTACATGTTTAATTTAATAATAAGTAATTTCTTACAAGTTTATTCAACAAAATTAACATTCAACTTTCATTTGTTTTATTGTCTTATTTTTTTCTTCTGGTGAGATCAAAGATTTGTCATTATAATATAAAACTTACCACACCCAGAAAAATCCAATATGAATATATTAAAATTTCATAAGAAAACCTGCTAAGTAACAAAAATGCTCATAAAAAATTAAATATTGATATCTGCTTCTTTTTTTTACTTAATTTTATAAAATAGTACAAATAAATGAACTACAAATTTTACTTTTTGCTCTTCAGCAATTCGAATAAATTTTATGAAGTTTTTGGTTTGTCCTGAAAATTTTCATAATATGGAGTTAGCAGCAGTTTTACACTCTAAGCCGACGACTTGATGTTACGTTTAGGTCTGTGTTTAAATTTATGTATCAAATAAGTTAACAACAGAAAATTTATTTAAAAAGTAAACACCAGATTTCGCAAAAATGGAAAACTTGGCTGAACTCGAGATTGAGTTTAGAGCTGAATTAAAGGGTGTTCACACAATGGTGTGGGTGGCTCGCTTAATCCTAAATGATCCATTGTGTGAAAGCTACCGAAAAAACAACAGGTACTTAAATTCAGTCAGCTGAATAAAATTTTGAGTGTTGTAATTAAATCAAATGTCCTGCTATTCATGAGATGGCTTTTTATGATGCATATTTAAACAATACTTTCGTATAATGAGCTTTTCGTTTTTTATAAGACATGTCATACGTTTGGATGTAACGATGCATATTGGATGATATTATGCCATCTGTAGTTGGCTCTAAATCCTGTGGGAGCTTACACATCCGGTGAATAATGTGTTGGCTGGAACATGTACCGACCAAGCGATGCCCTTATTTAATATTCTTAGGGTGTTGCGTTTTATTCTTTTAAAAAACCTATTCGAACAATTTGATCGGTTCAAAAAGGCATTGCTGCTATTAAGCGCATTGTGGTGTTACCAGCGCACGTTGAAATCTCTAATATGGTCAAGCCTCGTCATTTTCCACATAGTTGTTTTGGAATTTTTAAATCTCGGTGCTCATTTTAAATTATGATTACACAAAATGTCCACAAACACAAATAAACAATTGAGCAAAAACTCGTCGCCATCGATAGTTTCTCCCAGACGGCATGAACCAATTTCTTCAAAGCGTATGCTCATGGTTAAGACTTGAGAGGTATGCGTATGTAAAAGAAAAGCGACGGTCGTGATGACATTTTTATGCAAGAGGCTGCAACAGCGTGTGAAGCCGCCAAGATGGCGAGACGCGACCACTACTGTTCAAGCCGTTTTTTCATGTCGCACCAATTTGTGTTAATTATTTTTTTAACACGGTTTTTGCACGGCTTGTGCGGAAGCGGTTTGTACGCTTAAATATCGATTTCGAAAATGAATTTGACAGAAACCAGACGGAAAAGGGGGCGAAGCTAAATCCGTGCAGGCATTAGTGATAGCGGCCTAAGAGCTCGAAAAGCTCTTTATCAGACCACCAAGGAACGGAATTAATGACGACTTTCAGAGGCTTATCGGGGCCGCGTGGAGAGGTTGCTAAGGTGCCCATAATGTAGACTATTTTTATATTTTATTTTCTGTATTAAGCCCAACACCAAGCATTTAATTTTTGTCGTTTTGTTTCATTTTCAGTCTACGTAGCATACATAAGCGACATTCTTGATGTAAGAAGAGTGAGCCAGTTTATACAAGGTGCATCTGCTAAAAGTGTTTTAGTATCTCAAAAACTAATAAATCACACAGTGAGGATTACACAGTAAAAAAATTTAAAAGTAAAAAACATTTTGGCATGTGGTTAATTTTTCTAGTATTAATTTTGACACTAAATTACCTTTAAAATGACTGTTAACATAATATATCTTTAACAATATATAAAACATAACTTTTTCCTTTTAGAGTAGATTTAAAAAAATGATGATTTGCAGTTTATAGTGTAAAATATAATTGCACAGTGTTCAATAATCTTATCTTACTTTAAACGACAGACAATACGTACACAGATTGCACATGAGCACATGTTTTTGGGCAACATATTAAATTTTTTATGGGTACTGGGACAGTTAAAATGGCTGATATAATTTTCAAATTATGTTACAAAAAGTCCTTGAAGTTTTGTAAAATAAAGAAAAACAGTACTTTCGAAAATATCTCAGAATTAGATAAGTTACTGATTCAATTATTATAAGAACTTTATTCTTGTTTTGATGTATTAGAGTAGAACTATTAAATACAAGTACTTAGTTAAAAATATTATTTTACAGGGAAAACAAAATTTGATAACTTGAATTTAAGGAAAACATAACTTTCGCGGATTTGGAAAGAGCCGAATTAGAAGAGGACAGTTTACTATTAGATACTTGAAACCATAGTGGTTTTAAATAAGGCAGTTCATGAGTTCAGGTCTTTTACAACAAGAAAGTAATAATATTGTGTTGATTTAATTTTGCTTAAATATGAAGAACTACAGGCTGATTCACATAACTTTACGACCCTGACGAGTTTTAAATGCAACCAGTAATACATTACTCAATTATAACTTGATTCAAAAACACTAATAATTATAAATTTGTTTGTGATTTGGATATTCCTTGCAAACCTTACAAAATTAGGTTCTTATTACAGTCTCTGGCGTTTTTGTTTTGGCCAATTTAGGCGCAATTCAACCTCCAATGTATGAATCACCCTGTATATAAGTGAAAACATCTTTACGGTTCTACTGAGTTGTGTATTGTTCCAAAACATATTTGTATTAAATAAATAGGTATGTACTCGTAGTTTGAGTTTATTTTTTATTTGTTTTTTTTTGTGTATTGGTATTTTTTTAATAAACATTTGAATATATACATGCCTTTATGTTAAACCATTTTCACTCTGTAAGCACACTACATCTTTTCAAATTGTAGTTCAGAATGTATCAGATTAATTTCAGAAAGTATCAAATGTATTTCAGAATCGAGTTCAGAATAGTCTAATGTAGTTCAGAAACAATCAAATGTATTGTAATGTATATATAAAATAATAATCGTACATATTTTATCACCATATTTTATCGATTATTACCGTGCAGACACTTATTTCGTGTGAAATGTGTAGATTATTTAAATAACGCACCTGAGAGAACTTGCCCTATTTGCAGGACAAATACTTCTGAAATACATTTGATATTTTCTGAAATACAATTGACTATTTTGAAATACATTTGATAATTTCTGAACTACAATTGAAAAAGTTATAGAATTCAATGCTTGTACACTCAGGAAGTATTTTAGAACATTCAGTTAAGTGTGAAGTAAATGTAAAACACTTATAAAATATGATTACTACATACACTAGTTTAGGTGTCCAAAGTACATATACAAAAAAGTTAATTTACACTAGAAAGTATTACTCTAGAGTGTGGCTGTGGACCTCTGGGGAGCACTCTTAATGTTATTTTAGTGTTATTTTAGTTATTTTAGAATAACACCAGAAATTTTTTTTTGAACCGTACTGTAATGAACATTTTACTTTCATAATATTCATGCCGGAAAGTACCATTTTGCCGGACTAGTCCCTTTGATAATTTTTCCTGGACTAGTCCGGTAAAAACGAGACAATGAAGTTGTAATAAATCCTCATCAGGTTGCAAAAAAAAAATGTTGTACGCATCACGTCTGGAAAGTGATCTTCTACTTCTACTCGTAAGCTCTACCGACTCGTCCTGGTATTTGATTACTCGTCCAGTAAAACCTCTCTTTCCGGACTTGATACGTAAAATACTATTACTGTGTAGAATATGTTTTCTTTATTCATGTGATTTTTTTCAGAATTTTCCCTTTATAAATTCCTTAATACAGTCGAACTTCGATTACTTGATACAGTTGTCCTTTTCAACGATCGTTATGATGTTCAATAAGAGGCACGAAACTATGCAATTGAAACATTTTGTTTTATTCATCCTCTCCCTGTAATTGGATTAATCTACATCATAATTACTCAAAAGAGTGATTAGTTTTCAATAAATAAAAGTAATTTTACATTACGTAGTATGCTACAAAAATGTTTTTTTTTATTATTTCTTGTCATTCTAATAAGACAAATGATGCTTAATAATTGTTTTTGCGGCTTTCGTGCTATGGAATTTACAAAAATTGGGGTTATCGAAGATCGACTTATCCAAGTTTGACTGTATTAATGGTCTTTATTTTTTTTAAACAAAAATAAATAACAATAAGTAAAAAAAACTGTACAGGCTGCCCAAGCAAGGCAGTCGTGAGCCCTGAAAGAGAAAATGTAACTTAGCGGTTCTCACAAAAGGTCTCGACTGTTAAAGAGGGAAAATTATGACCTTGCTATTTAAATTATCAAAAATCTTCAGTGCAGTATTATTATCTTTGTGCTGTTGCATGTTCTTAAATTATTTTGACATATACAGGTGTTACGGGTGGCACGCTCAAGTTTCATGTAGGACGCCAGATAGTGGTGTTTAATGTTACAATAGGGACTTCCTTTAACAAAAGAATTCACTTTAGAATAAGAGCGATTTATCAAAAAATTCTTTATCGAAGAGAGATCATTCATTGTTTATGGGATGTGTAAAGCGTGATACAAGCCCATAAAAATGGTGGACATGCAGCTCGTGGGCACTCAGTGCCCATGATTTACTTTCCCAGGGGTGGTTGAGTTCTGGAGCACCCACAGAGTCGGCGCCTATATGATAATCGTTTCAACATCCGGCAGTTATTATAAAGTGTGCACTTTATTCCAACCTCCGAACCCAGATCTTATGAAACGCTTAGTTTATATCAATGCAACATAATAGAAGTCCCAGCTGGTGGTACCACTTGTTCAAATTCCATTTCACGCCTTCCTGTTGGTACTACTCGTGAATTATGGATTTTTACAAGTTACCGGCCTTCGAAATTTCAAATACCCGTTACTTTAATTGGATAGTCACATTATTATTAATACAAGTGACAGTCTTTGAACACCCATTCCTTTTTGTTTACAATAGACTTCACGACTCTTGCATTTATCTTCAAATGCTAAGACACATTCGAAAGCTAGCTTACAAGAAACACTTGTCATATTATGTCATGTCTAGTCTAGTACCTGACGTACTCAGTAGATCATGCTCAGCAAGACTCCGTAACTACTGCAATTATTCACATTTAGTCAAACTTCGTTGTGTTGAAACGTCTCCTTCACACGCTTGCCTGCTGTTCTACATATCGATTTTTTCCATTGTTTGTATTATCGGAAACCAGTAGCCAAAACATCTTTATTGTGTTGAACCCAGTTTAAAAATTCCATGCGATAAGAGAAAGCAGTGGAACGTCTTTATAAAAATGTCAAAGTAAGGGGCCCGAAATTATTAATTTGCAAGACAAATAATGCAAGGTTGCCGTACATTTTACGATTTATCGGAACGTCCACAACTAGCATTTTTATGAGGCTATTTATATGAAATATGTAATTTCGTTATCACATTATGGAGGAGGCAATTAACAGTTTAAAGGGGTTGTCGGCACTACTTTGAAGGGCGAAAATCTTGAACTTTTGGACCATTAATAGGTCAATGCCTTCGTCCAGCCCATTTTGGGTGTTGATTGTTTTGTTACTCGTAAATGAAAATTTCTATCCATTATCTCGCGACATGCAGGTTTATTGAAATTAGATATGAGCACGGCTCAAAACTTTATCTCATGAGTGGTGTTTTGGGACGAAAGCCGTTTATCGATTTTAAAGTGGGTCATGTCTTTTAGGACGTGGGCAGGACCTGTCGCTTTATTCCTAACAATTTATAATTGAGCTGCATACATGTGTTTTGTTAAACATCGGGTTCCACTATTAATTAAATATAAATGCGAGTTTTATCAGTTTAATGGTTTCGAAGCCGAAAGGACACTGACGACTGCCAGTTTAGATAATTTATCTGTGTATATTTTTCAATGTAATGTGGGATGACTAATGTTGCTGTTAATAAGGAAAGTGCCCAACGGCACAAGCACTTAACGTCTTCATTTCGAGATTTTTTGTATGTAAATAAATGAAATACGGGCGAGTTGTGTGGGCGAAGTGTCATTGCGTTTTATTAATTAAAACTGGATTATACATATCATTTAAATTTCGTAGTACATTCAGGTGCCTCCGCTCGATTAGATTATTTCGGTTTATTTGTTCGTGTAGTCAATTAATGAATTCCGGTAGCTTAAGTGACCAATAAGTTAGAAGGTTTTACTCGTTTTATACACTACGAGTATATTACTTTACTAAACCTACTTTCGTCTAGTACTAAAAATAAATCTGGGCTAAAATGAGTACACAAAAATTGATTTTTGAGCTCTTCACTCTTGTGTAAAGGGGTTTTTTCTAATAAAGCTCCTCCACTTGTAACAAAGTGCTGCTGTAAATTAATTGTTTGAAGCTTGTTGTGTTTATGAGGAATTATGGTTACTTGGAGCCATAAATGCGATCTTCAGCAGTCTTATGATTGTTATATTTATTGTTAGATTTTATTACCCCTGCAGTTATCGTGTCAACTCTGAATAACTGTGATTTGGCGACAACAATAGTGCCATTGTGTGTCGTTATTTTCCATTTGAAAAAGTGGACATTTCGCCATGCTTCTTACTGTTTATTGTAATATTCTAATTACTGGAAGCCATAACTTTTTTTCTGAACTGTTCCCTTGTTTTCCACGAAATCTTCATGCAACTAAACTTGGCAAGTGTGAGTAAAAAGTAACTCCAGATTTACGTTCTAATTTTAACTAATACTGTGTTGAGTGAAAAAGTTTGCTTCAAAAGCGATGAGGTTAGCAGTGATAGTAAAGAGTAATTTCCACTTGCTGTGTTGTTATTACTTAATTATCTAATTAACTAAATTACGGAATCAAATGGTCTGTAACTTTAGGTCAGGAAGGTTAATTGGACTCTGTTACTTTGTTATTTTAAAATTGTCAATCACTGAATTATTCATTCACAAATACCAAATGCTTGACCAATACAATAACCATAATGAGTTAAATTTATGTGGTTGAAAATATGTTTGAATGGTGTAGTAACACGAATCATGACTAATACCACACTTTCTCACACAATTCAACGCATTGACAATAGTGCAACAATAAGCTCGAGCTTATTTGCACAAGGATTCTTAAGGAAATGAAAAAATTCTGCGTGGTTGTAGTTGTGCAATAGTTATACCTCGTTATGGAGCAAATGTCCATAAAATAGCAACAATGAACAATGATGTGGTTAACTTAACCGAGTCAGTATTTTTATGAACCAATTAGATCAAGAAATTACTCAATTTTGTAATACCTCCATGTGTGTGGAATGTGATGGTCCTTCCGATAGAGTTCTTGTTGAAATAGTTGGTGATTAGTGGAGAATATTTAACTGTCAGTAAATATTTACATCGATGAACATGAAATAAAAGTGCTTCTGACATCAGGCGCCACTGTTCAACAATGCCTCCAGTGTTAGCTTCTGTTGAACTGGATGATCCCACACAGAGTGACAAACCTATTTTCAAATAATACAACTTAATCTTCTGATTACGCAGATAACAATTTTCGGCAGGATCTTGAACCCCAATTTTAATTTCAGTCTTTTGTGTGTCATTTTTCCATAATGACTACTATTACACACACGACATAACTACTTCCTCTGTGGGATTATTTTAGGAGCGTCCAATTTAAAATTCACTTTATCAGTCAGTCACTTTATTATAGGCCGCTCGTTGTTGCTGACACTATTGACCATGACGGTCTAAAATGTTGTATTAAAAGTTTCCGTGTCAGATCAGCTTTAGCGTCCATCATTGTGCTAAGAACTTGTGGTGGGCAGTATTTGAAATACGTGGTCGCTTTAATAACGAACTATCGGTAGCATGGTAATGAGACTTGCAATCCTATTAGAAACTCCATCTAGTTAAGCGTTGTTTGTGTGCACACTTAGGTGGCTTTTGTATGCACACTGTATTTAGTTTAATGAGCCGAGGGTGTGCACGTGCGGGCTTGGTCAAAATAATTGTCATTTGGACTGTTGGGGGTCCAGACGAGACAAGGGTAATTAATTGACTTAACTTAGGTGATGATTTTCTTGCGTTTTTTACACTTTTTTTTGCTTTACTCTAAATATTTATAACTTTATTATTTGATGTTACTTCAGAAAAGTCTGTTTTTGTGTTACCTTTGTGGAACGGACCACACTGGCTGCAAGTAAGGAAACTTGAAATATTAATTTAGATACAGTTAAGTTTTTATATGGGACTATTATATCGGTTTATTTAGATTGTTTCCTTTCAAAATTTTTCGCACGTGCGTGCCTAATAATAATCAGGGTAACAGTTCAGACAACGTTAAACGCCTACCGTAGTGTTCAAACGACTAAAATTTTATATTCGTATTATCCTGTTGAAATACTTCCACTTAGCTCTATTCTTCAAAAATCCAAATAAAAAGGACAACGAATCAAGACACAAAGTAGATACATTTTTTTCTGGAATTGTAGAAACATTTTGAAAAACATCACATGTATAGATAAAAATATAAACTATTTAAGAGCAAACGCTTTATTCTGGGTGATTGTTAGTTTTTGAGTACAAAAAATATATACTTTTAGCAGACTTATTTTGTCTTATTAAAATTGATCATTCCTTTGTAGATTTTGTGAGTTTGTGACACATTTTACTGTTCACTCATTCGCGTCTTCATTACAATTAACTGTATGTAAAAATGAAACCTCTCATAGTAAAATTTTTAGTACCATTTAATATCAGTGAGACAGTAATAAATTTCTTTCTAATTTGCGAGAAATCATTTTATTTTCCATACGAGTATGCATTCTCATTAACTGCTTAATGATCGTAAAAAGACGAAAGAAAGCGCCTTTTAGTCATTATAACTACCAATACAACATCGATAATTATACATTTATGATGACATTTATTACAATATTTTAACAGCTACTTAAGAGGTGCAATTCTGGCAGTGTAATAAGTAGTTTCTATGCCACGCTTTAACGAATTTACTTCATAAAGTGTGTAATTACTTTGCCATTAAAAATTTTGATAAACTCAAATTTAATTTGACCAATTACTCGGTGATTTATTTGAATTGATATTTTGATCTTCCATTCATGGCAAAAATAAAGCTTCTTCATTTCCGGAACTACTTTTAGGAGTAGTTCCACAGTTGACAGAAAAATTTTCCACTCCGTTATAAATGTCTAAAAATCATAAATAAATCGTTGGTATGATTTAAACACCTTAAACCCCCTTAAAACACCTTTCACGGGATGGCAGCGTGGACCTGAGTCCAAAAATGAGCTCAGAATGCCTAAATTCGCTTAGAAGAATTTTTTCAGAATTTTTTGAAAACTTTATAAAATTACCTACCCAATTTTTTTTATTTCAAATTTTGTACTTTCTCAAAATCTTTTAAATTGGCTAAAAATTGCTGGTGAGGTCATATCTGCCGTACTGATACAATAATGTGACCTGGGATCATTAAAAGTAATAAAAAATCACAAAAAATATGCTTCTGACTCTTAAAATTGTGCTTTTTACACACTATCGTATTCTTTCTTTCTCTGAATCGCTCTATCGACTTCCAGAAACCGTAGTCGCATGTTTCTTTGCGTTTTCGAAATAAAAATTCTCAAAGTCACACTAAGAATTTTGCAAGACAAACTTTTCTCTAGAATCGTCAAATCTACACCAATCCTAGATCTGATGGCAGAATCGTCTTTTTCAGCTCAAATTATATAAAAATAGGATTTTTCAGGACTCTAAAGCGGTTTTTGAGGAATTAAGGGAATAACTTTCAGATGTATGTAAAATGTTAAGAATTTTTATTTAATTACAAAATTGCGTTTTTTTACATGTGCGATAAGGTTGCCGGACCTTATTATTGTAAATTTTATTTAAATAATAAGTCTTAGTTAAAACAAATTCCAAAAAGTTCACCTTTTTATTATTAAAAAAAGAGTTTATTTTTGATCGACGGTCATACATTTCCCCAATCAACTACATATCACAATTTTGCCAGAAAATAAATATACCTACATATCAAAATAATCTAGGGGAAAAGCGCTGAAGACTAAAGGACCTTTAACTGTAATCATGAACTGACTGAGACTGTTTGAGTCGTTTTTTTTAATTTTTGTAACGTACTGTTTTATTTTCAGTAAAAGCTTTGTTAAAAATTGCCTTTGAGTATAATAAATACGTCCTCTAGAATATTTTGATGTGTTGTTTTAGTAAGAAAAAAAACAAACTGATTTCATTCCTTTTGACCACACACTATGTAGTTTTTCTGATCATGTTTGCTGGATTTGTGTTTTAATTTTTGACTATTGTGCTCGGAATTTGAGAAATCTTGCGGTAGAACAAAGTGCGTGTATCATCAAAAAACGCCCATTTTTTAAGCCTTAAATTTAAATAATGTATGTACATAATTAAGTCGGTAGACAACGTCAAAGAAAACTTCCTGCAAAAATCCATCTCCGCGCTGATTAAATCAGTTTTTCTGAATTTTCTCCGTGGGCCTCGCGTCTGATGATATGTAAATGAAGATGCTCTGGCGTGTATGTGGGATTTTAGACGCCGGTGTGCCGATGATTGGCAGTGTATATGGTGGCGGAATGCTGCAAGAGTGAGTGAGGCGCCGTGCAGTGCACATATCGGGGTCAATGCTTTGCACTACGTTCGACGAGCACATGGATTCATGGAGACGACCGCCCAGACACTAACAACAATGGGGCCCCACCGTCAAAATTACCATTCCTCAATTTACTCATTGTTCAGGCGCGCGTAATGAATGGAGAGCTTTAGCAGCAGGACGAGTGAATGGAGCTTTAGCCCAACACTGCCGGTGTTTTGAAACTAAACCTATATTTAAAACATAACACTTGTGATTAGATGCTATCTTGAAAGATCGATGCTGATAACTCATTAAGTTTTGTATCTGGTTTGTGTAATGAGTGGTTGTTATATTATAATTCCCCAATTACACGTAATCATCACTTTGAGAAAAGCCTTGGACGATGTGGTAAATTGACTGAATTATAGATAAAACATACTTATGAAACTGTGATATTTCAGCGTGATGCTCATAAACTACCCACACATTCATTAAAACATAGATTTTTATTAAATACTTGATCTAAACAAAGTCGCAGCCCGTAATAAAGTGCAGCTTTTATAATATGAACTTCTAGTAATTTACAAAACAAACGTTTTGTTTATTTACGAGTAGATACTAATTATTAACTATTTGCTTACATTGTTTTGATTGCATTTTTTGTATTATTTTCTATCAACAGAAACACGTGTTTAAAGAATTCGATGACCGACAAATTGACCTTATAGGTATGAAGGAATTAATTGCAGGAATTGCTCTGCAAAATTTAGAAAAGTATAAAAATTGAAAAGAGATAATGGTAATGGAAAAATAAGTCAGCTCTTATTAGGTTTGGAATTTTCATCAAAAAATTAAAACAACTTTTTCTACACCACCTAACCAAATGATACGAAAGGAAACGACTTGGAACTATGAAATATGAAACAGTTGACATAACAATACCTGAACTGCCCTTGTATACTTGCTCCCTATTTTCAAAGGTTTTTTTACGGATCCTGTTTTTTATAGTATTTTCTGTGTTAAGCAAGACTTATGGTTTGATAGACAATGATTATTAGTTTTCGAAAGTAGAAATATTGGAACAGTCTTCGCTTTGTAGTTCTGTATGACACCTACAAAATAAGTTATACTTTACGTAGACAGTTGTTTAGTAAAATTTACTATGCAGTGTTTTTTAAACTAATTAGCCTTGTAGTAAATTCTTGGAAAATCATGGAGTGATGACCGCTTTCTAGATTTAGTAGGTTTTAATTAAACATAAAATTAATTTTTTATTTTTGTAAAACTTAAAATTAAAAAGCTGTTTTATATAGATTATGTAAACAGGTACTTTTTTGTATTGGTGATGCTGTTTAGATTTTACAAATACTACTGGATTTGAAAATAAAGTTTGTTCTGTATTACACTCCTTTACCACAGATTATACAGGTGTCTCAAAATTAGCGAATTCCGAGTTCAGAGCGTTGTAGAGAATCACTTCACTAGTCCAAATATGGAAACAAAATAAAGATTCGGGGCTTCCCCACAAAGATACATTGGTTTGAAGGCGCACTTTGAATAGCGTTTTCTTCACACGCAAGGTAAAAAATTTAGTGTTTATTGTTATTTATGGTTTAGATGGTGTGTTTTTGTAATTTTTCTTAAAAATGAAACAAAAATTACAAAAATTTAAGATTTTTTTACTCCAAAATGAAGCTAATTTTTTTGAGAAATTCTTTTACATTATTATTCTTCACAACCATCTATACCATAAATAACAATAAACACTGAAACTTTTAGCCTGTATTTGAAGAAAACGCAATTCAAAAAGTAAACTTCAAACCTGTGTATCTTTGTGGGGAAGTCCCGAATCCTTTTTTTTCTATATTTGGACTACTAAATTAACAATACTCTGAACTCGGATTCGCTAATTTTGAGGCACCCTGTATCTGTGCCTTTGCCTTTACATTATTTATTGATCGGTGATTATAAAAATATGTAGTTTTATTTAAAAGAAACAGTTAAAGAAATTTTAACCAGTAAAAAAATAAATATGCGTATGGTGGTAATGCCATCACCAGTGCCAGAGTTTTCAGGTTGCATCTACAGCCTCTGACCTGACCTAACGACCACTAACTAGTAGTGACCGGGACCGACGGCTTAACGTCTCCTCCGAAAGACGAGTTAGTTGCGATGTTTTTGGCATTACATTACATTAATTAATTAATTAAATTACATTACCAGTAATTTAGGATATTGCTAAATGACCAATAAAAATAATAGTTGTTGGGTGATTTATGCATACCTTACTGATTTTTTGTTGATGTATTGCGGGTTGCCAGTCAATTAGGAGCTAAATGTTACATGATTTTTGTTCACCATTTATCGCCACCAGTGAGAATTATGCACGACCTCGACTAGGTATTTTAATGCAGATAATTTAATAACAATAATAAGTACTGCTGAGATTTTTATAATTAAATTATGAAGTCATATAAAAAGGTCACAGGCTTTGAAAGTTATTGTATTCAATTTTTCAAGCAAACAGATTTTCGTGAATATTTTATCTGATGTGGAAGGCACAATGAATAAATTAAAGTTAAGTGTTGTGAAATCGCGATCTAATTGACGAAATCGAATTATGCCTAAATTAAGAGAAATTATTTTTTAACTTGATTAAATTAAATGCAAACTCAGCTACGTATTAAGTCGTTCATTAGATCATTAATTAATTTGCCTCACCCTCGGATGTATTGAAGCTGTCAGGTCTTGTTTAAAACACGCACAAACAGCAATATGGTTATTAATTAGTTTAATAAGTGCATGTGTCTCGTTAAATATTGCACCAATAATCAACCGATTGTAATAAACGTCTTTTGAAATTATGCACGCTATGTGTAAATAAAGCTACCGAACGACCATTGTAATTCCTCCCGCATTCCTTTGTATCATTCAACGGAGATAAATCAAGCCACACAATATCAGCTCATTTCATCCCTATTTTTTTCATCGAAACCTTAACAGTTCCTATAATAAAGGCGCATACAATATAATAAATTCCGGGTTAAATTATACGCCTCTGAGTTAATAACACCCCAAAGGTAGTGCCTATTAAAATCAGATATCTTTGTTGCTATAAATCTATTTCCGACATCAAACACTCTCCTCGGGCTTCACTTTATCATCGTGCTTTTCAATTAAATTGATACGAAAACGACAAGGAATAATGATTGTATGCAGTTGATCGACGATGCAAGAGATTTTATTGAAGGCAATGCACATGTTAGATTTAAAAATTTGATGGGGTCTTCTCGCAGACGTAAAGTCTGACGCCTGGAGCAAGAAGGTTTTTGAATGGTTTCTACATTCAGATTGATTATTACGCCATCGGCGAGGAGTGGTTGACATTGGGCCACTCCATTTGAGAACCATATGGTTAAAATAAGTGTTTAATTGAACGCTAATGAGGTTCATGAAACACGGCTCTGGCAGTCTGAATTTAGTTCGAAAGAAAATTATTTTGCAATGTAGGTGCTGATCTATTAAAGATGCATAGTTTAGGTATACCGTTAGAAAAGCAAATCGTACAACAAAAATCGTTTAATTGCTTCTTGGATTACATAATTCAATCGGTGACTGACTTCATGCTGTTAACCTTTATCGGACGATTCTGGATTTCAAGTAATATCGAGATGAGTAACTGTAAATCAATTAAATGCTTGTGTGACAGGGAGAAATTTTGCAAATACGGTTCGTGTTTGTATTGTCCATGGAAAATATTTTTGTAAATTTTTATGAGAAAATGCGCATGTTTACAGTAGGTGCAGCACTTGTGTCACAGAATATATCTACTTCAGAAAGAGATGCAAGAAACATAATTTATTGTACACTTTAATTGTCGTTTGATAATAATTAATAATTGTTAATTTTATTAATCTCCGATTTCGCAATTACACGATTCCAGAAACGTATTTTTATCAACTTGACCTAATGGTCAAAGGTTATTAAAAATCCAGCCAAAGCTAAATGGCTACAATAGTACTGTTATATCTTATATCAAAATTTTTATTTATCTCTTATCTTGTCATTGACATTAACATACATACACACACACAGTGATGCCAACTGTGCCACTTGCATATTCTCAAACCAGCAAAAAGGCAAATAAACTGATAACATTTATTTATCGTACAAATCACTAGTAACATAACAAAAAACAATGTAAATAAAATAAATACACAAACATTCTCCAAATTCTCTTTTAGATTCAACTTTGCGTTTTTTCAATATTTTTTCTACTTTCGTTTAGAATGTTTTCAGATTATTCTTTATAATTGTGTCTGTACTCTGCTTTTCTAGATTTTTATTAGATTTTTTATTAATTCTTTTCTATTCGTACATCTGAAATCTGGATTGTTAAGATTATTTTATAAATCCCTCTTTCGATTTGTTCTTCTCTAGATTCTTCTTTAGGATTATTTAGGGACTGTATTCAAAATTCTTTTATAATCACTTCTTCAACATTCTTCAAATCAAATTTTCTTATAGGTTCCACTTTGCGTCTTTCAAAAATTCTTCTAAGTAATTTCCTAGTCTCTACTCTTTTTTTCTTTTCTCTAATGTTTTTACATACTTCTTTTCTTTTAGTTTTTCTACATTGTAAAAATTCTTTTATAAGTACTTCTTCAACATTCTTCAAATCAAATTCTCTTATAGGTTCCACTTTGCGTCTTTCAAAAATTCTTCTATAGTTTCGTTTTTAAATTTTTCTTGATTCCCCTTTAGCATTGGTTGCACTCTTCTTTAGATTTGTATTAAGATTCTTCTCAAATTATTTTGTAAAGCCGTCGCTGGATCTGAAATCGGGACTTTTCTTTAGATTTTTTTTTTATAAATTCTTCTTTAAAGTAATTTCCTAGTCTCTACTCTTTTTTTCTTTTCTCTAATGTTTTTACATACTTCTTTTCTTTTACAGTTTTTCTACATTGTAAAAATTCTTTTATAAGTACTTCTTCAACATTCTTCATATCAAATTTTCTTATAGGTTCCACTTTGCGTCTTTCAAAAATTCTTCTATAGTTTCGTATTTAAATTTTTCTTGATTCCCCTTTAGCATTGTTTGCACTCTTCTTTAGATTTTTCTTAAGATTCTTATCAAATTATTTTGTAAAGCCGTCTCTGGATCTGAAATCGGGACTTTTCTTTAGATTTTTTTTATAAATTCTTCTTTAAAGTAATTTCCTAGTCTCTACTCTTTTTTTCTTTTCTCTAATGTTTTTACATACTTCTTTTCTTTTACAGTTTTTCTACATTGTAAAAATTCTTTTATAAGTACTTCTTCAACATTCTTCATATCAAATTTTCTTATAGGTTCCACTTTGCGTCTTTCAAAAATTCTTCTATAGTTTCGTATTTAAATTTTTCTTGATTCCCCTTTAGCATTGTTTACACTCTTCTTTAGATTTTTCTTAAGATTCTTATCAAATTATTTTGTAAAGCCGTCTCTGGATCTGAAATCGGGACTTTTCTTTAGATTTTTTTTATAAATTCTTCTTTAAAGTAATTTCCGAGTCTACTCTTTTTTATTTTCTCTAATGTTTTTACATACTTCTTTTCTTTTACATTTTTTCTACATTGTAAAAATTCTTTTATAAGTACTTCTTCAACATTCTTCAAATCAAATTCTCTTATAGATTCCACTTTGCGTCTATCAAAAATTCTTCTATAGTTTCGTTTTTACATTTTTCTTGATTACCCTTTAGAATTGTTGGCACTCTTCTCTAGATTTTTCTTAAGATTCTTCTCAAATTATTTTGTAAAGCCGTCTCTGGATCTGAAATCGGGACTCTTCTTAAGATTTTTTTTTATAAAATTTTCTTTAAAGTAATTTTCTAGTCTCTACTCATTTTTTTCTCTAATCTTTTCACACACTTCATTTCTTTTACATTTTTTCTACATTGTAAAAATTCTCTTTTCGATTCTACTCTGCGTCGTTTGAAAATTTCTCTAAATTTCGTTTAGAATTTTTCCACATTAATTTTTAGCATTATTTCTAGATTTTTTAAATTCTTAGCATTATTTCTAGATTTTTTTAAATTCTCTGATCGTTTTGAAAAGCCGTATCTATATCTGAAATCTGAACTCTTTAGATTTTTTAAATCCCTCTCCAGATTCTTCTATAAATTTTTCTCTACATGCTTCTTTCTTTACAATTGTTTTCTATGCCCTACTCAAATTTATTTTATAAACACTTTTTTACAGTCTCCAAATTGTCTTTCTAATAATTCTAGTCTGCGTCTTCTCAAAATTTTTCTCTAGATTTGCATCGAATTTTTCTGGATTATTCTTTAGCATTGTTTCTGTATTACTTACTCTTCTCTAATTTTTTCTTATTTAGATTCTTCTCTGATTCTTTTTTAAAGCCGTCAGTTGATCTGAAATCTGTACTCTTTATAAATTCTTTAGATTCCCTTATAAATTTGTCCCTAAATTGAATTATTTTGTAGACTTCTATTCAAAATTGTTCTGTGTGGAAGGTGTAGAATTTTTCTTGATTATTCCTTTGTATTGTTTCTGTATAAAATTTAACATTTTAAAAACAATTCTAAAAATGTATCCTTATGGTTTATCAGCAAAATATTTCGAATAATCCCAAACGCGTTTAAAGTTTTCAAAATTTTCTAAGAATTCACCAAAATTTCGAAAAATTCACCGGGTTGCAACATTGCATGCACAATTACCGGCACAGCACACGCATTGGAAATTGCCCACAATTCCTGCAAATCGCCGCATTTCCTGCAGCTACCCGCCAATGTCAAAGCAATGTGCATTTCCAAGAAGCTCCAGCAAAGCGCACCGCCATTCATCACAACTTGTTGCAGTGTTTGTTATCTATTTATGCAGACAAACAAATCAGGAGCTTCCTCGCGTGATACTCCTGCTGCAAGTTGAACAACTCGTAGCTCGTCGACTCAAGAATTGAAGATAATTATAAGCGAGCATTAGTATGATTCATCCATGAGTAAGTTGCTACTGTAACTGGACTGAGACTAGCTTGTTGCTTGGTGTTGGAGTTGGAAATCAGTTGGTGTTAGCCTTGTACAGTGTTTGGGTGTGATAAAAGTCGGCTCCAACTTGCTGTCGTCTATTAGACGATGGCGTAGGATAATGTGTTGGGAAGATTAATGGTAGATCGACAGGTGGATACAATGTACACCAAAATGAGCTCGAACAAGGCGCGAGGTATGCTACAACCATTAGAAATAGGGTGGCTATTGTGGAAATAACTATATGGAACATCAAACTGTTTAGATTGGAGTGGTTTTGTTATCTTGCAGGTTCTAGTCTTTAATTACTAAGCGGATAAGCCTCAGTGACATTAAAATTCAATGGCATCGATGCAATCACTCCACATTATTCATGCACAATCAGCCGATAAACGATTTTATAGCCATGTGTGTAGAATCTCTACGAACGGGATGTCCTTGCCTGTTTGTATTATTTACAAGGAACTTATCCAGTTATTAAGTTGATACTTTTTTGTATCGCCACGAAGACGAATTGCCATAATTTGTACAATTAAATTTTCCAATTCCATCTGACTCGTTAGGTGGTTTTAATTTGATCTTGTTAAATGTCGTTAGCACTTGTAGACATCAGGGTCATGTCGTTTTCACAATTTGCACCATTTTAATGGTACACAATATAAAAAGCAATGATTTAACTGTTACAAGATCGAAGAAAATCAAGCGCCTTTAATGAAGGTTGTCAGTTTATGTTTATCTTGTTTAAAAATAAATATTTTTTATTTAAATTTTATAACACCACATGTTTCCTATACCTATCAACTTTTAAATATTTCGTGTAATGGGTTTACGAAGTGATAAATTCTTTCAGCGTTTCGGGACTTGATTTGTTTTCCAGTTATCAGCTTGTGGAAAATTCACCCGTAGTGATAAAATGTTCCAAAATGAAAATTTAATTTTCCATGCACATTACAAAATCGCTCGAAGACCTTGGAATGACAATTTGGTTTCAAAAATAATGTGACCAGAATTAATCAATGTTTAGGAAATTTTTTCAAAACATTTTTTTAGAATCACGATTTGTATCAGAAAAGTGTTGAAACACTGATCAGCTTTTATTTTGTTCTTATATTCTGTGAGATTTATTTTACATATTGTCCACCGGCTGCGCATCCAAAAATGGTCAGAAATGAGATAATTTACACAAATCGGTTAATTTGACCCATTTTACCATTTACCCCTTGACAAAACCTGCAGAGATAGTTTATTGTGAGTTGTACTGGAGAGTGCTAGTGTTACCATTGCATTTTTTAGAAAACTTTAGTAATAATACTGATACAACTCAGAATCTGGTTTCATTTAATTTTGTCAGTTTGTCTAGGTTGCAAAATGGACATCTTAAAAGTGCTTGAAATGAGTTAAGACAATTTTTATATCTGACAAACATTATCCACTTTCGTCTATTCTTCTTGACTTAACCAAAGATTTGTCTCAGAAACCAGAAATCAGGGTTTAAAGTAGATAAATATGTACTATTTGCAAAAATCAACGCGATCAAAAGCTATTGTAGTCTAAGAACAATTATTATCACACTTTAATTCATCGCTAAAACTTCCTGTAGGTTTTGTTAGGATAATTTAAACACAGACATAGAAAAAGTTGTTTGGGTTTAATTTACATTCACCTGATGATATTTTAAAGCAAATAAAATATTTAACATTTTGTTAATCATGTCGATAACGAATGCCAAAGACACCACAAAAAAGATTGATAAAAAACTTTTGAAAAATTAAAAATGACTGTTTCTTTTTTTTCCACTGATTAATGTCAGTTTCTATTATTGTAACCAGCATTAATCGACTAACATATTTTTATCTCAAAAACCTTTGTATATCTTTTTTCATAAGACTTTTAAGTCTTGATGAAAACGTTTACCATTTGATCGCTTAAGTTTTCCAGGTTTTATGAGGATAATTTTACCACAAACAAAAGAAAAGTTGTTTGGGCTTAATCTACATTCACTTGACGATATCTTAAAGCAAATACAATGTTTAACAATTAGTTTATCACAAAAACAACGAATGCCAAACTAGACACCAGAAACAAATTTTCAAAACTTTTAGTGAATATATTAAAAAAACTAGACGTGATAGACAAATGTGACATATATTTTAGTTATCAGTGAGTAAGAAGAAAACAAAATCAGTATAAATTATCTCTTGGTAAAAGAAAAAAATTTTTTTTGTAAACTAGTGTTATTAATTTAATAATCTAAAACCATGCTTGCGACAAAATGCCTTATAAAATACGTAACCTAATAGACTATGTATTTTCTGTCTGATGGCTAAGAAATATCTTAATAATTATTGCCTCTATGGATTACTATTTTTGTGAAACTTTAAAACAGCATTCATGTTGTGTTATCTTTTTGATAAAACGTACATATTTTCATATAAAAAAGTACTGAAACACTGATGAGATCTCGTTTTGAAACTTTTAATCTGAAACACGTGTCGGCTATGAAACAATAAAGATTGAAACATCAAATTTTCTAAATTCGAATCGCTAAATACTGAACAGTGAAGAAATAGACAGCAATTATAACAAAATCTTTTGTTTTGAAAAATGTTGCAATTTTGTGACGGTGCTGTTGGTATTTTTCGATATTCTTATCTTTAAGTGTGATTTATTTTCCCTACTATTATCTAGCGCCAATTAGGTTTATTTTATTACTTTACCGGTAATTTATATAATTTACTTAGCCGGTTCTATAAATTACTGTTTTTTAAAATTAGTTTGCAAATTGCGTGTCATGTAGAGCAGCCACGCCAATTACATCAATTTTAATTAAATAAATATTTTGATTTGCTGTTAATTAACTCTGTGTAGGTTATAGGTGAGCATACCTCTCAGTTTGCGTAATACTTGTTTACCTACACGTTGTAGTTTTTCCACTCTGGAAACACATGTGACGATATTAGAAATTTCCCAACCCTTATCTCATCTAATAATTCTCATTTCCTCGATAACAGTAAATCGCTATCAATCATGATTGAGTTGAAATCCGTTTCAGGGGCGCCTACCGAGCTGATGCCGAGTATTATGGGCGCATTCGACGCAATCATTGAAAGCAACAAAACTGGAAACACACCAAGAAAATCGCCACAAGTTGGAAACTTCGCCAATCTTTCGCCCTGCGTTCAGAAGATTCTAGCCAACGTGCCCGACCAAGAGCTCAACAAACGCTTCAATTCGGAAGAAACCCTGGGACCAAGACGCGGCAACAGGACGTCGGTTTACAGATCACTGCGGTCGACGGAAAAGCACCTGAACCGAAGCAACGAATCGCTGGATATCATTTCACCAAATGTGCAAAAAATGATTTCGAATTTTCCCGATGCTGAGCTTGTTTTGCCCACCAGTGAGAGAAGTAAGCCTAGTCGAAACGGCTCGTTTTTGCACTCCAAGAGTGACGGGACGCCGAAAATTTCTGAAGACTTTTGCGATGGTAGCAAAACGAATGGTGCCAATAGTGAATGTGATAGTTTGAGTGTTGGGGAAGCAGACACTTGTGACAGTTTTAGTTCCAAACCGCTCGGGTCGTACTTGCACACCTCCCACGGGATTGCTTCCAGGACTCCAGCCGGGAGGAAAAACATGGGGAAGTACCTCCAGGTAACAAGATTAGCTCTGACTTCATCTATTGTTGGCTGAATGGTTATGTCATTAGAGTTTTGTTTATAAATGCATTGTTACAACAAAGACCAACAAATTGCAGAGGACGTTGTGATAAAGACTTCCTCACGAGGCTAAAGATAACATGTGCGATTGTCAGCTTATTTTTCATTTGTTATCTCAGAGGAACCAAATGCGTAGGCGTGTATGTAAATATTTTAGTATCATTAGCTGCAAATTTTCTTCTAATCATAGTGACGACAAAATCAACAGTACTTTAGTTGTGTAACTCATTTTGAAGGTAATTTTTTATGTGTCATTGTTTAACAGTGTTGGGAAAATAAAATCGACGGAAATTAGGCTCTAATTGAAAACACAAACTTCCTTTAATTTTTACTTGGCTACGTAAATAGAATCCAGTTCAAAATCTTTTGTAATAAAAATAATAATAAAAGCGCTACCATTTTGTAATAAAAATGCGTCATTTAACAACGTTATAAGATTATTCATTTTTAGAACCGTTTTTTAAATCTTGTTCTTATTCATTATTTTTGAGTTTCTGTGCTCATTTTCATTTCGATTGAGAAACACCGTTTGAAAAATAGTTATTCCCAGTGGGATGCTTGTCGAAGGCTTCATGCATGAATCAATTTTCCTCCTTTGCATTTAAAAAGGTGAATGGTTTTAACAGCCCAATTCCACCGAAGGATGTAGCACGAAACTTAATTATTTATTCAAAAAGTAACAAAATTGTAAAACGTCACTCGTTTCAAGTAATGTGAAAATAATTACGAGTTTGAGTCATCGGAAGAAGCAATAAAAGTCCTCAAAGGTTTTAAATTGCAAGACTTTCATGCACACACCTATAAATTAATTTTCCACGTTAAGTGAATATTTCAGAGTTTATCAAGCGTGTGTTTGCGTGAATACACAATGCAATCAATAAATTAAGAACAAAAGGTTGTTACTATGCTTCATAGTCGAAACGGAAATGGTGTACTGACTTTAATCGTTAAAAAAATAATTTCTGCAATAGGGTTAGCACTTTCCTTTCCCATGGGTTCTGCACTTGCGAAAACCAATATTTCACGTTGCTTCGCATAAAGCCCGGCATCTGATTGGGCCCATAAAAGGAATAATTTGGAGATGATCGCGGCAAAAATGATCAGGCTATTTAAGGAAATGCGAAAGGTGCTCCTCCTATAGCACACCGTTACTTAAATTACTTCATACCGAACATCAAACATCATTAGCGGTATTCTTAAGAACTGAAAAAATGTATACACAATGGTCCTAGATGTTATCACTGGAGAAGCAACCATCAAAGAACAATTTGTCTTTTCTCAAGTCTAAAGACGAAATTTTCTCATTTTCACATCTAATAACAATGAGCCAAGTTGAAGCCTGACTTAATTGTTTTAGTAAATGGCTATTTAACGAGGTTAGGGGCAAATTTCCTGTCTTGCATGAATCAACGTGAGTCAGTGTAATTTTATTGATTTAAATTTGTTCACCGGTACAATATTTTCTAATCTTCATATTTTTTCCAAGAAAGGCGATAAGAGTATTTGTTCAGGACTTTATTGCGTAACAAAATGCACTATTTAAATATTCACAAGATAAATGTGTGTTAAAATGTGATATTAGTTCAGCTGCATTGAGGAAAGCGTAGAGAATCTCTAATTGTAACATGTAGGATAGATAATGAACCTGTACGTATTTGCTTGCTGTTCGCATTCCATTGTTAATCTAACGCAGTCACGGGTTTGGATAGGGAAATTTTTTGAATAAATTTGATTTCGTTCACATTCACCGTGAAAATTTGCCCCTTCGCTCATAAACGTTCTTTTATTGCAATCGAGCGATGAGAGTTGAGTATTTTATTTCTTTCACCGTTTTATGTCTCCCATTTAAAGCACTTGTTGCTATTTTGGCACAACTCATATCGACACCAAATTTAATAATATTCACGTCTCTTCGCACATATTTAGCTCTTTTTATAGCTGTGTTATTGTGTTGGTCGTGCCATGTTAAGTAACTGTTATTTAGAATATTTCTTTCATACATACATAATTACAAATTGTTAAATGTACTGCTGTTTGTTGTGCTAATCATCAAAAATTCTTGATGAAAAGGATATTCAAACTAATTATTTTAAGCATTTGTTGTTAGTGTTTTAATCGAAAAAAGTGATTACCCTAGTTTTAGACAGTCCTAATCGTTGACTGAGCGCTGTTCCAGCAAACTGCTTGCAGTTTCGAACACATGCAAAAGGACGAATAAAATTAGCCTGGAGTGTTGTTGAAACAAACTTTTTGCAGGTTCCGAGTGAGACAAGTGTGGGCACAAGCAGTACAACGTCGTCTGAAGTTTCGCGCCCTGTCTCGCTCACAAGCTTAGGGTCGTGTTCTTCTAGTGGTAGCAGTGGCCCCCATCAGCCTAGTTCGGCATACCTCGCCTCTGCTGAAAGTCTGGACAGCGACCCCGAACCCACCGGAAGCCAAGGTTAGTGAAAAAATCCGGATTGGTGTGTGGTGAATGGCAATGAAATCATCCGGACAATTCTGAGTACCGCGCTGATTCTTTGAAAGATATTGTTCTTCATGAAACGAGGGAAGTTGCACTTTATAGTCCGGATGGGGTATCTTTCAGCAACATCATCGTCAAATGTAATTAAATTATTCTTAGTACAACGGCTTGCGTGTGACGCCAAAGGTTCCATTAAATTAGCATGCAAGGAGAAGATAATGCAGAAACTTGCCATAAACATTGTATCCTGAAGCTGTCTAAGGACTAGACTTTATCAGGATAAATGCAGAGCCAGTCACTAACGTATCCGTGCTTTAACGTAGTGCATTTGTTTGAGTGGTGAAATTTTCTTACATTTGGCCTATATTTAGATCTGCTTGGGAGGAAGTAGTTGAAAGGTACCAATTTATTAACACTGCGCTTTCAACACAAAACTTCAAAACAAGTGCACGTCACCGAGAATTTGTCCAATCTCATTACATCAATCAAGATTTTTTATTCAGTATGCAGTAAACAATGAATTAATTATAGGATAACTGCTTCATTAATTTGCCGATCAAAGCATTTTGCGTAAGAGATCCGTAATTAATTTGCAATTATGGATTAAGTTGTTGGCTTTGATTAAAAGGTTTAAAACTCAATACCTACCTACACTCGTGTTTGCATTTTCATTATTAATTTAATAATTACACTAAAGCAATATAGTTTATGAATAGGGAATTAATAAGTTTTTGAAGAAGCACTCAGTTGATATGAGGGCAATTGAGAAAGAGCTCTATCAAGCTATGAAAGAGGACTCACAGACGTTAAACAAATAGTCATTTTTCAAGATATCATCCATCAAATTTTTAACTTCGTGAAAGAAAACCTAAATAGTTAGCAAAAGCAGCAATTGTTTTTTCATTTGATCAAAGTGTTTTCTTGCACAAATTAATTAAGTTAACTCTTGTGTTGTATGTTCATTATTACCAAGAGGATTTACGACACACTTACTCGCTGAAAATCTGGATATAATCGTGAAAATTGGCCAATTCCATTTTTTTTAATGGAAAAAGGTTCATCAAACCGAATTTAGGTTTCAACTAGGATTAGATAATTCCAGTTCATAAAAAATACTGTAATAGTATATTACGATACGAGTTTTATAAGACGCATTTTGTCGCACGCACGGAATTAGGGCACGACGAGCGCAGCGAGGAGTGCCATAATGGAGTAAGTGCGACAAAATGCCTTATAAACGAGATATCATACACTATTTTTTCTACTTTGCACCTTTTTTAACAAAAAAAATCAATTTCGAAATTTAGGGAATTTTGTGGCAGTTGACAGCATTTGCGTGGATCATGAAATTAAATTAATAATTTGGATCGTCATTAGTTTATTCGTAAAATGTATTCTGAAAGTGTCCAAGATGTTTTGCAATCTATCTGCCCCTCAACGAATACGGGCTTTTGTGGCAAATACGCGGAATTTGAACATTGGCCTAAGGAGAATGGGATCTCAAATTACTCACTTGCACTGGCTTGAAGTCATGTTTGTACACTACTCGAAAGGTGTTCGAAGGGACTACGTATCAGGGTTGGTACAAAAGCCTCTAAAGGTTCGAAATTGATTCATTTGATAAATTATCACTTGAAACAGGTGACGATTGACACTGACACTTCTCTCAGATAATTGTCAAAAAACTAGGTTGCCATCATTTTCCAACTAAATTACCCTGGTTTTTAGTGTAATTATTATAGCACTCTGTTGGATATTACGAAACCCAAATGGCGTATCGTAATGACCTCAGTACAAAACAAAAGTAGAAAAAAAAATAAACTAAACTTGAATTAATATAATTAATTGAAAATAAAGAAAGTAAATGAAAATACTGAAATTCAGCTTGTGAACGAGTTTCTTAGTTCAAAAAAATGCTTAAACATTCAACAGATGCACAACAACCGCCTAAATACATATGACAGTTGGAATTCTTCAGTCCATTTGGTTTTTGCTTTTCCAAAATACAGTAAATCCGGATGATTTTAGGATTTTTGTAAAAAAAAGGATATTAGGTACACTACGAATATATTATTCTATAAGTTGCTTCCTTCTAAATTCACCGCCGACCACTGAATTAAACGGTTGATAATAAATTATACTTTATGTTGAGTCAATGAATTAAGGAATTTTTTAAGTACGTTTCATTAAAAAATAGACGGAAGGAGAAGAAATTATGTTAGAAAGATTCGGTTTAGTTTTAGCAGTGGAACACTCGAATTATGCAAAAATGCCAACCACAAATACGAAAAATGTCTCGTTCCTAATGGTGCTATTGTCAGAGTATTGATAAACCGTCACCAAATTGCCCCAAACAAGGCTAAACGAGCACTTACCGTGCAACCCTGTTACAGGTTCGGCAGACAGTGGCATTGCAGAGCAGCCAACAATGAGTCCAGAGGCTCGAGTTCTGCAGGAAGTGTTAGATACAGAAACCGTATACGTCGCCGACCTCAACGAGGTCATCCAGGTATGTCTATCACATACTAATAAATGTTTTCGCCATCGCGAACACTCTTGCATGACACAATAAATCAAGAAGTGACGTCATTCATGTCGCTTGTTGTATAAGAAGCATGCAACATTATCATTGAAGCCTTTAATTATTTGTAAGAAGTTGTGCGTCTATTTGCGCAAATTGTTGGTTTCCGTTTTGTTAATATTGAGGAGTCATCGGTGGCGTATGAGTAATTCGAATAAGTTAATAAATAATTCCTGCCAATTGATTCCCTGAAACAACTAACGTGTCACGTTTATAACTGTACCGCAATTTGTTTAGATTTATTTTTAGCTAAATTATCGTCTTCTCTTAAACATTTAAAACGGTTATTATTACACGGAAGGTGTCTTCAGGGTATAAACTCGTTTCGAGAAATTTCAACAATTTCAAGTGCCTGTTCAAAAACATGAATTGTTTAATTC
This sequence comes from Tribolium freemani, assembly GCA_939628115.1. Lineage (NCBI taxonomy): Eukaryota > Metazoa > Arthropoda > Insecta > Coleoptera > Tenebrionidae > Tribolium > Tribolium freemani. The sequence continues at coordinate 8,658,905 of OW626785.1, read as the reverse complement.
AGTTACTTGACGCAGTCTGGTGTTGCTGATAATTGCTATTTCCTAAAGTATTGCAAAATCTTTATCGTCCTATTAGTCAGCTTTTAAAATGTTTTTTGTCTCCTGGGAGCGATGTTGAAATGAAACTCATCTTTTACTAGAGATAGATAGTTGAATTAACTTAGTCGCCCTATTTGATTCTACCTATCGATAACACTTGCTTTTATGTTGTTTGTTATTTATCAAAATACAATGTAAAAAACAATCCATATTGTCTACTGGTTTTAATCTTTCTCGGTCCAAAGTCAATTTGAAAGAAAAATGATTTTTTCATTACCAGCATTCATCAGCTTATGTAAGGTCAGTCCAGCTATAAAATCTCGAAACTTTATAGTGGATCGTTAAAATCTCATTATCTAACACATCCATTTATCTATTAAAAATGAAAATGTGCACTATACAAGTCATCCTAAGTAAACATCAATCATTTATCCCGCCACATCTCGTTTTCGTTCCCTGCTGGTAATTATTCCTTACATTTTACATCATAATCATCATTCCAATTATCTACTGCAAATAAACAATTTTCGAGCCACGACCTTCCAGACAATTAAAAAATTACTGATTTTTTGTCTGTCTATATTAAGACTGGAACCCGTCGCGATACAACAGATAAGAGCGGAAAAATTCCTAATAAGCGACCATGTTTGTGCTTTAAATTTATTACAAGACTAAATAAATTACTGCTTGTAAGCGATAAGAGTGTTGTCACACATGAATCAGATTTTTTAGCTGTAGATAATGGCCGGAGCCGACGGGGATGACAAATAGCATTACTATCTCTTATTGTTAAGGACTTTGCGGTTTCGAAAATTTGATCGAGTCATTATGAATGTTTATTTAGTAGTTTAACATTTCATCGCGGGTCAAGTTTAAATAAACAAGCTCCACAGCAATGATAACAATAAAATCGACGAAAATAGGCGCGGCTATTTCACACAGTATTTCATACAGACAAATAAACAAAATTATTTTCACGATGCTATTCTCAGATGTAGAAACAAAGTACTGTTCAATAAATAGAACTATACTGTTAGAAACCGGCCTTGACTGTGTCTTCCGGAGATTCAAAACATGCCAATGACTCATACAAATCCTGGGTTCGATCTCCTGCTGCCATTCTTCTTTATTAGAGAGTTATTACGCAATCTTTGTCCATTAAAAGAACCGCATCTGAGATTTCTCCTCCAGCGAATGGTTTTTCACTTAGCGTCTTCATTAAGGCCGTGTGGCTTTATGGCTTTTTGATAGAATAAAAGTTAAGAAAAACGTTTGAACACGCCTCACATGTGATACCTAATAAGTCAACTTCCTGTGGACATTACGAGTTTCCATTTTTGCCACAATGGCCTTTTCTTCTAGTTTTTCTAGTCGTAAAAAGCATGTTGTGTTGTAGGGATATTTGGTGCCTTGGAAAGAAGATCCCGACTGTTTGCTCTGCGAACATTTACCTCACCTATTCAGCAACTTGGAAGAGATTTATAGATTCAACAGGTCGTTCCTTGATCAGCTTCGTGACGCTGATTTCAATCCGACAAAAATCGCAAACGTCTTCATTCAAAACGATTCTGGTTTCGCCGTTTACAACGAATATTGCACCAACTATCCTCGCACAATGGAAGTACTAAGCGAATTGACGCGTGTTGAAAAGATGGCCTCTTTATTTCGCGAGAAGCAAATGGCTCTAAGTCACGCTTTGCCTTTAGGCTCGTATTTACTCAAACCAGTCCAAAGAATACTTAAATACCACCTTTTGCTGCAGGTTTGAATGCGTTTTCCCCTTGGAAGGGGTGCGTTTTAATTGGATTTTTTGCAGAGGCTTTCAAAGCAATGTGATCCGGACCATAAACCGGCAGTGGACTTGGCTTTAGCCACAATGACTGCAGTCGCGTCCAGTATTAACTCGATGAAAAGAAAACACGAACACGCAGTTAGGGTGCATGAAATACAGTCGCAGCTTTATGGATGGATTGGGCCAGACCTCACAACTCTTGGCGAACTGATCGCAGAGGGAACTTTCAGGGTTAATGGGGCAAGAGGTAGAAGGCATGTTTTTCTTTTTGATAAGGTTTTGCTCATGACCAAGAATAAGCAAGATGGTGCTCTAGCCTACAAGTCGCACATTGAGGTAGGTTGTTTTTGATGTTCATGTTCCATCATAGAAATTGATTGGTACGCGAAGGGAGTTTTCTGAAAGTTTTAAATCTTCTGAAAATGTGGTATACGTAGGATGAGCCACAGAATTCATTGGAACAAATCGTTTTGGTCTCTGACTTTTAGTTTTTGAGTTATGAATTTTTTAATGAATAACCCGGCACATCCACCATTTTTCAAGCTTAAATAAGCTTTTTAAAGAAGTTCTCGAGTAAGATAGTGTAGTAAAAAAGCTGGTGTAATACGCAAAATGGCCGGAAAATTTACTGGAACAAACCGTTTGGCTCTACGATTTTTGGTGTTTGAGATATGAATTATTTTGTTAAAGAAGTAAGAATTCCTCTGTTCCTTAATTTCAGGCAAAAAATTTCAAAATTTTAAACTAGTATTATTCGTTTACAAGATAAATTGTGAAACTATTTAAAAATTCTCAATTTCTTTGAAACTTTCTGTTTCTTTTATAGTGAATTTCAGACTGACTGAAAACTTTCCGTCTCCTTTCAAAAATCGGGCTTGTCTTATTTCAGCTTAATTAAAGGGAGAATTGAAAATAAATTTCAGCAAATAAACAACAAATACTTTGCACAAGCAAACAATTTTTTCAGAAAAATATTGTTTGGTTCTCTTAAAACTGCAATATGTATTGATGCTCATGAAAACATGCAGAGAATTTTGAATTAATATAAATTCATGTCGTTTTTTTTTTGAAAATATAAAAGAATCCATTGATGGTGTGTTGAAGAAATGGTGATAGTGAATACCATGCGATCGATCATTTGAATTTATAATTAAAGTAGGCGGTTTTGTGTCTTTGTAATTCAAAAACTTAGGCAAATTTAGGGAAAAAATGTATTCTTATTGAATATTACCGTTTCAAACATTATTATTTGACTCTTCAGCTTGATTAATTATCACAATCGGCGTTCTCATCCAAGTTAAAAAACTGAGAAAGCCTACTCTAATCATAAATTTAAATGATCGCATAGTACAATTAAAAAGCAATATACAGGGTGCTCAAAAAGTGGTGCACCAACTCAGTGGTACGTTATTGAGAAACATGTATAGACTGATCCAGAAATACTGAGTCTGTTGGCAACAGATTTGAAAGTATTTTTGTTCGTAATTTGCAACCGAATCCGATTTTTTTTGACAATTATTTGACGTACAACCCCACAAGATTGTTGAATTGTTGTTAACTGAAAGCGTACTCCATTAGTATCCTTTAAAATTTAACTCCAGTGTTGCCAACAGACTCAGTATTTCTGGATCAGTCTGTAGATTACGGGAAAAATCTTAAAAAAATTCCTAGTCATATTTTAAAAATCTGGAGCTTCAAACTTATTGTGTTAACTTCTTCAGTTTTCGTTATTTTTTAATGTTTTTATGTGTCACATTAAGTAATCGTTAACTAACAAAACGATGAATAATTATTTTTAAATCTACTATCAGACTTTAGCAGTTTTTTGAATTAAAAAAAATTAAAATTCATCAAAAAAATTACAATTTGTAGACGTGCCAACACTGGGAAATATTTCCTAGCAAATAATAATAATTCAAAATTAATTTATTTTTATTGTTGATTAAATTCTATTGTGATCACGACTGTTAGACAACGTTGCCACATTTCATTTATTTAAAATTTGTTATTTATCAATAATTTTAATACAAAGAATTTTTTTACTATTTTTACCCTTATACGTAAGCAGTTCCTCTACCACACACCATTGAGTTGGTGCGCCACTGTTTGAGCACCCGGTACATAGGTAAACAAAATATTAGGAGCTGTGAATGAAGGAAGACAAAGACAACGGAAAATAATACAAGAAACATTAAAAACGAAAAAATGTTTAAATAACAAATGGTGGATTATAAAATCATATGAAAACTTTAAATAAACAAACATGCAATTTTCTTTCTTCTTTTTTATTGAATGAGAATACTTATAGAGCTGAGTAAATTGGATAAGAGCACACCTGGGCGGAGCCTAATTGCGCACAAGTGTAAGAGGGGACAGGGAGCAGTGGCGTAACAAAATGTGTCAGTAGATTGTTTAAGAGAGAATTGCTTGTAAATAATAAATTCCACTGCCAACATTACAGTACACTTGCAACTGCTCCAAATGAGCTTTCAAATGATGTCTTGCTTTTAGTTCTTTGTGAAATCTTGCGATAATAAAGCACATCTGCACGCCACTGCTTTAAAAACTCCCCTGTTTTTTATAATGGACTCGTCCGAGACGCGTTTTGGACATCTACGCATACACGCCCAGGTGTGTGCTTCTGTCATTTGACAGTCTCTATCACAACAAATATTAAATAGTAACGATTGAAGTAAAAAAGAGAAACGTTCCCTTTTAGTTTTCTTCTTGCTTTTGCTAGGTCCTCTCATATTAAAGGATGTATTTCTTAAAATAACTTTATATTTAAATCTTTATAAAAAAAGAACACTTTAATTTGCACTTCAGGGGGTGTATTCTTCAATTTCGAGTGGTACATCTCTTAAGTTCTTAAGCTCTTTATTAGATACATAGTGGTATTACTGATAATAATAAATTATCAGTATATTTTTTTATTTAATAAAATAAATTTATTAGGCAGGCACTTTTGTTATTTCTATTGTTGTGTTTTTACTTAAACACTGTAACAAAACCAGAACGAAATGGGAAAAACTAGACGGTCTTTTTAAAACAAACATCTCGCAGAACAAAGAAAAATTCCAGAATGTGTCCCGATAATCTAAAACAAGTGCTCACTTAAAACTTTTCCGAGCTTTTCTAAAAACTCTACATCATTTTCTAGTTTATTAATGACTAACCCATTTGTTGAGGAAATCATAGATTTCTTGCTTTATACAGTTCCAGTTTTGTATTTTGAGGGTAAATTTTTAAAAATTAATAAAACAGAAATTTTGTGTGTTAATTGTACCAATCAATTCTAGTCGTCTTTGAGGTCAAAAATTAATCGGATCTTCCTTAGTGCTCAAATTTGATGCTTGTGGAGCAAGTAAGGGGCGAACCGCTGTCATTCCAAGTTTTGCCTTTTGATAACCCCAGGTTGCAATGCACTCTTCGGGCGAGATCGCCCCAGAATAAACGAGAGTGGACTCTACAAATCAAAAGAGTCATTTTAGAAAATTACAGTGCGGTTATACCAAACCATGCCCGCCAACTGGTCATGCAACTCGGACAAGACGTTCAAGAAACAGGTCAGTGCACAATTACCTCAAATAAAACCGATTTCAAGCCCGACTTTTGCAGAAGATACCACAGAGAAGTGGTCACCTTTGAACAAAAATTCGACCCCTCATTACCTCGAACGCAGATCAAGAGTTAGAAAATCGCGGGATTTGTCAAACCGCCGCGCGTCGTCTCAAGACAGAGCTTTCCCTTCTTTGGGCAGCTGGAGAAGAAAATCGGAGCCCAGCATGGGCATGATCCCGCAATACACCGCCAAAACGATCCCCAAGAAGATTTCAAAAATCAAAAAAGCCAAAGAAAGTGGTGCTAAATTCTACACGGACTTGTCCGATTCTGAAAACTACGACGTGATTGGGGAATCGAACGAAAGTTTGGCGGTTTCGCCTAGTGTTGATACTCCAGACCGTTGCGAAAATAGCAATGAAGAGCCCCCGAAGAGCACCAACCTGGAGAAGATCGTCACAGATTTGCTGATGCAAAATGAAGAGTTTCATAAAGCTCTGAATCGGCAGAGAAGAACGCGGGCCAGTGAACCCGAACCGCCGACATGGTTTGAGGACGAAGCTAGACTGAAGTTACCCAGTAAGGCGGATTCTTTGCCCAGATCTTTCCAACTCAATGATCAAATCGACGACGATAAAAACAAAAACCAATATCACGTTTTGGATGAGTCATTGAAAGAGAATCCCGACCCTGATGAGCAACACGAAAAGTAAGTTGCAACGTAATTCACAATGAAACGAGAGTCAAAGTCATTCAGTTCCTCATTTCATTATCAATTTTTTGTCTACAGATAATCATACTTAGTGATGATGAGCGTTAGACATCCGTAATTTTTTTGTCATTGTTTATTTCATGTTAAGCTTTTAGGACTCAGATTTTCATGGGAAACACTGAGAAAAAATATAAAGAATTAACAGAATTAATAATTTGCGCTCCTCTCCAAAATTTGCAAAACACAGCGAAAACTGATAAATATACAAAAAATAAAACGAAAAGCGTTAGGAAATTATTGTTTTTTTAAATATTCAAACAACATATATCAACTTTGAATTCAGGGATCGACTTAGTTCCAACGTCTAGAATCTCCAGTTTGTTTTCGGGAAACGAAAAAGCCTGTCATTTGTTAACAAACTTTTTTTCAATACTTAAATATTTAGTTAACACTAACATTTAGAGAAATTTTATTCAATTCAATTTAAAGGTAAAAAAGTGTTAAAAAAAACCTAACTCAGGTTAATACTAGGTGATTCTTAAATAGACCGACAAAATTTTACCACAGCTTTTCAAAGACAAGCGGAAACGATCTGCACCATGTTTACGTTTTTATTTCGTAGGGGTAGAAATCCCTTAATCCGTGCCACTTACGACGCTCATGAGTTCAAATTAATTGTATTGGAAAAAATTTGCTCGTTTTCATCATGAATATCGATAATAAACAGTGATCATTGTTGCATTGATCAAGTACATTGTCATCAGATGATTATCATGCTTTCCACTAAGTTTGCTAATACTTTTTACGAACACATCAGTGGTGTACACTTTATCTCTAACACAACTTTAAAAATTTTTATTTCAAAAACAGTCGTGAAAAGAATTTTTTTACTATTTTTCCCAGCATCTACTCATTTCAGACTACCATGGATAGAATTTTGTCGGTCTATTTAAGAATCACGCTGTATATGTATACAAATTTCTAGAACTGCTTTATCAAAAGCATAACGAGGAAAAGATCTTTTCTAATAACAACTGGAGATTGAATATTTTGTTTTAATTTACAGTTGCAATGATTTGGAAGTAATAAAACTAATAGAAAATGTACACTTTAGAACTAACGGCGATTTTTTACATAAACAGAGAACGTTACTTGGGAATGATTGTTCAAAAGGGAACTGTTCAATAATGTGTTCAAATAAAAACAAGTGAAATTGAATTTTTAAGGAAAATAATAAACATATTGGCTTGTTTACAAATGTGTCTTGGTTCTAAATTAATTTTTACTTCATAGATGAGCTATTATCCCACTTTAAAAATTTGTATCATAAGTTAAAAAATTGAATAGATTTATTATTTATTAAAAAAACAACTTTGAAATTGCAGGAATAAAATAGTTACATAAGTAATTCATCAATTTGCCAATCATAAATTAAAAAAAAAACAGAAATAGAGGTTGTGTCATTTTACTTTTAAACGACACACAATTTACTTTTCGAATTCATGCGATTTGTAGCTAAAGCGATGCCAAAGTTAGGATGGCGTTTGAACGTTAATTTTTTTTTTAATAAAACTATTTAATTTAAAAACTGCCCACTAAATTTTTTTAGAAAGATGAAAAAAAATTAAGGTCCGTTCCGTCCCATATATTTTACAAAACGCTGCGAAAAAAGAGATACAAGAAAAATGTAAAAAAAGTTGTATAGAATAAAAAAATCTCGGTGGATGAGTTCCACAAACAATTTAAACAAAAACAGTTGAACAGTTTTGAAAAATATTGGGCAAACTGGTAAAAGTTTGATTTTTTAAATATATTTTTGATAAGTTTTTTGCATTACCTTTATTTCTTACTATTCAAAATTTAATATACTACCTGTCTGCTCTTACTAAAATTTAATTTTTTTGTTTGCCTTGTGCTCACTGTTATTTGAATTACGGCTTCTGCTCGAGATTTTTCAAAGCGAGAATGTTTGAGAAATTCTAGACGAACAAAAAGACGAAAAAAAGACTATTTTAGAGAATTTGAGAAATCGAGCTAATAAGCTAATCTACAGGTTGAATTAGACACTTGTGTAAATATTGTAAGGAGTGATAGTAGAACTCAAAATAAATCAAAAATTTGCTTTATCAGAATGTTTGTAGTTTCTGATATTGATATACCTTTTGAACAATGCACCCAAAAGACGTAAACATTTTTATATTGCAGTTTTTGAGAATTTTTTCGGCGCAAAAACAGAAATGATAAACATTAGAATAAGGCAAGTTGTTGAGTTATTTTAACTTCTTTTGACAAATACTATCATCATTGATGTTTTCAAATATGTGCACAAGTAGCAAATTCATCCCGCATTTTGAATATTTTCACTTTGATTTATATACGTATTTTAAAAGTTCAAAATCAAATTGAAGAACCAAATAATAAAATTTCGAATAGTAATATTTAATTAGAATACGTGGTTTCCTTCAGTTTGCTCAGTTTATCAATCACAAATAAAAAACCTGTTCTAATTATAAATTCAAATGATGGCATGGTATTTAATAATGCTCTATCTGTATTTTTTTGTTTCTTTTGTAATCACCTTTATTTAAATATACGTTTAAATAGTATTTTTAGTATTTTCACTACGAGACTAATTATTGATTTTTGTTTGAAATGTTTGCAGTGATCTCGCGTCTCAACTCGATGACAACGAATATCCGGAACACAAAATATACCGCAAGACTGCCATTCGCTTCAGTTTGCTGCAACGAATTCGGACGCTCATGTCGGAGGAGGAAAAGCGCACCACAAAGTACCCTTTACACAAGCAAGGCTCAAAAAGCATGGGCGAGAAAATCGCACATCCCGATTACGCCGACCCGCAGAAACTTTTCAACTCGTGCAGTTCAAGCCACTTGAACATCGAGCTGTCGGAATGCGAAATGATGAAGGAACCGGAACGCCTAGACATGACAATAAGTGAAAAAGAAGTACTTAACGAATTCGAGAAGCGCCTTAATAATAGTACAAAACTTGTACCAGACACGGGCCAAGATGAGTTAAATGGTTCTAGTCAAAGCGAGTTGCTAGAACAAGAAAATATCAATTCTAGTCAAAATTCGGATAGTTATTATGAGAGCATACTCGAGAAGAGTCTAGTTGAGGAGTATACGAAAGACGAGAATGGGCGACTAGTTGCCAAACAGGATAGCTTCAAAGGTAACGAGAACTGTTTCTACGTCCAGAAATTCAGACTTTCGGAAAAAGAAAAAACACTAAGGGAAGTGAATGGCAATAGCAAAAGTGCAATCAAAAGGCCAAACAAAGCTCCTCCGCCTATTCCCGTCAAACCGAGCCGATTGGTTATCAGTACAAAGAACATTTCAAACGTAATAATGTCGACTGAGACAATAAAGTCTGGTGCAACCAATATTCAGAAAATTTACATAGATCAAAGCAATGCTAAAGCTGATATAAATCACGAAACGAGAAATGTTAATGTCAGTGAGAAGAGTTGGGTGAAGGCAATGGTCGGACGATTCGAATGACATTTCAGAAATTCATAATCAAACTCTCTCCCATGTGCTATATGTGGCTGTTCTAGTTTTATCCTTGTTCGTTTGATGAGTGTGTTTATCATGGTTGATAAAATATTTATTTTTAAATACAAGAAACAGAAGAAATTATTGTACAGTTTTAACTACATAGTTAAAAATGTAAGCATATTAATTACGTATTTACCATAGTAAATTAAACGTGCCAAATGGGTCCTTATTTTCAGGACCTTTTAAATTATTATTTGTTAAAGGTAGCACTAATTTTGTAAAAATATCAATAAATACTTTAAATCTTTATTTTTCGTTTTATTACAAAAGTTACGGCTGCATTCGCAGAGCACCATCCAAACGAATGGTCTCTCCATTCAACATCGGATTTTCGATGATACACTGCACTAAATGGGCAAACTCTGCTGGGTCGCCCAACCTTGAGGGAAAAGGTACAGACTTTTCCAGAAACTTCACAACTTTGTCAGGCAACGCCGAAAATAACGGTGTTCTAAACAGGCCTGAAATTGTTTGTTGGAAAAAATAGCAAAGAGGGAATTAATTACCAGGAGCTATGGTCACAACTCTTATTGCCTGACTTGCCAAATCCCTAGCTATGGGTAAAGTCATTCCTACGATAGCCCCCTTACTTGCAGAGTAAGCCGCTTGTCCCATTTGTCCCTCATAAGCAGCCACACTTGCTGTGTTAATGACCACTCCACGTTCCCCCCTTTCATTTGGCTGATTTTCGCCAATAAGTCCCACTGCTAATCTAATTACGTTAAACGTGCCAATGGTGTTTATCTATAAAAATACGTTTCCGTTTCCACTTGGAAATATACGTAACATACATTTATAACTTTGGCAAAATCCTCCAAACTGTGCGCTGTCTTTTTGTTGAAATTGTACGTTTTGAAAGCAACGCCAATTCCAGCACAGTTCACAACATTGTCGAGCTTTCCGAATTTTTGCTTGGCTAAATCTAAGGCTGATTGGACGTCGCTTTCAGAAGTTACCTAAATGAATATTGATAATTTTTAAGTCGTATCAGGATATGTGCTTACATTAACAGGGGCGAATAAAACTTTGTCTTCGCCAAGCGTTTTTGCAACTTCTTGGCCCTTTGAAGACTGCAAGTCGCACAGAATGACACGACTTCCTTGTTGCACGAGCCTTTCGACTGTTGCTTTTCCCAGCCCGGATGCGCCCCCAGTTACCAAAGTCACCGCGTTCTACAAATAAAAAAAATACTCTTAGAACCTATAATAATACACAACATATAAATTTATAATTTTTTAACGGTAAAAATATAATAACTGTGGTAGTAATTTTAAGTGTATATCAAGTTTACTAACCGGACTGATGATCACTATGGAGAATGTGGTTGTTGATAATGAATTTAGACATTATAATTGTATAGCGTTTATTTATTTAATTTCTTTATTTTTTCAATTCAAAATTTTACAATTATAATGTCTAATTTTTTATCAACAACAACATTCTCCATAGTGATCATCAATCCGGTTAGTAAACTTGATATACACTTAAAATTACTACCACAATTCGGCCAACCTGACTGTTGATCGACCTCGATCAAAATTCATAAAAAGCACAATGTTTACATCAATTTTCTTAAGCACAACTAAATTCTCATAATGCCCATCAACATTCCTAAATTGAACTAAGTTCACATAAGACATAAGACATAATTGAACCACCAAGTTCACATAAGACAAATTGAACTACCATGTTCACACATTGAACCACCATGTTCACATATTGAACCACCATGTTCACATATTGAACCACCATGTTCACATATTGAACCACCATGTTCACATATTGAACCACACCATGTTCACATATTGAACCACCAAGTTCACATAAGACATAAATATTCATAAACTGAACCTAGTTCACATAAGGATTCATAAGCATTTACAAACATTATGAAAATCTAGCTGCAATAATTAATAAAGACGTTGAAGAAGGGGTTCCGGGTGAATTTTCCGGCGACATCCTCGTTGTCTTCGGAGCTTCTTCGCCATTAATTTCAATTTTGTACATTAGAACAGTTCAAAAATTCAATCAAAAGTTACACATTAATTTTGACAGTTTGGATTAAGATTACTTCATGATTACTTGTTGATTCTCCATTCTATGTTCTCCATCGTACATCCAGGCATATAATTTCTTCAGTTCCGCACATAAGTTCTTCAGGCACTGCTCACGATTCCTTTACCACTGCACATGGAATCCTTTACCCCTGCACATGGAATCCTTTAACCCACACCTGATTATAATAGACTTTATTAATTTAATTTCTTTATTTTTTTTATTTAAAATTTTACAATTATAATGTCTAATTTTTTATCAACAACAACATTCTCCATAGTGATCATCAGTCCGGTTAGTAAACTTGATATACACTTAAAATTACTACCACAATTGTAAAATTTTAAATTGAGAAAATAAAGAAATTAAATTAATAAACTCTATAATAATCAAGTGTGGGGTAAAGGATTCCATGTGCAGGGGTAGAGGATTCCATGTGCAGTGGTAAAGGATTCCATGTGCAGGGGTAAAGGATTCCATGTGTAGTGGTAAAGGATTTCATGTGCAGTGGTAAAGGAATTGTGAGCAGTGCCTGAAGAACTTATGTGCGGAACTGAAGAAATTATGTGCCTGGATGTCCGATGGAGAACATAGAATGGAGAATCAACAAGTAATCATGAAGTAATCTCAATCCAAACTGTCAAAATTAATGTGTAACTTTTGATTGAATTTTTGAACTGTTCTAATGTACAAAATTGAAATTAATGGCGAAGAAGCTCCGAAGACAACGAGGATGTCGCTGGACTTGTAGTCCCGGAAAATTCACCCGGAACCCCTTCTTCAACTACTTGTGATGATTCCGGAAAAAACATTGCGACTACAGCTTTGTGAAAGTGGCCGTAAAAGGGGCAAAATGTTAGCGTCTTTATTAATTATTGCAGCTAGATTTTCATAATGTTTGTAAATGCTTATGAATCCTTATGTGAACTAGGTTCAGTTTATGAATATTTATGTCTTATGTGAACTTGGTGGTTCAATATGTGAACATGGTGGTTCAATATGTGAACATGGTAGTTCAATATATGTCTTATGTGAACTTGGTGGTTCAATTTATGTCTTATGTGAACTTGGTGGTTCAATTATGTCTTATGTCTTATGTGAACTTAGTTCAATTTAGGAATGTTGATGGGCATTATGAGAATTTCGTTGTGCTTATGAAAATTGATGTAAACATTGTGCTTTTTATGAATTTTGATCGAGGTCGATCAACAGTCAGGTTGGCCGAATTGTGGTAGTAATTTTAAGTGTATATCAAGTTTACTAACCGGACTGATGATCACTATGGAGAATGTGGTTGTTGATAATGAATTAGACATTATATTGTAAAATTTTAAATTGAGAAAATAAAGAAATTAAATTAATAAACTCTATATAACTGAAACTTTTTAATGCTTTAATGCGACCATGCTTTAGTTCGAATCTCTGGTAAGTGAACATAACGATAACACCGAGACTAATTTTTTTTGTTAGTTTACCATTTACCATTCACTGATTGAAAACTAAGACAAAATAGAAATCATATAGAAATAATCTGAAGAAAATTACAGGCACCGAAAAACAAGTTTTTAATAGCAAAAATTGATGTTTATTTCTTTCGATGTTAACGTGAATTATTTTAAAAATGTCACAATGTACCTTTAGTTTTTTTTTTAATAAATACACACCTTTCAGTTGTTTTTTCGTTTTTTTTAATTGCAAAAGGAAAAAATATTTTGATAAATCCAGAAAAATCTAAATAAAAAGTTATGTTTTTTATTGCGTTTTTAGATTGTCCGACCTATTCTAAGGGAATTTTCATCAATTTTCCCCTAAATTTGCCCGTTTTCTTTGTATTTTTTTTTTGGATTTGCACTTTCCAATTCAAAAGTCGGTGTAACACTGTCATTTTAAAAAATTATGCTAGTAGCATTTTTTAAGTATGTGAAAGAGAAAACTTAAAAGATCCTTCCTTTACTGCTTCTCAACTTCTAGAAAAGGGTTAACACACTCCAAAAACAGGGTTCCATTTTAAAATGGTTTTCGAAGAGTATTTATTAAGTTAATTTTAAGTTTTTTGCGTCCAGCTCGAAACAATTGGCTGCAGTAAAATGTCAGAACAGTTAGAAGGCTACAAATAAGATATTAAGTCGATTTTACGTTTTATACAACTAGAATTATTGTAAAGAAAACACACTACATAGTATGATTATGAAATTTAGCACTGCGTAATGTTGATGCAAAAAAAATACAAACAGAGAGCAAACTGATTACACTGAATAGTTAAAACTTGTAGAGAAATACGGATAAGAACTGCTAGTGGGCCTTATTTAGACTTACTTAGCTTAATAACAAATCTTTTTATCTCATTAAGATTTTTTCTACTTTTGTTTTAGCAATTATTTATTCGAAAGTTAAGTTAATTGTGGGTGCTAATTTCTAAGTGACGACTAGTATCATCTTCTGAAACGTTTGTGTCGATCTGCATAACATCTTTTGTAATCTTTAAAGACATTAGAACCGCTAAATGAGCCCCAATTTTTATTTTTTTGAGTTTATTTTTAAGAGTGCAGCAACGCATTATACAGCACCGTAATGCAAATTGCCTACATACACATCTTTTATTCTGGAATTTAATTCAAATTTAATTAATCTTGTACATAATTATTGCAATTATTATGTAATTTAATTACACACACTTTTTAGTTTTTTAATAGAGAAAAAAATGTGATGATGAAACAAAAAATTACATAACCTCAAAAGTCACAAAACGTCGAGACGTCGAAACCCAGTTCACTAATTTGTCTCAAGTTCAAGAATATTAATTCATTTTGCGTCTTTTATACTCTACAATTTAATCTACACCGAAATTCTGGTAAGTACAAAACATATGTTACTGGGTTACACGTTTTTACATCACAGACAACAATCAATTATTGCAATTATTAAGATGAACTTACCTTCAACATTCTGCTTAATTTCAAAAGAACAACTCACTCGACAAATATTTTATGCTTTTGCCTTGTAATTGTTTAAAAAACGAAGAACAAAGGTCGGATTATTATTCAGCGTTGTCACAAAGCTAACCAAACTAAAAAACAGCCATGTTATTGCTGTAATTGCCTTATCAATTTTGTAATTGTTTATTTCTTGTTATCACTCCTCTTCAATAACGATTTTTACAGAAAACGATGGCTTTGGTGTCGTATGACTATGAAAGTGGTAGCGAAAACGAAGAACAAGAAGAACCCTCAACTTCATCGGAAGTTATAATCAATAACACAAAAGAAAATAACAGTGAAATAAATGAGGAAACAACGGAACTGCCTGAAATATTATCACACCTTCCTCAGACAAAATCCACAACACCCACAGTTAACGTGACAGAGGATAAATTGGAAGATTTTATTCCGAAATATGAACCTCCCCCCAAAGAAAATAAGAAAACTCAAAAGGTAAAAATAACCATTCCGAAATTATCAGAGTTTGAAGAAGAAGAAGAGGACGAACCACAGAGGAAGAAAACGAAAACCGTTTCGAAAAACAGTGGTTTGTTATCAATGCTGCCACCCGTCAGAGGTTCACCACTCTCAACCAAAAGTTTCGTACCAAATGTTCTAAAAAACAAACCTCCAGTCACCCAAAAATCGAAAGCCAACAGTTTAGTGCCCCACGCAGTGAAAAAGAACGCAGAAATGGCCAAAAAAGCCGCAATTAAGAAAATAACAAAAGGTTCAAATAGTGATGCCGAAAGCGATGACGATATTGAAGTCCCTGAAACGTTCGACGACGAAATGTGGCAGAAAGTTTGTGGACGAAACACTAAGCCCAAGCCTCCAGTCGTTAACGTGGAAGAAGTTGCGGCTCCAGTGATAAACATCGCACCTGAGCCAGTGAAACCTTACGACGGTTTGGATAACGCTGCCTTTAAAGAGTTGGTAGGAAAGGCCAAACGTCCGGTTAATATTAAACTTGTGGACATTAATGAGGAAGAGATATTGCCCGACAAAGAAATCTGGATGACCAAGTCGTTAACTGACCCAGACAGTGCCCCTAAGCCAGCTGTTGAAGAACCAGTGGACCCCACAAGGAAGAAGAAACACCACATTACATATCTGGCAGAACAGGCGAAATTAAACGAACAGGAGTTCCAAAGTCAATGGTCCGCTAATAAATACGCGCGAAATCAAACACGAGCCAAATACGGTTTTTAAAATTGTGTACAGTATATTAATAATAAAAAAAAATAACTGGTGAACTTGTACGATTGTTAGGCAACGTTTTGTCTATTAACCATCACTCATCAGGCTAAAGAAAAAATTATAAAACATCGATATTTTAACAGTAAAACTTGTCTAACAAATCCTTTGCATACATAATATAATTATAACACCCAACATATTTCTTGACAAATTTGATAAAAAGATTATGACATATTATGTTTGATGGAAGGTCAAATAATGAGTGAACAGAAAGAAGAGTCGATCTTTACAATAACAAGTTTATATTGGAATAAAGTTGCGGAATAGATTTTGTGAAAATACTTTATTTTAATTTAGTTATTGAATGTCGATACATAAAATAAGAATGAGGAAACTGGAGTATATGTTATGAAATTTTAAATTTAGGTACCTAAAATTTTTTTATGTTTGAAGAGTAACAATTTCTAAATGTTACTGAAATTTTGTATATCCTTTCTAAAGTTAATCGGATTTTCTTTAATTTTTGGATAAATAACATTTCTGAAACTAAGCTTCTTCGTCTCCAAAATATGTAGTAACCTTTTTCAAAATAAAAATTGTAATTGTAAAAGTAGGTATATTGAGATAAAGCAGTTTTTCCAAAATTAGAAGTTAATTTACACAATCATTTATAGGGCTACTGATACGATTTTTTAATTTTCGTTGTATGACCTACTGACCTACCGCGTGATACTACTTAAAGTAGTAGAAGTATGTTTTTACTCTATCTGAAAAACTTCAGCGTTTGTTATTAATACTTTATTACTTACTTTATTTTTCTCTGTGCCTGTGAATTTTTCCAGAATTTTTCTACAATTCCTTCTAATTAAAATTAATAGGCGGTGAAATTAATTAATGAATTACTACTAGGTGGCTGCAAATAATTGTTATTACTTGTATCATCTGAGAACAAGCGCTGCTTAAATCTTGCTTTGTTCAAAAACAAACCGCAAAAAACTGTGCCCGGATTTAAAAAATAATAAGTACAATTTAAAAATTCAAATAAATGTAATTTTGTAATTTTTTGTTTTATTGATATAAATTTTCTTAATTAATTTTTATTACAACGAATGGTAGAAAAATTCAGAAAAAAATCACATGTATAGAGAAAAATATAAAGTATATAAAGGAATTGCTGACTTCTGTGTGATTATTAGTTGTTGAGAGTTGAGATATAATGAAAAATACTATATTAGCAGACTCACCCCATATATAACAAAGTTTACGATCTTTATAATTCACCTTATAAACAACCTGAGATATGTCTAATTGTCGATAATTGAAATTTTATCTTTTAATTTACCAAATATTCTTTTTTTTAATTATAAAAAGCAAACCGGCATTTAGATGTTTTCAAAACATTAGTTAATTTATTTCTTAATTGAGGTATATTAATCAAACGAGCAAATTGTAAATCAGGATCATGTATTATAAATATTTTACATTAACTGTCCGATATATTCTCCTCGTTTGAGCTTTTGCTTTAAACTTGGCCACTGAACGAGGAAATTATCCGCAAAATACATTAATATTTTCCCGCTTAGTGAAAAAGTTTCCGTCCGGCAAAAACTCTCAATAAAGACTATCCTAGTATCGGAAATAAAAGCAGTCTTGAGGAGGAAACTAATCAGACAAATCGGAATGCAAGTGCCTGGCCCATTACATAAAATTAAATCAGGTCTAATTTTACAAACTAGCGGAATGCTGTATAAAACTGAATAAAAAGTTGTGAAAACAGAAGTGATGTAGGACTGGCCCACAACTCGACTGCGGGGGATTTCGATAATTTCATAATTGTGATTTTTTCTTTCTTCGAATTTTTTCACTTTGTCGTAACTGGTTGTGTCGGTTTTTGCCATGATGTAATATCTGGGCGAATATTTTGTAAAGTCTAGGTTTGCCATAAGAGTTAACATTTCAGTGGTGTGCCCCCCTGAACCAATGCAAATGACTGTCCTGCAGGGGGCAACCCTTTTAGTGGACGCTTCGCGACTAAAACCAGTCGTTATTTTGTGAACTAGATACAAAATCCTGGCGAGGATTAAAACGGCGATTAAAATTGCCAGTTCAATTTTTAATTGATCTGAAAATTAAAAATTCAATAATGCCAAAGCAACATTCGATTTTTCGTTACCTTCCATGTCTCCAGGTTAGCTTCCTGTTTTTGATGATTTTTAAAAAGTGGAGACTACATTATTATATGGGGCCTGGGGGGTTGGAGACTTGGTCACTTGGGGCATCTCTTGTTCTATGGGTTAGATCACAGGGTTAGATTATCGGCAGAACATCAGCGCATGCGCCAGTCGATGGTGCTTGTGCTTTAGAGGTTATATTTTTGGTTTTTTCTGTGTTTATAGAACTCCTTCCGTTCAAAAATGAATTGACCCTTACCTCAGTTTGCATTCATTGTTTTCTTTCTTAATTGGCGTGAAAATGTCGAAAGTGAAAGTGAGTAACGAATGGAAGCGTCACGTGAAGCAAGAATACATCCGTTTGAGACAACAAAAGAGGTTCAAAAGAGCGGACGATGTGAAACTAGCATGGAACCAAAACCGGATAAAAATGACCGAAAGTCTAATCGCGGAGCAAAAGCGGTGGACCGAAAGTAAAGCCTTCTGGGTGCCCCTACCCGAGATTCCCTCGCATGTGACTTGTATGAAAAAGGCGGAAGTTATCGGGAATGAAGGTTGTAACTCTTGTAAGAGTCTCGCAAGATGCTATTTTAGTTTCAGGCGATATTCAGGTCACCCCCATTCGGATAATCAACGCTGTGACGCCCATTCCGACCATGTACACGTGGGCCCCCATCCAACAGAACTTCATGGTGGAGGACGAAACTGTCCTTCATAACATTCCATACATGGGCGATGATTTATTAGACCAAGATGGGACGTTTATCGAAGAACTCATTAAAAATTATGATGGGAAAGTGCACGGAGACCGAGAGTCGGGATTTATCGATGATGAGCTTTTTGTGGAGCTGGTGCACGCGTTGATGCAATACCAAGACAACGACAAAGGGGAGAAAAAAGACAAGGACAAGGAAAAGACCAAAGAAGAGGAAAAGAAAAAGGGACTAGATTTTCCCGCATTTATTATATTCCAAGCGATTTCGTCACAGTTTCCCGATAAAGGGGATCCAGAGGAGCTGAGGGAAAAGTACGATATTGATATTTTTTTATACAGGCTGTCCCAGCGAGTTGGTAACAATTATTTATAATTTTATACAGGGTCGCTAAAAAGTATGGATACAGTTAAATATTTTAAAAACTATTCATCTAAACTTATTGAAATTTAGTATAAGCTTAAAAGTATATAAATCCTATCGTTTTAGATGTTTATCAAATTCCTATTTTCTTTTGTTCTGAGGATACAAGGCTAACTTGATTTTTTTTTAATGGCGAGAAGGGTGAAATTTAATATTTTTAAAAAGAGAATTTTTTTCTGAATTCTATGGTGTAACACATGCATACCTTATTTTAACCGAAGTTAAAAAAAATTATCGAACTAATAAGATTTTCAAAAATGTAAAATGTTAGCCTTAGAAATGTTGACTTTATCTATCGTTAGCTCTTTGCCGCTTGAACTTTGACCAAAAAATAAGTAAAAGTTAATAATAATTGTTAAAATAACACTTTTAACTGAAAAAGAACACATTTTAATTAAAAAAAAAGCAAAACACGAAATTCATGTTTTTATGCTACAAAAGATGTTGCTCAAAATGATTTCCATTGACTTCTTGGCTTTCTGTCGCCATAACCAACCATCATGAGAATTTCTGTACATTCAGTTTCACTTAAATGTATCATTGTTAAACTAGTTATTGCACACAAGTTTAATTTTTGGCTTATACAAGTGACAGATCGCTAATGACATTATTTTCAAAGCTAACTTAGTTTTACTTTTGCAGAAATCTAGAATAAAATTTTTGAGTTTTATTTTTTTTGTCTTTTAATGAAAAGACAGATGGGAATCTGTTACATCACTAAATTCAAAGAAAAATACTCTTAAAAATTATTAATTTTAACCCTTCGTGTCATTAAAAAAAAATCAAGTTGGCCTTGTATTTTCAAAATAAATGATGGAAGAAAATTTAAAAAAATCTCAGATGATAGAATTTAAATGCATTTAACTGTACCCCAAATTTCAACGTGCTCGGTTAAATCATTCTGAAAATATTTAGCTGTATCTATACTTTTAGCGACCCTGTATATACGTGCGGTAGGTATAATTTTAGAGCGTGAAGTTTTAATATTGAAGCTGAGAGCTTTAATAAACTGAACGCTGTATAATATTTAATGCACAAGTAATTTGGCTGTTCTTCGATTAATTCAAGTTTTAAGTACTATCAAAATGTTTCAGAAATGAGCTACAATACAAACATGTTTTTTTTTTTAATTGAAACACTTTGTTTTTATCATTTGTCAGAGTTTTTAATGCTGATCTTTTTAAGCTAGACTTATTGGTCGATTTTGTTTTTTTTAAGAAAAAACATTTAAAAAAAAATTATTACACCAAAACCCAGAACAATAAGAAAATTAAATTGAATCAATTTAGAGAAGAAAGTATGGACTTTGGTGTTTTTAACATTTTTTTGGAAAATTAGGTACAGTCGAAAAGTTAAATGAATTAAACGTTGGATAACAAAAAATTTAATTGTAACATTGTTTTTTATTTTTGCTTCTTTTTAAATTGTCTTTCTAAAACATCAACATTTAAGGGCGTCTTACTGATTAGTGAAGATATTTAACTTTAAACAAAAAATTGTTTAATTAAACCTTTCTTATTATCTAACAAGTTACACAAAACACAATCGTGTTTTCGTGCTTTTTTCTTGTAGACCGGTCGTTTAGTGCAGAAAGGAATAGTTTATAATTGCAATAATAACTGTAATCAAAAATAAAAATGTTTACGTAGACTTTTTCTGAAATAAGGTAGAATTCATTTAAATTAGCTATGTAGTTAGCATAATGATAAGCACTGAAAATTAAATTAGACAGAGAACAACCTTTATGCCAATTCAAATGAATTCGACTTTAAGCGATTAAAATGTTAAAAAAGACAACCGAAAAAAATGTAACAGTGCAATTTCGCCCAGTTACTTTATTCAATTAATAATTTCTAACTGAATTTAGTGAAACAACAAGTATTCTATTTATTTAAAAGTTTAAAAGCTAATTGGATTTTGGTTGGTTGATGAGACCAACCCTATGACATTTGGAACTATGTTTTTAGAAAAATTTTAATAATCTCTAAGAAGAAAAAATAAAAAATACTAAACAAATAACAAACTTCGTCACCTTAACTTTCCTCTTTGAATTGGTGAAAACCTTATTTCTGTAGTATAGTAAAACCTCGATTATCTGTGTACCGATTATCTGTTTCGAACATTACGTGTTTCACAATTCTATTTTTATTTTAATTTTCTATTTTTTATTAACTTTAACATGGCTATGTGAGCTAAGTATCTAAGCTATTCATAATTCTCGCATTTGCAAGCTTGTCTAACTTGTTGCCACAAAAAAAGATAGTTTTAACATTCTTAAAAAACTCGAACTAATACCTAAAAAAATTTGGAAGAAAATTGCTTCCACAAAAAAAACGACAAACAATAAAACCGTCATCTTTCCAAGCACCAAATAAATTAAGTCATAAGCTCATAAGTAAATTAGATAGATAATAAAAACTGTCTTTATTAAAATCTCAACTAACGTAATTTTTTTTTTTTGTTTTTAACCTTTTTTCGATCATAATCACTCTTTTCCATAAAAACATCTTAATATCTTATACTACGTTACTTCCAATTTTATATACTTTCGATTTAGATCTAAAATAGAAACCATTTCAATTATCCGGTTTGGTTTTGCCTATGAAGGGGGCGGATAATCGAGTTCTACTCTATTCTTATTGTTTGTGTAAAGTCAAAATTAATCATTAGTATTAAAAACTACGTTAAAAATATAATAAAAATAGCGTGTATTATTAAAAAAACATTTATTTATATTTTAAAATAATTTCAAGTGATGTAGGGGGTTAATACTATTAATTTTTTATACATTTTTTTATTGGTCATTAATTTACTTTACCAACTCGCTGGGTGGGACCCTGTATATATTTTTCTCACTTGAGTGGTTTAGGTACATTGAATTGACTGAACGAACCGACCCCAACGCGCCCCCTGAATGTACCCCAAATATCGACGGTCCAAAGGCCGCATCCGTACCCAGGGAACAAACTATGCACTCGTTCCATACTTTATTCTGTAGGCGCTGCTTCAAATACGACTGTTTTTTGCATCGTAAGTTTTTAGTTTAAGTTGTAAGGGTTTTGGGTCTGTTAAGACATAGTTTAAGACTAGAGCACAGAACGTCTCGGATTCAGGTTGATATTTTTGTTTTGCTGCACTTTAGGAGAGCAAGGTAAAGTCATCAGACCTTCAGCATTTAATATTCATCATTTAGGACCATTGCAAAAAACATTGGCTACATAAGTGTAAAAAACGCTTGTTGTGTCATGCTTTCAAGTAAATTTTTGATCAATTTGAACTTAATTTTAATTTAATTGAAAGCATGTAATCAAACGCAACCGTTAAGCTCGTGGAACAGGCTTTAAACGATTCGCAGTGCACCTGTTGCATATTTTGTCGCTTGTTTTAATCTAATCATTGCTCATATTAAGCCGCTTAAAGTGTTTTAGTTCATTTTGGTCAACATAAATTTTCTTGCAAGGTCTTCAAGCGTGTCATCCAGGGCCCAACTTGCAGAAGCGTCGCGGTCCAGATCTGAAGCCCTTTACGGAGCCCTGTAGCGCTGATTGCTACATGCTGCTGGTAGTTTTGTTACTTCAGTTGATATTTTTGTTTAATTATTGAATTAAAGGAATCTGTTAAGGAGAGAATGGCTGCGAAAGCTAAACAAGAAGAGGAAGCCAAAGGTAAGTCAGTGACAGAAGCTGGTTCTTCTACCGAAGCCAAAACAAATGGGAACTCGAATCCTCGGAAAGTTTGCAAGCAACAGAGTGTTGATTCGGGAAATGAAGCGAGCTCTGAAGACAGCAATGACAGCAACAAATACAAAGGTAAAATTAATTTTTAATTGAGAGTTGTAACTTCTGTTTGCTTTTTAATGTTGAAATCTGTCTGATGACGTCAGGTATTTTTGCTGTTGTAATGGTACCATTTGTATTCTTCTTGCCATTACATTTATGCTCTGTTTTTCAAGACCTAGTCGATTGGAATTTAATATAGTATTAATAAATGGGAGTGCAATAACAATTTTTTACTGCTTACATTACGTTATTATTCTGATTATTTTCAACGAAACTGCTATTATTTTATTCGTTCGATATTTGATGTACTATTTGTAGCGATATTTTGAAACGCTGGATTTCCATTTATGTACTTTTAAAAGCAATATGCAGAAATAAAATTGCGGCCCGAATTAGTTCTGGTAAATACGTATTTTTCAGTGGACCGAAAAAAAATTGTAGTAATGAGTTGCTACGGTAGATACTGTTTCGTTTGAAATTATTCGTTTGTTTGACGAAAAAATAATTAGCAATTAAAACTGCGATTATGAGTCTTACAATTAAAAATTCTGTAAAATTTAAATCGGGATTTTTATGGAAATAAATCACCTCCTTAAAAAAACATTTTTTTAATTAGTTTTTAACTTAAAAATAAAGGAATTAAAAAGTTTTCGTGCACACGGAAGGCAATTATAATGATTATTAATAGTCTTATGTTTTTATGTTTAATTAAATTTTCGGACACATCCGCATGTACAAATTTTAGCGTCATCTCAAAAATGACTTATTTAAATTAGAATCAAGCGTTTTCTATTTACACCTTTCGCTTTACAGAAAAACAATTATTTTAGACGGATTACTAAAAAATGTCATCGATTTTAAAGATTACTATTTCGATTTTTTTGTATTAACTTGGTAGTACTCAGTATTTTTTTATATTTTAATTAGCAATCTTTCTTAAGATCATTGTTAAAAAAAGTTTCCTGTTTCACAATTACTACTTTTATAAAAGATTCCTCGTAACCAAAATTACGCTTTGAGTGGATTTCTTTACGAAATTATTTTTGATACGTGTACAACTGTACAACTTGCTTTATAAGTCTGACTAAACATTAGACATAAAAAAATCGGGAAGGCGATAGTGCAACCTTTAAACAAGTTATTTTTTTAACTTAGTAGTTTTCTAATCACATGCTATTGTTTTTTAGGTTGTTTTAGTTTTTAGTTTAATCAAAAATTGCCTAGTTTCATTCTTCTGTTCCCAGTACAATTTGTGTGTTGGTAAAAATATTTTTTTTTATTTTTTTTTAAGGAACAAGTTTACATTGCGTATATGTCTTCTTACAAATAAGGTTAAAACACGACCAACTGTATCATAAATCTCCGCTTGCTACGCTTCTCTCCGATACGGCCATACCGCTTGTCGATTTGTCCATAAGGTAATGTAAGACTTACAGTGTTTGAACTCCCCCCTAAATCTGTCAACTTAGGCACAGCACAAAGATGGGACCATTTCAGAAAACTGTTGGTAGATGCCGCCACCACAAATACAAAAAAAAAAAACGAAAATCTTTATTTGAAATATTTGTTTGGTAATTTTCTTACATTAAAGTGCCAAAGAATTGCATACGTAGTGAAAGTATTTTATTTGTACCGTTTTTTATAACTTTGTTTGATTGTGGGACCATTTCGGAAACCTGACGCATGAGGTCGCTGCGAGAAAAAATTGACATTCTCACAACTCAAATATGAAAAAAAAATTATTGATAATGCCAATTGTATTACCAGTGCACTTGCCGTTTTGAGTTTTACAATTTTAAACTCTGATCTTATTTACGGAACGTGGGCAATTTTTTATAAGTGTCAACAAAATAGCGCCATCTGTACAGATCTGATTCGACAGATTTGGATCGGACGAGCCAGATCTTTCGTGGTCCACTAACTAACATACCAAATCCGCGTATCAGATCTTCATACTCGATTCGAAGTATCAAATTCGTTCGTTAGTGGAGAATAATTCAACATTTCTGACGGATCTGATCTGGCTCGTGGTGTTTTAGTTGTGCTAAAAGATCTGGCTAGGCAGTCCTGGTAGTAGTACTTGCAGATTAGATTCGTACGAATTTTCTTTCGAACCATATCAGGCTTATGGTTAGGCATTTTAGATTCGTACGAATTTTTCTTTCGAGCCATACCAGGCTCGTGGTTGTCCATTAACGCACTGATATCTTTACAAATTTGGCTTGCCACGTATCAGATTCGACAGATTATCCGCTCGTGTATGGGGCCGTATTATACGATGGGGTAACACTAGTTTTGATTCAAATTAAAATTATAATTCGAAAAATTTTTTTTTGAATTTGACACCTTCAAATTTCAAATAATTTGGGGGCAGCATGTGCCGAACGCCATCTCGGTTACTAGATCGGAACAGTTTTTTAACCGAGCGGTATGGCCGTGTCGAAGAGAAGCGAGAGAAGCGAAGCAAGCGGAGATTGATACAGTTGGTCGTGGTTAAAACAAATAACTACCTACTATAGTAGCGCTCAGCCCGTTTTGCGTGTGCGTCATCAATTTCATTTTTTCATTACCAACACAAAACTGGAAAACTGGTAAAATCCGAAGAACACTTACTTCTTGGTTTACGGCAAACCACCATTACTTTACTTTAATTACAAAATTACTTGTGAATCCATACCTCCTCTTTTTATGTCTGTAATGTTAATAAAACACTTTGTTGTAGCCACATTTACTCCCAATTGTACTACAACTCCTTATAAAACACATTTTCTAAGTATGTACACCTAAGATTGTGATTTTAACTTGGTATCTCTGCTTGGTAAATGTTGGCCCGTTGACAAATTTGTTACTTTTGTATTGGCGTAATAAGCAACCCATCTAGAAAACCATTTCCAATATATTATATACACAATTTTAAATGCTTTTACAACCAACTGTATTTAAACACAACAGTTTGAAGCGCCAACAAACAATTCAAAAGTTCCAACACTAATCGGTAATCACACGTGGACAGGAACATAACCTCAAAAATATTGTTATCGCCGTGTAAACGTAGTGCCAGAAATGTCAGATGACGCACACGCAAAAGGAGCTGACCGCGACTATATTTATGTAATTAAATCCCTCATTATTATTTTTTCTAAGGCAACCAACATTTTCTTGACTGTTTTTGATAGCATCAGTACATTCTTTTATCTTTTAGGTAATTATAAAACAATAAAATGATAAATAATAAAAATAATAGTTATTTATTTAACGAGTTTGAGTGTAAATCGTGAAATAAATGAACCAATTTACACGAAAACGAGTTGGATACAACATTTTATTCTTCGAATTAGACTTAACGAGGCTTACAATTGCTTTAAATCTGCTAAAAATAATCTGACGTTTCGTATTGACAGTTGTCAAAACTTCTTTACACAGGAGAAAAATCGTAAATTTTGACAGCGTCGAAGAATAATATGTCTTATTTTGTAAGAAGTGATTGTATTTTATACATTTTTGTAATAATAAATAGCATGACATTACAGAAAATCTAAAAAAAATACAACAATTTGGAAGGAAGGTTTTGCAGAGTTTACTTAGCGAAATTGACTTTTTTAAATGAAAAATGTATGGGCTTTCAATTTTTTTTGCATCAAAATGGGTGGTAATGGGCCAGAAAAAAATCATGACCAAAAAACTGAACCGGAAATCGTCAATTTTGCAAGACTTTCGTTTGCATCACATGAAAGAGCGTCTTTTAGTGTCTTATGACTCTTATGAGATGTCGTATTTTATATAATCGGATAAACAATAATGAAGATAAATTCTCCAAAAATCACTTGTCATGTAATTTTCTATTAATTAAGATACGAGTAGGTCAGCGGAAATTAAGCGACTTATTATCATTTTAAATCACAATAAGTAGGAATAAATCGTTCTCTGATCTACCAATTTGCTTTACGAAGAAACAATATCAAACTAAATACCAAGAAAATTTTCTAAATTATCTTTTGTTTTTGAGTTCAATAACCATTTTTGATTTTTAAATGGCAAAACAGAATCCTTGTAAGTAAACAGGTTATTCCAAATTACGCTGCCAGTTAAACTAATTTTGTTTTTCATTTGGACATGACTTTGGAAATTATTTTTGAAATTCATTGCTTTATAAGCCTCACTAAGTACAATTTTGAAAAGACGACTTTCTTTCGATAAATTCGTAACGTGAACCGTCATTTATAAAAAATAAATGTAATACACATACATATAAAATAACGCATCTTTTCAATAGGCTACTCTTTAGAAACTGTAACATAGGTTTTTTTTCAGAAATTAATGCTTAGATTCACACTTTCGTTTTCACTCGGTAGATATAATTTATGTTGGTAAAAATATTACATCACAGTCACACAAAATTGCTAATTTTATCAGCTATTTTAACGAAGAAAATATCTAACAAGTACTACCGCAGTGAGGAATGCATGAAGAAGTTGTTGATGCTATCTCTAAAAATAAAATTATTCTGGTCCGCTAGACTTGTACATTTCATTGACTTCTTCAATTTTTAAATATTGTCGGAAATTAAAATTGACTCACTTTTTATTTTTTATCTATTTCTAATCGTTGAACAGACTCAAACGACCAAGACCAAGTGTCGACAACGACTTCATTCAGCCTTCTTGGCTTAATGGGCGCCAACGACCACAAAGAGTGGACTGGCTCGGACGAAAGCCTCTTCCGAGGCCTCCACAAAATCTTCCTGAACAATTACTGCGCCATTGCTCAAATCATGTTAACCAAAACCTGCCAACAAGTTTACGAATTCGCCCAAAAGGAAGACGCCGACATTCCCGACGAGGAAGCAATGCGAGACTACACACCTCCTCGGAAGAAGAAAAAGAAGCACCGACTCTGGTCAGTGCACTGTCGCAAAATCCAACTTAAAAAAGAATCAAACAGCAACCACGTCTACAACTTCACTCCCTGCGATCACCCAGGACAGAGCTGCGACACTCAATGTCCTTGCATAGGCGCTCAGAATTTTTGCGAGAAGTTTTGCCAGTGCAGCTCTGATTGTAATTATTGTGTTTCGTTGCGGGAATTTTGGACTGGTTTGTTTTTATAGGTCAGAATCGCTTTCCAGGATGCAGATGCAAGGCTCAGTGTAATACTAAACAGTGTCCTTGTTATTTAGCTGTGAGGGAATGCGACCCTGATTTATGCCAGACTTGCGGAGCTGATCAGTTCGATATCAGTAAGATTACGTGTAAAAACGTCAGTGTCCAGAGAGGATTACGTAAGTTTGCGAATTTGGAATTATAGGGTGACAGCAGGGGCGTTTTATAGATAAGCATTTATTGATGGCGCCGTCGGATGTTGCTGGTTGGGGAATTTTTCTCAAAGATAGTGCACAGAAAAATGAATTTATATCGGAATATTGCGGCGAGATTATTTCCCAGGACGAAGCCGATCGCAGAGGGAAAGTCTACGATAAATACATGTGCAGTTTCTTGTTTAATTTAAATAACGGTACTTTATTTTTACTATTTTGCGACCTTGTTTATTCGTTTTTTTTTATTAGATTTCGTCGTTGACGCTACACGGAAGGGAAATAAAATTCGTTTCGCAAATCATTCAATCAACCCGAATTGTTACGCAAAAGTTATGATGGTTAATGGGGATCACAGGATTGGGATTTTTGCCAAACGGGCTATTCAACCCGGAGAGGAGCTTTTCTTTGATTACAGGTAAGTCACAGTTTCTTTTAATTTTTAACAAAAGTTAATTACATTTTAACAAAAATGTATCAATAATATTTAAAAAAATCTAAGATTTTCCAATCTTTGGCTTGATTCACAACGACATTAGTGTAAATATCTGAATTTTTTAGCCTTTGGATTTTTTGACGTTTGTCAATAAAGAATCGAGAGAATTTCTCCTTCAGATTTGTTTGAAGCACTTTGCTCTAACAAACTGTGATTATTACCTATTATGATGTCTTCAGTTCAGAGATCAGTGTTTTTATTACTCACATTCTGGTTTCTCAAACAAGTTGAGTGATTCTCTCAAGTTTGTTCTCGGAAAATAGAATTCTACTTTGCTTTTTATTAAAAAGCTCTGTAAGAATTAAAATAAACGACTCACCACGTACTGCAAGACAAAAGGTTGTGTGAAGCTTAAAGGCGGACAGTTCAAACGAGTATTCAAATGAAAACTTACGAAATGAATGAATGAATGGTTTCTTTACAAATTTTTACAAACAGTACGAAAATTTTTTAATTTGTTTTTGGGATGTTTTTGGCCTGTTATCCGTGACCTAATTATGTTTATTATATTGTTTTTTCATAAAAACTATTGGGATTTTTAATTCGTTAAAAAGAATGAGATAAGAATTGACCTGCGAGGTCACAGTTTATTTTGGAGCAATATCCAATTGCAAGAAATCATTTTGTTTATTATTTTTCTCAAAAAATAAACAATTTGTTCTATTTGAGCACTCGTTTGGTACTCGTTTGACCATTTTCCCTTGAAGCATTTCTAGTAAAGTTTAACCTCCAGAGAATTAAATACTAGAAGGCGAAACGAGATACAAAGATACAAAATAACTTGGAATAATGTGGCGGAATAAAAAACAGCTGAGAAAAACTCTCGACTAAATGTTCACAACCAAACTTAATGAGAAAATTAAAAAGCGCTCTGCCTCATATTTTTCTAAAGGCTTCGAATACGGTTGAAGACTTAATTTTAATAGTTTTTATCCCTTTATGGAGATGTCCTTTTTTTTAATTTCTAAATTTTTTTCAAAAAAAATCACCCTGTGTTTTCTGAATACTGTTAGGATAATTTATTTCTTTATAATCATTATTACGTATTAGCTGTTTCAAAACTATAAAAACGCCAACGTCGCATTTTCACTCAAAATTAGCTGTTATAAATTATTCACGCAATTCAAAAAAATAATAGCTAATGTAATTTATAGTTTCAATGAGAGATCTAATCATTAATAAGTATTTTACAATTTTATCAATCTTATTTAAAAAAATAATTCGGTAAAATGCGACGTTGGCGTTTTTATAGTTTTGAAACAGCTAATACTTACATTTGTGGACTTTTTTGAGACAATTTACTACGACTCTACGACTTTGTCTGTTACAATCTTCTTGCATCTTAAACCATATTGTCAATGTTTTGAAAAATATAAGGCGATGGCGCAAATTTGGAAATATTTGAATTTGTTTAATTCAAAGAGTTTTTGATAAAAATTTTACATTACCTTTAGTTTTTATTTTTGAGAATTTCATATATTCTATCTGCCTGTAATTCTTTTGTTTGTCGCATTTTTTTTATCGAAATGTTCTTAAAACAAAAGTACATAAGTAGTCTAATAAAACTAAAAAGAACAAAGACTACGCATCCTAGTATTTCGGCGTTTGTAGTTCATCCTTAAGTATAAATAATAAATAATAATAATAATATACAGTGGAACTTCGATGAATTGAAATTTCGCTAAGTTGAACGATTCACTGCTTCTTTTTTTTATAATTATTAATAATTGCAATCAATATAATTTTTCTTCAATATCTCGAACGTCTGTAAGTCAAATTAAGTTGGACAGTTTCCGGTTCCTCTCAGCTTTAAAGTTTCATAAGTTTGTTATTATTATTATTATTTTAATACTTGGATTAATTTCTGCAATACGCACGTGTTTTCCGTCTGATTTAAATCATAGTTTTATAAAAATTGTACTACCTTTGAAATTCGACAGTGAGCAATCTGGGCAGGCTTAAAAGATTCATTTATAAAATGCAAAAAGAAATATTCACTTATTCTTTTATTATTAATTTCTTGTATAATTAACTTGCCTCATATTTGTCTCATAATTGTTGTACGCTGCATTCAAAATTGCCAACAGATTTTTTTTACCAGGTCTAGTTTTTGAGATATACCTACACTTGGGTACAAAAAAAAACACTAATTGTCAAACAATTTTTACAATAAATTTACATAATGTTTCCATGTTTTTGCGTTTTTTTTGCATTCAAGTGTAGATAACTCATGTCAACAGTTATTTAGAAAACGTACATATGTTCCACTGTAATGAAAAGAAAGGAACAAAAAATAAAAAGTGCAAAACTTGTAAGACGAACATCCTCAAACAAAATAAATAATACGGTTGTACTCAACAATTTTTTCAAGGTTTCACAGAATAAGCAATGCTTAAAGGATAGAATCAAACAAAATTTTATTAGGTACCTCAAATGATTCAAAAACTTCAAAATTTAAAATTTACAGCGCACTCACTCACTGACGACTATTGATAACGAAATTTCTTTCAGATATGGCCCAACCGAGCAACTGAAGTTTGTCGGCATAGAACGGGAAATGGAATTTCTGTAACCATTTTTTTAATAAATTCTTTCATTTATTCTGTTTTTTTTCCACCTTTCTCACAAAAGAGCATCAACTGGCAAGCCGAAACACACAAGTTAAATTACCAGTTTCGTTTAATTAGTTTTAACTTCTTCAGGCTATAATATAACTAAACGAAACTCAACACAGACATTGTTTAATTAATGTTATTTCCACCATGTGCTGTTAAAACATCAAAGAAATTACATTTTTAATTGTTACGCGTCTGCAACAACTCGCTTCACCTGTTGAAGTCAGTGTTTCTCCTGAGGAAACCTCTTTTATAGCCTTGTCCCACTTGTATCATCAAATTTCGCTCTTAGACCCTCATCAAGGGCACGGGAAATCCTGAAAACAGAGGATGCGATCAAATCTCGTCGCAAAATCGCGCTGTTCCACCAGTTGCTGGCCGGCCAGCGCCGGAATCGGTCGTGTTTGCGGTCTGGATCGAGCGTCGCGACGTGACGCGTCTTTGCGAATTTTCATGATTCATTCTCACAGTGTCTGAGCAAGAAAAATCCACCAAAATGCAAGACCAAGGTAGGAAACGACCGACTTTTCCCCCTTCAAAATTTTCCCGTCATCCAACCACACGTGATAATGTTATTGTAGCTTCAATTATTTTTACAATGTTGGTCAATAAATAGGCAAAGACACTATAAATAGCAAAGCGGTGACAAATGTTTAAGAGCCGCACCGAATATTTATTTTTTTAAATTTGTGGTTTACACTTCTTTTTGAGGGGTATTAGCTTCTGGGTTATTAATAGGCACCTTCGGGCCAATTTATGCGGCAATAATCGTAATCAATAAAAAAATAAATTGATTTGATCGGGTGATGACACGCTCAAGAAATATGCGTTTTACTTGACCTATTTTAAATTGCAGAATTCGAGACGTCAATATTTTGCTTTCAATGGGGACACCAAACATAAAAGTGACCAAATTGTGGCCAGTGACGAGTGCTTCTTTCAGGAGCGCATCATCGCAGCAATTTTGCCAAGAAAATGTTGACTGATGTACAGAATGTTAACACAAATTGTGTTTACTTAAAGTTATCGAGGTTAAATTTCATATCATTTTTGTTCTTCAATACGCGAATTTTTATATTCATAAATAAACATCAATGTTTTTGAACTAAAAGCAAAAAAAACGTTTATAAATAAATGAACTCAAAATTCTATAGATGTTGAAGATAACAATTTTTACGATTAGCATATCTTTTTAAAGCCACGTTGCGTGAAAACCTGTTAAAATATATAAAATAAAAAATAGGCTGTAAAAATGACATAATAGGAGACTGCACGCAATCGTAAATGGATAACTACACCTATTTTTCTTCATCATGAACTCAATCAAGAAGTGTATCCAGATCTAAAATTGATTCTGAAACAGTTAAGAAATGCTACTGGGTCTACTACACCGAAGTCTACACAAACACACATAGAATTATAGTTTTATAATTACCTAATACAAATAGATTTAATTCACTAGTTTACAGTTTAGGTATATCTGTTGTCTCAGATTTTTTTGCGTTGTTAAGTAAATGTTGGACGCTAAGTTCACAAGTGCAAACATATTTTTTCCGTCAGCTCTACTCTAGTTTTTGAGATAAAGTAATTCAAGTTATCATTTCTTTAAAAAAAAAGAACACATTTTTCTCCAACCGTTTTAAAACTTGACATTTCTAATACCATTTATGAAAGGTAAAATTGACGTTTTTGTAACTAAAAAAAAAGTTCGCGTTACTTAGACAATGGTTATCCGGCGGATTAAAAATATTTTTTTTACTAGGAAAAAAAGTGACACCCCAAGATTTTTTAAATCATTTGCTACTGTTGGAGAAAAAATAACATGTTTCATTAGGATTAAAAGTGGTTTTGTGCCTCGCAATTATTGCATAGCTCGGCTACGCTTCGCTTCGCCTCGCAATCCAAACTAATTGCTCGTCGAACAAAACGCCACTTTTAATCCTTATAAAACAATCTACTATTTTCAGTCATTTACTTATCTGTTGCTTCAGATTTTTTTGATGTTTTGTATGATTGTTGGTTGGTGATTTTAAAACGGTCAATAGATTTTTCTTTTCCTACCAGCTCTAGTTTTTGAGATATGGCGGTAACTCACTAACTCATACCAGCACTTTTTGCGCTTTTTATAAGCTCTAAAATGGAAACTCGAGCTGATGGCTAAATTTGGACGTCAGATTTCAAATCTACGCTCCAAAAATTTATGGAATCAACTGTTAAATTAGCGGTAACAGAAAAAAGTGAAATTTGTAAAACATTAAACCAGTCCCTAACAGTGGTGTAACGACAACATAACATTATAACATGGAATGTAACAGGTAATATAACGTAAACATAACTGGTATATTGCATTATGTTAAAATTTCCGCCTCAAAGAATATAACACTAACATAACTGTGATATAACTCCGTTATACTAATGTTATATAAGTGAAATATTGCCGCCACATAACATCAGTATAGCATAATATATAACTGTAACATAACTGTTATATAACTCTGTTATACCAATGTTACATAAATGAAATACTGCTTCAATATAACAACAGTATAACATAAATGTCATAGTTATATTTATGTGTGATAAGTAAATAAAAAAATATAGTTTTATTTTTATACGTTTTATTATAATAAGTATTACAGCATTAAAACACTTTACATTCTAATAATAAATTACCAAATATAGAAAGAAACAAGATCGATTCCGTTACAGAGTTTATTAAAACTCTAATTAAACTTGGGCTCACACATAACACGTGTTATTATTAGATGATTCTATTACCCATTTCTTGCTTCTTAGTTTTATTAGGGTAATAGATAGTCTGGAATTTTTGTGAAAATAAAGATTTAATCAGAAGGTGCGCTAATTTGCACTTTTTCTCGACTTTTCCAAAGACTTTTCTAAACTTTCTGCTTATGTTTTAGTTTTTCATGTGAATTAATTTTTTTTGTGTCGGAGATATTTGTTCACTTTAAAAATAAGTAGTGTTTCCAGACCATCAACTCGACCGTCATTAGAATAATTTAAAATGAAAATGGTTTATTTTGCTCGTTGAGTCCATCCCTTATCTACTTCTGATATCTCAATTCAGCCGTTCTTTTCGTTTTGTGATCAAGTCATATACTTCGATGCCCGTTTGTATAATTTCGCCCGGAATTTCCCTTGCAAATCCGTCTTGGTCACTACCCAGCCTCCGATGTTTCGCCACCCACTTTCCTAACATCGATGTAAATAATTACATCAACTGTGCAACAGTTTGCACTTGAAGTTTACATTAACGAGCCTCCATTGGTCGAAAACATGAAAGCGGTGGAAGTGACGCGGAAGCTCCTCATTGTAATGTAACATCCACGAATTGAAGCAACACTACACTAAACCGGAATGAAACGAATCGACCGCAAAATTTACCTAGCGTAAAAGCGTAAACAAATCTCCAGGGGCTCTTGTGAAAGATGAAGAAACTAAAATGATTTCCTCGACTTATTCCACGACTAGTTTGTAGAATTTTACGCTAGAAAATGTAACTTGAAGCCAAAAATGAAAAATGGCTTGACATCAGACTTGATCAAGTAACAGACACTATTTAGTCATCGGTTTGACGGCATGAGATAAACCTCGTAAAAAATCAAGGCGTGATAATGAGGCTTTTGATTAATGACACCAAAATGTGGCTCAAATCGAGCTTTTTTGTTGTATTTTTGTGATTTGCCTCAATCAGAATGTTAGGTGAAATTTAATACGTACAAAAGAAAAGAAGCAAATGAAATCTGAGCTTTTTCCAAAGCTATTTCAAAAATAATTAATTTTAAACATTACCTACTTTCACTGATAAAATTATTTCGCAAATGATGTAAGTTTATTATAAATAATGATTCAGCAAATTCCTCACATCCTTTGTATTTTATGCGTTCTTTTGAAGCACAAAAGTTATTTGTAGTTGTTTAAATGTTTATGGAAATGTGGTGTGTACTTGTGAGCATTGCTGTAATATATGCGAGAGAGGAGTCTATTTTTCAACAAAATTAGACTTCATTTACAAGGCAAAACGGAACTATATGCCAGTTCAAGGCAAAAACCCAGATGTGCAGACTCTTTCTTTGAGAAAAACCCAATAAAATAACAAGCAAAACAACACTCTTTTATAAAAATTTGCTAGACGGGATAAATGTTTGGGAATTCGTCCAATCATACGGTTGGTTTAAGCTATATGATATTAAACTCGCTGTAATTAAAGCACTAGCACCCGATAATCGCGCCCTGTATGCACCCTGAGGAGGATTAAGCCGAAGAATTTCAATTAGCACAAACACCATTAATTAGGATTTAATCATAACGTAAAACTGTTTAATTAAGTCCCCCGACATGTGTACGGATGGTCTCTTAACTCTCGACTAACTCCCTTGATGATTAATCGTTGGAGCAGTTTTCTGAATCAAAATGCAGATTTGTGGAACATGACTAACGGGAACGAACCTTTTGATGGTGCAGTGCGTCACTTGATAGGGCTGCACGCAATAGCGCGAATTAATAAAATTAGTTTTCGAGGAGCCACAGGTGAAAATGCTGGCACGCGATGTTTGCAAGATTTGGGGGGAAAACCGAATGCATCATTGTATTGATTGGAGGACTCTATACAGGTCATTATCGGCATATGATACAAGTATCGATTCAGGCGGCCTGAATTACAACTAACGAGGAAGAGGACTGCAAGCTCTCTGATGGTTGATGATTTTTTTACTTTGATTTGGTTATTAAAATCTGAATTGCAAATTGCTTCATCTTTCCGTGGGATTCTTAAAAACAATTACGAAAAATGTTTATTTAAATGAAGGAAAAATTAATTTCGATAAGATTGGGTCCAAGTCCGGCTCGCGCTTCCACTTTAATCAAGCCAATGTCTGGGAATGTCAATTTACATGCGGTAATCGTTCGACAATTTAGTTTTATACACTACCGCTTTGCGGATATTGCCAATATGTTGTCAAGGTCGGGGAAAAGCTAGATTTTTATATTTTGCTCTACAGAAGGCAAATTAAAATTTAATCCGGGATTAAGCAAATTCAAATTAAGCTGTTATTTATTTTGGATTGACAAATGCAAATTAATTACGAATTAAATGCAATTCAATGTTTTTAAATAAGCCGCCAGCTATCATAAAAATTAAAATTTCAAATATGTTTTTTAGTTCACCTTTTTTTCTTTTATAGACGAGTACTGAATGCGAATTTGAAGCCCGTGTAAATTTTTGTTCGAGGCTTTCTGATGAGAAAAACGCGTTTGATATTTTAAAAATCCCTGTTTGAGAATTTTTATTAGCATTTTCCTGTTCGGGAAAATTATCAGAAGTGAGTGGTTTCTGTTCATTATTTCATGACTTCATGTAGAATCTAAATTTGAATTTTACTTTTTTGAAGGTCCTCATGTCTACGTTGTTTCAAGTCTCTTATTATGAAAATGTTATCTACCTGAAGTTGTATGTGCAAGTGCATCCTCTCTAAATATCAGGAGACCAAAAATGTAAAATGAAATTAATTTTAATATTTGAATAGAGACCAGATTTTTAGGAAGTTAAAAACTTTATTTAGGCGACAAAAAAGGTTGTAAAAAAAGAGACATTAGATATTAAAATTTGGTAATTTAGGATACCATTTTTTTATTAATTCCTACTGCAAAAAAAATAGAACCATTATTTTTAATGAAAGAACTTCTATTACAAAAACAAACACAACAAAATAAGTTTGGTAAAAAACTTAAAATTCTTTACTGAACAAAGAAACAGCTATAAAGAAGTTAATTGTTGAATTTAAATTTTGTTCTAATTTTACTGTTGTAAAATTAGTTTATTTTACTGTAAAAAATTTTCAGTTTTTCAGTAACTCACTGCATGAAAATTCATACTAATACTAGTTCTAAAATTAGGGATCTCTACATTAACACATTGGCTCATATGCATAAAAATAAGTAAATGCTTTTACTTTAAATTTTCAAGTCTTTACTACCAATTGTAAAAATTAGCATCTATATACTTATTAGTAAACACTTAAAAAATTTAGCATCCGCATTTGTCAAGCTTATGCTTAATTTTCCAGCAAATGCTTAAATAAAAATGCATAAAAGTAAGGATTTACTAGTAGTTTATAGTAAATACTTCATATTTTTCAAGCTGATATTTAAGCGGCTTGAATTTCACTTGTATCAAATTTTGTCTTCAAAATTCATAAAATAACACTTTTTCAATAAATTCCACAACGGAAAATTAATGTTGAATATTTCTCTGAAACTTTTTGCGGTAAGACTAAGGAAAAAAAGATACGGAGCACTATCTTCCAAACAAAGAATGGAAATTTGTTTGCGGTGTATGGGCGATCCAGGTTTTCAGGACGGAGTAGGAGAAGATAGTGGTGCTCATCAAAGTACTGTCTGTAGAACATTTGACTATGCGAGTAGAAATTTTTTTGAGATAACTCCTAATCAGTGAATTAAATTTCCTACAAGACATAAAGAAGTAGAGGAAGCAATACGTCTGTGGTACAATTTTTCCTGTGCTTTTGGTGCCCTCGATCGTACTCAAATTAAAATCAGGAAACCTGCTGTACAGCCACCTTACAATTGAAAAAATCAGTATTTACTGGAAAATCTCTCAATATATACTTACTAGTAAAAGTAAAAGATTATGCATACAAAATTAAGTAAATACTGGCACTTATAGTATTTACTCCTAAGAGCATATACTTTTACTGAATACTTTTACTTAAAGTAAATACTTGTTTTTTATGCATATGAGCCCATTTTTCATTCAATTAATATTTTTATTTTCAGTAGATTTTTATATCCAAATTTTTTTGTGTAGTTTTTTACTAACTAATTAGTTAATTAGTTGTGGACAAATTTGTCCACAACTCCTGGAGTACTATTTACAAAAATTTACACTTTATTTACGAGTTCAATAACTACTATTTGTAATTTTGTTATGCTATTAACTAAAATTTCAGAGTGAGAAAGTAAATCATTTTTCAAAGTAGCTTACAAAGTGCAAAGGCTCGTGAATCATCAGAATTAAAAGATAGTGCAACCTTAAAAAATAATTTAATATACAACAGTAAGGAATTGGAAAACTGAAATTATGAGAAAGTAAAACCACGAAAAACTGAAAAATTTAGGAAATGTATATGAAATATGGGGAAATTACTCTTTAATACTGAGAAACTTAAAAACTGTATGATTGAAACAGTAAAAGAAACTATGACATTGAAAGACGGAAGCCTAAAAAACAAAAAATCTTTAGACCTTTAGATGTAATGTGTTTAGACCAAATACTAATAAAGAAATTGAAAAAATATCCTATTTTGAATTAAGAAGGTTAAACACAACTTTAGGATGTTTAAAACACATTTAGGATACAAGTCAATTTAGGAATTTAGGAAAAATAAAAAAGGTGTCAAATATTTACATTTTTATAGGATTTTTAAGAAAGGAGTTTTAAGAAAAGCCCTTAAAAATTGCGGGAAGTTTCCTAAGATCCGGTCTCTATAGATGAAACTGTATTCAGAGTGGATTAATTGTGGTTTATTTCTGAAATTTCTTAAGATGCAACCAAAAATACTAATTACACTTATCATTTGATACTCATTTTGATTTTTAAATAATTAAATGAATCAAAATTGGTTTCTTTTCTTATCTTTTTAGTTATTTATGTAACAAGTCGGCAAAATTGAAAATGACATTTTGCGGAG
Source organism: Tribolium freemani (assembly GCA_939628115.1). NCBI lineage: Eukaryota > Metazoa > Arthropoda > Insecta > Coleoptera > Tenebrionidae > Tribolium > Tribolium freemani. The sequence continues at coordinate 8,619,746 of OW626785.1, read as the reverse complement.
TCAAAGCAGTTCGCAAAGTAACCATTTTAGAGAGCGTGTACCAAAAAAATTATAATGAAAATTTAACAAAACTGTCTTGACAAAGTTGACGAGATTTTTTAAGTGTGTTTGCTCATTTAAGCATCGTTTGCTTTAGAATGATATCATAGAAGATATCATAAGATTTCGAGTAGTTAATATTACCTATTAAAGTTTTTATATAATTAATATTTATTATAATGAGTTGCTAGCCGTACCATCATTTTCTAAAAATACAGGCAACAAGTTATCTGGTTATTTTCAAGCTTATTAACGTAAATGTTTAATAAAGCCCGATATTCCCCATTGCAGCCCTATGGAGGAAGTTACCAACAACCAGGTGCTCCAATTTCATCCCCAATTTAACTTTTTTATTTTTTAGTCGGGACTACTTTTATCAAAGCACTTTGGCAAAAAGTGTAACTTTTTACACACTTTCTTAATAAAAAGAAATTTATCGTGAGGGTTGGATGCGACCTTTTTGGGGGTTGGATTTAAAAGCGTACAATGTTTGCTAAGACCCTTAGTGCGGTCTTTTAATAATTTATGACTCCTTTCAACATTATATGAAATAAAATTAGTTTTGTTTGCAACAATGTGTAAATATTTAAATTAGCTAATTTGCCACACACTAGAAGTGAACAGTTTTGAGTCAGGAATTTCATATTTGTTGGATTAAAACGGACGGGATATCTGCGATGATGCCGCGTTTGCTTTGCGGCCTAGCTAATTATAGCTATCAAAAGCCAAGCGATGTGAGGCGACAATACTACAGATATAGAATTCTCCCTTTGGCACGGACACATTTTAATTGACCGAGATTCTTCAAATCAATATTTGAATTTTCAAATGCAATTTGCAATATTGGGGTTATGTGTGTTTGCCAATCTCTGTTATTATCTGCGATTATCTCGATCTGGGATTTTATTTATGGACCTATTTTCGTCAGTCATTAAAACTTTGTTATCTATTACAGAGGACGGAATAATAATATGGACGTGACTAATAACGACACACTGTATTTATTACTTGATCAAGCTTTAGTTGCTTGTAGTGCGACGCAAGCTCAAGTTTCAAATGGCAATAAGAATTAAGCTACAATTTTATTTAATTAATCACTGAAGCACTATTAAGAACATGTTTCTTATTAAAATTCTCTTTAATTCAATTGAAGATAAAAGGAAAATGTTGCAGAAATGCCGCATTACTCTCTATTCATAAAACTAAAACACCGGTCATCAGAGAAACAGGAAAAAGAAACTTCACTTCCACATTCACATTCTATAAATTTTCTATAAAGGGTACAAATCGAATAAAGTATACTCAGCGGACCTCATCAACGTGTTGCACAGTTCCACCGGAATTTAATTCGTCGTACTTCCTGGAATAAAGTTTTTGGAATATGTTATGTTCTCCAACGTGATTTTCTCTTGTGAGAAAATTATGAATGCGTTTTATTCTCGATTGATTGAAAGATAATTAATCCATGTTTGTCATATGTTAATAACAGGCACTGAATAAATCATCTGCTCTTGTCGGTCTATGGTAGAGATAATTGATATTTATGGTATTATTACATCAATCTCAAATGTGATCTAATAACGTGTGGTGTATCAATGCCGTGGAGTGTTTAATGATATAGGAGTCAACACCTGTTCATCATTCGATTATTTATTTGCCTATGAGTTTATTTTCATGAAACGTAGTATTTTTAGTACTTTTCGGTTAGATTAGTGTCTATCCCATGTCTTGGCTTTTTTAAAATTAAATTTGGTGTCAATACCTGTCAAAAGTGGCGATGATTACCCCAAGCAGGCGTATCTTTGATCCAAACAAATTCGCCCTCAGCTTGGGGCTAAGAATTCTTGTGTACCTACACTTTCCCGTTCATCATGTGCACATAATCCTGTGCGAAAAAGCTGTTTGTTATTCGTCACTCCCGAATCGATTTGATCGTAAAATCACGAAATTCAATTCTGTTTCCAATAAAACGGTGACGCATCACTCGGTGGCGACTATTATATTAAGTGTAAAATGTTTGCCAGTCCCATTTACATCAAAGCCATATTTTTTCCAAACATGACGATTCGTAAAATGGGATTTTTTCCGAAGGAGATTACGCCTAAACGTAGCAATAAATATTTATTTGTGCTTCGTGAAAGGAAAGGATCTTTTGCTTTATGACTTTCCCGGGTATTTACGAAGAATGCAAATCATGATTTTGCTGATAATAATAAAAAGAAAAGTAAATGCGATTGAATTCTGCAAAATTTCAAGACGCGAAACCGCAAAGACTGCGATAGCTATAGCAGATAACTCCATTACAGAGCTGAAATTCGACTTTCAGAATTTTAAATAGATCTGAAAGCTCTTATTGGCATGTGTTATTGAAACGTAAAAAGAAATGAAAGAGAGGGATGTAATTTTCTTCAAAGGGGCATCTAAAAGCGCTTCCGAGCTCTTTGATTAAGACTAAACTATATATACATTTACAGACAGCTAATAAAGTCCTTTATTTGAAAGTTATTGTGTTATTTTGCTGGATGGTGCAGCAATCGTTTTTTCTTTTGCAACTAACAAGCGAGTAGCTTTACACGGCTTGTATACAATCTATCGTTAAAATAGATATAATAGTACGATACTAGAGATGACTAGATATAATAAGGTACGATAAGATAAGCTTGTTAGATCAGCTTTTAAACTGATTTAATTTAGTTTAATGCAACTAAAATTTGTAATTGTTTTGTGCAGTTCGTTAAGAGTTATTTACTTATAGTCAATTCTGTAATGGATTTTAAGAGCTTTTAGATTTAGGATGCAAAGGAAACAAACTGTTACAAGGATGTTTTAATTAGAACCTTCTTTATTTCTTTATAAAACTGGAAGTAATTTAATAATAATAATAATAATAATACATTTTATTGCCAAAAGGTTACAAAAAAACCATTAGGGCAATATAAAATTAACAAATATAATTCTTACATGGCACGACATAAACTAAACTTAAGAACTTCTCCTGCGCAGACTACTTTTTAATTGATTCAACGAGCAGTTGAAAATGTCTAATTCACGGGAAAACTCAATGTTCACCACTCTAGCCATACGACTATAAGACCATAATTTGTCCTGTGAGTACAGTGTACTAAAAGTTCTAAACATCGAGTGGGGTATTGTGGGACTCTGTACTTAATAAGATTACATAAATCAGGAGAATCGATTAAATTATTCAATATTTTATAGCCAAAAATAATTAACATATTATCACATCTAGTAGTTAGTGATTGAAATCCTAAAAGAGTGAGGCGTTCTGCATATGTTAATTGGTTTTGGTCAATGTTTACTTTAAAAAGTAAAAAGTTGACAAATTTTCTCTGTACCCTCTCAATACGACCTATATTGCTTGCATAGTATGGACCCCAAATGATGGCACAATATCCTAGAATTGGTCTTATTAGACAACAGTAAAGTTTAATTAACTCAAGAATATTTTTGAAGTCTTTCTATTGACGCTTAATAAATCCCAATTATCTAAAAGATTTGCTCACAATGTGGTCAATGTGTTCCCTAAACGTTACTGTTGAGCTAAAATTTACTCCTATAAGTCAGTTATTGTGTTCACTCTCTCTACTGATTTACCATTAATTGAATAATTATTTAAAACAGGATATTTCTTGAGGGTGAACGTGATGACCTTACATTTATCAATGTTTAGGGACATACTGTTGTCATCACATCAATCTGCCAATACATTAAGGTCATTTTGTAGCCTAATGAGGTCGTACGAAGAGTTGATAACAGAATTTTTTTTTACATCATCAGCGAACAGTAAGTGCTTAATATGGATTAAGCTTCTATCCAGGTCATCGTTAAACAAAAGAAAAAGAATAGGCCCAATGTGGCTCCCTTGAGGGACACCTGATGTCGTTACATTAATTTCTTTAAAAACGCATTCGCTGATTTTGACGAATTGTTTACGATCCCAGAGATAGGAAGATAGCCATCTTAAGACATTACCCCTGACGCCATATAAACTAAGTTTAGCTAAAAGCAAATTTATATCAACTCTATCGAATGCCTTACTGAAGTCTGTATATATGTACTAAGTCCACTTGGACTCCTTTTTCTATAGATTCCTTAATGTAATTGCTATAGATAAATAAATTAGATGCAGTATTACGTTTCGGGAGAAACCCATGTTAATCTATACTTAAAATATGTTTGAATGAAGATAAGAGTTTCTCTGCTAAAATTGATTCAAAGATTTTACATACAGGGTGATTCTTAAATAGACCGATAAAAGTTTATCACAGCTTTCCAAGGATAAACAGAGTCGATTTGCACCATATTTACGGTTTTATTTCGTAGGGGTAGAAACCCCTTAATCCGTGCCACTTACGACGCTCATGAGTTTAAATTAAGTTTAATGGAAAAAATGTGCTCGTTTTCATCATGAGTATCAATAATAAGCAGTGATCATTGTTGCATTGATCAAGTACATTGTCATCAGATGATTATCATGTTTTCCACTAACTGTGTTAACACTACTTACGAACACATCAGTGGCGTACGCTTTATCTCCAACATAACTTTAAAAATTCTTATTTCAAAAACGATTATACAAGGAATTTTTTTACTATTTTTCCTAGCATGAACTCATTTGATACTACCATACGTAGAATTTTGTCGGTCTATTTAAGAATCACGCTGTATAGCCGAGATAGAACATACAGCGTTGGGCAAAAGTATGGAACTAAACGTTTTGTGCCTAAACTATATACCCTACGAAAAAACTAATTAGTACATCATCAACTACTTTAAAGGCATTGGCAACTTATTTTACCTATTTTATGTTTTAACGAAAATTGAAAATGTGGTTCATTTTATGTCGGTAGGTCTTTTTTAAAATTTTCTGCGATGAAAAATAAGCGAGATAATCACTTCGAAAGGAAGAAATCCTGACGTCACAACCGCCTCTCATCACAGAGTCCTCTTATCACTGAACCCTCTCATTCACTAAACACTTGACAGATATTTGAATATTTTCCACAAATCGTCCACAAAATAAAAAAATACTATTTTCTCGAATTTGTTCTGTTCTAAATTTTGTCTTGAACTTCGTGAAAACACCTCAGAAACTTTGTCAAGTTTATCAAAACTCTGTCAGTGTCACTTAAAAGTCAAAACCTATTTGAAATAACTCGAGTTAGAGAATAGATACAGAGAAACGGTTTTCACTACTGTAATAAGCGTTTCCAGTGCTATCATTTAAGACAAAGTTGTTTTTAAGTTGCCAATGCCTTTAAAAATGTGATCATTTTTTAAGAATAAATTTTTTCCAAATTCTATTTAGTTTTCGAGTTATTCAAAAAAAAAATAATTTTTTTAATGGCACCCTATTATGGCGATTTTTTTGGTAAAAGATTATGCCCTAAAAATTACTTCTAAGTCAATAATATTGTTTTTGAACTAGTGTTTTTTTTTAAAAACTCACTACGAAGATGTTTCGAATTTGGTCGAACTGATTGTATCCATGGATATTTTCAATCCACTAATTTGATTCGTCAAATTTTTCGCAATTATAAACATCCATGGATACAACCACTTCGGCCAAGTTGGAAAAACCTTCGTAATGAGCTCGGAAGGCAACTTTAATAATTTGTTTAAGAAAAACCACTGGTTTAAAATTAATTTTATTAAAGTAGAAGTTGTTTTTAGTAGAGCTTAATCTTTTACCAAAAAATCGCCGTAGTAGGGTGCCATTTGAAAAAAAAAAATTTTTTTAATAACTCGAAAACTAAAAGGAATTTCGAAAAAATTTATTCTTGAAAAATGATCACATTTTTAAAATAGTTGACGTAGTACTAATAAGTTTTTTCTAAGGTACATAGTTTAGGCACAAAACGCTTGGTTCCAGACTTTCGCCCATCGCTGTATAGGACGATAATTATTAAGAAGCTATTTGTCTCCGCTTTTATAGAGAGACAAAATAAATGAGGTTTTCCACTGCGGAGGGCAAAAACCAGATGCTAACAACATAACAAATAGTCTAATAAGAGGAAACGTTAAAGAAGGGCTACAAAATTTTTAAAAAGTATGGTGGTATTCCTTCTGGATCAGAATTACAATCAGATTTTAGGCCGCTTAATTTGTGAAAACACTGTTTCATAAGAAATTTCGACATCCGTTAACAAATTAGTGTGGTTAGAATTTATTCACTTTAAAAAGTTATTAGAATTATTAGGCGAATGAGAGACATAAACGTTTTGAAAAAATTTAGCAAACATATCACAAATAGTTTTTGTATCACTGGAAGTGTAGTCATCAAAGGTCATTGTGTTGGGAATGCTATCTGAACGTTTAACTGATTTGGAAACATTTGCTATTTAAGTTTACCGAATTTTTTGTAAATGTAATAAAATTTCTATAATCATAATTTATGAGCTTTTTAATTTCGGACCTTAACTTTTTGAACTCATTGAATACTTCTAGATTTCGGTTTTGTTTAAATTTCTTATATAACTTATTTTTTTTATTGATTGCATGTATAGTCTTCTCGGAAAACCACGATGGAAATCTTCCTTTCTTTACAAAATATTTGGGTATAAACATTTCGCATAAACTGTATGTATAAGATTTCAAAAAAAGTATTTACATTAGAAATAATATTATCACCAAATATGGTTTCCCAGTCAATTAACGAGATGTGTTTATTAATTTCATCGTATATCTCCAAAATTGAATATGTTTTGAATTGGCACAGTTACTATTAAAATAGAATTTTATATTAAGAGGCGGGTGGTGCCTATCTACCAAAGGCACGATACTACAATTATCTCTATAAACATGCAAAGAATCATGGTTACTTAGTAACTTGTACTAGAACAATTTTTTAAAGTCTTAAACTACATCAAACTGGCCATAGAACAGTTATAAAACAGTGTGAAAAAAATAAAGACAGGTTTTATCTCTGGTGCAGTAATCACTGGCATATTCAAAGGGCATTTTTTTGTGACTCGAATCTTGTAACGACATTACCGTCACTGTCGGAAATCCGTGAAAATTCTCCATTTCTTCTTTCGTCTGGCAAGCGTTAATTCGATCAAGGTGTCTGCAATGTTATCGCGTCGAAAATTTCCCTTTCAGTCAGCTCGCACAATTCATTGTTTCGATAAACTAGAAACTTGCCCGGAATTCGTTAAAACTTGATAAAGCTTAACAAGACCGCCCTCCAAGTACAGGTAGAGGCTCGAAAACTATGCAGCGACGTTTCATTAGTCCAAAAAAATCCCTTACACCAGAGTGAAAATTTAATTTCCTCCCCGATTTTTCGTGTCTGTTCTTTCCAATATCTGACATATTAAATCAATTATTTGTTACGTCTGGAGCAGTTCGGGCATTTAACTCGATTCAATGACGCAATGATTGAAACGTTTCCTTTTTCACATTATTTATCTAGCATTGTCCTTTCGTGTTTTCGACCGAAAGATTTCGCACAAAAGAAAAAACATTTCAAGCCGTCAGTCAACCAACCACAGCGAAACACTCGAACAGTTATGAAAATTGCGGTCTGAACTGCAGCTCATTAATACAAATCAAAAAATATTGGAATTGTGCATCTGAGTGAGCGATTTTTATTGGATGCTTAACGAAAAAAATTGCATAGCAAAATGAGATTCGTGCTCATATACCCATACAAAATCCATACCTATAGATTCAGATAGCACAGAATGCAATAAGCACATCCAAAAAGCGTAACTTGAAGCATTGTTGCTGGAATTACGCACAGGCGGCTGAAATCTAATTTTAAAACGAAAAAACATCAAACAATGAAAGGGTTCAGTATAATTTTTAGCGATATTGTTAGCAAACTGTTTTATTTAAAATAATTTTATGAATTTTATGACAAACAGACCCAACGTATAAAATATTTCTCTTTGTAGAAAGATGGGAGTTTTGTAATTACAACCAGATGTTAGCAACTTTTTTATTTCGTAATTTATGAGCGTACTTTTGACCTTAAGTAACAAGCTGAAGAAATTTGAAACATTTATTCGCTTAATTCAGCTGTCGAGCGACCGCTGAAACTTTCAAAGCTCCTAACCATTGCACCGGATATTTATTCGCTTGTTGTGACCAATTTTTATCTTCTGATGAGTAACAATAAAATCATTTTATTTTGTTCTCTCAGTGTGATAGCTTTGACTGCCTTAACACTCAGTAATAGCTCGTTCTAGTCGATTGTTTGTTGTTACAAACCATTTGAGATCGTAAGTACAAATGTAACAAAGGATAATTTCCCAGAGGCTGTTCAGCTTGTTTCTCAAACGTTTTACATTCTTATTTTAACACAGAATTGTGTCAACTTATGAGTGTGTGTGCCCACTCATTTCAAAAATAATAATCATATATTAAGTTACATTAACACAAAAAATTCGATTGCCAACTCTATAAATCACTCTTGTATATTTTTACTCTTTCACATAATGAATTTCAACTAAAATCCTGGCGGGCAAATATGTACAATAACAACCAAACAAAAACCCTCTAAACAAACACGCTTTCCCTGTTGATATGCTTTGATGTGTAATAGAGCTCCAGTTGTACGATAGTGTCGTTAAATGAATTATTACGGAGTGATCAACAATGACCTGCCAATTTTATTACACTGTAACCGAAAGTAAATACATTACGCTGTATTTGTTTTTAATTGGGAGAGGATTGAACTTGGCGCATCCACCATTTTTACAATGAGCGAATCAATGAAATAAGTTATTTATTGTCGCAATTGTTACATGACGCGGTAATCAATACTGATATTGTATAGAAAGTGTAACAACACTGTATAGAAAAAGAAATCAAGCTGCAAAATGTATACGATAATAACATTAAAATGTTAAATGCATTTATAAATGCCTAAAATTGGATTTTGATTAGTTTCCCAATAAACTGTCCTAAATCTAGCGATTGAAAAATCCCAACAGGGCAGAGAGCCGTTTTATGTGGATTTTTGTCGGCAAATTGCTCGTAATTTAGAGTAAGTGCGCTACAAAGCAGCATTATTGTTGGTTCGAGGCCGGTAATTGAATTTATTTCGTGCATCGAATCGCCTAAAACTACGACAACGTCCATTTCGAATCAGTTTTATAACCGAATAAAGACCAGAAGTAATCATCTTAATTAATGTAACATCATCCGGCTTGAAATGAAAGTCGTAAAGGAAACTTTCTTACGACTATGATAAATTTCGGTGGAATGGCATGATACTGGATTGGGCTTTGAAGTGGTTTCGTGCTTGGATTCTTCTCTGGGGCGGAACGCCGCTTTGACACTCAAAACGATTACCAGATTTAGTTCACTTGCACAGTTAGTTGGGAAAGTCTTGACCGAGAACGGCAGAGTGTGTGCATATGAGCTTATGACTCGACTTTGTAAACTTGCCAGACAGTTCAAGCAAAACGGAGCGTTTTGCAATAAAAACTTCCTGAACACGCACCAGCAACTGAAAGTTGTGTGAGGTTCTTGTTGAGCGCATAGTGTAATAGAGATAAGAACGGCATTTTTCCGTGGTATAACAGCAATTTACATTTTACTGCTCAATGCATACAAATTTTATTATAAGTAATGATTACATTTTCGAGTGGAGCGTTTTTGCGGTTTCTGAAACTGCGAATTTTATGCAAAATTGAAATAGATAAACGTCTCGATTGTCAACTTAAGTTTTTTTACATTTTTGTTAATTTCAACGAAAATTTGCATTTAGTTTTTTTTTAGTGCAATAGTGGTTATTGTGACCTAACTTAGTTGATGGTGCTCTAAAACTTTATTTACTCTGAACAAATGAAAGTCACAAAAGAAGTTATTCATTCATTTTTATTATCTCTTCATCAACTGCTAGATTACTTCCCAAACCTGCTTTTTAATTTTCGTTGTTCAGACGACTTTATTCAAATTCGTGTTTTAAATGATTAATAAAACTGATAACATTCTTATTGTTTGCAGAGATTTATTTAAAAATGTAAGGCTTTTTGTATTAGATCCTTTCTCATTCAGACTGCATCATTCAATGCACAGACACAGATCATAAAGCAAATGCACTATCACGAACTTCTGAAAACTCAAACTGTTACATTACATTGTCGGACGAAAACTTTATTGACCAAAAATTAGCAAACTTGCATTAGAGCTTACATTAAATTAATAATTAACACGTTCGTCCATCTAATTAAAACTTTTACTTTGAGTTATCAAGGTTTCCAACACCCAAAAAATCAATATACTTGGACCCATTGAACTGGACATAAAGCAAAACGATTTAATGACAAAAAGGTGAAAACGGAATTACAAGAAATGCGCTTATGCTTGTGACACGTGGGATTATCCCAGATAAGCTTTTCCAAACTTCAAAGAAAAAAATCCTGAGCTTTCCGAAAGGACGTAGTCCATTGCTGATCTTAAAGCTTAATATATTGACCAATTTATACACGCAATTGATGGATACCTACTATTAATTACTACTGTAGAAGCAATTAAAAAATATAATAGTTAATGTAAAATTAGAGAAGAAAACACTGGAATGGGTGGGGGCTTAATGTGAGGTAATTTAATGGATTTTATACCAATTCTCTGGTACACGCTGTATATACCGGATAAATTTTTTGAAACGAGCCAATGTGCATATCTCAGAAAATAAATGAAAAATTTGAAAATTCCGAGACAGGTCAATTTTATTGGCGAGGGACACTTTTTGGTGTAATTATACAAATCGTAGCACACCCCATTTGAAATACAACCAAATCTTAAAGTATGAGTTGTAGTGCTTCAAACATTTTTGAGTTGTAGATGAGAAGTTAAAAAAATTAAATAAGTCTATAAAAAGTCTTATAAAAATAAAACGTCCATTTAAAAAAGTTTTTGTTATTATTTTTTAACTGATGTTTTATTTTTCCATCTTGAAGGTTTTTTAAAAACATTAACATTTAAGTGTCGTACTGATTACGCAAAAAATATTTAACTTTATACATTAAAAGTAATAAAAAAACTGTTCTCATTAAAAAAGATTAAATTATTTCAAAAATTACAAACAGAATCGACCAAAAATTTTAGTTCAGGATTATTAGTAGGTATTAAAAGCTACTCGTATGTCCAAAAATGCAAAAAAATGTACATACTGAACCAAAAGTAACGCATAAAATTTACATCTTGGTTAATGGTCACTTTTTAAAAAAAATCCTCGAACAGGTCGATTTTATTTTTTTTAAATGACATCATAGTGACATTTATAATGGTATGACTTTTTGAATTATAAGGTCATTTTAATTTTTTTTTAAATGACAACCGACATTTTTGTTTACTGTTTTAAATACTACACATCTTTACCTTTCTGATAATAAGAAACAAAATTTAAAAAATGAAATTTAAAATAAAAAAATATTTAATAGAAAAAAATATATTGACAATTAAATATAGAAGGCTTTATCTTTTGGTTCTTGCCTGATTTTATAAAAAACAATTGTTATTCTTCTATGTTTTTTTTAATAAATAGCAAGAAAACACTTAATATAAAACCTAAACACAAAAAATAATAAAAAGACAATTACTCTTTATAAAATAAAGCAAGAACAAAAAGATAAAGCTTTTTGTATAAAACTTTCAATAAAAAAAAATTAAAAAAAATGTCAGTTTAATTTAAAAAAATTAAAAATGATGTCGTTACTCAAATGTAGCATTTAAAAAAATGATATCGACATGTTTGAAGATTTTTTTGAAAAATGACTAATAACAAAGATATGAATTTTGTACGTTACTTTTGGTTCAGTCTGTATAACGCGTTTCATTAAAAAAAAACAATTTTGTATCACTTCTAATTCTAATTCTAATTCACAATCATTAGTGTAACATACAGATTACTAACCTTTGAAAGATTGGGAAACATTAAATCTCACGGTTAGAAATATTATTTCATCCCTTGGTAAGTAATATGCAGGATTGCAAAAATACCGGGAATTTTATATTTACTACCTCGCTTGTAACTTGTAATATGCTATTTGAAATGTTTTAATATAACTCGCTGGGACACCTTGTAGTTAAGCCGTCGAGTTGTAATCACAAAATTGTAAAATTATTTGAGGTGGAAATACCGACAGTAATATCCTGTTTGTGTCTGCTGGCTTTAATGAAATATGTCACAATTATTTATTTACTGTTAGTGTAATTGAATTGGTGTTCATTTAAATTTTTCAATAAGTGAATAAATTGTCGCGTCCATTTGAAACTTCCCAAAAACATATGCGAAGTTAATCACACCGTTGCATTTAATCAATTAGTGATGTCCTAGTTGTGACAAAACCCGAAACGAAATTTGCCCATTCATTCCATTCCGAATTCCTCTTTCTCAACCATATCTGATTCACGCGACGTTGCATTAACGTATAACATGACGTGAAATATGGATCGGCGACAAGGGATAACGTAATGAATTTGTTGTATCTGTCATAAATAAACCACAAGTCTCGTCTGCGGCTAATAAATACAAATACGTCGGTTATTACAGTGGCGGCCGTTGAGGCGTGAATCTGAGGTGTGGTTTGAGTGACACCCCCAAGAGACGGCGCCACCTGTCACATCTTCGCCATCGTAATTGCCCGATCTGATAGTCTATTATAGAGGCTTCACACCGGATTACGGGATGCTCGACATAATCTGCGGTTTCAGGGACTCGGAAAATAACTGCGTATTAGTCGTGTCTTCCACCGACCAATAAATAAGTTTGTTTGCGCGTGGAAAAGGTGCAGTAAATGCCGGAAAAGCAACATGAAAATTTTTAATCAAATTTATGCTCAGCGGCTATTTTTGTTCGGAGGCGCATTAAAACGGCGCATTTATTGCAACTGAAACCGACGCGAAATGGAAATGGGTTAAGCGACGGAAATATTTTTGTTGGGGACACTGAACAAACGACATTTTACAAGGGAAAACACGCAACAACTTGAGAAATTAAAAGCAAACAAAGAGAAAAGCTCACGTCCGTTCATTAACGGGAATTATTTTATTCCTTTTGGAATACTCAATGAATTTGTGATTCTAATTTTTATTCTGTTGCATTTTTTTAACCAAACAAAATCACTATCTCAGTAAAGCACTACTTTTTTTCTTGATGACTTAGGTCAGCGCTAACTAATTTTCCTTCTTACTATGGCAAAAATATTTCAAAATTTTAAATTTTGAGAAAAACTGATATAATACGTAAAATGAAACGTACAATTCACTGCAGCAAACCTTGACTTGTCGAGTTATGAATTTTTTCATTGAAAAATTAAGTATTTTTCTATGAAATTTTGTGAAAAGCTGGAACAAACCGTTTTGCTCTACGACTTTTAGTTTTTGAGTTACGAATTATTTAATAACTCACACGGCGGCGGCGGCATCCACTATTTTCCAGATTGAATAAGTCTTTAAATAAGTTCTCGAGTAGGCTACTGTTGTAAAAAAGATGACACAATACGCAAAATGACCCGTAGAATTTACTGGAACAAACCGTTTTGCTCTACGACTTTTAGTTTTTGAGTTATAAATTTTTTTATTGAAGAATTAAGTATTCCACTATGAAATGGCTACCCCAATTTCAGGCAAAAGATTTAAATCTTGTGAAAAGATGGTATAATATGCAAACTGAGCCGCAGAATACACTGGAACAAATCGTTTTGCTCTATGGCTTTTAGTTTTTGAGTTATAATTTTTTTAATAAATAACACGGCGCATCCACCATTTTTAAGTTGAAATAATTTTTAAAATATAAATTCTCGAGTAAGCTAGTGTTGTAAAAAGGCTGGTGTAATACGCAAAATGAGCCGCAGAATTCACTGGAACAAACTGTTTTGCTCTGTGACTTAATTTTTGGCAAAAAAAATTAAAATTTTAAACCTTGTGTAAAATTAATAATCGACAAAAATTAGAAAATTAAACTTATTGTTAAAATCGAATCAATTCACTTTTTCTTGAACTTTTATTAACTTGAAAGCGTATTATTTATTATTTATGAGCTACAAGTAAAAGCACGAATGGCAAAAACAAATTAAACAAATTAGTTTTAAGCTTTAAGCATTTTTATTCCAGCTGAAGCTCCAACCCAATGTTTTCGTAATAACAAAGTTAATGTATTTTAATTTAGTTAGAAACTAACTTTATTTAAATAAATTTAAAACAAAATAGCGTGACTCCATTTGTTTCCACATTCCTTTCCGCTTTTATTATTTTATAATTTCAAAAAGTTTTTGGTTTGTGGCTGAACACGTTATACGTAGTGCATAACAAATGAATAAAAAGTTAAATTAGTTTTCGATTTCTATTCTTTGCCTGAAGTAAATCTTCGAGTAACAACAAAGTTTAAAAACAAGCAATATTATTATTGGAGAAAAATGACAATTTAGCGAACATATGGCACTCTTTCGTACCCAACTCGCATATTCCCAAAGGCATCCTCGGAGAGAAACACTGTTCAAGTCATTTATCCCCAACTTCCAACCGAATTTATTCTATTTGAAATTGTTTATTCTAGTATAAAATAAACAAAGTGAGTTGAGATGAGTTGTTCGGGACGCAGCAAAAACAATTTTAAAGGAAGTTTTTGCGTCCAGATCCCAGCAATAACAGTCGTGAACACATATGACCATTCCCCGAATTATTATAACGTTTGGCCAAACGAGCTTTTTATTCAAGATGAAATTTTCGCTCGAAGCTATTCACCGCAAAACTTTTCAAGTCACGGAAAATTCTCTCTGGCTTATTGATGCTCCACAGTGCGTGAACAAATCATGAAAACGTCCGATATTAATTAAAATTTTCGGCTTTCTTTGGCTTAAGGGAGTTAATTATTTTTTTTATTGCAGTGGACGGAATGGAACTGGAGACACTCTACCAGAGATATTGTATCCGTCTTAAACACGCTCTCTTCTTGTCCTGTTTGACGGTGGCTGTCGTCACCAGCGCAGGCCTGCTAATCACCACATGTGTTCTCCAGGTGAGTTTGCAAAGGGCAAAAATTCGATTACGTTACGAATTGTTAGTGTTATCTGGACGAACTCGACCATAACCACTGTCCAACTTGGAAACGTATTGATTCGATACATGATTCTAAAATATTGTGGGATGTTCGAACTCAATTTTCGCATCGAACGTTTTTTATTTGGCATTCGAGTGACAGGCTGCTTGTGTAAACACAATGACAAAGTGGAAGAAAAGAAAGGTTTCCTTGAGCTACATTTCGGTTTAAAAGGGGCCAAAATAAATGCGAGCGAAATGAGGAAAGAGCCACCAGGTGACATTTAGGAGGCTCTACTAATCTTATAACGGATTTGCCCTAACGGCTTTTATGAGCCACTTGAGAGTTCTCTTCGTAGGAAAATTTGTTGTGTCAAACCCTGGGGCAGTTATGTCTCTAGCAATAGAAGGGTCGGTCCTGGCCCAAATTACCCTTCATAGTTTAACAGAGGTCCAAATGGATTCACTAGCTTAAAGCAAACATTACCATTTTTGTGTGTTTTTATGCTTTAAATTTGTCATACAGGGACATTTTTTTAACTCTGAACATAGCCCTATGTTCAATCTGAAAAAAAAACAGATAAAAGCATTGCGAGTATTGCTATGCAACTAATTATTATACGCGCTGTCAAAAATTTCAACTTGTCAATTAAATCCTCCAAGATTATTTAAGTAAAGAAAGATTAATTTTTATGAAATTTATTAATCATCAGGTAATAGTAACATGTAAGGAATGATAAATTACTTTAACAAATATTCGAAATCACTTCAAATTGGTTCAAATAAGTCGACATCAAATAATTACCTTTACGTATCGTTGGTAACGTAAATTAGATCAATGCTTTGATATGATTTTTTTCAGACTGAACATAGGGCTTAGAAGTCATTAATAATAATAATTGCTCAACTCATTTAAAACTACACGGAGCTAGTTAAATTTAAATTAAAACAATTTAATTGGGAGTGAAATAAATAAATTAAATGTTGTTGGCTGCTTATTGTCTAGCTTATTTTGTGTATAAATTGTTCATTAAAAAAGTCAAATTTTACTAAACTAGTATATTGTTTGTTTAACTTTAGAACCATATGACTTTTGTGAAACAACTATTCTTAGAGACCTTTCATTCAATGACAATAAATTACCTGTGTCAGTATTTTTTGTTATATTTGAATTGAATTGATTTTTTTAGGTATATCGTATAAATTTAGAGTTAAAACACGGAGTTAAACAACTGTATTTTTTTAAATATGTAAACTGCATTTGGTTAGAAATGTTTATCCTACATCTCTAATTAATATTATTCGTATTTACCTAGTTGCTATTTCTTTAATAAAAATGTAAAATTGTTTCTGAAACTCCAAATAAAATGGAAGTTATCATATAATACGTAAATTCTAGTCGCAAAAGGAAAATACGAACTAGTTATTAATATTGGCACCATGGCTGCTGTGAGATGCACTTTGAAAGCCTTCATTTCAAATAAATAACGTAAACAATCTCTTCTCTCGCAGTCTCTTGTTAGTGTTATCAGTTAATTAAT
The DNA here is from genome assembly GCA_939628115.1 of Tribolium freemani. Taxonomy (NCBI): domain Eukaryota; kingdom Metazoa; phylum Arthropoda; class Insecta; order Coleoptera; family Tenebrionidae; genus Tribolium; species Tribolium freemani. The sequence continues at coordinate 8,603,151 of OW626785.1, read as the reverse complement.
GTAGAAAGTTTCCGTTTAAGACTTAAGGGATTAGGATGTACCCCGTATTCTAAGTAATATCATGACTTCCGCTTACCTAAACCTGACTTCGTAACTCGTCCTCTTGAGTTCACAGTTTGGATCTAGTTAGATTGTTGATCTGGTCCCGGAACCCATCAATTACACTCCATTGAGAACAATTATTCCAATCATTTAATCCAATATTTTGACTTATGAGGGATACAAAATAGTAATAAAGGCATAATCCGAGCTAGTGCAGCATCTCTACAATGCGTAGAAGCAATTTAATTATCGAATAAGTCCACAAAGTTATGAGCACAGGTAAATAGGAATGTCGTAATGATGAGCTTCGGGATTATTTCGTTAGGTCGTTACCAGTTTACCGCAACTTACTTTATTAACGTGTAATCTCTTGTTTGCCTTAGGATAAATATGAAACATTAATTCTGATGTGCGTACGGTGTAACTTCTACCGGCCAATGAAAGTTAAAAGTCTAAGCATTTAATTGCAAAAAGCGCCTTATTTTGCAGAGGTCTTAAACAATAATTTTACGAGGAAAGTGGAATGGTATTTGCCGCTAAGAATGCAAATTTATTCAAACAATTCTCTTGCACAGATGAAACATTAATTAAATTATATCTAGGGTCGCAACACCTCGCTGAAATTAAGACTTGATTAAGTGATCTCGGCCATTAGATTGTTGTTTGTCTAGATTTGAGTTCGTGCCTTGGACTTGTCTTGTTTTGTCAAGAATTTACATTTTTGAATTTATTAGATTTACAGTGCCCTGACTTAAAAACAAGGCCTTTTTATTCGTTTTGGTCGTGTTTTCATCTTAACAAGCAAAATGAGTTTTGAAACGAGCTTCGAGGAAGATCAATATTTAAAAAAAAGGAAACTTAAAGATCTTATGATAATAGTGTTCCTAGTTTGATTTTAGTTGCACATCAAAATTAATGTTTTTGTATGTTAAAAAAAACAATACATCTATTACTAAAGTTTATGTTTATTTTATACAGAATACGAATATGCATTCTCTGAAACATTAAAGTAACAATATGCTTGATTTAATTCTATTTAACATTCAAATTTTTTAGCATTTCATCATGTTAGTAGGTATTCAGTTAATGTAATTATTTTCTAAAATTTCTAAATCGCACATGTTTCGATAAAATGCTGGAAATTCTATTTTCCCGTGTTAAATTTAAGTTGACGTTATTGAAGCCGAACAAAGTTTCTGTCAAAGTAGAGAAATTCTTTCACTGTGGCATATACCGAATAGACTATAAAAGAAATAAAAGAAATCTTCCACGACGATTCTGTGTAGGATTTGTAAATGTTAATAAGAACTTTCGAAAGCTTCAACTCACTTAGTTTTGTGAATCAGTTTCTTTATTATGATGCGTTTTACGGACGGATGAAAATTAAATTTACTAACGAATTTTCTCAAATTGAATATTTTGATTAAACTGATGAATATTAATAGTCTCCTCGGGTTATGTTTATACAAATAAATTAGGTACATGGATAATTCATTTAACACATCTTGATACATTTACCTAAATATGTTGATTTATTAAACAGTCAAGATTGAAATTGAGATTGAAGCAAGGGTGAGTTAGCACTTTTATTAAAATGGCACAAAAAAAAACTGATCAAAAAAAGTTAGGGATATTACTAAATTTTAAAAAAAATTTGCAAGAGAATGCAAATTAATGTCATATGTGTTTTCTGTGAAATTTTTTATCGATTAGAGTTGTACCTGTTCCTGTAAAAAAATTTAACCTCAGAAACCTTACAAATATTAATATGTTAAATATTATTAATTATTTATTTATCAATAAAATATTCTTCCAGGAGTTGGAGATCAGTCTGCTGCCCATCGTCACCATGTCAGTCCTCACATTCTCCCTCTTCTGCATCTTATTCGCCTCTCAATTCCCGTTTATCCTCGAATCGGAAACCTGGGCTCTGGTTTCATCCCTCTTTATCACAACCATTGTCACAACATCCATGCTCCTGCTGGGTCAAAGACACGCACCGCTCCCTCTCTTCGCCCTTTTGCTGGCCATCCACACCATGCTGCCCTTATCTAGGGCAGTGGCCCTCGCCCTTGCCTCGATCGTCACCCTGGCCTACATGGCCCTGTCGATCGTCGACAGAGTGAATGACGACAAACACCCCTATTACCTCCAGGTGAGTGGATTTCCACCTACGCCCGCATGTAAAAATAGTGGGCTCAAGAGGCGGTTCGTTCCAGTTGATTCCCGAGGGAGTGCTGCTGGTGGCGGCGAGCTGCACCGGCCTCTACTACCGCCACATGACCGAGGGGGCCCACAGGAGGACTTTTGTCGGGACTAGAACCTGTATAGAGTCCCGAGTGAAGCTCGAATGCGAGAAGGAACAGCAGGAGCAGCTTCTGTTGAGTGTTATTCCGGCGTATATTGCAGCAGAGGTCAGTAATATTGTATACTTTAGACTAATAGTTAAATAGTTTTCGTCAAAAAATCAAATTATTTCAAAAACTAAGCAGAATCGGCCAATGCAAGTTTAAATCAAATTTATCAGTATTAAAAACTACGTCCAAAAATGCAATTAAATTTAATTAAAAAGAGAAACATAAGTTCGTATTGTAGCTCATTTTCAATGTACATATATTTGAAAATAATTTTACGTGATGCAGGGGATTAGTAGCTTTTATAAAAAGATATATAGGGTGTCCGTCTTTCGAGCTCCACCATGGGGATCTCAGTTATTATAAAAGATACGAGGTCGGTTAAATTAGGGCAAAATTGCGTATTTTTATGCTGAACAATTATCTGAAAGAAAATTTATGTGTCGTTTTTAGGTTTTGAATTATTGAGAAAAATCCAAAATTTGTCATTTTTGTTTTTATTTTTTTAAGCAAAAACCAAAAGAACTAGACGTTTTTAAGTTGGACATTCTTTAGGCACTTTTTTACAAGAAATCTCAATCTATCATTGCCTTTTCCAAGGCGTTCTTGATGTCAGAGTTACAACACTCAACTTTGGTTTTTCTTATGGACGCCACATTTAATAATAATAGTAATCAGAAATAAAAACACTTTTCAAAAATACAAAAATCGAATATAGCGTCTACAGGGTGTCCGTTTTTCGAGCTCCACCATGGGGATCTCAGTTATTATAAGAGATACGAGATCGCTTAAATTGGGGCAAAGTTGCGCATTCTTATGCTGAACAATCTGAGAGAAAATTTGATGTGTCATTTTTAGTTTTTGAATTATTGAGAAAAATCAAAAATTTGTAACTTTCGTTTTTATTTTTTCAAGCGAAAACCAAAAGAATTAGATGTTTTTAAGTGAGACATTCTTTAGGCACTTTTTTTACAAGAAATCTAAATCTGTCATCGCCTTTTTCAAGGCGTTCTTGATGTCATAGTTACAACACTCAACTTTGGTTTTTCTTATGGACGCCACATTTAATAATAATAGTAATCAGAAATAAAAACAGTTTTCAAAAATACAAAAATCGAATATGGCGTCCATAAGAAAAATCAAAGTTGAGTGTTGTAACTCTGACATCAAGAACGTCTTGGAAAATGCGATTTTCAAGCGAAAACCAAAAGAATTAGATGTTTTTAAGTGAGACATTCTTTAGGCACTTTTTTTACAAGAAATCTAAATCTGTCATCGCCTTTTTCAAGACGTTCTTGATGTCATAGTTACAACACTCAACTTTGGTTTTTCTTATGGACGCCACATTTAATAATAATAGTAATCAGAAATAAAAACAGTTTTCAAAAACACAAAAATCGAATATGGCGTCCATAAGAAAAATCAAAGTTGAGTGTTGTAACTCTGACATCAAGAACGTCTTGGAAAATGCGATGACAGATTTAGATTCCTTGCAAAAAATTGCCTAAAGAACGTCCTAGTTAAAAACGTCTAGTTCTTTTGGTTTTCGCTTGAAAAAATAAAAACGAAAATTACAAATTTCCGTTTTTTTCCAATTATTCAAAAACTAAAAATGCCACATGAAATTATCTTTCAGATAATTGTTTAGCATAAAAATGTGCCACTTTGCCCCAACTTAACCGACCTCCTATCTCTTATAATAACTGAGATCAGTGAGATCCCCATGGTGGAGCTCGAAAAACGGACAGCCTGTATTAATTTTTCAATTATGTAAAGGTCAATACTGGACTTTTTCAACTCACTGGGACACCCTGATGTATGAGAAAAACGATATGAAGAGTGTTTCCAGTGTCCAAGATAACTAGAGAGCCTGGTAGACCAGCTTACCCGATTTTCCGTTGAAGGGCGCGAACCAAAATATGGCGCACGTTTGGAGCTTTTTTTTATCTAATAGATGACGCCAGGGTAGACTGGGACTGTCAGAATGTTTACAAAAAAAAAAGATTCATGCCTCAAGTTGTTAAAAATGCGGGATTTATGAAGAATTATTAATGCTTGAATGATGCCCGCACCGAATGGTAGTCAAGTTTTTTTTCTGTAAAGCATTTATTCCTACTTCAATGCTTTGATGTCTCTCGCGGTCGAAAATGCTTCGGAACGAAAGTCGGAACTACTCAGAAAAAAATTACTGTTTCACATTACAAAAAAAAAGACCTCGTTACTAGATGATTAACGTGGGCGCTAAGATAACATTTTTTTATTTTGCATCTTTTTTTTATAAAAAAACAATAAAAATTGTAAAATTGTGACAGTCCCAGTCTACCGTGCTGCCATCTATCAACTTGCACCAACTTTTTTTTTAAAAATGGCGGCCACTTGGTTTACCTGTCTCTATAGTTACCTTGCCTGTGTCCTAGCAAAATAATTAGTTTCCCTGGATTAAAACAGTTTTAGTGTTGGTCGCGTTTAATTACGGTCGCTGCGCAATTAAAATGGCATTTGAACCTTTTTGAGAGGTCGCAAGTTATGCGGGTTGTGAATAAATGGAATAATTGAAGGAGTTTTTCGGGATGCGATGAAAAAGAAGGATTAAAGAGAATGAATACAGGCCTTTTTAATTTGTTGTTTTTGAATGAAGTGGTTGCGAAGACGCTTGCTTTCATTTATTAAACATTAAACGCCGGGCTTGAGCGATGTTTCAGCTTTTTCAAGACTTGTGATACGAAAGCTAGAGATGGAAAAGCGGAACACATATTGCATGAATTTTTTAAATTTAATTCTTTGAAATATGTACTTTATTACTTCGGTTGAAATATGCTTATATCTGAAGGTTTTATTTTAATATTTTCAAATATCAAAGATTTAAGGAAACCTATTCTCAACAATTCATGTAGAGTATGTATGTATTCATTTTATTCTGGAAAATAAGTGACTCCTGCCAGGTAAATACTTTTGTCAAACAAAAATAACTATCGATTTTAATCTCAATGAATTACTATTATTATAATAAATCATTTTCTACCTTCAAACGTAATTTTGCTTTAATTACAGTGTTATGATTACATTTTCTATGCTTGGCTTACTTAGAAAATAACGTTTCAGTTGACAATAATTTGATAAAATCTTGAGTATGAATGTCTTTCGTAAATTTTATTATATATTACCATATGTGTGATATAATTATTTCGAAATTGAAAAAATTAAAATTACGTTAATAATTCCTGTTAATAATATTTATGATGTATACTTAATTATTACTTAATAAATACTTATTACATGGGTACGACCATTAATCACTTAAGGAGGAAGTGTTTCCTTTAAAACACATTTGAAAATTTTATTTTATTTTATCTTGAGTATACAGGGTGATTCTTAAATAGACCGACAAAATTTTATCACAGCTTTCCAAGGATAAGCAGAAACGATCTGCACCATGTTTACGTTTTCATTTCGTAGGGGTAGAAACCCCTTAATCCGTGCTACTTACGACGCTCATGAGTTCAAATTAATTGTATTGGAAAAAATGTGGTCGTTTTCATCATGAATATCGATAATAAACAATGATCATTGTTGCATTGATCAAGTACATTGTCATCAGATGATTATCATGCTTTCCACTAACTGTGCTAATACTTCTTACTTTAATTTTTTATTTCAGAAACGTTTATGAAAGGAATTTTTTTACTATTTTTCCCTGCATGTACTCATTTCAAAGTACCATGGGTAAAATTTTGTCGGTCTATTTAAGAATCACGCTGTATCGTTTGGTATTTATAAATACATATGAAAACATATATAAAACATAAAACTTTTTTAAAGAGTTTACACTGTTGATACAAAGTTTTTACTTTCTTTATTTTAGACGATTTCCAATTTTACAAGGATTTGTTTAATTTTTTATTGTTGTAGAAGTATTTTATCAAATTAAAATTTAATATAGCATTGAACTGTTCGGAATTGTGTTGCTATTTATTTATTTTGCATTGACAAATGTTTCAACATTATATTGAGAAAACATCTCGTTTGTAGTGATTGCTGGAATATTTTTTAGTCCGTTAGAGTTATTGTTTTTTGTTTAAATTTTTAAATTTATTGTTCTATCTTGGTCCAACTTATTAAATAATTTTCTATATTATGAACTAAGATATTACAGAAGGAGAAGAGAAAGTCTTAGCTGTATATACACGTATATACACGTATATACTTACATAAATTTTTAAATTTAAGGGCAAACTTTTGCTGGTATAAATTTGTTTACTTTAACACTAACATCGTTTTGTAAATTTAATGTGAAAGTCTGTTTTCAGAAAATTGGTTAATACCTAGCTACCTACAATAAACAAAATTGGGAGCAGAGCTAATTTCCGCTCTGGAATAAACCGCCTCGCTAGTAAAACACTAATAAACGCGCTTTGTTCTAAGCGTACTGCATTGTAAAATGATTCATAGTCAGACAGCAATAACACATTTATAATTCTTCTAATTAAACTTTAGTGTTTGTTGCCTTTGTAATAAAATTAATTGTCCAATCTTTGTTTTACTGCTAGTGAAATTTGTAGCTTTAACCGACGCTTTCGGACAATAGCCGCAAACTTTGTTACTTCCAGGTGAAGCGCAGCATTATGTTGAAGATGGCAGACGCCTGCAACGAGCACTCGAACCGGAGTTTCCACGAGATGTACGTCCAACGTCACAATAACGTCTCAATCTTGTACGCAGACATCGTCAATTTCACGCCATTGTCCGAGCAATTATCGGCTTCTGATCTCGTCAAGACCCTCAACGAACTGTTCGGCCGTTTCGATCAAATAGCGCAGGTACAAACTTCCCTTGACTTATTAAACGTTCGTTTTCTTTAAAACTCTGGAGCACAGACATGTCACCGCGAAAGTTTTCCCATTAGAGGGAACAATAGCCGACATCACGATTGAATTTTCTGCGAAAACTGTTTACATGCTTTGGCGTGTATGTTTGTATGCAAATTACTTTGACGAAGTCGCTGGGATATTCACAGGATAATGTGCGTGGCCAGCTACAGTCGAATTATAAAGGCAAACAGGACTAACTCTATTTATTCGGTGGATTCTGGGGTCACCTTGTTGACTTAAAAATTTTTCGGAGTCGCACAGCAGCGAAAATAAATAAGCAACATTCTTCGAATATCATTGAGGGTATGGATGACCGCTCCGAAAGACTTGAATTTAAACTTCTTATTTGTGAGGCAGATTATTTTGGAGTATTATCGAGAACAAAAGCTATTTACTGTTTCTTCCTTCGCTGAAATGAGACACTTGGGGATGCTCTATAAGTTTGTGCAAGCAAATTACTTGAACGCTATGAGAGTATTTGAAACTGTGTAAACAATTAAACGTGGAAAAATATATCAGATTTTAAATTTAATTTAATTAAGAGGCTTTGTAACTTTATGCAAGACGTACTTGTTTTTAATGTAGTTGAAGCTTTCTTTAAATAACATTAGTCAGATCAGATCAAGAGGAAGGCTGCAAAGAAAACTTAATTTCACTTTGTTTACTGCGTTACATTTTCTCTTTGATCTCTCGAATAATTGAGGACGAACCCAAGGAACCCTTCAGCCGAGACGACAATCTCCAATCTCGATATTCTTATATGAAAAAAACTGTTAAAAAATAAAGGGTCGCTCGGTCTTCTTATCAGTTACGACTTTTAATGTGATACAAATCCCGGGAGCTTTTTCCGGCTTATAAAAATTGAATTACGCCGAAACATGCAATGAAAAGACTAACTCGCTTTATGGGTGCATCTAATAACATCGTTATTAATCTCATAAAGCGAGAATATCTATCGTTAATTTTCATTATTACCGTGCTACCAGTGGGCGTTTTGATTACTGGAAAGTTAATTTTTCCAAAAGCTTCACCAAACAAAGACAAAGCTTCATCAGAAATTGATTGATCGCTTCATGTATCTTCTTTCCCAAACTTTTTTATCTGGACCTTCGTAATGAAATTTATTTGGAAATAGCTCCCCCAACTGTTGAACAATAGCCGCTCTCTTTAATTATTATTGGGTTTGGCTAAAAAATGGCCCCGAGAAGATGGATCCAATTAATTTCGCCAGCCCCTCAATTCTCTCCAAACATTGTAAACCAATAAACGATTAAAATCCAGCGTTTATTTCCCCATTATAAAAGTGTACATTTCAATGGAAATAGGGCGATTTGCTTGCCCTCGGAATGGCATTGTCGTGGTAGAACTTGCTCTTGACGATTTCGTTCATGACTTTTCTGCAGTCGATATTGTCGTTGTTTACCTCGGGTTGAACCAAAAAAGCCACAAAATGTATGCCTGCACAAATCCCGAAAGTCAGCAGAATTAACTCGAAGGTGCTTAATGCCATTAAATCACTAATAATTTTGACGCATTCACATTTTTGACGTTGTTAAAGTGACTTTTCAGGACAACCAATGCATGAGGATCAAGATCCTTGGAGATTGCTATTATTGTGTGTCAGGATTGCCGGTGTCACGGCCCAACCACGCCTATAATTGTGTCAACATGGGCCTGCAAATGATCGAAGCCATCCGGTAAGACTGTCAACATGGATTATTTATGCGGTGCATCGATTGCAGGCTGTTTGCTCGTAAAATCCACAGATAAACCATAACCCCATGGAATAATTTATCGCCATGGTGGGGCATGCACTAATCTTCTAATTGTCCAATATTTGTTCGCTTTTAATCCCGTTAATAATTATTTAAACTAGGAATGTATTATGTTCATTAATCATTAATTTATTCTAGCCGATGTGCGGCAGCGTTAATTATAAGCTTTTGCACTTTATTAATTTATAGAGGCCAGTGTTTGCATTCGGCTTCGTTTAAATAAATATTGACAATAATAGGGATATTAATTTTGCCAGCATTTTTAAACATAGAAGAGTTTCTAAATTGATGAATTATGTTTTAGTATAATAATTTATCTTTGTTATATTTGGCACAAGCAAATCCCTTGACTTCTCATAATTCCTCCACACTTCCACGGACGAGCCTATATTAAGTTATGGAAATAACTTCGGTAGTAACTGTTTACAGTAATGTTTGTCACTAATAATATCTTGAGATTTGTAGTACTTTTTGTCTGTTTTTATTAAGTCTACAAAGTTATTTCTAATTTAAAATATATGTATTGAATTCTTCACAAGAGTTATTAATTTTGGAAATTAAAAAATAAATAGTGATTTGTGGAGGTACACTTACTTTTTTAGTATGCTGATATGTATTTAATTAATTAAACATTTCGAAATCGAATTAATTGTCTTTTTTGCATTTTTAAGGGACTTTGCGGGTTCTAAACACATACACGTAGAATAAAGTGCATAAAACTTTGCTAGAGCGAGTTTTGAAAAAATTGTTTATTTTTTATTTTTTGAAGATAAGTAACACACACCTGTGAAGTTTGTGTTTTTCAACTTACTCACCTAATTCCAATGTATTTTTTGGGCAATGAAGTCCGATATTTTAATAAAATTCGAAGTTTAAAACAAACACACCGTAATTTTTAATACTGTTACTGTTTAATACTGTTATGGTGAAAAAGAAAAATACAGTTGCAAAAGCCAATCCTGAATGTGTTATTAGAAACCATTTAATTTTTTCTTACAACTGAAAATGTTTCAGCACAAATTACGCATTACCTACTACCATGTGGAGCAAATAAATAATTAAGTACAGTTAGTACCCTCATCCACGGTATTTGAACTGTTATAAATAATAAGTCGAGCACCCGAATTACCCTTAACAATAGAGACATTTGAGTCGTCGTAAAAGATCCTAATTTTTATGTCCGGACCATTCTGTCGGGTTGTCGCATCCGAATCTATGGAGGCTACATAGTTGTATTGTAACACACGTAACACGATTAAATAAATACGACAACTCTAATTTCAATTATTTCAAATACTTCTTATAGTGTGTACTTAAGTGTTCATTGCCAAAATTTAACAAGCGAAACATTAAACAAGAAATTACTCCGGGAATTACTCTTTTCATTTTCATTGACATAAAATAAGTTTTATAACAATTATTTGGGCAATAAAGCTTGTGATATCTTTAGAATTTTGATATTAAGTAAATGTATACTTCCAAGTAAAAACAGGTAGATTAGGGAAAAGTGCATAACTTCAAAACCGATATTAGTTACATTTTCGGTTTTATTTCGTTTATTAATTTAGAACGTTTTTTACCAATAGATAAAACCAATGTGTTTCGGTAGAATAATTAATCCTAAGTCTGATACTGAAGTCTAAAAAAATAGGACGTCAAGTTTTTCAAATATTCGTTATAAAAAGTATCAGTATTTGACAATTTTTACAACATCAAAAATGTTACAGACTGCTTTTTTTTCTTTTATACTATCAGGGTCAGTTTATCTTAATGTAGACTAGTGTAAACGAATAACATATAATTTTTATGCCAAAAACCATAATAATTCTCTTCGTAAGACTTTAAATCTTGATGGAAACATTCACCATGTTTATCGCTTTAGCTTCCCAGGTTTTGTTAGAATAATTTAAACACAAACATAGAAAAAATTGTTTGAGCTTAATTTACATTCACCTGATGATATTTTAAAGCAAATAAAATATTTAACAACCTATTATGCTCGTCAATAACGAATGCCAAAGACACCACAAAAAAGATTGATTCAAAACTTTTGAAAAATTAAAAATGACACAGATTGTTTCTTTTTTTGCACTGATTAGTGTTAGTTTCTTTTATTGTAACCAAAAGTAATCGGCTAACATATTTTTATCCCTAAAACCTTTGTATAATTTTTTTCTTGATGAAAACCTTTCCCATTTGATCCAGGTTTTATTAAGATAATTTTACCACAAACAAAACAAAAGTTGTTTGGGCTTAATCTACATTCACTTGACGATATTTTAGGGCAAATACAATGTTTAACAATTAGTTTATCACAGAAACAACGAATGCTAAACTAGACACCCGAAACAAATTTTCAAAACTTTTAGTAAATATATTAAGAAAACTAGACGTGATAGACGTGATAGACAAATGTAACATATATTTTAGTTATCAGTGAGTAGGAAGAAAACACAATCAGTATAAATTATCTCTTGGTAAAAGAAAAAAAAATTTTTGTAAACTAGTGTTATATCTACTTAAAAAATTTAAACAGGACTTTACCTATAGTTTTTTTGGAATAGTGGGAAAACACCTTGTCTAACATTGGTAAAATTTCTGAGTAAGGGGTGGTTTTATTTTTGAAATTAAAGGCCCCAAGAACAATTGATGTAGCCAATTTAATTCAAAAAAAATACACGGTAATTTGGGTTGTCAGTGGAGAGTTCAAAACCAACATTTTAATTACACTTTGAGTTTTAACCCCTTGCATTAAGAGTTATTGTAAATAAGTCTTTGAAATTGAATGTGGGGGAATAACATTTTACAATTATTCAAATGAATAGTGTTTATTTATCGAATTGATTTTATTTTTGTTTTTGAACTGGAAAAACGGAATCTGCCAAAAATTATGCTTACGGATCTCAGCTTATTACTTAATTCGCTATTATTTAATAGTTAAATTCTCTGAAATTGTTTCTAATAAATAATTCGGCAATTCTTTGACTCAAGAATGAGTTGGATCACCCAGAATTGGCTGAAACTACGTAAGTAGACAATGAAGAAAATAAGTAAATCAAAAATGCATATGTTGTGGATGTGCAAAATAACAAATTTGATATTTTATTTTGGTATTTATTTATAATATTTCTTTTTATTTTTATTAAATAAAGTATGTGACTTTATTTTTTAATACTTTTCGCCTATCACGGAAACTCTGGCAAAAAAAGCCCAAACTCTCTCAGATATAATAAGGTCATTTAGTTCGTATTTAGTGTTTTTGGCTTCTTTTGACATAATCTTACAAATTAAGTGAGTTATTGGCTCAAAAACATTCTAATCACTCAAAATTGTCCGAACTAAATTAATTCAACCACAATTCGGTACTTGTGGTTTGTGGGAATAAAATAAGTGTTGACATATATTAGAATTAAGAAAAAGCTGAAAGTGCTTATTTAATCACACTGCATTTTTCGAAGCTTTCTGTGCACCATCTATTGATCATTTCTTTGTTATATTTCGTCAATCCTCTTGATTTTATCCTTTGAAGATTTGTTCGCGAAGCGACTGGATTCAACGTGGATATGAGGATCGGCATCCACACCGGAAACGTGCTTTGTGGTGTTTTGGGATTACGAAAATGGCAATTTGACGTCTGGAGTGACGATGTTACGCTTGCCAACCACATGGAATCTGGCGGCATAGCAGGGTAAGTTTTTCCAGAAAGCACAATTGCTTTGAAATGGGATGTGCCCCTTCAACTTGCAATTTCGCCAACTATTTGTTTATAAACACCTCCTTGTGCAAATAAATGGCAAAACCAATTGAGACTGCAGTTGAAATAAACCTGGGGAGAGACAGGTGTTGACACATCGCTCATACTTGTTTGCAGTACAGTAATTAAAAAAGAGAGAATCAACTTTGAATCGAAATAGACTTCCGCTGGTGACATTGATGCAGTTGATTGAATCGGTGTTGTTGCTTTGATATCGGATATTACGGAAGTTTATTAGAAAGGTCAGGTAATGGACACTGCATTAGCCTGGGGATTGGGTGTTTTTAGCGGTAACTGCTTTATAAGGGCACTCAAAAATTTGTGGAATTATCGGGAGCTGTGAACTCGTTTTGTCAATAGTTGTTGAAGTTGGATGTTTGCCAGGCTTTAGAAGCTTAGTATGTTATTAAGCCAGGTATTGATACAGTGGAACATTGGCATATTAGCCAAATTAAACGTTTAAATTAATTTAGAACGTAAATGTTTAATGGCACACTAATGTGGTTAATTTTAAGCGAGCAGTAATGAAACATTATTCTATTGTAGTTATTCAAGGATAAATAAACCAAATAAAAATAGTCTGCGGTCGTTTGCTTTACGTCGTTAAAATCAAAAATTCAAATATTTACCCTACATCAGATAAAATTAGCATTTTTTAATCGTTAAAAAACAAAACCTTATAAAACTTCGCAGAACAATTTATTTCTCTTTTGAAAATTCTTCAAAGCTGTATTTTTTCCGCGAGACTTGATTAAAATTTTATTTTGTTCCTTAGTTGTTTCGTTCAAAACCTCGAGTAAATTTAAATTTAAATTTGCAATCCTATTGTCTCAACTACTCGTCTTTCACTCGTAAAAATTCTTTCCGAAGTTAATTGGTCTAAAGGAACAATCGTCGCTTTTTCCACCGTGATAACGAACACCATTTACACCTAAGCACTATGAATAGCCGCTGATTGGACCAAAAAGAAAGAAGCGAATTAAATTCATAAGCACTTAAAAAACCGATTCGTTGAAACGTGAGGTAATTATTCCTTTCGATTTAATCGCCCCTTTCCTTTTAAGGGCCTGTCTGTGCAATTTTAATTGCGCCAATTATGCTTGAATTGGTGATAATTTACGTGACCGAGTTAATTAGAGAGAGGTAATTAGATCGGAAAAATTGGAGGTTTTTGAGAAATAGCTTTACTGATGCATTTGTCTGTTTTCAGGAGGGTTCACATAACACGAGCCACCTTACACCAGCTTGGGGATAGGTTCGAAGTGGAGCCGGGAGATGGTATGAATCGGGAGTCTTACCTCGCTGATCATAAAATTGAAACTTTTCTCATTGTTCCCCCGAAGGTAAAGTAGAGCAAGCTCAATGTCGTATCAAGTTTTGAATTGAGATTATTGCGTTAATTGGCGAGTTACTTCCGGAATTGGCTTTAATTCACCGTCTGAATCCGAGCCGATTAAATCTTCTTTTTGCAATTATCCTTAATAATTGAAGAGGTTAGTGCGATGGCTCACGTATTTCTTTCCCATATAAACTCGGAAATATATCGCTAGATAGAGATTAATCGTTTACTTCGGCGCGCTGAGACGGCTTTATTATGTTCAAGCTCGAGTCGGTTTATCAAAATTTATCGAGGATTTGCTGGAGGTTTGGTATCGTGTTGTGTCCATTAAGAAATCGGCGCTCAATAAGTGATTCACTGGAATGGAATTGCTCTCAACATTTTGAATAATTATCGAAATTTCGACTGTATATTTTTTCAGGAATTTTAAAAATTGGGTTATCGAAAGAGTGTTATTATGTTGAGCTATTTTAAGAATTCACTCAAGGAAAAATGATTCAGGAGCAACAGGTGCTTGGCACAACTCCAAATTTGTCCCCTCTACGGTCCAAATTAAGTTACAAATGTAACAAACTACTTGTACCTACCTACTAATTTTCTGAAAATAATGAATTACCTTCAAAGATTTCAGATTTTACACAAGTATCGCGTGGCACAGTTTTGCGAAATCAAATTTAGATTATACATACGTACTTACCATCGGCTGATTTCTCTTTTTGTTAGATTTTGGATAATTCTTTGTTGATGGGAAAAGATTTTGTATAAATACTAAACAATATAACAACAATTTTTAAAGCAAATTACAAAGTTTGAAAACTTTTTTTTACTATTTATTTATTATTTATTATTTATTAAATGAAATGTTTCCTATGAACACAGTAGTAGGTAAATTTATGTATATTGCCATTTTTGCATTTTAAGTTATTAGAAAATAATAATTATATTTGGTTTTTAAGGTACTAAATTGTCGTAACTTTGTTGTTATAAATTAGGGATACTAAGCTATGCTTTTTCAGTAGTACCTTATCAGTTAATAAAGTATTAGCTACATTAAAAATATCCCCATGTTATTCTTTTTGTAGGTGTGGCTTACGTCAAAAAGTTGGCATGTTTATAACATGAGATCAAAAATATACTTAATTTGAGCAAGCGTGCCTGCAGAACTTTAGCCATATTTTAGCCGTTTATTTACACATTTTAGCCGTTTATTTACAGCCGCACTTCTGAAGTTATGTTGTCTTATGTTGGTTTTACACAGCATATGATGTGGCTAAAGTTATACTTATTCACTTTCAAGGCTTGCTCTAATTGAGTATATTTTCAATCTCATGTTATTTTATAACATTTAGCATGAGCATCCCTGAGAAATGATATCACCTTTTTTAGTTTTTAAGAAAAGTTATTACTGTTGTTGATGACAAAGGAAAAGTTTTAGTAGAGCCCGGAAAGTATGCAAAATGCATATAAAGTGCATATACCTATGCATATTTTGATAAAATTCTATAAAAGCATATGCATTTATGAAATATGCATATTTTCAAAGATTTCCGGCAAGAAATCGTTAAAACTATTTCAATTGTACTACAAATAGTCTTTGTATAAGCAGGTATGAACGTATAAAAAAAATAATCAGTATTCCTACTGTTATAAGATAAGATTCTTTGCCTTTAGCCAATAAAATCAATTAAATGTGGGACATTAAGAGAAAGCTTGCTTTTGATTTCGATTGTCTCATTCGTATTTCTTTCACAGAATTGTGCATTTAAAGTGTGAAGATGCCAAAACAAAGTGTTGGTAAATCCACTTTTCTCAAAATGTGGCATACAAATCCAAATGATTTTAAAATTAAAAGACAAAGTTTTCTTTTGGAACAGCATGCGGTAATATATTGTTTTAGCTCCAATAATATTAAAAAAATAATAATTAACAGGTAACGGGTATGGTAAATAAGATATGTTTATTGCGTCTGATGTGTGTTTATTTTTGTAAATAAATTATTAGAATTTTGTTTTTTGTATTTTTTATGGTTCTTGTAATTAAAAATAATACATATGATGTTAGAAAGACTGTTTACTTTATTATTGTAAATGCGTTTGTGCATATTAAGAAGCATAATAGCATATTTTTAGTGCATATCTTGACAGTTTTTCGTGCATATTTGCATGCATATTTTGGAGGTTTTTAAGTGCATATTTTCCGAGCTCTAAGTGTGGCTATTGGTGTACTGTGTACACAGTACCTACAAATGTATTTTTTTTGACTTTGATAATGCGGAAGAGAAATATGAAATATGTTCAGTGATTCTGCGGAAAAGTTACATCGCTGGGGAAATTTTAATGCGATTTGTTTTTGCTGCAATTAATAAAATTTGCCATTTATAAATTAATTCCAAAGCTTTTCCCTTTTATTTTTTGTAAATACATAATTACCCACCACCCTTAAGAACCCGTATTTCTAATTTATTAATAAATCTTTATTAATTAGGTACGAGTATTTATGTTTTTTCAGCAAATTGTGTAAATCTCAACGATTTTGAAAAATTTTAGGTTTATTGAAGAAATAATTTGTTTTGCAGCAAAAAATAATAGTGATCCAATTGTTCTTAAAATTGTGGTGATGATAACCAAAAAAACGTTATTGGAGAGGTCTATTATTTATTATTGTTAAACAAAAAATGCGAATGTAATAAAGAATAAATCGTAGTCTATAAAAATGCAGTAATAAGATAATTGCGGATATTTGAGCATAATACCGCAATACCCAATACGTCTGTTTGTTGCGGCAAATTGCATTATTTACCAGAAAATTACGCCTTTTGAGCTGTAATTTGTTAGACGGTGGACAAAATTATAAGCGCATTGTAGGAACGAACAATTTAAATCTGAAAATTATATTCAATCCTATTCCATTGCCCGTACATTGTTTTGAAATCTTCTAAAAGCATTTGTATGAAATAAATGGATTTTCTTTCGAATCTCCATTTGGAAGAAAAATATCCGAGAATGGTTTTCAACAGGCAGCCATCAGAGTCACGCACGCTAACATCAGCTAGTCGATAGTTTCAATTATGTTTTGCTGAGGTGCCATTAATCTTAGTGACACTTTCCATTTGCACTTCCTTTCGCAATATCATACCACCTATTTTAGGATTTCAAGCCCGTATTTTATTTATCCGGAAATGTGTACCTGCTCCTTGGAATCTTTCCATTAGGGCGAAGAATGAATAAGGAATGAGAAATAAACCAAATATTTTTCGTTTAATGGATAACTAACCCGTGTACTTCCCCCAAACATCTCGATCAGCGGAATGCAATTTTCTTCGCAACTTTAAATTTCCGACCGTCATATCACTGTCTTAGTTACCAGATTACGACCCTCGACATGTTGACAATGCAAACACGAATCGGCTCGAGCAAATGTTGACAGAGCGCCGATCAGTCTAAATAATAAAACTCGCCCTGATTTTTCAGAAACCTGAAACTGAAGCGCAGAACGGAAACGTCAGAGGTCCTTTGGCGACGATCGCTGAAAGACACAACAGCATAGGCACAGAGGGTGGAATTTACGGTATGGCAACTCCAAGCGGACCACCAACGAGGTCCAGACCGTCCAGCAAGATGACCAAGTATGTGGAATGCTGGGGGGCTGATAAGCCGTTTGCCAACATTGCCGAATCCACGCTCGCCAAAAACATCGAGTTAACGGTAAATAAGTACGAATTTTTTGTGGTTCCACTTTTTCAAAGGGAATGTGTTGATAACTGCGTAATTACTTTGACTGTTTATTCACCGATTCCGGGTTACAAAGCAAAAAAAATGCTACGGGAGGCAGTGTGTTTATGGAAATACGTTGTTTAAACGTCGAGAATAAATTGATTCTATGCAATGCAAAAAATATGATTCGAATAAAATAAAATAATTAAAATATCGTTCTTCTGTTTACTTTAGGAAATTAATTTTTTGTCGGGAATGCGGTTTTTCCAGACACAACAAACATACAGTTCCGTAATTAAAAACATTGTTACAAGTAAACAGTAAATCAAAACTAAAAATAAGCATAAATATTCTGTAAACAAGCACCTACATACTTTCCTATTACACAGGGTGTTTCAAGTTTTAGTGCCGGTCAAAAAATAAATACTTCTAGTTGCCCAAAGGAATTTTTTTTTCAAACGATAGAGTTTTTAACACGCTTTAATTTGATGTTTTAACGTTATCCCAAATTTTCAAGGTATGAGCGTAAAATGCAAAAAACTACATAAAAAGTTTTTTGTTTCAAATTATTGCAATCGTTTTCTCATAATAAAATTCTTTCTATTTTTCAAGTGAGAATTCCGGAACTGAAATAGTGAAAAACCCAAGCCGTTTTGCGCAATTGAAATTTTAATTTGGTTAAGATCAGATAAATGTTTTATCTTAGTCACTCTTGAGAAAACAGAGCTTGGTTTGATTCACAAAAATTTATACTATCATTACAAAAAATAATGATTTGTCACTTAAAAAAAAAATTTAATGTAGTTTTTTGAATTTCACGCTTATACCATGAGAATTTGGGATAACGTTAAAGCATCAAATTATAATTATAATTATAATTATATAATTTTTTTATTTTGGGCAACTAGAAGTATTTATTTTTTGACTGGCACTAAAACTTGAAACACCCAACAATTATAATGCATTTTATACGTACGAATTGAGATTGTAGTTATTCCAAACCTCTATCCTCTATTTTTTCGAGAATTTTTATTATTATTTAATATGCCTTGAAGATTAACCATTTTGTGTTAATTGGTAATTTAGGAGTTTGGAAGAAGTATTGTTAAAAGTAATAGAAAACGGGAAAAAGCACACGGCAATTTTCTACATAAAAAATAAGCTGGAAATTGACCGGTTTTTTTTTCAAAATAATTTTATACTAAAATTTGCGCTAATAATTGCATTCTGAAAAAATTGCTAATAATTTTTCGTTTGAGAATATGGAAATGATATTTCCGAGGATATGTGAGAAAGAGAAGAAAAATAATTTGTTTCAACGTTTTGTTTTTCACCTTTTAATAAGCTTTAAGCATTAATACGTGCCTGCTTATAAACTTCGATAGCATAGCTAACAATTGGGCGGAGGCTGAAGCTGTTTAATAATTTCAGTGGATCAATCATCTTGTAGCTCTAAAAGTTAACGTCGTGAAGCTCATTTTCTCTAAACCATCATGACAGTGAAGTTTTATTGTAAACATTACACTGTAGGTTTAGAACACGTTTTATGATGTGCTACGTATGTAGAATACTCTCCGAATTGTAAATAAGTGATGATACATGATGGTGCTATTTTATTTGAAGCACGATATTTACGATGCACTTAAATTACGCCTCTATTTTACAAAAGTAGCATAAAACCTGAAAACAATTTGTTTAAGTTGAAATATGTAGGTAATTAATCTGTTGATGCAAAAGTTCCAAATACTACATACTTTCCAAGCAAACTTTTATGGATTTTTTTAAATTGTTCAGTGTTTTTTACATGTCTAGCAAGCTTTTTATTATGAAAAGTTCTAATGAAAGCCGTTTCGTTTTTCAGTCCGGGTCATACCTTCAGGTCGGTTTGTAGCCAGTGTTACAGTTTGATTTCAAATAACAGTTGCATTAATCATGAAAGAGAACTTTCCGATTTGCTACTAACCACTGAAAATTTAATAGCTTGATTAGAAAAGGCCGAGCTTTGTAGAAACAATTAAGCACTTAACGCCCAAAGCTTATTTCGTAATTTGGTTCGCAGACTTTGGCCATGATAGAGTCTAATCTCTTGCCGGACCGTAGCACCTGCCTGGAATGCAAGTAAGTTATTATTAGACATAAAAGCAAGTGGCGCAGAACGTATGTGTAATTTCCGCTTCCCTCATTCGGTTTTCGCAGGAAATGCTGTCACAGCGAGGATCTTCATCCAGCCCTGTTATGGTTCCGCAACCGAAAGCAAGAAAGCGAATACCGCAGCCAGCCGGATCCAGAGTTCCGCTGCTACATAGCTTTCGCGACTTCCATTTTCTTAGCGATGTGCATTATGCAGATTGCCACCATACCCAGGTAGAAAGCGGATAAACAAGACTTTGTGATCGTAATCTTAGAGCCCTCAGCGAAACACATCCCAAACCAAATTTCATCTTTTTGTTAATTCATCTCTCCCCACGTGCCAACTTTAAACGACCTCTTGCCTGGAATTGGCATGATACCTAAAATTTTGTAATTAAATATGCAGATTTAACCACCCTCATTTGATTATCATGCAAAAGGCCTCTAAAGCAATTAGACGAGCCGCGAAGTTTTTAGGTCATTTTTGCTCATGTGACTACGAATCAAAAGAAACCAGCACAGTGGAAAGCAATAGAAAAATGACCATCAAAAAAATAACTTAACTTTTATGTTTATCTATTACTATTGGTTTAGTTAAGTTTTCTTGGTGGTTTAGATATGATGAGAGAAAACATCCAGTCCTGTTCAAAAAGATAAATTCAACAAAATAAGGAGCATTTTGCAATGAAATACGGGAGATACTATTTTTAATAAAACACGTTAGATATTGTAGGTTTATTTTTTCATTTTTTGCAGGACTGTAGTTTTGTATGGTACGCTGGCTCCTACGTTGGTGGTTTTAACAGTCTTTGTATATTTGTGTTGGCTGGACGGTTGTTGTGGCCCTAGGCCACCCTCAGACACCCCAACCGATGAACCGGGAGCTTGTTCACCGCCTGGTGAAGTGGTGACCGGAAGCAGATGTCTCAGACTTGCCATTTTCCTGGTGTCAGTGACGTTGATTTCGGCCTGCGCTGTTGTTACGCTGGTACGAAGAAACTTCTTTTTTAGGGCCAAACATTTTTTTTTAATCTATTATTGATTTATTGCAAAGCAAAAATTGAGATCACTATCTGACTGAGGATTTAGACAAATTTCGTTTTTTTTTCTAAATACCAGATATTTTCCAGAAGATCGATAGGTGTGTATAAGATACATATTTAATTTGTTGTTATGGATATAATCCCCTCTTTAGACATTTTAATAAAGTTCATTCCGAGATTTCAACCAAATGACGAGACACATTAAATTTTTTTTTTACTGTTAAGTTTTAATTTGTTTACTTTTTCAGGGAAATCTTTTATGTAAATACGTTTCTCAAAATAAAAAATAATAAACCGCAATTAGAACAAGATCATATTCATAAGTTAGATTTTTTGGTTTCGTGATCAGAAATTTCGTCATTACATACAGCGTTGGGCAAAAGTATGGAACCAAGCGTTTTGTGCGTAAACTATGTACCTTACGAAAAAACTAATTAGTACATCATCAACTACTTTAAAAATGTGATCATTTTTCAAGAATAAATTTTTTCCAAATTTTTTTTAGTTTTCGAGTTATTAAAATTTTTTTTTCAAATGGCACCCTACCAAGGCGATTTTTTTGGTAAAAGATCATGCCCACGATCATGCCCTAAGAATTACTTCTAAGTCAATAATATTGTTTTTGAATCAGTGTTTTTTTTAAATAAATTATTAAAATTGCGGTCCGAACTCAATACGATGATTTTTCGAATTTGGACGAAGTGATTGTATCCATGGATGTTTTTAATCCACTAATTTGATTCGTCACATTTTTCGCAATTATAAACATCCATGGATACAACCACTTCGGCCAAGTTCGAAAAACCTTCGTAATGAGCTCGGAAAAGAAAAACCACTGGTTTAAAATTAATTTTATTAAAGTAGAAGATGTTTTTAGAGCTTAATCTTTTACCAAAAAAATTGCTATAGTAGGGTGTCATTTGAAAAAAAAAATTTTTAATAACTCGAAAACCAAAAGGAATTTCAAAAAAATTTATTCTTGTAAAATGATCACATTTTTAAAGTAGTTGATGTTTTATTAGTTTTTTTCGTAAAGTACATCGTTTTATTTAGGCACAAAACGCTTGGTTTCATACTTGTGCCCAACGCTGTATACGCGTTTTTCTGATATTTCGTGATTTTGAAATGAATGGTTTACTCAGTTTTTCAGTGATTTGATTTGATTTTTCTTTCACAGTTTTTTCAGTTTCAATTTTTTATTTTCTCTAATTTTTATTTTGTTATTCAATTCTCATTTCAGTATTGTGATTTAATCTTTAACAAAACAGAATAAAATACAAAATTCAGTGCAATTTGAACGTCATTTCTAAAACAATGCGGAAGTTTATAGTTAATGTGGAAATAAACCCGAAATAGGTATTTAAAATTCTGAAAAAAATTAAAATAGTCGAAAACATCAAAATTGAAAACCTGAAAAATTCTACCTGAAACCCTGAAAAAAAAATCGAAATTTTTACTTTAACATTTATTTGTCAACATCAATAATTGGATTTTTTTCTTCATTGTTAAATAAATAATTTCAGAAATATCCCCCTCTCTAGCCGCTCACATATCTTGGCTCGGTCCTGATACTCGAGGAGAATCCAATTACGGACTTAATGGTATTTGTTCCAGGTGGATTATGACCCGGAGCCGATACCGGCGACTATGAGAGAACTACATGTAGAAAAAAATGGATCCGTCATAGACAACCGAACTTTGAGCACTCTGATAAATGAATTTGATGCCGAGATTTACTCGATGGAACCGGTAAATAGTATCGATCCCGACTTTGTTGTCAAACATTGCCTGGAATATTTTATTCCAGACCTATCTATACAGCTCGGCATTGGCTTTAGCTGCGATCTCGGTGTTTTTAAGGATGGGCTTTATCCTGAAGCTGGGACTCATGGTCGCCTCTGTGATATTACATATCTTCGTTTACAGCTATTTGGACTTCTTTAGGGACTACCATAATGATAAGTCAGTTTGTTGTCCTCATCCAGGAACAATAGTAATTCAGCTTTCGTAGATTTTATGCAATACCGTTCGAAGTAAAATCCGCCCTGGTCCTCGCAATTGTCGTGATATTTTTCCACATTCTGGACCGACAAATTGAGTTCACCTCACGGACCGATTATTTATGGAAAGCCAAACTAAAAGTGGAGCAAGAAGAAGTAGAAACAATGCGAGGAATCAATAAAGTAAATAATTACAATTAATTGTGGTTTATACTATTAATTTTGTTAGATTCTCTTGGAAAATATCTTACCCGCCCATGTGGCCGAACACTTTTTGGCCTCAAGAGACACTCAAGAACTGTACCATGAGAGGTACTCATGTATAGCCGTAATGTTCGCATCAATACCCAACTACAAAGAGTTTTACGACGAGAGTGACGTCAATAAACAGGGATTGGAATGTCTCCGGTTGCTCAACGAGATCATTTGCGAGTTTGACAAAGTAATTAAGCAACAAATCTAGAATTTATTACCAAATTTGCTAACTTTGTTTCAGCTGTTGCTCAAGCCAAAGTTTAGTTGTATAGAGAAAATAAAAACTATAGGAAGTACTTACATGTTGGCTTCCGGCCTTCGACCTGGTGCAGAAGAAAACAGCAAGGTTGGTACAGAAGCATTCTTTTGCTTATGGCTGAAGCTTTTAGCAAAATTTTTATTTGTCGACTCTTGCAAGCAAACAGAGCCGGATGGTTTGACCACTTTGTAACAATTTTTACGCCCCATAAAAGTGATGATCAATGAATGAAATTTACGGTGCAGATTACAATAATGTATTTTATGTGTTTACAAGTAGGCTAGCTGTTGTGTATAAAACGATCCGCCTCTGCACTTTTTGCTATAATTTGCGGCTTTTAGACACTATTGTTCGATCAAAATTTTTTGTAAAAGAAGTGTAATTCTTTTCAAAACGTGCAAAATTGTAGGATGTCCTCAAGGTAAATAAAGTGGACGTGAATGTTCGGCACATTGCATTACCGTAAACAAATTTAACTGGCTAATCAATTTCAGGAGGCAAGTCGGAAGGAAGAGCACATTATTATCGCTCTGGTGGATTTTGCTGTGTCGCTGATGACGAGCCTTGATCAAATTAACCGAGACGCGTTTCAAAGATTCAAACTGAGAGTTGGTACGTACAAAAACTATGGGTATTTAATTAATTTTAGCACAGTAAAAAAATTTAAATGATTCAAATGCATTTATTATTTTTACTTGACGTTTAAGTAAAATACTGTCCATTGAACTTGTGATTTTTTTTAGGTTTGAATCACGGGCCGGTGATTGCAGGAGTTGTGGGGGCTCAGAAGCCCCAGTATGACATTTGGGGCAACACAGTGAACGTCGCCTCTCGCATGGACTCCTGCGGCATCATGGGAAAAATTCAGGTGACCGAAGAAACGGCCAAAATTTTGATGAATGCAGGATACCAGTGTGAGTGCAGAGGAGTCACTTACGTCAAAGGAAAGGGCAACTTAACGACTTATTTTGTCAAAACTCCTTTTGACGACAAGTGATCCGGTTGTGTTCCAACCACCAATTCCACGTATTAATGAGACTGAGGATATTTTGGGTGATTATGGGAACTCTCAACTAAATACTCACGATCCCGTAATCGCAAGTAACGGCACTACACTTGATAGTTAATTTATTACTTAATGTGTTGTAGTGGAGCGGTGTTGATTGCCGCTTCGGTTTCGGAAATTTTTATGTACCTGACTGAATATTTATAATGTAAATACTAAGTGTTGCTTTTAGATAAAAAGTTTGAAACACCATTAGGTGGTTAGTTAGTTGACTCGATGGCTCCTAAACTTAATCAATTTCGGCATTCTAAGTGTGATTAGGTAAATGTGTTTAGACCCGTCGACAATCCTCTTCCCAGTTTATTTTTGTAACAGTATGACATTTTTAACGTATATTTGTAATTTTGATGTGAAGATACATGTGCGACTAGTTTACGTTTGGAATAAATCTTGTTTTATTTTATTGTTCGTTTTTTGGGTGGGAAAAAATAAGAAAGTTTTACAATTTTTATTAAAAACAAAAAACTGACTCGGATCACTCGGAGCTCATAAACATAATAAATAAAAATATCTAAGTACATAAATAGCAAAAAAGTGCAGCTGAGGTAAATAAAACAATAAATGTTGGTTGAAATTATATACAAGAACCCATA
The DNA here is from genome assembly GCA_939628115.1 of Tribolium freemani. Taxonomy (NCBI): domain Eukaryota; kingdom Metazoa; phylum Arthropoda; class Insecta; order Coleoptera; family Tenebrionidae; genus Tribolium; species Tribolium freemani. Next base: position 8,577,960 of record OW626785.1, on the reverse strand, counting down.
GCTAGCAAAAACATTGCTTGAGTAAATTAGCTAGAAGAATATACAAGATCTGTACACTAGTCCTAATGGTATTAAATGGTTTAATATTGCACTTTGTAATATCGCCTTGCGGAAAGGCAACTTATCCTAAAAACAAAATTAAAAATCAAGTTTCATAATACAACAGCCTAAGTTGGTAATTTCAAAACTCAAGTCTCTTAATTAACTAAGCTGACGCACTTCCATCATCACAAAACCTTCTTGAAAAAATTAGAATCTTCTCTATTCTAGAAACTATCAAAGTTGAAAACTATATCTCAGCTATTTGTCTGATTCTGGTATTGAATTTGTTGATGAGTATTCGCATAATCCATCCCGTAACTATGACCGTCCATTTGCGATTGACTATCGGAATTCGGCTCGATGTTGTCCGATTCGTACTTGATACCTCTTTTGAATCTGCCATACAGCGACGAATAAGGCAGATTGTAGTGTATGGCAGCCTGGTTTATGGACATATGCCCTAACCTGAAACCACCGTAAAAATCGGTTGTATTACCATATTACTGAACACTAGAACTAGGAGGCGCACTGTACCCAAAAATTCATTTAAGCTTAGAACCACTACTGTGGTTGAAGATACAAAAAAATGTAAAGAAATGAAGTTATAAAAGTCCGGGCCATGACGGTTCCGACATTGCTTACGCAGATTCAAAAAATTGTGACTTCTAGTTACTTAAAATTCTCCAAATTTGATTGACCTAAATAGTCATTGATAATAGACGTACTTTTTGTAATATCTTTTATTATTTTGGCAATAAATAAGACGGCACCAGTTTATTCAGTTTTTTGGCAGTAACTGTTAATTTAACTATAAAGTTTTTGCACTAAATGATCTCTACCGGCTAGCGCATCAAACAATAATGTTAACACAGTCACAACTTTTGACTTAGTTTGCTATTAATCACTTTTTATTTGAATGCATAGCAGGCGCTTGATTTAAATATAAAAGTGCGTTTACTTTATGATATAACTCATATTTTTTATCGCTGATTTCGTAGACAAGCATGGGACGTAAACCTGACGGACGTAAATCAGTATAAAAATTAGAGCATGAGCGGACCTTTTTTTTCTATAGTATGAATTCTGACCTGAACATCAATTACCACAAAGCCTTTGAGATTTTCAATAACAACATGTTAATTACTTAAAACCTAGTAACTTTTGCATCATTCTTTTTAAAAAAATGTATCATCTAGAAAAATGCCAATTTTCAAAATTGTTTTTTAATGTTCCATAGTCATACCTTAACAAAAATGATAACATCAATGATAGAGGCGTTTTTAATCTATATCATTTTCGCTATCAATTAAGTAGTTTTTTTAATCAACTAAAAATATTTATTTTTTCAAGGACCAAAAGACTTAGGACGGACACCTTGTATATTTATATTTCAGGTCCTAAGCTGATGTCCTAAAGGCAGTCAAAGATATCCTAACGAAAAATACGTATAATTTTTACCGGTCGCTGAGTAGCAGAGAATATAAAACCTAAACCGTTGAAAATACTTATAGAAATATGAAAAGTAATTGAAGGAAATTTAATCCTTTAAAAATCTTTAAAACCATATGGGTAGCGTTAAAAAAATGCGTTTGCGGACTATAATAATATGGTGGCCTCCTAATTATTTAGTTCTCCGTAGTTCGAACTCACCTAACAGCCTCCAGTGCCTCTCCCATAGCATCCTCGGACCAAGGCGTCGGATTCGACCTTGAAAGTTCAATCCCTTCCCGCTTACATCTCCCATAAAGTGTTCCCGTAGGAATTCCGAACTCTGTCGAGGCTTTTTGCACGGACGTTTGACCTGATCTAATGGATTCTAAGGCCTTTTCAAGATCTTCAGGTGTCCACGTTGTGGGGGCGGCGTTGAAAGGGGCGGCTAACCGGATGCCTTCACGGCGGGCTATTTTGTACAAAGTGCTACTGGGAATACCTAAAACCACAATTACCCAACGCAACACCAAATTTAACACTCACCGTAAGCTTTACTCGCTTTATTGGCCGAAATCGTTCCAGTCCTCAGCGCCTCTAGCGCACTATTTAGGTTTTCTTCAGTCCATGACTTTGTCGGCCCTTCTTTCTTTGGCGTATCTATACCTAATCTATGAGCACGCTGCCATAGCGTAGTGGAGGGAATACCGTAAGTTGCTGAAGCCTTAAAACCAAACAGGGAAAAGTTATTAAGTTTCACATTAAATGTTCAATCAAAGAACAAGTGAAATCCGTGCGTCCAAACAGAATTTTTGGTTACAAAGTTGTATTTGGACTACACCTTTTCCAATAATTGTATGTCAGAAAGTATCAATTTTATTTCAGATTAGTTAAATGTATTATATACATATTCGTATTTCAGAAAGAATCAGATGTATTAATGTATCAACTGTAGTTCAGAGAGTATCAAATGTAATTAAGAAAAGATGAATTGTATTCACAAATGTCTCTTTCTAAACTACATTTGATAATTTTGATACTTCATAAAATACAATTGGAAGAGGAGTAGTCCAAATACAGTTAGTTCTCAAGTCAAAACTTCAGTTCATTGTCCACTCACTTTCGTTAGGCTCATATTATGATTTCTTAAAGCATCTAAGGCCATGTCCATATCTTCCTGAGTCCATGTTTTCGGGCCTCCGCCGTGCGACCTCGGCGTATGATGCAAGCTGTCTGAATGCCCGTTGTTTTTTAATGCAGGTACTTCGTTGCTACTTAATTCTAATCTATTTGAAACTCCCGGCATCATGCCCATCAGTTCTGGAGTGACCATCATCTGGTGCATACTCTGGTCGTCCTCGTGACTGTCCATGGAATGATCAGGGCCTGACATATGTGAATCCATCTCGAGCAAAGAGTCTTGGTCGTAGGATCGCAACGTTTCAAATTTGATATCTGCCTCTTTTTTGATATCGCAGTATTTGACATTGGAGTCGGACAAATCCGTTCGGTGTATGGTGTTGGTGAGGAGGGTACGAGTTGGTGAATGGTCCTGCATCTCCACGTGACCCACGGGGATCGCCGAAGGCGCCGGAGGTTCTGGAGGGAAGTCATCTGTGTCTACCCCAAACTGAGAGAAGATCGTCTGCATGTCATCGCGTTCCAGAAGAAGGAGAAGAAAAAAGGGAACGGAAGTTAGATTGTTAGTAGGAAAATTATTACACCAGTTTACAATATACAGCCTGTATCAGAACTCGCTCCCCACCGGAATGGTGCGTATAGTTCAGGCAATTCTGAAGCCAAAGTTCCTTTACAAAAAAGTTCTAACTCTTTGCGTTTTGGAGATAAGAACGGTTGAAAATAGCCAATCACAAAAAGCCTCGCTGTGGAGGACTAGAGAAACAAAACACGTTGCTAGGAAAACAAAAAATAGAACGGACAATAAAAAGGACACTTGTAATATTTTTCATTTCATTAGTATCGCATCTACTGCATACTCTACACCTGGGAGAGCTTCTGGGATTGGTCCCTTTGAGACCTCTGTATCTCGCAAACGAAGAATAAAAGACCTACTTTTTTGCATTTTTGCCATCCCCATTGCTGTTACCACCAGTACTTTTCCGGTGGGGAGTGAATTCTGATACACCCTATCTGTTACTTCAGATTTTTTTGCTGTTGTTAAGTAATTGTTAGGGCTGATTTCAAGATTGCCAACAGATTTTTCGTATCAGCTCGTGTTTTTGAGATCTAGGTAACTTATATTAGCACTTTCCACACCTTTCATGAGGTCTAAAATTAAAAACTCGAGCTGAATCCAAATTTCAACGTCCGATTTGAAATCTACACTCCAACAGTATATAGAATTAATCAACTGTTAAATTTGCAGCAACAGACAAAAAGTGAAATTTTGTAAACCAGTGTTATTAATCTAATATGTTAGTTGCTTTTATTATAAATACAAGTTTTGGACATTATTGCATTACCTGTCCCGTCAAAATCCCATGACTGCTCATGTTGAGTGGTTTTACTTGTTCAGGCTCCGCCCTTTTTCTCTTGTGATCATTTAAAGCTACTGGCATATCATGTTCCTCATCTGAAGAATGTGCTTCTAAACTACCATTATCTTCCTTATCCGATGTATTGTCTAAGTGTGGTTTCTTCTGTTTGTATCTTCTGTTATTGTCTTGCGGCTTGAATTGCTTAGGTGATGACGACTTCCGAACTTTGGAAAAATTTTTGGGAAAATATTGGGGTTCTAACGGCGAATTCTCTTTTTCGTCGGGGGGTTCACACAGGCCTTTGATTTTCAGCTGGTCGGCCGTCCGTAGAAGAGACTGCAATAATAACGGTAATCATAATAATAATAGTACATCTCATTTCAGTACATAGTAGATTTTTGCAACAGCGCATTTGAATTTTTTGGAGTGAAACAAAGCACAAATTGTGAGTTTTTGTATAATAAAAGAATTCTGTGTTAAACTAAATCCCAGCGAGAAATTTTTAGCCAAGAAAATCCACCAGAAACTCTCAATTTGTGCTCCATTTTACTCCAAAAATGTCAGATGCGCTGTTGCAAAATTCTAACTTCATAACTTTCTAAGTTCAATTAACTAAGTAAGATCTGAAGAAATTCAGGGAAATATCATCGAAACCATAAAATTTGAGTTTGGCACATGACAGAGTGGTCAAGAGTATCAAAAGTCTTGAAGTAGTCAAGTGAAACCAGTACTGTAGACTGAAGCTTTACCTTCATCAAGAGCTTTCAAGGAATCATCGCCCAACAACGCCCAAGGCAGAGGTTGTGCTGTGGTTCTTTTTAAACCTGACTGATTGCCGTTAAGGATATTGTCAGATATCAAATAGTCATAAACAACTTTTTCCAAGACTTTCGAAACAGCAGACAAGATAGTGATTGATCTTAAGTCAGAACAGGAAGTTGGCTCTTTAACTTTAGGTAAAAAACGAACAATGGCTGTCTTCCAAAAATCGGGAAAGTATCCTGATTCAAGGCAACAGTTTATTAAATGTGTCACATATTTAGCAATAATACGGAACAAAATTTTAACGTGTTGGGCGTGTGTACCACAAGCGTTTTACTTTAATTCATGTATTATTTCAAAAATTTCCTCGGCAAAATTTAAATCTGTAAAGAATAGTTTTGTCCATTTTTACAACTTGCTTAACTTTTCCTTAAAAGTAAATTGATTTAGTTCGTTGCGTCCATTTTGTCGCCCCATCTGTAGAGTTGGCGTCCCAATTGTCGTGCAATTAATTCCCGTCTTGTCCCGTTTTGACGAGCGGGAAAAGGAAGCTCACATACACATATAAGAGAAGCCGTCCTTGAACCCGGTATTGATTGGTCCAGACACCGCATCACTTTCCCCCAATGCGTGCCCCGGAGCCTAAAGCCGAATGCCGCTCGCCAGGCAACCCTCCGGATTAGTCCGGGGATCGTCTGCATCTGGGAGATCGCTCAAATCCAGCAAAATTTCGAAAAAAATTACTTTTAAAGGGAGTGCTGCGGCTTTTAATTCGTCTTGGAGCAATCGATAATGAGCCTCGCTTTTAAGGGCCGAACAGCTTTATGATGGAGTAGCGTCCCGGAGCTGAATGTAAAGTTGCGAGTCGCGAAGGAAAGTTGAAGGATAGACAGAAGAAGGGAAAAGCGGATGGATATAAGGACCAAAACAGAGACGCTAATGCATCGGCGGCGGCGGCGCGCGGGGGCACAGAAAGTGCAAGCATGCATGCAAGTGCACATGCACTGTGTACTTACTTGGTGACCTCGACGACCTTCAGTGAATTCCGGGGAAAGCGCAAACTAAGACTGGCCAGAGAGTGAGCCTACGGAGGGATGCTGCTACCCCGTGATAGATCGAGAGAAATGCTCGGCGCACGCACTACTACAACTTCGGTTTTAATTGGGGCTTTTTGCAGACAAGGACTGCCATTTTTTGCACTCGCTCCTCGTCCTTGCACGGAAAATAGGAAAATGTCGGATGATCGCGCAAAATTGAAAACGAACACTCCGCAGATTTGCTCCCATTCGCTCTATCCCCAAAACTAACGCTCATAAAACGAAAATGGAAATTTGTAATTAGGCTACGCTTGGGGAAAATGGCTTAGAAGAAAAACCGGCCGACATACTTCAAAAACCTCTTCAACGAACGAGAGAACCACCGAAAGTAAATAAGTCAACAAATTAGGGCGCGACTTTAGCTGTTTTCTTATAAAACTCACACTTCATTGATAATTCGGAAGGAAGAGTTCGCCAAGTTACACACTTATATAGCACTAACATGAGAAGCAAAGAAAACAACATAATGCGTATTGAAATGACAAATAAATCCGAGAGAAAGAATTGTATTTTAACGAGTATTTTTATAAAAACATCTAGTTACGAACAACATTTCAGAGAAAACTTTATAGTCTTCAACTGTCATTCAAAGATAGGTTTTATGGTTTCTTGATTTTTTAGATGCAAGATGCGAATAAAGCAAAAAAAGGCACATATTCAAAACAACTTGAAGCTAGACAATTTAAAAACTTCAGGGGCTTTTTTTACCAGACCAAAACCATTATTTGTGTTAATTCAGTAATAATGAAATGGATTGACATGGCTTGTTTTCCATAGAATTTACAATAAATTTTACCAAATTAAAAAGTAGTCCCCACTAACAAGTTAGATACTTTATATAACTTTCATGTGTCCTGTATTTTTGTCCTCGGCTACTAAACGCTAAAGCTTTAACATGACTACCACTTTATCATCACAAGTTGCGTTGGTAAGGTCGATAGTACAGCTATAAGAAAAACATACCTAAGTAATCTATTATTTAGTAAAATAAAAAATACACTTAAATAGATTAAGATAAAGCCAAATAAATGTTTTCGATACTCACGCCAAAGAAGTATTTATAATCATTTCATCATTTCTAATAATCTCTTGGAAGCATTAAGTAAAAAAAGTAGAATTTGGCGACTTGTGCTGATTCTCTCTTTCTTCCTTGGTTATTCCGGAGATTATACCTGATGTGTTTTATAATTTAACACATTTAGATAGAATTGAATAATTAAAGGCACAGTGCTGTTAAAAAAGAAATGAAAAGCAATAAATTAAGTGGTACTAAGAGGTGGAAATTAAATAAAGACAAGATAAACAAGTAAAATGATCCTACCTAAAAATGTTTAATTAAAAAAAGACGACAATAATCCAAAATTTGAACAGTTCTTGGGTTTTACGTCTAACGTTATATGACAAGTAAGGCGAAAAGACGTAATACGTCTTTCCAATAATGTTCACAATAATAACGTTAAAATTTTCTATTCCTTTAATAACGAGCAAATAACGTACGTTATTTGCCAAAACTCTCTAATATGAATATTTTTCATTAGGAATGAACTTTTTTCTGAAGGCAGGATATACTATTTATTTTCATCAGGAAAACGGAGTAACGCTTCGAATTTGTATTTTAGTTTATAAGTTTGATTTTGTCGGATATGTAAAAACTGCCTGTTTAAAAAATGGTTCCTGGTATTATATGAGACAGTATGCGTTCTCAAAATGAGACTTCTCATATTAGGGAACCAGGTCGAAAGTAACCATAACCACCGCGATAGTGAGATATTCTGGCTAAATAAACACAAGAAACTTCCTAAAACAAAATAATTCCTAAAGCAAATTAACATTTTCTTTCAAAATGGAAAATAACTCTAAAAACAAATTTAAAAATCCTTTTAGGTTTTACATACATAACAAAGGGCGTAGACAAATCTTTTTGATTTCATTTTCCCGCATTGCGTCTGCGTAACTCGAAGAAATTTTTTAGAGTATTGAATTGATCGGCAGAAGTATAATACATCATTTCATAATGAAGTGTTGGTAATAAGAACAGTGGCACCTTTTTTTGAAAAAATCTTTAACATGTAAAAAAACCGGTATCTCATATTAGGAACTGTCTCATAATAAGCACGTTTACCCTAATGTTGATAGTAATTTCTACGACAAAGATTTATATTACAAATTTTCCAAGTAAAATATTATTAAATCAACAAATACTAATTATTGTATTTTGGTGGATAAAAAAGACAATAATTTAGCTACGATTCTGTTGTTTACTTGAATCCAAACTTTTGCTAAGCTTAAAAAAAAATTGTTTTTTTGAAACTACGAAATTACGGGTTTTCTGCCTAAGGTTTGAAAAGTTGTAATAAAATATATATTTTTAGTACTTACTTTTTGGGAATTAGCATCAGTAAGGCAGAGTTCAGACAGTTCAGTATAACCTAGGGTGCCACACAGCGTTGGGCAAAAGTATGGAACCAAGCGTGTTTTGTGCCTAAACTATGTACCCTACAAAAAAGTAATTAGTACATCATCAACTACTTTAAAAATGTGATCATTTTTCAAGAATAAACTTTTCCGAAATTTCTTTTAGTTTTCGAGTTATTAAAAAAAATATTTTTTTTAAATGGCACCCTACTACGGTGATTTTTTTGGTAAAAGATTACGCTCCAAAAATAACTTCTATTTTAATAAAATTAATTATAAAGCAGTAGTTTTTCTCAAATAAATTATTAAAGTTGTGTTCTGAGCTCATTACGAAGGTTTTTCGAAATTGGCCGAGTGGTTGTATCCATGGATATTTTTATTTGCGAAAAATTTGACGAATCAAATTAGTGGATTAAAAGCATCCATGGATACAACCACTTCGGCCAAATTCGAAACATCTTCGTAATGAGTTCGGACCGCAATTTCAATAATTTATTAAAAAAAAAACATTGGTTTAACATTATTTTTATTAAAAGAGAAGTTATTTTTAGAGCATAATCATAAAAATCGCCGTGGTAGGGTGCCATTTGAAAAAAATTTTTTTTGAATAACTTGAAAACTAAAAAAAATTTTGAAAAAAATTATTCTTGAAAAATGATCACATTTTTAAAGTAGTTGATGATGTACTAATTAGTTTTTTCGTAAGATGCATAGTTTAGGCACAAAACGCTTGGTTCCATACTTTTGCCCAACCCTGTATGTATACCTAAAGGTATTTAGATATCTGAAATAAATTCTAGAGACCGTTAAATCTTACTAAAGCTTTAATACAAATACTTAGTGTAACTTTACACATTGTTTCCAAACTCTATTTATTTAAATAGAATTTATTTAAAGAATACTGACAGAATCAATTTGAAAAAATATTTCAGCTTTGCACTGATGACAAGACAACGATAAAATCGAAAAATTAATTTCTAGTAAAAATCCTTTAGACAGATTAGATACACTTTCTTGTTACTTTCCAAGATTCCTTCCTGTCTTCAGTTACTTAACGTCGTCTTAACTTGCAAAATTAGTTAACTGACATCATTTTTCACATCTTTAGTAACTGGTGCTCTATTTTTCATTGTCCTTTAGCGTCCATTTTCCGGCTGCGTTGGTCAATTTCCTTCCGTATTGTTTCGATAAGACAATGTGGCGATTAACGCAAAGGCGCATTGTTCACGTGTGCCCTAAGAGATGCTGTGTAGGTCGGAGGGAGCGAAAATTCTCCCCAAGCTCTCCGCGACAATAAAAATCAATCGCGGCCCAGCTCCAGACTGATGTTTTTAGAAACGGGAATAGGCCGAGCCTTGCATCCTGCAGCAGCAGGATCTCCCCTCGAGTCGCATTCTTTTTTTTAGAAATCGCCGGCACCACATTTTAAAAATGACCTCGAATCGCATCATCATCTGTTGCCGGTGAGAAAAATCCGGACGATGTGCTTGATCGTGTGTGCATGCACATAAAATACAAAATAAACAGATTTGGAGATGTAGGTCAAGACGCGGCGAATGCCATCAAAGAGAAATTAGAAAAGTTTCACTCGCATAAAAGTCTGTATGCAGTCGGCCGATCGCACTTTCCTCTCTCAGATTTTGTCGCCCGTTTTGTGCCTTTTTCTTGCATTTACATCTTGAGGGAATGGCGAGATTAATGGATTGGCGCATTTTCACGTTCTCTTTCGATTGGACAAGGTGAACTTGCCCGAATTTCCATAGCAGGTAGGTAATCGTTTTTTCCCCCCGATGTTTTTTTCCTTTAGATTTATTTTAGACGAACGGAGTCTATAATACTAGAACCGATTCGTGCCAAGACAAGGGAATGGAAATAAATTGGAGCGAATGATACAGAAGTGAATAATTAAAAAAATTATTTTAGACGAATGTTAATTGTTCAAAAAAAATATTAACCATCAATGAATAAATAACAGCAAAGGGCTGCTTTGCATAATATCTACCTACTCAAAGTTTTGTTCAAATATAAAGTAAGTATGACAAATCGTATAAGTGCGGAAGAAACTTTGTTCAACTTTACAAGCTTTACCGCAAGCTATTTATTTTACACAGTAAGTTGTTAAACTGTTAAAATCAAATGTTAAAATAATTTATTGCCTAAAATTTGTCAACAAAGTTTAACCAAAGTACTTGAAGCTTGCCGTCTATCGAGATTTAACTTTTTAAAAGGAAAATATATCCACAATTTGGACGTTCAGGAGCCTGAAGCTTCTTCTTCCCATTTGGGAAAATATGTTTTGTTGTAGTTATGTTAGGTTATTCTGTTTCATTAGTGTTTCTATGTAAGTACATAGATAAAACACTTATCTGCTTGAAAAACAATTTGAAAGGGATTTCATAATGCCAAATGGTAATATGATTTTTTTTTAATGTGTAGTAGTATTCCCAAAATTGATTACTCGGAAAAAACGAAACAAGATCTCGAATCATAAGAAAAATCGTCATATCCGTTCTCGAGGACAAACTGCTGTTGCTTCAACTGTTAACTTTATCGATTTTTAAGCTTCTTTAACGTCCTTATCCTGTTATTCGCTTTGAGAATCCATTCGTGCTTTTCGTATTATGTGTTTGGTAAAACAAATTAGAGACCCCATGAAAATAATGAATAAAATAAAGTTTAATCAATCTAATTCTTAATTTATAAAACAATAAGTTTAGGAATCGTGAGACAAGATATCGACAGTAAAGATAATTATAGTCATATCAATAATCCCATTGTTGGTTTCGTCCAATTTTCCACGTCAGTTAATTTTGTTTGTTTCCAGAAAATTAAAAACAACAGAACTACACTTTGTAGGCAGACAAATGCACCACCTTCGATTGAATAATTTATTTATTTTAAACATAAACGACAAATAAATAAATGGTGTTGGGTAAATTAAACCGCCCCTGCATTAATTTTCCTCATTTATATTGAACAAAACACGCTCAAAAAACTTGTAAATGTGTTTGGAAAGTATCTGGACATTCACCGAATTTCGTGAAAGTGAATCCGGTAATTTTCTTTTCGTCTCTTTCGTTACAGTTTCCTGAGGAGAGGAAAATCACCCGCAGCCACAATTGCGGGACTTCATCGAAGGGCTTTTAGCCCAGAGATGGCGCATATGTCAAGCTCCTGCAGCGTGCTGTACCTAAAAAGACCGCCAATTCTTACCGCAAAATCGATTAGAGAATCTCTTGCGAAAAAATCATCGCATTCAAAATCAATTGTGAAACGGAAGATCCCAGCCGTAAATTAAAAACATTGAAAATTAACAAAAAAAGTGCCAAGAACAATGCAACGAACCGACGAAAACAGAGATTCTCATTGTATAAAACGGGCACGTAGGTTTCCTTTCTATTATTACACAAAGAAAGAATAAACAATGGCCGATTTCTTTACGTGAACGCAACGCGCATTGCCTTCTCTCGGATGGAGAAAAGTAAAGTAGTTTTCGTCATTTCAGTACCTGCAATTCAGTCTGGGAAACGTCGATTTCTCCTTTGTAGACGAATTCTATAATAAATTTCAAATCGGCGTAACAGACATCCTGCGGCATTATGATCGTCGGATGTTTGCATGGATTCTCTAAAAGGAGCTTCTGGAAATATGAGGAACAAGCAGACAGCACCACCTGAAAAAAAAAAAGAAATGTGAAGAGGGGAAAGGAACAAGGGTTTCTTTGCATGAGGTTACATGCGAAGAAACACGAGTCGTTAACCAGTGGCGCAGATTTTCCAAATTTCTAAAATTTCGTAAAAGTCGCCAAAAAATAGACCTTCAGAATCTGAATTATTTGTGTCATGGATATTTATATTTCATTTGTATAAAACGAATGAGTTAATATCGACAAAAAAAAACGCTACCAAACAACTTAATTGATTCAATATGTGATAAAAAAATAACTAAAATAGGAATATTAATTTTTCATATCTTAGGTAAAATACAATCAATAGCTGATAAATAAATAATTAACAATTATTTACGGGTACAATAAAAGAAACAATTTTTCCTATAAATAATTTAGGAAAAAATATATGTTATGTGCAAAATAATAATGTACTCGTAAAATAAATAATACAGGGTGATTCAAAAGTGACGGACAAACTCTCGGTGATAAAAGACGTTCAATTAAGCACAAAAATGAAGTCAGATTTTTTTCAAGGAACTTAATTTTGATATATTTTTTAATTTGTTTTCCTTAGTAACGGTATCGATTTTTGTTATTTTGTTTCATATGATGTCGAATCTAATTTATTGTCGAATTTTCAAGTTTTTTATTTGTTTTGTACATCATAAGACATTAATTGTTGATTTTTTTCAACAGGTATTTGTCTAATGTTGCAAGAGCTAAGTAAAGTCAAAAAAAAAGTACCAAAAACTTAACTCAAAAATTTAACTTTGAAGAGCTATATCTCGCGAAAAAAGGCTCAAACAATTTTTTGTCATAGGAACTTATCACCACACGGGAGATTGTCCGGTACTTTTGAATCTGCTTGTATAACAGATACGTATTTATTTGTTTTTATTTTCGTAGATATCTAAATCATGAAGCTCTGTGGGTGGGGATGAGCTTTCTTCTTTTAATACTTATGCCGTCCTTTGATATTTATGCATAACTGATCTTAAAAAAAATTCGCCTTTTGACCAGGTTTTTATTTTATTTATTTTGATTGACAATATCTAAAAAGTCAATAATATTTTTTTTCTCCAACCGTCTTAAAAATTGACATTTCTAATACCATTTATGAAAGGTAAAATTGACGTTTTTGCAACTAAGAAAAAAAGTTCGAGTTACTAAGACAATGAGTTTTAAACCGGCGGATAAAAATTTTTTTTTTACTATGAAAAAAATGATACCGTAAGATTTTTTAAATCATTTGCTATACTGTTGGAGAAAAAATAACATGTTTAATTAGGACTAAAACTGGTTTTGTGCCTCGCAATTATTGCATAGCTCGGCTACGCTTTGCTTCGCCTTGCAATCCAAACTAATTGCTCGTCGAACAAAACGCCACTTTTAATCCTCATAAAACAATCTACTATTTTAATTTCTCGTCTATAATACGAATACTTGAGCACCAAAATTCATATTTAGGCACTCATTAAATAAAAAAACAGAAAGTCCATTTTGGAAGAAGTCATAAAGAGCTTATTCTCGTAAAACCAATTTATTATTAAAATTTATGGACAAAATCCAATTTAAATTACTCTTGGTAGATAATAATAGCGTAATCTTCTTTGTAAACCTGAAAGATCGGATGCCAAAAATGATAAATTAAATAAAAAAAATTATATAAAAATTATTATTTAAAATTACTGCAGAATTCCAAATGATAACACTAAATTTGCAGGTTAATTCGTATTACTTTCCTAAATCCTAAAACATTTTTCCAGAACGTAATCGTGTGTAACATTTTTTCCCGATCAAAACAGTAATAACATGGGATCGAAATATATTCAATTAGAGCAAGCCTTGAAAGTGAAGTGTAACTTTAGCCACATCATATGCTGTGTAAAACCAACATAAGACAACATAACTTCAAAAGTGCGGATGTAATTAAACGGCTAAAATGTGGGTAAAGTGTAAATAAACGGCTAAAATATTTCTAAAGTTCTGCAGGCACAACTTGCTCTAATTGAGTATATTTTCGATCTCATGTTACATTTTCATTAAAAAAATTAAATGATGTTTATTTGTTGCTAATTTGTCTACTACTGTAGGTAGTGTAGTGAGAAAAAAACCTAGCTCTACTATAAACGACTCAAAAACTTAAGTACCCTCAAGAACCGTCAAATCGCTGCTTTAGGCAAAGTTCAACAAACATTATGAGTTTGTCTACCAAATAAACTTTTCAAATGGATATACATAATTCGAATACGTTTAACTTTAATTAAGTTCGTAACGTTTATTACTGCAAGATCACGCAGACAGTTAATTACTACTTTTTAAATTATAAAATTGTGGGAATGCATTGTAGTCGGTCTTAATAATAACAACCTGGAAAAGTACATTTTATTTAAATTTAAGCGCTTGTTGTCACTTTTTATGACTACAAAATTAGTTCACGATTTTTAATTTCAGACCCTATAATTTCCTAACGTCCGAAACGCCACTGTTCGCCAAAGGTAACACGTATTGAATTTCCCGTCCTTGTCCTCCCCATCGAGTTACCAAAGTGGTACAGTTGCGCGAAATAAATTTTTAAAGGGTACTCACCTTGTGAGCTTTGAGTGATAGGTCGTTACATGCTAAAGTGACATCGACGAAGGCTTCATTTTGCAACAGCTGATGAAAAACGGAAGTCATGTTACTCTGATAATTGTTCCATCGCAGGCAATAATGCTGGCCAGACATAATTTCTGAAAAAGAAAACTCTCCTTAGTCAAACGTCTTTCAGTACGAACGAAACCGTCCTGTCGTTCCTTATTCCATGCCAGACCGAGTTATTTTTATTTTTCTTTCTATTGATTTTAGTCCTTTTGCTGTCTGTTCCTTGGGTTAAGCATACGCGGTTTTATTTTACGATCTATGCTGGTTTTAACGGTCGACGAGAGTTTTCAACGGTTTTCTTTTATACCTGGATTCTCTCCGGTGCCTCGTTCCGTCTGTACCTGTGCTCACGATCCGTCTTTTTGCCCGGGAAAAAAATACAAAGCGATGCATTAGCAGAAAGCAAAATCCGGCTCATTCATCACTTTAGTCAACAAAATTTAAAAGCGCTAATTAAATCTGTGTTTGCTTAAAATACCATTAAATTCGCTGACCGGAATGGGAGCTGCACAAAACTTTGGAAAAAGCACTAATGCGATTTTTTGGCAACGTTTACAAAAGCCAAAACAACGAACTACATTTAAACTGCAGCCTGCTTCAGAATAAATGCCGCAACGTCGCGGTTCGTTCGGTAACATAATTCAAAAGCTGATTAGAACTGGCAGGAAAAACTATCATAACACTGAAATAGCATACGAAACGAAACGTTTCATTTTACAAGGTGTATCGTTCTAGAAAATTAAAACAAAAAATTGTGTCTGACTACCTATTTTTAAACAATTATTTTACTACAGTGAAACCTCTATAGCCCGTACTAGTTACAGCAAGGGGTTCTCCGCAGGGCTCTCCGTATTACCGAATTAACAATTTCCGTAATAAAAATAAATAAACAACTGAAATATGAAGGTAATTTAGTATTTTATAATAATCACATTAAATAATCTACTTTATATTTTTCTCTGTGCATGTGAGTTTTTTCAGAATATGGAATATCTATAACTGCTCATAAATAAATAAATTAATTGATGTTAAGTTGCCGCAAAAAATATTATTTCTTGTCATTTTAGAACAAGAAAAGTCAAGAATGTCGTCTTGTGCAAAATTAAAAAATATTATCGCCCGTTACACTATTAAAGAGGTATTACTGTAATTCTGTTTTGATAAATTTTACGAAAAACAAAAGTAAATATTAAAACAACAGGTTGTTCAACGTGTGCCCTACATGCCCTTGCGTTAATTTTGGATTGGCTTGTACCGTAAAGGGTGAATCTTAAACTTACGTTTCCTCGCGAAGTCTGTTTGGTTATGCACTGCTAATCACACCACAACGAAAATCCGTTTACTTTCTCGAGGTGCTGTTAGATTGTGGTAAGTATGCACAGCACGAGGAAAATAAGAATAGCTGCATTATCTGTGTGCACATGCTTGGACGATAACTGATGCCGAAACACAATGGGAGCTAAACGAAACATAAAATCTTTTGAAAATCGAAACAATAAGAAATCAAGGTAATTTATTGCACTTCAAATAATGCATTAAACCGCTGTCAGTTGAACAATCATCATTATCCAATCAACAAGGGAAGAGACTCGTGAAGTGATGGTCGGTGGCAGGTATACTTTCGATGAGCAGATGTGTCATAGTTGATGGATTTTTGGGTTGGTGGTGGGTGAGAGAGCGGACGAAGACGGGAAAAATGGATGGTTGGGTATCGATCCAGAAAATGGGGGGGAAGAAAGACGAAGAAAAAGAACGGAAGCTTTGTTACGAGAATTTGGAAAACAAAAAATTTCGTAATACTAGCGGAAAAAGGAAAAGGAATATCTCGGAGATTAAGAAGTTTCTTTGTTTTTACTTCAAATCCCACACATCAGAGATAATACTGATTTATGTTTATAAACTCACGAGAGTTAGAGAGGCATTTTCACCAGATGGATTATGCTTCTTCGTTTGATAAAAATGTAGTAATGGAGGAAGTGTGTCAATTCAATCTCTGATAATAATTTTGATAGGCTAAAAGCATATTTTTATGTTATTTGTTACACTCGATCACTTTCCCATTCCACCAAGTGAAGCTTTTACACAAGGCGAGTACAAATAATTGCATAATGCAGAAAAACAATTATATAAAACCCACCAAACGTTTTTACAGTTGTCTTGATAAACCATTCTCTCGATTATATTCAACTTGGTTGACGAAATACGAGTACAAAATGTTAAACTCGATTTGTTAAGCGATTCAATACTTTTCTTAACAAAAACACGTGATCTCATTTTTTTTTATAAATAACTGATATGTTTAAAAGTTCAAAACCCCCCAATAAGCTCCGCTCGGATTAAACGGAACAAGCTTTAAAAATTAAAAGTTGATTTTTTCATCATACAATAACTGGCGTAAGACCATCTCGGCTCCAAATTTAAAACAATTAATTTATTAAAAACGAACTAGTTCACTAATTGCTTCGAATAAAAGATAGGAACGTTGAGCACCAAAGTTTTAATAAGCTGAGAAAAAACCGACGACTAAAATTTTCACGCCAAACATGAGAACAAAAAGATTAATTAAAATTTGCGCTCCGTCCCATATTCTTAAAAATACTGTGAATACGGTTAAAGACACAAGAAAAAAGAAAAAAAGTCAGTTTCATATTTTCAAAAAAATTACAAAATATTCAACGGTTGTTTAAGAGAAACCCCTTTTCTTTAAAATGTGCCTTCGAAAATCGAAAGGTAAGAATAGGATGATTACGTACGTACGAGTGAATGAACGTAGGTGGTTTATTTGGTAAAAGTGCACACTGGAGGAAGCTTTTTCACCATCATTTAGCCTCGTTTTTCTTGATAGTGATTACTATAAATATTCTAATTAATTAAATTAAAAATTAATTTTTATCAATTTAATTTTGTTTTTAAGACATTACATAGATTAAAAACGTACTTTTCCATTTGTATGACGCTTTACCATTATGTAATGTTTCAATATTACTCTTCGTCGGATGAGAGATAAATTTTTGCAATAATGTTCATTTTGCGAAATATGAGAGAAGCGTTGAATGAAGCAAGTTAGCAGCAAAAAAAACACCCATATAAAGCTTTTGAAGGAATTACGTACGATTATGATTTAAAACTGGTCCTCAAAAATTTAGCTTTCATTTCCTTATTCCTGTTAGTAGATCACACTTTTCTTTCCATTTCTGAAAAAGGTGCCTAAATCACGACAGGAAAACCTTAATCGGTGAAAATGTCGCAACTTCTTATAAAACCATTAAAATGAAAGGAGTTTTGACTTGTCGCTCGTTTATTTAACTATGTTTCACGTGATATTTACGAATTGAACCACACCAAGGATTTGCAGATTAAGCGACCTTGATGTTTGTCAATTTTGTCAGATTCACTTTAATGTGCTATTTTTATTATCTGGAATTAAGATGAACATAGAGTGTTCTCAAGTTTTCAATTATCTGACAAGGGCATAACAAAACCAAATAATAAACAAGATAAAAAAGAAGTGTTTAAAAACTAGATAACGTCTAGGAGATAAACGCTGTTGCAGTTTGATCCGTGGTTTAAAAAGAAACCCGAAATTTTTGATTCAAATTCCCGGGTTTGCGAAATAGGATCAATTTTTCTTTGAGGTGTAATGCCTGAGCCAACCAGCCAACTTGCTTGTGCTTATTTATCCTTTTGCGATTACGCATACTCGAACAACGCATGCATGCGTAGCTTTGCGTGGGGATAGGTCGCGCCAGAATGCACTTAATTCAAATTTGAATACTCCGGGATTAAGACACACCGGAAAAGGACAACTCGCGGTCTTGGAGATCTTGGAGAAAGCACTGATGGACTTGTAAGAGCAAAAAAAATGTAGGGCATCCCGTTTCCGCGATGTCGCATTTAAATCATCCGCATTTCGAGCGATTAGAAATGGGCAATAACAGGATTCTTACCTGTTTAGCCGTAAATATCCAGCTGACACAAATAAACATGCAAAATAAACACGGTCGCGATGATAAAGAAACAGAATCAAGACGGCAGTGGAAAACGGACTGTGCGATTAGAAGAGACAGGCTCACTATTTTGTTGTGGATCAAATTCGTTTCTCTCCTCTCATCTCTTCGCTCTCTCTTTCAACTTTTCACCGTCCTCTCTCTCTTGGAGCCGCTTCGGCGTGCGCGTCTGGAGAATCCAGCACGCAGCGTTTTCGCTAAGCTTACCCTTCTCCCACATTAACCGCAAAAGCTTGCGCTATGATTGGCCCAAAGCTTGGATCTGCTGCGCAAGCTGCAACTGCGCAGCTTCCTGACGTCATTACCGCTTCGCCCAGACCACTCCGTCACAACAGCGGCGTCCCAATCTTCGCCTTCTTCACCGGCCGCTTTCAGTCGGATGAAGCCATTACTACATAAAGCACTGTTTCATGTCGTCTCTGTAAAAAGTCAAACACAAGTGAAAAACCTTATTGTGATATAGTGATAAGTGTGCCAAAACAGGTATTAAAGTCGTTCCAGTTCGTTTGAAGTAGTTTTCTTTGGCGAAAATCGGCTTTTCCGCGCTTTTACGCCGTTCGAAAATCAGGGCAGGGAAGCTTTGTTCGACAAGACTCAAGCTTTTTGTTGTTATTTATGTTTTCCGAAAGCTCGAAAGCTCTCCAATGAGTGGAAAATCGCGACGCTTGACTTTTTTCGTTGTTTGAACGTGTTATTCGGATGGGGGAAAATTATTTTCGGGTTTTTGTGATTCGGATCGCCATTTTTCCAGCTTCGTTCGGAAAAGCGGCCATTGTTGGACACAGCCAACGCTTCGCTTTCCCTTCCCCCACCACTGCTGACGTGTGCTTCCGTTAAGCTTCGTGGCGCGTCTCCCGGATATTTTTTTTGTTATAAATTTTTTTTTTTACGTAATGGATTTTTACTGAGTTTTTTTTCGGTTGCAGAATAATGGAGGATGACCAACAGTTTTGTCTGAGGTGGAACAATCATCAGTCTACTCTTGTGGCAGTTTTCGACACACTGTTGGAAAATGGGACGTTGGTTGATTGCACATTGGCAGCAGAGGGCAAATGTCTTAACGCCCACAAAGTGGTCCTCTCAGCATGTAGTCCATTCTTTGAGGTATTTTTTATTTAAATATTAACTCTACTTAAAACAATTGACAAAGTGTTGGTGTGTCACTACCACCCACTAGTTGTTTGATAAATATTTGGTTGGCAACGTAAAACTTTTCTATTAACCACCTATTAACATTACCAAAAACCTGATTTTTTTCGATACAGGTGTTTCGTAACTAAAGATTTTTCGGGTGTTACAATAGGAATTTACAATTAACAATTGTTTAAAAAATTAATAGACTACCTGGGTTAAGTGAAAAGTTCGATAGTAGTCCAACTTGTTTGAATTACATCACGGTTACATAAAATGAAAGTTTTCTGTATGGTCTCGTCTACATTCAGTCCGAGACAAGTTTTTTTGTAAACTTAATTACAATCTAAATTTCTGGTTTATTTTTTTTTATATAATCATCGGTTTAAATACTTAATTGTAGCAAATTTTATTTTTGTGTTTTTGTCTACAGTCGTTGCTGTCGCGACACTACGACAAGCATCCCATATTAATATTGAAAGATGTGAAGTTCCAAGAATTGAAAGCGATGATGGACTACATGTACAGAGGTGAAGTGAACATATCGCAGGACCAATTGGGTGCGTTATTGAAGGCGGCTGAATCGCTCCAGATAAAGGGTTTATCTGACAACAGAAAGGGGGGAGAGACTGACAGAAAGCCGGCAGCACCGCCACCGGCCCCCTCTAAAAGTCCGCAACCAACGTCGCTTCCAAAAGTACAAGGCCTAACAATAGAACAGCGAAACAGAGACGATAGTAGAGAGGGTTCTCAGTCACCAGGACCTCGTAAGAAAAAAAGGATACGGCGTAAAAGCGAAGAGTTAGATAATCACCATGACGCTTCAAATTCATCAGAATCTCATAGTAATCAAACACCCGCCCAAAACATTCCCACGATGTTACCTGCCTCGAAATTAATCGCCGACGTGCCTGAACCCGTAGAAACCAAATCCGAAATCCTGACGAGGCATAAACAGTCCGACGACGTTCCCCAAGTTCCTATAATAAAAGAAAAAATAGAAACACATACAGAACTGATGCTTGAACCAAAGTCTGAGTATGTTGAAGAAATGAACGAGGACAGTATTGAGGATTTGACGTTGGACGATGATGATATTAGCAATATGGAATCAATGGACGATGGAGCTGGGCCTAGTCATGGCAATGCGGGTGAAGGATCGAGTCAAGGTAATGCATCTTTTTCAAACAACCATTGGAGGAATTCCAGTCGTCGGTAATTGAGGGCGCGTTTTTGGTTGGGATTCCTCTAGCGATCAGATATTGTTTGGTGGAAATTACGGAGTTGGTTGTTTTTAGATAAGCGCCGGCGCCACTCCAAACCACCAGACAATATCTGTCCTAGCGACGTAACTTGGGCAGAATTTGAGATTGAACCCTTAGCCAACCTCTTAGAAGGGAGCATTCGCAAGTACTCGAGACATTCTATACACAGGGCCCTTGATGCAATACTTAATCGCGGCGAGACCGTCACACAAGCATCAATTGATTTTGGCATTAAACGCACAAGTTTACAACATTATTTGAAAAAGTTGAACATCAAAATTAAATCGTCTTTCCGTGCTTAAATCTAGTTTTGTTCATTTTTTTTTATTTCCATGAAATATATGCTCAAGTTTAATTTATATGAAAAAAAAAATTTCGTTATTTTATTTTTTTACCGGGTTATTCCAGGTTTTGGAGGTTGGCACATGGGTAACCAAAGTCAAGATGAAGTATTTTTGGCCGCTCAAGAGGCCGTAGGTGCACATCGTGATTCACAAGGTAAGATTTACGATTCAATTATTACAACTTCTCTGCTGATTTGCATCGACATGTCGTTAATTCATCCAATTCACAATGCATGTCTTTGCAAAATGGGTGGGGAAGTTTAAATGCTCGCAATTGTTGTAGCAAAATTAACACCTTGAGTTTTCAGTCTCTGAATTTTAATTATTTTTAGTGGTATTTAGTGATTTGTTGCTTTTCCTATACCTTAGCTTTTGTTTATATGTAGTTGCAAGTAGTTTTTCTTTTTTAATTTTAACTGTCCTTCTCCCTTTGCTGTGAAGCAAAATATATTGCGTTATTGTTTATATTTTTATATATTAGAAATATTTTGATATTCTCTGAAATTAATTAATTTCAAAAGTTTTCGAATTATTTATTGAGCATACAACGTTGGATACCGAATTCAATTTAGGACTTTTTTTTCGTCACAAGGTAAGACACGGGAGATGGGCTTTAAAATCAAAATGTTACCAGCTGTTTTTTTTTTATTGTACGCGAAAATGTGGTTAACTTTGGTAAACATTTTGGTTTTTGAATCAGAGGCTGCTAACGTCTCGGTGTCTTTAATTTTTAACATTAAATTTCCCGCTTGTTTTTGTTTTTTTTATTTTTTACTAAAATTTTGCTATTCAATTGCGAGTATAATTTGTTGGGTTTTGTGAAAACGCTGATATGAGAAATACGGATAAAAATCAATTATTTATTGCTCGTTATTATTTAAAAGTCTGTTATTTCTTTTATCGGTTGTTGAATTGTTGGCCTTCTATCTCATGTATCTTTCTCAAACTATCGGTCTAACATCTATACTGTATTTATCATGTGCATGCTTTCATTTACTTTTGTATAAACGTTGTGACGTGCTAAATTTAGTTTCGTCACTATATTGCGTTTTTATTACGTTGCTCGTTGCTCTTTGTACTTGTACCAAAGTGCAACGATAATTTCAAATCTCTTCTAAAATGTTGTTATTTTTTATAACAGTATTTTGGAGGGCTTGTGATTTCATTGTGTTGATTGTGTTTTTGAAAACAGGCTTTAATTGAAGTTTGTTTTGTATTTTTCTCCGTTTAAGTGAAGTTTGCTTGTTGAATAGATTTCTATTCAACTCGGTTGGTATGCAAAATATTTTTTGATATTTTGCAAAATACGGATTTGGTAGTTGAGATTTTTTTTTTCAAAATTTTAAAGATGTAGTTGCACGTATTTTCGTGTAATGAGGTAACTCAGTGAACATTGTTGTGCATTTTAAAAGAACATTTTGTTTCGTTTGTCGAGTGTGTTGTATGGACAATTTTTTTTGTGCATATTAAAATCACGAATGTTTTGGGCAATTTCGGTTTGACAGAAAATTTTTTTCTTCACAACATTTTTTTTTGTTGTGAAGTGACATGAATGATGGAGGTATGAATGAGTTTTTGTTGGGTTTATATTGTATGCAAAATGTTATTACTTTTATTACAGCTGTGTTTTCGTCGATTTACAGGATTTTTTTTTCTGTAAAATGTGTTGTGGACGTTTGCTGCAGTTGCTTTGACAACGAGGTATTTAATTTTCAACTTGAAAGTAAAATTTATTTTAATTTTACTTTTCACTACAGGATGTCGTTAGTTTGGTGGGTATTTTTTTTATAACATCATTAGACTTGTTAGTGTGAGTGTGTGTAACGTTTGTATGGAATAGAGGGCCAACGCTTGATGTGTGCTTTTTATTTTCAAGTGTCTAATTCCTTGTTCTGGTAGTTCGTGGAAATGGATGATTCTTGTTTCGTAGCTTCGGTTACAAGTTGCGTAACAAGTTACGGATGCTTGAAAATAACAAGCCATGTAGTGTTGTCTCTTTACATTGAACGTGTGAAGAATGGATGATTTGTTACAGCTATTGTTTCTCCTTACACGTGCCAGCGTTGTGGTCGCTTGTACTCTGTTCAGTACACTCTTGAACGACATCTCAGATACGAGTGTGGTGTAGCTAAGCAGTTTTCATGTGGAGTTTGTTTACGAAGATTCTCACGTAGAGACATTCTAAGAAGCCACGAAAAGAAATTTAAGCATGGCGTGGTTAATATAAGCTAAAAAAAATAAGCAATTATCTAGTCGCATGTAGTACAAAACAATAAAAAGATTCTGAAAATGAGCTACAAAATAAATAATTACTGATTCAGTTGATGTAAAGGAATTACTGGATTGCAATGTCTGCAGCGTTTCAGTTCTTTAATTCCTTTGGGTTTACTGAAAGGGGGTGATGGGTCTTTGCAACCAAAAAGTATTAGTTTTGCCTATCAATACTATGTAAATGAAATCAGGAAGCGCTTCGAACACTTTTGGAGTAATTTGTCCTTCATGTGGCCGAAGATACAAGTACCGTTCTGGCTTGCTGAGACATCTCCCGGATTGCTGCTGAGAATCCTTTTCCTTTCCCACTAACACTAGTTCCATCTTTCCATTTTTTTGCTGCTGTTGCTGCTGCTGCTGCCGCCTACGGAGCTTGGATTATTAAAATGTAAGTTTCTATTTTTTTAAACCGCTTTTTTTTTGATTGGATTAAATTTATTCTATCAGTTTCAATTGAAGTAAAGTCACTTGGTTGTTTTTTTTTTTTTTTTAAATTGATTTCATTGAACTCTTGTACATTATACTGTCTTCTTACACAGGTATTTCTATTGTTTCAGTTTTGTCGCGTATTCTGTCTGCCTGTGGTTTCCCGGGTCCATCCAGTGCACACTTATTACTACTTTCCAATATTTTTTCCCTGTAGAAACAGTAATTTTTTAATAAAGGTTTTAAAAAAATTCTACAGTTTATTTCCGTAACGTAGTACCATTCCCGATATAAATATGATTTGGGCCAACGTTTCGAAATTAGGCGTCGTCAGTGTGAATCGAAAACGCTAGTACAGCAGTATTTATTTCCAGGAAGGAGATCTTGGTATCTGCAACAAATAGATCCAGTATCTACAGGTGGGTTCCCTTGTGAAAACTGCGGTAAAGTCTACAAGCATCGAGGCAACATGCGCAGACATATGGTTTATGAATGTGGAAAACAAGCACGATTCCAGTGCTCTTTCTGTAATCGAAAATTTCATCAGCAGTCAAATTTAAAGAGACATTTTGAAAACAAACACTGCATGCCAAAGTTTAGCAAAAGTATTACTATATACAGAACTAGAGCTGTAAAGTAAAAACAGTATGTGCCAATTTAGTTTTAAGCCGCAAAAAAGGGCAGTTACGGAGTACGTTGTAGAGGATGTCTCAAAATTGGCGAATTCCGAGTTCAAAGCATTGTAGAGAATCACTTCAGTGGCCCACTGAATTAAATTAAAATTCGGGGCTTCCCCACAAAGATACACTGGTTTGAAGATCACTCTTTGAGTTGCGTTTTCTTTAAATTTAGGCTAAAAGTTTCAGTATTATCCTTATTTACGGTGTAGATGATTGTGGAGAATATTGTAAAACAATTTCTCAAAAATAAGTTTTATTTTGGAGTACATTTTTTTATAATTTGCTGTTTCATTTTTAAGAAATATTACAAAAATTAAAAAAAAATTTATTACAAAAAAGGCAAATTTTTCAAGAAATTGTTTTACATTAATATTTTCCACAATCATGTACACAATAAATAAAAATAAACTGGAATTTTTAGCTTACATTTGAAGAAAACGCAATTCAATGAGTACTTGAAGTGCACCTCAAACCAATAATCATTGTGGGGAAACCCCGAATCTATTTTGTTTCTAATTTGGACTAGTGAAGGGATTCTCTATAACGCCCTGACCTCGGAATTCGCCAATTTTGCGACACCCTGTGTATTTGAGTTAGGACGTCCAAAATCCAAAATTGCAGGTTAAACAAATTACATTAATTTTTATTTTAACCGTGGAATTATTTTGGTGACAACTTTTTTACTGCCATTTAAGATTAATTGATCTCAGAACTAGTCAAAGATATTGCTTGTGGAGTGTTATAATAACTGATTTTTTTTACTAACGTTAGGAAAACGTCATTTTTTTGTAACAAATATTTAACTGTTGGTAAAGACTGTAAATAATTATAATATACGTATAAGTACGAAGTTTCGGTAGCATAAGTTTGATGTATCAACTGAAAATAAATTATAAATTCTAATATTTGATTTTATTTTAATACGAGCATAATACGGATAGTAATGCAGGGTTTGAACATGACTAAAATTTTTACGCCATCTCAGAGGTTTTATGATTATAAAGATGACTCGTTTTCGATGAGTCATAACTAATTGTAAATTTATTTAGTAAGTAGCTTCTGTTAGTCAATGTAGGTCTTCAAGTAATTGAATATCTAAATTTCATGTTAATTGGGTTCTTGTAGTTATTTTCATTACTTTAAAAAAAAATTCGATTTGGTTGGTAACGAAAATTATATATTTTTTGAACAAAATGAAAGTTTAGTAGTAAAATGGTTCTAGTAATAGTTAAAATATTGTTTTAATGCAAAAACAGTTGTTCATTTTTACTTTACATATGAAAACAAAGCGTAATCCGATTTTTGATATTGTTCACTACAGAAATACATGACGTCATTGCTGTTGCACTTTAACGAAAATAAGATATTACAGAATTCTGGGTTTGCACTGGGAAGTCAATACCATATTTTTTTAAATCTAATGGACTTTGAATATTTTCTTAACGGAAAACGAGAATAAACGACTACCTTTTAGTTATGTTCACTGTCTTTTAAGTCATAAGAAATTGAGTTGGTAAGTATTATTCATTTTGTAAAAGATAAAGTTGGTTTCAATGACGAGATTTATTTTGATTTAAATTTTTGCGAGGAATTTCATTGGGCTCTATTAATATTGCTTTTTTCACCGTTATTCAACGAATACCAACTTTTTTCTCTTACATAAACGAAGTAGATAAAACACCATTAAAACATCAAGTTTATAAGACTTCGGAAGCTGAACCTCGAAAACACCATCTAACACCAGTTTCTTTTATAGAAGAGAAAAGCGCCGAGCAGTACATAAGGTATTTGCTGAATATCAAAAGTGATCCCACGTTCTCCACTAATGAAAGACCCTATCAGTGTGAAAGATGCCTCAAGCGATACAAACATAAGCACATTCTTCGACGCCATATGCAACTTGAATGTGGTGTTGAACCAAAATTTAGTTGTTCCATTTGTGGCCACAAATTTAAAAGAAAGTATGAGATAACCACACATCTTAAAACCAAGCATTCACAAATGACTAATTAGTTTTTACGTGTTTTGTATTTGATTTCGTTGAAGAAAATAAATTGAGTTCCAATTCTGTTTCATTTTTTTTTATCGATAATTAAGGCTGAAATATTGTAGAGCTAAACTCAAGGTAACAGGATTTGTTAGTGAAAAAACCTTGGTTTCGTAAACCATGTTTCTTTGCAAGAAGCAGCAGGTATTTTAAGAATTTTAAAAGTAAAAATTACCAAATTTGAGCTCCACTTTATTTTAATTCAAGTTTTTTATTTCAGCTTATTGGTTTTCGTTAATGCATCAAAGATTTACTTGCGAGCGTTGTGGTCGTTCGTATAAACACAAAAGTAATTTGTCGAATCATAAAAGAGAGGAATGTGGAAAACCACCATCGTATTTTTGCCCTGTTTGCCAAAAGGGCTTTAAGAAGAAACAACATATGCAGAGACATCTTACAGTTCATAGTAACGTCAGTGTGCGGCCTTTTGATCAGTTATATCAAAAAATGTTTGATGCGCCTGTACCACCATTAAATGTAGCTATGGACACGAAGAGCAGCATACCTCAGGGTACGGATTTAGAAGCAATGTCTAAAATATTAAATAATTCGTAATCAGAAGTACATATTGTAAATTGTATTAAACACTGAATTAGGATTTTTGTAATGGCATTATTTCTTAATTAAATTAACGGGGTTTCAAAATTACTTTATAATACAGACTGATCCAGAAATACTGAGTCTGTTGGCAACACTGGAGTTAAATTTTAAAGGATACTAATGGAGTACGCTTTCAGTTAACAACAATTCAACAATCTTGTGGGGTTGTACATCAAATAATTGTCAAAAAAAATCGGTTTCGGTTGCAGTGTTGCGAATTACGAACAAAAATACTTTCAAATCTGTTGCCTACAGACTCAGTATTTCCGGATCAGTCTGTAGTTAAATCGGGATACTAGCCATTCAAGGATAGAGCAGGGGTTGTGTAATTAGATGTTACTATAAATAAAAAGCCTAGTTAAGAGAATCGTTATAAAAGTACAAATTTAAGTTTTGTATAGAGAACTGGGTCGGGAAGTACTGGAGCTTGAAGTGATGATAACAATCTTATGTTCTTTCGTGCTTCATTGCTTCTTTATGAATTGATATCTGTATCTCCAATATACGCACTAAATGAATATACTCAGTGGATCATTCATTTCACCTCCCCTTGTTGAGTAGTTGATGTGTTTGGCTTTGTTTGACTTTTGTTTTGAGTTTTTAGCTTGATTTTGTTTTTAGGTTGGCCTGTTTTGTTTATTTGAAGCTTAAGTAGAGAAACCTTTCGAGTTGAGTTACCAATAGTTCAGTGTTGTAGTTGTCACGCCTTATTGGTCCATTAACCCCGTGTATTTTATGTTACAGGAATCATATTTTATGCGTCTAATTTCGATGACTACAGAAATTTGAAAGTGTACAACCACGGTGTAAGATATGGTTGTGCAAGATGCAGGAAAACGTACTTACAAAAGAAAACTCTTGGACGTCATTTACGTTTTGATTGCGGACAGAGCCCCTCGTTTACTTGTCAACTATGCTCGAAAAAGTTCAAACATGGCTATATACTCTTAAAGCACATGCGACTCACGCACGAAATTTTCATACAAAAACTAAGAAAAAGGCAAAAATCGATTAAGTAGAAACGTTCTAGTCAGGTCATTCCAGTGCCATGTGCCTCGTTTTTACATGATTTCAGTACCTTTACCAAAGGGATGTAACTAAGTAAGTTGTATTTTATCTGGTACTTCGATTTTTTATGTATTTAGGTAAACATAAAGCTACCTGCGCTTGTATTTAAGATAAATATGTCTAGTCTATAGCGTTACCGAGTGAACGATTTTGTAGTAGTATTAAGTGCAAAAAATCGGGTCCCAGATAAATGAATCCTTTCAAGTACCGAATCTAGTCATTTTTTTTTGTCAAATGCAGTGCCATTTATTTGTCTTTATTTGTTTAGTCTTTACCAATGATATTATACCAAGTTCAATTATTTATTAGGTTGGAAAATGGACAGAAACGTTCTTGCAGTTGAAGAACTTTCCATGTTCCATCAATTTTTCAGTATTTGTTTTAGGCATTGGCTGTATACTCTCGTCTATTTACTTAAGTCTGAAAATAAATTGTTCTAGTAGATTAGGTCTAAACAATGTAATTATTGTAATTGTCAAATGTAATAAATTCATATACCTAAATGATGACATTATTTTTGGTTGGTTAGGCTGCTTTTACGACTTATGTAAGATCTGTTACATTAAAATAAGAGGAGTAATTTTACTTAATTGTTTTAGAACTATACTTTTGTGAGTGTGGGCGTTATTATCGTCAAATCTACACCTTAAAGCGCCACCAAAGATACGAATGTGGAAAGTTTCCGGAATTTCGATGTCAGTTATGTGAATCAAGATTTAAGCATAATTTTGATTTAATAAGACATGTTAAAACCAAACATAAATAAATTCTAGTTTATGTTTAAATTGTTTTATTATTACAAATATCACCTAGATATTGACTAGACAATGCTTGCAGGTTCTATATACCACTTTTCAAGATATTTGACTTCAGATCCGGAGGATTTGAAGAAGCTTGATTTATCAATAGACAGTAAATTGATTTTTCCTTGTCCTAACTGTCCTAAAGTATATAGAGGAAAATATACACTTTCGAGGCATTTAAGGTTGGAATGTGGTAAAGTTCCAACAAACAAGTGTCAAGTATGTGGACAGCTATTTACCCACAAACATAGGCTTTTAAGTCACATAAGGTCCATCCACTCAAGTTTACTTAACAGAACGACAGCTTTTTCTTAATTGTAAAAATGTATCTTTTAATCTAGTCAGAAAAATAAATTAAGTGTTTAGTAACAATTTGCTTTATTACGGCTTGTAACAACCTGTAGTGTTAAAGTGCTGTACAGGAGACGACGTATTGACTTGATTTAAATTTTTTAGGTGAAAAGCGGAAATGGGGTAGAAATATGAAATATCCTCTATTATATTATGCTCAGTATAAATGCCCGAGGTGTTGTAAAATTTATCACCACAAGAAAACTTTAAGTCGACATTTAAGGCAGGAATGCGGACTTGAGCCTGTTTTACAGTGTCCACATTGCCCATACAGGGCCCGTAGAGCTTACGTTCTTGCTTCACATGTCAAAAATCATGTCTCTGTCTATCAAACTGTGTAAATTTAGGTCATTTTAGCTCATTGTATGTTTCTTGTGCCATATTATTTATTACTTTATTTCCAAAGATTTTGTACTAGTCGTTTATGTAATCCAGTTACCGTAACAGCATTAAATTGAATTAATCATTTTTTTGTTTCATTGTTAAAGTCCTTGTGGTTATCGCTGTTAGTGTTGTTATTAAAAATTGTTTTTTAACAATAAAACTTTCAGGGTTAATCGAGGATACTTCGCTGTTAACAAACTCTCTAGATTTTCAAGAAACTCTAGTTGAAGAAATACCTTCGTGGACCATTCATGTTATATACCCTGAAGATCGTACCAACGAAACCCTTCTTCCAGACGCTGATGCTTTAATATCAGTTGCAGAAACAGTTGTTGAGGAAAGTCCTAAACCTCCAGAACCGCCCGCTGAACCTGTCGAAAAAGCAAAAAAACCGACTCGCGATTCTTTACCTTTTGCCGATTGTTGGACGCCTAAAGGTTATATTTGTCCCAATTGTCAGAAAGTCTACAACGCTAGAAAAAATTTGGCTAGACATGTAAATTCAGAATGTGGCAAAGAACCACAGTATTCGTGTCCTTACTGCGAATACAAGAATTATCGGAGAAATGAGATCAAAAAACACGCAAAGAATAAACATCACTTGTTATTTACATAAGTTGGTATTGCGAATAGCTTGTAGACCACAGTAGAGTCCGATGTAAGCTTGTTATTATACGTTGACAATCTCTACTGCTTCCAAAGAGTAGGTTTAGAAGTCAGACGTGACTTAGCTAAGTCTAGTTCAATGTCAAACTGCCATTCTAGATTCTAATTTAATTTTGCATTTATGTAAGACCACTTCTATTTTTGTAGAGTCACTGATTTTGTAAATCAAGTAACAGAATAAAGAAATTTGTGTCAGTATTTGTTTTTTTCCCATTTCGTGGGTTATGGGTACGTCATTCTTGGTGGTGAAAGAACAGATTTAACCAAGGATTTTGTTCTAGGAGTTAAAGACAAAATTGTTTGTCTGCAATGTGGTAAAACTTATCGCACTAAAAGTTCATTGGGGAGGCACATTAAATACGAGTGTCGAAAAGAACCAAGGTATATGTGTCCATGGTGTTCGAAAAGGACGCATCTTAAAAGCAATTGCCTACAGCATATTCGGATGGTTCATCGGTTGTCAACCAGTGATTTTGATTCTAGAATGCTAGAAATTTAGTCAAGTGTAATATAAAATGAGCTATAAATATTTCCTAAATAAAATTAATATAGTGATCGGTATATGTAAAAAAGAAATATTGATTTATTGAAAAGTATGCACGTAGTGTCGTACGTTCGTAGGTAGTAGTGTGTAAGTACTACTTTATGAATACTATTTTTGTGTATAATACTCGTTTTTATTGTAGAGGGTCAGAGGTTTCCTTGCTTGATCTGTGGTAGGAAGTACACACGACGCACAAATTTATTTCGGCATATAAAAGTGGAATGTGGGAAAAGACCTTTGTTCAGATGTCACCTTTGCTCTGCCGAATTTAAGTATAAGCATGTTCTTCAAAGACATCTTTCAAATAAACATAATTGTCACGTTTTTCAATAAATATTAAAGAAGGGTAGATACGATTTTGCTTTATACCTAAACCATTTTTATTGTACTTTTCGCTCAGTAACTACAAAAAATTTTTTTCAGTTCGTAGATGTAACTTATGTGGTAAGGAATATAAGCATCAAGCATCGTTGTATAACCATCGCAAGTACACATGTAACAAAGA
Organism: Tribolium freemani; assembly: GCA_939628115.1. NCBI lineage: Eukaryota > Metazoa > Arthropoda > Insecta > Coleoptera > Tenebrionidae > Tribolium > Tribolium freemani. The sequence goes on along the minus strand of OW626785.1, from coordinate 8,546,313 downwards.
ACCCACTTTCTTCTGTCGAAGCTGCACTTTTTCGACGAAATACTCGCACGTATTGAGGAAGCATTTGCATTTGAAACACGACATAGTTATAAATGGTTCCGAAGTAGCCAGTTATATTCAAAAAGGGACTGTCTGATTGTATGAAACAAATAAATCTCTTGAATTATACATTGTTTTTTTCTGTAACAGTTTGAGTTTCTAACCAATAACAGTTGTAGGGACTAAAGTAACTAGTTAGGATAAGTCCGATTTGATGTCATCATCTAACATTTTTGTTTTACAGGCCTTCCGGTGAAGATCGAGTTGAAAGAAGAGGAACAGGCTGTGAACTTGCTAAATCCGTGGTTTGTGTGGTCAGACGATGACAAAAAGCCAAAACGCAAGTCTACACCTTCTAGCAATAGAATTCGCGGGCATTTCGCGTGCGTTCAGTGCGGACGCAGTTACATTCGCAAGGATTCGCTTCAGCGTCATTTGACTTACGAATGTGGTAAAGAGCCGCAGTTTCAGTGCCCCTTTTGTCCACAGAAGTGCAAAAGGAAAGCTCACAGAATCAGACATATTACCAGAGCTCATAAAGACAAAATAGGAATCTTGGAAGAGAACAATCCTGACCTTAAGATAATAAAAACGGAATAGTTTGGATTTTGCACTGCCATTTTTTTGGGTTCGAAGGGAGTTATCTCTAAGTCATGATATTTTGTGACGTAACATTTATTTTATGTTTAGCTTATAATTTATTTTTTGTTTATTTAACCATTTAGTGTATTTGTGCCGAGTTGCTTGTTTAGGGCTCCGAGTTTAGTTTTTTTCGCGTAAGTTAAGTATTAATCGTAGTTTTGTTTTATTTTTTTAATTTGTACCACTAGTGCGAAGTTTTGAGCAGATTCCAATCGGATATGTCAGCTAGTCTAATATTTTTACATCACCCAATAATAGTATTATATTTTTTGTAAAGGCCTTGTATATGGTGGCGGTATAAGCTTTTTAAATACAAAGTTTCAAGTTATTCTTGTTTCTTTTTCACTTGGATCCTGACACCGCCATATAGCTCGTATCTTTTGTACATAATTTTCACCGTTTCTTTTTGTTTTGTTGTTTTGTGCTAACATATTTTTCTTTTTCAGCACAAGATTTGCGTGTTTCTCGCCCTTGGGAGCGCTGGCCATCGCATCTTGCCCTACCTATGATGCTAATGCGTGAAAGCATGAAAAAGTCGATGATTCAGTCGGTGAATCGGTCTTCTCTCGATTTAAGCACCTCATCTCCTAAGTCTAGGAATCGGACTAGTTTAGATGGGACTGGTTTCGATTGCTCAGTTTGCGGTAGGATATATAAATTGAAAAGTTCTTTGCGTAATCATCAAAAGTGGGAGTGCGGAAAAGAGCCGCAGTTTAAGTGCCCTTATTGCGTCTATAAAGCCAAGCAGAAGATGCACATGGCAAGGCACATGGAACGCATGCACAGAGAGGTCGATTACTCCTCGGTAAAGACCGAAATCGCTGTTAAAAGTGAGAGCGGAGACGCTGAATGACTTAAGAAGTAGATCATCGACTCAAGCCCCAGTTACTCCATAAACATACGCGCCATGTTATTTTGTTAACTAAAATACTCCTCAACACGTTCCTAAAACAACGTAATAACAGTAATTAAACTTTCACTATGCTGCCTTATCCCCTGACGCAACAATTGCGATCAGGCGGAAACATTTGTGATACTTGAAAAATCCGACAATATTCAAGACTGTTACACATCACTTTTTGGATTACGTTTTACCGTTCCTATAAATTTTCGACGATCTTTTGGCGTTTTTTAGTATTTTGTAATTTTTTGTGAAAAGAATATTTATATGTGATAAAAATGATAAAATATGCTCTTTACGATGATATTTTTATGTGAATAGTTTACCTAAATGAAGTGCCTCACATAGTTAAATGTTCCTTGAAGTGTATCTCTAGATATAAGTTACCTTTTATCCTTTTTACACAATTTTGTGAAAATATTTTTATATATAATACGATCAAGTTGTTATTTTTGTGTATTTTGCTTTTAAGGTTATTTGTTTAGTTAGGTGCTTTTGCATTATTTTTTTAATTGTGTTAGCCAGGTGCAAGGAAAATTGACCGCGATTTGATCAGCCTGTAAAATACTATATTTTATTCCTATTTGACAATCCGGTTTTTCTTTCCGCTTTAAACTACTTTACATCGGGTAAATCATGCATTTTAAGCCGATGATAATAAGGTCATATCAATTTGCTTTTTATTTTAAGGCAGCTTGTATTATAAAAAAATATAATTGACAAAAAAATTGTATATTTCCATTTAAAACATGCTTTATTATTGTTAGGGATCTAGTTTGTAAGTAAATTTATTTAATTTTATGCGTATAAAAGGTGATGGGATATATTTTCCAGAAGAAGTACTACACAAAAATATGCCCAAGCCAATTTTTTACTATAATACTCAACAGAAAAATGTGATTTTTTTACCATTATTGTAATAGTTTATAGTTCCTTTACACTGTCACATATCAATAATTGTCTTAAACCAGAATTGTTAATTTTCCTATTCAACTTTTTTTTGCTTTTTTGTTTGTTTTATTTTTACTTATACATGCTTTTAGGTAGCGGTAGATATTACAATAAAGAATCTAAAGACATTTTTTCGTTCTTAATTTGTTTCAGCTTCACGACTGTATTTTAAACATTCCAATAAAGAAAGTATTCATTAATTTATTTGTTTAAAATATCCGTTTTATTAATACTACTATGATTTTTGTTTTATGGTGGTACGTATGTGGGAAACCAGGTACTAATTATATTTTGCCTTTTATTTTGTGGTCTGACTGATTGTTTTTATTTTAGATGGGAAAATCGACCATCAGTGCAGCTATTGTGGCAAGTCGTACCAACACCGTTCAAATTTATTCAGGCATGTTCGCTATTATTGCAGGAAGGAAAGATCATTTTCTTGTCCTTACTGTACATACGCAGGCTTCCAAAAAGTTCATCTTGTATCACACATGTCTAGGCGACATGGAACAGCTCCTATAAAATGAACTAACTGTACATATTCATTAATAAACGAGGAAAACTTATGTCTTATTTCTTCTGTTTCCATTTTTATTATTTTCTATATGATTCTGAAATACTTGTCTTTTAGGGCAATCGAAAGTCGCGACTGGAACAACTAAGCCCCTCATTAAAATTTTGGCAGTTGAAGACTTGAAAAATGACACTATAGTGGCAAACATTAAAAAGGAGCTCAGTCCACATGTTCTGTTCGGAAAAAAGGAACAACCTAAAGTTAGGAAAATTCAAATTGAGGAAATTAATCTGAAAGAAGTTAAAGTGGAAAAGGTTGATGATCCGGCCTCTAAAGAAAAAAAGAAGTACTCGAAAATTCAAAAATTGTCAGTTGAGAGAATGAAACGATTTTTGGCGATGAATCAGGAGACGATGCCTCCACCAGTGAAAAAACCACTTGCCTGTGAAAAGGACATTTCGTTATTAAAATTTCCTGTTGATACTTTACGTTGTCAACACTGTGAGATTTTATACGAAAGAGCTAAACATTCTGAACATCTCTCTCAATGCAAGAAACTTCCACCGAAGGTTAAATTTGGATGCACTTCTTGTCCATTTGTGAACGCCAGCATCGTGGAAGTCCAAAACCACATCAAGTCTACACATCGCAATTAACTAATATGTTGTATTAATACTTTGTTTGAATAAAGACGTTTTTAGGCTTAAATTTAATGGTAGATAGTATTTTATAATATGTTTTAGTTGTAGTTTGTTTTTAGTTTTGTGCATGCTTGGATTGTAGCTTTTGTTTTACTTTCATTTGCGTTATTGTTGTTGTATTTTCAGATGGTTATTTATCAGATCAGGAAAATAGAAAAATAAGAAAGCCGAAAAAACATCAGTTGTGGGAGAACATGGATATTTCGGCTCTGAGCGAGCTTTTTATGTGCACCAAATGCACGAAAACTTACCGACTGAAACATTCTTTGACACGCCATATTCGTTTTGAGTGTGGAAAGGAGCCTATGTATGCTTGTAGTTTTTGTCCTAGGCGATTTAAGCACAAGTACGACCTGAAAGTGCACGAGAAGTCCAGACATTTACAAAATTCCATGTCATTGTCTGCCGATTCCTTAAAACTTTCACCAAAGTAATCGAACTGATGATGCAACTTTGTACAACTTTTTTGAGACTGATTTTTTAATTTAGTTTGAATTTCAGTATTGTAGTTTAAGAATTTTTGAGACTGTTCTTTTTTAAATAAATTTTCGTGAATAATCATTTATGCGTTTTGAATGCCTGTGGTTTTTGTACGAAAAATGTGCAAGATGATAGTTTTTATTTCCCTTTTAGGTTACCACTTCTGTCCTCAATGCGATAAAGCCTACCTCAGAACTGACTCCCTTCGTCGTCATTTACGAAATGAATGTAATAAAAGTGGAAGATTTAAATGTCCGTTGTGTCACCGTTTCTTCAAACATCGGTTCAATATGAGGAGTCATCTTCGAAAACAGCATTCAGTAATCGAATAAATGTTTTAATTAAAATGCGTTTTTAAATTTTTTCCTGACACTTATTTTTTGAGGAAACTGTTATTTTAGTTTTTCAGCTTTCATAGAAATGTTTTTTAGGTTTTGAAGTAATGTATGGTTGTCCAAGATGCAATAAACTCTACAAACACAAACGCAATTTGAGCGTTCATCTGAAAAACGAATGTGGAAAAGAGCCAAAATTTTGCTGTCCGTACTGTTCACACAAATCACACAGAAAATACAATTTAAATCTGCACATAAGACATTTGCATAATTTCGGTGAAGAACTTTAATTTCGATGGTGAACTTTAATTTTTATAAATAAAAATTCGTTTATACCTTGAGTTTTATTTCATGTTTGTTTTTGTCCGATATGTTAGTGTTAGAAGACTTAATTGTTTCAGATGGGAGAGTTACTTGTATCAACTGTAACAAGTCGTACAAAAACATCAACTCTTTGTTCAGTCATCAGTACCAGGACTGTGGCAAATCAGCTAAATATAGGTGTCCTTTCTGCTCAATTGTTACTAAGAGGAAATTTGATCTAAAGAAACATATTGAGCGACAGCACAGAAGCGGTTCTAATGATACATCTTACATCGAAATGGTTGATAAGATGTGATTTTGTTTATGTATTACTTGTTGATAGGTTTTGCTATACCTTTGTGACTTGATTCTTTTTTCAGAAATAAGACTTCCTTGTCCGAAATGTGGCAAGTTTTACAAAAATCGAAATTCCTTATCGACACATATGTCGAGAGACTGTGGCAAAAATAAAGAGTTTTCGTGTGATTTGTGCACCGAGGAGTTTCGAAGGAAGGAGCATCTTCAGGGTCACTATGTGCGAAAACACGGAAGAGTTCTTAAAGTTGTGACTAAACCAGTATTCACCTCGTACGCTATTCATTAAATTTGTAAATTTGACTTAAAATGGGCCTCTTTTGATTTTTATGATAAATAAAATTTCTTTTATACCTCGTTTTTGCAGTAATTTTGCGCTACTGGTTTTAGGTAATTCTATAATATCACATTTTAGGTGCATGTAGCTAAAGATTGTGCAAAAGAAAAAAACTTTCAATGCCATTTTTGTCCCTCACAAAGCAACATTTGTTTTACTCAAGAAATTTATCGAATAATATATTTGTATAAATTAAATGCTTTTTCGTATCTTTTGTATTATTGCTTTCTTCTTATCTTGCTGTGTTGCGTAGTTTGTATAATTGGTGTTTTAATTATTTTAGGAGTGCAGTGTCCTCAGTGTAACAAATTCTACAAAAACCAAAACTGTCTCAAAGCTCACATTTACCAGGATTGTGGTAAAGCCAAAAGGTTTCAGTGCCAGTATTGCACCTTACAGTTCAAGCGGAGACAACAGCTTAAGTCGCACACTATGGTTCATTTCCGAAAAACTTCTAGAAATACTTTTTGAGGGTTTTTAATACCATTTAATATTTTTTAAATAAATTGTTCTTTTTGTTATATTATTGTGTTTTTCTCCACCTGTGCGCGTTTAATTACCAATCCTTTACTTAGTGATTATTTCACTTGTTCTAGATGTTTCGTATGGCCCCTTACCTTGTCCAAAATGTGGCAAATGGTACAAAAACCAACATTGTCTACATTCACATATGTCGCAAGACTGTGGAAAAGTCGCCAAGTTTCAATGTTCAATCTGTTACAGCAGGTTTAAAAGAAAGTACAATCTTAAGACACACGTTGTATCTGTACACAAAACCTGAAGAAATAAAGACTCGTAGAAATGCTTTTATTTGTTCTACTACTGCATGATCTCGCTTGAGATTTTTTACTCAGCTTCGACGTTTGTTTGTAGGTGGGTTGTGTTGTCCAGGGTGTAAAAAGTTCTATAAAAATTCGTCAAGCTTGTCTTCACATCGGTCACAAGATTGTGGAAAAGGTGCAAAGTATCAGTGTTCTCTGTGCTTGAATAAATTCACAAGAAAATATAGTTTGAAGACGCATTTGCTTTCTGTACATGAATTTGAAAGAAAATAAACCATTTATACTTTATGTTGCGTTGATTTTATTGTTTGGCTTAACTAGTTGTAATAAACTCTACCAACACTTGATTTGTAATTGTAGGTGGCGCATTTTGCACAGGATGTTGTAAATGGTACAAGAATTATAATACCTTGGCAGCGCATCGCTCACAAGATTGTGGTAAAGGCTATCGGTTCAAATGCACTGTATGTTCAGCGAAATATAAACGTAAACACGACCTTAAAGAACACATGATAAATAAACATTCAATGTAGTTTTTTTTGTTTTCTTTTCGTTTTAATCTTCTAGTTCCCGCTTTAGGATTTTTGTCTGTTTGTTACAAATTATTTTATTTCGTATTGCAGGTGAGTGCCCTGTTATCTGCCCAAAGTGTGAAAAGTTTTACAAAAATATGCGTAGTCTCAGGTGTCATATGACACTCGATTGTGGTAAAGGACGCAACTTTCAGTACGGGTGGTGTCACTTGAAATTTAAACGCTAGCAACATCTTAAAGATCACATGATAAATAAACACTTGCATTAAAAAAGTGTTTCATTTCTATATCTGCATTTTTCCAGATGAAAATATACTGAAAGGAAATTTTTTCGAGTTTCGAGTTTGCTGCAGGCAAACTAATCCCAGAATTAAATTTCGGTCAAATTATAGTTTTTAGGAATGAATATTTTTGAAAGTTTTGTTGTTTTTTCTTTAGTATCAAACCATTGCCAAGTGCTCGTTAAAAAAACTTGTTAAAAGTTAAAAGAATAGATTTATATTTATTATTTGCGTTTCAATCTTATTTATTCTATCACACTCTGTTACAATTTGTTTATTTTTAGATGAAAAAATGTATTGTCCAAAGTGCCATAAGTTGTACAAAAACATCTCGACATTGGGAGCTCATCTTCGTCAAGACTGTAAAAAAGGACTTGATTACAAATGTCAGTTGTGCCCGTATAAAAGTAGGAGAAAACACAATTTAAAGCAACACATACGAAATAGACACACACAATTATCAGTGCCGTATCCATCAGTTTAATTTATTGTAAAGAGATAATAAACAGTTAAATTATTTGTGAACTTTTCACTTTTCACGTAGTAAATTTGTTTACTGTTAGGTGGTTCATTTCGACGGTCTAATTTTTTGCATTTCAGGTAAAAGATACATGCGTCTTCCTCGTGGGAAGAAAAAAATATACGGATGTATGGAGCTGGGTTGTAATTACATTACCTCAGTGCGTTCAAATTGGTATAGGCACATGAGAAGAAAACATTTTATTGTAAACGATTTTGATTTAAGGAATACTATTGATCGGTGTATTACAATAAAAGACTGTTAAATGTAATTTCTAGTTTCTAAGCACTTGTGTTATTGAAAATATTGAGCAATTTACTGAAACTTGTAATTGTAGGTTACGAATTCATTTGCCCTAATTGTTTCAAGGCGTACAAGAATCTGGCTACGCTTAAGGTTCACTTAAATCTAGATTGTGGCAAGGAAGTTGTATATACCTGTGAAATTTGTCAGTTGTCTTTCAAACGGAAGTACCATCTGAAACGGCATAGCTTTTCTGTACATAAAAAACGTGAATAGATTTTTATATCGTGTTTGATTTCGAGAATTGTACATTCATTTTGTAAATAAATCATCCACCTAACAAAATCAATATCGATGCCGTGTTTATTCTTATGGCAATCTTTTTCAGAAAATCTCATCGTTTGTTCCCAATGTGGCAAAATGTACAAATACAGCACTTCGCTTTATAATCACCAGAAGTACGAGTGTGGCAAAAGCAAATCCTTTAAATGTGTGTTTTGTAACAAGGCTTTCTGGCACAAACAAAGTCTTAAGAATCATGTTAATTTTAAAAGATGCAAGGCTACTAAAGTGCCTGATATTTTCGAAATGATGCAAAAACAGTCGGACACCAAATAAATTGAATAAAAAGATGTTGCAAGTGAATGTTAATTTTATTTGGTAGTACCTTTTGATTTAATTTAGTTTTTTTATTTTGTAGTTGTACTCGTAGAGTAGCCAGAGTAGTGTTTGTTCGTTTTGTGTCAGCAAGAGTTTGAGTTTTATTTTGAGAGTTCAGCCAGTGGCCTGTGCACAAGAAGAATGCCATTTTTGTCTGGGGCTTGTGTCGCCTATTTTAACACATCGTAATTTTCAGATTTTAATCAAGTGGATGGACGCTATGTTTGCACTCGCTGCTATAAGTGTTACAAACATAGAGGAACAATAATTCGTCATTTAAAGTACGAGTGTGGAAAAGAACCAAGATACAAATGTAACATGTGTTCTTTTAAGTGCAAGAGATACGACCACTTGTACACTCACATGAACTCAAAGAAACATAAAATGGCCATACATTAATAAAGACTGCTAGTGTATTTTTTATTGGTAGACTAACGTAGTAATCGTTGTATTTGCCATGTGAAATGTTTTGTATTTTACAACATAAGCATGTTTCCAGCGAGGCCCACACTTTACACGTTTCATTGTGAATGTGGAAAATCGTACAAACATCGAGCTTCTCTCTATAACCATCGAAAATTCGATTGTGGCAAAGAAACCGGAAGATACGAGTGCCATCAATGCCACGTCAAATTTTATCACCGAATATCTCTTGTGAATCACGTTAATTTAAACATGTGTCAAAATATTGTTAAACATTAGAAAATAAAATTTCAGAGACATTTTCGTGTAAGTAATTTTCGCACACACATTTCTGACACTAACCACTACTAACTGCTTTGGTGAAGGGGTTTGTTGAAAATGTCGACCAAATCAATACAAATCTGTACGGTTTTCAGATTACCTGGAGCACAATGGTGTCTATTTTTGTACCAAATGTTGTAAATCTTACAAACACAAAGGGAATATCCGGAGACATTTAAAATACGAGTGCGGAAAAGAAGCCCGGTTTCAGTGCTGTTTTTGCTCTTTCAGGTGCAAGAGGCTGGATTATCTCAAGTTTCATATGAAGTCCACCAAGCATCAGCAAAGCGAAAAATCTTGACATGTTTCTGAAACAACTTTGTTAATGTTTTGAATAAAGACTTTGATAATTATTGTCTTGTATTCTTGCCATGTTCAGAACTGTACAAAAAACAATACATTGATTGGTATTTAATATGATAACTAATATTTTTTTAGGTGGGCGGAGGTTTCACTGCAATCTCTGCAATAACAAATCGTACACTGCTGTGGAAAATTTGCGGAGACACCAGAGAGTAGAGTGTGGAAAAGAAAAAACGATCATTTGTGGTGTTTGCTCTAAGAAATATTACTATAAACAGCAGCTTGAAAGGCACATGAAAAGAATACATTCAATATTAATTTAATGTACAGTTGTAACTGTCGAGTAAATTTGTTGAATTTTTCCGAATTATTATTGTATCGTTAGATTTATTCGTCAAAATCCCTCTCACGGTTTTTTATTATTTGTCTTTTTATGCATGTTTATTTTAGATCCGCAGCCCGAAAGGAGCTTCTTTTGCAAAAAGTGCGGCAAGTCTTACACTCTTCGGCGGAATTTGCAGAGGCACGAAAAGGTGGAGTGTCAAAAGGAAAAGAAATTTGTTTGTGCAATATGCCTTCACAGAACATATTACAAGAGCGACCTCCGTGTGCACATTTTTAACAAACATGGCGTTCGATGTATTCTGTAAATCACAACTTGTACCTTACGCAATAAAAGGATTTCAAGGCCTTTTCTTTTTTCCATTTATAATCCGATTGATTGAATAGCATTTGTGTGTTTATGTCCGCTGATGTTTCAAGCTTTTTATTAATTATTACATTTTTTAGCGCTTAATAAACGTTTCTATTGCGATCGGTGTGGAAAGTCTTATACTATTAGAAATAATTTGAGAAGACATCAGCGAGTAGAGTGTGGCCAAGAAAAGAAACTCAAATGTCACGTTTGTGACCACAAGTTTTACTACAAGCAAGAATTGAACGCACATGTGCAAATCAAGCATAACTTGTTACCTTTATCTAAAGTTAGGTTTTAAGTGATTTTATTTATATGGATCTCATTTTTTATGCTCAATATTTTATGCATGTTTACAAGACTGTAATCGTATGTGAGGTATTAGACAAGCAGTAGGCAAATAAATCATTGACGCTTGAAATCGTGTATTTTTAATTAAATATTCTGATTTTGTAGGTTTTTTAGGTTGACTTTGCGTGTTGTGTTTTCATGTCCTTTGATTCACTTTCACTTGTTGTTACTCATTAAATTCTTGTTCTAGGTTTGAGTTTCTATCCTTGCACTCGGTGCAATCGTCGGAAGTACAAACATAAGGCTTCGCTTTACAACCACCAACGTTTCGAGTGTGGCAAAGAAAAATCTTTTATTTGTCCCATGTTGGACTGTCCGTACAAAACGAAAAGAAAAGGAAGTTTAAAGTCACACATTCTCATTGTACATAAGGGGTAGTTTATTTTGTAACAAATAGTGTAAATATATGTGTTTAAACCACTCTGCAGTTGTTTTCTTTTTTCTTCGTTGTTTTGTTGAAAATACTAATCTTCTTCTATTGACTGGTACTTTCTTGCAGGTCACAAGTACAAGTGTTTCAAGTGCCATAAACATTACAAGCACAATGCGTCTCTTTGGAATCATGTCAGTTTTGATTGTGGCAAATCACCACGTTTTCAGTGCAGTTATTGTCCCTACCTTGCGAAAAGGAAGCACCATTTGCACGCACATCTGCGAGCCACTCACCATTTAGATATAAAAAAGAAGTTTTAATTGTTTCGTTTTAATAATTTAAAGTTGGACAAATCGTCTGGATCTAATGAAAAGGACGTTTTTTTTTATAAAAACAATTAAATACAAAAAAATTGTAGTTTCGGTTTTATTAATAAAAGTTGTACATGTTGGTGTACGTCTTGTTTTAAAATAGTAATTTGGTTTTTAGGTTCTCTCAGATTCGAGTGCCCGAAATGCCAGAAATGCTACAAACACACTCAGTCTCTTCGTACTCATGTCAGATTTGAATGTGGCATTCAACCATCTTTCCGTTGCGAATACTGTCCCTACGTAGCTAAGAGAAAGCATCATTTGAAAGCGCACCTTGTTATAAAACACGAATCTTAATAAATTTCCTTTTTGCCTACTTTTTTACTTATGTAACCAGACCATTTAAACTTTTGTTCTTTATAGTTGAGATTTTATGTAAAGTGTGGCTTTAGTTTTGCTCGTAGTTTCGCCAAGTTGATGATTTTCTAATAAAGCAATGAGGAGAATAAACTGTTTGCATGTTGGTTATTTCAAATTTTGAAACATTTTGATCTTACTGTTGTTTGTGAATGTGCTAATTTGTTGTGTCAATTTTTGCCACAGTAAAATTTTATTTTTTAGATTTTTGGCGGTCAAGAAGACCCAGTAAATATATTATGGACGAACATGGCCGATTTCCTTGTGTGAAATGCGGTTCTTCGTACAAGCAGAAGACACATTTAATTAGACACTTGAATTTCGAATGCGGTGTCGAACCGAAATTTCTGTGCTTTTGCGGCCGAAAGTTTAAACAAAAAAGCAATTACAAGACACATCTCAAGTGTTTGCATCATATTATGTAAAGTCATACTTTTTATAAACTTGTATTTATTGAATAAATTTTTTATACGTACTTTTATACTGATTTGCCTTTTGGCCAAAATCAATTGTTGATTTGCAATTGTGTCGTAGGTTTTACATCAAGGAATTTTCAAAGGGACAGCGATGGACGGTTTAAGTGTCCCCAGTGCATTTGCAGTTATAAACAGAGAAGTCATTTGATGCGACACATCAAGTACGAATGTGGTGTTGAACCACAGTTTCAGTGCCATTTATGCTCGCGCAAATTTAGACACAAGTGTAATCTTAAATCGCATTACTTGTTTTTTCACAAATCCAAAATGCTGTAATTTGTGCATCATAATAAAACCTTGAAGTTTGTTCTTTTTACTTTGAAACTTTTTTTTCAGGTAGGGAGCATTTAGTACTCGCTCCAGATTAATTAGTGGTAACTTATTTTTTTAGTTAGTTGGGTTCAAGCTTGCCTTTCCTTGTAGTACTTTACACCCGATTTTTTTTACCTTATTCAGTGATTAAGTCTGTGTTTTAGGCATGTTTGGGCACTGTTGCGTGCGTTGTAACAGGCAGTATTCCCGCAAGCAACATCTCTCAAGACATATCAGATACGAATGTGGTAAACAACCACGTTTTCAATGCTCTTTGTGTCCAAAAAAATGCAAACGGAATGATAGTCTTAAATCGCATTATTTGCTTTTCCACAAGTTTAAAATGTTGTAATTTATGCCTCAATAAACCTTGAACATTGTTTTTTTTTTAATTTGAAACTTTCCTGTAAGTTAAAAATTAATTGGTGACAACTCATTTTTTAATTTTGTTATGTTCGCTTTAGGCCCGAGATTTCTTAACTTATTCACTGATTAAGTTTATGTTTTAGGCATGCCTAGGTACTGTTGCTTGAGTTGTAACAGGCAGTATTCCCGCAAATCACATCTTTCAAGACATATCCAGTACGAATGTGGTAAACAACCGCGTTTTCAATGCTCCTTGTGTCCAAAAAAATGCAAACGGAATGATAATCTTAAGTCACACTATTTGCTCTTTCACAAATCTAAAATGTTGTAATTTGTGCCTCAATAAAACTTGAACATTGTTCTTTTTATTTGAAACTTTCCTGTAAGTCAGGGAGCATTAATTACTGGCTCCAGATTAATTGGTGACAACTCATTTTTTAATTTTGTTATGTTCGGTTAAGGCCCGACATTTATTAACTTATTCACTGATAAAGTTTATGTTTTAGGCATGTTTAGCTACTGTTGTGTGCGTTGTAACAGGCAGTATACTCGCAAACAACATCTTTCAAGACATATCAAATACGAATGTGGTAAACAACCGCGTTTTCAATGCTCTTTGTGTCCAAAAAAATGCAAAGGGAATGATAATCTTAAATCACATTACTTGTTTTTCCACAAATCCAAAATGTTGTAATTTATGCTTAAATAAATTTTGAATATTGTTATTTTTATTTTGAAACTTTCCTGTAAGGTAATACTCGCTCCAGATTAATTGCTGCAACTCATTTTTTATCTTAGTTCTGTCTGGTTCAAGCTCGCATTTTCCTGTAATGCTTTACGCCCTCGATTTCTTAATTTATTCACTGATTAAGTTTATGTTTTAGGCATGTCTAGGTACTGTTGCATGCGTTGTAACAGGCAGTATTCCCGCAAGCACCATCTCTCAAGACATATCCAGTACGAATGTGGTAAACAACCGCTTTTTCAATGCCCTTTGTGTCCAAGAAAATGCAAACGAAATGACATTCTGAGGTTTCATCTGAAGAACATACACAGAATCGAATAAATGCAATGAAGATACCAACACCACTTTATAACTGATAAGCTTCCAAAAATTGTGACTTATTATTTTTTATTAACATTTAGTTGTTTCTTCAAATTTTATTTAGCTAAAAAGCTATTAAATAACTTAGAACTGTGATTTCAAAACTTGTTTCGCACCTTTAATATTGCTACTTAAATGTTTCAATAAAGTTTTAAATATGTGAACATGTTGTTTTCAATTTTTAGGAAACGTGATTATGAAGTAGTTATTTAAATAACATATTTTTTAGGTCATCGGAGATACTTTTGTCACTGTGGCCGAAACTATAAAAACCCTGAAAGTTTATCGCGACACAGAAGAGAATGTGGTGTTGAAAAAAAGTTTTTGTGTCCTTATTGTGCTCACAGGAGTCATAGAAACGACAATCTCAAGCGGCACATTTACAATGTTCATCTAATTCACTCTGAAGTAGAAGATAAGAACAATTTGTAGCTCTTCTAAATTTTTCGAATAAATTCGTTATTTATTTTCTATTTATTGTTTTATTTTCAAGTGGAGAGGATTTCTTGGTGACGCATTTATTTAGTTCCAGGCAAATATGTTTGTTCGTGCGGAAAAAGATATGCTTCGAATAATAATCTTCGTCGACACCAGAATGGATGTGGTAAGGAGGAACGTTTCGTTTGTGGCACGTGCAACTATAGAACGCACAGAATAGACCATTTTAAAAATCACATGAAGAGTAAACATGATTTAAAATATGTTTAGTCAATAAATTTTTTTTGATACATCATTTTTCTTGGCTTGTTACTTATTTAGGTTGATACTCTTATTTTAGGTAATTAGCAATCTTTGAAGTATTCTTAGTTTCCTCTTCCTTTTGTCTAGAACGATAATAACAGTAATATTACGTTTTAGGTGATTCTCTTTCGCACTTTTTTTATAATGGAAAGCTAAAAGAGGTCAAGGAGGGTCATCCATGCTTCAGATGCGATAAGGTTTTCACACGACTGGACAATTTGAAACGTCACATTAAATTTATTTGTGGGATGGAACCACAATTTAAATGTCCCATCTGTTCGTATGCTTCAAAACACAAATACGTTTTGGCCGTTCATATGAAAAGCAAACATTCCGAAAGTTACCTGTAAACGTATTCAATAAAAAATTAGAACGATTGTTCAGTTTTTGTCCTAGTGTAGTGTTAGAAAAATTCAATTCTTTGTAGGAATGGAACATGTTTTGTGACGTGAAGATTTTTTTTCAGATGCTTCAAGAAGATTTGGCTGCCACAAATGTTCAAAAACTTATAAAAACAAAGGTACTCTGAGTAGACACATCCGCTACGAGTGTGGGGTTGTTCCTCAATTTAGTTGTCCACTTTGCTCCAAATATTGCACTCGTAAGAGTAATTTAAAGTTACATCTGCGATACGCGCACAAGGAAGGGAAAAATGCGATTGGTGCGACTCTACAATTTGTGTAACAGTGAAATAAATAAATTTACATCTCATTTAATTTTTTTTTTTAATTTACTCGGAGTAATAAATCATTTTGGGTTGCTTCGTTGATTCCTATTTTTAGGTGTCTCCCTCATAGTCTGGGGCTTCATTGTCACATGTGTTACTTTTAGTTGTGCGAAAGAAATGATTGCAGTAATCTGTTTGTGACTTTCTGAGTGTCTAAAATGTGTGTAATGTAATTCTATCTTTACTAACACTCTGTAGTTACAATTTCCAGAATTAACAATTTTCTTTCCAGGACGTATGACTACTTTGAAGCAGTTTATGTGTCCGGATTGTCATAAATCGTATAAATATAAATCTAATTTAGCTAGACATATCCGGTACGAATGCAAGGTGGATCCACAATTTGTTTGTAAATTCTGTCCGAAAGCGTACACCCAGAAGAGCAATCTAAAATCTCATCTGTTTTACGCTCACGGTTGGAAATAAAATTTGTTGCAAAGAAATAAAGTTAAGTTTGTGGAGAGTACCGGTTTTTTATTTCACATATTGTAAATAAATTTGCGAAAGCGTTTGATTTCTTCCTCAAATCCTTCACTTGAGCACGTTTTAATATTGTATTTTTTTCCAAATGGATGACTTAGTTTGTTTATTTTTCAGATAATTACGAACACAAATGCCATAAATGCTGGAAGACTTATAAATATAAGTGGAATTTACTGAGACACATTCGATATGAGTGTGGGATGGCTCCTCAGTTCGTTTGTAAAATTTGTTCCAAAGCTTTTACTCAGAAAAGCAGTCTGAAATCACATGTTGGCTATATTCATGGTTTTCACGTTACGTTTAATTAGAATGCATATTTATATTTTCACAAAGGATTATATACGTTATGTAGGCTTTGTTTATATTATTGTCACTTTTTTATAATTTTTTCTTTTACAAAAATGGAATGATTTTTTTGTATTATGTTGGATGTTGCGGAATAAATTACTAAACAGGCCAGTCCGTAGTTTTTTACCTGCTTGCGTATATTCGATGTAATTTTACCATTGAATTCGTTTTTCTAATTATTTACTGTTTCAGACACATACCAAGTCATCGGTAGACTATTTGCTTGTCCACGGTGTAAAAAGCGCTACAGGTACAGAAGTAGCGTTGGACGTCATATGAAGTACGAATGCGGCACTTCGCCCCAGTTCGTCTGCAGTATTTGCTACAAGTCTTTTACTCAAAGAAGCAGCTTGAAATCTCATACTTTTTCACTTCACGGTTTCGAAGCTTTGAAAAGACTTACTCACAATTAAATTTATGTATTTGTGTTGCATTAGAATAAAATTATTTACTCCAGTATTTGAAAACTGTCTTTGTAATTTTTATTAAGTGCGGAACAGTTACGTTTCAGGCAATTCTGATGTGCTCTTTTTTAGGTTACTTCGTAATAGATGGAATGATTGCGTGCAAACGCTGCGAGAAAAAATACAAATACAAGAAAAATTTTCAAAGACATTATAGATACGAGTGCCAAAAACCGCCACAGTTTTGTTGTTATCATTGTCCTTCTAAGTTTACTCAAAAAAGCAGCCTCAAAACGCACATGGTGACGCACCATAATCACATTTTTTAAACCGACAAATTTTACTTACAAAACTATTTTTTTTTAAACTTGAAAATATTATTTATGTAAATGAAACCGTTGTCTATTTTAGTTTTTATTCTAACCCAAATTTAACTCGGAGTTAGAATGTTTACTAACTTTTTATGTAAGTATTTTATGTAATAAATATAATTCACGTGAGTTTTGCTTTTTTGGTTTGTTGTCTGTTATGTTTTTGTTTGGTGAGAAATCGTGAGTTGATTTTAAGACGTTTTGTTTTCAGGTTTGCATCGTTGTTCTAAATGTGGGAAGGGTTACAAACACAGACCGAATTTGTACCGCCATGCCAAATATGAATGTGATGGCATTTCGCATTTTGTGTGTGCTATTTGCAATAAGGCTTATACCCAAAAAGTGACACTCAAGCAACATATTTTATCACTTCACCACGAATTCAAAGACATACTTCTTTCTAAAAAACGCTGTCCATGATTGTTTTAATGTTTTAACTTCTTGTAGAGTCGTTGTAACTTCTAATTTGCTTCTTCCGTACCCCTATCAAGAATTTTTAAACTAGGACAATGCATTCAAAATTTACAACGAGCAGAGTTTAGTGACCAAAGCTTTTTCCAAAAAGTGGCTGCTTTTAATCAGCAATTGTACTTCGTGATCAAACAGTTATACATTTTTAGAACTTTAATAAAATGTTATTTTAAACTGATTTTTTATGTAGTGTGAAAATAAATTTACCGTTTTTTATTTAAACGCTGGACTTTAATTGCATCACTTTCTTGTAGGAAACATAGTTATAGAAGAACCAGTTGCGGAAGGCCAAGTACTCTTTGAATTTATCTCAACTAGTGAAGGTTCCGAGGAGAATGGAGTATTTTCGTGTCTTTGTAGCAACTGTGGCAAGGTAGATATTTTCAGGTGAATTTAAAAACGGTTCCAGAGATTATATCCTCTCATTTTAGACTTACAAATCAAAAGGCAATTTACAGAGGCATTTGAACTATGAGTGCGGTAAACAACCACACATCACATGCCCTTTGTGTGGTCTTCAAACTAAACACCGCTCAAGTATGAAACGGCATGTTCTGAACCGCCACCCTGGCCACCAGTGTGAATTTAAAGATGTCTAATTTTGTACATATTTCCAAATAAATTTTAGTTTTACTATTACTTTCTTCTTCCTGAGTTATTATTTTAAGTTATTACAACAATTTGTATTTTTTCAGGTAATTATCCTTGTCCAAAGTGTGACAAATCGTATAAAACACTTGGGTCACTTAGGAGACACATGAATTACATGTGCGGTCGCAAGGGACCACCTCTTACGGGATACACTCTGTTGAATAACAGTTACTTCTGTAACCAGTGCAAAAATCCTTACAAATCCAAGAGCTCGATAAGACGCCACCTTGTGTATGAGTGTGGTAAAGAGCCCAACGTGGAATGTCCCGTTTCTGGTTGCACTTACAAATCGAAGCACAAAGCTCGAATGACGCAACACGTGCTAATGGTCCATAAGTTGTACTTATGATTCGTCTATTTTGTTTGTTAATAAAACTTTGTCTTTTTTATTTGTTTTGATTTACTTTGCACAAAGCTAATTTACTGAGTTCCAAACGTTTATGTTATTAATTTGTTACTTTTTAGGTGATGCTAAGTATTATCAATGCCCAGAATGCCCAAAAAAATTCAAACAAGTCTGTACTTTACGAAGACATATCAAGTACAACTGTGCGAAGCGACGAGCGACACTTTCTGGTTATACCGTAGTTAACAATGAGTTTATTTGTGACAAATGCGACAAGAGATACAAATCTAAGGGGACAGTAAGGCGCCATCTGGTCTATGAGTGTGGGAAAGTAGCATCGATCAAGTGTCCAATTTTGGGATGCGTTTATAAGTGCAAAATTAAAAATCGAATGTCGGAGCACCTTAAAATGTTCCACAAAATAACTTGTAAAATATAGTCTTAAGTTTTAACACTTTGTTTTCTTCTAAACCTGTAATATCAGTCGATTGGTTTCTTTGATCCTTGTTTCTTGCAGGCGTGGAAACTTTGCGGTACAAGTGTACAAATTGTGGCAAAGTTTACTCAAAATTTTATTCTTTCGACCATCACTTGCGTTACGACTGTGGAGACCAAGTTGTAATTTATCGATGTCCGATGGGAAATTGTCAGTATGCCACCAAGAGAAAATTCAACTTAAAAATGCACATTTCAGCGAAGCACAAGCTATATGTAAAGAAGTTCGATTTGTAACTTAACTTTTAATAAAAACTATGCTTACGACATGTGTTTTATTTTATTAATCATTACTCTGTGACTCGATCTTCATAAAGTGTTTCTTGCAGGATTGGTTTTGTTTCAACATAGATGCCCAAACTGTCACAAAGTGTACTCTAACGCGCACTCTTTCGACCTGCACCAGAGATACGACTGTGGCACCAATGTTATTAATTATGTCTGCCCTGTTCAAAATTGTCAGTACGTGACGAAACGAAAATTTGATTTAAAGAGACATCAAACACGCAAACATGCACAAAAAATTAGTTGTAGCAAATAATTAATAAAATAAATTTATTTTTTCTGGAAATGCACTTTCATTATGATTTGCGACTTGGTCGTGATTTACTTTGAAACTGGTTTTTTATTGATTCAGTTTTTTGTTTAAGGTGAAGAGTGGGTGTGTAACAGATGCAACAAGACTTACAAGAAGAAGTCTTCACGGGATATTCATGTTAGATATGACTGTGTTAGTATACCTCGCTTTAACTGCACAGTAGCGGGTTGTCCCTACAAAAGTAAAAGAAAATCTGATCTAAAGAAACATGTATATCGCAAGCACTTTCCAAAAAGTTGGAAAATGCGTAACCAATAAATAAAGCTTTTCATTTCAGTCTTTTTTATGCTTTTTTATTAATTTCTATTTTTTGTAAGTAATACTCGTGGTTGTAGTTTCCGCAGGTAATATTACCAATTTTCAGGTCAACCCTTCAGTTGTGGAAATTGCTCGAAAGCGTACCATAAAGAAAATTCATTTTACAAGCACTTGAAATATGACTGCGGACAGGAAAAGTCATTTTACTGTACTTACAGTTTGTGTGGGTTCAAAACGAAACGAAAAGGAACTCTTAAAAGACACATTATGAATCTACATAGTACATAGTGTGGCTAATTTAGATGTGTACATGCAAAAGGTTAACTAGAGAAACATTGAGATTGATGTTTTATTTATCCTACAGGGTGCTTGAGTTTAAAGCAACGATCTTTGTTATGGCTTATTTTTCCAAAAAATTTTTCGAACATGTCGATTTAATTGCACTCAATGGGCTTTTATCTTTTTGCTCTTGTCTTATTTTGTAAGGAGTGATAATTTTTTTAATTTTTTTTAATATTAGCATATGAAAACATTTATCATATATGGAATGTTTCTGAATACACACTACATAATTAAATAGATTGTTTCTAATTTATAAACAAGATCTAGATTGTAATTATTTTACAGTTATTTTATGCAACTATAACTCCTTTAGAAATAGTCATATATTCAGAAGACATAAGATTATGGTCGAAGTTGAAGAGCATATTACATGTGTTTAAATAAAATTCATTTGTTGGGGAGCTATTTTTCTATACTATTTCGATATTTATAACACTAGCTTTATAGGTAGGAGTAGTTTTTGTATCTTTATTCTACAAACGAATATACTTATAGGTATGTTTTAGCGATATTTTATTCATTGTTTTGATAGAAAAAGTCGACTTGCTTTAAGAGCAAAAATCTTTGATTGTTTTCTTTATGTTGTAGATGGAGGAATTTACGAGTGTCCTAAATGTAGTAAACGTTATTCAAGAAAAGCGTCACTATACGTTCATATGAATTTAGATTGTGGTCAAGGAGCTTTTGTGTGTACACATTGTGGACATAAAACTGCCAGGAAATGCAACTTAAGGCGTCATCTTTCGTTAATTCACAAAATTTTCTCAGATTTTGAGAAGTATATGTCTAAGGAAGTCTAACAATTTACGTGGGTGCGCATTTAGAATAAATTTAGAATTTTTTTATGGATGTGCTTACATTCTAATACAGAATGTTTACAGGTCGCAAATTTCGTTGTTCGAACTGCGATAGAGCTTATGTTTATCGAAGAGGTCTACGCGCTCATCTAAAATTCGAATGTGGGAAAGAACCGGCTTTTCCTTGTGCTCTTTGTAAGAAGAGATTTACACATAAAAGTAATCTAACGTTGCATGTGAAAAAAGTGCATCGCACCGATTGGGTTTGAACTGGAAAAAAATGTTTGTACCTAAAACTTGGAATAAAGTTTATTTTTAAAAGAGACTGGTATTTGTTGGATTTTTTTCCGATTTTGGGAAGTGTATGTCTAAGAAATTTTCAGTTGGGTGCGCATTTAGGATGAATGTTGATATTTTTTGATGTGGTTATATTCTAATAAAAAACGTTTTCAGGTGGCAAATATCGTTGTTCGAACTGCAAGAGAGTTTATACTTATCAAAGGGGTCTAAAGGCTCATTTGAAATTTGAATGTGGGAAAGAACCGGCTTTTTCTTGTACTATTTGTCAGAAGAGATTTAGACAAAAAAGTAGTCTAAAGTTTCATGTGAAGAAAGTACATTGCACCATTTGGGTTGAATAGGAAAGAAAATTTTTTGTACTTAAAATTGGAATAAAGTTTTTTTTAAACCAGACTAGGTGTTTGTTGGATACTTAAAAAATATATTTTTAGTGCAGGAAGATTTTTGGCTTGACGTACGAAAATTTTAGATGTAGTTAGTTGAACCAGTAATATTTAGCTTTTGGGCATCGAAGGAGTTAGGTTAGTAGACTTGTACCGCATGTTGTATTTTTGCAATAAAAAATTTCAAGTAGTTGATTTATTTATTATATTTTTGTACAATTTGCTGTTGGTTGGGGATTATTTTTTATGTTTCTAATTCTCACAGTGGATCATGTCTTTTTCTAATTTTTCAGAATTCCGTAGTGCTCTTTTGAAACGAGTTGATTTCACCGATAATATCTGTCCAGTCTGTCGGAGAGTGTTTAAACGAAAAGATCACGTTCAGCGTCATTATTTAGAATTGCATATTTTTAACCAAGAAACCATGGGATATCCCTGCACATCATGCGATAAATTCTTTAAAAGAAGGTACATTTTGGACAATCACATGAAAACGTGCACAGGCTCACCAAAATGCCAACTTTGCAACGTTTCTTACCCTAAATTTGGGCAGCTCATCCAGCACATGAAGAGTGTTCACAACGCTATTATCAAATAAGTCACATAATGCCTCATTCACCCTCACTTAGCATAAGTAATATTCTAAGAATTCTTATGGTTTTAGGGACAATTTCCTGAATAAAATATTTTTGCAATAATTTCGTTTCTTTAAACCCATCTTTTTTACGTTTTTATTTTTTTTTTTAATTAGGTTATTTTCAGATTTTGCGGAAGTTTCTGCTCTCTTAAAAGCAAAAACAACCTCGATTTATCCTTGCATCGTATGCAAGAAACTCATGTCTAAAGGATATCTCAAGCGGCATTACATGACACAACACTTGACCGATAACACCAAGAAACCAAAAAAGAGTTCCAAAAAAACTTACTCCTAAATTTAAATGAAGTGCGCCAAAGATATTTTAGTAGATATTTTTGTAGTTTTTTTTTACTGGAGTTTAACTTTCAGAGTTCTAAAGAATATTTTTGTAATTTTTTTACTGGGGTTTTACTTCTAGAGTTCCAAAGAAAATTATTTTTTTTTAACCAAATGTTTTCAAGAAAATTATTTTATAACAATGTTTTTGTACTTTTTTATAATAAATTTTATTTGGGGTTTTCTACTTTTTAATTTTCATTAATTAACCCGGCCATGTTTTCAGATAAGCGCAAATGAGTTTAGAACTTTCTAAAAACGTATTATCGTTTGACATGTGAGCCGAGCTCTTTATTAAACATATCTACACTTCTTGCAATGCTAATTCTGAGTGTTTTTGTTTGTTATTTTAGATTTTGATTTTTCGTTTGCATGTTTAGATAACGATTAAAGGTATTTTGCTGTTCGTTTTGTTTTAATAGCTTCTAAAAATGTGTCTGTTTTAGCTCGCTTTGGTGTCCTCTACTACACATGTATGAGATGCGGAAAGTCTTACAAAAACCAAACGAGTTTAAGTCGACACACACATCATGAATGTGGAAAAGCGCCTAAATTTCCGTGTCCGTTTTGCAAGAAATTATTCAAGAGAAAAGATCGAGTCAAGACTCATTTTAAAGACTGTCATCCGCACATGGGTCCTTTCGAAAATTTTATCAAGTCACAAATATACGTCTAGTCCTGTAGTCTTTAATTAAAATAAATAAAACCTACTCTTGTGCAGTTATTACATTCTAGATTATTAGTTAACTAGTATTTGTTCTTGGTTGCTGTAATTTCCCAAAAATTAAAATTTTATGTTTTAGGTTTTTTGGACAACTTGTATCAGAGGTACTTCTGCAAGAATTGTTCTAAGAGTTATAAACACAAAAGGCATTTGTCCAGCCACGTGCGTTACGAATGTGGGAAAGAACCAAGCTTTGAGTGTATAGTTTGTAAAAGGAAATTCTACCAAAAGTACACACTCAATGCTCATTTGAGACAGACTCATAGTCTGGATATATAATTTGTCACTAGTGTATTGTTTAAGAAATAATAAAGTTTAGGACATTTATTACACTTCTTATTTTTTTTTTGAGTGTCTCGTCCGCCTTTGTGCTTTTTTCCAATAAAATCATTTCAGAAATACATGTCAATTTACAATATTGTTTTAGGTAGTTTAAAGAAATTTGTTTGTCCCAGTTGTAACAGACGGTACATTCACAAGAATCATCTAATGAGTCATCGAAGATACGAATGTGGTAAAGAACCATCGTTTGTGTGCCAATATTGCTTCAAATCATTCCACCAAAAGTCAAATCTGAAGGCTCACCTAAAACGATGCAAACTGGTCGCTCCTACAGCTTAACATTCCTTTTGCGTGGAATTTTATTTAATTTGTTTGTTATTTGTGATATAATCACGGTGTTAAAGATGAAAAAAGTGTGAAAGAGAATAATAAATAGTTTTTATTTCATTATTAGTTTTTTTTCCCGACAGTTTTAGGCGAAAAATAACTTCTACTCATCTGTTTATTTTAGGTGCAAAATTTGTAACATTTCTTTTTTGTTATTTTGTTAAATAAAATTGCTTATTGTTTTATTGGTCTAGATTAGCATTTTCCGTACTAAAACAGCATGCTTATCAAATCATCTACTGCGGTTGTAATCACTCACTTTTTTTAGTTGTACCTGCATTTTACTGTCCTTCTTGTGGAAAGCAATACAAATACTCTCCAAATTTGCGAAGACACATGAAATACGAGTGTGGCAAAGCCCCGTCTTTTTTCTGTGACTATTGTAACAAGTCTTTCCACCAAAAATCGAACCTAAAGGTTCACATGAAACGTTGCAAGTTGTTTCCTCACATTCCAAGACCGACCGTTCTAGATAGGTTCAATTAGAATTTAAAGAGATGTATAGCGCATATTGTAGTTTTTCGAGTAATAAATGCCTGTAAGGAAGTGCTTTTCTTTTTGTAAATAAAACCGAAGATGTAGTTTTTTGATAGCATGTCCCACTACGATATTTGACCGCTGGTAATATAATTTTTTGGTTTTAGCTATTAATGCCTATTTCTGCTATGAGTGTGGCAAGCAATACAAATACTCGCATTCGTTAAGCAGACACAAAAAGTACGAATGCGGCAAGGCGCCGAAATTTGAGTGCATTGTTGATGGGTGTAACTACAAATCAAAGAGGAAGGACAACCTTAATGCTCATATTAGGACGCTTCACTTGAAAGAGCTCAACATAACAATCTCATAATTATTTTCACTTGTATTTAGACTGCATGTACTGGTAATTTAGGGTAATAGTGAAATTTGTATCTTGTTTATTTACAATAAAGTTTATTTAACAAAAACTATCTTTTATTGTTTCTTATTTCATATATGAATTACACATTTTGATTCTTTTTAGGTTTGACGAACTCCAGGAGCGGTAGCAGAGAACTGTACACATGTAACAAATGTAATAAGAGTTACCAATATAAAGTGACTTTTAGAAGACATGTTAAGTATCAGTGTTCAAGAGTACTACCGAAATTTCAGTGTCATTTGTGCACCCATTCTTGTAATTATAAATGTAATTTGAAGAGACATTTGTTACATAAGCATAAGTTTAATGTTGATAATCTGAAAGACTGGCAATAATATTTTATAATTATAGTTCTATTTTTTCTAGGCACTTGTATGAATATAATTTTGTAGCTCTAATTAGTAATGTTTTCTCCTAGTTCTACTAACACCCTAATAAACTCGATGCTGTATTTTTATTGACATAATAAATTTTCAGACATGATTTACCGTAACAGAAGGTTACGTATGCAACTAATTGATGAGGCGGATCGAAAGCAATTTTGCTGTGGCGGCTGTAACCGTTGGTACAAATACCTTCACAATTTGAAATCTCATCAGAAGTACGAATGTGGTAAAGAACCACAGTTTGTGTGTTCTTACGAGGGATGCACTTTCAGATCGAAGAAGAAAGGCAATCTCAAGCAGCATATTTTTAACAAACATGGAATTGATTTAATCGGATAACTTGTTAAGATTTTTTGTATAATAAACGATACTGAAGCATAGACTATTGCATTTCCTTTTGATTAACATAATTTTGATTGTTTGAACCTGAGAAAAGTACTTTTTTAGGTGCTGTGACTAAGCCTTACTGTTGTCCAAACTGCCCTAGAACCTACAAGTATCTGAGGAATTTAAAGGCTCATCTGCGGTGTGAATGTGGCAAAGAGCCACAGTTTGCGTGTCAGTATGAAGGTTGCACTTTTAGGGCCAAACTTAAAGGGAATTTGATAAAGCATATGAACAATAAACACAACCAAAGAAAAATGCAAGAGACTGGCTTAGATTGTATACAAACTGAGTTTTTTAAAACAGATTGAACTGTTGTTGTTTAAATAAAGTTGTTAATAACTTTGTTGTATGTTTTTATTTGTGTATGGTTTGATGTTGCATTTGAACATGTTGTGTCGAGTTCCTTTCTGACTATTTGCAGTTTTAGGTGGGAGACCATATGCATATAAAACTCGGGACAAATCTGGACTTACCAATCAGTTCTATTGTGACAACTGCCACCGTTCCTACAAGTACTACAGGAACTTACAATCTCACCAGAAGCTAGAATGTGGCAAAGAGGCGAAATTTATGTGTTATTTCGCCGGTTGCTCTTATAAGGCCAAAATTAAAAGATACCTTCATTTGCATATATTAAACAAACACCCAGATAGTCTTAATAATTTATAATCGTATTGTAGCTACCTAAACTAATAAAACGATATTACTGTTTCGCTCTTAATTTACTCATTTTGGTGTCTTTCAGGAACGTACTTTTCTTGTGACATGTGCCATCGTGTGTACAAGTGGAAGAAAAATTTGAGACAGCATCAGAAGTATGAGTGTGGCAAAGAACCAAAGTTTGTGTGCCCTTTTGAAGGTTGCACTTACAAAGCTAAAGTTAAAGTAAACATGAAGCAACACCTAAGTAGCAAAAAACATAAATCTGAAACACTTTGCGAGCGTTTATCTCCTTAAGAATATGTTTGTAATATAGAGTCTTTTAGGCGAATGCATGACATACGGAGTCAACGTGCACGTCTGTGTGAATTGCAATCGCTCTTATAGATGGAAAAGAGGGCTTAGGCAACACCAAAAATATGAGTGTGGAAAGGAACCTCAGTTTTTTTGTCCTGTTGAGGGTTGTATGTACAGAGCCAAAGTAAAGGGAAATGTAAAGCAGCATATGATTAAGAGACATAAAGAATACGAATATTATATCTAACTTCTATTCTGATAGGTTAAGTTAATGTAGATTTGCCTGTATCAAACTTACTGAATAAATTGTTTGAGGAAAATGTGTTGTATAATTTTTAATGCGAACTTTTCAATTTTTTAAAATTTGTATTTCTTCTTTTTTACTCTTACGTTTGTTTTAGCAGAAAAGAGATATGCTTGTGATAAGTGTAATAAAAGTTATCGTTGGAAAAGGGGCTTATGGGAGCATAAGAAGTATGTGTGTGGTAAAGATCCAGCTTTCACCTGCCCCATATCAGGTTGCACTCACAAAGCTAAGGCCAGACGATTTCTTAAGGCACATATTGCAACAAAGCATGGCATTCGCTAATCTTGAACATAGGATTTTTGTAAAATGTTAATCACATAGAATTCAGCGTTTGCTATTAAGTACTCACTAATTATTTATTATTTATTTACGACACTGCAAAAGACAATTATTACTACAATTAAATGAAAATAACAAATTCGATAATTTTTGGGCTGGGAAAATTTTTTCTACGTTTTTTTTGTACAAAACATTATTTAAGCTTCATTAAGAAATGAAATTTCCATTACTTTTAATATCTTTAGCTTCAGATTGAACCAATCAGGTGCTCAGGTTCACGAACTAATGGCACATTAACTTCTAACAGTGACTTAAATTTTAATTCACTTGTTTTATAAATGGACTTATTTGTGTTGTAAGGAATTGTAAATAAATCTGAAAAAATCATATGCATAGAAGAAAAAATAAAATATTTAATAGCAAACATGGACTTCTGTGTTATCATCATCAGTTTTAACCCTAGTAGCACACTTTTATAACCGAGATATATAACCGCGCGCTCCCAAATGTGAAGCTTTTATAAGCTAACTGTTAGTTAACCACCTTATTTAACCGTTATCTACGCGAGGTTATGCTGCGGTTATATAACTTCTCATATATCTCGGTTATATTGTGATTTTGTGTCGTTATCTAACCTTTATCTACGCGTGGTTATATTTCGGTTATATAATTGCCCTTACATCTCACTTATATTGCGGTTATGTTTCGTTAGCTAACCATTATATACGCATGGTTATATTGTGGTTAAATAACTGTGGTTAATTGTGGTTAAAAAAACTTCTTAGATCACTTATTCTGTTTCATTATTATTATTATTACAAAAAGTCGGCGACATATCAAATATAACTGTAACATGCTTAGGTCACCGATATATAAACTGAATCTAGCATACGCCATATTGTATCACTTACATAACAGTTATACAGACTGTAAATGAAATAAGTACATTAATTTTAACTGGTAATAGAACGCGTCAAGACAAACAATTTTTCCTAATAACTTTTTTTCAAAACGTTTTAGTTTTTGAGTTAAAATTATTTTAAAATCTTGCACAATTTTCTTACACGCCACAAAGTTACCTAGTCGACAAGATTACCGTTTGAAACGGTTACCTTGGTTGCAGCTATTATTTATTGTTACTTTTCTTTGTTGGAGCATTTCATAAAAGGCTCGTCAATTTGTAGGGAGCAAAAATGATTTTAAAAAATGCGATTTTGGAAAAATGGTACATAGAAAAAGTGTTTGTCTTAATGAGTTCTACCACTGGTTAAAGTTAATGTACTTATTTCGCTTATATCCTGTATAACCGTCACATAACCTTTGTTGTATACGCCAGACATAACAACCATGGTTAGATAACTGATGTATACACTGAATCTAGCATGGGCCATATTGCTTAAGAAACATAAGGGTTATCTAACCGTAATATAACCATGGTTATATACGCTAAACATAACCATGGTTAGATGACCGTTATATAAGCTGGGTCTAACATAACCAATGGTTAGATTTGTGTATTGCGGTTATATAACGTTATATAACCGAAATATAACTCAGTGAAATTGTGCTACTAGGGAAGATACAGCAAAAATTACTTTGAGCGGATTCACTTTGTATGTATTTTTTTTTCTTATTTGAAGAGTACAGGAAAAAAGATTACAGTTTAACTTTAATATTGTATTTGGCAGTTTATGCTCTTAGTTTGTATAAAATAATATTGATTTTAGCACCGGCAAGGATTTTTTAGACAACATGAACTTAAACCTAATATTTGATATCTTTATCAACTAAAGAAAAGTAAAGAAAAAAGATGAAAAAACGAGCAATGTAACAATAATAATTCTTTTTTTACGTATTTTCTCGTGAATAGACAGTCCATAATTATTGAAAAAAATGACATTCTTTGTTTTTCTCCTGTACTTTTCATTTATTCATTTATTTATTCTTTAGAACAATCAAATTTACGTTTGATACTCAGTGTGTTAAATAGGTATATGTTTTGTCTAGTATGTTGTTTGTACATAATTGTTAAACATTCATAATAAATTCTTGTCTAATTTCTATTTTTAGTTTACTTTCTAATATTTTTGTTTTTTCTTCAAATCAGAAAAGAACATAAACAAGGGAATTAACTTTATCACGAGACTTGTAGGTATTATCTATGGGAGAGAAGAGGCTTTCCTCTAGTGTTATACATACGATTTTTTCGGTGGTTCCATCAGAAAATATCGTTTTCCACCTTCCAAATATTTTATGACAGTACTTTATTTTCTCCTGAGACAGGAAAAAACGTACTTTCATGGAATATTTGGAGGCTGAAAAATGAGGGCGGCGAAAAATAATTGCATTGCATTTCTGAAATAAACTTTTTTTTAGGTAAATATTTTGAGCACCAATTATGTCAAAAACGGTACAAATATAAATCAGGATTGACGCATCACGTAAAATACAAGTGTGGGAAAGACCGACCATTTGCTTGCTCTGAAGCAGGTTGTAATTATACAACTCACAGAAAAGATTGTTGAAACTTGCATTATGTAAGAATACATGTACTGTTGCTAAAAACTAGGAAATAAAAGGTTGTAAATGTTTTTATAATTATTAATGTAAATATGAACCATTACAGCCAAGAAAGTTAGATATATAACGTCCTTGATTACAGCTAATTTTGACTATATTCTCTGTTTTTGGAAGTTTTGTTTTCATATTTGTTTTGCAACAATTGAGTATTTAACTGGTCTACAATATAAAGTACAATTGAAATGCCTTTAAATATTTCTTCTTGTTCTTCTCAAGCTTTAACCTTCTATGTTTGCTAATTAAAACGAGTACACTTGCCGTCACGATAACACCCTTTATTTTTCAGATATTCGTTTTACGTGTGGCAAATGCAATCGCATGTATAAATATAAGTCTGGTTTAGCTCAACACATCCGCTACGAATGCGACCAAGAACCACGTTTTCGTTGTCCCTTACCGAGTTGTTCGTACAGATCCAAAAAGAAGGGTAACGTTAAGATACATGCCATGAGTCAGCATAAAAATTCTAGATACTTGTATATAAATTTTGCACTTGTGATGGGATTTATATCTGATAGATGCGATATTTCAGGGCTACCTTATAGTTGCAGAAGATGTAAGCGAATGTACAAATATCTCGGCAGTTTGAGACAGCATCAGAAGTACGAATGTGCAAAACCACCACAGTTTGAGTGTCCAGATGTTCATTGCTCTTATCGATCGAAAGTCAAGTCCAACGTGAAACGGCACTTCAAAGTGATGCATCACTAACTGGTTTGCTTAGTTTTTGTGTAGAGTTCAGCTTGGTTTTCAAATAAATATTTCAGTTTTTGTAAAAACGTCTTTTTTTCCTTTTAAGAACTGTTAGGTATTTATTCTTTTTAGGCCAGTTACCTTGTGAAGTGCACCTGAAATTTTTGCATAATATACCATAAAGTTATTTGTGTATTCATACATTTTTCTTTTCTTATATGTTTTATCATAAAAATCATTTGGTATATTTTTAGGTTTCTCTAATGCGTTGATAAATCATAATTTTGAGTATTGCTGTTTATGTTTCACATAATTGGGTGTGTGGCAATAAACTTCTTCACTTTAATAGTGTCTTTTTTTGTAGGTGATTTTAGATGTGACCAGTGCTTCACTCGTTGTTACAAAAACAAGAAGTCTCTTCTAAGACACCTCCGCTACGAATGTCACAAGGATCCTGCCTTTAGCTGTCCTTACTGTTCCCATAAAGCCAAATATAAGAATGCGTTGCTTACACACATTAAGCAGAAACATCGAGCTATGATTTGTGATAAATTTTTTGTTAAATAAATCCTTTTTAAAGTTGAGTTTTGATTTGACTTTTCGGTTTGTTCTAGGTGGATTCGTTTGCGGGAAATGCGGCAGAGTGTATCGAAGACGGCGTTCTTTGCAACGCCATTTGCGCTACGAGTGCCAGAAGGAGCCGACGTTTTTGTGTCCTTATTGTCCTTACAAAGCCAAACAAAAAAGTAATCTTGTAACGCACTTGACTGCGAAACATTATTCAGATCGGAACCAAGTTTTGTTCAATAAAGCACTTGCTTAATTTCAATGTTTTTTTTCTTGGATAGTCTAAGACTTGCGAACGAAGATGTAATTGTTTGATTTTTCAGGTAAATCGCATCGGTGTGAGAGGTGCGGAAAAAGCTACATGTACAGGTGCGGTTTGAGTCAACACAAAAAATACGAGTGTGGAAAAGATCCTCAATTTTGCTGCCTTGTGGACGATTGTCCTTTTAGGACTCATCTGAAAGGCAATCTGAAACGTCATATCCGCAACAAACATAATAGTTTATTAGTTTTGTTAGACAATAAAAAATTAAAGTAGTACGAGTGTTTTAATTTTTTGTTGAAACTTTTTCAGTTTTTCTATTTATTCTTTTCGCTTGTAGATCCTTCCTATGGCTGTTCCAAGTGCGGTCGTACATACAGGCTTTTAAGTTCACTTCGAAGACACGTCCGTTACGAATGCCAGAAAGAACCTTCCTTTAAATGCGATCATTGCCAATACAAAGCCAAACAAAAAGCCAATCTCATGGCACACATAGCGTCTAAACACGCGCGCTCAAATGTTCTTATAAACTAATGTGCAAACTTTTATGCCGATTTTTCCCACACCTAACTTACTCTACTTTTAGGTAACTTCGAGGGTAACTCGTTTGCGTGTGGGACTTGTGGAAGGGTGTACAAGGCCAAAAGGTCATTGTGGAGACACCAAAAATACGAATGTCAGAAAGAACCTGCGTTCAAGTGTCCCATTTGTCCTTATAGGGCTAAGCAAAAATCTACAGTTGTGGGTCATATGATGAGCAAACATCAGTTCCTTACGCAACAAAAGCATCAGTCTTACGACTTCGTTATGCTTACTAAAAAATAGACTCGATGTTATTCTGTTTACAATAAAAATTCCTGTAGATAAATGCTTTCCTGAATTATAAAACGGATCATTTAAAATTAAAAAAAATTAAATAATTGAAATATTTTTGTTAATACATTATTAGTTATTTGTTTCTTTTTGGTGCCTTAAAGAGACTGTAGCTCTTGTTATTGTTTCTAACGATCGTTGTTTTAGGTCCGTGGCGTTGCCAGGATTGTTTCAAGGAATTTCGAAGTAAAAATTCCTTTGGCAAACACCAGAAGTTCTATTGTCAAAATGAGCGGGCATATCAATGCACTAATTGCTCTTATAGAGCTCAGACTAACTGGAACCTCAAAATACATTTACGACGCTGTACTTTAAAATTGCCAGCAAATAAATAAGACCCATTAATATGCATTTTTTTACACAATCAATTACGTTAATCTTATAAACTAGCTGTAAAATAATCGATGGTTATTTCTCTTTTCTGAGTCTTAAATTTTTAGGTAAACTCTTTTGTACTCTGTGTGGGAAGTCCTACAAACGGAAAAGTGCATTTAACCACCATAAAAAATACTATTGTCAAAACGAACCGGCTTTTCCTTGTCAGTATTGTCCTCACAAGTCTAAAAGTAAATGGAATTTGAAAGTTCACATATATCACGTTCATATGAAAGTATTAAAATAAAATGTTTATTGTAGGTTTTCATCCCGATGTGGTTTTGCATTTAATTTTGTCTATTTTTAGGTCAATTTGTGTGCGATACCTGCGGGAAGTCTTACAAGAGAACAAGTGCTTTGAATCATCATCGAAAATTTTATTGTCAAAAAGAGCCTGCTTTCAAGTGTAAATATTGTTCGAGGAAGTACAAAAGCAAGTGGAATTTAAAAATGCATGTTTATAGTCTTCATAATCAAACTGATCGTTTTGAATAAAATATAGTACCAGGAGCCTAGTTTATTTTTCCACCCTTGCAAACACCCTTTACTTACGTAGACGATTTGTTTAATTTGTTAATAAATGTTGTTTTTCTTTCAGGACACTCTTTCACGTGTCAGACGTGCGGAAAATCGTATATGTACAAAACAAATCTCAGCCACCATATCAAATTCTACTGCCAGAAAGAGCCATCTTTCAGCTGCACGCATTGCCCGTACAAAGCTAAAACTAAAGGCAATCTAAAAATCCACTTTAATGGAGTGCATCTGAAAATAAAGAGGACAAGATCTATAAAAAATTTGCAATTTGCTAATGTGTTTATTCCAGAAAATAAATAATTCTTTAACTTGTTTGTCTTTTTCGAGAATTGGTCCTTAAACATTTTTATTTTTTTTGCAGGTAAATATGAGTGTGGAACTTGCGGGAAAAAGTATAGACATAATCCTTCATTGTGGAAACATGTAAAATATGAGTGTCAGAAAGAACCCAGTTTTGCTTGCACCTATTGTCCATACAAGGCCAAAACTAAAGGAAATTTGCAAATTCACATTAATGGTGTACATCTTAGATTAAAGAGAGTAAAAAAGACTGCCTTTTAATAAAATGTAAATATGCGCTTTGGGGTTGTTTCTTTGTTTGTCACTGCGAAAAATCAAATTGTAAATTATGTAAACTCTAAAAATAAATGCTAACGAACAAAATGGTGTTTTGCTTTTTCTGCTTTTTTTTATTAATTTTTGTTTTTAACCTTTTTACCATATTTCAGGACGATACGTATGTGGGAAATGCGGCAAATCCTACAAGAAACTCACTGGGCTTCGGAGACATCAAGGATATGACCACCCACCCTATTTCAGTTGTCCCTACTGTTCCTTTCAATCAAAGCGAAAATTTAATGTAAAACAACACATCAGGGGTGTTCATTTAAAAATGCCAAGAAAAAGACGCTAACAAAAAACAATACAGTTGTACAATAATTTGTTATAAAGAAATGTACTAGTTCATTTCGTATTGTTGACTTTATGATTGTCTCATTTGATCATCTTTCAGGTGTTAGGTTCATCTGTCAAACTTGCTTGCGTTCATACAGTCATAAGGAATCACTTCACAAACATATCAAATACGAGTGTCAAAAAGAGGCCACTTTCTGTTGTCCACAGTGCCCTTACAAAGCTAAGAGAAAAGAAAATCTTAAAGCGCATGTTAACCGTATTCATTTAAGAATTAAATAAATTTGCTTAAAACATTTGGTGTTTTTTATGGGTGTTGGGGATTCGTTGCTTTCAATTATTATTGTTTGTTTGATTTTGTTTATTTTAGGAAAATTTTCATGCGAAACGTGTGGAAAAGCTTACAAACACAAAGTGTCTCTCCAGAAACACGTAAAATTTGAGTGTCAAAAGGAACCCAGCTTTTGTTGTCAAGTGTGTCCATATAGGGCCAAACTAAAGGAGAATTTGAAGGCACATTATTTACGAGTTCATAGTTGTATTCCATCAAGTTGGGTTTAAATAAATAAATCTTATCAATAATCTTTATTTTTGTTTTATCAGCAGATTTATCGTTGCTCAATTGCTTAATTAATGCGTCATATTTTTAGAATCATTTGTGTGTCCAACTTGTGGGAGACGATACAAATATAAAAAAACACTTCGTCAACATCTTAGATACGAGTGTGAGAAAGAGCCATCTTTCGCCTGTACGTATTGTTGTTATAAATCCAAGACTAAAGGGAATTTGAAGTCACACATAACTAAGATGCATATGAAATTATAGAAGAGAGGAAAACGTCTGTTTATTTTTTAAATAAAGTACGTTTTCCAAACATTAGACTTTTATTTGTGCCTTAGATATAGCTCGTAGATCGATTGAATTGAAGAGGAATGTCAATAACACTCAAATATTTTTCAGCAACTTTCGAATGTGCAACTTGTGGTCGGAAATATCGGCATGTAAGGTCGCTTAACAAACACAAGAGATATGAATGTCAGAAAGAACCGACCTTTTGCTGCGAGTACTGTTCATATAAATCGAAAACTAAGGGAAATCTAAAGATTCATGTGAAGAATGTTCACTTAAAAATTAAATAAACGTAACTTTTCTATTTATTTATTTGCGAATGCTTGTGCTTGTTGTTTGTTAATTTAGTGAGTATTTAATAAAACTTTGGTATGCGTAGCGCGTATTCTTTTTAAATTCAATTAATCTCAGGTTTTTCTTTTTTAGGAAAGTTTGTTTGTGTGACGTGTGGTAGAAGATACCGACATAAAGTCTCTCTTCAGAAGCATCTAAAATACGAGTGTCAGAAAGAACCGTCATTTTTTTGTCCATTTTGCTCTTATAAAGCTAAGAGAAAGGGCCATTTAACAGTTCATTGTAGACGCATGCATTTTGACAGAATAAAGCTATATTAAACGTAGTTTTCCATTCCTGAATCTTTTATTACATCCTTCTAAACTTAACTTTTCTTCTAGGGAAATTTATTTGTGAGACTTGTGGCAGGCATTACAGACATCGAGAGTCGCGTCAAAAGCACATCAGATTTGAGTGTCAAAAAGAGCCGACTTTTAGCTGCCCTTATTGTCCTTACATGGCCAAAAGGAAAGGAAATCTCAAAATACATGTTGATGGAGTACACTTAAAGTTACGAAGAAATCGGGATCGAACATAATTTTGTGTGAATAAATAAAAATTTAAATATAATACTGTTTGTTTTATTTGGATTTTTTTGCTTTTTTAAATGGACAGATTTCATTGAAGCCTTTTTAGGAAAATTCACATGCGAAACTTGTGGAAGGGCGTACAAACACAGAGAATCTTTGCACAAACATATCAAATATGAATGCCAGAAAGAGCCAAGTTTTGTTTGCCCTCGATGTCCATATAAAGCCAAAAGAAAATGGACTTTAAAGATACACGTTGATCGGATGCATCTAAAATACCAGAGGGGCCACTACTAGGTCAATTTAATTGTAAATAAAGTACTTGAAAAGAGCTCTGGTGTTTTTTTTAATTATGACTAGTAAAAGTTTTTGTGAAAAACCAATGCTTTTATGTTTTTAGGATCGTTTGGATGTCAGACTTGTTTTCGAACATACAGGCATAAAGAGTCGCTTCGAAAGCATGTCAAGTACGAATGCCAAAAGGAGCCGTCTTTTTGTTGTCCATTATGTTCATACAAATGTAAAATTAAATGGAACATGAAGAAGCACATCAATAGTGTACATTTTAAACTACAATAATCCACTGTAATAAATAAAATATTCTCTGAAGTTTTGTAAATAAATTGTGTATATTTTTGTGCGTAGGTAGTTATTTTTGGTACCGATTTGTTAGCACGTGTAGTTTTGTGGCCGAAATATACAGTTCAGTTGATATTCAGCTTTTTCATTTCAGGATTTTGGTGCCCATCATGCAACCGCTCGTACAAAGACAAAACTAATTTGCGCAAACATATGAAATACATCTGTCAAAAAGAGCGCTCCTTTTGTTGCACGCAGTGTCCCTACAAAAGCAGAATAAAGGGAAATTTAAAGAGACATGTTCGCTTAGTGCATAGTTGTAAACGTGAAGTCGTTCCTGAATAAAATTATCAAACTGTTATACTAACTTTTCTTTTTAGACTGTAGACTAACACTCTATTTTTTTATTTTTTTTTTATTTCTTTATACGTACAGTTTCATTTTCAGGAATTTTCTTGACAGAGCAGTATCCTTGCGAAAAGTGCGACAAAGTGTATTTGCGCAAATCGTCGAAAATGCGCCACGTCAAATACGAATGCGGTAAAGCAAAACTCTTCGCTTGTCCGTACTGTGACAAGCAAGTGAAACAAAAATACAATCTCTTGCTACATGTGTGCAGACGCCATCAAGACTGGTTAGACGAATTCAAGACGTCTTATTATTCCACTCTTTGAATATTTTTCAATAAATTTTCATTTAATATTGTGCTTCTTTTTCTTTCACATCTAACACATCGACTAGCTTAGTACTTGCAGTGGTAACATTAGGTTCTAACTGTCTTGTTTTTAGATCTGATGTGGCAGTGCAGCAGGTGCAAAAAGTCCTACAAGAACCAAAATACTCTAAACGTGCATCAAGCCTTCGATTGTGGCAAAGACAAAGTATATGTGTGCAGCATTTGCGACTTTAAGTGCAAACGTAAATATAATCTCAAAATGCATGTACATAAAAGACATCTAACATTTGACAACACACTATTTTTCCAATAAAATTTGAAAACAGATGCTTTATTTTTTAACCTTTCTTGGAAACAGAATTTTTCAGGTTGTGGAGTGAAAGTTCGAACTTTGTGTGAATTGGATAGATTTTTGTGTATTTCTTGTTCGTATTCTTTGCACTATTTTAACTTTTTTCTTGCAGGTGGCAATCGAGTGACTTGCTCGAAATGTGGACGTCAGTACAAACACAAGAGTTCTTTATACAAACATTTAAAATGGGAATGTGGGGTAGAATCTCAATTCAAATGTAATAAATGTACTTACAAGGGCAAGCAAAAAATTAGCTTGATCACTCACATGCAGGTTAAACACGGCGAATTTTTTAAATAAATTTAAACTGGCCTTTGGTTGTTTTATTTATTTTACACACTTGGTTGCGGTTCTGGTTGATTATTGGTTTTCTAACTAACACTAACTTAGTTTTTGTTTTAGATCTTCCTTACAAGTGCCCAAAATGTGCCAATTCTTACAAACATAAGAGTTCGTTAAGTAAACATTTGAAGTGGGAGTGTGGAGTTCAGTCGCAATTCCAATGCGTTTTTTGTGTTTATAGTACCAAGCAGAAAAACAATTTCATTCGTCATATGGCCACTATCCACAAAATGTCGAAGAAACAACTTATGTTTACTTAGTTGTATTTGCTGTACAGTAAAATAAACAAAATATTTTTAGTTCCATTTTTTATCTTCTTTTTGACCGTCATTCTAGCTTCAACATTAAAATCATATAAGTAATAATATGTTGTGTCGCTTTGTAGTTCACCGCGATCCTCTTTGGATTGGGTATCAAGAATATGAAAAATTCCATTTCCGACAACTTGTTCTAAAAATAAGAGGAGAAAAAGATTGTAGAAAAAGAGTAAAAAAGAGAGCTTGTGTCTTCTGTCCTGAAAAGTTTAAGAGAGAGGGTGTTTACGGTTGGGAAAAGCCAAAAAACGTTCGAACTGTTTGTGTTACAAGCCCATCTAAACCTTTTATTTGTATAGAATGCTTTAGTAGGATCCATGTTGTCATGATTTTTTCATTTCATGCAAAATAAAATTAATTCTTCTTGACATTGATTTTGACCTGACCTGACCTGACCTGACATTGATTTTTTTTGTAGAAACTCACTTCAAATGTACGAAATGTTCCAACTCCTACAGACATAAAGGTTCGCTGAACAAACACCTTAAATGGGAATGTGGAGTGGCTTCCCAGTTTCAGTGTTTTCTCTGCAGTTATGCTTCCAAACACAAACACAACTTTGTGCGGCACGTTGTAATTAGGCACAATTATAGCAAAAAGGACGTTCTATTAAAAATGGACCAATAAAGTGTTTTCTCAATTTGTGTATTTTTTTACTGAAACACAGACGGAAGTCGTAAACAAGATTGTAGAAGCGCCGTAAAAGTGCCCTTGGTGAAGTTCTGTTTTGATTTCCAGTTGTTGATCCTTTATGGATTGGGACTGATCAAGCAGAAGAAAAAAATATTAATGTTGTAACATGTTCTAAGGACCACACGGAACCAAGCATTAAACGGAGGCAAAGGGAACTCAAACTAAGCGAACAGATAGTTGTAGTTGGTCAAGGTACAGTTATATAAATTATCATTTTCAATTATTAATATTTTATTGTAGATGTTTTTTACAAATGTCCAAAATGCTCAAACACTTACAAGCACCAATCTTCTCTGAACAAGCACCTAAAGTGGGAATGTGGGATGGAATTTCAGTTTAAGTGTTCCCACTGCGATTACAAATCGAAACGCAAAGACAATTACATCCGACATGTCGTTCTTGTTCATAACTTGTTAAAAGACGATGTTATATGTTAACCTTGAGTCTCAATAAACTCTTTGTTTTTACATTCTGTCTTTGTTTTAATAATTGTACACTGAAGAGAGTTATACTAAAACACATATTATTGTGATTTTCATTTTAGGTATTCTTCCTGCTCTTGAGAGTGATGGAAGCTGCACAAGTAGAGGAACTCGAGGTGTAAGTAAAGAAGAGAAACCTAGAAAACTGAGTTTTGCTTGCGCTCTGTGTAATTACACGTCGAAAAGAAAATACAACTATGTGAGACACATGATTTGTATGCATAGATTACAAAAAAATGAAATTATTTTTAATTACATTTCCTAGGTGTATTAGAAATTTAATAAATGTAAGTTTGTGTAATTTTTTGTTTCGTGTTATCTTCACCCTCTGGTTAGTGTACTTGTCGCCTGCTATTTTAACTCAATGTTTTTATTTTAGACCGTCCCTTCAAGTGCTCAAGATGTTGCCATTCGTATAAACACAAAACATCTCTTCACAAACATCGAAAATTTGAATGTGGAATTCCACCACAATTTCATTGCCCCGATTGCCCCTATAAAGCTAAATATAGGTACACTTTTGTGTCCCATTTACTCTGTGTGCACAAGCTGTCAATGCCGAAAATAAATATTCTCTTAAAGGGTGATAAATGAACGATATGAAGTTGTACTTTTCGTTTTTGTAACCATTACCTCACGTTCATGAAGTGTAAAATATTTTTGTTGAATAAAATTGTGTCATTTTTCTTGCTTGCTTTCTTCGCTTGGCTTTTTGTTGGTTTACTTAAATTTTAATAAAAGATATTTATTTTAGCTGCTCGTCCCTTCAAGTGTCCCAATTGTCCAAATAGGTATATGCATAAAAGCTCTCTCAACACGCACAGAAAATGGGAATGTGGAATGGCATCGCAATTTCGTTGTCCTTTGTGCACCTATGCCTCCAAACACAAGCATAATTACTCCAGACACGTTATGATTGTTCACAACATACCAAAAAGTGAAATTAAGTTTTAGTTTATTAATAAATTTTATGTCTTTGAGACAAAACTTGCATTTTTGATTGTGTTGGTTTAGTGTGTCGACCAGTTTAAACTGTGAGTGATTTTCTGGCAGAATATTAACAAACTTAATTTTTCAGCGACAAAATTTCCTTCATATATGACGGAAAGTGGACGTCATGCTTGTGGTCGTTGTGGTTCGCACTACAAGCACAGAGGCCATCTCCAAAGGCACATGATGTACGAATGTGGCGTAGAACCCAAGTTTCAGTGCAAAATATGTCTCAAAAGGTTCAAGCACAAAGCACACCTTCGCAAACATTTAATCGTTCATAGTTAATAAATTATATAGACAATAAAAGTAGTGGCTCCATTGCCATTTCTGTGGCCTTTATTACAAGTCCTTTCTTTTTCAGCCGATCTTCGTTTCATGCATAAAAAGATAAAAATCAGCGCTGCCGGCTTGTACCTTTGTCCTAGCTGCAAGAAAACCTACAAGTTCAAGTCGTCCGTATACACTCACTTGAGGAACGATTGTGGAAAAACGCCTCGATACCACTGTTCGGTCTGCGATTTCCACTGCAAATTTTACCACGTGTTGCAAAGACATTACCTGTCAAACGCCCATCGCAATAAAGAACTCCTAATGCAATCCCAAAAATAAGTAGTGTAAATATTGAGCCCGACTGTAAATAAAACTTTTGTAAATATTACTCACCTCTTATCTCTCATCTAATCTCGCACGATTTTGTGAAGGCCTCGTATTAATGTTTTCTGTTTTCAGATTTCAGTATGTTAGATGCTGGTCCGTTTGTTTGTGATAATTGCGGTCGGTCGTACAAGCGTAAAAGCTCCTTGTACAACCACAGAAGATGGGAGTGTGGAAAAGAACCGCAGTTTAAATGTTCTTATTGCCCTTACAAAGGCAAACAGAAAATACATTTCGTCATGCACGTCATGGCCAAACACAAAGAACATAAACACGAAGTGCTCAGCTCATCCTACAATAAGTAAACAGTGCAATAGAACAATCTACAACTTATCTACTAAGAGGAGCGGTTTTGGTGCAATCGAAGTATTCTATATTTTTGTATAACGTTTTGGATAGGAATTATATTGTATATATCATTATTTAGCAGAGCGGAGGAAAGACATTTTGTAAGTTTGGTGCAAGTTAATTATGTTATTTTAACACTAGACCTAATTTATTTTTATTATAATGATGTACAACTTTTAATAAATAAATAACATCGAGTATCACAATATTTGGAAAAGGCATTCAACCAGTCTTCACTGTTGCATTTGACGTATTAATAACTTCATTTTTTTAGGTACTTACGAAACGCCTTTTGAGTGTCCTATCTGTGGTCGGAGATATAAATACAAGTCCAACATGACTTTCCATAGGAAGAGTTGTGGAAAAGAGAAAAAGTTTCAGTGTGAACTTTGTCAAAAAAGGTTTACGTCCAAGTACGCCTGGCGGAGACATGCGGTTTTAGTTCACTTTGCGCACGAACAAAGTGCAGACAATGTAAATTCAAACCAATAAACACTAATTTGATTTACTTTTCAACAATTTAACAAGGTTTTATTTGATATTTACTTTGATTGGATGCTTTTTATTCAAATTAAGATAAAGAAAACCTGTCCTATATTTTATTGTACTTTTTATCTGTTAGTGTTGATTTATCATTTCTTACAATTCTCTAGGTAAATATTTTCCGGTGAGTGGATAGTTACGTAAATTGTGTGGAAACTAATTGATAGAGAAAGTTTATGACGTCATTGAAAAGCTTACTGGTATGCAGAATTCCGGTTGTTTAAGGTTTTAATGTTTCAGTGTGTGTGTTTTTTAAAATTAAATTAATTAATATTTTTCAGGCCGGCCTTACGCTTGCGAATGCGGTCGCAGTTACAAACATCGAAGAAATCTTTTACAACACAAACGTTTCGATTGTGGCAAAGAACCAAGATTCGGATGTCCTGAATGTCCTTTGAAGTTTAGAACTAGATACAACCTTAAAGTACACGTATATACTCACTACAAAAAATAATTTCTTAATAAATTATGATTGATAGCAGAATAGTTTTATTCTATTTGTCCCCTATCGTGCGGAAACGGTAAGTCTTTTTCCAACGTTTGATTTATTTTGATTTTGTTTTTATTGTAGGTTGGTCCGGCCGAGTTGTTGTTTTGTTTTTTTTTTTTAATAAATTATCTTTATTTGTTGTTGTTTTTTGATTTTGTCATGTGTATATAACTGCTTCTTTTTCTTTGTACATAAGCTCTCTTTTTATTGCTTAATTTTACCGATTTCGTGCACTAATACATTGTTCTCATTTCAGAGTTTCTCGAATTTGATAATATATTGCTACCACCAAATTTGCAAAATTTGCTTCGCAACCCTGTAAAAAGGATGCGCAAGCATGGCGAGAACGGCCATTCGAGTATGCGCAAATTTAAAGTGTTGTCAGGACAGCAGGTGCGACCTGGTTACAGTAACGAGT
The DNA here is from genome assembly GCA_939628115.1 of Tribolium freemani. Taxonomy (NCBI): domain Eukaryota; kingdom Metazoa; phylum Arthropoda; class Insecta; order Coleoptera; family Tenebrionidae; genus Tribolium; species Tribolium freemani. The sequence continues at coordinate 8,503,630 of OW626785.1, read as the reverse complement.
CTTTGTTTGCTTGTCGGCACTGCGGCAAAAGGTACAGATGGAAGTCGACGATGAGGCGGCATGAGCAAGTGGAGTGTGGGGGCAAGGAGCCCATGTTCCAGTGCCCCCAGTGTCCTTACAGGGCCAAGCAAAAGGGCAACCTGGGGGTCCACGTACGCAAACATCATCCCCAGCTGATGATGCTCAACGATTCCATCGTCCAAAAGTCTGAGGTCAAGTCGGAATAAGTGTTCAAGTTAAAGGTTCATTTTTGATAGTACAATTCGTTAAATATATTTTACTTAGCCGCGGAGACTTGAGCGGGTTTAGGGTCTTTGTCTTCCAATTCGCTCGGACCTGAGGGGCCCCTGCAAGTTTTCCTGTACTAGTCACAATTTAGTAACCGAAACTTTGACAATAATAAATTTTTCTGATTATCTAGGGCTTCGCGGGTCCGCTTATTCTATTTTATTATTGGGGGAATGTTAGGTAATTATTTTCCAACAGGTTTGGAGCGCTGTCGAGCAATATTCTTGTACCTAAAACAATTTGAAAGCAATTTCAAATTGGTAGTGCAATATTCAGGTTGAGCAATAAAACGTACCAAAAGGTGCCTTCACAAAGCAATAACTACTTTTGAATGGTTTTCAAAGAAAATTATATATTTATACCTGTGGGATATTTATAGTGGTAATTTGTTTTATTTTAATATACCGTCCTTGGAGGGCATTTATGAAAATGTTGTCTTTAAGATTATTATTTTATTTTGTTTTTCACTTTTTGTTATTTAGTTTTAACCAAACGGTTATAACCCTTTTGGAAATATTAAGTTAAATCTTGTTTTTATTTAGAATTAATTTGGATAGACTAGTGTTCTTAAAATCAAAATAATATATTTTTGTTCACCTAGTGGAGTAGTCATATTTTTATGTATTTTTATTTTAATGGGGTTTGGATTAATAAAAAAGATAAAATCAGCTAATTTTTACTACTTTTATTATAAACCTTTCTTACCAAGTTTTAATGATAATTGTTTCTTTGTTTTTCAGAAATGTGCTTCACCTTTGTGTAGTGAAAGAGGATTTTAATAGTTGTAGCATGTTTGTTGCATATCTTGGGTATTTTTATTCCAATTATTTTCGTTTTAGATCGTTTGAAATTATCTTGCGAGCAGTGCGAGACGAAATTTCGTCGGACCTACGATTTGACAAGACACTACAAAGAACAACACGGCGAGAGTTGTAAACAACAAAATTGCGACTTTTGCCCGAAAAGATTCAAAAGGACGTATCATTTGAAAAGACATATTTTGCAGTGTCATTCTAGAATTAACTTAAAAAAATAAAATTTGTATTGTTTGAATAAATTATTGGTCTATATTATTTGTCGTTGTAATTTAATATGAGTACAATTTTCTTCTTTCAGGTGAAACTATGTGCAAAATTTGCCACAGACAATTCGGACGTACGTATGAGCTCCGAAGACATAACAGAGAGCAACATAACGAGGGACAAATGTTTACGTGTCCTTACTGTAACAAAAGTCACAAAAGAAGTTATCTTTTGAAACAACACCTTCAGTTAAATCGCTGTAACTCGTTTAATCAATAAACGTATTTTTTAAATTATTTTTTGTTTCATTTTTAACAGAAACTGAACAATTTCCATACACTAACAAAACATTTTTCAGGTGCTTTTAAGTGTGAAAACTGCGTGAAACGGTACAAGTCTAAAACGGCACTCAATAGGCATATGCGATACGATTGTGGGAAAGAACCTCTGTTTAAGTGTCATTTGTGCAATTACAGAGCATATCAGAAGGTTCACGTTCGTAAACACGCTCAAAAAGTTCACTGTTTGTCACCCGTGTAGTGTAGAATAATTCATTTTTTAATAAATGATTTTGTTTATTATCATATTTAATAATAAATTTTGTTTCCTTTTACTGTATGCTTATTGTTCCAAACTACCCTAACTGATACCAATTTTAGGTGTTTTTACTTGCTCGCAATGCCGTCGGGTGTACAGCCACCAAACGTCTTTGTATCGACATGTCCGATATGAATGTGGCAAAGCACCAACATTCGAATGCAACGCTTGTTCCTATGTCGCCAAAAGAAAAGGACATTTGAGGAGGCATATGATTCGAAAACATAATTTTATCATCAACTTTTGAATTGTAGTCATTTGACTTTGTTCGTGATACATAATTATTTTATATTTTTTGACACATTTTAAGTTTTACATTATGATCGTAATAAACTTTGGCATCATTAACAGTGTTTTTTTCAGGCTTCAATGTCGGTTTTCCTTGTCCGAATTGTCCCAAAATTTACAAACATTATCAGTCAGGAAATACGCATCTAAAGTACGAATGTGGAAAGAAACCTACTTTGAAGTGCTATTTTTCGAATTGTGCGTTTATGACGAAAAGAAAATGTTCGTTGAAGATGCATTTGTTTCTGCGACCTTTATTTTTATGTAGTTATTGTTGCTTTAATTGTCTGCGTTTTATTTTTTAGCGATACTTTATCTGTGACATTTTTAGGAATGGGTTTCCCATGCCCCCAGTGTCCTAAAATATACAAACATCAACAATCGAGGAATACACATTTAAAATACGAGTGTGGAAAGAATCCGCAGTTTCCTTGCGAAGTACCTTATTGCAGTTATAGGGCAAAACGGAGGTGCACTTTAAGGGCTCATATGCAGAATAGTCACAAAACAGTTTTTTCATAGATTCTTTGTTCAACTAGTCAACGTTTTTTGCGTGCTTGTACTTTTCATTTCTTTCATTTTAAATTGTTTGAATAAATTATTACGAAATTGCTTGTGTTTCACTTCTCTTCGTTTTACTTGTAATAAGTCAGTGTCTTTTAGGTGGCGCTTTTCCCTGTCTTCAGTGTCCCAAACGTTACAGTTCAGTCAGCGTTAGGAACCGCCATATGAAGTTTGAATGTGGAAAATTACCTTCCTTTAGCTGCATGCATTGCCCCTTTGTGACAAAAAGAAAATCTTCTTTAAAGACCCACATACAAATTAAGCATTGTACTTGAATTTTAATAATAAATATTTGTGCTTTTGCATTTTTGCGGTTGGATTAGAATTTGTTACTTAAACTGAATGGCGCAAATTTTAGGTTTTCCTTGCCCTTTATGTCCAAGAGCTTACTCGACAATTGCTTCGAGGAACCGCCACGTTAAGTTTGAATGTGGTAAAGCACCTTCATTTAAATGTGAAGTAGAGAATTGTCGTTACGTAGCCAAGAGAAAATACTCCCTGAAAAAGCACATGAAATTAATCCATAAAATACAGTCGTAAAGTAGGCAATTTTATTTACTGTTGTATGTTATAGCAGACATTTATTAACCATTGGAATTTTAGGTCAGTATCCGTGTCCGACTTGCAACAGAGTGTACAGCCATTCTGCCACAAGGCTACGCCATATAAAGTACGAATGTGGGAAACAGCCCTCTTTCAAATGCCCAGTTGTACCTTGTAGTTACATGGCTCGAAGGAAATCAACCCTAAAAGTACACGTTTTGAATAAGCATGGCCCCGAATATCAAAAATTATTAGTTTGATATTTAGCTTTTTTTGAAATAAATGTTTGAATGATAGTAAGTAACTTTATTATTTTTCCCTTTACCCTCTGTTTTCGGTGTACGAAGTTCTAATAAAGTTTTCTTCTTCAGGGTGCTATCCTTGTCCCAAATGCCACAAAACTTACAGTCACTACACTTCAAGACACAGACATATTAAATACGAGTGTGGGAAACAGCCCTCTTTCAAATGCCCAGTTGTAGCTTGTGGTTACATGGCTCGAAGGAAATCAACCCTAAAAGTACATGTTGCGAATAAACATGGGCTCGAATACAAAAATTATTAGTTTGATATTTAGCTTTTTTTGAAATAAATGTTTTAATATGTTAGTAAGTAACTTTATTATTTTTCCCTTGACCCTCTTTTTTGGTGTATGAAGTTCTAATAAAGTTTTCTTTTTCAGGGTGCTATCCTTGTCCCAAATGTCATAAAACTTACAGTCATTACACTTCAAGATACAGACACGTTAAATACGAGTGTGGGAAACCACCTTCGTTTAAATGCCCCTACCTCGACTGTCCTTACGTAGGACGAAGAAAGAGCCATCTTAATTTACATATTGCAAATAGACACTTGTTATCTTAGCATTGATTTTTCCTTTTTCTGATTCTTCTCTTTTTATTGTGTTGTATTAATAAATTCTAAATAAAAATTCTGATGTTTCAGATCGTTCTTATCAACGTAAACAAACCGCACGAAACTCCTTCGAATGCTTAATGTGTGGGAAGTCCTACAAATACAGGCAGTCTCTGTATAAGCACAAAACTTTCGAATGCGGCAAGCCGCCAATGTTCAAGTGTCCATACTCTTACTGTTCTTATAAAGGCCGTAGAAAATCTCACTTAGACTCGCATATTAAGAGCAGACATACGAAAATAATTATTTAGAATTGTATTTTTACTTTTTTATTAAAGATTTTACTCAGTTTTTAATTTTTTAATACATTTTCCTTATCTGTTTTGTTTGTCTTTATCTAATCAGACTTATTTTTAGGACCACGACGAATTAGATGTTCAAGATGCAACAAGAGTTACAAGTACAGATATCATTTGAACAGTCACCTAAACTACGAATGCGGCAAAGAACCACGGTTTCAGTGTCATTTGTGTTTTAAGAAGTTCCATCAAAAGTACAATTTAAATGCCCACATGAAATGCCACCAGACTTACAAATAACATTTGTAAATAAATTATTTTTACGTTCACATCTTATTCTCTTAAAATTTTTGCATGAATAAATAAATGCCTTTTGAACCTTTGCTGTCCCCTCAATCAATTAACACAACAATTCTTTTTAGAATTCTTCACTTGTCCAGATTGTAATAAAGTGTACGCTCGTAAAACCTCTTTGCGTAACCACCGGAAATTCGAGTGTGGCAAAGAAGCCAACTATTTCTGCACATTATGTCCTTACAAGACAAAAATCAAAGGAAACTTACGTCGCCACTTTCGCACACATATCAATACTGTAACTTAGTTTCTGGTTCAATAAAATGTTTCAGCGACTTGTTTGTTTGCATTGCTTGTTGTAGCGGCCTGTCGTTGTGTGTTGCATCCTTGATTTGTCGATTAATTGTCTTTATTAACGGTTTTTGTTTCAGATAATTATAAGTACGTTGTGGGTCACATTTACCCTTGCACGAGATGTGGCAAACCGTACAAGTCCAAAAAAGCGATGATGACACATTTAAAGTTCTCCTGCGAGAATCATCGCAGCTTCTTTTGTGGCCTATGCAACGCGGCTTATTTTTATAAGCACCACTTGCAGCGGCACATGAAACAACATCAGAAAATTTAGTGATTTTTTACGATCAACGAAAGTGTTAGCTAATCAACGATTAATAAACCCTTCAGTATTACCTTTGCCTCGTTAGCATATTTGATCGTTTCGTAACTTAAAAGACTAATTAATAATACTCTTGCGTGCCATATATACCAAATAAAGGATCTTGCGTTATGGTTGTTTTTATTTGTGAACCAGTTTTGATTTTAGTGTTCTGTGGAGAAGAAACTCTTAGTTGTATTGTTAATTTTGTGTTTACATTTTATTAATAAATTTTCTTTTAGGGTATTATGCGCAAAGAAGACCTAAAGGTCTTGGCCAGTTTCGATGTCGATGTGGGCGAACGTACTACGAAAAGAAAAATTTATTGAGACATTACAGATATAAATGTGCAAGAAGTATTTTATATAGTGTTAAAAATACATAATTTTCCCTTACTAATACTGTAATTACGATTTTTTTATGTATTTAAACTCACAAGGTAAGTTGTTGAATAATGTCAAGTTGTATTTTTTTACGTTTTCAAATATTGTATCTATTGTTTTAAGTTGTGGTTCTTATTTGAATAAATCATGCGTTTGATTTCTTTGTTTATTTTGATAACGTTTGAGTTATCTTTTGCTAACAGAGGAACATTGTTCCAGATAAGTCTCTGCACCGTAAAATTACATCACTCTTAAAGGAAGTTTCAATAATTCCTGAAATAAAAAAGAAGTCCGTGTCGATCCTGAAAGGTTTGGATCTGAACCAGGAAGAGAAATTTGCTTGTCAACAGTGCGGTCGCTACTACAAACTTCGCAGCTCTTTGAGAAACCACCAGAAATGGGAATGTGGGAAGGATCCACAGTTTGAGTGTCCTCATTGTCCTTACAAGGCCAAACAAAAGATGCATGTCAGGAGACACATCGAAAGAATGCACAAAATCATTGATTACGATGATGTCAAGCTACATGTCATTGCTCAACTTGATGAGAATATTGATTAATTTTATTAAGTGCCTTCCTAGAGCTAGTTCCTACTTGTGCTTTAGCTGCATGATCTACTTACTACGCTAGAAACTATTTTTGTACTTTTTATATCTTTATACAATACACGGCCTTAAGAATATTTTTGTTTTATTTTTTTTTTGTTGATTTTTATTTTATTTTTTTGTAACACTCCTTTTCATTTCAGAGACCCATTACGTATGTGACAACTGCAATAATTATTATGAGAGCAGAAAAGAGTTCAATGAACATTATAACCAAGGACAGTGCAACCACTTTGAAGACGGAGAGTCTCTGTTGCGCCAGTTACTTACCAACCCCTTATCTTATAAACCCAATAATATTTAAGTTTTGGTCAATAAATTTTCTATTAAATGTGAATTGTGTATTTCTTTGTATTACAATTTGAACCATTCTTAAGAAGAGATTGTAAGTAAAATGTGACTAGAACGTCACTCGTGAATATTTTAGCCTAATTGTCTAATTTTGTAGGTTTGAGACACATCTGCAACACTTGCCACAGATCTTACAAGAACAAAACAACTCTCTGCCGTCACATTCGTCTCGAATGCGTCAACGTTTCACCAAAATTTCAGTGTGAACAATGTTTGCGCTTCTTTAGACATAGGCATTCCTTACAACGGCACAAATTTTGTCACTTAAAGTAGCAAAATAAAAAATTCAAAGCAAGGTTGTTTTGTTACCCTTTTTCCGAAAATATAGTAATTGTGATTAAGTTCACTGAACGCTTTTTCTCTTCCAGATTTCTCCAAAGTAGAGTGTTCTAAATGTGGCAAATGGTTCAAGAACCACAACAGTTGGCGCGTTCATTACTACTTGGACTGCTCGAAACATCTAACATTTTCGTGCACGTTGTGCGAGAACGTAGTCTTTAAAAGGAAATACACACTTAAAAAACACTACATTGCCAAACACCACTTAATGGAAAATAAAGTCAAAGCTCTTTTAGACACTTGTAGTTCGTAAATTTGTAAGAAAATGCGTGAATAAAATTGAAACTTCGAAAAATCGTTTCATTTCTTATAGTTTTTTTGAGTGCCGAGACTCATTTAACCATTTTCAGATGCCATCATAAGAGTGAAGTGTCCCAACTGTGGTCGAGCGTTTAAGAATCCGAATACTTTAAGAGCCCACACGTCTTTAGATTGTGGCAAGAATACGATTTTCAGGTGTCGAATTTGTAATTTCGCATCTAAGAGAAAGTACAATTTGAGAACGCATTACACGTCCAAACATAAAATTGTAGTCAGCGATGTAACATATGATACCTAGTTATTTCCAAATATATTTTTGCACATTTTAAGCTTTTGTTTATTGTTTGTTACGTATTAGTAGTTGATTTTGTTATAGCTGAAGCGTTTTTCTTGCAGAACCAGTACGTTGTCAAGTGTGCAAAAAACTATACAAGAACCACAATAGTTGGCGAGTGCATTATTACAATAAATGTGGAAATGGGGATCAACGGTGCGCTTGTTCACTTTGTGGTATGGACTTCGAAAGGAAAGGGAATCTGAAAAGACATTTGATGCGGATACATAGCTACTCTAAAATACAGGCAGATGCTTTTCTAACTACTGAACTTGAATACAATTAGAATCGGAATTTTTTCTAACTTGTTATTATGAAACTAAAATTTAAAAAATAAAATAACTGGCCACAATCATACGATGAAATTTTTTTCAACAGTTCCAAGCATTAGCTTGATAATTGATAAATAATAAAAGTAGTTTCAAAGACCTTGCTTACTCTAGTGCAAAAGAAATCTAACTTTTGCACATATTGTTATTTTTCTTTCTAATACATTAACAATGTTTTTGGAGAAGTTTAGTTTGTGTTTAGACTTTCAGTGCAGTTGATCATATTCGAAAGTTCCTTTTTTCAGGGTTTAAAAAAACTGTTCTCGAGTACTTGGCTCAGCATTCCGTGATTCTAAACGAATTGTTACGAACAAGTCGTCGAGTGCATCAGGACGTCTTAGTTGCACCAGAGGACGTACCTAAGTTCCCGATTCAGACTTTAGAGGAATTTCTACATTTTAATGAACGGTTGGAGCAAAATCCGGTCTTGAATGACTACATGGTAAAAGTTCGAGTTTCGGATTTAAAAGATTCAGTCAAAATGTTATAGATTTCGAGGTTGGCAGCAGTTGGAGGATCAGGTGTGGAGTCCTTAACTCGAAGGATAATGAAATTTTTGCTTACTAACGAAGTTGCGACTTTATACAATTGGAAAGGAAGAGACAAATTGTCCTTTGAGAAAACAACAGTGATGAGTGTCATCTATGGTAATGCGTAAGCTTCATAAAAACACTTTTTGACTGTGTGGTTACAGAGGCAACAAAAGTCAATTTCCCAAGGGGTGAAAAAAACGATTTGGTTGTTGCCAATTCGGTTAAGCTTTGGCTTAAATTTGCCAAGACCAGAATTACGAATTCGCACAAAAAACTTACCAGAATGGCCTCCACTTAAATCTTCCTTGTTTATATTTTTACGAAATGTATTTTCTGGTTTTTGAAAAAGCAAATAAACTGTTGTGACCATCACTTTTCTATAGAATTTCGTTTAAGGACTGCTTACTGGTTACATAAAATTAATTTACGTGGGTTGCGTCGTTCGTTGATAAAATTCAATTATTGTCGTTTTGTGCTACAATTTAAAGTTACTCATTGGTTATTATTTCTAGATTTGGTGAAAAGGTTCACATGCAACGTCTGTTTTCGATCGTACAAACATTTATCGTCACTGTGTAATCACAAGAGAAATGAATGCGAAAAGAAGCCGAAGTTTCGTTGCCAATATCCAGGCTGTTTCTTTATCACTAAAGTCAAGGGAAATTTAACAATGCACCTTAAACGTCATGAATTAAAAAAATAAAGTGTTGCAGTTAAAACATGTTTTTCTTACTTTCTACCTGCTGTGCTGATTTCTGATAATCTTTTTTAGGGTCACGTTTCAGATTTAACAGGTGTTGACGTTTGTATACAAGCATTCCCAATCTTTAAGTAGACATAAAAGATTTGAATGTAGGAAAAGCCACACGTCTATAAATATATACACTGTCTGTATTTTTTAAGAAATGTATTTTCTGGTTTTTGAAAAAGCAAATAAATAGTTGTGCCTAAGAATTTCCTATCGAAAGAGCTTATTGATTACATAAAAAAGGGTCGCTATGCGAATGCGAAGTTTTTATTGTCCTAACCATTGCAATTTTTGTCAGTGCGAAGATAAGCGAATAATTGATTTAGAGAGGCATATTAAAAACATAATTTTTTAAAAGAAATAATTTGATTTCAATGTTTTGCTTACCACTTTTTAATTCTTTTTATATTTTAGGAGGAAAAAGATCATTATATATTTGCCGTTTCTGTTTGAGGACGTACAAGCATTATGCTAGTTTATGGCGCCACATAAAGCATGAATGTGGCAAAGATCCCCAGTTTTTGTGCAAACTGTGTGGAAAAAGATTCACACAGAAATCATCGCTTAGGTCACATATTGGAGTCAAACATAATTTTCCTTGATATCATTTTGTCTTAACCTGGTTAATAATAAAGTGTTAATTAAAATCTGACGTCTTTAAATTTGCTAGGATTCCAAACAGTTGCCTCCTTTGTCAAACTTTTTTCTAAACCGTGTAAGTTATTACTAAAATTGAAATACTCCTTACGATAAACTTACAGCACTTATTTCAGAATTTCAATGCATGGAGTGTGGCAGAACTTATAAAAAGAAGGGAACTCTTATGCGCCACATTAGGTACGAATGTGGTCCAGAAAAGAAGTTTCAGTGCATTTATTGCTTCAAGGGTACGAAGCAAAAGTATGATTTAAAAAAACACGTTAGAAGATGTCACCCAGAGCGGCTATTTGAATTCAACTCAATCTATGCAAATCTCTATAAAAATTAGTTTTACATTGTGTGTATTTGCTACCCAATTCGTCCAATAAAAGTAGTGATTTCTGAATGATGTTGTCATTGCACGCACTATCTGTTAGTTGAACACAAGCGGTGATATTAAAGGTTGAGGTATTTGCAGACATGGAACGAATTTTTCGGTGTAGTCGTTGTCCGAAGAGCTACAAGAATCCAGAGACTCTTCGACGGCATTTGAATTACGAATGTGGGATAGAGCCGCAGTTTGAATGCACTTTGTGTTGTAGGAAGTTTAAGAGGAAATTCCACCTTAGTAGACATATTTTAAATAGGCATCCAGAATCTAGCATGTGTATAAGCAGTGCTGTAATACACTAGTAAATAAAAACCAAACATTATTATGTGCCTGTGTTTTTGTTTTCTTGCCCATACAAAGTGGATTTTCTTCAATTAGTACCTTTTTAGGCGAGGAAGAACGACATTACTGTCAAGTATGCGGAAAATCCTACAGACATTATCCGAGTTTGTGGCGCCACTTGAAGAAAGAATGTGGAAAGAATTTCAGGTTTTCGTGTAATTTTTGCGGGATGAAGTTTATGCAAGAGAAAGCGTTGCTCAAACATGTTGAAAATAAGCACCCTACTTAGTATAGTTGTTTGTTGTAGTTGTTGACGATTGTACTTACTGTTTCCAGATCATTAAAGACACATTTTACTTCAAACTTGAAGGAATTGTAGCGTGTGTTTAGAAGTTTTTTTTTGGACCTAGGTCTGATCGCGTCTATAGTGCCTTTTTCTTTTTCAGACTCTTCCGCGAGATACCCTTGCCCCAAATGTCATAGAACCTACAAACATAAAACGCATTTGAAGCGTCACCTCGACTTCATCTGCCACAAGAAACCGACTTTTACTTGTCTTCCTTGCAATTTCAAATCCCACCGTAAAGACTCACTAAAGGAACATATGTCGTCTTTTAAACATTTGAACAACATTTCCGAAAAAACAATTCTAACCAAACATGTAAAATATAAGAATAAACCGTTTCTTTAAGATAGTGTACCATTGTAGCTTTTAACACAGGGTGAAGGCGTTACCATGCACTTAACACGATGGTCTTGTCTAGTAAAGCTCTTATATAACGACGCTTGTTTTAGGATTTTTCATATTCGACAATAAAGAGTACGCTTGTCGGAACTGTTGGAAGACTTATGCGAAAAAATCTACCATGGCAAGACACATGAAGTATGAATGTGGTAAATTACCGATGTTTGGATGTTCGATATGTCCATACAGAGGATACCAGAAGACACACGTGGAGCGACATTTATCGCGAAAGCACAATGTTTTACTAAAATCGGATATTATTAGAGCTATTACGTTTTTCGGGAAAAAGGAAGACTTGACCAGGGGCCTTAAATCAGATGTTAAATTTGTATAACTTGTATATTTTTATAGGCGTATAAAGTACCTACGATTTTATACACACACACAGTGTTCCATTATGTTAGCATTGTATAGTTTATTTTAATATTTAAAACAAATTTGTTGTTACATTAAGGTCGAGTTAAGAGCAATAATTTATTTAGGGATTGGCAATGTAAATCATATCTTGTTAAAATGTTTCGTAACATTATTTTTCAATATAAGATTTTTTTCTATAGCAGTCGTTAAAGTGTGCTTTCTCCTACTCAAAATGATACATCCAGTAAGTACTGTTAAAATAACAACAAGGGTAGATAGTGTTTCCTGGGGCTCGTTTCATAAAAATTACAAGTTGATTTTTACAAGTGGCAAGTTTATTAGTTACATAAGATTACTATACAAAAAGTTTACAAGTGGCAAGTAAATCACTTGTAAAAAGTTTTATGAAATAGGCTTGTAATTTTTTCGATTTTTTAGATTCGTTTGTTGTTTTCGCAAATTTTGTTACAATTTCATGTTTCATTTAAAATGTCACTATTTCCTATTTCTTAGTTTTCTGGTTAATCCTGCTAGAGAACAAATGGAATTTTACATGCGTGGATAAAATTGCCAAATTAATTTACTTGTGACTGCGTTCCAGTTATTATCGTCTTGCTCTAAGTATAATTTAAAGTTACTCATTGGACATTATTTCTAGATGTGAAAAGGTTCACATGCAACGTCTGTTTTCGATCGTACAAACATCGATCGTCTCTGCGTAATCACAAGAGAAATGAGTGCCAAAAGGAGCCGAAATTTGGTGGCCAATACCCAGGCTGTTTCTTTATCACTAAAGTCAAGCGAAATTTAACAGTGCATCTTAAACGCCATAAATGTAAAAATTTACCAAAATAAAGTTGCAGTTGAAATCCGCTTTTATTATTTTATTTTCTACCTCCTGTATTGCTTTCTGATAATTTTCTTTTTTTAGGGTCACGTTTCAGATGTAACAGGTGTTATCGTTCATACAGGCATTCACAATCTTTAAGTAGACACAAAAAGTTTGAATGTGGAAAAGAGCCGCTCTTCAGATGTAGTGTGCCCAACTGCAAGTTTGTGTCAAAAGTCAAGTGTAATTTGAAGCAGCACATGTGTAGACATTTAAGAAAGGAATCGTGTTACAAATGATTTAATAAAATTTTACTTCTTGTTTTAAAAATGTTGTTTGACAACCAAATAGTAGGTCTCTCATTGGGCGCAATTTTTTACAGATGGTCTTATTTTAGGCGGAAGATATAAGTGCAAGATTTGCAAGAGGTCGTACAAAAACGGCTGTAGCTTAAAGCGCCACATGAGACACGAATGTCAGAAGGAACCAAAGTACAAGTGTAACGAATGTGGTCATCGAACTAAATACAGATCGAGTCTTTTGTCGCATATTGCCAACAGACACAAATTCCCTGAGAGCTTCTAACGCCTGCCATTTTCAGGATCCTACGAGTGTCCCACTTGTGGAAGAAGATATAAAGTGGCGAGGTCTTTGTGGCGCCATCAGAAGTACGAGTGTCAAAAAGAACCGAAATTTAAGTGTTCTCATTGCACTTACAGGGCTAAGCACAAAGCTAGTGTCTTTAAACATATGCTCTGTGTACATCCTGACATTAGTATATAAAGCTATAAACGAGTTTGGAAATAATTGACTATTTTTATTATTGTTTTCACGAACTGACTTTAATTTGAAACTATTTCAGACCGCTACTCGTGTGAAAAGTGTCTCAAATCTTATACCTTAAAGCGGAATCTGAGACGGCACATGAATGTCGAGTGTGGCAAAGAGAGACACCTCAAATGTAGCCTGTGTAACGCCAGTTTTTATTACAAACAGGACCTGCAAAAACACTTAGCGAGAATGCACTAATGTAGATGTGTTTTTCTAATAAATTTATATACTCCATTCATCGACAAAAAATATAGAAATTGGCTATCCTACTTGCTGGTATTTTAATTAGTATTAAGTACCTGGCACTTAATTCCGCCTTTTTTTGACACGATGCGCCCTCCTTATCGATTCCCATTAATCCATTGCTAGAAAAAGCAACTAGGCGTGACCCAGTTTTACAAATTCGATCGCCCACCCAACAAGCGTTAAGCTTTGTCCTTTCAAGGATCAGTCAGTAACATTCAAGCTTTCGTCGAACCTAAGTGACAAGATGGCACCAAAGCTATACATCATGCAGCTCAGTCCTCCCTGTAGGGCTGTTATGATGGTGGCCAAGGCCATAGGTCTTGAACTTGACATCGAGGAGGTCGAGAGGGAAGCCTTAAAGACGCCAGAGATGTTGGAGGTAAACTTCCCAAGTTTGTAATTTTCGAGACAACGTTTCTTCCAGCTCAACCCCCAGCACACCGTTCCTATTCTAGTAGACGACGATTTTGTCGTTTGGGATAGTCATGCGATTGCAGGGTATCTGGTAGGTCAGTACGCCGAGGACGACACCCTTTATCCTAAAGACGATATTCGCAAACGGGCGATTATTGATCAGAGGCTGCACTTCGAAAACGGAGTGCTCTACGAGAGATGTCGCGCAGTTGCCGTAAGTTACAATAAATGCAAATTCAAAATTTGGTAACCAAAAATGTGGCTCAAAGTGATTAAAAATGTTCTCTAGGGAATTAATTTTGTACGTGGCCAAACTTTTGTTTGTATTTAGCCTAATTACAAAATCAATAGTTTTGGGTTAGGCAATTGCCTTGTTCAATACTACTCATTATTTTTTATGTTAGGTAGGTCCGTAAATTTGTCTACGCATGATTTAGTGCTTCTACGCCATTGCTCTTTAAATATAATGACTGTATGAATCATTTGGGTGGAATTTAATGTAAATAACTACTCCAAGGACTTGCGTCAAAATTGTCACAGCTGATGAGTCCTAGAAAACATGTTAATGCCAATGAAAATTAATGGTCTTGCTGATAACTGTTTCAGTTTTTCCGACTCAAACGCATATTAGAGTTAATTTGGTTATTAAATTCATATCCTAGGGTGAATCAGTGTTTATCCACACTCTTGTTATAAAACAAATAATTAAATTACAACTGATTTATTTTACTTTAGGTTTTCAGGGGTTTACGAATTTGAAAAAACAATTTTTTTTGTGTTTTTCGGACTTAACGTTAATAATCTTTCAAGACTTTATGCGAGGAGAGTCTGCTAAAAGTATTTTTACTATATTTCAAAAACTAAAAATCACACAAAAAACGGTGTTTACTATTAAATAGTACGTTTTTTGTAATAATAATAATTATATTAATATTTATTATTATAAATTAAATTAAATTTTAGTACCTATTAATAAAATAGTAAAATATTCAGTAATCATAATTTTATTATTTATATTGTAATTCTAAAACAAACGATGCTCAAATTATTTTTTGTATAAGAAATACGTAAAAATATGTTTCTAGCCTTAAACTTACGTTTATCTGAATTTATTAATATTTGTTTAATTATTTTATGGAAAAAACGACATTTCTTTACGTATTTTCTGCACAAATCAATATCTAAGCATCCATTGTTTTATTAGAATGACATAAGAAAGAAAGATTACCTACTTTTAAAAGAGACTCTAAAGACTGAGCTAAAGAAAAAAAAACATTCGCACACTATAATATAGAGGATTTTTTTGAATTTTTTTAAGACTGCACAGGGCGCCATGAAATAAGGCATTGTCGTAAGTACCTATTAGCTGTTTCAAAACTATAAAAACGCCAACGTTGCAGTTTACCGAATTATATTTTTAAATAAGGTTGATAAAAATGTAAAATAGTTATTTAATGATTAGATCTCTCATTGAAACTATAAATTGCAGTAGCTATTAATTTTTTGAAGTGCATGAATAGTTTATATCAACTAATTTTGAAAGAAAATGCGACGTTGGCATTTTTATAGTTTTGAAACAGCTATTACAGCAGTAAAACGACTTTCGATAAAAAATTTCGTGTTTTTAATCACATGGTCGACTTCTGCTCAGTTTTGTCGCATGTCGTTATACAGAACAATGTTCATTGCTGTGAAAGGGTTCCAAAATGCAGTAAAAATTAGCTTCCCGGTGAATGGCTCGTTGGAATGTCTAACAAATTCACTCATGTTTTCTCCAGGCCGTTAATTTTCGCCTTATTGTTTTGGCATCATTTTGTAAATTGAAACACCCGAAATACTTTCAAATTGTTTCAAACGACGTCATCGACATTTTTTTTATGGAAAGCTTTAATGTCTTTATCCACTTAAATCCACGGTAGATATTTTAATTGTCGAAATGTCAATACCGAAATATTGAGTGTTACGTATACCTAACAAACTTTTCAAAAAAAAATATTCAAAAAATAAGAAACGTAAATTTTAATATCAACAAAAAACAAAATTCTAATATTTAACAAATTTTAAAATTATATTTAAATAAAATAAAACTGCTATCGATTAGCTTCTGGACAATGAATCTGTAGGAAATTTTTTTTATACAGTTCGGAATTTCGTAATGTGTACGAAAAATTACGAAGAATTTCCGGAGTACCTAATACTTTTTAAATCTTCTAAATTTTAAGATCTGTTCAAAAGAAAGACGTACGATTGTTTTCACTTCTAAACTGAGCAAATATCCAATTGTTTTGCCACAAAAAATACTTTTAACAAAAGTTAATACGATTTTGGTCGGGATATTGTTTGAAACTTACTTCCATGCCTTTTTGTCATGTTATGTGTTTTGTTATTATATCGACAAAAAAATTGTCGATGAAACTTCAAAAGGTGAAAAATTTACAAATTGTCCTGTTCGAGCGTTTTTGACAAAATAAAGTATTTTTACTTTCGGTTCACTTTCATAAAAACCATTGTGGTGCACTTTCGGTTCACTTTCATAAAAACCATTGTGGTGCAAATGACTGAGCTGTTACCATGACAACTCATAATGCCAAGAGTACGCTATTTGCTATTTTTATGAAAGTGAACCGA
Organism: Tribolium freemani; assembly: GCA_939628115.1. NCBI lineage: Eukaryota > Metazoa > Arthropoda > Insecta > Coleoptera > Tenebrionidae > Tribolium > Tribolium freemani. The sequence goes on along the minus strand of OW626785.1, from coordinate 8,486,980 downwards.
ATGTAGGTTTAATAAGGTTATTCCATAATTTTGCTGCTTTTTGTATTACGAAACAATATAGATAAAAGAACGTAACACTGGCTTGATATTACCTTCAGGATCTCAAAATCAAAATCGAGTTACTTCAAAAATTACGGATAAATTCTGACTCGCTCTGGTATTAATTAAATTTTCCATTTTAAAACTACAGCAAATCACATTTGGTTAGATGTTTCAAAACAGCCCACATGGGGTCATTAAGCCCTACTGTTTTATTTCAGCACATTCTTTTTTCTGGTATTGGTGACATCTCCGAAGACGACCGCGACAAATTGCTTGAAGCTTACGGGTTTTTGGAAGAGTTCCTCAACGGCCATCCCTGGCTCGCTGGCGACGAAATGACGGTGGCTGACCTTAGCGTCCTTGCGACTTTAGCCTCTGCCGACCTCTTTATCCCGGTGGAGACAGATCGCTTTCCCCAATTATTCGACTGGTTGAAAACAGGAAAAGAGCTGCCTTACTTCGACGAATGCAATGCCGAAGGCTTGGCAAAGTTCAAGGAGATGCTCCCCACTCCCGAATCGTAATTTTGTCACGATTGTTAGTCACAATAAACCAATTTCAATAATCAACAGCACACTCTCGAGAATGTTTATTTTTTAAAGTCTACATAAAAACAAGCGATAACATTCAAAAAGGTAGGTATTGGTACAGGGTTGGTCCTGGCTAGCCCTCCAAAGCTGCCGCGATCTGGTTTCGGATTTTGTCGAGACCGTTCTTGTTGGCTGCGTAGTAGGGGAGGGCTTGCATCTTCTTCATCCATGCGGCGATTTTGGGGTACTTTTTCGCGTCAAGGGGCACAAAAATATCAATGGTCGACACTGTGGCGATTAGACTGAAGTCAGCGATGGTCATATGGCCTAGCGCTACAAAGGTGTTGAGTGTCAGGAATTTCTCCAAAAAGTCGTAACGTTCCAGAATTTCATCCACTTGCTCTTGAGGGGCGCTCTTTTTACCACCATGGAGGATTCCTTTCTACAAAAAAAAAACACAATCTTTTAGTTCAGTCCAGTTTTCCCCCCAATGACAATTTACCATAATTCTGGAGGCGAGCAGCGCCAATTCGGTGTCAAAGTGCAGCTTTTGGTTGACTTTGGCTCTTTCTTGCATATCGGTGGGGTAAAGAGAGTCATCGATTCCTCCATATTTGTCCACCAAATACCCATTGATCACGTGGCTGTCCCAGACGACAAAATCATCGTCGTCTTGCAAAGTGGGTACGGTATGTTGCGGATTGAGCTGAAAACACGTTAGCGTGAGACTAATTGAAATTTGTCTCCATAATTTGGTTTGACACGGTGCCAAGTTAGTGTTCGACGCACGGTGGTACTTAATGAATGACATTTCTTGCTCAAAGCCAATTTACCCAATTATAAATAACACGGTGAAATTTAATTCTTAATGTTTTATATGGCGTTTTGGCATATTTACAACAACAATACAGTGCGGTATATCTGTTATTTTTTAGTGTTTAGAATAACTGAAATTCAAACCGTAAACAAATCCAACTATTTTTACTTTTTCCGAATAAAAAAAATCGATGATTGGTTGGGATTAAGTATGGCAATTTGTGGCGGAATCGTTGTTCTTTCGCATTTTTTCATTTATTCGAAGGGATCAAAAATAGAACAGATTTCGTCGACTCGAATTTTTAACATTGCTGCATTTTTAAATGCAGCTCGAAAACACCTCGTAAATTATCCAGGATAAACGGAGGGTTTATTTCGGTAGTACGTAGCACTAAACCTGTAAATTAAATCAGATGGTGAGTTACAGCTGTGTTATCAAAAAGTGAAGAGCAGATGTCGATTTTTAAAGAGGTGCAAACAAGCTATTGCGTAAATGTAAAACGATTTATGCGAGTTTTAGCTAGAAGAGCGCCAAACTATCAAAAATAACATATATGTGGACGTCTCTATTCACATAAACATGAACAGGTGAAAATAGTGCTTTAACAAGAAGCGACAGAATTAAATGTGAACATGAAAACAACGACAGTATAAAAAAATATCAAGAATTAAAATTCTATGCTAATTTTAGAGGACGATATTTAGAGGATATAATATTAACATGTTTAAACTTTTTTATGTAAAATTTCTACGGCAGTGATTTACTTCAAAACTGTAACACTACAAGTAAATTGTTTTTATACTATTTTAACATTTTGTTCGAGGGGTAAACCGCGCCCTTTTTATACACATTTCCTCCGATTTAATCATGATTTTTTCTGATTTCCTCAATTTTGTACGTTTTCTCTGATATTTACCCCTCGATTTTTTATTTTTTTTATCTATAAATAAATAAATAATACCCTAATTTATTCAGCAGTTTTTGGTCCACCCTTGACAAAAGTTCATGTTTATGATAAAAAATGTATTACAGTAACGGTTTGCTGTATTGTAATAATGTGGTTATCTAATTCCGGTATAAAGCATAAACAAACAATGTTATTTTTTTATTGTTTTTCTTAATTAAAAAATTGCTATTTTTTAGTTGTTTGCCATGGTATTTTTTTCTACTATAGTTTTTTGCAATTATCTTTCAATCTTTGAAAGCAGGCACAAAGGTAAGTGGCTGTGGCATTTGCTCTAATTTATAGCCTTGCAATGCCTCGTCTTACGTTACTCAATCGTTGATATCGTGAAATTTTTGAAAAAATTTGCGCTAAAAAGAAAGAATAAAGCTTTTGCTGTGCTCATTGAACTAGGTCTTTTATCGCAAAGAATTGTTCCGGTTAATACGGTGTAATCTAAATTTATTTTTGTTTCGAATTATTCAGCATTCCGAAATTATCCGGAATCGGGCTTCCTCTGTATGTATGTACTTTAAATTCACTGCGGGTCCTTAAGATTTGCCAAACGAACGAAGAAGTGAGTGTACGAGAAATTTCAGAAAACAATTTTTCTTTACGTGACCTGTCGTGGAATATGTTCGTTTTCTTGAGGAAGGATCTCGAATATAAAATACAAAACAAAAAATCAAACGGAGTACTTTCTTCACTCGTGCCTAAATTATAAACCCTAATATTATTAGTACGAAACGAGAGAGTTACACATTTGTGTTAATTTTTGTTTTAATTTTGTGTTCTCTTTCCATAAAATTGAAGAGTTGGAACGTGACTTTGTAATAATTTTTAGAACATGTTTTGTTCCTGTTTACTGCAGAATGCATTTGCAGGCACTATGTATTTTTAGCAAAACATTGTTTTAAATTTAAATAATAACGAGGCGATCAGCGAATTAAACGTTGGATCAACAAGTAGTGTGCCACAGTGTTACTACCTGAAAAAATACACCTCTGAAAACCGTAAACACTCTGTATTGTTTACGAGATTCTGGTGCAAAACACATAATGCAAATGCGCCGCATTTTCGTGAAAAATAAACACCTTCGCCGTCATAATCGCATTTTCAGCGCTGAAACCGTCATGTTTGTTTACACAAACACCCATCATTTCGGTGGGTCACTCTCTTCACTCAAACTTAACAAATATTCCAATTCCTTCCGGTCATTTAATCCACTGCACGTCAACAGTCCCGAAAAAATCGCCGCTGATTGACGGCTGTCGCCGCGATGGAAATATCGGCTACATATTTAAAATCTACCTTGATGAAGCTAGGCTTGAACTGTTCCTTGTTGTTCAGATCAATCTCTTCCAGTTCGATGTTAATTCCTAGGGCGTGTGTGGTCAGAAGGGTGGATCGGACGTTGGGACTCACGATGGTCACGAATACTCTTGGGGCCATGGCTTAAGTCACTACTGGTTCACGCGGAGCGATAGACTAACTGGATACTCCAGAGGAGAGCTTACATATCTCCTACTAGAGGGAAATATTTAATTTTAACTTGCTTGGCACCGGTTTGTTTATAATATTGCAATCATGTCCGAGCAAAATCTTCGATATAGGCGTGTACGTGCTCTATTTTTACGTTTCGATGGGTTCATGGCGCCGAGGACCGCATTTTTCAGGCGGTGGACACTTTTTCAGACAGGAACCGCCTGACTGAACAAGGCACGGGTTTCTCAGCCACAAACTCCCCAAAAATGTAGCAGTTAAAAGAAATATAAGAGTAGTGTGCAATAATTTTGCATGCGTACCCTATCTATATCCCATTTCACTTCATAGTAGAATTTTGTGACAGCGCATTTAAATTTTTTGGAGTGAAATAAAGCACATATTGAGAGTTTCTGTATAAGAAAAGAACTCTGTGTTAAGCTAAATCCAAGCGACAAATTTTGAGCCAAGAAAAGCCACCAGAAACTCCAAAAAATGCAAATACGTTGTTGCAAAATTCTACAATGAACTGAAATAGGATATACTTTTTTTACAGTCACAATTTTTACACGAACATATCAACTGTATGGTTTGTCCTAGAATAGCACTGCTCAATATGAGCAAGATATGAAATTTTTTAGTGGATCAGGTAAAACTTCAAGCTAAAATTCTCCAAATTATTCAGGTTTTCATTATCACAATTCACATTTTTTGGCAAAATTATATTCCGAAGTAATTTTACGAGTACATTACTTGAAGTGAGGAGTAAACCGCAACCCAAGTGTTGCACACTAGATTACACCTTTTTTTTTGCTTCGATTTCTCCTGATTTTTTCAAGATCTTCCCTGATTTCCCCAAGATTTCCCATAATTTTTAGAAATCATTTTCTGTGATTTAAATATTCACTACAGAATTTCTCTTCATTTAAGAATTTGGTTATCGTAAGTACAGAAAATTTAATATCAATCGATAGCTCTCGAAGCAGAAACAGTTCATGGCATTCTAGCTCCATAAAACCAGTCAGAATTAATTATTGGAAAATAATTAGCGTTTAGTATTTTTACCTACCGATTATTATTTTCATAATTTATTTTTTATTTTTCCTTAGCTTATACAGGCTAAGTCTGCTAAGAGGGTAATATCTTCACTGTATCTTAAAAACTAATAATTATAGAGAAGTTAATATTTCTTATTGAATCCTTTATTTGTTCTCTATACATATGAACCTTTTCAGAATTCCTTATAAATTAATAGTATATTACGTACCGTAAACTGTAAGTGCAATTTTTTTGGTCGAGAATGCAATATTGGGAAACCGAGGGTACCGAGGTTTCCTAAGCGTTCGAGACCAAAAGAAGAACTTACAGTTTGAGGTTAGTAAGCTATTTTTAGCAATACCTGCACAAATAAGAAAAAGTAAAACATTTTCTGAATGAATTTTTATGAAAAATCAATAAACGTCAGATTGTTGTCAAATTAAAAATTTGTGTGACGTTTGTTTCGTGTTAGGGCAGTAAGGCCTGTAATAGACTAGCGTAAAACACGCGGCGGGTTACACGCGGCGTTTTTCCCGCTGAAACGGAAACAACGAATTCAAATGGGAGTGACTACACAAGCGTTTTACACGCTTAAAACCGCTAGCGAATCGCCGACGATTGCGTGCCAGCGTTTCACGCGCGGAAAACGCTGGCAATGCAATACATTGCTTCTTATGACTTAGAATACACTAGCAGCGTTTTTAACGTGTAGTACGACCAATTTTCAAATGAAAATGTCCTGTTCTGTCTGCTGCTAAAAAAAAAACGCTGCAGTGTATACAGAGACAGCCTTAGCGGGGCGGGTGACACGCCGCGTGTTACACGCTAGTCTATTAGAAAAATGGATGATATTGAAGAGGCTTCAAAGTTTGCATGTGCATCATTTTTCATGGAACACGAATGGCATACGTTGGTATGTAATATTTACTTACAGACTATGGGCTGTAAGTAAAATATTATTGCACAGTAACCATGGAAATTTGCACCTGACTAAAAAGTGCCGCTTACTATGAAAGATATTTGTCAGTGAATGATGACTTACAGAACAGGTATTGCTAAAAAGTAATAAATATTAAGTCGTTGCAAAATTTGACATTTAGGGTTACAGTAAAATATATGTTTAGCAGACTCACCCTGTACCTATTGTTTTTACCTACCGTTTATTATTTTCATCTAACATTTATTAGTAACTTTTAATTTGTTTCCATAACTGAGTAGCCCATTTCTAAAACTTGATTAACGAACATTTTCCTCTATAAAGTTGAGACCAGGCATCAAAGAAAACTTATTACTTTTAAGTGGGCAAGATAGTAGTAATTATTCTTCTTGTTGAATGTGCAAAAAATGAGAAATTCTTAGTATCAGAATAACAAACAAATATCTATGTTAGAAAATGAGCTTTGGACATATACCCATTGAACACATTATTTACAAACTACCCCTGTTACAATTTTCCAGATCGTAAAAAAGAAAGTGACAAATTAAATAAAGATGAAATAAATATTTTATTCAAAGTAGGTATATCGTGTGAAAATTTCCATTCCGGACACCTATGTAGATATGATTATCCTTCAGATCAAAGGACTCCACAAGCTGATGCAGCTAGGGAAAAGGGAAAAGGGGTTTTAGCTGGTCAGAAATAATAAATAACTCATTGTTTGTACAGCACTCAGCACTAAATACTGAATACTAAATGAAGCAGAAAATCTTCACACGACCTGTTTATTCTACGCATGCAAAACGCTTTATGAAATCCACTATCCGTAGTCCTAAAATTTTTCCGGATGTGTCGTGTGCAAATTTAAACGTTCACCCAACGCAAATTGTACGCCTCTGTCTTATTAATATAATTCCGATGTAAATTTGATTTAGAGCGACCGTGAAACGGCTTCAAAAAATTTGGTCAGTGATAAATGAAAAAAACGGGGTTGGTCATTCGAAACGATATGTTCGAATTCCGTTGAACTATTTATGTTTGGGTCGACTGTGTGTTCCAAATGCTTAAAATATCTGTCATTTTATTCAATAAAAGCACTTTAACAACGGCGTTTACTTGCCGGTGTGATTATAAACACAACCTGACTGTATTTATAAGTTTACGAGTTTGTAAAATCGCTAGACGAAGATGATTAGTTTATAATTTGAATGCACACGATTTTCATAAAACTTTTATCGAATGATTAGTAGCCCTAATCTAAACTTCTCATGATTTAAATTCAAATTGTGACCTAGCTAACAAGTAACTGAAGAGTGTTTTATAGCATAATTGCTCGTAAAAATGAATTGAAATTTATTGTATAATAAAAAAGTAAAACCATGTAGTATTAACTTTGTCTGATGAGTTCAATCAAGTATCTATAATAAAACCACATAATTCACTTTACTCTGATAAGAGATAAGCCAAAATGAAAAATCTTAAGTGTTTAGGTTCACTCCATTTCAACAAACGAGCTGATAAAATTTAAGTTTAGTTGGGGTCAAACGTGTACTTTCTAGATTAAGTACTTAATTCTCCAGTAAATATAGATGACTTAAATAAAACTCTTATCACCCGGATTTCGTTGCACATCTCCACGTGACAAAAGTACAAACGATAAACAGATCGTATTAACGCACGCCATATCAGAAACTAATGTTGTGCTACTTGGTCATTGTCCAAACAATGATATAACATATCGCAGACAAAAAAGCGAGGCTGCAAGTTAAATTAACCATGAACTACACCTGGCATCGCATTTCACACATCTTTTTACCGCTTCATTTATTAATATTACATCAAATAAAAAATCCATATCTAGGTATAACCACTTAAAACTAATAGCCTCATATCACAATTAATCACTTAAAGTTAAAATAAAAGTCGTACAAACGTTATTAACGTTAACACCGGTTTAGAATCCTTCGGAGTTTACAGAGACCTGTCTTATTTGCCTCAAAGAAGGGCATTGTTTCGGCTTTCTTTACCCATCTTGATAGTTTAGGGTATTGTTTTTGGTCAATGGGGACCACAACATCAAGAGAAGTAATCGAAGGGATTAGACTTAAATCAGCGATACTTAATTCATCCCCAGCGATCCATAGATTGTTACCGTCGAAAAATTCTTCAACCAAGGAATAAATTTCATTGACCGCTTTTTCGTTGTCTTCGTATGGTATCGAGTTCTGGAAGGAACTAACACATAAAACTAGAAAATTACAGTGAGAATAGTACCAGAATCGTTTTGGTAAAGAAAGACACGACCCCTGAGTCAAATTGCAGTCGTTCGTCAATAATGGACCTTCTGGGGTTGTCTCTGGGGTACAGGGAGTCGTCTTTGCCGTATTTTCCGACCAAGAAGGCAATAATAGCATGGCTATCCCAAATGACGTAGCCACTGTCCTCCAACGTAGGGATGGAGAATTGTTGATTCAACTACAACAAAAATAGAATGTTTTCTCTATTTAAACCTAACAATAGTTTTGGTGGTTATTTAAAGACAATGGCTTCATTCATGGATGCGGAACAACCTGTTGGACCACCGCCACTACTCTGAATGATTTATGGTCGTTACCTTTTTGTCGCAAGAAACCTCTTTCAGCTCGAGGGTGAGTTCGAGGACCTTTGCTGTCAACACAACGGCTCTAGCTGAGGGGCATATTTCGCTCATGTACAACTTGGGGCGCATTTTGAACTGGGTATAAACAGAGCAGTTAGATGTTTTTGTTATTGCGATTCGTAGTGTGGCTGAACTGAGGAGAGGAGCGGTTTTTTGTTATCGTTGTCTGCGACCCATTTAGCGATAGGATTGAGTGATTTGACCTTATCGCATCATTGTGTGGCTTGGAGGAATTTTGAATGTTAGGCGGAAGGCCAAGAATTGTTCGGGATATATGCTGTCATAATTGTCAGAGTTTAAAAATTTGGCAAAGGACAAGACAGTTCCTGGGCGAAAAACTCAAAGATCTTAATAAATTCAAGATGAATACAAAGCGATTCTAAGGTGATTAACTTGGAAAAAATTTTAGAAATTCTATATTTCTATAGTGTCCAGACAGGAAAAGAATTTGGGATCAATTAAAAAAAAAGATTAGATATAAATTAAGTAACTTGTTAAAGGTCGTTCCTCATGTGCAACAACTGGGTTGACGATATTATTATATTGCCTCAATAGAGTATCTAATCACCAAGGAAGCATTTTTTTATCACAATGAATAATGTGTTAATTCGAAAGGGTGGCCATACAAATTTTAGCATTCGGTGGCAAAATTTTAAACTGTTTAACGTATTACACAATCCATTTGCTTGATTTTTCAAATGTTGGATCTCCTTATCCATCATTTCAAGAATCTGAATAGTAATAAAAGTAACTGTTATTGTTTTTTTTAATTCCAAATAATCTGCTTATCATCTGTTTGCTTTCTTGTTTCTTAATAACACATGATGCAGCAAGAATTAATTCTTGGAATAACAGCCATCTTCTACGTGCAGTTGTCCAGAGTTCTGGATTTCGAATTTGGACAAAGCGAGTAAAATCGTTTGAATAAAGTTTTGTCACTTGAAAGATTTTTTCAACTTGGAAGCGTTTGTAACATGCATAAAAACGAAAATATTCAGTGTTGAAATATTTAGTTATTTTTCGAAAAAACTTGCTGCACATTGTGATTTTCTAATTTATTAACCACACTGCTGTTGGCCATTCATCATCCAACATTAGCTATTGTTGAGGCGTAATAATAAAAAAAAACTTTCACAAAAACTTTTGATCTAAAAATACAAAAAACCTTCACCTTGTTGTTGTTTCAAAAACTTTGACTGCTTTGTTTCTCTTTTAGTGATAGAATTAAGTTGTCCTGGTAAACGTTAAGTAGTCTATCTGATTCTGTTTGATATCAAGTTGAAAAGATTGAGATCTTGACTGACTAATTATCTAATTAGTAATTTTGCATGTGATTAGTAAACTAGCATGTGATAAATGCTAGTTCATCACGAATAATTTTATATTTATCTAGATGTGTGAAACGCGTTTCTAATGTAATAAATATGACATGGAACCTTATATTTTATTTTTAGTTTTAAAGCGAAATTTTTCGTAATATAAATAGTCGACGAGGAAATCTAGTTTCTAATTAGAACGCAGCTGAATTTCATAATCTGTCAAATGGATCCCAAACGATCATGTAAAAAGCTGTACAAGATAGATTGCTTTAATTTAAATTAATAATTTCGTTAGTCAATTTTGGAAAATCCTCAAAAATTTATAATTGGACACGTGTATTAAATATCGCATGAAAAAAACTTGTGTAAATTGAATTATTTTTATTTAACCGTTGGATGACAACATTATACCCTTCCGTCTTATACTCGTAAATTATAAAAATATCTTTTGTAGAGGTGTTGAAACAATTTAAGCATCTTTTTATTGGTGTTGAGTGTGTGTTTAGTTTAGTGTTTAGATCCAAAAATATTGTTTCAGGAGCATTGTTTTGAGGTACCTACTTCTCTGTAGCATTAGAGATTAGATTATGTTAGGTTTCCTTCCACCACCTGCAGATTTGAATCGACCTTCCACACGATTGATATCAATCATTTCAGGGACGCGAACTTCCACATGATCTTAATTTACGTCAATAAGCGCTCGGAATCGTAAAAAACCTGGAATTTGTATGAAATAAAATTTATTTCGAGTTTTGGCTCACATCCTTCTGCCGAAACCCCCAACATTTATTTATGATTAATATTAACTATTTTTACTATCTCAGAAAAAAATTAGTGAAAGGACACCTGTCGGTGTTATGTAACTGAGCCAGGGCCCGTACTCAAAGTATTCTATTTATTTCACCTGCGACAAACTTAGGGAATTTTTTAAATTTTACCAAATCCTAGACAGGTGCTTGCTTCACTGCTACGTAAATAGCTTGCTCAATAAAATTTATGACGGACACGCATTTCACGGATTTCAGGATTCACATCCTGGACAGCGATTGCTTTAAGCCGGATTTTATCTAATTTAAAATATTAGGATATCTGCATCCTCGACCATGAAAAATTTTGCTTACATACCATCGGTGGACATAAAAAACTGGTACAAGCATGACAATTCTATAATCTATAAGTCAAAAATCACAAATCTATATCAGGTAAATTTGGCTTTTTGCAAACAAGGTTATAAAAATTGTGACATACTAATGACATCATGTCAGAAAAATTAACTTAAAGTTCAGTTCTGTGGTTCAGTTCTTTAATATTCTCTAAATTTACAAAGATTGGATCAGGACCGTCCTAATATATTTGGCGCCCCTGGGCTACTAACAACAATGCGCCCCTCATAAAAAATTCATAGGTGGGAAAATGGGGAGAGAGTAAACTTTTACGAAAACTAAAGAATCAATAATTCTTATATTACCAACAAAAAAATAAAAACGCAAAATTCACATAACATACATATTAGTGGGAGCAAAATTGCCGCCCCGAAATGCTGGCGCCCCTAGGCTATAGCCCATTTAGCCCTATGGTTAGGGTGGCCCTGGATTGGATAAGTAACACGATGATGAGTAACACAATTGATTTACCATCTATTTAGGTTCAAAGAGCTCCACCGGCTATCGTTGGATTCTTGAGAATTTTGGGCGTCAATGACAATTCAAAAGTTTGATACACAATGAGTAAATTTTGGATGTACCAATTTTTTATGTCCACCGATGATACCTTAATAATTATTAATAAGTGCATTTAGTTATGTTAATTTAATTAGTAAAGTTTTGAACAAACAATGAGAGGTTTTTTGAGAACTTTGTAAACATATTTAGTGCTCGAGTTGTGACCAACCGTTCCTTCTAATAAAAATCAGCATATAAGCTTTAGTTTTTACGCAAATATCTTGAATCAAGATGAGTTATCTATCACTGAGTAATTCCGGTTCTGTTAGTGTGTGATATTTTCCAATCCAATAAAGTGTAGAGATTTGGGGTATAATTATCTGCCTGTTAACTTATAACTCCACTCACCCTGTATAAAAATCCATTACGACAAAAAGTTATATTATCTGTTTCATAACTATAAAAACGTTAACGTCGCATTTTCTCTCAAAATTAGTTGTTATAAATTATTTGTGCACATCAAAAAATTAATAGCTAATGTAATTTATAGTTTCAATAACAGATCTAATCATTAATAACTATTTTACATTTTTATCAACCATATTTAAAAAAATAATTTGGTAAAATGCGACGTTGGCGTTTTTATAGTTTAGAAACGGCTAATGTATGACAGATAATTGCGTAATTCTTATTTGAAGGTATACTATACTTATTAGCTGTTTCAAAACTATAAAAACGCCAACGTCGCATTTTCTCTCAAAATTAGCTGTTATAAATTATTCATGCACTTCAAAAAAATAGTAGCCAATGTAATTTATACTTTCAATGAGGGATCTAATCATTAATAACTATTTTACAATTTTATCAATCTTATTTAAAAAAAAATTCGGTAAAATGCGACGTCGGCGTTTTTATAGTTATGAAACAACTTATAGATTCAGAAGAAGAATTACGCATCATAATAAGAAAGAAAAAGTTATACAGCGTGTACCAGAACTCGCTCCCCACAGGAAAGGTGCTAGTGGTAACAGCAATGGGGATGGCAAAAATGCAAAAAAATAGGTCTTTTATTCTTCGTTTGGGAGATACAGAGGTTTCAAAGTGACCAATCCCAGAAGCTCTCTCCTAGTTGTATTGCATACAGTAGATCCGTTACTAAGGAATGAAAAATAATTCAAGTGCCCACTTTTATTGTCCGTTCCAGATATTTTTGATTTCCTAGCAACGTGTTTTGTTCCCCTAGTCCTCCAGAGCAAGGTCTTTTGTAATTGGCTATTTTCAAACGTTCTTATCTCCCAAACGCAGAGAGTTAGAATTTTTTTGTAAAGGAACTTTTGCTTCAGAATTGCCTAAACTATACGCACCTTTCCGGTGGGGAGCTAGTTCTGGTACACGCTGTATGTTTTGTAGGCCAGTGTTATTTTAATCACTGTGCTTTTGATATTTATAACTGAGAGCCCGTACTCAAAAAAAAAATTATTTCACCTGTGACAAGATCAAGGATTTTTTTTTCAGATTTTTCAAAATCCTACATACTCGTAAATAGCGTGTTCAGTAATTTATTTCATCGGTTTCAGGATTCACATCCTGGACAAAGATTAGCTGGATTTTATTTTAAAATAAAAAATAATTAAAATATCATGGTACATTATGACAGCAAGGGTTTCATCATCTCTTTGAAGTGATCCAGACCCTCGCGATTTACGCCATAGTAGGGAAGAGCTTCCGAATCCTTCAGCCACCTGCTGATATTTCCATATCGAGACTTGTCCACAGGATATATAATGTTTAGGGTAGTAACATTGGCGATCAAGCTGAAGTCTGCAATAGTAACTGCATTACCAGTCACCCATTTGCTGTCCTTCAGGAAAGTGTTCAAATGCTCGTATCCGTGTTCTAGTCCTTCGATTTGGTCCTCGGTTAAGGCTTTGCGCCCCTTGTATTTCACCCCTCTCTATTAAATTAAAATTAAATAGCAAGTCGTGTTTTTTTCCCTGGAAGGAACTCACAGCAATGTTCCTGAGCCAGCTGAAAATTAGCCCACTGTCAAAATGCATTCTTTGGTCTACCATGGCTCTTTTGGCCAGATCTTTAGGGTATAGGGAGTCATCTTTCCCGTATTTCGCTACTAGGTAAGCATTAATGGCATGACTGTCCCAAATGATAACACCATCGTCTTCTAGAGTGGGTATAGTGTGTTGCGGGTTCAGCTAAAATAAATTTGGCATTGAGTTGTGACTTGGCAGAAACGGTGAACCAACCTTAAGAAAATTTCCGGTTAGGTGTTCTTGTTTCGACAGATCGACGATCTTGTGTTGAAGTTTCAGTCCTAAAGCAGCGGCTGTCAACAATACTGACCTTACAGGTCCTGAGAAGTGCTGCATGTAAAGAATGGGCGCCATGGCTAAGGAAGAACTGAAGCACCTAGTCACGGCCATGACGGAGATAAAAATATTGGTGCGATTACGAAACCGAGATAATTTTGTATTTCGAAAGATTTATTTCGTGCAAATCGAAAAAGCTGGTAATGAACCAATTTCATATAATTTTCGATCCGATCAAGTGAAATATAAATAAGTTAATCGCTTCGGAACATCATCTTTGGCGGAAAAGCAAGCACATATTAATAAACCCGTACATCTGTTGTTTACTTTTTAACCTGAAATAGATTCGCAAACATAAAAATAATTTGAAGAATTTACATGTTCGACTGAGTCACGGTGGAGGCGGGCGACGTTTCGAATGTAACAAGTGACAACTTCAGGTATAACGCGCTCCAGTGCCAATTAACAAATATATCGACGCGCGTGTTTCCCATCGGCAAAATCAATAAATTCACGACCACTTACGCGAGCATTTATTACAATTTAATGCGACAAATCAATTTACAAATGTTTTATTTCGTGTCAATATAAATTTTTATTTCAAATTTCGCTCAATAAGAAACTTGATTTCATCACATCCCTTTTGGTTCAGGTGGTAATAAGGCAATTTCTCGCACCGTTTGATCCAAGAAACGATATTTGGGTACGTTTTTGCATCAATCGGAACCACAACATCCATTGTGGTAATCGAAGAAACGATGCTAAAGTCGGCTATAGTGACCGATTTTCCGGCAACCCAATCGTTACCGTCTAAAAACTTCTCCAAAAAATTGTAACCTTCCTTGACTGCTTCTTTTTGTGCTGAAGAAACAGTCTTTACCCCTTGGTAAATGACAGGGCGCTTAAAATTTTAATCGTACATCACATCGAAAAACAACTCGCTAACACCTACAATTATGTCCATCGTCCTTGGAAAAAGAATTCCATTTTCGAAATGCAACCTTTGGGTGACTATGGCCCGCGCTTGCAAGTCTTTGGGATAGAGAGAATCGTCTTTGCCATGTTTATCTACCAGATAGGCCATAATGGCATGACTGTCCCATAACGTAAAACCATCTTCTTCGACTAATGTAGGAACAGAGTGTTGGGGATTCAACTAGAATTTGTGGGCGCAGAACTGGTTGTATAATATCGTTTTAGATAATTACGGAATTTTTGCCTCACCTTTGTATAACTTGACGAAAATTGCGCTTTGTCCAATAGATTTACTTCAACCAGATCGACTTCAAGGTTCAACGCCTTTATTGTCATTAAAGTTGCCCGAACTGGTTGGCTGTATGAAATCATATACAGTTTTGGAGCCATGTTTACTGTGTGAAGTATTGATGATAACTGAATTGAGGAGACATAAAGTTTGATTTATCCTTGGTTTATTATTTTTCAAGCGTGCTCGCATAATACAAAATAAAAATATAAAAAATAAAATAATCCTATAATGAGTATGTATTATCACAAAATTTATGTTAGTCAGTTGAAATGAAGACACTTGGTTAATTGGTCAGAGTCGGACTTTTTCAGTAATTGATCACTTTTTTGTCAGTTTGCTTTCGACAGTTTCCCTGGACATTTCCAGCCCTTTCCTGTTCGCTTCATACTCTCCCAATGATTCCATTTTCTTCATCCACGTTTTCACTTTAGGAAATATGTCCTCCTCGACACTTACAAACAAGTCCAGCGTACTAATTGTGCTAATTAAACTATAATCAGCCACTGTTACGTGACTACCAGCTACCCATTTTTTTCCATCAAGGAATTTTTCTAAAAAGGCGTAAACCTCGTGGGCCAATTTCACATCGTCAGGTTCTATACTTGTTTTTCCTTTACGCAATATTGGGCCCTAGAAGGACGAATTTTTACTAGAAAAAAAAAGGTGTGTAAAATTATCAAATACCGCTATTTGAAGCATTCTTGGGAAAGCTATCCCGGACTCGAAATGCAGTCTTTGGTCAACGATAGCACGTTTGAGGAGTTCTTTGGGATAAAGGGATTCCTTGTGTTGGCCATATTTTGATACAAGGTATGTCATAATCGCGTGGCTGTCCCAAATAACGGAACCGTCCTCTTCAACCAGAGTCGGTACAGTGTGTTGAGGATTGATCTAAACAGTTAAAATTTAATTTTAGCTAGTTTTTAAAAATCCAACTAAATACCTTTAGAAATTCCGGTTTCAGATGCTCACCTTCGGTCAAGTTCAGTTCTTTGAGTTCTAATTCAATTCCAATGGCCTTTGCTGTAATCAAAACAGCTCGAACCGGCGGACTAGGGTACACCATATACAAAGTTGGGGCCATTTCACTCTGCTAACATTGAAACTAAGTGTTGTAATGAGACTAGGCTTAGATCATCATCATCAAGGATGACTGTTTGTGTACGTTCACACCTGTCACGTGATACCATTGTTTTGACTTAAGTCAAGGAGGAAGAGACATCTGTTGATGTATTACATAATGAAATGGTAATTGGGACAATGTTAATTGCCTTCAGTGAGTTCAGTGGCGTATCAACTTAAAATTACACACAAAAGGATTTTTCGTCTTGTTCTTATCTTATTTTATAAGGGACGATTGTTATTTTTTTTTAAATGACCCATAACAAAAATATGAATTTTATGCGTCACTTTAAACTCACACTGTGCAGTACATTTTAAGTGAGTGATGCGATTGTTGCACTCGAGGACTAAGAGACACTTACGTATTGATACATTAATTAGTACCTGCATATGAAAACAATGTTGACAATTAGTAATAATTCGATTCTGTTGTGTGCAGATAACTTTGAGCTGTAGTCTTTAAAATTATTTTTTGAAAAACATCTTATCACCCAAGTTGAGAATAATCAAAGTCTCATGACTTCTTAAGCCTTCTAAGTACCTATATCAACTCCATGAATGAACCTTCTTAACCTTACGCAATCAAAGTGACTTGGAAAAAATGCTGCCGCTTTATTCCCACTCTTAATCACACTAATAAATATGTTGATATTTTGACAAGTCAACAGTTAGTCAGTGAATTTTGAGCAACAGACACACAATGGCTCCAACTCTGCATTTAATTTACGGTAGTCCTCCTGTAAGAGCTGTTTTGATGACGGCTAAAGCCATCGGGTTAACATTAAAAGAAAATGAAATTAACTTTTTTGGTGGCGACCATATGAAGCCGGAGTTTTTGAAGGTGAGACTATTTTTTTACCAACTTTCCATAATAAAGTAGGTGTTTTTCGTTAGCTCAATCCTCAACACACTGTGCCAACACTTGTTGATGATGATGGTTTTGCAATTTGGGACAGCCATGCGATTATCACTTACTTGGTTTCAAAATATGCCAAAAATGATGCTTTGTACCCTCAAGATGTAAAAAAGAGGGCAGTGGTAGACCAAAGGTTGCATTTTGAGTCGGGAACTGTCTTTGCCCGGCTGTTGCGAATCACTGTGAGTATGTAATATTGCAAACGTAATTCTTTACTGTTATCGATACATATAGAGGCCGATACTTTTCGAGGGGAAGACCACGATAGATCCAAAAGATAGAGACAATATTTTGGAAGCGTACGGATTTTTGGATGTTTTTCTAAATGGGAAGCAATGGGTTGCTGGTGATTTTATCAGCGTGGCTGACTACAGTTTAGTGTCTTCTATCAGCAGTTTGAATGTACTAATTCCCATTGATGCGCAAAAATATCCGAATGTGGTTGCATGGTTGAAAAGAATGGAAGCACGACCGGAATATGCCGCCAATGTAAAAGGGTTAGAAGCTTTTGCTACTTTGTTTAAAAGTAAATTGTCAATGACATAATTTTCTGAATAAAATGATATGAAATGCTCTTAAAGGTGTATTATTTGTAGTTCTTTAGTACCTTTACCCTAACTATTTGATGATTGGACTCGGGGTTTGCTATTCCTATTATAATTGTATGTTACAACATTGAGTTTATTAGGGTACCCTAATGGTTATAATTATAATTAAGAGATGTGTATCTAAAATAGCATTTACATGTTCCTATCAACAGCAACACTTCCATTGACGATTGCGTAATCAACATCAAGCAAGAATCTTCTTATTATGATTTTTATTATTCTTAATTATGTCCATTGCCATCAATGATTTTTTTCAAACTGCAGTTTGAATTTAGAGACATAAAATGTAAGAAAAAACAAATGTTTTTCTTCTTTTATCTTTGTAATACGTTTGTACAGTCATTGGGAAAGTCATGAGATTATTATCAGGTATCAGTGTTATCACACATTTGTTCAGGGCATGATAAAACTGAATATGAACTTTTTTTTTGGTATTTGTCATTTATGGATAAAATTTTATATTCCATTCGTTTTGTGTCTTATTTTCTAAAGACATACAAAGAAGGGTATCTACTCGACCTCAAACTCTCATGTCTACTCTAAATAGAAACTTTTTCTAAAATGTAAGCTTCCAAAATATTGTCCTCATCCTTTAGGTCGCAGTTGGACAAAAAGGTAAAACCAGGATTTTTTTTTCATATCAACATGATCTGTTTAAGTAAGTGATACGGACTAAAGTAACAAAAGTCAGCCGCTTACCTTATCATAATACCCAATAATCTCCAGTTTTTCATAACACATTCATTAGAACAAATTGTATGATACTACGAGTATCATTGATTTTTTAACGAACTTTAAAATGGCTCCCACTTTATACCTTCTGCATGCAAGTCCTCCAGTTCGGGCTGTTCTAATGACTACTAAAGCTATCGGATTGACAATAACTGAAAAAGAAGTAAACTTCGGTGCTAATGAAAATCTCAGTCCCGAATATCTGAAGGTAAGATTACACATTTAGGTTACTCGTAATTAGGAGGTACAATTTTTTTTTCCTAGATGAACCCCCAGCACACCGTTCCAACACTTGTTGACGATGATGGGTTTACAATTTGGGATAGTCATGCAATAATCACATATTTAGTGTCAAAATATGCAAAAGACGATGCGCTATATCCCAAAGATTTAAAGAAGCGTGCGGTAGTTGACCAACGTTTGCATTTTGAATCAGGGGTTGTTTTTCCTCGATTAGCGGCAATTTCAGTAAATTACTGAATTTTAACATTAGATACTCTTTTCACTATTACTCTTCAGTGGCCGATTATCCGTGATGGTAAAAAATCAGTAACGCAACAAGAGAAGGATGGCATTTGTGAGGCTTATGGGTTTTTGGAAAGTTTTCTAGAAGGGCATCAATGGGTTGCCGGTGACTTTATCAGTGTAGCTGATTACAGTTTGGTTTCTATTATAAGTAGTTTGAATTATATTTTGGTGCCCATTGATGCTTCGAAGTATCCTAACGTGGACGCGTGGTTAAAAAGGATGGAAGGTCGGCCAGAGTATGCTGCCAATTTGAAAGGATTGGAAGACTACAGCATAATACTAAAAACCAGAATGGCTAGTGTATAAGTATATAATTATAAAATGCAAAGTGACATAATTTTTTAAATAAACAACGAAAACAATTATCGGTTGTAGTTTCTATTTTGGTATTCAGTCCAGTAACTGTATTAATTGGAATTAATTGAAATATTATCTAATATTTCGTAACAGTACAAGTTTAATTTGATTTTACATTTGATCTCTCGTTATTAATCGAAAAAAACTTGTCTATAATCTACAATTAGATGATGCTAAGTATATAATTATAAAATGCAAAGTGACATAATTTTTTAAATAAACAACGAAAACAATTATCGGTTGTAGTTTCTATTTTGGTATTCAGTCCAGTAACTGTATTAATTGGAAATGCATTATCTAATATTTCGTAACAGTACAAGTTTAATTTGATTTTACATTTGATCTCTCGTTATTAATCGAAAAAAACTTGTCTATAATCTACAATTAGATGATGCTGCATAAATAAAAGTCAACTAACCGCTATTTATCTCAATTATGATACGTCATAATCACTAGTAAGCAATCTACTATAAATATACAGTTACCAGAGGGAGTTCTGTCTCTGTGTGTGTGTTTGTTTTCGAACTACTCAGACAATTACGAAATGGCTCCAACAGTTTATCTCATCTATGCAAGTCCTCCAGTTCGGGCTGTTTTAATGACTGCCAAAGCCATTGGATTGACTTTAACAGAAAAAGAAGTGAATTTGTTTGCTGGCGACCACCTCAAACCCGAATACCTTAAGGTAGGAACTAGGAACTTAACTCAGAATTAAAAAAAAATATAATGGGTGTTTTCTAGTTGAACCCTCAACACACCGTTCCAACACTTGTTGACGACGATGGATTTACAATTTGGGACAGTCATGCAATAATCACATATTTAGTGGCAAAATACGCCAAAAACGATGCTCTGTATCCCAAAGATTTGAAGAAGCGAGCGGTGGTTGATCAACGTTTGCATTTTGAATCAGGGTTTGTTTTCCCTCGATTAGCGGCAATTTCAGTAAGTCGCTACGTTGTAAAAATCGTATTGACTCATCTATTATTTTTCAGCGCCCAATTTTCTTTGAGGGTAAGAAGACAATAAACCAACAAGACAAGGAGAGTATTTGTGAGGCGTATGGATTTTTGGAAACATTCCTAAACGGACATCAATGGGTTGCTGGCGATTTTATCAGCGTGGCTGACTACAGTTTAGTTTCAATTATTAGTAGTTTGAATTATATTATGGTCCCCATTGATGCGGGGAAATATCCTAATTTGCATGCATGGTTAAAAAGGATGGAAGGTCGGCCGGAATATGCAGCCAATGTGAAAGGATTGGAAGAATACAGCATATTATTAAAAAGCAAAATAGCTAGTGCTTGATGATTAAAAATTAATCAATGTGTTATTGATTTTGCGATACCCTGTCGAATTTCGCCCCCAAAATTGTATGGTAAAAACAACACGACAACTTTCAATGAAATTATTGGTTATTTTAAGTCTTATTTATTGTACGAGTACTAAACTCTAAGGATGTAAGCGAAATAAGTACATTAACTTTAACCAGTGGTAGAACTCATCAAGACAAACACTTTTTCTATGTAGCATTTTTCCAAAATCGCATTTTTTAAAATCATTTTTCCCCCTACAAATTGACGAGCCTTTTATGAAATGCTCCAACAAAGAAAAGTAACAAAAAATAATAGCTGCAACCAAGGTAACCGTTTCAAACGCTAATCTTGTCGACTAGGTAACTTTGCTTCCAGTGGCGTGTAAGAAAATTGTGCAAGATTTTAAAATAATTTTAACTCAAAAACTAAAACATTTTGAAAAAAAAGTTATTAGGAAAAATTGTTTGTCTTGACGAGTTCTATTACCAGTTAAAATTAATGTACTTGTTTCATTTACAGCCTGTATGGTTAGCGTTACTATGTTTGAGGTTTAAATTTATCTCTCTGTTAAAAATTTTCCAGAAACTGGGCCTAACTAAGAAACTAAGTATATTTTAGAAATACTATACGGAGTATAAGAGTACAGCAAATAACATGTGGCTTTTATTGATTTAATGCCTAATCCTTCTCAAATGTGTAAACTTTTCAATGTTATTCTAAAACAAAATACTTAAATTCTAAATATATAAATAATTCTTTGTTATCTAAGATGTTTACAATTGCGTTATCTCATATATTGCTTCAAAACTTCTACCTACTAAACCACATACATGTTTGGTATTTCTTATTTTCTTAAAGTCCCCTCTAACCGGTGTTTTATTATTATAATTAAATTATTGAGCATCATCTGATGTTGCATAAATAAAAGTCAAGTAACGGTTACTTATCTCAATCATGACGTGTCAAACAGTCAAACACTAGAAGTTGTTCATAATAGTATCTACCTCGGTATCTACTATAAATACAGTAGAGGGAATTAACTGTTTAGCGTTTCATAACAGTCAGAACCAAACGCGATATGGCTCCAACAGTTTACCTTGCCTATGCAAGTCCTCCCGTTCGTGCTGTTTTAATAACTGCTAAAGCCATCGGATTGGCTGTAACAGAAAAAGAAGTGAATTTGTTTTCTGGTGATCATCTCAAACCCGAATTCCTCAAGGTAATGAAGACTTAAAAGAGGTGAACATCTCTCTTAAAATTTAGTTTTCTAGTTGAACCCTCAACACACCGTTCCAACACTTGTTGACGATGATGGCTTTACAATTTGGGATAGTCATGCAATAATCACATATTTAGTGTCCAAATATGCAAAAAACGACGCTTTATATCCCAAAGATTTGAAAAAACGTGCGGTGGTTGATCAACGTTTGCATTTCGAATCGGGAGTTGTTACCCCTCGGCTAGGGGCAATTTTAGTAAGTCATTAAATTACCAGCTAATTTATAAATAATTATGTTAATTCAACTATTATCTTTCAGCTCCCAGTTTACTTTGAAGGTAAGAAGACAATAAACCAGCAAGATAAGGAGAGCGTTTGTGAGGCTTATGGATTTTTGGAAACTTTTCTAAGCGGACATCAATGGGTTGCTGGTGATTTTATCAGTGTGGCTGATTACAGTTTAGTCTCAGTTATAAGTAGTTTGCATTATATTTTGGTGCCTATGGACGCGGTAAAGTATCCTAATTTGCTTGCGTGGTTAAAAAGGATGGAAGGCCGGCCGGAATATTCAGCCAATGTAAAAGGATTGGAAGACTACACCAACTTATTAAAAAGCAAAATGGCTATTGCATGACGATTTAACTTGTTGAATTTTTGTTTCAAACTGAATCATAATAAAAACGTTTTTATGTAAATACTTATCTATTGACGAAATTGTATGGAATAAATATACTTACAACAAACCCTCAGTCTTTAGTTGATGTTTCTGTGATAACGTTTTAGTTACAAACAACCTCCATATGACATTTAATGATCTACATATTCTCGTAATTGCAAATCCTTGTCGAGTAAAAGTAAAATAATACTCGAACATCAACATGATGTTCCGCTAATTCAGTCAAAATGGCCCCAACCCTGTACATGTTTCAAGCAAGCTCCAATGTTCGAGCTGTCCTGATTACAGCCAGAGCGATTGATTTAAAATTCAACGAAAAGGAAATTGATTTCTTGCATCAAGACCACTTAAAACCGGAGTATCTTCAAGTAAGTAGAATTGAACGCAAATTCAGAAATAAATTTTGTTGTTAGTTGAACCCACAACATACAATTCCAACTCTTGTCGACGATGGTTTTATACTTTGGGACAGTCATGCCATCATGATTTATCTAGTTTCAAAATTTGGCAAAAATGACGTTCTTTATCCCAAAGACTTGAAAAAACGGGCGATTATCCACCAAAGACTTTATTTCGAGTCGGGCGTTTTAGCAGTTCAAATGAGAAATTTTGCTGTGAGTTAATTAATTAATCATCAGTGTTTTATCACACACACATACATAAATAGTTTGCAATTCTTTACGAAGACAAAACCACGATAGACCAGAAGGATAAGGAAGCTATTCTTGAGAGTTACGGAATTATGGAAACTTTTTTAGAAGGGAAAGACTGGATGGCTGGTGATTCTGTTACTATTGCTGACTACAGTTTAATTGCAACTGTTAGTACCCTCAACGCTTTTGTGTCAATTGATACGAAAAAGTATCAAAAATTGTCAAAGTGGGTGCAACGGTGCGAAACCCTTCCAGAGTATCAGGTTAACAGGAAAGGATTAATGGAGGTTTACGACATACTGAAAAATAAATTGTCAATAGCTTAAGTATTTTTGCTGCACCAAAAATTTCAAATTAAAATATACTGCTTATGTAACTTTTACATATTCATTCTTTGCTGAACTTTGATTAAGGTCAGAATGTGTGCAAAAGTTAATAAATATTATGAATGTTTAATAAAGAATTATTTAAACTGTAGTTGTCCAAGCGACTAAATCATGGCTCCTACTTTATACATGATTCAAGCGAGCCCTCCAGTAAGAGCAGTTTTGATTACGGCGAAAGCCATTGGTCTTGATTTAAACCAAAAAGACATCAACTTTTTTGAAGATGAACACTTAAAACCACATTTTCTTAAAGTAAGTAACAAAATGTTTGAACATTTGCTCACCTAATCTCAGTTGAACCCTCAACACACTATCCCCACGTTAGAAGATGAGGATGGTTTCGCAGTTTGGGACAGTCATGCAATTATGACATATCTCGTTTCAAAATATGCAAAGGACGACTCTGTTTATCCCCAAGATATTAAAAAGCGAGCGGTTGTAAACCAGCGACTGTTCTTTGAATCCGGCGTGATATTTTTCCATATGAGGAATATCGCTGTTTGTATATTCGCCTAAATAATATTTTTAAACAGTTCTAGTAATTTTAGCGATCGCTTCTTGTTCATTGCCAAACCTTTATAAACGAAGATGATAAGGATGGTATGATTGAAGGTTTTGGTTTATTGGAAAAGCTTCTGGAAGGGAAAAAATGGGCTGCTGGTGATTTTGTCAGTCTTGCTGACTATAGCTTAATTTCTTCCGTTGGTACTGCTGCAACTATTATACCAGTTGATTCGGAGGAATATCCGAATTTGACAGGTTGGATGAAGAGGTGTGAGGAATTGCCAGAGTATGCAGCAAATGCGGAAGGTTTAAAAGAAGCAGCCGAACTGCTCAAAATTAGATTGACCAGAAAACCTAAATTTTAGAATAAGAAATCAGTAATGTAATGAATTGATTAAAATATTTCTTTCCACGTACATGTTTTTCACTTGGTGTAATTTTCAGCAATTTATGACGACAAAAACAAACAGACAGAAGTGACAGTTTTATTGATCAGTTTTAATTCAAGAGACAATTACTTTATGTAAGAACGGAACCAATCATTTTTTAACCAACTTGCTGTTAATCATATCTGACATTTCTTGCACTCCTCTGCGATTGGCCTCGTATTCCGGTAGTTCCTCACATTTTTTCAGCCAAGCCATAACTCCAGGGTATTTTTCAGGATCGATCGGAATCACATTGTTTAGTGTACTTATCGATGAAAGAAGACTATAGTCTGCAATGCTTTTAAAATCACCAGCAACCCATTTTTTTCCTTCCAGAAATTGGTCCAAGAACGCGTAACTTTCGATAACACCTTTTTGATTTTTCTCTTCAATGAAATCTTGCCCTCCGATAACAATAGGTCTCTATAATCAATGTTTTACTAATTGTAGCACTACAAAAGTGGAACTCACGTACTGCAATCCTTCTCAAAAGTGCGAATACGACGCCTGATTCGAAGTGAAGTCTTTGGTCAATAACTGCCCGTTTTTTGATATCCTTGGGATAAAGTGCGTCGTCTTTAGCATATTTGGACACCAAGTAGATCATGATAGCATGACTGTCCCAAATTATAAAACCATCATCGTCTACAAGTGTAGGAATTGTATGTTGAGGGTTCATCTAAAATTTTTCAGTGAGAATTTGTCCAAGAATGGCTCAGGAAGACTTACTTTCACATATTCGGGTTTTAAATGTTCCTCATTCATGAAATCAACTTCTTTCAGATTAAGTTCAAGTCCGATGGCTTTGGCCGTCATCATGACAGCTCTTGCCGGAGGACTTGCATAAAGCATGTGCAACGTAGGTGCCATGATGTTGACCACTTTGCACACAATGAAAAACTGATTCGATAACTTTATTAGGTTGAGTCCGCCGGTTGAGTTTATCGTTTCCTCTGGTATTTGCGATGCAGATTATAATTAATTGCAGCATTGTAAGCAAATCATGTGATATATTAATCACTTCGTTGAAAAGGTATTGGAATTTTAATAATCATTTCAAAAAATGTGATTGAAGAATGACTTTATTATTATTACTTTAGTTACATTGAATTCTATTAATATTTCTTTCGGAATGACATATTTAACCTAGCGTTAAGCATTGCAGCACCTTCTTCTTGCCCTTTACGAGTGACTTCATATTCAGGAAGCCCTTTACATTTTTTAAACCAAGCAATTAGCTTTGGGTATTCTTCGGGATCAATTGGTATCACGTTATTAGCACTAGCGATAGACGAAACTAGACTATAATCAGCAATGGTAAGTGAATTACCCGCCATCCATTCACTATTTTCTAGAAATTTTTCCAAAACGTCTAAACTTTCAAGTAGAGGTTCCTTCTCTTTAGGATCAATGAAATTTTTACCGTCTAGAAGAATTGAACACTGAAAATATATTTCTAAGTTTGTTATCACGACCTGGCAAAGTATTTATACTAACAGCAATATTTTTCATATGAAAGAATATAACACTAGATTCGAAAAACAACCTTTGATTAACAATGGCTCGTTTTTTGATATCTTCTGGGTAGAGCGAGTCGTTTTTCGCATATTTAGCTACCAGATAAGCCATAATTGCATGGCTGTCCCAAAATACACATCCGTCCTCTTCAACAAGGGTTGGAATAGTGTGTTGTGGGTTTATCTTGCAATGGAAAAAATCAGTGAATAATTAACTGCAAAGTTGTAATCACTTACTTTGCAAAATTCCTTCTTCACATTATCGTCTCGAAAGAAGTAAATACCTTTTTCTATGAAATCCACTCCGAGGGCTTTAGCTGTCATAACCACAGCTCTGCAAGGAGGACTTGCAGGAAGCATGTACAACGTAGGTGCCATGATAATGAACTGTTTAAAACAATTGGCATTAACTTTATTTAAATACGTATATTTTGTTTTATTCATGGAAGAGCAAACCGTGCTTATTTTAATTCGAATTTTAATTTTATCGCAATTTATTTTTTCATATGTGGTTCAATCATTAATTCATTACTAAAAGAGACGAGATTTTTTTTCATATACGTCTTACGAAACAGTAAACTGAAGAAAATGTAATATTTAGCATTTTCCAACAATGTGGAGAATTATTATTTATTACACAATTACAAATGAGTTATTTGAACTTAAACTAGTTAAAAGGTTTGCGAATAATAAGTAGAAATATATACTCGTATTATACAGGGTCGCTAAAAAGTATGGATGCAGTTAAATATTTTTAAAACTATTCATCAAAACTTATTGAAATTTGGTATAAGCTTAAAAGTATATAAATTCTATCGTTTTAGATGTTTATCAAATTCCTGTCTTCTTTTGTTCCGAGAATACAAGGCTAACTTGATCTTTTTTAAATGACAATAAGGGTAAAAATTAATATTTTTAAAAAGAGCATTTTTTTTTTGAATTCTATGGTGTAACACATGCATACCTCATTTTAATCGAAACTTAAAAAAAATTATCGAACTAATAAAATTTTCAAAAATGTTAAATGTTATTAGCCTTGGAAATGTTGACTTTATCTATCGTTAGCTCTTTGCCGCTTGAACTTTGACCAAAAAATAAGTAAAAGTTAATAATAATTGTTAAAATATCACTTTTAACTGAAAAAGAACACATTTTACTAAAAAAAAAAGCAAAACACAAAATACATGTTTTTTATGCTACAAAAGATGTTGCTTAAAATGATTTCCATTGACTTCTTGGCTTTTTGTCGCCATGATCAACCATCATGAGAATTTCTGTACCCTCAGTTTCACTTAAATGTACCATTTTTACACTAATTTATTGCACACAAGTTTAATTTTTGGCTAATATACAAGTGACAGATTGCTAATGACAGTATTTACAAAGCTATCTTAGTTTTACTTTTGCAGAAATCCAGAATAAAATTTTTGAATTTGTTTTTGTCTTTTAATGAACATAAAGGTAGGAATATGTTACATCACTAAATTCAGAAAAAATACTCTTAAAAGTTATTAATTTTAACCCTTCGTGTCATTTAAAAAAAATCAGGTTACCCTTGTATTTTCCAAAACAAATGACGGTAGAATTGAAAAAACTCTCAGATGATAAAATTTAAGCGCATTTAACTGTGCCCCAAATTTCAACGTGCTCTGTTAAATCGTTCTGAAAATATTTAGCTGTATCCATACTTTTTAGCGATCCTGTATAACCTTGCGTAGAAACAGTTCGCTATTGAACTGTATTATGTGCAAATTATTATTATTATTATTTTGAGTATGAATGGAAATATTCGATAGTATTTATCATTTTGTAGCGTATGTGACTGTGTAATAAAAAGTAATTAAGAAATAAAGTACACAAAGACAAATAACACATTTTACATTCTGCTGTATCATTCACAACAATTATAGCAGTAAATTCTGCATCACAAGATCTACTTGAACCAATGTTCAAGTGTACTATTTATATCGCACAACAAATTGTTAAGAAGGTGAATCACCTATCTATCAATAACAACTCCATGTTATTTTCTGACATTGCGTTAAGAAAGCAGTGTAACATTTTCCGTCCCTTTTAAGGAATTTATCATCCCTCCCAATTCGTTTTACATCGAAACAAATTTCGTTTCGATAAAATTAGATTTTTATACCCACTAGGAGAAACGTTTCATGTTTCTGCTTTGAGAGTAATCTCTCCAGACTCAACTATATCATCAAGGAAACACAGAAACACATTTTCACTGTAAATGCGAGATTAGTTCATTAAGCGCGTGTATACTTGTTCATCACACACCATTTTCATTATATTTCATATCAAGGGAACTGGTGCTTGGGGTTGCGTGAAATTCTTGTTTAATTATGGTTTGCGGCACGAATGCGAAGGCCTTTATGATAAAATATGTTGTTGGGCCTAACCCAACGAAATTGGTAGAAATTTGAGCAGATCTGTTATTAAAATTTAACCCCAATAGTTGTATGTATTAAGAAAGTAGGATTACACTGCAAAAACGAATTATAAATGAGAAAACGGAACATGTAATCGGAAAATCTGAGTTATTCAGAAATTCAGGTATTTGTATAAGGATTTTATTTACTTTAGGTACACCCTACATTTGACTATTTTCTTCGAATTTGAATACGTGTATATTTTATTTTATTTTGTTATATTTTTATGTTGAAAAGTAATTTTTATTCGTACTGCGAAGGTGAAGTTGCATAGGTGCATTTTTATTTGTTTACGAATTTATAATCCGTGTAATTTTCAGAGAATTATTTGTACTATTGTTTAATTAAATTAATGTCATGAATGTCATGATTATAGGCGAACAAAGAACTTTTGTTGAAGTTGAAGCTCTTTTGAAACAAAACAAGCTCTTTGCAGTTGTTTGGAAACTTGCGTAAAATTCTGAATTATTCTGACAAAAAAGGGATTTTCAAAAGATAATGAATCCAACATGTGAAAGTTTGCTAACGTAGTTACGACGGAAATGAGATAGTCACACAAGGTCAAGAGAAACCGCCGGAGGAAAAAAGCAAGTGATTTTGGTAAACCAACAACACGCATTAACTTAGTTCAACGTTTATTAGAAAAAATATAATTAGAATAAATAATTACTTAAGTTTACTTTTAATCATGGCTTCGAACATGCCCAACCCTTTCTTGCTCACTTCAACTTCGGGCAAAGCTTCGACTTTTTTGTACCAAGCTGCTACTTTAGGGTACTTTTGGCCATCGATCGGTACCAAAACATTCATAGCACTAATAGTGGCATACAAGTTGTAATCAGCAATGGTCACACAATCGCCAGCAATCCATTGCTTGCCCTCAAGGAATGCTTCAATAAATCCGTAAACTCTGTTGAGTTCTTCCTGATCTTTATCATCGATTGTGGTTTTGCCAGCGCGAAGAATCGCACCCTATATATCAATACCTTATTATAATTGAAAAATTATTGATTAGTATTGACTTACTATAATTTTTAAACCGGTGGCAAACGCAACGCCGTTATTGAAGTGGAGTCTTTGGTCCACAAGTGCCCTCTTCTTCAGGTCTTTAGGGTAGAGGGAATCGTTTTTGCCATATTTCGAGACAAGGTAAGGGTTAATGGCGTTGCTGTCCCAAAGAGTGAAACCGTCGTCTTCAACAATGGTCGGTACAGTGTGTTGGGGATTGATCTATTTTTTCACTGAATTAATTTTTTTCGTGATTAAATTTTGAATCACTTACCTTAAGATATTCAGGTTTTAGATGTTCGCCTTGCAAAAAGTCTAAAGGTTTTTCTTTCAGCTCTATTCCTAGAGCTTTTGCAGTAATTTGTACGGCACGTACCGCTGGGCTTGGAGCGACCATGTACAAAGTGATAGCCATGGTTGTGGTTCTAACGAGTCACACCGGAATACTAGTTGTATCTCGCGTTGTCCCTCTAGTTTTATTGATTCAGATAACCATATCTTTACGTGAATCACAAATGAGTTGGCAAAAATGGTTCACGTTGAAGTGTTGTATCACTTGTATAATCTGAAAGTCCACTTCGAGAAAGTTCCAAAATTTACTCTGTTTCATTTGGAAAAAAAAGATGGGGACATTTCCGTTGGTTTTGAGGTAGACGGAATTTCCAATTGAATGGATTTTAACCAAAATGTGAATCTTTGCTAATTTTCGGAATTTATTGAAATGAAATTTTGCTCGAAGTAAATGTTTCAAGGGCATGGAACATAAATGGGCCGATGGGTGTAGCTCGTAACACAACCTTGATTCACTTAGTACGTGGAAGATAATTATTTATTTAAAGTTAACGTCAGAATTCGATTGAATGATTATTTTATTAATGAATTTACGATGTGAAATAGTTAACAGATCGTAATAATTTGCTCTTTTGATAAAGAGATCAAAATAATGCTGGTCAATAACATAAAACAATGTTTTTTTGTTCTTTAATCGTTAAAGAAGTACAGACATCATTGTCTTCCCATCCATCCAAAAAAATGCCTCTTCTTGAGTTTGAGTAAAAAAAAGGAAACACTTCTTATGAGACTTTAAGGACCACTCAAATTGGATTTTCCGTCTTAAAAAGAAGAACAAATCATATCATTACGTCAAATGTGTAGCTCAATTAGGAACGCCGGAAATCGCAATCAAAGTGAAGATTTGTCCCATAAGAAAAGCATTGTGACGGCTTTTCGGTATGTATACAATTACAAAGAGCTTGCATATCTTGGAGATTTACAACATGCGGAATAACTACAATTGCTGGATTGGGGTTCAGGTATAGATAAAAGACACTTTTATGGATATAGGGATTTAAGCTGACAGAAGTTAATATCTCCAATAATAGGAATAATTTAAATTCATTCGCGATTTCTGGCGTTCCTAATCAAGGTACGCGTTTGGCGCAATGATATGAATTGTTCAGCTTTTTGAAGCGCATCGATTAATATAAAATTATCCAATTTGAGTGGTCCTTAATTTCCCATAAGAAGTGTGCCAGAGTGGAGGATGGTAAAACTTTTCCACTTATATTTTTTCGTTAAGTTTGATCCCCCTAAAATTTTTGAAAGTGTTTTTATCTAAAATGCCATTTTCAAAATCCAAAATATTTTTACACGCACTTCCACTTTAAGAAAAAAATTCTAATGTGTAAGTCTAATGAACCTACTGCTTCATTCATAGAGAATCTAAACTCGAAAGCCCTTTGTTTCTATCGTTCTTAGTTTTTTGTATAATCACATTTATCAAGCACTCTGTTGTGCAAAATAAAAACTATCCGTAATATCTCAATTTCTCAGTGTAAGAAACACAGAAATGACCTGTAATCAGTTAATAATCTTCTGTTCATCTACTTAGGTTCTTAGCAAGATAACTAGAGAGCCTGGTAGACCAGCTTATTAATGCTTGAAGGATGCCTGCACCGAATGGTAGTCAAGTTTTTTTTCTGTAAAGCATTTATTCCGACTTCAAAGCTTTGATGTCTCTCGCGGTCGAAAATGCGTCGGAACGAAAGTCGGAACTACTCAGAAAAAAATTACTGTTTCACATTACAAAAAAAAGACCTCGTTACTAGATGATTAACGTGGGCGCTAAGATAACATTTTTTTATTTTGCATCTTTTTTCATAAAAAAACAATAAAAATTGTAAAATTGTGACAGTCCCAGTCTACCGTGCTGCCATCTATCAACTTGCACCAACTTTTTTTTTAAATGGCGGCGACTTGGTTTACCTGTCTCTATAGTTACCTTGGTTCTTAGGTACGCAGTAGTACTTTATATATTCCCTATCCCAAATAAAACTTTATTACAATTTAAAGACCAGTTTTTCATTTTCTTTATTAAGATTAATTAGATTTGGCTGAATTCTTATTACATTTCATTGTAAATTTGTTCTGCTGATACTCAAAAATGCTGAAATAATTTTTCTCAGGGAGTGAAAAAGAACATTTACAACTCCAGGTATAATTTACTTTCTGCGTTGAACCACGTGCTAAAACGCTAGAAAAATAAAAAATAAATGTTTTTTTTTCTATTTAATTTAGCGATTTCATGTCTCGATTTAAGGGTGTTTAAGGATTTGAAAAAGGCAAAAATTCCACAGTTTGGCTATTCTTTGACCTATTTTTGTTGAACTTTTGCGTCTATGAATGAAAAATTTGACAATAATTAACCCCGAAAGCGACAAAATAATTTTATTATCAACTCAATTTAGTGAATTTTCAGCTTAGTTGAGCAAAGTTTTGCGAAAAAATACTAAAACCCTCCAAAAATGCAAGAAATGTAATTTTCGAACCATTTTTTAGTTGAATTAGAAGGAATTATTATTATTTCATCAATTTCCAAGGTGAGAATCTTAACAGATCGTAATATGTCCTTCTGGCTCAAAAAAAAACAATAAACAGAATAAGCACAAAACGAATTTTTCTGGTAATTGTTCTGTTTTTTTAATTTAGACATTACAGACATGACTGTCGTCACTCCGTCTTTTTTTCCATAACATTTTTGACAGCTTTCAATTTCTCTTGAAATCATGCGAGTAGATACATCAACGTAAAATGTCCCTTCTTACTCAAGAAAAAAGTGTAATTGCAACATTACGGTGGTAGAACTTTTCACTCATTTTTATTTTTACTCTTTTATTTTTATTTTTTTTAACAAAGATCAAATGGTTATTTGAATGACAATTGCGGTTTAGCAAATATTTAGTGTATTTAGACTCTAAAAACACTAGGCGGATAAGCTCTGGAAAAAAAAAGATTCCAAAACAAGCAACCCACATTTACAATTCAAACACAGCAGTGTCATTGTTTCTTTTTAAACATATGCATTAAGAAAGATAAGAAACGTGACACGCGTTATCATTTTTATTCATTTATTTTCCATTCACCATGGCGCTCACACTGTATATGATGCCCCCCAGTCCCCCAGTACGAGCTGTTCTTATGACTGCAAAATCAATCGGTCTTGAACTAGAGCTCAAACATTTAAACCTGCGGAGAGGTGACCACAAATCTCCTGAATACCTTAAGGTAAGAACCTTGTTATATCTTTTATATTGGCATAAATCTTTCATCAGTTAAATCCCCAACACACCGTTCCCACTTTGGTGGATGAGGATGGTTTCGTCCTTTGGGACAGCCATGCAATTATGGTTTATCTTCTCTCAAAATACGCTAAAGACGATTCTCTTTACCCAAAAGACTTAAGAAAGAGAGCCGTCATAGATCAAAGGATGCATTTTGATAGTGGTGTTGCTTTTGCCGTGTTCTTAAAAATTTTGGTACGTAAACTCTAAAATTATCTGACCCTTACTTCACCTTTTGAAAGTATCCATTAATCTATGGTGAGAAGAAAACAATCACTCCGGACGATAAGAATGCAGCTGAGGAAGTTTATTCCTTCTTAGAAGCTTTTCTTGAAGGAAAACAATGGATGGCCGGCGATTTTCTCACAATTGCTGATTATAGTCTGATAGCCACGACCAGTTCTCTTAACGTTTTGGTGAAAATTGATCCTGTTAAGTATCCAAAGCTAACTGCTTGGGTAAAAAATATTGAAAAACTGCCGGCCTATGAAGCGAATAAACCAGGACTTGAAAAATTCATTGGTTACGTTAAGTCAATATTAGGATAAGTGTCTTTCATATTTATGTTCAATTACCTGTAATACATAATTAAAACAAATAAACGGGTTTTTAATTGAGGGCAAAGGTCAAGGCTGAACGAAAATAACAAGGTCGTGATGCGAATAAAATGTTGGATTGTTTGTTGTTCCTGAATTCAGTGGCGTATCATCCTTTACATATTTCCGATGTATTTATTATTTATCGATTACCCGCAAAGTATCTGAAAGAAAGGTGGACGTGTTTTATTATTAGACTATTGATGTAGTGTTTATCCTTGAAATGAATGCATTGCATGCAGATCGACTGATTAGCGAACTAATAAATTATTGATCGGAAATTTTACTTGTAAAACATAATACAACTGAAAAAAGATATTTCAAGTTGAATTAATATTAATAAAAAGTAAACACTTTGTGACTAACGCCAACACGATTACTCATACTGCGTACCGACGACTAATTTACCTATGTACTTTGCACATGTACGAGTATAGGTAAAAGATAGTAAGATAGTAAAAGAGTAAAAAGATTTTTGTTAAAAATTTAAATCAAATCTGGATTTTAAGTAATTTTTGCAGTATCTGTTTGTATTTTGCTCAAAAAAAAACGGGAAAGGACCAGCTTTAAAGGCTTTATAAAATGGTATAATATCCAAGGCGATATATCGAATAAAAAATCAATTTTTTATCGCTGACTACGGCTAAGAGTGCTTTATTCCAACATAAAATCAAACATCAAAAAATCGAAGTAAATTGACTTTTATGTACTTTTAAAAACTCGAGAGGGTGACAAAGGCATGGAAGTGTTTATAAAATTTTGCTAGAGCGACGAATTTTAAAAATATTTTTTAAGCGTTTTCTTTTCGTTTTTTGTACTCATCTGTCAAATTTTACTTTTTTGTACACTTATGTCACTTTCTTGGACTCATCTGTCACTTTCTTGGACCGATCTGTCAACGCTATTAAATTTGACAGTTGTCTTTTTGGTTTGTCTTGTTATCAAGTTCTTTAATTCTGTTGTGATCATCGCCTAAAAAACGTGTGCACCTCGGTCCAGGGTGCTTTTTTGGCCTCACCTGAATTGCAGCCTCGGCTAACGCCTCGGCCACAAACAACAGATTCGGCCAAAAAAGAACACCTTTACGGCCTTGATACACAAATAACTATTTTTTTATTTTTGAAGGGAAGTAGGCTGAGCGCTAAAATTTTAGGCAAAAATTAAAAATTTTTAAATCTTGTGAAAAGCTGATTTAAAACGTAAAAATAGTCGCAGAATTCACTGCAACAAACCGTTTTACTCTACGACTTTTAGTTTTTGTGTTAGGGATTTTCGAGGGGATTTTTTAATTAGTAACCCGGCGCATCCACCATTTTTCAAGTTCTAATAATAAAAAAAAAGTTCTATAGTAAACTAGAAAAAATCAATTTTCAAACGCCGATTACAGCTACACTAAAAGGGCTCCATCGTAAAGAGCACATCAAAATCTATTAGATATGATGGGTTTTAATCAGTTTTAAAACACTTTCAAAATCGGCCATTTTCATACGGGGAGGTGTTTACAATTTTTGTTTTTTTCTTAATTACGGCAAAATTATTATGCGAAATGATCCGGGGAATCTATTGGCGTCGAGGAAATCGCAAAATTCCCAATAGTTTTTTAGTTATGAATTTTTTTTTTATATTTTTACTTTTGTTTCAATTTTTTCAAAAACTCTTATTTGGAGAACAATGTTTATTTCTGGAAAGGATAGATAATTAAAAGAGCTTTCTAACGATAACAAACTTCATAAGGTTAATTTTAATAATTCCGGAGTTATTTGTCGACAAATGTTCTGAATACCAGACATCGACCAAAATCTTGACAAAATAGAAAAAATTAAACATTAAAAAATTAAAGAAATCGACTCTTTTGCTCTTTTAAGAACTCTAGAGGGTTGTAAAGACATATAAATGTCCATAAAACCTTACTAGATCGAGTTAAAAGTTTTTTTATGTTTTTTTTATATCACTAAAATTTTAGGCAAAAATTTCCACAATTTTTAGTTTTGTAAAAAATTAGTTTAATATGTAAAATGAATCGTAGAATTCGCTGGAAGGCTGGAACAACCGAAGTGGAATAAAAAACGAGATCATGTTTTAATTCTTTTAATATTTTTTTACCCTGAAGGTGTTATACCTGTTTGAAATTAGCTTGAATTTTGCAGGGATTTGAAAGATCATTTGGTTTATTGCGAACATATTATTGGAAACGTAAAGTTTTAATTTGTCTAACGGCAAGACATATCTCGATTAAAATTCGCTGTGACGTGTTTTACCTATACCGAGCGTGTTACCTACATTTAAATTTAATTTATTGCTCATGAATGTGAAAATACTAATTCGAATGTAAAATACATTTTTACAGGAAACAAAAGAATCGCTGCTTGTATTATAATTACTTTGATAATTATCACATAATAAAGCATTATGAATTGTCTCATTCATTTTTCATTCGCTATGGCGCCCGTACTCTATGTGACGCATTTTACACCGCCAGTCCGAGCTGTTCTTATGACCGCTAAAACTATTGATCTTGATCTCGAAATCAAACAATTAAATGTACAACAAAGTGAACATAAAAACTCTGAATTTCTTAAGGTAAGAAACTTGCTAACTGTTCAAATCAATTTCACACATGTATCAGTTAAATCCTCAACACACCGTTCCCACTTTAGTGGACGATGATTTTATCCTATGGGATAGTCATGCAATTATGGCTTATCTCGTCTCCAAGTACGCTAAAGACGACTCCCTTTACCCAAACGACTTGAAAAAGAGAGCCATCGTAAACCAAAGACTGCATTTTGAAAATGGAGTGGCATTTCCCGAGATGTTAAAAATTCTGGTGAGCTTTAAAATATGTGAAAATGTGTCGTGAATTTTTTTTGACAAGTATCCAATAATCTACGATGGGAAAAAAGCAATCACACAGGAAGATGAAATCGCAGCTGATGAAATTTATTCATTCCTTGAGGCTTTTCTCGAAGGAAAACAATGGATGGCTGGCGATTCTGTCACGATTGCCGATTATAGCTTAATAACTACAATCAGTGCCTTTGATGTATTGGTAAAAATTGACCATGTTGTGTACCCGAACCTGATCACTTGGATGCAAAATCTTGAACAACTACCGGTTTACGAGGCAAATAGAAAAGGACTGGACAGTTACACCACTTACGTTAAATTGTTGTTACGCTAAACGCTTTGTAATTTGTTGTAGCTTTCTAGTGGCTTCTGTGAGTTGTACTTATTTTTAGGCACTCGGGTACCTATTATTTACTTACTTTTAACCTACCTGCTGTAAACTGAATGCAATCTAACGCTGAACTCTAATCATTTAGAAAAACAAAAATTCCTGCTTGTCTTTAGTCTGGATTCAGGATCTTCAAAATTTGCACTTTACTTATCTAGGTAGATAAGTTCTAGTCCTAGTTCTGTCCGAGCTAATCGAGCTACAGGGCAATCATTTTTTAAACTTGTATCGTTTTCTTTTATTTTGAATAAATTGAAATAAAATTGGTGATTTACAAAAATAAACCCTTAGGTCCACTTTGGATATTTAATCTTTCCAAGTTGTAATACTGATAAAGTATAAGTTGATTTGTATGGTATTTAATTGATATTAATAGATATACATGAAATGAATATAAACTATAAACACTTAAACATCGATGCCAGATAATTTCGCTCGTTCTAGTTAATTAGAAGTAATAATTTTATCGCATTTTCAAAACAATACATTCCTAGAGAGTTAAAAAAATTTATCTGATAAATACGTGGAGTACATTATGTGAACAGTATTTGCTGCATAATTTTTAGATCAAAAAAATAAATCTGAAATTAAAATCAACTATAATTTGTATCAGTATTAAGGTTCTTATCCCAGAGACTTTATTCCTAAAAAATAATAAATCTGATAACACCAATGCAACCAAAATCTGATAAGCCATTATCTCTGTTATAAAACAATTTTTCCAACTTGTGCAAACTCCAGATAATCCGGTAGTGTTAGTCGATCATGTCCCTAAAACTGTACTACACATCACTAAGCCCTCCATGTAGGGCGTCCCTTTTGACAATTAACGCCTTGGGTATTGACGTGCAACTTGTCCCAATAAATCTAAGCGCACAAGAACATCTCACTACCGAGTTTCTTCAGGTACGTTCCAGACCAATTTCCGCAGCAAATAGTCACACCCAAAGTGATTCTATCTCCCTTGATTAAATTTTTTACGGGCATTATCGATCGGTTACATGTTTTAATCCTTCATGAATAACAGCGTTCCGACATTAAACTCTCGTTTGAATATACCATATATTTGACGAAATACCAGAGAACGTTTTGTACGTGTGTATCAAACATAAATATCCGCGAGGCAAATTGGTTTGAAATCAAACGAAATTGTGTTATTGGATTGATGGATTTATTTACTTTTTGAATGTATAAAAATTGTATCGTCCTTGATCTGTTGTCAAAAGATGAAATCAATTTGATTTCAATTAAATCACTTGTAGCTTAATCCCTTTCATACCGTGCCGACGCTTCAAGATGGATCTTTCAGTCTTTGTGACAGTCACGCAATTAATGCGTATCTTGTCGAAAAGTACGGAACGGATGACTTTCTCTATCCCAATGACTTGCAACAAAAGGCCATCGTCAGCCAAAGGCTGCATTTTGATTCAAACGTACTAAGCGCAAGGTTATCGGCTATTACGGTAATCACACACTCACTAAAATCCTTTTTTTGAACGGAAAGGGCTGTGCTTTATATACTCGCATTTTTATTTTTATTCTTAGTGTAACACTTTAAGTACAGCCTTTTTCGTCTATAAGGAGGGAGAAAGAATGTAATTAAAATTGCAGTCACGACTTGATTGTCTTCCAGGGCCCCATTTTGAGAGGCGGTGCCAAAACAGTGGCCAAAGACAAAGCCGACGCATTGCTCCAAGGCTTAACCCTTCTGGAGACAATCCTTGAAACGAATAAATTTGTCTGTGGTGACAAGTTAACCATTGCTGATTTCAGTCTTGTTACCACTGTCAGTAGTGCTAACGCAATCCTTCCTTTAGCCTCCAACAGGTTTCCGAAAATTTTCGTATGGTGGAACCGACTTGAAGCCCTTCCCTTCTACAAAGAATCGAATCAGGAAGGTCTGGATGCGTTCACCAATCTCATTAAAAGCAAAAATATAGTGCGACAAAATTCGACAAGATAAATTGTGAAGTTGTACACTTGTTTTTTATTTTGCATTCCTCAACAGGCCGAGTTAAAATTAAAAGTGCAGAGTGATTGAGATAAACACTTTCACGTATCAAGTGAGTGAAACGTCCAAAGTTGTGTCGGGATTAATTAAAACAGAGATGGACAACAAGGAATTAGTTTTGCTGTCTCATCCTTTTGCAGAGGGGTATTAAGGTTATAGCTGATTGATCATCACAACGCTTTTTTGGCTGACGGATTCTTTGCGACCGGAAGAAATATGAAGTAATCAAAGGGAAAATTGAATGGTTTGTGGGAGAGGGAGGGTTTGCAATTTAGCGGAAAATTACAATTCTTTTGTGGAGGAGGAGAGTACGGGAAATTTTATGCCCGTTTTTGGTTTATCCATGGGCCATAGGTACTAGAAAGAAAAAATACATTTTAATCTGGACGTAAAAATAGTCGACTTTAATAGTATATTATGATACGAGTTTTATAAGACGCATTTTGTCGCACGCACGGAATTGGGGAACGACGAGCGCAGCGAGGAGTGCCATAATGGAGTAAGTGCGACAAAATGCCTTATGAACGAGGTATCATACACTATTTTTTCTACTTTGAACCTTTTTTAACAAAAAAAAATCAATTTCGAAATTTAGGGAATTTTGTGGCAGTTGACAGCATTTGCGTGGATCATAAAATTAAATTAATAATTTGGATCGTCATTAGTTTATTCGTAAAATGTATTCTGAAAGTGTCCAAGACGTTTTGCAATCTTGCTGCCCCTCAACGAATAGGAGCTTTTGTGGCAAATACGCGGAATTTGAACATTGGCCTAAGGAGAATGGGATCTCAAATTACTCACTTGCACTGGCTTTTGAAGTCATGTTTGTACACTACTCGAAAGGTGTTCGAAGGGACTACGTATCAGGGTTGGTACAAAAGCAAAAGCCTCTAAAGGTTCGAAATTAATTCATTTGATTAAATTATCACTTGAAACAGGTGACGATTGACACTGACACTTCACTCAGATAAATGTCAAAAAACTAGGTTGCCATCATTTTCCGACTAAATTACCCTAGTTTTTAGTGTAATTATTATAGCACTCCGTTGGATATTACGAAACCCAAATGGCGTATCGTAATAACCTCAGTACGAAACAAAAATAGAAAATTAGTATATTATGATACGAGTTTTATAAGACGCATTTTGTCGCACGCACGGAATTGGGGCACGACGAGCGCAGCGAGGAGTGCCATAATGGAGTAAGTGCGACAAAATGCCTTATAAACGAGATATCATACACTATTTTTTCTACTTTGCACCTTTTTTAACAAAAAAAATCAATTTCGAAATTTAGGGAATTTTGTGGCAGTTGACAGCATTTGCGTGGATCATGAAATTAAATTAATAATTTGGATCGTCAGTAGTTTATGCGTAAAATGTATTCTGAAAGTGTCCAAGACGTTTTGCAATCTATCTGCCCCTCAACGAATACGGGCTTTTGTGGCAAATACGCGGAATTTGAACATTGGCCTAAGGAGAATGGGATCTCAAATTACTCACTTGCACTGGCTTTTGAAGTCATGTTTGTACAATACTCGAAAGGTGT
Organism: Tribolium freemani; assembly: GCA_939628115.1. NCBI lineage: Eukaryota > Metazoa > Arthropoda > Insecta > Coleoptera > Tenebrionidae > Tribolium > Tribolium freemani. Next base: position 8,446,535 of record OW626785.1, on the reverse strand, counting down.
TCGAAGGGACTACGTATCAGGAATGGTAGAAAAGCCTCTAAAGGTCCGAATTTGATTCATTTGATTAAATTATCACTTGAAACAGGTGCCGATTGACACTGACAGTTCTCTCAGATAATTGTCAAAAAACTAGATTGCCATCATTTTCCAACTAAATTACCCCGGTTTTTAGTGTAATTATTATAGCACTCCGTTGGATATTACGAAACCCAAATGGCGTATCGTAATGACCTCAGTACGAAACAAAAGTAGAAAAAATTTTAAATAGCATTGCTAGTTTTTTGATACATTTTTGGAAAGACTGAAAAAAAATTGTAGATTTAAATCAATGATTCGAGTTGCTACGGTAGAGTTTTATTAAATACGTTTTACGTTCCATTCTCTTGTGGCAAGCTACCCTTATTTTAAAATTTTAAATAATATCCCCTGCTTTTTTAAACATATTTATACCCGTGGGAACAAACCTTATCGATCTGTAGTTTACCACGGTTTATTTTAATAAACTCATTCTGTCGGTGCGTTTATGAGTTTAGAGATAGTTTTATTTTAAAAACTAAAAGACCCAGAGATATTTGGTTTACTCGTAAAGCCGATTTAATTTAACAATGAAACATATCAATTAAAGGCATTGGCAACTTAAAAAACAACTTTGTCTTAAATGATAGTACTGGAAACGGTTATTACAGTAGTGAAAACCGTTTCTCTGTATCTGCTCTGCAACTCAAGTTATTTCGATTTAAAATTTGAATTATGACGTGGTAACCGCCTCTTGAGCATTTGGTCCAATTTTAAGATCAAATAGTTTTTGACTTTTAAGTGACACTGACAGAGTTTTGATAAACTTGACAAAATTTCTCAAATGTTTTCGGGAAGTTCAAGAGAAAATTTAGAACAGAAAAAAGTCGAGAAAGTAGTTAATTTTTTATTTTGTGGAAGATGTGTGGAAAATGTCCAAATATCTGTTTTTAGTGATTGAGAGGGTTCAGTGATAAGAGGATTTTGTGATCAGAGGCGGTTGTGACGTCAGGATTTCATCCTTTCGAAGTGATTATCTCGCTTATTTTTCATTGCAGAAAATTTTGAAAAGGACCTATCGAGCTAAAATGAACCACATCATCAATTTTCGTTAAAACGTAAAATAGGTAAAACTTGAATTGAAACTTAAAATGTAAGTTGTATTGGTTGTAAACTTCCCTCTCACAACGTTAATCGACCTGATTTTGTTTAAAAAAACAAAACATCTTTAACTCAGAACCAAATTGATATTTTTTTATCTCTTACACATACCTATCTAATTTAGTTTAAGTTTTTTTCCTAACTTTTAAAAATGTTTTAAAAAGTAGGGGATGTATGCTGTTTCATATTTTAAAGTCAGCGTGTCTAGAGACAAGGGGATGAAACTTAAGATAAAATTAATTTTGGTTTTCAACTCTTCTCTTGCAATAAAAAATAACGTTTTTTAAAATAAAAATAAATAAAAATAAAATTAAATAATTGAATGAAATTGAATTAAAAATAAAACTGCTCCTAACTGAAAAACGAATTTACTGTTTTTCCAAAAATTATTCAAAAACTAGGGCATACGTTTTGAAATTTTAATGTAAGGGTGGCTAAAGCGACTTAATTTATGGAAAAAGCCTAAAGTGTAACTAATATTGGTTTTGAATTTTCTTCTCGGAATCCGAATAAACCTGTTTTTAGTTGAAAATATACTCGAAAATATTATAGTAGTGTTTAGTACTCAATCTCAAAAGTTATTGAGACACTCCAGTTTTGAAATTAAAGCACTGTAAGTAGATAAGTTCTAAGTAACAGATAATCTGTTTCTTTTACATATGTTTTTTGCATTTTCAAACAATACCTCCGTCTAATAAGGCCACATAAGTTTCCATTGACATAACTAGGTTCATCTACCTAACTCTGTCTTGGGTTTAGCCGATTCATGCTAAATGGCACAGTTTGGACGCAGCTGATTAAATTAATGTGAGAGCAAAATAAAAAATATAAATCCTAGCCTATTACAGTTATTTTCTCTTCTAGGTATTAATAATGTTGTTGCTTATTCCATAGGTACGAGTAGAGGTAGAACACCTTTATTCTACAAGTGGTTACTATGGTACATTATTTGATTTAGTTATTTTTTTATCTTACTCGATAGAATAAAGTGGCAATTTGGTGATTTTTTATTTTATTTGGTGATTTTTGTATTCTATCGGTGAAAAAATTTAACAAAACTTTCTCAATGTACCTATAAGAGAAAACGTTGTATTATACACGTAAAGAAAAGTTGGCATTATCTGCTCACATCACTCACAGTTTACAGATAATGTACAACTTTTCTTTACTTGTATAATAAACAACTATTTCTTAATTATTCTCTACATGAAATAATTGTAGAGACTGTTGGGCTCGAGCTTGGACCTAAAAGTCATTAGAGTCTACTTGTAATAGGTCAACAGTGATATCTTTTTATTTATCGACGTGGGAGTTAAAGTATAATTACTCTCTTTGTCATTTATTTGATCTATAAATAAAACAGTTGTAGTATTTCCAACTTGCAGTCTTTAGCTAACTAAACTAAACTATTAGAGCCTACCCTAATTATAAATTTAAATGATTATATGGTATTTTCTTTTCTTTTTAACACAAATGAGGAAACCATGGGAAATCATTTTAAAAAATTAAAGGAAATCTTGGAGAAATCTTGAGGAAATCAGGAGAAATCAAAGGAAATCGGAGGAAATCATTTCTAAATCAAAGAAAAGTGTGAGGAAATCTGGTGTACAAAATTTCGGGTGTGGTTTACCTCTTGATCAAAGAGCACCAATTTTTTTCAGTTTTCAGGATTTTTTTCTGAAGCACTGATCGTATTTTAAGACTTTCTCCCCTACAACCCGAGTAGAAAAATGTACCCTGTAAATAAGTCTTAAAAATGTTACTTAAAACGGAACTATAATTCAAGGCTTTTTAGCGTGATATTCTCCCCCTTAAAAACGGGTATAAATCAGGACATAGACAGGTTTTTGCATTTATAGTCTTCATGCTGAAAACTATTGGTTAAATGGTACTAAACCAATAGGAAACCACTTGTACAGCCAAAATCAAGCGCTGATAGGAGACAGTGTGTTAGTTGGAGGTTGGAGATCGATTTTTATTGGCCATTTCTCGGTATATTGCCGACCTTCCCTAATAATATCCCCATGGCGCCTAACATTATCTTGGCATAAACCATACAGTAAATATATACAATGACATGAGTGTTCACTTAGTTTTGAAATATTTATTTAGTTTCGTCATTGTGCTTTATCATAGCAAAACAAATTTTTCCCCAAACACAAAATTAAGATTATTCGTTTGTCGCAAAAAAATTAAATTCGCACGCCCGCTCGGCCTGAAATCCACCCGATCCGTTCCTGCGCTCCTGCGAGGCAAATGCCCCGAAAGACTGAAAGCAACAGTTGGTGCAGGACAGGACAGTTATTGATTTCTTGGCAGAAATCGAGCGTTCGCGTCTCGCAGAATGCATCCGATCCTCGTTGTGTGATGTCACACTTTAGCGTCGATTCCGTCTATTGTCGTTGCTCACGGACGTTCACATTTGGCATGTTTTTAAGTGTCGTACCAACCAAGGCCGGACCGACCATGCATGACTGAAATGAAGCGTTCGAGTGGCAAGTGAGCAACGCGTAAGCAATGTCCAAGCTCTACTACAATGACATGAGCCCCCAGAGCAGGGCCGTCTTGATGACGGCGGGCGCCATCGGGGCGCACCTAGACCTCCAGGAGGTCCAGCTCTACGGCAAGGACCCCGACCCGCAACTCCTCCAGGTGAGATTAAACTTCCGGGTTTTGCGGAAATTAATTTATAATTTTTTTTCTTGCAGATAAACCCCCATCACACGGTGCCCACGCTGGTCGATGGTGACTTCACCATCTGGGACAGCCACGCGATTGTGGGCTATCTCATAGGTCAGCACTCCTCCGATGAGCTGTACCCCAGAGAGACGAAACCAAGAGCTTTAGTTGATCAATTTTTACATTTCGATTCAGGCGTCTTGTTTCCCAGAGTCAATAGCATTATTGTAAGTATCGTCATTGTCTTAAAATTGTCTCCTATTCCTGGAATATGTGTGCAAATTTGAACACGTGGGTGTGATTGTTCCGATTCGGTGCATTCAACGCCCACTCAACAGTTGATTCCGAAGTTTGTTTTGCATCTCACAACCGTTTGTAAAAAGTTACGATGATTGTAAACAACATAAAAAGTTTGAAAGCACTTATTGGGAACAGGAAGCTTATAATCTTTATGTAAAAAATTGAGAAAAATTTGCTATTTCGGTACGGTATGTCGGGTTTGTGACAGCAAGCAATTTGAGCGGTTTCCAAATTTCAAAAAAGTGCAAAATTACGCTTTTTGCATGTGTATTGGCGCAAGAATTTTAATGTTTGAAGCAAAAATAAAACTCGCCCGACTCGCCGCAGAGTGATGTATCTATCGTGTGTCTAAATAAAAACGTGGCCAAGTCTGAAAATTTCATGAACTTGGCTTAAGAGCATCATTCCAATGATCGGTAAACCTATACCGAGGGGTAAATCACACTACAATTTTTTACACCAAATTTTCTTAAGATTTTTCTTAAAGTTTTAATGATTTGCTCAAGATTTTCTCTGATTTTGTAGGTACACAGATTTCCTCTGCGGTTTACCCCTTGCCTTAAACCAATATTTTGTAGTTGCTAATAAGTAATAAGTTAATAACTGTGCAACTGTGCTAATAATAATTTCGCCAGTTTTTTTCTTTGTTACATTATTTCTTTACTAATCTATGACATCAGTTTTCAACTGCTATACGATTTATTGACGACATATTATTACATTAAAGCATTGAATTCAATGATTAAAGGAACGTTGTACAAGAGCAGCACTGTAACTATTTTCTCCGCATTTTAAAATAAAAAATATTTGTTCGTTTGTAACTCATTGATTTTTAACAGACAAAAATAAATTAACACAAATGAAATATTTTACCTGGACTGTTATGTATAAAATATTTATGCACCTTACAATGTAAATGCAATTATTATTTGGTATAATTTTAATTTTCACCACAAATGATTTAAAGGATGTACCTCTATTGATTGCAAAGAAACTTAAATTTCTGAAATCTTTTTTTGAAAATCTAGGTAATATTAGAAGACTGTTTGTATTTTCGTTGATCATAAATTATGTTTGAAGTTTGGGTCAAATTGTTTGCGGTTACTTTTTATGTGGGGGTTGTAAATCTTCTCTTGCTCACTCGATTTTCGATTCTAAATAAGTCTACCTCTGTGGAAGTGTTATTTGTCAACATTTTTTCATCGGACTTGAAATTATCTGCTTAGATAACAACAATATACTTTTCGGTCGTTTTAAAAATTCGAAAAAACCTCTTAAAATGCTTTTTCTATGAACCTTTACTTTTAGTCAAACTTTTTCTACCTTTATTACAGATTGTAGGATGTAGGTAACCTACCACAATTTTAAATCGACTGAAAAGTAGAAAAAATCTCTTTTGAGATGATACCAAGTTTATGAAAATATGTTTTGTAGTTTTTGAGGTGGGTACAGAGGTAGAGGAAACTCTCATAAGAGATTGAGGTTTTTAGTCAATTCTGAGCGATTGTTTTTGAGAAATTTTTGTAAGCCGAAAGTACTTACTTTTACTGTAGGTACAATACATAACTATTTGATATGATAATGATAAATTAGCGATGTTTGAATGATATGAAAAACAACTGCCGCCTTTTTTTTTCGAAGTTCAAATCTATGGACGGACACAATAAATTTACAAAATGGTTTACGCTTATTAAACAGAAAATGTATTGTGATTAATAATTGATCATCATGGACAAGGCATCATATCACAACATGAAGAATAAAATTTAGAGATTCTGCTTTAAGGTCAGTTCACGTCTGTAATACCAATAATTTAAATGATTTCGACTGTAATTTATGTAATTTTGGTTAATTAAACAGATTAAGATGACGAACATTTTAAGAAATTTTTATCCTGGATATCTCAGGAAATAAACAAAAAATTATAAAACCCCGAAACAGGTCAATTTTTATTTACAGGGAGATACTTTTTAGTGTACTTTTGAGAGTTGTAGCGTAATAATTGGAGTTTTATCCACACTTATGAAGCATAAAAAGAAACCTGCTATTATCCACTAGTGGAATAAAGTAACTTTATTCCATTTCTATTATCCACTAGTGGAATAAAGTTACTTTATTCCACTAGTGCATAATAGAAATGGTGAAATAATGAAAAAAATTAAAATCTAACTTCGATTAATTCCATTTTGTTAATGTGGTGGTTGTGGATAAAACATTGTATTGTATTCGTGTTTTAGTCGCATTCTGTCCATTCAAGAATGTTAAACACTCAGGCTGACGCCCTCGTGTTTACTCATTCTTGCGTGGATAAAATCCTTTCTAAAACACTTATACAATAAATAACTATTATTACCCTCTTATTTCATTTTTATATATATTTTTATAACGTTTAAAAAAACAACGAATCCCTATACCTACCACAGTTTGACTGCACAAGTTTGATAATTATTATTACGAGAATATCAAAGTGTAAAAATGTATCAACTTCATGTCACCCCTGAATTTCCCACTATTGCGCATAAGAGTGACTTTAGGAGAACGCAACTGTCTTTAAGTTTAATCGTGAATGTCTTCATAAAATAATTTTCAAAATTTCTTAACTACGTTTTTATTTAGATGTACGATGATATCTAAATGCAATAATTGCTGAAGAGTAGCTTCAAGTGTACTAAACGACATACAGGGTGGGGCACGAGTGGGGTACTTCTGAAATGTTTTTATCTGCAACCTTTAAAACATCTTTCGTCGCTCTCTATGCTTTAGTATTATTATAAATTAAAATTTGAGTCAAAGAATGCTTTATCTCAATAACGTCAAAAATTTTCATAATTGTCAGTTTCACTCCGATTTTAAATGCTCAAGAGAACTCACGATGAATTTGTGAAACTCACTTCCAAAGTGTTTTTTTTAACTGATATTGTTTGGTGCGGTCTTTAATGAGCCCGTAATCGGACCCCATTCTTTGATGGAACCCTCAATGGGAAAGTGTTTCTCTACTTTTACAAATGGAATTGTCCTGTTAGAAAATTTAGACCTTACGGCAATGGTCCCAACAAGATGGTGCGCTATTGTTACAGATGATTTAAATAAAAATTATGGAAATCGTTGGATAGGACGAGAATCCATTGGATTTGGCCCCCAAAATTTCACATTTAACACTGTTGGACTTTTTCTGTGGTGTCTAGTAATGTAAAGAATCGTATGCAGAGCTAATACGCCAGCAACTTTACGCGTCCGTCTATCGGCTCTCTGAACATTTATTACTGACTTTTGCAATAAATAAATAAATAAATAAATAAATAATTCGTTTAATTGGCCTAATTTGATTAACTGTCATCCACTGTCATCTTGAAGCTTTCATCTACACACTTTGATTACTAATTTGAATTAAATTGAATATTGTATCAAGTGTTTAAAGTTTCCTGTATATTTGGTTGCATTTTTAAAGGTTTCAGAAGTACCCCAATCGTGCCCCACCCTGTATTTATATAAAACTCCTTTGAAAATACCTAATATGTATTTGTGTATGGCTTTGTGTCATAAAATGTACAAGTATTCCCGCGTGTAATAAATCCTCGTCTTTGCTTAACGTTAAAATCTCTATTCCCTTCGGTAGTGACCTTTTGTGTTTGGTTCTGGAGAATAATTTGTGCAAAAACGCCAAATTCGTTTACTCGTCGTTTAGATGAGATTTTGATAGTAGGACATTTTTTCCATATAACCAATAGGGCTATTAATTTTGTTTTCTTTTCAGGATTCCATAGTAGTGGAGAACGATAAAGAAATATCGACGAAAAGAATAAGTGCAATTACGGAATCTTACAAATTTTTAGATAAATTTCTACAAAACAAGAACTACTTAATTGGTCCAAACCTAACGGTGGCTGACTTATGTTGCGTTGCAACGATTAGTACAGCCACCATAATAACCCCCATATCAACGGAAAAGTACCCCCATCTTTCCACGTGGTACAGAACCTGCAAGAATCTTCCCTACTATGAACAAACAAATGGGGTGGGTCTCAACAAACTTGACGCTTTGGTCGAACTCAAACTAGGACGACCTCGAACCAAAGACTTCTGTGAATAAACTTTCTATGTGTGAATACAGGAATTAAAAGGAACCTCAAACTGGTCTTATGTTTCTCGTGATATTATACATTTAATTAATTTATTTAACGCTTTTATTAATAGAATATTTATACATATACTGGCTATGTGGAATCAATTAAATATCTGCCTTCAAAAGACTGTCACTGAGTTGGATCTTTTCACCCGGCTTGAAGGCCGGCATTCCTAGATAAGGGCAGCTCGCGCAACGGAAGGCGTCCCCCAAGTAGCACTGAAAAATTAAATAATTAAAAATTTATTCGAATGTGCCGCCTAGTTGACATTGTGAATCTTGTCATAAGTGACAGATCCGTCAAAGGTGGCATAGTCGACTCGATGAACAACTACAAACTGATCCAGAAATACTGAGTCTGTAGGCAACAGATTTGAAAGTATTTTTGTTCGTAATTTGCAACATTGGAACCGAACTCGATTTTTTTTGACATTTACTTGACGTACAACCCCACAAGATTGTTGATTTGTTGTTAATTGAAAGCGTACTCCATTGGTATCCTTTAAAATTTAACTCCAGTGTTGCCAACAGACTCAGTATTTCTGGATCAGTCTGTATTTTTAAATAGTCTGTATACAAAATAATTACGACCATTTCTGAAACTTACGTTGCCGCAGGACGATTTTGGGGCGTTAGTTGTGTCTACAACTTGGCCGGCTTTTGCTTCCTGTGCGAGTTCATCCGCAAGACCACACGAACAGTCTTTGCAAGCCTTGCGTTTACCAGTGGTCCCACAAACTAAAATTTAACAATAACACCCAATAATTCAATAATTTAAGGTACCTCTAAGTGATGAAGGGTCGGGTTTTTTTAAATCTTCATCATCGAGCAAATTATCGGGATCTATAGTCTCACCCTCATCCGCATCATCCAATTTCCATACTGGTTTTTTGAGGTTAAGTTTGGCAGAAGAGCCAATTTCGTATTTGGGTTTGTTTGAGACCAGCCAGTTGTTTTCATTACGGACGTTTGTAAATCCACTAGTTTTTAAGATAAGCTCAAGATTGTCAAAGTCTTTAACTTTGTGGATACATAATTGGCCCCCAGGTTTGCACAACTTGAATAATTGTTTGGTTAAAGACTCTGTTAATTGTTCTTGTGGCAGTTCGACTAAAATCGAGTCGTTTGCGTTTTCGGTGAGTCCTAAATACGAAACTAAGTGTTTTTGTGACGAAAACATAATGTTGAGTCATACCTGATAATTCATTTGGGGATTTGAGGTTTGTGATGGTTTTAAGGGTGGTGTCTGAAAGTGATTTTGTACCCTCTTCACATACTGCTATCACCGTTTCACCCTCTTTTAAATTTAACATTTCCATCGTGTAATTTAATTTATTAGATAAAAAACTCACTTGGCTCATGCAATTTGAAGTATCTTATTCGGTCAAGTGCACACTTTGTCGTGCGCAAGCGAGAATTCCCTCAACTGAGAACTCCCCTAGCACTACCAACCTTAACTAAAAATCGCGCGTGCTCATAATTAATTGTCATTAAGTCATTAACTCATTATTAGCTGTTTCAAAACTATAAAAACGCCAACGTCGCATTTTCTCTCAAAACTGACTCTTATAAATTATTCATGCATTTCAAAAAAATAATAACTAATGAAATTTATACTTTCAATGAGAGATCCAATCATTGATAACTATTTTACAATTTTATCAATTTTATTTAAAAAAATAATTCGGTAAAATGCGACGTTGGCGTTTTTATAGTTTTGAAACAGCTAATATTATACTATGAGAAACAAAGAGGTTTGTTTGATTCATTGATTCGTCACTCACAATCTATAGTCTCCTGGTAGAAATAAATCAGCAACGAAACAAATATATACAGCACCCCCCACTGACTTACGCATCTAAAGTGCACGCCTGATGGTGTCCGCCATTTGGTCCCAGATGCAACAAAAGTATACAACCAGCAGTGCAGTTGAATGTTTTTGTTGCATTATTCGTTAGAAATTGACGTACTTCAACAGCGTAAGGTGCTTAATCTATGCAACTATCAAAACACTTCATACCAACTTTAACTAAAATATTACTAAATGTTTAGGGACTTTTGTTCTTATTGGTATTATTGGGTGTCATTGGAGACCAAATGGCGGACTCAATGGGGCGTGCACTTTCATTGGGCGTTTTGTATGTACGTCAGCGTTCTATCACTTTTTATTTCTGTGATATACAGGGAGTCGCAAGTTTATTAGCAAATTAATTAAAAATTATTAATGAGTTACCTCACAGATTATATTTTTTGGTGGTGACGTTTTATCTGTATTCTTATTAGCCGTTTCAAAACTATAAAAACGCCAACGTCGCATTTTCTCTCAAAATTAGTTATTATCAATTATTTATGCACTTCAAAAAAATAATAGCTAATGTAATTTATTCTTTCAATGAGAGATCTGATCATTAATAACTATTTTACAATTTTATCATTCTTATTTAAAAAAATTATTCGGTAAAATGCGACGTTGGCATTTTTATAGTTTTGAAAAAGCTAATAAAATTATTAAGACCAGGATCACAGGAATGCAAAGAAAGTTACAAAATGTAAAGACGTCGTTGCGTTCCTGTGATCTTTATACATATTTTGGTTTAAATTATTGCAATTATTTTACTTGAATTTTCCTATAAGCGCGAAATCGCTAAGGCGCTAAAGGTATCAAGCGCTAAATTTGGATTTTGAACTGGCATCTCAGCAAACTGTAAAGTGTAGACTTCCTTACGTAATTCTAATACAAATTTTAACTTTAAATTGGTAATTTTTTTTTTGGCTTAATTGTGCTAAGGGTATGCAACCTAGGTACCAAAGGATGAAACAAAATGTAAAGTCCTCGTTGTGTTCGTGTACTTTTTGGTTTAAATGATTAACAGTTTTACTTGAACTTTTCTCTAAGCCCGAAACCGCTAAAGCGCTAAAAATAAACAACGCTAAAACTGCAAAATAAATTTTGAACTGGGGTCGCAGCAAAGTGTAAAACCGTTCCCGTGATCCTAGTACACATTTCGGTTTAAAATTATAGCAAAATTAAATTACTTAACTTTCCTATAAGCGCGAAACCGCTAAAGCGTTAAAGCTCACAAGCGCTAAGAATGGTAACATTTTTAAATAAATTTTAGAACAAAATCACAAAGCCGCGAAAAAATAACAAAGTGTAGAGACCACCTTGCCAGGATCACAGGAATGCAGAGATAAAAAATGTAAAGACCTCCTTGCGTTCATATGATCCTTATACACATTCTGGTTTAAAGTTTTGCAACAGCAAAATTATTTTTGCTAAAAACTGAAAAATTTTAAAATGGATTTCCTACCAGGATCACAGGAACGCAAAGAGGTAAAAAATCTAAAGACCTCCTCGCGTTCATGTGGTCAAAATACACAAATTATTGGAAAATTGTGTGCAAAACTTTAAAATGGATTTCGTACCAGGACCACAGGAATGCAAAGAGATAAAAAATGTAAACACCTCCTTGCGTTCATATGATCCCAATATACACTCTGGTTAAAAAGTTTTGCAACAGCAAAATTATTTTTTGCTAAAAATTGAAAAATTTTAAAATGGATTTCGCACCAGGATCACAGAAACGCAAAGAGGTAAAAAAAAATTTAAAGACCTCCTCGCGTTCATGTGGTCCTAATACACAAATTATTCAAAATTGTGTGCAAAATTTTAAAATGGATTTTGGATCAGGATCACAGGAATGCAAAGAGATACAAAGTCTTAGACCTCCTTGCGTTCCTGTGATCCTAATACACATTCTGGTTTTAAATTTACTGCAAAATTATTTTACTTAAACGTAAAATAGTGTAATAGTGTATGTATGGCAGGCGTACTTACTTTTATGGCCTCTCATCTGCACCTCTCGATCGTGTAATGACTTAATGAGTAATGACTAATGAGCACTCGGTGAATACCATATTTTCCACCTCGCTTGTACTATATAATAAGACACTAATTCTTGGGAAAGAATGGGGTGGTAAATGAAGAGTATAAATAAAATCTAGAACTTTATTTTCATCAAAGTCTCATTTCATTCATGTGCTACAACGGTCGTGATGTATACAAAATATAAACAATTCGTCTCAAATCATTTGAATATAAACAATGTTTACAAACTAATGTGGATACAGTTGAGTATTACACGTGAAAATATATAAAAATTAGATATAAAACATGTTTGTAAATAGATATAAAAATTAATAAGCCGAGACTATACAATACAATAATAGAAAACAATAGAAAATTAAGTATTAACATTTTCGAGGATGGTATGTCATTTAAGTGTAGTTGTAATAGTTACGATTACAGAAAAAATGATATGAACATTATTAAAAATTCTAAATCAACATGTCCTAGTCTTAAACATATATTATTCGAGTTACATTACCTAAAATGTACAAAAATGATTGATTACAACATCAAAAATCGAACTGAAAGAGATGTACAACGGAACGTAATCGATAGGTATGAAAATTGCACGATATATGTATATGATACAAAATTTTTTCTACTAGTCCTTTTATCATGAGTCCACATGTTGTGCACATTAGAGCAAACTATAGAGATTCATTTTTACATCTTCCAACATATAAGTTAGGCACATAGTTTACACACATTTGCACACTATTTTTCTTTAGATTTATTTTAATTCACTAGTTGGTTTAACTTAGAACATAGCATTGCTCGAAACGTCCAATTTGGCAGTAGAAACAAAACAGCACAAGTATTTAACGGGACCATCAGTTGGTGTAATGATCGAAAGAGCCCAAATATTCCAAAGCTGCCCGATAACAAAACTGGTACTGGTCCTGAAACACACACCAATTAAATGCAAACAACTCTGCGAAAACATTGGGAAATTGTATACCTCGGTCTGGACCATGGCCGGCCTTTGCGTACGCAAAATTCTCGCTGTTTGGAATATATCGACAACTCCTTCGTATTGCATCCGTTCTAACGCTATACTCAAAGTGATGAAAACGCCAGTTCGGCCAACACCAGCGCTGGAAATAAATGAAAATCGAAAATAATTCACAGTGACTCATTTAAAATAGGGTAAAGTGCATAGTTATTGATAGGACAGTTAAGCAGAATAAAGATAAAGATAATTGCACAATTCCAAATTAAAGATTGAAATGTGTGGAAATTGCTAATTATCATACAATGTTCTAAACTTTATGTTTATTTTTTTAATAGTTATTTGTGCATTAAGGGCGTTCAAAAAATGTATGGCCTGAGGCGCAACCGAAGGTCAGGAAAAGGCTGTAAGGCCATAAAAGCGAGTTACGCCTGCCATACATAAAAAACTTTATGCACAGATTGAGTTTTTTCAATGTCAGCAAGAATCTGCGGATTAATGTATGACAAATTAAAAAAAAAAAACCTACTCTGAGTACAAGAAACATCTTTGAGTTTCAACTGACGTTTTATTATTGCCCTCGGACATTCAGACATTGTACATGCCGTAGGGCCATAAAGGAACGTTTATGTTTAGGTAAAGGTGGCCATAATGGTCTGATTATGATATAACTGTGCAAGTATTTTTATTTATTAAGTGCAAACATTTTTAATTATCGGACGGGTCGAACTGTTGATATGTAAACCAAAGTACGTTATTTTAAACTTCAATAACTGTGCACTTTACCTTAGTCGAATTAAAAAATAAAAAATAAATAAATAAAAAAAAATTACCTGCAGTGGACAGTAATTGGTCCGTCTTGGCCGAACTGCTCTTTAGTCTTGTGGACTTGACCTATGAAGTCGATAAAACCATCTCCATACTTTGGAACTCCCTGTTCCGGCCAATCAGTGAACTGGAATTGTCTAACGGTCCGCGACGACCCCTCACGAGCATCAGTTACTTTGAATTCCCGAAGAATGTACTGGGGCATGTTGTATTCGGCGATTGGGTCAACGACGAAACATTGGTAGCGCACGGATCGGTCGTTGGGCCAGTATTGATGGCATTTCTCCTGTAAAATTAGATCATATTAAGAATACTAATAAACTGCTAGGTAAAATATTGTAAGCTATGTTTTGCTCCCGCAAGCCATTTTTTGCTCCCGCAGCTAATTTTTCTCCCAATTTTTGCTCCCATTAGTCATTTTTTGTTCCCACTTTCTAATTTTTGTTCAATGTTTTGCTCCCACCAGGTACTTTTCGTGCCATTTTTTGCTCCCACGAATTATTTTTTGTGCCATTTGTTTTTCCGCAAGCTATTTTTTTGTGCCATTTTTCGCTCCCATGAGCTATTTCTTGTGCCATTTTTTGCTCCCCCGAGTCATTTTCTGTGCCATTTTTTGCTCCCGCAAATTATTTTTTGTGCCATTTTTTGTGAACTAAATATTTCAACAAAAAATTAATAGGAAATTTTAAAATTTTAAATAAATTTGCTTCATAAGCTATTTTTTGTTCGATTTCCTGCGCTCTCGCAAGCTATTTTTTGTGCCATTTTTTGCTCCCGCGAGTTATTTTTGTGATATTTTTTGCTCCCGCGAGTTATTTTTTTGTAACATTTTTTGCTCCCACCAGCTATTTTTTGTGCCATTTTTTGCTCCTACTAGTTATTTTTTGTGCCATTTTTTGCTCCTGTAAGCTATTTTTTGTTCCTACCTGTTATTTTTTGTGCCATTTTTTGAGAACTAAATATTTCAACAAAAAATTCAATAAAAAATAAATAGCAAATCTAAATATTTCAACAAAAAATTCAATAAAAAAATAAATAGCAAATTTAAAAATTTTAAGTAAATTTGCTCCAATTTTTATTCTCATAAGCTATTTTTTGTTCCATTTCTTGCTTCCGCAAGCTATTTTTTGTGCCATTTTTTGCTCCCACTAGTTATTTTTTGTGCCATTTTTTGCTCCCGTAAGCTATTTTTTGTGCCATTTTTTGCTCCCACTAGTTATTTTTTTGTGCCATTTTTTGCTCCCACTTGTTATTTTTTGTGCCATTTTTTGCTACCGTAAGCTATTTTTTGTGCCATTTTTTGCTCCCACCAGCTGTTTTTTATGCCATTTTTTGTGAACTAAATATTTTAACAAAAAATTCAACAAAAAATAATTAGCATATCCCGCAAGTTATTTTTTGTGCCATTTTTTGTTCCCACCTGTTATTTTTTGTGCCATTTTTTGCTATCGAAAGTTATTTTTTTGTGCCTTTTTTGCTATCGCAAGCTATTTTTTTATGCCATTTTTTTGCTTTCGCAAGCTATTTGCTTAATATTTCTATAAAAAATTCAACGAAAAATAAAAAGCAAATTTTAAAATTTTCAATTTTAAGTGAATTTGTTCCATTTTTGGCTTTTATTTGTTGTCCCCCTTAGCTATTTTTTGTGGGATGTTTTGCTCCATTTTTGTGAACTTAATATTTCAACAAAAAATTCAACAATACTTATTCAAAATAAACCTTATAATAATTATAATTTAAATTCAAAACTTACCCTTCCCATTTCCTTGAGTTTCGTCAACATGACAATAATCGTCGAGTTGTGCTCCCACAGCATCCTCCACAAATCATCCGTAGTATCCGGCAGCGGTCCCTGCGTCGCAATATAAGCTTTCCTATACCTATACCCATCGATAAAACTCGCATTGATATAATCCGAGCCTTCGATCCCCCTTATCGGCGCCAAACACACCCTCGTGCTCTCATACGGCAAGATATGTACCAATCTATTCTTATGTTTATTGCACGGCAAATTCGCCGTAACGAACCGTGACGAATCAGTCTTGATATTGCCCAACTTCTTGAACTCGTGCTCCATCCCGGTCACGTTCTCGCCCGGCTCCAATTGCATCAGTTTCTGGATGTGCGACTGCAAATTGCGTGCTGGCACCTCCGTCTGTCCGCAAATCACAGCTTCGAGCAACGCATCATGGATGAAAATGTACTGGTCTTCGGTCTGCACCATGTAGTTCCTCTGGGCCCGCAAACACGTCACATGTCCGTAAATATCGACGGTTTTCTCGTGCCTCATTCGCTCTAACATTGAGTCAATGACGATGAAACAGCCAGTGCGACCCACCCCAGCTGAACAGTGCACCACCACAGGGCCGGCGTCCATGGGGTTGAGACTGGACACCCTCCTCAGGAACTGGAGGAAAGGGGCTGGATGGTCGGGCACGCCATGGTCAGGCCAGGCAGTGAACTGCAGCTGCTTCACTTCGCGACGTTCGTTTAGTCCTCCCTGTTTTTTTATTAAGAATAAAAAGTAATTAATTCATTTTGTCGGTATAATATAGTGAATATGAATGATCATCTTTGATAATCGGAAGGTTTGAGTTGGGGGACTAATAACACTGGTTTACAAAATTTCACTTTGTTGCCACAAATTTAACAGTTGATTCTTTATACCTACTACTGGAGAGTAGATTTCAAATCTGGTCATCAGCCCGAGTTTCCATTTTGTGAAAAGTGTAGAAAAGTGCAACATAAGTTACTTTCATCTCAAAAACGAGAGCTGATAAATCCTTTGGCAGTTTTGAAATCAGCGTCCAACAATTACTTAAGAGCAAAAAAATTAGAGACAACAAAATACGTGAATGACTAAAAGCTGTTCAAGTATTTCTAAATAAATTAATGCTCGTATGAGTTACCTGTATTCCAAAAACTAGAGCTGATAGGAAAAAAATCTGAGACAACAGAGAAATAAATGCTTAAAAATCCACACCATACGAGTAAATAACAATAAACACTAAAATGTTTAACCTGCATTTAAAAAAAATGCAATTCAAAGGGTACACCTTCAAATCAATGTATCTTTGTGGGGAAGCCCTGAATCTTTATTTCTTCTATATTTCCACTATTGAAGTGTTCCTCTACAATGCTCTGAACTCAGAATTCGGCAATTTCGAAACAAGCTGTATAACTCAAAAATTAGAGCTGATTGAAAAAATCTGTTGCCAGTTTTGAAATAAGCATCCAACAATGACGCAACAATAGGAAAAAAATTTGAGACAACAGAAAAATGACTAAGAGGTGTGTACGTAAATAAATGCTAACTTGAGTTACTACATCTCAAAAACTAAAGCCGATAGAAAAAATCTGAGGCAACAAATATAGTGTAAACCAGTGATAGTGAATTACATAAGCGCGCGCTAGCAAAACTCGCCAGACAAATTTTAATTAAATAAATTACGCTGCAGCAGACTAATTCGCTCCGTTGATAGAAAAGTGTCACCAGTCAAGAATTACTATTTATGAAATAGGTATTGAGTATCTATTTTGTACTTTTACAGTTTTGCCAATAAGAGAGCTTTGTTCTGTTGCTTTATTACTAGTTACACTATTTTATTCAAACGGTAGATGAGAGTCAATGAATGTTGAGAAAGTTTTTATAGATAGGAAAATAACCATTCTTTGTAAATTTAAATAGCGTCGCATTTCCGGATGTGCTGTTTTTCTGTCTATTTATTTATAGATTTACTGACTTATTTCTTGTGTTAATAATATGACAATTTTTTAGATTATAAAATTATTAAAGCTGATGTCCCAACGATCGAAACATAATAACAAGCAATATTTCGACAAACTGAGAAATGATAACTGAACAAATTTGTTTTTCTCTATATCAGTGATGATTTTCAACCTATGAACAACAAAGCCGCCAATTTTGTTGGCTTCACACTGCAAAATTTGGGTTTTTATTCATCTAAACATAATAAGAGTGAAAGTTTGGCTGTTCATCATGAGGATCAATTTTGCAACTCTGATGACACGGATGAAGATCTCGATTACTTATCTGACTCAAACAGCGAAAGTTAATTGACGCTGTGATCAGTAATTCAAAAATGAATATAATGCTCCAAGATGTAGAAATGTCTAGCGCAGAATACAATATTATGAAAAGAATGAGAAAATGTAAGCCTATGCACATTGGCTTGAGTTCGCTCTTATAAATTCTGCTCTGTTAAGTATTGTAACATAATAAATTCTCCATTGTTTAGACTAGAAATATTTATTTTGCCGTTGTTGATTCATTATTACCTATTATATTTTACATAATATTTAGTTTTTGTAAAATATTTATTAAGTTTGTTAATCTGGGACTGAAACACACAAAAATATTTAAAGCCATTCCACAAAGCATAAATACAATTTTGTTTTATTATACCTATACAAAGAATTCAAAAAAAAATAAATAAAAATATGCCTATATGATTAAATTAAATAACGAAGTAATGAATACTGTTTTGTCTGAAATTATTTGCTCAAGTAGTAAGTTTTAGCGATTGGACTTTAAAAAAGCATCTCCCTGTATATTTTTCAGGTAAGGTATGAATACCAAAAAAAAACATCAAGTGACGAAGTCGCAATAAAAAAATCAATGAATCAGACAATAAATCTTTGTTTTCCACCTTACAGCAATTGTTACCTCACAGATTATGTTTTTCGTTGGTGACATTTTATCCATATTCTTACACATTACGTGTATTGTTGTGATGTTTAATTTTATGCAGAGGGTTAGTCTGTAATATTTTCTTTTTAGAAAAATTACATTAAATCTGTATTATTTAATTCACCTTTTAAAGTGCATTTTTTTCATCTCTAAAGAGATACTGAATATAAAAAATAAATATAAATATGCGTATGGTGGTATTGCCATCACCCAAGTGCCAGAGTTTTCAGGTCGCATCTACAGCCTCTGACCTGACCTAACGACCACTAACTAGTAGTGACCGGGACCGACGGCTTAACGTCTCCTCCGAAAGACGAGTTAGTTGCGATGTTTTTGGCATTACATTATCCGGTCACCCATCCAAGGAATGACCGGGGTCAGTGCTGCACTAATATGAATATGTGGTATTTATTATTAACATCCTGTAATGAGTTTGTTTCTAATTTATTTATAATGTCTTGCTATAAACTGTCGCAGAAGAAGATACCATAAAGATAAGTGAATTTTATTTTCTTCTATTTATGGCCAAGTGAGAAAATTTTATTTTTCTGTTGTATTTTGTATTTTATTTCACTAACCAATAATTACTTTATGCATATTCCCTTCATTTTTTAATAATAATCATTGTTCAGCTCATATTTCCTTTTTTTCTGGCAAGAATGCTCTAAACCTCTACGTGATTCTTGCTGGACAAATTAGTTATTAATTTAGAGCACCATTTAGAGCAATCCTTAAATGTAATATCGTCGGCTTAGAGTGTAAACCTGCTACCTCCATATTATGAAAATTTTCAGGATAGACCAAAAACTTCATAAAATTTATTTGAATTGCTTAAGAGCAAAAAGTAAAATTCGTAGTTCATTTATATGTACTATTTTATATAATTAAGTAAAAAAAAAGAGTAGATATCAATATTTATTTTTTTATGAGCATTTTTGTTACTTAGCAGGTTTTCTTATTCATAAGGAGATAGCTGGATTTTTCTGAGTGTGGTAAGTTCGAAGATTTATATATATATAACGACAAATCTTTGATCTCATCAGAAGAAAAAAATAAGACAATAAAAAAAAATGAAAGTTGTTATTTTTTTGTTGAATAAACTTGTAAGAAATGAATTACTAATTATTAAACATGTAATTCAAAACAAAATTATTTTTGAAATCTTCAGTTTCAAAAGATTCAAGAAACAATATCAAAATATAAAGTTTTTAAATCTAAGGTTTTACCGACGAGTTTTAACGTAAAAATATAGGTTGACTGAAGTTTAACAGGATTTTGTAACATCCAAAGCAATAATAATAATACAAATTAGGCTTTTCTAATTAAGTAATCAAACAAAAACATTCAGTTTCATTTTCACTCATATTGTAAATTGGTGTAAAACTGACGGTAATCCTCAGGCAAAGACTTCTTTAAATAATCCGCATCCGGACTAAGGTAGCCGGCTACAATTATCCAAAAGACAAAAATTTAGCTGTGTTACTAATCACGCAGTTTGGATAACTCACGACCACTGTAGCATTTATCTATTTGGAATAGTCCTTCGAAAGATATAAAATGTGCGAAAGTAAGTTAATGCCCGTGTCCAAGAAAACAGGTAATCGACAAAAGTAATCAAGGCAAGATAAATAAAACCTCCCAGCAAAGACAACTGTAAAACTGTAAACAACTGCAATGTAATTTTCAAGTATTTTAAAATGGCTTTACGAATTCTTAAAGTTTTAGGTGTGTCACCTTTCTATCAACGGAACGAATTATCGCGATAGGGCTTTGACAAGTCAGTATCAGTATCTAATAATTTGTTCAACAAAATTAATCTCTACCTGTTTAGTAATCTGGAACGTTCGAATACAATACGTCGCCAACTCCTGAACATCAGTTATCGTGATATTCATACTGCCGTACGTCTCCGACCCTCTCGTAGGCCAATACTGGTCACACTTAATCCTCGTCCGTTCCTCCAGCTTCGTCATCATAACAATCGTCGCCGTTTTCAGCTCCCAACACATCCGCCAAAAATCACCGAACGTCTCCTGCAGCGGCCCTTGCGTCGCTACATACGCATTATGCTTCCGATACCCGTCACAATAATTCGCATTGATATAATCACTCCCCAGCACACCCTCCTCCGGCGTCAAAATCACCCGACTGTGATCGTACGCGATCACATTCGCGTAGCGATTCTTCGGCTTGTTCACATCCATATTCGAGTGGTCCCACGTGAACTGTTGCCCCGGCTCTATGCTCTCATACTCTTGCGAAAACTTAAGATTGTCGTTGGCTTTAAGGCGTTCAATATGATTAGCCAGCTCCGAAATGGGAATTGGCGGATGCGAAATCATGGCAGGTGTTTGGAAGTTAAGTCGCCGCATTGCCACAGGATCACTTGGAGCTATGCTATTATTTAAATCGGCCGGAATTAAAGGACGTGTCACTGCGGCCTGATCTGGGGTTTTGCACGGCTGTCGCCGCTTCCGGTATATGAAAACTAGGACGAAAATCAGGGATAATAACAAGGCCGCTATTACAGGGACTATGATCCAGAAAAGTCCAGCTTCCTTGCGCTGCGAGCTCACTTTCACGTCGTTGTCGGTCGGAACGTTGGGGTTGGGGCGCAGTGGCGGGTCCCCGGGGGGCACCTCCCGCATGTCGAGCGACAAGTACTCCGAAAAGGGGCTGCTGGTGTACAAGTGTTTTTGGGGTGTGTCGACCACAGCTCGCACGAAAATCCGGTACCGCTTCCCTCTCTGTAATTTATAGTTTGTAAACTCGTCGTTATCCTCCCCTGTCCCTAAATGGAAGGTATAAGGAATGTTTCTCTGAGGGAATTTGGCAGCGATATAAGGCAGGTCGTGGTTACTAGCCGCCTTTTCCTTATTCTCGATCAAATTGTTCGTCAAGTATTGGTCAGGGTTCATGTTGGCTTGTTCCTTAGTTTCGGGTACCACAACCAAATAGTAGTGACTTATCGGACCATACTCCTCGGATGCTTGGGGTAAAATAACGTGGATTTCCTCCCCGTTCACAACACCGTAAAAATCGGGCTTAACCATTGGTTGTGGTGCTGCCATTTGAGTCGTGACTGTGATTTTAGTCGGAGGTCTGTACGAATGATCCGTTGGTATAGCACTAACATTGACGTTGTATGTGGTAAAGGGTGAGAGATTATTGATTGTGTAGGTCCGAGCATCATCGGCTAACAATATTTCGTTACGTTCGATTTTCTGCGTTTGTGTAATCCCTTGCGAATCGACAAATTCCTTAATGGCATCAAACGATATCTTGTACTTAATCGGGTTCAGACGAATGGGGGGCGACCAAGTCAAAGTCATTGAATGAGTCGATACTTCGTGTGCCCTTAAATTCAATGGCACATCCTCTGGTTTAACTTTAACTGTGACTTTCTCCGAAAGTCGACCTAGACCATTCTTAAACCTTGCAGCCACTGCTATGGCATACTGTGCGTACTTCTCCAAATTGACCAAATCGGCAGATTCGGTCACATCGACCGATTTTTGCTGCCACTCGTCCAAATCTTCGACCGCAGTCATGGTGTAAAAAATCTGATAACCGATTATCTTCGCTCTTGAGGGAACCGGCTCCCACCACACTTCCACGCTTGAATCGGACGTTGCCACAGCTTTAACCGACAGTGGCGCTCTGCCAATATCACGGTCCGTTTGTATTGTAAATTTTTCGCTATTGGGGCCCGCTCCTTGATTTGTGTAAGCCTTCACGTGGAACACATACTCGGTGTTCTCCTCCAAGTTGGTGAAAACTGCCTTGGTGGTGGACACGTTGCGAGTGATGATATTGCTGTGGTCAGATTTCTTGTGGAATTGTATGTCGTATTTGATGATTTGACCGTTGCGGTGTTCCCGAGCTGGGGGATTCCACGTAACGCAGACCACGTCAGGGGTTTGGAAACGGTGGGTGATGTTGCTGGGGGGACCGGTTGGCGGGCCTTCAGGGGTGTGCATGTATTTTATGGCCTCCTGGCCTATGCCGATGTGGTTCTGGCCAGCCACTCGGAATTCGTATTCGACGCCGCGTTCCAGGTTGCTGATGCGGTAGGAGTTTGTGTGGGTGCCTGCAAAAAGCGTTTTTCAGCAAAATGTAACTTCAAAACATCAAAACCATTAACTCATTGTTTTTTCATTTTATTTTTTTAAACAAAAATAGCACTTGTTGACTTCTAAACTGGAATACAATGGTGTGATTCGTAATACTTGTCAAAATTTATTAACTGATTTGATTTAATTAAAGATTGTAAAGACCTAATTGGTTACCTTGATGAGGACGTGTCTTTTGGTCCAGTGGTCCAGCCAATTTTTGAATCGTCTCATGCTCAAGTAAATTCAAATTTTTACAACGCTCACCTACACACTTTTGTAAGCATAGATGTTCAATTGAACAATTCAGATTGCAAGTTATACAGAAGAAATTCAAATACATTGTTGCATAAGGAATGAAGGAAGCGATAAGCAGACTATGTTCAAACGAAAAAACCTTAAACTAAACATCAAAACTGTTTTTTCGTGCATATAGCACGAATAAATTCCCAAATAAATATTTATCTAAACTTCTATTACTTTTTATTAACTGTAAAATTTTTGAACATCTGCTTTTAAAGTTATCGGCTTGATTCTCTTTTTTTACTTTGAAAATAAAACATATAATATGAATATGGCATTGTATTTTTCAAAATTCGTTTGTAAAGTTGATCTGTTATAATGTTTATAAATATCACCCAAATAAATAAAAACAATGCTTGATGTTCTCATTTGTATTTCTATCTTTACCGGTATATTTACTACAACATAAAAACATGTAATAACAATGTAACATAGTTTAATACAGGGTGTTTCACATAATTTTACGAGTCTTCATCAATGCCAATAAGAACTCAATTAACTTTGAAAAATTTGTATAACTTGTACATAACTTTAAAAAATTACGTTTTTGATAAGATGGTGATTGAAATAAATCGATTACTTGATTAGGATCATATTCAATAATTCATAACTATTTATCAATGACAACTTTGGCAAAGGTTTCCTAATATAAAAAAATCAATGCGTTTTTGTTGCATCTACTGTCTCGTAACATTTGTATATTTGGGTGCGTACATTAGGTGCAAACCTATTAAAGTTGTGTGTAACACATTGTG
This sequence comes from Tribolium freemani, assembly GCA_939628115.1. NCBI lineage: Eukaryota > Metazoa > Arthropoda > Insecta > Coleoptera > Tenebrionidae > Tribolium > Tribolium freemani. The sequence goes on along the minus strand of OW626785.1, from coordinate 8,422,689 downwards.
TGTGTACTGTTCGTTATAACTAGAGCTCGGAAAATATGCAAAATGCATATATGTATAAAGTGCATATTAGCATATTTTGATAAAATTCTATAAAAGCATATGCATTTATGAAATATGCATATTTTCAAAGTTTTTCGGCAAGAAATTGCAAAAACTATTTCAATTGTACTACAAATAATCTTTGTCTAAGTAGGTATAAACGTAACAAGTATACGCTACTGTTTTAAGATAAGCCGGATGTCACAAAATTGAAATTAGGAAATTCTTAAGTTCCCTTTTGCTGTTTGAGTATGGTGGTGAATTACAGAATAATTGTGCATTTAAAGTGTAAAGATGACAAAATAAAGTGTCCGTGAATCCACTTTTCTCAAAATGAGGATTATAAATCCAAATGATTTTAAAATCAAAAGGAAAGAAAGTGTTAAAAAAGTAATTACAATTAATTACAAAAGTACGATCTCTTTCTAAGACCTTGGGTACGATGATGGATGTAGGTAACAGTATGGTAAATACATAATGCGTATTATGTGTGTTTATAGTATTTATAAATAAATTATTAGAATTTTGTTTTTTGTATTTTTTATAGTTCTTGTAATTAAAAATTGTACATATGATGTCAGAAAGACTGTTTATTTTGTTATTTTATAAATGCGTTTATGCATATTAAGAAGCATAATTGCATATTTTCCGAGCTCTAGTTATAATAAACCATTACTTTCTTGTAAATGTTTAAAAAAAAACAGATTAGTTATTCCTAATTAAAATTCTATCTTGAATAATCCTTATTTCTTAGTTCCTTTGTAGGCATTAAGCAAGTAATAAACTTTGTTATTTCCTTAGCTTAGATCTGTGCTCCAGTTGACCGATTGATTTGTGCGACCCTCAACGCCCTTTCGAGTGGACACACCTTCAATAAGAGTAGCAATGATAATAAGTGTGATTATTGATTAATAATTTTGATTATTTAGCAAAATGAATGAAATTATTGTGCTTCTTCCCCAAAAATGTATTTTGGATGATTTACTATAAACTAAAAACTGCAAAAAAATAATAACTTAGTTACAATCCAGAAAATTCCCGAGGTCATATTCAGTTTTTATTTGCTCCCTTTTTAAAGAAAGAAATTTTTTTACTAAAATACTAATCTTTCAATTATCATTTGCTTATCTACAATTACAAAAAATCATGCCATTTGTGTCCCAATTTTAGTGATTTGTCAATTGTTTATGTCTAAAAATTGTGCCCATGAAAATTGCACAAATACCTACTTATTTAGTAAAAATTTAAAAAACCAGCGTAACAGGCAACAGTTCCTTTTTTTTATACAGCGAGAGACAATAGTGGGTTATTTCTGACATGTCTTAAGATGCAACCAAAAATACTAATAGCACTTACCACTTGGATACTTCATTTAATTTTTAAAAACATTAATTGAATCAACATTAGTTTTTTATCTATTAAATAATAATAGTCCATAATGAAATTTTAGCAAAACTGTCAAGACAAACTTGACAATAACCAGAACAATGAAATCGTGGATTAATTTTGAATTTTTTTAACGATTACCGATCTGGTCACCTGGAATCAGTATTATTGGTTGCATATTTAAAAAAAATAGAAATAACTCACTACTGACTCACTCTGTAGAATAAGAACTTATAAAAAGTACTGATAACTTCTTTTTCTATTTTTTTTTGTTCCATAATTATATAAAATACCTACAAAGCCAAATTCTCAAAATGATTTTTGTTAAATGTAAACATGGGTCGGTCAAATAGTGGATCATTAATTCATCAAAAAGCTTTATTGTTCCATAATTAAACTTATAAAGAAAAAAGTGTAAAGATAGTTTTTATAAGTTCTAAATCTCTTTAAAATTTCAGAATTTTTTTAACCAGTTCGATATCTCATAGCGTTCCAGAAATATGCCACTACAAAGTGTTTCTTCAATAACTACTTTGTTCGAATGTTGTGCTATAGGATTAGGATTAATCAGAATCGTCCATAAAAACAGTTCGTATTTTTTTAATAAAGATCATGGAAGATATCCAGATTTACTTTTTTCTAATAAGTCTTCTAGTGTATCAACTTTTCAGACCAAATAAACAAACTGCTCGTTACAGTGTCTATAGAAGAAATTTGTTTACAAATCTTCAACTGTCAAAGACATATATCTTTGTAAGACGTTATATTTCACTCATGTTGATTACCTCTTTTTGTAAGATTTTTTGCACACAAGCAAAACAAAATAAAAATTATCCATCATCTTAATGATTTAAATGACCACAAAGCTCTGATGGAGGTGTGAAAAACAAAAAACATGATTGTCCTACCTTTAAGATTGACATCTTTCAACTTTTGGTCCTTCACCCCGAACCTCAGTCTGTATCCCTTCAACTCGCCGTAAGTTTGCGAAGGTCTGGTCCACTCCAACTCTATCGTAACCGTGGGTTCCCGTTCAATGATCCTTAAATCAAAGATATCACCCGATCGATACACAAATTCGCCAGAACTTACTTTATGGTCAAGGCGGGTCTATTGGGGACCCCTCCGGGAGTTCGCACGTTGACCGGAGGACTCCTGTCTCCGTCCCCTTTCCTCGTCAGAGCCGCCACTTGAACGGCATAGGTCGTATCAGGCTGTAATCCCGATACGTTAAGTTCCAAAACGGCGTCTCCAAAAACGTCGAACTTCATGGGATCGTTGAGGAAGTTTTTGCCCTGCGGAAAATTAAGAGGGTGAAATTATCGCTCGCTGGAGCCGCCGTTTGAGGTAATTTCCAGCAGACGGCGACTCTCAAAAAATCAAAACTGTACTTCTTCTTTGGTTTCCTGGACGTGGACGTGGTAACCCAGGATAATTCCGTTGCGTTCTTTTGGATGAGGCGGTTTCCATTCGACTTTGATTGTGGTGGAATTGATTGGGGTGACTTTTACGTCTTCAGGGTTGCCGGGAACTGTGGAATTAGAAGCGATTAAGAAACTGTGCAGTAAGAACAACAAAGAACTTATTTATGGCATGCAGGCACTTGTTTATCATAATTTTTCGATTGTTTGCTTTTCTCACTCATTCTTGGTCGAAACACAACAAAAATCAAATAACAGTAAAACAAAAACCCATAAAACTTCCTAAAACATTTGAATACCAACACACGAAATATCGTTGAATAATTACCTCATCCAGCCGGATTAATGGAACACAAGAACCTACTATAAATTTTATCTACACATTTATCAGCGGAAAATAGAAAAGGTTTTTATTGTGTGTACTCGTCCCGGCGCTGCTTGAAGAAAAATAATAAAAGATCGAAAAATGAACATTTTTTGTAAAACTGCTGGTAGTTGGTATGGTCATTTTCCGATTCGCCTAAATCAAAAGCTCAAAAATGTTCTACTCAAATCCTCTAATAATAAATAAAAAATCACTACTAGCACACAACAGAGAAAAATACTCACTGATATCTGTGGACCGAGTAATGCAAAAAAAGTCAGAAAAATAGTAATTGTAAAAGTGTTACAACACTATTATATCCATCAAAATTCAAACATGTACAAAAAATAAGAAAAATCTATCTCCGCTACAAAAATGCTTGGAGGTTCGTGAAAAATAGAAAAAATACTCACACACATGTATTGATTAAAAAATCTCAAAAAATTATTGTATCGATTCGCTGTTAAAACATCACGGGGGAAAGCCGGATGGTCAAAAAAGTTGTAGGGATGTGTGGATCAAATCGTCGCAAGAAAAAACTGTGTTGAAAAAATCGTGTCCAACTATCTGTCACAATGTTAGTTGTTGGTTGTGTCGTTTCACTTGCACACACTTTGAGAAGAAGTCAAATTTCTTTGCCAAAAATTTCATCTGCTTCTTCATGCACCAAAGAAATAAAAGAAATCAATCGGCTAAATCGTTAGAGCAGATACCAGATATAATGTCAAATATAGCATGCCCATAGCATCACTATTATTCTCCTACGGTCTACGAGTAGTGTTAAGTATTGGTATTCAAATGTGACAATTCCAAGCTGTGCCTGAAAATCGAGAAGCGAGCCAAAACAAGACTTGGCTGTGGCTCCATAAAGCAAATTGCATTGACTCACTTTGTTAGCTCTCTCAAAAAAACTATTCTTCGTGGAGCAGTTTTCTACTCCAGATATACAACAGTGGCGTTAAATCGGTTACTTTTTCCTTTTAGCATCAGTATTAGTTCTCAGTCATACAATCACACACAAAAAATGGTGCAAGTGTAGTTTACACACAGTGAAATGTGATATAAATGTGCCATATTAAAGTGCGCATGTCACCTACTTGTGAGAGTGAGGTGCTGCCTAGCGATAGACAAGGGATCAGGAGATGAAGGAATCGAAGGAAGGTGAGGGACTGTCACCAGCATGCTAGGTGGTGTGTTACTAAATTACGAAAACGGTGCACGAAATCAACTAAAAAACTTAATACTCATAATTATATAAAAATAAACAGTGCCGATTGTGACTCAAAAAATGTGCCATTGCAATGCAACTCTGTGCGAATGAAAATCAATAAGCAATCATTACATGTGAACGTGAGTAGCTAAAACAATAACAACAAGGAACGAAAAATCGAACAAAACAATAAATAAACACAATTATTAACTAGAATTTTTAGAAATACCGAAAAACAGTTATTGAAAAAATTCGTCGGAAAAACCTCTTTAATTCAGCTCCTGCAAACGCTTTTGTAGACAGAAGAAAAAACATTAAAAATTAATTTTGTCTCATCATAACTTATAGTTCACTACACTATGAGGTTCACGTGAGGTCTCAAAAATTGCTGCAAAAAATCACAAAAATTCACAAAACCAGCTTCAAAAAATCCTTCCTGGGCGGGCTGCAATGGTTAAAAAATGGTTAAGTCACACATATCACCACGGATATGTCAAAAATCTTATCAAAAACTACAACTAGAAGGCCAGGCGGACGGAACGTCCCCTGCAAATCATAACGAAAAATCACAAAATAAAAAGGGTTGATGAGGTGTAGGGAGCAAGGCGTCGCAGACTCAAGCGCCACCGCACAAAAAACAAATTAGTTCTGAAAATTTGAATTGATTAAGTTGTGCGGTGGCGCCGAATTCGTTGACTACACTGTAGACAAGACCGTCGCTGTTCTCGAATCACAACATGTTTATTGTTTTACACTAACTCCTTTCGTAAGCTGTCAACTGTGGTAACACATTTATTATAATCGGGGACGAGTCCGGAACGCTTGTGCGCCCCGTTCTCGTCACTCCACAAGTCTTAACATCTTATTTTAAACATCACCGTTCTTATCATAGTTAGATGGAATCAAAAACTGAACGTACCATCTTCATGGGTTCGCACGGTGATGGGGAATGAGCTGGGTCCGTCCCCGACTGAGGTGCCAGCCAGGACCCAGATTCGGTAAGTGGTCCATCTTTTAAGTTCGTCAAGCACAAAACTAGTAGCGTTCATTTTAACTTCTATAGCTTCGCTATCAGATCTATCTGCTTCGACATACTGCAGCTTGTAGTATATAATGTTTCCATGACTGCGGTTAGCAAGCGGCGGCTCCCAGGTGACTCGGATGGCAGTCGGACTTACCGCCTCACCGGTAACGTTGCTGGGCGGAGCGCCCGGTACTACGGTGGCGTTAGCGTGTTAACTTAAGCCAAAAGCTTATAGCCTAGTTTTTACTGTTACTCATATGAATATATGACTCTCTGAATCAAAACTCACGAAAAATGACAACAAGTGGATATTAAAATAAAAATTTTCACTACCTGGTAGAGAGATATACACGTCAAATGAAACGGTAAAACTCGAAACAATACCAAAAACAAATGAAAAACAAATTAAACAAGTGAAAGGTGCTCAATTGCACATAGTTCATTAAAAAAACGGCATAGCATTACTTTGTGCAGTGCTCATTAACAAATTAATATCCACTGACGACTAGTTACTGGCATGCAAATGCAATTCCACAAGAAAAATAATACACTCATCCATCACGCATCCACAACGGCATTAATTCAAATAGTTTTAGTAAACTTACACACTTCTGGAACGTAAGTTCCGATCAATCGCATTTTTAAAACAATGCAACATTAGTCTCAAGTCTGAATCGACGAGTTCAGGTCGTGCCGTTGCCGACTTTGAAAGAGACCACAATCATGACTTTTTTAAACTGCCAGATATTTTCCCATTTTGGCCAAGTTTACACCATGAGTTTCTAGGCCGCTAATAAGCGGACCCTAATTTCAACTTCTTAAAACAGTTTATGGAGACAATGAGCGAATTCTTAATCGTATAAATGTACGCCTAAAAATATTTTATTGTGTTTTGATAAACCATCCTTAAAAAACCTCATTTTATCAGTCGTGTAACATAAAATTTTGATGTTCTCTCGTCTGCACACTGCACCTGTTATGGAGGGTTCGTTATTGTAGAATGAAATATAAAAACAGACGAATTTGTGTTTTTATAAGACAGTTCCAAACAAAAGCCTTCTTTTTCCAAAAATGTGTCTTCTAGAATAGCAAATATTAATATTTGAATTAATACTCAACTCTCAAGTTTTGTATAATTTAAAGAAACGATGATTGCAAAATTATTGTTTTAAATAATGAGCTCCAGAATGTGTAATTTTTTTTCTAAACTTCAAAACCCTGTACAAATCCTACAAAGGTTTTTGTAGATTTCTAAATTTCACAAAAAAATCTGTGTTGTTGTTTACATTTTACAGGTGTAGCTCATGTCTTCATTTTTCCATCGTAGAATTGTATGTGTAACAGCCTGTCTATCCCTCTTGACTTTTTTCTCTAAATAAAGAAGAAGGTTCCTTATAAAACAGATTTTTTTTTATAGAAATTATAACTTTCTGATAAATTTAACTACAAAAAATTCATTTATGACCCTTGTTTAGAGACAATAATAGTATCGAAGTTTAGCTACAAAGATGATAAGAATACTTACATTCTTTTTACCATAAACCAAATGTTACTTAAATAATAATCGAGTCATTAAAAAACAATGTTTTTTTGGTATTTTGAAAACAAGTAAGGGTACATGAGAGTATAAAACTAAAAAATCCTAACATCGTTTGTGTCCGTTGTTGTTTTTGGTCAATTTTGAGTTTTTAGCTTTATTAAATAAAGGAAAGAAAACAAATGCATAGATTAGTTTTGTCTGAGGCAAGCTTATTAAAAACCTGATAAACAATTACTTAACTCTTCTATGAAATATTAACTATAGGCACTTTCCGAATGCAAAGATACATAGGTCAAAATGTCATTTAAAAATAATGCAAGGAAGAAAGGAGAATTACTTAACCACTAGTTTTGGGTTAAATCTTTTACAAGTTTGAATTTTATCTCAAGCTTCCGATGTGTAATTTGAACAAAACATGCAGAAATACAATTTTTTCTCCAACCGTCTTTAAACTTGACATTTCTAATACCATTTATAAAGGTTTTTGTAACTAAAAAAAAAGTTCGCGTTACTAAGACAATGAGTCTATTTTAATTCGGCGAATTAAAAATATTTTTTTTTACTAGGAAAAAAAAGTGACACTCCAAGATCTTTTAAATCATTTGCTACTGTTGGAGAAAAAATAACATGTTTCATTAGGATTAAAACTGGTTTTGTGCCCCGCAATTATTGTATACGCTTCGCTTCGCCTTGCAATCCAAACTATAATTTCTCATTGAACAAAACGCCACTTTTAATCCTCACAAAACAATCTATTATTTTTTTAATTACGTCGTTTTGAGATAAGCTCAAAAAACACAAAATTTTGTTGATGTACCCCTTTTTAATAAAAATTAGGATTTTGCGTGTAATCCAAATTTTTTGTGATTTTATTCTAATTCTAACCTCTTCAGATCCAAGTGCGACACTTGAGCCTTATTATCAACATCTCAATATACTGAATAGGTTTTTAGGGGTGGCTTTCAAAACACCAATAATGTATTGTATTCATACAACTTAAAATTTATTTAGATATGCAAAACAACGTTTTTATCCTTTTTTTCCCTATAAACTACCCATCGAAATTTTGGGGGTATGCTTTTTAAAAACTTATAGTGCAAATTTGGTCAAAACTTGCGCAGTTTAAAAAAGTTGTGATCGGAGCTTTTTAAAGCACTCACAACACGACTAGAACGCGCAAATTGCAGCAAAATCGACCCCCCTCCCCGCCAAAAACTACATGTGTTCTTATTGCAAACGCTGTGTTGCAACGCAAAAATACTCCAAAAATCAAAATCACCCTTGACTCACAAACCGCCCCCTGACCGGATTCTCTTACCATACTGTTTGGTTCTGACTGGTATCGGGGGTGTGGTGGCGCCTTCCCCGCGTTGCGATCTCGCCGCCAACCACACGTAATACAGAGTGTTGGGATAAAGGCCCGTCAATGTGTAGGATTCGGTGATAGGTATGCGACGGTGGTGTTTCTCTTTGGCGTATGTGTCATTCCAGTAGAGTTCGTAATTGACGATGTTTTCCCCGGAATGCGTCGGTTTGCTCCATTGTAGGGTGACGGAGGTCTCGCCGATATCCGACGCCATCAGGTTGCTCGGTTGGCTTGGTACACCTAAACAGACCAACAGAGTGCAATAAAATACAGAAAAAAATATTTTGATACTTGGCTATATCCCGGTTACCTCCAACGTGTTTTTTACTTTGAATAACATTTTACATAGAAACGATTGTTTTACGATAAGTGACAGTTCAAATGATTGACCTGTTACCAACCCATCAGCAAAAAAGAACTAAATTATAAAAAAAATTGTTTTTTGTTTTAAAATGTTAAATAACTATAGTCGCACCTTGTTGCGTTTTGACGTGGACGGGAGCACTGAGCGGGCCAGGACCCACTGAAGTGAAGGCCTGGACACGGATGGTGTAGATAGTGTGAGGGGTTAGTTCGCTGATTGTTGTTAGTTGATTGTTGTCGACGACTTGGGATTCCCACTGGGCCATCGGGAGTTGGGAGTTGGTTGTGTAGTATACTTTGTATCCCTAGTGATGACAAAAAGGAAATGTGGATTAATACAGATGCTGGATATATTAATCTTAGATGTTATTGAGTTGAACTAAACAACTCAACTTATAGTAATGGTAAAAACTCACAAGTAATCGTATGCAAAAATTTGTTAGCTTTTAGAATATCGTTTCTGCAACATAAATAATCCCTGAAATTTTTATAGTACCAATAAATAATCTTGGTCAATCGTTGTAAACAAGTTACAGAAAGTTAGGATTCTGTTTTTAACAAAGTTACTATTTTCGGGAAAACAATGACTATTTTGAAAAGCTGATATTTTCGTGCTTTTAAAATTGACAAACGAAAGCAACAGTAAGTTTTAGAAGTAGAATTTGATACAGAAAACGAATATTTGTCAGAAAAAAAAACTATTCAATTAAGTACCTGATTTTTTTAAAAGTATACAGGGTGTCTCACCTAAGACTTTCGAGCTTTCGTTGTTTATTAACTTTAATTAAGAAAAAAATTAATTCAGTAAACCGAAAAATTGACAATCCGGAAAACCCCTTGAATTAGTTCCTTTTTATCGAGATTTACCTGTATCTTATTATGTTTTTACTGTTCACTTCACTTCAAATTTAAAATAAAACTGTTGAAAATGAGAAAATCTTACTGGGGCATACAAATATCAAGTAAGACCAATCTAGGTAGTGTTGTAAATCACAAGTACATCCTTTGTTGTGACATCAGCTTGACCACCGAATAATAAACGCCCTAAGCCGGTCGGGCCGACAGTTTTATGATCCCCGAAAGCGAGTTCGAGATTCCTTTTAACCTAGCCTTAATATCTTAGTTATTTGTCAATGGATTGTTATGAAATTTAAAATGCACATATTTTAGGAGGTGGTCTTTCAATTAGAAGCAAAAAAAACTACCTCAACTTCAAAAATGTAATTTCACACACGTTTCTTTTATTTAAAAATTAAGCCCAATTATCATTAGATCACAAAACTCTGAAAAGTAGGTGGCCACAAACCACACAAAAAATTAACCAAATCGCTCGTCTGATCCAAGGAAAAAATTAGATTTTGTTGTTAAAAACTTGATGCAAATTTTGATTTGAGCAGTCACCTTCTGAAACAATTGATAAAACATTGCTAAGCAGCATTTTGTGCACCATTGAAAAAACTGTTAAAAGTGTGTATCAAAAGTAAAATTGTATTAATTTGGTGAGATTACTTTAAAAACATACAACAGTGGCAGAAATTTCTGTGTTGTTGAAAAAGTAAACAATATTCGCCTATGGAAAGTGTCGTTCGACTTCTTGTGAAATGCAATTCAAATAAAGGCTTTATATGATTTAAAGTTTAAAAAATCGTCAATAATTTGAAGACACAGAAAGCGTACGTGAACTAAATCGAGTGAGAACAAAACAGGTCACTGGAAACGAAGAAATAGTTGGGGCTGTAATTCAAGCTTTTGAAGAGAATCCAATCAGCAGTGTACTTACGAAATATTTCCAAACTCCTGAACGTTCAAGTGTCTAGAATTTTTTAGTTGTTGTTCAGTGTTTGAGTCCTTTATGAAAGAATTAAAGCAATTAAAGTACAACAAGTAAGAAAAAAATATTGTGTTTTTAACTTTGTAAGGGTGAGAGATCAATGTCAAATATCACTTGCGTGACACTTACGTTTTTGCGAGCAGGAGTGACCAAAATTCAGTACGCATCTGTTTCATAAAGATTTACGATTTTGCATTTGTACCTATGTTTAACAGTCATTCAAGGAAGAGTTTCCTTTCTAACAGCATTTTTTATTGACGATGAATTTTTTTAATATAAATCTTAAATGATTTAACATTTCAAAAAGGCATGTAAAAATTACGTGTTTAAGACTTGTGTTGTTGCATTAATTGAATTTTAATCTTTACCTTCTAAAACATTTGCATTTTAAATTTCATAAAAATCCGTTGACAAATAACTGAGATATAAGGGTCGAAAGTCTTAGGTGAGACACCTTGTACAGTAAATCAATAAGAATAATTTTCTTTGAAATTGCTTTACTGGGGGTATTATAATATTGAATAAAGAATATCCAGTTTCAATTGCTCGAACGAACTACTGTACAAAAATCAGTTAATTAACGTTTTAAAATAGAAAAAAACACTTACGGTAACTTGGCCGTTTGCCGTTTCTGGCTCGTCCCATTGAATAACCATGGTACTGGAACTCAGTGGTCGGACTTGCACGTTTCGTGGTGACGATCCGGGTTCTGAAATTGATTAAACTTAGGGAAAGGAACAAATGTGTTGGAAATATGCATTCATAAAAGTAAAATAAAACGGGATTCGACCGAAAGAAACAACAAAAATGAGCAAGGTTTGTTACACAAATGACGCCACTTATTATTTATTGTGTACATTTAACTTACTGGCACCTCCAAAAGACGTTTCAGCTAAAACAGAAAAAAGAACAATTAAAGTGGCCAATATCAGTGACGCGTCTGTAGAAATTAATCAAAATTCTAATTGCTAGAGAGTACCAAAAGGCGTGAGTGAAAAACTACTCTAGTCGTGTAAAAAATGCACACAAAAATCTGAAAAAAACTTACATTAGGCATAGGCACAAAGTCCATATGAAAAATGGGTAGTTTGCATGAAAATGATAAACAGTAGGGTGAAAGAAAACGAAATTTATGGGCGAATTAAGACACTTTACTGTCATCATCATGTCGCGTGATGGATGAAAAAGGTCCCTTTTCTTTTAAGTACAATAATCGAACCGTTGCTGCGCTTCTGCCACCGTTCGTTTGTGGAGTGACAGAAGCGGAACAAGTGGTTGCAATACAGTCGGAATTTAATGAATCTGGAGGAAATTACCTGTTTCTCCTGTGGTAACAAACTCCGGTGCGCTCGGAGGCCCTCTACCAATATTGTTGACAGCAATGACGTACATTTCGTACTCGGTGTAGGGACTAAGGCTTCTAATAGTATAATACATGGTAATGATTCCTGATATTTCGCTGAAGGCTTGATTGGCATATTTTGGCTTAAATTGAATGACGTAATACTGAAGATCCTCCGGCCCGTTGTAGGACCAAGTCAACCGAACGGAAGTCGCTGTGATTTCTGACGCTCTAACATTGATAGGTGGTCCCGGTAATGCTAAATTCGTGCCAAATCAATAGTCAACATCTCAAACTTGGACGGTTTACTACTCACATTGTACTTTGACCTGAGCAACAGCATCGATAACGCCCAACACGCTAGCGGCTATACAAGTATAATTAGCAGACTCTTGAATATTAGTTAGTTGCAAAGTGTTCTTCCCAATGGGTAACTTGTCTTCAGGAGTTAGGTCCTGAGTGAGTCCTTTACGCCACTTGACGAAAGGCATCGGCGAACCCACTGCCACACAAGTCAAGTTTAGATTAGCACCTAACATCACTTCACTCAGCGGCACTGGAGGTATCGAAAATTGGGGAGAAACACGACGCACTACGAAATCAAATTTTTATAAAACAATCTATATTGTAACAAATCCAACCTTTGACGTAGAGTTGAGCTGACTTGGAGTAGTCGGTACCTATCGCGTTTTCCGCCATGCACTCGTACTTGCCTTGGTCTTTTTCTTCGCTATCTCTGATTTGGAGAGTGCCTGAAAGAAATAGACAAATTACAATTAACATGATGAACAATCTGTAGATTAACGAGTACAGCTAGCAATTACATAATACAGGGTAATTCACATAACTTTACGACCCTGACGAACTTTAAAAGCAACCCATTATACATTATTCATTTATAACTTGATATCCTTAGTTACGTTTAATTAGCATGAAATCCGGACACCCCTGTCATCAATGACAATTGTACTTGACAATTCTTTTTCAAACATTTTTGTTAATCAAAATGTGTTCTAACAACGAAAGGGTCGACATGATATTGATTTATAGTGAGTGTCAGAAGTGGCACTGGTATCCAAATCCTAGCATTCGACAGATAAGTTTTTAGACAATTGGAGGTTGAATTGCGACTAAATTGGCCAAACCAAAAACGCCAGAAACAGTAATAAATCCTGATAATGAAGTAAGAGTTATGGAACCTGTGGACTACACATCAGCTAGAGAAAAATTTGGAGACAAACTGGGATTAACCAGTCGTCGGTTAACCAGATTCGAAAAATTTCCATGTCACATTGGTCCAAGCGTTAAAGGAAGTTGATTATTTCTCTGTTGTTACTTTATGAAGGATAAAACGGACTAAGAACCTGATTTTTTAAGGTTTGTCAGGTCAGGTCACGGATATCTAAATCACAAACAAATTTATAATTATTAGTGTTTTTGAATAAAGTTATAATTGAGTAATTTATTACTGGTTGCATTTAAAATTCCTCAGGGACGTAAAGTTATGTGAATCACCCTGTATAAAGAAGTGAGGTTTCAATAATCTGGAAGATATTGAAATAATTTTATTCATTCCAGAGAACCTATAAATCTAAGCAGCTTCTTGTAATTTAAGTCAGTTTTTTCTTAGAAACACTTAAACGTTACTGCTTACTTTATTCAATTCATTTTTATGCAATTCTCTGCATCGGTCTAAGAATTTTTTTTTAAATAAAAGAGGTTTAAAAAAAGATTTGTTACATTGAATTGACAGTGTTAACAGTTCTTGTAACAAAGCATGTTGACCCAAAACAAGCCAAAATAATTTTCAAAGAATATTTTTGCATACATTTTTTTTAAATAAGTGTAATTTGTTCTCGTTAAAAATAAGTAAAATGCGGTATTAATCGACTTCATATTCAAAAGATGAGAGAAAACCTAAAACGGATCGTAAGAAATGGGAATATTACTGACTATAAATTTTAAAGAAAATCTGTAGAAGCATGAAAAATAATATCATGAGTTTTCTACGAAAAGTTTTATGTTATCGTTTAGAATCGGACTTCTTTTGTATTACAGTAAAAAACTATGGCCCTCAAAATGCACCTCATCTTTTCTGTAATAAATGTTAGTCAGTTAAAAAAAAATTAACATGCTAGACAAATTTCTTTTCATTGATTTAACGTGAAACAAAAAGGGAATTTCTGATTTAAATTCGGAAAGGTGAAAAACTGTTACATATTAGCAAAAATACGAGTAGGAGTATTGTCTTAACACCCTTATTTTAAAAATTCTAAGGAATAAATGAAGAAAATCTCAAAGTCTTCCGTTTCAAAAAAATTATTATACGGACTGTCTATACTACGTCCTACATTCATTTATAGACAGATTGTAGAACTGATATCAAAATGGTGGCGTAATAAGAAAGTAAATAATGTACTTCATAAACCCCCGGTTTCTTGAACGATTTATCGTTAGATAAATTTTATCGGTTGGATAGTTGCTAACGTAGAGATGATCTGATTCGTGTTTCTATAGAAATTATGGAACCGATAGTATTTATCTATCGATAACTCGTTCAAGAAACCGGGGGTTAGTGAATAAAACCAAAAGTAGTTTTATCTTTCCTTGGGTTTATACGAATATTTTGACTTTAACACTTTGACACTTTAATGTATTGAACAAAATTCTAGGACGTAATTCATTCTAGACATTAGCTCAAGTTCTATTATTATTTTAAACTCCTCCCATATTACTATAACGACTGTATTTTGTTTTATACTCGTGGTTTTCCTAATACCAAAGGATTATTTGAGACAAAATTATTCATAATCAGAATGACGAATTTGGTGCAAATAGTCTTACGAATGTGCCTGTGTTCTATAGCGACATGTGTATAGTTAAGGTTGTTAAAATTATAACGGCTGTGGCTGTTATTAATGGTATAGCAGTATTTAATTGGAGACGCATACGGGAGTCAAAATGAAATAACAATCAACGATTATGAAAAAATAAAAAATGATTTAATGATTTGCACTTTAGAAAAATGGGTGTACAATATTGGTTAAGAAAATCTTAACTGAGAAATTATAACATAAATAAATTATTTTTACTGTTTGTTTTAATTACACCTTAACTTTGGAAAAGTTAATAATACTTTAGCGAGCTTTACATCAAAGTCATATAAAAAAGTAGTTTAAGAAGTACAGACTAAATACTAGGGTTAAATATCGCATTAAAATTCGTACGAACTTGCTAAGATATTCTGATATTCACGTAGATAAATCCAAAATTAACTCTCTCAAATCATGCCAAAAAAAGTTAGGAGTAACTCATTGGTAGAACTCACGTAGTGGATATTTTTCCCAGGCGGTAACGTTTTAATTTGTTACGATTCAGACGCTTTAAAATTTAACAATCCGCATTCACATTGTGAGCGTAATGTAGTTGGCAGTGGAGTGGCGGAGATGATTCGCTATAGTCCTCCCGTCAGTAGAACTAATGTTCCCTAAGGAAAATGATGCGTCCGGGGAATTCCACCAAACACGTGAACCGGACACTCGATTAGTTCGAGCACACAAAATACGAACAGCTAACAAAGAAGCTTCTAAAATTCCAGAAACGTGCTTTAGTGATCTTTGCAAGATAGCATCCCGTTACGAAACGCTTTCAAACCGTTAAATACCCCCTAATAGGATATTAACAAGGCGGTTGTAGATTCGAATTTATCGTCCGCAAAGAATTGATTATGATGCGGCAACCATGCATGAAATGAGTCGACCTCACATATTTTTTCCACGTTCGCGACAATTATTATTGATGTGGCGGCGGATTTCCTTGCTGGATATAAGTAATTATAGTGAATAGTCGACCGGGAGAAAACCCGTCGAATCATAAAAAGCTGTTATTGTGTGAGGTGTGAGCATTATTCCTGGGCCAGATCAGAGCTTAACGTCGGGGAGATAAATAGAGTTTTTGTTGTGGTTCGTTTGCGGATATTCCTTATTCCTGGTTGGCTGAATCAATATGCAAGCCGGGTAAACGTAGCTTATATTACGTTTCGCCGCAGCAGACGCTGCATATAAAATTTATAAAAAGAAAATTTCGCAAGATCTAAAGTGATACACTGCGATTTCGAATTACCGTAAAAAGGTAGCGTTTAGCAAATACTCATCTCAAAAGCTCGGTAATAGGAATTACAAAAAAAACATATTTTCATCCAGGGGTTAATTGATTTTCCAATTTTATAATAATGAGGTATTTATGTAATAAATTGCAAAAAGTGTTTTAGGCACGCAACCTGAATATTGTCCACCGAGACTAAAAATCGAGATGTGTAACACGTAAGGTGCTTAAATAACATCAATTTTGTAGTAGCGGTAGTTGGTATATTTCATACAAGACTTTTGTAAAGTCTTTAATAAAGACTGTCGCCTCTGTTCCCCTGTCAAATCTTTTGATTAACAATTAAGCTTTTTACCTAATTTTTTGTGTTGTTCGGCAAAGTTGTTTCAAATCTAAGATTTGTCTGAATTTGTGTTTTATATTATTTTCGTTCTTTTTGGTGTTGTGTGTTGCTTTAAATGATGATTTAGTTAACCGATAGACATTTATTTAAATTGATAATTTATTAAAAGAGAAATGCTTGAATGTTTAGGGTCGGTTTATAGAAGCGTCATTAAATTAATCTGCAATTAAATAACTGATCACATGACCAAATTGAACTAATCTGATTGGTCTATTCGCGTTGTTAACTTTTAACAGCGCAATTAACCTTAATTGAGCTTTCTATAAACCGACCCTAATTAGTGTTTTAATAAATAAATTCATCTCATCAAAACATGTTTCCACTTAGTTGCAATTTACGCTTTTCAAACAAGAAGAAAAGATACTAACAGCAAATAAGTCTTAACTAAGTTTTTTTTAGATTACCTACGTATTTAATCCAGAACGCTATGGAAAATAAATCAAGAACTTAATGAGAATTAAACTAAGTAATTAATAAAAATTAAGTTAACGTTACACTGCTAATAATAAACACGACATTTAAATCAAAAAATTCCAAAACAAATTCCACTTGTGCTAATTCTGCAAAAAATGTCTTTTGATAACACTTTGGCCTCAATTTTTTTTGCTGACATTTTTTATCAAATTGTGAAGTTTTAAAATCCCTAGGGTGCTTAAATAGAAAAATGTGTCAATTTTATTAAGAAAAAACTGGATTTAAGATTAGTTTTGGAAACATTTTTACATCTGGGTAAATGAACAAAAATCAAAATGATTTTATTTATAGAAATTGCAAATCCAAAACCGTAGGGCGCGTAACGATTACAACATTACTTCACTTTTGTGTGTTCAGGTTAAAGTCAAAAAACATATTTTTAACTTCGAAATAATCTGACTCTTGAGTTAACTTAGACTTTTTCCTGTGCTTTTTCTAACTTACACCGCCGGTAGGATTTAAGATAGAGCTTAACTAATTTATTTCAAGTGCCAGAAGTGATAGAAGCGTTTAGGTTGACTCAGAGTTATTTGACTCTAAAGTTAACTCATTATTGAAGTAACGGGCCTATGTTAAGTTAAGTAAGATTTCATTAACAAAAATTTAAAAAATTAAAATAACAGTGATAATTTTATCTTGGTTTTGCTATTTAGTAAAGCTCATTTTTTATTGACTGCCCTTTCTATTAATTACAACTTGTGAAACGAGAGATAGCCAATGGTGTCGCTTGCAGCACTGTCAACGTTGGTCTATTTACTCTATTTGCCACGTGACTGTAACAATTGGGTTGCGATTATCGATTGAATCCTCCAACAATGGTAAATAAATTCCAGTTATTTGGGTTATAGGTAGAATTTTTCGAAAGTGTAAAAAGTGGGCGAGCTTTTGTGCTGCATGTATGCAGAGGGTGCAGCTGCTTTCAGATTGGAGGTGGAAAGTTAGTGAAAGATGAGCTTTCGTCGACAAGCTCTGCAAGCGAATGACTCCGTTTTCGTTTTTCCTTCTTTCAGCAGCCGCCATATTAAAATCGTGCGACACCGTTTTGATTTCCCGAGAGATCAAATGCTTGATGCCCAATTAGCGGTTTTCAGCGATTGGAAACATTACTTTTCAAAAGTAATTAATTATCATTACTGGTGTTTTTTTAAACATGATAATGATTACCTGGTATTTCATCCCTGATGGTGTACCGTGGGCTGGTGGAGCTGTTGATGGGCAGCATATTCTTCAGCCAGGTGATCTTGGGTGGTGGATTACCAGTGGCAGCGCACGAAAGCACAGCTTTGTGTCCAATTTCGACGACCTTGTTGGTGGTGGGCGACTGGGTGATTTGGGGGAAGCCCGGCGGCAATTTATCGGCTGCAAAACAAAGACGTTTAAACGATAGGTTCTGGTTTGACGAAGTAAGCTGTAATAAAGCGGCCACGTGATCCCGTTTAATCTATTAACAAATTTCCATAGGCATTCAGAATGCGCGTAAATCAAAGCGTAAATTATAGATTTACGGGGGAATTTATTGCCGGCTTAGTAACGGTGGGCCTTGTGCGATATTACCCACACAGATCGAACAATTTAATGCTTCGATCGTGTGTAGTGGTATTTACACGAATTTGCTGGTCAATGTAAGCTGGTGTACATACGTCCGTTCCGATAACATTAAACTTGCAACGAAATCGAAACAGACCTAATTCGATACGTGAAGCTTGTACGAAAGTACCAAACACACTAAAATTTTATATTTAATTCGGTTCGGTTCTGGATTTATGGCCCGGCCCAAACGCACTATAAATGCACTGAATTTAACGAATTTTTCATAATTTAGGCGACATGGCAGGAAAGTGGCGAAATGCTGAATTTTTCGACACACAATACCGTAATCCAGGAGTGCCCAAGCCTTTGGGCTTCTTAAGGCCACATTTGGAAAAACAAAAATTATTTTGGGCTTCATTTTATTAAATTTAAATGCAAACACAAAAAATAACACCGGTCTGGGAAAAACTACCTCAAAACCTACCGTTTCTCTGGGCCCTAATTCGTAAAATGTAACTAGATAACAAAATAATTAAAAAAGGAAATTTTTTGGGGATTTTGATTCTGATTTGTACCCCTAAAGCCCAGTTGTATAAAATATTATCCCGCCTTTAATCCTTCTTTAAACGCATAATAACCATTCTTGGAGTAAATCCTCGCTGGCTTGTGTGCAACTTTGACAAATTTTTGAAAAAAGATTAATAAAAACCGTCGATTCGGTGATTTCCCAGCCATAAAACATATTAAATTTATTAGATTTATTACAATTGAAATGTTAGCCGAAGTTGTAACAAATGTAATGATTTATACGTAGAAGCTGCTTTAAATAAATTTCCAAGATAAGTCAGTAATTTATCTCGACCGGTTTAATAAACCAGACAAGTCTTAGACGAGATTAAGCAGATAAGATATATGATTTTTCGTTGTCCACGTATGTTTGATGTGTGAGTACCTATATGCATGTATATGACAGTCGGTCCTTTATCGAGTCTGACGCGGAACATATTCTGAGTAAATATTTTGCAAAACACGTAGACTTCAAAGGAGCTCGAGAGAAAATTTATGTAAAAAAGCCCTCAAATTATATTTGCCTTTTCTCGTTTAAAAATTCGATGAACGCTAAACTTCATTCTGTGAAGGAAAATCTGCAATCCTATCCATTTGCAGACAATGCAGCCCTTGTCTGCTTTTGGAACGTCAGGAAAATCCGCTGAGATTTTTCAGTATGCATGGAACGCCTGAAATAAATGTTAATTAAAATTCCTCACGGCGGAAGTATCCGGGAATGATGCAGGTGAAATGCGAAACTGCACCAGACAAGCACTCCATATAGACTTTAGATGCACACCATCTGATACAATTTCGCCGTGAAGTTTAGTAGTCGAGAGTGCCTAGGGAGCTTCCGGAGTAGGTAAGTGCCCCGGCATCGCATGCCTTCTACGTCAACTTAACGGCGATGTACTGTCATTTGTGCTTTTTCAATTTTTAAACGTAAACGAGACGTGTCACGTTCAATTTAACGTTCATGACGAGTTTGCTTCGTGGAGAGAGAACCAAAAGGTTCACATTCCGGCCAAAGTCGTAATATAGCCGCGGTTATGTACGAATTCGCGCAAAGAGTAATGGGCAGAAAAAAGGCGGCGGCGAAGGCTGAAAGCGGTTCGTCTGCTGGTCGGTTCATTTCCTGAAAGCTACGGATATGACCCATTGATTGATGGCGGATCCACCTATCAGACTCTCTTCAGGTGAGCGGAACATGAGGGGCTGCGTTTAACGTGCACAAGAGATATTATACCAGCTTAAGACTTGCAACCAGCTCGCTAGCAAACTTTCCCGCATTAAATCTAAGAACTCAAACTGTAGTTTAATATTGTAAGCGACACCTAGTACGAAAAAATCCGAAATGCGCTCATATTTTTCATCAGAAAATCCTTTCAGGGTTACCACTGCCGAGTTCCCTACCACAAACTTGGTTAATAAAGCTAATGATACTATATATTTAACTTACTCATATACTCAAACACTACATACAAGTCCAGAAAAATCTAAGGACAATAAGTCGAAATTACGACTTACTTACTGGAAAATCATCACTCTTCATCTGGGGCATTTTACGTGAAGCGGAAAACGAAAAAAATCTCCTAGAGAAGCATAATCGTAAATACATAATGATTTTTTTGCGCGAGGCTTATTTGTGAAGATATTGACTTCTAAAAAATTGACGAAATATGAGACACAGAGTTTTTGGAAGCTTTTATTCAAAAAACTAATGCATACCAAAATATATAAAATAGTGCTTTATATAGAAAACTCTTTGTTCTTTTTGATTCTGAAATCCGATTTGGAATTGAAATTTGAAATTTTTTTCGTGTAGAAAACCGGAAGTGAAGTTTCAAATCCGAATTTTAGTAAATTGGACCATTTTTTTAATTTTTTTTATTTCAAAAAATAGCTTATAATATATAATAATATACCTAATATATAATATATAATATAGATAATAGATTTGACACTATAAGTCGCAAAATGGGATCTCTATTCGTTTAGGAGATATAGTACTTAATGTATACACAAAAGCGCGTAATTTCTTGTATAAACCGGCCTACGTGTATCACGTACATTAAGTACTGTATCTGCTAAACGAGTAGAGATCCCATTTTGCGTCTTATAGTGTTTAATTCTATTTACTTTAAGCTATTTTTTGAAATAAAAATAATTAAAAAAAAAAGATCCAAGTTACTAAAATTCAGATTTGAATCTTCACTTCCGGTTTTCTACACAAAAAAAAATCATATTTCAAATTTGATTTTAGAGTTAAAAAGAACAGTGAATTTTCTATATAAGGCACCATTTTAAATATTTTGCTATTTACTGTTTAATTAGAAAAACAGTTTACAAGAACGTTATGCTTAATATGTGGTCAATTTTTAGAAGTCAATAACTTTTAAAATTAGTCACGTATTTACATCCATACCTTTTAGGAGAACAATTGTAACCGAATTTCAGATTGATGCATTTTTTTGAGTTGTGCGCTTCACGTGAAATGCCCCATCTTTCAAATTCTCAGATTTAATTAAAAACAAATTATTGTTGTTATTTCAGTTTGAAATTCTTCGAAAATCGTTGGAAACACTAGAGAAATTCACAAAGCGAACAGAAATCCTTAAATTCGTCACCAATATTAGGAAACCTCCGAAAATAAATCAAAAGATTGTATCTATTACCTACACAAAGATTTTTGTCCGGATTTTATGTAAAAAATCAATATCAACATTTTCGAGTTTTAGAAAGCTCCCTTGAATTTTGAGATTTTAGTGCATGGCTTAAATCACGAATCTGTGCGTATGGCTTACATTAATCAGTTTTTGTAAAATTCAAGGTAGATATAAAGCATCGCCGTCTATATAGAATGACACTTTATCTCGCCTGGGCAATAGTCAAGTTCAAGTGATTCCCGTCAGCGCGGAATATTTGACACATCCTGCACTTGACGGTAAATTGTTTTTCAAAACTTCAAAATATCACTTGCATATGGTGTTTTGTTGTATCCATTCCATGGAGCTTTTGTTAGTTGCGTTTTTCTTTATTGGTTTAGTTGGTTCGTGTTTCGTTATTCTTGCGTTTAAAAATTGGCATTGTTGACAGCTCATTAATAACTTGACACTCTTAGCAGTTGACGACAGAAGTTGACGTACTACACATAACAACGCGCGGAATTATGGAATCACTATTTCAATGCATTTTTTACGAAATGCCCAGGCGGGATATTGATACATTTCATTAAGGAGGCGGTGATATAAAGTAACAAAAAAAAACACGTGGTTTCGCAAACAAAATGGTCCTAATTTTTCAAGTAACATTAAGTGGTTATTTTCTGCAAGAGTTTGGTTATTAAAAGGTCGAATTATCGATAGCTGAATTGGGACTTGTGTAGGCAACGTCAACAGTGGCTTTCGGCAACGCTGCCATTATGAAATATAGACGTAATCCAACGTCGCAATATCATCCGAGGAAAGACAGCGTAGTCAGCAGCGTTTATGTGAAAGGTTGAGTTAACGAGCCGAGCTATTATTCATACACAGAATCCAGAAGGACGACGCGGTCCTTGCGTTACATCCATTTCATCAAAATATAGGGTTCAGTAAAAAACCAACCGTGAGACACAAAATAAAATGACTGCGTCTGAATCAGACGCAGATTTCCAAGAGATAAATCAAGTATTTGGCAGAGGTGTTGGTGAAGAAAGAGAGATTTGAACAATAACAAAAATTCACGGTTCAGACTTGCAGGCAGTAAAACAGTCGGATTTACGACCGACTAGATTCACCTTACGGACGAGGTAGGATGAATAATGTAAAATAATTTCATTGCTTATGGCATAATCCTCCGGAAAACGTGGGATTTAGCGATAAAAGCACCTTGCACTTGTTTCAGAATTATACACAATATGCAACTACCTTTGAAGCACGCTAAGTAAATTACTGTTTAGTTGGCTTATCCCGATTCCAGACTAAAAATCTTATTGCATTGATTTAATAATTTATAAGGAGAACTTCCAAACACAAAGAAATCCATTTCTGTGTTTGTGCAAATTATTAACTTCCTCGCATACCGCGGTTTATACGTTCGTTAATAATAACAGACTATATACGGCGTCAACTCTAATCAGATTGCAGAAGAACCCACACAAAGAACACCCACTTGAACAACGTCAAACAGTAATTATTTTTAAAGTGTATTATACGCAAAGGTTAACTTGGTTTGAGGTATTTGTAATTAATAATAAGCCAAATGTATCTAAACAAAGAGTGAAGATTTGCACTAAAATACCGGAAGATCCAAATAAAATTCAAAGAGGACCGCTTAAACACCTCTGGGCTTGAGAAAATTTCACGCTTTAACCGCGTCGGTTCGGATCCGTTCATTACTGCGAAAAGTTTAACAATAAATAGATGCATAAAACATGAGAGGAGAGCCCCAGATATTTTACTTACCGAGCATAAATTTATATTTTACGGATTCTTAAAATTGGACACGAAAACTTCCTTAAAAAGACATAAACAAGAAAAGCTTTTAGGTCGCAGAAGAAACATAACAATTAAAAATTTTAATGCCCTCCACTCATAAATTAAAAGTGCTTTTAAGTCGAATTAACGGTACGAGAACCTGTCATGGAATTACTCGGCCATTAGCCTGTCATAAATACGCTACTTCGAAGATGTGTATTAAGGAGCTGTTTTTTTGCTTTGATGGAAGCAAAGCTCCGGTTAGGTTTACTGCAAGCATTGGCCTCAAACCGATCCGGTTTCATGAGTGTTGAAACTAATGAGGCTCTTACTCTGGAGCTTTTCAATTCTTGCAGGAAACCAGAATAAGCAAGCACTGTTTAAAGCTTCCTATATCATATTTTTAGATCGTTAAGCTGCAGTTGATAAAAACCATATCACATCAGTCGGGAAAAAATGCACCGAGAGATGCTTCCGGAAATTCAATGAATAAAAAAAGTAGCTTTCTACACTCAACGAAAAAAGGCAAAACCGGTGCACGTTTAGCTACTGGAAGCTAAAAGCTTCTCTAATGGGTTCATATTATTCATCATGTGAAATATAAACACACACACAACCTCTTACACTCCCCCGGTGATTTTTTTTATTTCGCTTGTCGGAAACCAGTTTGAAAAGAGTCTCGGAACTGGTTATAACTCGGTTTTTACCGCGAAGTGCTGTCTAAATTCGAACTTTTTATTTAATTTGGCAATGTGTGCGAGCTACGCGTTTCGAATTTCGATCAGGTTCGATTTTAACCGGCTTAAAGCCGCTATCTCTGCCAGCTTAACTCTAGACAATATAAATCAGAGAAAACGTAAAGTCCAGTTTTGTTCGCGGGTCAGGAAGGCCATTCGTTACCCCGCCCTGCGTTGGAACTTGCAAACCGAATAAATTTATTTCAGGGCCTCGGTTTAGTTCGACGAAAAATACAAAATTGCTCCACTCTTGACCCTATCGAGATTTATAAAGTTGTTGGTTATGAGAACGCTCAATGTTATCCCACCGGAAACGCGGTCCAGTCTCGCCGGAGTCGATCATTTTTACCGATCGACGGAGCAGAAGTTCATGTGTTAATTTCCACTTTGGATTAAAAATAGATATGGTGATTCCATTTCAATAAATCGGGAGGGAAATTAATTATTTGTAATAAAATGTTGCCCGGAAGCTGAATTTCAAATGATTTATAATTTCCATAAAAAAGTTATTTTATGATCGGATTTTTCAAGCTGAGAGATTTTTCAATTGGGGTACTACCGGTTCGCTATAAAACCAACTAATCATTACAGAGTTGGTTGTTATGCAAGCGTATGCCAATGAAGCAAAAGCTTAACATTTTTTATTAGGTCCGACAGATGGTGGTTTTGAGAGTCTTTGGATCTGTTCCATCCATTTAACATAATTAGTCTGGACGTTTTTGTGTCCAAGTAAAGCACCGGAGTGCTCGAGCTGAATAAACAACCTTTGGTCTAGACGTTATTTTGTGCTACACAACTAACATAATAAGAGGGAAATTTTCATGTCAAATCATGTTCTGGGCAGTCATCCTTAACGTAGATAGCCCCTACTGCATGTACAGTCAAAAGCACCCCAGACTTTTTTATTTATCTCG
Source organism: Tribolium freemani (assembly GCA_939628115.1). Classification (NCBI taxonomy): domain Eukaryota; kingdom Metazoa; phylum Arthropoda; class Insecta; order Coleoptera; family Tenebrionidae; genus Tribolium; species Tribolium freemani. The sequence continues at coordinate 8,397,635 of OW626785.1, read as the reverse complement.
AGAAGAATGAATAACGGACGCTTATTTCAGGTCGTTTTCTCCACGAAGAGACTCCCTATACACACGCACAAAACAGACCATTGAAAAGTTAGCAAGCGAGCGCCTATTTACGTGGAGAGAGCACCGTTATATCGTCAACAACAAAAAGAAGCAAATTGCGCGTTTACATTTCAAATAAAAATGAGCTTAAACCGCAATTTAAACTTATTCTCGCGATATATCTTGGGGCTTTTATATTGCGGCTCTCCGAGTACGCTCTAATGTAAAATAATTGCCATTCCGTTTGCCAACGTATCACGGAAAAGTAAAATTAACTGTTACGCATTACTTTCGTTTTGTCCTTTTGTCGCTTCATCCCTTATCGTCTCTTCCGGTTCATGAAACGTGGGCCAGGTGGGATGGTGGGGACAAAATAAACACTTAACGACCGTCTCAATCATCCTCACAAAATGGAAAGGAAAAAAATAATTTATTGTTACAATGCCATTTTTAAAGGACAAAGTTCTGCGATAACAGGAATCTTCAACTCGACCCGAGAGCACAAGCGGAGGTAAACGGGTCAGATAAAGGCACAATCCGCTTCATTTGCTATGAGAGTTTCTTAAATGACCGTAAATATACTGAGAAATAAATTACGTATTATTCGTACCATTTATAAATGGAACGAAAGTGCAATTTTGACAGCTCATAAACGATTAAAATTCTGCTGTTAATGCTATTTAACAAAAATTTTGTTTAAAATGTGTCGACAAAATAATATGTTTTAAAAACAATTTTAGCGATTGAAAACCATTTCAGTATCTTAAGTTTGTTTCGGCTTGTTCTAGACCCGGCGCCTCCACCATTTTTACACAAAGATTTTTTACCAACGATTCAAAAGAACAAAAAACCTTACTTTTTTTAATCTTTTTGTTTTCAGTTGAGGCTTCCATTTTTATAGATGTTGTCAATTCACTGAGAATATACCTCTAGTATATTTTCACTTCTCAGAGCCTTGAATCAGTTTTGTATATAATTACCTACATAAAAAAATTATACCCATAAATTTCAATAAGTTGTTCAGATCAATACAAGCAAGTATTGTAAAATATTAGTTTAAGTGGACCAAACTTATTTATTATATATTTTCATTATAAATATTCGCATTATTTATGCCCACACTTCAACACCTCATGATTAAAACTAATGTCAATTTATGTTTGTTGATTGTTGGTTTAACAGCAGAATTCGTTTAAAAACTCAATTGTTTTATAACTTCCAGCCATCGACAAAAAAGCCGTAATTTAGTAACACTTAATTAAAGCGCAGTGTGCAATAAACGTTAATGATTAGCTTTTATAAAATATGGGAAGTTGTAATAATGCAGTTAATTGCAAAATGATGAAAGTAATTAGATTTCAAAAATGTAATTTATAACAAAATTTAAATTACAAGGTATAAAAGTAGTGTCCTCAAATCCTGAAAATGTTTAGTAAAACATGAACAAAATCGATAGCTCAAATTACTCTCACATGAATATGCATTTAGTTCCGAAAATATAACTTGTGTATGAAACTTTATGCGAATTCGTAAAATCAAAACTATTAAATAAATCCCAACTACTGTAGCAAATATAAATTATTAAAATTCATGATCATGTTGTCTACAAAAAGATAAATCTAAAGACAACTTTACCAACAAAAGAAATCCCATCTCAAAGACAAATCTTACCTAAGAGATGCTCATAAATCATGGATTTTTAGATTTTATTACTTAACTTGGATTCAATCTTTTGGGTTGTCTCCTCAACTACACGTCATCAGCTGTTAATTTTTATAAACGTCTCAAGCAGGCATCACTAAAAAATGTTTTACTTTTGCCCACGCCATGTCTTAAAAAGGCTTGGATATATTTTTTTATAAAACGTTAGAAAATAAATTAAAATACCACCTCAATTTTTTAACAGTCAAATACAGTTCTAAAATCAGAAAAAAGATAAGACAAGTACTTCATAAATGTCGACTGCAAGTCAGAGTACAGAAACTATTAGATACTGAAATATTTTTGCATAAATTAATGATTGGGAGCAAACAGTAGAACTCATCAAACAAAATAATAATCAGTCATTTAAATATTTATGTATCCACATTTATTTACTGAATCCACAGCTCTATTACAGGCTTGCAGTTTGAAATTTCCCATAAAAGCTGAAGCATGAATAAACAAAAAAACACCCCTTCGGTAATTTTAAGGGCGCAGTTTCCGTCAGAGATAACGTCAAAAACAAGGCGAAGCCCTTTCTTCCGGTTTTGTGCCCCATATGCAAGCGCCTCTTTAATCCTAGCCAAGCAAGAAGCGTCGCAGTCCTGCAGGGCCGTAGGTTGCCTGCCAGTGTCATGTTGATGGACTATTGTGCGGTTACAATGGGTTTATCACGCTCTATTGTTAGCACTGTCTCTTTGTGTCTACTCTAACTCCGTGTAACATTTGCTCTGGACTCCTGATACAAATCATCTGCCGCAACTTCCCGTCTTATGCCGGCCCCCACCCTCTCCCGTTATCAAATTATCAGAGGGCTGACCCGAAATCTCACCCTTAATTATGCCGGGCGGTCTATTCATCAACGTTTATTAATCGTCCGGTTAACGATAACAAATTGATCGTGGCATGGGCGTGTGAGGTAACACTTCTTCAAAATTGGTAAACTTCCATAGAATTCACAAAAGAAAAATAGTTATTTACAAAAATTCGTGTGTTATAAAAACTTGTGGTGGAAATAGGGGCCTGGACGAACGAACTACTAGCTGGCCTTGAGATGATCCTAAGAAAGATGCAGAGTTCCCGTGTGGGGCAGGCCAACGAGGAGGTTATTAATTAGCACACGTTCGTTGTATCGGCCACGCGCGATCTTAATGCCTGTGAGCCACCTTCGACCCTTATGTTTTTCTCTTACCGCCGGCACTGCATCCTGCATAAAGATGTGCCTCAGCGGCCCATTATTCTCTTAAACGGGACAGCAGAGTTTCGCCATTAGACTAATCCGCGTGATGGCGGGAATCACGACCTAAATTAAAAGTTTTTTCGGAATTTCGGCGAGCGAAAAGCAAATAAATTAATTGGATGACTTGGGGGCGTCACTGGAAAGTGTTAATTTTGGGTACGGTCCTGTCTGATTTCAATTTCAAAGCAGGGTGGATTTATTGCGGCTCAGCCTTGACCGTTTGACTGCGAATGGAATAAATTGACAATTTCATTTTTTGCCTGTATGTGAGGGTTGATTGGAAAGAGAACAAAGGAGTGGTTTCGATGATTTTTTTAGATAATTAACGAAAATACGGGGCCCGATTATCGGCATTATTTCAACACGGAAAAGGTATTACAGATGCGTTGTACTCCCAATAAATGTGCACGTTTTAATTGACAGCACCGTATAAATATATCTATCGTAACTGAACCGTTATTGGTCGGATCGGCAAAATTATTAACTTATCGCGTCACTCCATAATGCATTTTCGATGGTTTAAATAATGTATTTTAAAAATGGATACACTGTCAATAATAGTGGGTTTAATGAATTAGAGGAAATTTATAAATGAATTGCACCGCTTTTTCCAATTTATTGCACAAGGATTAATTGTGAGTGATCCAGTTGAGGACGAAAAGAAAGCAGCATTGTAAACCATCATCAGAACTACCTAATTATTACGAGAAAAACATGAGCGAAAAATAAAAAGATTTATATCCATTCGCTAGATACCGAATAAATCAATACCGTATATTATCGAAGTTTATATTTTTGTAATCGTGTTTTACTATTTTTTTCTCGAAAAGGGTCGCAAGAAAAACAATTTAATTATGCGAAAGGGTTGTTTATGTTTCTAGAGAAAACTATTAGCTAAATTTGCTGTAATTAACTGGGTGTTTAAACTATCTAAGAGGAGAGGATTTGGAAATGAACCTGGAGGTATTCCCTGTGCTGAAAGGCATGTCGTAAAAAACGTTAAGTCTGTGTTTACTAAACAAGCACGAGATGCTAAACAGACACTAATTTGCTGTCTACGAGTTTACTAGGCGGCCTTATACTTCATTAAAAGAGCTTAGAACACAACAAAAAAATCTAAAACGTAACGTACAAACTTAAGTAGATATCACTGATTGGTGATCGTATTACTGTTTTAACATTTTCCGCTGTTGGGATAATTTCAAATTCTTCTTTGTAATCGTCAGAATAACATTTCGCAAATGATAATTCATAAATTAAAAAATTGTTTGCGCACTTATAATAGAGCCTTTAGAAAATTGGTGCGATATGACTGATATGAGTAAAAAAGAGAAAAAGCTAGATTTCCGATTTCGTTCAAGTTTGGAAAAAATGCTGAAACAGGTCAATTTTAACTGAACCAAATTTTATCTTGGTTTCAAAGTTATTTCTGTAGTCTTCTACCCCCCTTCAAAAAAAAAATAGCAAGGGAGGTCGAGTGACAACATTTTGAAGCTGCTTTCATTGTCTATGCAACATGTTTTTGTTTTCAGAAATAACTTTAAAATTAAAACTTGGTCCTCCTTTAAGTTAAAATTGACCTTTTTCACCATTGTTTCCAAACTTAAACGCAATAGAGATTTTAAGGGGCACAAATCTTAATTTTGAGACCTTGTACAGCCTGTTCCAAGTTTTATGGCCTAGACAAAAATAAATATTCCTAGTTGAAAAAAAAAATTAATTAATACTCTAAACGATAGAGAATTAATTGCGCTACCATTTGATACTTTGATGTTGTTAAAAAATTTTAAGTTATTGCTGTGAGACATTAAGAACCAATTTTGCAAAAATTTTTTTTAAGTTGGCGTATTTTCTGTATGGTAAAATTTCTCTAATTTTTAGAGCCGTAACTGCTCAAATAGAATTGTGCGAAAGTTGATAGATTTTGAGTAATCAACATTTTAATATTGGAGATCTAAAAGCTTGAATAATTTATGATGGGCTTTGTGGTATTGTGGTGATAAGGTCAGAATTCCTTGATAATAGACGGCTTTACCCTGGAAAGATTGTAAACATCATAGCGAACCTTTTTCTATTGTCAAGGAATCCTGACCTCATCACCAATTACCACAAAACCTGCCATAAATTATTGCAGCAATTCCATCTTCAATATTAAAATGTTAATTAAAATCAACTTTCGCATAATTCTATTTTAGCAATTACGGATCTAAAAATTAAAGGAATTTTACGATATAGAAAATACACCAATAACTTAAACAAAATTTTTACCAAAATTGGTTTTTAATGTCTCACAGTAATACCTTAAAAATTTTGAAGAATATCAAAGTATCAAATGCTAGCGTAATTAATTCTCTATCGTTTAGACTATTAATTAATTTTTTTACTCGATTAGAAATATTTATTTTTGCCTCGGTCATAAAACTTGGAACTTGGATGTACATTAGTACTATCAAGAAAGTTTTCAAGTTTTTAAATGAAAAATTGTGCCGTGACCAAAATAATTGGGTGCTGTTTAAGAAAGTGGCGTTTTCGATTAGGAGCAGGTGGCGAAGGCATTCAAGAATCGAAATAACTAAAAATAATACTATATAATTTTCTGGATTACTTTTCACACATGCGAAGCTCTGCTGTGCATTAAAAATACATTAGTCTTACTCAACACGAGTCGCCCTTTTTTCCCTCTTTATTTAGTACGGAAGCTAAGTGAAAACATTAGTTTTTACGACATGCATACACAAAAACTACGTGACATCCATCCCCAATTAATTTACAAGGGTTGTGTAAAGGGAAAAATACGATTAAACTGAAGAGTTGTAACCGCCGATTGAAAAATATTTTAAACTTCAAACCTTCCGGCATAAATCTTAAGTTTTCCAGGAGAAATCCCTTAGCGACTCGGCACATATTCAGCACCGTTTCGGTTCTTTTAACTGTTGAAAATTTAATATGACCACCCAAGTTTTATCTTTGTTTTGGACTTAAACGGCGAAATGTCAACAACTTTGGCGGTATATTAAGAAAGCAAGGACCAATATAGAGGCTCGATTTAATCTGGGAAGTCTTACATAGATTGTAGTTTTGGAGTCGAAACTTTTAATGCATCGCTGCTGCAGCTTCATAATTAACGCTGGAAAGAAAATCCCACTTGGGCAAACTTTTCCTAGAAGCTTGGTATTTCGTCGAATCATAAAAATTGATAGATGCGTGCACATTGAAAATAATTACTACTTAATCGATTATTCTTTTCAAATGGAAATAGCCACATAACCAGACAGCATTGTGTTTAAACAAAAGATCTTTACTATAAAAGTAATTAGATCGTTAGATATGACTAGGAAATAAAAAATTAAGACCCGCTTTAAGGGAAAACGAGGTAGTTTATCAGGAAATTATACAAATCGATGAAATTATTGTTTGTACGGCTTCAAGAACAATTACGCCGGCAACAATTGCAAGCTTAAGTCACGTAAATTATTTCAACATTACACCCTCGTTTTAAAGTAAATTCGCTTTCCCTTTATTATGCACAATGACATATTGTAGGAAGGTGTACGTTTGGCGGCGGAGCATTCTATGAATGTTTAGGGAAAGTTTAACTGAAATAGTGTTATTGGATGTATTAATTTATGACAGTTTTGTAAACTTTCCCTACAATTCATAAAGTTTATGTAGCTAACTTTGCAAATAACGAAGACATTATCCATGGGAATTATCCGGACCCCCTGCTGTACTAGGCCTCCTGTATCTATTAGGCTCCAGGTTTATTTTGGATGCGCCAGTCGAGTCCATTACGTATAGACATTTGCATAGAGTTCCGTTTCAATTTTAATTCGTTTTTTACGTTCTGTTCGTTCGTTTTAAGTTGACTGCGACACGTTCCCGAGTTCAATGGCTTGTCAAAACTTTGTCTATAAGAAACGAACTCTCTAAATATTTTATTTTGTTCTTTGCGTTTTTTATTTCTTTCGTAAATTTTGACAAGACCCATGTCGCAAGGTGTAAAATAAATTATTTATTGAACTTGAAACAAGTAACAAAGTTCCAAAAAGTGACACAGTGCGACATTTATTTGGAGTTATAATAGTCTGGTCCACCCTCTTAAGTTTTTGTTTGGATCCACGTCATCGGCTTATGAATAAAAAAACCTTTTATCGTCGATTTTAATTCGGTAACTTGTGCATAATTCGGAAGCCCCGAATATAACCGGATGCTTTTTTATTCATAAGATACTTAGAACCGGGTGTTTCGCTTGGGCCGCAAGAGAGGCTTCTTCTACTGTTCAAATAAGATATTCCGAACGTTTTTTGGGTAAATAACTGAGAGATTTATTCGACGTCAACTGTACCGCATGTGTATTTATTGCGCCCCCTAAATCATCCTGGTATCTCGCAAATTTATCTAGACAATTATTAATTAGTTAATACCGGCGGGCAGAACGACTCGGGATTAGATTTGCAACTAAATTACCAATGCTTATATTTTAATGAATTATCCGGCTTCAAGATTTATCCCCGGACGGAAAAACAACACCGCCGCTACAATTTCAAGAAAATTCCAAGACAAACTTACATGCTAATAACCCCGTACAGGTCGGAGTTATGTTTCAGCAATTACACTAATGGAGGCCGGGAGATATCCTTTTCCTCCCCTTCAGGGAGTAAACTGCGCTTAGCATTTTTCCGGTTGCAGCTTTTAATCTTCTGATGTAGGCGAACAATGCACACGGCACATACTCGTTTGTGCATTTGCTGCAGCCTCCACCTACCTCCGACATGGAGGTGATGGAAACGTGGTCGGAGGTTGTGAGATATGCAACGCGGGAATCGCACGTCGGCAGCCGGTGTCGTGCTTGCGGTTCAACCAGCTGCGACCAGGGGTCAATTAGTGGATTTATGTCGCCCCAGGCGCCATATCCAGCCCTCCCGACCGTCGTTACGTATTATTCATTCTTTATGTACGTCCTCAGACCTGACTGCCATTGTTATCAGCCATTAAACGCATCTCTATGTCTTTTACGACAACTTTTTCGCTAATCGCGTATTCTGGTGATGTTTGTATTTAGACAAGTTCAAAAAATCATGTAATTTATCTGTTATTAAACATAACAATATTTGTCCTAGAAAAGTCCTGCTCAAAAGCTAAGAGGCAAATTGTCACTAAATCAGCTTCGATTGTCCACAGTAATTTGAAGCGAATGCAACAATGGTAGTAGAAGTACAGTAAAATCCCGATTATCTGGATCGCGATTAACAGGTACGCCGCGCTATTATGCCGATTTAACCGGAAAAAGTTTCACCAGATTCCATATCATCCGGAATTCAATGAAAATATTTAAATTTTTCTTTAGTTTTTCTCGCTTTTTCTAAAAGATCACAGTACAAACGATTGAGTGTAACGTTTTCGACAATTCACTGCAACACTTTAATTACTCGTAGAACAGCAGCGACTGAGAGATATTGCATCGATATGCAGGTCAGAGAGAAAATAGGCAAAGGAGCAATATAAATAAAATTCTACAATCACTTCGAACCAATAAAGAACTAACGCCTAATAAAAATTTATCCATATGAAATATCAAATACAAGAGGAAGGGTTTGGAAGTAAATTACATTCTGTGGAAAGCTGAATGCAGCCCAAGAAAATTCAGTGCCAGCTTTCGTAGTTGGCAAAAATACATGCAATGTATATTTTATGATTATATTGAATTTTTAAAGTTAAGGTTGAACTATACTGGGCCCACCGTCCACGCAGCCGTGCGAATGCACTAATTTGGAACTCAATGTTTAAGAAAAATAATAAACAAAATGGTTTTTTTACAATTGGTTGTTGTTCCTAGACTAACTTACTAATTCACAGACCAGTTCTTATCTCTATTTAAATAATTGTAACTAAGTTATTACGGGGTAAACAGCGTAATAATTTTAATGCATTTATGGAAAAACCTAAAGTTCAAATGGTTGAAAAAAAATACAGTATTACAAGTAAGTCATATACAAGACCCATAAAAAAATATATGAAAAAATATAGTACCATTCTTTAATAAAAAAAATAAATAAAATAAAATGAGTAAAAATTGAGGTTTTTTTCATTTTATTTTTTAATGACACTAACATTTTTTTCAAATATCTGTATATTGTTGCTAAGGTCCTCAGAAAGTTACCATATTTTTTTCATGCAATTTGACCTCACAATTTTTTTAATAGAACAATAAATTAACTCGACTTTTTAACCCGTTTAAACTTGGTTACAAATACTTAAAATGAGATACAAACTGACTTGTGAGGTAATGACGGAATTTAGGAACAACATACAGTTGTAAAGAAAGCATTTAGTTTATTACTTTTCTTAAAAATCCAATTTCAAATTTTGCGTTCACGCGCTTGCCTGAACAGCTTCTCTTCGGACGTTCTGAGTATAGTTCAACCATAACTTGTTGATTTGGTAAAGAACCTCACTTCACCTATAAAATTCGCAGTTAACAGAAGTTTTCAATCATGACTCTCCAAATAGTGGCAGTACAAATTAGCATTCAATTTTGTTGAAATTATTTGATTTTAGATAATTCCTGGCTCAAAAACGTCAATCCCGTTGTCGAAAACCAAAAATCGCTTAATTCGGGCGAAGAAAACAACAATTTGAGCATTAATTTAGAAGAAAACTTATAATTTCGAACGAATTCTTGCCCTAAAATGGCGAAACTTCCTGCAGAAAGTCTTTAGTAGTTCGAAACTGTCTTAAAACGCTGATTTAAACACAAATTTTCTTGAAATCAATTGAGTTCAGACGATTCCTTGCTCAAAAATGTCGCTGTCGAAAACCTAAAGACTCTATCCACAAAAGCACCACAAAAGCAAAATCTTAAGCACCAATTTAGGTGAAAACATTTAAAAACAACAGAATTCGCTTCCAACAAAACATTAAAAACGGCAAAATACGCGACAGAAAATCGATTAAAACGATGATCAGATCAACTGATTTTTTTAAAATCATTTAATTTTACATAATTCCTTGCTCAAAAATATCAAAACCTGCAATGAAAAACAACCTCAAGCCGCTTTATTCTGAATAGTATTTAACACTAGTTTAGTTCAAAACACTTGATTTTTGAAGATTTCTTGCTTTAAAACGACAAAACTCGCAGTCAAAAAGATAGGATCTCAAGTCAGCTCTTATTTATTCACACCGTATGCGGTGAGTGGTAGAATTACAAAGCTAACCAGTAATGCATAAATTTGATAAAAATACGTATTAGGTTATATGCATTGCTGTTACTAATCGCGGATTGATATGGAACAAGTTTAAGTGAGCTATCGCCATAGTCTTTTTTCTTCTGGGAAAGAGTTTGTAATTGGGTATCCTCAGGGGACGGTTTTACTTTTGTTCCACTAGTAGTTTCGGTCGAGAAAACAAGCGGCGTTTCAATGGATAAGTAATTTGTCCCGGCGCATCCACCATTTCATCCGGAAACAACTCCAAAACAGCTAATGCGCAACCATTTCGCTCTCCACGAAAAATCGAAATCACCAAGTTTCAATTCTTCGCGTGACTATCGACGTTTTTCCGCTCACAAGTGAAATGTTTTTGCAGGTTCTCCGACTCCGACAGCTGTCATCGAACCATGTTGAAGTTGAAAAGTTGTTATATTCTCCTGTGCTTTAATATTTATTGCGTATTAAAATTATTATTGCGAAGCACCGTCGCCTCGTGAAACCCGATACTTATTTAATGGAAAACATACGCCGGAATAAAGTAGGTAAAAGCAGATCGATAATTTCTCAAGTTGCTCCATTTCATGTAGATGCTTCAAAGGCTTTACGACGATGGCGGGCTTCCATTCAGCAGCCTCAGCACCAGGTGTTGACTCCCAACCCGTCAAATTTAATATAATGCTCACATGCGCATATTTTGCAGTGGCGGTGCCAACGTAAACTATCAAACTGCATCCAAACTCTTATAAATTGCGATTAACACGTCATTATGCGAAACTTGCCCGGGACAATGCAAATTCCCCGTCAAACTTTAGAAAAAAATCAATTTCAAATGACGCATCTATTTGATGTACAAAACGCGCCGCCCCTGCCGACACCGGAGACCTTTTCATATCACACAGACACGTGTGGAATTACAAAAGCTTCAAAGATCGAGAAATTCGATGGCAATTGCGGAATTATTTATCGAAAGACGACGTCGTTTTGTACAATAACATAAACGTGCGCATCATAAATTGCTAAGTGTTAATTTCAACGAAAGACATTGTCGACGAGCGTAGCTGTAATATTAAAAGGGCGAAATACCGGAGCATATGTTGCGCCTTTTAGGCCCGGTGTCACCACACACTAAACGAACTTCACATTCGGAGGATCCCCCGGATTATTAATACTGAGAGGGCGCTCCGGAGGAACGTTTTCCGCCTCGGAGTTAATATGTGTCGGCTCCAGAGAAATATTGGTCGCGTTCGAATCATATTTTAAAGTCAATTCTATTCACCAAGGCGAAACGCAACCAAACATATTCCAGACGGCGCAAAGCCGGTCCCGGAATCTGGAGATTGACGCCTTTTACGGACCTGAAAAGCAGGACCGGATTCCGATAAAAAAACAAGGAACGTCCTCTGATCAATTGACTTGTTTTTGCGCTTTTAAGAACTGGCATGTAGAATAAGCCGCAGAATTCACTGGAACAAACCGTTTTGCTCTACGACTTTTAGTTTTTGAGTTATGAAATTTTTAATAAATAACTTGGCGCATCCACCATTTTTCAAATTAAAATAAGCTTTTAAATAAGTTCTCGGCGAAGCTAGTATTATAAAAATGGTGGTATACTACGCAAAATGAGCCGCAGAATTCAGTGGAACAACCGTTTTACTCTACGACATTTTTAGGTTTTAAGTTATAAATTTTTTAAGTGAAAAAACATTAAAGTGCCTCTGTAGCCAGAACCATTGCCCGGAGCGACAAAAAAATAGATAATTTCAAGCGCTATCCTATTTGATTTTTTTTTCATTTTTGCTCTAGGTCTTATAGTTTCCGAGAAAAACGCAAAAAAAGGTTGCAATTTTCCCTTTTTTTCAATTTTCAAACGCCGATTACGGCGAAACTAAAAAAGATAGGAAAAAACGTTTTATTCCATCGTAAAGAGCTCATCAAAATCTATCAGATAGGGTGGATTGTAATTCATTTTTTTTTCAAAATTAGCCATTTTGAACTATTCGATTAAGTGGAAAATTTTTGATTTTATGTTATGTAAAATTCCCAATAGTTTTTTAGTTAATAATTTTTTTTGTTTTACCTATTTTTCCTTTAAATTGTAATTTTTTCGAAAATCATTAATCGGAGAATAATGCTATTTTTTAGAAAGAGAGATAATTAAAAAAAGCTTTCCAACAATGTCATAGAGTTATCTCTAATAGTTCGAGAGTTATTGCTCCATAAATGTTCAAACATAAAAAAATCGAAGCAATTGACTTTTTTGCACTTTTAACCACTCGAGAGAGTTGTAAAAGCATAACAAAGTCAATAAAGTTTTGCTAAAACGAGTTTAAAAAAATATTTTATTTATTTTTGTGACGGGAAGTGATTTTGTGACACTAAGATTTTAGACAAAAAAATCAAAATTTAAAATTTTGTGAAAAGCCGGTGTAACACGCAGAATGAGCCGCAGAATTCACTGGAGCAAACCGTTTTGCTTTACGACTTTTAGTTTTTCAGTTATGAATTTTTAATAAGACTTGGCGCATCCACCATTTTTCAAGTTAACAAGCTTTTGAATAAGTTCTCGAATAAGCTAGCTGGTAAAATATATAAAATAAAAAATCTATAAAAATATATCAAATAGCTGGTATAGAAAGGTCTATAAAACTTTGCTACAGCGACCAATTATTTATTTAGATAAAAAATGATAGACAAACCCCAAAAATGTTGATTTAATAACCGTGTATTGTATTAGGTATACTTACCTTTTTTGAAACAACCTGTATACTTAACTATAATTTCAAAAGCTCCAGTGACTAGTCTACAATTTTTGTAAAAAAAAGTTTTACATTTTTGGGCAATTACAGTTCTGTACCTTACTAACTCGCTGGGACTCACTTAACTTTCAACAGTTAATTAATATGTTTGTACATAAATTGGTTTCAAAATAAATTAAAGCCAAACAATACCATTTCATTAATTTTTTATCATATTTCCATAACATGGACAGAGAAATGAGAAATTACAGTTATCTTGGAGCGTGAATACGGGGCGTGTCTTTTTTTCTCGGTGAGAGGCGTCGTAGTTCACGGTCCGGTCCTGTCCTCCCCAGCGAACTGTTTTACTTTACATTCATAAGTAGGGTGCCGGCACTATTTCATATCTGCTACCTACATCTGACATTCGCGCCGCATGCTTCATTTCAAAATAACATCTTTCATTCTATTCTTTCTACATTTACATTTTAGCACGCCTTTCGTATTTTTTACCGTGGCCAATGCATCATGACAGCCTGGAGTCGTGAAAGATTTTTGGAAAAAAAGGCGAAAAAATCAAATAAACTTTCCGCCCTGTGAGAGATTCACACGAGCTCACAAACCACAAAAAGAATGTTCGCTGCAAACTTCCCGGTGTATGTAAATGTTTTTTTTCCGCCCCATCCTTCGACGTGTTTATTTTGCGACATTGTGTCTCCTGCAACAAGTGTGGAAGCAATACAACTTTTTAATATTTATGACGCGTTTGCTCGATCTTGTCTCGATAAATACACAAACCGGATGATTATCCCGGAATTTATATTTCCGGTAGATGTTGACGCTTCATTTTTCATTTCTCGCGACGTTTTTAAAATTCACGTTTTTACTTTTATTACACGCTCGCGTGAGCGTCGTAACAATTTTGTGTCCGGTTCGATTTGTTTTAGGCGTTGTGAAAAAATCTTAATGGAAGAGTCGCAGATTCCCCGGAGTCGGGCCCTCATAGTTACTCGACGTCTCTTCGGGTATATAAATAAATATAATCGCTCGTCCAACTAGAGAATTCTTCAATTATTCTTTAGTTTGTCTTAAAGGTTAAGACTCCCTCTGTATTTTTCCATCACAATTTCGAAAAGCTTTATTTCCCATGGGACGCAAAGTCCGGCCAAAGCTGTAATCGGAAGAGCGATTGTTGGAATCTGGGAGTTTTAAACGTTCCGGCGGCTTACCTAATGTCACCATTTTAATTAGTTAAACCCGAATCTATTGTCAGCTTTGAAGCGATTAATTGTTCATAATCGAGCCTCCGACCGCTATTTATATTTAATTAACCCATCCTACTGAATGGATTTGACACTTCCATTTTCTGTGCTACTAATTGTTTTAAACGACACGGAAACTAATTTACCCTAGACGTTCACAAACAACGTGTACCAGTCACCCTTCATATTTATCTAATAAACTGGCATTATACCTTTGTCAAAAGAATCGCAATACGCGACACAATGCTCAAATTATTCTTCGTCTATTATTTACAAGAGCTAGGATAAAACGCTGTCATATAAAAATGTACGTATTTATGCAGCTGAGTCGCATTTCCACTGAGATGGTAGAGTTATCATCTAGTCCTCCTTTACCCCTTGCCACCCTACCTACCGTTGTGTATTTCCGGACGGTATCACGATATCTCACGAGATTCTCGACAATAATTAATTTTATCTCGCGCACACTTTCTGACTCCGAATCAGAACGATAAATTACACTTTCTATAAATTACCCGGAGTGTAAGATGTGGTTTATCTCAAGAACACATTGCATTGCCTGCTAAGTGTTACAATTGTTCCTTTATTCAAGCCCTCTATAAATAAGCACTTTTGCCGACATTCAACAGTCCTTACCTTGGCATTCCGGAACCGCTCCGGAACTCCGGTTCCAGATTCGTCCTTATGCCCCTGTTTTTTCGTTGCGTTAATTATCGTCGAGGGCAATTTTCTTGCATACGTGAGTACCAATCGGGAAGTTTTCAACGCCGGTGATTGATACACCCCTAGTATAACCGGTAAACAAAGTTATGAACGGCGGTAAGCCCCATGAAATATTCAACTTAGCGAACCGTACGTTAATATCTGTTGGCTTTAATAGTTAATGTTGTCGAGAAGGAGGCGCAAGCGTCGCTCGCTTACTCCCTTTTTCCCTCCTATTAAGATCCACCTGAAAAATAGTGTTTCCAAAAGCCATTTTCCCGGATTACCGCTAATCTTTTCCCATATCCGATTTACCGGCGTGAATTATTTTCCTAACGGTTTAACTCCGGGCTCCGATCCGACCCCGGAATCTGATACGCAGCTTGTCCTAAGTTCCCTTCAAAATTAAGAGACATTTTTCGCTACAGAAAAGGCTAACTTATTACATTAGCAGAACGCCGCTAACACGTTTTGAGAACAAAGTTTTTTTTTACTATTATATCAGTAAAATTGTCCGAAGACTTTGTGTTGTGTCAAGCCCTGTCGCCGTCCCGCCCAAAAAACAAAGCAATTACCGAGAGGAAAGCGAAAACGCGATTTATTTATAATGATAAAAGAATTTAAATTGAAGTGCTCGACGAGAAATGAACGCGTGCAGCCCAAGAAGAAAACGTGGAGTTCTTGAAGGGTTTGGGGGGTAATAGAAGGGGTTGATTTTCGACTCGAGTCAGGAAAACAGTGAGACTGATTAATTGCAAGTTTACATCCACACCGAGATCCAGAATGTGTTTGGAACAGATATCTGACTTTGATCGGAGCTTGAGAAGCAGGGTAATGATCATTCCGTTAATTACTGAGTTTATCGGCAGAGAATAATTTAATCAGATTCAAATAATGAGAGAGGCAAGTGGAGCATGAAGAAAATTAAAAAGAAGACTGATGGATCCGACCCGGCGCGCGGATTGTTGTGAAAGTGAAAACATTTGCCGCCATTAAGTTACAAATGCTTCATTCTTAACCGAGCTCTTGGATCAATTAGTGATTTTTAATTTAATTTTTGCAATTAACTTTGCCAAAGTTCAGATCGGTGTTTTTTCTCTAAATTACATTGGAGAAGAACGCTCGGTTTAAAGTTGGGATCGGAAGCGATGTTTCTATTATTACTATTGGAAGGAAGTTGCGAAAATTTTATGGCACCGCAGAGAAAGAATATCGGCGCGGAGTTTGCTAAAGTTGACACAATGACTCTTTTTCTGTTTATCTATTTTCAGTTAGACGATAGTAAAGTAACGTCTCGAGGACAATGCTGATTTATTTGAACGATATTGTTGCTGAATCGCCAACTTCAAGTATCAATTAACGAACGATTTTTCGCAATTAAACAAGTGCTAAAATTTTTCGCTTCAACTAACCTAAAACAAACACTTGCAATTGCGAAAGCTTTTAAATGGTGAGACCTTCGGTTGCTGTGTTAGTATTGTACGACCTAGAGTTGAAAGAAAACATTACAAAAACTAATAAAGCCCATTCGGAATGGAAACGAGTTAAGTAATTGGTAAGCCGGGCAATAATGTAATTGTCTCCTATAGCGTCAAACTGATCATTACCATTATTAAAATAGACGTCGCTCTAATAAATTACCATTACTAATTACACATATTACGCTAACGGTGTACTAAAACTACAAACGGTCGTTGCCTACACAAAGACTTGCACAGAGGATCAAGTGTGGTTTATTTAACAGAAAATGACGACGTTATTAAATTGAAAGCTCTGGATTTGATTCAACTCAACTGTTTTCTGGCAGGAGGAAGGATTTAATAGAATTATTTGTTTCCGAATTCCGGACGGTCGGATGTATTAAGGACCGGGTACTATTGTTCCTTACTCGCAAACAGGCATTTAAACATCATAGAGAACTTCTCTACCGACAAACGTAACTGTTCAGGAATCAAGACTATTAAATTGGTCGTTCGCGGTCAGTGATCTTGAGGGTTTCACAATCTGAATACAAATGGGACCGCAAAATAGATAGGTATTACACCGTACAAGCGAATGACTCAACTTAGGATCCCTTTCCATTCACGGAATTTTGTCAAATCTGCCGACAAAGCCATTGTTGGAGTAATTACATCCAGAAAAGGGCGATATTACGTGTGAAAAACTGTCGACAAAAATGAACCTAATAGTTGTCTTAAACTTTGCGCGAGTTGCTCTAAAAGTTGCTCATTGTTTTATAACACTGCAAATAAAAAGTGTTCAATAATTGTTCTGGTCAGATCGCCTATGTGTGGCAATTGTCACAAAAAACGTATGTCTCGAAAACAATGACAGTCAGTGCTGTGAGTTGCTCCGCATTTTAACCTCTTGCATTCTTTTCGAGTTTCTGTGTCTTCCCTAAATTAAAATCAACTTGCAAGTGTTTGCCTCACGTGCGTTTTTCTTTTGTTTGGGCCGCTCTTCTTTTCTGGACTTTTCGCGTGAACTCCGCAATGGTTTTTACCTTGGAACACAAACAATTTAGCACTCCGGCTAATGATTTAGATGATCTTCGCCAGCGAATAACAAATAAAATCTAAGAGATGAATAACAATTCTCAAATGCTCCAAAATGTGTGCAATTCTGTAAGAAAAAGTGTTTCAAAGTGCATTGAAGTAGGAGGTGGACATGTTCAACATCTTTTATAATAAAATTTATTCATTTACCTACCAGTGTTCGTTTATTTTGAGTTTTATAACAGGCACAAAAAGAGGTTAGGTGCAAGCCACATACAAAAATGCGGCCAAAAATTCACACGTTCAACTGAGATAACGCTTGCAGAGTAAATTTTTCAATGTCTGCATACAATTATCATGATTTGGAATGTGATTTTTATCAAAAACTCCTAAATGCAAAAATAAGACAACATTTAGACAATTGATATAAACCATATGAACTTATCACGTCAACCTACGTTCATTCTAGAAAAAGAAAACCACAGCAAACCACGACCAGAACAATTATTGAACACATGTTACTTCAAACGTGAGTTCTCCACTAACAGTTCATCGAATATTAAAAGTAAAATTTCGGTGCAGTTTTATACTGATTTGAAAATAAGATTTCGCAAACATAGTTTATAATTACACACTGAACTATTTCAGTTATTTAAAAAGTCAGCATTGTGTTTGCGTTTCATCTAGATATTTTCTTTGTAGTTTAGAAACATTTCCATGAATAAATATTCAACTTTATTGTTAGCGCAGGTAGGACGTGCGCATATTACATTATTACGTTTTAGAGCTTTAAAAAGCCTTGTTTCCATTTAAGGCGTGAAAAGATGAAATAAATAAGAGACTTACTTTCGAAGACGACCAACGTGGCGTCGGCGTTGACGGCGTCTCCGACGCCGTTTTCGGCAACGCATTCGTAGTTGGCATCGTCTCTTCCGGCTTTAACAGGTTCGATTCGCAGTATAGATCCACCGTCTGGAAATTCTTTCACTTGATATCGCGTCTGGGAACCTGAAAGGAAACCTCAAATTCACTACGTGATCCACATACGAAAGCCGGCTTTGGAGAGGTAGCAGGATTATGAATCGAACACTTTACCGGCCGCGGGCAAATCAGCTCTCAAAGTTTATTCTTACAACATATGTTCGAAGCAGACAAGAACAAAAAGAATCGAACTGGAAATGTCTTTTCCAGTGCTACAATTTTAACAAAAACTTTAAACAAACCGCAAGACTCTCGAAAGTGTCATTAATTTATGCTTGTTATATGTAGATCCTCATGCGAGAATTTTAATTCTATACATGTAAAGCAAGTAGTAAACATCAAACACTGTGGGCGGTTGACAATTTAGCAGAGAAATTACGGTACAGTTTAAATGTGCACCCTCTGTTTATGCACTTCACTTATCGCGTGTATAATTCAGAGATAGGAAGGAGGATTCGGTCGGGGGATCAAGCGAAGTTACAAACTCTCGTTCGGCTTTGTTCCACAATTTTATCAAATAAAATCCCCAAAACGAAAGTCCGCCATTATCAAAATTGTCTGATCTTTTTGTTTCTTATCTTATTATATTTACCGTCTTATTATTATGATCACACGATGTTATTTTTGTGTGATGTAACGAGCGATTTTCTTTGGCGGTAACGAGCCGAGTAATTAGTTGCAAATTGTATCGTATAATTTTGCCCAAGAGCTCCCGTTTCATCTTACCATCAAAGATGGATTTTGCTCGAATAATATGTTTCGTTAAAATTCGTTAGAAGTGGGTGGAAAAGGGCAAAAGGTCGGTAATATCTCGCTTCTTAGTCAAACATGATCTTTGTTCTTTTTCCTTCTTTTCCAACTGTGATTGCACTTTTATACTTCTTTGAATTTTCACCCCAACCTTCATTATTATTGAATTATCCTGTTTTACTACTAGAATAAAAACAAAGTAAGCGTGCGGATTAAAACTTTTCTTAAGTGAAAATATTTCACCTCATTATAGAGCAACCTCTTTTTTTTCTACCCATCGCAACAGACATTTATCTTTTGGTGTTTTTCTTAGCCAACAATTTTCTTATCAGAATTTATTATTCCACGTGTTGGAAATATTTAGAGCAATGATTATAACTCGGCCTGAAAATTTAAATCGTAACATAAGAATGCCGAACGCACAGATTAAAGTCACTGATCCATCTCGGGGGTCATGGAATTTTCTCATTAAGTCCGTAAAATTAAAGCACTTTGCAAAGTAGAGGTTTAGCAAGGACGAATAAAAGGGGACAGATTAAACTTGCACGCAACTATCCAGTTTCGTCAACTATTTCCAAGAGTTTTGTCTTTACCCTTCCAACAGGTTGCTTTTGAAAATAGCAGAGCTGTCGCTAATATTCCACATTCAAAATCCCCGCATCAAATGTTAAGACCGGCAACCAGATAACAAATCGTTTTAAGAAAACTACAGAACGTGCACTCTTTGTATAAAATTATTTATTTATCCCGGCGCATCCACCATTTTTCAAGCTCCTCGTCCTAGTTTCTTATCTAGAAATTTTATTTTGTTGCTTTGGACTTACCTGACACCTTTTTCCCGTTCTTTTTCCATTGGATGACAGGTCGTGGATCACCTCTAGCTGCACAGTAAAAAGCCGCTATGCCACCGGCCTTGACTTGGAGGTTGCGAGGCTTCGTGGTGATTTCGGGAGGATCTGGAACATAAACAGTAACCGGGATTAAGACAGACTCCGACAACAGCTCGCACACCTGGGGGTAATCTCGCCGTTTCATAAAGCGCTTTAAGACGTTCAAACAGCTTAACAGCGCGATTGTGGAATTTCAACTCGAAAGGGTTTGCCGACATTTTTTCCTCTTCAAACTAACATCATAACCAAAAAAGATCGGAAAATGATTCGGTTAAGTTACGCCCCAAGTGTCGAATAAATATTTAATTTAAGAGGAAATGCGGACTGATGAAAGACATTTCGATATCGTTAGCGTTCTCAACCCCTTGCTCGCTCGAAATGGTGGAATTATTAAAAACTAGGTGGATTTATTAATGCGGTGGCACAGCGCGAAAGTATTAAGCTAATGAGATGATTTAGGGGGGAAGGCGAGTTGTTTCTTTTAATAGCGTAATCAAAAGTGCCTGTAATTAATTACAATATGGCAGGTAAATATTACAATTGTTTAACGATCCAGTTGCGTGTTTTGAAACGTAATTAGGTGTAAGTTATCTACATCTGAATTAATGAAGGATGTATCCAGGAGTGGAGCGTCAGGTATGTACACATAATCGCGATAAGACGAACTAAATACGTCGGAGCGATGAAATACTAGTTTGTTTTCAATAAAGAGTACATTCCCTTCGCAAATGTAAATACAGACGATCACTCGTTCAAAAGTTGGAATTTAAAGTGCGACTGTCATCCGATAACATAATAAAAATATTCCCACGACGTAATAAATTCCACGACAAGAAACTTTTGCGAACAAAGTTCGTTTCGAGCCTCTTCCAGAGATTATAATAAAATTTGGAACATTACCGTGAAAACGTTGTCTCATTTAGAAACATTCACAGAAACTCTTGTCGAGCGATCCGTTAATGCTTCATTTGCAAGTCGAACGATTGTATTTGGTAATTTATTTACGCGGAACCACAAATTAAAAGACACCGACGTCAAGAAACCTGCAAGCAATGAAACGCGACAGCTGGGCCATTCATCCAAGTGCGAAGACACGACAGGTTTTATGACTTGGGCTTAATTATCACGACAGCGATAAAAATAATCCAAAACAACGGTAAATAATGTATTCGAATATCTAGTGAATTTGAAAATCCAAAAACTTTGAACACAAACTGAAAAGTTTCAAGTGAATGAATCTTGCTCATTTTCAAACTTTAATCCAATCGCTATCTTTTCGGATAAGACTTGACTATAGAAATCTAACGTTACTTTTTGCCCTGTATATGCTTAATAATGCAATGATCCAAATGATAGCAAATTCTTTTCATCTCTTTCCAATTAAGTTTTTTCGACACGACCAAATGATTCAATGCTCATGATTTACATCTAAAAGAATCGAATTTAAATGCTTTTCACCTTTTAGACACATGTACTTAATTAATAATGATTAATCATAGATCCATCATAGATCATGATGTAGCAAACAAGATGATTAATTTATCGGTTATTCCAAACCATCATTAGCAAAATAATTATAAAATTTACAACACATTACTCTCCCAACATTTTTGCATATCGTTTAATTTTATACAATTTGATTTGAAGCAATTCTGAAGAATATTTTTTATGAAAAATTTAATTAATGCTGACCTTATCCGAAAAGATCGTGAATAGAGAATACCTATTCAGAATATTCAGAAAAATTATAATGAAAAATCATTAATAATTTAAAATGTATTCAATTATTTAGCGTTTTTTAATCGAACATAGGGACTATGTTCGGAGCTGAATAAATGTCCCTGTATGAGGTTTCCTTTAGACCAAAAAAAGCTTTAAAAACATTCAAAACCAACTGCTGCACTCTAACACTATTCTAAACAGACATTAAATATAGTTTTAGTGAAATTAAAGCAAAACAAAGAATAGTGCCTCTGCACCTTCACCAAAAGCCAAAACATTCGCTTGAAATTTTTAGTAATTAATACACGCGTACTGTACTTGCTGATGCAGTAGTGTGTTAATCTAGTTTTAAAATAATTGAATGGGATGTAACAAAACTCGTTCAGGTTTGAATGATTACAGGTAAACTATTCTAGCAGAAATAATGTTAAAAGCTCGCGAGTAAACCACAATTTGTGCCATCTCCAAAGTTAACATTTCTCTTCCAATTTAGTTAACTTGGCTTGACTCTTGAGCATTTGCAATTTGAAAACTTTATTTAGTGTTGTTTAATCCTTTGGTCGAGGCTGTCCCGCCGAATTATTTATTCACCTGACTTTGAATAAAGAGTGGTAATTAAGACGTAGCTACTTTACATAATTACACTTTGCGAGGAACAATTCGCACGGTTCTGTTTGAAATTTCGGAACACGACAGGAACCGCCCCACGACGGCTAGGGCCACAATAAGCCTCGTGCGCTGTACTTTTGATTAATGTCACGTAATGACACGGGAAATGGAGCGAACAAAACGAACAGAAAACAAAACAGGATACAGCATTGTTCTGCTACGGCATCCACGGTAATTCTTTAGGTTGGGAGTTAGTGTATGACTTTCGTCGACGTTTTTAATTGAACGGACGACGATAAAAGCGTCGCGACGAAGCAGACTGACCGATAAAATATTTAACGATGCCGTCGACAGACAATTGAATTTGCTGAATGAACGGAGAAAATAAAGAAACATGATACACTCGCACGAACGAAATAATTAGAAAACGTAATTTGGTGCTTTTCCTCGATATACTCGAATTATATTCGAGTTATGCCATCGATTATTTTTATCGGCGGACCTTTGATCCGATGAGAATTAAAATCGCATCAAGAGTGTGTCGGAAAGGAAACTACAAAAATAAATTATTTATGAACAGATTTATTATTCAGTCAGCCAATAAAACACACGTACACGTCAAATGAATAACATACTTGTCTTTTTTAACTATCGGGGCAACTTTTCCTTGCACGAGCTGTCACTTGCGGAAAACTTATAGTTTCATGATCCCACCAGTGGCGTGCTGTACGTTTAATTATCGGGTTTCATGTTGCCCAATAAAAAAATGATAATTGCGGAATTAATTCTTAATATCATGGGAATGCAGTTCAAATATAGCATGCGATTTATCTTTCGTAAATTTGCCTTAATCATCTTCTTTCATCTAGCACGATATCTTCTGTATTCTAATCGAAACTGAAAATTTCTGAATGAGGTAACTAAAATGTGAGGATGTTTCTGTCCCGAATGACCTTCTACCCCAAAGTTGGCGAAATTGTTGAGCCAAAAATATGCTAAAACCTCTCAACACATTCTCACGAAATTGCCTTCCGCAGGATTAACCAACTTGTTTGCTATAAAGGAACATGGAATGGGCACTATTTTTCTGATGCGATATATTTACAATTCACACGTTACATTGAAACCAATTGCTTCTGAAACGTACGATGACCTTGTGGTTTTAAGATTAATTTGTTATTTACATTGTACCATGATTGATGATGTCGAATATATCTGGATAATTATTACGAACACGAATTTGACGTCTTTTTGATTTATTTGCATACAACATGTTCGTTCGAAAAACAGAAAGCTTTAAAAGACTTGAGTAGAAAGTGCGTTATTAATGTCATTTCATAGAAAACAGTAATGAATGAGTACGGTCCTTGTTTTTGCTTCATTAATAAAAATAACTGTATGTAGGGGTTAACATGAACAGATTGAATGGGGAGATTAGGTATGTAATCGAGTTGCAAAATCGCAATTAGACTTTTTCAAGATTCGAAAGTGTGTTGGAGGGTAGTGATCCAGTGTTAATGACGTTTGATGAGACACCTGTTCTGGCATCCTCTGTAGGTACGTGTTGTGGCAACGTTGATTTTGCTGAGCTAATCATAAGAGTGAATCAGCGCAAATTAAATTAGCAGCGTGGTATTTGCCACTAATATGATTATTAATCAATTTGGTTGCACAGAACACAGAACTATCAAACAGAGTAGACCGCATCTAAATTGGCTTCCGGCGAATCCACTTGACTGGGAAACCGAATTAAATCAAAAATCGTACAAGGTTTTAAAATCAGGAGCGCAAAAATTGAAACAATATAAGTAAATAAAGTGGGGGAAAAAATTAATCGTGTACATACAACAACAAAATTTCAATTAGAGCGTAAACAACGGGCTAACGCTTTGCTACACCTGTAAAACTCCATTAAAAATCCGCTTTATTGTGCCTGCTCTTATTAAACCGTGTTTATTTTAGTCTCTCTCCTGTTTCGGTTATGTCCGTCTTCCTCCCTTGCGCCATTAAAAAGGCACCCCGAGTGTTGTAATAGTGTTTGGTCAATTGCCGGTTGTTTGCGCAACTACTCCATTCCGACCTTTGATGTCGCCATCAAACGACAATACAGACATATACTGGTAGTTAACACAGATGCAAATAACGGGGGCGTTTTACTTTTTTCTTTTCCTATCTCTGTATGTGTACATACGCGAACGCGCTTCATCACAAAGGACATTTTTTGATGATTTTTTATCCGAGAGCCTTTCATCGTGTTGTGACATTTATTTTGACGGAGCTCCTTGTGTACATATTTATGTTGAGCTAATTGAGAGACTGAGTAAACGTTCGGTCAAAACGTCGAATCCACTCTACAAAATAATAAAGCGCAACGAAACGGGCACTCGATCAATTCCGGCGATTAAAAGCGAAAACTTCAAAATAATGTACTGGCTTTATCCCAGATTGAATCCTCCAGTTTAATCGGTTCGATTCTTTTTTTGCTCATACTCCTGATTACATCGACTTACACCATTAGTGAGGAAAAATGATCAATAATCACAGAGAAAAGGTCATTGCATTGAATAAATAATGACTGTCAAACAGGACAGATTGATAATTATTACTGAAGTGGATCGGATTGTAGGCTAATGTGCTAGACGACATTCGCGTCCATTTGGAATTAGCCGTTTCACAGGTAGTGTCTGTCATCATCGCATACACCAATATCAAAAGCTAATATTTATTGACTCGAAAAAACCGCACTACTTTGATCACGTCATGTAATTAGGGTGTATTTCATTTTGAATACGTGGGCCGCAAGAAATGCAATATAATCTTTTACAAAATACGAAATAAATTAAGGTGTCAGCTTTTGATTTAGAAGATTACAAATGGAAAAATTGCAGTCGGTGCAGGTCGGCTGCGCCTTGCACCGAAACGTTTCTTTGTTCAACAACGTAATATCTGCATTGTTTATCTACAATCAAGTCGCTGTCAGGTTCAACCCTACATCCAAAATTAATCAGTTATTTGCGATTAACCGCCAAAATGCGCAATGAAACATAATGCGAACCACATTAAACGCATAACTCTCGTTCGCATTGGTACCATATGTTCAGGTGTATAACAACCCAAAGCAAACCACAGATTTCCATTTGTGAAAATGAATCGTGAACCGTCCGATGCATAACACCCACCACCGCAAAAAGAAATCCCCGCACATGTCGAGAGATAAATAAATTAATAAAATGCGAGGGTTGAGACGCGTTGAATTTTTCGTCGCCGTCGTCCGTTCACCAACTTACGTGTTAAATATTGGATGTACGGAAAATCCGAATAATTTCCTGAAATTGAAACGACAATTTAAAGTTTCGTTCGGCGGAGAATGCGCCCGAGAAATGGACCGGCAGACTTTTGGAAAAAGAAGACTGAAACGATGATCTATAATTTAATGTTCGGAAGGAAGACAGCGTACGTGTCGTGGCCATCTCCGGGTGGCTTCAATAAATAAAGAGATTTCTCGCCCCGGCGACAAAACTCGAAAAATACACCCCAACACATATATCACAAATCTAAAAAGGGAAGCTTCAATATTTATTCAAAGCTCGCGACTTCTTTCTTCCGCCTTTTAAATAAACGATATCCTCCTCCTCGGCACGTTTAAGATATTTTATTGATGATAATAAACGACGCGAGGTTCTGACACGTTAATCGCAGTATTTTTGCGGCACCCTTCACGACGAATAATAAATACATAGCCATTCACATATCAACATGTTTGATAAATGAACTATTTGAATAGGCCGAGGGTGGTGGAAATGTCGGCATTTTCAGGCCGTTTCAGTTACGTAATGATACTGACTGAACCCGGAACGAACGGACCTCCTATTCATCATCCCTCGGATTCTAAATTCAATGCCATCTTTATACTGCAAATGACTTACCTGAACGTCGGTGATTAATGAGGAGACTTTTAATTGATACGCCAGTTATCGAAAATCGATTTTTGACTCGTCCTTATTTCTTTGATTTGTTTGTTTTCCGGACGGTCAATTAGACAAAATTCACTGTCGCAACTAAAAACGTTTCTCCTCGAGCGAGCAGAGAAAATACTGAATTATTTTCAAATTGCGCCATACGAAGACATCTCTGACAAAAAATAGGTCTGACAATGCAATAACCCTGATTGAGGTATTTCAGGACGAATGTACGCCCCTGAAACGAGATTAAACCCGACTTTGCCGCATTTCGCTAACAAACATCGAGGGTGTAACACATCAAATCCAATCAGGGTTTCTTGTATATGTGCTGAATGGTCTTTAATGAGACGCAGTAATTGGAGGATCTAGCTTTCACAAGACCGGTACACGACTCAAATGTCCTGTTCCTGTTCAAGGTGCGACACAATCTGATTTAATTGCGGCGTTTAACCGATTTAAAAACGGCCAGAAAATAAATTATTTATCGAATAGTGTGGAGTACGGTAACATGGGCACTCCTGGACGCCGAACGGTCCTTTTACGCCGGCTATAATCCAATTTTAGTGCTACCGCGTGCGTATGATGGACAAATCAAATTAATTTCCTTTTAAATTGATTACCTGTTTTCGGTCGTTTTTTTCTGAACGCTATCTGTATTAATGTTGTTACATTATTAACGGCCCAATTGGCTCCTTATCCGGACGAGCAATCGATTGTTTCCGACAGGTGAACCAAGAAAAAAAATGAGTGTCGGAGCTTCTTCGAACCGGATGAACCGCAACAAAATCGATGTTGTCGTTAGACCAAAAACCATTAAGGCGCATGCAAAATGATTTTGATCGTTTACGAAAAACGCATCATAAATCACCATGACCTTGGCAACATCTTGCCAACATCGGTAATTGGATCAAAGCGGGCAGGTACCTCCAAAATTAAATTTTCAATGGAAAATGTGATGCAGAAACGTGGAAAAAAATCCAGTTATAAAACAACAAATATATATTTATTTTCTGTGCTGGAAAGCAGGACACGAAAAAATACGCCTCGAGATAATATTTTAAATGAAATTGGATGAACATAACCGACAGGCAAAACAGCGAGCAACTTCGGTGGTTGATACACCTACTTGAATAAATATATTTTTTAGCATCTTGTAAATACCAAAAAGACCAAAAGTAATAAATTATTTTCGAAAAAGTTTACACTCAGGATCCGGTTTCATTTTAAACTTTGTTTCATGAGCTGTTATTATTAATGGATCGTGTTATTCAATAAAAGCTTTATTTTTTTTTCTTGGAAGCGACCTGAAAAGTTGACCTTATCCGTCTGAAAAAATGATTCATGAAGTATTAATTTTAGTCTGCTCTAGTTCGAACCTCCGTCAACATGTCATCAATGCTAAAAGTCCAAGGATTGTGGCAAATCCACTTTAAAATTAATATTTTAACAATTAATCAATCCTGACCGAGATAATTAAATAAGGAAGATAAAATTAATAACCCTATAATAAAAACTCCGAGCCCCGATTTAATTAATTAAACATGGAAGTGGACGCTTAATAACTTAATTTCTCAAATTCCTGTCTCGCCCAAACGGCACTGGAAAAAGCAAACCTCGCATTACCTTCCAGCCTTTAATTAAAAAAAGCAAATTCCGCTACATAATAACCCGGAATCACGACCGAAGCCACAACGAGACGAAGATAAATGACATCGCCCCGATCACAGATTATCGGACCACCTGTCAGACGGATACAGAACACAACCCCGTTCTAAATCACCGGTAAAGCAGAGCGGTCGCATCTGCCCACTACGTGTACGTTTGCCGTTACGTCGGAGAGGTTTTTTTCCACGTGGAGTCGCCCCCTAATTGATATATGGCACTGCAGGGACGTCGACGGTGTCGCACCGGAACGCTCTCTTTCCTGCTATTGATCTCAACTTAACTTGTTTGTTCGTCCTTTGACATTCTGGAAGCGGCCCTCGACATATTTTACAAAATAGACGCCGTCTCTATGAACACCAGTTGAACATGTAGCTCTGACATTTCGGGAAGGGGTCTGTTGCTCCCAAATTTATTTCAAAAAAATTTAAAACTCCTGAAAATAAATAAATTGCTACTTTAAATTCTGTTTTTAATTCTGGTAGAGCGAGCTGGAAGATGAAGCAAAGACTTTTTTGGTTTTCTTTAAAATTAATTGCTATAATCGCTGCAGAAATATTTTGTTCACGTAGTGAATAATTCTGGAGGAGCAAGCTGTAGGAAGGCTCCGAAAATTATAACATTTTTCTCGTGGAGATGAATGTGTCACATTTTTCACCACTCTCTTTGTCTTAAGCTTCATCCACTATCATCGCATTCATTCCATCAAAGTTATCAGTGAAATTTGGGTAGCACGCGGTTTTTCGACGCATATTTTTAAGCCGACATCATAAATTTATCTGGAGAAAACGCCGGCCGATCTCATTCATCATACGAACCTCGCAAATGATAGGGCAGGTAATAAACGCTTCCTAATAAAACTTGTTTTCTTACGCCGGAGACTGAGTAGGCCATTATACGCTCCGAAATTAAATTCAAACAACCCCAATATGTTTCCCGGAAAATACTCTAGCGAAAAAATCGACGCATCAATCGTAAATCGGACGTATCTAGATTAAGCCCAGATAATCGCCTTTTTCTTCGACATTTGTTTCGATCTTGGGGTCGTTTAACATCTCTGTTCTTGCAGAGAGGACCATAAAATTGGTTCGCAGTATGGAAATGGTCGCGGATACATATATGCACATAAAATTAATCGTAAAAATCGCACAATGTAATGATTCGTTCGGTGCTAAAATGTAAATTTTCCCATGGAAAATACGAAGAGACAGAGAGAAGAGGAGATGGCATCGTAAAAGTCCAGATGGTCTACATCATGAAATCATGATGGCGAATGGCAATTTCCTATTAAAAATCGTTTTTTAAAAATGCCATCTGATGTAACGGTTGCAATGCTTTTACAACTTTATAACCCTTCGGAGTCCGCGGTCCGCACATAAAATTGTCATCCAGTTTACCTTGTCTTCACGAATAACGACCGCACATACAGTGATAAAACACAATGGAAACACTCAGCGGCGACACTACAAGAAATTTAATACAAGTCTTTGTCGAACAAAACAATCGCCAGCGTTTAGAAGACCTCCAGTGGAGGAGATAAAACATGTTGATCGTTAAGGGAAACGACGAGGCCGTTATTTGCCAACGAATCAATCAAAACCAACATTTTTCGGGTTGGTTTTGGGTGTGAGTTTTGTCTTAATTCGGCGGCAAAGTGCAGGAGGTAATTGGGCGCTTGTAAATGGATCGCTTGTCTAAAGCTCGCTCCGAGACAAAAGGGTTCTATCTTGCCCGCTAATTACATGAAGAAACCATTGTTGCGTAAGGGTTTGTTCGTCTCTGTTCGGGGGAACAATTACCCAATTACCTTGCTGCTTGCTCTTATTCCCGACACACACTGCCGGAATTTCCTGCAATTTTCCAATTTTAATTCAGACGCTTGGCGAGGAATCCTGAAATTAGAGGTAGGTACCTTGTTTCTATCCGAAACTAATTGTCACATCAGTTTGGTGTTCCAACTGCTGCCTGAATATTTCATGGCCGATGTGTATACGGCTTGTTGAGCAAACGTTAAAAAGGAAACTACTCCCTCGAACTCTTTAATAATTCATCGAAGGATCCTCAGTAATAGCCTCCTCACTCATTACGCTCATTAATGAAGTCCTTTTGATCTTACGATCTCGGGCAACTTGCGAAAATATTTACGTTTTTAATTCAATTTGTCTTTGCGTTGTCGAGGATTGACGACTGACCGACCTCTCGACTAAACGGATTTCTCAAGAGACGAACTCGAACGACCGCTTAAAATGCCCCATTAGGTCTTACGACTTGGAAGTTTTTTATATGTTCGTCTACGTTTATAATTTTTAGCTCAATTTTGACCCGAGATTAACTTTATGAAGAAACATTATCCATCAAAACATTAATTATTCACGTTATTTTATATCTCCTTTCGCGAGATCCCAGAGAAAATTAAATTTTTGACTTGAATTAATTTAAGGCGATTTGTTTGTACAGCTTGCATTAACTTTACTTTTTCCCTGCTTTCACTAAATACGTCTCTTCCATTTTCCTAGTAAATGTTGAATAACTTGAACGGCGAGTTATGTCATGGAAATGATTTTCCGACTTAGGAATTTATATTTTCAGCGCACCTTATAACATGTGTTCAATATTGGTTCTGGTCGTGGTTTGTTGTGGTTTTCTCTTTCTAGCATGAACGTAGGTTGCGTGATAAGTTCATATGGTTTGCTATCAGCTGCCTTATTTTTGCATTTAGGAGTTTTTGATAAAAATCACATTGCAAATCATGATAATTGTATGCAGACGTTCAAGCATTTACTCTGCAAGCGTTATCTCAGTTGAACGTGTGAATTTTTGGCCCCGGAGCACTGACAGCTGTCATGTGTCATAGTTTCCGAGACATACGTTTTTTGTGACAATTACCACACATAGGCGATCTGACCAGAACCAATATTGAACACTTGTTACTTTCCTCAAATAATGTCTGTCATCGAAACAGCATCGCATATAGAGTAATTACCCGGTTCTCATCGTGCACATCTCTTCTTGTTTTAGTTTGGTAAATACAATAACTGAGACTGCTTGTCGTGTTTGCTTGTATTATTTCTTTTCTGTTAGCGTTTAATTTCTACATTTGTTTACCCATAGAGTTAATTTGTCTCCATCTTGTTCCTTCTCATAATTTGATGTTGATTGATCTCTTTGCTACAATTAACTATTCCTTGCAGTTCTAAACTGAAAACAAATCGTAGCAAAGCGTCAATGTATTCTTTGTAATTGCTTGAAGGCATATCCTTTCCGATCAGGTCATTCGATAAATTAACTCTGGAAGCATCAATTTTTATCTTTAGCTTTACGTAAAGGCTTCGATATTTTTCTCCAATAAACTCTTCGAACCGTGTCCGCTAATCGAGTCTTCGTATTTCCAGCCACAAATACACTAAATTTTCGATTACCGGAAAATTGTGTCGCTACTCAGGATAAATCGGATCGTTCGGGATTTTATTAGTTTAGATAGGAAATGTTATATTTTATTGACCACCGTCTATATTTGGACTTTACTTAGTTTATTGTAAGTTTTCTCTTCTTCGTGCTTGTTCTTTTGGATCGAATTTGGCGTTCGCAATTTCACAAATTCACTTAGAAAGAAAACCACTAAAGTGAACCCATACAAAGAGGAAATAAAGGGAGGAAGTGTATCGGGCGGTCCGTTCACTTGGTGAAGGCAATCCACTGTAGACACTCCACACAAACGCAAATTATTGGTTATAAAACCGCAAAAATCAAAAGTTGTATTTGGGGTTCGTCCTATTTTTTTACTGAATGATGCTTTACTTCTAGCACTAAAAAAAAACTTGAAAAGAGTGTGATTTATAAAACTAGTTCTATCGTGATATTTTTCTAAATGTTTTCAAGTTATTGATCTGGTGAAAAGGGGAGCTTTATGCGATTGCGTTCATTGATTAAGGCGAAACATAAAAATTCCATGAAAAATTTAGATGATATCTAAACAATACGATGCTAAGCGTTCTGAAAAGAAAAACCAAGCCTCGCTTTCATTTCGCAATTAATTAATTAGGTGGGGTTTTATTCCCAGAATTGATTATGTTTTTCCACTCAAAGTAGAACATCCCGTTAGTGTTACTCAAAATTAGGTATAAATTACGGTCATGTTGATAACGGCAGTTCGTTTTTACTACAATATGGCATGAATATAAAACCGTAAAGATATCATCTATAAGGGCCAAATGTGTGCATCATAAAACGAGAAAACTAACAAGAAGTGCTCGTAAAAATATGAAAACATTTTTGGAACAAAGATATTAATCACGGTTTTGTCGCAAGAATAAAGCCTAGGCGGAAAAACAGTGCTAGTGGAAAAAATTCAATTTTGAGAAAACGTGGGAAGGGTTTGGAATATTCATTTGATGAATCGCGTGATCTCCTCATTCAGTAAACACAGAGTACCTGTAATACGGTTCAGTTCACCGGGACGGTAATAATTCCGGGAATCAATTAGAAGCAGCTAATGCTAATGTGTTTCTAGGTAGTGCATTATGGCACCGAATAGAGCTAATAAATATGCCCATATTCCCGATGAAATGGCGTGCTCCGAAATTACCGCCATCGTTATTATGCGCACTATCCGCCGTAATGCAAATAAAGTATTATTAGTATTGGAATACCTAACGGCAATATCGTAATTTATTTCACATGTGAAGAAAAACCAACACAACAGTTTATCTATCACCTAAATGGAAATTGGAAAGTGGTTCTATGTTACGTAGACATTTTTTGAATAATTCATCGTTGTACTAATAAACATCAGTATCGATAACTATGTTGTAGTTGTGCAGGCCTGAATGAATATGATAACGACATTCTATATATCCTAATAAATGATTACAATGCTCAGCAGAAGTTGGTAATGCCGATAGTGTAGTATGGCAGGCGTTGGGGCGGCTGTATAATCCAATTAAAATCGGTCGCGCGGGAGCCATGTATGACTGTTATCTACCTAAGCTACAAACCATTAATAATTTGCACATTTAATGTTGGATAAACTGAACCCGAAACCGCACCAACAACACCTCCGTTGCACAAAATTCCGAACTGCAACGAAATCACCGTTCGATCGAGGAAACTAAACTCAAGAGCAGCCATCAACAAACGATATATAAACAAATTCTAATTACTGACATGGTGAATAAGGGGGAAGAAGGAAAAGTGGATAAAGAGATAAAGTCATTATAGGAAAACACAAATCTCTGCAGCGAATTTTATTCTTCGGCTGCTAAAAACAACGTCCGTAATTAGAATTGGATTCAGGAACAAGTTGAGATAATTACTCAGACAGCAATTAAATGCCTATACAAAATTATTTTAATTCAGAGTTTAATTTCCGACGAAAGAGTCGTGTAGATGGCGCTCCGGAACCGTTCACACATAGCTAATTCGACAATCTCGCTTCAGGCAAATCTAAATGAAAAATCTGAAACCGAGTTTTTATTAAACTTAATTAACATCCATTTAGCAAGAGTAATATGGATTTTTATTAGACAAAGTGAAAAAAGCCGCCCCAACATCTTTTTTCTCCTCTCTTCTTTTATCTCAAGCAGAAAGAAGTTCTCCTTGGGGTTGGTAACAAAAACACGTAAAATTGTTGTTTGCTGAGGCGCACTAAAACAATCCGACGACTGAAATTGTATACATAATACGCCTAGAGATAAGCACATCAAAAAAGCTCCCGTTTTAAGCTGCATACACAGAGGTGGAACAAAAAGTGGCCGTTGGAACAGTTGCTCTTGCTGCAAACTATCGGTGCCGTTAAGAATATTAATGACGAAATTTGCTGAGCTTTTTTCTTTGAGGCTCAACCACGTCAATTTTCATCGCGACGACTGGAAGATTAATGGCATCGTTGTCAAACAGCCATTTTTAATATGCAACGTACATTTCACGGTTCACCGACTGCGACCGTCATTTTACAAAGTGGGAAAACATTGCGTTGCCACCATCCTCATATTGAGACGTCGATTTGCTTGCAGCTCAATGTGGTGTGGAGATAAATCCAGAAGGGAAAATGGCCAAGAAGCGCTATCGTAATCAAGGGCCAACACAGGAAGAACATATCAATAATCTAATAGAAACGTTCTGTCCCACCTAATGCACACAAATGATAAAATCAGACTTTTCGGGTTCCAGGAGAGAAAGAACGACGATTTGCGACACTCGAGTCGTTTGGAACTCATCATAACCTTAATAATAAATGACAGTCATTTTTGTCGCTCTTGTCTAACAATAAAGCATTTGTTGGGAGGAAAACGTATCATCAGCGCGATGGAATTTCTGCTGATATAACACCCAGTGAGGATTTTTCAAATTAAAAAAAACATGTAGCCACTAAATACGAAATCTAGGTCGTAAAAAAATAAAAAAAGACAAAAAAGGATTTAGGTCTTTATTTGTTAATAAAAAGGCAACGAAGTTGTCCCCAAAGTTCTGCATCATACTGTTGGGTTAATAAATTGTTTGTAGATTGTGAAAAATTCTTAAAAGCCAGTAAAAGACGATTATCCCTCTTTACCATTACTAAAAGACCTTTTTACGATAGCCTGAATACGCGAGTGCCTTTATTCCTGCGGCATCATAAAGCGCTGACTTACCTAAAGGTATAAAATATCGATAACAATTTTTTTTTATATCAGAGCGGTGTCGCTCCTATTAAGTGGATTTTTTATGTGCACATCGAACGGCCCCGACAAACACATAAGCCGAAGTTTATTGTTTGCGTTAACATCTGCCACAATTTAAAATATCGATGGCGTAGCGTAAACAAATAATGATCTATTGTTTATGCAACTTCCGCATGAATATTGATGCAGAAATCAAATTGCAATTAATTACGATCGGTGAACGCGGACAACATCGAAAACATGTCAATCAACATTTCACGGTTTGCGTAATGAGTAATAAGCTTTTATTGCGACAATCATCGAGTGCCCCATCAAACTCGACTCTTTGTGCAAAGCAAAATTGTTTAATTGATGTGAAAACGAACAAACTTTGGTCGCCGAACGGCCCCGCAAAAAGTAATAATAATCACCTCGTTAATCGACATTAATGTCGATCGGTCTTTGATTATTTCGCAAATCGGCCGGAATCCCATTTTCATTTTAATTAATTTCACCCTGCACGTTTCCATTTGCATGTAAAGTGCCGGCGGTGTAGTTGTTTTCGACATTATATGCCGTGTACTACTGCCGCTTCCCAAATAAATATAATAAAAAAAGTAATCAAACAGATTTATGAAGACTTTATCAACGGTCATTACGCATTCGTAATTGTCTTCGTATCTTGAAAATAAAATGGTGATGAGGTGAGTTAGTGTAGTGATGTCGAAATGTGGCCCAACCATGCGACTCGTGTTGAGTGGCTCTTGAATAATGGAAAAAACCCACACAAAAAAGCGTGTGGACAATTACCCTCCCGCGATGATAATTAAGAAGGAGACGCCACTCGACGGTCACGATAGTGCCATATTGGAAATTTATTCACCCCACTAATGAGGTTTCCAACTAAAACTTCAATTAATACAAGAAATGTATGCACTTTCCATTTTCCTTTTAAACCACTTTTTGTCCAAGATAATGATTTGGCGAGTTCTGTTGTAATTTACACACGCTGATGTATTCTTAATAGGGACTTGCTTCCAAATTATAAATAATAAAATTGTAATAAGGACAAACGCAAACGCAAACAAACGAGATATGTAAACCACAATTTGAAAAATAAAAACCCACAACTTGTAAAATACACAAAATGCATCTCAAAAAGTAAAAAACTGCACTTATACAGTGATTATTTTCCTTCTCTCATTTGGATTTTGTGTCCTTAAATTATTTATTTGACATACAAGAAAAATACGAAAAATGGTGGATGCGCCGGGCCGAAAATTAAATAAAAATCTTAAATATTTAAATGCGTCAAAACTGCTTACAAGATAAAGTTTTGTCTTGTATTCAACTGTTTGAATACAACTATTCAACTGTTTGAAACTTGAAGAACTTTAGGTCTACACATATGATAATTTTTTTGTAACATTGTCGAAGTATATTAATTTTAAACTATTAATGTACAGGAATGTATGATAAGTAACAAATCTAATCCAAATACGTATGTTTTCAATAAAAAATTCTAAAAAAGTCAAAGATTCAAGTAATAATAATCTGCGTAGTTTGAATTATTTTAATTTCGATCAGATAAAAACATATGTGATTGTGTAACTCCCTAAAAACTAATTTTTCCTAAATTCGA
Organism: Tribolium freemani; assembly: GCA_939628115.1. Classification (NCBI taxonomy): domain Eukaryota; kingdom Metazoa; phylum Arthropoda; class Insecta; order Coleoptera; family Tenebrionidae; genus Tribolium; species Tribolium freemani. Next base: position 8,361,394 of record OW626785.1, on the reverse strand, counting down.
TGTTTATGCCCGGCCATACTTTATCCTTATCATCACTGCGGGCCATTGTGCCCGAACGTAAATCACATTTTTTCAGGATTTTCATTTTGACGTTGCACCGAAAAAAATAACTGACCCGTCCAATTGCGTTTCGTTTGGAAACTGATTGCTTTTTTCCCTCGTCAATTTTTTCGTTCCCAAAAACGAACTGATAAAAGCAATTTCGTCTGGGATGAGAGTAATTGGTCGTTTGGTATTCGACAGTACCGCCGCGATTAATTTTTGTTTTGTGCTAAGTGTAACAACGTAAGTAATTCGCGTAATTGACCTAATTAAGCTCTTCGTATCCGACACAATCCGGCGTTTCCGGTCACGTAACGCCGTCCCTGCCGCGATCAAATAAAACATATAATAGACGCAACCGCTCCAGATCCGGGGGCGGTTTTTGAACACTCGTTCTGTCTCGTGACCTAGTGCTAACTAACTCAAAGCGTTCGCCGGTTAAGATTCCGGAAACGCACGCCTTCTCTGACCGCAGGCTAATGTGGACGTTATGATGCGAACGAACGGTCTGCTTTCGAAATATGGGAGCCGCAGGACGTGCGTATAGGACGCCGCCCCCGACGGGACGCCTGCTTTGCATATCTTGCTCGTTTCAATAAACTTATTCACGGAATCGGCCCTCAATACCCTCCAAACCGGCGAATAATAGAGCAATTTCTAACAACAGAAGAAGTCGAAGATCATTTCGGATCAGTACAACGCTCCAATATACAACACGACCGAAAATATTCCCTTTATTGCGTCCGATGCACCCGACGGATCAGCACTTGCATTGTACGCGAAGCAACTGCAAATAAGGCCGGCGACCTACCGTATCATCAAACAAACATCACTTTAGAACAGTTCGAGAAACATACTTTCTTAAAAAAAACTAACTAAAGTACTGCAAAAATTACTAGTTTTTCAAAAATTTAAATTATTAAACTGTTGTTTTTTTTGTGTTCTGCAAAATTTCTTTTTTATTTAATGGTAGGTAATCTACGACGAAATTCTTTCGACAAAGATAAGTAGCTAAACCCACTTGGTTACATAATAAAAAAAAATCTAATTAATAGAAAAACTTCGGATAGCAAAACAACCTGTAAATGCTTTTCAAAAGATTTGATAGTCTTGCAAGTTTGAGGCCTAAGTACTGATCCAGCTGGATAGAGATTATTCCAGATGTATCTCCCCAACATCGTAATTTATTTAATATACGTGTTAATGCGCCAAAAATATGTTCTTTTCGCGTTTCGTTACAGAGATTTAGGTTTCCATATGTTGTCGCAATATCAAGTCAGACTCACGAAAATCTGTAATTAAGTAAAAAGAAAACAAGCGGGAGTCACTGGCACGTTTTTTGGTTTGTTGTGTTTCATTCAGCCGTGAGATCCTCGAACAGACCAATAGATGAGCGACAGACAGACAAAGAGAGATAAATCCTGAGAGACACAGATTACAGGATCAACGTTGCTCCTGTTGGATGCTGCAAGATTAATGACGCAACGCTTCGGGACATCTTGACATCGCAACGTCACGTAGAACAAACGCACCACTATAAAAAATCCATACGATGTGACACTGAGAAGGCTTCACGTGCCATCCGGTGAGATTTTTCAAACCTACTGGCCATGTTATAGATTTCAACATCAACAAAAGAGAGGTATCATTATTAAGACTCCCGAACTGTATATAAAGTAATCCCGCAAAGTGATAAATGATAACGCATCTAGATAAACTCGGTTTAGCAACGTGGAGTCACGTATTTTGGGGCAATTAGACAAAGTGACAAAAAAGCAAAAAATCTCATCCCGGCAAAAGGACGTTCAAAGGACGACATTTGCAGCGGCAAATAATAAATTAATGTGTAATGTAGAGTGAAGGAAGCGGTAATAAAGCAAGCAATAGGCTCGAGGGAGGAAAGCGAGGGTGCTGCCGCGTCCGTAAGTGAAATGAATGACGACCACTGAACCGCAGATATTAAACTGTAACCTCTAGCCACATGCCAAATAAAGTACACTTAATGCTCCCGGGAGTCCGCTGCGGACCTCTTCATTTCGCGCTGCTCGTATAAATACATGGAAATGCACTAATAATACGGCAAGTGCACCTGCCCTCCGAGCCTGGAGAGATAAAAAATCTACGTTTTGACCGGATAAAAAGACGACACTCGTCTACTTTCAGAGAGGGCGTCGGCAGATGACGCTGTGTCGCCTGAAACACCCATTTTCTTGCCTTCCCTCGAGGAATAGTTCTGAAGCCTCTTTAATCTTGTTTCAGCCAGCTACCTCACAAAATCCATTCTTTTATATCATTTTTATCTCTTCAATATCTCATTATCAATATATATCTGATATTTCCTTCAGTGATTCTTTCTCGATTTCCAAGAGAAACTCGTAAAACTCCGCTTGACGTGATGAATGAAACATGCGAAATGTTCGAACGCCAACTTCATCTGTGTCAAAATCGGCTAGTTTTGACCAAATTTAGAGCACCCGAAATCGTGGTGAAACACCATTCTTGCGCGAGATTAACTTTTGAATTTTATATCGCCAACTCGGAATATACAAATTTGTATAAAACAATTCGCAACATCTGTCGCACGACGACGTTTGCGGACTTATTACCCTCGGGATGGATTTACGAGAGACGGCAGCCTTAACGATATGCAGAAACCTTGTTAAAATAATCTAAATAGCCTTTTAATTGACTGTATTAAAACCGAGGAAGTTGCCTCGATTCAGAAACCAACTAAGCTTCTAACATTTGAAAATCTTGTGTTCACTATAGGTCATCCAGAAATCGGTCTCAGAAAATCAGCTTGTATTGTGCGAAAAGAGTAACAGATTGCAACAGGACAAATTACTTTAAAAGAGATATAATAAAAGCAACTTAAGACACGTTAAAATAAAAAAATTGTATCTTTGACTCTACACAACAAAGTCTGCAGCAGTCGTTCAATTATCCGATCAAGACAACAAAAGGGAAAAACAGGATGAACAAAAAAACAGAAATTAGCATTTTCCGTAAAGTTGAATCATTTGTGTAATTATCCGAAATTTATTAATGTACCGTATAAAAAAGCAAAATTGTATGTATTAAAAAAACGGAAGCAGTGTTTTAAAGGGTGTAACTACATTAATATTGATGATATTCCAATTATTCGTTCGACAGAAACCACCACTGTTGATGCTTTTGCAAGTGTTATACTATGTACAAATCACCGCAAAAAACGAACACAGGTTTGCGCGTTTAGCGAAACTGGTTCTCTATTGTCGATTGTCTGAAACTGAATAGGGCTGTAAAACGAACTTTTCTATTCGAATTATCTAGACCTACCTAATGGATACAATAGGTCAACGACTTTTGATCCAATTTGTTTGTTAGGACAATAAAAAGCAGAGTCAATCGCAATTTGCGTTGGCTTGCTTTAAACGAATGCATAAGAATCGATAAATTTAGTTGATCAAACTACCAAGAAAATCATCTCTGACGCCTTTTGCAATTTACACCAATGAGAACGATCGAGATGTATGAGGGGCTGTTAGTCAGGTGTCAAAAAACGAGGTCGTTTCGAACATTTCCAATATTAGAAAAATCTCGACGTAGGAACGTTGACCTCACTCAAATCCACATGAATTATGCGACTCAACTGACAACAATGCAATGCATCGAAGTTTTCGTTGGGCCATTACGTGTTATTTACGGTATTTGGACGTTGATGCGAAATGTGACGCATAATCCCACTGCGAAAACGATCCTGAGCATTGTGTAGATATGTGACGTGGCATGCCTGCAACTGGATCCCAGTTACATGCATAAATTCATGATTTTGAACGAGAACACATCAGCGACATCTGGATAGCAACGACTGATCACTGCCACTATTCGTGTGTGTGTGCCCAAAAAGATCAAGCTGGATTGTGCGTGTGCATCATCTAAAAGGCGCTCAGGACGAACTACATGCAGTGCATCGAAAAATGAAAACAACTAAGTCAAAACAAATCAAAGACATAATATAAGATTTCTTCGAAGGGCATTCGCAAAAATGCGCACATACCTTCGTCCGTTTCTAAAGTGATATTATGGCAATTGGTGAAATATCCTATAATAGAAGGCACAATGTAAGTTTTCGCCAAGACAACTATTCATCTAAACATACACAGCAACAGAAAGTAAAGTGGGAGACTAGTGGGGGCAAAAACAGTGTCACTACTCGACGTGTAAACCTTAATAATTTTAGCACGGCTTCGAGCAAAACTTGTCAAAACGAACGAAACGTTGCAGTAAACTCACGTTTTAAATTTCGAGTCACGTTACAAACACATAAATTAAAAATTTTGTTATCAGTTAATTCCTAGAACACATATGAAGTAGTGCCAGTAGACTTAAAAAGTAATCAATAGAACGCTAAATCAAGACGTCACACGCTATTGATTGGCACAAGTCGGTTCAGATGATTGTTGTATATAACACGAACAAGAAACACGCATAATGCTTCCATTTTCATTCACTGTGTACCATTGGAATCATTTGTGTATAGTGTTTATAGGGAATTCCAAGGTTTAGCGCCCGCCAAAAAATAAAGACTTCCAAGTGTGTAACAACAAATCTTTTAAGGCAAACGATGCAGTTTTAAATGTGCCACAATTTAATGTTATTCTAAATGTACAAATGATAAAATTTTGAGGTAAGAAATTAGAATAACAAACTAAAATAAAAAACTTGGGGTCTTAGGCCACAAGAAATTGTATAATTGACTTGTCAATTATATCTTTGTATTTAGAAGTTTTCATAAAGTATTTAGGATTTGAAGATGAAAACATCTTTGAAGATGAAAAGATATCGTCTTCACTACATGGATTTGTTTTCATGCAACTGGAAGTATTTATCTTTTGGCCGGCGATAAAACTTAGAATAACCTGTATGTGTTTCAAGCCGGAGAAGAAAGAAACTGTAGATCCCTTTCTTTATTGATAGACCCATGTCAACCTCTGGGACATTTACCACTTCTAGAAACAAAGGACACACTGGCAAGTCAGATCGATAAGTCTCTACAATATTCTTATGCTTCTTCCATTCTCGTGTACTATGTAGCTGGTGTTGTAAGTAAAACCGTTTTGTACTAATATCAGGGAAATGAAGCAGTTACATGTTCCGTTATCCTCCTGCATAAGGAAACGGTGAGATATCTGGAATAAAGTGAAACAATGTGGCGCAGCCATCCAAAGGAACGATTCCATCGGGAATGGCCTCGTTGGGTGCGGATTTCGGTCCAGAATCCGGCCGTTACCATAACCGTACGCTATCCTTGCATAAGAACAAGAACATCTTTTGTCTCGCGCATCTAATTAATCCAAGACTATCGCCAATTAAATAATGAGGCGCGCATCCGCCGATAAGCCCGAGTTTATTTACTAAATAACTTGAAACACAAATAGCAACGTGACCCCAGACACTGTATAAATATTTATATAGAAATTAACTCCGGGTGGAAGCGAGAGAGACAGTGGGGAAGGTACAATAGGTTTTTATCGCCGACGACAACATGTCACAGGCTTTGTAAATACGTCACCGGAATCGGGGGACAATGACAATATCGCGGCTGGATTAGACGACTGTAATTTCGTATTAATTGGACAGCTCCCGGTTATACTTCAGTTAACAGAGAGAATTAATTTAGTCAATTAGCTAATCTAGCCATCCATCAAGCGCACGATGAGGTGGAGGCGGTGTGGTTGCTTGGAGACCTCGTCGCGTATTCGAAACCTTCGCACACCTGAAGATAACAATCCCCCAACGACACATGAAACCTAATAACAACGAACAACATCCACTGATTGTTACTTTGACAAAAAACACTTGCAGTATAAATGAAACATGAACGAGACAAAGCAAAAAAACGAACAACTTACAAAAATAACGAGCAGAAAAGTCCGGATAGCTGGATAAGTGTTTACCTCAAGAGCACCGGTTGGAAAACATGATTTGGAATGGCTTATTTTCTACACGACGGCGAGATTTGAAAGAGGCGCAAACATAATAACCGGCGCGGCCCTGACCAACCGGGAAAAATGACGAATATCATATTCCAGAAAAGTAAATTGTAGTCCCAGTTAACAACTCGGAAATGAATCCAAAACAAATTTACTGAAGTGCTCCAATTAAAGAGGAGCTTTTCAGGAAAAAAAATTCTTGAGGAATCAAAATTTATGTAAAAAACATGCAACGGATAAACTGTCCACAAATGTGGACAATACAGTGGAAGAGTGCCTTCTTACACAGCGTGTCCTAAAGAGTCAGATAAAGCCATTATTGACCAAAATGTTCAAAAAATTATAATAGACTTTCCAACTTGGTGGGACACGCGTATATTTCCGCACAGGGTTGAGAAAGAGTCATTATTCCTGTTGAACGAACACTGCAAATGTTAATAAACACCCGTGAAACACATTCTCAGACAAAGTAGAAGGGTGTGCCGACAACAGAAGCGGATTAACTAGAGCACGTATTCGTGCTACCATGAAGTAGCATTACTGTATAAACAAAAAATGTAACCACGGTTAAGGAAGTATATGATGCAGTTTATTAAGTCGAGAGAGAAGAGACAATGAGATACACAACGTCCTATGGAAGAATGTCAGCTGCAGGCGTTAATTAAGCAAGACAAGTAGGTGTGACAGAACAACGTAGTAGCAGAAATGTTTACAGAAAAAAGTCCTGCAGGTGGAGAAAAATAGTTGTGTCGTCTAAACTTTGTCGAAATAAAATGTGATTGACGAATTTAATTTAATTGACGTTGGCGCCTTCTTTGCGGGTTCCCCCCTGGAGCACATATCCGGCGATTATTCTCACAAAACCGAAATTTAATTAAGCCGGGTTGTGCCGCTAATAAGACGTGTACGTAGCGTATTAAGTGAGGTTTGTGTGGATGTGTAGGGGAGCGTATCAGGCAGAGACGCATAAAAACGGATATTAATATCTCTAGGAGGCGACAACCTACAGGGCCGTTGTTCGAGGGAAGAACAAGCGTTATTACATGTGAGCGTGTGTTGTAGTTTGATTTACGCCCATCGGTGTATTGTGTCGAGTGAATACTGCAATTACACGAAAGACGGACGCAGCACGCCCTGTTGTTCCGAACCGTGTTCAGCGCTCCGGGCGTCCCGACGCCGCATTTCCTTGCTGGCCGGCGTCATGGCCTAACAGTGCATTTTTCGGCACCAATTTTCGCAGTCAGCAAACACTTAGAGTCGCAAAACGAAACTCGATAATAAACGCTCTCTTGGAAGCAAGCAGTTAGAGAAATAATGTGGAACCCAGAACAGCACGACTGTAATCCGCTGCGGCTTTGCTTAACACGACGTTCAAGAATGTGCAGAACCCATTGTTACATCGCACTACTCTGCTTTAACCCGGCTTAGCGGTCAGTTTGTAAAGTTGACACTCAAAAAGACGTTAAGCCTGTCATTCCTTCTTCGCCAAGAAATCCACGAGTTTTTTTTTTATACCAGTTACTATGCAAACTAAATGCGACTTGAATTTCTCTAATCACATCGTTCTTGCTCGGTTGCTTCCTGCTAGGCAGATAATATGCTAATAACTCCGTTGCTTGCTCTGTTTGTCAAAACCCGGTCATCACAATTCACGCACAACCCTCCACAAGTCAAAGCCAACCCAATGGCCGACCCCAACATAAAACATGCAGAAGACACCGTGCTTCCAAGGATCCGCTAAATAATTGAGATTGTATTGCATATCACCTATGAAATCCGGCTTCAACAATAACTTTGAAAGTTATGGTAAATTAATATTGATTTTTCAAAATTCCCAAGTGAACACCATTAACACTAAGCCAAGTAAACCAGTACCTGCTGCTAACTTCAAAATGTAAACAGCCAGGAGTTATTTGGAGAATCATAGTCATAATTTTTTGGATTTTTTGAAGTTAAAAAAAGGCAGAAAATTACAAATACCTAATAGGTACAATGTATCTGACTTCTTTAAAAAAAGTAAGAGCAAGAAGAAAATAAAGTGGAATGGATTATTTGAATGGAATATATTTTTCATGAACCCTTAAAAGTGAACATATAGAAAGCAAATTCCTTTTATTATCACAGTATTTGTTTTGTTTTTTTAATGATTAACTTTTCATAATTTATCAAAAAATTTACCTAAAAACATTTAGTGTTACACAAAATATGGACAAAATAACAAGAACAACGAATTATAAATATTTTCTAACAGAATGTATAAGATAAGATTTCCCTTTCACTTACAAAACTGATAATTTTCTTCTTGTCACAGGATGATTCAATATTGATTTCGTCTACCAGAGGCAAACCACCGAATATTCTTGCAATAAATGCATGCGTTCTTATCTTTTAATCTGGCGATAATTGTCTTAGAAAAACTCTTTCTGTTGAGCCAAATTCAACTGACTGAAGTTAAACTATTAGAGCATTTAATGCTTAAAATTCTATAAAATATATAACCCAATCAACACAGATATACATTCTAATTTATTTATTTTGAAATCACTTGAACACACTTGTGAGTGGACACAACAAGCCTGTCAGGCTGTTTCAATTACTTCAGGAATATGGAATTCCTACCAAAAGATTGGAATAAAATCTATGTTAGAAGACATATCGGCCTATCTGCTAACTAGTTTTTTTACAGGTGCAGTATAAATAACGAAGAAAAAAAAATAAAAAAAGATTTGAATGAATCTGGATTCCCCCGCTTCAAACTTCATAAAGTCGTCCATTTCATGCTTAAAACGAAATTTTGGTCGTCAATTTTTTTCATTTGCTTCGCCGGGGTGCAGTAACACATTATAACATTAATTTCCTCAATTTTATTGAAATTTTAGATGAAACGTTTGAAACTGAGTGCCAAGAAATGCAAATTCAGTAGCATTCCTTTATGTTTGTAATATTTCCAAACTGCACAAGCAAAGACGAATTGTCGTGGAAGGTCCAATCTCCGGTCTCGATTTGAGCAATCGGAGAAAGGAATTCCTGCTATAGTTCTTAATCTTTGAGCGAATGCATCCGGACAAAATCGAGCGGTCCGTTTGTAGCGAATAGAACAAAACAGTTTAAAACAGTGTGGTTCTCCCGAGACCCGGAAACGTAACAATCAACAATGAGCGGAACGTCGATGCGACACCGGAACGGGCCGGAGCACATATCTAATTACCTTAATACAATTTCCCTTCGACCGAAACTAAATTCAGTACACGCACACGACTGTACACAAACGACGAACGACTCCAGAATTCGCGTGACGGGAATGGCCCTCGTTCCAAACGGTACTATCCAGGTCCATAAACGGTGCGACATAAAACGCAACGAAAGAGACCAAAGCCCTCTCGCTAATCAATAAGATCATCCCTCACATGTACAAAGCGTTATCTGCTGTTTTCTCCACTACAAAGCAGAGATAAGGCACAGATAGACTTACGGACTAGCATCGGAATGGCGTTGTGGACGTTGAAGAGATGGTACTCACCAGATCCACCGCGACGCACTAGAAAAGAAAAAAACAATACATTCCAGCATGTGAGACAAAATGTGTGACACATGAGCAGATTCCGCTAGCGTTACACACTAGAAGAATCACAAATGGGACGCCTAGACGTTGATAAAACGAATTCTTATCAAACATCAAGCCACTAGTATAGTAATTTGCTCATTAGCTGTATTTATTTATTTGAAATTGGCAAAAATTTCGATTTCAATTCATTATCCAACCGGACTAACAGTTTTAGTCTAGTCTTTAATACGCAATTTAAAAAAGCGTTATTTTTTCATTTGGTACATGGCGTTTTGCCATCGCTGCCAAAATAAACACATTAACGAGAACGTTCACACAATTACAATGCAGTGAATGGACACACAAATTGTGGCAGAACACAATTATACCTCGTAGTAGAGAACTACTAGAGAATTTGTTACACATGTGTCTCTGAACTTTCAACTTGAAACTTACGATGTCAACCTCAGCATTCCCGCTATTCTCTTAATTACCATTTATTAAACAAAGTTCTGGAAAATTCAGCTTTGCGAATAACTTAAACGGAACATACAATCTCAGGTGTACCAGTTAATTTTGTAAAGCTGAATCTTCACTTATGCTAAATTGTACAATTATTCGAGTTGTGCAAGTCGTCTTTTGCATATAAGACTTTTTCGACAATTCGCTCGAGTGTTAGTTCGAGTTTTGAAACACCCTGGGAGCAGTTTCGTGTTCGAAATTGTAATTACTTGGTCATCTTGGTCGTAATGGTTGTCAACGTAATATTTCCGGGCCAGCCGAACCTGCCATAAAACGTAATCGTAGTGGTTTGTAGACCTACCTCTAAATTGCTTTACGTCCATAAACTAATAGATTCGGAATTAAATTCTCGAAATAAAATGCTGCGTGCTCAAGTTGATCCATCTTCGGATGAAATTTTGTTAATGATCCGAATAAAGAGCTTTCTTGTGGCGAGGAAAACACCATTAAATAACTGCCTGTGGTGAGTTTTTGAGGGGTTTATCCCGATCCGCGTCGACAAAAATTGAATCGAACTGCCATAATGAAGCAAAAATGACAAGCATAATGAATCGCTTGAAAAGACCTTTCTGCTCGCAGTTTATGTTATGATTTATGGTTTTGCGGTAAAACAAGCCGCGCCTGTTATGGCCCTCACCATGAACAAAGTCGCGTATGAAAATCGAGGCTTGTTGCGGTTTTAAGTGCGGGTCGTATAACGTTATACACCTGAGGGGGTTTTTTCGAGGGTGCACGGCGTAGACCCAGCGGTTGAAATAGCTCAAGTTGGAAGGTAAATGAGTGGTAATTTGGGCTTATGTACCGCAATGGTTACGTCAAATTGAATGTGGGCGATGATTGCGGAAAACCGCCAGGTGTATGTGCATTTTCTTTGCTCGTTGTTCAGACAACGAACCGAACAAATGAAGTTGCACGTATTCCAGCTACACAAAAGGCACATCTCGTAACGTACTAAATATTTGCTATTTAATTAATACTTTGTAAATATTTGCGTTGTTACGAACAAACAGAGAACAACATATCCAGTTTTGCAAAAATAATACGTAGGTATATAAAATAACTGGTCTCGAAATTAACACGCCCGCCTAAATGTGAACGATCTTCGCAAAGTATTTCTTTCAATTTACACATAAATAGCTCAGTCTCGTCCGAGCGTAATAATCGATATCATTAAAATGCGAAAGTTGAGAAAGGAAGACTTTGGAATGAAACGACGGACGCATTCCTAAATCTTTTTACAACTGTGTGTGTCAGGAAAGAATGGTCAAAAGCGAATCCGTTTTAGTATCATCCCTTAAAAGTTTCAGGACATACGAGAAAAGCCTCCGGGCGGAGAGAAAATAAACGATAAAAGCACAACGTCCGACAAAACTTCTCAAGACAAACTCGGTTCGGATTAAAGTGTTATACAAGAACTATTAAATACCACACAAAAATCTAAAACTGCAAGAGCGGATTTACTCGCATTGAGTGCTATCATGGAGAAGCGTAATCGATACCACCCCCATCACCGACTTTGTTTCCGCGAAAATTAACCCTTACAGGATTAACAATAGCGAACCGTCGAAGCGATTTTTATTGTCCTCGACGTTTTTTCTTGAAAGGACATTCGACTTCTTCGCACCCGATGGATAAAGTTTGTCGTAGATGACAGACTTATAATAGCAGATCGTTTTTCTTATATATCGAAGGTACTTTTAACGTAATGAAAAATTTTACGGCCTCACTCTCATATCGCTTTTCTATTTCTACATGGGACTTTACTGCTTACTAAATCCTCATCCGAGTCGGATGTTACACTAAAACACAATTTACGGCGTGGTGTTGGCGCTTCAAAAAATTGCACAAACATCGCACATACGAATTAACAAGAAGTAAATGCTGCGCAAACGTCGTCCTCGTGCAAAATTAAGTGACAGATACTTTAATTGGCTGGCGGAAATCGCGACAAAAAATAAATTGTTTCTGGCACCAAAAAAGACAGACTGGAAGGATTAATAACTCGCCTGCTGCTTTATTTTAATCGATAACTCAACTTAATATTTCTCAATTTAGCAACGCGAAGAGAAAATAAATCAATACAACAGGTCCTCAAATAAAGTTACAAAAATAACAAAATCATTAAACTTCTAATCCAGATTTGTTCTTCGTCATTAGTTCTAGTGCTGATAAAAAGTGGTGACAATGGAATTAAGTCATTTTCCAGTTCATCTCAATTGGAATCGGAGAAGTCTGACTCGTTCAAATCATTTAATTGTTTTTTGTAAAAACGCCAAGACTGATCGTTGGATTGTACACCCGTCGACCCATTTTTCTGAGGCGCTGCAATAAAACTCTCTATAATCTCTTCTGGGACAGGATACCCTCCGTCTGGTGAGAAAAAAGTTAAACAAACACTGTGCTAATTTTAATCCTGGCATTAATCTCCTTTATTCGAGGACGGGTACGGCGATGGTCCCGATTTTAATTGAAATAGAACAAAAGGGAGCCATTTCATGCAAATTCGTTCAATAAAGAACAGGTAATTATATCTCCGACTGTTCCGAAGCACCGAAAGGGTCCATTGTCTGGATCGGTGGCGCGATTTTTGTCCTTTTTAAAAGCAAATCATTCCATGGTCTCTCGCATATTTCGAGCAGGTATTATTCGTGTGCCGAACGTATCTTTGCAAATAGAAAATAACGTCGATCCCCCTCCTGTAAACGTGTTTCAGCACGAGAAACACCTGAAAGCGTGTAACCGGAGCCGTTTCAGGGCGATTTTCAGGCTTCACACACGCCAAGCTAAATCAACAACGCCAGCGTAACGTTACGCATTCATAAATACACATATGCGAGGTACTGTTACAGCGAAACTAGGAAGTTTCAGAGAAAGCGGTCGTGTCTATGTTTCTTATGCGATTTCCTGAATGAATTTCATAGGGGGATGTGTAGACACGCCCACATTCGATATTTCGTGACTGGAGTTTAATCATTATTTAAAGGGGGAACGGATCAGGAAATTTTATGCACCAATGTTTCAACACATTGTGGTTGATTATGTTGGTGGGAAATGACTCTGTCTTGTTTTGTTAACGGAAAACGATATACAGGGGTTGGTATTAATAGGACGAGGTCACCCCTATAAACTATTGATTGATCAGCAAAGGTCAATATAAAAAATGTTAAACAACGTATTAGTTATCGAGAAAAGATCACAACGGCTTGCATGAATTCAATCTAGATTTGTTTTATAGTTTTAAGTAGTTCTGTAACAACAAAGCGTTTTTCATACATGTGCGTAGAATAGCTTACAAAAAATTGCAATATTAAAAAAACATAATTTAGAACAAACAAAATTTTTCTCTGTTCAGTTTAATCCATTGGTAATCTGTTCCAAATACTGACAATATTTTCATGAAAAATTTTCAATTTTAAATGCGTTATTGGTACAACAAATTATAACAACGAAAAATCGATAAACTTTGTAAAAAATCGTAGGGCCTCGATTAGATAGATATTGGTTGTATAAATATTAGATATTAATTCTTAATTAAATGGCCTTAGATCACGGCTATGATTTTGAAGTCATGATAAAAATGTGGACGGAGTAGAATGCAGCCTGTCTGCGACGTTAATTTAGAGGATGGTCTGGTAAATCGTACCGTAAAAAGCTGGAAGCGAACCACTTGTTTGCTTTCGATAAAAACGGCTCTCATGTATCGAAAGCTCACTACAAACAAGCTCAAGCAGACACAAAACTGATTTATTTGTATGATGAACGCGCACAATATCCCAACGTATTATAGGGAGTATTTTCTGTAATGTATTTGCAAATAGATTTCCTCTACGTGTATCCATACATCCATACATCACAATATCCCGAAAGAGTCCCCGTTTAAAATTCAATTGTATTCGGTGTCGGTGTGAGTGTGTATACACAATCGATGCAATGCGAAATGTTTGCACAATATTTATTTAAATATTCCCCCCGATGATGTAGGTATCTGTACAAAAATATTATGTTTGCCTGTAAAAATTCACTTTTGTTTGATGAAACAACACAACGGGCGAATCCAAGAAATCCATTAAATATTCATGTCCATCCTCCATGTTTTGAAGCTCCCGATGTCAATTAGTGGGCCAACTCTCGGTGAACATGGCACGTCAACGTCAACCTCTAATGACAATGCATACATCCATAATTCACGACTTCCATTCGGGAGACGACGGCCGTGTTCTCGACCGAAAGCTCATTTGAATAAAATGCATACGGTATAATGTCCGGCTTTTAAAATACTCCCGATAATTGCTACCACTAAGATGATTACGTATTCGACCTGTTGACGGCGTCCCCGGAAGAGGAAAACGCACACATGACGATAATGAATCGCTCGAATTAAATTCCGGGGGTTCCGGGTGTGCGACTTTTGTTAGCGAAGATTATAAATTTATCTAAGCACCAAATATTAAACACACTGAAATTTTCTCGCTGTTCTAATGAAGCCAACGTTACAAGCTACACGTTCTTGACAAGACACATTCTCAGATTTAATGCCAAAGTTGCGCTAGGAAATTTTAACATTATAGTTACGTTTATACGCAAAAATATTTTGAATTGTGATCTGCTAAAAATTACCGCAATTTGAAATTCAAACTAATTTGAACTAAATATTACGGTCTGTTATAATTTTCACAAATAAATTTATAATGTAATAATCTGAACAAAAATACGGCGAGCTTAACAATAATATAGCACAAATAATATAATAATTTTATAGTAAATGATTTTGCATAATTAAAAACAGAACAGTCAACATTAATTATCTTGTCTGGTTGAAATTTTCTAATGGATACTTTCCGATAGCATCTCCGGAATTAACTTGAGTGAATTAGAGTTTTCCTTGTCAAAACAAGTGACGTTTGGAAAAGTCGAAGTAAACGCAGAAGGCTCGACGTTGTTGGTTCAACTTCGCCCTAGATTTAAAATGGAAGAAGATAACACGAGACGGCAACGAAAATATAAATTGACACAGAAAGAACCATCTTGGACCAATTCGTTTTGCGAGAACAAAGTGTCGGTGTAGTAATGATTTTGTAAAACTCGGACGATCACTACGGATTATTATAAATGTATGTTAATTTTCATAAATTCCATATTTACTCATTTTATTCCCTGTTCCATGATATTGAAGCAATTTAAAATAATAATAAATGCCGCAGACCGGCATTAAATTAGGTGATTTATGAACGCAAAAATAATCTGTTTTAAAAATAACAGACCGGTAAATTACGCTTTAGTGCCACACCATCGTTGATTTCACCTGGTTTCGTTCCTATTTTCGCTTGAATGCATCCTGATGCTAACTACGATTTCATAAATTCCGGGTCGTTCCTGCCTTGTTGATCACAATCAGACCTCTGACAGATTGCACGCAACAAACGGGAGAATTTTTGGTAATTTATTAAAGGGATAGAAAAAGTATTTCGTTCGGCAATTTAACAGGACTATATTCTCGGTAAGCAATAACTTTAATTCATTTTTATACGAAGCCATCTCATATGAAAATCGTAAAACTGCTATAAAAATTTATTGAAGCTGGAGCAATAAAGAGCAAGTTCCAATATTGATGTCTTACAGGTTAATCTGGGATCTATTCTTGATTTTTTATGAATATTGAAGAAAAATAAATGGCTTTCGGTGAAAGCTTTCCTAAGAAGATAGACTCTACGAATCCATTTTCCCACAAAACTTGCCTTTACTTTATTTTCGTCAATCGTGTTAAACTTTAACATATTGCTTCCCTTTCACATAAAAGTCGCGAGTGTTGTTTTTGTCTGGAGTGTGGTGAAACAATCTGGTAATTTGTGCCACCTCGAAACATGTGATACCGGTGCCAGTTACCCGCAGACAGCCGTCAAGTTTAATAAACCCCTTACAAAGCAAAACCTCTGGTGTTATATAAAACTATTAATTTCCTATGAACCTTCATATCTCGACCACGTAACATCGAATGCAATTTCCTCTACACGCCGCCCCGAAGAACAACATCACGCGGATATGATTAACGCGGCCATTAAGCCCCATCGCAGTTGTAAATTAATACGGAACGGTTGTTAATCACGGTCTAAATGTCAAATTGCATGAATCATTTCGGTTCGGACAACGACCGGAGGCTAAATCCGGGGAAAAAAAAACTCACCGGAAAAGAAGCGGTCGGAACGAAATTACCGCGAGGATTTTCCGAATAAACGGAGTTCGAACGTCGGTTTTTGCCAGCCAATTACGCTATTAGCTTGGAAGTGTCACCTCGAAGCGGCGTCGGACGTCGACGGCGTCGAGAACAAAGCTGTGCGTTCGAATTTGGACCTGAGTGACGTCACTAACACCAGATAAGCTCGTGATTAATGACAGTTTGTGTTACTCTTGCAGGATTACGTTTTTTCAGATCGCCAACTTTCTGACCCTTTCGGCGGCTTTTTATCGAAAGGGCTGCGAAAGACATCTATGAGATTAATTCGTATTCGGCACTCGACGGAGAAAATTAAAAAATCATAAGATGATTGGCGAAGCAAAAGAACAAGAGCTTCAAGTTCAAGAAATTTATGATACACCGTATGAGAAAGAAAGTCAGAAATGAAAATTTACACAGGGCTTGGTAAAATCAGACCGCCCATCATCATTTTGATTTTTTCCATCACGCCAGAGAGTTTGAAACTTAGATAAGTGATAATGGCGGCGTAGCGTGACGAAGTCTCGTACGAACTTCGCCATTCTTATATAACTCTAATATAATTTCTGGTAAATTATCAGGTTTTTAATGGCAGTTTTTCCTTTCAAATGTAAATTGCCACTAGCAACTGATAATTTACACAACATAAATTAACGCGGGCCCCTTGTCGACCCGATTCAGCGCAATATTATAAATCTGAAATACCGTCAAGTCTCGGTCTCGCGAGAGGAAGAACTTTGATTGTAAATTACAATTTAGTAGGAAAAGACGGTGAAAAAATTCGATTCTATATCAATTTTTGCCGTCTGCCGAGAACAAAACATTAAATTTAAATTTATATTCTCCGGTGTTCACCGAACATATTACGAAAGATTCTCCGATACCTCGACCTCGAGGTGTCACAAAGTAAATTACAGTGAAAGGGATTCCTTGTCATGTGTCGGCTCGGAGACAAGCCGCCGGATTCAAAAAAATAATCCCTTTATTTTTTTTTCAATCAATATTTCCAACCGCACCATTAAAACATGATCCAGGATGCTACTCCAAAAAAAAATAATACAATTTTTCCACAAATAAGTTCCATTTTCCCTAATATAATTGGCAAGGCCCAATTTTGAAAATGCGTCAGAAAAAACAAAACCATCAGTCTGAAATTGACAAAATAAAGATAGATGAACCATCATCGCTTGACAGCTAGAAGATCCCCAAGTCATTTCCATTTAAAAGATCGAGAGGCTGAAACTTTGACATTTGTGACACTGGATTCAAACAAATTGAAGTCCCACACCTGCACCAATTTCCATCAGAGTAGGTGTCGCGGGACATGCTAACCTGTCTCACGTTTTAAAATAAAGATGTTACATGTCGACGAGAATGGAATTTCCATTCACATTGTCACAACAAGTCGGTGGAGGACAAAGTGCAGCTCACCATTCGGATATTTGAGTCTAGCATGTCGACGAGAATGGAATTTCCATTCACATTGTCACAACAAGTCGGTGGAGGACAAAGTGCAGCTCACCATTCGGATATTTGAGTCTAGCATTAAATTTCTTGTTAGGAAAAAGTGCCAAACAAAATTAGCTTAATAAGCTGGTCTACACCTTTTTTAACTGTCAGAAAGTAGATATTAAATGTATTTCAGATTAGTCAATTGCAGGTACTTCAGAAAGTATCATTTGTAAATCAAAAATCATCATTTTTTGTAATTACTTCTTCTATATTAATTTTGTTGTAAACGTTGTCCGACTGGAAAGTTCAGTATATGCGGGTTAAAAAAACGGCGTAAAATTTTCACATTGCGTGATGTATATTAAAAAGAAATATTCCGATACTTTTGTAAAGATTTTAACACAAAACCGACAATTTATGAGGAAAATGTATAATAATGTGTTTAGTTTCCCATTTTAGGAGTTAAATTGTTCCCAGCGATCGAAAAAAAATAATGGTATTGGAACAATTGTCAACTGCTCGTTTAGCTTTTCTTAACCTTAAATGATTCCTTTATTATCACCAAAAAGAAAGTTTGGTTTATTATTGAGTAAATCAAACAAATTCGAGCAAGTGATTGATTCCACACTATAAAAGAGTAGCAGAGTTATTGTTTGCTGGTAGTTTGTGTGACTCTCGCTTCTATTTTCTTGAAACTTTCAGGTTCTTCCTTGAACAATACATTCACGTTGTATTTCTCAATTTTCAGGCAGGTCGGTTTTTCTATTACAATCAGGTATCATTTGTCACTTTTATTCCGAATGAAACGTCAAAACAAAAGCGCACACCAAACATACACACAACACTATAGGTTATTTGTTACGTCGTGGGTCGATCGTGGCGGTGTGGTCGTAGTTGCTTGAAATTGAATTTGCTAGTCGCTTGAATTAGAGAATGTGCATACCAAATAAAACATTCTTAGTGAAAAGCAGCTATCTTGTGTGTATGTATATGTGTATCACCCCCCGAATCCGTAGGTCCTTATTCATACATCTCTCGCTAACGAATACGTTTCTCCCTATGGGTGTGTGCAGTGTTTCGAAACGTAATGAATATTCATTGTGGTGCTCGCGGCGGTCGGTCTAAGGTTTTGGTATATAATTACAACGACGCCACCGCAATATATCATAAGTTAAATTTGAAAGGTGGTCGCCGGATACGTGGGTCGCATTCAAAATCGGGCTTCGAATAGATTTAATTAGAGGCGGTAATCGAATACCTCTACTTATATTGATTATTGGTGATGACTTATATTCAATCAGCCTCTGCACATTGTCAACCCCCTTTTAATTAATCGTCTAAACGCACTTCTTATCGATTTTAGCATTTTTATCTCAACTAAAAAGGATATCACCGCTTTTGTCCCAAAATCTACAAAAATGACATCCAAAGATTTAAAGTCAACTGTCCAGTCCACTCTAGGTAAAAGCAAACTAAGCTTTTGTTTTTCCATCGGATTCAAGAGAGACCGTAATGCTAAAGCACCCAGCGTTCAATTCCTTAACTCTCTATGTCAATGTAATGAAATGTTTCTTATCCTTTTAAGCATTGGAAAAAAGCTCACAAACTCAACACCAACTTACTCCTTAAACGGATCGTACTACTTTCACTATTCAAGAAACTAGAAACGGTTTTTTGACTGACGCAGCGAACGTAACTAATGTGGTGAAACTAGATCTCCCCATTAAGAAAAGCATAATAAATGATAAATGATAATGCTTACATTAAAACACGTTGTGTTATTATTATACTTCAAAGTACGTAAGGTACACACATTTAAGTGTACTCAAGAGTAATTCTACACCATTTTTATTACTTATTATTAAATAACCGCATTTACATTTTTGATGTTTTTTAATTCACGTACATGCTTCTCTCAACCCACTTTCAGTTAGCTAAAACCAGCTCTTCCTGAAAAAATTAAAATTAACTATAATTTTTTGTCAATTCGATATTTCTATAAGTTTTAACTTTTATCTCCAAATACTCGTAATCATTAGTAAAAAAAAACCTACAAATCTGCTTATGTAGGTAGATGTTTTAATAAAGATATACGTGTAGGTTTAGACAAAACTAGTCAACTGAAAATATTTGTTAATTCTAGTGTTAACCTCAGTTTTAATTAGTTTAATATGCAATTGCCAAAGGACGATAGTTGATTAAAGTTTCCTAGAAAGATCGCGTTTTAACTGAAATCGTATTTGGGGTAACCTTAAACTAAAAAGCAAATTCTCGCCGAATTCGTACTGAAATCGTTACAGAAAATGTGGCATTTTCGAACTAGTAGTTAGATAACTATTCCCATATTGAGAATTGTCTTTCAATACCATTTGCCTATTCAACCAAATAAAATATCTAAGTTAAAACGAGCAAACAAAATATGAAACATATTTAACGACAAGGATTGTTTCCAAAATCCGGCCCTCATTTCGTTGGTAAATTTTTCCGGATTCCGTCGTCCGTCCCGCGGCCGTATTTTCGATAGATTGAATAGCTAGAGCGGCCGAAGTAATAAATACGGGTGAGAAAATCTCCGGGTTCGATAAAAGATTCCAACGGCTGAGCTTCTGGGTTTGGTAGCTGGAAGGATGTGCATTGCAAGTTGACGGTGCATGAAATGAACAGGGCTACATCCCTCTTACATGCCCGACGCGGTGAGTTTCAGACATTGTGACGTATGAGTCTTTGCACAGCTCAATAGCCTGAAAAGAGCGGCCTTTCCGACCCGGATTCTTTACACATGTAAAGGATATAGCTCTGAAAAGATGTTTGCTTCGAAAAACCGAACACCGTGTCGAAAATCGTCGTTTCTCTTATGAAACTAATTACACACTCCACCAAACCTAATTAATTCCCAATCGATACGTAACTTTGCAAGTAAATTGGTTTCTTGTGGCCCCCATGACCCCATCGGCAAATAAACAGCTCTGGAATTTGCAAAAAACTAACCCATGCACCAATTGGTTTAATCAAAGCTGATCAATTCCGTGATTCCTCTGTAAACTGCTTACGCATATTGAACAGATTCATCTTTAACAATGCTGTTATGACACAATATATTATGCAACAGCGTAAATGGGAATTTTAATTTATATTATATCGCACTTTCACGGTTCAATAGTATCCAGAGTGCAATTGAATTTAACACAAATGTCATACAATGTGAATAGATGCCACACCGGGCACAATTTTTTAATACTCGCAACTAACAAAACAAACACTCAATGTGTAATTTCAACTCATGAAATAAAATGTTTCGTACACCCAGGGATGGATCTTGACAATTTTGTAGGACCTTTCAACAAAGAAACTTAATGCACAGATGTAGAGCATCTCCAATTTCTCAACCCTTTCGACCACCAGTCAACGTTTTCGTTTTAAAGCCGCCATTCCATCGAAATATATTCCAAAGGTTTACGGTTGGGATCTTTGATTAGCACTCTTACTCGATACATGGCACTCCGATCGGTATGCGGAGGTGGCACGGTTGATCCGTCCAATTTCCGGTCCCGGTTTCCCATTCCGGCATTTAACGGGCGACATCTACTGCGGGCACCCTTGATTTCCCGCAAGCTAAGACTTGTTTCCGGTTTTGGCTAGATAACGCCCCTATAACTCTACAGCTCTTCCACTGAAAAATTGTTTAATTCCTGCACAGCACACGCACACTGATTACATTAATTGAATTATTGCTTTATTAGGAGGCAAAAGAGTCCCCTGGCTTATGCAGGAATAAGCACCTGATTTATTGTCTGGAATTCGACACCTGTTCGGGGATTAGAACGCCATTTTCGACGAGGTAAACACATGCGAACTACACGAATTAAAATATGATCGGGTTTGTGAACGAACAAATTTTCGAAAATTTTAACCAATCCACTCTGATATGTTACGTTTACAGCGGTCAGATGTGAAATATTGAGGTCAATACTTGTGCCCCTAAGGGTGAATTAATAATATGAAAGCCCTTTATTAAAACTTCCCCACATATGAAGTCAAAAAGAGCCCGAAGCCATTGTTTTGATTCTACGTCGTTGAAGTGTATCCTTGTCAGATCCGGTGGATATTTTGAGTGTGCATATGGAGCAGTAGTAGGCTCAAAAGCCATTATTACGAGAGCGGGTGGAAAATGTGTTGCCCTTTTTAATAAATGGCCGAACCTTGCAAATTTTGTCTTTGTGTGTGCTGAGCAAATTTCAGATAATAATGTTGACTCAATTCAGCCAACTGGGTCCGTAATTAAAAAATAACTCTGCTAATTATGACCTGAAACGTTATTAATTAGGTGAAATATGTCGCCGTTAAGAGTTCCGTTGGCCAGCGCGAGGGCTGTGTAAATATTTATGCAATTAGGGCATGTGTGTGGCATTATACAGCACGACCTGGTGCCGGCTCTATCCAGGGGAATTTTCTACTAAATTAGCCTGCCCGAAAAAAAGTGAAAAAAATCACGTGTGTGTGCGCGCATAGGCAGGCGTTGAGACGACACACGGAAATGTTTCTAATTATTCCCGTGGCTTTTGGACATGTTGAAAGTTGTTTTTGTTTTTGATTCATTATGTCGGTTGCGACTTTAGTTTTGCGCCCTATTCATATTCGTTTGTTCTATTGCCGTCCCCCTGTTTTCAAGTGTAATTAATCTCCGACTCGAATTAAATATACACATTAACTTTTTGCCAGACCGTGCAAAATTAACCGGACGCTAAATGAATTCCGCCTCAGTGTGAATATGAGCTTAATTAACGTGTTCTGTTGTCTTTAAATTAAAAAGGGTTCGATGCAAGGGACGCGCTTAACTGCCATCCCCCAAATGACAGCCTTCTAATAACGGGGCTAATAACATTTTTCATTCAATAAATCAAACTATGCAAAATTGTTAAATAACTCCAGCATATTCAGCACCAAAATAATGCTGGTCAAAACCGCATCTCGCAATTTTATTAGAAAAATTAATAGAAAACCGTCGCCTCCACCATGTTCCATGAAGCCAAAGGAATGTCTCGTACGTTATTGCTTGCTTGCAAACCAGAAATTATAAATAAACGTACCTGCACAAGCTACAAACCTAGCGAAGACAAAATCTGTTTTAATCATAACTGTATACAAACTTCATAAATCGTTTATGAAAGGGTTGCTTGCAACGTTATTGCTTATTTTTACTTGTTTTGTGCATTACGTAATTAAAGAAAGGAATTAAAGTTAGAAGCTGTATCATTCTGCAACTAACCAAAAATTGGAGCTAACCCGGCGCCTCCACCAAGTTTCGAACTCCTCGTCCGTATTTATGACCGTAATTAAAAAACATAAATGACCCATTTATTCACCTCTGGTGGTTTTAATTTAGCCAAACTTTGGAGAATATAAGAGAATGTGTTAGACGATTCACGTCTACAATTTAGGCAGAGAATCGTTTAATTTCTCAAGTTGAGTAAAGACCCTCTTAAATATCAATAATTGATGCGTTAAAAGTAGATACGATCGTGACGCTCGTAAATATCGCGTTACTGTAAAAGAATGCTTCAGCGTCACCTTTCAAACAGCGAGAAATCCATTTAAGGTGATGGCATGTGGATACATTTTGCAGCAATATGGAACAGACCTTGGGACCTAACTCCACACATAATAATGACGCATTTTTTCGCTATTGACCAGTTTTCAGCAAATTAGACAGCGTTTCGGGCTACATTGCGAGACATCGCCGTCAACGCGATAACGCCCATCTCAAGAGAGAGAAGAAACGGCGAGAAGAGAGAGTTTGCCAACTTTTGCGGCTCGGCCTTATTAAAAATGCATATCAGATTTTATAGGAAGCACAAAATATCCTGCGCAAACTTCGCCAGTAAATTTTACAGTTAATTCTATTACCATTTCCTAAATAATCCCTTAAATGAATTAAGACCATCCGCATTTTCTATTTTCAAAAATTTATACTGTGGCGCTACAGCAAAAATTAATGAGGTTTTTATGCGAACTGGGACCCTAAAGCAATATACGCAAAGTTTTATTGCCAGGAAGAAAAACGCACTGCTGATGACAGCGGGTGAACAGGAAAAAATAAAACCAAAAATTATAATTTATTCACGTAGTAATTCAAAATAGTGACAAAGTGGTAATTTTGGTAAAATCTAAAAAGTTATTTCGTTACATTTTCAGAAAAAGTAAATGTTAGTCGGATACAGTTCGTGAGTTTTCTACAATTTATATAAATAGGTTTTATCAAAGCGAGCTTAAATGGCTATTTTATAAAAATTATGCCTAAACGTGGTCGGCAACCTGTCGATGTCGGGTCAGCGATCACGGCAAATATTCCATTTTATCCTGGCAAGAAGTTGGCCGAGTATATAGCGTGACGTTGCCGTCCAATCGATAGCGACTTAACACGCACCTGGGGGCCATCACACGTTCCGATGCTAATGGAATCCACTCGGTCCCCGAGTGGAAACCTGGCCGAAACGGCTCCGATTTCACAAAGGGTGTTCGGAGCACAGATCGCATTTCCAATCAAACAGTGTGTTGGCCGTAAGGCCCCTTTGAAGCCCGTCGACAAGTGGCCTCGTTAAGAGCGCTAAGTGGGGACCCCGACCCGTACGCAATTAGCCAAAAATCGACCGATTTGGACCGTCTGACGATGAGGACAAACGTTTTTGTGACAAGCGAAATAAAAAATTGTAATTTCAAAGTCGGTTACAAAGTGTGGGTTTTTGCATAATAAGGAAAATTGTATTGGATAAGGTCAGGTCAAATTACGGCGATATTGTTCCCAATAATTCAGCTAAGCAACAACTGAAACCAGTCTGCCAAAAAAACGAAAGAATTGCTAATTAAGAAGTTCCTGCGGTTGGGAAAACTTTGTTGAAATCGAGTAAGAATGGAAACGAACGATCGACTCTTCCTTTTAAACCCAGCACTCGAAGAGTCTAAATGAGAAGCGCTTAAAAATAACTTCAATAAAATTTAATAATCTAGTTTTATATTTACTTCCTTAATTGGGTACAAGTCTCGAAAGTGACAAAACTGCAATATATAACACATTACAAAAGACAAACACTTCAATGCATACATAAGAGCTTGCTCCCACACCAACATTTTATAATTAACCAAAATATAAAATAATATGTAAAAACATGTCTCCCAACTTTATGAAAATAAAGTAATAATTGTTTACTACCCACACCGAAGCAGCCCACCCACACAAAACTTCCTATTGAAAATGAGTATTATTTAATACATTTGTGACATGATTCTTAAATGAAATTCTAAATGCAAATAAATAATTAACTGCCAAAATTTGATAATAAGAAATGTTTAAGTAACGCAGCTAATACGCTTTAATCAAGTTCTCCCGTTTCATCACATTTATTTCCATTTAATATTATTCTTTGTCGTCATTTCTATGGTTTAGTAGACATATTAAAGCACGCAACATCATCAAGTGCGATGTCATAATAGTCATTATTTGACGGAACATTTTATGAAAATTTTTAGGTTGGCAGGAAGCAAATTCGCGGCCGTATTTTTACCAATTTCACACATTTCAAGGGTGTTCTTGCAAGATTATCTTTATTATCATCCATACTGGCGTTTTTTGACAAAATTTGGATAAAACAATTTAAAATCAATTTTTTATTTTCAAAATTGAGACATTACCAATCGTCACAAAAATCCCTAAGGGTCGGTTTCACCAACGTCTGGTAAATAAGGTAACTATCCAATAGCGCTAACTGTTAAATAAATGTAGCACTTACTGTTTCACCGATTTCAGTTAGAACTTATTCATCAGACAAACTAACTGTAAGGAAATTTTGACAACTGTTTGGCATTTCTCAATACGAAATGTCAGATTATTTTTAACAGATCTAAAGTAGTTTTAAGCCTTGTTGAGTCTAATTCGAAGAATAAAATGTTGTATTGACCTCGTTTTCGTGTAAATCAGTTCATTTATTTCACCTCGTGGATGATAAACCTCTGGTTATCACTCAAACTCGGTAAATAATATACTATTAACGTATTTATATGAAATTTCTGAAAAGTAACCAATTTTTATCTACTCAGGCAATTCATTCATTTATCGACAGATTGCATAAAAAACGAGAAATCCTAGCAGTGAAACATTGTTTCTGTTTCAGAAATGAAACGTCATTATATAAAAAAAAATTAGCGTTAAAAATACATTCTTAACTATTTTTATTTTAAAGAAAACAATATTTGTTGTAATCCGGGAAGTATTAAATATAGTGTTATTATTGTTTACTGATTATAAATTAGATCAGAAATTATACAAAAAAAAACGATAGTATCAGTTTGCAAACTTGCTATCAGAATGTAATAGCTGTTTAGATTAAAACAATCAAAATATTGGAAATATGGAAATTATTCATATAGTGTGTTCTAAACTTCTAAAGCATTCGGAGAGTACTAATAATAATGCATGTGCCTAACTAACAAACCTATTTCTAAATCAAAGTTATTAAATACGCTTTAGAGGCACATTGGATGTGGAGAAGGCAAACTTTCCAACATCGATAAAATACGAGCAGCTTAACACTTTTATGAATGCTTGGCATCCTATTAGCATTTTCTGTCGAAACTCGAACGTGATGGGTAAAAAAAATCATAATCTTAATTTTAGTGCAAGCTTTCGAAAAATTCGTTCCCTGGTGATAAGGTAAAAATTTCCGGCGTCGATAGTCTAATACCACCAACTTTCAATTTCCTAAACCCGCCCCAAGTATCTCGATAAATTATTTTTTGTTTGTGATCGATTTGTTGAGCACTCTCAATATTAAAGGGCCAATTAGTCAGTCCATCGAAGGCAACTGGTCAATATTGAAAATGTCTCGTAAATTACAACAAAATGGCAAATGACCTGTTTCTTTCTCGTCAAAAGGTCGAGGTCGATATGGCATTTTTCATATCGAAGCCGTCACGAAAAAAAAAATGAGAGAAAACAACGGAAAACATTATACACTGTCCGACATAATTTATGACAAGTAGATCGATACACGTCACCGTAAATATTTCATTCTGTTTCGAAGTGAGAAATTCTGTTAATGTTTGAAATTGGCGTGCATTTTTCATCGCGATGCATATGCGATTTACATAGTCATGAAATTTTAATCGAGTCCTCTCTACGTGCCTCCTCTTTGTCTTCCCTGTGACTACGTAAAAAAACGCAAATCTCCGAAAACAGATTTCCGTATTCGCGCCAACAATGAACCGTTCCGACAAAAAGCAGCCCAGAAATGTCACTCCGACCCTTGGGTGGATCGCGTGTTATGTCGTCATTTTCGTTCGTGTAACGTTTGCGCGTCTCATGCCGTATTAATCGAGTGTGCTTGCACGGTAGTTCGCAACAAAGAAACATAAAAAGCTTATTTCTATAAAGTTCGGGATTTAAAACAAACAGCACCCTACCCTTCTCAGATCCAGATCCCTGACAATTACCGCTAAAAGCCGAGGGCGCGCACACGGCCCAGCTTGTGTGTTATGTACAAATAAACCTCCAAAATCGGAGACTTAATCTCGTGCAAATGCGCTAATTTAATTAAATTTACCTGACGATGGATGGTCCATTAAAAAAACACAACAACAAACGCCAACAAGCTAATGGCGGACAGCGAAAATGACGTGACTTATGGCCAATTTCATTAGACATCTGCGGTTTGTACGCTCGCAATTGAGATTTATTTTTGTCGAGCGACACACTTCGCCCGGTCGTCTTGGTTTCCTACCTAAGATTTCCCCGGAGAGCGACTCTAATTTGATAAGGGTGTAATTGCAGAAATGGTGAATTAAGAATAAAGCCTAATAAAAAAATCTCTTTGCAGAAAATTTCATTTCAGAACTCCAAAAACAGCCACTTAACCATGGCAAATAATAACGACCCTAAATTCCCATAAAACTTCTCCATCTCCAGTTTCTATATTAAAATATCTTGTGCTTATAGCTACACTAAATAGTTGTTGCAAATCTTTGAATCTCCTTTTGAATTTGTAATCACTGTAACATAAGTAACAAAGAGAAAAAGCTCATTCCCACTCGCCAAGCTTAATAGTTATTTATTGTACTATAAGTGTTTTAGAAAGATTCGTATTCTATCCACTTAAGAATGTTAAACACTCGGACTGAAGCCCTTGTGTTTAAACATTCTTGCGTGGATAGAATGCGAAAAAACACGAATGCAATACAACGTTTTATCCACAATCACCACATTAACAAAATGGGCTGACGCCCTTGTGTTTAAATATTCTTGCGTGGATAGAATGCGAAAAACCACGAATGCAATACAACGTTTTATCCACAATCACCACATTAACAACATGGAATTAATCGAAGTTAAATTTAAATTTTTAATAGTAGGTAGTGGAATAAAGTTACTTTATTCCATAAAACAAAGTTACTTCATTCCACTAGGAGAATTGGTCTCTTTATACAGGCTGCCCCAACGATCCGAAAAAGCTACATAACTGTTTTATTATCAGAGGTAGTGACTTTTTCTTTTTTCTGGATTATGGCTGCGTTTTTGTTGCACATTTTAAAAATATTGCGGTATGTATACAGGGTGTCCCAATATTAAAAAAACACTAAAGTTATGTTTTTTTAAATGGAATCTTTTCAGTTTGATTTGATTTTTGGATTCTACGCTAAATTATGAACTACTTTCATAGAGGTCGTTTTCACTTATCTCTGATCAATTTTGATTCATGGAGCGTTTATTGACAGAATTTCGAAATGTAGGGGTCTGTTCAAAAATTTGTATCTTCTAAATCTCTGACCACAAGTCAAAGTAATTAACGCCGTTTAATTCCCGAATGTTTGCCGCATCTTTTAAGTATTTACTCAACAACCTGCTGAGTC
Source organism: Tribolium freemani (assembly GCA_939628115.1). Classification (NCBI taxonomy): domain Eukaryota; kingdom Metazoa; phylum Arthropoda; class Insecta; order Coleoptera; family Tenebrionidae; genus Tribolium; species Tribolium freemani. The sequence goes on along the minus strand of OW626785.1, from coordinate 8,332,752 downwards.
GCATGTGCCTACGATTTTTTAAACATGACAAATTAAAAATGTTAAAAACTATTTATTTTCAAATGGCACCCCGTATTTATTATTGTATTGGTCAAAAGCTTTTTTGACAAGCTTTCGATCGATATGTGTTAAACTAAGACTTAAGACTGCACGTTTGTATTGAAGAAAATGGAAATATTTATGAGCATCTGTTATAAAGAAAATTGTAAAATAGCTTTAATTTTTTGTTTTTTTATTTAATAATGTTTTTAATTTTTCTACATAATTAGGTTAATACTACAAGTACTTTGCAAAATGTTAGTTTTTGCCTCATTTTCTTTGTAACTCAATTGTACATTTTCTTGCAAAAAAGAATTTCCAATTTTAATTTTATTTATTTTCTGTTCAAATTTTTTTATACATAAGGTCTACTTGATTTTTATTGTCCAAAAAAGAAAAGTTTCTCGAAATTTCGTTTTTTAAGATAACAACTTGGAATTTTAGATTAGACTATACAAACCTTATATCGATGGAAAGCCTGTCAAAAAAGCTTTTGACCAGTACAATAATAAATAGGGGATGCCATTTGAAAAAAATGAGTCTGACATTTTTAATTTGTCATGTTTAAAAAATCGTAGTAGGCACATGCGACTCAGCAGGTTGTTGAGTAAACAATCTAAAGATGCAGCAAACATTCAGGAATTAAAAGGCGTTAATTACTTTCACTTGTGGTCAAATATTTGGAAGATACGAATTTTTAGACAGACCCCTACATTTCGAAATTCTGTCAAAAAAAGCGCCATAAATCAAAATTGATAAGAGATAAGTGAAAACGACCTTGTAAAAGTAGTTCGTAATTTAGTCTAGAATCCAAAAATCAAATCAAACTGAGTAGATTCCATTTAAAAACACATAACTTTAGTGTTTTTTTAATATTGGGACACCCTGTATACATACCACAATATTTTTAAAATGTGCAGCAAAAACGCAGCTATAATCCAGAAAAAAGAAAAAGTCACTATCTCTAATAATAAAAAAGTTATGGAGCTTTTTCGGATCGTTGAGACAGCCTGTATGCTTCGTAATTATAATATGATTGTGGATAAATAGATTTTTCAACCTTAAATATGATTTTTTCTTTGGCTTTTTCTCATGCTTATTGGACACATTATTGGATTGAACGTACAGGAGAAATTACAGACTTCCAAAAAAAAAAAAAACAATACATCGGTGAAAATGCACATCTCTGTTGTTCAGGTAGCGTCAGAAAAGGAAAAAAGCTCACACACGAATCGAGTGTTGTAGTGATCGTTAAAAAGTCGCTGCTTTCAGAGAGAAGGCAACTTGAACAATTTTACTCGAGGCAAAAGTCATAATATACAAGAAAAACATTGCGGGCCGGATATTGCTAAATCAAGAATAATACACGAGCGGAACTTTTCCCCCTGAAACCAAATCATGCAATCAACCGAACGTTTAGGATTTATCTTTATTTTTTACAAGTCCACCTTTTTTGTTGCTCGTTATTTTTAACGTTAGGGGAGTGCCTGGATTGTTTGCTTCGACAACAATTCGGAATTCAGTTCAAGGTGCCTTTACACAGGTTATTCTCAACAGAATTTACATTTATTTTTTGCACAAAATTCATAAACATAATATGGAAATCAGGATGAAATCATCGAAATTCAATTCGCTGTACGTAAATCCGGAATTATGATAATCACCATACGACGAACGGCTACGTTTCACCAATTAAACTTTTATTAAAATAATAATAATAATAATAATAATAATAATAATAATAATAATAATAATAATAATAATAATAATAATAAATAGTCTTTATTATGGGCGAAGTTCAGCCGAAGCTACTCCAACTTAACCCAATAAAAAAAAAATACAGAAAAACAAAATAATTATAATTGTGCTTAAACAACAAAAATTAAGGCGATACACAAAATGAGTTCAAAACAAGAAAGAAAACAAGAATAAAAATAAGAATAAAAATAAAAATAAAAAGAGGAAAGTAAATATTAATAGTAAAATGAAAAATAATTGACTTTTATTAACAAACGCTGTTTGACTGTTTACTCAAAAAGAAAAACTTTTTAACTTCTTTGCGAAAACTGTTCAAGGAAACGACTTTAAATGTGCACTTAATTTATTATAAACAGATACTGCGTTATAAGTAAACGAACGTTGAAACATGGCCGAATGAAAATATGGTAAGGACAATAAATTAGGGAATCTTAGATTGGAATTGTGGATATTAAATCTATATAGTAGTTTTTCACGAAGATATGGTGGTGTAGAAGATAATAGAATTTTGTGAACAACTGATAAGAAATATTTGAAAACGTGGTCTAACTTAAGCCAACCAAGTTCGCATAGTTTAGAAGAAATGTGACTATATTTTTTTTAGCTTAAACACGAACCTGCAACACGTATTTTGTATTTTTTGGAGTCTGTACTGTGTGATTTTATCGATACAGGGATAGTATATAATAAAGCAGTAGTAAATGATGGGTAGAACTAATGACTCGCAAAGTTTTTTCCTGAGTTTGAAATTGATTAAACTTATATTAATATATAAAGATTTAAGAGCGACGTAGCTTTTCTTTACCAGATTTGTTACGTGTTCCATAAATCGAAGACTTTCGTCCAAATAGACACCTAGATTTTTTACCACATGAACCAGCTTCAACTGTTGATTGTTTATTACAATTTTTAAATGTTTTGTTACGTTGCTTCTCACCTTTTTTGAACAGAACAACACAGATTGACATTTGGAGGCATTTAGTTTTAAATTATGGCTTGATGAGAAGAGATGTATACTATGTAGATCATCGTTAAGTTTAGTGCAAGCGTCATGAATTTGATTTGGCCTAAAAGAGAATAATAATTGGGTGTCGTCTGCATAACCATGAATACTACAATATTTGACAGTTTTGAAAAGATCCGAAATATAAATTAGAAATAGCATGGGTCCTAGAACGGAACCCTGCGGAACGCCTGATGTAATGGCTTTAGGACAGGAAGAGACAGAATCAATTACAACTTGTTGAAAACGGTCGGATAGATATGATCTAAAAAAATTAACAACAGTTTGGCTACAGCGTAATAACTAAGTTTTGCGCATATTAAGTTGTGGTCCAACGTGTCAAACGCTTTTGAGAAATCAAGCAGGGTGAGAATAGAAGCATATGAGTCATCAAGTGATCGAAATATGTTATCAGTAACACATGCTATGACTGAAGTAGTGCTATACCCCTTTGGAAAACCAGACTGACGAATTGGGATAATCTTGTTTGATACGAAGTAGTCATGCATTTGCTTTTGGATGATTTTCTCAATAATTTTTGATAATACTGGTAGAAGGGCGATTGGTCTTAAGTCAGTATAAGCTTTAGGTTCATGGATCTTCGGAATGGGCGTCACTAGGGACAATTTCCAGTGTTAGGGAAGTAACCTGATTCAAGAGCGCAATTTATTATGTGTGTAATATGGTTGCAAATTTTAGAGGCACATAGCTGCAACATTTTAGGGGAAATATTATCACATCCGCACGCGTTCGATTTTAACTTGAATATGTGAGATTTCACTTCATCTACAGTAGCTAATTTAAAATCATAATGAATGTTTTCATTGTAGATGTTGTTTGAATACCAATTTGTCTCATCTGTGCAAGAGTCATAAGGATTAAAAACGGACGAAAAGTAATCATTAATGTTGTCAGGTAAGCCCAAGCTGGGGGGGATATCGGCCCTACCTTTATATGTAATCTTGACGCTCCTTAGAGCTTTCCAAAGGTCGGCCCTGCTTGGGCCATGTAGATGCTTCGTAATGTAAGCAGCTTTTTCACGCCTAATAGAGCTAACTGCCAGATACAAATAGTAATTTTGATGCACTAATAAACTTTTAGTTAAAGAAAACAGTAACCTTATTCATCACGTGAACATAAACTTTACAACTTTAGTACTTAAAGTTTTTTCAAAAATTATTCAACTTATAAACTTGAAACGTTAAATTGAGGAAAGTAATACGTAAAATCGCACACATCACATGAAAAAAACAACCTTTTGTAAAACTCGGTGCAGAAAAAGCGAATTCAGTTCATTTAATTTACTATTCGCCCTGTTAATACAGAAACATCAGCAATCAACTAATTGTGGAAAAATATGTAATGTGATGCTAAACTATTTGTTAGCAGTGGTAGCAGCCTTTCATCATTGGTTTATTAATTACATCATCATCAAAATACAAACAATTTTCCATTAAAATATGACCAACAGTAAACTGCCGTCCAAAAACTTAGCCAATATAAATACTACTCCAAAAATCAAACAATGCAGAATGTGCTTTCTTACTATATTAAAAATCACTTTTTTGTCCCTCAACCTGCACCAATTACGGCATAAATAGGATGACGCTGATGAGTGAATTATAAAAGAAGTCGAGGGCGTCAGCAACATGACATCAATTAGTTAATGTGCCTCTATGAGGTTGTGTACGAAATGAGAGGGACGCAAGAGGCCGCTTCTAATGTCAACATCAATTACTTTAATGATTGTTATTGCAGTGGACGACATGGAAGGCAACCTCAAGAACGAGACGTTTTAATTTTATCTTATACCATTGGAAAAACTGAGCAAGGCGTAAAATTTAATTTCACTTCTTTTGTAAACGTCCTCTCAAAAAATCATAATTAAATTTGTACATGCTAAGCAAAGCAAACACTAGAAAAATCATAATAGAATTCGAAATCCATTATGACTGGTTAAAAAAATTTGATTTTCTTGCAACACTAATGCAACTCAGCTTGGAAAGGAATTCCTATCAATTTTATTAAATTTTCTCTGCTAGTTCAACTTAATTCAAGTGAAAAGAATGCGATAACAGATGTGAAACCTATTAACAAAACAAAGCAATGAAAAACTGGTTGTGAAGGTAATTCGCAATGTGGACAGAAATAATAAAATTTTCGTCCATTCCGAAATAAATGAAATAAGCGAAAAGTGTTGTTTCAAACCGGCGAAACGACTTGACAGTTTGAACATTCGACAGTCAAAAATGTTTTTCTGAATAAGACTTCCAAATGTACGTTGCGTATTTACCGATTCGATATCGGAATCGTTATGATAACTGACAGTAAAATGAAATAACTGAAAATGAATTGGCTCATGGATTACGCTATACTGTAATTTATTACTTAATGGAATAATTTAATCAAAATATCTCGATGAAACGTATTGCCGCCTGACACATCAGTCCTGCTTTGGTAATTAACCTAGCCGTTACACTGAATACAGTCTTATCCAATTTATTTCATCACAATTCCGGACTGACAAAAAATCGATGGAGATCTGTTTCAATCTAGAAAGGGGCTTCTGAAAAATTCTCCCTGCCCGTTGAATAAATTAATCGCGGGATAACCTCTGGCCCTGGCTAAAAAAAGGACCTTTCTGATGAAAAATTACAGGGTAATTTCGAAGTGGATGGAAAATGTTCCAAATTAACGGCCAGTGAATAATTTATCGGGCACTTACTCGATGTAGGTTCGCATATACAGCTCGGGACAGACATCAGGACACGGACGAATCCTATTTCAACATTCAAATATTTATTATTCCCAACTAACCGTCAGTCAATACCCTAGGTACCCTCCGATAACAAAACCGGTCCGAGGATAAAGATGCCTCACCTGAAGATAGCGCTTTAAATTTAAAGTTCGCTCAGTCGCTCGCCTATTCGCAAAACAATTCTCTATCTAAATTTTTAATAAGGGTTTTGTTCGTTACTTACATTACATTGTCAGACCTAGTTTCAATTTGTCCGTCTATTGTGTTGCAGACATTTAAAAGGAGTGAGCAATACGCTTTTTTAAACCAAATGGCAAACAATTCATTATTCTCATTTGAAAAAAGCGAAAAAATCTCAAGAAAAAAGCGACAATTCTAGTTCCTGATTCTCATTTAATTTCTTGCGTTCTTCGCGACAAATTCCATAATCCTTACAATCTTTTTGTTTCGTTTTTTTCTACGCGGTCTGATTTACGCCAGACATCCAAGAGGAGAAAATTTCCTCGGCAATCGCGTTACTGCTGTGATTTTTCTTACAAGAGAGAGCGTGGGACGAAAAAACCTCCGAACGTCTCTCGCAAGAATTAAATTATCAGACCGGGCGCCGTAGAATCGTAAATTGCAATGAAGTTAAATTGCCGAAATAAATAATAGGGCGGTTAGGTGTGGGTGATATTTTGTCGCCCGAAAAACCAACCTCGTCGAAGAGAGGAGCTGAATTTCGCGTGGAGGAGCTTAAATCTCACCGACATTATGAAATTCAGAATACGCTCTCTCTAGTCAAATTTATTCCGGATTTTCGCGTTCTCCCGTGTGTTTGTGGAAATATCATTGCAGATATTAAACTGGAGAAGAGAGTTTTTCTCTTCCGATAAAAGCTCGTGCAATAAAAGTAACTAGTCAAACTTTTCAAATGTTTAGAATCAACATCGGTTAAGCTCGTGCCAGTAAATCACTATTTAATTGAAGTCTGCTGGTATATCTTGAGTGCATTCGGAGCTGTATAGATGGTAGTCATGCGACTTACAGGGCGCTCCAACTTTTACCGACAGCCAACAAATAAACACTTCTACTGCCTCAAAATAAGCTTTTACGAGCATTAATACTCTTCATTTTCAAACATTTTTTAAATTATTCCAAATATTTTAACATCAAATATTTCCTTCTAAAACTTACTTTCGTTCACAAATTACCCAATAACGTTTGAACACGAAGTCGGAATTATCTTCCACTTGACAAATCGTGTCAGTACAAATTCTTGTAAATTACGGGAAGACAGAAACTCCTTTTTTCAAAGTCGGTCGAGAAAACCCATTGAAGTGATAGTATGGGTCAGTTCACGACGGTTTGCGTGTGGCTCGCTACTTTAAACAATTTTTGCAAAGCTATGGTACATGTAATTTAGTTTTTCGACATATTATCTTTTTATAGACCCTAATACTAGTTGTTCACACAAATATTAACAAAAAAACAGTTTAGAAACCTGACACACCAAACGTTTATTTGAAACACAACGCGTTTCAACCACAAAGTTGTCATCCTCAGGTGGGAATATAAACTCTAATCATTCCACGCCAAGAAAATCCAATAAAAAGTACACAGATATGGCTGAATTTTTAGTCATCAAAGCATCAATACCAAAGAGAAGAAGCTCATCCCCACACGCAAACCGAGCTGAATCCATGTATAGTACAAAATTAAACCATCAAGTACTCAAGGTCTGTCACGTTATTTCAAAATTCTCACTGCCAGACAGTATAAAGATTTCATTCGTAACTCGAAGTATTTATTTTTTGGCGGATAGTAAAATTTGGAATACCTTGTAGACGAGCAAAAAAAAGTAACTTACCGTTGGAGAGGACTTGGCTTGTAGTTGCGAGGATGATGATGGCCAAGACTGAAGCCCCCGATAAAATTCCGGGGAACGTCATCATCTACCTAGATATGGAATAAGAAAGAACAGATATAGCAAACCCTTTAAGGTATCCTTTGTTTTGGAGGAGCGGTAATTGTATCACAGGTACACTTTAAAATAAACACACTACGGAAAATCACAGTTGGACTTCGGGGAGCGTCACGATCCACCCCCTTCAAAGAGGGAAATTACAACTATAATACGACGAAACGTTTGGAAGTGCGTCGAAAAACCACGAAATTGCAGCACTACGACATCCTATGAATATAAACGTCGACTTTACAACACTCATAAAATTGAACTAGCGATGAAATATTGATATGACCCGGTGATTCTTATTCGAGCCGTCATGGCAAACTCCAGCTTTCTTCCTATGGTTCGACGAGCTAGTGCGATTCGAGGAGGTCCTCATTTTCCACGTCTATTTCCCGCACCATTGGAGAACGAAGAGTTACGGACTTAGTGGATCAGAACGCGAACGATCTTCATTTTGTGAAAATCTTCTGGTCACGTGTGTTTAAGATCGGTGCCGAAGAAGGGGCGTGCTTTTGTCGCCGGTAGCGTGGCCACTACTGACGCGTGCGAGAGACCTGGACGCCAAGCGTCGGTGACGCCGCGGCGCACGATTTCCGCGCCGGCCCGCGTCTTGTACATGCAGATGCAGAGATTACCATCTCGAGTGGCTGCCATTAGCCACCCCGAAACTAGATTGGTTTTCGATTATATCGTCTGATGTTCGCGCCGAAACGAGTTGACGATTGCCCTCGAACTACCCGACGAAAACTACCCCCAGTTTCGATATACGACAATTGATCACTCGCTCGCTCACACACAATCCCAACTTTTCAATTCATAAGTTATTTAATGGCGCCACGCTAAGGCATTACCGTCACGTAAGTGCCTACGACCCCTGCGAAACTAAATTAGAAAGGGTTTTTTCCGAGGGTTTATGAAAGCCGGGACACTATTCTTTCCAGAGAGAAAGTCATTAATTATTTCGCTTTATTTGCGCGTTTATCGACAGTTGTTTCAAAGTCAATGGAGACGCGATCAAGCCATCACGTATCTTTGACGTCTCAGTAAAGATTTTCTTGCAAAAACACTTAATCTTCCCCAACTCTTATTTAGGCTTACGTCATAAGCGTTTTTGTCTGTGAACAATCAGCAAATACGATTTTTTTTTCGACTTTAACCAAAAGTTGCAACAAGTTGATGCCATCTCCAAAACAACAATTTGTTTCAGTAGTAATTATTATTAGTGATACAAGTTGCATTTTATATTATGAGTGTTGCAACCACCAATATTTTTTAGTTACCAAATAACGTAAAAAGCAGATAACGCTACGATTATCATAATTCGTGAGATGGGTTATTTTTATCCTATTAAATATAAAATGGAAACAATATTTTTAATTATACTTTTTACTGTAATGACATATTTTTGATTATGGCCCTTGAAAAAACTGAATATGATCTGATTATGCCTTCAATACATAAACAACTACTCGTATTGTCTCAGTTCGTGTCTAAAGTTGCTCTTTTAAATTATTTATTGTATAAAAGTTAACCTTAAGTCTAGGACAAGTCCTAGGGCGCATTACGTCTGTAATCAGTGTGAAAATAAGGTCGAAAATTTCATTGCAAAAATATTTGAAATGTGACTATAAAAAATAATCGAAACTCAAAAAAAGCTATTGAAACTTTTCAATTGAGATACCTGCCACAAGTGAGATCGTGCCACTTAAAATATTTTAGGGGTTGTTGGTATTTCAAAAGGAGTAGGTGCTACGAGTTTTATTAAAAGTACACCAAAAAATAATGTCCAAAGTGGCGCATTTTAAAAAATAAAAAAATTACCTTGGTTGCGGCTATTATTTATTGTTACTTTTCTTTGTTGGAGCATTTCATAAAAGGCTCGTCAATTTGTAAGGGAAAAAAAAATGATTTAAAAAAATGCGATTTTGAAAAAATGGTACATAGAAAAAGTGTTTGTCTTGATGAATTCTACCACTGGTTAAAGTTAATGTACTTATTTCGCTTACATCCTGTATACAGGGTGACTCTTTTAGGGCCTACATTAGAAACTTTTTAACTTCTAATATAGCTAGAGCTTTAATAAAACTTTTCATTCGATCCAAGTCGACCATTCAGAGTTTAACAAAATTATTTTCAAAATAGCTGAACTTCCGGAACTACGAGAAATTGAAATTTTAAATAGTAACCACACATTTTTATTGCATTTTTAATTCACTTTCTCATACTGAGCAAAATTTACCCCAGTTGTTGGTACTTATCTGTCGTAGTTTTTGACATAGGTCAATTTTTTCTTAAAATTTTCATTTGCAGGGGTTTATTTACAATATCACTGCCCTTGAACCCTTTGCGATAAGTAAATAATTTTTTTTGCATTCGATAACCAAAGATTTGAAGAGCCTTCTAGAATTTTCAAAATTATTAACTGTCAAAATTCAAGGCTAGTATGATTTTTTTCGAAAGTTTACGCGATGAAAAATGAAAATAATGAGCTAAAATTCCGTTTTATGTGATTATTTCAAAAACTGTAAGAGATAGATAGAAAATGTTGATAAAAGTCTCTATAAAAATCGATGTTCTTTTGATTGCCATTAAAAAAATAGGGTCATTCCATTTGAAAAAATTGTGTTATAGTCAATTATTGATCATGATTTAAAAAAAATCATAGTAGCCTTGCAATTTGACAATTCAAAATTCTGAAGATTTTAGAAGACCCATCGAACCTTTGGCTAACAAATGCAAAAAAATATTCACTTACTGTAAAGGGTTCAAAAGCTGTGATATTTTAAATAAACCCCCGCAAATGAAAATTTGCACAAAAAAATTGTCCTACTTCAAAAACTATGACAGATAAGTATTAACACTGTAACGTTCCGTTTATACTGCCCGGAGTGGATGGGCTTAGGGAATCCATTAATGCTTGGGGACTAAAAATTTATCATTTCTAACATCTGATAAAATGAAATAATTTCGTAATTTTCGACTACCACACTTGTGGGCTCCCAGATTTCAGGGTACCTGGGCCACTTTTGCCCGTATTACCACCCTGGGGGTGTTGGTCTTGGCCTCCAATGCCTCAATTTCATTGCCAACGTTTCTTTGTGTTGTTTGTGTTCGTACTTTCCCTTTCGTGAAAATTTTGAGTAATTTAATTAGTAATTTCTTCTGTCCCAGGATCTCCTAAAGACAAATGGACTTTAACTTTCCCTTTCCGTTCTCTTCGACTTTACCTTCTTTGAATTTTCGACCCTCATTCGTTATAACCTCCAAAGGTAAACAAACCACCCGTCACCTTTGACCTCCAGAAAGTGACCTTTACCATCTGTCTTGGTGAATTTGTTTCCCTCAAATTGGTGGTACTCTTGAAGTTCGAAACCGCGAGTTTTTTACTACCCCTCTCTTGAGAGAACTTCTGTCAAATTTCGGTCAAAAATCTCCCTTTTTGGTGCGTGCTAGTGAAGCGGTCAGACGTCTCTCCTGCGCTTGCCAGTACCTGGAAGCTGGACGGATCCTGTTCCTTCTACCGTACCTGTTATCTTACCGATTTCTGGGAAAGGATTGTCTGGTCCAGCGTTCCCATATATTTTGTGGCAAATTTGGCCGTTTAAGCACCCAACGATTCCCTCATAGTAATTTAAGGGAAGCCATTTTGAGGAAGCCATTTTGTAATCATCCCGCTTCTTGAAGAAAACCCTCGAATTCGAGGTAGGTCACGATCTAAGGGTAATTCTAGGGTCTAAATAACGTTTCTATTAGGGTTTTCTTTTCCCTTTCTTTACTCTTGGACGAGATTTATTTGGAATCTCAACATTCCGTACCATTCCATCGCCAGGGTCATTTCCACGTGGTGGATTTTGGATCCCATCCCTCTGGACTAGTATCTACTACCTGTCCCTCTCGTCAGAGGGGCAACTCGTACTCGGAGCCACCGTCCCGATTACCAATACCTGGACCCGGAGTGACTACCCGGAGTTTGTCAAGCTAAGTCGATTTCCCAATTTGTCTACATTGCCCTTCAGGCTTAAATAAAACAACTACTGCCCTTCAGGCTCTTTATTATTAATTTGCTTAATTTAAATTTCTAAATCCTGTGAAAGAAACAGCGCTCTTTCTTGTTGTCATAATTTTGTTAATTACTATAAATTTAATTTCGTTTGGTTTCTGGCTTCACCAGAAAAGCCAGTGGCGCCCATTTAATTTTGTAGCAAGTTTAATTTTTATTATACCGGGGTTTATTAGTTTATGATTTCTTGGAACCCAGTCCCAGCCTCCTCGAACTGAGCCCGTGCAGTGCGCTCAATTTAAAATTTACGCGACACTAATTTTGGCGCCCAACGTGGGGCCATATTTCTTCTAAAAAGAAAACAACAGGCTAATAACCCCTATTCTTGACAAACTCGCGAAATGGCATCCGAATCAAATCTTATTTTACCTCAATATCTATCCGAGCACGAGCTTACTTATGAATTGCTTATACGTCGAATTAGAACCAAACGTACTAAAGAAGAAAAATGCCGTCTCTTAGAACATGAGCAACTTAAGGAACGTACGCGACCAGTGAATTTCACTACTAAGCATTTGAGCTTCGAAACGGACAAACAAGAAATTACTGAGACATTACAATCGATCACGACACTAATACTTGAATTCGACTCCGGACTTTCGACTGATACACTTTGTCAACGCATACAGACCAGACTTAACCACGTTCGCGAGCGTATTTCAAGAATGCCTATTCCAAGCGAGTCCAACGAAGAGTTTAAAGCCATTCGTGACGAACTGCATGCAACTTGTTTGACCCTCGAGGCCGACTTAAGAGACCGCGCCCTCCATTCCCCTATGACGACACCTTTTGCTCAGAATACCACTCAGTTTCAATTCAGCAATTCGACTCCCTTTCCCCTAACGGAGCCAAAGCAGGTTCCTGTATATAAGTGGGGAATTTCTTTTTCCGGAGAACCTACCGACAATTTAATTTCCTTTCTCGAAAACGTCGAAGAACTATCTATCGCTCGTAGAGTTAGTTCTCAAGAATTATTCCTATCGGGGATCGACCTATTCAGAGGACGTGCTTTAATCTGGTTTCGTTCCATTAAAGGCCAGTTCAATGATTGGCACTCTCTGGTAACCGCGTTAAAGGAAGAATTTCTTCCCCCAGACTATAATGACCTCTTGTGGGAGGAGATCAAAACCAGATTTCAGCATAAAGACGAACCAATCGCTATCTATATTGCCATTATGCAAACATTATTCAAGCGTCTTCCGGAAATACCGTCTGAAAAAACAAAGCTTCACTACTTACGCAAATTAATTCGTCCCGAATTTATTACCGCTCTCGCACTACATGATATCTCGTCAGTAAAGGAACTCCAAGAATTATGTAAAAAGGTGGAGAAATCCCTCGCATTTGTCCAACCACCGGCCAAACCAAATTGGCACTTAGTAGAACCAGAACTTTCGTTAATAGCTAGCGCACCTACTACATCCCAGAATAACTCAGAAACGTTTCAAGTGAAACAGGTTATACGTAGCCCCCAACAAAAAACGTCCACCGGGACTTCAAATAAAATTACAACCCCGACCGCGGCCGCCACATCGACGCCCCGAAAATGCTTTAATTGCGGTAGTGCGAACCACTTTTATACCCACTGCTCGGAGAAACGTGGACGATTTTGTTATCGTTGCGGAACTCGCGATGTTACCGTGTTTACTTGCCCGAATTGTACTTCAAAAAACTAAATAGGGAATCGGCTGTCGCTGGTCGCAGCCGACAACCCACTTCTAAGATCAGCAGAATGTCATTGGAATGGACGAACTGGGTTGCCCATGTACGAAAATTTTTATCTCACAGACTGGAACCGGTAGCAACCCTTAGCTCTCTTATTTTAACTAAATCAAATGATAACCGACCATACCTCAGGATTAAAATAAACCATTTCAAGATTATGGCCCTCATTGACTCAGGTGCTTCAAAATCTGTTTTAGGAGTCAAGGGATTGTATTTAATAAAAGAACTAAACTTAAGTAAAATTGTCTCCGATTTTAAATTTGCTCGTACCGCAGACGGCAACCAACATCCAGTCGAATACGAAGTCCAAATAGAAATAACACTAGACGATGTAAAGAAAAACTTATCGGTTTTGGTCATCCCTTCACTAGATCAGACGTTAATTTTGGGTAGTGACTTTTGCGATACCTTTTCCGTTTGCTTAGATTACCTTTCTCGTACCTGTAAACCGCAAAGCCAAACCCCTATTGACTTATTACATTCCGAAAACTCCCTTTCCGTCGAACAGTCTGTCGTGGCCAAAACAATAATAGATAAATTTCATGAAATAAGCGGTGATGCGTTAGGTCGTACCCACAAGTTGTCATTAAATATAGATACCGGAAATGCCGCCCCGTTCCGACAGTATCAGTACCCTATGTCCCCGTACATGCAAAAGATTCTTAATAGTGAAGTAGACGAGATGTTACGTTTAGGAGTCATAGAACCGTCACAAAGCCCGTGGTGTTCCCCAGTACTCCTCGTTAAGAAACCATCCGGGGAATATCGCTTTTGTTTTGACGGTCGAAAATTAAACGAGATCACTAAACATGACTCATATCCACTCCCTCGCATCGACAGAATACTCTCTCTATTAAGAGATGCAAAATTTATCAGCTCTCTAGATCTCCGTAAAGCATTCTGGCAAATTCCTCTTACCGAACCCTCCAAAGAAAAAACGGCTTTTGCAGTTCAAGGACGGGGATTATTCCAGTTTACCGTTATGCCATTTGGCTTACGAAACTCCGCACAAACCCAACAACGTCTGATGGATGCTATCTTTGGACCACAATTCGAACCCCAAATATTCGTGTACTTAGATGACCTGATTATCGTGACCGCTACCTTTAAAGAACATGTCGAACTGTTAGAGACAGTCCTTAACCGCCTCAAAGCAGCTAACTTGACAATTAATTTAGAAAAAAGCAAGCTCTTTCGTACGTCTCTTAAATATCTCGGCTACCTAATTGACTCAGAAGGTCCTTCGTACGGACCCGGAAAAAATTTCCTCTATGGTCGAATACCCGCGCCCTAAGAACGCAACCGAAATAAAGAGGTTTATCGGCCTTTGTAGCTGGTACCGTCGTTTCATAAAAAATTTCTCTTCGTTGGTGGCCCCTATAAATGACCTCTTAAAGGGCAAGAAAAAGAAACAAGAAGTAACGTGGAATGAAAAAACTGAAACTGCCTTTCAAGGGATTAAAAATGCGCTAGTTTCTGCGCCAGTTTTAACCACACCTGACTTCTCGAAACCTTTCTACGTACAATGCGACGCCAGCGACATTGGTCTAGGTGGCGTACTGACCCAAGGAGAAGGCGACCTTGAAAAAGTCATTTGCTTTGCCAGCCGAGGTCTTTCTAAAACCGAGCGGAACTACTCTGTAACAGAGCGCGAGTGTTTGGCAGTAATCTTCTCCATTGAAAAATTTCGACCCTATATTGAAGGCACCACCTTCAAAGTCATCACGGATCATTACTCCCTCCTGTACCTTTTCCGTATGAAAAACCCTACCGGCCGCTTGGCACGATGGATCTTACGACTCCAGCAATTCTCGTTTAATGTCATTCACCGTAAGGGAAATTGTAACGTTGTCCCGGACGCTCTTTCACGTATAAGGCCTTTAGTAAGTTCCGAACCGGAAATCGCGGTAATCGATCTCGAACCAGCCGAAAATGATAGGTGGTATCACAGGATGATACAAAGGATTTTAGAGTCACCGGATAATTATCCTGGTTGGTCAGTCGATGACGACAAACTAATGAAGTTCTGTCCTAGCCGCGCCCCTTTACAAAACAACGAACGAGAGTGGAAATTCGTAGTTCCTAAATCAAAACGACACGCGGTCATTCAATCATGCCATGACCCCCCAACCGCAGCTCACTTCGGGACCTTTAAAACGCTCTCCCGAATCAAGGAAACTTACTTCTGGCCTGGAATGAGATCTGATATCTATCGTTACGTAAGAACCTGCCGTACTTGCGCCGCCCAAAAAGCTCCTAACGGAGGGCCACTCGGACTTATGGGCCGCGAAAAAGTTGTACGATTCCCATGGCAGGTTATCGCCTTGGACTTCATGGGTCCTTTTCCTCGAACAAACAAGGGTCACAAGTATCTCCTTGCAGTATCGGATTGGTTCTCTAAATACACGCTCCTACTACCCATTAAGAAGGCAACGTCTACACCAGTTATTAAATTCTTAGAAGAACGTGTCTTTTTGGTGTATGGCGTACCCCAATTTATAATTGCGGACAACGGCAAACAATTTATCGGGAACGCGTTTAAACGATTTGTGAATTCATATAATGTAGAGAAAATTTGGTATAACGCAAAGTACCACCCACAAGCAAATTTTGTCGAGAGAACAAACCGGACCATCGGTACCGCCATTCGATCTTACATCAATGCGCACGATACCTGGGACCAGGAACTATCAAAAATTCAGGCTGCTATAAACACTGCCCGCCACGAAAGTACTCGTTATACCCCCGCGTTCCTTAATTTTGGAAGACATATACCGTTGTCCGGAAACTATTACCGAAATATACCCACCAACGGAAATAACTTCGATTTTACCGTAGCGGATCGTCGCGACTACGCAAGAGAGATTAACCAATTGACAGAAGTTTTCCAAATTGTGCGGGACAATCTACATAACGCTTATCGTAAAAATGTCCGTCGTTATAACGCCTCTCGTAGGGATTTGTCATTTAACGTCGGTGATCGAATTTGGCGAAAAAATAAAGTATTGTCTTCCGCCGGACACCAATTCACTGCAAAACTAAGCCCTAAATATGTCCTCGGTACTGTGTCAGAGAAGATTTCAAATCTTGTGTACCGAATTCGGAATGACGATGGTTCTGACGCCGGGAACTGGCATATTCAAGATTTAAAACAGTACCATATAGATGACTCGGATTCGTCCGGAAGCGAAACTGAAGACGAGACTGACGAGAACGACGACTACCCCGAACATGACTAACGTAATAATTGAAGACCTACCCTTGCTAATTAACAATAAATCCACTTAATTTGTAATAAGTTCTAATTTCAATTTATTCCGAGGGTTCCGTTAAAGAAAAAGGCTACCGCCTTTTTCTTTTTGTGGGAGAGGGACAGTGTAACGTTCCGTTTATACTGCCCGGAGTGGATGGGCTTAGGGAATCCATTAATGCTTGGGGACTAAAAATTTATCATTTCTAACATCTGATAAAATGAAATAATTTCGTAATTTTCGACTACCACACTTGTGGGCTCCCAGATTTCAGGGTACCTGGGCCACTTTTGCCCGTATTACCACCCTGGGGGTGTTGGTCTTGGCCTCCAATGCCTCAATTTCATTGCCAACGTTTCTTTGTGTTGTTTGTGTTCGTACTTTCCCTTTCGTGAAAATTTTGAGTAATTTAATTAGTAATTTCTTCTGTCCCAGGATCTCCTAAAGACAAATGGACTTTAACTTTCCCTTTCCGTTCTCTTCGACTTTACCTTCTTTGAATTTTCGACCCTCATTCGTTATAACCTCCAAAGGTAAACAAACCACCCGTCACCTTTGACCTCCAGAAAGTGACCTTTACCATCTGTCTTGGTGAATTTGTTTCCCTCAAATTGGTGGTACTCTTGAAGTTCGAAACCGCGAGTTTTTTACTACCCCTCTCTTGAGAGAACTTCTGTCAAATTTCGGTCAAAAATCTCCCTTTTTGGTGCGTGCTAGTGAAGCGGTCAGACGTCTCTCCTGCGCTTGCCAGTACCTGGAAGCTGGACGGATCCTGTTCCTTCTACCGTACCTGTTATCTTACCGATTTCTGGGAAAGGATTGTCTGGTCCAGCGTTCCCATATATTTTGTGGCAAATTTGGCCGTTTAAGCACCCAACGATTCCCTCATAGTAATTTAAGGGAAGCCATTTTGAGGAAGCCATTTTGTAATCATCCCGCTTCTTGAAGAAAACCCTCGAATTCGAGGTAGGTCACGATCTAAGGGTAATTCTAGGGTCTAAATAACGTTTCTATTAGGGTTTTCTTTTCCCTTTCTTTACTCTTGGACGAGATTTATTTGGAATCTCAACATTCCGTACCATTCCATCGCCAGGGTCATTTCCACGTGGTGGATTTTGGATCCCATCCCTCTGGACTAGTATCTACTACCTGTCCCTCTCGTCAGAGGGGCAACTCGTACTCGGAGCCACCGTCCCGATTACCAATACCTGGACCCGGAGTGACTACCCGGAGTTTGTCAAGCTAAGTCGATTTCCCAATTTGTCTACATTGCCCTTCAGGCTTAAATAAAACAACTACTGCCCTTCAGGCTCTTTATTATTAATTTGCTTAATTTAAATTTCTAAATCCTGTGAAAGAAACAGCGCTCTTTCTTGTTGTCATAATTTTGTTAATTACTATAAATTTAATTTCGTTTGGTTTCTGGCTTCACCAGAAAAGCCAGTGGCGCCCATTTAATTTTGTAGCAAGTTTAATTTTTATTATACCGGGGTTTATTAGTTTATGATTTCTTGGAACCCAGTCCCAGCCTCCTCGAACTGAGCCCGTGCAGTGCGCTCAATTTAAAATTTACGCGACAACACCTAAGGTATATTTTAGTCAGTTTCAAATGTGAATACAAAAATGCAATAAAAATAGGTGGTTACAATTTAAAATTTCAAAGTTGGCGCCAATTTCTCATCGTTCCAGCAGTTCAGCCATTTTGAAAATAATTTAGTTGAACTCAGAATAGTCAGTTTGGATCGTCTACAAAATTTTAAATCTCTAGCTATACTAGAAGTTAAAAAGTTTCTAATGTAGGCCCTAAAACAATCAGCCGGTATGTATAAAACGATCCTTGTTTTAAATCAAGGTCTAGAGGCCGAAAGTCGGAAAAAAATATGCATTTGAGTATTAATGACGTTCTTTCTACGAAACATTACCTAGCCGCCTGTTTGTCAGTGCGTCCAAAAACAACTTGCTCTCATAAACTGTAACAATTTACGTCCAATCATCAGATTACCTCCCTTGCTGTTTAGAACGTCCCAAAACCCACATTGCGGTGTGAACTCCTAATAAAAACGTCATGGAGGCGTTAGCGAAAAAATTTGCTATTCAAATCTGCTCGGACGGGAAGAAGACCCAAATTAATTATTAACTGCACGGTCGATTTTAGAATAAAGGGATACGAGAACGCGACGGTCTGATGTAATCAAGACCGTCAGAATAAAATGGAAACATTGCGGTTAGATCGTACCTCGTTCATCCATTTACTATCATCCGACAACACCTACCGAATTCCATTAGCGGTATAGTGAAACTTACAATATAGCCGAGTTATTATTGAATTAATTTACGACCTGCCCACCATCTACATGATTAATTTATCTGCCGGCGACCGATTCGGCCTAGTACTAAGGAGTTCGTCGCAGCTTCAACCGTCCAAGTGGAGTTAATTTTCCAATCTGGTACACAACAATCAACGCATACAATAAGCTTATCTGCCATACAACACCCGATAATTAACAGACTTTCCTCTTGACGACGCGGGATCGTAGAAATAGTGCCTCCGAGGTATCAAAGCGTCCATTTTACAAAAAAAAGGAAAGAAAGAAAAATCTATATCCGTGGTCCCATCCAATTATCTAAAGTCGATTCGTTCGAACTTTGCTAGTTAAAGATAGTTTGACGCAAATCCGATCGTCATGTGATTTATTTAAAACGCCACAGCAAGTTCGTACTGTTGCAGCTCATCGGATAATGGCCAATCGGAAGCTGAGGCGGTTGCTGTGGACGCCAAACCACCGAGTAATGAACAAACTTTGGATCACCGGAGGGACAAAAAATCAATCTAAATTCTACAGTAATTAGACACAAGAACAAAACAAAAATTAATCGCATGAACTACGAAAGAAAAGCCCCATTAATCCCCAATAAACTTCGTTAAGTAACCAAAACTTCGACTTTCAAATTCACAGAGCTTTATTTAAATTATTTTTAAAAAAGTAGCGATACGACAGTAGTCAATTATACTGACCCGGCGCATCCACCATTTTTGAAAACTGCTTTGTGATTTTAATTTTAATAAAAAAATTCTCAAATAATATACTCGTACATCAAAGATATTTCAGTTTTTTTCTTTCCACATGAAGAACATACCCATTCCGAAAGTTGTGTTTAACTGCTTTTTCCTGTTGTTCCAAATCATTCAACAATTTCTAAAAACAAAATAAAAATATTTAAAGCCCTAAAACCAAAAAGTTAACGCTATTGATAGAGTGAAATAGCAACTTTTTGATCGGTAAAACACAAATTTATCAAACGAATTTAAAGTTTTTTTTGTTGGAACAAATAAACCACTGGTATTAAAAGCTTTCCAGACGTAGCATTTATATTGATTAGAACTTGGAACAATTTAGTTCGAGTGATAATAACGTTACTGTGAAAACAGCACGACATTCGATCAAAAGCACATTCCGGTCGTGATCCAGTCAATATCCGTTTTGTCATTTATTTCCCCGCAACATGATTTTTTTAACAATATTTTAATTCGGACTAAAAAAACATAAACCCTGGAGGCTTTATAAAATCCATTTTTAATTTGTTTCATCATGTTTGATGTGTTTTAAACTAATATTTGCAATTGCGCTTTAAAAAAAACACCGCGTAGCGACATTTAATTTTTTCAAACTGTTTTATCAACTCAATTAGTTCCACCGAAACGTATTTATAAATAGCTGAACTTGTTGGTTTTGCTGCGTTGATCATAAATGTATAATATCAGAAAGGTTATTATCTCTTAAATTAGTAAACGTAATTGCTGGATTGGGACGGCAACATTACTTTAATATTTCAACGTTGATACAAAATTAAAATTTCAATTTAAACCGTAAAGAATAGATCTCTTTAAAATTAATTCGTACAAAGGTAATCTAAAATTAAAACGAAGAGATTTATTTCTGTAAAAAAAGAGAACCGTTTTTCTCATATTGTTGCATCAAAATTGCAACACAAAGTTTGAAAAATTCATAATAGCGCATCCACTATATACGTAAAGTAAACTTTATGCATCTATCTCATTACATTTACGATACTGCAAAGTAATAAAGGGAAAACTCCCCAGCTTAAGCAAATTTCTGCAGGAAAAGTTACTTGAACCTTGTAAGGGTTATCTTTCTAATGGTTACGTAATTTAAATTTGCTGAAAAGTCAATTCGATGAATGTAAAGAGATCAAAGCCGGGACGAAGACAATGAGACGAATCAGACGAAACAGCCGGACAAATATTGAATCTTTAATTAAATCCAGTAAAATCAATGGCCAAGCAGAACCTAGCGCATACCGACAATGATTACTCCCTGGGAATTATTTAAATCAGAAAGCGGGGACGGTTAGATGTGCAACGGTAGCTGGTGCATACATTTTGCGATGCATCTAAATGAGACCTCGGTCGACTATAGCTTAAATTAATGCAATACAGACTTAAGTAAGCCACGGGCGAAAAGGGAAGCTAGAGAATCCTTCACTTGACAAATTACCTTCATTTCGTCGTGTATAGACCGAACCTGGCGGATTAATTATGTTTACGAAAGCGATCCCTCTAATAGAAACATCAGTCTTGCTGGATTCGCACCTGTGGACGCAAAACTGCTTACATTTTTACCAAAAAAACGAAAGTTTTTCGTCCGATTGTTCAACGCGAAATGAGAAAATGTGCTCATGTGCAAAATGAGAATTCCTTCCGCTACTCTCTCTGTGTATCCAACGCAAACAGAGTTCCCGACATCATTCGCCCGACGTATAGGTACCTCTTCGGTTCTGCCATCCAATATAATTACGATGGTCGGCCACTTGAACAATTAAATTGCCGGTGAAGTCGCGCCCCCTCGACTAGTGAGATAAAGTTATTTATAGAACGAAATCCGAATTTGCATAAGCGTATGCGTACAGGTGAACAAATCCCCCATTTCAACAAAAGATCTCCCAAAAGGCGATGTCTTTCTACTCGCTGCTCCTCTTCATTCTGTTTTAATCCAACTAGAATCTTTTTTAATTGGGAATTGTGTCGTTTCATTCCCGGGAATTAGCAACGGAAAACGTCAAGAAATCCCCAGCCAAACTGACCACCGAGCCTCGAAATGGATACATAGAATAGCACTTTACGAAATATAATATCCTCGAAAATAATAAAAGTGGTCGCATTAATGTAACAATACGAAATTGTTTATTGTTGGCTAATCCACAATAATTTAATACAATTTGTCTGCATAAGAATATGCTTTACTTGTCTATTTACTAAAACTAACGGATAAACCTCCCAATGCATATTGGGTAATTGTAAAATTATGCAAAGTAATCAGAGACTCAATTCTGTTTTCTTAAAACCGCAATTTGTTAGGTTTTCGTCATAAAACTGCGACGTCAGCTCACACTTTACGGCGCAAAGTTCTTAGGTCCTCAAGACAGACCAATTATTATTATTCGCCCGCTAATAGAATTCTTTTGGAGGCACTAGAGTTCCACTCCTTGTCCGCTTCAAGAAGGGTTCATCGTGGTTTTCCGGTTGACATTTGTCGCAGTTATGAAACAGACAGATCTTGTAATTAACATTTGGGAATTGTTTCATCTAGAAAAGCACTTGTAAAGGCTCAGCATTATCACAATTCAAATGTCAAAGCTAATTATTTGACTTCGACCTCTCGCTAATTCCATTTTCGCTGAACAATGCCGACAGAACTAAGAACTTAATTTTTATCCGGATAACATAAAGGACGAATAATAAGCTCTGCCTCGGAGCGTTCTATAATTTAGCCGGGCGAAAATTAAAACTGACATTCCAAAATTGAATCCCTCTCACTTCGTACTGAAACAAGTGTGGAAACGCATCTTTTAACAGATCTACATGGTGAAATATTGATCCAGTAAGGATTCGAAACTTCAGAAGCGCTTTGGATCTTCAGTGTCATTGTTATGAGATTATATCACTATTTAAGATTTTCCGTTCTCGTTTGTCTTTGGCTCAAGGAAGTGGATTATGAATTTTGTGCGATATATTCAAGAAGTTAAAAGATATACACAGAAAATCGATTTAGGTTATGTGTATTATGGTTCATTGATCGTAACTCTCAATAAGCGAAAATGAAATATAGCCGGCACCTATTGGGCTGGAGCGTGTCGCAGGTTGAGTATTCACCGATAAAATATGGCCGACAGGGACTCTTACCTCAAATATTGCCTCGTGGATAACAAGAACGGTTGAAATTCATTTATGATAATTCACGAAATGTTGTCGGCAGTGCCGAACGTCGTTAGGTCAATCAAGACAACTCATCCGACTCACCTGAAAGGGATTTGAATAAAGTACGATTCTCAAAAGTAGGACTCCTTTCTGGCCATAATCCCAACAAATCTGAGATAAATTCTTAAACATGGACGATATACAGCCTTTCAACGCTTCACGTTTTCGAAGCTGCTTATTTTCTTCACCCCTTGGTGGAAACTTCTAGTTGACAATAGCCATCGTTAGGTCAATCAGAATTTTGGTTAGAGTTCGAACGCACTGGAAGTTTACGAAGGTTTAGGATGCGTGGGCCACGTCAATACAACGTATCTATCAGTACATATCAACCATCAAGATAGCTAATGTGTGTTTATATATTGTGGCGTGGAAACATTTATCCTACTTTCAGCAGTTAATCGAACCGAATTCATCCATTACTGGTCCGCAATTAAGCGTACACACAACATCCATTCTACTTTCGACTGGCACTCGGTTCGATATGGCCGACGGAAAGCATTCATTATGAAAGCCGATATTTCCATCCGACTGTGAAAAAGCACGGCGATGCGTCACCGGACGTTTTTCACCGCAAGCAAAACGGTGCTACTTTTAATTGCCGGTTTATACATGCAGCTCGCCTAGAAAACGGACCATTATGCGACCGACCACTTCAATACCGTATGCAATTTGCACGGAAATATACGAGCTCTATCTTGGGAGACAAAAACTTTCCACTATAATCATTCCAACGAGTAGTTTGAATTATTTAGCTCATGTGGGCTTTCGCCTTTCAGTTTTCGAACGGCTAAACTTTTATCAGTTTTTGCACAAACAGCACAAAAACCCGCATAATATTCATAACGCTGCATACCATTAAGAAAACTAATTTCTAAGACATTAAGAGTTCTATATACACTACATACGAGTACACTCAAATTTAGGCATTGACATATACAGAACGTCTATGTCTAAGTACCAACAACCCAAATTCAAACTCGTATTAAATTGTGCAGATCTTTCCTTAACTTTGTTAAACTATTTTTGGATTGATTCGTCTATTATCTCTTTGATTTTGTAACTCCTCCTTAACTATAAATTTCGCTTTTGCTTTTTAATAACAGAATTTCGCTTTTGCTTTTTAATAACAGAGATGTCCTAACACAGAAAGTCTTATTAGTAGCATGTGCAGCTCGCATCGTACTCGAGATTCAATTTTCTTGCTACCAAGCTTAGTTTGGCAATTATTGAACTGAACTAATGTCGAATTCAATTTAGCAAAATGTAAATAAACCAAGAGCGGTCAGTGTTAACCGTAACCGCCAAATATTTGCATAACCTTCGGCATAAAAACCACTTGCCTTTACCCAATAATTGAATACCACCTACTACGTGCCTGTTTGGCCGAGGTTCTATCATCAAGGGAGTCGTATTTAATGATCGTCACTAGTGCAAATATCTAACAAATTTACCGGAAATTAGTAACCTTCCTCTAACATCAAGAGACCCGAAGTCTGATACCTTATACAAACAAGTGTCCGACAAGTGATATTTTCTTCGGTCTCTACCCTCGTCCTCTTTTTTTTTCTGTTCAAATACGAAGTGTGACGTGACACTGGCCACTAAAGTATTAATTTATAGTGGAAACCGACACTTCCCTCCCAACCCACTTTAAATTCTTATGGGAGCAGCTCAACCAGGGAAGTTTCTCGAATTGGCCATTACAAAGATAAAAGGTATCTAATAAAAGCGAAAAGTGTTGTCCGGAATGTTTGTTCGATGGTCTGTGAAGTCATATAAAGGCCCGGTAGCTGTCAAGTTTCAATAACACACACCTTGTTCCTTGTGTCGAAACTGGAGACTCTTCCGACGAGAAAAGAGGAGTGGCTGTTACTATCGCATTTCAGACGGCTAAATCATTCCAATTGCTTCGTTATTTCGAAAAAAACAAACATTACAATTCTTTGATATATTTTCATGTCAAAAGCTAAATTAAACCAATTCGCGGTCTTTAATAGCAGTCAAAGAACGTGGGGAGGTGCTATCGATTTCACAAAGAAGACATCTTGTTACACGCCTCCTTTGATACAGTTTTAGTTTAACTTCGACTGTGTAATACCCAGCGCGCAAAATAAATACCCACAGCCATTACCCGGAGTATTTGCATGAACCCGATGAAAATTTCCAGCTGCGTGTCATACAGTGATTAGAAAATATGACATAAATCCTGATTTCCCTATGTGCGGCATAACAATTTCGATGGTCGAGACACGCCCGAACGGAATGCACCTCCGCCGTTAGTAATTCGAAACGTTTTAGTAAATAGTGGAGGAAAATTGTAGCGTGGCCAGGTCGATGGAAATCCCACGACGATAAATTTCTTTAATGCTTCTCGAAACGCACAAAACCTTAATGAAATGCATCGTCGCTTCCACCTCGAAAAGCACCAACAACGCATTGTTCCATCAAATATTAAACAGACGAACGGAAAAGCCACTCTCCAGAGAATAGGCGTCGATGAAATCACCATTATCGCTAATCAAATTTTTACCAGATGTAATTAAACAAGGAAACGTGTCAAAATTAAGTCCGGCAAACAGAGTTTTGCTGAAGTTTTGAGCAATAGCAAACCATCACCGTTATTCTCAAAAAATTACGAGCTGATGGTCCAATCTCGTGTTAGGTCTACGGCACAATGCCTAGAGTGGAAAACTCGGTAAGGCACTCGACGTTTACTCGAACAGGCGGACAGCATAAAACAAACTTCCTAGATGCTTTCCACTCGACAGTTTGAAAAGACTATCTCGAGAGTTGCTGCTAGATCCAACTTTTGATGTGTATCGACTGGAAACGTCCACCACCCCTTGCATATATGTCGCATCAATAACCTGATTTATACAATTTCACCCTCCATAAACATCTTTTTTGTCCGAGTTGGTTTTTCGTCGCGCTGATGAAATTACGGATCGAAATCTATTTTTCGGCGAAGTACGGACTGGTACCGCTCAAAACAATCGAGTGTCACATCCGCAATTTACGGATTTACGATTCGATAGAGATATATTCAGTTGTAGTGAAGTGGTTTCATTGTGCCGGCTTTATCTCTTCTACCACGTGGTGTAACTGACAGATTTCTCAAATATCACCCCGCAAACTGAATAAATTTTGATTGATTGACAGAATAAAGAACGTATGATATTTTTCTCTATACCTGTTTGTTCTTCTCTCGACGATAAACTCAAGAACGCAGATTTTTTATCTAACGATTGTCAGGAACACAGCTTCGATCGTTATGTTTTCGAAGAACGAACCAATTATCGAATTTTACAATTTAGATAGCGACTGGATGGTAATCCGCGGTCTACATCGAGATACCCCACCTTCGATGCTCGTTGTTATGTAGATACGGACTAATTTAAATTCAGTATAAATATCACAATGGAGCTTAATCAGCATTTGATGATGTTTCCTGATCGAAAACTTTCCTTGAGGAAGCTCCCGAACATTAATTTAAATTCTAGCAGAAAGAACGTCTTGACCTCGAGACCTTTGCCAAAGAGTAACCCAACTTCAAATGAATTAAACGGGAATTAGAATCAATTACTCAAAAGTTTTGATAATCTATTTACCGAAAAAGCTCGCTCCTGAAATAGAAAATCACAAAACGGATCGATGATGTTGGAATTTTTTCCCACGCGTTTTTGCGCTTGTTAACCTAAATAATGTGAAGTATCTAATGCTGTTCATAATTTATTATTTACTGGGTGACATGAGGGCGGCCTTCCCATTTTCAAAGCATTCCCTCGAGGCAGTTTATTGCGAAAAACACTTAGGTGGAACCGAGGGTATATTTAAGAGATTACACTTCATGATAGTTTTATACTTTCCCTCAGATACATATGGGGCCGGCCAACCTAGCGCACTTAAAACTTTCGGATTTCCAAAGATTACGTATATCTCGAAATCGCACCGATTACAACATGCGATTCAGCACAAAACGAAAGGTTAAAATTTTATCTCGGTCCTAAGTTACTGATTTCCAGAGTTTTATTAAGCTGACAAGCGCAAAACCAGTTTTTCTCCCTTATAACTAGGTGTTGATCGAACCAAAATAGAATTTTTCCTTCCTACACTTTGCATATGTACACTAGACCACGTTATTGGTGTTGACTTTCAACGCTTTCTGAGTTGAAACTTTAGCTCCTTCCGTACATTATTATTAAACGTTGCGAAGCAAGGTTTAGTGGTGTTTGGTCGACATTATGAAGTCGTGACAGTGGCGTTATTAAACCAGAGTTCGACCACGCAACATTTGCGATCGTGCCACCCAAAACACGGATGTAGCCTTCCCTGCTCCAAAATGAAACAGAACGCATAGCTTAGACAAAACTTTTATTCGAAACTACGCGTAATTCTGGCAAGGAAGGAAACACAAACAACGTGAAATTCTTAATTATTACGTTTTTCCGGTAAAAATCACGCTACTATCGACTTGTGTGTAAACATCTGCCGTGTATCTGGTTTCGTATGAAAATTCCGGTGAACTACCGGCGACGGTCAAGGGCCGTCGACTGAAAATATATAGCGCACGCAAGCCCCAGGAAACCCGCTCCCGGTACGGCCCCCACATAACGTGACGCATGCACGCCATAACCGGACTGGTAGGTTTTTATTATTTCTTGCATATAATTAGGTGGCGTGCCTTATCCCACCTTAATGTGGCTCGAACGAGCTACTTAAAGCCATAAACACCGAACGTACATTTGCCACTAACGAGCTTTTATTCTGATGCGTTGCTCGTGCGAAAGTTCACTCTTTCATCAGCTTAAAGAAGAAGAAACGGCCGCAAAGGTACTTGCCCTGTATACAGCCCCTCTTAAAAAAAATATTACTCTTTCTACACTAGTTAAAAGATTATGATAGTAAAAACTATTTTGCTATTTAATAAAGAGTAGGTAGTTTTAAATTAAAAAACTCAATTTACACCCTAAACTAATTGTGAGTTGAGTTACCTTTCCTGTACCTTACATAATTTATAGTTACGAGTAACACCACGTAAGATTATTAATAATAGCAAGCAAGTGGTAAACATGCCAACCTAATGGCGTTTTGATTGAAGATTATTGTCATCATGGGAAGGGCGTTAAAACCACTTTTACAACCAAATTTCTTAAATAATAAATGCAAGTCCATTAGACCTGACATTCTTAACTCATTCAAAATTAAAATATATGCTGCAAAAGAGTAATTGATAGATAAAAATCCCCAAAAATTTTGTCGTAAAAAATCCTACGTTCCGCAAACGCTCATAAAGGTTCTCTTTATGATTATGGCAACCGACGCAGCTCCACGCCGTCGCTATAAAATATAATTCCATTCGGAGCTTTACAGTTTAAAAAAAAAGACGACACGTCACCCAGATCTATAATGCGATGACCGAAAAATAAAAGGAAAACACCCAGGGCCTACAGATGACACTGTGATTCTCCGTAGTGTAGGATAATGCAAAAGGAGATACTCACCGGCTGTGACGTCGACTCCGACAACCAAAACGTGCTGCTGATCTGAAAAAAAAATCGAAAATCAGTAACTTAGTTCTAAAGCAAGAATGACTAGTCGGCATCCATTCGGAAACCGTTTACTTTTATTTAAAAAGCTCAGCGTAAGCATTGTCACGTTCAATCCTCATTGCCTCACGTGTGGATATTCACGGTGTAATGTCACAAAGCAGCATTCCTAAACATGTTGAAAATGTACCGGAGAAAACATATAACAACATTTAGAACCTCTCTACCGGAAAGGATGGATACACACACATCTACCCACTTAGTTTGAATGTGCGAAAGGTAGGCAGCCATTTCGAGAGGAAGCGTGTTACGAATAAAAATAATAAGTTTTCACATATTACATTATACACACATGAAACGAAACGGCCAGAATTTACTTTTTGGTGGCCCTTTTATTTAATCATTCTACAATGAGATATGATTAAGAACCATTTTATTATTTAAACTAGCTAAATGTTCGGCTACTTTTAATTAAATTTAATTTATAACGAGTTTCCCTACTCGCTAGGATAATTTAGCTTTATTAAAAGTTCACAGCCAGCAGCTAACTGCGGGAATTCTTTCGGCCAAAAAAGATTAACTTTGTGCTGTTTTGTCATAAAACAGCAAAAATCTAAAATAAAATTACTCAATTCCAAATTATAAAGAAACCCCAATCTTATTGACAACGACTAAAAACTCGAAAGGAAAGAAAGACCTGAAAAGTACGCAAATGGAAGAATTAGGATTAACTGAACATCCATAAAAGAAATTGGAATCCGGTCCAAATGAACATTTATACAAGAAAAAACACAATTCGACACTTTGCGAGTGAAGCTAACGATCGTCCGAAAATCCCAAGCCCCGGTAAGCATAGACGAGTAAGCTTCGGTGCGGATTATATTTAAACCCTAGTTTAGGACCACTAAATGTCGTCTGTAAGCTAAACCGATAGGGCAGATATGCATCTGGCGACGTAGTTGTATGAAGATAAAGACGCGTCCGGGGACGGCAAATTCTCATGCAGACCATCGCTGCGGCTTAAAATATCGCATAATAACAAGTAGAAGCGTATATGGTCTCACGGCGAGTCGTGTTTGTTTTAAAATTGCAAGGGGGCATGTATACATATGCACGAGAAGAGAAGCGTGAAGAGACACCGGCTGAAAATTTAAAGAGGGAAATAATCGCTTTGTGCGCCCTCTAACTGTTAAACATTTACGAGGCGTAAAGCTCAAAGAAAAGCGAGCCATTTTCTGAAAGTCGGGTGACGCACAAACAATAACCGAGGAATTATAGAAGAGATGGAAAAAAATTCTAATTACTTAACTCCCGAACGGAATTTACGTCTTACATCGAAACATAAACATCAAGAACGTTGTGTATTATTATTATTAGCTCTTAAAAGACTAAAAGCGCTTTTTCTTGCCTTGCACGGTATTGTTTTAAAAGATTAAAATTGTTTTAACAGCGCCGTTGAGCTGTTCAGCACATGTTCTTGTCACATCTCCTTTTATAGTCGTTAGCAGGAGCAATTTATAAAAGTGGGGAGCAAGAAAAAGTGACGTCCTACTAAAACTTGATTTAGTAGTTGTATACGTGATTATTGCTCCAGTCTGCAACTTGATGAGTTTTACTAAACGAGTATTATCCGCAAGAAAGTGCAACGAAAATTAATACCGCTACCGGAAAGCTTAATTCGTTAAACCGCATTTGCAACTTAGCTAGAAGTAATGAAAAAACTTTAACGCTGGAAAAATTTCAACGGCGATAACTAGGGAAAACAAGAACAATATCCTTATGGATTTATACAAGAAGTTTCCAAGCCGACCAGTCGGCGGACAAAATAATTAACCGCTTTATATTAAAATTGCTTTTTAATCCGGAGATATAAATTAAAGATTGTATTCAAATTAAAGCAAATATTAAATTATCCACGTTTCTTTCATTATTCTCTCATGAAAATTTAAACCGAAAACGTTGTATCGTTACGACAAATTTAATTTAACCAACGCAACTAGTTTTAATTGCTTTGAGACCCCTTCAATTATGTATCTGAAAGAAGAATGAAAACAGTCCGTCCAATGTTAGTTATAAATACAGAGTTGTGGACCATTTACACACCGCAAAATACATAATACAAAAACAGAAAGTAAACAACTAGTTACAATTCGAACAAGTAAAAAGTAAAAAAAAACTCCATTTCAACTTTCAACTCTAAAGCATGTCGTCATAAAGAACAACGTTAACTGTAACCTTTTTTCTACAGGCTGTTCCGTCTAAACCCCACATTGGAAGTATTGAAAGTTCTAATAAAGATATTTATCTGAGAGTTGGTACTCAGGCATAATCCGTTGAGTTATGCTCAATGAAAATATTTTCAAGATGGCAGCACTTCCGGTTATACCGGAAGTCGCTATTAGCTTTCTTATTTTAAATGGAAAGCTATATTTTTCACTGCGCTTTTGGATTAGTTGAGTTATTTTAAGGGAGTTTTTATCAGCTTTCCCTGTACCCAAGTTTAACCGTTTTCGAGATATTTAGGATTTTTGAAAATTTTTGAATTTGCACCTGTCCCTTAAAAAATCGGTAACTCGCTTAGTTTTAGAGATTTCGAAATCATGTTTGAAGAATTGAAAGAGAAAGCCTATATCTATTGTTCAGTGTGATCAAAATTGGAATTGAAGTTAATAAACCCTAAAATTTTATGGTTAAGTTTGGACAACTTCAAGTACCCAAAACTTAATTTTTTCAAATGAGATGTCCCAATTTTTATTCTACCAGATGGAGGAGAATTTTTTTCTGCATCAATCTGCATTAGCATTCCCTATACCTATCTGTGATAATTTTCAAATTATGTTGTTTTTTTTGTAATTGTAGAAAATTTCTTACTAAGCACAGCTATTTTTGCATATTTTGCCATAAAAACATTTCTGACTAAACTTAAACAACAAACTCTGTTCAAAATTGTGTTATCAGCTGGGAAAACAAAATAAATTCATTGGGTGTTGGTTTGAAAAACTTTAATTTCTCACCTTTTTTCATTCGTTTCCATGGCAATCTATGAGAAAAGGCCTATGGCTAATGAATTTCTCAATCCCAACAAAAAGGTATTGTAACTTGAAAACTATTAAACATAAGTATAGGGAATGTTAACACATATCGAAGCAGAATTAAATTCTCTACCATCTAGTGAAATAAAACTTTTGGCATTTCATTAGAAAAAAATTAGTTATGGGTGCTTAAAGTTTTGCAAACATAATTTTAAAAAATTTGGAGTTTGTTATTCTTTTTTAGAAATCTGAAAACACCAAAGGAAAGATCTAGGCTTCCTCTTTCAAATGAGCTCAAAAATATTTCCCAATTTTTAAAAATGGCAGAGTTATCGATTTTTGAACTGGAAGGTGCAAATCTAAAGAAATTTTAAAAACCCTAAATATTTCCTAAACGGCTAAATTTAGGTATAGGAACAGCTTATAAAAACTACCTTAAAATAACTCTAGTAATTCAAAAACGCATTAAAAAATATAGCATTCCATTTAAAATAAGGAAGTTGATAGCGACTTCCGGTATAACCGGAAGTGCTGCTATCTTGAGAATATTTTCATTGAGCAGAACCTAAAAGATTATGGTTGTACACAAATTTTCAGATGACTATGATTATTAGAACTCCCAATACTTCTAATGTGGGGTTTAGACAAAACAGCCTGTATATGGTCCAAAATTTAGTAAATGCTAGCTTACCAGAATACATTTTTTCAAAACAGTCAATTTTCGCTTTGACATTTTTTTGTAAATCTAAGCACCTAAAAATCATTTGAAGTATTAAATAGAATTATTTTGGGCACTTTTACTAGGGATACCACCAAAGCATAGAAACCCTCTTCTAAACGAATTTAAAGCAAAGTGTAAAAAATAGTGATTTCATCTGTTGTAGCAAGATTTCTGGTCTAGCTGACGGTTCACACCCCCTAAGAAAACATTGAATTGACGTTGTATATTTACATTGTTATTGAGCGTCGTGGTGCCCCACATAAAAAGTATCGATTTTAACATATCCTTCGCATTATTTATAATTAAATCGACATAATTAAAAAGCGTACTTTGTAAATCGAAATATGAGAGGTCACTTGGATTTAAAAAATTGTTGGTGCTCACCACCCTCCCAACCAACTTAATCATCACTCGCAAAATTCTTCACGGTTAATTGTTTCGGGTTATTGACTCGAATGAAATATTAATTGCGTTCGCATTTAACTCGATTGTAAATATCGAAACTTTATTATCTGTCATTTCGTTTTATTGTTGTTTTATGTAGCCGAAGGGAGCCGTGAAAATTTACCATCATCGTGGTTGGTTTGATGAAGGGTTTGGGGTCGAAGATCGTGGCCTTTCTGCAGTCACGAAACTTTGTAGAATAAACGCTGTTTAAATAATGTTTGCCAAGATAAAACTCGAGCGTAAAAATTTACAAGATCACCTACATTAAGGAAATGTAAATAACAGAGTTAGCTGCTCATTATTTAGTAACGATGCTTTTACCGCAAGTCTTGGAAGTTGTCACGGCCGCCACCTGATGTCCGGGTAAAGCTTTTCCGGCGACAGGTTTTTCTTTTATTACGTTCCAACATAACTTGTCACTTGACAGACGTAAAAATATTGAAATAATAATAGACATAAATTACCTCGGAAAAGAATAACGAAAAATCTTTTGGCAAAAAGATAAATTTGACTTCGCCATAAGTATTAAAAAGCATGAGACTGATGGAGAATATGAGGCGTGTGTTGGTCGTGTAATTATCCGGTGTCTGACTTGAAAAAACTTTTAATTTACTTTTATTTCGAATATTATAATTTGTGTGCAGGCGAGTAAAGTTTGTTATAGCTGAAGTTAAGTCACTCGGAGGAATTTTATCAGATGGGAAGCTAAAACCGCAAAATATCGTCGAGTTGATTCTTTGAAAATAAATTTCCGCGCGCACGCCGCCGCCGTCGCGGCGCTGCGAAATCCAATTACAACTTGACTAAAATAACTCGGAGCAATTTAACACGAAGATTTCGTTACGATAAGTGCAATAATCTTCACGTACGGAATAATAGTGCTCCAGACTCATTATTGTCAATGTTCTTTTTTTTGCTCGCTTGTTATTGGACTGTCGCAGTTAAAGTCGCGGATGATGAAAAGAAACGCTTCACTCTTACAATTACATCACACCTTTGCAGTTGAAGTTAGTGGACGACTGCACGTTGTTTACAGACCGCAGACCGGCTTTTAACACCATCATTCTTCCAGTGAGGTTTACTTTGCTTAATGGTTCATTCCAGCTTTAGTAAGAGAAATTCTAACAATTTTCTGTCTCGATCAGGTATTCCGCAGCATCCAAATGAAATTCACTTTTTCTACTCTTCGTTTAATCCATCGAACAAGCCATTAATTATTCCTTTGGTAAAGCTATACTTTCAGCTTTAAAACAACAAACATCAAAGCCATTAGATTTTGCTAGACTAAATAAACACCATGAACAAAATAAAAATCATTACTTCCACTGCAAGAGCAGAATACGAAATAAGCACAACAGTGATTCAATTTCCACCAATTTGGTGAAAAAATAGTAAGATCGAGGTCGTAAAAATAGCCTTCTGATATTATAAAGCTATCAGTTTCCGCGTCAAGGGTCTAATTCAATTTAACAATCGTCTTTGTGTCTCCATTCTCTTCAGATGAACCAAACTTCATTTCTATAACTCTGACTCTGATAATTCGTTCTCCAAATAAGTTTCTCGACAATTAAGAGGCACTTTCTCGTTAAACAGTCAAAGAAGAAAAGAACAAATCTTTGCTACACGAAATTGCACTGAGTATGTCCGCATACACCGCATGTTTCATCCACTTTAAAACGTCAGATTCCTGTCGGAATTCAGCATAGTCGTAGTAACCGCGTAAAGAGGCTTGGAAGAGCGACCGCTTCTTAACTTTCCGTAGAGATGATGGAATGTCGGTGGTGAGAGGTGACAATAATGCCTGAAACGTTGGCAATGAATTATGCAATGAATAAGCTTTGCTAATCTGTGGCTGGAGCTCGGCTCCAGACTTTACTGTTCCCGAGGGCAGAGGGACGTGCCGTCGCTGCCTTTGCTTAACAGAACGTTTTCCCCCACAATTTCCCGGCTTTGGTGGTGTCTCATCGCCAACCTATTATGCATTTCGTTCCTGTATGTGGACACGTATCGATTTTCTAGCTATTAACAAAAATCACCGTCGGCACGGTTCTGCATTAGAACAAAGCAATTTTGATGGAAAATTATGTAAATGTTTCGAGTTTGGACTGTAACACACGTTTCCCCCTTTCGCACGGAATTAAATAATGTTTAACGGGAATGTATATACCGTAGACGGCTATGTTAAATTTAATTTGGATACGAAAGTCGTTATAGACACTGCGAGAGCACACGTGGTTTTAGCATAGAGTAATTTTCAATTGAAATATGAACGTAGCCACCACCCAGAAATCGAGCAGATAGTGTGATTGAGATAACTGAAAGGTTATGGTAATTTAAGGTACTAACTTACGAAAGCATCGCCAATAAAGTTCAACATATCATATCAATTGGCTACAAATCTCGCGATTACGTTCAGACCAAGTCGACTCGCGGATTTTATTGCTTATTTATTCACAGACCTGTATCGGAGGCCCCGAATCACATACATTCCAAATTTATGATCTACCAAAATCATTCGATACTTTTTTGCTAAGTGGGTAAATAGGTCACAGAAATTAAAATAACGGCAAGATTTTGTATAATTTATTGAAACAGCGCCTCTCAGCTGCTATTTATAGGAACTCCAGCTTAATGAAGGACGTGCTTGACAACGAACGAAGAGTATATAATTGAGTGAGTTCGGTCCAAAACTGAACTACTCGTCCATTGAGAGAGAAAATAGTTATATTGCCAACCACTGGACTAATTAGTACATCAGCGACTGCTCCAGTTCTGCACCAGTATCGACTGATTCCAAATTTGAATAAAACATAGAGACAGTCGATTTATTCCGAAAGCGCAACTTCACAGCTCTGAATATTTAACGTAATAAAATGCACCGAAATAGATCTATCATGACACATTTCAGCTTTTAATCCTTTTAATGACCTATACCGGCACTATATTCGATGAAAAAATGGAGTTTAGCAAAATAATCCCCAGATCAAATTCTAGTATTTTTCTTTTCTTTGTTTGGTCCTGGCCGCGTCTAAATGGCCCCTTTGATGTCGAAATAAGAAACGTCGAGCTCTTCAACCATCTTCCTCTCCGCGTTATGTTTATGCGAGTCTTGGGTTCGGATCGTCGGCTGCAGTCACGTGGAATTGATGAAACATTGCCCCCTAGTGCCGATAAAACGTCTCCATGCTGATATCGGAAACCTTCCACTAATAAATTCTTTGTCAACGACGAACTACTATGTGTGTATAGAAGTCTCGAAGCAAATTTAACCCGAAACGGAATAAATTACGGGTGAGCATTATGCCTCCGTTTGGCAAATAGCTTTAGTGTGAAATTAGCATTTCAAAAGAGCCGATATGAAACTTGTTGCACCTTTGTTTCTTTCATGATGTAGGTAGGTATATACGTTCAGTCGTCATGCTGACGTTTTCATTGTTTGGTCTGCGGAACAAGTTCTGATTTCGCATTCTGTTTAGATAATCCAGGATTTTCAGGACGAACCCCTACAAAATTCATTACGTTTTGATCTATTTATATGTGGTAGACGTTTGTGCCAGACCTAGTACACCTCTAACCTATCTCATATAAAATTCCGAACATACCAGAGACGTTACAGATAAATTCCGGGATGCATCGCATCCGAAGAACGAAATTAAAACGTACCAGTCCCATATCGTCCCGTCTTATCTCCGGAATACTAATAATACTAATTTAATGAAGCAATCTCATTCCGGAAAAACCGGGGAGTAATTAATGTCCAGACTATGTAGGAACAGTAAAACGAGGAATAACAACAATATCACAGACAGCACAGAAGCGCAGAAGCTGCACCCTGCGGCCTCAATTAAGACATATCATTTATATAAAACGCTCGGCGAAGGGACGCGGCCAGCTTTTTATTTGGCAACCCTGCTGTTTACAGCTGTGCTAGTAACAAATGTCCGGAATTACCGTACGTGGCGCTTGTGACCGCAGATCGGGCCGTAATTTCGTTTTTGTTGCCCGATTTAATACTGTCATATCACGGACGGAAATAGAGGGGTTCAACTTTTCATCACTTACGCACGAATTTTGCAATTTTGCTGCGACCCTAATCTGGTCGCCAAAAAAACAAACAAAGGAACTGTCCGAGAATCGATCTAAAATTTCCTACGCGACCTAGGTCTGGTCTCTAATCCGTTAAAACTTGGAATTGTGGGTCGGCGTTAGTATAGGAAACTGGGTCGTTTCATTCAATTAAGGTTTCTGAGGGAAGATGACTTGATTATTTCTCCTTGGGTCCTATTTGTCATGCTAATCAAAAGTTTGTACATTTTAATTACTCCAGCCAAACATACACCAAAGCCTAAATACACATCTAAACGTGTTTCGAATTCCATTTTTATCTTCTTCTCCTCTTAGTTGTTGTACAGTTGAATGTTTCGGAAACGACGTCAAAACATAATCCGTCTGGCAATACGGTGACGGTGAAGGTTTCAGCTTCAATTTCCGAGCTTTTATTTGTGGAAGGAATTAAATTTTATCCTGTTTATGAGTTGACGGGTTTCCGTGCTTCCAGAAAGAAGAAAATTAGCATTGCTGGCTGCTCGGTAATTAAATTACGCCGATACAAAATTATAAACTTTATAAGGTCTTTTATATTCTTTGCCTCCTTATTTGTTCCGTTCCGACACATTCCTAAGGTACCCCGCCAGGAGCTCGGATAATAAACGCGGTAGAGAGACGCCCGAGAGCCTTCTATATGAGTCAAAAAGGTGCAAGATAAAGTTGCCTGTAATTGCAAAACCTTGTTTTATACTTAGCCGTACTCGTTCATAACGCTGGCCCGGTTTAATCCGTGACTTGCACCCCTGATATTGGTGCAGTTTTATGACACACTGCCCGCTTTATTGCTATTTTTAAAATAATTGCTCGTTTACGTCCAACGGGAAACCGTTTAATACCGAAATTCAATTTAAAGATTAAGTTTATGGAACCTTCCAATGGTAGTTGCACTTTTTCATCGAAAACACTTGTCTTAGTGCCGACAAAAATCGAACCCTCATAAAATTGGCATTTCTGGATTACGACTTGTGTGCACTAGACAAATACCCGATTACTTTCTGTAATAACGTACGATTACACATTCTTCTTTTACACACAAAATATTAATTAATCAACCGCTGTGTTTTATAAAATTCCGTAGAAACACTAAATTTGCAATAATTTCTACAGAAAATTCTTTGACAACGACAGTAGTTCACCAGCTGTTATTGTCCTTTTACCGTAAAAGGAAAAACTTTTACAAAACTATTTTGTTTCACCAAAATCATCACTTCATAGTCATCCAAATAATAAGTTTGTTACATAAAAATAACCCCCTCATCATACTTTTTAGTTATAAATCACAATATTAAAGTCAGATATGATCAGTTGTAACGAATTTTATCCTAATTCATTTGGGTCTTAATTTTCGCCAAATTTCTATCAGTGTTTACTCCATTACAACATAACCTTCATCGAAATTTTTCATTAGTCTTTTGAGATAATCTAGACTGTTGGATGTGTGGTCTACTAGACCAGACAGATGTCGAGATCTTGCAGCTCAGGGAGTTAGTCATGTGAGCAGTTTGCAGGAGAGCAGCCAGATTCTAGCTACCTTAATTAATTAAATGCAGGCAATGTACCATATTCGAGACTGCGTAGCACGCTAAATAATGTGTACATTTGAATCCCAGTATTTGTAAACCACCACGAGTTCTCAAAAGACGATCCATCAAAATCACAAAAACTAATATTTAATTCCTCTTTAAGTTCTCGCAACTATAGTTAGGTTTTAAGGAAAATTTTGGCAACGATCAACAGTGTTTAGATCAGAAATCTCTACCAAAAACTGCTTCCAAACAACAACTGAAAAAAAAGTCCCCTCTTCGAAACACAGTTTCCTTAAATTCTCTTGGTCTCCGTGACGGTTATTACGAGTGTATAACTATTAACATAGTTTTATTATTTCGGTCTTGTTTCGAGAGATGTTTCCGACATAAAATTTTTCTTTTCCCTTTTTTTATTCATTGTAATAGATAATTTCTGTCACAACCCAATGGTGTACCAACAATTTGTATAAAACAATAAATAAAAAACGTTGTGGTAAATTAAATGCAGCATGAGTTTATCTCATTGACCAATCGGTTCCATTACTGCATGGATTTAAAAAAAAAACATTCTCCCCTAAGGGGTGGCAATTTTGAAACAATGGCTGATAATCTAGTCCACAATTAGCGTGTGTCGTTGATAAAGCGCAAGGTGTGTGTCGTATCGACAGTGCGTAGGGTGGAACACGGCACATACAAATGGCACTTGTCGAGCCGGTATCGCTCGGTATAAATTACTGGATGCCCGCCCCAAGCAGCATGCAACACGTATGTGTACAACACACGTCGTGGAGCGATCCAGACCGGACCATTCCACATATGAGCTTTGAAGCCAAATGAGTTTCCTCAACACTTTTACCGAGTCATTATCAGACAGGGGAGAAAAAACCAGGAGCCACAGACAGCCCTTCGTGCTCAAGCCCAATTACGAGATCAGCGACTAGATTTTCGTCGTCCGACTCGAGTGGGAAATGTAAATTGGTCGAAAACGCAAATAAAATTATATTGGGTTTAAATATCGGTGTGGGGATTAAATCACATTTGTGACTAACCGGAATTATCCGGGAAATTATCTAAATAACAGGTGGACGGCGACGGTCGCCAAGTCGGCGAGTTTACTGCTGCTTTTGTTAAATTGAAACGTTGCCTGTGGTAATTTACCAGAACGTAATCGGACTGGAGAAGGCTTATCTTTAACACAACACCTGGTTTGTTCGTATAATGGACGTTGTTATCGAATTTACTATAGAAACACATTATCAAAGATTAGCATTCTTTATCTTGGTGTTCGAGACAAAGTCAAACACCTTCTCAACTTCCTGAAAAAACTTGTATTCCGAGATCAAATTCGCAACATATGGAGCAGAAAGGCGTCTAGTTTAACTTGGAAATTGCAAATCAACTCGTGTCGGTCGACGCACCGAACGAAATAAATCTCGAAGATTCATAGGCGAAACTTCCGCCAAGCGCAAAAACACAGCATTAAAGATGGGGAAAAAAGTCGATGGGTCTAATGGGAAACAAATCGCAAACGTCAAATACTTGAGCCCCACGCCAAGCCAAGAGGCACTGAAAAATGTTTCAGCAATATTATACAGGGTGTTCCGTCTAAACCCCACATTAGAAGTATCGAAAGTTCTAATAAAGATATTTAACTGAGAGTTGGTACTCAGGCATAATCTGTTGAGTTCTGCGCAATGAAAATATTTTCAAGATGGCAGCACTTCCGGTTATACCGGAAGTCGCTATTAACTCTCTTGTTTTAAATGGAAAGCTATGTTTTTTACTGCGTTTTTGGATTAATTGAGTTATTTTAAGGTAGTTTTTATCAGCTTTCCTTATACCCAAATTTAACCGTTTTCGAGATATTTAGGATTTTTGAAAATTTTTTGAATTTGCACCTGTCCCTTAAAAAATCGGTAACTCGCTTAGTTTTAGAGATTTCGAAATCATATTTGGAGAATCGAAAGAGAAAGCCTATATCTGTTGTTCAGTGTGTTCAAAATTGGAATTGAATTTAATAAACCCAAAAATTTTAAGATCAAGTTTGGACAACTTCAAGTATCCAAAACTTATTTTTTTCAAATGAGATGTCCCAATTTTTATTCTACTAGATGGAGGAGAATTTTGTTCTGCATCTATCTGTATTAGCATTCCCTATACCTATCTGTGATAATTTTCAAGTTATGTTGGTTTTTTTGTCATTGTAGGAAATTTCTTACTAACCACAGCTATTTTTGCATAGTTTGCCATAAAAACATTTCTGATTAAACTTAAATGACAAACTCTGCTCGAAATTGTGTTATCAGACTGTGAAAACGAAATAAATTCATTGGGTGTTTGTTTGAAGAACTTTAATTTCTCACCTTTTTTCATTCGTTTCCATGGCAACCTATGAGAAAAGGCCTATGGCTAATGAATTTCTCAATCCCAACAAAAAGGTATTGTAACTTGAAAACTATTAAACATAAGTATAGGGAATGTTAATAAAGATCGAAGCAGAATTAAATTCTCTACCATCTAGTGAAATAAAACTTTTGTCATTTCATTTGAAAAAAATGAGTTATGGGTGCTTAAAGTTCTGCAAACTTAAGTTTAAAAATTTGAAGTTTGTTATTCTTTTTTAGAAATTTGAAAACACCAAAGGAAAGATCTAGGCTTCCTCTTTCAAATGAGCTCAAAAATATTTCCAAATTTTTAAAAATAGCAGAGTTATCGATTTTTGAACTGGAAGGTACGAATCCAAAAAATTTTTTAAAACCATAAATATTTCGTAAACGGCTAAATTTAGGTATAGGGACAGCTTATGAAAACTACCTTAAAATAACTCTAGTAATTCAAAAACGCATTAAAAAATATAGCATTCCATTTAAAATAAGGAAGTTGATAGCGACTTCCGGTATAACCGAAAGTGCTGCCATCTTGAGAATATTTTCATTGAGCAGGATCTAAAAGATGATGGTTGTACACAAATTTTCAGATGACTATGATTATTAGAACTCCCAATACTTCTAATGTGGGGTTTAGACAAAACAGCCTGTATATTTTCACATCCATAAGCACTAAACATTGATGTTAAAATTACTTAATTACTCGCCTATTTGGTTAATTTCAAATAATCAATTACATCTACTTTATGAGTTAAAACAGGAAAAAGATGGGAAGTCTTAAAGCATTGTAATACCTATAGATGTTTTAATACGGAAAAATAAACTTTCATATTTCAAACTAAATTAAGTCCACGAAAGAAAAACCTACAAGAAAAGGCCTCTGTGTTGTAAGTGAAATTGGAACGAAACGAATAACAGAATCATAGTTAGATTACAATTAAAGTATTTCAATTACTATGGAAGTAATGGTAATTAATTACTTAACAACGCTGGCACTGGAAAAGTACATATTATTTTAATAGCACCCTATAGCAACAATTCTGTTAACATTCAAGTACTGCTGTGTTGCTATTTCAATATTTTTCTAAAGTAATAATAATAGAGTTGTGCACCGTTAAATAATTAATCCACACCCGTAAAAAACAGCGTTTTTTCATATTTTTAGACGCATCAAGCTGATCGGTATTTTCCGTATAAATATTTAACAATAATGGATACCGGAAAGTCGAATAGATTTCCTTCTAAATTATTAAACAGCAGTGAAGTAACCTTTGAAATTAAAGGGGATAATCAAATCAGTTTAAGCAGATGATAAATGGTACGGCTAACAAGTTTAATGCCGTAAAAAAGAAAAAAATCGCGATTTCTCCGTAAAACTGGCACCGAACGTTTCAGATTTCAAAACCGCGTGAAAGAGCTGGAAGCCCCATAAACTTTAAACAACACACACACGCCCTTTGTAATTACGAGAGCTGGCAGCCTGTACTGCTTTATTCATTTCCTTTTCGTCCGTTTACTTTGTATCCGTAATGCAATGTTAGTGTTTCATCAGGATAATACGCTTGTGTTTATTACTTCAAATACGGCTAATAGAAGCAATTCAGCTCTCAGAGCATGATAATAACGAATGTTCATCAACCATAAACTAGCCTTAAGACCTCCGCCACGAAAAATTCCATATTATTATGGAAGCGTTAATTTAGCACACTAACGTCGCGTACACCGCCACAAAACTTCAATTATTTGCAGCGACAACACGGGTTTTTTAATTTATTGCTTGTAATATAACTTAATATTGACTCGTGGAACACACTTTGCGGCATCATAAATAAAACGGGATCAAAGGGAGTCGCGGACCGACGTTCACAAACAGCGGTAAGTGGTTCAGAGCAGGGCTCCATTAACGAATCAATACATCGAGGGGGTCTATCAGCAAACAGCAAAATGTCATCGGGTGTCAAAGTTCGTGTCGCTTTGATCACCTTGTTTCCATTTTTCTTCTCGGGGCTTCGAGACAGTAATTGGACATCCAGGCTCCCCAAGGCCGACGAACAGTGTCCGCGACCACATTCAACCGATAAATATAACTAAATGCAGCCAAAAACGCAACACCTAAAAAATTACGTGATAATATAGTAGTCTGAATACAAATTAAAAAAATGATACAGGTATAACCAAATAACATTTTATTGTTAAGAACAATAGTCCATTTTATTCATCTGACAACAGTCTTGTAAAAGAAACTTTAACTTAATCTGTACAAAGTAAAACGTATGGATACACAAAAAGCATTTCTTTTCTTATTATTGCCATTTAAATGATTGAATGATTTCTTTTGAAAAAATGCCACAATGATATGATGCATTGCGGTTATTTTTGGTATTACCTGAGTGTGAAGACAGAAGAACAAATACAAAGATTTCGGTGTAAAAATATCCTTCATCATCAGTTTCGAAATCGGTGGTCCTTTACTTCACACAGGAATTTTATTTAGCCGGTCGGTTTTGTTTAGTTTGTTGTTCTATCACCCTTCTATTGCCCCAAAACTTTCCACTAATATCGAGATAGCCCCATTGTATACCATGGTCTACAACTTGTCGAAAAAAATTATTTTCTACTGCTCCAAAAGGGTGTCATCTTAATTGGGGTTAAAAAGAAGAAAATTAATCCTTCTAAATCTGTCATTTACAAAGCCTACTCTTAACAAAAATGGTAGGTAAACGTTACTGGATTATTACGAAAATTTGATCGCATATGGCATCATCCGCTATGTGCAAAGCAAGGTGCAAGGATGGTGCAAGGTTGTTGGTAGCACCTCTCTGGTGGCGATTTTTTGCATTATGAGTACTTTGTAAAATTCTGGCAGTGTTATCAAATGTCTTGTCATTAGGCAGACGTATGCTACACTAGCCCCCAATAAAGTCGAATTGAATGATGATTGGATTGAATGTAAATCTGTCACCTTTAATTTTGACGACAACCGTGCAATACAAGATTGCAAATGTAATTGGGCAACACGATCAGAAAAAAAATTAGCACATTTATGCCTTGATTAGTTACATTCAAAGCGATAGAAGTACATCACAAACTTCTTATGAACAAGAATGGGGTAAACCAATTGATCGTCAGCTAGGAAAAGAAAAATATGCAAAAGGCTTAATTATAAATGAAAGATTTAAGTGCAAAAGGAAATAAGACGTTACGAATGTGGAGCCGTATGTCTTAAAACCCACAGATTTTATGAACAACCCATCGTGCGCATTAAAATCAATTATTTTAGAAAAAAATCGGAAGGAGAGCGGAGGCACGGAGGTGTTAGCAGGGAAAATAAAAAAAATAAAAAATCGCTTTATTTCACGAGTGGTTTATCATTCACGAGGTCGAGTATATGAACCGATTTACACAAAGTTGAGTTGAATGTGGTTGAATAGAATGTTTTATTCCACAAATTAAATTCAACAAGGGTTATAATTGCTTTAAATCTGTTAAAAATAATGTGACGTTTGGTATTAAGAAATGCTCAACAGTTGCCAAAGCTTCCTTACACAAGAGAAAATCCGTAATTTTGAAAGTGTCGATCAAGATACATACAGGCTGTCGATTTATCGAGGTCCACCATGGGGATCTCAGTTATTATAAGAGATACAAGTTCGGTTAAATTAGGGCAAAGTTGCGCATTTTTATGCTGAACAATTATCTGAAGGAAAATTTGATGTGTTATTTTTAGTTTTTGAATTATTGAGAAAAATCAAAATTTTGTAATTTTAATTTATATATTTTTTTAAGAGAAAATCGAAAAAACTAGACGTTTTTAAGTAGGACATTCTTCAGGCACTTTTTTACAAGAAATCTAAACCTGTCATTGCCTTTTCCATGCCGTTCTTGATGTCAGAGTTACAACACTCAACTTTGGTTTTTCTTATGGACGCCATATTTGACATTATTGTATTTTTGAAAACTCTTTTATTCCTGATTACATTGACTTATCA
Source organism: Tribolium freemani (assembly GCA_939628115.1). Classification (NCBI taxonomy): domain Eukaryota; kingdom Metazoa; phylum Arthropoda; class Insecta; order Coleoptera; family Tenebrionidae; genus Tribolium; species Tribolium freemani. Next base: position 8,288,175 of record OW626785.1, on the reverse strand, counting down.
TTATCACATGATATGATCAAACCTTACATGCGAGTTAAAATTAAGAAAAAAGCGTTTTTGCAAAATGCTTTAGAAAAAACGTAAAAAATGTTGTTTAACAAACTAAATTTTAATTCTATTAAATATCCGAGCAGAATTTTTATAACTTTGTTGTATCATGTCGTTTAGTTTCTCAATAAAGAAGCTTCCCAAGTAGCACAGCTTCAACCATTTGGCAATTGCAGCCAAAAGATAGTCATCAAACGTCATCAAAACCGAATCAAATGTCTTTTTTTGCTGCGAATTACCTTATTGCTTTTCAGTCAGCTTTAAATCATACAATTTCACCTCATGTCTAAGCCAAAATACAGCCACAGCATTATCTTCCATTTTTAAGTTGGATAGTGTCATCAAAGGAATATGTTAAAAGCCAGTTAACAGCAAAAGCTTAATGATCCATTTAGTAAAGCCAGAAAATATCGATTCCAGCAAAAACAAATGCCAATATACAGCTACAGCCAAATAGCTGATTTTGAGACATTTGCTTAGCTTTTCTAAACCTTATTGCAACCATATTACAGTTCTGTAGCCGTGAAAATTTTTTGGCTGTTAATAAGTCCGAAAGCCAATACGCTGCATTATCAGTGTTGCAGCATTTTAGCGAAATTTTGGAATTAGTAAACAAAATGGCTGTTTATACTTAGTCTGTTGACCAAAATATTGCTTAGAGTCTTATTACAACCTTCTTTTCGTTATGTTAGCTGTTAGTAAGCAATAAAAGCCAATACGCTGTGATGTACCGTTACGGATCTGTGAAAACATTTTAGCTGTTGATAAATTATGCACTCTAATATGCTCCGATTTGACTGCTGCATTTTATAGTAGCTACTACCTAACAAAAATTGTAGGTACAAAGAAATTTGTGGCCAATAGACATAACGACATAACCGATGCTGTGGAATTTGTTGAAGCTCAAAGTAGGTTTCAGCATAATAAGATTAATAAGCACATTTTAGTACCAATTTTTTTTTATCAAATATCAAAATATAATTCACTGTCTTTAAAGATGTCTCATATCAAAGAAGAGTTCTTTGAAGATATACAAAAAAAATTCAACATTGATGCTTCTCTGATAATTGTTTATTGGGTGAAGTAAGAAGACTTCTCTTTTATTTAGACTTTTACATAATTTCAGTCATACTTCAACACGCTCCCTTAAAGCTTAAAGTTACTAAATGTGGAAACCAGGGCTATCGTCCGCTATTTTGGGCAGTAAGAAAGTGGAAAATTTGATTTGTATCATTTCGTGGTTCATTGCAAAGGACAACAAAAATAAATGCGGATTAGAACAAAATCGAGTTAGTAAGAAAGTCAATAAAATCTGGTAACTTTTCATGTCATTCAGACACATTGGAGTGATTTTATTGTTATCTCTTTCTAACACAACGGTACAATGCGGTACTTTCGATACCTAAATTTTTGCGCCATCTGCCTCATCTCATTGTCACAGATCTTTCCTGCTATTTTAGAGGAATTTACAACCAAAAGTGCAAACCCCTCACAGACAGAAAGAGAAAGTGTAAGACATTAGAAAGTTAGAGAGAGACATAACTGCAGGTACCATTCATGGTCTGCCGGCCAGATTTCAGCCAAATAGCTGTAAAATACATTTTAGGGAAAATTAAGCTGAAAACTAACATATTATTCCACATCACAGCCTTATAGTTTTAAATGGCGGTACAAGGGAGCAGGAGGACATGTTGGATGAAAGAGAAAGATCCTCCATGTTGTTTTAAAATTAAAAAAAAATAGCAAATAATAAATTTCTAGCAGATTTATTCAATTTACCGTCGCAATATACAAGTGTAACGTTATTAAAGATGTAAAAAAAAATTTTTTAATTAAATGTTTTTTTAAAGATGAATTAAAAAATTGCAACAATGAAAAATTTATTGTATTTTCTGTTATATTGAAGGCGATAGCAGATACAATACAACATCCTCAATTTGCACCAAATATAGTGTTAAGAAGCAATTTTTTGACGTTTTATTTTTTGGTCATTTTAGTCCTGGAAAAATCCAGACAACATGGTACAGACCACACGCCTCCATCGCTTCGTTGAATAATTGCGGGTCGTAAAGCCGCGCTTTCATCAGACGCGGCTTATAATGGCCCTCCAGCTCCATATACTTTTTAACTCATAGTTGCTTTGATTGCCGTCCATAAATCGTGTTGGGAATGTCTCCAATAATCTCGATGGGAGGATCGGAGCTTGGCCGGTCCGGGTCTTCAATTATCCTGAAGCTTGTCATTTGGTTTTCAAAGCAGTTTCCAGGGTCCCGGATCCTGCTTTGCATATGTCTAATAGACAACCACTAGAGCGCCCTTCCAGGATATTGAAATTGTCCAACACCCACCCATATATAAATTATGCGAACACGCCTCAACGAAATTCGATATTTTCTCTCTAAGAACGTCGTCCGAATTTATGTTTACCGGAAAATTTACTTCTCTGGCTCTTGAATTTAATAATTTTTTTTGTTCTTCCTCCGGAGACAGAATTTGTTCTTTTCAAATGAATAAATCCTAAGGAGTAACAAAAGAGTTGCTAAAGCAAAAACCACGACCCGCAAGGAAATACACCGTTCCGGATTTGTTCTTTGAGAGAATTTATGGTCGATGGAGTACGGGGCGGACTCAGATTCCGGCCATTGTTAGAATACCACTCACGGACTGGTGAGGTATAACACATGTATAATGATTACTACATAAATGTTAATTAAGCTTTGACAACGGCAGCTACGCCCTTCTACATGGCATGGCGTGCTTGCTTAGTCGACAAAACAGAATACGGGATGAGATTACTAAAACTGGATGCGTCTGCTCGATCCTTGTGTTGACATTAATACGGTTTCCTCTTGATAGTACGTATAAACGTCGCAATCACAGCGAAAACACTCCGAAGGCGGTTTTTGTTGCTAACCGCACCGGTATATGCAAGTGCAACGCAGAAGCACCCGGAAGCGTCGCTTTAATAAAACACGACCGTGCAAATCCGAAGATGTATTAACTCCCAGTTCTGTCGGCTTCCCGGCCAATGTGGAACTATCGCATATTGGCTGTGTATCTTTCCGGTGAGTTGATTTTTACGTGGGAGGATTGCGAATAAATGTTGATTTAAAAGCCGAAACAGCTTTCTTACCCAGACTTGGACGGAAGATTATTTAATTTCGGCCTGCTCAATTTGAGCGACAAATATTAGCACTTACGCAAAATTATCTTTATCTTTACAAAACTTCAAATTTCTCCCCCTATTTACCAACTCTCAATTTATGAAAATATAAAGTACATCGCCCGACGGTTTTTCCTCTAAGATTTTAAATAAATATTCCATCAATACAACCAAAAATACAGTTGGTTGATCATACTTCTGCACATACAATGTAAATACAAGTAACTCTATATTCAATTGAAATAAAACACGTCAATCCATTACAGAGTGCATATCTTACCGCCAATATCCGATTTCGGTTAAAACTAGAATTAATTTGTCTCGTTGTCCTGTGTTAATTCTACGATCTTCTCCGTTAAAAATAGTTTTACTACGCCGTTCAGTTTTGTTGTGCTTTTAATTACAATCCCACTATCTATTTTGTTGTTCATTTTAAAATAAAAGCCCTAAAAATTCGAAAATGTTTTTTGGAGAGATTTTTAGTCAAAACTGAAATTACTATAAGGAACTAGTATTGCTTCATTACTCGTTTGTTGGTAAAATTTTGACTCAAAATCTAGATTTTCATTTTCAATACTAGAAATCTTTCTCAGGAACAAGGATATGTCTGTAATTGATCCACGCGTCTGAGGCCGCCGCATGGTGCACGCATTTAAGTAATTAAACACATTCTTGTGGATGCATTAACTGAATCAAAATTTGATAAATGAAGCGAGTTCCGACAATTTGCTCTTTCGCCGACACGAAACATGCACTACACATCCAGTAATTTCAATTAAATTGATCGGTCGAGACGCAGAAGTAATTAAGGCCCTTTGTTGGCGAGCATCTAGGGTTTTCTCGGTGGTGATGGCGCATTATACGCCGCAGAGCAACCGTAGACAAGCCGTGCGGAGGGGTGTGTCTTCAGTAACAGTTAATAAACTCCCATAGAGTGTCACTTGTTTAATCCTAGTCGAGAGGTGTTCGGTGGAGACCCTGCCAAGGCAGATGGGAACGAAGTAAGTGGCTAACAGGTGTAAGCGATGCTTCAGTTAACTCGATGGCCATTTGCCGCTAGATTAGCCAACATACGGACTGCAAAATTACACCGTTCCCACACACTTCTTTAATCTCTGTTTAAGCTGTCTTCGCTCAACCCTTCCAGCCCGGATGCAACGACGATTTAGAGAGAAAACGGTTGGTGGTTATAATTAGAGAAAATTTTTGGGGATCAAATTTTTATATTCTACTCTCAGATATTCGCCTTATTTTCGTGGGAATAAAGTTTTCCCTTCGGAGTCAAACAGGGCAAAAAAATGATGGGGAGTTTATTTGATTTGTTTTTCAACGTTGTTTCCCTTTGAAAGCCTGTATGAATATTAAAACTTCCATAGGCAACAATCGGCCCGTGGGGACAGTTTATACAAACTTCTGGATTAAACTTGGAGAACGAAAACATACGATGGATAATTTTTTCCTTTCAACTCGTCTATTAATATAAACAGTTTCAATTTAGAATACTTGTCCTGGTAAAAATATGTATTATCCCGGCGCATACACCATTTTTGAACAAACACAAATCTGTCCCTAATTGTGTTATTCGATTAGCGTAAACAATTTAATTTCTAAAAGTATTTGTTTTGTTAAGAATTGTAAAATCCGTATTGACCTGGCGCATCCACCATTTTTGAAGAAGAACCAACTCAAAAATGAGTTTCTAATAAATAAATAAAAATTCATCAAATCAATTCCTTTCTCATGTCATGTCAATTAAGTCAACGAAAGGTTTTTAGAAAAGTAATATTCAAGATAAAAACCTTTTTCTGAAGTAGTAATTTTCATCAAATGTTAAAAAACATGACATTTGATCTCGGTATAAGCAAACTTAAAAATTTACATTTTAGCTGCCGGTTATATACAGTGAAACCATAACAAGAACAAAACAAATTCACCAAAATCTTTTCCTTCAAAGCTCTACGTTACAACTTACGCTTTGAATCTCTATTATTCTAAAATACCTTTAATAACATTTTTATTACGAATTAAAATCGCGTATTGTAAATTCTACAAATAAACGTTCGTTGGTATTGAGACGATGAGAACAAAAAAATCCATTTTCCAATGCCAACCACACTCTTATTAAGCCCATTATTAGTTTAATACATTAATAATCATAAAACCGTCAGATAAATACAGCGTGTTCCATTTTTATTGTTACAAATTTAAACAGGTGATAGAACATTCAATTTTGAGACAAAAGTTTACTATTAACCTGTATTGAAAAATACTTCGTAAAGGAGCCACACCCCCTGAAACGGGTGCTTTTTTTAAAGAGTTTTTTTCAATATTTCAGAAACCATTACAGATAAAATTACAAAATTTGGCACAGTTAATAATCATTATACGCCTAATCGAATTCGAGGATCAAATGTAAAAATTTTTAATCAGTGGTGTTCCAAACCGGAGGGGAGTTGAGTAAAAAATACGCTAACTATTTTGGCTTTAGCTTTTTCACACTTTTAGCAACTATAGTTGTGTTGTTTCGATACAACTCACCGTTTGTGAGTAAAATCGATTTAAAATTTATGTTACAGACCATAAACATCTTGAAAATCAGGAAGGATGACCAGAACCAAATTGAAATCTGGGTCTTTTGGGGTTAGATCACATCGATTTGTAAGAAAATGTCGACGTTTCGCCCGTTCTTGTAAGGGGCATCTTCAGGACAGGTTCTGGCCGCGAAAGCCTCTGTTCATCCCTGATTTTCATGCTATTTATGGTGTTACACTACGTTTAAATTAATTATACTCACAAACGGTGAGTTGTAACGAAACAGCACAAGAAACCATTTTTGTGTAAAAAAACTATGGAATTTATGATTTTGATGCTGTCTCAAAGTCTCAAAAAACTAAAGCCAAAATAGTTTGGATAGTTTTTACCCCACACCCTCCCAGTTTGGGACGCCCCTAATTAAATATTTCCTCGAATTCGATTAAGCGTGGAGAGATTATAGACTGTATGAATTTTTGTAATTTTACTGTAGTGGTTTCTGAAATATTGAGAAAAACCCACTAAAAGAAGCATCTCTTTCAGGGGGTGTAGTTCCCTTACGAAGTATTTCTCGATACATGTTAATAGTAAACTTTTGTCTCAAAATTGAATGTTCTATCACCTGTTTAAATTTGTAACAATAAAAATGGAACACCCTGTATACAGGATGTAAGCGAAATAAGTACATTAACTTTAACCAGTGGTAGAATTCATCAAGACAAACACTTTTTCAATGTACCATTTTTTTCAAAATCGCATTTTTTTAAATCATTTTTTCCCCCTACAAATTGACGAGCCTTTTATGAAATGCTCCAACAAAGAAAAGTAACTATAAATAATAGCCGCAACCAAGGTAACCGTTTCAAACGGTAATCTTGTCGACTAGGTAACTTTACTTCCAGTGGCGTGTAAGAAAATTGTATAAAATTTTAAAATAATTTTAACTCAAAAACTAAAACGTTTTGAAAAAAAGTTATTAGGAAAAATTATTTGTCTTGACGAGTTCTATTCCCAGTTAAAATTAATGTACTTATTTCATTTACAGCCTGTATGATAAGTTTGAGCTGTGGTGTGAGTTACCATTAGATTATTCGTAAGAGTATTGAAATATGAAAAAAACACACCACAGATTTCTATAAATGTTATGGACTTTGTGTTTTGATTCAATTTCAGATTTACATTTTGCAAAAAAGAATTAATTCACAACTACAAAAACTAATTAAACTGAGAGTAACAAACCAGTTATTGCCTGCTTTCGTTTAACAAATTAAAAATTTCCATCAACGCAAACGATCGCAAACCATAATAAATTCAAAAATTCCAGTATATTAAAAGACGCCAAAAAAGTAGTAAAAACAATTCGTTAAATTTTAGTTACAAGAAATTTGATATTCCTTGTGATCAGCCGTTCGTTTCCAGCACTCATCATTAAACATTGTTGAATGACAAAAACGTCCCTTTGTCGCGTTTTTAACCCAGAAATGTGAGTGCGCAACGCATCTGAATCCTGCAACACAAAAGACGGATGACAATGTCATATTGAGTTATTTTTTGGAACATAAACTCCCACTACCACAACATGGAGAAACGAAGTTATGAAGTGAGTCCGGGCGCACCGGAATATTGTTATTTTTGCGCTCGTTTCGGGTTCGTTTTATCGTCATTTGCAAAGAAGAAAGTGGCAGTGCGAGGCGTCCGTATCGCGACGATGGAACCTTTTTAAGTCGCGCAGCCATAAACAATTTCTTTAGAGGTACTTTATCATTTTATTAGGTAATTTCCAAGTATATAAAGTAATATCCACGGGAGTTTATAAAAAATGCCTGGAGACGAGCCTGTCTAAATCCTTGGCTAATATAAAACTGAATAAATCTGAACACAAGCGTACACATACACGACAAGAGTGAGAAAAAAGCAAAAGGGATCTTCTAGCTAGGCTGGCAAAGCACATTATAAAGGTTTATATGAAAAGACATTACGGCGAGAAGAAGGCGTGTTCCTGCGAGCATTCTTCAACGACATCCATCTTGATGGTTTGAAAGACAGCGGGGACAGAACAACGCTTCGCATAACGCATTATTGACGCGCCACAGATACACACATCCGTCCCATGTATACATACACACGTTCTTTGATGGAAATTGTATCTCTCGCAAACATATTGAATTTAAGACTACAGAAGCAAAATTTCATCAACGTCAGGTGCTTTGCATGCGGACGTCTTCACAAAACGTGAAAGAACGCCGAAATGATGTCAAATTAGGAACGACCTCGTACTCGAGAAGACGCCATGTCTTTTGATTCGTTCCTGAATCTTATCGCAAAATTAATTTTTCCGGTGGTAATGTGAGGAAAGTGAGCTCGACTCGCTCTTTAAATTTCGAGCTTAGCTTCAACCCGGAATATCAGACCAACCAACGACAAGGTGAACGAGATTCCGGGCCTCGAAGGGTCCACGCCAATTACGGAAACAATTTGAAAAAGGAATTGTAATTCGGTCGGATCTCTTGGCTTGGATTCTACAAGACTGTTACGGCGTATTAAAAATCGCGATCGCTCTAATACAATTTAACATTCCGACCTACACAGTTCGTGAGCCATTTCACGACTAAAACGCTTCACGTTCCAAATATTTGATCCCTTCAAAAAATATAAAACTAAAATTAAAGCGTGTGACGATAAGCCATTTTCGGTAAATCTAGATGACAAGCAATAATAGAAGTAATTTCTTTCAATTGTATTTACTTCATAATACAAGCTATATAAACGCTGTAGTGAATTGCTTCTTTCTTTCAAACCAAAAAAATACAAGAATATTGTTATTTTCTTTATTATTTATTATACAGGGCATTCCAAGCTTTACCGCCCACAAAAAATAATATATCTGGTTATAACACCTAGTAATTATACCTCCTATGTACATAAGAATAAATTAAAATTACCTACATCTGATAGCACAGCACAGCAAAATTTTGCGCCTCATTTCATAAATTCATAATATACAGCGTGATTCTTAAAAAGACCAACAAAATTCTACCCATGGTAGTGTCAAATAACTACATGTCGGAAAAAATAGTAAAAAAATTCCTTGTATAACCGTTTTCTAAACAAAAATTTTTAAAGTTATGTTGGAGACAAAGCGTACGCCACTGATGTGTTCGTAAGCTGTATTAGCACAGTTAGTTGAAAGCATGATAATCATCTGATGACGATGTACTTGATAAAAGCAACAATGATTACTGTGTATTATCGATATTCATAATGAAATAGTTCCAAAACAACTAATTTGAACTCATGAGAGTCGTAAGTGGCACAATACAAAATAAAAACGTAAATATGGTACAGATTGTCTCTACTTATCCTTGGAAGACTGTGATAAAAAAATTTCGGTTTATTTAAGAATCTGCTTGTATAAAAGTATAAAAACGTTTGACTGAAAGGCATTTGTTTAAAAAGCCAAAAGACACAAATAAATGCATACTACAAAGTTAATTGAGAGTGGCACAACTAAATTAAAAAGTTATTGGTAGCGTCCGTTTTTTCAGGTCCTAGGCACAAAACTAAAAAAAGTGAAACCATTTGTCGTTTCAGTTAGTAAAATAATTAAGCTGGGGTTACCTAGATGAATACCGGTCAATTTACCGAATACCCTACGCACAATAGCCAACCCTCGAGCTTTATTAAACATTCCACCGCAATCAAAGCAACAACACTACTGTAATAATTAATTCTATTTTCAAACATGTTTATTAAAGTCCAGCTATGACACATCAGTGATCGACACATATTTTTGTAATGTTTGACTGATTCAATTACGATTCTGACGCATTTTTTCCCAACATCAAAAGGTCCAATCGATAGACCCGATCCAAAGGTTATTATATTGTTAAAGGGACGTATTAAAAACGAAATTGGAAGTGGCATTACGTCGGCAGGAACTAGGTAATGCATGTAAGTGTTTTGTAAGTGGCAACGTAGATCCGACCACCATACTAAGCAGGCCCGTGATGGCAAATGCGCCATCTGGCCCAAGCCAAAGGTTAAGTGGCTTTGCCCTACGACGTCGTTCCTCTAACTCTAAATGCACTCCACGCTCAAAAATCCACCAAAAATATTACCTGGAAGTAGTTAGCTCAAATTACCTGCCTGGTCCGACCACCATAAAGCGAAAAATTCATATAAAATAATTCATATAATTACTCAAAACTGACTGCGCTACTTGACATCTTCCGTCGATTTTTTTTTTTTGATTATTTGAAGAGTTTTGTCTTTTCTGAGCTAGAAATTGGCGTCAAGAGTGACGATATGTCGACTCATTGTGATGCAATCAGTCGGATTGTGCTTTAAGCTCTCCTTTTAGCTGAGAACCCATCGAGCCCTATCAAATATTTAAGCGACAGCCATGAAAGATTCCGGCGTTTCGTTCCCTGCAGCCGCCCTCCGTCAGAATTAATCTGGAAGATAGTAGCGGGCAAGACCATAATTCAGCGGCAGACGTTTAGAAGCGATTGAAACGTTCGAGGAACACTAATGTGTTCGAAGAGAGAGCAAAAGCTTTAAGTGGATGGGCGGTCCGAGGAGAAATGGCCAAGAAGTCTACGGTCACTGCTTTCGAATAAACGTCGACGAGTTGGAAGTTTGAGTTCTGATGGACAAACATTGATCCGTGCCGCTATTTGTAAAACAAGATGCAAATACGTCGTGGAGGCTGAGGCACGGTACCAGAATCAACATTAATTTAACTTGGATGTAAATACTTTTACAAATGGAAACTGAGGTCGGGTCAACATAAATCAGAGGGCTCCTGATATGGGTCTTTCATTGGTGTCAAATCTGAGACACTCCTTTCTACAGTTCATAAAGTGAGGAATGGAAGAGTTAGCGACAACAAAGTAACATCTTCGCCTCTTGGCTCGGATAAAGTAAAACCGCAACGTCGCTTCATCACTCGGTGTAATATCGGCCATAATCAAAACAAATCCACCTGTCTGGCCGGTAAACCCGGCAATAACCCATTCGTGAAATTTTTAATAAAGAAAAACTGCCTGTAAAACTTTTAATAAAGCAGAAAAGAAAATAAGCGTTTCTCCTAGATATTCGAAAAAATAATGCCTTCTCCATCTACCCGCAACTTCCATTCTCATCGACATAACCGTTTAGTGTTTTACACTACTTATCGCATCCGGCGCATCCACCATTAATGCGGATAATGTCGACATATTTATTTTTTCTCCGTACAAAATGTTGCAATTACTTTTTCGCCGCTTTTATGCAATATGCGTTGGAGAAAATGTGTTTCTGGGAACAGATTAGTGTTTTATGTGTTGTGAAAGCCTCTGTTCCTAATACGGCTTTTAGTGCACTAACCACTGTTACATGGAGTCGTAAAACTCCCGGTGTGTGCACCGAGCGGAACCGCGAATCGCTCGCTATGGCGTTGCTATTAATGGTATGTTTTACTTTTTCTGTTAATGAAAATGGAAAAAGAAGTAAATAACGTGGCTTGCATCATTTTCACTTTGCTTCCGAATTGGATTCCAAGGTAACTCAAACTTGATCAAAAATACGATAATTAAATTACTTTTCAAAACAAAGTTTTTTTTACTTGAGAGGGTGAATACAGTCACCCAAAATGAAAACGACGCGTCCATAAACGAACGCCGACCGTGCAACCCCGATCCCTTGACCGCAACCAACCCCTGCTATAAATCATTAGAGATCGTTAACTAGTTTTGAGTCGAGTTCCACATTTCATTTATCGGCTTTTGAAATGTTTAAGGATTTCTTGATGGAAATTGTTGGTTATCCCAAATGTGAAATACCTAATACAAATTTTAAGTTCTTCGCAACGCGATGTTTCGACGCTTTGAGAGAAGGTCACAAAAATAAAATTGTTAGTTGGTTTGCAAATTTAATTTATTATTTGGTTATTTCATTTTGTTTAAATTATCATTAAATTAATTATTAATTGCACAATCGTTTTTGTGAACATTTTAGTTTACTAGTGCCGGTTTATAGAAAGCTCCATTAAATTTTAGTTCGTTGTGAACAACGTGTTAAATTTTAATGGAGCTTTTTATAAGCCTGCCCTTAATGTTTTAAAAAATTAGAATCGCCAGAATAAAAGTTACTATCAATGAATGTTACGGCAATTCATTCATGGGAATACCCGGATAAAAATTCCGACTATTACCGCCAATAAGATTCACTGGAAAATAATTAACAAACCCGTAACACCACAGGGGATAACTCAAAACCAAAACTGCAACGAAAGCATTTTCAAATTCTTCTCCGAATTGATAAACATTTATAAATTTTCTTGGAAGACAAATGAGAAGTAAAAAAAGTTTCATGTTCGTCGCCACGTTTCGACACTTTGAGAGGTCAAAGAAAATAAATATGTTTTTTTGAAAATTTAATTTACTATTTAATTGATGCAAAATAAGTTAAACTAAGTTTATTATAATAAATAAACACTCCAAGTCTTATTTGATTTTATTTAGAATAACATTTCGAAAAAAATGAATAAAATTAAATATTATAAGTAGATAAATTTTTATTGTTTTCTGCATTTGTGTAAATTTTAGAAGAACCCACAAAAAGATCACTATAAATTTTTCCCTCTTTAAAATTGAATTACCACTAATTTTTGTTAATTGTATTTCAAATATCAAACAAAGACGTTTCAAAAAATTGGAATAATCAGAATAAAAGTTATCAATGACGTTACGACAATTCATTCATGGAAATACCCGAATGAGATTCTGACCATAACTGCAAATAAGGTTCACAGGAAATGACAAACAAACCCTTACCGCAGGGGATAACTAAAGGCCAAAATTTCAAGGAAAGAATTTTCAAATTCTTCATAACATAAACATTTATTAATTTTCTTAGATAAACAAATGAGAAATAAAAAAATTTTCATCTTCGTCGCCACATTTCGTCACTTTGAGAGGTCAAAAAAAATGTATTTTTTTTAAATTTAATTTATTATATTTTAGTTGATGCAAAAAAAAACAATGTTATAATACTATTTCCAATTCATGAATAAAATTAAATACTTATTATAAGTAGTTTAGTTATTTATTATACAACACGATAAAATTAGATTTTATTTTTGAGAGCGGTTTCAATTTTTGGAATTTTAAGATTACAACTTATTTGTCTTAAGATTTTCGTACTCAATCTTGTCTTAATTAAGTATTTACTATTAAAGCAAAAATTGTAATCCAACTGTATTTCAAATATCAAACAAAAACGTTTAAAAAATTGGAATATTCAGAATAAAAGTTATCAATGATCGTTAGCTTTTAACAAGGAATTAAAATTTAATGGAACTTTCTATAAACCGGCACTAGTAAACCAAAATGTTCACAAAAACGATTGTGCAATTAATAATTAAAACCATTAAGAGTGTAGACGTCTTTGCTTGAAATTTAAAATAACAATTGGATTTCGATATTTTTATTTTATCTTGTTTCATGCACAACTATTATTGCAATAAGTTTTATATTCTTAAGAAATAAACTATAAAGACGATCAAATTTTTAGTTACAGTTTGTGACAATCAGATTTTAAGTATAATAATTATTTTGAATTGAAAGACTTTTTGGACAATGGATATCAAAGTGATCGTTTCACAATCCGCGAAATTTAATTTAATGATAATTCAAACAAAATGAAATAAGAATCCATGTTTTGCGGTGTTTGTTATTCGACAGATTTTAATTGCACACTAAAACTTATTTTGCATCAACCAAATAATAAATTAAATTTGCAAAGCAACTAACAATTTTATTTTTGTGACCTTCTCTCAAAGCGTCGAAACATCGCGTTGCGAAGAACTTAAAATTTGTATTAGGTATTTCACATTTGGGATAATCAACAATTTCCATCAAGAAATCCTTAAACATTTCAAAAGCCGATAAATGAAATGTGGAACTCGACTCAAAACTAGTTAACGATCTCTAATGATTTATAGCAGGGGTTGGTTGCGGTCAAGGGATCGGGGTTGCACGGTAGGCGTTCGTTTATGGACGCGTCATTTTCATTTTGGGTGACTGTACATCGTTGAGGTAAGTCGAAGGGAAAAGTTGTGTTGTATCGATTGATTGCTGAATACCAGATTTAATTACATGCCGCAAAATCAATCGAATTAGAGAAGTTTGGGGAGAAATTATTAAACAACAACAACTCTTGTTATGGCTGATGCTACGAAATTAATGCAGTAATTGATTTACAACCTACAGGGAGACAACACTGCACATAAAAGAATGGAAATGTGTTACTCGATAATATAATCTGCATAAAGTGAATCAGGTTTACCCGCTGCCTACGTCGGTATTTTCTATTATTTATTACAAAAATAATAACAAAGCTTCTATAGTAATTTGAAACATAAACATTAAAAATAATAATAAGCACAATTTCAGTACTAGTTGTATTTTTTTTCCCTGTATTAACAGATTATCGAATACATGCAGCAATGGCATGGTCAACATTGTGTTAATAGATTTATTTTGAATAATACTGTACAGGGTGTTTCAAGTTTTAGTGCCAGTCTAAAAATAAATACTTTTAGTTGCCCAAAATATAAAAATTATATGGCAAACGATTGAGTTTCCAACAAGCTTCAATTTGATGCTTTAACGTTATCCCAAATTCTCATGGTATAAGCGTAAAATGCAAAAAAAAACATTAAAAATTTTTTGTTTTTAAATTATTGCAATCGTTTTCTCATAATAAAATTCCTTCATTTTTTTTAAGTGAGAATTCCGAAACTGAAATAGTGAAAAACCCAAGCTGTTTTGCGCAACTAAAATTTTAATTTGGTTAAGACCAGATTAATGTTTTATCTTAGTCACCTTTGAGAAAACAGAGCTCGTGTCATGCTCGTGTCTTGGTTTGATTCACAAAAACTTGTACTATCATTCCTTGTCAGACAGATAATTTTGATTTGTCACTTAAAAAATGCCCTTTCAATGCTCCTTTGAAGAAAAACTCGAAATGGTGTTAATAGTGTAATTCCTGGTGCATCTCCCAATCTGATACTGATGGTCCTTGTATGTTTTAGAATTATATGCATACTAGTTCAGTCAATACCTTTAGCATTGTGAATTTCATTTGGACTTAAATTTGGATTATTCGTCACAAGATTTGCAACAAACGCTTGATTTAGATACTAAGTCACAGGAAGAATTTCGTTTACCTTTTTCTCGGGCCAAAATTTCCGTTCACACTTAAATTGGCACCAAGTTTTCGAAATAATTTTTGACTTGGATGTTTCTAGTTAGGAACTATTTCCACATACCGTTGTGCAGCTTGTGGGTCGCATTTCTGACACATTCACCATAGATTAACACCACTTTGAGTTTTTCTTCAAAGGAGTATTGGATAAAGCATTTTTTAAGTGACAAATCATTATTTTTTAACCAAATTAAAATTTCAATTGTGTAAAACGGCTTGGGTTTTTCACTATTTCATTTTCGGAATTCTCACTTGAAAAATAGGAAGAATTTTATTGAGAAAACGATTGCAATAATTTGAAAACAAAAAACTTTTTATGTAGTTTTTGAAAATTTGGGATAAAGTTAAAGCATCAAATTGAAGCGTGTTAAAAATTCTATCGTTTAAAATTAAACAAATTTCTTTAGGGCAAGTAGAAGTATTTATTTTTTGACTGGCACTAAAACTTGAAACACCCTGTACAGTACGAAATCTATAGTACATTTTTTTTATTTGCAGTTTGTGTCAAAATTGTCCAAAAATCAGTTGAATCAGTTGAATTGTCTTTTCGAATATTTTAATACGTTTTCAGTCGGAAATTTCAATTGAAATTTTGTATTTCAAGCATTTAAGCACGTATTATATTGTTTGTGGGATAGAAGCATCATTCACAACGAGTGTGAAGATTGCAGATGACGAGGTCGTAGACCGAGTTAACACACGAGTTAATGTAATATGCTCTAGCCCCCACGTATGATATATAAAACTTTATCTACAACTGCCCAAATCTAAAAACAATCTAAATTTATTTGAAAGGAATAAAAAATTTATCAAAATTAAAAATCAAAGAAACTTTGACATTTTTATGACAACTACTCAAATTTACTAATTTTATTATTTGTAACAAACTGTGCAAGTTAAAGTGGAATGACTAATGAGCGATTCAAAATTTTATTTGATTAAAGTGATTATTTGATTATTCCACTAGTGGTCTAATGACCTTCATTATTCAACTCAAACAGTGTCGAATGAGTGTGTAATAATAACGCTAATATAAGGCAGTTGTAGACAAAAATACATATGGCCTCGGTTTTGATATTTATAATCAAATACTGTGTAAATAAAAATTAATAAACAATATGTTTGAACATAAAAAACAAATCCAATTGGTTTGTTTTTTATCAACGAATCATTTCATTTGGAGTAAAAGCTCCAAACGCTTTTATGCTGCTCTCAAACTTTCTAGATTACACAAAAGTTCATAAACGAGATTATAAAAATCTAACTCCTGACATGTATATGAAAATTGCAGCCAAAGCCGTGATGAAAACAAAGTTGCGGTTCATGTGTCTGTTAAAAATCTCGTCGCTAATAAAGTGCAACTCTGACGGATTTTTGTATAAAAGAGGTGTGTCTCTGGCGATGACAGCCACAATAATTGCGTTTAAGCAACTTTGCAGTTAATCCGTTAAACCGTGACGTTCTCTTCCCGAGAGTGAAGCCAATTATGTGAGAAAAGTTGTTTCGGAAAAGTTACCAGGACACAACGAGAGTAAATACTATGAATTAAAATGCATTAAAGTTCCATAAAGTTGGCGACACACTAAAATGCAGATTAGGAGCGTTAATTCGCCTCCCAGCCTCCTCCCTTGTACCACCTCGTTTCCTTATTAGTATTCAACGGTCGCATCGCTTGTTTACTTTCGATCTCGCTTGTTCGCGTCCCACTTCCGGCGGCAGTGCGTACGCAATCTCAAACAAACCGCACCAACAACAATATTCTTGTCTCTAATGCCGCATAAAAGGGCATCAATCGCATTTCGGTTTTCAATATCTCATTTGATATTCGGCGAGGGTTTGATCTTTTTGCGAATTTATGTGAGAGACGATAGCGAGTAAACCGAGATGACGCGAATACCAGAGCATCGTATTTAGTTTCTTTTGATGGCACATCGAAGTGTTGCCAGCTACATTGGTCAAATTCTGATCTTTGTAACAAGAGGGAACGCATCAAAGAAAGAATTTCCAAGACCAGGGGTGCAGTGGAAGAGAGCAGATGGCTTCGAGCTAACATCATTGTTTTCGTGTCCCAAGGAAACACTTTGCACTTTCCACTTTCCTACTCGGCCATAAGAAACTAATTTAAAAGACTGCAGCTGTATTATGCTCGACCTAAAATATTGCTCCTGGCTATATCGATCCCATGCACCAAAACAAGATAAGGTCTCTTATTAGAAGATTAGACTTTTTGACCACAAAGTGTAACTAATGTTCCTATTTTCGCCATAAACATAATGTTTCAAAATTCATTTGAAGGTTGAATAGTTTCCAATTAAAACCTTCCAATATCGGTTTCAGAATAACAACATAGTTGCTAAAACACGTACCCTGTTTTTGTTATCGTTGTTCCACTATTAGAATTCGAGGATAAGTTTAGGTATTCAAGGGCCGCGTAAATACGTTGGGTGGCCCATTGTGGAACGAACAATGGTCAGTATGTCGACGCTGACCGCAAGATTAAATAATGGTAGGAACGGGTTTTACATTTGTGCAACCACCATTCGATGAAAACAAGGGAAAGTCAAGCTTGCTCCAGCTTTTTAATCCCAGACGAATACGAAAACCTTCATTAATTAAGTTCCTCGCCGGATTATTTTTGGCTTTTAATTGATTTTAATCGGGGAAAGAAGATACCTAATCATTTACCTTCAGCGAGTAGTTCAACCTTCCAAGACTTTTCTTTCAAACCAATCATTAAAGAGTTTCATGTAAGTCAATAACTAAGTTGGTACTAAATTAGTTTCATATTAAACTTATGAAATAAGTGGCTCAATACTCATGTTCTGATCAATAGCAATTTCATTTTGACAAGAGCTCTTCCTGCAACTTCTTCAAAGTTCGACTCAGACGGCTTAGACATGAAGTAGTTATTAACTAATTTGTTATTCACGTCGATTTAAAAGCACCCAAATTCAGTAGGACTATAGCACACCAGAGGTGTCACTACATGTGTCTTGTACTAAAATTACTCCAATCAAAAAAAATTAGAAGTTGTTAAATAAGTCTGGACAACATTAGCAGCTCACACAGTCCCAAGTTTTGGTTTAAAAAACTTTCCTAAATCAATTGTCATGGCTTGTAATAATAAAATTTTATATTTTATTAACTTATGCAACCTAAGAACTGTATGCAACATAATGAAACTCTAAAAAGCTAGAGCGAAAATCACTGTAGACTATCGTTTATTATTTCCCTGGAAAATAAGTGAACCTCTGAACCAAACACAATAAAAAGGTAGCGTTTGTAACGACCGTAAAATGACACATGTTCGCTTTTCAAGAGAAATGATAATTTTACGTTTATAATAAAGCTCGGGTGTAATAATCGAACACAACATAAACCTTATATTTCACTGACTCGTTATTTGTTTTTTATACCTTGGAAACGAGATATATTAAGAAGGCTATATCGCCCTGCAGCGTATAAATCATACAGCTCGGTTATTATGCCCTCTCATTATGCCCTCTCATTACGCCCTCTCATCGCAGTTATATATACAATTCAATTGTATTCTTTAAAATTTTATTTAAAGTTAAAGGTACAATTTATAAACGAAGAACCACTAATTGAGCAATTTCCTAAATCTACACTATGTTTAAATGAAGAAACATTCAGGTTGGAAGCATCAGTTTTATCAAGAATTCCATTTTTACCGGATATTTCATGGGAGGTTCCAGAGTGAATTTGGGCTGAATGACTCCGACTATAAAAGAAACACACTGTCCAAAATTATATAGAAATGTACCAAATACATACCAATTCTTGAAAATAGCCCATTAGGACTGTTTCACTGACTTGCGTTACTTTTAAGTTATTTTTTACCATCCAGTTCTCAAAATTGTGATATTCCTTATCATACAGCAAACGAGATTTACTGGGCAACAAGTTCTCATTTGCTTTATCGGCTCGCTCAAGTATGTTTTTCGGAATTTCTTCATCCATTCTCGATAAAACTGTCACTGTTTTTTTTTCACAAATAATAAACAAGCAAATCGTCATAGAAACAAACGAGCCGCCCGATCCAAAATTTATATAATTTATTTTTTAAATGTTCAAGTAATTCATGTGCAGTGAAATATAAAATGTTGTATGCACCACGGGCATTACTCAATGTTTCTGATCTCGGGCAACTTAAAAAGTCTCGGGCCTAGCGGCCCTCGACCTTTTAATTTGGTTGCCCTTGACATAAACATCGTCATAATGCCCTAAATGCATAAATAACTATTACGAGTCTTATCTCTCTAAATATTTGCCTCTTTCTGTTTCAACAATTTTAATTAAGCATTCGGCATAAAAGCGTAATCGCTAACAAACATGTGGCGTTATGGATAGATAACCTTATGATTTCGTCGTTTTCTGAGAAGCCATAAACAACGTAGTAGCGTTATGAATTCCTCTCACTGCCATCATCTCCTGTACGAAACTTTTTATATTTCAATATTCTAATTTAGTCGAAGTAGGGTGGCTCTTTTTTACGTAGGGAAGAGCAATGCATCACGTCGGATACTTTTTAATAACCGTATCCCGTTGAATTATGGCGATGCAGATACACCTTCTGCCCCCGTAATTCAGTGACGTGTATCCGTTTGAAATATGCCCCAATCGACTAATGCATATATTCCGGGTGAGAGGACGACTGGAATTCGCGTGCTCCTGTCGATAACACGCACCGGAGAAACGTTGGTCCAGAACGCGGCAGCGGTTTATTACCTGGCCACAAAAGGACGCAGGATTTGCGCTGATAAGCCCCGATTTAATTTTGCGGCGATCCCGACCGGACGTCAACGCTTGATCTTGTTTTACATTGTTGTTTCGTTCGGCCGTTCTCCGGTCTAATGTTTATGTATGGTGCAATGGCGGCAACTGTTATTGGTTTTGGTTGAAAGAGCAACGCGACCGTTTTCATTAATCTGCTGCGCGATATCTGACGTGATCCAAACCGAATCACGCCCAGATTCATTTATATCATACTGCCGAAACGGCTCAACGGCCTACGTCCGGATAGGTTTTAAACTGATTCGACGCCATTCACGACCGATTTATGAAAGATGGGACCGATAGCGAGCTGAAAGACACGCCAATATTGCACCAACAATATCCGGTTTACCCGTTTTTTCAGCCGTTGCTTTATTTTCATATTGCTATGGTACGAGATTAGTGCATGAACGCCAATACGTAACACCAACACGCCAGATCGGACGCAGCTATTATCTCTATCGAACGGTATTTTTAGGCCCGGCGCCTCCACCATTTTTACACCCACATACAGTGGAAAAATATATCCAGTAAAAAAACCGACAAAAATTAAATTAACAAGGTCTTTATTATTCAACATGTAATTTGTTGCTACAATTAAATACGAAGCAAAGTTTAATTTTGCGCCCAACTTTCACGAATGTACAAAAGAGAATTAATTATAAAACTCGAACACAATTAATCAAACTCTCATTTACGAAATAAGTTTCGTGTGACTTTTTACATAACTTTTTAACATGATACACATGTATTTTTAAATTTAGCACGTATATCATTTAATATAGAAAACAACAAACTATCATAATCCATTGCTATAATTATTTTCTCTCCAAATGCTTTCGACTAAAGGAAGAAAAAAAAGTAAAAATTTGTTGGGCAATGTAATATTAATCTTTGGACTTTGCTAAACCTACTGCCTGTATCAGAACTTGCTCCCCACCGGAAAGGTGCGTATAGTTCAGACAATTCTGAAGCTAAAGTTCCGTTACAAAAAAGTTCTAACTTTTTGCGTTTGAGAGATAAGAACGTTTGAAAATAGCCAATCACAAAAGGCCTTCCTCTGGAGGACTAGGGAAACAAAACACGTTGCTAGGAAAACAAAAAATAAGGCAAAATGGACAATAAAAGTGGGCACTTGAATTATTTTTCATTCCTTAGTAACGCATCTACTGTATACCACACCTGTGAGAGAGCTTCTGGGATTGGTCCCTTTGAGACCTCTGTATCTCACAAACGAAGAATAAAAGACCTACTTGTTTTGCATTTTTGCCATCCCCATTGCTGTTACCACTAGCACCTTTCCGGTGGGGAGTGAGTTCTGGTTCTAATTCTAGCGTCTCGTCTAACAATTGTCAATTTTAACGAGGAAAAGGCATATAAAATGTTGAATTTCAAAAAATATGTTTTTATATTTCGATACACGCAATATGCGAAGCCAGCAAGCTGTAACAAGAGCAAGTTGCTGTTATTGGTCGCACGTTCGATAACGAGACATCATGTAAGATGATTTTGTAATAATGTCAAATTATATTCTGCCCTCGTGGCCATTTCGTAGCAGAATCCAATCTCTTCGACGTCATAACGTCATTCAACTGGAATATGAAGTGAAGAATACCGCCGTTATTTCTGGATATCGAATCGTGTCAGCAAGACAAAGTGCGTGAGGAAAAGCTTCTTCTGGTTTCCATTTTTGACGAATGTCTTAATAAATGCTAATGGGTATTTCTGGTGGAAGGTGTGTGAGTGTAGCACAATCCGAGTTGATTGATCGTCGCATAGAGAAATCCGATTACGTTGGCAGCCGTGAAATGATAGCGCGCGCACCTCACCAAGAAGGTGTATTAACAATTCTCGCGTCTACTAATCAGATTGCCGGCACCTGCGTAATTGCCGTCGAACAATGGGCCGAATTCGCAATATAAGCATCGAACGTCAAGAACAATGGGGATGAAAGATGACGTAGCGAGCGAGGGATTACGCCGAGGAAAATGAAACGGTGGAATAAAGTGTGCACAGATTAAACGATCAAATCCAGAGTAAAATGATACGAAGCGTCGTCGTCGAGTTGTCGCGATCGAGCGACGTAACACTACCAAAAATAAAAACCAGCTCAGGTGTCGGTGCGCACAATTAGTTCGCCAATCAATTCGGAGGAGTGCATTTGTCAAAGCGTCTCCTATCGTTTATACACCAGCTTCCAACTGTTGAACGCCCGTGCAAACACCCGGAGCCATATATCAAATGTCGCGTTCCATTCGCGCGATATCGGAGAACGCTGTCGCGACTAGAAATATTGCTACGATTAAAACTATTAATGATCATCAACATAGTGCATCGACAACTATTGGGGGTTGGACGATTAATGACACGGGAAACGTGTCCGGTGCCCTACTCTCGATCCATGCACCATAAGCACGATCGACTGTTTTAGTATGGATTCGGTACAGTCGAGTTTACATTATGAAAGGCTTCCTTCTACAGGATAAGCGGTGCAGGATCGTTCTATTCTTATACGGGAAGATATCCGCTTAAATGATTAATAATTTCACTACACGAATACAAAGTCAGCGTCCGTTCTTTACTACGTTTTGTAAAAAATTATTTACTTTCAGGAAATAAATATTCTTGCAGTCTCGTTGTTCAATTACGTGGTCGAACGTAGTCAGCAAAAACTCGGTTTCACTTCAATACTAATTTTACAATAAAGATAGTTTGAATTATGTATAACTAATTGAATCGTTTATTGCAGAAAGGGCTTAACTAACATTATGTTTTCGAGAACAACTAGAAAAACCTTTTATTTTCCAATTTAAAAGTAACTGACGACATTATTGTAAACTTAATGTCTAAGTGCCAATACATTCTATCATGAATTAATTTTGGTCTGTTGCAAATCCTATAAAGAAAAAATCAAAAAGAAAAACCTGCACTTAGTTCCTTTCTACAATAAACTGAATTTTGTTTAGTGATTTATTTATTTTTTGTTCTCACATGGACATGGGAACGCCAATCAAGAAGGATTTGATTAACCCATTACTAGACGCGCATGTACTATCATGCCTCATTATTTTGGAAATATTTTAGTAACTGCCCGTCCTTTGACCTTGAGGTGTAGAGTAATTCCTCAACCAATGTATTTTAATTAGGTTTCTATAAAGAGAAGTTTGAATTTTTATTTGTCGTATCATTATTTGTACCCGACATAGGTACCCGAGGGAAGCTTGAAATATATCCAACAAATACGCGACGCTTCACTTATTTAGAACTCTCTGTGAAAGAAAATAGACGGGGTTCATGTCTTCTACGTGTTATGTTTGACTCTAGTTACTTATAAATTATAATAGTTCCGAAAAAAACTTCCATTTGTGAAATTGAGAAATCGTTCAAAAGATCAGTCGCCTCATTTTTGGATACATTTTTTAATTATTTTTTTTTAAATAATAATCAGTTAAATCAAATACGACATTAGTTACAAACATTTATACCTATACAGGGTGATTCATATAACTTTACGACCCTGACGAACTTTAAATGCAACCCATTATGCATTGGAGGTTGAATTAAGCCTAAATTGGCAAAAACAAAAACGCCAGAGACTGCAATAGGAACCTAATTTTGTAAGGTTTGCAAGGAATATCCAAATCACAAACAAATTTATAATTATTAGTGTTTTTGAATCAACTTATAATTGAGTAGTGTATTACTGGTTGAATTTAAAATTCGTCAGGGTCGTAAAGTTATGTGAATCACCCTGTATATACCTTTCTCTTCCACATACCTATGTGGTAGAGAAAGGCACAATCTTACGTTACTTGGTCCCTTTCTATAATAAACGAAATCTATTACGTGTCTACACCAAACGATAGGTCTACAATCAGAGCACACAACAGTGAAGTGATCTCAAAGTGGCCAAAAATGTTACTTAGTACCTTTCTGCAATGAACGATTCAATTATACAAGATCTTTTGTAAATTAACACATTTTTAAGCTAAAAAAGTGATAAATAAAATGCTTATTTGAATTTTAAATGCTCAAACTTTTTTCGCTTTATGTTAAAAATGGTGGATGCGCCGAGTTTAGAAATGCCAAAATTTTTCGGACAAACTTGTTTAACGTACTTTATGACTTTGGGGTGCTGACTTCACGCGCTTTGAAAATGAGGAAATTTTTATTACAAATTGATTACAATTTAATAAAAACATCTCACTGGTCAAGTATAGTTTCATCGTGTCTCCGTCAAGAACACTGTCATTAACTAAATACATTTGTGACTTATCTGTCAGGATTCCGGTAAAACTTCTAATTTTTAAAAAGGATAATATGCAAATCCCGATATAATCCGATCAACGGTAATGGTTTCCATTTCAATTCCTACAAAGTAAATAAAAAATGTGAAGCTTTTTAATTTCGTAAAAGATTTATTAAAATCGAATACAGTCAACGCGTATCTCGTCCTGTAATCAGTCAAAATAAAATTAAAAATTTCATAACATTTTAGCGAAAAAACGCCCAACCGTCTTTTGCTTTATGTTCCTTAATTTTAGTTGTTCCCCTTTTACATTTGAAGATTAATTTAAAAGCTGGTAATACACACTAATGAATCTGTTACTTTAGTTCAACAAAACTCAAGTGATAAACAACAATTTACAGTGAAAAGAAAAAGAAATTCATTTAGCTAATCTCTTTATTGCATTTAAATATAAAACATTTCAAGTACATTGCAAAATGTGCTCTATCAAATTAGTTATCGATTTCTCATTAATAATAAAAGCAGGCTTCTCAAGTACAGAGAGTCGTTATGCTAACACCAATGAAAATAAATTCGTCAATAACCATTATATTATGACAAAAAACAACAATTTTTCATCAAAATACAACTTCATAATATAGCCCCCAAATACGCTTCAAGCAATAATAATTTCGAATGTTATCAACAGTGTTAAAATATATGTTGTTTTGACAAATGAATTTCCATTAAAGTTATTAAAATAACCATAAAATAAAAACAGGAATAATAAAAACTCCAAACAATTCTCGATAACTTTATTTCATCCATTGAGAGCTACTTACTTAAACTAAATTATTCAAACTTCATTGAACAAAATGATTTTTTGTACAAAAAACTTTAGCGGGTAAAAAGTTATGCCGTTGTCGTTTATTTCACAATTAAACCTAAACCCTTTAATTTCAGTGGCGAGGATTAGTACGAAGTCCTTTGTAATGAATCCGTGTGACAAAACGACTAAAAAAGAAGCCCAATGAAAAATTCATATACGTGAACGTTCCGCTTCTCAAATAAAGTGCACACACAAAACGAGCCGAAATCGTCAAAGTAAAACCTGGGAATGCAATATTTTCACCATAGAAAAACAATCTAAGAATATGTAGGCGGAACAAGACTGTAATTCTGAAACCTATATATAATGGAAAACACTAATAGGATTGCAGAAATGAGCTTTGTACGGATCCACTCAAGAAGCGACGTCAAACACAATAATAATCCCGAAAAGGATGGAGGTGCCCTTATATCCCTTGACAATTTCCTACAAGATAATGACAAAACTATAAAGCACATAAAATCGAAAAACGACAACATCATTAAACTACTCTACTTAATTAGATAAAAAAGCATAAATGTTCAAAATGGGGAGAGAGAGGGAAGACAGATGAGACAATACTAACTAAACTAATCTAGCAAGGAGCATTAATTAATTGGATTGATTCGCTTAAAACGGTCGCTAATGAAATTGAAAGACGCAAACCTTTAGGTGGGCAATTAATCAGACGTTTAAACGGCGATCCGGTAAAGAAATAATTATCGAAAGAGTCGCATTTCCGAACTGTCGCCCTCCAAACCTAATTAATTATCATTTAGAAAGTCACAAAACGTCCACCAGATTATACATAATAAACACACAGAGGGAACGCTCTGTGATGATGGTTAAAAGCTTTTTCCACCGGCACTAACTAATTAGTGACTAAAAGCCAGGATTATGTCCAGAGGGTTTGTGCGAAAATTCAAGCCAGAAAAAGAAAGACAACATCCGATTACTCATATAAAAGAGTTTTTTGTGTTGACCAAATCGAATGATTAGTCGACTGAATAAAAAATACAACGAACAGCTTTTAAAAAACGTAAACTCTCAATAAACAATTCGAACCATTTAATGGAAAAAATATTCTCAACCCTGCAAAAAAATAAATTCACTGCTGATTAAACGGCTCCTCACTACCCTAAACAAATTCTCTTTTAACAGTCAATAAAATTAATATAACTCGCATTATAACTTCTCGTTGTAAACATTTTATAAAACATTTTCACAAATACAAATTCAACGCCTTCAATTTTCTTTACATAGGTATTTACACTTTTGCATTTTAAATGTCAAGACATTTTTCGATATTTAACCTCTGAAATTAGTTAAGAACCTTTTGAGGTAATAATTTAAATAAAGCCTATATACAAACATCGTCCCTGTTCCAATTTAAGTTTGCTGATTTTCAAAAATTTAACTTGGAAAAAGCAATTCTTTTTGCAAATTCATATTTATCTCAATCTAATTTGTAATTCGGTCCTAACGGTTTCCTTGTTTATTGCTACAACGCGCAACGAAGAAAAGAAAAATGACTGAAGTTTTACAGTGAATACGTTTTGATATCTTGAAATATTAATTCAGAATATATCGCACCCACTACACCTAAAATTTACTTCTTCATAAATTACGACGAAACATAAAACAAAAGAGAAATACTGAAGTTGTCAACTGTTTCATTACGTTGTGACAGTTATTGAATGACGCAATATGGCCTCCCCTAAAGACTCACAAAAACTTATATTTGACATTTAATTAAAAATTAGCCAACTGTTGCAGATTTAATTATACAAAACGATGTCAAAAATTAACCGTTCTTCCCAAAGATATAATACTCATTAAACGATTAAAATCTTCTCCATTATAATAATTACAACCACCAAAAACCCTCATCAACATATGCATAAGCTTGTAGCAGAATGGAAAACAAACAAACAATAAAATTCAACCGCCGCAATATCGATTACACATTAAGCCCAAAATTTTCAGAATACCACATCAGTCGCCATCTACCAGCATAGTATGAAACAAACACTGTCAGCGCCATCTGCGATGAAAATCCGTTTCTCCAATTCTACAACACGACTAGAATCCTTTTAGCAGGGATCCTAACCACAACATTACAGACTCATACAATTGCCTACATTGGACTCAACACGATTTTGAGTAAATATCTCTAGATGGCGCAATTTTGAGAAAAACTACCGCGCTCAATATTTCAAACCGTTTTAACGCCTAAACGCTCCATAATTGTGATATACTTCCTCTTTTCGATAATTAGCTCATGATGCTTCCTCTTCTAGATAATTAGCTCATGATGCTTCCTCTTCTAAATAATTACTTCCCAAAGATTTAGTGATAAAGTCGGATCACTTTTGTAATATTGGGAGATTAGAGATTTTTATTCTGTTATATTCGGACCAAGGTTTGTTACTAAATTTGACAGTTGGCAATGCTCTCACCACTGTCATGAAAATTTGAAGTTTGTCTTTGGCATTGTCAAAATTAACGAATTTAAAAGAATTAAGCAAGCAGCAACGAACTAGCCCCTTATTCTGTGTAACCCTATCGAATTGGCATGGGGGCCCGCCAAGACGCTTTGCAACCACTGACAAAGGTTATTTTCAATATTATGGCGAGAGAGTTTAAATCAATCTGCGGCTCACAAAACAACGTAAAACACGCTGAAAAGTCTTCAAAAGTCTTCTCTACTTACTTCTCGCAAGGGTTTTTGTCAATTTCTAACGAACAATAACTAATTATTTATCTAAAATAACTTGTAAGGTAGGTTTAACCGGTCTCCTTTTTTTGACCGTTCATATTTTCAACACACAAGTTTGTTTCATTAGTTATCCATTAATTTATTTAGGTTTGTTATTACAATCTATTATATTTGATAGTTTTCGTCACTTTTTGACTGTTAATAAGCTTGAGTGGAGCAATTTTATGATTCGCTGAATATCCCTTTTTGGCGGCTAAAAGTGTAAATAATGTACTCAGATATCTTTAAAATGACTAAAAAATGCTACTTACTAGCAGAAAACTGAACTGACTTAAGGTATTTTGCAGGATTTTCACTTAAAGAATTCAATAATTTGATACTGACATATAACGTAACCTATTTTTCAAAGCCTAAATTCGCGGTAAATGACGCAACTTACAATGCCAAAATTTTCAAGTTGATGCGACTTTGTTTAATATTACAAAAATGATCCGAGTATATATATGTATTTGATGATTAAGGAAAACGACACATCTTGACCTTTATTTATGGCTGCTTTTAACGAGCAAAATCAATTTCTCTGTAATGTCAAATGCAGACACTCGACCAATATCGATTTTTATTGTGTGTCAGTAAAAAATAGACGAGTTTTTCTACGCTGATTGCATACTATTGAAATGCTAATGAACCGATACGGCTGTACCAGATGGAAAATAATTAAGGCCATTTCCCATCGTTCGGTTCGATGACGAATCGAATTACTTCGTCTGGCGTATTATTTCCACCTACGTATTGGCTTAGTTAGAACGTCAATGAATAAAGATGCTCACTATATTTATTACTTTTCCCAGCAATGACAAAATGCAAATTAGTGGTCCTCGGTAAATAATATACTAATAATTACAGAAAATAGTATGAAATAAAGCATTTTTTCTAATTTGTCGCCATTTTGATGCTTTAATAGGCATATTAACGAGCGCAACGTCATCAAGTGCGATGTCATCATAATAGTCATTATTTGACAGAACATTTTACGAAAATTTTCAGGTTGGCAGGAAGCAAATTCCGTATTTTGCCAATTTCTCAAATTTCAGGGTGCATTCATGCAAGATTACCTTCATTATCATTCATACTCGTGTTTTTTAACAGAATTTGAAGAAAACAATATTTTTAAATAAATTTTTCACTTAAAATTGTTACAAAAATCCCTAAATTGATTAAAATAACAATTTTTGTTTAAAAACGGCCATAAGGAGGCAAATTACAAAAAATAGTATAGAGAACTCGTTTCATAAGACCTTGAAGCACTTATCTTTCAAAAAACTCGTTTTTGAAACTGAATTCGTGCTTCAAGACTGGTCTTATGAAACTTGTTTTTTAATATACTATTAAAGAAACTTCCATTAGTCTTCGAGTTTTGTATTTTGCATTCTTCTTTAAATTAAATCAACCTACGTTGAAATTTTTTTTGACGAAAAGCAGTTTCTCATATGCTATTTTCGCAAATGTACTTAAATAAATACAGCTAAACAAATTAGTAGGTAAAAAAATAATTACATTACGTATATAAATAGTACATTACGTTTTTTCCGAAACAGTAATTCCTTAAATTAAATAAAACCAACATTATACACATGCACACTTTGTGAACTATTTCAGGCACATTAGAGGCCATTTCCATGACCATTTCACAATAGCGTATGAGTACGGAAAAGTACTACTTTACGGACAATTTTGACAGCTGGGAACGCCAAACTTTCACCACACTCGGTACTGTATTCTTTCATATGCAACTTGACAAAATAATTACTCTAATATGAAAATAAGCCTCTCCAACTGTAAAAATGTAAATAAATTGATCTAACGGGATCCAACAAAAAAAATGTAAATTCAGGTCTTCCTGCAGCAAAAAAAACGTTCTCTGCTCAACTTGACTATATTCGAAATCAATAAAACCCACGAAGTTAAACTTGCAAGATACCATTTGAATAATTTATAACAAAACAATCTATTCCACTGCGACGCAGAAAATGAGCTCCAAAGTAAAAAAAATTCCAGACGTCGGGTCATGAAAGTGCAAGCTTCCAATCTTGTGCACTTCCAATTCTCGCCTCTCGAGAGCGTCAACTCCGCCAGGTTCAAACGTCAAAAGCCGACATACCCCCCAACGTGCGAAACGCGATCAATTCGTATCCGAAGACCAAAATGTATGTACATGTTATGCGCTGAACCAAATTGAATGTATGTTGTACTCACCGTTGGAACAGCAGCAATGGTGGCGGACACGCCTCCGCGACACCTGCAATTAATCAA
The DNA here is from genome assembly GCA_939628115.1 of Tribolium freemani. Classification (NCBI taxonomy): domain Eukaryota; kingdom Metazoa; phylum Arthropoda; class Insecta; order Coleoptera; family Tenebrionidae; genus Tribolium; species Tribolium freemani. The sequence continues at coordinate 8,258,261 of OW626785.1, read as the reverse complement.
ACGTCAAGCTTTATGAATATACAACAAAACGGGGGTGAATGTGCAGTATTCATGATGGCCGAGAGGCCGCCTCGACTTGCCCTTTCGCAAGAACCTTTTCGCACCTCGTAAAAATGCCGTGGAGGCTAATCAAACACGATGAATCATTAATGAGGGTGCCGACGTCGTTCTGGTCTGCCGACGCGAACCGACATAAACTGACGGCCTAATTTCGCACAGCGTCCCCTCAAAATTGAACGCTGATCCCCAACTGAACCATCGTCAATATGCCTCCAATACCAGATAATTAGTGAAAGTCCCCAATTATGCATCTATTCCGACTCTCACAATCAATACACAATCTCAAATTCCGTGGGATCAACCCAAAGGGCACCGTCAGCACCCAACTATCCTCTAAGCTAAGAGTGGGCAACTTCATCAGCGGGCCGATGATTTTCATAACATAAGAAGATTTAACAAAAAATAGTAGTTTATTAGACATAGTGAGTGTTTTTGAAACGAGTGCGGAGCACGAGTTTCAGAAACGAATCACGAGCAGATACTGCCAACTTTTCTCTACGTAAATAATATAACGTTTTCTCTTCTAGGTACATTGATAAATTTTTGTTAAATTTTTTCACCGATAGAATAAAAAAATCATTAATAGTAAAAAAAACACCAAATGGCCACTTTATTCTATGGAGTAAGATAAAAAAATAACTAAGGGTGAATTTTACAATCATCAGATAAACTCCGGATAAGTTATTTGTGGTATAATTACTATAGTTACACTTGTTACAACAATGTATTTTTCAAAATTTATCCCCTGGATAAAGTTATTTGACGATTGTAAAAGTGGCCCTAAATCAAATAATCTACCATACTAGATAACCACTTGTAGAATAAAAGTGTACTACTTCTACTCATATCTATGGAATAAGCAACAACATTATTAATACCTATAAGAGAATAGTAGATTATACAAAGCGATCAAAAAGTCCTTCTATCAAGTAAGCATAGAAATTAAAGGACGTGTGTCCGCGGAACTAAAGCCTAATGTCATAGGAAAAATGTCAAAAAAATTAAGCAAATTAAATTATTGTTGAAATATAGTTTTTCCCCATAGACACCATTTACAGGTCGTATAGCGTTCGGGTGTTATTTGTGTGACGGACTCACGGCATCTAACAGTTTACGTTTGAGGTAATTTCAGTTTAAATTTTGACAGAAGGCTGAACTAATACACGACACGGACACACGTTCTCAAGTAATACACCTACTTGATAGAAGGACTTTGTGATCGCTTTGTATTATAAGTGATAGAAATGCATCATTATGTGCGAGTGAGAATTTTCACCCACGAGTGCGCTTGCGCTCGAGTGGGACACTTCTCAGGAGCTTTATAATGGCATTTCGATCACGTGTGATATACGATATTTTATCTTATCTTATCTTATTTTATCTTATACCATTGTACATTATACCATTGATTTCGGTGAGAAAAATCAAATTTCTCTCACAAGAAAGATAAAGCTGTCAGATTTAGCTTTATCTCTCTTGTGAGAGAAATTTGATTTGTCTCACCGAAAACAATGGTATAATGTACCTAAACTGCACCTGTAAGATAAAACATATTTTTTATTTTGGTGCAACGTGAAAGACTAAAATAATAATGCTAATATACACGTAATCCAAGCCAATGAACAGCTGAGTGGCTAGACAATACCTAGTAATAATTTCTTTGCGAAATTATGTTAAATTACAACTATTAGAACCAATATGGCATTTTAAGATCTAATAAGAAAAAAATGGAGTTAGCGAAATTTCTGTGCATTTTGTGGAACTGGAACTAGTTCATCGCACTTTTTTTAGAAATTATCGAATCCTCGTGTCGAATCTTATTCGTGATGAGTATTTATCATTATGAAAACCTTTATTTCATACGTTATAGAATATGAATAGAGTATGATGTCGACATTCAAAAAACTAAATATTACGATACTTTATTTAGAATATTTTTAAACATTTCCGGATTAAAGGAAAGGTTATTTTTCTTTTTTCAGCAACTAAATTATCTATTATTTCCAACTATTAAAAATAGCCTTTTAGTTTATTTCCATTTTTTGTGTAAGATTAGAAAGTAAATTAATTGTTTATTTTAATTTTTGTCTGGTACTTTGTGCATTTATAAAGAGAACGGGCGAGATGTGGCCCGCGGGCTGGCTTTTGCCCACACTTGCCTGGCTGGACATTAGATGCAATAACAGTTGACGGCTGTGGCGAAATAAAACCGCTCAAAAATTTCACTCTCGCAATTTCGAGGAAACACATCATAAAAGCAAAAACCCTTCTCCCAGTTGGACCATTAGCACGAAAACGCGACAATATTCCTATCTTTATTATAAATTTTTATAACCAGGGATGTATGTTTTAGCGCTTTAATAGGCAGTTTTTTAACGTGCGTGGCAGGTTGTAAATGTAGCAATTAAGGCTTCGGGGGCGTCTGTAAAGTATAATTTTTATTTTTTTTACGTACGACAGGAGAATTAGGGAGTACCGAGTCTGCTGTTAACCCATTATAAGTTGGCATGACGCGGCATCCAATTCGGAGTAAGCCACCCGAACAAGCGGTCTGAGCCGTGCGAAACCCACAGCTGACGCCCGGAGGAACCAGTGAATTTTATAGGCCATCCAGGATATAGGACATGACAGGCCGGTCGAATGGAATTTACACCGTTGAGGAATTACACACGATCTGAGGCAGATTTTGCACTGTATGCGTTTTTCGCTCGTACGTTTTTATTATTGACGAAATTGCACAAACGAGGGATCAAAGAATCACACAGAGATCGCAATTTTACACACTGTGTGAATGCGCCTCTGGTGTGACAGATTTGTTGGCTTTATGGCCGACGAGCGCACTGGACATTGCATGGCTTGCATAACTATGAGAAAAGAACAACAAAATAGATGCGTAAATTTTCCTAAACGTTTTCTTGTTGACAGAAATAACGCTCTAAACTTGTACCAGATCAAATAAATGCCTTTCACCTTTTTTTTTTAACTCCAACATTAGATAAATCACCATCAGTTGGTCCTGTAAGAAACGAAGAATTTTATCGACAATATAAATCACAACAACCGTGCCAAATAAAAAGGTAAGTGAAAACAGTAAAGATAGGTTTAAAAGAAAAAGAAACTTTACTTCTCGCTCGGTAATTGTTCTGGGTTTATAGAACCGCAAATAATAAAGTTGATATAACACTAAAAAAATAAAAACTGTAAAAAATAAAATTGGTTCAAGAGTTCAAACGCTTTATTTAAGATCTTTCAAAGTATGAAATATAAACTTTATAATCAAAAATAAATGTTTACTCATACAGCAAACAGCAACAGTAGGCAAACTTCATCAAGTTCTTAATAAAGAAGACACCTTATTTTTAAGTATAGATTATTTTTGTGACGTTTCGTACAGACCATGAAACACAAATAACTAAAAAGCGAATACATTTTAAGTAATATCTCTTTAAATATGGTTTTAGCACCTTAATTTGGAGGAATATCCAAAGAGTAATAAGTAATACACTCGAATCTTCGCCACTTTGTTTGTCGGTCTTGAAATGGTTGATATTTCAACTACGTTGAAAATGGTGTTTTAGGACAAAAGACGAAAACAAAAATATTAAATTCGTCGCGACGTTACGATACTTTATTGAATCATCTTCAGGCAAGGAATTTTTGTTTGTTACACTTGTGTGGCATGCCATGAATGAAAAAAAATTACATTTGAAATTTTTAATAATAACTTCCACGTATACGGTTTCATGTGCATAGTCCATGGCATAGACCTATTTTTGGTTATACAGATAAAAAAACTTCTTGAAATCCGAAGTAATTTCATAGAAACTTACAAGTCTTCCAACTAAATAAACCATGTCGATTATATTCCCTCTTCGAAATCCATATAATCCAATATACTTGATCACGCGACGTGTGTCTCCCTACTTTTCTCATCTCTTTTACTCCGTAACAAATTCGGTAATTTTTTCAAGTTTCTCCGTCGTAATTTTCCTTCAGCTTCCTCTATTTACACGTATTTCACGAACACCAACTAAGACTTGTTGAAAACTCCGACTTCTCTCAAACGTAAACTTTACAACTTTCCGCACAGTTATATCTGCATATACTGCCTTCAAGATCGTAAAATATATTTCCAGCGACTTATTCGACAACATGCTAAAACTAGTTCGTTTTGCGTTGATTAAAGGACTTTACTTTTCGCTGCAAAGACATTGATCCACAGCAATATGCCAGAATCATTCCAACAAATATTCAATCATTGATTAGGCTTTAGCGAAGCTGAAGCCAAGTTTTGAAACTTAAACAGGTCCCCACATTCGAAACATCGAAATCGAGGAGCTTTCATTATTTAGATCTCGAAGAAATATACGTTATTCTAAAGAAGCTAATCTGGCTCCTGTTTTTCGTTAACATTTTCTCTTCCTCAACAAGAAATTTATAGATTCGCCAGGCAAACTTAACGAGAAGTTTGCGTATACGTGTGACTGGATAATGAAAGACAAGCAAACAAAGAAATGGCAGTTTTGTGTACTCAACAATCTAAGATGTGTATAGTGTATTGTTAAGCCAGTCCCAATTAATTATTTCGATGTGATCCGGTTCATATTAAACGTTCGATTTAACCAGGCACGTGTGTAAACACGATAATATCCCTATTCACCCTTCAAGAGTCTCCGATTACACGCAGATACTCTCAATATGAAGATATTTAAGCGAAATATTCTCTAGGCGAAAATTGAAGTCATCTGGCAACACGTGTTTTCCTCGCCTCCGTCACACATGTCTGACATTTAAACGAGCAGATTTTGCAAGTGTTAAAAAAGTTTTTCCCCGCTTTCCAAGTACATGTCCATATAAGAGAAACGTTTTATTTATGTTGACAGGATTCAGAGATGTAACTCTTGTTACGCTTTCCTTTCTTACGCCCACGCCGTATTGTGTATTATATGTGCTGGAAGTGGTCACACCTGTGCCACAACCGATGCGTTTGATGACTCGACTTTATCGCAAAGAGGGTGTTGTCGCCCCCTGACCGTCCGATCGAACAGATTGCCCTTATCCAGGAAAATCATGTCGGAATCGAGTCGCATCATGGCACATTGTTCAGTTAATTAAATGTTACAGAGAAACGGCACGAAAGAAGGGTGGAATTCGTCAAAATTAGACAAACTTCATCTTCGGATGCTCCCAATTGCGGTCTCTTGTCGAGATCCGGGTGAGGCTTGGCTAATCCGGAAACACAGAAGTTTTCCTCCAAATATTGATTATTGTCAGCGATCTCGTTGCTATACTTCCTCGATTTCCTAATAAAATCAACTTTTCAATATGCCGACCGCAAATTTAAATTTGTTCGGACGAGTCTAACACGACATTTTCGACATCCACTATGTTTATATTGGAAATTCCTATCTGGAGTAATTTAAAGGAAAAGTATCGATTCGATGGCACGAGCTTGACACGAAACGACGGAAACGAGCTTTCAACTGAGGATCAACGCGGAGGTCCCAGATTTCGCGGACTATGCCGTAATTCATTCAGTCGATAATGATCGTGTCTTTGAACTAAGCCTTAAAAAAACTACACCGAACGAAAAAAGACATAAATAAAAGAAAGCAGATTGCTGTCCGCAGTATAATCCAAATCTACAGAAGATAAAGATCAAAGAAATAGCAGTAAAGTACATATTGAAAGGATGGTAAATGATTGACAATAATGATAAACCAGGTAATAAAATTCAACCAAAGATAATCACTATAACACGAAATGGTGGGTCCATAACGACCCTTAATCACTAGTCATCATCTGAAACACCTAATGTCGTTTTTATGACAAAGAAAAATAGAAAAGCCTATTACGGTCCAGTATACCATCAGATTTTATTAGTTATGTTATGTTCAATGACGAACCTGCTGTTTCATCTACCTTGTTAGAAATATTATTAGGGTGTTTTTGATGTGAGACTAGATTTTCAAATACAGATTCTATTCTTGGATAAATAATAAAAGTGTACCTATATCAGTAATAAAAGAATTTCTTTTTCCTCTTTCAAGAAACTTATTCTTTAAAAATTCAACATGAAAGCACGACCACAAACTTTCGAACAGAATACACAATGGCAGTAGTAAAGTCTCTCAAAGTGTAATAGTTTTAGCAAATAATAAATACGCTTTGAAATTTGCAGGAAGCTGCAGAAAGCCACCACAAACAACTAATTTTAGTCCGTTTAAGTTGTTTAGCATGATTCATGACTTACCAATTTGCTCTTTAAGCTCTCTGTGCGATCTGAACATTACTATCCAGTAATGGAAAATTTTGCACTACTATAGTAGAATTCGCTGTCTCTGTCAAATAGGCACCCTAATTTTAAGCAAAAAAATTAAAAAAATTAATTTTTGTGAAAACCAAGTAATACTTAATACGTAAAAAAAGCTGTCGAATTCGCTGGAAATGCCTGTGCAGCCGGAATAGCCAGAAACGTTACCCGGAGCGGTTCTGGGTTTGCACGAGAAGATTATAGATAATTCAAAGCGGATTTTGATTATTTTTTTATTTTTGCTCTGTCTTATAGTTTCCGAGAAAAACGCAAAAAAGCTATGAAAAAGTTCCGGAGTTTTTGCTCGATAAATGTTCCGGGTACCGGAAATCGACAAAAATCTCGACAAAAATTGGAAAAATCAAAATTTTAAAAATCGAACCTATTAACTTTTTTTCTACTTTTAACAACTTCAGATGATTGTAAAAGCATACAAAAGTCCATAAAACTTAAACTTTTAAGTTTAAGAAAATTTTTTTTTATATTTTTGTGAAGGTAAGTGCCTTGCCTATAAAAATTTTAGGCAAAAAATTTCAAAATTTTAAATCTTCTGAAAAACCGATATAATATGTAAAATGAGCCGTAAAATTCACTGGAACAAACCGTTTTGCTCTACGACTTCTAGTTTTTTAGTACTCGGAACCGTTGCCCAGAACGGCTTCGGGTTTTGAGGAGAAAATAGATAATTTTAAGCGCTATCAGATGCTTTTTTCATTGTATAAAAAGCTCTACAAAAGTGCATAGGTTTCAAGGCGATATCTCGAAAAAAAAAACATTTTCAAACGTCGATTACAGCGAAACTAAAACAGCTAGGAGAAAACACTTTTTTCCGTCGTAAAGAGCACATCAAAATCTATCAGATAGAATGTGAAACTATTTTGGTCCAAGCCTATGTAAAATGATCCAGAGAATCGATTGGCGTCGAGAAAATCTCCACAATAAAAAATAGTTTTTAAGTTATAATTTTTTTTTATTTTACCTATCTTTGGTTTTAGTATTTACAATTTTCTCGAAAACTATTAGTCGGAGAAAAATATTTTTTTAAAAAGATAGACAATTAAAAAAGCTTTTCAACAATAATAAACTTCATGGGGTTATCTCTAATAGTTCCGGAGTTATTGCTCTATAAATGTTCCGGGTACCGAAAATTGACAAAATTTCGACAAAAATCAAAAAGTCCTTATAATGCTGTAAAAAGTAATAGATGCATAGGAAATACGTAAATAAACTAAAATGCTTCTGTAGTCGGAACAGTTGCCCGGAGCGGCTCCGGTTTTCACGAGAAGATAGATAACAAATTTTTCACTTTTTTAATTTTCTCAATTTAGGCAAAACTATTCCACTCTGGTTTTTAAAATTCAAATTCACAAATTTCGAAATTCAATAAGGAGCCGCTATAGCCATAACAACTTTACACAGAGCAGAGATTGATTGCTTTCGAAATGTTTACATTTGCTTGCAATCAACTGCAGTGAAATATGGCATAAATCTAGACAGGATGAGCATCATCGCTGAATACTGTATCACATCAATGCAGAGGCGTTAAAATACTACCAATATTCCAAACCCCACTTATCAAAGCGCTTGTGAAAAAAATGACCATACAGATATTGTTTGCCGACACTGATGTTGGTTGGAAAAATGATCCGTTTTTTGTGCCAATGTATACAGCCAAAAATGTTTTTATGCTCAAATGCAACAACTGCCTTTCAGTCGATTAGGACTTTTTATTGAAACAGCGAAAAACTAAATTTAAATCTGTTTTCGTTTTGCCAACAAGGCACAAAATAATTTTATGTATATAAGCTATCGATTAAATGTGCCGAATTTCGGATAACAAACGAATATGTACGTGTCGGTCTACACGGTCGCACTAATTCAGAGCACAATCGAATTGATTGAATATTTACAAAACCGTAAACATCCCACGATTCAAATAGGGTCTGATTAAATTTAGTCTGTTGTTGCTCAGGAGCAGACACATCTCATTAGAGCAAGCACCCAATTAATAGTTAACGGAACGTCACACACATAAGGGATATGGCAGTGTAGACAGCCCGGTTTAATTTCACCATCCACCAAATAGAATATAATTATTGAACTTAAGCGTCGCTTTAATGTCAAGAGGATTTAAAATTATCCTGTCACAGGCGATAATTACAACCTAGAGATCGTCTCGTCTTAATTTTTTCCACGTCTCGTTTAAAAATTAATGAATAGGATTGATGGGCGCCCACATCGGGATCATTCCTTCTAACGTCATTAAATTCCCATAAAAGATTCGAAACACGAAACACGTTGCGAAATCTAATAACTCGGAGCACTTCCACAACATTTATCCGACCTAAAAATTCATCGTCATTGTTCTCCCCCGTAATTGACGACGACTAGAACCGAAACAAAAATTTTCGATAACAGTGACAGTTTGACGTGCGGACAAATCACTGCTTTCACCGGACCAACCCCAATTAAATGCAAAGCCGACACGAGCAAAGGGTGCTTTTTACTCACGAAATGTCCCGGTGTGTGGGTTGGGCTAGAATAGCAATTATGATGGACCATTGTCAGTTAATTCTGTATTATGAAGTTGTCTAATAACTACTGGTAAAACATCTTTGACAGTTTTTTTTTAAACCGAATTAGAGGTTTAGCTGAATCAAAACAGATTGTAGCTGTTTAAAGCTGCCACGCTCTATATTTAATTGTTTAATTTAACTAACCAAATTAAGCACACGGCTTCATTCGAGAACTGTCAGATGGTAATTAGTTGGCCGTGTTAAAACTTAGTCTCAGCTCGAAATTATTTTATCTGAATTCATTGCCCTCATCTTCGGGAGACGACATCTTTATTGCTTTACGCTCTTATCGCAACTGCACATTATCCCATCAAAAATACATCGCAGTAAACCATGATGACAATGTAGACTCTTTGAGCTATAATTCATATAAATACAAACAGACAGTAGTTACTGTTATTGTACGATTTTTGATAATAATCTATATTCATTAATATTCATACCTCAAATATAAAACATAGGTCTTGAAAAAAAAAGACATTCATCAATAAATAAAAATGGAATTAACTTGGCAAGATTGAAGAACGTATATAAAGTGTCCGTACGAGAAAATCACTATTGTGATTCTTGTCATTAAGTAAAGTTTAAATCATATTTTTTAATCAAATAAAAACTTAAAAATTTCATAGTCAAATTACCTACATTGATTTATAAGAGACAAATCAAAACAATCTGTAAGAACCAAAATGTAATTTCATCGCTGCCATGTCGCTTCGAAAAAATTATAGCCAACAATGGCTATCCTTTTAATTATTATCAAGTTAAAACGTTTAGAATCATGTAAATTGTAAAACCCTTCAACCACATATACAGAGTGCCCGTTTTTCGAGCTCCACCATGGGAATCTCAGTTATTGTAAGAGATACGAGGTCGGTTATTAAATTAGGGCAAAGTTGCGCATTTTTATGATGAATAATTATCTGAAAGAAAATTTGATGTGTCATTTTTAGTTTTTGAATTATTGAGAAAAATCAAAATTTTGAAATTTTCGTTTTTATTTTTTTAAGTGAATACCAAAAGAACCAAACCTTTTTAAGTAGGACATTTTTCAGGCACTTTTTTAGAAGAAATCTAAATTTGTCATTGCTTTTTCCATGGCGTTCTTGATGTCAGAGTTACAACACTCAACTTTGGTTTTTCTTATGGATGCCACATTTGACATTTGAATTTTTGAAAATTCTATTTATTCCTGTTTACAATGATTTATCACATGATATGATCAAATCTTATATGCGGGTTAAAATTTAAAAAAAAGCGTTTTTGGAAAGAGTGCTTCGGAAAAAACGCCAAAAATGTTGTTTAACAAACTTAACAAACTAAATTTTGACAATTCTATTAAATATGCGAGCAGAATTTTTATAACTTTGTCTTGTTTTGTTTTGCGAAAAATGAAATTATAGCTTATCATGTCGTTTAGTTTTTAAATAAGGAAGCTTGAACCTTCCAGATCCAAATTTAATATATTTTTCATAGTTTTAATTGAAAATCCAAAATTTTTTCATGTTTTTTTTTAAACATTTAAAAATAATGTATTACACAAATAAACATATCAAATAAGAAAAAAATAAGCTTTTCAAAAATATCACAGCCGCCTATAATTCCTATTTAAAAAATACAACTTTATTATTACAGCTAAACTAATGATTAAAAAAAAATCGCTGATAACATTATCAGATTCTCTGTAAAAAAGGCACTTATAACGTTTTTGTTTCAAATGTGTATCTTTTATAATACGGAAGATAAGATTTTTTTAAGTTTTCGCTAAAATGTCAACTTTTGTTTATAAGTCGAAAACAAAAGATGATAGCGGGATGCGGTTTCGACCAAAGTTATTTTCTCAAAAAACGGACCCGAGAATGTGTCACTCGTTTTTCTCTAAACCTCTTAGTTTCGGAGATCCTCTATTCGGACATCCAAAATGCAGCACCCTGTACATAAGAGTGATTGTGGTACCAAAATAAGGAATACATTTGGTCAGATAATTAAAAGGATTAGACAGATTACCTACAAAATTAATTTCTTTTATATTCAAATAAGCCACTTCTATTTTCTTGAAACGCATTTACTCGTTTCAGATAGATTGCAGAAGATACACCTGATTATGATAAAAAGAAACAATCTGCTATTGATAACGTCCAGACATTGCTATGCATATTCAGTAAACAAACAACTGTTGTTAACTATATTTGTATACGTAGGATTTCGCAAACGAAGCTTCTTTTGCGAAATCCTACGTATACAAATATAGTTAAACTGGGTAATTAATTTACAAATCAATTTACTTTCAAAAAATAGTATATTATTTACCGAGTTTGAGTGTAAATCGGACGCTTTATTGCAGAGTGGATTTTTAAACGTCGAGTCATAACGAGAGGTTTATCATCCACGAGGTGAAATAAATGAACCGATTTACACGAAAGCGAGGTCAATACAACATTTTATTCTTCGAATTAGACTCAACAAGGCTTAAAATTGCTTTAAATCTGTTAAAAATAATCTGACGTTTCGTATTGAGAAATGCCAAACAGTTGTCAAAACTTCCTTACACAGGAGAAAAACCGTAAATTTTGACAGTGTTGAAGAATAAAAAATAAAAATATATAAAAAAATGTTTTTTAAAAAAAGCTTTTATTTAAAAGATGCACTAAAAAGTAAAAAATAATGTATTTCAATCACAGGAGAATATTTTTTCTTACAGGTTAAAATACTAAAATTTATAAAAGCTTTGGGAGTTGTCAACTGAACAAAGTAATGCTGTAATGCCGCAGTTTTATAACTCCCAAAGCTTTTATAAATTTTAGAATTTTAACCTGTAAGAAAAAATATTCTCCTGTGATTGAAATACATTATTTTTACTTTTTAGTGCATCTTTTAAATAAAAGCTTTATTTTAAAAACATTTTTTATACAGGGTTATTCAGTATAAATGACGACCCTGGCACATATTAAGGTGCAACCCAAAATGCATCTTTCACTTGTGCCTGGATTCATGTTTAAATTAATATATAACGATGAATCCAAGTTTGCTAACAAAAGTTTCAGTTGGTGACAACGTGACAGTCTTTGACACATTTTACAGCTCTTTAAAAAAATGCCTCGGTATTCATTCAGTAATAACGAAAAGACTGATATGCTCTTAATTTATGGGGAATGTCGTAAAAATGCTGTTGCCGCAGTTAATCTATACGCACAGCGTTACCCAGGTCGGAGGACACCAACGGACAAAATTTTTAAACGATTAGAGATGTGTCTACGGTTTAATTGGCCTTCAGATAAACGCAGAGGGGTACGAAGAGCCACAGACATTGATCATGAAATGGAAGTTTTGGAAATGGTCACAGAAAATCCCCATGTAGGACAGAAAAGCATCGCAAGACAGGTGGGAATTAGCCAATCTTCCGTTTCACGAATATTGAAAACAAACAAGTTTCAACCATATCACATGCAAACTGTTCAAGAATTGCGCGTTACAGATTTTCCAAAAAGGCTAAGATTTTGTGAATTTGTTAGAGAGCAACTAGTGGAATACCGTCATTTTGTCAGAAACGTTCTTTTTAGTGATGAAGCAAAATTCAGCAATAATGGCAACGTTAATAAACATAATTTACACTACTATGCTCAAGAAAATCCAAAATGGTTACGAGAAAAACATTTTCAAAGGGTAATCTCTATTAATGTATGGTGCGGCATACTAGGAAATAGAATTATTGGTCCGTATTTCTATGAGGAAAATTTAAATGGGGAACGTTATTTAAATTTTTTGATAAATTATTTGGAACCACAATTAGAAAATCTACCGCTTGAAATTTGGAGAAACCTATGGTTTCAGCACGATGGAGCTCCGCCTCATAATCATAGAATAGTGAGACGTTGGCTGAACGATGCATTTGGTGACAAGTGTATCGGAAGGGGCTCTATTAATGCCTGGCCTGCTCGTAGCCCTGATTTAACACCGTTAGATTACTTTCTATGGGGAGCTGTGAAAGAGCAAGTTTATGCAACACCGTTTGATGATATGATCGAGTTATAACACAGAATAACACAGGAGTGCATATCAATTGGCCCAGAGGTTCTGGCACGTGTTCGAAATTCATTTTTACATAGGATCGAAGCTTGCGAACAAAGTAATGGTAGTCACATTGAACATCTTTTGTAAACATTTATTAAGTTATATTCTTACTGTTTTCGTTATTATACTTTTGTTATAAAGTGTTTTACTTTTATTTTTCAAGATTTAATATAATTGTTATTATTTCTCTTGACGTTACTTGACAATTTGTCAAATCGCAAAGGGCGCAAACTTGGATTCACCGTTTTTCATTAATTTGAACATGGATCCAGGCACAAGTGAAAGATGTATTTTGGGTTGCACCTTAATATGTGCCAGGGTCGTCATTTATACTGAATAACCCTGTATATTTTTATGTTTTGCTTTTTAGTCTTTATTAATTGCATAATAGCTGTTTCAAAACTATAAAAACGACAACGTCGCATTTTACCGAATTATTTTTTTAAATAAGATTGATACAGTTGTAAAATAGTTATTAATGATTAGGTCTCTCATTGAAAGTATACATTACATTAGCTATTATTTTTTTGAAGTGCATGAATAATTTATAACAGCTAATTTTGAGAGAAAATGCGACGTTGGCGTTTTTATAGTTTTGAAGCGGCTAATAAATTTATTGTTATTACACTGTGCATCTGCCGTGACGTCCAAATGACCAACATACCATCTATGTCGGTATATGTTACGGTATGTACAAATCGAGAACCCCTTTGTGAACATAACCTAAAATTTTAAAACCAAATTTAACACCTTCAGGGGGTAATTAACTATATAGAATTGCATTGTCACGCAGATTACGTAAGCATGTTAAATTTTATTTCATTGCGACTACAGGAACCCTCTCAAATTTACAAATCGAGAACCCCTTTGTAAACACAATCTAAAACTTCAAAACCCCATTTAACCCCTTAAGGGGTTATTTAACTACATGGGATTGCATTGTCACGCAGATTATGTAAGTATGCCAAATTTCACTTCAGTGGGACAACAGGAACCCTTTCAAATTATTTTTATTTGTAAATAGTGTGTACCTACCTACAACATACAAAAGATCGAAAATGCAATCACAACATAATAAACTATTATCTAGCTAGCTGAGGGTGATATAGTTCAATTATTGTTTTATGGACTACTGGATGATAGTATCACGGAAACACCACAGTATATGATTAGATTTCATAAAAACAATGTATTCGATCTGCGATAAGTGTTCGATCAGAAAAATCAATTACGACTTGGAAGACTCGTTTACTGATTTATTACAAATGGCTTAAATAGTTCGGTCTCTCCACCAACGCAACAAATTCCAAGTTATTGCTCAACAGCATAAAAAGTGTTGGTGCGTCCATTAGCAGTGTACAAGAAATGCAACTCCCACAATAATTATACTGGGATTTTTTTCCATGTACAGATTTTATTAAAAGGAGTTCAACCACCTACACAAATAACAAACAATAGAATATAGGTTATAAACAATTCACATGTCCTCGACAACAACAAATAAAAATACATAACCAACAAAACATGGTTAACTTACGGTTTTTCTGTGAGAAATAGGATATCTCCACTTGTCCGCACCTTGGTCCCTAAAGGGAACACACGCAAAACCGACACATAACTAACTATTAAATAAAAACCGGTGAAATTTTTACAAAATTAGAAAAAACCTGTACACAGTCTGACATCGTCAAAGCTCCAAAGACACGGGCGGCCATGCCATATGCGTCGATTTCAGTGTGAGCGCCCTCTAACGCTTGCATATCGTAATCAAAAGAAGAGAAGGTTTGGAACACAGATAACGATAATAAAATTGAATTTATAGCCGAATTTAAAATTTAAGAATGTAATCTACTTTAAGTGTATTCAAGTTTTAATTGGCTATCAGATAACTTTAAATTTAAAGCAGCATAAAAACGCGTAAATCAATATTAAGTACCGATGTAACCGAAAAGTTACCATAGGTAACTAAATAAATTAAACTCGTAAACATGTACAGAGTGATTCAAATTGTATTGAGTATTCCTGAAAATTTTTTTCAGAAAAGTCAGCCACAATATTTTCAACAACAAATAAGTAATTACTAATTAGAAAATATAAAACAGATACGCCCAATAAAACAAAAAATACTCATAGGTGACCAAACTATAATAATGATTAGGTAAGTAAATAGTAGTCGCCCTTTTCCTCATATTAGTAAATTCATGCCTATTGTTTTCAAACGTCAATAGTTCCAGTATGTAGGCACAAAGTTTTCTCATCAAACATCCTCCTGACATCACAGAGTATTGTTTGTCGAATTTAAAATTGTTATTAAACCCAGTTTTTATTTATTGAAAAATACTTGCAGCGGACATCAGAAATACAAAAAGCGCTCACTACCTGCTCTGAGTTTTATATATCTTCTTTAATTTAAAGGAAAAAGTCAGTCTTACGTGAACTTTAATTTTAATAAATCTTTGTTCCAAGTTCAAAGTTTCAACATAAGTTATAATTTTATTAATCTAATTTATCGCAAACGTGTGAGTAGTTGAAAGAACTCACACCTAGCTGTAATTATCTAGTACCTAAATGTAATCCTGAAATTTAATTTGCCACTATAGTTTCATTTATGAAACTACCGTTTTG
Source organism: Tribolium freemani (assembly GCA_939628115.1). Classification (NCBI taxonomy): domain Eukaryota; kingdom Metazoa; phylum Arthropoda; class Insecta; order Coleoptera; family Tenebrionidae; genus Tribolium; species Tribolium freemani. The sequence continues at coordinate 8,242,619 of OW626785.1, read as the reverse complement.
CTTCTCCCTTAATTTATTCTATTTTTTTTGTGCATAAAGTTGTCTTATTTTTACTCTCTGAAAATTATAAATAAATTATACTCCAAATGTAATAAACTGGTGAACGAATGGCCAAATAATTGGCCGAAAAGTGTAGCGCTTTAATAAAAATTTGAAAGAAAAAAACAATTTTATTTTTTCCAATTACATAACTACTATCTCTCACAAGAATAAATTTAAAAAATTTTTAAACATTGATTCTTATATTTGAATTACGCAATTTCTGCTATTAAAATTCTTTTATTATAAATAAATAAATAATTTTTGCAAAACCCAAAACAAAAATAATAACAATTAATATTCTTTTTTAAATATATTTATAAAAGGTATGCTTTGTGATTTGTAAATTCGTAGGACTATATAGTTTTGAGCAAAAAATAAAGTTTTTATGTGACGTTCAAACCCATTTTAGCAAAATAAATAAATGAAACAACAGAACCAAACGGTTCCACGGACAGTCCACCACCCACATGCCATAGCCAAGCATCTATTATTGAATAAAGATAGAACGTCATTTATTGGGTACATGTAGCGAATAAAATTTCTTAAACGAAATCAAGATGAACGTGATTTAATTAATTCTAAGAATATTGCAGGATCTTCTTCCAGAAAGGAGATTACTTGAGGTACTTCTTCTGTAACTCATATTTTTTAAAACATTGGAAACATTAATAATACATCAGATTTAATAAGCTTTTCCATTTACGTTATTTATGTTTTTTCAAGATCGATTTATTTAAATAATATATTACGTAAGATAATTTTAGAATAATATTAATAAATCAGGTCGTACAAATTTCAAGATAAACTCGAATATTTATTAGCCCATCCAGAGATCAAACTGGTTAATAATTAAAACAATTAATATCATTTTCTTTTTGCTCGTACATTCGGTGTCGTTTCGAGCATCCTTGCGTTTCTTCAACGGAAATCAGCTCTGATAAAAATGTTAAGCCGATATCAAGCCCTCCATTATGCACCGAGCCGATGTCCTTAATCGGCTTAATCTCTCCGTACGAACTCTGGCGAATGAAATTTTGAAGACATTGCGACAAAGACTGTAATTGTAATCGTAGCTTATTTGACCGTGTCAATTGGTTTGGTGTTTCGGGTCGCGTTTTCTAATTGGAAAATTTGACATGGCATTAACGCCAAATCCAAGTAACACAATTAGAGTGAAGAAGTCGGACAGAATAAGTGCAGCGACGGTGTCTCTCGACACCGCAGCGTCTATTTTGAAACGTGACTTGATATGTAGCGGCAGAGAACATAGAACTAATTAAGACTCTTGACACTTGGAGACGTGTTGGAGTCCTCTCCCCCGACTGGAATCGATTCCAAGTGCCCTCCTTTGTGCGGCTATTGGCGGAATTCGAGAAAACCCACATCAGCTCAACGATTTTTTGCTTTTAATTAAACCGCCAGTTAAGGAGTTAGTTGTGAACTAGCCTCGTCGAGCTTTAAAATAGTAAAAAGCTCAAAGCTACTTACAATCGTCCAGAGTTTATAGAGCCTCGTAGAGAGGATTATCAGCTTTACATTTAATGGGGATTGAAAGCTCATTGCTGTTTTCATTTAAATACCAAATTTGTACCGGAAGTTCAGTGATTTTTTTCCTTGTATTGACCAAACACAACGAGACGTTAAAAAACGTCCAAGTCGATACAATGAATATTTCAAATGGACTTCAGGCCGAAAGGCTTTAAATCGCTTAAATATTTACAATCGCATTATCCTAGAAAACGTTGCAAGATATAAAAAGCACCCAACTATTAAATAAAACAGATAAATTTTCCACATGTTTGCTGCGGCTTGATTTCACCAAACGTAAAATTACAAATTTTGACACAATCGATAAAATACATCAACCAGACCGAACACTAGTGTAACGATTAATAGCGAAAAGCATAAAATGCTCGAACACAACAAATAATTTAATTTTCCGTTTGCTTTACTCCATTATTGACAATCACCAAATTGATATAATCCGCCTTTAAACTCGACCTAAGCCCAAAAATGCAATCAAGTTTTATGTTTTAAGACGGTAATCAAATAATTAAATTAATGAAGTGGAAAAATAATTACACGAACATTTGATTAAACCAAAGTTAATGATTAAAATCCTACACATAGCTTCTGACGCAAATAATGATCAAATTAATTTATTAAACCAATTAATTATTCTTCGAAAGCGGTAGAAATATTTTTGAAATATTCAATTAATTCTTGTGCAAGATACATCTGAGTGAGCTTCAAATTTGTCATGCCATTAAAAGTTTGAGAACGAGAGTGTGTATTTGGTGGAAATAATTTTAAACGTTCTTCCTTACAATGTTGTGATAACGATAACGTTCTTTTTATTGGCAAGAGAAATGAAATGAGCTATGCCACCATTCGCCATAAAACCCCCGATAGAAAAACGAGAAGAAGCATTCGCTCACTTTATCTGGGGTCACACTACACTTCCTTCATTACTCCTGGCAAGATTAATTGCAAATTGACCCATCCCGAAATGCTCGGCCGTAATTGAACTTATTTCAAAACCAACATTTCATTTTTGTGTTTGTTTGAAAGAGGCAAACAACAATATTTTGACTTATCCAACGAAAAGTGATTATTTATTTATGCAAAACAGTGCCTTTGAAGAGTGACTGTCCCGTTTATCTTTAAAATAAATTCGCGTGTCAAAAATACCGTCTCAAGATGGTAAAATATTAGAATGGTTGGCGTAGGCGCGTTCGCACCCCTATGAAGTGTTTGTATGGGTAATCCGGGTCGTTACCGGATAAGAGATGAAAAATTTTAAATATGGGGCTACCCTACATCTCTTCCGGTATTACCGACACCATTCATCACGTGAGGATTGGATTTATTGATTTTCCATCGTGTCCACACCGAGCAAAAATTATGCATAGGCTAGTGCCAACAAGATCCCAGTGAAAGTGCAAAATTTACAATAGCATATGTAATCCCCACGGCTCAAACGCACTATTACGTATTTATGTGTTTTAGGTCGATGTGCTCCCATTAAAATTATATTAAATCCCCAATTCATTTAATAAGAGCCACTTAAGCCAGGGCCATGCTGAGACTTAATCCGGTAATTTCGTACACCTTCCGCATTTATCACTCTGACAACGATAGCCCATTATTCTTTTTCCTAAATTGCTTGAGACACGTTCGGGGTGCATGTCTTCTAAATTGCATTTTTTCCTCCAGCGGAATTGCAATTGTAGAGAAATCTATCTCCTACACGGGGATTTATTAATCCGAAGGATTAATCGTCCAAAGGTAGGAACCCGGATACCTTACTTTTCCTACGTAGTCTCGCATTCTACATCAAGCGATATTTTATCCCTAAAGATTTGATTGGATTAAAAAAGCATAAACTTCTTAGCTAGACAACTTCCTAGAAGGATGCCTATCTCTGTAAAAAAATCGAAAAAACTTGATCTTTAACTTTAAGTTAAAAAACTTTACTGCCGGCTACGCTACTCAAACGCACGTTTAAATGTAATAAAAAAATTGCAGGTTTTTATGTTCATTTTAACAATTTTAAAGTAATAAAAACTCTTTCACAAAAAATACGGTTATATTAATTTGAAAACATGAGTGCTTTATGTAATAAAATTAGTTTTACTTTAAATCCACTCTTTTACAACTTTGAGTGAACCTTTTTCAAATTTAACTACGTGAGTGTAATATGATTTGTACGATTTGTATGTTTTTTAAGACGGATTTACAGAAAATTATTGTTATTAAAATGATCTGTAAATTAGCCCCTGCTCTGTAACTTTATAGCAGATTTATCTTTATAATTAATTGACAGTCTGTATTTTAGATTAACCTACGTTTTTAGCAGTTTGATCATTAATGACCTCCTCTAATTAAGTTTTTTGAATGATTTGATGTACAACAAATAAATTCATTTTAATTTATAAAATAGTTATTGTATTATACCCGTAAGTGTAACAGCTATTTTTAAATGAAATAGTAAGAAACCATAATATTTGGTGGATGCGCCGGGAGAGTTAATACCTGCTTGTCACAGAACAAGACAAATACATATTCGTACTCGTCAGCTGGTTATTTGGCCAATAATTTTTATTTATTAGTCAAATAAAAAATTGTTTCACTTATCCAGTTAGTTAGCTGAATACGATGTTTTTAGTAGTGACAGTACAAAAAGTGTTAAATTTGGGATTTGTGCGCGTTAATTTGTTAAGAAGAGTAATTCTATTGAGCTACAACGGCAAAAGAGAACGGTCAAGAGGAGTCTAGCTTTTTTGGAAGAAGCAAAGGAATTTTTGTAACTCTAAAATAAAAATGTCAAAAATGACAACCGAATAAAATTTAACTGCTCAATTTCGTCCAGTTTATCTGATGAATAAGTTCTAACTGAAATCGGTGAAACAGTAAGTGTCACATTTATTTAACAGTTAGCGTTATTGGATAGTTATCTTATTAAACTGACGTTAGTGAAACCGACCCTAAAGCTTTTATTGAAAAAATTTAATACGTATTTAAATAAGTAAGTTAAACTTTAATCCAGTTTCTATTTAGTTTCCCTTGACAGAAATTATTGCAATTGTATGCAATTATATGATTTGTAAGCTAGCCTTTATCGTTATTAAAAAAATAAATGCAAATAATGCATCAGTGTGTGTCAATAAAAAAAACTCTGCAAACTAATACTCCATTGTAATCGGATTTTAGCAATTTGTAGGACAAAAAAATGCAATTAAAAAGCTACAAACCTAAAAACAACGTAACTATACTCTATTTAGTTTGCTGTACATAGATAATTGCAAACTTTAAACTGTCAATCGCCCAATTATTCCTGATATTTGTCTGATCAGAAATTTAAAGGCACTTGTAATTCTAAAAAACAAACCGAAAAAATCAGTTTCTAGAAAATAAATTTTATTGTTTTCAAATTAATTTCTATAATTCCAGTTTAATTTTCGTAATTGCAAATTAATTTTAAATTTCTAAGTAATTCAACGTAACTTGGTATCATAATACTTTATTAAAATTTTAAAATATTTTTGATTAAATCGACTACTAACTTTTCTAATCGATATAATTGATACTTAGAACTGATGAGTAAGTACTCAAACTACTGTCAAAATAAGCTTAGTCTTACGTATTTTTCAAAGAAATAAAACAAAAATTATTGAGATAGGTTTGTAAAGTGAACCCTTTTTCGACTAAAAGAGAAAAAAAAGTAAAAATTTGTAGGACAGTAAATCTTGACAAACAAAAAAGGATTTAATCTAATAATCTACTTTAGAGATTATATGCTTTTATACAAAAATTATACGAGTATGTAAAAGCGACAATTAAAAAATTTATTACTTTCAATTTAACTCGACTTTTCAAATTTCCAAGTGCAAATATAATCCCTTAAAACATTAAACTGAAAGTATTGAATTTTTCTACAACCACGTACTTAATAAATTGTGGTGCATAGACCGTCCATGGCCATTAAAACGATTTGACCCGTCGGTTTTATTGACCTCTTGACGTAACTTTTTTTATACTTATTGGCACTTTGCAGCTTCAAATTCTGTATGAGCAATTCGGTCGAGTTTGAAACAGCAGACAACCAATACATTTCAAGATCGCCGATTCAATATGAGGCCACAAATATGAAAAAATATGGTACACCCGGCATGGCCTGTACATATTTCGTGTTTCCTCACTATCCCTGTCCCATAAATACAGATTGAAGTCGAGTACGTGCAACTGGCGACCACCTGTACACACCACAAAAAGAAAAATCTCCCCGTAATGACTCCACTGAACCTAACAAGTCGCAATGCTGTTGTAGCTACAAATCCATAGCGAAAGTGGCTGTTTCAGGAGACTGCTCCTCCTTTCTGGCCCCCGTTAATTAACAGGGAATATATCGGGCACGGCTTTAGCGCCAGGGCTGGACCGAGCTCTTGTTTTTCAAGCTCTTTAATGCCTATGGACTCAACAAGAATAAATACACATTTAGTATTTATGTAAGTAAATCTTAGTGCTGTGATATTTTTGTATTATCTTTTGTGCAATTTATGTCTGAGAAGAATTTGTGGTTGAAGTGAACTAGAACTCACTAGTCCGGCCCTGTTTCACGTCTGAATTTCGCAGTTATCGGATTTGAGTCGCGGTCGGGCAAATTTTACGAGTTGCACTCTCGTGATCGATATTGGAAATGTATCCAGAAATTTTCGCAATCGTAACCGCTGACATACTTAGTTACGTGCCAGAATTACGAATCACGCGAGCTGCAAGTGCTAGTCGATCCTGCTTTTATTTGATGATGGAGATCTTGCTCGGGTGCAGACGTGGCACGGAATTCGATTCGTGGATGCAACGAGGCCGGGAAAAAATGGAAAAGCTCGTTTAGACTACAGAATAAAACATAGCATTTTATTCGTGGGTACGCAGGGATGCGGGAGGGATAGAACGAATTTGCTACACCGGAGCGAAAAAACCAAATAAAAACCTGAACAAGAAGAAATAGGTCGAAACAATCAATAAACTGTCAAAAATGTTTTAAACTGGCACGTCCTTAAGCGCAACATTCTTTCCTTTTAAAATCACGGAAAAAAGATTCATGACTGTAATTATTTTAGCCAATCTCGGGAGGAATTTACCTAGCGTATATCATCAGAGCAGCAATAAGCCCATTTTTAAGAAAATTCAACGTTTTTTTTTAGATAAATCTCCGGCGCTCATTCGCATAAGATTACCTGCTCGAAATTGGAGTTGCTGGAAATTATTTCAAAAATTATTTAGAGTAACATGTCACGAGCTTCACTAATGACAAAATTTAAGTGATTATACTGCAACGACAAGATTATCCTTGACATTACCTTTACGGTTACGAGGCACTCATATTGATTATTATTGCCGGCAGGTAGCTAAGCGTAATGGTGGAGCGGAGATTTTACCTCCAAAATTAATTTTAAATGACCGTGAAACAATATGTCTGCTTTGCAGATTTTTAACGGCTTTTAGAGCAGCATATTTTCATCACTTTTTCAGTTTTGAGCAAATTTACAAAAGTCTTAATATTTTTATTTCAATTACGTTTCTATCTTAACGAAAAAATGCAAAACCTAAATCAATAATAAACAGTAAATTATTTATTCACTTATCTATTTCATGGTTAAACGTCGTATCACTCTAATCTCATATAAAAAATCTCATTTATACATAAAACATAACGTCAAAATATATTACAAATAATTTAATTTAGACTGAAATTAAGGTAAAATTTGTACTTTGTTAAAAAACTGAGTTATATAGATTAGTACAAATTTTATTAAGAATGTTCTTAAACAAGATTATAATTATTTAGCTTTAAAACTGTTTTAGCTTCTAATTATGTTTCTTGGAACAAAGAAAATCCTTTCTTTGATTAAATTTGTAACAGAGCCATTCCTTGACACTTCAAACGTAAGAGAAACGAAGGTACATTAAGTAAGGAGAGTATTATTGTCAAACTTATTTTAAACATTTGACGACACATCTTCGCAAAAATAAATAGTTAGATTACAAAGTTTTACATTAAAACAAATGTATGTTTCAATTAATAGAAAAGTACAAAAGCCCAATTATAGGTCGTACTGCAACTTCAGAATTAATTTAAAATTTGTAACTCAAATTTGTAAACTCAAAAACCCTTTACGCAAGAATATTTTTTTAACTCTGAACATAACGATTGTACAGGGTGAATTTGATAGTTTTTAAGGGGTGATAGTAGAGCTCAACAGAATAACTCAACTTGCCCTATCCGAATGTTTATATTTTCCGAGATATAGAGGGTTTTATTCGGCGAATAAATTTCAATTTATGGGGCAGCTTTAAACTTTATCATCAAAAATTGTAAACAATTATTATCTTTGAGGTTAATTCTTCAAAACCTATTAAATTCCTTTAAAGAAATTTTGTTAAAATTTGCAAAAACAGCCACACAAAAAACCGTCTTGACGTTAAAAAAATTATAAAAAATTTAAAAATTTTGCATCAATTTTTTTTGTCGAAGATACGAGTACCACTGAATTTCATTCTCTCACATGTCATCAACTATTAGCTATGCAAACTTAGGGATAACGTACTCAAAAGACATCAACTTCTTTTACATTGCATTTTTTTTGACGAAAATACCGACGCTAAAGTGGAGGTTGCACCCTTAATATCTCAGAAACTATAAACATTCGCATAAGACAAGTTAAGTTATTTTGACTTCTTTTGAGCACTACTATCACCCCTTAAAATATGTTCCAAACTATCAAATTCACCCTGTACCCTATGTTCTTGCAATGTTGTTCAAGTATAAAAAAATTAGTTTTTGTTAACTTTATTAATCATCAGGTAACAATAACTGGGCGAACAGGTGAAGAATGATAAATTACTTTAACAAATATTCGGAATAAGTTTAAATTGATTCAGATAACTTGACAACGAATAATTATTTTTAGGAATCATTGATAACTTAAAATAATCAATGCTTTGATGTGTGTTTTTAAATTGAACATGAAGACTATGTTCGCAGTTAAAAAAAAATACCATCAAGCACTGAACATGATTTTTTAGAAAAGGGAAACACAACATAGTTCTAGTTCCAAATTAGAACTAACTATTTTGTGTGATTATTATTGCAAACGTAAAAGTGGGTAATATTCGAGTCTAAATTCCAATAATTAAAACCTCTTTATTAAACTTAAATCGTTCATGAAAAAAGCTTCGTTCATTATAAAAATTCATGCATTTTGTTCTGCATAATGATTGCGTCTTGCGGATTTCAATGATACTATACCATCTGATGATAGATATGAGCTATGCAAATAGGTTATAATTGTCGGTGTTGTTGAGTTAGCAAACAATGACTATCTAAGCTTTGATAGGTTAGATACGAATAACCAACTGAGCACATTATAATCCATTTATTGTGATTGACATCAGTTATTGTTCTATGCAGTTACAGAGACAAACTTTTAGTAACGTACGAGTAGGTATAATTATTTGATATAGCGAATTCGGGAAAAGCTTTTGAATTGCATTCCCCATAGTTACGTATTTCGTTCTTGAAAAATTGCCTCAAATTTTCAATGTTTTGTAATTAAGAAAGGCGAAATAAATAATACAAAATTTAACCTTCATATTTTTTCGTTGTCACCCGCATCCGTGTGCCACAATCTGCAAATAATTACCTCGCAGCAGACGTAATTAAATTTTACAGCGCGTAATGCAATTTTTCATTTAACAAATTAATCGCAGCGAGGTGCAGCTTTCCACTGATCCGTCCCATGTAATTCCCCCGTTAATATTTAAATTTCAAATTAAATGCACAAGTCGCGGCCTCCGTGAAAAAGTTTTCGCCGGAGAGCTCGTAATTTGTTGTCTTTGTGCCGGCGTTTTTAAAGTGCATTCTGCCGGTTTTAGAAGCGCGCACTTATCTCGTATTCCGGCGACGTGGGGAATTTTCGCGGAAAATTCGGAAACAATTATGAACACGTTAAAAAAGCAGCCTCGGAGAAGAAAAATTGAGATGCAAATTGAGCTTTGTACCGCGTCCATTTAGATATTCCGTCTAAGGCACGTTTTTCATTTACACGTCGTTTTATATTCTTTGGCGCTAACTTAATTCGAGAACTAGTTACAATAAGTTGGGGGGGGTCGCCTCTTAAAATTAACTTTATCGGAAAAGTGGATTACGCGAAATGCTGCGATTCTGAATAAATGTGATTTGCCACCAAAGCGTTTATCATCGGACGCTTTCTGCAAATCCCACACGAAAAAAAGCAACAACGCTCCATCAAGTGGGCTCGCGAGGGTATAAATTTTACATAAAAACACTCCGGTGGTGCATATCAACGAATTTCTTCCATTTTTCTAGCTGCACTCGACGATTAAACCGATTCCTCTATCTCGAGAAACGAAACAGAATCGAGCTCAGGAATCAATTTTTAACGAGCGGAACATTTAAAATTCATGTCTTTCACTTTACTCCCTAAACGTCCATTGCAGATTCCATAGCTTTGTTCGTTAGTCGTAAGGGTTTTATAGAGCCGGAAGGGTCGTATTAAAAGAGAATTTTATAGTGTTCGCGTACTGTGTAACTGTTCTCATTGTAAACACTTTTTTCTTGAGATACCTGCCGACGTTTGCTAAGCGGAGCCTTTATTGACTCTCGACATTTGCATTTCCCTAGAAACTCTATTCTACAACTCGAAATTGAAGTCTGACGATTTTTTTCCTAAATAGAACGACCTTTCAGTATTCTATAATGTTTACATTAAGAAACCTTTGAACAAAGTACCACGCAAACCTACGCATAAAATACATATCATTTCAACATCAAAAACATTTTTTTCGGATTGTAAACATCCTAACCGCACGTTTGAATGTAATTTAATAGAGAAGATTGTTGTGATCACAATGTTGACGTTTTCGTGACGTACCTTGCGCTATTAAACAACACCGTATATGTGATGACGTTGCTGGAATGCATAATTTCTCTGGCAAGGGTTAGTTATTTACGTTTATTGTGTAGAATGAGCGGCAAATAATGGCCGGCGTCCCCTGGAATGACTAATTTTTCCGGCGGCGGAAATTGAAACGTCTCTGTCCCGGAATCGCTTTTCTTATTCAAGTTTCAACAATATCGTTATGAAAATTTAATAAAACAAAATTCCGGTGGCACGTGCGTCGGTGCGTCCTGAGACGGTTCCGTGCGTGAACTAGAGCATGGCAGGATTAGACGCGAATCCTTCCTGCAACATGGTTTGCAGCGGCAAGCATTCGCAAGAGAGCGGATCGATGGTAACACAGAGGTCGTGCGAGCAGCGGCTTGCACGTGACGTCAAACCGAAAGAACGCAGCGCAACCGGATTCTTCCGGGTTCAAGAAAAATGTTTGCGGCTTGTTGAGGCAGTTTTTGAGCTAGCTATCGGAAAAATTGAATACATCCTGTACGAAGGCTCGGAATTAATAACGGCTAAGCCCGGAGCTCTTTCGATAGTAGAAGTAATAATCCGGGATACGGGTTAGTCTTTTTCGTCCTGTGATACAAGTCATTATTCGCCGGTTGGCGGCGTCTCCCGCAGAGCGATATCATATTCAAAGAGTCAATTTTTATTCTTAAAGCGAAAGCGGCATTATGCGTTGCGAGTGCCCGAATGGCGGAGATTCTATCATGCGATTCCCTCTCTTCAGAAGTCTTCTCACAGATAGCAACTGATAAAATCTGAAACTGTCGAGAATTCGATAGAATGATGATGGCATCAACATTTATCAAATAAAGGACATTACTGGGTATTCGATTCAATGCAGTCGGCGACAAAGTAAATCGAAGACGTATTGAGCTTTTGATATTGCTTTTGTAATGACGCGGCGCCATTAAAAGCTCCGGATCCGGTATAACTTTGGCAATTTTTCAAATCGAAGCGACTCTCTAATGGAGTTGAATGCGAACGGCCTCTAATTAGTATCTCTTGATTATTATTAGAGAGTAATTTCGATAATACCTGAAAACCGCCCGAAACCTAATCAACGGATATGTAAAGGGACGTTATTCTATTATAACAAACCCCTGAGTCCGGAGTTTGTTCGTAGTTTTAACCCTCCAACACGTTTCAATTATGTATGATTTGTTTCATTGTGAACCGCATGCTTCTCTCACTACCAAAAAAATGTTTCAGACACTATTTAAAACGTAATTAACTTAATTTCGCCCAGTTTTGCGTACTTCAATGCTCATTCATTCCACCTTTCACTTAGGTAAATCTAAACTCTATTACTGACTAAAGAATAAAAAATCCTCAAAGCAAGTATGTAAAGATTGTAAAGCCATTGTTCGTTATTTAGTTTCATAAGATCGCTTTTTGCCATCGAAAATAATAGCAGTGTACACACAAGCCATTGAAATTCTAAAATAATACTACTCAAAACAAATAGCGGCCTTTGATCGGAGGTTCTTGTTTCGTGCCATTGCACAATATTTTACTTTTATCTTTATTTGATACCTCATTAGTTTAGTTTAATGCCGAAATGCCTCAACAATAATGACTATTAATGACATAAAAAATAAAAAAAATAAAATTTCACAATTTTTTCGCAATTCTTTGGTATTACAAAAAAATGACTCACTTTAAAGGCAGGTATCCACTTGTAACTATTTTCCCGTACCGTAACACCGAACCGTGCCGAACATGTTACGGCACGTTGCAAAAATGATACTGTTCGCAACGAATGTATGTGCTGTTTTTACTTTTTGGCCGTATCATTGCCACTGTAACGTGTGAAAAAAGGATACAACACGATGATATAGTAACTAATAAAATAATTCGATAAGTATTTGTAACGGGAGGAAATTGAAAACTCGTCCCAACTTGAAAAGCTGCGTATCGTTGCATTTTCTTTGATGTGACGGCGAAAAACCGACAAATGGTGGATCGAGGCGAACATGTTACGTGTGTCCAGTTAGTTACGTGTTACATGCAACGAGTGGGCATTTCCACTAGCCGTACCGTAACTAGTTTTTGGGTACGTTACGGGTAAATTGTTACACATGGATACCTGCCTTAACGACGATTTCAACAATAAAGAGTACCACTTTACTAACGAATTCAGTAAAACTGAGGTAATGTAATGTAATGTAAGTAGAATATGCTTTGATTGTTTTATTTTCTTTTGAGGGGAGAAATGTAGCAATTACAAAAAAAAAACAAAAGATGTGCGTTGGTAAAGTCAACACATCATACAATGAGCTGCACATTGACTCATACCGATGGACTCTCTGTCTGTGAGAGCATTAAAAAATGTTCTTCTGATAAATATGAACATGTTAAGTAGCCTGAGTGTTCGTAAATATTAGATCCGTGCGCCCTCTTTTGCAATGCTTATGTAAAATTTACTCCCTCGTTCAATGTTCTATCTACCTTACTACAATCTCTCTATAAATGAATGTAGGATAAAAGTTTGCCGCTTCTTTCCAGAAAAAGCGAACAATGTTAGTATGGTTTTACTGGTGGCCAGAGTCGATAAAAATTGGTACTTTTCAGAAATTTCATAGAAATATAATAATTAAATGCGGCAAATTCAAAATTCCAGAACCATCTGAGATCCTACACTCTTTTATAGACAGTCCGTATAACAAAGTTTGATATTTTTTACATTGTAAATAAAGAAAGTTATTATTTTGTAATATTTCATTAAAAAAATTATGGGGGTAGGTATTGTTTCCTTTTATTTAGTAAGATATTGCTTTGCAAACAATTTCTTAAACTTTGTTCTAGTTTTTTTCTTGGTTCTCATTTGAAATGAATTGACCACGATCGAGCGACTCGAGTAAACATTGTTCATGTTAGCTTCTTTGAAAACAAATACGTTTGCTATGCGGCAGTGCATCTATCGTAGCTTGGCCCGTTTTAATTTCGGAACCCCCTTGGAAAGTTTCCAACAATCTCGCTCTAACTTTGTTATCCAAATCTGCATAAATCTACTTTACTCGAGATGTGTACCGCCATATAAAATAAATAATAATGTAGTTTATTATTCGTGACATGAAGTAACGACTTGAGCAACGACAAGACAAGCAGAAAATGCACTTCTGATTGAGCCAAGTGCGCGGATTTCGCTTAGGCCGCGTTTTCTTCATCCCGACTTAATCTCGCTCATCTCCGTAATAATATAATTTCTAGATTAAATTCCCCTAATAAATTATTTCACGTAATAAGATAGCACTTTTATTACAAACTCGGGCCACAACTTTGAAGACTGGTTTTATATTAACTGGAGTTTATGTAACTACCTGGAAAAGGATCAGGATAAATCATACACGGTACAAGAAGTCGGAATTGTGGCTCAGCTTTATGAACTTTAAAAATATAATTGTGGGGTCGTCCGTTCTCCGAAACACAGAAATTTATGCAACCAGAGCGAGCATTTCCAAGTTTCTTGGCCATACTTAGAAGGATTACTCCGTTTAATTGCTTGCTTAACTGGCAAGTTTCAAACAGACTTAGAGGCAGCGTTCCACATACTCGCGACACCACAACTTGGTCCAAGAACTGCATTTTCCAAACAAAAATAATCACCCTTTTAGTTTTCATACCTTCAGGTAAATGCAATTCGACCTGGCAGTATTTCACATTTACAACCTCTCGAAGTCTTTTAATAAAACTGGCCCTCGAATAATGAATAACACTCAGCCGCGTCTAAGTGGGTCCCATTTAAAGTCCTTTCGTCGTTCAAAATTCGTTTACGATAATGACGGCGACGTTAAATAAAACCGAGCCTGACTATTGAATGGGTGGCGACGCACAAGGGGAGTGGTTTGTTCACTCAATTTCCCAATTTATCACACTTTTTATTGCTGGAAATAGGGAATTAGACTCATAGTTTGCTTTAAAACTTATGTAACTTTCAAACGCAATTCAGACCGCAAATAACTTGAATGCTAATTCAAGATAACAGAATTTTGTGCTCGCAGCTGCATAAAAATGAGAATATATGCTGTGTTATAGCTAAAGTTGGCAAGTGCACTGTTTATCGAAACTTTAAAATAAAAGTTCTACGAGTTTTTTCATACCATGTTTTGCATTTAACTTTTTATTGTTTTTAATTAAATAATGTCCATCCAAGCCGTTCTTGTGCGATTGAAACTTTAAATCAGAGCTAAAAAAAATTTTCACAAAAGGCACAGCAAAAAGTAATATCGAAGATTTAATATCTAACTACATCATTTTTTTTACGTTATCGAGAAGAACGAGTACACAACATTAACTTCCGAATACTTTCACTATATACCTCCACCTATATCTGTTTGGTCTACGATACTATCTATACGGGTGTAGACACCCTATACATTATTGGTTTTCCAAGCTCGGAAAAAGGCAACAGCATGTCTATCAAAACGTCAACCATAATAAAACATCGACAACCGCGTCATTACCCAGCATGCCTGTCTAATCCACACTAGCCTATTACATGGAAAATAAAATATAAATATAAATTGCACATTTTGTGTCGTGATGCAAGAATATAAAATTGTTACTGTTTCACGTATTATACAAAATTAATTTGTTTTCACCACTAGATACCAGGGCCCTGTTCCACAAAAATTTTTTGCAACTTTGCGCTTTGCGCTTTCCACTTGGCATAAGTTGCAAACTCTAAAATTAATGTGTTCCACCAATTTTTTGCAAATTCTTGTAAAGCAAAGTATTTTTGCACAGTATATTTTACAGTGTGGAATATACAGTTAAGTGACATTTTTTTAACTCTGAACCACGGTCTCTGAACATACCCATTATTCTCTAAGTTCAATTTGAAAAAACACAGATCAACGCATTGCGAATATTGCTATGCAACTAATTATTCCACACGCTGACAATAATCTCAAACTGTCAATTAAATCTTGCAAGATTACTCATTTAAAGAAAAATTAATTTTTCTGAAATTTTTAATCAGGTAACAGTAACAGTAACAGGTAAGGATGAATAACAAATTACTTTAACAAATATTCGAAATGACTTTAAATTGATTCGAATAAGATGACATCAAATAATTATTTCCCTGTATACTGTTGTTGGTGGAACGTAAGGGTGTTTGGCAAAGTGCAAAGTTACAAAGTCGTTGGTTGGTGGAATAGGGCCCTGATAATTTGAAGTGGTGAATTCTCGTTATTTTCGAAAAGAATTGGATATAAAACAATCAACAATTTTATTAATAAAGTAACTAAAATCCGGCAGCTATGCTCGGTTTTTTGAAGATAAAAAAAACCTAACAATTACTGAAATATTTGGATATTTAAAGACTATTTTTAAATTTGTTTATCTAAAAGTTTGTTGTTTATAAAACAGAATCTAACTTCTAAGTTAAAAGTAGAAAATAAATAAGTTACAAATCCAATTTTTGACTCGTTGATATCACATTTGCACATTTTTTTTTCTTTCTAAATATCTCGCAATGAAGTTGAAGTAAGTTATTCGCGTTATCCAGCTCATCGAATTCGCGTATGTAGCTACAAACAGCGAAATAACTTTTCCGGGTGTCGTAACTAGGCCGAATAAACTCTCCAGAGCCTCGCTTGTAGATCACCAAATTTACTCTGATCGTAAAGTCACAATATTTCAATACATTTCCAAAACAAATTTGAGAAGCAAATTGTGTTGAAGCCGCAAAAGCCTAATCACATCCCGCGTATTGGTGTTCATCACAGCGGCAAGGTTTAGAGGCAACATCGTCTCTAACACCAAACGAATCATATTAACCAGACGCCATTCCTGTACAACTTGACGTAAACCCTTTAATTAATTGTCACGAAACATGTATCTAAACAAACTATCTCGCTTCCACTTGAAAATTGTTTAGGATTAAGGCCGCTTTATGGGATGCAACACTGCTGCAACACGAAAAACTTTGCGTTTCCAACGTTAACGGCGTCATTAAGATCGTATCGAAGCACGGCAATGAAATGGAATAGACCACAGATATTTATTGTTTCCCTGATAACACTGAATTGAAGTTTTGGGTGCAGCGGGTCTAATGCACCTCGGAGTTAATGAGCCCAATAAAAAGTCTGTTGATTATTTTGCGTTCGAAGCTCGTTTATCTCAGAATTGATGAGGACGAGAGGAAAAAACTAATTAAGAGAGGCTCCGCCAAATTGGACGTTTCGACACTTCCTCGAGGACTTTGAGAACCAACCACTAGCTGAAAAAGTTTTTAAAGAACAGCAATACAATAAAAGCACAGACTTGGCTCTTTAAGTCACTTTTAGATCTAAAGTAGACATTTTTCAAGTCCGAAAGTGCTCTCCTGAAAGACCGAAATAAACGCTGCATTTCCATGAAGTCCTACACATAATTTCCACAACACGTCCCAGACATGTTACCAACCGGTCGTTATTTAAAAATAATATCATAGAGAAAACGTGCCAAGTCGATTTTCATGAACTGGAAACTGCCTTTTGAATCCGAAATTCCTTTCTCCGTTGATTGTTTTTTCATTCGCATATTACACCTGTTTTAATTTTCATGTAACCTGAAAGCAATTCACTTCCTCTGCAAAAATGACGATTAGTCCTTAATATTTAATTGGGAACAAACGAGGCATCCCTTTGAACTTCCATACTCGCACAAAATAACAACTGAGCAATCTGTATCAAAGACCGTTGTTGTCTTTTATGTTTTAACTCATTTATGCCACAGGCTGGACCCAATCCTTTGCAATGAAAGTCGGCTAGTGGATAAAAGTTTACCTTTGAAAAAGCCGGCTTTACAATTGTTTCAGTTTTTAGTTATTTAATGAAGATCGAGGCGGATTACAAGCAATTAATTTTGGTCAGCATTCAAGCATAGACATGTTTGTTTTTATTATTAAAACTCCAGTTTAACCCGGTTGTATTTGTTTCAATTAGGAATCGAGTCATATTTACTTTAGCATTAGCGATTCGTCAAAATTTAGCACACAAACCAGATCTGCTACGTCAACAGATAAAATCTCAGCATTTATTTGAAAAATAAAATTGATCAATTAGTTATTCATTTCTAACTATGACTTAATGTTTATAGATATTATTTTCCAGATCAAAACTTACATTAGAAAATTTGCGTACATAATTATTCCATTCATAAATTAAACATCAATGAGTTTTTTTTAACAAAAAAATAATACATTTAAGCTGCGCTATTGGTTTGTTGTTAGTGACTGTACCACTCAACGCAGGTGTTTCATTAATACAACCATATTTTCACCCGTTTTATGCAATTAAACTCCCTTTCGTCAATCTTTGTTTAGTTCATCAATTTCCCACTATACAATAGCAGCAAACAAATACAAGTCAACATTAATTCAATTTAAACTTTGTTATAAATAAAAATTGTAAAAAAACGTAATTTGGGGAAGCCAGTGTGGTAATTAAGAATGAATATCGCATGACGCATCAAAGCCCTAATGAACTAATAATGAAATATTTTTGTTGCTTTTAATTAGAAATCGGATATGATTCCTTTGATAATTTTTGAAAACCTGATCCTTTGTGGGCGGCCATAACGGAAGTAATCAAAAACGCACTAAAAACTAAATCAGATCCTGTTGCCTACTCAAACATGATGACAATCCAAATGAAACAATTTTTAATTAAGTTTTCTCGAAATAAAAGTTAATAAAAAAAGTCAATTTTTTAATAATTAATCTGACATGGATTCATCAAAGTCCAATCAATACTGATTTCAGATTAACGAAATTAAATTTGGCAGATTTCAATAAAGTTTAATTGTTTCAAAATAATTCACAAACGTTTCGAATTTTTTTATAATCAGTACCTAATTCAAAATTCAAGGCTTTTTCATTTTATCAGCCAATGCAAAATTTAAAGCAATTTTAACATTTTCTAGGTTTTTTTCTAGATCTCAGTCAAAATGTGAGAAAACAACGCTACTTTGAGTACTTTTGTAAATTATGTACTTGTGTGAATTACGGTTTGATATTGCTTCTACTTAAACACGATTATTTTGCTATTATTTATGAGCAGAATCAAAATTACAAAATTTCTATAATTTTGGATAGAGACACTTATTTCATCAGATATCATGACTTAAGTGATTTAAACAGTAAAAATAATAATTAAAGGACTTTTCAAAGAAAATCTAGGTACTCTCTAGGGTTGACAATTTGGTTCAAAAGTATTGCACTCATACCTACTGTGTTAAATATTCTGAAGCTTTTAAAGCATGTCTAATTTTGACTGAGTCGTCATACACTATCTGTGATTAAACAAAATCTCCCGGTTTTAAGGCTAGGCCTCGAAAACGTAAATCCCAAGAATGAGATAGCTGTCCCTGGTCAAGTCCTATTCCATTTCAGCGAACTTGTCTCAAACCGGCCGTTTGACGAAGAGAGCCGTTTGAAGTAAATAATAAATAAAGCGGATAGCTACAAAGGATGTCTGTGAAGGCACGCGTCTCAACCTAGAATATGGTTATAGTAGTGTCAGCTAATGAGTGTACTTGTAACAAATAGTGGCTTATAGTGCATGTAGACGGTTTAGAGTGTACGTTTCTCGCCGAATTTTCGCAGGTAATTAAACGGTAATGTAACATGAAAACTTCATACGAACTAATTATTCACCGACTCTGCGGCGAAGAAACCACCGCTCCACCAAACTTTGCTTCCGACTGGTTGCGCTTTCCTAAATTCAAAACAAGACGTTTTTTGGCCGCTGAAATCCAGAAATGTTAACATTAATTTTGTGTCAGACGACCATGAGCGATTGCGATACCAGCGCGTTATTTTCAGTAACACGTCTGGCCATTAGGAACTTTTTTCACGTACAGATTTATTATTTTTGTCGTGATTTATGTTTCTGCCATTGTGCGCAGTTAGGACGCTTTCCAAGGAAGTCGCTGCGGTCTCCCTCGAAACTCTATGAACAGACCTAGCCTCCGGTCATCAAATATCTCAGCGGTTTTTGGATGAAAACTCCTCAACGACACGCACATTTTGCCAAAATTACACAAACTAACACATTTCTAACTTATTCGAGGATAAGCTCCGAAGCGCGCTCTACATAATCCATAAGCCCCACGAAAAGAAGGAATTTAATAAAGAGGCTACCGGATTTGGAAACACAATAAAAAATCTACAAGAACAAGGATTCAAACGATTTCGCTTCGCTGGACGCGTTCTTTCGGCCGTAATTAACATGATGTGATTAGGACCAAAAACACAAACTTTTGGGTCGCAACTGCGTATACACAACCACAAAAAACGTGATTTATAAGGTTGCTGGGCCAATTTTAATAAAAGTTATGATTTACGCAAAGACATTTAGCATATTTCAGGCCACACCGAAAACTACACAACTCTTGCGGCGATATTAGCGCTTTCCAAACCCTCTGACTCAAACAGCAAATCTAATGTAAAAATTTATGGTTTACGGTACTTGTACATACCTATAGCTATTGTATGCGCAATGTATATGTACTTTTTCTCTTTTTTTTTCCAAGAGAAAATCAAGGCATGAGTAAAAACTACACCGCTGTAACACAATTTATCCCTTAGTTAAAAATATGTCGAAAGGAGGATATGTATGGATCATTTTTAATAACTTGGAGCACGAATCTATTACGCGCGACATCCCATTAAGTTTTTATAAGTTCAATAAAAATGTAATAACCAACAGGAATACAGTGCTAATGGCCTATATCTGGTAGCGAGTAAGCGTTATGGTTTGTCGAACGGCACGGCACAAATTGGATTTGTCAAAGTAATCACGAGCCATAATAAAATAAAGCAACAATCCTTGCAGTTAATTTAACACTCTGGCAGCGATGTAGGCCACCAAACCTGACCCGGACTGAGCAAATATAGTTTAAAAACAGTCCCGAAATAGATAGGATTAGTTGTAATTGTCTCGGGTTTATGCAGTTTCACTATCCACTTACTATGGCCTTTATCTTGAAATAGAATAAACAGTTCAATAAAAAAAGACTCCATTTTTTAGAGAGCAGTCCACCCACGTTATGTCAACTTGGATCGTTCAATTTGAACAGTCCGCCCCCACCTGTCGTCTATAGCCCCTGTAACAAGCCAAATTAGGAAAGTTTTCCGAACGAAGATTTACTCGAGCGACACAAGTGCACTTTTTAATGTCGGTGTTTCCCCGGATTTACACAATGTTCGTTGGCCCCCTGGAGAGTCAGCGTCTTGAAGAACACGGCTGTCACATCTTAAATTAGCGAAGGGACGAAGTTTGTTCGGGCGCCTTTTCATAAATCCACTTCTCCCTATCCCATGTTTAACTAAAAAATCAAATCAGAATTCGAGTTTCACGGCGAATTACCTAAATACGTCTTCGGACCCGAAGGCTTAAGCAAAAGCTCGTTCAAAGCGGGTGCAATTTAAAAAAAATCCCCACTCGGATTGATAGCCCTGTTTGCGAAAGCACTTGACAAGATGGCCGGCGACTGATTCTAGCCCCATTAGCCTAACACGATGAATATATTTCTGATAGTGAAAATCAGGACAATTAGGCAGAGTAAACTGGCACCCTTTGAACACAAATACAAATTTTCATAAAACACTGATTAATTTTTTTTTGAAATTCATTCACTCGAGGATATGAGATAACAATTTATAGATTGTGCATTAGGTACTGAATGTTTTTAAAGTCGGGACAATTCCGATTTTTTTAGACATGTGGTGCCATTAGCCCCCTAAGTTCAATAACAGTGTCAATGGCGTATTTGCAATAAATTACCAAAAATTCTTCTCGTGTCGTCCTTTGTGCACAGGTCACGGTTGACCGACCGTCCGCGTTTAATTACACGGATTACAATAGAAAAAGGCTTTGTTCGCGAGTCGGCCTTTTATAAATATTCAATAAGCCGCAGCTAGATCGAAAAATTGGCACGGTGAGACGAGAAGAATTGTGACATATACTTTAATCCCGAGCAAATTGCAAAACCGTTGTGTGGATTGAGCGGGCGGTGCTTCCCCCAGGCTCCAAAACGACAAGGGAGTATCGCACAGCAAAAACTAGCGTTCATACACTGGGGCGGCTCCCCTGTTACACGGGAAACTTGATTATTTTTAATTAAAGTCTTTCCTGGTGTGCTACTGCATGTGCAATAAAATTTAGATTGTTTAGAGAGGTGGAGCATTTGTCGGACAGAATTGCTGTTTAGCTTAATGCACCGTATTCAAGAGACCGAATGTGCGGATCTCTATAATAGTTGAGGTCGGAATGCTTTTTCACTTTACTCGTTCGTGTGCTAAGTTTCACGATTTTTAAAACTTCAAAACTTTAGATTTAATATAAAGCAACTTCAGTTGAAAACTAATTTTCATATCCTTTAAACGAAAAACTAATACTTAACTTATAGGTAGGTAATTAGTTTAGCATCAAAATTAAATTAAACAAGAAAAACTATAATTAAATTGTAATTAGATCGTAGATAAGAATGTCTAAAAACTTATGGGTTGAAATAAAATAATTCCGTTATTTTGCTGCGACAAAATTTTATATAAAATTGTTTAAAATAACGTGATTTCTTCGTAATTCAGCGAGTTTTTGAAGAAAAGATCCTTTAAAATACTAGAAAATGTGTGCAAAATTAATCTGCATTGCCGGCAGCAAAAATAAGTTCGCCGGTCGCGAGTTGTAGATTATTTTAATAATGTTGAGTAAATTTAACTTTTTTTACCTTTACCTTTACATCTAAAATATTTTATGCACAGTTATTACTTACTTATTAGAGTCTGGACATGTCTATTTTAAATATGTCTATTTTTAAATTTGTTGGAGTGCTATTTCAAAGTAATAAACTTCAAACAAAATTAATTTTAACTCTATTATACCTACCCCAAGCTAAATTACATATTAATCAACCAAACAATTACACTAAAAAATTAATCTGCTATTTTGAATTTAAAATGGCAAATAAAAAGTATACAAGCAACGCTTTTTATTTACCATATTTATATTATGTATTTAGGTAGGTAAATTATTTATATTTACCTAATTAAAGTTATCTTAAATATAACATTTATTCGATTGCTCCAAACCTAAATTATACTTTTTAAATACATTTTTCAAAAAGCAAAAAGAAAAAAGAGAATGGTGCATACGTGACGCACACATATGCCGTACATCATAAAGCTCAGTACTACAATCATTTCAATAAAATTGTTTGATTTTGCTTCGAAAAAACAATACTGCTTTGAGTTTGCATACTTCATACTTTGAGTTTTGAGTTTGTCTTTCTATTTTTCAATAGAATATTTTTTAGTTTCTGCAGGCGAGTTTGTCTCATCTTTTCGATTTCCTTCAAATTTATCGAGCGAATCACTTGCCAGCACCCCATAACCCGTCTAGACTCGGAAAAACTCTCAAAACAGCCATCCCCTCGCCCTTCAATCCCCAATTCCAATCATCATTGTTGACACCTCGCCAACTCGCTTCTCCTCCGGCGAATTGGCTTAGACCCCTAGAAAGCATCAAAAACCCGAAAGCAAGCCCCAAACAACCCTCTTTCCCTTGAAAATTACGACTCTGCCTTACCGAAACCGTAATTCTGGCCGTCCATAACTGCCTTTGCAGCGGCATTTTTGCGATGTAAATTTAATTATGGCCGTGTCAATTGAGAATAAATTGGTTTAATTCCGTTTAATAGTGGGGTAATTGCCATAACACGTTTAACCTAATTACAGTCGGGCGAACATCACATTTTCTCAAACTGATGATAATAGGCTCGCTGCGAACGCTTTGCCAGATAAGAATTCGAGACCCCCGCGACATCACATTAGCATCAGGGTGGAAACGGAGCTGTTTGCGTTTGCGGCCTTATCGAGTCCGCAATGCGAGTTGCAAAAATTTGAGCGAGCGATAATTTCGCAAAACGCTTTGAAAAATTGATTTCGGTTAATACAATCGACAAAGGGAAAACTTATTTAAACAAAAGGCTTTTGTCATTTTCACAATCACGGCTTTATAGTGCAGAGTACGCGATCGTTTGTTTGTTGCAGAGGAAGCGGATGCGGGTCTTTGTGCAATTTTCCGACGCAACATTTGCATGCTTTGAGATCCGTAATTGTGGCTCATCTTATCTAGACGTTTGGGCACGACCTCCAAATACAAAACCGACTCACAACACACCAATTAGAAGCCGAATCAAATTTGTTATCGGCAAACAATCTCAACTCAGACGAGGTCTTGCGATTTTAATTCGCACGTGAAACGATAAACAGCTGAGAAGTTTCCTCATGAAGTAATTCGAATAAACCCGTAAATTTAATTACGGCCAAAGGGTTGTTTGGATATGATAATTCGCCGTTTGTGGGCCCCGTTCTGGAGTGCGCCGTAACTGGCACCGTTTTCCTTCACTTGAAGATTAAAATTTTTGACAACGAATCGATTTTACGGAACATAAATATTGTTATTAAATCGAAGACGAAGAAGTTGTTTGAGCAGTAAATTGGAAGCAAGGAAGTTCAGAGCGCCGGTTTCAATGCTAATGCTATGATAAGAGCTCGAAGGCTACCCTTTGCTTAAAACGCGGTTTCTGACAACCGGAGATTTATTGCAGATTGCAAGGTTAGTAATTATGGTAGCTGCTATCATCAAATTTACTTTCGCTACCCTGAATATAAAACACAAATCTTTCGTGTAATGCAAATTTAAAAAATTTTAAGAACAGTGTGTCCTTTAATTATAAATAGGTATAACTTTTTATGTTGATTTATTATTCCAAAAAAAGAATAAAATAAAACCAAGCAAATACACATGTTCATGCAGATTTGACAATATGCTATAGCAGTCGATTTTTAGATGCATTTCCTCATTTTTGCATTATTTAATAATTTGAGACACTGCCCTTCCAAAAACAAATAGTTCCGGCTGCAATCTGCACGGCCATTAATTGCGGCAGGACCGCACTCGTCCCTCTTCATTACGATTCGTTATTCCGCCGTCGGCGGTCAATCCGTCGGTTTAACGAAGTACGCTGCCTCTGGCTGCCCCCATCACGATCCATATTTTTCGAAATGACCCTTAATGTGATTACGCGGTCATTCGATTCGATAACAAATCGTGCGTGCCACCGGCAAAACGCTGCGATTACTTTGCGAATGCTCGTTGACACTTGGATGGTACTCGCGTTTTAATGTAATTAACGGAAATTGCAGGCGAGCTTGCTGTTTACACCGGTAAAATCACGTGTACCGCATGCGGAGACTGCTGCTTTCCAATTAGAAGCGGCTCTCGTTTAGATAAAGCGATAAGGGGTGTTTCCAGAAAATTGTCTGCACAAATTTTCCAAGACACGGAGTTATGAAGGGCGACTAGTTTAAACTTCGTAAAAATGGAAAGGGGGAAACGAGCTTGCCAGGTGGTGGTTGGAGGAATTAAACATAACACCACTACGCGAATCTTGTGTATAACTGTTTTGACTAATTAAATTTTCTCAACCACTTTTTATCTAATTGTACAAGAATTCAGGACGATTGTCTGTACGTGAGCAATTTCATTTTTTATTACCAACACTAAAGTAAAAAAAAATCATCCAATACAAATTGAAATAATTAAAGGGTACTTTTCAATCGCCACACTACTAGCAACGTGTCTTAACAGCATTTTTTTAAGTGAAATAAGTCACAAACATTTAATTGCAGTGTAAAAAAAATTGTGTTACACTGCTTGCAATGCATCCACAAAACATATCATTTTTTCCCGGCGCATCCACCATTTATCTAAGCAAGACATTTAAGCTTTATGCTGTTAGAAAAATCAAGTGTTAACTCCTTCAAAGATCGTTTAGACAAGTAAACTGTTAAGAAAATTCTTCCATTTATCCTAGTAATTGTATTTGTCTATATGGTCTGTTTCTAACCTTTAGTAACATCTGTCAATTTTCAGATTTTTTTTCTCTTTAAATTGGTGGGTTTTCTTAGCTCTAAATTTATCGTTAGAATTCAGTCTAACACAGTATTCTTTTCTTTTTGCTAATCCGACCTAAAATTCAGTTGGGTCGAAAATAATTCTTATTTTTTCTGCTTTGCGTTTTCTTGCATAACACCTTTTCATCCAGAACTGATTTTTCAAAAGTTCGTAAAAAATAAGCTAAAAAATTGCCAAATTGAGTCAAAAACTGTGTTTTTTTTTAATGTCTATGCACATTTTAAATTAAAAACCTCTATTATTTTCCAAAATTTTGTCAAAACTTATCCAAAAATTTCCAAAATATTATAATCAAAGCCTCGGGCAGAGCCTAATTACCAATCTTTGTAAAATTATTGTTATTGAAATGTAGACACAATATATTTTTATTTCAAAAAACCCAGATATTAATCCTGGCCTGAAAACTTATATCCCCGTCAGTGTAATAAAATTACATATTTAAAATTCCATGTCCGGTGCATAAATCTTAATCGAATATACAATGTGACACCGATACTCCAATGTGTATCCAAGTGCATGGAGCCGTATTTATTTCCCAGACGTATCGTGTAGTGTTCAAGATCGGTCACTATCAGTTTGTATCTGTAACAGGGTTGCATAACAGGTATCAAACTACACTCCCTATCAGCTATAAAAGTTCCCTTTTCCCCCATAATGTTATCAGTCATTCAACAGACTCCAACGCGACGACAGGAGCACCATGACAACCAAGGTAAAAGCGACCCTAGTTTAGTGTGCGACAATTCGCTTTCATTCGCTTCGCTCGCTTTCAGTTTCTTTTACTAGCGGCGACTCTTTCCTTCGCTAAAGCAGGGCTCCTTCAGCAAGGACATTCGGCGTACTCCAACGTCCAGCACCACCCCACCCATGTAGTTGCGGCCGTTCCGGCGGTGGCCCCTGTCGTTCAGACCCGAGTGGAGCCCTACGACCCCAACCCCCAGTACAACTACGCTTACGCTGTTAACGATCAGCACACCGGTGATTCTAAGAGCCAACATGAAACTCGTAATGGAGATGTCGTCCACGGACAATACAGTCTGACCGATCCGGACGGCTCTCGTCGCACCGTTGATTACAGCGCTGGGCCCCACACGGGCTTTAATGCTGTGGTTCATAGGACTGCGGGGGCTCACCCCGTGCCCGTGGCAACAGTCGCTGCTCCCCTCATCACCGGACACTAAAAGCGAATCTCGGCCGTAACGAGGCTTTACGACCGACCGACCGTTATTTTATACTCTGCTTTGGATGACGATAATGTGTTCAGTTTAACAGTTTGTATAGTCTTCTTGTAAAGTATTGCTAATGATATACACAGTGAACTCGGAAAAGTTACTTGTTTTATTATTGCCGAAGTTATCCATCGAAAACTCAGAACATTGCAGAACAGCTTTTAGCTTCGAGTTGGAACGAAACTTCCTTCCACAACATTTAAAATTTCAACGAAATGAAATGTGTAGATTCCCACGAAACGAAATTACGACCATCAAAGCATAACGTCATAACACAACGCTTTAGCAGCCAGTCTAAGACTATACTGTATAGATATAGCACTGATAACACTGTCACACGGTGTTGATAACTGCACATTTTAACAAAGTATTCAAACGAAAAATATATCGAAACTCCACAAACTAGACTATAATAAAGCTTGTTTTACCCAGATTATCTATTGTGGTTGATAACCTGCTTTCTAAACCAATCGGAAGTAGGTATTGACAGTTACGATACTTTAAAATAATATTGAGCTTTTTAAATATTTTCTTAATATTTTGCAATTAGAAGGTCTAATATACACAATAACTACGAGTCTTATGGTTTGTGGTAACTGTGGTCTGTAGTTTGTTAACTCCTTTTTTAATACTTGAAAGACTGTCAAATGTTACCGTTACGGCATTTGCATACATTCTAATAGCCGCTGCAGAATTTAGAGTAATGGCCCTAGTATTACCTAACTCAAATGTACCCAGAACCTTGTAGTAGAACTTTAGGATAACACTAAAAAATATTTTACTTAAAGACTATGTCAAAATTATTGAACAAACGAGCGAGAACTTTAAAGTTATTAGATAGCACGAGACATGTTTTCTTTGAAAAAATATTATGAAGTGACTAGTCTGGTAAAAAATTTGTCAGGCAATTATTCGTGGACCCGGAGCTTTTTTCTTTCACGATCATGAATAGAGATGGTCTGTTCTGAGCCGCTTTGAAAACCGACTGGGAGAAATATTATCCAAGCTTATCCTTAGATGAAACTGGATATATTATTGCGTTACTAATTTGTCGTCATTCTCTCTTTGATGCAAAGAACAGGATTAATAAAAGAAAATTTGTTCACAAAATTTCATCTTTTCACAAAAATATAAAAAAATGAAATCAAGCAAGTTTCCGTAATGTTCATCCATATTCAATTGAGTATATGAATTTTGATGTGTCCTTTATCTTCTTTCAGGTGCGCTGAAGCTCAAAGAATCACAATAACTCATTTTACATTGGAAATTTTTGTAGGCAATTATTCTTCTGTAGAAACGACAAGAACTTTCCATTACATGTACATTATCAAACTAGGATTATAACTATCCAACAAAATGCTAATAGTGACGCATTAAAAGCATTGAACAACTAGGTAATTGACGGTTGATTTCCTGAAATTCTCGTCACGCACGCACCTTCATGCTCGTCTTTGTCCTGGCTACAACGCAATTAGGGTGGCAGAAGAGAGGATGATGTTAGGCGCTTCTGTGTAATGAGGCTCGGATTAACTTGCACCTCCTATCCGCAATCTCTGAGTTACCATTAACGCCCGGTACTAAATCAATTTATTTTTCAGACGAAATGCGTTGAAGTGAATTGAACAAACATTCGTAGCAAAGTTGTGACAAAAATACGATAAAAACTTAACGTAATTTGAAAAAAACACAATACTACATTCTCGTTTCGGTTATAGGAAAACGTAAAAACACAATCAAAGATCATTTAAATCTGGTTCTGAACCAGTGAGAATCGAGGTTTGGTGTCCCGGACTTTTTAAAAAAAAATTAATCTCAGACACAGTACCTAATGCATTTTTATATGATCAGAAATAGTATAAAACGCAGTGTACAATAAGTGAAAAATGTTTAATAAACTCGAACCCGAAACGAGACGAATAACATTCTGACGAAAGAAATTTTATTATGTAAACACCTTAATTTGACACTATATCTCGCTTGCAGAACATTGTTTTCTTTTAAACAAACCAGTAAATATTCGTATTAATACACACAAACTACGTTTACAATAGAATTTCTAGTAGCTTTATTCCAGTTCAATTTTCTTTCTCTTGTTTGTTGTTTTGTACGGTTATTCAATTTTATTGAATAAACGATGACATATTTTTACGATACGATACAAAAGTCCAAAAAGCTTTCGATTCTACCACTCGCACTGCAGCAACCCCCTTGAGGTTTGCGACACTTGGCCCCTTAGCACTTTTCCTTATAGTGGCTTCTTGGGGATTTACGTTCTCAGATTATTTCTGTTCTGAAGACCCATTTGCCGAACGGCCTTTACTTCCGTTTCTTATCTGTTGATGTCAAGTTTACCTCTGCTGAAATTCAGCACGCAATATTGTTAATTCACTTTCAAGACTTTGGGAACCACTTATGTGACAGGCAAGGGTTTAACCGTGGGGAAAATTGAATGGTAGAGGAAACTGTAATTCACCGGTCAAGCTGAATAAATCAAGTTTGTCTAAATCGATGCTTATCTTTTGTACAGAAATAGCCCTAAAATATTTGCACAAGCGTTAATGTAAATAATTTAGATGAGGAGTATTAAGGGTTGTGTTTATATAGCTATAGGGTTTCAACAGTGAATTGATATTATGTAGATTTCAAAGCCTAAACATTAGTAAAGTTATCTTTTTCTCAAGTTTGAACATGAAATTTAGAAGGTATAAAATATAATTACAAGCACGCATGATGTAAAATAAATTGAATATGTGATAAAAATAAATTACAAAACGAAAAATGTTTAAAATTTAAAAAAAGTCGTGCTAGTTTTCTCTAATAAAAAAATATTCGTGAGTCGATTTGTCAATAATAATTAAGCAGACTATATATAAATTGCAGTTGCTAAAAGCAAAGACATTAACCATTCACAAACAACAAAATGAAGATCACAGTTATTGTTCTTTTTGCTGCCCTTAGTGCCATTTCAGGTAAAATATCTCAGTTCTAATAAACTATTTCTTTGTATAAACAACAATACATTCTTTGTTGCTTAGCTTTGCCAATAGCAAAGTATGATGACTTAGAAGAAAACTCTGTAAGCCACGTTTTGTTTGGAAATCTAAAGCCACAAATTGAAGGACCGCTAAATATTTTCTTTGTATACTCGGAAGACTTAGTAAATTCAT
The DNA here is from genome assembly GCA_939628115.1 of Tribolium freemani. NCBI lineage: Eukaryota > Metazoa > Arthropoda > Insecta > Coleoptera > Tenebrionidae > Tribolium > Tribolium freemani. The sequence continues at coordinate 8,212,722 of OW626785.1, read as the reverse complement.
TAGTAAATGATAAGCCTAGCGAATTTCAAATGTCAGAAAAACCGTCAGTAGTAACAGAAGAAGTAGAAGTAGAACATCCAAAAAATGAAGTGCTACAGACAGAACTGGCAGCAGATGAACCAACTGAAGAACCAGCAGCAGATGAACCAGCCGAAGAACCAGTAGAAGAACCGACAGCAGATGAACCAGCCGAAGAACCATCAGCAGATGAACTAGCTGAAGAACCGGCAGCAGGTGAACCAGCCGAAGAACCGACAGCAAAAGAACCGGTAGCAGAAGAACCGGCAGCAGAAGAACCGACAGCAGATGAACCAGCCGAAGAACCGGCAGCAGAAGAACCAGCCGAAGAATCGGCAGCAGATAAACCAGCCGAAGAACCGGCAGCAGATGAACCAGCAGAAGAACCAGCCGAAGAATCGGCAGCAGATGAACCAGCCGAGGAACCGGCAGCAGATGAACCAGCCGAAGAACCGGCAGGAGAAGAACCAAACGTAGAAGCAAATGATGAAGAAACGTCTCTGAGCCCAGAACCAGAACCAGAACAAGATCCCGAACCAGAACCGGAACCAAAACCTGAACCTGAACCAACACCAGAACCAGAGGCTTAAAATGAAATGAGTTTGTGAATATGTTCGAAAAAATAAATAAATAAATATAGATTTATTAATTTTATTACTTTATTTTCTCAACTCAAATTTTACAATTATAATGTCTAATTAATTATCAACAACTACATTCTCCATAGTGATCATCAGTCCGGTTAGTAAACTTGATATACACTTAAAATTACTACCACAAAAACCTTGAGATGAAGCATCGCAATGTAATTGAGTTTCTAAATGTGGAGAATAAATTGACAATACTGGGCATGATATTAAACAATTCTTTAAAGTTTCAAAAGATTTTAATTCTAATTCGCCAAACTTAAAAACTGTGTTTTTTTTTTAAGTAAATCATACAAAGGTTTTGCCAAAATCGAAAAATTTGGTATAAAACGGCGAAAATAGCTGACAAGTCCCACAAAACTATGAATTTCTTTACAGTTTCTTGGTACTGGATATTGTAAGACTGCCTGTATATGATCTTCACAAGGAGAAATACCATGTTCATTCACATTGTATCCCAAATAAGTAATTGAAGTCATAAAAAAAATGCATTTGTCTATTCTCAGTTCTAATAAATTCAATATCATCAATTCTAAAACTTGTTGAAGAATTTTCAGATTTTCAGCAATGGTCTCTGTTGCAATTAAAATATCATCTAAGAAAATGCAAACTTTCGCTTCTAAAATTAAATCTTTAAAAATTTGATTAATAAAGCGAACAAACACTGAAGGACTATTACACCATCCAAACGGCATTTTAACATATTCATACTGTCCAAGTGGACAGACAATTGAGGTATATTTACATGATTCTTCTGCCAATTTGGCGTGATGAAAAGCACTGCGAAGATCTAATTTTGTGAAAAATCGATCTCTAACACATTTTATTTAAATATCTAAAGTCAACACATAATCTCAGATCACCTGTTTTTTTACGAACCAAAACAATTGGTGATGCATAAGGCGAATTACTATTGCGAATTATTCCTTTATCAAGTAAATCATCGATTTTTTTTTTAATTCTAAAAGTTCAGAATGAGATAAACGTCTTGGTCTAAAATTGAACGTTTTGTGATTTGGATCTAATTTGATTTCCACTTCATAATCTATTTGCGGTTTTTCCGGTCTTTTTGGTGTTACATAATTATCAACCATATTTTGTACTAATTGTTTATCTTAAAGACTTAAATTCTGATTAATTTTCAATTCACAATTGGTCTCAACTGCATTCTCATCAATTAACATTAACTGGACCTCATCTGAAACTATTTCTGTCTCAATTTTTTTTATAATTACTCCATTTTTAGTAAATTTCAATTCAATAGCAGAATTATGAATAAAATCCCTTACTAACAACATGTTAAACGACATAGTCCTGTCAGGTACTACATAAAGTTTTAATTTTATATCAATTTCATTCACTTTGATTGAAGTTTCAAAAACTCCTAAAATATTTAATTTACTCTGATTGACTCCAGTAAATTCTTTTGTTACACTTCGTTGAATTATTAATTCTAGGTATAAAAGACTGTTTAATAAGACAAATTGGGCTACCAGAATCAATCAATGCATTAATTTTTAAATAATTGGTATCACCGTGTTCTGTATAAACTATCAAATCCACTTCAATCATATCCGGAGGTAAAATTGCTTCCTGTTCGTCAATCAAATTTGTAGTTGCAGCTTCAGTCTTCCTTTCATTCATTTTTCTTCTAGGACAGTTAGTAGCAAAATGATCAAATTTTCCACATTCGAAGCACGATCCTTTTTCTCTCTTCGGCCTTTCATTAAATTTTCTTCTAGGACAGTTAACAGCAAAATGATCAAATTTTCCACATTTGAAGCAAGATTTTTTCCCCTCTTCGACTTTGTACAGTTGGACAATACATGTCCTGACAAATTACAATTGAAACAGCGTACGACTTGTTTACTTCCTGAATTTACAAAACTTTGCTTCTGTACTTCATATTTCTTGTTGTTCATGAAAGCAGGTTGCGAAAGTGCTTTGTTTCTCACTCTTGAATAAACTTCGAGCTTTTCCTTTAATTGTTTCAGAGATTTGGCTTCATATAGACTGAATTTATTCGTATAAACATCTTGAATACCATCCACGATGTAATTTATGAGTGCATCTTCTTCAATGTTTCCTCTGGAAGCAATTTCTCTCATTCGAAATACATATTCTTGAACAGACTCTTCTTTATTCATCACGCTGTTACTGAGTAACTTTGCAATTCAGCACTGGTAACTCGCTTACTGAATTCATCCAACATGGCTTCTTTAAACAATTTCCAGTTCGATAAACCTCGTTCACTTTGTACAAACATCTTGGCCAAACCTGTCATAGATCTTCGGGCACAAACTAATTTTTCAAAATCGTTCCAGGCCATCATTTCCGCAATCTCCTCAAATTCTTCAAACCAGGTTTCGATTGGATAATTATCGTTCCCACTAAATGGCTTTATAGTATCTTGAACGTCTCTAAATGTCATGGTAAATTTTGCACAACATGCTCTTGTTTTTTCGTTAGATGTATGAAATGAATTGCGTTCAACCTGTTCGTTACACATTGAAGGTTGTTCTTCTTCTGCATTTTCATTATCTTCTTGATCAGAATCTTCAAGTAACAACAAATTTAAATCTGTCAAACTGTGACAAATTCTCTTCGCTACTGTTTCTGAATCACCTTCATAATTAATTTTTAAAATTGAACAAATCACAGTTAAATCAGCCAGTGAAAAATTATCTTCAATCCACTTAACTTTTTCATTATATTCTCGAGAATTTATTGCAAACTGAAATCCATCAAAGTTTCTCAGCCGATTTCTATTTAGTCGATCTCCATCTTCTTGAAATATTAATTTATGAAGAGTTTTGATTGACATTTTAGAAAATTTTCCCAAATTGTCCAATACGTTCGGAATTTCTTTTAATTTCATTTTGTAGTCTTCACCTTTCTTCTCACCGAGTCACTGCACATGGAATCCTTTACTCCACACATGGAATCCTTTACCCCACACCTGGTTATTATAGATTTATTAATTTTATTTCTTTATTTTCTCAATTCAAATTTTACAATTATAATGTCTAATTTATTATCAACAACTACATTCTCCATAGTGATCATCAGTCCGGTTAGTAAACTTGATATACACTTAAAATTACTACCACATAAATAAAACATATAGTCGATTTTTTTTTATAATCAACTGTCAAAGAGTCGTCAGGTTGGCATTACCATAAATAGTAAATTTTTTGAGTTAAAGTTGGTACACTTTTTTACCTATAAAATTCAGTTTAAAAATCTTTACAAATTTTTAAAGTTGTCTTTAAGCTTTAAGTTACAACACGTATAACACATGGATTTAATTCAGCGATTTACGAATCCAAATTTCAGTGACTGCGTAACCCAACGTAAAACTTACGCGTCTTGATTGTGAAATCTGGTGTGCAAAATGTCATATACCGTATACAGCTAGTTTCGAAAGTAGTTGAACATGAACTTTTTAGGGTGATACAGTCTGGTCTTTATCAGAATTTTGACACTGACAGTTGATTATTTAAAAAAAATGAACTGTACATATTAGCTGTTTCAAAACTATAAAAACACCAACGTCACATTTTCTCTCAAAATTAGTTGTTATAAATTATTCCTGAACTTTAAAAAATAAATAGGTAATGTAATTTATAGTTTTAATGAGAGATCTAATCATTAATAACTATTTTACATTTTTATCAACCTTATTTAAAAAAATAATTCGGTAAAATGCGACGTTGGCGTTTTTATAGTTATGAAACCGCTAATACATACAAATGATTTTCGAACCAAATCTTAAAGTCACTTTGATTAGCTTTTACAAGTTTTACAACAATCAATCAATCATTAAACTAAAAGCAATTAATACAAAATAAGATGGCAATGCACATACAGGTTGACTCAAATTTGTTGTTAAAACAAAAAAAAAACTACAATTTTTGAATATACTTATTTATAAATGCATTTCACTTACAAAATGTAATATCTTTTATCATCCGCTATAAAAGTAAAAAACACGGTTCAGATTTTAATCTTCTTTTGTTCAGTTTATTGCAAGATGTAATAAAAATAAATTAAATGCAACAGAGCATTTACCTGAACCATTAACAATGCATACAATTTTTATCTTTTATTGCAACCAATCGACTCAGTTCTTAATGCAAAAACCAAACTGGACAAATCTTAATCTAAATAACCAATTTTACGACGAATAAGAATTTTTAATTTGTAGGTGCACCGCATGCATATAAATTTTTGACATTCGTAATCAAATTTATTATTCGCGAACCAAAATGAGGTTGTTAATCATTGCTGCCGTTTTGGCAATTTTTAGTGTCAACGAAGGTACGTAATGATAGGCACTTATATTATGATTTTTACATCGTTTCATGTTCTTGCAGTCACTCCTACTCATCTCAGACCATTGTCAGAACCTCTACAAACATATGACAGCGATGTTCCTTACATTAACGTTTACAAGCCACCATCTGCTTATCCGCCATTACCTGGTTCGGCTGATACTGACACCTATTACAAGGGGAAAGACTCAGCCTCTTTGGATTATAACAGATGTACGAAAGTCTTTATTTGAAATCGAGTTTTACTTACAATTTTGCAGGGAGGCGTTCTCTAGGTCTGCAAAACAGAAATTAATACCTGGCAAGAATATTTTTTCCCGAAAACACCGAAGAGAAATCAATCAAAACTTGTGTTGTAAATGCCAAGTTTGTACATTTTGGTTAAAATAAATTAAAAAAATAGAACCTAAATTATTATTTTATGTTATGGTCAGATATATAGATTTGTGAAAAAAATAGGTAAAAAAACATTTTCCAGGTGATTCTTTACAACTTTATGATCAAAACAAAAATACAAAAATAAACATATTTTCGAAAACGCTTCCTAAAGGAAAAGAAAAATACAATGTCTGCAAGAAATTCTCTTAATGCAAAAAACCTTAAAATTAGCAACACAAACGTTAGAAGAACATATTACACGAGTACAAGTAGTTATTGTAAATGCTTTATAAAAAAATGTTGCTCTAAAAATAGACTGTTCTTTTATCATATTTAGGTAGATTCGTAGATTTCTACACTGTTTTTAAAAATCATTTAAATTAAGAATTTTACAAACAATATAAAAAACTAAAAATCGATTTTAACAAGTTAGAAAGACAGAAAAATGATTTTTGGCTATAATCAACCTCAGATTCCTATAATCGATCGTAACAATTAATAAATAAATATTACGTGAGTTAAAATCTAGGGCTCACTGTCGTAGTTGTGTTGTGATAAGAACTATAATTGACAGACAGGTTTGTATGTTTATGTGACATTAAATAATAAATACGGGGGATAACTGTTACTAATTTAACAAACGTATTTTAAAAGAACTCAATTATCTTTCAATATAGCTGAAAAATTACATTATTTTATACATTCGTAAATGTACCTAATTAAAATTTTTCGTGTACTTACATTATAAAATGTAAGTGTTGCAAATTCTTAGCAGTCAGAAAGATGAAGTTGACAATAACTGTACTTCTTATTGCATCAATCTACATCGCTGAAGGTAACATATTTGATAATATATTTTTTTTATAAAAACATTTTTTCAGGATTTTTCTATTACACTCCTTATGTAAAAAGATATGATATTGATAGGAATAGAATTGTAACAAACTCATTTTCACCAAGAACTTTACCAGCTCCACACGAAAATCCGGGCAAGAAAAAAACAAAGGTACAATCCCGAAAAGGATACTATAATGGTGCAATATGTGTATGTGATGACAAAGATGACATACTTTTTGACGATGAACGCGATTATGTCTTCGATTATTATGACTAACCTAATTTTATAAAACTTTTGGATTTATTGCTTTATCAATATCTAAATAAAAATAATAATCTGCAGATACACGTCTATAATTTTATTAAAAACACTTCTTCCGAGGTTGGTAGTCCGCAAATCATATGACCTAACTCCTAACTAATCGATAAGAAACACTGTTTTATAAAATAGCTGTAAAAGGAAGTCTGAAATAAAAAAAAAACAACATTATTACTGGTGAAGAATGCAAATACAAGCCTAATAAGAATAACAAAAACCTAAAGACCATGGTTTATAAAGGGAAACAGACACAGATTTCATAGTCTTTTTTACATCAAATGTACGAGTAATGTTTGCAGCTAGATGCATCATCTCGAAAGAATTAATGAAGTAATTTTCTGCTATACTCTTCTTTAACAATTGAAACTAACTATGCTTGATTCTAAATGCACTGATAAAAAGTAAAAGATGCCAATGGTTTAAATACTTGATATACTAAATCTGTTCACTCTGGTAATAAAATTTTGTTAAAAAATATTGAGCGATTACTAAAATGTCTCTCTCTACTGGAAAATTGCGTACGTAGGCGTCTAATAATGATTTAGTTTCGAAATTTCGAGGTGCTGTATAAAAGTTTAGTACAACACAAAAATAACTTCAAACGCATCTTTATAAATGCGCATCTTCAATGCGAGACTGATTTACTGCATTTTCGATCAACTATTAAAGTAAACGCGCCATTAATCTCTACTCGTAACACAATCGAAGTCCTTAATTGTAAACACCAAGCCAATTAAATTGCTTAAATTTGCTTGCTACGTTACTCATCATACATAGGTTGTAAATGAATATTACAACATATTTTTAAATAAAATTGATTTTATAATCATTTCGGAAGATTGGTTTGTATGTAGAAAGCAAATATCCTAAGCTTACTTAAAATTATTTTTTAAGTTGTTATATTCGTACTTTGCATTTCCAAAGATCATATTAATCCGAAATTTTTAACTAATACCTAATAATAATTAAAAAAATAACAACAAACCTGCGTATATCCTTCCTATTTGCTGGTGTGTTAGACGTAATTTTCAAAACATACGTTATTTACCTAGATACTTTACGGTTTTAAAAATAATAAAATATGAGAACCTTTTTCCCTTTCATTTATTTCTTCAATAATCTTGAATTAATCACTTCAATTACATGCACTTTTAGATATAATACCCATTGCAGATTAAACAATACAAGATATAATAACAACATTTAACATAATTTCATCACCCACAACATACATTTTTGCAAATTGCTTACAGTTGTATAAATATAAGAAACTTAAACGTATTTAGAAGTAAAAAGAAGAAATCATGAAGCTTCTCATTTTAGTTGCAACAGTATTTCTCGTATTTGGTGTAACAGACGGTGCGTACTAGTCTAGTTTGTTTTGTGTCTTTAACTTTCTTTTAATTTTGTATTGCCAGGTCTATTAAAGGCATACGAAGATCTAGAAAAGTATGGAATGGTTTTGGAACTCATAGAGTTGATTAGACCAGAACACTCTCATTTGAGAGAAAACGCTGATCATGGTTACATAAACGCTCGTATGTGGAATGACAATACATATTATTAAAATGTAATGCAATAAATAATATAACTCATGTTTTTATTTAATTAACTGTAAAGTGAAGATAACAATTAACACAGTGCATGACTAAAAATCGCGTAGAGACCATAAAAAATACATAGAACACGATTATGTTTAAGTTTATAAAACATTACTTTTTTATGTGTCTATATTTACTTATAAATGTTGCAACAAAAAAAATTGTTGCACACTGGCAAAAATGCACAAATCTGTTATTGTTTTGTCGTTATTTTTTTTTCTGGTAAAAGGTAAGAGCTGCACTGTTTTAATATTTATGATATTTATGATAATTTTACCAGCTACACCAGCTCCTGATAGATTTGATCATTATTCTCAATATTATGATCCTTCAAACTCTGCACTCAGTTTTAAAGAAAAAGCTAACGTAGAAAAACAAGAAACGCCGCCTGCTGACAGATTTGGTTTTCTGTCCCCATATTTTAACTATGACAAAGAAGTGTCAAATCCAACTTTCAGTTTTGAAAAACAAAATTATGTCAAAACACAACAAGAAGAAAAAGATAAAAAAGTTATGACACCTTTTTCTACCCACCCTCCTTTTATGTGGGATAAGTTTATACAAGGATTAAAACAAGGGTTAAACTGCTCCAATAATAGTAATAATAATCAGTCACTTGAAACTAACGAACCTGCAGAAGCACATTTGAAAAATAAAAATTCTACAAACTTATCACCTATCTCAAGTGAAGAATCAACAGACGAGATTGTAGAAACACCTACAGATGATGATTCAACCGATGATCTAAAAAATCAAGAAGAAACTAAATTACCAGAAACTGGTCCAACCAATTCGTGTAATAATTTAAGCGAAGAAGAAGAAACTGAATTGCCAGAAGCTAATCCAACCAATTCATACAATAATTTAAGTGAAGAAGAAGAAGCTGAATTGCCAGAAGCAGATCCAACCAATTCACCTAATAATTTAAGCGAAGAAGAAGAAACTGATTTACCAGAGGCTGATCCAACAAATTTATCTAATAATTTAAGCGAAAAAGAAGAAGCTGATCCAACCATTTCATCTGACAATTTAAGCGAAGAAGAAGAAACTGAATTGCCAATAGCTGATCCAACCAATTCGTCTGGTAATTTAAACAAAGAAGAACAATCTGAATTACCAGAAGCTAATCCAATTGATTCATTCAATAATTCAGGTGTGTATTTGTCTGATCCATCCTCAAATACATTAGATGAAACTTCGAAGGCCATAGATAAATCAACCGAAAGTAAAGAAAAACTTGAATCACCAGAAGTCGATCCAACTAATTTGCCTAGTGCATTCTCAAGTGGATCTGATGATGCTAAAGAAACTACAAAAACGCCCGTAGCTTCCGTAGTACCTTTAGATGAAGTCAAGCTAGTATCTCCAGAAATTTCAGAAACAACTACAGCTGGCAGTGAAACCTCAAAAAAAGACAATGAATCAGAAGAATCATCAAAGTCACCAGAAACCACAAACAGTGACAAACCCCCAGAAGAATCGCCGGCAATAGTCACTGACTACTTCCCTAACGAAAATGTTTCAAAAGAGATAGCTAACATTTATGACCTCCACAACGCCGACCCCAATTACGATAATTCGAAAAAAATACTAGGTTCTTCTAAAAACATTTGGAAAGAAATTTATGGTAAAGAACTCAGTAATGTTAGCATTTTAATTTCTTCTATCGATGAAGATGATAAGAAAGCAGATCATATTACTATTGACTTTGATGGGGAAACTCCAAGGATCAAATTCGTTAAAGAAGTTGGAGAAATTAGAAAACCTTGCTTATGTCCACTCAGTGATGAACATTAATAACATTTTGCAATTGTTAATAAATAACTCAAACCTAATCCTATTAATTTCCTGTTTTTCCATGTCAACATCTGTGAAAAACATACAATGGTAACATTCTTTACATTTCGTTATAGGTTTCACAAAATCCATTGTGAGTACTTGTCTGCTACAAATTTGTTTACAATATTATCACAACAATATGTATTCATAATAAAGCATTTTTGTTCGTGCTTTGTGGCAAAGCAAAAGCTCCAATGACTTTACTTAAAAAATGGAAAAATTAAATAATTATTCTTTCGAAGTTCTTCCCGTTCACTTCGAAAGTTCAATCGATATTAATTTACATTTCCGTCAAGAAAGATGGAGTTAATTATTCAAAAAGTAAAACAAGTATGTGCACAATTCACCCAATAAATTATCGATCGTTGTTCCCCCAACTCTTTTCCGATCGCGTGAACGAACTTTACTCGTCCCTTCTGTCCCTTGAATGATACGCTTTTACCGGAAAGATTGTTTGGTGTGATTTCGTCAATAATTCAGTGACGTTTTAGATAAACTAAACTGAATTACGATAGTAATCGGCTGTGTTATTAAAAATAAATAATCCCAGATTGGCTATCTACATTTCATATTGATTCTAATGGAGAACGGTGATTGACCATTGAACTTTTCAAAATATAATGTAGCAGTTTCATGTTTTGTAGATTTTGTTGTTTACTCACACTAATGCAGTGATTCAGTAATATGTGAAAACCATATTGAAATACTGCACTGCTAATAACAGGCTTTGTTGGTTATTTATGCTTCTACCAAAAAATTTAATAGTATATTATACAGCGTGTATCAGAACTCGCTCCCCACCGGAAAGGTGCGTATAGTTCAGGCAATTCTGAAGCTAATGTTTCTTTACAAAAAAATTCTAACTCTGTGTTTGGGAGATAAGAACGTTTGAAAATAGCCAATCACAAAAGACCTTGCTCCGGAGGACTACGGGAACAAAATACGTTGCTAGGAAATCAAAAATATGTGGAGCGGACAATAAAAGTGTGCACTAGAGTTATTTTTCATTCCTTAGTAACGGATCTACTGTATGCAATACACCTAGGAGAGAGCTTCTGGGATTGGTCACTTTGAAACCTCTCTAGCTCGCAAACGAAGAATAAAAGACCTACTTTTTTTGCATTCTTGCACTCCCCATTGCTGTTACCACTAGCATCTTTCCGGTGAGGAGCGAGTTCTGGTACACGCTGTATTATAACTTATAAGTGATAGAAATGCATCATTATATGCGAGTGACAATTTTGACCCACGAGTGCGCTTGAGCTCGAGTGGGACACTTCTCACGAGCTTTATAATGGCATTTCGATCACATGTGTTGTACGACATTTTATCTTATCTTATCTTATTTTATCTTATACCATTGCTTTCGATGAGAGAAATCAAATTTCTCTTACAAGAGAGATAAAGCTGTCAGATTTACTGTCAAATTTAGCTTTATCTCTCTTGTGAGAGAAATTTGATTTCTCTCACCGAAAACAATGGTATAATGTACCTAAAAAACTGCACCTGTAAGATAAAAGACATTATTTACACTTATGAAACATTAGTCTTTGATTACAGCATTTAATCAAAATTCATTTATTAGTAGAATCCAATGTACCAACGAATATTCAGAGTTATTATAATTATGCTTCAGATTCACCCATTTGAAGTTGTTTAATTGTTATACTTATTTATGGGGCATTCTGTATGTATAAAGTAATGTATGTATAAAGTAATAAAGTATAAAGTATGTATAAAGTCCCGGTCACTACTAGTTAGTGGTCGTTAGATCAGGTCAGAGGCTGTAGATGCGACCTGAAAACTCTGGCACTTGGGTGATGGCATTACCACCATACGCATATTTATTTTTTTTTAATAAAAAAATAATTAAAACAGTTTAATTACTCTTTAAAACCTTAAACCTTAAAGCATTTGAACTACTTTCATATCAAAAAATCTAACGCGTGTTAAACGTAACTGACCCTGCTCCAGCCATTAACAAAGTTATGTCTCTTTTAAAATAGAAAATTTTAAAGAATATCTTATTGTGTAACATTGTTATTTACCTACGTTTTGTGTTATAACTTATAACATAAATGGATGTAAAGAATTAAATTGCATTTAAATACTGTGTTAATCGCAAATTAGGTCTGCGTTACATTTTATACCAGCAATTATCATATTACTTGATTGTTTCGGTTGTTGTACGACTAATAATTATGCAAATCAGTCAGTTTTCTCTAATCGAATATTATGCAAAGTGTATCAAAGACAACACTTAATTTGCAAGTGAAAATATAAGAAAATTACCAGCTTAATTCTATTAGAACAAAGCCGGGAAGACTCCAATGTGGCATTAAAATTGAGTTAAATTTCGCTTAAACGTCTCGAAGATTGCTCCAGAATCGGTTTAGTATCCTTACTTCGGAATTACAAGCAAACAGTTTTGCGAATGATCGTAAATTAAGCATTTAAAAGTCAACGATCCAATTTTAACACAGCTGAATATAAACTCAGTCACAGAACAAATACAATTTTCTGTGTCGTAATTCCCAAGACTTTTACCATCATCGAAAACTCAGACTTGGTGGTGCATCTCTGTTCCGAAACAATACCTTTCAAGGAGCGGAAGGATTGTGAATGGCGTTTGAATGCGGTTGCTTGTCGGCCAACTTAATGGTTGATTTAGCCGCCGGTAGTCAGCTAGTGGTCCCCAGAGCTCGCTCCCAAATGAGCATCTGTCTGGTGCAAGAGATAACGGTTTGATACCGGGAATTGACGTAGATTAATACACAAATTGCAGAGGACCAACCGTCCATTTGCATACACTTACGCCGACACCAACATCTATCGACACAGAAGCAATACGTCAAAGTTGCTACCGAGAGTTTTTGATTGATGAATCTGCCGACTCGAAAGTAATTAAAGTTCTGTTAATCCCGAAACGTTGTATAAATGGAACGCATTTCAGGCGGGCTTTATGAAGTTTAAACCATTAGCAGAATTTTTCATCACGATGCAACAATAGATTAGCAAAAGATTATAATTAAAGGCTTGCATAATTCCTTAAAAAAAATTGGAAACTTAACTTTATCGTTTCCCGTGAGTGACTTGTCTAACTTATCCTGAATAACAGTGAAAAATTTCAGTGTCAAAGTCGTGTAACATGCAAAATTGAATTTCTCCATTTCCACTTTTCACATATTCTGGCCCTTGCACCATCTCAACCCTGTTTAACCCCAAACGTGTTCAACACAAAAAAGTCCCGAATTTACGCTACCGCATCCGACTTCGGGGCAACTTTTCAAACACTATTACAGCAATTTAATGAAAAGGTAACAAGACGGGCGAGTTTTTCCTCTTTTTGTTGTCTGTAAAACATGATTAAGTAGAAAACAACGAAGATCTATTTCGTTTCTTTTTCGTAATCCTGAAATATGAAAAAGCGGTATTTAACGGAGAAAGCACGGGTTTTATTTAAATTTTTCGGCGAGAGTGAAGTTGAGTGGAATAACTTCCTTTCCAAGCACAGTCGAGTGAACAAGACATTTTTAAAAGCGCCGAACATTCGGATCATTTTCAATATTTCTGTTTTATTTCCGCTGGATTAAAATAGCAAGATTACGCGGCAGCTCAAGAAAACAGTAAGCCCTTGAAACAAGTGCACTAGTGTTGAATAATTTGGGCGAAAGCGATTTAAAAAAGCTCAAATTATTCTTAGTTACAAGCCTGGCAACAGTGCACCTTTTCGCAAGATTAGGAAAATTTTCTAGAATCAATACGGTTCGTTCTTCCTTAATTCAGCAAATTCCCCCAACAAAGGATTCCTTGTCAGGTTAATAGTTATTCGAGAGGGTGCGCTGATTCATCCTCCTTCCCCTCGAAAAAAATCTCCAATAACCGCCCCGGAGTCCGGGCCCGGATCGGACGTCATTAGTCGTCTTTCGTGACTTCCAGAAAACGGCAAGAATTTCCAAACCGGGCGAGAACTCAGCTTTAAACTGGTTTTCTCCCAAATTCATTTATCACCGCAGCCCCGAGTGGGTGGTATGATCCGGTCATAGTTTAAACAAAAAAGGCCAATGTTGGTTTAAGTGCGGTACGTGCTCTCAGAGCTGCCGACTCATTCAGTATGCATAAAATCGATCCTGGAGCGTTTATTATCCCATCGAAAGATCACAGATAGCGGGAACTAATGGGTGGATTATGTGTTGCGTTGCATGTGGGCCATGCAACGCAACAAACTACCTTCCGGCACAAAGACGCACGTAGAAACGGACGATAAAAATCGACCAACATACATCAACGACGCTTTAGACGAACAACTGCCCGAAGAGGAAATAAAACAAAAAGATTGCGTCACCCAACAACACACTTTCATCTAAAAAACGTGATTTGGCGTATCGAGGGTAAACTTTAACATCAATTCTTTCATTACCAACACTAAAGTTTAAAAAAAAAATTAGTAGTATACCAATGCAAAACCAAGCAAGCCTTTTAGGCAGTGTTGCTAAAAAGGGAAAGTTTGCACGCAGGAAAGTTTGAATTTTTGCACATTTCCATAATAATGATTTCGACGCGTTGGGCTTGAGGATTTGCATTTCGAATAGAAAATGTGCCACCAACTTTTCAATACGTCCCCATTTCTATTCAATGACTTGTACACTATTTAGAAAAACGCAAAATGATCAATTTTATCGGAAGTTGTAAAACAAACCTCCCCTGTGGTTCCCACCCTTCCGAAGCAATAACACTTTGTCTTATCTGAATCTGTAACCAGTTATCCACGCATGTGTTTGATTTTATCTAAATTTGTTCTGCTGCTTTCCGTCCCTTGTGATCATATTAATGCCCCAGCCTATCACATCTCCATCATCTGCATAAACCGTTCCGTTCCGCAACGTTACGTCTCAATCTGGCCAAATCGTGTATGTGATTGGCCTCCCTCGAACAAAATCAACACATCAAAACCGAAATATCCGATTGTGATCTCTCGCTCCTGCTGAAACACCGGCAAGAATTAACGTATAAATATGCCGGGGGCTGTATTGTTTTAAAGCGACGTCTCCCACTTCAAAACATGTTTATCACTTTAGAAACAATAGCCGAGAGATAAAAGTGATCTCGGAATAAGCAAATATTGTTCACAATGTAATGCAGATTTACAACCTTAAGCTGGATTTACAATACAAATTCTCTAAAAAAATCGACACTTTGAAAAAACTGTAAAAACGGAACAAGTTGGAAAAGCGCGATTTATGAGCTGGAAAAACGAAAGACCTAGAATTACTACAAATCAGGACGCGTCAAAACATTTCCTGGGTGGGATTTTCATTTACATGAGTCTCTTCAAATGGACAATGAGAGCCACCCTGGTTCAGGGTAAGAAATTTACTAAAAAAAAAACACATATTTCAGAGATTTTCTGAGGGTGATATTCCAAGTCTTTGTTTCGTGTAAATAATTTATATGTAAGAGTATTTTGGCATTTGACAAATGATTTACGATTTATAATACACTTCGCTGCTTTATCCGTTTGTCAAAAGCGGTAGGCACCATTTTTAGCGCAACCAATTCCCTTAACTGTGTACTTATATACAAATGGCTCCAGTAATTCAAAGGATCTCCCGGCTAAACTGTCACTTTCTGCTTTCTATTCTATTTCTCTTCAGTTATTTATTGTTATATTTAAAAAAAAATACATTTTCTAATTGCTACGTAATGCCAATATTAAGAAAGCTATTTTCTGAATGTCCTCACTTCCTGAACTCATACTAGATAAACAAGTGAAGTGAAGTGACTAACTAGAAATCATTGAAGCTTTACCAAAAAAAAACTTATAATTCTGTGTAATAAAGAAACAGTTAACCTTTTTTTTAACTGCTCCGCTTTTAAATCCTACGTCTGTTTTACAGCTACCTAGGAAAACCATCAATTGAAAAATAATTTGCAACAACCTGTTTTCTTTTCAATAAAGCAGTTTTGATAACAAAATAAGAGTTGACTGAAAAATCAAATGTCATCTATCTCTGGGAAAAAGACACCCCCAAGAAACATACCTAAAGAGTGAGTTTAAAGTAACGCATAAAATTCGTAATTCTTTTATTTTTCAAAAATAAAAAAATGCAAAAACAGGTAATTTGGCATTTTAATTGAACTCAAATTTGACTTAACTGGATCAGTCATGGCGGCCAATATGGCGGCGCCATGACGTCATCATAGATTTTTTTAACTGGAACGATAGCAATTTTTTTGTATAATTGGAAGCTCTACTAATAGGCCTTTACAACTGTGCTACTTATTGTGAATGTGAGTGAACCAAACGCTGAAAAAAAAATTGAAATTTTTATTAAAAAAAATAATATTTTTGTTATTTTTCTAAAATAAAATAAAAACACACAAACATGTAACTTAGCATTTTAAGGAAACTCAATTCTGACCTAACTGGATCAGTCATAGGGCTTTTAATTACACACGAAAAATGATATAGCTCCATTTAAAAAATACTGTGATGACGTCATGGCGCCGCCATATTGGCCGCCATGATTGATCCAGTCAGGTCAAATTTGAGCTTGATTAAAATGATAAGTTACCAAATTTTGAAAAATAAAATGATTACGAACTTTATGCGTTACTTTAAACTTACTCTGTATAAATAGAAACATAATTGAACACTTTTCTGGCTGCTATAAAGGAAGTAATTACAATAAAGCTTTGAATAACTGAATAACTAAATCTAAACCTACTTCGGATAACCAGAATTTTTGATATTGTACTCGTATACCTACAAGCATTGCAAATATGCTTTTTTTTCTGCGTAATCCTAAGCAATATGTGTGATAAACCTTATCATTTTAATTTTTTTAATAAGTTTATCAGCTTTGCATTATTCAGGCTTTTTTATCATCCTCTTACCACGACATCTAATGCATGTATAGTTAAGCTGGTTAACCATTTATGATATCACAAATAAGAAATTTTCCGTTTCAGATCTGCTTGAGATTAAGTAGCAACATAACGACGAAGAAACTCATGCAGATTCAGCAACATATTTTTTATCAATCTATAGACTTTCTTTTGTTGGCAGATCATAACCGTGAAATAAGTTATGTTTTAGTAATTTATTTTATGCTTATTTCTAGTGATGATTTCATGATATACGGCTCGGTAGACGAAATTCTTATAAATATTATATGACGTTGAAATACTTTGGCAACCTGCCGGTAACCCACTTATCTCTTGCAGCGGTGCTGTATCCGGAAGATAAGCTCAACATTCACTTTACTTACCGATTTGCTGATTTTATTCAAACCAGGAGCTTCTCGGATGCCATAGTTGACCTGAAACAAGTGCGCCATAAGTGATAAAATCTCAAGTCTTAAAAAACACGGCATGGTTTAAATCAAGAACCCACAGCGTGAACTCAAATTCCGCAAATTTATCTCATCGCCCACCACCCTCATAATTTGTATCCCATCCTCCGCATCCATAAAATAAAATTCATACACAATGTAGATCAGGCGGCTGTTAAAACACAACCCAGTCCCGTCCGATCGTGCCTTCCATAAAATACTTCTCAAAGCTTCCTCCCCTGTATCGCTTTGATTGAGGCAAAAGGGCGCACTTTGCCCTTAAAATAATATTAAATTTACAGCTTCGTCGCCCTTCAAAAGTCGGAAAGTAAATTTTGTTTCGGATATTTACGACGAGACGGTTACTTTCAAGATGCCTATGGCTTCCGGCTGTTCGACCGGAAATTTTACGGTGCTTTTATCAATCTCGTGTGCGGTGTCAAATATGGTGGGGACCGGAAATTACAGTGCGTTACATGATCATATGAGAGTCTATCAAAAATCGACGGGGATATAATAAATCCCGCATCAAAGGATTCGAGAGGTCAATTATCGAGAGGAGGAGGTAATCAAGTGTCAAAACGAAAAGACGACCTTTTGATGAAATGCCAGCAGAAAAACCCGACCTACAGATACATGAATCGGGTTTCTATAAAAACTCTTTTTTACTTTAATTAACAAAATTGTAACTAAAGCTCATAATAAATAATGAGTTTTGTTATTTCGTTTTACGTTTTTCAAGATTCGTTTCGCTTTAAGAAACAACCAAATGTTAATATTTTTTATAGCGTTCCGGTAATCAAAATAATAATTTAAGTGCAACAAACTTCAATCATTGTAATGAAGGCAATCAAAACTGAGATTAACAAGCAATTACGAAGCTGGATGTGTGGTATATAAAAAATCGGAATAGGAAAACTGCAACAAAATGAAGCGAATAGTTTTCTTGATGTGGTTGGCGCTAGCAAGTAACGTGTTTCATTCAAATTTTTTCTCGCAATTCCTAAAATTTATTGTTTTTGTAGCATTAGGTGAAGAACAGAAAAAACATGGAGCAAGGATTGCTCGAAAAGTTTATGACAGCTTCGATACTCCTAATAGACATTTTTATAGGGAGTGGGAATATCCCAGGTTAGGCGGTTACAAGGAACGTATACCAACAGACATGAGACCCTTGGATTGGACAAATATTAACGTAAGGTCTTCTATCAAATATTTAAAACAATTTGAAGCAATTGCTGTAATTTAATATAGGATTTTTAAAAGGTTTCCAACGACAATCAAGTACAAGTTACCAATAAAGAATTTCATTTCCACATGTGTTTTCAATTTACACCTGCACCTCCATGTTTTTATAAACACCTCGGATTCGCTTTGAATCAATCCAGTTGTTGTTCCTCCTTCCAGAAAAATAACAACGCGAGGCATCCCCGTTACGATTATTTTCTCAACAGCAAACAATATAATAAAGAATACAGACAAACTGGAATAGGAATAACTTGAGCGTTGTTTATTTGAGGATATGACACGTGCGGTCAAATCATTCAGTCTCAATATGTGCTTGGTGAAAGAATCTTAAAAATTTCTTTATATTACAAAGATGGAGAACGTGTGGCAATTGCGGTGAGAGATTCCGACAAATTATATTCGAGAATTTTTCACCGAAAACGTTGTATTTATGGGCCAGTAAGAGACGAGGTTAAAATTGATAAAGGGCGAGATCTTGGGGTTGGTAATTTATTACGTATCATCTCTAATCGGATCAGGCGAGTTTTTCTAGCAGAAAATCATTTTTTATAAATCGCTTCAACAATTACGTTAAATCAACGTCCATAAAAAAGTTGCGGTTATTTTATAGCGATTAGTCAATTTCAAGTTTTTCGTTTCGCGTTTCCTTCGTATCTCGTTTCTATATGGTGGAACCGTGCACACCTGACGTTCCATTTCGATTCCAACTAAAGATACGACCCGAGTGAAATTTTTACGAATTATATGATAGATGTTCATGTGGCGTGGATGTCGGTAATTTGCTCCTACATACGTGGTGCATTATGTGTGATAATCTGTTACACAAAAGGAGATTAATAATCATTTTCTTCTTCGGCTCTTATCAGAGCAGCGCTTCAAACTCCAAATTACAATCCATTTATTTCCCTTTTTTCCTCAACCGCAACAAGATCGATGCGCCAAATCCCAAACTAATAACACTTTAACCAAGAAAATTTATAAACGTTTTCGAATAAACGATGTTCCGGTGACACGAACATGAAAATTTGCTAATTTTTCCCGAAATCGTGGATCTAATCGAGGAAAGCGTCCTTGATGAGAAAGGTGCGTAATTTAGCAGGTGCTTTACTTCCGGCAATTTCTCCTCTTTTTTATGACCTCGATAATTATCACCCCTGATATTTAGGGTAACGAATGGGCCACGTATTCATTGG
The DNA here is from genome assembly GCA_939628115.1 of Tribolium freemani. Lineage (NCBI taxonomy): Eukaryota > Metazoa > Arthropoda > Insecta > Coleoptera > Tenebrionidae > Tribolium > Tribolium freemani. The sequence continues at coordinate 8,192,974 of OW626785.1, read as the reverse complement.
TGGAGAGTTTCATTTTTAACTAAATTAACCCTACAGAGGCAGCGAAAGCAATTGTAATTAACGTTAGAGCCTTTGAAAAATTTCCTCGAATTACTCGACAAGTGTAGTCTTATTACTGCAAGATATTACAAGCAGCAAAAACCGATTGGAAAATGATAAAGTCTTTCTGTCGCTACGACACTAATAAAGCTTACGCTACAGAAGAGATTACATTTTTTATGAGGCAATAACATCATCGCTCACTGCTTTGAACCAAGCCCGTCAGCATACCATTTAAATATTTTTCAAACATGACACTTTCAGAGATTAGTAAACGAGTACACTGTCTTGGTATCTGAAACAACAATTCAAACAAATTGTGTGGGCATTGTCCTTTTGTAATTTTAGATGAAAATCACGTACAAAGCAAATTTAATAGACTCCGACAAAAGTATTTTTGAACGTCACAAAAGAATTAATTAAAAATAGTAAAACGCTTTTGAATGGATGATCGATTGCTTTCGTTTACTGTTACATTAAAACACCGACGTAATGGGACTGTTTTGAATTAAATTAAATTGACCGGCAAAATAATTCGGAATAATTTAAAACCCTCACGAAGTTATTCGCTCGATCATCATGTAAAAACGCCTTCTATCACAAAAAAATCTCTCCAGTCTTCACCTATAGTATACAAGAACATACAGTACACATATGTTTATCCGTTGTAGTGAGTTAATAATTTGTATCATTTTTGTGCTTGTGTAACTATTATAACCATATAACAATCTTTTTCAGACACAACGTGCTTACTCACGTAATTGTATCAAAACACAAACCACAATAATACTAATATCTAAAAGTAGATTACACATTCCAAATAGACGAAGAACGAATTTTGTTTTTCGTTTTTAAGAGAAATCGTCAAACATTAAACAAAACGAATGTCATAGAATGCAAATTTAGGTATTTCTTGATTTTTTTACTTTAATAATTTACCGATCACCAATACAGTCAAAAAAATTGAAATAGGGTACAAAACAGTAATGAGTGTACTTTCTTATTCATACACGAAAAAACAATTGAAAATAATTGTATAGCGATAAAAATCGTATAAAAGTATCAGGAAATAAACTAAACTAAATACTCGGCAAACATTTAATTAAATTGCCTTAGAATTTATGATATGTAAAAGTTAGATTAATGATACCCAATTTAGAGCACTAAAAGAGCTTTATTATTTGAATGTTGTTTGCTAGCCAATTTATTAGAAAATATACAATAAAACATTCTTTCAATTTCTTCAGATGTCAATATTTTCGGATCAATTGTTGGAAGCAAGCCAGCGCCGTTTTTAAGGTCAATGCTCGAACTTGTGCATGTTTTCCAAATCAGTTATCTCTTCCTCCACAGCTAAGAAAAGTTATATCCAAATAAAACTTTGTAATCCATATTTTTGTCATTGAAGATATTTCATGAAACAAGACCGCTTTCAGTTTTCTTTTATGCAAACGAATGAAATGAATAATAAATGCTGTTTTTCAAACAGGATATTAACTGTTAAAGCAGCTTTAGCAAATGGAAAAATCTGAACGTAAAAACCAAATCACGTTAAAAATTCTAAACTTTAAAAAGCAGGGGAGGTTCTACGCCGAGGGCTATTGTTTGTGCTTTGTTGAAACCACCTAATAAATACTTGATTAGTAGAGTAACCCTTTATTGACACGATCAGAAAAGTTTAAAATGTTGAAGACTAATTTAAATATGATTGAACGCCGCTTTGAAGTTTGATGTTGTGATTATTTTCGGCTCGTTTCGGAAAGTGTTTTGTGCCTTCTTTGCCAGGAGGTTCCAATCAAGCAGAGAACGATGCGTGCTCCAACATCCGATCGATTATCGATCGGTCTTTCTAGTCTATAGCGGCCTTTAGAGATTTGCGATGTTATAACCAATAAAAGGTTATGTACCGAATTTATACGATGGTTTTACGGGAGTTTGCATGCCCATTACGTAACGGCCGTGTGCGAAATTTTATTACTTATTTAATTCAGTCCGTAAATTGTCCCCGAAACGAGGGCGATTATTACCCAAACTTGTACAAACACCCGTCGCTTCATTATCCATACAATTGTTAATTTGAATACCTATCATCCAATTTTAATTATAGTTATACGCATGTTGGCGCAAAACCCTTCAAACAGTATTAATACCCACCAGAATCCGCTTTAGATCAACGACTTCATTTATGATTCACGCCGGTTTATTAGCGACTCATCCGGATCTGAAAGAAACGGAATTAACCGTCTTCCCACGACTCGCTCCAAATATCAATGAAATGTTAATTAAATTCCACACCTGAGGCAACAACCCCCAAAACACGCTAATTTCGACTTGATGAAACACACTTCGGAGCGGCACGATGCGGCGAGATTGTGTATGTTTTAGTTTAAAGCACACTGGATATCTTGTAATTTGTAATACGTAAATATGTATAAATTCCTTTAGCTAAAATTGCAATGTTTTATAAACCTGTGGAAAATTTATTTTTTAATATTTACAGCTTCTTTGTAGCTCAACACGTAAATGATTTAAATTCTATTTACAGATTCTGTGACACAAAAACATCACAAACCTGTCCCATATATAAATTTGTACTTACATTATGAATATAAATATTGAAATATGTAATTTTCCTTTGGATTTAAGCGATTTATTACCAGATACTCGTAAAATAGTGTAAATGGTGATTGAGTTTATATGTAAACATTTAAATGTAAAAATGGTGGATGCGCCGGGCTAGAAAGCATATGCGCATTTATTTAGAAGTCAAATGTGACATGACAATTTTTCTGTGTCAATGCAATGTTGAAATACAAGAGACAAAGAAGCATTATCTACTATACATAAACTTAAAAAATTCACATGTTGTGAATACTTAGCTTGTAGTATTTTTTCTTCATTTCGTTCTACATTATGTGCTTGTTCAACTATGTACAAAAAAGTGCAAAAAAACTTTTAATCAAATGGTGTTTGTTTACAACTTATCAAACAACTTTAATCAAACTTAGAATTTAAATAAACACGATTAGAATTAGAATTAGATTTAATAATAAATTAATAACTACTAGGCATATAAATAAATGCAAATTTTTCCCAAGAAATTTAATTTAAAATTAATTAATTAGTAATGCATTAGCAACCGTATCAATTGTTGATATTTTATTTCCGATGTTGTCGGATTAAATTTTTTAATGAATGTTTTAGTTTGTTAAATATTTTGTACACCATAAACACAAGTAAAGTTTTTTTAACAGGCGAGATGCCCTTTCTAACTAAATTCAAGAATACATGATCTGAACAGTCAAAAACTTAACCTAGAGCATTGAAGAGTAAAAAAAAGTTCAAACAATTTTTTGTCATGAAAACTTTTAACCCAATTGTATGACTGCTATCACCACCCAAGAGACTTTTGAATCTTCCTGTATGCTTTATGAGTCTATGACATACAAATTTGGGATTTCGTAAGATGTTTTAAATTGGAGTGATAAACTTCGCTATGATAAAGCGAGGAGAAACGTTTATAGTTTTTTTGTTATACAGACAAGTTTGCACTATAATTTCGTAGAATTCTTTTATTTAGAGCAGCAGCTGCAGACATCAGATTTGCCGAAAGCGAGCAAACCATGTCTGAAACGGCGCAATACAACAAAAAAAGATCCAAGGCATTTTTCCTTCTATTACATTTCGACAAAAAACAATTCCTTGTTACAGAAAATTGGATGCATCTGTAAATCCATCATATAAACTGCATGGAGCTGGAATCTAAGCGCTGAAACAATTACCTTTAGTTCGCCCGAGCTTACTTGACTCAGGACAATCGCCGGAATACAATAATAATCGTCCAGCGGCAATAAGGTGGCAATCGGAAATTTTTTCAACAATTTTATCAAAAGAAAAACTAGTTATTTTCCTTCCGCAAATCAATAATGATGCATACAATGAACAAGGAAGTAAATCACCAAAAAAAACTTGGGTGATTTATGAGAGATTGAATGAATTTTTTTAATTTGAGTTTCGGGGAAATATGGACGGAGACCTTTCTCATCCGTTTTTCCGAGTGAAGAAATAGGTTAAGTTCTGATAAGATTCCGGGACGGCTCCGGGGAATTGCGTCCGACGACGGCTTACGCAATGAAGGATGTGCGTGCCGCACGAATATTATTACGTTAGTTTCGCTAAACTTGAAATAATAGAGTTTCCATGCGGAACGGCTGCATCAATTTATTATTAAAACCGTCACAGAAAGATTACTCGGATTAACTCTCCACTTGACATAAAATTCAATTACCAAAAATGAATCCTCTCGGAATAAAACGAACAAAAGCATTTTGCGGCAAGTTCATTCTAAAATTTAGCACCGACACCGCGAACACTCTTCAAAGCATGAAAAAAATACGTCGGTAGCAATTTAGTGAAGAGTGCTCCGGATAAAATTAGAGGATGAACTCCTGGTTTCGCCTTGACAAAAGAGTGTACAAGAAGTCTCTTTAGCATCGACTCTCCATTGTAAAATCCTGGACTCAGAGGCATATTTAACATTAGTTAAACACCGACACAAATTGGTGAGTTTTTTCAATAGGTATAAAACATGATCACAAGTGCCAAAAACAACCTCAAAATCTAATCTTTGATGAGTTATATCTCGGGAGTTGAAACACTGTCCTTTTACCATTATCGTCTCGACAATAATTTTTGTTAATTCCCTTCAACCAACTTCAACGTTTTGAATACCAGCCCATAGTTCATTTTCGTTCTCAGGTCTAAAGTTCCTTAATTATTATTTAACAAGTGTTTCACCTTATTCAGGATTTGATGGTCATGGTCGTCCCGAACCAACATTGTTTTTGTTCCCATCACTTCCTTACTCTTAAAATTGTGCTTTTGTTGTTGTATTGGTCCTCGACTGCTCTTATGCTATGACCCTCTTCCAGTTTCGACAGTATAAGAACTTTGTCGTGTTCAGTAAGTTTTGACAATTTTACTATTTGACATTGACGAAAATGTCATGCAAAAATGTCCAGCAAAAATACGGTGTACGCGATTATATTGTCCACCACTGTACACGCTCTCTAAAATGGTTACTTTGGGAACTGCTTTGACTCCGCAAAATGTCATTTTAAAGGACACGTACTTAAAGTCGTCATAGCAACACTTTGCGGACTCTAATTCATTTTGCGAACTCTAATTTATTTATTATTTGAGAAAACAATTATTATTGTTTCAATAAATCAGTCGTTGCTATGACTATCGATCGACTGCACTTATGATGAGGGTGGATTGGAAATGTAAAAAAAATTACAATTTTGTTGTTTTAGAGAGCTGGTACCAAAAAAGTTTGTATGCAACACTTCCGCAAAATAATTTTAGCGGACTCATCTTATTAAGGACTCGGCTCCTCCGTCGCCTCGTCCTTAATCCGATTCGTCCTCTAAAACACTATTTTGCGGACTTGTTACATAAATAACTATATTTGTAGTAGAAACTTTTAAATCAGTTGGATGTCTTTTATAGTACCTCTTTTCTATTATTTTGTTTTAATTTTAGAAAAACTGTCTAAAGGTCTACATCGAACAGTTTCAGCTTACCAAAATATACAACGAATTTAGATAGGTTTACAAAACACTTTAAAACCGCAATAAATCGTTTACAAAAAACTTGAACATTAAGCAAACATACTGAATCCTTGACTAATGCGACTGAAATGTTCTTTGTCTCGTATCAAAACGTTTTTAAATTTGGTGTAAACTACTAGAGATTACAAACGGATGGCTCATTTGTTGTTTGCATTGATTGACTTTTCGTTGTTTTACAAGTATAAATCCGAGTATAAATCGCTTTGAGCCATAGCGAGCGAGAGTTAAACTTATTCGAACAGTTATTGAGTTTTTGAGTTATTGAAATTTGATTTCCAATTTGATTCCGCAGAGAATCTTGATTTCCAGTGTTTTACAACAGTCGAGTTTAATTACAACTCGTTCCTCGGGCAAGTCTTTATTGTACTTTTCCTCATCAATGCAATTTCTGCCGCTGATGAAGCGTTTCAAAAATTCATAACTAGCTAAAAAATTCTGTAGCTGAAAGGCGTCGGGTCATTTAATCCTGGCGGCTGTTAACATTTTAACAAGGTAAGTTCATCAAGATAGCTCCCTACTATTGTTGTTTTTTCATTTATATTTTTTTAATTTTAAAAGCTCGTTATGAAACCGGAGCATGATTAAGATTGGACAGCGAGATGATTAATATGCAAAGTTTCCCAAGGGCCGAGACACGCTAATTTCAGTACACTTCGTTGTTGTAGGGATACACAAGAAAAAGTTTTGCTTGTGTTCGAAAGTTCGTTACAAAGAGAGGGCTTTCGCGCGAATGTATGGTCCCAACTTCAGCCCTTTTGCGATGGTTTATGAGAAGGAAAGAGGAAACACTTGACTATTTCCTCTGAGAGGTGCTAAAGAGTAATGACGTGTTCTTAGATACGCATTGATTTCGTTAGAGACGTCCTTTGTGCTTTGGGACTTGGACGTAAACATATCGTTATGATTTGGACGATCGATAGAGCTTTACGGAATGGGACAATGCGACTATTTTTAACCCAAGTTTGTCAATTATTCACGTTAATTGCAGGAATTTGTCGGCTAATGGCGCAAAGAGGGCCGAAATCGCAAACTTTGCGCGAAAGAAATGATGAGTGGACGTTTGCATGATGTCGATGGCATCGATTGCGTTGCAAATTCGCCGTTATCGTCAACAAATCGAGATCGCTGATAGCCCGTGCAGCAGTCAGGTGCACGATACCGCCCCAAACCGAATGATTACCGCCATTTATGGACGGTGATTTATAAAATCCGCATATCCACTCTTCAGTGGCGGCCCGTCAGAAAACGCAATGTCTCCCCAAAAGAACGTGTGTGATAACTTATAAGTTACAATACTTTTAAAATCCGTCTATACAGGCTGTAAATGAAATAAGTACATTAATTTTAACTGAGAATAAAACTCGTCAAGACAAACAATTTTTCCTAATAACTTTTTTTCAAAACGTTTTAGTTTTTGAGTTAAGATTATTTTAAAATCTTACACAATTTTCTTACACGTCACTGGAAGCAAAGTTACCTAGTCGACAATATTACCGTTTGAAACGGTTACCTTGGTTGCGGCTATTATTTATTGTTACTTTTCTTTGTTGGAGCATTTCATAAAAGGCTCGTCAATTTGTAGGGGGAAAAAATGATTAAAAAAAATGAGATTTTGAAAAATGGTACATAGAAAAAGTGTTTGTCTTGATGAATTCTACCACTGGTTAAAATTAATGTATAGTGGTCCAATTTGCGTAAGGTTATATGGCCCCAGTAAAATATTTTAACTCTAATAATGAGGGAATTACTTATCACTTGAGGTCCTTTTAGCAAATACGGACAGAGAGCTCATAAATCCGTCCCAAATACATTGAGCAGGCAATGCTACAGAGCCGGATTCAATCCACTTGCAGTTACGTACAAATTGGTGCAGTGGGTAAAAATATTCTCACGTGCTGTACCCTGATAAATAGGTACCCAGTTATAAGAAAACAATCAAGTCTACGCGAATGTCATTTCGAGAACCGTTTTTGATATTGATGGTGGCATTCTTAAATTTGTAGATAAGATGATAATTTCTAATACGGCACTGGAACGGTTCATGGACAGAGAAGACCACAATAATAAAATGTAAATTTGCGATGGTGGCACGGGTCTGGTAATAATCCCACTGTGAGGCGGTTAATTTCGGTACAATGGGACCCCCAATATAACCTTATTCTGTTTGGAAAATAATACTTATTTCGCTTACATCCTGTATTTTGTTGAATTTTATGATTTTAACTTTCCAAACCATTTTATGAGGGATATAATGAGGGTGGTCGTAAAGCTATTGTTACCAAAGCGACCAGATAGTAAGCGACCCTGGAATCCTGTCCCATACCACGCGCCGGTATTTACAATACACTTACACTTGAGGGGCTGGGGTTTCTTTCTAGCTTAAATCCTAAAAAGTTAATTACCTCTACTGCACCATAAAATTCAACAAAATATAGACGGACTATAAACAAAGGAGAAGGTTCCCGTCTTATGGAAATCTAATGAGTACTCAAATTCAGATTTTTTGGTATCAATCGATAAGGATTAATTCGTATCATTGCGCCAACATTGTAGCTCTTCAAATAAAGTGGCTAAATTAATTTAAAGTTCAAATGACTTTTGTCAGAGAGTTTATAAAAGCGTCACCATACCGACCCTTTTGCCCGCAGGTAATTTTCAAATCAGGAAATGCTTTCTTTTTCTCAATAGGTCCCAAATCTTACTGCACCCACCATGGCGTTAAGCTTTGATGATTTATGGACTCCCAAACTTTCCTACCACCCGATTTGTCTTGCATCGCACTCTTACCAACGCATTTCGCATTTGCCGTTTTTAATTTTTCAATATTTAATTCCGCCTTTATTTAAAGAGATACAGAGTTGGCGCAATGATACGAATTGATCCTTATATCAAGAGCTATCGATTGGTGTAAAAATATCCGGATTTGAGTGGTCATTAGATTTCCATAAGGTGGGAACCTTCTCCTTTCTCAAAAAATCCTAACAATATTTAAGAAATACTGGAAAAAGTAAATTTAATTGAACGTATTCATTGAAGTCCTTCAGCCCGTTTGGTTTTCTTCTACTTTTGAGATGATTTGGAGTGATTTCATAGGGATGAAGGAAAATTTTAGAAAGCTTGTGGTACAAAAGAATTTTGTAAAAAAAAAGAAAAGAATTCACCACATGTCACTGATTTTGAACGAATAGGAAGCTACAAATCTTCAAGCAAAATGGAGCTTTCCTGTTTGGTGGAAAGACCTTCTGCCACCCCAAACTCCAAAACTACGGGCTGCCACTGCCACTCTTGTATTCCTACATAACGTATACGCGTGATAACCTCGTCGGTCCATACAAGTGCAGGCATTCATGAGAATAATATTGCATTATTCCGACCACATTTATATTGTATAACAGAACGAAGCAATATAATCCGCTATTCTAGTAGGGCAATAACTCTCTTTTATGGACAGGTTATACTGCTGGAAGTGGATAGGGCGACACCATCTCGTGCGCATTTTAATTCCAACCGATCTCGTATAAATCCCGATCGTCGTTAATAAATTCCCGTCTAAGTAACAACTCAATTTGTTCCTTAATTTCGTCACGGTAGTCACTGGGACGCGAAGAGCATGTCTGATTTACGGCGCGCCCAACTTCGTAAGTTTTATGACGGACTCGGGAGTTCAGCACGGTTTAAATAATTACGCTGATAACACGGTCCAACATCGAAATCGACGAAAAGGGACGAAATTTTGCACGTTAGGTTTTCGCTGTTTTCAAGTGTTCTGATCAGCACTTAACCCTTCAGAGAAAATCCAAAAGTAAATAGGTTTTGGAATAATAGACTGTTTTAGAACAAAATGATAAATTTAATGGTAATTCCTCAACAATTAGAAAAATTGGTTGGAATAATTTGAGAAAACGTCGGTAAAACCGTTCTGTTTGCTTTTGCTTTTGATTGTAAACATAAATAAACTCGAAGCGAAACGGGCTGATAAAAGCTCAGCACATAAGTTGATAAACGAGTTAGCTTAAACCTAGAGCAGAAGTATCATTTCAAAGGCTCTGACTTGTAACATCTTCCCATTGATCGGCTCTCGACGGTCGGTCGGCCCACTTGAAGTTATATAGACAAAAAACCGAGTGCAGGATTGTCCTGCGAGACTGCTAGTCATCCTGCCAACCCAATCTCTGTAATGTGGTGATGGGCCATCAAGCCCCAACCACACGACTTTTAATGGAACATCGTCGAGCGGCTCACCGAAATAAAATTCTTTAGTCCGCTTTAAAATTGGCCTTCCGAGTCGTGACAGTCGGCTTTATTTATGGTTAATGACAAATCACTGGGAAAAATATAAAGGAAACCGAGGGTGACGTTGGCGGCGGATTTTGCTTGATACAACGCAAATTCCCGAAAATATCTAATACCAAAATACATTTTCTGCAGTGACAAGGAAACATATTTCACCTCACGCCCGGGATGCAACAAGAAAATAAAACCGTCACGAAGAAATTGCCGAGGAATAAAACAAGACTCGGAGATATATAGATGCGATTTCCATGTTACAATTATGACGCGACAGCACACACAAAGAAAGAAACGATACAAGACTAAACCAACTAATTTAAGTTTTAATTAAGGCTTTATTTTGCAATTAAAGTGGAGATTTTGCGAAATCCACTTGCTACATTTTAAGTCTCGGATAAGGACAGTTGTAAAATTAAACGGATTTTTCTTACAACGATTAGCACAAAAGGCTTCCAGGCACTCCTATAGAGCATTTCTGGAATTGCAAAAACCACTTCATTCCAGAAACGAAGTTAATTAAAGTAGGTGAAAAACTTTTAATAAGACTTAATAAATAGCAAAAATGCAGTCGTGGCAATATTTCAAATGAATGAACCAACAATAAGAGTGATGTAAAAAACTTATAATAGGGAGCGCTACCCCGAGTTATTCTCTAAAAAAACAGGAAAACATTGTCGAACAAACACTAAAACTGTTTTTGTAAAAAAGTTAATGTTCTTTTCACACTTTTTCAGTAAGCTCGAGTTATCGACTGTGCACAAAGCAGCGTTCCACCTCGCGCTCCGCTGAAAGAAAATCGTTGGAAACAGCTCGCGAAGGAAGGAAACGGTTAGACGAGCATGTCATGATTCGGATTAGGATTTTTCTTCGATGAAAGATGCATACCGCATTGCTGACACTTTTATCGTTAGATGATCGACGATAAAAACCGCTTCGTTTGTTGATAAAATAATGTCCGGAAAAAAGCTGACACTATTATGTCTTGATTGGTTTCGATCGATACAGTTTCCACCTTGAGAGCATATTCACGATCGACGTGTCTGTTATCTGCAAACATTTTCTTAAAAAATCGAATAATTAGATTTGGAAAACGCTGTCACAACCACCGCTTAATGTAAACTTTCCTAGTATTGATTTAATTCCGTCTGCAAGGATCGGTCCCTGCTTTATTTTCAGATTTAATTAGGAAATTGATGCAGGACGACGACGCCAAAGAGGATTCCTACCTAAAAGAGGAGCGCATCCGATTGAGTCTCAAATAGAAATAATAGTAATCAGTGAAAATTAAAAACCCGTGAGATAGATTTGTTAAATTTACTTCACTTTTTCAAATTCAAGACAGAAAACAATTATTTTCAAAAGACATGAAAAACTGCAGTAACTGGATTTTGATTCATATGCAAATCCAAAACTTGAGTTAAGACGTCAATTAACAAGTAAGTTGTACTTGAAAAAACTAAAAACCGATTAACAGAAAGCGAATTAAAACTTTAAATCAAAATCAAACTTTTATTTCAGAAGTACTAATTCGAATTAAAATGTCATTTATTGTGCAGTGCCAAATATCAAATTATTAGTTATGTTTTAACATCGTTAACATCTTGGTTTATTGACCGGTTTTAACTAAGAAAAGGTAGCAGAACTACCTACTGTTGTTTTTATTTCTTTCAGTTAACTAGCTGAGAATTAATTTTTGTGTTGGCCATTGTATGTGTAGGATAATTGTAACAGAATCTTACGGAAAATTTTGTGAATTAAATACTGTCTCCATGTTTGAAATCCACTGCCAATTTTGGTTAATTAAAGCGTCGTTTCAACATCACCGATCGATTCATTCGCCATAAATCAAATGCAACTGCGACTTAATTCGTATACATGGCTGTTATGAGACGCAATCTACACCTCTAGGTACGAATATCAATCTCAATTATCGGACTTTTTAATTGACACATTTTCCGGACTGTTGCGTCCGAGGAGAAAAACCAGTCTCACGTGCGCTTTACTTCATTTCCAGTTTTTTTTGTAATCTTCTAATTAATTATCGATCTTGTGTCGCAACCAGAATGTAATTATTCAACGGTAGTTGTTAAAAAAATAAAAATCGAATTTGGTCAATTAATTTTTAAATACTGGTAGTTACTGTGAATTTTTCCGTTTAAACTCCACTCCAGTAGACATTTTCGCCGATAATCTCTTCGTGCAGCTGGCGCTAATTGATCGCAAGTGGACGAAGCCGTAGCCCAGGGCTGTCGACATTGTTAACACGTTATTAGCACCCGTTTTTATCGGAAGCCACAGACCTGCCTTCCCTACCAGATATCTGGTGAATATTCATGGCGAATTTAGCGCTCTGTTAATTGATAGTGTGAAAATGGGTATTTAATAGATTGTGTTTCTCATCAGGAAACAACTTGCTTAGTTAGGAAGAGCGAAGCTAACGATTTATAAACGTTCGATTAACGGCTTTTTAATCGTTTGTTTACTTTTTAAAGAGGAACGTGGCCAGAAGGGACATTTTTATGTGTCAGTGTGGACGCGAATGCAGCTAATTGGTAATTTAACGCTTGGTGTCGCTTTTTACACTAGACGGTTTTACGAGTAAAATAATGTTTTTTAGTGAAATCCCAATGACAAACTTTATTTTGTATTTAGTGCATTTGCCAAAGGCGAACTAAGCAATCTGTCGCCCGCCCCAAATCTTCAAAAAGTCTCAAATCTTTAAAATCGTCCACAACAGAAAAAGCCAAAGATATTATTAGATATACTATTATACTATTTTTTCGGGAGATTGAGCACCAAAATTTTTACCACCAAAGAGTCCCCGTTGACTTTTAATGCGCCTCTGGCATTAGCTGGCATGCAACACATCAAATTTAAAAAATTCCAATTTCCCGGTCTTTTGTTTAGATTTTTTAATAACCCAGGACGGAATTTGTCTTCTCAAAGCCCCCGAGGCCGCGGTTGTGTAATGCCGTTCATCGGCATGCACATAATTAATATCTAAACAATGCTCAAGTGCCCCAGTTATTTGGCATCCTTGCACAACTTGCAAGTCGAAGGCCGCACATTACGGCGAATATTCCCCATATCAAATTCCAGCATCGCAGCGACTTTCCGAACAAAACCGCCGCCGCCATGCGGTCTCTCGTGCATACAGTTCGCCCCCTAGATACCGACGGCGGCGCCGGTCGCCATGACGACGACGCCGGTGTTTATTGGCGATATCGCAGTTTGTTAAGGCGAGCAGCTGGCAATGACAGCTTTAGTTCCCAACAACATTACCATTCCCCGACTATGTATGCAAAAAGCCCCACACCATCATCTAACGCCAAAACATGGACAATGTGCCGTTATTTCGAGATGCACGTGCCCGTATGTGCACGCCACTGACCCACAATCGACGCGAACACGAATATTTACCTCCAAATGCACGAGCATTCCTGCAACGAACCGAATTTCAATGACACCCAAAGGGGACTCTCCCTTCAGCAAGGGAGAGTAAATTGAAGGAGAGGCGAAATAGATCTGGTCGGTTTACCAAAGCGGGACATTTACTCCTGGCACTCCTATCCACTCCTGAGACGTATTTTTTTAAATTCCTGATTTGTGCAGTATTCATTCTATTTTTAAAAAGACAAGGACAAGACAAAAATAAATTCTTTCGTCCAGTCACTAGTATCATTTGTGTTGTTAGTTTTTCGGGACAGTTTGGACAGGTCAATAAATAAAAACAATGTTTGTCTAAGAGATCAAAGTTGTTAAATTACCAAAATCTATACGTGAAGATCACTAGATATAAAATCTGTTTACTAACGTTTCTAAAAAATTGGTCTATAAACTTATCCAACTATACAAAACTCGACAAAAATTCACATAAATCAATTTAACCAACCTTAAGTAATATACAGTGTGTTTCACGTAATTTTACAAAGCCTACACCTGTAAAAAGCAATCAATAATTCGTATTCAGATGCGACCTCGATTAAAAATTTTGAAAAATTGTTTGTTCACCCCTTCAAAAAACTGCAACGTTTTTAATTAGTTAGTGATTAGGTTATACTCGTATAGTCGTATAGATTGGAATCATATTCATTCCGTCTCTTGGTAGAACACATAATAATTATTGTTTCTGATAAAAAAACAACATAAAACATAAAAACAACATAAAAAAATCATCTCAGGTCAGCACAATTATTACCAGTATTACTAGAGCCATAATACATATTGTACATACAAACTTTACGTTAATAAAATATTGAAATACCTTTCATATTATAAACAAAGAACTCTTCCGCGAGGTATTTATGTACTTTTCAAGTGACCCAGTATTGGATTTAAAAGTAAGGAAAAACTAGCATAACATTAATGATAGTGTAGTTACTGATGAAGTAATAATCTATTAATCAATATTTGCATTAAAATTTCATATACCTACTCGCTTTAGCCAGTATTGGGTACATCCACACAAATTGAAGCGCATCAATAACGACAGTTCAATCGTACACCTCCTTTTAAAACTTTAAAATATTCCTTCGAACCTTGCCAAGTTTTTGGTCTACATTAGTACGATAAGTAGTCAAAATCCAATCAATAGCAAGCAACCCAAATGTCCCTGAGGCAGTTTCAAGATTGTTGGAGGGAGTGCTATAAGGAAAAGGGCACACCAGTTGTGTTCTAACTTGTTATAATATGTCGACGAACCATTCCGAGCCTGCGATTCTTACAAAATGGTGCGGAACGCTGACCAAGGATGTATTGACAGCATGATAATGCTTCAATGCATTCATCCGGTTCAGCACCGACCCATCCTGCTAGCCGAGAAGTCAACAAACTATCGATCTAAACGCATTTCATAGAGAAAAAACTTGTGATTTTCACTGCCTTTGGGAGAAAAAAGTCGAGGCAGATTTTATTAAGTCTCTCCACTTTTTCGGTCGTCTGTCAATTAATTGGGGATGCCCAGTGACGCGCGATCATCTTGTGAAGTTTCCTGAGACAAATTGGTTTCTGTTTTTGCAGAGGCGGCGCTCCCCGGAGTCCGATACTACTCTATCGCTATCCGCTGCAGATGTTTGCTGAAAAGCTCGCGGTGTTAATTGCATCAAGATGTGATTAACACAAGAATGCGTCTAGGTCTCGTCTCGATGGTCCTACAGTCGCAACGGTGCTTGCGGTCTGTAATCGATAGACACATGCTGACAGTACACGCATGGCCGTTACGCTGTCTTACACAGGTCAACAGTAAATATTTCATGATGATGACGACTACTCTTGGATTATTTACCAGTGTTGGAGACCGCGACGCTAAAAGTACAAACGCTCCTGTTTCTGCTAACCCAAAACTGCCTTTGTATGCAGAAATCTGAACACACATAGAGATTACATACTCGTAATGTCAATTTTGTTTCAAAAACAGTTAAGTATTACGTATTCCAACAAAGACATGGTGGACGTAACCTATTTATTTCAATCATTTAAAAAAATATTCTAAAATAGGTAAATTTTAAAGCACCCTTCAATGTATTTCTAAATTAACAACCGCCTTGTTTTTCAAGGTTCCATTACAAAGCGCATCCTTTATGAATTGTTTTGTTGGAGCAAAATATTGCCTCAAGAGTTTTCGCGTCTTTTATTCGAGTACTTATTGATCGGAAAAATTGATGTATTGTGTTTGGAAAGCGCGCTAAATGTAATTGGATTTTTTTGAAAGTGTGCTTGTCGCAAAAATATGGTGTAGTTGACATAATTTAATTGCTCCATAGGAAATGCAAATACCTGTTTAATATTTCCGACAGGTGTTAATTAAATTTATGTTCAACTCACCTCCGAACTGTTCGATTAATTATTTATCACCCAAACAAATTTACACAGACTTTGCCCATCTGTATGCTGAATACAGAACGATCTTCCGACGTTGAAGGAGGATCCCAAAACGGAAATGTCAGACGACGATTTAAAGATGTGTTGTGCCAAAGGTTGACAATGCTTTTCAGATTAAAATGCTGATAGGGAATTAATCTATGTTTTAAGTTCCAGCAGCTGTAGCATTTCACCTTACATAAAAACGATAAAAAAAATGCTAAACATCTTTAAAAGCATTTTCGTTTTAATCATTTCACCATATTACCAAAGGCAAGGAAGATTTATTACGATCAAAAATGAGCCTTTAATTGACTTTGCGATAAATATTTAAAAAACATCAAAGCTGCCTGTCAGACTCGTGCCTTGGCACCACCCACGCAACTGAATCCCTTTCCAATTCTGTATAAATGTATGTAAATTGAAGCAGAAAAAGTGGCGCATTGACAAAAATACATTAAAGTAAACTTGCCTTTATATATTTTTTAATAGAAGACAGTACAATATCAGAAGAGTTAAAACTGGAAGCTTCTGTGAGATAAATCAATGAACCACAAACAGAATACGTTTCCTCAAAGTAAACAAAGTTGCATTGTTCATTTGTTGAGAAAGCTTTCTTATAATCTATGAAAAAGTCTTTTATGTTTATTCAGTAGTGTTACGCTGCGTTGCAGTAACGTTTTTTGCGTCCACATTTACAAAACAGATTCCAAATTTTCTATTTCAATTATTTTTAATTGGATTGTTTTAATGCAACTTTTATAACTTTAATAAAAATCCTTTTGTGTTAATCCTACATTATTAAATTGATATCCAATCACAAATTTTACCACAGTTTTAATTGGAGATTCATTCCAGTAAAATAAAATATTCAAGTAAAATAAAATATTCATTACAGCATGTTATAACAAAATATAAAATGGCAATACACTGCCGCACAATCACTGTCGATAAAACACGACGAATTTATTGACAACGCCCTCTGGCGTTGTTCACCAATAATTTCTGCCACTCACTGGAAACAACTAACATAAGGCACCTCCACCAAAGTACAAACACCCCAATCCTTTCTTCTTAAGCACTATGCAATCGTATAGTTTTGCGTTTTTTCTGATTTTGTAAGCCTACCGACGCATTTAAAGATATTTAATTACAGTGTTCACGCAAGGCCGTCAAAATTTGAATAATTCCCCATTTGGTTCGCGCAAAAGTCGGAAATTAAAATGAAATATTCATGTTGGATAAGAGCAGGACGTGCAGAACCGGTCCTGCATCGCCGGAACTTACACTATGTAGCTGTGGAAAGATTAATAATTCAGGCAGTCATTAAAGTGGCCTTGAAATCGAGACGTGGGTGGGAGGAAATGGTGGGAGAAGAATCATTACCACTACATGCGGGAGATTTGAATTCTTGAGACATTTGTCGCTGTTTCCGCGACATTTCCCAGCGTCGATCGCTAACCCGCCTTTTATGGCACAATATGACAAACAAAACTGTGCACGTCAAACATTTAGTGTATTAAAACTAGAACGTATCTTCCAGAGGCATGAAACGGCTTTTACAACTTGCAGAAAGCCTGTCGCCGAGTCGCTCCAGCTCATGTCTCCGGAATATGAGCGTCATAAATGTAACAAAATTTGTTTTACAACAATCTATTACAAAGTCGCTTGCATTCCGGATTGTTTCACATTCCGGTCGTCGTCGCCTTTAATTGACCATGTTCGAAAAAAACTCCGACATGACCAACTTTGTCCAATTAAAAGCTTTCGGTTAAATAAAATGCATTCGACTGGTAATGGTTTGATTAGGCCGCACAAAAGATCGGTAAAAGTTCGCCGTTACGGCTCTGCTTCGCTCTTTATTAGCCGTCGTAATTTGAAAGCTTTGTAAGTTGCAGAATGTCACCCGCTGCTTTTTTCTCTTTCTTGCTACTTCGCTGCAATGTACTCACGTTTAGGGAACATTAAAATTTTAATTAACACATCGCAGCCATCTGGAACAGACGCAAGTGTGCTGTTTTAATTGACGGAAATTAAGAAAAACCACAAATTAAGAAAAAAGAAGAGTAGCGCTGATAATAAGCAGGGGCGGCTCGTTAAATCATTCGCGCTGTTATGGTCGTCACGTGACACATAAAAACTCCATTAACTCAATCTAAGGTTATGGTCTCGTATTCATAAGGGTTGTTTCTGGTACTGAAGTGACAAATTTGTAAATGAAATGACTCTGTTCCAGAGTTAATTTATGGCGATTTTATGAATCACGTGCCGTTTGATCTCTTTTATTACAGTCAAATAACTTAGTGCTTTCCCATTCATTTTTAAATCAACAAACCAAACTACTTGTTTGAATTAGAATATATTACGCTGTATTGCTTTATCCCAGCTATATGTACATACATACATTCGAAATCAAAAGCCTAATCTCAACACTCTAATCGACTGTCAGAAATCAATAGCCGAGTCTGTACTGTCGACAGTTATTATCAAATCAATTGTCATGTCATTAAATAAACAACCAACGGAATACCGCGTTGTGTTCACTTTGCAATGTTAACAATATAGGCACAATTAATACATCTGTAGCAGTTTAGTCACCATTTTGGCTTTAAAATTAGGCTACATCAATTTTCTATGTTGCTCTGCCTCTCAAAGCACAGTCAATCAATAGACAATATACAGAACGTCCAACCGACTGTCCAATAACGCTAAAACGTTGATACATAATTTTGCATGCTGTTATTAAATTATGTGGTCCGCTTTTCTGTTAAGTTTCTAGCCAGACGTTGAACTTACAGCATGATTTATGAACGGGAACCTCATCGGGTTGCCAATGTTTATTCACTTGAGATGTGTTGATAGCATTTCGGAGTTCTATTATGTCCACAACACTATAGAAAGCAGATATGTATCGCCGGTACACATTCAACCTTATTATGATTTTGATGGATCTCCATGACGGCGGTAAATAGATTCTATGCTTACAATAAGTCCGTCGTCTTTCACCAGGCCAGAAACGGGACGATTAATTTTAGCTTTAAAAGCCAAACTAGGGCTGAGAGAAGCCTGGCAAAATGGCTGACAAATTTTAAACGTACATGAAATGCATACTAGACCATCAATTTCGCCACGTTTTATTTTCGTAGAGTTTTGAATGCAGAAACCTTTTAGGTAGATATGTAGTACATGACAAATGTGCCACTCCTCAGAAGAAATGAAGTAAAGCAGCTATTATTCCACTTATAAATTTATCATTATTACTATATCTTTTTTCATTTTTGATTTTACAATTATATAATAGAAAAATAACTAATAAGCAGGTCCTCTTCTCTTAAATTTTATTCATAAGCTACATATTTCCGCCAATAATTAGTTGGCCATCTTCATCTTCATCTTCATCTTCAACTAATTATTGAATGAAACATTTGAACGAAAAGGACCTATTCGTTATGATTCCAGTACACAATTTTATGTTTATTGTTTGCGTTTCCTTATCGAAGAATAGCAAGCAAAAGGCGAGATCTGTATTTTTCCCCAGTGTCCTTAATTACCCGTAGACAGGGGAGGAGATGTTCCTGACCGAGGCGCGAGAATTTATTATTAATATTCTCCATTTCCTTCGAAGGAGGAAAGATTCCGTCGTCATTTGTAAACGTGTCTGTGCGCTTTTCAGCCAGAAATGATTTTATTTGTTAACGTTCGAGCGTCCCTTATTGTGATTCAAATCGTCCATCAGGGCCATTACGCCTTGTACGATAGAACGTAATCTAATTCTAAGCTTTTAATCAGCAATTACGTAACGTAACTAAAAACATATAGACGATGTCGAAGTGATTTAGCCACAATCCCCTAACGCCGTTTTATGTAAAAATATGCAAATATCGGGTTAATCCATCCCGGCCATATTTGTGGAATTTTGTTTTCTCTTGTCAAAAGGCTTTTAAAACGAAACGAGAGGAACATGCAAATTTGTTTGCCGAAATGTACCTTTTAGCATCATAATTGCAACAAATTTAATTTGAAAAGTTTATAAAACGTAAACAAGGAGCCATAATGAGATGAGTTAAATTGTAGCATTTGTTGAAAATTTCTAATTGTCTACGGCAGGCGACGCTTCCAGCGACGGCTTTTTAATGTTGTTCAAATTGGTATTGTGCACTCCGGAACGAGCTTTTTCAACGGGAACGCTGGAAATGGACGCGTTTAGCGGCACTGCGACACAAAGAAGCTTTTAATATGCTTAATAACAGCACGCGAACGACACAAGATGAGGAAGCACTCGAATTTTTTGACGAGGCAGCCTCTAAAACGCCTAATGGAGTGGGTCACACTTCCCTCCTCGAAACATTATTTTCGCACACATTTTATTTGCGAAAAGCGATGCCCAAATAAAAGATCTCACATCAAAACCAAGCAATCTTTCCCGGTCAATTGGGCAATTCGTCCCAAACCTCCAGATTGAACTAGTTTGTTGAATTTCATTTGGCCGAAAACGTGTGTACGAGCCCGAAAGCTGTCTCGGATTACCGCATAAGCGTCAAAACACTCACTCTGACAAGAAAAAAATAAGGCAACGTAATTTTATCTTTGACAAAGGCCTGCCATTCACAATTTCGTGCTCCCTTATCCATTATCACAAACCTCTTTAAAACCCATATGCAGAGCGTAATAAAACAATTCAACGTGGAGTTGGTCGTTTTTTCTGAATCGCCAGTTTGCGCCTCCACCTCACGCAATCTGACGTGTTAGCGATCGACTATCTGACATGGTCCGCCCACAAACCGAATATCTTCATTACTAATTTGCCTAGATCACACACAAATTGGCCTTTAACCTATATTCGTGCCAAAGTCAAGGGTGGAAGCATTCAATTAAAAATTTCGCTACATATTTTGCATATCGATATCGCTTTCAACTTTACGACTTTTCATGCTGCTCACAGGCGAACGTATGCTAATTAGGCGCATGTATGTACAAGGATTTGATCCTTTTTCAACAAAACTTTAACCACAAGACGCAAACAATTTCCTTATGTTTTGGTTAAAGCTTTTTTATAACTAATATAGGTAATGTAATTGTAATAAAACAATGTACAAGTCCTAGGATACCACAAAATGAAATCAAAGTTGCTCGACAAGGGTAATTAAAGAGATCGTTTATTTAATAAGCTTAGATTAGCATCTGAGGACCCCGGAAAAAGAATTTTCCAGCTGAGCAAGTGTCCATCATGCCCTGAAGCGATCAAATTTAAACTTGTTCACCTAACCGAGTACTTAAAAAAAATCCCAGTTACGCTACTTGTTTGAAAGTGGTTAAGCTCCAGAGCTTAATATTTAAACCTCAACTAACAAAAGTTACTTCGCTGTTGATTGTTCGGTCTTGCAAACGTGGACTTTTCCTCTTGCAGGATTTGAGTAGACAAGGGAAGCAAAAAAAAAGGTTAATTAAAATTGTGGACTATTTCTACATATTAGAGTTTTCTCTGAGGTAATTTCGTTTTGTGTGGAGTTAGTTGGCATTAATCAATTAAGGGAAATACAGCACGTAAATTGTGAGTAATTAAGATTTATTACGTCGGTCCAGTAATTACGGTTTCATAAAATCCAATGCGTTATTGTATGGCACGTGCAAATTAATTTTATTTCGGGTTTGCTGGGCGCAAGCTATTTTCAACTTGTCACATAAACGGGGTCACTGTGGGAATCTGGGGGCAGGTGGAAAACGCAAAACCAAATATTGTAATTTATACGTGACAAGGTGTTTTCCAATTAAAGCAACATTATTACAGTATTTTTTATTCTAGGGTAGAGTTAGGTGTAGAAAATAACGCTCAATCAAAAGTTCGTGGTATCTCATAAATGAAGAGAGCTTTTCACGTTCGTATATAAGCAAAACATAAAATTTGTTCATTTTCCATTCGGTTCTTTTGACATCGAACTGTTGAACCCGATTTATGAAAGCAAAACGCCATCAACTTGACGTGTGATTCTCGACGCATAAAACATGTAAACAAAACGTGACAGAATTCACGAAGAAATGATGGATTTCCTAATCATGTTGCTTGCAACGTCACACAAACTTTCCTGAAATTCTTTCAATATTGTTATTGTTTTAAACTGACGGGAAATGATTAAACGAGGCCATTTTTTGAATAATTTATCACGCGGTCTCAGCTCCAGGTTCCATCCACACTTCAGAAGTGCCACCCTTTTAATATTTAATATTGTTCCTTGTTCGTATTGATTTAAAATGACTGTTTGCATGTAATTGCGTTGTGCGCACTCGTTTTTTAAAACCCTCCATAAAAATGACGTTCAGATTTACCAAACTGACTAACTGCGCCTACATTTGCAGTAATAGCGCTGGGATTAGAATAAATTATTTGATAGAGCCCTATTACTCTATTAGTAAATTTATCCGTGCAAAGAAAAAACCCTCTACTACAATAAATATAGCTCTCTTTGGAGTATATTTTTATTTTTAGTTCAAACAAACCTGCTTATAGATTTTTTCTGTCCTATGTGTTTGACGCCGAGGTTGACAGTTCCCGTTCCGCGCGTAAAACTCTATCAGAAAGCGTAATCCTGTTTGATAAGTGACGTGTGAAGTGGCCCAAATGGAAGTCAACGAGAGTTTCTCCATCTCCTTGCTAATGCACATTGCTAAAAAGGTTACAGACGATAGGCAAACCATATTAGTGCCCGAAAAAAATTCTCTTTGGAGGTAATTACGCAGCCGCGCCATTGCTCATTAAAAATATAAAACGTGGTAAATAATTCAAAACAAAGCGCAAACGGCGGAAGTCGCTTATTAATATTCGGTTTGTGGAAATTTGGATGAAAGAGAGAAGCCCTCGGATTCAGTCTCGGTTGGAAATGAACTCAAAGATGTATTATTAACGTCAAATCAATAGTAAATATGTGAAGACGAAAACAAGAAATTGTTTTGGAACGTTGGAGATTTTGTTTTATGCAAAAGTAAAGCTTGAAGAAATGTAAAGAAATACAGTAGAAACTCTAAAAGTCGAAATATGATATTTTTGAATTAAAAAATCAACTTACACGCTTGAAAAATTCCAGAACAATGTCTTTTTTACCTTAATTTGTTGTTTTTTAATAAAATTTGGTAAAAAATTTAAAAAGGTGCAAGAAAATGTTTTTTTATACAAAATATTTGCGTTTCAGGGGAATTAAAGCAATTATAGTTTGCAATGTTAATTTAAGTAAAAATCTGTGTTACAATGTCTGCAAAAAACGGTCACTAGCTAGAGCTATAAAAACCCGGAAACACCCGGAAGAACGTAAACGTGTAACATAACTTTTTTCTTGAATTAAAAAAATATTTGAAGCCAAATGACTGACTGTTTTTGATAAAATTTAAATGTTAAACTATAAACTTAATGATTTATAAAAAAAACACTGTTGAAGTTATTAACTATCCCGGCGCCTCCACCATAATTGTATTGTAAGTTTTATTTCATTAATTTATAGCCTCTACATTTCCAAAATTACATTTAATGGGATTTCTTGCACATGAGTACATTAAAAAATATATATCGATCAATCCATCTATCTGTTCCATCCGTCTGTGCGACGTATACGCCGATAATTAATCTTAATTAGCAGCCCTCGCCATTAGCAGCTTGCGAAGGCGGCTTTGTTTGTCGAAACGTTAATGCCGATTTTATTAATAAAGTTAATGAAATAATTTTTGTAATTGAGTAGAGCGTTGTTTAGATGCGAACCGATTATGAGAAAAATCAACATGAAACAGCCCTTTCGAAGGGAGGAGCGCCCCATAAATTACACCAGCACACATGTTAATGACCATTTCTATCAGCCGCAACGATCAGCACGGCATTACTTTACACCTGTTATGAAAGCGGGCCGATATCTGATCAGGGCCGGACTCGAGGCCTCCCGCCGGCTTTCATTAAGCGTGTGTCACTCGCAAGATCGCCGAGTAATTTGATGGGGTACAGCAGGCGCACCTAGCCCAACCCAATTCGATATCCGACACTGCAACCGACTTGCATTGTTGGTTTTGTCCTGCATCAACAGGATATTGAATAACTTCCTACCAACCGTCATACGACTGCTGAAATAAATCAGCGCTAATAGAGTTATGAGCTGGATTAATTGAATCTGTCGCTGTAGTTTGAGTGCGTGTGCTGCCTAATTAAATCGCGCTCACTATATATGTAGTTTATTTTTCGGCCGAAATTATTCATATTCAAATGGGTGGTGTATCGTTAAGCAAAAGATTTATACTTTTTAGAGGTTTTTCCGAACTTAATGTTATGTGTGTCATCGGTGTTAACATCACTGTAACGTCGTTTTTTATAGACAGACATGAATTTGAAATTTAGTTGAAGGTGGAATTAGTCGATCGTCCTTTTCTAACTCTGAAGCGAAAAGAGAGATAAAACTAATTCTATTTTAATAAAACTGTGTTTCGTTTTACACTCTTTTTGTGTTAGATGCGTTCTGTATTCAAAGATTTAATCAACTCACTTTTAATAGTCTCATAAAAGTTTTTAAAACGCTATTGTACCACTAAATCAGCAAAAGGTTGTATCGCACAAAATCTTGGGCAGAATTCAAAACAAAATAAATAATTCCACAACTAAGTAAATTTCATTTTTTAAATTTATGCGCTGCGCAAATATGATAAAATTGTTTATTTAATTAATAAAAATAACTTAAAATATATTGCTTCAATTAAAAATACTCTTGTAAATGGTTTTTACAATTTGGACATAATTTCATCATCATAATTATCGATTCTAATGTATTGATCTTTTATTTCCGTTATCTTAGCAATTATTAAAAACAAACCGATAATGTTAAAAGTTACAGTGTCTCAACTCCCCCCTAAAACTGTCAACTGGGGTACGGACAAAAAGATGGGACCATTTCAGAAAACTGTTGATAGATGCCGCCACCACAAATACAAAAACAAATCGATGATCTTTATTTAAAAAATTTGTTTTGTAATTTTCACACATTAAAATGCCAAAAGGTTGTGTATGTAGTAAAAGTCCTACATTTATATCGTTTTTTATTATTTTGTTTGATTATGGGACCACTTCGGAAACCTGACGCATGAGGTCGCTGCGTGAAAAATTTGACGTTCACACAACTCAAATATGGAAAAAAATTATTAATAATGCCAATTATATTTACCAGTGTATTTGCCGTGTTTAATTTTGCAATCCTAAACTCTGATTTTATTTATTGAACGTCGGCAATCTTTTATAAGTGAGAACAATATAGCGCCATCTACCAAACACACTTTGAAATGGTCCCAAGATTTTCTCAAGTCCCAGTTGAATTTTGGCGTAGGGAAGAAGGGGGGGGGGAGTTGAAACACTGTACCTTTTAACATTATCAACAAACCTTTACATCCGTCAATCAAGGTTTGATTGACGGATGTCGGTAACCAAATCTCTCTGATTTTGGTCCGTTATGGGTGGTTTTTCGCCACCCAGAAATTACCGACACTTGGACGACCGATCCAGATCTACAAGATCCTCTCGGTCATCGTTTGATTTTCTTGGTTTACGAAGTTCTTCTGAAATTTTGGAAGTTCATCCAAATTTGACAGTTTGTCAATTGAATATAGAAGGAATTTCAAAGAATAAGTGTGATTTCTTGTCGAAAATGGCTCTAAGGGAACGAGTTGATGTCATCGTTCTTCAAGAAACCCATACTTCATCAGAAATGGACCTTTTTTCCCGTGGGCAAATTCCTGGTTACACTTTGGTGGACTTCATCAACAGTGCTTCTTACGGTTGTGCAACATATGTAAAATCAAATTTCGAAGACTACCAATCCATCGCCAAAACACAGGAGAACAACATCTTTCTCCTCACTATCAAAATTGCTGGGATTTTTATTATTAATGTTTACAAACCACCTAATGACCAATGGCCTGAAAATCTGGTGCTGAATTATCATCCAGCTATTTACATCGGCGATTTCAATGGTCATCACAACTTGTGGGGTTATGCGGAGAACGACAGGAACGGTCTTGCTCTTGTTTCATGGATGGAACTAAATAAGCTCCATTTGGTTTTTGACAGTAAAGCTAGGAAAAGTTTCTAGGAAAAGTTTTTATTCGGCCAGATGGAAGAAGGAGTACAATCCCGATTTATGCTTTGTTACAATGAATAATGGAGTACCATTACAAGCATCACGAGATGTACTATCTGGTTTTCCTCATAGCCAACATCGACCAGTAATTGTTAAGCTTGGCAATGAGATAAAACGATTTCCTTCTCTTCAAAAACCTAGATGGAATTTTCAAAAAGCAAAATGGAATGAGTTTGCTAAACAAGTGGATAGTGATCTTCGGTGGATTCCATCAACTGCAATGAATTACCACAGATTTGTTGGAGTCATCAAGAATGCTGCTAAAAAATTCATTCCCCGTGGATTCCGAAAAAATTATGTTCCCTGTTGGAGCGATGAAACAAAGAGGTTTTACAATTCATACGTCTCTAATCCGAACCCAGAGAATGCCGATGCTGTATTAAATTCGTTGAATAAGGCGAGGAAAGAAAAATGGAACAGCTTCATAGAAGATCTGAATTTCACACACAGCAGTCGCAGTAGTTGGAAACTTTTGCATAAACTTGGATCTTCGAACATTACACCACCTAAATCAGAGTCTGCTATTAGTCCGAATGCTGTAGCTAGCCGGCTGGTAAACATTTCAAATTCCGTTAAGCTAGAGAAAAGAGCAAAGAAGGAGATAAAACGACGGGTTCAAAAGCAAAGAAAGAGGATGAACGTTTCAGGAGAACTGTCGAGATGTTTCAACGTAGATGAGTTGAAAGCAGCCATATCATCGACTAAAAGCAAGAAATCGGCTGGTTTTGATGGAATCTATCCGGAATTCATCAAAAATCTCGGAAGTTTTGCACTGAAATGGCTTACTTCTCTTTTTAATGATATTTTTATTTCAGCCCGTCTGCCCCCGGAGTTTAAAAAGACCAAGGTGATCGCGATTCTCAAAAAGGGAAAACCTCCACAAGAAGCATCCAGTTATCGGCCCATTTCTTTGTTGAATGTTTGTTACAAGATTTTGGAGAAGATGATTTATCAGCGCATTTCTCCTCTTGTTGAAGATGTTCTTCCCTCTGAACAAGCTGGATTTCGACCACAAAGGAGTTGCTGTGACCAAGTCTTAGCTTTAACGACTCACATTGAAACTGGTTTCGAGAAACGTTTAAAAACTGGTGTTGTTCTTTTGGATCTCACTGCTGCTTATGATATAGTTTGGAAGCATGGTTTAATACACAAACTTTATAAAATTGTACCTTGCAAGCGTATTGTCAGTCTTATCGAGAGCATGTTAACAAACAGAAAATTTAGAGTTTTTGTCGGTGAAAAATTGTTAAGAGTTCCCCTCCCTTTACGCTACCCCGACAACGGGGTGGGGGGTGCCCATGAGGGTACCGTCGGTACTTTGTAAATATTGAAAGGAGATTGAATATAGCTTCTTAAGAGTAAACAGCTTCTTTGTGAAATCCCCCTAACTTCAGTCTCCTGGTCCTTCGATATACAAAAATCAAGCAAAATCAAAACTCTCAACAATGGTCTTCCTCAGGGTGCAGTATTATCTCCTTTACTTTTCAATGTATATACGAGTGACCTCCCTGAAACGCTTTCAAGAAAGTTTGTCTATGCTGACGATATTGCACTGACTTTTCAACATAAAGAATTTCATCGATTAGAGGAACAACTTTCTCAAGATGCTTCTGTTTTGTGTGATTACTTCAAACAGTGGCGTCTATGTGTAAATTCAATAAAAACAGAAGTTTCCTGCTTCCATTTATCAAATTCTCAAAAAGAAAGGAAATTGAACGTCTCTTTAAATGGAACACTACTTAAACACAACTTTCATCCAGTTTACCTTGGTGTCTCTCTTGACTGTTCGCTCACCTACAAGTTTCACCTTGAAAAATTAAGGCAAAAACTGAAAACAAGAAATAACATTCTACTAAAGTTAGCCGGTTCGACTTGGGGTGCTAATGCTAAAACTCTTCGTGTCTCGGCTCTTGCATTAGTCTTTTCAACGGCAGAATATTGCAGTGCTGTTTGGATGAACAGTTCACATACAAGCAAAATTGATGCACAATTAAACACTGCTATGCGAGTCATAACTGGCACTTTGAAATCAACCCCCACTGAATGGCTTCCAGTATTGTCTAATATTGCTCCACCGATACTAAGAAGAAAACTTTCAGTCAAGAAACTGTGGATCAAATATAGCAGACATCCCCAAGATTATCCAATATGGTCTGATCTAATTGCCCCAGAAAATCGATTAAAATCCAGAAAACCTTTTTGGGTTGAAACTTCTGACATCGAAAACTTTTTCATTATTAATGAGTGGCGCAATATGTGGTCAAATGTCCAACTTTTCAATAAAGATTTAATAGAAGATCCAACAAAAAGTGTATCTGGAATAGATCAACCAAGGTGGGTCTGGGTGAAATTGAACAGACTAAGAACTGGCCATGCGAGATGTAATTCAATGTTATTTAAATGGAATGCTATCGAAAATCCATATTGCCAATGTGGTCAATTGGAAGAAACTGTCCAACATCTTGTCGAAGAATGTCGACTTACGAGTTTTCAAGAAGGCTTCACCGAAATTCATGAGTTGTCGCCAGAAGTGAAAACTTGGTTGTCCACTATCAAAGTTTTGTAATTTCTTCTATGTACAAGTATTATTGTCCTTTTTGTTGTCATACGAATATATATATATATATATGAAGATTCAAATGGTTGTTGATAATTTTTGAAAAAAGCTTTGTAGTTTTCATGTGATAATATTGACAAAATTAAATCGGGCATAAATCTGCTGTTTAACTTGTATATATATATATATATATATATATATATATATATATATATATATATATATATATATATATGACAACTGATTACCTGTAACCACATTTTTATGAGCATTATGAGTAAATAATAAACTATGCAAATACACAAGTTAAACAGCAGATTTATGCCCGATTTAATTTTGTCAATATTATCACATGAAAACTACAAAGCTTTTTTCAAAAATTATCAACAACCATTTGAATCTTCAGTTGTCTATTGATATTTTAACTTAGATATTTTTATAATATGCCCTATTTGTTTAGTGTTTTAACTTGAATAGAAGTAGATATGTAAAAAATGTATATAATATCCCATTTCAATCCATAGTAGAATTTTGCAACAACGCATTTGTATTTTTTTGAAATGGAGCACAAATTGAGAATTGCTGGTGGGTTTTCTTAGCTCAAAGTGTGTCGCCGGGATTTAGATTAACACAGAATCTTATACAGAAACTGTCAAATTGTGCTTTATTTTTCACTCCAAAAAATTCAAATGCGCTGTTGCAATTCTACTATGAACTATGGGATATACAGAGTGAGTTTAAAGTAACGCATAAAATTCGTAATTCCTTTATTTTTCAAAAATAAAAAAATGCAAAAACAGATAACTTATTAGCATTTTAATTGAGCTCAAATTTGACTAGACTGGATCAGACATGGCGGCCAATATGGCGGAGCCATGACGTCATCACAGAATTTTTTAAATGGAACGATATGATTTTTCTTTTATAATTAAAAGCCTTACAATATCTGCCTTTCAAACTGTGCTACTTATTTTGAATGTAGATTAAGCAAACACGAAAAAAAAATTAAAATTTTCATTAGTAAAGTAAAGTAAAGTAAAGTAGTAAAGTAAAGTAAGGTATGAAATTCATATGAATTAGACACTATGACTGATCCAGTTAGGTCAAAATTGAGCCCTTAAAATACTAAGTCACTTGTTTGTGCATTTTAATTTTATTTTAGAAAAATAACAAAAATATGAATTTTATTATAAAAATTTCAAATTTTTTTCCGCGTTCGGTTCACCCACATTTAAGATAAGTAGCACGTTGTAAAGGCCTATTAGTAGAGCTTCTAATTATGCAAAAAAAAAAGATATTGCTCCATTTATTTATTGTTCCATTGATATTGTTCTATATTGGCCGCCATGACTGATCCAGTTAGGTCAAATTTGAGCTCAATTAAAATAAAAAGTCACCTGTTTTGCATTTTTTTGTTTTTGAAAAATAAAATAATTACGAATTTTATGCGTTACTTTAAACTCACTCTGTACATTAAAATTGTTCTTTCAGTTATCAGACCCTGCTAAATTACTAATATTTAAGTATTTCTATGTTTCATTACGATTTTAATATTTAAAATAAGTTAAACTATGAACCACTAGTAATGGACGTACAAGTTATCCCATAAATTATAAAAAATATCCACACCTAAAAAATTTAAAATAAATTTTAAGTTAAATTCAAATCTTTCTCATTCATGTGATAAGTGATAACTGTACACACAAGTAGGTACACACTAAAAAACTTAAAAAATGAGTGTCATGTTTAAACGCACTTTTTCTTTCGAAATGTGTTGCTGGAGTTGTCAGAAGCATAAAAATTGCTTTATAATCTCAACATTAAATCACTTGACATTAACAGCTCTAAGAATATTTTACGTGCGTATTTTATGTCCTGTGATATGATTTTCTAAAACATTATCACGCCGAAAAAACTGTTGAGTTACCACAAAAGTTTAGGCAATAATGTAATGGAGTTTCCTTACATTCCTATGACAAGAAATGATAATGTTGCAAAACCCACATCACCCATAGTTCATCGCCTTTATTAGTGTCATAGATATTGGATAACTTCATTATTTCCGAATCAATTCTTGTTTACAGCATCTCTAACGTCGCGTATCAAACCGCAAGCTTTTACACTGTGGCCGAACAAAAGCTTTTCCGACAATCATATAACATTTAATAGATAAATGTAGACATTTATAAAATGTAATTGACTTTAATTACAGTAAATTAATTTCGTTTTATTATATTCAGCGGCTTATCACCAAACCATAAAAAGTCGGATGAAATGACACACAGGAAAACAAAATAACTTTGACCTAAACTAAAACTGCCATCAAATGTTTCCGTAATCTAGTTTTATTTGTTGATTTTATTGCGCCATTGAACACAACGCGAACATGATTGACCACATCGCAGGTGTTCTCTTAAGCGTTTTTAAAAATATTGCCAACAGCAATAATTATTTAATCACTACTTGGCAGACATTTCCGACTGCATTCCAACATAATACCCCCAAAATGTGTAGCTTTAGAAGCGAACTTCCATCTCTAATCCGCATTAGTCGAGAGCTGCGTTATGACAAGGCCTCTTCCTTCCAACGCCCTTATCTAGGATCTGGCGACCCAACAAGAAGCGTAATTTATTTGCATAGCGCGTAAAGGAGGTGTCTTATCTATGACGCGTTTTCGACGCACTTTACCGTTTTTGAATAAATCCGTAATGCGATCCTCGCATATAGCAAATACCGTTATCGACTCAAACACTGCATTATTCACGCTGCGAAAAATACAAGAGAATATTTTATTACCGCCGCTGTTCATTTTTCTGTTTAATGTCCTGTTCATTCGTTTGTGACGTTAAATATTGTAAACGGATTACATGGCGCACTGGTTTAACTAAAAGCGACGATGAGAACGTGCATCTGTGGGACCGACAGTGCGCCAATGAATTCTTCTTAAACAGATTAGCATAATAAATTGGAGGATTGCTTGCAAGCTAAATAACAGCGCCTCCAATGCATCCACAAATCTCAAAAATTCATGTAAAAATATCAATAAAACATGTAGAATTTTTTTCGGACGCATCCACCATTTACCTAGGTAAAACGTAGGTACTTTACAACCGTTTTTTATTTGCGAAAGTTAATTGTTAGTTTAGATTTTCACATTGCAGGACAAATTTGGCATCTACTCGTAAATAGACGAAAATCTAAATTGCGTGCAATTATTTTTTCAGAGAAAAAAAAATCTTACACCTTCAAAGAGATAAAATTTTGGTAATTTGAAAGATAATTATACGCAAAAATAAAAACATAAAGTACACCTTTTATAGTTAGCCAATGTTATTACAAAAATTTGCCCGGCGCATCCACCAATTTTAAAATTGCTATACTTTTGTTTCCGCAACAAACATTCTAAAGATTTGTCTTCGCTGCTAGTTTTGCTTGCATAATTTAGAAAAATTTGCAATTCTACATCATTCTGAGAAATACCTTCAACCTTAAATATTTGCATAACTACGCTAAAAAATGCTTGCCATTTCTCGACGGTGTTCTTGGTAATATTTGCTGTAGTAATTTAGAATTAAAACGGTGATTTCCACTTACCGAATCCAAAGTAAACTGTCACAAAACTGTTTTAAAAAGTATCCACACACATTTGACACTCCAAACACACTTTAACACACAACCACTCGAACTGATATGTATAAGGGATTTTCGTCAAAGTGGTGGATTGTCGTTGAAAGTGCTACGAGGTCTGGAAGGAGCGCGACACGCTGCTTTTTCGACAGCCCTCAGCACAGTGAGGGAGCCAAGAACGGCATGCGATCTTCACCCCATGTGCGCGCGAGGGTTGGATAGTGGCGGGGTAAAGCGTATTCAAAGGACGAGTAGTTCAATTTATTTAAAATCGGGCGAAAATGGAAGCAAGAGAGGATGCTATCTAATAATGCCCTATACGAGAATTTATTTTTATTCTAGAACTCCATAACTTCTGCTGGGAAACTGTTGTGCCATTTTTATATTTATTTCGAGGATTAGTGCAATTAAATGACCGGTTTACGCAAATGCATTTTTAATACGTCCGTGCTTTTATATCGTAAATAAATCACACAACTAATCCAATTCTTATTAAATTTGTATTTACTGATTCAGCCGATTGCGGGCGATAGATTTATGACGGCCTTGACCTAAAAAATAAATTGCTAGTTTTTTTTTCATTTGTACTGAATCATTGAGTTATTTCAATATTTGATATCTATTCATACAAAAATTCTATACGTTATTTATGTACACACCATGGGGATCTCTATTATAAGAAATACGGAGTCGGTTAAATTAGGGCAAATTTGGGCATTTTTATGCTGAACAATTATCTGAAAGGAAATTTGATGTGTCATTTTTAGTTTGTAAATAAATGGAAATTTGTAATTTGCATGTAAAATTCGATCATATCATATCGTTGTAATCAGGAAAAAAAAAAGACTTTTCAAAAATACAAGTATTAAATATGGTGTCCATAAGAAAAACCAAAGTTGAGTGTTTTAACTCTGACTTCAAGAACGCCTTGGAAAAGGCGATGACAGATTTAGGTTTCTTGTAAAAAAGTGTCTCACTTAAAAACGTCTAGTTTTCTTGGTTTTCGCTTAAAAAAATAAAAACGAAAATTACAAATTTTTGATTTTTTTCAATAATTTAAAAACTAAAAATAGCACATCAAATTTTCTTTCAGGTAATTGTTCAGCATAAAAATGCGCAACTTTGCCCTAATTTAACCCACCTCGTATCTCTTACAATAACTGAGATCCCCAAGGTGAAGCTCGAAAAACGGACACCCTGTATGTAGCCAGCTTCAACCTTCGTAAGTACTTACGAACAACAACAACAACATGCTTTTACTTGAGTAGGAAAGAATGAAAAACACTTACTTTTAAGCTTTGTTTATGTTCCAGTTATATTTATTGCATTATGCAAAATTATAAAGTAACATAAATATTAGTACACCCACCGTATTTATTATTTACGTGTAAAATTATTCTGAATATACAACATCATAATGAGAAGCAAAGGTAAATTTAGCATAATTAAATAAATTATTTTAATAACAACCATATTTTATATTCCTACAACAACTAGGAGTTAGTGTTATAGAAATAAGTAGATACTGCCTACATATCTAAGGAATTTGTCTTTGCTAGTTAAAATTTAACGAGATATTGTAATGACGCCGAAAATACATAAGATTATTCTTACTAATTGGTAGTAACAACAATAGTTATTGAATCATTTTTATTTAAATTATCAATACTATTATAAATTATAATAATACGAAGGTCGATTGATATGCTTGGTAAAAAACTATGACCTCGTACATTAATCAATCTGGCGAATTGTAGGTATAGCAAGTTTCATCTTTCAAACCCAGACTGCCAAAGTTACAACGTTTGAACTTCAGAAAATTTTGAAAGTAAGTTGTCTGAAAGACTTGCCAAAATAGGAAAAAAACGAATTTCGCGCTGTGATAATAGTATATTATGATACGCATTTTGTCGCTGCGCTCGTCGTGCCATAATGGAGTAAGTGCGACAAAATACCTTATAAATGAGATATCATACAGTATTTTTTCCACTTTGCACCTTTTTTAAGAAAAAATTCAACTTCGAAATTTAGGGAATTTTGTGGCAGTTGACAGCATTTGCGTGGGTCATGAAATTAAATTAATAATTTGGATCGTCATTAGTTTATTCGTAAAATGTATTCTGAAAGTGTCCAAGACGTTTTGCAATGTATCTACCCCACAACGAATACGGGCTTTTGTTGCAAATACGCGGAATTTGAAAATTGGCCTAAGGAGAATGAGATCTCAAATTAGTTACTTGTACTGGCTTCTGAAGTTATATTTGTCATTACTCGAAAGGTGTTCGTATGGACTACGTATCAGGGATGGTACAAAAGCCTCTAAAGGTTCGAATTTGATTCATAAGATTAAATTAAAACTTGAAACAGGTGCCGATTGACACTGACAGTTCTCTCAGATAATTGTCAAAAAACTAGGTTGCCATCATTATCCAACTAAATTACCCTGGTTTTTAGTGTAATTATTATAGCACTCCGTTGGATATTACGAAACCCAAATGGCGTATCGTAATGACCTCAGTACGAAACAAAAGTAGAAAAAAGACATTATTTACACTTATGAAACATTAGTCTTTGATTACAGCATTTAATTTCTTCTTTAACAAGATTCCTTCCGGATAAAGGAATTTAAACGGGGTCAAACATCCACTCAACATGGAACGCGCTGTCGGCGCCCTGTCCAAGACACTACTTCAAAAATTGTTAAAAAAACCTACAAAACTGTTTCAGTTTCATTGTTTGATCACGTTTAACAAAAATTCTAAAGGTCGGCATCAACCCTACACACCTGATATAGCACTATGCGACTTCCACCTGTTTCCAAATTTAAAAATTTGGCCTAATGAAAAAAGATTTGGTTCAAACGAAGACGTCATATCCGCGGTGAATGATTATTTTGCAGACTTCGAAAAAAAAATTTCCGATGGATAAAAAAAATTAGAAAGCTTTTAGACGATGTGCATTAATCCTAATAGAGATTACATTAAAAAATGAAAAATTTAGTTTCCAAGAATTTTTCTTTTAAGTAAGATTTTACCTCATACTATATCAATTGACCCTCGTATAATACCCTGTGATCATTTGAATTTATAATTAGAGTAGGCTTTATCAGTTTTTTAACTTGGATGATTATGATAATGAATTAAGCTGAAGGGTCAAATAATAATACTTTGAACGGTAAAATTCAATTAGAATACATTTTACCCTCAGTTTCCACTAGTTTATCAATCACAAAGACACAAGACAGCCTACTCTAATTATAAATTCAAATGATCGTATGGTATTATCAATAGTTGTTGGAAGTTGGAACCCTCATACTATGTCGACGAAAAAGTCAACACATAGTGAAATAAATTTCATGTTTGAAGTTGATACACAATTATTTGTCGCATTTTGAATATCTTTTTATTTTTTTTAATTATAATACAAACCGAAAAAAGAGCCTAATATTTGTGATTTATTTTTCAGGATAATACGTTGTCATCAAGAGCACCTAACTCTTCCAAGTCAGAAAGTTTGAAAAAAGGCCGTCTGACTGACAATGACGTCACGAACACGTCTTAACCAATGACGACGTCATGATGACGTCAAAAGCCGATTAAATAAAATTAACGTCCGATTGGATTTTGGACCACAATAGTGCGCCACCAGGGCCGCCACAAGAGGTGTTTTCGCCTGCGTGCAGGTTTAAAATTGCCGCCCCTTGTTAGCTAGTTAACAAAGGATGCGTGTATTTGTATCTATTGTTATTTTATTTATTATCTGTTCATAAAGCGTAAATACCCAATAAGTTTTTTAAAATTAAAAAGTAGTAGAGATTTTGGGGTAAATGTAATTAACTGATTACTGACAAGTTCCAATAA
The DNA here is from genome assembly GCA_939628115.1 of Tribolium freemani. Taxonomy (NCBI): domain Eukaryota; kingdom Metazoa; phylum Arthropoda; class Insecta; order Coleoptera; family Tenebrionidae; genus Tribolium; species Tribolium freemani. Next base: position 8,156,955 of record OW626785.1, on the reverse strand, counting down.
ATAAAGCAACAAATATTTTAAATTTCTCACAGAATTTATGTATTAAAATGACAAAGTAAGCATGCTCGTATATCTAAAAACAGAGTTCTTAAAAAACTATATACTTTTCTCACTTTCAAATTTGCAAATTTAAAATCTAATAGTTCATATTCTATTCAATAATAGATAAATTGAATAAACTAGACCGTTGAACTATCGTAGATCTCAAATAATTTTTAATTTTGAAAATTATTGCTCGCCATATGGTTAATGTAAGTACGTAAGTAAGTATGGGTAATGTAAGTAAAATTCTTAATGTTACGCCGCTGTTTTTGGGAAAATAGAAATTAAATTATTTACAATAAGATATTCTAAAATATTGTATGGTCTTGCAAAATATTTTCTGAAAAATGAATTTTTAAAGCTGTAATCTCGTTAAATAAATCAAATCCATCAATGTTTGCTTCATGCGGAAATCATTAAGTTTTATGTCTTTATAATTTTTTAATAAATCTAAAAATTTGAAGGTATTCACAATTTTTTTATAAAAAAAGTAATTTTGTAATTATTATTGGCATCTAGCACAACTTCATTACGATAAACATAAGGTATTGGTTCGTAGTCAAAAAATCTTGTTTCTTTTCTTCGTCTCACCTTCAGTCTGCATCCTTGAAAAATTTGGTTCTACGTTATCTTGACGGTCAATACGAGAGTAATCCAGAAAAAAATATAAGTATATGTATAATACTAAAAAAAATTGTCTCATTCGTTTTTTGTTTCATAGTTGTGTATACCTACGATTTCTTACTGAATTGTGCCCTCTACTTATCTACCTACACATGTAACTCAATCCAGGGTTCTAGGACATACCTAGAGAGTACGGCTTGCAGGTTTTTCTGATAACATATTTGAATTTTGTTTGTTTTAATGTTTTTGCAGTTTTTTTTTTGCTTAAACAATCCATCCCGTTTTTATCTAAATTTGTTCCTCCTTTGGCGCCCCCTGACCCTGGCGCCCGCGCGCCTTGCACCCCCGCTTGTGGCGGCCCTATGCACCACTTATCTTTCTCAAGTCGAAAAGCGTGTTAAAACAGTCTTTTGAACTGGTATTTCCTCGGATAAGGAGAATATTCGCTAAAAACCAATCAAGGGACGCTTTGAGGCACTCACGCGCGAATTCACCGCCCGGACATTCAAATTCACAATTGTCTCACAAAACACATGCCCCACTTTGCAGTTTTGAACCACTCAACACGATTAATCACTAGTTTCGATTGATTTTCTGAAATAACAACACCGACTGTTTTTTACAAACGTCGTCTAAAATTCATCTCAACTGCCCCGCAAAAACAAAAAAATGCAAGTGACAAAAAAAAACCTGCTATGATGTTTTTGTCTGTCATCTTTGTAATATCACAAATTTTTTAAATTTATTATCAACGCCGGGATAGTTTAGAAACTTCCTTTTGACCTATATTTATTTGTCATATTTTATCAATTACGTATTTTTAACTTATAATGCACTTTTGGTCCTTCCACCCCCAGTCTAGATAATTCGGAAACACTGGTATAAAACTGATAAAAGACAAAACAAAAATTATTTTATATTAACCATACAGCTCTTACAATACTAATAGACAAATGCTAACAGAGTTATTGTTTTTTCTTTTTCAGTAACTCCACTCCCTTTGGTTTCAGTTTATTATCAAGAGTCTTTTGCTTCCTGTCCTCTTTTTCTTGTAGTAGCTTGTTATGTCTCTCCACTGCAAAGTCAATTTCTCCTGCTAATTTAATGATTTGTTCAGTTAATTCTTGATTTTTCCTAATTCTCTCTTTTTGTCCTACACCGTAAGGGGTGGGCCTTCCATCCAAATATGAATAATCAGGACCATCAGTTAGCACTCCGCAACTATTTGGATTTAAGGGTAAGCCCTTTTCTTGTCTCCATTTTTGATTTAAATAAATTGTCGGAGTTGTGCCAAGACATCGCCTTGAAGTTGATAACAAAACTAAAAAAACAACAATTATTGTTACTCTGTGTTGAAATATTTAATAGAAAGAGTTACCATTATTTAAATGTACGCAAGACAGCGATTTTAACCACATTTTTTATTTGAAAATGTTGCCAAAGTTTGAGGTTAGAGAATAAAAGTTAGGTTAAGATTAGACAGGAAAACTAACCACAGTACCTAATCACAGCAAAAAATGTTAATGTGCAAACTTTAAATTTTTTATTTTTATTATTAAATTGAAGTAACATTTACAGTATTTACATAATAGAAGGAATTCTATTTTATATTTGTATACTAATAAATAGCAATTATAAAAATGTATTAGCTGTTTCAAAACTATTAAAACGCCAACGTCGCATTTTACCGAATTATTTTTTTAAATAAGATTGACAAAATTGTAAAATAGTTATTAATGATTAGATCTCTCATTGAAAGTATAAATTACATTAGCTATTATTTTGTTGAAGTGCATGAATATTTTATAACAGCTAATTTTGAGAGAAAATGCGACGTTGGCGTTTTTATAGTTTTGAAACAGCTAATACTGGGCTTTACAAATTATCACAAAAAACTGAAATGCAATGAAGGAATCAAAAACGCTGTAAATCCTATTACTACTTATACATAATCTAAAATTAAAGCTTACATAAATGTACAAACAACTTTTAAAATTAAATTATTTAAATCCCCACTAACATTTTTTTATGAAGCACCTCTTCCTCAAATCTTTCATATTCATTCCCTATTTTTCCCAAATCAACATTAGCATCAAGAACAAAAACAGGTGCTGGACACTCATACAACGTTTTATGGCTCAACCAATCTTCATGAATATCATGCAAACTCCTGATGTACTCAAAAGGTACTGTCCTTTCTTCAGCTCTATTCCGTTTCACAATCCTATCGTAGACAACTTCTGGATCAGTCCTCAAATACACAAACATATCAACACCCACATCTTGTTCTTTTTTCGCCCATTTAAACCATTCATCAATAACTGAAAATTCGGGTGGTGACAGTAACTTATCTCTCCTCAATTTCTCAACGAAACAATATCGGGCACTATAAATGGACCTCTCCAACATTTTAAAAGCAGTGGGAGTTTTCATAGTGTGTGCCTGAAGAAGAGTCAACTGCACATACGACTGGAAAGTGAAGCTGTTTCTTTTTGGGTCCTTATACATGAGGTCTAGTAAATTGTGCCCTTGACAGTTTCGCCACTTATCGAGCGGTTCAGCCACGACGGTAATGTTGCCCAAGGTTTCCATGTGCTTGAGGAACGTGGTCTTGCCACTTCCGATGTTGCCCTCAACGGCAATAGTGCAAGGGCGCTGATTAAGATGTCGCTTCATTGCACTACACAATCTACTAATAAACATATTCTGAGTACCTCAAAGATAATACAATCTAAGATAATTTATCTGCAAACTTGTGAAATGTGATGACAGCGACATAACCCAACTTTCTGTTGTTTATGTATTAGGTTAGGTAACTGTCACCTGTCAATCGCTCATGCGCATTTTTAGGACAAACCTGAAATGTAAAAATTACGCAACGAGTTCGAAGTACTCGTATAAAGTGCTTTTTTTGTTTTCTTCATTTGATTTTGTTTTATTTACGCATATTGATTGTAGATTTATTAGTGCCTTGACACTTGTAACGTCAGTGAAACGTCAAATTTGACAAGTTATAAGTCATCATGGCGACAAAACGTCGTCCCCTACATACAAAATTAAATTTTCGCCCCAACGTAAGTGACAGCAACCTGGAGTGCCGCGGGACAAAGCCAACATGTGAGCCAACCTCCGTGAGAGAGACTTTTACCTTAATGGTCTTGTACTTATGCAAAAAATCTCTTTTCTTCGACACTAACCTCAAAGTGGCCATCTACCTCGGAACCCTATTTTTATTATCACTGGTAGCAGATGTGGCCACAATTCCCAAACTATATCTTTCACGTTCTGACAATTTGTTTAATAAATATTTCGTAAAATTTGCCTGGGGCTGGAACCTCTTACTCCTAACCCCGTTTGTTGTGTTCACATCTTACATCTACTGCTGCGGGCAAAAGAAACTGATAATAAAGCACCACCTGCTCCGAATTTGCATCGCCACGTTCTTCTGGTGGTTGTGGACAAGTCTGTTCAACGTGATTGAGGCTTCGTTTGGTCGTTGTGGCCAAAGACAGTTTAGCACAAAGGGCACGTGTTTGCAAGCGGGACACGTCTGGAACGGCTTTGACATTTCGGGACACACTTTTATTCTCATTTACGGCAGCCTCTTCCTCATTGAGGAGACACGATGTATAGAAAACTGGGACAGCATCAAGGAGCACCTCAGACTGGAGAACCACAACAGGACGTCCAGAGACTCCACAGAAAACACAAACCCATTACGGAATTTGTCAGACGACGAAATGCGGGAACTCCAATTCAACTACACCAAGTACACACCGTACATTAGGGCCCTCCTCATGGCAATAACTCTGCTTCAGATTTTGTGGGACGTTATGCTTGTGTGTACAATGTTGTACTACCATATTATGATTGAGAAGTTTCTCGGAGGAGTTCTGGCAATTATAACGTGGTTTTTTACTTACCGGATGTGGTATGTTCACCCGAAAATAATCCCTAATTTACCGGGACAAGGGGTTTTTAAATACATCAAGAAGAAGGGGGAACCCCAGACTGTGCCTAGGAGAAGAACTGGGAGTATAGTAAACGGACGGGGGCCACTTTTCATGGGGCGCCCCATTTATCCACAACAGGATGCTCAACAGGACGAGGCAAACTCAGGGTGAAGAAATTGGGGCCTTATTCAAGGGTTTGGTGTGAGGATATTGTTGTAATTACGTAATATCGATTTTTTATATACGAAGTTTTCCATAAAAAAATTACATTAAGTGAAACGCATTGTTGGATTGTTTTCGCATTTGCTTGATTTACATAAATTATTGGTTTTAAAAAGGGACAATTCTGTTGCTCAAGGCAACAGATAATCCAATAATCTGTGATCGCAACACTTTTTGTATGTACTATTTACAAAAAAAAGTAATTGAGTATATTGATTTTGTATAATTTGCATTGTGTGTAACAAATTGCCCGTCTTGGTCATTTTATTCTTATTTTAGCTGTTACTGTGTTCTTGTTTTCTCTCTTTTGTCACAAGTACAATTTTGTTGGGTTGTTTCTAATTTATTTTTGTTACTGATTAAATAACTTTATGAACCATTAACATTTTTATTGCTCAACTACAGTATGCCCTTGATGATCCGTATGTCCAGTAATCCTAACCAATTACGTAATTTGAATTTTTCCAAAAAATTTCAAGAAAAATGTGCTGTACAGTATCAGCAAATCTACAAATCACACTATTTTTATTCTAGTCTTCCTCAAAAGTTCACAGTTTTATTTGTGTTTAATTGTTAATTGACAGACAAAGGAAGTAGATTAAAAAAAACTTTAAATTACGGAGGGGGCGAAATGAGCTTCAAAATCCCAATGTTATGTAACAAAAAATTAGATGAGGGCGCTTAAAATTGCTTTAACTCATTAAAATTCAACGTACTTTAACATATTTGCTTAGAAAATATGCAAGAAAGTTGAACTTTTGAGAAAAAAAAATTACCGCTAAAACATGAGGGTATATTCAAATTTTAACTAGAAAAATCCCAACCAATTAATTCGAATTAAATATTGGTTCGGGTTAGGCCAGTGTTTCACTGAAAATTTAGAGCGTTTGTGTGAGACAAAATAAGAAAATAAGTAGCGCAACCACAATTTGAGGTAGGTGATCACTTTTTACTCAACTTTGGTTTCAGTGTGTCACATCAAAATTTTGATCTTAGCTGCTTTCCAAATAGTGAAAAAAAATTATTTTCATGGTTTTCCCAAAAGAGAACCTAAACTATACTTCTCAGGAAATGTTTGAAAGAAAAAGCTAAATTTTATATGAAAAAAACCTGGATATTTTTGTATTATTACAAAACCAAACGCTATAGTGCATAGGTCGGATTACACGTAATCCATCAAAAAACCTAATAAAAACACCACCAGTTCAATGAAATATTTATTTTCGGGAATAAAGTAGAATAATAAATCAACCGCGACTACCTCTCAATATAAAAATATTTGGTACCACCTATCAACAGAAACTTAACAAAAACGCGCATCACTGACCCACACTGCGACTCATCTAAGCAATGTACTTCTTTGCGATGATCGCCCCTCCAACGACCAACGCCACAGCAGCCACAATCCCGATAACGATCGGTGCTTGTGACATGAGTATTGTTTTTAGCAACACTAAGGTCCCTGGAACTGTCTTCTTGAACGAATCCCTCGCCTGGACCCTTTCGTAGTATTTTTCAATACAAGGCCTCTTTCCCGAACTCCAAAAGATGTGTTCAAGGCCTAACTGACTGATCCTTATCAACAAAATCGTCAACTCAACATCAGCAATTGTAAATCTATCAGAACACAGCCACCAGTCTTCCTTATCTGTAAGCCGACAATGCAGAGCTCTGTAATCACTAGTCCCCTCAAACTCACCACCCTTGTGTTTCTCCAACTCGGCTTCAATCTCATCGAGAATCGTATGTACTTGATTTAGGATGTCCCTGAAATTCTTCTCGTCAGATAGTTGTTTGTACTGTTCTTCCCGAACGCTCGCTTTCTTCAACAGTATTTCTTTGGCCTCTGGATTCTTCTCCGCATACTCCCTCAAGTGCTTCCCACTGTTCTTTTCAGCATCTGCAACCAAACGCTAAAACGTGAAATCCTGATCCTTGTACTTACTCGCAAGTGCCTTTCGGATCGGTGCAAAAAACGGACTTTTTGGATTTTGTAAAAGATGTTGGTTGAGCATAGCGCCGGTTGTTAGCATTCCTGCAGGCGCTTTCTGCAGGATGTGTCTGAAATGAGTGACTCTCTGCCTGAATTCAGCCCCCTGATCCATGGGGATAAGTCTAGGAGTGTCCCCATTACTGAAGTTATCCTCCAAGTAGTCGATAATGCGGGCCGAGTCCGGAATAATTTTGCCAGTGTCTTGAAGGACAGGGACTTCACCTCGAGGGTTCAGGAAGAGGAACCAAGGGTGGTACTGTTCGTTTTTGATCAAGTTTACTATTTTGCTATCAAAGGCGAGGTTTTTCTCGTGGAGAGCCATAACCACCTTTGGAAAAGTAAGTTTTTAATGTATTTTTAAGTGAACATTGGTTTGCTTTGTCGGCATTTGAGATCAAAGCTTGGCGGCTTCTTTGTAAATGTAGGTAACAAAAAATTTAAATAATCGCGACCTTTTTTCTCGAAGGGACTTATCAAAATCGAAATCACTGTACCAGATTTTGTACTTTATTATCGACTTATTGATAAAATATTTTTTAATGTAGAGATTTAATCCATGATTTGATTTATTAGGAATTTACGTTATAAGTTATAACATTCTATCTAATACCATCTAATAATAACAGGTTTTAGAGGCTCGGCTAATCATAAGTACAGATAATATTGATAAGGCAGTACTGCATTTGTTATGCATATAGTTATCTACTATGTTGTTATTGTAAATGAAATATTTTTTTATAATTTGTCTCTTTAGTTTAACTTTTATAACAATGTTCAGAATAAATTGTCATTGAGCTAATAAATAATAAGACGCACTTCTGAGATATAAAAGCACAAAATGTAAAATATTTATCAATTTATGAATAACTACGAGTATTGGAGATAATAATCTAAATCAAAATTAAATTCATAATGCAATCATTGTACATGATGTTAGTGACATTTCAACAAGTACGTACCTAATTAAATACATACTATTTTTTAATCTTAAAATCATTAGTGTTTACCTACATCATTATTTTTAAGTTGCTCTCGAAATAAATATTTTCCAGCAGTTTTTTGTTCCAACTTACTGAATTATATTTAATCATAAATTTGGTGTGGGTGTTTAGTGATTTAATAAAGAAAAATCTAAAGGGACAATTTAAATATTTCCAGTTTTTTTTTAAATGGAATGAGATGTTATATTGGCCTACTGTTTTCACAATACATCAATATCAAGATAAAAAATTTATACAAAATAAAAAAGTTGGGGATTTTAATGGTTTATAGTTGTCTTCCAGTAAAAATTTTCACCCTTCATTTCACCCTTAGAAAAGAATAATCGCTTATTTTATATCACTCACTTTTTAAATAACATAAGAAAGATGTTTTTTAGTCTTTAGTGTACTTAATCTGGAAATCAGCAGTAATACGAGTCATCATAATCAATATCTTCAAAGAGAAAATATGTTAAAGTTGTGTTTGCTGTTCTGGATTGGAGTTTACAAAGGATTTGGGGCATCATACTCATAACATAACATTAAAAAAATGAAATGAAATGTTGGAATATACATCAAACGTCGATTAAAAATGGTTTTGGTCCTCTGAAAAATCCTTATTTAAACTTTAAAACAAAATTATTATTGAAGATAAAGAAATCTGGAAAAATAAATTTAATAGCATTTGAAAACAGCCAGCTGCTTTAGGGTTTATCTGAATATTTTATTAAAGTAATAAAAGTCTGTGGAGATATGTCTCAACAAGAATTGTACTCTACAAAATTACAATTTGAACACATGATTTCGACAAGCTTTTCGAGATATAATTTTTTTGTACATATTCTGATAACGACACTAGAATATTAAACTTAAATGTCGCTAAAATTATTTGTTTACGTTTAGTACTCTTACTGGAAGTTGTAGATAATTATGAAATGTTTTACACATTACACAAAGCAGTAATATATGATTAGTAATCTTTTTTAATCGGATGCACGTGACGGATTCATTGCCTTAAAGTATTCACTGATGATTGTTGGGTTTTAGCAAATAATACAAGATATTAAAAAAATAAGAAAGTAAAAAAACTAGGGGCTGGTTTACAGAAAGCGAAATTAAAATTTAATTTAAGATTAAACTAATTCGAATTAAGTTGCCATTTTAAATGCATTAACAAACGTCAAATTAACCACGAATTAAATTTTAATTGCAATTAAAACGTTCTGTAAACCGACCCTAGGTATTTTATATCAACAATGTTTGATTCATGTTAGTAGGTAATCCACATAGACATAACCAGATTTAATGCAGACACATCCATAAATTAATTACATAAGCCTTAGTTGTTTTATTAAAACAAATATTTATTAATTGAAGAGGTCGGTATTTTTTATTCTGACAAAGAACAATGCGTTTGAGATTTATTTTTAACCAAAATATGTGAACCAATAACCCTATAAATTTTGTGCAACCGCAAATATTCCCATTCTCTCTTTTTGTACATTTGATGTGATATTTAAAAAAATCTTATTAATTACCATCAAGTAATAGATATTTTATTTAATGTTAAATTACACATTACTACGGGTTAATTAGCAAATTATTTTTTAAAAACGCCTTCCGTGGTATTATCGCACTAATTAGCTGTTTGCTGGAGACGTGACTTTTTTATTCGGTTCATCCAAGCAAGAATTTCAAGGTTTTTTTTCCTGTTATCGATTGACTTTTTTCTCATCACATGATTCGAAAATGCCTCGTCCCCCGAATGAAAAAGCCACATTATCCCAAAAACATTGCTAATAATTCGATCAGCAAAGCAGCCGCCTTCCCGCAGCCACCATTGCCACTTTCATTACCTTTTGGGAATAAAACGAGAAGCGATCATAGTACAACAGCAAGCCATCGGAGACCTCAATCTTGAACCCCTCGGCGTCTTTCCGCATATTTCCCAAGTTTACAAACTGATTTTTGGCGGTGCACTTGACAAGACTATCGCCGCGATCACAACTCTCGCTAACCTCGTTCGCGGCTGCACAAACCAAAAACGCCAAGTGTTGTCGACGCAGCGCAAACACTACTGGCAGGATACGCTTTAATCGTCGATAAAACATCGCGACGTCACACTATTTTTCGAATAGCTAGATCACAAAAACGCGATCTGAATTATTTTCCCGATTGAAGATTTCAATTACGCGCCACGAGGATTTGGAGGCGTCGGGGGCGTCGCGGCGCCTCGCAAAACACACTCAACTACTGCCAGAGTCAAAACCTCCTCTGAGGAGAGGGCGCTGGCTCGTGAGCGATTTGCTATAAATGCTATAATTTCTGATTTAATTATGGCGTCGTGACGCACCGTGACAGGTTTATTGGGCTAAGTGGGGCTATTGTTATGCACAGAGAGACAGGAAAAGTTGCCAAACATTCCATCAAACCACCTCCACAGCGCAGACTCACAAATTATGTCATTTGTTTATTTTGGCTGTTATGTAACATGTAATTCCAAACATTTTTTTTTAACGTATTTCAAGCAATCGACAATAAAAACTTATTCGTGATTTTTTCCAAACTAAACAAAGCGAGGATAAAGCCAATTAATACTATTGTTTTCAATAATAATTAATAATTATTAATAAGGTTGTTGCTTTATCCAGACTGCTATGTATACAATACCACAAACACAACTACATAGTGGATTGATGACCGCAATAAACCACTTTTGCGATTAGTCGCGACCTTTATACGATGATGAGGCACTAAATAATCTTAAAAACAACCCAAGAGCTGAAAAAATTGTCATTTAGTTACCAAACCCGTCACCCGCAAAGCCTTTTTTGTTTGTTTGTTAACAATGAGTGGATTCGCTGGGCCTATAACCCGTCTAGCTGGGAAAATCGCTATTGTGACAGCTTCAACCGATGGGTATGTTTTAGTTATAGATAAACCAATTACAATACATAAATTGTAGTATTGGCTTTGCCATTGCTCAGCGTTTGGCCCGAGAAGGGGCCAAAGTGATTGTCAGCAGCCGCAAGCAAAACAACGTTGACGAAGCTGTCTCACGTCTCAAGTCGGAGGGATTAGATGTTACTGGTATAATGTGTCATGTTTCGAAAGCTGACCACCGCAAGAAGTTGTTTGATACCGCAAAAAAACTTGGAGGGCTTGATATTCTTGTGTCCAATGCTGCGGTTAATCCATCTGTGGCTTCAGTTTTGGATGTAAAATCATAAGCTTGAGTTAGGGCCGATTTCACTTTAAGTTTTAGTGCGATGAATCGTCATGGGATAAAATATTTGAGGTGAATGTAAAAGCGGCGTTTTTGTTGGCCCAGGAGGCTTTACCTTTGTTGCGGGAAAGACCGTTTGGGAGGATTATTTTTGTTGCGTCCATTGCCGGTTTCCAGCCGTTTGAAGTAAGATTTGCGCCACTGTTGAGTCACTTTTTAATGTCTCTTTAGTTACTAGGGGCTTATTCGGTTAGTAAGACGGCTCTGTTTGGGCTCACTAAAGCGGCAGCTTCGCAATTAGCAAGGGAGAACATTACAGTTAATTGTATTGCTCCCGGAATAATTCAAACCAAATTTTCAAGCGCTGTAAGTAATTTAACAGGTGTAGGAAAAAACGTAAAAGATTTCGGAAATAGATTTCTTAGTCAATTTAACAAATAGGGAAAAAAGATTAACTAGATAGCTACTAACATTTCAAGCTTCGGCGAAAATTTACCAAAGCAAATACATCATTGTTACTATCTATTCACAAAAAAACTAAACGTAGTTAGTACAAGAATTTTTGACAGTGAAACATCGTCCGGGTTCCGGATACCAACAGAAACTCAAAGCGAAACTTTTTGGAATAAATCTTGAAATAACTACAGGGTGAATTTGAATTCACTACACATATTAAAAGGCGTAACTGCTTGATATAAAAAGGATACAAAAATGGATAGGAAAATTTCCATTTCAATGTCATTAATGAATTAAACGTGTTCTAAATTTAGTCAAAATTCTACGGCATGCCAATGGGATAAGATTGGAAGTAAACAAGCTGACACTCGACAAAAAATTTTTGCAAAAAACACGATCTGCCATTGAAATATCTGCTCTTTTTTATCGCCGCTTACTAATAGATAAGGTCAGTGTGTCATTGTGTCTTTGCGGGGTTGTGTCTGAATTTGGTACCGTGCTTTGTGTCGTAAAAATGGTCCAATTTTACAAATGTTGTTAACACCACCATGCTTGGCACCCGTAGAATCGCTAGATGCAAAGATCTTTTAATCGGTATTTCCTTAATTCGTGGACGATTCCATCATCTGTGTCACAGTACCTCTGGCCCTTTAATGCAAGAAAAGACGACAAGAACTGCATTATCTACCAGAAGAAAATAATACGAGTGTTGTTATCGCAAGATTTATCCGGATGTGTAACTTAGTGTGAGTGCTTGGTGCAAAAATGTGGTCAAATGTCGAATTTCCCGAATTGCGCAATAGTCACGACACCTTTTTTAATGTAAGGTAGGTCAGGTGTTACTCCGATTTCAAGTTCAAATTTGTTTCCGTTTTTTGTGGGTACTGATATCTTTTCATACCTGTGCTAATAGTTGCCTACGTGCCATAGGCGTCGTAATTGGGATCCCTAAAGGGGATTTGGCCCCACTTTTAAAGACAACTAAGATGCGAAAAAATAGGAAACACATGCTGTCACTGTGCTCACGATTAAATATGTGTAGTGAATTCAAATTCACCCTGTATAACTCCAGATCCAAAATCATTACAGTAAAGGTGAAGGTGTAAAGAATATATATTTTACAGAATCATAAAAAAACACTTTATGATATGAATCAGATGAGATATGAAAAAAGAAATTATTTTTCTATTCATAATTTTGATATAAAAGACATTTAAACCTAAAGTAAAATTGCTCCTAATATCAGACACCAATTTCAGATATTCGAAATTAGTGTTTATTGAAGATGGTCTCATATACACTGCAAATTACTTACGACAAAAAAGACATGCGTTTGTGATTTTTGTCCTAATAGTTGATTTTCAACTTAAAAAAAGGTAACTATTTTATGTTCCCCTAATTTTAGATACCCTATCCCTACCCTATCCGAAATAGGATACCATTTTTTTTATTTAAACATTTTTCAGTGTTTACGTTTATATTTTCTGTGCATAAAGTATCCGTTTTTTTAAATTTTGAACAATAAATTAGATATTACATAATTACAATAAATACAATTACAATAAATGAGACAATAATAATAGCCGAAATTCGGTTAGTTTCCTTTTAAAGACCGTAAAACACTAGAAAACGTTGACGAAAATAACACGAGAATTGTTTTAAAAAAATTAATCAATAACTCTAAATCCGTATACGAACAGGTATATTTTTTCCTACAATGGGCTAAGAAATCTTCCCTCGAAATCTTGCAATAAGGTTCTTTTTTTCGAACTTTTTGAGTCAAACCTCAAAATTTACCTTTCAGTTGACTGAAACTGAAGCCGCACGGGACGAAGCCTTGTCCAGGATCCCAATGAACAGGTCTGGCTATCAAATACATTCCCAAATGATAATTTTTTTTGACAGGTTGGGGGTCCCTCACGACGTCAGTGGAGCCGCTGCTTACCTCGCGTCAGAAGACGCCAGCTACATGACTGGAGAAACGTTGATTGTAGCTGGAGGAATGCCTTCAAGACTATAATTTGTTATTTTTGCAAATAAATTTTGAACCTTCAAAAAAACGTCACGTTATTGATGCCAAAATGCCCCCAACAAAAATCCTCACACTTTTCAGGGCAATGAGTTCGGCCTCCTCGCAGCGTCTTTGTGGTAGAACAGCAATAGTGACCGCATCTACCGAAGGGTAAGAACACTTGAACTGTCTCAAGTTACAGTGTTGTTGCAGAATCGGTTTTGCGATCGCACAACGGTTTGCTCAAGAAGGAGCAAAGGTGATAATTAGCAGCCGCAAGGAAAAGAATGTCGAAGCGGCGGTCTCAAAATTAAAATCAGAAGGTTTGGACGTTTGTGGGCTCTTATGTCATGTCTCCAGTGCAGATCACCGTAAAAAATTGTTTGAAAAGGTCTCAGGTGGTTTAGACATTTTGGTTTCAAATGCTGGTGTAAACCCATCTGCAACGGCGGTCTTGGACGTATTACAATTTTATATTTTAATACAAAGTCATGAAAACAGATTCTAGTGTGACGAAAAAGCATGGGATAAAGTTTTCGATGTAAACGTGAAAGCCTCTTTTTTGTTAGCTAAAGAGGCGTTACCGTTACTTCGCAAAAGTGGATGCGGTCGAATTATTTTCATCTCGTCCATTGGTGGTTTCCAACCTTTAGATGTATAAAAGTTATACACTCAAACTTTAAGCTAACATTTTGTTTAAGTTGATTGGGGCTTACTGTGTGAGCAAATGTGCACTCTTTGGGCTCACTAAAACAGCAGCAGCTCAGTTAGCTAAAGAAAATATCACCGTTAATTGCATAGCCCCGGGTTTAATAAAAACCAAGTTCTCGCACTTTGTAAGGCGCAAAAACAGTTGTTTTGTATTGTATAAGGTATAACATTTTTAATTATAGTTGGTCGAAAAAGAAGAAGAAAAAAAGAAAGTCTTGTCAACGATTCCGATGGGAAGGTTAAATACAAATTGAGATTTTTTTTTTTAGTTAAACAATTTATTTTTACAGATTGGGGATGCCACATGAAATAGCTGGTGCCGCTGCATTTTTGGCATCAGACGACGCCAGTTACATGACTGGGGAAACAATTGTAGTAGCGGGCGGCATGTTATCAAGATTATAAATAAATGAATCAACCGACCATTGTACGCTTTCGGCCCCTAGCTTGCACTTCTTTAAATTTTGCCAAAACTTCCTTAAATCCTGATTTATTCTCTAATTTATAGCCCTCTAAAACTTGCTCAAAAATTTCATTAGCTGTACTATGTGTATTGATTAGAGCTCGTTCCAACACATACAAATCTACTCCCTTGTCTTCAGCACTAGACTCCACGTGAGACAACCCAAAATCAATAAAAATCAGCTCTAAATCTTGCACGTTATCATACACTTTTTGACCGTTTTTGTTAACAAGTAACATGTTTGATGTTGTCAAGTCCCCGTGAATTATGCTACTGGCATGCATTTTGCCCAACGCAGCCCCAATTTTTAACGCCAACTTACTTATGACTTCGTTGCTTGCTTTTGCTATGAAATCCTTGACCACGATACTGTTCTCGAAATACTCCATAAAAATTGTACGGCGGTTGAAATCAACCAAATATAAAGCGGGTGTCCTTATTCCGGCGGATTTACATCGAATTATCGAGCGACTCTCACTTTTTATCCGTTCTTTGGTCAAGTGTGAATCAAGGTCTGGATGCCGGTATTTTTTAACGAATCGCTCTTTGGCAATTGCGGGTCTTCCCAAATACACTCCTTTGTAGATTCGGCCCTCGGCACCTTGTTTGAATAATTCGAACCCTTCCATTTCCAGTAGTTTTTAACGAATTTCAGTTTTCACTCTTGCTGTTGACACAAAAAAGTGAGGTTATGCAAATGTAAATATTTATTGTTTACTGCGAACTGATCAATTAAGTTTATGGTTCCGTAATACTGATTACTTTGAGACACTAGAATTTAAGTTTTTTGTATTAATATTATTCAATAACTAATAATTCTACTCACACGACCAACTGAACGTGACATTTATGGGTTATGTTATCCTAACCTAAAAAAAGTCGCATTTTAATTTTTTATTTGATTTGTTAAGTATGACTTCTGTGGAGGAGAGTCTTGAGAACGCAACAATTAATTCATCGTCGGATGATAATTCCAGTGACTCAAGTACCGAAAGCAGCGATGAAGAATGTAAAGTAAGAGCCCCCATAAACCAGTCTTAAAATGAGATTTCAGTACCTGACTTCCCCATTGCCATGTGGGATTTTAATCAGTGTGACCCGAAGAAATGTTCAGGCAGAAAATTATCGCGTTTGAAATTAATTAAAACCCTAAAAGTCAAACAAAAATTTCCAGGACTGGTATTAAGCCCTACTGGAACTAAATGCGTAAGTCCCAATGATCGCGACATTGTTTCGAGCAAGGGGATAGCCGTGGTGGATTGTTCATGGGCCAGAATCGATGAGACACCCATTGCAGCACTCAAGCCCCAGCATGGGCGCTTATTACCGTTTCTAGTAGCTGCAAATCCCATCAATTATGGACGACCTTGTCAATTAAGTTGTGTTGAAGCGATAGCCGCAACGTTGTATATCACGGGGTATAAAAAATTAGCCCGACAGTATTTAAACAAGTTTTCGTGGGGACATTCTTTCATTGAATTGAATAAAAGTATATTGGAGGTGTATTCAAATTGTAGCGACAGCCAATCAGTGATTGCCGAACAGACCAAATATATTGAAAATGAGCAAAAACAGCAAGAATTGGCCAAACAAGGTACTACAACGAAATGTTTCGAATTAAATAACATTTATTGTTTTAGCGAAACCGGATTTTCCAAGTTCAAGCGAGGATGAATCAGATTAAGTTTTTTATTTTATATAAAAATGTATTTACCTAAATGTAAAAACATAATACAAGTGGGTTACGATGCATTAACTTCCTCAATCGCCAAATGTGCGATAAACCTCAACCTCATTTGCAGAGGCGGCCTTAACCGGCGTACAACAGTCTCCAACTCCTTCTTCATGCTATCCCCCACAAACATGTATTTAATGTGATACAAGAGGTCGCAGATCGGGTCCATATATTTCAACTCGCTTTGCGCGTGATCCACTTGTGCCAACAGTTCGTACAAAGCACTCGTCAATTCCACTATCGCCATATTAAACCGTTGCAAAAAGGGCCCCACAAGGTGGCAAACATACAAAAACTGTTCTTCAGACCGTACCACAGCCGGTAAACACTCACGCGCCCATCGGGGCACACTGGCGATCTGACCCGGACCGGCATGGTGCCAAACCGAATGAGCCAAAGCTAGCATATAACTGAAGTTATTGTGAAGAAGCCCCGCGTGGGTTTCTTTGAAATCGAACAGACGGAAGGGAGAACAGTCAAAAGTCCAGGTTTCTAGCTCGTTTAGTGTTGCCACAAGTCTATCGTGAAGAACACTCCAGTAGCTAACTGGAAGCGCAGCTAGAATCAAACCAACAGCATTGACCCACTGGTGGATGTCTGACGAAGGAATCGTGACATAGCCCTTGGCTACAACATCAAGCAAACCATTAGCTACGGCCACCGGACCGGCGGATAATGCCATAAGTTCCACACAACTTGTGTAAAGAATGTGGGCTCCAGCGTTTGGAAACTCGTTAAACCGCCAATCAATTACGGAATTGGCAGTGGCGCCCCCTAAAATATCAACCACACGTTTGACCACTTGTATGTAATAGTCCAGTTCTGGGGTCCACATTTCGTCAGCAGCTCGTCCTAAGTATAGTTGGTACGGTTCTGAGAGACTCTCCTTCAGTGTCCCTAAGACAGCAGCCACTAAACGTCGTTTCAGAGGTGGCCGGTCCCTAAGCCTAGTCTCGTAATAGTGCAACGTGTTGTACAAGTAAGTAACCGGACGATCATGAAACTTGTACAAACAACCCAAGTGTTCTAGAAGAATCTCAAGACTTTTGGTGACTTGCGGTATTTCCAAAAATCGGTGCACCACAATATCAAAAACCGGCAAAAAGCGCAAACACACGTTGCCAAAATAAGGGTGGTAACCACTTGACTGTTCTTCCGGTGCAAACTTCTCGGGGTATTTCCGGTGAAACTCTAAATGTTTCTCGTGCCAGTTGGTTTGGTTCCAGTGATCGGGCGAGTTGTCCTTGACGAAGTCTTGCACCCGATTCCTGAACTCTGTAGCTTTAAGCAACACCAACTGTATGATGAACGAACAGACTTGAGCTTCGCTCCCTTCTTGCGTCCGCAACGCCAAACACAAGACCAACCGATCGATTGTCACAATATTGTACTTCCAGATCATGTCGTTAATCGTATCCACGCATTTATTAACATGTTGCCCCCCTGGACTATTACTAAATTCGAACACGAGACAATCACAAAACTTCCTCAAGTGGGCCGAAAGCGCCCTTGCCCCTATCCTTTCCAGGATTTTGTACGCAATTGGCGTGATGTGATCAGTCTCGAGTAGCATTTTCCACAACAGACAGAGGAAAAGTGGCGGCGCTCCCGCGACCCCAAAATGCGCCATCATATCATTTTCGTTGTTCATCGACGACCACTTCCTGTATTCCTCTTCCACCGCTTTCTTCAACTGTTGTTTGTTTTCTTTGGGGACGGCATGTTGCGTGAAAAACTCGGCCAAAGCCCTGGGGAAACATTCGAGGGTGTGGGGGGCCCATGCATGGGGGGTACTTTGTGCAATGGTCGCCAACAACTCGTGACACCATGAACCATCGGCCCCTGTCACGTGAGTGGCTCTAGCTAGGGTTAAAACAAGCGCCCTATTCAGCTCTTCAGATTCCGCCGAAATTAAAGTCTTGGGTTCGGCTAAAAAGCGACTCAACTCGGGTTGCACTTCGCCACTTCCTAAGCCTGTGATTAGACGCAAAGCGGTCGATTCGACACATAGGTGGAGTTGGGTTTGGTTGGCTTGTGGAACAGCAGCTAACGAATGCAAGTGGCTGAGTAACTGGACGCGATAGTGGGGGTGAATGTGGTGCATTCGGTAACTAAACATTTCCAAAAGTGTGTAAAGTGTGCCCCAAGCGTGTGACTTGTAAACTGTTGGCAACAACTGGCTTATAAACCCTTTGATTCCTAACGATTCAATCTCGGTGTACACCAACAGGCGACTGTACGTTTCAACCAACGCTGGTGATAGTGGCATTCCTAACTTAGCCTGTGCTAGTTTAATCACATGCGTGACAATACTATGTATTAAACTCATTTTCGAATGCACAGTTAACGAATCCAACACTGCCATGCTTAAAGGCGCGGTAGGTGGGGCTGTTGATTTGGGGCTTCCTTGAATCGTCTCAACTAGCGCTGCCATTGGCTTACTGTAATAATCCGGGTTCGTTGAATAGGCGTTGCACAACAACGCGATTCTGTAGTCATTTCCCATTGCCAAAACGGTGTTATTCGGGGGCACCAACTGTTGGAGGAAATCATGGTGGTTGCGCAATTTGGCGGGAATTGGCCAAGTCAAGTTGGTCATTTCGGCTTGCGCTTTCTTGGTCAAGTGGATCCAGATGCACGTCATGGCCATCTGTCTCGTACATTGGGGCTGGTTGAAGTCAGGAACGGGCAAAGGGGGCTCCTGTTCCGGAAACAACAACTCGTAAAGTCGTAAAACTGGGAGGAAATTCGAGAGGGGGTTTTTCTGAATCGAACCGGAAATAAACTGCAAGAGGACCCACATGAGTTGGTCGCGCCCTCTCCGCAAGTCCCGCCCTTGCAGTCTCGAATGTAGCGATATGACAATATTTGGAAAACTCGCAAATTGGAAGAGAACAAAGTAAATTAATTGGGACGATAAATGTAGCCATAACCCTTGAGTGGCGCTCTCATCGCCCTCATTTTCCGTGCGTTCCAACGCCAAAATTACCAACTCGACCAGTTGTTCTTCAAGGGCGGCACAGTGTCTCTTGTGTTGTTTTTGCAACCCTAACATGCCACACACCATGTCACGACTGTACGGTTGTTCCAGAACGTATCTCAAGAGACCAGTTTGCTTCTCTAGTAATTCAGGAGCGTAAGGTAATGTGCCCTTAAGAGAGAATCGCAACGTGCAAGGGTCAAGTTTCCACGGATTGACTAAATGTTCGGGACAGCCACTGTGCTCAACAACGGGGCGCATTTCCGCCTGCCCTACGATAGCCACCATTTGGGCACACGCCCGAAAACTACCCACATAATCAGAGAAAAGTGCAGCAAGACGCCAGTGGGGGCAATCAGGATAGGCTTTCTGTAGCTCATTTACTAGGAGATAGCCAGGCAGGAGGCACGCATTCCTGTCCATAATTCGTTCCGCAACGCTTAAAAGAGCCTGCGTTTGGGGCTGCAAGCCTGCATTCAACCGCCAGGGGAGGCTTTTGGCCTTCTCGCAACATCCCTACAACCAACAATCAAACAACAATTTGGTAATTCCCCCACTTACTTTCATAATTTCACGAACGCCTTTGTATTCAACCAAATCTATAATTTTCCGCACGAGTTTAAAGCACTCGATCCAGAACCGCGCATTGCTGTGTTGCAGTTTATCGAAATTCATCACCACCTCACACACGATACGGGCCCCAATGGTACCGTTGCGCACAACGCCTTCCAGGAGCTCCATCAAGAGCTGGAGCTTGCTCTGGGAACATAGCACAGCAGTGTTGAGGTACTGGCGAAGGGCGGTGTCTTGTTGCTCCTGAGGGATGCTTCGGAGGGCTGTGTTCAACTCTTGTTGCCATACAGTCAACTTTTCCTTTTCGGCGCCGGGGCGGTGCACTAGAAAGCAACTGAAGGCTTCTTCAATGCCTTCGACTTTTAAAATGTCGGTTAGGACGTTTGTTAGTGACTCGCCCATCGTGTCCACGATTATTTTTCAGGCGAAAACATTATTTTGTGGTTTATTTGAACGGAATAATAACGGTAGACTGTGTTGTAGGTTATGTTTGGCCGACTACATTTTGGCATGATGGGTAGGCAGCACATTATACAACTAGTCAACTACATTGGCACAGAACCACAGTGACAGAACCGTATTCCGCCTTTTTTATATTTTTATTTTTGACTTGCTGGTTGTATTCTCAAATCATTTGTGAATTCGGTGGTTGAGTCCTCAGAGGCAATAGATAATTGCGTGCGTTGTAAGATGTTATCAACTCTCAAACAACGTCAATCTAAATTATTCCATGCCCAGCCACATTGTAATAAAATTCATATCAGCCAGAATCTATTCGTTTATTTGCATATCCACTTCAACATGATCAAAATTTGTTTGCTCATCTTTTAATAAAGGCAATATTATTCCGCACGTTTCGTTCATTATGCACTTAAAGAGTTCTTTTTGCCTCACATTTCGATATGAACTCACAGTTCATAGAACAGGTGAGGTGCTAATTCAAATCTTTATTAATTCATTGTTTCTGCTTTCTAGGTGCAAATTTTAATGCACGCTCAGCAAATTAAATGTGCAGAAAGTATTTTTGGGAAATCAAACTACATGTGGCTTTGCAGCAAAAGAACTCCCGTTATTTGGATGTCAACGAAAGATGAATTCTTAATTCGACAAGCCCTAACAAAGGTGGAATTTAATTGTTACAAATCAAAAGTGTAATTATCCTTCTAGGTCACTCCTGATCAACAGGTGAAAGTTATGAAACAATTACTGACTTGGTTGGATAATAATCCCGAAATCCACTCTTTGAAAATTCCTGAAATGTCGTTAAAGCTTCTCCACAACATGGCTAATGCCAATGCCATGAATGAAAGGACTTTTTCAAGAATGAATAGTTTCAGAAATAGTCTGAGACGCTTGTCCTTAATTACGAACCGAATCGCCCCAGCAAACACACCCAGAAGATCCGTGACTTTCAACGACGTTCCCATAATTTACCGCATAAAATACTGACAAAAAAAGTTACGAAACATTCACATTATGTAAAATTTGTGCCGAAATAAATGCACCTTAAAATTTTCGTATTTTATTATTATTACACTGCCGCTCAAAAAATTCCGGACACTTCCAAATTTCTGTTGTGGTGCATGAAAAATTATGAAATCTTTTAAATTGTGTTTTACTAAGTGAGAAAACAAAATGGGACAACAACAAGTTAACAAAACAATAAGAAATTGACATACAAAAAAAACCGTAAAAGAAAATTACTAATTGAAGATTATTAACGGGCAGTATATCCAACACTTCGGCCATCCTTGTTTAAAGCAACAATTTTTACACAAATTTCTGGTAGCATCATCCTTCACAAATGTTAATTGATTGAATAAGTAAAATTCACACAAAAATAAATTAAGTACTTTGAATTAAAAAAAATTAAAGAGTCCGGAATTTTTTGGGCGGCAGTTGTAAAAACGCGACAAATTATTTAGCTAATAATTATCATAAATTACTGCAAATCGAAACCCATTGGAAATTTCTAGCACTCCCTCCCTTGTTTGAAATTCTCCACGCGTCCGTCGCGCATGCGCACTGTCATCCTACGTGTCAAATAAACGTCAAAAAAATACCCCCCTTTGCCCCTTGCCCCACTTTTCGGGCCAGTGTGTTAAGGCACGGACGTGTCAAAAACGCGTGTGTATGTTTTTCTGTTGAATTATTTCCACTTTTCCGTATTTTTTTCCTGTGAACAATGGCTCCCAAACAAAGGATGCGTTTCGCCAACGAAAAGGCCAGCAAAAACGTGGTCTTGCGAGGGAATGTGCCCAAATCATCGGTGAGTACGCTGACCATATTGTTTGTTGATGGGGAGATGACGGTGCCCCTTTTGCAGAAGCAGCAAAGTGAGAGCTCGCCAGTGGGGCCCATGATCCTGGCGCTGTTCATCTTCGTCGTGTGTGGATCGGCGATTTTCCAGATTATCCAGTCCATTCGGATGGCGTAGGTTAGGCTTCCCTCAAAGGCTCAATTCCTATCGTGTATAAACCGTGTTCTGTTCAGTTATTGCATTTTGTTGTTTTCTCTATACTTATTTTGTAAATTTATCGTTTGTGGAATATAATTTTATCAGAATTTTTATCATGTATAAAGTGTATTTTTACATAAGTTGTACTAGAATTGGGTGGTACTACTTTACGCACAGATGCCTATAATGAGATTCTTTTGTAATCATTCCATGCTTAATTTTAGGAGACAATTTGTGTAATTACCATATTTTCAATGACTATTAAATTATTATTGAGTTAAAACGTATTTTATTTAGCCCCAAAAAAATCTTAATTGCATTACTTACACTCAACTATTTTTTTGCAGTTATGTTAGTTCGTAAAAGTAATACCGAGATAAGGACCCAGTTCGAACAGTAAAAAAATATATTGCCCTTAATAACTCTATAATTCCAAGTTCAATAAATTTCGTAAAGTAAAAATTTATGGATCTATTAGCTGTTTCAAAACTATAAAAACGCCAACGTCGCATTTTCTTTCAAAATTAGCTGGTATAAATTATTCATGCACTTCAAAAAATTAATAGCTAATGTAATTTATACTTCCAATGAGAGATCTAATCATTAATAACTATTTTACATTTTTATCAACCTTATTTAAAAAAATTATTCGGTAAATTGCGACGTTGGCGTTTTTGTAGTTTTGAAACAGCTAATACAAATTAACTTTGATCACAGTATAAAATCTGAAAGTATAGTTTGTAGTGTATTTTGTGTTGCATTTATACCTAGTCATGCAAAATGATGCCACAAACAGCACAAATAACAGAGGTGTGCTTACCACTTCCATAAATCATTTATATCGAGCTTATAACAATTATAAATGTTACAGATTTTACCTACCTACGTAACTTAACCATAACTTTATGTTCTGCTATTGTTTTTTTTATATTCGAACGAACGTTATTTTTCTATTTTTCACTAAAATCCTTATTGTTAATTTAGTACATTTGTTCATTATTAAAAAATTAGCACATTTTTGAATTGTGGGTATTTTCAAATATCAAAAATAAATCGATGGATTTTATCGATATTTCTTTTTATATTGCTCTATCAATAATTTACCTATCGGTTATCGGAAGATTGTTATTTGTTATTGTTATCGGAGGATTGTTTTCGTTATTAATTATAATATATAATCGTTTTAAATATAACAAGTGTTCAGTATTGGTTCTGGTCAGATCGCCTATGTGTGGCAATTGTCACAAAAAACGTATGTTTCGGAAACAATGACACATGACAGCTGTCAGTGCTCCGCGGCCAAAAATTCACACATTCAACTGAGATAACGCTTGCAGAGTAAATTCTTGAAAGTCTGCATACAATTATCATGATTTGCAATGTGATTTTTATCAAAAACTCCTAATTGCAAAAATAAGGCAGTTGATAGCAAACCATATGAACTTATCACGCAACCTACGTTCATGCTAGAAAGAGAAAACCACAGCAAACCACGACCAGAACCAATATTGAACACATGTTACAATACTCTTTTACTTCGTGCCATTTCTATTGCCATTCTGCCTCTTTTTATAATTTTTTTCTGAGACACTATACCTACCTGTCAAAACCTAGGTCTAAACTAGGTTTTCATCTTGTGGAAGTCTAATGGAATGAGTACCTAACGACAAGTCAAATGCAGAAAACTCGTAGAATTTATGTTTTTTTGTTATTGGAAATAAAGTTCTCTTTTGTTATATACGAGTAGGTATTTACTTGAAGTGTTGTTAAGTATTTAAATATATAGTAAAATTTTGCAACAATGCATTTGCATTTTTTTGAGTGAAATGGAGCACAAATTGATAGTTTCTGGTGGGTTTTCCTAGCTCAAAGTGTGTCGCTGAGATTTATTTAGTTTAATACAGAATCCTTTTCTTATACAAATCTCTCAATCTGTGCTTTATTTTTCACTCCAAAAAATTCAAATGCGCTGTTGCAATTCTACTATGAACTGAAGTGGGATACACGTATTTAAAAAAGTATTTGAAATACATAGGTTGTATTTAAATACGTAATTAAATACATTTCTTTTTTTGTATTTTAAATGTAATTTAATTACGATTGTCCCAGAAATTTTAAATACTTGTAATTAAAATTAAAATACTTTTATCGGTTAGGGGGAACCTGCAGTATGGTATGCCCAACACCGACACCACTTGAGTCAGACTGATAAAGTGATAATCACTGGTCAACATGACTTTTTTTTTCTAATGTCTAGTACGTGTCTCTTATGTACTTTATTAATAATAAAGTTTAATTAATAATTATTATGCAGATTCTAAAAATGAACTCAAAAATTTGCCATCACGTCAGGTCTCTGAAAAAATTTGTTAAAAATTCATTAAAACCTTATTAAATTTTACTGTATCTAAGCGTATTTTCTTTTATTACTTTGAATAAAAATAAAAAGTCATATTAATTGACATATTCAAACATGTTTAAGAAGCTGGTTAAATCAAAATAGCATTGCTGTGCCGTTGGCTAAACCTATGGTTTGGCGTGCTCAAACGAATCATTCAAATCATTATTAATTATTACTTTTGTTGCACTAAGATCTTTCAGAATGTTCTGACAATCAATATTAAAGACAAGTAAAACGAAAAACTTTATAAATATGCGGTACAATATACACAAATTTAATTAGCATGAAGGTGCATGGAGTAATAAAATTGATTTATTTAATTTATTTTCTACAAAACCTGATGTATTAGAAAAAAATGTTTCTATGGTTATTATCCTCAATATAGGATAAAAGTAAATTAGATATAATTTATTAAAAAAAATAAAAAAATTGAAATTTGTTGTCCACTGTAATCAGCATTGTCGGGAGCGAGGACTTTCCCTCCATTGACTAAAGTTATTTTTGGGAAAAAATATTTTTCACTCTCATTGTCATTAAGAGATTAAGAAATTGTTGGCAACAATACGAACAGGAACCCAGGTCATCCAGGATTACATTAATAAGAGAGAGACGACAAAAAGTAAGGGTAAACTCCAAAGTTGAGTCTGACGTGAAGTAAAATTATGAATTCATGACAAACGAAGTTATGACGTAGCAGGCAAAATATTGGGATCAGATTCTGCTACAACGAGACCTTCAGCTGTTATTCTGTGACCTTCAATAATTAACAGGTCATAAAAAAATACAATCCACAAAAAGGGTCGATTTTTTAGAAGCGTCATTAATTTAATCCCCGATTAAATCCCATTAATTAAATGGGATTAAAATAATTAATGGAATTAATTAATTACATTAAGTAACACGATTTTGTTTAAATACTTATAAATAGGTACTCGTCTAGCCAAACAACCATTACTTTTAGTGATGTAAATAAAAACCAATATTTATTTAATTTATTTTATAAAAATAAGCGTACATAGCATTCACATATTTTTTTTATTAAGCAAATAAGATTATTATTAACCAACCAAATTATTGTCCAAAGTTCTGTTTTCTTTGAGCAATATAATCATCTTTACGCAAACACCAGATTTTAGCTTAGGTACTTATTTTTATACAACTCTAATAAATTTGATATTACCTAATTATAATTAAATCAAATTTTTACGATATCCATTTGTAAAAAGGAAAATAAAATTCGCTTTACCATAATTAGAAAAAAATATTGCTTGTGAAACAAATTGAATGCTAAGTACCATCTACGTTTACTTGAATGTTACACAAAAAGTTGTCACTTATTGTACCGAATTTCTGAACAAACGTTTGAAAAAGTAAGTAACACAAATTTTATTCTCGATCAGATTGTTTAAACTAATGCAATTTTAAATTAATGCTGCCGTAGAAAAGTGAAACAGCTTGGTGCCACAGTTTATGTAAATTTTTATTTAATTTTTTTCAATTCTTGATTTCTTAAATAATTTCGTGATAACATTATTTCAGTTTATTGATCTTGTACATAAAGTTGTTGACAATATATTGTGTCTCCTATCAAAGATTATTCATACTCTGAAACCAATTGTCATGCTGTTTTCCTTTTCTTTGTTTGATATTTGCCTTAAAACTGGAGCAGGGGTATAGTCTTATTATTCTTACCACATACCAGCATAATAGTTGACGTTGATTATCTATTGAAGATTTTGCTTAGTCATTTTATGAAGACAGATAACTATATAAACTTGACGAAAATTATAACACACACTGTTTCCTCCGAGCGATTTTATTAAAGTGTTAACATGATGCCAAACAATATATTGCAAGGAGCAGAATTCAAATCCACTTTAGACAACACTAGTTTGGGTGATTTTTTCTTTAATTATGCGGAGAAAAATGGCAACAAAATTTGCCAGGTAAGTATCAATTAATTATCAAATATCATAATTTAATTACAAAATTTGTAGATAGATGCAGATCTGGATCAGTCCGAAACCTACTCTAGTGTCAAACAGCGAACGACTCGATTAGCAATACATCTGAAGGAAAAAGGGATAAATTCTAAAGACGTGGTGGCTTTTTGTAGTTACAACTCTCTTGATAACACCATACCGATTATTTCTTCTTTGTATCTTGGAGCTAAAGTCGCAAATTTAGATCCCACACTATCAGTTAGACAAACAAAACATTTATTGTCTCTTGTCTCACCTCGCCTTATCTTTGTTGGAGAAGAGGCAGTGTCTTTGATTGAAAAATGTTTAAATGAGGCAAACTTGAATTCAGAAATTGTGGTTTTCGGGAACTCGACAAAATATGAAACATTTTCCGATTTACTCATCGCACCTGCTCCCGAAGAAAAGACATTCAGGCCGGAAAAAGTCGACATTCATGACATTGCTGTTATGTTTTTCAGCAGCGGTACTACAGGCTTACCTAAAGCAATCTGCCACAGTCACTACAGTTTCTTACAGCTGACGGAAATATCAAAGTAATTGCGACATAAACGATTAAATAATCGCAACACTAATTTGGATTATTTTTTAGTCAAAGTGGACACGAGACAAGTTGTACTTTGCACTTTACAACTTTTTACTGGATATCAGGAATGTTAATGTTGTCGCTAATGTTTCTTGAAGGTGGGACAAGAGTCTTTGCACGCAACATGGAGGGAGAACAAACTCTCAGAATGATTGAAAAGTACAGAATAACAGCTCTTTTTGTTGCTCCTGTCTACACGTATGAGCTTACAAGTGTGACAAACCCGGAGAGATTCGATCTTTCTTCGTTCCGATGCTTTCTAACCGGAGGTACCTCAATAAGTACCGAACAATTCAAGAAACTGAGTTCTTATTTCCCGCAAACTCACGTTCTCTTCGGTTATGGAATGAGTGAGGTTGGCATAATCTCCATTTTTCACATGAAACGAGACGAGAATTTGATTAAAACCAAATTTGGTTCTTGCGGAAAAGTTGTGGCTCAAACCACCCTTAAAGTACGATTGAATTGATTATATTGAATTGTGTTGTATGGTAAAATTAATTGTTTCCAGATTGTTAATCCAGACACTGAGGAAGTGTTGGGTCCAAACCAAAACGGAGAAATTCGAGTCAAATCAGCAGGCCTTTTTCAAAGGTACTACAAGGCTGATAGTTTGCACTGTTTTGATAAAGACGGGTTTCTCAAATCGGGCGATGTAGGATATTACGATGAAGATGGTTGTTTATACGTAGTTGAACGAATGAAAGAAATGTTTAAATATCTTTCCTGGCATATTGTGCCATCTTCAATCGAGGCAATTTTGCTTGAACACCCCGCTGTTAAAGAAGCAGTGGTTTTTGGAATTCCGGCTGGTGAAAAAGGAGAAATACCAGCGGCTTGTGTTGTTCTCAAAGACAAGTGCACCATTAATAAGGACGAGATTTTAAAGTTTGTAGAAGAGCGCGTTTCCGAAAGGGAGAAGCTTCGAGGCGGAATTACATTTTTGAACGAGTTGCCTAGAACGCCCACAGGAAAATTAATAAGAAATGGAGTTCGAAATATTGTCATAAAGTCGATGTAAAAAACATATTCTGTTATTCTGAACAATAAAGTATTATCGAGAATGTTATGAATTCTTAAATACAATAATTACAAAGATTATTACATAAAAATTTGAATGGTTTTATTACATCATTGTATGAGCTTTTCTTCATTATTAGCCGTTTCAAAACTATAAAAACGCCAATGCCGCATATTACCAAATTATTTTTTTTAAGTAAAGTTGATAAAAATGTAAAATAGTTATTAATGATTAGATCTGTTGAAACTATAAACTACATTAGCTATTAACTTTTTGAAGTGTACAAATAATTTATAACAACTAATTTTGAGAGAAAATGCGACGTTGGCGTTTTTATAGTTTTGAAACAGCTAATACATGTTATTGTCTCTGACCACATGCAGACAAACAGAACTGCAAAAGTTCAAAAGTTTCGTACCTTGGGTTCACTTTCATAAAAACCCCTTGTGGTGGAAATTGGGTACTCTTGGCATTAACTTTTATATGAGTTGTCATGGTAACAGGTTAGTCAATTCCACCACAATGGTTTTTATGAAAGTGAACCGAAAGTACTCTCCATAAGTCCATAAGTCCACACGTAGAGAGAGAGAGAGCGTTAAGAGTATTTTTACACTCACTTTACAGTAAACATTCTTCGCTTTTTCAACCGCAACTGGAATGATATCAGTTTTTTAAAGAAGACTTGTTTTTACTCTAATTGGCGTCAAGAAAATCGCCAGATTCCCCATTACGAATTTTTTTGTCTTACCTACTTTTCCTTTTGTTTGCAAGTTTCTCTAAAGGTATTAGTCGGAAATCCTTGATCTTTTTTTAAAAGGATAGATAATTAAAAGAGCTTTTCAACGATAATAAACTTTGTGTGGTTATCTCTAATAGTTTCGAAGTTATTGCTCGATAAATGTTACGGGTACCGGAAATCGACCAAAATCTCGACAAAAATTGGAAAAACTAAAATTAAAAAAATCAAACCTGTTGACTTTTTTTGGACTTTTAACAACTCCAGAGGGTTGTAAAGGCATAGAAAAGTCCATAAAATTTTGCTAAAGTGAGTTAAAAAAATTATTTTTTTAGGCGATGATTACAAAAAAGATAATTTTGTGGCCTCCTTTGGCGCCATAAAGTTTTCGCTTTTTGTACTCATCTGTCAAATTTTACTTTTTTGTACACTTCTGTCACTTTCGTGGACCCATCTGTCACTTTCTTGGACTCATCCGTCACTTTCTTGGACCGATCTGTCAACGCTATTAAATTTGACAGATGTTTTTTAGTTTGTCTTGTTATCAAATTCTTTAATTCTGTTGTGATCATCGCCTAAAAAACATAGTGTGCACCTCGGCCTAGGGTGCTTTTTTGGCCTCATCTGTATTGTATCCTCGGCTAACGCCTCGGCCACAAACAACATATTCGGCCAAAAAATGATCACCTTTACGGCCTTGATACACAAATAACTATTATTTTTGTGAAATTAAAATTTTAAGCAAAAAAATTCAAAAATTTAAATCTCCTGAAGAGCTGGTATAAAACGTAAAATGAGCCGCAGAACTCACTGGAACAAACCGTTTTGCTCTACGACTTTTAGTTTTTGAGTTATGAATTTTTTTAGTAAAAAAAATTAAAATGCTTTTGTGGCCGAAACCGTTGCCCGGAGCGGCTCCGGGTTTTGACGAAAAAATAGATAACTTTAAGCGCTTACCTGATGTTTTTTGATTTTTGCTTTAAATCGTAAAGTGTTCGAGAAAAACGCCAAAAAAGTTGCAATTTTTACTTTACTTTTAGTAAATTACAAAATAAATTGGTCTTTATAGTCCAACTCTAAACCAAGAACAGTGTTCACAAAGAAATAATTTGATATTTCTTGTGAATGTTTCCAAATTTTGTCGCTTATCTAAAAACTCATTTTTATATTATCTTGGGGCAAACAAGGTCAATTATTAATAATTATGGGTGTTAACGAAAAGTGCATGTTCATGGAGTTCTTTCTAGTAGTAGTTTTGACTTTGTCTGGCCCAGTTAACATTATTGCCTGTTAATAAAAAAAAAGATAAAACACTAGAATGATGATACCAAAAATAATTTAAACCTTGTCGTAAACAATTAAATCGCGTAATAAAACAACGAAATCTAGCACTTAAAATTTAAATCTTCTTACTGTGTTGTGAAAATGAACGGCAAGATACTCAAAGGCCCGAAACTAAAACTGGCCGCTCCTAAAAAAAGTTTAGGCCAGTTATTTTTCGACTGTGCAACCCTCCACGGTGATAAATTGTGCCAGGTAAATATTTGCTCAAACATAATAAATTCATAATTCGTACACCCAGGTTGACGGTACAGCCGACGCAACGGAATCATACTCAAGTGTAAAACAAAGAAGCACACGTGTGGCCATAGCACTTGAAGAAAGAGGCATTACCTCCAAAGATGTGATTGCCTTTTGTACAGGAAACACGCTAGATACGGTCATACCAATCCTGGCAACGTTTTATTTAGGCGCCAAAGTTGCAAATTTGGATCCGAGCCTTTCAGTCCGACAGACCCAACATCTCATTTCCTTGGTTTCCCCAAAAATTATTTTTGTTGAGGAAAACGCAGTGGATTTAATCGAGAACAGTCTTAAGCAAACAAGCGAAAAAACGGAGATAATTGTTTACGGTCGGAGTCAGAAATACAATAGCCTTGCGGATTTAATTCAACCGCGCAAAAATAAAGCCACTTTTAGGCCCCCAGGAGTTGACTTGAACGAAGTTGCGCTCATTTTTTTCAGTAGTGGGACCACAGGCCTGCCGAAGGCGATTTGTCACAGTCATAAAACTTGCGTTCTGATAGGATGCACTCTACAGTATGTTTGACTATAAATTTTTCGCTTAATTTCGCTGAATTTGTAGGGAATATGACTGGGGACAAGCAGTGCTCCACTTTACTTCGTTTTATTGGATTACTGCCGTGTTTATGTTGATGTCCTCTTTTATGACAGGTGGATATCGGTTGTTCCTCCGATCTATGGATCCAGAAATAACTTTAAGAACTATCGAAAAATACAAAGTAATGAGTGCTTTTTATGTAATAATTATTAATACACACAAACGGTTGTTGGTTTACAGGTCGAAAATATGTTCCTAGCACCAATTTTGGTTAACAACTTTATGTCACTTGGCGAAAACGTAAAATACGATACTTCTTCTTTGCGCATTATTGTCTGTGGTGGTGGCCCAATGTCATCGGTACAGCAAAAACTAATGTCACGACTGTTTCAAAGTTCATCAATTCTTTGCGTTTATGGAATGACTGAAGTCGGATGTATTTCACTATTTCATGATGAAAGGGATAAAGAATTTGTAAATACCAAACCACTATCCTGTGGTAAACCATTCCATGAAATTAAACTCAAAGTATTACATTTTCTGTACTGGTTGTTACAGTTTGAGAAAAAAATGTTTTCAGATCGTTGACGTTGAATCAGGACAAACTATGGGTGCAAACCAAAGAGGCGAAATTCGGGTTGAAACTCCCTGCAGGTTCAGTAAATACTACAAGGCCGATTGTTCCGATGTTTTTGACGAAGAAGGTTTTTTAAAAACTGGAGATATCGGGTATTATGATGAAGACGGTTGTCTTTACGTCATTGACAGAATCAAGGAAATGTTCAAATACAAATCCTGGCATATTGTACCATCACTCATTGAGAAAACTTTAACAGAACATCCCGCTGTAAAAGAAGCTGCTGTTTTTGGAGTGCCGTGTGGTGATGATGGGGATATACCAGCTGCTTGTATAGTCCTCAAAGATGGTGCTAGAGTTACAAAAGAAGAAATTGTAAAGTTTATGGATGAAAATGTTTCCGACAAAGAAAGGTTAAGAGGAGGAATAAAATTTGTAACAAGTTTACCCAAAACTCCAACAGGAAAGTTTATAAGAAAAGAAATCAGAGATTCGTACATCGAGGCTTTGTAATTTAGTTTGTCACGTAGCGTTCTTTATTTCTGAAAATAAATGTAATAGTGTTGATAACGAGTTTTACTGAATTACAAAAAATACCGGGAAAAACTTTTAGTTCGAGAAATTGGAAAAATCAAAGATAAAAAATCGAAGCAATTGATTTTTTGTGCTTTTAAGAACTCTATATAAAGACATAAAGTCCATTCGGAATTAAAATCAATTGTCAGCGTCAAAAATTTTGAAATTATGTTGGAACCCTGCGACATTGCCATAGGAACGAAGCCTGAACGACTAACTTTAAATGGAGTTGCCAACGTTGAAACAATTTGATAATTGATTTTAATTCCGGATGGACTTTAGAGAAGTCTATAAAACTTTGGTAGAGAGCGACAAATTATTAGAATTATTATTTTTTGTTTTTTTTTGAAGGTGAGTTGAGCACTAAAATTTAAGGCATAAAATTTAAACATTCTAAATTTTGTGGAAAGCTAGTAAATAATCGTAAAATAAGCCGTAAAATTTACTGGAACAAACCGTTTTACTCTAGGACATTTAGTTTTCGTGTTATAAATTTTTTAAAACTAAGTTCTTAAATAATCTAGAATTGTAACAAACTATTATAATACAGAAAATGGGCCGTAGAATACGTTGGGATAAACGGTTTTGCTCTAGAACTTTTAGTTTTTAGATTATGAATGTTTAGTAAAAACTTGTCGACTTACCTATTTTAGTTTTTTTTTAATTTTCTCGAAAACTATTAGTCGTAGGACAATAATTTAAAAAAATATATAGACCATTAAAAGAGCTTTCAAAAGATAATATGCTAAATGGGGTTACGTTTAATAGTTCCAGTGCCCGATAAATGTTCCGGTTACCTGAAATTGATCAAAATCTATTAAACCTATTGACATTTTCTTGCACGTTTAGGAACTTGAAAAAGTTCTAAAGGCATAGAAAACAAATTAGCGTAAACAGTAAAGGATTAAATGCCCTACAATCAGCGCAAAATTATCTTCATTTTATTACGTGATTTGAATTAATCCTATTTTTAATTATGATTGCGTATTTTAATCAGCTAACAAATTAAAGTTTTATAATTAAATGAGATCATATTTTTTTCTAATCCTTATGTTGTTGATAAGCAATAAAGAATAAATAGAAGCAAAATCTTGGCCACAAAAGTAAATTTTCACTTCAGCAGAAGCAAACTAAAATGGTCCCCAAAATTCTTGAAGGCCGAAAAGTAGATAATGTGCCAAACGTAAGTTTGGGCCAATTTATATTTGACTCAGCAACGAAATTTGGAGAAAAAACATGTCAGGTAGTTTTAGAGAGCTGTGTTACAACCTCTAATTATTTTTTCTAGATCGACTCGCATACAAACACACGCGAATCATTTTTCTCGGTCAAACAAAGAAGTGTAAGAGTGGCGATGGAAATGCAAAAGCGAGGTATCACATGTCACGATACACTCGTTTTCTGCTCTAAAGTCACCTTAGATACTCCAATACCAATTATAGCTTCTTTCTTCTTAGGAGCTAAAATAGCAAACTTAGACCCCACTTTATCACCTCGCCAAACTTCTCACTTACTTTCCATCATTTCGCCAAAAATGGTTTTTGTGAGCGAATCGGCCTTAAGCTTGATTGAAGAAAGTTTAAAAATCGCAAATCTGAAAGCTGAAATTGTGGTTTACGACAGTTTTACAAAATATCCAACATTTTCTGAGTTTGCAAAACCTAAAGCAAACGAAGAAAATTTTAAGCCAGTCAAAATAACTAATCTGGACGAAACTATTGTAATGTTTTTCAGTAGCGGGACTACTGGTCTTCCTAAAGCCATCTGTCATAGTCACTCGAGTTTTCTTCATCTGGTTTATAACTTTTAGTAAGTTGTTCTAATGTTACGCAATTAAACACTAAAATTTACACAGCGAAACTAATGGAAAACGCTGTCTTGAAGTCGTTCTTTCATTTACCACGTTTTACTGGTTATCAGGAATGCTTTATCTCACTTGCACCTTCGTTGGGGGTGGTCACAGAGTAATCTGTAGAGACGTTGAAGATGAACAGTTATTTCAATTTATAGAAAAATACAAGGTTCGTGAATTTCTTGTTTTATAACATTAGTACACCTTTAACTTTTAGGTAACATTTATTTTCGTGGCACCTATTTTAACATATAGATTTACAAATTGTACAAACTTCAACAAGTACGATACTTCATCTCTTCGCAGTTTTGTAATAAGTGGTACCCCAATAAGTACCACACAATTAGATAAAGTCCGTTCAGTTTTCAAACACACCAATGTTATCCTCGCTTATGGACAAACTGAAGTTGGGTATATTTCAATGTATGATACAGACAACGATTCGAAACTTATTGAAAACAAATACACTTCTTGTGGTAAAGTGGTTAAAGGAGTCACTCTTAAGGTTTTCGAAACCTCAACCGAAAGTCTTTCGTTTATTCTATTTTTTAGGTGGTCGATGTTGAAACTAATGAAATCCTTGGCCCAAATAAAAAAGGCGAAATATACGCAAAGGCTAAATCACTGATGAAAAGTTATTACAATAGTGATAACAAAAACATTTTTGAAGAGGACGGTTTTTTGAGGACTGGAGATATTGGATATTATGATGAAGATGAATGTGTTTACTACGTTGAAAGGATCAAAGAAATGTTCAAATATTTATCATGGCATATAGTACCATCAGCCATTGAACTTGTTATGATGGAACATCCTGCTATCAAAGAAGTTGTAGTTTTTGGATTTCCTCGCAGTGAGGAAGAGGGTGAAGTGCCCACAGCTTGCATTGTTTTGAAAGATGGTTTTTCTGCTAGTGAGAAGGAAATTGAGGATTTTGTGGCTAGTCGAGTTTCCGATAAGGAAAGGTTACGAGGAGGTGTCTATTTCATGAAGGAGTTGCTTAGAACGCCAAGTGGAAAACTGAAAAGAAAAGAAATACGAGACTTTATCATTAATAAAATAAAGAAAAATTAATAAAAATGTCATTATTATGTTACATTGAATAAAATGAGATGTGTTTATTTAGTGAAGTTTTATTTACATTTTGTTTTCGGTTTATAACATTGCATGTCGCACTTAAAAATTACATACAACAAAAACTTGAAGGACAAACCATTTATAAAGATCACGCTATGATTATCAAAACGATTTAATGACCTATCTGTTTCACTACATTATTCTACCGTAATATTATTTAACACGCAACTGAAAATATTTGAAATAAGTTCCATCATACAAAACATTATTTCTCAAGCGTTTGTCTAGTGAGTTTAAACCATGGGTGATAAAATAAAAAAAGGTCCAAAATTGAAACACCATGTAAATTCAACTATGGGTGATTTTTTTTTTAATTGTGCCGAACGTTTTGGTGATCAATTATGTCAAGTGAGTTTTCTATATTCAAGCGACAATTTTTAGTCTTCCGTTGTAGATCGATGCTAGTTCAGACACTAAAGAAACTTACCAAAGTGTCAAAAAACGAAGCGTGAGGGTAGCTCTAGCTTTACTAAACCGTGGAGTTACAAGTAATGATGTGGTTGTACTTTGTACTAAAGTTACCCTCGACAATGTGGTACCCATAATATCCACATTTTTTATTGGGGCTAAAATAGCCAATTTAGACCCGTCTCTAGCAGCAAGACATACAACCCATTTGCTAACTTTAGTGTCCCCCAAAATAATTTTTGTCGAAGAAGAGTCAGTTTCGCTAATTGAAGACAGTTTAAAATGTGCAAACTTGGTAGCAGATATTGTAGTTTTTGGAAAATCTTTAAAATATCCAACATTTGACGAATTTGCAACACCGAAACCTGAAGAAAATGCATTTAAACCAACAAAAGTTGATATTTTTGACACTTCGATTATCTTTTTTAGTAGTAGAACTACAGGTCTACCGAAAGCAATATGTCACAGTCATTCTAGTTTTCTTCATGTCGCGTATTCTTTCCAGTGAGTTAGTTTTCCACTGTCAAAAAAAAAACAGCAAATTTTATAATTCCAGCCAAGCTGGTGGAAAATGTGCCTCGATTCTTTCCTTCACATCGTTTTACTGGGTTTCTGGATTGATTTTATTGACCACTTCTTTTATCAGTGGGGGTCACCGAATTTTTTGTGGCCCCATAGATGCGGAAGAAACTTTCAAAATTATTGAAAAATACAAAGTGATACAAATATGAATACATAATTCTTACAGTGGTGATTTTGTCTGTTTTCAGGTGACTTTTATATTTTTGGCTCCAATTTTGACCTACAAACTAACAAGTTTCGAAAAACATCAAGACTATGATACGTCTTCTCTTTACAGCATGTTAGTGGGAGGTACTCCCATTAGCTCAGCTCAGTTCCAGCGATTAACTACAGTATTTAAGCACACAAATATTATTTTTGGTTACGGACTAACTGAAGCGGGAATTGTTACGTTATTTGATCCAAAAGAAGACCGAGATTTGATTCAAACGCAAGTTGGGTCTTGCGGAAAAGCGGCTCCGAGTATGGAAATTAAAGTAACTCCTCTTTTGTTGTAATAATTTTTTCTAAGAAGAGTTATCCAGGTCGTCGATATTGAAACTGGTCAACCACTTGGCCCCAAACAAAAAGGCGAAGTACGTGTCAAATCTCCAACACTGATGAAGGGCTATTACATGGTTGAAAGTTCATCAGCATTTGACAGTGATGGTTTCTTAAAAACGGGAGATATTGGATACTATAACGAAAAAGGATGTTTTTACGTAATTGAACGGCTGAAAGAAATGTTCAAGTATTTATCATGGCATGTGGTACCATCAGCAATTGAAGCTATTTTACTTGAACATCCAGCTGTTAAAGAAGCCGTAGTTTTTGGACTTCCATCACAAAGTGAAGAAGAAGGTGAACTGCCTGCGGTCTGTGTGGTTTTAAAAAAAAATTGCAACGCCAACAAGCAACAAATTGAAGAATTTGTTGCCGCCAGAGTATCGGATTACGAGAAGTTGAGAGGTGGAGTGTTTTTTGTCGAAGCTTTGCAAAAAACACCAAGCGGCAAACTCATGCGGAAAGAAATTAAAAATGCCATTCTGAAAACGCTTTAAATATCGCGAGCAAACGTTTGATTTATAATAATTTTCTTTATCTACAATCACATTATTATAATTAGAGTTTTATCCACATTTATCCACATTTATTAAGTGGAATAAAGTTACTTTATTCGCAGCCAGTCTATTATTATATTAGGTCATAACTCATAATCATAATATTGCTACTAGGAGACCTTTAATGATACCCATAAAACCTATAGGTTTTATGAAAACACCATAAAACCCGTAACGAAATTAAACTGTATTTCTCACACTTACCTTTATATTAAATGAGAAAATATAGTTGGTTTCTTCTTTATTCGATGTCGAGCACAGATTTACTGTAAACGAAGCCGGAACTAATGCAGTATTCTGATTTTAAAAATTAATTTGACAAACGTCACTTCAAAACGTCAGATAAAAATTTTGAAAAATAATTTGCAAATATTGATTTAGTCTCGGATTTTGTCTATATTGTCTGGCTGTGGATAAAACGTTGTACTGCATACGGGTCTTACATGTGTTTTATCCGCTTAATTAAACGCTCGAACTTCGTTCTCGAGTTTAAACTTTTGCGAGGATAAAACACATTGCAAGACCCTTATACAATAAATAACTATTATTCCAGTAACTTTATTCCACTCATATTATCCACTAGTGGAGTAAAGTAACTTTATTCCACTAGCGAAATAATAAAAAAAGATCAGACTTATATCAATCATTTCCATTTTGTTAATGTGGTGATTGTGGATAAAACGTTGTATTGCATTCTTGTTTTAGTCGCATTTTATCCACTTAAAAATATTAAATACTCGGGCTGACGCCCTCGTTTTTAAACATTCTTGCGTGAATAAAATGCTTTCTAAAACACTTATACAATAAACACAGACAATAAATAACTATTATTTAATGTTTAATCACACTCATGAAACTTTTCATGAGTCCAGTGATTGGATTTTTCAATTATTATTATAAACTAGATTAGCAAGAATAAAAAGAAGTATGGTTTTTGTGTGTATTATTTTTTATTTCTACAAGTGAGTAATCAACTGAATCGAACTTCGAGATTACAAAAATTCAACCTTTTTGTTCAAAAATTGGCAAGAACGTCATTCGAGATGACACTTTAGTCAAAAATTAAAAAATGTAAATGAGAGTCCAAATTTTCTGAATAAAACTACACTTTATGTTACAATATTATGGAGCCTCCACAAAAAGGTGCCAGTAAACCGTGTCTTGAGGGACCGATTGTTAAAATCAGTGAAGACTATGGGGGACTTGGAGCCCATTTTTTGGACACATTATTTGAAAACCTAAACAAAATTAACCAGGTATTTCATAGGTATGCCTCAAACGTATCACCGACTGTACCAAGATCAAATTTCGCCTCTAGATAGACACAGTAACTGGTATAACGGAAAGTAACGGCTCCATTCGTTCAAGGGCCATTCAGATAGCTCACGAAATTCGCCATTTGGGAGTGGTCGAAAATGATATAGTTGTAATATGCTGCCGAAGTCACGCAGACCAAACTATTGTAGTTCTTGCTTGTCTCCTCATTGGTGCAATTGTAGCCCCTATTGATTCAGAATTGCACCACAAAGAATGTGTGGGAATCGTGACCCAACTCAAGCCAAAAATGTGCTTTTGCGACTTGCGAACTTTGAAACAAATCGAACGAATTCTTGCTGAAACTGGGATTACGTCCAAACTTGTGCATTTTGGCGACCAGCAACAGTACGCCTTATCATTCCGGAAGTTATTGTTAAATCGCCAATATCCCGAAGGATTTAAACCCATAACTGTTGAACAACCGCGAAAAAAAGTTGCTTTTATTTTGGCAACTCAAGGGACAACAGACACGCCACGACTAGTCTGCCTCTCGCATCACTTCATCTACTGCCAAATTTTAGTGTTTCTTGAAGCTATGGGTTCTCCGGAAAAAATAATCTCGTACTATCCTTTGTCCTGGGTGATGCAAGTCGTTCTGATGTGTTTGTGTTTCGAAGTTCCGGTGGTCAGAGTTTTGACTGGAGCTTTCGTTGAAAGAACGGCTTGCAAACTAATCCATGATCTTAAAATTGATACTGCTTTCCTCAACACGGAACTTGCCTTGCAACTGGTGGAGCATGTAGCTGTGAAAGTGGGTGTTGTAAAATCCTGTTAAATTTTAGGCAGGAGAGTTTTTCAGGATTTTAATTTATCATGTCTGAAGTGTGTTTTTATCGGAAGTCTGGCCACAACTTCGCACGATATCAAACTACTAGTTACCCGTTTGCCAAAAGTTAGGTTTACCCAAATGTACTGCACCACGGAAACAGGAGCTGTTATTGCATGTCCACCTAGAGACTACAGCGAGTCCTTAGAACGATGTGGAACCGTTGGAAAAGTGGTACAAAACTGTAAACTCAGAGTCGTTGATATTGATAGTCGAAATGATGTTGAAGTTGAATGTTCTGGAGAACTGCTTGTTACAAGCGACTGTTTGATGCTAGGGTACGGGAATTAAAAATCTAGTCCAATGACTGACTAATTGTAGGTATTTTAAAAACATGGGTGCAACACAAGCAGTGATGGAAGGAGGGTATTTTAAAACTGGTGACATTGCCAGATATGATGCTTCCGGCTGGTTGTACATTGAGGGAAGAATCTGCGAGTTTATTTACATCCAAGGCTGCAAAATATCGCCTCGGAAAATTGAAGAAATAATAATGACACATCCGTTTGTCAAAGACACAGCTGTTGTCAGCAACAGTAAAGAAGTGGTGGCTTGTGTCATAACTAAACCCGACACAAAACTGGACGAAAATCGATTGATAACGTAATTTTTTCTTAAAAAAATGCACCAAATATTATGAAGGTTTGTAGGTTTATTTCAGAGAGGCTTCCTGTGCAGAACTGGCCTACACGTATCGTATTTATGTCAGACTTTCCTACAACCCCTCTTGGAAAAATCCGACGTGACGTTTTGAAGGAAGAGGTCCTAACGGTTAAAATCGAACACAGCGAAAGCCAGTGGCATGTTTTGGGCTAAATACAATATTGACACAAAATTTTGTTTATTTTTTACGTGATGTAATGACTAATTGAAAATCGATAAGTTGGGGATTTTATTAGCCGCGTGATGCGTTTAAGAAAAACATCAGTTAATTTAGCACAAAATAAAATTTGTTTTATTTGTGCTCTTCGTCCAATTATGTTAATCGCTTGGATTAATACACTCTCAGCCACATATTTCTGTTCGCATACGAAACCGTCTTCTTACCCACATTTCCAAAAACTGAACTTCGTTTGCGCTCTGTCACTGTTGAGCTCGCTTATTTTGGTCGTTTCTCTTGGTATTACTGTTTCAAAATTGCACAGATTAAAGTTCAACGATATGCTTTTATCGATAATGATGGTTCAGACTACGTTAATTACAATAATCATAACAGTGAATTTGCAGATAGGCACGAACTTGCAGATTATTCATCTTCATGGGCTTATTTACATTGTGGAAAACAGGCGTAAATATGGAATTGGCGAATTTTTTGAAAAAGATTTTCAAAGGGACATTTATAAAATGTTGATACAGTTTTGTACGCCTTACATAATTTTGACAATAGTCATACTTGGATCTTCAATTTACAATTTCAAAGACCTCACCGATGACCTAATTTTGAGAATAGTGACTCTGTTAATTAACATATTTTCAAATTTATCAAACTTTCTGGTCACCATTTCTTTCATTGATATTTATTTTATTCTTTTCCAAAAATGTTATCAGACAATAGTTCTGGCACTGACAAAACACTGCGATGAAAATACGAAAATTAGAATTAATTTACCACTGCGAAAGCAACTGCAAATTCTTCAATCCCTACACATGGACATATTTGCAAATTTTCAAACGCTAGCAAAAATGTTTGGTTTCAAACTACTTTTATTTTGGTTTGGTTTTTGTACAATTTTAGTTTCAAACATATTTTTAATTGCCAAATGTATTAAAGAACAAAGAGCTTCTAGCGATAAAGAAATACTGTCTTTTGTACTGTACATTACAGCTTTTATGGGTTCGAATATTTTCTTCCAAAAGCTTCAAAGACTGCACGATGGAGTAAGAATTCAACATTTTGTATTCAAATAAGTTTTGTAATTTTTTTTTAGTGCCAGGACACTTTGTCCTTTCTTTTCCAGTATCCTACAACCAAGCTGAGTCTTTTAGAAGCAGCACAGGTGGAAATGATTATTACCACATTAATTAAGCAAAAACCTGAGATTAGAGCTTCTGATATATTTACTGTTGGGACAAAGTTACTTGCTTCAGTAATACCTAAACGTAAAACAAAAACACTTAGTACTTATTAATTACAGGTTTTTGGTACCGTTCTTACGTATGTCTTGGTAGCTCTACAATTTCATGCTTTGTGGACTAGAAAGTAACGTAGCATCCAGAAAAATAAATCCACCTACTCGTTTCAAACTATAGTGATAAATGGAAGAGCACGAAATTATGTAAATTTATGATAGTGAAGTGTTAATTTAATCATCCAAGTTGTTCAGTGTCTCAAATAAACAAATAAAAGGTTACAAACAAGAAAACCTAACTTTATTTCAAAAAGATCTTAAACTATGATAATCCAGAATTCCGAACCAAAATTTGAATTAAAAAATTCAAACGCGCCATGTATACAATATTTTTTTAATAATGGGTAATTGCATTGTGTACACTGCTTTTTTATATAATTTGTTTTATCTATTTGTTTACGCTTTATTTACTGGGGTATTGATAAAAATCTCTAACTAGACTACCAACACAACAACACCGTATTTGATTTTGAAGGCGTCTATACTTCTACTACAATGGCAATAATCTGATAAGTGATAAATGATAATGATAACTAATATCCACATGAATCATGATGTTGCTACATTTTATTTATAAAATAACAGCAGACATATCTATATACTTAAAAAAGAAACATGAACTGGTTAAATTCTAGCTCCCATTGTTTTATCTGTGCTAGTTATCCTATTTCATTTATTGTTCGGTTTGTATTTGCAGTCAAAACATATTGTTATCACTCCAAACCTTCAGTCGCTCCGTCTTTTTACAATTCCATATTATTATCGCGATGTGCCTTTACTGCAACAGTTGTCTTGACAATTAAAAATTTCTTATCGATATTCATAATTGAAACAAACAATTTTAATCAATTTCTCACATTGATGTTATTAGTTCTTGATACCTTTGCAGTTGCTTGCGTCCTCATTAACGTAAATTTGACTCAGAAATACCAAATCATGCACTTTAACGGTATCTTGTTTGTAATCCAGAAAAGAGTTGAGCAGTTTAATAAACAAATTGTTGATGAAATATTTCAGGCAAAAATCTATTCTATACTTTTCAAAAATTGTATTCCATTTTTTCTCGTATTTACACTAACGTTGGCAATAATTTTCTACAGTCGCGGAATTTTCAATGCAGAGACTATATTTCAAGTATTAACAGTTTTCGTTATTTTTCTTGTAAACATGTCTCTTTTTGTATCAATTTTATTTTGCTTAGAAATATATTTACTTCTATTTGGAAAGTGCTACCTGCAAGTGAAACAAATTCTAAGGCACGACAACTTAAAAGGTCTGACTATACATATTAAACAACTACAAGTGTTTCATCACTGTGTATTTTTAAATTTTCGGTTAATTTGTCGTATTTTTAAAGTACATGTAATTTTGTTTATGTTTTGTGGATGCCTTATCTTGGTCGGAAACTTTTACCTCTTTGTAAGTTACATTCAAGACTGGAAGTCCTACACTCATGAAGAGTTGGTTAGATTTGTTCTGTGTTTCTTCGGAGTTTTTGGAGGTATAAAAGTGCTTTTCAAACTGCGGGAGCTTCATGTCCTGGTAAGAAATTGTATTTACTTAGTTTAGCTTTAAATAAATCCTCAATCAGATTATAAAAATGTGTAACCGAATAATTTACCTAATCTCTTTCTGATTACATGTAGAATATTATAAATGTTTTCACTTCTGTTGTTTACCTACTCTAATTACACCTGCGACTCTATTATTTTTCTATCACTCAACACCGCTTTTTT
Organism: Tribolium freemani; assembly: GCA_939628115.1. NCBI lineage: Eukaryota > Metazoa > Arthropoda > Insecta > Coleoptera > Tenebrionidae > Tribolium > Tribolium freemani. The sequence goes on along the minus strand of OW626785.1, from coordinate 8,113,440 downwards.
GAACGAATCATTCAGAAAATGTCTTCAAATGTTAGTTTTCAACAAAACAATCCAAAAACTGTTCCAAGTGATTGCGTTATTTGTGCAACACGTCCAGTCTTATACGTAAACCAGATAAATATATACCAAGCGAGATTCTACTGTTACCACACAAAACCACAGTCAAGGCCTCATTTTAGATCCTCAGTGATACTAAAATCTGTGACCATTCTTTGCAATATTCTCCTCATTTATGGAATAGTTAACGATTTCAACCAAATTGAAGGAAGGTTCAACGCTAAACAAGTGGTCATTTTTATAGAGATGAGCTACAACTTTTCAACAATAATAATCAATATAATTTTCTTGCTGAAAAATTGGATCAAACTGCGAGAATCCCATGGACTTATAACTCTAATAAACAACAAAATAAAATACGGAGTTGAGGTCATTTTAACGAGTCAAACAGCAAAGCGTCTCAGAAATATGTTCATGGTTATGGTTATAGGCTTGACAATTGAAGAAATTATAATGTTTTTTCTTGAACTTACGATGGAAAATGTCACTAACGAACTGTTGGTCAGAATGATTATGATTGAAATTTTTGTTCTTTCAAACGCCTCTCTCGGACTATACTGTATACAATTTTTATTTATGTATGAGTACATGTTTGACCAATGTTTTAACGAGATTGAGAAATTTTTGAACGAATTACCGGAGAATTATTTCAGAGTTCTTGAAAATACTCAGCAAAATGTAATTTCCGGATTAACTCTTTTCGAACAACTTCAAAAACTTCAACGCCTTTACATGACTTTAAGACGTAATTTTAAGCTAAACGAAACTTTTCTCCAACCCGGAATTATAATCATCCACTGTGTTAACATTTGCTTACTACTAATAGGCTACGTCTATTTTTCGGTAATGTTTTTCGAAGGAGAAGCAGTTTTATTGAAATTTGATATTTATTTAATTCTCAAATCGTCGGCCCTTGTTGTTGCTTTTTGTTTTCTTTGCTATCAAGCACAAAAAGTCTCAGTAATGGTGTGTAAACACAAATTATTCAAGAATCTAAAATTCCATGTTTCAGAGTCAAGATATATTATCGTTCCTGTTTAAATGTCCAATCAGTAAATTAAATAAATTGGAATCAGCACAAGTTGAGATGCTTATTGCTACTTTGACGTTACAGAAACCGGAAGTCAAAGTTTCCGACATTTTTACTATTGGTACAGGACTTCTTGCCTCGGTAAAACAATTTACAATTTGTTTTAAAAATAATGAAAATGTGTTTTCAGATTTCAGGAACTGTGCTTACCTATGTTCTTGTAGCGCTACAGTTTCACGCCATATGGTCTACTAAATAGAACTGTTTCATTATGTCAAGTTTTACCAAAATTATAAAATTGTATTTGTTATTATTAGAATGTTAGAATGTTGTACAACAAATTTACAGTTTTGATACTTGAAATTGGTGTTTGAAGGGTCTGTTGCATCTGCATTGTATTTGCAATTAAAAATGCTTATTTTGCAAAATATTAAATCAAAACGAATTGCACAAACAGGCAATAAGATGAAATGTTATGTTTGTTATCACTTGACTTGCGTTTCATTTTTGATTAACATGATGACTGGAAATTGAATTAATTACATGATTATTTTCAAATTTGGAGATTACACGTGCGGATATGTGTCATCTTGTTTGATTGTAGTGTTGAGCACCTGTCATTGTTTTATCTGCATTATCGTAATTTGTAAACAATGTCGATAACACTTTTCGGATACGGAAAAGTACGTTCCTGGGAAAAAAAGTTGGAGTTTTAAACTCTTGAATGATTAGATTCGTTTAAATTACTGTTCAAAGGTTATGTCCTTAAAATAAAAAATTGATTTTTTTTTAATCGAATTAAATTGTATCAGATATGTTGATCATATTCAATATAAAGCAGAATAAAAAAATTTATCAACCACATACTGCGAAGTTTGAGTTAATTTGAGGTAATATTTTGTAACAAAAATTATGTTTTGAAAAGAGGTTTCGGTTACGATGGCATTTCATAAGTGTAAGGATAAAACCCGGCGCCTCCACCATAATTACCATAATCACAAGGTGAGATTAAGAAAACCTGTGGGTGGTTGAACATTTCGTTTTTAAAGTACTAACTGTAATATTTTTACATAGAAAATACACTGAAGATTAAGGTTTTTGATATTTTTATATCAAAATTCATTTACTAGTAAAACCCATACGTTGTCGATTTTTTTGCCTTCCAGTCTATTTTACTTTACTTTTTCTTACAGCAGGTAAAATGTTATTAGTAGAAAAATTGTTTAAGTTATTCTAGCAAACAAAAAACGGACGGATTAATTGTTTTTAATTTTTCTATTGCCACAAGTCTCAATAATTGTAATTGTAGACCAATATTAAAACAATATTGAGACTTGCTATATAATTTATTGCAATTTAAAAAAAAATCTTTAAAATGTTTATTTTTATAAAATGTAATGGAAAAATTATCTTGCAAGACAATAAAATATATCCGATATGGTCTAGTGGCTAGGATACCTGGCTTTCACCCAGGAGGCTCGGGTTCGATTCCCGGTATCGGAAGCGTTTTCTTTATAATTTTTCTTTATATTATTTTTCAATAAAACAATAATTAAATTATTATTAAAAAAATGTACTTACTTTAGTTTTTTTAATTTTAAATTTAACATTTTTTAAATATACAGGTTGTTCCGTTTTTATTGTTACAAATTTAAACAGGTGATAGAACACTTTACTTTACTTCGTAAAGGAGCTACTCTCTCTGAACCCTTTCAGTGCTTCTATTAGTGAGTTTTTCTCATTATTTCAGAAACCATTACAGATAAATTTACAAAATTTGGTACATTTAATAACCTTTATACGCCTAATCGAATTTGATGATAAAAAAATGTAAAAAAAATAAGCAGGAGCGTTCCAAACTGAAAAGGAGTGGGGAAAAAATAACTTAACTATTTTGGCTTTAGTAGTTTGACACTTTCAGCAACAAAATCGTAAAACCCATAGTTTTCTACACAAAAATGGTCTCTTGTGTTGTTTCGATACAGCTCACCGTTTTTGAGTAAAATCGTTTTAAAATTTATGTTACAGACCATAAACAGTATAAGAATCAGGAAGGATGACCAGAACCAAATTGAAATCTGGGTCTTTTGAAGTTAGACCACATCAATTTGTAAGAAAATGTCGCCGTTTCGCCCGTTCTTGTAAAGGGCATCTTCAAGACATATTCAGGCCCCGACCCTGACCATTTTTGTGTAAAAAACTATGGAATTTATGATTTTGTTGCTGAAAGTGTCAAAAAATTAAAGCCAAAATAGTTATGGTAGTTTTTTATAAAAAATACAATCGCACACTTGTTAGACTTAAAAAAAAATTATTCGTTATTTCCTTCTAGAATCATTTTCTTTACTTCCACTCGCTTTACTTTGCCCGTAACTGTCATTGGCAACGACTTCAAAATTTTCACCCCCGCCCTTAATCTTTGTCTTTCTGGCACTCTCTTCTCTACAAATTTCTCAATTTCTTCTGCACTAGCATCAACATTTTCCCTAAGTACAACCACGCCCATGGGGTGGTGACCATCATCTTTAGGTATACCGATCACCACAGCTTGCAGAACTGCAGGATGATTAAGCAATTCATTTTCAAGCGCTGCTGGAGCAATAAACCAGCCTTGGTACTTGAAAGATTCTTTAATACGATCCACGACGTAAAAACAGTAATCTTCATCGTAATAAACCACATCTCCGGTTTTGAGCCATCCATCCTCATCGAAAGATGCAGACGAATCCATGTTGTAGTATCCATTCATGACGTATTTCGATTTGATTCGAAGTTCGCCTTTTTGGTGTGGACCTAAATTTTTATTGGTCTCGCAGTCAACCACCTGAAGTTAATTTTCGATTCACAATTTGAATAATACAAAATATTTAACTACCTTGAACGACATGCCCCGAATTGGAAGTCCGACAGATTCAATTCTCTCTTCTTTTTGCATAAGAGATCGATGAATGGTATCGTTTCCTCTAAACACTGTCAGAGCCCCACTTGTTTCCGTTTGCCCATAGCCTCGAACAAAATCAGCTTGTGGAAACTCTTTCTTTAATTTTAAAGAATATTCTTTCGAAATTCCTGATCCGATTATAATCATGCTCAGGATGGTGTTGACGTCCACATTTCTCTTAGGCTTTTTGGCAAGCATTTCAATGGCTTGAACTGGTGTTAGTAGCACTCCAATTGGTTTGTATTTTTCGAAAAAATCCCAAATTTTTTCCCCATCGAACTCCGAGCAAACGAGACGACAGTATCCATCAATAACTGAAGACAAAACTAAAGTACCAGCTGAGATCCAGTACATGGAAGTGTAAGTGAGAATCGTCAACGGAAACGCAACTCTTCTCGCCTGACTTGCCATATACAGCAAATCGGGGTTTTCAGTGTGAGTTGCGGTGAGAACTTGAGTGATGAAAGCGTAGTGGTTTATGCAGATGCCTTTTGGAAGGCCAGATGTGCCGCTACTGAAGTATATCACCGCAGTTTCGAAGAGATTTTCGATTTTGACCGGTTTATATTGCTTTTCATTGTCATGAGGGCGCAGAAACTCGGAAAATACAGTGTACATGTTGGTCGTTCCGAAAACAACAATTTCGCAGTCGAGATCCATTTCTTTCGCAATATTTTCAATAGTTTTGGCTACTTCTGGAACTACAAATAACATTTTCGGACGGACTTGCTTCAGCAAGTGCGACATTTCCGTCCGTGAGAACGATGGGTCAAGAGAGGCCATTCGTGCTCCTATAAATTGGGTAGCAATGAAGGGAACGACCGAATTCAAATGATTGTTGGTGCACAAAGTCACTATGTGGTCCTTTGTTACATTTTTATCGGTCATGTGTAACGCTGTGCGAATACAACGTTGTAGCAGCTCTTTGTAGGTGTCCACTTGACCAGTATTGGCATCAATCTGTTAATTTATTTTGTAAAAAAAAATATTTTTTTAAAGTTTTGAAATACCTGTGCCACTTTATCTTTGTTATTTTTCATGTGTTTGAACAGAGTCTGGCCTAGACACTCTGTTGCCTCCCGTGCCACCTCCGGGGTGGTGATAACGTTGTCGTCTGAAGAAGTAATATTTCCTGGAAGAATATTTTTTGTTTAAGACTTTATTACAAATAAATCTAACGTGACTTGCCTCGTAAAATAACCATTTTTGTTGCGGGTAAAATCTGGGTTAAAATCAGAACAACAAACTCAACGGACGTGTGATACATTCATTTTTTAAGTTGTATTTATAGGTGAAACTTGGTGTATCACTGATTAAAGTACAAGTACCCACTCGGAAACAATCAAGTTATTTTACCGCTAGTATCAAAAAATTGTGACATTGTTTCAAAAGATTCGAGGATATTTTGAATAATATTGAAGTGGCGGTCCTTGTATTGTGTGATTTATTTTAGCAACTGTGTTACAGTGAATAATAATTAATTAACTAATTTTTGTACGTAAATGCTGTTATTAATATGATCATTATTGTTACTAATTAGTCTCAGGATAAAAATGAAAATGTTTCTTACAACATACAACTTCCAATTTGTATAAGATGTAAGTGTGTATCTATAAATTTGTCCAATTGAAATTCGTTTTTTTTTAACAGGGATTTTTGTACCTAACGAAAGTGTTACACACGTTTCAATTTCTCTGTTGTTGCATGCACATTCAGAACGTTATCCAAGCAATTGTAGTTAGTTAATTCATTAAATACGTAATTACTTATTACATACAGTTATTTATCTAATTTTTGTTTAAAACAAAAGTAACAATAGTAATAACTAATAAAGTTTTCTTACGTTTATAATGAATTGCACCCATAGTGACTTTTAACAAATTGCAACAAAATATTATTGCTTATCTTATGAAAAATTTTACACCTACATACCATATCTTTATTTAGGTGCGTGAAAATTATTATTTAACTTTATACGCATGTACAAAGTTTGCACGTGTTTTTTGACTTTTTTGTATTATTATAAAAGTTTACAACTTGCATGGCTTATTAATTAATTAGTATTATTATAACAAGTGTGGCAAGACGAAAGCATGGGCTTATTTTTTGTATTTAACTGAAGTAAATACATACAAAATATCTCAAAATTGGCGAATTCCGAGTTCAGAGCGTTGTAGAGAATCACTTACTAGCCTAAATGTGGAAACAAAATAAAGATTCAGGTTTTTCCCACAAAGATACACTGGTTTGAAGAAGCACTTTAGGCGCACTTTGAATTGGGTTTTCTTTAAATGCAAGCTAAAAATTTCAGTGTTTATTGTTAACATGAGATAAAAAATATACTCAATTAGAGCAAGTCTTGAAAGTGAAGTGTAACTTTAGCCATATCATATATGCTGTGTAAAGACAACGTGACTTCAAAAGTGCGGCCGTAAATAAACGGTTAAAATGTGGCTAAAGTGTAAATAAACGGCTAAAATATAGCTAAAGTTCTGCAGGCACAGCTTGCTCTAATTGAGTATATTTTCGATCTCATGTTATTTATAGTGTAGATGAGTACGTATGGAGAATAATAACATAAAACAATTTTTGCTGTATTTTGGAGTAAAAAAATTAATTTTTAGTAATTTTTCTTCAAAATTAAAACGGCAAATTACAAAAATTCAAAAAATTTTTATTTCAAAATAAAGCTAATTTTTTGAGAAGCTGTTTTACATTATTATTCTCCACCATCATCTACACCATAAATAACAATAAACGCAATTGAAAGAGTGATTTTCGAACTAACATATCCTTGAGGGAAAGCCCCAAATTTTTATTTTTTTTCTACAGATTTTTTATTTTTTTACTCTGAACGGTGGTTCTGAACATATCCATTATTCCCTATTTTCAATCTGAAAAAAAAAACAGATCAATGCATTGCGAGTATTGAGAATGGTGAAGCTATTGAATGAAACTTTTGTTATGTTAAAATACATATTTAAATAAATTTGCACAAAATTTAAGCCCAAAAACTTTTTTCCAAACAAATTTTACAATGCAAATTTATATTTTCTCAAATAAAACACCCTATATGTTGTGCATTTTTTGGATATTCCTAGGTAGTTGTTGATCATAACGTTTTTTACTAGTCGGTTTTGCTAAGTTTTTGAAATAATTAGTTCTCATTGACAAAAACAACACAGTCTTTTTAATTATTAAAAAAAACTACAACATAAAATACAACAGGCAATGTTAATTTACATACAGTTGTTTAAGTAAGTTTAAGTAATAAAAAATTCTGGACGTAAAAAAATTTCTAAGCAACTTCCTTGTTTTATTTTTTGAGAATCTTCGCATAATATTTTATTAAGTGGTCTGTGGTAATAATTTATTTTCATTGTAAGGAAAGGTATTTGGTAATTTTTGGCTATCATCTAAAAAAAATACAACTTTCTAGGGACGTTTCGATGTTAATTTAATTTACTTTAGACCGTCAATTGTTTTTATAAACAGATTGAGGAAGATTAAATTAAGACGAAACGTTGCCAGAAAATTGTGATTTTTTAAGTCTAAAAAACACCAAAGAGGTATCTTTCCTTATACTGAAACTAAACAAAATCGACACAAACACAGTACAAATTAATAATAATTAATTTAATTAATTAATTATTTATTAAAAAATGTGCATTAACATAACTTTTAATGTAATTATTTAAAAAACATTTGTTCATTAAGCTTTTATATTATTTATTAAAAAATTAAAATTGGTGTTTGGGGGGGGGGGGGCTTGTACGTATCATTGGTAACGTAAATTAGATCAATGCTTTGATATGATTTTTTTCAGATTGAACATAGGGCTACGTTAGTTAAAAAAATGTCACTGTAAATTTCAACTAATAAAGTGATTTTCTACAATGCTCTGAACTCGGAATTCGCCAATTTTGAGACATCCTGTATACTTAAAAAATTATACTTGTATCTACGTTGCGTTATAGTTATTTTGAGTTAAATAAATTTTGAGATTGATTTAGGAACAGCTAAAAATGTGCTTCTTTATCTTTTATTTTGTCTAATAAAATGTTTAGAAATATACCAACTACATGGTATGGTGTTAATTCAAACTTTCTTTTTTATTATTTTATCCAAAACAGATTATTTAACGCAAAATGTGATAAAATTAATTGAGTCAAAAACGAAAACAGGAATAGTAGTAGGTTTTTAACTTATTTTTTTACTGTTTTTGGTATTATCAGTATTATAGCTAATTTTTATTCGAAACTTAGTATAGAGTCTGTGTTATACATGGTAATATATAGTAGCATGAGCATGTTATTTTACAGATTTTTTATTTGCATGCGAAATTTTCTGAAAGTGAATATTATTTTAATTCAAAAAGCCGCCAAAATCTGGGGACATTTGTATGGCGTCTCTCGCATCAGTCACTAAAAATGGAGAACTTCTGTTGAGTGACATGTGAGATTCGGTCATAACTTTTTTACCGAAATTATCAAAACGAGCGTAATTGTGTTTGCCAATCTATCGCAAAATTAATATATTAGTTACATAGAATCCAATTAATACTTAGTGTTTTGCAAAAAACACCCGAGAAGCAGGCACTCTTTAGGTCGAACATCCCCTCATCTGATGTCCTGTTTGGCAAGTTGATCGTGCCCGTTAACTTCCACAATGTCGTACCCAGGCCGCCCCCCAATCATGCAGGGCCTTCCGATGGCGTACATGCCAATGGGGGGGCCCGCGCCTCCGCTAATGCCCGCCGTTATGCCCCTTCAACATGTAAGTCCCTAGATCTCTGTTTCGATGTTGTCTTTAGTGGAAGTTTTAATGTTTGACAGATGGTACCTATTCAGGTAACAAGCGCCCCGCAAATCCGGGCTTTGCCAAGACTGAACGCCAGCCGGGAGCAGCTGAAGCAACTGCAGGGGCCTGCGGTGACGGTGTTTGTTGGTATGTTGGTAAAGCTTGTGGTTGTCTCGGTCTAGGGCCCCCTTTTGCAGGTAATATTACGGAAAGAGCCCCCGATGCAATGATTCGTCAAATATTGGCCGCGTGCGGACACGTCATGAGCTGGAAGAAGGTAAAAGCATTTGGTTTTTGTGAACTAGCTGGGCCTGACGCCGGCTTAAGGGCTGTTAGGTTGCTTCATGATCTCATGGTTGGGGACAAGAGGCTGGTGGCGAAGGTCGACGCTAAGACAAAGACTGTGCTAGATGAATATAAAGGTACACATCTTTTGAGTTGCTGGTTTTATTGGTTATTTTAATGTACTCTCTTCAATATTTAGCAGTAAAATTGTATAAGTACCTATAAATGTAAGTTTCTTGTTTTGTGCATTCTTGCGTAGAATTTGCGATTTTTCACTTTACGGTTTTAAATAATTCCCAGAGGCACGACGGCGAAAAAAGCAAAAGGGCTCATCACCCCTTCAAGACGAACCAGAAGAAGATGTCTTGGACGAGGAGACTCAAGCGTTGGACGCTGTGGCAGTCGAAAGAATTAAACAAATTCTGAACGAATATGAAGATGAAATGAACAATTTTGAATTAAAGAAAGAAGGTAAGAAAGCCTTAATTTGTTTGCTGATACTTACGATTTTCTCTTGCGCAGAGGAAGTGATCGAGAAGTGTCATAAAGTATTAGAAGAGGCCGATGTTGAAGAAGAAAAACGTGATTTGATCACAAGAGAGATTGGAAAGTTTCGCGAAATCATGAAAGTAAGTATAACTTTTTTAAACAAAATGGGGCTCAATTTGTTTAAAAATCGGTCTGACGGAAAGTATATACGACTTTCAGTTATTTCTATGCAAAATTAAAGTCAGGGCGGGGGGTTTGAGAATTTTTTTAAAAGTATTAGAAGTAAGGTTGCGCTCATGTGGTTCTTGAAACCAAACAGGCAAATGGAAGCAACGCAGTCCCACCTAGGTTCGGCCCATGGCGCCGTTGGTGAGTAACGTGTCAACAGTTATCTCCACTGTACCTTTTTAAATTCACACACATATTTTTTATATTTCAATAATAGTATTATTTTTTATCAAATTAAACCAAATATGTGTGCGAGCTTTAAAACATGATTTTTCTCCTGTTACTGTTAATACATAAATGGTTACAATTGCCTTGCTTCATTGTTTTGTTCCAGTTTTCTTTCAAAGTTTGCAAAAGTGATTGTAACAATTTATATTGACATTTTTTGTCCTTATTATTAGTCCACTTTTTGGTATATTAGTTAGTTTTTGTGCCACGGGCTGTATTTGTAAGTTATAGTCCGTGGTGTAATATGTTTCGTCGAAATTTTGGAGATTCGCAAGTTGGGGACGTATCAAGTTCAGTAAGGATTTATGTCGTCTGTTATAAGAGTAAGTTAAAACAGTACATGTAGAAATGTCTTCACATTACTTTTAAGTAATTCATTCGAAAATATTTTTTGCTTTTTGTTTTATTGTTCCCACAGGGTGTATGGATTTAATTGATTTTTTTATTAGCTAAATGTATAATTTTCACATGATAAAATATAACAAACGAAAATCATTTCTTTGTATTGTTAAACTGTAGCAAATTATTTGGTCGTTTTTTCATCCCATTCAATACGAAGAAACGGGTTCTCTTTGTTTGAGCAACTGGGATATTTCTAAAAAAAATCGTATTGAGTACCGTCTTAAAACTTTTATTTTCCTGATTGCACGACGAATAACAAAAGTAATAATTTTTGTTTGGTTCACGTGTAACGCGTAAGAAACGCTTTATTTTGGCCTATTTGCCCGGTTTAATTACAAAATTTGTTTTTATATTGTGTTATCCAATTACTTTCCGAATTCCATTTTAATTTGAACGCTTTAAGTTAGCGAATTCAGTCTATATTCTAATAAGATAGAATGGATTAAAAATTATTATTCCTGTCAAAATTATAAACACAATTTATAATTATACTCTCCGATTAAAAGAGATGTGCCCTCAAGTGTGTCCAAATTTAACGTGTAATTGATTTTTTCTAATTTATGTATTAGAAAATCGTCATATCTTTGTTGTACAAAATAATTGCACTTCGGAAGGAGTAACTTTCAGTCAGTTGTTTCTATTGAAATGCAAAAACTGGGATCCGTTATTTCCTAGGCCTATAAAGTGAGGGTTTAATGATTTTTTTATTATTTTAATTTAAAAAAAACCTTGAAATATCCCAAAATAATTATGTAAAGAAAAGAAAATAACTTCGGGGAAGAATAATTCGTGAGTCAGTTTTAGAATATTTTCGAATGTTTGGAAATAATGTTGATTCATAAAATTAACATGAAAGCAATCCCAGTTTAAATCCCGAGTCACTAACCTGTTTAAAATTTTCTAACTCGTTACAGCATTGAATGAAAGTGCCAACTATAAACAAAAACAATAAAATTGAACGAGCTTTAATATTTAAAACCAGTAACGTATACCTGATCATCACTGGTATGAGAAATATTTTTTTAATAAAAACTATCAAACATAATAGCGAGGTGATTAATGGTCGTTTGTTTTTATTTTAGAAACAAGAGGAAGAGAAGGAAGTCAGCAAGCGGAAAAAAGAAGAAAAGGAGAAGAACAGAGAGAAGTCACCCTCACATTCGCCCAGTCCACGAAGACGTGATAAAGATGACAAAAGGAGACGTCGTTCAAGATCTAAGTCAAGGTCGTTTGTTTTTTGCAGTTGTTGACAACAATAATGTTTAATTTATTACTACAGGACGCATGAACATAGCAGGGAACGTGAGAGGGAACGGGATAGAGATAGGGAACGAGAAAGGGATCGCGAACGCGAGCGAGAAAGAGAACGGGAACGTGAACGCGAAAGGGAGAGAGATCGTGAAATCAGAGATCGCGAACGGGAGCGAGAAGAAAAAAAGAGCACTAAAGATCTATTGAAGGAGAAGGAGATGGAAGAAGAAGCGAAAGAAAAGAAAAAAGCTGAGAGAAGAGCCAGAGAAAAGGAAGCAGCTTATCAGGAACGACTCCGCGCTTGGGAGACTCGAGAACGCCGAAAAGCAAAGGAATATGAGAAAGAAAGGGAAAAGGAAAGACTGAAGGAGGAGGAACGCGAACGTGAAGCAAAGAGATTGAAAGAGTTTCTGGAGGATTATGACGACGAACGAGACGATATCAAATATTACAAGGGCAGGGAACTTCAAAGAAGGCTGGCTGAACGGGTCAAAGAAGCAGAACTTGATACTAGAGACAGGCAGAAGGAAAAAGAAGAAATTGAAGAATTGAAGAACAGGATATTCTCAGGCGACCACGAAGATCCCAACGCTGAGTTCGAACGAGTCAAACGAGAAAAGGAGGAACAATACAGACCCAGATTATTGATTGACGTTAATTTGGATCATTGGAAGCAGAAAGAAAAGGAAAAAGAACGGGAACTGGAAAGACAAAAGGCGAGAGAACGGGATCGCTATCGAGAAGTTGAGAGGCAAAGGGATAGGCAGAGGGCGAGGGAAGAAAGGGAAAAGTCTGTTTGTTTCATATTTAATCACCCTATTTAACTTTAGTATTTCTTTCAGATATGTATTACAGCAAGCAGCGCAAGAATTGGCTGCGGTCGAAGCAGAACCCATTGACAGTGATAGTGACATGGACGAAAATCACTACAGTCCAGCACCGCCAGAACCTGATGGTAACTCAAATGACGATTCAGAATCGACTAAAGTAAGTTGTTTTTTTTTGTAATTTGCTCCCTGATTTATATATTTTTCTGTAGTGGACACAGGTGCAAGTTGGTGAGGACGATTCTAGACACTCTTTCACCTCAAATCACGAGGAGAACCCACCTCCTCCAACCGGAATCGGGATGAAAATTACTTTAGCTAAACCAATTACCTTTAGTCCTTCAACACAACAACCAAAACGAAAGAAGCTTGATCTTCGGGAAGTGTTCAATCCTGATGAAGATGACAGTACTACACAAGTGAAAAAACGAAAGCTTGTGCCACTTGGTAAGAATTTTTGTTTTGTTAATGCGTTGACACAGTTGTTATTTGCTTTAGATTACAACGAAGACAAGAAAGGTAAGAAGGACAAAGACGGTGAGAAAAAATCAGAAGAGTCTTTGAAGTCACAAGAAGAAAAGAAAAAGACCATAAAGTCACTAATCGAAAAAATACCAACAGAGAAAGAAGCGTTATTTGCGTATCAACTTGACTGGTCAGCTATCGACAATAGTTTGATGGAACGGAAGATTCGTCCGTGGATTAACAAGAAAATTATAGAGTACATTGGGGAACCTGAACCCACTTTGGTTGATTTTATTTGTTCCAAAGTTTTGGCAGGCTCCCAGCCTCAAGTCATCTTGCAGGATGTTCAAATGGTAAGTGTTTTGGCGCTGATAGTGTCTTACTCATTACATGATTGTTTAGGTATTGGATGAAGAAGCCGAAGTTTTTGTTGTTAAAATGTGGAGGTTAATAATTTATGAAGTGGAAGCAAAGAAGCTAGGATTAGTGAAGTAGCAGTTATTTCAAATGTATATAATGAGATGGACATTAGATTTACATTTATATAATTCATGTACATCAATTTATCAAGTATATAATTTGCTGCAGGTATTTAATTCAATAATTGTGTTTATCTGAATGGGTCAGGATATGTGACGTTCGTTGAATCACTGAAAAAAGTTTTATTTTATGTACGCATGTCCAAGATTTTAAAAAATAAAATTACTTTGCAAGCCTCTTTTTTAATTATGCTTTATTTAATTATTTAAATACGTCATCACATCTATTCAGTTATTCTCTTGCGAAACGTTCCTCAAGTGGTAATTTCGCAATATACACAAGTCCTTTGCCATGTTATTTCGACCGTGAGTATTAAACACATCGTGCAGATGCAATAAAATCGGGTAGGTGAAAAGTTCGGGAAGAGTCCGAAGCAAATCTGTCACAAGGGCCGGCGGAATCGCAGCCAAGAGCGCACTTGCCGAGCTGACTTTGACCTCAACCAGACTTTTAATTAAATAAAACGCGAAATAAGTTTGTTGAGTTATGTAACCCTCTTGTATACCATCCTCAAAAATTGTCATCAGTTGCCTGAGAGTTGAAATTAGTTGCTCTATCAAAGTGCCATCCTCACCCTCGTTAAGTCGCGCCACTTTAGCCATCGGTTCTTCAGGTTCCTGAAAAAAAGAAATAAATAACTCGTCACCATTATCACTTACTTACTTCTGAAAACGCATCAAACGCCGTATACACACAATAACTCGTCAAGTGAGCCAAGGCGATTAAATGCGGCTCCATTAGCGAATCCGCTTGGAGATCGTTATATAGCATTTGCGGCAAAACATGAGAGAGCAGCTCCAAAGTGCAGGCCCTGATATCGACATGGAACGCCGCCAAAGCCAAATCGACACCCCTCTGCAACTGGTCGCGATACCTCAGCTTTAACATTTCTTGTATAACGGCAGACACGAGCCATCTCGGACCGGCCGTATCAAGCAAACAGTGCAAGGTTTTAGCCGAGCTGTGGTCCAGCCAACCCCTGCGAATAGCCCCAGACCATGCACTATGTAACTGTTCAACAGCCGGTTGTCTTGAAATCAAGTGGTGGCTACTTTTCGTCTGGAGAGGCAACTGGACGTCACGTTGCATTTTGCGAATTATCTCACACGTGAGTTGCCAGCGCTCCCTCAAACTGTCTTCCTCGGCCGCTGGGGGGGCTAGTAGCTGTTGCACCATATTCACGGGCTTAAGGAGGTTTTCCTGGGGGGCTGTCCGCATGTACGCACAAAGCCAGGCGGCCGCAGCCAACGGTAGGGAACACATTCGCCCACGGACGGCGTCCAAAATCCGCTTCACGTCTGATGGAACTAAAGCCCCCTGTTCCCAAGCGACCAACACTTCGTGCATAACTCCGGGCATATTGAAAAGAACATCTTGCCATTTGATGTTCGGCTTAAAATCGGATTCACCAGCGTTGAATTGTTGTAGAAGCATTTCAATGGTGTCAGGATCACCTAAACGAAGGAGTTGTTCCGGTGCTTTGGGCCTTTGACGTTCAACCATACATGACTTGACCCACTGTTCAAAAAGTGATTCACCGTCAGGGTCCAGGACGGCATTAGCGCCATAATTTTGCACTATTGCCACCAACATTAGGAAACTTATATCGAACAATTGGGCCCGTGCTTTATCACCACCTGATTTCGAACATTCATTGAAACGTATAAGTCTTGTAACTAGCGTTCTCAGTTGGCCTTGAACCGTAGCTACTGCTAGAATCAACTCGAAGCTTTTCCCAGTCAATACTTGATGCAGCATCCCCAAAAGGGGATCCTGTATTTTGTGGTAATCAGTGGATAGTGTTTTCAAAATACCGGCAAGAGTGGGTTCCGCACAAATAATCACTTTGGGAATCCCCGCAGCTGCTGGAGCCGTGTCCAGCTTGACAGACGGTGGTGGTTTTCTCTTCTCCAACAAGTGCTTAAGTTGCACTTCAGTAATCAATCGTGCTTTAACTAATTCGCCTAAAAAACACTCCAAGCTCGAACACGAGCTGTTAGCATCCATTGCGTCTAACAATGGGCTATGCTGTAGCATTAACTCAACCGCACTAACAATACTGTTACTGTCATTCTTGCCCGCCAATTCGAGCAGAATGTGAGGTACTTTCAGAAAGGCAAAGGCCCCCCATTGACTCTCGTGTGCCGTCTGATTCACGTCATACAAAGCCAAGAGGCTACCTCTCATCAATTCAGCATATAAGCGCGGACCGTCAAAACCTTTCAATTTTTGGAAAAGCCTCAACTGCTCAGCTAGAGAATTAGTGGACGCTCCGGGATTACCCACAAGTTTGACTTCCAACCAACACTGGATCAAAGCACCTGGCCATTTCTCACTGTTGATCGGAAGGCTTAAAATGTTAACATCGATGTTTTCTAATTTTTTAACGCACTTAGACAACTCGTCAGAATCGGACAACGACGCCCTCAACTCAATACATTTGCGGTTGGTTTCAGTAAACAATTCTGGATCGCTATATCTCGCTAAACACATCATGGAGACGTAAAAATCGTCACTCATGAGCGTCGTGAACAAAAATGAGGCTTTCTGAGTCAAATGAGCCGTGCCTTTGCATTGCAATAGTATAGTTAAGAGCCAACAAGCAATTGATAAAATTGCAGTGGCCAGGACGGTTTCTTCCGGTTTGCCACAGCATGTGACACCCGGGAGCATGCCCTCGAGAAATTCAAGTAAGCTAAACACGCAGTGGACTTTACTGAGTTGGTTGTATTTGCTGAGGCGTTGAAGCACAGCAGCATGTGAGACTAACTGGGCGCTTAAGGAGTGTCTCAAGTAACTCAAAACCAACTGATTGGCCCCTGCACCCACTACCGCTTGTTGTAGAATGCAATCAGCCAAGTTATAAACATCGCCACTGACGCCTCGCGGTAACACCGTTTTGATGTTAATGCCCCACTGTAAGTCAGTCCAGCGCTCGCGCCACGCTTTCAGCAAAAGGGCCTTCAGACAACTTGTCTTACTCGTGGTTTTCGTTTCCATTACCATCGCGAACAGCTGTGTTGGATGGTTGAGGTGAAGGAATCAATTTAATTGCAAAAATTAGTTTCTGTTTACATCAATTGACGTGCCATAACCTACAAAAAAAAGCGAATTCTACGTGTTAATGAAATTAGCCTTGGCAGGCAACCAGTGACGTCCTACAGTGTGTGTTCTGTAGACTTACTTTATTTAATTACTTTTTCATTTTTAATAATAGGAAAAACACCAAATAATTATTTTTTTAAATAGTACGCAAGTGCAGCTTTTGACATTTGACAACAACGTTGTCAGGTGCCAATTCTATGAATGCATTTTAAAAATAATTAGTTGCTACAAGTTGTTATGTTACTTGAAAACTTTAATTAATATTGTAAAATCAATTGTACTGTTCCCAATGGGTGGGAAAAAAATCAGATTCAAACAAAAATTTCCTTGTTTCGGGGATGTGGCAACAGGGTGTGTGGGGATAATTCGTTTTGTCCGGTTGGTGCGAGTTTTAGAACCAAACCGAAAAGCGAGTGACAAATGCATTTCAAGAAAAATAGTTGGGTTTGTGTGATAATTACGAGTACGTTTCCCATTATTTCGCAATATTTTTTACAGAGCGTAATGCAGTCTATTCCATGTATATGAAAGCAATTTTTGTATCGGCATGTAAGTGATGATATCGAATAACACACCTTACAAGCTCAAGGCTTCAAAAAGCTCGAAAGAACTGAACGATTACGACAACAACCACTCCGACGAAAATTACGACAACAGTAGCGTGGACGGTGATGTAGAAAACAGCCAAAAATACCATGTATACTCTCGTGAGAACCGCTACAGAGGCGTGGGGAGACCCCGCTCAAGCGAGTTTCGTTCCTCGAAAATCAACGACCGCAGGGGGGCCTACCGCGGCCGTGGGGGCCCTCCGGGGCGCAGAGGAGACCGGGATGGGGGCGATTTCTACATCCTAAACCGAAAGTATCAAGAGTCATTGTCAAGACATTCAGAATCATCAGGTATGCGCATTTTGAAATTTATGACTGTATTCTGACAATGTTTATTTTATTAGGGTCGTATCATGGAAAATTTTATGAACCGGAGAAGAAGAATGATATCAAGCTCAATCTACCGGAAGACACCCGGATTTCGAAGCTGTTGCGCCGGCTGAGCACCGAAGTTGATCAGGAAAATTCACTGGCCATTTCGAAGAAACTCCTAGAGGTGCTCCTGCTACCAGACAACGCGCAGTACGTCCGTAAAGCGTTCCACATCCTTGGTGAGTCCATGTTTGAGATTCTGCAAGTGTCACCAGGGCCTTTGGCCAAACAACAAGCCACAAGAGCTCTAGGCAGGATGGGTTACATAATGGGACAAGAAAAGGATTTTGAAAGGTACCAGAACTGGATTTTTGTCAAGATGAAAAACGCATACGAAGAAATGCAAATCCTTCTAATGAAATCGTTTAAAGAAACCCTCGCTTTTGAGAAAAACAAACCAGTCCTGCAAGATCACGCCGAAAATCTCATGCACCATTTAGTAACGTGTATCGAAATCACAGAAAACGCCCAAGTTTTTAAAGCCATTCTTGACATTTTGATGACGATTATTGAGCTCTACCCTGATTGTTTTTACACCCAATTTCAAGACACTGTAGACTTGCTATTTGGGTGGCACGTTGATCACACCCAACCCTTATCGAACATTGAGTTTATCTCACGCAATTTGCAACGCATTTCGCCCCATTTCAAGTACAACATTGAATTTGCCGTCACTCTTATTGAAAATTTCTTGGAGGATATAACCAACTTCAGCAGCCAGTTAAACGACCCTGAGAGCAATTCCCTCGAACACATTAACGTCCTAATTCTGGCACTTAACACAATTTTGAAATGTTTGGGGGACAGCTTCCGGCCAGTGAACAACAAACACGTCTCAGTTGAGTTAGTCTCAACTTGTCTGAACCAAATTATTAGGACGGTGCGGGACGTTCTTGAAAGTTTTGTCGCGGATAATCTCATCATAGCGGCCAATGAAGGCATCGGGATTTTACTTGGACAGTTAGATAACAAAAGTCAAGCTTTGAGTAATTCGATTTATACCTTGATTGATATTGAGTTGAGTCTTGTTAACGAATTTTCCGATGCAACTTTGGTATCAATGCTACTCCTAATTTCAAAAATCATCAAAGAATTATCGGCCAATTTGCCAATCGAACTGATTGAAAAACTGATTGGTCCCAAGTCCGAAATAGTCAAATTGCGCTACTCCTATTTCAAGAATATCCAAGATTCTGTCATTTGCGTCTACCAGGCTTTGCTGAATTTGAAAAATGTCTCACTTCTTCAGGAGGCTTATCGGTACGTTTTGGGCGACCTTGAGGTCGTTTACAGGGCGATTGTCCCTAATATAAAGCCTTTCATCCAAAATAATCCATTCTCTGAAGACAATTTTGACTTGAACACGGACCAGAAAGAACTGACCGTGCTATTTTTATTACGGTGTCTATCACAATTGGCTAATGCAAGTTCGATAATTGTGATGTGGGCCTTAAAACCTAGTATTTTGGAATTGGTGGGAGTGAATTTGGAACCGTACCAGGAACCTCTAGCTAAGGACTATCCAGCGTTGCAGTACAGCTTGCTTTACTTGCTGTACTCACATTGCAAGTGCTACAATCATTTTATTTCGAGCAGTAATCTAGTAGCGAAAAAACAAGACCAGTCGAGTTTGATGGGATTATTCACTTTGCCGGATGTTTTGAACATTAACGACGTGCCCAACACTTCGCCGAATTTGGGAAATTTTGAAATAATTCTCGATATTTTACACAAAACTTTGAGTATACCGACGCCAAACGAAGTGACTTTGTTGTTGCTCCAGTGGTTAAACGACATCCTTAACAATTCGGATAGTTACCTGGCGAATTTATACGATAACGAGAAATTTGTCGCAGTGACTGAAGTGTTGGTCAAATGCGGGTACCATTTTAACACAAAGATAGTACTTTCCGTTTGTGAAAATCTCGAGAAACTATTGAGTAACAAGCAGTTATCCTGGAACAATCAATTCCTGATGAACGTCTGCGATTTAGTGAAGTTACACCTAAATTCGAATAACAGCGAAATTCGTCTTAGTTATTCCAAACTTTCGGCCAATATCCCGTGGGACGTTGCTGTGGTCGAACTTAATAAATCCAACTCGGGTTATGATGCGAAAAAATCAAAAAGTATCAAAGACTATTCCAATTATATGGTCCGAATGGCCCAACACTTGCACCTAAATAATAGTGTAACGGGTGACATGTACCCCCTTCAGTTCAAAACTTTTACCGACTATTTGCTTAAGAACGAATCTTGCGAGTCTCCAAACTGGTTGGAGGACATCTTCATCAGTAGCTGGCCTTTGCAAGCAAATTACAAGGCCATGGAATTCTTCTATGACTTGGCCATGAACTCGAGAATAATTTTACACAACTGGACAACACTCGAAAGTGCGCAATTTTGTGTCAACTCCAAGCTGCGCACACCATTAGGCAAACCTAACGAGACGTTCACAAAAATCGAAGGTGCCCTGAATCATTTAGGAAACGATTTAATTAACGTTAAGAAGAACAAAGAGAATGAAAGTGGCCCTAATGACATTGACAGGGTTAGACTCTTGCTTCAATTCATTGAACATTTAGAAAAAGCTATATATAGTGCGTCCGAAGGTTGCGCTATCGCAATGCAACAACCTCCCAAGCAAGTCAGGTCTTTCTTTATCACCAATACAAACACCTGTAGCGAATGGTTGAGTCGGATTAGAATGGTGGTCATACATATTGCCATGCATGCGTCTGATCCTTGTACTGCAGTCAGACATGGGCAAGCCCTACTTGGCGATATGGTAACATCAGGAAGAACGACCGGTTCTGAATTTGAAAGAGTTGTCATTTTTATTACATTGGCATTGTTACAAATGAGAGAGACTGAAGCAATTTTGGGTTTATACATTTGGTGTAAAAGCGTAACCGGTCGCAAATTCATTTGGGTAAAATATGCAGCAGAACAGGCGGCAAAAAGATACGAACTTGCAATCGAAGGGTACAAAAAAGTACTGAGACGTTGTAACACCAGTGAAAGTGACGAGCCAAGCGAAAATCCGAAACTGGAATCAGACACGCGCCACTTTATTTACGACCAAATCGTTATTTGTTACAAAGAGTTGGGCAATTGGGTCGATTTGATGAACTGGAATATGGAGGAAAACGTGGGAGATGTTATGGATAATGGTCGGAGGTACTGGTTCAGTACCACCGATTGGACTTGTGTTAATAATTTGTTTAACGTGGAAGTGGGTCGGCAAGCTTTTAGCGACCTTTCGTCTTGGAATTACAAAGATGAGACAACGTCCTGGAGCCAATACGAGGAGATGACGACAGTTGAGACGAATCTGTACGGACTTGCCTTTAGTATAGCTTCAGATAGTGACGTTTTGAGCAAGAAGGTCGATGAGAATTTGACTAGGATTCAAAACTCGATCAGATATCACCTAAATTTGACGCCGTCTGATTACCTTCAAGAATTTCAAGTGATGCAATACGCCAGTCAAGGAATCAAAAATATTCTCAATGGTACTGCAGCCAACACCGTGTTTCTTGTATCCGAGAATTTCGAAAATGAAATTTCGAAAATTGACTCGTCCATTTTACGAAAAGTGCTATGGTGGTCGGAGTATTTCGGAGGCGTGCAAAGTCTAGGATCGACTACTTTCTGTACGAATTTACGCCTGGATGTTATAAAAAGAGCTAGAAAAGAGCGCAATTTCAAGTTGGCCTTTGCGCACGTTAGCAAAGTCCTTAAAGATAAAGATTTGGTGATTGACGATAACGGTTTTAACACCATTGCGACTCTGTTCTTACAGAAAATTGGCGACGTATCAGTTTGGAGTATTGATACGGCTCGTGTGATTACGGAGATTATAAAACTGTCGTACTGCACTGACCAGAACCGGCAACACAATTTTAATTTATGCGCTGCTGCTTCTACCGCAATTTCGAAACATGCAGAACTTTACGGAGGGACGGAATTGAAAAAAATCAGTAGCAAAATTTTGCTAAAGTTGGCCAATTGGTTGCAAATAAACGAGGAAATTTGCTTAACCGAGATAAATAGTCCGTTGGGTAAATTGTTAATGGTGCTGCCGGAGATCGGAATGATGGATAGTAGTGTTTCAAACGTGATTCCAATGAGTGAAATGGCAATTGGAAAATTGTTGCAGTTCAGTGTGCATCAATGTGTCGGTTTAGCCAAAAGTTGGAATGCTTTTGGTACGTGGTGCTACCGTTGGGGGCGCAAAATTATAGACCACAGTTCCGACGTCCAGAATAATCTTACAGAAGAGGACCATTTGATTATTAAAAATTTGTTGCCACCGAACACTTCGCCAGACGATTTGAATAAAATTATCACGATTTTGTCGCAGACTAGATCGAATCTTGATGAGGAAGATATAGAATCGCACGATTTGAATACTTCAGAAATGATTCAGAACCAATTGAAATATGTGCCTGTTTTACAAAACGCATCTGATGCTGATTTGAGAAGCTTGGTTCAAATTTGGAGAAACACCCAAAAGAGGATTTATACGTATTATGCACTCAGTGCTGAGGCTTATTTCAAGTATTTGCACCTGACTACAAATTCGGAAAACATTACGAAAAGCACCGAGTGTAACATCATAACGATCACTCTGCGTTTGTTAAGATTGATCGTTAAGTACGCTCTGGAATTACAAAACATACTCGAGGAAGGCTTACAAACAACTCCAACTCAGCCTTGGAAAGTCATAATCCCGCAATTGTTTTCTCGTTTGAATCACCCGGAAAGTTATGTCAGACATAGAGTTTCCGATTTGTTGTGTCGCATCGCCGAGGATGCTCCTCACTTGATTACGTTCCCGGCTGTTGTTGGTGCTTTGGAGGGAGGTCTAAAGTTTGATTTTTCCGAAATTTCGCTACCCAAGGATTGTCTTTCGCAAAACAACGAATGTCACGATGAGGAATTAAACGAAGAAGAAGATAACTACGAAAGTGACAGTGAAGATTCAACAAATGCGCTACAGTCGTGTTTCAGAACTATGGTGGATACTCTTAGTAAACAAGACCCTGAGACTATAGCGCAAGTGCAAACACTTGTCAAAGAATTGCGACGAATCACTTTACTGTGGGACGAGTTATGGTTGGGTACTTTGGCCCAACATCAAACCGAAATTACAAAACGCCAACAACAGTTAGAATACGAAATTGAGAAAGTCAATGAAAATCCTCACTTGAACAAGGAAGAAAAGTTGTCGCTTATTGCCGAAAAGCACAGGATTATAATCAAGCCGATTGTGTTTGTTTTGGAGCAGTTGCAAGAAGTGACAAATGCTGAAGCAGAAACCCCACATGAGAAAGAGTTCCAGGAGAAATATCTGGACGAAATTAAAGATGTGATCAATAAGTTGAAGAATCCCGAAAATCCAGAAAAACCACAAGAGTCGTTACAACCACTGAAGAGTCTACAGAAGCAATTCCAACAGAAGTTCCACCGACGTGCTTCATACACTCTCAAAATGCAGTCAATCAGTCCAGTTTTGGCCTCAATCAAGAACACTGTAATTGCAATGCCTGGATTGGCAACATCTGCGAAAACTCGCGTTACAATCTCGCACGTTTCTAACATTGTTTCAATCCTCCCGACAAAGACAAAGCCAAAGAAATTAATTTTTTACGGATCTGACGGCCAGACTTACACGTATCTGTTTAAGGGTTTGGAAGATTTACATCTAGACGAAAGAATAATGCAATTCTTGAGTATTGCAAACACCATGATGGCCCACAATGCTGACTTAACTGGTCAAAATTTATATCGTGCCAGACACTACTCTGTTATTCCTTTAGGACCACGTTCAGGTTTGATTTCTTGGGTGGATGGAACCACTCCTGTTTTTGCATTGTATAAACGGTGGCAACAACGCGAAATAGCAAAACCGTTCATTAAGAACAATGTAAATACAACTGCCAGTGTGTTAAGACCTTCGGAATTGTTTTATAATAAGTTAAATCCGTTGCTGAAAGAGCACGGAATTAAGAATATAGAGAATCGAAAGGAGTGGCCTTTGAGTGTTTTGAAGCAAGTTTTAACTGAACTAATGGCCGAGACACCTAGTGATCTCCTCGCCAAAGAACTGTGGTGTAATGCAATTGATGCCAACACTTGGTGGCAAGTTGTGAAGAGATATTCATATTCTGTTGCTGTGATGAGCATTATTGGGTACATCATTGGACTGGGGGACCGGCATTTGGACAACGTTTTGGTGGATTTGACAAGTGGAGAAGTGGTCCACATTGACTACAACGTTTGTTTCGAAAAAGGCAAGACTTTGCGAGTTCCCGAGAAAGTCCCCTTCAGACTTACACCCAACATTCGTGGAGCGCTTGGAATTACAGGAGTTGAGGTAAGCGAAAAATCGTTTAAGAAAACCGTTGATTTTATTTTTCACATTAAAACTATAAACATATCACAATATTTCCTTCGGAGAATTTAAATTAAAGTCAACTCCAAGTGGAAGTGTTCACTGTAGTCATTTCGGTCGAGACACTGCACTCGTGTTCGTCGTAGTCTTTGGGCGTGGGCGATTCGATCTCAATTTCGGATTGAGCGACAACGTTGTCGTGTCCTCCTATTGAGCTTTTCTTGCTGCTGGGAACGTGATTCGTGATGTAGTTTGTCTTTTTGGTCGAATTGTTCGGGGAGTGGCAAGTCAGCAAACACCAAAAAGCGTCGCGGAAGTTGGAATTCTTCCAAGCGTATATCACAGGGTTCATTCCTGAATTGCAAACGGCCAGCGTGAACGCAATTTCGTATAAAAGGCTGAACTGACTGCTGGTCTCGCTTATCCGGAAATAAGTGGTCACGATGAAGTACGGCATCCAACAGATGGAAAAGCAGCCTAGAGTGAGCATCACCACCTGAAAAAAATAATAAATAAACATCAGGCAATGAACTTTATCATTGGTTTTATTTAGCGGCGATTCATTTCCGCAAATCGAAAACGTTAGGATTGTGTTGGATGAAGTAGCGACAGATATTGTGTTTATTTTGTTTTTCCCGGTGTGTGGTGTGCCAATCAATTTACGTTTAAATTCTTCAGCTCCGAGTATTGATATTGAAAATAATGTTGCGCTAGTAATTGAGTGTCTATCGGTTTTCTTGTTATGAGGCTGCGTGTTTATTTATATCTTTACAACATGTCATCGTGCCAATTGTTTACGGTGGGTGTATGGGAATAGCAAGGTGTGAATGAGGTTTTATTGAGAGTAGGTACTAAGCATGTCTTGATAATTCGGTGATAAGAGTGATTGAAAATGGATGTTATTTATTGATAATTATTTGCGATGTTCCAAACAATTTTGGAATTATAGTAGTACGTGGATAAAAAATATAATAAAAACTACCTATGGCGAAAATGCAATACTTTAATTATAAAGACCTTTTCATTGAGTGTTTGATTTTGTTTCAATGAAAATACGTACATAATTTATGTAAATAAGTGAGAAAAACAAGAATGTAACTGAAAGAGTGCCAATAAAAACACAACCAAATTACCAAATATTTTATAGAATTTTACATAATACAATCGTCACTTTGCGATTATAAGCGTACAATAATTAAATTTTCTAAAATATTTTAAGGAAAGTTTTTCTTTAATTGGTTGTGGACCGTGGACGGCGAGCGTGTCCATAAAATTTTAATTGAGCTCAATTGTCAAAATTAAATTTGGTCATGTAACTATCGCTTACACCTCTGAATATTTTGGTCTAAATTGGAAATTGTGTACAAAGTAATAGTGCGATAAGACGACTATCTGTTACGGCTTCCATAAGCGTAAAAAAAACCTTCATCAACAAAAATGTAATTGATAGATCGGAGATACTTACATCGTCTAACAATCGATATCGAATAAACATTATCCCAATAAATTTAGAAGTGGTGTTTTGGATAATTTATGATAAATATGGGGTGTTTAATTTTGCTGTTGAAATGTGGGCATTGTTTAACAATAAATTATTTAAATTTATTTTTAATTAAAGATAATAGTTATTTATTTAACGAGTTTGAGTGTAAATCGGACGCTTTATTTCACGAGTGGATTATTAAACCACGAGTGAAAATGAGTGGTTTATCATCCACGAGGTGAAATAAATGAACCGATTTACACGAAAACGAGTTGGATACAACATTTTATTCTTCGAATTAGGCTCACCAAGGCTTAAAATTGCTTTAAATTTGTTAAAAATAATCTGACGTTTCGTATTGAGAAATGCCAAACAGTTGTCAAAACTGTCTTACATAGGAGAAATATCGGAAATTTTGACAGTGTCGAAGAATAAATCATTAAAAGATGACATTAATATGTAAATAATAATTAATAATTTTTTCGTACGACAGTTTTGATAATGAGACAGATTGTAACGATGTGAGAATTGCGAGTAATGTAATTGTTTAATTATTTTATTGTGATTCTGAAGCGGAACACTTATCTTAAAAAAATTAGACAAATGCAGCATTTATAAAATATAAATTGATTACCGTTTGGGGATTTTTCATTACACCACTAGTTGTTATGCAACCCAAACAGGTTTAAATGAGTGATATAGTAAGGCTTTTGTAGACAAAATGTATTTTTTTCTTTCATGTTTTCAAGATAAATAAATAAATTGGTTTGTTTTTCAATATTTCATTGAAATTAATATACCTACTAGTAAAAAATACGTAAGTGACTGAAGTTAATGAAAAGTTATGGCTGTTTATAAAAGATTCATATTTTGAATCATTGAAATATAAACGAAAAAAAAATAATTTGACAGCTAAATTATATGCACTTGAAACAATTATCAAATCTATTTACTGTGTCATGGTAAACGTTATTTTTTTTTATTATTGTAGGGTACATTAGTCTGTACTTATTCACCAGCAGTTGTAATTACTTTTTAATTACTATTATTACATCAAAAATTGCTAACTTAATTGTCGCTAACTGTAGGAAAAAACCTACATTTCATTCTGTAAAATTAATATTCAAACGAGTTCTCCGCTCTAATTGTTTTTCTTCCATTTAATAAATATTTTAAAAAACGCGCATTCTTAGTCACAATAGGTTTTATTAATGCCAGATTTCGTTTAAATATTTGCATACAAATTTAGTTTGTTCGAATATTTTATTTGAAGATTTCTATTTTAATTTGAATCAATTTAAATAAGTAAAACGTTCTAAAAATAATTCTCTGTTTTCAGTTATGGTTGCTACTTTGTTTTCACTTCGAAATAGTTGTGACTTTGAATTCGTTTTATAATCAGGTTTTTTGCAAAATTTTGTAGCTTTAACATATTATGTCGACTCGCATAACATACACAACTTCTGTTACGTAAAAGAACAACCTTCAACTTTTTGAAGGCCAATATCACCATTAAAAATATACCTATCTTGATTCTTGCTTAATTATTACAATGAAAGTTAAGTAGAAAAAGGTTATAATGACGAACAACTAAACGTCCGATAAGCAAACGCAAACCGCAAGCATTCTAAGAAATTCTCACGTTCAATTACAATTTTATGGATTGTAAACAATTTGTTTTACTCAGTTTAGTGTCATTACCTGTATTGATTTAGTATCGTTGATGTTGTGACATTTATGCAAATTTGTCGTGCTTCTAATCCTTTTCGCATGTTTTGAGGCCTCTCTCCAAATTTTGATATAAACAAGGAGCATCACACCCCAAATCAAAACAAACATCGGCGTAAGGACGAAATTAAAGTACACTTCCGGAATTATCTGAACATCACAAACTTGATCTTCGGTCCACGTATTCCAATAAATCGGAACGGTGGAAAAAGTCAGCGACAATATCCATACGAGAGAAATAAGAAAAGTTGCATTCTGCCGTGTCATATACTGGTTGTATTTCAAGGGATGGACGATGGCAGTGTATCTGTCAGTGGCGACGAAAAGAAGATTTAATATCGAGCTTGCACAAGCGAAAGATATAAGGACAAATCGGGCCAAACAAGTGGTTTCGTTGTGAATAATTGAGTCCGTCAAGTAGAAGCACATATGATAAGGGATGGACAACCCCACCAATAAGTCGCTCACTCCCAAACTGAAGATGAATTGATTGGACACCATAGACGCCAATTGTCGGCTGGCTGCTATTGCGAAAAGTGTCAAAGTATTGCCAGCAATAGCACAAACGATGATTATACAGTACACTGTTATCCACAAACCACCACCTACATATTCGGACACTGTGCTGGAATTTTCGGTCGACGTTTCTCCCATCATTGATTAATCGTTTGGCAACATTTCAATTGATTTAATTGCATTCCGTGGCCACTCAGCATAAATCTCACGATTTACATTTTCGATAAGTTGTATTTTAAACCGACGAGAAGCGAACACCTAACGCTCAAGCTGGCGCGAAACGGACTGATCATTGAATGTGGTGGTGTTGCCGGTATCAACAAACATGACTGGAACACCGACACACCAATTCGCGGTTCCTTAAATGTATATCATTTGTCCCAATTTTGAGAAAATGGAAAATTATTATTATTGCTTCCAGCAATTTCGGTTATCTCTACTGGAGGATTATAAGCACGTAATTCCGTTAGTGATCAAGGGGTATCAGGAAGAATCAAATTAAATTATTGATAAATGTGTAGCAGCAAGTACATCAACCAACAATTGCGCGATATTTTTAGGCTTGTTGGGAAAATTATTTTCGATAATGATAATCGAGGATGATGAGCGAAATTGAATAAAAAATTAAACACTTTTCGGATCGATAGACATTAAGTAACTGTAATTACACAGTTGTGTCATTGATTTAATAAAGCATCACTGTTATTCCACACAAGTGGGCTTACCATCATTTAGCCAAATATTTTTCCTTTCGGAATAATTACATACTGCCAGCACGAAAGTAAAAACCTTCACCTTTGAGATTGTTTTGTAACAAATCAAAATTATAGTGCGATGTTCACCGGTTCAATGTTTCTCTCAACTAGTTTAAAATTTTCCCCAAGATTATTTTGCACTTGTTCTGCTTTTAATAAGCTTCCCAGAATATAATACATACATTTATTATAAATAGTACAAAGACCATCAAGTTACACGCTCTTTGCAAGAAATTCATTCAGCAATAGGGGAATGACGTTAAACCGGTAGTTTTGTTTACACAGCCATTAAAGCTTTAGAAGCATTATTACAAAACATAATTCTATTTATAAAATTTAATCAAACATGTCTTGCTGAATATATGACAAAATTCGTAACGACCATGACATTATCTTCCGTTAATTTTGCCGTACCTCTTTTACATAATCAATAATTGTTTTGTGTCAAAGAATCATTAACGCCGTTATTAAGCTCGTGTTGATAAGACACGATGATCTATCGCAACATAAGCGCAACAATTTGCAGATTGGCGTAGGCATAAATCACTCGGTCAAGTGGACTTTTTATTATTGCGAGTAAGTTTTTATTGTAGCATACGAAATGTGCAAAATAACTAATAAGCATTAAAATGGCTTATTAGTTATACCTTTTTGTAAAAAGTCACTAAGCTGACCGTGTAATGAAAGCGTACTCTTTGATTTAGTGACTTCATAAGTAAGCATGCAAGAGCCAAATGACCGAAATAACGAGAAAATCGTTGTAAAAGTTTAAAGAGTGTTTGAGTGTTGAGCTTTTATTCATTTATGAAGATACTGTATGTGTTTTGCAAATCTTTTTAATGCAGTATTTAATAGTATATTACGTAGTACCGCAAACTGTAAGTGCAATTAAGTACCGAGGTTTCCTAAGCGTTCGAGACCAAAAGAAGAACTTACAGTTTGAGGTTAGTAAGCTATTTTTAGCAATACCTGCACAAATAAGAAAAAGTAAGAATGTATTTTTATGAAAAATTAATAAACGTAAGATTGTTGTCAAATTAAAAATGTGTGTGACCGTGTGTGTGACGTTCGTTTCGTGTTAGGGATGCAAAACAAAAAAAACATCACTTTAAATCACGGCTTTAAATCAACATTTGTTGCAAAATCAACGCTTCAATACTGTTCTGAAGGTATTTCAAGTGAAAATAGAAAAGTGGATGATATTGAAGAAGCTGCAAGGTTTGCTTGTGCATCATTTTTCATGGAACACGAATGGCATACGTTGGTATGTAATATAAATATTAATAATAAATATTATTGCACAGTAACCATGGAAACTTGCACCTGACGAAAAAGTGCCGCTTACAATGAAAGATATTTGTTAGTGAATGATGACTTACAGAACAGGTATTGCTAAAATGATATTATTTAATTATTACGTAAAGCGGGAAATGTGCAAACTGAAAATTGAACGTCCTTATTATGCAGAATTATTTGTTATTTGATACGAAAGTACAGTATTCAATTCATGGTCATTATTCCGATTAGTTTCTCATTCATTAAATGAACACTACATATTAATTTGGAAGAAAATATTAGTGATTTTTCATTTATGTTTTTATGCTTCTTACCTGGAATGATTTCGAATCGCTGATGTCTTTTGGCACTCTCGCAACTCTCCGTATGCGCTTTGCGTGTTGGCGCGCTTCTTTCCAAATTTTCACGTACACCAACAACATCGTAATCCAGATGATTCCAAACAGAGGTGTCAATATATAATTGAAATATTTTTCGGGAAGAAACTTCAAGATGTCACATTTGGAGTCCGTTTCCCAGTTGTTCCAATAAATCGGTACTGTGGATATTGCACTACTAAAAAGCCATCCGCCTAAAATAAGGGTCCACACCATCCTGTTCGTCATATATTTGTTGTAATGAAGAGGGTAAAGTATGGCAATGTAGCGATCAGCGGCTATTGTCAGTAATTTGCAAATGGAATGAGAGCACGCAAACATCGGTACAATAAACATTATAAAGCAGGGTATTTTCCCGTCTAAAGTTTCCTTGAAAA
The DNA here is from genome assembly GCA_939628115.1 of Tribolium freemani. Classification (NCBI taxonomy): domain Eukaryota; kingdom Metazoa; phylum Arthropoda; class Insecta; order Coleoptera; family Tenebrionidae; genus Tribolium; species Tribolium freemani. The sequence goes on along the minus strand of OW626785.1, from coordinate 8,082,880 downwards.
TGTAGAAACACACGTGGTATGGTATATAGAGTCCTACCAGAAGATCGGTTATGGCCAAGCTGTAAATGAACTTGTTTGCGGTCACGGAGGATAATCTTCGGTTGAGCGCGATTGCAAAAATCGTCAATAAGTTTCCCGAAACAATCACACAGAAAATTATTGTGTACACTGTTATCCAAAGCGCACTTCCGGGGTATATGAAAGTTTCGGAACTGTTGTTGGAAGTCATTTTCTTCCACGACTTTACACTCCTCGATCGGCACTAATAGAATCGGGACGTTTCCATCCTTTTATTAAATGGAAAAAGTGCGTCATTGTTTATTCTTTCTTCAATTTCCATTGATCGGTTTACGTTTTGATTTTTAACGCTTAAATTTGTATCAATGGGAATTGATAAAAACACATGTACGCTAGTACGGTATTGGGAAGCACACTAATCGCCGTTTTTCTATTACACATTACTGGAGGTATCAAATAGCAATTTGGTGAAAACAATCACGTCATCCTTTATTTGTTTTGCTATCAATCGGTTGTGTGTTATGATTTTTTAGCTGGAAGGCTTGTTTTGATGTGTTTTGCTCACTCACTTTTGATGTATGACTGTTCGAATATTGTATTTTCTGATGTCGTCAGCTTTGCAATTTCAATTTTATGTGTAACACTCGATAATCAATTTGCGGGGGGAAGCGCCAAAGTAATTGGAAGTTATTAGAAAGGAGACCACTATTCTTAGAACAAAGAAAAACGTGGAACTATGACATAAATGCATACTAAAATGGAATTGCCATTAGCTCCTTTTATGACCGGAAATACAGAAATAAAATTATTTTGTAGTATGTACTCTACAGCGTAAGCAAATTCAATTATGGGATGATTGAAGGATCTGCAAATTGATAATGTTGAAACAGTTTTTGTTTGTCCAGTTGGTCTTTCACCAGTATCGATTTTTTTACTTATCTGCAGAAGAGGATCCTATGGGTTCTAGTGCATATTATCACATTTGACCCTTGATCACTGTTTTAATATAATTTTGGTTTTTTATTTATGAATGAAATTAGATTTCGGAAATTGCTTCTATTGTTTTATCTCATGTGTTCATCGAATGGAACAAATGAAAAATTCATCATTTACAGAAATGAAGGTGAAAGATAATTATCTACTTCCCAACATTAAAAAAATTATTTACATAATTATATGAACAGAAGGAACAGGAACACGAATATTTTGAAAATATAAATTTTGGTTTATTTCACGAATCCTTAACTACACATTTTCTTAAGTGACTTATAAAAGTACTGTTTTATTTTCCTTACTGTTTTTTTTTCATTCCACGATGATAAAACTAAGTAGTATTGAGGACTCATTCTTAACATTTATTTAGATGAATATATTCCTTGAAGAATTTTCGCATTTATTTTAATTTTTTTAGCCAAAAATAACTCGGCCTTGCCTTTGCATTCCATTTACTCAGTCTTTCAGTAGTGGGAATTTTTCTGTAATGCTATCGAAATAATTTCCCTTTGTTGTATTTACCACGAGATATACATGTGTTATTTCATCGAAGTGTAATTAGTCTCGTTAGTAGTAGAGTAGTACGTTCTGCTTGTTTACTATCTAAAAGGTAGTGTTACAAATCGTGCTCTTCAAATTGATTACCCACTCCCATTCATATAAACTATCTACCTGTGCTCGATTAACTTAGCCGTTTTCTCACTCAAATTAAAATAACCGCGAAATATCCATTACTATTTTATGATGGTAATAAAAGTTTATTATGATTTCATCTCTCCTACGATATAAATACGGCCGGAAAAATTGCCCCAAATAATACTGCAGTTCAATTAAATGCCGAGATAACATCGGACTTGATAAATTTGTGTTTAAAGGGAGTGAAAAGCGCGCTATAAATTAATTCTCTTTTTAATTATGAGCGAGGGATTACGATGTCAATGCAAATCGTATATCACAGATAACATTGTTATCAACACTTGAAATAATGTAATTTATTGAATATTACAAAATGCATAACACAAATACAGAAGAAACCCTCTTTTTCAGGGAATTTTCCGCACCGCTTGTGAAAACGTACTGAAAACCATGCGAAAAGGACGTGAGACCTTACTCACCCTTTTGGAAGCATTCGTTTACGACCCACTGATCGACTGGACTGTGGGTGGCGAGGTCCTGGCAGGTACAAGCTTTGGAGGAATCTCATCAAGCGTCAATTCTAGACAAAGCAAAAAAGACCTAGAGAAAGAAGTGACTCTTTCTATGTTTAATGTGCGTTGTACCGAAATGAAAGTCGAGTGGGAGGAAAATAAGTAATTCGTGAAAGTCAACCCATGGGAAGGGATTACAACTTTTGTTTTAGGGAAAATATTTTAAAAGATATTCCAACGCTACTTGAGAATTTCCAATCGTGGATTGATGTTCAGAAGAAAATTTGCGAAACGGAAGACTATTTGCAAGATTTGCATCAACAGATGGCGCTAGTAAAGGAGGCAGAAGCGCACGGTGCTAATAAACACAGCTTGTATAATTTGCCATCGCGTTACGAAATCTATTGCAAGACGCAGGAGGCCATGAAAACGGCAAAGAAAGATATCGATAAGATAATGGACGAGGCTGAAAATCACATTACCGGTTATTTAGAAGCCTTGAAACTATTAGAGAGCCCTCAATTTGCGCATTGGATATCCGATTTGAAAGCGCCCGATAATGACATGAATATATTCGATTTAGTTAAAGAGTTTTTGCACAATGCTGGCAAAAACGATGTTATAACACAGTGTGAACAGTCGGAAAGCGATGTCGAGCAGTTATCCAAATTACAAAATTTGTCAATAAGGCGATGTTTGCAGCTCTTACAGGAGTATCATGCGATTTTGTCGCAGTGTCCGAAGTCATACATTGAAAACCACCGCATGTATCTCTACCTGAACTGGTCAAAGTTTATGCTAGACACTAAAACTGTTGAAAGTTGTGACGCTATTTACGAAAAGTTCCGAATGTTCCTCGATTTCGGTAACGCTAAACACACTTTACAGTTTTCTTACAGTTTGGAAGCTTTCTACAAAGAGACTATAGCTCAAGTCAACAAACTTTACGAAGATTTGACCAAAATTCGAGCGCAAGAATCGAGCGTTGCACTTGAAAAACTATACGCTAATGCTAGATTAGGCGTTTCCACGTTTTTGAACTGTGAGAAAGGAGCTACAAGTGCTTTTGAATTCGTTATAGCCAACGAGTTGGTGCTACTTAACAAAAACTTACTAACTTTGGAAACTGCAGCTAGTCGAAGCGGAGATTTGTTAATTAAATTGACATCAAGGGATGGTGATTGGTTTTTAGATGAGCTGGTTTTAAACAGTACCAGAGTGGTAGAGATGATTAATAATCTTCCAGTGAAGCAAGAGGGTGAAGATAGCCAGTTTGTGAAGGTGTTGAATGGCATTAGAAGTGCGAATAATGTCTACAAAGGGTTACACGAACTACATTTCAATTTCCACACAATTATTTTGCCTGAAAGCATGAAGAAAATTCAGAGTGAAGAACCAACTGTTGTACAAATGGTTGCAGATATTGGTAGTTTGATAGGCGAGTTAGGAACCACAATTCCAGATATGATCGCCCAGTTGGAGAAGATTTTGTCCTGTTTGTTCATGCAGATGGATATTAATGTAAGTAACTGTGTTTTTTTGATAGCCCCCTAGTTTTATTCAAACAGTGATTGGACCTGTAACTATAATTCTGTTACAGCCTTCGTACGAAATAGTTTTGGGTCGTGTGGCAGCAGTGAGAAGCAAATTCCAGCTTTTGATTCAGAGTCAGTCTGATACTCTCAGTGCGGGTAAAATGCTACTAATGGGTTTTAACGGTCTTTTTGAAAAACTGAGTCAAGAAATGCACACTTTGGTCAGTACTTTAGGAAGTTTGGACATACCTTCCTCTTGGAAGAAATTAGATCAGGTGAAAGAAGCGAAAAGTATCGGTGCACATATTTTTAATCCCAGGGTTCATGATATCCTGGAGGATATTTTTCTTTTGAAAAGGCTACAAACCATGTCTGAATTTTTCGGTTTGGTGCTTGAAATGTGCCAGTCTTTTAAAGCCAATGCAAAACATGTGATTTTTAACGACGATCAATTGGTGAAACCTGTGAGACAATTTATTGCCGACTTTATTTCACGCCAACTGTTGGGGATAACGACTGAAGCAGTGGCGTATTGTGTTTGTTTCCTGTTGCAAAATTTGAGTCTTGATGTCTCGCACGAAATCGAACAAAAAGACATCGGTGCTGAAACGAAAGTTCCTTTAGATGAGTTGTGCCATAAAGCTTGGAATTATTTATTCAAACAAGGAGTGTTTAGTCAGAATTTAGTGTCGCAAGCTTCGGGCTTTTCAACCAATTTGAAAGGTGCGTGGGAGAAGATTCAAGAGCCGAAAAAGATCGAATTGAAATTGACTGTTTTACAGTCAAGTGCGATGCGTATACAGAACCAGCTTACGGTTTATAATTTTATGTATGAAGAGATTTTGTCACAGTTACACGTTTACACAGGTGTCAGGAATAAGTTTATCGTGGATTTGAAGACTGAAATAACGAACTTGAAAACCGTCCATTCGAAATTAATTGAGGCAAGAGAGAAACAACAGTGTTTAATAGAAAACGCATATCAGAGGCTGAATTGGGCAAAGGGTGCGAATCCGAACGTTGTTGAAATTTCTGCAGCTTTTGAAAGTGCAGTTTCGACAAGAGATACACGTCTGAATTTGGAACAAAAAATCGGAAATGAAATTTTAACCGCGTGCAAAGTCATTTTGCAACACGAATTGTTGAGGACTCACTGTAATGAGTCAAAGGCTTACGATAAGTTATTTTTGAACAGTTTCGAGAAATGGAGGATCGCTTGCCAATATACGAATTCGCGCAATGATGTTATGACTCCGACTGAAGAAAGTATAATGAACTTACTAACGGCCGAATTGCTGCACAATCCGAAGTGGTTACAAGCCATTTCTGAGATAATTTCCGATTTGATTACGATGTCTCAAAAGAAATTGACTGAAGAAAAGGGCAATTTGATGTGCATTTCTGAGGATTTGACAACCGAAATCGAAAAATTCAAAGAGATTTACAACATCCATTGCAGATTGATGTCGGATGTTAAGTCACTGATAAAATCGATGACCAAAATTGAAGACTACACGACACAGACCCAACAGTTTATCGCCGATTATCGGCTGTATATTGACAGTTTTTCGTCTTTGTTTTCCAAATTCAAGAGGGAAATGTCCCTGGAAGACGTCCAGTCATGCGTCGAGCATTTGCATTTTCTTGAACAGAACACGAACCAAATTTATGGCGATTTGCTAAATTTAGAGGCGAAGAGGAATCGTCCACAGCTGACACGACAGGACTGCATTGCCATCAGTCCGATCAAAATACAGAAGCAGGAGTCGAAAGGTCAGCAAAGGAACGCTTACGCGGTTAACGTTTGGCGCAGGGTTAAGATGAAGTTGGAAGGACGAGATCCAGATCCTGGCAGAAAATATACTTCTCAGGAACAGGTTCGTGTTTACCGAAATAATTTAATGGAAAAGTGGCATAGTTATTTATATTATACGTGCGGTAGGTATAATTTTACAGCGTGAAGTTTTAAGCCCGAAGTGAAGCTGAGAGCTTTAATAAAACAACGCTGTACAGGGTGGTGCATTTTGTATGTCAGAATAGGGGATTTCCGAAACTAAGAAGTTCATAAAAAACGAGTGGCACATTCTCGAGTCCGTTTTTTAGAAAAATAATTTTGGTCAAAAACGCATCGCGCTATTGTTTTTTGTTTTCGACGTATAAACAAAAGTTGACATTTTAGCGAAATCTCAAAAATTTCTTATCTTCCTTATTATAAAAGATACACATTTGAAACAAGGACGTTATACAGATATTTTTTACGCAGAATTTAATTTGCTAATGAGTAATTTTTAAACATTTGTTTAGCTGCAATAACAAAGTTGTATTTTTTTAATGAAAATCATAAGCGGCTGTGAAATTTTTGAAAAGCTTATTTTTTTCTGATTTGATATGTCTATTTGTGTAATAACTGTAATACATTATTTTTAAATGTTAAAAAAAAACATGACGTTTTGCTTTTTGTTTATAGTAGACCATGAAAAAATTTTAGATATTCAATTAAAACTATGAAAAATATATTACCCAACCAGTATTTATAATTTAGTGATATTTTAAACACTAATTAATCCAAAAAGAACATAATAAATTATTATTAGATCCAATGTTTTGCGCTTAATAAAAATTATTTTATTTGTTTTTAGATTTAAAATGGCAATCTTATTAATTGTATGAAATTGTATTATAAAATTTTATTTTACAAAAAATGTTAATCCAAACACCAAAATCCAATTCCATCTGCGGTAAAAAAATACATATTATCAAAGTTACCTCCATTGCACTTCATAAATCGTAAAAAAGTGTTATCAAATGGTAGTGACACATCGTTTTCAATTTTCTGCACGTTTTTTATATAATTAAAATATGCGACGCTCGTATATTTGTTCAATTGAAAATAACTTTAACATAGCTTATTTTTATAATTTCACATTTTTTCCTTAATAATAACCATTCACAAAATTTATGTGAAATAATTTTTCCATGGCCAACTACTTTCAAATATTTTAAATATATTTTTTATCAAAAGTATATAAAAATATCAAACTGTATTTATATTGTTTTCAGTTCAGAAAAACATAAGCTTTTCTAAAATGTCAAAGCCAACTATTTAAAAAAATACAACTTTTATGTTATTACAGCTAAACGAATGATTAAAAAAATCGCTGATAACATTATTAAATTTTCTGTAAAAAAGTGCCTGTATAATGTCTTTGTTTCAAATGAGTATCTTTTATAATAAGGAAGATATAATTTTTTAAGATTTCGCTAAAATGTCAACTTTTGTTTATAAGTCGAAAACAAAATACGATAGGGGAATGCGGTTTTCTCTAATCTTCTTAGTTTTGGACATTGAAAATGCACTACCCTGTACAATACCTAACGCACTAATAATGTTCAAAATTTTTTGGCCGGAGACTTGTATTAATTCAAATTTCGATTAGTCAACACATGACCTATGCGTTGATTGGAATCTTGCAATTAAATTGTGTTTATTTTTGAATACTAAGTAGATTCGTGTCTGTGTAGGTCGATTACGTGATCCGAGAGGCGACCAACTTGGACAACTTGGCCCTTTTGTACGAGGGCTGGACACCGTGGGTTTGAAATGCAGCGAGTGCGGCAGTAAAGCCCTGCCTGGATCTCTCTTCAGTACTAGTGATGCGCCAGTGCGCACTGGTCGCCGTGGATGAAGCAGCAGCGCCATCTCTAACTATACTTGCCAATCAGGCCAAGTTGCTTAGTTTTATTGTTCTTGCAAGAATTTGATTTAGGGATCGAAGGATTATTGAAAAAATAAAAAACTTAAAAAATATTATTGTTCTTGCACTATCGGTAAAACTCTGCCACTTGAACATAGTAAAGTATCTCAAAGTTAATGCTGCTTTTCATTTTAATTATCAACGGTAATGTCAGAGTTGACAAATGCTGCCAAAATGGCAGCCTCTATGTTCTCAAAATGGAGTCTTGATGTATTTGAAGTATGCCGATTAATCGGCGTCCAAATTCAATGTACCCCAACATTCTGTGGTACGCAGGCTGGATTTACATATAGATAAGTCATTTGGTGATTTGATGTGTGTAAATTCAGTTAGTTGTTGCATTCAAATGTGACCTAACTCAGTGTTTACTATAACTTTTATTCAAGTAGAACTCTTTCGAATCATGCTACTAGCTCCTTCTTATAATCTTCAACACACTGGTCTGACAAGATAAATTGATTTTAGATGTAGTACCTTCTTATTATTGTTTATGTAGGGTTTTATTATTCTTTGATAAGTTTTGATTTGGTTTAGAAATCGTAATAAATGTTCAATGGAAACGACGCGTACACGTTAATTACACAATAAGATCTTTGTCGGTGTATGTATAATGTTTATTACTTTTTCTGATTTCTTTTAATGATAATATAAAAATATAGTTATTGAACGTTCAGTGCTTTTCATTAATAACCTCCACTCACACCATTCGTTTACGAAACAGGTAAATGATAAAAAAACTACTTGACATGTGGTTGTTCCAACTCGATGAATACAATTGTCACAGCCTACAATAGAAATCGGAGCGTGTGTGTCCCACTTTATTCAGACCTTATGAAAGTTTTAATTTTTTTTCTACTTTTGTTTCGTACTGAGGTCATTACGATACGCCATTTGGGTTTCGTAATATCCAACGGAGTGCTATAATAATTACACTAAAAACCAGGGTAATTTAGTTGGAAAATGATGGCAATCTAGTTTTTTGACAATTATCTGAGAGAACTGTCAGTGTCAATTGGCACCTGTTTCAAGTGATAATTTAATCAAATGAATCAAATTCGGACCTTTAGAGGCTTTTCTACCATCCCTGATACGTAGTCCCTTCGAACACCTTTCGAGTAGTGTACAAACATGACTTCAATAGCCAGTGCAAGTAAGTAATTTGAGATTCCATTCTCCTTAGGCCAATTTTCAAATTCCGCGTATTTGCCACAAAAGCCCGTATTCGTTGAGGGGTAGATACATTGCAAAACGTCTTGGACACTTTCAGAATACATTTTACGAATAAACTAATGACGATCCACATTATTAATTTAATTTCATGACCCACGCAAATGCTGTCAACTGCCACAAAATTCCCTAAATTTCGAAATTGATTTTTTTGTCAAAAAAGGTGCAAAGTAGAAAAAATAGTGTATGATATCTCGTTTATAAGGCATTTTGTCGCACTTACTCCATTATGACACTCCTCGCTGCGCTCGTCGTGCCACAATTCCATGCGTGCGACAAAATGCGTCTTATAAAACTCGTATCATAATATACTATTACATTACGACCATGATTACGAGGATAAATATTAAAATGTGTAAATACAGTAATTCATTTTTACATAAAATAATGTAGGTGTAAGCAAATATTTACGTCCTAACTCGGAACAAGGTTTTTCGCAATGCACAATGCAGCTTTTATTATAAAGGAACACGTGTCACTAGAAAAAACTGTTACAATGCTTAAACTTATTTCTTGACTTACGCTTGATGCAATTGTGTAAAAGATAAAATAAACCGAGCAGTGTGTGACCTCCTTTACCATCATCCTTCGGTCACGTGACTTGCTTTGAAAGATGAAACGTCAACATGTCATACCTAGCTGTCAAAAATTAAAAACAATGCATTTAAATGGAATAATTCGTAACAACGACCCGACATTTCGCTAAATTTCAGGTAATATTGTCAGTTTGCTTTGCTTGCTAAAGTATCGTACCAATTTTTGGTTATAGTAGAGCCAACGATGTAAAATGAGTTGGTTTGATGCGTCAGGCTTTGCTAGCATAGCAAAATCCGCCCTTAGGGAGGCTCAGAGAACGATAGACAAGGCTTTAGACATCAAAGAAGACGAAGTAAACGTGGTTCCTACAAACACACCCATTGACACAAACTCTGATGATTTTTTCGGGACGTGGGGCATTAGTCAGTCTGGTCATATCAGAGAGGGTAAAAAGGATGAAGAAGGGCCTAAGATAGCCAAGCTCCAGTCCAGCCTGTGGGGGTCATTTACCGGCTCGTTTTTTGATGCCAGTAAAGAGTACTCCAAGACACCTTCTATTGATAGTTTAGACGATTCAACTGACATAGGAAGTGAGCATTTTAGCAGAAGCAAACTGGTAGTACAGCAAAGTGATGACGGGGAAGGCCATTATTCGCGACTGTCGTCAATGGAAACAGATGAGGGAACCCTTGTCAATGACAATGAAGGCAAACTAGTAGAAATTCATTTAGACTCACCTGACGGCCCCTCAAGCTCTGAGCAAGCCGTTGTGGTGAAAAGGCCTGAGAAAACGCAAAGTTCGATGATTAACCGACTGTCGGCAATTAGCAATGAGAGTGGAAAAAATAGTTCAGAAAGTGTGGAGCTAATCACTTGCAGTACAGAATGCACCACTAGTCCAGAATCGGAGCTTTTGTCAGGGGAACATAGCATTTCAACTTCGAGCTCTGCTGTAGCTAAACAGACTTCCGAGTCGGTTGAAATTATAGATAGCTTAACTAGTCCCAGTTCGGTTGAAATAATTGGGTCAGATAGCATAGACTGTAAGAATCAAGATGAATTTGCCTCACCGATGGAATCGCCAATTGCCGAAGAGGAGGCCAGGTAATACTCCATTATTTTTTATCAAAGTAATTAACGACTAGATTGCTTCAAGCAAAACGGTTTTTACAATATTACGTAATATTGTAAATTATTTCGGCAAAAAGTTAATTAGGTACAAGACAAGTTTTGGAGGAAAATTGTATTATTTTTTGCTAGTTATTGTCGGGAAATTTTTAAACTTTGTCCTCGTAATATGATAATTGTTTATTTAGCCATTCTTGGCTTTTGTTGATGTTTATGTGTATTTGTTTATCTATATGTTTGTATCTTATTAAAACCGAGTAGTATATTGCAAAAAATAGAAAAAAAAACAGGATTTAATATACAGGATGTCTCAACATTCGCGAATTCCGAGTTCAGAGGGTTGTAGAGAATCACTTCAGTAGTCCAGATATAGAAAAAGAATAAAAATTTGGGGCTTCCCCATAAAGATACATTGGTTGGAAAGTCAGTCTTTGAATTGCGTTTTCTTCAAATGCAGACTAAAAATGTCAGTGCTTATTGTTATTTAGGGTGGGTTATTTCTGAAATGTCCTAAGATGCAACCAAAAATACTAATTGCACTTACCACTTGGATACTTCGTTTAATTTTTAAAAACATTAATTGAATCAACATTGGTTTTTTATCTTTAAAATAATAGTAGTCCATAATGAAATTTTAGCAAAACTGTCAAGACAAACTTGATAATACCCAGAACAGTGTAATCGAGGATTAATTTTGAAATTTTTTAACGATTACCGATTTGGTCAGCTGGAATCAGTATTATTGGTTGCATATTAAAAAAACTTCAGAAATAACCCATTAACCCTGTAGTGTGGAGATCGTGGTGGAGATTAATGCTGTAAAACAATTTCTCAAAAAATTAGCTTGATGGAGTAAAAAAATCTTAAATTTTTGATTCTCTACAACGCTCAGAACTCGGAATTCGCGAATTTTGAGACACCCTGTATCATGGGTTTTATACATCGCCAAATAAAATTGTTAATTTTCTTATCTTGTCGGCTCTTCTTGATTTTGAATGAATCAGATAAACTCGTTATCTACTAAACACATCAAACCAGAAAAATATTCCAATAAAATTATTTTTTACATAATAAAATTTCTATTTTTAAAGTGGGATTTTTGAAATTAAAATAATAACAATCTTGAGGGGTCTTGAGTAATAGAGATTTCGGTATGTTGAAATAAATCATCTTGGTTGACCTTGAAAAAAAACTAGTCTAAAATGATTATGTAAAAAAAACGTTAATTTCTAGTTTATTTTTTATGTGATCGGAACCGCGTAAATTCCTAAATTACTAACTAAAATAAAATGTTCAGTCTCCAAGACGTATTAAATACAGAGCAAAATTAAATTTGCATAATGAACAAAATCCTTTTGGTGATCGACGTTATAAAACTTTTTTTCGTTTTTTCTTTGTTATACTTTTGGTAAATCTGTTTTAGAGATTTGTATTCATTGGATTATAAAACAAACGGCACAATCTCCACCACATTTAATTTCAAACAGTGTAATCTCTAAAAAAAAATTACCAATAGTTTTTTCAAGAAAAAAACACTTTTTGTACTTTTGTATTTAAATTTGTATTTGTAACCATGTTCAAATTTTGAAAAATAAAAACTTTCTGAAAATGAAACTAAACCCCTCATTTACAGGGAGGTGCACTTTCATATTTTTGTAGGGCCGGATCCCTGAAAGATATTACAAAGAGCACAGTTTTCCCAGAGATAAATCCGTGTCTTAAAAATATTAAAGTCATTCACAATAGAAGATATTATTTTTTCGCCACATTTTATGTTGGCCTCAAGGTCCGCAAGAAAGCTGAAATAAATGACGTATTTTGTTTATTTGTAGACATTCTAATGTTTTACTTTCATTTAGTATTAACTTTTTAAACATAAACTTTAATGTTTCAGCCCGTGTGCGGAAAAGAACACTCCAGACAGCGTGGAAGTGATCCCCGAAGACCAGGAAGAAAGCGTCGCTGAAGACACCATGTCATACACATCGATTTCCGAAAGCACCTCTGCCACAGTCCTCGACCAAGCATTCCTCCACCTCAAACCCCAAAAAATGCTAAAAGACACCTACAACACGACAATGACCGAAAGCGACATTCCACTCAGTCCCGAAAAAAATCACAGTTTCGCTGATGCAATAACAAGAGCACCCAGCAGAAGTGGCATGCATTTACCCCTAACTCAAGTCAACCAAGTATTAATAGACACCCAGCCACAGAGCAGTAGACAAGACTTGTCCAACCTTTTAAAAAACACCAACATTATCGATATACCTCTGGAAGACAACTTGGAAGGACAAATCGAATCGTGCGATGAAGGTTCTCAATCTGACCGCACCGTAATTGCAAAGGACGGCGGAATGGACAGTAGTAGTGACACAAGTGTGACGGAAAATTCGGTTTATTTGAAAAATTTAATCGCTGATGCGATGACTGAAAAAAGCCCAGAAGTGGCCGATTGTGCAACGAAAACAAGCCATTTTATGGATTTGACTCAGAGTATGATTGATTCAAGTCAAGGAGATGTGATTTTGGAGAATATTTCCATAAGTCAGTTGGATATGCCGCCTCGGGAAAACTCGCCAGTCAGTTCAGAAAGTCGCTCCGATTTGGTCAAAATTGGGTCTTCAGGACACACTTCTGGAGATGAATTAGAAACAACAACATCGTCAGATATTGAAATTATTTCAAGCCCGAACGGAGATTCGAGTAGTACGCAAAGTAGGCAAAGCCCAGCCAAGCAAACTTGCACGAAGAATAAATCAGACGGCACAAAAGTCGATCTTTTGTGCAAAATGACGATGAAAAAAGCCAAAGGTCACACACGAGAATTGTCCGAAACTTCGAGTGTGAGTGATGATTCGCATTCATCCGAAGTTGATAGACTTATTAAAAGGATTTCGGAAATGACGGAAATTTTGGAATCCAGAGAATCGAAATTAATTGATATAAACCGGAGAAATGCCGAATTGCAAGAGTTGAACACCAGTTTGAGACATCAGCTCGATTCGATGCTTACCAAGCAATTGGAAACTGCAGATTTGTCTCAAGTGACTGAAGAATACACCCAACGATTGTCCGCTTTAGAAAAGAAGTTTCAGCAAGCAATTCGGGAAAAAGACACGCTGAGGAAACAACTGGAACAGAGCAAACAGGAGGCCGCTACTAGGCTCAGTAAAAGTGATTTAGACTCACTTATAAACGAAAAAGATGAAATTATTAAGGAATTGCGTGAGGAAGGGGAAAAGTTGTCTAAACAGCAATTGCAACATTCGAATATTATCAAGAAGTTGAGGGCGAAAGAAAAGGAAAATGAGTCAACAATCAAACATTTGAAGTAAGTTAGTATGAAAATCGATACGTGCATGTTAAAAATAGGCACAACAGAAAAAGCAAAAAATAATAATTGTCTAATTGCATAAACACAAATCTTTAGTATACTAATTAGTAATTACACAAGTTCAATTTAACGCTTTAATACCGCTCTAAATTTACACTGCCAGGTGGCGAAACGCGACAATACAGCTATGGATTTTTTTTAATTATTCCAATCGTTTACACATAAACGTTACAAGAATTTGAGACATTTCCAGTAGTTGAACCTTGAATTTCATATGATCAAACAAATAGATCATGAGAAAAGTTCTCTGGTTTTTGCTTTGCACGTCACTATTCGTCAAATTAAGGATAATTTAACCTGTCAATGAGATCTCTGCATTTAATTTTTTAGGTGTTATTCTCAAAAGTTGGAACTAAATATTGACTAATCAAATGGCAAATTTTGCATTGCAGCTTTGAAAAAAGTTAGTATGTAACTTTATACACGGATTGTTTATCTAAATTCAAATGAACACAACAATTCAATCTTGTAAATCACAAACTGGTGAACAAATCTTTGCAAATCCTAAATACGTAGTTTGTAGAATTCTCAACTTAAAAACAGAAGGAATTTTATCATGTAAATACCATGTGTTCAAAAATGGCTGTTCATCAAGTCTATGGAATTCAAATTCATTGTGCCGCTTCGTCCAAATGACTATTATAGTTTATGTTTCTGAATACTGTCACCTATGTCAAATCTTTGGATTAACTTTTTACTCACTTTTTTGCATTTTTCGCCAAAGTTGTTTCAAGTGTAGGGTTTGTCTTGATTTGTGTATTATATTTCCGTCATTTTTGTTGTGAATACTTTCGTTTTTAGATTCGAAGCCTGTTTGCATTAATTTGAAGGAGTCCGTCACTTTGACGGAATTTACAATCTAAATTAAGCGGCACGTTAGGTTTCAATTTCATAGGTGACTTGATGAACACCCATTTTCGAACACACTGTATAATTGCAACAATTTAAAAAATATTTAATCAAAAGTTATTCACGTTTCGTTGCTCCACGCTGTAAGTTTAGAATAACATTAAAGCATTTAAATTTTTAACGCATGCATTATAAAGATTAGATCTTACGTAAAAAAAAATATTTATTTTTTGATGTGTTTTACCTCATGCAAATCTTGAAATACTTTATTTAAATAAGAACAAGCAATCGATTTTTGCAACCTTTTTTCAATTTTCAAACAGTATGAAAACTTTTTCAGTGTTAAAAATTATTTAAGAAATACAGTGGGAGAAGACAACAGTATCAACAAAAAAATTTAGACAAAAGAGACACTGAAAAATAAATAATAATATATGAAATTGTTAAACTAAGGTAGACACTATTTTTGTTCACACAAATATTTTCTAGTTTTTTTGCAAAAAAATTATTTTTCTTGAAACGTTTGTTTTTGTTAAAAAAAACTAAAACTGTAAACTTTTTAAAAACTGGATCTAATAAGGTTGTCAACTTAATCCACCTCTGAGTACGAAGGACCAAAAAAGTCTCATCTTCAAATTGTTGTAAATTAACTTAATTCAACCTACGCCCTGTTAAAAATGACCATTAGATCTCATTTTATTTCCTTACGGATTGAGATCTAATGGATCTAATAGACAAGTAGTTTTTTTAATGGTTCCTAAGGGCAATTTACACCTTTTTCCACATAATTCCATTAGAACTTGGTACTTACCGACTTGTAAGTACATAAGACATTTTTCTGGATTGGTTTTTAATGGAAAACCCCCTTTTAATGGAAATACTTATAAATATAAAAATACAAAATATAAAAATAGTTTGTAAGGGGTTGTATAGTTCTTTTGTGGGAAACTCCATTTAATTAAGTATCCCTAGAGAATGCACTATTAGTTTATAAACTATTTATTTATTTATTTATTTTGAAGAAAAAACTTCTGTGTGAAACTGTTTTTTAACGCTTGAATGCCTTTAACACGACAAACTCGCTTTAAAAAACAGTTTTTTTGCACATTTAAAGTGAAAATAACTATTTCAGAGAAACAATTGAGGACTTGTCGTCCGAAGCTGACCGTCTGAAGCGCTCACTAACCGCAAAAGAAGAAGTTGAAAGGTCACAAATCGAAGCAGTTCACCAACTAACAGCAAAAAATAAAAAACTAGAAAGTGAAGTTGATAAATTCCGAAGTCAACTGGACGACCTCACACAAAAGTATGACACCGTGAAGAAATCTTTAGACGCTGCGAAAAAAGAACTCGTTGACAAGAACAAGACTAGTTCTGAGTTAATCGCACGCGAGCATAAATTGGAGAGTTTGGAAAACGAAAAAAAGCAAACGGAGTCACAAAATGCAGCGGTATTTCGTGTTAACGCTTCAATTTTTGTTTAATATTTGTGCCAAATTTTAGATTCTTAACGAACTGGAGGAACTTCGTTCAAAAATGAGACAACTCGATTTAGACTACGCGATAAAAGAACAGTCACTACGTAAAGAAAACAACGATCTTCTGAGGCGTTTGGAGGATGCTGAAGCCCGAAACGAGGAATTATCACAATCCGTTCTTGAAGTTAGTAAGCCTTTGGTGAGACAATTGGAGTCGTTACAAGCAACACACACGATGAAAATCGCCAGTTTTGAAAAAATCGAACAGGACATGACGCTTAAAATAAGTAAACTTGTGTTACAAAATTTTCGTTTTATTTACTTGCATTGTTTTAGATGAGTTGCAAACTAGATTACAGACGTCCGTTAATTCAGAAAGGACAGTCAAAGACGAATCTGTGACTCTAAAGACTAGACTTTCTGGTTTAGAATCGGAACTAAGTTCGCTTAAACATCAAAACGACATGCTTCGAGTGGAAGTGGAGCAAAATAAAACTGAAAAACAGATATCTGAACAGGAATTGAGTAGAGAAATTAACGAATTGAAAGAACAGTTAGTATCAGAGAGACACAAAGTGGCCGAGTTGGTTCAAAACGCGTCCAGTTTACAAGAACAGTTAGCACTTGAAAAATCAGCTAGTGAATCCGAGCGCAAGAAAAGCACTGATGATGCCCCTATCTTGGGCCGAAACTCTCCGCGCACCGCAAGCAATTCGCCAACTTTGAGTCTGGGAAAAATTTCCGTGGCGGAATCACTCGGAAGTTCGTTTTGGTCGCAGGTAAGGTACGATTTTTTTTTGCTTGTGTTGCATTTTTCTGCTTAGGATGAGCCCTTTGATGGGGGACAACCGCCAAGGTATACCAACATGTTCGAGATGCAAATGCTTCAAACTAACTTAAAACAGCGCGATGGTGAATTACAACAGTTACAGTGGGAGTTGAATCGGAGAGAACAAGAGAGGGCGCTGTTGAATAAAGAAATCTCGTCGCTTTTAACCCGAGTTGAGGAACTTGAAACCAAAGTCCAGGATTACGACGTTTTAAAAGGACAACATAGTGAGCTACAGCAACAGTATGATACTCTTTGCCAGTTGTTTGGCGAGAAAGTTGAAGAAAACGAAGAACTGAAACTTGATTTGCAAGATGTGAAAGAGATGTACAAAAGTCAAATCGATGAGTTGCTGAAACAGCAGAAACAGAACTTGTAAAGTAATTAATAATTATTCAGCTTGTACAGAGATGCTTTTATATGAATTTTTATTGATTAGATAAGGGATTAAAGTGTTTGTTGTTCTATTGCGGTTTTTATCATATGGGAATTTTACTTATCAGTTAGCACATGCTGATATTTGGTGTTTTATCATGGTAAAGAATATACTTCACTTCAAATTTAACCTGTGATATAAATTATAGCCTCTTTTCAAATTATTGTACAAAATTCCAACTGAAATAAATGTTGTGTTTACGGGAACTTGTTTCATTTTCAAACTTCCCGCCGTGGCCAACTTTCAAAATGCAAAAGCACCAAAAACGTGATTGTTGTGCGAGAAAAGTACTAGAAAATTATAATTGTGCAAATTTAACACGTTCCGGAACCATTTCATATTCAGTGAGTTTAAATTAATCATTGTGTTAAACATTACGTATTTATCAAACTGCACGTTTCTTTTTAACTGTTCATTTGCGCCGAAATCTCCATAGCTCTAGTGGCGCAATTGGTTAGCGCACGGTACTTATAAGACAGTAGTCGTGAGCAATGCCGGGGTTGTGAGTTCGAGCCTCACCTAGAGCACTTTTTTTTCTATTGTTTTACTTTGTATTTTAACCACATGTGAGGAACGAACGATAAAATAGGCATATTAGTAGGTGTGGAATTAAGTTTAATTATCACAATACTTTTATAAATAAAGGAGGGTCGATTTATTAAATAGTGTTAGATGGCTGACTCATGGGATTTGCTTGGGGAGCGGTAGCCTCACGTGTAACAAGTGATACAGCATTTTGTAGAACTTGTTTCCTGAGAAAATTTGTGGTTGCGGAACTTATGCTCTCACTTGAACCCACTTTACATTTAAAATACCCATAAAAATTGGCCCCATTCAGTACCAACGCTATCATTATGAGCAGCTAAAACAAAATTGATGAAACACAACTTTTGGGGCTACGAAAACATTACCATCCACTTTAGTTTTAAACGAAACAAAGCAGTTAAGAAAAATACGACCCACAACAGTGGAGTTAAAACCAAAGCCATCCAAAATATTCTCGCTTCTCGTTCGTTTACCCGATTCTGAAGCTGGCCCTGAAATGGGCCAAATGTTGATTCAGTAAACAAAGCAAAAAAGCCAAATGAAAAGTTAAGCAAGCAATTAAACCTTTCGTGATTCAAAAACCCAGTGTGACT
Organism: Tribolium freemani; assembly: GCA_939628115.1. Classification (NCBI taxonomy): domain Eukaryota; kingdom Metazoa; phylum Arthropoda; class Insecta; order Coleoptera; family Tenebrionidae; genus Tribolium; species Tribolium freemani. Next base: position 8,064,411 of record OW626785.1, on the reverse strand, counting down.
TTCCGTCATCGTCCACATAGTTCCACCATCGCAAGCCAACCATCAGACGACCTGTTATGTTTTTGACTGTCCAAAAGTCCATCGATAATAGTAAAACTACCGTCACAAAACTTGTGATAAAACTATCACTAAACCATTCACACAACAAGTATACTACTACAGACGCCCCCCGAAAGGCTAAATGGAAAAACGTTACATAAGGGTGTCTGAAAGAGACTGTAGGAATAGTCTTTCGAGTAGTGGTCTCGAACTTACGTCAGGGCCCCCTTAGCACCACCACCATCTAAATCATCACCGAACGCGACTGTGTCATCCTCCAGTAAAGGCAACTGAAACCAATTTGATTTAAGTTGGGGCGATTTTAATGTTTTGAGCTGTTTTTACCGTCGCAGATGACATGTTTACAGCAAATAAATTATAAACGTCTGTGTGACATCTGTCAAGTCTGGTCGTGCAACCGAAACGTTACGAAACCGAAAGGCCTAATAAATTCCTTTTCATAATAAAAACTTACTCGTGTACCGAGTTTGTCACCAAAATGTGTCCACGATTTATTTTTCTCACATGAAAAGATCTGTGACCGAATTTTGTGGCCGAAAGTTATTATTCGACCGCAAACACTACTGTGGGGACCTGGCGCTAAAATGAAATTCCCTGTTTCCAAAAATTAAATTTCAAAAAATGACAACTTGAAGCGTAATTTTTAATGTCAATCTTAATCTACAACTTAATTAATCCAAATAATTTCCCTCCACAGGCTGGCAGCTGGCAGGCTTTTTCCTCCATTTCCGTCTCTACGCCTCCACAGTTCTCCAGGCAATGTCTCCACCGGATTTCTCTGCCTTTACCGCAACTTACACTACATTGGGACCATTGGGTCCATTTATCCCAGCGTTTTTTTCCGTGTCCTGTTCCCGCACACGTCTTGTGACTTGGTTCCCGCGGCCTGGGTAAGTGTCTCACAAAGTGCCGGTAAGCTTTTTTGGGGTTAAAAATTGTATCTCTTTTTCGTTGGTTCATTGGTGAAGCGACTTTCTCAAGCAGTCTACTAAGCGCTTGTGTGATTTCATTAAAGTTTAAGTGATTTTTGTTCGTGTTCTTAATGAATAAGGCTCTATTAAAAACATCATTTTTATTGCTTACAAATGGTCTTACACTATCTTTTGATTGCGGAAAGGCAATTCGTTGATACTCCTGGAGAGGATTCGCATGAATTTGAAAGTTATTTCTTCCGGCACTATGAAAACTTTGTACTAACAACGTGGCTGTTACAGTTATGTATAAGGAGAACAATACCATTACACAAGTACACTATTGTGACAAATTTAGATTGACATTTTTGTTTCAAATGTTTTATAAAATGAGTTACACTAACTATCTTTTAGAGTATATCGTTGCACATTTGGGTAATAAACGCTAGTTAATACAGGATGGCAATTTTTGGACAATTAGCTGCGCTTTTGCTAAATATGTATAAAACCAGGCGATCACAACAGCTAACGCGAAAATTGACATCGCAATGGCGCAAACAATCAATATACTTAGTGTTACATGCTATTAAGACGAACATACCTATGAAATTTTGACTAGTTTTACTAAAAAGTAAGACCGCAGAACTTATCTTCAACTAATCTGAATGTATCAAAGTCCAGTCTTCTCCAGAAAAAGTTCAAATGTCAGTCTTGAAGTGAAGTTTTAGCCCTGAAAGAAGAAACTCAGGTATATTAAACAATTTGTTATAATTTTTCAATGTATTTATTGAATATCCATAAAATTCTTGAGAAAATATTAATCAATCACAAATAATCGGCGGTCCAGATATAAACAAACTTCAAACCGATTGTCACATTCTAATTTTAAATCATAGTAACAACACAATCAAATTCATATTGTCGACGCAGTTATAACAGCATTTCGTAGGCACTTAAAAGGAATGTGTAAATAAGGTATAAAATCCTTAGAAAATTTTGTTTCTCTTTTCCAAAGATAGAAAATTCTTATAAATTGGTAAAAATGCTTTGTGCATCAATTTTTTCAATAAGCACCCTGTAATTTGATTAATAAACCAATAAGACGTACCTACTGTAATTCATGATGGCCTACAAAAGTTTTCTGATTGGAGACGCTCAAAAACTTGTGTCAACCATCACTCAACATCAAGTCTTATATGAATCCACACATATAAAACTATGACCATTCAGTGAATGCGAAACCAACTCAACATATTACGACTACCACCAAAATATTAAACTTTTGATCAAGTAACAAAAAAGGAATGCTTGGCGGTAATCTCTCAGTCTTTTTCTTACCCACTCGTTCCACTACAAGTTATATTTGTCTTCTAAACTCTCGTTACAGCATATATACCTACTTACACAATGATTAAACGAAGTGAAATGTAATTAAAAGTACTCAATGTAAACGAAACGATTCGCGTTGCAACAATTTTACAAATTGGACACGAATCGCTCCCACGGAGAACTAAACACCAGGAATGTGATACAAAACTCGATTTTCGGTACCCGAAAAAAAAATTAAAGCGAGTTGTTTTAAATTAATTAAATTCAGCTAGTTCACCAACTGCTTGCACAAAGGCAGGAACATCGAGCATCAAATTCTTAACACTTCAAATCAATAAAGACATGGTCTCTGAGCCTTTTTGGAAGGAAATTTAATTCTCTACAATTTTGTTCCTTGTACTTTTTTTTGTATCTTTAACCATATTCGCAGGGTTTTTAAAAATACGGGGCGGGGTGCGCAAATTGGTTGGTTTTTGATCAAATTCATACATTACCTTCACGTCTTACTATTGAGAATCCGATGCTCTATCTGCCTGTACTGTTATTGATTTAAATACAGCAATTTTTTATCATTGTGTCTCATCCCAGTATTTAGGAATCCGTAATCGTTCCCCAGTTGTGGCTAAATGATTTTTAATGTTAATCCCATCCGAATGGCAATAAATTAGTAATGAAAATGTTAAAATAAACAAAAACTGCTGCAGATGTGTGATGTAATGACGTTTTAATGGAACAGCTCTCAAATGCGTTGATGTGTGGTAACATTAAAAACATTTACTCCCAACAACATGAACCGTAAAGTTTTACGCAAATAAATATTACAAAAAAATCGATACATTCTCAATAAAACATAATAGATAATAAGACAATAGCTTGATATGTAATCCAGAAACTGTGATATACCAAGGTCCGTTTCTCATTACAACTTTTGAAATAAAGTTCATCAGTGCTACCAAAAACAGTTGTGACTAATATACATAAAATTTAAAAACTATAACGTCGAACCGGATACGTGTCTTGAAACTCGGATAACCAATCAAAAACAGCTCTCACCATTAATAGACTTAACACACATGTCTTGTTTTCTGTTTAATTTTTAAAATAAAGATAGGAAATGAGGCCCCCGCCCAAAACAATAGCGCCCGCTATAAATAAAGGTTTGTATAGAGACCTCTTCAGTTGTGTCCACTGCTCATTGGCTTGCTGCCGCCGTTTCATATCTCTCACTTGGGCCTCCAACTTTTCTCTTTGCTCCACGCGTTTGCGATGCCTCAACTCGGACGCCGACAGACTGAAATTGCTTAGTGATTCACTCACATCTCCATGGGGGCTATTTTACCTGTCTGAGGGGCTCACAGGCTCCGAACACGGACTATCGGAGCGCAAATCCTCCAACTCATCTTCACTAGAGCCCTCTTCTTCGTCCCCGGGAACTACAGGCAATGGACCGGTCGGAATGTACTACAATAAAAACACCACTGAAAATGACTGGAGAAAGCGTAAAGTTGCTTCGTACGCGAGGAAGTTTCAAATTGTCGTTGGAACTGACAAAACTAATTTGTCTCATCGAACGCAACAGCATTGTTATTTAATTACGTAAAATTTAGTTTCATTTTTAACAGACACTCACACGTGTCACAAAACAGCCAACTTGACGAATTTTATTTTACTTACCTCATCACTATCTTCGTAACTAAACTCGTTCAAGGAGATACTCTTGGGGATATTTGGAAGAGGCCTGTCTAAAGGAGTACCGTTTTGTTTCTTCAGACTGTCTAACCGAGGTGGAGGCAGAGGAGGCGGTCCGTCATCGTCCGAATCAGATGCAACACCGTCTTCCGGTTCATTATCCACGCTTATATGATTTTCCTGATAATTAATTCAATTTTCAAGTTACGTGCTTGGAATTTGGATGTGATTTTTGGAGGAGGGATAATAGTTCAAGGATGAGTCTGGAAAATTGGGAAAATAGGGAAGGTTTTCTTTTAATTCCACCTACCGTAGGACTTGAATCTGGATTGAGTAGTTGTTTTGCACCTTCAATGATTGCTTGATATGAAAATCTTAGTTGTTCGGGTGTTTGAATCAGTCCCATGCGATAACTTCGCATTTCACACAAAATTTCTTTTACGTCTACGGAATTTAGACCAAATTTTTCCATCTGAAACATTTTTACGCTAGAATTCAATATAAATGAAGAACGAAAACAAACCAGAGCATGATACGTTTGAAAATGCAATTTCGTTACTAAAAATTAATGTCCGATTTACACCTTTTCCAAATACAGTTCAGAATGGTAACGGATTAACTTCAGAAAGTAACAAATGTATTTCGGATTAATCAATAATCTGAACTACATTCTGAAATACAATTAAACAAAGTGTAGTCACAAGTTCTCAATTTAAAGGGGTGTCTTCAAGATATGTAAGGAATGTAAAGTGTATTTTATATTACATATTAGCCCTTAAATCTTGAATTATTTAAAAAATCGTATAAAAGTTCGGATTTTTAGACAATGGGTGGTCGGTCTCTTTTTAGAAGTTCAAACAATATTTAATTTCTTAGATGAAATGAATCATGTTGCATAATTTATATTTTTAAGATCAAACGTAATTATTTCCACAAAATCTCCAAAAGCTTTTAAGCATTAAACTCAAGTTTTTTGCAAATCCGAGCAAAAAATTGCAAAATTAGATCGCAAATTATATTATGTTGCGTTTTTTTGCGACTTTTAGCACAATTTTCAATCAGAAAAGCAATTTAACTTAGGACGGACCGTTTCAAACTTCGTGAAATGTTAAGATTTAATCTCGACAATATTTCATGGATCAATTTTTTTAGTTTTTTTATTGTTCCAGCGTTTAGTCCTGTTTTTTTTAATAAGTACGCAGTTTTTCCGTGAAATTTTGCCACCTAGGGCTGAACAATGTCTAAATTTGGACGAAATGTCAAGATTTTGCGTTTAAATATCACGTTTTTCATTCAGAAACTAGTTTTGCATTGTTCGAGCGTTTAAGCACACACTCAATTATTTTGCAAGATTTCGTCAAAAATTACCCAAACAATCGCCAATTTAATCAAAAATAATATTATTTTTCCAAAAACTGCCAAAAACCAAAAACTATCAAAATCGCTTAGAAAATAACATTAGTTTTGCTTTTTTGGACTGTTTTACCACATTTTTAATCCATAAACGTAATAAATATTGCGAAAAATCACTAAATCAAGACGAAAATAATGTAATTTTAACCATTTTTGAAAAGTATTTAACAAAATTCGCAAAAAGAAATGCTTAAAATCGTTTCAAAATGGACAATCATTGGGATTTTTAAGCTCGTTTTTGAAATTAATACACATATTTTTCCTGAAATTTTACTAAACTCAACTGAAAAAACACGAAATGGGTCACAAATGACAATATTTTGACGTTTTTTAGTTGTATTAGCCACCGCCTCCTTAATGAAATGTATCAATATCCCGCTTGGGCATTTCGTAAAAAATGCATTGAAACTGTGATTCCATAATTCCGCGCGTTGCTATGTGTAGTGGGTCAACTTCTGTCGTCTACTGCTAAGAGTGTCAAGTTATTAATGAGCCGTGAACAATAACAATTTTTAAACGCAAGAACAACGAAACACGAACCAACTCAACGAATAAAGAAAAACGCAACTAACAAAAGCTCAACAGAAAGGATATGTTGAAGTTTTGAAAAATAATTTACCGTCAAGAGCAGGATGTGTCAAATATTCCGCGCAAACTGTAGCGCTGACGGGAATCACTTGAACTTTACAAATACCCAGGCGAGATAAAGTGTCACTCCATACAGACGGCGATGGTATTAGCACGCTATTCATCCAGAAACGAATTGACTGCAAAATTTAGTCAAAAATAAGCCGAAAAATCGCCGAATTGCGTGGACAATTTTATGAGTTTTTTGTAATTTGCCGCCATTTTGATGCTTTAATGGGCACATAAAAGCACGCAACGTCATCAAGCGCGATGTCATTATAGTCATAATTTCACGGAAATTTTTAGGTTGTCAGGAAGCAAATTTGCGACCGTGTTTTTGCCAATTTCAGAAATTTCAGGGAGCGTTCATGCAAGTTTACCTTATCATTATCATTCATACTAGTGTTTTTTGGCAAAATTTGAATAAAACAAAAATTTTAAATCAATTTTTCACTTTTAAAATTGAGACATTACCAACCGTCACAAAAATCCCTAAGTCGATTAAAATAACAATTTTTGTTTAAAATCGACAGAAAGGGGACAAATTACAAAAAATAGTATAAAAAAACTCGTTTCATAAGACCACTCTTGAAGCACTCATTCTTTCAAAAAACTCGTGGCTAATGTTGTTGAAACTGAATTCGTGCTTCAAGAGTGGTCTTATAAAACTTGTTTTTTAATATACTATTATTCTTCGACACTGTCAAAATTTACGGTTTTTCTCCTGTGTAAGGAAGTTTTGACAACTGTCAATACGAAACGTCAGATTATTTTTAGCAGATTTAAAGCAATTTTAAGCCTTGTTGAGTCTAATTCGAAGAATAAAATGTTGTATCCAACTCGTTTTCGTGTAAATCGGTTCATTTATTTCACCTCGTAGATGTCAAATCCACTCGTGAAATAAAAACCCGATTTACACTCAAACTCGTTAAATAAATATATCCCATTTCAGTTCATTGTAGAATTTTGCAACAACGTATTTGCATTTTTTGGATTTTCTTGGCTCAAAATTTGTCGCTTGGATTTAGATTAACACAGAGTTCTTTTCTTATATAGAAACTCTCAATTTGTGCTTTATTTCATTCCAAAAAATTCAAATGTCAAAAAATTCTACTATGAAATGAAATGGGATATAACTATTACACCTTCTCCAGTCATACCCATACTCAATTATTTTGCAAAATTTCGTTAAAAATACGAAAAAAGCCAGTCTTTTCGTGAGATTTTGTTAAACTAGAAGAAGAAATGCTTAATTAAGTCAAAAATAAGATTATTTTTCTTTCTTTTTTTTTTCATATTTTCGCACGTTCTTCGGCCAGAAACGCGTTTATTTTAAGGAATTTAATTCAAAATAAGCTAAAAAGACAAGAATTGATTCAAAACAGATGTTATTTTTGCTCCTTTAAACACAGTTGCATTAGTCATATAACGTAACTCACTTTTTTATAAACTGCAGTCTTTCTTACAGGAATAAATTATTGATATTTTCGAAAGGAACTGCATTGTTTTTATTTAACAAATTGTTGAAGTTTGTTATAACTTTACTACTTTACTTTTTATTAATTATTATTCTTTAGCTACTACAAATTACATTTACAAAACATTAAAATCAGTTGCTGTAAACCATGAAATGGTAGAATGTAAGAACCAAATTTTTTCCACCCATCTGCACCTTAATGACTTGTATTAATTAGTCCCAAACCAACGATGAGCTAATTGTTACCCGTTCATTATGTAATCAAATAAATTTAACGATACTTGTTGAACGTTAAAACTATTCTCCTGAAACGAAAGTAGCAATTTCCTCTATCAGTTGAAAACGGAAAATACATCATTACGTCACGATAAAATCGCGCAACCTACTGCACAACAAGGAAAAGAATCTTTCCACTTATCAATACATAATAATTAATTGCGCTTGACCAATTGTTGATTTTTCGAATTGTATTATTTACGATCAATTCTTTGAAATGGCATTATCTCCTAATATACAAATATAATTTGTTAATCTTGGATTATACAAAGAACGCTGGGTTATTTATAATTATGCTGACAATCTCACTAATGATTTGCATTTGGGAAACCATTTATCAATTCTGGGAAATTTTCCTGATAAAGGAAAAATACCTACAAGCACTAGACACGAATCAACGAGACAAAAAGTGCCAGATCTTCCAATTCCAGCCGAACAATGCACCACAGCTGGTCCAACAGAGGGCTCCAGAACCCCCGCGTCCCTCACTTTCCTTAAGAACTCCAAAAATGCAGTTGGCGAACTTGGGACCCCAAAATCGGGCCAGGTGGTGTAATGAAATTGTAATATATCTCGGGACTCTTTCGTGCTAATATCTGTCAATCTCAATACTCTTTGTAAATAATATGAGTGGTCTTGTTGCTCCACATATTCCAGCGTCAATCCCACGTCCTCCATTGTCATGATATAATCAGGACCGACTTTGGAAGGCCAGTACTGGTAACACTTCTCTTGCTTCTTCTCAACCAGTTTGTTGAGCATCAGGACAGCCTTGCTGTGCTGCTCCCAAATCATGAGCCAGAAGTGGCTGACGGTGTTACAAAGGGGGCCCTGTGTGAGGATGTACTGCCTGTTGGCCTTCTCCACTTTGATGAGATTTGCGTTGATGTAGTCAGTGGAGCCGCGTTTGAGGACAATGCGACTGTGGTCATAGGGACTAACGTCTCTATACCTATTCAAATTTTTATTTTGCGGCTTCAAGGCTTCCGTGTATGGACTGCTGTTTTTGACGCTCTCGGAGCGAATTTTCTGGAGACAAACAACGGGTTATTGTAACAAAACCAGAGTGCAAAGACATGATTCTGGTTTTAATTGCTTAATTGTTGGTAATTTAACTGTGAAATCTTATGAGTCAGAACCGGGAAATTCTTGAGCAACCAATGCCAAGACATGGTTACACACCGCAAAGCGATGATTTATTATTCAGATGGGACAGTTTAATCACTGGAAAAGGTGAAAGAGAGCATGAAATACCTGAAAAATCGCCGACCACTCATTTTTTGAGTTTAACTTCGAATATTCCAACTCGATGTTATTGCCCGATGACATTTTACAATTTTACGTCCGTCCGATTGAATTACTGCAAAACAACACTTCAAATAACCGGCATTTGTAATTTAATTTTGGAAAAAAACGAGACAAACTAACTGCACCAACTATTGTAAACGTTCGTTCACCATTTTTAGTAAGAGACGGAGATTGAGCGCTTGGAGTGGAATAGACAAGGACAGGCAAACTTCAACTTTCTCGGAAAACAGTTGTCAACATTTGATAAGTCGGTAAAACAGGATGTTTTGAAAAAATATTTCATGAATTGTTGGTTGCCTAACGGATTAGTTTAAATTAATTAAAAATAAATTTTCATATATTTTGTTGCCCTAAGGTTTAATTAAGTAAACTTTAGGACAACAAAATAAGCGAAAATGACTTTCGGTTGAAGAAATTCTCCACAAAGCGTGGTTGTAATGTTGGTTGTATATGCATGGCTATTCTTATGGCTTTTGGATAAATTTTGGAAATTCAGAGGCCAAAAATAGGGTAGCTACCAAAGTATTCAATAATGTTACCTCAAAAATTATTTTTTCGTATATGGGAGCTAAATTGTTTGAAACTGATTTAACTAATGTAATTTAGACCTAATTTGGCGTTGTTTTTTTGATTTTTTTGTCAAAATTTCTTGAAATAAGTGAGTTTCTGGCAAAAATGAGCTAAATGACTTAGAATTGGACCACTAAAATAAATAATAAAAGTAAGTAAATAAAAAAGAATGTATCGATGTATAAAATTATTGTTACTTTATTTAGATATTTTTATTTATGCACCTGTGTTACATTTCCTTTTTTTTAGTTCTTTTCCAGTTGCTATGATGATTCTCTTGAAATAAGTAAATTTATGGTCTAAAACCCTTTTTAAATCACTTTTATAGGGCTTTAATTTAATTACTTATTTAATTTTTGGAAACCCATGAACTTAAAGCGCCCTCATTTTTACTCCCTAATCATTAAATTTTTTGGATACAGAAATTCGAGTTATTTTGTATTTCCTTTTTCCTCCGTAAATCAGATCTAGTTTTTTGCTAGTTTTGGCAAAATTTCGCCAAATCAGCAAGTTATACTGACTTAAAAAAAATTGTTCGAATTGTCGGTGTTTTTTTTCAATTCAGAGACTTTTAATAAATCTTTTCAAGCAATAAGTAGTCGTTAGCAAACGTATACAGGGTATCAGTTATTATACATTGAATAAGACACAATGATGGTTATTATAAGTGATACGAGATCTGATAAATTAGTGCAAAGTTGCGCATTTTTATGGTGAACAATTATTCGAATGAAATTTTGAAGTGTCATTTTTAGGTTTAGAATTATTGAGAAAAATCAAAAATTTGTAATTTTAGTTTTAATTTTTTCAAGCAAAAACCAAAAAAACTAGACGTTTTTAAGTAAGACATCCTTCAGGCACTTTTTTACAAAAAATCTAAATCTCTAATTTAACCGACCTCGTATCTCTTATAATAACTGAGATTCCCATGGTGGAGCTCGAAAAACGGACATCCTGTATATCCTTATTAACGCCAGAACGTATTCATATTTTTTTGATTAATATATTTATTTTTACTTTATTTTTTTACCAAACGAAGACTTTTTTTTACAAATAGCCAAATAGAGTAAATTATGCAGTCAGTCGGAATTGCAGAACTATTTTTTTCCTTCAAAATTCGTAAAGTCATTTTGAACACTTCAATAATAGTCCATAGTGGAGAAAGTTTTATTCTCGTTTGCAATAATGAAATGACTATAAATTCCATCAGCATTCCATCAGCATCATAAAACCGTGGTAAGCTCAGGAAATTACCGTTTTTCTGACAAGTTAATTTCGTCCGATGGCATGTGTCAAAGCAACAAAAAATTCTGACATCATTAGCAACAATTACCGTATTTCCTAGTTTTGCAAGAATGTGAGAAGTTTTAAGCCTGAAATGTCCCACCAAAACCTCCTCATGCTCCTATCTCATACTGCTTTGGCTGGAACTGGTATCTATTGTCTACTTCAAGTCAAGAATGAGAATTTGTTCTGCCCTCACATCAGTTTCGGCATAATTACGATCAACAACATCTTAGGAATGTGCTGGTGTTTGAGTTCATACGACAACCGAATTTACGACATGTTTAGATTTACTTCGTACTGCCAGTCCCTTTTTGCATTACCTTGCATTACCACGTCAGTATGGTTAGCTAATGGGTACCCAAGAGAATGGAGCTGGGCTTGGACAATAACACCGATTTTCCCACTAGTGTGTTATCTTACAGATGCCGAAATGGATATGCCACTAGTTGACTTACTTATATTGTTTAATTTAGTCGGTTTGGGAGTGGTGTCTTTCGTGAAAAACCTTAGTTATGGGGTAGCTGCCACTTTAGCTTACGCACTATCACATTGCTATATAACTCATACCACTCTGCATAATTACGGATTGTGTTTCTATTCGTACTTTGCGCTGAGGTGCATTGGGTTTGGGCATGATATTTTCTAAAATAAATGGCGCAAAATTTCTATTTGGTTTTATTTATATGAAAACAGGTATTTTAACAGCTAGCTATAATATTCAAAAGTTTTATTGACTTTTTCATTAAAAAAACGTTCTTATGGTTAATATTATGAAAGTAAATCGACGGTACAAAATAGAAAACGCCTTGTATTGTCTATACAAATTATATTTACAATAAATAAATAAATAAATATTTTCTCATCTACTAAATCAATCGCTATCACACTATTGGTTAACTTGAAAATATTAAGCTAAATATGCTACAGCAATATACATAAAAATATCAGATCATCAGTTTTGTCTTCTCGTCTTAGCACGTTATTTAATCCCATTCGTCTTACTGACTGAATTTCAAGAATAAAATTTAAACTTGAGGAACATCCAAACATCAGTCCACTTTCTTCGAGAAGTCGTTGGGACAAATCTCACCGTTTCGTGACGTCGGAATCAACTTTTCTTCCCGACTCAAACTGAACAGACTCGCGAATTCAGCCTTCTTCTCTGCATATGCGAGGAAATTATCTAAAATTAAAACGCGTTTTTATTAGCACTTTGTTCGTGCTGGTATTCTTACCAAATGTAATGTACCCAAGTTTATTTTTGTCTACTTGTTCGAATATTTCGAAAGCGTACTCTTTGTTGATGGCTAACGTGTGGAAAAGAGCTCTGCTGAAGTCTTCCGCCGAAAGGCGCCCACAGCCACTACTATCATAAATCTGCGAAAAGAACCAAATTTATTGCTGCCATTTCGTGGCTACTTTCACAAATAATTTACCTTACAAGCTAATTTAACAGCATCAAGAGTTGTTCGGCTATTTGACAATGCCAACACTCCCAGGAGGTAATCCCGGAAATCGATGGCTCCAATGCAATTCTAAAAAGAGACAAGTTGAAATGTTATGTTTGTTTGGTGTTGTTTTACCTTATCGTAAACTTTGAATAAATGCTGGGTACAGTGATCGTTTGGCGACAAATTTAGCAATTTGCAGAATTCAGTGAAAGTCACTCTGTTGCAGTTTTGACACAGTATGTTTGAGTTGAGTAGGTTTTCTTCAACGTTGGACTGATGCAAACTAAAAAAAAAACTTTGTACGTGTTATTTGAGTGCTAAAATGTTGTTACTTTAATCTGTGTCTCATTTTTTGAACTTCAACCAAAGACGTGGAATTTGGCAGATTCATTTCTTTAGCTCTTGCCATTAACTTACAATCTCCGTACGTGTAGTCCGAAACTGGGACCCCCAAAGCCCTTGAACATAAAATTATTTCCTGGTTTTGTGGCACTTTTAGACGTACTTGGCCATAACAGCTCGCACATTGTTTGCGAACAATTTCGGGTCCTTTTTCTCCTCTTCACTTGGCCGATAAACGGGCAAAAATTCAATTTCGCAGTAGCTGTAAGGCTGAGTTAACGTTAGCCAGAGTAGTTTTAGCCTGGAAATTGTTAATTAGGTGTTATTTCAAAGGTGTATGGAGACATACGCGCTTGGCCCTTCCCAGGTCCATGTCACAGTATCGAGTTTGTTTGGATATCGGATACAGACAGGCTGGATCGGAACGCCTGGATAAAACGCACCTGGCTTGAACGTAATCAAACACGACCTATTCGTACACGTCCCTTCTGGGAAAATTAAAATCTGTGGCCAGTCAAGGTCAGAGGTTGCCCTACTGATGATCTCTTTGATCGTGTTTTGACGCGAGTCTGGGTCGTCCCTCCATACGTAAACGGGTTGTGTGAAGTTAATCAATTCTGTAAAAAGCAAACTCTAAACTGCTGAGACGATAAACAGCGGCCCGAAAACTAATTTGCTTTCTATGTATAATTTTTGAGAATGAAAAAAAAAAAAGAAAAAAATTACATACTTCCGATGTACGGATTTGTACCGCTCTCTCGTCTAACAATAATGGAGGGAAAGCCAGTGGCGTAGATAATTCCACCATCCAGAAACGTGGAATGGGGGGCTATCACAAGTATGGGGGCCTCACTACGACTGGCTTGCTGGCCCTTTATCACTACATTCATGCCGCCAGCTCGATACGTGCTCTTGCCCAGAAAGCACAGAATCGGTGTCAATTTCCTGATTTAGAAATAATAAGCAATCGAAAAATAAAAAGCATAAAGCATGGTCCCATAGAAAGCAAAGTTAGTAGAGGTTTTAGTGGAGTTAGTTACGTACTCCCGAAAAAAGGTATGGATGCTGTTTCTCCCTTAGCCACAATCGAAGGTCCCCCCATGTACACCATAGCGATACTATCCATGAAAGAAGAATGAGGTGCTAAAGCCACTACAGGTGCTTCGGACCGATTCGATTGCTTTCCTATCACACGGAGTCGGAATCCTCCGGCGACGAATAAGTACCGGATTAATTGAGCTGATATTTGCCGTACTGTACTGTCCAGAGGGATTAAAATCATTAATGAGTGGAGTTGAAGGTGGCCCAGCTCGTCTTTTCCACTGAATTTTTAATCGCATTTAAGTGAAAGTATTATTATCCGAAATCCGCAAGCTATCAAACGTAGTGATTGTTGGATGTGTTCCAATTTAATTTATTATGTGCGGTTTGCGAGGTGCACGTGTGGGGGATAAGAATAGAAGCTTTCTATAAATGCAATTAAATTACACACGAGAAAAGTCTCGGGATATTAGTAATTTTTCTGAATAAATGAAATTTTTGGCATTTTTTGATACGAATTGTGATTTATTAGCATAAGTTTCACAGATTCCATGAAAATGACTTTGTTTGGCATTGTTACAATTAAAAAAAATAATAATAAATATTGTTGTTTGTAACTTGATTTTGTGTGGCGTTTTTACAATGAAAAAAAAACAAAAATAAAATAATATTTTTGGTAACTAATGCAGAGTGTGATCTCCCCTACTAGTTACTACAGCTCAAAATCCCCGTGACACTTTTGTCTATATTCTTTTGGAAGATTTCTTGCCACGCTGCACTTAGGGCTGCGAATAACTCCTGATAGTTTTTTTGTGGAAGATTTATCCATAGAACTCTTCCTTGGAGTGTATTCTAGACGTGTTCAATGAGTATCAAGTCAAAAGATTGTTCTGGCCACAGTAAAACAGAAATTTCGTTACCTTCGTAAAAATTTCTTAACCACTTGATGTGTGCGGTTGGCAGTATCTTCCACAAAAATCAAATCATCACTGTAATTTTCGGTGTAAGGCAAGACAAAAGGTTAAAGAATAAGATCCCTATACAAAAATGGTTTAATCAAAACGAGATTGGTTTTTCGTCTGGTTTGTATTCCACCCTACACCATGGTCGTTTCACCGAAGTAAGGATACACTCCTGGACATGCTGGAAAAGATTTTCTACAAAACATTAGCTCACTGTAGCAAATTGCATGCAACAAATTCCTGAATGCATGTAAGTCTGGCTTCGCGTTTTGCCTAAACCATTTTTAACGACAATTTGGTAAAAGGATCTTGTTCGTTAACCTTTTGTCTTGCCTTACACCAAAAATTACGGTGATAGTTCATTCAATACTCATTCAAGTCGTCTAGGAAACACTCCAAAGAAGAGTTTTGTGAAAAAATGTTCCGCAAAAAAATAATCAGGAGGTCGTCGCAGTCTTAAGTGCAGTGTGGAGAGAAATCATTCAAGAAAAGATAACAACTATGCCACGGCGATGTTGGTCTGTAAAATCTGTCTATATTTTATTGAATTTTATGATTTTAACTTTCCAAACCATTTTATGAGGGATATAATGAGGGCGGTCGTAAAGCTCTTGTTACCAAAGCGACCAGATGGTAAGCGACCCTGGAATCCTGTCCCATAGCACGCGCTGGTAACTTACAATACACTTACAATTGAGGGGCTGGGGTTTCTTTATAGCTTAAATCCTAAAAAGTTAATTACCTCTATTGCACCATAAAATTCAACAAAATATAGACGGACTATAGTAACCAGTAGGGGAGGTCACACTCTGCATTAGTTGCCAAAAATCTTATTTTATTTTTGTTTTTTTTTTAATTGTAAAAACGTTACACAAGATCAAGTTACAAACAACAGTTTTTATTTAATTTTTTTTAAATTGTAGCAACGGCAAATAAAGTTATTTTCATGAAATCTTTGAAATTTACGTTAATAAATAACAATTCGTTTCAAAAAAAAGGTCAAAAATTTCATTTATTACATGATTATTTAGAAATTTTTCTAATATCCCTAGACTTTTCTGGTGTGTGTATTATTATTCCCTAGTCCTGATTATCATTTTCTTCTTTTAATTATTTAACATTATTTCATCTAATTCACTTCTGAAAGTTACGGTAAAAAATTTAAAGCTCCACAAAAGGGGGAATACGAGTAGTAAGTTATTAACCCCAGAAAACATATTATTCAACTTAATTTTATTATAACGGTATTAGTTCCAAGTATGTGCATACAGCGTGTACCAGAACTCGCTCCCCACCGGAAAGGTGCTAGTGGTAACAGCAATTGGGATGGCAAAAATGCAAAAAAAGTAGGTCTTTTATTCTTCGTTTGGGAGATACAGAGATTTCAAAGTGACCAATCCCAGAAGCTCTCTCCTAGGTGTATTGCATACAGTATACACATCCGTTACTAAGGAATGAAAAATAACTCTAGTGCACACTTTTATTGTCCGTTCCACATATTTTTGATTTCCTAGCAACGTGTTTTGTTCCCGTAGTCCTCCGGAGCAAGGTCTTTTGTGATTGGCTATTTTTAAACGTTCTTATCTCCCAAACGCAGAGAGTTAGAATTTTTTTGTAAAGGAACTTTAGCTTCAGAATTACCTAATCTATATGGACCTTTCCGGTGGGGAGCGAGTTCTGATACACGCTGTATATCAGTGGCATATTTACATATGCCCAGGGCGGCAGAATGTTTGGAGCGGCAAAAATATCTGGATTTAAAAAATAATTCCTAGTAAATAGACGGGTTGCATTTCTTTAAATCAATTGATCATATTTTTAGTTTTCGTCGTATTTTTTTACTTCGTAAGTTCTTAGTTGTTTAGTTAATGAGTTTTAAGAAGTTTTTAGTAGTTTCAATTAATATTATCGAAAATTCACGATGAGTAATGGTAGAAAAAGCCTGAATAATACATAATACGAAAGATGTCTTTGAAAAAAGTCAGCGGCAACGTAATATAATAGAAAAAAGTGTAAAATGTTTACGTTTTTTGAAGAAACACAAAAACTTCTTAAATAAATAAAGGATAATTTTTTTAATATGCATATTAGAAAGTAAAGGAGACATTTAAAAATTTAGTGCAGGTTTGGTGACATTAGAAAGAACTTTTTCAGGTTTATTAACTTAATTTTCAGAACTATTTTTTGTAAAGAACTTGTGCTAGAACTGGGTTAACTGATTGGAAAAACTGACAAAATAAATAATGATTTATTTTTATCAGATTCCAATGCTCGGAAATTAATCGAATTTGTTTGATGTTAGAATTATTAGACTTCTTTAACTGTTGTAGAGCAGTGTATATTAAAACACCAATATCCTTAACACTTTTCGAGCAGTTTATGCAGTTTAGCAGTTCATTTGAAGTGTCCCCCTGCCAATAAAAATTGTCGGGGTTTCTAATTTTTTCCTTATTTTCTGAATTAACCAATATTTTATTTATTGAAATAATGTTGTCATAGGCAGGGGTGGCAATGTTCCTACATACGCCACTGCCGTAGATATTTTTAGGACTAAAAATAATTCTTAATTATTAACTTTAACAATAAATGCGTTACACAACCTTAAAGCTCTGGAAAGTGACAAAAACTTAGTAATAAGTTTATGTATTTCATAAAAAAATTTAAAACACATGACTGTAATTGACTGTAATGAATAGCAATTATAAGCAAATAATGGGATAAAATAGATTAGAACACGCCCTGACCCTTTTTTTCTACAAGAGTGGATTAGATCTGAGTAGAACCTACGTGATAAGAGCTATGAGCGGCTAAAGTAAAGCGTTTATTAGAAATTTTGAGTAAATATTTTTGAAATTCAGATTTGATCGTGAAAAGAAGAGCGGGTTTTAATGGTAAGTAATGCAAATCGTTAGTTAGGTAAAGAACACGGTTATCACTCTATAATAACCTAACATACTGATAATAATGTAAATTAATTATTGGAAAATTAGCCCGACTTTCAAAAAAATCATTCATCCGTTGTGTGAATCAAATTTCAACAACCTCATCAAAGTGTTAGTTGACAATTTAACAATGCATTAGATTTCTCCAATTAAACTAATAGTTACGTACAATAAAGTGAAAACCGTGCGATACACTGATGATAATGGACAAATCTGTCTTTCCACATTAATTGGCAAATTTACAGCGTTAGTAAATATCAAAGGGCCTTTCAATTTACCTCCTCCATCCTGACAACGGTTTGGCTCGGAGGTCCTCTTCTGTGAGTCCCCAAAGTCCTATGCAGGCTAACAGCCATCCAGATATAAGGAAGAAACAGATTATAGAAACTCTTATCGGTAATAAAACTACTGTTAACACTGCAGTCTGAAAAAAAAAGTATTACATGTGTCTATAACAGTTTCATTTACAATGTAATTATGATTGTGTTGCGAAAACAAATGAAGAAAACGAAAGGAGGAGAATTATCAGGATGAAAAATCATATGACATAATTATTATGGATGAGTTTTTATGGGGACTGTTTAAAAACGACCAAGAGATTAATGGAACTATAGAGGTCAAGATTTGTGTTAAAAGAAAGTTTCGTAACGGAACTTGACTATAATATAAATTCTACAATCGAAACTCAAAACGGTACCTGATTCTCATTTAAAATGAAAGCTATTTGTAATAGATTGCTTCAGAATTTTTATGCCGAATTTCTACCAGTTACCAGTTACATGGAATTACTATGGCAACTGATTTTAACAATAAATAAATGATGCAATAATACTCCAATTACAGAATATTAAATTATTAAAATAAATGTAAATGGTACTCCACCTACTTTTACATTGTGTTGAATTGAGTTTAAATTTTTCATTTTTTAAACTTTCTACATCATCACTAAACATTTTTCCAAAAATGTTTCCAATCTTTAATTCTGCTGTAGACTTTATGAGAGCAATAAACAGTTTTTTATTTGTTTATTTTTTTTTTTCAATTTTTTGACGGAAAATAGACGGAATTTAACTTTTTTAATTCGTTGAAACTAAAGTAATAAAAATATATAAAAAAATATTTTTTTAAAAAAAGCACTAAAATGTAAAAAATAATGTATTTCAATCACAGGAGAATATTTTTTCTTACAGGTTAAAATTCTAAAATTTATAAAAGCTTTGGGAGTTATAAAACTAAGGCATTACTGATACAGATTACAAATTACAGATTACAGATACAGTTCAATTGATAACTCCCAAAGCATTCATAAATTTTAGAATTTTAACCTGTAAGAAAAAATATTCTCCTGTGATTGAAATACATTATTTTTTACATTTTAGTGCATCTTTTAAATAAAACCTTTTAAAAAAAATGTTTTTTTATATATTTATATTTTTTGCTTTTTAGTCTTTATTTATTGGATAGATTTATTGTTATTACACTGTGCATCTACCGTGACGTCCAAATGACCAACATACCGTCTATGTCGGTATAAGTTATGGTATGTACAAATCGAGAACCCCTTTGTAAACATAACCTAAAATTTTAAAACCCAATTTTAACACCTTTAGGGGGTAATTGACTATATAGAATTGCATTGTCACGCAGATTACGTAAGAATGTTAAATTTCATTTCATTGCGACTACAGGAACCCTCTCAAATTTACAAATTGAGAACCCCTTTGTAAACATAACCTAAAACTTCAAAACCCCATTTAACCCCTTTAGGGGGTATTTAACTACATAGGATTGCATTGTCACGCAGATTAAGTAAGTATGCAAAATTTCAATTCAGTGGGACAACGGGAACCCTTTCAAATTTGGCTCCGAAAAAATAACCGACAGACAGATAACATTGTCAGTTAAATAAAAGCTTTTAAAAAAGCTTTTAAAAAGTAGAAACTTTGTCCCGACTCCCGAGCTTTTCCTAATTTCATTTTCACTATGGTTGATACAAATCGTTAGGATACTTAAAGAAGATGTACTTAACCAATTTCTTTTTTTAAGTAAAGAAAGTAAATAGCTCTTGTAAACATCATTAAGAAAATATGCTTATCATAACAAAGTATTTATATATCCTAATTATTGATAAATAAAATTTAATTTCTGATAAACTGGAATAAATTAGTGTTTGGAATCGACACAATAACCCATAAAAAATTATAATAAAATTATGGCCACTGACCGGTGTTTAATTTTATTTAATTTAATGTTACTACTTATACGAGAACGCTTGATTTACCTATAATTATTTATGTTAAAAAATAGTAACGATTGCTCAAATTAAAAACTCACGCGAACTTATTTCCTAAATGCATCTGAATTGATATTTGCAGAAAGAGAAAGGGTCTAACCGGTGGTAAATATAAATAACTAAAACTAACATACATCTACTGATTCATGTGTGACACAGTTTTCTATATTTTATACAAAATACCTTGAATAAATATTTATGCACATTACACCCACTTAGTAAAACCATAAACCCCAATATCAACAAAAATAAAATAATATAATACTTAATGAATAAAGAGTATTCAAGAAAATATATAAATCTTCTGTGGTTTTAAAAATTAAGGGGGGTCATGGGCACGGCTATGGTGTTGAAATTTTAATGCAAATTTAATATTAGCAACAAGACATCAGATATCCTGAGTACGTACTCGTACTTAACGTTTTTGAAAACTAAACAAATTTCACATTTTTTAGAATCATGGGAAAAGTTTTGTTTGTAAAACAATTCAGGTCATCCGATTAAAAAACTTTTTCTTTCTGAAGTCTGTTCTAAGGTCAAGAAAGTATATAGTCTGGTATGGAATCAATAGACTAATTGTTTATTTATTTATAAGTTGAGCATGCATTCCATAGCTATAATTCCACTCAATAACAATAAAATATTTATAGTTTGCTTACATCCCATACAAGAGTACCGGAAAGTGAAAGCCTTGGTGAAATGTATCGTGTGAAAATCTATGCAAATAGAAGAACAGGCACTTGTGCACATGTTTGAATTCTTATTCAACTAAGACAAACTATAATGCTTACTTTTCATAATCCTGTATTACGGTACAACTACTCAAGATTTACAATTTCACTTCCGTAATTCATCATTTAATTAAACAATACTATTATTGTGGACAATCAAAAATTCGAAATAAAGCAAGAAAAAATTGATTTTCTTAATTAAAAACAATTGAACATAACTAAAACCACTTGACAAATTCTGACTACACGCTAGGTAATAATGCTTACATCTAGTGAGAAATATATTCACTTTTGCTTGCACATGCAGCATAATAGCTGAGTTGTGTAAAGATGAGAAATGGGACAACAAACCACAAAGTAATCTCCCTTCAGTTGCGGCAAACCAGACACTTTATTATTGTTTCACTCAACAAATTAAAAGTAGGTTACTTCTTGATTTTATAATCATCTTTTTTCAATACTTAAGCAACTAGTTTTAAAACTGAAAGTTGAAAACCGTTTTGGTAATTGGACTTATGAAAGGGTTCTTTGCCAAGTATTCATCAATTCATCACACATGTCCCGTCTTTTGAGAATGAAACCCCTCTGCATTTCACTTCATCGGTTTAAAGGCAAGTTCACTAACAACGAACCTCTCTTGCGTTTCGTTGGAAGAAAGCAGTAATGACACACTAAACTGACACACATATTATATTGTATCTCTTGTACAGGCTTTATTCTTAAGTGAAAAAAAGCGAAAATTCGGGAGAATTGTAGGGGAAATCCCGAAAATAATGTACGTTAGTTTATGTTTATAGAAACTTCCAAGTTGCTTGACCCATTTCACTTTCGACTTGATTGTTCTTGTCTGACCTCCGGTCACAAAAAATTTATCTCTCGCAGACTTTATTATTCTCTTTTTGATAACGTCACAAGAATTAAAAATTGCAGAAAACTTTGTTAGTTTTTTGTTTTGCCACTTCACTTTCGATTTGAAGATTATTCCTGGTTGACCCCCGGTCACAAAAATTGCGTGGAGAAATCCCAGAACATCAAAATTTATGACTGGATTGTCGTAATAAATTTCTCTGAATTGGTTGTTCCTAAAATTGTTTTACAGCTGTATCTACAATTTAACACTTTCACCATATATTCATGCATTTTTTTCCTGAGATAAAATGCTGTGATAACAAATATCTGAACGATTCTGTGATATACATTAGTTTTCTCGTTGTGAAAGTAGAATTCATTGACTATTTAAAAAGTATGGGATAATGCCAATGTGAAGGTTTTGCATTATATTATCTTGCTTGGACTAGAATAAAAATCGGTCTCGCAATAACATGTTTCTGTATTTAAATTAATATTTTATAAGGAAAATTGGAAAATGCACTCTTGGTTTTCCGGTTTTATTTGTGTTCATCGACGTGGGACTACTTCGTCATTTATGAACTAAATATTTTGAGTGTCAACACGGTTTATTTACATTCGGGACTTATCACCAATAGGGGAAATATTCTAAATTAATTTAATACATGATTGGAATCAGTAAATAGCTTTAGAACAATATGTTTGTTAGCAGAACAAGTAGACGTAAAGCCATTAATTAATTTACTTACACGGTAGACCCTTTCCATCCTCATTTCTTATTTTTTTTCAACTGAATATTTATTGCGCTCATCCCCTAAATAAATAAGAAATGAACAGTGTATTTTTAAATGAATAAAAAATTAATCACGAAGGGTGAATCTGAACCTGATTGATTTCAATTATTAAATGAATGTCGAGGGTTGCATTTTGTAGATGTGTACACCTGCAGTTTTGCGTAATTTTAAGCTTATGCAATAAATAAAAAAAAGCAAAAATGCTGATTTATTATTAAATTTGCTTTTGTTGTAGTTTTAATTCTTCAAAGGCATGTTGTAATAATCGGATTAATAAAAACATTGTGGATCAAAATTTACAAATATTTTCCAAGAAAATAAATAAAATCGTGTTTTTGGGGGACAAATCTGTTTTTATGTGAAAGAAGACTCACTTTAATTTTTTCATATGTTGTATCCAATTCCAAGCGATGAACGAACGGATTTAAAAGTTCTTCGGTTAAACTATCATGGGATATTCCGGCCGCTAATTTGCCATTCATTTTCACAGAGTTTTTCTTATTTTGCCTTAAATTCTACAATTTCACACGCTTTAAACTAAACCGCGCGCGATGCAGATAACAAATGACATCCCTTCCATGATGAAACAGAACCAATCGAATGTGAAACTGGTGATCCGAATGAAACACGAATTAGCACGAAGATCCGAATCAATAATTTCACTTTTGCGTGAAAGACTGAAGTCACTAGAGACATCTATCATCGGGGAAACAAAGTTTTAATTTTACTAAAAAATATTGCGAAAATAATGCTACTTTTTGGTTATAAACCCCATTGTTACTATACTTACAAACACTTGTATGAAACACTCTCAAAACTGTGTGTTAAAATAATAAATTATTAAAAAATTTAAGGACAATTCGAATTTGGCGCCTGTGGCTTAAGTAAAGTCATGGCCATGGCAGCCGCGTTCGTGTTTTTGAGGTTCGCAACTTCAATAACCGGTGTATGAATAAAACTGCACCAGAATTATCATCCTAAGTACGTTTTGCACTTCGTAATGGATAATACAGCAGTTCAAGTACAAAAATATTTGGTTACTTTTTGTAAAGCTTTGCCTGCACATGTTGATTGTTGGCGGTCGGTATTACAGGATTCTGTCAAGCCGCTCCAGAACCTGGCTAATCTGTGCGAACAGCAGCGCGCAATTAAAAAGTAAGCTACTAGTTTGAATAATATGAATGTAATCATGATTTTTTAGTGTGAAACTGTGTAATTTTGAGGATTTTACTGATGCACAAGGCGTAATACTACATCGGATAGCGATTGGAATTGAGGAGGAATTACTTTGCATAAAAAAATTAGTGTAAGGAATTTTGGTCTAGAAATTTGGAATTATGTATTACGTTTTAGGGACAAATTGAATGAATGTAACATTGATTTAAAAAACAAACTGTTAGTTTTTGAAAGATCGACGTTGAATTTAAACTGGGAGGAAAATAGTGAGTTGATAAGGGGAAATGGATCTCAACCACCTCTGGCCAAGTTACTACAGTACAGTTTACAGTTTTTGAATTATTTTACTACGGGAGCCAAAGACATTAGTGATAAGTTAAAATTGTTAAATGTTAAAAATGAAAAGTCAGTTAAGCAGCTAAAAAATTCTTTTGATGTTGATATTGATCAAAAGATAGTCAGGGACTTATTGGCTCTAACACAATATGTTGACAATGAAAAAGAAATTACATGACAAACTTTTCAATTCTAAATGAACAAAATATTGTATTATTTACATTTAAAATATTAATAAACAACAGAAGACAACAGTGTTTTATTTTGTTCTGAACTATGTTATTAATCGTGATTTGACAATTTTTATTTTTTTGTTTTAGTTAAAGAATAATGGATATTTGTGCAACAAGTTATTTGAGATTCAATATTTCAAGGATAAAAACTTCCTAACATTTTAATTTTAATTTCGGCAGATTTAATAGGGTTGTAAACACCACTTTTTTGTTACCGTCATTAGGTGAGAGAGTAGGACTAGGAGGTCAAGGAATAAACAACAAAATGTAAAAATTAATGTTATTGAGTCCAAGTAGTTTTGAAACGAATTTTTATTTTTGGCTTAACTTTGCCTGACCTAAGTTAATTCTAGAGATTAAAGAGGGATGAGGTCTTTTATGTCCATTTCGAAAAGGAGGCGACTTTAATACATTATTTTTTAATTTAAAATAACTGTTGGTTCCAAGTTTCGTGTATTACTGGTTGCATACGTCTAACACTACTATGGGTATGGGTAAAAGAAAAAACGCGGTTTTCCCACATTTTCAAACATAAAAATAGAAAGAAATGTTTATTAATTTTAACAAAATTAATTGAGTTTCATTAAAAAATATATTTTGGTACAATAGATCAATAAATTATACATTATGAAATGTTGAAAGTTTATTTTTATGTATTTTATTTCCAAATTTGCCAACATGTGCATTTTCGCATTTAAAAGAAAAATTGAAATTCAGATACTCTCTACCGTTCATCTGCAATTTAAAGTAGGTAACTGAAAAGCTGAACTTTATTATATGCTCGCTCCGTTTTCCTTCCTCCTTTTTGTTCAGATTTACGCCGGATAGCTGAGGTATTCTTTTACCTAATAATGAATGAAAATATGCTTCAAAAGAATAAGAAAAAAAACAGTGAATATTCTCGATTGCGTCCGTGCAAACGTCGCGGCGCCGGCGCCAGTATTGATTTCGTTTACAGCATGAGTTTGTGTGTGTGACGCTTACCGACAGGAGGTTGATGCCGTCCTCAACATCCACAGGTACGTAATATATAAAGAATATCTAAATCAAGCAAGAACAACCGATCAATTGAGATACACAGATGTGGCTTCAAAAGTTTTATATAGGCAGAAATTTATGGTCAAAAACGGAAAGATACACTTAAACCACATCTTGGATTAAGTGCAAAGTATTTTTTAAACCAAACTGTTCGTTTTCTTATTTTTTTTTTATATGTAAGCACTATTTTTTTGGTTGACTCATTTGCAGACAAATTCTTCTATCAGTCATAGAATGATTACTAATTAATAGCAGGTGGTGATTTCTTATTGATTTCAATCCTTAAAATAGTTACGTGGTTTTTGAGTAGAGCATGTCAGATATTTCTGTAATTTTCTGTAAAATGTAGCGCGACTAAAATCAGCTTAACTTTGGCAAAATTTCCGAGATGAGAAAACTTCTTTAATATCTAAAATTTACAACCTTCAGCGTCCGTTTTGTTTAATTAAAATGCAGTTAGCGATTACCTCATATCAGATCAATTTGAATAATTATTGTCAAAAAAATGAATGTGTCTAATACATTTTTAATTAAATAGACACGGTCCGATCATCCATCATTCTCCACTTTATGCTTGGTGGCATTTATTAGCCCCGCTCTGAAAATTTTAAAACAAGGGCTTTAAATTAGGTGGTTAGTTTAGCCTATAGATTATTTTCCAATATTTAAGCGATTAGTACAACAAAGCAATTTTTTGTGCATCTATCGCACCAATTAAATTTAGTTGTTTTAAATTAATTACGGGATGTTGTCATTGCAATGATTATAAAAGGAGTATGTGTTTTGCTTGTGTAAACTTCGGTGTACTGCTCGAACATTCCCCTCACGTTTTGTATATATCCTTAGGGATGTTCAATCAATTTGCCGTTTTCCCAAGCCTTCGAAATGTCTTTTAAGAAGAGACATTCCTTTTTCATTTCTTTTTATAATTACAGGAGCTTAAAGGAATTGCAATTTCACTACGTAGATGGATTTACTCAACCACGTTACATTTTTTTAACTAAGCAGAATGTGATTTATAAAGTTCGAGTATCAAAATTATTAGAAAATTTTAGACTACGTTATTCCTTACAAAACAATAGTTAGTTATTCATTGTTATAAGTGTTTTAGAAAGCATTTTATCCACGCAAGAATGAGTAAACAAGAGGACGTCAGGTCAGGTCAGGATAGAATGCGACTAAAACACGAATGCAATAGATCGTTTTATCCACAATCACCACATTAACAAAATGGAATTAATCGAAGTTAAATTTTACTTTTTAATAGGTCTCTTTAAATGCATCATAAGTGTGGATAAAACTCCAATTATAGTGTGATTGTGGATAAAAATAATTTTTTTCTCCAGCCGTCTTAAAACTTGACATTTCTAATCCCGATTTTATAGTAAGAAAAAAAAGTTGCGTTGCTAAAGCAACTGGAACATATTTTAGTCTAAGATAAAAAAAAATTTTTTTCGTAGTAAAAAAAAGTTGGCATTCAATATTAATGTCTACAGATACATGAACCTCTCCTGCAATTTCATAGTAGATTTTACGAGTTATAAATTTTATCGTTATTTTTTTTAATAATGGCGATTTTCGGCTGTAAAAATAATAGCATGTTTCATTTGGATTAAAAGTGGTTTTGTGCCTCGCAATTAGTTTGAATAGCTCGGCTACGCTACGCTTCGCCTCGCAATCCAAACTGCTCGTCGAACACAACGCTACTTTTAATCCTAATAAAACAATCTATTGTAGCAACGTTTCATTTGTACACCATAAAGTTTTACAACAGGTAATGGTGTTTAAGATAAGCAACCCTTACAATAAGATGTTTTGACAAGAGTGACCTGAAAATATTTACGATACCGATCGGCTGGTCTGAAAGACTACAGCCTGTCTGCAATAAATCACATAATAAGCTTGCCTGAGTGATTAGCTTGAAGGGACTTTGCAGTTTGGGGCAATAATAATAAATACTTAATGGTGTACAAATGAAACGTTGCTATTAGCCGTTTCAAAACTATAAAAACGCCAACGTCGCATTTTGCCGATTTATTTTTTTAATTAAGATTAATAAAATTGTAAAATAGTTATTAATGATTAGATCTCTTATTGGATGAATAAATTACATTAGCTATAATTATTTTGAAGCGCATGAATAATTTATAACAGCTAATTTTGAGAGAAAATGCGACGTTGGCGTTTTTATAGTTTTGAAACAGCTACTATATCCTTCAACACTGTCAAAATTTACGGTTTTTCTCCTGTGTAAGGAAATTTTGACAACTGTTTGGTACGAAACGTCAGATTATTTTTAACAGATTTAAAGCAATTTTAAGTCTTGTTGAGTCTAATTCAAAGAGTAAAATGTTGTATTGACCTCGTTTTCGTGTAAATCGGTTCATTTATTTCACTTCGTGGATGATAAATAAGCCTCTCGTTATCACTCGACGTTTAAAAATCCACTCGGCAATAAAGCGTCCGATTTACACTCAAACTCGGTAAATTAATACAGGGTGTTCCGTCTAAAGCCCACATTAGAAGTATTGAAAGTTCTAATAAAGATATTTATCTGAGAGTTGGTACTCAGGCATAATCCGTTGAGTTATGCTCAATGAAAATATTTTCAAGATGGCAGCACTTCCGGTTATACCGGAAGTCGCTATTAACTATCTTATTTTAAATGGAAAGCTACATTTTTCACTGCGTTTTTGGGTTAGTTGAGTTATTTTAAGGGAGTTTTTATTAGCTTTCCCTATACCCAAGTTTAATCGTTTTCGAGATATTTAGGATTTTTGAAAATTTTTGAATTTGCACCTGTCCCTTAAAAAATCGGTAACTCGCTTAGTTTTAGAGATTTCGAAATCATGTTTGGAGAATTGAAAGAGAAAGCCTATATCTGTTGTTCAGTGAGATCAAAATTGGAATTGAAGTTAATAAACCCAAAAATTTTAAGGTTAAGTTTGGACAACTTCAAGTACCCAAAACTTATTTTTTTCAAACGGGATGTTCCAATTTTTATTCTACTAGCTGGAGGAGAATTTTTTTCTGCATCAATCTGTATTAGCATTTCCTATACCTATCTGTGATAATTTTCAAGTTATGTTAAAAATATAGCATTCCATTTAAAATAAGGAAGTTGATAGCGGCTTCCGGTATAAGCGGAAGTGTTGCTATCTTGAGAATATTTTCATTGAGCAGGATCTAAAAGATTATGGTTGTACACAAGTTTTCAGATGACTATGATTATTAGAACTCCCAATACTTCTAATGTGGGGTTTAGACAAAACAGCCTGTATATGTACTATTAAAAAAACGCATAATGCTTAATGAAAAATAATAAGGATTTCCCAATAGGTGTAGTATTGGTATTACAAGTACTAGTAACATTTGTGAATTAGGCCAATGATATATAGATTATTCCTTAAGCATATTACGGTGTAACATACCATAACAAACCATTTTACCCTCCATATCGTTTATCGTTTATTCCGTTTATATTGTTAATCGATTAGTGGGCCTTTTTCGTGTGTTTCTCCGATAAGAAAACAAATTTTAAAAGTACAGTTAAATACATCATAAAATTTTCAGTTAAAACTTTATTGTTTTAATAATTATTAAACACTAAGTTCTTTAACTTCTTGTTGGATTTCCTTGGCGTGGAATGGTTAACAAAAACAACGATTAAAATCCCTTCACACCAAACGTTTATTTGCAACACGACGCGTTTCAACCACAAAGTGGTCATCCTCAGGTGAGAATCTAAACTGAGTTTAGATTCTCACCTGAGGATGACCACTTTGTGGTTGAAACGCGTCGTGTTGCAAATAAACGTTTGGTGTGAAGGGATTTTAATCGTTGTTTTTGTTAACTAAGTTCTTTCAATAAACGCTGGGCGAAGCTAATATAAATGCGAAGTAAACATAGTAACTCCTCGGTAAAAAATCGTAAACGCTAGCTAAAAATTACAATCACTATATGAAAACAGTAAGCAAAATAGTTTTGCTATTGCAAAATTTGAAACAAAAATGTGTATTAGGATCACAGGAACGCACGAAGGTCTTAACATTTTTTACCCCTTTACATTTCTCTGATCCTGCTCCAAAATCCATTTAAAAATTTACAATTTGTAGAAGTTAATTTCGGGCAACTAACTATACAGAAGCGTGTTGTGGGTTGCCTATTGTAGTGGAATTTTTAGAAAATTTTAATAATAATTTAAAACCAAAATGTGTATTAGGACCAACAAGAACGCAAGGAAGTCTTTACATTTTTTAGATTTCTGTGATCTTGGTCCGAAATCCATTTTGAAATTTTGCAATTTTTAGCAAAAAATAATTTTGGTATTACAAAAATTTAAAACCAAAATGTGTATTAGGATCACAGGAACGCAAGAAGGTCTTTACATGTTTTTCCTCTTTACATTTCTGTAATCCTGGTACTAGATCCATTTTAAAATTTTGCAATTTTTGACCGCGGAAGCTTAAATAAAATAATTTTGCAAAAATTTAAAACCAAAATGTGTATTAGAATTACATAAACACAAGGAGGTCTCTAAATTTTCGTACCTCTTTACCTTCCGGTAATAATGGTTCTAAATTTAGATTACTTTACCTAACATTTACAATATCTTACTTAGAAAATGACCTTACTTACCTAGCAGTTTATTAGTATCCTTTAATAAAAAATTAGTAATAAAATAACAACACGATGTTGTGCAAAATAAAATTTTATATTAGTACCTACTAAGACTGCCCATAAAATGTAGTAACTGAAACCAATATGCTTTCAACTAGTTACAATCCTGTTCGACGCTGAACGGTTTAAATGGTCCATTTCAAAGTTTATTATTAAATCGATACATCGACACGTAATTGCTCATTTATGTCGTTCAACCAACAACACAAGATCATCGGAAGAGAAAATAGGAACTAATGTATCATCCAAATGTTCGCCCCAGCTGTTAATAAACCCAATATTGTTTTAAAATTTCCTCAAACTACCGCCCATAAAATCACTTTTAGATAAATAACAAGAATTCTCTGTGGAGTTTACAAAACTGATTCAGTTAACCCTGATTCTCTTTTGCAGCTCAAAATGCCAAACCATAAAGACAATAATATTTAGGATTAAGTAAAGCACTCGAACCGAGATGGCAAACACGGCCCATTTAGTACGTAGACAGAGCTCCCGTGACCTAAACCCCCAACGTTCGGTAGACCGGCTCGAATTGAGGGAAATGCGAGGCCGCTTAGTTGTGGAAAACGGCACCACAGCCAGTTACGGCACTGCAAACGCAGCCTTCGAAGACTCCAGCCCCAACACCAAGATCAAGTCCAGCTGCAGCAGCAAACGCGGCTCCCAGGACGGAAAAGCCATTTTCCGGCCCGAGTCCGGCGAAGATGAGCGCGAATCCTGGGACAGCAAACTGACTTTCCTCCTTGCGACTGTGGGCTACGCCGTGGGGCTGGGCAACGTCTGGAGGTTCCCCTACTTGGCTCAAAAGAACGGGGGCGGCGCTTTCCTTATCCCTTATTTCGTTATGTTGGCGGTTGAGGGAATCCCGATTTTTTATCTGGAGCTGGCTATCGGCCAGAGGCTGAGAAAGGGGGCCATCGGGGTCTGGAATCAAGTGTCGCCATTTCTGTCTGGTAAGCGGGGGGTGAGAGTGAATTTTGATGACAGGGTTTTGTTAGGCATTGGGATAAGCAGTGCAGTGGTGTCGTTCAACGTGGCGCTTTATTACAACACGATAATAGCCTGGTGTTTGTTTTATTTCGTGCAGAGTTTCCAATCGCAACTGCCGTGGGCTGAGTGCCCCAAGGTGTATTTCCCTAATGGCTCCTACACTTCCGAACCGGAATGTGTGGTGAGTATTAATCTTTGTTGGCAGTGGCGGCTCGTGCTATAATAAACCGAAATGCTATTTCATCACTCATATCAACCTAAGGGTTAGTGCATGGTGCTCAATCACAGATTATAAAAAATATAAAAATAATCATCTTTTTTTAACACTGTGATGTCTGTCTTGATAATGACTGCATTTTTTCACATTTCATTATTTTACGCGAAAAATAAAGTTAAAATACAAATATGCATTTTCTCGCGAGACAACCTAACAGAAAGTTTTATAACAACCTATGTTACTCAGTTCTATATGATTTTTAAATTTGTGTCATTTTTTACCAAAGAAATAAAACAAACATAGCAAATACTTATTTTCCCATTCAAAATGTTGAGTGCAAAAATGGTGGATGCGTCGGGATAGCAACAAAATCGAATTGCTTCATATGTGTTATTACTATTGAATTGTTTTATGTTTATTTGCAATTTTTATTAATTATATTGATAAAAAAATGTTTTTTTAATGGTTGGTTGTTGCTGGCTTAATTATTAGGAAATTGGCTTGATCATACTACTCACGTAAAAGTTCTTGCATGGATTGGTGCATTGTTGCAACAACTAAAGGTGAGTAAATTATGTTTGTTAAGAAATATACGCTCGCCCAAATTATGTTTTTTATTGTTGGTTACCGGCTTTGTCTTTATGGCTTCTTCGGATCATACGTCATTTAAATTTTAAAATGATTACAACAATTAGAAACACATTAAAAGTTTTATACACAAAAATGCCAACTTTGGATTACTTACCTACTCACATAGTTCCAAAATTATTGAGACATTGGTCGTAAAGTTAATCAGAATTTTTCATCAGTACTCTGATGCGTTTAAGAATATTATCGGTTATCACCTTTTTTTTATGTCAGCTTTTGTTTGGTTCAGATTCGTTCGGATGTTTAATCTTTTATTTAGGACAGAGTGAGGGATTAAAATTTTATCACAACAAACTCAAAAACAAATTCTTCCAGCGTACATTGCCAGTTTGATACCAATTGATTTTTATAAATTATTATTCTTAAATAAAGTCGTAGGAATAGGTAGTTTCAAATAAATTGCAAGATTCAGAATGAAATTAAAATGAGATAGAAACAGACAGGTGGCATAAAT
Source organism: Tribolium freemani (assembly GCA_939628115.1). Classification (NCBI taxonomy): domain Eukaryota; kingdom Metazoa; phylum Arthropoda; class Insecta; order Coleoptera; family Tenebrionidae; genus Tribolium; species Tribolium freemani. The sequence continues at coordinate 8,032,287 of OW626785.1, read as the reverse complement.
TTTCCACCAAAAAATCTATTTATAATTTTATGCAGACCTATAAAAAATTTATTTCTAAAAATTGTTTCCATCAGCAAGAAAATCGAATTAGATCTTTATTAAACGCACTTTTACATTTTAACTTAAAAAATCAAAATTGATCGATTTGAACATGTGATATTAAAATTTGTAAGAGATGCGCTAACAACGAAATAATTATCTAGTGATAAATATTTATAAGTAAGTAATAGTAAGTTAACAATTAGTGTCAAAAAACTCTTATTTATTAGTAATTTTTTAACTCTATAAAATATACCCTATTCTTTTTTGAAAAGCAACTTAAAACCTCGATTTTTGGTAGCAGGAAGTTACCTTCCCTGTTCTGTTGTGCAACAATAAATAATTCAATGTTTTTGATAACATGTAGAAAAGTAAAGAACAAATTTGATTGTCACTATACCTTTGTGTGCAATTTTTTAGTCCCTTAAGTTTAGATTCTTACGCCAACGGATGTCGTTTAATATAAAAATAAAAAGTGTTCAATAATTGTTCTGGTCAGATCGCCTATGTGTGGCAAGTGTCACAAAAAACGTATGTCTCGATTAACATTACAAAACAATGACACATGACAGCTGTCAGTGCTCCGCGGCAAAAAATTCACACGTTCAACTGAGATAACGCTGGCAAAGTAAATTCTTGAACGTCTGCATACAATTATCATGATTGGCAATGTGATTTTTATCAAAATTTCTAAATGCAAAAATAAGACAACATTTAGACAGTTGACAACAAACCATATGAACCTATCACGTCAACCTACGTTCATGCTAGAAAGAGAAAAGCACAGCAAACCACGACCTTAACAATTATTGAACACATGTTATAATAAAACAACGTAACAAAAAAAATTTTCAAATTAAAATCACTGCTAAGTGTAAGAAGCGCAATCGTGTCTTAAAGCAATGTGTATCCTTAAATTACAGCTTGTGTAAAAAAATAAAGGCAACTAGACCGATTTTTAACAGTAAAACTGAAAACCTGCACTTCTAAAACTCTTATTAACTATTTTTTAAGAAAATGTATGGCCTAATTGCAAACTTCTCAACAGAATCTGGTTTTGTTATCCAGGACGCATCACTGCGTTCATTTTATTTGAAATGTATCAAATCATTAGATAAACAGTATGTTTGTATTTATTTTTACGAATTACCAAAACAAGGTGAACTAGGTGAACCCAGCAGATGCTTTAGATTTTTGAGAAGAAATCCAAAATGCTGGAATATAGTATGCACAGCATTGTGAACTAACATTAATAATAAAAAATATTGTTACATACAAATGCGTGGGAAGACAAAATCGTTGAGAATGCATGTACATAATAAAGTCCGCCAGAAAATTAAATATGAATTTTTGGAGTAAAAAATCTAACTAAACTGTGAAACTAAAAAATTATTAACACATAAATAAAGATGAGTTAGTATTCGATAAATTTATCCTAGATTTTTTTAATAAAATATAGGTTGACTAGGTATAACAACATACTATCTATCATTCGGTTATACGAGTGATTTTAAGTAGGGGATTAAACTTGCTATAGAAAAAATTAAATGGGTTTGTGTTAAACGTAACATTAGTATTCGTAGATTTTTTTTAGTTAAACAACAATAAACATTTCTCAATACATTTTGTTTTTTTTTGTTTGTTTATAATAATGTTTATAATAAGTGCAAAAGCTAATTAACTAATTATGAAAGGTTTTATACGTACACCTCAGGTAAATAATCCGTGAGATGGTATTTCTATAGTCACAATAATTTCCAACGCTTTTTTGTGCTATTATTTACAGTCTTTGATTTACTCCTTAGTAGATCCTTGATCTATCCTTGGTTAAGATAAATTTAGATATCTCGCTATTTAAAAAAAAATTTAAGATTTATTTTTTGTGGGCCGCCACTGCTAGTTGTATGCTGAAGGTTCCCAAACGAAGTGATTAACAGGTCAGCAGTCCCACGCAGTACTTCTGGTACCGCACGACACTAATGATCTCAGACGACATCAACAGTCCGGAAGCTTTCAACTGGAAGATTGCTTTAGCTCTGGTCGTGGCCTGGATACTAGTTTACATGTGCATGATTAAAGGAATTGCCTCTTCAGGGAAAGTCGTTTACGTGACGGCGACCTTCCCTTACATCGTCCTTATAATCTTCTTTTTTCGTGGGATAACGCTGAAGGGTGCCGGCGATGGATTAAGACATCTGTTTACGCCCTCATGGCACAAGATATTGGAACCGGTGGTTTGGCTGGAAGCTGGCACTCAGATTTTTTTCTCCTTGGGACTTGCATTTGGAGGCCTTATCGCGTTTTCTTCGTATAATCCTGTTAATAATAATTGTTATAGAGACGCCTTGATGGTGTCTCTAACGAACTGTTTCACTTCGATGTTTGCTGGGATTGTGGTTTTTTCAATCATTGGATTCAAAGCTACGATGGTTTATGAGAAGTGCATGAGCACAAGGAATAGCACTTTAGCTGCACTGTTTGGTAACAACGAATTTGACGAAAGTAGACTACCTCCGAAAGGGACAGTTTTCAATATTTCGGGTGAAGATGGCTCGATTATTAGCGTTGTGATGCCTTTACTGCCAGTATGTGACTTAGACAAAGAACTGGACAATGTAAGCATCTTTTAATTCGTTAACTTGGCAACAAATCAGTTACAGTTGTCCTTAAACTTTACGTGTTTACGTTGCATTTCCATTATCGATCCCAAACAGAATAATCTTTTGTCTGTTTCAGTCAGCCTCTGGTACAGGATTAGCTTTTATAATATTTACAGAAGCAATAAATCAATTTCCTGGAGCCCAATTCTGGTCTGTTCTTTTCTTCCTGATGCTTTTCACGTTGGGAATTGATTCACAATTCGGGACGTTGGAGGGAGTTGTCACGTCCATTGTGGACTTGAAACTATTTCCCAACTTACCGAAAGAGATACTGACTGGAGGAATTTGTTTAACCTGTTGCCTTATTTCAATGGGGTTTGCTCATGGAGCCGGAAGTTACATTTTTGTGCTTTTTGATGGCTACAGCGGAAACTTTCCGCTACTAATCATAGCTTTGTTCGAATGCATTGGGGTCGCATACGTATACGGGTTAAAAAGGTACACAGAAAATTACTCCATGACAGAGTAGGACAATTCCATGACCAGTCCTTTATCTCTAATTTTAGATTTGCCGACGACATTGAAATGATGACAGGACAACGTCCGGCCCTTTATTGGCTATTATGTTGGAAATATTTATCGCCTTTAGCGATGATGTCGATTCTAGTGTCCAGTTTTATCGAAATTGCTGTTGACGGTTCCAAATATGATGCGTGGGTTGCCTCGAAGGGAGAGACAGAAAAACACGATTGGCCTATTTGGTCTGTTATTCTTATTTTGGTCCTAGTTTTCAGTTCCATTGCATGGATTCCTGGCGCAGCTATTGCCAGGTTATTAATCAAAAAGATTAATTTCACACTAAATTTATTATTACAGATTGTTTGGAACAGTTCTAATCGATGATAATGAAAAGGCATGGTTTCCAGCCAACGATTTAAAAGAGTTTCACGGTATTATGCCTCATGAAGTATCAAAAGCTGAAACTCTTTTATTTTGCATACACGCTGACGGAACCGAAGGGCTATGTTGTCCAACGAAATACACAAATGACGATGAGGAAGACATTGATTAAATTAGAAGAATTAGCATTAAACAATATTTATGAACATTCCATATCACGTATTTGTATACTCATATCATTTTTCCTTAGGAAGAACACTCTTCCTATAAGAGAAATATCAAGTAGATTGATATTGGTCCGACTTATTTTTTAATAAACTTGTCAATTTCAGCCGAAAAAAGACAATAAATTTTAGAAAGACAATAGTTGACAAAAAAGACTATAAAATAAACGACGTGTTCAATACGAAACCAAATTTTTATTTGTTCAAACTAAAATGTGATATATTTGCACAAATATTTGTTTTGTCACGCAGCGAATGACAGACTCGTCTTTGCTACCATTCGGCTCTTTGATTTTTTATCCAAGATGTTGTGCTATGCTACTCTAACATATCCATCTTACGACATATCCTTCAGTAACGAACAATACCCAAACCAGATCGAAACTCCACGCCATTTAGAGTCTGTCCTAAGTCTAGTCAATTTGAAATAATTAGACAATAATAGTTGGTAAGAATATCGATGTGTAGCTTAGCCGGTTAATGTGGTTAGTTAATTTGTTGCTCTTTGTTGTTGACTAGTGCAAATTTGTTTCGAGTGTTGTCCATTCGAAAATTCTTGAACGGATTTAAGGGTTTTCGACTGGACTCAACCACCGGGTTTAAAATAATGTATGACAATAATTACACTTATGATGCATAAATATCTGTGTTATGAAATAAAATATTTTATTTATTGCTATGCTGCTAGTTCTTGTTGAATACGTAATCATGATGAATTGTATAAATGTATAAAAGTATGTAAATACAAAATCTGTTGAAATGTGGAAAATAAAATCTGAACTGTAAATCAAGCAACAAATTGTGTCTTATTTCGTCAGATTTGACATCAAGTGTAAATTTCTGTGACAATGCCCAGTATCAAGGAACAGTTGGAAAAGCAACCCCCTTTAAGAGTTCAAACAGATACTGAGATTCCAATTGTTACACTGCTAGCAGGTAGTTGTGAATTCATCAAAATTGCAAATATCACCCCCTAATTTCAGGTACCGTGGGAATTACGTTACTTCTTGTTTGTTGCTGTTGTGGCGGAGGCGGAGGTGGCCGAAATCCCTAAACATTGAACTTTTTGCTCGTTAAAAATGTGGCTGTACATAATTGTGTTGATATTTAAGTAATAAATCGTCCAAGAGAGTTTATTGTTTTTTGTTTTTTTTTCATAATAACTAGGTACTCCTTTCTCACCGTAATTTTTTTCACCGAAATTTGCATCGTTTCTTAATTTTTAGTATTGTAGTTCAAAATTACTTAAAAATTAATCAAGCCACAAACATTCATTTCCGTGCTGTTGTGTGACGTGGAATGTCATGACTTGAAACTCAAAATTTATTTGTTTTTGTGTGTTTTGTTCAAATCTCGTCATGAAGGAATTTTTTCTTTCGTGTAAAAAACACACAAAAGCGGCGGACAGTGGCGGTGACCAACCACAAGACAACAAATTGCTCATAATCTCACTCATAGCAGGTAATGTACGAATTTAAAAGCTGAGAAACATTTTAAATAACTCTGAAACTGTAAAGTTGCGGCCGCTGTGACTTTACTTCTTGCGTACTGTTGTCTTGGAGGGAATGAAGGAGGAGGTTCATCAGGTTCTTCAGGCTCTTCACAAAGGCAAGCAGAGGAAGAAGCACCGGCACCGCCAGCTGAATCAGGCGGTGGTGAAACAGAACAAGCCTAATTTATGCCTATTTGTTGTCAAAAATTATATTTTGTGAAGCAGAATATAAAAAACGGAGAGTAGCTTTGTATTTAATTAACTGAACGTATCATAAGGGAGGGATCAATGATAACAAACTACAGAACCAAAAAATTGAAACAAAACAACTTCTGGTATTTAATAAACAATGAAAACAGTTAATTCAAAGATGATAAAAAAACTGAAAACAAACTAAGTTTATTTAAGCAATTCTGTAGTCAATATTTATTATTATTTTCGCAGTGTTCCCAATAATAGCGCTGATGTAATACAAATGCACCTGACATTAATCCTTTAACACCCAACTTTCGTGTGGCTTCTAAGATCGGGTTTCCTTTAAGCTTTAGTTAAATAAAAGCTGTGTACTAAAAATATGTGGGAACAGGGCAGTAAAGAAGCTTTTCGTTATTGCCTTTCTCTATAGAAACAGATAAAAACTGCGAGCCTCATTGAAAATTGATAATATTTTGATTTTACTGAAGTTGTTGCATAGAAACGGGGTGCACTTGGTCACTGAACTTAGGTCAGGCAAGTGACCTCAAAATAAATCGATATATCAAATAGAAAGTTTTTTTAAGATAGAAGAATTCTGTCACAACTTTTCACATTTCAAATGGATAAACTTTGATGTTTATCAGAATTCGGGGAAAACAACAATTGATTTTTTTGTTGTTTTGCTGCAAACATTACGTTTCTGCTCTACAAAACTACATTAAGTCTAATGGTTTTTTGCTACATCAGTGTATCGTTAAAAGGTGCTCTTCGACAATAAATAGACAATGTATGATGGAGTTATGATATTTCTTGGCATTCTTATAACAATTCAAATGGAAAATAAATAAGGTGACGAAGTTATTAAAACGTGTTGTGAGTCGCACAGTAAAGCTAAATAAATGTAAATGTTGGATTTGGAGTCGGAAAACCGACAGCACATAAAAGTTTTGTGCTGTACGGAGGACATCCATTTTTAAAATATATTCTCGAATGTTGTGCCTGAATAAAAAAGAGTATCAAACTTGGATCACAAGGGTATTGTCTACTTTTGTAACAAAGGATGCATGAGAAAAACTTGTTAAATTCTATTGTAGTTGTTACGATATTTTTTGTACCATAATAAATAACGAAAAGCTCCAGAAATCAAACACTTTACTGATGCAAAATGTGTTCATTGGTAGAAAATAACATTTGTTAAAAAGGCACCACTGATAACGGTATTGTGGTTTATTCAAGACTTTCGAACACTAAATTGATTAGCATATCTGCGATATTTTCTGGCGGAGATTGAGGAGGGCTCTTGTCTGGATTAGTCGTCACTGCTTCTTTCTCTTTGTTTTTGTTAGTATTCACGTACGTTCTTTGAACCATAGGCGCTATGGAAACACAAGCCGTCCACATGGGAAATTCTTGGGAATCCAGTACATATCCATCTAAAATGTGGTCGGGAAATTCGTAATTATCCCTCAAGGATAAAATCAAATCTGCACTTTTCCTCAGACTATTGCATGCCCCGAACACGATTATTTGCTTACGTGGCTTTACTTGCTTCACAAAAGTATACCTAATATGAAATAAATTTTGGTCACAATCAACGTTTACAGATAGTTTAAAACCTGTTATTAATAACGAAGTGGTTGGCTGGCTGCTTGGCCCGTTTACGTTGCAAAGGATTAGCATTTGCTTTGACAAAAATTATGGCTGAAACCAAATATCCCTTCGGTAAATTTGCAGGTGTCGGCATACACGTTATCTTGTATTTCTGTAAGCAGATTTTGTAAAACGATATATAAAAGTTGTAAGTTCTACCAAGGGTTTAACTTTTTCATCAGTCATGCTAAAAGTATCATCACGGTATTTTGCACGAGCTGCTTCGTCAAGAAAACATTGGGTTGCTGGATTTGACGAGTTATGTAGACAAACAATTCCATAGTCATCACAAACACACATAAATCTCTTGCTTTTAAAGCCTGCATATCTCGGCCAATACGGCGATCGTAACACAAGAGCCGTGGGCAAAATTTGATCAAAAACCTCGTGAAACTAAAGAGGAATTAGTTATTATAATCGATTTGGCAACAAAATGAAAACTGTTTTTAAAGTGGAAAAAGCTTAACGGCTTTCTGTTCTAGATGTTACCTTGCATGGTCCGTAATGATTGCCATACATCCAATCACATAAAACAAACGTAGCATCCAAACACTGGGCAAACAATTTTTTAAAAACGTCCACATTGAAGATATTATTTTCACCACCAGTTTCCATTTTTGATTCACGAGCTACTCTTAACACTTACAGAGTTGCCAAAAAAATGTACTAAAAATCTTTCCTATCGTTAAAAGGGCGGCAAACATCTTTGTGGCATTGGTGCAATTCCGCGAATTTGAATTCGATAGAATTCCGCAGAAATTTCCAGTACAAATAAACACGTGTTAGTTTTTTCAAGTGTTCGCTAAATTTTATTACTTTTTGTTGGAAAACTTGGACTGTGCAATTTAATTAATGTAGTTTCCGCTTTTGGTAAGTAAGTGATTAAAGCCACTTTCAGCCCGAGAAATAAGCTCAGGATGAGAGTGAAATGAATTCTGTTTCGCTGTGACATTCATGAATCCTTTGCATAACACAGCCTAACAGCCACAATCACAATTTAACTATGAAGATCTGAGTAAATGGAATTTATGCATTAAACCGTGAATAGATATCTACATCTAGTATAATACGTAAACATGTGCCCCAGCATCGACTTTATCCAACTCTACACAAAGTATTTTGTAATTTCGTTTGAGGTCCGATTTATTCAGATTTATGTATTAAAATCGGAAAGAGATGTAAATGAAATTTAACACATAGCGAGAAACGAACTTTAATCCTTCACTGTGATAATCAACGAAAATAATTTGATATTCTGGAAACGCATTAAAAGCCGTCCTGTAGTTTTATGAAAACAAAACAACTTGGCAAAAGCGTCGCGGCAAAGTAATTTTCTCAAAATTGGTCAAATATGCAAAGAGCATATGTAATAAATTAGAGCCATATTCCAGTGAGTAAATGTAAACATTTTCGTAAGAATCGACCGCAATGCGGTCCAGTAGCTGATAATTTTGCCTCCGTAACCGCGTTGTTCATTAATTAATTGTTGTGTTTGTCTTGCCTGGCTCAGGGGCTGAAGAAACAACGCGGAATGTTCGCTAAGCATTAGCTGAACAAATGCGTTTTAGTAAATAGTATGAGATTAAATTAATTATTTACACTAGAGCTAGAAACAAGCATTGGGGAAGCAATAAGTCAACAAAATTTTGTTGATTTTTAAAACTTGAGGCTTCGCCTAAATTATTGTGATTGTCGCTATATATTTTTTTGTACAAAGTAATGATTGAGTGAGCTGTTGCGTGCTAACCGGTGCCTGCTTATGCTTCCCACGCAAGAATAAATGTCACCACTGAAACAACACAACAATGAGGATATTCTCACTGTGCCGATGTCTTAATAAATTTCGAAACATTTTAAAGAATGGAAAAAAATGGATATTCGACAAAACATTTTTTTGCGTGCAGCTTTATTTTCAATTTATTTCGGAATCGAATGTTTTACCTTAAACGATATACATACCAAATTTGTAACAGGGGAAGTATCATTAACAGACACTTAACTGTGCTAAATAAACGTCGGGCTAAACCTAATTGATTCCAATTAATAAGCTTTTGGTTAATGAGGGTGTAAAGTGGCAAGCTGCTCTTATTCTAAAACCACAAATATTGAAATCATTAATCAACGTGTTTGTTGTAAAATAATTTAGGTCGATCCCAGATGGAATGATGACTGTCGACAACTTCACTACTTCAATACAAGTAACTAAGAAATAACGAGTTCTATTGACTCCTGAAAAGACCTAAATTGTGACTTGTGCTGCTGTCATTAACTTTACAAAATTTCAGTAATTACATTTGCATCAGTCGCTGATTATGTATGTTGCGTTCTATCGAGTTCGTCCTTCCCTTTAATCATTACAATTTACATAACAAATAATTTTTTTAATCAACAATTGGATTACCCTCTTTATGAAAGCTTGCCCACGGAGGCAAATGAAAACAAAATTTAATTTAATTTTCCGAACGAAAATAAACGATATTGCCAACAGTTACATTTTCATAAAGTCTGAAACCAGATCGATATCCTTGCTAGGACATTCACTGTCACTCTTTGAAAGTGGAATAATGATAAAATTGATTTATGATCAAGTTACATGTCATTACTTCGAGCTGTCCCTTCCAAACGAGAAGCTGTTATTTTGGATCATGTGAAAAAGTGCACATTTTCGGGTTGCGTGGACTAAATATAGATCACCATGCTTTCGCACAAATTAATGCAGTCATGCAATGAAATCCAAACGGTCACAGTAAGACGATGAAAGCATTTTCTTTATTGGTAACATATTAGTCATATTACTTCCAGAATACGTTTGCTCGAATCGACAACCGCAAAGAATTGATTTCGTTCGGGAAGTTTAATCGCTTTCATTTTTCATGATATTTTTTCAATAAGAGGTTGGAGCTATTTCGTGATCAAAAATAAAGTCTGGCGTTTTTGGGAAGACAGGTTTCAGAAATTGAAAATATAAAAACACAAAGGATAAAGTGCAAAGTTTGTAGATGTGTGTGTGTTGGTGTTATAATCTAGTTTTTTTCACTTATTATCCCTAAAAGTGGTTAAAAGTTTAAAAATCATTCTAGACATGATTTTAGTGAGCAAAACTAGATAATTGAATTAAGCAAAGGATTTTGCTTAAAAAAACTAAGCATAAGCTCTCGCATAAGCTACAACAATTATCTACTGTACACAATAACTCTACTCTCCTTTATACAATAACTTTTCAACTAATTTAACAACTTTAACTAGCTTGCCACATGCAAAGGTAAAACTGTTTATTAGTTCTGTTATACAGTGCTTTTATATTTTTTTGAGTATGTACTTGTGTATGAAATAATGAAATGTCCAACAAATATAAATAAGTAATTACTCTTGTAATTAATAATCTAAAAATGTTGTATAATGGAGTCGTTGCTTTCTACAATTTTTTTTTGTAAAATTTTAAAAATGCGTTTTCTTCCATTATCCGTGCGTTCTGAATTTCATATTATAGTAGGTAAAAAATTATAATTAATAGGCTGTAGTTGAAAAATCTAACTGGTGGAGGACTTGCAATAAAACCACGATTGTTACGCAACGTTTCGTCTATTATAACACAGATATCATCAGACATCTTCATTATTGTTTGACCTTCCACACGTAGTTCCAAATTTCGATCCACGTTATGTATACAGGCTGTAAATGAAATAAGTACATTAATTTTAACTGGTAATAGAACTCGTTAAGACCAACAATTTTTCCTAATAACTTTTTTTTCAAAACGTTTTAGTTTTTGAGTTAAAATTAATTTAAAATCTTACACAATTTTCTTACACGCCACTGGAAACAAAGTTACCTAGTCGACAAGATACCGTTTCCAAGCAAGTTCATAAAAATGAAATTAAATTTATTATTACTTTTCTTTGTTGGGGCATTTCATAAAAGGCTCGTCAATTTGTAGGGGGAGAAAAGGATTTTAAAAAATGCAATTTTGAAAAAATGGTACATAGAAAAAGTGTTCGTCTTGATGAGTTCCACCACTGGTTAAAATTAATGTACTTATTTCGCTTATATCCTGTATATGGGATGCATTAGAAATACGAGTGTTAATTTTACCACGTAATAAAACTCATCAAATACAACAACTTTTCTATATAACATTTTGCAAAATTCTTATTTTTTATTTTCACTGTTTTTCTTCTTTCTTTTGTGCAAACGAACTCTAGTGTAAACGAGCCGGTCATTGTTTAATAATTGGTTTGTATACATAGCAACAATTTTCATTGTTGTTTTAAATTGTTTAAATTGTCAATTTCTATCACAACGAAAATAGTTCGGTACTTTTATTTTTGTACCCATAGGCGAGTACACGTTTCAATGAGCCATATTATGAATAAAGTTGAAGTATTTACTTAAAGCATGAATATAAAGTAAAAGCATTTGAATAAACTCTTGCTTTTACTTCTGAGCAAATGCTCTAATTTTTCGGAGAATATGTTCTCAAAATAAATCAATGTAGTAATGTAGTGAAGTTTTCAATGTTATAATTTTTAAAAGAGATTGTTGCTACTGAAGAACATGTGAAATATCGTGTCGTATAATCTGCCCCATTTGGAAAAAAATATTAGCAAAATTCACGCTGTTCTTCAATATTATTTTTGTTGTCATTTTTCTCATTATCTTCGTCAAAATTTTTATCCATCGAATACTTACAACATTATATAGAACAAAACAACAAATAATTCTTCAATGAATTTACATTAGGATATCTCCTCGCGTTTCGTTTTTCTCAGGCGAAAAATACCTGACCAAAGCATGAAGATTTTTTCATTTAAACCGATATAAAGTCTTAAAATTTTTTTTTAAGGGTTTGCGAGGTTGTTTATAAGTTTTTCTTACCCTTAGTTGCACAACATCCACCAACGTTTCGAGTTTGAGGTGTTACTTTTAAAAATTGATGCTCGTACTGATTAGCATCAACAATTTTGAAGTAAATGCTCAATGAAAAAAGCATTTACTTTATTTTATTAATTTTGTTGATGCAAATATTTGCCCAAGATGCTTTTACTTTTAATAAAAACTTATACTTACATTTTTACTCATACATTTTAGAGCATTTACTTGCAAAATTTAAAGTAAAAGCATTTACTCAATTTTATTCATACGGCCCATTATGTTTTCTTTTATAAATTTTAAGTAAATTTGCGAAATTTTTATTGAAAAATTACAAATAGAAAAAATATTGTATTTCTTGAACTCTGTTACCTGTTAAAATTAACACACGTATTTCTGATAAACCCTGTATAATGTAAATTTTATTTACACTTAAATTTTATACAAATGTATTGTTAGCAAGTGCCTGATGTTGTCTGTGTTATAATAGATTGTTGTGTAACAATCGTGGTTTTATTGCAAGTTCTTCACCAGTTAGATTTTTCAACCTTGGATTAAATATACAGAGTGATTCACATAACTTTACGACCCTGACGAATTTTAAATGCAACCAGTAATACACTATTCAATTATAATTTGATTCAAAAACACTAATAATTATAAATTTGTTTGTGATTTGGATATTCCTTGCAAACCTTACAAAATTAGGTTCTTATTGCAGTCTCTGGCGTTTTTGGTTTGGCCAATTTAGGCGTAATTCAACCTCCAGTGTATAATGGGTTGCATTTAAAGTTCGTCAGGGTCGTAAAATTATATGAATCACCCTGTATAAGAGGACGTTTAACTTCACAAGATTATAGCCTGCAGTGTTTATTCTACCATTGGTTAATAGAAATAACTATATCCAATTACCTGCACAACCTATATAAATACAACAGAAATTTTAGTAAGTTGTTTTTTACAAAAAAATCACGTTTATTTGTCAAGTGCAGATTAAATTGTGGAAGAAAAATATAATCGGATGAGTGGATGAGGCTGAGACTTCACTAGAAATTGAGGAGACAACACATATCGCTTCTTTGTCAATTCAGCCAGAAAAATCGAACGAACGGTTTGCTATTATGAAAATGAAACAGACGAAAACATCAACAAAATGTTTAAAGCCTTATGCCAAAAAAATTCAGACAGCAGATAAGCAAAAACCAGTTGCACCAAATGGGCAAAAATCGCCTTTATCCAAGTTAGGAGTTTACTCCAGTTAAAGATTCCCCTCTGAATTATAACAGTTATTTATTTATACAATAAAAACTAAGCAACATTTCCTTACTCCTCGTGTGCCTAGTATAATTTTCAGTTTAAAATCTGACTAACCTTAGTCATCATGTTTGCGAATGGTACCTATTGTACCCAAAGGATGTGTTTATTTTAGTATGCCTACCTTTTGTTTGCTGATCGACTTAACAATTTTGCTGGAAAAAGAAAAAGCAAAAAAAATGCACTGATATTTTTGCATCATTAAAATGTAGGTAGCGTTGTGTGTTGATTGGGGCAAAATAAGAAGTTTCAGTCAATGAGACTAATTTGTTTGTTCGGGCTAGGAAATGACTGCAACCGCAGAATTCGCAGGAAAGCAATGGAGAAATGCGGCTCATGGCCGGCTCGGCTGAGCTAGCAATAAGCGCCTAGGTATGTGTTGTACGGTTCAGGTGGTTCAGCAATTTTATGTCTGAGTATTAAATCGATCGGACAAAGCGCACGGGGTTGTACTCGTCGGTTGTAGACCGACTCAGTTTGTGTGCGTCCGGCTTCCCAGATACTCGCTTTGCACCCTCTGTGTATACCACTGTTCTACTACAACTACGTGAAAGCTTGCGGAATGCGTCCGAACGGTTTTTACGCGGATGTTAATCGCTTCTTGTAATATTATTTTCAAGTTTAGATGTTACGAGCTTTTTGTTGTTGCCCGGACTTGCCTTGCTATTTTTCGCTTATGAGTGCGGAATGGTGAGAGTGACCATGTTGCTATTTACGGCACTTTTTTTCTTAGAAAAGTGCTGGTTTTGTACTTGTCTTGTGATTAATCCGGGAAGTTCCGGAGGCCTGTCCAGCGGTGATCCCGCTCCGGGGCGCTCGCCGGGGCCCCCGGAAATCGAGCTCACAACTCTGCTTCTGCCCCAAGAAGTGAACGAGTGCGGACTTGAAGGAAACGTTAAAGTTCCAACGGAGAATTTTATCAATCTTACGCTGGGCCATAGACTTTTTATTACGGACCACTTAGTCGCAGGAATGGAGTACCAAGGTATGGGACCGCGGCTGAAGAAAGTTATAACAAATTCCACATACCTACTCTCATATATTTTATTATTCATAAAGTAGGGACTGTCTAAAATGCTTACAAATTCAGGCTACTTGTAGAAATACTTCTTCATTTAGCATTTTTGACATAACTTGCGTTTTATACAAAAATCCTCTTATCTCTAAAAGTTAAAACAAGAATTTACTTATTTTATTCACATCCTACGCACGTTTAGTTTATGATGCAAAGCAGTAACGAAGCTCGTAAAATTACAAAGTAACGATTATGGAAATCTTGAGGTTGCGTCCATTTGTTGCTAAAAAAGACAAGATAAAGAGAATGGCTCAGTGTCAAATACGACATGACAGAAGAAACCCAATGAATAAAGGGCGAAAGCGTGCAATATATGGATCAACTCTGGAGCCAAACGTAAACTTTTTATATTTATGATTTTGTTTTCGTCCTCTAGAGAGTCTTTTTCTATTTTCTACACCAGACTCCCCTCTTGATACTTAAAATTAGCCTAATTTGTAAACTATAGTTAACGAAGTTATGGCAAACATTTGTGACGATGTGTTTAAAACAATATTTGCTAGTCATCCGATAAATAATGAAATATGGAAGATTTTCAAAAATGTTGCTTTAATTATAATTTGTTTTTAAAAATATTTATATTTGTGATATTGGAATAACTGAAACAAAATAACCCGGCGCATCCACCATATTTGTTCTCGCGTTCAACAGGAAAATTTGTTGCATTACTATTTCAAGAATTTTGGTTAATAACATCGTTACAAGTATGAAAAAACATCGTTTCAGTTTATTTTGAAACTGACTGGGCAACAAATCAATGTACCAAGTAGTGTCAACACATTAAATTGTGCTTCGTTTTTTTCCAATTATAAATCAAAATAAAAAGATGCCATTTAAATTATTGGATTCAGTCGTTAAAAGGCAAACAATCAAAAATCAATTTTTTTTTTCCCTAAATTACGAGTATTTAAAAATCTTAAATGGTTTGGCTTTTTAAAATCAAATTTTATTTAATACTATTACTTGAATATTTAACATGCGTTTCCGACAAAACACAAAAATGTGTTTTTAACAAATGGTGAGTTAATTAGGTAAACAAGAGAAGAACAAAGAGTGTGCAAATTCATCCGGTGACATCCGGGTAAAAATTATTCACTCCCTTGTAGTTTTTGTTCTATTTTAATTAAACTCAAATACGTAAAAATTGATTAAACTGTATTAATTATTGTATTCAAACAACTAGATAATTTATTGAGTAGGAATTTTAATAGAAATTTGTGAAGCTTTTTTTTATCACTTTGCGGTTTTATTTTCAGGATTTAAAACAATGTTTAACAACGTTCCCTTTTAATTAATACTTACCTAATAATTCGTATTTTGCACATCAAGTTATAACTATTTTATGAGTGTTGATTTCTCTCCAAATTGTAGAAGGAACGATGTCTCATTTTAATTTTAAAAACAAAATTCTGAATATCGCGACCCATTTTAAAGAGAAGAAAAAGCACGCAGTTGACTCTTCTAAACGAAAATAAATGCTAAAATTTTTACAGATCTAAACGAGGTTTTCTTCTCGCGTCCAAGCTAGGTAGACAAGCAGCATAAAATGATGATATTTCTTGAATAAAACATTAAGGAAGTAGTGGAGAGTCCATCGTAAAAACATGTTTGTTAAAAACTCAAACATTTCTCCCAACAATATTCAGATGAATTTCCTGCGACAAAAGAAAGCAGCTTTAACTAAAATTATCTTTTTCCAGCTTGTTTCAGTTTCGATCTGCGAATTAAATTTCCATAAAGACAGTAGCGCAAGAGAAAGAGATAATGGTGACATGTTTTTCTTCAGTTATTGGTATTAGCCGCCCTTCACTTCATTCTACAAAGAAAGCAAAAGCGCTTCATCTCCATCCGAACGGATTTCGTTCTTTTTTATACGAGTAGGAGCTTAGCATTGAAGACGATGCTTTCAGACACGATTTTTTACGCTTATTAATTGTATTTTACATGAGACTGGACCGTTGAGGTCTAATTGAAATCTGTTTGCTTTTCTGCTATGAAAAATTCATTTATTCCGAAGCAGTCACAAATTCATTTAAACTTTCATCGATGAAGTCGAACCCGAACCTACCTTGATTAAACCGATGGACACTGGAGGGTTTGGAATGTGCTACGTCATTGCTGGCATGCGTGTTTGTCACACTTGACTCGGTGTTAAACTTTTCTCAATGTCAGGATTATCGGGTAGCCACATTTGCATTCATTTAAAATTCTATAACCTTGAATTGGGGTCTTAAAAAATTTTTGGTTTATTTTGTTAGATGAAAGTTGGCAAGTTTCGGGCCGGGTGTCCCAGTTTAACTGGAAATTCGTTTGATTTGGAAAGAGATATCCAGATTAACAGCAGTATTGGGAAAACTTCGAATTAGTTTTCCATGCAGGGCCCCCACTATAATTTATCATTTATACGTCTGATTAATTTACGCTATACTTGAACTCTTAATTGAAAGTGCATTTGGCAAATTGAATAAGATACGGCCCAAAACTCCTGGGAACCACTTCAAACTAATAAGTGGATTATAATAAAAGAGCAGCTCGCGGTTTCAAAATAAAACAATATAATTGAATAAATAAGTACAAAATGCTAAAACATTTTTTTTTATTCAGAAATTATTCTTTCTGACAAATTTAATTTAAATGACAAAGACTGCTAAAGAACTACCACAATATTGCACCTTTTAAACTTTTTAAACGAAAAAGGTGCTCCAACATATTCTCCAAGATTTTTTAGTCATTCGATATAACTAATTCAATCTTTTGCTGGAGTGAGCTTTGAGATGAAACTTCGGTAGCATTAATTAGTTGGAAACGAGAGCGGTTTAATAGACGGAAAAGGAGTGCATTTCAGTCTTCCCAAATCTTGGGTATTATAATAAAGTTTTATTAATATATTCAATTCACCACTCAAACCTTAGCACCTGTTACAGCGCCAAAATGTGTGGAATTTTCTAACGTGTGCCATAAAATGTGAAGCGAAAATTAAATTGGCACCACCTTTATTCTTATTTTTGCACTTTTGTGTCATAGACAAAACCATTAGACAAGGCAAGAATTTTATTTTATGCAAAGTTCACTTTATTACTCTTAACGATGTTAAAGCTTAGCGCATGACATAATGTAAAACATTAGACATTCAAATTAACACTCAAGCGACATCAAACTCAAAACCAAGTTCCCTCCCCAGTCGCCTTGGCTTTGTGAATCTCCTTTGAAAGTAGTGCCGTTTCAATGCTGAAGCCATAATATTTCACTTTTTATTAAAGCAATTATTCATGTTACGAAATCAGCGTCTCGGCTTGAAGACGTTGTTTTTAGACACTTGTACACAATTAACTCGAGAAACAGAAAGTCAAAATATGTAATATCACGTCCTGAATTTTAAACACTAATCTAAATTCACCAAATGCCCAACAAAACATAGCGTCTGTTCTCATAATCTGATTGCGTTGTATGCAAAGAGATAAGGTAAAAACTGTCTCGAATGAATTAGTTAACAGAACATTTCTGAAATTACATCTGAGCAATCAGAAAGGGGATGAACCGACCCTGTTTTACTTTAATTTATGACTTAATAACACAGTTCATTGCTGGTCACAAGAGAAGGCTAATTTGTCGATCAGAAAAGTGGCTGACAGGTGTTAGTGATTGATTCTCGTGTTATTTTTTTCGCTTCTTTTGTTCCTACAAAGTTAAACCTACATTATCGTGAAGCTTATTTCGGTGTTAACTAGCCCCGTCAATTATCCCTCTCTGTTCTGCCGCCCCTTACAATCGATGGAAAGTTCATTAAGTGTAGTTAGTTGGTGTTTTAAAAAACACGAACCGCATGAACACGTTTTATACCAAGCCATATTATCAAATTTATATCTGACCTAGCTTTCACACCATACGAAACGAGGACAATTCTCAAGCATGCAAAATATTGAATTTTAACATTATTTGAGTGCTCTCCACTAAACATTTCTTTATTCGGGTTTTTCATTGATTGAAATAAAATTTCTGGTATGTCGGTGAAGTGGAAAAATAAAGCCGAGCTATTTTCCCATGCCGTGTTTGCAGCTCTGAAAATAAACTGATGCGTTTTATGAGAATAATAAACCGTCATCTTTGGACTTTATTGGGGAAAAAATATCCACGATACTTCGTGGCACATATCGGCTTTGTTTAGAAATATACAAAACATTACGAACCTACAAATAGATGCACGCCAGTTATTTTATTCGAAACCAGTTAAACCGTTTTACTCAATTTTCCAGACAGTTTTTTTACTAAATGACACAAAAGTTTTTGCAGCCGACAGTATGTTACAATGAAAGCTCGTTACCGGCTTGTAATTGTTTTATACAGCCGAGTTAAAAACTCGTAAATGTTGAATATCACCACTCTATTTGAAACAAAGGATTTCACCAAATTATTATAATTTTATTAGCTACCACAATCATTATTATACACGAGCTGGCTTGAGCTAATTAAATTATTTTTCAATTATGCGATCGCTGATATGCGTCAGATATGGGTCAGAGGTCTGCTTCCAGCAAAAACTTTTGAGATACAGCCAAAATTTATGATTCGGAATTTATTACAATAATGTATGCGAACGTCCAGAATAAAAACAAAGAGTTTATATGTTGGCAAAAACAATCTCTTCTGTTAGTTTTTGTGAGATTTTCTAGCTGAAAAAGAAACACTTCTAAGCAATTGATTGTGTTAAGTTTATTGTGTTGCTGATATCTGCTAGTGGTAAAAAATCATAACAGTTAAGATTGTCGAACATTTATCCAACACGACACAGCGGAGCAACGGCAAGTTATCATCCACAGCACATTATCTGCTCAGAAAGGACAGTAATCACCACACCAACGCTTTTGTCTGCTGTGCTTTGCTTTCCAAATAATTAGCAATCTGTTTAAAAAATGGAGAGAAAATATAAAGAACAAAAGTGCTGTGTTATTGGTTCCCATTGTTTTCTTTCTGATTATTTCAATTCCATAATTCATGATTAACGATTTATCGAAAATGAGAATTCGTATCAGTGTAAAATGTTAACTTTATGGTTTTACGGACCAAATAAAACGGAATAAATATTCAAACATTTTTTATTTTATCGCGCACTTTTAATTAAACTTGAAAACGCTCGAAGATTGTTCTTATTCTCATGTTAATATTCGGCACAAAATTTAAGGAAATAAAGAAATTTCGTGTTCCCTTTACAAATCTTTAAATATTTATGAAGGGTATTTATTCATCAGAACGAAAAGCGGTTGTAAATGCCAAAGTTTGTTTATGCATAACTGAATTGTAGAAAGTATTATAAAGTTTAAGACCAGCAAACATATTGATTGGAAACA
This sequence comes from Tribolium freemani, assembly GCA_939628115.1. Taxonomy (NCBI): domain Eukaryota; kingdom Metazoa; phylum Arthropoda; class Insecta; order Coleoptera; family Tenebrionidae; genus Tribolium; species Tribolium freemani. The sequence goes on along the minus strand of OW626785.1, from coordinate 8,012,584 downwards.
ACCTCAAACCGTTTCATGCGGATTTTACTGATAAAAAATACTTGGCAAAATACTTTTAAGACGTAAATAGAATTTTTTCCATATTGGATATTAAAACTTCTGTCTCCCTGTTTGAGTTTGCACTAAAAGGAATCTTAGTGAAATTATTTTGAGCGAACATTTTAATTAGTGAACAACGGCCTATTCCTCAGAGGATTATATTTAATGAAAATTGTGCTGATGCGTATTGCCATTGTTTATCGCACACAAAACGTTCAATAGGGAAAGGTCGGATGAATTTGGTACGGTGGGCTTTCCGGTGGGATATTTTCAAAAGGTGATGCTCAATTGACTAATGTACAGAAGGTCAGAGTATGTTGCTATTCAAATTCGTTTGCAATTAATTCAAGCAACTTTAGAGAAGTTATTTGGTTTTACGCTCACTAGAATTTTGAAAATGTTACGCAGTTATGATTAGACACATCTGTGGCATAAATTCAAATTAGACGTTTTGCGGTTCAATAAATCTGCCTAATCCCCAAACCTATAAATTCTATGCCGTGCTAGTTATGATAAAAACAAAGCAATTCCGATTTGATAATTTTATTTACAGGGCGTTGTTAGTTGACTAATAATAGAAAGCCATCCATTAGCATGCAAAATATTAGCTTGGCCTTTTCGAATGAAAGCGAATTCATCGAATGTAAACATCACCTAAATATTGATGTCACATTTGCTATTATTTGCATATTTTGTAACGAAAATAGGGTAGCGTGTGGTAATTTCAATTTACGTATACATTCCTTTTAGATCGATATTGACTTTGCATTTTCGTTCCGTGATGACACAACCGTGTATTTACGACCTAAAAGCCATCACGGCCCGTTATTAGATGCGGTACCATAACCGTAAAACACCTAGGTCAGGTTTATGGGGATCGAGTTTATTAAAAAATTCTTGGTGGATTAATTGAGAAACAAGAAAAATTTTCAAATTTATCGATTAACATTTACCCTATCGCAAACAAATCAACTTTAAGAGCGCGCTTACACAAATTACTAATATTTTATCAAGCAACAAGTCTATATGCTTAATAATTCAATATTAATTTGTGTGACTTAAAATAAGCTTGACGTATTGGATTATAGCGCAAAGGAAATCATCAGACTTAATTAGTACATTTACAAATTAATGAGTCAATTACGATGTACTATTCGAAATTAATTAATATTTGAAAGACATTTTATATTCCAAACTCCACCGTGTAGAAGAGCAGATCGTTTTTCCACTTTACTGACTATTCGGTTGTTCCCTTCCATTCCCTTATTGAGCTGAAATTTCCAATTTTCGTCATTTTAAACAAAATCACCAAGAATTCAATAAATTCTACCTTTGTGACAACTTCATAAAGGTTCAGTGCGAGTCTTAAGTTTGGAATAAAATTCATAATTTTTTGACGGGTCGTTTATGAAAAAGTCCTTGAACAAGAAAAGATTTTACACGCATTGCACGGTGAAAAAGCACAAACAAACGACAAAATGTATTGCTGAAAACCACGGTTATTCTATGTAAATGTAGATAAAATTAATGTAAATAAAAATATAAAATATCAGTTCATTATTTTGAGCAGAGTAGTACAAACTAATGGTGCTATTTTGTAAGAAAAAACACACGCTATAGCGCTATAACTCTTTAAGCTATAGACTATAAGCAAAAATGAAATTCTCTAAGGAAATATTTTTCTATACCTTAAATTCTATAAGCTTAAAGTCTCTATAAAGTTGTGGTGAGAAAAATGGGCGCTGTAAAGATTTATAGCCTCTGTAACGATAATTTGCCATGGTAGCAATGTCAATCCTCCTGTAAAATATCTGGGTATTCTTCAGTATTTTGCCAATCGTCTTTACTCCAGAGGCTAGATTTAATCGAAATTTACGATCAACAAGAAATGTGTATTTTTGGTACTTTAAAAGGGCGATGGCGAGCATTTTTGCATGATAGTGTTACACTATCATCCTACAGATGCAGCGTTTCTTGTTTATGCTAGTGTTCTTCACAGCATCGCTGTTTGGGCAAACATCGAATTTGATGAAGCCATCATAGCTTATAATGATACTGCTCAAAATATTGATCAAAACGGTAATGATGAAAACTATGACGAGAACTTATCGCGACAAGGGAGAATTGCTAGAGAAAACTATATCAGAAAAAATAATGTTTAATAGTAACAGAAATACATAATAAAATAAAAGATGGTACTTATTCAGTTCTTTATAAATCTACATTGAAAGAAAAAAAAAGGATTCCTAAATTTATCTTCTGCCACTTCAAATTTAAACTTTGCACTTTCCAATTGCAATTTTCTTTCTTCTAGTTTTATTGATCTTGATTCTTACCACTTTTTATATTCGGCAAGTAATTCTTCGCCTATTTTCTTAATAGAGCGATTTTCCCTAATTGGCCGAATCTTTGTTGTTCTTTTAGATGTTTTCGTTGCTTTTACTGTATTTTTTACGTCATGTCTTGTTCATATAAATTTTGAAATGCTGTTTCTTTTTTAAAGAGCGCCACAGTCTCTTGGATTTCCGAATCAATAAAATTTTTAGGTGTCGGATCTCTCTCTGGCAGGGATGGGGAGTTTTTACAAATTGGCTTGACTAAATGTAATTGTAAACCCCCAACCATTGGAACTTTACAGAAACCAGTTACAACAACTTTTCCTCAAACAGAAAGACCCCTTTCTTCTTGAGGAGTCAATTTTATTTTTTAAGTCGATTTTCTACAAGTCGTCTATATTTTGCCTTAGTGTTGTTTTTCCAATCGTTAAATATCCACAAAGCATTTATTAAGAACGTTGATATAAAAAAAATTGTTCATACATACTTTTGACTATGCCTTGGTGGACAAAACTGGTCCAGAACCACATGAATTTAATTTTAGGGCTAGCTTTTCTCAAGTAATTTGGAGCAACAGTTGGATTTATTGTGTTTGTGCGAAATATTTCGTTCGATTCCATTAGTTTTAGATATTCGTCTACCTGCTCATTACTTGTGTTAGCTATTAACACTATTTAAAAAAAGTCTTCTAAAATGTTTAAATAAGTCTGACACATTTGATGTTTAAAATTTGGCGGAGCATTTATAGAGCGTCATCACCTATGGGTAATTATAGCGCTATAACGTGAATGTTTACAGAATATCATTTTTGTTTCGACACTATAAGGACTTTAAGAAATTTGTTTACAGAGCTCTATTAGCTATAGAATGTAAAGAATTATAGACTGTAGCAGATTTTTAGAGAATAGCACCATTAGAAACATATTTTTTTATTTTTACTATAACAAATATGAAATAATTACCTTATTTTTATTTTCGAAGAACGCTTAATATTGTTTCTCCTATAGCTATAGTTTTAATAAATTACAAATAACGATTCGGATTAACTTATGTTTTTTGTTGTCATTTTTCTAATTAAATGAAACCATTACTAAGCTGTTTGGGTGGTCGAACCGCATCCAAAATACATTGAGTAAGGTCAGCACATACAAATAAGAAACTTGATGACTGTGTCTAAATTTTCATGAGTTGAACAAATCCTTCTCTTCTTTATGGCTTCATTTGCTCAATGCCGTACAATTGCTCTGTGGTATTTACACTGAAATGGTCTTTTTATTCCTACTGTCCTGTTTCTTTAATAACGTTGTTCGTTATTATAACGTAATGTTTATTAATGTAGTTTTATAGACTACGAAAATCAATAGCAACTTAAAATTTAAACTTGAACCTGAATTTGTTATTTATCACCGGCAGGCGAAACTGTCAGAGGAATTGGGTAAATCGGCTAAATTCAAACTTGTTTGCTACGTTCGACCTAGTCCACACTCTCCGATACGTATATGCAAGGGAATAATTTATTAATGTGCCTGCAGTAAACACAACTTGTTCGTCACAAAACAATGTGACGTGTCAAAATTGGTGGAGGCGCCGGGACACCTTTTAGCAAACCTTGCAAAAAGCGAAACGTGAAACTTTTTCAGTTAGCCACACATTCTTAACTGTCGAGGCGCTCCGTTTTCAATAATCCAATTTGCCAGGTGAAAGAATGACGTCACGAGTATTGACCAGCCCCAGCTATTGTGGCCACTAATCTACTCAATTATTTGTGGTGCTCATGCGTGACGTAATTGTAAAATATCGCGTCACGTTAAAATGAAAGACTACCGTAAATCAGATTTCGTTAGAAAAAGCTTTGAGGTCAACACTATTGTCCTGGTTTTAAATCCATTTTCGAACGACCGGAAGCGATAAATTACTCGCAGGATTATGGCTCTTGCTTCAAACCCAACCTTTTCTGGGGCTGATCTGCTATGCAGAAACATTAGTTGGTGGAAAAAGCTTTCTGGGAACGAACACCGTGATGTTGTTACGTAAGATTATTGATCGATGCCGGAATTATGAAGTCGTTTAACTTCAACCGCCAGTAATTTTGGGGCGATTTTGATCGGAAAATGGACGCGTGTTGTGTGTACACAAAGAGCTGGTTTTGACACTGGATTCAGTCCATTTTTAATTATTCCACATTTCTTGCGATGACTAAACGCGTTTCAAATTTTCAAGCCAATTACTTATTGTGCTTTGTATTTGTGTTTTCTTTGTTCCAGCTTAAAAATAAAGTTCGTAAGAGAAAAAATTAAATTGTTCGCATTTAACCCTTCGGGCTGTTGGCTAAATATAGGTCGAGAGCTGCACTTTTGCCATTTGCATTCTGATTTTCGGATAATCGATTTAAAGGATGACGTCACGTGCTTTATCCTTAGTTCAGCGACCTGCCACAGAGGATTCCAAGTTTACTTTATTTGTATCGAATTCTGAAGCCTTTTAAGAGCCAGGATATATATCTTCATTTATTAGTACAAAAAAAACTTGCAACTACTAATAAATTTTCGTCATAAAGCCCTTTAATTTCTATCCATTCGAAACAATGCCCTCATTTCCCTCTGTTTAAACAATGATATAAAAACGAATTTTCTAAACAATACCAGTTTACTCTCAACACAAATGCATGCTATTATAGCAGCGATTTTGGTTTTATTGTCGACACGTCGGCCTCTAATTAAATTATTAGGCAGTACCGCATTTAAATGGACCAATTTACAGGCTTGTATTTAATACCATACAACCCCCTAATGTTGTCATTAAATTAAAAGTCTGATTTAAATATTATTGGCAGAGAGTGAATTCGTTGACCTTTCTCCAGTGCTAGTTTCCACCGAAAGCAAAACTAGGACGGAAATAACCCAAAATACTTTTTACGGTGCTTATATGACACATTTGTTGATTTGTTGACGCCGTAGACACAAGTTTGGAAGCTCATAAACTAAGTTGAAATTGACGCGATATTTCAAAAACTATCAAGAGGGGAGGAATGTAACCGAATTCGCGCGTCATTTATTTTAGGAAATTCTAAAGTTATGCAAAAAATTCGTTTCTTGAAGTTTCAAAGTTGGGCGATTTGTGTGAAAAATGGGTTTTAAGCCTTGTTTAGGTGTTTCGTGCAGTATGTTACATGCAAGTGGGTGCATGATGAAGCGTGCAACATCAAGCACATTGAAGTGTGCGTGGGAAATTGCACAACCGGATATAGTGGAGCAATTTGGAGCAACGTCTTGTCCTGAAAAAACTTTCATGTTTTGTTATTGGAAAATTTTAGAATTTAAAGAAACATCTTTTGAAAAAACCTTTTTGTAATAATTGTACTTTGTAAAATAGCGAAGTTTACATAACAATTTTCCTTGTATCAGTTTCTCTAAGAGTAGCAAAATAGTAGATTGTTTTATAAGGATTAAAAGTGGCGTTTTGTTCGACGAGCAATTAGTTTGAATTGCGAGGCGAAGCGAAGCGTATCCGAGCTATGCAATAATTGCGAGGCACAAAACCACTTTTAATCCTAATGAAACATGTTATTTTTTCTCCAACAGTAGCAAATGATTTAAGAAATCTTGGGGTGTCATTATTTTTCCTAGTAAAAAAAATACTTTTAATTCGCCGGATTAAAATAGACCCATTGTTTTAGTAACGCGAACTTTTTTCTTACTTACAAAAACGTCAATTTTACCTTTCATAAATGGTATTAGAAATGTCAAGTTTTAAGACGATTGGAGAAAAAATTAATTTTGTTCTATAAGTTTGTAAAATTTTAGCACACATGATTCGACGTTTCTGACACATCCTGTATTCGGGATAGATTCAAATTTAGATATTACCTCAGCAGATACAATTCTACATATGTATTTCCAAAAATGAATTACCTGTGTAACTCCTGAATGCGTAAGCAGTTTAATAATTTAAGGTCCTCCTACGATACTCCACAACAGCTTCTTACAAGACGGTAGAAATCAATACAGATAATATTATACCCCAAGTGTAGCACAACTTGTGTTTTTACATAATTTAATTAGATGAGCAGAAAATTTATTTTATAAAAGTTGCTGTTTCATCAAACTAATAATTAAATTAACTTTATACTCGTATTCCCAAAATAAATAAATTGAAAATTTTAGCAGTAATTCCACTACATTAATAATTAATGTTTACTTATCTCGATTAAATGTACATCATTTGTATTTATGAGCTTCATGTTTGATATATGGTCTGCACCATTATTTTTACTGAAGTGACAACAAATATGACATCACACCGGAAAAATCTTTGAGAAGTGTACATCATTAAACTTCATCTCCTTTTTTTTCTTTAATATTTGCACTCTAGTTTTCAATAAAAACAACTTTAGCGTGCAGATATGATGTACTGTACTTATAAAGTATACCAGCCCGAGATGAAATTTGAATGGAAACTCATTAAACTTTTCCACATCAGACGTAAAGAACGGTTCGCACCATCTGAATCGAATGGTTTAACCCAGATATGCTAAACGTAAACACAGCAGCAAAAAATTTTGATTAATGAGATCCATTACTGTTTGCATAAAATCCATCTACATTACTTAACTTAAAACGTTTCTTAAAAAAAAACATTGTTTTCAATTAGCATCGATATAATATATAGGGCAATTTTCTATTCTCCATGGAATCCCGTTTTTTTTTGTAGATGCGGTGTGCAAATCTGTTCGGTAAATCTTAATCAGAGATTGTTTAGCAGCTTATTCAAGGTACTCCAGATCAAGTCGAGATTAATGGGAATACCCCAGACACCATCCATTCTAACATCTCACGTTACTTAAAGTATTAGAGAATTTAACCTTGCAACAAAGAAAATTAATCCAGGTTTTGATTTATGGCATTTGAAATTAACTTAAAAAGAGGCAAGTTTAATTAAATGGAATAATCTTGCTATAAATCATAACCTGAAAATGGAATGTACTGCTACAATTATGTTGTGGAAAAATTGAATTTCATTGCGGAGTGTCTAAATTTGAATTAACTCATCTTAGTTGTTTCATGTGGTTTAACTTCGTTTCCAAACAAAAGTGTTTACCGTTTTGCCTTCTAAAAAGTTTTCACTTTCATTCTGTTATGCCTTTTTTATGTTGTTTCAGAGCTGAAACAAACAACCTAAATTTCAAAAAGTTAGATAAATTTGCCAGTTGCCTAGAATTTAGCAACTTTAATAAACATATTGATCTAAACTTTGCTTCCCTGATAGTGTTGTTGATGTAGAGCTTGTGTTTTAGCTTGTTTAATGAATTTAACAGGTTCGAGTTTACGTGGGTTCTTAGTTATCTGCAAAACAGTTTTACATACGATTTAAATACAGTTATCTCTCAAATTAACGTGCAGGAATTAACATAAATTAACCAAAATTGTTTCCGGTGCTTTAGGAAGCGGAATATTTCAAACTTGTCTTGTTTATAGTTATAAATAATTCAAAACTGAATTAAAATAAAACTTTCATGTTGCTGCTTATATAATTGCCTCTTATTGTGTAGAACTAATTTAATATTATTGATTAGAAGTATTTCAGAAATATTCTTGCTGAATCTATTTAGGAGTAAAACTCACGCAAACTTTTCAAGCTTCGTGTCGAATTAACAAACTTCATTATAATTGCGATATCTTAATTAATACAGACTGTGTCTACCTTCGAAGGCACTCAAATCACAGACAGCAGTTAATAGAAAGTTATTTAATATTAAATTATTTCTAATCGATCACAACAAAGGTGCAAAAAAGTACAGAATGTAACAACAACCACTTAGCATGTCACACATATTGATTATAATTAAATTATTAAAACGCCCATTACCGTCGTCCTTAATGAATAACTAATTTTTAGAACGGTGGAAAAGTTGAAATGATTTGTTGAAGAAATCTGAATAACAGCACTTCAAAGGGTAGTTTAGAATTTTAGGATTTTTAAACTTAGATTTATTACAGGTAAAGCCTTTTCGGCTTCCTAGGCAAATCCTTATTCACTCGAAAATGACTCCGTAATCCCATCAACAAACTTTTCCGCTTCACGGTGAAAAAATTGGTGTCAAAAAGTATCTCACTGGTTTTAAATGTGACAAACGATTACGTTTTGAGGCAAAGCTTTTTAAATTAGGTAAAAATTACTCAAATAAAGTTTCAACAACTTTTTCAAACGTGTTTGAGGAGCTATTTAAACTTAATAATTTTATGAGATAAGTCTCGATATATTATTTACGATAAAGGCTTTCTGCGTTCCCCTGAGTGTTAATTTGAAGCGCTATAAATCGATTTTATTTTCGTTGCAGTTAACTTGAAGAGGATACGAGAAGGACCTGTCATAACATTCTCGATAAAATCAACAGTTGATGACGTTCCAAAGGGAAAATTTATCAACACAATCGACGAATTAAATTGTTGGCCAAACGTCTTTAAAAGTCACTTGAATGGGTCGGCATTAACGCTCAAGTGGACGATGGAAGACAGCGAGGAGTTTTCGAAAACGAATTTAACTTTCGAGTAAGTGCCAGAATAAGTTCTGCAAATACGAAATGCGCGCCGTTTAACCCGAGTTGCTTAAAAAACACCCTGAATGGAATTATCCAGTGTTTCAATATTTGCATATTTAGGCCATCAAGCCGCTGGCTAACCGAAATTTAACAAGGATCTCGATTAGTGCTTTGGTTTATCTAATATGTCACGGAACGGTTTCCGGAGGCAGCGCCCGAGGAGATATGGAAATTGTTTCGGTTCGAAATTGTCAAGAACCGCAAAACCAAACACCTTCCGTCAGAATTGTAGTCAGATTAAACGATGTTAGTTAATCGCTTAAATCCGATCTTCAATTCGTTAAATATCTTTGCATTATGGAGGTGTTTAAATGTTTGATGAGATTGGGCAAATTGGATTTAAGTGGGTACGAAATATGTATGCATGCCTTACGTACTCAACTTAAAATAAAAACATCCCCTAACATCCTACCACTGCAGTTAAATTTATGTAACTTCAGCTCTAAAGCGTCAAAGTTGTTTGCATAAAATTACAAATTACGATGGAACACTCAACTGCAGACTGAGTTACTTTATATTTTTTTGTACTCATAGCTCTTAGACAGCTATTTTCCCGGTTATCCCCAGCGTGTGGGAAAGTAACTTTCCCGCACTGCGGTGTTTTTTACTTTCCAACAGTGACTAGGGACATTTAGTAGGTTGGTATCGCTATCGTTGAGATAGAAACGATTGAGATTTTACGAAAAAAGACAGTTCGTGTCAATTTTTTGATTGTTTGACCTGTTAAAAACTAAATTATAAAAAATGTTTTTATTTTTTAATTTTTTTTGAGAGATTCGTTGCAAAAAATATTGTACCTAACCTGTTTGGAAAGCAATTTCCCACATTCGCACTTCATGCGACATGAGCGCATGTGGGAAATTGTATTTTCCAAACAAGTTAGGTAAATAACTATTATCAAATTCTTTGCTTTGCATTGTGTCAGGCTGATACCTGTTCAATTCCCCCTTTCTGTTAAATTAAAAAGCAAGTTACAGTGTTGGTTCTATCGCCATACCCAAATATCGGTTACTCTGCTGACGCCTTTGTATAAACATGCAAATTGTGCACACACAAGGTAGACACTACTAATATGGTCCCTTTAGAACACTTTGTTTTTTAAGCATTTTACTCCTGTTTTTAACGACCTTTTTAAAACTAACATTTTTCAAAGATTTTTCCTGTTTTTAAAGGTATACCTGAAAAGCAAGATTTTAAGGATTTTGCCCTGTGTTAAAAACTTTTTTCCTGTTAAGCCTCCTCAGCACACATAATTTTTTTAGCAAATATACCCTGCTTTCCAAAGATAGGCTATTTAAAAAAAATACTAAAAATTTTAGGATTTTACCATATATTCAAAAAGTACATATAAAATTAAAAATAATATAAAAATGTGCAGCAATGTGTGTAGCGGTGAATCACAAACGATTAGTTAGTTTTATTATTTGATCGGCAAGACCACATTTAAATCCAAAATCTGTGGAGTCAAATTTATCAGATTTAACTAATATAGGTATTCGAAATATTATCAAATTTATAGTACCACATTTTATCTTTAAAGAAATATAAATTTCGACATCTGAATGCTCTGCTTATATTTGGAGGTATTTCAGCAAATAATTCTGAAATAAGGCCATTTTTCTTTGATATAAACAAACACGCATTAAACTCAATGTACAAAACCTTATCATAAAATATATACGTTTTTCCAGAATAAATTCTAAATATTGCATCAATTCTTTTTCCTTTTGGTATTCCTAAATTTTCAATAGATTGACCATTATATCCACTTTTAACATTAAAACTTGGAAAATCAATTAATATAAATTTTTAACAACTATTAAAACATCACGTGAAGGTCTTTGATAAATATGTGAAATTTCTTGAAAATCATCTAGCAAAAAATAATCTGCAATTAGTTTCGGGAAAAACCTTTTGGTGTAAGAAAATCCCTTTTAAAAGAATTAAAATTAATCCAGTTAACATTACCTAAAGCGAAAACGTAAAATGATATTTAACGCGCAATTACCTACGGGGAGCTGGTTCTGATGATTTTACGGATATTGAAATAATGACTCGAGATGGAAGAGTATTTATCCCAGGTTGTGAGCCCTTCCACGTAAGAAGGGAGGCATATACGACAGAGGAAGACCCCAATCAAATATCAGTCATGTTCTTACAAGTTATACAACTAAAAATTAGATTTGAGTCGGAAGAAGAAAAGCAGTTATTCAAGAGAGAAATGTAAGTATGTAAAAGCAAACAGAAATTTGTTTTAATTTTAGATTTTCCTTGTTGCAGTAGCAGGAGTGGACCTCTAGCCTCGACAGAGAAAATTAATTAATATTATATTAAAGAACAAGTTTTATAAGGGTTGATTTGGCTCACGAATCCCAAGTTATAGTCGATTTTTTTTTTATAATCAATTGTCAAAGATTCGTCAGGTTGGCATTACCATAAATAGTAAATTTTTTGAGTTACAGTTGGTACACTTTTTTGCCTAGAAAATTCAGTTTAAAAATCTTTACAAATTTTTAATTCAGCGGTTAACGAATCCAAATTTCAGTGATTGCAAAACCCAACGTATAAAACTTACGTCTTGATTGTCAAATCTGGTGTGCAAAATGTCATATACCGTATACAGCTAGTTTCGAAAGTAGTTGAACATGAACTTTTAGGGTGATACAGTCTGGTCTTTATCAGAATTTTGACACTGACAGTTGATTATTTAAAAAAATCGACTATAACTTGGGATGAGTGCGCCAAAACCCTATAAAACGAGTATTTTATGCTATTTTTTATACTTTGCGTCCACTTTTTTTATTTTAATTAAAAAAATTTTTTTGTCGTCTTGGGAATTTTGTGTCAATTGGTAACGGTAATAAATAATAAATAATAAATGAAGAAGAAATGATGATTAAATCGGTCGTACGTGTATTTCACACAATATCTATGAAACTCGTGAAAACTAAATATCCCTAAATTCATTAAAGTACAGTGTATGCCATAAACGACTCCTACTGATAGACGTTAATAAACGTATATTATAAACGCAAAGTATAAAAAATTAATTTTGATTCAATGTCTATGTATAACAAATAAAGAATAAAACTGTTCATTAATTATGAGGTGTTCAAGAAAAAACGTTATCGAGTGTGTTGTGCCTGTCAAATTGTTCATTTAATTAACATAGATCTTGTTTATTTCACAGCACACTCGATTCCGTTTTTTTTGAACGCATTTTATTTTTGTCCTCATCTGTTGTGATTTGTTTAAAAAACAAAGTGTTCTGAAGGGGCCTTATTGGTAGTGTAAACCATTAAATATTTATATTTTCCTTTGTTTAATCTCAGAAGCATCCAAGATTTGCGAATCATCTCGAGGGTTCGGTAGCAAGTTTCACAAATGTTTAGCAGAGACATCGTGTCTTGTTTACCAAACATTAAGTTCCGCGAATAACTTTGCTCAACTAGAAGCCCCATTCCCAAATTCTCGGGGATCTTTTAGGAAGCCATTAAGAGAATCTGTTGCGAAAAATTTTTGTTGTCATATTACAATTGTATTGTCTGGTTAAGAAAACACAATAAATAAAGAATTTCAATTAATGTTCTGTAGTATCTGGAAGATATACTCGTACCTACAATTTGTCTTCAGCTGTTGTGAAATGCAATACGTGTGGACTGGACTTGAGGATCCTCCCCTCATATGTAACACTTGCTGCATTTATCGCTCAATAATAATTAACTGGAAAATGTTTGATTTAAGAAAGTGATTTTCAGTGTTAAAACTTTTTATGACAAAAAAATGTTTGAGCCTTTTTTCGCAAGATATACCTACCTAGCTCTTAGATTTTTGCGCCAAATTTTTGGCGCTGCAGGTCATGTTTTATTTAATTTAGTTGGCGAAGACGCCTGATCTATCACTATCACTATCACTAATTTATTATGACTTATTACCTTATTCCTCACTAAATTTGAAACCAATTCTCTCAATTTTTTGCTCAAGTTTTGCTTTTTATTTAATTCGAAGTAAAAAAGTCAATACATTGAAGTCAATAAGTTGATTCTTACGAAAAACTAACGGTGAAGGTACTTCAATTAAAATAACACAGGAGATGCATTTTTGCAGCCACTTGGCTCCTGTAATATTGGGTCTATACTTTGGACTACATTAGTTTGGTATTTGTGGTAATATTATTTTAGTTATGTGCATGCAAAGCATCTTAGAAATGTATGAAACCACTTCTGCCTTGTCTGTGTATGTTCTCCTAACGACCCTCTATTTTTCAGAGTGAATTACCAAGTGTCAGACGATCCATCTGTCTACAGAGTGATATATTCTTTTCCAATAAGTCAAGGTACGAAGGAATGAATCTTTCTTTTTCAAGATAACGTTCACCAAAGAATTTCATTAAAAGAGTGACCATCTGTGTAATTGCAACCCGCTTGTATTATTAAATCATCACCGGCGTTATATCAACCACCCGTGCCGTAATAAAGGTTTTTTAACGGCGTTTGTGTCTTGATTAACGCCAAACCAGTATTTCATTATTCAGTTTAATGCACAGTTTCAAATTGCAAATCAAGAACTTGTGTAAGATTAATCCGCAAACTGTGGCCGTTTCAGATTGCCAACTCCGCTTGAAAAAAGAGGAAGCAGTGATAAGTTGGAGAGATTTTCCTCATTCCATCAGCGACTGTCAAGTGTGGTTTCCCAGCCACGATACAGGCCACAGTCTCGTCATCGAACTCACACGACTCAACGTCCCCTGCTCCAAAGGCTACATCCACTTTTCCGGCCTCAACATCACGCAACACCAACAGTTCCGGAGCCACCGGCAAGCGCATCTCTGCGGAAAGCTGGAGGAACTCCCGGAGAGCGACCGGAATGTCTACTTCCCGTTTTCCCACACTCCGCCGGTTATGCACACTCATGGTAATCCGGTGTTCGCGTTATCATACCATCTGGTTGATTACTGCTACAATGTCACTTTTGTCGCACGGAACGGCTCCTTCGAACTCAAGCCCACGGAGGAGCTGCAGTGCACTTTCAAAATTTATCTGCCTTATGGGAACAGAGTGGCGCTAAATCTGCAGATCGGGGACAGCACTTCCACAGGTATTGAAAAAGTTTTGTAGTTTAGGCAAGAAGTTCATATATCGTAACAGTGTTAATAAAAAAATAATAAGAATAATGAAAGAAACATTTATTTTACAACAAGATCTTTGAATCTGATTTATAACTCTTTGAAAAACGACTACAAGTGAAGAGAATAGAAATATAAATGAAACGTAAACGTAAACGTAATAAAAAGTTTCGTAAAAGCGTTTTGAGCGTGACCTTTGAAGCTGAAACTCGGTTATTTATTTTTATTTTACTTCTTTAGGGAAACTTCATAATATGGTTACATTAATATATCCATCTTATACCTAAATAGAATGAATTTTGTTATAACAAAATATATAAACAGGGATGTCCCAGCGAGTTGGTAAAGTACAGTCCTATTCACAAAAAAGCGTACAAGTAGTGATACAGTTTTGGCTAAATTATCATGCATTAAATTTATCTTTTAACTGCTGCTACTTAACGGCGTTTTTCTAAAACTTTACTGATAACTGGTCTTTATTAATACACAGGGTGATTCACATAACTTTACGACCCTGACGAATTTTAATGCAACCAGTAATTGTAATTGTGATTGCAAGTGTAATTGTCATTGATGTCAGGGGTGTCCGGATTTCATGCTAATTAAACATAACTAAGGATATCAAATTATAAATGAATAATGTATAATGGGTTGCATTTAAAGTTCGTCAGGGTCGTAAAGTTATGTGAATCAGCTTGTATATTTAAGAAATTTTAATGTACCCTTTTAAACCACCTTTTTCGATAAGTGGAGAGTTTTTCTTAGTGAATAGAACTGCACATGATTGACCTTTTGGTAGGGTAAAGTCAGTGGCGTATTTATGTTCTTTGCTGCCTTAGGCTACTTAATTTTGCCGCCCCTGTCTACGACAATGTTTCTTCAAAAGAAAAAAACTATTGGTTAATTCAGAAAATAAGAAAAAGTTTACAAATCCTGAAAAATGACAATTTTTATTGACCGGAGGACATTTTTTGTCGAACTTCAGAAATGTGTAGCACTTGACCCTTTTGTAATACAAATAACCCTTCAAAATTTTAAATGATATCTACACTCCTCTTGTGCACCTCAAATGAACTGCTAAACTGCATAACTGCTCGAAAAATGTTAGGGATATTGAGGTTTTAATATACACTACTCTACAACAGTTAAAGAAGTATAACATAAAACAAATTCTATCAGTTTTCGATAAAAACAAATCAGTAAATACGTATCTGCTTTTAACTTCATTCTTTTTATCACTTAATTTTCTTTAAAATTCATTAATATCGTTAACTTTATTTGAATGAAACAGCAAATCCAGTTTTAGCACAAGTTTTCTAAAAATGCAATTCTCCTTTCTTTTGTACAAACGAGCCGGTCAGTGTTTAATAATTACTTAACGTTATACGGTACCATTACGTTACTGATGGTTACCTAACTGACAGTTTGAAAAATTTGGTGCAAAGATAATAAAAGTTAACTGGGACATAAACTTAACTAGCGCTTAGTTAATCCGTACTCTTAACCATGACCGGTGCAAACAGGTATTAAATTGTTTAAATTGTCCGTTTCTATCACAACGAACATAGTTCGGCACCTTTACTTTTGTACCCATAGGCGGGTACACGTTTCAATAAGTTATCTTTTCTAAATTTTTAGTAAATTTGGCGAAACTTTTATTGAAAAATTTAAAATAGAAAAAAGGTTTAATTTGTTGAGCTTTGTTACCTGTTAAAATTAAGACACGCATTTCTGATACACTCTGTATTTATTTAAAAAAACTGTTTTTCAAAAAACGTAGTAACTTTTACTTTTTTCTATAATATCACGTTATCGCTGAATTTTTGCAAAGACATTTTTCTGTATTATATAGTACTCATGTACCATCGGTGGACAAAAAACTGGTACAAGGATAACAATTTTAAAATAGAAGTCAAAAAACACAAATTTATATCGGGTAAATTTGGCTTTTTGAGAATAAGGTTATACAAATTGTGACATACTAATGACATGTTGTCAAAAACATTAAGTTAAAGGGCAGTTCTTTAATGTTCTCTGCATTTACAAAGATTACCTAAATAAGACAGTTGATTTAGCATCTCTTTAGGCTCAAAGAGCTCCAGTGACCATCGTTACATTTCTGTCAATTTTTGTTTTCAATGACAATTCAAAAGTTTGATACACAATGAGCAAATTTTGGATGCACCAGTTTTTTATATCCACCATATCAATAAAAAAAATAAAAAAGAGTGAAAAATAAAGCACAAATTGAGAGTTTCTGAATAAGAAAAGAATTCTGTCTTCAATTAAATCCCAGCGACACGTTTTGAGCTAAGAAAAACAACCAGAAACTCTCAATTTGTGCTCCATTTCACTCCAAAAAATGCAAATGCGTTGTTGCAAAATTCAACTATGAACTGAATGGGATATATAAGAGATTCAAGGTCAGTTAAATTAGGGCAAAGTTGCGCATTTTCATGCTGAAAAATTATCTGAAAGAAAATTTAATGTGGCATTTTTAGTTTTTGAATTATTGAGAAAAATCAAAAAAATTTTATTTTTGTTTTTATTTTTTTAACCGAAAATGAAAAGAGCTAGACGTTTTTAAATAGGACATTCTTGGGGCACTTTTTTACAAGAAATCTAAATTGTCATTGCCTTTTGCATGGCGTTCTTGATGTCAGAGTTACAACACTCAACTTTGTTTTTTCTTATGGACGCCCAGTTTGACATTTGTATTTTTGAAAACTCTTTCTGTTCCGGATTACAATGATGTATCACATGATATGATCGAATCTTGCATGCGGAATAAAATTAAGAAAAAAGCATTTTTCCAAAGAGTGCTTTGGAAAAAACGTCAAAAATGTTGTTAAACAAACTAAATTTTGACAGTTCTATGAAATATGCAAACAAAATTTTTATAACTTTGTCTTGTTTTGTTTTACAAAGAATAAAATTCTAGCTTATCATGTCGTTTAGTTTTTAAATAAGTAAGCTTGGCAAAAATGTGAATCTTCCAGATCTAAATTCAATTAAACCTCTAAAATCTAGTTTGTTTAAAAACAAAATTGTTGACGTTTTTTCCAAAGCACTCTTCGCAAAAATGCTTTTTTCTCCATTTTGATTAGCATGTACGATATGAGTGTTGTAATTCTGACATTAAGAACGCCTTGGCAAAATGTGGCGAGAGATTTAGATTCCTTGTAAAAAAGTGCCTGAAGAACGTCCTAGTTACAGTCGTTTTTTCCTTTAAACAAATTGTTTTTCCTATGGCAATTTGGCAGGGTTCCAACATAATGTCAAAATTTTTGACACTGACAGTTGATTTAAAAAAAGAGGGGTATAAAAACATCTAGTTCTTTTGGTTTTAGCTTGAAAAAATAAAGACGAAAATTACAAATTTCTGTTTTTATTCAATAATTCAAAAACTATAAATGACACATCAAATTTTCTTGCATATAATTGTTCAGCATAAAAATGCGCAACTTTGCCCTAATTTAACCGACCTCATATCTCTTATAATAACTGAGATCCCCATGGTGAAGCTCGAAAAACGGACACCCTGTATATCTTCATTCTGAAAGTGATGGTAATAATTTTTCAAATTTAGATTTGTGCTTAACTGGCCAATATCTATGCACTTTACCCTATGTTTTATTGTATTTTTGGACATTTTAATAGGTACTGATGATTTTGACCTGAACATTTACTGGACTTTAGCAACTCGCCGGAACACCCTGTTTATGTAGACATAAACAATGATGATTAGGTGTATGAAATTCATAACTCTTCTGTTCAAAATAACAAAAAAGACAAAATAAAGTTGGAAGTTGGGAAACTAAACCGAAACCAAAAATCATTTTTTAAATTACAAGTTTTATTCTTCAGTGTTGGTGCATCGTCCACATCCTCCAGAAATTCTAAGTAGGGGCTTTTTCGTGAGCTTGCAATTTTAAAGTTTCACAAAACCAATTTACTTTTTGGCGTATTTTCGCAAGTTTTTAGCATGCCGCTCACGTTTCAGGGACTCCCGCGACGGACGCCCTTCTGCAGAATCCGAAGAGCGGCGAGAAATGTGATGGTTTACTGACGCAACTCCACGATGGAGACAACACTTGGTCCCACTGCACTAAGCCCGGAGACGCCGAGCGCCGGATCGAAATTGTATCAAGAGGGAATAAGGTAGTGCTGCGGGTAAATGTGCGTAGTTCTAATAGGGGTTCTTTGGGATTACGGATGATGTATCATGCTACACCGATTGAGGAGATCGTGGGTGCGTGCGGATTCGGGTGGGTGACTCTTAAGCAGTTTTGTGTGACGGCTGTGGAGGAGTTTAAACTGCCATGGGCTCAAGCCGAAATGGACTGCATCAGAAGAGGAGGACACCTCGCGAGTATCAGGAGCGACTACGCACAGAACATCATCAACAAGCTGCTCCTGAATAGGTAGGTTAGATTTTTAAATCTCTTTTTCAATATTTTGTTTTCCATTTTTGTGCATCAATTTTTAACGAGTTTTATTTTTCTAATAATGCAAACAAGGGCATTTTAACTTGATTAGCTTAACGAAGAATAATTCCAATAAAAAATTCTGGTATAATTTGCTTAATTATCATCCAGGCTAGCGAAGCGCAAAATCGTACCAAAGACGTAAAGCATCATTAAAAAGTATAGATTGGTTTTAGTTTGATGGCTCCTAAATACTAAATTGCGTCTAATTAGTTAAGGTTATTATAAACTTGCAATCACGTTGTAAAACGTTTCGTTCCGAGAAGGACCATATGTCATAAATGTAACACCGAATGCTCATAAAAGGATTTCATTAAAATGTTAATTTTTTAATTAATTTAAGTATTTACAGTTGCAACAGCAGCAATTTTGGAACAAACTGTATACATTGTGGCCAATATTATAGTCTGACAAAGTTCACGCTCTTTCAGATATTATCCTAAACCTGAAACCTCAATTATGAAGGAAGTTAAATTCCGGTTCCGCTTCCCGGACTATAGTCCCAAATGCCCAAATTTAATGTCTTTAATCATAGTAACTGTCCTATCGTGTTTATCATTTGATATCCCATATTATCTATAAGGTTACTAACAGGATATAAGCTACTAGTTATTTCAGGAAATTGTAATTAAAAGATATCACGCTAGAGTTTTATTACCGTTCCTACATAATTTTTATACAGGGTGTTTACAGTGTTGGAGTTGAAGCTTAAAAGAGATAATATGTGTGATAGAAGAACCCCAAAACGCTATACATAATGACAATCCACATTATAACAGAAAATCATTCAATTTACATTATTTGTTTGTGAACTGCTGCTTCGACTACAACAATTACCCTTACCTCGTCCTTGGTGAAGTGTGGTAAGTGGTGGTAAGTCCTCATCATGACAACCAGTTCATTATTTTAATAATTGTAATTCATGGACAAATTTATTGAAAAAACTTCAGAAAACAAAAACCAAACTTGCTGAAAACAATTTGGTAGAAGTGATCAAACAGCAGACTTTCGAATTTAAATTTTGATTAAAACTAAAGGAAAGCCAAATAAAATAATGACAGCGTCAAAACTATGAATTGACGTTTTCATTGTCGTGGTTACGATATTCTTATTTGTTGCAACAATTAAATTTTATTTTAACAAAGAAATTATTCCAGTGACCCTCAAACCTTGTACATACCAATACTTCCGAAATTAATAACATTCTTAAAAATAACAATTCCCTGAGTTTTTTTTCGCAATTACCCTATTTCTTCACTCTCTTTTAATACCAGGTAAAGTTTCGACTCCAAGACCATAAACACCCTGTATACTGTACAAAATCGTGTAAAAATTTCTGTTTCTAAGAGCGGCTTTTACTTTCGTAAGATAAATTTATTCCAACCACAAATAAGAGAAAATACATAAAATTGTTGCAACAGTCGTAACCATTGTAATTAAACCACGAATAATTTATCCTCACAGTATAATTATTACAATAGTATAATATTGATTGGAAACAATTGTTTAAAAAAGAAAAAAGTCATAGTTTATGTTAAAATCAATACAATTGTAAAGATTCGAAAATATATATTAGACTAGTTGGTTATAAACTTGATTTATTTTATTACGGTCTTTTAATAACGCTGCGGTTAGCAATGTAATAAAATTTAGGAGAAAAATCTGTTAGTCTCGAGTATTACAACTTCCGATAAATTAAGTACGAAGATGAGTAGATTTTTCGACAAGATGTTACACGTGCTACAAAAAATTTCTTTTGTTACTTGATTTAAATTCTGTTTTGTTGTTTAATTTAGGTAGCGAATTCACATTCACATGCATTAAATTGTTAATGTAGAATATTTTGTGCTTTCAATGCATACATGAATATAAAATTGTTGTTATCATTTTGAGATGTATATTAGAGGTCCATTTTACTCTTAGGGATGATAAATCACTTCTGAAAGTATTTTGCATTTAATTATAAGACACCATTTTTTAAAGCAACCTAAACATTATATTACCGTCCCATGTTATAATATTTCATTTTGATTTGATTTATGATATGTTTGCCATTAACTTCCCTTAAATAAATATTTATCGCGTTCCTATACACGAAATAAGATTAATTTCATTTTAGGGAAAAACTCCCACGTAACGGCTGACTTTGTTACTTTTTGCATTTACACATTTTAATACTAATAATTCAAGGCTAGTCTCAAAATTGTTGGCATATTTTTAGTTTGTATCTAGAACACCACCTTCTTGACTGATTATAACAGACGCTCAACTGTGACCTTTCGCGCAAAGCATCAATTATCGAATATCCTGAGCTTTTCTTCACATTTGCGACATTTAAGCATTCTACAAGCGAAAATGCTTTCAAGCAATCCAAGTGCTTGCAAAGTGTTCTAACAAATCATACCTACCCCAACTCTGACTCTCAACCTGAAGCCTTTAACTAAAAGCACATTTAACTGCTCCCATTTATTCTCCTCGATTTTTTATGGAGACAGTGAAATAAAATAGGTGCGGATAAGTCGCAATCTTGACCACTTTTTCAGTCTGACAAATATTTTACGTTTTTCCATAACCAATTGCCGTTCTTTGTTTGCGCCACAAAGCCCTTTATTTTTTTATGTTTCTAAAGGTTATGACCGAAGACAACCATTTCACGAATAAGAGGAGAAAGCAATGTGGAAAGAAATGGATCAATTTATAAAGTAACCGTATCCTACAGCCTCTGGGGACTTTAACGCGACTACGACTCTTTTAAGCCGGCATTTTAACTATTACACTCACGTATTAACGATTCTCGGATGCAATCAATTTGACTTTAAATAATTATTTTGTCATATCTTGCTTTTCGCACTTGGGAACATTAATTTTGCTTCAACTCACTGACGAGATAATTCGCTTAAAAACATCAAACTCGGAGTACTCGGACTTCTGTTCACTTGCGGAAGTTTTTACAGTTGAATTTAAGAAAATTAGATTGCTCCTTTTGTCAAACTTCGTGAACAGTTCTGAGAATGATTCCAGACGAATTTACGGAGGCATTACGCGCGCTGGAATTAGTTTAACGAAAGTTAAAGAATCGTCCCCATGAGGGAGCACATGCCAGATTCTGTACTACCTAATATTTTATTTATGCATTTATAATAGTTAAAGTTCCAATTTCCGATCTCATGCTTGGATATTCAATTACTACAGCATCAGAAACGATAATTTGGTTGCCTACAGTAAGGAAAGATATCTTTTTACAAACTACATATTATTATAGTAACGAAGATATTAACTAATAATATTTCATCCACTATAGCCATTTTAAAACGTAGATTGTTTTCATCAAGGAATTCATTTGTTTACTCCGTCACAATAACGTAGCCAAAAATAAAAAAAATGACCCAGTTGTAGATGTGCCAAAAAGTTGAAACATATTCTCGTAATATCAACCACTGGCGATGACAGAGTAAATGTTCAATTCTGATTTCAATTTCTAAATCTTATCTTAGGACAAGGCGGACAAAAGCAATTTAAACGTCTCACTTGAATATCATGATCATGTAAAACAGAGCTAAATTATGTTCTAAAAAATCGATAAAAATGTCCGTGAGGAAAGCATCTTAACGAGATAGAACGAAAACATTTACCAATACGCTAATGGCATATTCTCTATGCCAGACGAACCTAAAAGCTAAAAAGCTTCTGTTGAATTTTATTCAGCTAATATAAACTTATAAACTTTGTTATAAAAATGAAGGTTATTGCTCCGTGACATCCATTGAAGCCACCGCATTTTTTCCACTGTAGTGTATTATTGAATTTAAAAAAAATCCACATCTTCCGCAGACCATAACAAGTAGAGCAAAAACCTGCGTCCATTTAATTTTTTCAATTTATTTTTTCTTCCTGAGGGTGAACTATGTAAGCAAAAATCAAGCGGATTTCATAAAATATTCTTTAGTAAAGCATACAAGGTTGCTAGTTTGTATGCAGCCGGTTAAAAAACTCTGAAATTTCAAAGACTTAAAACTCAATAAAAAAAACTTATACAGGGGTTATTTCTAAAATTTTCTTATAGATTCATAACCAATAATAGTAACTCCAGCTGTCCAGACCTGAAATTACTAAAATTATAAAATTAATCTGCGACTGTATTAAAAGAAAAAAGTATGAGTTTTAGTGCTTTAACATGTTTTTGGGGAGTTGCAGTCTAGAATAAGTTAAAAAAATAAAGAACTCTCTTAAAATCTGAACCCTATTCTCCGAAAAAAATCTTATTTAAAATTTTTTTGAAATGTTTATGATTTTGTTCCATTGTAGGTAATTTTTATTATTGTTTATTGCAGCCCTGGGTATCGAGACCACAACGCTTATTGGATCGGTGCGTCTGATAAAATCGTCGAGGGTGACTTCCGGTGGTCTGACGGCCTCCCCTTCTCGTTCACGAGTGAGTATAACAAGGATTAGCGTTCATCAACTATTCCTAAATAAATCGTATTCTAAGAATAATGTATTTAACGCCCCACTCGAACGTCGAACCGACACAACTCCTCTACTTATTTAGTAAAATATGTTTTGTGGTTATATTTAAACACCATCCGGTAGCCCGTCGGAGAGAAACTAGAATAAAGATTCTAAGGCGCAAAGCTTATTTTTGAACTCAATTCAACAACTTTGAGTAAAAAAAGCGAGATTTCAAAGTGATAGTAAAAGGCTTAGACGGAGAGGGGTCGTTCTTTTTTGGCTAGGCTGCTAATGTAAATATTACCGAATACTGACAGATGTTGGCACGATTCCGTGCATCCGACTATTTCCAGCATGCGAGTATAAATACTTGGTGACGTATTTTTGTGTACATTCTTTGGTTACCTCCTGCTCTGGGAGATGTACTTATTAAGTAATATGTATTTCAGTACACAAATAAAACATTTTGTGGGAGATGCTATGTTTAGCGAGGGGCGAAAATAGAACGTTGGAGAGATTCTCTTTTAAGGCAGTTGGGGGAGTTTTTGTGCATAGTGAAGGAATTTGATGCTTTAATGTGCTTTTGATTACTTGAGAAAATAAAAACACAACTTGGTTGAAAATCTTTTATAGAAATAATGCCGAAAGTTTATTTAAGTTAAAAAACAATTGACATATAATGTAACGAAAACATCAATTTTCCTTTTGAACCCTAAAAAATCAAAATAAGAGGCAGGTCTGTTACTAGATAGGGATTTATTTACCTGCCCAGTCACATGGTATAGTTACAATTAAGTAAATGATAACAAATTATAAATAAATATATTCAAAGATGTTAATTGACAAGATGTTTCATATAAAGTCTGTCTGGCAGTACAACCACGGTCGCAACAATAATAAATCTGTAGATGTAATGATACAGGTATAACAACATATGGCGAATAAAAATGCAAAACAGCTTAGAAGCACTTGCGGTGGACAATTCCAGGGCCGGATTCGTCGTATTCTTGCTTGGAGATCCACATCTGTTGGAAGGTGGAGAGGGAAGCCAAGATGGATCCACCGATCCAGACGGAGTACTTCCTTTCTGGGGGAGCAATGATCTTGATCTTGATGGTCGAGGGAGCAAGGGCAGTGATTTCCTTTTGCATGCGGTCAGCAATACCAGGGTACATGGTGGTGCCTCCGGAGAGGACAGTGTTGGCGTACAAGTCCTTACGGATATCAACGTCGCATTTCATGATGGAGTTGTAGACGGTTTCATGGATACCGCACGATTCCATACCCAAGAAGGAAGGCTGGAAGAGGGCTTCAGGGCAGCGGAATCTCTCATTGCCGATGGTGATGACCTGACCATCAGGAAGTTCGTAGCTCTTTTCGAGGGAGGTGGAGGCGGCAGCGGTGGCCATTTCCTGTTCAAAGTCAAGGGCGACATAGCAGAGTTTCTCCTTGATGTCACGGACAATTTCCCTTTCAGCGGTGGTTGTGAACGAGTAGCCACGTTCAGTGAGGATTTTCATGAGGTAGTCGGTCAAGTCGCGACCAGCCAAGTCCAAACGGAGGATGGCATGGGGGAGAGCGTAACCTTCATAGATGGGGACGGTGTGGGTGACACCATCTCCAGAGTCCAAGACAATACCAGTGGTACGACCAGAGGCGTACAAGGAGAGGACGGCCTGGATGGCAACATACATAGCGGGGGTGTTGAAGGTCTCAAACATGATTTGGGTCATCTTTTCGCGGTTAGCTTTGGGGTTCAAGGGGGCTTCAGTAAGCAAGACGGGGTGTTCTTCTGGGGCGACGCGGAGTTCGTTGTAGAAGGTGTGATGCCAGATCTTTTCCATGTCATCCCAGTTGGTGATGATGCCGTGTTCAATGGGGTATTTCAAAGTGAGGATACCTCTTTTGCTTTGGGCTTCATCTCCTACATAGGAGTCTTTTTGACCCATACCGACCATGACGCCCTGATGTCTTGGGCGACCGACGATGGATGGGAAGACGGCACGAGGGGCATCATCACCGGCGAAGCCAGCTTTGCACATACCGGAGCCATTGTCAACGACAAGAGCCGCAACATCGTCGTCACACATGTTGTTTGATGTGGTTGATCACTGCTCACACTAGACAGAAAGAACACAGCTAAAAGCTTGTTGCGATGCGACTGGATGCTGAGAACACAACCAAACACTTTTATAGGCTACAGCGTCAGCGGCGGGGTCCTGAAATTCTATTTTTTCATTGCGCTACCTACGTTCACATCTTACTATATTAGTTCCAACGATTCTAACCGTCTAACGATACTTATTTGAGAATTTACACTATCACGCCCAGCGAAAAATTCGCTCAGACCCTACATGCACATACTCAAACCCCTCATTACCCATACGAACAATAACTGCACTTGGTGTTTTTCACAATTAAAATCATCAGTTGTGAATCCTAGAAACCAAATCAACAAAAAAAATTCCACCTTGGACATAATATAAAATAATTTCTATTCATCGAGTGGAGCAAAATCATAATAAAATTCCTCCAGTTTGATAGTTTTCCATAAAGGGTGCATATTAAAGCATAGTCGCCGCCACTGGCTTAAGACGGTTCCCGAAATAACTCGTACCGTCCATGTATGGCTTGGTTCGTACAGCGACGCAGTCGCATGGCGTCGCCCAAATAAGACATCCTTGTTGTTAGTGGGAGGCGCGTCGTCCGACGACGGATTTCATAAACGTGCTCGGTATATGAGCCATCCAAAATAGTACCGCCACCCAAAAATGCATCTCGCTACAAAAATCTCGTATTCATCCCTTAAACCATTCGTGGAAATGTTGGAATTTTCTGATTTCGAGGCGAAAAATACAAAAATAGGCAAAGCAAAACAAATCAGTAAAATTTTTAGCAAAAATAGGACACTGAACCATTTTTGGCAAATTTTGGAGTTCAATGCACAGTTAATTATCAGTTCCGTAATAGTCATGTTGGCATGACTTAAGAAAGTAAATTACGACTGTGGGTAATTATAAGTATTTGGATTTCAGGATTTTGGCATGCCTGAATTTTTCTGAAATGACTAATCCTGTTAGAATATAGAAAATAAAGCAATTTTTGGTTTCGTGGGTGTCAATATTTTCACTCAAACTATCTTTGAAAACGTACACAATGCAAATATTTTTCGTTATTAATATCGCCAATTAACAATTTCATTCGGTTTCAGGCTAAATGCTTATTTTTTAAATAAATGAACAATGATGATATATTTAGACTTAAAAACAACCTTGTTTAAAACTAATTTGAACCAATTAAGAAAGAAGCTAACGATGCATAAACTTTTTCATAATTGTTTCATTAAATATTATTAACTTTCCGTAATCACGGTGATACTTTATTAGAGGTTCGCTTATAAAAACAAATGGGAGAGATGACCGACTTTTTACGTAACTAGAACCAATATAATAGTTGTAAAAAAATTTTTCTCAAGTTTAACTGTTCACGAATTCAACTGAAAAATCAGTACTCCACTATTTTCATTGCTCTTCTATACACGAGAAAATCTGATTTCGTGTAATCTGATTAAGTACACAAAAATCTATCGCTAGCTAATTTATCCTAATGCACGTAAAAATTAAATTACGCTTAATTTTTAAACAATTAACGTTAACACAAAGCTTTTTTTCGTTTATAACACTGACTTTGATAAAGCCTTTAATTGTCCCGAATTTTTACTAGTACAAATAATTGCTTGGCATTGTATGCGAACATCAGCGTATTATTCCTTTTATGAAACATTAGTTGCTTTCAAGAACATTCCTTTTAAATGTATTGCCCAATACAAAGTAGCTTCAAAGAGCTTTTATATCCTTGCCTAATGCCTACGCTTCAAAAGTTTTTAACCTGCATATGAGAACATATATGTAGTACGTGCGTTTGGCTGCCTTTGGTACATACAAACAGTTAGCTAAATGTGAATTTAATTGAATTTTACTAAAAAAAATCGTAATTGTACAAATACACAACTATATTTACTTAACTTAGTTTTTAGTATTTTGTTGCCAAAAAAAAATTTTTGAATAAAATTAAAATCAAAATACGAGTATTATATTGTTTAATACTGCGCTAGAAAACTTTATTTTTTTGATTGGCAGTAAAGTTTGGAATACCTTGTCTATGCAATAAAATGGTAAATAGAACAGACTTGTGTGAATCGATCAGTAGGAAACCTTTTATTTTTTATGACTAAGCGGTCTATAAATTTTTTGACATGGAATTTTCTCCCCTGCCTACATATGTTAACGTGTGAGAGCAACATCACCCCTACAGCCTACAGGTTACCACATTATGACATCCATCACCCATATATCCGAAGCCTTGTCAGTCAAAAGTTATAAAATGCGATAAACACACCATCTGCTTGAAAATTACTAATCGGCGCTGTTTTATTAATAAATTCAAACCGAAATATTGCGCCAAATAAAAATTTGCAGGCCAAGGTTACACTCTCTACCGGGTTTATGTTTCATTATTTTTAAATAAACCCTTGAGCAAGTTGCTTTTTATTAGCAGGATGCTGCAGTGTCAATAGGAGAGCTTTGCTAAAAGCTCTAAAGTAGTCGATAGGACGGCGGCTAGCTTTTATCTGATTTAAGACCATTTCTCTGGTTGTTTTTCTTCTCTTTTAGTCATTTTTTACGTTCCAGATTGGTTTCTCGGATGGCCTCAGCATGGACACTACAATCGGCAGCCTAACGACGACGGTCTTAGCGAACAAGACTGTGTGGAAGTTAGAAGGATCTATTCTCTCCCTTCGGCTTCGGCTAGTGTGGCGTCGGCCTTTATGTGGAATGACAGAGATTGTTCCACGCCTAATTACTTCATCTGCGAAAGATTAATTAATGACGGTGGGTAGATTGATTCATTAAGAAGCTGTTGTCATGTTGAAACAAAATGAACAAAAAATTAAACGTCTTAACAAAGTCGCTGGCAGAAAAAAGGCAAAACATTTAATGCTTCGTAAAAATTCAGTACGATTTCGTTCGAATCGGAACAATCGACGAGCTTGAGCTTCATTTAAATCATTAATGATTCAACGAGAGCACTTCTACGAGGTATAACCTCAACCCCATTGGAATCAGACGGTAATTAACCCGTCGTTCCAAACATTCAAGAATAGGCCAAAGTTCTTAACTTCTTGGCTGCAGCACGTGCTGCAATAGGTGAAGTGTGAAAACTGCGCCCGTAATCACATTACGACGAAATGTTCCAGTTATCATTTTCAGTAGCTTCGAAATGGAAATTCAATTATTCATTTTTAACGAACTTTCTTGAACGGTGTTTTCCAGTTTTCATAACAAAGATAATAGGGGTACGTTTTGCTCGTGCTTGTAAATAGCGGGCGATTATATTTTCGTTCTTTTTATGTAGTAATAACATTTTTTTAAATGCTTTTTAAATCCAAAAAAAATTCATACTAGTAATTTCAAGAATTTAAAACTAATTCCCAATTTAACGGCCCCTCTGTGTGGTATAAATTCGAAAACGAAAAGAACATGAAAATACCTATCGCGTTTTTGTGTTGTTATTCGACTAAATGATACAATTTTTGAGCAGCGTTTTGGAAAAAATTATTTCCACTTCAAACCACCGGTAATTTACATTATGCAATGTTATAATGCAAATTATGTACAAATCATCATTAAGCTTATTTTCAGTTTTAAATGTTTTTCATTACGGGTTAATTCATTCTTTACAAATATTTATAAAACCACTCAGCGGGTTGATGACGATAATAAATTTGAATTAATTTAACTGAACGCACACATTCAATGAGATAATTGATATAATTAAAAATCCACTTATAAAATTAATTACTTCAGCGACGAAAACAGAAGATAAAACAATTAGGGCTTCATTTAAATTTGGAGTTTTCACAACCGAAAAAGAAATTACAGTTACGTCTTCCAGAATAAGATTATAATTATTACAGAGTTTGCTTGCTCACAACAAAATGTTCATACCTATACGTTACATTGTTCGCCAAAAGCTCTGATGAAAAAAGCTGAGATAGGCAGACAATAATACGTTACAGTGTAAGTTAAAGAAAACAAGTTTCATACTTTTTTGCCTAGTTAAAACATTCATTATTAATAAAAAAAATTCAAAATGCATATCTATCATAATTTCTATTGGATTCCACAAATAAAAAAAACTTAAAAAGCAATAAATGTAAAATTATTTCTTTGTTGTTTTGATTTGATTTTAAATGAAATTATGGAAATTCACATCGGGATGGAAACACATTGTGTTTGTGTCAAGGAGTGACAAAAACACTGAAAACATGTTGTATTTGCATACAATATCAATCTTGTCACATTTATGTTTTCAAAAATGGAGCGTTTTCTAATATCGAACTTGTCTGCCAGTACTAGTAAAACGCCCCTTTTCACATCGTTGATGTTGATAAATGATTGATAATAGATCAAAATAAAATATATATTTAAGATCCATAAATTTCTGGCCCCGTTCCTTTCCCGAATACATTTCCCGTCATGAATCTTCAATGCGCTTAAGTCCGGATTCGCTCCGGACGCTAGTCGAAATATCTAAATTTAAACCTAGCACATATGGACGAAAACAAATCACGCCTAAGCCCGAATATGATTTACAGAGCCGTTGGAGGACAATTGGCCGCCGGATTGCAATAGATCGGTGGAACTATCCAGACAGCAGCCCCGATCTGTTGTCTCTAGCCCCGGATTTCCACGTCATTATCCAGACAACACAGATTGTGACACCGACATCACAGCGCCTCCTGGTTATCGACTCGTTTTGGACTTCGAGGAGTTGGTTCTCGAGAATGAACCTTCGTAAGTGTTCTTCGTTTCCCTTTTCCATCAAAGCGATCCTATTGTTAATAAATTGATCGAGGGCCTTTAGAGGATGACCTTTTAGTGCCACCTCTTTCTACAGTTTATGATAAAGTGGAAAGGATTTTCGGGGTGTTGAATACGTAACTTGGAATTTACAGACGGGTTTAAGCCGCAAAATAAAAGTATGATTGCTTTCATAAAGTCTTGAAATTCTTATAATTTTACTGCGAGAAATAAAGTTTAATTAAGAAGAGTAATACCAAAAGTGGGATTTTCTGAATAAGATAAGTACAAAAAATATTACCATTATCGCTGTTCACAGACAAATTTATTACAGCCACTAGTATGATTAAAAGGCGAAAACAAATCGCTGGCCTGTCATATAATTGATATTTATGGTATCGGGAAAAGAATATTACTCAAAACTCGCTGAAACTCTTTTTAAAAATAACACTTGTTTTTCTAGTTGATGATTCATTTTCATTCAATGAAATACTTCAGAAATTTAATAAAAAGTAACACCGACGAGACAGATATATTTATATGAATTTTTGAAGAAAACGTTTTATTGGTCTGGTACTTGAGTTTTACCGACCAGAGAGGCCTTATAGCACGTTCCCACGGGAACCCAGACTTTATATAGGACCAGAAAGCCACTCGGATCGTCTTTTAAATTCCTCAGAGACCTGACACTCAAAACAAAAAATTGTCTATTTTTAAAACATGTTTTAAATATTTTTCCATAAAAAGCAAAGTGGAACCTAAATTGAGTTTCTGTGGTCTCACACATAATTGAATTTAAACTTTTTCCACTTCAGTAATTACAATCGACATGAATACTGCAATAACGGCGCCATAAATATCATAATAACAAAATAATACACATTAATAACCATTTTCAGGCTATTGTTAAAATCATTTATTAATTTATTATACTAGTAAATTCATTAATTTTTATTTCGTTAAGCCACAATAGTTTTGTGAATATAATTCATTTCTTGTACTGTTTTGTTTGTCGGCTCTTATTTAACTCAATGTGCGACAAAAATGGTGGATGCGCCGGGCACATTTAGTTCCTGAAAACTTATACTAATACAAATATACAAAGTAAGCCTGTTAAAAGTATATTTTTACTGCATCTGAAAAGCTAATAATCGCACAAAAATATGCTTAGTTAAAAAATACTTTTAGAAGACTCACATTGTATCATTTTAATTTAATTAATTTTCTTTGCACTCTCCAATCGTAAACCGTAAAATATCTTCATTAAACCTTATACAAACGCTAAAAATTAAAATGTATTGAATGCAGTAGACATAAGATACAATTTACGACTGACGTGGACATTTTTATTGCGTAAATGCAGATACGTATTCGCAACACAAAGTAAAATCTATGGTCATAATTTTTCAGTTCGCCTCATAAATTACCATCGCAAATATCACATTTCACTCTATACAACACGTCAAAGTTCTGGATCTCGTAAATTTAATTCTACTACATGTTTTAAAATTGAATAAAGTGGTTCCTCTTTGAAAAAACATTTGGTGCCTTATTATTCATTTATTCAACATTCTGTTTTTAAGAGATTTCAACTAAAGTTGGAGTTTTTAAACCACAATCTATAATTTAATAAAGTAGGTATATTGAAAACAAACATCAAAAATCACAAAAGAATTTTGAGATATTTATTTTGCATTTAATAATATTCAGAGTACTCAGACGTGTCTGCCTTTTATATGCATTTTCCATAAATTACGAGTATCTTGTAATATTACATAGATGATGAAACGCGACACATGTGAGCATTTGCATAAGTAATACACGATCTTGCAATTTGTAAACAAAATGTCAAATACATTATGTGGTTGGAACAAGAGTATTAAACTAATTAATTTAAAAATTCTTCGCTTAAAACCATATTCTTTGGAACATCGGAAAATCAATCACTCGAATAAAGACGCTATGAATACCGTTGGGTCGTCAGAAAAAGCATCAGTTTCAGGCCAATGCTAATTAAGTTTTAACCCAAAAAATAATCCCCATTTAATGGAAATCCGTTATTGAGCATGTCAAAACTTGGAAATCGCTGCAAAAAATTCTTTCACACGGTCGATAAAGTTTTTGTTGATTTAATTTAAATGGAAATCCGGTCTGGTCCAGAGAGATGTTTTTAATTTACTCCTTCGTTCCCCGCGGCAATAGTAATGCCCATTTTATGCAAAGTATTTTCTGTTACTTTGTTGAAAAATTATTTATGGTCATTTTCATGCCCATTTATCATGTCGCAAAAT
Organism: Tribolium freemani; assembly: GCA_939628115.1. Lineage (NCBI taxonomy): Eukaryota > Metazoa > Arthropoda > Insecta > Coleoptera > Tenebrionidae > Tribolium > Tribolium freemani. Next base: position 7,980,396 of record OW626785.1, on the reverse strand, counting down.
TGCGAGCCATTAAAACACAATCAATGTGCGAAAGCTTTCAGCACAACAATGCAAACTTATGCTATCACGTTACATTGAAGTTAAATTTAGCCTCGTTTACATATCAACACACTTCCCTCATTCATGACACAGGCTCGCCACCTATACATTTTCATTTTTGTCAATTGATTTGCAGTTGCAGCTACGACTATTTGGAGATTTTAGAAAATAACAACGTTACTTCCTCCATAAATTCAACTTCTGCGAGGCGTCTGTGTGGCGACTGGAGTTCCAAACTAAAATTGCTTCGATACGTCAGTAATGGGTCGAAACTGAAATTAAGATTCAGCTCAGATTATTCGCATCATTTCGGGGGGTACAAGGCGCGTGTCTCTATGGAAAGCGGTAAGTCAGTTTGGAAGGAAAGCATCAGACAACAGACCCTTAGAGACTCCTGCGCTGCAGGTGGTAGAAACCAATTCGAAAGAGATAATAATCTCAAATTAGTGTTAAGACCCTTATTGCACGTTATACCTACGCAAGGAAGGTTCTCTGATGTGGGCTTCGCCGCTGGCAGTCGTTAATAGAATTAAATGCCCACTACTGTTTCGATTAGTTTACCCACAGAGTTACCTTCCATTCGGAGCAATTACAATCGCATCCGTATTGTAAAGGGATTAATAACAGCAATTAGGTTTCATATACAATAATCCCCGAACAGACCTACTTCTAAAATTACCAGCGAATAAAAAGGCAAAAATTCGAATAATGCCACCATGAATTCTTACTTCTGCCAAAAGCAGAGATAAAATCTGCACTAATATTTAATTCAATTCTCGCAAATCGATACTTTCTGCTCGACTTTTTTTGATCCAAGTAAACTAAAATCTACGACCTAAGCTTTTGTGTGGACGTTTTCGTCGCCTCTAGCTGCACTTTATTAGAAAAAGTGTATCTCGACATAAGCTAGATGTTCGTACAACTCTCGCGGCAACAATTTCTTGCCTTCAGGAAAGTCGTTTTCTTTTAATAGTGCTTTTGCTCGTCGTAATGCTCAAACTTATGCAATCAAGTTATCTCTTTAAAAGTTTGTTTTATGTTTAAACATATAATTAACTACTTACGTCCCGATACTTATGGAGTTAGATAAACCACTTAATAAGACTTTTGCAACTTGTGCGAGGAATAAATCCAGGCCATTGCAAAAATCTTTTGAGCATACATTTATTTTCCAAGTTTAGTACTTCTAAAGCAAAGTTATTACTGACAAAACGCCAGCAATTTCACTAACTCTCTCCTAAAAGTTTGTCACACCGAAATAGATAGTTGGAGAGGAAACTTTTTTTATGAGACGAGTATCGACATAATTGTTAAATTCAACCGTTTTTAAATATCGATTTTTTTAATAAATCTCCACTCATTTAGTTGCAAGGGTTTCTAGAATTTGTTTAAAAGGGCAGTTTAACAGTTACATCAAAAATGTTTTCCTTGCCAGCATCGCAATGCTCTGATGACCGCTTACACATGTTCAACAACTCGTGCTACCTATTCGTAAGTTACCCTGAAGTAACTTGGTCTACGGCACAAGAAATCTGCAAAGGCAAAAAAAGCCAACTGGCCTCAATTCTAAGTAGTGAAGAAGAACGTTTCATCACAACGAACATTCGCAAATCTATTGAATATCGCACTAGTGCGCTTTATTGGCTCGGAGGAAAGTCCGAAACCGATTCCGGCTTTAAATGGACAGACGGAAATCCGATGCAATATATGGGCTGGCTGCCAGGACAGAAACCAGCTGACGATATAGACGTCAGGTACACTGCAACAATGCTAAGAGAAAGATCGTCGAAACTGATATTATTTTCCAGATGTCTTGGGATTCAGTGGACCCCATCTCCAACACCGATGCTCCCAAGCGGATTTTATTGGAAATCGCGTAGGTGTAGCATCCACGGTGGATACGTGTGCAAAAAACCAAGTCAAATATCGGGAGTCGGGATTAACTTTAACAAAACGGTAAACGGTTCAGAGGGTACTTTAACGAGTCCTTATTATCCCGATCACTACTACAACCACTTGGATTTTTCCGTGAGGATTATCGGGCCGGACAGGACGCGTCTTGTAGTGAAATTTTTGAAAATTGATATCGAGCACCAACTGGAGTGTCTGTACGATTTCGTGGAGCTGTCAAGCGGAGGACAAATCGGCGACGCTGTGAAGTTCTGTGGGACTCATGACACCGACATGCATCGGTTCAACTTTGTGTCGGAGGGCAACGAAGCGGAATTGAGGTTCCATTCCGATTACTCAATATCTGGAAGTGGATTTTCACTGACGTGGCATGCCGTCGACGTTTCCGCATGTCCTTTGCAGACTCTCACGGCCAAGGAAGGGGTTCTAACTAGCCCAAACTACCCGGACTTTATCCTGGCACATTTAAATTGTTCCGTGACGATTTTAGCGCCAGTGGGGAAACGAGTCTGGCTGGGGTTTCACGATTATGACATCGAAAGGACGACCTTACAAGGTGAATTATTCAATTGACCATCTTATTGACGAATGAATTTCTTGTAATTTTTCCAGGACGGGGCAAAAACGCGTTGCTTGAAGTGACCTTAGGGAAGGAGTCCCTACCATTTGAGCCCTTTGAATCAGAAACCCTGCTCACCGAAGGCACTTTCCTCTCAGACGAAGAAAGATTAAAAATCAGTCTCCGCACCGGCGACCGACCCTCGGGTAAGGGATTCCGAGCAATTTACAAAATCATTACCTCGGCTCAAGAAGAGAAAATTATCAATCTCAAGCAGAATTCATCCGGATTGCTACTCCACCTTAATTACCCAAATAACCCTCCAATTAATATTAATTTCCTTCAACACTTTATCGCACCCTTGGGATGTACAATATCCTTGGAGTTTTTTCGTGTCAAGCTTAGCGACAAGGAATGTCTGGATGGAAATGGCGTCATTGAAGTGTACGACAATTATTATGACACGAACGGAACCTCGTGGAAATTATGTTATGACGCAGACACGGAAGACGCTATCGCTCCCGTAACTCCAATATCGATCACTTCGGTCCTAAATACATTACATGTACGCCAGAAGAGTGGAGTTGCCGGAGTTGCGCTAAATGGTAGTCTTCGAGTTCAGCCCGATCCGGAATTTAAAGCAAAACTCCTCAAACATAAAGATGATGAAGTGGAGTCATGCAGTCCCAACCCGTGCCAAAACGAAGGGAAATGCGTCACGAAAGAGCATCAGAGTTTCTGCCAATGCACCGGCCATTTCATCGGTAATAAAAACACAAAATAAAAGACTAGTACGTTTATTAAAAATCGATTTTTCCAGGTCTCTTCTGCGCCTTGACCAAATGCGAGCTGGAACCGTGTGTTTTCGGAACGTGTCACTTGACCAACTCGAGCTACTCCTGCCAATGCAAGCCGGGCTATGTTGGACCCAACTGCGAACAGAAACGTAAACCGTGCGAGGGAAATCCTTGCGAAAGCAGAGGCTTATGCATCGAACGCGGGGACAGCTTCCAGTGCCGATGTCATGCCTGGTGGGAAGGCCCTAGATGTGAAAAACGAATGCTGCACATCCCGTACAAGCCACTCAGTGAAAGAATGTTTCACGAACCGTTTTGGCTGGGTCTGATGACCGTCTGCGTCGTGATGGCAGTCATAGGACTGGTATGGTGTGCCAAGAGACACTTCCCCGAAAAAATCGAAAAACTCTTGGCCGAAGAACACGACAGGAACAGAAGCACAAGTAAGAAATAGTTGTAAATTAGAAGAGACTCAATTTCTTCTTTATTTTTGACACACTTATTGTAACTAACTACACACATATGTTGTTTTTATATCGGCTACTAATATCAAAACACCCCCACTTGTTGGAGATAATTCTGCATATTACGACAACACAACTTCAGCTCCATCTCTCTCCAACTTCTATAGGTGTCGAAAATTTCTTTGTTAAAATTTTTATTCCTAATTTCATTTTGTTCCTTACCTGTCTTCGGTTTAAAACTCTTTACTTAACTTCTTTCTGGCTTTTCTCCACTGTTCACCGTTTGATAAAGTTTCAGATACTGATCTTGTATCTTCTAAAGATTTAATTTCATCAACTGCACACAAAATGGAATCTGCAAATTTTACAAGTTCTCGATGTTCTCGTTCTGGATATCTTCTTTCTTGTCTTGCATTGTCATATTCATGCATAACATTTTGAATTTCAAAACTTTCTTGTCTTGAATCTTCTTGCACTGTTTCTTTGGAAATTACTTCTTTAACTTTTCTTGAGGATTATTTCCATCAAGAAAATAGCTAAAAATTTCTTCATTTTCGTAAAATGAATCTTCTGTACTTGAATTTACTTTCTTCAATGTTGACAATTCTGCAAACATAGCATTTCTTGATTTCTTCACTTTGATATTTGTCAAGCAATCTTTAAATGACCAATGAATTGATGCACCAAAATCGATGTACCAATCATCAATGCAAAAATAACCAGCATTTGACACTTTTGTATACACCATCAATCCTGTATCTTTGAAATTCTTCTTTACAGAATAGCAGTCTTTAAATTTATAACCTTTCTTCTTGCAATTGAAACATGTTTTTACCATTAAAATCCTTGAATTTTTGATAATGCTGCTTCATTACTAAAGATGATTCTCTTCCTTCATTTTCATACTTAGCAGCTTCTGCTAGTAATCTATCTCTCTTTGACTAAATCCGTAGTTAATTCAGTATTGCAGTTCTCTAATGCCATAATTAATGGCTTAAAATGTTCTGGTAAACAATCGAAGATCAGAGCAGCTCGAACACCATCCTTTATTTAAGTTTATTTCACTGTCAATTGCCTTTAAATAATCATTCATTTCTTTAGAAACATCTTAACGAATCAAAACTAACTTTTCTATTAAAGATGCAACTCTTGATGAGAAACCTTAGAATTCATAAATTTTCTTCAGTCTATCCCAAACTTCTTTTCCAGTTTTCAGTTCTTTAATATGTAATTTGACACCAGACACAATTGCTGCCAAACCTTTTTTCTCCAGCTTTTTATCCTTCCTTGTTCCATCCACATAATCCATCAGTTCACAATTAATTATTGCACACTTCCAATCCATGTAGTTGTTACTTCCTTCAAGTTTTTCGAAATATGCAGGAACTCCTGTGGACAATGTATTTTTATTGATCCCAGCAGCACTTTCTTCACAAATTTCGTTAGATAAATGCAGATCCTGGGCCCATAACCAGTTGTACATTAGAAGAGACTCAATTTGTAACTTCTTTATTTTTGACACACTTATTGTAACTAACTCATAGAACTAACTACACACACATGTTGTTTTTACATCGGCTACTAATATTACAACAACATAACTTCAACACCCACACTTGTTAGAGATACTTCTTCATATTAGGACAACAGACATAACTTCAACAGAAATCAGCACCTAGACTTGGACCTTATTTTTGATTGTTTTTTTCAGTTTCTTCGCTGAGGAGTTCCTCGGTTCGCGAACAGCTGGCGGCGGCTTCAGGAGCGGCTTCCGTGACGGTGACCCCCAGCCCAGGTCCGACTGCGCCTCGTTCCCTTTTTGGCCGCCTGGGTATCCGCAAGCCATCCATCCTCAGCCTGACCAGTCCACACGCCAGCGGCTACGTTCCCGCCACTGCCCGAACATTTAGTTTGGACGATTTGCTAAAACCTCTCCCGAGACGTAAGGCCTGGTGCCTGAGCTGTTAATGTCAACACACCCCTATACTCTTATACTCGCTCACTCTCTATTTTTCTCTACTTCTTCTCTGTTGTCGTAGACCAGAATGCCAATGTTCCTTTATCCTCACTATCTTGCGTGTGGCTGGTAGGTTGCACAGTATTACTCGTAAAACCGTGATTTCCGTCGCACCGACGACAGCTATTGTACATATAGCACAATACATGACTATTGTTGTATATAAATCGCTTAAAAACACTGCAAAATTGTTCAACCAAAGTGCGAGGCTTTATTGCATTCCTGATATATGAAAAGAACTAACCGAAACAAAATTTACTCAAAGATTCTATTAGAGCGCCCATAAACTTTTTACACAGAAGTTTCGAAACTCGGTCCGATGAAATGGATGCTCATTTTTTACATATGAAAGACAATTTCTCTGATAACTAAGTTAAAGAAATAATAACACAGAAGGATAAAAACAAAATCACATAGTATCTACGACTAGAAAATAAAAAAATAGGTTTAAAAATTGTCAATTAAAAATAGTAAAATCAGGACTCTACTTACAGCTGGTATATTTTGCAGTGTTTAGGCTCCTCGACGTTGTACTGGGCTACTGCTAGTGGCCAGAGCTTTATACAATAGTATGTGGCTTGTGTGACGATCACATCGGAATTTAAAATTTCTTGCAGCTAATCTCTTATGTACACGCGTAGGTACACCATCTCCGAAGAAAAAGAGAAACAACTCGACGCCGACCAAAAAGAATGCTGCTGAGAAGAAGCAGATCCTGCAGCAATTAATATCGCCTGGTAATAAGCAGTTGTCTCGCAAAGTGAGCCTCGGTGAGCTAATGCAGATGAGCGAGAAAAAGATGAAAGAAAGTGGTGAACAAAAGCCAGACGCAGAGTCGCGAATAAAAGAGACGAAATTTGGCGAAGGCGATAGTGTTCAGAGTGCTTTGAACGATCCAAAACTAGAGAAAAAAGTAACGTTTGCTCGTTTATTAAATAAAGTCTCTGCTGAAATGAGCTCCGGTTCGGAGATGGAGCTTGGCATAATGCAGAGCAATCGATTAGGTTGCGTTTTCGCGCGTCCTTCGAGCACCCCTCCTTCGCCAAACGTAGACGCAAGATCTCCTAACAGTACCTCGAGTAACCAAGGTAGTGATTCGTTCACCAGCTCTGATCTCGCGATCCCGAGTGCTTTGAGTTCAAGTATTTCAGATCTTTTGAACAACCGAAAGAACAGTCGGTTACCCAACGGCAGACAAAAGCCAGCAAGCGCCGATTCTATCCTTGCTATGTTCCGAAATTTCTCGGCGAGTTCAGCTGGGGCCAATTTGCCCTCTTCGCTGAAGGTTTCTCCGTCTACCACTCCCACAGCTTCGAGCCCACAGGACGACATCGTCGGCGATGATGAGTCGTCCACTTCGTCAATCCATACTCCGGTTTCGTTCTCCAGCGGGCCTCCAGAGAGCCCTGTCTTGCACCGGCCAAGCCAGAGCACGATAGAAGTGCCCGTTCTGGACACCTTGAGCGCACACAAATCGCCCAGCAGCGGCAGCAACTTCCTGCATCCGCCCACGATACTCTTAGAGATACCGAGCACAATCAACAAGTGCCTTTCGCCCATTCGGGAGATGCCTACGCCATTACCTTCGCCGATACCATCGCCAGCACTCACACCCATCATGAGACGAAGTCACATCTCCTCCTCGCTGGAGGATGCCGCAGAAATGAGTGACGACAGGATGTCTGTAGAGCTTCCCAACATCTCCATCAGTGATGACGACGATATGCCGTGTACACAAGACATCGCAATAGATCCTCAAGCAGAAGACGGACTCATCTTAGAAGAAGCCGCAGCCATGCAGCAGAACTCTACGCGGAAAGGAAAAGTAAAAGCCCCAAGTTCAGAACGTCGTGAATTCTTCTATACAACGAAATTTCTTTTGCAGCATCGTCCTCCGCCTCTTGGTCAAACCACAAATTCTGATACCGCAAAATCGCAACCGCTAGTTATACCCGTACTCACAATCCAAACTCCCTCCCCAACTCACTCAAAATCGCCCTCAATTCTCTTCCCCGGCTCTCCTCCACCTCAAAAACCCCACCAACAAGAACCTTCATTCCAGTTTCCGCCTCCGAGGCAAAACCGCAAACTCTACAAAGACCTGGACAAGCCTAACTCTTTGGACCTGCCTTGTGCACCCCCAATGATCACAATAACGTGCAATATGAGTGAGGCAGAATCAGATGCCGAGTCTATATCCCCTGCTGTGAAAACCTCAGGACATTTGGGAGGTGCCTCAGCAGGAATGAGCTATTTAAGCCCTTTTTCCATCGCACGAGGTGAACACAACGCCTCAGAATCTAATCTAAGTTCATCCGGGTACAGTTCAATGGCAAGTCCAGGTCCTTCTAGGTGCGGTTCTAGTAATCCGTTGTGTCCCTCCGAAATGGAGGACCAAGGACCCCCCGGGTCGGGACCATCCCATCGAAGACCGTCCCCAGTGTTAAAAACCAATTCCAATCCTTCGGAACGGTCAGACATGGACAAGAAAACGGAAGAGCAAAGACGCGGCCGTTCGGATTCGGAGACACTCTCCGATGATCCTCTTGTAGAATCAAACGACGAAGGGATTGGAACCGACCACATTGATGAGAAAATCGAGGAAGGTGATGTTAAAAGTGCGAAAGAACTTGAAGTCTTTATGGTTAGTGAAAACGAAAATACTAAAACTCTTCTAGACTTGCCCCTGATTCCACCACCGACAAGACCAGGAAAAAGTATAGAAGACAACATGGAGCGGCTCCTACCGCCTCCACCCGCCCCAGCCGGGAAAAAGACACTACAATTGCCTTCAATAGTTGTACAGTGTGACGGTTCCGGGTGCGAAAAACTCCTAAGTCCGATGAGTTCGCGTAGTGAAAGTCCGTTAAGTGATCGTAGCGGTTTAGATCGATTCTCCCCACACTTCTACGGTAGACACAAAGATTTACTACCTTTCACCGATTCGGACGGACTTTACGACTTCTCCAGTACCGATAAAATGAACGTGATGAAAATGACGCAACATAAAAAGACGAGCAGAAAACGCGATAAAAAACTCGTCAGGCATTGTAAGACACCGAGCCCTACTAAACCAACAAACCCCCTTTTACCGCACAACCATCTCGACGTTCCCTCGAAAGACACTTTCTACAAAGTTCCGCCGCCACGGAAATTGAGCCCCAAAAGGAGGGCCACACGATCACAAATTGTTAGCTCAAGTTCTAGTTCCGATAGTATTAATTCGAATCGCGAAATTCGGATGTCTTCTTCTAGTCCTAGTCCTGACACTATTAGGTGGTCTTCACCGATCAATTGGCTGGACGAAAAATGCCTACAAAATGCACACGAGGCAGATAATTACGATGTAACTTGAAATGAGTGGTTGATTTTTTAGGTTCATGAGGTTTTTTCAGGATGCCAGTAGTGCGATGCTACCAAAAGCGACCGAAGTTTCCAGGCACCAAAAGATAAGCAGATTAAGGGCAATTAGTCATCAAATAAGGTAATCAATTACAGATAAAGGACCCATTTGCGGCATTTTCTTTAGAAATCGCCCTTAAATCTATGGCCAGATCTTTAAATACACTCATTTATTTTCCAGATTTTTGAGAAGATTAGAACTTAGCTTAAAACGAAGAGAACGTACGGTCAGCCCGTCGGATAGTTTAGATAGTGGCGGAGACGACGATTCTCCTCGCGCGACGTCTCCTTTACTACAACAATCGCGGAGTGGAAAAGTTGAGATCCAAAAAAGTAGTAGCATAGGAAAACTTCACAGTAGTCAAAGTAGCAAAACAAAGCGAGGAAAATACAAGCGCGGTGAGCTTTTACTTCCGCAGCAAGAAGAAAAATCGTGGAAGAGAATAGTTATTACCGGAAATGGTCACTCCGACTAAATGTTTTAAGAAATGACACTAAAAACGTACTGATAGCTAATAAACGAAAAACGAATAAATCAATATATTCTAAAACATCGAACAATCATAACTGTAAATTTTAAACTATGATCGCAATATTTTAAAAAGTGAATAAATCCTGAAGCTTGTTGATATACTTATAAACCATTTATCGAATTTACATATAAGTATGATTAATAATTTAATGCTCAAAGCGCGTTGTTGTTAAATGTTGCACATTGTTTAGGTTTCATTCAGGCCCTACAGTTACAAAACGGCTAACACATTGACCACTGACCGATAAATCGGAGCAATATTTTTTAAATAATGAATTTGCTGTAAAAACCCCATTTCGACGCGTTATTGCTTCGGTTTCTCGCTGAGTGTCTCAACACGTTATAAAATTGTAATAAATGTAAATAATGTCGTCCATGACTTTCAATGATTCCCAGCGAGGGATAACCACGGAAATCAAGCTAACCTGGTTCAAGAAAGGCTTGTAAATGAGACTGATTTTCTACTATATTTAAATTTTAGCCATTGTTTTGTTAATGCACCGTTCATGTCCAGTCTTGTTTCACTCCCACCCACTACACGTTATTGTCATACGGGTATCGTTGTTTGTTGGTACCACTGTGATAGACCCATTACACTGTATGTAACTTCTACAGCAATATTATGAAGGGAGCAAGAAGTCTTTTGGCACAAACGAGCAATTATATATGTAGTATTGCACACTACTATCTACGAACTAAACTTTCGTTGTAACTTACTGTAACTTTAATAAAATGTCTTTCATTGCGCCATGCGTTCAATACTATATATTTTCTATGTTGTTTATTTGCTGTATTCATCGAAATTTTAATAAATTGCTTGTTTTCTTAACAACTCATCTCGTTTCTCAACCCACTAAAACAAGCGCTACAACAGTATATTTTTATTCATAAATAAACATTAACAATTTCAATAAAATAATAAAAAAGGTAACCAAATAAAAATAGTATACATAAAGACTTTGGTTTTGAGTGAAGAAACATTCAGTTTTTGATTTTTTTCATTCCCTGAAACTTTGTAATTCAAGTTGGTTTTGTTAAATGATACCTCTTTTGCTAAAGGCTGCTTCATACCGGAATCTGGAACTTTTTGTGATGGAGACTAGACCATCCAGTCACTTTTTACGATTTTTTTGTACCTATAGCATGAATGGGTCTTTAAATAATACGTCTGTATCACAGCCAAAACGAAACTTCAATTACGTTTTAGTTCAGATTCCACATAAATAATGAAGTCAGCGAATGGGTTTCACTGTAATTTGTTGGGAACTGGCAAACACCTGTGGAATGGAGAAAATGCTTATCACACGTATGATTACTTCGATTATATGCAATATAAGTTAAGTACATGTAATAACGAGAAACATCTCATGACGTTAAAGGAATGGTCATAATAGCTAATCTATTATAGAAAAATACTCTTTGCAATACATAAAAATAAAAATGAATTCACTAGAAATTGACTAAATAAATCTTCAATTGTCTTCGTCCGAACTCAACAACATCGTTTTTTCGGTGTAATTTTGCGATATTGTGGAAACGCGGGGTCCTGCCGTTATGGGTGGTCTCGAGGGGTTATCTAAACTGTTGTAGCACTGAGGCACCGTTCCTCCACTAGGACTCATGGGATCGTCTGGGTCGTAAGTAGATAACCTCATACCACGACCACTTTTTCCCCCTGAAAAGCCCAAATGTAATTTGTCTACGAAGCATGCGAACGAAAAACGAAACGGATGCACACCAAACCATTTATTTAATAAAAAATAATACGTACAATGATTAAATTACTACAACTAGAGAAAGTAAATCGATAAAAATACAATACATATATACACTTTTAATAATTAAGTACTTGAATTAGCACGATTGTAAATACAAGGTTAGGAAACTTAACGCGTAAAGGGGTAACGGTAAGCCTCAAGATCAACAACAACTAAAAAATAATTCAACGATGGTGTGTCTTTAAAAATTCCTCACTCATAGTATGTACAAAACGTTGAGTGAAGTTTCCTCACCCCACTAAAGCCGTGTTATTTAGAGAATAACTTTCAACTTACTGTAAATACATAGTTCTAAATAAAAATATCACAACGTAATACATACAATTCCTTGTTCGATCGTACTTAAACTTTTAATTTTGCACTAAATTTTTTCTCAGGAAAGTACTTATAGTAGGAAAATTTACAGTGTGTTGTGCAGTTACAGTACAGGAATTACGTCATTAAAGGCATTAACGATAAAATCCTTTATCTGAAGAACCCTGAGTATGAAACAGTGTATGTGGGGTACATCAGTGAGATGATATAGCTAGCTAGCACCATAGGCAGTCATGCAGCGGCATGCTAGCAACGTCACAGTCTCTCATATGGTTGGTGTGAGATGACCTCTGAAAAAGCATTCATTACATGCAGCACATCTATGTACACATTCATGCATTTATAAAAAAGGTCAAGTATTTTTGTTCAGTCAAACAATCAATCTTTACTAAAAGCACAGTAAAGTAAGAACCGTACAAATCGTATTAGGCATTGAAGGCTTAAAGCTTGCTTTTGATGTTTTCAATTCTTCAAAAAAAGTTAACAAATCTTAAAAATTGTGTTTGAAGAACTTGAAATCTATTTTTATACTGGACTTAGTTATTTTCGTGTTCACTCTATATTGAATAAATGTTTTTAGTGTACAAAATATTTTATTTATTATATTCATCATTTCTAGTATATATGCAACCAATAATACTAGAATAATACTGATTCCAGCAGACTAGATCAGTAATCATTAAAAAAATTTAAAATTAATCCACAATTACATTGTTCTGAATATTGTCAAGTTTATCTTGATAGTTTAGCTAAAATTTCATTATGGACTATTATTATTTAAAAGATAAAAAATCAATGTTGATTCAACAAATGTTTTTAAAAATCAAACGAAGTATCAAGTGGTAAGTGCAATTAGTATTTTTGGTTGCATCTTACGACAGTAAGTAAGTAACCCACTATTGGATCATCCTGTAGTACTTTAAACCGAATAAAATCGAGTTGATTATTACTAAACACTTTATAACTACCCTACAAAAAATAACTCATCAAAGAACCTTTCAATTTTTTAATTTGGCAATTCATTTTTCAATAGTAAAATAATTCCAGGATACTTGACTACATTTACATGCTGTTTATGCAAAGTCAGTATTTACCTGAGCTATACTGCGTGTATTGTTGATACTGTGGATGGAAATTATGAATGGCATCGGTCATAATGTCCTTGGGATTCATTGTTTCCTGAAGCACAAATAATGTCACACTTAAACGAGTCCACGCTTGGAGCATTTAAACTTACTTTTAGGCTACTGGAAATACTTTGCATCGTGACTGATCGACCACGCGAATCAGTAACGCATCCTTGGGCATACACCCGATAGGGAAAAGCATACCTTAAAGCAACAGCGGCACAAAACATTTCAATGCAGATCAAGAAATTTTGATAACCAGCTGAAACAGTACCGGCTGACGTCCGAGTACCGTTACTATCAATAATCGGAGAGATCACATTGGCTTTTTCCAAAATGGCTAAACCAACCCCTGATAAATAAAAAATAATAAAAAAGAATTTCAATTAGCAATCAACTTGTTACCTTGCCAAAAGGACAAGAAAATCACAGACTTGACTGTACAAAACTTCAGAACGGGCTCAAACGGCGTCAGAAGGTCTCTAGTGGCAAAATAAAACAAAAACAGTCCGTACAGGGCAAGAGACACGGAAATGTTGTAGATAATTGTAATGTAAATATAACCGCCGTCTGGACTCCAATCGCCATCGCGATAATGTCCCATGCCTTGCAGGATTATTATAACGAAAGCCATTACTGGTTTTACTAAGCAAAATTGCAGAGTGGCTTGTTTGCAAAATCGGAGAAAACCGATCGTGTATGTTTTGCCGTTCAAACAACAGGTTCCGTAAAGGCAACTGGAGCGAATAGGCTTGCCCCGAATTTCCGACATGATGTTGCCTTCACCTCCCAAGTATTCATAGCAAAGCGACAGGAAATTGTATATTACGAAAGCTGAAACGAGAGAACACTGTAGCAAGAGAAGACGGATCACGTTTTTAGTTACCTTCATAACAGTCTCTCACGGTGAAAAAGTAGACGTAATAGCTCTCCGAGTTGAAGAACAAAAGACTGATCCATGAATACGTCGCGTAGATAGGTACTATAAATAATATTCTCACTATCCATCGCTGTTCTGTTGGATTAGTGTACCATCGCAAATGTTGATAAATCTGTAATTGTGTTTAAGTATGCAATTCAATCCCCTTAAATGATTGGTTATTCGTCATAATTGACTAAAAATAACAATAGGAAGAATATAAAAATCGAACAGCGTGACGTCAACTAATCAACAGAAACGCTCTATAATTTTTGCTCACAAAATCAATAGTTAAGCATGACTACTTTCTACAACAACACTACACATGAACGTGTTGTTTTAAATTTAAACAAAATTAAGCACTCTAAAACGTTTTTGAATATTATCTTCCTTATTTACCAAAGCGTAACCGTCAAGGGCATTGCCAATGACGAACCAAAAAAGCAAACCACCTCAAATGGAATAAACAAGCTTTCAGTTTTCTCCTACTTTGCAAGAGAAAATGATTTGGCGTAAAAAGAACCGTGCGAAAAAAGTATTCTATTCAACAAGATGTGTGATTAAATTCGATGAGTAATGATCTTTTTTTATTTAAATGACGAAGTTCTTTATGCACAAAGTTCAAAGTATTTGTTCAACGCAACAAGTTATACAATTTTCAAAATTTAATCATTTAATCGTTAATGATTGGAAATGTGTGTGATGTAAGTCAGTTTTCCCTTTTTTGTAGCCAAATTTCGTATTAGACAACATCCTACTTCTCAACGAACGCAGGAAATTTATGTCCGTTAACATAATCATTATAATGTGACTACTATTCCTACGAAAAATTACCAAAACTATGCACCGTTATTGGTGTTTTTAAAATCGTGTTGCGAATTGAATTTGGTATTTCAATCAAAAAGAAGACAAGACGCTTGTTAAGTAATTATGTGAAATCCATTAGCTTAATGTAAATATTTTGTTATACAACTTACTTGTGTACAAGTAACCAACAGAGCAGCCCATACAAATACTCCAGCAATGCCCTGAGCTAATTTAGTCTGAAGAAATATGGGTTCTGAAGGTGCCGAATGGACATGATCGGCTCCTGCAGAATTTGTCACTAAACTAGCTACTGAAGATATCATGGTGCTAGTGGTAGAAGTTGATGATGACATACTGAAAATAAAGAAATAAATGATAATAAACAAAGAATGATACAGCATTCAGCAGAAGCTGAAATCGTTCTTGGGTGTTTCTTGCTAACATTTTCATTTACATTTTTACTTCCTGTTTGTTAATTTGAAATACAGATCTACCTATTTACATCCTTCAATAAAATATCACTTGAAGAAATCTTAGCTGAAACAGCCTGAATTATATTTAAGAAATATTATTCTCATCAGTGTTTTCATATGTAAAGAGATTTTATGTTCATCGCTTATCTTTTGATATTTCCAGATGTAATTTCCGATAAGTACAAATGAACAAATTACTCTGAAAATGTTGCAATAAAGCATGTTCAAACAGAAAAGTGTTTTAAGCTTTTACTTTATTTATGTATATTTATGTATAAATATTAACCTGCTTTTTTAAAATAAAAATAAATAATAGGACCCAATCAAATTAGAATATTCAGTATCGAATTTACATGCGATTTATTCACAAGCATAAAATATTATGTCCTTGGCCCTCAAAAAATTACATTAACTTTCATTTCACTAATAATTTTATTTATAAATTCACTTAAATAAAAGAATACTACCGGCTTTTCACATTATTGAATAATAATATGTGCATACGATCATACGGGTACATGCGGCATTCAATTTATCACAATATTTAGGCACTGACCTCGCTTGTAATAAGTTATTGCTGCTATAAATAAAACTGAAAATAGTTATTGGACTTCATTAATTAAAAATAATGAATTACTACCTTTGTTCCAAAATAAATGTCCGATTTAGATATAATTTTTGATGTAAAATCGGACACTTATTTTGGAACAGAGATAGTATATAAGGCTGCAAGTATGATAACTGATAAGTGATAATGATAAACAATAGCAAATAATTTCAAATAAGCGACTTATTTAAATGAACCAATTACATAAACGTAAATGTACTGTAAATATTTACATGTTCAATGTTATCTTTCGTTCCTTTATCACTTTTTTGTTTATTTTTTAAATAATCATTCATTCTATCAAAGTATTTTATCTTGATTAATCTTAGCCGAATAATA
This sequence comes from Tribolium freemani, assembly GCA_939628115.1. Classification (NCBI taxonomy): domain Eukaryota; kingdom Metazoa; phylum Arthropoda; class Insecta; order Coleoptera; family Tenebrionidae; genus Tribolium; species Tribolium freemani. The sequence goes on along the minus strand of OW626785.1, from coordinate 7,964,310 downwards.
GAGGACCACAAGCCATTATTAATTGTTATTATAAAAAAATAAATAATTACTGGATGGTGATTATAAAATTTTCAAAATTAAGTGACATAGCTGTCAAGAATCTGTCAACAACAATGCATCATGTGACGTTATTAATTTTACTCAAAACGCTTCAGGAAAACCAGATTGAGAATTTCATTTACGTAAACAAAATGTCACAGGCTGAGAATTCGTAACCTGAGACATTTCAATGATGGTTTTTCTGAAGGATATGAAATTCGAGGTTACACCAATGGTCAACGATCTAATAACACTGTGAAAGGTGTGCCTTAACAAAATCTGAAGCGTTCACGTAATTCTTCCGCGTACGTATCCTAATTACAGCAAAAACGTTACAATCGTAAATACTTTATTGTTATCTATTTTGTCAAATTTTATCTTTTCTTAGTCATATCACGAATGATGAATTTCACCACCTGTGTTCAAAATAACGATTTTTTGAATAAATATGCGTGACACAATACAGGTTGCAAGGCTGATGATTTTATGTCGATTTAAAAGGTGTAATTACAGTGGCAAAGTTGGGCATATGGTTTACTTACCTGTACGAATTTCCAAACTGTCAAAAAAGAAAATCTTGATGTCTAACAAATTCTGAAGATTTTCAACAGTGTCTGTTTGATTCACGTTCAAATACACTATAACACCAACAACACGAACATTGTGTTATTAATCTAAGCCCTATAAAGGGCAATTTGCTTCAAATCACAATTAACCAACACACTGCATACAACAGATTCCGCCATATTTTGCGATGCGATGACCTCTTTTTTTGCGCATGCGTTACGCCACTCAAGTCAATACAAAGAAGGAAAATGGAAATTTTAAATTGTTTTTTCTTACACACCTATAAGGCTTTTCCAGGTGGGATATTTTCCTAAAAAAAAAAAAAACGTCAAAATCGCAAAAAACTGTCATCAATGTGTTTTTGACCCAGCAATCTTGAATAATAATGTCATGGTCATTTCGGTTTGTGGTGGTACTAGAAAGGGTTTCTGGTATCATTTTTAGACCCCATGGGAAGGTAAATGATTTTTGTTATTGTTTACAAGGTGGTTACAGTTTTGGAATGCTTTGGTAATTGTTAATTGAAGTTTTGTAAATCGATCGATATAGTCCACAGACTATACACGCAGGTATTGTTGGTTGAATATATTTCACATTTTTGAAAAAGAAATTAATGTATCAAGCAACTTAATACAATAAAAAGTTTCGTTGGAGTATGAACACTTTATTTTCAATTACAAAGACGTTTAAACTTAAATTTAAGTATCAAACATAAATTTCTAATTCTAGAAGAAAAAAAAACGGTAACTCAAACTGGGTGACACCTGAAGTACGCCTCCCACTGATTGGAATCTATGAACAAAAAATTAATATTTAAAACAATGAATCAAAACAAAAAACAAACAATAACTACGAAATCACCGTTAACACTACACTTTTTTGTATATCCCATTTCAGTTCATAGTAGAATTTTGCAACAACGCATTTGCATTTTTTTGGAGTGAAATGGAGCACAAATTGAGAGTTTCTGGTGGTTTTTCTTAGCTCAAAACGTGCCGCTAGAATTTAGTTTAACACAGAATTCTTCGCTTCTTCAGAAACTCTCAATTTGTGCTTTATTTTTCACTCCAAAAAATTCAATTGCGCTGTTGCAATTCTACAATGAACTGAAATGGGATATACTTTGTAGTTTCAACACACAGTGTAATTAATGGTGATTCCGTAATTATTGAAAGATTCGCGCTTCAAATATAAATTAATTTAAAATTGTCGAAAGCACTGTTTTTAACCACTAACATTATTTAAAAACGGAACTGTAAAAAAATGCGACACAAAAATTTTAACACACTCATTTATTAGAACAGTCACACTTTTTATTTTATTTATTCTATTTTAAAAGTATCACCTGTAGTAGTATCACAAAAAGTCACACATTCACATACTCAATTAGCACTAGCAACATTAACTGAAGATTTGTTTTATTTATTATCGTTGTTTCGATGTTGTACTTTAAAAAACACAAAAAACGTCGTTTGTATTAAAACCAACTATTTTTATAATTTCAATACCGAATTTAATTCTAAGACAAAATTCAATTATATTGTGTTAACCGAAGAACCCAATTTTAATTTTTGTTAAAATTTTTGTGCCTAGTAAAGTTCTTAAAACGTACAGATACACCATATTGTTTAGAAATCACCCACTACTGGAATCTTGAAGTATAAAACACAATCGATCATAATTCATTAAGTTGCTTGATTGCCTCCAAAGTTCACATTTTTCTCAGTGATGAATAATAATAATAATTCCATTTATCGATCACGTGTAATATAACAGACAAATTTCTTTCAAACTCCAAATTAGAGATATGTCGTTCGCGAACGATTCGTTCAAATTGAACTCGAATGAATGAAACTTTATTTCTCAATTGATTCGTTCACTAGTGATTCAGGGAGTCATACCACTCATAACAACAGTAATCAGTTTTCGAACATGTAGCGATACTGAACGTGTCAACGATGAACGAATCGGGATTCGAACATTTGAAGGTTCGAACGTCAATTACCTATGTAAAATTGGCTTTTTACTATGACTTAGTTGCAAAAAATGTAAAAACCACCCTAATTAGTATTGTCATAACTTTTTATAGGTATTACGGAACAATAATTTGCTTTTGCGATTATGCATATATGGTATAAAATCTCAACGTCTCCGGTATTCGCTGTTTATCCCATATGTATTATGTATTTGTCCTACATGATACAAACGTCCACTACTGGTAGGTGATACCCACGTGTTCGATTCTTTGAAGGTCCGATACGATGAAATGCGTTTGAGTCGAGTCATATCGGACGTGAACGATGAGTCAAGTGATTTGTTCGCGAACGAATCTTTAAGAACAAATCAGTGAGAACGAGTGAATCAAATGAATTGATTCATTTAAAAAAATCGAACTTCCCATCACTACTCCAAATCAATAACAGTTCCAATATCTTCTTTTCCACTTTTCTGGACAACCTTAGCCAAAACGAGAATTTTTGCTATGTCGGGCGCCCTTTTTTTGGGAAAAATAAGGCTATATTCCACGCGATTACAGCGCCATGTTTTTCGCCTCCTCAATCCGTAGTGAGAGTAAGTATCCCAATCCAAATTACGAAAGTTTCCTTCTTCTTACATGAAAGACTAAAGGTCTCGTTTTTGTTTAAGTCCATTGATTTCCAAATTAAAAAATCTTACTTGTGAATTAAGATCCCGTTTCGCTGACTAACAAAGGTTTTTAAAAGTTGTAACAATGAATGCAGTATTAAATTCCTTCAAGATAAAAAAAGTTCAACTGACGTTGAAGATCCAGGACCAGATTAATGGTTACACACATTCTGGCAAGAATCCACAAATTGTGAAACATTTATTTAAAAATCCAACGGTGACAAAAAAACGCATGTTTTCTCCGACACCAAACATAAAAAAACGTTGAAATCTCAATCCCATCGACAATCCTCCACCAAGAACAGGAAAATCCGAACGGATCCAAGATGTCATCGTTTTTTACATGGGTTCCCTTCGGTAAAAAAATCAACTTACTCCAAAACTCCCAATCTTCATGTTGAATTAGTATAAACACTACAGTTCAAACCACTTTTGTATTATTTGTTGTCCAATTCCATATGCAAAATAATTCAAGTTTACAAAAATAGAATCCTTGCAATTTGTTTTACCACATTTAAAACATTGCCAGCCTTGTTACTTGTTCAATAAAAAACAACTGCTACTTTTTTACACTTACCATACACCAAATTAAAAGTTAATCTGTTAGTTTACAGAATGGCTCATAAATTTTTAGCGTGTTATTTTGCAGTAACACGCCTACATTCTTCAGGTTTAGGAATCCTTGTCCAATGATGACCGAAACCTCTTGTGCGTCATTTGGCACAACTACCGCCTTGACACGAGCCTCAACTGAATCCACCTTCAATACAACTTCGGTTTCTCCCAAAATACGAACTAATCCTCCACCGTATGCTTGAATCTGATCGTCACAAGAATCCAGAAGTAGTTTCAAACTCTGTGATTTTTCTTCGGTTATTGTCACAGTAGTGCATCCGGTATCGATTAAAGAATCCAATTCCTGTCCATTAATCATACAAGTTTTAAAAAAACAACTCTGGAAGCCCGAACTGGACAAATGGGAGTATAACACTTTCTCCACCTTTCTTCTACAACTCCTCGCAACGTGGCCTCGATTCAAGCAAATAGAACACACTTTCGAAGCCAATGGAACCTTATTTTGCTTTTTGAAATCCTTCCGTCTGATGTACCTTTTATCAAGTCTTGAATGCACAGGACCTGGAGGTTTTGCATTTGGGGGCGACTTTACCGAACGTATCTCCTCAAAACTTGAATTTCCTTGATCTGGATAGTTAAACTCTTCTGACCTTCCATCCGCTTCAAACCCAAACATTTGTTCCTGAGAAGCGTTTCTTTCTTCATTAACCCCCTGAACATTAGGTACCTCCTCCGAATAGTACCAATTGGTCTCTGTGGGAACTCCAGAAGGTGCGTAATCGATGGAATACTCAGGCAGGACCATCAAGAATTGGGAATATAGCGTTTCAGGAGTAAGAAAATTTTGGGCTTTCGCCTGTATTTGAATCGCCTGGTTGTTCAGTCCGTCGATTAAACACGAAACTGCGTCCTCTCCTGTGATTTTACAAGCTTCAATCAGGTACATTTTGCTGAAGTAGTAGGTGGTCATGCTCTCATCAGCTTGCTTCAACCGTGTCACTAATCTCTTCAAAGTGGTCACAAAATCGGTATTGTCGGGAAATACCTTACAAATTAAAAGTTTCCATTCAGGCCATGTGTAGTCATAATTAGGCAAGCTGTTGTACCACGCTTTCACAGTCCCGGACATTTGAGACACCATATACTGGATCGTTGTCTTCTCATCCCAGTTGTTCTGGAACGACATCTCCTGGATTTTGTTGATCCACATGGACGTTGTAAACGTGTGCCGTCGCGGTTCCAGATAAAACTGCTTATCGAGTCTATCACTGGGTCCTTTTTTCTCAACAACACTTGGCGGTTCCACATAGAACGGTTTCTCAGGCCCTTTCTCGGGAGCACTTGGTGAGGGGGCTGGGACAGTACTACGTTTCATGAACTCCTCCAACATGGTCTCCAGACGCTCCAGTCGCTCCACCGTAGAGTCGGAAGTTTTGGTGTCCCGGGGCTGCGGTTTGGGCTCCTTCTGGTGGTAGACCTCGCTGTTTTTCTCATTTTTGCTCGACTTGTTCCCTGACTCGCCTTTCGAATAAAAGCTTGCCTTCTTGTCTCTGTGCGCGTGGTGCAGGTACGACTCTTCGTCTGAGTTTATGGAACTCAAGGAGTCGTCTTGATATTCAATGGCTCTTGCCTGCTCCCGGTTTCGCTCCCGCGGTTGTTCACTGAAGCGGTCGTAGTCGTAGGGCTGCAGATTGTGGTGGTGGTGCCTCCGACTCATTTTGGATCGCAAACAATCGTGTTATTACATAAAAAATAATTTTGTCACTCACACAACTACACATCAAATTGACATTTGTGTAATTGAGAATTAAATTTCAAAACTGCCAACCGCAAAACGAAAATTTACCATTATAATCAATTTTTATTTTGGGGCGTTATTGCAAAAATACGTCGAAGAGATTGAGGTGAATTAACAAAAACGGGCATGTGGGCTTATAATCAACAATTTTCTTTATCAGTAAACATTTTGTTCTTCACGAGAAAGTTAAATCAAATCAAGCAGTGTGACCAATATCAAAACGGAACGTCCCCACGTCAGAAATTTGATAATGGGGGCTGCTTGACATAATTAATTATTCATGTGTTTGTAGTTTTAGTAAAAATTGGTGCAGTTGATTGTTGTATTTGATTCCATAATTGAGACAATTAGGTGTGTAAATCACGTGGTTTGCGTGGTCATATCATTTGTGGTGCTTCAATTATCTCTACTCATCAGCAAACTTTTACTTACGTATTAACTAATTGCCAGTTTAATCTTAATCTGATGTGATTTATTATTTGGACCCAATTAGCAACAATGGCTCTTTTAAATTTAGGGGAGGATCCTTGGTATGATCATAAGTAAACAAGTAAATTTACTTTAAAAATTCTTATCTGCTAGGTTGGTTGAATATGAATCTTGTGAGAAATTGTACCGTGATATCATGGAACAGCTAATGCAGCGTCAGAAGCTTCCCAGAACCAGTGATAAGTTTTCCCACCTGTCTGCAACAATTCGCTTGAGACTAAAACAATACAATAACGAAGTTGGACAATTAAAGCAAAAATTAGACATAACAACCAGAAGTGACTCAATGTACAAATGCTAATTTTGATTTTGTCAAGACTATTTCCCATTTTGTAGCACTGCAGCTGAGTCTGAAAGAAGGACAAGACAGTTAGAAATATTACACTCAAATGCGATAAAGATGCAAAATTTGTTTGAAAATCAAGCGTCAAGTAAAGCGCAAGAGGATAGAAGGAGGCTTATGGGAGAAGCAGGGGCTTCTGTTTGGGGGGATAGTCACAGTAGTGATGAATTATCGAATTATTCAGTTGATCAGTTAAAGGCGGATCAGAAAAGAATGTTGGGAGGTAATCTGGTTAGAAATCATTGAGAAGTGTTTTAAAGTTCAATTTCAGAACAAGAACATGGACTCGATAATTTGGCCCAAATAATATCGCGACAGAAAAATATCGCTCATACGATTTCAAACGAAGTAGACTTACACAATGGTATGTTTATTTATCTTGTGTTTATTTTTATACACATTTTCATTCTAAAGAAAATTCAGTTTTCCATTTTGTTACTGAACAGCTGACTTTATTTTACAATTTTTCAGAAATATTGGATGATTTGGGGACCCAAATCGATCGAACCGACAACAGAGTAAGAACTGAAACGCAACACATTTCAGTGGTTGAAACCAAAGATAAAACTTGCGTTTATTGGGTTGTAATCATTTTATTATTTATAAGTATAATCGTGGTTGCAGCAATTTAACGCTTGAACAATTTTTTTACAATGTGATTTATATTTTATTAAACAAATAAACAAATACATATTCTAGGATGTATGAGTTTAGATTAAAACAGAATTTATACAACATAATTTAAGCTGACTTAAGTTTACTTTAGTTCATCTAAAAATGGTACGGTGCGCAGTTGGCCAACGGAAGCTATTGAGAGTTTACCTGAAGCAACCTTCTTGAGAGCCTAAAACAAAACACGTTACAACTACTTATTTTACATTTTATAAACTTACAGCATTAACATCTGCTGTTGTGACTGAATCAATCTCTGCAACCACCTGACTTGGCGATTTCGCTGATCCCAAAACAGCCGCCTGACTTCCGAGAAAATCAATAGCGTTTGAACCAGACTCATTTTTAATAAGAAGCGCCGCTTTCAATTGGTTCTTCCCTCTGTTAACATCCGCATCGGTCAAATTCCCAGCTTTTAACAATTTGACTGCGGCTTGAACAATTTTCCCAGCTGTGGCTTCAGGTGCTGCGATCAAGACACCAAAAATTCCAGCATCGCTGTAGCACGCATTAAACGTATTAAGGGCGTGTTTGGCATCGCCTTCACCACCCACAACTTTGCTCAAGGCTCCGTTGTCCACAGACCCCCATTTGACTTTGGGGCCTCCACCTAGGGCTTTCTGAAGGACTGAAATAGCAAGCGCTTCTTTGGAATTCTTCCATGCTGCGCCTTGACCGGCTATCGCAACGTATGCAAAATCGCCCCCTTTGTCAGACCTGATTTCGCCCCCTAAGTAAGGAGAGGCGTTGGTTGTACCTTCTCCACTTTCAAGGGCCAGTCCTTGGGCGTATTTAACAAGTTGTGAGTGGTCTACGCCCAAACCAACAACAGCAGCGCGCCCAGAAAGGAAATTACTGGCAACATAATGTTGGAGGGTCTCAGATGAAATGTTCCCTAAGTTGTATTTAGCACTGTAGAGGGAGTTTCCAAGACCACGACGGAACGCAGCTTTGTGCACCAAATCAATTGCTCTCAACTAAAAATTAACTTTAATTATTTATTTAACACACTTGAGGCAAATACTTGTGGTGGCCGAATCGCGAGTTCAAGCCTTTGGCGACCGACATTATCTGACACCTCCCACGGTTTGAAAACCTGCTGAGTGGCCACTTCTGTCAAGAACGGAAGCGTTTTCTCGACAGCTTTCCTGGTGCCTTCCAAAGTGTACGAAATTATTTCGCGATCAGAAGTGGCAATCAAACTGGCACCAGCTTGTTGGATGTTACGCGTGATGGCAAACTGTGAGGCGTTTTTCGTTGATAAGCCAGCGCAAATGCGAAGAGTGTGTGTCACGCCGGCATTTTCATGCGTCTCGTTGCGGGAACCGGCCCTAAACACGACAAATTAAGAAAAAATCGACCAGATCAGTGAAATAAACCTGAAGATGATGGAAATGCGGGAAATCGGGCATTCGTTTTCGGCCGAGGCCACGACCAAATTGTTCGGTAACGTGGTATTCTTAACTTCGTAGTCGTGGATGCCTCCGATGGGGGCTGGGGGGCAGCTGGCGTAGCCACGAGTCTGCAAAAATTGAGGTTTTTATGTAAAATAGAATGTAGCAGCGAGGGCAGTTTACATAACAGGTCAGGTAATTTTTTAAAGAGGGTTAAACGTACCGCTACGGCTCGAAGCAGGGGGACCTTTGTGATATTTGCAGCCATTGTAATTTGAGAGCAATTGGTTTAAATAAGAGTTTTTTTAAATATCTCTTATTGGAATTCGGTTCCCGACATGAGCGACCACAACTGTCAAATGCCAGTTACGTAATTAAACAAAAAAATCCCTAACTTTATTACAGATTTCTATCAAATAAACATCAGAGCCATCTACATTTACATCTAGTAACTAAACAGTATTTGAAATTAATAAAAATAAAAAAATTCGGTGTTTTTAGAAATGTTAAAATCACAAAGCACTTGTCTATTGAGAGTTTAAAAAACAATGAATAATTAAAAATGATTATTTAAATAACGGTGAGCACAAAGGCAAAAAAATACAGTCCTGAATAAATTCTGCATTGGAAGAGATAAAGATAAAGCAAGAAATGCGTCGAAAACTACATCAAAATACCGGGATAATAAATAATAATAAATGGGGTATCCAATACTCTAACGAAATAAGTCCAATTTTAGTAATTTTGAAAACAAATAGAAACGTATTCTTTAAAATCGTCTCTTTCAAACGCAATAACTGGCTTTGAAATAGATTGGTTTATCTAGATGTTATTAAACAATTTTGTTTATCCACAATCACATTATAATTGGAGTTTTATCCACACTTATGAAGCATATAAAAAGACCTATTATCCACTAGTGGAATGAAGTAACTTTATTTCACTAGTGTTTTAGTCGCATTCTATCCACTTAAGCACGGACTTAAGAATGTTAATTCTTGCGTGAATAAAATGCTTTCTAAAACACTTGTATAATAAATAACTATATAACACCGAAAATTTGTGAACTTTTGTTCAGTGCAATAATAATGAGATACGTCCAGACATCTTTTTTTCTCTTCAAGTCTACAAATTAATATTAAATGTAAAGTAATATTACGTGTTTTCCATAAATTTAAAGACAATATTTTTAAATGGGTTGTTTTTATTAAACGAAAATTTTACTAGAACGCTGACTTTAGTAAGTATACTTATTTACATTAAAAATAATTTATTTTCAAATTTAGAGCTTAGAAAGAACAGCACTTTTTTATCACAAGCTGCCGGACTGTAAGTTATGTAGAAGTAAGGTTTTAGAAAAAAAAAAGATGGACAAAACCTTAAACTAAAAACTAAAGAACATCTAATTTGAAAAAAACTTACATCCACGTCTTAGTCCTAATAAAATCAAAGAAATAAGTTCTGTACTACATTACTCCAATTCGCGTTTTATACCAACTTTTATTTATTTTAAAACAAAATATTACAATATTCTAACTACATTGTTGTATAATTTACGTTGTCCTTTAGTCATTAGCATTACCTAAAAACCATGTCACTCCAATATAAAACACATTTGCTAAATATCAGCAAAATTCGAACAATTGTAACTCAATACTTGTCAAATGGACATATAATATTTTGTTATAGTACTGAACATCCCAAATATGAGACAGAGTGTATATTTTACATTTTTTGTTTTTTTCTCATGTTTGTCGTGAAAATTTTAATCAGTTTTTCACAGTTTATTAAAACTTTGGTGTTCACCAACGTTCCTGTCTTTTGTTTTCAATCAGTAAACCAATTGAAATTAAATTAATTGGAAACGCTCAAAATGCCCTCATTTTTACTACATTTTCAAGTAGAGAAAATCGAGTGATTTTTTGTATTTCGTTACGCCTCCTAGTATTTAATTCTCCGTAATCGGAGCTTCAAGGAGAAGGCAAGGCATTAAAAGCCTCTAAATACTTGGAAAAGAAAAATAAATTTAATATAAGTTTACAGGAGAATAACTATCAGCAAAGTCATTCAATTAGTTCAATTCCGCGCCGACAAAACGCTACTAGTGCCTGGCGCCACTGTCACTTCTCCCGACTGGCCAGACGTGTCCCTTTGCGGGCTCTGAAACAAACCATCAACAAACTTTACCCAAATTCCACTCAACAAACCTTCACATGTATCTTGCTTTTTAGAACAGCCGCTCTCAAAATCAACATCCTAGTCCTCCTCTGGTACTCCTTCCCCATCAACAAACTCCTCTCAAACGTCGTACTTCTTTGGTCAACGTCCTTCGCAAACAAAATTTTATTATGCGAATCGATCCTGGCCTGAATCTGCCCATCCAAAATCAACTGCATCAGCTCATCCTCCAACGCTGGCACGGTTCTATTGAACGCAATGGCCATCTTATGCATATCCGCAGACAAGTACGGACTAAAATACTGGATCAGAGCGCGGTTTCGTATCTGTGTGTACAAAGTATTGATATGCGGAGCGATATACATGTCCAGGAGCAAGTTATCCTTAATCTCATCAAGCAACTTCAAACACGACGCGTATTTCGACTCATAAAATTTGAAAATAATGTCGCGTAATTGCGGTTCCAACTCCAGAAACAATTTAAACGAACTACTAAAAATCACGTTTTTTTGCAACTCGTGTCGGTCAAATGTTGCTAAAGCGCACAACCCGCCATACATTGCTACGTTATTAGGAGACAGTAGCTCGGGAAAATCACAATGGTCCAGATTGGCTTGCAGGAAGTGTTTGGCCGCAGATTTGTATTTTTTTGTGGCGAGTTCGGCCAAACCTGCGGCGCATTTCAGTTTGGTCACGATGACCTGGTTCGAGTCTTTCGTCTGGGCTTCAGTGAAGTCGGGAGTGCTTTCGGCTTTTGAAACGTAACTCAGGACATGCGACCAGTTTTGCAAATAAACCGAAACTTTGATAACGTTGAGGCACATGTTGACCACGTGTTTGCCGCTAGTGCAGTAGTCTCTAGCGCGCGAAAAACATTTGAGAGCGTTTGATAAATCGCCGCAGTCCAAATAGTGCTCCCCCAGGTCGTCATGACCTCGCCTAATGCTCTCTTTGATCGAGTTGGATTTGTAGCTCTTCAAGTCATTGTCCAGTTTTTCTAATTTAAGGGCAGCCTTCTTCGAGCGGGTTTCCATCCAGAGGTTGTCTATAACTGGGATATCTTGGGAGGTGGAAGTGGCGGCAACGTCTGGCACACTCATTTGTGTGGTCACTTCGGCCAACTTCTGGTGGAGGACTTGGTACAAGTTCACGTTGTAGGTGGTCATAACGTACGAAATGGCCATTTTTAGGGCTTCCAGACGCAGAGAGGGGCAATGGTCTATGATGAAAATCAGGCGGTAGAGCTTGGCCAAGCCCGAGTAGCTGTTGGCGTAGACTTCCAGATCAAGGGAGGGATTCTCAACAATGTAGCTTTCCTCCTCATTGTTGTCGTTGTCTTCGGGGGGAGCGTCCACTTGCATGGGCTCCACTGCGTTCTGTTGGGTTATTTTGACAAGTTTATGAAACTTAACTAAAGAAAAACATTACCAGTGCCACAATTGTCTGCATTTGGAGCGGCATTATTAATATTTCTCCCGTCAGTGTTTTATTTTTGCCTTCTTTCACATCGACATTTTCCGGCCTGGCGTTCGGCACGATTTTACAATAAATCATTTGAACTACATTTAAATTGACTACCAATTGGCAACCAAATTCCAATCGCCCATACCAATAGAGATGTTATTGTAATTGTCCCATATATACAATCGGCATGGCTGACTGTAATTTTCACTTTTTGATAAGAAAATTTTTTCATAATTTGTAGTTCCACTATCTCATTTAAATGAAGTGATTTGTGTAAGCGGAGACGTGCAAGTGACTTTAATTAAAATTAAAAATGAGTACGAAAGTTAAAACTGTTGAAAGAAATGGGACTTCGAAGAGTGCAGAAGTAAGATCGGTTTTTACTCGGGCAATAACATCGAACTCTGAATGGCCAGACAAGGTGAACTATCATATTTTAAAATTTTTACTTACTTATAGTTTACAGGATGAGTTTCTCGATGTGATTTACTGGGCGAGACAAGCAATAGGTCTAATCCTTGGTGTTGTGTGGGGCTTAATTCCACTGAAGGGATTTCTAGGTTTATTATTGTTAGTCTAAAAATTGCCGTCAGATTGTTTACTTAACTTGTTTGACTTTTAGATTTGTAATAGTTAATGCAGCCGTTATATACTTCTACTTTAGCAGTTTTCAATGTGTGGATGAGGAAGAGTATGGAGGCGCATGGGAGCTGACTAAGGAAGGTTTTATGACCTCATTTGCGGGTTTTCTGGTACTACGCAATTGTAATGTTTTATTTGCAATGATTGGGGCTTTTTTAGGTCACTTGGATCATAATCTACTCAGGTTTATACCACGATAGTGAACATTTATGAGGCGCGTGAGTCCAAATACATTTGTAACATTTTATGCAGAAACATCGCCCTTTGTTTTGTTACACCATCATCCTTATTGTTTTAAGGTAAAATAAAACGCTGTTTTCAATAATAAACTTTTATTGACAGTATAAAAAAGATTAATACAGGAATGGAAGCAAACTTCATATTACAATTTATTAAAAAATACATAACACACAATTAAAACAAGATAATAAAATATAAAAGGGACAGCACTTATAAAAGCTTACATAAATTATTGGGCATAATTTTATTTACAACCATGGAATACAATACTCGCAATTAAAATGCTAATTGGTGGAATGAGTCTCAATTTCAAATTAATTAATTTCGAATTGTCACTTTAAATGAGATCGAGTTTCAGTTTTGTAAATTACTGGCCAATGTGATGTACGTACTTGTGATTAAGACTGGGAATAGAAAGTAAATATAATTAAATTTTACGGTAAATACTATCACACAATGATAAAATAATTTTTTGAGCTGAATATTAAAATTAACACTTACGTAACACAGGAAGCACATAATCCTATGTAGAACTTGACTGAAACTAGTTAGGTTTCATTTTTCCAATAGATTGGTTTCAAAAAACCATTAATACTAGTAAGCTGATGTAATAAACTCGAAGTGGAAAACATTTGTGAGAGGTTTTATAATGTTATAGAAGTTACTCTAATTTTTGTTCTAAGGAAATATTTTTTGGGGACTAAAGTTAATTTAATCATCTACTTATGTGTGCATCTTGAGTTTCTCTACAATTATGATTGCTGTCTCTTCCCCTAGTAACTTCATTCGACGACACTCCCGGCTTATCAAACGTTGTCGCCTGAAAATTACAGTTTGAAAAAAAAGTTTGGAAAAATTTAAAACAGTAAAATAATGAAAAAGTACCTTATAACGTTGCAAAAACTTGCTATCAGCACGCTCAAAATTCTGTAAAATGCCTTCCAAACAAAAGCGATAAAAACAGGTGGGTGCAACATAAAACGGAAATTGAAAAAAAAGCAATAAATTAAGGTAAAAAACAAAGTGGAAACACTCACCACCACGCTTCAGTTTTATTTCTTTGGTGACGCGTTTGTCGAGTGACGATTCTGAACTGTCTAATGTTTCGGCTGAGTCAGGTGTATTACCTGTTGAGTTAATTGGAGAAGAACCGTCACTTAGAAGACTTAAATCGGCAGTTTTAGCTTCGGAATTAACCATAGACCATGGTCGGGGTTTGGGGGCCACTGAAGGCCCCTTCGATTTCAAATTTTTCAAAGAATCATGTTCGTCTGTAATTTAATAAAATTAATAAACTCACTTTTCTAACCATAAACTTCTTGGACCGTTCTATGAAAATTGAGATATTACCTATTCAAACTACATTTTTTTGCGTATTTTTTGCACACAACATTTAAAAAACATTATCTGTGTTTTAACCGACAGTATGTAAAGAACGTTCAAGGAGGCTGTATTATTTATTAGTGAGGAATTACCTGTTTCACCCAATGAGGTATGTTCCATAACAATGTTCTCTCCTGCGATACTGCCATCACTACTATCATGCGACATCAAGCTCTCCCCTGTAAACCTCCTCGATAGTGGCGATGCACTATCTGTGTTTTTCCGCCCAAAACCAGGCGAAAACTTCTCCAAATTGTCCGTCGACCTAGACCTCGGCGTTGGCGTCATCAAACCTCTCAACAACGGCGAATTTCTGCTCATTTTTGGAGTTTTGCGATCATCGCTCAAAATCGGTGACGCAAAGTCATGATTTGGACTTCCGTCAGCCTGGAATGAGTTACAATCGTCCGAAGTTGGGGTTACCGAGCCTGGACGGAAGAACGTGTCAAGGCCCTCAACCAAATCTTGCGACACGGGATCTGCCACGTCTGGCGGCTTCACAAGAGGACGCGTGGGGGCGCGGGTTTTAGCTCGACGCGGACGACCTAAGTAATGACAGTTATGGGCCTGTGAGACTTTTGGAAGCTTGGCAAACCTTTGACCAAGTGTTGGAGTTGGTGGGTTGCACTGGGAAGTTCTGTAACGGAATCATCTTCTTCGGAATTGCGACTGGAAGACGGTAAAAGACTAGGAATGTCGTCAGCTGAGAGGCCTTCGACACTGTCGACCACTGACTTTGGTCGGAGTTTTCGGCCGTGAAGGCTCTTTCGCTTAATGGATAGGTGGGGGGTTGCCTAAATTTTATTTCAGTTAAAATATGCAAACTGACTACGATCAGAGCAACTAAATAATTGCACAGCTCGTTCAAATAAATTTCTAATGAAAGTGAACTGTGACTAAGTTATGTTGGCAGTACCGAATTTTTGGTGTTGCCAGTTAATGTTGCCAACTTAACTGCAAAGTCTCAAGACACTTTGATCAGCCTAAATAACAAATTAATTCGATTAGTTTAATCCTGAATTAGCTTTTTGTAAACTGACTCCTAAATCAAAAAATATTAGGGGTCGGTTTATAGAAGCGTCATTAATTTAAACTGCAATTAAATGCCTGATTAACTGATCACATGACCTAAATAAACCAATCATATGCCTTAACAGGGCATGACTATAAACCGGCCCTACGAAAAATAAAGAGATAACAAGCAATGTGTGCAACTACCGTTGCGCTAAAGGATAAGGTTCTCATACTTTAGACCAAAAATTGGAAAACTTTTACAAACCTTATACTTAAGCACTGTGAAATTCGGGTGCATTATTACAATTATACTGAAGTCAAAAAAATCATGTATGAAACCCCAACTCAGTACTTACTAGATTTAAATATTCCAACATCTGCATGTGTAATAAAAATGTAATTAGAATGTATAAAAAAATGGGTAAGAAGCCGCAAATCGATTTGTAAGTTACACAAGCACTTACAAATCGATTACCAAATTAATAAATTAGAAAAAAGCTAACCAAAGGCGAATGATCCGACTGGTGACTACTATCAGTGATCGAGATGTCACTAGCACCATGCCTAGAGCTACCTGAGCTGCTCAATCTGGATCGTCTGGGGGGCGAATCAATCCGAATTGCACTAGCATCCCCTACTAGAATTTTATAACTCCTCATTAACGTCTCGTAAACCTCATCAGTAATTTGTTCAGAGAGCTGACCCGCCGTCAGCAAATTTAACTCCCTAAAAACCCAAAAGAATTATGAATCTGGAATGTTTTATAGGGATGAAATCATGTATACATGTGTGCCGCTCTCTAGAAAAGTGGGTGTGCCGCACACTTGTCACGTGTCAAACTTTGAGGTTATGTCACATTTGACGCAAGAAAATGGCAAATCCTACGCAAATAAAGCGGCAAGCCCCTAATATATTAGTCACAGGCACACCAGGGGTTGGGAAATCAACATTGTGCCAAAAATTGAGTGAAATCACCGGTTTACAATGGTTGGAAATATCGAAAATCGCGAAAGAGAACAACTGTCTTGAAGAATACGACAACGTTTATCAATGTCCAGTTTTGGACGAAGACAAGCTTTTGGACGGTCTGGAGGAAGTGATGTGTAAAGGTGGCAACATAGTTGATTACCATAGTTGTGAATTTTTCCCGGAACGGTGGTTTGATGTCGTCTTTGTGCTACGCACTGACAATACGACTTTGTATGATAGACTTGTTAGTAGGGGTTACACCGGCAAGAAACTAGAAGATAACATTGATTGTGAGATTTTTCAAGTGTTGTTAGATGAGGCTAAAGCATCCTACAATGTTAATATAGTGCATGAACTGAGTAATGTGACACCTCAAGAGTTAGAAGACAATGTGAATAGGATATGTTTGTGGCTCCAACAATGGTTTCAAGACAATCAACAATAAATCTTTTAACTCACCTCAGTCTATTCATTATATCAACACCTGCCTGCTGTTTAACACAAGTCATGACAAAATCTAAGGGAATTTGTTTCTTGTTCTTGCAGCTCTTTTTGATCTCTTGAACCACTTGTTCGTCGTGAAGGATGTAAGGGCATTGTTCCTTACAACATTTCAACATTTTGTCCGTTGTGACCTAAAAAATGCTCAATATTCAAGACTAATTTAAAACAAACATTTTCATTTAGAAACCAATGTCACAATCTTACCTAACATTTATGAGCGGTTATTTTGTTATGAAATTTTTTATTGTAAGTGAAGAGATAATTGATTTTATTCGATTTATGATTAATAAAAGGCACTAAAAGGACTTAATACTTTAACACCCTAAACATATATATAAAGTTTTTTTTTTCAATAATAATATGCAAAAAGCTAAAATAAACTAAGTCCAAGGGATAAATTAATGTTTAATGCATTGAAATTATAATGAATTTTTTTAAACAACTTAAATATATTTATTAAGTAAGAAGATTAATTGTCTTCCGGAAAATCTTCAGCATTTTGAACATAAGGAAGATTTCTGTAATCGACCTGATATTCCTCTGGTATCCATTTAAGCTGTATCATCAAGTTATCTTATTTTGCTTTACTGATGGGTTTGAGTTCACTTCTAAGTTAAAGGAGTGATTGAGGCAAATTTAAAGGCTTTCTTGGTTTTCTTCTTAAATTGACATTTAAAACTTTTTGTGAAATTTGTTTTAAAATATATTTTTCTATCTGCTTTTCTTAACCGAAACCAAACAGCTTCTGGTAATTTGTAATTAAATTGGCTTCAATCTTCACATTTTTTTTTTGCAACACAAGATGGTTACATTCAAATAAATGCAACTAAAGTCCCAAAAAGTCTTTTAATTTTACTGAATACACATTAGAAGAGGGATTTTTATATAAAAATTATCAGTCGTTACAGATGAAAATTATTTTTCAATAGTCATTATGTTTTATAAATAATTTGGACTTAATACTTTGTCGATCTAACATTGCGCTGGACATATAAAATTTTAACATCATTCTGTAATTTTTGTATATAATTCCGTTTGCAATAATTCATGCAATTGTTTCAAAAAAAGTGTGTTAAACGTTTACTTTTGATTATTATTAATTTTTTTGAAAAAAATTGACTTAGGCTGTTGTCGCTCTCAGGTGCAGAACTAGCTTTGTATCAAAGTATCAAAAAAAAAAAAAATTCAGTCAAACGCCTTACTTGCAAGTAATCACATATCGTGCTGTGTATGTCACAGGCTGCTTGTTGCAACTTGGTTTCAACCGGATGTCCGTCATCTCTATGTTTCGCAACTTCTTGCAACCTCACTAGCAACTGTTTTGAATTTTCTGCGTCTTGAATCACCCCAGATGCGTGATTTATATCATTATTTGACGTAATGGAATCAATGGCTGAATAACTCTTAACAGCCTCTTGTGTCTGGGTCACCAGACGTTCCAAAGCTTGTTGTTTGGAAGTCAAGAGGAAACCCGGTTGTAACGGGAACGTTTTCAGCGAATTTCGTCGCAAAGTCACATTTCTGTTCAACAGATCTTGAATTTTTTTCATAATGGCATCGGTTCGTTCGGCGTTAGCTTTCATGCATGGAGTCACATCGAAAATCGGGAAAGGGATGTAGTGCAAAGTTCGGTTGCTCTCTAGAGCGTAGGCGATGTCGTGATACCCTTGAAGCGTAATATTGTTCCGATCCAGAATAATCGTTTTGAGTTTGTTATTGATTTGGAGCGCTTTGGCGAGTAGGCGGGCCCCCGAATCGCCAATCAAATTTCCGCTTATATCGAGAGTTTCCAAAGATTTGTTATCGCCTAATGCGTTAAGGAGATTAAACATGTCAGAGCGGAGCCGACAGTCTGGAATTATCAACGACTGGAGAAGACATTCGTCGTCTTGGAGGATCTGGACGACTGCGTCCATAATGGTCGACATATGCTTTTTCATACTGCGTCCCATATGAAGGTGTCGCAAGGATTTATTTTTACTTATTGCTAAAACTACATTTGATAAATCACTGTCCATATCTGAAAAGCGTGATTTAGTAAAAATTGGAATCAGAAATTTAGTCTTACTATTATCGGATATATCTAGACTAGAGATGCATCGAACACCATGAACACATGATTCTAAAACGTGGGCACCCTGACTTCCTGATCCGTTATTACTTATATCTAAACACATTTCTTTGGTAAATTCATTACACGCCAATCCTAGCAGCAGGTTTCTGGTGATGCGGAAAAAACTGTGATTGAGTTGGAGTGTCACTTATAATTACTTACTTCAACGCCTCTTGTGGAAGCTTGCAGTGCGACATATTAAGATATTTAAGATTAAGTGTCGTGCTAAAAAACTGCTTGAAGGAAATTGGAGCTTCTTTGCTCTTTTTACTACTAAAGGGATTCTTAGAAATATTTAAATGAACTAGATTTGTTGTACAGCCACGAACTAGAGCACCAAACAACTAAAACTTTTGGTTAAAAGTGGCCCACAATCGTGACAAATACTTACATTTTCCAGTATTACATCTGTGCTTGATATATCAACATGCTGAAGTGCATTAGGATGGGATAAAAAGGTGTGTAAATTCTAAAACAAAGCCTCTATGGTTATGAAAAACAACGAAACAAATCCTTACGCTTATGTCATCCTTGAGACTATTGCCACTGAGGTTGAGATACGTGAGTGTACTCAATAAACTTGTGTTGGTGTTAAGAGCCGCCGCTAGATGGTTGACTCCCTTCGAACTGAGCCCACAATGAGCTAAATTTAAATGAACGAGTCCTTTATTGAGCCGAGAAATACAACCCGATAAATAATTAGCACCTAATAACAAACAATGAGTTCTAGAACCATCATTGTGGACAGCGCACACCTTTATCTTCAATGGTATTGTACGATAAATCTATAGTGTGGAGGGCAGTTGCTGGGTTCAACTTCAAAACGTTCGAAAACTTGTTTACGAAATCGGCCTTTAATCCCAAATTATCCAAATAGATTTCTTCCAAATTGAGAGATTTCCTCAAAACGTGCAAAATCCGGTCCATGTTGTCGTGGGACAACTTGACCTGATTTGCCCTTAGTTTCGTAAACCACGTATTGTATTCCAGTGCACTTATAATCGGAATCAAATCTCTGCAAACAATTTTTGAATGATTATCGCTTAAAAAATTACAACTGACTTTTGATCTAAATAATCGAAATCTTTAAGGCATAATTCTCGCGTGTTGAGGGACACGTAGATGTTATCGACATCCCAGGCAACTTCTTCCCGATAGGTCATGCCGTGAAAATCGCACATGCAAGCATATTGCGTTGAAAAGCCCCCACAAGGTCCCACTTCGCGTCTACTACTGGCAATCGCTTCTAAATCCCTCAACTGTTGTAATCTGGTGTTTGGAATTACGTCAATCTAGAAATTGTCCGTTGCGAATGGTGAATGCAAAAAACTATGCTAGTAAGTTACTTTTTTGATGATGTGTTGCAGTGGGACGGTCGGAAAAATGTTCCTTATAGCGTTGTTTAATGCCGATATCATATTGTCTACTTCTGCACTGCATGTCGAGTCGTCACCGGTTAAAAACGAGTAAACTTTGTCGTTTATCGTCAAACTTAACTGATTGCCTCGTTTGCTTTCCAACGCTTGTATTTCCAAGTAGTGGAAATGACAGTCGATCTTTAAAAATGTTGCAAAATGAAGAACATTCAAACACTCATCCTGTACTTACTTTCGTTGGCACTTTAGCTGTGAGCAGTAGAATTCGACATGGGGAAAATACCTAATCAAACAAAATATTCGTAAAAAATCAATTACAAAAAAGCGTTTTATTTATTACATTACTTTAGGAACGGAACCGAATCTAAAGACTTTAATATAAGTTTTTTTTTAAACTTGAAACACAACAAAATTTTGTTACAAAATTTACAAATAGAGGACGTTAAGTCATAAGTTGATAACACTGGATTTTTTCAGCTTTTTGATCAAGAAACAAATGCTTCGCCTGATTTCTAAAAAGTCAAAAAACGTAATTTTTTAATTTTTCGAAAGATTAAGCACGTTTTTGAACTTCAAATTCAGTTTATTTGTGAGATTTTACTAAACGGACCAAAAAAATCTCCAAACTACGTCAAAAAGTTTCAGGGTAAAAAGAACAAGTAAAAATAAAATTATTTACATTTAATAATTTTTAACACATACACAAGTATATTACAAAATTGCTTAACCTAAATCATTGTTCCTCATTAAGCTTACAAATATCCTCATATTGAACCCCTGACAAAGTGCGCCCCATTAACAATCCCGATGCGATTTTAATTTCAGCACAATATTTTTTCTCATCAATAGAAAGCAAAGTCGCTGTTTCGCCCCTATATGCCCCGTTCACAACTTTGACTAACTTTCCAATAGCTGGAATGACAGTCTCTAAATGTTCTTGGTCTAATTTTAATTTACGTCCACTATCAAACAATTTCACTATTGCCACATATTTGTTGTGCACTTCTCTGATGACACCTTTCTGTTTGTAATACTCGTCACCTAATGATTTGGTCATAACTTTAACCACTATATCTTCCGTAATCCAGTAATCCTTTCTGTTGGACTTTTCTTTCTTTATTTCTTCAATTTCTTTAATTTCATCCAACGCTGTCTTTTTCCGGTTTTCGGTTTTATTTTTCTTAATAGTGCTTTTTGAAGGTCCTTCGTCTAGCGAACGTTTTAACTGTGTGAAAATCACTGGTTTAACATCCTTTTTCTGTTGCGGTTCAAGCTTAAGATCTAACTTCAATTTTTCTTCTTCATTTTCTCTAATTAACTCCGTATAAATTGGATCATTCTTCGTTTGACCACGTTCCTGGGCTAACTCCACTTGTTTCTGCACAAATTCTAAAGTTCTCTCTTCATCATCCTTGTCCATTTTCAGCTTTTTATTCTTCTTTTCCTCGCGCGCTATCGTTTCAGGGTCACGATCAACGTATGTAATAAACCAACCTTTTTCGGTCTCATCAACCAAACATTTGCCAGTCCTTCCCAGCCACTTCACAAACCCGGTTAAAGTGACCCACCTTGTAGCATTCATGTGCAAGTGATTTCTATCCGAAATATATTCCTGATACACACGATTT
This sequence comes from Tribolium freemani, assembly GCA_939628115.1. NCBI lineage: Eukaryota > Metazoa > Arthropoda > Insecta > Coleoptera > Tenebrionidae > Tribolium > Tribolium freemani. The sequence continues at coordinate 7,942,275 of OW626785.1, read as the reverse complement.
GCATTCACACGTTTTGTGCCAAACTGTCGCCGCAAAATTTGCAAATATTCCTTGGCGAATTCGTAGGAAAAATCGTCAATAATCCGCTTGGAATTATCAGCAAACAGGAGAAGTTGTCGTTGATGAGACTCGGACATTGTGTGGCATTTAAAACCATTTTCGTCCCGGCATTGTTTCTGACACATTTGACAATACCATCGCAGTTTCTGAAGGCCTTTTGCCTTCATCTTGTTCGCGATGTACTTGGGGGTACCGAACTCAGCTCGCGGCATTTTGACGAGTGTGGGAAAACTTCAATCGCTAACACTAAACTTGTTATTTGTATTTGTGTAATCACTTAGTTGTAAGCCCACAAATTCACAAAATTTCCAAAAATTATTGAAAACAAGCCACCATGTCTAAGTGACAGTTAGGAGAATTAATGGGTGGGGGAACGTCAAAAATGTGGCGCCCCCAATTATGGGTCACATGAAGTAACAAATGGAGGGCAATTTAAAAAATAAACAAAACCACAAAATTTTAAATATCTGTACTATTTTTTCATTGCGTTTGATAATACATACAATAACAACGTTGTAACATTACCACTAAAAAATGTTGAAAAGTTGCCTATTTTGTCAAAGATAATGATCACCTAATCACATTTATATTTTTAGATACTGATTTAATCAAACAGTAACAAGGAAAACACGTAATTTGTTTACTATCGATAATGGGAAAGGAAAAAAAGGGATAAGAATCAAAAAAATTAAAAAGTATTATGTACTTACCAAAACCCTATTCTCAGTCTTATCTCCTTTTGTTTCCAAACGGACAACATTTTTGAAAAGAATCTTAACCTTGTTTCCTACAGATGATTTTATACTCTCTGCAAAAAAGCGTTGAATTGAATTTAAAACGGTATTGGCTATTTCTGTAGGTTTCTATTGGATCAATTTGTTAAACTTAATTTGAATAATTAAGCTGGGAGGTCAGTGGGTCAACTAATTCAAAAATTGCAATAAAAAGTCTAAAATGAGACAAAAATGGTGTATTAATATTCATATTTGTAATGCTCATTGGGTTCAACCACATTAGTGGGTTTTTCCGGCAAATTAATTCGTAATCTGACCGTGGAATATATGCAGAAAATTTGTTAAACATATTAATCATCAATATTGACACTCCCCTTTCAAGCTATTGTAAACATTGCTTTTTTTCAATTTTTTAAGGAATTGCTTCTTACCATTCAAGTCCTTAGTTAGTTGGGATCGAGTCGACATAATTTAAAAGCCTCAAACACGAGCACTTCATTTAAAAACCTTTATATTTGTCTTTTTACTAAATTGCCAAAATAAAAGGTTTTTTTAACTGTCACACCACTACTGTCACTGTCATTGTCATGTTATCGGGATTTTGGGTTATTTTGGGTGGTGTTAGTGGTTATTTTATTACCAATGCACTTGACAAAATTTGCGTTTTCCAGAGTGGCAATACTGAAAGTAATAGGTACAATTAATCGATTTCCGTTCATTTTTGCAATTTTTATAAATAAGAAAATCTTCTAAACGATATAAGGAATATTCTATACCCTATAGCAATTAATTGTTATAACAAAAACAATTTTTATAGAACAACTTTTTAAACTTGTTAGGGATTTTAGTTGTGTTGCCACAAATGAAAAATCAGAAAGTTACTAAACTGTTTTAATTCCGATGGAAAATCAGAAATTTTAAACGATCGCATTAAATGTGATAAGAAATGTCTTTGCTTGGCTTATTTACGACGGTTAGGACTAATATAAGATGTAAGTACTTTTCCAATTCAATATTAAGTTAAGTCGCCATAACCTCACATATTATTCAACATGTGAAAACAACTGTCATCCAAAATTTATAATCCTACCGTGATTTAATTAGTTATAATCGAAAACAATGAGTGCCGAATTGGGTGAAAACAGTTTCCCCAGCACAATTTCCAACTTGTTAAAAGCGGGCAACACAGTCCAAGCTGTGACTTTCTTCACTGACAACAAAAACAGTGAAGAGGTTCGTAACAATTCCTGGGACTTGGTGCCCATAGTTGCCCATTATTTAACCGACGAATGTGAAACTAACAACATTGAAGTGTTCAAATGTTGCCAAAAACTCATCACAGTGATCGCAGAAAACTCAAAGCCTGAGGAAGTGTTGTTGCAATTTATCGAAGAATTGGAAACGGCAGAGGATGATACCAAGTTTTTAATGTTGCTGAAACCGTTGGAAGTGGTGTTGTTGAGGGTTCCAGATAAGAGAATTACATCTCTGGGGTGGTGTTTCAACGCTATTGTGGATTACTTGAGGAAACTTGAAGTTCCAGAAGACTTGAATTTGGTGGGCGAGGAACGGCTGCTTTTAGACACTAATGAAATCGTCAACCGTATTGTTTATTTGTATAACGAATTGTTAAGTTTCTGTGAAACGTTTGCAAAGGAGTTGAGGGGTGTAACTTCAAGTCAGAATATTGTCGAAAGGAAGCAAGTTGTTGCGAGATTTTTTGTGGAGTTGCTTGGGAGTCCTTTGGCATTTATAGATATGGTCATTTATAAAAACACTAAATCAAAGGCAAGACTGCTAGCTGAGGAATTAATCACCGCGTTTTGCTACTTAAACTTAGACCCTTATAAATTCTTAGAAATGTACAATGATAGCGATTTAGTCAAGCCAAGCGATTTATCTTTAGGTGTGTTTTACTATTTAATCTTATCGGAGGAAATTTGTCACAACTATCTCCCGAAAGTATACAATCCTGCCTACATCTTAAATTACTCGTTAACTTTCGTTAATAGTCTCTTGTCACAAGACGGCCAGTTTGTTATCGAAAAAGGAATAGATTTAGCAGCAGCATTGTTGAATAACGTAGATCAGCTCGAACTTCCATACGTGTTACTAGACTCAGAAAATTATAGCAAATTTTGTAAAATTCTCTCAAATGTGATTGTCCACAACGAATGTGTGGAGCTTCGCAAGAAGGGCTTACAAGTCTTGCACACCTTTTTGTGGTCATTTGAACATCAAGGACGTTACTTGCTAGTCAAAAATTTAATCCGTAACATTACACACAGCGGCTTGAAAGGAAATCTCATAACAACTTACAAAGAAATGATTACACATGAAATTAAAACTAGTGGCATAAAAAACTTGCCCCCATATTACATCACTCACAAGCTTTGCAACATTTTGGATGAGTTTACCTTTCTGAAACAGAAGGAGGAAACAGATCTTGTGGATGAATCCGATCGTATCATCGCTAGTTTAAATTTCCTCCGTTATTTGGTCTTAGTTGATGTATCAGGGGATATGGGCATTGATTCGTATTTAGAGACACTAGAAATTGGTTATTTTAAATTTCTAAGGACTGGGATTAACATGTCACAGGAACATTACCGTTTGAGGATTAAGGAAGTGGCTGAAGAGGGTACAAATGTCGGAAAGAAAGATTGTAAAGTTTCAGTGACAGTCTCTGGGAAGGATCTGATCGAGATGCCAACCGAAACGAAGATTGAAGTCATGCAGATGTCTTTAACCACCTTAGATGTTATTGATAGTATACTGAGTCGAGTAATAGAGTGTATTAAAATTAAAAAACCAAATGTGTAGTCTTAAGTTACGAAATAAAGGCGATATCTCTCTTAACAGGTGTTCCTTTCACTTATTGAAAACTAATTGCTAACGCAATACAATTTTTACTTTGAAATACTGGCCACTGGTAATCAATTAAATTTAACATTTTAACTTGCTAATGGTTTTTAGATACTTAGCGCTTTATCAGTGGCATTAAGTTACTTTTCTTCGTAATTCACTTTATTAATATACCTTTGACTTAGAATCTTGCTAATGAAAATAATAAGTTTTCAACCAAGTTGGTGCTTAAATATAGTCATTTTTTGGCGTTAAAATAAAGCAACTTTAAGTTTTCAACAGCAAGTCTTGACATTTTTATGCAAGGAATCATTTAAAATCAATGATTTCAACAAAATTGGTGATCGAATAGTCTTTTTCAGGCGGTTTAAAGCGATTTTATCTTTGTAACATCGAGTTTTGTCGTTTTTAAGGAAGGAATCATCTAAAATCAAGTGTTACTTAAATAGTCGTTTTTCGCGTCAGAATAATGCGTCTGTAAGTTTTCAACGACGATATATTTACATTTTTGAGCATCATAAAAAATCAAATAATTAAAAAAGGCTGTTGATCTAATCGTGATTTTTAGATTGTATTAAGCGATTTTAGCGTTTCTACAGGGTGTTCCAAGTTTTATGGCCGAGGCAAAAATTAATGTTTCTAGTCGAGTAAAAAAATAAATTAGTAGCCTAAACGATAGAGCATTATTGACGCTACCATTTGATACTTTGATATTGTTAGAAACGAATCAAAGACACTTTTAACTGTAACACTTTTACTGATAAAATTGCTCGAAATAATAAACATCAACAATAGCGGCAACTTCCCCGAGCGTCTCATCACGATCCGACCGGCAGCGGCTATTAACACTTACATAACATCCCTTACTGTGTCGTATCACCAAAAAATGCATAATCTGAATAATAATTAGTTCTAGACTTTACGAACATTGTTTCCTACTAAATGAGTCACATCATTATCCAACATTATTATCTAATTCAACCTTGTTTTCAAAATAATACAACAAATTAACAAATTTTTAATTCTTATTAATTTCCAATATCTAACAATATAGTGCAAATTTTTTTAAGTTATTGCTGTGAGACATTAAAAATCAATTTTGTGAATTTTTTTATAAGTTGTTGGCGTATTTTCTTTCTATATGATAAAATTCCTTTAATTTTTAGGACCGTAGCTGCTAAAATAGAATGATGCTAAAGTTGATAGATTTTGAGTAATTAACATTTTAATATTAGAGATCTAAAAGCTCGAATAATTTATGGCGGGGTTTGTGGTATTGTGGTAATCAGGTCAGAATTCCTTGACCGCTTTACCCCGGAATTGAATTGAATTGAGAATTCTATTGTCAAGGAATTCTGACCTGATCACCAATTACCACTAAGCCATAAATTATTATCGAAGTATTTGGATCTTCAATATTAGAACGTTAGTTATTCAAAAGCTATCAATTTTCGCATAATTCTATTTTAGCAATTACGGCTCTAAAAATTAAAGGAATTTTACCATATAGAAAATACGCCAATAACTTAAACTAAATTTTTACCAAAATTGGTTTTTAATGTCACACCAATACCTTAATAATAGTATATTATGATACGAGTTTTATAAGACGCATTTTGTCGCACCCACGGAATTGGGTGCACATAATGGAGTAAGTGCGACAAAATGCCTTATAAACGAGATATCATACACTATTTTTTCTACTTTGCACCTTTTTTAACAAAAAAAAATCAATTTCGAAATTTAGGGAATTTTGTGGCAGTTGACAGCATTTGCGTGGATCATGAAATTAAATGAATAATTTGGATCGTCATTAGTTTATTCGTAAAATGTATTCTGAAAGTGTCCAAGACGTTTTGCAATTTATCTGCCCCTCAACGAATACGGGCTTTTGTGGCAAATATTTATTTAAAAAAATAATTCGATAAAATGCGACGTTGGCGTTTTTATAGTTTTGAAACAGCTAATACAGTGTTTTCACTTGGATAACGACCAGCTGTAAAGTTGTTAGGTTGGTACTCCGTGCCTAGTTTTTTTAAGTGTTCCGGTTGGCAGTACTAATTCATTGTCAAAATTGGCACAAGCGCAGTAAGAAAAATTGTAATTTCACATGGAAATTTAAAAATGAGCAGCCAAAAGTCTACAAAGAAGTGTGCAAGACTAAATATTGATGTAACACAGGCAATTATAAAATGCCATGCAGAAATCAAGCAACTTTGCCAGCCGTTTCGGAGTAAACATTGGAGACGAAAGTAAAAAACTTTTTCTCGGTAATTTTCCACACATTTTCCCTTTTTTACCTACTACACCTGCCCGTTACCTAACCCGTGACCTAACTCTTGTTAATTCCTTTTCACCCGCCTGTGCTCAAGACCCCAATTCGAAAAATTTTAACGCAATATAAATTTTTATTAAAACAAAGTCTTAGTCTTGATACCCTGTGTTTAGACCAGTTTCATAACTTCACAAATTTAATTTAAGTGAATAATTAACAGATTTTAAAAACTTTTAGAGCTTCTAACCTATATTTGTGGACTCTGTCAATTCTGACAAATTTCTCACTAGAAATTACCAGAAACAATAGCGCTCGACTAAAGACCGAGTTACATAAGCCAAATATAAAGAACTTACACTAGAACGTGGTTTTTATGACTTTAGTTATTTATTTAACGAGTTTTTTGAGTGTAAATCGGGTTTTTATTTCACGAGTGGATTTTTAAACGTCGAGTGTTAACGAGACGTTTACCATCCACGAGGTGAATTAAATGAACTGATTTACACGAAAACGAGTTGGATACAACATTTTATTCTTCGAATTAGACTCAACAAGGCTTAAAATTGCTTTAAATCTGCTAAAAATAATCTGACGTTTCGTATTGACAGTTGTCAAAACTTCCTTACACAGGAGAAAAATCGTAAATTTTGACAGTGTCGAAGAATAAAACAAATTATGCTGATAGTTGAGTAACTTACAGGCACAAAAACAAACAGTAAATAAAAAATAAATAAAAGCAAGTAAATAAATAGTTTTGCAGTCGAGTAATTTTATAGTGCTGTTTTTTTTTCTTTTCTAATGTCTCTGATTTATTTGTGAGTTCATAATTCGTGCTATAGTCACTTTCAAAAATTTAACGACTAGAATCCATAACATGACAATCAATCTCTTCTTCTTCTAACAATTCTCTCAAAATTTCTTCTTGCGGACTCTGAAGTTTTGTTTTTTTATATAATTTTTCTTTTTAACAAATACTGTTTTAAATGTCACGTAACGTTTCTGGAATCATCCAGAATACTCTGATGCTTAAATCGGCGTTTTTGGTGTGACTTTAGGCTTTCGATAACAAGTTTTTTTATTTTGTAGCCAGGAATCAAAAAATTAAATTATTAAAAAAATGAACTGTTGATTTAATCGTTGTTTTCGGCTAGTGTAAAGGAATATGTTAACTTTTCTAAAGCGTGCTTTGGCGTTTTTAAGGAAGGAGAATCGTCTAAAATCAACTGATTCCGACATAAGTGATGCATAATTTGTAGTTTTTGGAGCCAAAATAAGGTGACTTCAGATTTTTGACAGCGAGTTTTCAGTTTTGATATTTTTGAGCAAGGAAACGCTCAAAATCGACTAATTTCAAAAAAACTGATGATTTTATCGTCATATTCGGTCAGTTTAAATTTTTGATTTAAGGACTTTTTCTCGGACAATTCCTTGGGTAGTATGAATAAAATGTAGCAAAAGCTTTTACTATAGCTTTATCTCTTTCTCTCTCATAAAATATAAATTACGTCTATCTTTTACTATTACAAGTAAAAGCATTAACTTCTATTTATTCATACGGCCCCTTGCCTTTTCCTTGTTGCTAGTTATTTTAACAAAATGAAAAATGTTTTATTAGATACGTACGCTGCTTGGACGGCATGTAGGAAATGCTCTTCGCAGTCGTCGAGCACGAGTCAAACCGACTGCTACGAAGACGACATCAAAGAAAAAATTCTTGCCGCTTCCTTGCCCTTCGTAATCGAATTGGGATGGTCTCGAAATGCGCTGGGTGCAGGCGCCCAAGCTGTGGGCTACCCAGGAGTCACCCATGGGCTTTTTCCTCGTGGAGGTGCCGACCTAGTCCTCTATTTCCAAAGAACATCGAACTTAAAGCTAGTGGAAATCCTCAAAGAGGTATTTCCCCCAGCGCCTTTTTTTAAGCATCAGGTTGCAGTTGATTTTAGATGGAAACCAAACAACGCGAATCGCCGATGCCTCCAGCCGTTTTCGTCGAAAAAGCGCTCCAAAGCCGCCTCAAGATGATTATTCCCTACCTCAGCCGGTGGCCACAGGCGATAGCCATAATGTCGCTACCGCCAAATGTCCCTAACACTTTGGCGACTATTTTGACTGCGGTCGATGATATTTGTTACTACGCCGGTGATCGGTCGGTAGATGTAATGATAATTAGTTTAAAGTTATTTCTCGATGCTTCCTAACGACGATTCGTCTTAGTTCAACTGGTATGCCAGAAGATTAGGTGTGGCTGGGGTGTATAAAGCGACTGAACTGTACCTGATTCAAGACACTTCGCCTGAGTATGAAGCTACGTGGAAGTTCCTGAATAGGAGGTTGGCTGAGGCGGTGCAAATTCACGAAACTTTGTGCAAAATGGATTTGGGAAGTGCGGGCCCTAAGGATGCAGTCACGTCAGCTTTTGTAACGGTGGGTCGGTGGGATATTTTTAATTGTTTATTTAATTTTGTGATTGCAGGCGAGAAATATTCTAGGATTGAACTGGAGTAGATAGTATTTCAAATTTAGCTAAGTAATTAATTGTTCCAATTACTCTTGTTGGTGTCTGTGAAGTAGTTTTATATAAAAATTACAACTTCAAGTTATTTGCTGTTTTATTTATATTTATTACAAATTTAAATATCTTAGTTTACTCTATAACAAATATTTTGACTCAGTATCATGTATTTTCAGTTCACGTATTACTCCGTGATTCGCAAAATACCAAAATAGAATTATGTTTTACAAAACTATATGTAACATGTATTTTCCCTCGAAATAGATTTGGAAAGGATATTGGCGAATCATTTGGGTAATAGGAATAACGATTATAAATTTTTGTTCAGTCAAATAAAAAATCTCAAACAAACCTAATCATTATTTAACACGATAATAACTAAAATACACTTCTGTACAAGATAATTTATACACAAACGGTTCAAAATTTAAAAAAATAGTACAAATCTTAAACGTTTAACATGTTCCCAGTTTAATTCATTTTTTATTTACCAAGCAATAGTTTTCTCAAACTACCCGACAATTTATCAAGAAGGTGATTCATTCTTTAATCCTGATAACTTCAGGTTATCAACATTTAATTAATGTTGCACAACACTGAATAAACTGAAATAGTTTTATCAAATTGATTAAAATATTGACAGCACCAAAATTGTTACATCAAAACTATTGCATATGTAAAATAAGCTTTTAATAGTAACGGACACTCAAAATATACAATTGTGGCGATAGAAATATCCTGAGGTTTACTTTTCATAATAATTGTTCAATGTTTGATTGAACTTGGACATTTGTTAATGTCCTTATAACAGTTCTAAACATTGTACGTTTAAATAGACTACTCTAAACCTCTGATGTTTTGTTCACAACGCAAGAATATAAAAGTAAATTATATTCTTAAACACGTCATAAAACCACGAAGGTTTTTTTTCCAAAAAATTTGGAAGACTAATGTCCAAGGGTTCAGAAGAACACTCATTTTTAAATTTATTTTTTTGCTGTTTATTTTAATCCATTATCTGACTAAGCAGTCAACTAATTAGTAATTAGTCATAAGGTCAAATGAGTTCTGCTGTATAATTAAAACACACATTCACCTGTTTTTAATATTAACGGAATTAATTTTTCCAACTGTTACTTTGCTAATATTCTCAAAAAAAAAAAAAATTTGCCCTCTGATGACAAAATGATAAGTATGTAATTACGATGAAAAATATCTTTACACATTAGTAATCAAATTCTAGATATACTTTACACAAATTAGATAGACTACTTTTTTCAAGTGTGTTCTTAAAAATAATTATTGAGAAACCTGAGTATCTTTGTTATTTTCTGGGAAACAGGTAATTAAATTGTTTTTCTCTGATGCTAAATATTGGAAATCTTTTGAACCACTTGTACATGTTTATAAACAGACATCTACAACTATTTTTAAATAGATTCTTCTTTATTCACAGGACTAGCCAGACCGTAAAAAATGTACTACAACCTCAGTCCGAAAATGATTTGAAAACACTAAAATTAGTGGACATAAAAAATTGAGGAAAAATAATTTTGTTTGAAACTTTATGACCTTTTTTCCAAATGTGGTGATGTGGATGAAAATTGTATTGTTTATCAAATAAAACTCGGCCATAGTAGTATTATACCTATAAAAATGTCATTATAAAATGCACTTGATAAGTAATTTATTTCTACATAACTAAAAACTGGTTGGATTTATTCAACATTTGAGCGGACGGAGCAATTACGAAATAAATAGAAGAAAGCCGCTCAGCGGTTCAAAACCAAGAAAACTAAAAGCTTGGAAAACAACTGAATAAAACCCAACATTACACAATAAGTACAACTGCACCGAATTAAAAATACGGTTTTTCCAACAAATAGCCATGAAGCACAGTGGGCAAAGGCAATTTCGGTATATCATTCATATTAGTATATTGCCTTATAACAAACTTGCACAAATGTTTGAGAGACCTCACTTCTTCATACCTCGAAATTGGTTTAGTCAGTCTAACAGGAAACTCGTAAGCTTGTTCACCCCTTCGCGAGTAGCAATAAATTCCGTTTTCGGACGTTTTCATCGCATCTTGAATCAACTCGGTCACAGTTGTAAATCCCTCAGCATAGGTACCGCACAGGTTGTACCTTCCTCGACTATACTCAATCCTAGCATGCATTGTCTTTCCCACACTGCGAAAACTAATACTAAACAAATAATTGGTTGACCCCGAATCGCGGACTAGAAACGTGCCATCGGGCTTAAACTGCAACTTCTCCTCAGCTTCGGCGGTCGGCATGGGCCCCCAGTACCAGTAACAGTTTGAAAGACTTATAATTTCGTCAGTGGGTATTCGGTGGGTGCGCATTTCCACCGGGGGCACATCAACTTCGGGCCCCTCCACGGCCCGCACACGCACGGGGATCGGCGGCGGCGTGGAGCCCCCCAAAAGTGCACAGTTTGAATGTTCGTAGATTTCGGCAACGGGAATTGTGGCTTCTGGAATTCTTGAAGTGCAGGGGGCCTCACTAACGGTCACTGGACGTTTCGGGGTTGCATTTTCCTGAGAAAACATGCAGCTTTTCACTCGGGTGTGCATCTTCTTGAGGCTTCTCCGAAAACTGCTCCTGTGGGACTTCGACTCGGACGGCTCGAATCCCTGTTTTGTGTACACATCGGAGTCAAAGTCTGATCGCTCCTGGAAGCGGTTTTTTAGCTTCAGGAAGCGGTGCAGCCAATTTTTGGCCTTATTCTTATTGCTCCCTTGTCGTTCCATGACTTGGTTAATCAAGACACTACTTTAATGGGAATTGGGTAAACCGCGTTCACAAAGATCACCCATTGTTGAAATGTATGAAACTACGCCAGGGAACGACTGATAGTAGCACTTTTTTTGTTATCATTTATCACGATTATTGCAAATTATCAACTGTCAAAACCACGTCAAAACGCTGTCAAACAGGAACCTTGACCACTTCCAGTCAATCAATCCCGAATTAAATAATTATTACAGCCGGGACAACCACCAGAGAGTGAGTCTCACATTTCAAGGAAACACTCGTTTTAACTAGAACGGTTGCGTTTTTTATGAGTGACAAACAATGACTTTAGAATCTGACAGTTGTGTCAAAATTTACCGTAACCCGATCCACAAGTTTCAGTCAACAATGAAAGAAAAATACCGAAAGAATTTGATTTGGATTAAAACCTAAGTTTTTCCAAACAATGTGAGCCAGTTTTAAGGTGAACAATCACGAATTAGATGCCCTTTTAACCCCCTTTACGCCATGGAAGTTCAGGCTGCAAATCACGTTAAAAACAGAGAATGGACCCAGGCATTAGAAATTTACAATAAATTATTACAAAAGCAGGAAAACGGTGAAGAGCAGCTCATTTCTTATTGTTTGGACCGCTCCGAGTGTCTCTACCAACTGGGCCACCATGAAAGGGTCATAAACGATTGCAAACACATTTTGAAGTCTTTCAGTGGCAAATACAACAGCACAAATGAACCTCGAACAAGAATCCAGCTAATTCGTTCCTTATTCGCGGTAAATCGTCTTTCAGGTGGGCATCAGAGTGTGCCTTTGCCCGTCTTTCTCACCCCAAATTTGCCTTTCAGAAGCAGAAATGGTGATCAAAGACTGGTTAATGATTGTCAAACAACTGAACGAAATTGGAGATGAAAGAATCTCGTTAGAAAACGCACTGGAACGTTTCTTTACTCTGAATTCAAAGCAAAGTCTCGAACCCTGGCTGAGTAACTTACACAAAAGTTTTATCAAAAGTCAGTCGCTAAAGAAAGCGGAGAAAAGTCAGGCAATTTTTTGCATTTATTGCAACCTTTCGTTTAAAGATCGGGCTGAACTGACGGCTCATTGCTTGACTCAGGAGCATGAAACTATGATTATGTCAGATGAGGGGCACGATTGGTACTGGAGGGCCCCTCCAAGGGGCTTTAAATCGGATGCTTACACCCTTTGCGAAAATTGGAGGGAGTTGGGGACTTGTCGGTTTGGGCTTCAGTGTGTTGAAGCACATGGAGAAGGTGAACTTTACGAGTGGAAGGAACGGTTTCAGTATCGGGAGATGAAAATGTTGAGGGCGAAAGAAAAACAACTCTATGGTAAGTTGTTTCGTTATAAGTTATAACTAGATACCGGATTTTTAGGAAGTTAATTAATTGTTGAACCTAAATATTGTTCTAAATTTGGTGTTGTAAAATTAGTTTATTTTTCTGTCAAAAATTTTAAGTTCATTTTCTAGGTTGAGATACCTAGAAAATTAACTCACTCTGTAGGGAAATCATGGATACGAGGGCAGGCATCTCTACATTATCAATATTTTTATTTTCAGTAGATTTTTATATCCAGATTTTTTTGTACAGTTGTCACTAACTAATTTGTCCACAACCCCTGGAGTACTTTTTACGAAAATTTACACTTTATTCACGAGTTCAATAGCTTGAACAAGTGACAGACCTACTATTTCTAATTTTGTTATATTAAAATTTTAAAGTGTGAAAGTAAGTCATTTTCCAAAGTGGCTTAACTAAAATAATGCTGTGCTATTGTAAGGACTCGTGAATCTTCAGAATTAAAAGACCTTAAAAAATAATAATTTTAAAAACTAACAATGTAAAGTAAAAAGCTGAAATAAAAAAAATACTAAAAAATAAAGAGATTCGAATTCTAAAGAACTAAGCTACTGAAATACTGAGAAACTGAAAAGACTGTAGGACTTTACAAAAGAAACACTAATACTTTGAAACATTACATTTTGAAAAAAAAACAGTTCACTAAGAGACTGAAAAGCTAAAAAACTTAAAAACTGAAATACAAAAAAACTAAAAGACAGTGAGATTAAAATTCTGTAGATCTAATTGACTTACCTATGTTAGTCATAAATTAAAACACTATAGAAATGCAAAGTAAGAACATTAAGAAATTGTAAAACTGCAATAATTATAAAGTGAAACCACGAAAAATTGAAAAATTTAGGAAATGAATAATATGAAATATGGGGAAATTAAGCTGAAATAATGAGAAACTTAAAAACTGTGATTGAAATACTAGAAACTGTGAGATTGAAAGACTGGAAGCATAAAAAACACAAAGTCTTAAGTCTTTAGAACTAAAAAACTATTAAATTGAAAAATCAGATGTATTGTTTTTTAACTAAATACAAAAAATATCCTATTTTAAATTAGGAAGGTTAAAAACAACTTTAGAATGTTTAAAACACATTTAGGAAACAACAAATCAATAGGAATTTCGAAAAAATAAAAAGAGTGTCAAATATTTACATTTTTAACGAAACAAATTTATTCCAAGTTGCAACAAAAGCCCTTAAAAATTGGGGGTAAAGGAAATTTCCTAAGATCCGATCTCTAGTTATAATTACCACAAATCAATTATATTTTTTAGGCAAGTCTTACACGGAGAATCTCCTCGAAAAGTGGGTGCAAATTCCAAATAGTAATGCCGTCATGTCCGAAAAAATCGACAGTGTTGAAGACGCGTGTTCTTGCCCGCTTTCAGCGACTGTTTCCTCCAAAAACAGCAATTATTCGTGGAAATTTACAATGAAAACCAACAAGCCTCTGAAAGCGGTGGCCCTCCTGCAAGACACGCACCGCAACCACTTCAACTTAGCCCAAATCGTCATAGGAAACGTGGAACAAGACATCAAAAATAACCAAGAATTTTTACCAAACGTACAGGGGGCCGAGTACCACATTGTTGTAGCTTTCCAAACAACAATTTTCGGCACTTTTCGCCAGTCTGTTGTTTTCGATTTTGGGTCCGAACCGGTTTTAGTAAAACACCTCTGCGTTGATGTGGTGCCCGATTCAGATATCGAAAAAATTAACGAAATTCGTAAAGAGATAACGCTTTGCATGTCTGAGAGGTGGACTAAAACCAACTCTGAAATCGTTCCGTTTTTCTCGACTTTAGTCTCAACCGGAACTAACCACCAGTGGGAGAAAAATCTTCTAACGGCTTATCCGTACCCCCAAATTGAGAGTTTTGTATTATCCAATGCCACCGTTTCGGAAAAAAAATTAACTAGGAATAATTATCGGGAACGAATGCACGAATTGCTCTACGTTGAAGAAATCGCTCGAACGAATTTAATATCACAGTATAATTTAACGACAAGGCTTCAAATAGCTCATAGTTATCTGTTGTCACCGAATAGCATGGCCGCTAGTACGGCTAAATATTCAGGAAACGGTGAATTATTCGCGTCTGTTTGTTTAGGTAAAGAATTGTCTGAGGATACGGCTGAGGGTCGCTTGATCCTCATGTACTGCAACTCGGTTTATTTGCTTCCAAACCTTTCGGAAAATCAATCCGTGCGCAAAGTCTACGAAGCCATAATTGAAGATAAGGGAAAAGACATGATTTATTTAAGACTCTCTGCCGATACTGTTAAAGAACTAAATCTGACGACTGATGCAGACTTGGAAGTGCAAATCCAATTCCAATTGAACCGTGTTCCCTACTGCGAGTGGCACTACACGATCGATAAAATCCGAAATTATAAATTAATTTTTCCCGAGATTTATGTTGAGCCAAATATTCCGTGGTCGCCGTCACGGCAGTGGTCTTCGTCGTTGGATAGCCGTTTGAATTTGAAGCAGAAGGAGGCCGTAGTTGCGATAACAACGCCGATTCATGTTAAAATCCCCCCAATTCTGGTGATTGGGCCTTTCGGCACTGGCAAAACGTTCACTTTGGCTCAAGCGGTTAAAGAGCTGATTAAGGATGAGAATAATAAGATTTTGTTGTGTACGCATTCGAATAGCGCCGCTGATTTGTACATCAAGGATTATTTGGACGTTTGGGTCGAGAGTGGGATTGAGAATGCGAGGCCGTTGAGGATCTACTACCAGAAGAGATGGGTGGCGACTGTCAGTCCGGTGGTTCAGAAGGTTTGTTTTATTTTTTACCAAAAAAGCAGAAATTTACTTATTTCATTTCAATTTTTAAGATTTCAATGCTTTAACACGAAAATCCACCTCTAGATAAAAAGTGATGGCCTTTTTTCTAAATGCGATTTTAAAGCCTGATATCTAAATTTTGATTGGGTGGGATTTGGCTTGGCAAAAGACTTGAAATGGTGTTTCTTGAATTTTCCCGTTCAGAGAATTCAAATTTAAAACCCGTTTATTTATTTAACAAAAAGCAAAAAATTTATTAATGTGAGCTATTTCTAAATCTAAGAAAATTCACGAACAATCAGTTTATGTAATAACTAAAAGTGATAATAATTTTTGGATTATTCGAAAGTTATACAGGGTGTATCAGAACTCACTCCCCACCGGAAAGGTGCTAGTGGTAACAGCAATGGGGATGGCAAAAATGCAAAAAAGTAGGTCTTTTATTCTTCGTTTGCGAGATACAGAGGTCTCAAAGTGACCAATCCCAGAAGCTTTTTCCCAGGTGTAGTGTATATTAGCTGTTTCATAACTATAAAAACGCCAACGTCGCATTTTACCGAATTATTTTTTTAAATAAGATCGATAAAATTGTAAAATAGTTAGAATTGTTAAAATAGTTAGATCTCTCATTGAAAGTTTAAATTACATTAGCTATTATTTTTTTGAAGTGCATGGATAATTTATAACAGCTAATTTTAAGAGAAAATGCGACGTTGTTGGCGTTTTTATAGTTATGAAACAGCTAATATTAGCTGTAACGTCGCATTTTACCGAATTATTTTTTTAAATAAGATTGATAAAATTGTAAAATAGTTATTAGTGATTAGATCCCCCATTGAAAGTATAAAATACATTGGTTATTATTTTTTTGAAGTGCATGAATAATTTATAACAGCTAATTTTGAGAGAAAATGCGACGTTGGCGTTTTTATTGTTTTGAAACAGCTAATATGTACAGTAGATGCGTTACTAAGGAATGAAAAATAATTCAAGTGCCCACTTTTATTGTTCGTTCTACCTATTTTTTTTTCCTAGCAACGTGTTTTGTTTCCCTAGTCCTCCAGAGCGTGCTCCAGAGGAAGGCATTTTGTGACTGGCTAATTTCAAACGTTCTTATGTCCCAAACGCAAAGAGTTAGAACGTTTTGTAAAAGAACTTTATCTTCAGAATTGCCTGAACTATACGCACCTTTCCAGTGGGGATCGAGTTCTGATACAGACTGTATTTGTCATAGATTTTTCCACATTTTTACCGAATACCCGCCTCCGAGATAACCATATGACGAAAAAAATTTTTTTTATAATGTATTTTAATGAAAATATTGGTTGTTAGAGAGAACTGCAGTCATATTTTTTTTCTTTCTCGTATACGGTTTTAATGTGCTAATTCATAAATCATAAAATTAATAAGAACAGGTGCCTTAACCAATGAATAACCATCGTTTTTACTAAAGGAGAAGGTTCCCACCTTATGGAAATCTAATGACCACTGAAATCCGGATATTTTTACACCAATCGATAGCTCTTGATATAAGGATCAATTCGTATCATTGTGCGTTATCATTTAAATAAAGGCAGAATTAAAGATTGAAGAATTAAAAACGGCAAATGCGAAATATTTGGTAAGAGTGCGATGCAAGAGAAATCGGGTGGTAGGAAAGTTTAGGAGTCCATAAATCATCAGAGCTAGTAACCGTAATAAGCTTAACGCCATGGAGGGTGCAATAAGATTTGGGACCTATTGAGAAAAAGAAAGCATTTCCTGATTTGAAAATTACCTGCGGGAAAAACGGTCAGTTTGGTGACGCTTTTATAAATTCTGTGACAGAAGTCATTTGAACTTTAAACTCATTTAGCCACTATTTGAAGAGCTACAATGTTGGCGCAATGATACGAATTAATCCTTATTTTAAGAGCTATCGATAGATACCAAAAAATCTGAATTTGAGTGGTCATTAGATTTCCTTTGTAGGTATCATAATAGCTATTATGAAACACTGTAAAATAATTAGTTTGTTATTTGTTTATATAATAATATAGTTTTTATAGCTTTTAGAGAAAAGGTAGTGAATTTTTTGTAATAGAAAACATGAATTGACTTTTACGCATTTGCGTAACGCCCTTTATTATTTTCAGTACTGCAGTATTAAAACCAACGGTAATTCCCGCGAATTCCAACTTCCAACACTCGAAGACTTGGAAAAACACAAAATCGTTGTAGTAACGCTCTCAACATCCGTCTACTTATCAGCGATGGGATTATCACCCGGCAGCTTCACGCACATTCTATTAGACGAGGCGGCTCAAGCGCTCGAATGCGAAACGATAACCCCTCTAGCATTAGCAACAGAAAATACGAGAATAGTCCTAGCCGGCGATCACATGCAATTAGGACCTGACATCTTCTCGAATTTCGCAAAAGAACGCAATTTGCATATTTCGCTTCTCGAGCGACTATATGATCACTATCCGGGTCAATTTCCATGCAAAATACTACTGTGCGAAAACTACAGAGCCCACGAAGTCATAATCCAGTTCACTTCCGAATCGTTCTACGACCAAAAACTAGTCTCGAGTAGCAAACAACCGAAACATTTCCGGTTTTATCCTCTTACGTTTTTCACGACACTGGGCGAGGACGTGCAAGATAAAAACTCGACGGCGTTTTATAATAATTCGGAGGTTTATGAAGTAGTGGAGAGAGTCGCAGAGCTTAAGCGAAATTGGCCCCCGGAATGGGGCGAAATCAACGAGCAATCGATCGGTGTAGTCACTCCGTATTCAGATCAAGTGTTTAGGATACGTTCAGAGTTGAGGAAACGCAAAATCGATGTCTGTGTTGAACGAGTTTTAAACGTTCAAGGGAAGCAGTTTAGGGCCATTATCCTATCAACGGTACGGACGAGAAGGACTTGCACCAACAATAAAGGGGACAGTGAGGTGGATTATGGATTTTTATCGAACTCAAAACTGTTAAACACTGCGATTACGAGAGCTCAAAGTTTGGTCGCAGTTGTGGGCGATCCGATTGCCTTGTGTTCCCTGGGGAGATGTAGCAAAGTCTGGGAGCGTTTCTTGCAGATTTGTCACGACAACGAGAGTCTTTACGGCATCACGTGGACACAACTCAAATTTCAGTTGGACGGAATCGAATTGAAAAAAGTCTACACTTTGAATCCCCTAGCCCCCGAGTTTATTCCCAGGAAATACAAAGAAATGATGCAAGAAAACCGAACTTTTAACTTACCTCACCCCAAGATAGTGCCCCCCTTTCCCAACGTCCAGAACAACATAAGGGTGGTACCAGTGTTGTACCCACAGAGACCTCCAATGACTCTTGCGGCCCCTTATGTCCTTAATTTACCAACAACTGTAGCAAATGGGTACCGACCATTACGACTTGTTAACCCCCATGAATTGGTACCCACACCAAGACTCAATGTACCAACGCCTCCGGTACAAACAATTCCAAAAAATGCAGCTTCTAGCACAAAACTGATCCAATTTATGAACAATGTTCACTTCCCCGAAGCCCAAATGTTGCATGATTGTATAAGTTTGCTGCCGCAACACATGTCCCTGACTGATATGATTTTGCAGCCCCCTAGTGTACAAGAACGATGGTACAACTACTTGAGGGTCTCTTCGGGTCTAGAGGCAGCTGAAAAATTCAAGTATTTGCTTCATACGATCAATCAGAAGGGGACTAGGATAGCTGATAATAATGTACTGGGGAGGACAACCCCACACTCATCCTCAGATTCACCTACGTTTAACTGGTACGATAGCCCTTCCAATCAGATTAATTTTAATAAACCGATTTATATGAAAGAAATTGAGACTAGTAATTGGCCAGATGGTAACAAGTCGAATCCGTTGTATAAGCGACAGAGTCAACAAAGTCGTGCTAAAGATTCTACAAGTCAGAATGGGGTGAACAAAATGAAAGAAAGCGACGTTCAGAGACACGTTAATGAAGATTTTGCCAATATGAGTATTAGTAGCACCAGTAATGATGACTGGTATGAGGCGTTTAAGGCATTTAATGTTGAACAAAACCATACTAGCAGACCAGTGAATAATTCGACCGGGTTTTACAATTATTTCTAGTAAAATCTTTTGTATATTGTATATATTATGCATATATTATCGCTGTTGTTACGTGTTTGATTGTAGATACAGTTAAGAGCTTTTTTTTACGATATTTATAAGGATTCTATAAAAAAATTAAAGTATTAGTTCTACGCGTGTTTTATTTATTTCTTACAAGGTAACTACAGATCTATACATTTTTTACTCATAAAAATAAGAATTTTATCACAGCAACCATTTATAATACTAACATGTAACAGCCAAACAGAATAATCCATTCGGAATATTTTTGGAAAAGAGTGACTTTAGTTTATATTTTACAAATAGACAAACTAAACCACTTCAAAAACAAAAATTAGTTTATAATTATAACAAAACCCACATATATCCCATTTCAGTTCATAGTAGAATTTTACAACTCATTTGCATTTTTTGTAGTGAAATTGAGAGTTTCTTGGCTCAAAATTTGTCGCTGGGATTAAGTTTAACACAGAATTGTTTTCTTATACAGAAACTTTTAATTTGATCTTTATTTCACTCCAAAAAATTGAAATGAACGGTTGCAAAATTCTACTATGAACCTAACCTGAAATGGGATATTCAGCCAGAATTGTATCAGATTAATGTATTTGACAATACATTAAAACTGAATGCTTAATTCTAGTTTTACATTCCATTGAGCTGTTTTGTGGAATATTCTTGCTTAATGTGTACGTTCCATATAAAATATTTAAAAATGTGGCAAACAAACCTTCCCTGCAAATAGTTCTGAAATAACTGTGATCCAAAGAGCCAGAACGAATAAAATATAAGAAATGCCGACTTGATGGCTGTTTGGTAGTTGGTAGGGCTGGCCCCCAATTTCGTCAACATGGAACCCCATTGGGAATATAACAGCAGCCAAACAAAACAATACCACTGTAAAATTCATGTTTCAATGCTACATTCTGACCTTGAGTATATTTTTCTTACTTGCTGTAAAACCAACCCATCTGGCATATGGAATCACATTACGATCCCACTGAGAGGAGGCTAGCAGAATAATGGTGGTGGTAATACAAATGCAACCCACAAAAATACAGACAAGGGCCAGTAACCACTCGGGTTGAAGATCGGGAGTAAAACAAATCTGTGGCCTGTTGTAAAGTGTCATACAAGTCCACATTAAGCCCAGACGGGTGTCTCCTAAAGTAAATAAAGTGTGTGAACTCGTAATAAGCTATTTTGTCTTATTTACCGCCAACATCAGTAATGATCCAATCTGGCATCGCCAAACTCACAATCGCAAAAATATCGGCTGCCATGAATAACGTTCCAGAAATTAGAGTCAACTTATCCATTTCTGTACGAATATCGGCACTTGATAGCCCCCAATTTTACAACCCAACAATTCAACAATTTGTTGACGCACTATTATTATTATTTTGGTCACCTGATCGCAGCATCACCACCACTTTAAGACGAAAATCCCTGTAAAATGTCAATAGACCTAACCTGTCATCACCTGTCAGTTGCCATATTTTCAAAAGAAAATGCAAAACAGAAACATCATTTTGTTGGTTTTCATCGTAATAGTTCTGTGTTTCAAAGTAAATCAGTGCACGCACCTGAAAGGGACATTTAAAAGCAACGAGTTTTTCAAATTTTTGGTTAAATTCAGCTTTCAAAAAACGGACAGACATCAAGCAGATGCGACGCATGGATACATTTTCGGGAATATTACCTCCGACCAAAATTTCCCGGTCCCTGTCACGTTTGCAGTATTACAGAGGTCGTACTTCTTAGAGTATTATCAAAATAGGGTTTTGTACAACAAGGAGGAAGCGTGCAAACGCATGTTTAGTAAGATAGCGACACATGCCTACGAGCTGCAATGCAACTCCAAGGGGCAAGATTATTTACGGAGGATCCCATGTCCAAAGGGAAAGCTCTGTATTGACGAGGTTAAAGATTGGCTTGTGGTTAAAGGACACCAGTTTACTTACGTGATAGAGGACTTTAACCAACCTTCGTAATTGAATTAATTTGTAATTGCAAGCGCTTAATGTAAAATTGTAGGTCTTGGTATGTTTCTATGGTGGCCTGTTATCTCAATATGACGTCTTGTGAGTGGCATCATTATGAGCCATCAAAGCAATACACGATACATTACGACCTGTGGCTAGTAAATGGGAATCCAAACGTCTCATCTTACAATACTTTAACTTACCAGTTTTCGTTTGACCGCCAGAATACGTTAGAACTCTACCTTCTCTTCTGGTTGTGTTACATGGTTTTAGTTCCTTTGCAATGTCATGCTGTTAAAACACAAAAACACCCAGTTACCAAACTTTTCACTGCCAGTTTGCTCTTAGATTTCATAGCTCTATGTTTAATTCTCATCCACACCTTAAAATTTGCGCTTGATGGAGAAGGGTACCCAAAACTGGCCATGGCTGGAGACATTTTTGACATTCTTTCAAGGGTTGGTAACTAAATTGAGTTTTGATCAAAGTGTCCTGTGACCGAAATTAGGTTGGCAGCACCAAATTATAGGCCACTTTGATCAGAAATGTAATTATGTGTTATGACACATTTAATCAACGTTTATGAACATTTTAGACTTCGTTCATGCTGCTTTTGTTGCTACTTGCCAAAGGATGGGCTGTTACGCGCCTAGAATTGTCATGGAAGCCCTTAGTTTTTGCAATTTGGTTGTGTTATGGAATAGTACACATACTTCTGTATGTATGGAATTTGGTAAGACAGTTATTGTATTTAAAATTCATATTCGCAACTGACTTGTTTTATATAGACTGAAGTAGACATAATAGAAGACATTGATGAATACCAAACATGGCCAGGTTGGCTGATTATAGTATTTAGGTCCTTAATAATGGTTTGGTTTCTATATGAATTGCGCACAACGATGTTGTATGAACACAACACGCAAAAATTGAACTTTTTGCTACACTTTGGAGCGTCTAGTCTTGTCTGGTTCATATATTTGCCAATCTTAGCTTTAATAGCACTTCATGTGTCAGCTCTGTGGCGATTTAAGCTCCTATTGGGTACGTTATTTGTAATTAAATTTCTGGTCAAAGTGACCCGTGACCCGTGAAGTTAGTGTTGCCAACTTAATTTCAAAGTCGTGGGCTGCTGTGATCAGAAATTAATTAATTGAAAGCAATTTTGAAATGAAAATGTTTGCAGGGATCACTTATTCTGCCGACTGCTTTGCGTATTGCGTTATGGCGCATTTGTTGTGGCCTACGCGCTCTGAGCAGTACTTTTTGCTGAAAGGCCCTTCGTCTGCGGATATTGACGAGTTAGACGAGTTTAACGAAGCGCCACACATTGTGAACAATTCCTACTCATCGCTAAGTACAATGAGTTCGATAGAGATTTGCCGATTTGACGAGGCACCTAAAAATAAAGCCGTCAGTGCGTAAAACTTTGTGATTTAATTTAAAATGTTAGCACGACTAACTTGGGAATGATTGTCAATTTGTCTGTACATAGAATTGTTAAAATTTGTAACGTGCAGTTTACGTATGTGTGCAAATATTGATTTATATTTACATGTTGTTGAGCGTATACAAATGTTTTAAGGATCTTATGATGAATATGATGATTGCCAAAGACTGTTGCGTTAAATATTTACAAAAATTTATCATCTCATGTAACACCTGTATATAGTCAAAGTTTAATGTGTTTTTACATTGTGGATATTATTTTTATTGCTCAATCTTTCGTTTTGTGATGTTAATTAAGGAGTAGAAGTTATGTGTATGTTTGTCTGTACACAGTTGTGCAAATATTTACATCCTATTTAGTGATCATTTTTCCTCGTTCACGATTTTTGGAATTGTGCTTAAAGTTGTGTGCAGCACATAAAAATTAATTTTCACTCACCGCGGTTGTAACTAGTAATTTCTAGTGCCAAGTGTTTTTACAGATTGGATAATATTTACGTTTTTAAATTACCCATTAGTATGTAGGTCTTTGTATTATATTTTTTGTACTGCCCTGTGAAACAAATTATTTTAGTGTGTGATACATTTGCAATTTCCATTTACTTAGATTGTCAATTTTCAACATCGATCAATTTAGTGTAAAGTATTCTTATAACACAATAAATGATTACAATAACTAAAGCATTTTTGGATAAAACAGTGTGTGGAAAAACTATTATTTATTAGTCGCTTATTACATTACGTATTCCCGAAACAATATTAACAATAAAATTTTTATTAATTATGTGACTAATCCTTGTTTTCTCTTTTCTTCATACTCTGACATACATTTTCTAAAATCAGAAACTTGCCGCTGGCATTTCCTCCAATCTTGTGTTTCTGCTATGCATTCCTAGATACATTAATCTCAGAATTGAAAACGAATTAAACAACAATTTAAACCTGGACTTTGTAATGATGATTAATACATCCGGTTTTCTTTAACATTTCCTCAACAGGATCAGTGATTTCTTGTTTTCCATGTGCAACACTCATAGTGGAAAAATTTTCTGAATTTTTAGCAAAAAGTGGAATTATTTAGTGGCAAAGTACCACTAGTTCGTAATTCACTTTTTTATTTGGGTTATTATGTCTACAAACATTAAAAAATATATCTTTTTAAAGGTTAAAGTATAAAAACCATGAATAAATACTATTGCAGGTTATGTAATAAATTCAAACAAAAGGCGGGAACGTCAGCAGCTATGAAAAAAATTTCAAATACAAGAAAAAAACTATTTAGAGGAGTCTAAGACCGTGGTCTAGGGACTAAATAGTTTTCAGTGCATATTTAAAGAATAATTCATACATCATTTATCAATTTATCATATTCCTATTAGGGTCTAATGACCCTATAACATCTAATTAGCACCTGTGTTAACACTCAGATAGATAGGGTCGTAGAACGACATACATAAATCTCCTTTTGTTTACCTATACTTATATTCAACAGTTTCAATTCAATAAATAAATCCACACCTATTAATATACCCGTATTTAAGCTCTTCTTATCTTTATTTATATTTACGGAGATTCAAAAATAGACCGGAAATGGAATAATTATTTATTATTTATGCAACAATTAGTATTAAAACAACGCGTTTATTACACAAATACGTAAGAGCTCTTTAACTACATATTTTGTATTCATATTATTGTGTGAAGAGCTCTGGCCCTAAAGTCAGTAGGCTCCATACAATCCCTTCGTGTCGTGTGTTCCATTCAAAAGTTCTGAATTGCTTTTTTTTTCTTGAAAATGTAGATAATGTTGCACTGCTGTGTTAAATTACATGCATGCGGTTTGTGGCATAACCCAAAGTAATTAAATTAATATCAACTAATCACGTGTATGTACACACATTTAGCTCGTAAAAAGAACACGACATAATTGTTATATTACAGTATTTACGTAATTAGAGGTTCAAATTGCTTTAAAATACTGATGACCTTCCGGCCCTCTCGCAGCCAAAGGAATTATAAATCATGTTTTATAAAGTCATTAAGATCGTTATCATAACATATTTTTTTTTCCCTAAAAATTCCGACATGTGAATTATGAATGTGGAATTTTGCCGTCTAAATCTACATAAGAAACGCGTAAATTTCTCTTGGTTCATTCTTAATTTAAAATTGGCGCATGTTTGAAATTCGTCTTATTGCCAACCTAGAGAATTGCGCAATTCCTGACAGACCCTTTGGCTTGGTAGTTGGAGCTTTGGCACTTGTCAAAAATTTCCGAAATGGTTTTATCAGCAATTTGTATTCGTTTGAAAAATAAATGATCAGACACATTAAACTAATAAAATTCTTATCTAATCACAAATGGAGACTAGCGCCAGTTTATTTCGAATTGTTCACATAGTTAAGTGACGTAGTGGAGGTGTGTGCTTGCGGTTCACAGTTTTGAAGGTTATATACGAAAGGTAAGTCACAAAAATACACATTTAAAAATATACGCGATTCAAATTGTAACAGAGATTTAATTAATAGCGTACTCGCCTGCCTTTACCTCCACTTATCTGATTAAAACTTTTAAATTTTAAGTTAACTCATATTGTTTTATTTTATGCAAAAGCTATAAAATTAAAGTATTTCAAACAGTGCAAGCGTTGCGAAAGGTTTGGGTGAGTATCAATTAATTCATTTTTCCATTTTGCAATTCAAATCGTAATAGATGCATCGAGGGCAGCATGAATATGAATAAAAAAAGTAGTTCCATTTTCGCGCCAAAAATTTCGAAAAAACGCAGCTACATTTTTTATGTGCGCTCGGAAATTAGAGATTAAAGTTCAAATTCAATTGTACTCATAGTGGCTTTTATATTGTGGGTGTGGGAAAATATTTTTCTCTTTGTGTAGAAATGGTTTCTTCAGATGAGGTTCCCCTAATTGGAGTGATAGACGCCGGCACTAGAACAGTCCAGTTTTGCGTTTTTCGTAGTCAGCACACTCAGGAAATAGCGGGACATGCGATAGATATAACTCAACATACACCTCAAGAAGGATGGTTCGAGGAAGACCCCACTGAGATTCTTCAGGCGGTGAAAACCTGCATGAAGAACGTTGTGACCCAGATAGGAGATAAAGGTAATAATGATATTCAAATCGCGATTACGGTGTTGGGTCAGTGATTATCTCGAGCATTAATACGATATTGTTTCGGCTTGTTAAGTCTCGTTATTGAAGTGATAATCACGCTTTGCAGCCTGTAAAAACATTGTCACTATCGGTATTACCAACCAGCGGGAAACGACAGTTGTTTGGGATAAAACAACAGGACAGCCTTTATGTAACGCAATCGGTAATAATTACCAAAATCTGTTTGAAAAAAAAAAACTAAAAATCGCACGCTTTTCCAGTTTGGAATGACATCAGGACGGACTCCACCGTAGACATAATTCTAGCAAAAGTACCTGAAAACAATAAAAACTACTTTAAGCCACTTTGCGGACTTCCAATTTCTCCGTATTTTAGCGCGTTTAAGTTGAAATGGCTTATGCACCATGTGCCTGAAGTAAAGAAAGCGATAAAGGCGAAAAAGTGCCTTTTTGGAACCGTTGACACCTGGCTATTATGGAACCTAACGGGAGGTCCAAACGGTGGACTGCACTTAACAGACGTCACAAATGCCTCAAGAACATTCCTAATGAATATAGAGACTTTTCACTGGGATCCTTTGCTTTTACACACCTTCAAAATTCCAGAAGAAATACTCCCGGAAATTCGGAGCAGTTCGGAAATTTATGGAAAAATTTGCGGGAAAGACTTTCCCCTGCAAGAAGTTCCGATTTCAGGGGTAAGTAAGTTAATTTTCTGTTATAAAAATAACTCCACTTGAGCCTGTCACGTTTGAATGTCCAGTGGACTCAATAAAATTTCGACCTTCGATTTTGAACTTTAAATTGTCTTTATCGTGTGATAGTGGCCAAAAATCATTGTTGAAGACACGATATAAATGATCTTATCTGATTTCATTGTTTATTAACTAAAGTGTGCGTAATGTACTCTTCAAACTTTGGTACAATGAATCAAAATAATGATTATATAATTGTTTATTATTAAACTCGCCTTGTTTTATTATTCGCAAAGTGGATTGAAAATTTCATTAATGTGAATATTGACCAATAAGTTTAGTTCGGGGTTGCACTGTAGTCAATTAATTAATTAGTCGGATAATCAGAAACATTGTAGACCGAATTCCTCTTACTTTCGAAATGTAATTAGTATTTTTCCTATTGTGATTAATTCAGATTTGTTTAAACGAAATGAACAGCATTCTTTATCAAATACATGCTGAGTTACTCATTATTTTCTTTTAAAATGGTGATTTTCTACTTGTTTTATCAAAACCTCGTAAAAATTAACAATTCTTACTAAAATTGAATAAATTTTGAATGATTCGGAATAAAACGATTTTTTGGCTGTTTTGCCAAATCCTTCAATTGAATTATCAATTTATAAGGCATGTTAAATAAATAAATAAATATTTATATTTATTTATTTATAAGGCATGTTACTTTCAAACACAATATGTGCTAATAAATCGCTTGGAATTGGCTTAATTAAATCAAAATGTTTATGGTTCAAAAAAAAATTACTCAGAAGTGTCGTCAAAAAACAACTTATTAATCTCTGCAGTTTTGTTGACTTATTTTCGTAAGTTTGTCGTTGAGTTTCGTTTAAAAAAAAGTACTAAATAGCTGAAAAAAGACCTAAAAAATGATTTTTCGGACTCGTTTTGGCAAAATCTTTCGACTTAATGAGTTTCGGGCTCAAAAACATGTCAAGTCGCTCGGAATTAGCTAAAACAGTGTAATTATTATAATATTATACAGGGACATTTTTTTAACTCTGAACATAGCCCTATCTTCAATCTGAAAAAAAACAGATCAAAGCATTGCGAGTATTGCTATGCAACTAATTATTCTACGCACTGTCAAAAATTTCAATTTGTCAATTAAATCTTCCAAGATTATTTAAGTAAAGAAAGATTAATTTTTATGAAATTTATTAATCATCAGGTAATAGTAACATGTAAGGAATGAAATTACTTTAACAAATATTCAAAATTACTTCAAATTGGTTCAAATAACTCGACATCAAATAATTACCTTTACGCATCGTTGGTAACGTAAATTAGATCAATGCTTTGATCTGTTTTTTTTTTCAGATTGAACATAGGACTATGTATAGAGTTAAAAGAATGTCCCTGTATATTATAATATATAATATTCAAAATAATGATTTTTAGTAAATGAGAAACATAGTGGAGTCTGAAACGACTAGAAACGGTTAAGCGAGATTTTGTTTTATTGAAGGGAATATCCTTGTACACATACAAATAAACCCCAGTAAAAATGTTTCAAATGATTTTAGAAAAAAAGCTCTAAATAAGTTAGCACCTGGGTGATAAATAGACCACAAGTCAAATGTTTACTAAAGGCAAATAATCTTTATAGCTTTATTTTCTGAGTTTGTTTGTGGTTGCTTTCCATAACTTGCACGCATACTGAAAAAATTAATGATACTTTGATAATTTTTCTAAAAGTGTGGCACCCAAATGTCTTTTTAAATGTTTATTTACATTTATTTTGCGACTAATTTAATGTTATTTTCCTACCTGACCCTGAAACTGATATAATTGCATATAATGAATGATTACTCTCGTAATAATCCTGTTCATAAAAAATGTCAGTACGAGTAATTTTTTAATAGATTTTAGGCAACCAACAATCGGCTCTCGTAGGTCAAAATTGTTTCAAGGAAGGTCAAGCAAAAAATACTTACCGTAGCGGATGTTTCCTTTTGTATAACACGGGAACAAACGTGAGTTATGCATGAAAGTAAAACAAAAAATCATTAAATTTTTATCTAGAGAGTACAGTCGAGTCATGGATTAGTTACGACCGTTGCGTACAAATTCGGAGATTCTTCACCCGTTTATGCCTTAGAAGGTACGTTTTTAACTTTGTTAGGAAAGCAAAGTTACTAAAAATTCCATAGGTAGCGTTGCTGTGGCCGGTTCGGCCCTGTCTTGGCTCAGAGACAATATGGGTTTTTTAAAAGACGTCCATCAAGACACCGAACATCTCGCCAAAGAAGTGTTCAACACAGGCGACGTTTATTTCGTCCCTGCCTTCACGGGCCTTTATGCACCTTACTGGCGGAAAGATGCTAGAGGGTGTGTAAGTTTCTTTATTTTCCGAAATTTGCCAAAATTAATATTTTCTCGGTGAAAATAGGATAATATGCGGGTTGACTGCATTTTCTACGAAGCAGCACATCATCAGAGCGGCTTTAGAGGCGATCTGTTTCCAGACTAGGGATATTTTAGAAGCCATGAATAAAGATTGTGGTATTCCATTAACGAAGTTAAATGTGGACGGGCGATTAACGAGAAACGATTTATTGATGCAGTTACAAGCTGATATTAGTGGGATTCCTGTAATTCGAGCTCAGAGTCAGGATATTACGGCTTTGGGAGTCGCTATTGCGGCTGGACAAGCAAAAGGGATCGAGGTGTGGGATTTGAATGCAGAAGACCGTGAGGTCATTCCGAGTGATACATTCCTCCCAACAACCACAGAAGATGGTGGGTTTTGTGGACCCGTTTTTGCGATTTGTTTTATTGGAATTGTTTTAGAGAGGGACTCGAGATACACGAAGTGGAAGATGGCCGTCCAGAGGTCGCTAGGTTGGGCAGTTCCTAAGAAAACATTCACCATGACCGGTAATTCTCATTTTTCCCTTTAAACTTAACATTATCACATATTAAAGTCGAAGTAAAAAAATCAATATTATTACGATTAATAACCTCTTCTGTGTTAACTGTTACTGTGGAGTTTGTAAAACATATTTGCAGTCAAATTATGGTAAACAAGTCGCAAATCTTTCATGAAAAAAAGTCTAGATTGATTGAAAACATGCGTCTTTTCAATTTCAAGAATACTTTAATTAAATTAATCTCAGTTCCGGTAATCACAAAAATTTTGTTTTCATGAATCATTCTTTATCAATTTAATTTCCATTGTGCAACCTTTCGTGTTATTAATTTGAAATTCTTGTTTTTCAGAGGAAAGATACCGACTTTTGGCTAGCATTCCAGGGAGTTTATACATTATCGGAAGTTTTGGCCTTTTGGCCTTGTCAGAATATCTCGCAAGAGCAAGTTAACGATATTCAGTAAGATGACAATTGACCTAAGTGACAAAATTGGTGTTTTGTAGCTATTTAATTTTAAATAATGGCAAAGGACAAAGTAGATTATTTGTTGATATTTTATCTTTATTGTTGTGTACTTAATTTTGTTGCTTTTTTTGGTTAAAATAAATACTGCTCAGTGATGGTGTTTTATTACATTTCCGTTTGATGAATGTGGGGCTACAATAAGCGTTTGTGGAAATGGTTATTATAATTTATTTAATTATACATAAGAATTACATGGCGAAATATTTACATG
This sequence comes from Tribolium freemani, assembly GCA_939628115.1. Lineage (NCBI taxonomy): Eukaryota > Metazoa > Arthropoda > Insecta > Coleoptera > Tenebrionidae > Tribolium > Tribolium freemani. The sequence continues at coordinate 7,911,840 of OW626785.1, read as the reverse complement.
AATAAAAAACATATAATAATTCATTTCAATCATCTATATACAGACTTTGGTTTGACGCTTTCCTGAGGAAAAAATATATTTACACGTTTTATATAGTAAAAAAACACCGGTATCGGAATTAATCAGTAATTATTACTGTAGAAGTTTTACGAAGGTAAAATATTTGTAATAATTATACGTCGTAAGTTGTACTATTCAGTATCAAATAAAGTGATCAGACTTATGTTCGCGCCTTAAATTGTTAGTAAAAATAAAATCGAAGCGTATGTTTTTCATAAAATGACTAAATACATAGATATGTTAAAATACTTTTTAAAGCATAGCAAAATATTGCATCATATTGGCTAGTCAACTGGTATGACATTAATCCATAGGAGTAACAACACCCAATGTCCTTAACAAAAATACTTTCCAAGTTTGCTAAAAAGGACTATAAAAATAACAGTTCCAGATCACGATTTTTCGACCGAAAACCACCGAAACAAAACGTATTTAAGGTACCGTGTGAACTATTTACCGTCAAAACACAGTAACATTGACGATCAGAAAACTGATTTGCCTAACACCGATTTAGAATTAGGACTGGACACATAATCACATTATTAGCAAATTCAAGTCGCGGGAACAATTATTTTAAACGAAATTTGCTAATAACTGTAACACTGATCGGCACTAATTATGCTGCTATCCTAGCTTCGTCCCGAATTCGTGCAAAATATCACAAGCCATATCGACATTGTTCCTCGTAATCCCCAGCGCTTTTATAACAGCATCTTTCGAATAACCCTCACTAACTAACTTCTTAATGTAGTCCATGTTTAAATTTTCGTACGACACGGTACTGTCTCTCTCAAGCGGGTTCACCCTGTCTCTGTGCTTTGGGGGCAGTCCCAAGTTAACGTTTTCGTAGACAGGATTGCCCGTTTGATCGCTGCTCGAGTGGCTAAAATTCGGAGTTGTGCTCGATTTCACCGGCTGATTGCTCATCGGCTTATTTCTCGATGTGGGACAACTCAAATGTCTCGTTTGACTCTTAGTGCTATCTATAATATTATCACAATTTGATATAACTACACCATAAATCGTTTCGGGTGAGCTTAATTCTACAATATTATCGTTTTCGGAACTTGGGTTTCTATGCATCTCCAACATAGAATTGCTTTTCGCGATTTGAGGTATCTCGATCGTGTTGTGGGTTAAATTTGTTACTGATTGTGCTTCGTTCATACCGTTATTACTATATTTGTGCCCGTTTGTGCTGTGTAAACCGTTTCGTAGTGAGATACTCGAAGTCGTTGGCAGAATCGTTTGCTCGTGAGTGGGCGAGTTTTTCCGTGGAGGCAGCGGGGGCGGCAGTGTGCCCATCGTCCCGGGGGCGATGTTCCGACGCACGCAGCGGGGGCTGCTCCCCGGCGATATCATCGGGCTCGCTGACGCCTAAACAAATATTTAACAGCATTTATACACGAGCCGGGGATTAAAATGTGTATTTTTGTCTTTTTTATTCGCTCAACTTGAATGGAATAACAAAAAATTATTGTACATTTTTAATCAGGGTGCAAAAGTGGGTTTCAATTTGTAACTTACTGAAATGTCGCTACGAGGTGACAGTGCCAGAGCGTGTAAACTACTTCCAGCGCAAGTCCACAACTCTCCAACATCCTAAAAAATTTGATATTAAAAAACTTATTACCTGAGAACATTTTATTTCATTTTGACGCCATTACACATACCAGGTGAATGAAAAGTTGGAACCAAGTGTTTTTGCTTAAACTACTATTAATTACTTTACAAAAAAGTAATTGGTACATTTTCAAGTACGTAAAGGTGCCTAATATGAGACACTGGCTTTTTTTACAAGTTTTTTTTAAAAAAGGCACCACTGTTCTATATTGCCAATAATTCATTATGAAATCCTATGGCAACAGCTAGGGTGTAGTGCTGAAAATCAGTTAGTTGTGCAAAGTTTGTTTTTGTGCACCGGTCGCAAAAATTTTTGCAGCTTTCCTCGTACAACTCGTACAAGTGAATAAGGAGATGAAAAATAGTAACGAGATAAGGTTGATTGTTATTAACATAGAGCTAACATTGTGTAGTAATTATTTATCATGCTGTTTGTGCGATATTAGCTGTTTCAAAACTATAAAAACGCCAACGTCGCATTTTCTCTCAAAATTAGCTGTTGTAAGTTATTATTGCACTTCAAAAAAATAATAGCTCATGTAATATATACTTTCAATAAGAGATCTAATCATTAATAACTATTTTACAATTTTATCAATCTTATTTAAAAAAATTATTCGGTAAAATGCGATGTTGGCGTTTTTATAGTTTTGAAACAGCTAATACATTTATTTATACTTCTTCCGATTAAACCAAAACTCTAAAAAATTTCTTCGAGCCCTATATGAGACACTTGAAAACTGACTGAAATAGACAGATATGTAGACGCAATGCTGAAATTTTTTTTTTAAGGTTTTGTAAATTTGTTTTCAAAGTTATTTTTTATTTAGATAGAAAATGTTGATTTGCGTTACGAAACTATTATTTTATTTTAGGAAGTTTGTTGTTTATTTTTTATTTTATATTCAATAAAAAATGTCTCGGTAGAGGTTGGTTATTTTCGACTTGGTTCCCTAATATGAAAACTTTCATACTGAGAACCTGCTGTTTCATATTGGGAACCTTTTTTTTAAAAAGGTGTCTCATAATAGGCATCTTTACCCTACTACTATAATAATGTGATCATTTTCAAGAATTAAATCTTCCGAAATTGCTTCAGCTTTTCTGTAATGAAAAATTTTAAAACAATTTGGAGCTGACATAGTCAAATGCTCACTTTTACTTCGCTGGACTAAATTTAACGTCTAATAGTTTCTTATTAATGTTGATAACAGAAGCAATTATCAGTTACTCATACTTTTTTAATTAAACTGTCATTAACGTATTAATCAGTAAAAAACTACTACTAAGAAATGTTGCATACGTAAACACAAGAATAAATAAATAAATCTGGTTTTGCTAACAGGAACAGCTCTAGTGAATAAAAAAAAACATCAAAATAATAATAATAATAAAACGGTGTTTTTTTTTAGCAAATTCAATATGAACTCACTTTTTTCCTATTTTAATCCGTCTGGGAACGGGCTCTCCAAATAACAATTGCATGAAAAATCTTTGCGATTAGCTCGAAATACAATTCTACTGATTCCAAAACAATGCTAAATAATTAGAGGTCATTTTCAGTTAAACAATAGTCGAAATAGCATTGTAACAACTCGAATTTCCAAAGGTAAATGCTAGTTTAAGCGAAAACGCTTGATTGCATATTTTTATTCATCTGGTATGTAACTGCAAAGCTTGGCTAAACATGCTGTTATTGATCTTTTAGGAGGGTTAGACTTTGTTGTAAAAAGATGCACAAACTTTAAGCAAATGTGAACAATCACTTACCTATTTGATTGCTAATATCTAATGATAAAGCCATAACACAAACACATAAAACAATTCTTTGCATCTAAACATCTACAAAAATAAACACAACCATTACAAAAATAATTCTATTAGTAATTGTATATTGTTACACATGTTCTTAAAGTAACAAAAATAATTTCATCGACAAATTTTGGAAAAGTACATAAAGACTCGCTAGATAATAATACTCGTTTGGTACTAAGTACATAAAATCAAATAAAAACACCACCTCTTGATTACCCAGTATTTCCGTAGAGATATGCAAGGGTACACGTATGCGTAAAATAAAAATTAACATAATAATAAGAGAATAATTTAGAAAAACACAACTTTTCTCACCAGAGCTTTAAGTGACATGCACAAGACCCATCGCAAAACCCAACATTCTGCGATGGCAATCTCGAAAGACAAGACAAACCCAGTATTTAAATAAAGCTTAAAAACAAGCACACACGAAAAACAAGATTCTGTTTTGAAGCACAGCCAGAATAGAAAGGGATTCGCTCATTCAACATAATCATTCGTGCTAGGAGGCTCGTTCACTACCTCAAACTCCATATCGTCATCGTCGATGTTGGTCGCGTTCGGAGAGCTAGCCGACGATGTTTTGGGTCTGTTATGGGATTTTTTAGGGTCGAAGGGATCTACAACTATCTGTTCGGTGCCTTTGATCTCGGCCCTGCAGAACGGACAGCCTTGGCCGTCGGAATCCTGGAATATTTTCCCCTTAGATAACAGCCACAAGCATTATTTTTTCAAAAATTAAAAAAAACTGGTAATTTAAGGCCCGTCCGGAGGAAACTTACTTCAGTTGTCAAGACTGTGCGGCTGCAGTCATAAACGGCACCCTCCTATTAACAACACAATTTCAGCCTCTTTGTCGAAAGCAATCAGTATTTTTGGCTTCTAGATTTGAAAGATTTTGTGATCTTGGATATGTGGCTTTTCTCACCACACTTAAAGAATCATCGAAAGAGTTATATCTACTATTATTTGGTTTTTGTTTCAATAATAATGGTTTAATACTAATTGATTAATTTTATTAAATTTAAAGGGAGTACCAATAGATTAAAATTTTAATAAAATATTAAACCATTGTTTTGCAAAATTGAGATAAATTATGTACAATCGTATAAAATTGTAATCTTTTTATTATAAATTTGGTAATAAATAATATTAAAATAAATAATAGTAAATTTTGTAAAAAAATACAACCAAATATTAATCTGTTGTCCTCAAAACTAAACTAAAATATTTGTCAAAACAAAAAATTAATCAGTCGTCTAAAAAGGGTCTTGTTTCATTTGTAGATGCGAAACACTTTCTTAAATTTTTTATTTAAAATTTGAATCAATTATTACGAATATCACCTATTAAAACCTAAGTACCTATGTATCAAATGGACCTATTAGAATTGTTTTCATAAATACTTAATTAAAAGCGATATTAAAAGCAATTTTTAAACATACAAGTAGTCGTCCCAAATAAGACCATAAGGCCAGTCGTTCATTTGAGAAAAACTAAAAACCGAATAAAATATTCAGTACCATCTATGTGCTCTATGACACTAAAACATACCCTGGAAGAAAAATTAGATATGTAAAATTTTTTTAGAAAGTATTCTTTTTTCGTAGAACTTATAAAATTTGGGACGTTATATGTACAAATAATAGAAACATTTTAATTTAAAAAAGTTTTTAATTTTGCGTTCGTGTCCACCTATTTGTGACAGTATAGGTATAGAACGATCCTATGGTAAATAAACTTTATAGAATTAACTAAATAACTGTAAGAAAAAGTAATTCTTTGGTAGGCTAGGTGTGCATAATAAGGCCAATCGTCTAGATAATACTCAGTACTCACAGGGTTGCGAAAAAGCAGCTTTAAGTTCACCAGTAAAAAAAAAGAAAATTGTTTTTATTTTCTATGCCAAAGAGATGAAAAACTGAGTATGTCTCAGCATGTTCATTTTGCTCAAATGATGTGATGATCATGAAGAATGTGTCAGCTCAACATATTTTAAAATTTTTCTTGTTTTTTTGTATTATTTTTTACATATAGCCTTATTTGGTACATAGTGTGCTTAATAAGGCCACATGTTACAAATTAATTAAAAATATTTATTTCATATTTAGTGTGCCTTAATATTTTTTTTTTATGGGGTTCTAAACCCTTAACATGGCCTTATTTGGGACAGGTACTTAGATAATATGTTAACCATAGTAATTATTACTAAATACTAATCAATAATCATAGTAAATACTATTAATTTATGTTTACCATAAAATTGTATATGAAAAAAATTACCAAAAAACCTGATATTAGTCCTATGTTAAACGGGAAGTCCTTTACGTATTGACTTTTTAATTTTTATTAGATATTTATTTAACAGGCAAAAATAAATTAATTCAAATGAATGATTTTACCAAGACTCTAAGTAGGTATAAAATACAATGTGTTCATCAAGTGACCTATGAAATTTGAACGTAATGTGCCGCTTAATTTAAATTATGAATTCCGTTAAAGTGACAGATACATCAAAGTAATGCAAAAAGGCTTCCAAGTCAAAAACGAAAGAATACAAAGCAACAAAAATAACGGAAATATAAAACACAAATCAAAACAAACCCTACACTTAAAACAACTTTGCCTAAAAATGCAAAAAAAGTGAGTAAAAAGCTAATTCAATAATTTGACAGAGAAACTACAATAGTCATTTGGACGAAGCGGCACATTGAATTTGAATTCCATAGTCAGCTTGATGAACAACCATTTTTGAACACATTGTATTTATGCACCTTATAATGTAAATTCAATTATTATTTGGTATAATTTCATTTTTTACAAATGATTTAAAAAGGTGCGTATTGATTGCAAAGAAACTTAAAATCTCTGAAATCTTTTTTTGCAAATCTAGGTAATACATAAGACATCTGTTTGTATTATTTTTGGAGAAAGTCGTGATCATAAATTATGTTTTTGGGTCTAATTGTTGCGGTTACTTTTTATATGGGGATTGTAAATCTTCTCTTGCTCACTCGATTTTCGATTGCAAATAAGTTTACCTCTGTGGAGGTATTATTTATTAACATTTTTTCATCGAACTTGAAATCATCGGCTGAGATAACAACAATCTACTTTTCCGTCGTTTTAAAAATTTGAAAAAACCTCTTAAAATGCGGTTCAGAAATCCTCACTTTTAGTCAAACTTTCTCTACCTTTATTACAGGTTGTAGGTAACCTATCGCAATTCTAGAACGACCGAAAAATACGTTTAGTAGGTTTTTTTTAAGAGAATTCGCTCCGGACGGCTCTTAAAACTTTCCACTTACGATCTGCCAGGCAGTCAGGCAAGGGGTGCACAGCAAATGTCCGCAGGGCTCAATCCTAACATCCTTGTCGTTTTCAGCGCAGATTTTACACAGCTGGAATGTGCTTCCCATCTCGCAGTACAGTTCGTATTGTTCCTGAGTAACGGCAATGTGGTCTTCGGGGGTGGGTTGCACCGCCCACGACAAGTCCGGATTCACTGATCGGCCGTCGGGAAACAAATAGCTGAAATTTTATCGTTTTGGGGACAATTTATTCCACAACGAGGAGAAAACCTACAATCCTTCGCGATGCCCGTCAAGAAGTGCCTGGATCAGACTTTTATTTTGGGGTATCGTTTGGAGGATTTCTCCGTCCGCTGTGACATAGCCGATGGCCCATTGACCTAGTCGCGTGCAAGAGAGTCTAAATACGTAGCTTCCAGCTTTGTGAATGTACCGCTGCAGTCTTAATTTGACTTCATCGTAAGTCAGGAATGCAACATAACCCGGATGAGTAACCGCCAATATTTGCCAGTTTCGTAACAACGTCGCCCAGGGTTGGAACAATCTGCAAGTTTTTGACCACTTTATTTCAAAAAACTCATTGTAAAAGCGGCTGTGTTTAATGTTTCCAATTGCGTCAAGGTATAAAACTATACAATAAAAGTATTGTTTGAAAGAAATTAAACGCGTTTAATTGCAGCATTTCCCCGAAGTCAAATAAACAATAATAAACGTAAACAATGAATTTAATTTCTGCCAATATTAATTGTTGTTGTCTGTTGTTTTATACAAACCTCGTGAATACATCAAACTCAAAATTTGATATGTAATCGTTACAAGTGAGGTCTATGGTGGATTTTAAAGCCATAGCTTCTAGGCCGGAGCTGATCGGATGGACGTTGTTCAGTTCCTGACGAAAAAGTTTCCATGGTACCAAAGTGCTGCAAAAAAAAAAATTTTTTTTGTTGAGGTTTCATTCAAAGTTTGGAAGATAATGAAAGTATAGATTACCCGTTACCTATGTAATTGAAAACTGGATTAACCAAGGTCGTGGGCGAACATATTTGCACACTATTGTTTGGATGGATTTGTTAATAATACCCAAAACATTAACTTTTTGTTTGCTCATGAACAATAAGATACAGCTGATGCAGTAGGTAAAAGCACATCAAGTTAGATTAAAATAAGTTTGTTACGTTTTACAAATATTTAATAAATATGAACCGTAAACGAATGTTGACTGTTGAAAACAGTTGAAAAACTGTTGAAAACAGCCATTTTGACACATCCAAAATTTTATTTTTATTTTTAGTTGTTCTTATTAAACTCATAATATTTGGTCATTGTGTTTAAACACAAAAATTGTCAGGAATCTAATGATGGCCGTTGGAGCTCTTTGAACCTGAAGAGATAGTAGATGTTATTTATAAAATCTTTGTAAACAAATCTTTATTACAGAATAAGTCCTAATATGCATTAGTATGTCATAATTTTTATAACCTTATTTGTAAAAAAAAAACAAATTTACTCGGTGTAAACTTGTGATTTTTTTAAATGCTACAATAATTGTCATGCTTGTCCCAGATTTTTAAATCCACCGATTACCTAATGTTTACATTATGCAACTATTTAGTAGGTAATTGGACTACAAGTATGTATTCGATCGATTGCGCCATGTTTTTCTGAATAGGGATGTAGATGATAAGGATGATAAGAAAGTTATGTGAATGATTTTTAATAATAAATAAAAAGTAATATTGATTTTATTATTCTAGGATGTATTTTGAAATCTATGAGATTAACTTTAAAAGCCTATTACTCTTTCTCAAATTTTATTAAACCAATATTTATTTATTTTATTTGAACAACCAACTCCCAAATAAGGATAAAAACAAAAAAGTATTTATTTGATAACTGTAGGATTACTAACGGTATACAATTAATATTTTTATTAGCTGTTTCAAAACTACGTAAACGCCAAGGTCGCATTTTCTCTCAAAATTAATTGTTATAAATTATTTATCCACTTCAAAAAATTAATAGCTAATGTAATTTATACAACGTTGGGCGAAAGTCTGGAACCAAGCGTTTTGTGCCTAAACTATGTACCTTACGAAAAAACTAATTAGTACTACGTCAACTATTTTAAAAATGTGATCATTTTTCAAGAATAAATTTTTTCGAAATTCCTTTTAGTTTTCGAGTTATTCAAAAAAAAAATTTTTTTTCAAATGGCACCCTACTACGGCGATTTTTTTGGTAAAAGATTAAGCTCTAAAAACAACTACTTTAATAAAATAAATTTTAAACCAGTGGTTTTTCTTAAATAAATTATTAAAGTTGCGTTCTGAGCTCGTTACGAAGGTTTTTCGAACTTGGCCGAAGTGGTTGCATCCATGGATGTTTATAATTGCAAAAAATTTGACGAATCAAATGAGTGGATTAAAAACATCCATGGATACAATCAGTTCGACCAAATTCGAAACATCTTCATAGTGAGTTCGGACCGCAATTTTAATAATTTATTTAAAAAAACCACTGGTTCAAAATAGTATATTATATTATAAGTGATAGAAATGCATCATTATATGCGAGTGAGAATCTTGACCCACGAGTGCGCTTCCGCTCGAGTGGGACACTTCTCACGAGCTTTATAATGGCATTTCAAACACGTGTGATATACGACATTTTATCTTATCTTATTTTATCTTATACCATTGTACATTATACCATTGTTTTCGGTGAGAGAAATCAAATTTCTCTCACAAGAGAGATAAAGCTGTCAGATTTACTCACTTGTGAGTCGAAAAACAGCTTTATCTCTCTTGTGAGAGAAATTTGATTTCTCTCACCGAAAACAGTGGTATAATGTACTTAAAAAACTGCGCCTGTAAGATAAATAATATTATTGACTTAGAAGTAATTCTTTGGGCATAATCTTTTACCAAAAAAATCGCCATAATAGGGTGCCATTTGATAAAAATTTTTTTTTTGAATAACTCGAAAATAAAAAGAATTTGGAAAAAATGTATTCTTGAAAAATGATCAAATTTTTAAAGTAGTTGATGATGTACTAATTAGTTTTTTCGTACGGTACATAGTTTAGGCACAAAACGCTTGGTTCCATACTTTTGCCCAACGCTGTATGTAGTTTCAATGGGAGATCTATTAACATTAACATTAATAACAATTTTACATTTTTATCAACCTTATTTAAAAAAATAATTTGTTAAAATGCGACGTTGGCGTTTACATAGTTTTGAAACAGCTAATACCGCTGACGAGTATCAAAATCAACAGAAAGAAAAAAGTCGAGTTTGATACATTTTTTTCATTTACATAGTCAAAACAATCACACAAAGCAAAAAAAAAAAGCAAAATGAAGTAATCACTTTCAGAAGCAAAGTTGCCTCTCAATTGGCGTAAATCATAATTTCAATTATTCAAATACTACTACTATACACTTTAAGGAAATGGCCAGTTCCCATGGGGCAATTTAATAACAATCTTTCCTTTACAACTTTATAATTTTTCAAATGGACAAATGTCTTATCTTTAGATAAGACTAAACTTCCAAGAAATCATTTACCTTAAAAAAATCAGATTTGTAGATATTGAGGCAAGTGTATCTTTGATAATACGTAATATGTACATAATATAAATAATACATAATCGATAGAAAAATACAATTTTTTAAATTCCAGCACTTATTAGATAAAAAAATATAATATGTAAAAATGCAGCTATACTTTGATTTTGTATTTCAATTATTAGTGATTTATTGGAACTTAATACATAACCGAAAAATGTATTTTTCATGTAACTATTTTGCGCAAATAACTTTTTCAACATGTTTTTCATGTTCCTTGTGCATGATGTGTATTGTAAAGCGATTCCACCTTTGGTTATTGAAAGCGTGAGGCAACCTTATCGCGCACCCAAGAAAATCGCGACTTCTAATGAAATGAAAATCCTGAAATTTCACACACCAGCCTGTACATTGATAAGGACCACTCTCGATTTTTATGAAATTTTTTGTTAATAAATAAAGTCGTAGCAGTTTTGTGAGTTTTTGGACATTAACTGTTAATTTAACAAAGTTTTTAGATTAAGTAAATCCTTACCTGCTAGCCCATCGAACCGTGGTATCAGAATTATAAATTTTTACTTATTGGTTGGTTAAATAATCGGTCTTTTTTATTTAGACGCAAATCAGACGCGTGATTTATTAGAAGATGGTACAATTTGCCAACAAAGGGATCACTTACCAGTAGCCGACCTTTCTGAAGCCCCTTATTTACAGTCTTGCAGTAAAATTGACAAAAACTGATGCTAGCAACTCATAAATAAAAATAATTTTTAAAGTTAAAATGTAAAAGTACGTTTAATCCAAAATCTGATTAATTTTTTTTTCGCTAATTTCGTAAACAATAAGTTGAAGTGAATTCGCGTAGTTTTGTGTAAAATTCAGAATTTGACATTTTGGTCGAAAATTACTTTTTTTTAATTATTATCTTTATCTGTAAGTGAAAAATTACCAAAAAATTAGGGGAGATACCTTTCGAACGTACAGTCAGGTGTGTAAAATGCAATTTTTTTTATTTAATTAGAAATTGTGATAAGGTTAACGCTAGTTTACACAATCTCATTTGCCCTCCGTTTCTTCCGCATTATTTGTAACTTGCTTCCGTTTTGTTGGCCGATATTATGATAAAATTTATCTCTCGTGATGCCGTGACAAACAGCACCTTCCCGCATATCCGGGATGCGTGCATTGATTAAAAAACGTGTTTCCTACTGTACGGAAGTTGAATCACATGTCAATATATTTTTAAGGAGACACACACGTGGGCGATACGTAGGGATTCGTGCGTGTGTCGATATAATCCGGCCGTGTTTTTGCGCCGAAAAATTTCGCGAAAAACAAATCGCATCTGGCGATGATGCCTGAATGAAACTCGATGACGCAATTAATTTTTTTGGCGTGATGAAAATAAACACGCCAATTATCCAAGAGCGTCTGGAAAGCTCCGTCATGGGCCGAGGCATGAATGAGTAAGCAAGACGCTCTTCCTACTATGTCTAAATTGGAGTGAAATTGTATTTTCGGTCCGTGCACGTAATCAATATTTCATTGATGCCCACGCCGAGTCGGTCCGCTGCTGTACACAGCCACGCGTTGGGACGACACAATTAAAAATGAATGAAGCGCTTTCGATTTTTTTCTTTAATTTGCCGCCTCTATTAATAGAGGCGACGAGTGGTCCCTTTTATAAACAACAAATGGGCGAATTTCGCCCAAAATCGCTCCCAGAGGTCATTCTAATTCTCCTAATTGACCCGACATTTATGGTTTCAGGAATTTCTCTTTGCAATTAGGGATTATCATCCATTCATAAATAGCTCGCTTTTAACGAAATAAATTATTACCCCGCGATGACTTTCTTGTTACTTGGAACTTGTAGGTGGCGACTTCACTGAATGAAATTTCAGAGTGACGTCGATGGCTCGTTATTAATTCTGAATGGGTAGGCAGTCAGGTAATTGAAAGTTAGCATGTTGATGATGTGTTTTTAATTATTCAATAAAACTCTGGATACAAAGGGAATGAATGTTAGTGCAGTATAACAATTATTATCCAATTTCTATCAAATATCCTAATTCCTGGTACTTAATTCATGAATATGCAACAACACTGTTGATTATGTGGGAGCAGTTTATGTTTGTATGGTCTTTCTCATGATTCAGAAAACGTTCTCACGACAAGTGGAATGTTATTACCTGTTACCAAAGTTGGTCTTCCAGAATTCGGCCGCATCCGCTTTGGTGATCCGGAACTGGTCTCCGGCAAACACCCCGTTGGGGAATAAGGCTTTCAATTCACTTAACATATGACTAAACACTAAACTGAGCTTCGTTAAGTTCCTTCTATAGTGCGAATTTTCGTCGAACATCTTCTCCTTGCCCTCTTTGAACAATTTGATTGCTTGTTTACACTTCCGCATCAAATTGATGATGAATATGTGAAAATGTTCGTTATTGTGTAAAGCAATCATATTGTCTTCGTACTTGGAGCAAATAAACCGCAATCTTTGATAAGTGTCTGGTAAAATATCTAGTATAAAAGGCGGCGAGTTCTTCAAGTTCATTTTTTGATGTTGGCACAGTTTCACTACTTTGTCCATTAGTTTGGACGTTTTTTCCAAAGTCCTTTTATCGGTCACATACTTCTGGTGAGTCACTGCTTCCGAAAAAGCACCCTGTAACTTGGTGAATATTGTACAAAAGTTTTTGTGTTGGACTGGACGATTTCGGCCTGCCATTTTGAACTGTGGCGATGACCTCACATCTCAAACTTTAACGCACGATTGCAAGCGGTTTTTTCACTGACATTTTCTTAATCAATTTTAATTTAAAACACTTGATTAATTATCTTCGGGAGTAAACATTCACAACTACTGTCGACACACTTCACTGACATTCTTATTGCATACCGACGTGAAGTTGCCGACGATGCATCCAGGACCGGGTGCGTTGCAAATAACGGTACTTTTCACAAACATTTTTTACGCCTTTTCCACTCTAAAATTCAGAAATTCGATTAAGCGTCCGACATTTCCCAATAGCCCCGAGAGATTTTACAAAACCACCGGTCATTTCACGTCACAGAAACAGACTTCTTTGCGTTTAATTCGCTTGTACAGGTTTTTGGGATGTTTGAGTGACTACACAAACCAAAATATCAGATCCAAATTAAAGCAAAAATAGGCAAAAATATTAAATTGCAAATGTTATGAACCCGACTCTGATAAATTTAAAGTAACTAACTTCAAGACTGTATACAATGCCACCAACTGACACTTTTGTCACAATGACAGCCAACAGCTAAACACAAAACTTCCGTTTAGTAGGTAATCGTTATTAGCGTATAATTGGTTGCCTACACAACTAAGCTGAAACGAGCTAAAACATCTTTTTTTATCATTTAAACGAAAAATGCTTTTTTTATGGTGCCGAATGCATATTTATTTTATGAACAACATCCAAAAAGAAAGTTTTCAGGTTCCTAAAATGTTATAATTTATTGCCAGCATAACAGTACTCAAATCAGAAAATCAATTGCAAAAACATTCGATAACTTAAAGACAAAAATATAAGCTTTTATCAAAATTTTATTTATTCTATTAAGGGCTAATAGCTCGTTATACATTCAAAAAAGATGTAGGAGTGCAATAATCTATTTCTTGGGAATCGAAAACACTACAGGGTGAGTCAATAATGGGTTATTTCTGATTTTTTTTAATATGCAACCAATAATACTGATTCCAGCTGAACAGATCGGTAATCGTTAAAAAAATTAAAATTAATTTACGATTACATTGTTTTGGGTACTGTCAAGTTTGTCTTGATAGTTTTGTTAAAATTTCTTTATGGACTATTCTTATTTAAAAGCTAAAAAACCAGTGTTGATTCAATTAATGTTTTAAAATATCAAACGATGTAACAAGTAGTAAGTGCAATTAGTATTTTTGGTTGCATCTTAGGACATGTCAGAAGTAACCCACTATTGACTCACTCTGTATAAGTAGGTATTTGTACTATTGCCAAAATTGGCTTGTGTTCTGAAAATTTTGTGAACGCATGTCTTGAATAATAATACCTGTCAGTTGTTAAAACATTTTTTCTTAGAATAGGCTAAAACTAACTTTAACAATTTTATCGGAAGCATTTTCTAGTATCCTTTATTTTAAATAATTTTAGGTCGGATAAGGCAGTCGAGAATAAAATCTTGTATGTAATTTGTAATATACATAATGCACCTTTATTCGTGTGCTATGCGCATTCAGCTTTAGAAAACAGCACGTCTCATAAAAATTGCATTATGTGCCTACTTATTACATAAATAGCCAATTCATTTAATTAAACTTAGCAATTTAGGGATTGGTATATTTACATATGGGCTAAATGGGTTATAGCGTAGGGCGGCAGAATTTTAGGGGCGGCAAAAATATCTTTATATTGATTAAAAAAAAGATACTTAAATAGACGGGTTGCATTTTTTTAAATTAATTGGTAAAATTTTTTTTCGGCGTATTTTTTCACTTCTCACGTTCTTAATTGTTTGATTAATGAGTTTTAAGAAGTTTTAATAGTGTCAATTCATATTATAGAAAATTCACGATGAGTAAAGGTAGTACAAACACTAATACAGAAAAATGTCTTTGAAAAAAAAAATCAGCGACAACGTAATATTATAGAAAAAGGTGTAAAAATTACTACGTTTTTTTAAAAACAAAAACTTTTTAAATAAATATAAGCTGATTTTTTGTAATATCATTAATATCATTTAGAAAATAAAGGAGTTAGTTAAAAATCCAGTTGGTGACTTTACAAAGACCTTTTTCAGGTTTTTAAATTTAATTTTCAGAACTATCTTGCATTTTTAGGAAACTTGTGCTAAAACTGGATTTTATGTTTCATTCAAATACCATGTGACTTTCTAAAATTTTGATCTAGCTATCCATGACAGTTACTTTAACCCGATGTCCATTACAAAATAAGATTCCAACATGAATTTTTTATGTTCTTCGGTGAACATTATGGGCATAACAGTCATGGAAAACTAGATCAAAATTTTAAAAAATCGCATGGTAAAGTTAAGGATATTACTGAATTTTAGAAAAAATCAAGTGATAAAAAGAATGAAGTTAAAAGCAGATACACATTTACTGATTTGTTTTCATCAGATTCTAATGCTCGTAAATTGATAGATTGATGTTATACTTATCTTTAACTGTTGTAGAGTAGTGTATATTAAAATATCAATATCCCTAACATTTTTCGAGCAGGTATATGCAGTTTAGCGGTTCATTTAAGGTGCACAAGAAAAGTGTAGATATCATTTAAAATTTTGAAGGGTCATTTGTATTACAATAGGGTCAAGTGTTACAAATTTCTGAAGTTCGACAAAAAATGTCCTCCTGTCTTTTTTCTGGATTTGTGAACTTTTTCTTATTTTCGGAATTAACCAATAAATTTTTTTTTGAAGAAACATTGTCATAGACAGGGGCGGCAAAATTAAGTAGCCCAGAGCGACAATGGACATAAATACGCCACTGAATTTAGGCAAAACAAACCACGTTTTTTTAGAGTCCTTTTAAGAGATTGCAAATATGCTCACACGTGTGAATAATAAATTAATAAATGATACTCCTATTATTAATTAAAAGAGAACACGTTGTTTAATTAATGAATATTATCCACATTTATGTGAATCATATAGGTATTACTAATTGAAAATATCCACGTGTTGATAATAAATAATAATATTAAAAAAGTAGGTATAGGCATCACATAAATATTGACGTACTTTGAGTGAAAAGTTTTAATGCAAATGCAATATTTATGAAGCAATAATGTGTTAACGAGTCAAGGTCAATGTTGATGTTATTTAGATGCAATTTAAATTGTAATTTTTTTGAACCTTTTCATCGCAAAATATAAAAGCTACTCATTATTCAGTTGCTGTTACAGCAAATTATGGCTAAGCACATTTTGATGTGCGGTCGCAATTTCGAATTCAGACATACAGATAGCGCGAGGACCGCTGATAGCCACCAGTTAGCGAATAACGACCGCAATCATTGAGCAAATTATTCAGTAAAATGATATGCTAGTTGACAAACAATCGGATGCAACCTTGAACCGAATTATCGATCGATAATTTGATTTGTATGCACCAAGCCTGTGTCATTCGAAATCTGGATGTAATATATTTCGAATAAGAAAGAGGCAAGTCTTGACGTAGACCATGGCCATGAGCTGATCGATTTATTGCAAAGAAGCACTAGCGCCGCCCTTTATATGTGAAATGAATGAAAGCGAGAGACAGGAAACTTGCTGTTTGCAGAAATAAATTACAATGAATGAATAAAATCATTCGAAGGGATTGGGCGTGTTGGAGCTTCCATCAGGAGCATATTGGGCGGTAAACGCCATTATGTTGTGTGACTATTATGTAAACAGTGAATATGAACACCTCACCGCTTACTGGAATTGTTTGTAATTACGCTTTTACCGCACTTCGGCACAAGCTTGCACTTAACAGATTTTGATTCCATGATCCAAATGCGAAAATCTCTGCCGGGAGATCGTAAAATAGGCAATTTAGACAACAATCGTCATAATTCGTTTATAAAGGATTTGCGAGGGATCCGAAGTTTGACTTGATTTACAACCGTTTCTGGTGCGGTGGCTCAGAATAAGAGGCCGGGGTGTTACTTGCTCCACTCTGTTACGTGCGAAGGACTTAATACAAGGCCAAAGGGTTCCAAGCCCAATAACCCATAATTGGGATTTACATTGTTTTTGCATAATTGTTTCGCAATTTAGCGCAAAAAATCCAAATTTGCAATGCAAAACTCGGACGTGTGTCTGGTTATGTCACTTGCTTTTACCGATCAATTTTTATGTTTATTTTTAATCACAGCTAAACGAATTTCGTGCTGCGTTTAAAATGAATTCATAATGAACACAAAGCGCAATTCCAAATAGCATTTCCACACTTTAAATTTCACAATGATAACGACTTATCTTGACTTTTTAACATTTGGATGTAGATAAAACTTACTTTTCTCAAATTTATTTCTATTTTTACTAGATACGGGAGCTATTTTTATTTTTACATTTTTAAAGTGACACTTTTTACATTAAAATAATAAATATATTTATAAGAAAATTGTTATCTTATTTATGACAAAATGTTCTAAAACGATTACGTGTTTCACAAACGTTATCTCATTTCTCAGATTGATTAACAAGAACAATTTAAGAGTTAAGTCTAGAAAATTAAGGATTACAACGTTTTTTACCAATAGATGAAACGAATGAATAGATGAAACCCTAAGTCTGATACTGAAGTCGAAAAAAAATTAGGACGTCAATTTTTTTTAATATTCATTAAAAAGTATCAGTATTTTAACAATTTTTGCAACATCAAAAATGTTACAGATTGCTTCTTCTTTTGTAATATCAGGGCAAGATTTTAAATCTTGATGGAAACATTCACCATGTTCATCGCTTAGCTTCCCAGATTTTGTTAGGATCATTTAAACACAAACATAGAAAAAGTTGTTTGGGCTTAATTTACATTCACCTGATAATATTTTAAAGCAAATAAAATATTTAACAATTTGATAATCATGTCAATAACGAATGTCAAATGACACATATTGTTTCTTTTTTTGCACTGATTAGTGTCAGTTTCGATTATTGTAACCAGCAGTAATCGGCTAACATATTTTTATCCCAAAAACCTTTGTATATCTCTTTTCATAAGACTTTAAATCTTGATGAAAACGTTTACCGTTTGATCGCTTAAGTTTTCCAGATTTTATTCGGATAATTTTACCACAAACAAAACAAAAGTTATTTGGGCTTAATCTACATTCACTTGACGATATTTTAAAGCAAATTAAAAATTAGAACTAGACGTGATAGACAAATGTGACATATATTTTAGTTATCAGTGAGTAAGAAGAAAACAAAATCAGTATAATTTATCTCTTGCTAAAAGGAAAAATTTTTTTTTGCAAACTATAGTGTTGTTTTTGCAATTCTGTATATAATCCTAGCGATTGTTGTGAAGAAGCTTTTTAGTAATCAGTTAAAAAGTCCACTTTGATTATTAATTTAACGATCCTTGAAGTGTAATTATGAAATCGGATCTTACTTAATTTAATATTTCTTTAAGTCTACTAATGTCTGTTAGTTTTTAATGTTTCTTTAATTATATATAGTTTTGAGAATTAAAAAAAATCATTTCTCATGTAACTATGATTGATATTAATATTAATTAATACAAGTAATTAATTTTACTATAATACGTGACGCAAAAATGGTGGATGCGCCGGGCTACACCTACAAAATAATTAATTTCAAAAACAAATTTTAGCTTTTAGATTAAAGATTGGCATTATTTTTTTAAATTTTTTAATAAATAACTGTTTGCACAATTTTGTTTAAAAACGTTGCACTTGTTGTGAGTAAGGTTTTCTATTTAATTGATGGACTAATTAATAGGTCAGTAAGATGTCTCGTGTTATTTTTTAAAAATTTCTGCTTTTAAGTCGGTTTTTACTTTATAATATGTTGCACTTCATATACTCATATACTCCTTTACGGCTGAATTTACAGTTAGATTTAAAGAAACATTAAATATTATTTAGAATGTGCTGATTGTTGTAGATTTGCTGAACAAAATCTCACATTTTAAACCTACAGGCTGACCCAGGGGTGCGTAATCGGTCTATAACTTTTTTGCTATTTGAAATATTGCCATGCCGTTTTCATTATCCGATATATCGACTTAAATATCACAAACTAAAAATATTTTTATTATACACAGGGTGTTTGTTGTATATACAGGTGGTGAACCATAGTTATATTTTTTTAAATGGAATACTCTATATATTTTTGCATATTTAGATTCTATGCAAAAAAATAATGTAACTTTACGTAAACTATTATGGGTCTATCTCTTTTCATTTCGGAATTATTAAACTTTTCGTTATAAAAATAAACAATTTTTGAAAAATCACTACGAAGTTGCCTATGAATATTTTCCGACAAATTTGCAACAGAAAAACTCAGAATAGCCTGATGTAGTTTTAGCATTAGTCGACTCTTACTTAAAACACGCAGATAATGATGTACAGGGGCAAAAAGTTGAATAACTAATTTTTTTCAAATGGAACACCATGCATTTCTTTACACGTATGGATAGGATTTTTCATAAGCTTTCTAATGACATGCGGTTTCTATAGCAAATTTGAAATATTTCTTAAAGAGATCAAAAAAATTTTTCTTTTTTTATTTATTTTATTATTAATTCTTAATGAGTGAAATTCCTTGAAATGTATCAAGTAATAATTAGATTATTAATGTAGTTAGTCGCATTAGTACGTATCAAAAAATAAATTACCATTTGACTTATTAGATTCTAGGCTAACAATACAATACATTTTTTATTGATAAATCTTGAAAAATATTTTAAATTTGCTATGCAAACCCCATACCATTAGGAAGCTTATCAAAAATGCTAATGATACATGAAAAAAATACATGGTGTTCCATTTGAAAAAAATGAGTTATTCAACTTTTTGCGTTTTGACACACTCTGTATATTGTCTGCGTGCTTCAACTAAAAGTCGACTATTTGCTAAAATTACAAGGTATTACAAATTTTTCTGTTGCAAATTTATCGGAAAATATTCATAAGGACTTCGTAGTGATCTTTCAAATGTTGGTCTTTTTTATAAAAAAAAGTGGAATAATTCTGAAACGAAAAGAGATAGCCCCATAATATTTTATATAAAGTTACATTATTTTTTTGCGTAGAACACAACTATGTAAAAATATAATAGGGTGTTGTATTTAAAATAATATAACTTTGTATTTAAAAAAATAAAAAAATATATATACTGGGTGGGGCACGATTGGGGTACTTCTGAAACTTTTAAAAATGCAACCAAATATACAGGAAACTTTAAACACTTGATACAATATTCAATTTAATTCAAACTAGTAATCAAAGTATGTAACTGAAAGCTTCATGATGACAGTGGATGACAGTTATTCAAATTAGGCCAATTAAACGAATTATTTATTTATTTATTGCAAAAATCTGTGCAATAAGTGTTCAGAGTCGATTGACGGACGCGTCGTAAAGTTGTATTAGTTCTGCATTCTTTATATTACTAGACACCACAAAAAAAGTCCAGCAGTGTTTTATTAAATTTTGAATTTGAATTTGAATTTTTGGGGGCCAAATCCAATGGATTTTCGTCCTATATCCAACGATCTTCATAATTTTTATTTAAATGATCTGTAACAACAGCACACCATCTTGTTGGAACCACAAACGTTGCCGCAGGATCTAAATTCTCTAACAGTAAGGACAATTCCATTTGTAAGAAGTGGAGAAACACTTTCCCATTGGGTTTCCATCAAAGAAATGGGGTCCAATTACGGGCTCATTAAAGACCGCACCATACCTAATAGTTAAAAAAACAGTTTGGAAGTGAGTTTCACAAATTCATCGTCAGTTTTCTTGAGCATTTAAAATCAGAGTGAAACTGACAATTATTATAAATTTTTTTGACGTTATTGAGATAAAGCATCCTTTGACTCAAATTTTAATTTATAATAATACTAAAGCATAGAGAGCGACGAAAGATGTTTTAAAAGTTGCAGACATAAACATTTCAGAAATACCCCACTCGTGCCCCACCCTGTATATATATATAAAAATATAACTTTGGTTCACCACCCTGTATACAACACCCTGTGTAATAAAAATATTTATCGATCTATCGGATAATAAAAACGGCATGGTAATATTTCCAATAGCAAAAAAGTTATGACTGATTACACATCCCTGGGTCAAGCTGTATATTTACTCGTATTGATTTAATTGTTCTTTAAATCCAATTATGAAATCGGACCATTTAAAAAAAAGTTTCTTATCAATGAAAAAACAATTTAACCTTTCAACCTTTTTGTTTTTTTTGTAGAGACAATTATTTACCTTTTTTTAAAATGTATTACTTATTTATAAAACAGGACACAAGAAAAATGCCTGGTAAGATTAATTGTAACCTCGGCGCAAAAATGGTGGATGCGCCGGGCTACACCTACTAAATAATCTCAAGCGTAGACTTGAAGAAATTAATCACTCTAAATTTTTCCAACAAAATACAAAGCCTTAAAGTATACAATGCAAAAACATGTTGCTGCTGCTGATAAAAGTCTTTGTGCTTCGGTTGTCGGTTGCTTTTAATCACATAAATATAGATACTCAGATCAGATTGTGTTATTACCTTCTCAAATATTTATTTTAAAATTAATTTCTGGTAACGATTGTGTAGTGTGAACCGTTCGTTTCGGTTATAGTCTGAACGTGATTTAAAGTTGCCCAATTGGAATCGCTCTTTTTTGCGTTTCTCGTGTAAATGGGCGTTATACTTACGATAATTTGGTCGTGAGCTACCGAACCTCATTCCCATACGGCAACATTCGTTAAGTTAACTGCAGGATGTGCGACAGTGAACTTCGTAGGGTAAAGGCGCAAGCGTAACTTCTATCTACCCTGTACAGTAGGAGTTTGAGTGTTACCCTTTAGTATTGTGCGATCGGTAGAATTTCGTACGTTGTTCTTGTAAGTTGGAAACGAAACACTCCAACATGGGTAAAAAAAATTCCAAGCTAAAGCAAGACACAATCGACAGACTCACCACCGCCACATACTGTGAGTTTTCTTGTGCAACTTTATGTTTGTTTTCAACTTGTTTACAAAATGTGTCACACCAGCTTGAGACACTAACTTTTCTCTTATTAAAAAAATACAACACAATTTGTGTTAACACAACTTGTGTAGACGATTAAAACAGTGTTTCGGGTTAAATTGCTTGAAACAGCTCGGCTGCAATTCATCTTAACTGACTGCTTATTAAATTTTCTT
Source organism: Tribolium freemani (assembly GCA_939628115.1). Taxonomy (NCBI): domain Eukaryota; kingdom Metazoa; phylum Arthropoda; class Insecta; order Coleoptera; family Tenebrionidae; genus Tribolium; species Tribolium freemani. The sequence continues at coordinate 7,889,532 of OW626785.1, read as the reverse complement.
GAGGGTGGTATGACAAGACTAACTCATTTTTTTGGCATTCAAGGTTGGGGAAAGTCCGTCGCGTATATTTTTCTTCTTAAATAGATCATCGAACGTTTAAGCTTTGTTTGCTCTATAAACACCATTTAAGAGAACAACAGTGCGTAATGCGTTTGGATTTGGATATTACTAGAGCTAGAAATAAATGATACAGCTTTTAAATTTACATAGGCAGCAAATATCTACTCCATGAAAACCAAATAACGCACAAATGCAGGTTTATAGAGAAAAGTGATTGGAAAACATGTGCGCAATATCTTTACGTTTCTCCAAATTCAACAGTTACTTTGCCACTAACATCCAAATCCCTCAAGCTTTTATTTGCTCTTAATAATTAATGCTCCCGCAATTATTACGGGACTAAGTACTTGCTAAACGTTTCACCTATTCTGTAATTAGCTGGTCGTTGTATTTTCTGTGGTTTGTTTTCTCTGTTAATGTTTTCATTAATTTACAGGCAATCATTTCCAACAACACACTTATTTAAAACATAAATATTTTATTTCTGGAGTTAATTTCGCTTCTTCAACGTAAACAGCCATCATGAAAAGCGAAATGGCTTTTTATTTATGATTATTATTTATCGTTCCGTAATATATCTCAAAACTAATTTCCGTTCTGTCCCAAACTGTCCTAGTTATTTTATTATTTATCAATAACGTATTATTGATCAACAAGTGTCTCCAATTGGCTTTCGTGCAATAAATATTTTTTTAAATAAATATAAAACCTTCAACTTTTATAACTTGTCTGGTTACGCTCGACGCCTCGAAATAAAAATCTCTAAAAATAACACTTCCTTAATATTGGAGGTAATAAAATTCGACATTTTTCGCATTACCATTTTCCTAGTTTGTGCGGAAAGTTTTGCACGGAGGCATGTTGACTTTTAGAGCTTTTATTTGTTGTTGGAATTTAAAAGCCTTCTGTTCTAACAAAAAAATCTTTAAAAATTTAAATTGTGGAACTTTTGTAATAAAATCACCGCTCCGTTTACATCAACGATTCAATGCTAGCTTACGCAAATAGTTTTGCTCCCTCAGTTGGATGCATGTGTTTTAATCCAACCGCAAATAAACACAAGTCCTTGTTGACATTTTTTGCTGTGTGTACAAGGACACCACTATCCTTTAGTTTGTTTTTAGGATCAAATTATAATATTAAATATGTACAATATGGAACATGTAAAGCGAATTTATGCCACAAATCATGTTATAAATTGAGAAATATGTGGAAGGAGAAATCCATTTTACTCGTAAAATAAATGATTCCATTTCCGTACTTGTTGAATAAATAACTGTTACTTGCGACGGAGGCGTAATGACTGTAATTTGGCACTTATTGTTATGACACTTGTGGAATAATCATTTTATGACAACAATTCGGCTATTGTAAAAATAAGAAATCCAGGAAAATTACTATTTTTGTGTTTGACAATGATGAATGTCACAAAAGTAATAAATATTTAAATAAAGTGAATAAAATAATAACTCGTTATATCGGTAGTCTAAATTTTTAGTAAAATATTTTTGTCTTTTTCTCTAAAACTGAATGTCAACAATGTTTACTTTTCTTTGCAAAAAGACATACAATTATCACAAGCCAACAAAATTTGAAGAAGTTTTGGCTTTTTTGATGAGACCTGGATTTCTTTGCTAAAAGTAAAAAATAAAGCGTGCGTTTTACTGAGCAAAAATAGAAGTAGGTAAGTAAATCAGTTACAGTGAACAAGAGCACATTACGTGTTAGTGTGTAAAAGTGTTTCGGACGATTAAAATCGGTTGCATGTTGCACGTGGGGGGTTGATGGGTTGATGTATGCTTATATCCTGAGCAACCCATCATTAGTATCACCTCAGTTGAAGGATGAACTTTGTACAATCGCATGTTGGTGGCAGATTGAGACGGATGTGCAAATATGCCCTTTAGGTAACCAAATAATGGTGCGCAACACGCACGTCTTCTGATCGATTCGATTAGTTATGAGAGAATTTATGAAACAAGCTTTGCGAAAAAGAATAAAGAAAGGGCGACACCCACCCAGTTAAGAACATTATTTGAACATGTTGTGTGCACACCCGAACCAATTTCATTATTTTATCCAACTGAAATAATATTCTCGGGATATTGGAGGAGCAAGAACAAATACGCATTAGGAGTAATGTTGGAGTATTTGCCGTTCTCAAATTTACTCTTATAGAATTTCGGTTTTTATTAGAAACACGCAGAGAAAATTTTTGTCTAAATACACCGACCACAGTGAATATGTTTCCTAATGCATTGTCGATACAAAAATAAGAATAAACGAAATGTGGGATCCGTTCTCATGTCACTGGAAAATAAAATTTTCTGACCTACATCCGATAAATAATTTTAAAGGCTACAAGCTTTTGCTTACGGCTCCGTTCACATAACAGGCTAAAATGCATTGCGTAAAGTGTGTAAAAGCGGGTCGATATGTGTTGAATGTATACCTAAACCACCTACTTAAAAATGAAAGACCTATTTTTATATTAGATAATAAACTGAAACTGCTCGTTGTTTTGAAAATTATATTGCGGAAACACAAAGAACTCTTGAAATAGTGGCACTAAAACATGATGACGTAATGCCAAAGACGATAATAGTGATAGATTCGTGAATAGATAGAGGGAAAAATATTTTGATAAAAAAAGTTTGAAGAGTTATCCAATTACGGTGTGACCTAAAAAGTAGTTATGCTACAGAAAAATGCCATTAAGATATGTACGCCTATTATTTACGTGAAATTTAAAATTAACTACCTATAGAATTTTGAAGACAAATATTTTATCAAATAATTGCATCTCTCAATTTAATACTTTGCATGCTCATAAATAAAATGTTCTAAAGCAATAAACAAAACCAAAAATTAAAGTTTGTAGCAATAAAGAAATATCCAGTGGTGGTCAGGTAAAAATAACAGCTCTAAAGACATCAGAGAGTCTTAATTTTGTTACAAACACTCAAACTATTGGAAGAAAAGTTTCTGGTATAACATATTAAACATGTTATACCAGAAACTTAACTTTTTTTATCAAACTCACCTACTTGTAAGTACAGGTTTATTTTTCATTGCAATATTGCGCATTTATTACCTGGATCTTAGTTTGCGTAAATTATAGGAAAAGGTTGATACGAAAACTTGTAAATCCCATTTGAGACTCAAGTATCAAGTTTCCCTACCAAAATTGTCCCTTTTTCTAAATTACTCGTAAACTTGTTGTTGCCCTCTTTCCTTCAGCTAATTCTTCTTTGTTTTAAAATACATGTGCTCGACATTAGGACATCATACTATTTATTATGAGGGCAAAAACGTAAATTTGCAATTGTCAACCATAGGAAGAAAATGAAACGGGCTGAAGCACCTTGATTATTTTACTGTAAATAAAACAATTTCTTCTTCTAATAATTCCAAAGTGGGGAAACGCAGATAATGAAATGTTTCCCTTAAGCATTATTTAATACTTCCTTTTTCTTTCCATTTCTTCTTGTTTCTAGGAAAACAGGAACATAATTAAAGCTTTTGACTTGATATTTTTTGCCCACAAGTCAGTTTTATATCGATATTTGTCGGCAAAGTTGAAGAGGGTACCCATTCAGTCATCTATGCATCAAAAACCTATTTCCGTGTATATGAGCCCGAATGACGTTTGATCGACTATTAAAAACTTGGATGTAGGAATCAAACAAAAAGTCGCATTTTGGCGCGCCTGAATAGGCATTGCTTTTTGTTTTTTATCATCCACATTTTTGATAAATCTGTAAATAATGGATTATCAATGAATGAACGATGATGTTCGGTGTTCTTTGACCGAATTTCCTTTTTCATTCGTAATGACGCTTGAAATAATTCATTTTCTTCCGTGAGTTGTTATCCAGACGAAGTAGTTCCGTTCCAACTTTTTGAAATTATCGTATCATTAAGTCTAACGTTCTAATCGCAGTTTTCTCCTCTCCTCTTCGTATCTAATTAATTTTCGTGGTGGGCGTCTCATAAGTCGCTCGTTGAAAGATTTTGTGATTGATCAGGTGGAAGAACACGGTGCGTTATCGTGATATAAGTTGTTTTCGTCGTCCTTGCTGCTGGAGCTTACAGATACGCAAGGCGCCCGGCAAGACGGCGCCTGTCCAGACGCTGCCGGCGACAAACACCGAGCAATACTCATTCACAAATCTCGGAAAAAATCACGCATACAATCTGCCTAATGCGAATTAACGGAAAAATTCGATTAGGCAAAATCGGGGAAATTTGCGCCCGGCGCAAATGAACGATCGATAAGTAATTCCATCATTTAGCCTCACGGAAAAACCAGCCGAGAGGATAGAGTGTGAAAAAATCCGAATCTAATTAGTTAACTTTTACGGCGATCGGTGGCTTTCTTCCAGAGTTAAGTGCTTTTAATTAATTTGTACGTTTGTGTAAATGAAAATTCAAGTTTAATTGTTTGGGTGATTACTTTGGAATAAACTAACGGCTCGAGTGACCGCAAAAGTGCCGAATACCCTTGAGGATTTTCAACAGAATAAATAAATTACTTACCTCCAGCCAAAAATGTTATGCAAATGTAAACGGAAATACGTTACTTGCAATTACGACCTGTCCCAAGGTGTTAGGTGCTGTCCTAAATTTACATTTTATAAACATATCAAGAATAACATGACGAATAATTAAATTTACAGAGGTAAATTTTGGTGGATGCGCCAGGTTAGCATTACGAAAGCAGCCTTTAATTTATCTAGTTAGAATTTGAGCACTTAAGTAAATAACGTTCTAAATAATTGGTGTAATGCATTTAGTGCCTATTCAATAAGAGCCAATAACGCAGACGAGCTGTAGTAAGAGTAAAATACAAATTAATAGCACAGTTACTTCAGTAAGAACTAAATGCATAAAGGAGCACAGTAGATACAAAGTAATATGAGTAGATATAGCACTGTACAGTGTCATATCTTTCCTCAAAATTTGAAATTCACTTTGGAAAATGTCCATTAGAGAGTGAACGTTATCTTACAAACTTTACGCTAAAAACTTTTATATTCTTGGTTAGATTAGATTTATTGTAATTGAAGTGAAACCAGGAATTAAATAAATTTGCATTTTAATTATTTTTTCAATCCTTGTCATAAAAGCGATGACTTCACTCGTGTCGTTATTACTTCATGTTAATTAACTTTGAAGAACTACCAATATGAGCTTTCGTGTAGACGTTTGCCTGCAAATATTTTTTGCTTGTTTTATTCAAAAGTAAAATGGTTGCAAGTTTGATAATAAAATAGGATATTTAAATGGTTGTCTTAATAAAACTACGTTACAGTACGTATACTACACACAAACGAAAAAATTGTTAGTTTAGGACGAATTTATAGGATATTTAATTCGAGTTTAAACTGACTATGTCCAATAGAGTAATTGGTAATGTGTGCTAGATTCACTATGAGTTAATTAATTCACTTTCTGGAAACCGATCCTTAGAATGTTTAATTCAGTCGATCAGTAACAGTAAATTAAGTAAGTTTTTTAACGTTATATTTTTTAGACGAATTATTTCCTTTAGACTGTTTCGTTATCTGTAAATGAGCCGACTAAATGCAAAACTCACTCTTTGTCAAAAATTCGAAAATAGGCTTTTCCGTGCTGTCATATTTAGAATTTAAAAAGCTATTTCAGATTCTAGTGTTTTTGACAAAATATATTCTTTAATACAAAAAAACTATACAAAAGTTTCGAATTTGGCGCAAAACTCAATGTTCGGTTTGACACTTTGGTTGCAAAACTAACTCCGCTTAGATCCACTTGAAACTGTAGAATGGCGTCATGTGACTAAATTTTCATACAGTTGTTACTGAGTTAAAAATTTAAAAAAAATTTGTTTCAACATAATTATGCGGCTTTAAGCTGCAGCTAATGATTTTTTTCATTATTTTAATTCATTTCGGTTTGCTTAAGTAGGTACTTAAATTATTACAATAATTTACATAAATCATATGCAAAACTCACCCAACGGGCAAGATAATAAGCAAAACTCACTCTTTTCTTTTTGTAAAGCTAAATTCCTATTTTACTGGAGAGTTATGATTTGTTACAGCTTATGACATTCGATTTTTACACTAACAATAAAGCCACTTAAAGAAAATCGTTCTTCAGATATCATTACAATTTTTCAAAATAGTTTTTCGCAAATATTTCAAAACTAATTGATAGTCAAAGAATGAGTTTTGCATTTAAACGGCTCAAATAATAAACATGTCTACCATTGTAAATACCATGCGATCATTTAATTTATAATTAAAGTAGGCGGATTTGTGCCTTTGTGATTGAAAAACTTACGCAAATTGAGGGGAAAAATGTATTCTAATTGAATATTACCGTTTAAAACATTATTATTTAATTCTTCAGCTTCATCCAAGTTAAAAAACTGACAAAGCCTACTCTAATTATAAATTTAAATGATCGCATGGTATTAACAAAAACTATAAATTTTAAAGTTTATATAATTTCTGTGGAAGGTCAATTAATTTGAAATCAAATTATTTTATGGTTATTATTAAAGTAAGTTTTTAAACGATCACTTAAAGACAACAGCTCTAAAATTTCTAATTGCTAATATATTTTTCTATTTTTTAAAACGTTTTCATGTTATTGTTTAAGCAAACCTCTACAAGGTGATTGATTATGATTATAAATGATTAAGTAACATGTGTTCAATATTAGTTCTGATCGTGGTTTGTTGTGGTTTTCTCTTTCTAGTTTTCTAGCATGAACGTAGGTTACGCGATAAGTTCATATGGTTTGCTATCAACTGTGTAAATGTTGTTTTAAATTTGCATTTAGGAGTTTTTGATAAAAATCACATTGCAAATCATGATAATTGTATGAAGACGTTCAAGAATTTACTCTGCAAGCGTTATCTCAGTTGAACGTTTGAATTTTTGGCCGCCTTTTCGTATGTGGCCTGTACCTAACCTCTTTTCGTGCCTGTTTTAAAACTCAAAATAAACGAACACTGGTAGGTAAATGAATAAATTTTATTATAAAAGATGTTGAACATGTCCACCTCCTACTTAATGCACTTTGAAACCCTTTTTCTTACAGAATTGCACACATTTTGTTTACACATTTTTGCGGTCCACAACTTCATCGGGGAATTGCTCCAGATAATCATTGAGAGCTGCTTGATTTGAATAAGTCCTCACCCCACCAACTTTTGTGCCATTTCTTAAATATGCTTCCACCATTAATTGTTTTTGTTCCAAGGTAAAAACCTTTGCGGAGTTGACGTGAAAAGTCCAGAAAAGAAGAGCGGGCCCAAGCCGGGCGAAAACAAAGTCGCCAACAAAAAAAAACGCACGTGGGGCAAAAAACACAGCGAAAACACTTGCAAGTTGATTTTAATTTAGAGGAAGACACAGAAACTCGAAAAGTATGCAGGAGGTTAAAAAGGGGAGCACTGACACCTGTCAGCTGTTTCCGAGACGTTTTTTGTGACAATTGTCACACATAGGTGATCTGACCAGAACTATTATTGAACACTTGTTATATTAAATAATAAGTATTGACTTTACACTTAGGTATAATGGTCAACTTAATGGAAGACCATTTGTAATCATTTTAAAATTTAATTTACTAATATTAAGAGCATGAAGAATATGTCCCCAATTTGCTTATTTGCATGTTGCTGATAAGTGATAACACTAGGTATTGTTGCCTGTAATGGACAAAGATACAAACATAATTATTTATCAATAAATTGGTAAAACATTCGGTCCAAACCAATTTCATTTCTGTACAAGTGATTGTATTTGGATACTGCGCATTAAACTGGGGTTGAATTTAAAAAAATGAAGCCGATTAAATTAACAAAAGCATGATTACATGTTTGCGTGAAATGATTCCAAATGAATGTATAAAAAAGCTTGTTTAAACTTCTGATTCGACGGAGAAATTTTTAACCGATTAATGTATCTTATCAACAATACTTTTATTGTTAAATAAAATTGCATAAACAATTTTTCTCTGAGCATTAACCTTTACGACACTTTAATAGTATTAAAGTTTCTACAGTTAGCACGCTTTTAACTGAATACATCGAAGTTGAAAAATCGGATCGGATAAACTGAAGTTCACAAAATCTCAGCGAATAAATCACACTTGACATCATTGTTTTGTGCTATGGTTACCAGTCACCAAGTTAGATATCTTTGAAAATGACAGGTGTTCAATCTTTCGTGATCTAAAATCGCTTAAAATTTTGTTGTCTCTTTTTTAAACGGAATTTCCTATCTTGTTTCCGCTTCCACCTAATCTAATCCCATATTCTTGCGATAAAATTCGAAATTTTATTTTACTTTGGAGCTTCTGTACCCTTGAACTAAAAGAAAGTTTATTCAGATAATTCAATTCCCAATATTTTTACTATTGATTGTGACTTGCAAGAAACAATATCTATCCGCAATCATTTCCAAATTACATTAATACAGTAACTTAAAAAATAAAATTACGATAATTATTATGAAATTGAATATTAGTAAAAAAAATCGACGGGATTAATTACAAGTGAACCGCTGCATGTTTGCACAATAGGGCATTTCCCCAAGTTTGCCCTATTATCATAGATTTGACCCCGACAGAGTTTTATGTTTATATCTAATTTCCATAACTCAAGTTCTCCAAATAACCCACATGAGTTTACCAAGTGATAACATCTCCCAAAAATTTTGTTTATGTTATCATTTGATTAAAATATCTTTGAGTGTATGTGCAGGATTAATGAACTGATTAAATCTTGCCTTTCCTCGTTATCACATTTTTCCGGCTATCGAAACCGCCACTCCCTACCAGTGAGAGTTTAATACGGTTAATATAGATATTCACCATAAATTTAATCCTCTCATCCTGCTGAAAGACTCGTGTTGAGCTACGCTCTACGCTTATAAATGCGTCAGAAGATTAGGGAGGGCCATAACACGGGATAAAATTTTTAAAAATAATTTGGAGCAATTTTTTGCAGCTTGAACGCTCGCTCCAGACGACACGCTGAGCTTTTGAAACAAAATTCCGAGCTCGAAAAGCACAAAGTTTTGCTACAAGTTAAATATATTTACTATTGATTAGGGTCGAAAGTTTAGCCTTTGTGTGTAATAAATAGATTGATTAAGGCAAACAAAAGGGTTGGACTTATTTTTAGACCTCGTTTTGGCCTGATTTCCTTTAAATAAAGTTTTTGCGTGGCTTAATTTGTTCAAGTACAAACACTGTGCTTCTTTTATTGCAACGATCTCTCTGTTCTTCCTATTTTCTTTTGACTCTTGTTCAAGTATCTGTGACTATTCCGTTTCCATTCACTTTACGCTCTTCTTCTTTTTCATTCGAAAAGAAGCTTTAACGAACTTGCCCCCATGCAAGTGTTGTTATTAAATTTTCTCTCATCGTTGTTTTTGTGTTTGGGTAAAAACGGCTTTCATTGCGATGGGTTGGAATGGCTGAAATTACAACTGAGAGAAATGAGAGCGTAATTTGATTTGGTTTATAGTGCGGTTAATGTTTTTGTGAGTGATACCGTGAACGTCTTTAAATCGGCACGAATGGAAAAACTAGGGATGATACAACAAAAAGTAAATAGCATAGTGAGGGAATGCGGCAGCTTCCAGCATCAAGTGGAAATGCGGATGGAAAGTTCTGCGCATCCCGACGAAGCCTGAATGGAGAGAGAACAATAACGTTCTAATTTCGAACTAGTCCAAAGAAAAGGGATGGCAGTTGTTCCATAATGACGCAATTTTTAAATATTAAAAATTTACGGCTAACCTGAGACAAAAGCCTCGGTAATAATTGATGAAATGAATCATTTCAAAAAGAAAGCACAACCTCGTCAACTAATAAATTTTATTATCACTCTGTTGCTTACACGAGACTCATGATTATTTAATGACGGATGCGGGGCTCGTAAATTCGCGAAACTAGATACAGTACACTCATCAAATTAAAGCTGAATTAGCAAACATCTGCTCGAAAGTAAAGAATAAATGTTTGCTAACGAACTACCGACGGAAAGTATCTCGAACTTGGCAAAGTAGTGGATTTGTTATCGACTTGCAAATTAACGAAGTTGCCGGATATGAGGGTGCATTCAGTTTCATTCGGCTGAAATTTAACGGAACGTTAAAATTTGCAGCCATGACGACAACCAATGAAATTATTTGATTTTCGGATCTTCTAAATTTTAACGGTCCGTTGAAATTACTGTTTTTAAAATGAGATCCATTCATTTAAAAAAATGGACGCTTCGGGCGGTTTTTCGCTGGCCATTTGAATTAATTGCACATTCGCTAAAATGCAATGAATTAACGCTGTTCCATTGGCTAACGTGTCATCACTAGAAGTGGTCGATACCGCATTATGTAATGTATCAAATCACCAAACACAAACACCAATATTTACATTAAAACACAAACTACAAATTGCATTAAATAGCTAAGGCTAAAATCGTATTCGACGCCACTTCCTCTACTGAATTTTTTATGTAAGCACGCTATGTGAAAATAAAATGGAAACAGAAATTCTTATCGATTGGATGCACTTTCAGCAATAAGTAATAAATATCCTAAACTGGGGGCTTCAAATTGCATGAATGTGGAGCAATTCCATTCGTGCTTATGGATACTGACAACACAAATTCCTAATCGGTGTATCCAGACGTAGTACAGAAAATTCCGATTTTGGCCTGTTTTACTTGTAGGAACATTAAAGCACCACTTAGCCGTGTTATTACTAGTGAAAAACAGGATACATTTCTCTAGGGTGTGAAGCTTATGTAATCCTTGGTATGACGCAGCTATTATTTCTAATCTACCCACCAAATTTCAACGGCTAGAGCCGGAAAAATGTGGAAACAGAAACTAGCGGTAGGTTTATCCCAATTACGAACTTTCTCACTTTACGACATATTTGGCTAAAATGTCATGATGATCTCACGTCGTGTACAGTTATACAGTGAGTAGGAGATACTTATAAAATAAATTTTGTGTTTTAGTTTTAAGTAAATAACCATGTATAATAACAAGTTTTAAAGATTTTGCAAATTTTAATTTTTAGAAAATTGAATCAAAAATGGTGGATGCGCCGGGCTAATACTAAAACCGGTAATCTCTCAACCTTCAAATAGAGCTAACTGATAAGTACAAAACTAGATTATTAAATTCACATTATTGCGTTTTGCATAAGTTGCATAAGAAATAAATTCTCGCACTGTATTTTTAGTTGTATTGCTATCGATTCCATTATTTATCATCATTATTAAATCAGTGAACTTTCAGAGCATGTTCTTTTAGATCAATATTTCACATTCCAATTCGCGAGACTTCTGTCGTACCGGATTTGCTTGCTTTATTAGCCCCTGTTGCGATTTTATGCTGTTTTGGATGTATGACCTATTATTTCCAAAATTTGAGCGCAAAAAAGGGTCGCTAAATTTATTTGCCGGGCACTCACTTTTAGTTAGTTGACAAATGAACACATCCGAAACCTATCCGAAATAAATTTTTTTGGCGTAGAAGTTTGTATTAAAAATGTGACAGATTATGACACAAATGATCCGTCAAATTGTTAATGAATTTTGAAATTGAATGTGCAAGCGTTCGCACGTTACATTACCAGACTAGCCAAAAAATTGTGTTCTTCATTCTCGACAAAAGTGATGGATCGTGACTGATTAAGGGATTTCATGGTTACCACTAAATTTCCGCAATCAAATATTCGTGGTAGTTGGGTCTTGCATCAGCAACAGGTGTGTCTGTTAATTTATTTATTAGTTAAAAAAATACGTTCACTTGTAGAAAATGGTCCATTTCCAAACACTGGCTGTTTTCACTGCCGGGATTTTGGGAGGGATTTGTTTCGGAACTTACAAAGAGGCGTTATGGAAGTTTCTTGATTTGGATTCTAGGAGAAAGCAATGGACTGATTGGGGCTCTGAGTGTGAAAAACTAAAAGAAGAAGAAGAATGTACCTGCTATCACGAAGACTGATCTATTAAAGCAAAATTTTTACTTGTCACATAAAAAATTAATTACAAAATGTCATAATCAGAACTCCAATTATGTTTATTACCCCTTCCACTTCCACAAAGTTAATTAAGTTATAAAATTTCAGAAAGAATGTTTTAGCTAAATTAACAACGACGGAAATTTATTCTAAAAGAAAAGCCATCCTAATATCGTAGTACGGTTTATAAACCATCAACTAAATAGAATTCGTGCAGAATCACTGGTAATTTCATCAGAATTCTTGTAAAAAAATTCAAATTGATTTTTTTTCTACACACGTAGATCTAGATAACTAAAACAGGATTCGGATGATTGATTAATTTCGGAGTTGTTAGCCAGCCAAAAGCATAATGAGATTTTAATTCCAGAATAAATAGAAGCGCAAACACAGTAATTGTGGAAGACAATTAATTTGGCGGAGATTAATTTAAATAGTTGATTCGTATATGCAGAGGATTGTCGACTTTTATTATTTGGAACAAAAATGGGTTAATTTATGCAAACGCTGTAAATATCTCATTTTTATGATCATAACAGACATGACAAGTTTACGATTGTCGGGGTTCTGGAACAGAGACAGAGAGAGTGAGAAATTGCAGAAATTATGTTCGAACTTTTTCAGTTGGTCTCATCACAGTGGAAACTATAAAACTGTTTTATATCTAATAATCGTCATAATTGTGAAAATAACAAAAACATCCCGCAACTATAAATACAAAAATATTACGACTTTGTTCCTTACATTTTGTAACTCTTGCCCTGTCTATTTTTTTTTTATCTAAAGCTCCAACAACTTTTCTCATTACTGTTGTAGGGAATTCTAAATAATAAAGATTAATTTGCTACAGTAAATCAGAATCTAAATTGGTAATAAACTTCAAAACGTGCTGAAGTTATTAGCTGGTTTAATAAAACTTAAACTCCTTAATAAAAGTTTAAAAATTCAACAGGGGAAAGTAAATCCTACGCATGTAAAGTACGCCAAAATCGTTGGTATTTGTCAATTCATTCCCCACCCACTTAAATGCAGAATCACAATCAATATCAAGATAGATTAAATTGATGATCTGGAGTCCCCAAGTGACTTTTGACTTGGTCCTATTCCAGGAATTTCCTGCTTATATTAAACTTGTATTAGGTATGCGGTTGTGTCATTTTACCAGAGCCGTAATGCGCTTAGATACGAGTATTGATTGGTCCTTTGTTTCTATTTTTAACAACAAACAAGAAAAGAATCAACTAACATATTTTTTGTTTCAGTTACAGAAAAGGAAATAAGGCAATGGTAAGTTTCTTAAAAATTATTTCGTATGCGACCGTTGCGTGAACAAACTTTTAAAAATATAATTCATGTTATTGAATTAAACGCCTTATTATTTTATTTGCAAAACCTATTACCTATAGAACCTGCCACTAAAAGTTTGAAGTCGCTTGTAATAATAGAGTTGACGCTGATCGTTTCGTGTTACAAAGTGATTAGCATTTTAAACCTCACAACAAGTTATACGTTGTAGCAAAATATGGTTTTCACATTTCCGTTATAATTTTGAACAGTGTTTTCAACAGTTAGGTGTACCACAATCGCTGTTTCTGACACGGGTGTCAACAAGTGAAAAACAGGCAATTTTTAAATGCCATGTCAAGGATATCGCAAAAATCACTCTTTCGGCATTCCTCCTTTTATAACCAGCCTATCGTATTTTACACCTGTAATTTGGAATTAGACATATCTTGTAAATTCAAGTGGAAACCAAGGCGGATATTAGGTTTTCGCTATAATTTATTAGCACCTAAATTAATTACAATCAAAAAGAGGGAAGGAACACGTGCTATAAATTATCAGATTTCGGCTACATATCTCGTACTGTGAAATGTGACTTGCCTTAATAAATAGATCTGACACTTGCACCATATAATTTTTTTCTTAATTAACACACACAACAAACACACTTTTCAAAATTAATTCTCGTCTTGGACCAACAAGCAGCTATTTTCATTTTCTAATTTATTAAGTAAAGAAATAAGGTCAGCTTGTTTTTATTGCAGTGTGGCAGCTTTTATAGGTCTTATTTACACAGAGTGTCTGCTGGGATATCTTCTTGCAACTTTGATATCCTGTGAAATATTCCCGGGGAAAAATAACTAGACAGCAAATATACAATTTATATGTGAAAGTTGTTTAAAGAAGTTTGTGGTTGTTTCAGGCATAAAGGATTTTTGAAGGACTGTCCCAACGGTCTTCTAACAGAGCAGGTGAGTGGATACTTTCTCATTTTACATTCTGTAATTTAATATTTATTTTAGGGCTTTATAAAAATTTATAAACAATTCTTCCCACAAGGAGATCCTTCCAAATTTGCCTCTTTAGTGTTTAGAGTATTCGACGAAAATAACGTAAGCCACTTTTCCGTTTATTTTTAATGCATAGTTCCTTATGTTCAGTTGTTGTTAGTGGAAAAATATACCTCATTATAAAACGTCAACTTGGAACAGGTAGGTAAATATCTGGGCACACATAATACAGATAATTGAATTTTATGTCACTCATATTGCTTTATGCTTTCATAAAAGGATTGTTATAATTCTGCCTGAAAGGCAATTTTGGGCTGTCTGTCACTCAGGTGCCGCCCCAAGATTTGATTTTAATTTGATTCTTTACACCACGCGAGAATAAATAAATAATATAGGAACGTTTAGTTTCCAATTCGCTAGAAAGCCCAATGATTGATTTTTCTCTTATTTGCTGTGAGTTTTTGACGGGTATAAAGTTGATTTAGGAGTCATTGTACAGAACAAACATTCTCCTCGGAGCTTTTAGATGGCATCAACAACTCCACAAAGTGCGAATAGTTGTCCCGTGAGTATACAGCCAGTTAGAATTCTAATTACTCGTAAAATTAATGGAGTTGTTTAAAATCGTGGATTATCTACGGAATGCCAATATGCCAGTCACTTCAAGTTTAATAGGCATTAGGTCGATATTAGATCTATTGATAAGTTTAAACGTTACAGTGAAATGAAATGTGCATGTCGAGCGCCCACACGCTGCACGAATCTCCTCCACAATCTTGAATATAAGAGTGTTATTGTCATTTCGAAAAAACTCCCAGGCATGATATATTTTATGTTTTATGTTACAGGACGGTTCTATCGAGTTCGAAGAATTTATTCGAGCACTTTCGGTTACGTCTAGAGGAAATCTGGACGAGAAATTACATTGTGAGTATATTCACGACCCTTTGATTGTGTGAATAAACGAAGCATTTGCTTCTGTCCCAAGAAAAAGGAATACAAAGATTGTTTTTTGTAATCCGGACGAAATAAAATATGGAGCCAATGGTGTGTTGTGTTCACACGGACTCGCACCTAATTTGGATTTTTTATTGTTATTAAACGGTTTTGTCTCGATCGTATTTCTTTTCCTAATGGGACTAGGTGTACATGACAGACGTGCCCTAGTTTGGGCAGACATCGCTATGACAGTTAAAATTGTTATGAATCAATCAGAGAGTCGAGCTTTGGGTGTTACGGACGATTTATCGCCTCATATTTTTAGTAAACAGGATGAAATATAGAAATTTGTCAAAACAGGTCAACTTTTCTACGATGCTGCCCTGTTTTGTTGTCGTTTTTGTATTTATACCTAATAAAACTTCAGCTACCTATGAATTATATTATCTACACGAAAATATTCCTCGCACTGGTTAACTTGAAGATTTACAAGTTCTGGTTTACAAAAACACAAGTTTTAAGACCAAAAATGGGTTAATTATGATGTTGAAAATGCATTAATGCTTTTGTGGCGGTTTTTTTGTTTTAAAAAAATTAGTCTAAAGTTTCGGTGTGGTTTACATGCCGTGGTAAGCCACCTCCATACAATCCAATGACACTTCGCCGCCATCGTTCCAACTGGTTGCGCGATCAATAACACCCACCTACTTCTAATCGCACCACAGACTATAGAAGGGCCATTTTTTATGTTTTATGTTTACACATTACGCAATTCCAAAGTAGAAAGCTTCTTTGTGCTTTAATGGCTGTACACAATAAAATATATTAAATTAATGCATTTCCCGCAATGTTTTTTGTTGTATAAACAAAATCAAATGTGCATTGTAGTAGTCAACAAATTTTAATATAAATGTGTGTGGTATGCATATGCGAGTCTAAAAATGTATAAAAGAAGCTGGTCCATGAAGCGAAAGATTTGCACAAGATCTGAATTTTTATAAAGGTCGGAAAATAAATTGTTAGACACCAGAAAAAACCGCGACAGAGCAACAAACCTACGCAAATATATACATCAATCGATATCATTCAAAGTGTTGAAATATTGATACACTTTTTATTTCGCATAAATTGTAAAGAAAAGTGGCTCGAACAAAGCTTTTTCCTGTTCCGTTGGACTATAAATCATTATTTAAAAACCTTGAGAATAGAAGTTAAGTTTAATGTATTGTGGCATTTAATGCTGCAGTAGGAAATGAGATACGGAGGTATTGCGAAAAATAAAATGTCAATTTGTTTTTTTATTCAAACAATTTGTGGAAACCCGTTTACGCCAAATGCACTAAAAGAAAGTGCCCATTTTTGTTTATACTAAAGTAAATTTTATTCACTCACCCTCGAAATATTTTTTAGGGGCATTTAGACTTTATGATGTGGACAACGACGGTTTCATAACAAGAGACGAAATGTACAATATTGTGGATGCCATTTATCAAATGGTGGTAAGTATCGAGATCATCAATCAGTGAGTATTAATTATGACACGTAATCAGCATAACAGCGTTTACATTTCCATTCAATAACCCCCTCCCTACACAAAATAACTATTTTTTAACTGGTCGTAATTTAATGAAAATTTTTACTCAAACGCTGATAAAACATAATTAGTGAAATCTCGTAAATTATACTAAAAATGTTTATAAACTTTTAATGAAATGTGACTATTAAATCTTCACGGAAATTGGCATTTTCTAACAACCAGCAAAAAATTATGTAACGTTAAATTATTTATGATCAAACATCGAGACATATTGTGTCAATCTTCAGTATTGAAAACGCAATTGCGGAAAATGTAATGTTGAAGAAATTATGGATAAGTTTGCAAAGACAAAAGCAAGAGAAATAAAATTTTAATTTTGTAAAGTGATCTTTTAACGGCAGAGCCTATTCCAATAATTTTTTTTGAGTATATTTTTAGTTTTCACTTAAGTGGGTTATTAAAGTAATGTAATTTTCTTCAAGCAAAATTATTTTCTTTTTGTTGCTAAATGTTACGAAAACATTACTTTCCAAACTAAAACTTGCCAAAGAATAAAGACCCAAAGGGGGGTTTATCTCATTTGTTGCGTTCCCTTGAGTGAATTACAGCTGTCATTCTTCTTCATGTGGATCTCTCTGTGATCAATTTCTTCCTAAATTGAGTTACTGTTTCTAGCATGTTTACGCTGGCCATATCATGTTGAAATTTTTTAAAATTTTAACGGACCTTAATTTTATCCTCCGGACAGTTTTCCGTACAAAAATAAAAATAAAATACAAAAGGTTGTTTTTTGGAAAATAAAGTGTATGCATTTTTTATGTAAAAGTGTAAACGTGAAAAACTTTCCCCTTTCGTGGGAAAAGAGCAGCTTTCGGCACTTGTTGCATAAACAGCAGTTTTCGCAATGTGATAAATGGTGTTTTCCAGGGCCAGCAGCCGTCCGAGGATGAAAACACTCCGCAGAAACGAGTGGACAAGATCTTCGATCAAATGGATAAAAATCACGATGACCGGCTAACCCTGGAAGAGTTCCGAGAAGGCAGCAAAGCTGATCCGAGAATTGTTCAGGCTTTAACGCTGGGTCCCGAATAGCATAAGGATGCGGGAATTTTACCCGACACACTCTGACGCAAGCAGGGGACGCTATTCGAAACCAATTTCAAATACGAATCCGACTTTTACAAAATTCTCTCGTCTTGTTGTTAAGACGGGGCAGTTTTTGGCTGTTTTTTACATGTCGAATTTTGTCCCTCGTGTCAAAACTACGGCTACGACGCTCAATTATAAATATTAGGAAGTTGAATAATCGTCTTTATTATAGTTCTGTTTTGTTCAAGTTAGGGTGTAAAAAGACGGTTTTATTACGTGGCGTTACAAAATATATACCTACAGACAATCATCAGATTTCTTTGCTGTGCTATTTTACTTGCATGACTTTCAACTTCATATCAAAACGATTTTTTTAGTTCACTTATTTTCCTAACAGGACTTCAGCTCTTGTTTATCTGCACTTTATTCAAAGTAAAACAAGTGTCAAATAAAAATAAGTAAGCTAAAAACTAAATTAATACATATGTCTATAAACACCATACTGAAGGAAATTTTATACATATTTCCATGTAAGCAATATCCTTTTTACGTCCAGGTTTGGAGTTTTAAAAAGCGTCACTGTTAAAAATATTTGCATATAAAGTGATGTTTTAAACTACTGGATGTATTTTCACTCAACTCCATAGAACCAATAGAAGAAAAATTAAAAATAAATAGTAATTCACTGCATAGTAAAATTAATACGACATAAGCCCAATAAGAGCATTTATTTCGACTGCGTTTTAAATCCAGTAATTTAAAGTTATCACTGTTTGAATTACTCTTTACGACACTGCATGTATGATGAACGATAAAAGTTATCACAAATTTTATTCCATTTTCTCTCTACCTAAACTATGATACTTATAATATGTAGTAATAGATTACATTAATGGTAGTTTTAACCTATACATGTACTATAATCATTTATCGACTATTTTAAACTAAAGACAAAACACTTAATGCCGAAAAGCAAATCTTAAATCTGTATTTTTATGAACAAAAATCTGTTAAAATATTTGTGCCTATTTACTTTATAAAGCTTTTGCAACGTTGTAAATGTTCAAAACGAGTTGTACGTTACTTTTTCTGTATTGTTATCAAAAAATCGAATGGTAAAAAACTGCAAAAATTTTTGGAACTCAAAGTTGGTATGACAATACCCATCAATAATGATAAGCAATTTGAAATAACTGTTAAGATTTTTTTAAAGACAATTAAGAAATAGTCGTTGTCGATACGGTTTATAAAATTTAAGTATTCACTATTCTTCCTTGTAGTTGTACTTTTATGTAAACAAACATTAAGTAATATTAAAGTGATAGTTGGCAGTGTTAGTTGTTAACTAATTCTAAATTTTTTAGCTATTGCCATGCACAATTGTTGAGTGATTTTCAGTTTCGTTGTTACTAAAACACATTGTAGAAAAAATAATGTGATTGCGCGTTGTTAAATTTTTGATTATTTATAATAATTTAATAGCGCGGCCTAACAGTATGCATATAAATTGTTATAAGTTTACATTTTGACTGTAGCGACGCGCTATTTTTTTTTGTTAACAACCTTCTGTGATAATTACAATCATTGTATCGCAATAATGAAAATGCTGTGTCTTGTATTGCCGTAGGCTGTTCTTGTTGTTTTAGATAATTCGTAACATGATTGTTTTTTGACACTGTTTGTTGTTGTAAATTATATGAAGCAAATACATGACAACTGTGTTTTGTAATATTAAAACTAAGTGTACAAATATGTGGCATAAATTACAATAATAAAATCATTAATAACGATAATAATGCCCTGGAATGGACTACTTTATTGAAACTCATTTATAAACACAAAATATCGCCGAGGCGGTAACGTTTATGACTATCACCCAGTTTTATAGATTCTACATCCATATAATACACATAAAACTTCAAACAAGTGTTTCTCTACGTTTTATCGTTTGTAAATGCGACTGGAAAAGAACTCACTCAAAAAATTACTTTTCCTGAAACGGTCGCAAATTGAAAAAAAAAAATGCAATTGTGTAACAGGCGGCGTAATTAAAAGCGCTTTCTAAGCATAAAGCTGCAGAATTGGAAAACTACATAAATGAGCTGATTAGGTATATTTGTAGTTAATTTGGCTGAATAACTCAATGCAAAATGTTTATTTTGTTTCATGAATACGCTCAATTTGCAAATAAAAATAAAACAGTATTTGTGTTTTAACTTTGTAGATGAATTCCAGGTTTAAACGTTTTTGTTTAAAATTAAAAAGCAGTTTTCAGTATCACTGAAACTTGAAATTTTTTATTGTGCTGTAAATGTAAGAAAAAAATACTAGTTCTTGAAAAAAATACAAATACAAAGTAGTACCCCGCCCTAACCGCAAAACATTCCAAATTAAACTAAAATTTTAAATAATTTTATGATTTAAAAAATCCCCAATTTGTAAAATGTTTATGTTCCACCAAAACATTTCATAGATATTCTGAAATTTTATATTTAAAATTTTCAGTTTAGAGTTAAACGTAAGTAAGATTAATAAATTACACTAGTTTACAGTATATAAAAAAAAATTAAAACAGAATAAGGCGGGTTCCGGTTTTAGTTCCGGTCTGGTTTCCAATTCTACTTCGGTTATAAATATGTTTAATTTTAATTCTTTAGTCTAAATTTGTTTTAATTATTGTATTTCCTAAAAATGGTCTAAGGTATAACTGGAAATGGTGTATAAATTTTATATTCTGATGATAATTATGTAAAGAAATGAATAATATTACAATTGTAGTTGCATACATGTGTTTAATCAAAATAATGAAGCAAAATTTTATGTAATTCTCTTAATTGAAACAATGATCCAAATAAAATAAAGGTTCTGCTTTAACGGTTCCGGTTCTAGATTATTGAAAAAAAAAATTATTCCAGTCCGGTAGCCAAAAACAATTAATCAAAATAACGGTTCCGGTTCCCAACAAAATTTTGGTTCCGGTCCGGTTTTCGGTTCTATTTCGGTTCGGTCCGGGTCCCTGCTGCAAACAGATTTTTTCTATCAGCTCTAGTTTTTGAGATATAGGTAACTCAAGTTGCATTTCTTTAAAAAAAGGACGCAACTAGTCACTAGTAATTTGCTTAACTATTGCTCAGATTTTTTTGGTGTTGTTGAATGACTGCTGGATGCTGATTTCAGAATAGCCAACAGATTTTTCCCATCAGCTCTAGTTTTTGAGATATAAGTAACTCATACAAATTAGCACTTTCCGCACTTTTCATAAGCTCTAAAATGTAAACTCGAGCTGATGGACAAATTTAGACTTCAGATTTGAAATCTACACTCCAAGAGTATACACAATCAATTGTTAAATTTGCGGCAACAGACAAAAAGTAAAATTTTATAAACCAGTGTTATTTTATTACTTATACGGCTAGTTTTTTCACTCTTATTTATTTATTAATAGATACCTACAAACATCAACAATTTTTTGTCAATAAATGCCTATGAATGATTAAAAAAGTGCAATAGTATTATTAAATTATCGGTAAAAAACTATAATGTCTTTGTTTTTGTCAAAAAACGATAGCGGGATGCAGTTTCGACCAAAATTATTTTCTCAAAAAATGTATCATGTGTTTTTCTCTAATAAATCGGAGTTTCCCTATTCGGACCCTGCAAATAACTAGTACCTACTATAAAAATTTCATCGCTTTACAAGAATAAGTTATCCAAAATTGATTTAGTTTTTTTTGACAATTTAAATTAGCAAAAAATCTGATTTGCGTATTACAACTACGCAATGCAAGTGTATAGGTAAATTAATTTTAAGTTTTTTTCAAATTTACAAATATAGCGAAAGCTGGAATTTGTATTTTTGGTTGCATTTAATAAAATATCAGAATTACGCCATAACTAGCTCACCCTGAAATTCATTTATAAATAAACCGCCGTATTTTTTATGCAACTTATACCGCATTTTTGTGATATCCAGATAAAGTTTTTAGAGGCTTTAATCTTACAAAGGAGTTAAGGAGTAATAATAATAAAACAATGTAATATTCTTTCAAAAATTTACTGTCTGTAAAAAAAAACGTTCAATTACAAAAAAGTTACGAAGTAATTTATGAAGACTAGAATCAATCGACATAAAAAATATTAATTTAACGAAGCATCTATTCTTTTAATTTTTATAACAAGCAGCTAACTTCTAAATCTAAAATACATATGCGGCTGCACAGAACTTAATGAACAATGGACAAATGTGCTATACTTGTAAAGAGAAGTTTTATATCGTAAAACAAAAACCAGCATTTAAACATTTAAAAATCACGTCGTAGTGTTCTGTACAGCTTACGTGTGAATCTCGTTATAGTATACTAGTATACATCAATAGTGAAAAGACAATGGCAGTAAACTTCCTTATTGGCACGCGCTACAAAAATTAATTGTAAATCAATAAACCGCAATTACCCTTAATAATCAACTCAATCATCATTATTACTGACATCCAAGTGTATCCCCATAGGCCCTAACATATTACTCGACGGTCCCGCTTCACCCAGCTGCGACTTATAACTCTCCAAAATATTCTTCAACGCGTTCACGTCAATATCAACAGGTTTAAAACTTTCAATATCCTCAAACCCATCTCCGTTTTTCTTCTCGAAACTTTCCCCGATTGTAGTCGCCGCCAATTCCTTATCCATCTGTTCCATATACTCCTGCATTTTATTTTTAACCCCTTCGTACATCTCCTCATTCCCAGCGACATCGTCGGCGTAATCACTCATATCAGACCCAGACTCCAAATCCCAACTGTCATCTTCCGGAATTACAAAATTCAGTATATTCTGAACGGCGCAAGAAAATGCATTTGGATCAAAACTGACTCTGTTATTGGTCGTTGTCTCGGTTTTTGTGCCACTTGCGAACGAAACTTTGCTGCGTTTTTTGACACCTCTGGGGGGCCGAGTTGGGGAATTGTCCAGGTCGGGGTGCTCCACCCCTTCGATATCTGACACGTGGTTCAAAAACGAGGAGATTTTTTCAGTGAAAGAGGACGCGTCTGAGTTGTTATTCACTGTAACGAATTTCTTTTGCCCGTATTTCTCCTCCAACATTTTGTCCAACTCTTCCGGGCTGAGGTTAAGCCAAGAATCGTCATCGTCTGGCAAAAGATTGCTTTCCTCCTTCTTCAATTCATCAATTTTAAAATCCAAATTTTTAATCAATTGGAGAATTTCTTGCCCTATGGCTGGTGAATAATGCATTGAGTCTCGATGATTAATGTAATATTCTTTCGCTTTGTTTAATAAATCGTTGTATTCTCTCGAATGCTCCAATAAGCCCCGAAAATAATTTTTCTCTTTCAACTTCTCAAAATAATTAACCCACCCTTTATCCTGTTCGATATCTTCGCTTGGTTTGGCTTGCGCGGCTAGAATCTCAAACCCACAAGCGATTTTAACGCCTAAATTATGCGCTTTAAATTGTGGACTATCGCTTTTAGGCAAGTTCCAGCCGGTTCTGCGATCCGGAACATATTTACTGTGAGTTAGCATTGCGTACAAACATTTTGTGAATGTCACTCTGGCATTTACACGGTTTTCGGGCGGAAAATATTTCATGGCTTTGCAGGTTTTGGCGTCAACGGGGTCTCGATTACAAAAGACTTGGACGGCTGGGGCTATAAGCCCTGGTTTGTGACGTAAAATTGCAGCAACACCTACTGGTAGATAAGCGGTGGCATGGTGAAGACTGGATTGGATTTTGTCAGGGTAGTCTTTTAATTTGTTGATAATGCAATTTTGGATGTCTGATGAGGCTAGAGTGTCGATCGAATTGTTTTGGATCGTTGAAACGGCCTCATTGATTGCCATTTGGGCCATTTCAGGGAGGTGATCCGAGTCGTCTAGAGGGATGATATGAATGTTGCCTTGGTAAATGTATACCTGGAGAAGAAAAACCCTGATGCAATTGACTTTTTTTTATCAAAATTATTTTTTTTAAATGCCCCTCAAAATCGTGACACCCCCTCTAGGGTTGCCACCTTTTCAATTCATCAAACAGAAATAAGTAAATTATGAAATTTCGGACACATTTTTACACAAAAAATTATTCCATCTAGCCCAGTCAAATTTGACAAATCGGTGGAAAAAATTCCTAGGAAGACTTGAACTGTTGGACTCAATGCATTCAGTTTAATGTAAGTTTTATTCAAAACATCTACATTAAATCATCTATCTATTAATATTGTACTGACCAAGACTGTAATTCGGTTTTCAATGTTTGAGTTGAAGACGAAAATGCAGCATTATAAGGATGCCTTATAATGCCTCCCCCTTTCTCCTCTAAAGAAGCGTTGGACCCAATAAATTCAATTTATTGTCAGTTTTTCAAATCAGAAGACATTTTGTTTTAAAGCACTTTTTTTTTAAATGATTATTATGTAGTCCTACAACAAAAATGTATAGGACCTTTTTTGTACGAAATTTGATCATCTTTAATTTTGGCAAGAAGATAAAAACTGATAGGAGTGACCGTTTTCAAGATTTAAGCAAACAACCAAAAAATGACACCTTTAACCCCCTCCCCCTCTACAAGCTCAACCACTTCCTCGGGGACTTTTGATAAATGTTCACCCAAATCCAAAAGAAGCGTTTAAAAAAAATTACAACTCTAGAATTTTTTTCCACCGACCGTCTTGCTTTTGTCTAATTTGGCTGGGCTAATCAGTACTATAATAACCATAATAACTATAACAACTGTAATATACAGGGTAATTTTTTAAGTAGAGCCTTCTTGAATATAGCAGAAAAGAAAAAGAAAAATTCCCTTCAAGATAGATTTTATATTTTTAGATATTAAATAAAAAATATTTTCACTACAAACTCCGCGCGTCTATTTTTGTGAGTTTGTATTATTTGTTATTAAAAATAACTTTTATTCTTCGACACTGTCAAAATTTACGGTTTTTCTCCTGTGTAAGGAAGTTATGACAACTGTCAATACAAAACGTCAGATTATTTTTAGCAGATTTAAAGCAATTTGAAGTCTTGTTGAGTCTAATTCGAAAAATAAAATGTTGTATCCAACTCGTTTTCGTGTAAATCGGTCCATTTATTTCACCTCGTGGATGTTAAAAAATCCACTCGTGAAATAAAAACTCGATTTACACTCAAACTCGTTAAATAAATAACTATTTGAGATGACAAATGTGTAACCAAAAAAGTCGGTGTTCGTCCCATGTCACCTTCAAGCAAGACGTATCAAGCTGATGAAGATTTAATAAAAATCGAAACGTCGCTAAAAATATAAATTTTAATTACTCCTTGCCCTAAATAACCAAAAACAATTTCTTCCGGTCATATTAAAAATAACGCAAACCTCTCTCAAATTCCCTAAAAGTGTAAGAATACACCTATAAGCTGTTTTTAATGAGGTTGATAAAATTGTAAATAGTTATTAATGATTAAATCTCTCATTAAAACTATAAATTACATTAGCTATTAATTTTTTGAAGTGGATAAATAATTTATAACAACTAATTTTAAGAGAAAATGCGACATTGGCGTTTACATAGTTCTGATACAAGTTGAAAAGTCTCAAACGATTATTTGTAGAGTTATCTAACATATGCATTTGTTTGTGTACCATTTTACCTTTCTTCGTGGAAGATAATTATTTGAGGTAGTTTTTATGGATACACATTTTTTTCTAAAATCTGCAAATAAATTAGGAGCTTGATTACGTAGAAATTGGTGTTATAGGACATAGGATAAATGAAACTATTAAATTCGCCGCGATGTTTCGATCCTTTATTGCTTTTAAAATATTCTCCTGTGATAGAAAAACATTATTTTTTTGCTTTTTAGTGCATCCATTGAATAAATGCTTTCTTTAAAAAAATTGCCTTTTTTTAAATAATTTCATTAAGATCATTTAGAGTTTAGTCAAACTCTCAATCCCGAAGATCCCAATCAAATTACTATTCATAAGCGCTTTAATCACTTTGTGCAAATTCATATTAAAAAAAACAAACACAGATAAACCTTACCCTGTTTTCGCAGTTGTTAGGGTCTGCCCAAGAAGGTAAGTAATCTGCTGCCTCAATTAAAATAAATTCGCCATCAGCGTCGTGCACACGGGCTATTAAGCCATCAATTTCTTTAGTTAGGAGACGTAAAAGGAACACAATAAACCACTCGTCCTCTATATTGTCTCCAAAATGAGTTACGCCATATAAATGTGGTGGTAAATACTCTGCAAAACAATTGTTCTTTAATTAGGTGTAGTCAATCAATGATTAAGAGTATTGTTGCAATGTGATTCATACAGATTTGTTTTAAACAAAGCATTTACTGTTTTATAACCTCAAAAAATGTTAAAGCACTCTTTTAATGTGAAGTCATAAACACAAAGAATTACCTGATTTTTCACTATCATCAATCAGTGAATTACTAATCCACGTTCTCACAGTTAATTTAAATTCGTCTTTATGCCATAAATACTCATCGGTGTACCTTTTTATGATTTTTTCACACTGATTTAAAACTCTGGTTAACGCAAGTTCTTGTTCCTTGTGATCCCGAGAGTCAATAGGCGGGAAAAGATGATATTCAACAAAATCATCTTCACGAACGGATTCAAGAACGTTAACTTTACTTGCCATTGTTGTTTAAAAGTAATCAATTAAAAAATTTGAATGACATTTCTTGACATTTGACACACCATTACTGCCAATTACACAAAGAAACTCCCCAAACTATTCAAACCCTCCCGCCCTTTTCATCGAAATAAAAAAATATTTATTAGACGCTAAAGTGCTTTTATTTTATGAATATAAGTACCAACTTATATAAACTTAACAATAATAAATCATTTAGATGGTTTAAACCACTTGGGGACTTTTTCTGTTGATTTTATAACTTTCCTCTCGTAACTGGTTGGTTGTGTACTTGGTCCAGCAGCATTCGTTTCAGTCAGGGTGTCCATAGACTCGTCTTGGCCCATTTCTACACTAGGAGATTCGGATCTTGTTCCCTTTTGACGCATATGTGACGCAGCTAAACTTGCTTTTGAGTTTGTTGTAAATTTATCCCTTAATTCCGGTTTCAAGCACACAGAGCTTCCATCACCATTTGCTCCTAAATGCAACAAAGCCCCCGGTACGCAACCAATTTCTACAAGTTTTGATTCGTCCGAGAGAACATTTTTAGGCGGTGTTGTATCTGTAACAATTCAATTTAAATTTTGTGATCAAAGTGGTCTATGACTTTGGAATTAAGTTGGCAACATTAACTACCAAATTCAAACGTCATGTTTGCCAATAGCGCAGTGTTGCCAACTTTATTTCAGAGCCACAGGTCACTTGATGGAAATCGAATAATTCTTACAGAGATGAAAATCAATGTTTGGATCTTCTAGAAAAGAAGTGACAAAATCTTTAATATCTTTAACAGTTTCACTAGGCTTAAAACTCCCTTGAAGGATGGACCTGTCTGGGAACTGTATGCGTATTACTGATTGTTTGTATTTACGCAGTTGGCGTAACTGCTTCTTTGATTCTTCTAAATTCCGCATAGCAGAGGTCATGAGATTAGCGTTGTCCATTTCGTTTCGCTTTCGCCTAATATCACCCAGAATTTTTTTAGCATCATCAATTGTGAGTTCAAAAAAGTCGTCTGGTAGGTCTTCAGCTGGTAAAGAACGAGCCGATTCGAGAGAAAACAACATCGCCTTGCGTTCGCCCAGCTTAAAACATAAAACATAAAATAAAATAACAAAAATAAAATGTTACATACAAAAACAAAATCCTCCTCAAGCTGACTAGTTGGTGGGTTGGTAACTGATTCTTTTGGGTGATTTGCAACGTTTTCAGGCAAATCAACGTCCATTTTTTCGTCGTCAGACTCAACTTTGGGTTTAGTCTTAGGCGAATGCGTTTCTGTTTCCGGTGTTTTAGAAGGACTGCTCAATTTTCGCTTTTCCCGTGCCAATTTCAGTAAATCAACCTCATTTTTCTTTTGTAAAGGCTTCCCTTCAGGGGTAGTTTTAGAATATTCAGCTTCAGTCTTTAATATGCGATGAAAGGGTTTCTCCTCTACCGGTTTCGTAGGTAGAGGAGCAGAGACATTTGCTTGGACTTTGAGTTCATCGGGCCTTCGATACATTAACCGCATCATAGCTCTACCACCTCTTAGGCCCAAACTTCGCAAGGTGGCTTTTTGCAAATTGTCGCCGTAAATTTCGTTTCGCATATAAATCAAAACAGCATTGTCTTCAGGTTTGATATTGGGGCACAGTTTTGTTAGCACACTCCACAAAGTGTCATCTGGCTGGAAGTTGCCCATGACTCGGTCGCCACTTTCCGAATTTATGGCTAGAATTACTTCCGAGTCCGTGCGAACTTTGGTTGCTGTTGCTAATTCTAATTGAGCGTTATTTGGTAAACCAGAAAAACGGAACGAAATTGTTGTGTCAAGCACTTTATTGTGGTGCTTAATATCGTAATCCCCCGGCTTGAAACCCTGCTTGCGACAAACTTCTTCAATGATCTGAAAGATAGGTGTTTGCCGTTTTTTGGGCTAAGTTTTAATATTTTTTGTACCTGCATTATGGTCGTATTTGCAGTGCATTTAACAGTCTGTCGACGACCGTTTGGGGCCAAGACTGAAACGGTGCTACACGACATTTTCGTCAAGTGATTATTTTTATACAATTCTTAGGCAATGTTGATGATTTTTCATTTTGAAATGACAGTTAACCTAACAATTTAAACGTCATCTCCAGCACTCAGGTTTGCCACCCGTGACAATTAAATTTCGTTTTATTATTGTATCTTATTAAATCCTGCGATTTATTTTTAAATAAATTATATTTTAGTTTACGTATTATTAGGATAATTATTTTCCTTTTTTTGCCTTTTACATTTCATACCTTACATTTTTTGTTAGCCAATGTTGGTAACCCACTGTTTTTGCCATTTGACAGCAAATTTCAGACGCGTTGTTTGTATTCGAGTGCAAAATTCTAAATTATTTATCCTTTCTTTGAATTAACATGGACACAGCTGTAAAAGAAATTGAAGAAAAAGAAGCCAGCCCTTCTGAATCTGTTGAAACAGAGGAATTGGACATTGAGGGCGAACCTTTTTTTCAGGATATTTACATGCTGACCGAACATGGCGTCCCTCTTCCTGATATTGAAGAAATGCGAAAAATTGGCATAAACACACTCAAGGGCCTCCAAATGACCACAACCGACAAACTTTTGGCTTTGAAGAGCTTTAACTCGAGTAAAGTGAGCAAAATTCAAGAAATTTGCGGAAATATCTCTTTCAGCAATCGTTTCATGACGGCCTTTGAAGTAAGTGAGGCATGCAAACAAGTTTTTAAAATAAGTACGGGAAGCGTAAATTTGGAGTAATTTCTCATATTGAAAGTAAACTGAGTTAAGTTTCAAAATTTTAGTAAATTGTTGGGTGGGGGTGTAGAGTCAATGTCCATAACTCAAGTTTTTGGGGAAGCTGGAAGTGGCAAAACCCAAATTGCCCACACTCTCTGTGTTACCACGCAAATACCGACTGACGAATATTGCGGGGGCAAAGTTATGTTCATAGATACGGAGCGTAGTTTGTAAATTTATTTTTATTTCACATAGTCACAATTTAAGATATTTTCTTTAAAGCCGCCCAAATCGCATTCGTCAGATTGCGCGTCGTTTTAACTTAAGTGAAGACAGTGTCCTGCAGAATATTCTGTACATCAGGGCATATAATTCTGAGCACCAGTATCAGATCCTCAGAAAGTAATTGCTCTTTGCTTTTTATTCTTTACTAGTTTTGAAATTTTAGTGTTGCTGTAAAATTCCATGAAGATACTGGCGTGTTTAAGCTTCTTATTGTCGATTCTATTATAGCATTATTCCGCAATGATTTTATGGGTCGAGGTGTGCTTCTGAATAGGCAGCAAAAATTGGCGGAAACAATGTCACTTTTGAAAAAGATCAGTGAAGAATATAATGTTGCTGTTTTCATAACTAATCAAGTTACGACAAGTATGAATAATAAGTTCCCGTTATTGACTATCGGTGAGGATGTTAAACCTGTTGGAGGGAATATTTTGGCCCATTCGTCTACTACTAGAGTAGCTTTGAGAAAGCTTACAGGAAATGTGAGGATTGCGAAGATCCACGATAGTCCTGAACTTGCAGAACAAGAAGAAGCTTTTACTATAACTAATGGAGGAGTACGAGATCCTGCATTAGATGCGGAATAAATTATTATAATTTAAGAGTAAAAAGAGTTAAGTTTAATAAGAATATTAATTTATTTTGATTGTTGAATAGCATGTCTGAAAATAAAGCAGTCGTTTTTTAGTTCCAAAAAATGCTTAAGATCAGTGATTCAATAAATTATTTATTCTGTGACGATTCTAGTGACGAAAAAGCTCAAGCAAACAGGCCAAGGAGGAAGATTTATTAACAATGAATAAGTATTTGCTACAATTTTGATTTTCAGTAAAGCTTAATTTTTTTTTTTTCGTAAAAAACAACATGAGGTGCTAATATTTACTAGAATAAAGTAAAACGAAAAATATAAAATCAAGAAATGTAATTTCCTAAATTAGAGTTTTTTCAATTGGAAATGATCACTTTCATGTCTGGACATGGAACTAGAGCATGATCACTTACGCATGTTCTTCATTTAACCCTTCACTTATGTATGTTAAGTGTTATCATGTCACTTTCAGTGGTGACGTAAGTTTGGGTTCATTTCATTTGTGGTTTATGGGGTCAGCCATATTTTTTGCGATTTATTATAACAAAAGCAATAGGTGTGTATTATGTATTCTTATCAGCAAACAATTTTCATCTACTATGTTTATTAACATTGCAGTGTACAAAATTAATCCGTGGATTTTCATGATAAACATAATTGTATAATTTGGTGCAAGAGCTTGATATGAGGAAAAAAGATTATGAGATAACCTCATGATTTGACTAAATATGGATTTTATGAAGACATGTTGTTTACAGAGAGATATTCAAATGTTTTTCACGATTTAATTATTTTTAATTGGTCAATTACTCCTCGATTTATCTAAAAATAAACGGCATTCCACATTTAGAGAAAATGTGATCTCCATGTTGTTTTCTCAAATTTTGTTTTGTTTTACCGGTAGCTACTTTTTAGATATATTATCAATACTAATCGTAAATAAAAGAAATCTAAAAAATCTAGAAATAAGTGGTAGTCAAGTAGTCAAGTAATTATCAATACTATCGGTGATTCTCTAATCCATTTAAAATTTCCGACCAAATTTCAAGTTTCAATAGCATTCAATTATGACAAGAAAATATTTATATCAAGTTGTTTATCCACAACTCAAGGGATACAGTTAATGGTGGCGTTCAATTGGGGTCAACTGGGTAAATCCCTCGACTGCATATTACAAACAAAATGTGTAATTAATTAAATAAATATACTGAGTTAGAGTTAATTAAATTAATTATTTTCCTGATAGTGTCAAATTTCATCTTCAGACAAGATACATTTTTTCTAGAACTTAGTAAATAATTGCTTGCGGTAATAGATATATATTTCAATTATATTCTAGAAAAAAAATATTGAGAAAGAGTATAAAATTGGATAAACACTGAATAAACATCAGAAAAACTGAAACGGCTTGTGCTCGGGTTTTTGTTATTTTTGCATAAAATTATCAATTTGTTTGGAGGGCAAAACACAAGGCCAATGCCAATGCAATGTCAAGATCGCAAAAATGAAATTGGATATCAAAATTTTCTTTCACATTATCTATATTTGTTTAGAATTTCTAGAAAAGTATCTATTTTTTCTTTATTGTTGGTTTGTAAACAAAGCTTTCGAGTTATTTATAAATTATAACGAGATGCCACATTTTTAACTAATTGCTCATAAATTAGCAACACCCATTTTTACATATTTATTAGAATTAGGAGTACCTATCTGCGTTGGCAATAGCCCTATAACGATTATCACAAAATCACGTGTACTTATGGTGTAATCGCTTTGTCAACGTTAGTAAAATTAAGATAAAAGAATAAATTTTCCATGAATAAAAGGCTTTCACAATCTCTGCGGGGGGCTACGCATTTAATAAAATTTTACACTTTGCGCATAAATTAATCTAATCCACTCCACGTGAATGAAAATGATATTGGATATTTACAAACAGGAACATGTGAAAAAGACATGAACACTTGAAACGACCAATAGCAACCCACCATTAGTCACGCCAAACGCCCAGTCTGGGAAGTTATTCTTGTCACCGCTCCCCATAAATGCATTTGCTTCATAGACGCCGAAAACGACGCTACTGACGCTAGACGCCCAAAGTGTTTAAAGTTTTTCAAATTTTTGCGTACTACTTGCAAATTTTCATAAAGTTGTGTTTGATTTTAAGTGAAATTAATTAAAACAGGTAAGTTTTATACAGATGGCTCATGTTTTACGTGTATTTCCAGCCCTCCCGTGATTTCTTTTTTTTTTAGTTATGAGATATTAATTTTAGAAAGAACAAAAAAACACTATTGAAATTAGAAAGGTATAAATTGGCACACGCATTTCACCTTGAATTTGTTCTCATTCATTGATTTGCACGTGAAAGCTACTAAAGGCTATTGTAAACCGATAACGGTACTATACATTCTGGAATCTTCCATTTTTGTATCCTCAAGCATCCACTTTCGTACCATGCTTTCTCTTGTGTTGTTTATTAACTTTCTTTAGTGTCAGCGATCTAGTAATCGCTAAACTAACGACGTTAGAATTTAATCTTTGCACTTGAATTCAACCGGTAGAGTCAAGTCTAGACCATTGTGTAAAGAAAGATAATTACGGCGATTATCAAATAATTTTAGTCAGATTTCGGTCAAAGTTCAGCTTGATGGAATTTGCCATTTTCTTTAAAAATCCTAAACAGTTTACTAACAGTGCTCAACAGCTTGTTAGGATTATACCTGGGTTTGGGCCCAGGTAGAATATCTACCTTCAAAATCTGTTTCAAGGGAATCCTAAAATGCCATAAATTTATACACATTACATAACGTTGACATTTATTACACCAGATTTTGAAAAACTGGTTTAGTGTTATTTATTACTTATTACTTATTACAAAGTGCAGTCTGAGGGTTCAGTTCTGTAGGTACCTATTTAGAACATGAGGGTATTGAATAAGTATGTCAGTTATTAGCCGTTTCAAAACTTAAAAACGCCAACGTCGCATTTTCTCTCAAACTTAGCTGTTATATAAATTATTCATGCACTTCAAAGAAATAATAGTTAATAATTTCAATGAGGGATCTAATCATTAATAACTATTGTACAATTTTATCAATCTTTTAAAAAAAAAATTCGGTAAACTGCGACGTTGGCGTTTTTATAGTTTTGAAACAGCTTATATATACTTAATCAATGAAATGGAAAATAAAAGCTTCATGTTTGCTTAAAGTCCAAAAGTTTTATGACATTTCACACTTCCTTTTATCAAGGATCACCATGTAATTTTTTCTCTTTCTTACAAAATGGATAAGCAAGTTACATTAAAAAAATACCGGAAATTCTAGAAACGGAACATTCTATGACTGTCACTTTAATTAAAACGTAAAATTTCTTGACTTTTTACACTGTTTTTGGAGGTTTATCAAAAATGTTTGTAATTAATTCATCTAATTAGCTTCATTGATAAATGCCATAATGTTTGGTACTTTTTATAACTTTTTTTATATTCTCTGGATCCATGTGTATTTATTGGTAACGTTGTTTATTAGTTATTCTAGAAGAGAAGGTCATTCAACCCAACAGGAATGAAAGTATTTGATATTTTTTATAATTACATATTGCAAGCAATTATCCAATTATATTAATCATGATTTTTAACATATGCAACGATACTTAGCGCTTATTTCTAGTCCCTGGCAGGAAATACGGTAATAAATTATCTCTGTGGGAGCCTAATTGTGATTTTTTCCGTTTTTCTCGGAACAATTTAATCCCAAACCCATCATCGATCATACATGAGATACGCGAGTAAAACCAATTTCATTTTAATCAGAGCAAAATCAATAAATTGGTAACCTTGCATCTAAACAACAAAACTATTTCACATCAATTCTTATCAACTTCCTACTTCCAACAATTAAACCAGAACTAAGCCGCCATTCAATGAAACGTACTTGAGAAACATTCGACCTCAGACAAATTTAATTAAAGGCCGGCTATTTACGTAACGTCTGCATTACAGCAAGATGATGTCGCCATCGAACGCCCAAGAAGATGCCAAATTAGACGCAATGCAACGTTCGTGGTTATCGAAAAAAAGCCGATCTTTGAGTCTTTTCGAGGACTTGTCTTCTGATTCGCAACTTTTAGCCATGCCACAGGTAATTTAGTTAATTTAGTCAAAAATATGAATTTTCTTTTTGATTTTTAAGTTTAACTAATAAAATATATTTTTAAAGGCCTCGTGCAGCCCCAGCACCAAGTCGCTTTTCTCAGCCCTTCAGCCCAAAGGCAAGGGGGAGGAGGGCGAGGTTTACTCCCTGGGGAGCTTGCAGGTGAGTTAATTAACGAGAATGTAGCCAAAAACCTAAAATAGCTGACATTTGTGCTTGTGACTTTGTACCCCGATCTTGTGCAAAAATAGGCCCATGTGCGTATGTCCAGATTCTTATGTAAGCAACAGTTGTTTACATGACGATTGTTATCACATAGTTGTCCTATCAATTGCTCTGTTAAACGTTTAAATTAAAAGAAAATTGAATTTGTTTTTTAATGCCGGTTAAATGTTTAAAAGAAAATTGAATTCATTTTTTAATTCCAAGGCAAATTCTTGCCCAACTGCGTTGTGTAAAAATGCACGTGTGACCTAGCCAAATTTTTATTTATAGGAGCAAGTTGTTCCCGAAATATTGGAACAAGTCGAACAACAACCGACATGTACTGTGTTAGACGCGTCCACAGTCGGGGACTTCCCCGCTGTATATACCGTGTGTTCCCCCGAGCGGCATCAAATGCCTGCAGTTGGGGTTTTCGTCGACAAACGCATAGTCCCTGGTTTTAAATACCGCGTCCGGCCTTTGCCCCAAATCGGTCAAGATCCCACAATGAACAAGTGCCTCTTCAACGACTCTGCCCTGACTTTGAAAAGCATCGGTCGGGGCTACGCCCGCAGATTCACTTTCGAGGCCACTGACAGTCTGAACAACAACGAAAACTACTTCTGGAGCGACAACCGGCCCGAAGGCTACGCTTTTGAACTGGAGGTCATCTCCGAAGGGGACAAGTTCACCATCTTCGACATCAACAAAGAAGCTCAAGGCACCGTGGAAGTGCTGCAGTTGGAAGTGAGTACCGTTTTTTTCTCCATTTTTTCTTGACCAGTTTTCGCAATTTGCGCATTTCCCTTGCATTGTTTTGTTAGAAACATCCAGCAAGAGTCCGAAGCCATCTCATACGTTCACACACTTAACCAGAAGCGGGCGTAAGTCTTTCATGCGACGAATGATTCGTACGGGGACGTTTTCTTATGATGCTCACTCTTTCAGGGACCTCAATTTGAAATTAGTAATGTTTACAGCAGGCAAAATATCGAGAAACGGGTCAATGTTAGGTTTACGGGTAAGGTTGAGTTTTACGAAACTGGAGTGGCCAAGCCGATGCCTCTGAGCGGACTCACGGTGGCTATGAAGTACAAGCACAAGGGGGCTGCCGAAATCGTTAAGGTCCAAAATGTTGTGATAAACAAACAGAGGTACACCCTACTGCCAGGCATCCAGAAAATACACAGGAGGGTCACCGTCAAAGGGCGTGACATTAACGACGTGCCCACTCAATATTCCATGCATGGACTGGAGCCCTACGAACTCCCCGTTGTTGGTAGGTGACCACATGGTTTGAAATTTCAAATTTGACCAATTTCCCGTCTTCAGGTACTTATGTGGATCCCCGAGTCATCCCAGGATTCCACTACAAGGTCAGACCAAGCGACAGGAAAGAACACTTGTTTGGTGGACGCGCTTTGAAGCTTCTAAGTATCGGAATGGGATATGCCAAACGTTTGACCTTCGAACCTGACTCCCTGCTCAACCCTGACAATTATCTGTGGTCTGATAACCATCCCGATGGTCTCGGTTTGGAAATCAGAGCCGTTCATAAAGATATGAAGTTTGTAATCAAAGCTGGGGACCAGATCCTGGGTGAAGCTACAGTTTGGCGAGCTGACAAGCCACAAATTGAGGAAAAAATGGAGAAGGTAAGACTTCACAACATGTAGGTAATTGATTACTTCGGAGAAGAGAAAACATTATCTGAAAATCTTAAGGGTTGCAGGATAGTTTTCTAGTTCTAAATAGCTAAATTTCACTAATTTTGGGTTGAGTTAAAATAATATGACCATGAAATTTTTTTATTAGCTCTTGTTTTCAAAATACGCAACAGCTCGTCGATAAAGAAATCGATTAAAATTAAATTTAAGAATATAATTCCTGTAATCATTTATAAACTTTGAAAAAAGTACCTATCCATTTTTCAGAGTGAAAATTGGCAAAAAAACTGGCTTCATTTAGTTTAAAAAATATATGCTATAGAAATTTGGAGCAGATTAAAACCAAATCGACAATTTAAAAAACAAATTTTATCTGAAAGCAGAGATTTTGATTCTGTGATTGAAACCGTTTAAAATAAAAAAAAATACAGAAAAAGAACCGGGATTATAGAGGAAGAACTAAAAAAAACAGCAAAAAAATTTAACTTCTTGAATTGGAAATAAAAATTGAAGAACACATGTTAAGAATAATTAATTAGTTTTTTTTTGTAACCTAGTAGTGTTCTGTAATTAAATTTTTTTTTCATTATCATTTAAATTTTTTTCAAATAAATCTTCGTTCTCTGTTCAAATCATTGTAAACCATAAACCACTGTCAAACCCGTAAATTTAGAACTATTTTTTTCTCATATTTCTTGATTTTTTCGTCTTTGCAACAATCACCACTCATCATCTTCACTCTCAGAAGACGCACTGTTGATG
Source organism: Tribolium freemani (assembly GCA_939628115.1). Lineage (NCBI taxonomy): Eukaryota > Metazoa > Arthropoda > Insecta > Coleoptera > Tenebrionidae > Tribolium > Tribolium freemani. The sequence continues at coordinate 7,852,522 of OW626785.1, read as the reverse complement.
CTAAGAGGAAATTTCCCCACACATCAGTTGTAGTGAGATTTAATGATCCAAATAGGTTCTGTATCTCGAAAATAAGAGCTAATCACAACTTTTTATGGTGATTTTCGTGTTTAGCTAGACAAAATACTTCGGAAATAGCTTTTGAGTTTGAGTTTGTGTAATGCGAGCAATTTCTGATTTTGCGACTTTCAAATAAGCTAAAAATTCGAAGTGTTCCATTTTTGCTTGCATATTTGTTCAAAGTTGGGCCACACATTCAATACGCCGCCGCCGTGCCAAAATCATGAATAATTCATTGAAGTCAAAAATTTGCACAATTTTTAGCATTTTCTTATTTTCTTTGTTCTTATTCCAGTAAGTAAATTAGGTTCTTGAAAAACCAAATACGCCTCTGAGAAGATAAATGTTGCATATTAAATTTTTTTTAATTTAGTTCCAGTTTATTCGCGAATATGATCCTGGTTCAGACAGGTGCTCAGAACCGATTAACTTAAATTTTCTGCAAAATACTTTTGTAGAATTGTGTAAAACAGAAGGAATAATTGCATTTATTTTCCACATTTCCAGGTTAAGACGCAGTCTGGCAAACACGCGATTGAGAAATACGTCCACATTGACGTTATGTGCCACATTGCCATTGCTATCCCCGGTGGAGGGTGTGATGAAAGCAGCGAGAGATTGATGCGCGTCTATGGATTGGCTGTTGTGCGAAAAGAACCCAACAGGAATGAAGCTCACGTTATTAGGGTAGAGAATGTCGGTTTGGATTCGCAACTGAACGTTTTATTTGCACAAACTCACACTGAACTGACATTCTACCCCAAAAAATAAATCACACCCCATTTACTACTTAACGCTGCACTCCGTCGTAGTTGCAATAATGTGATTTCTTAGGATATAGTGTTAAGTTATTTTTTATTTGCCTACCTATATACACTTATTAATAAATGACTTTTATAATAAAAATCGATTTTTTATACGAGGATCCTACAGTGGGTGGAAGAAGATGCCTTTTAATTCGGTATCACACAATTTTTTTATTTCTTCTGCAAAAATTATGAAATTAAAACAATGCAAGTTCGGAGACTGTGTAATGAAGAGAACTTATACTTACCGCTTATGTCGATAAGACTTGCGTTTTTCTGTTGCAAAGCCACGTAAAATTCCCTAGAATTCGAATTTTTCGCGACAACCCAGTAGTCATTCATTGTTTTGACTATCGTTTCGCTAGAATGACCCAACAGTGATCTCTTGTTGTTCAAATCGGCCATTATTTTTAAAGATTCTTTGGTACACGCAATGTTTCCGGTTTGTTTATTATCCAAATGCGCTGTGCTTTTGTAAGCCAAATTCAATTTATTAAAATAGATAAACCTTGGAGCGTTTTCGGGGACATTTGATGGCGTAATCACTTGTTTGGAACAATATTCGGAAATATCTGACACGATTGCAGTCAGTTTGGGGCTAATGAACTCGTCCATGTCTTTGAAATATTGCAAACTTAATTCTTTGTCGACTACAATTAACAATTAATTTAATAAAACCAAAAGAAGGAAACGAACCTCTCATGAATAAACAAACAGATGCACTTAGTGCCCTGTACACTACCAAGTTGTAAGATTCGGCCTTCCCTGAGGCAAATAAATAAACTTTGGGTATTTTCCCGACATTTTTGGCTGTTTTTAAATTTGTAGGTCCCGTAATAAACCGACCATGATGTAATGCAGCGAATGGTGAGACAGAATTACGTGGCATTGAGCCCCCTTGGAGTTCAGCCTCCATGTTGGCGGGTAGTAAGGTACCAATTAAATATTGGTACACAATTTTCATGTCTTTGGGTTCAAAACCGCTCCTTAAAATTTGTTTACATATAAAACTAATTTTACATTTTTTTATTAATTACCATATGAGATGATCGTTGTATAAGAACGCTGTGTATGCAATTTCGGCATACTCGCATTCAAGTGAATTGATAAAACATTGGACTTTTAAAAAAGTCAGTTTGTCAAGAGGCAGGTACTGAATTCCGTGAAACACGTTCAGAATATCAGCATGGCCTAGTTTCAGGGTTTTGAGATACTGCGAGAAATTAAATTTGTTAAACACAATGTTGTTAACTTACCGCTTTGTAAAAACTTTCAAGCCTTGTTTTAAGTGTACCCACATCGTGGTTCTCAATGGTGTGTTCAAATGTGCCCCAAAAAAGTGTATACGTGTAATAAGCTTGTTTTAAGACGGCTTCATAAACATTATCTTGTACATCATCTTCGAGGTATTCTATTTGAGTTGAACTGTCCTTTCCCTTAACTTCGGTTGGTAAAGTTAACGTCTACAATATTTGCTCCTTAAAAGTATTGATTAATGATGTGTAAATACCATAACAATCCACATATTTTTTTCTGGTTGAAAATACAACTGCCGCATTTTTTGTGTATGTAGTGAGTTCACTAGAGTGCTTGGTTTAAATGTACTACAAGAAATCTTATAACTTTCAGTTCCTTAGCTCATTAAACAATATACCCTGTAAATTGGATGATCCCCTCAACTAACCCCACATTCTTTATTTGTACATCGGCATTGTCAGATATTGGATAATAATAAAGAATTTTTTTCAGTTCCTGAAAAAGTCATTGTGATTGTATACTTCTGAAAGGGGCGTACGCACCTCCCCTTCCTTGGGGCCATAAAGAGAATTAAAAATGTAAAAGTTTTTTAACTCAACGTCTTTGTTTTTACTCATAATTACGATCAATAGTCCTAAACTTATCAAATATATTTTTATAAACAAATTTTTAAGCCCAAAATCTTTTCTAGGTTATGTTATGACTTATGTTTAGCAATATCCATATTATTCATTCGTCATACACTTCAAACATAAAAAATAAGCCATAACAAAGCACAAAGTTCCGGTAGTTCTAGAACTAAAGCATATTAATTTCTTGTATAATAAATGTTTCTTTTTCAGGTGTCTTTAGTATTTTTTTAGGTTGTAGGGATTAACCCCATTCGGGAAATTGCAAGTTAGAACGCAAAATTTGACGCTTTGACATATAATTTGGCGCCAAAAAGTGTAACCATTTTAGAGGTTATTATCGGTTGTTCCTTTTTCGTTAAAAATAATAAGAGTGTAGAAATGGACTTATTAAACTGTCGTCCCGATCAGTGGTACTTCAACGAAACAGAATATTTGGAATTACTGCAAAACGAACAGATCTGGAATCAAGTTAGAAAACGTTACATTTTTGCAATTTTCTAACTTTTACATTATTAGATTCCACTGTTGAATGCAAACGAGCTTCGCAATTTCCAAGATTGGCAACTAGTTCGCTTTCAGGGCATGATTCAGGACATGCACGGTCCCGAACTCTACTTGGAAACGTTCACGGTTACGAACACTGAAACTGCAGAAACTACGATTAAATACGGCAAATACGTTGATGGTGCAGACTGCAAGGTAAGATTAATTTTTTGAAAGCCATTCGGGGGCTGAGTATGTGTTGGCAGTCTAATGAAACCATTGAGGAATGTCCTTCAACAACCCCTAGTGAGCGACATGTTTACGTTGCGATTTCAATACCTGGTATTAATCCATGGGTTCACAAAGTGAGTATTGTTGTAATTGAGGGGTTGTGTAATAATTATTAAAAAAATAGCTTGAGGAGGATAGATATAAATTACCCTCTTCAAGCCCTTCAGCTTCAGTGTCAAGTAACTTAAAACGACCCGTTGAAGAAATGGAAGTCACTAGTGCAAAGTCGTCAGACACTGAACCATCAAACTCTAATAAGCGCCCCTGTAATCAGCCAACACAACCTACAGAAACAACACCTGTTGTTTCCCAAGAGTACCTTTTAAATTTCCCAATCCCTAATCCTTCTGGCAAAGTATGCCACTTGAAAGTATACAAAGACATGGACAAGATTAAATTGAACTCAATTTGTGAATTTGTGGGCTTTTTGTCCCTCAATCCGCTTTTAGGGGCTAACATTGATGATGATATGAATGGCCTGGAGTCTCAAATTCACAATCCTCCTCCTTGTATAATCCCTAGAATTCATTGTGTGTCGTTCAAATCACTGACCCACAATAATCCATTAGTTACGCATGAAAAAATGAGCGCTGATAGAATGCAGATCATTAGAAAAGAACTTTTGATTCTATTAACACAATTAATGTGTGGAGATGAATTGGCAGCCGAGTATTTAATTTACCACTTCATTTCCAAAGTGTAAGGTAATTCGCATATTTAATTCGGTTATTTTTCACGTGTACTTTTAGCTACTTGAGGAAAGATTTAATGGCGCTTGGAAAATTTTCCTTAAATATTTCTAACGTCCCAATGCTTGAAAACATTGATTACGTCCAAGAACTTTACAAGTTTATAGAAACCCTCACTACGAAAAGTCATTATTTGCCGATGTTGCTCGAAAATATGAATGAGCTCAATTTTGTTCCAAAGTAAGTTCCTTGGCACAGAGTGATTCCGAATAGCTGTTTCGGTTGGCAGTTGTTGCCAATTCAAACAGTTATTATTTCGAATGATTTCATCTTAGCTTAATGTTTCTTATTTTGAAGAAAAGACTACAGTTCCGATCGTTTAACGAGTAGTGTTTTGCAATTAAGTGATAATACTCATTTGGTGTTGGACGAAACGAAACTAACTCCCGGAAAATTAAACGAGAGCGGAGTTACCGGAGTTCGCGCTCTTTCAAATACCATCAAGAACCAAAAAATTATGTACGATTTCACGTACTATCAACTCGAATATGATTGTGATATTCCGTTTCTTGTGTTTTCTGAAGGCAAATCAATGCTGCCGGTTTGTACTTAATCACGGTGTAAGACAGTTTTAAAAAAATGTTTGTAGAGTGATGTTCATGTCATTCTTAAACCAGAAGAAATGCATTTAAAAACTTTTAGCGAGATTCTCGAAGCGGCAAGACATTTCCTCAAACCTGAGCTGCTAAACGACATTCGACTTTATTTAACTAACGCCCGGTTGACTCAGTATGACTTATCAGACGGTGTGCTTGAGGTAAATTGCAATTTTTTGGTTTCAATTTTGAGAAAAAAAAAATTCTAGATGGTTCAAAATAAGTTTGTTGCGATGAGACAAGCGGGTAACGTCACGGGAGACGATCTTCACAGTCTCCTTGTTTTGGCTAGGCTTGTTTGCATTTCGCAAGGAAGAGGCACCTTGGATGAAGATTGTTGGAAGAAAGCATGTGCCTTGGAAGAAGCCCGAAAAGAAAGAATAAAGAATCGCACTTCTTAACTTTCGAGAAAAGATTTTAAATGTTGGTTTTATTTTTTATTTTCTGCGAATAAATTGTTTCTTTTTAAATATTGTTTCAATAAAACAACCAAACAAGATACGAGTACAGTACAACCTCTTTAATCCGATCCTGCTCTTACAGTTGGAGTACGAACCTGATACTATTGAATTAAGTTTGTGAAATAACTATCAATAAATAACTTGTAAATGGGAAAAAAGTTAAGTCCCCCGTAAAATCGTTAAGTGCAAAATTCGTTCGGTTTACAGAGGATCCACTGTATATACATTTGCGCTTTGTGATATTTCACAACGAATGAAACACTAAAGCTTCTATTCTCCCTTCAATAACGTTGCCACAAGCAACATTACGAAGTTTCCACTCTTTTGTGAAGATTTTCAAAGTCTTGCAAAACTCCAACGACTTGGTTTTGCGCTTTCTTCAAATTTTGTATCCTTTCCCTTTCCTTCTGTAACAGTGTCAGTCCTCTCTTTACGACCGTATTGTAACGCTGAGACAGCGATTCTTCGTTCCCTTTCACACGCGGGATGTGTCCCGTGTATCCGGCAATTGGTGGATAATCCGGAGAAATTTTATGATCTGCAAAATTAGTCAAGTGGGGTATTATTTTCTCATCCGTAAAATAAAGGACAAGAGAATTGCTGATTAAACGTAAGACGTACGAATTTGATCGAAAGGTGACGCCACGAAATACTACTGACTGCGCCAATTAAAAAACTTTAAGGGGCTATGTCAATCCCGATTTGCGTCGGTCGTAACTCAACTTGAAATCAGCCCGTAAGACTACTCAAATAAAAAGAGGTTTTATCGATGATAATGCAATGAATTTTCTATATTATTTTAAGACGACGTTTTTAACTTTTTTTATACTTGTTATAGATCATTAAATATACTACACTGTACAAAACGTTTTCAAATAAATTAAATAAAACAAAACCAATAAAAAAAACTGAGTTTTATTGGTGACAATTTCGTGGCACTAAATTAGGGATTTTCTCTTGTATTAATGTTTTGATAGGATAAGTCTGCTTAAAGTATTAGCTGTTTCAAAACTATAAAAACGCCAACGTCGCATTTTACCGAATTGTTTCTTTTAAAGGGGTGGATAAAAATGTAAAATAGTTTTTAATGATATTACATCTCTCATTGAAACTGTAAATTACATTAGCTATTAATTTTTTGAAGGACATGAATAATTTATAACAACTAATTTTGAGAGAAAATGCGACGTTGGTATTTTTATAGTTTTGAAACAGCTAATATATTTTAGCTGTATTTCAAAAAGTAATAACCACACAGAAATGAGATTCAAATGTATTTCAGAATGGAAAAGATTTAGAACGATTTTTTCTCTGATAATACATCCAGTTTCGCAGAATTTTTTGTTGTTAAAATAGTAGATTTGTATCAAACTGAATATTTACCTTGGAATTTGTGTTTTTCGACGTATTCATTCATGGCACGCTTCACTTCGTCCTTATTTCTAATGGGATTCAATCGGGGCGCACTTTGAGCGCGAAACATTTTATCAATTTCTTGTTCAGCCGTTTGAATCCTCCTGTGTTTGTTGGTCTCGTACTCGTAAGCACAGTCATCGGCGGTTCGACTGTACGACTTCCCGTAGCGAAAGTTGAGAGTTGGAATGAAACCTATTTTTCGATGAAATTAAAGAAAAGAAAAATGTGTTTAATTACGTGCCTGTGTAACCGGTGATGTAACGAGGCGCTCTACATTTAAAATCGTCAGCGTAATCTTTAAACTGCCCCTTTGTCTTAACGATCGGATCTAAGATGGGGGTTTTATAGTCTTGCGAGCGATAGTTTTCTTTTTGAACTCCTTGAAAAATTCGTTTTGTGCGGATGTCCTAAAAATGGCTTGTTCGTTGGTAGGGCAATTAAAATAAATTATTTCGGACACAAATTGGTAAACAAACGTTGCTCCCTCGATCCTAATAGAATTTACGTGGCTCGGGGCTATTTGTTTTAGCACCGTTTTGAGGAATAATTTATGCGAAACAAACAAAATGAAAAATTTCTTTGTAAACCCACCTTGAGGATTTCCTTAGTTTTGGTCCCGTAGCAACGTCCGTAATGAAACTTGAGCGTTGGACAGTGTCCTGTATACCTGTAATTAAATCACAGTCAGGATCAATCCGTGCTCAGCTCCCCTAAGCTATTAACACACCCCCTAAATTCCGGTTATCAGTAATGGAAGCCTGAAATATATCCTGAAACTACAGTACCAGGATATTCCTAGCACGCATCCAATTCCTGAAAATTTGTACGCTGAAACAATCTACAACACTTTCGACGTTATGGAGTAGCGCGTTGAACGTTATCTTCAATCGCATTGTATTAATAGCTCGGTACAAGTTGAAATTTCTCGCTTTTTCAATTTTACACAAATATTAAAAACGGTTCGCGTTTTTATTGCGGCTGAATGCGTATTCGAGAGATAGTTGAGTTAATGTCAAATCATCATGGATCGATTCGGTCTAAATAGTCGGAAAGAAGCGTTTATTGCCGTTATTTAGCCGATAAAATAGATCAATCAAGATGAAAGTATTGGCTTATCTGAATTGAAATCGGTGGGTAATGGCTCGAATCGGCTGATGTCACATACCTACCTTCCCAAACATGCGTGTTTACAAATCAGTGCAGTGTAAAAAAAAACTGGTGCGCTTCTACTTAATTGCAAGTTTATTTAAAGTTTAATTACCCGGGGATGAAGCTGTCGTTGTTTTGGGCCAAGAAAGACTGTCGTTCTTCATCATTTAAGCTGGAAAACATGCTCCTGCACTGGATAAGTGAATTTTAACATTCGGGAGCGCACGAAAAGTGAATACAATGAAAGCTTTTCACGTGCAGCAGGAAACTCGAAACAATCGCACAACAATAATACTATGAACGTGGTGGTCGATTCTGCGCTGCACCTTCTTTTCAAATACAAGAACTCAAAAGCGGAGAATGCATTTTTAGTGGGACAGTTACTATCTATTACTTTCGTTTTATTTTTAATTTTTTCTAAATTGAAAACGAGTAGGTAGTTCAATCCGTGGATTTTTGTCAAATATGCACGTTGCATATATTTTATTATAACCAGTATCCTACTTTGTTATATTTTTTTAAATGTTAATTATCATGGACATTCTATTCAAATTTGTTGTCGTATCTATTTATATTTAATAATAATTATAAGAAATAATTATTGCAGCATAAGTAAGTAGTATTAATTACCTGTTTTAATAATATGTATAACATTTTCTAATGATGTACGAGGGTAATTTAAAAACTACAGTCTCTAACATTCTAGAAGCAAACGACTTTAGTGGACAGAATTCTTTGAATTTTTAGATTTTATTTAATTAATTATGGCGCCAAATTCTGTACGTATTTTTTTCACATCGTTTGATAATAAGGAATAAAATTTTGTAACGTAAGATAATTACAATGTGCGCAATTATCTGAATCCTGACGACAAATTTAGAGCCAAGGAAATTCACTATTTAAAGTGTAAAAAAGAAGAAAGTGTCTCTTTTTGTATTCAAGGTTCAAAGAAATGAGAAGGTTCCCGTCTTATGGAAATCTAATGACCACTCAAATTCAGATTTTTTTGCATCAAACGATAGGTCTTGAAATAAGGATCAATTCATATCATTGCGCCAACTTTGTATCTCTTCAAATAAAGTGGCTAAATTAATTTAAAGTTCAAATGACTTCTGTCACAGAGTTTATAAAAGCGTTACTAAACCGACCCTTTTGCCCGCAGGTAATTTTCAAATCAGGAAATGCTTTCTTTTGCTCAATAGGGTCCAAATCTTATTGCACCCACCATGGCGTTAAGCTTATTACGGTTACAACTAGCTTTGATGATTTATGGACTCCCAAACTTCCTTGCCACTTTTGCATTTGCCGTTTTTAATTTTTCAATCTTTAATTCCGCCTTTATTTAAGGCTAGACGCTGGACCATCTAAAATTATTGTCCATTTTTTGAGCTTATTTATTGACCGATTTTTTTCAAAATTTAGCAATATACTTAAAAAAATATTCTTTTCCTCGTAGCAGGCTTACATTTTTTTTTTATTAATTTTTTAACAAAAAATTTGTTTATTTGACATTGAAGAAAAAAAAACTCTCTGTACGTATGAAGTTAAATTTTTTTTAAATTTATTGCCGCTTACCAATTTTAAAAATAATAATTTGTTTAATCAGAATATGGACAAAACTAAATGTATAAAAATTGCAAGAATCACTTACAGTTTATTGTGAAATGTGAAACACTGTTCAAACTAACTCCTCCTCTTTTCACATCTGGCATGTGCAGGATGATTGTCGCTTTACTCTGTTACTCGAACTTTTGGGTTTATACCTGCTTCAGTGATTTTTTAAATCTTGAATAAGGGACAAATGAAATCCGAAAAGCCGTCTTGAAATAAATAATTGCAAAATTGTCCGGAATTATTCAAGTAATCTCTACATTTATTAACTTTTCACAGCCAAAAAAAAAATTGCATGTTAAAAAAAATTTCAACTAAAAGTGGAAAGTGGTCAAAATTAGTGGTCTAAAGATATAGAGTTATGTTGGAAACCCATATTATCTTCATTCTCTTGATCTTTTCATACTCGTGCACATTAGGTACTAACTCTTTTGCTGCTGTTACTGTAAAACTGATGTTAATTTTAATAAAGTTGCCATTGGTGAAATAAAACTCGTGTCTTCATTTCGACAAATTTCTTTTCGTTGAAGCCCACAGCAGTTTCCCACGCAAAACTGACCCATATTTGCATATTTATTGCTGGATAAGGAAATTTTACCAATAAAATTAACAACTGCCGACAAACTTAGCAATAAACAGGAAATTCCCAATTATTCAGGAAGGGAGGAAATGTGTTATGCCGCCCTTTGAAGTTTGTTGGTTTAAAATTTTTCATATTTCATTTTTATCATTCGGATCTTACACGTCGTGAGTAGAGAACGGTACGAAGTCTGTGATTGTTTATAGTGTTATACCTCCCTATGAATCCTAGGATAGAGGAGTGTTACATTAGTTTAGTATAGTGTTGTAGTGATAATTAAATCGAATAAAAGACAATGAATAATTCAACGAGAAGATATAAAAAATTGAGTGTGCGCAGGAAGATGAAAAGGTAAAACGATTTTTTTATTGATATAGTACATTAAGGGCCGATTTACAGAACAATTAATTGCAAATAAATTTTTATTTGAATACGAGATTTGACGCTCGACAGGCGTCTCGAACGCTATCATTCTTCTGTGGGCAGTACAGTCAAATAATATTGTCTTAGTTTCGGTAACCATAAAGATAATCAATCAAAACTAAACATGTTTTCTTCGGTTTTTTTGCAATTCATTTCATGTTTTAATTTTTTTTAAACTCATTTTTATAAAGCGACAAATTTTTTATAAAAAATTGTCAATACTGTAAAAAAACTACAAAAATTTTAGTATATAAATAACTATTAAATCACTTTATGTAGATTGGCCCTACATTACAAAGAATTTTGTGATTAATTACTAAACCATTTTTTATAGAGTTAGGGCCGGACAAACGTCTCAAACAACCTTAATTAACAAAATGAGAAATAGAAGATTATATGTAAAGTCGCGCAAACAACTTTTCTCAACAAAAAAAAAGAAGATTGCGGCCGGACCTGATAAAGATTACGGTGAGGTTGAGGACGAAACAGACTTCTTGCCATTGGATGTTTTAGAAAAAAAACAGCAAGACATATTAACAGGTCTTCAAAAAACGCCATACGAGATTTTAAAAATAGAGAGAAGTACGTTGGGACAAAGTTGTAATCCTTTATGGAATGAGGAGAAACAAATGCGGCTTACTGCCTCTAATTTTGGAGCAGTGTGCAAACAGCGAACTACCACCGACCCAAAAAAATTAGCTAAACGTTTGCTTAGCTCAGGGTTTGGTGGTAGTGCTGCCACTCGCTGGGGCAGTGACCATGAGGACATTGCAAAAAAAAAATTTACAGGAGTCACAGGATTAAGGATTAAAGAATGTGGGATATTTATATGTTACGAATATCCATATTTGGCGGCAAGTCCGGACGGTTTTGTAGAGGAGCATAATTCTCTTATAGAAACAAAGTGTCCGTACACTATGGCAAAATTGGAACTAACCATAGAAGAGGCAATCCAATTAAAAAAAATTAAATATTTAGAACTGGAAAATGGCGAAATTAAACTCAAACGAAATGACAGTTATTATTACCAGGTACAAGGCCAGTTGGCAATAACAAAAAAAGAATTTTGTTATTTTGTTGTTTGGACTCCAACAGGAATCCAAATTGAAAAGGTTATTATTTTATATAAAAAGCTTTACATACTTTACTGACGTTTGTTTTCTTTTAGATCAAAAGAGACGAAGAATTTTGGAACGATAAAATGCTACCAAAACTTAAAAATTTTTATTTGAATGTAATGCTACCAATAATTATTAAAGGTTAATTTTGTTGTAATCTGTGTATTATTTGTTCCCATCCGTTAGGCAGTGTGTCCTTAGGCGAATGATAAACTCTCAAAATCGTATTTTATTTAATAATTTTATTAATAATAATTGAAGACATTCTAATAATAATAATTATTTTTAATTACTTTTTTTCATCATCAGACACTGATGGAGAGTGATAGTAATATCAATATAAATGTTATTCTATACTTAATCATATCTAAAACGGTTTTAAATATTGTTACATTTTCAATTTCTAGACAAAAATGAAATTCGGGTAGCGGCACGGGTCAGATCATAAACCTTTTGTAGTGACATTATTCCATCTATAGAATAGTAGTAAAAACTGGTTGGGGTTTGTATTAGTCAACGTGGACTTGAAGAGCAAGTGTCACTTATAGATTTCTACCAATAACTTAACTATTCAGGCCTAGGTCCGGAAATTTGTATTTCTGTCTCTCTTTTTTGTGAGACACTCCAGAAGTAAACGTCCCACCCACTTGAAATCGGGGTTCTAGCAAAACCAGCGTCTAGCCTTAAAGAGATACAGAGTTGGCGCAATGATACGAATTGATCCTTATATCAAGAGCTGTAGATTGGTGTAAAAATATCCGAATTTGAGTGGTCATTAGATTTCCATAAGGTGGGAACCTTTTCCTTTTGCTAAAAAAGTTCAGAAACAGTGACGTATTTTTTTTTTGTCATTTGAGACTCATTGTGGGATTTGTGTTTTCACAGTTTGGTTTCAGCAAAACCTGCCTCTAAACTATTTGAAGTTTTCCACACATGGGGAAGTTTTTAAAGACTAATTTTATTTTGCATGATTATTTTTAATGGCAAGTTTGATCCCTGCTGGCATTTTTGATTAGTTGAGTTTTTTTCGAGAACATATATGTATAATAGAATAATTTAGTCTCATCAATTAAGAAATGCTAATCGTGCAACTTTTTAGAGAAAATTTGTTGTGTGGTCGCAATTACATACTTCAAATTTTTTACAAAATTAAATATGATAATGTGTGGTATGTGCATTTGTGCGACCAATTAAATTAAAATGCACATAATAGTGCATTTTAATTGGAAAATGATGTAATAATGAATACGAAAAAAATGTCATTAAGCAAAATTGACATAAAAAGTTGGACAAAATAATTACAATATCAGAAACAAGACATTAATATGAAAATTATTTCATATTTGAATACTGGAATAAATACATACGATACCTAAAAAAATCCTTCAACATGGGCAAATAAGTATATTTTTGAAATATGTAATATCTATGATTTCAAATTACTTATGCACAAAACGTATTAGATTCTTTAAAATGCAAATAACGTTTGAATATCAAACTCGTAAAATGAAGTTATAGGAAGGATTTTCATGGAGGAGTGCTAGAGTGCTGAATTTATTTTAAAAGTAAAAATAAGTTTTTTCTGTGAGTTTGGTAATTATTCATAGTAAACAGACCAACCTAAATATTTGTAACTTATTTGTAATTTTACTTTATAAATAATTCATATACTTAATTTTAAATTAATTTCGTTACTTCTTAATTAACTTACCTTGGTGACCTTTAGTGGTAATAATAATTTCGGCCATAGGTTTTCAGTGTCAAAATGCAATAATTCAAGGTCTGCTACCTATCAATTACTCTTTCGCCCTCATGAGCAATTAAGGAAGGCAAAGAGCTAATTAAAAAAATAATTAGAGTAATAGCAAAAAAAGATAATGCTCACATAAAACATGTTTATTGTTTTGTCAAGGTTTTGGTTATAAAAATTCAAGTTCACATAATATACCCAACAGCATAATTATTACCTAATTTTCCTTTAACATTTTCTTTTTTCTTTTTCAAACTGTTAATAGTCTAAAAATAAAACTTGCACCTTTGTGCACAGTAAAATGTAATTTAGTCGATTTCAAGTCTTTTAAATGTTCCATCAACACCAAATCCCTCACTTGCAAATTTAGATTTACCAATTCTTTTGGATTCGTCGATTTTTTGTCCATCGTGCCATTTATAGAAGTCGAGGTGGTCCAACATATTGTTTACGCTTTTTTCTGCCAAAAAAAAGTATTGAAACTCGTTCCACTCACTGAAAAAAATCTTACCATTCAAGGTTTGCATTGAGGAAAGCTGGCCCCCGTATTCTTCCGGTAAACATTCTTTCGGTATGTGTTTATACAAGGTTTCGGATCCAGGAGGATGGAATTGTATCTGAAACAGCCATCAGTTGCAAAAACAAGGCCATGTTACGTTTTTACAGTACCATATTGTACAGATCACTCTTTATGAAGGGTTTCAACATGGCCAAAACTTTATCAGCTAGAGGAAGAGCATTAATAACATGCACCCCTTTTATCCTAACCGGTAGTGCATCCTGAAACAATCATTACACAAATGCCGGAAATTTTTAAAATCAAAGGTAATACCTGAACGAAACTTAGTGCATGCTTGATAACATTTAAATTAAGTCTGGCTGCATGTCCCAAGCCAAAACCCTTCATATCAAAAACTGCCATAGCACCATTTAGGAACCCATTCTGATGCAAATACAAAGTCGCAACCATAACTACGTAATTGAGTTGATCGGCGCAGTTGAAAAGTTCAGGTTTATCATTGAGAAGGCGCAACATTAGGATACCATATCCTTCAGGAGTTTTTTTTGTGAGAACAGTCCCAAACCTGAAAGTCCCCGGTTTATTTTTGACTTTAGCGCGCGTTTGAAATAAGTATACAAAATACTGGAAACCCTTTTAATACCATCTCGATCTAAACTCTGGAATAACTCCGGGCAAAGATTCCGAATTGTGAAATAATTGTCAATTGTTATTTTGGTCGCTTCAATTCGATAGTAGCAGCTATGAAGAGCCATGATTATTTGCATTTCTGAAAATGATACTTGCGGAAAAGCAAAAATAAAAATCAAACTGACCTTCTAGCCATGGCAAATGGGGTTGTTTTTTCAGCCATTCTTGGATGATTCTGACGTCTTCACGCTTTACGTTAGCATCTTTAGCGTATAATTTTTCGTGGTCGATGCAAGTGAGAGCCATCGTTGTTGTTACTCAGGGGAACTACTTGAAACTGGACAAGAGAGCAAAATGTTCACCGCCTTGGAGGAGGAATTAAATGAAAAGGTTGAAGTTGTTTAGGTGATGTCAAGTGGATCAGGTTTACAAACAGATAAAATTATCAATAAACACTTTGATAGTTATCTTATAATTGTTTTGTTTTGTCATGTTTTAAAAAAATATGAAATGAAATCTCATTATTGTTAAAGATAATTATTTGATTGATTGTTAATAAAAGTAAAGTGCAGGAAATTTTGTTACATTATTTTTGCAAGCGTAAAAAACATTGGTTAGCAGTTTGAGAAATGTTTTGGTGGATAATAAAGTTCCCAATTAAAGTCTTAAAGTGTAAGCTTAAATTGCAAAGAATAAAAATTAGGATTTTCAACTAATCTATTCCTTTTTACAACTTTAAAATTATGTAAAGTTTAATGAAATAATTAATAGTAATGTGGAGGTAAATAAATCATTATATTTGACTTCAATGACTTAAATCATTAAGTAAGTAAAAAGGTGTCTTTAAAACGTAAATATAATTTGAAAATTTACTGTAAGGTAGTTTTTACTTGATGGTAACTACACCAAGTCGTGGCTGCACCAATTGTCTCCTTCGATATAATTACTTAAAAAACGCCAGTAAGGTTTTATAATAGTAATTTGGTGACTTAATAAACTAGTCGCATTTGTAATTTGTAAATAAAATTATAGTAATTTCGGAAACAAAATTTCTTTAAAAAATGTCATGGAAAAGGAGCCATGTTGATTAGAAAAACACATTATTTAAAAATATTTCCACTTACTTAGATAATCATAAATTTTATTTGGTGCATAATTATTGAACCTCATATGGAGTTGAGGTTCATATGGCATTTATTGACCTGGATAAGGCATATGATTATATACCGAGACCGAAATTGATAATGTTATATTGGTTAGCAGTTTGAGAAAAGCGATGATTTGAAGTTTTTTGGTAGATAAAGTTGTTAACAGTTTAACAAGAAGAAATTGTTTTATTGAATAAATAATATACAGCACACCACAAAATAAATAATAAATAAATCATAAATGTCCTTCATCAGCCCGTTTCGTTTTCTGAATGAGTTTTCTTCTTGTCTTTAAGATAATGGATTTTTGGATTAGAGAAGAAAAGATTGGAGTTCCAAAAATTAACATTTTGAAAAATATGGGAAGGAGCAACAATTTTAAATATTTTTCTCATGTTTGTTGTGAAGATTAAAGTCACCAGTTTTTCTCAGATTATTAAGAATTCGATACTCAACGTTCCTTTCATTTTTTTCGAGCAGTTAGACTTTAAATTAATTTAAAAAAATTTGAGGCCAAGGCAAATTAAAACGCTCGAAGCACCCTCATTTTTACTTCAATGCGTCAAATTTTTGGGTACATAACATCGAGTTTTGTTTCGCCTTCTAATTTTTAGTAGTTCTTTGTTACTAAAATGAATAGTATATGAAAAAAATAAGGGATGCCATCTTCACAAAAAAATTAACCTCAGCACAGACCATAGTTTTAATCAATACCTAACGTTATCATGTGGACAGAATTTAGGACTATTGACTGCTATGTTTACAGTGGCATATTTACATATGGGCTAAATGAACTATAGCCCAAGGCAGCAGAATTTTATTTAGTACTTAGTAAATAGACCGGTTTCATTTTTTTAAATTAATTGATTACATTTTTAGTTTTCGTCGTATTTTTTCACTTCTTAAGTTCTTAATTGTTTGATTAATGAGCTGTAAGAAGTTTTTCAATCCATAGTATAGAAAATTCACAATGAGTAAATACACAATACAGAAAAATATCTTAGAAAAAAGTCAGCGACAACGTAATATTATAGAAAAAAGTTGTAAATACTACTACTTTCTTTGAAAACATAGGCTGATTTTTTAATAATATCATTAATATTAGAAAATAAGGGAGATAGTCAAAAATCTAGTGCATGTTTACAAAGAACTTTTTCAGGTTTTTTAATTTAACATTCAGAACTTACTGGCATTTTTAGAAAACTTGTGCTAAAACTGAATTTGCTGTTTCACTCAAATAAAGTTAAGGATATTACTGAATTTTAGCGAAAATCAAGTGATAAAAAGAATGGAGTAAAAAGCAGATACATATTTACTGATTTGTTTTTATGAGATTCTAACGCTCGTAAATTTATAGAATTTGTTATAGTATATGTATAAATGTAAAACTTTTTTTAAACAAAATGATTACAGTTGCTCTATGATAAACAGCGTAAACGTTCTGTGGTGTAAACAGTTCAGGGAATATTTATTGAACTGATTGAAACAGAAAGTAAATTTAAGATTATATTATTTTCTGCTTGATTTTTTGCATTGGCGGTTAACATCTCTGTTATTATTTTAGATTAGCTGAAAATGACAACCAAAGTTTATGGTGTAGATATGGACGTCCTACAAAAACTGTATGAGTTCCATCAGTTTTTGTTAAAGAAAAGAAAATTTGGCATAGTCGACAAAATGGTGGATTTCCTAGCTTTTGTGCAAATTCAAAGTGAGAAAGAACCCATACCAGTGATTAAAGAAATATCAATAGCACACACCACCATTTTAATTGAAGAAACACCAACAGCAAAATGTAAGATGGGTAAAATTGAAACAAATGCTGAGAGCAACCAGGTTGTTAAACGATTTAAAAAGCCATTCTGGGGGATACGCAAGTTTATTTCCTTTGATTTTAAAACTGAAATACAGAAAAAGGATTTCTTGGCAGCAGTTGGTGACATAGAAAGCGATGAAAGGTGAGACAACTCAAAACAAATAAATTGTATTTATGATCATTCTTGTAGTGATGTTCAAGAAGTAACTCCTCCAACATCAGACGATACCTCAAATTTAATTTATGTAGCTCATTTAAATAGTTAATACCTACTTAATTTGTCTAAACTATTAAATAATTAAAAAACTGATATTGTTTTTACCTAACCTGACATTGCTAATATTTTTTTTCGCTGTGTGAATATTAATTACACTGGAACTGGTGAACAATCTATTGCATCTACTCCTTTTTTAGATAAGATAAAAAATAAGTTAAAGTAATGAGTAATACGTATAAATTGGATGATGTAGCTAACTATGCAGCTTAATATCCCTCTCATTAAAAAAATATTTGGGTTATATAAATGGAATAAGGCACCACAAGTACCATAACTGTAAATTTCTTCATCTTCTTTATCTATTTTTGACTTTAAAGTTGAACTGTTGTGTTGAATATAGTACAGACTTCAAAGCAATTTAATAATAAATAGTTTTTAGATCAATTTTCTTTTGAAGTCGTTATCCTTATAAAACAGGACAGAACTGTGAATTCGCTTCGCTGATAAGGACCTTGTCCGAATTTGTTTGGCCGAAACCGTATTCATTTTTGTGCTCAATTAGTCCAAAAGAAAAACGACAAAAAAGCGAATTTTAACTTTTAACAAAGATGGGTATTTTGAAAAACGGGGTAGATTTGAGAAAAAAATGGTGTGGGCTGAACAAACCTGTATAGTTTTGCTTTTTTACACATACTTTTGAAAACAAGGTCAAAATGCTTAAAAAACAAAGTTCTGAAGGGGCCTAATTTGTCTAATTTTTTATTAAAATTTTGTTCAGTTAATACAGTTTTTACATCAATTTCACTGGACTGAACTTTTGAAATATCTGTTTTTTAAATATACCTTAAAAACAGAGTAAAATGCTTAAAAAAATTGTTTTGTGCTGAGGGGGCCATATTAGTGTTAAAATTACAGCCGTTGTAAGTAACGTTTTTGAAATGTTTTTACAGGATACAAATTTTTCGTTTACATCGTCAAAAGGAGCAAAGAACATTCAAACAAGTGGAAAATGCTGATGGATGTTATGGAATTTGCGCGTTTTTTCAAATTTAGGGATTTCCGACCGTGCCGTTGGTAGTGGTTTTCTCACATGTCAAACGTCAAGTGGTTGTGTGATTTGTTATCTTTGTTGAATTGTGTTACTTTTCCGGCTTTAATGAATTAAAATCATGTCAATAAATTTAGATAAATACCGGGACGAGCTCGTATCAGCTTGGAAAGATGTGCTTGATGCGAAAACACCAACAGATTGGTAATTACACTCCTTAATAATTTATGCGGTTTTGCTTAAAGCTAGTCTCGGTGTCATTGCAGGGCCTTATTCGGTTACGAGGGCCAAACCAACGTCTTAAAATTCGTCAGTAAGGGTTCCAACGGTATCGAGGAACTAACGGAAGACTTAAACAGCGGAAAAATAATGTACGCCTTCGTGAAAGTGAACGACCCGAAAACCTCTTTAATTAAGTTCGTTTTAATCAACTGGCAAGGCGAAGGCGCCAATACGGTACGCAAAGGCATATCCGCAAATCACTTACGCGACATTGAGCGATTTTTCACTGGGGCTCACTTAACAATCAACGCTCGTAACGAGGAGGAAGTTGAGCCCCAGCTCATCATAGATAAGGTCGCAAAATCGGGCTCAGCATACAGTTTCAAAGCCCCCAGAGCCGAGATTATCGAACCCACAGGTCCCGTGGGGACCACTTATCAACGCGTCAATCCTATAAAAGAAATCAATGCTCGGGAAAGGGACCAGTTCTGGCGCAAAGAAGAGGAAGAAGAGAAGCAACGAGTGGAAGAGGAGCGGAAACGCAGAGAGATGGAGCGAGTGAAGAACGAGGAAGAGCTGAGGCGGCGGGAATTAGAAGAGACGGCCAAACGGGATGCGGAAATGTCCCTCAGGAACAACAACATTGATCAGATAAAACAAGCGGAAAAGGAGGCCGCCGTGGAGTCGGTTTCCGGTTCGAACTACGACGATGATTTTCCAACTAGAGTTAATCAAAGCGACGTTTTGAGAAAACAACGAAATCAAGAGGCTCACGATTTAATAGCGCAAAGAACGATTGACGCTCGGTCGGTCTTTGAACAGCACACAGTGGCCGGGCAGAAAAAAGTGCCCGAAAAACCAGTCAGGAATTCAATTTTGAAGGCGCAAAATCAATTGAGTGTGGAAAATAAATTGGAGGAGAGTGATGAGGAAAGTGACCAGTTTTCCACAATTAAAAGGTCGCCTAAAGACGTGGAAAAGAAAAGTGTGACTAGTCCCACAACGCCACAGGAGGTGTTTGAAGTGAGAAAGGAAGAGCCCCAAGAGGAGCGGGTGGAACAAATTACCGATCAGCAATTTGTTGATGAGTATCTCTATGAGTTTAGCACTCCTGGATTGCAGGCTAGGGCGTTGTATGACTATCAGGCTGGTAAGACTTAGCAAGTCATTTAAAAAATATTTATTTTCTTAGTTTTTGCAACAATTTGCCACAAAAAAATACAATATTTTATGTGTTACATATTTCTTTTGTCTATTTGTGGTTAGTCCAATTATGCCCTCACTACGTTTGGAAGATAAACATTCAGCTTTGTCACATAAACTATCACTACAGAATCACTGGAGTTTAAATGTTTTGATCACTTTAATACAAAGAGAAAATTGGGCTTTTTTACATGTATATTGAGTGTTGTTCTCACATTCATTAAAAGGACTTTTTGTGGTTATTTTTACAAATTTTAACTAAATGGTTTTTAAACAATGTAACGGATTTAAGGAGTTGACCTCAAACACTATCATATTTGTTTACAATGGCCAAGTTCGGGGTCGCGTGCTAATTTTACATTTATTCAGAGACCACTAAATAAAACCTTTCAATATGTTGATGAATTACTATTAACATTCTGAGAAGTTGTTTTGTCTTTTTTTGAGTTCTATTATCACTTTTTTTCTTCAGAACTATTAGTCAGCCTGCATAATAATAAGTAATAACTAATAACACTAGTTTATACAATTTATACAGCGTTGAGCAAAAGTATGGAACCAAGCGTTTTGTGCCTAAACTATGTATCTTTCGCAAAAACTAATTAATACATCACCAACTACTTTAAAAATGTGATCATTTTTCAAGAATAAATTTTTTCGAAATTCCTTTTAGTTTTCGAGTTATTCAAAAAAAAATTTTTTTCAAATGGGACCCTGCTACGGCAATTTTTTTGGTAAAAGATTATGCTCTAAAAATAACTTCTGTTTTAATAAAAATAATTTTAAACCAATGTTTTTTTTTAAATAAATTATTGAAATTGCGGTCCGAACTCATTACGAAGATTTTTCGAATTTGGCCGAAGTGGTTGTATCCATGGTTGCTTTTAATCCACTAATTTGATTCGTCAAATTTAAGGTACTGGATTCTGTCACGGACAGAGGTACTGCCATCATATAATTTTGACAATGACAGCGGCTTTTTGACCTTGAAAATTTTCCTGGTCAAATCGACTATATTGTCAAAAATTGATATTTTAGGTTAATTTCTGTGTCAATAAATTGTGACAACATGTGACACTGACACTAAAACTTTCAAATCTTGACGCTTTTTTGGCATTTTTTCAAGGTCAAAAAGCCGCTTTCATTGTCAAATCAAGTTCGAAAAACCTTCGTATGAGTTCGGAACACGACTTTAATAATTTATTTAAGAAAAACTACTGGTTTAAAATTAATTTTATTAAAGTAGAAATTATTTTAGGAGCATAATCTTTTACCAAAAAATCACAGTAGTAGGGTGCCATTTGAAAAAAAATATTTTTTTTGAATAACTCGAAAACTAAAAGGAATTTCGAAAAAATTTGTACTTGAAAAATGATCAAATTTTTTAAGTATTGATGATAAACTAATTAGTTTTTTCGTAAGATACATAGTTTAGGCACAAAACGCTTGGTTCCAAACTTTTGCCCAACACGGTATACCTTAACTGAACGCCATCATTTCTTATAGATTATAATTTATAAGGCACTAAGTTCAAAATACTATCCATCACGTCAGATTTAAGAAGTATATAATTAGTTAAAAAGTAAGAGTAATTCTTAAATTGCCAAACAAATTAAAAATGAATGCTGTTTTTTTGTACTTTTTTGGGTCAGTTTCCCTTAAAATGGTCCAACAATAATCTCCTAATATGTTTTCATCCCAGAATCCTTTGTGCCGATCTTAGAAAACGAAAACGCTCGCCCTGTTAATCATTCATG
This sequence comes from Tribolium freemani, assembly GCA_939628115.1. Lineage (NCBI taxonomy): Eukaryota > Metazoa > Arthropoda > Insecta > Coleoptera > Tenebrionidae > Tribolium > Tribolium freemani. The sequence continues at coordinate 7,830,579 of OW626785.1, read as the reverse complement.
CTGGCTAGGTTTTTTGGAGAGAAATCTAAATGTGAATCAAAAAAATGTATTTTTTGAGACGTACTTACGCCCATTTGAATTATGCAATAATTCAGCCTGATTAGTTATAGAAAAACCAAAATACATCAGGTATACTGTTTTTAGTGCCTCTGAGAGAGGTCTTCCTTTATTTGCAAATATAAATTGTCCACAAATGTAACAAAAACGATCAGAAGCTAATTTACATCCTCTGTTAGTCATGTTGTAGCATGTAGCACTCCTTCTGATACTGTGTGCCTTAAAATAAAGAACCTTGAATCGGAGGGATTCGTGAAGGTAAGGGAGAAAATAATCTTTCGCAAAAAAAACTGCGACATGATAAAAAAAATTACCTCTCTTTTTGAGTTGCCCGAGGGTATGTGAACATAAAAATAATAATTTCATTAAAGGTATATAAAAAAGTTATTATTTGTAAACTAGTGTAATTATTTTAATTGTTTTTTTTTCTCTTTCTGTTAAAAAAATGTGATTTAGGCCCAGTTTCTGGTAACATATTTAAAGGAGAGTTAAATTTAAACCGCTATGCAACAATTTTTAACAGCAATAATTTAACTAAAGTTTAATCGTACCAGAAACTGGGCCTTAGCCACGTAGGTTTCATAAAGTTAAGGACATGACTTTATTAAAATCGTCCGTAAAGTTGACAAAACAGTCTGTTTTAATTGCGATTTCAGAAAAACACACAATGTTCATTTCGGTACGTTAGTTGTTTACACTCCGCATATTCATAATAAAAAGATCAACTTCAGCGCCTTGTTATTTAAATCAATGTTTATTTTTCAGTGGATGATACCGAGATCAGTTTCGATCCAGGCGACATAATAACGAATATTGACCAAGTGGATAAGGGATGGTGGCAAGGATTGGCTCCCAATGGTACTTATGGCCTTTTCCCCGCTAATTATGTTGAGTTGATCCAATAATTTTCATTTGTATTTATACCGTCGCTTCGCTTATTCCATTGCTCATCATAACGCATTTATTTAGTATTTTTCAAACGCAATATTTTGTCGATAATAGGTTAAGTATATTAAAAAATACCAAAATTTTATTTTTAGGAACGCATTTAGTACAGACACACCGTTTGTAATTATTCTTGTGCAATAAAAAGTAACGGAATTTTGAAGTATTAACATTTTAATAAATTACGAACAGTGTGTTTAAATTTAGTTGATAGTTTTTTATTTTTAAAGCTTTGTCGCCTTTTTATTTTGTGTAGTTTTTATTTGCCACACTGCCAGCAAGTGTATACTCTGTGCCAACTTCACCAAAATTAAAACCCCAATTTATTTGTTAAAATCTGCGTTTCAATAATTGTTATTATAAATTTTAATTAAAAACTCTATGGAACAGTTAACTGTTGATAAATAATTTTATAATATTGTATGATAATATGACTTACTTGCATCATAGCACAAATAAACATTTACCAAGACTTATGATCTTTTGCACTTCATAAATCTTTACTTTGTGATATGGTATATAGCGACTGTAATCTTGTATGTATTTATGGATAATAAAGCTACGTAATTTTTTACAATTAAGTATTTTATTGCACTATCGTCCTCAAATTATTTGTGCTCAAAGCGCAAATAATTTTTAAATAAATGTGATTATTACGTTTCGCAAATAAATTATTGTTATTTTACAGTGATTGAAACAAAACAGTATAATTTATTTTGGATACGCACTCATCGATCATTTCAATTTGAAGCCAACAACAGCTTTAAAATTTCATTCATTTCAAGAGTTCAGCGGCACATAAAATTTGATGAATACATTAAAACCGCATAAAATCTTATTGTTATTAATGAAATTTGGTTAATATTCATGAAATTTTCTGATAAAGTGCGTTTCGTATTACCATAAATTTTTGTAATTATTGGTAAATTGCTTCCGGGAGTACGAAATACGTTATCTACGTTTGTGTAAAATGCCTTCTACTTACCTTAAATTGTTGAAGCATTTCAGCCTATTTTTAAAAAAGGTAAAATCTACATTCCCTCGTCTTACAAAGCTGGGCTGAATTTCAAGATACTTTGTATAAAAAATAAGAATACTGGTAACTGTATAATTTATTAAATTAAAAAATTAAAAATATTCTCAATGTTCAAAAACTATCCATATCCAATTTAAGGTTACTACAAAGAAAAAAAATTAGTTAAAAAGGTACAAAAAACAAAAAATGGTGAGATTCAAACATACAGAAACAATTTTTATACAGAGTGGAATTTTTAACTGGAATAAAATTCATAACTTGAATATAGCCGATTTTGGTGAAAATTCCAGAAACAGGTCGATTTATGTTTTTTCTTGCCTATCATTTGGTGGATATGGTTTTTGTTTATCTGCTGTCAAAAATGCAACATTTGAAAAAAAAAGTTAGAGGTGGCTGTGCATTTTTGACAGCAGATAAACAAAAATCATTTCCACCAAATGATAGGCAAGAAAAAACTAAAATCGACCTGTTTCGGGAATTTTCACAAAAATAGCCTATATCCAAGTTATGAATTTTATTCCAGTTAAAAATTCCACTCTGTATGTTTTTTACCTATGTATATCCTACAAATGTCCTATATGCGCTTTCAAAGCTTTGTCGTTGTTCAGTAGTTTTAAACATTAGTTGTGTGCCTGGTATTCCAGATTCAAATTTAAAGTTGATCTCAATGGTGTTCCCATCCGAGTCATACGTCTCCACATCCTCTGCCAAGAATATAACTCTTCTTCGGCGAAAACCATAAACTGCTTGTTGTTGTATGATGGATATTGAAACCCCAAGGGTCACGGTAATGTTGTCTTGATAGGCAAGCAATCCTGCTTCAGCTCTTACTAAAGCAGTAAATTCCTTTTTTAACTTCTTCTTGTTGTTGTCCTTTTCGAACTTACGGTGGGCTTGTAACAGACGAAAATCGTCAATTTTCTTCTTCAAATCCATTTTATCTAAAATAAGATACTAGTAAACAGTGTTTTTCATCATTGTTTTTGCACATACCAAGACTGCAATTCTGCAAAATAACACTCAAAAAGCATAAGGTCACAGAACACAGGAACGGTACCCAAGCGATGCGACCCAATGAGAATCAACAAGAACAAGCGCAAGCGTTGCCCTTGCCTGTTGCAGCTGCTGCTCGATTTCGTGTAATAAATAATAATACTGTATAAAAATTAGTTTGACCATCAGGTGTATTACCAATTTTCTGATTTATCAAAATGACTTCTTAGACATTCATCATTATTTGGAAAGAAGCCATGTGCTAAAACATTACCTTTTCCATCAAAACTGCGAGAACATACTCCCTTTTTACACCGTGAATTATGAATATGTTGAAACAGTGTATTTTGAACAAGTCTGTTTAGGCTGTTTTTCAAACTCAACTTCAACGACTAAAACTTGAAAATCGACTCATTTTTCTAAAAAAATTATGTTTTTAGGAAAATCTGAGTTAGGAAAAGGGGTTAAAAATCTGAGTAAAAAGCTAAATTCAACGTTGTTTTTAGATGTTTTGGTAGAAATATCGGTTTTTGTTGAAAAAAATGCTTATAAAATAAGAAAATTACTAAGAAAACGAAATATTTCCTTTGGCATCCGAAATACACTCACCGGCAAAATTATCGCATCACATGAGACAATTTATTTTTTACCGCTTAAATTTAAAGAAATAAATTAATCAAAAATTAATTAATTAACTACTTAACGTTAATTTAAACTAAATCTACAACTGTAATGTCAAGAATTAAACTACAATTTATTGATTATCAAAAAAAGCCAAAAAGTGAATTTCGTTTAGATCAGTAGGTCTACTGAGGCAACTTTGGCATTCAGAGGCAATCATTAATACCTGGTATTACCTCCTCGAGCCTAGATAACTGCCTTCCTTCTACGTGGCCTTCTGTGATTTTGATAAGTTGACATTCAATTAGCTAGCCATGAATCTACACCAATTGTTTTTAAAAAATTGATAGCCGTCGAAGTTACTTGAGAATGCTACAACCCTATATCATCAATTTCTGTACAATTTTCAGAACTCTTAAGCCCCAAATCTTGCAATTTAAGTGAAGCGATAATTTTGCCGGTGAGTGTAAATAATTCAAGGAATTTGACTGCATTGAAAATTATGTAGCAACATCAAACAAAGTTTTTCGGTGGAAAAAATCTGCAAATAGTCAGTTTGCAATGGGGTTTCAATGTGCGGTCCCGACCTTATCAGTAAATTGCCACTGGCTGTGATACGTAACAGTTTCGATGGTAATTTATCGATTGGACAACTCGAGTGTGCAGCTTCATTTATTGAATTTATCGGCTATGTTGCATTAGCAAAATCAGTCAAGACGACGGTTAAGATGAGGTACAACAAAGTGGTAGTGCATCTGAAACGTCGGTCAGTGAGTATTGCCGGAATTGACCAGCAAGTTATTTTCATTATGATTAAATCGCCATAGTTACAATAATTTTGGAATTGACAGCTTAGCAGCGGGGTACTTTTCGAATATATTGATGACGAGCATTTTGCTCGTAAACTGTTTCAGGACAAAGCCATAAAGTTGCTCGCTTCGTGTATATTGTACTACATGTGCAATCGATTTCTTTATTATTTCCACTTGCAACAGGCAACATTTTAGCCTGGCAGATTGACCTAGTACAAGAATGGTACACCTTCCGAGAGATGATTAAAACTTTCTAATTGTGCAATTGTAGCATTGCTGCAATGCGAATTTAATTTATACTTCCCGAATATTCCAACTCGGAATTAATTTAATTACGAGTTTTGTAACAAAGGGGATTTTTAGAATGGCAAGTTCGCTTTACACGCTGTAATCATCATCGAACGTGAATACCATATGTTTAGGCCAGTTGCAAAATTAATTTTAATTGATCAACTGATTTCGACCAAAATAACTATCCACTAAAAGCTATAAGCTTTAGTGTATATTTGGCGAAACTTATACTAATTCGGGTTTCACAGGTGACAAATTATTTATGAATTACTAAGGTTGAAGGGATTTGGGACTCTCCCAAATGAGACACCTTAATAAGGCTGATCGTGATCAGTGATCATTTGATTAAACATTATTTACGGTAAAGTAACCAACTAAAATTTTGTCGAGAATAATTGCGTCAATAATTTATCAGTCCAAAAAAAACTACAAAATGCGTAGGCATTAAATGAGTGGAGGATAAATTAAATACACGACCATTTAAATTAATTTATTTTATGCTACAGCAATAACATTAAAATTACAATTTTGTGCAAATTCAGATTTATTTTAAAAACAGACAAATATCTAAATAGAGTTTAATATTTTTAATATTATACGTTATATTTTATGCACTGGCTAAACGACCGCCGGCGGTACCTCTCAGTTAATACTAAAAAGATCGCCGTCCGGCGCGGCGGCATTATCTGCTGACGTATGAAAAAGCCGCCGAAAATTGGAAATAAATCCTTAGTCACGACGGTATGATACAAATATTGTTATATGCTGCCGGTTGACGGTTTTCTTTATCCAAAATACCAAATACCGCCGAAATTTTGTCATACCTAATTCTAATTCTAATTCCAGTATGAAAATTTCTTTCGACAAAAATTGAATTCAATTGAGGTGGTTATAATCCTGTAATGGCAGTCATTGTGAAAAAAAAATGTTTCATGGTAGGTTGCTAGGTTGCTACTTAAGCATAAACTTAAAAACCTAAAAAAAATTCCTTTTACTATTTTATAACATTAAATCGAAAATGAACTGAATTAGAACAAGCTGTGCCTGTGTAATTTTATCCATATATAAAAATCGACGCACAGATAAGAATTAAAAAATAATTTTTCAAAAATTGAATGCTTGCTTAATCAAAATTATTTCGAATTGGTGTGTATTACTGTAGTGTGTCACCCAACAAAAAGCCTACATTGTACAATGCCATTTTCGAACATTTGAAAAAATAAATGGACAGTGGAAATACTCGTTTGGTAAATGCTTGGCAGAATTTCAGGAGAAATTTCTCTAAGAATTTTGTTCTGGACACTACCTTAGTCTCCTCCACTATCTTTTGCAACACAATGTTTTGAAAAGAAATGTGGCTAAAGTTACACCAAGATTACACTTTACTTTCAAGGCTTGCTCTAATTCAGTACAGCGATTTCATGGTAGGTAGTTACCTACCGTATATGTATTTATCGGTAAGTATTTTCAAAAATTAAATAAACATTTGTACTATTCAAGTGAACAACAACCTTGATGTTTAGCCAGTGCCTATATTTTATGAAAGGTAGATTAGGATCAACACAAAAGTGAAAGATGGGCAGCTTTGTGTCATTAGAAGTCTATTTAGCTGGTATTCTTTTAAACAATATGGTGGTATGTTTTACTTATAAAACGTTATGTGCACATCTCACATTTTTTAAAATTAAACGGAAATTACCAAGTCGACATTTTTATGAGAAAATTGGTAGCAGCTTATCAATGGCCACACATTTTTGATTACATAACTATGTAATCAAAATTATAATGATAAATAGACCCTTAATTTTACTTGTAAGTATAGTAATAGTTGTTCATGCTTCCGCTATTGTAAGCATGGGTTTCGTTGTTTACAAAGAGTTTGATCTACAGGGACATTTTTTTAACTCTGAACAATCTGTTCAATCTGAAAAAAAAAACAGATCAAAGCATTGCGAGTATTGCTATGCAATTAATTATTCTACGCGCTGTCAAAAATCTCAACTTGTCGATTAAATCTTCCAAGATTATTTAAGTAAAGAAAGATTAATTTTTTTGAAATTTATTAATCCCCAGGTAATAGTAACATGTAAGGAATGATAAATTACTTTAACAAATATTCAAAATCACTTCAAATTGGTTCAAATAACTCGACATCAAATAATTACCTTTACGTATCGTTGGTAACGTAAATTAGATCAATGCTTTGATATGTTTTTTTTCAGATTGAATATAGGGCTATGTTCAGAGTTAAAAAAATGTCCCTGTATGTATAGGTGAATTGTAGAATGTTCAGTATGTGCAAAGCAGGAACAGACAAAATTTGTAGCTCTCAACGCTCCTTCTGCAGGAAGTCTGCCGGACGATATCAACGATATGATTGAGCTATCGTTATGACATTGATAATTTTTCATAAATTATCGTAAAAAAATCTCCTCAAAACTGGTAGTTTCTCGAAATTTAAAGTACTTTAACCAGGTCCGTATTTGCCAATTATTTCTAGGCATATCTAGGTTATTATTTACAAGAACGTTTTCTAACCCATGTAAATTTATTACTATGTATTCTTACCGAACAAACAAAAATATATTTTTTCTTGAAAAAATGTCTTTAACAACTTGTTGCTGACTTAAGGGCAGCGTGTTGTAGAAAAGGAACCACCTAGATAAGGACACAAAAAGAACTAACGAAAGTGTTGCCAGGAGGTGCTGTCACTTATATTTTGGAAGCATAAGTACCAAATGGATTATTCAAAAATGGTGTATTAATAGTTGCATCCTTTTTTAATACCTGATGCTTTCTCTCAAACAGACCTCAACCCCGACCTTCTTCACTTCGGAGTAGGCACCAGGCGGTCCCTTCTCATAAAATGAAATGATGTAAAGAAACAGAATTTAAAAAAATAAGCGATCCCTATTAGATACTGTTTACACGGAAAATCCAAGATTGTTGCTTAGTGCGTTTATTTCTGTTTAATTTTGATCGAGCCATATTTGACTATCACCCAAATCTTTTTGCATGTCGGTTTTGGTTTTCCGATAGGGTGAAAAGTGCGTATTCGCAAAAATTATTTCAATTGTACTACAAATGGTCTTTATCTAAGAAGATAAGCAAGTAGCTACTTCTAGAGGATAAGCCGGATGTTATAAAATTAGGGAGTTTACAGGTTCCCTTAAGCCTTAAGAATCAATCTAAAGTCGGTGCCTGTTTATCGTAATTTTTTTTCTTAGCGTTTTATTGCTTAAATTTACTGAAATCGTAATAATGTGTTTGGAGTCAGGTTTCTGAAAATGGAGTTCGTAGCACATTATTACCTTAATCGTATTTTAAGTTTGATAGTTTTCATGAATTTTACAAATTATTTTTTCTAATTTTTGATATTTTGAGGTGCTTCCGGATAAATTTATTGAGGTACACACTTATAGAGCTCTATTTTTTTGTAAAAACTAAACATGAATATAGAAATATGCAAAGTGCAGTGACAACCTCCTTTACAAAGTGAAACGAAGCAAAGTTATGAAATTAATTAAATAAATTGCTAGAAAATTTTTCTGTACACAAAACTGGAAGCAATAAAAATTTCTTTTTCTTTCGTTTACTCTGTACTAATTAATTAAATTAAGTGTGACTTTATCGGTTTCTTTTTTGGTGGTGTATTCAGACGGGTTTCAAATTAAGCACCAAATAATTAATACATTATGTTTCTCGATTAGTCCGAAAATTTATGCTATTTAATTAAGAAAGGAATTTCAATAAAGCAGGCAACTCCACAACAGCCTCGCTTAAATCTACAAGATAAATCAAAGTTGAGTGCAGTTTCTTTCGTAGAATTTTAAAACTGGACCAAATTAAGAATTATGCTAATGGTAATGTTGTTTGTCGGCAAATTCTTAACGAACCCTCAGGGGATTTGAATTGTTTCACGAATCTCGGTTTTTAGTTTTCACAGCGATGATAACAATGAAAGTTTACACACTGAATCTGTTTAACACTTCTCAACAATTGCTTCAGATACCGTAAAATTTGTTGAATGCGTAGAACTCTCCGACCAAAGGCACATAAAGTCTTAATAAAGCACAGTCAACATAATACGGACTAAATAAAACTTGATTCCCGAGAGCAAAGTAAAAAGTTATTTCTATATAACAGTCTTTATGTAGCTGCTGAACGGTAATGCTCGAACGGTGGATTCGACAATGTGTGAATATTTTTGAGGCTCTAAACGCACATAAAACTCCGTGCTGTGTTTTGCGGAAAATGCGAGTCGTTGGGTTGTAAGTGTCAAATCAATTAGGGCGTTTTTCCCCGAGCACAGGTTAAAATTCAAGTCGGTGCTGTGAAATTAGCAGGGGTGATATTCTAGACAGTCGTTTTGTTTATCACGGCCTTAATTGAGTTTTTATTAAACAAAGCTTGTGCTCGAGAGGCGGTCTTAAATATTTTTAGAACGCCAAAAACTTCCGTTATTACAGTTTAGTCATAATATTAATTTTACCTCGCTCTTGTTTAGCTTGTGATTAAAATTTGGTGGAGGCGCCGGGTTAGGGTTACTATTATGATTCAATTTAGAATTTATTACTTCCAATCTCCATGAATAACAAAGGATGTTTGTGACATTTTATCGGCAGAAATCCGTCTGACATTTCGTACGAGTTGAAGCTAGAAGAAAGTTCCGGAATAAACTGGGAATTGACTTTGTGAAGCTCCCTCCGTGTTTCCCGTACTGATAAACCCATTCATCATCTTCTCGGAAAAATGTTCACTCACACGTCCAATTATTTCGAAACTGAAAATTTTCTTACTTAATTATTCTTAAGGCTACTGCAAACCTGTCTTAACTTTTCAACTAATACGGATGTGACGTACTTTGTCAGAACAAGTCGAAAGTTGCAAGCATGAGCCACACTAAAGGCATTTCTCGTAAATATTTTATTATAAATGTACTAGACTTGTGTAACAAAGTTTTAAAATATTTGAGTTTGTAAGTTTATATTGCTGACGATCAGTTTAAAATCGAGCCTATTAAAAAGTTACTTCCGCGGGGCACATTTAATTTTGTATTAAAACTTTCTTAAGCGGCGGCTCCTAATTTGATTGGAAGACGTTTAAGGTCTTTAAATCGTTTTTTAATGCCTAATAAAACTGAGTCAAAAACGGGAATAGTTGCAACGATTGTTTCACGAAATGAATTTCTGTTCACACTAATTAGACTTTTAAATAATTACCAAAGACGTCTCGCTATTAATAAAGATTACAAATAAGCCAGCAGTCCAGGAAAATGAAAATTTTAATACATTTTCTAAGAAATTTTCTAATAACGCGACTTGCCCGTCACAGTTATTTTAATAACAAAACGTTTTTCTTTTACCTCCATTTGTTTCACCCAGGAAGTACAAAGTATAAAGTTTTATGTTTGAAAATATAATAAAACGATTTTTACAGCCATGATTATTTATTTTTATTGTACAATTACAACGAATGACGCCCTTGCCAACGCACGGAGTAAAAAAGTTGCAGAGAAATAATAACGTACGGTTTAAAGATAAGGACAAATTGCAGTCGTAAATGTGGATAAGCTACCGTTGAAAATTTTATGTGTTTATTTAGGACCAGTTGCAAATTACGAATGTGTACTATGTTTTGAAGAGGGTGAATAACTGGTTGCTGCGATATAAAAATCCAAGATTGGTTGCCACTTTTATCGCTAAAACAACATTTTTCGAATTTTGGGCAATTTTTTGTTTTCTCTCGCGTTTCGGGAGACAATGGCTTGAAAACTGTTGTTATAGATTCTTTTGTGTGCAGGCAATTAAGCACGGAAGTAGCGAATCACAATAATCTGATTATCGAGAGTATTTTCTTTGGCCCATTAGAGAACTTAATATATTTGGAAGGGTTTCATGCATCCATTTGCGGCAGTGTAATGGAACGGATTTGCCCCTTGTGAATTGTCGCCCATAACGTAAACTTTGAGGTTTCTCCTTCGCGACTAATTTCGCAAATACTTGCCGATATTTACATAACTGTTGGCGGAATTATACATTTGTCTTAAATTTTAATGGAAGACGCCGAAATTAATATTTACAGCAGATAATCCACAAATTTAAAATATTTGTGTTGGATTGTTCTTTATCGAAGCAAAATTCGAATTGCATATTTTGTCATGTCATTCATTTCAAGCAATATTTTGGATGCTCACGTTCAAAATTAATGTCATCTGTAGAACACCCCGTGTGAAGGTACGAGGAAAATCCCGAACGTCATCACGACTCTCGACGACATTAATTTTGAATGTGTTTGTAATAAACTGGAAAGGTTTTGGACGGGTTTCCAGTATAATGCCTGTGGTGGTAATACAGTAAATACAAAATCCATCATATTTTTCAATCTAAGCTGCAGGCAAAAACCATCTAATTAACATTTCATTGAATTAATAAGTTTTCATGTTGAATGTCAATGATATTTGGATTTACGAAAAAATATGCAAATATTTACTCTCAGAAGAATAGGAACTTATAAATAAAACGTTTGTTTACAGTTATTTAATTTATATCACTGACTTTATTTCTAGAATTAACTGTGTGGAAATTCGTATTCAAATGACGTTTTCTTAACAAGTAATTTTGTTTTGATACAAGAAATTATAAAGTTGTGCGTATTTCTGCGTAAATACAAAGCAAACTAAAAATTTTGCCACTGGTTACCTTCGTTATTTAGCTATGATAAGGAATAAATTTTTAATTACTGAGCAATGCATTTTTAAGACATTTTCATGGGCTATGAAAGCTGAAAATTTTTCATTATGCAAGATGGAACTCAGAGTTTTAATGATGTCTGGGACGTCTGGATCTTAAAAAAATAGTAATAATAAAGGAAAGCTCGGAATTTTGTGTAGCCAATAATTTGTTCATTTATGAAAATGCGTCACAATTTTATATTAAAAGTTGATTTTTGGTGGGTAAGTTCGCAATCCAGTTTCAGCATTATTTCTTCTTTCCAAGTAAATGAATGAAGCGCATTTTCTCTTAGGAAAATGAAAATGTGCATTAAATATCTCAGCTGAAACTACCCAAGCAAGTAGTATGTGCTTCGTTTTTAATAGAACAGTTTTAGAATTTTTACAGAGCACTCATACAAATTATTTTATTATGGTAAATACCCCATTACTGTGAACCTTTTCGTGATACATTGAAAAAATTAAATACATACTTACCCGTGCATCCCTGACCAACATAAATGTTTTCCAATTGTGTTTTAATCGTGAAGCATTGAGCGTACGGTTTTAAATGTGGAATATACAGCTTGTATCAGAACTCGGGAAAGTGCGTATAGTTCAGGCAATTTCTCTCTTTGCGTTCTCTTTGCGTTTTGGAGATAAGAACGCTTGAAAATAGTTAATCACAAAAGGCCTTGCTCTGGAGGATTAGGGAAACAAAACACGTTGCTAGGAAAACAAAAAATAAGTAGAACAGACAATAAAAGTGGGCACTTGAATTATTTTTCATTCCTTAGTAACGCATCTATTAGCTGTTTCAAAACTATAAAAACGCCAACGTGGCAATTTACCGAATAATTTTTTTAAATAAGGTTGATAAAAATGTAAAATAGTTATTAATGATTAGATCTCTCATTCAAAGTATAAATTACATTAGCTATTAATTTTTTGAAGTGTATGAATAATTTATAACAGCTAATTTTGAAAGAAAATGCGACGTTGGCGTTTTTATAGTTTTGAAACAGCTAATACTGTAGACATACTGCAACGAAATCAGACATTTCATGAAAAGTCTAGACATTTCATGAAATGTCTGATTTCGTTAAGTGGCTGGGACATATACACTACAGCTGGGAGAAAGCTTCTGGGATTGGTCACTTTGAAACCTCTCTATCTGGCAAACGAAGAATAAAAGACCTACTTTTTTGCATTTTTGCCATCCCCATTGCTGTTACCACTAGCACCTTTCCGGTGGGAAGTGACTTCTGATACATCCTGTAGGATACAGGGAACTCGTTATTAAAAACTTGACAAAAATTCATTTTTTTTTTGCTTTTCTCTGAAACATTTAAACAATGTTCATGTGTTATTTAGCCACTATAAGGTAAAAAGTGTTCAATAATTGTTCTTGTCAGATCGCCTATGTGTAGCAAGTGTCACAAAAAGTGTCTTGGTTAACATTACAAAACAATGGCGCATGACAGCTGTCAGTACTCCGCGGCCAAAAATTCACACGTTCAACTGAGATAACGCTTGCAGAGTAAATTCTTGAACGTCTGCATATAATTATCATGATTTGCAATGTGATTTTTATCAAAAACTCCTAAATGCAAAAATAAGACAACATTTAGACAGTTGACAGCAAACCATATGAACTTATCACGTCAACCTACGTCCATGCTAGAAAGAAAAAAGCACAGCAAACCACGACCAGAACAATTATTATTGAACAATGAATACATGTTACTTTATCAACTTTTTTATTAAATTACACTAGTTTACAACGTTTTTTACGAATAGATGAAACCAATGTGTATCGGTAAAATAATTAACCCTAAGTCTGATACTGAAGTCGAAAAAAAATTAGGACGTCAAATTTTTGAAATATTCATTATAAAATATCAGTATTTGACGATTTTTGCAACATCAAAAATATTACACATTGCTTCTTCTTTTGTAATGGCAGGGTCAGTTTATCTTAATGTAGACTAGTAGTAAACGAATAACATATTTTTATCCCAAAACCCTTAATAACTCTCTTCATAAGACTTTAAATCTTGATGAAAACATTTACCGTTTGATCGCTTAAGTTTTCTAGGTTTTATTACGATAATTTTACCACAAACAAAACAAAAGTTATTTGGGCTTAATCTACATTCACTTGACGATATTTTAAAGCAAATACAACGTTTAACAATTAGTTTATCACAGAAACATCGAATACCAAACTAGATACCATAAACAAATTTTCAAAAATTTTTAGTGAATATATTAAAAAAACTAGACGTGATAGACAAATGTGGCATATATTTTAGTTATCACTTATCAGTGAGTAAGCAGAAAACAAAACCAGTATAAATTATCTCTTGGTAAAAGAAAAAAAATTTTTTGTAAACTAGTTTTATTAGCTTTTAAACAATTTATAAGTCATTCAGTCAACTATAATCAGAATATAGTAGTGACCAAAGTAATTTTTTTCCAATCTGAGGCTTTATTAAACGAGTTAGTAATTGCTTTCTTAGTATTTCTTACTATATCAGTTTGGAAGATCGTTCAAAAATGTTAAAAAACGATATAAGTTGTCAACAATTCAACTCAAATGTGCGGTTAACTAGTGTTTTATAATTGCACATTTTTTTAAATGGCAATGATATCGCAACCTGGTAAGAATTTTTTAGAATCCTAGAAAAAATTGTAAACTCCCTTCTTGCTAACTGTACTGTCCAACAAATTGTGCCAAAGAAGGATGTACCTTTGAGGTGCTGAATGCGAATTTGAAACCTGTTTTTATTTTTCTTGGAGGGATTCCAAAAAAAAGGAATTCGAAATTTCAGAATGTGTTTTCTTAACTGTGTTTGAGTATTTTTATTACACTTTCCTGTTCAAAAAAGACGAAAAGTGAAGAGATTCTATTCATTGTTTTAAGCAGAATGCTCGGCAGAATCCAAATTTGAAACGGGTTTGTTATTCCACCCGTTTTACTTTTTCCTATTATTGCGTTTTTCCAAGTTGCATATTATTAAAATTTTATTAGTTGCTTGAAATTGTACAATTGTACATACATTCCTTTTCGTGTAAATATAAAAACTCTGTAATTAACACTGATATGCTCTCACTATTATAGAAACCTAGAGGAAATGTGCTAAAATTTCAAACTGTGTTAAAAATTAGAAATTCAATTAAGTACACTGCACGTTTTATGTGGTGTTAAATTTCAAAAATGCAAATATCTTTTTACGTGTTATAAAGACCAAACAAAAGCAAAGTAAATTTGCATTAGCATTTTAATTTGTCCTAAGCTATACACCCTTTTTTCCTAAAACCGGGCGAAAAATCGAAACAAAAGTGCGATTTACATTTAAGAAATTAGGTATTAAAATCATATAATGAGGTTTCGCCCTTGCAGAATGAATTTTTTGCACTTAATTAGAACAAAGGAGCGCACCAACATCTTCATTTACGACCGTTCCACCCATATCCCATCCATTACAAGACAATATTTCCGTTTAGCCCAGTGATGAAACGTCGAGAGAAGTGTAATGGGAAATTTGTCAACGGAGATTATTGAATAGCCATTGCGAAATCTTGTGCGCATATACCATTGTAGTCATATGAAAATGGCGACTGGGGCCTCAACAGTGGTGCTTCGTCTTCCTGACCGATTGATAGAGTGATGACATTTTTATTTGGCCGTAAGGTGTATCGATTCCCTCCAAAGCTATTTTTTGCTGACCTGGTCGGCAAGAAGCGACGCTTTGACATAGATGTTTCGATGTTTGGCTGTCGGCAGTTTTTCGAAAATTCTGAAGGAATGTTAGATAAATGGACTGTCGCTTGTTTGTAGTAATATTTCAGTTGTCGGCGATAGCTAGCTCGAACACCCGTGCGAGGAATACGGATGAAGGCGTCTCCAGAGGCTGCAAAATTGCAAACATGATTTAACAATCGAAATTACGGCGATAATTGCATCGCTCCTTGTCGAAATATCGCCTCCCGTCTCTATCGCATAACGACGCCTCCGATGCGTGGGCATCGCGACGCTCCGATGGTCTCGTTTACCTCGTGTTCAGTTTGTCGGTTCTCGCTTTTCGATTCGCACGTCTCAGTCCCCGGCCACGGACGTAGCTTTGGTGTTTTCAGAGGGCTTTAATTTTTTTCAGTTTGCATTTTTATTTGGTTGAATGGTCACACTTAAAACACTCCTAAAAGAAACACAGGACAACTGTTGCTGCTTGCTCTAACTAATCACACTGTTTAAAACCGGCGATTCGCTCAAGATGTGACCACTTCAGCGAGTTTTTTTCATTTTGGTCACTGTTGAGGTGTGTGTGTTCCTGTCTTACATTCTTATCGACTGGTAAACAAATTTTATTATGTGCTTTGTTTATTGGGTAACACAAACTCAAATCTGACAAGAGATTACGTTTGCTCAGCGTGTTAATCAATTTCGAAAAGCGAGACTTGGCTAATTTTAGATGATGGCTGTTTGGGTATCAGAGAAAGTTTTGAGTTTGCGGTTCAGATTGACTGGTAAATCCCTACACCCGTCACGATTTTGAAATGTTTTAAACAGCAAATGCAAAGAATTTCGGCCGTACACATCTGTTGCGTCTGACAACAGCGATAATATAAACTGCTACTCGATTTGAGCGTTTACATTCTTTGGATTTTATTGGTTTTATTAAAAGCTGCAAAAACAGGATTAGGCCCGAAAAGTGAAATTTATAGATTAATTTTTTCCATTCGCTGTTATGGATTTTCAATGCGAATGTATAATACCCTCCTCTTCCAATATCCGGAGAAAGAATCAAAGAAGTGTTTCTATAATCTGATACACTGACTAAAATTTGTCGGAAAAGCTTCTTAAATGATGCTTTTTACACTGAAAAGAAAGGCAATTGGGCTGAATGCGGAGGCTAATAACAAATTTTTCAGGGTTTCTCTGTGTTTTATTCTTACTTATTTGAACTATTAAAAGCAGGTGTTCCTTTCAGTTATTTTCTCTTGCTGTTTATTTTGATCCGAAGTTCTCCATAACAAATAAATTAGTTTGAGTAGCAAAGTCGTATAAAAATGCGCGATTTTATTAAAATCCAAAGCCGAAATAAATAGCCCATAGGTGCGAAGATAAAATAAATGTACGATCCTGCAGGCCATAAAAATCGTCGACAATTCCCAACTCGATAGGATTTCAGGTATTCTTTCTCCCAAAGGCAAAAATCAAAAATTTATTACAATTCGATACCGTAAACAATTCTGTTTTTACCGCAGCACGTTAAGAAATATTTTTTGACAAGAATTTACGGGTTGGATAATAATGAATGCAATCAAATTTTAATTCGCAATTAATTTGGGGTTTGACAAACGGAAATAAATGTCAACTCAATCAGAACGAAGAATGCAAAGTTAAAATTATAATTCGTTTTCTGTAAACTGGTTCTATCCACATTAATTTCACAAATACTATTCCTCCTTCTAAAATATCCACTGAAAGCAGATGAAACCAAAATCAAACAGATTGAAAATTAATGAATATTTTTTAAATTTTTTTAACAAATGTTGAGTGTATAGAAAAACTTTTACCAAAGAAAAAAAGGAGTGTACAAACTAAAGCAGACTATTGTCCAATTTATCGAGAAATGTGTGTCGTTACTCTAAATTTATTTTGAAATGTTCGCACTGTAGATTATGGATGTTCATGGGCAACGTATAAAATTTTGATTTGGATATATATCCCATTTCAGTTCATTGTAGAATTTTGCAACAACGCATTTGCATTTTTTGGAGTTTCTGGTGGGTTTTCTTGGCTTAAAATTTGTCGCTGAGATTTAGCTTAACACAGAAATTCTTTTCTTATACACAAACTCTCAATTTGTGCTTTATTTTACTCCAAAAAATTCAAATGCGTTGTCAAAAAATTCTACTATGTAATGAAATGGGATATAAAACCTTTCAACGTGTGATTGTTTTGAAACGAGTGAATCCTTACCAAATCTGGGCAAAAATAAATACAGTTTAAAAATAGTAGTTACAAGTAAAGAAAAGTTCATCAAAAGTTTATCTGTGAATATTTTCTCTTATAGGTATTGATAATGTTGTTGCTTATTCCACAGATACGAGTAGAAGTAGTACACCTTGATTCTACAAGTGGGCATTTGGTGATTTTTTTATTCTATCGGTGAAAAATTTTTACAAAAATTTATCAATGTACCTATAAAAGAAAACGTTGTATTTTATACACGTAAAGAAAAGTTGGCATTATCGGCTCGTGATTCCTTTCTGGAACTAGTGCTCAGCACTCGTTTCAGAAACACATCACTCACAGATAATGAACAACTTTCTTTACTTGTATAATAAACTATTAGTTGTTTCAAAACTATAAAAATGCCAACGTCGCATTTTCTCTCAAAATTAGTTATAAATTATTCATGGACTTCAAAAAATTAATAGCTAATGTAATTTATAGTTTCAGTGAGAGATCTAATCATTAATAACTATTTTACGTTTTTATCAACCTTATTTTAAAAAAAAATCGGTAAAATGCGACGTTGGCGCTTTTATATTTTTGAAACAGCTAATACCATACTTTAATTAAGAATGAAAAAAGGAAAGAATGCCTGAAAATATTAAGTGTATTTTTCTTTCTGCTTAAATACGGTTTAAAAATACATATTTGCTTTAATTATAAGTAATTGTCTAATTTTTTGAGTTGAATTTATTTTTAACTCAGTCACATATTTGCATTACATATAATTTATTTATTCGTATTAAAATTTGATTTAGTCGAGCTTTTATTTTCTTCAACCGAGGTATTAAATTTCGCAACTTGACTAGAAATAGAAACTTGAAAGAAAAATTCAGGTCAAAAACAGCTTGTTACTTTAACTGCCTCATCATATTATGCGCTATTAATATTTTTAGTTTTAAAAAACGCTTTAGCAAATATTCCAAAAATGAGTTTCATTAAATTGCTGAATCAAGTTAAATTTGTTGCATTTTTTACATCGCTTGTTCACTTTTTCATTATTATTAAAATGAATATGGTTATATCCCCCCCTTGCTGCTTTAATTACATCAAATAAACCCTTTTTCATCTTGTACAAATATTTATTTTTGTGCAATCAACTGTTCTTTTGATCTGTTTTCCCATTTAAAGCGAATTTTTTAATAAAAATGTAGTTATATGGTTATAAATTTGCCTCGTTCGTATTGAATAACAAAGTCTGCAATTGTGATCCAAATGGGGGAAAATAAACTTATAAACAAGTCCATAACTTTTCATTAAAAATTTTCGCCCGCTTGTAAAACGGAAATTAGTCTAAATAATACGATTTCAAAAAAATTAGATAATGTTAGTGTAAAATTGGCTGTTCTCTTTCCGGATATAAAAAGATCCTCGTGTTAAAAACATCAAAACAATTATTTTCCGAGTTGAGACTCCTTTTAAAGCATCACAAACTGTGCAATGAGAACAACAAGCTACTTACATAAATTTCAACAAGCTTTACACCGTCCTCTTTCATTTGCAGCGAAATTTCAACATGCACAACTCCTCTAATTAGTGCATGCACACACGTGTCTTATTTTCCTCCCACTTTACGCACGAACAAGGGGCTTTGTGCCATCCTGATGGCTTTCCACCACCGACCAAACTTTGTTACGGCCTCGGTTTCATTCAAACAGAAGCTTTGTAAAATTTCGTAACGTCTGTTGCTTTGGACACACGAAGTTTGGTCGAAATCGTGGTTGGACTCGTTTATGCAACAGAAATAAGAATTGGGCGAACATCCGATTCCGGTTTTACGGCTAAGGACCATTTGCACCGGTTGCGCTTTGCCATTTAGCAGCAGTATAAATTTTACGACCACTTGGACTGTGACAGCTCGATGGTGCCTGAAATTTTACACGTTCCAATTGTTTTCCGAATTTAACGTCTGCGAAAAATTAAATTTTAATTAACATTTGAGCTTTTAAAGGCAGGTTTGCCGGGAATTTCAAAGAGCTTTTCCTGTATAGTGAGCTCGTAATAAATCTCGGGAAACCTGCTGGGAATGTCACTGTAAAAATTCCAGCTATGCAAGAGAGTACTCTTGTTCATATTTCTTCTTGTAATTTATAAATGACACCGCCGGGGCTTAAACATAAGCCATTTGTTACAAGGAAATCGATTCTATAAGAAATTGATATAGACGTAAAATTAATCCGTTGGAAATATAAGTAAGTGGAGAGAAGGGAAAAGTAAAATATAAATCCTGAAATCAATGCTTGTGGGACATTCTTTATGGCGGTCTTAAGAATTTCCCGTTAATAATGTTATTATGACAAATAATACGCCTTCGTTGTTCTTCTGATACCTTTTATTTTTGTCTACTCGCCATAAAATTTTATGGCTGCACTTTTACACCGTGTAAACTAAATTCCGGCTTTTTTTCTACTTGAAAAGGGATCAGATCCAATGCTCTTAAGGTCGTTTTCTTCAGGTGCGTGATCAGGGGGTTGGAAGAGCAGAATATCGAATAAAATACTTTTCTTTTTTCACAGTGACAGCGGTCAGGTACACTGTGTGTAATAATAAAAAATCTTTATTTTTCATTCAGCGCACGCGACATGCACTTTAAAATCACGTATTTTTCGCTTCTCGTTATTTTTTCAGCACGAACGAGCGAAATTTTTCACCTGAAATCCCCCGACAAAGAAATCATTTCTAATTAAGATGAGTTACGGAGGCAGCAAATCTAGACAATGAATGCCTAATGAAGAATAAAGCAAAATGTTGATGCTTTTTATAATTTCGTCTGTCTTGAATAAAAAAATGCTCTGTCGTTTGTTCACAGCTCCTCGTAGTGTCGTTTACAAATTCTCTGTAGCTATTTGAAATGTAACATCTTTCACAAGGATTAGACGTTATTAAGAGATGAAAATGAAATTCTCCCAAGAATTTGGAAGTCTTAATTTAAAACGTCATAATTATAAGCAAACGACTTTAATTAAGTTAGATAGAATTTAAATGAAATACTGAATGGAAGTTTAATTACTTAGTTACTAGCGCAAATAACTACGAATGTCAAACCCTAACCATTTTACAAATCAAGTAATTATGGCGAATATTTACCTTCATGCGAAATTGAAACAGTAAATAATTTTTCAGTGATGCGTTTGATTACATAGCGATTAAACACCGAACAATTCTCATTAACAAAGAACATGTTGCAGTTAATTGTGAACGTAGCTAGGGGTGATCATGTTGTTATTATTTTGCCAAAGTAGCGATAAAATGATAAATTTTACGATTATATTGGATTAAGATTAAACTGTAATGCTGCACATGACGACCAATTTATTATTGCCCGCATTAATAAATTTGATGGTGATTGAACCAACTAAACAAATAAGGAGATTTGTTAAAACGAAATGCTAAAGATAACCAGATGAAATAAATAGATGAGGCGAAAACTCATCTTTTGATAACCGGAACTGCGGCTGTTTTCAACTCCTTCGTACTCCATACCTCACTTCCGAGCTCACTTTGGATTAAATATCGAATTTCCAAACAAGACTGATTTTATTTGACTTGTTTTTATGAAATAAATTGAATTAACAGATCTGTTATAAGTTAAAAATGCATTTTATTGCCCCATCGATCAGCTAGATGTAACAATAAATTACTTGTTTAGATGTGTTTTCGAGAAAGCCTATGTAGACTTAATTTAGACACAAATCCATTCTTTATAGTTATTTATAGCCGAACGTGAACTAAAACTCGCACTTTACCAACACTTAAACTTTTCAAACTGCCACACTTTTATTCATTAATTGAAGTTGAATGTAATCAACAGGTGTCTATCCTTCAGGCTAATTTGAAGATCGATTCGAATCCAACTGTCGAAGGAAAAAAGGAACGACCAGGAAGTGCTTTCGTTTATAAATTGTTATTAATAGGCGCGAATGTTTGCTCTGCTTTCGTCAAAAATGGAAAAATAACAGGCGGGGAGAGCTGCATTTAATGAAAGGCAAACAAAAACTATTTCTCTTGTTTAGATTTTTCCCACTTGAAGTTTTTCCATCCAGTACGGACTTTACAGTTTTTCCGCTGGTGAAATTCATTGTTGGTAAATAGCCTCTGGACGCGATTTAATTTTAGGCCATTTTTCAGCGTCCAAAATTCGATAGCTGGCTGATAAATGTACATTTTTGCTAAAAATATCGTCCGTGATACACACAGAATTTGAAATAAAATTAAAAGTGGCGTCTCGCTAGCAAAACCTGATGAATAATCGATGAGAGAATACATTAATATGAAAATAGAATTGAAACTTTCGGTGTATTTTCAGTTGTAGAGTGCGCGTCGGAATCGAATAACAAATTTAATTAATTCGCCAATATAACTTTATCTTTGAGCTTCATCGAGCGTTATCTTTAACATTCCTAACTTCATTCCGCCGCTCTAAACGCTTTTATAATAACTTTCAAATTGATGCAATACGCAATTTAAATTCAAATGTTTTCGGCCAACTTTTGATCATCGGAGCCTAAGCTGCTATTGCATTTGCTGCACTTTGGCTGCTAACGACTTCATATCCCGCAGGATTCAATGAATACAAAGTTAGGTTAGAATTTTTAAGTAATGTCGGTTCGTTATTACATTAGGTACTTCATTCTGATTGAAACGGTCAAGGGATTCACTTTTAACTTGATTAAAACTTTTGTTATTGAAACTTTTTCATTTTTATAAATCGCACTGTAAATGCAACGCGGCCATAAATTAAAATAATGAATTATTTCTGCAAATCGAAATATACAATGCATGCGGCAAGCAAAATTTACGGTCCAACAATATATCAATAGATAAAATTACGTATGCATTGGTTGAGATTTCGCACTCCTTTTTCAACAACAGAATTTATAAATTGGCCCCAATTTTTTAAAATTTTGTTTGTGGGGAAACATCTTTTAATTAACCAAAACTCTGGTAATCTCATGGTAAGCTTGAGGCGGTGTAATATCGTGATTAAAACATGAAAGTTTTAAATATTTGTTCACCCCGCGTTTGATAATTATTGTAACATCACTTGCATATTTGCCAATTCTAATCTGAGCTGAAAATTTGCCAACGATGTAATAACGAAATAAATTTAAGCAGGCCTTGGGTGGGCTGGAGCGTTAATAAATTTGTCTTGTAAGTCAACTTTTAATTTTATAAAATAAACTTTGAGAAAGAATGGGCTTGAACTGAGTCGAAACAAATGTGTTTTTTTACGTGCGAAAAAGTAAAGCACAGTGGAGTATATGGAAGACTTTTCTCCATTTCCAGCAGAGAAATAAAAAATACATTCAGTTTTATATGTTTCACAGTATAGTCGGTTTTGCTGAAAGATTTCAGTCGGTAATAAAAGTCATCCACATTGAATAATTTCCCATTTGAAGAATTCAAGAAGAAGTAAGAACATTTTATTGATTTATTGATTTCACTTTTATTTACACCACCGCGGAAAGACTTATTTTTATTTAGCCAAGAAAGCATTTATTTATAGGCAGTAAAAACTGGCTTATTACCCGCTTAAACAGCCAGTCAATTTAACGATTTACATAATGGTGAGTTTTAATGAATCGTTACGTTTGTTAAAGATCCCAATCCTATTTTTCATATTAAACAAACATCTCTTTGTGCTTACGTCATTAATATCTTAAATCCTCTGCTAATGGCCACCAAACGAAACAATAATGAACGAATAAACTGTCACGCAGTGGTACACGTGTTAACACAACTGCGACATTACACGTGCTATTCTGTTACTGTCGGTGTGCCAATCGAGCCGATAATTTGTTCTGGCGGAGGCTCCAGTAGACCTCTTCATTTTACATCAATTTACCACCACTACAAAAAATAAATACATCATAAAAAGCACAGCAGTAAAGTTAAGTGGCTTTAAGGACTCCACTGCAGTTTTACATTTCATCCCACTTTTATGTCATCCAGAGACATTAATCTGGCCTAAAAACTCGGTTTATCACTCGCATAGGTCTCGCCATTCGCGCTGGCTCACGAACGAAAAAATCGACTTTGAACTTTTCTTAAAAAGGGCTGATAAAGTCATCGGTCACTGTGCGAAAATTTAAATCGATTTCTATTGAAGTATTTTCAAAACAGTAACACTATCAATGGCCATTTTATACTCGTAATTGAAAAAAGGTATTAGAATTTCAACGAAAAGACAAAAAAGAACCAAAGATTCCCCAGGTCAAAATAAAGCTATTCAACCCAATTGGTTCATTCATGAAATCATTAGAGCAAAGTTAAGTAGTCATGTCTTCAAAATCCTGAAACTTACTCTCACTCTTCTTCGATTTTTTTTAAATTTTTGTGTTACCCTTCTTTATTTTAGTTATGACACGTTATGATGATTAGGTATAGTCCATCAGGAATTAAAATCAATTGTCAAATTGTTTCAACGTTGGCAACTTCATTTAAAATTAGCCGTCCAGGCTTCGTTCCTATGGCAATGTCGCAGGGTTCCAACATAATTTCAAAATTTTTGACATTGACAATTGATTTTAATAAAATTCATAACTTGAATATAGGCGATTTTTGTGAAAATTCCCGAAACAGGTCAATTTTTATTTTTATTTGCCCACCATTTGGTGCATATGGTTTTTGTTTATCTGTTGTCAAAAATGCACAGCCATCTCTAACTTTTTTTTTTCAAATGTAACGGTATGTCAAGTGACGCCTCGTGTGAAAGAGCACGTCGAAAGCAGTACAATGCATTATTTGTACAGTTTTATAAGTTGAACAGTATTTAATGCAACAAATGTTCATCCTTTTCTGGGAAATAACATAACGATTTCTAACATTGTGCCTCATTTCGAGTGCGATTTGCCTAATTTCAACTTATAAAAATTGGTTTTTATTTTTTATCGCGTAGGCTGTGGAAATGAAAATATTCAGAAAACAAATAGTGCGTCATACTTCTTTCAAAGCGCTCTTTCACACGAGGTGTCATTTGAAATACCGTTACATTTGAAAAAAAAGTTAGAGGTGGCTGTGCATTTTTGACAGCAGATACACAAAAACCACATCCACCAAATAATGCGCAAGAAAAAATAAAAATCGACCTGTTTCAGGATTTCTTACAAAAATTGCTTATTCCCAAGTTACAAATTTTATTTCAGTCAAGAACTACACACTGATAATATTTTTTTTTTATCTCGTAGGTCTTGACAAAATTAAGAAAACAAATAGTTTGTTGTACTGCTTTCCAAGTGTTCTTTCACACGAGATGTCATTTGACATACCGTTACATTTGAAAAAAAAAGTTAGAGGTGGCTGTGCAAAAACCACATCCGCCAAATGATGCGCAAGAAAAAACAAAAATCGATCTGTTTCAGGAATTTTCACAAAAATCGCCTATATCCAAGTTATGAAGTTTATTCCAATTAAAAATTCCACTCTGTATAAATTCGGGGTTTTCGTAAAACGGTGATAAGTTTGTCCTTGTTTTTAGTCACTCTGTATATGTGAAGCACATTAACAATGTCGGTTTATTGCATTAATGATATGCTAATTTGTTTACATGTCCATTGTTAGATAAACAGTCAGTTTGAAATTTCTGCATTTAATGTATTCGATTGTAAGTGAATTTATATTAATTAAACAGTTCCAGGAATAGACGATAATAATTAGTGGCGTTTATAAGTTAGACATAAACTGGAAGCTAATTATTTATTTGCAGTTTGCATCTACCTGACAAACATAGTTAGTTCAGTTGGGTAACTGGCAAAAAATGTAAGAATTTTTGTTTCTGGAGCGAGGGAATTGTGGTCAAAATTAGGGTGAAGGTGGTGAAGCGTCGGTCTCGTTGTCGCCATTCAAAATAAGCCGTTAATTTGATTGTGATCCATATTATGCTTACGTGATGGAATGTTTTCCTGTAATAATATTAATTATAGTTCAAACAAACTACTCCATTTTGCTAATAGGCGACTCAATAAGTGCAAGAAAACGCCGAAGGCTTGCCTCTCGTTTGTCTCGCCGGAATTGAAGGGGTCGTAACACAATTAGCAGCTAATAATGAATCTTGAGTTGCAGTGAAATTATTTAAAGTCAAAATGAAAATTTTAATTGTAAGTCTAATTAAACATCTTCCGGCTCAATTTATCTCGTGGAGATCTATGAAATTGAATTTGTCCAAGCCGACGGTGTTAATTTCGTCGATGATGTCGGTGTAATGGAAATGTCGACAAGTCCCTACCGAACTTCCAGCCGATCAATCATTTAAAACTGCTGAAGGAATACTTAGCCCCAAAGTGCTTACGTAACTTCGCAAAATTCACTTTGTTTTGACGAGAAGAGTTATGACGGAATTGACGCCAGGCTTGTCCATCATCATCAACATCATCCAGAGATTTTTTATCGTCGGTTTTGACTAGAAAAACTTTCAAGTCTTCAAGTGCGAAGAAGTTTCATGTAATCAAAAGAATGACAAAGAAACTTTTGGAGGAGCCATAATAAACCTGACATGGAGTAACTACTCCAAAACGCTTTCAGATTACTTTGGAGTTTGCAGGAATATAAACTCGCTTTCATTCGTTTTTCTCGAGATGGGTGATTTTCTTTTGAAACAAAACATTCATTATTGGGGAAATTCTGATGGAAAAACTTCTCTTTGCATTTTATTTTATTACTGCGATTCAATAACGCCCACGATGGAAAATCAACGTAAATCTAATAACACCTAATCGGGTTGTTATTTGCGAAAATGGAAGAAATTCAGCGCAGTTCGTACTGATGCAGTAATTGAAATTATGCCAATTATTTTACTATTGCTTACTTATTCCCGATCAAAGATGATTTGTTTACACAGTCGTATTTATAATCTCTTAAATCGCAATTTACTCATTTTATGAACTGAGTTCTTGTTTACTTTCCTAAATGGTAATTACCTAAAACGCAAATTTCTGTAAATAAATAAGGGAATTATGCCTGAAAAAAACACTCCTAATTCGCTAATGTAAATAAATCGAGTCATGACATTGCCAAGTCGAAATTACAATGAGAATCAAATAACAACACAATACCAAAAATGAGAAAACAAACAAAAACTATAATAGAAAAGTGGGTAAATATTCATGAATACGGGGACGAAATGAGCAAAGCAAAAATATGACAAAATGTGTAATACAAAGTCTAATTCAGAGCAAGGTACAATTTTTTTTTCGGGACTTTGAACGCATGTAACGAGATTACGAGATACTCGTCTTCAGAAAGTAGCATCCTGTAAATAAAATATTGGATTAAAGTTATATTAGAATTTATCAAAAGTTGAAGGACGTTTTGTGAATTAATTTCAAGTCAATACTGCTTTAGAGTCCTGTTTCGTTATTAAATTGCTGGAAAATTTTCTGTTTGTAGCAGGATTTGATGGTAAATACGTAAATAATCTTCCAGACAATTAATAAATTGGAAATACAAGAGCGGCCAGTCATTTTCGCATCGAATTTTTTCAGTGTTTACATTTGACGTTTAAAGGATGAGGCTAGCCTTTTCGGTGGTGGAAATTTTTCGTAGGAATATTATACGCAATTAATCAATGCACGTATTGACGTGCATTTGGTAAAAATTTGCAATCACAACATCGGCATATCT
This sequence comes from Tribolium freemani, assembly GCA_939628115.1. Classification (NCBI taxonomy): domain Eukaryota; kingdom Metazoa; phylum Arthropoda; class Insecta; order Coleoptera; family Tenebrionidae; genus Tribolium; species Tribolium freemani. Next base: position 7,803,469 of record OW626785.1, on the reverse strand, counting down.
GCATTTCAAATGGTCACGTATTGGAATAATTTTTCAACCTAATGCTGAAACATTGATGAGTGACATTGTGCTCTGTTCTCGTTGCATTTCAAAAATAATTTTTGCCTCTAATTACGAAAATTTAATTAAACCCAAAATTACATCAAAGTGAAAATTAAATTAAAAATATTCAACTAGCCGCTGCTTGCTTACGCATTCATCGTTGGTCCTGCGTTTTAATTATTCAACTCGACTTTCCCCTCACTCCAAACAATACTTCGAGTTCTTAAACTCTGATTTTTTCAGCGGTAAACCTTGAAGCTTGGTTGGTGTTTTGATTAAACAAGCCTAAACCAGCTGGGTAACATGGTGAATCAATATCATTCGAGGAGACTATAAATTATTTGTGTTTAGTTCTGTTGATTACTAACATTATTGGATTTTCCCTGTGACTTATTTACTGATTAAGCAATTTCCGACAGTAAATAACATTTTGCAGCCCAAAACGGCAATTCTTTGCATTTGTGAGTAAACTGCCATCATTGAGCTTTAAAAATCCAGTTTTGTGTTTGTTTATTTCGTTTAGCTCAAATGTTACTACAAAACGGAAGTTTCGCGACACTTCCAACAGGTAACCGCTTTCAGAGGAATGTTTCAGAGCAACTACTTTTATTTATGTACAATGTAGTTGCCCTAAAACCGTCTGCACAAACCTCAAACCACATCATTTCATGTCCGTTCTCTGGGATCTTTGTTCGTTCTTGACGAATATTAAGTTTCGCACAATTACAGCGGAATCAATCAAGGAGCTTGCACCACTTCTAATTACTTGAAACTGTTAATTAGAGGTCGTGTGGGTTATCCTCGGCTTCTTCATTTGGTTAATGGTTGCTGTGATAGGTTGAGGAGTAGCAGTGTTTCAAAAGCCACTTGCAATTCGTTCATTATCCACTAAACAATAGCAATCAGCTTTTGTATGTTTTCTTGATCTTCGGATTCACAGAGAAGGAACTTGCGTTTTTGCTGTTTATTTATTTTCGAGTTATTTTTGGAAATCAGTTTGTGTTTGAGGCTCGAAATAAATCACAAAAATTAAATGAAAACAATATGATGACGTAATTAAATATGACACTGAGATCGGAAAAGGTTATTTGAGAAAACACTCCGTTCTGCACATAATAATAAAGATAATGACTTGGCTCTGGAAATGTTTACTTAGTTCGATTCTCGTGTGATTGTTGCCCGGCTCAAAAGAAACAGATGTGTCGACCTCGTTCAGTTTATCTGTTTTTCCTTCATTCCCGATTCAAATTACTGCTTTTGTCAAAAAATAGGTTACGGAAATCACCCGGATATGAAAATATTTTCAGTATACACACTTTTATGTGCTTGATCGCGGATAGTTCCGGACAATTCCGTTTAATTAAAAGCAATTTAGAAAATATACAAAAGTTTTATTAAAGAAGTTGGCAAGTGAGGTGGTTTTGACACTGTTACTGTGTTGGGTGCTTTTGGATAAATAATAAAGCAAGGAATTTTGTTTCAGAAGAAAAGTAGTGCTTTAGACATAACAGTAAAAAATGACAGTGTTAAACACAACCGTTGAGGCCATAAGATCAGCAAATAGTGCATCATCGCAATGTCAAGAAATCGGGATAATGAGTCATCTCCTAGTCCAAATAATCTTCTACATCCTTTACTCCGCCATATTTCTTTTAGGGCTATTCGGCAACATTCTCGTTTGTTACATTGTTTATTCAAACAAAGCCATGCAAACAGTGACGAATCTGTTTATAACGAACTTGGCTCTCTCTGATATCTTGTGCGTCCTGTGTGTACCCTTCACCCCTTTGTACACTTTCTTAAGAAAGTGGATATTCGGCAGTTTAACTTGCCATCTAGTCGGATACGCTCAAGCAACTAGCGTTTACATTTCAACTTTGACCCTCACTGCGATTGCTATTGATCGTTTCTTCGTCATTCTCCATCCTCTTCGACAACGAATGAAACTCCATACGTGTCTCTTGATCCTGTTGGGCATTTGGGTGTTCTCCATGTTGGTCACCCTGCCCTACGGTATTTGCATGCAGGTGGAGGTGGAATCCGAAGGCTGCATCGTGTGCGAGGAGAACTGGCCTTACGAAAACTTCGAAGTTGCTTTCGGTTCTTTCACCCTTGTGATGCAGTTCATCATTCCATTCTGCATTATTGGGTATTGCTATTCCCGCATTTCGGGTCGCCTCAACGAAAGGGCAAAGTCCAAGCCAGGCACTAAAAGCGCCAGACGCGAGGAGGCCGATAAAGAGAAGAAGAAGAGGACCAACAGGATGCTCATAGCCATGGTCACAATATTCGGCATCTGTTGGTTCCCTCTCAATTTGATCAATGTGGTGCATGACTATTATGTGTTCGAGCGGGGGTCCTACTTCCACTTGTTCTTCTTCCTGGCACATTGCCTGGCCATGTCTTCTACTTGCTATAACCCCTTTTTGTACGCGTGGCTCAACGAAAATTTCCGAAAGGAGTTCAAAGTGATCCTGCCGTGCATTTTGCGAAGCGCAACGAATCGGTACTGTAATGGTGATGAACGCACTTTAGACACTCTTTTACACTCTACCGTGTACACGTCACCGGCTAAACACTTAGAACCACGTGAACCGATAGCTGAACCCATTCCTCAAACTCAAGAATATAACCTGTAATTATCCCGTCTATTTTAACTGGTTAGGATTTTTTCAAGTGGTAAGATTTAGGAGAAATCTGAGTGTTATTTTTCTTGAGAATATATGTGTGAGAACTTTTGGTTTCTTTCAGTTTTGTTGTGGTTTGCATTTGTATATAATAATTAATCGTCTAAATGCTTAGACTGAGGTAAATAGTACCCGATTTGTGTGTGAATGTTTACTGTCAACACGGTACCACCGAGAGCTTTGTTGCTCCCTGTGGTATCTGCAAGGTGCGTCAAAATATATTTTTTCAAAATAAAATTTATGTCCCCACCCATCATCAAACAAAAACACATTCCCTTTTAGTCTAGTCACCGAATAAGCTGTAGTTAAGATGTGAACATACTAAAAATCCCCGGTTGGTAATGCTATGAGAATAATTTGTGTTAGAAAATCGTAATTCCAGGTCTGGATATTACCATGACAAACTACAAAACGAAAAAAAAATGGAAAATGTATGAATGGGAATGGTGTCTGCCCGCGTATTGGTTTTCAATGTTTTCAATTATTTCAAAATGCGACGAGTTGTACTTTTAATATTAAGTAGTAACATTTATTATTTTAAAAGTTAATAATAAAAATGATAATTAGTTATATTTTTTCTATTTAATCAAGTAATTTGAATATTGTTGCTTAGGCATATAAAAACATCTGCTTAAGTAAATACATGAAACTTCTACTAGTTGAATTTCCCCATTACTACGTCGCTGACGTCAAAGACATTTGGAGAAAAATATTATTTTCTATGTGCTTATAAGACTCTGAGAGAATCTACAATCAAATATTTTTATGTATTCAACTGCCAATACATTTTATAAGTAATCAATTAAAGAACACAAATAATGCAATTATTGTCATTACATAATTTTAATGGATATCTGTAATCAGTGAATGAACAAATTAAACAAAGTTGGTAAGCAAATTTCAAATATGGTTTAATCTTCTTAAAAATACTTCTTCTGACCTGTAAACATTATTTACAAATAATTCTATGACCTTTTTAAATATTTTTTTGAAAGGGCCGATTTTATTCCAATTTTTTTGGTCTCGTTAAATTGTTCTACAATGTCATACTGTTTTATGGAATTACACTGTGCTCTAAAAATACAATCTATGAACCTGTTGTCCTTAAACTAGCAAGTGCAAATCTTTTTACGTTGATTTCCAAATAATGAAAAAGTGCCTCATACGGTTTTATTTGCCCTTTATATGTCGTAGTAGGACTGGGAACTTTTAGTATGTTTACCTGCTGTCTAACTCAAACAGAACCCTGAATTTAAAGTTCTGTTTCCTTATTTTTAACGGTCATTGACTAAATTACGTACTGGTGGATTTTTGTCTCAAAACCAGTTTGAAAAAATTACCCATTTGACACACTCTGTATACAAACAATAAATTCATTATCGACTGGTGTTCTTAAGTGTGATTGGTAATATTTATCTCGCAGCTATTTTCTTCCAATTTTAAACTAATGTATTGTTATCGTAAATATTGACTCAAGCAGTTAGAAGGTAGCGTCACTAATGAAAGTGTTTTTTCACATGCAGATTGAACCATAAAGTTCGTAAACCAGTAGACTGCCGTTAACAAAATGTCGGACATTAAAATTTAAGTGATATTAAAGTAAAAAAGTGTGATGGAGAATTTCAATAACAGCACCGCAACCAACGAAGAATGGAACCAAGCATCTGTGAACACTACCCACGACATCATCCACAACCCTCTAGTGCAATCTATCTTCTTCATGGTGTACACCACGATCTTCGTGTTAGGCATATTCGGCAACGTTTTAGTTTGTTACGTGGTGTTTAGAAGTCGCGCCATGCAGACAGTAACCAACCTCTTCATAACAAACTTGGCTCTATCCGACATTTTGCTGTGTGTCCTCGCTGTGCCCTTCACTCCTCTGTACACGTTCTTGGGCGAATGGGTGTTCGGAAGCGTCATCTGCCACCTGGTTTCGTACGCCCAGGGCGCCAGTGTGTACATTTCAACCCTTACTTTGATGTCAATAGCCATCGACCGGTTCTTCGTCATTATTTACCCTTTCCACCCCCGCATGAAGATCTCAACCTGCATCTTCATCATCGTCATCATCTGGGTGTTCTCGATTCTGGTGACCCTCCCATATGGAATTTACATGACGTACTTTCAAGGCAACAGCACTGACACCACCACTAAAGTCAAATACTATTGTGACGAAAACTGGCCTAGTGAAAAGTGGCGCAAGCTCTTCGGTGGTTTCACCACCACCATGCAGTTCATCTTCCCGTTCTTTATCATCAAGTTCTGCTACATTTGCGTCTCTATCAAGCTCAACGACCGTGCAAGGAGCAAACCAGGTTCAAAAAACTCGCGTAAGGAAGAAGCCGATCGTGAACGCAAACGAAGAACTAACCGGATGCTGATCGCCATGGTGGCAATTTTCCTCATCTCCTGGCTCCCCCTGAACTTGATCAACCTCATCAACGATTTCTACGACCAAATCGGCAACTGGGAGTACTACCTACTTAGCTTTTTCCTGGTGCACGCTTTGGCCATGTCCTCCACGTGCTACAACCCATTCTTGTACGCCTGGCTGAACGAGAATTTCCGCAAGGAGTTTAAGCAAGTTTTGCCGTGTTGCGACTCGGGGTCGATGAGGGTGCCGCCTGGAAGGTTGGGGAACTGGAGGTCCGAGAGGACGTGCAATGGGAATAACGAGACGCAGCAAGAGTCACTGTTGCAAAGTGGAGTGCATAGGGCTGCGTCTATCAGAGAGAGAAAATCCACTCCGCCTCCGTTGAAAACCGACAGTGTGGAGGTAGAGAATATTCTGGTGCCAAATGCAAACACTGGGGTTCCTAGCGTGGGGGCAGTTTATGACTCTGCGGCAGAGACCGTCAGGTTGAGGCTGATTACGGAGGAGGAGCCGCCTCCTTATGATGCTTCCATGAAAATTGGAGAGTAATAGGTAGGTGTACGAATTACGATGTAGAAAATACAGCTGAACAATAGCCTAAATATTTCCCAAAAGCTTAATTGGCTGATAACAAATTTTATTCAAAGTGTTTGTTTAAAAAAACAAAACAAAACACATTTTAGAAGAGTTATTAATTTTTTCTTATTATACATGTTTTATCAAAATTTACTTCGTTTGTAAATTTTGTGAGAAGAGATTCAATTAATTTTCAAAATAATTTTTTTATTTACCTAAATGAAAACATTTTATATTAAAGCTGCAAAAAATATTGTTTATTCTTCGACACTGTCAAAATTTACGGTTTTCTCTCCTGTGTAAGGAAGTTTTGACAACTGTCATTACGAAACTCAGATTATTTTTAGCAGATTTAAAGCAATTTTAAGCCTTGTTGAGTCTAATCTAATAAAATGTCGTATCCAACTCGTTTTCGTGTAATTCATTTATTTCACCTTGTGGATGCTAAACGTCTCGTTGACACTCGACGTTTAAAAATCCACTCGTGAAATAAAAACCCGATTTACACTCAAACTCGTTAAATAAATAACTAAAAACAGAGCTGCCTAAAAAATTAAATCAATAAAAAACGGTAAACACAACATACCAGGCTGACCTAGGGGTGCGTAATCGGTCTATAACTTTTTTGCTATTTGAAATATTGCCATGCCGTTTTTATTAACTGATAGATCGACTTAAACATCACAAACTAAAAATATTTTTATTATACACAGGGTGTTGAACCATTGTTATATTTTTTAAATGGAACACCCTATATATTTTTGCATATTTAAAATAATGTAACTTTATGTAAACTATTATGAGTCTATGTCTTTTCATTTCGGAATTATTCAACTTTTCGTTATAGAAAAGACTAATTTTTGAAAAATCACTGCGAAGTCGCCTATGAATATTTTCCAACAAATTTGCAACAGAAAAACTCAGAATAGCCTGTAGTTTTAGCAATAATCGACTTTTACTTGAAACACGCAGATAATGTACAGGGTGTACCAAAATGCAAAAAGTTGAATAACTCATTTTTTTCAAATGGAACACCATGTATTTCTTCACACGTATGGATAGCATTTTTCATAAGCTTTCTAGCGAAATGCGGTTTGTATAGCAAATTTGAAATATTTCTTAAATAGTTCAAAAAGGAATTTTTCTTTTTTTATTTATTTTATTATTAATTCTTGATGAGTGAAATTTCTTTATGTATCAAGTAATAATTAGATTATTAATGTAATTTGTCACATTAGTATACATATCAAAAAATAAATTACGATTTGACTTATTAGATTCTAGGCTAACAAATTTTCTTGTATTAAAATACATTTTTTTTGGAAAATCTTGAAAAATATTTTAAATTTGCTATGCAAACCCCATACCATTAGAAAGCTTATTAAAAATGCTATAGATACATGAAAAAAATACATGGTGTGTCATTTGAAATAAATGAGTTATTCAACTTTTTGTATTTTGACACACTCTGTATATTATTTGCGTGCTTTAACTAAAAGTCAACTATTTGTTAAAATTACAAGGTATTCTAAGTTTTTCTGTTGCAAATTTATCGGAAAATATTCATAAGCGACTTCGTAGTGATTTTTCAAATGTTGGTCTTTTTTATAACGAAAAGTTGAATAATATTTTATATAAGTTACATTATTTTTTGCGTAGAATCCAATTATGCAAAAATATATAGAGTGCTCCATTTAAAAAAATATAACTTTGGTTTACTGTTTACAACACCCTGTGTATAATAACAATTATTTTAGTTTGTGGGCTTTAAGTCGATCTATCGTATAATAAAACCGCATAGTAATATATCAAATTGCAAAAAAGTTATGGACCGATTATACACCCCTGGGTCACGCTGTATACAATGAAACACCACATCTTATTTCAACGAGATACCACCATATCGACAAAAATGTATTTTGAAATACGTGCCAAAAACGCATTTTATCTAATAACATTCTGCATTGTGATTAGACGTGCTAAGAAGGTTTAACAAAAATTGCCTCTCATTTTTGTATTTTCAGGTTAAAGACCTGTTGATAAACACTTTGTTTATCCGTGTACAATTTGCTGTTTGATCAAAATGCAGTTTATCTTTTATCGCAATTTAGTACTTAACTTGATGCTCAACATATTTAGCTGTGTACTCAAAACAAATGTTGTTTGTTTTTGAATGACAAAAGTACTAGACAAATAAATAACTGAAATACTTTTTGGTGTGTTTCAGTCGACAACAGTATTGCAATTCTGGACTGATGGCGATCTTCAAAGTTCCCAAACATTTCTCGAAGTATTTACATTGGATTTAACTCTGTGTCAAGGTGTTATTCGGCGTTCTTTGTGTACATAATATTTACCATTAGTGATAAAGCTTAGCCTACTGTGTATTATATTAATTTTGTATATACTATATATTTCTAAATAAATATCGTTATGTGACGGAGAGTGGAGTTAGTTTTCCCGAAACAGACAACGAGTGGATTAATTTGAGCTAGTTTATATTAGCTGTTTCAAAACTATAAAAACGCCAACGTCGCATTTTACCGAATAATTTTTTTAAATAAGGTTGATAAAAATGTAAAATAGTTATTAATGATTAGATCTCTCATTGAAACTATAAGTTACATTAGCTATTCATTTTTTGAAGTGCAGGAAAAATTTATAACAACTAATTTTGAGAGAAATTGCGACGGTGGCGTTTTTATAGTTTTGAAACAGTTAGTAGGTTTGTATAAGATCTCCAGAAATAAAGCAGTAAGTTGTACTAAATCTGGTTTAAATTTAAGAGTGTAAGCTCTAGAGAAATTATGGCCAATGTTAGAGAGAATCCCACAATAAATTTCGCGCGAATAGGATTGTGCAGACTAATTTGGGAATCAACTCTGTTAATAAAAAACGAAGGAAAGTGGATATCCGACACTGATCACTTCGGTGTTATTTTAGAATGTTCAACAATACAGTGAAGCGTCAACATGGATACAGGTAAGTATTGATTTTCAATTATTATTGAACATCATCATCATGCTGTATGCACCAAATGGAAGTTTTCCGTTTTATCCTAATTAAAATTTCTGTTGGACTTGGCCAACTTTTTACCGTTGAGACAAATTACTTTGCCAAAATCTCGTAAAATATACTTAATGCTAGTTTCGACATGAAAACTACTTCTCCAATTTAAAAGTTTAATAGCTTGATCTTCACTGGTCGATAAATCTAGTTAAAGTTTTCGGTTTATAGTAAACGCTATTTGAAGTTTTCGGTTTATAGTAAACGCTATTTGACCTTATAACCATATTTATGCGATCAGATTTATTCAGAATGCAGTGGGGAAATTACATCGTGCTCCACTGTAATCCGATGCATCAATTCAAATCCTGGCATATAATAAACCGTAGAAGGAATAAAAAAATCAATACGCTCGCATATGAAGTGAATAACATTGTTAACATTCGTCGACAAGAAACCAAAAAAGCAAAGAAATCGGGTCACAGATAACGGAGAAAAAGCAAACACATTTACTAAACGTGTACCGAATGTGTCACTTCTTTTTATGCTAGACTCCGCTGCAAGAAGTGAATTATTTTAGCAATTTGAGCCACCAATAGCCTGATCTAACCCTATTTACAGGAGTCTTGGTCCAGACACAAGATTAACAAAAAATCCTTTGCTGATAAAAGGAATTGATCTTAACGGATCAAGTTCATTTTATTGCATCTCCCTTAGTGCTTCAGTGAATACCCCACGAAAGAAGTAGTTTTGTTTTCTAGCAACAGTCTTAAACGAACGGTTAACTTTTAAGTTTTATAACTGCAAGAATATTTTAGCGAGCAAGCAGGGAGTATCTTTTACAAAAAAAAAAAATCGGCTGACATCAGTTTGGTTTAATATGAAATTTTTGTTGAATATATTTCACTTATGTGAGGATGAAATAAATTTTATCTTGTTAGAACTAAAAAGTGTGTGGGGTTAAGTCATAAAAAATTTGCTTCGGCTGACCCTAAAGTCCAACTTTTCCATTTAACAAAAAAGTTATCCACTTCTACGTGTCAACATTTTCGGTAATGCATTAATTCGAAGTTTTCCAATCACAACCCACCTATTCTAGAATTAAAAGTATTTTCGTTACACAGATTCCGATTAGTAAACAAAGCACAAAGCGGTATTCATTTAATGAGAACAAGAAGCCTTAAGAAATGAAAAGCTATAGGTTTGCTCCTTTAAGATCCATTATGTAAGTTCTTTGTTGCAGAAAACTACTCAAGAGCTTTTCCATTATTGACCGAACCCTCTGGCCTTTTTCAATCTTTTACTCATCTTGCACAATTGAAAGCTTATAATTTAGCATACAAACACCGTAAAAACCTAACAATAAAACACTCAGACAAGTGTTTTGCATTTTCTTCAAGCAATGTATCGCGGATGCATTTTAAGAGAATCCGGAGAAGAGTCGATCCAGTCGTTTTTGTTTTGTTTATGTTTGCTTGAATCAATAACCAGTACTTATTGTTGCCAAGACGTTACTTGGTTCTTAAGGACATATATTTTCGTAAACCTGGGACACAGAATAATTAATTTAAAAGGAAACTACCAATTTCGAGTAACATGAACGTAATCCTTGAAATGCAGTTTCTCGTAGTTTTCGAAAGTCCTAATTCCTCTGAACGATCTCTATAACGCCGGCGCTTCCATAAAGTTTGGACAAAATTTGTTTCATCCTGATTGAATAACTTTGGATGAAATTATCCTTAATACACACAACAACATTCTGTTTGTGTGTTTTAAATCTTTAAATCCATGTTTACCAAAAATTATAATTTCAACAGTGCGATTATTGGAGTGTGTTTCCTTTATTTGCATTTGTTTGGAGATTAAGCAGTTAAGACGCGATGCATCAAATTATTATTTTTATGTAATCTGCTGCGAAAGCTGTAATAAAGGAATGAATATTTATGAGGCAAAAATGTATAATTTTAACAAAGAAAATGAAAATGTATAATCTTGAGTCACGAATTATGCATTCAATCTGGAAGGACACTAATACCTTCTCCAAAACTTGATAAATAAGTTTACTAAAGCTCAAAACTTGGATTTGCTTAAAACTTCGCTCTACTGATTAGATTATTAATTTTCAGCTGGCATACATTTCAGGGGAGTCGAAACTATCGTTTTCAATTACGTTTCGCAAAGGTAGAAAACTTTATTCCTATCAGTCTGTTTTATTCAACAATACACAAAATTGAACGTGGCTTCAATATTGGAATATTTTTCAAGGTGCTTGTTTTCCAGATACACTTGTTTTATGAAAACGTAGCAAATAAAAATAACTTCGCATTGCCTAACATCCCAACGCAGTAATTTTTAAATATTGAATTTGAGCAAAACTGGATAGGAACCATTTTATGTCTAAATATCTGTCATAAACACAAAACCAATTTTATTTTATGTGTTATAATCGAAAATGTAAAGTTAGCTGACAACTAATTAACCTTTTACTTTTTCAACAAAATTTTAGGAAAGTTTGCTCAAAAGTTAAAACCTGCAATATCATTGAAATATACGCGTACAGCCGCCCAAAAAGAAAATGACGCCTCCATAAACGAACGCCTACAGTTCAGGTCCCTTGACCAAAACCAACCCCTGTCATAAATCGTTAGAGATCATAAACTAGTTTTGAGTCGTGTTCCACATTTCATTTATCGGCTTTTGAAATGTTTAACGATTTTTTGTTGGAAATGGTTGTTTCGGACAAATATGAAATAATCAATTTTCAGGTTCGACTGATGCAAAAAAAGTTTCAATATGCGACTAAAATTTGCCAAATGATAAACACGAATTCTTATTTCATTTAGTTTAAATTATCACTGCGAATTAATGAAAAGTAAAAGGTTTTGTTGCAGTAGTTTTATTTAATTAACTTTAGCCCCAATTTTTTTACTATTAAAGTAATTTTCAAAAACTATCAATTCTTACTGCTGTCGGTGTAGTATTTTCATTAAACATTTAGACCGCGTAATGACACTTTGCTATCGATTGCCAAAAAAATATTTTAAGTCAAAATATTTATTATTTTAAAATCTGAAGGTTAGTTTCATAATCGGATTTAAAGGAGCATTAAATTAAATGTGGTTTATAATGTGATTACTATGGATTTGTTGACAAAACTTTGACATTCTAAATCAACATTAAGTTTAAAGTCTCTTATTTCGATTATAAAAACTGGCTCTAGAAGTGAAAAATTGTAACGAAAGATTTAGTCGTTTTTATAGTTCCTTTTTTAAAGATACAAAACTTATTGAACTAACAATTGTGCATAAGAGAAGATAAAACAAAAATGTAGTAATAATGCAAAACTTCTATACTCTTAATCAATCATTATTAATTACACAATCGTTTTTGGTAACATTTTTTTGTTTCAAAACATTGTTATAACTAGAATAAAAGTAATCAATAAACTTTAGGGTAATTCATTTACGAAGATACCCGGATTAAAATTCTGGTCATTACCGCAAATTGAAGTTCACTGGAAATATTTAACAAATAATACCAAATACCACAGAAGATAATGTAAGACCAAAATTTTCCAACTTCTCTTAAAATTCATAAACATTTATTAATCTGCTTGGAAGAGGGTTCGTTGCGACGCTTCGACACTTTGAGAAATTACAAAAAAATAAATAAATTCGTTGGATGTTTTGTTGTTCATTTAAAAAAAGGCACTGATTATTTCCGGAAATAAAAAATAAATAAAATCCTGGTAAATAATAATTAATTAAGACAGGATTCAGTTCGAAAATCTCAAAGCAAAAAGTGGTTTATTAATGTTATAATTTTTTAATCCCATAAAATTAATGGCAATTCAATTTGAAGAAGGAATTATGTTTAGTGATCAATTTCGTTTTGTGGGTTTGGTTTTATGAAACTCTACAAATTATAATTTATAATAACATTTTATAATTTTACTTAAAACATTTTATTTATTAATTAGAAATTGTATTCTAAATAAAATGAAATACGAATTGCTGTGTTTGTTTGTTATAATAATACATTAAATCATAATTTGCATTGACTTAGGGCCGGTTTATCCATTAAAATTTAACCCGTCGTTAAAAATTAACAACGCAAATGAACCAACCAAAATGCTTTAATTTGGTCACGAGGTCAGCTAATCACGTACGTGGTCAGTTAATCACGCATTTAATTGGGGATTAAATTAATGACGCTTCTATAAACCGACCCTACGGCTAATAATTTAAATTTGCAAACAAACCAACATTTTTTTGACCTCTCAAAGTGTCGAAAAGTCGCGACGGACAAGGAATTTTTTTTATTTCTCATTTGTCGTTAAAGAAAATTAATAAAAGTTTATCAATTTTAAGAAAAATTTGAAAATTTTGGTCTTAACTTCTCTCCTGTGGTGTTAGGTGTTCTTAAATATTTCTAGTGAATCTTATTTCTCATAATTTTAATCTGGGTATTCGCATTGTTTTATTTCATATTTGTCCGAACCATTACCTACAAGAAATTCTTAAACGTTTCAAAAGACGATGTGGAACATCACTCAAAACTAGTTTACGATCTCTGATAATTTATAACAGGGGTTGGTTGAGGTCAAGGGATCGGGGTTGCACGGTAAGCGTTTGTTTATGGACGCGTCATTTTCTTTTTCAGTGATAGTACATTTCAGTCGCCCGCCAGTTAGATGTGAAATATTGACAAAAATTGTGGCTGTTTCCGATACATAAAAAATCTAATTTGCTATAATAAAGGTCTATCTAAAGCATTTATGTGTTTATATTTTACATATTTTTTCAACTCTTACTGCTTTGATCCTTAAAAAAGACAAAATGTAAGGATTAGTCACTCAAAATACACAGAAATTGTTGAAAGGAAATCCATTTATTTTTTCAAAAGAATAGTCCAGCTGTTGCACACATCAGATGCAAATATCTTAACTAAGTTTACACTTCTATTTGGCCCCATCTGTCTTTAGTGAATGATCGACCAACATTGCTTCAGATTTAATTTGCGAAAAGCGGAATAAAAATACTTATTAACCTTGACTTTCAGAAGTCTGTGTGCACGAAGATAAATCGAAACAAGCCCAGGCTGGTAGGAAAAATTGAATGCTAAACGACTTGTCATAAAATTGGTATTTGACGATGTGTGAAATTGTAAAGTCGTAAATTGAAAATGTAGGCATCGACTTGTTGTAGCAATTTTAGAGATAATCTGTACCACACGTTTCCCACTTTCCGGAAATCAATATTTATCAAACATCGTTCCCCAGATAAGTCCACATCTTCAGCATTGAAGCGAGCTTAAAAAAGTTGTCACGAGTCAGTGTCTCGAAAAAATTCAGCAGTAAACGACACATACGCAACTGCATATGTAACAATGTGGGACTTGACACATGTTCAATTTTAAAGATGTTTACTTGAGTGGTGTGTGGCGAACAGTGATGGAAGTTGACGCAAGCGAATCGCTCTCGAAATATGAAACATTTCTTTCGACAGAAGCTTTTTTTATAAACAGATTGAGATTACGTTACGTTACGTTTATTACAAACACAGATGACCTGAACGCACGAATTTCCGATCCTAGTCCTAGTTTTTCCATTTGTTATCAAAAACGTGTGTCACTTGCATACAGGGACGGATCTTGAAATTTTTTTAGGGATGGTAGAAATTCAAGGGGGGATCCAAGGGGCCCAGCGGGCCATAAATAATATAAAAGCTAAAGGGGCCAGTCCTAAAATTCGGAGATAGGGCAAAAGCAATGTAAAAGTTTATAAGAGATTACTCACAAACGCTTCAAAATTTTTAAGTGATTTATTACAATTACACTTACTTCTCTGTTACAATAATTTTGCAACTACACATATTTTCTTATTTTTATTAAGTTAATTAACGTAAAGGACGAGATTTGAAAAGTTGATTGAGGTCCTATGTATGATCGGCTGTGCTTTAATTTTTACCTGTCAAAGTAATTCTGAAACCAAATTTCTTGAGTTTACGATTACGTGCAGACATAAAGGCAAACGTCTAATTAATATACTCGTAGCTCGACTCATAGAGATGCGACAAATAATACCGAAAGCCGAAAATTTCAATTCCATGTTGACTAAGTTTATTGTTGAAAAAAAGTTTTTTTTCTCAATGGTTTTTCAACGGAGAGGTTATCCATCAAATAAATAATATGTTTTCCCGCTGCACTGTATTTTAATTGCAAATGAAATTATGTATTTAGAACAAGTTTACAAAACAAATTAGTAATGGTGGAATTAGGATAGTACATGAAAAAATTGTAAAAATACCCAGTCGTGGTGTTTATTATAAAAGTAGTTACGTATAAAAAAATTAGGTTTACTTTATTATTAGAATTTTTATACATATTTTTACAATAATAATAATTATAAAGACGAAGAGATTTATTTGTTATTACAAAAACGCCGGTTTTTTCTCCCCCGTGTAAAAAAGCCGCTGAAAATCAGAATTAAATCGTTATGTTTTGAGATCTTAACTTCTTTATTGGGAAGGTTTATTAAAATAATAAGATGTACTGCTGCTTCACTGTCTTTTAATTGCAAAGGAAATTATTTATAACAAGTTTATATCCAAAAAATGGTAATGATGAAATTGGAGTATTATATACAAAAAATGGAAAAAACAAAAACAAAATACTACATAAGTAAAATAAACACGCAAATAATGGACACACTGAATGTGTTTGTCCCAAAATTAATGAATGTCAATTTTGAAAAAAGAAAAAAACAAATATAAGCTATTCTAAACTATAAAAACGCCAACGTTGCATTTTTCCCTCAAAATTAGCTGTTATAAATTATTCATGCACTTCAGAAAAGTAATAGCTAATGTAATCTATACTTTCAATAAGAGATCTAATCATTGATAACTATTTTACAATTTTATCAATCTTATTTAAAAAAATAATTCTGTAAAATGACGGCGTTTTTATAGTTTTGAAACAGATTATACTATTCCCAAGTATTTTATTATTAAAAAAAAACAAATTAATAAATTGCATGAAAAAATATTGGAGCAACGTAGTTCTAGGGACAAGAGCGTAATTTCATACTTCATTTCTTGCAAATTCTTCAATTCTAAGTTCGCTGGGATCATCGAAAATAAAATTCAAAATCAATTGCACAACTTTAATTGCAGAAGACTTACCTTTTTTAACTTTTTTTTTGGTACGTTTTCCCGTTTTTTCTTATTATAATTTTCAATTATCAGGCACTGATGATGAGACGGTTGTCTCGAAAACGCTTTGTCACTTTTATGTAAATTTGCGATTCAAGTTGGGGGATTGACTTGGTATTTTATTGCCCCCTTTCACTATTCGTAAATTTTTGTAATACTTCCACATTTTCTCAAAGTAGTAGGTAAAGCGACCGGCCGTAGGAATAAACCCTCATTACGGTCACAATTGTGATTTTGTGATAGTTGTCAATCACTTTCCAAGTTGCGCTGTACCATTTTATTTTTCAATACGTTTACCAAGTTTTTGCTCCACGTCATACCAGAGTTGAGCCGAGTCTCGAATTTACCGTTAACTTTTAGGGTATGGGCCCTTAATGAACAAATGATTTTTAAATAATCACATTCAGTCTTTTTAATGCAGATTTTTTAATAAATAAATACATAAATTATTAATTTCTAATGTGTTTGTGTCCATTTTGTTTAGTTTCAGTGTAAGGAAAGGTACCTCTTTGGTGTTTTTAGACTATCACTTAAAAAATCACAATTTTCTGGCAACGTTTCGTCTTAATTTAATCTTCTTCAATCCGTTTATAAAAAACATTTGACGGCCTAAAGAAAATTAAATTAACATCGAAACGTTTCTAGAAAGTTGTATTTTTTTAGATGATAGCCAAAAAATACCAAATAACTTTCCTTACAATGCAAATAAATTATTACCACTTAATAAAATATTATGCGATGATTCTCGAAAAGTAAAACAAGGAAGCTGCGTAGAAATTTTTTTACGTCCAGAATTTTTTATTACTTAAACTTACTTAAACAACTGTATGTAAATTAACATTGCCTGTTGTATTTTATGTTGTAGTTTTTTTTTAATAATTAAAAAGTGTGTGTTGTTTTTGTCAATGAGAACTAATTATTTCAAAAACTTAGCGTAACCGACTAGTAAAAAAATGTTATGATCAACAACTACCTATGAATACCCAAAAAATGCACAACATATAGGGTGTTTTATTTGAGAAAATATAAATTTGCATTGTAAAATTTGTTGTAAAAAAGTTTTTTGGGCTTATATTTTGTGCAAATTTATTTATTTATTTATTTTAACATAACAAAAGTTTCATTCAATAGCTTCACCATTCTAAAAATTTTTGGAAGCCCCCCCCCCCCCTCCAAAATTAATTTCTGGATCCGCCCCTGGGAAGAATTGGTTTTGGCCCGCCTTAAAATAGGTTTTTATAAGTTAGAAATAGGTAATTTCTCTTAACTAGTAAAAATAGTTGATGATGATGATCAAAATTGTTCAGTTTTTGACAAAACACTAGCGTTTTTGACTGAAATAAAAATGCAAAATAATATAATGTAAATGTTTAACCCAATTTACAGATTTTTCGGTCCGATTTCGCGAAATTAATATCCGCCTCTGCTTGCAGTTAATTGGTTTCCATCTGAGACATGTCCCAAAGTTTCGTATGTGCGAACTGTCACCTTCAGAGTGTGTGGTTCCAATGTTTTTCTTTGTAAATCGATTAAGTTAAGTGTAAGGAGGATAACGTGGCCTAGAACGGCCAGATTTGCGAGTGAAGAGGAACACAAACAACACCAAGCCCAAGTGTATAACCATAGTTGCGTTAATCCCGAAACTTTCAACCCCCAGTACAATTCTTGCATGAATACGTAACGAAATAAAGTGTTTATACAGTGAAGGAAGACTGTCAGTTGGTTTTTTCAATTTAGTGCTTTTAAGCTCGCAAATAATTTAGTTTCAGTGCAGTGCTGTATCATGTGTTGTACACATCACCGAAATAAATTTTTGAATGTTAATATCGTGCATGCAGGAAACGCTTTGCAAACTCATGTTTGTTACTTGCAGATTAAATCCCATTTATATGCGCGAAACGTATTTACATATAAACCATTTCAGCTCAGTAAACTGGGCTCAGTCAAGTGGCGTTTTTTATTGCACGCTATTTAATTTTATAATGCAGGAAGGAGGTAAAAATGACGCTTCACCATCATCATAGGTTATCCATATTCATAATTAGATCAGTGTTTGCGTTTGTGGTTGGTCTTGCATTAAGCACTCGAGGAGGCCGACGACGGTTTTGTTAGCACAGCACTCAAGGAGGTGGAGTAATTTTCTGTTCGGGATGATATCGTCAAAAAAGCTCCGCTCATGTTTTATTTTTAATATCATTGATTTTACGGCGTAATTGAATTATTTGGAACTCATAAAGGTTGCCTGATCAAACGAGCTTTGATTTCCTACAAGTTCCATCTCTTTGTTTGCATAAGAACCGTGTTTTGTATGTACTCTGGACGATAGACAATAAATCAAAAAATCGGAATAAATTGCACAAACGAACAAGCAAAGCGGAATTTTATGCGACTCCGACCTTCCAACCGTCAATTAATTCCACCGGGGCTTATCCGATTAATCTAATCATTTAAACGTAAAAACTTTTTTGTTTTGGTAATGTCCGATATCTTGAGTAATTAATGAGGAGAAAAAAGCGCCTTAATTGCAAGGTCAACATTAATTAAAAAGCGAATCACATTTGAGCTTTGCTCGAAATTACTATAATGACAGTCATAAAGCAACGTCAAAACACACATAAAATGCCTCTTGGGAGCAATTACTTTCCTGCTATTTGCATTAAATAATATAAATTGCGTGTCAATAGTGCGGTTATGTTAGTAAGCCGAAGCGCCTATGATAAATCGTTTAGGGCGTCATAATATATACGCCAAAATGGAAGGATTACAATCCTGAAAATTTCACAAAATTAGCTACAACCCCATTATGAAGGAAAAATAATTGCCGGACTTGTGTTCCAGAAATACAAAGAGATTACTTGAATGTTTTGTGGGGGATAACCATGTGTATCAAATAGAAAATTCAGTTCGAAACCAATGAATGGACAAATAAGAAAAAAATCGAAAATTGTTGAATTTATTGAAAAATATTCCCGATATGTTTTTGTGTAATTAACAAATTACTAATTTAATCAGAGTAAGAGCGCAACCAAAGGACGATTTGTAATTAAAAAGAGTGTAGTACCTACGCGTTGTTTCAATTATTTGCACCTAATAAAGGGAAGCTCTAATTTAATAAGAGCAAAAAAGAAGCACTTTTTAGCTTTCTTTTCCTAATGATGAAATCCATCGACACAAAGAGTTTCATTAAACTGCTGCTTGATAAAACTCCAAGCGTGATTTAAAATTCTAATCTGTTTGAATTTATTCAGCAGCTTTAGTTGGAGAAGAATCTGCGACGTAAAAACTAAACGAAAAATAAAAATTTACATAAATTCCATACACCTGTAAGATATTACCAAAAGTGTAAACAGTTCGCTATTTACCCTTCTATTTTGGAGTAAATACTATTAAGGTTCTCCTCCGGATATAAAGGTAAAACATTCATCATATTCAAAGCCACATGGGGCCCTGTCTCTTATTTATTGTTTACAATGCGCTATACATTTTAATACAAGTGTGAGAAATTCGTTTTTCCATTCTCTTTTCGGGTTTTCGGTTTGCGAAAAAGTGTCAGTCGCATCAATTCCCAGGCTAACACCCATTTTAGATGCACTTTCATGCATCTTGTTTAAACTTTCCATTCTTCAACGTCAGCTTACGATGTGCGAGAGGAGATTACAAGGATTGAACTGTCACTGCTGTGAATATTGTGTTATGATAACGTGGCTGATACAAATGTGGGCACATAAACATTGCAAAGTGAGAAGGATAAACGCAGGACCGTGGAAAATCAGGAAAGCATTTGGTTAAGTAGAACGAAATTTTTGATATGGAGGTGCAAATTGAATTGGAGCGAGAACAAGTGTCAGAATTTAAGCGACGAAAATTTTATTGTAGCTTTGTGAAAATTGGCCTTAGCGTTTTTCCTTTCTTGGGTCTGACAGTGAAAATAGGAGTTGGTGGGCGACGCGTCAGTTTACACTCTGCGACTTATTAGAAATTCTCTTCTTGGAACTTTGGAAATAATCTCTTTTGATGAGGGATTTTTATCCTCTGTGAAAAGCGCATCAATTACGTGCCATTAAATTCCATTTAATACTTAGGTCAACAAAAGTAATCTAATTTAATAAAAATTAATTTCTTCATTTAATCCCATCATTTGGAGTCTATTCGAGCACGTCGAATGACTCCAAAATAAGAAGTCCGTTTTTTCGGGGGTTGCGAGCTATAGAAAAATTCAATTTAACTCTAACAAAGAGCTGAAATGTTTATTAACGTTGGGAATGACATTTCCACTGAAAAACCAGGGCTCGATGTTGTCCCGATACTGAAACCTTTGGCTGAAACCCCGCAAATTTTTCACGATTGTTTTTTAAAGATAGAAAAGTAAAAGGGGAAGCAATTAAAAATTCAAAAAGAGGGTGAAAGAACGCAAGTTTTTGTTTATATTTTTATGGCATATTCACTATCGATGTCGTTTCCATGCAACTCTATTAATTGACAAGAAAGTAATTTGCTTTCATTAAAACTTAATTCTAAATGAAGTTAGTAATTGCTTTGTTTAGTAATCGCTCTCTACTGAGATTAATCAAGAAACCAAGGTAACAAATTACTTACAAGAATTTAGGACGCCGTGTAATAATTATACCATGCTTTTGGCCATACAAAGAATCCACCTCTCTTTCAAATTTTTAAGAAAACGCTCATTAATTTATTCCTGAATCTTGATCACACCGCAATGTGAAATTTCCGCAGTTTTCAGCCCTTTGATGTTGGTTGGCTCCGACTAAGTTTGTTCGAGCAACAACCCCTAGAATCGTTCGTAGTTTGCTCGTTAAACTGGGACGTTAGATGAATTTGGCTTGGCCCTTTAAGTTTTGACGCTTTCAAATAATTATTCTACAACGTGCCCACCTTGGACCTTGTTAGTGCTAAACGAATATACACAGCTGATTGCCGAATTCGCTTTATCACCTTCACGAGCAATCAAACGACTTTGGAGAAGTTCCACGACAAAAAATTGCCACACTTCTGACACTTCTTGAACTTTTGTTTGATGGGCGCCTCGGCCACAAATTCAATTGATTAAAAGTGTGATTAGAAAAAGTTATTGGAACTTTAAGCGTACACATCGAATGCAATTTTCAACTTTTCAATGAAGCGCTTGTCGGTTAGATGGGGAACGACAATGGGCGTCTTCTCCAGATTAGCATTGCAAAATTTACTTTGTAGACGTCTGCCTTACATTGTATTGTAAGCCAATGAATTTATACTAGGTCTCTGTTGCTTTTGTGACAGGATCATTGTCATAATCTAACGAGATTTTAACAGATAGCTCAAGAACAGGTTCGCCTATTATGAAATATTGACTGCTGCTGACAAAAATCTACGCTCTATAGTCTAGAAGCTGAGAGAAACTTCAAAGTGAATTTGCTGCTCTTTTCAAAGTTCAATAAATATCATGAAATAATATTTACGAACTCACAAGTATTAGTCAATAAGTATTTTAGTTCAAACTTCTATTCGCTAGGTATTATTATTAAAGTTTTTCCAAATCGAGGAAACCTTTCAAAATCAGAGTTAATATTACTACCTGTACAAGTTTTATTTATTATTCTCTACTACTAAACTAATAATATAACTTGAAACCATATTATTAACGTAATAACAAACATCGAACAAAATGTAAATAGTTAATAAAAATTAATTAAATACTAACAGCTACTCGTGTACAGGAAGCGTAGAAAATTTAAAAGAGCATCAGGTTTCGTCTCGTTAAATTTTGTGTTTTCTTTTAACAACAGCTTTTCACAGAATATATTATGTGGAGATAAGAATATCAGTGTTCTTATATTTTAGGATCGGTTTATAGAATTAATTGCAATCAAACGTGAGATTAACTGACCAACGCATGGATCAAAAATCTCGACAAAAATTGACAAAAATGAAGCAATTGACTTTTTTGCACATTTAAGAACTCGAGAGGGTTGTGAAGGCATAGAAAAGTCCATAAAACTTTGCTAGAACGAGTTAAAAAAATATATATTTTTTTATTTTGTAATAGTATATTATGATACGAGTTTTATAAGCACGGAATTGGGGCACGACAAGCGCAGCAAGGAGTGCCATAATGGAGTAAGTGCGACAAAATGCCTTATAAACGAGATATCATACAGTATTTTTTCTACTTTGCACCTTTTTTAACAAAAAAAATCAATTTCGAAATTTAGCGAATTTTGTGACAGTTGACATCATTTGCGTGGATCATGAAATTAAATTAATAATTTCGATCGTCATTAGTTTATTCGTAAAATGTATGCTGAAAGTGTCCAAGACGTTTTGCAATGTAACCCCTCAACGAATACGGGCTTTTGTGGCAAATACGCGGAATTTGAAAATTGGGCTAAGGAGAATGGGATCTCAAATTACTTACTTGCACTGGCTTTTAAAGTTATGTTTGTACATTCTCGAAAGGTGTTCGAAGGGACTACATATGAGGGATGGTACAAAAGCCTCTAAAGGTTCGAATTTGATTCATTTGATTAAATTATCACGTGAAACAGGTGCCGATTGACACTGACAGTTCTCTCATATAATTGTCAAAAAACTAGATTGCCATCATTTTCCAACTAAATTACCCTGGTTTTTAGTGTAATTATTATAGCACTTTGTTGGATATTACGATACGCAAATGGCGTATCGTAATGGCTTCAGTACGAAACCAAAGTAGAAAAAGTAAAATTTAAAATTCAAAATTTTAAATTTTTTGAAAAGTGGGTACAATGAGCCGCGTAATTCACTGGAACAAACCGTTTTGCTCTACGACTTTTAGTTTATGAGTTATGAATTTTTATAAATAACCCGGCGCATCCACCATTTTTCAAGTTAGTTAAAATAAGATTTAAATGGGATCTCGAGTAAGCTAGTGTTGTAAAAATGCTGGTATAACACGCAAAATGAGCTGCAGAATTCAATGGAGCAAACCGTTTTGCCGTAAGACTTTTAGTTTTCGAGTTATAATTTTTTTAATGAAAAATTAAAAATGCCCTTGTAACCGGAACCGTTCTGTGTCAGGACAGGTCATACCATTTGTAAGATAGTGAAGAATAGTAATTTCCCAGCAAAATAAAATATGTACATGTAAAGTGTTATCACTTATTATCAGTAAAAGCTTGGGCTAATAAACACCAAAAATAAACGAAATAAACTTGAAATCTACTAAACTGATAAAACTTTGAGCTTTTCTAGACAAAATACAAGTTTTCGTGTTAATACGGAATTCCGAGTTTAAAGTTGCATTAACTCGCCTAAACCGCACACGAAGAAGCCAGGTCAGGTCAGATTGTTAGTTTTGCCAAAAATTAAAACAAAAAATGTAGGGTAAAAAAACGATTACGTCATATTTGTTATCTTCTTACGAATTCAAATTGAAAGATTTTTTTTCATTCCCCATTAATTGTGGCATTAAAATCCAGTGAAAGCTTTACGACTTTAAAACTGAAAGTTTGGCTCCTGTTGACCTCCACCTAAGATTTGCATAAGCACATTAATAAACCGTTAAGCAGCTGTTCTTGCTCGTTAGAGGTAGCTCTTCTTGCTTATTTATAGGCAATAATCTCCCATCTCGTTAAGGAGATGATGAGGGTTAAGCATGTGGTTTCCGCATATTCAAACCCCAAATTGGAAGACAATTTCGCCATGCTGCTGTCATTTTTACTATAATGGTAATAGTCCATGCACAACCCAAACCCAAATTCAGTCCATTAAAAAGCTTCGGAAAACTCGCTGTGCGAGTTTATTCGAAGTCGACGAACTCTTTATTTGAGTAGATTATGTCTTTCGCCTACATTTGGGAATTTATTAGCACTGCTATTCGATTGCAATCCCGACATTCTTCGCGAATTTTTACGACACTGCCACCTGAATTTGCGAGACAGTGCTGTTGGAGGAGAAAAAGAAGAGACTTGGAAGTTTGTATCATTTCCTTGTAATTCATTAGCGTCAGCGCAACTTGTCGTGACGCCCGCGGCAACGCCGATATTGGCGACGTAATAAAGAGATTCCTGTCATAATGATGTTTAATAACATGACATTTCCATTATTAATTGCTGGTATGAAACCTAATAAGAAAAATAATGATACCAGCGAAATCGTCCGCGCTGAGAATTATAGAACGTGGAAGGCCCTAATTAAAAACTCCTAAGGCGATCGCTCCAAAACAAAAAAGTCGTTTCCAAAGTCGATATTCTCACAGAATCGCCCATTCGCGAAGTAATTACACCGAAAATCAATTTATTTTAATATTGACAAACTATAAATAACAACTACCTCGCCGAGAACGGAATTAAACCCCCGGAATGGATTTTCTTAAAAAAAGATGAAAACGCCTCGACCATAACATGAATTTATCGGCTTGACTTCATCACCTTCGATGCAATAGAGGGTTGTGAAGAATGGGATGGAGGAGCAAAAAGGCCGAGTCGGGGTCAAACAAACAGATTGGGATCACCAGAAATGAATAAAGCGTCGAGGATGTTTTATTTTCGAATGACCCGTTTAAAATATCTGTGTCAGTAACTTTGAACTCAATGAAAAATCTTCGTAATAAAGTTCCAGGACTCGCTGAATTTGATTAGTTTTATTAAAACAGCTTTTGAAGTTTTTTTACAAGAAATAATACATCAATTTGGAGCACCCACTTTTTGCAAAAGAAAGTAAATTGCTTGGGAAAGTCAAGGTTGGGGATTTAAATGGACTGTTATATTATTCTCCACCAATCTTGGAAATTTATGGCTAGTTGAGACGTGAACATTTTACAAAAACTTCAATCGTAAACCGCGAAAGATACGTAAAAATAAATCTTATCCACATAAAAAATAATATCATACTTTGCTAAACAAGTCTGGAAGCTTTTTTAACTTCATTTTACTAAATATTTAAAAAATGTGTTACCCTGACTATAAAGCAAGTCTCGTCGATATGAGGTGTTATTACACTTTGTTTTTTGCTTTTTACAGTAAGTATTGATGAATTTTTAAATTACTTTAATCAAAATTGGAATAACCTTTGACCTGTGCAAAAGTTTATTACAATTGCTAAGCACAAACTATCTAATCTATCCACCTATTCCACTTTTGTATTGAAAACTTTAAAATTATCGATCCTATTAAAAGTTTAATGTTATTACAAGCAAAATGAAAAATACAAAGCAATATTCGCTGACAATGTTGCAAACAATACATCATTAGAGATAGTGAAATAAATAAAACAATGAAAATCATTTTACACGTAACACCAAACCTTTATTTAAACAAACGACTCATGTTCCGGTTCTGTTAATATTTAACCAAGCATGGATTTTTTTTCGTGTGGTCGTATGACTATTTTTTAAAATGTAATACCGAACAGCATAGCTAGGCTCAACATGAAAAATGTAAAATCAGCGTACATGAAAAATAAAATTATGAGAGTACATTTCATTTCTCAAATTGTTATTTACTCTCGAAATAGCAAACTTTATCAGAGTTTATCTAGCGGTACTCTAGAGTAAATTA
This sequence comes from Tribolium freemani, assembly GCA_939628115.1. NCBI lineage: Eukaryota > Metazoa > Arthropoda > Insecta > Coleoptera > Tenebrionidae > Tribolium > Tribolium freemani. The sequence continues at coordinate 7,778,034 of OW626785.1, read as the reverse complement.
ATATAAAAACTTAAAATATTAAACAAATAATTGCAGTTTTTACTTATTTTTACACTTTTTGTAATGTATTTTTATTGACATATTACGTTTGGGCCACAATTTGTAAATACAAAACACAGTGTAGGCTTATTGATTTTTTAACTATTTACGAGTAGGTTTATGGATTTTCACCGAACAAGCAGACAATTTCCGGTGCAAGTTTAAATACGAATTTATATTTCATAAGAGTAGTCATTCTACAAAAATATATTTATAAGGAAAAGAAAACATTATGTTAATCTGGTTACCTTTTCAAAACACCATATAACTTCAAAACTGCTGAAAAAAAGCTATTTAAAGTAACAAAAACTGCAAACTTTTAAAATATTTATTAGTAAAGTTTTTTATCTCTTGGTTTTAAATGGACATTTCAGTGTTATCTATAGACGCAATGAATGGTGATAACTTGAGTAAGGTAAGAATTTTTCTTCTTGATTTCGTTTTAAGAGTAAGATTAAGCCATTGTTTAAAACTTGGGCCAAACTTAATCTTCAGGCGTCTGAAAAAGTGCGTTTTTCTCGTTTCATGAAACTAATATCGATGTCATTCCAAACCGTCCATCACAATGAGTTCTGTTAAACATAATGAGAATTCGCATCGATCAAGGTTTAAAAACTTGTGTCAGTAATCAATCAAGCGAGGACGATGTCATCATGGGGGTAGTTATAATGGCATTTCCATCAGTTTATTTGGAAGATAAAGTATATATAAACAACGTCTGTTCTCGACAAGAGGACTGATGATTGTGAGATTAACGAGATTATTTATTTAGTTATGATCCATTACTGGACCATCTTCGCTGGAATAACAGACCCTCGCACATTATGCAAATTCTCGATAATAACGTTTAGACTTTACACCTGGCCGTTTAAAAGAACGTCATCACAAATTCGTTTATCAAATATGGTAAATTTGCCCTTTGCCGTGTAAAAGCATTTGAATACGCTTTTCAAAAGACTCGTAAATAAATTTGTATGCATAATTTATAGTTGATGGCATGCCGTCTTGCATATTTACACCGGATTTTAAGATCAAACCGCTTTTTTAGGGGTGCTTGCACAAGACGGCAGGTATGAATATTTAACGGAAATTATACAGAACATACACAAACATTGCCCCATTATGCAAATCAAGATATAAAATGTAAGGTCCTTCTGATGACATTTCTTACACACATACTTATCAGAAGCAGCTGCGACACGTGACACCAATAATTATTAGTGCTGCGCTTATTTGTGCCAAATTGAATGTAAACACCTTCCTGCAAATAGATGCACATTGATAATATTGTGCATGTCGGTGCAATGATTTTGCAGCCACTGAAATGAAAAGCTAAGTAATAAAATTATGTAGACAAAATTTAATTTTACCAATTACTGTTTTTACCTCTATTTATCATTCGACAAGAGATTTTATTTAATTAATTTATTTAAATTTTTTGTGCCTTCAATACAAGAACGATTCTTGTTAAAAAATAAGTAAAATTTAGTCAAAAAGTATAGAATGATAAATCAGAAGAATAACGTGATTGTGGACACACCGTTATTTTTTATCAGACACAAATTGACGAATAAAAAACGATGTGTAGCAAGATTAGGAAGCTAAACATTTAGGTGGTTTCAGAAACCGAGCCTAGGGGGTCTAACTAGAAACCATAAGCCATTTTCCTTGAAGATACTAGACGTATTAATTAAGTACAACAAAGTCTAGCCTCTAGCGCATCTAAATAAACAATATATTATTGACCTAATACTAATACGCAGGTTTTAGAATTTTAACAATGCATGATAAATAACATATGTCTCAAGTCTTTTGGTCCAAGCAAATATAAGTTAATAGCGTAAACGATACGCTACAATTTTATGCCTTAATTATCTGTAGCCTTAATATACTAAAAAAAAACATCTTCAAGTTATTCTCATGTTTTCTACATCTTTAATTCTTATAATGATAACTGCTAGAATAGAATTATTCAAAAGTTGATAGGTTTTGAGTAATTAACTAATTAACATTTTAATATTGAAAATCTCAAAGTTGGAATGGCGGGATTTGTGGAAGTTGGTGATCAGGTGTGAATTCCTTGACAATAGGAAAATGTCAGTAATAATATTTACGACGTCACCAGGATAAAGCGGTCGTCGGCTTTGTTTCCATTGCAAACCTTTTTATAATGTTAAAGACTTATCAGCAATTACCACAATCCTGGCTATAAATTATTCGAACTTATCCTTATCCATATGAAAAAGTTAATTACACAAAACCTACCAATTTTTGCTTAATCATATTTTAGCAGTTACCGCTATAAAAATTCAAGAAATTTTATCATGTAGAAAACATGTCAATAACTTAATTTTTTTTTATTGGTTTTTAACTGTTAAGTTTCTAATATATCCTATTTCATTTCATAGTAGAATTTTTTGACAGCGCATTTGAATTTTTTGGAGTGAAATAAAACACAAATGGAGAGTTACTGTATAAGAAATGAACTCTGTGTTCAGCTAAATTACAGCGACAAATTTTGAGCCAAAAAAACCCACCAGAAACTCCAAAAATGCAAATGCGTTCTTGCAAAATTCTACAATGAACTGAAATGGGATATATGTTCCGTAAAATGCAAGTTTTGTGCTCAGTTTTGTGAATGATTGGAGTTTTAACTGTAGCAGCTCACAAACTGTCTGATAGAATTTCTAAAATTAGTGAAAATTTATAACAATTAGTAACTTTCTGAAGGTGCGATAACGAGTGAAGTTTTGAACCCTATTGTCCAACTGAAATCGCAGAGACTTGACAAGTTGTGCAACAAGTACCGAGGTGTGACCATTTTGCAACAGGACATAAAGTTTTATCTCGCTGCACCTAAAATGAGCGGAAGTTAAGGTGTAATATTTTAGCGTTTTGTCCAATTAACGTTTCCTCATGTCGCGATATTTAACTTTTGTGGCGGTGGGAGACCATCTGAGCAACAAGACCGAGCTTTTGCTCAAATACACCGGAATTCACGACTTGGGTGTAGCAAGGTATTCGCTTTTTGTGACGTTCTAGCGTCTCATCTAATTTAACTTAGGTTTGAAAACAACGTCCAAAGCATTATAGTGGATCGAATGCGCTGGATGGTGCATTTCGTCGATACTGAATGTGACGACGACTACGAAATTTTGCGAAGACAAGCTTATGATGAGGTACGAATTGAGAAAAAGTCCTGATGATGAATCGATGACTTTCAGGCTGATTGTATTCTGCTGTGTTACTCGGTTAAAGTGAAATCGAGTTTTAAGAACGTGTATAAGAAGTGGTGTTTGGAAATTCGTAAATGTGCCCCTCTTGTCCCTGTCATCTTGATAGGTATCCCAAGTTCTTTAATAACGCCAAGTTAAACAAAAAGTAAACTAATTGTGTTTGTTGCAGGTACCGATATTGAAGCTCGCGACAACAATAATGGCACAGTATCGACAGAACAAGGAGAAAATTTAAAATTACTTATTGGAGCTTTTGCCTTTGTGGAATGCTCAATTGAACATTTCCTCGGTATTGACGACATTTTTATCGAGGCCGTGCGGAGCACCTATCACCGAAAGAAATTCTGAAACACTTTCGTCACTTCATTTCCTTACCTCACCGCTATTCTTTTTTTTAATCAGTTCAAATGTTAAATTTGCTGTCAGCGTCTCAATGGAGGAGGATAAGTTAATAAAAATCTGTCAGATAAATAACAAAAATCTTTTTTCTACCTTGCTGTAACAAAGGCTCCACGTAATAGATTTTTTATAAAAGGTGTACGCATCGAATTACGTTACGTGCCTTAAGGCCGTCCGCCCTTATTGAATAAATACCGGTGGATTACAAAATTTTGAAGCTTTATTTCACGCAGTTGTGTTAAAATAACTCAGTTAGATCATTTACTGTGACAGATGGTCCCTGAGCTGTCGGAAATCCCACAGCGTTGTGCCCTTGTTAAGGAAGATGTTAAAATTCTAGACTTGCACTGCCGAGGATGGAAACCGTAATTATCAATATTAACACGACTAAGAGCATGAACGTTATTAGGGGAACCACCGGCAACAGTTTTGGGCTGTTGGTCACGAACCGTCCCGTTTTTCTTTATAGTTAACTCAATTCTTTCATCTTTTCTTCTTTTAATTTTCACTTAGTACCTATTTAAAAAAAAACTTTTACTCAAATTAAGTAAATATACAGGCTGTCCCAACGATCCGAAAAAGTTGAATAACTTTTTTATTATTAGAGGCAGTGATTTTTTCTTTTTTCTGCGTTTTTGCTACACATTTTAAAAATATTGCGGTATGTATACAGGATGTCCCAATATTAAAAAAACACTAAAGTTATGTTTTTTTAATGGTATCTACTCAGTTTGATTTGATTTTTGGATTCTACGCGAAATTACGAACTACTTTTATTGAAGTCGTATTCACTTATCTCTTATCAATTTTGTTTTATGGCGCTTTTTTTGATAGAATTTCGAAATGTAGGGGTCTGTCCAAAAATTTGTATCTTCCAAATCTTTGACCACAAGTTAAAGTAATTAACGCCGTTTAATTCCTGAATGTTTGCTGCATTTTTAAAGTGTTTACTCAACAACCTGCTGAGTCGCATGTGCCTACTACGATTTTTTAAACATGACAAAATAAAAATGTCAAAAACTCATTTTTTTCAAACGGCATCCGCTATTTATTATTGGTTAAAAGCTTTTTTGACAAGCTTTCCATCGATATAAGGTTTGTATAGTCTAACTAAAATTCCAAGTTGCTATTTTAAAAAAACGAGATTTCGAGAAACTTTTCTCTTTTGGACAATAAAAATCAAGTAGGCCTTATGTATAAAAAAATTTATCACAGAAAATAAATAAAATTATGAAATTGGAAATTCTTTTTGCAAGAAAATGTACAATTGAGTTACAAAGAAAATGAGGCAAAAACTAACATTTTGCAAAGTACTCGTAGTATTAACCTAATTAAGTAGAAAAATTAAATACATTATCAAATAAAAAATCAAAAAACTAAAGCTATTTTACAATTTTCTTTATAACAGATGCTCAAAAATATTCAAATTTTCTTCAATACAAACGTGCAGTCTTCGTCTAGAAGATAGTCTAACACGACTTAGCATATCTGCATTTATTAAACTAAATGCATCTCGTATTCGTAAGTTTATAGACCTTTTCTTTAACAAATCCCCAAAGGAAGAAATAAATCGGAGTAAGGTCGGGGGAACGAGCAGGCCAATTGATTGCTACTCCTCTGCCTATCCAACGATTTGGGAAGGTTTCATTTAAAAATTGACAAACTACTCGATGGTAATGAACAGGAGCTCCATCCTGCTACAGCCACATGGTCATTCGCGTATACAAGTCCACATTTTCCATCAGAATTGGAAGATCATTTTGAAGAAACTCTCGATATCTCACACCATTCAGAACATCATCAAAAAAAGAATGGACCGATCACTTGGTCCCCAACAATGCCGCCCCAAAATGACCATCTATTTTAATGATCAATTGTCTGCATCCAATGACGGTTTTCAGTCGCATAATAATGCATATTGTGTCGATTTACAGACCCGTTACTCTTAAATGTTGCTTCATCACTAAATAAAATTTTGTGGATAAAGTTCCAGTCGTTATTAAGCAAATTATCCATTGTTTCACAAAAATTTATTCGATTCTGAAAATCTTGAAAATTTTGAAAAAGTTCTTGATGTCGCTCAAGGTGGTATGGATGAAACTTGTGTTTTAAGGTAATTCGATTAATACTGGTTCGCGATATGTCAGTTTGTGCTTTAATTTTTCTGCAACTCAATTCTGGATTTTCTTGTAACATTAAAAGAGCTTCCAACAGTTCCAACTTCAGGTTTTCGTCTATTCTTCGTGCTAATACTTCTTTTTTGTTGTAGTACGTAACGCTTCCCGTAGCTTCAAATCTATCCTTCAATTTTTTAAATGCAGCACTTTGCGGCAATCTTGCACCTGTGTATTTTTGGTTGTATTAGATTCTTTTAGCCAATAAAAAAAACATTACGATCCGCTTCACCAAGACTGTATACCATGTTAATAAATTCTTGACGGGTAAAATTCATTTTGAGACTTGTAATCTTTACAATACGATTGACAGATTGTAACAATAACAGAAGCCCACTCGATTTTTATTGTCCAAAACAGAAAAGTTTCTCGAAATTTAGTTATTTTAAGATAGCAACTTCAAATGTTACTTCAGACTATACGAACCTTATATCGATGGAAAGCTTGTCAAAAAAGCTTTAGAGCAGTACAATAATAAATAGGGGATGCCATTTGAAAAAAAATGAATTTTTGACATTTTTAATTTGCCATGTTTAAAAAATCGCAGTAGGCACATGCGACTGAGCAGGTTGTTGAGTAAATACTTAAAAGATGCGGCAAACATTCAGGAATTAAACGGCGTTAATTACTTTGACTTGTGGTCAAAGATTTAGAAGATACAAATTTTTGAACAAATCTCTACATTTCGAAACTCTGTCAATAAAAGCGCCATAAATCAAAATTGATAAAAGATAAGTGAAAACGACCTCTATAAAAGTAGTTCGTAATTTAACGTAGAATCCAAAAATCAAATCAAACTGAGTAGATTCCATTTAAAAAAACATAACTTTAGTGTTTTTTTAATATTGGGACACCCTGTATACATACCGCAATATTTTTAAAATGCGCAGCAAAAACGCAGCTATAATCCAGAAAAAAGAAAGTCACTATCTCTAATAATAAAAAAGTTATGGAGCTTTTTCGGATCGTTGAGACGGCCTGTATATATCCAGACCTACATTTTATTATTATAATAAAAACACCTACAAGCAACTTGTTTAATCTCGATTAAACATCTTTTTTTTTCAAATTTAAATTGACCACATAAGGCAATATTCAGGTCAGGAATATTGCCAATGTTGCAAGTTGTGGTCGACGACTTCTGGCGGGATTTCAAAGTTTTATTTCCTGATGTGGAAATTTCTTTATTGCCAAAATTAAGCAATTGATTGGACTGCACTTTGCAGTCGTTGACGTTCGGAGCAACGACTGTCAAAGTGCTGAGTTGCTGACCGCAATCTTTTGTATTTGGAAATTTTATATTAAAATGCAATGTAAATAGTTTTGTACAGATAAGTTTAATTGTAAAATAAAATTAGTTTAGCACCAACCGTGGCTCTACTCATTTCGTCTTTCCCTAAATCGTGACGTGAAGTCACAACTCACAGATTTAGGTACAAATCTGTTCACAACTTTTAAAACTAAATACGTGAACTAAAAGCGTAATTGTTCTCTAATGAAAATAAACATTAAAAGAGTTTAAAAAGAGCAGAGATATTTCAAGTAAAAGCAAATGTAGGAGTAGTGAAAATATTAATTTTATTTAGGTATGTATTTCCTGGATCTTTTTGGATTTTTTGTTAAAAATATAAAAAGAAGGTAAAATGTTTTCACTGAAACGTATTTGTATTTAAATTAAACAGACTAGAGTTTCGTGGTTCAGAGCTAAACATTTAATTTGATCAAGAGAGTGATGAGATTGACTGATTCGTAATAAAGCATACCAGAAAAATTGTTACTCGAACCTCACCTCAACTCCTCAATTTACGTCATTATCGATAGATGTGATTTAAGACTTTTTGATTCGGTACAAAACAACTCTTGTAATAAATCAAGTGAAGCTGGTTCTTTTGAGCGTTTTTATTGTTACAACGAAATTTACTGCTCTTATAAATTGTTTCTGACTACTTTTCTGAAAACAAAAAGTATCTAATTGCCTCCAAAATTAGCATTTGATTGGTTCAAAAATCGCAAATTTGTTCGAGTTTAATTAAATTTCGTTTTTTTGCATTTAGCATGGAAACGTAATGAAATAACTATTCACTTCGTTTTCTTTAAGAAATCGAAGTAAATTGGCTTTTGATTATCGTCAGAGTCAAAAACCTACATGTGGTTTCAATGCTCTTTCCCAATTTAGCTTATATTTACGTGATTCTTTGATATCGTGTCGTTAGAAGGAGAGATCAAAAGTGGCTTTAACAAATCCAATGATAGGTTAGTAACCGAGCTGTATTACATCTCCTTAATTGCACAAAAACATGCTGTTCGGCTAGAATACATGAAAGATTTGTGCTGAATCAAAGCAAAATGTTGAGTTTAACTAAGGGAACAAAGCTTTCAAGAAATCTTTCCAAGTGTGGACTCGTGTTACAAACACCGTATTTCAGCCATTCGTTTCACACAAAGGGAGCTTCAAAAAAGCCCAACAAAGACAATTTCGCAAGTAAAGTTTCAGCAATTGAAGAATAAATTAATGCCCTAGCAAATTTCAAACATTAATTTAATTTATTAGCTCGTTGCAGATGACGTTAACATAGCTGAAGAGCACTTAGTTGGTCCTAACGTCATGACAATAATACAACTTGCGAAAGGAAAAAATTAATTCGGGAGGAAAATCCTCGTATTTCTAACTTTACACTTGTTTGGGGTCCATCATACGTTATCGAGTTTTACGCGTCTGACTTCACTTCTAGGTCAAACGATTTCGGGATCGTAAAAAATATTTGGCACGAAAACGTCTAATTTGGAAGCGATTCTGGTGAGGAAATACTAATTTAAAATGAAACTTTTACGGTCTTTTGAACGCTTTTAAGCACTGTCGTGGACGCAAAGATGAATTCATTAATCATGTAATGTATTGCGAAAACGGAATCCACTTTAAAGATGTTACTTGAGTTCAGTGTTGCATTATTGATGGAGTCTCCGGGCTGGAAAAATTCTTAAAAAGTCGCTGCCTCTATTAAAATCATCTCGAATCTAACCGCGTCTGTCGATAGAATGTTTTTAATGGAAAAGTTTGCCTGAAAGCTTTGTTTTCCAAAAAAATATACAAATGCCGCTTAATTTTGCTTGTAATTCCGATCATCGACAAAATACTAGGGATGTAGAATTTACGAAAATAACGAAGCTTCGTTTTTCATTTTGATTGATTATGCTCTGATGTACAAGATCGATTCCGAAGATGCAAATTTTTGTGTCGGGGATGGCACAAAATACACTTTATCATAATGGCGGCATTAATAAATCTTACTTCCATTATCGTATCACAAACACAATATGTCATCGACAAGAAACCAGGCATTAATTTAAATAAAAACACAGCAAAGATTAACAACATGTAAATGCCCAAAATCAAGTACAGTGGAATAATGAATCCACTTTCTATAGCGTCTGCTGTACGTATTCCAAAATCCAATAGTTACAAAGCAAGAGAAAAAAAATACGTATTTTTGGGACATGAGGTGACAATAGATGACCATACCTACCATATTCTTAAAAACGAGTATATAGATCACGGTCAAGAAAAAGTTTCTTTAATTATTCATCAAGTAATGGAGTTCGAAGTTAAGTTTGAGTCAACACAGTTGAAAGAAGCATTTTATGCACAAATGTAGGTATGTAAAAGTAAACAACTTACTTTTAATTTTGCATCTTTTTTGTTACAGCTCATCCACATGGACACCTAGTCCAGAAAAAGAAACTTATAAGCAAGTGACGATGTAAATAAATAATTAATAAACTCTTTTTCTATGTTAATAAATAAATTGATTAATTAATGCTGTAGTTATTTGTCTGTTTTGAGTAGTTGAAAACAAAAGATAAGGTGATAAAAAACGCAACTGATTTTTCCTTGTAAGTCGTATTCAATAATAATAAAAAAGAATTGTTATAATAATAATAATAATAATAATAATAATAATAATAATAATAATAATAATAGATTTATTGCCATCAATAAATAATACATGGCGCGTCATATAATTATGTACATGTAAGTGTATATGGGACAATACATACATTTATTTTAAATCTGGAGGGTTATCCAGGAACTCTTGGATAGAATAATAACTCATTTCTAATAGTGCGTCCTTTACCTTCTTCTCAAACAGAGCCGGAGCTAGTCTCTTCATCGGGTCCTGAAGCTTGTTATAAAGCTTCGGGCCCCAATGGTCAATGCTGTGCTGTGACACTTTAAGCCGATGGTACGGTGTTGAGAGCGCGTCAGCGTGTCTTGTGTTATGCTCGTGATATGAGCCATTCTTGATGAACTCGTGGAGGTGGTTGTGGACGTACCTCAGACAGCTCAATATGTACGCGGAAGGGATGGTAAGAATTTGTTGTTGTTTGAAGGCTGGGCGGCAGCTTTCCCGATAGTTCATTTGGCACAGGATTCTGATTGCTTTCTTTTGCAGGACGAAGATCTTGTCAGCATCTGATGAAGTACCCCATAGAAGTATACCATAGGTGGCTTTGCTGTGGAAGTTAGCAAAGTATGTCACCCTTGCAGCTTGGGGAGTTGAGATATTCTTGATTCTTCTGATACTGAATAAAGCTGATGCTAGGTTTTTTCAGGTTTCCTGAATGTGGTCCTTCCAAGATGCTTTGCTATTTAGGTAAAATCCCAAGAATTTTACCGATGTGACGTTGGTGGGTTTTGAAGATATAAATAGTTCCTGAGTCTTGTCTCCATTGAGTTTCAGTTTATTTGCTGTGAACCATTCATTGGCATCTTCAAGGATTTTTCTCATTTTTGGTTTTAGCGTATCCTCTGTTTCTTCTTTGATGCAGAAGGAAGTGTCGTCCGCATATAGACACTGTCCATCCACTCTCATATTGATAGGCAAGTCATTTACATAGATTATAAATAGCAGTGGACCGAGGATTGATCCCTGGGGCACTCCACACCTTGTTGGCAGAGGCTTTGACCATTTTTCATTCCATTTTACTATCTGGGTTCTATTTTCAAGGTAGGACTTAAAAATTTCTTGCGTGATCCCTCGTATCCCATAGTGTTGTAATTTTTGTAGAATCAACTTGTGTGGCAGGGTGTCAAACGCTTTGCTTAGATCGCACATCGCTACTTCTACCATTTCTCGGTTATCTAGGGCTCTTGTTATTTTCTTGTATAGATCCAATGCTGCAGTAATGGTTGATCTACCACTTCTATAGCCATGTTGTGACTCTTATTGAGGAACTTGAAGAAATTAACAGGAAGGAATTGAAACAGCTTTAACAAATACAGTTTTTATATCAATTTTACAAACAAGATGTTTTACCCTGTCGGAAAAATCTATCAATTTTCGTTTAAACCTTTTTTCCTTTTCCTTAAATTTTCCCCTACAATTTCGTATAAATCATATACAAACCCTATTTTTACGGTATTTTTGAGTCCATACTCACATAAATAATACAGTTTTGTTTAGAAAACTCATAAATAAATGCTACAGTGCAGCAAAATTTTTCTTTTACCGCTCATTTCGTTTTTGAAGCATTTTTGGAATTGTGGCTCCATCTACACATCCCAAAAATAACTACAGTTAACAACAAAATATTATTGCTTTCTTAAAACCAGGCCAAGTTTTGATATTTAAACACTGTTGTAAAAATGTGATATATTCTTAGAATAATATAAAGCAAAAAAAGAGATTTCACAGATTGAGTAACTGATTTAACCTCACATGTCACAATGACAGTTCCTGTCAGCGAAGCATAAGGTTATGTTGTGGCCCCAAAATGAACCACAAAGACATTTTTAACATTGTGACTCTAATCGCCAACGACAAATACAGCCGATTTGCGGCCCTTACTATAACAATATTCTCAGCGTTCGTTACAATATTTGTTAGGTTAGAATTGCATACTTTTGTTTCACTTATTTATTTAACCACTTTTTTAGTTCCTTAGCCGGTGTTATTATTTACGGAGGTTACATATTAGGATGTTTAGTGTCTTGGTGTTTTTTAAAATACCAGAACATAGCTTCAGCTTATCTTTCGGGTTTGGTCAGTTTTTGTTACGGGAGTCATTCCTCTAGAAAGAAACTGAAGCAGTCATGCAGCATTTGTGACGACTTATCGTGTAAGAGACACCAGCAGAATAAAGCGGTAGCGCCGTGGAAGGATTTGTACATTCCCAAAGAACTTAATTGTGTGATTGAAAACGTAAGTTTGTTTCTATTAAGAAATTGTGATGATGTAACGTGGTACGTTTATAGTTTTATAATAAAATATTGGAGTCGTTTATAATATCGTGGTACGGGCAATTTACCTCAGACGTCGACTTTTTAAATGAACTGCGTTATTGTTTACAATACGCTAGTGCAGCTGTTATTAACCAGTTCCTAAACCTAGACCATGCAAATGTAATATCCAGAAAATTACTCCCCTGTGTAGTCAAACATATTGATGATTACATGTACATGCAACAGATCATTAAATTGAAAAAGACACGACTAAACGATGTCATTGTTGAATATTTGGGCTCGAGACTTCATGCAGCTACAGTGAACAGAAAATGTGAACTAAAATACCTCCAACATTTATCATCCTCTGTAATGCCTCATATTTTACCCGACAAGTATTTAAAATGCCAGAATTACGTAGTTTTAATTCGTGAAATATTAGCAGGGTGGGTTTTGTTACCCTTAATGGATGTCCTCGCTGACCCAAACATAATAAATTCCCTCGTAATACTCGCAGCGACATATCGGTCAAATCAAACAAGACACAAACAAACCTCGGAAAAAGTGATATTTTTGGAGAACTTTATCGCAAATAACCAGCAGAAATCGTCATTTGCGACTGACTTAAACACAATAAAAGGAAACACAGAGTTGTTATATGCCTTTATGCAGTTTTTGAAACGGGAGGAACATGTCCATCTGTTGCAATTTTGTTTGGACGTTGATGAATTTAACAATAAGTTGCTCACTCCGGATCTGACGAAAAAACAACTTGAAGAGCTACATTCTGAAGCCTTGACGCTGTACAAAGAGTATTTGAACAAAAATACTATCAACTTTATTGGCTGTTCTGATGAAATTATTGACAATTATTATTCGCTTCTCAAAGATGGGGTGTACAATGTGGCTAAATTAAGAACCTCCAAACCTTTATATCAGGCCTATGAACACACATTCAATGTCCTGGAAAAAGTTTGGTTGCCGTCGTTTTTTCACAGTAATGAGGTGAGAAAATATCCGTTTTTATTTTGCCTTTAATAACGGGTGGGCTTTTTGTGTTTACTTGGGGATATCAAATACTAAGATGCGATACGACGTACAAATAAATCATCGTTTGTTCCATTTAATTTAAGAACAATGAAATAAAAAAATGGCAAATAAAAAATTACAGATAGGTAGGTAGAAGAGCATTATTAAATTCTCAATAGTGAGAGATAAAGGTAATGCAATTTTTTTATCGAAAACTATTAATAAATTTATTAAAAGAATTACAAAAAATTACAAAACAACACATAATAAATCAGTAAACATTTTGAATTTACGTACAAAACACTTAGAACGGTTGCACAATTAAAATACTTTGCCCAAAAGTTTTTATCGATAAATTACTACTAGTTTTTTTCAAAACGCTGTTTAAAGATACAAAAAAGTGTAAAGAAGTCAAGAGTGCCTGAGACAATATTAGATTTAAATTATCTTAAAGTGTTGCTCTGGCACTCAAATACCTTTTTTTGTAAAAAAACATTATTCTCTACACCTTTATTTGTTATATTCTTCTTATATTTTTAACTGTATTTGGACCGTTTTGAAAAAAATGGAACGCAAATTATAATTTTTTTTTTCTTCATCTTTGCGTGAAAGTTTTAGTCGTCAGAAATTTGTGCTCAACATTCCTGTCTTTCTTCTAAGCAATAAGTAAACTCATTTTTACTCCACCGCATTACGTTTTTGGGTGATTTTGTATCTCGTTTCGCCTCCTTGTATTTAGTTCTCCGTACTTCCAATACTAATAACAATTTGTTATTTTTGTACAGTTTTATAGTTACATCTGCGGTGCCAAAGTGACAGCTGCTTACAATAAGGGGGTTGCCACAAGGTGAGTTTTATTATTCATTTACACAATTTATAACTTCTTTACTAAAACTTTATATATTCGGTTTTGATCAAATCTAACAGATCTCTAGTTAACTTTGGCTCACCCTTAAAGTCTCGGTGAGTTTTGGTGTTTGTGTTTGTTTTAAATTTCGGCTTTATTGTGATTATTTGTTTGGTTCAGGAGGAAATACTACGAAACACCAAGTCAAGGCACTGTTGCTAAAATCAGTAGTGGTATTGGTAAATTAAGAGGGGCTTTAAAGGTAGCTCAACCGATAGATGGTGCCATACATCCTCCTGAAGCCCAAGGGATTGAAAATGGGGCTGTGGAGGATATTATTATTTCAGAATGCGGAAATATTTTTCGAGATTTGAGTTCGTGGAGAGTCTCGATTTTGTCATACCAGGTTCCAGTTGCAATTGTCATTTTTATCACTAATTGATTAGTTGCATTATAGACAAATAACAAAGTTGTAAGTTTTTGTATAAATGTGCAAAGACTGGACGTTGTTGAGGATGTTACTAAACGACATTGGATTGTTTTAAGAAAAGATCAGGACTTTTACACGCTTAAAGCAAAACTTGTTGAATTTCACGGAGAGAATGAAATTTCGGATACTCCACTTCCTTCTAGAAAGTATACAGTTAATTAATTTGTTTATTTGGTGTAAACAAATTATGTCATAGGGCTGGCAGTTCTATCGAACTCCGAATGAAAAAATATGAAGAGTTTCTCACCAAACTTCTCCAGAAACCTTTACTAAGGGGTAGCGATTTGTTATTTTCGTTTCTAACGGCAGAAGAAGACTTTACAGTTTTGATAGCAACAAGCACGCAAAATGCGCAAGATTTTGGCAACATATACCAATCAGTTGCTCATAAGCTAAGGAAAGAAAAGGGGCAACATTTAGATCCTTTCATGGGCACGTTTTTACTGTCAACGGGAAAAACAAAATCTGGGTAAGTTAATTGAATTTCCTCGACTTTGAAAGTAGTAGTTACAAAATTATGAATTCCTTTGATGAGCTATTTTTAGAAAATTTGAATGGGCCGAAATTGGTGATGAAGTGAGTACCAAAATTATTGAAAAAGCGACACCCATGCCCAAAACCTTTAGAAATCACGTTTTTAATGACAATTTCGGCACCACTTTCAAAGATCTCAAAGAGTCTTGTAATACTTCGTTTAATCCGATTGGAATGATCCAGTGTATTTTCTATTTGTGTAAGTTTTCTATTTGTGTATATTTTTCCATCGTTGTTGTATTTGTTAATTGCAGTAAAGTATGTTTTTAAATTGCCACATTATTTATTAAGATTATATGCCGCCATATGTAGCGTAGCACAAGAAGCGGTTGAGGCATTTTCCAGTGTTTATATTGAACGAAGATTGAAACATAGTTTGTCTCCCTCAAACTTGACATATTTGATACAACTATTGGAAGGTGTGTTTTTGGAACATTACAGTTTTAAAGTAAAGTAATATTATTTTTCAGATGTAATTTTTAATTCTCGAACTTCACCCACGAAAGAAGAATTACTTGAAAGGCGGAACCGAGCTTTTGCACTCTTAAATAATGCCATACCGTCATATTTAGAGTGTATCGTTGGCAAGGATGTCAATGAAGGCTTGAAAATGTTGCTTGAAATTTTGCAACATCCACATTACAACAAACATCTTGCGTATAATCTTTTGGATTTGATATTGTGTGAAATGTATCCCAGTCTGCAAAATACTGGAACACAGTAATTTTTAATTTGTTTTCTTATGTTATATGATATGTGATTATTTCTGTGATTAAATTTTTAAAACAAGGCTGGGCTTTTATTTACACTTAGCAAAAAAGAAACAAGACAATCAATACAAATAAAACAGGAAAAATATATTTACTTACCAATATTTCTGAGAACAGAATTGGAAAATAATTTTTGGGGACCTGGTCTGTGACTTGGTTATGTGGGTTTCCCCCTTGTGGATGTGTCTAAGGTTACATTTAGACCAAGCGTTTGGAATGTCACGCTGGAATCCGTTGTCGTGAAATACGTTAGACATTTAAATTAATTGTACTAAACAACCGTACAAACTGAAATAATTTTTGATTAAAGCAATTTAGATTTGTTCTCATTATGAGGATTTAGAGTGCACGGGTTTGGAGGCGCATACGTCGTGAGACGTAGTGAAAATGGCCACCGTTTTTTAGAACTGTCAAAGTGTCAAAATACTCTCATTAATTTTAGTGTTTAGTTTAACAAAATCGTTTTAATAATGCCAGTTTGTTCAAAATCTCATTATTTCCTTTTCTAATGTCTACAAGACATGCTAAAAGTTGGTTGCAAAAACGAAAATCGAATATTAAAACCATCGTACGGAAATGAATCAAATGAAGTGACCAGTTTGATAATTGATAATAAGGAAAGTAACAGTTTAATTTTATCAAACGACGATGTAGCGAACAAAGCATTGGAAGACGGACCATCGATGGGTCACAAAGGCCATTATAAACGGGTTTTGCTAAAAAACAACGTAACTCAGGATTTGAGGACTCAAAGTCTGCCCAACTGCTTAGTAGATGACAAAGAGAAATCACAAGATGATGTAGATACTGTTGACAGTTGTGATATTCACAATAAATTGTTGGTAGAAGGTGGTAGTCCTCCGCAATCGCCGTGGTTTAAAACATGGCCTGAAAGATGTGACAAAGTCAAAAGCAATGAAAGCGCTACTCATACTTCACAGAATACTCAAATAAAATTGCGAAATTGTGATATTGTAGAAAATGGTAATGTAAAAAATAAAGTATCGTTAAGTGAAGCATTGCAGAACATATCATTAGCATATAGTCCTGTAACAAAACAGTTACACTTAGTAGAAACAAACAATGAGGACAAAAATTGTAATGTGACTGTAGACAACACCAGTGATAAATTTACAGAAAATGTATCTACAGAGAAGAGAGGCCACAAAAGGAACCAAGCTGGCTCTTTCTCTAGTACAGTTTCTAGTTTAAGTGAGCCATCTCCATCAAGAAGTTTGTTGGAGGCTGATGAAAAATCTTTGACCAGTTTAGATGATAGTGGGGACCAGGCAGGGAAAAAAGGCCTAAGTAATTTTTTTAGCAGGTAAATTTTCTTTAAGAACTTTTCCCACAATGTAATTGATTATTCCAGAAATGTTTTTTCTTCGTGGAAGTCTGGATCTGGAACAAATGCAAGCTCGAGTGTTTGGAAATTGTTCAGCAAAACTGCCAAGAATAGTATTTCAAGTTCGCCACGTCACGGTGTGGCGAGTTCAACAGCACTTATACAACATCCGAGGTATTAAAATTTATAACATCAATGAATATCTTTCACTTCTATCAAAGATTTTCTTTCCAACTGTGCGAATAAAGAACTTGGATATTTAAAATTGATAATGTTTTCTAAGGTTCTATGACTGATTCCTAGATATTTTTGGGCGCTGATTTGAAAAAATAAGACGGTTTTTTCTTACTTACAAATTTTACTCTAAAGAAAAATAGTGATAACCGTATTCTGTAATGAAACCGTTAAAATTTAAATGTCGTTAATCGTTGTTGCTATAGCAATAACCATGGCCTCCTTGATGTGTGGAGACAACTTCGTTGTTCAGACATGGCGTGTCGTTAAGCTTCAGCGCACCCACAGCTGCCTTGATTAGTGAAGGAAGTTTCCCTTCACACGGCTGGTCGCATTGAACAAAAAAAGTGTTTCTGACAGCTTACTTTATTGTAGCGCCATCTATTAGTTGCTTCTGAAAACTTCTCTTGGTGTCAAACGCGACAATCGTCATATTATTTGCAAATTTAAGTTTTCAACCTCTTTTGCGTAAGATTTATACAAAATACTACTAACAGGACGGCAAGACAAAGCTTCGTTTCATTCCTTTTTGCACAAGTATTAATCTAAATTTAAAATGCAATGAATTTGGACACGAATGTGTAAATTTCGTACAGCTGTTTGCAAATGCGTTCTAACACTCTTTTGATAATTTCCGTGTGTATTAAAATGTGTTGCAACCAGAGAGCAAGCAACTTTAGGCGCTCTTATGTTCCTTATTCCATTTTCAAGATGTTCGCTTATCTCCAAAATTAAAGTGTGCACTAAGGCTCTTGGAAACCTACAGAGACGTCGAAAGTCTTCTTCTAGAGGGGTAGAAGGATCATTGGTATCTCCTAATTGTTTAACGGTCAGCCAGTACTCACGTCTGAAATCGTTACGTTTGAAACATTGTTTGCAACAATTGGCGTATTTTTAACCGTCCTTCCTCTGGCATCTTCTTATTTTTACACTGTTTAAGTTTATTAAGCGACGTAAAAGTCCTACCGAAATTTGTTGCTTACGAGCTATAGTCTCATAATTTCAAAGTCGTTCTGAAACGATTTCCCAACTTTATACAGAATAAGAATTGTCGCTCAAATGCTATTGTAGCTTGTGAACGATGTAGCCTAGAGTTATAGAATAACCCTGTTCTGTGTTCTGTTAGTCTAGTTCAAATTACTACTGGTATGCTGTTTACCATTCGGCAAAACGTTCAAGTTTGTATCACGCTTTTTACGTTCGTTTTGTGTTTCGCTCTTGGTCACTCACATTGCAACATGTGCTTTTGGTTCCTAACAGCAAAAATACGTGCCAAATGTTCGTAGAATACGTTTTCTGTAACTGTACCGTTAAAACTAATGAGTTTTGCCTTAAACACCTTCTGCACTGACAGCAGTGTGACAGCACTTAACCTTAGAACTGTCAGAATTGTTTTACTTTACCGTAGCTCCCTCTCAGAAACAAAAAAAGGCCAGGGAACTAAGCCATGCGGCCAGCCGTGTGAAGGGAAAGTCCCTTCATTGATCAAGGCAGCTGTGAGCGCACCCTTCAGCGGTTTTTTTTGAAACCGTAGATGGCGCCCTATTTAGCGCACTGACTTTTATCTGACAAATATCATTTATGAGGTTAAATCCGAAATAAATTGAATTTGTCAAGTACAATCAGCGGAAAAGAGGATGAAAAAACGGGCACAATGTTAATGATTAATTCTAAACCCAAAAACCCAAAAAAATTAATAAAGTAGATTTTTTCGGGAGTTTGGTGCTCCATGAGCCAGTGCACGAAACTGGACAGAGGTCCAGGCAGGGACTTTGGAACGGAGTCCAGAGACACTCCAGCAGAGAGTAACGCAGCAGAGGAACGCTGGATCGAGCATTTTTAAAGCATTTCATTTGAAAAACACTACTTTCTTTGTACATTTTACCAAAATTGAATTAACAATAGCAGGTTTTGAAAATACGTGAGTGCAAAATCGTTTGATTTACCTAAACAATGTTATTGCAAATATCTGCTGGTTGGGAAGTTGAAGTTGTACAATGCATGTAACAATACCTTTCAGAAAACTCAAGTAATGTCTAAAAAATCACAGGTTGGTAACGCATTCTACCTAAACTATTGGCAAAATCATAGGGTATGCATAATAAATGAAAGGTGCTTTGAAAGGGCGTTTTCTCTACCTGTGTGTATGCGTACTAGTGCCATAGGTTATGCTTAAAATACTTATAAACGATGACGAACCACAAATTCACCCCGAAATAATTCGCAAATCTCCTGAAGCTGAAATCAAACCTGTTTAAGATAATAAATCTCTTTTGTACTATGTGTTTATTAGGACAATAATAAGTAGTAGCAATGGTTGGGCAATGGTCTTTCATCGTACTAATTATCAACTTCACGAATACGTTATTCACAACGTGATGCTCTCAGTCAAAAATCGTAACGATCGTAAAATGATTTCCTGCAAGAGTTGAATTACCCATACGATCATTCAGGGCATAACTTTAGAGTTATCGTCACATTCCCAACGTATTTCACGTATGCACACTTACATCTTTCAAATTCACTAGTCTTTAACCTCACAAATGGTATTTGTTAAATAAACGTCAGTCCGCTAAATGCAGCGCCAGTGGAGAATACAACCATCGCCTACTCCATTATACTCTAAAGAGTAAGCCCTTGCCAATTTGCAAAAAATGTGGGACCGAGAAAGCATGCTGGGAAGCTCTATGGAAGCTCTGATGAAGTGTCGCCATCTCTCGATGGTTTCAAATTTTGTTACCGTAGTAGCGGCACGACCAACTGTATCAATCTCCGCTTGCTTCGCTTCTCTCGCTTCTCTTCGATACGGCCATACCGCTCGGTTACAAAACTGTTCCGATCTAGTAACCGAAATGGCGTTCGGCACGTGCTGCCCCCAAATTATTTGAACTTGTCAAATTTGAAGGTGTCAAATAATTTGAATCAAAACGAGTGTTACCCCACCGTATAATGGGAAAGAAATGTGTGATTTGTGGAAAGGAGGCTTCTTTTCGTTTGTACCGTCGTCTGCGACGATTTGTATGAATTTTATTTTTCAAGAGATGACTAGATGACACTAATGACACGTAACAAGACAAGTAAATTATAACCTCGAAGCACCACTCTGACTTCTGACCTGACGTCTGACATCATTTTAATTCACATACTTGTCACTTGGGTCACAGAGTAAATAGCCAAGGCTATTTACTCTGTGCTTGGGTGCTCTACCTGCCGAACTTTCGTTTCCAAGGTCAAGAATTTGATTTCTTATGGACAAATCGACAAGCGGTATGGCATGGGTATGGCCGTATCGGAGAGAAGCGTAGCAAGCGGAGATTGATACAGTTGGTCGTGGTAGCGGTAAATTTAAATTGATTTAAATAAAAAAAATACTTCAAAAGCTTCAAAATGAATTATTAATATTTTATGTGTGGCAATTCGTGTAAACCCCTATTCCAAATTCTTTGCAAATCATACACTCGTCTGTAATGGATTCAAGCTTTTGAACCTTTTTGAGATAATAAAAATTATAACACTATTAAAGATAACAATTTAATTGCAAACACTACATTACAGATATAACTATAACAGATGCTTTTCGGCAAATCCTTCGTTGTGGCATTGTCAAGGCTTCTAAATCGTCAAATGTTGGGAACATTAGTGATTTTATTAGTTAGGTTTAAATTCCACATTCTACAAAAACATACAACAATGAAGACCTTTTAAGTTTACCACCCCTCATCCAGCTTGAAATTTAAAATTTAAGTATTCGCAGCCCATAACCTGATTCAACAATTTACGCGGCATCTGTTGCCTATCTGGGTGGATATATCGTAAAAAAATTAATGATTGTGACAAATATTTGGCACCATTACTCTCTACAGTTTTACCTTGACTATTTTTACGATTAATTGTTCTGCAGTATGAAGGAGGGCTTACTTATTCAAATGGTACTTTCGTAGACCTTATAAAGCATAATTTATATTAAACAATTTTGAAGACTTCCATATCTGAAATTAAACAACGCTTGTGAAAATTTAACTGTCAATTTATCCACATTTTATAAAACATCAATATTTTAAATATCTTCGCCACAAACAAAAAGTATACAAATTTATAATTAGGACAACTGTGAAATATGTTCTGGTCAACATTTGTTTGGAGACTACAGACTTAATGAACAGGACACTCTTGCAGCATAAACCAGTTCGTAGAAAAGTTTTAAAGCTGTAGCGCAGTTCATGATGAATTATCCAGGTGTTACTTTTATTGTTATTATTTAAGTTCCAGTTATTAAATCTGTGTTTTGAAAGATTCCTTGCCTTTTAACTATTATTTTCATTCTTTCTCTTGAAATCGGCTGCGTACTGTTGCTCTAAGTTGATAAGAACTACAAAGACATTGTAAGTTGGATAGATTTTAGTTACTAGTTTAGATTTACCTACACAGTAAAATTATGACAATTTGTAGTTTGCCTAATCGTTTCGTGTTAATTTACCAGGAATTTAAAGGGCTCCTTTGCAAAAAGAAGTTGTTTTTAACGTTTTTAAACCAACAGTATTGACAGTACGACATGACATTTGACCTCTTAATTTTTCTGAAACCTGTTAGATGGCCCCACTTCATCACTTTTCACTAAATGTCAAGTGGATAACGTTTTTCGGCAAATTGGCAAGGCCTTACTCTAAGAGTATAATGGAGTAGGCGATGATACAACAAAGTTGTCTCCATACATCAAGGAGGCCATGGCAATAACCAATAAAATTCCTAGATTTCTGATTTTAACCAGTGTTAAATTTTAACAGCCCATTAAAAAAGTTATACATATTGTTACATAAAAAGTCAACTTTTTAACACGTTAAGCATTAAATCTTTTATAGCTCTTTCTGTTTTTCGCATTTTCTCCTTAGGTGACTTCTGAAAAATTGGTACCTTAAGGTATTTTTTTACAATTTTTTAATAACTAGTAACTTGTTAATTGTTTCATAAGAAAAAGTATTTTATTGCGAGACAATGTTTGTGCTTTTGTTGTTTGTTGTGTTAAAAAATAAATAATTTTATTAATAGACCGTCCAACTTGCCTGCGAAAACTCAAGAAGAAGAACAGCGACATCGGGAAGAATACAAAGCTATGATTGCTGCTGCCAAGAAAAAAGAAGCTCAAAATACAGCCGCTAGACACAAATTGCAGAAATTACAATTGCAACAAGAAGAACATCAGGCCACTGCTACTAAACATTTCGTCAAACATGTCTTGCCTAACTGGGAACAAATGTATGTCATTCTTTTTTTTAAATAATTTCGTAAAAAATGCTAAAATAAGTAGAAATATCAGTTTTTATTCACAAAATTCTGGTATCTGCAACACCACCTTATCTTCGTGAAAAACTATTATATAGATTAAATAATATCCACAACTCAAATCTAAGACTTCTTAATTTATTGTCCTTACCACATTTTGATTCAGATATGTTTCAACGTTCGTTTACTTATAATGCAATTTCTGTTTATTACAATAAATTAAATGCGCAATTCAAGTCGCTTGCTTTAAACAGTTTTCGCCCAGAAGTTAAAAATGTTTTTTTAGGTAAACAGACAAACAGCACATAAAATATCAATAAAAATGTATTGTTATTTTCCTTTTTTTACTATTATTCACTTTCCTCTTTTTATTTTCGTTTCTTGTTTAGTTTTCATTTGTTTATCACATTTATTCTTTTCTTTTCTATTTAAGAACGATCATAATCATTTTATTCTTATTGTATTTTCTTGTGTATTGGGTTAAGTTGGACTAACTTCGGCTAAACTTCGCCCATAATAATGACTATGTATTAGTATTATTGTTATTATTAAATATGCATTTTAGTGTTAATATTTTAGTAAATGTTTTTCATAAACTATGACGTTTTCTCGGCTAAATCAGTAAATCTCGCTTCACATTAGTAGTATTTTTTTAAACATTCTTTTTTGTCAATACCAATTGAAATGATTTGTGTATCGAAATTTAATGATTCCCATTTTTTTTTTTGATAATTTTGATGTAAGTAGGATTTAACAGCAACATTTCTCTCAAACTTTAATAAACGGTTACACGGTGATTCATTATTTTTTCCAGCATGGATTAAATTTTGTCGGTATATTTAAGAAAACACCTGATTTCGGACGATTCTTTGTTTAAAAACGGCAAAACTCGTTAAAGAAAAAGAAAATAAAACTGGTGCTGAAACTCTTTAAATATCTTAAAAGAGATATTTTAAAAAGACTAATTGTCACTAGAACTTACTTCATTTTATATTTATTGTTTTTTTTTAATTGTGGACCAAAATAACGAACT
This sequence comes from Tribolium freemani, assembly GCA_939628115.1. Classification (NCBI taxonomy): domain Eukaryota; kingdom Metazoa; phylum Arthropoda; class Insecta; order Coleoptera; family Tenebrionidae; genus Tribolium; species Tribolium freemani. The sequence continues at coordinate 7,754,404 of OW626785.1, read as the reverse complement.
TTCTTTTTGTGTTGTCGACTAGTTTCGTGGTTTTATTTATTGACCACTTTATCAAGACTAAAAAAACAATATTCAAAGATCACAGTTTCAGGTACATTAATATTCTTACCGTTACACAACAAAACGGAATGTTATTTTTGATAAGATCGTGACCGATTTGAATACTGTATTTTTTGGTCTTGATAAAGTGCTTAATAAATAAAATCACGCAACAAAAATTAATTTCAATTCTTTTCGCGTTACGATAGATCCAATCGTTCTAATTTTTCATTTAACAATTTAATTCGAGACTCTGTGTTACTTTATGTTATGATTTACTTTATTTCTCCAGGCATACGAACAAGAAAACCAGGGACCTCTGGTGGCAAGGTCTTCCGTCCAGCGTCCGCGGAAAAGTGTGGCGTTTGGCCATCGGCAACGAATTAAATCTAACACCTCAACTTTACGAAATATGTCTTTCTCGCGCCCAAAACCGTCTCAACAGTCCCGAACCCTCTCACTGTGAAAGCGACATCGACCAAGAGAGCAGCATGGACGTCATCCAATTAGATATCTCACGGACATTTCCTCATTTGTGCATATTTCAAGAAGGCGGCCCGTATTCTGACATTTTGCATTCGCTTTTGGCCGCTTATGTGTGCTACAGACCTGATGTCGGATACGTCCAAGGCATGTCCTACATCGCTGCCATTCTCATTTTAAATATGGAAGCTTTTGATGCGTTCATTTGTTTCGCAAATTTGTTGAATCAGCCGCTACATTTGTCGGCATTCACCTTAAATCAGGATCAGATGGAGGCGTATTATAGTGCTTATAATGAAGTGTTTAGTTACAATTTACCAAAGCTGCATGCACATTTCAATGAGGCTAAGTTAACGCCGGATTTGTATCTGTTGGATTGGATTTACACGATTTTTGCCAAGGCGATGCCTCTAGATGTGGCTTGCAGAGTGTGGGATATTTTTTTAAGGGATGGATTCGAATTTATATTCAGAACTGCATTAGGTAAGTTGAGTTCCTCTTTCGTTTTTAAAAATCCTAGAACCTTTATGACGTGACAGGCCGTACAAAACCTAAGTTACCTGTCTATCAAAGAGACACATTTCTTTCTTGTATATTTTTTCATGTTTCTAGTAAAAATTTGAGTCGTTCGTTTTTTTTAGAATTTTAATAATTTATGGCATTTTTCTACACAAATATATATTAGCTATTTCAAAACTATAAAAATGCCAACATCGCATTTTCTCTCAAAATTAGTTATAAATTATTCATGCACTTCAAAAAATTAATAGCCAATGTAATTTATAAATTCAATGAGAGATCTAATCATTAATAACTATTTTACAATTTTATCATCCTTAGTTAAAAAAATAATTCGGTAAAATGCGACGTTGGCGTTTTTATGGTTTTGAAACAGTTAATATATCCCATTTCAGTTCATTGTAGAATTTTGCAACAACGCCTTTGCATTTTTTGGAGTTTCTGGTGGGTTTTCTTAGCTCAAAATTTGTCACTGGGATTTACCTTAACACAGAAATTCTTTTCTTATACAGGAACTCTCAATTTGTGCTTTATTTCACTCCAAAAAATTCAAATGCGCTGTCAAAAAATTTTACTATAAAATGAAATGGGATATATAATTCTATAGCATTCCAGGCCTAGTTGGCCCATAGCTTTATTGACTATTCTTTTCCACTCTTCTCTGTCTTCCGACTTTCTTTTCCAATTTGTTAGCTTAATTTGCCTCAAATCTTCCTCTAGTTCCCTTTTCCACCTTGTGCGAGGTCTTCCTCTTTGTCTTCTTCCTATAATATTTCATTGAAGAATTTTCTTGAAGAATTCGAAGTCCATTCTTTGAACGTATCCTAACCAACGAATTCTCTGCGCTTTTATCACTGCTACTATGTTCGGTTCACCATAAAGCTGTTTCAGTTCTTCATAGGTTCTATACCATAGCTCACCTATTTTCTTTCCTCCAAAAATAGCTCTTAGTACCTTTCTTTCCTATCTTCCTAACCAGTTCTGATCTGCCTTGGTTAATGTCCAACTTTCACATCCGTACGTCACCATAGTTATTATAAACTCTCCGTTTTAATGTTCGTGATACTTTTTTGTTCCTTATTATTCCTTATTATTCAAAGAATGAAGGGCTTTATTTCCTGTCGTTGTTCTCTCTTCCTTTATTTCTGGTTTTCTTAGGATCACTGTTCCTAAATATAAATTTTTACTTCTTCAAAACTGTACCTTTTTCCTATTTCTGTTGTTATAAGTATAATAAATGAAGTAATTTTCTTCCTAGTGTGTTCTGTTGTTCAGACCATTTCATGTATTTTTGATTTTGTTTTCCTTCCTTTTTTGTATTAGTGTTTCTTCTATTTCTGTTGGTTGTCCATTCAGCAGGTTATCGAAATGATGAACCCATCTTTGCAGAACCTCCTCTTCATTTGCTATTAGTTTGCCTTCTTCGCTTCTGAGGTACACTGCTTCCATATGGTTTCCCCTCCTTTCTTTCTTCACGTTTTGAAATAGATTTCGCACTCCTCTCCTTTGGAAGTTTTCTTCCATTTCCGCTATTTGATTTTCTTTACATTGTTTCTTCTTTTTCCTTCTTAATGTTTTCAGCTTTTTCTTTTGTTTCTTGTATTCCTCTTTAGTTTCATCCGATTCTTTTGTTAACATTGCCAGTTTTTGCTCTTCTTTAATTCCTTTAATTCCTCGGTAATTTCCAAAGCCTTTATTATTTCTTTCCAAAGATTGTTTATGTCACTGTCTTTGTTAATAATTTTTAGTCTTTCTTCTAAGGTTTGTTTAAACTTTTCTTTTTCTTCCTTTAATCTTATTAAGTTTATTTTCTTTTGGTTTCTTCTTTTATTTCTATTATATCGAATGTTCTGTTTTGTTTTAACTTCTACTAGAAAGTGGTGTGTGAATCTATATCTGGTCCTCTATATATTCTTATATCTGTTATATTTCTGCTTTCCTCCTTTTCTACTAGCACGTGATCTACCTGGTTTATGTACCGTCCATCTGGCGCTCTCCAGGTTCCCTTGTGTATATTCTTCTTTTAAAAAAAGGTGCTCTGTATTCATATTATGTTCCATTGCGAAATATATTAACAGTTGTCCATTTTACCTTGTTTTCTACACAAATAATTGATTTAATTTTAAAACTGAGTGATTTTGATTAATTCATTTTTATCCTTCTGATTTTTGTTTCAGGTATTCTTCATTTAAATCAAGATATTCTAATAACTATGGATTTTTTGCACGGAGCACAGTTCCTTACGCGTTTACCTGACGATTTGTCGTCAGATCAATTATTCAGAAGCATACAAGCGGTTACGACAAGTATAGGAAAGCAAAACTTTTGCCAAATTGTTGATAAATATAGCCTAAATTCTGTCAGGTAATAAAATTCCAATTGTTTTTATAAGAGATATTTATTTAGGTGTTGGTTTTGTGAAAGAAACTCAATTAATTAATACTTGAACTAGATGAAAGAAAAACAGATTTGTATGTTAGTTTTTAGCTTGAAATGCAGTTTTGCACTATAATTATATCATATTTATTTCCGTCCAGTTACATAATTACAGAATCTCGTTGAAAGTGCTTACGCATTTTCTTACTATTTCAGGTAAACATACTTTATATCAAACGATATAATTACGCTTCAAAGTATCTGTTACACTTATTTTCTCTAACTTGCCATTGTCTTTGTTTGATACTAAGTATAATTACGAAAACAAATTTTTATTATTTTTAAAGATGGTTTTAAACTTCTTTTTTTTAGATAAACTTACATATTATGTAATGTTCATATTTAACAGAGTTACATTTTAGTCAAAGGCTGTGTAAAATTATGATAAATCCATTGTTGGCGACATCGTGTTAAGGTTGGTAAAGATTTTAACATTACTCAATTTGGTGTTGTAGAACGGCCATCCTTAATGTAATTTTCTTGTTGGCTGTCTGAATAATTAAAATTTAAAAAATAATTGTGATTTTACAGTTTTCAATAGGAAGTTTGCAGTAAGTTTTTGTTGTGTATGTCTCATCGTAGCAATAAAATATGTGGTTCATCTGTACAATATAAAAAATTTAATGCAAACTCCTAAATTTATTTTAGCAATGGTAAAGTCGTACAAAGGATATCCCGTTTTTACAACTTATTCCGGTATTTAACTTTTACTTATTTTTCTAGACTCCAGTAAGCGTCAGGCTGTAAAAAAACGGTCACTTTTTGGTACGACTTATACGACTATGTATGTATATAAAAACGCTGAAATAATTTGTATCTGTAAAAGTGCTTCATCTTATTTTTTGTAATTTTAGGATATGCATAATTTATTAAATAATTTATCAATAGCAAGTGGCTAAAATAATATGACATTTGTAAAATGACATTTGTTCTCTTAGGGATGTTGTAGATATTCGCTTCTTTTAAAGTTACAGGCATGATTATTATTTATGAACAGTTTGTATTGTTAACATTTAAGTAAGATTATTTTTTTTATTCGTATACAATGGAAATTAAGATATTGAATTGATATGTACATTTTATAAAAAATAAAACAGGAAATGAGTACTGTACCTTATTTATTTTCCTTAAATAATGTTCTAAAAATTTTGGACTAAAAAAGCAGTCACCAAAATCCTATGGTTGGTGCCGCTCGTTACCATGGTCACAGAGCTGTCATGTTTATTCTAACCTAACTTTTAAGTGAATTGATTTTTATTGAATACAAACAAATCTAGCATGAATTGGGACGAGGACATAGACTTACTCCCAAATAAAAAAGTAAGTTTTCTGTTTTTAAAAACTGATTATTTACCTATAGGTTAGTCTGCTACTAAACATGGACGGCGGGCAAGCAATGCTCCTGGAACTCCAGAGGAACAGCCACAAAGTTCTACCAAGAAAACTCCACCAGAAGTGCCTACAAGAACTAGAAAAACTGGGGGATGGGCTGATGAGGGTGTTAAATCTGCAAAGTAAGTTTTATTGAAATGGCTAGCGAAAGGTGCTCACGATTGTTCTAAAAATGTCTTGAGGGTATTTGGAATAACTTTTTTACATGGTATGTCATGAATTTTAGGATCAAAGGATCAAATATAATTGAGCAGTAAGTATGCATTTTGCAGTAATATTTTGTAAAATTGTTATTGAATAATGATAGAGAACGTTTCCAAAATGAAAAGCCACAAGACTATGAGGATGATATTCCAGTAATACCTGACATTGATGATATCGCCGATGATCCACTTAATTTACCTGATGTAAAGGTCCCTAAGTGAGTAAAAAGTAAATTGTTAATTATTTAATTTTATTATTCCTTTGTAGCATAACTGTGAAAGAATCAACGTATAAAGAACTGGATAGTCAGTTTGAAACAGGCCAACCAAATTTTGGAAACATTGGAGATGTAGACTTGTCTATTTTAACAAGTAGACTTTATCCAGAGAAAGATGTCCAAAGATGTACTGAAGTATGGACTATGGAGTCATTGTATCAAGACCTTACAAAACAATGACTTCATTGTTACTTTTTTTACATTTTTTTTTTCCATGAGGATGTATTTACCTATGCACACATTTTACAGGTTAGAGCTATTTTAATTTTATATTATTTATTTTATATCTCACAAAGTGCCTAATTATAAATGTATGTAGTAAAAAAATGCTTTAGTTAGTATTTCTGCGATAAACATTAGAAAACTGACTTCAAGCCCAGTCGCCAGAAACCAGAAAACATGTTTGAGGTGATGGAATTTTAAAACGTTTTCATTATCAGGCGAAAAACTATCATAATTATATTTTGGAACTTCCTTAACCACTTTGTATTGCTGTTCTCGTAACAACCATTCGCTGACTTTATCCAAATAAGGGGAATGTTTTTGAAAAATATACGTACTATGACTCGGCACTAAAACTTCTTTCATTACATAGAACACAGTGCTCTTATGTTCATTTCTCATCATAAGTTCGGTACTTTTTGCTGAACTCCACGACATGCCATAAGCTCCAGAGGTGTTCAAGTCCTTATAAATCATTTCGGTCCTTTTCTCTCTGTTATCGAGATAAATAAAATGTTTGCGCAGATTGTCCTCTTCTGAAAGTCTGTTAGCCAAAGAATGCGAAATGTAAATTTGTATTTGGCTCTGTTCTAATTCCGCAACCGAATTTATTTGATTATTCGGATCTGGTGTCATGAAATTTGTAATCAAGAAACACTGAAATGCAGTTCTGAATATTATTGACCCAAAAATGAATATACAAATTTGAATTTTTGCACTGCAACGTTTCCTATTCAGGTTGGGAAACGGGTAACCCAAGAGACTTGAATAAATGTATAACACTGTCCCGAGAAACAATTTTCGGAAATTACTTTCGCCCAATAGTGACGTAATTGAAACTGTTAGAATTACCACAAGAAAGAGAACCAAAGGAATTACTTCAAACAGGATAACAGATGCAGATCTAGACATTTCGTTAAGTGGTAATAAAATAGCCAAACCATTGATTTCATGAGGATAAGTAAATTCTGCGTTTTCGTACGCGTGAGGGCCTCTGAAATGACTAACGAAACAGAAGTCTATGAGCCCGTTTAAAATATCGTTGTAACATCCTTGGTAATGCGTATTTTCAGGGGGTTCAATAATTTGGAACGTTGAGTTTAGCATTTCTGTGACCAGTTCCAAAACATTGTAATCTCTCCCTATCCATTTATTGTCCAATTTGTTTACTAGAGGGAAGTTTTTAAAAAAACCTACTCGCAGTTTGAAACCTTGCAAATCTTGCAATTTGTTCGGGAAATATCCGGGACTGTGAGTGAGATTCAAAATTCTATCAATAAATGGATTGTACGAAAAAATTTGCAACGTCTCTTGGACAAAAACAACAACAAAATTAAGTATGTGGTTTTTCCATACAATTTTCACAAAATCTTGTAAAAACGCAGCCGAATCGATTCGTTTACAGATTATGAGGTGTGTTTCTCCTCTCACATTCCAAACCGTGTAGTTCTGTATCCGATGTATGTCTCTCTCGATTTCGTTGTGATCTTCGATAAAGATAAAAGCTGCTTGCGTTTTGGACATTACGCTTGATTCAGTGAAAAAATCACTTATGGTGAGCGATGGGCACAAGTTACGCTTGAGAAAGTCGTCGGAAATGTATCTCGTCTCTGGTAAATTAACATTGAAGTAGCTGCAGGATGTATAATTTCCAAATAATGGATACTTGTTCAAATGGTTTTTTACAAAGTCGTTTTGAAAAATGCTGTTAGACGGATAAAGTTGCGCCAAGAAAAACAATATTATGGCACACATAACGCTTGAGTCAATATCATTCGGAGGTATATTAAAAAACGTGTAAGGATAATGTTTTCGGTTAAAAGGAAGCCACGTAATTGGGGGCTATTATTTTTATTGCAAGTAATAATATTACAGTTTTATAAAATCAATATTGGTCAGTTTAGTGAAATTTTATGTTATTTAACTAATTACCCAAAATTTTTCCGCATTTATACATTGAGCATTCAGTGGCGTAGCTAGATGGCAAAAGGCCCTGATGCGAAGTGCTTTAGGGCTCCTGATAAACTTTATAACAATAAGAATATTAGTATTTATTCGTAAAAAGTGACAGGTGATCTTTTTATAACTAATTGTAATAAGTAAGTATTTTACATTCCAACCCCATAATGTAAAAAATCTGTTTTTGCGCTTAAGCGTTTTTACTTTTGCCGTGACTTTTACTAATGTCTTTTTCTCCACCTCAGTAATTTTTGGAGAGATTTTGGGTACTCAATATTGTATTTAGTATTAAATGAATTATTTTCCTCGCTACGTTCGTCAAAATAAACATTTAGCTTTGCCATTTAAACTATCATCGCTTTGACTCCTAATCACATAATAACTACATACAAAAACTTGCACCCCCTAAAGTCTCCGATTTCGTTCAAGATTGGAGAAAATGCTGAAACAGGTCAATGTTAGTCTAAAAGTTGGACCAAATTTTATCTTAGTTATTTTACTTTGAAAATTATTTCTGCATTATTTCGGCATCCCTCTTGAGTCCAGAGCTACCCCTTAAAAAATTTAAATAGCAAGAGGGGTTGAGTGACATCATTTTGAAGCTGCTTTTGTCAATGGAACCATGTACAGGATGAGTCACTAGTGGGTTATTTCTGATTTTGTTTTAAAATGGAACCAGTAATACCAGAATAATACTGATTCCAGCTGACCAGATCCAGGAGTTTTGTCTCAATCGAAAACCATAATTTTCGATATATGCTTACGTTGCATTTTGCATGCATTGCATTTCATGATAAGAATCAAATTGCTAAATAATAGTATTGAGTTTTTAAAATAAAGACGTAATTCATAAAAACGTTCTTTATGTGGTTGCTCAAAACCAGTAGAAGTGCCCTTTTTGCAAATCGTTAAAAAAAATTCATCCATGATTACATTGTTCTGAGTATTCTTGACAGTTTTGCTAAAGTTTCATTATAGACCATTATTATTTAAAAGATAAAAACCAATATTGATTCAATGAATGTTTTTAGAAATCAAACGATGTATCAAGTGGTAAGTGCAATTAGTATTTTTGGTTGCATCTTAGGACAAGTCAGAAGTAACCCACTATTGACTCACTCTGTATTTTTTTCAATTTTGAATGATTTGTTGTTAAGAATTTCGAATTGTTTAAGTCTCAGTGAAATGTTCCAAAATGTCAATCTGAAAATGCTTTCGCTTAAATTTTGAAGAAGCTCGATCTTACCATTGTATGGAAGTTAGGGATGTACATTTTGAGCAATACATTTGTTAAATTAAGTTGATTTTTACAACAACTTTTATTTCCTCTCACAGCAATCTAGGCAATGTTTTCTAAAAGTAATCGGTTAAAATTGAAAACAAAAAACGTTGTTGCATAGACAATACAACCACCTTCAAAATGTTTTTCCCTGGGATTTTCATAGACAATACAACCACCTTCAAAATATTTTTCCCTGGGATTTTCCGTTCGATCTCTCTTACTATTTACATTTTTTAAGGGGTGGCTTTGTTATTTTAAAAAGGAGAAACATTAGCGCAGATAACATTTATGAGTCAATTTATACCAAAAAACCTTCAAAATTTGGACGAGAGGGTTGCAGATTAACAATTTTAAAATATCAGTGATCATAAAACAATTTTGTGATTCTCGATAATAAATCGTTCAAAATTGAAAAAAAGTACATGGTTGCATAGACAATAAAAGTAGCAAAATGATGTCGCTCGACCCGTCTTGCTATTTAAATTTTTTGAAAGGGGAGCTGTGGGCGCCAGAGGAATGCAGAAACAATTTTAAAATTACGATAAAATTTAATCCTCCTTTAAACTGAAGTTGACCTGTTTCAGCTTTTTTTTCCAAACTTGAACGAGATTGGAGATTTCAAGGAGTGCAAGTTTTAGTTGGGACAACCTGTATTATCATCGTATGTAAAATTATATTTTTTTCTATAGACGAAATTGTCAGATAAGCTAAAAAATATCTGGCAACAAATTAAATTCACTTCCAAATCGCAGTAGGACGTTTGTATAAGTGAACTGTCATGTTAATAGTTAAGCTAGTATTAGCTGTTTCAAAACTATACAGGGTCGCTAAAAAGTATAGATACAGCTAAATATTTTCAGAACGGTTTAACAGAGCACGTTGAAATTTGGGGTACAGTTAAATGCGTTTAAATTTTATCATCTAAGATTTTTTTCATTTTTCTACCGTCATTTGTTTTGAAAATACAAGGCTAACTTGATTTTTTTTAAATGACACGAAGGGTAAAAACTAATAATTTTTAAAAGAGCATTTTTTCTGAATTTAGTGATGTAACATATTCCCATCTTTATTTTCTTTAAAAGACCAAAAAAAAAATTGAAAAATTCATTCTGGATTTCTGCAAAAGTAAAACTAAGTTAGCTTTGAAAATACTGTCATTAGCGATTTGTCACTTGTATATTAGCCAAAAATTAAACTTGTGTGCAATAATTAGTGTAAAAATGGTACATTTAAGTGAAACTGAGAGTACAGAAATTCTCATGATGGTTGGTTATGGCGACAGAAAGCCAAGAAGTCAATGGAAATCATTTTGAGCAACATCTTTTGTAGCATAAAAAACATGTATTTCGTGTTTTGCTTTTTTTTATTAAAATGTGTTCTTTTTAGTTAAAAGTGTTATTTTAACAATTACTATTAACTTTATTTATTTTTTGGTCAAAGTTCAAGCGACAAAGAGCTAACGATAGATAAAGTCAACATTTCCAAGGCAGGCTAATAACATTTTACATTTTTGAAAATTTTATTACTTCGATAATTTTTTTGAAGTTTTGGTTAAAATAAGGTATGCATGTGTTACACCATAGAATTCAGAAGAAAATGCTCTTTTTAAAAATATTAAATTACACCCTTCTTGCCATTTAAAAAAAATTAAGTTAGCCTTGTATCCTCAGAACAAAAGTAGATAGGAATTTGATAAACATCTAAAACGATAGAATTTATATACTTTTAAGCTTATACCTTAGCTTATACTTAAGTTTCAATAAGTTTTGATGAATAGTTTTTAAAATATTTAACTGTATCCATACTTTTTAGCGACTCTGTATGTAAACGCCAACGTCGCATTTTGCCAAATTATTTTTTTAAATAAGGTTATTAAAAATGTAAAATAGTTATTAATGATTAGATCTCTGATTGAAACTATAAATTACATTAGCTATTAATTTTTTTAAGTGTATAAAGAATTTATAATAACTAATTTTGAGAGAAAATGCGACGTTAGCGCTTACATAGTTTTGAAACAGCTAATATAATAGGTGGTTGAAAATGGGTTGGAAACTTGAAAATTCCGATTTTGTCATCCGTAGAAAATCAAAGAAATACCTTCAGATTATTTCCGTGATTGAAACTATAAATTACATTAGCTATTAATTTTTTTAAGTGTATGAAGAATTTATAATAACTAATTTTGAGAGAAAATGCGACGTTGGCGCTTACATAGTTTTGAAACAGCTAATAATAGGTGGTTGAAAATGGGTTGTAAACTTGAAAATTCCGATTTTGTCATCCGTAGAAAATCAAAGAAATACCTTCAGATTATTTCCGAGTCAGATAGAAAATCAAGGATTACTTTGTTTACCCTTGCGGTTAAAAAGGAACTATATCATTTCAAATAGAACAAAGCCCACTTGAAAATCTGCAATGGAAAAAAATAATTCAGTAACCTTTTTTTAAACACACAAAATTGTTATAAAGAAAATGCTGGGCCGTTCAGGGGCCCTTAAGTTGGAGTTAACTTTGCCCTATGGTAGCTACGCCACTGTAAGCATTATTATATAGCCAACTGTACACAATTTCGATTAGAAACACTAATGTACTACCACACAAACCCATTAAATACAAATAAAAAATGCTTTGCAGATGGTGCATTCCTAACACTATCTGACTGTCGCTTATTTCTTTCACATTTCGCTCATATTCTCTCATTTCCGATAAACCATATTGCACTTGTCTCAATAAACATTGGCTCAGTTTTCGCATATAAGGCGAATGTCGCTGCAAAATGTAAGTGTTGATACTCGGAACCAACTTTTCTTTCATCACATAAAACGGTGGTCTCTCATATTTACTTTTTAACGTTTCTATGAAAGTGTCCGCAAAGGTTGTAACAATAATATAAGCCGTTCTTGTGTCCAAACTATACAGTTTCTTTAGCCTTTCGCGCGGAGTGATGATCGAGATTTTATCACACAAACCGTAATCTGGATCAACAATATCCGCCAATGATTGTGACGTTAAAATCTTCAGGTTGGTGTCACGCAGTTCCGAAATCGTTGCAATTTCTTTGAAGGGCTTTGGGGTCACTAACGAACTGACAAGGGAGCTTTGAAACGCCGTTCGGAATATTATGCATCCAAAGAAAAATATAACGAGTTGGATTTTAATGATGAATTCTTGGTGGTCGAAGTGAACGAACGGGTTCCCAAAAACGCTGTTAACACATCGGAGCAAAACTACAAAGTAAGTTTGTTGTCTGGGGTGTCTTGCCAGGTTTGTTACCAAAGGTATTGTCACAACTGCTGTCAGTAATAAAATACGGAGCGAGAAATCAAAACTGGATAAGTGCTTACGGAGAGTGAATTCTTCTTCTTGTACTGGAATAACAACCGAGATTTGATTTGTTTCGTGAGGATAGGTGTATTCAGCGTCTTGGTACAAATTGTTCATGTAGTAATGACTTATGAAACAGAAGTCTGTAACATCGTTCATGGCATCTTCGTAACCTCCTGTAAAGTATGTGTGTTCTGGAGGTTCAATTATTTTGTAAGTGGCATTCATCATAGATGTTACCAGTTTTAAGCGAACGATGTCTTGGCCGACCCATTCACCATTTTCTTTCATATTTAAGGGAAAGTTATCGAATAAAGACACTCTCAATTGGTAGCCATACAAGTTAGATAACTTATCGTGGAAGAGATTGCAACCAACACATGAATTTTGCGTGAGGTTTATCACTTCGTTTTTGAAGCCATTATAAGTGAAAACTTCCAACCGTTTAAATGTTAGTACTACCACAAAATTGATGATGTGTCGCTCCCATATAATTCGCATGAATTTAGTCAAAAAGTTTAAATTCGTGACGGTTTCACAAATTATAAAGTGGTTTTCTAGACGCGGTTCCCAAAAGGGGTACTCTCGAAGTTGGTCAATTGTCACATTAATATTTTTGATATCTTCGACAAAAATAAATGTAGCTTGCATTTTTGGAACATATCCGGAAGCATTGAAAGAAACTCCTGCCGTCACCGCTGGACAAGCGTTATTTCTGATAAAACAGTTTGAAATGTCTTTTGTACTGTCGTGGTTTATATTAACATAACTACAGAAAGCCAATTGTTTGTGAGACTGATATTTTCTGACATATTCTTCAAAGTGTTGGTTTGTGGACGGTTCCATGGGAGCGTTTAAAAAAGTTTGAGTAAAATTGATAATCATTAAATTAACGCAGAGTTTTGGTAAACTCCATGACATTGTTGTTTTGTTAAGTGGATGAATTGTCTGTTGGTGTTCTTGGAAGTAAAATCGATTTCTGATTGAAAAAACACATTTAAATTTCCTAATGAATAAAAAATGGGTTCAGACTAATTACGGTCAGACTGTAATTTGTGACGTATTTTCATTTTCTTCCTGAATATGTACGAGGTGTCTTGTTTGTTGCGTTAATAATGTTTAAGTTGGTAAATTCGTTCATAATTAATTTAAGAAATAAATCAGTACATAAATAATTTGCTGTTTAAGCAATATTGTTACCAAATTTATTTTGTTACGAGTTTGAGCGAAAAATCATTCAATAGGTTTTTTTAGAGGATTCTGCAGTACTGCGATGTTATTTTCATTTTTCTCCTTTTAGTTGCTAATTCAATTCGACACTGTTCCATAATTATTTTGATTATTGGTGGTATTAGTGTAAACAGGTGTAAACGACATTACAAATACGTATAGTATGTAGTGTAATGTTTATGAATTATGATGAATAGTTATTGTACATGTATATTTTTATCTACAAGACATCTGCATTAACTGAAAGTAATGAATAGTGTTCTATACATAATTTATGAGAAATGTATTCCTATTATTAACAATGAGCGTATTGTATTAGCTGTTTCAAAACTATAAAAACGCCAACGTCGCATTTTACCGAATTATTTTTTTAAATAAGATCGATAAAATTGTAAAATAGTTATTAATGATTAGATCTCTCATTGAAAGTATAAATTACATTAGCTATTATTTTTTTGAATTGCGTAAATAATTTATAACAGCTAATTTTGAGCGAAAATACGACGTTGGCGTTTTTATAGTTTTGGAACAGCTAGTATAACATATTTACAAAATAATTTTTTTATTATTCACATTAATTACAAAAATAACAAAAGAGAAACACAGCTGCTAGATTAATTATAAGACAGACAATTAGAATAAATTATTCAAACCTTAATAATAATTTTAAAAAATTGTAATGTAATTTTATTGTGGTTTTGTATGCAACCAGTTATACATCCTACCCACCCAAATTTTAGCCGTAAAAAGTTTGCCCGCTCTTTTTAACCTAAGACAAGTATTACGATTACTTGAACGCGAGGTTTTTACATTTAAAAACCCTTTGCATTCCAGTTATTTATTTTAATATTTTGCAATTTTTAGAGGTTTTGAGGTTTAGTGCTTTTGCGCTTATAGGGAAGTTGATATAAAATAATTTTGCAATAATTTGCAAAACTGCATAAGGACCACAGGAACTCAAGGAAGTCTTTACACTTTGTTATCTCTTTGCATAGTGTCTTTGAATTCCTACAAACCTAGATCTGTACCTATTTTAAAATTTTACAATTTTTAGCGATTTTTTATATGCACGTCCGTATAGTTGGTTGCCTATACAACCTTTCAAAATTAACAAATTAGCAAGCATCATTTAGTTATACAGGGTTATTCGTATTTATGCGACAATAAATGAACCTCAAAAAGGACCTATAAAATGATGCCAATTGGGATTATAACTCGTGTCCTATCGAAACTGATAAGAATTTTATAGCCCTGGGAAGTAGGGGTATGGAAACACATTTTTGCACCATAACTTTGGAACTATTTGGCCAAATATTACAAAACTTGGTAGACCTACTAAAGAGAACATGCCTTTTAATCTGGTAATTACGAAAACCGGATACATCCACCCAGTTTCCGGTTGCAGCTTTTCCGGATCACATTTTTTGTGTTTTTTTAATTTTTTGTCCTCTTAACACTACTTTTTTATTGCTTAAATCGATAGAGTAATCTATTGCGAATAAAAAAGGTATAACCTTCTACACCCCTAAAATGCACCGTTTAAAAGTTATTTTAATTTAAACGGAGGCTTGCACCTGACCAAAATCAAAAAAGTATGAATTTTGAGTAGACAATATTCGTAGCAACGAAAGTGTATCTGCACGATAATGGTACAAGGTACAGTCACAGAGTAAATAGCCAATTTACTCTGTAGTACAGTGTTTCAACTCCCCCGTCCCCCCCCTTCCCTACGCCAAAATTCAACTGGGACTTGAGAAAATTTTGGGACCATTTTAAAGTGTTTCTGGTAGATGGCGCTATATTGTTGACACTTATAAAAAATTGCCGACGTTCCGTAAATAAAATCAGAGTTTAAAATTGTAAAACTCAAAACGCCAAGTGCACTGGTAATACAATTGGCATTATCAGTAATTTTTTTTCATATTTGAGTTGTGTGAATGTCAAATTTTTCTCGCAGCGACCTCACGCGTCAGGTTTCCGAAATGGTCCCACAATCAAACAAAATTATAAAAAACGGTACAAATAAAATACTTTTACTACGTACGCAATTCTTTGACACTTTAATGTAAGAAAATTACCAAACAAATATTTCAAATAAAGATTTTCGATTTTTTTTTGTACACGACTACGGTCTTAGAATTGGCAGGTCTGGAAACTCATGTCTCAAAACTGAGGTTTTTTTCCTGGATCGTGGGTGGCTGTTTGAGCCACTATACCCGTAGCGCCTCTGGCGGATACTACGATGAAACTGGATTTTTGTGAATGAAAAAACGAGAAATTTGCGTAATATTTGACAAATTTCAAATTATTTTGACGGAGATGAATGGTAATCAGCAATGCACAAAATGGGAATCAAATTGTGCTTAACCACAGAGTATATACTATATACTCTGTGGCTTAACGGTGGTAATGAATGTGGTAGACAGGTTTTAGTTGAGTTTATTTACGTTCCCGAGCCATTTGCGTACTGAAACATTCATGTAGGGACATAACCTTATTTGTGCATTAACCTTTGGCCTTTATTTTACTCTGAATATGAGCCAAACTCAACAAAAGCAAATTTTTGAGGTAGATGATTGGAGAAACTCGAATATTACGTCTAGAATTGGTGCTATATAACGAAAGTCTCTATCAAAAGAAACTAATTTTTACAACTGCAAGGAGGGCTCCGTGAGACGTTCGAAAGTGTGTATTTGCATTTTCCTTTCAAAAATGCTTTCTGTGCAGTAATGTAGATATTAATAATTTACCTTTTTTAATATAAAATACCAGTTCAAAAGAGGTAATCAAGTCCCAGAGGTTATCACGTAAAAGACAAAAAACGCACTGATATCTTTACGAATTTGGCTTGCCACGTATCAGATTCGACAGATTATCTGCTCGTGTATGGGGCCCTATTATACGGTGGGGTAACACTAGTTTTGATTCAAATTAAAATTATAATTCGAAAATTATTTTTTTTGAATTTGACACCTTCAAATTTCAAATAATTTGGGGGCAGCACGTGCCGAACGCCATCTCGGTTACTAGATCGGAACAGTTTTTTAACCGAGCGGTATGGCCGTATCGAAGAGAAGCGAAGCAAGCGGAGATTGATACAGTTGGTCGTGAGTTGCCGTTCATAGCTATTGTGATCCAGGAAAAATGCTTCATTTTCGTAACGTACTTATGAATGGAGTTTCCAGACCTGCCATTTTATGATCGTGTACACGACCAACTGTATCAATCTCCGCTTGCTTCGCTTCTCTCGCTTCTCTTCGATACGGCCATACCGCTCGGTTACAAAACTGTTCCGATCTAGTAACCGAAATGGCGTTCGGCACGTGCTGCCCCCAAATTATTTGAACTTTGTCAAATTTGAAGGTGTCAAATAATTTGAATCAAAACGAGTGTTACCCCACCGCATAATGGGAAAGAAATGTGTGATTTGTGGAAAGGAGGCTTCTTTTCGTTTGTACCGTCGTCTGCGACAATTTGTATGAATTTTATTTTTCAAGAGATGACTAGATGACACTAATGACTCGTAACAAGACAAGTAAATTATAACCTCGAAGCACCACTCTGACTTCTGACCTGACGTCTGACATCATTTTAATTCACATACTTGTCACTTGGGTGCTCTGCCTGCCGAAATTTCGTTTCCAAGGTCAAGAATTTGGTTTCTTATGGACAAATCGACAAGCGGTATGGCCGTATCGGAGAGAAGCGAAGCAAGCGGAGATTGATACAGTTGGTCGTGTTTTGTACGTGGCCGACGAAAATGACATTTCGCTTCACTCAATGGCCTTTTCACTGGCCATGAAATTCTGATTCAGATCAGCAGGCCTTGTGGCAGCCGGCAGGTGGAGTCCTCTACAGGGCAAAATAAACAAAAAAAAACGCGAAATTCTAATAATCCCGCCATTACTTAGATACTGCTTAATATAGTCATTGCAACAGGCATTGGATAACTAACTCATTGTTTCGAATGTTCAGCTCTTGACACATTTCAAAATAATTTCGCTCCGCATCTATAATTTTGTATTTTCCTCATTATTGTTATTAATTGTTCTATCGTTTAATTCGTTTCTTGATTCATCAGTTATTTGTTATTGTGTTATTATCTTCGTTCTTTCTTGTTATTGTTGAAATTTGTGTTGTCCATTACATTTTATACAATGGGTAAACGTAAATGCTTCGCCTGCGGTAACCCGAATAAACCCTTATTTGAAATTCCAAGCAACTGTGAAGACCGTAACAAATGGTTAACTGTCCTTGCACAATACTGTGGTATTTTTACTTGTAAGAGAAATATGTATTTCTTAACTTATTTTTACTTATAGAGATTTCAAAGATTACGGATAGTACTGTACTTTGCGCAAATCATTTTCAACAGCAAGATTTCCGTACCTGTGAAAAGACACTCCGACTTGTTAAAGGAACGGTTCCAACAGTCTTTTCCAACACTACATCTCCAGAATTGATTGACCAGACAATGGAAAATGTTGAAAATGATGCAGTCTGTACAAATTCTAAAAGCATCCAGGTCACATCAATTTCAGTTGATGAATTAAATGCAATCCGATATCATAACAAAACATTGCTACTAAAATTAAAACGTTTGGAAGAAAAATATTCTCGCACTTTACAAAAAATTAAAGACTTGGAAGCACAAGAAAAAGAAAATAATGAAAAATTAAATGTCATGAATGAAATCTTCAATGATGCTGAAAATTCAAATGAAAAAGCTAAATTTTTGGGAGATCTCATCAAAAATTTAAATAAAAAACTGCAGGCTTCACGATGGTCAGAAACATCAGTGCGTATGTGTATCGTTTGGAGGTATTGTTCCCCAAAAGGTTATGAATATTGTCGCAAACATTTATTAAAATTACCTTCAAAAACTACATTAAACAGATACCTCTGCATGTTTAATAACACAAATAATTTATGCAAACAACGTTTACTGGCTGAAATTACGAATTTAAAGGTACCAATCGAGCGTATCTGTTCACTTATTTTAGATGACATGTCTATAAAGGAGAAAGTCCATTACAATAGATCTGAAGATCACATTTATGGTCTTGATACCACAAACTCAACTATAATTGGTAGAAATGTAAATATAGCAAACAAAATGCTATGTTATGTAATTCATGGCCTATCAACAAAATACACAATTCCAGCTGGTTATTTTTTTCATCGTTCTCTATCCACAGATATTTTTTTACATTAACAATGAATATATTAAAGATGTTAACTGAATGCGGCTTTATAGTTTTAAGAATTGTCACTGACAATCATCCTTCAAATGTAGCTCTATTTAATAAACTTTCTGGAGGACGTCCCAAAAACTATATAAATCATCCAATATTGGAACACATTCCACTGTTTATGAGCTTCGATTATTGCCATGCCTTAAAGAATGCCCGTAACTTATTTTTAAATCACGACATGAACTCTGCTAATGGCCTGATCAGTTCCCGTTTTCTAAAAACTTTACATGATCTGCAAAAAGGAATGCCCATTAAGCCAGTAAAATATCTAACAAAAAAACATTTATACCCTTCCAATTTTGATAAAATGAATGTACTGAGAGCCATTCAAATATTTTCCCCTTCTGTGACAGCATCTTTAACCTTTTTAAAGAAAAAAAAACACCCAAAATTCAAAAATGTTGATGGCACTATTTGCTACATAAAAAACATGTATTATTTTTTCCAAATTCATAACGTTTCAAATAAAACTCATTATATTCAATCATTAGACAGCAGTGTTGCACCATATGTTGATGTTTCTGATGATCGTCTGCAATGGCTTGAAGAGATATTTCCAAGTTACATTGACGATATTCAACTTTGCTCTGAAACTCATGGAATGCAAGGATTGTCAAGAGAAACAGCACATGCTGTTTACTGCAAAAAGCACTAGTTTGAGTATAAGATAGTAGATAACGTATTCATGTTACTGTATTTTTTTCACGTGATTTGAACGTAAGGTTTTTTCATAAAAAAATTAAAACTTTTGAATTTTCCAATTCGTTACAAACATTTAAATTTAAATAATAACCAACCTATGAGGTAATGATTTAATTCAGGAGCAAGATACGACTGTAAAAAACCATTTCGATTACTGTTTTTTTGGTGTAAATTCAATTTCAATCTTGCTCATTTGAAGATTCGCCCGACAGCTTCTTTCTCAGCGTACACTGGCAGCTGGCGACAAATTCTTGAGGTGGAAAATTTTGGAAACGGCGTTGCACGATAAAAGTGCCATCTACGTAACAGTAGAATAAATAGTTTTTGAGAAACTGTAATTTTGATTTTCATTTTATTTGTTCTCCATACAAATTTTGGACGGGCCGGGTACTGGGGGTATCATAATCCCCAACCATCAAACTGTAATTAAGCGGTCCCTTATATGATTATCTTCTAAAGTGATCGAGTTGGACTGAAAATTCGATACCTAGCTAAAGTTTCCAAAACTGTGTAAGTAAAATTTTTGACACGGGGTGAAGAAGTTGAGATTCAATTAGGTGATTGTTGAAAATAATCTGCTAGGTACTAAAATGACCGCATAATCATTATTTTTAACATTTTTATTTTTTGCATTAAGTACTCGAAAATGGTACCAAATGTAAGAGGAATTATCGTAAAAAAACGGTTATTTTTATTACGGTTACCCAATTACGGTTTAACGTGCATCAAGCCAGACATGCCCGAAAATGAAATAAAATTTTTAATTGATAAACAAATAGAACTTTTAAATATTTCTCCCGCTCAACAAAACGAAATTCAAAAAAAAAACAAGAGAACAATCTCAGTCTGATGAGTGGTTTAAACAAAGAAAATTTCGTTTAACTGCATCGAGGTTTGGTGAAATTTGTAAAAGAACAAAAAAATTTGGCAATTTGGTATTTAATATGTTGTATAGTGTTCCAAGAGGACCCAGTTTAGAATACGGTAAAATAAATGAAGCGGTAGCAAAAACAGAATACATGTCATTGACAGGAAATACCGTTGAAGACTGTGGTCTATTCGTTTGTTGTGACAATGGTTTGGGTTTTCTTGGGGCGTCACCCGATGGATTAGTTGGGGACGACAAAGTAATTGAAATTAAATGTCCTTATTCAGCAAGAAATTTAAATCCATTAGAAGCTCCCCAATTTATAAAAACATTCTACTGTATTTTGGAAGATGGTCATTTAAAATTAAAACAAAATCATGTCTATTATTACCAAATTCAAGGTCAATTGTTCATAACTAAACGTAAATACTGTGATTTTATTATATGGACACCGAAAGGTATTCACATTGAAACTATTACAGCAGATAAAAACTTCATTAAAAAAATACTTCCAAAATTAAAACATTTTTATTATACGCACTACGGTCCAGAATTAGTGGATAGTCGGCATGAACGAAGAATGAAGTTACGGGATACGTAATTAGTAATTACTAAATACATAAGTTAGGAATTAATTTAATTAATTTTGGAATGACAAGTTATTCATTATACAATAAATATAAAGTGTCTGTTGAAAGACGTGTATTATTATTATTATTATTATTATTATTATTATTATTATTATAAAAAAAAAAAATTATTTTTTTAAAATACTATTTTCTCTTATTTAATAATCTTGTTGGTATACGAGTAGAGGTGGTACACCTTTATTCTACAAGTGGTTACTATGGTACATTATTTGATTTAGTTATTTTTTTATCTTACTCGATAGAATAAATGTAGGTGGTCAGTTGGTGTTTTTTTAAATCTATTTGGTTATTTTTTTATTGTATTGGTGATTTTTTTATTCTATCGGTGAAAAAATTTAACAAAAATTTATCAGTGTAGCTATAAGAGAAATCGTAGTACACACGTAAAGAAAAGTTGGCATTATCTGCTCGTGATTCTTTTCTGACACAGATAATGAACAACTTTTCATTACTTAAACTACTATTCTTATTGTTTAATAATCGTTTTTCACTGTTTTACGTTTATACCAATTTATATTTATAGAAGTTATAAAAAATACGTTTGTTTTGTAATTTGGGTTATTGTAATAACAAAAATGTTTTGTTATAATATTTATAATTATGTGTAACTAATAAATATATTATATTCGTTTGTAAATTGTTTTTTTTTAGTTGTACTTGTATATCGTATAAAAACATTCCAATGAACATTAATTTATGCTTAAAATATATCTTTTTTTACTTTGGTATAATTACATTTCTACTTGTAGTATTATTCAGTATTTGAATCCACACCTTTTCCAATTGAAGTTCTGGATTTATCAGATTAATTTCAGATATATTTGCAAATTGTTGGGTCTAATATCTCCTTGTTTAAAATGTTCGAAAGAAATCAGTGTTTCAGCATAATCATAATGTAGATATTCATGTGCACAATTGTGCCTAAATGTAAGAATTTTATAGTCATATTGTCGGTAAGAACCTTTGGGTGTTTTTTGCCTGAGGCTAGCGGTCGGTCGGCTTCAGTAGATCGGCCAGATGTGTTTACCTAAAGTTCAAAGTCGGAAAAGAGCCCTCTAGTGACTAATAGAAATAGGGAAGGCTCCTAAATAACCAAGGAACGAAGAAACGAACCCAAACTATTTGGCCAAAAATGGGCAAGTGTAAGTGTATGATGGGTTATCTAATACGGCGCTAAATACTGCGCCATCCTGTGAGCCAGAAACACAATACTTCCCAGTATTGTTCAACCTTAACAAATAACGTTTGGTTTGACGGCCAAATGACAGCACTTGACAGATAGAATTTTAAACTCAAACGACGGTAGAGGTCTCGACCTGCCGTGCAATGGAAATGTCAAACAGAATCAATTTCAACAATGGAAACTAGGCTCGGTGGAACGGCCAAATGAGTGAAGCGAAATGTCATTTTCGTTGGCCACGGTTTTGTACATGGCCGACTAGAATCGACTACGTATCTGGCCGTTTCTCCTAGCATAACATTTTGATTCTCGAATGGCTTAAGGTCACTCATCCGGTTAGCTTTGTTTTCATAGGTAAGGAAATCCGAACTGACAATTTCAGAAAAACGAGTTTGTCAAAGTCAAAACTACCATTGGCGTCGACACAATCTCGTGGTCTTGTGAAACGGAGTTGCAATAATGGTGTATGTCTGTTGTGTTGCCGGTTGCCTCAACAGCAAATTGAAAAAAAATTTGTGACAAAATACAACTTCCAAATAACACCGTGTCAATAAAACACAAACGAATTAAAAGTGGTTCCTTATTTAAAACAAAATTGCTTAACACCTTCTCATTTTGAAAAACTGCGTGTAAGTTTAGCTATAGCTCTGTTCAATCATGATACAGCAGCTGGCTTACGATATTATGTAGAACGAGGCAAATTAGACACTAATATGTTAACAACTGCTTCAAATATTCAGATGGTTCAAACTACTTACAAGTCGAACAAGGTCTATTGCTCTAAAAGACGGGCCTCAGTATGCAAAAGATATAGCTTTTTTAGAAGATATTCAAAATTTGGTATGCAATATTAAAATAGGAATGAGATGTGTTTGGAAACCTGTACAGACGGGTATTATTTTGGCGACACAAAATGCTATTGAATTAGCAGATTACTTTTTAAAAAAAGAAAATTTTTATTATCTGTGTTTGGGACGATTTACTCAGGATGCAATAGAAAATTCTTTTTCAGTAATACGGTCCATTCAACCTGTACCTAGTGCTAAAGAATTTAAAACGGCAGTTAGATTAATATCAATATCACAATATAATCGATCGAACAGAAAAGGTAATTATCAGATATCTGACGCAGAGTATTTGGTAAATTTTTTAAACAAGAATCCTAAAGTGCACGAGGAGGATGAAAGTGAAGTTTCCTTGGAAGATCTTACATTAGATTTTTGTTGCAACACAGGACATGATGAAATTCAAAGTTTGTATTATTTGGCTGGCAGGACTGTGCATCAAGTTATCAAAATTCACAAAATTAATTGTTCTACATGCATTGACGACATAAAAACACAAGAGGATAATCCCCAAATTTCTGGCTTAGTTGAATTAATAAAATTGAAAGCGCTTTCAAACAAAATTACATTTGCAACAGTGAAAGTTTTCGAAATATTGAAGGAAGCGGAAGAATATTTTAGAAAATTTGAAACCTGCTTGTTAAAAGGAGAAACAAAATTAAAGTTACTTCTACGCTCTTTCATGAGTACATCGCATCATAAATCAAAATTTACCGTGTGCCACGACATCGCACTAAAAATGGTATCGATGTATTATAAAGCCAGAATTCATTTTCTCACCAGAGAATCCAACAGGACTACCGTAAGACCTCAAAACATTCGATGTGATAGTCGCAGTGTCGGAATGAGGCGAGCAGTGCAAAATATTTGTTAAAAAGTGTGTCTGCAGGAATTATAAATTTGATTGCTTCTATTTTAATAATAAATCTGAATTTTTCTTGTTTAACATTTTATTTATGCAAATTTAAAATGAAAGTGTCGAGGAGTATTCTGACCCCTATTATTAACTCGCAACTTACGCCACTGGAAAAAACGAGTTTCATTTGACGTTTTCCTTGTCATTTAGGAACACATTTCCTTACCTATGAAAGCAAAGCTAACCGGATGAGTGACCTTAGAATGGCTCGCCAACAAGCGACATCTGTTAATTACAACATGAAACAAAACCCGCGAAATTTAAATAAATTTAGTACGTTTGTGTCTCATTCAAGTCAAAACCACGTCAAAACGTAAATCTCGCAAATTGCAAATCACTCTACTGCTAAAAATTTTTTCCTTCTCGCTGTTTCTTGTTTTGTGTTACATTTTTTACTGATACCGTTTGCCGTTATTTTTTAATCGTTTGGTTTGTTATTTAATTTGTTTCGTTATATTTATTGTTCCTGTTTACAATTTCCTACCATGGGTAAACGTAAATGCATTATTTGTAAAAATTCGGAAAAGCCTTTGTTCGAGCTTCCAAGTTCTGCTGCAGAACGAGATAATTGGTTGGAAATGATTAAACCATGTTGTGGTAAATAAACACAATTACAACTTTTTTTATATTTACATCTTTTTAGATTCTTCTAGCGTCAATGATTTTTCTGTTGTTTGCAAAAATCATTTTGATCACAATAGTTTTAAAAAGCATGGCAAAACTGTTCGGCTAATTGAAAGGGCCATCACAAGCATATTTACTGGCCAGTCAATAAGTGACGAGAACCAACCAAGTGAATCTGGAACAAATATTTTTCAAAATTCAAAAAGTGTTCAAGTTAATACAGTTTCGGTCGATCAAATTAAAAATCTTCAGTATCACAATAAAGTATTGCAACTTAAATTAAAGCGTACGGAAAAAAGATTAACTCAAACAATTGAGAAAATGAAGATTTTGGAGCAAAGCCGAAATAACCAAATATTAAAGATTGTAAACAAAATTTTTGAAGATGCCGAAAATGGAGAAGAGAAAGCAGTGTTCCTTGCAGATTCAATTCAAAATTATAGTAAAAAAATTAAAGCTGTTCGTTGGTCGGAACTGTCGGTGAGAATATGCACAGTTTGGCGGTTTTGCTCTCCAAAAGGATATGAACATTGCCGCAGACATGTGTTAAGATTACCATCGAAATCCACACTGCAGAGGTATTTATATACAAAGAAACCAAACGATCTTTGCAAACAAAGATTACTTGCTGGGGCTGCAGCTTTGAAAGTGCCCGCGCAAAAATTATGTTCGCTTATTATTGACGATATGTCTATAAAAGAAAAGATCCATTACAGTAGAGCTGAAGATCATATATATGGTTTGAAATCTGGCACTATTGGGGAAAATGTCCAAATTGCTAATAAGCTTCTATGCTATGTTATCCACGGCCTGTCTACAAAGTATACTATTCCAGCTGGATATTACTTTCATAATACTTTACCAGGAGAGACCTTCTTCGAGATGACCCTAAATATTTAAAAATTCATAAGTGAATGCGGCTTTTTGGTGCTACGTATAGTGACCGATAATCACCCTTCAAACATTGGTTTATTTGGAAAACTGTCTGGAGGAGAGCCAAAAAATTACATAACGCATCCAATATTGCCACAGATGCCGCTTTTTTTGAGTTTCGACTATTGCCACGCCCTAAAAAATGGCAGAAACAAATATTTGGATAGAGATATGCATTCATCCAAAGGCATGATATCTCTTCGCTTTGTAAAAAGATTATATGACCTTCAAAAAGATATGCCTGTAAAGCCGGTGAAATATTTGTCTAAGAAGCATCTGTACCTATCCAACTTCGAAAAAATGAATGTTCATCGTGCAGTCCAGTTATTTTCGCCTGCTGTAACAGCTTCCTTAAAATTTTTAAAAGAAGAAAAATACCCAAAATTTAGAAATGTTGATGGGACCGTTTACTACATGGAGACTATGTACAAGTTTTTCCAGGTACACAATGTGACCAATAAGACACATTATTATCGATTGTTGGACAGCACTGTTGCTCCTTATTCTGATGTCTCCGATGAACGGTTAGAGTGGCTGGAGGGCGTATTTCCGCGTTACATTGAAGACATCCAGCAACAATCAGAAAATGTTGGCAAGCTCGGACTAACAAAAGAAACAGCTCACGCCCTGCAGTTTACTGCCAAAAGCACGTGCTTGTGCATTAAGTTTTTGTTGCAACAAGTTGGCTTCTATTATGTGTTGACAAGGTCTTTTAGTTCTGACCCTGTGGAAACTATGTTTTCACACATTCGATTGAAGGGTGGGTCCAACGACACAACAGATGCTAGAGCAGCGGAGTATGCTTTAAGACAAATTTTGCGATGTGGAATTCTTAAAGCCTCAGCTTCTGCAAATGTAGCAGACGTTGTAGAGTACACAAGTTCGGCCACACTACAAAAAAATTACAGTCCAAGCGACTCCGTAACAAATAACGAAGATTTGATCTTACCTTTCGATATGACTCAAAATTTGCAATTTGCGATTAGAAAAAGAACCAAATTGCGCTTCTATTGATTCGGCCCCAGTTGCAGTTCTTGCGGGATTTATTATAAAAAAGCTTGAAGATAAATTTAACTGTGATGTTTGTTTAGCAGCGCTGCTCGCTACAACTACACCTGGCCCTTTTTTAAAATTAATAATCTATCCAGCACATGTTCCTGGTGAAATGGCCTGGAAGCCAGAACACCATCCCCACCACCAATAAGAAGAAGAAGAAGAAGAAAATTAATAATGCTTCAAGATCGTGGAAATTTGAAGTATCCAAATTCTAGATTTGTTGAAATTGTCAAAGCAATCGCCGATCTTGTGTATTCACTTCTTCCACTTCTAACATATTCAAATTCTTGTTGTCGTCTAGTAAACCTTCTTCAACCGTCCTTATTGTAAAATCCCATATTTAAATGTTTATTACATAAAAATGAAGTTTGTGAAATCATACTTAAAACCACAATTAAGCCAGTTATTGATAACTTTTGTAGAGAAAAGACCGACTTCTTGAAACAAAAACTTTATTTGGAATTTAAGCCACCAAGTCGAAAAATTTTAAAATTGTGATTTTGCTGTTGTTTTTTTAGAAGAAATATATTACTTACATTGTTATACATGCGTATGTACTGCATTTCCAACTGTTCTAACAGACATTGGCGTGCTTTTCGTCTATTTTAAGTGTAACTTTGGTCAATTTTGGCATTAACTAACCTCAAATAATTTAAAATGTCACAAAATATGTCACGCAGTTTTTTCGAGTGGCCCAAATAGCCACCCACGATCCAGGAAAAAAACCTCATTTTTGAGTCATGAGTTTCCAGACCTGCCATTTTAAGACCGTGCTTTTTACTAAATGTCAAGTGGATAACGTTTTTCGGCAAATTGGCAAGGCCTTACTCTTTAAGAGTATAATCACAGAGTATATAGCCAAGGCCTTGGCTATATACTCTGTGGTATAATGGAGTAGGCGATGCAAAGATGGGACCATTTCAGAAAACTGATGGTAGATGCCGCCACCACAAATACAAAACCATGGCCGACTAGAATCGACTACGTATCTGGCCAATTCACTGCACCGCATTTGATTGTTGAAATTCATTCTAATGACGGCTCGCCAAACGGTGACCTCTTCGGCAGAATTAGGTACCCTCGAAACAATGATGAAGTGTCGCCATCTCTCGATGGTTTCAAATTTTGTTACCGTAGTAGCGGTAAATTTAAATTGATTTAAATAAAAAAAATACTTCAAAAGCTTCAAAATGAATTATTATTAATGTTGTATGTGTGGCAATTCGTGTAAACCCCTATTCCAAATTCCTTGCAAATCATACACTCGTCTGTAATGGATTCAAGCTTTTGAACCTTTTTGAGATAATAAAAATTATAACACTATTAAAGATAACAATTTAATTGCAAACACTACATTACAGATATAACTATAACAGATGCTTTACGGTAAATCCTTCGTTGTGGCATTGTCAAGGCTTCTAAATCGTCAAATGTTGGGAACATTAGTGATTTTATTAGTCAGGTTTAAATTTCACATTCTACAAAAACATACAACATACAAGACCTTTTAAGTTTACCACCCCTCATCCAGCTTGAAATTTAAAATTTAAGTACTCGCAGCCCATAACCTAATTCAACAATTTACGCGGCATCTGTTGCCTATCTGGGTGGATATATCGTAAAAAAATTAATGATTGTGACAAATATTTGACACCATTACTCTCTACAGTTTTACCTTGACTACTTTTACGATTAATTGCTCTGCAGTATGGAGGAGGGCTTACTTATTCAAATGGTACTTTCATAGACCTTATAAAGCATATATTATATGAAACAATTTTGAAGACTGTTCCATAACTAAAATTAAACAACGCTTGTGACAATCTAACAGTCAATTTATCCACATTTTATAAAACATCAGTATTTTAAATATCTTCGCCACAAACAAGAAATATACAAATTTATAATTAGGACAACTGTGAAACATGTGTTCTGGCCCATGCTTCTGACCAACATTTGTTTGGAGACTACAGACTTAAATAGTGAACAGGACACTCTTGCAGCATAAACCAGTTCGTAGAAAAGTTTTAAAGCTGTAGCGCAGTTCATGACGAATTATCCAGGTGTTACTTTTCTTGTTATTATTTAAGTTCCAGTTATTAAATCTGTGTTTTGAAAGATTCCTTGCCTTTTAACTATTATTTTCATTCTTTCTCTTGAAATCGGCTTCGTACTGTTGCTCTAAGTTGATAAGAACTACAAAGACATTGTAAGTTGGATAGATTTTAGTTACTCATTTAGATTTACCTACACAGTAAAATTATGACAATTTGTAGTTTGCCTAATCGTTTCTTGTTAATTTACCAAGAATTTAAAGGGCTCCTTTGTAAAAACAAGTTGTTTTTAACGTTTTTAAACCAACAGTATTGACAGTACGACATGACATTTGACCTCTTAATTTTTTTGAAACCTGTTAGATGGCCCCACTTCATCACTTTTTACCACGATCATAAAATGACAGGTCTGGAAACTCCATTCATAAATACGTTACGAAAATGAGGCATTTTTCCTGGATCACGGTAGCTATGGAGGGCAACTATACCCGTGGCACCCTCACACGGTAATTATATAAGTCTCCCATTTGGAATCGAATTTTTTATTATTCCAATAGTTTTTTGGATAATTCTCATCATAAAATTCTGTCATTTTGTTCATGTGACCTTTATTTCTGTGTTACTCACTTGCTTTTGGATATTTATCCCGTTTTTTTTTCTACTTTACGTGATAACCTCTGGGACTTGATTACCTCTTTTAAACTGTTATTTTATATTAAAAAAGGTAAGTTATTAATATCTACATTACTGCACAGAAAGTATTTTTAAAAAGAAAATGCAAATACACACTTGCGAACGTCTCACGTAGCCCTCCTTGCAGTTGTAAAAATCAGTTTCTTTTGATAGACTTTCGTTATTATATGTCGCCAATTCTAGACGTAATATTTGAGTTTGTCCAATCATCTACCTCAAAAATTTGCTTTTGTTGAGTTTGGCTCATATTTAGTGTAAAATAAAGGCCAAAAGACCGGCTAATGCACAAATAAGGTCATGTTCCTTCTACCTAAATGTTTCAGTACGCAAATGGCTCAGGAACGTAAATAAACCCAACCAAAACCTGTCCACCACATTTATTACCACCGTTAAGCACAATTTGACTCTCATTTTGGGCATTTCTGATTACAATTCATATCCGTCAAATTAATTTGATATTTGTCAAATATTACGCAAATTTCTCGTTTTTTTCATTCATAAAAACCCAGTTTCATTGTAGTATCCACCAGGGGCGCTACGGGTATAGTGGCCCAAACAGCCACCCACCCAGGAAAAAAACCTCAGTTTTGAGACATGAGTTTCCAGACCTGCCAATTCTAAGACCGTGGTCGTGTACAAAAAAAAATCGAAAATCTTTATTTGAAATATTTGTTTGGTAATTTTCTTACATTAAAGTGCCAAAGAATTGCGTACGTAGTAAAAGTATTTTACTATTTAAAACTGTATATATTTACTGTATAAATTTAAAATAAATTTAAAACCATTTTTTCAAAATCGCATTTTTTTAAATCATTTTTTCCCCCTACAAATTGACGAGCCTTTTATGAAATGCTCCAACAAAGAAAAGTAACAATAAATAATAACCGCAACCAAGGTAACCGTTTCAAACGGTAATCTTGTCGACTAGGTAACTTTGCTTCCAGTGGCGTGTAAGAAAATTGTGTAAGATTTAATAATCTTAACTCAAAAACTAAAACGTTTTGAAAAAAAAGTTATTAGGAAAAATTGCTTGTCTTGACGAGTTCTATTCCCAGTTAAAATTAATGTACTTATTTCATTTACAGCCTGTATATATTGGTTGTAGATTGGCGAGATAATATTGGCGACACTGTTGTCCCCACCACAAATTGTAGGTTGAGGTTACTGGTGACATCACCAAAGCGCTAGTTGTATCGCTTGGAGGGAAATTCAAACTATCCTTGTACTGGACAAGAAACCAAGAGATATTTGATGAACAAAAACACAGTTTTACACCCGACACACGAAGCTTTGCGTTTTACACGACGCGTTTCAACCTGAGGATTTCCACAATGTGATCAGCCTCAGTTCGAAAAGGGTCTTGTAAACTAGAAGTTTGGTGTGTCGGCTGTCAAAATGTGTCTTTGTTCATCCTTTATTCAACCGACACAAATTCTGCGCCTGAAGATACAACAAAGTCTCGATGGATCGCGACGAATTTAATAATTTCATTGATTCTGTATCCCATAACATCATTTTGAATGTACTTAAGTGTGAACCGTTGGACCGTTGGAGACACATGTGCAAACAACAAATTTTTTAAATGATTGAGACAGTAATATATTTCATCTTTTTTGCTTGCTTGTCAGCGCTTCAGCGTTGTTACCAGGCCCCTGAAGGTTTATAGAGATTGTTGGTTCACAGGCAGCGGTGGGGCAAAGGGGGGAAATGGATAAAATAGTTCAGTTGCTTCACGTCTGAGGTCGCGTTAGTAGCCAAGAAATCTGCAATTTTAAAGGAATCTGTAAAGTCAGTGGGGAAAACTTCTTGCTAATGGACAAAGAAAGAACGCCGCGCGCACGCACTTCTCTTTTTAATGTTTTGATTTAAAAACAGTGGATTATTTTGCTTTCGTTGCGGTTTTTGGCGACATGTTGTTTAAAAGTGTTTTTTAACGATTTAACGTAATTTTTAGGGTGTTTTTGTGATCAAACATCATTTTTTATTTCGATCCTTTATTTTGATTTAGTGTATAGTTGTATAATGTAAATTGACAGTCTTCAATTGAATGGAGGATGAATGAAGGTAAACGTTATTGAAACGTGTGTACAGCAATTAATTGCGATTTCCAGTTGGTGATATATTAATATTACATCGAGGAGGATCACACAAACCCCTCTAAGGGAATTTCCGGAGATGTTGGAGACACAGGTTAGAGATGACAACCGTCCTTGGAGATGATGACGATTCTTGGGATGAAATTGAAAAGCCCACGAAGAGGAGTTAAATGTAATGTGTAGTAATTAATACGCAGTAATAATAAACAAATTTACTGTAGGTGGTGCGAAGCCAGTATTTTGTGAGAGCAAGGAATTTAGAACTTGCTATGGATTAGGGTTTTCAAATTCGCCATGTCCGTCTACGTCTATATCTTTTATGCAGACTAATACACGATGTTTCAAACAATTTTATAAGGCCTATGCCTCCTAAAAACAACCAACAATCTGTGCAGCCATTTGAAATTATGTTTAGTTTTCTGTATAATTGATACAACTTTAAATTGTCATGAGTTGTAGGCTGTGGTTGTAGGTCAGTTTGTGATTAGAATATAGGATAATGTCTTCTCTTTTCTTTTGAAAAACAACCCAAAGGTTTCCAAAAATTAGATAAATACTTAGTATTAGCAGTTTCAAAACTATAAAAACGCCAACGTCGCATTTTACCGAATTATTTTTTAAATAAGATTGATAAAATTGTAAAATAGGTATTGATGATTAGATCTCTTATTGAAAGTATAAATTGCATTAGCTATTATTTTTTGAAGTGCATGAATAATTTACAATAGCTATTTTTGGGAGAAAATGCGACGTTGGCGTTTTTATAGTTTTGAAACAGCTAATAAATGTAGATCTTTTCTATAGGTATAGTTATCTGTGATGTGGTGACTATTGTAAGTTGAAATTCGACCCTTAGGGGCAGGCTTCGTAAAATTATTTGAAATGATTTAATGCTCTGTGGACTTTATTTTATAATATTGTAAGAAAAATACAATTGTAAATTAGCAGTCTCCAGAGACAAGTAAAGTAAGTAGGTTTATGAATCAAGATAAAATAAATAAATAAATATGCGTATGGTGGTAACGCCATCACCCAAGTGCCAGAGTTTTCAGGTCGCATCTACAGCCTCTGACCTGACCTAACGACCACTAACTAGTAGTAACCGAGACCGACGGCTTAACGTCTCCTCCGAAAGACGAGTTAGTTGCGATGTTTTTGGCATTACATTATCCGGTCACCCATCCAAGGAATGACCGGGGTCAGTGCTGCTTAACTTCATAAACTAATGAAAACCTATGAAATCAGCTAGTCTATGCAACTAACTGTTATATAAGATTATACCATACGATCATTTGAATTTATAATTGTTATTTCTAAACTATTAGAAACTGAGAGAAAATATGTATTCTAATTAAATATTACCGTTCCAAATTTCCAAATAATCAAACTTTTCATACAAATTAAACAATATTAAAATCTACTCTAATTATAAATTCAAATTATTACATGGTATTAGCTGTTTCGTCGCATTTTCTCTTAAATTAGTTCTTATAAATTATTTATACACTTCAAAAAATTAATAGCTAATGTAATTTATACTTTCAATGAGAGATCTAATCATTAATGAGTATTTTACATTTTTATCAACCTTATTAAAAAAAATAATTTGGTAAAATGCGACGTTGGCGTTTTTATAGTTTTGAAACAGTTAATAGTTGTAATCAGTTAACTTTCGATTATAGTTAAGGATAACAGATATCATTATTTATTGTGTCATAATTAGGTACAAATTTAAAATAAGTTTATTAACAAGCTTTAGTAACGTTCTTGTGCACGAGTAATTTACTAGTAACTATAATGCAATTTAGATTACTTTTAAAAAAATTACAAAACTTATCAAGAACTACAACATTAAACTATTATACGTTTTAGGGCCGCTTTTACAAACGTCCATAACTTTATAACCGGGAATATATTTCGAAAAATGCATTGTTGAAACAATTGTATGGATTCAGCTCGGTTTGCATGTGGGGATGAGCTTCTTCCATTTGTTATTCATGCTTTGATGACTAAAAATTCAGTCATAAGTGT
Source organism: Tribolium freemani (assembly GCA_939628115.1). Classification (NCBI taxonomy): domain Eukaryota; kingdom Metazoa; phylum Arthropoda; class Insecta; order Coleoptera; family Tenebrionidae; genus Tribolium; species Tribolium freemani. The sequence continues at coordinate 7,721,131 of OW626785.1, read as the reverse complement.
GTAAACAAATAGTATTAGGGTCTATAAGAAGATAATATGTCGAAAAGCTACATTACATTTACCATTGCTTTGCAAAAATTGTTTAAAATAGCGAGCCACACGCAAACCGTAGTGAACTGACCCATAACCATAGTAATTATACCACAAATAATAACTTATCGGGAGTTGGTTCATCTTAAAATTGTAAATTGTAAATTAGGAACTCAAAAATTTGACTAATGTTGTTTTAACGTATATTTCGTAACGTTACTATCAAAACTTTGATAATTTTTTTGCTTTTCTGAACTGTGTATAGAAAAGTAATGAAACCTGTGAATGAAACCAATAAAACTGGTGTATTTATTATATTTGGTCATTGTATTTACATTACTACATATGCTTATGTTTATAAAGAACAATTCGAGTTGAAATAACTTTGCCTATACATTCCATGCCGTTATTTTTTTTTTAATAAATTTTTGTGGGAAGGACTTTGTTTCATTTTATTACGCGATGTTAAATGTTTTTGTGCTATTGCAACTGTTGCAGATGTTTTTTTATTAAAATGTCTCGTAACAGTGCACGGGTACAAAAACATTTAATATTTATAATCTTTTAAATATGGAATATAAATAAAATGTCCTGTTTGAATTTCCCGCTATTGCTGAGTTAGTTTGCTTGCTTCTCGTCAGGTAGCGCTTTCGGTAAAAACGAGGGGTAGACAGAGAGATTCGCTTCTCCCTCTCTCTTGTTCTATGGTTGTTACCACTAACTAACTATCCCTATTCCCGGCTTTTTTTAACGAGTTATTAGAGGCAACATAACCTGTAAAAACTCAAGCAGAGAGACAAGCATGATTTTGAAAATTTTTGCAGGTTATGTTGTACATACGACCAGCGCAGGCATTTGAAGACATAGTTTACTGATTTTTAAAAGAAAACAACACAAAATGCAAACAATCCAGTCCTTTTATTACAAAATAATGCAAATTAGTAGTGAACTGAGTGTTGTTCATTTAATGAACATTGTAGTGTCTGGAAGACAAGCGAGTAGATGCACCAACGTAGTAGTTGTGCACTTTTATTAAGAATCTTAAATCCTAATATCTCTATTCGGAATTTGATGTGATAAACCTACCAAATACAACAAATAATCAGATAAAGACTAATGACTTTTTTGTGAATTTTCGATGAATTAATCAATCATAAATGATACCAAATTGGTTTAAATTTAAGAAAATTACAAAGTTTACACATCTTATACGATTTTGAGCTCAGCTGCTGCCTTGATTAATGAAGGGAGTTTCCCTTCACACGGCTGATCGCATTGAACAAAAAAAGTGTTTCTGACAGCTTACCTATGCAGCTTACTAAGGTCACTCATCCGGTTAGCTTTGTTTTCATAGGTACGGAACATCCACGGTCCTTATACTTTACCGGTTACCTCATGCACGGAGTGTTGGGTGAGGGACGAGTGGCGTGTGTTGAATAGTTTGTGACGTCAGCGTTAGTCCTGGACTTACTCTTGTACACAGAATCGTAGACGAAACTACGTTCTGCAATCATTAATACGGCTGTATTGACATTGTTTTCGCGTTATTTGTTTGAATTTTGACTACTTATACAATTAAGTAAGTTAGTAACTAATAAATTTATATTAGATGACGTTATATTTCTTCGTTATTAGATTACGAAATTAGAAACATGCCCGGCACTCACTGTGCAGTTTCAACGTATAAAAACACGTACAATAAAAATAAAAGGCTTCATTTTCATCAATTTCCGAAAAATGATGAAGTACGAGCGATATGGATACAAAAATGTCGTCGTAAAGACAAATTTAATCCAAAAACATCTCATATCTGTTCCGAGCATTTCATGCCGGATGACTACAAAAGGGATTTAAAAGCTGAGTTACTAAATTTGCCAGCCAAGCCTATACTAAAATCAACGGCAGTACCATCTTTTAATATACCATCAAGACCCGAAGGAATGACATCGCCATCCGCTCGTGAAAAACGTATAAAGAAGAGACAAAGTAAGAAATTGGTGACGGAAACTCTGGCTGAACCACCTAAAGAAATACTTCCCGAAGATGAATTGTTACCGTTACCAGAACAAAAAACTGAAAAGGACACTTTGCTGCAACGTCACACTACTCTGCAAAAACAATACGAAGACTTAAAAAAAATGTTTGAAGAGCAAAATAAAATTATCCAAGAACACAAAGCCCAAATTGTGAAATTAGAAAAATCTGTAGAAAAACTTTTGCAAGACTTTTCAATTGAAACAAAGTACAGGGAGAAATTGGAAAACTCCTTGAAACATTTTTTCTCGAAAGCGCAGATACAGTTAATTCTAAATGAGAAAAAAAAAGTTGTCTGGAGTTCCGAGGATATTTCGAATGCATTTGCGATTAGGTATTTTAGTAAAAGATGTTACGTTTATTTACGCAAAAAAAAGAAATACCCTTTACCTTCAATTTCCTCGCTGCAGAGATGGGCATCAAGACTCAATTTGCGGGAAGGTGTTCTCAAAGGGGTTTTAAGAATTATGGAAGTGGCGCAACATGATTATACCGACATGCAACGGTTAGTAGTCTTAGAATTTGATGAAGTGAAGGTTGAATCTGTATACGAATATGATAAAGTCTGTGATGAAGTTGTGGGTCGACATTCGCAAATGCAGGTGGGATTGGTTAGAGGACTATTTGCTAAATTTAAACAACCACTGTATTTGGCATTTGATACGAAAATGACGCCTGCAATTTTGTTAGATATTATTGAGAAACTACATTCAATCAATTACACCGTTGTAGCTTGCGTATCAGATTGCGGAGGAGGTAATTTGGGCTTATGGAGAGATCTCAATATCTCCATTGATAAGACATATTTTTTGCACCCCGTTACAAATGAACAGATTTACATTTTTGCGGATGCTCCTCATTTATTAAAACTTATTCGAAATTGGCTGCTTGATTCAGGATTTATTTTGCAAGACGGAACGAAATTAACTTCTGATCCTCTTAAGCATCTGTTGGCAATGACAAACACGGAAGTTAATACCTGTTATAAATTAACTAATCTACATTTAGACTGCACAGGTAGTCAAAGACAAAATGTGCGTTTAGCGGACGAATTGTTTTCACATACGACCGCTACAGCATTACATTACTATAAACCTGGCCCATGCAAAACGTCTGCTGAACGCTTAGGTGATTTCGTCGAAAAAATAAACAGATGGTTTGATATAATGAACTCTTTTACAACTTCAGCCTCTGTAAAATCTAAACTACCTTACGGACTTGAGCTGGAAAGTCAAAATGAAATACTAGATGACGTTTATCAAACGATAAAAAACATGGAATGCATCAATAAAAATACATTACAGATCTTCCAGAAGGGCATTTCAATATCCATTTTGTCGCTTAAATGTCTTTTTGAAAATCTAAGAAAGAAGTTTTCAATTTCTTATATATTGACCCATCGACTAAATCAGGATGCCTTGGAAAATTTTTTTTCACAAATACGCGGAAGAGGAGGATTCAACGATCACCCTTCTCCTATGGATGCCATTTACCGGATACGAATGATTATTTTGGGTAAAAATCCAGGTGTTGTACAAAAAAATCTGAACACTTCGGAGTTTGATGCAGATGAATACATTGTTGCAAAAGTTTTAAATCAAACAATTTCACTACCATCAAGGAATACCGATGAGCAGACGCAGACGGATTCATCTGACACAATGAGTGTTTCTTCGTCTTGTTCCACAACAACAGGAGCGGTAATCACTCCAGAAATTATTCGGCCAGCAACTTCTCAATGGTCAGAATCCGATGGTTTAGAATATTTAGCCGGTTGGGTAGCAAAAAAATTTAAAAATAAATATCCCACATTAGGGACTTATACTTATAAAATTCAAAGTCAACATGCTTCTAAGATGCCCAGTTGGATCGTTAATTTATCGCATGGTGGTTTAATTCAGCCTTCAGATGAATGGATTAATGCTACAAAAATATTGGAGAAAATTTTTGTTAAATATAACAAGCAAAACCCTCCATTTAGAGGTTGCAAAGGGATTGTGTCTAAAATGACAAAAATTGCCATAAAAAAACAACCAACTATTCCGCAAGAGGTCTTAAAAACATATTTTTTACAGCGTGTCTACATTCGCATGAAATATCTTAATACCAAAAAAAAATTAACAATTAATTTAAAGCGGAAAGCGACTGGTGCGTCTACACAAAGTTCAAAAAAATTGAAAAAAATTTTGTCTTAATTTGTATTTAGATGATAAAGTTCTAAGTGTTGTTTTGTTCTTGTGTTCTATTATATAAAATAAATGTAACCTTTCAAAAAATGTGTTTAATTTAGTTTGTTTTTTGATGATTGAAAAGCAAATTCATTAGACGTTACGAGTGCGAAAGAGATGGTATAATCAGTGAGATTAGGTCTGACTGTATGTTAATGTGATTCAATTGATTTCTAAGTATGAAGGGATTGACGTTGTCGTAGGCCGAAGATATATCGAGTAATACTAGGATCATTTTCTTTTTATTTGATATTGCCGAAGAGATGTGGGAGGATAAAATTGCGAGATTATCTTGTACGCCTCTACCACTTCGGAATCCGAATTGGGTGGGAGGGAGTAAGTGCTGCTGCTCAATCTGCCATTCTAGTCTTTTTTTTGTCATAGACTCAACTACTTTACAAACACGATGTGAGGCAGATTGGTCGGTACGATTCCGTCAAGTCCGGGTCTTTTTTTGGTTTAAGGATTGGTAATACAATTTGGGATTTCCAGTCCAGGGGTATTTCGTCCTCTGTTGCAATCAACGTATTTATGAAAGTGACGAGAGCTGTTTTGGCTTTTGTGGGAAGGTTTCTAAGCATGCTGTATGTCACCTGATCTTTACCTGCAGCTTCACTCTTTGTTCCCTTTAGCGACATTTCCAATTCAGTATAAGTAAATGGAGACAACAGTTACACAAAATTGCATTTGTGTATGCGAAATAGAAAAAATGATTTAATTGACTGTGTTAACCATGTTGTCATCAAAGTATAGAATCGGAAATAAGTCAGTCCATTTGTTTTTCCTGGCAAGTTGACGAAACGACGGATATATCTTGCCATTCCTAGTTGTCAGTGATTTTTCGTTACATCCAGGATGGAGAAATTAGGGAACGGTTTTTGGGCTTTTTTGATGTTAGTGCAGGACGTACGGCAGATGATTTATTCAGTTTATTATCAACACATTTTGAAAAATTTAATTTACAAGTTAATAGGGCAAACTTATGATGGAGCCTCAGTGTTGGCCGGAGAGCTGAACGGTTTACAAACTAAAATTAAAACGATTGCTCCTCAGGCTTTGTTTACACATTGTTACGCTCATCGTTTAAATTTAGTTCTTCAAGATTGTGTCAATAGATTTCAAGAATGCAAAATTTTTTTTCTACTTTTGTTTCGTACTGAGGTCATTACGATACGCCATTTGGGTTTCGTAATATCCAACGGTGCTATAATAATTACACTAAAAACCAGGGTAATTTAGTTGGAAAATGATGGCAACCTAGTTTTTTGACAATTATCTGAGAAAAGTGTCAGTGTCAATCGTCACCTGTTTCAAGTGATAATTTAATCAAATGAATCAATTTCGAACCTTTAGGGGCTTTTCTACCAACCCTGATACGTAGTCCCTTCGAACACCTTTCGAGTAGTGTACAAACATGACTTCAAAAGCCAGTGCAAGTGAATAATTTGAGATCCCATTCTCCTTAGGCCAATGTTCAAATTCCGCGTATTTGCCACAAAAGCCCGTATTCGTTGAGGGGCAGATAGATTGCAAAACGTCTTGGACACTTTCAGAATACATTTTACGAATAAACTAATGACGATCCAAATTATTAATTTAATTTCATGATCCACGCAAATGCTGTCAACTGCCACAAAATTCCCTAAATTTCGAAATTGATTTTTTTTGTTAAAAAAGGTGCAAAGTAGAAAAAATAGTGTATGATATCTCGTTTATAAGGCATTTTGTCGCACGCACGGAATTGGGAATGGAATGGAATGGAGAATGGAGTAAGTGCGTCTTATAAAACTCGTATCATAATATACTATTTTGCAACACTATCTGGAATTTTAGCTTTTTTTTCGAAATCTACAAAACGTAATAACATCCTATTAGCTGTTTCAAAACTATAAAAACGCTAACGTCGCATTTTCTCTCAAAATTAGATTAGAGATCTAATCATTAATAATTATTTTACAATCTTATCAATCTTATTTAAAAAAATAATTTGGTAAAATGCGACGTTGGCGTTTTTATAGTTGTGAAACAGCTAATAGATACTGTCTGCAGCAGAAGAGTACCAAGTAATTCTCAAACTCGTTGGAACTTCAAGTCTCGAATTGTTCAGACCATCGCCGTCTGTATAGAATGACACTTTATCTCGCCTGGGCATTAGTCAAGTTCAAGTGATTCCCGTCAGCGCTACAGTTTGCGCGGAATATTTGACACATCCTACACTTGTTTTTCAAAACTTCAAAATATCTCTTACATATGGTGTTTTGTTGTATCCTTTCTGTCGAGCTTTTGTGAGTTGCGTTTTTCTTTATTTGTTTAGTTGGTTCGTGTTTTGTTGTTCTTGCGTTTAAAAATTGGCAATGTTGGCAAACTTGACACTCTCCGCAGTTGACGACAGAAGTTGACGCACTACACATAGCAACGCGCGGAATTATGGAATCACAGTTTCAATGCATTTTTTACGAAATGCCCAGGCGGGATATTAATACATTTCATTAAGGAGGCGAGGCGGTGGTTCAGACTGTACTAAATCATAGGGAAGAACTTCTTAGGGTTTTTGACAAGCCCAGATTTTAATAAAGATTCTGTAACAATTCGAGAAGCGATTGGTTCCAAAAATTTTTAAATAATTTTGACAGTTTTTTTACTCAGTTTATTTAATTTAATTTTTGAACAGACCGAGTTAATCTATTCTATTATACGAAGTAAATTAACTGATATTTCGTACTGCAAGACAAAAATAGAAAATCTTTTGCAAACTCTTAGAAATTTTAGAAATGATAAAATGTATTTTACTCGTATTTATAACGATGCGATTAATAACTGTGGTCTTTATATGTGCGACTATTTAATGAAATATTAGATATAATAGTGACACAAATTGAAATTAGATTTGCCGATTTTGAAAAGTTAAATTTTTTTAATCTTTTAAATAGTGAGAAATTTGCTACATTTTTTAAAAAGTTTCCAAACGATATATTAAATAATTTATGTATGAATTATCCTAAATTATATATTAAAGACAAATTAGAAAATGAGTTAAAAGTATTGTATTCGGACATTACGTTATTAGGGAAATCAGCAGAACTGAAGGACAAATTAAAATTTATAACATCGAACTCGCTGCAAGATGAAATTACTGAAACTTACAAATTATTATTACTATTAGCTGTTTCAAAACTATAAAAACGCCAACGTCGCATTTTCTCTCAAAATGAGTTGATATAAATTATTTATGCACTTCAAAAAATTGATAGCTAATGTAATTTATAGTTTCAATGAGAGATCTAATCATTAATAACTATTTTACATTTTTATCAACCTTATTTAAAAAAATAATTCGGTAAAATGCGACGTTGGCGTTTTTATAGTTTTGAAACAGCTAATACGTTTTCATGAAGGATTGAATTCGATTTGAAAACTGTTTGGGTATCCAATTTGAAACGTGTTTTCATGGCAAGTATTGAATCTGGGTTTGAAATTTTGACATTTTTATTTGTCACTTGTCACTGAGAGTACCTACAACACACCTACAACATAAATTCAACTGTAAACACTTTCTGGAAGAAATGTTTTAAGGATTTACAATGAATTTAACCCATTCAGCGGTTCAGTTAGTGATTGCACAGGGTCTAGTGTCCAACAAGCCAAGCTTTTTCAAAAAATCTCCGTTTTCATGAAAAAGGTTCGATTCGATCTCGATACGGTCCCAAAATTTGGTGAATCGACCTTGGACTCAGATCGAACTCAATACGTTCAAGTCTAGAGGTTTTCATGAATTGGATCCGTATTCAAATCGATTTGAATCCTCATGAAAACGTAGTATATGTTTAATTTTGTAATTGCCAGCAACGTTATCTTCTGTTGAAAGGTCTTTTTCTACTCTTAAATGCGAGTAAAATCGAATAAAAAACCGTTTAATTAGCCTGGGAGTAATTGCCATAGAAAAAGATCTTGTAAAGACTATTCGAAAAGATTCAAGTTTTTTTTGACAACATTATAGACAGGTTTGCCCAAGGAAAGAACAGGCGTATAGATTTAATATACAAACATATTACTTTATTACTTTTACGCCTTATTACAAGTAGAATTTTTTTATTTTATTTTTTAAATATTATATTATCGGTTTTTGTTTCTTTCTAATTGTCTTTATTAGAATAAAAAATTCGTTTTATAATAAGAAATTATATTTTTGTTTGTTTTATTTAGAAGATTAATTTTGTGTTGTGTTTTTATTTTATTTGCGTAAATAACTATTATGTGGTTACTTTTTTTGATTTTGATTCGCGATTAACATGATCTTTGCCAATGCAATTTAAGTGTCAACTTAATTCAAATTATTTAATTGTGAGTTAAATTTTAATTCACCAAAGCAATTTTATAAATAAGATGACATTTTATTTTTGCAATAACACACAATCTCGCTTATAAACACCAATATGCTAAAAGACACTCCAATTAAATACAACCAAAAAACACTTTGTAAATGTTGCACTCCAAGCACTGTATTGCTTTCGCTTTCGGTCACATTTGTTTTAATGCCTCTTCCGTTGTACTTCTTGGTTTCTGCTAAACCATATTGCACTTGCCTTTGTACACATTCGCTAAGCTTCTCCATATAGGGTGAATGTCTTTGTAAAAAATAAGTATTAAGACTTGGAACTAATTTTTCCTTCATGATGTAAAAGGGTGGTTTTGCATATTTACTTTTCAAAGTTTCCATGAAAATGTCTGCAAAGGTTGTAACGATGATGTAGGCAGTACTTGTGTCTAAACTGTACATTTTCTTGATTCTGTCCGCATTAGAAATAACGGAAATTTTATCACACAGTCCATAATCTTGAGGAACTGTATCAGCCAAAGGTTTTGATGTAAGAATCTTCAGTTTTGTGTTGCGCAGTTCTGCAATAGTGGTGATTTCGTTATAGGGCTTGGAAGTAACAAAAGAACTGACCAAGAAGCACTGAAAAGCCGTTCTAAATATTATGCAACAAAAGAAAAATATAACTAGTTGTATTTTTATGATGAATTCTTGATTGTCGAAATTAACAAAATTGTTACCAAGAAAACTATTAATACAGCGAAGAAGAATTACCAAGAAGGTTTGTCTCTTTGGTAATTTTGCGAGATTTGTTACAAAAGAAATTGTTACGATTGTTGCAAAAAAGAGGATCCAAATCGCCAGTTGGAATGTGGATATAAGAGTTTGAAAATTAAATTCTTCTTCTTCTTCTATTGGGAGAACAACCGAAATTTGATTTGGTTCATGAGGATATGCATAGTCAGCATCTTGGAATAAGTGTTTCATGTAGTAATGGCTTATAAAACAGAAGTCTGTCACGTCGTTCATTGTGTCATTGTAAGCTCCGTGGAAAAATGTGTTTTTTGGTGGTTCAATAATCCTAAACGTTGCATTTATCATTGATGTCACCAGTTTTAAACGGACAATATCAGGACCAATCCATTTACCGTTTTCTTTCTTGCTTAGAGGGAAGAATTCGAAAAAGGATATCCTCAGTTGATAACCATACAAGTTTGATAACTTATCAGGAAATAAATTGGTTTTGTTAACGAGACTTACAATTTTATCGCTTCTGAAGCCATTGTATGAGAAAACTCTCAACCGGTGGAAAATTAACACTATCACAAAATTAACGATATGTCTGTTCCATATAGTGCTTGCAAATTCTTGCAAAAAATTTAAATTTTTGAGTTCTTCGGAAATTAAAAAATGATTTTCACGACGTGGATCCCAAAAGGAATACTTTCGGAGTTGGTCAATTGTCACATTAATGTTGGCGATGTCGTCAACAAAAATAAACGTTGCCTGCATTTTTGGCACATGTCCGGACACATTGAAGACGCTGTCTGCTATTATAGCTGGACATGCATTACGTCTGATAAAAAAATTGGAAACATCTCGTGTGTTTTCAACGTTGACGTAAGCACAAGAAAAACGTTTTCTGGACTGGTGATATTTACTAATATATTCTTCAAAATAGAAGTTGTAGTACGGTTTTGAAGGAGCATTTATTAAAGTTTCGCTAAAATCTAAAATAGTCAGACTAATAGATAAAGCAGTTAATGGCCATAGCATTGTTCTTTTGTCACGATTCGTGGATTGATACTGGTAACGAGAAAATCGATTTGTATTGTAAAAACACATTTAAGCTGTCTAACAAATAAAAAAATGATTATACCAATTACAGTTATGATATAATTTGTGATGTACATTTTTCCTTGCATGTTCGACGTTCAAATTTTATGATACTGTTCACAAATGAATTATTGGTGTAATAAAACGTTAAATAAAAAATACTTGTTTGATTACGTTATATTTTATTAGATAGTGTGTATATTAACATTTATTTACATCTAGTTATTAATCCTCCTTCTATAAAAATTTCAATTGGCATTTTTATATTAACTGCATTTGATTGATGATCAATTACACGTAATTGTGTTTATCAAACATCTAATGCATTAAAAATTGTAATTATTATGTTATTATAGTGGTTTTGTTTGCAGAAGATTGGCTATTATTAAATTGTTACTGACGTTGTTTAACAGCAAATATCCAAAGAAATAAAGAGCTGCAAAAATTAAACGATCAATTACACGTAGGGGAGAGGGGGACATTTGAAACATTTTCCAATGCCCAGCCTTTATTTTTGAATGAAATAACTTTATTTCTAGGCAACACATAATTTAGGACATTGTCTTTGGAATGAAACGTCTGAAATAAGTAATTTATACATACAAATATTGTTTTTGTACTCATAGCTCTTAGACAGTTATTTCCCGCTTATCCCCAGCGTGTGGGAAAGTAACTTTTCCACACTGCGGTGTTTTTTACTTTCCGACAGTGGCTAGCGACATTTTGTAGGTTGGTATCGCTATCGTTGAGATGGAAACGATTGAGATTTTACGATAAGTGACAGTTTATGCCAATTTTTTGATTGTTTGACCTGTTACCAACCCAAAAAACAGCAAAAAAAACTAAATTATAAAAAATAATAATTTTTAATTTTTTTTGAGAAATTGGATTTTCCAAACATGTTAGGTAAATAACTATTATTTTTCAAAAATTGCATGCAAATGTCTCAATGTGCCCCCACTGGAGGGCAGTATGGAACATCACTGGGGTGCATGTGGACACACAAATAAATTTCATATAAAACTCTTTAAAAAGTGAAAATATAAGTTTTATTTTTTATTCTTCGACACTGTCAAAATTTAAGGTTTTTCTCCTGTGTAAGGAAGTTTCGACAACTGTCAATACGAAACGTCAGATTATTTTTAGCAGATTTAAAGCAATTTTAAGCCTTGTTGAGTCTAATCCGATGAATAAAATGTTGTATCCAACTCGTTTTCGTGTAAATCGGTTCATTTATTTCACCTCGTGGATGTTCCACCTGACATACAACAAAACATTAACGATATTATGATTTCAAAAGATATTAAATGAACTAAGATGTATTGGAATTTTTTTTTGTAAAATCTGTTGCATAAATTTGTCATCTGATGCTTCTTTACTAAATTCACTTAGGTATATTGTCTGACTCATCATCGTCATAAATCACAAAATCATTATCCGTTACATTACCACTGCCTTCTATTACATGCTTTCCTTTACTTGATTTCTTGATGTTTTCTGTCATCAAACATTTTTTTTTCCTTTGGCTTTGTCTATTATTTTTTGTTCAAGATAGTTTTTCTCCGGCGTTTCTGTAAGATTTTTAGATTTTCCTGGTTGTCTTCCTTTCTTCGTCGAATTTTTCCTTTGTGCCTTAGGAAACAGTCATATACAGGAGTGATTACCTCTTCACTCAAGCTAGGGCGGTTGCTTGTAAACAGTCCCAATGTGCCCCTTACCTTGTGGTACCAAAGTGTTCCCAGTAACTTTACTCAACATAAGATCGTTTGCAAAATAATAGGTTAGGTTTTGAGCTTTATGTTCAAGCTCAATGTTGTGTGTTCTAAGTGATCATGATCAATTTGTTTAACACCATTTGCTTGCAATATAGAAAATTTCCACTTACCAATTTTCATCCAACTTTTTACAGACACTTCCAGAAAACACTTAAAATGGAATAAAAATTTCCGTACGTCATAAAACAGCGTGAAACGTTCGGAAAATATAAAGAAACTTGTTATGTTGCCAACTGGTACACTTTATTAAAAGTAAAAACATCAAATAATGGAGGCACAATTTGTCCCAATGTGCCCCCCTCTCCCCTAATTGTATTTATAATTTTATTATTTTTCTACACCCCATACTTTAGTGTGTATGTTAAACACAATTGGGCACACATTTTGAACCACCTTATGCCTGCACTCAATAATTTGAAACATTTCTTAGCAAGATATGAACAAATTGTGCTGTTATCAATTTTACCCCTTCAGCAAAAGTTTATATGGTATCTTAAGATTTTTTTCCAAATTTTATCTGTAATAAGAAAATCGAGGAAAATCTGAGGACTTGTACTACAATAAATTAAAATGAATTGATAGTAATGTTAATTAAGGTTTATTTGCAAATTGATAATAAAACAAACTGTCAAAGACTTAAAACTATATGTTGAAACATATCTCAATCTCAACATTCTTTTAGATACAATTTTTATATGAAATTAACTCAATAACGAATATTACAAAACTTGCAAACAGTGCACCAATCAAAAAATAGAAAACGGGATACAGATGATCCAACGATAACACTACAAAGTTGTCGTTGTTTGTTTCGTTATTTTGTATAAAAATATTGGTTTGATCTTCGTACTGATCCGAAAGCATTACCTCGTGATTTCTCATTAGAAGCATGCTCACTTTTCGTAAAAATGGTGAAAATTTTTGAAAAAGATACATGTCGTATCCAACGGTTAACGTCTCTTCTAATAAGTAAAATAAATGTGTCTTTTGATACCTTTTTAATCGGTCCATGTACACATTTGCTGCTGTATTTCTGATGACATAAGCATTTGTTGTATCGAGGCTGTGAAGTTTATCTCCACACTCTACTGACTTTACAAAAGTTGTCCTTTCGAGGATGTTTTCAGGAATGTAACCTTTAAACAGTTCAGAAGCACAAAGTGGAATATGGCTTTCAGCTAACTCTTCAATTGTTTTGATTTTGTCAAAAGTATAAGGACTAACAAAGCTGCTTATGAGAAAGCAGTTAAAAGCAGTACGAAATATGATGGCCCCCAAAATAATAATAATTAGTTGAAATTTAATAAAACCTTGTGTTTTTTTAAAGCCTTCAAAACTATAACCCAAGAGACTACTTAAACTGTAAAGCAAAAATAAAGAAAAAGACTTTCCGTTTTTGCTTGCCATAACTAAAATTAGTGCACTGATAGTTAACAGCATTACAATGGAAAGCCAGACATCGAAGTTGAAGATGGACATAAGAGTATGAGCTTTTTTTTTCGAATTATTTGGTGTTACAGGTACTAAAATAACAACTTTGTTATATGTATGAGGGTAAGTGTGGTCCATAGTTTGCAACAGTGTGTTTCTTAATATAAATATGCTGCTGAAACAGAAATCTGCCTGATCCTTGAGTAAACTGTCTCTGGCGTCTGAAAATTTTTTAGATTCTACCACTTGGAAAGTTGCATTTAAGCGTGCTGTTATTAATTCTAACATTTTATAATCTTTCCCGTACCACTTGCCTTTATATTTCACTAACATAGGGTTCTCTTCAAATAAAGCCACCCTAAACTGGTAACCATACACATTTGATAATTTATCAACGAAAAGTCTTTTGTAGCAGTTTGGCTCGTCTCGCAGATTAAGAATTTCATTGTTTTTGAAAGGGTTGTAAGTGTAAATTTGTAACCGCTTTGAAACTATAATCAAAACAAAATTGAGAATATGTCGCTTCCAGATCAAGTCGAGTATGTAAGGGACCAAATGAGTGTTGTTTCTAAATGTACAAAAAATGAAATGGTTTTCGGTTACAGAGCTCCAGAAAGGTGTTTTTCGAAGCTGATCGATTGATTCACCAATGTTGATAGTTTTGCCAACAAAAATAAAAGTTGCGTCTGTACGACGAAATCGTGTTACTTTGAAAGCGAAATTTCCTGAGGTGACAGAAGGGCATGAGTTGTATTTTATGAACCAGTTTGATATGTCTCGAGTAGAATCTTCATTTACGTTGATGTAATTACACAAGGAATATCGTTTGTCTGTTGAATTTTTATAATTAATGAAATATTCTTGAAGTTGTTGGTCCACAAAAGACACAGAATGAGCTTGTAAGCGGCATTCGCTTTCCACAAAAAATATAATGATGCTTAAACGTACGGTCAACATTTTTTACAATACATAACTATTGGACGATATCTAATTTCAAAAAACGAGAATTAGGTGTTTTTTGTTTGTATTGTGTTGTTGTACAAGTATTTCGTTTCAATAGGCAATAGCTAAATGTGCTAATTAGAGACATTATCATTAATAATTCCACAAATCCATCTATCACAACTGTAACAATTGTTTGAGTGCTTTTAAAAGAAAATTTAAAAGAGGTCAAGTACTTAGCGTTTTTATTTATTCCTATTTTTGTGTTTGTGGAAAACTGAAAAGGTGACAAAATATTTAACACACATTTCTAGTAAATTTTGAGTTACAGCGTTGAGCAGACAATTTAAAAATGAAAGTTACAACACTTGCAAATAGAAAATAGAAAACAGCGTAAACGTGGTCCATTGATAATGTGATAAAGTCTGATTCGTTACTTTGCTTGAATACAGTTTCCTTGTATTTATTTCTTTTCACAACCATTACTTCGTAGTTTAACAGAAACATAGTCACTTTTCTCGTAAATGGAGAGAATTTTTGAAAAATATGCACGTTGTATCCCACAGTTAACGGCTTTTTTAAAATATAAAACAATTTTTTTTGTGAGATTTTAGTCGTCGAATGTAGACATCTGCTACTTTTTTTCTAAGAACATATGCACTAGTGGTGTCTATGTTAAACAATCGGTCCCCACATTCTAACGATTTGACAAAAGTAGTTTTTTCAAGAATTTGTTCTGGAATGTAATCTTTAAACGTTTTCGATGCACAAATTGGAATACGGCTTTTGGCTAATTCTTCAATTGATTTTATCAAAACTGTAAGGACTTGCAAAACTGCTGATGAGAAAGCAAGTTGAAAGCAGTTTGAAAAATGATTGTTCCTAGAATAAAGGTCATCAAATGGAACTTGATGTAACCCTGGGCCTTTTTAAACCCTTCAAAACTGTACCCTAGAAGGCTACCTAAACTGTAGAGCAAAAATAAAGAAAAATAATTGTTATTTTTGTTTGCTAAAACTAAGACTAGAGCACAAAATACGGTAAGGGTTACAATCGAAATCCACACGGTAAAAGTGAAAATTGTTATAATGTTGTGAGATTTTCGTTTTGCAATGTTTGAGTCTACAGGCAATAAAACAACGACTTTATCGTATGAGTGAGGGTACATGTACTCAATGTTTGTCATAAATGTATTCCTCAATATAAAAATAATATTCAAGCAGAAATCATTTTCATTGTTGAGTAACCTGTGGAAAGCATCAAGTAAACCTCTATTACTTTCAAATTCTACAGTTTTAAAAGTTGCATTCAAGCTGGATGTTAATAATTCTAACACGTTATAGTTTTTGCCATACCACTTGCCCTCTTCGGTTCTCTTCGAATAAAGCCACCCTGAACTGGTAACCATACAAATTTGATAATTTATCAACGAAAAGATTCTTAAAGCAATTTGAGTCCTTCTTCAGATTATTAACTTCGTTATCCTTAAAAGGGTTGTAAGAATAAATTTGTAGTCATGTGAAACCATAACCAAAACGAAATTGAAATTTTTTTTTAGATAAAATTGAGTACGTGAGGCACAAAATTCGTATTGTTCCTTACTGTGCAAAGAATGAAATGAAATTCGGCTAAAGAGTTCCAAAAAAGTGTCTTGCGAAGTTGATTAATGAGTTCTTCAATGTTTATATTCTTGTCAAGAAATACAAAAATCGCATCCATTACTGGCAGATAATTTACTTCATGAGAATGATTGGTCGAGGTGATGGAAGGACAAGACCAGTTCGATATGTCTTTGGTAGAATCGTCATTTACGTTAATGTAGTTGCATAAAGAGTAACTCTTATCAGTTGAATTTTTGTAATTATTAAAGTATTCTTGGAGGGACAGGATGTGGTTTCAAGCGACATTTGCTTACAACAAAAAATATGACAATACTTAAGCATGTGCTTAACATTTTCGCATTTTCTCAAAAAAAAATAATAGCTATTGTAATTTATACTTTCAATACGAGATCTAATCATTAGTAACTATTTTTCAATTTTATCAATCTTATTTAAAAAAATAATTCGGTAAAATGCGACGTTGGCGTTTTTATAGTTTTGAAACAGCTAATACTCATCTATTATTCATTACTATCATATAGGATGCTTAAAAAGTGGCAAACCAACTCAATGGTATGTGGTAGAGAATTGTTTAGGTATAAATGTTAAAAAAATTCTTTGTATTAAAATGATTGATAAATAACAAATTTTAAATAAATGATATGTGGCAACGTTGTCTAACAATCGCGATCGCGATAGAATTTGATCAACAATACAAATAAATTAATTTTGAACGGTTTCCTAGGAAATAATTCCCAGTGTTGGCACATCTAAATTTTGTGATTTTTTTGGTGGATTTTAATTTTTTAAATTCAAAATAATTCTAAAGTCTGATAGTAAATTTAAAAATAATTATTTATCGTTTTGTTAGGGAACGGTTACTTAGTGTGAAACATAAAAACATTAAAAAATAATGAAAACTGAAGAAGTTAACAAAATAAGTTTGTAGCTCCAGATTGTTTAAAATATGACTAGGAATTTTTTCAAGATTTTTCCCGTAATCTACACATATGCTTCTCAACAACGTACCATTGAGTTGGTGTGCCACTTTTTAAGCACCCTGTATAACATTAACAATAACTGGACAGTTTAAAACAGCTTCAATAAAAAAACAAGATTCGTCAAATTTTAGTTTCTTGTGTACAGTTTTCTGTTTTCACAATATAATAATTCTACAAGGAAAACGGAAAAACTAAAAAAGAGCCCAGCAACAAGTAAATAAAACACTAACTGTAAATGTTGCAAATTCAAAACAATGTTATCTTCAGTCGTACCATTAGTTCGAGGATAGTAAGAATTCGATGGAACATAATTAGCCCAAAAACCAAATTGTGTTTCCTTCGTCAAACAGTCGTTAATTTTATGAATGTAGGGAGAATGTTTTTGAAAAATATAATTATCAAATCCTGGTACTAATGGTTCTTTTAAAACATAATAGGGCACTCTTTTTCTAACACTTTTCAGTTTGGCTAAAATCGCTTCGGCATAACTGGCTGTCAGCAGATATGCAACATTTGGGTCAAATTCGTAAAGTTTTCTGTAACGCTCCTTTTTCGTAATAAAAACTAACTTGTCTCGAAGTCCTGAAGCCTGTGGAACCATTTTACCAAAGGATCTGCCTGTGTAGATCATCAAATCTGTATCTTTAATTTCGGAAATGTTTGTCATCTTATCGAGATAATTAGGACTAATATAAGAACCAATAAGAGATGTGTGAAACGCAGTTCTTAAAACCAGACACATGAAAATAAATAAAAGCAGTTGATGTTGAACGATCGATTGTTTGCTGCTAAAGTGTGGTATTGAACTGCCAAGAAAAGCAGCCCACACGTGTATTAAACCTACCCATGACGTGTGTTGACTTTTGTATTTTTTATTGGCTATTTGCATACTTAGGAAAACTGCGCCAATTAAAATTGCAATTAGGATCCAGATCGTTGTGGCAAATATTGAGAGTAGGTTTCGTTTTTTCTTAATGTCTTGTGTGACAGGCATTAGAAGCACCAAAGCATCGCTTTGGTGTGGGTAAGTGTATTCTACACCAGTAAAAGGAGTCATTTCTTGAAAGTGACTGACGAAACAAAGGTCGGTTTTGTTGTTTAGAATTTCATCATAAGCTCGTTCGAAGTGATAAGTGTCATTTCCCACCAGTTCGTAGAGAGTGAAAGTGGCGTTTATCATTGATGTAACCATCTTTAAATGTTGATAATCCTTGCCATACCATTGGTTATCAAATTTCTCCATTGTTGGTGGATAGTCAAAAATGCTGACTCGTAAGCTGTGACCGTATAAGTTATTTGTCTTGTCTGGGAAAAAATCTTCATTTGGAAATTTAGTCAAATTGAGAATTTTTTCATCGCTGAAGGGGTTGTACGAGAAGATTTCCAAATGTTTGTACACAAAAACTAGCACGAAATTCAATATTTTATAAGTCCAAATGACTTTCAAAATGTGGGAAATTGATTCGATATCGTCAACTGCAGTGCAGACGATGAAATGGTTTTCAAACCGATTCTTCCAAAATGGATATTGATGTAACTGAGTTATAGTTTTACCAACATCGGTGTCCATTTCCAAAAAAACAAAATTTCCTTGAG
This sequence comes from Tribolium freemani, assembly GCA_939628115.1. NCBI lineage: Eukaryota > Metazoa > Arthropoda > Insecta > Coleoptera > Tenebrionidae > Tribolium > Tribolium freemani. The sequence goes on along the minus strand of OW626785.1, from coordinate 7,702,342 downwards.
TGGAGATATACTCAGGCGTTTCAAAAAGTTGTGTCGCTACGATTGAAGGGCACTGAATGTAGCTCATCACCCAATTAGCCACATCTTCGGTTAAAGGAAGATGTGGATTAATATAGCTGCAAGACGTATAATTTCTTTGCATGTAGTAAGTAAAGTACTTCTTTAGTTGGTCCAAAATTGGTTTTCGTGGTGTTAAGTGTAAATAACAGTTTGTTGAGGGAACGAAGACTATTAATACAAGCAAGGAACGCCACATTTTGAATGTTTTCGTCAGATCTACATGTGGTGAATGATAAAAGCCGTTTAAGTACTAGTAAAAGTGTTTTTTAAGTAAATTCAATCGGAATTATCAGAATAAATAGTTTTATTATTATGCGATGTCCACTTTGCTCGAAAGTTTCCATTAATTTTCTAAGTGAGAAATATGGGGAATGATTTAGGACGAATAATTACGGTTATTGTGGAAAAAACCGTTAAACGTTCAATGCAGGAAAGTAATCTTAATTAAAAATTCTTTTGACGGTAGAAAACAATACTGACTGTAACTGTAAAACGCTTTCGTTTATTATTGTTCGTATATTGTATGGCTAATTGTAAAATAAATACATAAATACATAGGGTGCTTTAGAAATATTTGAAATTAATAAAACACACGTTGAGTTGTTTTGGCTTTGTTTAATCTCTAGTATTTCTTAGATCTTGAAATAAACATTTGGGATGCATACAAAATTGTCCAAAGTAAAATCATCCAAAGTATTTTAATCCAAAGTAAAATGGTCCAACGTAAAATAATCCAACGTAAAAACAGCATCCGTAAAATTGTCCAACGTAAAAACGTCCAACGATCTAGGAACATGTTTAGGTGTTGGCAGCATTGACGGAGGAGTGGGTATCGTTAATAACTTTGTAGAAAAACAAAATTATAGTTCACTTATGCTTGTGGTCGGAAAATATTGGTACAGTGTGTTATTAAAACACTTACAAAATTTAAATTTTACTTTACACACTTTATTTAGATGTTGCAACACTGCAACATAGAAAAACAGTACTTTTGGTTACTTTGTTATTATGTTGGTATTGAAAAGAACACTAGAAACTTTGGATACTTTTACGGTGGACAAAAATACGGATGTTTATTTTACGTTGGACAAAAATACTTTGGATGTTTTTACGTTGGATAAAATTACGTTTTGCTGTTTTGGACATTTTTACGGTGGACAAAAGTCCGGATGCTCATTTTACTTTTGAGTTTGGACAGAAATTCTTTGGACTTATTTACTTCAAAGTATTTTTGTATTTTTATTTTTCAAAGTATTTTTCAATTTTGTCCAATTGGACAAAATTGAGCACTTCGAACATTTTGTACGTAGTCTACATTACGTAAATAATATCTCTACTGTACTGTACTCTACTGTATGTAATACAGGCTGTTTTGTCTAAACCCCACATTAAAAGTATTGTGTGTTCTAATAATCATAGTCATCTGAAAATTTGTGTACAACCATAATCTTTTAGGTCCTGCTCAATGAAAATATTATCAAGATAGCAGCACTTCCGGTTATATCGGAAGTCGCTATCAACTTCCTTATTTTAAAAGGAATGCTATATTTTTTAATGCATTTTTGAATTACTAGAGTTATTTTAAGGTAGTTTTCATAAGCTGTTCCTATACCTAAATTTAGCCGTTTACGAAATATTTATGGTTTTTAAAATTTTTTTGGATTTGCACTTTCCAGTTCAAAAATCGATAACTCTGCGATTTTTAAAAATTTGGAAATATTTTTGAGCTCATTTGAAAGAGGAAGCCTAGATCTTTCCTTTGGTATTTTCAAATTTCTAAAAAAGAATAACAAACTCCAAATTTTTAAAATTAAGTTTGCAAAACTTTAAGCACCCATAACTCATTTTTTTCAAATGAAATGACAAAAGTTTTATTTCACTAGATGGTAGAGAATTTAATTCTGTTTCGATCTATGTTAACATTCCCTATACTTATGTTTAATAGTTTTCAAGTTATAATACCTTTTTGTTGGGATTGAGAAATTCATTAGCCATAGGCCTTTTCTCATAGGTTGCCATGGAAACGAATGAGAAAAGGTGAGAAATTAAAGTTTTTCAAACCAACACCCAATGAATTTATTTTGTTTTCACAGTCTGATAACACAATTTTGAACAGACTTTGTCGTTTAACTTTAATCAGAAATGTTTTTATGGCAAACTATGCAAAAATAGCTGTGGTTAGTAAGAAATTTCCTACAATAACAAAAAAAACAACATAACTTGAAAATTATCGCAGATAGGTATAGGGAATGCTAATACAGATAGATGCAGAAAAAAATTCTCCTCCATCTAGTAGAATAAAAATTGGGACATCCCATTTGAAAAAATTAAGTTTTGGGTACTTGAAGTTGTCCAAACTTAACCTTAAAATTTTTGGGTTTATTAACTTCAATTCCAATTTTGATCACACTGAACAACAGATATAGGCTTTCTCTTTCAATTCTCCAAACATGATTTCGAAATCTCTAAAACTAAGCGAGTTACCGATTTTTTAAGGGACAGGTGCAAATTCAAAAATCCTAAATATCTCGAAAACGGTTAAACTTGGGTATAGGGAAAGCTAATAAAAACTTCCTTAAAATAACTCAACTAATCCAAAAACGCAGTGAAAAATATAGCTTTCCATTTAAAATAAGAAAGTTAATAGCGACTTCCGGTATAACCGAAGGTGCTGCCATCTTGAAAATATTTTCATTGAGCATAACTCTTCGGATTATGCCTGAGTACCAACTCTCAGATAAATGTCTTTATTAGAACTTTCAATACTTCTAATGTGGGGTTTAGACGGAACACCCTGTATATGATGTACTCTTAACTATTTCTAACATGGATTTTAAATGGAGCAAAATTATTGAAAATCAGAGCATTTTTAATAGTGTTAAATTTTTAAGTCATTGTTAATGATTTTGCAATGTGGCACTACGATTGCTTCTTGTTATATTTTTTAGCGACAAGTCTGTCAATATAAAAAGATAGATGGTTCCTGCAATTAACATAATGGAATTATTTACACGTCATTTAGATAAATGGGCAGCACTAATGCTGCTTATACACTTCAGACTACCATTACATTTCAATCAATAATCGTTCCCGCAATAATCATGCATTGTGTATTTGTTCAATGCATTTCAATTTATTTGCTCTAACAATTATTTATCTTTGGGTCTGGTTCCGTCCATTGACATGAAAAACAAACAGTGATGCATTTGGCAGATGATTGAAAAAATTTCCAAAAATTGGCCGAATGGTGGCTTTTACTTAAATCAACAATTAACAATGTGTCCAAGTTGTAGTCAGCGGTGATTCTAAATTGCAGCGATGGTCATGATGACTCAAAATCAAACATGAAAGTTGCAGGGAGGGCCAATCTGGGGTCCAGGTAACCTTAGTTGAGTAGGACATCCCGCTGTGTTTTGGGATAAGTATACAGAGCGAATTCGGAGACTCAATTAAAGGACAATTCAGGGATATTTAACGTAACAATATTGTCTTGCGCGGATATAAGATTTTCGACTTGTACGCTCTGTATTTATAATTTGTCTTTGACATTTATTTGTATTTTCGATTAATACTTCTGAGGTATACCTAGCGTTACAAATACAAAACGGTTAATTTGACTCTAAAGCAAAATATTGAAGTAGGTTTAAGTGCAAGAAACGTATCGAAAAACGCAAGCTTCTGATATAAAAAAGAGAACAGGAAGCTTTTTGACGCTAATTTATGTTAAAACATATTTAATTAATAATTTTCACCAACAAAAGTGATCGAATTTGTTTGATTAAAATTATACTTCCATAACTTTTTTGGAGCACGCTATTTGTACAACTATCAACTATGATTGTTATCAACAATTTTAAAATCATTTTCACTTATATTGTTAATCCATTTTGTGAGCAGAGTGATTTACCGACATTATCAAAGAATGTGCTCCCATATTGAAAAACTAAAGGCAATTTCACTTTTGGGAATTTACTATTCCTAAAATCCGTAATTCTACCCTCCTTGGTTTAACCCAAGGACGTTAGAGAGAAAGGACGGAGCGTAACCTATACCGTCAATGGTTTAGATGCGGTACCAGTCGGCTACCCTCTAGTAACAGTTTATGACCTTTTTCAAACTACGCGCCACCGTTAGTGACACTATTCACCTCTCTTCAGTGGCGTACCCGTACCTAAGGGTTAGTAATTTGAGCATTTTAGCCATTTTAGTTTCGGCTTTACTCCTGGGTGGTTTCAGCGTGGTTTTTCGTTGTGATTTTGTGTTATTTTATTGTTTTTGTTGCTACTGTTTGTTTGTTATTGGTTGGCAAGAGTGAAAAAGTGAAAATAATTTTGGTGCGCCACTGGAAAGGCACATGTTGCGCTCTATTTCTATTTTTCAAATAGTGTTCCCTCCTGTAATTCTAACCTCCTTGGTTTAACCATATGGCTTTTCTTCAGAGTTATTCTAAATTCCTGGAGAATCCACTTAAATAAAAGTTCTATTTCCTTTCATTCTTTCATTTATGGAAATTTTGTGATTTATTTCTTTAGTAATAAACAATCTGTAGTAAGTTGTTTGAGTGTGCTGCTTTAACACCCTGTCTGACTAAATGGCAACCGCATAAGATTTGATAACACGTTTGTGACTATGTAAAATGCTGTTTTAAATAGTAAACTGAATAATTAGACTGAAAAATTTTCCCTTAATGATGGTCTTTTATTATCATAATCTCCAGGTACTGGCGGAAATAAGCTGCAATGTATCATACCCTTGATCAGGTAAAATTTTGTCTTCGCTGCAGCTTTTATAAAAGAGGTACAAATCGCTGCAACTTTCATGCGCTCGTAGTCTGTGAGGGTAAAATTACTAGCAGCTGTAACATAATTACAATTAGTTTGACTCTTTTTCCCTTTCCTCGAGTTATTAACTGAAAAATACTCAACAGTCCAATATCTTTTTGTGTTTTTACATAACAAAAGAGTTCAAATTGCCACTTTAGCCCCAGAATAAATTATTCCCGATTGCGCTCGCTAATGGTGGTAAAACACAGCATCGGCAACAAAGAAAATCTCCTTATCTGGGTAAAAGTGAACCGCCGCAACGAACCTCTCTCTATATTTATGCGGCCCTCCGGAGGCAACATCATTATCTATGCAGATGGGCCCCCGGGATTAGAACTCGGGACTCTTTGTCTATGCTGGTGCGCCCAGTACACAAAACCACCCCCGGGCCCAGATCAATAGGTCACAACCTAACGTGCTTTAGAATTCTTCCATACAGAACACCCGACGCCTTTAGGCCAAGGGATGGAAAGCGTTCCAAGACCTGGAGCGGGACCGGAGGACCGGACTTTCCTCATCAACCGCACGGTTGCAAAACCGGCCCGAAGGCGAAGAATTCTGCAATATTTTTCTCGAAAAGGACATTGTTGTGGAGAGCTTTCCGCAGGAGAAACATAACTAAATTAGATTTTTAGAGAGAAATAGGCGATTTCATAATTATAGTCCCGTCAAAATAGTCAAAAGTATAGTGAGAAGCTTGCAATGATTTGCATAGAACTAAAAACTGGAACAGGTACACTATTACAAATAAAACGTCAAAAATCTCCGCGGATCCATAACGTGTGCTAAAAAATTATTTAACGTCAAAAGTATCGGTTTTTTGCATTTTATTTTCTCTATTACGGCAAAATTATTCTAAAATGTGGAATTATTTTGGTCTAAGCCTATTATAAAATAATCCGGTAAATCCATATTTAAATTTTACCTATATTTGCTTTTATTTGCAATTTTCCCGAAAACTATTAGTCGGAGAACAATGATCTTTTTTGAAAAAGATAGATAATTAAAAGATTTTTCCAACTATAATAAACTTCATAGGGTTATCTCTAATAGTTCCGGAGTTATTTTTCGATAAATGTTCCGGGCACCCGGAATCGACCAAAATAGCGCCAAAAATTGAAAAAAAAATTGAAAAAAAAACATCGAAAAATCGAACATATGGACTTTTTTTTGGTCTTCTAACAACTCCAGAGGGTTGTAAAGGCATATAAAAGTCCATAAAACTTAGCTAGAGTGACTTCAAAAAAATTTTTTTTTCATTTTTCTGAAGGTATTTGCCTTGACTATTAAAATTCTAAGCAAAAAAATTTAAATCACGTGAAAAGCTGCTATGATACAGAAAATTAGCCGCTGAATTCATTGGAATAAACCGTTTTGCTCCATGACTTTTAGTTTTTGAGATATGAATTTTTTTTTGTTGAATAAAATTTTCCACTATGAAATGGGTAGAGTCGTTTTCATATCTGATGGCGAAAACAAAACACTGTTGAATGTCATAAAATAAACTTGTCATTGTCAATTTTTCCAAAGACGTTCGTTAATTATTTAGAAAATGTCACATATTGGTAATACAAAGATCATGCATGCCCCAGCTCGGGAAATATATCCCATTTCAGTTCATAGTAGAATTGCAACAGCGCAATTGAATTTTTTGAAGTGAAAAATAAAGCACAAATTGAGACTTTCTGAATAAGAAAAGAATTCTGTGTTAAACTAAATCCCAGCGACACGTTTTGAGCTAAGAAAAACCACCAGAAACTCTCAATTTGTGCTCCATTTCACTGCAAAAAATGCAAATGCGGTGTTGCAAAATTCTTCTATGAACTGAAATGGGATATAGTATGTCATAGATAGGTGGGACTATATGCAAAAAAATTTTTCGGCGGAAATGGATGAAAAAAAAACATGTTTCCGAATGCACAAAGGTGTCGATACGAACGATTGAAAGGATCTAGAAGCAAAGGACGGACTCTGCCGAAATTAACGATGGAATTCCTGTGAAAATTTCACCAACAAAACGGTATAAAAAATGTACAGTTACTAATTTGGAGGGTTTTGAATTGAGCAGTTTCAGAAACATTATTTATAATTTTCACTTGACGGCAAAATGTCGAGTAACTGCCGAACATTAAATATGAAACTGAAGGAAGATCTTGACTGGAAAGGTAGTACGTCGTTTCTTAGAAGAATTTTACGAAGAATTAGATTCAAATGGGCTAAAACCAAACAACAGAAAAATTCGTATTGAAACCAAAATTTGGGAACATGAGTGTAAGCGTGTAACGACAAGTGAAGATAATGATTTAAGAAATGAACGGCATCTAGAAGAAATAGTTCCAGAACTAATTATAAACCTTGGTGAAAATAATGATGAAAACAGTGATTTTGGATGTTAAATTAATTAATTATTAGTATGAATAGACTTTTCTTGAACACCTGTGTTATTTTCTAGAAAAACAAAAAATTTTGTTAATTGTTATGATAATTTTTGCTGAATTTATTGAAGTTCCCTGTTCCCTTAGAATTATTCCCACTTGTAACGTTCTTGAGAAAATTGACACTGACAAGTTGATTTTGTAACATTCAACAGTGTTTTGTTTTCGCCATCAGCAGATATGAAAACGGCTCTACCTCAATTTTAAGCAAAAAATTTGAAATTTTTATTTCTTGTGAAAAATTGATATAATATGTAAAATGAGCCGTAGAATTCAATGGAATAAACCGCATTGCTCTACGACTTTTAGTTTTTGAGTTACGAATTTTTTTAATGTAAAACTTTAATTGTCTCTGTAGCCGGAACCATTGCCCGGAGCGACTCTGGGTTTAGACGAAAAAATAGATAATTTCAAACGCTATCAGACAATTTTTTGTTTGTTGCTCTAAGTCTTACAGTTTCCGAGAAAAACGCAAAAAAAGGTTGCCATTTTCACTTTTTTTCAATTTTCAGTAGTATATAAAATGTTACTTCTGGGCCAGGACATTTGGCGTCTTAAAAAAACAAGGCAAAATCTTACAAATTTAGCTGTTTGACGAAAAGCAAACAACCGAAAAGGGCCCAAAACCTTTCAAAAATAATTAATTTTTATCCACCCCAAAAGTTCCCAAATATGTGTAGACCACCAAAAATTGGGCACACGAAAAAACCGTTAAAATCTCCCAAAATAATGGAAACTTACCTCAAGAACGCCTTAAAAAACTAACAAAATACCTTGTTTTTACACACCCCAAAATGGCTTTTTACTTCTGGACCAATTGGCGCATGCAAAAAAAAAAAGAGAATAACAACACCAAATCAAAGAGGTATATTTGGCGCCTTACAAACTAATGTTGTGAAATTCCTTCAAAAATCATAATATTTTATGCTCCCAAAAAATACTCGAAACTCAATAGACCACCAGAAAATGGGCACATGGGAAAACTGTTGAAAATGATTCAAAATCAAACATAATGACATTAAATGCACCCAAAAAAACCTTACAGCATTCCTTGTTTTGAGACACCCCAAATTGGATTTTTACTTCTGGAGAAAGCATTGACACTTGCAAAAAATTCACCGGTCGGAGTGGCGATAAATAAAAGCTCTTGTTTTTAAATTCCCAAAATGGCTTTTTATTTCTGGACCAGGATAATAATTGGTAAAATTAAAAAAAAACAGACCTAAAAAAACAGAGTTCTTATTCAAATCCGTCGGTTTGCAACACCCCAATATTCGACTATGCCTTCATGATAAATCTAGGATTCAGAATATTTACAGAATTAATAAAAATAAGTACAAAACATTCCCCGTTTTCATTCCGACTACAATCCTATCTATTCTTACAGCATCTCCTCTTTCACGACAGCTTATACCGTTTATAGGTATGTGTCTATCGAGGAGAATCATCGGCACGACCATCAATCCTGAATTCGTCTTCGCCTCATGAGCCTTTGGCGAATCAACAGGACAGGCCATTGTTGTTCGATATTACTGTAAGTCATGAATAGATGGAAGAGTCCCAAAACCGAGAAATGTTTTGAGAAGAGAATATTTGGCAGCACTCAGTTGCCCGTCAATCTTCGTGGGTCCTCAATCTCTATGGCCACTCGAGATCTTACCAGTTCAGATTTAAGAACAACTGCATTCTCAATAAAAAAAGCCTATGCTAATTTTGTTATTGATTTAAAAAATGAAATTAATTATAGTGTACATAACAGGTATCTAAATTTATTTCTAAAAAAATTTGACTTTTCAGCGCTTTACTGAAACACTAAGATGGTTGAGCGCTCGTATGGTCTATAAACTAGTGTTGGGCACAATCGAATGATTTTGACTATCGAATAACCAGTTATCGAATGATTTCAACTTTCGAATGAATCATTCGTTAAAATTCATTCATTCATTTCATTCGTTTGAGGAAATGAATGATGGTAGAGTAGCGAATGATCAATCGTTGCATTGCAAATTGAGGGTTTCTTTATAAGAAAAGAATTCTATGTTAAAGTGAATTCCAGCGACAAATTTTGAGCAAAGAAAGCCTATCAATTCAAAAAGGAAAATAATTCTGAAAATTCAGTTATTGCTAAAGGTTAGAAACGGACCATGGGCCAAACGCGCATGTATACTAGGCTAAATTCAGTAGGTACGAACTTCACTCATTTAGCTCATTCGATCGAATGATTAGAGCGAGATAAACATATTAAATTCACTGTACGTGAGAAAGAAACCATGATAAGAAACGAATGATTTTATTCCATAGTGTGGTCATATTCATTTCTTCTTAATGAATGATTTTGAACTAATGAATGAATTAAGTGAATTAAGTGAAAAACAAGTTACTAACACTCCGCGATTAAATTAGTCCCGGACCAAATTTTAGTTTTTCTTTTAAAACGTTTTATTTTTCGTTTTGATGAATCACAATGTTCGCGATTAAGCCCTTATTGATAATCAACTAGGAATATTTGCCTTTACCTGAGGAAAATGGTGAAAACTCTTTAAAATCTTCGTCTGTGAATGTTTTAAAATGACCAAAAATAAATCCACTATCAAGAATAAATATTCACTAGAACACAAACTCAAAACGATTAGTAACACTTTACAAACGTCGTTAAACAAAATTAATCCTGAATCTTTAGCACAACACGTTTTGAATTTGATTTTGACAGGACCAAAAACATGACAGGTGCAAAATCGGCGGAGGATTACAAGCGCGGGAATACTACCAACCTAACAGTACGCTTTAAACACCCCGCTCATAAGTATATCGCAGTGATTTTAATGTTTCCAGGATATTTAAAAAAGTCCAATCTCTGAATGGAAATTGTATATAAACATCCTGCAATTTTTAGTTTTAGCTACCTTTTTAGTTTGCAAATCTAATTGACTACTAGCCTTATAATTTATAAGCATCGCTCAAAAAGACGTGATGAAATTTCGGTTCCTTGACAATCTTTTTCTCTAATAGTGATTGTTCTTATTCAGATTAACAGTTATAATTTTATGTTGACTTAAAGCATTTGTATAATGTTGCGGCATGGTAGGTGGGTAGGGTATAAAAGAAAAGTAGCAGGGCGGTCTTTCTTGTAGCGAGAATCTTTAGTGGCAGACGAAAACTCTCGTGTGATGAGATTCTTCTATCTTTTTTTTTTTTGTTTCTTTTGTTGTCATAAACTACGCATCCTCCATTGTTATGATTTTACATCGTCTGTAAGTGTAATAGCTGAAAAAAGTCGAAAATATACTAAATGTGTATTAATTGAAACACTGCTAAAGATATCCAATGTTTTATTACGTAAATTAATTTAATTCAATGCCAAAAATGCTATTATCTACCTATGCTTCATTATTTGTTTCATCTTTAAATTTAACTTGAGAAATAATTTCTAAATTCTTCATCTGCTGTTTAACTTCATTCTTCACCAACGTCTCTACTTGACTTTTAATAATATTTTCAATATCTTTTCTTAATTCTTTTATTTCATTATTATTAGCATTCAAATTAACCTCCATTCTTTTTAAGACAGACATTAATGTATCCTTTTCTTCTTTTAATGTTGTCTGTGCCTCGTTATATTTGCTTTCCCACGTAGTAAGCTGTAAAAATAACCATATAAACCTCATGTCATTTCATAGTAGAATTTTTTGACAGCACATTTGAATTTTTTGGAGTGAAATAAAGCACAAATTGAGAGTTTCGGTATAAGAAAAGAACTCTGTGTTAAGCTAAATCCCTGCCACAAATTTTGAGCCAAGAAAACCCACCAGAAATTACAAAAAATGCAAATGCGTTGTTGCAAAATTCTACAATGAACTGAAATGGGATATAATAACCACTGTAATAACACACAAACGCATGAAGACAAAGAAAGACACGTAAGGAGACAGACATATAGAAAGACATAACGAATGATCTGATAACGCAGCTCACAGCTTCGCTATACACTGGATGCAGCATAATAAGGTTTTGCAGGGAAAAGTTTGTAGCACGACCTGCTAGATGAAAATGCGTCTATTATGGCCCGCTCAACCTGCACAACACGGTATCACGTAATAGCTGTTTCAAAACTATAAAAACGCCAATGTCGCATTTTACTAAATAATTTTTTTAAATAAGATTAATAAAATTGTAAAGTAGTTATTAATGATTAGATCTCTCATCGAAAGTATAAATTACGTTAGCTATTATTTTTTTGAAGTGCATAAATAATGTATAACAACTAATTTTGAGAGAAAATGCGACGTTGGCGTTTTTATAGTTTTGAAACAGCTAATACTGTTTATATAGTCCATCCGGAATTAAAATCAATTGTCAAATTGTTTCAACGTTGGCAACTCCATTTAAAGTTAGTCGTCCAGGCTTCGTTTCTATGGCAATGTCGCAGGGTTCCAACATAACTTCAAAAAATTTGACACTGACAATTGATTTTAATTCCGGATGGACTATACATCTATTTCTTTCCTTTTCTATATGTTTACAACAAACGAAAGGGACAATGCTGCAACTAGTGCAGAGCATAGCTGTATGCTACGTTGCCAGATCATTGGTCCTAAATAACAAACAAATAATTAACACTGGAAAGTGATTAGTACACTTGTCGTCGCTCTTGTCTCGCTAACGCTCCTCCGTCTTCTTTGCGTCTCTCCGGAACTCACCTGCGGCCGTGACGGCCTTGGCCGCAGCGTAGGTGTACCTCTTGAACCCATATTTTTGGACCTAACATACAGAAAGATTAGGATCATACAGAAATATTACATATACAGGTCGCTAAAAAGTATGGATACAGCTAAATATTTTCAGAACGGTTTAGCAGAGCTCATTGAAATGTAGGATACAGTTAGTTTTTTTCAATTTTCTACCATCATTTATTTTGAAAATGCAATGCTAACTTGTTTTTTTTTAAATGGTGGGGGCGGTCAAATTTGTTATCTAAAAAAACGCATTTTTTTCTGAATTCATTAATGTAACACATGCCCACCTTTATTTTTATGAAAAAAAAAATAAACAAATAAATAAAAATTCAAAAAAAAAAGGCTGTAAATGAAATAAGTACATTAATTTTAACTGGAAATAGAACTCGTCAAGACAAACAATTTTTCCTAATAACTTTTTTTCAAAACGTTTTAGTTTTTGAGTTAAAATTATTTTAAAATCTTGCACAATTTTCTTACACGCCACTGGAAGCAAAGTTACCTAGTCGACAAGATTACCGTTTGAAACGGTTACCTTGGTTGCAGCTATTATTTATTGTTACTTTTCTTTGTTGGAGCATTTCATAAAAGGCTCGTCAATTTGTAGGAGGAAAAAATGATTTTAAAAAATGCGATTTTGGAAAAATGGTACATAGAAAAAGTGTTTGTCTTGATGAGTTCTACCACTGGTTAAAGTTAATGTACTTATTTCGCTTACATCCTGTATAATTCTGGAAAAGTAAAGGAAAATGGGTTCTGTTTCAGTTAAATGTGTTATTTTTACAATTATCATTAACTTTTATTTATTTTTTGGTCAAAGTACAGGCGGCAAAGAACTAACGATAGATAAATTTTACATTTTTCAAAATTTTGTTCGATAATTTTTTTAAAAGTTTCGATTAAAATAAGATGCATCACAGAACTCAGAAAAAATTTTCTTTTGAAAAATATTAAGTTTGACCCTTCGTGCCATTAAAAAAAATCAAATTAGCCTTGTATCCCCAGAACAAATGAAGATGGAAATTTGAAAAACATCCTAGATGATGGAATTTAAATACTTTTAACCATGTACCAAATTTCAACAAGTTTTGTTAATATTTAACTTATCCACACTTTTTAGCGAGCCTGTATATACACTAATTATAAACAGGACTTAATCTAAACGTAAATATTCCAAGCTGTTAAAAGCATGAGAAACTAGTTGAAGTTGCATGTTCAAAATACCGATTTATATTCTAACAAAAAAGTAAACTGAAAGATCTTTTTTATCACAAGTAATAGCTATCATCATCGTCAATGGCTTGTTGGATATGTAGTCGCATATTATACAGGTTGATTCCAGTATGACCTTTCGAATTTTGATGGATGATTAAGGTTGAGAATCTGAATAAAAAAGTCTTATACTAAATTCTCGACAAATTTTACGTTTAAGCGCTTGTTCAACAGCGGGAACGAAAATCTGGATTTTTTTTTGACAAATTGTTAACAAACTTTCGTTTCCTGTTATATGCAAACAATTTGGAAATAAAAAAGAAAACATGAGATATCACAATTAAATAAAATTTTTACAATAAAATAAAAAATGCTCAATACCAAAAACAATAAAATTGTCGCAGAATATTTACACCATTAAAAACAAGACAACCATCTGAACTTCAACAATTTAAAAATAATTACAAATCTTTTACTCAAGATAAAAAACTCGGTGCACACGAATTCCCGTCAAGATAATCCTTGCTACCTGGGCTCGTTCAAGGGTCCGATAATCCGCCACACGAGTTCCCGTCAAGGAAAACTTACCTACAGTCACCCAAAATGAAAATGACGCGTCCATAAACGAACGCCTACCGTGCAACCCCGATCCCTTGACCGCAACCAACCCCTGCTATAAATCATTAGAGATCGTAAACTAGTTTTGAGTCGAGTTCCACATTTCATTTATCGGCTTTTGAAATGTTTAAGGATTTCTTGATGGAAATTGTTGGTTATCCCAAATGTGAAATAATACAATTTTTAAGCTCTTCGCAACGCGATGTTTCGACGCTTTGAGAGAAGGTCACAAAAATAAAATTGTTAGTTGATTTGCAAATTTAATTTATTATTTGGTTGATGCAAAATAAGTTTTAGTGTGCAATTAAAATCTGCAGAATAAAAAACACGGCTAAACATGGATTCTTATTTCATTTTGTTTAAATTATCATTAAATTAAATTTCGCGGATTGTGATGCGATCGCGAAACGATCACTTTGATATCCATTGTCCAAAAATTATTTCAATTCAAAATAATTATAAAATCTGATTGTCACAAACTGTAACTAAAAATTTATTGCTAACTTTTATTCTGACGATTCTAATTTTTCAAAACATTAACGGCAGGCTTATAAAAAAACTCCATTAAAATTTAACACGTTGTTAACAACGAACTAAAATTTAATGGAGCTTTCTATAAACCGGCACTAATAAACTAAAATGTTCACAAAAACGATTGTGCAATTAATAATTAAAACCATTAAGAGTGTAGACGTCTTTGCTTGAAGTTTAGAATAACAATTGGATTTCGACATTTTTATGTTATCTTGTTTTGTGCACAACTATTATTGCAATAAGTTTTATATTCTTAAGAAATAAACTATAAAGACGATCAAATTTTTATTTACAGTTTGTGACAATCAGATTTTAAGTATAATAATTATTTTGAATTGAAATAATTTTTGGACAATGGATATCAATGTGATCGTATCGCGATCGCATCACAATCCGCGAAATTTAATTTAATGATAATTTAAACAAAATGAAATACGAATCCATGTTTTGCCGTGTTTTTTATTATGCAGATTTTAATTGCACACTAAAACTTATTTTGCATCAACCAAATAATAAATTAAATTTGCAAACCAACTAACAATTTTATTTTTGTGACCTTCTCTCAAAGCGTCGAAACATCGCGTTGCGAAGAACTTAAAAATTGTTTTATTTCACATTTGAGATAACCAACAATTTCCATCAAGAACATTTCAAAAGCCGATAAATGAAATGTGGAACTCAACTCAAAACTAGTTTACGATCTCTATTGATTTATAGCAGGGGTTAGTTGCGGTCAAGGGATCGGGGTTGCACGGTAGGCGTTCGTTTATGGACGCGTCATTTTCATTTTGGGTGACTGTACCTCAGCCCCGCTGTATGTCCTGCTGAGTTTAAGTAATTATGTTCAATCCTTTTGGCGTTTATACATAGTTTTGAAACAACTACTACTACTAAAAATATGGACTTGGGGCACGTTTCTTACAAGTTGATTTTTACAACTGACAAGTTTACTATAATTACATAAGATTACTATACAAAAAGTGTACAAGTGACAAGTAAATCACTAGTAAACTGGCCCCTGTACTCAAATATTGTATTAACAATTTACTCTTTGTAAACTTCTAATTTTTTAGAAATATCAATGAAGCTGTGATGAAGTAACTCAAATGAGAAATCGTAATTTTGCTATTGAATATCTCAATTCGACTGTAAATAAAAAACTAACAAAGACAGAATTTTGCAAATCTAAAAATATTTCCAGAAATTCCCTCAATATGGGGCTAAATTCAGTTGGCATAAAGATTACATGTAAAACGAGAACAAAGAGAACAAACGGGAACAATCCGGAACAAAAGACAACAAATCGGAACAATTGGGAACAAAAGAGAGAAAAAGTAAAATAAAAAATAAAAAAATATTCGATAATGTAAAACATAAAGCAGGTAGTCGTAAAAATATAAGTTTAGATGAAGAAGCAGACGAATTAATTAGTAAATCTTTAGAAACTTTTAAGTCATAAATGGACAAACTAGTTTCATACATTCCCAACGATGAGAAAGAAAAAAACAGATTTAAAACCTATTATTACTGAAATAGACAAATTAGAAGATGGAACAAAAATAGTTGGTTTCAAACAAGAAGTTGTAGATAAATATATTGCAAGAAAAGCAGCTAATTTATTCCTTGAACAATTAATTATGACTGACTGTGAGCTAGAGTCCGCTAATAATAAAATAGATGAATTGGAATATAAATTAGATAACTACAATAATTATCATCCTAAGAAACTAGCAGAATTAAGAAACAAAACAGTAGTAATACCATCAAACATCGATGATGTAAAGAAAAGAACTTTGAAAATATTTGAAAGACATACTAAAAGTATGAGAGCAATAAATGAAAAGATTCAAAAATTGTAAATTAAATGGAAAGCACTGTATTCAAGAATTTAAATATATTCAATGAAGAATATCCAAAATTCCGAAAAAAGTTTTCAAGTCTCATTCAAGAAGTTAATAAATTAAAAATTATTATTTTTGTTCTTATGTTTATTATCGTAATTGTTATTATTGTTTTCTCTATATATTACTTCCACACTAATAAAAAATAGCGATTTATTCAACAATTTCCATCAACTAATACGTGTCCATAAGCTAATGTATCTGTAGAATTAGGTAAAAGGTATCTTTTATCATCTTTCCAACTTAGAGACTTTTTCTTTACTTCAGTAAATATATCATGTTTATGACTCCTGATCACTTTCTGTCTATGGAAGTATTCTTTTTGATTAAACAAGCAATTTTTGTAATCTTCAAAACTTATTTCTTTCTTCAATACTGCTTTCTTGATACCTTTTAATTTTTTCAAAATAGACGTTTCAGTTCTGTAACTGTACATTTTTAACCTTAAACCTATGCATTCTAATATCTTAATACCATTCAATTCATCTTTGAATTTCCCTATTACTTTCTTATTTTTATCAGAATATAATTGATGATCCTTTGGATAATCAGATGTATTAAAGTAGTCGGGATTGTTTTTCATAAATTCATAAAAATCGGCATTTTTAATATCATATACAAAGCTATCAGTATCTCCATAAAGAAGTTTTACGTTTGCATTGAATTCTTTTTTAATTACATTGTAATGGAAATTATACATTAATAATTTCGATAAATCTAATACGGCTTGCCCAATGTAAATCGGTTTATTAAACAATACTTTCGTTTTATAATTGTGAACTGCTGCCAGGTGTTTGCTAAATATAGTTCGGTGTTTAAAATTAGGTTTGTTTATCGCTTTTTGTACTTTTTCTTCATCACAATATAATTTAATATTTTGTTGGTTTCTAACAGATTGCATAGACTTACAGTGGTGGACAATATAATTGCGTACACCGTATTTTTGATGGATTGAGTAGGTATTAGCATGACATTTTCGTCAGTGTCAAATAGTAAAATTGCCAAAACTTCTTATACTGTCGAAACTGGAAGAGGGTCATAGCATAAGAGCAGTTGAGGACCAATACAACAACAAAAGGACAACCTTAAGAGTAAGGAAGTGATGGGAACAAAAAAAAATGTTGGTTCGGGACGACCATGACCATCAAATCCTGAATAAGGTGAAACACTTGTTAAATAATAATTAAGGAACTTTAGACCTGAGAACGAAAATGAACTATGGGCTGGTATTCAAAACGTTGAAGTTGGTTAAAGGGAATTAACAAAAATTATTATCGAGACCTTACTGCATCCATTTATAACAGATCAAACAAAGTATCAGCTGCAAATGGAGCCATGAAAAAATATTAATTTTGGAATCGTTATTGTATTAATTTTTGTAAATAAAGATTCATTCTTACCTTACTGTTAAATTAGAGTGGCAATTTGACAATTTCTAATTGCAACGTATAACCTCTTTTCTAAAAATATCTTTAAACTTCAAAAAAGACATGATTACACATTAATAAATGAGAAAAAATGTGTTACTTGATTTTTCGTAGTATACGCGATTAATTTGTCCACCACTGTACCATATGGGGCATTAACCATTAATTTCCAGAAATCTTTTTCAAAATCATTTTTCACCTTTTGTCTTTGTTGAGTATTAAATTTTACATATGGTGCTATGAAATTTGACTGAGTAAATTTTATATAGTATTTCCAGCCAATAATTAAGTGAAAAACAATATACAAACACTCCGCGATTAAAGTAGTACAGGACCAAATTTTACTTTTTCCTTTAAAACGTTTAATTTTTCGTTTTGATGAATCACAATATTTAGGATTAAGCCCTTATTAACAATCAACTAGGAATATTTGCATTTACCTGAGGAAAATTGTTAAAATTCTTTAAAATATTCGTCTTGTGAATGTCTTCAAATGACGATTATTAACACTTTACTTTACAAACAAAATTAATCGTAAATCTTTAGCACAACACGTTTTGAATTCGGATTTGACAGGACTACAAAACATGACAGGCAGTGTTGTTTCAAGCCTTGCTGTGGAAAGTATTGACTTTAGGAAATTTTGGTGCTAAATTTGCTGAAATAGTGCTAAAGGCGGGAAATTTTAAATAGAACGCAAACATGTAAATTTACTTTTATTACTGAACATAGTTTCACAATTCAAACAAAAATAAACATAAGAAACGAACAATTTATTTATATTTTTGGTATAGAAGCCAAAAATAGAACAATTAAACAAAAAAAAAACAGTCAAAAATAAAAAACTAACTATTAAAAAACCAGTCAAACGTATCTTATCATAAAATTAAACATTAAAAACTAGTCAAACTCATAAAAAAAATTAAACAAACAAAACAGACATAATATATCATCAAAAAAACAAACAATAAAAAATCGGTCAAATCTTATCTAAAAAATTAACCATTAAAAAACCAATCAAATAAATCTCATTAAAAAAATTAAACATTAAAAAAACCATCAAATAAATCTTCTTCTAATACTTCCACCTCTGAACAATTTTTGTAATTAATGAGATTTTCATTAGGTTCAAAAATGTGACAGGTTCCACCTCGCATTAACTCTTTGGTATTAAGTATTGCAGATACAGTCTTTATCAACAGTCGGTTTCTAGTTTTCACTTTTATTAGACTAAGGCGTGAAAAAATTCTTTCAGCCGCAGCACTTGAATGGGGCAAAGCCAATACTCTTTGCATGAGAAGTTTTAAATTTGGAAACATTAATTTATTCATGCTGTTTTTTGTTTCGCAAATTTTGCCCCAAAACTTATCGCATTCTAAAGATTCATATTTTTTGCCAATATCAGACGCTAGTCCCCATTCCATATTTAATTCTTCTAAGTTGATAGAAGTTAAGGATGGAAATACAATTTTTGCTTTCGCTATAGATCTAATATCACCGGAAATAACATTTTTGGGTTGAAAATTAGCCGCAAATTTCAAAACAGAACTAGAAAAATCGAAACGAAGTTTGATTTGTTGACACAAAGTTATATAGAAGTCAAGTGCCCTACGTTGAAATATCTGTAAGTCGCGAGGTTCAATGTTTCCATTTTGTTCCAGATATACCTCTAAGTTACCACCAAAATACATTTTTTCGAGTTCTAAAAAGTTTGTTGGATCAGCTGGATTCAATTGACTTAGATTGTCATTGTACCTCGTTACAACTGTCTTCTTAACGAAGGAACCTAGTATCAATTTGTATAAAGATGTTACCTTCTCTAGCAAACCACAAATCTTGAGTGTTTCGCTTTGAAATTCCAGATTTAATTTATTTATTATTTCTAGGATATATCAGAGAAACAACATATAACATTTTATAATTTTGTCATTAAAACTATTATAAATTGATCCAGCTGACTCAACTTTTTCCACAAGAAACTCATTCTGAAAGAACAGAGTTAAAGAATTCCAATGCTTTAATATTCGTGTGATAACCATTTGCAATGACAACCACCGTGTTTTGCTTAGCTTTAGAATTTTGCTCGGATCTTCTTCACAAAAACTTTGAAATTCTTTTAAGTCTTCCACCCGTTTGGTACTTTTTGAAAAATAGTTACAAACAGAATGTACAAAATGTTCTACTTGTTCTGGCAACGCTTTACATGCATAAGAACTGCAAAGATTGAAAGAGTGGCATGAACACCCTATAACAACAATATCGGAATTTACATTTTCTTTTAAAAATGTTTGGACACTTCGAGCGTTGCCCAACATAACACTTGCGTTATCCGCTGCCAACCCCACTACATTAGAATATGGAATTTCATTTTCATCTAAAATTTTTTTTATTGACAAGTAAAGAGATTTGGCGTCTGCACTCTCCACTTCTGCTAAATCAAGGAAACTATCCAAAACTTTGTCCCCTTTTAAATACCGAACAACAACAGCCAGTGACTTTTTCATACTTAAGTCAGTTGTATCATCTATAATTAATGAAAATGGAGTTTCCCTCAAAATTTGTATAATTTTATTTTTTCCTGCAGGACCCAAAACATTTAATGTGAGTTGGGTAGATTTCTTCCTCTTCATTTTTACCTTTTCAGCAATTTTTGAGTCCGGAAATGCTGACGCACACATTAATGGCAAATGGTCCATTAGAAGAAATGGCAGATTATGTTCAGCCAAAAACGCCGTAAAAATAAGTTCTGCCCTCTTTACTGGGTCTGGTTGACATTTTTCTTGGGTAAATTGTATTTCGGTGAGCTTAGGTGTTTTCCTGGCGGCATTTACAGCCCTCAAGTGAACGTTAGTTTTTGAATGCCTTTTTACATGAAATATCCCAGCTTTTCAGATTTTCTGCAGGCGGATAGATTTTTTTCGCTCTGCCTATTGGAAATAGTGCTAAATGGCTTATAGTGGTGCTGAAGTGCTAAAATACTTAAAAAAGTGCTGAATTTAGTACAATAAGGCTGACTGGAACAACACTGATGACAGGTGCAAAATCGGCGGAGGATTACAAGCGCGGGAATACTACCAACCTAAAGCCAGGTATCCACTTGTAACAATTTACCCGTAACGTAACCAAAAACTAGTTACGGTACGGATAGTGGAAGTAACTACCCGTTGCATGTTACGCGTAACCAACCCGACACGCGTAATAACGTGTTCGCTCCGAACCACCACTTGTCGGTTTTTTGCCGTCACATCAAAGGGAGTGCAACGACACGGGGTCGTGCAAGTTGAGACGTGGTTACAACTTATTGAAATATTATTCTTGTATCAGTTGGTCTGTCCCGTATATTTTAATTCGAGACGAACATCGACCTAATTGTTATTTATTTATTATAAATACTATGGAGTGGAGTCAAGATAACGTGAAATCATTTATCGAAATTTATCGGCAAAAAACATTGATTTGGGATCCCCAACATCCGGATCATTTTAATAAATTTAAAAAACAAGATGCTTGGTGTGAAATTGCTACTGAAGTGGTGGTCGGTGGATGAATGTAAAAAAAATGGAGAACCTCCAAGCATCTCTTCGAAGGGAAAAAATGAAAATTAAAAATTCCCAAGGAACTGGAAAAGGTAAGTGGATTTATATTTACATAACTTTAATTATCAAAACAAAAGTACAGTAAATTGTTTTTGGTTTTCGAATAGAAAATAAATTTAAGTTGTTATTTTTAGGAATTCAAGAAGTCTACAAAAGCAACTGGTTTGCTTTTACAAGCTTGCAGTTCCTTTTAGACAAAAACAAGCCAAATGCAACATTAAATACTGTAAGTAATAATAAGTAATAAGTAAGTAATTAGGCTAAGTCTTCTAAGTTCTATGCATATTTATTCTGCCACTCTACCTTCCCTTCTTTGAGAAAATAATCCGCCAGTTCTTCCCGTATATTTAAAAAATGTAATTTAGCTCTACGTGATACATTTCTTAGGGGAAATAATGAATTGCATTCATCATTTGCCATTCTTCTCCAACTCCCTTCTATCACAACACCTGATTGTTCAGTATCGAACGTTCCCGGTGGATTATAAAGTGCATTAGATGCAGATCTTTGTCGTAAAAAATTGTGTAGCAGAGTTACTGTTAGCACGATTTTTGATGCTTTTTCTAGTGAAAGCAGCATAGGTTTTCGTAGCACGCGGAAAACAACAGAAGATATAGCAAAAACATTCTCAACGACTCTACGAGCTCTAGACACTCTGTAGTTGTAAATTCTTTGTTTTGAACCTTTAGCATAGTAACCCGAATACACTTTCATTAAATTTTCGGACATCGCAAATACTTCATCTCCAAGAAAAAAAAAGGCACTTCTTGCGTTTGCGGATTTGCTAAGGGCATCGCGTGTGGGAGGTTTAGAGATTTGTTCTCTAATGCTTTGCATAAATCTGTATTGCTAAATATTCCTCCGTCGGATATTCGCCCCTGACATCCTACATCAACAAACATAAAATTGTAGCTGGCATCCACCAGAGCAAAAAGAACTATGCTAAAGAATCCTTTATAATTGATGTATTCGCTGCCACTGTTTATAGGGCGTTGTAAAACCACGTGTTTTCCATCGATTGCCCCTATACAGTGTGGAAAGTTCCACGTAGTTTGAAAAACTCTGCTTATGTTTACCCATCCTTCTTGTGTTTTCGGGATCTGTAATAGAACAGCATGCACTTACTATACACTTACAGACTTAATTTGATTTTTTTAAACGAGTATAGTTGATAAGACAGTCTGCTATCGAACGATCGACATTTAATTATGAATTTCAGATGAGGCTGCATGAAGAAACAACTGCCGATTCCCCAGAAGAACCCACGGGACAATCTGAAATGCTAGAACAAGGTGAAATTGTGGCTCAAACTGCAGAATCTCCATCTAGCATCACAGAAACACCTTTAAATAGAAGACGCGAAAACCATTCCAGTACTTTAAAGAGCAGAAAAAGGGTAACATCAAAGACAGCGCCGATGGGGAACGCCTTGATCAAGCTTTCCAACTTCTACAGTCCTCAACCAACCAAATGAAATCACAACAAGACGAATGTTTCCACTTTGGTAATTTTATAGCGTCCAAACTTCGTGCATATGATGAAGCTACAAGAAATGCTATCGAAAACGAGATCCTTGGTATTTTTCATATGGCACATCAAGGACGCTATTCACGTTGCCAACACTTGTACCCATCCAGTGTACCTCTAACTGATCCTGTGAACTACCTAAATTTTCCTGTTTGTTGCACTTCCACTGTGCCACTTCCTTCTGCTAGTGCAACCTCCACGTCTTCCAACAATTCTCAAACTCAAAGCCATCATGCTTATGCCTCGCCAATAGAACCGTCTTCGCCAAACGAAGATGCCCACATTCAGGAACTTATGTAGCTAATACAGAATGTGTTAATTAAGTAAATTACTGTTGTTTTTAATTTTATATGGTTTTAAGAGCACGTCATGTGTTAATAAATTTTTTTAAGTTTACAAAATACTCTTTTTTTAATAACAGTTAATGTGTTTACCTGAATGTGGTCTTTAAGTAAGTTGATCAGCTCTTCACATACTTCAGGGACAATTCGGCTTATTGATTGCTTAGATATTTTAAACAAATACTGAAGGCTGACATATGAATCGCCTGTTGCCAAAAATCTCCAAGTTACAGCTAACCGTTCTTGTACGGGAATTGCTGCACGAAATTTTTTGTCTTTTCGGGAAATCGATGGTCCAATGGCATTAATAAGAAATTCAAAATTCGTAGGATGCATTCTAGTGAAATTTTTATACAATCCACTTATATGTTCAAATTTTAAGTCCGCGATTAAGTCTGAGCCATTATATAGCTGTCTACTCTGATAGAGTTTTGTAATCCACCATCGAGGCGATCTTCGTTTTTGTTTCTTTACAATTGTGTGATGAATTACAATATATGCCGCTGCTGCCACCTGCATAGATGCGTCCATCGTTGTAGAAGTCAGATTCAGAATAATGAAATTAAATTATAATAATAAAAAAATTGCTGTATCGTCGTGTCGTATCCCGTTTTGATGCGTTACAGCCTCAATGATACGGCCAAAAAAAAAAACGTGCATTCGTTGCGAACCGTATCACCTCTGCAACGCGATGTAACACGTTCGGCGCGGTTCGGTGTTACGATACGGGGAACTAGTTACAAATGAATACCTGCCTTAATAGTACGCACTAAACACCCCACTCATACGTATATCTCAGTGATTTTAATGTTTCCAGGATATTTAAAAAAGTCCAATCTCTGACTGGAAAATGTATACCTCTGTGAACCTTTGTTATTCTAATACCTAAACTTTTGTAAAGTTTTAATGTTTTGTAATGAATTATATAATTTTTCTTATCATTTCTACTTTTCCGCCCGGAGGAATTCTATTTTCCGGAGCTAAAGGGAGATCATTGAATTTGTTATGAATAGCTAAGTCTACTGGAAATGCTAAATCGACTTCCAAAACATAACCCGTATCACTATCTGATACCAATATACCGTCGACATTTTTAATTTCATCACAAGTCAACAATTTAAAGTCTTTTTCTGGTAATTTCTGATATAAAGCCCATCCATATAGATTATTAGCATCTATATACAGGGATATTTTTTTAACTCTGAACATAGCCCTATGTTCAATCTGAAAAAAAAACAGATCAAAGCATTGCGAGAAATTGCGAGTATTGCTATGCAACTAATTATTCTACGCACTGTCAAAAATTTCAACTTGTCAATTAAATCTTCCAAGATTATTTAAAAGAAATATTAATTTTTATGAAATTTATTAATCATCAGGTAATAGTAACATGTAAGGAATGATAAATTACTTTAATAAATAATTAATAAATCACTTCAAATTGGTTCAAATAACTCGACATCAAATAATTACCTTTACGTATCGTTGGTAACGTAAATTAGATCAATGCTTTGATATGATTTTTTTCAGATTGAACATAGGGCTATGTTCAGAGTTAAAAAATGTTCCGGTAGATAATTTGAGTATTTTCATCTGCCTGCGAATACCTGTTACTACACTGTGAAATACCTCCTCTAATTCCCTTTTCAAAAAACAAGTACATTTCATAATCAGTTCCTAGAGTTGTTGCTCGCTTTTGTTAGTTTTTGCGGCAGTAGTCATTTAACCACGAACTTAGTTGTATCGTACGATAATAAAAATCTTCAAATTTTAATTCTATTATTTCATTAACAAATTCAACACATAAAAATATATTTCTCTTCGTTATTAGGTATTAATTTCAATTGACTTTTATCTTCTCCTAGATTTTTTATAAACAAATGACAATGGTAAGAACTTAAATTATGGAACAAAATTGGAATAAACAATAGTTGTCTATATTTCAAATTGCATTTTCAACAAGCAGCTCCCCTATACAGGGTGTCCCAGAACTCGCGCCCCAGAGAAAAGCAGAGAAATCGTCATAAAAAGACGAATAAGTAATTCTAATGACAAAATTTTCTATCTTGAACGGTATTCAAGAAAAGAACATTTTAATTCGACCAATCAGAGCTTTTTAAACCACCCAAGTTATTTCTCATAATTGTTGCTAGGTTGCATATTTTATTACTTTTCCAATAAACTGGTCGACTGTGAAACTTTCGAGAAATGTCAGGAAACGTCAGTGAGAAAATTTTAAGAGCACTGAGAGCACTTTAGTACCGCCATCGAGCTCAACCGTACTCTGTCTTCATGTATTCTGTTAGGGATTATGTGGAAATGTTGATAGTTTAGGGAACATGTGGATAGAGTGCTACTAGTGCTAGAGAGGTGACAACGGGAACGCTTTCCTGAAGGGAATCATCCCTATCACAAAGTGATTCTCAATAAAGTTATCTCACGAACAAGGGAAACAGGTCAAGTTGTCCCAAATAGAAAGGAGATCGGTGTGGTCCTCGCAGGACTGTTCTCACTCTTCCAAATTAAGAGACTTTTCTCAAAAGTGTATTTTGCTGTCACGTATGTCATTTGTAACGACATTTTTAAAAGGGAAAACTGTTTTGGGGCTAATATTTCCACCTTCTAATTCATCGTAACAGTCGTAATTCAAGTCCTAATTCTTGGGAAAAGCTTCAATTTGTGGCTTTGGTACTAAAATGTCAAAGATTGTCAAATATTAAAAACAGACGGAGGTCATCTCGTGTTGTTGATTCACACTGACCCGACCAGATGATATTTTAGATGCGTTTGCAAAAGCTTAGCAACCAATTTTATTCACTTTAACACCTAGAGTTCCCTTTCTGGGATTGGTGGTTTTTAAACTCTCAAAACTTCGTTATGAAAGCCATTAATTTTTCTTCGTTTGCACTTTTGGGGTCTACATTGTCGTCGGCACTTGTCAGTTTTCTCTGGGGCGCGAGTTCTGGGACAGCCTGTATTTTCCAGTGTAGTGATCATGATCTCTTACTTTTGAGTTTTCTATAGAAGCACATCTAATCGGTGTGCTTCGCTGTGTCTAGTCGGCTCTTCGTTTGCTCATCGATATTAGTGGGTTTTTTTTGCAATCATTTAGTGTGGTTTACACTGTATGGTGGCATTTTTTCTGTGCCTTAGTTTGATATATTTAATTGTATTAATAATTTGGTTTCAACGTGGGTAAGTTGATTTATTCTAATTGGGTTTGTGCGACCGGCGATTAGAGGCACAGTTTTTGTGTCCTATCTAATCGCATACTTTGCGATTAGTCGTATTAGTGTCTTTTAAACATGGCATTAAAATGTAATAAATGCCATCGGTCCATAACCAAAACTCAAGATTACTTAAGTTACCGAAAGAACTGTGAGAGTTCTTATCATATTGCGTGTGTTGGAGTTTCGGTTACGCTTTTAATAACTTAAAATCATCTAATTCTTTCAAGAAATGGAACTGTGGAAGCTGTTCTCCAACAGCTGACATTCCTCAAAGTGTCGATGCTTCATCTAGTCTCGCTCAATCTTTTTTTGATGCTGAATCGGTCAATGGTCTGTTTTTTACCCAACCCAATGCAAACAGCAGTTTAATAGATACTTCCCGGATTGTTTTAAAGACATGTTTAAAGTCTTTTCTAATACTGTTCTTGACAACTTTAATACTCTTTTTAATCATATTTCGAACTTACAAAAAGAGAATCAAATGCTTCGTGATGAAATTAAGAATTTAACAGTGGTAATAAATAAAAAATTAAGCCCTTCCTCTCAACCTCTTCAAGCTCCAGCTGCTAATTCCTACGCCAATAGTTTGAAAGCAGTTATTATTAAACCCAAAAATTCGGCTCAAAACGTCTCAAAAACAAAAACTGATTTTATATCTAATATAAACCCTGACAACTGTGATTTTAACATTTCGAAAGTTAAATCTATAAGAAATGGCGGTTTGTTATTGAAATGTTAAAATCCTTATGAAATAAAAAAAAGTGTTATAGAGTCCAAATTAGATGACCAATATGTAATCTGACATTAAAACACCACTATGCTTCCCTTGTAAAATTAAAAATTAATTCGTAACAGGTGGAATATTTACCAGATATAATTTCATTAAAATATAATTATGTATGGTGTGTGTTTAATTACACTTCCATATAAACATTATTATTGAAGGTCTTTTTTGAATTGAAACGAAATATCTAACTCTATTGCCGACTTTTCCGAGAAATATAATAAAATAATGTTCCAGGACTTCCAGGAGCGCTCGAGCTTGTGGTTGGAGCGCCTGATTGCGCATGCACTGTAGATTCACCGTACCTGTGCCGAGTACTGTGGCGTATTTCAACGTGCATTAGTTGCATTATTAGGGGTTTACGATTAGAGTAGTTTTAATTTTTTTTTAATTTAAAATCTCATTCGATATAAATGTGTCGTTTGTTTCAATTATTTTTTTTACTCGTCGCAGTAAGTGTGTTGTTTTGCTGCGACTTTTATGAGACCGGGGTACGCGGACTTAGTGGAGCAAGTCAGGAATTTGGGAATTCCGTCTCTGTCTCCTTCTCTAAATTTCGTCTTCGTGAATAGGCAGTGGGTTGAGCTATCGTGTTAGTCGGTCATAATACTCATAATCATAATATCGTAATTAAAATGGACTTTTCTTCAAAAGAAGCGAAGTGTGTGGATTATTCGGTGTCTTCATTATTAGGTATTTCGATACTCAGTTTTTCGGAAAAATAAGAAATAGCCAGGAAAAGCAGACCAAAACCGGCGTTGAACAAATTAACAAGTAAATTCGGGGGGAAAACCAAGTTGAAGTCGTTTACAATGTCTTTTAATAATGACTTATATAATCAGTTTGAATGGCTAACAGGTTGTAAAACTTTGAACAAATTATTTTGTTGGCCCTGTCTGCTTTTCACGAAATCAAAAATCGCATTATACATATTATTATATAAATATATCCCATTTCAGTTAATTGTAGAATTTTGCAACAACGCATTTGCATTTTTTGGAGTTTCTGGTGGACTTTCTTGGCTCAAAATTTGTCGCTGGGATTTAGCTTAACACAGAGTTCTTTTCTTATACAGAAACTCTCAGTTTGTGCTTTAGTTTACTCCAAAAAATTCAAATGCGTTGTCAAAAAATTCTACTAAAAATGAAATGGGATATAGGTATGTTTTGAAACTGCTTCCCTTGCTAAAAATTTCACCACACGCCACTGTATTATACATTATTTAACCAAGCAAAATAAACATATTTTTGCTAATGCTTCGAAATGTAAATTATTAAAATACATGCCTATTAAAAAAATAAAGACATATTTCAAGCGATAATTGAAGTTGATGTTGAATCATATAAATCAGCTTTAGAATTTGGTCATTGTTTAATTGGCCTGGATAGTTGTAACATCTTTGATGCTGTTGAGCTTACCCGTTTCTATAGGTGTAATGCCTTTAATCATATAAACAAATACTGCTCTAAGTGTGTCTCATGTCCAAGATGTGCTGGTTCTCATGAATTGAAAGAGTGTTCTGCTGCTGACTTAAAATGCAGTAACTGTGCTGATATTCAAATCAAGGAAAAATTAGAGGACAACGAGTTAAAACATGCTGTTTGGGAATATGATAAGTGAATTTCAGCGTTGCCACGCTCCCCCTAGAAAGCACGTATCACCCCGCTCTCTTTATTAGTTGCGACATCAAGTTTCGTCGTGCTAAACGTGTTGGTAATGCTCGTTTCAATTTCAGAAAAGCTGAACTAACTCGATTATACAGTACTATTACTAGTTGTGATTGGAGTAGGCTCTGTGAGTTTAAGGGTGTGAATCAAGCTGTTGAGTTTTTTTATGGTAAATTATATGATATATTTAGCGAGTTTGTCCCCCTCAAAAGAGCAAGATCTAGTCATTATCCGGTTTGGTTTACAGCTTCTATTATTATCAAAATTAAACAGAAGTCTAGGATTTTTAAGAAATATAAATCCTCCACATCTACTCTACTTAAATGAGTTTAAAAGTTTAAGACGTGAAATTAAAAGAAACATACAAGTTGCTTATAATAATTACCTGAATGAAATCCAACACTCTCTAACGCATGACCCCAAGCTGTTTTGGTCCTTTGTAAATAATAAACGTAAAACTGGTGCCGTTCCCTCTGTAATGTTTTTCGAGAATGAAGAATTACCGTCTCTACAATGCATTGCTAATGGTTTTTAGCACATTTTAAAAAGTCGTTTTCTACTAACAACACATCTCAGACTATTACCAGTCATCTCTCAAGCAGCAGAGTAAACTCGTCTTATGTTCACATTCATTTTATGTCACTACCTGACGTCATAGAAGCAATTAATAAGTTAGGAGACTCTTTTTCAGTGGGTGATGACCAATGATCTTACACTACTATATACTCTACTAGATGCGCCATTCTCAATGCAATGTTTCGTGTGTTGGCGATTGACCCCAACCATTAGAAAGAGAAAGTAAACATCGAAGTTGCTGATACTTAACAAGGACAAAGATAGTATAGCCACGTGACTTATGGCAAGAAAGCGCTGAAGCCTATGCAATTCAAAGCAATTATTTTAATTTTGTCTTCTTATTTTAAACGGTTTTGGCCAGCTTTTAGTTTGTTTCAATGGTGTGAACACAAATCTATATTTATTAATGATTTTAATTTAATTTTGGGGTGGAGCACGAGGATAAACAATAAAACACAAACATGAATTATTACAAATATTTTTTATTTTGAATTAAATTTTAACTAAACAAACTATTGGTGTTTAAATAAAATTAATTTAGAATATTTGTGTCTAATTCTGTCCTTTACTTCGTTTATGGTAAGATTGTTTTTATGAATTCTAACTTTAAAATACAATTTTAAAAATAAATTTACAATTTGCAGCAGATGGTGATTTAATGGATCTTGATCCAAAATATGGTCGTTCAGATTAGGAAATAAAGTGCTGAAATCGATCTGCTTTTTTACATTATAAATGAATTTTTGAGCAACAATTATTTCGTGAAAATTTTTAATTTTTCTTTTCTAGTAATAAAAGAAGAACACAAATTTTGTTGATCTTTTTGCTCTAATTCGGCGCAGCATTTAGAACAATTTATAGACTTTTTTACTTTACGAATAATAAATCCCGCAATATAAATCACGACATCGTTAATGTAACGATTCAAAGGCATTTCGAGGTCAAGATCAATGTCAAAAGTGAGATTTTCGTCGTCCAAAATGTTGTCAAAATTGCTGTTGTCAATTAGTATATTTGCTTTTGCTTTTGGTGTAGAAGTAACACTTAAAATGGATGTGGAATCTAGAGGCAAACAATTCGCATTTGAAGAAATGGTAATTTCTGCGTGTATTAATAGCCGTTTATAGGCTGCTTCAAACTGAGCTGCTGTGGGGTTGTTGTTAAACCCCCCTCTAGAACGAATAGCACAGAAAAAAGTTTCTAAATGATCTTGACTCAACTTGTACGAGAGAAGATAAGAGAAATATTTTTTTTCAATAATGAATTTGTTAATAATCGCTTCAACCGAACGCATATTAATTATAAATCCCAAAAATCCTGTCTTTCGCTTCCCGCATACAAGTTGTTGTCCGTCTTTATCCTTTAAACCTAATATGTAATTTTCTGTCCTTTTAAAAACTGTTTTTATAAAGTTAAAGTTATAATTTGAGAGTGACTGACGGTAAGGATTTTTACTTAATGAATTCCTTATCGAACAAATGATCAATTGTTTGGCAAAATAAACTTGTTGCTGCAGAACCTTTAAAGGAGTCAAATTTTAGATCGGATTCACAATAATTTAATGCATCTGCAACACTGGAGTTAAATGTTTGAGCAGCTAGTTTTACTTTCATTTTTTCTCCAGTGTAGTTTATATGCCTCGACGAAATTTTGGTAGCCAAATGCAAACCGACATCATTTTGCAGTGTCACTAAATTTTCAAAATAGTCCCACTTTATAGCCATATTGTTTGAATCATAAAAACATTTCCACTCCCCCAGTGCATTTCTTAACAATTTCAACATATGACATGCATCAAAAATTATAAAAATTTCATGCGACTCACAAGCAGGATGTTTAAATGAAGTTTTTAAAGCATGCAACCGCAAATCAGCTCCCAAAGCTGAAGCCATGGCGATATTAGTCGCTGCATCATCAA
Organism: Tribolium freemani; assembly: GCA_939628115.1. NCBI lineage: Eukaryota > Metazoa > Arthropoda > Insecta > Coleoptera > Tenebrionidae > Tribolium > Tribolium freemani. The sequence goes on along the minus strand of OW626785.1, from coordinate 7,670,960 downwards.
AAGTTAAAGAAATAATGGTCACTCCAATCTTATGCAACATAACAAGACAACCCTTAACCAAGTTAGCTTTTTCGTCAGCAGTAGTAGAAGATATTAAAAAATATGCTATTGGAATCTTAAAGTGACAATTAACCCCAACCACAAGAAATGCTAAAGCTTACTTTGCTAATGGCAAATTGTCCCCTTCGGTAAGTAATCCAAAATTAATATAGCCAATGTTTCTGGTGCCATTCCAATCGAGATGTTGTCGGATAGACATTTCATCCATCATCAGCGAACATACCAACTGCTTCCCCTCATTTCTCATTTCTTCAACTTTTAATTTTAAAGCGTTTAATGATTCTGCAGTATAGCCGGGGGAGCCGTCAATTGATGAATACCACTTTCTAATTGTATTGGGATGAGGGAGACAGTTTCCAAAAGTTTTTCTGACATAACTGTAAGCGCTATTGGTGTAAAAATGTAATGTTAAGGCAAATGCTTTAAGTTCCGGAGGGTAAACTTTTCCAGGTGACATTTTCAACTGGCGTAATAATAACTGTCTTTCACAGTTAGGAATACATTCCTAAAAATAAGATTAAACTAATCAGTAATAACCAAGAAAATAAATTAAAAATAAAACCCCCAGATTTCTAAAATTAAAAATTATTTTTGGAACAAGACCAACCTTCTAAAAAAATAACTTTTTAAGTTATTTCATTCTTTCAAGTTATTTTCTGCTATCCACCCTACCATGCTGCTACTATACTGATGCCTACCTACTATGCTGCTACCATTTCGTACCACTCTACCCACTACTTGTATTATTGTCTTACCTACCGCACCTACCATTACTCTATCACTACTTACCTAGTTACACCAAATACCTACTAATAGTTACTATTAGTTGCAAACCTGAAGAATCAAGTGGCATTCGAAAGAAATTTTTTTTTCAGTTTTTAAATGATCCACCAAATCACTCAGCGTCTCAATTTTCTTTTTTAAACGTTTAACTTTTGTTCTTAAATAAACAATGGTTTTTCTTTGTCTTTCAATAGTTTTTTTAGCAATCCTCCACATAAGTTGAAATTTTTTAGAATCCTTGATGTCTTCAGACGATATATCCCCCATGTAAATTGGCTGAGTTCTGTTAGTTTTTTTGTCACGAAAAAAGTATTTGATATAAATATGACATTACCTCTTCCTTTTGTTTGAACTTATTTCTGAAGTTGGCAGTAAACATGTTAATTCTGTGCTAGATGGTGATAAAGATAATTTTAAATCTTTAGATGTTGATGGCTGATACTGTCCGCTATCATTATTACATGTCTCTTTTGATGAACTAGCTTGTGAATTTAAAAGTAATTGACTAAAATAAGAAAATAGTTTACGTTTTTATTTAAGATGATGCAGAGTATATAGATAAATATCAAATATGTATACCTACCTACTTAACTCCGAAGTTACTACTTCATTGCCGATTGGAGCATTCAACGGTGCTTTCAATCGTCTTGACCTTTCTTTCTTAGGTTTTTTTTTAAATGATCAGGAAAATCAAAAATTGTGGGCACTGTATTTTCCTTCAACTTTTTTTTTCCAAAATTATAAACAAAGTCCTCTGGCCGAAAATGGGCAGAGCATATTTTTGAATAGTTGGAAGGAGAAAAATTTTTGCGCTTGGTCGCAATTATCCATTGTTTACGCAAATTTACGTTCTTAGGAAAACTGTGGGCATTATTTGATTTTAATTATTGATGAAAAATTAATATAAATGATAAATTTATCAAACTATAATAAACTAACCTATGAAATGATAGTTTTGTTCCTTTTTCCGCCCTATTGGTGCAACCAAACGCTGAACAGGACATCACCATTTTACCCCGATAAGTGTATATAAATAATATAAATAAAAAAAAAATGGTTATAATAGCAAAACCAGCAAAACGCTAAAAGCACACACAAACGCAATGGAAACAGGGTGAAACGACGCCATACATCAGCTGATTGGCTATGCCTGTCTCTTTCCTATGCAGAGGTCAATAGCTCTCACTCTAAGGCGCATCTAGTAGAGTATATAGTGTAAGATCATTGGTGATGGCGACGTGCCCTCTTTTTTGTTACAAGGATTGTGCTCAGGCGTTGGCTAATCCTTTACAAGTTTTGTTTAACTTAATATTAACTACTTCGGAGTTCCCATGTTTATGGAAAGTTGGTAAAATCTGTCCTATTTTTATGTCTGGTGATAGAAATTATGTGGAAAATTACAGACCAGTTACGATTCTATCGAACATCTCCAAAATATTTGAGTTAATTCTATGTAAGTTTATATACGCCGAAGTTATTAGTTCTATTTCCGAATATCGACACGGATTTGTTAAGGGTAGATCAACGGCTACTAATCTTGCTTGTATTTCACATGTCATTGCTACTTCTTTAGACTCTAACTTGCAGATAGATGTGATTTACACTGATTTTTCGAAGGCTTTCGATCGTCTTGATCACAAAGTTTTAGTGAATAAACTTTATGGTTATGGATTTTCTCGTTCTTTGATCAGTTTACTAGTTTGATATTTGACTGACCGTGTTTGTTATATTAATGTTTCAGGTTTTAATTCATCGAGAAATATTGTTAATACTGGTGTTCCTCAAGGTTCAAATCTGGGGCCTTTGCTTTTTTGTTATTTATCAATGATGTCGTTGATATGCTCGATGTGGGTGTTCTTCTCTTTGCTGACGATTTGAAATTATTCTCCCCGATCAAAAGTTAAAATGATTGTCAACAGCTTCAAAACAATTTAAATTCTCTTTTTGCTTGGTGTTCGGTAAATAATATGTCGTTAAATATTAGTAAATGTTGTGTCGTCACCTTTTCCCGTAAACAACATACAATTTTGTATGATTACACAGTTAACGGTACTTCTATTTTGCGCTGTAATGCCATGAAGGATCTTGGGGTTACCTTTGATACTGAATTTAGGTTTAATACTCATACAGCGTGTTTACGGTCTTGGAGTCGAAACTTTACCTGGTATTAAAAGAGTGTAGAAATAGGGTAATTGCAGAAAAAAACTCATGGAATTGTTATTTTTAAGAATGTTATTTAACTCCGAAATATTGGTACAAGGTTTGAGGGTCACTGGAATAATTTCTTTATTAAAATAAAATTTAATTGTTGCAACAAATAAGAATGTCGTAACCACGACAGTGACAAACGTCACTTCATAGTTTTGCACTGTCATCATTTTATTTGGCATTTCTTTAGTTTTGATCAAAATTTAAATTCGAAAGTCTTCTGTTTGATTATTTCTACCGAAATCGTTTTGAGCAAGTTTGGTTTGTGTTTTGTGATGTTTTTTTTATTAAATTTATGACCATAGACTACAATTATTAAAATAATGAAGTGGTTGTCATGATTAGGATTTACGGTGAAACACAAGGTAAGGGTAATTGTTGTAGTCGAAGCAGCAGTTCACAAACAAATAATGTAAATTGAATGATTTTCTGTTATAATGTGAGTTGTTATTTTGTATAGCGTTTTGGGGTTCTTCTATCACACATATTATCTCCTTTAAGTTTCAACTCCAAGACCGTAAACACCCTGTATACGTAACATTGTATCATCAGCGAACAAGAAGTTGGGATTTATTATAAGATCATGTGCACAGTTTAAATCTTTTGACTGCTTAAAATCTTTATTTTATGCTCTGGTTAGATCTGGGCTTAGATACTGGTCTCCCCATTATTCGAATTGTATTAATTTTGTTGAGTCAGTCCTAAGAAAATTTTCCAAATACTTATGGTACAAAAAATTCAAGGTTTACCCGCAACGTGGTGTTTCCAATAGTCTTTTATTTGTGAAGTTTGATGTTAGGTTTTTATTACACAGACGTGTCACGTTTTTTCTTACGTTTTTGTTTAAAATTCTCCATGGGATGGTGGATTCTACCTATTTGCTTGCTCAAATCAACTTTAACGTTCCACATCCAACTTAAGAAATTACAGATTTTTTCATGTCCCTTTAGCTAGTACAGCGTAGTCCTGTTATTAAAATGTGCAGTTTGTTTAATAACGTAGTTCTCATCGTCTGTCTCGCTCGATTGTGACGTCATGCCGTGCTTTGTAGCACGGCAAATTTATTGAAATTAACACACAAAAAACGTTAAAACCGCGTAGTTTTGTGTCCAGTGAGATGATTTCTTGTGTTCGCTTAAGCATAGATATCTACGATAACTTGCTAATTATATTTACGATTATAACGAGGTTTTAACTTGCTACTTGCTAAAATGTTAAGCAGTTTTAAGATTTATTCATTGTTCTAAAATAAACAATAAATAACTACCTTGTGTACTCTGTTAACCACTCTAACAATAATAATTAATAACGTAGCACACAAGCGCTTGTTTTACAGACTTAAAAATCGGGTTGTTGCTCTTCAATGTTTATTTGTCGATATCTTTAGTTACAATATTTAGATCATCAAAATTCTTTTACCAAAAATTGGTTTGGACTTTTTACCGCAATACCTTTCGCATAACCATACCAAAATTTTTATAAATAAAAAGTTATTAGATCTTCATTTTAAATTATAAATTTTTGCTCTTCACCGTTCGTTATTTTTTATCTTAAAAAATAAAATAGAAAACACCACCATAAAAACACAGTTGCAGGCAGCACATATTGTTAAATCTTTGCCTAAAATTTCATTGTTCTCGCATTTCTAGTTTTTGAGATATTACGAGTTATGTTTTCAAAGGCGATTACCGTTTCGAATGTTAGATCTGCGTGACGTCATGCGCGAACTTTACCAATCTCGCCCAGCGGAGTATCATATCTCTAGTTCATAGTATCATGTTTCATCGTATCGAACCTTCAAAGAATCGAACACGTGAATTGCGGGTATCACATACCAGTAGTGTACTACGTTTGTATGTATCCTTATGGGACAAATACATAAATTACATAGTACATATGGGATAAACAACGAATGCCGGAGACGTTAAGATTTTATGCCATTTAGGCATAATCGCAAAAACAAATTATTATTCCTATAAAAAAGTTATGACAATGCTAATTAGAATGGTTTTTACATTTCTCGCAACTAAATTTATTCAGTGATGGTAAAATTTCCAACTTTACATAGGTAATTGCCGTCCGAAACTTCAAATGTTCGAATCCCGGTCCCGAGACCTGAAATGTCTCACTTTCGTTCGAGAGATTCGTTCATCGTTGATACGTTCACTATCGCTACATGTTCGAAAACTGCTTACTGTTGTTATGAGTGGTATGATTCACTGAATCACTAGTGAACGAATCAGTTAAGAAATAAAGTTCGATTCATTCGAGTCATCGAACTGATTCGTTCAATTTGAACGAATCGTTCGCGAACGACACATCTCTACTGTCAAGCGCTGTCATTTGGCGTCAAACCAAACTTTATTTGTTAAAGAAATAAAATAATTTTGTCATACATGCGTTAAGAACAACGTGGTGAGTTAAAATAGCTTTCAAGGAAGTTTTCAGCAATGGTAGTTAAACTTGTACTTTTGGAAAAAGCGTAACTGAAGCCCAATACAACAAACAGTATGTAGAATCGGACCTCGAGATGCTATAATAATGAGTTCGCACAGCGAAAATATCACTGATGTGAAAGGGCCCATTCACCGCCGCATGCGGCGAAACATAGGTCTCAGAAACCAATCTCAAAAGACACACAAAGTGAGACGGCCTCATGATACATAAGTCATGGACAGCGATTTCGATGATCGTGCAGAGACTTGTCGCGAGGCAGATTTCAGTCTACCACTGAAGTCGATCTCAGTCAGACCGTCTCGTAGTGGTCTCAGCGATACAAAACGCCCTAATACAAGCCAATTCTCAGTGAGATTGGTCTCAGAGACCTATGTCTCGCCGCGTCCTTTAAGATCGGTCTCAAGAATTCCTAGTACCTGCTGGCCTAAGCCATGGAAGTGTAGATACTAACGGCAATACTAAGTTCAACACTCACTGCAATGAGTAAACCGAAGAAAAGGCATAAGTACATCAGATATCTACCTTATGAAATGAATAATATTTTAACGAATGTGTTTCAGCAGATGATCTGGTCATTTTCTTCAAGACAAAATATCAAAAAGCTTACAAAATGAAATGTGTCGCTAAATTAACTTCAAAATTAACATAAAAATAAGACAACGGTTGAGCAAGTTGTGTAATTTAAGAATGTGTATTTAACACACCAAGTGGGATTTTAATAAAGTTTAGGTTTTCGTGCTATACTAGCTTCAAAGTTTGTCTACTTACTGGTTTAAATTCAATCACTTTTTGCTTTAGCAAGTAGATTTTTCATTGCAGAAGTTGTCGACCACAGGTTTTAAACCGTCTCTAATTTTAGTTCACAAGTTTCATGTTTGTGATGTGAACATTTGTTCTCAGTGGATTCAAAACATGTTACATTTGTAATTTATCATCAAGCCCATCAAAAACGCGACAGAATCAGAGTAATTTTTTCGATTAGGTTGTATAAAATATGACAGAGTCTGATTTGTACTTTTATCTCATTCGGTAAATGATTCTTCAACAGTGTCTTCTACATCCCTGTCAATAATTTGTTGTGAAAATGGTTGACGCAAAGTTTAGCATTATACGTAATCTTTGAAGTCTCTAAAAGTAAAAATATATTGAGAAATATGTTGCTTGCTTTTACTAAGTAATGACTAGAACAATAACCAAAGAAAGTTAACCATTTATTACGGTCTTCATACACTGGTGAGCATAACTATAGCCCCACCCCTAATTTTGGTTGCAACTACTTTAAACTTTAAATTAATGTATCCTGCATTTGGATAGTTTTTTAATAATGGGTTGGTCCACCATTTTTTCTAATTAATTCAAAAATTCTCGCATTCATACTGTCCACCAATTTTCTGAGTATTTCAGGTTTCAAATTTCTCCAAACTTCATCTAAAGAAAGTTTTAATTCGTTAATGGTGCATATTGGTTATTGTCTTTGTATAGTCGGTGAACCAAAATTTCCCAAAGGTTTTCTATAGGGTTCATATCCGGAGAGTAAGCAGGCCACTCCAACAAGTCGATATTTTCGTCCTCAAACCATGCCATCGCCTCTCTGCTTCGCGCATTGTCTTGTTGGAATATGAACCGATTGTGGTTGTTTTCATTTAAAAATGGCAACAAACGACTTTCTAAGACATCAAGATACTCTCTTGTATTCATCCGTGTTGTTGGGTAAGATAAATTCAAAGTTCCTTTTTTGGTAAAGGGTCCCCAAACCATAACATTACCTCCCCCAACATTCCGTTTGCTCGTCAGTTGAGGTTCCTTCCGCAAATCCCGCCAATACGAATTAAAACCATCTGGGCCATCTAAGCGAAACTTTTTTTCATTAGTTTTTGGAGTTGTTTTATTTCATTTTCAAAGTATCCAAATGCTGGATACATTCATTTAAAGTTTAAAGTAGTTACAACCAAAATTAAAGGTGGGGCTCTAGTTATGCTCACTAGTTTATATCCTATTTCATTTTGCAACAGCGCATTTAATTTTTTTGTGTGAAATAAAGCACAAATTGAGAGTTTCTGTATAGGAAAAAATTCTCTGTAAAACTAAATCCCAGCCACAAATGTTGAGCCAAGAAAACCCTCCAGAAACTCTCAATTTGTGCCCCATTTCACTCCAAAAAATGCAAATACGTTGTTGCAAAATTCTACTATGAACTTAAATGGGATTTAGTTGCTTGAATGTTAAAAATGTTAAATGTTTATTCGGGTTAATGCAGGCGAAGCACTTACGTTTACCCATTGAATAAGAAAAACACAATGACAAAAAAAACGAAGAAAATACCTCAACGAAATTATTTAGAAACCTGTTGAACATTCATAACAATGCCTCTTCAAATGTATATCAATTAACAGTAACTCAGTAATGGTAGAATTATATTCGAATTTCGCGGTTTTATTCTGCTATTCTGCCCTGCAGAGGGCTCTACGTGCCGGCTGCTTCAAGGCCTTCTGATCTGAATCAGAATTTCATGGCCAGTGAGAAGGCCACATGAGTGAAGCGAAATGTCATTTTCGTCGTCCACGATCGTTTCATAGTATCGTTTTGCATTAAACTTTATTATAAAAATACCTAGGCAACCAACATCACGACTTTATTTTTTATGGTATTTTTATTTATTTAATATTTTCTTAGCGATCCAACAATCCATCTTTTCTTTTTTGTGTTAATTTCGAGTAAGAAAGAATTTGGCAAAATTTTCAGGAATTTCAGATTTAAGAAGTTATTTCGAGGCGTCTCACACCATTGAGGTAGCGACCTTCAACAACCCTAAGCGTAACGAAAGGGGTTGCATTCCCAGACGAGAGGGCGGATTTCGATACTTTCATTTTTCATTATTTACCCTTATAACATTAATATCGTGTTCTTCAAGTGCATATCAGATAAAGGCTTACACTTAAAAGGGTTTACCGGTAGGAGCCTAAACTATTGTACAGGTGGAAATGCCCAAGATTAGACGTACCGTACACAAGCTCGAATTTAATGGACTGTACGGAAATCTTGTTCCGTAACAACCGAATTACCGCAAATTTCCATCAATCTTAACGTGCAATTATTGTTAGCATGTGTCTTCACATCCTAACAGGAACCACTAATTATTATTATCGAAAAGCAACGACGACCAACGAGAGAAAGCTCACACATCATCAAAAAATACCTGAATTAATTAATTATCGCCGCCCAAAAGTCCACACCGGTATAGGGTTGAACCCAAAGTACTCCGTTAAACATTTGCCAACATTGTAAACGTGGGAATTATGTTATAAACTAATCCTGTTTATAAATTTTAAACTTAATCGGAACACCAATTTCGTTGCCGAGTTCCTATAAATATGCGCCGCTGGGAAAGCTCAAATGAGAGATTGCTTGGTCTCCTTAGCTGCTTGTGGTCTCCTAGAGCTCCGACGGGGTGGATCAATTCAGCTAAATACTAAGTACTCTCAGGAGAGGACTTTCGGTCTATAACTTATTTTGGTCTCCTAGAGCTCCGACGGGGTGGATCAATTTAGTTATTACAGACCGACTCTTTCTCTCCGATTTTCTTTCTCTCTGGAGAAGACGTTCAGTCCATAGCTTTTTCAGTCTCCTAGAGCTCCGACGGGGTGGATCGTTTGGCTATACGAACTGGCTATTTTCTCCGGATTTTTTATTTTTGGGGAGGCTTCACTAACCAGTGTACCTGTTCAAAGCTTTTATTTCAGCCATGGACAATCTACCTGGACCTCAGGCTCAACCAAGTTCTACCAGATAATTACCTGTTGGAACCCTCCATCACACTGGGAAAAAGACTTAGGCAGTCCCAGTGAGTGCGATAGCCCACTATTTTCAAAACATGCCAAAAGTATGGGGAAGGAAATAGAAATAGAAATAAATAATAGATGGCCTAGCTTTTACCTCGGGGCTTTCTTTTTAATCTCCGGGCCCCGCCCCGCCCGGAGTAGTTAGTTAGGCACGTCCTTAAGGATTTTTGCCCCCCCCCCCTACTTCTCCTACCCATTTTCCTGGATTCGCCGCCAAGCATCACTTCAGGAAAAGGGCTTCTCCCTTTCTACCTCCAAAGATTTTTCCTTTTCTTGGCCATGAGCCATACACGCTTGTGGGCCTCAGACCACGCTTTCCGCCGCCTCTTGCAGCCAGTGGTCATATTAGCCTACTGATGGGTATGTTCCTCATTTCAAATTCTACTCAGATATGGAGTCTCCAGGATCCCTAGCTCTCTCTTTTTCTTCCTCCTTCTCTTTTGTTTTGAGAATTTCCTCTGCGTACCTTTGTACACTTCTCCAGTGCTCGTTGTTTTCAAGCATCTTTTCTATCAAGTTATCGGGGCTGAGTCTAACCCCCATAACTAACTCAAGCCTTTGACGAGGAATCTCCCATCTTGGGCATTCGAACAACACATGCTCTGCTGTGTCTTCTTTGTCAACACAGTAGATGCAATTGCTATCATCTCTCCGGTGCATACGGTGTAAGTACGCACGGAAAACACCATGTACTGTCAGGAATTGTGTCAGGTAGTAGCTAGGGGTAGTAGTTAACCTGTCCAACTGATTTCCTTTTTTCGATCCATCGCCTAATGTTTGGAATTAGACGATATGTCCATCTGCCTTTGGAACTGTTGTCCCATCTGCTTTGCCATTCTGTAATAGATTGCTCACGAGCTTCGCTTCTCTATTACGAACTCTCTTTCTCTCTTTGATTCTGAGGTCAACTGGAATGACCTCTGCTATCACCTGAGCAGCTTCTGCCGAGGTAGTCCGATATGCGGAGCATACCCGCAGTGCTGCTTTCCTCTTTACTGCTACAAGCCTCTGCTTGTGTTTCTTCATTTCCAATGCTTTATCTCCCCAAATCGAGGCAGCATAGAGCATTATGGAATTCGTTACTTCCATCAGCACTCTCCTCTTTGGAGGTGATGGACCTCTAATATTTGGCATCAGACGGCTTAAGGTAGCCGTTAACGCTTCCACTTTCGACGTCATTCTTGTCACATGGTGAGTGAATGACATTCTTTGATCTATGTCGACACCTAAGTATCTGACACTTTTTTGTGGTCTCAGAGTGACTCCCTCTATTTTAAAGGACAAGTCTTCCTCTGGACGTCTCCCGCCTGCTAGCATAACAACCTCTGTTTTTTCAGAGGCCATCTCTAGTCCTTTTATTCTCATCCATTGTCCTATGAGATAGGACACATACTCTGCAAGTCGTACCAAATCTTTGGTACGTTTTTCCGTTACAACCAGTGCAAGATCGTCTGCATAGGCAATTAGTGTCGCTTCTTTCGGCAGTTCCAGCCGAAGTACATCATCATACAGAATATTCCACAGGGTAGAGCCCAACACCGAACCCTGGGGTACTCCACTTGTCACTTGTATTACTTGTCCGTCTCCCAGGTCAATACTTCTTTCCGAGAGATAGCTTCCTATCACTCGTCTCAAATAATTGGAAATTCCCCTCCGTCTGAGAGATTCCATTATTTGTTCCCAATTTGCAGAATTGAATGCATTTCGAACATCAAACGTAAGAAGTGCACACCACTTCTTAGCTTTCGTACTTCCCGAATTGGTTGCGACGTTGGCGTTTTTATAGTTTTGAAATAGCTAATACAAGACAATTCATTGTCGAACGAGAGGGTTTGAAGCACGACGAGCGAAGCGAGGAGTGTTCCAAAGGAACGAGTTCGACGAGATGTCTTGTACAACGAGTGTAATATGCGATTTTTTCTATTTCGCCTTTATTTATTGAAATTCTTTGTTTAATGGCCGCTTTTACAATCGTCGGATAACTTTATCCTGGGGATAAATTTTGAAAAATATAATACATTGTTGTAACAATTGTAACCATAATAATTATACTAGGTCATTTAAATAATGACCTAGTAACTTTTGAGATTTTGGGTTGGTGATGACGTATGGGATGAAATGACAGTTTATTGAAAATAAATTACAAATTTCAAATCTTATTGCATTGTTACGGCATATTTGATAGTTTTCTCGTTACTTCGTTTAATTAAATATGGATTCTGATGGATGTTGTGCACTCCTTCCGAGCTGAGAGACATCGGAAACACTGCTGTGAGTAAGTTCCCGACGAATTGCAGTTGACCCGGCTTCGCTTTGAGTTTAACGATTCTGGACGATGACGACAATCACGCGATCGCATTCAGTAACCAAAGGGATATTCTTTTGGGCCAAACACAAGATAACCAAGTTAACTACAGTCCGGGACAAATCTATTTGATCTACGTCACAGTCCATACCTTGTCGTTAGACTATATAGGCACGGTGGTGGTAGTAGAATGGTGCAGTCACTCCCATGTTTTTGACGCGAATATCGTCAACTGGAATGAGATGACACCGATGCGTTCTGTTTTCAACAGTGGCCGTTAGATAGAGTTTTTGACTTTAAAATTTGTCATCAAAATTTTTGACTTTAAAAATATTAGGTTATGAACAGCTATATGACAGTAGTTATAACGTCATAAATGTCAAAGTTAAAAAAAGGAAATCGTTTTCTTTAAGCAATAATTTTGTATTATGTAACAAATAATATAGGAAAACGTTTGCGGTACAGAGAAGAGTATGACAGTGATGTTAAACAAACCCATGGCGTACATGAATATACCCAGAACCAGTAATATTTGGGATTTATTTATTGAGCTGTATTGAGAGTTGGGTCGCTTTAGAGTCAACCATTATAAATGCCTTAATGGGATTTTCTAGTGAAAAGTTCAGTGTCATATGATTCGTATCAAATCTATCTGTACAAATGCTACGTAGTAACTCCACTTCTTGAATCATAAAAAAGATTAATTTCTGTGTAAAAGATGAATTTGAACTGGACCGGAATCTAATAAGAAATTTGGAAGGCTGATAATAAGATGATGATCTAATGAGTTAGTCCCTTTTAAATAATTTTACCTTTTATTTTACTGTTATTCGTTTTAGAATGCATGAATTGGACATGCGAATTACTTTACTACACACTTGTAGCAAAATGTGGAATGATATTTCATTCAGGATTTTGCGAAAATAGTGAACTCCCTTAGTCCCTTTTAAATAATTTTACCTTTTATTTTACTGTTATTCGTTTTAGAATGCATGAATTGGACATGCGAATTACTTTACTACACACTTGTAGCAAAACAGAGCAATGTGGAATGATATTTCATTAAGGATTTTGCGAAAATAGTGAACTCCACTTCTAAGAATCGAAGCAGTATTAGAAGAAGGGTAAATCCGTTGGTACCCACTGAATTACGATTACTCCTAGAAATAAGGATCTCTAAAATATGTTTACTGATGGCTAAGCTTCAAGGGTGGCCTTTTTCATACAAAATTACTTTATTTGGAATGTACTCACAATGTGCTAAAGAAGAAAGACTAAAGAAAAACAACTAATCACAGTTTATGCTTCTTCTGCCGTTGTAAAAAAATGGTGTTTGTTCTTCGAATGTGTTCACATATAACTAAAACTCTTACAATTAGTAAAAATGTGGTAAAAATAATATTCACTATGGGGTTATTATGGTTTATAGGAGCAAGTATGCAACACATAAAACACACGAAGTGCAAACGTAGCGCCATCTGCTGGCAAATAGTGACAAGAGAACGCATCGATGCCATTTGACTTTAGTTTAAAACAAATGAGTAGAGTGCCTCCACCATCCTTACTAACATCACCATAGGCACCAATAAACTGATCAGCCACTTGTTGTATTAGCTGTTTCAAAACTATAAAAACGCCAACGTCGCATTTTACCGAATTATTTTTTTAAATAAGATCGATGAAATTGAAAAATAGTTATTAATGATTAGATCTCTCATTGAAAGTATAAATTACATTAGCTATTATTTTTTTGAATTGCGTGAATAATTTATAACAGCAAATTTTGAGCGAAAATGCGACGTTGGCGTTTTTATAGTTTTGAAACAGCTAGTAGGTGCCTTTGACGTCGGGGGTTTGGCAATTGGCGGCCTTGCTTGGAAATGGACAAACGTGCGCGTAGCCGTAAAATAGTATATTATTATACGAATTGTACAAGACAGCCTATTGCCGAACGAGAGGGTTTGGAACACGACGAGCGAAGCGAGGAGTGTTCCAAAGGAACGAGTTCGACAAGATGTCTTGTACAACGAGTGTAATATGCTATTTTTTCTATTTCGCTTTTATTTATTGAAATTCTTTGTTTAAATCATTTAAATAATGACCTAGTAACTTTTGAGATTTTGGGTTGGTAATATGACGTATGGGATGAAATGACAATTTATTGCAAATAAATTACAAATTTCAAATCTTATTGCATTGTTACTGCATATTTGATGGTTTTCTCGTTACTTCGTTCAATTAAATATGGATTCTGATGGATGTTGTGCACTCCTTCCGAGCTGAGAGACATTGCAAACACTGCTGTGAGTAAATTGTTCCCGACGAAGTGCAGTTGACCATTTGACCCGGCTTCGCTGTGAGTTCGACGATGACGACAGTCACGCGATCGCATTCAGTAACCAAAGGGATATTCTTTTGGGCCAAACACAAGATAACCAAGTTAACTATCTAATACTTACGTTCAATCCGACCAAATTCTGTAGCATTTCTGTTGTACGACATTGAATATGAAAATTGGGAGGTTTGCGGTTTGACAGAACTGACAGAAATTCATTACCAATAATACCAATCATGAACAAAAAAGTTACTATTTCAATGAGATAAAAATTCATTTTTTCTATTTCGCATACACAAAATGCAATTTTGTGCAACTGTTGTCATGGGAAACAGTTAAACAAAATGAAATTTTGTCTCATTGAAATAGTAACTTTTTTGTTATGATTAGTAATGAATTTCTGTCAGTTCTGTCAAACCGCAAACGTCCCAATTTTTATATTCAATGTCGTACAACAGAAATGCTACAGAATTTGGTCGGATTGAACGTAAGTATTAGATAGTTAACTTGGTTATCTTGTGTTTGGCCCAAAAGGATATCCCTTTGGTTACTGAATGCGATCGCGTGACTGTCGTCATCGTCAAACTCACAGCGAAGCCGGGTCAACTGCACTTCGTCGGAAACAATTTACTCACAGCAGTGTTTACAATGTCTCTCAGCTCGGAAGGAGTGCACAACATCCATCAGAATCCATATTTAATTAAACGAAGTAACGAGAAAACCATCAAATATGCAGTAACAATGCAATAAGATTTGAAATTTGTAATTTATTTTCAATAAACTGTCATTTCATCCCATACGTCATATTACCAACTCAAAATCTCAAAAGTTACTAGGTCATTATTTAAATGATTTAAACAAAGAATTTCAATAAATAAAGGCGAAATAGAAAAAATAGCATATTACACTCGTTGTACAAGACATCTTGTCGAACTCGTTCCTTTGGAACACTCCTCGCTTCGCTCGTCGTGTTCCAAACCCTCTCGTTCGACAATGGACTGTCTTGTACAACTCGTATAATAATATACTATTGTCTAACTGTTTCCATTGACAACAGTTGCACAAAATTGCATTTGTGTATGCGAAATAGAAAAAAAATCTTCCTAACTACTAGCCCTTCCACTGTTGACGCTACAGCTGTAGCCAATAGTGATGCAGCGCGGTAATTTCTGACTGCTTGACAGTACGCACGACGGCACGAATGAACAAACATGAAAGCATGAAAGCTTGAAAAGTTACTAGAATAAACAGGATAGAAATATATATCGCACCTTTTTTCCACTAGCTGCTCTATTTGCAGTGCGCAGTAGAGCCCTAGAAAATTTGAACCCAAGAGTGGGGGGAGAGAACTATCCGTTTATCCGTGATATAGGGCACAAAAACTAAGATAAGAGTTCATATTTAGGAAACTTGGGTGTTTGATGTGTTTGACAGATGACAAGTGTAAACAATAATAAAAATTTAAATATTTCTTTATTGTAGTAAAGTATGGCAAAATTTACCAACTAGAACACTTAAAAACAAATGGAGAAAATTTTAAATGCCTTGAAGTACCGTTGCTTGATTAGTTGTTTAGGTTATGTTTGACCTTGGTGTGACTTGTCTTAAAGTTGAAATTTGCCGAAGTGCCTTTTGGGGGAGTGATCGTCATATTCCAAATGCATGGCCCTTCTGTTGCTAATTTCACGGTTGCGGTATGTATTAACCACCATTAACCTGCGTGAAGATCAAAGCATTTTTCACTCCTAGTGTTTGCTGTAACACATTTGGACCGACAATATTAATAATCAATTTCAGGAAATCATATTACCGTTGTTTTAAGAACACTTGTGGAGTTCCTTTAGCCCTTAATTGATCAGTAGGGACCACTCAGAGCGAAGAATGTTACTACTCGTATAATACGTAGAACCCAAATCTTTGAGTCCAAAAAATACAATTACGACGGTTTTGAGATTGACATTTTGCAGATCATTGTGCAAGACGAAGTATCATTACCATTTTATAGGTACTTCACCAAATTTAATAACACAACTATCATAGTTGCATAGAATAGCTGATTATTAATTATAATGATTATAATTAATCTATGAAGTTAAGCAGCACTGACCCTGGTTATTTCTTGGATGGGTGACCGGATAATGTAATGCCAAAACATCGCAACTAACTCGTCTTTCGAAGGAGACGTTAAGCCGTCCGGTCAGAGGCTGTGAAGACTCTGGCACTTGGGTGATGGCATTACACCATACGCACATTTATTTATTTTTAATGTATTCAAATTTCCGAAACCATCTGATGAAGAAAAAATGTTAATGTTGTAGTAATTCGTGATAAAAATTGAAACCACTTACCAGATGTAGGAAAGAAAACAATTTGTAGTAGCCTAAAACTGTGGAAGAAGTTCCCTGCACTCAGAGTTTATGAATTACATGAAAAAAAGGAGTACTATCTTTAATGAAGGATTTGTATAATTCTTTGTGAAATTGCAAAACTCTTACGGCGGTCACTATCCTTTATGAAATTTACCATTAACAAAACCGACCTTTCGAAACTCAACTAATTACGGAATACCTGGAGGTTGTCCCTTTTTATGAAAGAGATTTGAATAAATAGAATAAGTCTGGATGTAGATTCAAAAAATGTAATGGCCTAGAAATCCCTGCTTGAGTAAATTATGGACGATTCCCTGCGACGATCCCTACTATCAGTACATACACACACCATATTAAACCATTCACAGTTGCATTCATTCAGACTCAATAATCATAACTACTATTTCCTCTTCACTTTCAACATCTGACATTCTACTTTCTTCATTCGCTGCCACCACATTCGTTCTGGGATATACCATATTACATATACACCACTACTTGCTGCTTGTTCCTCATTCACCATCAACGTATTTACTCTTTCAACCGATTCATTCACACTAACTTCATTACCAGTATCTTCATTATCCGATAAGGACAATAAGCTAAAGTCAGTATCAGATTCCGACTCTGCTAATGAAATTATCACGGGAGGAATGTCATTCACACTGGTAAATGCACCCATATATTTTGCACAGTCGTCCTTGATCAGTTTCTCACAGTGTTTCACACTATTCCTCCACATGTCCACAGTAAAACTGGAAAGCGCTTCTTGCCATAAAGCCCTAACCGTGTCTTTCGACGATGGCCGGGACCTTATGTGCTTATTATAGTAAGTCTTACAATACCCCCATGCCAGTTCAATAGGATTGTATTGACAATGGTAAGGGGGTATTCTAAGAACCTCACACCCATTTTGCTTGAGTTAGCTCATCAATAACAAATTTCCTATTAATTTTGTCGGCCGAAAAAGGTTTAATTAAATCCCACAATTGTTTTTTTGTTAATCCCTCCCCAAATTCAATATTGTGACTTATCAACCACTCTTGCATAATGCTCTTGTTTGCATTAAAGGTGGGTGGTTTATCAACGACCACAGAGTGGTATGGAGCGTTGTCCATAACCACTACGTGTTTTCCCTGCATTTTACTTAATGCAGGGATAAGTTGATTTTCCACCCACCTTTTAAACAATGAGTGGTTCATATTTTTATGGTAGTCACGGTGTTCAATTTTGCTGTCCAAAAAAAAGCTACAACCCTCTATGAACCCCCCAGATTCGCATCCTGCATGCAAAATGGCAAAGCGCTTTCCCTCATTCTTAATTTTGCTAGGATTAGCTCGACGGTCATCATCTTTCATCCACATTCTCACCTGACTTCCATTCTGGTATATCCACGTCTCATCCAAAAATATAAAATTAATTTTTTCATTCGATTTCAGGAGTTGCAGGTACCTTCGCAAAAAAGTAATTTTTTTGGAAACCAAATGGGGACTTTCCATCAAAATCTTTCGGCCATTACATTTTTTGAACCTATACCCCATAGATTTTACCAATCTCCACAGAGATTTTTTCGACGCCTCGAAATTCAAATTTTCTCTTCAAATCCTCCATTGTGAAGTACTGGTGTTTTTCATGCAGTTCATAAATTCTTTTAGACAGGTCTTCTTTAAAACACATATCTGTGTAATAGGGAAGAGTCTTCTTCCGTTTTCCAGTTTTGGCACTTTCTAGTTCTTTCCCACGTTCTGATTGTTGGACTAATACCCTGACTTGATTGATACAAATCTAAATAAATTTTTAAGTAATACTAAGTTGAAGTATTGTTAAATATTACCGCAAAAATATATGCTACTTTTTCGTAGATATTTGGCTTTTTTTCGTAATGGTTGTAAGCCTCCTCCAATTCCCGGAAACACCTAATGACCGCTTTTTTTACATCGGCGGTCAGTAGTTTCCGGGTTCGAGTGTTGGTTTCCATTTCAACGAATTTGAAAACACTTACAACTAACCAAAACACTAATCTGATTAGGTATAAATTATCAGTCAAGAAAAAAAAAACCTTTTTCTAGAAGATAAAGAAAATCTTCTGTAGGAGATAAAGAAAACACTTCTAATTGTCAAATTTTATATTTTGTTTATTTTACAAAAGAAGCAGCATAATCAGTAAATGTTAAAGAAACATTCATTAAAAAATACGAATTTAAATTTTGAATTAGTAAAAGGAACTCTTACTTATTTTGTTTAAATATTCACATTACAACTGATACTTGCATGCAATTATTCTAAAGGATATGGGAGCAACTGGATTTTACAATATATTTACAACAGAACCAAAAAGTAGGGCGTCTCTGGTTAATCACGTTGAGAAAGCCATTCAACATTGCATAATATCATATTTGACTCAAACAAAGATCGATTGCAGTAGGGTTCTAGTTTTTTAGTTATCTTCCGTAAATATATGTTTGATGCATCCTGTACTATCCACATTCTCGGTGATAATAACTGATAGGTTCCAGATTAGTTAGCATGAAATAACAACGAAAAGGTGTCCTAGTAAGCCATAACTGCAAAAACAAACATTATTCTTGATTTTTTTTTGCTATGTAGTAATGTAAATACAATGACCAAATATAATAAATACACCAGTTTCATTACTTTTCTATACACAGTTCAGAAAAGCAAAAAAATTATCAAAGTTTTGATAGTAACGTTACGAAATATACGTTAAAACACCATTAGTCAAATTTTTGAGTTCCTAATTTACAATTTACAACTCTAAGATGAACAAACTCCCGATAAGTTATTATTTGTGGTATAATTACTATGGTTATGGGTCAGTTCACTACGGTTTGCGTGTGGCTCGCTATTTTAAACAATTTTTGCAAAGCAATGGTAAATGTAATGTAGCTTTTCGACATATTATCGTCTTATAGACCCTAATACTACTTGTTTACACACTTATGACTGAATTTTTAGTCATCAAAGCATGAATAACAAATGGAAGAAGCTCATCCCCACATGCAAACCAAACCGAGCTGAATCCATACAATTGTTTCAACAATGTATTTTTCGAAATATATTCCCGGTTATGGACGTTTGTAAAAGCGGCCCTAATACGTATAATAGTTTAATGTTGAAGTTCTTGATAAGTTTTGTAATTTTTTTAAAAGTAATCTAAATTGCATTATAGTTATTAGTAAATTACTCGTGCACAAGAACGTTACTAAAGCTTGTTAATAAACTTATTTTAAATTTGTACCTAATGACACAATAAATAGTGTGATATCTGTTATCCATTACTATAATCGAAAGTTAACTGATTACAACTATTAACTGTTTCAAAGCTATAAAAACGCCAACGTCGCATTTTACCAAATTATTTTTTTAAATAAGGTTGATAAAAATGTAAAATACTCATTAATGATTAGATCTCTCATTGAAAGTATAAATTACATTAGCTATTAATTTTTTGAAGTGCATAAATAATTTATAAGAACTAATTTAAGAGAAAATGCGACGAAACAGCTAATACCAAGTAATAATTTGAATTTATAATTAGAGTCGCATTTTCTCCCAAAATTAGCTATTGTAAATTATTCATGCACTTCAAAAAATAATAGCTAATGCAATTTATATTTTCAATAAGAGATCTAATCATTAATAACTATTTTACAATTTTATCAATCTTATTTAAAAAAATAATTCGGTAAAATGCGACGTTGGCGTTTTTATAGTTTTGAAACTGCTAATACTAGTATTTACCTGATTTTTGGAAACCTTTGGGTTGTTTTTCAAAAACAGTTCTAACAAAGAAAAGAGAAGACATTATCCTATATTCTAATCACAAACTGACCTCTACAACTCATGACAATTTAAAGTTGTATCAATTATACAGAAAACTAAACATAATTTCAAATGGCTGCACAGATTGTTGGTTGTTTTTAGCAGGCATAGGCCTTATAAAATTGTCTGAAACATCGTGTATTAGTCTGCATAAAAGATATAGACGTAGACGGACATGGCGAATTTGAAAACCTTAAACCATAGCAAGTTCTAAATTCCTTGCTCTCACAAAATACGGGCTTCGCACCTACAGTAAATTTGTTTATTATTACTGCATATTACATTTAACTCCTCTTCGTGGGCTTTTTAATTTCATCCCAAGAATCGTCATCATCTCCAAGGACGGTTGTCATCTCCAACCTGTGTCTCCAACATCTCCGGAAATTCCCTTAGAGGGGTTTGTGTGATCCTCCTCGATGTAATATTAATATATCACCAACTGGAAATCGCAATTAATTGCTGTACACACGTTTCAATAACGTTTACCTTCATTCATCCTCCATTCAATTGAAGACTGTCAATTTACACTATACAACTATACACTAGATCAAAATAAAGGATCGAAATAAAAAAAGATGTTTGATCACAAAAACACCCTAAAAATTACGTTAATCGTTAAAAAACACTTTTAAACAACATGTCGCCAAAAACCGCAACGAAAGCAAAATAATCCAGTTTTTAAATCAAAACATTAAAAAGAGAAGTGCGTGCGCGCGGCGTTCTTTCTTTGTCCATTAGCAAGAAGTTTTCCCCACTAACTTTACAGATTCCTTTAAATTTGCAGATTTCTTTGCTACTGACGCGACCTCAGACGTGAAGCAATTGAACTATTTTATCCATTTCCCCCCTTTGTCCCACCGCTGCCAGTGAACCCCCAATCTCTATAAACCTTCAGGGGCCTGGTACCCGTCAGTACGTTATTCCAGCACAATCACTGACCGCGATTTTCTGTTGTCCGATTCCCGTCTTACCACATAACCTAAGATGTGATGTGAGAAGTAATGTTTCTACCTTCAGAAATACTTGCTTAAACATGTTTTTATCCATTAGTGCACACTTTTATTTAGAGCAGACACTAGTTATATAGGGATAAAATTACATTTGCTTTGTTATTATATCGTGTTATTGTTTACATTAGTCAGATGCGTCAGATGTTTACTGTCATTTTGTAATGCTACCAACTTAAAAAATGTCCCTGTTATAAAAGCTCAAGGACCATAGAATGAGAGAGAGAACATTTTTTGTTCATATAAATGCCGTACACAAGTATAAATTTCTGTCAAGGGTGTTTTTTATGTTCAAATACAAAAGTCCCGGACTGTATCTAAAGGTAAATTCTAGCGACCCACACAGACATACATAGACATACTCAGGTTGTGACGTCATGTGTATGTATTGCCAACAGAAACGGAACTGTCAAAAATTATTAGAGGAAAAACTGTCAATTAATAATCAGGAAAAATTACAAAACACGATACGAATTCGAATTGAGGTCTTTCCAGTTACCGGTCGGATGCTTTGCATGTCATTATTTTATATTTTTTATTTAGATTAATAATACGTTAATCATTAATGATAAAAAAATCCAAAATCTAGTTGTAAAGAACTCATATTACACAAATTTGGAAATAATTTGTTTCTTTTAAGAAAGTGGGAAGTCTGATGTTGAAATATACCGAGAGACTATTAAAGATTGTGATTTTTGTCGTCAGGTTAGCAACTAATTTGAAATCTGAATTTGGCAACATTGACTATCAAATTTAAATGTCAAAATTTTATATTTAATTGTCATTCACTTCCGACTGATAGCAGTCAGGGTGAAACGGTTCCACATAACAAGCTAGCAGGGGCGCCAATAACTCAATGTTGCCAAATGATTTTTTTGCTTCAATCATTAAAAGTCACCCGGTACTCTCTTCTGCAGCCCCTCAGTGAAAAAGGTTTTCATTCTATCGGCACCTTTTATAAATCAAATCCCACAATATGGGCAGTTTCCGTTCATAATAATGTTCTTGATTTTTACATTGCAATTAATTGCTATTTGCGACTTCTCATTTTAATTGTTTACGTTTTTATACACCTTTTCTTATTATTTCTTCACCAGAACGTTTTATATTTATTTTGGTAAAATAGTAATATGATTATGCAAATTAATGGTGAATTTGCAATTATTATTAGGTAACAAATTGAACTTTTAGTCCAATATTTTGGGGCGTAATGGTAATTTCAATAAGATAACATATTGGCGCCATTGTCGATGGTGAGAAACTAGAGAAAGACAACAACAGATTAAAATAAGAGAGCGAATAATATGACAAAGAAAAACTGCGGTTTAAGTGAGAGAGCCTGACATACATAACCCACTTACCCAAGTCGGACTTGGGTTAGCTTGCGTATGTTGGTGCATGGCCTGCGAACCCCTAACAACTAAAATTACTATTAGGAATTTTTCTACACTGCATTTGGTAACAACATACATATGACGTCATAGTTGTCGCTAGAACTAGTTTGAGTATGTGCGTATGTCTGTGTATGGGTCGCTAAAATTTACCTTGAATATGAAAATTGGGAGGTTTGCGGTTTGACAGAACTGACAGAAATTCATTACCAATCCATCATATCATGAACAAAAAAGTTACTATTTCAAAGAGATAAAATTTCATGTTGTCTAACTGTTTCCATTGACAACAGTTGCACAAAATTGCATTTGTGTATGCGAAATAGAAAAAAAAATTGCTTTTACAGTAAAACCCGTTTTTTTAAACGTGTAGGCCGATGTGTCAGCGTATTTTTGAAGGATACCAACGCTCGACCATCGACCGTCTTCTGTTTAATAAAAACACTCAAAAGTCAAAATGCGTTATTCGTTATTAAATTTAAGTGCTGCACGATCGAGCGTATTACGTGCGTGTTTACCTTTAAAAAATAAATTTTATCCGCAAACGTCACAAAACTAACAACATTTGTGAGAGAATATCACAGGTAAAAGATCTAGTTCTCGGACCACTTTATCGGACATGGGGTAAATCATTTTTATGTGATAAAGCGTTTTTTACTTTTGTCTGTCATCATGACTTACCATTGTTGTCATTTTTTTGTGTCTCTTTCGCTGCTTTAGCAATTTCTGGAGAGTAAGTAGATTATCAGAAAATCAAATATGAAGCAGAAAGTTTATTTTATAATTTCTATAATTTACTATTTACATTAATATTAAAAAGTTTGTTATTGAGGCATTTTGGAGAAGGCTTGTAGGAATAACACCGTCAATATTAACATGCTTCTCAATACTTTTCGTATTCCGACTAGTGCTCGGAACAGGATCGCATTTCTGGTTCATTGATGGTATAAGAGTCTTCAGTGTGGCGTTTTGAGGAAGATCGTTAGGAGTACCTTCTTCATAGTTTCATAGTTCGAGAAAGTTCCGTAAAATAAACAAGTAAAACACTTTCAGAATAAACTTACACATTTCTTTCAGAACACCAATTCAGAAATCTATTGTAAGACGCCTCGTAGACAGCAACAGATTTCGTAGGCAGTAAATTGTGTACAGTCTCTTCCGCTGCAGCAGCGATTTCGGGAGGAGTACAACACAGGTCGTCAGTATACGACATTTTGAACCACTCACTAGTACTAGTTAACTGAACAAACACGAAAAACTTTCAAAATTATTAGCACAGTTTCAGAGAATGACGCGTGATGTCTGTTTATAAGCTGTGCTATGGTCATAGATAATATGCTATGGTTTCATTACTTGCAATGCGCCCTGATTATTTTGTTCATTTACTTGCTAATTAGTGTTACTTTTTACTCTTTATCAATTTATCTAATTAAGTTTTGCGGATAAAATAGTATATTTTATTCGGCGTAAATGTGAGTTTATGTGGCTCAGGTGAATTATTTGCCTCATTGCATTCGGCAAAATAAACATTCAGCCTCCCCACATAAACTATCACATTTACGCCTTATAACATATGTTAAAATATTTAGTTAGTTTAGGTCATAAGGTTGGTAGTCAAAAAGTAACTAAGAGAGAAGCTACTGTGATGGCGTCGGCCTGAAATGTGTTTTTGTTGTTAATCTTCCGAAATCAAGTTCATCATTAAACTTTTGTTTCAACAGACTGTGTTTTGTGTTCCCTGACACTCAAATTTAACACATAATCTACTATAATTTGGATACAATATTTGTTATGTACACTAGTGCGTAGCATCCGAAGCGAATTTCATTTTTTTAATCAATAAGAAAGTTAGCATAGACAATAAATATACTCAATCCGAAAACGACTGTGTAAGATCTATTATAGGCGTGTTGGTAAGATATGGTTCGAATTAATGCGAATCCAACAACTTTTTTTTGATTTCGTAATATTGCGCAATTTGATGTATTATTGTGGCTGATTAGAAATTATAATGGACAAGACCTAAATAGCTCAGTTAGTAAAGAGTTAGACAGATAATTACAAGGTTTTGAGTTCGATTCCCATCGCCGCCTTTTTTATTGAGAATGCAGTTGTTAAATCTAATAAAATCTGAACTGGTGAGATATCGAGTGGCCATAGAGATTGAGGACCCACGAAGTTTGACGGGCAACTGAGTGCTGCCAAATATTTTCTTCTCAAAACATTTCTCGGTTTGGGACTCTTCCATCTATTCATGACTTACAGTAATATCGAACAACAATGACCTGTCCTGTTGATTCGCCAAAGCCGTGGCCAAAGGCTCATGAGTCGAAGACGAATTCAGGATTGATGGTGTCGATGATTCTCCTCGATAGACACATACCTATAAACGGTATAAGCTGTCGTGAAAGAGGAGATGCTGTAAGAATAGATCAGATTGTAGTGGGAATGAAAACGGGGAATGTTTTGCACTTATTTTTATTAATTCTGTAAATGTTCTGAATCCAAGATTTATCATGAAGGCATAGTCGGATATTGGGGTGTTGCAAACCGACGGAATATAAGAAGCTCTGTTTTTTTAGGTCTGGTTTTTTTAAATTTTACCAATTATTATCCTGGTCCAGAAATAAAAAAGCCATTTTGGGAATTTAAAAACAAGAGCTTTTATTTGTTCAATATTATTACCGGTCGCCACTCCGACCGGTGAATTTTTTGCAAGTGTGTCAATGCTTTCTCCAGAAGTAAAAATCCACTTTGGGGTGTTTCAAAACAAGGAATGCTGTAAGGTTTTTTTGGGTGCTTTTAATGTCATTATGTTTGATTTTGAATCATTTTCAACAATTTTCCCATGTGCCTATTTTCTGGTGGTCTATTGAGTTTCGAGTATTTTTTGGGAGCATAAAAAATTATGATTTTTGAAGGAATTTCACAACATTAGTTTGTAAGGCGCCAAATATACCTCTTTGATTTGGTGTTGTTTTTCTCTTTTTTTTTGCATGCGCCAATTGGTCTTGTCCAGAAATAAAAAGCCATTTTGGAGTGTCTAAAAACACGGTATGTTCTAAGTTTTTTTTAGAGTGCTCGTGAGATAATTTTGCATGATTTTGGGTGATTTTCAACGGTTTTTTCATATGGCCAATTTTTGGTGGTCTACGGATATTTAAGTACTTTTGGGGTGCATAAAAATTAATGATTTCTGAAGGGTTTTAGGTCTTTTTCGGATGTTTACCTTTGTTTTTTTAAGACGCCAAATGTCCTGGTCCAGAAATAAAAAGCCATTTTGGGGTGTTTAAAAACAAGACATTTTGTAGTTTTTTAGATCTTTTCGAATGTTTACTTTTGGGGAAAACACTAAATTTGTAGGATTCTGCCTTGATTTTTAAGACGCCAAATGTCTTGGTTCAGAAGTAAAAAGCCATTTTGGGGTGTGTAAAAACAAGGTATTTTGTTAGTTTTTTTTAAGGCGTTCTTGAGGTTCTTGAGGTTTTGGGAGATTTTAACGGTTTTTTCGTGTGCCCAATTTTTGGTGGTCTACACATATTTTGGAACTTTTGGGGTGGATAAAAATTAATGATTTTTGAAAGGTTTTGGGCCCTTTTCGGTTGCATGTTTGCTTTTCGTCAAACATGTTCTATTGAATTCTACGGCTCATTTTACATATTATATCAATTTTTCACAAGAAATAAAAATTTAAAATTTTTTACTTAAAATTGAGGTATAGTAGCGCTCAGCCCGGTTTGCGTGTGCGTCATCAATTTCATTTTTTCATTACCAACACAAAACTGGAAAAATATAACTATAACAATGCAAATTTAAACGACAAACCTTTATCTAAGGGTGGTATCCTTGAACATTAATTTACATAGGTACTTCAAAAACACCGAAAAGTGTCAAGTGTGGTTGAGTTTGTCAATTTCACATTGACAATAAATTATGATCGTTGTCGAAAGTATTTTTGGTATTATTTGCAAGTATTTTTCGTTTATTGATTGCCTTTTTGGGTTTCGTGTTTCGTGAAGTGCGTTCCGTTAGTTGTTTGACTCTCCGTTTGTTCATTCTTAGTTTTGTGTCATTTTTGTAATTAAAAGCGCTACAATCGCTAAACAAGCCTATATCTATGTAAACAAGCAATCACGCCAAATGTTTGCATCATTGATTGAATATTTTACCAAAGAGAGACCGAGGGGGCCCCCTAAAGTCTTTAAATGAGGTTCAAGTGGTAAAAAAATAGAATCTTATCTACGATGGCAGAGGCTCGGAACTCTATCAGTCGAATGGTAAAATCCTTACTTCTTGGTTTATGGCAATCCACACATTACCATTACTTTAGCTTAATTACAAAATTACTTGTTGATCCATACCTACTCTTTTTATGTCTACAATGTTAATAAAATACTTTGTTGTAGCCACATTTACTCCCAATTGTACTACAACTCCTTATAAAACACATTTTCTAAGTATGTACACCAAAGATTGTGATTTTAACTTGGTATCTCTGCTTGGTAAATGTTGGCCGGTTGACAAATTTGTTAATTTTGTATTGGCGTAATAAGCAACGCATCTAGAAAACCATTTCCAATATATTATTTACACAATTTTAAATGTTTTTACAAACAACTGTATTTAAAGACGACAGTTTGAAGCGCCAACAAACATTCAAAAGTTCCAACAGTAATCGGAAATCACACGTGGACAGGAACATAACCTCAAAAATATTTGGAGATCGTTGTCGCCGTGTAAAGGTAGTGCCAGAAATGTCAGATGACGCACACGCAAAAGGAGCTGACCGCGACTGTACTATACTACCTACCCATTTCATAGTGGAAAATTTTATTCAACAAAAAAAAATTCATATCTCAAAAATTAAAAGTCGTAGAGCAAAACGGTTTGTTCCAGTGCATTCAGCGGCTAATTTTCTGTATTATACTAGCTTTTCACGTGATTTAAATTTTTAAATTTTTTTGCTTAGAATTTTAATAGTCAAGGCAAATACATTCAAAAAATGAAAAAAAAAATTTTTTTTGAACTCACTCTAGCACTAAATTTTATGGACTTTTATATGCCTTTACAACCCTCTGGAGTTGTTAAAAGACCAAAAAAAGTCCATATGTTCGATTTTTCGATGTTTGATTTTTTCAATTTTTGGCGCGATTTTGGTCGATTCCTGGTTCCATTTTGGCGGAACATTTATCGAGAAATAACTCCAGAATTATTAGAGATAACCCTATGAAGTTTATTATCGTTGGAAAGGTCTTTTAATTATCTATGTTTTTCAAAAAAGATCATTGTTCTCCGACTAATAGTTTTCGGGAAAATTGCAAATAAAAGCAAATATAGGTAAAATTTAAATATGGATTTACCGGATTATTTTATATAGGTTTAGACCAAAATAATTCCACATTTTAGAATAATTTTGGCGTAATAGAGAAAATAAAATGCAAAAAACCGATACTTTTGACATTAAATAATTTTTTAGCACACGTTGGATCCGTGGGGATTTTTGACGTTTTATTTGTAATAGTGTACCTGTTCCAGTTTTCAGTTCTATGCAAATCATTGCAAGCTTCCCACTATATTTTTGACCATTTTGACGGGGCTACAATTATGAAATCGCCTATTTCTTTGTAAAAATCTAATTTAGTTATGTTCGCCCGTCTGAATAAAAGCTCTCTTGGTCACTTTCGCCAGGTAAACCTCTCCTGCGGAAAGCTCACCACAACAATGTCCTTCGCGAGAAAAATATTGCAGAATTCTTCGCCTTCGGGCCGGTTTTGCAACCGTGCGGTTGATGAGGAGAGTCCGGTCCTCCGGTCCCGCTCCAGGTCTTGGAACGCTTTCCATCCCCTGGCCTAAAGGCGTCGGGTGTTCTGCATGGAAGAATTCTAAAGCACGTTAGGTTGTGACCTATTGATCTGGGCCCGGGGGTGGTTTTGTGTACTGGGCGCACTAGCATAGACAAAGAGTCCCGAGTTCTAATCCCGGGGGCCCATCTGCATAGATAATGATGTTGCCTCCGGAGGGCCGCATAAATATAGAGAGAGGTTCGTTGCGGCGGTTCACTTTTACCCAGATAAGGAGATTTTCTTTGTTGCCGATGCTGTGTTTTACCATCATTAGCGAGCGCAATCGGGAATAATTTATTCTGGGTCTAAAGTGGCAATTTGAACTCTTTTGTTATGTAAAAACATAAAAAGATATTGGATTGTTGAGTATTTTTCGTTTAATAACTCGAGGAAAGGGAAAAAGAGTCAAACTAATTACAGCTGCTACTAATTTTACCCTCACTGACTACAACTTGGACACACTGTTAATTGTTGATTTAAGTAAAAGCCACCATTCGGCCAATTTTTGGAATTTTTTTCAATAATATTGTAACAATCTGCCAAATGCATCACTGTTTGTTTTTCATGTCAATGGACGGAACCAGACCCAAAGATAAATAATTGTTAGAGCAAATAAATTGAAATGCATTGAACAAATACACAATGCATGATTATTGCGGGAACGATTATTGATTGAAATGTAATGGTAGTCTGAAGTGTATAAGCAGCATTAGTGCTGCCCATTTATCTAAATGACGTGTAAATAATTATGTTAATTGCAGGAACCATCTATCTTTTTATATTGACAGACTTGTCGCTAAAAAAAAAAGAAGCGATCGTAGTGCCACATTGCAAAATCATTAACAATGACTTAAAAATTTAACACTATTAAAATGCTCTGATTCTCAATAATTTTGCTCCATTTAAAATCCATGTTAGAAATAGTTAAGAGTACATCATATATTACATACAGTAGAGTACAGTACAGTAGAGATATTATTTACGTAACGTAGACTACGTACAGATGTTTATTTCAAGAGCTATGAAATACTAGAGATTAAAGATTAAACAAAGCCAAAACAACTCAACTTGTGTTTTATTTAATTCTAATATTTCTAAGGCACCCTATGTATCTATTTTTATTTTACAATTAGGCACACAATATACGAACAATAATAAACGAAAGCGTTTTACAGTTACACTCAGTATTGTTTTCTACCATCAAAAGAATTTTTAATTAAGATTACTTTCCTGCATTGACCGTTTAACGAGTTTTTTCCACAATAACCGTAATTATTCGTCCTAAATCATTCCCCATATTTCTCACTTAGAAAATTAATGGAAACTTTCGAGCAAAGTGGACATCGCATAATAATAAAACTATTTATTCTAATAATTCCGATTGAATTTACTTAAAAAACACTTTTACTAGTACTTAAACGGCTTTTATCATTCACCACATGTAGATCTGACGAAAACATTCAAAATGTGGCGTTCCTTGCTTGTATTAATAGTCTTCGTTCCCTCAACAAACTGTTATTTACACTTAACACCACGAAAAACAATTTTAGACCAACTAAAGAAGTACTTTACTTACTACATGCAAAGAAATTATACGTCTTGCAGCTATATTAATCCACATCTTCCTTTAACCGAAGATGTGGCTAATTGGGAGATGAGCTACATTCAGTGCCCTTCAATCGTAGCGACACAACTTTTTGAAACGCCTGAGTATATCTCCACTCAAGGAAATTTTGTTTTTTTAGAAATGGACACCGATGTTGGTAAAACTATAACTCAGTTACATCAATATCCATTTTGGAAGAATCGGTTTGAAAACCATTTCATCGTCTGCACTGCAGTTAACGATATCGAATCAATTTCCCACATTTTGAAAGTCATTTGGACTTATAAAATATTGAATTTCGTGCTAGTTTTTGTGTACAAACATTTGTAAATCTTCTCGTACAACCCCTTCAGCGATGAAAAAATTCTCAATTTGACTAAATTTCCAAATGAAGATTTTTTCCCAGACAAGACAAATAACTTATACGGTCACAGCTTACGAGTCAGCATTTTTGACTATCCACCAACAATGGAAAAATTTGATAACCAATGGTATGGCAAGGATTATCAACATTTAAAGATGGTCACATCAATGATAAACGCCACTTTCACTCTCTACGAACTGGTGGGAAATGACACTTATCACTTCGAACGAGCTTATGATGAAATTCTAAACAACAAAACCGACCTTTGTTTCGTCAGTCACTTTCAAGAAATGACTCCTTTTACTGGACATTAAGACATTAAGAAAAAACGAAACCTATTCTCAATATTTGTCACAACGACCTGGATCCTAATTGTAATTTTAATTGGCGCAGTTTTTTCCTAAGTATGCAAATAGCTTTTTTCCATCGTAAAGAGCACATCAAAAACTACGAGATAGGATCAGTTTTATTTGATTTTGAGACACTTTTAAAATTGACCATTTGTAAGGGGGGGGGAGGTGTGTTAATTTTTTTTATTTTCTCAATTACGGCTAAACTTTTTGAAAAAGTGAAACTATTTTAATCCTTACCTATGCAAAATGAACCGGAGAATCGATTGGCATCGAGAAAATTGCCAAATTCCTAATAGTTTTTTAGTTATAAATTTTTCAAAATTTTACTTATTTTTGCATTTATTTGCAATTTTCTCGAAAACTATTAGTCGGAAAACAATGATCTTTTTTGAAAAAGATATATAATTAAAAGACCTTTCTAACGATAATAAACTTCATAGGGTTATCTCTAATAGTTCCGGAGTTATTTCTCGATAAATGTTCCGGGCACCCGGAATCGACCAAAATCGCGACAGAAATTGAAAAAATCAAACATAGAAAAATCGAACATATGGACTTTTTTGGTCTTTTAACAACTCCGGAGGGTTGTAAAGGCATATAAAAGTCCATAAAACTTAGCTAGAGTGAATTTAAAAAAAATTTTTGACTTGACTATTAAAATTCTAAGCAAAAAAACTTAAAAATTTAAATCACGCGAAAAGCTGGTATAATACAGAAAATTAGCC
Organism: Tribolium freemani; assembly: GCA_939628115.1. Lineage (NCBI taxonomy): Eukaryota > Metazoa > Arthropoda > Insecta > Coleoptera > Tenebrionidae > Tribolium > Tribolium freemani. The sequence goes on along the minus strand of OW626785.1, from coordinate 7,639,472 downwards.
GCTGAATTCACTAGAACAAACCGTTTTGCTCTACGACTTTTAGTGCTTGAGTTATGAATTTTTCTTGTTGAATAAATTTTTCCACTATGAATGGGTACCTCAATTTTAAGCAAAAAATTTTAAATTTTTGTTTCTTGTGAAAAATTGATATAATATGTAAAATAAGCCGTAGAATTCAATGGAACAAATCGTATTGCTCTACGACTTTTAGTTTTTGAGTTACGAATTTTTTTAGTGTAAAACTTTAATTGTGTCTGTTGCCGCAACCGTTGCCCGGAGCGGCTCCGGGTTTAAACGAAAAAATAGATAATTTCAAACGCTATCAGACGATTTTGTGTTTTGTTGCTCTAAGTCTTACAGTTTCCGAGAAAAACGCAAAAAAAGGTTTCCATTTTCACTTTTTTTCAATTTTCAACCGCCGATTTTGGCGAAACTATTAGAGTTATCGAAAAACGGAAAAATCGAGAAAAAGCGGAATAAAAAACTCTGCAAAATGGCATAGAATTCAATGCGATATCTCGCAAAAAAATTTTCTATTTTCAAACGCCTATTACGGCCAAACTAAAAGAGCCAGGAGAAAACGCTTTTTTCCATCATCAAAATCTATAAGATAGGATCAGTTTTATTTGATTTTAAGACACTTTTAAAATTGGCCATTTTTTTATTTTTTTTATTTTCTCAATTACGGCTAAACTATTCGAAAAAGTAGATCTATTTTAATCCTTACCTATGCAAAATGGTTCGGAGAATCGATTGGCATCGAGAAAATTGCCAAATTCCCAATAGTTTTTTAGTCATGAATTTTTAAAAAATTTACTTATTTTTGCTTTTGTTTGCAATTTTCTCGAAAACTATTAGTCGGAGAACAATAATTTTTTTGAAAAAGACCTTTCCAACGATAATAAACTTCATAGGGTTATCTCTAATAGTTCCGGAGTTATTTCTCGATAAATGTTCCGGGCATCCGGAATCGACCAAAATCGCGCCAAAAATTGAAAAAACCAAACATCGAAAAATCGAACATATGGACTTTTTTGGTCTTTTAACAATTCCAGAGGGTTGTAAAGGCATAGAAAAGTCCATAAAACTATGCTAGACCGATTAAAAAAAATTTTAGCAAAAAAAGCAAAATTTAAAATCTCGTGAAAAACTGATATAATAGAGAAAATGAGCCGCTGAATTCACTGGAATAAACCGTTTAGCTCTACGACTTTTAGTTTTTGAGTTATGATTTTTTTAGTATAGTGTACGTTTACCCGGAGCGGCTCCGGGTTTTGACAGCGTACTAAAAAACAAGTTATTTATACCCTGGGCTAAGCAAAAGCTTAGATTTCAGTATTTAATACTCGTAAACAGATAAAAAACAATTTGTACGTTCTGAAGCTTTAAAATAATAAATGATCTGTACACATGCGAGTGGGAGTATTGTAGCCTACATTTTATGTAATATTAAATTGAGTCAAGGCTATCGATTCCTACCTTTCGTTTTTTACGGATACTGAAATGAAAATAATAAGAAACAACGATATTGAAAGACAGACACCATAGTTGCGGCTAGAGACAGCTGAAAATATTTGTGAAATTACAAGCATAGTAGATATTATTTTCACTGCAGTCGTTGCAAGCTCGAACAAATCGTCACGAAAAAATCAGCTCGGCATCTGCATCGCTTGGGGCTTTCGGGTAACGAAGGGCCCTCGAAGAGCGGAGAGCCGGCGGCTTTTGCGGCTGATTATATTCGACGGACACTTGGGGCTGTGAATAAGAATGCCACAATAATGAGTGGACCTACAAACAAGCGATCCGGCGAGTGGGAGTCGTGCCCAGGGCGGCAGCGGCGTCGATTGTCTGGTCGCCTGCGGCCCCCGTCTCCAGCGCCCCGGGAGTCCCGGCTGAAGAGCCCCAGGCGCTCGCACAGCCGTGCCCGCTGCTGCCCCAGGCGGCCCGGCCCCAATTGGTTCTTTGTCGATGATATTGAGTTCACAGTCACCATGGTAACTCACTCGGGGAAACTTGTCCTGTCCTTACACTCCACCAGGTTTTGCATACCTCGGGGTCGGGCCCGAGGCTCAACGCGCAATTATCCTCCAGATGACATACAAAATGCGGCAATCGGGTGGCAGGGACGAGGTCACGGAATTTTTTACGAATGTGTAACAAAATCTGTTTGTAGCTACAACATATTTTCTTTCGGCTTTAACTCACTTAATCAAAAAATTCCACTGAGCTAATGGTGTTTTCATACAATCGAAATCAACTACTTTCCAGTTGTATTCAAATGTAAGATCGCTGTTTTCAACATAAAATTCATAACATTACAAAGAAAAATCGAACATTTGTTTACAAAAATATAGCGAAAAATCAATTGCTTCTACCTGCAACATGTAAAAGAGAAGTGTTTTTTTGATTTTCAAGATCATATTAGCTGTTTCAAAACTATGTAAACCCCAACGTCGCATTTTCTCTCAAAATTAGTTGTTATAAATTATTTATGCATTACATAAAATTAATAGCTAATGTAATTTATAGTTTCAATGAGAGCACTAGGTATGTACCTAATCATGAATAACTATTTTACATTTTTATGAACCTTATTTAAAAAAAATTATTTGGTAAAATGCGACGTTGGTGTTTACATAGTTTTGAAACAGCTAATAGGTATTGCAAAATTGTTTGATGACTTTGATGCATTTTACACTAAAATGTTAGTTACGTTTATGTAAAAATGAGGTATGTAATAAAAGGTTTTATTTATTAAATATAGATAGTAGTCACACACCTCATTTCCCCCAAGTGTAGGTGTATAGCTAACTAACATGAGATCGAAAATATACTCAATTAGAGCAAGCTGTGCCTGCAGAACTTTAGCCATATTTTAGCCTTTTATTTACAGTTTATCCACATTTTAGCCGTTTATTTACGGCCGCACTTTTGAAGTTATGTTGACTTATGTTGGTTTTACAGAGCATATGATGTGGCTAAAGTTACACTTCATTTTCAAGGCTTGCTCTAATTGAGTATATTTTCGATCTCATGTTATTTGAGTACTAATCAAATACAAAGCAAAATATTGAGAATTGCTTGGAAGAGAATTGTTTTAAAAATAATTCTCACTCTTAGTTGGGTGAAAAATTGGTACAGAAATAAGATTGCTACCATGTGTCATAATTACGTCTCTCAATGCTACTCGTTTTAATCTGATAAAAAAATTCCGAAGTCCTTTTAAAGTACAGATGGCTTGCTTTCCAAAATAGATAAACTGGAGATGGTGATTATTTGTCCAACAGCCAAAAGAAATTCACACAAAATTGTTGAGGGTTTCGTATTTAACAGACGTCACCTATATGTAAATTAAAAACATGTTTTCTGCCTTTTGAATCAAATGAAGAGGTGATTGCTATTTTGCAGACCTTTCTGAAATTCACTTCGGGGATGGAATTAGTACACTAGAAAAACGTTGGTAAAAGCATATTGAGTTATATGGAGATTATGTAGAAAAATAAATGAATTTTTCAATGCAAAGTCTTACACTGTCAGGCCGAAATTGTTTTACTTTGCCTTTGTATACACTTCAGTTCTAAAAAAAACATAATCATTGACACTGACCAAATTAATTGGTATACTGGTTATTATTTTTTCAATAACAGAGGGTCTGCGTAGTGTTTTATAATAAAATGTGAAATGGTTAATATGGTATGCAGTAAGAGAAATATACATACACGAAATAATTGTGAGAAGAACTACGTTAAGTAGGTCATAACTTTTGGCAAACGTAACTCACAGGCAGTTAAACAGATGGAATAACAGGTGACACTTTAAATACATCCTAAATGAAATTACTTTTGCTTCAAGTTATATTTTATCTTTATTTACAAATTAAAAGATATACTTGTATGTGAACTTCTTTGCAAACAAATCAGAGAATTTTTTGAAATGTCATTCTAAATGCATCCTGCTATTATGAGCTGTTGGAGTTATTAATTTGTTTGTTATCCTGAACAACCAGTATTTATATATTAAAAAAAAGAGAAGTAAAAGAAGAAACAGAAGCTGAATGCACCATTCAAACAACGCCTATTTCATTTTTTATTCACATTATGTACTCGTAATAATTATGAGGATTACTAATTTTAAAGGCATTGGTAACTTAAAAAACATCTTTGTCTTAACTGATAGTGATAGTACTGAAAGCGCTTATTGCAGAAGTAAAAACCGTTTCTCTGTATGTGCTCTCTAACCCAATTTATTTCGATTTAAAGTTGGAATTATGACGTCATAACCGCCTTTCGAGCATTTGATCCAATTTTAAGATCTAGAAAGTAGTTAATTTTTTTGATTTTGTGAAAAATATTCAAATATCTGTCAGGTTTTTGGTGACTGAGAAGGTTCAGTGACAAGAGGATTCTGTGATGAGAGCCAGTTCTGACGTCACGATTTCTTTCTTTCGAAGCGATTTTCTCGCTTATTTTTCACCGCAAGAAATTTTGAAAAGAACCTACTGGTACTGTAGGTACTGGTAAACATAAAACACGTAAAATGAGTTGCCAACGCCTTTAAAGGTTGCCCGTAAAACCATTATAAATAATTTTGAAGATTGCATTTGTTGTTTATTGCTTCGAATTAAATTAAATTAAATTTTTGATTTTAGACAACTATAAAAATTCTGTGGTCTTAATTATTAACAAAACATTAAAAAAACAGTGTACTTATAAATAATTAGGTATATACCTAGTTCCGTAAATAAAATTTCAATGCGTTACACATAAGGGTGGACTAGTCAATTACAAATTAAATCGTTTTATAGAAAATACTGTTTTCCTAAACGATTGGGCATATTATAAATGAATTAAAGACGCTTCATTTATTTATTCACTTACAATTTGCTCATCCGTTTAGGCATTTTTTAAAACGACTAAATTTGCAATCAGTCTACGTCTTATAAATACATATTTCCCGTGTAAAAATTCTTTTGTTAGGAAATATTTAGATTCTGAATTAGACGTTTAGTATTTATAATAAGATTGGTTTTTGGTACGACACACGTCATTCAGTGCTAGGTGGTTGACAGTTACATATGTTGAACACTCGTTGTGTATTTTATCTGTTCATAACTTTGTAGGTAATTAAAAAATTCTTTGTTAACAGTGGAAGTTAATTAGCATAATTAACAACGTTAGTGCAAGTTGTTTGAAAGAGTTTTCAGGCCACTTAACTTTATGGAATCTCCAGGCTTTCGCCTGTCCGAGCACCTATTGTATGTTTTAATTTTTATTTTGTTGTTTCGAAAAGAAAAAAGAACGCGTTAATAGTTAATATTTATTGTGAAGTAGCACACTTTACAACAGTATATAATGGTCGATCCGCCAGCTGCCGCAGCATCCAGTCGTCACTGTTTTCTTAAACGGATCACAGCCGAATAGATCTAATGAGATCAGCGAAAAAATGCTCAACCCATGAACAAGAAAAAATACAATATTAATATAATTATTTACATAGTATTAAACTTAACCACTAGCAAACAAACGTATTAACAATTAGATCATTCTCCAAACTAAAGTAAGGCATGTCTTGACAATAGGATGATAAATTACAACTAACGAGAACATAAATTAATGAATAGTTGCGTCACGAACGCTGATTGTCGATTTGCCGGATCGCGTCCGGTCAACCCGGCAGGATCTTCCGTATGAACAGGTACTCGGAGAACTGCTGGCCTTCGACGCCGCCGCCGTTGCTCGCCGCCAGCTTGAAGCCGGCGTTCAGCAGCCTCGTTATCACCTGCACTGAGTTCAGCTTGCAGTAGCCGTTGAGCGGGAAGCGGATCACGTGGTGGACGTCCTGCTGGTTCCAGGCCACGCCGGACCGGGCGTCCATCACGGCCTGGTTCGTTTCAGGGAACACCTCGTCGAGGAGCGAGCGGTCGCCGGAGAGCATGATGCGCTCCCCCAGGTCGGGGCTCACGTGGAGGGCCACGCATTCGTACAGCTCTTGGCCCAGTTGGCGGGAGTTCTCGGAACTGGCGCCGTGGGGGCGCCCGAAACTGCCCCCGGATTTTATGGAGTTGTGGGATACGGAGAGAGCGCCGTTGTTTTTTATTCGCTCCTTTTTCAGCTGTTCCAACTGTCGTATCATTGCTGAAACAATTGTTACATATAATGATGGGTTTGGTTTATCGGTTCAACAAAAATTTTTGTTTCTCCTGAAAAAATTGACGCAATAGGATAGCCCCTTTTCAAAATTACTTGTGTATTTTTCAGCGGCTTCAGGCGACACAGTTTGTAATATTTTTTCAAATCCTTGATTGAAGAACAGCTTTAGATGGTTTGAATTACTTACGCCCAATGTCGAAGTATCGTGCTTCCTCCAGAAGCAGGTCCAGATCAGTGAAATTGTCTGGTATAAGCAGTCTTGAGTTCCTCATGAAGTTCAAAATATGCCTGAACATGCCACCGTCTCGGTCAATGAAATAGTGTTGTTTGAGCGAGTCGAGTACTATGGGTATGCTTCCATTGAACAACTTGGCCAGTCTCGATTCCGGATATCTGCCAAGAGAAACGAATGGATTTAATAATGACAGTGAATATGGCTAACACGGCTGATAAAACCGCCATATAAAAGCAGTAAAAGGCGTCAGTTGTGGTCCATACATAATTCCAAAGCATTACATTGGACATGTCGATAAGTCCTAAGAGAATTAATTTTAATGCTCATAGGATTATCGTCGTATGATGATTAATAAACAACAGCCAGGTGTTAAGGCCGATCTTGTTAAGCATACACCGCACCTGGCGCGTCCAAATGATGAGACAAGTTGACAATAAATTCCAAAGCATGCCGAGAACCTATTCACAGGATGCCAGCTTCTTGAGTAGTTAATAGCTGGGATTTATAAGAAAAGCGATGGAACGTCGAAGCAAATGCCTCGATGTCTTGTTAGCTGAGTTTATTGGAAAATTTATGGCGAAGCAGAATTTGCCACATTTGTCGCGATCTTAAGATTTTGAACGCTGAGAGATACCAATTTGGGACATACGTAACTGACCTAGCCCTTCTAAATCTCTGATAGAATTCCCAACACGGCTATCTCACAAGTTTGCAAATGCAGCGATAACTTTGTCTAACTATCCCCATTCAAATTCCCCCCAGTTAAAAGAATGTGAAATATATCCCAGAGGTCGACCCTGACCCGCTTCAAAGAGCACAACTTTTCGCCATAAAAGCACACGTAAAGTTCTTTGATGTCTTCACGAATCATCAACACGAGAACGCAAAGTTTTATTACAGTTTTTGTGTTGAAGCTTGATCAACTAGAGAAATCCTTTTCCATTAATTTCATTATTGAGCTGATTTTGTCTTTGTTCTGTGCGCGAGTCATCGCTGCCCACACCAGCGGCCTAATATGGGTATTCGGTGTGATCACCTCCGGGGCCGAGTCCGTATATTCTTGAGATAAGGCCGTGTCTGCATTTAGTTATCCGCCGCCTGTTGTATCCCCTATTTGCACTCGACGCACGTCTATGCCCACCACAACCTGCCTGCACTTTTGTATTCTTTCCCTTCGAGCAAAATCCAAAACAATGGTGCAGTTTGTTACGATAATAATTTCGTTACGTTGCTGTACAACAAGCGCCAGTTTATTGTGCAGTCGACTATTGTTTATAAGCACTGCACTCGATTCAATACAGCTCTGTTCGTATTTGTGCAACAAGTAAAGATTTTGGCCATAGAAGGGTTGGTGTTGGCTGATTTGGGCCATTTTCATAAATGAATCCAAAAGGAAAGTTACAAAGAAAACCGACTGTTTTGGAGGTTTTGAAAGGAGTACTGCACTTATATCAATAGTACTTTTATATTGGCTATCAAATGCCAATTATTTTCTCAACGTTTTCAAGGAAGTTATATATTATTATTAAACCGTACGATTAATGAGATCGCATATTCATAAACACTCTGTGTATGTTTATTTTGGTATAGACTTTTATAGGTGTTAGTATTTCTAAAACTAATGACCAATGAAGCACTGAGATCTTATTTCCTAGCTTGGTTTGTTTGTGGATATGGAAGAACTCTGTTCCACGTGAATCAGTCTTACCGGTACTCCTCGAAGCATTGTTTTTTAAACAAACTACAACTCTGAATATAAATCTAAAAGAACATTTTGAGCAGTTTTTATATTCTTTACATGTGCAGTTTGTTTTTTGACTTTTGCTTAATTTATTACTGTAAAATATAGCGTCAACATTTGTTATACATACGTGTATTTTGATGAAATTAATTAAATTGTCGAGAAAATGTGTCGTTGGTTTCTAATTAGCAGTTTAACATTAAAATATTTACATGGTTTTTTACAAATTTTCGTATACCTACCTAAATTAAAAGGGTAGTAAGTATTTAATCGAATATCAAACAGTTGTCATTTCCAGTAGTCATAAAATCGAGTGTAGTAACTAATCGAGCAAGTTCGCCGTTTCGATAAGAATATAAAGCTCAGTAGAAATTAGATGCTCAGTCAGTATTTTTGATGCTAAATATATTTTTGTAAAACATTTAATTTGATATAAATACAAAAAAATTAAATAATTTTTCTACAAGTGACAAAAAAGCACGTGTATATGCACTAATCTTAGTGCCCAAAGCATTCGTTTTTTTCATTGTTTTACTTTGCGCACTGTAATGTCAAAATTTCTGGGTTTTGCTCACTGTAGTGTCAAAATTATTGTGTTTTGAGCACTGTAATATCAAAGTTTATAAATGTCCGAATAACTATTAATAATTAATTTGCACTATTTGCAGTGCAATTGTAGAAAAAACGTTGTTTATATTACGTTCGCAAAGCTGGTATTTTGAGCTTTCGAATGTATTTTTTATCTCTACCTAAAGGTCTCGATAAAAAACCTAACATTCTCAAAGCTCAAAAAACCCTTGCTTTGCGCACTTAATAGAAAAATAACTATGCTGCCAGTTAATTTAAATAGATGTATCTTTCTGCTCATTTAAAACTATTTTTGATTGAGCTTATGAGTTGTATAAACGATAGCTCTGGACTTGTGAAAAAAATTGTGACCTTTTGGTCACTATTTTTATAGGTGTTGTAATTAGTAACATTTACACGACAACAACACTGAAAAGATCTACTTATCTGCTTTTAAAAACAAGTGAAGTTTACAATAATACTACAATGTAGTTAAAATCTAATGTTTTTTATGTTACGGTTTAACAAGCGATTTTGTATCTTAATTAATTTATCCACAGCCGGGTTATTATTAGGTCATAAAACGACTACTAGGAGACGTCTAATGAGTAATGACATCAATAAAATCTATAGGTCTTATGAAAAAATTGTCTCGTGATTGGCCGAATAAAAATTAATTCGACAAACGTCACTTCAGAACGTCAAATAAAATTTTTCTAAAATATTGATTTAGCCTTTATTATCTGAGTGTGGATAAAAAGTTGTATTGCATGCGGGTCTTACATGTATTTTATCCCCTTAATTAAACGCTCGAACTTCGTTTGCGGAGATAATAGTATATTATATTGTACGTGATAGAAATGCATCATTATGTGCCAGTGAGAACTTTGACGACTGCGCTTGCGCTCGAGTTTTATAATGGCACTTCTCACGAGCTTTATAATGGCATTTCGATCACATTGAAATCAAATTTCTCTCACCGTAAACAATGGTATAATGTATCTAAAAAACTGCATCTGTAAGATAAAATACATTGTAAGACCCTTATACAATAAATAACTATTAAACGACTTCGAAATAATAATTTCTGTGTGAAACAAACTCAATATATTATTGCAAATTTGCAAACGTCAAATTAATCGCAAATTTGGATTTGATTACAATGTGAGCTAAAAAATGTGGGTTTGACTTTAAACTTATCTTCCCTTTATAATACCAAGCGATCATTTGAATTTATAATTAAAGTAGACTTTGGCAGTTTTTTAACTTAGATGAAAATGCCGATTGTGATAATGAATCAAGCTGAAGAGTCAAATAATAATGTTTTAAACGGTAATATTCAGTTAGAATATATTTTTTCTCTCAGTTTGCCTAAGTTTTTCAATCCCAAAGGCACAAAACCGCCTACTTTAATTATAAATTCAAATGATCGCATGGTACAAGAGTTATTTAAGTGAGTTGCTACAGAACAAACAAACTTTTTTGGGTGGTTAACGACAATTGTTTTATGAATTTGTGACACAAAATTTCTATTAATAACAGTCTCACCCTGTAATGTTTTGATCCAGAGAAAAGTTATTCGGGAGCAACACCTAAAAGGCTTTTTTTATTACTTGTTTATCAAGAAACCTTTCACTATAACATAGTGATTACAACGTTGATCAGTTTTTATTTTTACATGTTTTAGCAATGCTTTTTTCTAATTGTTAAGTCACTTATTTATTTAGGGTGGATTTTACAATCGTCAGATAAACCCCGGATAAGTTATTCGTAGTTTAATTACTATGGTTACAATTGTTACAACAATGTATTTTTCAAAATTTATCCCCAAGTTATCCGTCGATTGTAAAATCCACTCTTAAAAATTACATTAGATTTAATGAAAGTTTTATAATTTTTATTTAATTGGCTTAATTTTGTTTGATCTCCTTCATTTGTGATCCTTTAATAAAAAGCGAAGCCGAACTTCACACTCTAAAGACCCCAATTAATCTGCCATGATGATTCCCAGATAAAGAGCCACCCAGCCCATTATCAATTTATTAGTTTTTCCGCTCTAATGATGTTCCCGGCACGTCCCATGAGAAATTTATTTATTTCCCACAATAATTTATAGCCCATTACCACGACATTAGCCGCAATATATCCTCCGCGTTTATCAGCATCAATATTCACCATGCTGAATGTTGAATTATTTAGTTATTCGCTATGAGCTATATGTACACAATATTTTATTCTTTTATCTGCGCGGCATGTGCTAGAGCTCTGCGGCCGGTATCACGTTGATTTATGGAGGGCTCGATCGAGATGCCCGATATTGTAAACACTTTAATGCTATATGATTTAACCTTTAACAGTTTTAGAGCATGCTTTAGCCGGATTTATGTGCAGACACCCCCAGGCCGTCACGGCACCCCCGACTTACTTGGTGAGTGTCTCGAGCGATGAGGTGTAGATGGTGCCGCCGACGTCGATATGCACGGGGGCGGTGTACCGGGAGGCGGCGGCCACGCACGGAATTCCCGTGATTTTGTTGTAGTTCACGGCTGGAGGGGTCGGCGATGAGGAGTTCGACATCGTCGGGGAGGTAGCGGGGGAACTGCTAGGCGACATCAGCCTGGAACGTAGAGACTTCAATCAGCACGCAGGCGAGCAACCCCAAGAAAAGTTCAAGGGCTCGCCCAGAAAAAGCAATTATTCAATCACTTTATGATTACACTAGGCGACAATTTTAAACTTTTTTATAACTGCAATAAATTAATATGTACTGATGCTTTTGTTTTACTGAGGTAACCGAGAAAACATCAGCCAAAGCTTTCGAGTACGTCTAGATTTCAAGTTACAGTATACTAATATAGTCCTGAATTTATTACTCCTAAATACAAGGTGTATCAGAAATATGTGTGTTAATTTTACCACGTAATAAAACTCATCAAATATAACAACTTTTCTATATAACATTTTGCGAAATTCTTATTTATTATTTTCACATTGCATGATGTGGTTTTCTTATTCGTCCGTGGTAGTTAAATAGTATTTTCACTGTTTTCCTCCTTTCTTTTGTGCAAACGAGCCGGTCATAATTAGTTTGTATTCATAGCAACAATTTTCATTGCTGTTTTAAATTGTTTAAATTGTCCCTTTCTATCACAACAAAAATAGTTCGGCTCTTTTATTTTTGTACCCATAGGCGGGTAACACGTTTCAATATCTTGATCTTTTCCAAATTTTAAATAAATTTGCGGAACTTTTATTGAAAAATTACAAATAGAAAAAATGTTTTATTTGTTGAGCTCTGTTACCTGTTAAAATTACCACACGTATTTCTGATACCACCTGTATATTATGTATGAGTAATTGGAAGATTTAAATATACATGAAAAACGTACAATGTACACAAAAAACTATAAAAATTCAGAAATAACAAAAGAATACATGACACAAATTCTACTAATTTGTGCTATATCTCTGTAGAGCGTAATATACAGGGTGCCTAAAAAGTGGCGCACTAACTCAATGGTACGTTGTTGAGAAGCATGTGTAGATTACGGGAAAAATCTTGAAAAAATTCCTAAAGTCATATTTTTACCTTTTTATGTAAGTAATTCTCTACCACATACCATTGAGTTGGTGCGCCACTTTTTAAGCACCCTGTAGAAAAACACTATATATCCACACATATTTACCACCACAGTATCCTTCCTACCCTTGACTGATTTTGGAAACATTTTTCTCATAATTTTTACACATAATTCGAGTTTGATCCGGAAGGGCGCACTTACCTGGGGTTAGATAATGCCCTTGGGGAATTATAAACGTTTCTTTTAATTAATTTGTAATCCTTCATGTCAATGTTTATATCTTCGGTCATTCCTCTTAGAACTTCATTACATATTTTTGAAGGTGTCGATGCCAAGTTCTCTCTGGCTTTTCTTTTTGCAGCAACACTCACAATTTGGCGTTGAAGTTTTTGACAATCAGCTTCGTGATTGTGTTCTAAATGCGCTTTAGATATTACTTTTTCTTCATCAGCACCAGTTGTATAAAATTTTGCAGTACAGTTTCGTACACAACAACACCACTTAACTTCTCCTGATTGCAAAATATCTTTTTTATAAAACTTAAAATTATTGTACACGTTCACTTACAATTTGTGATAATTTGTTAACTTCCATAGCGTCGGACTGTTTTTACAAAACTACCTTAAAATTACTCATGAAAAATTTACTCTCTAATCATTAAGATTAACCCTTCCATAATTTTCTGACCAATCGCTGCAGTTTACCTTGGTCAGATTTAAACTTTTCTATAGTAGGAACCAGAAATATTTGAGATTGACTTATGCAAGCTTTATTGAGGGTTAAGCAGCTTTGCGGTGACCGTAACAATTTTTCACAGCTGGTGGCACCACCCTGAAGATTCACAAATGAGCCGTATTGAGTAATTTTCATAGTAAACTTTTCATTTATTCCAAACCAAAGTTTCAAAATTCATTAGATTAGTTAGTTTCTTAGATCACTTTATTTGTGAACAAACATTTTAAAAATATACCTAAATATTAATAAAATTGTATTAAATATTTGTTTGGTGAAAGCCCATACACAAATTTCTGTTACGGGCCATCACTCAGTACAAAGAAATGTAAATTTGTTTATGACATCTTTACCGCAAGGGACATAAACCATTGTGAGGGGCAATCGGCTTATCTATAATGAGTCTCAAATATTGTTGGTTCCAACTATACCTGTGTTAAATTTGCCTCTGGAGCGCATGCAAATTACAGCCATTTGTACCTCTCTTGTATAAACTGCAGGGAAGACAAAATCTTACCTGACCAAAAGGGTATTTTAAATTGCAGGGCTAATATTTCGTCACTACCTGGAGATTATGATAATCGACCATCATTAAGAGAAAAAGTTTTCAAAATCTATTTACTCTCTTCACTATTTTAAACAACATTTCACCTGTATCTATACCCGTACCTTCTGATAAGCACTTGAAATTTCCCAGTTTTAAAGAAAGTTTGTGATTATGAATTACAGTTAAACTAATTTTAGAAATAGTAAATTTCCAAATGTAAAATTGTCTTTGGTTTTTGAATATGCTAATGCATAGTTACCACCGTTCTTTTTTCTAAGGACAACGCTTTAGACTAATTAATTGTCCTTTGATATTTTAGATGCACTTAAAACACCTAAGGCCGGTTTACAGAAAGCGAAATTAAAGTTTAATTCAGAATTAAACTAATTCGAATTAAATTGCCATTTAAAATGCATTGACAAATGTCATGTTACTCTCGAATTAAAATTTGATTGCAATTAAAATGTTCTTTTAATTTATCAAAAATGATACAAGAAAGTATTGAAACCCTTGCCCTTGCCCTATAATATCGTTTTCTACGCGTTAAAAACACCTAGGAACGGTTTATAGAAGCGTCATTAATTTAATCCGGTGTAACCGAGTTTCACCACGGATGCGGGAGACCTTTAATCCCAGGGCCGAGTTTCACCACCACCCCTTGGTGCGTATTAACTTACAACCAGCGGGGGTTTAGTTAGATTTCACTAAATTATTATTATTATTAGTATTATTATTATTGTTATTATTATTATTATTATTATTATTATTATTATTATTATTATTATTATTATTATTATTATTATTATTACTATTATTATTATTATTATTAGAAGACCTTTATTATCGAAACAAGTTTCACGACTCTACCTTATTTTTTGAGATTATTATGAAAAAAGACTAAGGGCCAGTTTATAGAACGCTTCATTAAATTTTAATTCGTTGTTAAAAGTTAACAACGCGAATAGACTAATCAAATTGATTCAATTTGGTCACGTGATCAACTAACTAGTCACGCATTTAATTGCGGACTAAATTAATGACGCTTCTATAAACGGGTCCTAATAGATCTAATTGACTCAAAATCATTTCTTTAGCCTTTTAAGATCTAATAACTTTATTTAAAAAACACAGTCAAATCGGCTTATATTTTCAGATTTTAACAACTTTATGCTGAATTTAATTGACTCAAAATTACTGTTTTTATACTTTTTGTTAGTTAGTAGCTTAATTTCTGATAAATTTTAGTAAAATCGGCTTATCTTTAAGGGAATATTATCAAAATTTTGATAAAAAAATTGGACTTTGTTGCATGGCTTTCATGAAAATTAACACTTTGTTAAAAATTCTTGAAGAAAATTGTAGTTTTGTTACAAAATCTGTAATTAAATGTGTGATTAACTGATCACATGATCAAATTGAAGCTATTTGGTTGGTCCATTCCCGTTGTTAACTTTTAAAAACGGATTAAATTTTAACAGAGCTTTCTATAAACCGGCCCTTAGAAATAAAGAAAAAAATTAGAAATTTCAGAAAATTTTGGCAATTAGTTCATGGTTAGATCGTCTCGAGTTTCGCATCAATTTGTCAAAGCAAAAGGACTAAAGTGACTAAAAATCGCAAGTTTGTGTAATCACTCTAGACATTACATGTAGCCCCCGGGCGCTCGCCTTGCCCGTATCTTCGTATTTTTAGCCATACATATCTAAAACAATGAAGCTTAAGAGGCGGAGCAGGTGTGAACATTTAACATAATGTGCTGTGTTTTACTGCGTGGTAATAATGTAAAATAATTATATGTTACAATAGTGATCATCTTTCTTACTTGGAACATTAGCTTGTCTTGCACAGAAACCATAAATTTTAATAGTATGCCTGGACAACTCTATAAGGCGGAAAGCAATTGTGTTAGCATATCGTCTAACAACGAATAGACCAACACAATGGTGGCTTTCCTAGAAATGTTCTTATTTACTGAACTCGTTAAAAAATATGTTAATAAGCCACATGTGCTTTAGAGGCAATCTGTGAAAATTTTATTATATGCATTACTATTTCCAAGAAGAATTTGGACCACCACCAGTTCTTACCTCATTTTAATCTGAGCCGTAGGAAACATCGTTCTGTTGGTCAGGTCTTTTGGTTCCTTGTCCACGTCATTTCGAATGTCGTTCTTTTTTCTGCAATTAAATAAAGCAATTCATTAATTTTTCAAATCTGGTTCAGTTTTAACAATAGAAACCGGCGTGAGCGTTATCAAATGTCTAGACAGCACCAATCACAATAAAATTACTAGTTGTTGACTTAAGTACCCTAAGAAAAGGTCACTTAAAGTGAGAAGTATTTATAGTGCAATTCTCCGCAACATAAATTAGAAACGAGCTGATTTTAGAAGAGATATGTGATTTCAAGATAAGAAATCACTAATTTGTTCTTCATTGCAACTGAGTAGGCCTAATTCTTGTTATAGCAGATCCGTGAAGTTATAATAATCAAATGCAAAAGATCAAAACCTGTTTTATACATATGATATGAGTTCACAAATAGGGGTCACAATTTATAGGTTTCAGATTCAGAGAACCACCTAAAATAATTACAGAATTGAAATAAATAATAGAAACATAAATTGATTATTAACTACAGTTATTCAAGTGTTTTTTAAAAGATGTTAATACAAGTAGCAGTAGCAACGAGTCTCGTATGTCGTGTAATGTTTACAGCACAATTGTAAATTCCAAACATAATTTATGACAGCATTATCTCTTATATTAGCTACTTAAGACAAGTTAAATTTGTAAATGGTAATTGCAAAATATAAAATTCTTCATTATTACATTAGCCTTTTTCAAGATGGAATCGAATGAATGAATGAAATTTCAATACATTTAGAATTTGTTATCTTTTGTTGTATTCTTGGGCAACAAGTTCTAAGTCCTGGCTGAATTTATGGATGCTCTAAAGGGGGCGTTTTGTAATAATATTAGGAAAAGTATCTATGTAATAAAACAAAGTTTCTGAAGTTTGGTCAATTTCCATTATTTTCATTCTCTCTCGACCACCGGTTACGTGATATTTGTGTAAGCTAATTGAAACCAAAATGAGGGAGATCTCCAGAATTACGAATTACACAGTACGCTTCCTTTGCTCCCAGAAAGCTAATATTTATTTTGCCAAATGACGAAATACCGCCCCCATTGTTTTGTAAGAAGCTTTTGTCGAGAGCGACTTTGCGAATCGTATATCTAGACAATACATACGTTCGGTTATTGGAGAACCTTGAAGGGGGCCATTGTGGCGGCGGCGACGTTAGCGCCCGCGGATTGCCCGGAGGCGGCCAAAGACCGCAACCACTCGCCAGAGTAAACATGACGTTGTTAATTGGACGTACATGCCGAGAACGAAATTGCCACTGGAAGCGGGCCACGTGTAAACACGTGCCAAAGCTGTACCGAATTGCTTCTGATGTTAGGAACTGACGCGGAAAAAGACATTGCTGCACGCTCTGGACCAATTAACCCGTTTCTCTTGTTTTTTTCTAATTTGCGGACGCCGGGAACTAACATTTCTCTTCGGTGCTTCTTTCGCCGAGGTAAAAGGATCGAGTTTCAGAGGATGTACGGTGAATGAATAGTAAATGCACTCGACAGGTTCAGACAGTCGTTAGTTTTTCAAAAATAGGCAAGTGTATAATGTGCATAAATGAAAAAATCGAGTTTACTAGTTTGAAATCCTATTACCTATTCGAAGAAAAAGTTTATTGCCTTATAGAACAAAAACTGAGAAAAAGACATACAAGACATTTAGGTGCTTTCTGCAAAAAAAAACTATAAATCTATGCAAGGACGTATAAAAATGTAATTGTTGGATAATTTAAAAATAGATGTTTTGGTGAAGTAATTTTTCCACCGTATAAAAAAAGGTACAATATGAAATGAAATACAAAATTCTGAAAAGTATTTTTAATTTATTGTCGATGATAAATTTCTTTTACGTAGGTATTTGTTTCGATCAGTGGGTATAGTTAATGCGTGGTACTTGAAGAGGAATTAAAAGCTTTTCAGAACACACCGGAATCGGGTGGATCG
Source organism: Tribolium freemani (assembly GCA_939628115.1). Taxonomy (NCBI): domain Eukaryota; kingdom Metazoa; phylum Arthropoda; class Insecta; order Coleoptera; family Tenebrionidae; genus Tribolium; species Tribolium freemani. The sequence goes on along the minus strand of OW626785.1, from coordinate 7,621,838 downwards.
TTTCTTACATCGAGCACCACAAGTCAAGTGTTGTTTCGAATGTCTAAACATTTGGGCTGACACAAAGAAGACAAAATTTTTGTGTAACTGCATGTCCTAAATATCGAAAACTATTGTCCCTTCCAAAAACCTTCAAACTATCATCCCCCTAATCACATTTCAAAAATTTGTTCTATGCTGATTACGGCCTCTGTATTGATCAAATTTTATGGGTGAAGCAAATTGAAAACTACAGAGTCCTATCATACCTAATCCTTGTTACCTGGTGATAAACAATTATCTCAAAAGCAAATAACGTGCTAATTACTTTCATAATAAACCTACCATATTTTGATTTTGAAACAAGTTGAATCATGTAGAAAAACAAAACATTATGAAAAGTTTCACTTGAAAAATTACGTAGTAAGTAAGTCTACACTGACTAGTCCCAAAAAGTTTTTTCAATCTAAAAAATACGAACCTACTTATGTAGAATGCCTCTTACTGTTATTAGGTACCTACTAAACAATTTACGCGTAATTAGTCGTTCGTTGCTTTTTTTGACAAAAATTTAGTCACTTATTACTTTCAGACCCCTGGTGGGAGAAAGTAATTTTACTGATTCTGTTCTAATCTTAAGTATTCCAAAAGTAAACTTTCCCTAGGGATTTAACATTAATTAGTATTGAATTTTATATTTTATATTGAAAGCTTTTTTCATAATATTTTTATTTTCTGTTTAATTCTTTATTGCCACATTATCGACTTCACAAAAAAATTGTCTTTAGTCTCTAAAAAAGTATATGTGCAAAAAATAATTATTTTTGTGTTGTCAACAATTAAAAAATTACAAATTCGTAAAAAGCAACTAGTATGTTCACATCGTGTATTTTTAAGAATGTTCGCTACTTAATTAAATGCCAATGACACCACAAAAAAGATTGATTCAAAACTTTTGAAAAATTAAAAATGACACAGGTGTTCCTTTTTTTACACTAATTAATGTCAGTTTCTCTTATTGTAACCAACACTAATCGGCTAACATATTTTTATCCCAAAAACCTTTGTATTCCACTTTTCATAAGACTTTAAATCTTAATGAAAACGTTTACCACTTCATCGCCTAAGTTTCTCAGGTTTTATAAGGATAATTTTACCACAAACAAAAGTTGTTTTAAAGTTTAAATGTTTTAAAACAAATACAATGTTTAACAATTAGTTTATCACAGAAAAAACGAATGCCAAACTAGACACCAGAAACAAATTTTCAAAATTTTAGTGAGTATATTAAAAAAACTAGACGTGATAGACAAATGTGACATATATTTTAGTTATCAGTGAGTAAGAAGAAAACAAAATCAGTATAAATTATTTCTTGGTAAAAGAAATTTTTTTTGTAAACTAGTATTATTATTTGCCTTATTTTATTTGCTTACTTAAAATACTCGTATTATGAGAAATGTAAGATAAACTGATAAAATAAAAATTTCCAAATCACAAACAAAGGAACAAAAATATTAGTAGGTAGCTTTATTGTGGTACCTTATTCGTAATAAATTAAATTGTTTTTCTTATTACCGCTTTAAACACAATACCGATGCGTGAAACGTATTTACGAAACTTTTAAAACAAAAACTGACTCATCTGACGCCCATAACAATCAACGGAGGACGATTGGAGCTAAATTATTGCCAAAACTCCTTAATTAGGAGTCCGTAGATAACAATAAAACCCACTTTTAATCTGACAGCTGCCTAAACCAATCTGGGAGCGGGCTTTTGTATCGAACGCCCATTTTGTGCATTCCGAAAATTCTCCTGGCTTTTGCTTGATGACACGCCAAAGTGATAAATATTTCATAAGCTCAATTCATCAATAATGCTTTGCATTTGAATAAAGAACTCGTTTTATTGTCAAAGTGTTCAGCACCAGTCGAGTTTCACCTTTGAATTTCTTATTTCAATACTGTTAAACAATCGCCGAAGTCGACGGTGCTTTCGCGAAGAAACCGAGTGCAAACGACACTTTTTTAACTAGTTGGAATTTAGTGATTAATTTTGTATCCGAGACTAGAGCCTCTGGCGTTTCTAATTAGGTTTCAGCGAGCTTCATTTATTCCGAGTATGTTTTCAAATAATCCCTACGAGCGGGATGAGATCTTTTGTTGTTAAGAAAATACGCTCCGGGCATGCTGAAACCGCCCGGAGTCTTTTACCCGTGACTTTCGAATATTTCCAGCGTTTGATTACGGGAATAGTCTCACGGGCAATTTACTACGATATAATTACGACTAAAATTTTGCTGAAAGTTGGGGAGGGTTTTTCGAGATACAACCCTTTTTTGTCAAAGACATTTTACTTTCTCAGCGCTGTTTAGGTCGAGAGACTGCATTAGGGGGCAAAAGGTCGGTGATTAATGGCACAGGCTTTGCATGCTACACCATTTTTTAGTAATATATGAAACTATAAATATTTAGCTTGAAGGATTGGCAAATGAGAGTCGATAACATCGCTGTTTTGTCTAATGAAATTCTAGAACACGAATTATCTATTTATGCATTTTTAATAGTAACTCTTTTGTAACAATAAAGAGTGTAATAAACCAATCAAAACAAAAGCTACTGCAGTATTCAAGGGGCCTCCCAGAATCGCTTTTTTCGCTGAACCACTTTGATGCTGTGTTAAAATTTTTCAAATGCCTTCACAATGTCTCACATAATGAGCTTTGGTGATCTTATTAGTTTCATTAAGCCGATTAAAAATTTATTCCAAAATTACTAAACTGAAAAAAAATTATGTAGTAGTGTTGATAGACCATCGTTAATTCGAGTTTTTCCAAATAAACTTCTCACTGTGACATACTTTGAATACTAATGAGAGTTTCTTTGATCTTCAATTATGTCGACACATTGATTAATGATGATAGGGTAAAACTGGAAGTTGGAACTATATGAAATTACAATAATTTGTATAAATTAAATTAATTAGCATGGGATTAATTGGGGTCTAATGGCAGATATTGGAGCCAAACGAAACCTATTTGACTGTATGATAACTTGAGATTTTCTTCGTGAAACTTTCTTCCGAAATGTGAATATTTTGCGTAAAAATTTAAGAGTTATGTTCTCGGCCTGAAATTGCTCAAGCCTGAGGAGGTGCCGAAGGCTTTTCGTGTCGGTCATACGAAACCACTTAGTCGAAGAAGAGCGGCGACTTCCCAGAGAGTAGCAATACATCAATCCGCTTTATCTCCAAGTCACGACCGAGATATTCGCTAAAATATCGGCCGCCTCCTGGCCGGCGGTATCGCCTGGGGCCCTAAAGAGTTTCTCAGAAGTAATAAGCCTATCAATCGATAGATATATCTAATGCATTGGCCGCTCGATTTTAAATCCTTCAAAGTTTCAGCGTATGGCTTTTTAGTATTAATGATACCCGGAGAGAATAAGATTTAAAATTAATGTTTTAATGGAAGCGGGCTCTTTATTCTTAATTACGTTCGCCTTCAATTCGGAAAGGTGAACATACTGAAATATTGCCCCGAACTGAAAATCTTTAATTAAAGCTCGCTTCTGATTGTTAGGTCGCAACTTCGGCATTTCTTCACCTGAAATATGCTCTAGCCTCCAGTGGGTACTTTGTTTAATCACCATTTATACTTAAGTCAAAGAGGTACTTTAATGCGGTGCCCAGTAGCTGTGCGTGCTGTGGTCTCAAGGACGTCGTAGGACTTCTTATACCTGTAGAACCTACTGCTACTCCTAATAACATTTGTTGGTAGGTGAAAAAATAGAAGCATTGCAAAAAGGTCAAGTTGTGTCGAAAGTTTGACGAATCTTATTTCCACTTTTTTACGTATGTGCTTTTTAGTCTACAACATACTAATGAGATCAATGCTCTTTCTAATTTAAAAAATTTAAAAAATCCAACGCCTAAATATTCTAAATCCTACTGAACTGTCACAAATGGCCACAAATCTCCAAATACTACAAATATAATTAATTAATTAGTACAAATTTAAAAATTAATCTGCAAAAATTTTAATTAATCGAATATTTAAAATACATAAACAAATCCAAATAAGGACCGTTGGATTGTTATATGGGTGGAGTAAACGCTAAAATAAACGGTTTTAAATTTGATTTAACAATATAGTATTAGTTTAGAAAAAATGATCGTTATTATAGATACATTTTCCAATGTCTTTCTTATTTGTATTAAGTCTGTAAGACTCTGTACACTTTAAATTTAAAACTTCATCTGTCTGGACATAAAAAAATTAAATAAACGTCTTTCAAGTCAAGCTGGTAAGAAGCGTTTTTTTGAGATAAGTTAAAAATAATACAGAGTGATTTTTTTAAAAACGAGGCACCCTGAATATTTCAGAAAATAATCAAAAAAATTAAAAAATCCTGCGACAGGTAATTTTTTATTTCCATTGGTTTTTGTAAACTTCATCTTCGTAATTAATTATTATTATATTAGCTGTTTCAAAACTATAAAAACGCCAACGTCGCATTTTACCAAATTATTTTTTTAAATAAGGTTGATAAAAATGTAAAATAGTTTTTCCTACGACACTATTCGAAAGTTGTCAATTTCACACAATTTAGTAGGCCCAAAAGTTGACAATTTCATTCATCTGTCAAAAACCTGTGCGTTATTATAACGCACGGTTCTAACGTAATTGTTTACTCTTATCAAGTATGTTGCTATTCTGTTTATCTGCAAGGAGAGCTTCGAAGCAAGACAACTGGTAGGTGTGAACAAATGTAAGAAACTTTGCAGCTTCCTTAAACAAATAGCTATTTATTTAAACCTTAAAAATCCAGAACTTTAATACACAGGACACTGTTTTCGGCGGTCAGCCGAAATCACAACTCTTAAGCGCCACGGTGGATGAAAATCTACTGCTGTCGCGAAGAATATACTGATGAATCAGTTTCCAATACAATGCAAATTGCAAATAAAATTTTAAATGCGGTTTATCAAAATCTTTTTTCAAGATTGTACAAAACTCGCTGGAAAGGGTCTATCGTTGCTCGTGAGCTTTCCAAGATTCTCACTCGCACAATATCGCTCACTTTCCACACTCGTTATGTATAATATACTAATTAATGATTAGATCTCTCATTGAAACTATAAATTACATTAGCTATCAATTTTTTGAAGTGCATACATAATTTATAACAACTAATTTTGAGAGAAAATGCGACGTTGGCGTTTACATAGTTTTGAAACAGCTAATACGTACTACATCATATGCTTGTAGAATAATATACACACTTTTTTACAAAAAATGTTATCATGTTTGAATTCAGAATACGGGATACATACTCGTTTAGGTGTATAAACCAAATCACGAAAGTTTGCGTGTGGGGATAAAATTTTCCTTTGTCCTTCATGTCACAATGATTAAAAGTTCATTCGTGGGCGTGTAAACAAATAGTAGTGGGCCTATAGGAAGATAGTTTGTCAAAATATTACTTTATGTCCACCATAGAATTGCAAAAACTGTTTAAAACAAGTCGCACGCAGAGATTCGTGTTGTGCTCTAAGAAAATTGAGTTTTTTATTGTTATAATAATTCAAAAATAATAAAGAAATACTTCCGTTAAAATTTGATTTTAAATCGTTAGGTATTATAACATGTCCAATTTGCTGACAATAATTACTGAGGTACGTATTCCTAGTTATAATTAGAATAATTATCGTACTCCTTATTTGTTGAAAGTTTAAATAACAAGAAAAATAAGTTAAGTAAACACTAAATCTTTTATTAAAATGGCATCATTAAAAGATATTGAATTAAATTGGTTTTTCAGTTTCTGGTCTACATTACGTTTTAGCCGTAGTTCTAGCATACCATTTTTCTAGTAGTGAAGCTTAAGTAATATCTTCATTTTCTTCCAAGAGGATTTCTTTTTCAAATAAAAATTTCTTGATTAGTAGGTAAAGATGGCATAATCATCTTTGTTTTTTACAATGTGGAACCCACGACGTAATAAATATCACGATTTCGCATCTCTTTCAAATCATTAGTTACTCAGTTCCAATTACTAAGTTTTACATTTATAATACAATCCCACAAAACTGTATTATTCTAGGAAGGATAAAACAGGACAATTCTTCAAAAATAAAATTCGTTCAGTGGTTTAAAAAAAAACCGTAAACACAGTTAATTACTGCCAATAAAATCGTCATTTGCTGTTTCGATGTCGGCACTTCTTCGCCTCCTTCCGGTGCATCAGCGCCTGTCCGTTGTGACCTAGTGCGCCGTTCTCACACACCTCGACAAAAAGGATAAAACTGCTAAACGGTATAACCTCAACGGCGTCTCCTAAAACCCTGGGAACCTCACTCAGCTAGGCTCCAGAGCTGTGGGAGCTCAGCAGGCGGACATTTGAAAGTCGCCTCCAGAAGGGTCGCCGAAGCCCTCCGGGTGTCGCCCGCTCGGCGCCAGACCGGTCGACTCTGTCGCAGTTTCGCCTCAGGAAATTCACGTGCAAAAGATAACATCGCGCCGTGGACCACTACAGATTAGTCATCTTCGTTTGTGATAAGTTTTTGACCATTTATAAGCATCGGGGTTGCCTTATACGAAGACAAGACAAGGCCTTGAAGGCTCCGAGCGTTTGCCGTACACGGGCCATACGACACAACAGCTCTATATAATGTCTTTGCGTAATTGTGTTGCGGTCACGCCTTCTGTTAACATAATCAAGCAGATAGGAGCGGATTTATCGGTGTCGGAGTCGAATTTAACAACTGCATAAATTACGATGATAGAATCAAACGGCCGTATTGTAGTTCACACATGGGCATTTTTCGTTATTAATTTTATCAAGGCTCGATGACAGATAGGAATGTTGGCTGACCTCTGTCCTCTGGCAGCTTTCAACTTCTTGATTTTTTGTGGTAGGGACTAGATTACTGTACTGCTCTTGTCTCATTTCTTGTCACAAAAACAGCGCTTTTAGAAAGCTTACAATAAACCATAAAACTAAGAGATCGATAGTTGGTAATGTTTACAATAAGCTCATTTATGTTTGTAGTGGGGTTTACTACGAGCTTTTAGAAAGTCAGGGATTGTTTGCTGGGCAATATCAGTCGGTTTAGAATTTTTTTTAAAGAGTTGTTAAAGTCTTCCAATAAATATAACGGTTTAATAACTAAGCTTACTCGTATGAACTGTAGGTATAAAATGTTATACAGGGTGAGTCTTAACTTAGGGAAATAAACCTATAAACATAGGCGTAAACATTTACATAAGGAATGAGAGCAGTGAAAAGTTTTTTAGTTACCGAAATATTTCGTGATAAAAACTAATTATTTATTATACAAGACAATAAAATTTGATTTTTAGTTAGCCGAGAGGCTAATACGCTTGAGAAGATAATGGTGAATTTTATCGTCGTGTACAGGGTGGTGCATTTTGGATGTTCTAATAGGAGATCTCCCAAAACTAAGAGGTTTCGAGAAAAATGAATGACACATTCTCGAGTCCGTTGAGTTAATAAATAAATTTAACATAGCTTATTTTTATAATTTCACATTTTTTACTTTAATAACCATTCACAAAATGTCTAGATTATTCACACCTTTTATGTGAAATAATTTTTCCTTGGCCAACTAGTTTCAAATATTTTAAATATATTTTTTATCAAAAGTATATAAAAATATCAAACTGCATTTATATTGTTTTCAGTTCAGAAAAAAATAAGCTTTTCGAAAATGTCATAGCCAACTATGATTCCTATTTAAAAAAATACAACTTTATATTATTACAGCAAAACGAATGATTAAAAAAAATCGCTGATAACATTATTAGATTCTCTGTAAAAAAGTGCCTGTATAATGTCTTTGTTTCAAATGTGTATCTTTTACAATAAGGAACATATGATTTTTTTAAGATTTCGGTAAAATGTCAATTTTTGTTTATAAGTCGAGAACAAAAGACGATAGCAGAATGCGGTTTTGACCAAAATTATTTTCTCAAAAAACGGACCCGAGAATGTGTTATTCGTTTTTCTCTAAACCTCTTAGTTTCGGAGATCCCCTATTCGGACATCCAAAATGCACCACCTTGTACAATACAAAATTTTATTCCTTATTCCATTATTTCGATTGAATTTCTGAATTATTTTGATTGACAATTATAATTGTCAAAAAAATTCAATAATAAAAAAAACGTCAAAAACAGAGAAACAACAATGATTGTGAACTTTATTTTTCTAGACGATAAACTTTCGTTTTACACTGAAGTAAACAGTGGATAAAATACAATTTTATCCTTGACCATGGAATACTTTATATTAAACTTCGTGAAATAATTCCAAATTCCAAAATTAATATGACATCGATAGTGACAATGAAGAAAAAACTTAGAAAAGGTATGATCTCGGTTATGAGTACTTGATCAGTAATACATTAGATGCAAAATAAGTTAAGTGGTGAAAATGGGGGAATTACTTAGCTAGTTTATAAGTTTACACATTAGCCGTTACTAATCTATTGTAGCAAAATAGTGTATCTAAAAAGCCGAAAGTTAATGTTTGAAAATTAGTACAATTTCTAATAAATTAAGAATTGGTTTGACCTGACCTGACCGACGACTTTGTGTTTTAAGTGCCCCAGGAAGATGTAATACCGCTAAAGTTACGAAATTTAAAAAAAGGGAATGTAATGTTCTAGGGAGATATTATGAACAAGTTATAATTATTTGGTTGAAATACCTATGTTTTTGTGTTTTGTGCTTTACAAAAAGCTCAAGAGACTTGGATGTCTCATTCGACAAGATAGAAAGCTCTATCCTTCATTACTTACTATTTAATATTTAACAGAATGCATATTATAAATTATCACATTTGAAAAGGTTGCTTTTCTACTTTTACCCAAAATGTTGCAGTGCCAAATGTTAGCATCCAAATATAGGTAACCAGGCAAAGAAAACACGTGTCAGTCCGGGCGCCAGACTAATTAATACTTTCACAAAATGCCAACTCGCTTTTCTGAGGTGGTTATTATTTAAATATTTACAGGTTTTTGATTTATCGTTCACACTTAATTGTTGGCGTTAAAATATTAAGTAGTCACTTGCAAAATGTCAAAACAGTTGTGATCAATTATAACGAAACCGGAACTCACAAGAATTTCTTTTCATTCCAGGGAGAAATTATTATTAAATCAGTTTTTACGAAAAATATTTTATCGTGAGCCAGTGGCCTTCCTCAGTCAGTTGCAACTTTCTTAGGGGCACAATTATTTTTTTCACAATAAATAAAATAAAACATGTGGTTGAAACAGCGACGCAAAAATCTCGTTTGACAGATGTAAGACGTAAATAATCCTTAGGCGCAAACTAGTTACATCTGTTATAAAATTTAATACTACACTTCATGCAAGATTGATTTATCCCTGATCCGTTTACATTACACGTCACGAAAGCTCGAGTCAAAATCTGATAAATCATTTCTTTTCCTCCCGTTGTGTCGCCTTAAATGACCCGGTGGCCTCGAGGTGGTGGCAAGGCCTTAAATTCCTTGTCCCCCAGCCGTAAAAATCTCCAAGCATCTAAAGGTTAATCGTGAAAGTGACATCGGACAAATAAAACAAACCGCCACAAAAATCAAGCAGGTAGGCGAGCGGTTTGGCCTTAGGCTGCGCGACATCGGCGATTTCGATGCTAAGGCAAGCCACCATCGCCCATATCTTCAACCCTCGAGAAATAGGGGAGCGGCAACGTAGGTGCGGGTGGATATGCCCACTTACGACACAGCTGGTTATTTGTAAGAACAACTCGTGGGTGGTGACCGAAAGTTCGGGCCGACAATGGTGACAGCAGAAACCGGAGCAAAGGTTGTCGAGGACGTCGACCTCGACTGATCGATGGTGGCAGAATATGAGTTTTGGAAAAAAAGAGCCTTTTGTTGTGATCTAACAGCCGGGGAATGCTGTATGGGAGATAATTTTTACTTCAAACAGTGATAGTGGGAGTGGTGCGCTGTTGGAGAGGTCAGTGTTTGGTTTATACATATTTTGACACTCGAAGAATAACAGCAGCAGATTTTCGATGTTGTCTTGTATTTTTTTTTACCCAGAATATTTAATTTATTCTGGCAGTAACTCAAACGTTTTTCAATTACATTCCAATTTCGAATTCAAAACAAGCATCTCGTGTGTCAAGTGCCTATTGTAACGTCAAACACTTTCAAAAGCCCAACCGAAGCTCGGATTCCTCGCTCAACTTCTTGCGGTTACACTCTAATTCGAATTATGCCGAAATGGTAAATCACGTCAGCGTAAAAAGCCAAATTTGCTACCGGATCAAAGTACCGCGTTTCTGGAACGTTTTTCGAACATGAGAAGGATAGTCACACTGAATTTAGTCTCGACGGGGTCAGGTCAACATTGGAACGCTAATAAATCGACAAAACGGTGGTTCTTGTACCAAATTAATAGCATGGATACAAATGTTTCTACATATTCGATGAGCCGTGACTGAATTTTTAGGATAGTTTGCAAGCTTTTATCATCAAAATCTTCGAATTTCTGAAGTGACAATTAGGAAACCTGAAGCCAAAATCCTGTTCAAGTTAAGTGAATTTTTAAAAGCTGAGGAATATTTTAACTTAATTGTTAACTGTTATCTGCACGAAGTGATCTCTATTAGTATTTAATAAAAGTTTTCAGTGGGTTATTCAATAGGTAGAGATTCATTAACGATATTTTAACACCGACGTTACAGCAATAAATCTTTTTTATTGCCATAATGAATAATGGAAAACATACAATCGTGAATTTAGAGGTGGATGAGGTTTATAAGGAATGGAAAAAATTGGTAATATTTGTCATGTCGGAGCTCTGGTACAAATTTACTCAACCATTATTATTGCTTTGTAGATAATTTATTATAGGAAAAGGTCATTATCTGCCAAAACTGACAATATACAAGTTGTTGAGAACTAAATAAACTGTCATAATGAAAAATGTTCCGAAAAACTAAAACAAGCATTTTGGCAAAAAATCTAGAGTCAAAAACACAATATAATGTAAAGCGACCATTAGGGAATTAATTAATTTAATATTGGACCATATTCAGAGACTATGCCAATCTACATTGCATAAAAATAGAAAAACGATCTAAAAAGTATGATCATTATGAAGACGTGGAGCATTGGATGCTTAAACGCCTTACAAGAACTTTATAGTTACGCCACTTATATGGTTATAATGAAACATAAAAGTGCCATAAATATTATATTAAAAAACCAGAAACAGTAGCTTAAAAGCACACAAGAACCGGAATTAATTAATTATGATAGAGATCATAAACTGGATAGAAAACACATAACATACTAATTACAAGAAACGAATATAGCTCTAATCTTTCAGACGAGATCAAAAAGACTGATAATTAACAGCTAAAGTGACAATTTAATTAATTTTTTAAACACCTAACATTAAAAAGCAGCTACGACGTGCTTTTTTCTGATGTTTAGAGAAGTATTTAATCCAAAATAATTATTTAATTAATCAGAGGTTTTACCAAAGTTTTCGCCTATTGTCGGCTGAACAAAAATTCATTCCAAACCGATGATTATCTTAATTGGTGCGTTATTTATTTGGCCACGTGTTGAATCGCAGCTTTTTATTAAGTTTCCCGTAATCGATTCTCTAATTGATCTATAATTAAATCGGTACTTATCGTCAATCTCCCGTCACTTTTTTCTCTTCATCCGAAAAGCCATGCATCACACGTGACCCTCGTAATGATACAAGGTATGTCCGATGTTCACATAACAATACGATTAGTTAATAGATGATAGAAGAAGATTACTTTCTGCTGGGAATACTTGAGATTTTGTGGCCTTAGGCCTTTTGGTGGTCACGATGATGGACGGTCGATCACGAGCACGGGCATCATCGAAACGAAATACTCCACGGTGTTATATTTTAACCGGCGGCGGCTCTGAATACGATCCAACTTGTTTGGGATGGAATTTACCCTTCGAACGTTCATAAATAATAAAAATAAAATTTTAAGCGATGGAATAAGATTGCCTCGAGGTGCAGCACACCTACGTAAATATACGGGCGGCGAAAAAGGACGGTTTTTATTTTTAACAAAACTTTTAGCGCCATGGGGTCAACAGATTGCTCCACTTCTGTTGCCCATGACGTGGCCGACAAACTAAACCGATGCGATGATCCGAATCGATAGGGTTCATCGGGTTGTGTTTGCGTCTTGTTGACAAAAATTGCAAACAAGAGATCTTATCCTGTGAGACCTATTCTGTGAACTTTAGAACATTTTATAATTCAGGGGTCTGCAGTATTTACATTTTACATTAGTAGTTTACAATATTCCGATAGACAAACTATCTGTTCAGAGATATTGTTTTTCTAAGAAAGAATAAAGAATATTTAGAGACTAGCTTTAGTTTTTATTATTTATTAATACACTCAAAAGAATGTTTAATGTTACAAGGACGAGCTAGAAGCTAAGCTTCTGACCAAAATGCACTTTTTCCATAAGGGGTACATTATTATGTTGGTTGTGAGAAGGCATGAAATTCTAAATTCCGGTTGCTTTTTTGATCTTTTTAAGAAGTTATGGGTTTCCAATATTTATGTCTTCTAGTAATGATAATAAACTTTGCTTAATGTACCAATGCAAATGAATTAAAACTGCTACCACAACTAATATGGGACAATAAGCTTTCTTCGCCCTTTTAAAACAGCTTTATAGCCATTAATCTGCGGAAAGAAAATTAAAATAAAATTGGCCCTCCAGCTGTTTAGCTGCAATTTCCTATGCATGTGTTCAAACCTTTCATTAATTCACCGATAAGTAATACAAATCCGCTATTATTGGAATCATGAGCATTCTGTTGAAGATTATTTATCGAACACAAATGTCTTTCCCGGAAGCTTTCAGTGAAGTGTCGATGGCTCTCAGTGCGTTTATTTAATTGTATTTGAATCCTTCCACCATCTGCCACATTATAACTGGAGCATAATCACAACATTTTTCCTGATAACGTAAATTCTCATTGAGCACCAGATGGGCTATGGCAGGATCGTGATTAAAAAAATCATAAAGCACTGCATCATTAACCACTGCTGACTCACGGCTTTTAATGGCATTCTTCACTTCTTTGGGTGAGCTACCGTGCAGCCGACAAAAACAAATACGTTTATTTTAAGTTGCCACCTTGACCTGACATAGTTTCACCCTAAAGCCACTCAAAACGAGAAAAGCTCAGGAATAGTGTTGTTAGCAGGAAAGTAATGACTTAACAGCAGCTGGTCTATAGGCGTGTATTAACACGTAACCCCTTATCTCTCGCACATACACACAAATCCTAATACTGGGCGTGGAAGTGCTACCGTCCACATGCGAGCCTCGGCTCACTACCTGACCTGGCAATACTCGGCGTGGGCCAGTAATCACTATAATCTACTGTAAATGAGTCAGGCAGCCTTCACTCACAGAAGCTGACTGAACTAACAGCCTCCTGATCGTATATATCAACCCAAGTTCGGAATTAGTACGCGCACCCGCCGTCTACTTATCCCTCATTATCCCATTATTTGCTACTCGTTATTTATGTGAACCAATCTCGTAATTAATTCCTCCGTCGAGATAGACACATTAACGCACACTTCACGCCGGTCCTATTTATTGTTTCCGCGTGCTCGCGCCACCCAGCTTCGGATAATTTATACCAATTGCTCTTTAAGATAATTGGATTTGCTGAATGCTTCCGATGTCGAAAACATGCTCACTCGACTGGAAAGGAGGGTTCGTCGTCTCATCGCCTATTGGAGTCTCCGCCAGAAATGGGTGTTAATGGGTGTGTGTTGCCAGTGAGCGATGAGGGCGACTATTATTAGGTTTTTGGTACAGTTTGGTTATGTTTTGCACGGTCATTAACATAACTATCAAATCAAATTTGGCTTTATAACTTTATTGACAAAACCGGATTGGATAAGGAAATGACCTTTCAGGACATTGTTTTATCTTGCCTAGATGACATCCTGTCATTGACACGTGTGTTATTCGTTAAAAAAACACGAAATTTATTGTTATGACTGACTACTCATAAAGATTTTGGATGGCTATATTAGAATGGTCAGTTTTGTTTTAAAAAACCTTACGAAAGTATCTCGTTTAAAATTAAAAACTACATGGTTGAAATTTTATTGAGGATCTTTATCACTGACTGAAATATCTAAAAAATTTCGTCGCTAATGATGATTAGTGATAATCGTTTGGAAAGACTTGACCTTCCTAAAGCGGATACTGTGTAAAAAGACAATTTCTAGTAGTAGCAGGAAACCTCAAATATGGAAAAATAACACAAAAACTAAAAAGACTGTTGCATATGAGTTGCAGTTTTCTACTCACTGATACACAAGAAATTAATCAATGTTTGCTCTTGACCACTAATTTTTTTAACAAAAAATCTAGGACAAAAATTACAATTTGTGTCGGATTTCAGAAGAGCACTCAACCGATAATTTTGTGCAATACTTCATTACTGCCTTTCATGTTTTTGGTTTCCCAAAAACCGTTACAATCCTTCTTTGTAATTACTCCTGTTTACTGCAATCACGAAATCATTTACGTTTTTATTTTTCTTCTTCAATTCTCAAATAGAATTTTTCTTGCATCACGTGTATTCAGTAGTCGAAGTTGAATAGTGCACTGCTAGAAATAAAAATCCAGCACTATGGCAATATTACCATGTAATTAGTGTTAGATGTGTCTTGTGAAGAAGTTTGTGCGTCTCGAGATTCTATTCACTCCTTGTTGCTATTATTAGAATATGGAGACGTCAATTCGCTAGATTTTTGTACCCATTCATGTGTCATTAATAAAGTAACAGTAGTTAAAAATTGTTACTCCTATTCACGACCATTCAAATTGGACAAAAATAGCATATCATCAAAAGTTGAATAACTGACACAATGTCTTGGTAAAAAACCTAGCAGTTAACACCTTCTCCCGGTGTAATAACCGTCCTAGGATGTACAGAACCGTCTATTCATCGTCTAATATTAGGACATCGTTTTTTCCCAGTCACGTTTGTATATGGTCTGTTAGTCCGTAACAGCAAACAAAACAGTAATTATATGCCTTTTATGCAAAAAGTTTGACAAAGACACGGCTTTTTGGACAAATTCTCGCGAACGTCTCAATCAGTTTCACATCAGCATGTGAAAGACGATCCGGTTTACGGTATCTATCGTGACAAGAGATCGTTACAGAAATAATGATGTTATTATTGCGATGGTGCCTGAGGACGAGTGTGATTTACCGAATATTCCGGTCTTATTTTGCCGCAGGGCTCCAATATTGACGTAAAAGACCAAAAGTTAGCAACGTTAATCGATACTTTAACATGCCACTATTTGCGTAACAACTAGATTTACTGATAAACTAATCACGAATTTTGCGGATATCATTTCTCGTGGAGAAACCAAAATAAACTAAATAAAGGACCATTGCTTTAATTTTCCTTTGCAGCCTGTCCCAGGTAAATAAATAAATGCTCGCTATGTGTAGAATTTATTATTTAATTGAATTTATTAGCGTTTTTGTGTTAATTTCGTTTTACATTCCTCTGAAGATGTTTGTTGCCATCAATCGCTCTCCAAACATCTACCAGCAAAAACGTTTATTGTGGATAGTCCTCTACGCCCGTTAAGGTGCGTCCTCGCTTGCGCAAACTTTGATCGCCTTCTCTTTTAATTGGTTACATATAGGGTAGAGAAATAGCGTCGACTTTTTTCGTTTTCCCATCAATTTTCTCGGAAGTGTCCCATTACGGTGTCGTAGACATCAGTCGGCAAGTCATTAGATCAACAGGTTTCTGTCATCCTTCTGCGATTTGAAAAACAACACAGAAACAAAATTGAAATTCGGCCGGATTTAATAAATGTCGGTACCTCGGCGCAGCCTCGCGTCGTTCCTACTTTGCTAAAAGGGAAATACACCACAAGCTCCAGGCGATACAATGAATTCCAGCAGAAGACTCATAATTAACTGCCCTCGTAATTCTGTTTGATTAACAGAACCTAGAAATTAATAAGCGAGCGCTGCAGATTTAATACCGACTCTTTATTTGACTTGGGCTTTCTACAATTTCAGCAGGAATTTTCAGCAATTGTTACACAGAGCAGGGATTAATTTCGCGAAGCTCGTATGCGGACGGGTGCACCTAGGGGCTCATCAAAATAGCAATATACGAGGCTTTTTAGAGCGAATTCTGTTTCAATAAAATTTGTTGTGTGCACACAAATGCTGCAAGACGCTAGAAAGTGCGCAAAGATGCGCATGATTTTTGCCTTATTTGGTAAAAATGTTACGTCTGTTAAGCAAACAGTAAATTGTAACGTGTTTACGACTCTTGTTCTCGGAACACAATGCTGAATATAATTTCATAATAAAGACCAATCAATAAGGCTATTATGTAATTTAGCAACAAAGACTGGAGCTAATAGCATATGGTTGCTACCCAGCAAATGCATTAATGATTAACGAAATATGTATCAGTTTTACTTTCTTTTCATTTTAAGATAGGCGGTAGACCTGGTGAAATGAATATTGACATATGCTTAAATGCTGGAATCAGATAAACGCCACAATATCCATTTACAGTCTGCTTGAATCCGTGACAGTGAAATTGATCCTCTAACAGAATACTTGTCGAGATCCACAAAGAGCAGATTACACCAACGGCATTATAATTACAGATTTCGTATTCAAACAAGTGGGAGTTTGAGCGAAAATACAATTAAATTTTTTAATAAAATTGTAGCAATTCGCTCGAACCGCGAAAGTTTGAAAAAGCGTAACCGATTGAAAGCCCACCTCAAAGGCAATAATATCGCTTTCCCGTAAGTCTCTAATTCATCAAGTTGAACGTATCTGACAACAGAACATCCATGAAATTTGTGGTGATGCGATAAAAAAAGTTTAAGCAAGTGTGAAATTGGAGTGAAAAGACGAATCGAACCGAATCGTACAAACGATATTAAAATATTCGAAACGTATTTATTCCCGTAATTGAAAAAAAGTCGTGAGAGCCATTAACGTGAGATATCTCGAATACCGCTAATGGCACTTTTATCCTCATCCTTACACAAAACATTTCGTAACGTAAATAAGACAGCGTGGACGTTTATTGCCCGCGTGAAATCCAACTTTTTTCGAGCAGAGGACGGTCTGCCACATAACAAGATCGTTTGGTACAAATGGTTGATGTTGCGAGAGATTTTTTATCGAGGAATTGCATTCCGGTAGCGAGATCATCAGCCTTGTTCATTAGATGGAGTTATTGAAGTGGCACCGCGTGCCTTATTCCTCTGTGGACGCCATCTGTTACTCGCTGAAACCCCCCGTTTTGTTTACCCAAACTTTCTTTAAAACACCGAAGTTTTCTAACCATGTCACCAGCATCTGACTGGTCCTTATATTAAACGATTAAATCCTCAGCTTTTGAGCGGATATTTTTTTGTTTTTTTCGAGTGTGTTTTGCATTTTCAGCAAAAATGCAAACCTTGATTAATTTCCTCTGTGACGTAGTTGATGAAAGCTGTCAGTCATTTTCAATGTCATGGCCATTGTGAAGCGTCCGCACAATTTATTACTACATGAAGAAATAGAAAAGTCAAGCAGAGGAAGGTTCGAGTGAAAAGCGTTTTTCTTTCGATCCTGATTCAGGAGCTATTATAATGAATATGTAAAACCGGTTAAGACACTATTGTCTTTGATAAAAAATCTCGTGAGTTATAGCCTCATAAAGTTGATTGATTTATTCACCCGGTCATTTAAATCAAATATGATTGATAGCTTTTACTTAAAACTCTTGATTAGTAATTAAGACGGCATCACAAAAACAAATTTAAATCACTCAACGAATGCGCATCGTTAAGTCGAATCGAATTAATGCAGGAGCTCCTGCGTTACGCACATCAGCCTCAAGTACAGTTCCGCAGCAGGAATCGCGTTGCACATGCTGAAATTATTCCTGCAGTGACGTGGCTGTTGCATAAATTAAATTTACAGTTTTTTGTTGAATTTTAAGCGACGATTATGTCGAACAGTTAGAACGATGATCAACGATTTGTGTTTTAACGTTTAGCGTGATTGAGCTATCACATTTGTGTAAACTTGATATACGTAATGGTATCTGATTCTATGAAATACCACCCGACGCGTTCTTTCGAATCTTCCCATAATGATTGCCTTTACGGCTGTAACGACCGTCATCATAGCGGATGCAGAAAATCTCCACGTGTTTTGTTTCAATTGAAATTCCGGAGTGTACGACATTTTTAATGGTCTTCCGCAATCGGAGCTTAAAATTTACAATAAGAGAAAAATACAGCAACTTGCATATTTCAACTTGCTCGATGCAATATATTCTATAAAGTTGTCATTGCAAGCTCACTATTTACGCTCAATTTGTAAACGAATGAAAGCACAGACAATCACAATCACTCTCGATAATGGGAATTTACCACAATAATTGGTAGAAGAATAAAAATCACATCAAATGTCAACTAAATAAGCAAAGTTTAATTACATGTTAATTTGTTAAACAAACGGCTGCTATTATCGCAGTTAATTATCGATGAAATTTCAGTTTTTCTTGAAAATGTCACACGATTCGAGGCATTTAGACCGGTTACCGGATAGGTCAGGCAGTAGTAGCTAAATGAAGAAATAAAACTTATTTAAAGCGAAATACACAAGAATTATGAACTAGAAGTTGGCATCTAGTAATAATTAATTAATGTAATTAGCAAAAATATTTATTTTACGGCTTCACCAGAAAATTTCGTTTTCCACCCTCCAAATATCCCATGAACCATAAAAGTATGTGCGTTATTTGCTCCCTCGGGAAGAAATAACATATTTTTTCCCTCATTTTCCTCATCGAGGAGGAAATAACGTATATTTGTATACCAAGCGAGGAACGACGTATATTTTTGTCCTGAAGATCTAAGATCTAAAAAAATTATAATAAAATTAAAATCAGTGATGTAGATCATTCCCGCATCCAAATTTTGTATGTTAATGTGTCATGACCAGACGATGTATTTCCAAAAAATGCATATTTTCTTCAAAAATTTTTATTTGCCCATTTATTGAGAACCACGTGTGGTTTATGTTAGTTTATTAGCAGTTAATTTTTTCTTTAAACAAGAAGTGTTGCTAGCAGGTTCATTTGCGTGGGAGGTTCGAACCCCAGTTCTGGCATAAATTTCTTTTTGTTTTTTTTTGTAAAATTTAATGGAAGAATGATGGAGTCGACCTAGAAGTTAATTTATCTCTACCGTTTTGTCAATCATTTTAAGGTACATGCTAATTTTTATCGTTACAGTTCAGCGGTTCTCAAAATTTGGGGTCATAAGTTCAGAGCGATTTTTTGGGAAAACTATTCACTTTCGATATACACTAATTTTACTTAATCGACTCGTTTTGCCATTCTCTAGGCCAGTCAAATTAAACAAATCGGTGGAAAAAATTCCTAGAATTCCTTTCCTTTTTTGGTTTTTTGCTTAGATCAATTTTTATCTTCTTACCAAAATTAAAGCTGATAAAATGGTCCTACGCATTTTTGTTGTAGGACTAACCATAATCATTAAAAAAATGTGCTTTAAAACCGAATGTTTTGTATTTGAAAAGCTGACAATAAATTGAATTTGTTAGGTCTAACACTTCATTAAAGGAGAAAAGGGGGGGCATTAGGGTCAATGAAGTCTTCAGAGTTATCCTTATATGCTGTATTTTCGTCTTCAACCCACAGATTGAAAGTCGAATTACAGTCTTGTTCAGTACAATACAAAGCGATGAAAAAGTCCTTCTATCAAAAAGGCGTATTACTTGAGAACGTCAAAATTTAAACTGAAATTACCTCAAATGTAAACTGTTAGATGCCGTGAATCCGTGGCACAAATAACACCCGAACGGTACACGACCCGTAAATGGTGTGTATGGGGCAAAACTGGATTCCAACAATAATTTAATTTTCTTAATTTTTTTGACATTTTTCCTTTGACATTAGGCTTGAGTTACGCACACATACGTTCTTTATTTCTATGCTTACTTGATAGAAGGACTTTTTGATCGCTTTGTATTAATAAATAGATGATTTTTTTAATATACAGGGTGGTCCACGAGTAATAATGAGCCTGAAAAAGTTTTTGATGCAACCAACATTACATTTCATAGATAACGTGGATAGTAAAATACTTGCTTTTAATAAATGAAACATAGAGACCAGACAGCATTTCAACTGTAATTTAAAAGTCAAACCAAGTGTCGAACCTTGTGGATTTGTAATTGCAATGACGAAAAGACCGACATGATTCTCATAGAAATAGAAGAAGAGTAGCAAGAACGGTTGAAAGTGAAGTTGCAGTTGTTGCAATTATTGATGAAAATCCTCAGTATTAGAACTTAGCACTAGGCAAGTACAACAAGGCAACTCAACAAGACGGTGCGCCCCCTCATTTTTATACAAGGACATTTTTTTAACTCTGAACATAGCCCTAAATCTTAAAAAAAACAGATCAAAGCATTGCGAGTATTGCTATGCAACTAATAATTCTACGCACTGTTAAAAATTTCAATTTGTCAATTAAATCATCCAAGATTATTTAAGTAAAGAAAGATTAATTTTTATGAAATTTAACAAATATTCGAAATTACTTCAAATTGGTTCAAATAACTCGACATCAAATAATTACCTTTACGTATAGTTGGTAACGTAAATTAGATCAATGCTTTGATCTGTTTTTTTTCAGATTGAACATAGGGCTATGCTCAGAGTTAAAAAAATGTCCCTGTAGAAACGTATGCGAGTATTTGGACAACATTTATGAAAATAGATAGATAGGAAGAGGTTCCGTGTATCCGTGACTCTCTAGAAGTCCTGATATGACTCCTTTTGGTTATTTTTTGTGGGAAGTGCCTCAACAGAATTGTTGAAGTTTGTGCGAATATTGCGCCTAGAACACCTGCTAGAGCGAGACGGTTATTCTTAAGAAGAATTGATGCATATGACGGAAACTGGTCAGCTTGATTATTTTGAATGTAAATCAATTTATTTATGTTCGTATTAAATCAAATTCTAAAACTGAAGTAATGTCAATTTGACTGATACAAATTTGTCAAAAATTGAAATACGATCACTGTGTTTAATTAATTGAATCCAAATATTTTATTATCCACGTTATCTTTGAAACGTAATGTTGGTTGCTTAAAAAAAAATTTCATGCTCTTTATTACTCGTGGACCACACCGTAGATATTTTGAATAAAACTTACAATAAACTGAATGTATTGAGTCCAACAGTATGTACATTCTATCATATCTTCTGGGTCATCCTCACATGCTGAATTGTCTTCTTTAACTGGAGAGCCCGAGAAAAGAAAGTATTTTCCTCCCTTATTTCCCTCTTTTAGCTTAGTTGGGGGACGCTTTACACACACTATTTCCATATAAATACTTATGATGATATACTAATGTTTAATAATGTAGTGTCATATAGACACTAAACTTCAAAAGCTACTAGCTCGCTTACGGTTAGTCCTACAACAAAAATGCATAGGACCATTTTGAATAAAAATTGATAGGAGTGTCCGTTTTCGAGATATAAGCAAAAAACCAAAAAAAGACAGCTTTAACCCCCTCCCCTTCCGCGAGCTCGCCCCCCACCCACGAGGACTTTTGATATACAGCGTTGGGCGAAAGTCTGGAACCAAGCGTTTTGTGCCTAAACTATGTATCTTACGAAAATACTATTTAGTACATCATCAACTACATTAAAAATGTGGGCATTTTTCAAGAATAAATTTTTTCGAAATTCCTTTTAGTTTTCGAGTTATTCAAAAAAAAATTTTTTTTCAAATGGCACCCTACTACGGCGATTTTTTTGGTAAAAGATTAAGCTCTAAAACCAACTTCTACTTTAATAAAATTAATTTTAAACCAGTGGTTTTTCTTAAATAAATTATTAAAGTTGCGTTCCGAGCTCATTACGAAGGTTTTTCGAACTTGGCCGAAGTGGTTGTATCTATGGATGTTTATAATTGCGAAAAATTTTACGAATCAAATTAGTGGATAAAAAACATCCATGGATACAACCACTTCGGCCAAATTCGAAAAATCTTCGTATTGAGTTCGGACCGCAATTTTAATAATTTATTTTAAGAAAACCACTGGTTCAAAAACAATATTATTGACTTAGATATAATTCCTAAGGCATAATCTTTTCCCAAAAAAATCGCCATAGTAGGGTGCCATTTGAATAAAAAAATTTTTTTTGTAGAACTCGAAAACTAAAAGGAATTTCGAAAAAATGTATTCTTAAAAAATCATAGTAGTTGATGATGTACTAATTAGTTTTTTCGTAAAGTACATAGTTTAGACACAAAACGCTTGGTTCCAGACTTTTGCCCAACGCTGTATGTCTACCCAAGTGTAAAAAAATCCAACTTTCTGGGAATTTTTTCCACCGACCGCCTTATTTTTGTCTAATTTGACTGGGCTATCTCTATCTACCTTCGAACTTTGGCTAAACGCTAAACCATTCCCTAACACGCTGTATATGCTTAGTTAATTTGTGTTTATAAATTAAACGTATTGTGTGACAATGAAGTCATGACATATACTTCCTACATTTCATAGATATAAATTTAAATTTACAAACAAGACAATTAACTTTTTCTTCTCAATATCATACATATGTAACGAGTTATGACGCAGATGAAGCTGAAGACATCTTTAACTTTCTTTTAATGTTTATCATTTGAATACATTTTCTACAGTGACTTTCAGTTTTATTTGATAAAACAAAAATAGTAAAAAAATCGTACTGGTATGAAACATAATAGAATAACAATGTTTCTTGACACTAATTATCGCTTTGACACAATTTACGGTGGGTGAGAAAAAACGATTATAAATACTATACAAAGTACGTTGGAAAGTTAAGACTTTTTTTTCAATTGTTATAGTATTTGTAAGCTAGGTTCTTCATTTTTTCATGTCTAGGTCTGCAACTTAATCCCCAGCTTGAGATTCCAATCCTTCGATTTCGCATGAATCAGAATCAGCAGTGTTTTGACTATTCGGATGCAAATCACGTTGAACCCAGTCCGGGAGCGGCATGTCTGCTTCATATACGTGGTAAATATAAAGCCCGGAGGAATGCTGGGTCATGCCCCGAGCAGGGCAGGTTGAGGGCAGCGGGTAAGGAATGCGATCCGTGTGTGTGTGCATTCAAGTGTCGTTGTCTGAACTGCAGTCGTCGGTTCAAGAGCTTCGTCTGCCACTCCTGCCGCCTCCGCAGACGTCACTCAATCCCATTCAAAACCCAGACATAACAAATATATGCGTATTGAAGGCGATCGCGAGACGCCCTCTTTTGTGCGATTGAAGGATAAGTGGGTAATTTGTTTGGGGAGTTGATGACGGGCCAACCTCCACAGGACTACTTGAAAGAGGCGGCGACAACAACTAATCACTTGGAGGAGAATTTATTCAAAAATATGAAAGAGTTAAACCGCACCCTCAACTTGAGGAATGGGGGATCCAATCAAAACGGAATTTTCTAACGGAGGATATAAATCGACGTGAACAGTTGTGAGTGGTTGTGTGTCTCTAATATGTTATTACCGTGCCTACAAATTACCATTATTTCACGAAAATGACAATCGGGTGTTTTCTCAAGAAAATATTTGAGGCTACATTTACATATTTTTGTAAGTGCGAGAAACAAGGAAGTTTGGGAAGATTTCTGTTTGAAAGATGAAAAACTGTGGCCTTGGGCAAACAATGTCATTTAAATATTAACATTTGAGTTGTAGGTTCGCACTAGAAGTGCTGTTACAGGGGATTAAATTTATCAGTGTTTGTAAAGAGGATTGAAAGGTGCACATTAAGTTAATGAACGTGTGAGATAAGTATTTGCAAAGTTTCTTATTGAAATATAATGGAAGGGGAGAGACTTGAATGCAGTTAATCAAGACGATAATGCAAGATTCAGCATCAACAATGCATCAATATCGGAAAATTAGAGTCGATCACGACTTAAAAGGATTCCACGCTCGAAGAAGTCTTCTGTATGTAAATAGCAATCATCAGCAGACATACGATCACTAAGAACAGTAATGTTAAAATATGCCCGCACTTAACGTAATGGGATAACACGAGGTCTCTGTGTATTATTGATGTTAATTACAAATTTCAACAAGTTTTCGTGTACGGCTGCCTTAACGTGTGTATATTTCACGATTACACCAACATAACACGGACCATGATCGAGATAATTTAATTTATGGCCTTAAACGGCGCTACTGGAATAAAAAATGAAACGAGCGATCAAAAATTGGAAATTCTCACTCACACAACTTGATTTATCGATCAACCTTTGAAGAAAGAAAGTGCGATAATTGCACACCTGCTCCAAATAACTGCAGTAATTAAAATCGTGGTGTTATAACATCGCGAGCGATTTTTCGCGTTGTGATAGAGGAACTAATGGTGTGTCCCTAGGGCGAAGCGTGGTTTGAGGGTACGTAAGTGAAACAAGCGTGAAATAGAGCGAGGTGTCCAATAGTCCGTGACATATTGCAGTCTATCACTAGTTGCGCACTTTTATTAAGGCGTGATTGGTCATATCACTCAATTTTATTGCGGCCCCAGGACACGAAGCCATTCGATTATGAGTGTGTAAAAACCGAATTGTGGGTGACTTTTTTGCACGACGAAACGTGAAAAGTCTAGCAAGAAAGTGTGCACGCCAAAAATGTTGAAACATTCCCCTAGTAAACACTCACAATAATAGCAATTCCGCCTGCGGCAGTTGCTCTTAATAGTGAACATTATGATGAAAAAACGCCTACAGGCAACAAAAAGTATTCTGCTTTTATTAAATCCAAAATGGGAAATTTTCTCATGTAAATATTTGAAGCGTTCGTTGGGTTGTCGAATGGGGAGGCAACAGAACCTGTTTACAGGGTGTCTCAACACATGTTATCCCTTTGGCCAAACGATTTTAGAGAATCCCTTTTCGACTGGTTCGCAACTTTTTCGAAATTACAGTTACAAATGTAAAAGAAAAGAAAGACCTCAACACTCAACTCGTTTGAGCGATAGATTCGCGGTTGTGGCCGCGCTTAAAGTCATTAGTTTAAACCGTTTAGAATTTCGTGAGGTGAAATTTCGACCCGCTAACGTTTCCCAACATCGATTTCATCTTTCAAAGGTCGTGATCTAATTCCCGTCTTTCCCATTGAATCCGCACCCTCGCAAACCCAATTGCGAGAATCTTTACACCATCAAAGGGCGTTAAAGCCGCTATCGTTACCCTGCACACGAAAAACTTCCAAATTAAATAAAGCCATCGACCCGAGTGATTGTAAATCGAAGCCTCGATCATAATTAATCTGTCCAGTTCGTTAAGACTTTCAGTTTGAAATGTTAAATTTTGCATATTTGGATGGGTCACATAAAACTTGCTTTTTAAGAGAACTTTTAATTTTGACCGAGGAAACTCTTTTTATGGTAAGGATCGCAGTGAAACGAGTGGGAGAAAAGTGGTTGGTTCGGTTACAATTGGCACAAAATAAAAACCCGTGTCAGGATAATTCCTGCATGTCATGGTGACGCATAATTAGCTGCAATGGTTCTAATTAAAGGTAATTATTGGTGACAAACTAATTAAACGTACATTACGCATACAGGGAAGAAGTGCCAGTGTGTCACTCGGAAAATTGTTTTATAAACTCTCGGAAAAACGCATTTTTGTGATCGTAACGATTGTCTTAATCTCCTAGAACAAGTTGTCGAGTGAAGACTTGTAATGATTAATGAACTATGCGACTCAAGATGTTATAATTGAAACTTCCTTGAGGTGAAGACTTGCGTTAGAACATTTCAATCATTTTTAAAGTCTTGCCAAAAATGGAAACCAAAACTAATGGTGCTATTCTCTAACTTCTGTTACTATGTTATTGCTCTATTACTGTTAAAATTACAGCTGTTATTTAAATTCGTATTCCGTAAACTCTGTTATACATTTTCCAGTCAGAGATTGGACTTTTTTAAATATCCTGGAAACATTAAAATCACTGAGATCTACGTATGAGTGGGGTGTTTAGTGCGTACTGTTAGGTTGGTAGTATTCCCGCGCTTGTAATCCTCCGCCGATTTTGCACCTGTCATGTTTTGTAGTCCTGTCAAATCCGAATTCAAAACGTGTTGTGCTCAAGATTTACGATTAATTTTGTTTAACGACGTTTGTAAAGTGTTAATAATCGTTTTTAGTTTGTGTTCTACTAATTATTTATTGTTGATAGTGGATTTGTTTTTGGTCATTTGAAGACATTCACAAGACGAAGATTTTAAAGAATTTTAACAATTTTCCTCAGGTAAATGCAAATATTCCTAGTTGATTGTTAATAAGGGCTTAATCCTAAATATTGTGATTCGTCAAAACGAAAAATTAAACGTTTTAAAGGAAAAACTAAAATTTGGTCCGGTGCTACTTGAATCGCGGAGTGTTAGTAACCTGTTTTTCACTTAATTATTGGCTGGAAATACTATACCCTCTGTTAGCAACATTTCTACAGTAACATTCTCTGTTAAATAACAGCGGCAAAAATCTCGCCATAAACTAACAGTGACAGTGACAGGTCGTGAATTTTTGAGTCGTTTTATCAAATTAACAAGAAATTGTATTAAAAACGTGATAAGGGATAAAACTAGAAGCTTAGAATCACGCATACAATTCTACCTTTCGTTTTTGAAGTGTTAGAAAACCAAGAAAGGGGATAACATCGATCGATCGAAAAAAAATCATTTGGTATAATTCATAATGTTACAAAGGTAATCTGTGGCAATGAACGCCACTTAAAAATCGCAGGGAACGTGAAATTTGTATAAATAAAAAATTTAACACTGAGTACTCTTCATTTTGGTTACATTATTCTATGAAAATAAAACAGATTTTTAAATTTGTATTATTTATCTCAAATTACATGTTTTGTCTTTCAACAATAATTTTCTTTTTTCTAAATTGTGTTCCTCTCTTTAATTTTGAGTATAAAGTTCTCTCCAGCACAGAATAAAATAATTTGGATCCAATTCAGTTACCTAATCCGACAGGAGATCCCGCAGAAATTGTCCCAAAACAAAAAATTAAGTTTTTTCCCAATAAACAAAGATATTCCTTGCCCTGATCTACACTCGTCTTTAGCATTCGCTGTCTTTTCACATTTTAGTGGAACTTTTTGCGATACCAAGCTCGAAATGATAAAAATTTTATGAAAACTTCTTGACATTTTCGAAAAATATTTGAATCAAGTAGTAATCCATACGTCAAAATTGACTTCCATTATCTCTAAAATTACATTTTCGAGCAAATGGGAACACTGTTACCCTTATTTTAACAGAGGGAGTTAGAGAATCGCAAATTAGACAGCTCTGTTAAGCGGTGTCACAACAGAGCACTGTTGCTAACATTCTATAAACGTAACAGAATAACAGAGACATTTAGAGAATACCACCATAAATCCTTAAAACGTAATGAGGAGAATATTACTTATTCAGGCCATGTCACGGGGCATATGACACTTTTTTTGAATCCTTTAAATATGCAAATAATAAAAAGTTGAACGTGGCTGAAGGCAGGTCGGGGCTAATTTCGATTCTTCATTTTGCGGGCGCCTCAAGCCAAACCTACATCACTTTAAATAAATTCGGAAATTCTGCTTTTATCTCGACAGATCAAACAAGACGTACTGTTCCACTCATCTATATGACCCAATTACAAGGCAGGCAAAAAATTATTACACTCACCTGGTTGTCAGACAATAGTTTTTCTTTAAAATTATAGTTTCGCATATATTTAAATTAGACGCCACTTTGCCTGAAGCTCTCTAAATATTTTTAAAACTTGTACTTTCACAACATTTCTAAATAAAGCTGCGGCGTGTTATTTTTCTTGCTTGAATTATTTCACACGTGGTGAACGAGTCTTCAGGTTTTTACCTGTGCTATTTAAGAAGGTGAAGAATCGATTATGCTTGGGTAAGTGACAGTAATAGTCTTGCTTGAGTGGAATATGACGATTTTTTATCAGCTCGCCGTGAACTGGAAAGTTTGTTTATACGTGAATACAAATCGAGGAAGTTTTAGATTATCTATAAATATTTTCCTAGAAAAAACATACAATAATAGCGATCATGCCTCTGGCTCTTGCTGTTAAATAGTGAACACTATGGTGAAAAAGCGCCTACAGCCGGTAAAAATGTATTCTGCTTTTATTAAATCCAAAATGGAAATTCGCTCATGTAAATATTCGAAGCAATTTTTTAGTTGGTTCGAATGAACAAAAAATTAGTTGACCCTTTGTTTACAAAAGGACTATCATTAATAGAGTGGGTGGTGTTAATACATATTATTTATTTGCTATAAGAAATAGGAAGATCTTAATTTTGTCAAGTTGTTTTATTTGCTTCTTTGTTAGCTCTACCTACAGCCGTTTTGTAAAAATAAGGACGTGAAAGTGCATTGCCAAGTTGAAAAGAAGATGCCAGAAGCAATTTTTCTAGCTACTGCATTGGGAAAAGTTAGCTTCCGGTCGTAACATTTCCCATAGCCATTTCCCTTGGCATAATGAGCTTAAAATTGGTTAATTGGTGTAAAACGGCGCTCATTTAGTCTAGACTAGTGCATACTAATCTTCTTGGCCTCAAAATAAAAACCTCGCCTCTATTAATCGACCACTAGACAACCGGAGGCGAAATGTGGCGCAGCTCAGACTCGCTTAGAATTCAAATTCAAGAAAATTCGCCTGTGGTTTCGCATATGTATTCATTATGCAAACCACCCTCTCAACGACAATTATTGCAAAAGCAAGTATTTTATTTATTTCCTGTCTGCGCGGATGAAGCCGTTAAAACAGCAAACAAGTTTGTTTGATTTTGAAATTCCGTCATTACCATTTACTCTCTCGGAGTCGATAAGGCAGACAATGCAGTTTATTCCAAACACAGCCTCGAGACGAGTTGGGATTTTAGTGTGCTCAGGCTTGACAACTGAGTGACGGCAAGGATGCACCTTCACATGTTCTGTTTCTTGTTGCATCGCCGACTTCCCAACTTCGTCGAACGTCAAACTGTCGGTAGTTCGAGCACGAGTTAACGAGACGTTTTAACTAATTACATAACTGATCGAGCCAATGGCATTTCATTATCACCAAAGTTCTGCTTTTTACCTCAAACGTACACAATGGGACAATGCTAACGAGCCACCTTGAGCGACACCCACGACTCACTGACTCACAGATCTTTTATGTAACATGACATTTTACCATGTACCGTACAGGCAATAATTAGATAATCAAACAATCTCACATGGTCCAAAGATTTAGATTCGTCAAAAAATTATCAAATATTTTAACATTAACAGTCTGTAATTGACTACCAACTTGCTGATGGGACAAGCTGAAGACGAACTTGTTTTGTTTCTGCCAATAATAATGGCGATGATAATGCGATAATCTTTGAAAACAATTCATTTGCTAGAAAAGGCAAAGCTGTTAAAGCTGCCATGGCAGGTTGAAAGCGTTCTTGGCAATTACGCCTGTGGAAAAAAGCTCATCATTACCCTGCTAGGGCATGACTTATTGCGGTTAATGAAAATTAATTTGCACACATCGCCATAATTTGCATCGTGAACCACACGAGGACTGCGCTTACATAATAAAGCTTTAATTGCATGCAATAATTTGTGCAGTAAATGCGAAATAACTCAAGCCGAAATAGAAATTTCTAGTTGGAGTAAATCCGCGAAAAATTACATTAAGTACAAAAGCTGACTGTCTGGCGATAATAAAAGTTCGAAAACTTTAATTAGTGTGAGTAAAGTTCCTGAACGGATCTGGCTTGTTAATTAAAACTTAACATTTTAATTAAAAATCTAATTGTTTTTGTGTAATTCGTTAAATTTGATTTAACTTGCTACTGAAGCCGGTCATGAAGGGATGTTGAAAAGTTTGTTAAAACACTTGTTTTATTTATAATGGTTATTTTTCAAAGGGGGAATGGAGATTATTGGATAACTGGTTCGGTGACAGTTGTCTTGACGAATGTCAAGATGTGATGGAGACGGATTGGAACGTTTGCATTTATGGAAAATTCACAATAATAAATTAACTGAAGTCCAGATCACTTCAGCGG
Source organism: Tribolium freemani (assembly GCA_939628115.1). Classification (NCBI taxonomy): domain Eukaryota; kingdom Metazoa; phylum Arthropoda; class Insecta; order Coleoptera; family Tenebrionidae; genus Tribolium; species Tribolium freemani. The sequence goes on along the minus strand of OW626785.1, from coordinate 7,591,590 downwards.
CCGATGTTTGATGTATATATTGCATAATGCTGATTTATTTACAATCATTGAATGATATTATCTACGTATATCTATAGACTATATGGATGGACGTTTTCTGCCATCAAATGACAATTTAAAACCTCAATTAAAAAATGGAAATAATCAGATTGGCTGAAAAAAGACTTTTTAAAAGATCTCACATCATAGCTTCACAATGTATTTTTACATTTTATTCCATGTTCTAAGAAACGAATGATCAATAAATCTGAATTTCAGTGACACCTGAACCAAGAGTCTCTGAACCTGTTTGTAGATCTTGTAGACATTAATACATAAATCTAATCTACTCGCCATTATGCCATAAAGCCAAGGAAAAATGTTTGTTTTATGCACGTGACACAGTTTCGTTAATCCAAAGGCAAAGACAATGGTAGTATCTAAACAAAGGTAGAAAGCCAAAAATAAAAACAAAAGGAAAAGATGAACTTGGTCAGAGGAGATAAAAATAAAGACAGGCTTTATTGCTTTAAGTAAAAAACGTTTTTTCACTGGTTAGAGATACCTACGACAAACCAGAAGCATAAAAGTTAAATTTGCATTCGCTAAGTATCTTTCTAAAGTACAATCGCTTATCTTTCCGCTGGTCAAGAGTGTAAAAATGTTGGAGAGTGACACTTCTTCACATCACATTCTCGTGATTACCTTTGAGTCCTTCACGCAAATTTATTCCGACAAAATTTGATTAAAATCTTTTGACAGCACACCTGAAGGGATGATCGATTTGAATCTCCCTCATTTTGGTTATGATGGGGTTTCTCACAAACCCATCAATGACATCGCATTTTTCACCAACCAATTTTACACCCAACGAATCCACAAAACAAACAACGAGCCTTTAACTTCAGACTAAGCCATACCTGATCTATTCAAAAACGGGAATCGTTTACCTGCCTCTGATGCATCCTCAGATAGAAAGCTTTAACCTGAACCGGACAATTTTGTCAGTGGCGTCACTTCACAAGTTCACAACACTTATTAGAGTTAAAAATTAGCAAAAATTTGTCTAAATCATAGACAGGGGAGTTTGTTTTGGACAGTAATTTTTAATCGAAGTGAATATTTTTCTCATATTCTTCTACGAAACAGACTATCATGTTCGTAATTATTTTTCGTTCATTGACCAAAAATTGAGGTATAAAAGGTTTTGATCTGAAGAACAATAATATCAAAAGTATAGCATAAAAATGGGTTTCAAAATATTTTTTTTAATCTGACATCCTCGATCACTATTGAGTTTATAATTAAATTTTGAAATATTACCTATTTTTCTACTATTAGGTTCTACTTTCCAAGACTACTACGTTAGCTGCCAATTTTATAACACAGTTCAAGATACTTATTACTGCTTCAATTATTTATTTGTCAAGAATTTTGAAACATTTCCACTGCTTGTTGGAGATCGCACACTCGTACTTGAATAATTAGGACACAACGTTTAATGAGTTACATTTTTTACCTCAAATATAAATATTTTCAGTCCAAATGTTGAAACGGTAGCTCGTGTTTCTAAATCCTCATTAAGTCTGGGTAAACAATCGCAATGTTAAGAGGCAACTATTTTTGTATGGCCAACAAATCGACAACAATTTTTTGAAACATTAGAAAATTACAAAATAAATCCACGATTTCATTGTTACGATGAGTATTGTTAACTCTGTGTTGACAGTTAATAAAAATTCACTATGAACTATTATTACTTCAAAGATATAAAAACAATTGTAATTAAATTAATTATTTAAAAATCAAAAGCAGTATCAAGTGTAATTAGTATTTTTGGTTGTATCTAAGTAGATTTTAGAAATACACCCACAATTAATTTTAAAATTCTCCATCTCTTTATTCGAGTGACAAAAATAGACAAAAAAAGACTTCATAAGAGAATATAAATTTCTGTAATACGTATTTAGAGCCAATATTTTAGTTTCTAATTTGTACTGCCTACTACCGAGTTGACTTGATTTCTTATTTAAAATGTTAAATTGAAAAATATATTTTCAAAATCGTGACCATCGACACAACGCGTTAGTTACGCCACTGATTTTGCTGAAGCTATTTGGCCAAAGGGTAGAAACCCAAACGCATTCATTTCGATAACTCACACTTTTGTAAATTCTTTATTTCGTTATAAATCAGTGCTCAAGAAACGACACCCACGTGGCGCGGATCCATTATGTAAACAATTAAAGGCAATTAGCGTAGAGCCAGTTTCGCCAATTGGGAATTCCAAAACGGGAGCAGCTAATTTGCAAAATTTGTTTTTGTAAATAAAGGCCAATAGCTAGTGAATTTTTGGTCGTTGATAACGCGTCCTTTTTCTTCGAGTTTGTCAAGATTTGAGCGTTGTTTACGATCTCAATTTCGAAAATAATTTGCGAACTCTCATTTGCGGCTGTTCTTCGGCTCCTCGGGCGTCGAAAAATACCGTTAGCGAAAAAATCAACAACACCGTCCGGAAAGTAACCCACCCTATGGCAACTTTGCACACAACACAACTCACCGCTTGGGGCACGAGGGCTCCAGTGTGATGGGTCCTCGATTCTCCACGGTGGGGACGCGTATCAACTCCTGGGGGAAAATGTTGGCGACGGTTCCCACCCTCAGCACGTGACCGTGACTTAACACACGCGATCTTCGCCGGCTTCGTCGACAACATGCACCTCTCACGAAGGCCCTCCTCAAACTGCCGATCGCGTCTGACTGACTGCTGGCCGGAGCGACGGCCGCCTCAGGCTTCCAACCGGAGCGTTTCTATGCCACGGTCTTTTTGTTGCAGGCGAGTTGGGTTAATAATCCTGCAGGCTCAGTCCAAACCGATCCGGTGCTGCGCTGCGGGTATCAGGTTCAGGACGAACGCGAACCCTTTTATCTTCGAGACGAGCGCAAACAAGATGCGAGGAGACCTGGGGCGGACGCCGGGAGCGGTCTCGAGGAGCTCATGCAGCTCATGAGCGAACGGGTTGTGGGAGTACTCCTCGAAAATCATTACTTTTTCTCTATAGTAGTAGTAGAACATGCTTTATTATAACAAGATCAAGTAGCTTTTTAATCGCAAAAATGAATAAAATGTGGGGGCGATTTCACAATAATTACGAAAACGACAAAGAAGTGGAAAGAATACAATTTCCGGTCTTGAAAAAATATGTGAAAACTTTTGAAATTAACGATGTTTATACTACGAGAGCGAGGTGGAAGGTCAAGGTGAAATGTAGTGGAGCTTAGCTTCACTGAACTCTTTCTGCAAACGATTAAGTTACAGAGGTTGGAGGTTATCATGTTGGAGGTCTTGAAAGCTGTTGTAGATAAGTGATCGTCTAGGTAGCCGGAGTTAAAGCAATGAAAATGTTTACATCATGCCGATGGCCGGTTTAAAGATATTTGATTAAGTAATTTCTTGTTCACACATTGTTATTGAGATATTATTAAAAATAACAACATGAAGTTACAGTTTTACCATGGCCATCGCCATAAAAAAATATAAAAAAGTAAATTTTTGTTTTCAAAGATATCAGCGAATTTCATTCCCACAAGTGTCACCGATTACACTAGTTTACAACATTTTTTACCAATAGATATAACAAATGTGTATTGATAGAATAATTAACCCTAAGTTTGATATTGAAGTCGAAAAAAAAATAGGACGACAAGTTTTTTAAATATTCATTATAAAGTATCAGTATTTGACAATTTTTGCAACATCAAAAATGTTACAGATTGTTTTTTCTTTTGCAATATCAGGGTTAGTTTGTTTTAATGGAGACTAGTAGTAAACGAATAACATATTTTTATTCAAAAACCTTAATAACTCTCTTCATAAGACTTTAAATCTTGATGGAAACATTCACCATGTTCATCGCTTAAGCTTCCCAGGTTTTGTTAGGATAATTTAAACACAAACATAGAAAAAGTTGTTTGGGCTTAATTTACAATCACCTGATGATATTTTAAAGCAAATAAAATATTTAACAATTTGTTAATTATATCAATAACGAATGCCAAAGACACCACAAAAAAATGATTCAAAACTTTTGAAAAATTAAAAATGATACAGATTGTTTATTTTTTTGCACTGATTCGTGTCAGTTTCTATTATTGTAACCAGCAGTAATCAGCTAACATATTTTTATCCCAAAATCCTTTGTATATCTATTTTCATAAGACTTTAAATCTTGATGAAAACGTTTACCATTTGATCGCTTAAGTTTTCCAGGTTTTATTAGGATAATTTTACCACAAATAAAACAAAAGTTGTTTGGGCTTAATCGACATTGACTTGACGATATTTTAAAGCAAATAAAATGTTTAACAATTAGTTTATCGCAGAAACAACGAATGCCAAACTAGACACTAGAAACAAATTTTCAAAACTTTTAGTGAATACATTAAAAAAAACTAGACGTGATAGACAAATGTGACATATATTTTAGTTATCAGTGAGTAAAAAGAAAACAAAATCAGTATAAATTATTTCTTGGTAAAAGAAAAATTTTTTTTGTAAACTAGTGTTATTAACCAAGAAAACTTTGGAATAAAGTACTTAAAGCACTAACCTAGTTATATTGCATCTTTTTGACAAATTTGTAGACGCTAAAGTAGAGGTTGCTTTCCTACACTATGGTCATATATATCTAAGCTCTTTACGCCGTTAAGAATGAATTTTACAATCGTCGGATAACGTTATTGCAATCAAAAACTAGTATTGCCAATTTAAATAAAATTAGGGTTTGTTAAAAAGATTGTTTAATTATCCGTTAAGAAACAGATTTTATCACTAAGTGGTAACTGTTGCAAACCTTTTCTATTATTATGTTTAAATAAGCAATTTTAGTACATCAGTTGCTACGGTCAGTTTTCGCTGGCGTTTTGCATGTTTTGATCATATTTTCAAAGTTATAAACATGTTTCATAAAAACATAAATAGCCTTGATGTATGTACTTCTCTTCCTGTAAGTAACTAGAACTTATAACAATAAACTGACATGCTGTTATTGACGTCGTTCACGTGTATAAGAAATTTTAGACCTTAGGTGTTTGCTATCGTGTGATCTTGTAGAAGCCTCACGGCCTATACAATATTTATTAAATTTCTCAACTATTGCAAGAATATCAAGCGATTGCGGTTGGTGTATTAAGCAATTTTGTTGATACTACAGCTACTGTGTGTCAAAAGTTTCATTCATGTTCACCGAACACGCTTATGAATCAATTTACTGAAAAATATTGCACAATTTCATTAATTCTATTCTCGAGTTACATTCCTACTTCAGATTTGAATTACGACCTTATCTTCTCTCTCCATCTTCGTTAGTTAATAGTTAGTTTTGTTTATGTTCACATTCATCTTTGATATTCAAATCATATAATTATTCCGTCGTCCAATGCTATTAGCTATTATTATTTCAACAATTAAGGCCGATAACTGCCCGGGGAATGACGTTTAGAACACCTGTATATGGAAATAATTACGTTTTTTGGTGAAGAAAAAAAATAATTAAGACACTAACTTAGAAATAATATCAGATGCAATATTTCACTTGTTGAAAAATTGTTTGTTGATTAAAATCTGAATCGTGGCTTTATTCTAATCTCTATGTTAATTTAACTGTCTAATTTTACTCACAGATTCTTTTTTTAATTGACATCGGATGGTTAGCATCATGTCTTTAGATGAAAGTTCCTAGTTAACCACTGAATTAACTAGCGCCCATGGCTCGAACAATGGAGATTATGATTCATTGTAATTAATTTAATGGCACCTAATTATCATCTGTGATAACTATGCCATAATTATAGGATACTTTTTCGTTATTTATTTTCCTTCGAACATTATTGCGGTTTTTATTTAAGTTTTATTTCTTATTTTAAATAAGTAAATTTTGTATGGCAGTTTGTGTACTTGCAGTTAATTCTATATTGTTTGCTCAATGATAGCCTTCAGTATCCACGAATTTCGATTATTATCGTTTGCTCCCTTTGGCAAATTTTTATGTAGATTTAATAAAAATCGTAATTTTTCGATTCACCCATTAGTATGTTCAAATAATCTCTGTTAAACTTATCCCTCCGGGTGTCTAAAATTTTCAGAAAGTTCGTAGTATATATAACAGGGCGTTAACTCTTCGACCGCCTCGAGGATTAAATACATAAATACATATTTCAATGTGCAGGCGATCGACCTCCCACCACAAATTTCACCAATAAATTGCCGGTTAAAAAATACATTCTTTCAGAATTTATATTTAGCAAAATCGAAAAATCGGGGCGATAATTTTCCCATCTAAGGATCACTTATTCAAGCCGAGCTGTGTGTATACAAGATGCAATTAAACGTTCGCCACATTAAACGTAATTATTGGCGACTTTGCACATAAATCTGATACAATGACGGGCTCTGTGGTTAACAAACACAAAAGCCAGCGTTTTAGAGATGAATCGGATTTTTAGTCCTGCGGACATGCAAGGAGAGCGTTCTATTTGTGAGAAACAAGGGCGCCGAATGTAAAAGGGGCACTAAAAGCTGAGAATGATATAAACATAAAAAGATTGAACTCTCAGAATCGATTAAGCACGCTCTTGAAACTGTTATTGATCAGTGGATGCAGGTGAAATTTAAGATCCAATTTAGCTGTAGGACAAAAATTTTAATTTACAGTCTTGCATAAGAGGGCACGAGCATTTATACATACAATTACGTTTATAATATAAATTGCTTTTGCATGTATGTAGCTTTGGACCGAGGCGAAATATTTAATAAAGATATAGCCCAAGCTTTGCAGTTTTGTTAATTTTGTTAACCACTGCAAGTATTTCCCAAGTTTGTTGCAATTATTCATATTTACAAATCATAACCAAAAGCCTTAAGAGTTTTTTTTTGGTTACAATTTATTATTCAAACAACAAATAGAACCTCAGGTAACTAAAAGGTAAAAGCGTAGTTTATAATTTGTGAAAAAAAAAATACAAAAGAGTTTCTCTGAAGGTTTTAATCAAATCACCCACCACAAAATAAAACACGAATTATATCAATGAAGGGTGAAGTTTAATCAACTCGGTTTTTAAAGTTTTTGCGCAAAATTATCCAAGGATTCTAAATCTGATGACCTTACTACGACGATTTTTTGGGTAATTTTCGTTATGGAATATTGAAAAATGGTTTTTAAAACAAGGATTTTCTACTTGAAATAGTGCAGGTGGAAAGCTTCCAGTTTTTAAACAATTTTTTCAAATAAACTGTGTTAGTTCTGTTATCAGCAGAAATAGTTTGGCGTATTCTAATCGGCGCCCCTGTGATGTTATTGGTATCCTCATCCAGACAAAGCGCCCACACTTGAGCCATATATCATATCAGCGTCAGTTTTGCGAACGGGCGGTACGCCTGTTTATATTTTATCGGTACTGGAGGGCCCCCCGGCTATCCTGGAAATTATGTGGCACGGAACGAGGTCGGCCGGATTCGCCTGCAGCCCCTAATAGCAACCCTGAAACGCTGGAAGCGACGGCGAAGTCACCCACCGATGCCATCGAGACACGTTAAATAATCGCTTCGAACCACTTTTATCAAATACGTATTCTAATATTTCTGAGATTATGTTGACTAGCGTTTCCAGGTCTGCGAGTTGTGGGAAGAAAAACTGCCTTGTTTGCTCGAATTAATTCGAGGTAAACGTTTGCTTATCAAACAGGGAATGGCGGCTAAATAGACTGTGTATACTAGCGTACACGGACGAGTGTCAGAGACGAGTGTTTGTACTCTGTTAGAAAATGTCGACAAATTTGACTTGTTTTCAAAGTGTTTGCTGGGATAATAAGATACCACTTAATATAGGCTTAACAACAAAACGAGTTGATTACAAACCAGCTCAGAAAAGCCTTCATCTACACTGGAATAGTAGATACAAGCGAACATATATAATAGTACATTATACGTGTTTTTTTTTTTCAAATAAAATTCATTCGTAATAATTTTGGTAAAAGAAGTACCAGTTCCAATTTTAGATTTATTTTGAAAAAAGTGTTATTAAAAGTCAACAAAAAATCCTACAGGGTGTTCCGTCTAAACCCCACATTAGAAGTATTGAAAGTTCTAATAAAGATATTTAATTGAGAGTTGGTACTCAGGCATAATCCGTTGTGTTATGCTCAATGAAAATATTTTCAAGATGGCAGCACTTTCGGTTACACCGGAAGTCGCTATTAACTTTCTTATTTTAAATGGAAAGCTATATTTTTCACTGCGTTTTTGGATTAGTTCAGTTATTTTAAGGGAGTTTTTATTAGCTTTCCCTATACCCAAGTTTAACCGTTTTCGAGATATTTAGGATTTTTGAAAATTTTTGAATTTGCACCTGTCCCTTAAAAAATCGGTAACTCGCTTAGTTTTAGAGATTTCGAAATCATCATTGAAAGAGAAAGCCTATATCTGTTGTTCAGTGTGATCAAAATTGGAATTGAAGTTAATAAACCCAAAAATTTTAAGGTTAAGTTTGGACAACTTCAAGTACCCAAAACTTAATTTTTTCAAATGGGATGTCCCAATTTTTATTCTACTAGATGGAGGAAATTTTTTTTCTGCATCTGTCTGTATTAGCATTCCCTATACCTATCTGTGATAATTTTCAAGTTATGTTGTTTTTTTTTGTTATTGTAGGAAATTTCTTACTAACCACAGCTATTTTTGCATAGTTTGCCATAAAAACATTTCTGATTAAACTTAAACGACAAGCTCTGTTCAAAATTGTGTTATCAGACTGTGAAAACAAAATAAATTCATTGGGTGTTGGTTTGAAAAACTTTAATTTTTTATCTTTTTTTATTCGTTTCCATGGCAACCTATGAGAAAAGACCTATGGCTAATGAATTTCTCAATCCCAACAAAAAGTTATTGTAACTTGAAAACTATTAAACATAAGTATAGGGAATGTTAACACAGATCGAAGCAGAATTAAATTCTCTACCATCTAGTGAAATAAAACTTTTGTCATTTCAGTTGAAAAAAATGAGTTATGGGTGCTTAAAGTTTTGCAAACTTAATTTTAATAATTTGGAGTTTGTTATTCTTTTTTAGAAATTTGAAAACACCAAAGGAAAGATCTAGGTTTCCTCTTTCAAATGAGCTCAAAAATATTTCCAAATTTTTTAAAATCGCAGAGTTATCGATTTTTGAACTGAAAGGTGCAAATCCAAAAATATTTTAAAAATCATCAATATTTCGTAAACGGCTAAATTTAGGTATAGGAACAGCTTATGAAAACTACCTTAAAATAACTCTAGTAATTCAAAAATGCATTAAAAAATATAGCATTCCATTTAAAATAAGGAAGTTGATAGCGACTTCCGGTATAACCGGAAGTGCTGCTATCTTGAGAATATTTTCATTGTGGTTGTACACTAATTTTCAGATGACTATGATTATTAGAACTCCCAATACTTCTAATGTGGGGTTTAGACAAAACAGCCTGTATATGTGGAGATGAACAGTGTGAAAGCAGAAGTCGTAGTATGTAAGATCACGTTAAAATTACGACGCAGTATGTAAGATTGTAAGACGTATTGGTTTGCTTGATATTTTCCAATTTTTAGCAAGAAAGTGAAGAGAATTCAAAATAATAATGAATGAGACAGAAATCAATTAAGTAAGGGTGTCTGATGATTACTCTCATTGCATCGTTTTTGACGAAGGAATTAAAAAAGTCCCAAATTTGAAATTAAATAAAGAAGAATTTAGAAATTGCTACAACTTTGAGTTCATTTCAAATAAATTACATAAAATTTATAACCAATCTTCATAATACTACGTGTTTGCATTTATCCTTTCCTACCAAATAACTGTTTTCGGTTTAAACGACTTTTTTATTTAAATTTTTATAGGAGAAGCTCCTTTTTACCCTTTATGTTGTTGATGAAACACAAAAGGTAAGGTGAAAACACGTCTACTAATTTTGTCGTTACTTTTTGCAAGATTTTGTATTCTTTATACGTAAAAATAAATTAATTGTTTAGCTAAAATTAATTAATTCCATTTGCATTATTACAATTACCTACTAAACTGTTGTTTGGGAATTTCAAACAAGAAAAATGTGTTTTGTTTATGGCACGGGCTAAACGACCGCCGCCGCCGGCGGTACTCTTAGTTAATACTAAAAAGACCGCCTCCCGGCGATATTATCTGCTCACGTATGAAAAAATTGGAAATAAATTGTTAATCACGGTGGTATGATACAAATATATTCATATAAGCCGCCGGTCGGCGGTTTCCTTTATGGTTCTTTATTTAAAATACCAAATACCGCCGAAATTTTGTCATACATAAGTCTAATTCTAATTCCAATATGAAAATTTCTGTTGACAAAAATTGAATTCAATTGAAGTGGTTATAATCCTGTGATTGCAGTCTTTGTGAAGAAAAATTGTTTAATGGTAGGTTACAACTTAAGCATAAACTTAAAAACCTAAAAATTTTTTTTACTATTTTATAACATGAAATCGAAAATGAATTGAATTAGAGCAGGCTGTGTCTGCGGAATTTTAGCCACGTATCAAAAATTGACGTACAGATAAGAATTAAAAATAATTTTTCAAAAATTGAATGCTTGGTTAATCCAAATTATTTCTAAATGTTCTTTACCACCTAACAAAAAGCCTACATTGTAGAATGCCATTTTCGAACATTTGAAAAAATAAATGGACAATGCAAATACTCATTTGGTAAATGCTTGACAGAATTTCGGGAGAAACTCTAAGAATTTTTTTTCTGGACACTTTCTCAGTCTCCTCCACTATCTTTTGCAACACAATGTTTTGAAAAGAAATGTGGCTAAAGTTACACTTCACTTTCAAGGTTTGCTCTAATTCAGTACATTCGCGATCTCATGGTAGTTACCTATCGTACATTAACCGATAAATTTTTTTCAAAAATTAATAAGTAAACATTTGTACATTCAAGCGAACAACAACCGTGTGGACATACAGGAATGTAAGAAGTAAATTTAGGTATATGTCACATTTTAGGGGGTATTGTAAAAATGTGATCGTTTTTCAAAAAAAAAATATTTTTTTGTTTTGTTTTTGAGTTAAGCTCAATTTTTCTGAATAACAACCTACCATGAAACAATTTTTTTGGTCGAGACTGCAAACTGGGGATTACAACTACCTCACTTAAATTTAGTTTTTGTCGAAAGACATTTTCATACTGGGTTGTCATTTGAGAAGAAAATGTGCATAACACAAAATCAAAATAAAATTTGATTTTTATGTTATTTTTATATTATTTGTAGCCTTATATCTTTCACCAATTATTATTTTTTGAGGGCAAGTATTTAGTTTAAACTACTTTAAACAGTTTAAACAATAAACAACTTTCATATTTTCATATTTTTTGTTTAGTTGGTATACGCAGGTTATCCCTACGTAAAAAAATTAAGCTTGGCGACTTGGCGACACTTGTGAAGATTATTTGAATGCTCTAAATAATCATTCCAAACGAACGAAAAATGATTTTGAGTGACTTGTAAGTTTTATTTTATAAACTAAATTTAAATAAACATGTGTGTTCAGGTGGCCAGCATGTAGAAAGATACTATGAAATTGTAAGAATAACATATAGGGTTAAGTATGACAAATTTTTCGGAGGTATTTAACATTTTAAATAGAAAATACCGCCGACCGGCAACATCTATCAATAACTTCATATCAAACCGCCGAAACTAACGATTTAATTCAGAATTTCGGCGACTTTCTTATACGTGAAGCGATAATGCGATAAAGACGACGGTCTTTTTAGTATAAATTAGGAGTACCGCCGGCGGTTGTTTAGCCAGTGCGTTTATTTATACCAAAAGTTTATACCTAGTTTGTTACAGTTTCAAAGGGCAATTTGAACTTTAAGATCCATTGAAAATTTTTGAATTAAAAAGTTTAAGATTGCCTTGCATTCTTCAGAAGGCAGAAGACCATGATTAACTTAAAAAAGTGCATTTTTGTACAAATTTTCATAATTCTTATCGTTTACTACTCCTAACTTTTTAATGTAAAAACTTATCAATGTAATAAAATAATTCACTCATATTTAAATCCTGCTATAACCTACTTAAATTATGAGGAATGAAAACTTCTTGTTCATTGATATAGTTTAGGAAATATCTTAAATAAATACGTACCTATGTGGCATAAGGTACACAACTTGTGGAGAACAACAAGAAAAATGTGATCAACTTTTAAGTTTTTTTGTAACTTTGCTAGCCACGCTCAAAATTTCCAATAATGATTAATTTAATGTAGACTCGCAGGGATAAGCATTCTCAGAACAAATTTTTCAGAAACCGACCAGCATTTGTCACAGTGACATGTATACACCTAGTTAGTTTTTATATTTATCATACATCGTCGACGTTGCATGAAATTTCATACAATTTTTTCTTTATATGAGCGAGCCTTTGCAATAACAATGAAAATAATTGGGCCCGAGGAAATCCGTACATGAAAAGCACGAAAAATATTTTAATTAAGTCGGTTCTCGTCTCCAGAGATGTATTCCCGGCGGCACCTCTGGTGCGCCGCCCCCTCGAGCCACTCTCCGACCTTCGACAACAATTTAAACAAGTTTTTATTAAACCTAATTTCCCCAACTCCATTAATTCACAATTTTTCAATTATGTTCAAAAATCTTAACTTTGCGGAGAACAATCCTTTCGATGTTATCAGAGCGCACGCATGGGTGGTACAGCACTAGACAAAGAAAGCGTTTTTGCTCTCCAGGCGTGAAAAAGCGCGTCCTTTCGGCGATCTACTCCAATTGTGATAGTTATTTACTCTTGATTGCATGCGCGAGTTTTCCTCCACCGGAGGCCGCTGCTGGGAGCTTTAAAAGAGCGTAGCTCCAAAGCTCACTTCAAAGCTCATTATGCAAATCGAGTTTGCCACACAACAAGCCATAACGAGTACCGCATTAACACCGTACAGGTGAATTCGTTTAAGGGCCGAAATGGCGCTTGTGGATGAGGATATCCACGTCTGCGTTCTAGGAGTTTGGGAGTTATCATCACCTCGGGATATGTCGGAATGAAAAGGGCCGCAGGCCGGGTGCTTCGTGGATGTACTAACTAATAGGGCAGGCCATGAAGGTGGGCGATTCGTTTTTATTTTACAACTGCTTTAAGGTATACGGCGGGATTTATTTCGTGCTTTCGTTTTATGGAGGATTTTTTATGGATCACTCCCTTCGCCACAAACAGCCAGGAGGGGACTCTTTTGCATGCGGCGGCATTTGAACTACTCGTATATCAAGAACGAATGTCTACGACAGACAATTTTTCAAAATTGTGGATCTAATAAGACAATTTCATTTGCTGTCAAAGGGACTGTTCCGAAACGTTCACAATTTTAAACGAAGGTGTAAAGAACACCTTTTACACAGAGGCGGATTAACGTGACTGGGGATAAAAAAAATTTGAGGCCCTTAGACATAATTTCTCAAAAAAATAGAAAATGACATTTTAAAAAAGTTTGCAGTTTTAGATTTTTTTAACAAACACTAGGCCTTGGGCCAGTTTCATAATCGAATTTAATAGTTATTTTTGCACGATTGAGCTCTATTTGATTGTTTACTACGCCTGTTTCTAGGACAGTACGTGGTGTTTACTAGTTGCTACGTCCAAAGGCGTCGGTAAGTAAATTAGGCGTCGGTAAGTAATTTTTTCTACTTTTGTTTCGTACTGAGGTCATTACGATACGCCATTTGGGTTTCGTAATATCCAACGGAGTGCTATAATAATTACACTAAAAACCAGGGTAATTTAGTTGGAAAATGATGGCAACCTAGTTTTTTGACAATTATCTGAGAGAAGTGTCAGTGTCAATTGTCACCTGTTTCAAGTGATAATTTAATCAAATGAATCAATTTCGAACCTTTAGAGGCTTTTGTACCAACCCTGATACGTAGTCCCTTCGAACACCTTTCGAGTAGTGTACAAACATGACTTCAAAAGCCAGTGCAAGTGAGTAATTTGAGATCCCATTCTCCTTAGGCCAATGTTCAAATTCCGCGTATTTGCCACAAAAGCCCGTATTCGTTGAGGGGCAGATAGATTGCAAAACGTTTTGGACACTTTCAGAATACATTTTACGAATAAACTAATGACGATACAAATTATTAATTTAATTTCATGATCCACGCAAATGCTGTCAACTGCCACAAAATTCCATAAATTTCGAAATTGATTTTTTTTGTTAAAAAAGGTGCAAAGTAGAAAAAATAGTGTATGATATCTCGTTTATAAGGCATTTTGTCGCACTTACTCCATTATGGCACTCCTCGCTGCGCTCGTCGTGCCCCAATTCCGTACGTGCGACAAAATGCGTCTTATAAAACTCGTATCATAATATACTATTGTCGACGCCTTGGATGTAGCAACCGGTAAACATAACCTGCTGTCTTGACAATTATTTTGACATTATTTAATAAATCTTTAAAAAAAATTAAGAATCGTGCAAAAAATGTGATAAGCATCACGAACGTTAAGGATTACCGATCTCAGACAATAATTGGAGTTGTCGCGTCGTTACGCTCCTCCTCCAAACAATGGAGTGTTATACTAAAAAATGAAAATTTTTGTATGGATAGCCAACAATAAAATAGGCGACCCTTATTTTTTTATTGAAAATTGAAAAGGTCAAAATTCCTGGCCTGACGTCAGCAATGTTTCTCTTTGAATGAGCCAGTCACAGTACTCGAGTTAGAAAATTTGCCAACAAAGATAGCTTGAAAGACGTAGGTTATTTCTTTATTTCTGCCTCCATTATTTTACATACGGCTTCACACGTGCAGCAGGAGCACCTATTTTACTAAAACACAAACTCTTGCACAAATTCAGCAAACAACACGGTCACGATCGACAACGCACGGTTTTGACTTTTTGATTTGACGTTTGGGAGCCCATACGTAGGTCGTAACTTTAGCTGTATGCAGCGAACGACTAACGAATCACGAGCCGAGACATTGCTTACGTTACAGGGCAAATTTTGTATTATTACAAAAAATGTACCGATTTAAAAAATCTCGGACCGATGTTACTAGACATAATTTAATGTCTACTTTCAGAATCTGTGATTTCCAAAAACTTTTACTTTTGAGTATAACACTCCATTGTCTTCGATTGGTAAAATCTAGCTTTGCCTAAATATCAAACGTGCCGCGCATGCGCAGTGCCATT
The DNA here is from genome assembly GCA_939628115.1 of Tribolium freemani. Lineage (NCBI taxonomy): Eukaryota > Metazoa > Arthropoda > Insecta > Coleoptera > Tenebrionidae > Tribolium > Tribolium freemani. The sequence continues at coordinate 7,576,345 of OW626785.1, read as the reverse complement.
TAAAGCTGTCATGAGTCTGTCCTTGCGAAAACCGACGCGGTAAATTTAAAAAGAAGTTTATATGTAAATTGTTGATAGAAATATGAATGCATGGTCGTTATTAATGTGATTCCTAAGAAATATGGTTATTAATTATTTTATTAGAATGTTAATTTCATATTAAACTTACATTTATGTGGAGTAGTTGGTACATAAGTAATATATAAGTAATAAAATATACAAACGTCAAATATTTTATTCTGAACAAGTTACCCACCACCAAAAATAATTATAATTAAGTAGTTAGGTATATAGTCACCGGGATACCGTTTTTTTCAGCCTCTTTGTCGAGTGCTATCAGTATTTATGCTTCTAGATTTACAAGATTTTGTGTTCTTGGGTATGTGGGTTTTCTCATCAATCACACGTAAAGAATCATCGAAAGAGTTATACCTACTATTTGGTTTTTGTTTCAATAATAATAATCGATGGATTAATTAAATTTAAATGAAGTACCATTAGATTAAAATTTTAATAAAGTATTAAACTTTTGTTTAATATAAAAGTGTAATTTTTTTATTAAATTTGGTAACAAGTAATATTAAATAAATAATAGTAAATTTTGTAAAAAAATTAAATCAAATATTAATCGGCTGTCATTAAAACTAAACTAAAATATTTGTTGAGACAAAAATTAGTCAATTGTCTAAAAATATTGTAAACTTATTACAATTAGGAACGTCCACGGTTTGCTGATCGTCTTCGGAATTCGGAAAGGGTCTTGTTTCAGTTTACCTGCAGATGCTGAACACTTTTTTTATTTAAAATTTGAATCAATTATTACGAATCTCACCTAATAATAACTAAGTACCTATGCAATAAATGGACCTATTAAGATTGTTTTAATAAATACTTAATTAAAAGCGAGATTAAATGCAATTTTTAAACATACGAGTACATAATGTGTTAACCCTAGTAATTATTACTAAATACTAATCAATAATCATAGTAGATAGTACTAATTTATGTTTACCACAAAATTATGTAAAAAATAAATTTACCAAAAAACCTGATGGTCATATGTTGAACGGAAAGTCCTTTTCGTACTAACTTTTTAATTTATTAGGTATTTATTTTACCTAGACTCTATGTGGGTATAAAATTAATATTTATGCACCTTATTACCACGTAAATTCAATTATTATTTGGTATCATTTCAACTTTTATAAATGATTTAAAAAGGTGCGTATTGATAGCAAAGGAACTTAAAATCTCGAAAATCATTTTTTGCAAATCTAAGTAATACATAAGACATCTGTTTGTATTATTGTTAGAGAACGTCATGATCATAAATTATGCCTGAAGTTTGGGTCTAATTGTTGCGGTTACTTTTTTATTTGGGGGTTGTAAATCTTCTCTTGCTCACTCGATTTTCGATTGCAAATAAGTCTACCTCTGTGGAGGTGTTATTTATTAACATTTTTTCATCGGACTTGAAATTATTGGCTTAGATAACAACGATCTACTTATCCGTCGTTTTAAAAATTTGAAAAAACCTCTTAAATGCGATTTCTAGAAATCACCACTTTTAGTCAAAATTTTTCTACCTTTATTACAGGTTGTAGGTAACATATCGCAATTCTAAAACGACCGAAAAATAGCAAAAAAAAATCTCTTTTATATGATCCCAACTTTATGAAAATACGTTTAATAGTTTTTGAGGTACCGAGGTAGGCATTTACATGGGAACTCCCATAAGAGAATTCGCTCAGGACGGCTCTTAAAAGCTCTTTAACAGTTTGTTGTGACGTTTAAATGACAGAAGTTTGACATTTGACATTTTGCATGCGCAAAATAGTTTTGCGCATGCGCGGCACGTTTGATATTTAGGCATAGCTAAATCTCCTTACCGTTCTTGATACTTAATAATAATAATACGGACTGTCTATAAAAGAGTGTAGGATCTCAGGTGGTTCTGGAATTTGAATTTGCCGCATTTAATTATTTTATTTCTATGAAATTTCTGAAAAGTACCAATTTTTATCGACTCAGGCAAACAGTAAAATCATATTTTTCATATATTAACATTGTTCGCTTTTTCTGGAAAGAAGCGGCAAATTTTTAATACCTATTAGCTGTTTCAAAACTATAAAAACGCCAACGTCGCATTTTACGGATTTTTTTTTTAATAACATTGATAAAAATATAAAATAGTTATTAATGATTAGATCACTCATTGAAACTATAAATTACATTAGCTGTTCATTTTTTAAAGTGCAGGAATAATTTGTAGCAACTAATTTTGAGAGAAAATGCTACGTTGGCGTTTTTATAGTTTTGAAACAGCTAATACTACGATCCTACATTCATTTATGACAGATTGTAACATGAGATCAAAATAAACTTAATTAGAGCAAGCTGTGCCTGCAGAACTTTAGCCATATTTTAGCCGTTTATTTACACTTTAGCCACATTTTAGCCGTTTATTTACGGCCGCACTTTTAAAGTTATGTTGTCTTATGTTGGTTTTACACAGCATATGATGTGGCTAAACTTACACTTCACTTTCAACGCTTGCTATTTTCGATCTCATGTTATAGTAGAGGAGAGTGGCCCAAAATAATCCCTACGGGCATAATGATCCCCCCTTTTATTTTTAATACCAATGTTACCCTCTGTGGTTTGAGTGGGTGGTTACGATCAGTCGAGCCGCCATGTTTGGTTGGCCACAAAAAATGTACAAGGTAACATCGCTTTATAAAAATATTTGTGAAAACGCGTTTTTATGCTGCCTGATCTAAGATAAATGCTTTTAAACTATTGTATTAGCTGTTTCACAACTTTAAAAACGCCAACGTCGCATTTTCTCTCAAAATTAGTTGTTATAAATTATTCCTGCACTTCAAAAAATGAATAGCTAATGTAATTTATAGTTTCAATGAGAGATCTAATCCTTAATAACTATTTTACATTTTTATTAACCTTATTTAAAAAAATAATTCGGTAAAATGCGACGTTGGCGTTTTTATAGTTTTGAAACAGGTTGTCAGCAGTGTTGTCATAGAAGTAGGAATATTAAGTTGCAATATATTTTATGAAAATACATAGTTTTGCCTAATATTTGACGAGTTTACGAAAATATTAAACAGAGCCGTTATGAAGTTACCATGACCTAATGCAATATACACACTTTCGGGCAAAATGATCCCTTACTAAATGATCAGGGATCATTTTACCCGCTCGACTTTATTTTTATATTTTTAATAAATACTAAATCGTTTTATTATTTTTATTTTGTTGCAGATAAGAACATAGTTCAAAAATATAAAAGAAAAACTGAGAGGCAGTTATGGCAGTTATGCCTTACTTTAGAGGATCATTTTGCCCTACCTATGCGGGTAAAACGATCCTTTTGCAAACATGTACATTACTGTCCTCAAAAAATTGCTTACCTGTAATATAAAAAAATTAGTCAGGCAATATTTAAGTACAGTCTACCGGCAAATATATTTGAACATCTTCTCTTGTATACTTTACTTTTTACAGGCATTTCTAGCTTAGGGGGATCATTTTGGGCCACTCTCCCCTATTATATTAAGTTATATTAAGTATCAAGAACGGTAAGGAGATTTTGCCGATCGAAGACAATTGTTTGGACTTTGGAGAAGGAGCGTAACGACGACTCCAATTATTGTCTGAGATCGGTAATCCTTAACGTTCGTGATGCTTAAACGTTTTTTGCACCATCCTTACATTTTTTAAAAAGTTTATTAAATGTCAAAATAATTGTTAAGACAGCAGGTTATGTTTACAGTTATGGACAGGCGTATAGTAGGAACCAGAAATATTTGAGATTAATTGTCCCTTTCTATCACAACAAAAATAGTTCGGCTCTTTTATTTATGTACCCATAGGCGGGTAACACGTTTCAATATCTTGATCTTTTCCAAATTTTAAATAAATTTGCGGAACTTTTATTGAAAAATTACAAATAGAAAAAATGTTTTATTTGTTGAGCTCTGTTACCTGTTAAAATTACCACATGTATTTCTGATACCACCTGTATATTATGTATGAGTAATTGGAAGATTTAAATATACATGAAAAACGTACAATATACACAAAAAACTATAAAAATTCAGAAATAACAAAAGAATACATGACACAAATTCTACTAATTTGTGCTATATCTCTGTAGAGCCTAATATACAGGGTGCCTAAAAAGTGGCACACCAACTCAATGGTACGTTGTTGAGAAGCATGTGTAGATTACGGGAAAAATCTTGAAAAAATTCCTAAAGTCATATTTTTACCTTTTTATGTAAGTAATTCTCTACCACATACCATTGAGTTGGTGCGCCACTTTTTAAGCACCCTGTAGAAAAACACTACATATCCACACATATTTACCACCACAGTATCCTTCCTACCCTTGACTGATTTTGGAAACATTTTTCTCATAATTTTTACACATAAGTCGAGTTTGATCCGGAAGGGCGCACTTACCTGGGGTTAGATAATGCCCTTCGGGAATTATAAACGTTTCTTTTAATCAATTTGTAATCCTTCATGTCAATATTTATATCTTCGGTCATTCCTCTTAGAACTTCATTACATATTTTTGAAGGTGTCGATGCCAAGTTCTCTCTGGCTTTTCTTTTTGCAGCAACACTCACAATTTGGCGTTGAAGTTTTTGACAATCAGCTTCGTGATTGTGTTCTAAATGTGCTTTAGATATTACTTTTTCTTCATCAGCACCAGTTGTATAAAATTTTGCAGTACAGTTTCGTACACAACAACACCACTTAACTTCTCCTGATTGCAAAATATCTTTTTTATAAAACTTAAAATTATTGTACACGTTCACTTACAATTTGTGATAATTTGTTAACTTCCATAGCGTCGGACTGTTTTTACAAAACTACCTTAAAATTACTCATGAAAAATTTACTCTCTAATCATTAAGATTAACCCTTCCATAATTTTCTGACCAATCGCTGCAGTTTACCTTGGTCAGATTTAAACTTTTCTATAGTAGGAACCAGAAATATTTGAGATTGACTTATGCAAGCTTTATTGAGGGTTAAGCAGCTTTGCGGTTACCGTAACAATTTTTCACAGCTGGTGGCACCTTCCTGAAGATTCACAAATGAGCCGTATTGAATAATATTCATAGTAAACTTTTCATTTATTCCAAACTAAAGTTTCAAAATTCATTAGATTAGTTAGTTTCTTAGATCACTTTATTTGTGAACAAACATTTTAAAAATATACCTAAATAGTAATAAAATTGTATTAAATATTTGTTTGGTGAAAGCCCATACACAAATTTCTGTTACGGTCCATCACTCAGTACAAACATTTGAAAGGTGCCTGCCCTAAGAAATGTAAATTTGTTTATGACATCTTTACCGCAAGTAGGGTTACCAACTTTCTAGGAATGAATTAAAGGACACAGTGAAGAACAGAATGGCCGCATTCTAAACTTTAGAGTAAGGGTCACTATTCGGTGCTATACAGGTTGCTCAAAAATTGGCGCACCAACTCAGTGGTACGTCGTTGAGAAAAATGTGTAGAATACGGGAAAAATCTTGAAAAAATTCCTAGTCATATTTTAAAAAACCTGGAGCTACAAACTTATTTTGTTAACTTCTTCAGTTTTCGTTATTTTTTAAAGTTTTTATGTTTCACACTAAGTAATCGTTCCCTAACAAAATAATGAATAACTATTTTTAAATTTACTAGCAGATTTTAGCAGTTTTTTGAATTTAAAACAATTAAAATTTAGCAAAAAAATCATAATTTGTAGATGTGCCAACACTGGGAATTATTTCCTAGGAAACCGTTTCAAAATAAATTTATTTTTATTGTTGATCAAATTCTATTGCGATCACGACTCTTAGACGTTGCCACATATCATTTATTTAAAATTCGTTATTTATTACTAACTTCAATACAAAGAATTTTTTTACTATTTTTACTTTTATATGTAAGCAATTCTCTACCACATACCACTGTTTGAGCACCTGGTAGGTATACAAAATACAAACATTTTTTTGAATTTTTTTTTATTATAACAAAAAATACATGAAATATGTAAAAAAATATCAACCCTGTACACCAAACAAAAGACGTTCGTGCGTGACGGCAAAGAAACGAATAAGCGAATAAGCTGAGTGATTAGGAAGTTGTAGTAAAAATGCAATATAAAGGACAAATAAAGTCCTTTAGATGTATGTTAAAGGCAAAAGGATCCTTCAAGAAAATAAAGTACTGTCCTTTGAATTAAAGGACGGTTGGTAACCCTAACCGCAAGGGACATAAACCATTATGAGGGGCAATCGGCTTATCTATAATGAGTCTCAAATATTGTTGGTTCCAACTATAGTAAACAATCAAATAGAGCTCAAGCGCGCAAAAAGGAGCATTAAATTAAATGTTGTTTACAATGTGTTGTTTACTACGTATTTGTCGACAAATATTTCACATTTAAAACAACATTTAATTTAATGCTCTTTTAAATTCGACTATAAAACTGGCCCTTATTCTATGCTAAGATTTTTATTTTGCTGAGCTAGCTGAACATATGTATGTATTTCTATGGAACTGTTTGCATGGACTTTTTAAAACTGAACAGAGGATAATACAATTAAGACTGTTATGTGTGTTATGTAATGTTCAGCGAAATAAATTCTTCACCACATAATACAGAAGATCTAAGAATTCTAATAATGCATTGATTAGAATTTTTTTAAATTGAACATAGGATTGATAGTGTTCTGTGTGTTGTGCCATGTTCAGTAAAATAAAAACCTCAGTTTAGAACTTTTTTAACGGGCTTTTAGAATTTAAGGGTCAGTTTCATAATCGAATTTAAAGGAGTAACAAATTAAAAATTGTTTATATGATGGTTATTACGGATTTGTTGACAAATATTTCACATTCTAAACAACATTTAATTTACCGCTTCTTTAAATTCGAATGTGAAACTGGCCCTAACACTGGTTAAAATCGCAAATCTAGCAATTTTATTGGTTATTGCTATAGCAATAACTATTAACGGCCTTTAAACTTTAACGTTCTCATTGCAGAATACGCGCTATTATGTAGTTGGTAACAAAAGTAAACGTATCAAAAAAAAATAAATTTATTCAGAAAAAAAAGAAATTTATAGAAAACTAATGGCGTGTGGTAGAGAATTGTTACATATAAAGGTAAAAATAGTAAAAAAATTCTTTGTATTAAAATTATTAATAAATAACAAATTTTAAATAAATGATATGTGGCAACGTTGTCGTTAGACTGTTAAGTCGTGATCGCAATAGAATTTTATCAACTATAAAAATAAATTAATTCTGAAACAGTTTTCTAGGAAATAATTCCCAGTGTTGGCACATCTAGGTACAAATTGTGATTTTTTTGAGAAGTTTATTTTTTTAAATTCAAAAAACTGCTAAAGTTTGATACTAAATGTAAAAATAATTATTCATCGTTTTGATAGGGAACGATTACTTAGTGTGAAACATAAAAACATTAAAAAATAATGAAAACTGAAGAAGTTAACAAAATAAGTTTGTATATCCCATTTCAGTTCATAGTAGAATTGCAACAGCGCAATTGAATTTTTCGGAGTGAAAAATAAAGCACAAATTAAGAGTTTCTGTAAAAGAGAAGAATTCTATGTTCAACTAAATCCCAGCGCCGCGTTTTGAGCTAAGAAAACCCACCAGAATCTCTCAATGTGTGCTTCATTTCACTACAAAAAATTCAAATGCGCTGTTCCAAAATTCTACTATGAACTGAAAAGGGATATAGCTCCAGATTTTTTAAAATATGATTTTCGGATTTTTTTCAAGAATTTTCCCGTAATCTACACATGCTTCTCAACAACGTACCTACCACTGAGTTGGTGCGCCAATTTTTAAGTACCCTGTATACGTATGCGTTTTGACTTTTCATCATTCTTTGATGGTAGATACACAGTGTGATTCTTAAATAGACCGACAAAATTTTACCGATGGAAGTATCAAATGAGTACCTACATGCTGGGAAAAATAGTAAAAAATTCTTTGTATAACCGTTTTGGAAATAATAATTTTTAAAGTTATACCTATGATGGAGATAAAGCTTACGCCACATGTGTTTGTAAGTAAATAGTAGTAGCACAGTTAGTGGAAACCATCATGATAATCAATTAATGACAATGTATTTGATCAATAAAACAATGATCACTGTGTATTGTCCATATTCATGATGAAATCGAGCACATTTTTTCCAATACAACTATTTTAAACTCATGAGCGTGGTAAGTGGACCGTAATAAGGAGTTTCTACCCCTACTAAATAAAAACGTAAGTATGGTACAAATCGTCTCTAGTTATCCTTGAAAAGCTGTGATAAAATTTTGTCGGTCTATTTAAGAATCATCCTGTAGAGTTAGATGTTGCAAAAATTATCAAATACTGATACTTTATAATGAATATTTAAAAAACTTGGCGTCCTAATTTTTTTTCGACTTCAGTATTAGACTTAGGGTTAATTATTCTACAGATACATATTGGTTTCACCTATTGGCAAAAAACGTTGTAAACTAGTGTTATTGAATGGGTCCAAAAATTCAAAGTGATTGGTTTCTCACTTCATTATAATGGTCGACCTTAAATAGACCAATCATTATCCAAAAATATAATTTACCAATGAATCAAAAAATCTAAAGTGATTGGTTTTCTTCGTAATTCTAATGGCCGACCTCAAACGGCCCAATCACAATGCTTACAAATTTTACAACAATGATTAACGCGCCTTACGCTAATTCATTAAAGGATGAGTCTGTCTTTGTTTCATCCCACATCTTCTGTTTTTCTTTGAGTTCTACCCCCCTAGATAATGTTGGACGATCTGCTAGATGAAAAACATCAAAATTGGCATAATGAGAGGAAATAAATAAGAAATATTGAATTGAAACTCTTTTATATTAGTCAAAAAGGTTCAACTAACGAATTCTCGAAATGGCCCATGTTGAAAATCAAACCGCATGCGCGTAGACTTTTTCAATTTGACAATTTGAGATTGATATTTCTAGACAATAATACAACAAAAAAGACTGAAAATCCGGTAGAAACTGTTCCAGGATATTCAAAAGTGCGAAAGATCATGGGATAGGTAAATGTTTGTAGCTTTAAAAACACAGCTGGTGTTTTTTGGCGGCAGGCGACCCACCAAATATTATGTTTTCACCATTTTTAAAAATGTTAAAAGATTGTGTTGCAGGTAGTACTGACAGCAGCACCAAGGTATTTTGAAAACAACAATAAAATGTTTAACTGCTTTTGTCAACATCTCTAAATGCTCGAGAGATTCAGCCAGGTAAAGGCAGGTGGTCGTTGACTGTTAAAATAGTTGCAATAAAGAAGAGAACTAATGAGAAAATTTGTACTTTTCCTGTAATGGTAGGTATACATAAATATATTTCCTGATACAATAATGAATGGTTCCAAGACCGTTCCTCCCACACTTGAAATTTCGCAAATTTCACATGCTTTCCTTAGGTGTGTAGTCAAGCTCGTTGATCGATCCCGTGTCACGACAATAAACCGCAAATTACACATGATGCATCCTCCGGAGGTGTAATAATCTCGCAATCCCTCGGATATTACAACACGTCGTGCGATAGGTGTTGGCGACGCAGGCCAAAGAAGAGCGTCCAAGGACGAGTTTGGGTCGCATCATCGTGCTGGGGAAACCTCTCGGGGTACAATCCCATGAGATGGACGGACGGAGAATGGAATTCGAAGTTGGCTCGGGGCGATTTCGACCGACATAATACAAGGACACCCTACGGGAAGCATATTTTACAGCACACCCAGTCAGCCGGAGGATATCTCGCCCACAGCCCGCAGCGGACACGGTGTTTGTATAATGTACAAATTATTCTGCCTACCTCTCAGACCGGATCATCGTCCAATCCCACAGACGGATTTTTATGGCGTGGGCTTTTTGCACCACCTGGAGGAAAGGGACTGGGGGTTGTTAACGTCATAAACATGACGAAAGATTTTTCTGCCTGGCTTAATCCGAAACGGTGGGAGTGCTGTGCCAAGGCGTCAAAGCAGCTAATAAACTGCTTTGGAGGTATGATTGACACAACATTTGAAATTCATTATACAGGTTTTTACTGTGGCCTTATGGTAAATTAGAGCGAAACTTTGTACTGAAAGAGTTTTTTTATCCATAATTTGTAAAAACTTTAATTGGGTAGACTCTAAAGCTGCCTAACCCGTAATAAAGCTTGTATAAGTCAATCCTAAATATTTCTGGTTGGATTAGTGCTGCACTATTGAATTGAATCTAAATCCAGACTCGAATGTGAGGCTAAAAAACTTGGATCCAATAAAAAAATATCTGAAAGTTGATCCAATATTTGGATTTTAAACAAATCTTAAAAAATCAGTAAATTTAAATCTCCTGTAAATTCGTCAGTTCCTTTATTTAAAAAAAATGTTTTTTTTGTGAAATCAGTATTATAAGTAAAAGTTTTAAAACGATCTTTTATATGTTATTCCTGTTATTCCAACGTGCCATCAATGAACAAATGTAAATATTTATTACAAAAATTGATTATTATTCCAATTAATCATTACTATCATAGACAACACATTTTACAGCCATGATGTAGGAGTTAAATTTCTTTAAAGGCATTGGCAACTTGTTTTACCTATTTTATGTTTTAACGAAAATTGAAAATGTGGTTGATTTTATGTCGGTAGGTCCTTTTCAAAATTTTCTGCCATGAAAAATAAGCGAGATAATCACTTCGAAAGGAAGAAATCCTGACGTCACAACCGCCTCTCATCACAGAGTCCTCTCATCACTGAACCCTCTTATTCACTAAAAACTTGACTGATATTTTAACATTTTCCACACATCTTCCACAAAATAACAAATTAACTACTTTCTCGACTTTTTTCTGTTCTAAATTTTGTCTTGAACTTCGCGAAAACATCTCAGAAATTTTGTCAAGTTAATCAAAACTCTGTCAGTGTCACTTAAAAGTCAAAAACCATTGGATCTTAAAATTGGATCAAATGCTCGAAAGGCGGTTATGACGTCATAATTTTAAATTTTAAATCGAAATAACTCGAGTTAGAGAGCAGATACAGAGAAATGGTTTTCACTACTGCAATAAGCATTTCCAGTACCATCATTTAAGACAAAGTTGTTTTTTAAGTTGCCAATGCCTTTAAATAAATAAATGCTAACTTATAATATAACTAATTAATTGAAAAGCTACAATAAGTTGTAGCCTAATGTTATTACAAATATAAAAATGAAGACCATAATACATTGCCCAAGGTTTTAAACAGGAGAGAGGAAAATGATCACTTGATTTCTTGACAGTCCAAACCACCATCATAAATTTTATTGTGATTAAATGTTTGAAAGAATTAATTACACCTTAGAGTATGCCAGTTATAACTTTAGCTGTCTGTGAGCAGAAAAATCCTAATTTCTCTAAGACTCTTATTAGCCATTTATCTTCCGAATCAATAGGTGAGTGATATGAATAACTGAAATTTCTAAAAAATAATAAAATTAAAGTTCTGTTTATGCTTCAAACAATATTTTTATCTCAGAAATTTTTTATTAAATCCAGCTTACCTACATAAGAGTTTATGTAATTTTTTATCCTTGCCCATAAATCAATTTGTTTAGTTTGTTGCATTTTGCAAAATTAGTTATCTGTTACTGTTACAAGCACAAACTTTTCCGAATGTAATTATCCGCTGAGTTCCGGAGATGGGTTTTGTTTTTTCAGTTTTAGTTTAGCGAATTATCCAATTTCAATAAACCCATTTTCCAGTTAATTGTTCGTTGTAATTCTGAACGCCTAAAGGGACAGGTCGACCAAGCAAGGGGTATTTTCACGGCGCTGCAACCACATCTTGTTCTGACACGAGGTTTCGAAAAATTATTAACTGAATATTGCCCCGAGGCAATTCAAAAATAATTTGTTTTAATTTTAATAAACTAAAATACAGTTTTAATAAAAGCTGTAGCTGTATGCACATGTAATTACATAATACTTTAACAAAAAAATGCGTAATAATGAATTGTTTCATTTGACCAAAGGGCGTGTATTCTTGGTTGCATAACGTACACAAATAATAATTTTTAAATTTTGTGGAAACTGGCAAAAATATAATTGAATCCCCACCATCGCTTCAATATAAGTCGGATCATGCATCCCACAATACAACAAAATATTCATTACCTAAATACCTACTATAAAATTTTGCTGCGACAAGTTGCAGAAGTTTGTCAGTTCAAGTTCAAAAAATTTATATTTAGACTGTGTAGTGTCCTAGCTTGGATTGCCCCAGATTACATTTCAACAAATGGTATGTTGTTTTACATTTTTTTTTCTCTTCCATACGAAACAACGCGTGGTTTGAAAGTTATAATTTTAATAATAAATCCCTCTTAAGTTTTTTTACATTAGTTCAACTTTGGTTCTAGAGGGTTTTAATAAGAGAAGATAACATTCATTTTAAATGAAACAACAATTTATTTAAATCCCAAAACAATGCATTTGTACTTTTTAAAAGGGGACAATAATAAGGCCAATCAGCTACTGAACATAAACAACTTAAGTACTGTATATACAAATCCAGAGTACCCATTAAATGGAAAATATACTTGGATTAGAAGTATCAAACGTTATGTATATACAAAAATCAAACTAAAACCTGGTGACTACTAGTGAAGACATGTTTAGTAATAAAAATAGATATGGATATTTATTATTACAAAATAATTGCTATAAAAATGACGCGTAAACACACGTATTTACAATAAACAAAACTAGAATCAAATAATCAATTTATTATATTAAATATTACTTCTATAACAAAAATTATATATATCTATATCCATAGTTAGATTAAAAAACAATTATACAACTAATTACAAATTATTAACATGACCTTCTTAAAATATTTTCTTATAAAGAAAACTCACATCATTATAGAAAATCTACAATATATTTACACCCTTACATATCTGTAGAAAAACCTACGATACTTTAATCTGTTCACTTCGTGTTATTTGAGACTATCAACAAAAAATATGTGTAAAACAATTTTTTATGACTAATTGTAAGTAGGAAAATATGAAGCTTGCATTGCGCAGTCTCTAGACGTATTTTTGACATTTATTATAAAAACTGGAGAGTTTTGATACAAAACATTTCATTGGAAATTTTGAACAATACTGAAAACAATGCAAACCAATTTTGTTCTTTTAAGCTAACCAAGAGTAGTGGAGTGGATAACGCTATTCATGAGAAATAAAAAAAGTGCTAGATAAAAGATAAAATATTGTTTACATGACCTTAGTGGTTAAAAATGAAAAATCGTAATAAATAACAATAACAGAAGATGAGAATAAAAACAAATTTAGGGCATCCACGACGTCTCCGAATATCACAACACTGACGAGAGGCGAGCATCACTTAAGATATGATTTGTATAAAAGTTTACTTTTGCATAGGTCTTTTTCAGTTTCGAACAGAAACTGCAAGTCCCTCAACGTCACTTTCTTCATTCGCTGTCTCAATGGCATCTGCCCTCTCAGTCCGCTGTTGAATCCGCCGGCATTGCCCTTAAAAATCAAACATCACAAAAGCAAAAACGGCAAAATCGAAATTTTTACTTGTGATAAACTCGACTGCGCATCTCCCTCCAGTCGCGGCTTTTTCCGCGGTCCAATCGCCTGCAAAGCCGTCGCATTTGCTTCCCTTTGCCTCAATTCCTCCATTTCCACCCTCTGCATTTCCCTTGCCTTCGCTTTGAGCTTGGCTTGCTCTGGATCCTCCGTTTTCGACCGACTTTTCGCCGCCCTCAGAAGCATCTCCCTCTCCAACTCTTCGTGTCTTTTTCTCTCCGCCCTGTCCACCTCCTCCAAGAATTTTAGTTGACCTGAAAAAATTTTCTACTTCAATTCTTGAGATTTACAGTCTAGGAAAGTACAAAGACCAAGGAAAATTTTGTGAAGAAAACTGGTAGTAGCTTAGTAGATTTGTATCGTTGAAAAATTACGGAATGTTTCCATGTTGTAATTTTGCCAAAAATAATTTTTAAATTTTGAATGCACTTCTGTCTTTGAAACGTTAAACGTTAACTAAGTTTTAATAACAATTAATTGGAAAAATGGCAAAATAAAAAAATTTGATGCTTCTATCTGTGGATATTAAATTAAATTCTCTAAGAGATAACAGTAATGCAAATTTTTTTATCGAAAATTATGTCATCCAGCGATTTTGTGTCTCGTTTCGTCTCCGTAGTTATATTTGAAAAGAACGAGATCTAGAGTTTTCTAGCAGAATTTTCTACACAGAATGTACATAACTTTACCTTTAACGTCGTTTGTAACTTCGTATCGTAAGTCTTTTTTGACGATGTCCAGTCTGTGTCCAGTGATGATGGCTAGTTTTTCAATGAGATTTTTGAGTCTTTCCTGTGCCGCGTGCGATATACACGCTGCGACATCTGCACTTGGTTCATCAAGCCCGTGTTTCATCACAATCTGTCTAATTTTCTGTTGTAAAGGTCCCATTGAACACATGATTTCCTCTTTGCAGGATCTGATTTGAGTGCCGACGAATTCAGTCGACCCCAAAATTTTTTGGGTTTCCTCAGCGAGATTAACACCTCCCATAGCGGCCACATCGTTAATATCATCATCGCCGGTATACGCTGCCGAAAATGACTTTTTCTCCTTTTCTTTGCTGGTAGGTCGCGAAACTATCGAAGGCACTGCGGGTTTGATTCCTGGGAGCTTCATCGACGTCATTGGGGATTTATTCTGCACGAGCAAATTATGACATTTAAACCCGTTTGACGTTCAAGTCATTTAGGTATTTACCTGTAAGGGCTGCCTTATGTTGCTACCAGCTCTGACCTGGTTACTGGGATAGACAGGATGGAGGGCTGGTGGTTGTGAACTGGAAACGATGACATTTCCTGCTGCGTTTGGTTGTCGTATCGTCGTCATCATTCTGGGAGTTTGTTGTGCTGCGCCCCGCAACGGAGTTACCAGCCGTTGTTGGAGTACCTGACCTGGTCTAACGACTGCAGTACCTGGGGCTACTATTCGCACTTGGTTGGAAGCTATACCCGGTCGGACTTGTGTCTGTACTGTTGGAGAGCCGCTAGCTATTGAGAAAACAACATTGGCGGGTGGAGGACGGATCCCATCTATCGTCAGTTCTTTCGTTACTAATGAGTGGCGTAGCAGAGGGAGGCTTTTCTGAAATATATTTTCTGCCGTTAAAAAACGTACCTTCGCCAAAAAATGGCATAGGTCAACCTCACAATCAAAAACTGGATTTTCTCAATCGATTTTATGTTAAAAATTTTACATTTTGTGGTATAAATATGGTTTGTCTTTTGATTACGTTTTTTTTTCTACTTATTATACTAGAGGCTGCTAAAAGTAACTTCTACTGTACCTGAAAAACTAGTAACCATATTGTAACAACGTTTTCTTTGTATACCATAAAGTGTTACAGCAGTTAATGGGGTTTATGATAATCAACCCTCACAATAAGATGTTTTGACAAGGGTGACCCGAAGATACAGACTGATCCAGAGATACTGTGTCTGTTGGAATTATTGAATTTAAATTTTAAAAGATATGAATGGCTTACGCTTCCAGTTAGCAATAATTCAACAATCTTGTGGAGTTGCACGTCAAATAATTGTCAAGAAAAATCGAATCCGGTTGCAGTGTTGCAATCACGAACAAAAATACTTTCAAATCTGTTGCCAACAAACTCAGTATTTCTGGATCAGTCTGAATTTACGATACCGATCGGTTCGTCTTAAAGACTATAGCCCGTCTGCAATAAATCACACAATAAGCTTGCCTCAGTGATTAGCTTGAAGGGTCCTCGCGGTTTGGGGTAATCTCAATAAAATTTAATGGTGTACAAGCAAAAGGTGGCAACAATAAAGAAATCAGTGTTTACTATACGAAGTACATTATATCTCATATCTCTCTCTATGCATCTTAATTTTTGCAAAATTTTTTTACAATTCCTTATAAGAATAGAGACAGATAGATACGTGGTATTAACTGTTCCAAAACTATAAAAACGCCAACGTCGCATTTTCTCTCAAAATTAGTTGTTATAAATTATTCATGCACTTCAAGAAAATGGTAGTTATACTTTCAATGAGAGATCTAATCATTAATAACTGTTTTAAATTTTTATAAACCTTATTTAAAAAAATAATTTGGTAAAATGCGACGTTGGTGTTTTTATAGTTTTGAAACAGCTAATACTAAAGTTTAATTTGGTATGCCCAACCTACATTATTTTTCAAAACTCGTGAGTTCGCTTTAATCGATATTGATTTTAAAAAATCTGTTTCGTGCAAAAATGCAAAAATTGTGATTTGTTATTAAATGAAAAATCAATATTTTTTGTTACAACTGGAGACTTCGCAGAACAAAACCGAGAGTGTAAAAAAAAACAATAGACGTAAGCAGGTTTTTCAGAATCAACATCAAAATTTACCTTAGTAACACAGAAATATGAATATTAAAATATAGTCGCAGAAAATCTGCCATGTCCACCGTAAAATCCTTTTAAAACCACAGTGATTTTAAACTGTGATGCTTACAGTTAGGGTTCCTAAAAGATGGTTACAATAATCTTGTGCTGCAATTAAAAATCGACTTTACATACATACAATGATCTATGACACCTTTTTTGAAATAAGCCCACTGTACAAATCGCCCCTAATGTTTTTTCTATTTTTTTTTAATAATATTCCAATGAAAAAATACGCGCTAGACTTGTGAATAATGTTGTAATAGTGTCATTTTTGTTCATTTGTTGCAGTATTACCATCAATTAAAGCTTTGCAACTGATGTCAAAAAATGGTATTTTAATTTAAAAACTAAATATCGAGCGATCCAATGAATTTGTTATTAGGGTTGGCGCTGGAACTGAAGCCGTACGTCTTCTTGAATTGATATCTAATTTTGATATTTTTTTCAAAAACATTAATTAACGTTTGTGCTTGCAACAAAATAGTGAACACTTTCAGCATCTGTTGTAATTTAGGACAATTAATAAAAAAAATCTTTCCATTGTAATCATTTTTCTGTTCTCTCTAAATCTTTCATTCGCCATTTTCTATTTTACAATTGTCATTAAATGTGACGTTTGTCGCAATGGCGATGGTTCAATCCCAGACATGCCTAAACCGTTTCAACGCCAACTCTAATAACAAATTTAATGGATCGCTCGATACAATAAAAATAATAGTTGTAATTTGGATGTATAAATTCGACGATCTGTAATACATTCGTTGCAAGCATAACTGGAATATGCAATTGAAAATTACTACCGTTGTCGTAAGAAAATTTTGATCTGGCTTACAAGTTAAATTTTATTACACGAAACAATGATCCAAATGATACAATTTTAAGATATTCGGTTTCGATTTTGAAGAAAACAATTTTTGAATGTTGTTGAGAAAGGTTTGGGTAAAAAAATCACCTTTAGAAACCCAATTAGGCACGGTTGTGGCGATGCATTTAACAATCTTTCCAATTTGTCACAAAAATCTTCTGGTTCGACTTTCATATCGATTAACTCTTGAATAAGTGTCCTTACGCTACGTTCAACTGACTTGGGTTCTTTACTTGATAACTCTAGAAGGTTTGCTAGGAACTTACGGCACTTTTCTTTGGTATTGTCATTGGCCGGTCTCTGTACAGAAATATCCAAAAATTAAATGACAAAACAAAAATTCAATATTTTACAAACCTGAACAGTCGTTACAGTCTGTACCGTCTGACCTTGACTCGAGACCGTTGTGGTCCCACCAGCTACTGCTGGACTGGTAGTTGCTGAACTTGTAGGCGCCTGTAAATCACCAAAAATTATTGTCAAAGAGATACACGGGAAAAGCAATTCTTACAGCAGCGACCGTTTGCATACGCAACGTGACTGGCTGTCCTCCAGGAGTCGATGTTGCTGTGAGATTTGCAGTGGCTGGGGGTGGTCCCACCCTCAACAGCTGATACTGTCCATTTTCAGTCTTGAGAAGCAAATGACCTTGTTGGCCGGGTTGCAAACCGTGAAATGTTTGTAATGTTAATTGCTAAAACATTGAATTTTTTTTAGACAAGTCGAAAACTTCCAAATTGGCAAACCCTATAAAAACAACTACACAATAACAAGCACAAAACTAAAATAACACAAACAATACATTTTAAACAACTACTGGAATACATTTTGCTTCATAATCTACAATCTAAAGATTCTAGTCTAAAGAAATGAGCCACGTGACTCGAACGTTAGTAACAAACGAGAAATTTGTTAGTAAGAGTTCCACAGTTAGTTGTATCTTTATTTTACAGTACGACCAGCAAATGTGTACACCAGTTATCAAACAAAACAGTTCTTCAAATAAACTATAAATTTTACTCAACAAAACTAGAAGAGATTCGGCATTTTCGTTGTACAGCTTCGTGTATGTGTTTTGAGTGAACAATCTGTGTAAGGTGGTTGGTTAATTTGTGAAGCTGTACAATGGAAATGGCACCAAACATGAAATTTTGTAGTAGAATGGGGGGGTTTGTAGGGTCCGAAAGCGTTAGTCCTAGCTTGGATGAAAACTAATCCCAATACTGACATGACATTCTATTCTGCGACTTTTCATTTTCAATTAAGGACAAAAATATGCTCCAAAATGTTCTTGATCTTTATGAATGAAATATTACACTTTCAGACTGATAAGATAACAGATCAAAAAAATTCAATAAACATTCACTCATTAATTCAACGTCACTTTCTTTCGCATAAATAGCTATTTGCATTAATAACGCTGCCATCGGTTTTTACATTCTTAAAAAAAATAAAAATTTGCAATACAAAAAAATTGCACGAGCATGAAAATTACATAACGTGCATTTAATCACAAAGTAGGCACAGCAACGCCTTTCCCAATCTCCCAATGTTTATGTCCCTGTGGAGAGATGTAATTATAAAATTTTCTAATTTTAATAATCGTTCCACTTTTCAATAATTACTTTGACTCTTACTATTTATTGCATCTTATTTTACATTTGTTTGATAAATATTAATACAGGGTGTTTACGGTTTTGGAGTTGAAAATTGACTTGGCATTAGAAAAGTGTAGAATGGTGTATCTGAGAAAAAATCTCGCCGAATTGGTAAAAATAAAATTTAATTTTTGCAACAGTTTTATGTTAGTTTTATTCAAAATTTCAATTCGAAGGTCTTCTGTTTCATTACATCTAGCGAAATCCTTTTGAACAAGTTTGGTGTGTGTTTTCTGGACTATTTTTATCAAGATTTGTAAAAACAGCAATCACGTTTACTTTTAAATAATAAAAAAATGCAGCAAAGTTTTAAATAAACATTAAAATTTGTAATTTTTACAAAACTGTATATCCCATTTCAGTTTATAGTAGAATTGCAACAGCGCAATTGAATTTTTTGGAGTGAAAAATAAAGCATAAATTGAGAGTTTCTAAATAAGAAAAGAATTCTGTGTTAAACTAAATCCCAGCGACACGTTTTGAGCTAAGAAGACCCACCAGAAACTCTCAATTTGTGCTCCATTTCACTCCAAAAAATTTAAATACGCTGTTGCAAAATACTACTATGAACTGAAATGGGATATAATTATAATATTTCATGATCATGGGCTTGCTAATTCGTTTGTAATTAGTGCATCATTTTTTAACCACTTTGTGTACAGTTCAAATGAAAATTAAAAAAATCTGTTTAGCATCCGAAAGACACTAACTTTGCCATTAATGGTAATGATAGCATAACTCTGAAAAGAAACGTGTAAAAGTTTTACCAACATTAAATACTTTTTATTACCTATTGAAAGAACGTTTCTTAATGACTACATAGGCTTAAAGTACGAAAGATTTTTTTTTACTTTGCTATACCTAGCTGTCAAATCTACATCGTTTAAGTGTCTTGAGATATGTAAGTAAGAGCAAGTTCTAATATTACAGGAACATATTTAACTTCTTTTCTGGTAACTATCAACTGTATCGTACTTTAAAAAAATAATTTTTAAATCTTTGAAATCATTTTTTTAACAATTCCTTAAATTGTATTCATTGCTAAATAAACTCGCATTAATTCGGGCCCCTTCGGTTGGTTTCCCGGTAGGAACTGGGCTCTCTTTTCAACAATCCAGCACTGTATTGTTTTGAATGTGTCTCAAATTGTCTACGTACAACACGACGAAATTATTATGGCAGACAGTTTGTAAACTTGTTGGACGTTGTTTGTTTTGATGGTCACATGATAATAACAGTACACCAAGTACCGACTTGAGAACCGAAAATATAATTTGTCCTGGAATGAAAATTTGTTATAATTTATTGGTTTTTTGAATGTGCGCTCAGTACATGTCGATAAGGGGTTTTAGGTGTTAGCAAGCATTGTAAGACTGGGAGTTAGCAGACCCTCCCATTCGACTGTTGTTTTGAGTGTACACCGACTTACTGGAGCTCCTGGCCGGGCCCCGACAATCTGTGGTGCACTGAGCACTACACGTGCCGGTTGTCCTTTCTGCTGCTGAGCGGGAACGCCAGGCCGTACATTGACAACCTGGAGGTTGGAAAGGATGTTTGGGGACTGAGTACTGGGACTACCTACGTTGTTAGCTGGCGGGACCGAGGTGGTCACGTTCATGGGCACGGTAACGAGTCCGGGCGCCGAGGCGCCGCACGTCTTGATCACCAGCGTGGGCTGCTTGCCGGGGGCGGCCTGGGGCAGCGTCCCATTGGGCGGCAGCGCGACCCTCGTGTTGGGCAGCAGCGTCCCGGTGCCCGCCATCGCCTGCGAGTAGACGATCTTGACGGGGGCGGCGTCGGCGGACTTGGCGTCCGAGATGGAATCGCCGTTGGCCACTGTCGAGTGCTTGGGGGGCCCGACGGTGCCGCCGTTGGATATTGCACTGTTCACGTGGTTCTGGGCCGCGGATGCGGGCGCCGTCGTCGACGACGTCACCAGCTGGTTCTCCAACGAGCCCACGATTGCACTCACGGCCGATTCGTCCACATCCGTACTCAGTGCTTCCTCGAGAAACTTAGCTGACGCCATTTTCCGAGACCCAACTGTAAACTGATGTGCGCATGCGCCCTACATAAACATGATCACGCCAACGGCTGCGCCGTCGACTCTTCACGCCACAAATGCAGAAAGGCATATGAAACAAAAGTCAGAATCGACGCACTTTTAACCACTTTACATGGCCCTCATCTTCGGCTTCTCCGAATTGTTACAAGTTTCGTCGGGGGCGGATTTCACGACAGCTTTTCAGTTTCGTTTACATCGCGGAGTCGATCGCACTCTCGACGTTTTGCTAAGTCATCTGACACGTCATCCTGACCCGCCAAATTTGAAGTTTTGCGCTTCATTTCGCATTTCCAATTCGACAAATTTACATTTCTTTAGAAAGTTTCGATGCCAATTTACATTTAACAAGCTGACATTTTGCGACAACCGTTGATAGCCCCGATTCCTTCCACGCAGTTTTCATATTACGTCATGGGTACAACACACTCATTTCTCATCTTAAATTCTCATTTTCCTTCTAATTCTGGCACGAGAGGCACAACGCAACTTTCTTTACTTCATAGCTCATTTGCTGTTTTTTGTTGCTTGAGTAATATTTCTTAAGAGATTGTTTATTGCAAAATCTCATGACCTACAACAACCTTGCAACACCATACTGCTGTTTTATCACCACAAGTCACAAAACACTGCCAGTCTTGGGTCAGATTCCCGCAGTTTTTTTCAAATTTTAAATGAAATGCTTTAATCACTAAAAATTAAAGAGTATGCCTATTAATTCTTATAATATTGCATTTTGTTAGTATCATCTCCCTTTTGTAGTAATAAAACCTTTATAATTAATTATACGTATTTAGCCGAGAACTATTCCGCACACAATTTTTTAATAACAATCCATCATTTCCAAATAATGGGTAATAGGAATGATAATAGTACCTATTCATTTCAGATTGCAGGATTGGGTGGGTGGTGTGGCTGATGATGATGTGTAGGCAAGGGGTTATTTAATCGATTCCATCGAAAACTATAATGCCAGCAATCAATAAATTAAACTTACACCAAAAAAATAAGTTTTTCGCCGGCCTCATCAGTAAATATCATTTTCCACCCTCTAAATATCCCATGATGTCATGGAATATTTGGAAGGTGCAAAATGATATTTCGAGATGAAATCGTCGAAAAAAGCATATCTAGACTAGATAGTTCCTAATGTATACCACTGGAGGAAGGCCTCTACTGCTCTCCCTTTTTACGTCTTTCTTTTCTTGGACAAAAATAACTATGTTGTTGCATGATTTTTTAGGCACTGATAAATTTAATGAAAATTACAAAATTATCTGTACATAAATAAGTATAGCTTTTCAAAAATTTTCAAATGAATATAATTATTATTAGAACTCACAATAATAGATACTCCTTAGTCCTTACGATTTTACAAAATCAATAATACCCAAAAAAATTGTTGAAACTTGTTGGAAACGCATATATGACAGTATTTAACTACTAAGGCGGAATATGAGAAAAATAGTATTAAAAAAAACGGTAATTAGCAACGACTCATTGTATTAATTTTCCATTCCAAAAAAAAAAACAACGTATTTTTATAAAATATCAGAGTTTTGTTTGGCTCAAAGTAATCTGTTTTTAATTAGCTACAAAATGATTCATTCGGATTCTGTTGGAAGAGAAAATCACTCATAATTATAAATAAAATAATACAATTATTAGGACTTAAACGACGATTTTATTTACAGGTACTAAAACATGACATCGGTAATAAAAAATTAAAAAGCATACAGAATGTAAAAACTAATCAAAACCACTTGAGGAGAGATGTCACCCTTCGATATTAAAATCGACAGAATATTTTAGCAATAGCCCTGTTATAATTTACATCTGAATAAAGCTTGCATAACTGTTACAACAGGTCATTTACAGTATCTAACATGTGATGTTTAATTAATAACTTTTGTAGTGCTTCAAGGTATACAAAGAAACGGTTGATTTCCTATTCCCAAAGGCAACATATCCACTATTTGGCGAGAAATTAACAGCATTTACATGTCCCAACTTGGTCTCAAATGCCGGGAAGTTACTGAAAACAGTCCCAGACCCCACATGGACCAATTTAACGGAATTCGGTATATCAGCAGACGACAAAGCTAAAACCTCCGATGTTGCGTTAAATTTCAAATCCGTCACGCTCGTAGTCAAATTCATAATGGTCTTTCTAGGTTTAGGTACCTTATTAGCTAAAACATCCCCCACCCCGTACAAATTAACAACTCCCTGTGCCGAACCAGCTGCGATAAATTGATTAGAGGGCGAAACCGCCAAAGTGGTCCCTTGCAGACAGCCCTCGTCCGTAAACTTATGCATGACCCGTCTCATGCCCATGTCCCAGACGGTGACTTCGCCACAGTCACTGTGGCCATACAGGAGGTTACCTCGGGGGCCATATGCGAGAGCTGTAACTTCGGAGTTTTGCTTCAGTGTTGCGACTCGTTCCTTCGACGCTGCGCTAAGCAAGTGGACTTCGCCCCACTTGCCTGCAGCTGCGATTATGTCGAAATCGGGCAAAGTGATGAATTTTTTGAAGCGGGTCATGCCAGGGGGCAACGGGATTCTGGTGGATTTGGCCGCCATTAGGTCGTAACTGAGGATGTGGTTCTGTCGCGACCCCAAAATCGCCTCGTTACCGTTGTTGATAAACTTTGCACAAAAAATGGGGAAATGTTGGAATAAAACACTGTGTAACTTGTTGTTTTGGCGTCCATCCACAGCGTAAAGGGTGGCGACGCCGTTGTGCCCCCCTACAAGGGCTACACGTGACGTGGGGTGGAACTCCACAGCGTTGATAATGGGGCCCTCACTGTACGTCTCACAATTCAAATCTTTGACTTTCTTGAACTCCAAGACGCCCCTCGTTAAGCTCGTCCTTGTCCCATTCCTGATAAACCCACAACTGTGCAAAATTTCCTCATCGGAGTCCGAATCCTGGCCCTTGTGTTGTTTATCAAGCGTGGCCCATGAGGGGGTTCCCACAATTGAATTAAACTTGTTTTTAAGCAGAGACGAATACTTGTTGCTTCGATCGTTGATACCCCCTGATGGCAATTTGCGCCCCTGTGCATCCAAAGCGTGCCCCACTTCAATTCCGTCGTCATCTTCGTCATACCAAGCCGGACTCCGTTCCTGGGGCTCACTGTCAGAGGTGTCCTCACCTACCCCCGAATCTATGTTTGAACAAGAGGCTCCCACTTCCCGCTCAGCTTCCTCCAAGCTTTTCAGGAAGCTGGAAGCGCCCCCGAAGAGAATTTTGCTGAGTTGCTCTTCCTCAGCCTGCGCGTCTTCATCGAAGGGTCGGAACTTGTTTTTGGGAGCGTCGATTTCGTACTCAATGTCGTTATTTATGTTGGTGTGACGGCGTTTCCGGGTGTGTTTTGGCATTTTCGAGCCGTTATTTGTTGAATTTTGGAAACTAGAGCAAGCGAGGTATTGATGCAACTGTCAAAACCTTTAAGTGACAGCGCGCGGAAGTGCGGTTGCGCACAATTTCTTGCGGCAGAAATACGATAATGCAGAATGTTGATATCGCCTAAACCAGTGCTTCTCAACCATTCATTTGCGTAACAAGAAACTTTGGGCGCTGGAGAATATAAAGTAATACAAACAGCTATTAGCTGTTTCAAAACTATAAAAACGTCAACGGCGCATTTTCTCTCAAAATTAGTTGTTATAAATTATTTGTGCACATCAAAAAATTAATAATGTCGGTTTACTTTCATAAAAACCACGTTCTAGTGTAAGTTCTTTATATTTGGCTTATGTAACTCGGTCTTTAATCGAGCGTTATTGTTTCTGGTAATTTCTAGTGAGAAATTTGTCAGAATTGACAGTCCACAAATTAGGTTAGCTCTAAAAGTTTTTAAAATCTGTTAATTATTCACTTAAATTAAATCTGTGAAGTTATGAAACTGGTCTAAAGACAGGGTATCAAGACTAACACTTTGTTTTAGTAAAAATTTATATTGCGTTAAAATTTTTTGAATTGGGGTCTTGAGCACAGGCGGGTGAAAAGGAATTATCAAGGGTTAGGTCACGGGTTAGGTAACGGGCAGGTGTAGTAGGTAAAAAAGGGAAAATGTGTGGAAAATTACCAAGAAAAAGTTTTTTACTTTCATCTCCAATGTTTTCTCCGAAACGGCTGGCAAAGTTGCTTGATTTCTGCGTGGCATTTTATAATTGTCTGTGTTACATCAATATTTAGTCTTGCACACTTCTTTGTAGACTTTTGGCTGCTCATTTTTAAAATTTCAATGTGAAATTACAATTTTTCTTACTGCGCTTGTGCCAAGTGTCAAATTTTGACAATGAATTAGTACTGCCAACCGGAACACTTAAAAAAACTAGGCACGGAGTACCAACTTAACAACTTTATAGCTGGTCGTTATCCAAGTGAAAACCCTGTAGCTAATGTAATTTATAGTTTCAATAACAGATCTAATCATTAATAACTATTTTACATTTTTATCAACCTTATTTAAAAAAATAATTTGGTAAAATGCGACGTTGGTGTTTACAGTTTTGAAACAATTTATATTATTAGCTGTTTCAAAACTATAAAAACGCCAACATCGCATTTTACCGAATTATTTTTTTAAATAAGATTGATAAAATTGTAAAATAGTTATTAATGATTAGATCTCTCATTGAAAGTATAAATTACATTAGCTATTATTTTTTTGAAATGCATGAATAATTTATAAGAGCCAATTTTGAGAGAAAATGCGACGTTGGCGTTTTTATAGTTTTGAAACAGCTAATATCTGCTTCAAATTTATAGGAACTCTATTAGCCGTTTCAAAACTATAAAAACGCCAACGTCGCATTTTACCGAATTATTTTTTTTAAATAAGATTGATAAAATTGTAAAATAGTTATTAATAATTAGATCCCTCATTGAAAGTATAAATTATATTAGCTATTATTATTTTGAAGTGCATGGTTAATTTATAACAGCTAATTTTGAGAGAAAATTCGACGTTGGCGTTTTTATAGTTTTGAAACAGACAATAGGTAAGGGTAATTGTTGTAGTTGAAGCAGCAGTTCACAAACAAATAATGTAAATTGAACGATTTTCTGTTATAATGTGAATTGCTATTTTGTTTAGCGTTTTGGTGTTCTCTTATCACACATATTATCTCCTTTAAGTTTCAACTCCAAGACCGTAAACACCCTGTATATACATTGGTGATCAATTGATCATAGTTTGTTGATGTTTTATCCATATTCTTACAGGCATTGGCAACTTAAAAAACAACTTTGTCTTAAATGACGGCACTGAAAACGCTTATTACAGTAGTGAAAGCCGTTTCTCTGTATCTGTAAAGTTGAAATTATGACGTCATAACCGCTTGTCGAGCATTTGGTCCAATACTAAGACCAAATGGTTTTTGTCTTTTAAGTGACACTGACAAAGTTTATCAAAACTTGACAAAATTCCTTAGATGTTTTCGCGAAGTTCAAGACAAAATTTCGAACAGAAATTAGTCAAAAAAGTGGTTATATTTATATTTTTGATTTTGTGAAAAATGTTCAAATATCTGTCACGTTTTTGGTGATAGAGAGGGTTCAGTGATAAGAGGATTCTATGATGAGAGGCGGTTACGACGTCACGATTTGTTTCTTTCGAAGCGATTATCTGGTTTATTTATTTTCATCGCAGGAAATTTTGAAAAGAACCTACTGGTATAGAACGAACGATTTTTTCAATTTCCGTTAAAACATAAAACAGGTAAAATAAGTTGTCAATGCCTTTACACAATTATTGTTGTGCCGTTTAATTTTATTCAATTTGTTTCAAATTCGTTGGCTAGTGCGGTTATTGTGTGCTACTGGAATGGATTTCCAGGGAGAAAAGGAGGAGACAAAACAAGGGTTAGACTACAATACTTTCTTTTTCTTCTTGTGCTAATTTCGTTGTTTTTTATTTCAGTAGGTCCGTTAAAAAGTTGATGCGATAAGACTTGCTACAAGCTATGTAAGTGCATTTTATTTTTTCTTATTTTCTATCGCCAAGTGCGAAAATTTGATTTTTGTTTTGACATACCTAGGCCTGATTTTTCCTTGTCTGTGAAAAGGCTGAAGAAGTCCGGACAATTATTCAAATTATTTGTTTCAAGCCAACGTTTCGGGTTGCATTTGTTCCTTTTTCATGACTTAAAACTTAAAAGACATTCTAGAATAATAATTGATGTCTTTGAGGGGGTGGTAAATGAAAGAAAGTGGTAGTCGTCATGTGTCTTTTTTATTTATTTCTAACTGTAATAAATAAACATTATCTCATGTATTTACAGAAACACATTTACGATCGACACATGCTAATGAAAATGGAAATAATTTATCTGTGATATGTATGAATTAAACATCTATATAAAAACGTCGACATAAAGAGCGTTGCTTATGTGTTACGAACAGGGTGTGATTACACAATAGAAATTTGTCGAAACTTTTTGTAATGGAAACGATTTATTACTTCAATAAGAAACGTGGTCCTAGAAGATGTTGATTGATACAAGCTGAACTGCTGTGCAACACATTGAAAAATTTAATGCCGGGTTTAAAGGCGCTAAATACTAACGTGCTATGCTTCTAAGCATGACTTAAATTCACGCACTTGATTGTCTCGTGCCTTTAAATTAAATTAAGATGATTTGCATGTGTTTGAAATTATAAAATTGTAAATTGTACTTTTTAATAACAATACACACATGCTAACCAAAATAATTTTCACTTGTCGAATGGAATTTAGAAGTAGGTATACTTAATTATTGGTTTCTCCAACAAGATCGTGTTTATAGAAAATACGTTATCATACTTAAACCTAACTATGCTTAAGTTTAAGATTTATATCTAAAATATCCATGCCTGTATACATCCTTGGTACAATATGAATCATTCATTCTATCATTTATTTACAAAGGTTCTTATTTACAAGGTAAATGGCACTGGAAATTTTTATTTATGTAAGTACGATCCTTATAAAAATACAAATACCTAACAAAATAATCACACTTCTTGGAACGTAAAATAGAAAAATATATCGAACGAAATTAGATCGACTTGAGCCGTTTGTCAGAAACCATAAATCAGCGCTACGTTAACTCTTGGATCACAAATTTGACGTGTTTCGGCAGTTAAATATATATTTTTCTTAAGTACACAACATAAACTTCAATAAAGACATACCACAACAGCGTTTTCGTAATTTATAATATTTAGACTTATCCTACACATTTCTGACTAGAATATAGTACATCCCGAAATGGGTAATTGAAGGATTTTCATTTCATTGTAAGTGAATCCGCAAAGTAGGTTAACTACTTTCCAAAAATGGTATTGTACAAAAACCAACCGAAAAATACACTTAATATATAATTATAATACCATGTAAAGTGTGTGAGTCGACACATACAGGAAGCACGTAATTAAGAAACAGGTTCTTAAGTCTAGGTTTAAAAATTATTGAAGTAGCTGTTCGGTATCCAATTTTCCTCGTGAAGGCCCTCCGTCATTGACTTCATTCTACTCAGTTCTCCTACACCTCGTCGAAAAACCGTCATACCGACCAGCTGCCTTGGTCATCTACAACTTGATAGAACGATATGGTTTCATTTGCACAAAATCAGTGTGCGATATCACAATGGGTTCACATTCATGAAAAAAGCTTGAACAACCTTATTTTACCGAGTACATGAGGGAATGTCGAGAAACAAATCAGTCCTTAAATAATACCTGTATTGTGAACATTCAAAATCGGAAAAGAAACATCGAGATGTCCGTCCGAACACAGCGACACAAAACGTCCGCGTTACACTTGGGTGGGTGCCGGCATGTAGCCCAGGTTTTTCCTCTGGAGGAAGAGATGGATTTCGGCAAAGCGGGGCCGATCGGTGGCGTTCCGCTTCCAGCACTCGCCCATCAGGTCGTAGATCTCCCGGGGGCACGCCGCCGGCCGGGGGAGGTACCTCTGGCAGCCGTCGTTTTGGTACCAGTGGTTGCAGTTCTCGACCACTTGCTCGCTGGTCAATTCGGCGTAAGGCTGTTGGGTGCACAACATCAACACTTCCCACAAAGTCACGGCAAATGCCCACACGTCGCTTTTCGTCGTTTGTCGGCCCTTGAAAACATTTTTAAATAATTGCACCTTTGGCTTTAATAAACTCACCAGTAGTAAGCTTTCCCACGACATCCAGCGGATCGGAAGCCGAGCTTTCGTATCACTAATGTAGTAGTCCGATTCGTATCTATCGCAGTACATCGCATGATCGGATATTTTCACCGTGAAAGTTTTGTCTATTACGCAATTCCTGTAATGAAAAACATCTCTTATAATTATTGAGTTCGAGAGAAAATTTAACTGAAACTGTGATTAAAAATGGTCATTAGTGGAGGAAGTGGATCGTTTGCTTCAACTACTTCAAGCTGTCTAGACAAATTTGCAGCAAACGATTAATTTTTAACTAATTGGAAATTGTTTTAACATAATTTGGGTTCATTAAATTGTTAAATCAATCAAAAAAAAGCTAAGT
This sequence comes from Tribolium freemani, assembly GCA_939628115.1. NCBI lineage: Eukaryota > Metazoa > Arthropoda > Insecta > Coleoptera > Tenebrionidae > Tribolium > Tribolium freemani. The sequence continues at coordinate 7,546,627 of OW626785.1, read as the reverse complement.
TAAAACGAGGGTAAGTCGATCAGGTAGCACTTTTGTTATAATCTTTATTTAAAGATTAATTAAAAAATAATTCGAGGATTAATTTACTAGTGATTCTTTAGCTTTTTAATACGCTTGGTTCAGTCATTCGGTTGACGAGTATCTTAAAGCTGTGTTATAAATAGAGACAGGATTTTTAGGAAGTTAGAAACTTTATTTAGGTTGTAAAAAAACAGATTTTAGGAATTAAAATCTGGTAATTAGGATCCATTTTTATTAATTCCTACTGCGGGAAAAATAAAAACATAATTTTTAATGCCATAAATTCCATTACAAAAACAAACAAAACGATATATGTTTTGTAAAATACTTAAAATTCTTTACTGTACAAAGAAAAAGCTACAAAGAAGTAAATTAATTGTTGAACCTAAATATTTTTTTTTGTACAGAGTGAGTGGGTTATTTCTAACTTTTTTTTAATATGCAACCAATAATACTAGAATAATACTGATTCCAGCTGACCAGATCAGTAATCGTTAAAAAATTTCAAAATTAATCCACAGTTACATTGTTCTGAGTATTGTCAAGTTTATCTTGACAGTTAAGCTAAAATTTCATTATGGACTATTATTATTTAAAAGATAAAAAACCAATGTTGATTCAATTAATGTTTTTAAAAATCAAACGGAAGTATCAAGTGGTAAGTGCAATTAGTATTTTTGGTTGCATCTTACGACATGTCAGAAGTAACCCACTATTGATTCACCTTGTATAGTTAGTCACTAACTAATTTGTCCACAACTCAGGGAGCACTTTTTACAAAAATTTACATTTTATTCAAGAGTTCAATAGCTTCAACAACAGCTATTAACTAAAGTTTTGAGTGAGAATGTAAGTCATTTTTAAAGTGGCTTGACTAAAATAATGCTGTGCAAGGCCTCGTGAATCTTCCGAATTAAAAGACAGTGCAACCTTAAAAAATAACTAAATATACAGGGTGATTCACATAACTTTACGACCCTCACGAATTTTAAATGCAACCAGTAATTGTAATTGCAAGTGTAATTGTCATTGATGTCAGGGATGTCCGGATTTCATGCTGACTAAACATAACTAAGTATATCAAGTTATAAATGAATAATGTATAATGGGTCGCATTTAAAGTTCGTCAGGGTTGTAAAGTTATGTGAATCAGCTTGTATAACAGTAAGAAATTGTAAAAATGAAATTATAAGAAAGTGAAACTACGAAAAACTGAAAAATTTTGAAAATGAATATGAAATAAAATATGGTGAAATTAAGCTGAAATACTGAGAAACTTAAAAACTGTGTGGTTTTTACAACAAACTGATATTGAAAGACTGGATGCCTAAAAAACAAAAAATCTTTAGGTGTAAAACTAAAAAACCATTAAATTTAAAAATCAGATGTATTGTTTTTGTACTAAATACTAATAAAAAAAAATTGAAAAAATATCCTATTTTAATTGCTGGTTAGGGAAGTTTCCTAAGATCCCGTCTCTAGTTATAAATAACAATGGTAATTGGTCCCCTTTTTCGTGAAAGTGTTCCTGTTTTTGTCGACACTACCAATTTATGCTATATTGCATTGACATCATCCCATAATTACTTATACGATTGCAGTTGCTTTCACCATACTTTTTAACTAAATTGTAAATAATTAAAATCAATTAAAAGTTTTACTTAATTTGGCAAAAATACACCAAATGTTATTTACAATTTTGGTGGATGCGCCGGGACAATTACTTACTGGAAATTATTTAAATTTTAGGAATATTGGCATTTATTCTCTCTTAATAGAGTCATCATTTTAATGTGTAATTTGTTCAATTATTGTTCTTATAATGCTTAATAAAACGTTTGAAAACTAAAAATGATGTTGCAGATACATTGAAAATTATTTATTTGGCATTAAATACTATTTATTTTGCAAAAGTGAGGACTGGTGAAACTTAGTAAATAATAAGCAAAAGTTTTGCACTTATTAATACTTTTTTGTTATTGTGAAATAAAAAGAGAAAAGGAAAAGTTGAGAAAACTTTTTTTTACGTTTTTCTTTTGTATCAGCCTAACAAATTAAATCAGTAATTTAGTTCATCGAAAAGCAACTTATGTACAGTTGGATGTAAGTAAAATTGAAATTGTAGAAAAAAAACAGGGTTTGTAGTTCAAATTCGAGAACTATTTCCATCAGTGGTATCCCCAGTAATGCTTTTACTGTTAGTAATATAAATATTTGATGTCATTGCAATATGTTTTAATGACAAATAGTGCCAACTGTAATTACCAATTTGGTAAATAATAAATGACAAAATGGGTATATTTATTTAAAAACATCCAATGGCTGACCATACTGGGCTTTTAGCGTAAATAATGTAAAATTTGAACAGTTGTCTTTTTTCCGAACGTGAACGTACTACCCATCGCAGCTGTACAATATCAATTTATGGCTTATAATTAATTCAATTCGTAACCACATAACGATTTGTACGTTACAATATGAGCTTCCATAATAATATTTGTGAAATAATTTTGTGTTCCAGGTTTGCGTAAAAATAAATTCTATCCACATTTCTGTCGTGCTTACCTTGCGGCTAAATCCCTGTGGACCAAGTCTAAGGATTCTAAGTACTTCATTCCGGAAGCAATCTGCGTGGCCATGTATATGAGACAGCCGTAACTGAAAAAAACAAGCAATAAGTTAATTAAGGTGAGAAACCTCCGAAGAGGGTGAAGGTGGAAAAATTGCCGTTCTGCATGGAACCCAGCGTCTTGTAACGCGCCAACTTTCATCGACATTAAATTGAAAACTCTTCAAAAAGCGCGAATTTCCTTTGAAAGTGTCGGAAAGCCGGCGAAAGTTTTTTCCGCTGCACGGAGTTTTTCGGTGCCTAATCAAGTTTTTCGGCTTCGTCGGGTCGTTATTGTGTGCATTTTAATATTCGAAGAATAATTACCTGTCTTGTGGCGGCCGACTATTGCGGATGGAAATTTAAATGAAGTCGTCGTGTAAATTATTCAACAAATAATGGCAGAACGTTGGGAATTATGTTTTATTGCAGATAACAGCGAACGAGTTTATAGGATCACGTTGGTTAATTTCCGCCCGGTTATGTTTAATATTGCATTAGAATGGAGGGATGTGCCATGGCGTGTTATTCGATCTGAGAGAAATTTCGACCCGGTCACAACTCTATAACCATAAAGCATAGACCGCGGAATTATCTAGGTGACATCCGAATGCGAGCACATTAAGACATTTAACCCACATTTCAAACACTTACTATCACCATTAAACGGCCCCTTTGTTTGTTCGAAATCACGATTCGACTTGCTAATGACTCCGGATGCCATTTTTATTAGTTATTAAATTTTAATTATGGTTTAATTGTGGAATAAAGGAAATTATAGGCACCGTCGACTCGAAAACATCAACGACCCTTTGTATACAACCCTCTGGAATAGCAATTTTGTTGTATAATTCACTACATTGATTATTACGATCCCATATGCGATAACAACTCTCTCAGTTAATTAATCTGGATTGAGTTTGGTTAATCGAGGCCTGTGGATGGAAAAGCTGGTAAAGCTTTAATAAATTTTCATGTTTAAATTAGCAAAGACTGGAAAAATACTTACACCCAGGACGGATACAATAATCTCATCAGGATCTCGTTATTATGCCTTCTCATACACTGCTCTGGTGTATAAGGAACAAATAGGACGAATAAAATGCGTATTTTGTGGTTTGATTTATTTACTTCATACATACAGTTTTATTTCAGAATTATAGTATGCCCTTTAATACGGGTTTTAAAATTGCATTCAGTATCCCAAAAAATTATACAACAAAAAACCAAATGGAAAATTTAAAATTAACGTTTTTACATAAAGTAATAAGGAGCTTTGTCTTTCTGTGCGTGGTATTTTTTTTAAAGTATTAATAATCACAAGAGTCAGAAGGCATAAAATGAATGATTTCAGGAGGAGGAATATAACTAGAAAACCCCTTATTTACACACCGAAGTGAATGAAATAGTTGAAGTTGAAGAAGTTACTTTTAAAACTTAACAAATTCATGAGATGAACCCCAGTTTCCTGTGTTTGAACAGTGGCAAACAGTCTGCTTTAATTATTTCAAACAAAACTTTTTTGTGTTTCATACTCATCCAATTAAGATACGATATTAGTCGAAACTGCAAACGTACAGTTGTTTACACAAACGAAATTGAAAACTGTTTGAAGAATGCTACTACGTACCCGGTGCTTAAAAACTGGCGCACCAACTCAATGGTATGTGGTAGAGAAATGCTTACACATAAAAGTAAAAATAGTAAAAAAATTCTTTGTATTAAAGTTATTGATAAATAACGAATTGTAAATAAATGATATGTGGTAACGTTGTATAACAATCGTGATCGCAATAGAATTTGGTCAACAATAAAAATAAATTATTTTTGAAACGGTTTTCTAGGAAATAATTCCCAGATTTGGCACATCTACAAATTGTGATTTTTTAATGAATTTTAATTTTTTTTAAATCAAAAAACTGCTAAAGTCTGTTAGTAAATTTAAAAATAATTATTCATCATTGTGTTAGGGAACGATTACTTAGTGGGAAACATAAAAACATTAAGAAATAATGAAAACTGAAGAAGTTAACAAAATAAGTTTGTAGTTCTAGATTTTTTAAAATATGACTAGGAATTTTTTCAAGATTTTTCACGTAATCTACAAATGCTTCTCAACAACGTACCACTAAGTTGGTGCGCCATTTTTTGAGCACCCTTTATTTGCCCAGTCACACAGTTGTAAAAAAATTGATGTGCAAAGAAAAATATTTTTGTGTCAGAGCAAAAGCTGAAACTACAACAAAGTTAAAATAACATTGTTTGTTGCTGCATAACAAAAGTGGTGCAAATGTCGTTCATTAAAAAAACTGTTTGATTCCATTAAATGCAGCATTTCAAACCTTTGTCGGGAAAAATCTCCCGATTCGTTATTCGATATTAAATTTTCCAAGTACTAGTTATAATAACTTTTCATCCCGCAAGCCAAAGAGCTTGAAAATCCGATCTTTCATCTCCTTTATCATGCAGAAAAATACGTGCGCATGTTGGACAATTAATTCTTTTTCTCTCCCCCGAGACGTCAGAATTTCCCCGATAAGTAAGCAAAAAGCTCGCCGTAATCGCTTGTTTTAAGGTTCATTCGCTAATGGACTTGTCACAGCGATTTATGATGTGCTGGCGTTAATTTATACATTTTTTCCTATTCAAGAAGCGGCAAAGAATACAAAAAATTGTTAATCCGAAAAGAGCCTTCGCGATACATTAAACAGAATGATTAATAAGAAAAGATGAATGACGGTGTTTTGATCGTGCGACGTTTCTCGACAGCGTTATACTTTTCGCAATTTAGGTCGTGCTTCCGGAGGCAGTAACCTTCGGGAAATTTCAGTCTCTGAAACCGATTTAATCGCAGACTTGGCGCACTATCACAAGTTCGACGTCTCTCATCGGTACCAATAAACGAGCTTTGTCGCCACATAAAGCTTATTAGTAATTTCGAATGGCGTTCCGCTGAAACGGATTTATCGAATTAGATGCCTCTTGTGAGCCGAGCTGTGGCCCAAAGAACGAAGTTGTGTTAATTTGTGTATCGCGAATTTGACTGGAAATCAAGCAACGTGCAGATGACATTTGATTTCAGCGCGTAAAGTATTTTTATTCAATGTTGATTGCGATTTTTCTGAAATTATTGAAAAAGTGAACCAACTGAACAACTGACATTAATTTAAATGTTTAATTGAATTTTGTTGTGAGATGGGAATGTTGATTGATCTTGTATTAAATTTTTAATAAGCAAACTTTTCTTTCGCCGGCTGAACTACAAGGTAAAAATTCGTATTGTTACAGACTAATATTTTATCAAATAAGTAAACATAACAAAGTTCTTTGTTACGTTCTATTTTTTCCGTTGGTAAATTTCCGTATCAAAGAGAATCTGTTCTGCATCATGAAGAAAAAAATAAAGTTTCAACAATACATCCCTGAGGTTATTTTAAACGACTTCAAAGAGTCCAATTACACGCGAATTTTTCAAATTCGTTTGGGTAGGTATCCCTTACGCATTTCCCTCCACCTCCATAAATTGTCGCTTGGCCTATTTTTTCGGCCGACGTTTCCCTATTATTTTTTTATCCGAATTATTTCCAGCTAGTGACTCTGATCACCTTTGTTCCTCCCAAGTTGTTCTAATTAAAGACCCTCGTACGAGAATACACCGCTCCTGTTTCATTATAGAAAATGGCATTTATGTTTAGTTCGCAATTAGTACTTAATAACGTTTCAGTAATGAATTCATTTCGGGGTGTGTGTGCTAGTGCGAGCTATGAAGGTTTCGTCCAAGGAATTAAAATTAGTTTACATGACCATCCGACTGTAATGCGACCGAATGAAATTAAATTAAGGGCACGGAATGGAGGATTATGATAATGGGGGTAGTAGAGGGGTATCTCGCGAATGGGACGCGTAAGACGTTAATAATGGGCCCGAGGAATGGATTAGAAGGATACAACGCGGTCTCGTTAAATTAAAAAACTCCGCTAATATGACGTGATCGTCGAATAATTGAGATTTATGTCCAAATAATTTATAGCCAAGGGATGAAAAAGAAATAACTTAATTAAGCACATAATGAAAGTTTCGCGTGCCCCAAGGCCCCAACTCGCCCATCTCCAATCTTTTACTTCGATTACTATAAAACAGTCAGACCCTGACATAATAATGTATTAAACGATTTTACAGAAGCAATAAATAACAGTCTTGAGCCCTTTATTTCTGTTTTACAACACTTTGATTATTACATAACTATTTCTAAATTTACATGTAAAATTGTTTACAAAAAATATTCAACACAACTCTAATTGAGACATTTCTATTTGCTTGTGAGCAATATTTTTAGAGTTAAGCCTAACGTAGATAATAAACATTAACGCTAATAACATAACAATTTGAATGATAAGACTAACTACAAATACTTTATTATCACCGGTTTCTCGCGTGGGTTGTGTTATCAATTTTTCCGACTTGCTTCCGTTCAAACTGTACGTTGCAAATTTATGATTTTCTAAATATTTGAAAAAGTTACTTTGACTAAAGCCTTTCTCGAAATATTGTACGAAATTCGAATTATTAAAATCAGTTAAAATTTTCATTTTCTCCAAACTATCACTTACCGATTTTTGCAAATTTCGAATCATGCCTTTGAACGAAATAGTTTTAAGAGAAGTTTCAAAATTTTGTACAAAGTTTTGAACAGATGGAGAAGTGGTATTTGATTTAGTACAAGCGACACCGCGGACGTTTTCAAGATCGTATGAATAACCTTCGATTACAGTAATTTTGTTGGTTTGCAGGTAATGAACAATTGCGACAAGTTCTTTACAAGATAATGGATTTGAATTGAAAGAAATTAGTCCCAGTTTTGGCAAATGTTGAACTAGTTCTTTTGAATCAAACGCCGTAATTAAATTGTTGTCAAAGTACAGGTTTTGTAAATTTGGTAGAAAGTGTAAGTAATTTAATTGAATTAGTTTATTGTTGGAAATGTTTAAACTTACAAGACTGACTAAACTGTCGAAAAGGCCATACGAAAATTCTTCGATTTGGTTTTGGGACAAATCCAACGTTTGCAAATTTTGTAAATCACGAAATAAATTGGGATTAATTTTGGATACAATATTATGTCTTAAGTTTAATTGATGTAGAGATGTTAGATTACAAAAAACACAACTTTCTAGTTTGGATATGTTGTTATAACTAAAATCAAGAATTTCAGAATTTGGTTCTAAAGTTTTCAGAATTCCGATTTCGTTATGACTTAAATCAAGTCCAATGCTATTCAAACTTCCATTAATATTTTTTATTTTGTTATAGCCAAGGCGAACATTTGTAGCATGAAGCTTTTGACAATTTTGTAAGACAACTATTTGATTATACGATAAAAAAAGATTATCAGTTTGTGGGAAATAAGCAAAGTCTAAGGTGGACAATTGGCAATAAGACAGATTAAATAATTTTATTGATACATTTGACAAATCGTGATCTATTCCATTCAACTCTGTTTTTGATAAGTGTAATTCATTAATGTCCGATAAATCACCAAAAGGAAATTGTTTTAATGGATTTTGCGATACATCAAGATTTGACAGAGTATGCAATTTTTCAAAAGTTCCATTGTCAATAACAGAAATATTGTTCTTATTCAAATATAATTGTTTCAAGTTAGACATACCCATAAAAGCAAAAGTTTCGATTTGTCGAATTTTGTTATTTTTTAAATTCAGGAGCTCCAAACGATGTAAGGAATTAAAAACACCGTTCAGAATTTTTGTCAAGTTATTATCGTTGAGATGCAGTTCTTGCAGAGACACGAGACCGGTGAAAGCTCCTGGTAAGATATTTTCAACATGTTGTCCATTTATAAGTAGTTTGTTTATTGTTGAGAAATGGGCTAGTTCAGATGGATTTATGGTTGTGATATTTGAGCCTGTAATTACTAAATTTTGTTGATGAAATGCGCTTTCGAATGGATAAACAATGCCCTGAATAGAACGTAAATTTGTACAAAGTATTTCTTCTTTTGCGATATCACTTCTCTGATTGTATCCATTGTAGTAGTAATATGCCTTGTCTTTATAAGTAAGTTCTTGATGGCACTCAGTATTAATTTCATTTGTGAAGAATAGAACCAACAACAAGCTTAAAAAATATGGCATTTTTCTAAAAAAAAAGTAATAAAAACTTTTTGTTAAACGTAAACCTACATACCTTTAATATTTTTTTAAGATAACTTTCACGTTACATTTAATCATTGATCAACTTATAATAAATGTGTACACAACAAAATGAACAAGTGATGGATTTACTTCAATTGTACAAAAACCGGAAATACCCACACAATTACCACATTTATCAATCACATGCTTTACGATTAATTTTGACGTGACAAGTGCTATGTAATTGTTTAAACAATTAGTTTCACAGTGATGAGAATAAATTTCTTCAATTTGAAAGTTTACACAATAATATTATAATATGGTAATTGATAATCCTAACTTTTATATTTTGCTAAGAATAATCAATCAAAAATTGTTTTCATTATCTCCTTCTTACGATGGCTTTAAAGGGCCAACTTTTTTTAAACTGCGAGTTTTAAAGTCGCAGTGCAAGATTTAATCTCGCACTGCGAGATTTAAACTCGCACTGCGAGATTTAAACTTGCACTGCGAGATTTAAAGACGCACCTTTAATGGGATTTTTCGATTTCAACCAAATTTGCATCGTTAACACAAAATACACCCCTAGTCTGTGCCCCCAACAATTCAACTCCATATCTGTGACACAAGGACTAGTTTGTGGAAAGATAAAGAACTAAAAACATTGTTTTGCATAATTAATACAAAATTAAATATGTTTATCGGCTATATCGATATGTCTACAAGGAACAAGGAATGGGTGAATAAATAAAAATAATAATAAATCATTAATAATGTTATATTCCATTCTAAACAATAAAATGGTGTTTTATCTAGGTACTGTTTTGTTCATGATAAAATGAAAAATAAGTTTCACATTCATTGTTGTTTTTCTGTTTTTGACGCTTAGGTATATTTGTCACTCATAATAACTCAGAAATTCAATCGAAACTATTATGTATTGAACACAACGATAAACTTCACCATAATCTTCTCGAGCTCTCGAAAATAATCACAGTTAAAATTTACAAATAATCTAACTTTGTCATGCCAAATTATTATTTTGAATGTATAGCTTTGAAGAGCATAAAATAAAAAATTAAGAAAGTATTGTATTTGGAGTTTAAAATCGTTAATAAATTCTTCACTTCCACAAGCAACATAGCCAGTGCATCAAAATGGCCTAGGTATTCAATAATAGGTAGTAAGTATTTCTAGGTAAAGGTAATTCTCGCCTTTTTTCAATTTTTAAATTGCGTATATTTTCTAAATAAAAGGTCAGATTTTTTTAAAATGTTTTTTCAGCATGTCACCATATCCCTGAAATGCAGTACTTTCGGCACAAACTGTATTCATATAAATTATAAAAATTTAAACAAATTATTAGTAGCAAATCGAAATAAATATTCCATAAAAATTCAACTCTTTACGAATTAGTTTACATCGTATTCCGATTTGACAAAGCAAATTTATGCCAAAAAATTTCTTATTTTTTGTTGAAATGAACTGCCCAATCAGATTCTGTTGCAAAATCACCCTTTATCCCTCGTCTTAGAAACTGCCTTTTTTAAGGAATTCCTATCTGACAAAGCAAAACGCTTTTACATAATTATATGAAAAAATGTTTTAATTCTTATGTCAGCTAAACGTCGCATTATAGTGTATTAGTTATAGAAATATATACTGCGTGTCTCACCTAAGGCTTTAGAGCTTATTATATCTCAGTTATTTGTCAACGGATTGTTATGAAATTTGGAATGCACACTGAAAAAACTGTCAAAAGTGTGTGCATTTTAATCTTTACTTTCTGAAATATCTGCATTTTAAATTTCATAAAAATCTGTTGACAAATAAATGAGATATCAGGCTCGACAGTCTGAGATTGAGACAACCTGTACAAATACATCTTTGTATGCAAGCTTTATAATGGCATTTCGATCACATGTGATATATGACAAATTATCTTATTTTATCTTATACCAGTGTACATTATACCATTGTTTTAATTATTTCTTAATTTAATTTTAAGATTATATAGATTATAATGGATTTGCTTATAGAAATAATAATGTTCCCACGCATTTAAATAAAGCAAAATTATTATTAAAATTAAAAAACAAAAACAAAAACAAAGTATTGCGTTATTACTTAATTATTAGTTCATAATATCCGAAGTACGGCGTTCAATATAGAGGCTATTTTAATTGTTGAAAACGGTGACTTTTTAAGTTGTTGTTTATAATTTTCTTATCTAACGTAAAAGTGAAATTTACCGACAATAAATTAAATCGACATCGCTTTAGTTGCTCAAAAAATTTGAATATCCAAATATATTTATTTGTTTCATCAGCAAATTTGTTCAAGTTTATGTGTTGAAAGCAAGTAGACATTAAATGAGGATAGGAATTTACGTTTATTTTAGTGCTATATTTTCATTTCAATGTACTTTCATGTATCAGGGATTTGGGAAAATCCCTCTATAGCATTCTGCTACTACTGCTTCACATTAGATTTTTTATATTATATTTTTAATATTGGGTTATGTTATAAAGTGTAATCAGTTTATAATAGGCTTTGTAAAAATTAGAGAATCTGATTGGACAGATTAATTCAACAAAAAATAGAAGTTTTTGGCATAACTCAATTTGCTTTGTTAGATCAGAATACGATGTAAACTAATGCATTTTTTGCAGTATACCTATTTCGATTTGCTACTAGTATTTTGTTTAATTTTTATAATTTATGCAAATACAGTCTGTGCCGAAAGTACCGCATTTCAGGGATATGCTGACTTGCTGAAAAAATATCGATATAGCCGATAAACATATTTAATTTTGTATTAATTATGCAAAACAATATTTTTAGTCCTTTATCTTTCCACAAACTAGTCCTTGTGTCACAGGTATGGAGTTGAATTGTTGCGGGCACAGACTAGGGGTGTATTTTGTGTTAACGATGCAAATTTGGTTGAAATCGAAAAATCCCATTAAAGGTGCGTCTTTAAATCTCGCAGTGCAAGTTTAAATCTCGCACTGCGTGTTTAAATCTCGCACTGCGAGATTAAATCTTGCACTGCGCGTTTAAAACTCGCAGTGCGAGATTTTAATCTCGCAGTTTACAAAAAGTTGTGATCATGGCCCTTTAAAGCCATCATACCTTCTTGCGTTTTACGTTAAAAAAACATCTTTATTATATTTGTGTTTCACATTTTGTTAGAATTGTAGATGACATTGTCATAAAATTTTGTAGCAACGTCTGTTCCAGGCAAGACAAGCAGGAAAGACGTGATATTGTGAATACCAGCTTTTTTATTTCGCGTTTAGCTTAGATTCTATTCGGTAGAGGAGTGCACCAGTATTGTTGGTTGCCTACGTGGGAGATTGATGCGCTCTGTTTTGGATTTATGGCTCTTTTGTGGCCGATGAGGCGTAGCTTTTTTGTCGTCATTAAACAAGAGAAGACAATCGCTTATGTAATGACAACACGTTTATTCTTCCGCAAGTTGTAAACTCGGGAAGATCCATAAAAAATAACTTGTAGGTATTTTAGTGTGTGGCTATATTTCGCCGTTATGGAACGGTCTTTATTACTGTACGCAGTTTATTCGGTGGTCGTTGAGCGCGGTATGAAAACCACCCCGAGCACAATACGGAATTTTTATGAACGGGATAAAATCCCGGTCTAAAATCGCATAATAGAATTTTTGTCTGGTGTGCTCTCACAATATGGGATTTTTTCATACATATTTGGAATGCTGCGTGCACTTTTTATTTAGGGAACAAAACCGTTCCCCGTCCGGTTGTCATCCGCAACGATATTTCGCGTCGGGTTCGATTTAATTGACATTTGAGTTTCGATTCGGTACGAAATTAATTCCAAACATTCAAACATCGGTGGAGTGATTCATGTAGTGTTGAAAAAATAATTTGACAATTTGGCCGGGTATTGGTGTTTATCCGCGCCATACGTCATTACCAAATGGGCAAATAATCAGCCATGGATGCGTTTAATTAACGGTGGTCGTTTGTCCAAACAACGCCAGCTGGGAAATTATAAATCGAACGAGAATTGCAAAGTGGCATAAATAATGCGAAACAATCATTTTTGCGAGAGGAGAGCAAGCAAAAGAACAATAAGTGCTCGAGGGAGCACCTGCTAGAAAACAAACACAATTTATAGAGAGGATCTTGGCGGACTGAGACGAGGGAAAATAGTGAACATTCAAAAAATAACAGTAAATATTGGAACAGGAACGGAGTTGCTTCTCGAATAGTTGGCTCCGCATGTCCGACCAACCTCCCTCTAACAAACTATATTTACATTAAATATTTCGCTGAATATTTGGCCGATCGTAAAGCAGCAAGTTCAGCAGGTTGCCATTATTATTCATGCAAACTTGATTAACTCCGTATGAGACGGGGGAATCGTTTTAATGCATTGAAAATCATGCAAATAGCACTATAATAAACAAAAAATTACACATTAACTACCACAAAAATTACGATCCATTCACCAGTCGTTTAATCACTCAATTAGTTTTCACAGTTTTTTTTTTGAAATTCTTTTCAAGGATCGTTAATGTTTTAAGATGGCTTCATCGGGATTTTCTTCAAGAAGGCCCTAAATTATGCGGCAATTAAGGCCCCAATATTCGTAATACGTTAATCAGCGAAGTAGATAAAAGTTGTGTTAATGGGAAGATTAATTCTGGTGCTCGGTCGACCGGTAATAATTCAGTCGGGCAAAAGCGAGCAGACGAAACTTGGGAGGAAACGTGTTGATGCCGATGTTGCGCCCTGTTCTCAACTAATTTTTATTCTAAAATTCGAAACTTCGACCATTTAGCAAACTTGTACAAAAGTAAAAGCACACCACTTGCATTTCCCCGAGACAGGTAAACCTGGAGGAAACTGGCAGAAAACAAAGTATACAACCTACAATATGTGCCTGAACACAGGCCTAAACCTAAAACTTTTCAAACAATTTTAAGAACAACCATTTCCATTAATAAACCATTTTTTAGTAGGGTAGGTACGAGAAATGTTAATGGTAGTAGTTGGAATATGAATAGATATTTCTGTTTTAAGCTAAAGCTATTCAAGAAAACCATTCCACCTAAAAATGAAGCTGATCGGTTTCTGCATTGTAAATAACAAGTGTTCAATAATTGTTCTGGTCAGATCGCCTACGTGTGGCAATTGTCACAAAAAACGTATGTCTCGGAAACAGCTGTCAGTGCTCCGCTTTTTAACCTCTTGCATACTTTTCGAGTTTCTGTGTCTTCCTCTAAATTAAAATCAACTTGCAAGTGTTTTCGCTGTGTTTTTTGCCCCACGTGCGTTTTTTTTTGTTGGCGACTTTGTTTTCGCCCGGCTTGGACCAGCTCTTCTTTTCTGGGCTTTTCACGTGAACTCCGCAATGGTTTTTACCTTGGAACAAAAACAATTTATGGTGGAAGCCTATTTAAGAAATGGCACGAAAGTTGGTGGGGTGTGGACTTATTCAAATCAAGCAGCTCTCAATGATTATCGGGAGCAATTCCCCGATGAAGTTGTGGACGGCAAAAATGTGTAAACAAAATGTGTGCAATTCTGTAAGAAAAAGGGTTTCAAAGTGCATTGAAGTAGGAGGTAGACATGTTCAACATAATAAAACAACATAATAATAATACCAGTGTTCGTTTATTTTGAGTTTTAAAACAAGCACGAAAGGGGGTTAGGTGCAGGCTACATACGAAAAGGCGGCCAAAAATTCACACGTTCAACTGAGATAACGCTTGCAGAGTAAATTCTTGAACGTCTCCATACAGTTATCATGATTTGCAATGTGATTTTTATCAAAAACTCCTAAATGCAAAAATAAGACAACATTTACACAGTTGATAGCAAACCATATGAACTTATCACGCAACCTACGTTCATGCTAGAAAGAAAAAACCACAGCAAACCACGACCAGAACAATTATTGAACACTTGTTATATTATCTTTTTAAATGAATGTATAATTGTGAGAAAAGCCGGATTACGTTGTTTAGTTTAACTATAGACAAATGTTTCCCTAAAGTATAGTAATCATTTAATAATGGGACCCACAACTTAGTTTATTGAACGTTAAGTCACCCCAATCCCAAATTTGAATAGGAGTACTATACTGTGCGATTAAGGAAATCTGGGTTAGCGTATGTTGTTATAATTTTGAATTATGCGTCTGGGATCCAGTTAAATTAATTCAAGCTGAAAATTTAGGTAGGTAACAATCAATTTAGAGCTACACTTGTTACAGTGAATGGTAAGAGCACAGGTCGTTGTCTCGTCGGGCGTTTTATTATCTCACGAAATTGGAATATTGGCTCGTTTTGATAGGGTTATGTCGTTCCTGCGTTCGAAATTAATGCCGCCAACATACACGCAACAAATAAACTGTCGGCTCGAACAATAAGCTCTTAAATCGTGCCCATTACGGCGTAATGCCCATTCTAGCACCTAGCAACATTACTAAACAATCAGTTGAATATTAAACACGGAACGGATGAATGGCAAGGATCATGAATGCAAAACGCTTTGTTCGAAGCTTTAAAGCTTCAACCTAGAGAGAGACGTGTGGAACGCTTCCTCTGAAATTACTCAGACTGTTCCGGTTTTCAGTCGATAATCGTTCGACGATCCCACTTCTGATTCGCACAACAGAAGATGGTGAAGCATACAATCGAAGCTTTTTCCGAACGGAAGAATGAGAAAAGCTCGAAAAGGTCACTTATACGCGTCATTAGCACTTTACGAACATGCAGGGGAAATAGGGGAAACTTAATCCGATCCGAGTTGAATGGGCTAATATTTCAATTAGTGAAGGACAACATGCACATACATATAACAAAATAGCTACAACTCATTGTTAGCGATTGCCTTAGAGTAGGGTTGTAAAGGTATAGAAAAAAACTTTTCTATGTAGGGAGTCCATTATTCAAAGTGCAAGTTCGTTTATTGGAAATGCAAGGGGAGAAAATTAAGTCTTCTTGCACTATTCAATTGAAACGGTTTATTTATCGAAATACGTTTCGAGAACAACTGTTCTCATCCTCAGTCTAAAATTTTTTACTTTTACATTTTCGTGAAGTTAACAATTAAAAAGGTGTTTAGAGGATGAGAACAGTTGTTCTCGAAACATGTTTCGATAAATAAACCGTTTCAATGGAAAGAAAACTTAATTTTCTCCCCTTTCATTTCATAGAAAAAAACGTTGCAATTTTCACTTTTTTCAATTTTTAAACGCCGTTTACGGCCAAACTAATAGAGCTAAGAGAAAACGCTTTTTCCCATCGTAAAGAGCACATCAAATTCTATCAGATAGGATGGGTTTTAATTAATATTGGGACACTTTCAAAATCGGCCAATTTAAGGGTAACAAATTTTTATTTTTAATTTATTCTTCGGCACTGTCACAATTTACGGTTTTTCTCCTGTGTAAGGAAGTTTTGACAACTGTCAATACGAAACGTCAGATTATTTTTATCAGATTTAAAGCAATTTTAAGCCTTGTTGAGTCTAATTCGAAGAATAAAATATTGTATCCAACTCGTTTTTGTGTAAAACTCGTTTAATAAATAATTATTATTTTCTCAATTACGTCAAAACTTTTTGGAAATGAGGAACTATTTTGGTCTAAGCGTATGTAAAATGATCCAGAGAATCGATTGTAAATCTCGTAAAAAGCTGGTATAAAACGCAAAATGAGCCGCAGAATTCACTGGAACAAACCGTTTTGCTTAGTTTTTGAGTTATGAATTTTTAATGAATAACTTGGCGCATTCACCATTTTTAGTGTAAAATTTTAAATGCCTCTGTATCCAGAACTGTTGCCCGGAGCGGCTCCGGGTTTTGTCGAGAAAATAGTTAATTTTAAGCGCTATCTGATGCTTTTTTGATTGTTGCTCTAAGTCTTATAGTTTCTGAGGAAAACGCAAAAAAAGGGTTACAGTTTTCACTTTTTTTTAATATTTAAACGCCGATTACGGCAAAACTATTAGAGTTAACGAAAAACGATAAAATCCATTAGAACCGGAATAAAAAGCTCTAAAAAGTGGCATACGTTTCAAAGCGATATCTTGAAAGAAAAATTTCACTTTTTAAACGTCGATTATGGCGAAACTAAAAGAGCTAGGAGAAAACGCTTTTTTCCATCTTAAAGAGCACATCAAAATCTATCAAATAGGATGGGTCTTAATTGATTTTGAGGTTTTTTCAAAATTGTGTGTTAACAAATTTTTCAATTTTTTTATTTTTTCGATTACGTCAAAACTGTTCGGAAATGTGGAACTATTTTGGTCTAGGCGTAGGTATGTAAAATGATCCGGGTAATCGATAGGCGTCGAGAAAATCGCCAAATTCCCAATAGTTTCTTAGTTAGGAATTTTGTAAAATTTTACCTATTTTTCCTTTTATTTGCAATTTTCTCTAAAACTACACTCCGCACAAAAATTATCGCAACACCCGTAGTTTTCTTAAATGATTTAGAAACAAATAATTATTTTATATTTTTATGAAATGTAACAAGAGATAAAGTAAAACGCAAAAAAAGTTCGCAACAAAAATAAGAAACAACAACAAAAATTAATTTTTAACATTTTTCAGAAATTAAACCTTAACATTAATACCGCGTATTACCACCTCTAGCCTGAATAACAGCCTCCAATTTTCTTGGCATGCTTGCTATGAGGTTAGTAACGTAATTTTGAGGCAAATTCTCCCACTCTTGCATAAGGGCATTCTCTAGTTCTTCAAGAGACCGCAATGCATTTTGTTGCCCTAGCAACCCTCGTTGAAGGTGGTCCCATACATGTTCGATTGGATTCAGGTCAGGACTTTTCGCAGGCCACGGCAATGTTCTTAAATTGACCTCTTCCATGTATTGTTGCACAATTCCAGCAACGTGAGGTCGGGCATTATCTTGCATAAACAAGAAATTATCCCCGACAAAGGGGCCATATGGCACTACATGATGTTCCAGTATATCCTCAATATATCGGGCAGCTGTTAATCGAGCACCACGTAGAGACACCAACTCTGTGTGCCCTCCGACAGAGATTCCTCCCCAAACCATAACTGAACCTCCACCGAAAGAAACTTGTGGGCGAAAGTTACACTGCGAATAGCATTCCCCGGAGCGTCTGTACACTGGTACTCGTCGATCAGAAGTATGTAAACAAAATCGAGATTCATCCGAAAACATTACATTGCTCCAATCATTCAAATCCCAATGGGCATATTCTCGAGCAAACTGTAATCTAGCGACCCGATGTTCCCTGTTAAGAAGAGGACCCTTTGCAGCGACCCGTGCCCTCAAATCATCTTCTCGTAGACGGTTACGAACTGTTTGTATAGAAATTTGTACATTTCTAGCTGCTAAAAGTTCGTTTTGCAGCATTCGAGCAGTGCAATGTCGAATTCGAAGTGCTGTGAGACGCAAAAAACGGTCGTCTCTTTGACTAGTTATTTTTTTTCTTCCTTGTCCTGCCCGTCTTTTGTGTTCCCCAGTCTCTCTAAAACGTGCTGCGATCCTACTTATGGTCGAAGGATGTACCCCTAGAGTTTGAGCCACATAACGCATACTACGGCCATCTTCCAACAACATGACGGCTCTTACAGATTCTTCTGGAGAGAGATGTAAAGAAGCTCTTTCCCCAATGTTCATCTTGATTATTTTTGCTGTTTAGATCACTATTAGGCGAACAAAACTTACAAAACAAGAGATAACTTACTGTGTTAAACAACATTGACTATCAAAATTTTCAGAAAAAGACCCAAAAAACTTAAACTATACGCTTATTTTTTGCATATATACAATAGAATTGCTTAAAAGATTTAATAGAATGAGAATTGCTGACAAGGGATGTCATTCATTTGAATAAAATGAGAAAATTTAGGTGTTGCGATAATTTTTGTGCGGAGTGTATTAGTCGGAGAACAATAATCTTTTTTGAAAATGATAGATAATTAAAAACTCGAAAAGGTTGTAAACAAAAGTCCGTAAATCTTTGCTAAAGCGACGAATTTTAAAAAATATTTTTTTTTATTTTTAAAGGTAAGTCAAATAAGCACTAAAATTTTAGGTAAAAATACTACTATTTTAGGTCGCGATTTTGATAGTGTATTAATGTTTTATTACTTATCAGATGTACTTGTATAAGCCACATAATTTAGTTACAAAAATCCCAATAAAGGGAATACTTTTTTGATGTTTTAATTATGGCGCGTAATTTTTGCCGGGCTCTATAATTTGGCTTACCGATACTGCTAGATTAAATTAAGAGCATTCAGAAATTTCAATGAAATGTGAATATTTCGTGTTCAAAAACACAAAACATCGTTAATAGGATTGGCGGTGATGTGGTTTAGTAAATGTAAAAAATTATCCATGCGGTTGATCACACTGGTACACTAATTACGGAACATTAGTCTAATTATCGGTTTCATCGGGGATTTGAGTTCCGCATAGTCAGCTGCTTTGTGACGTTAATTGGTGTTTCAGTACATCTGCATCGCTAGATCCGGTTAAGAATTTGGCCAGTGCCAAATGTAGTGCATTCAACGGTTTTCAAACAGCCGACCGTTCAACTCTCACAAACACACATCAAAGTGCGTCAGCCCGTCCTTAGTTAGGTACATAGCCCGGAATCAATTGCGAACATGCGTGGCTAATTCCTCTCGCAATTGGAACCAAACAAATCAATGCGGGCGCAAATTTTACCTTATAGTTGGTCCAACTTGGTTGCCGTCCTCGCTGACGGCCCTCTGCGCCAGGAATCGGGGCAAGTCCCCCGGGTCCGAGTGCTCCAGAAGGGCACACATGGGCTCGTCCTGGCTACACAGGCCTACCACGCGGGCCAGATTGGGGTCTCTGAGGCCCGCTAGCCAGCTGGTCTCCCTCAGGAACTCGTGCCTGGAACATCACCCGAATAAAGACAATAAGAGGATTCATGCATGTAACGAGGGGATGTTGGCCGTCTCTTTGATTCGATTTGCGGATGTGAATCATAATGGAAGTCAATACGTGATGTCGGATCCGAATGCTGAACAGGTCAAATAATCTGGGGTGCGAAATTTAAGAAATATGTCCCTGAGGATTTTTCACAAATACAGAGGATCTGGATTTCGAAATACCGCAATTATTGTAATTAATCCATTGTGCAAAACTAGAATTCATCAAGTTAATGACAGTGCAATGAAGTGATGGATCGGGATGATTTGTTGTCAGATTAATCACTCTGATTAAAACTTTACTATATTTATTTGTTTATGCGTGATATTGTTGGATAGTCCCATACATACTCGTATATCAAAAAATTAAAATTTGGTGAAATTGGAGCTAAATCTAGTGCTTTATTTGTCATTGTCAGTCCAGTGGTGTTAAAATATTTACTTTATTTTTTCTTTTTTTAGTGGTAGTATAACATTTTTTCAAACGATTATTTTGGTTAAACACACAATACTTTCGAAATAACTGCGTTTCATTTTACTGAAAAATTTAATATGCTGTGTTCATACAGGGTGATTCACATACGACCCTGACAAACTTTAAATGCAACCCATTATACATTATTCATTTCTAACTTGATATCCTTAGTTATGTTTAATTATCATGAAATCCGAGCACTCCTGACATCAGTGACAATTCTTTTTCAAACATTTTTGTTAATCAAAATGTGTCCTAATGACGAAAGGGTCGACATGATATTGATTTATGGTGTCAGAAGAATGCAGTAAGTAGCAGCCGAAAATTTGTACCGGTGCTTGTATCTGAATCCTAGCATTCGACAAACTAAAATAAAATCGTTTTTGACGTTTTACCTATAAGTTAATGCTTTTAACATTTTTCTAAATGTCATAGTATTTTTTAGGCTAAATTCATTCAACATTTTTATTTTAAATTGGGACCCATATTTTTCTCTTCACAATCTGAAAGATTTTAGCTATTATAGTGCAAACATGTGCAATTTGTTTTTTACTAGAAATTCTATTTTAAAAAAATTAATAAAGTTGGAAAAAATTTAATAATAGTTAATAGAGTCTGTCAGCTGGTTTAAGCACACACCTGGGCGGAGCCTAATTGCGCACAAATGTAAGGGGACGCGGAGCAGTGGCGTATTTTTAATTTTTTTTTTCAAATTTATTAATTTTTTTAAACAATATTTTTTGTTAAAAAAATAATATCTTTTAAATTAGGAAAAGGAAAATATACTTTCAAACTTAAAATAAGAAAGTTAAATACAGGGTGTTTACGGTCTACGAGTCGAAACTTTAACTGGTAATAGAATAGTGCAGAAATAGTGTAACCGAAAAAGAAAACTCGGGAAATTGTTATTTATATCAATGTTATTTAATTTTTAAATATATGCCCAAAGTTTGATGGTCACTGGAATTATTTTGGTGTACTTTTATAAGGAAACAAAAGTTCATTGTTGTATCAAATAAGCAGATTGTTTCCATGGAAATGAAAAAAAAAAGCTTGTCGCTCGTTACTAAGACGCGTCCGACTTTGCCTTCAATGCATCCATTGCTCCAGCCAACTTCGAACATTTACTTTGACAGCAGTTCCCAAACAAATTGTGTAAAATAAATGTTTTTCCTTTACAACGTAAATTTTCGTTTTACTGCATTACTGTTCTTATATCGTACAAATCATTTTCTTAAAGTTTCAACTCCAAGACCGTAAACACCCTGTATATATAGCCAAAAATATACTATCACATTTAGAAAAATCATAAAAGCATCAGCTTATACTAAGAGACATTTGATTTTTTTAAATTTTTTGAAATCGGGCCAAAAATAAAAATTCAACAGCGCCTTCTGTTTTTTAAAATCACCCTGTATAAGTGCAACATTTATCTAAATTAAACACAAAAATACGTTAGATTTTAACATTTTATTAGATTATTATACCAACTTTCTCGACGTTAAGTTTAACCTCGAGTTTAGCTATACAGAGAGGTGCTGAATGTGGAATCTTTGAAACTTTTTAGTTTTTGTTTAGAAGAAAATAAGTCACACATTCCCAAGTTTATTTCTTGATAAAATTTATTAGGTAAGATACCTACAGCTTATTACGAAAAAATTATTTTACATAAAAGCTGTAACTATTCAAAAAAATAAAAATAAAAATCATAAAATTATGAAAATAAGCAGAAGGTGGCGTTGATATTGTTAATTTTATGCCATAGATAATTTAGATGTTTAGTCAATTGTTTTTTTTTTGTTAAATACAATTTTATTGAGGGGCAATCACTATTTTTTTCCAACACTTCATGTTTACTCAAAATTAATCGCAAAAAATTTCAACTAATAAGTATTTTATTGTTACTTGTAGTTAAATAAAAATTCTAAAGTTTAAAGTAAATAAAAATGCATTACTAAAAAAATATTTTATATAAGAAATAAGGGGGCTATTTAACAACACTACAGCCATATTATGACTTCATGATTTAAAAATACAACTTTACAACTCAATGAAAGAAGTGAGAAACTAGAGCATTAATTTAAATCAAAAACAAGATAAGAATTTTTTAATATACCCTTAAAATGTTAATGTATATACATGGAAAAACAAAAAGAGATAACAGGTTTCGGTTTTCATCAATATTATTTTCGTAAGTAATATGAGGAATATCACAAAAGGTATTTAATCTAATTTTTCGAAGTATTATACATATTATTGTAACAAATAATGACCAAGGGCCCGATCGAGCTTAAACCTGGGGGCCCACCGGGAAAATTCTAGGTTTCCCGGCGGCACAATCCGACACTGCTACTAGTGGTCGTTAGGTCAAGTCACAGGCTGTAGATGCGACCTGAAAATTCTGACACGTGGGTGTTGGCATTACCACCATACGCATATCTATTTATTTTTAGACAAATGGAAGTTGAATTGCGCCTAAATTGACCAAAACAAAAACGCCAGAGACTGCAGTAAATCCTGATAATATAATAAGAGTTATGGATGCTGTGGACAATAACTCACATATCAGCTAGAGACAGCTAGCCAGTCGTCGGTTTACCGGATTTTAAAATTACCATGTCGAATTGGTCCAAGCGTTAAAGGAAGCTGGTTATGAAAGCGAGTTCTTTGTTGTTACTTTATGAAGGATAAAACGGACCAAGAACCTGATTTTTTAAGGTTTGTCAGGGATTTCCAAATTTCAAACATGTTGTAATTATTAATATTTTTGAATCAAGTTACAATTGAGAAATGTATTACTAGTTGCATTTAAAATACGTCAGGGTCGTAAAGTTTTTGAATCACCCTGTATTATAATTATAAATATAAATAAAATGTCTGAAATTTTTTTTACCGTTTGGTGTCGCCACAGCCCCTCCACAGACTTTTGACGATGACTAACTGTTTCTTGTGGAACGAAGAGCCTCCATTGAAGTCTGGAAGTCCTTCGGCTTCGCACAAATGCACCTGTCATACAAAACGAATCAATTAGTGTTTCCTGCGCATAAAAGGAGCAAGTGTTGAAGGTTAACAGACGTCGCGCCGTCACGCCATTGTGTTCCTCCAAGCAATAAAGAACATAAAAGCAACAAACTGCACCGGCTGATTGCATCCGCAGCCGTCTAGTCCTCGAACGAATCGTATTTTCCCCGATATAATAATATATTATATAAAATGGGGTACTGTTGGGATTATTGGTTTTCGATTAGAACTGTTGGAAGATATATATATATATATATATATATATATATATATATATATGTTTGCGTGGAGATTTCTTTTCTATCAATTAAGAGATGAAAGCTTCGATACATTAAAAACGTAAACAAGCCACTCGTGCTCAACGTCCCGAAATATGCACCCCTTTGTGTTTAAATCTTCGCTCATCCATAACACAACACCGGAAGTTTGATTAAGGTGATTACATATTATAGAAGTGGAAGCAGAGTCGACAATGATTTATGTGGAATGCCCAAAGGACCGTGGGAGGAAAGTAATTGGCAGATAGTGCAAAGTTGTTTACCGATACAAAGGAGGATAAACAATATATGCTTTCCCTTTTAAGTCGGCTGAAAGACAGTCGGGCCCATATTGGTTTTCCTGGGACCCACCCGAGGGCCCAATAAGGGAGGACATCGACGTCTTCCTGCTGCTTTCGCGTCAATATTGACAAAGGAACGTTCGATTCGAGACTTTTACGCAGAGGACAAATCGCCAATAACGCGTGCGGCCAAAATTAAAATGCTGGAATTGCCACACATAAAAATGCAAGCAACCACACCTGCCCCCAACGTTGTAAAAACTGTTTATTGTGTTCGATTCATTATCCTAGCATTAAAACTGAACAGTAAACTTCCACCTAGAACGTATAATTTGTTTTAATGTCCCGGAGTGTGCACGAACGGCTGTAAAAATCCAGCTTGAAGGAAGTAAAATTGGTTTATAAGGTCTCGGCTGCAACTTCGGAAGGACGACCTGAAATTATTACCTTGCAAGAAACTGCAAGAGAGCAGATGCATGGATGTTTCAGGATAATATCGAGGTTATAAGTCTGATGTATGCATGCATATAAAGGAACAAAGTTGTCTCGGAGAGATATTAGAAGTGACTCAGCCGGAAATGTCAAACAGAATATGCTATAGACGCCGTAACACAAATAAAGTATGAAAGGAAGCAATAAAGTGTAAAATCAACTCCAAAAATAGAAAAAAAGCTACAAGAGTGTGCATGAGTTCAAGTTTTCATCAAAGACGGATCACATCTCGCAGTAAAGCAACTTTTTGTAATAAACATAACAAAAATTAAAAAGTCCCCATTTCTTTGCAACGTTGTAGTTAAGTCATTAACGTAATTACAATTATAGTATTTCCAGCCAATAATTAAGTGAAAAACAAGTTACTAACGTTCCGCGATTAAAGTAGTACCGGACCAAATTTTAGTTTTTCCTTGAAAACGTTTTACTTTTCGTTTTGATGAATCAGGATGTTTAGGATTTAGCCCCTATTGATAATCAAAAAGGAATATTTGCATTTACCTGAGGAAAATTGTAAAAATTCTTTAAAATCTTCGTCTTGTGAATGTCTTCAAAAGACCAAAAATAAATCCACTATGAACAATAAATATTTACTAGAACACAAACGAAGAACGATTATTAACACTTTACAAACGTCGTTAAACAAAATTAATCCTAAATCTTTAGCACAACACGTTTTGAATTCGAATTTGACAGGACCACAAAACATGACAGGTGCAAAATCGGCGGAGGATTGCAAGCGCGGGAATCCTACCAACCTAACAGTACGCACTAAACACCCCGCTAATACGTATATCTTAATGATTTTAGTGTTTCCAGATTATTTAAAAAAGTCCAATTTCTCGCTGAAAATTGTATACATGAAAAATTATTGAATTAATAACTGAATTGTTATTCTCCAATTGTATTTTAATTGTGATTCGAATATTCGATTCGTTTCCAGTACGTTTGATATTCTCAATCTATGAAAAATTTAAATCCAAAGAGGTAGCTCAAAACGATTGATTCTGAGTACCTATCTGAATCTGCTACCATCCGAGAACTTTCTTTAGTTCTTTGTTTTGAGGAAGTGGAAAGCAAATATCTTAAATGACGAAAAAAATAATATCATTAAAAATAAACTGGAAGACAACTCTTATTTTTATTAATTAACAACAATTATCCTTTCAGCGGTTTTTTCCGATTTACGGACATAGCTTACTCTGAAGTAGGAAAATTTGCATAGAGGTTCAAGTTTTAGAACTATAATATGAGTTTTGTGGAATAGAAATCATAAATTATGTTTTTTCTACTTTTGTTTCGTACTGAGGTCATTACGATACGCCATTTGGGTTTCGTAATATCCAACGGAGTGCTATAATAATTACACTAAAAACCAGGGTAATTTAGTTGGAAAATGATGGCAATCTAGTTTTTTGACAATTATCTGAGAGAACTGTCAGTGTCAATCGGCACCTGTTTCAAGTGATAATTTAATCAAATGAATCAAATTCGGACCTTTAGAGGCTTTTCTACCATCCCTGATACGTAGTCCCTTCGAACACCTTTCGAGTAGTGTACAAACATGACTTCAATAGCCAGTGCAAGTAAGTAATTTGAGATTCCATTCTCCTTAGGCCAATTTTCAAATTCCGCGTATTTGCCACAAAAGCCCGTATTCGTTGAGGGGTAGATACATTGGACACTTTCAGAATACACTTTACGAATAAACTAATGGCGATCCACATTATTAATTTAATTTCATGATCCACGCAAATGCTTTCAACTGCCACAAAATTCCCTAAATTTCGAAATTGACTTTTTTTGTTAAAAAAGGTGCAAAGTAGAAAAAATAGTGTATGATATCTCGTTTATAAGGCATTTTGTCGCACTTACTCCATTATGACACTCCTCGCTGCGCTCGTCGTGCCCCAATTCCGTGCGTCCGACAAAATGCGTCTTATAAAACTCGTATCATAATATACTATTATTGTAAAAACAACTCGGTAACATAATGTTTTATGTCTTGTCCCAAGTTCCCACCTGATAGAATCCAAAAATTAATAATTAAAATCATTATTGACTGTTGGAAGTTAAATAAAAAAAACGAGTGCATCTTTTCAAAGGCTGCCACATTGAAATTTTATTGAAAA
Organism: Tribolium freemani; assembly: GCA_939628115.1. Taxonomy (NCBI): domain Eukaryota; kingdom Metazoa; phylum Arthropoda; class Insecta; order Coleoptera; family Tenebrionidae; genus Tribolium; species Tribolium freemani. Next base: position 7,520,215 of record OW626785.1, on the reverse strand, counting down.
TACAACGCAGCTCCAAGTTAAAAAAAAAAAAGTTCCGCATTGGCCGTAAGGTAAATGAAATTACTTTGGTGTAGTTTTGTCCGGAGAGAAATGACATGAAATTATTATGCAGAGAGCTGTTCCTGCTGCATAAGAGCATTCCCGAACTAATCCTGTCGATAAAAGCGAGTTTTTTACGATTGCATTACATAACTAAATTTATACAGTTCTGGCCCGGATTGTATAAGAAATATAGTTTTATATTTCCTGAGTTCCGGGGCGCCAGCGGTCCGGGTTTATGCCGGAAAATCCAATGTATGGAGTTTTCGGACCCGCCCATGTAATAACACTGAATGGAATAACTATTACATTAAAGTTACATCTTTGCATATTGCACACGGCATTGCTATTGGCGATTATGTTCCAAGCGAAGTTGGTCCTTATCGATGTTCGGCATTAATCTGCATTTTGACTATTTCCTTCGATTTTCTGTATAAATCGCGCTTTTATTCGAGAATGGGGCACTCGAAAGTATCGCTGCCATTTGTAAATGTTTAATTACAGTTTAACGGGCAAAATAAATCGCAACGACAAAAACTCACGTGTTCATTTACATGAACGGGTTTAATTAGAGCAGGCTGTTTCCAGTCGACCGAATTCGAAGAAATTTGATCTGCGCCATCGAATGATAATCCGTTTCGTGGTTTTTTCGCGGTAAATGGAATTTTAGATTAAATTTAATTTCTTTTATGTCGTCTTTGTGCTTTCGAAACGTTGCTTTTGTTCTCCTCGAGGGATCCAATTAAAATAAATATTTAATTTTGCTTACCATTCCAAAGTCGCCCTCTCCTAGCTTCTCGAGGAGGCGTAGTCTATGTCTCGGAAAGTCTAGAAGGTGAGCCACCCCTTCTAGCGGTGGTCCTTCGGGTAGTTTAATGGGGGTGAACCGGCCCGGAGTGAAATGTTGCTCGCGCCTTTCACCCTGTAATAAAATACATAATTTATTTTACGACTTTGTTGCTGTTTTCCAAATTACAATAGCAATTATTAATGGTGATAAATGGTGGAGGCGCCGGGCAAGTCGAAGGCCTGTCGTAAAAATTAGGCGTCTTTCTCCATACAGATTTTTTCATTTTAGTGCCACTCTGACATTTATCTTATATCACTGGACGTTACATTTTATGGCAACATTTACTTGTTGCGTCCAAGTCACAACCAGATTATGAGTAAGTGGATTGTAAAAGTGGTTCCAATTAAATTTCTTTTTTAGGAAAATCCGAACGGATTGTGTTTACGTTACACAGAGTGCTTCCTTATAAATCCGCACTTACTTTCCGGCATACATTTTTCATTTGCCCGTTTATAAAATGTTCGTGTTGATTCATGGGTCTATCAACGAAGTGCACAACGCCGTCCCATTTCATATTTTGTAATGCATGAAGACGATAATGCGGTATTTATGGTTGTAGCAGCGAAAAAATGTATTGTTTATTCTTTATTGCGCATATAACGTGTCGTAAAATAACACGACTTGTTCAAATTACGTAACGTAGGTTATATTTTAGCAGCTGAATTTCGTATGGGTGTATGCATAATTTAGTGGGCATAAAAATGGAAACGAAAAAAATATACCGAATTTAGCTGATTGCCTGTTCGAGTTCGCAGAAGCGGAGTAATCTTTTTGTCTCGGAACATAATAAAAAAATCTACTCCTATTATTTATTTCGATGAAAAATGCCGCCCCAAGTGAAGTATCGTTACGAAATTCTTCACTAACTCAATATGGCGATAATTTTTTTCTGGAAATGGAGGGCGATCCTGAAAAATTTTCACTTTGAATTGAATTCAAGTTCAGCGCAATGATAATGTGAATAAAACCAATTTGAAGTTTCTCAGACATAAAAGAACTGGGTTACTAACGCCCAATTCTTACCCAATTTGCATACGCCGTACAGGTTTTACTTTCTGGGCAATTTCTTATTTCTGCCGCTGCACTTATATGAATATTTATTTATCAACTTTGTATTTTATGTATTTAAATAGAGGAAAGACCAATATCGTCGGCTTAGAGTGTAAACCTGCTAACTCCATATTATGAAATTTTTCAGGACGGATCAAAAACTTCATACAATTTATTTGAATTGCTTAAGAACAAATGTAAAATTCGTAGTTCATTTATTTGTACTATTTCATATAATTAAGTGAAAAAAAGAAGCAGATATCATTATTTAATTTTTTATGAGCATTTTTGTCACTTAGCAGGTTTTCTTAGGAAATTTTAATATATTCATAAGGAGTTAGGTGGATTTCTCTGAGTGTGTAAGTGTAAGTTCAAAGATTTATATTATAACGACAAATCTTTGATCTCATCAGAAGAAAAAAATAAGAAAATAAAAAAAATGAAAGTTGAATGTTAATTTGGTTGAATAAACTTGTAAGAAATAAATGACGAGTTTTAACGTAAAAATATAGGTTGACTGAAGTTTAACAGGATTTTGTAACATCCAAAGCAATAATAATATAATTTTTTTTAATTAAATAATCAAACAAAAACATTCAGTTTCACTTTCACTCATATGTATTGTAAAATTGGTGTAAAACTAACGGTAATCCTCAGGCAAACTTCAAACTTTCTTGCACTGATTTTTCTCTTAGTTTGGTGCAAATTTTCTATCTCGGCAAAAGACAACGGAGTAATCTGAGGTGATTTTCTTTGCGGAAATAATTGCTAGTCATCAGAAAATCGTAGTTTGAAAATTATGTCTCTGTTGGACTATACCCCAAAGTCTGTATATCTGTTACCTTATGCTTTTTGTTGTGGTTCAAAAAGAAGTCGTGCGTGTTTAATTGATGGACTTCTAAATACTAAATACCAAGAGTCCTGACACCTTAAAACAGCCACTAGTCGGTCCGGTGTTAAAATCCACATCCGGACTAAGGTAGCCGGCTACAGTTATCCAAAGGACAAAACGACAAAAATTTAGCTGTGTTACTAATCACGCAGTTTTGATAACTCACGACCACTGTAGCATTTATCTATTTGGAATAGCCCTTCGAAAGATATAAATAGGTATCATCTGATAAAAAATACAAAAAATGGATTTAGCAGGTTTTCACTCTAAGCCGACTACACATTTGGATTTGGACATTGTTTTACTCATCACGCGATTTGGACAACTTAGGACCGTTTTTGCGTTTAACCGTTTTGTCTAAGCGATGCGCCATTTTTTTCTCTTTAGAACAGTGTAATTATCTCATAAAAGCCCAAAAATGGATTTAGCAGGTTTACACTCTAAGCCGACGATATGTAGTTTACCCCCGGTTTCTTGAACGATTTATCGTTACATAAATTTTATCGGTTGGATAGTTGCTAAGGTAGAGATGATCTGATTGGTGTTTCTATAGAAATTATGGAACCGATAGTACAGACTGATCCAGAAATACTGAGTCTGTTGGCAACACTGGAGTTAAATTTTAAAGGATACTAATGGAGTACGCTTTCAGTTAACAACAATTCAACAATCTTGTGGGGTTGTACGTTAGTTAAATAATTGTCAAAAAAAATCGGATTCGGTTGCAGTGTTGCAATTACGAACAAAAATACTTTCAAATCTGTTGCCAACAGACTCAGTATTTCTGGATCAGTCCGTATTTATCTAACGATAACTCGTTCAAGAAACCGGGGGTTAATCTTATTGATTGTATAATGGTATTCGGAAATACAGGTAATACTTCATAAGTTATTTTAAAACCAACATCTACAGTAACATACTTTCAGGAAAGTTTATACTTTTCTGAAAATTCTGGACATTTACCATTACAAATAAAGACGTTTACGACGCCATTATTTATGTCGAACTTTATAACCATAAGAAAACAGACTTTGCGACCTCAGTGTTTTTACATTCTTAAATTCTCTTATCTTATTCCCTGGTTTTACAAGAGTGGATGTGAAATATTTAGTTACATTACATATTAAAGCTTCCACAGTGTGCCAATAATGTCCAAGTAAATACATCGGAAACTTGGCAAAAGACCCACCGTTCATTTAGTCACGATGAACTGCATAAATTTACTTTATAAATGTACCCATTTAGACATTTACGATATAATATTTTCCGTTTTTAACTTGGCTCGTATATTATGTATGCACTTCGCCAAGAACAGTCACGTTGTTATCGACGTTTAATCGACATTTAGGGATCAGTTGACCAAAGAACTCGGCAAGAAGTTGGGCAAAGTGCTCGTATACATGCATAGATATACACTTTTATCCCACTTGCGAAAACATTCCTCGACTTCTGACATTCCCAGTTATCAGTAACATAAATAATGCAGTCGTCGTCCTCATTTTAACAATTCAACTTTAAAATGCAGCTTCTCTGTTTGGCCCTTTTAAATATTCACACCTCAAGAGTCCCAGGTGCACAAGGGCAGAATTTCGCTTCAGTCCGTGTGGATTTAACAACGCCACTCAAAATTATGTCAGTTTTCATTAGACGCAATGAGAAATAACGCACTGCAGGGGGATCAAATCTACTACACACCGTCAATGTTTAAAATTTTTTAAAAATATTTGGAAAATTTTTATTTTTTACGTAGACTTGACACAACTAATTACTAAGTAAAACATTTAATTATGAATTTACGAAAAAACTGAACTTGTTTAGTTGCTATTTAATCGAAAATGTAAAACAAAAAAACCGTTTCATTTCATATTTTCTATTTTCCTAGAAGTACTTAACCATGTATCTTTAGCGAGAGGTTTTTTTGGGCGTTTGAGACACCTGAGGCCTTGCCGAGGGCGTCCCGACGGTGGTCGTGGCTGAACCTGGGTCTGATTGAATGTACACAACACCTGCGACCAAAACACACAAACCGATCCTGCAGCGTTTCCGTTTCCGATCTTTTGCTTATTTAAACAATATTCCGAGATTCCAGGCACGGACCTGCATTCGAATTTAACATAGTCGGTTCATTTTAAAACAACAAACTCGATTAGATTAAATTGCTGAATTAGAGCAACGCAGTGCATCGAAATTCCACCTTGTTTGGCCTTGTTCTACATATTCCTGCGGATGGCGGGTGAATCACCGGACTCATTAATTATCCTGTCAAAAGTTACAGTATCTGGACTTAATAAAGCCGACTAGTCGGCAGTATTGCGGATCTGCGTGAAACATTTCAGCTTATCAAATACCTTTATTATATCCGTGGCGGCGTAATAGTTCTCAGCAGGAATCGTTCCGTTCGGTGTGTTCGTTGGCGTTTGGTAATTCTGGACGTCGTAAGTCGGCGGGCGGGATGTCGGCGGCGGTGGCGGCGTCAAGTTGTAAAATGAAGGCGACGTGAATTTTAAATCTTCTTGGAAGCTATTCACGCTCGTGAAGTCTGCAATCATTCGAATTAATTCCCATTGCAGGAGACAGAAAAAACCGTTTTGGTTTAACTACATGAAAACGTTCGGCTCCGCTATTTTTAGAAAAACCCAAAATTTCAAAAATATTTTCGTTTTTCTTTATAAAACTATCAATTTCTGTTTAACAAATTGGCCAAAACCACAAGTATTGATGTCATTTTCTTTGTTTTATTATTGTTGTAAAGTATTAGGTTGGAAAGAATGTTTTGTCCGTTTTATGACTTTTTTGTTCAGAGGATCAAAAAGACCTTTAAAATAGATTATAATAAGTATAATAAGTAGATTATAATGTAACGGGTGCTCAAAAAGTGGCGCACCAACTCAATGGTGTGTGGTAGAGGAACTGCTTACGTATAAGGGTAAAAATAGTAAAAAAATTCTTTGTATAAAAATTATTGATAAATAACAAATTTTAAATAAATGAAATGTGGCAACGTTGTCTAACACTCGTGATCACAATAGAATTTGATCAAGAATAAAAATAAATTAATTTTGAAACGGTTTCCTAGGAAATAATTCCCCGTGTTGGCACATCTACAAATTGTGATTTTTATGATGAATTTTAATTTTTTTAAATTCAAAAAATTACTAAAGTCTGATGGTAAATTTAAAAATGAATTATTCATCGTTTTGTTAGTGAACGATTACTTAGTGTGACACATAAAAACATTAAAAAATAATGAAAACTGAAGATGTTAACAAAATAAGTTTGAAGCTCCAGATTTTTTAAAATATGACTTTTAAGGAATTTTTTCAAGATTTTTCCCGTAATCTACATATGTTTCTCAATAACATACCACTGAGTTGGTGCGCCACTTTTTGAGCACCCATTGCACTAACAGACCACCACTTGTTCAGGTTTCTCGGACACTTTACACGTGGACGATACTTTGAAAAGTACGACCATCTCCAGCAGACCATTGTTGCTTTCTTCACACAGAAATCGACAGCGTTTTATAATTGGGAAATTTTATTGTTGTATCCTCGTTGAAAAAGAATGTTCGAAAGTAATGGCCAATAAACAAATAAGAATATATTGTAACTGTAACTTTCATTTTGATTTGTAATAAAAATAAAAAAACGGGCAAAACTTTCATTCCAACCTAATATTTCCCAATCAACAATTTAACACATTTTAGGACATATTTTTATTTTACGTTATCTGAGTGATGTAAGTATTTTTTATACGAAAAGCTAAAAAGGGTGCCACGCTTGTTTTGCAATTTATAATAATAATAATAATAATAATAATAATAATAATAATAATAATAATAATAATAATAATAATAATAATAATAATAATAATAATAATAATAATAATAATAATAATAATAATAATAAAAAGCCTTTATTCAAGAAAAAATGTGAGGAGGCGAAGTCTAGCTAACGCTACTCTACTTAACCTCTCACAAAACAAAACAAAATCATAATTTTTTCAAATATAAACCAAAAAATGCGAAAAGAAAACATAATATAATATTAATTAAAAAAAATAAAATATAATTTTTAAATAATACTGAAATATATGTCCTGAATAATATTGAAAAAATAATAATAATAAAATAATAATACAAAATGAAAATAAAACAGCAAAAGAATAATTACTTTAGTAATAAAAATTTCAACTTTATTTGTTTTTTAAATAAGTTTACTGGCTTTGACTTCAAATGGTTTTCGATATTATTATAAATGACGACAGCATTATAGGTAAAAGATGACGTAAATTTACATTGTGCAGAGATATACGATGCACAAGTTTTTGCTTTAGGTAATAAGGTGTTGAGGTAGACAAAATAGAGTGAACCATAACTGCCATCAAACATTTAAAATGATAATCAAGTTTTAACCAAGGACCTTTAATCATCAGGACGGAGGGTGAATTTAAAAAAGTGAAGACCGCGCCAAAGCACGATCGGCAATAAAAGGATACCAAAATCGAATCTTGTGCCGCATGACCAAGTCACTGTCATCCAGTGGCGCATAGTAATGTTAAAACCTTGGGTTAAGATATTAATCCTAAAAACTAAATAATTAGTTTTTCAAATTCACCATCGCTACTAATTAGTTATTATTTTACAAACAAACGTTACTCGCAAACACGTGTTGTACCAGTCACACTAGCAGTATTAGACTACACGTCACTGCTTCGCTTTCACCCCCACTGAAAGAAGTGGAGAGATTTTTAAAAAGGGTCATAAAAGGTTACTAAACAGTGAGCAAACGGTCACAGCATTTCAACACCTGCCGCATAGGCCGCTATCCCTCCTCCCTTCTAACCTCCTTGGTTTTAACCAATTTAGTTCTTTAATTTTAAGAGAAATGTGATCATATTTTCAAAGTTTGGATATAAATAAATCTACAACAATTATTTTGAGTTTTTTGTAAACAATTTTTGTAACTAGAGTCAAGACGCGGGTAAAAAAGAGTGAGACAGTAATTTATAATAGGTGATACAAGTGTTTCACGAGTTTTTTTCTTAATTTGAAGTTAATTATACTACGATTTTGGTAAAGTAGACGCAAACGTACGTAACTATTTTTTACTAAGAGGGAGACATGACTTTTGAATCGTAATTCTTGATCAAAGACAACGCCCAGTAATTTTATGCTTTTGACAATTTTTAATTTAGATTTTTCAAAATGTATGTCGAGATCAATGTCATTGTCCGAAAATGTTTAATTTCAAATTGTGTCTAGACAGGCGGTGGTCTAGACGAATAACTTTGAATACCTTGAATATCGGAGTTTAGACAAAAATTTGCTTCAACTACTGCATCGTGTCTAGAAGTATACTCAAGTTGGGTGTCATCCGCAAATGCATGAATGAATGAATGTTGAACAGAATTTACTATGTCGAAAGTACATAAAAGGTACAATAAGGGCCCCAAGACTGAGCCTTGGGGTACCCCTGATGTAACTCTTCCACAGTATGACAATAAATTATTTAGTTGAACTATCTGGCTACGCTCATTTAAGTAATGAAAAAAGAATTTTAAACAATTTTTCTCAAAACCCAGAAACTTAAGTTTAGCACAAAGCAATGAATAATTAATTTTATCAAAAGCCTTTGAAAAGTCGAGTAATATAAATGCAGTATTTAAGCCCCTATCAGCGTTTCTGATTATGTTATCTAAAATATTGGTTAGTGAAGCATTTGTACTGAAACTTTTTCTAAACCCCGATTGTGAAAAAGGAAGAATATTATGAAAATTTACAAAAGTATACATTACTTACATTACATTACATTAGAAAATTACTTTTTCTAATATTTTAGATAGAGTTGAAATAATGCTAGGCCTGAGGTTACTATAATTTTGTGGTTCACTTATTTTTGGTAACGGCTTGACTAAAGTGGTTTTCCAAAGTTTTGTAAAATACCCATATTCTAAACAAGAGTTTATTTTGCGTCATTATGATGATCCGTTAATTAAAGTTTCATGTCGGGTTGTAAAAAATGCAGAAAATGAAGCGTATGCAAGAACTTGCAGTCTGCCGTTAATTGTGTGAAAAGCATTTACTAAGACTGTCAGCAGTGGCAAAATGTAAATGTTTCCTCGCGTCGAGAACCTGTGGATCTTCTAGGTTGGATTGCACTTGAAGAAAATGGAATCACGTCGAGATGCTTTAAATACTTCACCTCTCTTATGAATATTCTGCTGTCTATTAAGCGACGTTCCACTTATAATAAAATGTTCATTTTAACGAATACCACTCACTCTATTTAATTTGTTCGTATTTAGTTCCGTCGTTTTCACATAAATAGAGACTACTTCCGAACTGTTGGCCCAATTCTCTCAATTGGATACCTGTCTGTCAGAGTAACGTCCGTAATTAAAATAATTGTTTCGCTTGTAGATTTACAAAAAATTATCTTCTTTTTGCCCAACTCCGTTAAACTAAAGCGGTTAAATGAAATTCGCTCAAAATGCACCACCATCCGGGCTAGCCAATGAAACGGAAAAGCTTTTCAACATTTCCGCACCAACTTTAATTGTCTTTTTTTCCATTTATTTATTTTGTATGTGTGATTGCGCCTTTGCCCCGTAAAATAGCGGTACGTAGACTCGAAATAATTCATAAATCCTGCATATCGGACGAATGCATTTCCCGACCGGATAATTCAATTTAAAACACAGCAGGAAATCAACTCAGCTAAATGTGATTTTCTGGCGGGCGGGCTAAACCCGTAAAGACGAAAGACAAGAGCTTAAGGAATATTTGCGTTTCGTGAAATTGGTTTTTGAAACGCGCGCCTGAGCGTTCCGGACTAGAACGGTGTCAGACAGCTGACATTTTTCACGTCTCACTTAACATGTATTTTGGTGGTGTATGGGGGAATCTTCGCGCAACATATGAATCTCTCATGATTTACAAGACAGGCGAGAGAAAACTGCGCCTTCACGACCAACACTCCGATTCCCTAAATGTTATTTATCTTGATGTATCCAAGGCGCTACTAGCAAATGAATTAATCTGTTGCTCCCACTTTTCACAAAAACTTGTGAGTTTGAGGCGATTTTCAAAAGTTTTTCTGCGCCACCAAGCACAAAAAATTTTAGTCAACCAAAAAATAATTAGAAAATCTACAAGTTTTTATTGCTTCTATATTTCAACTTTAAACAGAATGTCTCAAAACAAAATTTTCCTGCCAGTGGAGCACTGGCACATGAATAAAGACACATAGGTGCCTACAGAGACCTGCAAATGATTTTTTTTTACTTTTGGCTTTATTTATAAGGGAAATCAAAAATATATGAAATGTTCAGGCAGATAGTACTTCAATGTGGATAAAAAATACGAGTTATACTACCTAAACTTCACGATTTTGAGGGGTAAGTTTTTTTCAATATTGTTTAATCTTCTCTAACAAATCTTTAAATAAACATAGTGTTTATATTTTATGATATTATCCTGGTATATTAATTTGTTTGAAAAAAAATCTCAATCCTTAACCAGTTTTGTTTTATTATTTAAGGATAGACAGTTTTACCAAAAATTGATTAAACCGGCATCGTCAGTGTAATCAGAAACCCTGGAAAACAACAAAAAACTGCTAACTAAAAAATACCTTTGTGTTTTAACAACTTCATTTGGTGTACAGATCTAAAGGTAAAAAGGTTTATTGACCTTTGCTTTGAAGTCAAATGCCAGATAAGATTTTGAACACAAAGGTAATTAAAAATTTAATAATCTTCTCTATTATACTTGCTAAAAACACTTCTCGATTTCTTAAAGGGGCTTAAGATCATTTTGCATGTAATGTGGAAATCAAAACTGCAAATGAGTAAAAATATTGGATAGGAAACGAGAAATAATTTTTTTTTGTACAAGTTTCTTTTACCGAGACAAATTATTGTAGCAATTAGTTTTCCTCAAGAATTTTAAACTAGATGGAATATTCTCTGTTAGACAGATTAGTGGTTAATTAATAACACTAGTTTACAAAAAAAATTTCTTTTACCAAGAGGTAATTTATACTGATTTTGTTTTCTCACTGATAACTAAATACTATATGTCACATTTGTCTATCACGTCTAGTTTTTTTAATAAATTCACTAAAAGTTTTGAAAATTTGTTTCTGGTGTCTAGTTTGGCATTCGTTTTTTCTATGATAATTGTTAAACATTGTATTTGCTTTAAAATATCGTCAAGTGAATACAGATTAAGCCCAAACAATTTTTGTTTTGTTTGTGGTAAAATTATCCTTATAAAACCTGGGAAACTTAGGCGATCAAATGGTATACCTTTTCATCAAGATTTAAAGTCTTATGAAAACAAAGGTTTTTGGGATAAAATATGTTAGTCGATTACTGCTGCTTACAATAATAGAAACTGACACTTATCAGTGCAAAAACAGAAACAATTTGTCATTTTTAATTTTTCAAAAGTTGTGAATCATTTTTTTTGTGATGTCTTCTTCATTCGTTATTGACATGATTAACAAATTGTTAAATATTTTATTTGCTTTAAAATATCATCAGGTGAATATAAATTAAGCCAAAACAACTTTTTCTATGTTTGTGTTTAAATTATCATAAGAAAACCTGGAAAGCTTAAGCGATGAACGTGGTAATTGTTTCCATCAAAATTTATGTCTTATGTAAAGAGTTATTAAGGTTTTTGGGTTAAAAATATGTTATTCGTTTATTACTAGTCTACATTAAAACAAACTGACCCTCATACTACAAAAGAAAAAGCAATCTGTAACATTTTTGATGTTGCAAAAATTGTCAAATATTTATACAGCGTGTTAGGGAATGGTTTAGCATAAATTGAAAAGTAGATAGAGAATGGCAAAACGAATCGATGAAGTAAATTTTTTGTAAATCAAAAATGCATAGTTTTCCCAAAAAATCGTTCTGAAATTAAAGTCCCGAATTTTGAAAACCGCTGAACTAGAATGATAAAAATTAGCGTAAATTTTAATATTATTGACGAAACAGGAGAGGTAAATTAACTTCTTGATCCACTCTGTAATTCTTCTATTTCAATTTGTGTTTTGTGATCAAAATTTCTAAAAAAAAACAAAAAGAAATTTTTGGCAGAACGGGGGTTCGAACCTCCCACACAAATGACCGTGTTATTTGCAATTTTGAAAAATTTTCAAAACGTCCATGCGCCACTATGTCCACTTTGTTTAAAGAAAAAAACCATAAACGACACAGTGGCTATCAACAGGTGGATTAATAAAATTTTTTGAAGAAAGTATGCACTTTTTGGAAAAATGGTATAAGGCTTTTTAATTCGTCTGATCATGACAAATTCACATACGAAATATTGCTAAACCATTCCCTAATACCCCGTATTTTATAATGAATATTTAAAAAACTTGTCCTATTTTTTTTCGACTTCAGTATCTGACTTAGGGTTAATTATTCTACCGATACACATTGGTTTCATCTATTGGTAAAAAACATTGTAAACTAGTGTAATTAACAATAGTAAAGTTTCTAGGTAAGCAAGAGTCTCAAATAAGAATGTTAAAATAAAAATGCAAATAAAAAGTTGACCGTTTATTAACCAGAGATTTGGCTACAAATAGGAAATTATAAAAAAAATTTTAGACTGCATTCTGCATGCTGTTCTCGATTTGTTAAAGAAGCAACAAAACATAATATCAGTTTCTTACAAGCTGAAAGAACAATAATTTTTATTGTATATCAATTCGTTTATAAGTACATACATAACTTTGGTAAAAATTAGAATCAGGGTAACTAAATTAAAAAATATTAAATTATAACTAAATCAATCTTATTAGAGAAACATGGCCATCTTATTTCAATGATTAAAACTGTGTTATTGATAAATGTACTGATCGTTAGGACGTTTTTAAGCCTAACACTTTGGATATATTTTTTTTAAAAAGCATCGTGATCTAAAATTCATCTAATCATGCTTTACCGAAAAAACTGTAGATACCTGTATACTCTCCGCTTTTGCTGGACGAAATGGCGTCCTTCTTGAGCAAGCAGCCATATTCCTGCTTGGCATTTGGCAGTAGTTTGTAGGGTTCGTGATAAACTGATGAATTTTCGCTGTCTGACTCCTCTCCAGCCACGTGCCCATAAAGCGTGCTCTTTTTAGTCTTCTTGGAGTCGACTGATCCTATCGTGTTCACTTTGCTTTTGACCGACAATCTGGACCTTGAAAGGCCATTGTTGATGATAGGGGTGGACATATGCTTCAAATCCTTCATGTTGATAGTGACCCCGGGTTTGGTGCTGCTCGACACTAAAGCGGTGTGCTTGTGAAGGAGGGCGACTTTTTTCCGTCCCCTTCTTATCATCAGGAACACGGTGCAGGCTAACAAAAGCACCACCATGGCCAAAACGCCCGTTATCAGACCGATGTAGGCTTGAGCGCTGCTCGTGGGGCTGGTGGCAGGGGTGACTTCCTTGCGGGCGTGGGTGGTCTCCCCACTGGGGGCCCCGGGGGCGGTGGTGGTGGAGACGGAGTCCGGCTGGAGGTAATACTTTTCGACGATGTCTTCCGTGAGGTTGTTGGTGAGCGAAACTGCAACAAATTCAAGCTGATTGGTTTGCGAGGGCTAATTTAAACCGGAACTAATAGGGTTTTTGTACGTGGTCTGCTGATACTGCTCAGGATAACATCGTATATTATCAAGAACAGGCTAAGTGCCTCAGGTTAGCTACGTGTAATTTGTCCCAGCTCGAGAGCATAAACCGCTCCGAATTATATTATTGCAGCTGGTCCGGCCACGTCCCTTTATTTATGCACAAGATCTCGTGTTGTGTTTCTTGTCCGGCAAAGCGGAGCGTGTAAAAAATCGTGTTAGTCCAAAATCGCCCGAAAAAATAATTAAATTTGCATATTAATGCGAGGGAACGTTATGTATGTTCGGCGTTGTGTAGAATATTAGTTTATAAAATACAATTGCATTGCTGTGGTAAATAGCCGGAAGGTCTAGCGAAGCCAACATGTGGCAGTCCACCGTTCGACATTGTTGATCTTTGAAATTGAAGTCGGTCGTTTTCACCAACAACTGTTTATTATTGCGAATACATATACTCATAACTTTAATTGAATGGTGGTGCCGCTTTGAGGAACCAATTTACTATACTTTGTATTGACATTACGGCCAAAATTGTTCGATCCAATCCTGGACCAACATTAATCAGCAAAATACACAAATGTCAGTTTTAATTGAAAATCTAACATTAACATGTGGGCTCGACTTCAATCCAAAATCAACTTTGCATACCCTGGAATTGTTATTTCTGCTTCTTTTTATTTCATACAAAAATCCAATACATAAACACAACACGCTGACACACAATATAAGGACTTTTTTATCCCAAAGCTTATTGTTTTATTCTGTAGGAAAGTGATGCCCGAAAGTGTTTTTTTTTGCAAATGCCACTAACAGTTCTATAAACTGAATCCGAAGGTACTCAGCGCAAAACTTATACGTTTAAATTTCTGCATGCTTAGATGAAATGCGATGCTAAAAATTTCATGAAATGGTTTTACCTCTGCAAGCAAATATTTTATAAAAATTCGCTAAAATGTGTTTTAGCTACATCACGTACAAATACTTTAAGCATGTTTATCTAGTACATACATTCAGATAAAAATGAATTTATTTCATATTTCATTTTTTGCTGCATTAACGTTTTGCCGGATGTTCAGTCGGTATTTTGCAAAGCTTTAAATTTTATTCAAATTTCGTTTTAATTTTTTGATATTGTTTAATTTAAGGATTAGCTAATATTTTATAACAGCTCCCGTAAATTTAATAAAGTCTAATTAATGTCTAATAATTTTGAAACTTCTTCTGGATACGCATGGATGCATTATGCTTAAATGACGAAGTAGTACTTGTACTTTATTTTATTTGCATTATTATTAATAATCATGAGCATTAATTGTAATAAATACATATTTATTCATATTATGGTGTTAGCATATTTACGCACAATTCTATTTGAATTCTCTAAAATAAAATACATTGTCTGGAACCAAAAAACAACATCATATTATACAGGTTGTATCAGAAATACGTGTGTTAATTTTAACGGGTAACAGAGCTCAACAAATAAAACATTTTTTTCTATTTGTAATTTTTCAATAAAAGTTTCGCAAATTTAATTAAAATTTGTAAAAGAAAACATACTGAAACTTGCACTCGCCTATGGGTACAAAAATAAAAGTGCCGAACTATTTTTGTTGTGATATAAACGGACAATTTAAACAATTTAGAACAACTGACAGGCTCGTTTGAACAAAAGAAAGGAGGAAACCAGTGAAAATAATAAATGAGAATTTTGCAAAATGTTATACAGGGTGTTAGGGAATGGCTTAGCAATATTTCGTATGTGAATTTGTCAAAATCAGACGAGTTAAAAAGCCTTATACCATTTTCCCAAAAAGTGCATACATTCTTCAAAAAATTTTATTAACCCACCTGTTGAGAGCCACTGTGTGGTTTATGGAAGTTTATTAGCGGTTAATTTTTTCTTTAAACAAAGTGGACATAATGGCGCATGGACGTTTTTGAGAATTTTTCAAAATTGTAGCTAGCATACTCATTTGTGTGGGAGGTTTGAACCCCAGTTCTGGCATAAATTTCTTTTTTTTTTTTTTTTGGAAAATTTGATAACAAAACACAAATTGAAATTGAAGAATTACGGAGTGGACCAAGAAGTTAATTTACCTCTGCTGTTTCGTCAATAATATTCAAATTTACGCTAATTTTTATCATTCTCGTTCAGCGGCTCTCAAAATTTGGGACTTTAATTTCAGAACGATTTTTTGGGAAAACTATGCATTTTCGATTTACATAAATTTTACTTCATCGATTCGTTTGCTAAACCATTCCCTAATACGCTGTGTATAAAAGTTGTTGCACTTGATGAGTTTTATTGCGTGGTAAAATTAACACACGTATTTCTGATACATCCTGTATTTCAAATGGGCTTTCTCGTTTTTGAATGTTCTGAATTCTGTTTATTAATAGGTAAATGTAATATCCCTATTCGTTTCTATTTAATAATAATAATAATAATAATAAATGCCTTTATTAATTAATAAAAAAAATAAATATAAATATGCGTATGGTGGTAAAATAATAAAAATGAAAATACAAAGAAGAATTGAAGATATTATTTAATTAGAAAAAGAAACAAATAAAGAGAAGTAGGAAAGAAAATTAGAAAATTAATCATTATACTGATGGTAGTAAATGTACCTTAATAAGTTTCTTAAAATTGCTTACTGATTTTGATTTAAGTGCAGAAGGAACAGAATTATATAATTTGATAGCATTAAAAGTAAAAGATCTTGTAAACAAACTAGTTCGGAAACGAGGCATAGACAGAACATGAGTATGACGTAAGTTTACGTTATGAAAATTATACCTGTATAATAGCTTATCACAAAGGTAGGAAGGAGAAGTGGTTTTAAGAAGAACGTGAACATTAACAATTAACTGATATTTAGATAACAAATCAAGATTCAACCATTGCAACTCATTTAGCTTAGCGGATATATGATCATTTCATTGTAATCTCTTATGATTTGCAAAAAAACCACGTAATGGAAATAACAGAAGTCATTTTTTAAATTAACATACCAAAAAACATAAATTCACTACAAAAATACGTTACGATTGTTTAATAGTTATTAGCAGTTTCAAAACTATAAAAACGCCAACGTCGCATTTTTTCTCAAAATTAGCTGTTATAAATTATTCATGCACTTCAGAACAATAATAGCTAATGCAATTTATACTTTCAATGAGAGATCTAATCATTGATAACTATTTTACAATTTTATCAATCTTATTTAAAAAAATAATTCGGTAAAATGCGACGTTGGCGTTTTTATAGTTTTGAAACAGCTAATATTTATTCAACGAGTTTGAGTGTAAATCGGGTTTTTATTTCACGAGTGGATTTTTAAACGTCGAGTGTTAACGGGACGTTTAACATCCACGAAGTGAAATAAATGAACCGATTTACACAAAAACCAGTTGTATACAACATTTTATTCTTCGAATTAGATTCAACAAGGCTTAAAATTGATTTAAATCTGCTAAAAATAATCTGACGTTTCGTATTGACAGTTGTCAAAACTTCCTTACACAGGAGAAAAATCGTAAATTTTGACAGTGCCGAAGACTGTGCTATTGTTAACAAATTATAATAATTTGTATTTGAACATTTACATAATTTTGATTTTAGGAACGTTTAATTGAAATTAAATAAACAAAATGTAATTAAAAAATTATTCGTTAAAATTAATTGATTTGAAAATGTTTTGTTATTTGAGTACATGTGGTTTTTAAATCGTAATCAAAAATTGATTTTGGCCTGTATAAATAAATACTCGGTAGTTACTTTGTAGTTTATATTAGCTGTTTCAAAACTATGTAAACGCCAACGTCGCAATTTCACAAATTATTTTTTTAAATAAGGTTGATAAAAATGTAAAATAGTTATTAATGCTTAGATCTCTCATTGAAACTATAAATTACATTAGCTATTAATTTTTTGAAGTGCATAATTAATTTATAACAACTAATTTTGAGAGAAAATGCGACGTTGGCGTTTACATACTTTTGAAACAGCTAATACCTGCCCACGCTTTTAAAAAATATTTGACATCTAAAATTACATCAATTCAAATTCACCCAAAATGAGAATAAAACAACCGAGAATCTGGAACGAATACAAAAATAGAAAAATGCCAAAATTATTCTGTTATTTTTTTAAAAACCTCAAATTTCCAAGCCTAATAAAAAAATTCATCTTGTTTGCCAGTTTATGTTTGACTGAAAAAGGGACAAATTGCTCCCCTCTCCGTTAGCAAGAGTTGTTTTTTACGCAGCTACGAAAGGGTTAAAGATTTGAATATAGGTCAGGATGTAACATTGAAGCAAGTGAGGTTTTTTATTGATAAAAAATAAATAAATACAGAACATTTGAAAGCGGAATAAATTCGGTTACCTAATAAGAGTGCACCCCTTCTGCACCCCCTAATCGGAATAAATATTAATGCCATTTTGCATATTCCGTGCAATTTCAGAAACGTAATCGTGAAATTCTTCAGCTTTTGGACCGCTCATGTTGGCAGATCAAACTGAAACGCGACTTTGGTGTGTAGTTTGTGATTCCAAATGGGTCATTAAGCCGCGAAACAGTTTGTGTAATGTCGGAATCGCATAGCAGTTCCAATTTGCATACGGGATGTGTCTGGCCGCGGTTATAATGCAAACTTTGGCCCACTTCTTTCCACCCGCTTCGATTCGTACAGTCTCCTTCACGTTTAATGATTTTTCGGTAGCCTCGTACCGGGTGACGCTTTTGCTAATGAAGGTGCACACTTAAGAACTAATTTATCGGCGCTGTTTATAATCGTCGGCAGATGGCGGGGCGCAACTGAGAGGAACAGCCAACTATCCATCTCCGCGTTTACATTGTGTATCGGATGATGCATTGCACCAACCTGCTCTTGAATAATGACAGCGCTTTAAATATCTTGTAAGTTAGCTCGAGATAAAGCCGTGCGTTTGCTGTAATGTGATGATAAATTTTGGTTAGCGTCGTTGATATTTATTCTTAATGACGGTCTTTGCTTTGAATAGCATTAATTTCTCTCAACCTATCTGGGGAATTATTTTTAATAAAGCAGATACGTCGCGGGAATTTTAATGACATGTTTCTGCGGGTAATTATGACAAGTATTTTTTCGAGCTGAAAAATTTTCCTCAGTTATTAATCACTCCCAAGTCCCTCCATTGTCGCACCTGAGATTTTCAATTTATCAAATAAAAAACTGCTTTCAAGTCCTTGGCACACCTCAGATCCCGGCTGTATTGTCATAATAAAACTTTTCGGCAATAGTTTACAATGTGGTCGGCCATGTTTGGTTTGTTTTTGTTGGCTGGTCCGAAATTTGTGTTGTTTTAGGAAAACGCTATTAAGGTAGGGCACTTTGTTGGAAAAACAAGTGACCCTGCCACACGTTCGCATTGTAAACAGAAGGGATAATCGGCTAATTGTTATACAAATTACACACTTTTAGCTCTCTTTTGAATAAAAGCTCTTTGCCGGGCCAACTTGCTATTTATTTACGATAAAAAGAGCTTTGGACCATGTGTGATTGTACACGAAATTGTTTACGTTTGTTAGTTACTGTTTAATGGAGGGCTGGTTAACGCGTTGTTGAATTCGTTCTGTTCAAAGAGACATTGAAATGGTTGCGAAAATTAAAGTGAAAAATTGAGATGCAACCAAGCTTTAACTATGCACTGCGTTTCGTTACAACACAAGAATAACCCGCACAAGACTCACGAAGGCAATTTTAATTAAAAACTTGACAAAACCAGAGTTATTCTGCCAGTTACGCGAACGGAACGAAGCAAGGATCGCTAATATCTTGAAACAGGTTTTCATTTCATTTTCTGACAACAATCATTATGAGTTTTTTCAAGTATGCACCAGTTGCACAGCGTTTCACAAACAATATCTCAGTTTTACAAAGAAACTTTTTCTTTTATTTATCTGCTGCTTTTATTTATCTGCAACATAACATTATCAACTATGAAATAATACAACAAAGAGATAAAAAAACGCTTAAAAATATAATACGATTGTAAACTGTTGAATTTGACTTGAACTGTACTATTACCCTTTAAAATATGTACAGGGTGCATGCTGCATTTTGGATGTCCGAATAGGGGATCTCCGAAACTAAGAGGTTTAGAGAAAAACGAGTGACACATTCTCGGGTCCGTTTTTTGAGAAAATAATTTTGGTCAAAACCGCATCCTGCTATCGTCTTTTGTTTTCGACTTATAAACAAAAGTTGACATTTCAGCGAAATCTTAAAAAATTCATATCTTCCTTATTATAAAAGATACACATTTGAAACAAAACATTATACAGGCACTTTTTTACAGAGAATCTAATAATGTTATCAGCGATTTTTTTTAATCATTAGTTTAGCTGTAATAACATAAAGTTGTATTTTTTAGATAGGAATCATAGGCGGCTGTGATATTTTTGAAAAGCTTATTTTTTCTGATTTGATATGTCTATTTGTGTAATACATTATTAATAAAAAAACATAACATTTCGCTTTTTCTTTATAGTAGGCCATGAAAAAATATTGGATTTTCAATTAAAACTATTACCCAACAAGTATTTATAATTTAATAATTTTTTAAACACTAATTAATTCAAAAACAGCATAATAAATTATTATTAGATCAAATTTTTGCAATTAATAAAAATTATTTGTTTTTAGATTTAAAATGGCAAGCTTACTTATTGCTATTCTATTTTCTAATTAAACATGCAATGTCGGAAAAAGAAAAATCTTATTAATAGTGTGATTGCTTGTCAATAGAATTTTATTTTACAAAAAAATGTCAATCCAAACACCAATATCAAATCTCATCTGCGGTAAAAAAATACATAACACTATCAACGTTACCTACATTGCAATTCACTAAATCATAAAAAAGTGTTACCAAATGGTAGTGATACATCGTTTTCAATTTTCTGCACATTTTTTATGTAATTAAAATCTGCGACGATCGTATATTTGTTCAATTGAAAATAACTTTA
This sequence comes from Tribolium freemani, assembly GCA_939628115.1. NCBI lineage: Eukaryota > Metazoa > Arthropoda > Insecta > Coleoptera > Tenebrionidae > Tribolium > Tribolium freemani. Next base: position 7,499,726 of record OW626785.1, on the reverse strand, counting down.
ACATAGCTATTTTTATAATTTCACATTTTTTACTTTAATAACCGTTGGCAAAATTTCTAGATTATTCACACCTTTTATGTGAAATAATTTTTCCAAGGCCAACACCTTTCAAATATTTTAAATATATTTTTTATCAAAAGTATATAAAAATATCAAACTGTATTTATATTGTTTTTAGTTCAAAAAAAAAAAGATTTTCGAAAATGTCACAGCCAACTATAACTCCTATTTAAAAAAATACAACTTTATGTTATTACAGCTAAACGAATGGTAAAAAAATCATTGATAACATTATTAAATTGTCTGTAAAAAAGTGCCTGTATAATGTCTTTGTTACAAATGTGTATCTTTTATAACAAGGAACATATGATTTTTTTAAGATTTTGCTAAAATGTTAACTTTTGCTTATAAGTCGAAAACAAAAGCGGGATGCGGTTTTGACCAAAATTATTTTCTCAAAAAACGGACCCGAGAATGTGTTTTAAAATGATTTTGTGCCACTCTGCTCAATTCTCAATAAATGTCAAATCTGTCAGTTGTGAAATTCACAAACTGTTAATTAATTACTTTTAAAAATTTTGTTAAAATGCAACTAAATTGTTACACTGTGCAAGAAACCATTTTTATTATCGAAGCTTATTTCCGAATTGGAAACAATAAAATGGAGAATGGTAACATTCGATGTCTAATTGCCAATCATTAGTTCTATAAAGCGGCATTTCTGATTTTACATGAGAAATTCAAAGACGACGAGATGAAAATCATTCTAACACACCTTGTACTCGTATATGCACAACAAGTTTGTTCTAAAGGATTTGGCCACATTTTTAAAATTAAATGTCACATGTTATTGTTTCCGTTTTGTAAGATGTCGCTTTTTGTTAAGTTTGTCGTTCAATTTAGCTTTGGAGCCGTGTTGACGAAGGGATTTTTGCAAATTTGGCAAGTCTCCATGTTTAGCATATTAAAAATTTATTAAAAGTAGAGATTAATAAAGCGTGTCTTTGTCATTTCGGGCGCAATGATGCTGGAAAGTAGCTTTATTTATTTGTTTATGAAATAAATTGGTCTTGACAAGAGAATAAATGCAGGCAAATTTCATCCAGGAACATTAAAATTTCACTTTCCCCAGAGATGAGGCGGGCTGTTTCAGTTTTAAATGGGCATTTTAAAACAAAATGTATCCCAGGAGGTTTTTAAAAAAAGGACAAATATGAATAATACATAATTGTAACGTTCTGACGTCAACGAAAAAATGGATAAGTCCTATTAAGCAACATAATTTTTAATTTAGCCACAGTGTACATAATTAGCTCCATTTTAAGTAAATTGCACCCGGAGATGACGAAAATGCGCCAATGAATATTTATTATTATAATGGGAGTTATTTCATACAGATGGTGTACAAACAAAGTTGCAAAAATGTGACCGAATCAGTCAAGTGTGGTAGATAAAAGTCAAACGTGTGTTAGAACTTAGGAAGAAATAAAACTCGCAAAGTTTCCCACAACAACTTAGATCTTTAGTTTCTTATCTTTTGCTGCAGGTGATTTATCACTATTGAGCAGTGTTGTATGCGCGTTTTTTCACCAGGTGATTCGGTTCTCAACATTGGGACTATATTGATTTGATATTTTGGGGTTTATTTTTTATATTTATTGTTTGGAAGACATAATTTTTCAATCTAGTATTATACAACACACTGACAGGTTATTTTTCCCCAAAGCTCGCGGGAATTAATCCCTTAAAATCCCAACGGGTGGTGCGTCAAGTGACGGATCAATTTCTCTGATCTTCCCTTTTTTATTATGTAAATATGCCGACAAGTGGTTTGTAGAAAAGTGTAACTTCTATTGGCACCGAAGCAGGGAGACGCTCTTAAGGGGTTCTGGGAAATCTAATAGCAGACGTGGACGTGATGGGGTCAGGAAACAAAGGACTTGAGTAAAACCTCGGTTAAAAAGAGGATTTAACTGAAATTGTCTCAGCTTTATACGGAACACGGAATAAAAATTCAAACAAAAAATGACCAAATACGCTTTTGATGGTACAAGAACACGTTTGATGGACGTTTGTCATTATCGATATTTTACTGAGCAAAAACCGCCATATTTATGGCCCTTCTTCCGCAGTCCATCAAACCGAATGTCGGATCATTTGATTCAAGAAGTAAAAAGCTCGCGGTATAAAAGTGATCGCGTATGGAATCGTAAGTGGTTCGAATGAAAGGACGCGCAAAAATGTAACGTGCAAATCCCTTTTAAGTGCCGGCTCCAAAAAGGAAGTAAACATCCACAATAGTGAATTTTCCAAAAGGGAACTGTGTCTGGAATATTCGTTTGATTTGGATCGGGTATTAATTATTTAAATAAATATTTGTCTTTTGGAAATATGTGCAGCTTTATTAAATAATTCATTTCGCGCTGGTTTAACGATTTATGGTGAGCCCCATTGAAAACAACATTTCGCATTGTGGGTTTGATTACATAGAAAATAAAACGATTAGCGTGCAACAGTAAAAAATTAATTGCTATGTATCCGCTAGTCCCGGTTTTATAAGCAATAATTTTATTATTACTATTGCATTATTATAAATTTCTATTTGCAATGTGCATTGTGCAGCCCGTTTTATCTACAGAACACGTTGTTCGACCAGTTTCTGACCTTTCTTTTGCGAGCAGATATTTGTTCTGTCACAGTAAAAACAAAATTTTTAAAGCTGTTGCTTTCAAGGAAAAGGAGTTACTATTGGATTAGATTTTGTGGTTTGTGATCTTTTCGTAAAAATTTAGTTGTTTTGAGCTGTTTACCTGACTCGAAGGAAATTTCGCTGAGCAGAATCCACTTGTCTGCAAAAGACAGTCTCAGCCTGATAAACTTGGCCGGTCGACCTCGAAGTTGCACGGTGATGTTCCGGGCTGATTCCCGGGCACGGTCGGCCGGAACTGTAGCCCTTATCGGATTCGGCTGGTAACGATCCCCATCCAAGCTGAACCATATCTCTGCTTGGCTAAACACCTGTCGAGAATAATCAAAATTAACGCTCAACAAAATTAATTACAATCCTGAAACAACACGACAGACAATTATAGCAATTCAAGCCCAGCCTGTTTTCCTTCTAATTAAGAATGAACAACTATCGGAAGTGTTCCAGCGTCAATATAATTTTACTTAGAGCAAACTTAAATTATCGGATGAGAAAACACGGGCTATTTATTTTCACGTAAGAGAGGAGGGTGCCTTTAATTAAATATTTAATTGCGAGTTGTATTTATTTTCGGCAAAGTTTGCACCTGCAGGATGAAGCTGACTCGTCTTTAATCCTACCGATAAGGCATAGAAGCAAGTTGGAGCCGCTTAGTGGGGATTACCGACAACTCTTCGGTCAAAAGTTGACGATAAGTCGGAACTTTACGTATTTTGTAAACTTTATCATGCCTTCGACTATTTTCTATTTAATGTTTTAATAATCTGATGTGGTGGTATCTCACTGACAGCTTCCTCCATTACTCATTAGACAATGTAGGAATGTGACCCCCACAGACCTTCGTAATGATAATGAGATTTTAATGACCGATTTTGGGGACATTTTGTAGCCACACCAAATTAAATTAAATTAAACGTGTAATAAAAATACGTCCGAACATATGCGCCCACGCAAAATTTCGCAGAACAGTTTTTCAAATATTAGCTAAGATATTAAAATTCCGCAAACGCTGCTCCTTTAGCTTAAAAGAAACTTTTTATTACCTATATTACGCATTGCAGCTTTTGCCACCGGCAACGCCAACATTATTTTTTATGCGGAGGTTTTTAACCCAAAAATTGAAAAACACCTAGGTATGGATGACTATATTTATTTCCACCAGAAATCGCCAAAAATTTAGCAGTAACGACTGGGAAAAGGGTAATGTTTGTCTCAACTCCCTATGCATATACTCGTATCAATACACTGTTTATTTTGGAAACCGCAATACATATTTAAATTGGAAAATTTCGAGATTTCCTTTAATTTGAATTCGTTTTATGAGAAAATGAAATTCAGATATAAATCTCCTGCGAATAATTTTTTGAATAAGAGGGCCTCGTCCTCTCGTCCGAGTGGATGGAATTTCATTTTCTTGTTTACCGCTTATATTGAATGTAAAAGAATTACAGAAAGAACGTCTTCACTCTTATGTGACATGTATAAAAAAGAAATAACCGTCCTTTATCTCCTTCTTACGGCAATCAAGATGACACGTGTGTGAGTGGTCGATGCCTCCACAACCCCCACAATTGCATCGTTTTATCCGGAAAAGTCATAAAGAGACGTACATCAAAAAGTAAATACAGCCAAATAAAGTATTCATAAATGTGAAGGATATTTCCCGGTAGAATTGTCTGGTAAATGGTGAAATAGCAAAACGATCGTATCTTAAGAAGCCTTTCATTTCTTATTTAAAGATTCAAAATGAATGTGAGTATAACCGTACACGAATACAACCACCTCTTCTACAGTTTTTGTGTGGCTAATCTTTACTGAGAGTCGAAAACAATAAAGTCACCCTCTCACCTTTCCCCAAATCGTTACGTTTTTCATCTTGAGCCTGTTATCATCGTCCTGAACGATTAAGTGACGCTTCTCTAGAGAGGCTTTAAGCCTACGACTCTATTTTTTCGAAACTGTTTACTGCCAGCAAAACTAAAAACATCACATATCTTCTCGCATGCAAATTAGAAGCGACTGAATATTTCAAAACCTTTAAAATCCTCGTCCATGAGAATAACATCAATGACTGGAAATACTTTATGAAAAACCGGCAAAGGATTTCTACTATTATGTCGTGACGCGAAATAATGGCGATGACATTTCGAGTTTAAACCGTTTAGTTTCTTTCCACGAAGAGTCATGTTTCATCAATTTTATTTGCATTTACGTGACGCAATGATCGTTCTTCATCCGTTGTTTTTACATTGAAATGTTTTAGTTTTATTGGAATTTTCTTTTGTGAACGTACAATTCAAACTTAAATCTTACTGCTGCCGTTCGCCGTGTTATTGTTATCATTAACAATTCATTTGTAGATTCGATAAAGCCGGCGATCCAATTAATTGTTGCCGCATAATTTCCTATTGAGTGGTTTATTTTCATTAATTAATTGTTCTAATTAGATTTCTGAAATAACATGTTTGTTGTGAGTGGATTATGAATTAACAGAAGCTTGATAATTGGTGCATTTAACAGATGGAAAATCAATTACACTTCAGAAAATATAAATTCTGCCGAAAACACACATTTCAAACTGGGTATATAACAGTCTTGCAGGGGAAAAGTAATAAAATAACCCTTTGAAACTTATCTGTTAAGGGCGTGAGTCATTTGGAAATTCTGTTGCTAAGTCGTAAAACGTAAAACTCCACGGTCATAAAACAGGGCATTTAAAACTTCTTGGTGTAAGATAACGATGATGCTAAAAAGTGAATTCTTATTGTCACAGGTCGGCAATTAGACTTTTTATCGATACAAAATTTAGGGTTTATTAAGTGGTTTTGCAATACAAATAATTTTATAAATGGTGGATGCGCCAGGCAAGCAGTAATTATTTCGACGTTCTATATGGTAGTACAACAAACAAAATGAGATAATAGCGAATTATAACTGGTATAATAATGTGAAGCAAGGTTTTCACAAAAATGGTGGATGCGCCGGGCGAGCACTTATTCTGTAAAACTCTATGTAGTAGTGCAATATGATAAAAATCCTACGTCAATAGTAAATCAAAAGCGAAATAATAATAATAATATTTTTCACAAGAAGATAATGGTTTAATGTAAAATTTTGTGAGATTAAATTACATGTGGAACGTGAAAACGTTGTGTAGTTGTCTCTTTAACGACTGATTGGATTTATGTAAACTGTTTAATTTTTATTTAAAACAGGTCGGCATGTGGGTAGTTGTGTTTAATGTTTGGTCAATAACGCGCATCCTGTTCTAAGCTGAGTTTAACTACTAAGAAAAGTCATAAAACGTGGACATACTGACCTGCACTCCACGAGTGAACATGTTGTTAGCGTGAAGGTGAACAGCACTGAATTCCCTTATGCTATCGAATTCAAAAGTAATATCGAGCGGTTCGCCCTCTCGAGTGTCGTTATTCCATCCCACCCAACGGCTTCCTGAAAAGAAACGGTTATACAGTTACATGAGCATTGGCCATTTATTCTCTATTATAGTCTTGCATCAGCACGACTTAAATCATTTAGTAACAATTTTCGCCGAACAAAGCGATTCTCTTTGCCTTTATTGCAACAGGTAAATATTTGATTACGGCGGGAAGGCCACAAAGTGCAAAACCCTCATTACTTTATGGAAGGACTCTTTGAGAACTTACGACGACGTCTGTGAACGTCGACACAGCTCTAATTTACTGCTAATCTCATCTATTATTAATGTTTTTCATTCATTAACCCGGCGAAGCTTCCTAGTTAACTTTTTGTTTAACCAAAGCTTGGAGTTTTATACAACATTGAAACAGAGGCTTTGCTCTGGAAAGGGTGAACCTAATTGCGCTTGATTAGAGGTAATCGCGTTTTGCTCGTTTTGCATGTCTGGTCCTTCATAAGGGTGTCGCGAGCATATTCAAAATGAAACTGCTCAGTTGGGTTCAACATATTTTTATTGCGGTTCTTCTTACAACTACACCATAATCCTTCCCATAGACAAAAAGTGCACAATTTAAATACGATTGTGAAACCTTTTTCTTAAACCAATCTGGTAAAAGTGCTGAAAGTGCTAATAAAATATCTAAAAATTTAATACGTGATTTTTTCAAAAATTCTTGAATAAAAACTATGACTATGACTATAAAGTAAGTCTAAACGAAGAAAAAAATGGTAAAATTGTTGGATAGAGTTATCTATCTGGCTCGGGTCGGTAAAGCCGTTTCAAATAAAATGTTTCTGCTGGTAACTTTTTTCGGTCTTTCAACCTGCGCAGACTTGATGAATCAATTCTTGGTCTGATGATTGACCACCCTATGAACTTCAACGCTGGAGAGCTAGCGTGCCACCCAGCTTTTGACGAATCCATTAACTTTAATGGGTTAGTCGATGTATAAATCCATCTGAAAGAATATCATTGTCGATGAAGACGCAACAAGTCAGCTCATAAATTAATCTCCCCTGACGTTTGCTTCCATAATGGCATAATTTTGGGTGGTCCTGCGACCCTTTTTCAAAGCACGCCACCTGTGCAAATTCGCCATATTTAAAATTCATGATTTGACAATGGGAACGGATAGAGCGTGTTCTGTCGGTGAAGATAAGGTTGTCGGGGCGCGCTTTATCGTGCCATCTGTGCGCAAATACACCACCGGTATGTAGAAGCACGTTCAGGAAGAGTTCATGCCCCAATCTCGGACCAAATACGACGTCTGCGACATTAACGCTGTCTTGGAACAAACCGACTTTTGCGGCAAATATTGCTCTGTTTATGGCGCTGCATATTTGCCGATTCTTGCTCTAGCCGATTTATGGCGGCTGCATTTGCAGACGTAATGCGTAGTGTATACCTGAGCTTGAGTCCAATCTAAACCGGGTTCGAATTTGGTGCAAACAAAACTTGCAAAAAGCATAAATTTTAAATCTATATATTAGCTGTTTCAAAACTATAAAAACGCCAACGTCGCATTTTCTCTTAAAATTAGCTGTTATAAATTATACATGCACTTCAAAAAAATAATAACTAATGTAATTCATAGTTTCAATGAGATATCTAATCATCAATAACTATTTTACAATTTTATCAATCTTATTTAAAAAAATAATTCGGTAAATTGCGACGTTGGCGTTTTTATAGTTTTGAAACAGCTAATAATATAAAATTGCTTGGTCTGACTGACCAATCAACGCACAGCCTAGACGGCTAAGGATAGAAACATGAAATTTTTACAGTAGATAGCTTTTGTAACGTAGGGGTGTACTATGAAAGGATTTTTAGAAAATCACCCCCTAAGAAGGTTAAATAGGGTGTTAAAATTTGAATAAAAATCCGTCATTTTTTAAGTTATATCTTTGAAAATTAGTATTTGGGCTTTTGGTTAAAAATAAAGAAAGACGTGTTTCAGGATTTTTGGAAAATCAACCCCTAAAGGGGTTAAATGGAGAATTGAATTTAGATTTAGAGTTTAGAAAATCTGTCATTTTTAAAGTTACATTGAACTTACATCCTTGAAAATTAGTATTTGGGCTTTTGGTTAAAAATGAAGAAACACGTGTTTCCGGATTTTCGAAAAATCAACCCTTAAAAGAGGGTTAAATGGCGTAATAAAATTTGTATAAATATTCGTAACTTTTGAATTTACATTAACTGACGCTGGTATTTGGGCTTTCAGTGAAAAGTGAAGAAACACGTGTTTTAGTTGGAAATACCAACCCCAAGGGGGTTGAACACGGGTTAGAATTTGTATAAAAATCCGTAATTTTTAATTTGGATCCATGCAAATGGTACTTGAGCTTTCGGTTAAAGATGAAAAACGTGTGTTTAAGAACATTTAGAATTTCCACCCCTATAAAAATCCGTAATTTTTGAACTTATATTTATAAAAATTGGTATTTGGGTATTCGGTGAAAAATAAAGAAACAGGTATTTTATTATTTTTAGAAATTCCACCCCCAAAGAGGGTTAAACATAAAAAATCGTCATTTTTGAAGCTATGTTAATGAAAAATGGTATTTGATCTTTCGGGTAAAAATGAAAAAAGTCGTGTTTCTGGATTTTGAAAGTTCCACCCCCAAGAGGGTTGAATATAAAAATATGTCATTTTCGAAGTTATAACCAAGAGAATTGGTATTTGGGCATTCGACTAAATATAAAAAACGCGTGTTTCAGGTTTGTTGAAAACTCCACTCCAAGGGGGTTAAACAAAAAATCCTTCATTGTTGAAGTTATACATATAAAAAATTCTTTATTGTTGAAGTTATCAATTGATATCTTAGACATTCGGTTAAAAAGGAAGAGGCGTATATTTCAGAATTTTTGGAAATTTCACCCCCAAAAGAGTTCAACGCAAAACTCCTGCCTTTTTGAAGTCATATCCAAGAAAATTGGCATTTGGACTTCCGGTTAAAAATAAAGAAAATGTGTTTCAGGATTTTTGAAAATTACATCCACAAGAGGGTTAAACAGGGAATGAGTTGAGAACAAGCAAAATTTACTCGGGTTCGCATTGGGTCACGGTTTTAAAGTTCACAATAAAATTTTGTGTTTCTACTTTTTGTTATACTAAGTTTTGCATTGTTTTTCGGTGTTTCAAAGTGGTGACATGCGGGCGAAGCCGTGGGCAACTGCGAGTGTTTAATAAAACTCTCAATTCTATTTGTAGACTTAAAATGATAAGACAAATACCTACTAATAAAACAAAAAAATAGTTTTTATATGTTCTTCCAATAATAATTGATGTAAATCATAGGAATCCACAGTCGCATAAACTTTTGGATCCTTGTAGCATGAGGAAACATAACAATTTCCTATATCAGTGTTTTACCTGAGTTCTCTCCCTCCAGTTGTTTGAGATAGTCGTCGTCCCCGTAGAGCCCGTCCACCAGCTGCCCTAACCCGCCCCTCATCTGACTCCCTTCCAGCGTCCCGTCGTAGCTGATATCCTCCAGATCAACGTCTGGTTCCCGGGATTCCCCCCGAGGCGCGTTGTAACTCATGATGTTTTCTGTAAAATCACGTAGTTAATTAGCGAGCGATCGCAGCTAGGCTCAAGAAACTTTTAATTTAACGGTATCGCGAGGGTGAATGTGTTGATGACGCCCTATGCACGTGACATGGGTATTAGGGTATTATGTATGATCCCGTGGTGCGGTATATCTTCATTAGACGCCGAGGTCCGTGGGGATCGAGGCCAACAGCAGGAAGATACACCAAAGGGTTCAGAGTATGCAAATTTAATAAACCTTAACCCGCTCCAAATTTACACGTTTAAAAACTTAATCTCGCTATGGCAAATGCAATAAATGAAGATGCACGATTTTTTGAGAGTATTTTCAAGTCTCTCAGCGCTGATGAGTGAAACATGCAAAAGTGGATCTGCAATGAACTGTAATAAACCAACAGCGTGATGTGTGCTCTTGAATATGTAAGTTGATGGGTCTCGCGATGAATAATAACTCTTCATTATATTCTATGCACCGGATATTATTTAAATTGCCTTTTGACGCGGTCTGATTAAATTATTAGTAATGTATGAAACGAGCTGCAATCTATTCTGGAAGCTGGTTTCATTTGACGCTGCTCTTCAAGTCACTGCAGTGTGACAGCTGATTTGAATCGCATCAGCCCAAAATGTGCAATATTTTCATCATGGCATAAAAGATTCATATAAACGTACTTATTTTTAGAGAAAAAAAATATTTTTTTTATTTCTTATCGTTTCTTTGTAAATTTTACCTAGTTAAACTGAGAATTATAAAAAAATTAAAATAAAATTAAAAAAATCATACAGATGTCAATTTTATTTTTTTAATTTTTCAAATAAAAAACACGAACTTGCTACAAAAAATGCACCTCATGACTTCATGAGTGATTGTAGAGAACTTCGTCATTTATCTGATATGAAAGTCGCCAAATAGTGACTCTTATTCAAGAAGGATTCTCTCAAGAAGAAGCTGGTCAAAGATTGGATGTGCAAAAATCCAGTAGTAAGTAGAGCTGGGCTACGTTATAGGAAGAATGTAAGCTCCCGTAGTCGACCAAAGCAAGGTAGAAAACATAAAACAGCAAATGCAAAAGACCAATTTTTACGCATTACCCTAAAAAAAAAACGTTTTTGTTCCGCAAAAAATTTAAAAAATGACCTTCAGCATGCTACAGGTGCCATAATTAGCTTAGATACCCTTAAGGGAAAGTCATGTAAGGCTGGACTAAAACCATATTACTCTGACACTGGCCCTGTTTTAACGGTAGCTGACAGAAGAGCTCGGATAGAATTTGCTCGAATCAGTTTGACGATTGGAGGCACGTGTTTTTTAGGGATGAGTCCAGATTCTGTTCTGTTTTTATACCAGTAATCGTCGTCTAAAGACATGGAGAAAACTAGATGAACGTTTTTTTCAGTGTGCCATTTGAAAATTAAACCAATTTGGTAGCGTCTCTTTTATGGTATGTCGAGGTATACATTTTGAGGACCGCATGAAACATGCAATTGTTAACAGAAGTTTAATAACTGTCTTAAGATATAGAGATGAAACCATAATTTCCATTCGCAGACCATTTACTGTTCTACGTGGTCCACAATTCATTTTAATGCATGATAACTATTGATAACGCTCGACCAAACGTTGCAAATATTTGTGACAGGAGAGCTTACCACAACAGGGATTAATGTTATAGTGTGGCCACTTAAAAGTCTGAATCTCAACCCGATTAGGCACATCTGAGACAACTACGAAATAAAAATTAGAGCCCACGAAAATCCTCGGACGACTTTACAAGAAGTCTTTTGCAGATTGCAAGAAATTTAGTCTACAGAACTACAGAACAAAAAGAGGAAATTGGTACTCTAGTTCAGAGTATGTCTGCACAAATGAGAGCATGTGTAATATCAAGAGATGGTTCCTCTGTTCTGTGCCTATTTTGAAAAAATTAGATTGAGTATGAGTGAATAAGTTCTTAAAAAACCTATTTTATGTTAGTGCCAAACAAAATACCACATTCAAACATACTTTCAAAAAATATCGAATTTTAGTTATTATCCCTTAATTTTGCGTTTAGTTGATGTTAAAAATAAGTTTAGATCGCTGTCAAGCAAGATACCATCCGACTTGTTTTTCTTTAATTACTCGTACTTTCTTAAGCGTGCAACTTGCAAATAATAGCTTCATTTGCTTTCCTGGGAAAGGCTAAAGTTTACGATTTTTGACGAAACAAATATTCTGCAGAATTTTAATCAAAGGGATTAAGCAAATAGTTTCACAGTTTTATTCTTCTTGTTGACCGTTTAGTGAATGGGGTCACGGATGGCACTTTTGCGCTCGATCAAATCTCGATATCTGGTCGTATTCCTTTCCATACATCGTAGAAGTTGGTAACATCGTTGGGAAATCCGAAGGCTAGCAAATTTCATAAAGGTAATTCGCACGGCGAAACTGTCTGGCAATTTGATCTGCAAAGGGGTCCGTCTGGCCTTGGGCACCTACATTTCCATTGATCCTCAATGAGCCGTCGGCTAGGACCAAAGTCTTAAGACAGAGCATCTGGGCTTGATATGGACCCGCAACTACAGCGAAAACGGCCGAAATAACTTTCAGACTAATTGAAAATTCGTTCAAACATCACCGACGCCACCAATTAATCTAAAAGCGTCTCGCTATACCTGATGCAATTCTGTAAAGTGGTCACGTGGATGTATTGTCTTTTAACGTAATAAATCCGGATATTGACGATAATTAGCTACAGGGCTTGACTGATTCGTACGTGGTTTGAGGAGATTAAACGGTTTGCCAATAAATGGACGCCAATCTACTTAATGCAAGTCTACGGAATGTGGTCAAAGGGTATTAGCTTGCGGTACGTTAGCCAAACACCAAGATGCTTTTGCCGGGTCTAACCTCCGATTCTGATCAACGATCGGAAAACCGAACAACATTCAGAAAAATACTCACTTCAGAAGAGATAGTCTTTTTGACTAAAGCCTCTTCAAGATATTACTAATGAACGTTTAAGACTTTACTGAAGGTCATACTTCATTTGTTGTCTCCGGTTAAGTGCTGATAAGCGTCAGAATGGAGTTGAGAAAGATTTTCTAAAGTCTGGAAAACTGCTGACAGCAACTCCGGGGTCTTGCACTCGTTAAAATTTATTTCTAGTGGCGTTTAAGTTCGTTATTTAGTCGTCTATAAGATGAATGAAACTTTTTTGTTTGTTTTTATGTATTCCATTACTGATCCATCCACTTGTCACATTATTTTGTTAAGCAAAATAGTCTGTTTAACATTTAAAATCTCTATAATTTCTCTTAATACCTGATTTCCATCTTGTTTGAATAATTATCCGAGTAATTAATTCAAGCAAAGTTACACCGAATATCCATTTTCACGTTTCAGTTTTGTCATTTTAAGTTGTCACGAACCAGTTTACGTTTAATTACTGTAGTGCCTCTGCTGTACAAAATATATACGCTTTATCACCGATTTAGGCACTTTGAATTACATGAATCTAAACAGTGCAAACTTTTAAAATGCATTGACCATTACTCCGTAAAAAGCAAATGCACTATTTGTGTACCCACATATTTGTTTAGTTTACTTAATGTGGGACGAAAACACATTAATGCAAATAACTTGTTTTTGCACTAAATGAGGTAATTCCCTTCTCATTTGTTGAGACGAATCTCGGAAAATATATTTCATTCTTAATGGATGTGAACAAATGGCTACAGATATGCGCTTTTAGAGGAGAGGTATCGAATCGCAAAATTCTAACAGGTATTAAAAAACAAGAACCAAAGACTGTGTCGAGTCGGCAAAATCGAACACCGAAAACAAGCATCACGGCCGTGATAACGGTAGTAAACACATCACAAAAGCTTCAGATAAAACTGGAAAATTGAATAGTGAGGCGTCCGGGGAATATAAATTTCAGTTCGGTGAAAGCGTTTCATCAAAATCTTCGATATGATATCTCTGTAATCCCATATTGGTGTTTGCCGGTGTGTTCTGTACGGCTCGACATCCGAATAAAATTCAATTGACCGGGGAATGATCAGGCAAAACAGATGTTTTGCAATGCGGTAAATGGAATCAAATGACGCGTTTCGGCCTCGATGATGCTGCTGTGCCTACACAAAAGGGGCGTAATTTCGGCCAAGTGCCGAAATGGGACGCAAGGGCAGCGCCTGAATTCTAAATTAAGAAAAACGAATAAAAATATTTCCCGGGCCGGATCACAATAGATCAATTTCGGTGTCTTATATTAATTTTGGAATTTCCTGCAAAAAGCATTCCTTTTTAGATGTTTGTTAGTTTCATAAGTCTGTTTGGTTTGATGAAAATCCCGTTAAAATGGATGCGCTTTCCGGAGCAATTGAGTTATTTTCTAGTTGTAGGTTGGCAAGACGAGTAAACAGCGCCTCTCTTTGGAGGTAAATAAGATCCATGCAAAGGCGCTTAATTGCCGTATATACTCGTGCTACCACATACCGAAGTAATCTTCGAAACGATGGAATTAAGAAAAGACGAATATCAAAGCGAATGAACTTGATATTTAGTGAACTCTGTGTTATAATTGAAATGCATTAGGGCTAACGAAAAACCGTTTGAGATTCTAAAGAACGGGCGCACTTAGCTGTTTAGATATGGAGATAGTATCCACTTCAAAAACGAATGAAACCACCGTAAAATGAATATTTAACTTGTCATAATAGATGTGGAAATGTTCCAGAGGAAACCTTTATCGCGCTACAGCACAACCCCCATTGTGATGTTTATATTTAATTAGACTCCGTTCCCGTTCTTTACAACGTTTTGTAACGACAAACGATGCATCGTTGACTGATAAAAACTCCAAATAAATACAACGTCATCGCCCGTATGCCTCTCCAAACCTAATCCTTTCGAATAAACTCATGATTCTGACGGTTTGCTAATTGAGATTATTCATTCAATGGGCCTTCCACAAACATCCAGAAATCGCTCCGTTTCACAAGAGCCAGCATTCCGCACCTCCACCATTTATGTTTTTATTAAACAAATACTCAGGTGCCAAAAGGCAGCCAATATTAATTGGAGGAAATAGGTGCACAAAATTGCAAAAATCATGAACAAATTGGGGAAAATCGGAATAAATCAGGAAAAATCATGAGGAAATTATTAAAGTAAGAAAGATATTGTATTTCTAAGAACCATGTAATGTACGATAAGCCAAGTGTTAAAAAAACGAGACCTGCGATACATTAATTAGCGCATTCATAATTTAAGTGTAAATATTCATGATCGCCTGAACTGGTTTGAAAAAATCTTAAGACAAATTATTATTGTGGCCGGTTTTTGTTACGACCAGTTCTCGAATAAATTTTGGCCGTATTTTCACGCTTTGGTGTTATCGGGCCCAAATTCCGCCAGCTTGGTTTTTGGTCCTTTTTGCGCTGGAAAGGGGAAGGATGTGTCACGCCTCTGATGATTGATTTGTGGCGTCGCAGATGTTGCTCATTCGTATTCCGGTTTTCGCATCTCGCGTAAATGGTTCATTAGCGATAAAGTTGTCTCGGAAAAGACGAGGCTTCGCCTAATTATACGTTAACGTGACAATAACGTAAGTAATAAAGGTTCAACTTACGCTCCCAGGAGCATCCGTACAGCTCCACACGCATGCAGACGGTCCTCGGATGCTCGCTGTACGGAATAAATCTGACTTTGCTGGCGATGAACGGCAGCTCCAGACGCTGTCTCACCACTAGATAAGTGTTGCTGTTGCCAGTTAACACCTGTAAAAAATCGCATCTAATTGAGTTATTAAGTCGGCGTTTAATTCTGAATAAGGGGTTAAAAAAGCAAGAGATGGAGTTTTATAAAGCGACGCTTACTTGAGTATTTTAATGGAAAAAGCATGTCGCAAGGACAAAACATCCATTAAAGTTTCTTTCCTCAACAAACAGCAATCCAGCTCAAATTCTCGACTTGTTGAACACGGGAATGTATGAATAAGAACAAAAGCGATTATTTTTTGACGGATGTTTGGTGTGCGGCCTGCATTTCGTATGGCATATTTTGAGACAAGTGTTGCTTTTTTTAAGTAATGAATTGCGTTATTGCCTCGTGTTAAGACACGAGAAAAAGCGTCTAGTGGTTGGGTTCGAATCAAAGTTCGATTATAGCACAAAAACCATACGAGGAGATTCCTGCTGAATGATGTCTGGGCACAGAGGGAGGTGGTGTTTTTGATTTCTTTTTACTAAATCGCAAATCGTTTTACTTGCAATGTCGGTTGCACAGTTGAAAGTATCTTGTGAGACGTATTGACAGCAGACAGGTCGTAAACATCTCATTTGGGTCTTTTTAAAATGGTTTCATGCCTGATGATGTCTGAACGACGACAAGTCGAGTTCACTGAACATAATTTTCTATTCTATTCTATTCTCAGAAATGAGCTTGAGAATAATTTTTGAATCAGTCCACACTGATTCAAAAATATGGAAATTTACATCAATTTGTTTCAATGCAAATTAATTTGCATTTATGGTTCAAGTTCATTGCGAGCCTGTCCACTAATTGTGTAAAAATTATTAGTGCCTGTTGAGTCATTCAGTTTTGTATTTAATTACAAAACGTAATTAATTAATGTAAAATACTCAAATGATATTAATTTTATTACAAATTGTATTAATTAATTGTATGTAAAAAGTTATGTTTTTAATAGTATTCGAGGAGGCAGGTTGTTACGTGGGGCACATTGTTACATTGCTTATGCAAGTCGTAGTATTTCATTCAAACATTCAGTATTATTATACATGAACCCTAAAATCATAAGCCATCTATCGGCAAAATATTGCATTGGTGTCGAACGTATCAAAAAAAAATTAACACTAATACATTTTATCTCAATGAAAGTTCTTTTAATATAAGTTACAAATTTTGGTTCATTAATGAACGAAACGGTAAGGAAACCAATTCAACTAATTTCATCCTCTTAAACCCATATGCTATTACAAATAATAAGTATGGAATATTTTTGTTATATCACAAACTGATTTTCTAAAAATAAATTTTTACCCAACAAATTGCACATGGGGGCACATTGTTACATTTTTCTTGGGGCACGTTGTTACAGGATAAAGGGTAATACAAAAATGTTATAAAAAAATTTAAGTAAAAATAACAGCAAAGGCAAATGTAAAATATTGAAAAAAACTGATTCTAGCAATGATGATGAGTCAGACGGTGATGAAATTTGTCTCATTTCCCTCCTGTAGTTCTTACAAAAAAGACAAGAATTCGATCCAGTGTAAAGCATCTAAGAAATGGACACACGTAGCATCGATAGCAACATCGTCTTTTACGTATGTATACCTACACTGTACATTTAATGAGTATTAATTGCTTCTCTGCTATTATTACATATTTTTTTATGCATGCAACAACTTACCCCACATATTGTAACAATTTGCAGGGCACATTGTTACAATCTGCATCATTGACATAAAAAATTCACAGACGAAAATATTTATTATTAGAGATGTGTAATAATTTTATACTTTGAGTTAAATATATACAGTTTAAGCACATGTATGTAGATTTGTTGCTGTTGATAAAAAAATAGTTGTCAAAAATGTAACAACCTGCCCCAACCTCCCCTACTCGTATATGTAACTTGAAGCAATTTACAAGATAATACAATAATTAAGTTAATTTTAATTATTATGACTCAAATGCCATTTTGGGGGCATACAAGAACTCCAAAAAAAATGTACAAAGGCACAATTCTGTGATTAAGCAAAATCTCTGCAACTAATGGTCCCCTCATCCAGACGAAACAATTAGGAGGTTGTTTTTCCGACTTTGGGGGCAATAAAAATATCCCTGACCGTTTAATTGCAAAAGCATTGGCTTGCTTTATTTTTATTTTATTGCAATAATCATTACACAAATACCGAGGGAGAGTTCCACAATCAGTATCAATTTGAATTCGGTTTTGTTTACTAAGGGTAGACAGCTGTTGCACGAGTGGTTTGAATAACGTATATAAAAATAACCGCATTGCGGTGGGGCTTAGTCATGCATTTTTACATAAAATGCATTTTAGGGACACCTGTTTTACCGCATCGAATCCACTTAATAAAAAAACACTGATTTGTGACACTGGTGACAGTCAAATGCTGGGTCAAATGGTAGAGTTATTTTATATGAAAAGTATAAAAACTGTTGACATGGAGCTGGCTGACGCTTAATTAAATATTTGTGGGTCGAACGTCTGGATTGCATTCATCCGACTCATTGTATCTATTTTTGATTCGTCGTTTCGTTTTTAATATTAAATTTTGTCAGCCGTAATTGAATTAATCTTTTCATCGCATATTGAAATACCGCAAACGCGCTGAATAAGATTTTAATGAATGGAAACCTAATAATTTCGTAACGTTGAGCTCCGCGATATCCGCCATTATTCGAACTCCATGATGAAAAAGCATCCTTTACTTACTTCTCAAAACAAAACAAACAATACCAAATTATAATTGTTCCGAAATTTCGTAAACAAGGAAAAACCCGACGGCCAAGTCCATTGTTTGGCAAGTTTACCCTTTTCAGGGAATTTTTACAGGCTTGCAACATCGACTTTGTTATTTTTAGAAGCTTTCTGTTCAGAAAGTACTACGCCTACTACACTTTCAAGGAGGAAGCATTCAAAAACATTTTTAATGTTTCACTCTCCGGTTGTACAAAACCGCCAGTGTTGTGACATATCAATTACAGAGGCTTAGTTGGTGTTGGTCATTGACAAAACAGGAATTATACGACTGAAATAACGTTAAACAGATAATTTTGTATAAATCACGAAAATGGGTTTAAACAACGAAATAGAATTCGCTTGATGTTTTGTTGGAAGTCTGTGTTGTTAAATTCGAAATTATTAGATAAAATATTGATTTTTCTTTAACGAAGCTTGGAAAACATCAGCATCGCCGGCCGACGCAAATAACACATCCTACGCGAGGCAAATAAACGAATTCGAGATCCAACAATGAACAAAATGCACCTATAACATCGAACGCCATTATCCGCAGTATCATGCTGCAAATTTCCCTCGGGGAACAGACGGAACTCGAGCAGGGTATGATGAAACGGTAATGTGTGCTTCTGCCCGGTACAGAGCAGCGCTTCTGCCACCAGTTACACATCAACACGACCTACCTCCACAGACCTAAGCACGTTTTTCAACGACTCCACACCCTCGCGTCTCTCTCAATTTTTTATCATCAATGTTAAGGTTATTATCCGGAAAATACGACCAACATGCTACGTTATTTATAAAGACCTACAGAGCTGCGGTTCGTTGCAAACCATGTAATTTTTTCAAAGCGTAGTCACTTGTTATACCTAATTAAGGGGTTGTCAGGAGTGAAGATACCATGTTGAAGAGGTCGGCGGAGGTTTATTGCAACGCTAACAAGCGACACTAATTTGCAATCTTGATGTATCTAAGAACTGGGTTAAGAAGTAACAAAGAGAAAGAGTAGACATATTGATGAAACCTGAAGAGTTCTGAACTATTTTCTATGATGGATAGTATTTTTCTCTAATTTTATAGCAATGCAGTGCTGTGTTAAACCGCCGTCTCTGCGGACAATTTAGACATTATGCCGGATTGCGGACGTCCTGGAGGAGTTGTTTGAGTGGAACGGAAATTTTTCAATTTACGACCGCAATCGAACGTGGTTTTTAATCTAGGGGTGAAGGGCGATGAGAACAAATGGTTGGAGTCGTTGAGTGGAAGATGACACCGCTAAGAGTACGAGACATTCGGATGATAAGACTGACAAATGGTACAAGTATGATTAACGAGTGTGAGCTTACGCATGATGATGTGGGTCGGTGCTTCCAAGAGAACATAATCTCGTATGTGCCGGAACAATAACGTCTGTTTTGTAGCGTGTTTTGTCTTGATGTATGGCAACAGGCATACCATCAAGAGGAATAAAGACGAAGGGAATTAGTTTTGTCGGGCACAATGTGCGAAGGGAAAAAATTAATTTCGGTTTGCAAGTTTTAAAAGTTGGGACGGTAAATTACGTGGAAGTGTGAGGAACCTTCAGAAAATTTCTAGATGCAATAAATTTGTCAATATATATATCTAAAGGCCGCAGAAGTTATACATTTTAAGGACTGTGAATTTAATTAAAAGTTTAAAACTCCATGGCGTAAAATACAACTCGAGCAAATAGATTTATGACAGTTTATAAGAACGTATCAATGCTCTCTCAACGACAAATTAGTTTTAAACTTTTTAATCAACTTGTCGCTTACGGGCTTAGGATTTAAATCGCTTAAGTCCTACAAATAAAATTATAAACTCGTCCGTAATATTATTACAAGCGAATTCCACTTTTTACACTTCTTTCTTAAGAGCATTACGAATTCCCTTTTCGAACGGAACATTCTTCGCGCTTTGGAACAGATAATAAAACACGAACTCGTTCCGGATCGACTGAAACAGGAATATTTCACTTTCGAGCCCAAAAAAATACGGCACCAGTTAACTCCTACAAAGTTTTTAAAACAGTACACACATTTTATAAGTTTCGTACAATGTTATTGAATATCCCGGGACTTGGAAGCATCGGTCCACTTACCCTACTTTTGTGAGGCAGTTTGCCGCATTCAACCGCCAAGGGAATAAATCCAAAACTTCAAGCTTATATTTCGTTTAAATTTCAAACTTACTCAAGGTTAATGATCTGACTTTAGCATCATTAAGTTACCACCTCCACAAACAACCTTTCCATTTCTAAAACTTCAAGCAATCAATCAAAAACTCTTTAATTTATATTAATACAGTGGAGCAGTTTTCGATCCACAAATTTGGAAAAATCAGGAAACGCCTGGGGTTCATGTGTACATAATTCAGATCGGGGCCATTATCCTTCTTAATTTATGCAAATTATAAATAGGTGTCCCTTAGTTACAACGTCCATTTCTGGTGTAAAGTTATGGTATTGCAAGACAGAGGTTAGGGAACGCCTCGAGGGACGTTTCCGTCGTGAGTGTATAATCGCCATCAACATCCTAGTTTCCCAACTTTACCATAAGCAGCGGTTAACAATTAGTGTCCCGCTTTATTACGGTTGTTCACATTGTTTATTAAAATGGATGTTTTAAAGTTTCACAGCGACGGATACTAAAATCCGCGAATAAATCTTCATTCCGAATCAGAAACCGGCAAAGTATTTACGTATTAAGATAAATGTCCCGTTAGGGGATGCCGCAGTTCCCTTTTTAATATTGTACGCTATCCGCACTTGGAAAGATAAACGAGCCTAGAGTTGCTCATTGACAATTCTAATTAATTATGATATGTGGGACTAATTATCGTACCTTCTCTCCTCGGGAGTCTTTGTAAATGACCCATTGGTTCAGCGAAGCTCTCCAATACTCTACTAAAAAAGCTTCCGCGTATTCTTGACCCTGACCGTTCCCGAAACGGCCCTGGGTCTCCGTCCAGGTCACGAGGTGGTTCTTTTGCAGATCCACCTCCAGGTACTCGCGCACCTCGCTGCTGATCTGGGCCTTAGGACACCAAGCACCACCGTTTTTCTCTTGTCTGATCCTGAAATAAAAACAAATTATAATTTTCTGGTCCGAACTATCTGCTCTAATGAATGCACGTATCTGGTGAAAACTGCAGCAAACAGGATCAATCAAAGCGCTACATTAATTGTTAACAACAATTCATATTGCAAACTGATCAGCACACAATTGCGGAGAATTTCAATTGGAGCAAAAGAGTAAATTGTTGATGGCGTGCGTATTACTCGGGTCTACAATAGGCTCTCTCTCCATGGATGTGAACTAATGATCTAATAAATACCTATTTGATTAGAGATTGCACTCCAATTCCCGATTGTCAAATGCGGTTGCTGCTGTGATAATGGATGGCAACAGGCTGATTTGCCCAGATTACAATATTGTGATCTTATCATTAACTTAAGAAGAAAAGGGTCTTTCATTTCGGATTCATGGTAAGTTTCGCTGTGGGAACAGCCGTCAAATTTCGCTCCATTAAAATTTTATGTTAGCGAAACAATGGAGCTGTCCGGTTTGCAGACCGAGTTAATTAGATTCGCGATGATTACCTGAACTTTAATGATGGCGAAAATTAAACGATGAAACGTGTGGGTAAAGATTAAACATTTGACACGTTTGGTAACGTGTAATTAATCCTTTAGTGTGCCAGAAGAGCAATTTTTATCTAGTTTTGCTTTGTTACAAAACATAGGTATTTTATGCTACGAATCATTTCAAAGGAAACTGAACGAATTCAATTTCTAGGTCATAAAGTTTTCATAAAAATGCATAATTGAAGTCTTTCTCAAACAACGTTCTGATAAAAAGGACAAATATCCTTTGACCCCCTTGAGCTAATTTGATTCTTTAATACTAACTTGTTGGAAAACTTAAAATTAGTTAACTTTAAGAAGTTCTGTTTCAATTAGCTACTATTGGCACGTCACTAATAAAGTTCCAACTTTAGGGAAACTCAATCTGAATTGCATATTAATCCGCCTTGTTCATTTGTACGAAAAAGCTTCTTCCTGTTTATCCAAATCCCACTCATTTGGCAACATTATTTAAACAAAGAATAAAGCACCACATGTCCGGAGTAACGATTTAAAGTCCAATTACGTTTTGGACTTTGGTTTAATTAAATATTTCTCTTGGACAGTAGGCCGATTTATTACGGTGCATAGTTGCATAGGTAAGCGAATAAGTATGAAACGGCGCTTTATTTCACTCTCTCTAGATATACATCGGTAGCAGCAGCAAACAAGCTACCCCAGCACATATTGCCTCTTATAGTGCATACTTTGCAGTTTTCTCGAGCACCGAATTCACTTATCTTCACACTTAAGCTATACCACATCTGTTTGCTTTGTGGCTGAGAGGTGTCGCAAGTTTTATTAGAGGCTTAAGGGCGGCGGTTTGTAATTCATATCGGTTTTGCATTGACAGTGTAATTCCGGGCAAAATCCTCCTTCCGGAGGAATTGCCTGGGAACGAGCGCGCGAGCATGTCTCGTTAAACACCAATACACCCTGTCTTTATGCCAACTACAAACGAGATTATCATGTCATTGTTCCGGGGAATCGAGGGGTGTTGCAAAATTGGGTCAAATTCACAACCCCACGGCTCCACCTCGGGACCATTGCTTTCGCATGAGAATAACGGCCACCATAAAAATGCAACTGCTAATAGGTTGGAAAGTTGGACCATCAATTAGAACTAGTTTAACGATGATCGTAGTTTCCCAAGTTGGAAACACATTACTGTAGCAAATTAGAGCGGATGAAGTTTCCTCGTTTTTTCGTATATTTAGTGTGGCGACCACAATAATAGTCTCCAACCTATATCTGGAGCGAGAGCCGCCGCCATGAATAATTAATGACCGTAATGGATTGAAGACTCAAGACGCATAACAACCTCCCCGTCCGAAAGATTACTTCTAAATAGTTTACCGTCGAATTATTTGTCCCGACTCTGGAGTTTCTGGAGCACAAACGTTGTTTTGTTGCTTCCATCTTTTGTCCCATTTCATGGAGTAATTAATCGACATAATGTCGATGATGCCACTGTTCATTGACGTTCATTAATTACCATACGTGTCGGTGGTACAAAGCTGCAATACTTTTTACAGTCATGTACTGTATAATATCACCGTTAAGACTGTGGACCAGTTTTTTCAAAATTTGACGCAATAATCATTAAACAATTGGACGTGATCTGAGATCCTAAATCAGAAAAAACGAAGTGACTGAAAAAAAACAATTTCGAATTAAATTTGATTTCATATTTTGCAAAAGAATCAAATTGTTAGGTGTACTGAAGAAGTCAACAAAAACTCTTTTCACTGGTACGTGTTTAAGGGTCAGAAGCAATGTAAAATTAATTCCGCAGAAATTTTATTGTTTAAGATTTGAACAACAAACAGAGCTTAATTACAAAATGTAAAATAACAATAAAACAAAGAAATCGTCTGAAATTTTAATTTTATCAAAATCTACATAAACCTACGTCCTACGTCCTGGAATAATTAGAGCTTCACTAAATACGTCCAGGCGTAACAAGAGAAAAAATTGTGCGTCCTTACGGTTACAAAAACTGTATTAATAAAACACTTTTGTGGTTTTCATTTGTACCCTCCGCACGTTTTCCGAGTTTGAGGGCATACAGAATTTCCCACTTGACAACTGGGGTGGCAAATGTGATGCATGAAATTGAAGAGAATAAAGGAATATCACTTCCAGGGTTGCAATGTTGTTATCTAATTGGCAAGTGAGAGACAAAAATCCACGAGATAAATGAATCCCTTTCACGTGGTGGAATTATTTCCCCGAAAGCCTTGTTCATGTTTTGACGTTTGTGTTTCTTTGTGCCTATAATTCTTCACTGAAATCTCCTTATCTACTTCTTTTATTTGGCACGAAAGCGGCCGAGATTATCATCCATTTATGTAATCTCTCGCGAAGGGACATTAGCTTGATTGGTCGTAACGTATGAATAGAGGCATACACATGTTGCCGTATGTGAATATGTTTGACCAAGTGGCTCTAATCCATTGCAATAAATCTTATTAAAGCAGGTATAGAACAGGTCGGCCATAAATATGAGATGTTCATAATGTAGATGATGCCATAAATTAGAAAGATGCATTCATTGCATCAAAGCTACCACCGCAGAAAAGCCATAGACCTCCGGGGCTGGAAACGTGTTTCAGCGTCTTTGCATCCGAATAAACACTTCAACCTCTTTATGGGCTCGAGACGCGTCAAGAGTGACATAAAAATTCACTTGACGCTTACGCAATTCGTTCCGAAACGGCAATTTCGAAACAATGTAGACAGGTGTGCCCAAATCAGCAAGCAAAGGCTTTGTTCGCCAGACGTGAAAAACTCCACTTATAACCGAGTCTAACGACGGCCGTCATGGTGCACCAAATCTGTATTCTATACTGGGTGTTTCAAGTTTTATGGCCGAGGCAAAAATAAATATTTCTAGTCGAGTAAAACAATAAATTCAATAGTCCAATAGGCAATGAATTACAATACCATTTGATATTTTGATATTGTTTAAAATTTTTGAGTTATTGCTGTGAGACATTGAAAACCAATTTTGTGATTTTTTTTAAGTTATTGGCGTATTTTCTATATGGAAGCGTAATTGCTAAAATAGAATTATGTGAAAGTTGATAGATTTTGAGTAATTAACATTTTAATATTGGAGATCTAAAAGCTCAAATAATTTATGACGGGCTTTGTGGTATTGTGGTGATCAGGTCAGAATTCCTTGACAATAGAACATCACAGCGAACCTTTTTCTACTGTCAAGGAATTCTGACCTGATCACCAATTAGAACATAAGATATTGAAGCATTTAAATCTTCAATATTAGAACGTTAATTATTCAAAAGCTATCCATTTTTGCATAATTCTATTTTAGCAGTTACGCTTCTAAAAATTAAAGGAATTTTACCATACAGAAAATACGCCAATAATGAAAAAAAATCAAAAAATCGATTTTCAATGTCTCACAGCAATACCTTAAAAATTTTGAACAATACCAAAGTATCAAATGGTAGCATAATTAATTCCTTATCGTGTGGACTAAACCACAATCATAAATTCTGCATATACATATTACATTACTCAAAAATAACCTATGGATGATTAGAACTCTACAGGTAACTTGTTTCTTTTTCTCCGACTTTATTTGTTGATGAAAAGACACTTTTATGAAAACGTTCAAATGCAACTCGAAAAAAGAAAAAAAGAAAGAAATCATTTCGATTTAATACATTAATTACTGATATCAAACGATGTCCCAAAGTTGAGGGAAAGTATATTAAATAAATAATTTGAGAAATTGCAAAACATGTTTAGTGTGTTTGATATTAAAAACTCAGTTTATTTCTGTGCTCTCAATACAATACCGCAACTAATTTATGGAAGTCGCAATAATACTGATGCTCCTACAATCTACCTGTCTTGTTAAGTTCATCTACTCGTATACGTATAGTTTTAGACTGATAAGAATAGTAGTTTAACTTTCCCTGAAGTGGCTTCAAGAAAATTATATTTTAATGCCCACTTCACGTTTTCTACGTTCTGTGCGTTTTGGTATCAGTGTGTGATAGAAATAATTAAGAAAGGTGGCGGAGAATGATTTAAAAACTGCGTTAGACAATTTATATGTAATGTGCACACCTAGAGGTGGGTAGAATTTGCAAGCCGCGACGTGTGAATTACTAAGCTAATTGGTTCGCTAAATTTTAATCTAGTGAAAGTCATCTCGGAACAATTAATTAGCTTGAAAGCATTTGCAGCTTGGTTCAACGAATTCTGCGGGTAGGAGAAAGATTGTTTCGGTGAGTTATTCCCGTTCCATGTCTCACCGGGCAAATCATCTCTCAGGAACAGTTCGGGAAAACTCTGGAGTAATAACGGCAAAAATAGAAAGTAACGACCCTATCTGGAATGTCTCTGGTAGTAAAACAAATGTCTTCAATTAGTTGACCATTCGTCCACCTTAATTCCATCATCCTTGGGGAGGGTATCGAGCGCGCGGGTGTTCCTGCAGCGGGAGGATATTACTCCAGGATTCGGATATGGTATTGCTGGCTGTTGTTATGACAACAGGGATTATTTTTGGTCCTGAATATAGTGCGCGAGGGGCCGTCACTGAACCACGGGGGAATTTCCGAGAAACTGAAATAAATGTGCACCTTCGGTTGAATAAACGGTTTATAAATGCGACAGGACAAGCAAAATTCGCCAATGGAAAAAGCAAGTTTTTCGCGAAATATTACCTGCAATTATCGCGAAACGACCACTTTGCGTCATTAATCACGATCCGATATGAAACAATTAATAATAATTCTTCGCGTAATTGAAATCTCTGCTTTTGAAAGGTCAATTAAGGAGCGACGACCGGGTCGGCATTGCAAAAACAATGCGCTGATCGGATCGAATACATAGGAAAATCATTTATCAAACATTCGCTATTAATATAATTTTAAACGCTTTGTGACAGCGAGAAGATTAAAGGGCCCATTCCAGGCACAAACAATTCATCAAAGTAGCCATATACGAATTTCTTTTTGTCAGGGAAATATGTCGGAAAGCGTTTCTATATGAAATCGTTTGACAAATCGTCCATCCCCCATTCAACCAGAAAGATACAAGAGGAACCAATTGAATAATCCCAATCGATTCGTGGGAGCAATCACGACTTCTTCCAGATACGTTTCGATGCTTTTGATACAAACTGCGAGCTGTTATCGCCACGAGAATCTTAAATTACCTTCGCCCCCGTGTGTTATTGCGGTTTACTTAACTTGCAGCGAGTTAATCGATTGGCGATAACAACCATTCGATGGCTAATTAAACACAATTTGCATCTGCGATTCCCACCACAATTTTCGCAAAAAATTATCAATTACCAATAACCCCAATCTAAGGACCAATTTGATGCTTATTTGCCACTATTAGTACTGCTGAAAAAATGAATGATTGTTCCTGTTGGTAGTTCTATTTTTGCGGTTGAGGATAACAATAATCCAACAATCTTGTTATATCACTTGTTATGTTGTTCGTCAAATATTTACCAAGCTGAACCGGTTCTAATGTTAGAAACTGTCAATTTTTTGTTGTTAATCGAAACAAACTCAGCTTCTCTAAAATTTTGAGTAAAAAAGCTATTTGCATCATAGAAAATAAGTGGTCTATTATTTTTGAAACTAAAAGCTTTTAAAGCTTTATTGCTGAAAGTTATAGGTAAATAGTTTTTCCTTTCATTTTATTACGTTCTAAAATGATTAAAGCTGAGACAAGTATAAATCTGAGAAAAAAGGTAATTAAAAATGCGAAAAGTGATTTCAGAAACGATCTTTTATTTTTGTATATTTTAAAAAGAGCGGTACTAGCATTGACAAAAGTGCAAAAGTGGTCATCTGCTTTAAAAGCCCTTCAGTTTTTTTAATTTCGTTGGAAACATATTAAAGTAAAATAAGGTTGCGCTAGGATAATGCGCTTTCAGTGTATAGAGCGTTACTTTGTAAGAGTAAACGACCATAAAAGTTGAATTTATGCAGCAGCAACTTTTTAATCAGCTCGTTATAAGTGGGCGCAGGTTAAAGAAAAGTCGAGGTAATTTAAAAGTTCTGTCAACGCGATGCTCCATTTTAAAAGTGTACTAAATGACCCGAAATCTCAGTAATCTTCTACCGTTGGTCCTTATTGATGACAGGTATTACACTGCTGGCCGAAGGATTACTTCGAATGCGGGATATATTGCCTGTGCTGTAATGGCGGTTTTCTTTCAATAATTCTTCTTATTTTATGTAAAAGGAAGCGGAAACGTGGGAAAAATAGAGTGATGTGGCAGGTTTAAGAGCACGTTTCCGAGGTCACGACGTCGAAACGGGTTAAATCAATGCTTTCGAATAAAGATACGCTGAAGATTTACAAATTGACAGGATTTTCCGTGTGGAGGTTTATTGCGTTTCTTTCCCCAGGTGCGCCAAGTGACGAATATAAGCAATGACATTTTAAGCAGCGCAGGGCTTTTACTGTCGTACTGAAAAATTACTAATTAATCCTAGTTTTATGCCGCCAAGGTACACAAAGGGGTCTGCCATCAATACTCGTCCGTTGAATGGCAAGGATTTGGCAGTCGGGAGACAACAATAAGGTCCCGGATCGCGACCCAAAAGAGATGTTTTAATATTCAAAGATTAGAACATAAATATGTAAATAATCGTTAAAGCGAGGCACGCGCATTTGACTGATGATCGGCGTCAACTTCGAAACCGCTAACAAAGCGGCCGTCTGTCAGACCGAGACGAAATATAAATCATCGAAATGAACAGTCCGTGTCTTTTGAAATTCCACTCATTACCGAAACTCCAAGAGATAAGTGTCAGCTATGATCGAAAGCGGTTCTCGCATAGACGTCCTTCAAGACCCTCAGGTGAACCGCTGTATTCGGCGAACTGCGCGCTTAATTTATTACCCTCGACTTCCCGAGATCAAGAAGAATGGCTGCGGGACGAATGAAGAGTTACAGATGCTGTGCATACTCCAGGTTCGGGCATAACTCACTCCTTCCCACTTCCTCTCAAACAACTTATATTAAATCAGCGAAAAGTTAACTCGCCTCGACTTATGAATCTCGACTTAATTAACTTTGCAGAAATCATTGATCTTCCGACACTTCTTTGACTAAAGACTGCCTTGCACCATCAAAACGTCAAGCTCAATAATACCTCTTATTTACGAACTGGAAACAATAATGTGATGCATGATGGCAGAAACGAGGATCTTCCACAGTTCCTCTATTTAATTTTTTTGTTAGCAATTGTTTGACTCATTATTCCAATCAGGGAATGCATGCCTGTTTGGAAATAGCGTATTTTTTCAATTAATTGTTTAAGGAAGATGGTTGGTGGAGTAATCAATATAAAAAAATTAAGAGGCGTTTGAAAATACCAAAAGCACTTAAATCTTTCATTTTCCGTTTTAATTTCGTGTTAATTATCTCACAGCACTTGACCGGATTTCAACCGCTGTTAATTATATTCCGCAGCTTTCGATTACAAAGTCGAATGTCAATCAGATTTCCATCACTCGGTTGCCTCGAATCCCGCTTCGCGATTTTAAAGAGGGAATCGCTTTTGGAACCCCTCAACTATCATGAGCTGATCTGAATTCAGAATAGGGACTTTGAAATACTTGAAAGTGCATCAAAGAATTGAGAATGAGGAAAGAAATGCAATAAATAGGAAGTGTGTTGTGGGAAAACCGACTGAACGAAAGTCCCGTCAATTTGTAGATTTTCCGTGGATATCAATTGCTACTGATCTTTATTGATCAAAGTCGATTCAACTCACTTTTGAGCGTCTGTACAACATTTAAAGTAAAACGTCGTGAATACGCAGTACAAAAAGTTGTCACATAAATTTATTGAAAGGGTAATTCGGGGTGAACTCGTCCCAAAATGACCGTTTGCTTTTATCCGAAACCGACTTCATGTTGTTAAAAGTGGATTGCCGTGGTTATTGTCAGTTTGGACCTTTTCTTCGGCCATAACCCACGAAAGAATTAAGAAAGCGAACGAAGTTATAAGCGCCTGTCGTTCACATAACCATTTGACTCGCATCTTGATTTAGATTATTATTAGTTGTAATTGTTTAGACAACAGTGCAACAGGTGTCCTCTACTATCGCCCTTGACGTAAGTATAAATATTTATTCGAAAGGCAAGTGCAAAACGAACACCCGCAGCGCAAACGGAAACACTGACGAAAACTCGTTTTGTAGGAAAATGCGTTTTCCGTGTATAAAAGAACATAACCGAGCGCACGACCAACTAGTGGCTGCTTTCCCTCGATTTTTCGTTCGGCTCCCCTTTCTGCGTGCATACCACTGTGCAAACGGAAGCGAGTTTCATTTGTCTCTAGGTGTGCTGACAAAAAAACGGATGGTCTCCTCTTGGAACGCACGCAACGACAAAGCAGGGGAATCAATCGCCGTCTCCACGTCTAATTCTTCACGTCGAGCAATCTCGCCATGAAGTTGTATTGGACTTTGAAGTTTGCAAGCGGGCCGAGTTTAAAGAACTTTCCAATTTGTTTACACAAATTTATGCATCTGCCTTTCATTAGAGCCAAAAGCCTGATTCAGATTAATGGGTTCCGGCATTTCTTTTTCATGAGCTGCTACCGAACTCAACTTATGCAAAAGTTCCAAGATCTACTCCTGATTGGAGAGCATCAGATTCAGGAGATTATCGGGAAACACCATCTACACTGTTTACAAGACTTAATGCAATTACTGGGTTATTGGAGTCTAGGTGGTGTTTCAGTGTTTCAGGCGTTTCAGGTGTTACCATGACTACGCGCATTGCAGCATACGTCATCATCGGGCTGAGCACTGCAATATGACAATTTAAAATCCACTATCGGCGTCTTCTACGCTATAAATTCATATGAACTTTCATAGATTTATGGGAAAACAAAGTTCCGCGTTTCGTGACATTTGTTTAGATTTATCGCTGGGCCCACGCAGCCCTGTCATATCGGTATATTACTCCCTTTTTGCAGTGCTATACCATCATTTTTGCTCGAACCTATAATTTATATGCGCGACGCTGTCGAGATAGATATATTCTCATTCGTTAATAATTTGCTGCTAAATAGTCGTATCTTCTCCATTGTTAATATCCAAAGTAGCTACATATATCCAAATATAGCAAAAGTTAAAAATTCTGTAACTTTATATATCGCACTAGCAAAAACAGGTAAATGTTTCAGAGAGAACAATAACACATTAGTTCTATAGTAAATTAGACGCAAGGTTTGTATTTTCCAAATGTAATATAACTCTTTACTAAAGTACACTAACTAAAATTTAACTGCGTTATTGTCTTTATCCAGAGGTAGCGAGCCAATAAAGTTAACAATTCTCTGTTTATCTTTCATATAACTAAAATTGCGAATGTTTCTCTGCTTATAAAACATACAGTTTGAAATACTAATAACTGCGTCAATCTGCTTACTAACTTGATTTTATCTGTAGTCCAATAAAGTAAAACATAAATATGATTGTAACTATTTTTCAAAACCTATAATTAATTCACTCTGATTGCTCGTAAAAGTAAATCTAACGTTCATCTCCACTTCGAAAGACAAGTAGTTTGTTTAAACTTACATTTTACTTTTACTATAAATTATATTTTTGGAAGGCTTATCATTTTCCGTAAATTATTGTTAGTTTATCACATTTTGAAATAACCTACTTTATTTGGAGATAAGGATCAAATACCTAATAAGAAAAACAACATAAACAACAACATACAGGGTGTCCCAGTGATGTGAAAAAGTTCATTACTGACCTTTAAATGTCAGAAAATTAATCTTTTTTTTACGAAAGCCGTAGATACTAACCCCCTGATTGACCTAAAATTATTTTCAAGTATACAGAGTGTTTCCGAAATTAGCTACAATACAAACTTATGTTTTTTTAAATGGAACACCTTATATTTTTTGCACTTTTGGATGTAGCTTTTAACACTGATGATTTTAAGCTAAAATGTTATTGGACGATTTTGCTTTGTTTTAGAAAATAATTTGATTTTTTTTACAAAAACACGTTATAAAAAAATTATTACATAAAAACTAATAAGAATCCTAGAAAATTAGGACTTTTACCACTATAAAGAAAAAAGTTCAAACTTAAAGGTTATAATTTCTTGTAGCTTACTGCGTTCAAGAAGATAATAATAGTATATTTATATTATGTTATAAGTGATAGAAATGCATCATTATTTGCGAGTGAGAATTTTGACCCACGAGTGCGCTTGCGCTCGAGTGGGACACTTCTCACGAGCTTTATAAGGTATTTCGATCACGTGTGATATGCGACATTTTATCTTAAGCAGTGCCTCCGCTGCCGGCAACGGCGCCAATACCAGCTGCCGGCAACGGTGTCCGGAATAGCTGCCGGCAGAGAATTTTTAGAATTTGCTGTCAATTTCTCATTTTTCGAGTCTAAAGCTTTCCTTAGCTTAAAATGTTTTTTTAAACGACTAAAGTCTCTAAAATACTAATATCTCAGAAATTAAGTATTCTTATTGCAAGTTTAACCACTTATTAGCTGTTTCAAAACTATGAAAACGCTAACGTTGCATTTTCTCCCAAAATTAGTTGTTATAAATTATTCCTGCACTTCAAAAAATAAATAGCTAATGTAATTTATAGTTTCAATGAGAAATCTAATCATTAATAAATATTTTACATTTTTATTAACCTTATTTAAAAAATAATTCGGTGAAATGCGGCGTTGGCGTTTTGATAGTTTTGAAACAGCTAATAGTACACCTAAACATTCTTATGATGCAAGTTAAATTATTTTTGCTTCTTGCCAATTTCTAAAGCTACCCTGCGTGCGTGTACTTAATACCTACCTACTCTAAATATTCGGGCATAAAATTAAGTCGTTTATCAGTTTTTTAAAAAAGCCTGACGGTATTGGGTCAAAAACTAAAGTCCTTTCAATTTCTTTATCACCATTTGTTTTCTTTGTAGATTCTTGAATATTCGTGTAACAACGTACTTTGTTTTATAAAAGCCTTTTTTTTTGTTCAGCTTCCTCTGGAGTGTTAGTGTTTTTTTTCTGAATCATGTGTTCCCTCCACAATTTGCATTGAATATTTCTAACAGCTTCTAGGCTATCAGTGTCATCAAAATATTCAAAATAATCAAAAAGTATTTTAAAATTTGATTCCTCAAAGAACTATTATCTAAAATGATACTTAAAAATTCCAGTTATCGTTTTAGTATTGTAAGGTTATGCAGTTGACGGACTAAAGCTTCCGCACTTAGCTCCCCAGCTGAGATCAGAATAACAAGGAATCTGAAGCAAGATGCTTGAGCAACCGACGCCGGCAACCATCCCTCTATTTTTTAGGCAGGTTGCCGGCAGCGGAGGCACTGCCTTTATCTTATCTTAATTATGTTATTTTATCTTATACCATTGTACATTATACCATTGATTTCTCTCACCGAAAACAATGGTATAATGTACCTAAAAAACTGCACCTATATGATAATAAAAATAAAGAGGTTTGTTGCAAGTTGAGTAACTTACAAATTTTAAATGGAACACCCAATTTTTTATTTTTGCATCTAAAAGACCTTTAAGTTGTCTATCTAAAAACATTAACAGTTAAATGTCTCTTGCTGATTACTTAAAAGATATTTAACTTTAAACATTAAAAAAATTATTAACTATTGTTTCAGTAATCGAAAAGTAAAATTTTCAGCTAATAATAACTTTAATGTTACCCTTGGCCATTATTCGTCATTTATTACAGTGAAATAACTAAAATTTTAATATTTTGCTGAATTTTTAAATCCCTTATGAACTCCAACAAATGGTTAGTGGTGGAGTTACCATGGTTTACTATAGTAACAAGCTCATGAGTAATGTGCATTGTTGCTGAAAATAACTTTTAAAGTTTAATATCTTTTTAGTTATTAACTTTAGGAGTTTGAAACTTATGTTTTTGGATAGACAATTTAATAATTATTGAGAAGCAAGAACAAAAAATAAGGTGTTCCATTTAACTTTGTCAAGTTATTCAACTTTTAACAAACTTCTTAATTTTCTATTCTAAGTTTCTAATTGCAATGCGCTAAACAATTAGAACAGATTTAAGTTTGAACTTTTCCCTTTAAAATGGTGACAGTCCTACTTTTCTACGATTCTTCGTTTTTGTGTAATAAATTTTTAAATAAAACGTATTCTCGTCAAAAAAATATAATTATTTTAAAAACTAAGAAGAATCGACTAATACAAGTTTAAAACAAAATCATCAGTATTAAAAGCTACGTCCAAAAATGCAATAAAATTTAGAGTATTCCATTTGAAAAAAACATAACATTAGTGTTTTTTTAATATTGGGACACTCTGTATATACTATACCGCAATATTTTAAAAATATGCAGCAGGAACGCAGCTATAATCTAAAAAAGAAGAAGAGAATATCTCTAATAGTGAACAAGTTATGGAGCTTTTTCAGATCGTTGGGACAGCCTGTATGTACCTACTGTGTTATTAATTAGTTACGTTTAAACTTTGACCATGCAAAAGTTAGGTGGTCACAAAATTTTTACATGCCCAGTTTTAACCGAAATCTTGTGAAATCCTTTCTCCAATTTGTCGAGCGTCCAGGATTCCGTTAACTCAAACTAAATTAAACAGATTAGTTGGAGATGCTCAAGAACCCTTCCTCGCACACATTCAATAATCCTTCATTAAAATCGCTGTAGAACACAGTGGTAATTGGAAAGAAGTCCGCAGGTGCATCTCATGTGATTGATAGTCGGGGTGTGGAATCCCTCCTTATCCTCTTAAAGGCGAAGGGTCCGACCGTTCCCTCTGCTTTCCTTCCGGTATCAGCGTGTGTGTAAAAGAATTGGAAATGTTTTCGCACAGGAGGAGTGAATGGGACGTAGTTTCGATCGCGTGAAGCAGTGACGTGTAAGGACTGCTGGTGGCGTCGTCGTGTTTACTTCGATAACGAACTCCGTATGCGTGTCACGTCGGCTGAATTGCAAGTATCAAGCGACTCTCGCTTTCCGACCGAAGACAAGACAAGAGAGGTCCTGGTGCATGATGGTCTGCTCTATGCGTGGAAAAGCGGTTTCGGTCGCTGCAACAGCGTCGAGTGCGTGGATCGATAACCGGCTCGAGCACGCGCCACATGTGCCATTATCCGGGACAGGATTAACTCGATATGAATAACCGGAAAACTGTAACCCGGAACAAAATGGAAATTGGGCCCTATTTGATTACTCCCGGACAGATTATGTTTTTCCAGTTTCTTCGAGGGGAAAGAAAGACGCGACAAACTTCCTAATGTATTCGATAAAACAAAAGTTTGGGAGGGGTGCGCGAATTGTGGTGGAGGATTCAGCCTTCACGTGGCGTACGCAAAGATTTATTTCACTCGAGAAGCGGAGTATTTGAAATATGCCACATGAGAATGACAGTTTTAGCTTGTGAGAAGCTAAGTAAAACCAAACCTCATTAAGTCATTACTTATTTACGTGTAGACACTTAAGTTTACAAAAAAATGTCAATTCCTTTATCATCTAACAAATTTTCAACACCACCTCATTTTTTACGGTTTAGACATATTTGTTATTATGTCTATCAACCAAACTATTTTGTTATTTAACGTTGGTACTGTTCCACTTATTAATAGAGCAATTTCCATTAGTGCAAAAAGTGGAATGTATTTGAATTTTTCAAGGCTTTTTTCGGCTCAACCTAGCCGAAAGCTCTTGCACAAATAAACGATTTTTAGGTGTCTGATGACTGAGAAAATTCACTAGCTCCTGGACTACTAGTAATTTATAAGTGCTTAGTTGATATAGACTAAAGCTGGACAATACCCTCATTTAGGTATTGGGTATCGATACCTTGGAAATATCGATACCCAATATCGAAAGTATCGTACAATAGAAATTGGTGTTGCATTTTGGTATTTATTGCTTGTTAATTTTTTAATACTGACTATATTTGTAAACCAACAGCGCAAAAGGAAATACACTTAATGATGGTGACATATATTTGTTAACGATTTTTGTTTGTAGTTTGAAATCAAAAGACATGACGCCTACGACGACTATACAGGGACATTTTTTTAACTCTGAACATAGCCCTATGTTCAGTCTGAAAAAAAAACAGATCAAAGCATTGCGAGTATTGTTATGCAACTAATTATTCTACACCCTGTTAAAAATTTCAACTTGTCAATTAAATCTTCCAAGATTATTTAAGTAAAGAAAGATTCATTTTTATGACATTTATTAATCATCATTAATCATCAGATAATAGTAACATAAATAAATTACTTTAACAAATATTCGACATTACTTCAAATTGGTTCAAATAACTCGACATCAAATACGTATCGTTGATAACGTAAATTAGATCACTGCTTTGATCTGTTTTTTTTCAGATTGAACATAAGGCTATGTTCAGAGTTAAAAAAATGTCCCTGTATAAATGATACTGAAAATCGGTTATTGAGTGATCCATCTAAATTTTGGAACTTTGTTCGTAATAAAACAAAAATGAAATTCCGTACCGGTGCCTATGATGTTTAGTGATAATTTACTGTTTAATAATCAAGATATTTTTAACGCTTTTAGCGCTTTTAGTTTATAATTATAATAACTTTATCAATTCCAACTTTAATAGTAAACAGACTGATATTAATAATGTAAGTTTTGATGTGTCAAATATCGTTTTGTCTCTAATAAATCAGTTAGACCTTAACAATAAGGGTCGCGGTCCTGATGGCCCTCCTACTGTTTTTTATAAGTCATCTAGTGCATCGCTAGTTCTACCACTTAGTTTTTATTAACTCTTTCCCTGAGTTCTGGTATCTTCCCATCATTTTGGAAATGTGGTCATGTAGTTCCTGTACACAAGAGCGGTAGCCGTGCCCGTGTTGAAAATTATCGTTCCATTTCTATTTTGTCTATTCCTAGTATAATATTTGAGTCCATAATCTGCAAGTCATTGCCTTCTTCATTTCAACACATAATTGTTTCTCAACAACATGGATTTTTTCCGAGGGGGTCTACTACAACTAATTTGTTAGGGTACGTCAATGAAATAATTAAATATATAAGTGAGGGACTAGAGGTATATGCACTGACTTTACTAAAGCTTTCGATAAGATCAATCATTCAATTTTACTACATAAATTAGCTTCATATGGAATTGGTAATCCGCTTCTAGCTTGGTTAAGAACTTATCTTATCGGGAGAACGCAGCATGTCACTCAGACGTCCCTCAGGGTTCAGTGTTAGGCTCTTTTCTATTTTCACTATACATTAATGACGTTCATAACTATCTCATCAATTGTAGTTATAGACTTTTTGCGGATGATCTCAAGTTGTACAGAGCAATCAAAAAAACCTGATGATGTTGTATCTCTTCATACAGATCTAGATCTTTTAACTGATTGGTGCAGGGAGAATGACATGATTCTAAATGCAAACAAATGTGTTTTTATCAGTTTTATTAGAACAGTCATTCCTTCTTCGCCAGTTTTACTGTTAGATGGTGTGTGCCTTCCCTCTGCATCAGTTATAAAGGACCTTGGTATCCTGTTAGATAGCAAGCTAACTTTTGTGGTTCACTACGACCATATTATAAGTAAAGCCAATTGGGTTGCTGGCTGCATCTTGAGATACTCTATGGATTTCAAATCGTTAAGAACTTTGATATTATTTTTTTTCAACTCTGGTACGACCGATTCTTGAGTACGGTTGTATTATTTGGTCTCCTTGTTATCAACGTCATGTGTGACGTCTTGAATCTGCCCAAAATAAATTTGTATGTCGTATTCAATATAAACTTCCTGATCGGGTGTCTTCTTCTTGTTCTTTGAGCAAATTATACCTTGGGCTCAGTAATCTGGAGACCCGTAGAGATTATTTTAAATTATGTTTTATGTATAAATTGCTTAACAATATGATGCTCCTGATCTTTTAAGTATCGTGTCGTTCAATGTGCCTAAGCATACCGTCAGGACCGTTCCCCTTATTTATTTAGAATTTTGTAATACAAACCATGCAACTCTTTCTCCTTTGAAAGAGTTATATCCCTGCACTAATAATTGATATAACGATATCGATTTTTTTAATTGTGCTTTATATAATTCATTCAAAGGAGAGGTTAGAAAACTTTTGAAAATATAAATCGCGTTTTATTGTAACAGCCTTTGGATTTTTTTATGGTGTTAATAAATCAATCAATCAATCAATCAATCAATGACGAAAACAACAAACGAATCCAGATTAATAATTTCATTGCAAAGTATCAAAGTATCGGAGGTATCGAAGTTATAGTAGTATATAGTAGTGGAAGTATTAAAGGTATCGATACTTCGATACCTGATTAATGATTATCGATACCCGATACCTACTAACATATCTGCAAGTATCTACACTCTGTAGATATGCATACTCTACAAATGAAGCCAAACTTTTCTTTGATGTCTACTCCATTCTGTGTTTAGCCTTTGTTTGAATGCAGCTAGACATCTGTTGATTATTTAGTGCAGTGCTGACGTTGCATAATGGTTTTGGAAATTCGCGGTAGCTTCACATCAAGTATTTACCTACATGAAGTTTAATAATTTCGATGATGCACTGTTAAGCTTCCATTTAATAATTAATAACAAGACAGTGATAAGTGTTTTGTAAATAGAGAATTTGTGCGGGTTGTTTGCGTGTTCTGGAAAAAATCACCTGTTGACAGAGTCAGCAAAGTCTGGAAGTTGTATAAAGGCTTGGTGGTGATTTAGCGTCGCTCGGGATTTGCACAATACCGTTAACGAAAAACGAACGGTCAAACGTTGTGCAAGGGA
The DNA here is from genome assembly GCA_939628115.1 of Tribolium freemani. Taxonomy (NCBI): domain Eukaryota; kingdom Metazoa; phylum Arthropoda; class Insecta; order Coleoptera; family Tenebrionidae; genus Tribolium; species Tribolium freemani. The sequence continues at coordinate 7,461,026 of OW626785.1, read as the reverse complement.
GGAAAGAATGAGCATCAGAGCCGGACGAGCAGCATGTTTGTCCAGACAGCCAAAGTTGGAGCCAAGGTCCCGAAGCGAGCGTGAATCTGCGGTAATCCAGTTGGCAAGTTGCGTGATGAAGTGAAATTTATGTAAATATGGATTAAATAAAACAGGCGCAGAGGCCTCTCTATCGTATCAAAATTCGCAACTGTAGACAATATAATCCGTGGAATATAAACATTTCCTTCGACGGCGTGGCTCTCTGTTGTTTGCATAATCCAGGAGGGATTAGCTGTCAGGCCGCAACATGACTAACCGTCTTGAGCGATAAGGACCGAGCGCCACCGGATGCCAACCTCATTGTCTTCACCTATTTCGAGTTAAACCAACCAATAACATAATCAGCTAGGCTGCTTTAACATTCAAATTGAATTCAGTCTGATTCAGTTTTCGTCCTCTTCATATCCGCGCCGTCTTTCACATAACGTTGTTTTCCGACTTCAAATGACGTACTAACAGCCGGAATTCTAAATATATATGCCCGCAGATAAGAGCGCGTTTTCAACTGCTTTGTTTGCATCCAACAGTACAAATAACCAAGCCCAATGCAAATGCTAAGACGCCAAATTAATTACGCGGCTCCACGCCGTGATTGAAAGTATTCTCATTTAACCCTAATCCGATTATCAATATCTTCGCATCAACATCCTTCACGCGTACAACAAACCCCGACTCAGTGCGGCCTAATCCAATCTCATACGCCCACGTTTTTGTTTAAACTAAGGCGCCTCTTGTTAACAGACTGGGCAAGAAGAACTCGGGGAACTCCCCCAACGTACAGCGCCACCCCTTGGATTGTTAGTTGACTATGTCGAAGGGGTTCTGAGTCAGTTGGTCACTCGGACGGTTGTAGATCATAACGGAATCACGGGCTTTTGTCGAAATTGGGGTCTTTGATATTAACATGAAAGGGTCTAAGTGTCCACTCACGGTTGCGACAACTGTACTCCCTCAACGTTGATTCCGCCTAAAGTCGCAGTTCAGAGTAAAGCTAAACATTTTATGTTGAACCTTTTTCCTCCTTGTTACAACAGCAACAGTACTGCTAAAAGTATGTCATCAAATGTTGACATTTTCGATAAATTCTCAGTATGCGAAGTGACTCTTTTCTGTCGCTTACCCGCTAACCTACTAGAGCTCAAAATACATACTTTTGCAGCGTACCTACTATCTATAATGTCAAATTACTTTTTTTTTATTCAACTGAACTGAAAACATTCTTTTTTTAAAAATGCAAGAACTGTTCTAATTACGTTTTTAATAGTTTTTTTGGAAGATAAAACATATCTTTAAAAACAAAATTGCATATCTTTCGCTTACAGTAAATTTAATCAAATCGTGATTAACTTTGATTGAATTTTGAGATAAAAATATCCTCCGATCAAATTATATTATAATTTTTGCCAGGAATTTTATTGAAATTTAAAGTGAAGGAGCGGAATTAGAAGAATTACTTGAGGTGAACAAGCAAAATTTTGGCTGGGAAAACAAAATCTCATGTTTTTGGTAATCAAAACTTACAACAAATTATTGTGTTGCATGTGTTTTAGTAAATAGTATTATTATACATAGTTTTAGAATGTATCCATGAGCTGGGACAGTCTTAATTTATTATATTTGCGATGTGCAGAGGAAGTATGGAATCAACCACTTTCTGATTATACTGTTTACATCCGGAAAAAGAACGTGTAAGTGGGAAACTACGAGTACCATAAAATGAAATATTTACAGAATAACTTTTAAAAGAAGAAATAAAATTATTAGTCAACTGAGGACGGGGTAGATAATTCCGAAACAATTGTCATGACATCCAACTAATAAATGGCTTCATAATATACTCAACCCCTCTTGAGAGAAAATGGATCACACAACTATTTTGAAACTAGTAATAACTTTAAAAAAATCTTTGGGATTTATGTTTCGAAAAAAATTGAAATGGCACTTTACAGAATTTAAATTTATACGACTATTCGATAGAAACAGTGAGTGTGACGTTTATTGTGTTATGCGTAACCTTTAATATAAATATTGCTATAAGATTGGTATCTTATCTCGCGGTTTTTCCAAAACATATTTATTTAACTACTAGTAATCCATAGTAGCCATTCAAATTTTTCAGCATTTTCTACGATTAAAATACCTTAAATAGGTATCTTGTTACAAACATTGTTCCATTATTCATTTGTGTGTAAATTATTTTAAGAATGTCTGGTTCCAGGACAACAGTACAGGTTAGTGTACTTATAAGTTTGTTTTTTTTAGTCCCGTCAGTACAAGAAAGAAAGACAACAAGAAAGTTCAAATTCAAGTTATTGTTACTTTCTTCAAAAATAACAATTAAAAAGTTACTACATATTTAAAAAAAGCTTTAGCAGAAATATTTGAAATTATGCACATTTTTGCTATATACAAAATTTTCATAATTCTTGTCACTCATTTTATTTCTATCTAATTCATATCCTTATAGAAAAACTTTCGAGAAAATTCCGTAAATCAAATTTGGAAAAAATAAGGGTCTAAATTTTATGCGTTATTTCAGAATAACAGATTTCTCAAATTAAACAATGATCAAGGGATTGGACTACCAGTCTCGCCACAGCATCGAATGGTGACCGATAAAATAGGGCTAGTGATTTTTGGAATTGCGGTCATAGTTTTAGTAAGTTCTCTACATCTATCAGCAACTGTACGAATTAGCACTCATTTCTTACTAGATACCCTTCCTCGCATATACTCTTTCCAAAGCAGATATACGTAGACTAAATCAACCATATGATAGTTGTGGTAATTTTTGTGGTGATAATAATGAGAAGATCGATGGGGTAAATTGTTCTGGCAAGGACTACAGAGAAAAACCTTTTCTTTCTTACAATATATGGAATAATGATTTTCGTTGTACGAAATACAACAGGAGTTAGTAAGTGAAACAAATCAAATAATAGAAACATAAAGCAAACCTACGATCATTTTAGTTCTCTTACCAAAACGGACTCAACCAATAAAACTGAAATAATTTCACAGGTAAAAATAATAATAATAATTTCTGTAACAAGATTATAAATCTATTTTTCTTTCAGTACCTTTTGAGTTACCATTTTGAAGTATGGTACAAATTTTTAATGGCAACTTTGATAACATGTGGTACGTGTTGCTCCTTATTCTCAGTTCTGTTTGTTTTTAAATTTAGTTTAAAACCTTCGTTTCAGCTTTGTGTACCCTGATCATGATTTTGTTCAGATTTGTACCAGGTGTGATAGTTTGGGGCATCTTAATTTTAGGCGTAATTCTACTCTTTGCGATATCGTCTTTATTTTCGTAAGTCCGTTTCTAGCTTTTGTTATACAAAATAATACTTCTATTAAAATTCAAGTTTCGCATGTGTACATAACGAGTATAGGGGGGAATATATGTATCCAGCTATATTCTTCACCATTTTCACTTTTGCAGTAATATTTATTTTATGTGCACTGTACAAGAAAATACAACTCATTAAACTTCTTTATGGAGAAACAGCTAAAGCAATTTTTGGCATACCATTCGTGCTATGTCTACCGGTGGTTGTAAGTTTAGTATGAAGTAAATCACCGCAAAATTTTTGCTTGTTTTTTTACAGACTTTGTTTATTCAAATTGTTCTTGTGGCGTTATCGGTTCTAAGTTTAAGATATGTGCTTACTGCTGGAGTTCTTGTAAATCACGGAGACGACCGATACCAATTTGAATTAAATGGTGCTATGAAATTTGCAATAATATTTAATTGTATTGTTGCGGCTTGGGGATTACAGTTTCTGGCAGGATGTCAATACATGATCACAGCCGGTAGTGTGGCTCATTGGTTTTTCAGAAAGTAAGCTAAAAAACTAGCAACTCTTCTTAGATTTTATCTTGTTTTTACAGGAAAACATCGCGTTCTATTATTTTAACATGTGTCATAAATACTTTGAAATTTCACCTTGGTACCATTGTTGTTGGGTCGGTTATTGTAGTATTAATGTATATTATTAAATTCCTATTGAAAAGTGTTGAAAGAACAAAATATTGTTTTTGTGGCGCCTGCACTTGCTGTAGTTCAGCTGCTTGCTCTCCTTGTTGTTGTAATTGTCAGACAGTTATACATATTATAAAATATTTATCGAAAAATGCATATATCGAAACTGGTGGGTATCAAACCTTTCTTTGCAATTTGTGTAAACCTACTGTTGCAGCAATTCGAGGAAAACCTTTTATAGCATCGGGAAAACGAGCTGTAAATCTTTTACTGAAAAACGCAGCTAGTATGATTGCTCTAAATTTCATAGGGGATTTTATTTTGGCAATAACACAGTTTGTATTAATTGTCATTTCAACAGGAATCGCTTATCTACTTTTTATGGTTATAACTTTTGCTGAAAAATACATCATTTTAAATAATTGTTTTTAGGATCAGCCATACCTTACATCTATAAGTTTTGTAATCAATATAATTATTGTTTTGGTACTTTTTTCCACTTTTCAGGTAAGCTAAGTTAAGTAGTGCTCATATACCACGAGGTAATGTATACTTTTAAATTTGATTATTTTAGACTACCGTGGATACTTTGTTTATTTGCTTCTGTGAAGATAAACTTTGTTCGAATGGGATTTCAAAACCATACAGCATGCCTAAAAATTTGATGAAGTTTGTGAACGATTCACAAAAACTTTACAATGATAAACGGTAATTGTTTTAGTACTATGTACTGTATTTTCTTACGTTATATTAATACTGAGGCCATTCTATAATTGTGTCCATACAGAATGAATAAAAGGAATGGAACCAAGCGTTTATTATTTGCATAAAATAAACATTAACCCAAAAGAGATGTTTTACACGTTTTTCTAAAATAATGAACTTGGGTAAAAGTTCCTCTAATTATTCTTTTCTTTCATTTTGATCAAGACTCTTCCACACATAAGTCAACACCAAAGAGGCCATTTTTTGTAGTTTTGTGTTTTCCCCAACGGGTAGATACCATATGTTTTTTTTAATTTACAAAAAAATATATGTGTGGGCCAGTTTGTAGATTGTCAATCCGCAAGACTGTCTCTCCAACCCACAACACCATAATGAATTAGAATAAAAGCGTCGTTTCCGGCATCATCACGGGTCCGTTTACGCCCCAATAAATTCAGTATAACACAGTAACTTTATTATAATGCCGCTCCGATATTCCATAAAGGTAGGAGGTCGGCGCACCGTAAAAACTCATATACCACAAAGCTTTTAGATAATTCAGTAAGCAATTTCAGTTTTATTTCATAGAGTAAAATTCATCGTCCTGCCGTCTCTCCCAGAGAGAAGCTTAGCAGTAAAATTACGGGACCATCTCTTCGGGTTCGGTCAAAATTTTATCGCAGGTAAAGGCGAGCCGAGTCGCGTCCAGCCAATTGCGAAGGAGGTTTATTCTCCATCAAGCTCTCGAAGCAGGCCGTAAAACCGGAGAATTACAACGAAGGGAAAAAATTGTGTCGTGAAGATGCACCTACAACACGTCCCTGGATGCTTTATTCAACAAAAGTCGTCAAATGCATCGGAAAAGTGCATTAAATAGTTATGCAGTCTGTTGCTTTGTTGGCCGCTTTTTCACTAATAATTTATTTATGCAGCAGCTCGTGTGGAAAATTTCACGTGCAGACTGCGGTTACATATTTAAAAACACTCCCTTGCATAAACTAGAGGACAATGCACAAAAATAAAACTCGGATAGTTAAGGAGCGGGAAATGGAAATGTGAAACTGACAAATGCACTATTTACATTCATAACGCTGGTGGCTACAAATCAAAATTGTGGCACCAACTTTTAATAAGTAGAGAGAATGCAATGTGGTTAAGTTTGAAACAAGTACATGTAAATTTTATCATTTGTGAGATATTTGATGAGTTGATAAAGGCCAGGGGACAAAAAGAATTCGAAAATGTAAACTAATTAAACCAAGTTTTTGATGTTCTTGTCTTTTATGATTGTGTAAAACGAAGTAGCACATCTGGAGGCTACTGTTTTCGGTTTTAATAAAATATTTTCTCAAGGCTCGTGACAAGTTACTTACTTAATTGTTTCCATAGTGGCATTTTGTAGCCGGAATCACTTTACGTCCTCCTTGCGGCAGGTGTACGCTTTACGAACGAATTGCTTCTGAAAATTATGAGATGGTACTAATTTATTAAAGGCGACCTTTAAGTCACCACCGACTTCTAAATAAGACAATAAACTTGAGGTGTGGCCCATTAAAAAACCAAGACCGTAATTAAGTGTTGTCGCATTGCAGAAGCACGCCAAACAAAATTAATGAAGTTTTCTTAAAGTTTATCAAGGATATAGTAATATTGTGCTTATGGAAAATCTAATTTGTAGCAGATTGTGTGTAAATCATTTAAGAATATTCTTAGATTTCGAATTCGTCAAAGTAATATGGCAGGTGTTCCTGTTCCTCCCCTGCTGTAGCAAAAACGCCACCGTTAAGCCCCCCGAAAGTAAATATTTCTTTTTGGACGAATGATCCTTTAATGGTACATTTTGGCTAATTCCGGAGTAAATAGACAGAAAACAACCCCTCGTCCACATCCCTTGTAACTTATTACTTTCGGATAGCTAAAGCGAACTAAAGACGGTTTTATTTGGCACGCAGAATCTCCGTTCCTTACCGAGGATTAGAAGCATCCCCTATTGTTCGTTCACCGCTAACGTAAACACCCACGCAAACACGAATAAATCTTACAGAGCTGACATAACGTTGAGGCGTAAGTGAAACGCAGAAGGTACCTATTTCATTTCAGGAGTGTACGCAAATGCCAAGGTGTCAAGATATTCTCCGAGTGATTGTTTCACTGCGAAACATTTGTCAAGTCGGTCTCGCGCGTATTTCAATTATGCACAAAGCCGTGTCGAACACAAAGACCGAAGGGAATTCATAGGCGATCGCGTGTCAAAGGTGTTCATGGAACTTAACAAAGCATCCTTTTTCAGTTTTGTAAAAACCAAACACGCCGTTTAGAAAATTTAATGCGTCCACAAATAAAAGAGTATCCCGGCGGCGGTTCGGTTTTCAAACGGTTAATCGGTTCGTTATGGAATAACGCACTTTTGTTTTGTATCACGCCATCCGATGGGCCATTAAAGTTCAATTTGGCATGGATCGAAAGCTTTTTGCTATGAAAGTTTCATTATTTTGCGTTTATCGGCCTCTATGGCGGCGGTCTTCGATTAAATCGACAATAATAGCCCTATATCGCTTTCGCAAATTCCACTTGCGTCAGCCGTACATGCCTGCAATTCCCGACTTTTTGTTGCGGTAAATGGTTTTTAATTTTGGTTTTTGGCGAACGAAGCTTTCACACGTAATAAACTGCAGAAGCCTCCGAAAGATTGATTCAGAAACAAAAAAGAGATAAACAATAGCAGACCAAACTTGAAGAAGAACTACCAAGTAATTTTAGTTAGCTTTCTGTAAAGTTAATTAATGAATGACTAATTGTATTTTCGGGTGATTTTCGTAAACTTACAGATAATCAGTTTGAAATCTGTTGGTGATACCTAAGAGTTGGAAGACACGTCTTTACTTTTGAACTTTTATGATGATAATTAGCTCTTAACCAAAAATGGGGTGAATTGGTGACCGTTAAAATCACACCTAAAATAAATTATTAAAGCTATTTTTATTTAGTCAGAAAATCCTGACTGTTATAAATCTTTCGTCAAGGCATACAAAATAACCTCTTGGCCACATTATGATTCCGTTCGGTCCGAGCAAATTCGCTGCAGTAAAATTTGGTAACGAGATGGCCGATATTAATTAATACAGCTAGTTTTCGACGGACGAATAATGCGGTTTGGGGCTTATTAACCAGTAGAACAAGTGGCTGACGGGTTGAATGCCTTTTACTTGCCACTGGAATATGTCTGGCAGTATCCAGTGCTAGTTTAATTAGGCGGATCATCAATTCTAGACACGTAAAGCTTCTGATACAGCACGGCATTTAGCTTGACTATTACACGCGCACGCACTTCTGCTGCTTCCAGTCAATCAATCAAATTGGGGCCAACCAGATGAAAAGTGCACCAGTGATCAAACAATGCACCGGACAACGGGAAGAGCACTGATTCGGGTAGCTGTTGCCAATATTTAGTTTGAGTTTGTCGATCCTAATTGAAGTAGATTCCCCAGATGCTCCACTGCGGGGTCCATTTCAATAATGGCCCCGCATCTCGCGTGAATTACGGTCTATCCCGTGGGAGTAAACCGTACATGACAACTGAACCGATGCAAATATTAACACATATTCAAATTGGAGGTAAAACTTATTATACTCCGGCCAGTTATTGCTGCCACCACTGCCCGAATTTATTAAATTTGACCAGAACAAAAGGCAGTTGCATGGGGTGTCTCCGATCAAAGATATTCGCACAATGTAACCAAACACAGGGGAAATTTATTACTAGCTTTGTTTTTCAATCCGCCAATTGAATATTGGCCAGGCTGAATATTTTGAAGTAAGCGAAAATACAGTGTTTTTATACGTTCCATTTTCCTCTAATTTCATTTCATATAAATACATTTTAAAATATAGATGGGCAATCTAGATCTAGATATTACATGATGCTAATGGATGGATTTGGTCCTTTGATTAATATCAAAGGACATTATAACACGTTCAGCAGTGTAAAAAACTCACTGTATACTGTATAATTATTTCCAAATCAAAATCTTTTTTCCAAAAGTTATAACCCTATTACATTTTGGACCTGTAAGTTTTGCATTGCATTTTTGCACAGCATCTGCACTATCATATATCCAAGATGTGTTAAAGTCGATGAAAAAACCTAATTGGTTGCTGGAGTGCGAAGAAAAGCCCCTAAGTGTTCTCATAATAACAGTATGGTGTCTATCTCTGGCTGGCATCGGCGCGAACGTTCTGAATGTATTAAAACTCAGCGAGTGAAAATGCAGATAAAGTCTTTTGGTAAAAAATCGTATGTGAAGTCACGTTCAAATCTTGGCATTGAAACATGAAATATGGACCCGAAAATGAGGCGACAGTCGAGCAAACGTCGAAGCGCGAACTTAATATCAGATATCGGCTAGTTCACTTATAGACAGGTAATCAAAAGTTGAGAGCAGCCTCCATAAAATATTCAGGTCGTTTTTCTTTCGTGCCGCTCTTTTGTAAACTTGCAACAAATGGGCAGAAAGAACGTTTGCTTCTCAACTTTCTCTCCAATGCAGCCGAGATTCCCCAAGGCCTATTACAAGTTTCAATACCGATATATCATGTAGCCACTGTATTCCAGCGGCCCGATAAGTTTTGCATGGTTTAGCAAGATTAATGAGCAGTGTCTTTCAGACGGCAGTCTCACGATAACGTTTCAGGAGGATGTCGAGTTTAAGGCCGATAAGAGGCCCTTTTGCTGTGACCCACGAGACACCTCTACCTCTCTCAGACGCGCTTTTTACCCAAGTCTCAGCAAACACAAAGGACCCGCTTCGAACGCTCGCTCTTGCGATTAAATGATTGATTTCTTGCGCTAACTCTTCGTTAATTAATTGATGGAGTTTTAGGGCACACAGGTACACCAGGGATTCGTTTTAGACGCTTCATCAAAAATTATATCTACTTTTCTTTGTGAGATCCCATTTGCACCTCGGGAGATGCCCGTCTTTAGCATCCTCGCAAATACAATGCCCACAAAGGAAATCGAGATAAAAACCATCAAGCCCTCTCAGCATATGCCCACAATCACGGTGAAAAGGGATTCAATAAAACAATTTTCCACATGTTTGATAAGATATTAATCATTGTGTGTCTTCATGACATTTCAACTTTAGAAGTAACCTGAAAAATGGACAAAATCTGAAATGTAGATCTCTGACATCGCGAAAAGACTTCCCGAATGAAAGAGAGGTTCTACAAATCATTTTTCCAGTTAGTCCATTTGCGGCCACAGAAATGTTTTGACAGCAGCTTTAATTCATGTGAGGAAAAAAACTTTTGCATATGTTTTGCAAACTGATTTACTCCAGCCCATATAAAGCATAGCGAATTGAGTTAAGCGCTGCAGGCTGCCATTCGTAATATTCGGTAGTGACATCCTTATTACAACGTTTATCGTTGTGTGTTCGGTTGTAAAAAAGAAACTTGAGTAAAAAGTAGTCGTTTTTCCAACTCGCAGAAAAGTAATTTGGTATTGTAAAATTGACACACGTCGCAGACACGTATCAGCAAATGTGAATCTAGGGATACATTGTGTACTTTATCGGCAATTTCCATTAGGCGACATCGAACGTCTGGGTAGAAAAATGACGCTGCTGGAAAAGTTTTTGTCGAAAATTTGTGCAATCAACGATGATAATTTGTTTGCTAACGAAACGTATTAACATTCTTTGTTTAAATGGACATTTTCGCTCCGTGAGAGTTCATTTCAGATTCGCCATTAACCAACATTTTAATCAAAACCTAATAACTTTTCCCGATAAAATCAAATTATTTGCAGTGTTTATCCTCTAAACGATTTCGTGCCGGGGTCGTGACAATGTGACGGCTTTAATCTCGATCCCGGAGCTTCGATCGAAACGCGACCCTTGCAATCAGTTCGGTATTCAAGAAAGCACCAATCGACATTACTCTCCTTCGGAATTTATCACGACAAAGTTATGCAAATTTTTAGGTGTTCTCACTTTCCCAACTTTAATCAAAAACACCTTCAATAGTTCCGTACAACGGAATTAGTTTAGTCGGAAAACTACAAGAAGCTGGATTAAACGCTACCGTTGTATGTTTCTTGTTTTCTTCTTTTCCTGTATAAACCGCGAAGAATTCGTCCTGCGATGTCAGGTTCAGGATGTTGTTGTAAATAAGACGCGGGGGAGAGGAAAAGCTACAACGTATCGCTGGTCGGGTGGAACGACCGGCAGCGGAATGAGCACAGCGAGGGAAATCAGTCGAGAGGAAAATAGAATCCCTTTAAAAACAGATGCCTTTGGGTCACAAACCAAAGTGTATCTCCTGTGCGGCCCGATGTACTGTGAAGGAGCTACTTTGGAGCCGCCTCGAGGGAAAGCCCGCGGAAAGCAAGCCCAGACACGCCCAAAAAGAGGATTATATTTTTCTTAAAGCACCCACAAAGTGGTCTTTGGCAATATTCAAATTGGGCCGATCATCCCTCATGCAAATCCATACAAACACACAAAACCGCCCCATAATGTGCTTTAAATAGCTGCAACGTTCATCCCTTGAGTGAATGTAAGAGCACAAAAATATTTGACGGCGCAAATAAATCAGCTCCCTCCGTAATTCCCCTTCTATTCAATGATTTAGAAAATAAACGCGGCGTTATGGCCGGACTGCATATGCTACAGAGGGCGCATAAAGGTCTCGACGAGGGTTGCGAGGGTGTGTTGCGGCTTCATATTTTTATATTTTAATTTCGCTTCTCGAGGAATTTCGTTCCCGCATGCATACATGACGAACGCTCACAGAGATACTCTAAACGTGGTAAATCCTGCTGCGAAATTATAAAGGCACCCTCGTCGCATCAGCTAATTATCTCTGAACATCTCCTTTTCGAATAAATTTGGGGGAAAACGAAAACAAGCTCGTTTTGAATAAGATCCACGGGACTTTGTAACGTCTCTGCATCTTTTCGGAGAAACTCAATAAGGTGCTCACCTGCTCTGGGACTCTATTCAACCTTTTAACATTTTTGATTGAGTTATTCAATTAGGGCTAATGCTTTCGTCTATTAATGCTGTTTGTTGACTGTAGTATTACCATAACAAAAGGACGCTTTTATACATCTTTAATCTAAAGGTACTTTAAGATCTCATTTGAAATAGGTGCGGTAAATTCAGGTATTACAAATTTATACCGCCCCCCCAAAAAATTAATAAAAAACTAATCTTCGAAGCGTTGAGTTATAAATGTTAACAGTGAGCGGCTAAATTATGGAATAATCTTACTGAAAATACTTTGTTTTGGCAAAATTGATCGAAGACGCCAACAACAAAATATTTTTAGTTGTAATAATATTATTCTATGATTTTGACACCCACTGTATACAGGGTGTCCGTTTTTCGAGCTCCACCATGGGGATCTCAGTTATTATAAGAGATACGAGGTCGGTTAAATTAGGACAAAGTTGCGCATTTTTATGCTGAACAATTACCTCAAAGAAAGTAATTTAATGTGTCATTTTTAGTTTTTGAATTATTGAGAAAAATCAAAATTTTTTAATTTTTGTTTTTATTTTTTTAAGCGAAAACTAAGAAAACTAGACGTTTTAAAGTAAGACATTCTTCATGCACTTTTTTACAAGAAATCTAAATCTGTCATCGCTTTTTCTAAGGCGTTCTTCCTGTCATAGTTACAACACTCAACTTTGGTTTTTCTTATGGACGCCATATTTAATACTTGTATTTTTGAAAAGTCTTTTTGTTCCTGATGACAATGATGTATCACATGATATGATCGAATCTTTAATGCTGATTAAAATTAAGAAAAAAGCGTTTTTGCAAAGAGTGCTTTGGAAAAAGACGGCAAAAATTTTGTTTAACAAACTAACTTTTGACAGTTCTATTAAATTTGCGAGCAGAATTTTTATAACATTGTCTTGTTTTGTTTTACAAAAAATAAACTTCTAGCTTATCATGTCGTTTAGTTTTTAAATAAGTAAGCTTGGCGGAAATGTTAACCTTCCAGATCCAAATTCTATTAAACTTTCAAAATCTAGTTTGTTGAAAAACAAAATTGTTGACGTTTTTTCCAAAGCACTCTTCGTAAAAATGCCTTTTTTCCATTGTGATCATTATGTAAGATTCAATTATATCATGTGATACATCGTTGTAATCAGAATATGGCGTAATCGAATATGGCGTCCATAAGAAAAACCAAAGTTGAGTGATGTAACTCTGACATCAAGAACGCCTTGGAAAATACAATGACAGATGTAGATTCCTTGTAAAAAAGTGCCTGAAGAACGTCCTAGTTAAAAACGTCTAGTTCGTTTGGTTTCTGCTTGAAAAAATAAAAACGAAAATTACAAATTAAAATTACAAATTTTCGTTTTTTTCCAATTATTTATAAACTAAAAATGACACATCAAATTTTCTTTCAGATAATTGTTCAGCATAAAAATGTGCACTTTTGCCCCAATTTAACCGACCTCGTATCTCTTATAATAACTAAGATCCCCATGGTGGAGCTCGAAAAACGGACACCTGTATGTGTGCTTCGGAATAGTTATCTCTTAAAAAAAATCTTTAGACAATAAAATAAGTGGAAACGAGCAAGTGAAGCGGTCGCCTTCCTAATAGTCCATAGCTGGCGCTAATGGCGACTTGCAACGTTAGACGGTATGTGGGGGTATTAGCAGTTATTTTAATGGATTTCCGCTTTTTGTGTTTTAAATATTCTCGCAGGAGCTCATGCTATAGGTTTAAAACGCACTATTTAGTAAGTGCTCTCCCCCATAACCGGTCAAAACTCCTCTCCGACAAATTCATTTACGATAATTGAATCGTCGGCAAAGTGCGCACCTGCTGTCCGTTCCTGGGATTACGCGCAAAATGTCATATTTTATATGACGTGACACCGGGAATCCGGCCCTGCGCCGCGACGCCAAATGGTTCGGAGACGCGGTAATACTTTTAAATGATTTTTTAAGCACTCGGGTAAAAGCCCTCTTATTTGTGGCAATGTATAGGCTTTGTTACACAGTCCGGACATAATTCCGCACACGTATGTGCCCCAGTTAAACCCCCTCGACCCACCCCTCGTTGCCTGTGGCTCTCGCAAAGTGCCGCCGACCGAAACATTCGCATACGCGCGCTATTATATGTGGAAAACATGAATTCTCCATCAACGGGGTGCTCGAAAAAATACAGATGCGGCCCTACAACAAGTTCCCATAATGTAATTTACATTTGGACTAATTTGGACGCAAGACTCCAACCCTTTGGTTTTTTGCTCATCCAAGAAAAACAATGCGGAAGTGTGGTTAAAAAACACCACTGAGGGTGATGGGGGTACACGTATATACATCAAAGGATTGTTTCGTAAGCAGTTAGTTGCCTCCAGTGGGTGCAGTGCGCTTGGGTGCACACCGGTTAACCTACTAACATACAACTTGAGCTTATACAATTAGTCAAACTTGAGGAATTAAACCCATTTGAGATATTCTTTGACGCTCTGGCCAAATTAAACTGAACGGCTTGTGTCTTTTGGACAGTGTTAAAACTATTCACAATATATAATTAAGTTCACTGGCAATTACTTGAACGAGGGAAAAAGTGTTTTTGACCTTCATTCAAATAATTAGTTACTTAACAACACTAGTATCGAGAGCTGCAATCGATTCGCTCTCTTATCGCTATTGGGCCACTTACACTTAGCTAAACCATCGGCTATTATGACCCACGTGAAATACGACAGTTCCACTGTTCACAACATGTGCCACTCTGTGTTATTGCTACGAAATGAGACTTGGAGACCTTAAATATCACTTCAAGAGTAAGAATTATGAAACAGCTAACACCAAACCCTTGGCAGATTTTAGTCGAAATGATTTCCGGCTTCCTGCATTATTAAATATTTAAATGGACATTGCTAAAAGTGCATGCTCTCTTCAGCAGGCTTTCCCTTTTTGCTCGTTTTGTGCCATCCACTAACCGAAAGTAAAGTGTGTACTCTCTGCATATAATATTAGCATTTTAACGATTTTGACAGAATGCTCGCTTTACCTCCAAGCCAGTGACATTATCATAAAGTGCAAACCTATAAAAGTAATGGATTGTTATGCTCTATTATGAAATATATGTATAATGTAAAACAGTGAGTTTTATGTTGGTGGCTTAATAGCTTAGCGCTCCGGTTGCTATCATCGTTTGGGTAAATTCGGTTCCATTGAGACAAGAACGGAAGTTGGTCGAAAATCGATTGTTGAAAGTTATTTGAATTATAAAGGTACGTCGAGTTCTTTCTGTTTGATTTCAAATAAGCTGGCACAATGCGCTTGAAAGGGCTGTCAATAGCAGTCTTGGAGGACAGTTGGTTTGCTAGTGGACGTCTGTAGCCGATGGACCGACTTCAAAAGATACCAAATCGGATGGAAAATGGCCTTATAACTTATACCTTGTTATCAATTACTCAGTTTTTGTAAAATGATTGACGATGCATTGATTGACCTGCTTAGAGCTCTAAATATTAAACATTTTGCATATGACATGACGTTCCATTTGTGCAATGAATGTGAACCTGCATTAGTTATCAGGTATTGTGTACACAATGAATCAACCCAAATATACGTAATTGAAAATGGACATCGAATGAAATACACCGAAACCACAAATTTGCAACAATAATGGAATGCAGAACAGCGGCCTCAATACATCTGCTACTGCATTCAAGAATGTCCACTATTTCAAGCCACACTTGACTGACATTTCAACATTCCTAATGCAAAACAACAACTCGCTAAGCCCTCTAAAAGGGCCCATTATTTTTGAGTAGGTGTTTATATAGCGAAAAGATGAAGTTCGATTGTTATTCCGTCCCTCAGTTAAGAAGATCCAATCATCCAAGCTGTTCTTTTAATGACAGAACTTGGATGGAATCTCCAGTGGCCTTTTTGCCGAGCGTCTATCTGCAGTTTTACGACGTACTAAACTCTTACTTCTGGCTCAATTTTATTTCCTTCCGCATCCATGACCTCACGTAAGACAACCACCCCCTTGTCACTTGTCGCCTCAATGTTGCAGCCCCTGAATTATTATCGCCGGCAATGGAATTTTTCATCAGACTTGCTCCTTTATGGCCGGTTCAAATCTGCTAATATCCGTGAAATGAAAATGACGGGCTTGCGCAACGGCCACGAAAAACTCCATTCAAGAGTAAAGAAAAATCTCAGCTGATAGGAACGCCGGAACCGATTTTAATTGATACAATGGAGGGCCCGATATTGCAAAATGTCGTTTTAATTTCCGAAATGGCTTTTCGTTAACAGCCCCTCGCTTGAGACCGTAAATATGTGAGCATAGAACCGGCTATTAAAAAAGTTTTAAATTAGTTTGGCTTATACACGCGAAAATATTCTATTAAATTTTTAAATTTTTAATTTCGGCATATTTTCCACATCAAAGTACGGATATGGAGCCCCACGTATACAAAGGACTAACTAATAAAGAGTAATAATTCAACATTAACCTGTACAACAGCTTCCGTTTTGTGCCATCTATTAAAATTTAACTGTTTGTTTACTTTAATTACTGCAACAAAATTCTTGTGTACACGACTCTCTCTACTTGGATAACTCCAAGTGCAACGGCGAATTTTACGCTCTTGTGCGAATCTTATTTGTTTTACACGAACAATGGATATAGTTTTAATTATGTAAACTGCCATTTTGTTTCGCAGTTGTTCCAGTCAACAGCCGACAGCCATTGCTTCGTGATGAATTCTAGTGTATATTAATAATATACAATTGCTCGCTCATATTTAACTAACACTCCACATTCATATTAAACATAGTTTATGCACATTATCAACATTTATTCCACATTAAAGCATCCACTTCTCCGGTGGACTAGAAATTCGATTTAATTTGGTAAATTAAATCTAGAAAGAGGTAAAAAAGTCATAGCGAAATAGTATTTACGTACTGTCGACTTTTTGAATATTTTTCTAATTGTACATTAATTATTCTGAAGGAGATTTTAATATCTGGCTGTCATAAACAACAGGACTTTTAACAGCCCTTTTCACAGTTTATTTCACCTAATTAAATTGATCGTACGTTATTTACTTCATTAAAACGCCACGTAGATGGCACTATAAAATCGTAAATGTCCCGTTCACAATTTTATGAGTCGATTTAATTGCGCGATTCATAAAATATACAAAACAACATTTTGAATATATTAATTATTCATTAAAACTAACAGTCTAATTATATACGCTCCTCTATAATGTTACGGCTTATTATAACAACATCTAGTACACTTACTCGTAAGTTCTGATTGATCTGAATCGTACTTGAATTAATTATCATGCTAATTACGAGTAGTTTTTACTATTATTATAATTTTAAGCACTTGCTCGTTAATAATGAACATACAAAAATCGTTCTATTCGTCGATGAAGTCGCAAAGAAATAGATTGTTTTTGTAATATCTTACATTGTTTTTGGATTGTTTTATTGCTGGTAGCATCTTGATAAGAAGCTGTTAAGGGAAAGCGTTCCGAAAGTGATGTTACAGTAATATCTAACAATTTGAGGAGGGTTCGTCTTCACTTATTATTTCCTGCAATATTTCACTCTTAGGAAAAAGTGATATTGATGTTGCGATAAATATTGCCCTCGTCTGAACCAACTAAAATACACAAATAATCAAAACTTTGATAAAACCTTATCACTACTCCAAAATCAAATATTTGCAAAACCACGAATCAATGCTTTGTTGAAATCCCTTTTTCGTCTGAAACTTTAAATTGTGTTAATAGTTTAGTGATTGAAGTTTTACTAAATCCCGCCTGAAACTTTCGACCCTCTTGTCTACGAACATTTCAACATGGCTTTTGTTACAAGCACCTCTGAAATCCTCCCAATAATTAAACGTCAATTCGTATTTACATTTTATTTATCGTATTGATTATTGGGCAATAATTGGCTGCTAAAAAAACGAACTAATGGCAACAACACCGCTCATCTGTAAAATTGCAATATTTCATAACAATCGGGGATCTGAATGTTGATTCAGAATTACACTGTTTGCATTTTATCTAATTCACATAATTTGCAAAGCAAAGAGTATTCAGATTTGCCGAATAATTGAGCCAAAAACGCCACAGTCCTTTAACAACCAATTATCTTTTTCGATGCACTTTTGGTGATCTTCTAACATAAAATAGCTTACGAAAAAGCCTTGTCAAACTGTTCATTCAAACCTTAATCCTGCGAGCTTCCTGCCACGTCCTACAACTATTCTGAAAATCATATCCGAAGGGCGTGTGATTGATGCTCTGTACGGTGATTACTTGCCTGATTCTTTTGATCTTATCGCAATTTGATTGATTGAATCTGTGTTAATGCGCATCTTGTTAATGGCGTGTTTGCAAACTCCCAACTAATGGAAAAGTTCTAAAACACAAGCTCGAAATGGACAGATTTGTTTTTTAAGTACGGACCGGATTACCGCCCGAACTTTGACTAAAGCTGAAAAATTGCAAAAGTCGAAACGTTTTGTGGAGTTTGCTGCAGATGATGGTCTAATTGCACCAATGGATCAAAATACTTCTCAAAACGCTTATTTTGCAATTCCTTTAGTTTTTCAGTAATTTTGTGAGCGAGCAGCACCAGAATGAATCAAATAAATATTCAAAAGGAAGCACACTAGCGTGATTATTAATTCTGATATTTAATATGAAACGGCGCTTGTCTGTCAAACATTTTCTAATTTAAACAACATCAGATAAAACATTAGCAACAAGGGCAGCTCCCTGTCCGGAAATTAAAATCGCTACTGTAGTGTGAACAGAATTAAAGCAAAGGGAAGAATAGGTAAAGTTGCAATTAAAAAAATACACACGCAGCGATGAGTCGGCTCAGTTAAATCCCTCTGAATATAAAACTGATAACAATTTAAAAGTTCGGGTTTATATTTAAATAATTTCGTTTTGGGTTTCGTTTTAATGCGTTCATTTTTCGACAATGTAATAAGGCCGGCATTCGAACTGTATCAAATCGGGTTGGGGAAAGATTGTTTGCAAACTGTCTCTTGTGTGATTAGAATAATTTACAATCGGGATTGTGGCGCGTATGGAATGCTAAAACTGGGTCTGATTCGCTTCGATGGAAAAAGGAATCGATGTTCCAAAATCTTCGATATTTGATGAGGATTTCGGGGCATATGAGGAGATTACGTTCGGTGCGTTTGTATATCCAAATAAAACGAGAGATCCGAGACAATATCGCGTGATAAAATATGGCACAGCTACTTCCGATTAACTTGTTCAGATACAAATCTGCCGACAGATGAATAATAACGAAATTAAAAGCCGGCATCGGCCTCATAACTCAGAACCGATTGCATCTAAACGATAGCGCAATAAAAGAAAGAGCGACAGACGGTTAACGAAAAAATTAATGACGCGATTAAGTCGAGTATTGAATTAAAATCAAGTTCAGTACCGATCGTGTCGCGATAAAATCATGAATATGTAACGAGTAATGAGCATGGAAAATGAAACTATGGAGTAATGAGGAATGCAATGGCTCGGAAGTCCTGGCCTTTAATTTGCAAATGGAGTGTTCCGAGCTGCTAACGCGGTTACGACAGGGCTAAAGTGCGAGTCCGGGGCGCGCCCGGATGATCAAAGCTCCTCCGCCGATCTGCTTCACCGACACTTTACACGGCTTTGCAACCCTCTACCTTACAGACTTAACTTTTACGATACGCTAACGAAATACAAATCACTGCTCGCTCCTCTGTGCGGTCGGACCAAATCCAGGAAAGCAATTTTCGCTAATGGCACCATGTTTGTTCAAAAATCATACACCAAGTTAAAAACAACAAATCTAATTAATGAGCTCGCCCTCTTGTGCCTTTCAAGTAGTCCGAAAACAGATTTTTTAGGCGTTTTCTTTTCGTTTTTTGTACTCATCTGTCAAATTTTACTTTTTGTACACTTCTGTCACTTTCTTGGACTCATCTGTCACTTTCTGTCAACGCTATTAACTTTGACAGATGTCTTTTTGGTTTGTTTTGTTATCAAATTCTTTAATTCTGTTGTGATCATCGCCTAAAAAACGTTGTGTACACTTGGGCCTAGGATGCTTTTTTGGCCTCACCTGAATTGCAGCCTCGGCTAACGCCTCGGCCACGAACAACAGATTCGGCCAAAAAAGATTACCTTTACGGCCTTGATACACAAATAACTATTTTTCTGGTAATTTTCGCAGTAGCAGACTAAAATAGAAATACTTTAAGTTTTTGTTTTTATTCAAAAAAGACTTGGATTTGTGATTTGATCAGTACGTATGCTTTTTGTACAATGTATTTTGTGTGGTTTTTACTTGGTCAGGAACAGAGTCTTAGGTGAATACCCCTGTATCTAATAGGTTTAGACTTTCTGGAGTATATTTTCATTTTATTCATCTCGTTCTATTTGTATCCAAAGTCCTGTTAGTTTTCAGTTTTTACTATGCCTAAAAGTTGTACTAAACAAAATACTATATAACAAAAACTCCTACTTAAGGAAAGACCATATACTTTTTTCCATCGACCAAAATTTATAGTTTTTGCAACTGTTCTCGTTTTCCATTCAGCTTTTCAATTATTATTTTTCCATAATGAAAGGCCGACAGCTCAATTCTTGGTACGAAATGTAATGTTAAATGTTTTCAAATCATTTGTTTACTTGTACTCGTAACAATGACCCGGCGCCTCCACCATATTTCATCTAAGAACATTAGCTGGTAATTATTTTTTATTACTGATCACATCTCAATGCCATCAATTCAAATACTATTGGTTTATAGGTAACATTCCACCCACCTAAGTCGTTTATTTTTATGTAGGTATGTACAAAATAAATAACCGTTTTTTTTATTTTTATCCCATCCATGTTTACTGACTCGAAAAACTAGTACCAAAAAATTCATAACCTCCTGGACCTCCTAGTATTTGTTCAAAAAAAAAACAACCAATTTTAATTATTTTCTTAGGTGAGAGTTTATCAACGTCTCCCCGAGTTTCTTCACGTTCCTGTGTTGTCTAGAGTGTAGAACAACAAAGTTTTAAATAAAAACACCCTTAATTGGTCGGATTTGTTTTCATTTGCCTCGGCGGCGAAAGTTCTATCTAATTTAATAAAAACTGATTAGAGGAACGCTTGCAGAATTTCTACATCGTCGAAAGAACGTTTTAATTAAAATTTTTTGTTATTGAAGTGATCCTGCGGCAATATCTGGACGTTTTAGAACGAGAATACCTGACGAACACGAACTGGCGATATGTTGTTGTTAATTAAATTCGAGCATCCCAGGAGTGAGCTCCCCGACATATTGTTGCCCAGGCCGCTGTTTTACTCGGCTTAGAAACCCCCAATTTGGTGTTTTTTTTTTTTTAAATTAAATTAGGTGACTTTTGCGCAAAAAACGATCGAAGACGGGGTCGTAAGCCATCAGGAAAATGTCAAGATTTTTATTAACTTGGGTGAGTGACGTTTAAAGCTCCATTGTTCGTTCGTCACAATGAAAATTCACGATACAGTAACATAAATCAAATTAATGCTGATGTGAATGCGTCGTTTTTCCTTCAACGTGTTTAAATTTCATCAAGGGAATTAAATTAATTTTATTTTCCTAATGGGCATTCGTCATTCAACAAAATATTTTTTCAACTTAGTTGCTGAGTTAATTAAGCTTGTTCAATACCCTAAGGAAATGTTTCTCCATTTACATCTGTTAAGTTTGAATTTAATTTCGAATGGATGATGTTTGTAATTATTTGGAATACACTTCCGAATGTTTTGTTCCGATTTGGTATTATATTTTATTTTATAACGGTATTTTTTTTCAAATGACAACAGTTTTAAGACTGCCGACATCGTTAGTGTTACAACAACAAAACATAATTAAGTGCATAATAAAAGATTCAACAATCAATCAAAAATAATTGACGTTGTTCACTTTACTACCCATATTTTATGCGAACACATTTGATTGCCCATAATTTGTGGCAGTAACGGTACCAAGAAATAATTTTGACATGTTCAGGGCGACACACCAACTGCTGGTGAATAATTTTCAGTTTTAAAATTTATTTTTATATCAAAAGGGGCGTTTGTTTTGCCTGATGAATATTCACTTTGAAGCACCCATAATGTAATGCTCTTGAATTCAGTCGTTTGATATGTTGAGCTTCTTTGACGATGAAAAATAAATATTTTACTTTTATTTCTTTTTGCAGTCCGGGCGTTACCAAGACGGGATTTTATGGAAATTTTCTTTTAATTTCAACATGAATGTTTCACGACGAACTGAGAAAAAGTGCTCAGGAAATAAAATTCCGAAAGTAAATTAGACGGTACACTTACTCACATTACGAGAAATTTACAATTCATACATCTGAAACAGTCATTAGAGAAAAGCTTTTTTCCTATATGGATGTTAAGAACCCTTTAATTAATCATCGACGTAATTAAAACGTCAACTGAGCTTTTCGACAGAAAAGCTTTCTTCCTGCATTACAAACTTTTATTACACAATGTGATCTCAACGAATAATCATTTATTACTGCTGTTCTCAGGTCCGGTTAATTAACAAGTTTAAACAAGTGGGAGGGAGAACAAGGAAAGCTTTAAATACAACACAAAGGACAAACTTTCAATTTGCAAGATCCAAATCGAATACGAGCCTCGAAAACGATAAAGCAGATTAAAAGTGCTTCATTACTTGGTCCAAATTCATTAGCGTGATATAAATTAAGTTTCTGATTCTTAATTGAAACAAGAAGCACACGAATTAAAAATGCGAGCTTTTCAAAGAGCGGATGCTCTTTCTTTTATTTAACCAAATCAACGAATAAAAGCATTTTCTTAATTGTATTTCGGTGCCGCCCGCGAATTCGATTCGATCCGCATCGTTCCACATGAAATTACTAATTTCACCTTTTGTGGAAGATTTTATGGTGGCAGTCAAAACAAGCATGATTACACGTGTACACATCCATGCACTTCACTTTCCCCAAACACCTCTCACATCTCCCTCCTAACGAACATCTCCAGGTGAGGATGAGTGTTTCCAGCTCGTGTTTTGCCCCGCGGAAATCATCCTAATTGGCTTTTGAGATGCGACATGGTCCCGTAAAAAACGTGTCGCTCGAGGACGTGCGCAATTATCGTAACTCGATCTATAAAGTTCATGAAGTATTTCGGGTCTTTGTTGATTCTGCACTTTGCCAACATTTATGGAAGCGTGAAGCACCTCTCGAGTGGACAAGGGACAGCAGTTGCGATCATACTCGCTATGCCACGACAATGATATATGGCTTCATATAATCCTTGGCAAGGAGGGACTCGACTCGAACGCGCTCGCTGTCTGTCCGGCATTAAGCTGGACATCAGACCGACCTTTCGGGGTTTTAATGCTGACACTTTCAAATATTTTATTTATAATCCCATCAACTCAACGTCGTGTCGTTTCGAATTCCAAAAACGTGCTCTTCACCTAGACGCCATGAGAGGCCAGGAAATTACCTCGTTTTGTTTCTGCAATCCCCTCGGTGTAGAACAGAAATAAACCGACACTTTCCGGGACGGGGCAAAAAGACGATTGCGATGCACATCTCCGGTCAGATGGAATTCGAAGTTAATTGAGAACGAGTATAAATACATCCATCATCATTCTAAAGCTCTAAATATACTTAAAATATTCTAAAAGTATTATACACGACCTAAACTGAGCTTAAGAAGCCCCCTAGTATTTTTTTTTTAATTACTAAAGACTTCTCTTAGGTATATCATAAAAAAAGTTGTTCATTAGCAAAGATTGTGAAGATCTTGGTTCGGTCAGTCTGTATTTCATCGCCGCCCATATCGTAGCAAGGGGTTGCATCTCTCGATAATAAACAATGCTCTTGGGACAAAACTCTCAATTGCAGGCGTATTTTTAACATGGCTGGCACATAGCCAATCTGCATTTAATGAATAAAGAACGGACCAGTCGACAGTGTAACAATTATTAATAAGATTTACGACTTGCTCCATTTAACGGCTAGTCATTTCCGGATTGCTCGACACCCGCGATAATCGATGATGTATGGATGCAAAAGCTCCACCTGCGACTTGAGAGAGTAATCAAATATTTAATTCATTTCATCGGAAAAATCGGAACTTTCGTTTTGTAAAACCATCACACCGCAGATCGAAGCTTGTTGCGAAAGAAGTCATTTGATCAAAAATCGCGATTAAGAAATTTGAATGCGCGAAATGACGCCTCGGTTCGTTTTATTGGCAAGTTTGAGTTGATTCCATCCGAACATCTGCCTTCAAATACAATCATATTTCGACGGCAAGTCATTATTTCCTCCAGTTCGCATTCCGAAATTTCCTTTTGCAGTATCCAATTTCAAGAACATCTCGATCCAGGTAACAGTCGAGAAATGTCGGTCTCTGTATTGGCAGAACACAGAGCCTCCACCCTCCTACATTCCTACCTTGTTAGTAGGTTTTCGCGAGTTCCTTCCAAGTATAACCCACAGGTTGCTAAAGCCGCGCAACCATAGCAACGGCAGCATTCCAACTCTTCACTGCCACGAAACATGCAAGGGATCGTCTTTATGTTGCAACCCGGAGTCGCTCCGGATGCACTTGAAACCGCATCGAAGCAGCAAATTATCGAGCTTATCATTACCAGGAGAAAACTCCGTCATAATGAACGTCTTAAGGAGAAGGAAGCAAATGTCAAGGAGGAACCAGGAAACCAGTGGCGCAACTAACGAGGGGCTAGAAATATATTCTTCAATTTAACAATTTCATCAACGAAATAAATTCCCCAAAATTCTTAACAAATAATTCACGAACTAAGTGATAACTTTGGTGATTTTTCTACGTGTTTTAATGAAATTTCGCTTTTGGGCTCGTGTCGGAGGCCATTACAAAATAGATATGTTTTTGTAAATGCAATAATTTTTGGCCATTTTAAGACTTCGGGCAGAGGTTGCGCCACTTCAGGAAACGTAGTTGCGGGATTTCGGAGAGTCGAGCTTTAAAAACCATAATCGCAAACGAGCTAGAATCGATTTCCGCATACGAATTTAATCCGGATAATGTGTCTGGAAATGGATGACTGTAGCAGAACTAGCATAACAGATTGTGTCGCCATTAAAATTTATTAATGTGAGATGAAGTAGATAATGGGAGAAGAGAAAGGTAAACATCGATATAAAAAATCATTGTGTTCGGTTAATCATGAGGCGAATTGTGGATGGAAGCCATAAATCCGACAGGCGTTCTATTTTAGACACGAGACTTTATGTAGTGACAAAAAGATAAATACGAAGCAATATAACCGAAGTCTCTTTTTTCCCTATAAACCATATTCCGGATGTATATGAGTGGAGATGTGAGCATAAAAGGATATATAAACCGAGTCCTTTTCCGGAGTTATGCATTACACGTTTGAGCCGGGATTTTTCCATCTTCCCAACACATCAACTTGATCGAATTCACACGAACCTTCGGCACGACCGACTAATAAGGATCTCCTCGTCAATTAGACGTGAAATTGGCTTATTAGAGCGGCGAGATGCGTAAATAATCTCAAATTGATAGTCAATGGATCGGACTGAAGAAAAATCACCGACGCTACACGCCGGATTCTTGTTTTCCACCAGTTTCCGATGCACTTTCGTAGCATCTGGGGAATCCACTTAGTTTGATTAATATCGTGTGGTGCTCGAGTACGAACTCGTGCAATAATGCAGACATAGTTGCAGGGGCGGACTCTTCACTCGGTCGATATGGCTAGGAGTAGGTTGTTGGAGCAGGAACCGCTGCTGAATAAATATCAAACCGAATGATTTATTTGCACTATAAATATTACATATGAGCTGCTGCGGTCTTGCCTCTGAATTTAGCCCAAACTGTTGAGATGTTTATTCATACGAGACTCTGACTGCCTCTTCTGCTTCTGGCAGCTACACGCCTAAGCTCTCATAATGGAATCGGCTCTAGATTATCAGATTTCTATATTTACAGACACATGTGATGGCAACAAGCCAAACGAACTGATTACTACACGCAAAGGAAAACTCTTTATAGATGGAAATGCAAAGAACTTTTTCCCTTTATAGATAAAATTTCAATTAAGTTGCTCCAGAATCAAAAATAAAACATCCCAAGCGGTTTGCAGTTGACGGAATATAAAAGCCTTCCAATAAAATGTCCAACTACTTTTTTTCTAATATCTGATATGAAACATCTTTTAATAAACAACAATTTTAGAAAATCTATTCAATTCAATTCGTCCTGTCCTTATCTACATTTCATTAGAAAAATCGTTCCTTCAGCAGATCTAGTCAGAACCGCGTTTAATTTGAATCCACAATTACACCATTCATCTGCAATTCGATTTCCATCTTTGTAGACAAAATTGGCTACATTCACATTTTAGTAGCATGTTCGGAAGCAATCAGCTGTTTGAGAGACGAACAATTTTCCTCTTCCCCAAATGATTTTCTTAAAATATATCTGTAATATCGCGAAAGATATCGAGCTGAACGTCGAGTAGGATTTGAATTTAATGAGCCGCCAAGAGACTTACATTTCGCGCTTTTGCGCCTAGTTCGCGTTTCAAGATATGTGAACGTAATGATCGAGTTAAGTGGTTTCAATTCGTCTCCTGCAAAGAAATTTCTTGTTGACCCATTTGTAGAAATACGGGTTTGCTAAAATACCTCTATTACGTAAAAAAGGCAGTTGCGAATAGACGACGGTTTATAAATTGGAAACCCGCACGGAAACGTTTCCATTATTCGCAAGATGCCCCCCATTTGAGTTTTGTTCTCGAAGAGTTGCTAAATCATATTGTTGGGTACAGTTTTGACGTCACTATCTCTGATTTGATTTGCTAGTTTAGCATAATGAACTGACAGTTAGAAGAAGAGGGTAAGGTGAAACCGGATCTGCGTAGCTCATGGCAGGGAAGCACTTATTTTTTATTACAAGTTTGATAAATCGAATTTGCCAACAGTTTCCCCTTCTGATAAAGTTTTATGCTAGATTCCGCCCGAATAAGATACCTAGCTGCGATAGTCTAAAACCTCGCATTTAAAATGTTAAACATCCAATTCTTCGACTCGAAGTGATATATTTGTTTAAGGTTTTCACGTTTTGCTATCTAAATAAGACGCAAAATTCATTCAATCCGTTTCTGTTTTTGGGCACTTACCTGGCATTTTGAGGGCCCACAGATTTGGCTTCGTAGGAGGAACTCGCCGAAATGGCGTGGTCTGGAATGCGTCCCTCCTCCATCCCCAAGGCCGTCCGACATTCACCTGCAAACAATACAGTTTTTATTGCACCCTACTAAAGTGATTGAAGGGAGTTCAGATGGAAGACAGTCCAAGTCCGGAACATTTATTGCATCGAAGGGTGTTTCGCACCCCGAACCGAAACTAAAGCGACTCTCAGGGAAAATGAAACGCAATAAATTAATTAGGGTCTATATACCGACGTGCCAAATAGAATTAGGTTGGAGAAGGCGGCCGTGTTTCGTTACGGCAGTTGCTCCCCGGATGAATGCAGGACCCGGACGAATCCGCTGAATAGAGACCTTCAATGAGCGTAATTGTTGTTTCGTTTTTGTTCGAGATGATGGAAATGGAAGTTTCTTTGACTAATGGTTTGCTCTAAACGATTGTTACGCCAGTAACGAGCTTTACGATTGTTGCTGCGTCCAAAGAGCACAAAATCTTTCCCTAGAAAACTAAGTGTGGTTCTGCTCTACTTTCCTATTTTAATCAATTAAAGTCCTCTCTAGCCCTATAAATTTCCGCATAATTGAACAAATTAAGCATATGTGCAGTACGTTTTACCGATTCGGAACGGATTCGCGCACCCTCCCGGCAACCAATATCACTTAACGGGTTGATTACACACGTGTCCCTCTTAACATAATGCCAAACCCTCCTCAGCAACATCCATTTATTTGGCTGAGTGACATACCACAATGATGGTGGAAGTTCAGGGGCCCCAAACTGCTTTGTTTGCAAGTCTCGTGTATTTATTTCTAGAGGGTTCCGTTCAAATATTATTAATATTAATATTTCATGGATGCGTGATTTTGTAGCTTCTGATTATATTATTATTAATACGGATGAAGAGGCAAAAATCGTGCCAGGTTGAGGGGTTTGGTTTTTTCTTTGGGCAATAAGTTTTCGGTTTCTTTTAAGCTGATCGAAATTAATAAACGTCACGGCAGGAGGGATCACCGGTAATAAATAAAACGTTTCGGTCCCCCGCCGATGCCAGCACGGGATCATCCAGATTTAGTCCCGGTGCAAGTAAAAATAATTACCCTTTTTGCAAATATTAAGGCCCATATCGAATGCAGCGCTAATACCCCGAACATGAATCACCCAAATCGCCGACAAGTAATCCTCTAATAGCCTCATAATAGGCGTATTTTAGTTCGTGGCTTGGGCCTTTCGGCTCGATACGGAGCTAATCTGGAACAGTATGTGTGTGTGAGAGTGCAAACGTGAACGGCATTATAGGTGCGGTTTCCAATGGTCGTTTGCTTTTCTGACTATGCCATTGTTATACAGATCCTCGACGACAAAGCGTCCGGAGTGGATGCTGGAGATCTCGCCGACATCTGCTACAAAGACCAAGATTGCTCCTTTGATGCATGCAGTTGATGGATTCGTTTTAGGGTGAATTACATCGACGTGGTAAACAGTTCCGACAAAAGATAGTTAGATTTGCACAAACGGAAGTGACGGCCATTTTTCATTTTATTGTCAACTTACTACAGGAAGCTTCACATCAAGCGATTATTTTGACTTGCACTGAAATAAAATGTTCAGCTCCTTTATTTTCCAGTAGCACTGCTTCATCTACAATCTCTTTTAGCCCTTCTTCTTTTTTCTTATCCACTATTTTACTTTTACTTAATTATTTAATTATTAATATCACTGAAGGAACATTATTCTTTTGATTTGTTTAAATCGTATATTTCGCCGATTTTATCTTTTATGAAAAATGGTATCATTTGATTTAAAAGCTGCGCTAAGCCGTACGGTTTGCATTTGATTGAAATTAACCGTATCGCGTTCTGAACAACATTATGGCACACCTGCCACGTAATAGCGTTGACATCGAGGTTCAGTGCCGCATGTAAGTGAATTTCGCTTGTACGGCGATAAATTTGGTGTGAAATTCGAGCCTCGATACAAGAGCGAAGGAAGAGCAAACGTCGAACGAAAATGACAATTTAATTCGTCAAGTTTTTTCAACCACACACCAAACGCCATTCTTTTGTAATGACTGTTGTTCCTCTGCTGCGATTTTTCATCAAACTATTATACACATTGACCGTTGCAAGATTGTGTCTTTAATTAATAGCTTCTGACTGGTTGATTCATATCTTTCCTCGCGGCACGCGAACATCAAGCCTCTTGTTGTAATACAAGTGAGGAACGAAAGGTTTTCCTCCCTATCTCTCGGAAACTGCCAAATAGAACCGGGAAATATGGATTTTCCTGCTAATGGTTCATTCTCGGATGTATTATTATGTTACCCTCCGCGGGCGACCAGCACCCCCAGATTGCCTGATAGACAGGTGAATGGTGGGTAATTGACGGTATTTTATGGCGTGCTTTTAGGTTTCGTGACGTTTAATTAATGAATTTAATTAAACTGCTGGCGGTGTCTTGGATCACAATCGCGATCGGATTTGTTTCAATCCAAAAAATAAAACGAAATCACACTAAGCTCTAGAAGCGTTAATAATAGGATAGTTTAAAAATTTCTTAAATTAAAGTAAAAGTGGTACAATTTTGTAAAATTTAAATTAAAGCCAGGAACATGCAAAGTGGATCTAAAGCATTTCAATAATATTCAGCATGTCTTTGCCTTCATGTTTCTCTGCTGATGAATAAACTCTAACGACATATGCTGCGCTATCAAAGGAAATACGATCCGGTGTCAAAACAAGTGCCACTTTCAGCAACAAATAGTTTATATCCTTTGTAGGCTGCTTGTTCATGCATTCGCAATATAGCGAGCAAGTGCAAGCGTTTTTCAATTCGCCGACAAGTCGCAACACCTTGACGAAGCTCCCCTGAGTTCGTCTTTAAAGGATTGTCTTTGCAATCACAGCCTTGGCGTTCGACAATGTGGCGATTACATTTTGCGCGTCTGATGTGTAAAGCTGTCGGCTCTGAGAGGATCTCTTAGCCCGCCGTGAATGCCAAACTAACACCCCGGACTCGGTCAATTCTCAGCCGCAACGTATAGATTTATTCCGGAGCCCGGATCATGTGACACACACCCGAGGCGCAACAATGGAAACAAGGACTTTGTGTTGATCCGCTTTGCGGGTCCCATTCTCTGACGTGCTGACAGCCATTTGATCCGCGGAACAAAACTCTTCAATCATACGACTTGCGTCAAATTAATTTTTGCTGAATACGCACGGGGATGCGACGCGAAACAAACATGTGACAAGGGTAAGTGTCGAAACGATAGGGATAAAGTTGGGCCTGTCAAGAAAGAACAGGGATTAGGTTTTGACGTTTATGCATCCGAACGCTTTGATCGTTTAGTCTCTCTGTGCTGGTGTCAACGGTTGGCGGACGGAAAAACATTTTCGTTTTTCAGAGGTCAAAGGGAGCAAAACGTCTGTGACGAGAGCAAGTCGCAAAATGAAAATACATAAGCTAGGTAGTTATTCGTTCGAAGAAAAAAGCGCTCCAAGGGCAGAAAATGTCCGGAAAAGTTTCAGGTTCAATTTTTGCATATGAGAGCAAAGTAGATTAAATAAAGTCGCAACTGGGGAGAAAACTCGCCGGAGGAAATGTAACATAATTAGCCACTCTTTGTCTGTATGATACAACTCCCCGTTTAAAGCTTAAATACACAAAAGAAATTATTTATACGGACTTTAAGAACATAATCCACAAATAGAATTTCAACTTATATGTTTTGCGCAGTCATGAGCTTTACGAATTTGTAAAGAGGATTAGGTGCGTCCAAGAATTAAACTTGCGACAAGTAACATATAATTTGGGGATTTGGGGGCGGTCGTTCCCTCGAAAATCTGTTATTAATTTGAAATAAATATTTAGTGCGGCCGAGTAGGGAAAACTTTTGCGGCTGGGAAAAACGTTCCGCAACCGAGCCGGTTGAAAATTGTAATAATCAGTTAAAGATTTCATTAAAAATTTCCATTTCAATTTCGCCTAAATGGATAAGGAAAATCTTTGAAATAATCTCTTTGCTGTATTCAGGCGAGTATTCTTTAATTTGTATTCCAAAGTGCTCCGCGGAATTTTTATTCAGTTATGAAAATGGTTGAGAGAATCAGGTTAATGGAATAATAGACACTCCTTGATATTTTTCGTGTTAAAATAAATTGTTTGCGGAGCGCGAACGAAGATAAATTTGTTTGCGTGCACTTTTATTTACTTTATCACTAGCACCACGCTTTATATCTTAGTACGTTTACTCAACAAATGAGATTATTTATTGTACTATCTCATATGAAATATAAACGACCAAGAATTCGGAAGATGGAGCTATTTCCACTGATGTTCCACCAAATTTCCATACAGCATGCCACAAGGATAAAAGAAATATCTCCTTTCCATCAGCGGGTGTTTGTGGATGACACCTCATTTTTTACATGACATAAAATTGCCTACGTTATGCAACAACACACAAGAAATACCGCAGGTATTTCAAGTTGCGTTCTCTGAAATTTTACACGAGTTCTCATATTGAAAATTCTCCTCAATGAGACCTTCTCAAGGATCAATATGTTTATGTGTTTGTAAACAACGTTAAACAAAAGTTAGATTAGGAAAAACCATCATTACATCAACTTTGTTATTGCAAATACATTGCCCCTCAAAAAATTCCAGGCACCCCTAAAATTATTGTTGTGGTACATGAAAAATTATGATTTTTTTTAAATTTACCAAGAAACAGCATCTTAGCAGTGAGGAAACAAAATTAATCAACAAGCAGTTAACGAAACAATAAAATATTTTAAAAATTAAAATTAAAAAAAAAACGTAAAAGAAAATTACTAATTTAAGATTACTAACATGTGTAATTACAACCAAGAGCTCTTATAACGTCTGTTACACGATATCGCTTGCTTCGGATGGGTGTGGCAATGTATTCTTGAGAAATTTTAACAATCTTCCTCAGTACCACTCTTAAGTTATTCAACGTTATTGTCTAGTTTTCAACAAACACCAAATCGGTATGGGCATCTAAAGATATACCAGCCCAGATCATTATCATCTTTGCCACGCTTTTTCCCGATCGTCTAGTGATGTTGGACTACGTCTAGACTCATCTGTAAAGAGTACGTTCTTACATTTGTTGTTGTCCCATCTCACATACTGTTGTGAAAATTTAAGCCGTGATCTTTTATGTGCTACCGTTAATTAAGGGCCTTCATCTGGTCTTTTAGCAAACTAACCTGCTTCTTTGAGTATCCTCCAGACTATTGGAGCTAAAATTTTTACTTTACGAACGTCAGCTAATCGTCCAGCAAGGATAGTTGATGACAATCCACTATCTCACAAAAGAGAAAGGCCCAAAAAACGGTCATCTCGAGTAGTTGTTGAGCTCCCACGACCAGATCCGGCCTTTTTTGTGATTCCCTATGTTTTACAAAACCGAAAGTTTTTGATCTGCACATTTTTTCGCGGTATTATGGTGTAATGCAGTAGATCCAATACTTCGGCCATCATTGTTTAAAGCAACAATTTTTACAGAAATTTCTGGTAGCATCTTACACAAATGAGTCAAATTGTTATCTGATAAGCAGTTTTGAAAAACAAAACACAATCTAAACCAAAAACAACCTGATAATTGAAATTATGTATCTTATCCCAAAGTACAGGAAAACGATTTAACGCTGGTGTTGCCCTAAAAAGTACAATGTAACTATTAAGATTTCTTCTAAGCCCCATTAAGACACAAAAAATAAATTAACTACTTTTAAAACAAAATTAATGTGTCCGGATTTTTTTGAGCGGCAGTATATTTGACTAAAAAAGTATATATGTTGCAATCATTTCATTCTGCATTAGTCTTGGTTTTCATGATACAGATAATTTCGAGAGGTTCGTCCACATTGCTTCAAGGATAATTAATTTGGATTGGTGTCATATGTTCGTTTCTGCTAATCAATTTGCAAAGAATGAAGGGCTTAGACCAATTCCAGTCTGTGGGGCGTTCAGTGCATTCGTAAAAACAGAGCGTCCGTTGATCTTGCAACCTCGAGCACGTGAAATCCCTCGAGGGTGGAGTATTTGCATAGTGCGTTTGTTTGCAGAAGCTTAGTTAATTGCATGTGTACAATCGAGTTTTGTTTCCAACCATCGTATTACATTATTGAAGATCCCAAGAAGGGTCGCGATAATGAGACTATCTCGCTCACCCTTCCATTCAATTGCCACCCCTGATAATCTAAAAAGTGAGGCACGTAATTCGAGCCTCCCAGAAGGGTTAACCCCCTCGATGATGACTGCGAGTCATTAGCAGACGTCTCCGATAGACATCCCGGTGTCAGGTTGCCTCTCGGCCTCCACCTTCGGTGGTAACGGAGCCGATTTATGCAAATCGGGACAGTCTCAAGGGTTACGCAAAAAACTGTAAATAAAATACGGAGGGTGGCTTCTAATTAAGCGAATAATCCTACGATGTTTTTTATTAAAAATTGTTTGTGCGAATATTTGGGAAATGGGGGACGGACAGGTTGCGCGGCATGACATGTAATCGTTTGTTAGATCAACAATGGGAAATCTCAAAACGAGATTAGAGTTGTGAGTTTATTTCGGTTTCGTGCGCAAAGAAAAGAAAGAAATTCAATCTGATGTTTGCTGAAAGTGGCAGCAGCTGTGGTCAATGTAAAATGGAAATAATTCTTCTCATGATGAAAATCTGCTAGGCTGAGGGGAAGTTGTGTTATTTTGCTCTTCTTCCAGGTTGCTGGCGAGATGACAAGGGGAAGCGCTTTCCTTGATTAAGTCAAACACTCCATTAAACTTCCTAATTGAATTTAATTAAAAAACGTTATGCAGTTTGTCTACGGTCCAGTCTTAATTAAATGTTACGGTAGATGTCGCCGCCAACGGATGATTGTTTCTCAAATTCGCCCACTGCCAACGACAGAATTATTATCTGTTTTTTTTTTTATAAACAATTGTCAGTGTCAAAATCGGGTATAAAGTAGTTCGTATCGCTTTAAAATGGAAAATTGAGAAAATAGATCTACATTACGTACCTTGATTTGGGGTGAACAATACACCTAGTTCATAAATTTCTTCATTTAACGCCATACAACGAAAATCCTTCTTGATTTTGGCACTGACAATTGTTTATAAAAAAAACGGACTGTACATTAACTCAAGCAAGAGACGATTTATAAAAAGGAAAACTCTTCAGATGATTCCAAAATCAGGCTCCAACGAATATTGCAAAGCACCAAACGACTGAATTGAAAGTAAACAATCATAAATTTATGCAAAGAGCTAAGCGGTTTATAAACTCTTTCTGTAAAGTTAAAGAGGGGTTACTGCTACAGCTTAGGGGCTCATATTCCTCCCTAAATGTGAAATTAAGCCGGACCTGCAATTAATGAAGTAATCAATAATTAATGTTTTTTTGTTGGATTTAATATTCGCCTGTATAGTTAAGGTGCAGAAAACTCAAGTAAAACTTATCCGATTTCTTTTCACTGTCTTCAAACAACATTTATAATTTCAAAAGTGGAAACACTGTAACTTTCCTTGCTGTCTGAACAATTCGGCCAACTCCTGCTGTCACTTCTTTGTAGGTATATGGCCTCAAATCCCCGCCTTTGAAATATTGAATTTAATGTTTTGTCATGGCCGGCCATAGTTCCAAAGTTTGTCTGTTCAACTCCCAGGCGACGAGTTCAAACTCCACCGCAATATTATTTTTTGCTTCGCTTTGTTGCCTCGCAAAACCCACACGACCAGTCATTTTGCGAAATAAATAATTACCTTGAACCAACCGTCCACTCTCACCCCCAAAAACACTCGTTTAAAAATTAAGTTCCCACATTGAAAGAAGACGGGCAAATATAATTACGAGACGAACAATTGTCATAAGAGCGCTTCTCGTTACGAGACTGTAACGGGATATGGAGTTTTGTTTTTGTTTAATTTGATTGAAAAACAAATTACTTGGGTGGTAAAGTCGTGTGGGTTAGTTTTTTTCACCGTGAATACATTTATTAAGGGATTTGCGGAATCAAACTCAGTGAAAATGAATAGTTCGAATGTAAAATGGTGGGTCGTTAATCGAAAGTTGGCGACGTGTGCGACAAGATTAATAGAAAAAGTCCTTTTCATGTTTGTCCAGACGTTAAATCGTAAAGCTTTAATTTTCCGTGACGGTTAACGCGTTTAACTTTTTTATCGTCGTTTAAGGAGTTAAGTGGAGTAGTTGAGGTTTATCTGTCCATCGCAAAATAAAATCTGCGGTGAAGCGGTATCAATAAATTTACGGATTAACGAGAAGATGATAAATCCGTGTGCTCAGACAACTGTGTAATGTAAATAGTGTAAGTTAATATAATTTCAAATGCAATTAGCCGCCATCTGATTAATTTTCATTGAGATTATTATCGTGGTCAGTGCCTCGTGTTTATTACTCCAATAATGAATAAAGTTTCGTTGGTTTTTTGGTGTAAGTTTTGGAAGAATTTAATGTGTCTAACTCAGCGAAAACAGAATTTGAAAATAAACATTAATACCTATGCAAATAATTAATTTTGTTGTTTGTACGTTCATTCGGTAAACATTAAGCTGTAAACGGAAGACGTAACATAAAAGCATTAAACCGAGTTCCTCGTTTAACAGGAACGACTACTTTACGGTATAAATTATGAAAGGTTTAAGTTCGGAATAATGTGTGCTTTATTTTATCAAGCAACTGCAGTCATCTGCAATTGTTCCATTTAAACAACTGACAGGAACATTTTCATGAAAATTTTGTAAATTCACCAACAAAAATATCGACTGGAGTAACGACATGAAGCTTCACCCCCAAACCGGAATAGTTTTGTATAAACTTAACTTCCTAATTAAAAGTTGTATTTATGCAAAGTGGAACGCTCCACACTGTATCTAAACTGAGTTGTTAATACCCGGGGGTGAGATTTGCTTATGAAAACAACCTTTAGCTCCAACAGTAACAAGAAACAATATGGCCGATTAGTGACTAGAATCAGTAATGGCATCCAGCTTATACGAGATCCGAAATGATTTCAATGCACTTTTGTGCCAAGAAAATCCAATATTGTTTTAAAGATCTGTGAAAAGTTCCGAGCTGCCTCGTTAAAAGAAAGTAATTTAAGTTTTGGTCCGAGCTAGTTTCCTCCAAAAAATAAACACCAAACAAACAATTTTATAGCGTCTCGTATTTGCCTCGAAAAACAAAAACAAACAGCAGTGGTAATAATGGAAAATAACATAATCCGTAAAAGTTATCACACGGAATCGCACATTCGTGCGTGCCGAAAAAAGCAAACTAATTTTTCATCTTTTTCAATATAACATTTTCGCAATTTATCTTTTTTTGACGATAGGGCGTAAATTAATTCCACCACAAACAGAAACTTTTCCCCTCTTACTATGAACAGTAAACTTGTAAAGAAGCTAATTGAAAATCGAATGCGGCCGATTTTGTTCGAGGGATGCCTCAAAGTTGCAAATTAAAATGGGAGAAGTTTTTTGAATTTATATTCTTTTAATATTCTGGTGATGTATTGTCCGGATGACAGCTATTCACAAACAAGCAGAAAAGCTTTTATCGCTCGATGGGATGTGGATATTACACCGACTGGTACACTCGTCTCGCTCGATGAAAACTCAAAGAACACGAACCTTAAATGACCAATTTCCAAACCAGTTCTCTTTGAGCCGTAACGGACAAATACGTTTCCACTGCAGACGAATAACCTTTGACTCCAACTGCACCAGATATGAAATAAAACTTTGTCTCTTGGAGCATCTATTCGTTTTATTAAAATCTTTGTAACACAATTACGATCTATTACTCTGTGCAAAAGGAACCTCGATGATGATGATGATAACAGTTTGTGAAATTTACTGCCATCAAAGACTCCGCCTGACAAAAGAAATAAAACTGCTCCTCGTTACAATTAAATGCAACTCTTCTGTGTCCCTATAAAGGCAACTCTCGCAGTTCGAATTTCAAAGAATCGACTCGTAAGTCTGCAAATAAAGCTTCGAATCACTCGACCTCAAAGCAGACAGTGAAAGGACTCGACGAAACAACGGATACAAGTTAGTAATACCCGGAAACATAGTCTGGCTGTGACAATTGTAAGCGGAAAGGCACTGATAAATGGTAACTTCAAGAGTGGAAGCATTTACGTCGCTGCCAACAGAGGTAATGACAGGGTTTATTACGTCAAGTTTCCACCAGATATAGACAATTCCAGAAAATGGTAATGCGCTTTACTACAAAAGACTAGGAACATTTTTTTTAAACAATAAATTATACCAAAAAAACTGTTTGCATCGGCCGGGAATCGAACCCGGGCCGCCCGCGTGGCAGGCGAGCATTCTACCACTGAACCACCGATGCGTATACTTAAATTTTTTCACAACCCACAAATAAACGCAAATGACCCGACCTATTGCTTATTATTTAAATAAGTACTTGTCATTACTACATACTGTGCTACATATCATTTTGATAATTTTATCTAGATTCCATTACTTATTAAATGACTATTAATTGCTCTCTAAATACAAATACTTCAAAATTTGTTCTACATTCGTCTATTAGCTGTTTCAAAACTATGTAAAAGCCAATGTGCATTTTTTTCAAAATTAGTTGTTATAAATTTATTTATGCATTTCAAAAAATTAATAGCTAATGTAATTTACAGTTTCTACGAGAGATCTAATCATTAATAACTATTTTACATTTTTATCAGCCTTATTTAAAAAAAAAAAATATTTGGTAAATTGCGACGTTGCAGTGGGCCAAAGGCGGAAAAAACCCAACTTCTCGAGTACAATATTTTTTTTTAAATTTAATAAAATCTATTTCGTAAGAGTCTATGTTAACATGTCTAGTGAGTTTGAGCTGAAAATTTTTACTTGCAAAAAGTACAAAAATGTGTGATCTAACTTCCTTGGACATTCTCGGTTTTATAATTTTTTTTTGCATCTAAATAATTTTTTTAAGTTGAATCATTGTCAAATTTGTTTCATTTGGATACTTTTCTATGCGTTTTCCATATTGTTTAGTTTATGTTTTGATTCGAGGTTTTTCAGAAAATTGCAAATTAAAAAAATTACTCTTATTCTTAGACAAAAAAAGCTCCACTTTCCTCCACATTAAAACTCATCTCTATAGAAAGAATAGCATACAATTAAAGTATTAAGCTTGGCTTCAGTTGCAACCACTTGCGACCTTAGACGTTATGTACATATTTTCTAACTCGGAACATACCCATTATTCCCTTATATTCATTGCGAAAAAAAATATATCAAATCAGTGCAAGTATTGCGTGCAACTAATTATTCCACACGCTTTCAATAATCTCAAACCTTCAATTAGATCTTGCAAGTAAAGAAAAATCGTTTTTTTGTGAAATTTTGTGGGTAGCTGACAAAATTTTATTGGCGTTCGCGTGTGCGCAGAAGTTAGAAAAAGAAACAGAGTACTTGCCACTCTAGTACCCTACTCATTTACTCACGAGTTCTAAGGACACGAACACGGAGGAAAGAAGAGTGAAGAGAACGTAAGGCAACTTCTGGCAAACAATCTTACAAAGAAATTTAAAATTTCACCTGAAACCTAAACTATTCGTTTATTCAATTGATCCAGGAAAGTTCACTTATTACAATATGGATCAAACAGTATCATTACCTTACACAATTATGTCCTATTTCTTTCTGGATTCTGCTAAAAATAAAGACACACTCGAAACTTTTAAAAGGAAATTTTCCGTCATTAAGGAATGATAATATATGTACGGTAATTGCACAAATAAATAAACGGTTTGTGCCCCACTTCATTCAACGCTTAATAAAATCTGTGGCTCGTAATCGGCAAAAATTATATATGAAATATAGAGAATGGTGTTTTTGAATGTACTGTCATGTAGAAATAGAAAAAAAATTGATTTCCTTAAAAAATATTTTCTAATTTTTTAATCACCCTGTAT
Organism: Tribolium freemani; assembly: GCA_939628115.1. Lineage (NCBI taxonomy): Eukaryota > Metazoa > Arthropoda > Insecta > Coleoptera > Tenebrionidae > Tribolium > Tribolium freemani. Next base: position 7,422,001 of record OW626785.1, on the reverse strand, counting down.
AATGACATATTTTTAAGTTCCTGTAATGTTTTTTCTGTATTTTTTCATCCTGAATCGATTGAGGCCATTTGCAAGTCTATGCGACAATCAGTTTCTAAATTTATAGTTTTTTCCGGTTTTTGGCTATTTTGCCCCACTGTGCGTTGGCGTTTACATAGTTTGGAATCAGTTAATAGATTTTAGTTTGATTCCTTATTTCTAAAACCGTTTCTAGATCTCAAATCCGGACTCATCTTTACATTCTTTTATAAATTCTTCTTGAGATTCTTCTTTAGAATTATTTTGTGGACTGTTCTCAAAATTATATTTATAATGTATATAATATAATAATATATAATGTATATAATATTTATAATGTATATATATATATATATATATAATTATAATGTATATATAAAGAAACTAAAGCCAAAATTTAAAAAAAATTATTTAAAACCCAATAATAATAAATGGACGAACATCTGAAATTTTGACACGTCGACTTAAATTATTTTTTTTACTCCAAAACCGAAACCGATACAAAAATTTTATAAGTTACAAAAATTGTTTAAAAAGAATGAGTCTTTCGAACGAAAAAAGAATTACACCACTCGGATAACGTATAACAAAAATATGTATTAAAATGTGTTAAATTGTTGATTGGTGAGTACTTTACAAAGAAGAAAACAAAAGCAACAGTTCCAAAACATGTGGTTTTTATGGCAAATTACTTTTACCAAATTTCACTGAAATCGATTATTCAATTCAATAGATATTAAAGAAAATCAAAAATAATTTTTGAACTTTGGCGCCCTTTAACTTTTTAACGGTGTAACTTGGAATAAAGGTAAGTTGGGCTAAATCCAGAGGCTAAGTCGCTTTATTTTGAGCTGTGGAATCTCTGGTTTTCTGTTGACCCCACCTTTTCGTTACACCTTGTATTAGGTATTTAGGATAATACAGGGTGATTTTTAAATAGATCGACAAAATTTTATCACAGCTTTCCAAGGATAAGCAGAAATGATCTGCACCATATTTACGTTTTTATTTCGTAGAGGCAGAAACTCCTTAATCTATGCCACTTACGACGCTCATGAGATCAAATTAATTGTATTGGCAAAAATGTGCTCGTTTTCATCATGAATATCGATAATAAACAGTGATAATTGTTGCATTGATCAAATACATTGTCATCAGATGATTATCATGCTTTCCACTAACTGTGCTAATACTTCTTACGAACGCATCAGTGGCGTACGCTTTATCTCTAACATAACTTTAAAATTTTTTATTTCAGGAACGGTTATGAAAGGAATTTTTTTACTATTTTCCCCACCATGTACTCATTTCAGACTACCATGGGTGGAATTTTGTCGGTCTATTTAAGAATCACGCTGTATTTTCTAAAATTTCTTTACATGATCTTAGAACTCACCAGTTGTGGAATAATCCCAAACAGGTTTGACAGTTCTTAAAATATTCTTGCAATTCACCAATTGCCTACACTGACTTCGAACAGTCTGCACAAATTTACAGAAATAGTGTGGAAAGGACAACCGCTAAATGCATATGTTTTGCGTCCTTTGTTCCGGCCTGTATAACTATCACAATTTCTGGAACATGCTGCACCCTTTGTAAGGAACAAATTGTCCAATTTTCCGCGTCGCGTTTGTTACAAATCCGACGCTGGCTGAAAGTTGACGGGCGTAACATCGCAGGAGGCACGGCACGCGAACGCATCCTGCCGTGAAGGAATCAGGATTAGCATAGTGACCGCACTACAGCCTAGCAACAGGTTTCACTTATGTGTGCATGTAGCACACAACACACCTTCCGAGCACGCAAAACTAAACATAAGGGGCTAAAAGATCCCAGAAGGCCCCCATTTGGTGCTTCAAAGGGCCGGAATTTGAGGCATTCATGAATTCAATTAAAACGAGAGACTTTATGTACTTTGGATGCCACACGAGTTGTCGAAACTTTATACAAAGCAAAACTCAACATTATTAGGAAATTTAAACGACAAAAGAGTTATTCCATGAGCAAAAATGCGGAGTAAATTAACATTTATGCGGAGGAAATTGCGCGTAACGTAACTTTATCCTTTTAAGGGTACAATTCCTTTGTAAATAATACCGTCAGTTGAATACCATGACTAAGGTCGTGTGCAGGTTTTCCCTTTTCCGTGGACTCATTATGACAAAGACGAGGCTTTTATCAGCCTGATTTAGCGGTCGCAAATGAACCGAAGCATGCGAGTCTTGAGGAAAAGCGCTTTAGTCTTGCTAATTAACAGAAATGACCATGTTTTTGTGATAAGCGGCTTCCACTTTCGGATTAAATTGGCACAACCTGGGGCTTGCATTTTTTCAAAAGATGGAAGGATGCCCATCTTTATTTGTGTTATTTAAATCGAACAGTTTCTTTCTCTTCGACTTAACCTAGTGTTTTTTCCTTTTCAACTGTTTTATTTGCGCTAGTTTTCTACTATATTCCTCCATAGTTTTTTTAGATATTTAGTTGTGTCATTCATTCCATCTTTTTTGTTTTTTACCCATTTTTTATTATCTTTTCTTTACCTAGGTAATTTTCTCCCTTTTCAAACTTTTTAACTACTCGTATATTTCTGTTATCCAGTATATCACACTTTTACTTTTATCATTATCATACCCATTATATCTCCGTTCTCACCTATCACATTCCTTGTTTTCAATTTTATAATTAATTCTTTCATTCATTTCTTACTTTTTATTAATTTCTTATGATAGCTTAGTTGTTTTCTTCATCTTTCGGTTTATTCTTACCAGTTTGAGTATTTTTGCGATATGATTTTAAAATATTCTATGTATGGATGTAAAAACTATACACAATGTAATTTCTTTGCTTGGCTAACCATTTATGGAAAAACGTGAGATTAATAATAATTAGGGCAACCCCAAGCATCTCCTGATTAAGTGATCATGGGTTGCATATAATAAAATCTAATCTAATTTTGAAATTATTTCAAGACTAAAAATCTCATCTTCCCTCAAAATTTAAGTGACTCCTTTTTTATGCTGTGTTGCAAGGTCAACAGCTTATGTTTTCCAATTTAGTAACTGGCCGTTAACGTAACTAATGTTTTTCTCCAATATTTTTCATCGTTTTTCCAAATCATTAATCAGAGCAATTCTCCAATGCGCTGTAAACCTACATCAGTACATCACACACCTTATCCTTTTCTCTACAGTCCGGCGAGATAACGAAGCTCAAGAAACGCGATTATTTCGCTGCAGCGAGCATCGCTCGTTCATAATCCCCGTTAACCAGAAACCTCAGTTTTCAGTCGAACAATTGATTCCCAGACCATTCACCTTTCAAAACCTAGACGCATCCAAAAAACCATCGATTTATTACCGATGTGGGCATACAGGTGGATTTGGCGATTTTGATCTGTAGATATACTCAAAAAGCAGATGCATTTATATGCAATCGAGATTGTTGAAGCACGCGCACGTTGCAAAAAGCCGCTTCGGCAATTGAATCGATCAAAAACGAGATAACCGCAGGACACCTGCCGTCGCAACTTTTTGCAACTGATTTCGGAATGCCATTTCCCAATCGCAGTTGTTTTCATCGAACTGTACTCTCAAATTAAGAAAGTTTGATTAGTTGGGCGTAAACGCGACTTTATGGAGTTAATTGCAATTCCGAGCGATTCGCCTACCTACCTATATGGGGGAGGGTAGTTTTTCTCTCTACTGTACCTATATGGAGGCTGTTATTATTTGCTCCCGGTTATTACGATTCGGCAGACTTAACTTATATGGAATCGAACGGTCAGCAATTGAACTTAACTTATAATTAAATGTGCCGTTAACGGACTTTGAACGCACACACCCGACGAGGGTTGAACCAGACTTGCACAGTAAAACTGGAAATTAATGACTTGTAAGCTTGCTACAAGCTACAGCCAACCATATTCCACCATAAGTGGGCGAAAAGTTACAACACAGAAAGTTTAATTGCCACTAAGTAGTAACCCATAATGCAAAGATTTTATGGTGTCACAACTATTAGGCAAAGAAGACCGCAATTTGTAAAGTAACACTTTAGTCTCTGTCACGATAAAAAAATATTCCTAATTCAATAGAGAGAGAACTATTATTGTTAATAGGAAAGCCAAGAAGGAATAACTCAACTTTTTTGAACAACCCAGGGTACGTGTTTTATTTTGAAAATTAAGAAATAAATCAAGCGAAAAGTTCACTTTTGTTCAACTGTTCGTTTATTCATACGACAAGTTTTTCTGTCGGAATAAATTCATGAAATTTTTATCCTCGGAGAAGCTTCTCATTTTGTTTATGATTATTTTAATTCGCTCGCAATAAATCACGTGTTTTATTAGAGTTGCGCGTCGCGGGACAAAAACCGAATTTTCGGCCGTAATTTATGATCCGTCAAGTAGTTTGGACGCAATAAAAATATTTCAGCAAGGCTCGGCAATGATTGATCCTTTTGGCAAAAAGAGCGTTGAATGGACCGGCGGTTCGTTTTCCAGATTTTTTCCTCGCTTAATTACTAGAGCAAACGTAATGATCTCTTGACTGAAGATGGTACAAAGCAAACAGCAAGAGGCTCTAATTAACATCTTTCATTCGACAGAATAAGTTGCTTCGGATCTTGACGAAAAAAGGGTCGAATTTACAGTCCGTAAATGAAATCGCCTGGAACGAATTAATGATTTAAAAGTAAAGTCGCTTAAAGATAAAAAGACAACAAGTTTTAATTACTTTAGACATAATTAAAAGAGAGTTTGGTTGGAGGTGCAACAAAGGGAATTCATCTTGTTCCGGTCTTTTTTGGACCGTATTGGCTCGACTCTTATTCTGCTGACTCGCGACAGGACGTGAGCTGCACTCAAGGCGCAAAAACAATCCATTGTATGATTATGGCATTAAAAAGGACCTTCTACTAAATCACTAAATAAAAACCGCAAGAACGCGACGGACATTCCAATTCAAGTGGTAATTGTATTTGTATGTACAAGGAATTTATACGGCTCGATGGACGCTAATAGCTTTAATGGAAGAAAATTATTAACGACAATAATAAGAAATGCACTTTCGGGAAAAATCCTGTGCACTCAGCCCCGGCAAAGAAATTCGCCGACATGTGAATCATTTTTTGAAACAAGTCTGTTAAATTTTAATTCCGGGGAGTTTCTTTCGCTCCGGTCCATTACGTTATCCCGGAACGAAATTGTAAAGTTGCGGTTGTTCGTTTTCGAGTGAGAATTTTTATCTAATTTGTTTGCATAACTTTTTCGATTTGAAAAGTTTTTAGTGATTTCGAGTTGGTAATTTCCCAATTTCGTCACTACTAAAAACTGAATATATTACATTTGAAAGTTTGATCGGGCGCACAAATTGGCACACTTCCAGCCAACCAAACTAACCTCAACTCTGTTCTGTGTAATAGCAAACAGAAAATGGTCGAAAAACCGACGAATTGTACGATCGAGTAAACGGAATAACTCGATGAATATTCATTTCTGGAGCTGATCAGATCCAAATCAAACGGCTCGACGCCTTCTTAGAATTTCAACAATGCTCGCTCGTTTTAAATTGGAAATAAGTTTCTCTGCGTGAAATAATTAAGAGAAGTTTAAATCTTCACGGACGAACGGGGAACTGTTTCTGATGGCCCAGAGTGGCACGCCCACGCCAAACAGGGCCGGAATCAGGAGTTGTAAATTTACTACCAGGTTATTGAATGAATAATGTATCAGTCGTGGTGTTACTCTGAGAATTGCCAAGTGCTAAAATGACTAAAGTGGATGGCAACTAAAGAGCATTCCAAATTTATTCCATTTTTATTAACAAATAATCCAATTTCGCACCAATCAATCAACGTAATTTGTTTAAATTTTATTCGGACGTGAAATAAATATTGGATTTGCTAATTTAAACGGCACAAAACGACCCAACAAATATTTGCCCAGTTGATAGCGCAATTAATTTTTCTGCATAAAGTACGAACGAAAGGATGGATTTTAAATAATCTCTTTTGTTCCTGGTGAATGAACTCTTCCATTCATTTAGCAATATCAAGACATAAGAGTATTGACATATCCGAGCTTCGATAAGAACCAAGTTTATTGCATCAACTGAGTGGATTTATGTCGCGACTTAGTTAAAAATATAGCAAGAGAGTACTTTAAAAGTTGCAAGTAAAATCTTTGACATTATTAGAGATAAATTCGTTTTATTGGTTGCCAAGAATTGCAGTCTCAGAGATATAAATTAGATGTTGTCCAGTTTTCCAAAAGCGATTATCTGTAATTAACAGGATGTCATCATCATTGTTAAATATTTAATAAAATGTTATCGAATAATACTAAACCCACACTTTCCATCGTAATTACTTAAACCTCCCATCAAATATTTACAAAACGAAGGGAGAAAAGAAAATTAAATGACATCCTTCACTTCGTTCCAGGAGGGTAAATATTTAATTAAAAATTATTTTACTTCTCAATTGCGATACTTTATTTACGTTAGAGCGGAAACGAAGAGTAATTTGAAGTCTTGTGTAAATCCTACCGGTTTCCTACTTATTAACTATTGAAAGCACACACAATTCTCTCGAGGACAAAAAACGACGTTTACGATCGCGTTAGAAGCTTTATGAGCCAAGCACAATAAAGTTTAACGTGCAATCGACAACGATATTGGAACATCAGATGACATAATATTCACGTGACGTAAAAAGTGACCAAGTGGAAGATTCCTCGTAAATTCGTACAGTTTTGGCAGTGGCGGATCACTCGTCGCCTCATTTACCCTAAAGAGCACAAAATCTACAAAACCAAAAAATAATGGACACTTTAATGAAACAGCAGCAAAAGGATTTCTTTATATCGAGAGTCATCCTGTATATTTCTTAACGAAATTTTTTCAATAATGCATTGAAATAATTGACATTATTTCTGCTCGAATTGAGTGCGAAGTCTATAGACATTATGTGGAAACTTTGTTTTGCGGCCAAAAAGATGGCTAAAATGTGCACGTCATGCTTGCAATATAACTCCTGTCTAAAGTTGAAAATATCCACCCCGACCGTAATTTAATTCGCAATGCGTACCTGCCGAGGGAAATCTCCCAATTTCGTGCCTCCTACCGGTTTGCAAACAGTGGTTTGACGTGCTGTAAACTCTACTTACCAGCATCTGGATTTGAACTTGCTGAAGAGTGACCAAGAAAACACAATCCCACAGTGAGTACCACTAACATTTTAGCACTCAGTGACATCCTGCACTACCGACATAAACACGGCATACCGCACTCTCCCTTATTCCGCGACACGCAGTCTTTTTACCACACGGAGGAGTCCCTTCGAGGACAGTTCATAGTTGCGTTATTATCAAATGCGGCTGTAAGCAATGAGATAACCGAGAGAAAAGTTCGAGGAGACGACTCGCGAAACGGTTGAGTTTATGTGGAAATCGTGAACGGCGATTCAATCTACTGACTCATCCTTGTTGTCTTCGACGACTGATAAGATCGATTCGTGATGCCCGAGATGTGGACCTGGAACAAAAAATAGCTCTCAGTACAATGCAATGAATAGACAGTTGTATGGAAGAAAAATAAAGATCCCTAGTAATACAGTACAAGTGTTATTAGTACGTAAAATTTGCCAACTGTGTTCAGATTCGTGTTTTGTAGGTAGAGGAGAGACTAAATAGCAATCCCAATATACAAAAAATTGCTTTTCTTTAATAAAATTTTGAGAGATGCTAATAAACAATAAACTATTGAAACTTCGTAATATTTGAACAGCGTCTACCTACAGGGATAAGATTTTATAATTTTTGTCTGTTTTTTTTTTAATAACCAAAGTTCTGGAACCCAAAATTGGTTTTCAACATTTTTATCGCATTGTTCGACTAAATGGTTACAACTTTTTGGTGTTCTGTCAGGATATGCAATTATCAATGAAGTTTTGGTGCAGTTTTCGAGCTCATTAAGTTTTTGATGTATTGGTGCTTTTTCAATGAATCTAGAGCAATCCCTAATTAAGAGCAAATTAAAGTTCAGTTTTCGAACATTATGAGCAAACAACATGTATATAGTTTGTAGACTAGCGTAGCATCAGGTGGTCATCGTGTATGTTCTTTAATTTATTCGGTCAGCGAGTTTTGAAAGTTAATTGCTGAATATGATGAATGGCAGGCAACAGGAGTGGGCAGAATAATAATTACATGAGTGGTGCGGTCTCATCTGGTTAGACATCAAAAACTCACCACTCTGCAAATAACCGTTATCATGATTTCCAGCGTGCGATCAAAAACTTTTTTCTTCCAACTTTTTGTCGTAATGTGTGTATATTTTTTCTGTGGATAAACTAGGCAAATTCCTCTTTCTCCATGTCTCCCCCGCTTGGTTTTCCGCTACCCTCAGTCGTACACGACAAAACCTTAATTGGATTTTCTGTTTTATGACGGGCTACCCTGTGCATTATTTTTTACACGACGAAATATTGATAATTAAAGAGCTGCTCTTAACTTTTTCATCGAATTATTCACGGGAATAAAGCAATGTCTTTTCGGAGGATGTTCGGGAGAGGTTGCGATTTATCAAGTCTCCGGAGTTTGCAGGTGTCACGAAATTAGAACTCCGGTATCACATAACAAATACAACCGTCGGGAAATTACCGGAGCCACTTCCGGGAAGCTTCATATGTTTCTGTCATTCATTACGGAAGGGTCGTTTTACCTTCGGGCAAACAGACGGAGCTCGTTTTCTTCCATTGTGCCAGCCAGTGACTAATGATGTTTATGTCGATGAAATCTTTATTAGGTACCTACGCCCCGAATATAAGGCGGTTGTGTAAACAGCCGACCCTTTAACGCTGAAATTAGATCGCTGTTTTTCAGCCAGGAGCGAATTATTTTGATCCTTTCACGCGCAAAAACAGACGACGGCGACGGTGACTTCTTATAGAAGAAGCTTTACACGCTTTTCCAAAGAAAAAAACAAACATTAAAAAATTTAATATTGTAAAAAAATTAGTATGTAACACGTAAAATGAGCCGCAGGATTTACTGGAACAAACCGTTTTGCACTACAACTTTTAGTTTTTGTGCTATGAACTTTTTTTTGTTGAAGAATTAAGTACTCCTTTATGAAATAGCTACGCTAATTTTAGGCAAAACATTTAAAAATTTTAAATCATGAGAAAAGTTGGTATAATACGTGAGATGAGCCGTAGAATTCACTGGAACAAACCGTTTTGCTCTACGACTTTCAGTTTTTCAGTTATGAGTTTTTTAATGGATAATTCGACGCATTCACCATTTTTTAAAAGTTGAAATAAATTTTTAAAATTAAATTTTAAAACTCTCCAGGAAGCTAGTGTTGTAAAAAAGCAGATATAATACATAAGATGTGCCGTAGAATTCAATGGAATAAACCGTTTTGCTCTATGACTTTCATTTTTTGAGTTATGATTTTTTTAATAAATAACTCGTCGCATCCACCATTTTTTTAAGTTAAAGTAAATGTTTAAAATTAAATTTTAAAGTTCTCGAGTAAGCTAGTGTTGTAAAAAAGCTCTTATAATACGTGAAATGTGCCGTAGAATTCACTGGAACAAACTGTTTTGTTGTACGACTTTTAGTTTTTAAGGGGGCGGCTCAGGCCCTCAGTTTTCATTATTCAAACTAAATCGTAGTCATAGTAACGACTAAAATTTTTTCACCAGTAGATGGCATGAGAATGCAGAAATTGAAATTAAATGCAAAATTTCAATTTTTGGAAATTTTGGCTTGACAGATTTCCGATGATCGTTCGGGATTTTTCGTTATTTCCGATCAAATTGTAACTCGTGTCACCAATTGTCATTTTTCACATTTCAACGAAAAACTAAGTGCAATTTGATCTGTACGATAATGTTAAAAGGTACAGTGTTTCAACTCCCCCCCCTTCCCTACGCCAAAATTCAACTGTGACTTGAGAAAATTTTGGGACCATTTCAAAGTGTGTCTGGTAGATGGCGCTATATTGTTCACACTTACAAAAAATTGCTGACGTTCAATAAATAAAATCAGAGTTTAAGATTGTAAAATTAAAACCGGCAAATGCACTGGTAATATAATTGGCATTATTAATAATTTTTTCCATATTTGAGTTGTGTGAACGTCAAATTTTTCACGCAGCGCCCTCATGCGTCAGGTTTCCGAAGTGGTCCCACAATCAAACAAAATAATAAAAAACGGTATAAATATAGGACTTTTACTACATACACAACCTTTTGGCATTTTAATGTATGAAAATTACAAAACAAATTTTTTAAATGAAGATTTTCCATTTGTTTTTGTATTTGTGGTGGCGGCATCTATCAAGAGTTTTCTGAAATGGTCCCATCTTTGTGTCCGTACCTCAGTTGACAGATTTTGGTGGGAGTTGAGACACTATAATTTTTAACATTACCATCTGTACGTACAGATTTTGAAGCTTCTTTGTAAATTTGTGTTGAAAATAGGAAAATACACCTCTAGGTATTTGACAAACAGAAGAATACTTGTGAATTAGAGAAATATAAGGTTATAACAGGATAAAAGTTCTGTAGTGGATACTGTGGTGCTTTCTTTGGAGTATTTTTCCTTTTGAATAATGTTGGAATAAGAAAAAGACTTTTCAATATTCAGTTTCATCACTGTGTACGGTTGAGATTAAACTAACTAGGTACCAAATAAGTGCTTGTTTATTTTTATCGAGAATAAGAAAGACCATCGAATTAGACGGGCACTGTAATACTGTTACCAAATTCGCCTTGGTGTGTATTAAGGGAATCTCCATGTGTTTCAAAAGATTTCACGCTTCAAAAAATTAAGCGTGTACCTACCTCTTGCCCTTCTGAAATTCGGAACGCAATTATACAAGTCACAAATGGTAATTACGGCTGCACTAAAACCAACATCTCAACGTCTAAGTGTCTAAGTTATTCATGTCCAGATGATCAAAATTCGTAGATAATAAATAACATAGAGTAATGAATGAAATTTTATTTATGTTCGTTTAATCATATTTATTTTCCTATCGCAAAACTGTGCACATTACTGTTGGGTGCTGTGCTGTGCTGTGTACACTGTTAGGCGTTTCCGCCTAAAAATGTAGAAAATACTGCACTGTTTGTGATTCAACCGTAGTTCGAACGAAAACCTAAAATTTGGTAACATTGATATGACTAAGACACAATCTGATGCCTTTTTCACACATGGCCGAAGAACTCGATGATGACAAACTCCTTTCAGGAAAAGATTCACAATTCAACATCGTTTTACTATGAAAAATCCCCAACAAATGAACTTTCTACCACGTTAATTCGCATATCATGACAGTTATTTAATATAATAACTTTATATAATCTGTTTCAAAACTATAAAAACGCCAACGTCGCATTTTTCCTCAAAATTAGCTGTTATAAATTACTCATGCACTTTAAAGAAATAATAGCTAATGTAATTTATAGTTTCAATGAGAGATCTAATCATTAATAAGTATTTTACATTTTTATCAGCGTATTTATAATAATAATTCGGTAAAATGCGACGTTGGCGTTTTTATAGTTTTGAAACTAAGGTTAGGTTAACAATAAATTTGACAATTTGTCAGCAATTTTCAACCGGAAACTGATGTGTCGCCTCCAAAAATGTCACTGACACTTCCTTCCAACTAAAGTTTGAAAGCGGTATATTTGAAAAGACTCATTCTCAAAGAAATTTTTCTAAAGGTTGTTTTTTCCTTGTTATTGCGAGTAGCGGGTTCAATTTTTGCATGCATATTTACAATGAGGTTGTGCATAAATAGTGTATTTTTTTCCACGATCTACACAGTATCTTGCGTTCGGCACCCAAGTCTCAACTTTATCACATCAGCAGACAAAAAAAGGGGTTAAATTTTAAATAAAAAATGTCTAGTTTTGAGCGGAGCTCATTTCTAATCAGTTTGCTTTTTGTTTGGTGTTGATCGGTGGACTATTTTTGGAGATTTGTATAAAAGTATGATCACATGTTTTTTGACCATTTTGACAGTTCTCAGGGGCCGCCTTAAGATATGAAATTTTTTGTCAAAAAATTAAATATTTCTTTATGGAATGGCTACCCTACTTTTAGGCAAAAATTTCAAAATTTTAAATCTTGTGAAAAATTGATATAATGCGTGAAATGAGCCGCAGAATTCACGCAATAAACCGCTCTACGACTTTTAGTTTTTGAGTTATGAACTTTTGTGTTGAAGAATTAGACTACCCTAATTTTAGGCAAAACATTTCAAAATTTTAAATAATGAGAAAAGCTAGTATAGCACGTTAAATGAGTCGTAGAATTCACTGGAACAAACCGTTTTGCTCTATGATTTTCAGTTTTTCAGTTATGAGTTTTTTAATAGATCACGAGGCGCATCCACCATTTTTTAAGTTGAAATAAGTTTTTATATTAAATTTTAAAGTTCTCGAGTAAGCTAGTGGTAATTGGTATAATACGTGAAATGAGCCGCAGAATTCACAGGAACAAACCGTTTTGCTCTAGGACTTTTAGTTTCTGAGTTATTAATTTTTTGTTGTTGAAAAATTAGGTATTCCTCTATGAAATTTATACTCTAATTTTAGGCAAAAAAATTTTAAATTTTAAATCTTGTGAAAAGCTGATATAATACGTGAAATAAGCCGCAGAATTCACTGGAGCAAACAGTTTTGCTCTACGACTTTTATTTTTGGTTATGTTTTTTTTTCGTGTAAAATTTGAAATGTCTCTATAGCCGGAACCTTTGCCTGGAGTGGGCATTTTGATGCTTTTTTGATATTTGCTCTTGATGATTGATTGTGTCGTTAGAGTTAGTTAATAAACATTATTTTAAATAAAGGCAAATTGCAATTTTCCTGAGGAAAATTAAATGAAATCGTTTCTCCTTTGAGAAATAACAGCCAGCATGTTCATGGCTAACAATACATGTCCTCAAAGGGGCCCTTTTTTTGGTAATAAACGCGGCGCTGAGCGCAGAGGGGTGGTCAGAAAATGCAACGGTAGTGCACCTAATAAAGCACAAAGCATACGCTGCTGGACGCGTTCATTACATGTAGATTGCAGTAGTCCAGAGGCCACGGGGGTGCTCTCTCATTCATCCCCGGACATTAGGCGAGGGTGACGGTCCGTTCTACGTCTCGCCATCTTCCGTTGTAATTTCTGGGAATATGTGCGAGAGTAAATTAGCAAAAGCAATTAAGTCCCAAGATTTTTTCATCGTTCGGGGGCAAGCACTTCATCAAATCGCGCTAATAAATGTTGAAAATTTATCGGAGTGTATTCGACGAGTGTTATTCACTGGTAGTTCGAACGCGGGTATGTAAAGGATTATGTCGGTCGAGCGATTCAGATCAAAGCGCTGCACTACTGTAATTTATAACACAATTAATTGCTTTGCTTTCAGTCACCATTTCGAAAATAAAATACCCCGGTAAACGGACACAAGAACTGATTTAATTTCGAAATCGTTTTCGAGAATTAATTTAACGTAATTTTTTAGTTTAGACTCGTACAAACGAGCTTAATGAGATTTCTTTCGGTTTTTCTTTTGATTAACTCGGAGGGAATGATTTAGGGCTGGTATAATAAACAGCTAATTTCCCAAGCATACAACACCTATGCAAGATTTATTGGGGCTAAACGGTCCATAGATAAACCAGACAGATAAGCGTTACCGAACTTAATTGATTATTAAAGACACAAAGGCCCCTGAAACTAATAGGAAGGTTCTCTTGGATGTTTAGAATTTCAATTATGACGATAACCAAGGTGCACAAGCCGGAAAGGTCGCGCAGTCAACTTCGGCTCAACTTGCACTTAATTGCGGTAATGGAATGGATCCGAAATATACTCCAATACTATTAATTTATACAACAGAACTAAGGAAATTAAGCGCCATTCCTTACTGTACTCCCAACTTCATAATGCACAACTTCTTATCGGTTCAAGTATTTGGCAAACACTGCAACACTCAAATCCTCGCAAATTCTAAGCGCAAAATTAACACTAATATTACATCCTCTCAACCTTGCACTTTACCCGAATTGCACCCTTGCACCAAACTAGTTAATATCCTCAAGCTGGTGCAAAGAGCTTTTCTGTTTTGGCCTGGTCTTTTTAAATAAAAAAAATTATTTTATAATTATTTTTTATTGTATTTGCTACTGTTTTCCTGTTTGCTCCACCAAGTCTTGACAAATCCACTGTCTTGCTTACGGCTGTGTTTACCAATAGTGTTGACGTGTTTCTTTATAAAAAAACACAGACATCCGTCCGTAAATATTTGCAGTTCTCATCTAGATGTTATCAACAGTAGCCCACTCTTGATGACTCCTATCACCAGGAGTTATCTTGATAAAACTCGGCATTTTCTCCTCTCCCACAGTCAATTACCACCTTTGGTTCAGTTAATACGGCAGCAATCCTGGCTGGGATCTCCCATCAACATATAATTATTTCCACTTGTGATGCAATTTTAATCATCGCAACCACTTCTTCAAACTGATATGATCTATATTGTAGGCGGTTGAGGATATGCAAACCTGCATCGTGTAGGCAGATAACAGCTTGTAAACATGCTGATAGAGATAAGAGAACGCGTATAGCAGCATGATCCCTGTCAGGAAACAACGATAATACCAACTGAGCCTTGTCATTACAACTACCTGATTGGATAATAATTTATTATTCTTGAATGGTAACCCGCTGACAGGAGGGGAACGAACAGGTTGTTTTAAAATGCAGACGCCATCATATTTCAGGTTGCTTGTAAAATTCACTAATTACAACGATGAAAATAAAACAGAACGGACAACAACATGGACTTCTTTCACGGATTAGGTATTTGATTAATGCGAGAGGCCGATCTGAAAGGCAGCTCCAGTGTCGCCATGGGCGGTCAGCGACGCTTTTTGTACCAATGTCCATTTTTCATCGCAGAGACGTCTCCATCGAGAGCGCGACACCAACATTGCTAATAAATTTACGAAATTAAAAATCTTCAACCAACAATATTAGGAATTAGTATTTCAACAACGCTTGAAGTTCTTCTGACTGTATTTTTTGTAAACCTTTGAAGCAGAAAAAACATAGTATGCCATTCGGAACTGTAATAAAAACAAAACGCCGAAATGTTAAGAAAAAAGAAAAAACTTTACATACTAATTAAAAAATTAATTGTTTTCCAACGAACACACTAGTGTTCTTGGAAAGTCTGATGATATAGCACTTCAATGTTTGGGCAAGAGCGTATCTTGTGGCACGGTAACTTTACATTTAAACCATTATAACTTTGGTGGAGTTCCCGTTGGCTTGTAAAATGCGCTAATTATGAAAATAAAACAAAACGAATCTGACCCGAGGCGCACTTTCCAAGATTATGGTGTTTGATTTATGCGAGTCAAGAAAAGTTTGCTCATCACAGGGACTGATGGGTTTAGGTAGACAGTGGTGTCGTTCCAAGGCGGTAAAAGTGACGTGTTCACGTCCATTAACAACCTTAAACGTCGCTCTCCCAATTCGCCCATTTGTTCCATGCCGCCCATTAATAACAGCACTGTTTCGTGCGGATTCCATTTGGCACATAGTTCTCTTCGGATATAATGACGCAAACAAACAACAGTTTAGTGCCGCCGCACCTGCACCGGACGTTTCTCTCTCGTTTTTGTTTGCATGCATAATATTGTGGTGACAGACGGTTCTATCCATTAATCTCGACGAGGAAATGAACTGCGAATCAATTATTTCCCAAGATATACAACGGCCTTCTGCCAGTTGCTCGACCCAAATCAACGCCACCCACTAAAACGGTCAACTTACAAGAGAAAAACTGGATGTTTCTCCAAAAAAGACAAGAAACGTGAAATATTTTTTAATTGTCTGTCTTGGGAATTTTTCCTTTGTACTTTACAATAAAAAGGTACATAATATTTTCTGAGAAAGAACACTGACAAGAGCTCTTAAAGTAAGTAATAAAAGCGAAGTAAAATGGTCAAAGAGTCGTTTACGAGCATATTGGAGTGAATTTATTATGAGACTGTGTGTATGCATTTTATTATTTTTGCAAAAAGTATTTGAGTAAGTAATTCGGAGTTGACTTATTTTTCTGGGCGATCTATCGATTCCGGAAACTTTTCGTCCCCGTCAGTAATATAGAGTACAACGTTAATGTACAAAACGAGAAACATCACTTTACAAGAATTCCGGCGAGGGCAAAAACACTGTAATATATTCAGCTTCACAATGCCATTTAAAGAATCCCGAGCTAAAACATACAGTGGCTGACAAATTGTCTTAACTCTAAAGACCGAAAATTCAAATTAATGCCACTGCGAAAGCGGAACAGATAAACAAAAGGAGGGAATACTAATGGAAAAATAAATTACACCAGGTATAAGCACGACAAGACAAAGCATTTCGGGAATTAAAACGTGAATAATGCCTCTCGCTACGAAAGCTGTCATATCGCGGAGTGATATTTTCACGAAAACACCGCAAAAGTGATTGACATTTATGGACAAATACAGGACGAAAGAAGGCTGTTTCCATTAGCGATGAACACCTTGCAAGCCGCCAGCGCCCGGAAAGCTCCGGAGGTTCAATTAAATCATAAATCTAATGGCCAGACGCACGACATGGCTTTTATCGATCGTGAATTATTTATGGTCATTTTATATTATTAATAACGCCGGATGATGAATTGTGACAAAGGTATTTTATTGTTTTCATTTTCTGCTTGCAGCCAATAGCTCAGTGTTAACCGTATTTTATTGCGCAGCTTCAATTTTACGTGTCCACCCGGAATATATCACCCGTTTCTTCCGGGCACGTATATCCCGACATGAAAATTTTAATTTGACTCGAACAAGAAAAATGTCATTCGTACAATTAGCAATACGTCGAAACCGCTAGTTTCATTTTTAATCATATTTCCCATTCGCCTTTTTTTAAAAGACATTTCTTCACAAATTACCTGTCATATTTTTATTGAATTTTTTACGTAGCTGAAAGCTTCTTTTCTTACATCTTCTTTAAAGATTACAGCTAATTCAAAGTCTGGTGCTCGTTTACTTGAAAAGTAAGAAAAACACTGGAACTCATATTTTTACGCATCAAGAAGATAATTTGAATAATGACATAAAAGATCACACCAGCAACATTAACTCAACGAACTTCCTCAAAAGAGGTCCTAAGGCAATTTCCACACTTTTTTCCTAATTTACTTTATACCAAAACTCGTAAATATTACTCCTTCTCTGCTTAAAAATAATTGTTGCATTTATAATTTAGTGACTGGAAGCATTCATGTAACTCCAAAAAATTAGTTGTTAGCCGTCTGGAGACGCCACTCCATTTTGCGCATTTCCGGTTTTCTTTTCCTTTTTCCGGTATTTTAAAGTCGTCCCAGGGGTTAAATTGAAACTTCTTTATGTAAGCGTTAATCGTGAAAGCAAAGACGTTGGTGCTTTTGACGCTGACGTGTTTTGTGACAGCTGCTGCCAGGAGATAGCACATTTCCAATCGGATTAGCGAACCGGTAAACGAATGGAACAAAAACGGAACTGTGTTAAAACTGAACTCCTGTAAACGGATATTAGAATTATGATAAGAAATATCCAATATTTTAGATGCGCTGCAACTTGGCTGCAGCGAAGCCAAAAAGCACTTGACGTAAATAAGCAGATGCAGTGGTAGAATTGGTTCTGACGTTGATTTTATTACTTTTATGAGCTTTTTCAATATCCGCGTGACAGTTGCGATAGACGAAAAGAGGCGTTTGGATACAATCAAAACTTGATGAATTTCGGATGTGTTGGTTTTTCAGCTTTGTGTGAATAGGTTCAGAAATGGAAATTAGCGTAAACTAAACTAAATATTTGTTGAGTCGTCATCAATCAATTTTGATTTGGCTCGGTAAAAATCCGAATATTGGGACAAACCAGTGTTCTCGGTAAATAGGGAAAAGCTGTGTGGTCTCTGCCTGTCACAGATAAGAGACACAATCGAGTCTTGTTTTCGGGTTTCGGATAACTCTTGGGTGTTGTTTCGTTTTAATCATCGGAAGAGATTTTAGGATTTAAAAACATTTGACCAAACGAAAAAACACCGACGGCCATACGAGTGTATTGGAAATTATAAAAACAAAGCCCAAGACCTGTCACAACAAAGCTTTTTGTTGTAGTTATTGCAGGGAAAGTTTTTGCTTGTGCTAGTGCCTAAACTAACAAGCACTTCATTGTAAGATCCAAGAACGTGAACAGATATTTGATAACGGAGGCCTTTGAGGCACCAGGTCACACGAAGCTTAACTTCAAAACGCAAGAGTGGGTCTCGAGTATCGAACCGAACTGTTTAATTTGCTACCCTGAGACTCTTTACACGTTATTAAGGCGACCGCGCCGTGTAATTTCGATAGAATTTCTTCTGAGACAACATCTGAGCCCCGACACGTTTCCATAAAGAACCGATATTTTAGGTGCGGAAAAGTTTCGAGAAAAACACGAATTAGAGCAAGGGTTGAGCACTCTTATCGCCTCGATTTAATCGAATCCGAAGCTGATTGCTTTACAGAACGTCGTTAAATAGTGCTCCATTCCCTGGTTGTTCTTTAATTGGTGAGCGAATCGGATTCCTTGCGGTCCCAGCGCCACGAACCTGTTACGAATATTATTTATTCGTTGCTCCCTATCTGATTATCTCAATTTGAAATATTGACGTGTCTAGATGATTATCGCTCGAATAAGCAGAGACGACTGCCTTCAGTTGCTTATCTCATCTGAAACCGTCTTCTGTAATATATGTGGCACTTGGAGCTTGCTTATTTCGAATGCATCATATTGCATGTTTTGCACAAACCAATCATGACTCGCCGTCCCACGGGTTCGGTTTTCTTTGGCCGAGGAAAACAATTTTCCCATCCATATATCACGAACGAATTAAAACGAATCGCTTCGGCCCGATTCACGCCGCAATTTATGCAAGAGTTAATTATGTACAAACGAAAGCAGATTCTTGAATGAATAATGCTTCTTTGCAGCGAACGCCTAATTGCCTCTGCAATATTGAGGTAATTATTGCTACTAACCATTGATCCTCTCATATTTTCAAGCAAATCCCAGCTTCGAAACTCGCAAAGTACCAGACACACTTGAGCCTCTTACGACATGAATCGGAATATTTAACGAGAAACCAAATTCGAACACGTCGCAAATATTAATAATGCATCATCATTTTTCGTATTCTAAATCCGTTTTTAGCAAAATATAGCGAAAAAGCTTTGAAAGAATGGGTCTCACGGGAGCACCTTGCGGCAATCGGAAAACGTCCAGATTTACTTAGTTCAAATAAATTCATCATAGTTTTGAGGGTGCAACAGCAATGGTTTATGTTTAATGCGAAATTGGAAATGGAACAAGGACTTAGTTGTTATTATACGATGGTATATCATTTCTTGTCGAATTTAATGGGTCGTTAAAGCATTACGTGAACTAAATTAAATAGCCCGAGGCACGCATAAAAGCTGGATATTTATGAAGAGTCTCTGGAATTTCATTTGTCCGATCACAAGGAATAAGAAAAACATTCAGAAATACTCTCGTTAAAACAAGACAATTTATGATTTATGCCTGATACAAAGAGAATAAAAATCCCTTGCTAATGAGACTCTTGTATGAAATAATCAAACAGAAAGTGTATTTTTTTCATTTATAAAAAAATAATGAGATATGTACGGGAAAAAGAGCAATGTTTGAAGTAGACAGAACGCCAGAAAGTGGTGATGTTTAATAATTCTCCGTGTAAATTTCCGGGTGTTTGTTTAGGACCATTACAAACTTAGACCTTTCTACTTTTATTATTCATAAATGTGATACACATATCCACTTTATATACCTACCCACGTAAGCAATGTTTAATGTGTGCTGAGGGAGGCATTTCCATTCCTATGATAAAATTCACAGACCAAACGTGCTTAATAACAGAAGAAGTTCCAACCTGCCGAATTTGCGTTGCCAACACCGAGATAATTACTTAGGACTAGTAAAATGTAACCTAATATAATGAGTGTAGACCTTTGCTGTAACTCTAAAATTTTGATTGAGTGGTTGGAACCGAAATTGCAGAAAGCTAATCTGATTCAGAATATAGACAGCGTATTAACACTGTAAACTGATGAGCTGTGATAATTACTCGGAAAACATAGTAACATAGTGTGGGTGTTAATTATGAGAAGGGGTTGGTCTCCAGACATGTGGAAAACTATATTTTGATAACGTATAACTTTACCAAGTGCTAATTGCTCTCATCCCCAAGCAAGGGTTAAGTTGTGATAAATCGGTCAGGATTTTAGGTCTTTTTCCTTTTATATTCCGGAGTTTAGAGACAAAGCATGAATCCGTTAACGCATGTTTATGTAAATACAGAGAGTTAACAGTCCGCAATTTGGCAACATGAAATGGAGAAACTATGTATACAATGTACCTATGTCAGAAATTTAACGTAATCAACCGAGAAAACTTAGGTAATGTTTGTCGTAAACAGCTCTGATAAATAAACATCCACGAAATGTAGGTGTCGTGCACCATAAATCCAGCGAAAGCGTCAACGAACAAACTGCAACCGGAGCAGTGAACAGTTAATAACAGAAATTGAATTAGAGCGCGAGCTATAAACGAACGAATACACCGGACCCGTCAAAAATCCGCCAAAATTTACACAGTCTCGGCCAATCTCTCCAACAATGTACGAGCCTAGAAAACAAAAAACTTTTATTAAGGTTAGTTGTCCCAATAACTCTCCGGAAGTTATGGGCGTAATCCTCAACCAGTTTTCCGATTGTCGCTGCGGAAAATCAATAGACCCCTAACACTTTCCCTTCGACGCGATGGTGATGAGGTATTATGGGGTGATGCGTGTCGTTGGGTCGCCATTCCAGCAATCGCTTAGAGTGTGCGGCAATCCGGCTGTGCACACATCATTGCGCTTGATAAATTAGTAGATTCTTGCATGGTCCCTGGAGACAATGGCGTTCATCAGTTGATGGACTCTCGGGGATATGTTCCGTGGATGATTCGCTGCGGAAAATGCAGCATAATCTTCTACGAATCCGAGATAAAAAGCTGCGGTTTTGGTGGCGCGCGTGAAAGCCAAACACTAAACTCTTATGAATAGATAAAAGCGCTCGGCAAAGTTTGCCGCGCTGTTATCGCGATTCCGTTCGAGGGGCGCTGTTGCTTAGAAAACCTGATAGTTCACGTATTGCCCTATTGTGTTTGCAACATTAACAACGCGGGATGAGATGAAAAAAAGAAGGTTTTTATATAGAACATTATACCTACGCAGAGGACGGTAAATCTCTGGAAAATGTTGTTTTCTCAACGGAGATTGTTCGGGGGATTTGTGAGCAGTTATTACTTTTAACTACTTATCCGGTTACACACCTTGGGGAATTGCAAACAAAGGAAGCTCACTTTGGACTTATAACTACGTTTTCCGCATAGAATTATTTCCAGTGGCAGAAAACAGACGGTTCTAGGACCAGGACACCGGCCGGCAAGATGCTGACTAGGCCACAGAAGCACCAGAACAAATATCAAAATCTAAGAACAAGAAAGTAATTCTAAATTTTTACTCATTTCATACTATTTAGCTAGTAATAAAGGTATACACAGGGATATCTCATTGGTTTTTGTTAATGACATCATTACACAGCGTTGGGCAAATGTATGGAACCAAGCGTTTTGTGCCTAAACTATGTACCTTACGAAAAAACTAATTAGTACATCATCAACTACTTTAAAAATGTAACCATTTTTTAAGAATAAATTTTTTCGAAATTCCTTTTAGTATTCGAGTGATTCAAAAAATTTGTTTTTTCAAATTACACAATAAAAACAACTTTTACTTTAATAAAATTAATTTTAAACCAGTGGCTTTTCTTAAATAAATTATTAAAATTGCGTTCCGAGCTCATTACGAAGGTTTTTCGAACTTGGCCGAAGTGGTTGTATCCATGGATGTTTATAATTGCAAAAAAATTGCCGAATCAAATTACTATCTAACTAGTCCTGGTTATTTTTTGAAAATTTACAAGACCACAATAAATAGTAAAGCTATCTTCATAATTAATCACAGTTAGACAACTGAGCAGTGAGCCTAGTTCAGGTTGGTAAACCCCAATATCTTATTTCTTATTTCTGTCGAAAAAATTACGAGAGTAATAAACGTAGTCACGTAACAGTTGAATTAGCCCGGGTTTATGGTATTGACAGCTTTATAGCGGTCAAAATATTAAAATATCAAGGTTTATTTTACAAGTCCTCGAATTTTTATTAAAGAAAAAAAGTTAGTAAAACCAACGTAACGTCGAACGTCCATGGTTTGGTGATCCGAATCGGGACAATTTTTATTTCGTTTTATCCGATCCCGGTTCCGTATTTGGAATTTAGTGGGTCGTTGAAGCTTACTTAACCATAATACCACGGATAAGGACGTCTTAAATATTTGATATAAATGCGTATGAACGAGGTCACGTGAGGGACGTTAAAACCTACGGCTTTGCAAATTGGGCCTGTAAGCTTTAGCTTAAATTCATCGCAGTTTATATTGTGCAAATCCCGCGTCTTGGTGTTTGTGATGTGAATTAAAACGAATGTTCGTCGCGATATTATCAATAATAAAGGGGCAACAGACGTCTACATTAGAACTACCTTTTCGAATATTTTATTCGCGAGGAAAGTAGTCACAAAGGGAGCTAAGCAAACGTATTCCTATTACAAGAGTGACACAAAAGAAAAAATTACCTTTCATTGCAGTCCCTGTATGAATATAGGACGAGGTAAGCGAATTCTTTTGTGCTTTCCGTCGAAAATTGATCAATATCGCGACAACAATCGACTGAAACTATTCAGCCATCGGTCGAACGACTGCTAATATTTCCAATCGATGTAGCATCATCAGCAGAATGCAGCTTAATTGCTATCGGAAAATGGCCGAAAGCACAATAAGAAAGCGTTATTTAGGAGCGCGGGAGGCTTAGCGCTTTGAACAAGGGCACAACTGCAGATTTCAATTGTTCAGTGAAACAAATGCCGGTGATCAAGTTCGTCATTTGCCAGTTTGTGTAAATGGCTCTACAAAGCTCGCAGCCTGTCAACCAGAGACGGCTTCTTCAGCCACTTGTGACTGAATACTCTCTAATGGATCGCAGTAAGCAACGTTTCAGGATTAATCCTCGCATTGTGGAGCTTTCGTGCTTTGCATGGCACGCATGACCCCCTCCACTAAACGTTACATATCGAGCTTTTACTCTCTTGACATTTTACACCATGTCAAATTTATTAGATGAATGGCTGTTTTATTCTATTCCGGTAACAACTTGATGCTCCCGAGTTCCCCGGTCGGGATGAACCCAAGGAAAAAAACGTGTGATTTGTTTAAAAGCATGTTCGGATATATAAGAGAAATAACCGCTTTTACGAGGTCGTTTCGCCTCTTTCTTTTTGGCCGATGTAGAATTTGTCTCGAACGGAATGCACTTAACTTGTCAATGACGGGAATTTTTTGACTCCGAATGGAAAGAGAGGAGAGACAAGAGAGCTTTTGGCTTAAATTACGTTAAAATCGAAAGGGTCCCTTGAAATTTTTGCGCCAGCAAAACATCCAGGAATGCGACAAATGCAAAATGGAAACGGAAATCGTTTATCATAATCCGTTTGACAACGTTATGACTTGCCATTAGATCAATATAGATTGAGTTCCCTTGAAAATACAACACCCACTTGTTTGGATGTAGTATTTAATCACGCGGTTACTTCCGTGCCATAACTATGCCTATTTGTAATATTACACACAAGAGATGAATCAGATACAGTGTGATAACTAGGATATCTAACAACCCTTTTATCGATTTAACGACCTATTCTCCCTTTCTTCAACAGTATCTATATCAATAACTTACAAATATTTAGTGACATTTTTATTAATCTTAAGGTAAAACACATATTGCCACATGGAATTTTTTCTTCAACTGAATCTAAAATGAAAAACATCTTTTGTTGTAATTATCGAAATAAAGAGTAAATCGCTTCTCATTTTCAATTTTTTTTTAATCCAACAAAACACTAAAACTAAACTTGTCACGTTTGAGGTGTTGATTTTAGTCGAAAGGAATTACTATAGTCCGAAACGTGTGTCTGTCAATGAATTTTATTGAATTAGCTGTTATTTTCATAGCATAAAAAGTCAAATACAGGTGTGCAAGTAGACAAGGCTAACAAACACCTAATAAATTTTAGTGAGACGGGTCAATAATAGGATGAGAAACAGGGCCACTTTGTAATACTCCGTGTCGGATGTATCCGTTAATTAGAATTCTCTATTATTAGCGGAAAGTGAATTAAATGATTATAATAGAACAGTTGAAGCTCATTTATAGTAACTACTTCGTATCAATAACTTAAATTAATACTCCGACAGCCGGTGGCTACTGAACGTTTGAAATTACACCACATAATACTTACGACTATGTTATGAGCAACATGCTAACTAATTTTAGTAGGATGCAAGCCATAGTTTGTGGAAACTGTACGATGGACCAACATTAACAGACGCCGGCGTAATCAACAAGTTTGGTTGCAGTAATTTACAAAAGAAAACAAATGACCATGAGTTATGCTAACTAAAATGCATGGAACTACAACAAGACTGCCAGGCCATAGTTAGTATAGTTCATGTGTTATACGAGGCAAAAAGCTACGAGCAAGAAACTAACGCAATTAGAAAGTTAGATGTAGGAAAAGTGGTCGACGCAAAAACACCTCTACAAAAAACAGAAATGTAGAAATTCCGGTAATATTTGCAAATGGCGGTAGTTAAACGTCCCTAGGTGCCACCAAAAACTACTCGGCGTAAAATATGCTAAAATGTCATTACGGTTAAATTATTCTTTAATTTCATCTACCATTCGTGTCTGTTAAACGAATTTTTAAAATTTTTGACCAAGTGTTTACCTTACCTGAAAAATCGAATTCAAATTAAATTTTTACTTTCGCCCAGGATTCTGCGTCCTTGAAACTCCCAGTGCTCCGAAAGTTATCACGTGTGTGCTTTCGGGGATTACAATTTTAATACAGTCCTTGGCATTAAGTTCGAACGTTGAAGAAGAAGATGTTAAACATTCAGCTTTGTAGGTGTTTGAGAGTTTAGTCGGGTCTCGTTGAGACGCTCTTCACGTTCTAAACAATCTCTTCGCAAAACGTTATCAAAGACAAATTCGTCTGCCTCAAAGGATATCATCAACTATGCTAAACAGCGGTTTTGAAAAAGACAATACACCCTCTCCTGGAATAATTATGCCTTAACGAGATTACTTTTTTCCCGCCAACTTCATCAAGTATAAATATTGAAAAGCTCCTTTCATTGGCGGGTGGACCATAATTCCGTTTAATTACGCTCCCCCACCGCCCCCAGAGTACGTCGTCTGTACCCGAGGATGACATCCGGGGAAATGGCAACTTATCACTTATTCATATGTAATTCCGTTCAGGACGAAATTAGACTGAATTATACAGCGATCCGGTTAATCCGGGCGCTTTTTCCGGCCTGGCGTTACAATTGCTGATCGAATTAGTCCGACTGATGCCTAATGGATTATGACGTTTTCGATTTCGCTTTGATACGAAAATCCGACGCGAAAGGCAATAAAAAGCTGCGATGAATTTAATTAGATGAAGAGGGCCATCATTTACGCCCAAGAAGTGGTTGGATGTGTACGGAATGAATTGAAAAGATCCGGGAAATTATAGTGCAAGACTATCAAGCCGTGTAATTTACGTAATTAAACGATAATTAAAGCTCATTCTAATTAAAAGTACCAGATGAAAAGAGATACACAAAATGCGACGAAGAAAGTTTAATTGGGGGACTCTTGTTTGTTTAGACAACTTCGATCCGTGTATTAACGAATTTGAGAACGTTCGAGAGGCCGAAACTCTTACAAACCAGGCCATAATTGCAAGACTTTAACGAATTTACTCCAATTAGGCCGAATTGTCCAAAGACACATCAGCGACAACTTTTTCCTCCAAATTTATCGGGTATGAGGAACTTGTCAATTTGTGTTTTTACTCCATGTTCCAACGACAAGTTAAATCTAATTTACAGAACGCTTTCTTACAAACAAACGAAAATCTGCCATTATGTGTAATGCTTTTGTTTCTATTCGATCCCATCCGACAAAAAAAAAATAATTACGTGATTCACTTGGAATAAAGGAAAGATATAATAATCAAATTTTGCAGATACGATCCTCATCTTAAAACATTAATTTTATTTTTGTAGACATTTGTGACTGTGACTCTTACGTTCGCTTTATTTTTTAATTTAACAAATTGATATCAGAAGACGAGCGTATATAAACTTAGGTACATCAAAAGCTCGGTATGCGTTCCCTTGCTAACTTATTTTCAGATATCATATAATTAAAAATTTTCAATAATGTACGAAATGTGCTGAGGTATAATTTCCTGCAGATTAGAACTGTGGGATGAATTTAAACAAAGACGTCAGTTCCGAACGGTGAAACATGGAACTGTAACTTAATCTTATTATGACAGGCAAAAAGCAGGAGCCCGTCAATGCTCTCAGGAAATTTCGCAGGTCCGGAGCTGAAAAAGCCAGTTGTAGCGCGGTTATGAAAAGGCATCGTTTTTCAGTTTCCAACCGGATAACGAAAACATCGAACTCTACCTTGGCGGAAAGATCCGTTATCCTGAAAAACACAGTCACGTTTCAGTATCGTATCGGTAGCAGCACACCAACGACAGGAACAAACACAGGACAAGTCACACACCTTCGAAACTCGAAAAAATACGCGATCCCCGATGCTGATGGTGCATGAAAGTCATCGAGATGAAAAGAAGCCGCACGATGGTCTTTGAAACACGTTTATTCGCGATCGTGTTTTCAGAGTTCAGCGTGTAACCACGTATGCGGTTATCTACAGACTGAACAGGACGAGTCTGCAGCAGCCCTTTTGATAGCGAGTTTCAACCCCACCCCTTATCATTCTCTTCTCTGCTGAGCATACGGGCTAATATTTCTCCAAACATTGCGCATACCCAATTTTCTTCGATAAATACAATTATTCGGCGACGCCTCTAATGCCTAATTGGCACAAGTGACGAGCAAATATTAACAATTTGCGCTAATTTCACTCATCTTCATCCGCCAAATTTCAACAAATTTTTGTTTTTATAATTTTAACCAAGTGAACCCCGCATACATCTTCAGAATAACTCGAATCAACACTTTTAAACCCTTTATTTTAGTGCCAATAATGCCATTTTATAATCATCAGTAACGGAAATAAGAACAAAATAAATAAGAATTTCTAATAGGTACCTATTTATTTACACCAAATCACATTGTGTCTATTCAAGATATTGATTTTTTGTAATGTATATTATCAGTGCAGTATTAGAGGCTCTATTACATTTTCCTTGCACAATCTTCCTGGTGGCTTAAATTTGTTGAGTAACTTGTAATTCATCTTTCCAGAATAATTAATTATACCATGATTCTCCTCAAAGACGATAGAAGGAAAGTTTATCTCTACTTTGAAGTTACCTATTCTCAGTAGAAACACTAACTGTCAGGGTATTAAATCCTTCAAAAATTTGCATTTCATTTCGGATCATCGCGATATAAATAATAGAACAGGAATAATTTTAACTTCATATCCCTTGAGAGGATTTAATATTCAATTCGCCGTAAATTAATACACTACTCTATTTTTAAATTTCACTACACGTATCCACTCAACTGACTTGAATTATACAATACACCCGTGAATAATTTACAATAAACAAACTGTTGTAGCATTATTAATAAAAAATGACTCTAATTCAAGTTAAATTATGTAAATTTTTGCTAATTGGGGTGTGCTTCTTAAAACAACCCTCGGAATTATGTCACTAAACCATGAATTTAGGAGAATATTTATGAATCATGAAATCACAAATCAGATTTTAGGGCATTCACCTCGCCACTCGAAAAATTATTCAAACGTACCTATACCTAAATATCTGCCCATGTTTTTCGTTACTAGTTCACCTGTTGAAGTCTCTCCTTTGGAAAGATGAAAGATTTCGTTCCGAACATGTTATTATTATAATTACATATTCAAATAATGATTTAATTTATTTATTGTGGATATCTCTCCACGGGATCGTTATTGTGTAACTTATGGAAATGACGTTCCCTATTTTTATGTTGATAAATCGTCATTTCTCTCGCATTTTAAAAATTCAATCTGTTAGGTCATGTTCACACGGTGCCTCGAGCAGCTTATATCTAAATGTACATACAAAAGCGGTTTTTTACAAAACTAATCGGAAAAATCATCGCACCACTAAACAAAACTAGACGAAACCTCGTTTATTTGTCCCAGCAGCAAAAAATGATTCGAGAACAAAAAATTACAGTTAAAAATTCGGGCAAATATGTAACAGCATATTTACCAACTAGTGTAAAACCATATTGAAAAGTGGGTTTATTGTCGCAGAATAATTCGGTTGTTGGACCAAAGGCACAAGCAAATTGTTAATTTAAATGGTTACGTGCATATGCAGTAGCAGATAATGTCTGGCTGTACAATGCTAGACAATTTGTCAGTCTGATGCCAGATTCACGACAATATATTAGGACCTTCACGGCTATAATGAGCCCCTAGTAAAATGAATAGCGATGGTAATTTGAAACGCAAACAGTAATGCAAACTATCACGGAGTTAGTGTCAACACATTGTGAGCTTCGATCGATCCGGGAACCGATGTGTTAATTCCTCCGATGAATATGCAATTTCAAGTTCCGATGAGGAAAAAATGTGGACACGTCTCAAACGCTAAAGGCTATGCAGCGACTAATTAATTCATCATTGGACCGTCTGCTGCTGTAGTGTCTCTGATGCTTTTAGTTTTATTAATCTCGATCCAATATTTATTAGCGAACGTTTAAATATGCAAAAGTGTTTCAAAAGTTCGTTCGAAATGTTTATAGCCCGAGGAATTTTAAATGATGATTTTTTTTTCATTCGTTATATCCGCTAGATTCTCTCTTTTTTCGAGCAACAGCTTTTTCAATATAGCATGTGTTACACTGTTACATTGTTGTTTTGAAATAAGTATTTAGTTTGTAAATACGAACGATTTTAAATTCTCTTCGTAGCATCTCAAGCATCTGAAAGTTCTAAAAATCTTCGATTTAAACGTTATTCTTCATGGAATTTCGTAAGATAATTATAAATCTTTTCAAGCGATGAAAAGAGAATCGATGATAACTTGTTGCTAAATGATTCCAAATATAAAAAAAATGCTTTTAAACAATAAAATTAAGAGTTTTTATTATTCAATTTTTATAGGAAAATACAAATGAGCACAGGGGAAAACAGTATTTAGGTTGTTAGAGACGTTTTTTACAAAACTCTTAACCAAAGGCATCGCTTCGGAACGCAACAATCGACCCAACGGCCGTTGTTTATTATCGCGTTAGGAATTGTGAAAACCAGAGTCGATGCTGTTAAATGCAATTTGAACCAATTTGCACTTAAAACGTCGGCCGTTAGCGGTGGTCTTATATTACCTTGACCAAAGGCCGCTTCGGTCAGTTCATGGACCAACCGCAAACCTGCGGGAGGGCGCTAATGGTCGTTTCGACGAGACCGATGTAGGAAACACTCCGGAAAATTCCGGAGGTCCATCCGCAGATTTTTTTTCAGCTGCCATTATCCGAATTCACTCACCGGTTGCTCTCCATTACCGACCGTGTAAAAAACTAATTAGGCGCGTTACGCTAAGCTTATTGTTGCTATTACGTCGCCCCCGGCTGCAAATGAAGCTGCAAGGACCGATAAAATGGAAAAGTCTTTGTTATGGTTTTTCACTGACGCTTTGTAGAATGCAGCGACATGTTGGTAATATGTAAACACGTCTGTGTTGACATTTTCCATATTAATAATCCTTTGAAAATGTATCACACATGTTATTGTTAAATGCTATTTGAGCTATTGTTCTAATTAATGTAACAAAGGTTACTCAATTAGCTTCGGTAAATCTAACAATAATATTAATATTATACTGAGTTATTAATGCGGAAGGGTATGAACAAATAAGAGAAGTTTGTGGAAGATTGTGTATTGTTTCGGAATCACAGAAGGAATCTTACGGTTAAAGCCCGCTTTACGTTGAGCTTTATGCAGGCATTGCAAATCAACTAATGAAACGACGAATTCATTTACTTGCATTTTGTGTGGACGCACCTTAATTGACTCCAGTAATGGTGCCCTTGCAATACTGCAAAACATGGAATTTTAATTAAACTCATACAGAAACGCAAATTCATCAGAAGTGGACAAAAAGGTACGAGTAAATGCACTGTACGTTTATTGCATATTGCTAATAGAATAATTATAAGGTGTAATCACATCTAGTGACCCTATTTCTTATGCATTAGCTATTACAACTTGTAATGGCATTAGTCGCGTTGTTGCATTTGTGTTTAATTATTGCAGAATTTATTATTCATCAGGAATAAACTTTGCGGCCGTAACAGAATTGATTAAATTTCATGTAATATTACGGCAACATGTTGCAGTACTAGTAAAAATCCAAAAACCAAAAAACCGGAAACAGTTTTTAACCCCGTTAGCATTTCCGCAACCGAAATAATTTCTGTTTTGTTTGAGTTTTTTAGTAAAGCTATTCGCTGAAGGGCATCTAAATTTAATCCAAATTAAAATCAGAAGTTTAGCTTCCCTACTGGAATAATTAATTTGCATAAGTAAAATGTTCTCCCTCCTGTAACTGTTACCTTTTATTAAA
This sequence comes from Tribolium freemani, assembly GCA_939628115.1. Taxonomy (NCBI): domain Eukaryota; kingdom Metazoa; phylum Arthropoda; class Insecta; order Coleoptera; family Tenebrionidae; genus Tribolium; species Tribolium freemani. The sequence continues at coordinate 7,391,080 of OW626785.1, read as the reverse complement.
GTTTACATATCGTCATTAATCAGTTTATAACGTGAAGAACGCGCGAACAAGTCAGGAAAAAGTTTTAATTCGGAGAATCAAGTAAATACATTAATAAAATTAAAACGGTGTTGTCGGAAGACGACTGCACAACTTTTCCTTAAAAAGTACAAAAAGCAACGTAATTAAAAAGGCTAGTTCTTTGGTCCTCGCTGCATTCTGAAAATGACTAATTAAACTAAAATAGGACTTGCAAATGCAATTGTAAGAAATTATCTCTTTTGCTTTCCCGACTTGTTTTTCCAATCAAAATGCAACCGCTGCAGCCGTGTCTACAATTAGGGGAGCACCTCTCACGTTGTAACTCTGTCCGAGTCACGTGACTGCCACGTGTTCGATCTCGATGAGTGGAACTCCTCCCCTTTCGATTTCGCCTAGTTTTCAAACAAAACCCCGTCTTGTGGTGTATAATCAAGCCGCGATTGTAATTCCCGCATTATATTCGGAGAAATTTTCGAAATGAAGTTTAGACAAGTCGTCTTAGAGGGAGGAAATCTTATTATATTGAAGAGGAAACTTGAAACTCGGCGTGCAGTATTCTTTAAAATTTGGCTTATTACATTTTATGGCATGACAATGGTGCGGTGGTGTCTGTAGCACCCTTATTATTGTCTCTGGTATTCTCGTTCTGCGCATTGTGACGATTACGAATATAAATAGGATAAATACAGATATTGATGGAGGGTTTCACTTTCAATGGGCGAAAGTTTTGCACTTTGGATGACAACTACAGAGAGCGGAATCCAATTATGTGTTTTGACAGTGGCGGTCTTATTAGATGTGTCATGGGTTTTATTGTTCGCTCTTATAGCATTGGCACAATGGGAAACTCTTATTATTAATTTCTATCTGACAGTTGTGTATATTAATTTGATTTTATTAAAAGTATAGCTTTCGACAATACATTCATAAAAATGGCAGGAATTTCCGTCGAATTCCTGATTCGTTTTCATATATGATTTCAACTCTCGTATTTTAGATGAAAACACAACTTCACAAAAAACACCTTTATGTCTGCGTATAACATAATTGAAGTTCTAAAATATGCTCTATTCGGGAAAGCCAGACAGGATTGTGGACCGTGAAATGCCTATCCAATTTCAAAGTTTTCAAAACTAATTAGTATCTAAACAAATATTAAACAGTAAATATAAAATACAATTTCAGGAGTTTCGGTTAGAGAGAAAAAAACATGAATATCCTGTTCGCCCAATTCTGGTCCACATTGCACATTGTGAAAACAATTTTCTTTTAGCGAATTTTCAAGTGGAGTTACCGGGTGTAATGGACAAATGTACAATTTGTTGTAAACCTTGTTTTTGATGTAAATTGGTTTAATAATAATAAATTTATAGCCAGCTTCTACAACTTTAGACATTATTGGAAATTTGTTGGAAAATTACCAACTCGTTAACTGGTTTATTATTGACTGAATGCGTCAAATGAATTAATTTTGTGCTAATTTTCTGCTGTTGACGTCTACTTTTAACGAGATCCTAGTCGGAATAAAAGTCGACTCATTGTTGTTCTTTTGCTATCTAAACTTTCGACTTTATAATCATCTACAATTTTTTTCAATTCATAGCGTTTTTAAAGTATCAAATTAATTAATACTCTCTAGAACAAATTTTCAATAAGTACAAGCCAGTAGGAAAGCTCTGCCGAAAAATTGGGTCGAAAGCTCTCAATATTTATCTTTTCTAATGGAATGTAAGCATTTTCAATCAGAATGAATAAACCGCAGTCGTTATATCGGAACTTATTAGGTAGTACGTCTAGATTTATCTAAAAATGGCGGATCTTTTCCGTTTATAGCCATATCAGTGACGGATATGACAAGTAACATGATCCATGGGCTTGTTAATTAACGCGGGGTGTTACCGGCCGAGTACACTTACGGAAACGCAATTATGTTCATCGGATGATTAATCTGAGTGCGGTTGGCATTAACAAGAGGAGAGGCCGTGTGAATAGCACCATCCCCCATGTACCAAGCGACACTTAATTGAGCAATTCTAATGGCTATAACCAATAAAATATTAAACACGTTCTCCTTCACACGTAAACGGTTCAGAGATGTGTCATTCCCGACCTTTATTGCACGAGAAGCAGACGTGAATGGGGGAAACAGACACTAACGACGTATCCGAGCTATAACCGGATAAACCATCAGACAATTGAAAAACCTCCAAAAATTAATAGAACTTTTATTTAAATCCAAAATTCGTCATAAACACAACCCGTTTTTCATTTCATACACTCTGCTAAATAGCTGGACCACAACCTTCTTTATCATTATCACATAATAAACTTTCTGGTTTGTCATAAAAATGCCTCCCAGAAACGTCCTTGTGTACAATGAACACTTTCTCCAAGCCAGATTCCAGCTTGGCAAGGCTATGTAAACCTTATTCTGCATGACATAAACTTTCCACAACTACGGTTTTTTCATGTGCTTCTAGTGCAGCTTGATCTTCTCCAAAATCAAATCTAAGGACATCAGTTCCTGCTACTTTGTCTACAAGAGCAAGTCCATTTAACTCTTAAAACTTAAAAGGTTTTATCTCTCAAAGCTTTTCATAACTTCTCCTGATCACCTTCCACTTCAGGAAAATCGGTTCCTGCTCTAGGGCCGCCTTTAATTTTTACCCCCAGAGTTTTTGTCAACCCTTCTGGTGGGCTACTAACTTTCTGTTCTTCTTTTTCTTCTTGCATTTGTTTTTTTTTCGTTCTTCTTTTTCTTCTTGTCGTCATCTGTCTCGTTCCTCTTTTTCTTCTCCTGCCTCTTATAATAATATCCAAGTCATCACTTCTTCAAAAGTTCCTATTTCTTCTCGACAAAGTCCTCCTTCACCTCTTTCTCCAATAACTATGAATCTTTCGCCTCTTGCAGGACCCTGTCCGTGCTTTTATTTTCTGAAATCATTGTTTAAGTATTTCGCAAATTTTTGTGCGTTTCGGAATTCCTTAAAATCCTACTCACTGTTGGCGAAGCTTTTTTCCGTTCCAAATTCCTCTCTAAATTACACTCAGAAGAGTGGTCCAGAAGAATCTCTTATCCGTCTCCAAATTCTTCTCTAATAAATTCAGACTCAAAAAAAACATGTTGTTCTGTAAAAAATTTCTCTATACGGTGTTTTAATTGAACAAGTCAGAATTAGGTAGATAATTAAGTAGATACAAATTGTTGTGAATCTAGCAAAGACGAGCTCTTTTTGTCAAAGTAGATCGTAATGATTATACCAAATTGAAATTTTAGATAATTTAGACTTCACATTTTTATTATTTTTTGGTCTTTGGTGAAACTTGGATACGGTGTAGTTGTTTTAGAAGCTTTGGTTTAGCACTGTTTCCAGTCATAAACTAATTGACGTCTTATAAAACACCATTAGAGCCGTTTTGGGTATACGTTGCGCCTTTTCGTGCGCCTCTTGGCTCTTGAGGACTCGTCAGTTCGGCAATTTATTTTAACGATCCGGGCGCAATTGCTGCGCAAAAAGCAACAATCAAATATTTTGTGATCCCATTGGAGGAATGTCCGCTTTATTTGGAATCAGTGTTGGTCGTTCGTTCGGCAATTTTCCGTGAGAGTTATGTCCAGATTGCAGTTAAAAGGGCAATAATAATGGTCGGCAAGGCGTCGACGGCATCCATTTAACGCCGACTGGCAACCGGAGTGCTTCTGTCGAGGTAAATTAGATCAACTGGCTGCGTTCCACTTCTCCACCATCCACAAAACCAAAATGATTGGATCATCGCATTTAACTTTATAAAGCATTAACACGATTTTTCTCAACGTTAGACACTTTTCAATTGAATTCAGGCCGGACCAAAGAACGCGCAAACGCTCTCGGATTCCTTTGCCGGATATTCCACCAATAAATATCTTCTTTCATTAAAAAAGCGAACATTTACAATCTGGACGGGCCGAATTTATCGACGGTGCAATTTCGAAAAAGTTGCCTCTGATAATTTTTCTTTATTTCAAAGATTCTTGAGTTTATCAGATTATCAATTTCGTTTCCACAGTAATTAAGCGGGAGATTTGTCTTTGATAATCTCGCAGGGACTCTACTGGCAATTGTGAATTTCCTGCGATTGCAGTGTAAACAAAAATCACTACATATAGAAGAGCATTAATCGGATAAAAATTATCGGATACTAGCAATGAGCTTATACAGCGTGTTAGGGAATGGTTTAGCATAAATTGAAAAGTAGATAGAGAATGGCAAAACGAATCGATGAAGTAAATTTTTTGTAAATCGAAAATGCATAGTTTTCCCAAAAAATCGTTCTGAAATTAAAGTCCCAAATTTTGAGAACCGCTGAACTAGAATGATAAAAATTAGCGTAAATTTTAATATTATTGACGACATAGCAGAGGTAAATTAACTTCTTGATCCACTCTATTCTTCTATTTCAATTTGTGTTTTGTGATCAAAATTTCTAAAAAAAAAAACAAAAAGAAATCTTTGCCAGAACGGGGGTTCGAACCTCCCACACAAATGACCATGTTATCTGCAATTTTGAAAAATTTTCAAAACGTCCATGCGCCACTATGTCCACTTTGTTTAAAGAAAAAAATAACCACTAATAAACTACCATAAACGACACAGTGGCTATCAACAGGTGGATTAATAAAATTTTTTGAAGAAAGTATGCACTTTTTGGAAAAATGGTATAAGACTTTTTAACTCGTCTGATCATGACAAATTCACATACGAAATATTGCTAAACCATTCCCTAACACCCTGTATGACAAGCTTTGAAGAGCTTTCATTACTTACCGTTTCTCATTAAACAGGAATTCGTTTCAAAAACGAGCGCCGTTTTTCAAACGGAAAGCCAAACAAACCGCCGGGAAAATTAAATCGAATGGAATTTTTATGCTAATAAATATTTAAATATACAATCCGCAAATGAATATTCAATAATTCAAAGCCGTCGAATTTACTCAAAACACAATAAATTCGGGTATCGATTGATCGCTCTCGAGCAGAAACCGAAATTTTATGTATTATTGTTTATAAATAATAATATATTGGTCATCAACGGCGACATGTTGGATGTATTGCATTTTCGTATAAATTTTTGATCGTTTATATTGAACAAAACCGACACTGTTAAATTTTGTGGATGTGTTTAATGTTCTGTGGGTGAATACCAATACTCATTATTCAAAATTGATTTAATTTACTCGTCACCGCCACGCCGTCACGCCAAACACAAGAAGGATTTACAAAATCAACTCAAGAAATTCTCTTTCAATAATAAAGACAAACACATTTTTTGCATTTTTTGCAACGCCATCCGAGACTTCCGGATCGCACAAATTTTCATTACTACACATCCTGCCACCTCCAAAGTGAAAATAATACGTTTCTTGATCAACCCCGACAAAATGAGGTGTCTTAAACAATGCAGGGGGAGCGATTATTGAAATTTACCGTTCCGCTGTAACGAGTCAAAAACGGATAATAATTTTCCGGCAATCAATCAATCTTTCTGTTATCGGCACCTTCATTTGCTGATTGATATTTGTGGTGTAGACTTCCACGCGGTTTTATGCGTTAGGGGATGGATTTTATGCACCCCTCACGCACACGGTCACAGTTGCGATCAGACGAAATCCTATGACATTCATCCATCATGCACGCAACTTGCACTTGTGTTTGTCGAAGCGGAAATCGTTATTTTTCGGTTATCTGTTTGGGACCAAATGGTACCACAGGGCAAGGAGATGACGGACAAACGCCAGCAGCTCTGATGAATTATCGATATTGATGACTCCACTAATTATCCAAAAAAAAAACACACACACACACACACACAACCAAATGGGAAAAAACGATCAAGAAAATTTTTCATTTCAATCTAATATAGCCCTAAATGTAACTATGACACTTAAAAAAATGAAAAGCATCAGCTTATACTACATTAAGAGCTATTTAAATAATTTTTTAATTTTTGAAATTGGGCCATTAAAAATGGAGATTTTAAATTTTGATAAGCGTCCGATAAAAATGTTATTTGGTAGAGGACAATTACACTGTATACAAATGTGCCGTTTTAATACTTAATGCGATTTTTGATCGACTTTCTGAGTTTTCCAAAAACAAATGATTGGAGTTGATTGACACTGAAAAATTCATCCGTCCCACTTTACTATATTTAAATTTTCGCCTCTGTATGCATTCACTATTATTCAAAACTGCAAAAATGCAAGTTTTAATGCTAGAAAAAGCTGCCACGTTTCACAATATTTTTCATTTTATTCGTCCAAAATCAAATTTTACCACCCTCTCCATAAATATCTGAACCGAAAGGGAGTGAGTGTAGTTTATTTTGCCATACAATAAAAGCCGGGAAACTTCACTTTATATAATATTTAATTCGGTTTCACCGCTGTTTTCCTGTACCAAATCAGCCCGGTCCATTCGAACGAGTAATTCGACGTGTACACTTCTCAAAATTGCTTTTTAAAATTTAATTCGCTCACAGGAGAACAGCCCAGGTGGCTCGGAGTATTTCGGTAGAGCGTCGTATTTTACCTTCTTCTATATTCACTGTAGAAGGAAAGATACAACAACTTTCTTACACAACTTTGTTGAAGTTAATTAAATTTGACCACGTAGAAGGTTTTAACCAGCTTTTTAAACATTCAAGCAAATCGACTTCAACAACTGAATCGGTTTCGTAGGTATTTAGAAAGTGCTCCGAAATCTACTGAGTAAGTATTGAAAATTTATGTATTCTCCCTTTGGTTAGATAAAAGTTGGTGAAAGTTTTTCCTTTTTTTTATAAAAGTGTTAAAACTGGAGCGGTGGCTTTGCTTACCGAAATACTCTAATCCTCCCGAGATTTATGAAGGCACATTAACACGATGAATTATAGAATTATGCAGACGTGCAATTAGAACGTCCGTCCGGTTGCCCATTCCTAATTCATCAGTCTCTTCGTATATTTCAAGCCGGACAGGTGAGATCTACAAGCTCAGAGTTTTTGCGGTCGCTTTTAAATATTCCATAGTCCGCTCCGGTCTTGTATGAATTTTTAAGTGCGGCTTACCTTAACGCCTCCAAATCTCCACCTGCCCGTCACAATTTAGATTCATCATTTGACTGGAATAAATTAGCACCGAGGCTTCATTCAATGTTTTAACGTTTTGTTTATGACTTTTCGGTGGCGAACTAAAAGCTAAAAGTAATCTAATTAGGAAGAGACGCCGTTAAATTCGTTTTGTTGTGGAGGGAAAAGAACGTGAGATGGCTGGAAACGATGGCAGTCGGTTATTAATTTTAATATTTGATGCTGCTCAAAGGGGTAGGTAAAAAATTACTTACACCACCTTAAAAGCTGCACTAGTTGAAAGCCGATTGTCTGTCATAAATTCTTATTGTGGGGTTTAGCTAATGGAGAAATATTTTAAATTTTGACATGGATGTCTGTCTGGGACGAGCATTTATAAACAAGCTCAAACTTCTAATAATGCGTCGTTCTTCAGGCAACTTATACGAAGTTAAATCATCAACAAGTTGCCGCACAGTTTTAGATAAGGAAATATTAAAGTTATTACCAAAAAGCATCGAGACTGCCTTAAGCAGGCGAACATGACATTTTAAATACCCGAAACAAAGAGAATAAATTAATGTCAAAAAACCGCAAAAAGCAGTTAAAATTTTACAATAAATTCACTTTTTCTCATCTAACTTTGACTCTTGCAAAACCTGCTGTCAGTATAAATACATACTTATGCATGTAATATACTGGATGTTCTGTCTAAACACCACATTAGAAGTAGGTTTTGAAAGTCCAAATTCAAAAATCGTTTTTTGATATTAGGAGCCTAGGCAAACGCTACCAATGGCAAAAAAGCTAAATGGTGTGGAAGTGGCGTGGAGAAGAAAATTAGAAATGGTGTTTATCGCTTTCGCATTTGTTTTATGCACTTTAGTCGATCTATCAAGTCCATTGTCCCCAAAACAGCAAGGGACCGTCAACATCAGCGTGATCAATCCGAAATTACCCCAGCACACAAGAGGGAAAGTTGATTATATAAGTGTTGTATAGTTTTGAGGTGATCATTGGGCCGTTCGGTCGAGCGATCACCACCAATCAATTTATTAATGCAATTCCGAGGGGACAGCGCCATTTATTGTCGAAATGATCCATCGTTTCACGCATAAGTCCCCATCAAAGCAAACCTTTCGGAAATAGACATAAATATGTACTTAGGTTCGATTTGAATATCTGCAAGGTTTCGGGTTGTTATGTAAATGAAAGAGTGTTTCGTAAATAATGAAAATCGTTTCTCCGGCTGTGAGCAAAGACACACAGGAGAAAGAGAGGCTCCTCTTCGCTTCATTAGCATTCATAAAATGTTTCGGCTCGAGTGCGGCAACGCTTCAATAAAAACAGAAACAATACGGGGCCGATTATTAACGGGGATTCTGACATTTATCCTATTACACGTTTTAGTTACTTGAGTTACACCCTCGCACTTTGTTGCATTCTCATGTTAATGAACACGGTCGGCATACGTGCCAGAGACGAATTTAATTACGGAGTTATGTCATCAATGATACGGCTTCTCATTGCCAGGAATCTATTCACAGAGTGTATCGAGGGTGAATTGCTCCAAGTTTTGATTCTTCTGTTTATTGCTGATGGGGTTATAATTGCGATTCGCCGCTACATAGGTTGAACGTTTGACCTTTCGCGGAATGGTTTTCCAATAATACGTCCAAATTTCCAAGCAAATTGGCAATCTTGTTAACGAACCGAAACTTTGTTTCAGTTGCTAATGTTTTATTAGAGTTGCAAAAATTTAATTATATTATGAAAAAAATCTGCGAGGAATCTGAATGTTGAAAACAAGAGCAGATTTGCAAAATTAACTTTAACAGCCCCAATCTGAATGCAGAAAACGTGTCTGTGACTTAAATCCAATTTAAAGTTGCTATGATAGTTTTAGCAAGTGCTGGGGGGTAAAAGTGCCTTTTTGCAACGGTCGCCGGTGCAATTTCCTCGATGCACCGATTAAAAAGTTTCAGACTCATCCAACAATCAACTCATAATTTAGTGTCTCATAATGAAAATCGCCTGAATTAACTCTTTTTCTTCCTCATTTTCATGGCGGAAAAATCAGAAATTCAGATACAATCTACATGAATAATGAAGGATATAAATTTCAAATAAACGAAGTGTGTATTCAAGCATTCAATTTAAACTGATATCCTTCAACGATACGAGAAGCAAGTGTAGTTCCACATTTTCAACGTTTCCTCCACATTGCATATTTCATATTTCGCTCAAACGTTTTACGCAATCTTGTACATCATTCGGATATATTTTATTTAAATCCTAGTTTGCGAATCATAAGATTGATGCAGTTTCACGAATCCATTTTTCCGCGACTCAATCGCTCCTCATACAAAATTCAAACCGATAATAGAACTCCAAATTAACACATCCACCCGTTATCTCGCCTGTCTAATTAAAAACAACGTCTAAAAATAGGTTAAACGTTCATTACGAAAACTGACAAATAGGACAGCAACTTCTTCAACACCGCTCCGCCAGACTTTATAATTAAGTTAAAATTTTCTAATTTTTATTTCTCGTCGTTCCATCTCACGCCCGAATAAACAAAAAGTCAAACACGAGCACAGCTTAATTTCCAATAATGTCACTCTTTTTGCCAGGAAAAAGCTTCATCATATCGTTCGTGGTTAAAGTTGCACCGTTTATAGGCGGCAGTAATTTGTTCGGCAATGCCGTTATCCTCCTAATGGCTAGTTCGAGCTTAACGGGATAATGGCTGCAAGGACATACAGGTACCTGTGGAAGCTCGCAGCGTGGGCGGTGAACACATGAAAGCACAGGTGCGTGAGCTTTCGCCAGACTGGTCGATATCTGGTACCGGTGTTGCACGCCGATTGCAACGCTGTTGCTTCGCATGTTCGAGAGGGGTTCAAATAAAAGAAAAATACGACAGGCTTCGAAGGGCTTTTGCATAGTTTTTGTGCTTTTTACAACTTTCAGACTGTAGCATATAAATAAAGACACGTAAAGCTCTATTCTTCCGGCGATATTTTCAAATAAAATTTCCAGGAAGAGACAATCTTACCGGTGTTGATAAACACAACAGAGATATTGACAGATGTGATGGTATCAATAAGAATCACACTTTAGAAAGTACAGTGTAAACACAATTAAACGAATATCCTACTATGTGAACTGTACAGTTAAATGAACGCCAAAAAAATTACACACAAAAAAAAAACAAAATTTTAAATCTTGCAATCTTGCTTGGTATAATACGTAAAATAAGCCGCAGAATTCACTGGAACAAATCGTTTTGCTCTACAGCTTTTGGTTTTTGAGTTTTAATAAATAACCCGGCGCATCCACCATTTTTCAAATTACCCTAAGCGTTTAAATAAAATTTCGATTAAACTAGTGTTGTGAAAAAGCTGTTGTAAGACGCAAAATGAGCCGCAGAATTCACTGGAACAAACCGTTTTGCTCGAAGACTTTTAGTTTTCCAGATATACATTTTTTTGTTGAAGAATTAAGTATTTTTCTATGAAATGGTTACCCCAATTTTAGGCAAAAAATTCAAAATTTTAAATTTTGTAAAAAGCTGGTATAATACACAAAATAAGTTGCAAAATTACTGGAACACACCGTTTTGTTCTACGACTTTTAGTTTTTGAGTTATGAATTTTTATATCATTAACCCGGCGCATCCAACATTCTTGATAAAAATTATGCTCAATGTTTTGGCTTGCGTTTTTGGATTTATAGCTTTTGTATATGATTAGTTGACAAACTTGGCGATTAGTGTTAATACCTTTTATTCCATTTTTTGCGAATTTAAAGAAGACATATTGTAAAGAGATCTTCCACTGAGTGTTTGAAGGAAAAATATCAGAAATACGAAAACATTATGTTCAAGTAGGTATGATAAAACCAAAAATGGTAACTCCTCCTCCACCTCTTAATTTTGAGAAAAATAATAAACAGACTTAATCCTCGGAGATTCTTAAAGAAAAATTAAACAATCTAATCTGACTAAATATTTTAGATACTAATTAATTATATAGTTGATTGTTCATTGTTTTATGTTAGTTGCTGTTTTTTTATATCATTTACGCAATAAACAGTTTAACAAAAACTAAATTTAATTGAGTGAACTTTGTCGATCTTATGAACACCTACATGGTTTTATTTAGTTCACATAATCGAGCTTATATTGTATATTGAAAATGCCATAATATCTCATATGCAATTAAATGTGGAGCGGTTTTTTTTTTAGAATTTCTTTAATTTGTTAATGATTTATATTTAAATTAAATATTTTTTTACTGCATCTGGCGAGTGGCCAAACATTAAATTTCAATCATGGTTTGTTGATTATTTATTAGGTAAACAGACGAGTCGAGCAATTTAGAAATAAAATTTAATTATTTATCAATTTATGTATAAATATTCATCCATGTCCGATGAAATCAGTTGCATCGGAAGTGGCGAGTTAATCGCCATCCATAGCCAAACAAACAGAAATAATTCCATCTGCCATTCCATTTCATAATGGAACCCATCCACCGCATTTTTTACTCCTTTGATGTAACTTAATTATTAACCCGTTCCACCCCATCGGTTGGCAAAATTCTGTACGTCCGAGCTCCGCATCCTCCTAATGAAAACTTAATTCGATTAGTGAATCGAACCGAATAATTTGTTTTATGTGTGAAAGATTGATTAAGGTGTAGTTCTTTGGCCTTTGTGTACAACTCTTCGACGATCAACAGTTATTTAGTTTTTCCCCTTTCCTGATGGAAACAATTTCAACAGAAAGAAAAATATTAGGTCGGTTCTCGCGGGGCCCACTCCTGCCTCCCAGTTCGAAACAAACATTGCGTTATTTGTCCGCTAGTCAATACAACTTAGGATACAATTTCGTTTATTCTTCCACCTGTGCAATGCAAAGCAATAGAATCGACGTCTAGACGGGAACCTTTGATGTAGGTCGACCGGTTCTTGATGTTTGTTCTGTATCAAAACCTTTTGATTTGTTTTGCAACGAATCAACGAATTGCTTGGATGAATTTTTACAAACTGTTTAAGGAAAAAAGCGCCACCCCGACAATGTCAATTTTCGATTCGGGCGATTGGAACACGGAAAAGGCATCGGAAGCATTGTGTTCGTACTCGGGATAAAATTCCATTCAGGCATTGTTGCAATCCCGGCACGTAAACTGTTTTGCATTTCGGTAATGCAACTGCCATCAATTATTTCGGGCCGGAAGTTTGGTGGGCGTATTTTGAAATTTTAATCCGCCATAATGGAACAAATTTCTGGCCAATATATGAGAGATGATGGATGGAGTGGCCACAAAAAATGTTTTTTACAAATCTAAAACTACAAAACTAAGTTTTTATTTCAAAAGCACTGCCTTAAATCTAATACAACAAACAAACAAACGTAGTTTTTGATTTTTTAAATCAGATTGTGTAAACTCTTTGATTATCTTTAGACAATGATCCAAAACTCCTTGGTTCCAATAATTTTAAGATTGTACATTGATGGTGGGTGGCTTTTTTATCACTTACGGAAATGTATAAAAAAGGGCTTTGAAAAAAGTTTTTAATCATCTGTGTTCAGCCTCTGCTTTCAGGCGAAAATAATAGAAGATTAATAGCGAATTATCATTGAAAACCACACAATTTGATAGTATGCACGCGTAGGGACACTTTCATAAATAAACCGTTTTATTTCGACCGCACACGTGCGGCATGCGGCTAATTTGCCTAACGATTTTGTTTACAACTTTGTACAATTTGCAATTAATCGAACTGTTCTGTAGACACATGTGTCGTATATTTAATTCTGCGGAAGCCTGAAGGTATATGTAGGTTTATGTATGGCTCATGTTTCAAGGGTGAATTAGACGGAGCGAATTCGGAAAGCCCGAGGCGAACGTCCATCACAGATCAGTGTCCCTTTCCTCCCTTGACGATTTGCGGCGCACTCCCGGACTACTCCGGATAACCGTAAAAGAAAAGTCAAGTCCGAAGATGACGTCATTGACGAATGGTGCGGGCGAGGACAAAGCCGGGGCTATAAAAATGTTTAATTAAACTTAAGGGTAGCGTGCATACAATAGACTCTTGTAATTAACCAGTTTGTGAGGGTTGGACTTGTTTTGATTAAGTAAATATGTTGTGGTTCTTGTAGTTTCGTCACCCTCCTCGGTTTATTCCCTTTGAAAATCTAACTGATGGCCTACTACTAGTTTATGCATTGAGTACGCTGAATATTAAATTTTCTTCTCTGATATATTTAATATATGAAGTTTACGGCGTTGGATGGAGGTTTTTATGGAAATTTTCAACATGATATCTCGTAGATTCTCAAAGAGAATGATGTTATATTAGATAATTAATTTTCTTTATGCTCACGTGGGAGCCATGATACCGAAATTTGGACGAAAAACAAATATTAAAGTAAATATTAAATTGAAATCGGGGCAACGTTAAGCGTTTTTAACACGCACGCCCACTTCAACTTCTTCATCGATTATTATGTCAAAATTTCATTAAAATCTCGTGTGGGGCTAAGAATAAATATGCCGGCCTTAACTTCTGTGGAAAGTCTTTCCGTGTATTCAAACTAAACGCGATGGAGAAAGATTTCAAGTGGAAAATAATACACCACTCAACTCAAAACGAGAGAACCCAATCTATTTTTTATGCCTAAACTGATTTTTCCCTAAACAAGTCAACACAGCTTGTTTAACTGAAATCCAAAGTTACGCTCCCGTTCTTTTAATATTAACCAGCTAACATTGTCCAATTTGTTCATTTCCCTGACCCTCCCATTGTACAAATGTAAAATATCATCACTTCCTGTTCATTAACATTTTTCAAACGAACTTCAATAAAATATGACCCTGGTCCCTCCCGACCCAACAAGTGAACAAAACAATGTGTTCCCCAACTCCGGTCCCTTTAACCCTTTTCATGCCACGTGACACACCCGTGCATATTTTTCGCCCACACTTCCAAGTCGATACCTTCGAAACGTTTCCTCCCTTAAAAGACGGGAGAGCCTGTGGAAGTCCCTACGAGGGTTATGACGTACGACCTGTTGACCAGACCGTGACAGAGTTCGACATCGGTCATTGTCCACTACGTGATTTTTTCTTAAGGTCCAGGTGGTGCACGCTGGACATATATTATGCATGGAGGAAGGGGCGTATAATTCCGGACTCCGACTGACCCTCCCTTCATATTACATGAGCTGAGTTCGGCCCTTTCCGCGCTCTCTCCAACTTGAGGTCATTATAGCCCAACAATAACACTGGCTCTAACCGCTGAACCATGCGGCGAAGAAGTATAAAGTGATTCTGGGAGAATAGTTCCACAACTCAGTACATTATTTCGTGGTCGGCTAACAACTTGGAGGGCTCCCAACGCATCCTTTGTTGATTAATTGTGTGCACGCCATCATGATACAACCTCCTTCTTGGATTTTCAATCGATCGTGATAACACTACTTCAAAGGGGTTAGTTTTTATTGCGCCGCCAAAAACGCTAAGTGTGCGAATATTTAGCAATTTTTTATATTGGTTTTCACAAAAGGCGCCATAAACAACACTAACCCAGTTTTTGTCGAGAAGTTAGCCGCATCGGACGCTGGACATTGGGTTGAAAGAAAAAAACGGACATTTATTTTTATGGGATCTTTAATACAACTTTGAGTCTAATGAAGGCATCATTTGACGGCAAATGTGGAACAATTTCAGGGTTGTTAATCCAGTTGAAATGAAATATCATCAACGAACGACGCAGAAATGATTTGTCAAAACTTAATGGGATGTTAGGACAGTTCAGATAGACCTTCTTCCCATAGACAAAGGTTTTAAAACTATCTACTATAAATTTCATCCATGATGAAAGTATAATACAAAGATGTACAAGTTTAATTAGAATTATTTAAAATAAGTGTAACCATAACTGGTTCTTGGAAGAAGTAGCAGTGGACATGCTAAATTGCTATTTTCTTCTGATAACAGCTATAATTCAATGATTTCTTTTAAATAAATAATTCGGAGAACAAATTCATTAAGCCTTTATTATTTCAAAGTTTTTCTATGACTTTCTATTGTAATCAGTTATTTTGTTCTTCTTTTTTATTTTTTCTATCTTATCACATAGTAGTAAATTTTTTTGTTCTTTTTAACATTTCTTATTCTTGTCGACGTCTTTATTCCTTTTTCTTAGATGTGTCTCTTATATCCCATTTCATTTCATAGTAGAATTTTTTGACAGCGCATGTGAATGTTTTGAAATGAAATAAAGCACAAATTGAGAGTTTCAGTACAAGAAAAGAACTCTGTGTTAAGCTAAATCCAAAAAAACCCACCAGAAACTCCAAAAAATGGCAAATGCGTTGTTGCAAAATTCTACAATGAACTGAAATGGGAAATAGGTACATATTTCTAGCATTTTTTTCTAATCTTCTTTTTTCCAATCTTTTTTCCAAGTTACGCAGGTGTTTCAATGTTTATTAAATAAATACACCTGGCCTACACAATTTTTCTGGCTCGGATTTCGAAAATGACTACTTAAGTTAAAGATGACTACTGCTAAATAGTTAGGACAAATTAATCTTGTAAATTACGCTGTAAATGGACTAAAGGCAAGTGCCTCATTATTCAACTGGCAAAAACATTGGTAATCCGTTCTAGAACGTCTAAGACGAGAACATAGGGCATGATGCTCCAACTAATCAGTTGTGTGATCCTATTTTGGGTGTAAATACCGCAAAAACAGCATTCGTTATTCGAAAATCCTCGGTGTTAGCGCAGGGTGTTTTCCGCCCCGCAACGCGTGAGCGAATCAATAAATCTGTTGATCTATATAAGTGTTATGAAGGAGACTAGTGGTAAACGAGCGCGTGACTGAAAATCCAGCGACATTTGGTAACGCAAACCGCAGCATCGACGCCGTCGTCGATAAATCTTCTCTCACACCAGACCTAAATTGAAAGAGCCGGAGCACTCGCGCCAACTTTTATAGACGCTTGAGGCGCCGTCCCTGATCAATGCAAAGGGAATCATTGTATTATAACGGTTTTATAGTGTTGTGTGCAAATCCAAAGTGGTTCAAATAATGGCAAGGGTGATGTATCGTCACAAGTTCCATGAATATGGATCAGAAAGCAACGTCTTCGACGACGTTCTTCTGCACCGCCAATTTACGTGCTTGAAGCCTTGCAGCAAATAATTTAGATACGTGTGCGAAGAGCAAGGCCGCAATCTTGACGCTCGTACACACGTTACGGGGTTCCATCCGAGATGGAATGTGTGAATTATAGCCGCAGAGAAAGAATAAGTAAAGTGAGGAGTTGAGTTATGGAAACGAACAGGCGAAATACGAAATTGCAACGAATTAGAAGCGGATTGGACTGAGTTAACACAAAATGGAAAACTTGCAAATGCGAAACGAAACGCGGGAATTTGGCGCCGCGAGTTACATGAAAATGCAGAACGTGTCACAAAAAATATTATTCATTACCTCTAACCATTACATGCAAGGTGTTCCACACCTAGCGCCCCAGAGAAAATGTTAAGTGCCTGTGGCAATAGGTTTCCAAAAAGATACACAAACAACGAAGTAATTTTTGCTTGCATAACAAAGCTTCAAATCAACCAAACCCGGAAGATCTGATACAAAAGGTGATTCTAATGTCTTTTAATTTTTGTATACAAAACGTGCATCTCCTGAAATCTCCAATCTCGTCCAAGTTTGGAAAAAATGCTGAAACAAGTCAACTTTAATTTAAAGGGGGACCAAATTTTATCGTAATTTTAAAGTTATTTCTGTATCCCTTTGACGCTACCGTTTCAAAAAATTTAAATAGCAAGAGGGGCGATAATTGCTCTCCTAGACAACATGATTGTAAATACATACTAATTTTTTTATATGAGACTGATTTGTGAAGATATTGACTTCTAAAAAATTGACGAAATATGAGACACAGAGTTTTTGGAAGCTTTTATTCAAAAAACTAATGCATACTAAAATATTTAAAATAGTGCTTCATATAGAAAATTCTTTGTACTTATTGATTCTGACATCAGATTCGGAATTTGAAATTTTTTTTGTGTACAAAACCGGAAGTGAAGTTTCGAATCCGAATTTTAGTAATTTGGACCATTTTTTTTTATTCATTTTTATTTCAAAAAATTGCATTTTTTTACTTTGAGCAATTTTTTGAAATAAGAATAATTTTTAAAAAATAGTCCAAGTTACTAAAATTCGAATTTGAAATTTCACCGGTTTTCTACACGAAAAAAATTTCAAATTTCAAATTTGATTTTAGAGTTAAAAAGAATAAAACACCATTTTAAATATTTTATAACATTATGCTTAATATTTAGTCAACTTTTAGAAGTTAATAACTTTTTAAATAAGTCGCCCACAAAAAAATCATTACGTATTACATTCATAACTTTTAGGAGAACAATTGTAACCAAATTTCAGGCATTTTTTTGAGTTGTCCGCTTCACGTGAAATGCCTCTTTTTTAAAATAACAAAGTCACGCCTTCAAAAAATTTAAATAGCAAGAGAGGTCGAATGGAAAATCCGAGGGAAAAACATTTTGAAGCAGGATGTATTATCTATGCAACTACGTTTTTTTTTTTCAATTTTAACCAATTCCTTTTAGAGAACATTGCCTAGATTGCTGTAAGAGAAAATAAAAGTTGTTATAAAAAAGCAATTTAATTTAACAAACGAATTGGTCAAAATGTCCATCCCCATCAATTTCCATAAACTGGTACGATCGATTTTCAAAACTTTGTCTAACATTTTGCAACATTTGTGGCGTTATCAAACAACTCTCTGATAATTAAATTCCTTGTTCTGTACTATGAGCCATTTTAAGAATTTAATGACAATAATTTACGAAATCAAGCAGATACTGTGTAAAAGACTGGGTAAAAATGATTGTTTTACCACTTTCGGCCTCAATTTATTGTTACTTAAGACGTAAAAACAGTAGTCTAGATAAGATACCATTTCTTATAATCTATCCATAACTAAAATCTTCTTCAAAATTTAAGCAAAAGAATTTCAGATTGACATTTTAGAATAATTCAGTGAGACTTAAACAATTCGAAATTCTTAACAACAAATCATTCAAAATTGAAAAAAATACATGGTTGCATAGACAATAAAAGCAGCGTCAAAATGATGAAATGATGATCAAAATGAGTCATTCAACCCCTCTTGCCATTTAAATTTTTTGAAGGGGTAGCTCTAGACTCAAGAGGGATGCAGAAATAATTTTCAAACTAAGATAATATTTGGTGCCCCTTTAAACTAAAATTGACCTGTTTCATTGTTTTCTTTAATCTTGAACGAAATCGGAGATTTTAGGGAGTGCAAGTTTCAATTGGGACAGCCTGTATTTAGGTGTGCTGTATAATAGGACTGGGCGATACCTCCATTGGTTGGTATCGAAATATCTAAGATCGAGGTATCGATAATATTGTAGTATCAACAGTATTATGGTGTCAGCACTAGAGCTGTGGTATCAGTGAATCGAAAAACTGTCTTACTGAATTATTGAAGTGTCGGCCTTTTTTTGGTAATTCTAATGATATAGGTAAGTGAAATAGTGAAAATAGTGTCTAAACTGATAGTAATAAGTCTCTCCTTGATTTATAGCAACCGTAAACAAAAAACAAAAGTTTTAGTCTAAATTTCTTGGACCTAATACCATGCGATCTTTTGAATTTATAATTAAAGTAGGCCTTGTCAGTTTTTTAACTTGGATGAAAACGCCGATTGAGATAATTAATCAAGCTAAAGAGTCAAATAATAATGTTTTAAAGGGTAATATTCAATTAGAATATATTTTTTCCCTCAGTTTGCCTAAGTTTTTCAATAATTATAAATTCAAATGATCGCATGGTACATAACCAGAGTGTCGACGGAGCGCAATTATTGTCGTTGCAGTAAAATATTGATAGTTTTGCAAGAATCATGGTATCGAAGGAACTGTGGTATCGAGGTATCGCAAGTATCGTGGTATCGAAAGTATCGAAATATCGATACCGCCGATACCTCAATAGGTGTCGGAGGTATCGACACTTCGATACCTGATTTTAGTCGGTATCGACACCCGATACTTGGTCAGGTATCTATCTTTGCAGAAGTATCGATACTTTGCCTAGCCCTACTGTATAACTTCGTAAAAGGAAAGGGAAGGCCTTGAGCAGATTCTTGGGGATTGGAGATTGCTTTTCCAAAATTTATCACACTTTGTGATAAAATATGAACAGAGATGAGCGAAAGACTGGCGATTTAATTAACTGGTGGCTGCGTCGGTCCGAGCACATATATCCGAGTTGTGAGCAGTGTGCACCACCGCAAGAAATTAATTAGTATTGTTGGTCGAGGGGATGGAATTGATGTCCGTAACGGCGATAAATCACGTTGACAAGAGAAGATATTGTCTTATTAATTAAAAAGTTGAAAAATCGTGTTCGGACAAAGCGTTTGAGTGGCATACCACCCAGGAGGCAGTCAGCAGCGCCTAGTCCTCTCCGGCATTAATAAGGGATGAGGCGCGCGTTAATCGACCACAAACCGCGGGGCGGCTACCTGTTCGTTGACCATGTGCGTTGCCGAACAGATCGTTAGTGTCACCATTAGCTTCCCTCTAGATTTATAAACGCTTGGGCACTTAGAAGATGAGACGATAGCGGGTCCGCTCGTTCCTCACATTTCTTACATCTAGCTAGAATTACTTCCCGTACAAACAACGAGAGAATTATTTTCAATTAGATAAGAGTGGGCGAAGCGGACCGTTTAAGGAACGCTGTAACCATTAACGTTAACGGCTTATATTCAATTTCTGGTGGCGTTATTTGGTATGTTTGACGATAATGTCGTCTAATCAGATCTCTCGTCTTCGCGCTTGTTAATGCGTTGGGAACAGACTCAAAGTAATTGGAGTTAAAGGTATTTACTCTCATCCAAACGGTTATCGCCAAATCGAAGTGTTTTTAATGCTTATATGATGATAACAATGCATGTATCTAGAAGCCGGTCTGCCAATTAGGGACACCTTTTACCCATATCCAAGAATCTAGGACACGAACACTCGTGACAAAAACTCGAAACCCTAATTTGTCCAAATCCTTACCTAAAGATAAGCAGCCACTCTTTTGCACCACGAAATTCATTTTAGAGAAATTACCCCGCGCGCTAATCCGTTTCAGCGTCGGTATTGCTTTAGCCCCCCTAAGATTTGGAGCGTGCGAATCGAATTAAAAGTTGCCTAATGGTCGGCAAGGGGGCGCGCGTAAATTAAATTTCGTCGGCGATAAATATGCATAACTTGCTTGTTTAAAATTTAATAGCAAAACCTTTACATATTCAACGTTACGCGGTGGATCAAGTCAAAGATCGAAAAGGGTTGAGTTTAGATTTCGTGTTTTGGTGGCAACGATGACATCGCAACCAACGCCAGGTTTCCTAGCACATTGGGGGGTCGAATGAGTTACGGGGCATTCGCTGCCGGCGTGACGACATCCAACACGCCCCCTAGAATTAAAAATGAAATAGCCCCGGACCGTAAAATATGTCGTAAAATGTGGCGTTAGCGCAACAGACCTCCAATTTATCGCCGACGAAAGCCCAATCGAACTGCAGAGAGTCGAGATGAATATTAATGAATTAAGTCGATTGGGTGGTTAATTCCAAAAAATGAACGACTTGAATGTCAATTATCATTTTTTATTGCTGCTTCTTCGTAAATGTGATAAGAAGTGGGACCTAAGTTGCGCCCTGTGGCACGCAGTGTTCCTGAACTCATGCTTCAAAGAAAAATGGCAAGTGCCGGCTATCCTAAGTTGTCAAAAGATGCAAAATGTTTGCGTGTATAACAAAGTTGTGAGACTTTTAAATGGGCCCCTTCCAGAAAGTTGTTATTGCAAAATAATATCAGTTGCTAAGTTTAAAAACTAAAAGTACTCTTGAAAGTACAGTAGGGTGATTTGAAGATGTCATGCCAATAAACACCGGCTTTGGGATCGGTAGGTAGTACTTACTCCGACCGCAACCATCTGTGGCAATAAATTATTTTTGTCGTGAACTTAGAAACACGAAATAATTTTACTTTTCAACTGCTACATATTTGATTTGATTTTATAATGTTTTTAATAATCTAAGAACCGGTTTGTAAAAAGCTCCGTTAAAATTGAATTCGTTGTTAAAAGTTAACAACGCGAATTGACTAATCAAATTGCTTCAATTTATTAAATTAAATTAACTTAAACTAACTTAAAATAAGAAGAATTAAACTAGCTCGAAATCAAGTTGCCATTTAACTTTTAAATCGCAATTAACTTTTAATTTGGAATAACTAGACGTTAGTCAATGCAATTTCAATGGCAACATAATTCGAATTAGTTTAATTCGGAATTAAATTTTAATTTCGCTTTCTGTAAAGCGAGCCTATGGGCCGGTTTATAAAAACGTCTGATTAACTGATCACGTAACCAAATTGAACCAATCTGATTCTCTCTTTAATCACGAATTAACATATCAACGAATTAAATTTTAATTCAGTCCTCTATGAAGGGTCGGAATTTACTTCATAATCAAACTAATTCGAATTAAGTTGCAATTTTATTGCAATGAGAAACGTCACGTTAATCGCAAATTAAAATTTAATTGCGATTAAAACCTTATGTAAGCCTGCCCCTATCAACCTTTTAAAACATTAGAATTAAAAATCTAAAGAGTAAGCACTGAGGGCCGTTTTACAGAAAACGAAATTAAAATTTAATTCCGAATTAAACTAATTCGACATTAATATGTTGCCATTTAAGATGCATTAACGAATGTCAAGTTAATCTCGAATTAAAATTTTAAAATTGCAGTTAAAATGTTCTGTAAATCGGCCATTAAAAACCAAAAAATTGATCTAATAAAGGTCTCATTTAATTCACATTGCGAAATAAAATTGATCTCAAAGTAAAATTTGACAGCTCCTAAAGATCTATGTGATTCAGTTATCGAATCGATCTTTAGGGACAGTCAAATCTTAATTTTAGTTTTTTAAAAGTAGGAACTCTACCTAAAAGTGAATCTTTAGAAAGTAAGTATACGTTTTTAGGTTTCTTGAGTCTCAGACGTTACCAGTATTTTGTGCATTTAAAGTTTGATAAAAAAGAGCGTTTAATATTAATAGTATCGCCTATAAAAGGCACTAACTGGTTTTACGTTCAAATAAAAATTAAAAAAAGGTAATAAATATAATAAAAAAATTGTTTTGACTAAAAAATTTATAGAAAAAAAATGTATGTATAGGTGGGTACGACACCTACCAAAAAGAAAAAAAAACATTTAAGGGCTTTTTATTTCGTTGTCCATCCAAGATAACTCCCAGTTTCTTTTTTGAACATAGCAAACTTCCAAAAACCTAAAAATTGATACGAGTACGTATTTATAAAAACTTCAAAATTTGCAATCGCCAGCGACCAATGCCTTTGTTTAGCATTGACTGGGAAAGAAACAAAAATCAGAAAACTGCAGCCCAACACGTTTCCGCGTTACTTAAAACTTTCTTGGGTTAAAGGATGTAATTGAAGAAAAGTCGGTCCTGGGTGTGTAGAATGCATTCGCTTGCAAGCACCGCAGTAAAGCAAATACACATCTCGTCGTCGGCTTGTGCTTTTGTCGCAATATTCGTCCCCGCAGTTTCAGCTCAGAAAGCATAAATCGCGTTTACATTTGCAAAATGTTTCCAGAAATATGGCAAAGTTGCTAGACTAGATACTTAAGCAGACACGCAGAGAGCGCTTTCTCTCTTTTGTTTCCAACTCAGGTAAGTGAACACGTGAATCATTTTAATTAAGGACTTACCGTGCTTATATTAGTGTTCATTGCGACAAGAAGGAACGAAGAAGCCTAATTAATGACCGTCAGAAGCACTCACCTGAAAATAACGGAAAATAATTAAAGATTTATAGACGCGTTCCGAGATTGATATTTGCGGTTAAAACCGAACCGCTATCAATATTTATCGAGACGGCGAGAATATCGGACAGCGGCTTTTTTCCAGCTCGGAGCGGTTTTAATGCAAACGAAATATTTCACGATTTAAACAAAAGAAAAAAACTCGGATGGAAAGTTGAAAATTTGAAGTCATATTCAGCTCATGCCAGTCAATCATGAAAATGCGAGTTAACTTTGGCAGATGGGAAATTTAACTAGAAGGTGAGTGACAGACAGGCGGAACATCGCATGGATGCCGACAGGACTCCGACAAGGAATTTTACTTGGCAGGACGTCCCGAGCTTGCTAAACCAGAACCGAATGAGAACATCCCATCATTCCTGCAGTGCCCCACTTTCGGCGAAAATTGATGTTGAATCAAATTACTGCACCGCGTTACCACATTAAACACTTTGTGCCATAAAATAACCTACATAACATAAAGTTCGTTTTTTAATTAAACGAAAACCTTTTTTTACTTCTACTTCTGTCCTAAAACTCACTACTTTGTCAAATAGACATGTGTTTGGTTCATATTTATTTAGTGAGCAGTTTGGTCGGAGATCGTCCCTTAGGTGTTTCGTGTTAATGCAATCCGGTATAATTAAGTCTAATTCGTATTAGTAATTTAATTCGATTAAATTTCCTTTGGTTCTTTCACTCCGTTTCACAGTGAGTGAATTCAATCAGATGATCGAACTTGTTTAAGTTAAATGTGTTCGGAATCTTCAATTCAGATAGATGGCATTGGTCCTCGAGTTAAAGTGAACTTTTAAACTTTCAATCTTCTAATAGGACGGAATTTCAGTTAATCGGTAACGCTTTCCCACCCTTAGGTAACATCAACCATCGCTTATTTTTCTAAATATTTTTATCAAAAATCGAGAAAATGGCTCGTTTTATTTCACTCAAGATAAACGATGATCGTGGACGTGAGGCCCATTCAACAGTTTACTGACCTAAAAGCTCACCACTAAAATTCGTCTTTTACGTTTTGAGCAGCAATATCGCATAATCGTAAAACTCTAGTTAACGAGCGTGTAGTACAGGTGTGGCGTAATCGCCACATTACGAAAACTACCATTTAGTACAAGTAATTAGGGAAATATTAACTATGACAAAATTATACAGTCTAGAGCCAAGTCACTAGCTAATGACAAGAGTAGATTAAATCTCGCCTCGTATATAACGCCAAAGCTTGACGTTTATTATCTTCCAATTTGGAGTGATTTAAAGAATCGTTGACCGGCGCAATTAATAATTGATAACCAACCCCTTTCTCATATCCATTAACCCATTTTTCCGAATGTAATTAAAACCAGTATTCGAGTAAATCCCCGACCTTATAAATCAGTGTTTATTTTCGTCGGTGACCGAACGAAAAGGTATCCGTAAATCAGTGAGTCGCTCCCGAAATCACTTTACGATAGCTTTGAAAAGTGGATCACAATAGCTTTTAACCTCGCCTCATCATGTGCAAGCATTGTGTCTCGCGTGCCAACACGTCAACCAAACAAATTGAATCTCAGGTGAGTGCGAATCATCCCTTAACACCCCTTCCTGCAATAATGGGATGACTTTTAAGAGGGCGCTGGACGGAAGCCAAATTGGCCCTTGGATCGTTACGGCACACCGCATTCTCTCTTCGACTTTCTCATCGGCGACTCGTCAAAATCTTAACTTAATATAAATGCTAAAATCGAGTCGGACACACGATTTAAATCACTGTTCCCTTCTTAGAAATTTAGATTTGGAGGCGCACAGCTGTTGCCAACACGCAACGGTTGCTCAGTAGGTCGCGGTTTGCAACCATTGCCTATTATTCTGGGTCCTGGGGCATTTTTGCGACAAGAGTCTCATACATGCATTCAAGGATGCGTGAGGCAGTGGCGAATCGGCCAGTTTTTTGTTCCAGCCGAGTGAAGCATTATTGTTTAGGCAGTGCCTCCGCTACCGGCAACGGTGCCCAAAATATAGAGAGATGGCTGCCGGCGTCGGTTGCTCGCGCATTTTGCTTCCGATTCCTTGTTATTCTGATCTCGCGCTATGTATGTACGGAGGCTTTAGTCCGTCAACTGTATAACATTATAATACAAAAACGATAATTGAAATTTTCAACTAATATCATTTTAGATAATACACAGCGCACAAAAATTATCGCGACATGGGTAGTTTTCTAAAATTGATTTAGAAACAAACAAATATTTTATTTTTTTATGAAGTGTAATAAGAGTTGAAATAAAACGCAATAGATGTTTCCAGAAAAAAAAATTTTCAGGGACAAAAATTAATTTTTTTCAAAAATAGTAATTTTTACAGGAACTTCACCTTAACATTAATACCATTTATTATCACCTCTAGCCTGAATAACAGCTTCTAATCTTCTAGGAATGCTTGCTATGAGGTCAACAACATAATTTTGCACCAATTTTTCTCAATGTCCTCAAAATATCGGGCAAGTGTTAGACGAGCACCACATAGAGACGCCAATTCTGTGTGTCCTCAGACAGACGTTCCCCCAAAATCATAATTTTTAACCTCCACCGAAAAGAACATGATGGCGAAAGTTACAATGAGAATAACATTCCTTGGAGCATCTGTAGACTCTGATAATCATCTATCAGATGTATGGAAGCAAAACCGAGACTTAGTTAAAAATATTAAGTTACTCCAATAATTTAAATTACAATGAACATGATCACGAAAAAATTCATGTGTTGCGATAATTTTTGTGCGCAGTGTATTTCCTTGAGGTATCATATTTTGGAATATTTTTTGAGAAATTTTATTAGCAAAATTGTGAAGGGAACACTATTCAGAAAAAAAACTCTAACACTCCATGTTAACACCTCCCCGCTCATACAGCCCCACTCCGTCGGCCCTTCTCGGGTGGGGTGTAGTTTTGGGTAGTTTTTAGTTAAGTTTAGTTCATAAGAGGACTATGTAATGAACAGTCAGTACAAGTGAACCTTTTTCAACAAAACTCAAATCTTCGTTTCTGTTTGGACCCTGGTCTTTCGACATACCTATACACTCCAGATGGACAAAAAAAGTCTTTTATTAAACAAAGTATGTTGTTACACGAATATCCGGGAATTTATAAAGAAAACAAATGGTGATAAAGAAAATGAAACGACACCGTAGTTTTTGATCCAATACCGCCAGCAGCATGCTTGAAACCTTCTTTTTTAAAAAACAAAGTTATTTTTTGACTCATAATTCATAAACGACTCAATTTTATGCTCGAAAAAAAATGCAGGATAGTTTTAAAAAACGATAAGAAGAAAAATAATTTAACTTTCATTAAAAGAATTTTTAGGTGTAGGTACTACATAGTTAATAAGAATAACACCTAATGTCTGAGATATAAGTATTTAAGAGAGTTTTAGTTGTTAAAAACATTTTAAGTTAAGAAAACACAGCTTTGGTGAAGAAAAATGTAAAATTAACAGCAAATTGAAAAATTTTCTGCCGGCAGCTATTCCAGACACCGTTGCCGGCGACTGGTATGGGCGCCGTTGCCGGCAGCAGAGGCACTGCCTATTGTTTAATAAAAGAAAAGCATCTCTGACGTTGCAGATTAAGCGTTAAAATATGTGACAAACCTACTGACTGCGCCAATTAAACTTGTGAAAAAAACAACTTTGTTTAAAAAAAATAATGGCCCTGTTACATTCGCGACTGGATTGAGACATTCTGATGTATTAAATTGATCGTATTATGTCGAGACTAACGAGCCGCCTCTGTGCCATCATCCGGCTCTTGTGTTCGTTCTGGTTTTGCCATGCGGCTCATTTGCCGACGTCAAGAAGGCAACATGATCGTCTGCCATGTCGTTACAACAAACGGGAGAATTGAAAACGCGCCCGGAAAACTGAAGGGTGCTCCGGGACTAGTTGGTATGGCCGTTATATGAAAATAAAAAGGACAGAAGCTTCATATGTATGTAACAAATCACGATGTGGCGTCCTTTGTGACTCTATTTCGTTTGAAAAAACGACAGAAAATAAAGCATTTTTACTTGGCCTCGGAGGCACCCTCACTGAGTCTAAGAGGATGCATTAATACCAATTTAACTAGTTCTGTGTGATCGCGAGGGGGTCGCTACGTTGCGTGTTGTTGCTTTTGGGCATCTATTTACTTATTTACGATAATATGTAGCTTCTGCCTGCGTTAATTACCCTTGATGGGTTTTGTTTCGTTATTTTTTGATTAGCTGTGTGTTTCAAATAATAATAATTTTACACTGCTATAAATATTCCGTAAGTTGGGCAAACATGTAGCTGTTGAAAGATTTAGGAGCAGGAGTGCAAGAAAGACAAACAAGACATTGCCATATATGCATAATGCGATAAAACTAGTTTCAAAATTTATTATTACCTATAATACATCCTGATTTAATTTATTGGTAGCTTCGGAATTGGGTCAACGGCTTATTGAGGCTCTCTTATGAGTTATGGCGTGGATATAGGTATTCTCCCGCTAACAATATCAGAACGAATGTTGTAACTTCGGTAATAAAATATAATAACTGTGACTATACCAACTAAAATGCTCCCAGATAAGTCATGTTAAAAATTTTAACGTGCCACTCTTGCCCCGAGCTGAATTTACAACTCCCGTGCTGTTTCTGTACTGACCGTTCAATTAGTTTTTGGCAGAAACGACACCAAATTTGAAATTTGCAAAATCCGATAACCTACTTAAGCTTGCATACATCGAGCTATATTTTTCTCAGTGTCTGCTAAAAAATTCAATAAAATCGATTGGTCCTTTTTTAGATTTATTCGGCTCTCGGAAAGGACATTAGACACGCTACTTCCAGATCATCTTCCACCATACATCAAGCCCTCCACCATGTTTTGGGGTAGCCCTTCGAACATAAATAGGCCACTTCTATTGCGAAAGGCGCTTGCACGCATCGCTCTTATAAATAATACAGAATCTTCCAGATGCAATAATTTATTCCACGGTATTCCTCCTTCTTTATAAAAAGATAATTTACTTTCCGCTTCTGTTTCGGATTATAATTTATGCATTTTTTAATAGTACAATCAGGGTTTTATGGTTTATAGCATGCTTCTGCAATCTTATGAATCATTAACGAATCCGATCGAAGGATATTTGCTATTGTAGTGCAATCCCTGAACGATTTCTTATTAAAAAATAAATCTTTTTCGCTCTGAAAACTTTTCAATATTTTGAAAAGATTTGCAGATTGTATTCGGAACAAATTGAATTTTTGTAATTTGTTCTGGGTCAGTGGAATTTCTTTTGTTAAATTTGAATGCGTCGATTTGCAGTCATTACGAGAGCTGCTTATTGTGCATGCAGTTGTTTGTTTCAGCTGAAATCCGGGTTTCTGAAACAATTCATTTTAGGAATTATGTCGGACAATACCCGGGCTTAACAACAACCTGCACCAGGTTTAACATTATCTGGTCGACATCTAATATGTTACATCCTCGGTTAGCCGGATGAGGGTCTCTCTCGACGTGACTGGGCATATTAAAATTTTTACACGTTCGCATTTCGCAAAAAGGTGGCTTGCCATCGATTTACAAGCTTTCTAACTCATTGTAGTTTATTCCAACTAATCCAAAACTGTCCAACTCAGAGTTTTTAGCATTGACATAATTTGCCAGCCGTTTCGGAATAATCTACATACACTTCACATGAGGTAGAAGCTGAATACAGGTCCGTATAATAATTATTGATAGAACAATAATAACGGTCCAATGAGGGCTTTATACGAGCATCACATTTTGATAATAGGCAAGAATTTGGCATAAAGCAATTACGTGCACAGACCATTTGCTGCTCAAAAGCGTATACATAGAAGACCTCTCTATCTCTATAGGACGTACTCTCCAAACAACGCGAACGCGAAACTTACATAGAATAATAAACCATTTCCAGAAGTGCCAGGAAAACATTCATATTGCGGATACGCAAATTCAAGTAGACGTAATTGAAAGTTTCTTGAAACTTTCCTGTTGCAAATAAAGTAAATATGGAAAACTGAATTTAAAATTATTGTTTCAATATTTGAGGAATTTTGAAGAATTTTGAGGAAACAAGTTCGCTTAAATATTTGCTGAATAAAACTAAACTTACACTCTGATAAATTTTTACCTACAATTCTTGGACGCAAACGTAACAGTACA
Source organism: Tribolium freemani (assembly GCA_939628115.1). Classification (NCBI taxonomy): domain Eukaryota; kingdom Metazoa; phylum Arthropoda; class Insecta; order Coleoptera; family Tenebrionidae; genus Tribolium; species Tribolium freemani. Next base: position 7,361,788 of record OW626785.1, on the reverse strand, counting down.
AAGGTGTCTGCAACAGCCCAGAATATACACTTCGCCGTAAAATTAAGGGATAATTCAATATTTTCATCTTGGCATAAAAGATTTTTATCCACAACCAGTCTATTTTTAGGTCATAATATTGCTACTAGGAGACGTCTTATGATATCAATAAAACCTATAGGTCTTGGGAAAACACCGTAAAACCCGTAACAAAATTAAACTGCATTTCCTACATTTATCTTTATATTAAAAGAGAAAATATGGTCGGTTTTTCTTTATACGATGTGGATGCCAGATTTACTGTAAACGAAGCCGGAACTAATGCAGTATTCCTATTTTAAAAATTAATTTATATTAACTTCGTTCACGCGTTTAAACCTTTGTGCGGATAAAACACATAGTAATAAGACCCTTATACAATAAATAACTAGTATAAATTTACTATTTTTAGAGAAAATAAATTATTTCTATATTTCTTATCGAATTTTACCTAGTAAAACTGGAAATTATAAAAAATTAAATAAAATAAATAAAAAAAAATCACAGGTGTCAATTTTATTTTTTTAATTTTTCAAATAAAAAACACGAAATCTTTGCAAAAAAATGCACGTCATGAATGAATGTAGATACCATCGTCATTCATCTGACATGAAAGTCACCAAATAGTGACTCATTGAAGAAGGATTCTCTCAAAAAGAAGTCGATAAAGTTTGGATGTGCAACAATCCAGTAGTCATTAGAGCCTGGCTACGTTATAGGAAGGATGGCAGCTTCCATAGTAGACCAAAGTAAGGTAGAAAACACAAAACAGCAAATACAGAAAACGAATTTTTACGCATTACCCTAAAAAAATGTTTTTGTTCTGCAAAAAAATTAAAAAATTACCTTCAGCATGCTACAGAACCATAATTAGCTTAGATAGTCTAAAGGGAAGGCTGGACTAAAACCATATCACTCTGACACTGGCCCTGTTTTAACGGTAGCTGACAGAAGAGCTCGGCTAGAATTTGTTCGAATATAGTTTGACAATTGGAGGTACGTGTTTTTAGGGATAAGTAAAGATTTTATTTTTATACCAATAGCCGTCGTCTAAAGGCATGGAGAAGACTAGGTGAACGTTTTTTTCAGTGTGCCATTTTAAAAGTAATCGAATTTTGTAGCGTCTCTTTTATTGTATGGTACATTTTGAAGACCGCACAAAACTTTCAGTTGTTAACAGAATTTTAGTGACTGTCGTAAGATATAGAGATGAAACTATAATGTCCATTCGCAAAACATTTGCTGCTCTATGTGGTTCAAATATAATAACACTCGACCAAACGTTGCAAATATTGTGACAAGACAGCTTACCGTAACAGGGACTAATGTTATAGTGTGACCACTTAAAAGTCTGAATCTCAACCCGATTAAGCACATCTGAGACAACCCAAAAATAAAAATTAGAGCCCACGAAAGTCCTCGGAGGACTTTACAAGAAGTCTTTTGCAGATTGCAAAAAATTTGGTGTTCAGAACAAAAAGAGGAAATTGCTACTCTAGTTCAGAGTATGTCTGCACAAATGAGAGCATGTGTAATATCAAGAGGTAGTCATACACTTTATAATCGTTCACGATTGTTTTAAACATGCAGGAGGCCTAGATATATTTTTGTTAGGTTGGCTTCAGGTCTTGTCAGGTGCTGTCTTTATGACGTTTTCTTTTCAAAAATTTGCCTTGTCAGTTCTATTTCTGTTAAAAAATACCGAAAGTAATTTTGTTGATAAAAAAGCGTGTATGAAAAGATGCTTTGAAAAATATAAGAAAGACAGACAGGACTTTTTTATCTAATGATAATGAGTAGAATAACAATATTCAACTTCAATTCAATTATTTATTTAAAAATGAAGTAAACTCGCAACAGTGCTTGGTTGTCATCAATTATAACCTAAAGTAAATTTCTTATGACAACTTACAATAGTGCCAAATAAAATGTCAGATTTTTATTGATAGTCCGAATTTGAAACAATCGTGTACGATGTATATTAATATCAGTTTTTAGTTAATTTTGTTAAATAAAAATTCAAAGAAATTACATATTCTTCTATTGTAGGCCCATTTTGGAAAAATTAGATTGAGTATGAGTGAATAGGTTCTAAAAAAACCTATTTTATATACTTCCACATTCAAACATACTTATCAAAAAATATTGAATTTTAGTTATTATCCTTTAATTTTTATCAATCCGACAGTGCCTGTAATAAAAGCGCATTTGTTGCACTGTTGTGCCCATTTGTTAAACATACAATCTGTCTATAAATGAATGTACATACGATCATAGTAGGTATTAAAATTATTAAAAGTTTGCCGCTTCTTTCCAGAAAAAGCGAACAATATTGGTATATGAAAAATATGGTTTGACTGGTTGCCTGAGTCGATAAAAATTGGTACTTTTCAAAAATTTCATAGAAATAAACTATTTAAGTGCGGCAAATTCAAATTCCAGAACCACCTGAGATCCTACACTCTTTTATAGACAGTCCGTACTTTTGTGTTATTTCAATAACACAACAAAAGGAATTTTATTTCACCATTCAACACAAAAAGAGCATCACAATTTTAATTTTCATCAAAAATTGAAGTAGTAGGTCATAGAGCAATGCCTTAGTCGTAAAAATTTTGGAAAATTCTCTTTGCACTTGATTCTTCGTGCAAAGGGCGACTGAATTGTTAGGTGGGAGTCAACGTCAATTCTTTAGCAAGACCGACGATCTGCCAAACTTTTAACTAGACGGTGTCATTGGTGTATCGACGTCGCCACCTGGGAGAGCCGCTAATGAAACTTTCAACCGAGTCCCCGAAGAGTCGAGAGCTACTTCAATTTTCAAGACGGACTGCAGAAACCGTATTACCGCCAACTTCACTCCATCAAATATACATACGAGGAGGTTTTATTACTCGTTTTTAGTTTGTAACGACTTTGGCCCCGAACTTGCCACTTTTTCCTCATTACCTATAGATAACATTCTAAAAAAAACCGGCGATTTAACTGCTCATCTCAATGAAACGACCAATAAATTTTACACTCGTGGACTAGGTACTATATTGAATGTGCACAAGCCACACATCATGCCGACTTGCCAACATATTCCGGGTAATCTAAATACTAGTGCCTTTAAAAAAATCATTTACATATAAATTAGCCATGTATTATTTAAAGAAGATTACTTTTCTAGTTGTACATGTCTGTTCTATCATTTTATGTAAATCTTGTATTATCTTCAAACCACATTTTTTTCGTTCCGAAGCCTAATTGAAAGCTTGATGTAAAATTGAATGTTAACTAGCTACTAACTACGCATTCCATACATCAAATTTTGACACCTGTCAATTTGATTAAGCCGAAACAGGTGTCCAACTTGCATAATTCATTTTGGGGTGGTCTAATCAAATTCTTCTTCGAATTTTGATAATCACAATGTTAATACAAACGTCGTTGAATACTATTAACAAGGCTTCGATTTATTTTGACCAAAAGTCCTTCCAGTATACTTTAAATGCATTACTAACTATATTGCACTGTTATTGCTATTGCATTTTTAAGTCAAATGTGGTAGATATTTGTCTAAATTAAAATAAAAGTGGGTAACGCCGTGATAAATTCCATCTGAAATAGAAATATACTGCCCATGAAACAACCACAATTATCCTTCTACTAGATCATCATACATAAAATATTGATTTTGCTTTTATTTTGTAGACAGATATTTACTCATAATAAAATACGAAATGATTTCCATCGACTATATGACATATGTGTACGAATTTTATGTGCTTTTCATGCTCATAATAAAAATTCGTGAATAATAAAAACAAAATTGGTTGTGTTTTAGTAAAATAAATATTTTTCTACGTTTACAGCCAAATTTGCCTAGATTTATGAAGTCTTACTTTGTTTAAAATTGGGAAAATTTTAACGTTTACTTTTCCATCTGTTTAATCAGACAAATTGCAATACAAACCACAATACAAATGTAATAATTATGTGTTAGAAAACCCGCCATTAAAATAAGTGCTCCCATCAAACTTATAAGTTATAAGTTAAAAGATTGCAACAAATTTTTTGCAGCATTATTCTTCGTTTTTGGTGGGTAAATCCTAAAATTAGTCCTTGAGATTAAACATTTTTAGCCGTCTTGTAACTTTGTACTTTGGTAAAAAGCAAGCTAAATCCTTCCTTACGACTGAAAATGTGAGTAAAATAATCGCAAAAACTTACCTAACCGAGATTACAAAAATCTCTCAACAAAAAGGAGATTAGTCCGTTTTCGAGCAGAACTCATCTCGTCGATATTATTTATTAACCGACGCACAACGAATTCTTTTATAAATAAAGCAGTTAATATTTCAACGGCACCTGAAACGGCGCTTTCGCCGAACACGAACTAATCCAGCAAAGAGCTTTTAAAGGGTAAATTTTTCAAAGGGACAGGATATATCCAAACGCCGGGCCTTGGCCGTACGAATGTCTCGGAAAACAAACGATCCCACAGCCAAAAGGAATAAGAGCGAAGATGACCACAAGATAAATCCAGCGAAAAGATCGCGGTCAAACCAAAATGCGATTACGTGAAAAGTGGAACAAAGGACTGTGTCTTCTGCCACCCCCTTTGACCCACCGGCTTGACCCGCGCTAACGAATCGGCGTAATTAGGGCGCAATTCTGTTTCCCGACAGACTAAACTTTTTTCTGTGATAAATACCTAAAACAGAGCGCCACAAAAATCAAAATGGACAAGAAATAACTTGATTCTTTATTTATTTGTCCCAATTACAAAATGCTTTTGTGTGGCCTAAACGAATTGAATGATGAATGCCTGTTGCAACGAAACTTTGTTGTAATCGCCGATAGCACAAAGCTGGAGTAATTGAAGTGATTTGCTATTTGTTGTTTTATTTGATCCCACGTCGTGTGTGTTTCGAATCTGGGATGACTACCTAACTTAAATTCAGTGTGGTAGCAGAACAGCTTATGACCAAACGTCAAAGGAACAAACAGCGCCCCCTCTCGTCGAGTCGAGTGCTCTGATATATAGGTACTTCCCCGAAATTCGTAAACTCGTGTCAGAAACACCGACCTCAACTAACTATGGAAGAGGTGGATGAGTGTCTTTTGCAAGTCGGACGACCTCATCAGCGGCACATTTCGGCACTTTCAAGGCTTGTAATTGTATGTCCATCTGGTGTTGTCAGACCGATTCCGGAATGTGATGTGAACAGCAATATACCTGTCGGCCGGATCAAGCAAACACGCCTGACAGCTCCATTCAACTGTTCTAGCCGGTGGTGAATCAATAAGCGTTTACTTGGGCCCAGCCGGGGATATAATATGCAAGCGCATATCCGTTTATTTGTCTGGCTGGGGTCGTTTCTCATCAGGGTGAAAGAGGGCACAGGATGTGCATATGGGATGACATTTTTCAAAAGTTAAAGGGCGACAACGATGCGACAAATTAAGAAATACGCACCGACATTTTTACAATGCAGCGGATTTTTCATACAAGCAATTCTCCCTAGAACATGTAGCCAGACGACCATGCATTTTGCAAAGAATGCAATTTATTTAAACCGCTAAGATGTGGACAATGACAAGCATTTTGAAAACGCAGCCATATTTTTGTTTCTGCAGTAATTCGTTAAAAGTTAAATCTTGTCCCTATTTATTTCAGATGAAAAATTATTTTTTATAAAAGCTATAATAAAGTTAGAAAAAGCTATAATATACTGAAACTACATCTGTGCTTAATGTTATTTCTTGCCTTTATCGTCAATGTTTTTCTACCTTTACTGCATAAACATGAACATACTCAAGATCACCACTAACAATAAACAGAAATAAAAATGATCAAATGCCAAGAATATGTGATATTTTTTTATCATGTATTCCATGTTCCCTGTGCATTTAAAGCTGTTCCGCAAATTTTGGCACATCCTGTAGAATCTCTATTTCAGTATTCCAGCAAACTTCAAATCAATTAAATATCAAAATGTAGTCGTAGCAAGGCATGAAAGATATCTATGTATTTTTTGTGGCACCTATAATTAACTCACAATGTTATGGGGTAAGCTTTGGCTATACAGGGTGTCCGTTTTTCGAGCTCCAGCATGGGGATCTCAGTTATTATAAGAGATGCGAGATCGGTTAAATTAAGGCAAAGTTGCACATTTTTATGCTGAACAATTATCTGAAAGAAAATTTGATGTGTCATTTTTAGTTTTTGAATAATTGAAAAAAACTTTGTAATTGTGGAAATTTGTAATTTTTGTTTTCATTTTTTCAAGCGAAAACCAAAAAAAAAAAGTGTTATTTTATGAATTTTGAAGACAAAATTTGATACAAGTGAAATTCAAGCCGCTTAAATATCAGCTTGAAAAATATGAAGTATTTACTATAAACTACTAGTAAATCCCTACTTTTATGCATTTTTATTTAAGCATTTGCTGGAAAATTAAGCATAAGCTTGACAAATGCGGATGCTAAATTTTTTAAGTGTTTACTAATAAGTAGATGCTATTTTTTATGCATACAATTGGTAGTAAAGACTTGAAAATTTAAAGTAAAAGCATTTACTTATTTTTATGCATATGAGCCCAGATGTATGTTTTATTGAAAAATAGTATAATTTTACCAATAAAAAAATCGTTAACCAGTAAAACCCAAAATTCAAAGCCCCCAAATTGCAATCCAACCCAAATTATTATCTTATCCCAATTACAATTTTCATTATGACCTAAATTTTCGTTTGGTATCTAACTTTTGTTTTGCTTAAAGTTTTCTTACTGCTGCAGTTTATATCGTAAAGTGTAAACTCAATTCCTATTAAACCGACTGAAATGAAAGGTTACTACTGAATATTGATTTGAAGTTGCATATCTCTTGAAACCCGATAACATTTTTTGGAAAATTCGGATTACCAAAGCCAAGAATACAAAAAAGCGATTCGGATAACTGAGGTCATCTGTATAAGAGCTGGCTACGGCCCTGTGGCCCTGTGGCCGAAGCCAGCTCTTAAATGCAGGAAGGGCAGATGATTTTGATAGAAGGGCTAAGCAAATTTAAATGTAACCTACTTATAGGTATTGATAGATTATTATTATTGAAGTTTATAAAGGAACAAAAGTACAAATCGTATTATATACTATACATACTTTAATCAAATAAAAAAACAAAATATAAAATCAATAAACGAGAACAAAAAACTATAAGTAACTCATAAAGCTATAATATTTTTTTCTCTCTCGTTTCTTATTCAATTTTGTTAAAAATAAGTCAAAATCAATTGCCCGTGTATTTTTTTTCTCTAAAGCCAAGTGCAGTAATAAAAATTGCCAGATTTTTTTTTTAAATCATAGAGATTCGATGTTGCATATCCGACCTGATGGCACTTTGCCGTTTTGATTTACCAAAAAATAAAAATATTCGTACATCCATGTTTATAGTGCTTTTGAAATAGTACCTAATAGGAATGATTTCTATTTATTTTAAAATATATACTAAATAAAAACAAAGAAATGTCGACAACGCAAAAACATATTTTTCTAATAATTATAAATTTCCCATTTAAATTTTTATAAAACGTAACACCTGAAATTTGTCTAGAAAGGGCAAGAATCTCAGGAGGTAAGACTAAGCCCTACTTTACTTTATTACAAAATCACTGAGTTGCTGAAAACTCACAAACCATCTATGTCCCACACGATTAATTTTTAAATGTTTGTCAAAAACTAGGTATATTTTAGTTACAATTTTACGAGAAACGAAAAAAAAAATTAAGAAAATTCAACTTGTGAAAGCTCCTGGCTAGAGAACTTCCGTATGTTTTCCTTTTGGGAGTCATCACTAAGAATAATCCCGTAAACAGCTTATTCCAGTAATTATTGAGTTGTTATGGGCACGTCGCCGATAGGTAACAGAAGCGCTACAGCTTCACATGCAACGTCTATTCAGACAGTGCATGTGTACCTACCTCTAGATATTTGACAAGATCGATGTTTCGTCTTCATTAATAAAAGTTACCTACCTTAGTCAAAAAGTTCTCTATTAGCGTGATATGCCCTCCATTATCGTTACTTGTAAACAAAAAACATGATTCGTCGAAAATTTATTGAAATAATATCTCGCATATAAAATAAAATTGGGAAACGAATCGGCAATCCAACTAAATGATTTTATGATTTTATTTGATTTACTCGTATATGCATTGTAACTATGAACTCATATACCTTTGATCTGTAAATTTTTAAATCATGTTAAAATTTTTGTTATGTACTTGTTTTATTTATTAAAATAAATACTAATTTATCAAATTAAAATTAAGCAATAATCGGTGAACAATAAACCAAATTTTCACGTTTTTAATTCATTTCCAGTTAATTAGTTAGTTAAATGTGACTAATACTAGACATATCAATACATTTAGTTTAACTTATTTTAAAAAAATATTCAATCTTAACGTATTTATAATTGTTCTTAAATCAGCTCTGTGTAATCTATTTTTAATTACAGTGGCTTTTTAAGCAATTTTGAGTAAGGGTAATTGTGCTTTTACGGCACAAAACGAATGTGACCTAAAACGAAAAGTACATTTTAATTAAAATTGCTGTCATTTAGTTCCTTTACGACTTCCTTATGTATATCTTAACTACTAGCCTTATTTCGAATAACCAACACCGGAAGTACGTGGAAATAAATTAACGCTGAAAAATCATTTTCCTCCTGAAAGGAAGCTTTGTGTGGAGACAATAAAGTTTTATTTAAAATGTCTCGCATTTTGTGCAGCAATCATCAACAATAATCTATAGACCGAATCGTTTCGACATCTCCCCCAGCATAAAAAATTATAACACGTGTAATGTTTGAAAGTTTGGTAAGGAAAAGTTAATCGAGTTTTTTTCAAGCCCATTAACGCGTCATAATCCAGCATTTTCAGTAAAAGATAAAAGAATGGTTGACGTTAGTTACTCGACCACGTGGAGAGAACTGCAATAAACTCTCAAATAAAAATTCCACTGTCTTCCGAACGATTTGATTTCTAATAGGGTTAGCACTTTATGAAGTGCTTCACTAAACAATTCCTGGGCCATATATTTTTTCGCAACTTTCTTGAAGATCGAGATATTTGTTCCGGATTACAAAGAGACTAGAAACGAGGAATAATAATAAATAAATCGCACAAAAGCATGAATCACAATGCATATTTTTCAAATTGATCTCATTCTTGTCTAAACAAGAACAGACTTTTTCGCGTCCAAACGAAGTTTAATAAAGAATAGCTGTCTGCATTTCGGAGACGTTTATTATTCTATTCTTTAGTACACTCCAGAAGTGTTTGGAAAATAAAATTCATCTACGAGACGCGAAAAAAATTCGCTCTTTCCAAACTGTGTTAAGGAAATTCTATAAACTTTGTTATTTATATTGAAAGACACGATCTTGCTATAACAAATTTCGACCATTAAATTCTTTCGAGTGCGTGGTCGGAGCTGAAAGTTCCGAACTGACCCTACTTAAGAGTTTTCCTTTAAAGAAATATTTTCTCCACATTGTGTGTGAAAAGTTGAAGCCATCAACGGTAAAATCTAAAAAAACACGCAGCGATTCTGATTCTATTTCGTTCCACCAATTTTGATAAATAACGTTAAAATTACATCAGCAGTTTTCGGCATTGAAGCACCTTTTCAATCAAATGTTTCATTTTAATTCGTTAAAAGCTTTATTGTTTTCCCAAAAAAAATATTATTTCATCCACATGCTGTTTAACAAATCCAATTTCAAAGTTGTTGATATTAAATTTCACTAAAAATGTTTTAAAAGAACTAAATACTAAAATAATTTTAATCAAGCACTTAAAACTTTTTCATTATCGATAAAATTAAAGCAAACATGACAGTAATTGAAAAGCAACAATTTTCGTTTTTAGATGATGGTAGGTCTTTCATTTCTCGTGATATAAGTTAGTAACTAGAAGCAAAGACACAAGTCATCAGTTTTCGAACAAATTAAAGATCCGACTGAGAAAATCTTTAGCAAACTTGCCAAATGTTATTCGATTTATTTAAGACTCACTAACTTCTGCATTATGATAACATTTTATAGTTAATTAGGTTATGCTCATTAGATAATGTGAACCGGTATGAATGAAAAAAAAACCGGACAATGGTGGTAAAACGAGAACCAGAAAATCTCATTTTTTTTAATCTATAACCGAATTGACGTTTGAGAAAATCTGTGTGATTTTTTCAATCTGGCAAAATGTGATTTCCCCCTAAAAATTATTTATCCACATAGCTTGCGGTAATTAAGGGGGTAATCAATCAATCAGTTGGCTAAGCTCACCGTTCAATGCGTCATGCCGTACCAGATGGGACAACCCGTCCTTTCTATTGAAAATGGGTCTGAAATGTGGCCGGCAAAGATTTGCTAAACCCAATCACCACCAGGGGGAAATCAATTCAAAATATGCAGCGTTTATCGCCTAATAAAAACTGGTGGGAGAAGGGTGTGTTTCATATTTTCTCTCTCGCCCTAGTTTTTTTTTTTGGCCAAACTCGATCATTCAGACGTGCCACCCTTTCTGGCAAAACGTCACGAAAATTATTATATCAATTAGACCAAAGTGGCGAAAAGAGCGCAAACTCACATACACACATTTTCTTGACGATGAATGCCACTCCACCACCAAACACAATGTCCACTTATCCATCTCCGTCATTGCAACCGTTCTAATCTGATTTCCCGGACAACACAATCAAGCCCCGATAACAGCTCGTCTAGAGAAAACCCTTGCCGGAATTAAAAACATCACGTGCTCGACCTTAAAAATTATTTCCAGGAGCTAGCGAATTTTTTGGTCACCAAACATCGATAAGTTAACAAAACAACTGTTCAACGAATCTTGAGCCTGGCAAATACTTTATTAAGTATTAATTAAAAAAGTTAAACTTATTTTTAATGCTTTTCAAGGCATTTTCTTACTTGAAACCACCCACTAAACAATCCTATCCGTGTTTTTTAAATGGGAACATTGGTACCAAAAAAATCACTAGCTCCCGGATTATTCCGGGTGGTGTCCGGGCGCTGTGATGAAAGCTCGTCACCGCCGACTTACCTGGTGCCAGAGTCCGGGAGAGCGAAAACGCCCGAATCAACAGTTCCTGCTAGGCTCACTGATCTCGTTTCGAGGACCTCATCAAGGACCACGACCGAAAAGCCGCGTAAAAGAGCACGAACTGAAGCAGGCCGCAGGTTGCGTTGGTGGTCCAGCGCCCTCCATGGAGCAGGCGCATCTCCCACCTTCCTTTCTCCCGATTTCATTACATCAAATCACATAATGGACAACTGCACCGCTTTTTTCCTTTTGATCTCCACTTCTCCATATCCCTAATTGTGTGGGGCATCGTGAGATGCTCTGCTTGACTTACGAATTCATTTAAACGCTACGGTTTAGGACCGAACTCCTCCGGGGCAACTACTAGTGTTGCCTTTGAAGTGGACAAAGTCAAAAAGCAAAAGCTCCATGCAGCGAATTTTCGATTTCAAAACTGCTAACTACACTAAAAGGTCTCCACTACCTCTTTTTTGTAGAAGTACAGGCAATAGGTATTGCCTGTACAGTGAAGCACCGTTGTCTGTTATTATTGTGCTTTAAAGAGAAGTACTCGTAATGCCTTATATTGCCAAATATTCTGCTAAGCAAAAACGTCGTAACTACTTTTTAAGTATTTTTGGACTTATTTGATGTTTCTTAAATTTTCTATCGCATATGCTAGGAGTATGGAATTTTGAACTTTATTGAACGATTTATTTATAAAAATGATATTGACATGCAATTTTATGGATATAATTTAATTTAATTAAATATTTTTTCGATATAAGGCAATTGATATAAAAAAATTCTTGAAATTACTAAGTAAAAAGGTCGGTCGTAACTACAAAAAAACATTTATTAACGAAATTTGAACAATTGAAAGCTAGGTATTAAAATAATAAATTAACGAAGAAGCAATGTAAAAGAACAACCAATGCTTATAAATATAAGAATAATATTATAATATCTAATAATAATAATAATAATAATAATAATAATAATGAATACTTAACCAAATATTTTTAATTTTATTTTTGGGGCAAATTGTTTCAAAAAATTAAACAATTGTCCGATAATACATTTTTAAATGTTTTCAAGAGTTCTTGTTTTTCTTCCAATAGAAATTAGAAACCGGTATGTTGGGCGAGCGGGTTTTTTGAAAGTAGTCATTTTTTTAATTTGAAAGTTACAAAATTTAATCGATAAATTTATTATCGAATCCACTCCTACACAACATACTTTTTTTAACTCTTTCAAGCTTCACATTAAACATGTCACTCAAATAAAAGCAAGGGTTAATGTTTGTTAATTTGACTGTCTGAGTTGAAAATTATGTTTTCTTATAGAGTTTGATGTCCTAAATTCAGACAAAATAATGAAAAAAATCCGTCATCTCACATTTCCAAAATATTTAATCAATAATACCTATACCTAATTACTTATTTATACAATTTTTGTATTTCGACTAAAAGTTAAATATATTTTCTTTCTTAAAGTTTTAAGTTTCTTACCTTATTTCAACCAAAATATCAAATATTTTGCTTCTTAAAATGTTAATTACAAGTACTTACTACATATTAAGATTATGGTGTGACACATTATTTAACAAAATTTGAGTTCTTTATTAGGTTTCTTAATTACAATGAAGGCTTAATACAATTTTTGAGAGATACGTCTTTCTTGCTAAGTAATTTGGTAGAAATCTCACATACGTCAATTTTTACTAGGGGTTTTTCCTTGTTAAAATTATAATAACGCATACAAAAGTAGTGTAGAATAACTACTAATGCGCTTTAGATGCGAACTTTCATGTTATCTCAAATTTGACAAAAAATGCAAATACGACGTTCTTGCGTAGCGGGGCAGTAATTATTGAGTATTGTCAAATACTGTTTTATACAGCTTACCGCAACAAGTCAAAATAAAAAGCAGCATACATTGTACTACATCCTAAAAGTTTAAATGTTCAATAACTTTCACTGATTACAAGAAAAGAGATTGCACAAAAACTTTTTTTTAATCTTTTGTACAGTGCTTTCATTTCAAAACTGGCCAGTCTCAATAACTTTTGCGTGAGCCAGTTAAAAGTTTATTTTTACTGTAGCAAATCTGTTTTTTTTTCAGTGATAAATTATTTCTAAGCTTAACGCGGGCGCAATTCTAAGCTCCACGTTCATAAACTTAGACAATAAGTAACCCTAGTCCACTTTGAGCTAATTTACTTCTTGCATTGTCCACTGTGTCGTAGAATTTTGGTCAATTCCTGCGATGCAGCCGCCACCACACGTGCTCTAATGCAGTTGCCGTGTTTTCCGTTCCGGTGGTGCAGTCGCGTCTCTCGGAATTCGATTCCGGGACTTGACCGTCCACAGCGCCGTCTAACGTTACCGCAGGGAATGATCGCGCCAGCACGTGACTCTGCCACTTGTAATCTAGATTTAACCCACATTTTTCAAAAGGAAAAACGCTGAAAACTTTTATGATTTTATGGCGAAAATTGTATAATCGTAAATATGGAGGAGTCGCGAAAATCCAACAGCGCCATAAATGAACCGCAGGATACTTCTCTGGCTGCGTTTTTCACATTTACAATGGTAATTTTGAACGCCCGACGCGGTGAATAAATCGTAAATAAATTAACGCCGACGATTTGCAAATTTTTGAACTCGAGAAGCGAATGTCTTGTTTCGGGAATTCCACCACGAAATTGGAAAGGAAAACTGGTGAAGTTGCGCTCATTGGGGTGTGTTTGGTTCACTTCGTGTTTATTAAATTTTTGTGTTAAAATATAAAATTTAATATGCACGATATTATGGAAAGTGGCAAAAAAATTATTTGAAAAAAAGTGGAATCTTTACCCGATGACCATGAAATTAATAGCGGATAGCGGATGTAATGCACATTCTTTCTACAATAAAATTGTCGTAAAAATGCCATTTTAAAAAACTAACAGCAAATTTGACCAATTTAAGAAAAAACATATTTTGGTCACAATTTAATTTAATTATGTTTATTCAGTGGATTTCAAATAGCACTGCTCTTTGCATACTTAAAGCCACAAACTTAAAATTCTTTTTTTTAAACACTAAATCATTACCATTTTTTAAATTCATTAATGAAAGAAAAGCGAAATATGTATTGTAAATAATTTCCTTTCTTGTGCAGTAACATGCAGTAGGTACCATGTGATGTTGTTATTATTTTTTTTTCAACAAATAAGTCAACAAAACAGTATCTATCTCTATTAAAATCTCAAACTGATTTAAATAATTTACTTTATTAATAATTAATTAGATATTAGCAAAATATTTGTAGCTAAAAATGTAAAGAATCTGCCTAACAAAAAATTAAAGGCCAGCCTAGAATAGAATGCAAAGTTCTGAAATGACCTACGAGTAAATGATTTGCGTCGTAGGAGTTGAGTCAAATTGGTATTTCATAATACTTGTTAAAATTACAAATATCTACAGCGTGTTAAGGAATGGTTTAGCGAAAATTGAAGAGTGGCAAAACGTAAGTCCCAAATTCTAAGAACCGCTGAACTAAAATGATAAAAATTAGCCTAAATTTTAATACAATGTGTTTTTAAATGATTCTCAGATGAGAAAGTTAACTAGATAGTTAACTTTGAAATTGGTTTACATGTAAAAAAATTTATGCCGCTCTGCTCAATTGAATTCTGTCAATAAATGTCAAAATTGTCAGTTGTGAAATTCACAAATTGTCAGTTAATTGATTTTAAAAATTTCGTTAAAATACAACTAAATTGTTACACTGTGCAGGAAAACACTTTTACTATCGAAGCATATTTCCGAATTGGAGACGAAATAAATGGAAAATGGTAACATTCGGTGTCTAAATGCATGTCATTAGTTCTACAAAGCGGCATTTCTGATTTTACATGAGAAATTCACAGACGACTAGATGAGAATCATTAAAAAACACATTGTATTATTGACAAAATAGCAGAGGTATATTAACTTTTTGGTCCACTCCGTAATTTTTCTATTTCAATTTGTGAAACATCCATGCGCCACTATGTTCATTTTATTTTAAGGAAAAAATTAACTGCTAATAAACTACCATAAACCGCACAGTGGCTCCCAACAGGTAGTTTAATAAAAAAAATTGAAGAAAGTATGCACTTTTTGGAAAAATGATATAAGGGTTTTTAACTCGTCTGACCATGACAAATTCACATACAAAATATGGCCAAGCTATTCTCTAACACCCTGTACATTATGGATAAAAAATAAATAAAAAGAAAAAATTCAATAAATGATCATGATCACATATTATGTAAAGATTAGATAGAATTAGTGGGCTACTGGAACTTTTTCAAAACGGCGGGCGATTACATTGAACTTATTAGCTACTCGGACGTGTTTCTGATCACTGATCAGTGATCAGTATTCATTTATTTCGAAAATTTATTTTTATCTTACGAATGTCAATCTATGAAAACCTCAATGCAAACTTATTTTACAGGTTACAGTTTTTACCACTATACTCGGATTTTTTTTTAAATCAATTGTCAAATTGTTTCAACGTTGGTAACTCCATTTAAAATTAGTCGTCCAGCAGGCTTCGTTCCTATGGCAATGTTGCAGGGTTCCAACATAATTTCAAAATTTTTGAAATTTTGAAGACCTAGTGCTCAAATAAAACTGCTCAAAAAAGTTAGGAAAACTACTATTTAAATTTATTCAAAGGTATCGTCTGCATTTTAAAGTTATAGTTGTTAAGATATAAAATTGGTACATTTCTAAACGACAAAATAAAAAGTTTCATAGAAAACACTGATATTATTTTTCATGCTGTTGGATTTTTGCGATTCTAGAGTGTCGGAGTGCTTTAACAAAATTGGTGATTTTGTAACGGGTGAAAATAAAATAATAAGTATATAATTTTAAATTGTTTACTTCGATGTGAAACCGAGCGATTTGAGTTCGCGCCCATTGCATTTAATCCTAAAAAAAATATTTACCGTTTTCAAAATTAGTTAAATCAAATTTAATTGCTAATTAAAATTTTACACTAATTGCACTGTAAATATCTTAAAGGAATATAAATTTTTCTCGCAGTTTTTAAATAATATGCAAGTAATACTTAATGACATGCAACTCACCCTCATCGGAAAAAATATATTTTTTAAACAACACTAAATACACTAATTAGCAATAAGTGCAATTAATGGGTTTTCTAAACGTTAAAACTTAAATATGCAATCCCCACTGTGCTCTTCACCTGTCTAATACAAACGCTTCTCCTTCACCGTTTAATCGCATCAAGCGAGCCTACTGTTTAATTTTTGTCTTCATTTTGATTCCCCTATTGTGGCACTTTGATGAAAGACATTTAAATTGAGTGCACTTTAAGTATGACAGTTCTTGCGTGAGCTGTCACTTCAGTAAAAGCATAATTAGATAAACTTAAAGAATAGGGAAGCGTCAACAGCTAAACAACAAATCCTACCCTTGTTTGAAGACAAATCAACACGAATATTACTTCACTCGAGAATAAAATACTACGTTTTGTTAATTATTTGCAAATATTATGCAAAACGCATACAAATTTAAATTTTCCAATCAAATACCCCCCGAGGGTGGGTTACAATCATTTAGAGAAACAATTTTACAAAATCGTCGGAGTATTGAAGTGCATGCAACGAAATGTATAAATCAATAGTTTAGAAAATAGCACGTAGGAGTGCTATTCGAATAATTAGAGCAATGCGACCCCTTTGGCGGACACTCCCAGATTTGTTGAATATTTGCTTCCTAGAATAACAACGTCCGTCCACCACAATTCATTCAGCTAATGGTGAATAATTTCGAGAATTATCCTCAGCCATCATCATGAAAAACCCTAATCATCATCCACCGAGATAATAATGTTAACACTCCCTAATAACAAAGCGCATCGATTGTCCTGTCCCATCACCGATCACCATAGCTCATCTCCATCAGGTGGCTTTTGATGATGGACTCCAAAGCGGCATTGTGTCGATGTGTTGTGTGTGGGCGTAAAACATATTCATTATCTCGTTTTATGGAAGTACTCAGTGGGCGCGTGACATGACAGTGATTAATTAGGTCGGCAGGACGCCACTAGACGGAATGTCTTTAGTAGCGATCTTTGCCCTTATACGGACTCATTCGATTTTAGATTCATGTCAGCCATCAAACGACCCATTCTCCTATTCAATTTCATTTTTGACATTAACTACCACAAATCCTTACCACCACTCAGACTCACAGAATTAATACCCGGACGATATTAATCTTTCGACAACTAAAGTTTTTCTACGATTGCCCAAGTGAAATATTTAATTGACAGACACCGTTGGTTAAAAATATTTTTTTAGCAATACCTGTTCTGTAAGTCATCATTCACTGACAGATATCTTTCATTGTAAGCGGCACTTTTTAGTCAGGTGCAAGTTTCCATTGTTACCCTGCAATAATATTTTACTTACAGTCCATGGTCTGTAAGTAAATATTACATATCAACGTATGCCATTCGTGTTCCATGAAAAATGATGCACAAGCAAACCTTGCAGCTTCTTCAATATCATCCATTTTTCTATTTTCACTTTAAATACCTTCAGAACAGTACTGAAGCGTTTATTTTGCAACAAATGTTGATTTAAAGTGAGGTTTTTTTGTTTTGTGTCCCTAACACGAAACAAACGTCACACAAATTTTTAATTTAACAACAATCTGACGTTTATTGATTTTTCATAAAAATACATTCAAAAAATGTTTTACTTTTTCTTATTTGTGCAGGTATTGCTAAAAATAGCTTACTAACCTCAAACTGTAAGTTCTTTTTTTGGTCTCGAACGCTTAAGAAACCTCGGTACCCTGGGTTTCCCAATATTGCATCCTCGACCAAAAAAATTGCACTTACAGTTAATACGTAATATACCATTTCCTATTATCTCAAAAACTTACAAACCGTTGTCAAGCATTTACATATTATTATTTAAGCCTTACAACATTCGACACTTCCAAGACGAGGTCTTGTAACGACTCAGTTTTTCCTCTATTTTATTCACCAGTTTTTTCAGTCAAGTGCGGTACATAAATTATTAAGATATTCATCAGAGTCCGTTGACGCTTTTAATTTCATCGAACGTGGGCGAAATTAACCGATTTTGCAATTAAAAAGAAAGGCATTCAATAAATTTGTGTCTGCTTGAGATTAATATAAATTTGTTGTAAATTTTTATGAGTCGATTCGTGAGTGTCAAGATAAATTGGCCATAAATAAAAAACTAGTTTGCGTAAAACTACAAGATTAACACTAAATAGTTTAATAAATTGCTTTTGTTGTCAACAAGGAAAATTAACGAGCTAATTTTTATGAATTACGGTCATTATGTAATGTGCTAACAATCACAGTTTTGAATTAACGGTTCAATGGGATGTACCAACACGTGAATGCAAGTGTCAACAAATTAAAGATAAATCTGTTTGAAGTAATGACCACTTTTTCACTTCCTCTCCAACAATGACAAACATTTATTTAGAGCAACATCATTAGGCAAGAGTCTCTAATCATCTAATCATCAAGTAAATTTAATAAAAATGTAAGAACAAAAAAATAATTTTTAAAAAAGCAATGGGTGGGCTTGATGGCGATTGAGATAAGGATTCATCTGATGGTAAAATATTTTTTGAAATAGAATCGTCATCTCTTGCGGAACTTTCTCGGAGAGCCATAAATACCAGCGTCAATGTTTGTGTAATATAAAATGTCATTGAATAATTCCATTGTCATTCAGGTGTGCTAGAAGAGCTCTTGTAAATTATAAGAATGATGCTTCTTGAACTATTAAACAACGATAAAATCTTGTTTTATCCTGACTAATGGAACTAATCGAACTCTTGCTGTGAAATAAGAGTTGAATAAATGAGCGTGTCTTTCATAATGCATTTTTTACATTTTGTAGATTACGATTTCTTTCATGACAAAATTAAAAATTCTGTTTAATAATAACATTTTCTCTTGCTTTTTTTCAGAACGAAAATTATTTTCCGTTCAAATACCACCGGCTATTTATCTTTGACTAATTAGTAGCTAATTAAGTGGCTACTCCTTAATTTCGACACAAAAATGCGACTTCTATGTTAGTTAATTGATAATTATGCTCCCAGGTGGTGGCCGTTTTACAAGGTCTCAGTAGTTGTGTCGAGAGTGAATTTTAGTTATTTAAATGGAATTAATCGAGGCGAAGAGATGATTCTGAGCGTGTCGTCAGTTTATCAGAATATATTGCGAAACTGGGAAGTGACTAAATGTAGTAATCAAAATAGATTGCTTCATTAAGCTAATAATTAAGTAAGAAAATATGCCAAAAAATGTGGAACTCTACCACAAATAAAACATCTCATCTGATAAGGAGGAACAAGTAGAGAATTTCCTTTTAAAACGCTTACATAATCTCGAGCTTTCAAGTTGGAAATTATCTGAACCGCTGAAGAGAAGTCCTTAAAACTGAAATAATGTTGATTCGAATTTCAGAGAGGTGCATTAATTGCTTGAAGAAATAATATTTCGGTACGGAAGCAGAATTCTAATTTATTTTATTTAATTTCTCATTAAGGTTTTTCCGCAACGTGTAATTTTAAAACAATATTATTTCAAACTTTTCTGTAATTTTTAAATGGCGCTAATCGCCTCGGGCCACGTGAACGTTTCCCATTTTACTCTACCTACTTTTTTTAACTTGTATTTCGATTTTGTCTCTCTCACACACACTCACATTTAAAATGTCTCTTCCATCATCATCAGATAGAGATTTATGAAGTTGCGACCGCATTGTGGCCAACAAATCGACAGAAACGCTTATAAAAGTTCGATTAATTTCTTTGTGGAAAGCTCTAAAGAATCCCCGGTTTTCTTCGCTTTTTACAACGAGAAAATCCACTCCAAATTAAGTATCTGTTGCTCAATATCAATATCAAATGTATCATACATTTGTCTTTTCATCTTTCTGCTAAACTTTGACTTTTACTTTGACTTCTTCCCCATTTGTTTCAATAATTTGAAAATATTGTTAACAGATTAAGTGCTGACAACCACTTTCCCCTACTAGCAATAAACTGCTTCTGACGAGATATTTATTAAAGGTCGATGGTGTTAATTGACGGGTACCATAGCACCAATATTTCTGAGGTTGTCCCATAATAAAAATCGATAAAGCGCGTAATGATAGCGTGTATGCACAACCGATTAAAAATTCGATACTGTAATTACATAGGTGAGGCATCGAGGCTAATCCAAGATTGACAGGATAACTGTAGATTTGTTACGGTAACCACAAGATCTTCTCAATAACGAAAAAAAAAACATTTTAATTAAACTATAACGCACGTTTCCTTTATAAATCACCATATTAACGATGGAAAACCACGCGGACCAATTTCCTTGAGAATTTCATTATCTCGCTCCTTCCCTGCACATTTTTTAGTTTTTCTCCCTTATACAGTAATTTATTTTATTTACAAACGTACATCTTCCTGTCTTACAAAAACCTACTCTTTCGAACACTCCAGCTTAAGACTTGGAATGATATGATCTAATTAAGAAGAAAAACTTTCCATCAGTTTTGTTAAAATTGTAAGAGTCAAGTGCGCAAGTAACGAGCTCTTTTTTCACTTGTGGTAAGTACTCTTTTGGATAATGAGCGGTTTTGCGATGTAGTTCGACAGCCACCGATTTTAATAAGCAGATGATATTGCTCATAACGAAATGTTAATGTTTGTGCACGCGGTGGATTAAAATCGATCATTCGGGTAAATCTCGTTCCGTGTTACTATCGATAATAATTAAAGCGGTTTGTAATTATTAGTTTACCACATCTATTACCCACCCTTGTTTCCACTTTTCACGTAAAATACTTTTTTCTGGAAGAAGTTGCGATTCATTTCTCATTAAATCCAGCATTTGTGTTTTGTTTGTACGGTGAAAACAATTCCCAACTCCTGGATCATATTTCTGATGTAAAATTTTACAAAAGAAATAAACGACTTCAAAGTTTGAAGCAAAAAATACATGTAAATAACCGGAAAGTTCCGACTTTTGTTGCAGCCTCATTTTTAAACTAAACTGCACGGAATACAGCAGGAAGGTAGAGAGTGAAAATTGATTGAAAATTCTAACCAATCACGTTTTTGTACATAGTCTACGTGAAAACTGTGATAAGTAACGAGAGACGAAGGTTTGTGAAGGCAATTCTCTACCGAACAAGTTTTTTAACTTGAATCCCTTAAAGTTTTATATTAGAATTTTATGCATGATTAAATTTTTAAAGTTTCAGTAAAGTCGAGACGAGTTCTCTGGATAAAACGGCAAATAATAACAAATTGACAACAAGCATTTTACTGTAGTATTTAAATTATTTACAAAGGGAAAGGAAAATATTATGAAACTTTTAAGTTGCGTTGGAGCAAGCGACCTATCATTTTCATACTGGAAAGTTTGAATTTATTATCACGGCGTTATTATTAAACGTAAACTTTCTTTTGATATTGTAATTTCATGTTTAAGATCCTTGCCAAGCACTTAGCTCATTCAGGAATCAAACTCATTTGAAGTAATTCAATAATTCCTTGAGGAACTGGAAATGAACTAAAAAGACTAAATCCGCTGAGGATCTTATTTAGAGACAATAACAAAAACCACAGAAAGGGTTAGTAAAGTACATTATTAACCCGTTAACTTGGAGTAAAATTTAACGACGTTAGGACAGCCTCCTTAACAGGTTCTAAATAAAACGACGAGTTGCAACGTTTCGTTTATATAAAAAACTTCATCAGGCTTTTAATTCGTTCAAATTCTTGGAAGTGATATTAGAAGATGGAAGTGACAATGACTTAATAACAACAACACATACACACCCGTTGACCCGTTAATACGTTAACTGCCAAAATATTTAAATTAATTTGTACAAAATGATTTAATTGGTTTACTATTTTTTTCGGTAGGTGTGCAATGTGCATGTATATTTTTTGAGAATTTTTTTCCTTATAGTAAATGCACATTAAATAATAATATGTACATTTTTTTATTACTAAAATAATACGAGCCGATAAAGTTTTCGTTTAACGAGCTGTTTGTTTAACCGTGCAAGTTGCGCAACAAGGACAAACGTCAAAGTTGCAAAAAAATGGTAATTATTGTGTGTCTGCAGATCTGTTCTCCTCAAAGATGGTTCTGTCTTCAATTTTTGTTAAATATTTTATGTGACTTTGTCAATTTTTCTTATTTTTCAATTTCCTTTTAACAATGTAATTTTCAATTTTCCAATTTTTTATCTCTTCCTTTTTAATGTAAACATACTAGACTGAAGATTGGTGGTTTCAAGGAAAAGCATGTCCCTATTATAATTGTTAACAGCTGTAATGAAAACTCTGTGAAAGTCAAAATTTCTCAACACTTCACTTTGAAAAATAAACCCATTTTTAGGTAATACAAACTTATGTTTTTTTTAATGGAACACTCTAAATTTAATTGCATTTTTAGTAGCTTTTAGTACTGATGATTTTGACCTAAGCTTGCATTGGTCGATTCTGCTTAGTTTTTTAAACAATTTGTTTCTGAGAAAACACGTTTAAAAAAAAATATTACACAAGAACTAGGAATCCTAGAAAAGTAGGATTTTCATTCAAACTTAAATCTGTATCAATTAAAAAAACTAAGAAGTTTATTAAAAGTGGAATAATATGAAAAGTTAAATGAATTTTTTTGTTTTTGCTTCTCAAAGATTATTAAATTGTCTATCTAAGAACATATACCGGGTGCTCAAAAACCGGCGCACCAACTCAATGGTATGTGGTAGAGAATTGTTTACATATAAAGGTAAAAATAGTAAAAAAATTCTTTGTATTAAAATTATTGATAAATAACAAATTTTAAATAAATGATATGTGGCAACGCTGTCTAACGGTCGTGATCGCAATAGAATTTGATCAACAATAAAAATAAAATAATTTTGAAACGGTGTTGTAGGAAATAATTCCCAGTGTTGGCACATCTACATTTTGTGATTTTTTTGATGAATTTTATTTTTTATTCAAAAAACTGCTATGAAGTCTGATAGTAAATTTAAAAATAATTATTTATCGTTTTGTTAGGGAACGATTACTTAGTGTGAAACATAAAAACATTAAAAAATAATGAAAACTGAAGAAGTTAACAAAATAAGTTTGTAGCTCCAGATTTTTTAAAATATGACTTTCGAAATTTCTCCCGTAATCTACACATGCTTCTCAATAACGTAGCTTCCACTGAGTTGGTGCGCTAGTTTTTGAGCACCATGTAGTTTCAAATGTTTCAAAGGTATTTCACTTTAAAAGTTAATTTCAACAACGATGTACATTGTTCATGAGCATTGTTGTTAACATAGTAAGGCATACTATACAATAGTTACTCCACCAAGGATCATTTGTTAGAGTTTATGCAAAGAGATTTAAGGATTTGCCAAAAATATTAAAAATTTAGTTATTTCACTGTTTCACTGTCTCACTATTTATTTCACAATAAATAACGAATAATGGCTTCAGGGTAACATTAAAGATATTATTAGCTAAAAATTTTATTTTTCGACTACTGGAACAGTAGTTAATAATTTGATTATTTTTTGAGTAATTAGAAAATACACTTATCTGTTAATATTTTTAGGAAAACAATGTATTTTAGATGCAGAAATAAAAAATACGGTTTTTTATTTAAAAATTTTAAGTTATTCAATTTGCAACAAACTTTTTCATGGTTTTTATCTTCTTGAATACAGTGAGATACAAAAAATTATATCTTTAAAGCTTGAACTTTCTTCTTTAAAGTGGTGAAAGTCCCACTTTTTGTTTTGCATAAAATAAAAATATTTTTTAGATAATAATAATAATAATAATAATAATAATAATAATAATAATAATAATAATAATAAATAGTCTTTATTATGGGCGAAGTTTAGCCGAAGCTACTCCAACTTAACCCAACAAAAAAATACAGGAAAATAAAATAATTATAATCATGTGTAAACAACAAAAAATGAATGCGACAAACAAAATGAAATCAAAACAGGAAATGAAAATGAAAATAAAAAGAGGAAAGTAAATATTCATAGTAAAAAGAAAAATAATTGATTTTTATTAATATTTCATACGATGTTTGTCTGCTTACTTAAAAAGAAATTTTTTTTAACTTCTTTGCGAAAACTGTTTATAGGAAGCGATTTCAAATTCGCATTTAAATTATTGTAAACAAAAACAAAAAGTATTAAATCTATATGAGGGTAACAGAATTTTGTGAACAAAAATTAATAAGAAGTATTTGAAAACGTTGTCTAACTTAAGCCAACCAAAACCAACTTCGCATAGTTTAGAAGAAATGTGACTATATTTTTTTAGCATAAACACGAACCTGCAACACGTATTTTGTATTTTTTAGAGTCTGTACTGTACTGCCTGTACTTTATCTATCTATCGGATGTTGGAAATATTATAGCAAATAAAAATAGTTATTCGCCTGTACTATACGAGATAAAGAAGAAACTTAGTAATTTATTTGTTAAATTTGCCTTAGGTCCACATGATGTGAATTTACAGCATTATTGCTTTAATTATTGTTTAATAGATTAGCAACAGAAGTAATATTTTAAATGTAAAGTGCTGTAAAACAATTTTCATGTTCATGCAGCACACAAAAAACCTAAATTCATTGTTTAAGTAATAATTACTTTTGTTACCAAATTACCGAAAAAGCGTTAAATTTTCAACTTGTCCTGTGAAAATCTTTATTTTTTATTGTAGCAACCTTGCTCTGAATTAGTTCCAATTTCTTTCTCCTCGTCTCCCCGTCCCGAAATCTCGTTAAATAAACGAAATTTGGCCCAAACGCCTCGAATATAATTATCCACTTGTCGATGTATAAACACGGTAAACTCTTATCGGTCCGATCTCGATCAATTTCCCAGACATCAGGACCGGACGCTCACAAAGGCTCAAGACTCAAGACGGGGCGCCACGTTCTGAGCGTGTCCTCGGGGAAAACAACCATACCTCCGCTGCTATAATTATGTATCCGAGCCGCGAACCTAACCATCTTATAACACCCCGTTTAAACAACGAGTAATTACCGTGGACGCGACTTAAGTGGCCTCCAGTCACGCACTCTTCACGCCCCAGAGTCTGGTTAGCATCTAAATACTGACACGTCTTATTATAAAACACCTTATCATTATAAGACACCGTGCGAATCCTCAAGAGCCACCTGCACCATCCCTAAATCACGATCCAGGAAAAAAACACCAAAACTGGTGAAAAATGACTTAAGGAGGTGTGTAATTTTAAATCGGTCTTAAGCGCGCAAAGTGCCACAAAACGAAAAACTGGTGAGGAAATCATGAAGTGGAATTATGGAAAATTGGCCTTAATAACGAGAAACGTAATCATACATTTAGGGCCAGTGTTTCGATAATGACTCGACTGTTTTTGTGTAATTATCAGCTACTGGTTTTGCATCAATTTTGCAGAAAACTCTTAATTGAAATACTCATCAGCATTAACTTGTTTTATCTTCAACGACCACTTCCATTCCTTCTTTTATATTTTTCCTTCTTCGACAAGTATTAAACCACCAAGCGCAGTTTTTCCGTTGAATTAAAACCGAAAATGTGTCGGTTATTCAGCAGTTTGATGAGCACGGATAATTGGTAAATATTTGGTAATTACTACACAATACATTCGTATAAATTGTAAATTGCAAACGTGGCATTTGGCGTCACTTTCCTCTTAAATAAATGGAACTTTGGGCAATAGTTTTCGCAACTACGACCACTGTAATAATAGTTTAAGATACTGCGGTAGAGTGTAACCATGCATAAGTAATAGAACATCTTGACCTTTTCAACCCATCCCTTAACTTTGTCACGGATCAAACTTGTCTCAGAGGATTACACAATGCGAATTTCGCATTCAACTTTATGGCGAATTGTAAAAAATACAACAGCAGAGTGGTGATATTTTGTTTTGTTTTGATTATTTATTTTAGTTGTTTGTTATTACCACACAAATTGCAAAAATGTGGGCCAACCACAATGGAAATTCATAAAATATTTTAAAAAGAGTCATTTGTGAGGCGATAACACATTTCAGCATCATTTATGCGAGATAATGAAATTCAATATCCTTATTTGCATTTAACTGTAAAAATGTTAATAATCTTGCAACTAATAAAGGTTTGTTGTTTTAAGTTCCCCGCGGTTTTAAATATTCAATCGTCGCTTTTGCATCATCGAGTAAATAAAGAAATCATCGAGAAAATCATTAAAAAAATATAACTTGATACACGGGACTAACAGTTTTACAAAAAGCGAATTAAAATCGAGATTGAATTTAATTTACTATTACTCGTATATTATTAGCTATGCTTTGTATTGATAAACGTCAAATTAATCACAATTAAAAATTTGCGGCCCTATTACCAAACGCAATTATTTAGCTTTATTTAATTTTGATTCTAGTTTCAATATTTTGACGGAAATACCTGTCTGTGTGTTTGCCTAACAAACAATCTAAAAATAATAATTTAAAAATAAATAGCTATGTATAAATAATTTTTGTAAATTTTAATTAATTTTTGTTTAAAATTGAAGATCTAGGTCTTTTTGGGTTAAACCGCGTTAATTTGGAAGTTAAGGTCGACGTTTCACCCGCTCTTGTAAGGGGCATCTTCAGGACAAAGGAGAAGAACGAAAATAAGAGAGAGAGAAAGGGAAAGGGAATGAGGCACAGTAACTCAACGTGTGAATAACGCCAGAGGTGAAACCAAATTCCAAAGTCCAAACCAAATTTGTTTAAAATTGTTTATTTTTACCATTTCATTGCTATTCAATTCAAATTTATGCCATATACCGAAAAAAAGTCGTAAATCAAAAAATCTGTTTACTTCAATTTTTACAAAAATCGAAAATTTTTACAGAATCGAAAATTGTCTGAATATTTACTGGGTGAGTCAATTATGGGTTATTTTTAAAAAAAATTTAAATGCAACCAACTTCTTTGGCTTTTTTTTTTCAAGAAATATTCTTTTGAACTGGACTTGAAGCAAACATCCTTAAGAAACTCCATATCAAACAAGAGGTACCTACTAAAATTAGCAATTTTGACAATTATTTAATAACGGGAGTGCTCAATTTTGTCCAAAGTAAAAAAGTCCAAAGAATTTTTCTCCAAAGTAAAATGAGCGTCCGTACTTTTGTTCACCGTAAAAATGTCCAAAACAGCCAAACGTAATTTTATCCAACGTAAAAACATCCAAAGTATTTTTGTCCAACGTAAAATAAGCATCTGTATTTTTGTCCACCGTAAAAGTATCTAAAGTTTCTAGTGTTCCTTTCCACATAATAACAAAATAACTAAGAGTACTGTTTTTTTTTATGTTTCAACATCTAAATAAAGTGTGTAAAATAAACTTTTAATTTTGTAAGTGTTTTTAGTAACACACTGTACTAGTATTTTCCAACCACAAGCATAAATGGACGATAATTTTGTTTTTCTAAAAAGTTATTGACGATATCTACTCCTCTGTCAATGCTGTCTGTTCCTAGATCGTAGGACGTTTTTACGTTGGACTAACAATCGGCCGCGATGCCACGATGCGAGCGTCCCTAAAGTCGAAATTGCTCAAGTCCGAAATTTTTGTTGCTTTTGAGGTTATGATTTTGACATCTGATAATTTTTAGGTTATTTTAAGAATTGCCTTCAAAAACAAAATGATTACGCTGAGAGTCTTATTTCGACACATTAATTATGTAGCAGTGAATAGGAATTGTCTAAATGTGTCACAAAATGTGCAGAGTTGCATTCGTCAAATGTCAGGCCTTTCTGTTTCCTTTCAGGAGAGATTCGGCAACGAACACTCACCTGCGGCCCTCACTTTTGTTCGAAACTACGCAAAAGGCAAAGACAGGAAGAAGGAAAAAGGTGACTTTTATTAATCAAACGGCTGAAATTTTTATATTTATACCAGTTTAGGTAAAGCCAAAGTGCAAGTTAACGAGAGCCAGTTATCCGAAGTAGTCAATGTGGAATCTCTGAAAACTCAAATGCAAAAAGCAGTTGATTTGTTGAAAGAAGACTACGTCAAGCACCTTTCAGTGAGAACAACTACAGGTACTACAAATCTATTATATTACACCCAGTTTTTATTGTTTTTTATTAATATTTTAGGTTCAATTGAAAGCATCCCCGTTGAGTTAGATGGAAAAACACATACGCTACAGGAACTCGCCCAAATCATCAGGAAAAACCCCAAAACTTTGGTCATAAATATGTCAGTCTTCCCTCAAGCTATCCCTGCCGCCTTGAAAGCAATCGAAAAATCTGGAATGAATTTGAATCCTCAACAAGACGGGACAACTCTTTTTATTCCCATACCTAAGTATTTTTTATTGGCAAGGTTTTTTATGCAGTGGTAATAAGGAAGATTGTAGAGTTACAACAGAACATCGGGAAAATTTGGCAAAAAGCGCTAAAACTATTTTTATTAAATGTCGCGATGGGATTAGAGACGTACAGAATAAACAAGTCAAGTCTTTAAAGAAAAAGGACAAAGTTTCGGAGGACATGGCCAGAAATTCGGAGCAACAAATCGTCGCAATTGCAGATGCTTACATTGCAGAAGCTGAGAAAATACTAGAAAGTAAACAGAAAGAATTAGTCGGGAAAAACTAATTGTTAAATTATTATACGGGGTGAGTCTGCGAAAAGTACCTTTCACTATATTTAAAAACTAACAGTCGCACCGAATTCAGCGTTCGATATTAAATAAGTAATGTTTTTCTCTATGTATGTGAATTTTTTTAGAATTTGTCTACCCTTATAACTACAATTAATTAATATCAATTTTACTTAATTATTTTTGGGGCTATCGACATTTTTTACGATTTTTTTACACAAAGCAACATTTAAGCATTGTTTGTTCTGATGACACAAGAAATAATTGTTTTTACAGCTACTTACTACATAGTAATTAACTGTGTAATTAATTAATTTTAGTTAAAAGGAGTTGTAGAAAAATTCTGAAAAAATTCACAGCCCTAGAGAAAAATATAAAGTATTTAATAGCAAACGCTGAATTCTGTGCGATGGTTTGTTTTTGAGATATAGTAAAAATACACTTTTAGTAGTCTCGCCCTATATACAGTAAAAGTGCTGTGAAAACGTAATGTCTTGGAATAGTAATTTCAATATGTAACTGACAAATTTCCAAATTTTTAAAGTCCTATTTTTCAAGGATTGTTTACATTTTAAAGTGTTAAGTGGTTTAGGTTGTTTAAAAGACTTTTTTTAAACAAAATTAAATTCAGCAAGGGCAACATTCTTAGGTTCATTGTAATAATCGAAAATCGATTATTTCTTTCTTGGACAAAGCCAAGCCGAACAATTAAAAAAGACGGATAATTGAAATGATTATTTTAGCTTTAAATTGAATACTAGTAATGAAAAGTGTATAAAATTTGCCAAGCCGAACAATTAAAAAAGACGGATAATTGAAATGATTATTTTATAATGTATAAAATTTGAAGTAAAATATTCTAAAGTGTTGTGTATTCGAATGTTGACGGTTTTATTGTTTGTCGTGTTTTTGTGGAAACAGATTTTTGTCCAAGTTTATTTAGGTATTGTTTTTATAGAAACTAGTTAATTTGGTCACAGATTTTTAACTCGATGATTTCTGGTTTTTGTGACATTGTTAGAACAATCTTTTCTGTTTCCTTTTGTGTCAACAAATTTCTCTAAATAGAGCAAGCTATGCGAGACATACGTCCAGGAAATTCTCACAGCACCTTTGATTTACTTACTTTGTACATTTAGGGTAAAAAAATATACGATTTAAAAATTACTTCGTTTATTGATTATTTAATAAAAGAATACATTTTAGTAATATTTAGTGATACCGTGCCGTGGCTGTCTCACTTAAGACAGCCACGGCACAACACCAATCCAATTTCTCAGAGGTAAAACGCAATTCTTTAACGAAAGCTGGAAAGGCCCCATTATCCTTATTCCGTATCCATTGCTACAGCTGGAACCGGATCCCTGGGGCCCTGGTCTTGGTCCCCCGCCTCATCTCTGAGAGGCCCAGCTGGGGGCTCTTGAGCCCCACCCCCTCTCCTCTCTTCACCCTGAATCATAGCCAAATAAGGCCCAGTTTCATCGTCGACCAAAATCTTGAAGCTTTGTCCCTTGCCAACATAACCGATGGAAACGTTCTTAATAGTTAAGTCAACTTCAGGGGGCAAAGTGTCTCTAAGAGCCCTCAAGCCGTGTTTAATCAGCTCTTCAAGCGAACACGAAGGCAATTCCTCCAAATGTTTCTCCAGGTAAGTCCTGGCGCTCTGCGAACGCGCCCCAATTGACATTGCCTTGCAGTCGTAGTAATTGGCAGAGGGGCAGGTCTGGTAAATGTGGGCCCCCTGATCGTCATAACCCGCTACAAGAAGCCCCACACCATAGGGCCTGCGGTCGTACCTTTGAGTGCACAACTGCATCTTGTTGCCCAGTTGGCTGATGAGGCGGTTTAGGGGCAAATGGGTGTCGTGCGAATACTTGTAGTTGAGGCATTCAGTCCGCATGTAACGGCTCAGGATTCTGGCGTCGGCCGTGAGGCCTGAGATGGTGATTCCGATGTGGTCGTCGATGTTGATGATTTTCTTCTGGTAGGCTGATAGTTCAGACGAAGCTCTTTTGAGGGCGATGAGAACGGCGTGAGTCTTGCTTTTGAGACCCACAGTGGCGGAGCCCAAATTTACGGCCTCCATGGCGTACTCCACCTGGTGGAGGCGGCCCTGAGGGCTCCAGACGGTCACGTCGCTGTCGTATTGGTTGCGAAACATTTTCACTACTGTTTTTTATTTAACTTTACCGGTTTTGTTTTTATAACCATGTAATGCTGCTGTGTCACTTGCAGATATTTTTGACAGAATAAGACAGACGTTTTGACAGTTTCGATGATAAAGGTCGCTGTAAAGAAAAGATCAGAAAACAAATAAAAAAATTAACGCGAGAAAAGCTACGGGTTATAATGAGTGTCTTATTTAATTATATTTACTATTATTTTGCAAATTCAAAAGTTGTAGAAGTTATAAGTATAGAAGATGGAACATTTTCTACTGATGGTTTAGCCGTGGGGTACCCACTCTCCACTCCATAGGTTTTTATATTTTTTCCCTCTTTGCATTCCTGTGGTCCTCGTCCGAAATCTATTTTGAAATTTTCGAATATTAATTAAAAGTTTACATTTTTAAAAATTTACAGGCTACTGTAATTTACTGTTTTACAAAAGCGCGCATAGACGGCACGTATAATTGTTCTTTGATGTCACTACTGTTACTAGATGTCACTACCTGTTATAAGACAGTGACATCTAAGTTTAGGATTACAAAGCTTAATTTTACAGTAACCTATAAAACCTGTTGTGTCATCTGTGTATATATTTTTAAAACAGTGCATTACAGTAACCTGTAACTTTTTTAGAACCATTTTAATCATGGCCTCCTTGATGTATGGAGACAACTTCGTTGTTCAGGCCTGGTGTATCGTTAAGTTCCACTGATTCTCCACTGGCGCTGCATTTAGCGGACTGACGTTTATTTGACAAATACCATTTCTGAGGTTTAAAGACTAGTGAATTTAAAAAATGTAAGTGTGCATACGTGAAATACGTTGGAACGTTGGGAATGTGACGATAACTCTAAAGTTATGCCTTGAATGAACGTTTGGGTAGTGTAACTCTTGCAGGAAATCATTTTACAATCGTTACGATTTATGACTGAGGGCATCACGTTGTGAATAACGTGTTCGTGAAGTTGATAATTAGAATGATGAAAGACCATTGGCCAACCGACGATGTGGCCAACTACTTATTATTATCATAGTAAACACCTAGTACAAAAGAGATTTATTATCTTATTATCTTAAACAGGTTTGATTTCAGCTTCAGGAGATATGCAAATTATTTCGGGGTGAATTTGTGGTTCGTCATCGTTTATAAGTATTTTAAGCATAACCTATGGCACTAGTACGCATACACACAGGTAGAGAAAACGCCCTTTCAAAGCACCTTTCATTTATTAAGCATACCCTATGGTTTTGCCAATAGTTTAGGTAGAATGCGTTACCAACCTGTGATTTTTTAGACATGACTTGAGTTTTCTGAAAGGTATTGTTACATGCATTGTACAACTTCAACTTCCCAACCAGCAGATATTTGCAATAACATTGTTTAGGTAAATCAAACGATTTTGCACTCACGTATTTTCAAAACCTGCTATTGTTAATTCAATTTTGGTAAAATGTACAAAGAAAGTCGTGTTTTTCAAATGAAATGCTTTAAAAATGCTCGATCCAGCGTTCCTCTGCTGCGTTACTCTCTGCTGGAGTGTCTCTGGACTGTCCGTTCCAAAGTCCCTACCTGGACCTCTGTCCAGTTTCGTGCACTGCTCATGGAGCACCAAACTCCCAAAAAAATCTACAACTTTATTAATTCTTTTGAGTTTTTGTGTTTAGAATTAATCATTAACATTGTGCCCTTTTTTTCATCCTCTTTTCCCTTTTCCGCTGATTGTACTTGACAAATTCAATTTTTTTCGGATTTAACCTCACAAATGATATTTGTCAGATTAAAGTCAGTGCGCTAAATAGGGCGCCATCTACGGTTTCAAATAAACCGCTGAAGCTTAACGATACGCCAGGCCTGGAGGCCATGATTTTAATAATCATTTTTGGAATAATTTAAAACCAAAATGTGTATCAGGAACGCAAAAAGGTCCTTAACTAAAATTAGTATATTATGATACGAGTTTTATAAGACGCATTTTGTCGCACGCAATAATTGGGGCACGACGAGCGCACCGAGGAGTGCCATAATGGAGTAAGTGTGACAAAATGCCTTATAAACGAGATATCATACACTATTTTTTCTACTTTGCACCTTTTTCAACAAAAAAATTCAATTTCGAAATTTAGGGAATTTTATGGCAGTTGACATCATTTGCGTGGATCATGAAATTAAATTAATAATGTGGATCGTCATTAGTTTATTCGTAAAATGTATTCTGAAAGTGTCCAAGACGTTTTGCAATGTATCTACCCCTCAACGAATACGGGCTTTTGTGGCAAATACGCGGAATTTGAAATTGGCCTAAGGAGAATGGAATCTCAAATTACTTACTTGCACTGGCTTTTGAAGTCACTACTCGAAAGGTGTTCGAAGGGACTACGTATCAGGGTTGGTACAAAAGCCTCTAAAGGTTCGAAATTGATTCATTTGATTAAATTATCACTTGAAACAGGTGCCGATTGACACTGACACTTCTCTCAGATAATTGTCAAAAAACTAGGTTGCCATCATTTTCTAACTAAATTACCCTGGTTTTTAGTGTAATTTTATAGCACTCCGTTGGATATTACGAAACCTAAATGGCGTATCGTAATGACCTCAGTACGAAACAAAAGTAGAAAATTAGTATATTATGATACGAGTTTTATAAGACGCATTTTGTCGCACGCACGGAATTGGGGCACGACGAGGGCAGCGAGGAGTGCCATAATGGAGTAAGTGCGACAAAGAACTTTTTGCGTTCCTGTGATCCTAATACACAGCAGATGTGAGTTTAAAATTTCTGGGCCTGGTTTATATTTGAATTGGTTTTTTGTCCAGAAATTCAAAGTTTTGGTCAAACCGTCGAACAACTGGGATGCCAAGGACCAAATTTTGCGGCACACTTGAATCCAGTGGAACAGTAGGGCGAAACAAGACGAGAGAGCAGTGGAGAATACACCCGTTCGGTGGAATGAAAGGAATGGAAAAAAAGAGGAATGAAAGAAAAGCAACTCAGAATCGAACGAGTACTTCGAGAACAGACCATGTGGAAAATGAGCAAAATCCAACGCAAAATGGGATTAAGCCTCCAAGTCCGGTTATAACAGTGAATAAGCCAAGATTCTTGGCTAGTTTGTAAACTAGCCGCTCTTTTAGTTGAAACCGCGTTTTCTATTAGAATAGCGCCAACGGTTTGGTTAGTTTATAATTTGTAAATTATAAACTAGCCAAGTTTACACTTTAGATAGTTGCCAGATATACTGTTATCACAGTTTTTTTTTGAATAAAATGTTAAAATTTGTTACTTTTTATTTTCCTTTATAATAAACTTTTACTAAGAATTTTCTGCAATCCTAAAATTCTTTAAAAAATTTGGGGTGAGCAGTAGTAACACAGAAATGCAAAAGATTATTTCGCTAAAAATTGTGCAAAATTTGAAAACATTATTAGTACCAGGATCACAGAAATGCAAAGAAGTAATGAGAAAAAATAGGGAACTCAAAATACAGATACATGTGTAGCTGGTTACATGCTAATTTGCCTAAAAATTTTCAATACCTCTTTGCGTTCCTACGACATCCATTTTTAAAATATTCCCAATTTTTTTATAGAATTAAAAATGTAGGCAATTTCAAATAATCTTTCGTGTTTCTGTGATCCTAGTCCTAATAGTATTTTCAAATTTTGCACAATTTTTAGCAGTTTTAAATCCGAAATAATTTTTTGCATTTCTCTGACCATATTGCTCACCACAAATTTTTTAAATTTTGGCCATTGCAGAGAATTCTTAGTAAAAGTCACACGACATAAAGGAAAATAAAAGGGAACAACACAGTTCAACATTTTATTTAAAAAAACCGTAATACAATAAATAACAATGAGTGACTACATAATATCTAGATATTATAGATATATGTTACAGCTAATGTGAAACTTGGCTAGTTTACAATTTACAAACTATCCAAAAATGTTGGCAATTTAGTTGAAAGACAAAATAGCAAAATTACAGATCTGCGGCATGGGCATCTACACATCTTTCACTAAACCTCCTATGACAAACATGCCTTATTTGTCTCTGGAATAACATACGGCCCCTTCCGATTTGGAAAAATCATGATCTTCGTCCTCGACAACGGATTTTAAACCCGTTATTATTGTACGTGTTTCGTATATTCAATATTATAACCGGACTTGGAGGCTTAGTCCCATTTTGCGTTGGATTTTGTTCATTTTCCACATACTCTGGTACTCTGTACTCGTTCGATTCTGAGTTGCTTTTTTCTCGTTGCTCTTCACCGAACCGGTGTATCCTCCAGTGCTCTCTCGTCTTGTTTTGCCTTAATGTTCCACTGTACTCAAGTGTGCCGCAAAATTGGGGCCTTGCAACCCCACTTGTTCGACGATTTGAGCAAAACTTCTGCACAAAAAAAAACAAAATATAAACCGGGCCCAAACGTTTTAACCATTCATTTTAGTGACTGTGTATATCCCAACCACTAGTACTATCCAGTACCATACAACCATTATGGGTTTTCAACAAATTCATCCTCTGGTATGGTAATTAAAGTCCAAACTTCCGTCAGCAACAATGGAAGTAACCAAACGTTTGACAAAATGTGCTCCAACACGAATTCAAAGTCGGATTTTATTCCTTCAGTACCATATAATGCGACACGTACAAACTCTTCAATGATGACCGAAATCAGGATAAAATTCCCAACTAAATAATAGTCCAGGAGTCGCACAATTCGAAAATTGGCCTCGAAAAGGACCCCACAACCTAAAACCAAGCCCACAAAACTCAAAACAAAGAAAAATTAAAAATCAAAATGTATATTAGGAACACGGGAACGCAAGAAGGTCTTTGAAACTAAAAACCTTTTGCCTTCCCATGATCTTAATACACATTTTGATTTTAAATTTTTGCACAATTGTTTATTAAAGGCATTGGCAACTTAAAAAACAACTTTGTCTTAAATAATAGTACTGAAAGCGCTCAGTACAGTAGTGAAAACCGTTTCTCTGTATCTGCTCTCTAACTCAAATTATTTCGATTTAAAGTTGGAATTATGACGACATAACCGCCTGTCGAGCATTTGGTCCAACATTAAAAATGGTTTTTGACTTTTAAGTGACACTGACAGAGTTTATCAAAACTTAACAAAATTCCTCAGATGCTTTTGTGAAGTTCAAGACAAAATTTAGAACAGAAATTTATCGGAAAAGTAGTTAATTTTTTATTTTGTGGAAGATGTGTGAAAAATGTTCAAATATCTGTGATGTTTTTAGTGATTGAGAGGGTTCTGTGATAAGAGGATTCTGTGATGAGAGGCGGTTGTGACGTCACGATTTCTTTGCTTTGAAGTGATTATCTCGCTTATTTTTCATCGTAGAAAATTTTGAAAAGAACCTAGTGGTATAGAACGAACGATATTTTCAATTTCCGTTAAAACATAAAACAGGTAAAATAAGTTGCCAATGCCTTTAAAATAATGCTTGAGCATTATTGAAAATTCACAGGTTATTGTAATTTACTGTTTAAAAAAATATATAATACATTTTATAGATTACTATAAATTTATACTTAAAAGACTCGACACCTAGATGTCACCGCCTACAGTTTATGCTGACATATAAGCGTCAAATATCGAAGTACAAATTTACAGAAATCTATAACATTTAGTCTGCCATCTATGCATATTTTTGTAAAACAGGAAATTACACTATCTGTAAATTTTTAAAAACCATTTTAAAAATTGGTAAGGCTCAAAACACACTCAAAATCATTCAAAATGTGTAACATCGTAATTTTCTTAAAAAAATCTACACTGTCATTGTATAAATGATTTTATGCACAGATATATCATAATCAGACCATTATGGTCACCTTTACCTAAAACATAAACGTCTCTTTATGGCTCTACGGTATGTTCAACGCCCAAGGGCAATAATAAAATATCAAATATGTTTCTTGTAGTACTCACAGTAGATTTTCTTCTAAATAAATTTGGATATTTCGCACACCAAGCCACAGATTCATGTTGTCTCAATGTTCAAGCCATTCCGTTAATTTGAACTTCGTTAGTCATCAAATTTTCTTCAACACATTTCGACTGACAGTTTCAGCAACTGAAACTTTGAGATTTGAATTAAAAACTCAATCTGTGCATAAAGTTTTTTATGTATGGCATAATATAGCCTTACACCCCTTTTCTAAAATAGGGCTTCAGGCCGAAAAAGCTTCTTTACACCCTTAATACATAATACATAAGTAAAATAAGTAAATAGTTAATTTTAATAATAATTAAAATTACCTCTTTTTGTACAAATCATCAATAGGAATTTTATTCCAAAGATTTTAACTGGTTGTATAGGCAACCAACTATACGAAGCTTTAAATACAATAATTTTTCAATAATTTAAAACAAAAATGTATTAGTTATTTCAAAAGTATGTAAACGCCAACGTCGCATTTTACCAAATTATTTTTTTAAATAAAGTTGATAAAAATGTAAAATAGTTATTGATGATTAGATCTCACATTGAAACTATTAATTACATTAGCTATTAAGTTTTTGAAGTGCATAAATAATTTATAAAAACTAATTTTGAGAGAAAATGCGACGTTGGCGTTTACATAGTTTTGAAACAGCTAATATATTAGGATCACAGGAATGCAAAAAATGTTTCCAATTTAGCTCCTTGCATTCCAGTAATACTGTCCTGATTCTCTTTTTTTTAGTTGTAAAATTATTTTTGCACAACCAACTATACAGGAAAGGGTTGCGGATTGCCTATATTTTAGATTAAAATTTTAGGAAAGTTTAAAACCAAAATGTGAATTAAGGTCATTGGGAGGCAAAAAGATTTTTACAGTATTTGTAATCCTGGTACGAAATCCCTTTTACTTTCGGTTCATTTTCATAAAAACCATTGTGGTGGAATTGACTAACCTGTTACCATGACAACTCAGATAAAAGTTAATGCCAAGAGTGCCCAATTTCCACCACGATGGTTTTTATGTAAGTGAACCGAATGTAAAATTTTGCAGTTTTTTGCTGTTTTTATCTTCAGCGCTTTAACGGTTTCGCGCTTGCAAAATTTTAAACCAAAATGTATACTAGAGTCACAAGAATGTAAAAAGGTCTTTACGATTTTTTACTTCTTTGCATTCTTGTAAGCTTGCTCCAAAATGCAATTAACATTTTTTTTTACTTTGGTTTCGTACTGAAGCCATTACGATACGCCATTTTCTATGCCATTTGCGTATCGTAATATCCACCGGAGTGCTATAATAATTACACTAAAAACCAGGGTAGTTTAGTTGGATGATGGCAACCTAGTTTTTTGACAAATATCTGAGATAACTGTCAGTGTCATTCGGCACCTGTTTCAAGTGATGATTTAATCAAATGAATCAAATTCAAACCTTTAGAAGCTTTTGTACCATCCCTGATATGTAATCCCTTCGAAGACCTTTCGAGTAATAACAAACATAACTTCAAAAGCCAGTGTAAGTAAGTAATTTAAGATCCCATTCTCCTTAGGCCAATTTTCAAATTCCGCGTATTTGCCAGAAAAGCCCGTGTTCGTTCAGAGTTACATTGCAAAACGTCTTGGACACTTTCAGCATACATTTTTCGAATAAACTAATGACGATTCAAATTATTAATCTAATTTCATGACCCACGCAAATGCTGTCAACTGCCACAAAATTCCCTAAATTTCTAAATTGAATTTTTTTGTTAAAAAAGGTGCAAAGTAGAAAAAATACTATATGATATCTCGTTTAAATGGCATTTTGTCGCACTTACTCCAATTCCGTGCATGCGACAAATTGCGTCTTATAATACTCGTATCATTCAATATACTATTGCAATTTTTGGAAGATATTTTTAGGCAACCAGCTAGACAGGGAAAAGTATTGTAGATTGCCTGCTCTTAAGTTTGAAATTTAGGAAAATTTTATAATTTAAAACCAAAATGTGTATTAAAGGCATTGGCAACTTATTTTACCTATTTTATGTTTTAACCAAAATTGAAAATCTGGTTTATTTTATGTCGGTAGGTCCTTTTCAAAATTTTCTGCGATGAAAAATAAGCGAGATAATCACTTCGAAAAGAAGAAATCCTGACGTCACAACCGCCTCTCATCACAGAATCCTCTTATCATTGAACCTTCTCAATCACTAGAAACTTGACAGATATTTGAACATTTTCCACACATCTTCCACAAAATAAAAATTAACTACTTTCTCAACTTTTTTCTGTTCTAAATTTTGTCTTGAACTTCGCGAAAACGTCTGAGAAATTTTGTCAAGTTTATCAAACCTCTGTCACTTAAAAGTCAAAAACTATTTGATCTTAAAATTGGACCAAATGCTCAAAAGGCGGTTAGGACGTCATAATTCCAACTTTAAATCGAAATAACTTGAGTTAGAGTACAGATACAGAGAAAAGGTTTTCACTACTGTAATAAGCGTTTTCAGCGTTTTTATTTAAGATAAAATTGTTTTTTAAGTTGCCAATGCCTTTAACATCACATGAACGCAAGAAGATCTTTATAATTTTTTATCTGTGCGTTTATCTTTAATTTCTCTGCGTTCCTGTAATCCTAAAAGAAAAATCTAAAAAAAGAATAAGACACTACGATTTTTCTACAAGACAAACCCCCGGTTTGTAAGTCGGTTTATCGGTAGTTATCGGTTCTATTGTTGCTGAAGTATGGATGATCTTATTTGTGTTTCTGTGGAAATTATGGAACCGATAAAATTTATCTAACAATAACTTGTTCTAGAAACTGTAGGTAAAACTTTTCAGCATTTTTTTTTTAATATTCACAAAGCATCGTTTATGTCACCTTGTACCTGTAGGTACAATAAATATCTATAAAAGGTTCCAGTTCCAAATTTAAATGTTACTTTTAGTGTCGCTTTTAAAATGGTTGAATTTTATTTCTAGTAGGTACATAATAGTATTATATTATAAGTGATAGAAATGCATCATTATATGCGAGTGAGAATTTTGACCCACGAGTGCGCTTGCGCTCGAGTGGG
This sequence comes from Tribolium freemani, assembly GCA_939628115.1. Lineage (NCBI taxonomy): Eukaryota > Metazoa > Arthropoda > Insecta > Coleoptera > Tenebrionidae > Tribolium > Tribolium freemani. Next base: position 7,321,735 of record OW626785.1, on the reverse strand, counting down.
ACACTTCTCACGAGCTTTATAATGGCATTTCGATCACGTGTGATATACGACATTCTATCTTATCTTATCTTATTTCATCTTATACCATTGTTTTCGGTGAGAGAAATAAAATTTCTCTCACAAGAGAGATAAAGACGTCAGATTTAGCTTTATCTCTCTTCTGAGAGAAATTTGATTTCTCTCACCGAAAACAATGGTATAATGTATCTAAAAAACTGCACCTGTAAGATAAAAAAATTCCAAACTCATCAAAAAGCCAGGCACTACTATCTGACATTGAATGGAATAATGCAAAAACACTTTAAATGAATGAAAGCGAGTAAAAAGACAAGTTACGGAAAAAATCCAAATAAACAATACTCTTTCTACTTACAATGACAGAAATTGTTCACAAAGTTTGCCCTGATTTCTAATATGCGTCTGTGCCCTTCGACGCCGTGCAACCCTTGTTCTGAAAAATCTGAAACTGACGAGTTAACTGATGTATACTTATTGTGACGGACGGATTTTCTTCTACAGCCTCTAGAAGCCTTTATTCACATTCCCGCAAAGTACAAAACAAGTCGTGCCGGACATTTTTCGTGGTACAAATGTGTGAACCCTTCAAGCAACACCATTTGCATTTCCGAAACACAGGATCATATCCATAATTTAATAACTAACAACAAACTAATCTAATCAATAAGTTTTTATTTCTCGATTCTTTTAAATGTAGTTACTAGTGGCGTACTCATCTTTTGTACTTAAACTCATGTGGACATACCACCCAAAACGGAATGCACATGGTTTTTACAAATTTAATGGTCTGAAGATACTCCAGTTCACAGTGTATGAAGGAATTCGCACTTACCCGTATAAGTAATTAAAATGGTGTTTTTTTTTAATAAAATATGCATGTTTTGTGTAAACTTTTCGTTTTGTTGACCGTATTAAACAAACGAAGAAAATTATTATTGTTTTTAGAACATTATCTATTGTCAATATAGATGTGGACATAAAAATTGGGACAAACATTACGATTTTAAAAGTCAAATTTGTAGTAATAATAAGTAGCAATTCTTGTTCGTACTGCAATCGCAAAAGCATTTCCCTAAGAAATTGACCAACGGCAAAGCTTTAATACGCTTTGCGGTTTTTTAAAATACCAAAGAAAATGACAAAAGTCATTTAGTTTTCAAGGACCGCAACTGTACGTAGGTTATTCAAAAAAAAACTTCACAACTTAATGCTTATTTTAATAGTATATTACGTACCGTAAACTGTAAGTGCAATTTTTTTGGTCGAGAATGCAATGTTGGGAAACCGAGGGTAACGAGGTTTCCTAAGCGTTCGAGACCAAAAAAAGGACTTACAGTTTGAAGTTAGTGAGCTATTTTTAGCAATACCTGCACGAATAAGAAAAAGTAAAACATTTTCTGAATGAATTTTTATTAAAAATCAATAAACGTCAGATTATTGTCAAATTAAAATGTGTGGCGTGTGTTTCGTGTTAAGGATACAAAACAAAAAAAAACATCACTTTAAATCAGCATTTGTTGCAAAATCAACGCTTCAATACTGTTCTGAAGGTATTTCAAGTGAAAATAGAAAAATGGATGATATTAAAGAGGCTGTAAGTTTTGCTTGTGCATCATTTTTCATGGAACACGAATGGCATACGTTGGTATGTAATATTTACTTACAGACCACGGGCTGTAAGTAAAATATTATTGCAGGGTAACCACGGAAACTTGCACCTGACTAAAAAGTGCCGCTTACAATGAAAGATATTTGTCAGTGAATGATGACTTACAAAACAGGTATTGCTAAAATTATATTTTTTGCATAGTGTTCATGAAAGTTGAACTTTCTTCACGAAAAATAGTTTAGAAAGTGATACTTTTTTAAACGATTTTACTAAACAACCATTATTACTATAATATATTCTAATATATAATTTATATTATATTTGCGTATCGTTAACGCGATTTTTGTGGGACCAGTGCATCAATTGCAGCATTAGCCAATTTCTTAACGTTGTCAGGAATATATAAACCACTATTAATTGCATTTTCTTCAAAATTATTCATTTTTATCGATTTCGACACTTAACGTTGAAAACGAAAAACAAAACTAATGTTTATAAACAAAGTTTTGTTTCCATAGAGTTCATTACAAAGAGCTTGCGATGCATTACAATTTATTTTGTCAAGTTGATATTTTTTGCCTCAATTCAGTCTTTAGATTATCAATATATCACTATGCAAAAAAAATTATGTGTACAACACGTTTTCAAAGCATGTTTTTTTCACTCATTTGCTTGATTAACTCGGGCTCCGCCCTCTTTAATCAAACTGCAAAATTCGTGAAAAAAAGTATTGCTTTCAAAACTAGTTGTACAAATAACTATTTTTTCTATAGCAGACGTTAAACTATTTTTTTATCAACTCTTATGAGTAGATAAAATAACACTTTAACCGTAAAGATAGATAAAATGTTTTAAGTTTATTTTATTCAATTAAATTTACAAATTCCAACATATTAATTTAAAGAATTAACAATAACTTTTTTCTCTTAAACTTAAACTTAAAAAACACGTTTTCTCTTATAGGTATAATTAATGTTGTTGCTTATTGAATAGATACGAGTAGAGGTAGTACGCCTTTATTCTACAGCTGGTTACTATGGTACAATGGCGAGCAAAAAATTTCGAACATTGTTGACATTTCACTGACATAATCGTGTGTAATTCCCTATCCTTTTTGCCAATGAAATGACAAAAGTGTCCGAAATTTTTTGCTCGCCATTGTAGATTTAATTCTAGTTATTTTTTATCTTAGTCGATAGAATAAAATGGCCATTTGGTGATTTTTTTATTCTATTTGTGAAAAAATTTAACAAAAATCTCTTAATACACCTATAAGAGAAAACGTTGTATTATACACGTAAAGAAAAGTTGGCATTATCTGCTCGTGATTTCTTTCTGAAACACATGACTCACAGATAATAAACAACTTTTCTTTACTTGTATAATAAACTAAATAAACTACTAGTACTGCGTAACTTGATCACTCTTGAACACCTCTTGAACTTAAACTTGAACAAAGTCACTCGTAGAAGTCGTAGATAAACAATTCCTTTATCGTCTAATAATCGATATCTTACTATCTCTACCTACCTTTAAGAACTTCAAATTTTTTAAGTTTTTAAGTTTTGTTTAAATAAGCTTTTAAAACTTAAAAGTAGTGCAGGACAAATTTTCCCAATTTTCGAAAATAGTAGAAATTACTTTACATCGGACATTATTTAAGAAAATTTTATTTTTTTCGTCAATTGCAAACAGTTGATAGTAAAGCCCCTTCTTTCTCCTTTTTTTTTCTTTAAATTTTTAACTAAAGAAAGCCAATGTTTTACGAACATTTTTAAACACAAAACACAAGTCTCTTCTAACAGAAGAATTTTAATCAGTAATCTTTATTTAACAAAAACGAGAAGCCTTGCGTTCAAAAATTGTAAATTTTTACAGATAACTGAAAGGTATTGATGTTACTATGCAAGGATACATTCGTAAAATTTTTAGCGCACTCTTGACCACGTTTCTATTAGACATTTTTACTGATTAAGCGATTCAACAAAGAGCTTTATTAAACTTTATGATGTTTTCTTTTTTGTATAGTGTTTATATTGTTATTGTGCCTCAAAAATCAGTTAAATAAAATGATCTCAGTTCTAACTATCCAACCGTGCGTTTTCCTAAATCTTTACCCGAATAAGCCTTTGTGCTCTAAGTGTATAAATCCGACTCCCTAAAGCCAAACGAATAACCGAAGCTCCGTTTCTTCAATAACGGGCAAACATGACTGAATATCCGCATCAGAAAGCGAGCCAAAAAGAGCAAAAAGTCGACGCCAGCATATGGGAAAAAATGTTATCTCAGCAGTTCGCGTGCTGATGGCCCTATTTGAGTCGTCGTGTCGTACTGATCGAGCGGCGGCGTCGGCGTCGTCAAAGGCGGGGCGTCGCGACGCCCGATCCGGGCTCCGCCCCAACGAAGGGATGGCCGGAGTCCCGGAAAACGTCGCTAGAGGGCCAGGCAATGCATGTGTAAGCTCGTGGCAAAGTACATGGCGGACCACTCATTCGATTGTTAAATACTTGATTAGCTCTAAATAAACATTTAGTTTGTGTTCACTTCTGATCGATTGCTTGGAACTTCCGGTTTGACAGTTTTGCCTAAATAATGGGTAAAGTTCTATGTGATGTTGGCTTTTTTCGTTGTGTAGACGCTTTGCAAAACGTGGAGCTTTTTCATTTTTGTCGATCAGTTTTACCACACAAATTTAAATTTTATTAATTTTTATTTAAATTATTCCCTGCTTGTGCCTTTATTATCTAAAATAAAATTATAGCACCTTTAGTAAGCAAATTTGGAAATTAATTAGTTAACATTTAAATAGTTGTAAAAACACAGGAAGGAAGAAAGTTGTAAAGTTTAAAGTGTGTCAAACAAAGAGATAGCTTCCAGGTGTTCTTGCTGGTCTATTTCTGATGTCATGGGGTCACGCATATGAACTAGTGTGGTGACAGGTCTATTAAAATTTTTCTGTTTTTGGGGTAATTAAAAAATCAACGCGTTGTCAAATACTTGACTTCTGTGTACTCAGACGTGTGAGAGGTGATGACAGTTGCGACAAGCTATTATATTATTAGAAGGAAGAATGAAATGTTTACGGAATTTTAAATAAATTTATTGACATCTCTAGTTATTAACACCTCGGTTTAATTAGTTTTCAAGTGATAAATGGAGTTGTGTTTTTTAGTTTAAACGTTTTATAATTACAGAAAATCTTGAAAATCTACACCACTCAAATATGTAAAATTCTTGACACTACCTATACAAAAAAACACATTTGATTTTCTCATTTTTGGAAGTTCTTCACAATTTTTTTTTTAATTTATTTAAATTGGCATAATGGATGACTGTGGAATTTAAGTTTTTGTTGGTAGTGCTAAGTTCATAGGGTTTATTTATAAAATGTCATTAATTGTTGAAAAAACTGCCGTTTTTTTTTGAAGCTAAAAACTACGGGCGGACAAAAATTTATAATTTATGATATAATCTTAATTTATCTATCTTCTCTTATCTACTAATAATAATAGTTAACTAAAAGCATTGCAGTTTTTTTAAAGACGTACAATTAAAGAAGACTAATTCAATTTTTCAGACTGTATCAATTTTTTTTTTATATATTTGTCATGGCATTGCTCACATCCTCCTCCGCTTAAAAGAATAGACGTCATTGAAAAAAGAGTAGATCTAGAAAAAATAAGAATGGAATTATAAATAAAAGATAACATCAAATAAATTATAAAAAAAATGAAACAATTTCGCCTAATTTACTGTGTTTACATTCAAACCAAAATGAATCTAACTAAATAGCAGATTAAAGTGGACCCGGATTTGTGAAAATAATCTGTCCAAAATATAGCTCAGACCAAGATTTTTTTCACTAACATATTCTATCTTGCTTTTTTTAAGTTGTTAAATACTAAGCAATATTAATTATTGTTACCATGGTTGTACATTTGTACATAACAATATCTATATCAAGAATAAAACTGTACTAACTCCAAATTTTTTGAATATTGGGTTTTCACAGATTTATGTAATTTTTCCCAGTTTTCTGATAAAAAGCAGTATAAATCCTATCTTTGATACTTACGAAAATACGCAATTTTAAATGATATTAACACCCATCTCGTTTTGATAAAAAAATGTTTTAAGATTTTCAATTATTCGATTTATTTCGTATTTGTGGTTTTGGACTTAGTAAACTTTTATTTTCGGGTACAGATATGTAAGTATAAATATTCAAAATACAATTACAGCATTTTCAAATTCTTATCAATAAGGTAGGTACGATTCTTAAATGATGAATGAATCTGTGTAAAACAATGGTTTATTCTTGGATTATTATGTATTTTTTGTTGATTTTTGGTTTAAATGTAAATACCTCAAGAACAATACATTTTCGTGAAAATGAACAAGAATCCTCATTTCTTCTAATCTAAATTGTATCCGCAATAATTTAACCAAATAGTCTACAGATGTCGTTATCAACCACCGACAATTTATATAACTTTGATTTTGACAATACTTTCATTTATGTTGAATAAAAAAGTCTTTTAGTTATCTTGCCAAGTTTTATATCAGATAAAGAATAACAATGATATACCTAAGTATGCCACAAAAAACTTTTCCATATCCATTTCTGGAAATCCAAATTTTTATTTATTTATTAAAACAATGTAGGAATACCTACTTATAATTGTGGAGAAGTAAAAAAAAAGTTATCCGTAGTATCGTAAGCACACAGTAATTTCTAAATCTTAATCAACATACTTTTGTGTACCTATATGTGGTTAGAAAGGTTACATCTGCAACATGAAGTAAGGATTCACTAGTTAAGTACATCGGTACTTTATTTTATTATTTTGTCTAATAAATATTTCAACAAAACCTACTACATTTTTTTAAGACAACGTTTGCACCTATTCAAGGTAACATTTAAATTCTGGTAATAATAAAATTTGCATAGATAAAATAGTGGCATGATGGTTATGAAAGCAAATGCCTAGACCCACCTGCAATTTTAAATTTTATATAAAAAACAATCTTCTTCTTTAATTGCCTACTAGAACTAGGTTAACTAAGTAGAACGTACTTATCTAAATTCCATTTATATAATTAATCAAAAATGTGATTTCTGTATTTATAGAACAAATTACAAAACTACAAAAGTAGATTAGAACAAAATATTTAAGTACAGTTTATTATTGATATTTTTTATCAATTGCGTTTAATAAAAGCAACTGTTGAATTATAATTTGTGGCACTAAGTGATTTCGAATTATATTAAAATCATATTTCTTTGAGTAACAGCGTTCTTTAAAATATAACAAAGATCCGCCTGTTTACCAATTTTGCAAGAATATAGTGAAAGTTGACCAGATCACCTGTAAGCCATCCGAATTATTTACGCCCCGCAATAATAACAGTCCTGTCTGCTATATGAATCAATTAATCACGCTTCAGTTAAGCTCAATAATCCCCCTACGATCCGATTATTCGGCTCTTTGCCTATTAGCTCCCTCGCCCTCTACGTCCTGCATACTGCACTGTCTAATTGATAAAATATTCCAGCAATGTTTACACGCACACGCACAATTTTCGCCCAAAAAAAACCAACCCGAAATCGTGCTCTGCAATGAAAAAACCTAAAATTTTAAGATTGACTTTCTGACCATCTGACTAGAAATTAAACTCACGACCTGACACCGAGGGTGCGCTAAACACTAATAAGCATGACGTTGCATGAAATCGCGATTTAAAGAGTTAAATAGGCAACAAAGGATTTATGTTCCGGATTAACACCCTCAAATTTGCTAAATGTATTCCAGAGACCGAGTTTAAAGCTGGAGATTGATGAAGTTTTACCGCAGGTGGCAGATTTGTACACAATTAGATGAATATAGTTTTGGCATTGCTGAAATGAAGGTTTTGGGGTAATTGATTTTCGATTTTTTAGCAGCGGGATTAGGTCCGTTGTGCGGCATGTGTTGCAGACCCATTAACGATCGATTCCTTCTAAGGATAATGGACGTCTCATATCACGAACATTGTGTGCAGTGTTGTGCTTGTGGGGACCGCCTACATCACACATGTTTCGTCAAAGACTCCAAACTCTACTGTAGACTCGATTATGATAGGTAAGTTTGGAGTAATCGCCACAGATCAGCATCATGTGGCGTCATTTAATTATCCTGGAAGCAGTTAGTGCAACAATGCAGGAAAAAGGACGAACCATAATAAAATCATTGCTCCAGGTTTAAGAAGGTTTCTAAAGCTGTATAGAACTTGGACTCCAAAATGAGATTGATTTAGTCAAAATCAATTAGTGAAAACACCACCGTGTAAAAATTTTAATGGGCTGTAATTTTGTTCATCAATCATCACACTCAACTAAATTTAAAATATTTTATCTCTGGGTTTTTGAGTAATGATAATGATGTTATCGACAAGTTTTAAATAAAAACTCTTAAGGCCGGTATACAGAACGTTTTAATCGCGTTTAAAATTTAATTCGCGATTAACTTGACATTTAAATGGCAACTTAATTCGTTTTAGTTTAATTCTAAATTAAATTTTAATTTCACTTTCTGTAAACCGACTCTTAGAGCCGGTTTAGAGAACATTTTAATTGTAATCAAATTTTAATTCGAGATTAAATTGACATTTGTCAATGCATTTTAAATGGCAACATAATTCGAACAGTTTAATTCGGAATTAAAGTTTAATTTCGCCTTCTGTAATCCTACCCTTAATTTTTTTTAGTTACTTCGATAGATTTTTTAATTGTCAAAAATTTTACGTGGCAACATAACTTTTAAGGTTGAACTATACTGAGAACATTTATTTTTATGAAAAGTAACAAACAAAATGGTTTCTTTACAAGTGGGTGTTGTTCCTAAGTTGAAGCATTCCCTTACAGGTTAGTTTGTGCTTCATTTTAAATATTTGTAACCGAGTTTAAGCAGCTTAAAAACTTGATTGATTTATTTTTCTATAAAAAATTCAAAGTTCAAATCGCATGAAAAAATATCGTAACTTTCTGAGATGAAAAAAACCTTATTTTTTGTCATTTTATTTTTATTAAAAAAGGGTACGTAATTTTTTGATAAAGTTTATTAAGGGTTTTGTATATGACTTATTTATAATACTGTATTTTTTTCGAGCCATTTGAACTTTAGGTTTTTTCATAAAAACATTAAAATTATTCAGCTGTTTTACTCGTTAAAACTTGGTTACAATTATTTAAAACGAGATAAAAACTAGTCTGTGAGGAATTGATTTAACATAAGAACAACCTCCAATTGTACAAAACGGTTTTATTTATTATTTTTCTTAAAAACTGAGTTTCAAATTTGTATATTCGCACGGCCGCTTGCCCAGTATAGTTTTACCTTAATACTAATAAACCAATTTTTTTTCGACAAAAAATGATGAAAATTTCAAGTATTTTTTCTTCAATTTAAATTAAAGAGAAAACGGTTGTACGTCCTTCTGTTGAGGGTAGATTAAAGAAATTTTTCTTATGGCATTTCAATGTAAAATACTGCGGGTATAACAAAGTCATTTAAAAAAAATCAACATCAAAATGACCAAAACAAAATTCAAAAAAATCTAATACTAATCAAATTATGACCACCTAAATGAACATTTTTCGGACGAAAATATTTGAAAATATTCAAAAAAACAGCAAGACTTCATAATGAAAAAACTCTTCGGTTTATTTTTTGAGTTTGGTATTTTTAGTTTTTTTTGTTATCAAAAATAAGTTTCATATCGCCTTAATTCTGATGCGTTGCAAACTCAACATTTTTCCAATGATTTCTTAAATGATAGATGGTAAAAGATGATAAGAATAAGTCGGATAATGAGTAATGAGACAGGGGGACGAAGTTTTTAAATAATGACGACATTTTTGTTTACTCTTTTTATAGTGGATACTACTCTTTTATCTTTCTGATGGTAATATAAGTATAAAAAAATTAAAAGTTAAAAATGTTATTTATAATTTTATACAATAAACTTTATCCGCAAACGTCACAAAACTGGCAACATTTGTGACAAAATGGCTCAGGTAAAAGATCTAGTTCTCAGACCACTTTTTTCGGACATGTGGTAAATCATTTTTATTTGATAAAGCGATTTTTACTTTTGTCTGTCATCATGACTTACCATTGTTTTCACTTTCTTGTGTCTTTTGCTGCTTCGCTCAAGAGGTGATGATTCCCTCATTGTGAAACGGGGAGTCACTGCACTAGTTAAATTAAAAAATACTCAACACATTCGAAAATCTCAACACAAAAATCCGAGACTGACGTTTGCTTATAAACATTGTTATGGTAATGATTCACGTGCAAAGCTTCCTGATTATTTTATTCATTTACCTTTAAATTGGTGTTGCTCAAAATTGCTCTTTACTTTTCACCAATACGTTTGCGGATAAAATAGTATATTTTATTCGGAGTAAATGTGAGTTTATGTGGCTCAGCTGAATTATTTGCCTCATTGCATTTGGCAAAATAAACATTCAGCTTCCCCACATAAACTATCACATTTACCCCTTATAAAATAATCTACTATTATCTTTCGGTTTTTGCTTTATTTTATGAGAGGTAAGTGTTTTCATCCCAATTTCTTAAAAAAATGTAACAGTTGCAACAACAAAACATAAAGCCTTTTGTGTGTAATTATAAACAATTTTCTTTATTATTTTTTATGTATTGATGTGTACTAATATGAGATTGAAAATAAATTCAATTAGAGCAACCACATTTTAGCCCTTTATTTATGGCCGCACTTTTGAAGTTATGTTGTCTTATGTTGGTTTTACACAGCATATGATGTGGCTAAAGTTACACTTCACTTTCAAGGCTTGCTCTAATTTAGTATATTTTCGATCTCATGTTATAATAAGAATGTGTAAACAAAAATGTTGGTTGTCATTTAGAAAAATTAAAAATAACGTCATTACTGTAGCATTAAAAAAAATAATCGATCTGCTCCAGGATTTTTTCGAAAAATGACCTACACAAAGTATGACCTTTGGTTCAGTCTGTTCTTATCACGTCTCAATTTCCTTTTAATTTAGTTTTAAATAGAGCAGAATATTTAAAAGATTTAAAAAATGTTAGTACGAAAATTGTTCGTAAATGGTCTTCTTGACTAGACAGGAAAAGTTTGTCCACTGATACGAGTCTATTCATTGGCTAGTGCATGGGCCATTGCATGGCACTTCTAAAATTTTATTTAAATGGGGAATTATTAAATATTAGAAAAATACAAATGGCTAACAAGGTACAAAATGTTAAATCAAGTTGTGATCGCGTATTTATTCAAGAATTTTGCCACAACCAAATAGTTCCAGTTTTAATAAGATTATTTCATAATTTTGCCACTCACTGTGTAATCAACACCAAAAGGGTTTCTGTTAATTTCTTTATTTCCAAAATGAGCAGTAAACTTCATTTTCCGTAATACTTGTTAGAAACGGTCTATTAAGCGTACCTCCGTTAATAAGATTCCGATATATCTCAATGAAGGTCTCCCTTTATGCATTTCTAAGCGACGTCGGTGAATTTTCTCCCCTGCATATATGTGACACGGGATTAGAACTATCGTGGAAGAACGGCAGGCAGCATATTGCCAACCTCCCCCGATGCAATATGTTCCCGAACCGTCGCGTGTCATGGTTTATATTATTTGAGCCCCTGGAGGAACTCTTTCATACATCGGCGAATAGAGAACAAAGCTTTCACATTCCTTTATTTACAACAATAACACAAGATATTGTTCCCATATATGAGTTTTCACAAAACATCGACGTTTTTACAAAATTAACAATGTCCGCTATATCCGACTCGATTTTTATTAATTCAGCCCGGCATTTGACAAAGCTTTGACTATTTACTATTACTCGAATTAAAAGCGACAAGAGTGGCATCAATCACGCCGATTCCGGTGCCACCAGCAATTGTGTTTTGATAAAGTTTCGTTTAGTTTGTTATTTATAACTCTTGTTTCGAATGCCGAAATGAAATGTTTTCACAGTTTGGCCAACTCTCATGCAAAACGACACCACTTTTACGGGTATTTCACCTATTTCTACTACTTTTTTAGGTCTCATAAACGTAACAAGGCCGAAGTTTAGTAGCCTAATTACATAAGTAATTAAATTAAAATGTTATGTCCTCGTACAGGGAGGTGCATTTTCGATAAACAAAAAATTAAACGCTAAGTACACTTCCTAAGAAAAAATAGTAAATGCTAGGTAGGTAAATATTATAAACGCTATGTGAAAACTACTAAAAATTGTTTATACGTATTTAAGAAACACATGAATCAATGGAAATCCTTTCGTAGCAGTTTGTGAGTATCCTTTTCGATCTGCGAGTAACAAATGAGCTGAAATAAGTATGAGAATTTAGAATTTCCTTTTATGGATTTGTGAATGTTTGTCGTAACCATAAATTAGCCCGTTATTGCGCTAGTTAACGATTATATTATTAGTAATAAAGGACCTTTCTAACAAATATATAAATCTCGTCCTGCTCAAGGTTAGTCACGTGTGCATCGCCTTGGGCCAGGATATTGAAGCTCCGGCTGGTCAACAACGCCAGTGTGTCGTTCTTGTGTAAATATTGCTCCGTTTCAGCCTCCACCAAAGCGTGAGATTGTGAGTTTTGCTAACCCCTATTTCGGGGTGAATCCCACCCATCAGAAATCAACAATTTTGCGGTTCTTTGTTGAACGCTTTGCCGCAAATTTTAATTATTAGATTCATCAGCAGGTAAAGAACGCCACTTCCCTTCCGTCTCCGATTGCTGCTTTGGATAAACTTTGCCCTCGAATATATATCTATGTCATTTAACCTTCGACGCGAAGGCAAATATTTGGAGAGTTCGACGGCAAGTTAGAAAGTTCCAGAAATGAGTTTTTGTCAAAGACACGACGACGACCCGCTCTGTTTAACTTTTGCTCTTAAACTTTTGATCAATAGCGTGTGAATTCTCTAATTACTTTTCTTACGTTCAATATTGGGGCGTGGTTTTTATTTCGTTCAGATAAGGAGGTTGTTGTTGAACAAATATTTTCGGACACCTGTAATACGAGGGGATGTACGAATGAGATGCATACACATGACTCCCCAGTTGCGACATCCTCCCTCTCGGCTTTTTAACTGAGATATATAAGCGGGGTCGCTTCGTGTAGGGCAAATTTGTTATCGAGCCAGTGGCGGAACAATTGAGCTAAAACGACAAACAGTTGGTTCTAAAAAATATTGCTAATACTAAAAAAAACTAGCAAACCATATTCACGGTTCCTTGAGGTTTGTTATAAACGAACTTTACTGTACGAGTAATTAGCTGAGTATCCTAAAATGGCTAAGATAATATCATGAGAAAACCAAATTAAAATTTGTTGTTAGATCTTTTGAAGACTGATCAAGTTTATTTGAGTGACAAAATCGAAAATTTGAAAACTAGATAATTTTGATTTTAAATTTTTCTCATAAAAAATTGTTCCCCTGGCGTACGCCCCTGTTTTCGTCGGCAAGCTGTCGGTCCACACAATAGTGATATCGCACGTGTGGCCGCGGCATAAAACGACACCACAATAATTAATATATTCACAGCGTATGATTCAAACTCCGTCTATTCCAGGCTATTAAACATCGATTGCTAATCACGTCCCCCTTAATTCATTTTTAGGCTGTTTGTAAAGAAATGCTTGGCATGTTCGGAACGAATAGCGCCTGAGGAGCTGGTGATGAGAGCCAGCGAGAATATTTTCCATTTAAGATGTTTCGTGTGCGTGGTGTGCGGAATAAGACTGCAGAAAGGAGATCTCTACGTCATCAAACAAGGACAGCTTTTCTGCAGGATCGACTACGAGAAGGAAGTGGAGATGATGCAAGGGTTTGGACATGGTACAAGTAATGACTAAAGTTTGAAAAATAACAATAACATTATTTTCTGAAAAAATTTGCACGCATAGAGAAATATTTAATTTAACGCTGAATCCTACGTAATTATTCGTTTTTGAGATGCAGTAAAAATATACGTTTAGCAAATTCACCTTAAATACAAAATTAATAGATACAAACATTTCCTAAAATTATTAGTTAGTTTTTTTTGTATTTTTAAGAATTCGAGAGGGTTGTAAAGGTATAGAAAGTCATTGCTAAAGCAACTTTAAAAAATATTTTTTTTTTATTTTTGTGAGGGTGTGCCTTGACCAAAAAATTTAAAATCTTACAAATACCTGGTAAAATACTTAGAATGTGCTGCAAAAATTCACTGAAACAAACCGCTGTGCTCTACGACTTTTAGTTTTTGATTTATGATTTTTAAATAGCCCGGCGCATCCACCATTTTTTAATTTAAAATATTTTTTATAAATGTTCTTAAAAAGGCTAGTCTTGTAAGTTGCTATAATACGCAAATTAAGTCGCAGAATTTACCGAAACAAACCGTTTTGCTGTACGACTTTTAGTTTTTGAATTATAAATTTTTTTATTGTAAAATTTTAAATGCCTCTTTAGCCGGAACCGTTACTCGGAGCGAATCCGGGTTTTGACAACAAATAGATAATTTCAAGCGCTATCTGATGCTGTTTTGATTTTTGCTGTAAGTTTTATACTTTCCAGGAAAAATGCAAAAAATAGACAATTTTCACTTTTTTTTTTCAATTTTCAAGTGCAGAATACGGCGAAACTAAAAAAGCTAAAAGAAACGCTTTATTGCATCGTAAAGAGCACATCAAAATGTATCAGATAATTGCTGCGTTCCAGAATTATATTTTTTACCTCAAAGAGCTCTCTAATCGTTCTTTTAATTCCGAGCGAGTAAACAGATGTAAATCTCTATGCGTTCTCGAAAACATTTCAGAGCTAGCAGAGCATACTCAGTTCGCTCTGAGGTAGTAGAGAGTAAGGTACTGGATGCTGTCATAGACAGAGGTACTGCCATCATATGATCTTGACAATGACAGCGGCTTTTTGACCTTGAAAAATGACAAAAAAGTGACAATATTTGAAAGATTTAGTGTCATTGTCGAAAGTAGTGACATAAAAGTTCACCTAAAATATCCATTTTGACAATAGTGTGGATTTGACAAAGAAAATTTTCAAGGTCAAAAAGCCGCTGTTCATTGTCAAAATCATATGATGGCAGTACCTCTGTCTATGACAACATCCAGTACCTTAGTAGAGAGAGCTCGCAGATTTGTATCAGATTTGATTGACGTCACATGAAAATATGAAAAACGCAAATTTCAAATTTGCAGACGACGGTGCAGATAATGTCCACATAATGTCTAACTTGCCGTCTAACTGTAAAGCGGTAACTACTTCCAGTGGGAAGTATATTGTTCAAGGGGAAATTATTTTTTGACATTTAAGGTGATATTTTTCCCAAAATTTATCTCTTTTTGCTTGAGTCCGTTCTTTTATTTATCAAAAGCTCACACACCTCGGATGTCACGTGATCTATTATCGGCTCGATCAGATCTCAGATCTGAGAGCTCTTAAATGTAATTCTGGAACGCAGCAAATGTAGGTACGTGTTAATTGATTTTGAGACACTTTTAAAATCGGCCATTTTGTAGGGTTAATAAATTTTAATTTTTTTTTATTTTGTCAATTACGAAAAAACTATTCGAAAAAATGGAATCATTTTAATCCTTACCTATGAAAATAACGCGGGGAATCGACTGACGTCGAGAAAATCGCCAAATTCCCAATAGTTTTTTAGTTATGAATTTTTTAAAATTTTACCTATCTTTCCTTTTATTTGCAATTTTCTCGAAAACTATTAGTCGGAGAACAATAATCTTTTCTGAAAAAGATAGATAATTAAAATAGCTTTCCAATGATATTAAACTTAATGGGGTTATCTCTAATAGTTCCAGAGTTATTGCTCAATAAATGTTCCGGGTACCGAAAAACGACCAAAAGTTGAAAAAATCAAAATTTAAACAATCGAACCTATTGAATTTTTTTGTACTTTTAACAACTTCAGAAGATTGTAAGGGCATACAAATTGTCCATAAAATTTTGCTGGAGTGAGTTAAAAAAATATTTTTTTTTTCATTTTTATGAAGGTAAGTTCCTTGACCATTAAAATTTTAAGCAAAAAAAATTCAAAATTTTAAATCTCGTAAAAGGCTAGTATTAGCTGTTTCAAAACTATAAAAACGCCAACATCGCATTTTCTCTCAAAATTAGTCGTTATAAATTATTCATGCACTACAAAAAATGAATAGCTAATGTAATTTATAGTTTCAATGAGAGATCTAATCATTAATAACTATTTTACATTTTTATCAAACTTATTTAAAAAAATAATTCGGTAAAATGCGACGTTGGCGTTTTTATAGTTTTGAAACAGCTAACTAATATAATACACAAAATGAGCCGCAGAATTCACTGGAACAAACCGTTTTGCTATACGACTCTTAATTTTTGAGTTATGAATTTTTAATAAATACTTGGCGCATCCACCATTTTTCAATTTAAAATAATTTTTAAAATTTGTTCTCGAGTAAACTAGTGTTTTAATAAGGCTGGTATATTACGCAAAATGAGCCGTAGAATTCACTAGAACAAACCGTTTTGCTATACAACTTTTAGTTTTTAAATCATGAATTTTTTTGATGAAGAACGAAGTATTCCACTATGAAATAGTGAAATAATGTTAAGCAAAAAATTTCAAAATATTATATCTTGCGAAAAAACGATATAATACGTAAAATCAAACGTAGTGCACTGGAACAAATCGTTCCCCTCTACGAGTTTTTGAGTCATGATTTTTTTAGTAAAATACTAAAAGTGCCTCTTCTGTAGCCGGAGCGGCTCCGGGTTTTCACAAGAAGATAGATAATTTCAAGCGCATTTTGATATTTTTTTTAATTTTTGCTCTACATATTGAATACAATTATGGTCTTGTCTCAGGTGAATTTATCTGCGACGAGCTTTTGCCGTCGAGTCGTGCCCACGACGGTCGTCGCGGCCCCAAAAGACCTCGAACAATTCTCACAACTCAGCAACGAAGGGCATTCAAAGCTTCTTTTGAAGTTAGTCCCAAACCCTGCCGGAAAGTTCGAGAAGCTCTAGCTAAGGATACCGGTCTGAGCGTCCGAATAGTTCAAGTGAGTGCAACTATTCGTTAAGAATTGCGATGATTTTTCTGGCACGTCAGACGGAAGTAATCGCATTGTTTCCGGCAGGTTTGGTTCCAGAACCAGCGCGCCAAGATGAAAAAGATGCAAAAGAAAGCGCGTCAGGACAACAAAGGGGGCAAAGACGCCGACAACGACGATAAGAAACTCAACGTCAAAGAGGAGGAACAAAGCGAGTAGATCCACTTTAATTAATTTTTAATTGAGCGGAGGGACGTTTTTCTGATTTTACGGTGCGATTTTCAGGCCCCAGATCGACGCCATTTTACAACGATAGCTGCAGTGACACGGAGACGACGCCCGGAGACGGCGACGCCCTCATGCACCCCAGAGGCGACTCCAAGCACTTTCTGGCGATCAAAGAGGAGATGGAAGACGGATCATATTTCAAAACCAACAACAACTTGCCGCTGCACGCCTTCTCAGGTATAATTCGGACTTGTTTTATTATTTTTGTTGTGCGAGGTTTGTGTAGGCCTGGGAGACGTTAGGCGAGAAGATGGTGCTTACATGGGGATCTCATTTCCTTCCTCGCTTGATTCGGGACAACAAAATATGTTTATGACGCCACCCATGGCTCACCAGAATCCGCCTCATGCAAATCCCGGACTTAATCCCATCGATCGGCTGTATTCCATGCAGAATTCATATTTTTGCGCCGAGGAAGAACACAATATGATAGAACCCTGAATACTCAACGAAATTAAGACTGAAACTTCGATGGACAGCTTCATGAATCCCATTTTTATCGATGTGTATACTCCCAAATAAAACCAATTCATAAGAACAACTGGTTTTTATTTGTTTATCAATTCTACAAATCCCTACATACAAAAAATTATTTTGCAACTCTTTGCAACATAATTAGAATTAACCACCCACATTCAGACGTTTCAATAATCTTAGAATCCTAGTTAGAAAAGTAAAAAAATATAAAAATATTGACCTTTAACTGTTAGAAAATTAATCTTTCTTTTTACAAAAGCTGTAGATATTACCCTCTGACTTAGGGGAGAGTGGGACAGGTTGTTACGTGGGACACAGTGTTACATTGCTCATGCAAGTCGTAGTATTTCATTCAAACATTCAGTATTATTATTATTATACATGAACCCTAAGATCATAAGCCATCTATCTGCAAAATATTGCATTGGTGTCGAACGTATATCAAAAAAAATATTAACACTAATACATTTTATCTCAATGAAAGTTGTTTTATTATAAGTTACAAATTTTGGTTCATTAGCGAAACGGTAAGGAAACCAATTCAACTAATTACATCCTCTTAAACCCATATGTAATAAGTATGGAATATTTTTGTTATATCACAAACAGAATTCCTAAAAATAAATTTTTACCCACCAAATTACACGTGGGGGCACATTGTTCCATTTTTCTTGGGGCACCTTGTTACAGGATAAAGAGTAATACAAAAATGTTATAAAAAAATCTAAGTAAAAATAACAGGAAAGGCAAAAATAAAATATTGAAAAAAACTGATTCTAGCGATGATGATGAGTCAGAAGGTGATGAAATTTGTCTCATTTGCCTCCTGTAGTTCTTACAAAAAAGACAAGAATTCGATCCAGTATAAAGCTTCTAAGAAATGGGCGCACGTAGCATGCGATAGCAACAACTTATACACTGTACATTTAATAAGTATTAATTGCTTCTCTGCTATTATTACATATTTTTTATGCATGTAACAAATTACCCCACATATTATAACAATTTGCCCAGTTGCAGGGCACATTGTTACAATCTGCATTATTGACTTCAAAAATTCACAGACGAAAATTGTTTATGATTAGAGATGTGTAATAATTTTATACTTTGAGTTAAATATATGCAGTTTAAGCACATGTATGTAGATTTGCTGCTGAGGTAATAAATTTCAAGATAAAAAATAGTTGTCAAAAATGTAACAATCTGCCCCACCCTCCCTTACCTAAAATTATTTTCAAGAATACAGTTCCGAAGTTAGCATTAATACAAATTTATGTTTTTTACGTAAAGCACCCTATATTTTTTGAATTTTTGGATGTAGCTTTTAACACTGATGTTTTTAGGCTTAGTTTTTGAAATAATTTGATTTTATGACAAAAACATGTTTTTTTAAAAAAAATATTACATAAAAGTTAAGAATCCTAGAAAAGTAGGATTTTCACCACTTTGAAGAAGTTTAAACTTTAGGGATATATAACTTTTTATGTCACTGAAATCAAGAAGATAAAAAATTAAGAAGTTTGTTGTAAGCTGAATAACTTAAAATTTTTAAATAGAATGCCCTATTTTTTATTTTCGCATTTAAAAGACTTTTAATTGTCTCTCTAGAGTTAAGTCTCATCTCTTCTGATTATTCTAAAGATATTTAACTTTAACATTAAAAAAATTATTAACTATTGTTTCAGTAATCGAAATGTGAAATTTGCAGCTAATAATAACTTCAATGGCCTGAGGCCATTAGTTAGTTAGTTATAAACTTTAGGCATTTGAAACTTTATGTTTTTAGATAGACAATTTAATAATCTTTGAGAAACAAAAATAAAAAATAAGTTGTTCCATTTAAGTTTTTCAAGTTATTTAACTCTTAACAAACGTTTTAATTTTTTTACGTTCCTAATTGCAATGCGCTAAACTATTGATAAAGATTTAAGTTTGAACTCTTCACTTTAAAGTGGTGGAGGTCTTACTTTTCTAGGACTCTTAGTTTTTGTGTATTAGGTAATTTTAAAAAGAACGTGATTTCGCCAAAAAAATAAAATTATTTTAAAAAATAATCAGAATCGACCAATACAAGATTAGATCAAAATCATCAATATTAAAAGTTCGACAAAAAACGCAATAAAATTTAAAGTGTAAAGAGTGTAAACCTGATGCTAACTCCACTTATGAAATTTTTCAGAACAAATCAAAATCTTCATAAAATTTATTCGAATTGCTGAAAAGCACAAAGTAAAATTCGTTGTTCATTTATTTGTACTATTTTATATAATTAAGTAAAAAAAAAGAAGCAGATATCAATATTTAATTTTTTATGAGCATTTTTGTTACTTAGCAGGTTTTCTTAGGAAATTTTAATATATTCATAAGGAGTTAGCTGGATTTTTCTGAATGTGGTAAGTTCAAAGATTTATATTATAACGACAAATCTTTGATCTCATCAGAAGAAAAAAATAAAACAAATAAAAAAAAGGAAAGTTGAATGTTAATTTTGTTGAATAAACTTGTAAGAAATGAATTACTTATTACTAAATTAGACATGTAATTCAAAACAAAATTATTTTTGAAATCTTCAGTTTCAAAAGATTCAAGAAACAATATCAAAATATAAATTTTTTAAATCTTTAAAGTTTAGCCGACGAGTTTTAACGTACAAATGTAGGTTGACTGAAGTTTAACAGGATTTTGTAACACCAAAGCAATAATAATACATACAAATTAGGCTTCTTTAATTAAGTAATCAAACAAAAACATTCAGTTTCACTTTCACTCATATTGTAAATTGATGTAAAACTGACGGTAATCCTCAGGCAAAGACTTCTTTAAATAATGCATATCTTCAAACTTCCTTGTATTGATTTTAGTTTGGTTCAAATTTTCTATCTCGGCAAAAGGCAACGGAGTAATCTGAGGTGATTTTCTTTGCGGTAATAATTGCTAGTAATCAGAAAATCGTAGTTTGAAAGTTATGTCTCCGTTTAGACTGACTAGACCGCAAAGTCTGTATATCTGTTACCTTATGCTTTTTGTTGTTGTTCAAAAAGAAGTCGTGCGATGGTTTATTTGATGGACTTCTAAATACTAAATACCAAGAGTTCTGACACCCTAAAACAGCCACTAGTCGCTTCGGTGTTAAAATCCTCAGCAGACTAAGGTAGCCTGTTACAATATTTATTTTTTTATGAGCATTTTTCTTTCTTGGCAGGATTTCTTAGTAAATTTTAATATAATTTATAATTTAATATAATTTAATTTAAATTTAGTAAATTTAATATAATTTAAGGTTAATTGGATTTTCCTGAGTGTGGTAAGTTCGAAGATTTATATTATGACAACAAATCTTTGATCTCATCAGAATAAAAAATAAGACAATAAAAAAATTAAACGTTAATTTTGTTGAATAAAATTGTAAGAAATGAATTACTTATTATTAAATTAAACGTTATGACGTTACGACCATTTTTATACTTAGTTGTTTTGAATAGCTGATGCACTCTCTGTATATAAGTTTTGTTTAAACTTTTTTCTTTTTGTTTAAATAAATTTAGTTTCATAGTTTTTGTTAGTTATGCTTCTTGTTGTTGTTCAAAAAGAAGTTGTGCGTTGGTCTGTTTGATAAGCTTGATTAAATACTAAATACCAAGAGTCCTGACACCCTAAGTAGCCACTAGTCGGTCCGGTGTTAAAATCCACATCCGGACTAAGGTAGCCGGCTACCTTCCAAAGGCCAAAAAGACAAAAATTTAGCTGTGTGACAAATCACGCAGTTTTGATAACTCACGACCACTGTAGCATTTATCTATTTGGAATAGCCCTTCGAAAGATATAAATAGGTATCATCTGATAAAAAATACAAAAAAATGGATTTAGCAGGTTTACACTCTAAGCCGACTACACATTTGGATTTAGCTGTTTTACTCATAACGCGATTTGGACAACTGAGGACCGTTTTTGCATTTAACTGTTATGTCTAAGCGATGCGCCATTTTTTTTCTCTTTCGAACGGTGTAATTATCTCATAAAAGCCCAAAAATGTATTTAGCAGGTTTACACTCTAAGCCGACGATGTATCTCATTTTTGAAACTCCCTGTATATTTGAAAATAGTTTTAGGTGATGCAGAAAGTTAGTACCTTCGACTATTGTAAAAAAATGGACTTTTTCAAATCCCTGAGAATATTAAGTAATTTTTTTGTTGTTCCTTAGTTTGTTCTCACGTTTACTATATTTTGTTGTATTTTTTTAATAAAATTGTTTATTTATTTTTGATCGTGCATCCACTATATTGGCTTCATTCGTCTAAATCCGCAAAAAAACCGAAGCATTTATCGAACCTCAATGGCATTTAATTAAAATCATATTTTGTGAGTGATATTTATTTAGTGTGCTCAAAAGTGTCTCCGCATATTTGTTTTGTTGACGTGTCGAGTATTTTATCACCGGAATAGTATTTGCCTAAAATTCATTCATCAGTCCGCCCTGCTCCAAAACCAATAAAAGTGTATAAACAATAATTTAATTTTTATTCGATACATCCAGAGATATTATCCTGATGTAAATATCAGCTCAAAGAGTATCAGGTGAATGAGTGTTCAGGTGTGAGTTCCCAAGTGTCGATGTAGTATACACCTGCAAGAAAATGGCGGCTCTCACGTTATCTTATCAACGTGTTATCTGCTAGGATTTCCAAAAAACATGAAAAAAACACTTCTAAAAATATCGTTCCCTATTTCGAGGGCTTAAGTCGCTGGAGCACTCCATCTGGTACAAAAGTCGAAGAGTATCTGCACCCTTTAATCCCATAAATGCACATATTGTGTAACATTGTCAGGTAATTCCATGGCCAAGGTACAGGAGCGCTGATTACTGCCGAACATTAAAGCTTTAATAACGTTTGACAGTAATTCCTCTCATTGCTTTTGCCGAAAGGCACCCTCCTCAATAATCGAATATTACCTAATGCTAACACGACCTCATAGTGGGCGACATTATCATTACCATTGTTTGCATAAGCTCATGCCATGAAAGAGACTATGGGAGTTGTAAACTCAGTCTCTATTTTCTACGAACGGAAATGTGGATAAAGAGAAAATGCGCTGATCTGAGACAGCATTGTTTAGTTTTACATTTATACTTGTTACTAGACAGATATTGACTATCGCTTTGTTCTAAATCTTTTTTTCCTTAATAACAAAACGTTTTAAGCATGATGGGTTTTAACGGTAACAGCGTTTTAGTTTTGTTAAAAATAAAACCGAAAAATTACAAGAATAGAGTAATTGTTAAATATAGTATCTGCATATCTACTTTTTAGCCACAAACCTAATAAGATTAGTACCTAACACAATTTCTTAAAGCCATGCTACTTATCCATGCTTATACAAAATTAGCAGAGTGTTGTTCTGAATAATTGTCCTAAATAAATTCTAATTGTGCATAAAATTTAGTTTTAAATAGGCAATCTAATACTAGATAAAATTTGAAAAAATGTGCAAATTAGTTTTTGGCGATTTCTGGTGCGGTCACGAATCGCCTCGGCAGCATTTTCGCACATGTTACACATAACGACCGAGCAAATGGAATCCAATAAGCGATTTACGAGGCCAAGACGATTTACAGCTTGACGCATAAACATTGCAATATCCGGGCGGTAGTCCGGATCCCGGAATGGCGCACGATATTGTGCCATACAGTTCGTCACTTGTCATCGGGTTTAAACGACCGCTCGTAAAGTCGAGCTTAAGGGAAGGCGAACTCATTCGCTCGCCCCCTGCTTCACCACTTTTACCTGTTTATAAAGGATAATAAAGCCTTATTGCAGCCCCGACATGGCGCCATATTTTCTCGACTCCGGTCTTAACCTCTGCAAGTTCCGGTTTTAAGTGTTTGCCGCCTTCCACCCGAAACTGAAATCCATTATGAGGTCGCGTCTTGAATACACACTTTGACGGAATTATCAACAAGTTTTATGGTATGGCTCCACGTGTAATGGTCAAGACTAAAAACGTTTGATTTCATTTAAAGTTTTTCTCTCTAATTTTATTTAAGCTTCGCAATATGGATGGTAATGAAATCTCGGTTGTGGCAGCATCGAAAAAATATAAAACTACAACGGTGGTAATAAAAACGGTTATAAGTTGCGATCCTGCGGTTTTATTATCGAATACACTGATTTCGGAAAACACTACTATAAAATTCTACAAATTTAGTGGTTACCGGAAACAGTATTTTTGTAGCATGTGGTAGTGTAGCGTTGTTTTGAAGTAAAAAATAAAACTTTTGTTATTTAAACACAAGTAGTATCGCTTTTAGTGTAAGCTTTTAATGTTAACAGAGACAGATCCTGACAATTTTTAACAAGACATGCAGAATTGATTTTGGAGTTTTTTTTTTTCAGAAAATATGTAGGTACTGTGCAAATTCCGACTAACAAATTATTAATTGGTAGTGTTTTGTAGTGTTCATTTAATACCTTTTATCTTTTTCGTCGTTGTGTAACTCATCAATTGATGTAGGTATAGCAATGCCTTAATGGGTAATCTAAGAAAAATGATACATTTCATTAAAGAGGCAGTGATTGTACCTATTGACGTAACCTTATTATAACTAGAAACCGAATTTTTAGAATATTAAAAAGTTTTTTTAGGTGTCAAAAAAGATTGTAAAAAACAGAAATTAGAAATTAAAATCTGGTAATTTAGGATACATTTTTTATTAATTCCCATTGCAGGAAAAATAAAAACAAATTTTTAATGTAATAAATTTCATTACAAAAAACAAACAAAACGAAATAGGTTTCGTAAAAAACGTAAAATTCTTTATTGCACAAAGAAAAAAAGCTATACCTAAACAAGTTAATTAATTGTTGAACCTAAATATTGTAATAAATTTGCTGTTGTAAAATTAGTTCATTTTTCAGTCATCTCTACATTACCAATATTTTTTCATTCAATTAATATTTTTATTTTTAATAGGTTTTTATATCCAGACTTTTTTTGTATAGTTTGTCACTAACTATTTTGTCCACAATTCCTGGAGTACCTGTACAAAAATTTACATTTTATTTAAGAGTTCAATAGCTGCAAACAAGTTGCTTTTAACCAAAATTTCAAAGTGAGAAAGTAAGTCATTCTTCAAAGTGGCTTGACTAAAACATTGCTATGAAGGGCTGGTGAATATTCAGAATTAAAAAACAGTGCAAACTTAAAAAATAATTTAATATAACAACTAGAGTATTTCCAACTACAAAGTAGAAAAATTAAAAGTTTAAACTCTAACAAAGTAACTTTAACGCTGAGAAACTAAAAAGCTGAAACACAAAAATACTAAAAAATATTGAGATTCATATTCTAAAGAACTAAGCTTCTGAGAAACTGAAAAAACTATGTAACGAAATAAAAAAAACACTAATAATTTAAAAAATTACATTCTGAATAAAAAACTAGAACTAAACTAGAACTGGATAAAAAACTACAAAACAGTAAGATTAAAGTTCTGTAGATCTAAGTAACTAAAAAAGTCGTAAATTTAAACACCAAAGAACTGCAAGATAAGAACATTAAGAAAGTGAAAAACTGAATGTAGATATACGAAAGTGAAACCACGAAAATCTTAAAAATTCAGGAAATGAATATGAAATATGGAAAAATTAAGCTAAAATACTGAAAGACTTAAAAACTGTGTGCTTGAAACACTACGGATTGAAAGACTAGAATCCGGTTTATACTACAAAGCTTCATTATATTTTAATTCGTTGTTAGAAGTTAACGCGAATACACCAATCAAATTGGTTCAATTTGGGACACGTGATCAGTTACTCACGCATTTAATTGCGGATTAAATTAATGACGCTTCTATAAACCGGTCCTTAATGCCTAAAAAAAATCTTTAGATGTAAAAGTAAAAAACTATTAAATTGAAAAATCAGATATATTGTTTTTAAACTAAAACTAATAAAAAAAAATTAAAAAAGTATCCTATTTTAAATTAAAAAGGTTAAATACAACTTTAGGATGTTTAAAACATTTAGAATACAAGTCAATTTAAGAATTTAGAAAAAATAAAAAGGGTGTCAAATATTTACATTTTTAACGAAATAAACTTATTCCGAGTTTCAAAAATTATGGGTAAGGGAAGTTTCCGTTAGGATGTTAATCCGGTCTTTAATTATAACTACGTATGGATGTAGATTATTCAATTGTAACATCCTACAACATTTCTAAATGCTTTGCTTTCTGTCTCTGAAAATTTGAATGAACTATAAAGGCAAGCATAAAAATCAAATAAAATTTTTAATTTGACTGGAAGATTGCGTCAGAAAAAGGAATGCAAGAGAATGCACTGGTACAGTATGATCAGAAAACGGAAACGAAAGAAGAGAGCGTTTGAAAATCAAGGTATGAATCACGTCCCAAACACTTCGGGTGCATATCGAGCTATTTAATTTTGAATAGAAGTTCATAATAACGCGCTCGCAACAAAGGATAATCTGCAATAGATCAGATTGACGCTTCTCGTATGTCTAAGCCGGCAGCATCCCTGCGACTTCTCCCGTCGCCCCACCCTCGGCAGCCCATTGACGTGCTTGCTCTGACTTTTAATAAAACTCTTGTCTGTTTGGATCTGATAGATGACTACACCCCAGTCAGATATTAAACCGGCATAGAGAGCAAAGGGGAGCAAGACGCGAAGGGACAACGTTTACTCGAGATCAACTTTTCAGAGGGAAAGTACTCTTCAGCTCTACCAATACCGATGTGCGCGTTTCCATCCAGGTTTCCGGAAAATGTCGGATATTTATTCTGTTTTGTGTTCGATAGCTTTCACGGAAATTTATATGAATGTCTTTCATCCACCTGCTTGATTTATCGACGCACATAAATACGCCACGGGAGCGAAGGAAATATCTCGAGGATCTTTGCCCGGAAGTCTACAATCGACTTTTAAAAATATCACATTTTTTTCCTGCCATTAAAGAACAAAGCAAAAGAAATAGATAAACAGGAACAAGGGTTTCGGGTTCTGGTCTGCCGATGTGACATGATAATTAAGCCGTAATGAATACGAAACTCTGGGCATTAATATTCACTAAATCATTCATATTCCGTTAAAAGGTCACGAGTCTGGCGGGAACTAAGCCACCTTAACGTCGCTATAGCCCATATCGCCACGTGGCTTCAACATTAGTTAGCCATTATTCAAAGCGACCGTCGCCCAAACCACATCAGTTAATAGTTATGAGTCTTAACTTTATCGTTGTGGGCGTGTGGTCCTAACCGTGGTGGTTAACCCAACCCGAAACTCTGCTACCGTTTTACACCCCTGTCGCACCTTCTACTTTATTATTACTAAATTACTCATTTAAATGACATCAAAAAAATCAAATTATTCATAAAACTGAACAAAATCGTCCAGTTCAAGTTTAGCTCGTATGAGCGCTAAAAACTGCACGCAAAATTCAACTTATCAAATTTGTCAAAATAGTTAGTTCATTTATACGAAAAGGACTCAATTCTTCAAGGTGCGAGATGAACTAAAAAACACGAAATTTTTCATGGTTTAACTACATCGAGGTTTGAAACAATAATAGTATATTATGATACGAGTTTTATAAGACGCATTTTGTCGCACGCACGGAATTGTGGCACGACGAGCGCAGCGAGGAGTGTCATAATGGAGTAAGTGCGACAAAATGCCTTATAAACGAGCTATCATACACTATTTTTCTACTTTGCACCTTTTTTGACAAAAAAATTCAATTTCGAAATTTAGGGAATTTTGTGGCAGTTGACAGCATTTGCGTGGATCATGAAATTAAATTAATAATGTGGATCGTCATTAGTTTATTCGTAAAATATATTCTGAATGTGTCCAAGACGTTTTGCAATGTATCTACCCCTCAACGAATACGGGCTTTTGTGGCAAATACGCGGAATTTGAAAATTGGCCT
Source organism: Tribolium freemani (assembly GCA_939628115.1). NCBI lineage: Eukaryota > Metazoa > Arthropoda > Insecta > Coleoptera > Tenebrionidae > Tribolium > Tribolium freemani. The sequence continues at coordinate 7,294,278 of OW626785.1, read as the reverse complement.
AAGGAGAATGGAATCTCAAATTACTTACTTGCACTGGCTATTGGAGTCATTATCATTTGAAACAGGTGCCGATTGACACTGACAGTTCTCTCAGATAATTGTCAAAAAACTAGATTGCCATCATTTTCCAACTAAATTACCGTGGTTTTTAGTGTAATTATTATAGCACTCCGTTGGATATTACGAAACCCAAATGGCGTATCGTAATGACCTCAGTACGAAACGAAAGTTGTAGTACTGTACTGTAGTATGTTTATAAGTGCGAAAAATTTTACGAATCAAATTAGTGGATAAAAAACATCCATGGATACCTACAACCACTTCGGCCAAATTCGAAAAATCTTATTGAGTTCGCACCGCAATTTTAATAATTTATTTTAAAAAAATCACTGGTTCAAAAACAATATTATTGACTTAGATGTAATTCCTAAGGCATAATCTTTTCCCAAAAAAATCGCCATAGTAGGGTGCCATTTGAAAAAAAAATTTTTTTTGTAGAACTCGAAAACTAAAAGGAATTTCGAAAAAATTTATTCTTAAAAAATCATCACATTTTTAAAGTAGTTGATGATGTACTAATTAATTTTTTCGTAAAGTACATAGTTTAGACACAAAACGCTTGGTTCCAGACTTTCGCCCAACGCTGTATATAAAATTGCTTGTCCTGACTGACTGACCTATCAACGCAAAGCCTAGACGGCTCTGGATAGAAACTTGAAATTTTCACAGTAGATAGCTTTTGTAACGTAGGGGTGTACTAAGAAAGAATTTTTGGAAAATCACCCCCTAAGAGGGTTAAATAGGGTGTTAAAATTTGAATAAAAATCCGTAATTTTTTAAGTTATATCTTTGAAAATTATTAATTGGGCTTTCGGTTAAAAATAAAGAAAGACGTGTTTCAGGATTTTTGGAAAATCAACCCCTAAAGGGGTTAAATGAGGAGTTGGATTTAGAATTAGAATTTAGAAAATCCGTCATTTTTAAAGTTACATTGAATTTACATCCTTGAAAATTAGTATTTGGGTTTTTGGTTAAAAATGAAGAAAAAGTGTTTCAGGATTTTCGAAAATTCAACCCCTAAGAGGATTAAATGGCGTAATAGAGTTTGTATAAAAATTCGTCACTTTTGAATTTACATTAATTAAAGCTGGTATTTGGGCTTTCAGTGAAAAGTGAAGAAACACGCGTTTTAGTTGGAAATAACCACCCCAAGGGGGTTGAACAGGGGTTGGAATTTATATAAAAATCCATAATTTTTAATTTGTATCCATGCAATTGGTACTTGAGCTTTCGGTTAAAGATGAAAAACTTGTGTTTAAGAACATTTGGAATTTCCACCCCTAAGGGGGTTAAATATAAAAATTCGTCATTTTTGAACTTATATTTATGAAAATTGGTATTTGGGCATTCGGTGAAAAATAAAGAAACAGGTATTTTATTATTTTTAGAAATTCCACTCCCAAAGAGGTTTAAACATAAAAATCGTCATTTTTGAAGCTATATTCATGAAAAATGGTATTTGATCTTTCGGTTAAAAATGAAAAAAAGACGTTTTTCTGGATTTTTGAAATTCCCCCATCAAGAGGGTTGAATATGAAAATGTGTCATTTTCGAAGTTATAACCAAGAAAATTGGTATTTGGACGTTCGTCTAAAAATAAAAAACGCGTGTTTCAGGTTTGTTGAAATACCACTCCAAGGGGGTTAAACAAAAAAATCCTTCATTGTTGAAGTTATACATATAAAAAAAAATTTATTGTTGAAGTTATACATATCAATTGATATCTTAGACATTCAGTTAAAAAGGAAGAGGCGCATATTCCAAGATTTTTTGAAATTCTACCCTAAAGGAGTTAAACGCAAAATTCCTGCATTTTTGAAGTTATATCCAAGAGTATTGGCATTTGGACTTACGGTTCAAAATAAAGAAAATGTGTTTCAGGATTTTTGAAAATTACACTCACAAGAGTTTTGCATTGTTTTTCTGTTTCAAAATGGTTGGGGACATGCGTGCGAAGCCGTGGGCAACTGCTAGTTTAATATTAAAGAAGGACTAAAATTCACAGGGTGATAAATCTGGTAAATATGGTGGTTGAAGACCACTGTACTTCCAGATCAGACCAAAAAAGGTTGACTGCGAAACGATGCAACATAAAATCGCTTTCTCACTTCTTTGGACTTTTTAAGCACACGTTTTATAAATGCAATCGAAAGAAATGTATAAATCCTTATCAGTATCTTAACTATCAAATTATTCTTTACTCGAACTATTTTCTCCATTCTTTAGTTTTGTTCTAAAAAAAAACATTTAAAGGGCATTCAGGCTCTTTTTTGTCGCCACTTAATTAAAACACACAACAACGTTTAATTTCCAATGTAATTTACGATTTATAATAGTACCTATAACAATGTAAGATAACAACGTTGCCAAACGAAATGGACGATACGAATATGAATATATGGCGCAATATTTTACGAACTATCAATATTTTTATAATTAAAGAATAAAAATAACAAACCATTTAAAAAATGTGTGACAAGCAGAAGCAGAGTAGACACTTTTCTGTAGTGCAGTCATTACAATAAGCTTTTGCTAGTTTTATTATTTCGTTTTAATTTCCGCTTCAGATCCTTTTTATGCATGTATAGTATCGAAAGCTTAAGAATTTAATGATTTTTTCGTTGACAGAATAAATGATTTCAAAATGTTTTTCTTTAGCTACTTTTGTAATATAAAAACAAAATCGCATCAACTAGACAAATTTTGCATTGTGAGTTGCCCAAAAGTAAACGGGCTTTCTACAATAATTTGTCTTTTTTGTCAAAAGATGCAAAGTGCTTAAATGTGGGGAATCAATAAGTAAATTGCGAAATTTAGATTCTGTGTGCCAATAACAGTTTGGTCATGTAAATCCTGAACTCTGTTGGATTTATAGCTTTGTTAATGTTCTATTTGTTTAAGAATCGATTTTATAAAACATGAAAGAACTTTCTAACTAGTATCGTTTTAAAGTGTTAAGATTTTGCCAGCGAATTCATAACAAAAAATCACATTATTAATATCATCATAGATCCTAAATGATATTTGTTGTAGGTACTACCTACAGAGATACAGCGTGACCCAGGGGTGTGTAATCGGTCCATAACTTTTTTGCTATTTGAAATATTGCCATGACGTTTTCATTATCCGATAGATCGACTTAAAGTCCACAAACTAAAAATATTTTTATTATACACAGGGTGTTGTATACAGAGTAATGAACAAAAGTTATATTTTTTTAAATGGAACACCCCATTTATTTTTGCATATTTGTATTCTACGCAAAAAAATAATGTAACTTTGTATAATATTATGGGTCTATCTCTTTTCGTTTCGGAATTATTCAACTTTTCTTTATAAAAAGGACCAACATTTGAAAAATCACTGCGAAGTCGCTTCTGAATATTATCCGATAAATTTGCAACAGAAAAACTTAAAATACCTTGTAGTTTTGGCAAATAGTCGACTTTTAGTTAAAGTACGCAGATAATATACAGAGTGTGCCAAAACGTAAAAAGTTGAATAACTCATTTTTTTCAAATGGAACACCATGCATTTTTGATAAGCTTTCTAATGATATGGGGTTTGCATAGCAATAAAGTTAAAATATTTTTCAAGATTTTTCAAAAAAATATATTTCAATACAAGAAAATTTGTTAGCCTAAAATCGAATAATTTATTAAAGGTAATTTACTTTTTGATATGTACTAATGTGATTAATTACATTAGTAATCTAATTATTACTTGATATATAAACGAATTTCACTCATAAAAAATTAATAATAAAATAAATAAAACACGAAAAATTTCTTCTTGATCTCTCTAAGAAATATTTCAAATTTGCTATACAAATACAAACCGCATATCATTAGAAAGCTTATGAAAAATAAAATGCTATCCACACGTGTGAAGAAATACATAGTGTACCATTTGAAAAAAATGAGTTATTCAACTTTTTGCGTTTTGGTACACCTGTTATCTGCGTGTTTCAAGTAAAAGTCGACTATTTGCTAAAACTACAGGGTATTCTGAGTTTTTCTGTTGCAAATTTGTCGGAAAATATTCATAGGCAACTTCGTAGTGATTTTTCAAAAATTGGTCTTTTTTATAACGAAAAGTTGAATAATTCCGAAACGAAAAAAGATAAACCCATAATAGTTTACATAAAGTTACATTATTTTTTTGCGTAGAATCTAAGGGGCTGATTTCAAGTTGGGTCGCAAAGTTGCGTGGGTCGCAGTTGCATAGCAGCAACCAATGACATTGCTAGATTTGCGTCGTTGCTATGTCAATCACGATTTGCGTCGGTCGTAACTCAACTTGGAATCAGCCCCTAATTGTGCAAAAATATATAAAGTGTTCTATCTAAAAAAATATAACAATGGTTCACCACCCTGTATACAACACCCTGTGCATAATAAAAATATTTTTAATTTGTGAACTTTAAGTCGATCTATCGGATAATGGAAACGGCATGGCAATATTTTAAATAGCAAAAAAGTTATAGACCGATTACGCACCCCTGTGTCAGCCTGTATTTTTTTTACTCTGAACATACCCATTATTCCCTATGTTCAATCTGAAAAAAAAAGAACAGATCAACGCATTGCAACTTTTGCTATGCAAATTATTTTAGTCGCTGTCAAAAATCTCAACCTGTCAATTAAATCTTCCAAGATTATTCAAGTAAAGAAAAATTAATTCTTATGAAATTTATTACTCATCAGGTAATAGTAACATGTAAGAAATGATAAATTACTTTAACAAATATTTGAAATTACTTCAAATTGGTTCAAATAACTCGACATCAAATAATTACCTTTACGTATCATTGGTAACGTAAATTAGATCAATGCTTTGATATGTTTTTTTTCAGATTGAACATTGGGCTATGTTCAGAGTTAAAAAAATGTCCCTGTATAACAAATTTGTATCACCTTGTTGACATTAATAATGTCAACAACATGATGACAATAAAATTGTTTTTTGCGTAATTTTTGCTAATATTAAGTCTATACCACGTATTTAAACGTAATTTAGTGATTTAGTTCAGTTTATGTCTGAAGGTTTCATAGTTTACGGTTATTTGTTAAACCAACTGAGTCCGGTCCTGTAGAAGTAAGCCAACGACGGTTTACGGAAAAGAAGAGAAAGAATTCGTCCGGATAAGAATTCTGTCCAGCTCTGGCAGATATATCGCGCGTTGCAGGAGAAAAATAGGGACGGGTGGGCAGCTATGTGCAGGGAATCTAATATCGTCTGATCCGAGCATTCTTCTCGAGCCAGTCGGAGCTGTTGTCCGCGGGATTGCAGGGGAAGGAATCCGCCCTGCCTTAAACTATGCCCTCGCAAACCAAACCGACGTCTCCTTAGAAACTCAGACGCTTCTTCTTACCCATCACCACCTTTTTTCCCTCCACACAAATTCTCTTTAATCGTGTAAGAAAGAAATGCAAAATTGGGTGACCACCTGCTAACAATTTTTTCAACGCCAGCCAATCAATCATTCTAAACGAAGGGTGATCCGCCACATAAAGATGTTAAAACTACAATGATACTGCCGAAACGAGTTAACACATTCAGCACACTCACTGAACCGCATAATTTAATCTCATTGGAGTTTGAAATGAGCCACAAATATTTCTTTGATATGAATTAGGCGGACGAAAACTTGTGATGACGAAACCATTCAAACTTTGGATTTTTTTTTGATGTAATGTAATTTAAATTGTATTGACCCGTTAAAAAGCGGTGCTTTTCGCAGAGGTGTACCTGTCCTGGGTATTCGATTACGCATAATCATGAAAGGGTATAAAAGGGTAAAAGACCCCATACATCCACATTCAGCTCGGCTGGTTGCAGCTTGATGACAAAATGAAAAATAATTATGGCCGCTGTGCAGCGCATAAATTAGGGGCGGTAATAATTCACGATTTTTGCGGCCCTGTCCGTTTATTAGAGGGTGGGAAAAATTGGACTAGAGAAATGAAGTTGGTCCTTGGTCGTAATGATCCTGAAGGAAGAAGGCAAGCCTTGATGGCGCGTCACAGGATTATGATCGGCACAGCAGCGCGTGTTGCCATTTACATGTGAATCATGCCGCCAGTTGTGCCACACTGTTACTGCGACTCTTGCTCACCCGGAGAATTTTAATAGCTCGGGGTAAATGCCGCCACGCCGCCTTCCTTAGGGGTGACAAACATACCTAACCGCCGCACGGCTCGATCAAATTACGACACGACTGCCAACGATAAGAGGCGTACTTAAGAAGTAGACGCGTTTATGGACGAGAGAAATTGCCGCAAGGATCAAATATGGACGGCCTGCTGGATGTAATGTCGCTTGGAATTACGGGCAAGTCCGGTTTGGGGTCATAACTTTGACTAAATGGGAATCTTAATTAAGGGTGTAAACAAACAAAACAAAAACTTTACACAACCTGGAAATGCTGGAGAAAACACATAAGACATTACTGAAATACTCCCCTACAAAGTCAGTATTGTACCCTGAATATTTTTTGTACTAGAACATTTTTAAGTGTGCTTGTTTTCTATTGGGTATATTTTTTAGTCTCATTTCATCAACCATTTTTTTTTAAAGGGGACATACCCCTTAAATTTCGATTGGCCCACTAATAGGTACTAACAGTTTTAATGTTGGCATAATTAGCAGTTTTAATAAGAGAAGTTGACAGATCCGGATTTTAATTTATTTTGAAAAAATTGTTATTCGACGTCTGCATAAAGCTCCCTCATGGAAATCTGGAGAAAAAAACTCAGAAACAGGGACAAATTTTGCATCGTTAACAGTCTTTGTAAATGTGAAGACGTAGTAGATGTCATAAACTACACCGTTGAAATTTAGTTTTAATTTATAGGTAATAAATAATACATCAGGTAAATAAGTACCATCGGTGGACATAAAAAACTGGTACATCCAAAATTTGCTGATTGTGTATCAAACTTTTGAACGGTCATTGAAGACAAAAATTGTCAGAAATCTAACCGTAGCCGCTGGAGCACTTTGAACCTAAAGAGGTGCTAGATCAACTGTTGTATGTAGATAATCTTTGTAAATGTAGAGAATAGATAATCTTTGTAAATGTAGAGAACGTTAAAGAACTGAACTTTAACTTAATGTTTTTGACAACATGTCATTAGTATGTCACAATTTTTATAACCTTATTCCCAAAAGCCAAATTTACCCGATATACATTTGTGATTTTTTGACTTATACAATTGTCATGCTTGTAGCAGTTTTTTATGTCCACCGATGGTACGTTAAGCTGAAGAAGAATTTAGAACTTGATTTGCTAGTAATCTTCGTCAAATATCTTTTTAGCAATTCCTGTTCTGTAAGTCATCATTCATTGACAAATATCTTTCATTGTAAGCGGCACTTTTTAGTCAGCAAGTTTCCATGGTTATCCTACAATAATATTTTACTTACAGTCCGTGGGCTGGAAGTAAATATTACATACGAACGTATGCCATTCGTGTTCCATGAACATTGATGTACAAGCAAAACTTGCAGCCTCTTCAATATTATTCATTTTTCTATTTTTACTTGAAATACCTTCAGAACAGTATTGAAGCGTTGATTTTGCAACAAATAATGATTTAGAGTGATGTTTTTTTTTGTTTTGTATCCCTAACACGAAACAAACGCCACGCAAATTTTAATTTTTAACAATCTGACGTTTATTAATTTTTCATAAAAATACATTTAGCAATTGTTTTACTTTTTCTTATTTGTGCAGATATTGCTAAAAATAGCTTACTAACTAACCTCAAACTGTAAATTCTTTTTTTGGTCTCGAATGCTTAGGAAACCTCGGTACCCTCAGTTTCACAATGTTGCATTCTCGACCAAAAAAATTGCACTTACAGTTTACGGTACGTAATATACTATTGTTGATATAAACGTGTTTTTTCATTAAAAATGTTGTACGAGGAGTTTATTTTTATCCATATCATTTTACGTACACGTGTAGTCTGTACTCTGTAGCTACTAATACACGCTGGATTTAGACACAAGGTAATAAACAAAGGTAATAGTAATATCTGTCCTCCTTAGATATTCGATAATAACGTGTTCAAAGAACAAAAGTGCATCCAAAATCCCTAAAAGTCTAAATTTAATACGAGTAAACCTTGAACATAAAACCATAATTTTTAAATTTTTTAAGGAATTAAAAAAAAGTAAAAACAAAGATCAAACGTGAGTAAAGTAGTCTCATCACCATCACTCATCACTTTATAAATTTTATATATATGTCTACATCGGTTAGTATACGAGACATACAAGAGATGTTTTTCAGTTTCCCTCCAAAACTAAGTAAGAATTAGCTATGCAAATGCTGCTAATATCAATAGTAAAAGTCCATTATCTATAAAGCCATTATCGGTGAGAATCACAATTCAAATAAGTTCTAAAAATAAATAAACCAAATTTGAAAAATTTTGACACTATCTAATTAAATGATTCATGCACTCGTACAGCTTTTTGGACCGATAGTAACTATTGTTACAAATAAACTGGAAAAATTCTGATATTTTTAAAGAGCAAAATTACCCTGCTTCCAGAATTTCTTGCTATGTAATTTTGATTCAGATTTACATTTCGCGCACGACGTATTTGTAGATATATCATCAAAAATTAAATTCCCTGATATAGTACAGTATTCCAAGCGAAATAGTGAAGATTGAGTAAAGTAATTTTCATATACAACAATGCAGCTTAAGATAGAAGATAATCAGTCTGCAGTAAAATGCAAATTAGAGTTGCACTCAGTAGCGACAACAACAACATCTGTATTGCAACAACATCTGTTTTGAAAAGTGAGCCGAAATCAGCAATAAACATCTTTACCCAAGGAAAGCATTTTACTGCAGGTTAATCATCTTCTGTCCCCAACAGCATTATTCAGTGATATATTACTTTAGTCAATCTTCACTATTTCGCTTGGAATACTATAAATAAGGTTAAAAAAAATAAGTGTAGTATACATGGATTCAGCTCGATTTGCGTGTGGGGATGAGCTTCTTCTCTTTGCTATTCATACTTTGATGGCTAAAAATTCTGTCATAAGTGTGTAAACAAATAGTATTAGGGTCTATAAGAAAATAATATGTCAAAAAACTACATTACATTTACCACAGCTTTGCAAAAATTGTTTAAAGTAGCGAGCCACACGCAAACCGTCGTGAACTGACCCATACCTCCGTTTCAAAGTAATTGTCTAATTTCGATATAATGTTTCATGTAAAATTGGAGACTTATTTTAGAACAGTAATAATTAGTTAATGGGAAATTGCACAATACATATTTTTTGAAAAAAATCCTCCAAAATCAATTCTGCATGTCCTGTTAAAAATACATATTTTGCATAGAAAACTGTTAATAGGTTTTTATATAATTCAGCGCCGCAATTTTAGTAAAAAATTGATCTTCTCATTACACCTAACGCGCAGATTAAAGCTCAGCTCGGTCGGCCATCCGGCCTTCATATAAACACATATTTCACGGAGCTAATCCTGAATTTAAGCGCATCCTGTTGACGGACGGATTAAGGATGAATGCGGAGTGTGCCATCCACCCGCTGTTTAATACAGGCGTAGTCAGCCACCCGCGAGCCGACCCACGTCCATTTATTAATAAACCCGGTTTATGAATATTATAATGTTTACTTGTCCATCAAAACGTATTAAGCGAAATATCGCCGAGCGCTAATTTCTGCAGCAAACTTTCGACTTGATCTCATGTCGTAGTTGTCGCGCACAAACGCACTTCCTAAATCCGCCCCTGAAACAAGACAAGGGTGCCCCAAGCCCGTGTTTGCTTTGAGCAAGTTGGAGCGTGGACCACCAGCTCTTTGAACTTCTATTAGCAACACGCCCGCCGTGAGAATCCGTTTGATTGGCATTTCTAACGCTTTATACGAGATATTTATATTTTCCACCCTAGGAGTTGGCTATTCAACTGGAAAATGCACTGCAAGTGGAAGGGTAAGCCCTGGGGCAATAAATACAACTGGTGGAGGTTTAGCATTTTTTATTTTTTTTGTTAATTCGTATTTTCAATAACTTTTGAGCTTGTTGCTTTGTAAGAAAAACGTACTTCACAGGGACAGACACCAAGTCATTTTGGGACAAACGAATGAAAAAGGTTCTCACTTCACCTTCATGTTTAGGCGAATCGTTACCGTAGACTGTTCCACAATACGTCTTTCCACGTCGATAAAAACTAGCTTTTACCATCATCAAGTTACTGTGATGGTAGATGATATCATCCACAAGTACGTCCTTCTCATCTTCGTTATGGAAAAAATAAACCGGAACGGTTTTCTTGGTCTTGTTATAACCACCAATGATACAAGCTGGATAAAAATTGTACTTTGCTTTGTCCCAAACGGCAAAAACTAATTCAGGTCGTTCAAGATCATTAATAAAGAAATTTTTATACTGGCGAAAAAACTTAAACATGTACATTATTTAAACACTAATGAAACCATTCTTGCTTTATGTTTGATGAAGCGACACAGATAATTTTGTAGGTAAATTTTGACAAACATTTTCAAAACGTCGACCTCTCGAAAAACGGGAGCTTGTCAATTTTAATATTGATGTTTACATGGAGATCACGTGAATCTAAGTACCTGCGATTGTGAAGTCATCAGATATGCGAGCCACTGTTTGAGCTTCCGGTGGGGAAAGCAACTCCTGCTGGGGCGAAAACGCGTGCCAATGTAAGTGTTTTATCGCAAAGATGACATAATGATAGCGGATCCGGTCGGATTTGATTAAATCGTCATGATTCCCAGAGGAAAATTTCACTGCTTTATTTGGCGGTTTTGTGATCCATCATTTTCCGCAAATTAGGCCAGAGAAGACACTTACTTATAGTTTTCCCAAAAACAATAAAACCCACAAATTTTATAAATCTTGATTCAATTTTAGCCATTTTTAGGTACCAACACTCGATTCACTTCGGTCTGTTCCAAATTATCTACCATATTATGGCTTTAAATATTTGTGAGAGCTTTCATTATTAAATATCTCTGTTTAAAAGTTGCATTTAAGTTGTTTTATTGTTTTTCTGCGTTTTTAAAACCAAAATTGTTTCACAAGATTTGTGACAACGATAGGTGACAACGCACTTTACATTATTCAGTAGAAGTAAATAATACTAAGGATCGGTTTATAGAAAGCTCTATTAAAATTTAATTCGTTGTTAAAAGTTAACAACGCGAATGAACCAATCAAATTGCTTCAATTTGGTCACGTGATTGGTTAATCAGGCATTTAATTGCGGATTAAATTAATGACACTTCTATAAACCGACCCTAAGATTTTTTTAGCTTAAGAAAAAACTAGATGATCTCAGAAACTATCATATTAGATGATAGTTCATTCCATAATCAATTATCATCTATTTTCTATCTTTAGACTAAAAAAATCTGAGTATTAGGTGTACTTTTGCTGAATAATGTAAAGACAAAAAATGTCAGATTTGCCTATTTTCATATTTTCTGTTAAATAATGTTTTATGTTACCAATTTAATTTCAGTGTTACTTTTGCTAAATACAGAGTGTCCGTTTTTCGAGCTCCACCATGGGGATCTCAGTTATTATAAGAGATACGAGGTCGGTTAAATTGAGGCAAAGTTGCGCATTTTTACGCTGAACAATTATCTAAAAGAAAATTTCATGTGTCATTTTTAGTTTTTGAATAATTGGAAAAAAACGGAAATTTGAAATTTTCGTTTTTATTTTTTCAAGCGAAAAAAGAACTAGATGTTTTTAACTAGGACGTTCTTCAGACAATTTTTTGCAAGGACTCTAAATCTGTCATCGCATTTTCCAAGACGTCCTTGATGTGAGAGTTACGACACTCAACTTTGGTTTTTCTTATGGACGCCATATTCGATTTTTGTATTTTTGAAAAGTGTTTTTATTTCTGATTATAACGATGTGTCACATGATATGATCGAATCTTACACATACTGATCAAAATGGAAAAAAAAACATTTTTGTGAAGAGTGCTTTGGAAAAAACGGCTAAAATTTTGTTTTTAAAAAACTAACTAGATTTTGGAAGTTTAATTGAATTTGGATCCGTCAAGCTTACTTATTTAAAAACTGAACGACATGATAAGCTAGAAGTTTATTTTTTGCAATATAAAACAAGACAAAGTTATAAGAATTCTGCTCGCATATTTAATAGAACTGTCAAAAGTTAGTTTGTTAAACAAAATTGTTGGCGTTTTTTTCCAAAGCACTCTTTGCAAAAACGCTTTTTTCTTAATTTTAATCAGCATGTAAGATTCGATCATATCATGTGATACATTGTTGTAATCAGGAATAAAAAGACTTTTCAAAAATACAAGTATTAAATGTGGCGACCATAAGAAAAACCAAAGTTGAGTGTTGTAACTATGACATCAAGAACGCCTTGGAAAAGGCAATGACAGATTTAGATTTCTTGTAAAAAAGTGCTTGAAGAATGTTTTACTTAAAAACGTCTAGTTCTCTTAGTTTTCGCTTAAAAAAATAAAAACAAAAATTACAAATTTTTGATTTTTCTCAATAATTCAAAAACTAAAAATTACACATCAATTTTCTTTCAGATTATTGTTGAACATAAAAATGCGCAACTTTGCCCCAATTTAACCGACCTCGTAAATAACTGAGATTCCCATGGTGGAGCTCGAAAAACGGACACCCTGTATAATGTATCTAGAAACAAAACAAAAAATTAAGAGCAGCGAATTAAAACGTGACTTTATTTTAAATGAAAGTAAAGACAAGATGAGTAAACACATTACAAGCCAATAATTTATTATTAAATACTTCACAGTAAGAAATTTCCATTTCATTCAAAACAAAAAAACTTTAAGAGTAGAATATTAGTAATTTATTTTTTATAAAGAGATTTATTCTCTACCAACGTCGTATTTTCTTTCAAAATTAGTTCAGTAAGAGATCTAATCATTAATAACTATTTAACATTTTTATAAACCTTATTTAAAAAAATAATTCGGTAAAATGAGATGTTGGCATGTCCGTATTTTTAAAACAGAGAGTAAGTATCTTCACTTAAAACACTGAAAACAGAGATATAATGTCCTCTTTTCTGAAGAAAATTTTATTCTCGTTTACTTTGGTCCTTACACTTTCTGTACTTTCAACAGTATTTCTAATTGCACTTAGCTTTTTTAATTAAGTACTGTTTGGCAATTTTTGCCATAACTTCTTTTGTATATTATCAAGTAACAAACACTCAGTTTGCCTCCAATTTTCCTAATATGTGTCTCTATGTATGTGTCAAAAGACAAATAGTAGTAATTACATGATCACTTTCATTTATATACTTACATTAAATTTTTAATTTCGTCTCAATTAAAATATGATATATGCAACTGACAAATAAACACACTGTTTGCACCTGCAATGGACTAAGATCGTCTGTTTAAAACTGACATAAGGTTATTTACAATGTATGTGGAGGAATATAAAACATTCATAGTGCCTTTATCACCTTTTTGGCTTCTGTATACGCGTATAATGTTTTTGTCTTTTTTATAAATCTAATCGAAAATAGTCAGTAAATTTTATGATCCATTTGAAATTATTCTGTTAAAAATCTCTGCTTTTTGAATACAGATTGATGTAATTTCTTTACATTCCATTTCCGCGGCATTAAATTATTGCTGGTTCAAACGTTTGACTGTACGGAAAGTGACGTTAACATCTAAGTTTGCCCATCCATGCACTTATTAGACAAAGGAAGGGAAGTCAACTGTTGCCAATTTAAATGATCTAAGGCACACTCCGGGGATCGCGTATTAGTAACAATTGTTTGATGGAGATATGAACAGGGTGAATATCGAGACACGTGCCACCAGGAGACACACTCACCTGTGGAGTTTTAAAAGTTGCAAAGTTCCCACGTGTTGCAAAAATTTGATTTCTATAAAAACGCAAAAGATTGTTTTCAAATATAACTTGAGTTTATTTGTATGCTATTCGCCCCAATACGCACGGCAGTTTAATTAGCTTTTGAGGGGTCATCAAAACCCTCTCCAAATTTCAATATTGATAGACGGAGTGGATGCTCGGATGATCGCGAAAAGAATCCCGATTATATTTCTGTTCAGTGTTTGCCAAGTACATCTGACGCGTTCACATATGCCGACGTTTTAATATAGCGATAAGGAGCTTTTAGCCAAGTCGCACTTGCTTTCCCTCACCCACAAATTCGTAAAAAACGCCGGATTTAACACCATACGCAGGCATGTGAACATCAATTAGTCATTTCCTCAAAGAGCGAAGCACAGATCGAAAGCACAAGGCGCAGAAAGCAGCCGCGAACTGTTGTGAGAAATGTAACTCTAATTTTACTTTTAATTAAGTTCTGTCATTAATCAAGGGCACACGGCATGGAGCTGGGAGTTGCTGCCTCGACTGCGATCCTTGTTGAGCTTTAAGTGCAGGAGGGATTTTGCCCCGAGTTTTGCTTTTGAAAAATTAACATGATTTCTCAGATTGACTCAACAAAGTAGAGAGATTTTCCATAATTAAATTTCGCGCACTTGCAATTTATATAAAATAGAAAATTAAATCCATCCCCTGATGAGTTATGAATAAATTAAGGATCTGTGTTAATTATTATTAATGGTTTACTAATTTATGCTTAGAATCAACAAGTGTTTGAAGGTATTGTACCTTTTATAATTGGTGTCCTGAATAAGATTAGTTTCCACTTAGTTGAGCTTTATTTCATAAATATCTCGCTTTGTTTGTTAAATAGTCTCTTCCTGGTTAAGCACAAACAATCCTTTCCCTTGTCACTCTTTGCCTCATTGTAAGTCGCGATGGGGTTATTAATGAAAGAAATTACCATTAAATTAGCTTTTTGCTTAATATAAACAATTATCAAAATAAGAAACGGGGCGTTTGGCCCAAGTAATTCAAAACCAAGAAGGGGATTGAAAAAGTTTGAATACCAATAATAACCAATTTGAATAATTGTATTCAAATTAATTTAAATTTAAGTCAATATTGGTGGCATTAAAAAATCAATTGTTTGAACACATGGCAGGCTTACCCCTTACTCAAATAATGTAAAATCGCGTTGTTTTATGCCGGAACGCATGTTTTACTTTCAATCGAATCACCGTTCAAAAATCAGTGCGTGATCATACAAAAATGGATGCATATGATTTGCATATCAAAATGCAAAAGTCAGGGGCTTAGTTTAGTTAATTTTTATAGAAAAAATTAACATAGAGTGAATTTAACGTTATATGATGCAATTGACACTTCGTAAAAGACGTGAGAGACAGTTTGAAAGACAAATTTGATGAATGGTTGATTACGAGCCCTAACAACTAAATGTTTGGTCAAAATCTTATTTTATTTTTAATTATCAAACTGGTTTTATTGCAACAACATTTGATTCATAATTTTTTGTAAGTTATTGTCTAATTTTCAATCAGTTAAAAAAAATAACATGAGATCGTAAATATACTCAATTAGAGCAAGCTGTGTCTGCAGAACTTTAGCCATATTTTAGCCGTTTATTTACACTTTAGCCACATTTTTGCCTTTTATTTACGGCCGCACTTTTGAAGTTATGTTGTCTTATGTTGGTTTTACACAGCATATGATGTGGCTAAAGTTACACTTCACTTTCAACATTCAAGGGTTGCTCTAATTGAGTATATTTTCGATCTCATGTTATAAATGATGAAATTTAAGACAATTTAAATTTAACAAAATGGGCTTTGACTGTCAAGTTTTTGTATTTGACATCATTTTTTATTAAAGCAAAAAGTCCTTAAAGATCACGAGATCACAAAAGCTGCTACGACACTTAGTAAAAATTTGTAAAAGTTTTACTTTTCATATTCCAATTGTTCTTGAGAATGTTGTCTTGGTTTTTATAAGGTAGACACAAATAAATAACAAAATGTTATTTTCCAAAATAATGATTTTAACTAGGCAAAAAAAACACTACTCATTTCTGCTCAAAAAAGGGGGAGACTCTATAGGTCAAAAGTTAGTGGCAGTAGACATGCAATGACTGGAAAAATGTCATATTTAGTTATGTATCTTAATTTAATGCGTTCGAAATTCTGAAATTCTCGAGAACGAGTAATATAGGAAATAAACAAGAGATCTTTCACAAAAACTGTCTCAAAAGTATGGTTAAATTTGCCAAGGAACAAATGGTATGAGGATACGTGTTTGCAATGAGCCTTGAGCAATTTAAGTTCATAGATGAGACAGTAAACACCATCAAATATGTTTTGCAAAGACGTTTATTACCATTACCGATTAAAAAATTATAGTCCAAAGCTACTTTTGTAAAAAATAAATTATGCTTGTCACACAGCAAAACTTTTAAAATAATGATTCGCTAATTTTGACAATAACGTTATCAAGATATAACAGCAAACAGTCCTGATTTAAATATTATTTTAAATATTATTGTGTTTTTTTTTGCACAAAATAAAAAATTATCTTAGAAATCCTTCACAGTGGTCATTGAAAGATTTAAAAAATAAAATAGAACATGTTTGGAACAATAAAACGCCAGAATTCCCTGACAGATTCGTTAAAAGTATGTCAGCGTTAAGTCGACTCGTCATTAAAGGCAATTAAAGATGTCAAGAATTACTAACAAGTTTTTCTTTTTTTTGTCCAAACAATTAGTTGTCAGATACTATTCCTGATTTTTTTGTTTGAATTTTATGTTAAATATCAAGTGCTTTAAAGTAGTTTTTAAATAGATCATAAGTTATAAAATGAATGTACTTCTTCCATTTCTACTTGTTTTTTTTTAATACATATTTATTAGCTTGACGTGCACTTTTCTTGAAAAAATGCATTCGTCCAAAGGATAAGTTGTTAGGGCTCACCAATTGAGATATCACATTTTTTAAATGCAGCTTTGAAATGTTGCCACCACCCCACATGGTAAAGTCAAAGATAAGATCGCCCCATTAAAAAACGGGATTGAAAGGTTGTGTGAGAACAGTTTGAAGCCTTCCCAAGATCCGAATCGAGTCAATCACGCCCTGTTCAGGTCCTATTTGATATATTCGACTGATTTGGGTGGTGGCAATATTCGTGGGGTGGTCGACGGTGGCAGTCACGTGTCTTCGGCGAGAAAACATTCAATACGGGTATTTGCGGCACGTGACTGGGCTATTTACAAATTGCCGGCGGTGTGATGAGGATTGAAACAGTCTGCCCCCCGGGGACTCATGAATGTGTATTTCCACCGATACAGACTACAGATACGACGTCCTTAGGGAGCAGTCATGGACGATTATCTGCTTTATTAAATCCGGACGGTTTGCACGTCAACCCGACCGAATATGAAGGTGGGGCCAGACACAATTAACAACAACAAAAGTTGAAGATAATGAAGAGAATGGGAAAAGTCTGGGGCGAAATTAGAAAACGTCCACCATCAGCAAGTTTAAAATAATAAACAGAGCAACAGAGGTTCATTCCAAAACATTTATCGAATTTATGCATGTATGCATTTCAGTCACGCTGAAATTTCTTAAATTTTATTAAATTTTTTCTAATGAAAGTTGCAGTTATGTTGTGTATATTTTTACTATCGTCTCTGTCCAACTCCTTGATCAAAAATTGACACCATTTAACCAGAGGTTTTCTTAATCGATGATGATCATTGATAACGACCATTGTCGATCTAATAAAGAATTTTCTCTATTTGAAACTATGTGAGTCAGTTTAACTTGCTGTCTTCAACGTCTTGATGATTTTGAAAGTGTTTGCTGTTGGAATGCGATTCATCTTTACGAATTAAAAAAAAAAGGATTTAAAACAGTTGTCCTCGATGAAAAAGAGTTCCAAAAACAATCTCTCAATCAAGTTTCAAACTTCAAACAGATTAATCTAGATTAAACCCCTTTTTGAAACTTTAGAAAACTATCGGTCTATAAGATCCCGTCTTTCAGACTGTCATAATGATATCGAGAAATTTTTGTGTGCTTCGAGTTAGATGTGGACCACAATGAAGAAATTTTGCAAGGAAATTATCTACTTAGTTTTTGTGTGTATAAAAGTTGTGACTATAAAGTCCACATTAAATAAACACAAAGTTAGTTGTATCTCCCGGACTAAAATAAACGAATAATTTTATTAAATTGTGCATTACTGCATTAACGAAATAATTTTTGAAGTGACTCAAAATAGTCCATGAAGTAGAACCTACTTTACAGGACTCATAATGAGTTCCTACACTTCAGCACTCAAGTTGGTTTTGAAGCTTTACCTAATTCCACTGAGCAAAATTTTGTTTTACAGGTTTTACTACGACGATTATTTTGGTCTAGTTCGGTAAATCTCGTGTTCAACTCTAAACGCAACTTTAATATTTACCTATTACAAAGATATGCTTTAAAATCAATATTACTGAATTAGAAGTGATTTTAAAGTAAAACATACCTACACCTAGTTTTGCATAACTAAAAAACGTGCAAAAATTTCAAACAATTTTATTCTTCAAAAATACTCACATTTTTAACGGATATTTGCAACATTGCAACTTTTATTATTATTAGTAAGTATTATTATTATTTTCAAAAATTCTCATCTTACCCGCCAAAGATAAAAAAACGTCAATTAGGTAATTTGACATTAATTAGTAAAGCGTTAACTGTAAAATACTTTAGCGTTCTACACCTTTTTCAATTGTAATTCAGAAACCGTAAGATATATTTCAGAAACCGTTAATTGCAATTCAGATTAGTCAATTGTATTTCAGAATGTGTTAATTGTAATTCAGAATAGTAAACTGAATTTCAGAAAAAATCACATGTAATTCAGATTACTCAATTTAATTTCAGAAAACGTTAACTGTAATTCAGATTAGTAACTTTTATTTGAGAAAGCGTTAATTGTAATTCAGAATACGTCATTTGTAATTTAGAATTCGTGAATTGTAATTCAGAATTCAATATTTTCATTCAAACATTAAATTATTAAAATACCTACCTTTGGAAACAATGTTAGGGCGCTAAATATTTATGCTGTTCTTGTTGATGTTTATGTAATTTAATTTTGAAAATAAAATATTTTTAGTTATGTATACATAGTATCATGCAAGTAAGTTACTGGATCTGAATTACATGTGATGGTTTCTGAATTACAAATAACACTTTCTGAAATACAGTTGACTAATCTGAATTACAATTAACGGTTTCTGAAGTTAAATTGACTATACTGAATTACATGTGATGATTTCTCAATTACACTTGAAAAAGGTGTAGAACATAAAAAAATCATCAATTAATTTGACTATTTTTAAAAATATATTTGGTTTCTAGTTTTATTACAAAATAAAAGTTGCCGTTTTTCTCTATAGGTATATTAATAATATTTATTAAAGTTAGAATTACGCATTAATAATTAAAATTCTAATTTTAATTAACAAAGTAGGTGTTACTTTTAAAAATGACAGTACTGCGTATTCTCACGAATCTTTTCATAATTTTGTTTTTGTTATTAAACTATTTTAGACAATTACTTACTTGCAAACATTTTTTACTAATTAATTATTTTATTATCTACAGTTCACTTTAGTAAACTCCAAACTAAAATAAGTCAATTTTTGGTCATTTTTCTTTAAAATAAGTTGCTTTTTAAAAGCATTTATTTAACTCACAATGTTATCTTTCTGTCTGCTATTTTTTCGGAGCCAAATTTGGAAGGGTTCCTGTTGTCTCACTGAAGTGAAATTTGGCATACTTACATAATCTGCGTGACAATGCAATCCCATGTAGTTAAATACCCCCTAAAGGGGTTAAATGGGGTTTTGAAGTTTTAGGTTATGTTTACAAAGGGGTTCTCGATTTGTAAATTTGAGAGGGTTCCTGTAGTCGCAATGAAATAAAATTTAACATGTTTACGTAATCTGCGTGACAATGCAATTCTATATAGTTAATTACCTCCTAAAAGTGTTAAATGGGGTTATTTTAGGTTATGTTCACAAAGGGGTTCTCGATTTGTACATACCGTAACTTATACCGACATAGACGGTATGTTGGTCATTTGGACGTCACGGTAGATGCACAGTGTAATAACAATAAATCTGTGCAATTAATAAAGACTAAAAAGCAAAAAATAAAAATATAGAAAAAAAATGTTTTTTAATAAAAGCTTTTATTTAAAAGATGCACTAAAAAGTAAAAAATAATGTATTTAAATCACAGGAAAATATTTTTTCTTACATGTTAAAATTCTAAAATTTATAAAAGCTTTGGGAGTTATAACTACGCCATTACAGAATTACTTTGTTCAGTTGACTCCCAAAGCTTTTATAAATTTTAGAATTTTAACCTGTAAGAAAAAATATTCTCCTGTGATTGAAATACATTATTTTTTACTTTTTAGTGCATCTTTTAAATAAAAGCTTTTTTTTAAAAACATTTTTTTATATATTTTTTTATCATAAGGAATATTATTTTGTCAAAATATTTCATTCGTTTAAAATTTTGTTTAGTTTTTGGCATTTTATCGAACACATTTTATAGAAAACTATAACATATGCGTTATATTTATACGTTTAATATAAAGCAACATAAATGTCAATAAAAATTAATAAGAACTTATCTATAATTTCTTATCAGACAAAAATTTGGTTGATTTATTGCTGACTATTTAATAAAATATTTATATCTACTATTTACTCATTCGGTTTACTATATGCACCTGCAAATTTAATAACTGGCAAATTCAGATAATTAAAATAAATACTGGGGAAGAGAAAGATTTAATTAAATTTTTGATGATTGTTATTGTAGACTTTGGTTTTCCTCATCATCATTGATGCGTGTGCTACTTTAAATCAGGTATTAACAAACTGTCGTGATTATTAAATTATTAAATATTACTGTTCAAAACTGAAAAAACTGTGGAAATATGCAGTTAAACAAATAAATGTCTTCTCTCTTGGTCACATGATGCGACTAAGTATTATCCTCTAAATACTATCATTGTGTAATCAGTGAACACGTAATATCTTACCCCAAAAAAAGAGTTGGTGCCATTATAGACAAAAAAATCACAAGGTGTTGCTAGTATATGAATTCTTTTATTCTTTTAAGATAATTTGGAATAGTATACAGACAAGAAGTTAAGGGAAACTTAAAAAATACTTTGCTAAATTACGACCATAACTACTTCCTAGTTCCCCCTGTTTAGAATAGCGTCCTTCTAGCGCGCAGATGATTTATTATGCCGGTTGCATGTGTTTACCCCTTGAAGGCACTCACCATAAACCTCTGTAAACCAGAAGAGCAGCAACCGAGGCGTACACAAGTGTCCTAATATTCCTACCTATGTGGTCTGTTCAATAGCATCGGTACAAAACGTCTCGTTACGCTCATCTCTAACTAGCCTCCTCTATGTGCAACTAAACATTCAGTCCCCATTGTACCTCACCCTCCACCTCCTGGTGATCTCGACAACAATCCAGGATGTCTCTGATGCGGTTTATTCAACACAATACCATTACGTCCGCTCCATGTCATACGCGTTGTTGAATATTTTCTCGACCAGAATAATTTTTTCATCTAATGACAAGAATTTGGCGACCCCCAAATTATTTCATTACGGCCAGGAAAAAATCTGTATATGTTATTATAAAAACGCATGATCGATCACAGCGGCTAACAATATTGGTGATTTTTGGGCGAAATGGATTGATTCTAGAAATCGGGCGTAAAACCATGCGGAAAATATAAATGGACATCTCGGGGGCGTAACAAGGGGAAAGACTCGATGGGTGATGTAATAAAGGCGAGCTTGCACAAACAGGTGATTATCCTTTGTTCTGGGACAAATTGCGAATTTGACGCGCGTCAGACTTCATACGCAACTTTAGTGCCGTGACTAAACAGCAACAGCTGCAAGGTCGGGGCGAAAGCGACACCCCTAAACGCACTAAATGTGCTACTGATGTTTGTGTCCACGATAATTGAAAGAAACGGAAAGGGGCACTTGGATAATCTTATCGGATCTTGACACGCTCCAAATTAGCTTATCTCGATTCTGTAGTCTTTAACTTAAAAATAATTAATCTCAGATAGTACTAGTTGTACGAGTGGTCAGTAAATGTTAATTTTCAAATCAAAAAAACTCTCCATAGCACATAAAATAATGTACTCAATAACGCAATTAAATATGTTCTGTTTAAGGTTGTTTCTTATTGAACCTATTTAGTTTCGGCTTTCAACTTTGTCAGATTCTGTATTTTTAAATAATATTCTACTAAATCATACTCGTAAAAATGGAAACACTTACTCAAGTTATTCATTAATCATTTACCCATTAGGTATATTGTATTTAGAATAGTCGCAACACTTCACCACTTGTGGGGCACGAAATATTAATTAAATACAGGGTGTCCCAGCGAGTAGGCAAAGTCCATTATTCACCTCTAGATGTTAGAAAATTAATAATTTTTTTTTCCTAAGCTATAGATAATAATCCCTTGCCTCACCTAAAATTATTTTCAAACAAACAGGGTGTTCCGGAAATGAGTTACAATACAAACTTATGTTTTTTTTAATGGAACACCCTACATTTTTTTGCATTTTTGTATGTAGCTTTTTAACGATTATGACCTAAACTTTTATTTTTTTATTTTGCTTAGTTTTTGAAATATTTTATGTTTTTTAACAAAAACAAGCTCTTTTTAAAAATGTGTTACTCAAAAACTAAGACTCCTATTAGCTGTTTCAAAACAATAAAAACGCCAACGTCGCCTTTTCTCTCAAAATTAGTTGTTATAAATTATTAATGCACTTCAAAAAATTAGTAGCTAATGTAATTTATAGTTTCAATGAGAGCTCTAACCATTAATAACTATTTTAGATTTTTATCAACCTTATTTAAAAAAATAATTCCGTAAAATGCAACGTTGGCGTTTTTATAGTTTTGAAATAGCTAATAGAAAAGTCGGATTTTCACCACTTAAAAGAGGAGAGTTCAAACTTAAGTCCTGTATCAACTGATTGACGCATTACAATTAGGAACGTAAATAACACTCTGTAACACAAAAAATGTTTATTTAAAAATTTTTGTGTTTTTACAATCTCCCAGAGCTGCAAATTACATATATGCAATTTTTATTACTTAAGTGTCAGTCCTTCAAATTTTACAGCAAATTCTTTTTCACCCGTAAGAACAGTAAGAACCATTCAGTAAGCAGGCGTGGATGACTGGATTTTTTAAACACAATTTAGGAGCACTAATTTTTCTGTTTTTAATAACTAATTTGTGTTTTTTTCGTTACATTTAATCAAGTTTGACGTTATTTGGTGGCTACTTATTAGTCTTTTTCATGGGTACCTTTACAACACCTTATTAAATTAGAGTAAATTGTAAATTTTCAACCCCCATTTTTTTTCACTTTTTGTTACACAGTGTAATTGAAGAAGTTTGTTAAAAGTTGAATAACTTGAAAAAGTTAAATGAAACGCCCTATTTTTCGATTTTGCTTCTCAAAGATTATTAAATTGTCTAAAAACATAAAGTTTCAGATGCCTAAAGTTAATAATTGAAATATATTTGACTTTAAAATGTAATTTCAGCAACAATGCAGATTAAACATGAGCATTGCAGTTATAATGGTAAACCATATTATAACCATAGCAACTCCACCACAGATCCTTTGTTGGAATTTATACGGGGATTTAAAAATTCGCTATAAATATTAAAATTTTAATTATTTCACTGTAAAAAATGACGACTATGGCCTAAGGGTAATATTAAAGTTATTATTATCTGAAACTTGAACTTTTCGTCTACTGAAACAATAGTTAATAATTTTTAATGAATTTTTTAATGTTTCAAGTTAAATATCTTTTAAATAATCAGCAAGAGACACTTAACTGGTATTGTTATTAGATAGACAATTTAAAGATCTTTAAGATGCAATAATAAAAAATAGGGTGTTCTATTTAAAAATTTTAAGTTATTCAACTTTTAGCATCGAAGTGAGCTAAAAAAGATAACATTCTTAAAGTTTGAACATTATTCTTTAAGGTGGTGAAAGTCCCACTTTTGTAGCAGTTTTAGTTTTTGGGTTTTGGGTAACAAAAAAAAATTAAAATACTTCAAAAACTAAACAAAATCGACTAATAAAAGTTTAAGTCAAAATTCCATTTCCATTTTTTAAAAAAAAAACATAAGTTTGTATTGTAGCTCATTTCCAAAACACTCTGTATAATGTAATAAATAAGAAAACAATTTTCTCCAAAAAAAAAACATTTATTAGATAATTCAGAAAATAAGGAAAATATTTCAAACCCCAAAACAGTTCAATTTTATCGAGAGGAAAACTTTTTTTGTCGTACTTTGAAAATTTGTAGCACTTAGCCCTTCAAAATTTTAATAGTATGACCCCCCTTGTCATATCTCAATTAAACTGCTAAAATGCATAAACTGCTCGAAAAAAGTTAGGGACATTGGTGTTTTGATATATTCCATCTGTATCTGGCATATTACTCGTTTAAAGATGATATTTTTTATTGAAACATACAACTTTAGGCAATAAGAGACGATAAAGCTTCATATAGGTATAAAAAACACAATCATGTTATATTATTTTTTATGCTTTTGAAGATTTTCTTTAAAATTCAATGTATGCTTAACTTTATTAATTTCAGTCAGTTTATTTTAACCTAAAATAGCAAATCTAGTTCTAGCAGAAATTCTCTAAGAAACCTAGTTCTGAAAATTAAATTGAAAAACCTAAAAAAGTTCTTTGAAAAGTTCCCAAGCATGCACTAGACTTCCAATGTCTCATTTATTTCCTGAGATGTCCATTAAAAAATCACCTGTATTTATTTAGGAGGTTTTCTACAATATCGTTCCCTTTTTTCCAAAAAAATTTCTCTGCACCACTCAGTTTTTTTCGGCGTTACTCAGCGTTAATTTTCTGTAATATAAATTAAAACTACTAAAAACTTCTTACAACTCATTAACCAATTAAGAACTTAAGAAGTAAAAAAATACGGCAAAAACTAAAAATTTGATCAATTAATTTAATAAATACATCCCGTGCACATGTGATCTGATTTTTTTTTTCACTTGATGTGAAATTGACCCATTAGGTAGTTTACTTTTACCGCCCTTAAAATTTTGCCTCCCTTCGCTACGGCCCAATTAGCGCATATGTAAATATGCCACTTAGGATAGATACGACTAATTTAAAATGTTTGAAAACACATCAGAGGCCTATTTCACAAGCAAACTTTTTTATATTTTTTTTATATCTGTAAAGCGAAAAATTTTTCTGTTTCACAAATACAAATCAAATTTTGTACAAATGTACAAAATACAATCAAAATACAAAATCATATAAAAAATAGTCAATTTTATTTACTTTTCAATTTAGTGTAAAATATTTTCCACAAACGAACATAATAGTTACGTCCAGACTTCTCTATCGCCCTTTCTTTCACTTTCTACAATAACAGTTTTTTTAAAGACATAACGAATCACAAATGATTTTAGCTCAAAATTTCTCAGTGAGGGATAATCGTAATAGATATCCTTCTTTTAGACAAAAAAACTTTAGAATAATTGGTGAAATATCGTAAAATGTAGTGTTATTTTGGTAATTTTTCAGTACATACCTATTAGCAAAAATTTTGCCTTACTTTTCTCTTTTTAGACAAATTTGCAAACAATTTCACTGTTGTAATGAAGAATAGATATCAAGAGCTTTAAATTTAATGCAGTTTTTCCCCAAAGTAATTTTCAAAATCACTCTTTATGTTGTTAATAGAAAAATTTATTCTTTTTCGTAAATCTTTCTTTTTGGTCTGTTTGCTTGAGCTTCGTCATAACTAGAGTCGTCACTTTTTAAAACGTTTAAAAATTAAAAAACGACAATGCAAATACTAATAATTTACGAATAAATTGCTTTTTATAATAATACTTTGCAACAATAAAGAATAGTGAAACAGAAACAAAAAAAATACGTAAAAGCTTCGCACTTTCAACTTTTTTTTGTAACAGTGAAACCTAAAGTAATTTACAAAGTGAAAGTCTTCAGAAGCAAAACCATTGTCATTGTCTCTATGTACAAAATTAAACCTAAAATAACGGAAGCTTATTCAGGCCTCAGGTGGACACAAAACTGCTGAAAGAAAACCAATTGAAAAGTGATAAATTCTGAAACCGATTAAAGAAGACATTCCAGGAACTCAAATCAAATAAAATGTGTCAGATCGTAAAATAAAGACGCACCACCTGCACCAAGGTATTTTTTTGAATAGTAGATAAAATTGTCTCAAGCGATTTCGCCAAGTTCGAATATACGAGTATTATGCGTCGTATTTTATAATTTCTAGTATATTAAAGCAAAAAACTTTAAAGCTGCACCCGAGCTTTATTAGGAATTTAATAATATCGCAGATTTTTGCGTTTCACCTTCGACTCGATGCATAAATATGTTGTCAATAAAATTGACTAGACGAGCCATTTGGACAAAATCAATCAATCTCTCCGCAGTTTCAGTCGGGGTTGTAACAGATCTGTGGGGCAGAAGCGAATGCGCCCCTTGTAATGTCCGTCAGGGGGCGCTCCTAGTTGACAAACAAGCGATTGAGAAGCGGAAAATCAGCGCTGCGCCCGGAACGGATCACCCTGTGGGGGGCCAAGCTGTTGAAACGATTATACATGCCGTGCAATGTCAAGGGAGAAGGGCCAGAGGTAAAACTAGAAAAAATAACAAAAGTAAAGCAACAAATATGGAAGTAATAAGAGAAACAGTTATTTCCGAACACCTCAGTGGAAGGCGAATCTAATAAAGGATTCACCAAACGAGGGAAAGTTTTGAAAAATGCTTAAAACTGAAATGGGTTTGCCTTGTGTCTATGCTATGAGGGTGTTCAATATGGGCAATGGACCAAACTCGGGGAGTCTATTCGCAGGTGGCACGTGACAACACGTGTCGAAAACAATAGGATGATACTATTGAAGAAACACAAGACTAAGAGGATCAACAGCATGATGCTGATGACCGTTGATGTCAATACGGTTCACCTGCAGACGACACAGTTAAAGAGTTGTCATGACGACTTATTTGATTGCGCCCTGTTTTATATTTTTCCTACACATGCATATTAAATTAAGGCCAAGTTGGTTGTATTGCAAATTTTAATATTAGGGGAGTTTTTTTTTGAGCTGGAAACGATAAATGAAAATTAAATTGCAAGTGTATAACTGTTTTTTAGTCGATGATGGAATTTTGTCTTCTCTGATATGAACGTTGATATTAAAACTTATTTACGTGGAATTTAAGAACGATGCGCTCGTGAGATTTCAATTTCGGCATTCAGCACAACAACACACTGAAAATCAAGAACTGCTCGAGAAAAAAATTATAATATTGTAGTTTTAATTAGTTTTCCGTACATACAATCTGTCTATAAATGAGTGTGGAATCGTAGAAGTTATTAAAAATTGGCCGCTTCTTTGAAGAAAAAACGAATAATGTTAGTATAAATTTTGTTTTACTGGTTCTCTCAGTAGATATAAATTGGTACTTTTCAGAAATTTTATAGAAATAAAATAATTAAATGCGGCAAATTCAAATTCCATCTGAAATCCTACACTCTTTTATAAACAGTCTTATAGCAAAAGGTTTTGTCTTAAAACATTTCTAATTAAAAATTTAAAACAATGTTGTTTATAATTAGAAATTTAAAGAACATAATGAAAAAAAATTGTTTGAACTAATTTAAAAATAGGTACAGCGTGTCTTAATTTGCCTATCAAAGTTCGAAGTCGTGCTTTTTCCCATTACCATTCGTATTTTGAGTGTCCCGAAATTTTTTTTACTTGTTCTTTGCACAAAACAACATTTAAGCATCATTTGTTCCAAAATCACGTAAGAAATAATATTTTTGGTGTAGCCTTAATAATAATTTTTTATTAACTTAATTAATCAATTTTAATCATAAGAAACTGTACTATAAAAATTCATATCTTTGCATTGAAAAAAATATACAGCGTGACCCAGGGGTGTGTAATCGGTCCATAGCTGGTCCATAGAGTGGTAAACCAAAGATATGTTTTGTTAAATGTAGCACCCTAAATATTTTTACATAATTGGATTCTACGCAAAAAAATAATGTAACTTTATATAAAATATTATGAGTCTATCTCTTTTTGTTTCGAAATTATTCAACTTTTCGTTATAAAAAAGAAAAATCACTGCGAAATCGCTTATGAATATTTTCCGATAAATTTGCAACAGAAAAACTTAGAATACCTTATTGTAGTTTTAGTAAATAGTCGACTCTTAGTTAAAGTACGCAGATAATATACAGAGTGTGTCAAAACGCAAAAAGTTGAACTATTTTTTTTTTAATGGAACACCATGTATTTTTTTTCATGTACCGATAGCATTTTTGATAAGCATAGCAAATTTAAAATATTTTTCAAGATTTTTCAAAAAAATGTATTTTACTTCAAGAAAATTTGTTAGCCTAGAATCTAATAAGTCAAATGGTAATTTATTTTTTCATATGTACTAATGTGACTAATTACATTAGTAATCTAATTATTACTTGATACATAAATGAATTCCACTCATCAAGAATTAATAATAAAATAAATAAAAAAAAAAGAAAAATTTTTTTGAACTCTAAGAAATATTTCAAATTTGCTATACAAACCGGATAACATTAGAAAGCTTATGAAAAATGCTATCCATACGTGTGAAGAAATACATGGTGTTCCATTTGAAAAAAAAGAGTTATTTAACTTTTTGCGTACATTATCTGTACATACATTATCTGCGTGTTTCAAGTAAGAGTTGACTAATACTAAAACTACATCAGGCTATTCTGAGTTTTTCTGTTGCAAATTTGTCGGAAAATATTCATAGGCAACTTCGCAGTGATTTTTCAAAAATTGGTCTTTTTTATAACGAAAAGTTGAATAATTCCAAAACGAACAAAGATAGACCCATAATAGTTTACATAAAGTTACATTATTTTTTTGCGTAAAATCTAATTATGCAAAAATACAGGGTGTCCCACCGAAAACGGCACCCCCCTCATAACTTTTTTATTTTTCAATTAATCTAGGCGAAATTAAAATTACACATGTTAGCACTGAAGGTCCACATTTTGGAGTAACTACTTTTTTGGGGGGGTTTATCGTTTGTGAAATAAAAAATTAATAATTATGAAAAAAGGTATAAAACCTTTAACATTCATATTATTAGAAGAAGTCAGGTTACATTAACGTATTGACAAACTTTGTTTTAACAGAAGTCATTCAGATACTCTCAAATCTTTTTTTAAAAATCTCGCCAAAAATCTTTTTTTTATTGCGAAATATCGTCGTCTATAGAGCGGTGTTGTGAGATTGTAAAAGCTACTTGTAAATTTATACTGTCACCCAGACATTGAAATCTCAAAAAATGTTGTCTAATCAGGATTGTGTCTTACAGGAAAATAAACCCTTTTAGGTTTAACCACTGAGTTTGTGCCTTCAAATAATTGGACGACTTTGCGGACTTTTTTCAAAGAGTAACGCACGTCTGAAAAGCGCTCTTCAAGGACTCGCGTTGTGAGTCGTAAATTTCTGCCACATTCACCGTAAACTAGAATGATTTCTTGCTTTTCTTGATTTGATAACATTTTTGAAATTAGTTGTCAACAGGTTGTCAAAATCTTACAGGTAATTGTTTACAGCAATCTCACAACATCGCTCCATGGACGATGATATTTCACACAAAATTTTCATTTTTTTTTGAGATTTTTAAAAAAGAATTTAAGGAAATCTGGATTACTTTTGTTGAAACAAAGTTTGCCAACACGGCAATGTAACATAGGTTCTTCTAATAATATACAATTTAAGGATTTTGCATCTTTTTTCATTATTTTTATTTTTTTATCTCACAAATGGTAAACTCCTCAAAAAAAATGGTTACTTTAAAATGTGGACCTTTGGTCCAAACATGTGTAATTTAAATTTTGTTCGAATTGATTAATAAATAAAAAAGTTATGAGGGGGGTGCCCTTTTCGGTGGGACACCCTGTATATAAGGTGTTCCATTTAAAAAAATATAACTATGGTTCACCATCCTGTATACAACACCCTGTGTATAATAAAAATATTTTTAGTTTGTGGACTTTAATCTATCTATCTATGGGATAATGAAAACGGCATGACAATATTTCAAATAGCAAAAAAAATATAGACCGATTACGCACCCCTGCGTCAGCCTGTATAATGTATTTAGTAGAAAATGTTTATTTTTGTGTGATTACTAGTTTTTGAGATACCTTGATACCTACTTTACGTACGGTAAAAATATGCATTTTTAACAGACTCATGACAGACCTTGTATGCGCAACAATAATAGAAATAATAATCAATAAATAGCTGATAACAAGCATAAATGGCAACCTTATACACTTACTACTAACAGAGTGTAGGTAAAACAAAAATAATACAAACATTTTTATTATAATTCAAAAAAAGTAAAGAGTTACTCGTATACCTAACACCAAAAGTCGATAACTAGCCGCCTGTCTCTCTTATTGTATAACTTACCAACATTTTTATTTTGATTTTTGATTTCATTTCATTTTATTTTATTTTTTCCCCTTATTTCCCTTATTTTACACGTATAAATGTTTAGGTCTACTCGTATAAATAAGCGGTTATGTTGAAGGCGCTAAATTTTTTCGGTTTTCCTGAGGTTTTTCAGGAGTGGAATCAGTACCTATAGAAAGATATTACAAACATAAGCATTATTTATAGCGATGTATACTTAGATGATTTTCTTCACTGACGTTAAACAATTAAATAACACACACTAGGTATGTAGTATTTACCCAAAAACACTAAACGTTTATATTTAAACACAACGCGTTTTGACCACGTTTTGAATCACCTTGTATAAGTACAAGTACTTATACTCCGATCACTTTTGTAATATTAAACAAAATCGCATCAACTTGAAAATTTTGGCATTGTAAATTGCGTCATTTACCGCGAATTTAGGCTTTCAAAAATATAGGTCACGGTATTTGTCAGTGTCAAATTGTTGAATTCTTTAAGTGGAAATCCTGCAAAATACGTTAAGTTAGTTAAGTTTTCTGCAAGTAAGTAACATTTTTTAGTCATTTTAAAGAAATCTGAGTACATTACTTGCACTTTTAGCCGCTAAAAAGGGACGTTCAGACGATCATACAACTGCTTCACTCAAGCTTATTAACAGTCAAAACGTGACGAAAACTATCAAATAGAACAGATTTAATAACAAACATGTAACAAACCTAAATAAATTAATGGACAACTAACTAAACAAACCTGTTTAGTTGTTAATGAACGGACAAAAAAAGGAGACCGGTAAAACCTACCTTACAAGTTATTTTAGATAAATAATTAGTTATTGTTCGTCCGAAATTGGCACCTTGCGAGAAGTAAGTAGAGAAGACTTTGGAAGATTTTTCGGCGTGTTTTATGTTGTTTTGTGAGCTGCAGATCGATTTAAACTCACTCGACATAATATTGAAAATAACCTTTGTCAGTGCAGAGCGTCTTGGCGGGCCCCCATGCCAATTCGATAATGTTACACAAACAGCAATAGGGGGCTAGTTCGTTGCTGCTCGCTTAATTCTTTTAAATTCGTTAACTTTGACATGGCCAAAGACAAACTTCAAATTTTCATGACAGTAGTGTGAGCATTGCCAACTGTCAAATTTAGTAACAAAACTTGGCTCGAATATAACAGAATAAAAATCTCTAATCTCCCAATATTACAAAAGTGATCCGACTTTATGTACTTATTTTATTTATTGTGTGTTTATTTACTGCTCTTTTCTTTTTATTAGTTTTTACGTTATTAATTCAAGCTAAAACGAATTCTGATCAAATATATGTAAAGTCAAAAATAAAAATAAATTTTTCTTAGACCTAAACTACACTAAACATTTCCTCTTCTACGGAAAACTCTCAACCCGTCTCTAATAGCCTCCATGTAAATAATTCGAAAGAAATAGCTCCGTAAACGAAGAAAAATGTGCAATTTAAACCCGTCTGTCGACGTGCAACTTTCCGTTCTACTTTCCAGGCATGCAACACTTCACCTGTCTTTATGTCTTTTGCTTGTCTCTAAGTATACTTTGATGTTCGACCCCTTCACGAATGACTGTGGTGAGCTTTATAATGGCATCAACAAGAGTCTGGCCGTATTTACTCGGCTATGGTGTTCCCGAACTACAAGTGTTTGCGGTTATCGGCCGCATTACAACACCTGCGCTAGCATTCCAAGCGGTGTTAGACCATAGTTCACGCTGTGCGTGAGATACTTCACGCTCTCAAACATCAAACAGCTTAGAAACTCTTCTTTCATTACAAAACTTTAGCAAAAAACTTCAAAAAACTCAAATGATGTTTTTGTCCCCTTTTATGGGGCTTGATTGAGTACCTACCATTATCCATACTATGGAAAACAAACCGTCATTTCACGAGCTAGTGTTTGAAACTAATCGGGATGTTGTATAAAAAGAAAATATATGCAAAAATAGTAAAAATAAATCTTGAATCTTATTCGAATACCTCATCAAAGAGATAAGATAAAGTAAATTCCCTTTCCTATGATCCAATATCGATAGGGGGCTCTATTATGCGCATGTCCAGTAGTAGGGATTACGAAACCACACCTACAAACTCCTCCCCTCTTATTTAATGGGCGTGTTTTCGTAATGTCCGGATCGCTAGTAAAATGTCGGGTTTGCCGATGTCTTCCGAACCCCTAAAAGGAGGGACTTCCCACCCCCGACTTACTCTATCAGTGACAATCTATAGTAAAGGGACAGTAGTGAATCTTGCGTCGTTGCAATATCATATACACTGTCCAAGCTCATGACATTACGTAAAAAAAACAGTGCGTGAGTGTCGTGTGAAGACTTTTAAAAATGTTGGAATTTTACCCGAACTTAAACCTTGCTCCGGCGATGTTGCCGGAACACAATGGCTTAAATGGACCAGATTGCAACGGTCGAACCGGTAAGTCAGTTTTTGCGGATTTTGCCAATACTGAAAAGGGATTCACGCTTGAAGTCAGCGGTAATCGGGCGTGTGATAACGCAAAAGAGCTGTGATAACCCCCTAATGTAATCTTCAGTGCACCGCTAATCACCTTCACGATTCATTATGCGAAACCAGAAAACGTTTTCGTTGTTCCTAGCACTTTTGCTGATGTCTCGTCTTCCGGCGGAGACGAGATTCAGTCATTAGTCCGGTTTCCGGCTTTCCTAACCTAAGCTCGACAAGCTTTTAGCTATATCAATATTTGCAAGTGGCTTCCATTTCCAGCTCTTACAAGGAATGGCCCCGAAAGGGGTAGCTTTTGAATACTCTTTACTGAAGCTCCTTTTTAACTTTTTGCCATTACTTTTTTATACCTAATTAAACAAAAACAATTAACAATTATTTTTTTTTGTAATTACAAAAAATACTTCTCATATACTTAATAAAAAATATAAATTAAATTAAGACGTAGAAAGTAGAAATATCTAATAGGTATATAATTTTTTGCAAATTAGTGTAATGTATTACTTTTGAACATAAATATTTAAATAATTCTGTATAATTAATAATTACATGCGAAGTAACTACAAACTAAAAGTAAGTAATAAATTTTTGGTTACTTTGACTTTTCATCCACGTAATTACTAATTAGCAATTGATATACCTACAGGGTGTATGAGAAATACGTGTGTTAATTTTACCACGTAAAATAAAACTCATCAAGTACAACAACTTTTCTATCTAACGTTTTACAAAATTCTTATTTATTATTTTCACTGTTTTCCTCCTTCCTTTTGTGCAAACGAGCCGGTCAGTGTTTAATAATTAGTTTATATTCATAGCAACAATTTTCATTGTTACTTTAAATTGTTTAAATTGTCCGTTTCTATCACAACGAAAATAGTTCGGCATTCTTATTTTTGTGGCCATAGGCGGGTACACATTTCAATATGTTTTCTTCTACAAATTTCAACTAAATTTGCGAAACTTTTATTGAAAAATTACAAATAGAAGAAATGTTTATTTTGTTATAAGCTCTGTTACCCGTTAAAATTAACACACGTATTTCTGATACACCCTGTATTTCTCATGCTGTAAGAACAAACTAACTTTTGCTATATCTTTATGGTTCTAAAAATGTACCATTAGCAAATAAATAACAAAAATGGGAACCTTCTTTGTTCATGATTAGGATAGATAATATCGTGGGTTTAGAGGTAAAAATCATTAACTAACATTTTCATGTTTTTGAGATATGAACGAAATAATAATAATTAATTGGTATAAAAAAAACAAAATAATTGAAGAACTTATTTCTACATAAATATTAAAACGATAACCGCTACTTACCAATAAGTGAACCTAATGCTGAAAAGTCGCAGTATAAAATCGAGGAAAAAGCTCGTATGCACTTAATGAATTTTACCTATTAAATATTTTTTTAACTTTATTAATTAATGAAGATAATAATTTTAATTTTACAATATTCCAGAAGTATTTTTTTTAAATATCTATTCTATACCTATTTTTATAGTCGTTTTCATTTCCGTCAGGGATAAATTTTATGGGATATTTTATTTGCGTTGATAGGAAGACTGTGGCACCAAGATGCAATTCTTCTGAAACAAGTCTTTTCTGGTATAACGCCATCCAGTCCATTTTCATTTATTCTCTTAAAACAAGCAGATCTGAATAAGCTGATAGTTTCGCTACGTCATTGTCGGCCCTTTACGCTGATTCTTCTATTCTGATAATGAGAATGATGGTCATATTGATGCAAAATAATTTCTGAGGAGATTTTTTATAAAGATTTTATTCTCAAACACAGTAATGCATTTCCCTCTTCATCTTTATTTCTGTTTTTGTTTGGGCAGAAAGTTCTGTCAAATTATCAAAATTGCCCTACTTAAGTTCTACCTACTACTTAGTATGGTTCTTTTTTACCTTTACTTTTGCTTGGTTTAAAAATATTTTTTTCAGTTGCTCATCATAAAAACATCTATTTTTTCTTATGGTCAATAGCAGAGTACATATAATCTAATATCTTCTTAAAGGAATAGCTTTAATGCTTCAACAACAAAATATAGGTAATGCTAGTTAATGACTTTTACCTCTACAAAAAAAATCAGATTGTAATTAATGAATTCTAAAATTTGGAAACTTTCTTTTTTTTCATCACATTGTCTTTGTAAGCTTACTACCAAAAAGAAAACAAATTAAAACATAGGTAACCGCATTTAACTCATTTTTACTTAAAATGCACTTCATGATTTTTACCTCTATACCCACGAAATTATCACGTCCACTTGATTTTCTGTTATACGTATATAGAATACGTGATAATGATTTTTGCAAAAAAAGTAATACATGGAGTAATAGTAATATAACTGTTAACGAAGTAATATGACAACCAGGTTTTAAAGGCTTACAGACAAAAAAATAAATATTTTTTGTATCTAGTGTTTCAATTATATTAGGCGCAAGCTTCGTAAAATTATGTTAAACAGGTTGTGTATCATACATCCAGAGGCACACATATAAAAGCATAATACAAGTAGATACAGAGAGATCCATCAAAGTTGACGGCTATAAGCTGTATAGTAATTTGATAAAAAGATGATAAATGTGAAATATTTATTAATACTCCGAATTCAATTTTTGATCGACTTATTTTTCATGTTTTATCGACGATTAAGCACATCTTGTGTGTCTAGAACAACAAGTGCGTGCTCATTTTTAACATTTATTTTCAATTTATTTTGATGCGTTTTTAATTCTAGTCATGCAGTTTCCACAAATCAAAAATATTTGCTGTATTTTTATTAATTCCGCTTTAGCGGTAGCATAAAGCCGCCAGCGCCGCCATTTGCTATTGGAAATTTATCTCATGGATGACATACCTCTACAATAAAATATTAAACTGGATGTTTATTTAGCGGATCGTCTGTGTTGTGTGTTGTGGTTTCAACAAACGTTTAACAAAATAAAATATAGTTATTGTGCTTCAAACTGATTACATAGCAAACTTAATTGCATTAAATATTAATATCCACACACAACCTATGCATCTATAAATTGTAATTTTCAACCAGCACGCTACTATTAAATTACGTACAAAGCTGGCGTTTTTTTGTTCAAAAACCACGTATAAATTTGTATTAACTTTACCGATAATAATTGGACATCAGCACCAATACTAAAACCAGGATTAGCAAATCAGCTTAACGGGAACTTGTATAATATGTAAATATTATCCAGGGCCTTATCAGTGTTTATCTCGGGGCATTTGTAGAGATTACGGTTCAGCCAGATATTCGATGGTTCTGTTTGATAATATGCGTGGGTTTACCTCGCCTCCCGGATTCCTCTGCAGAAAATATTAACTGTATACTTAATTAAGAATATTTTCTATTTTTGGTACCTCTACTAGAAATTAACAAACAGCCACAATAAAAATAAAAAATATTTTTCAAATACAGTGGTGGACAAATTAATCGCGTACACTACGAAAAATCAAGTAACACATTTTTTCTAATTTATTAATGTGTAATCATGTCTTTTTTGAAGTTTAAAGGTATTTTTAGAAAAGAGGTTATACGTTGCAATTAGGAATTGTCAAATTGTCACTCTAATTTAACAGTAAGGTAAGAATGAATCTTTATTTACAAAAAATAATACAGTAACGATTCCAAAATTAATTTTTCATGGCTCCATTTGCAGCTGATACTTTTGATCTGTTAGAAATGGATGCAGTAAGGTCTCGACAATAATTTTTGTTAATTCCTTTCAACCAACTTCAACGTTTTGAATACCAGCCCATAGTTCATTTTCGTTCTCAGGTCTAAAGTTCCTTAATTATTATTAAACAAGTGTTTCACCTTATTCAGGATTTGATGGTCATGGTCGTCCCGACCCAACATTTTTTTTGTTCTCATCACTTCTTTACTCTTAAAATTGTGCTTTTGTTGTTGTATTGGTCCTCAACTGCTCTTATGCTATGACCCTCTTCCAGTTTCGACAGTTAAGAACTTTGTCGTGTTCAGTAAGTTTTGACAATTTTACTATTTGACACTGACGAAAATGTCATGCTAATACCTACTCAATCCAGCAAAAATACGGTGTACGCGATTATATTGTCCACCACTGTAAAACATACAGGCTGACGACAATGAAATGCAACCCAAACTCAATTACAAGTTTTAAAAAAGAAACTTGCAGCATTCTTCGTTATTTAGTATTTGACTGTGATAACTATTGTTGAAAAAAGTAATTTGTGACTGTTAATGAATCTGACTGATGTAATAACCATTATCAAAAATTTTCAAAAAAAAGCATTTCGTATCTAATGTTTTATAACTAGGTATTGTATTACTAATACCTAAACCAAATTTGGATGAAGAGAGTAGTTAGGCAAATCACTTATGTACTTCCATATCGACCGTGTGGTGTGAAAGATTTTTCATAGTAACACAAAAGTTAAACATGTAGGAGTATTTTCTTCCATCATTTTCTTCCCTCTGCACCACATGTTTAACATGAAACATTTTTCAGACCTCACAGTCAATGTAGAAATAAAATACATAATTGACTAGCCTAAGTACTCTCTCCATCTAAATTTGGTTTAGTTATTTTACGAGACATAATCCTTGCAAAACTTAAATTTGTGATTCTTAACATTCGGAGGACTTTATACTCGTAATAACGGCCAGAATCTGGCATAAACCACTTCTATTTTGCTGGTCTATTAAATCATAAACGACAATAGTACTTTTGCACTAGCCCGGCGCATCCACCATTTTTTTCAAATTCTTAAAATTTAAAGTTTTGCAAAATTTTTAAAACTTTTTAAAAAATATCCAACTAGAGTCCGATTTTTACCTTAGAAATTATTAAAATTATTAAATTATTGAGGTATATAAAAATTATGTATTACTTACTAAACGGAATTTGTTTGGTTTTTTCGGATCCTAATAATTTTATAATTCAAATATTAATTATATCACAAGTTCAAGTTTGGATTTAGTAATTTCAGCATGAAGAAGTGAATTATTACGAGTACTTTTGTACAAGCCCGGCGCGTTTTACAAAATTTTTAAAACTTATTGTTGTGATAATGGCAGACCTAAACCAAACTAGTAAAATAACCCATTAGGGTCCGATTTTTACCTTTGCAAATATTGAAAAGTTAAAATTTTACTGAAGATCTTATTATCTTTCTAAGCTGTTCCTTTGTGCTAACTGCTGTATACTACGTTTTCATGAAGGTTTCAATTCGATTTGAAAACTGTTTTGGTATCCAATTTCAAACGTGTTTTCATGGCAAGTTTTAAAGCTGGATTTGAAATTTTGACAATTTTATTGTCACTTGTCACTGGAAGTACAACTTAAATTCAACTGTGAACACTTTCTGGAAGAAATGTTTTAAGGATTTACAATGAATTTAACCCATTCAATGGTTTAGTTAGTGATAGCACAAGGTTTAATGTCCAACAAGCCAAGCTTTTTTAGAAATTCTCCGTTATCATGAAAAAAGTTCGATTCGATCTCAATACGATCCCAAATTTTGGTGAATCGACCTTGGACTCAAATCGAACTCAATACGTTCAAGTCAAGGGATTTTCATGCGTTGGATCCGTATTCAAATCGATTTGAATCCTCATGAAAACGTAGTAATCGTATCGAGATCGAATCGAACCTTTTTCATGAAAACGACGAGTTTCTAAAAAAGCTTGGCTTGTTGAACATTAAACCTTGTGCTCTCACTAACTAAACCACTGAATGAGTTAAATTCATTGTAAATCCTTAAAACATTTCTTCTAGAAAATGGTCACAGTTGAATTTAAGTTGTACTTTCAGTGAAAACTGACACATAAAATTGTCAAAATTTTAAATCCAGATTTAAAACTTGCCGTGAAAACACGTTTGAAATTGGATACCAAAACAGTTTTCAAATCGAATTGAAACCCTCATGAAAACGTAGTAATTCTAAGATATTTTGTATGTGTTAATTTTTAAATATCTTTGCGGATAAGTTGTGAGGCATAATAAAAATCAATTTACAAACAAAACCCCTTAACTAACGTCATTTGCAATTAAATGTTCTGTAAACCGAGCCTACATTTTTTCTTAATTAAAAAAACAAGTCTAAAAGTTAGTAGATTCTAAAAGCGTAAAACTCCGGTAAATGTTAATAATAATACAAGCTGATAGTTGCATACCTACGTACCTACGAGATTTAAAAAATAAAAAACACATTGCACTTCTATGCAATGTTGACAGTTGTAGGTTATTATTCTCATTGAAAAGCAGAAGCAAAAAAATACTTTTTGGAAAAAGGATGAAAATAGTTCGGAGAAAAGTCCAATAGATGACAAAATTTGTTCTTTGATTTTTTGAATAAAGCTAATTTTCTCTATTTTCATTGATCCAGACCAGTAACGAATCAACGTTATCTAATAGTTGTTGAGTATGAAATTAGAGGATTGTATGGGTAATAATAATAAATGCATGATAAATTCTTGCAATCCCAATTCAAAACAAAAATCTGTTATCACTTTTGCTTCGCCCCTCTTTCGCCACATTCTATTCCTTTATATTTCGTTCCAGATGGCAGACTAATAAAATGTGAAAAAACTTATGAAATGTGTGAGGGTTGTGGGCAGAAAATCCACGATCGGTACCTGATGCGGGTCGCAGACGCAAGCTGGCACGAGCACTGCCTCACTTGTAGCATCTGTGGTGTCCAACTCGCCCATTCCTGCTACACCAGAAACACAAAGCTCTACTGTAAGGCTGACTACGATAGGTAAGCACCGATAAACCTTCCACAATCCGTCCCCCGTGTCCTCATTTCCTAAATTTTCCGCCACAATTCTCGTCAATGTTAATATTCCCAAGACTTGATTTTTTGAACGCAAAGCAGCGTGCATTTTTTATTGGAAGGCGCCGGTCGCTTCTTACATTTTCTTCGCTTTTATTCACGGACGATATGAGTTTCGGAAGGCGGTGAAGCGAATCCAATAAAACCCTTACACCATTCATAGTGCTTTGTTAGGAATCTGTGGGGTTCCGATTGTACACAGCGCTTTGCCTTTTGATGTTGGATGTGTGTTCAAATGGAGAATTATATTTTCTCCATTTGAATTTCTTATTTGAAATGGAAACGAGGAGTCGGCCCGTTTTGCGTTACCGTTTTTAATTTACCTCGACAGACTAAATGCAATCCAAGACAAAATTATAGTGTCAATTTTACATACTCATATCACAACATAATTGAATACTTTATAAGAAAGCAAAAAAAAAGAGAATAATTACAACATATGCAAAAGAGAAGTAGAGTAGGGTAGGAAGCCGTGTTTGCTGACTGAGCAAATTAGTACCAGAAAAATTCACTACCTCCAAACTTCTTGTTACCTAAGAATATTTCTTATTGCTATTTGAATCACGAGGTATTTTATAAATTAGTTAAAAAATAAAAGTAAGAACAG
The DNA here is from genome assembly GCA_939628115.1 of Tribolium freemani. NCBI lineage: Eukaryota > Metazoa > Arthropoda > Insecta > Coleoptera > Tenebrionidae > Tribolium > Tribolium freemani. The sequence goes on along the minus strand of OW626785.1, from coordinate 7,253,637 downwards.
TATCAAAGACTTCCTTAAATGTGTAAAATCCTCTTTAAATCCATGAAAAAACTTGGGAAAAAATAACAAATCCTTAACAGAACAGAAATTTTAACGAAGTGCTTAGTTCATCATTGTGGCACTTGTCTTTGGTAAAAATGTGGTCCTATAATCATAGATAAGTTGTTCTTGAACAGTGTAGCTGTTTGTATTTTTTATTTAAAAAAATTTTCGGCTTTTTTGACTCGAATTCGATTCGTTCAGAAATTCATAAAAAACCGTACCTATCATGTTTTGCATTTCATTTTTGTAGAACTCGCTATAGCTTACGCTAAACAGCTGGTATTTTTTAATAGATATTTATTGTATAATGAATCTTATCCCCGCAAAGATTTAAACGCGAGTTTTATTTGACGTTTCGAAGTGACATTTGTCGAATTAATTTTTATTCGGCCAAAAACGAGACGATTTTTCTATAAAACCCGTGTGTTTTATGAATATCATAAGACGTTTCCTAGTTGTGGTATTATGACATAATAATAGACTGGCTGCGGATAAAAAATATTTATTATTTAAATAGTTTTTAATATTATAATTAATACCCATTTCAGTTCATAGTAGAATTGCAACAGCGCAATTGAATTTTTCAAAGTGAAAAATAGAGCACAAATTAATAGTTTCTGTAAAGGAAAAGAATTCTGTATTTCTGGGATATACAGGATGTAAGCGAAATAAGTACATTAACTTTAACCAGTGGTAGAACTCATCAAGACAAACACTTTTTCTATGTACCATTTTTCCAAAATCGCATTTTTTAAAATCATTTTTTCCCCCTACAAATTGACGAGCCTTTTATGAAATGCTCCAACAAAGAAAAGTAACAATAAATAATAGCTGCAACCAAGGTAACCGTTTCAAACGGTAATCTTGTCGACTAGGTAACTTTGCTTCCAGTGGCGTGTAAGAAAATTGTGCAAGATTTTAAAATAATTTTAACTCAAAAACTAAAACGTTTTGAAAAAAAAGTTATTAGGAAAAATTGTTTGTCTTGATGAGTTCTATTACCAATTAAAATTAATGTACTTATTTCATTTACAGCCTGTATATCCCTTTTCAGTTCATTGTAGAATTTTGCAACAACGTATTTGCATTTTTTGGAGTTTCAGGTGGGTTTTCTTGGCTCAAAATTTGTCGCTGGGATTTAGCTTAACACAGAGTTCTTTTTTTATACAGAAATTCTCAGTTTGTGCTTTATTTTACTCCAAAAAATTCAAATGCGTTGTCAAAAAATTCTACTATGAAATGAAATGGGATATGGATGCTGAAATCACAAGAAATTGTTTAAAAAAATTAAGTAACATCTTGAAAAAATCACTATAAATAACAAAAAATTCATTAATAACAAAGAAATTAAAATAAGATGCCTAAGGTGGCAAGCTTATATTTTTATTTTTGTGTAAATTGGCTATTAAATTAAAGACGCATTTAAACCTCCAGAACCTCCAGTAGTCCTACCATTAAATCGCGACAGGTCAAATCAATTCGAGTCAAGTTAATGGAATAATTTAAATAAATAATTTTCCCGCGCATAGAACATTAGTCAGACTTGTAATAATACCTGAAACACTTTGTATATAAATAAACTATCCTAATGTATTATTTTATAATTCTTCACTGTTTTAGAAAAAAAAAGAAGATAATGGAATACCTCTTATATTAAAAAACAAACCATAAGGTTTAAATGTTTTAAGATATATAACTTTTTGAAAACTTCTATATTTTTGTTATTGCGGTTGAAGTGCCGTAAAAAATATTTACCTACCGAGTCACAGTAAAAATCGTTCACTTTTTTTTTCATTTTATTTATTTATCATGCGACTATTTAAATTTATAATTAAGTACCTACGCGTTTTTTTTTCTTTGTGATTGATATACTAGTGCAAACTGAGGAAAAAATGCATTCTAATTAAATATTACCTACTACTCGAAATTTTATTATTAAGTTTAACTCTTCAGCTTGATTAATTGTCATAATCAAAGTTTTCATACAAGTTGTATTTGCAAGATAAGGGTTTTAACATACTTTAATTGTTTTTATTTTTCGACACTGTTAAAACTTAAGATTTTTCTCCTGTGTAAGGAAGTTTTGACAACTGTCAATACGAAACGTCAGATTATTTTTAGCAGGTTTAACGCAATTTTAAGCCTTGTTGAGTCTAATTCAAAGAATAAAATGTTGTATGCAACTTGTTTTCGTGTAAATATGTTCATTTATTTCACTTCGTGGATGATAAACCTCTCGTTAACACTCGACTTTTAAAAATCCACTCGTAAAATAAAAACCCGATTTACACTCGTTAAATAAATAACTATTAACCAAAGTTTTTATTTAGTTCTAAATTTTTAATAACTGAAAATTTTTATAAAATGATTCTAAGAGTGAGAAAAGTAACGCCTTAGTAGAGAGTTGAAAAAAAGTCTAAATAGGTACATTTTTGTTATGATTCATTTTTCAATTGTGACACCATCAGATTTTTTCTTGAAAACAGTGAAAATTTTGTTTTTTTCTGTTTTTTGTTTTTGTATTAGGATGTTTTGTACTTAAAAGCTGTTATTAGCCAAAAATCTGATTACTTATAAATAAAAATTACAAAAATAAAGAATGTTTTATTAAATAAATAAATTTTCTGTAGTAACTCAGCCTGTATAGATACTTGAAAATATGTTCAGAAAATAAATTATTAATCAGTTCTATAGGTGATGGGTGTACGTATAGGTAAATAAAAAAACAAGCTTTAAGTGCTGCCTTTACGACACGAAAGAGAATAAACACTGTTTGAGTTATACATTAAAAACATTTCTGGTCTTCGATCGCACAATTTTTTTTAGCAACCTTCGAATTCTAAAAACAAATTCCTGATTATTGGTAATTTTAAGAGTCGTCGTCTTATTAGACCCCTTTATAATAATAAATAAATTAATAAAATGATGATTCAGATAAAATGAGTTAACTCGATACAATGAAACCGTTTTTGAATTTGACCCCTACGCTATAAATTGTTTCTACAATACTTAACTAAGAATACATCGGAAACATTCCAATGCACCAAACTTATCCAAAATGTCCATGTTGCAGGATATTTGGAGTAAAGTGTTCAAGATGCGGCGACCGTCTCCTTCCCCACGAAATGGTAATGAGGGCACAACAGCACGTCTTTCATCTGCCCTGTTTCGTATGCGTGGTGTGTTGTCAGCCTCTGCAAAAAGGCGAGCAGTTCGTGCTCCGAGCAGGCCAACTCTTCTGTCGACAAGACTTCGAAAAAGAGATGTATTTGATGCAGCAGGCAAGCTCCGGAGACGACGACATGTTGGACGAAAACAGCAGACCGAGAGACGGAAGAAGAGGCCCCAAAAGGCCCAGGACCATCCTCACCTCGGCCCAGAGACGCCAATTTAAAGCGTCGTTCGAAGTCAGCCCCAAACCCTGCAGAAAAGTCAGGGAAGCGCTTGCTAAGGAAACTGGACTCAGTGTCAGAGTTGTGCAAGTGTGGTTCCAGAATCAAAGAGCCAAGATGAAGAAAATACAAAGAAAAGCGAAGCAAGATGATGGAAAATCGCCCGGAGATAAAGACAAAGGGGATAAGGATGACAAGATTATTAAGCAAGAGTCGCCTTCTAGTGATCATGGACATTTTATGGGTATGGGAAATCTGAGTGATTCACATTTTCCTAGTTCCAGTCAACCGCTCAACCCCAACATTCCGTACTCTCCAGATGGTAAATATTTTTCATAACCCATCCTTCTCATCTTCGTAATATTATGTAGAATTTAACTTATTTACGAAGAACTAAAATATTTTATTTTTTCCAACCACATCCATTAGTCTAGTTAGGGTCACCAGACAGCGCAATTGTTCGTACACCGAATATTTACATTTTTAAAGCAATCAAATTTTAAAAAAATCGTATTTAAATATCGGCAAATAGAAAAAAATACCGAAATAGTTATTTAAGTAACAAGTCCGCTAAAACTATTTTGGTTGCATACAAACTTTTTTAGTACCACCTCTCTAAAGCAACAAAATTGTAAAATACTTTACATTTCCAATCCACCCTCATCATAAGTGCAGTCGATCGATAGTCATATCAATGACTGATTTATTGAAACAATAATAATTATTTTCTCAAATAATAAATAAGAGTCCGCAAAGTGTTACTATGACTACTTTAAGTACTTGTCCTTTAAAATGACATTTTGCGGAGTCAAAACATCAGTTCTCAAAGTAACCATTTTAGAGAGCGTATAACAAAAACAATATTTTAAAAAATGAGAAAACAAAATAGAAATGTTTAACCAATTTGTGTTTCGCTCCATATTCGTGACAAAAAGCTACAAATATGATTAAAGGTTTGTAGACAAAATGATAGGAAAATAAATTTTCTTCAAAAAGTTTTTGTTAAGTTTAAATAGCGTCTCAAGTACACAGCCACCGGTAAATACAAAACGTTTAAGCAATTTGTATTTCTTTAAAACCTAAATAATCGCTCAAAGTTCAGTAAAAGGATGTCAAAAGTCGCGGACAGGCACTTAAGAGCAGCTAAAAAAAACTATATAAGAATTACAAAACGTTTCCTTTTGTAAACAAAGATTGAAATCAAAAACAAAAAATGGCAACGCCGTACAAGAATACCTATTTTTACACATTTATATTAACCAAAAGTATTGCCATGATAATATTAATACATGTTGTCATATGTTGTTGCACTTTTAAACTGGTGTGTTTAACTTATTTCAAAAACCAAAGGAAATATTTTTTTTTTGAAAAATTGGATAATAAATCAAATAAACATTAAAATATATCATTAAAAACAAAGTAATACGGATCTGCTTTTCCTACAATTCTACATTAAATTATGCATTTTTTGCATCTCTTACGAGCTGCTGCATCTTAGATAAAAAGCAATAATTTTATAATTTTTTAGTGGTCACTATAGTGTCAAATCTCAAGAGCGTGTCCGCGACTTTTGACACACCCGATATCTCAGTGGAAAAAATGCTCATTTTCATCATAAATATGAACACTGCATAATTATTCTTTATTCTTAAACACTTTTTTAACTTAAACCGTATCGCAGCGTTTTAATTTTTGTCGTCAAAATTAAAGAAAATATTGAATTTAGATTAATTTAAAACAAACTTTTGCCTTTGAGGGATTTTGAATCTCGCCTTGCCTTATTATGATTAAGTCTTTCGTAAATTTGCTCCAATCAAAATTTAGCAAAATCGTTGGCCACGATAAATAGTACGATGCTTCAATCAAACCATTTTATTTGTTGATGCCAACGGTTTGTTCATGTAATTTATTTTACTAATGTTAAATTGTTTGTTTCAGATGCTTATCCAGCTCACTCTGGTGAGAGTTTCTGCAGCTCTGACATCTCTTTGGATGACAGTACGAATTTCGACCATTTAGATGAAGCAACATCAGACACCCTTTCACTACAAAATTTAGAACTTCAGTCGTCACATTCACATCAACATGATACAGTTCCGCCTTCCGGTTCTATAGCAAATCCAATTGATAAGCTCTACCTCATGCAAAATTCTTATTTTAGTACGGAACAATAAAAATGTTTTAATTTTTTTGTTATAAATTATCACATATTTATTTAATTTTATATTTTTGTTGTTTTGTTTAGTTAAGTAAAACCAAATTCCTTGATTTGTTGTTATGCAAGTGCCATTTGAGCTCAATAAAACTAGTCACAGAGTAGACATCTCATTTATCTTTTGTTACGTAATTTATTTGTCTTTTAAACTGTAAATATGTTAAGAAATATAAGTAGATAAATCTCCTGAGTCGAATTATTGATTGTGATGATATATTTATGCCAAGTATAGTATTAAATATTGCCTAGATTTTATTATGTATATTTTAAATAAATAATCAATAGAAAAAATAGTTTTTTTTAACTGATTCCAAACCTGAGTCAGAAAATAAGCCATTACATCCCATGGTTGGGAAGTAATTTATACGTCAACGTTTGAGCCCATTATTGTAAAAATACTTCACTGAAATAGGTCAGACAAACACACATTACTGAACCATCAGTTTAAATAAATGTTTATCGGCCTAGTTTTAATATAAGTCTGTGATATAGACAATAAAATGGGTTATAGTCAAAGTTTTAACATAAGTCTGTGATATAGACAATAAAATGGGTTATAGTCAAACTCACACAAAAGAAAAATTTGACTTTTATTTCTCATAGTCTTCATGGGAACACATTTTTATACCACTTATAACTACCTAAACAATAATTATTCTCCTTTGATAAATAAAACGTACAATTCGACATTGTGAAAATTTAAACTTATACTTAATTTGCTTAATTTATTTTAATTAATTATCTAGTTGGAGCCGTGGCCTCTTTCCTTGCAGAGTCTTGTAAAAGTTGAGTGTCAACCTCATCTGCGGGTAGTTGCACATAACGGACAACTGAGCCCCGTATAAAACAGTTTTTTACAGAAAGCTAGAAAAAATTAATTACTGCTCAACCAAGTTATTTATTACATGATTTTCTCACCATATGAGGGTACTTTTCCGTATCGGTAACACTAATATCGGTCAATTTAATGTTTAAATACTGATCTACTGAATGTAGAGTACCACAAATGCTAAACAAGACATTCAACTCAGAACTTGTGGGGCGCAATTCACATACTCACCTTAAGTCATTTTTCAGTTCCACAACAACGTCTTTCCCGACCAGGGACTTGAAAAAAGAGTAAAACAGCTGAAACAAAACGATTAATTGCAAAGAAAGTATTAAAAAATAAATTACCATTTTCGAACGATTTACGTTTTTTTGAGGTTATGCCGCCACTGATTCCTGTTTTACCGGCTGCTTTCTTGTTTATACGTCATCTGTCAATATTAATGCAATCTAACCTAAAAAAAATTCAAAAATTGTAAATGGAACGGTTGAAAATGTCAACAAACGTGGAAAGTCCACCTTGTAAAAAGTCCAACGTTGAAGTAATGACTCCCCACAGGCTAACCGTTGCAATTTTGATCCGTGATTATTGTTTATTTCGGGATTCAGGTACTGCCCTGTCCACCTGACTTTAAACTACAGTATCACATTATTTTAGACCGGTTTAGCTGTGAAGATGATGGGGTACTGAAGGCCAGATACAGACGAGACTTTTGTGTTTTAATTTTAAAGTTACTGCAAAGTCCTGATCTAAGTTTAGAGGAGTTACGAAACATTTTAGTCTCAACTAAATATGAAGTGCACCAGAGCGTTATTGAGGCATTTGATGAAACATTGGCCAGTTTATATACAAACGGAACAGGTACTATGCTTGATATTATTGATAGTTTTAACAGGATCATGACTTTCAATGAAAACATAGCGGCAGGAATAGAACCAAACTGTTTCGTAAGCAAGAGTAGCATTGTTGGTAATTCATTTCTACAGTTTGTGTATGTGTTTGTTAAACCACGATTTTAGGGTATTATTTAAGAAGATTGATAGTTAATTTCGATAAACTCACTTTTTCTGAAGTTACGAGTGTTTATTTAACTTTTAAAAGGTACTACGAGGAGTGGCAAAAAAGTTTAGCTACCCGGGATCAGATTGCAATAGAAGTTAATAAAGTCATTTGTCCTGATGATTGGTAATAACTAAAATTTTTGTTTTGAAAAATAATAACGTTTATTAGGAGTGCTAACAGAAATCAATGGTCAAGACGTCAAGCTGAATTATTTATAGCAACTCAAGCGGCCCTTTTAACCAATAATGAAGAAAAAGCATTGCCACCTCAAGAACTTCACAATAGAATCTCCAATTTGCTTCAATCAAACCAATCCTTGGCAGAAGCTGTAAGTCGAAACTTTCAGTTAGACTAATAAAAAAAAAACTTTGAAATTAAGTTGGCTACCAATCTGGTAAATACAGTGTTGTCAGCTTAAAATATTAAATTCATCAGATTCGAGCTCATAAGGAAATGTGGTTTCTGTTGTAATTTCAAAAATCAATTTTAATTAAAAAAACACCAGATATTAGAAGTTTACAAAAGTTTTGACCAAGCCGCCCGATTCCCAAATCTGACACATTCAATAATTCATTGTTGCCAACTTTAATTTAAAGCTAAAGGCCACATTGTTTCACATTGTTGTTTTAGCACTTTTTGTCATACTTAAATTACCTAAGAGTGAAGGAATTTTGTGGCGCCATTGATAGTTTATATCACTGTTTCGACAGAAGTACTCTAACAGACAGCAAAATCTCATCTGAAGATAAAAGTAAAGTTTATAGATTTGCAGCCCTCAATCTGGCCATTTTACACTACCATTTTGGCCACAAGTGAGTTAATTAATATGTAGAGCGTATAGTTTCAATAATCATTATAGGGAAGAAGCCCTCGCTTCACTTAAAGAGGCAATAAAAAGTTCTCAAGTTGCGAACGACAACGTCTGCCTCCAACACGCTCTCTGTTGGCTCTACCGCCTAACCCCAGTAAATAAGGAAAAATTACTCGAACACTCTGTAGCTAAAAGTTTCGAACTGAGTCTTTCATACACCGCATCACTCGGTATTCAAACTTTCGTCCAATACGCGTGTCTTATCTCAGGCCATCCACACCAAATTTTCGAAACGTTAACAAAAGGCGATTTGATCAACTGCCAACACATTTTGCGCGATCTTATTTCGAACAGTTACGCGGTTAAATCAGCCCTTTGGCAGTTTTACGGCAAGACGGAAATGTCGTCACTTTGGAGCCAATTATTGTTTTACCTAAACATTGATAATAGTCGTAGTAACGACGGGAAAGCAGTCTATGGTGAGGGTTTCTGTTTGGCGATTTGCAACGTAGCCAATCACCTTCTAATGCAAGGAAATTACAATTTGGTAAACACGGTTTTAAACTTTGCGAAAGATCGGTTCCCAAACGAACCCAATTCGCACATTTGGATGTTGTGTGAGAATTTATTTATTTTCATACGAGCGCTACATCATGAAAATTGGAGCGAAGCTGAAGCTGCAGCTCAAAAAATTTTAGTCGTAGATAAGTGGGAGGGTTACTTGAGACTCGCTGAATTGTATTATTACAAGCAGGATTATAGTGAAGCGCACCGATTTGTTGATATTTTAATAAATCGCTTTCACAGCGATAACAAATACAAACTGAAAATTTTCTATTATGTTCGGGCCAAGATTTTGCTTGCGGAAATCGAGTTTTCGAGTTGTTATCCGGATAAAGTCTCACCCGAAATTATGACTCTTCTTAGCAACGTTTTGTTGGACACGGATAAACACAATTTGGATTATCATTCCGCTTTGATTCACTTGCACATAGCCAATATTCAGCTAAGTATGGGAATGACTAGTCAGGCACTGAAAATTTTGGAAAGGTGTCTCGTTCAAATTCTGGCACATGGGGGCAATTTTGACAGAGCTAGGGCTGTTTTGTTGTATGTTAAATGTATGGTGGCACATTCTGCGCAACTTGAAACCACTGAAAGACGGGAGGTTATTTTAAACGCTGCTCAAATGTTGGAGAAAGTCAAGGAAGATTTTAGGGTTGTTGAGGCTTATTCGAGGGTCAAAGATGTGTTATATTTGCAGGTAAGGCAAGTGTTTGAATAAGATTAGTTTTATTTTTATTACGTTATTTAGGCGCAACTTTATAATAGCGTTGATTTGCGGAGTGAGAGAAACAGATGCGCGTTGGAATTTCGGCAATTGGATGAAGAGAGGACTACGAAAAATTATTATACCCTAGTTAGGTTTTTGTAATTTGTTAAATAAACGCATTAATTAAGTCATTATGTCATTCATTTATTGAAGCCAGTGTTGATTGGCATTCGCGAAATAAAAATTTCTTTTTGGGTTCACTTAACTCACTTAATGTAATTGCTAAATGGATGTTGTTGAGTGAGCATATAAAGCCCACATTTGGTAAAGTTGAATTTGTCAAGAGCACATTTGCATTAGATGCGAATGTTAGATAAGCCGAGAAGGTAAGTTTAATTGCATTTATTTAAAGTACATATGCTTTTATATGAATTTAAAGCCGCTCACAAAAATTGTAACTTTTTTCAGTGAGTCAGATTTGATGATTAAGTAAAAGCATACAACCAAGTCGAGATAATTTTCTTTACAGTTTGTAAATTGGGCAATAACATGATCTTAACATTTGCAAGCGCAGTTCTTTCTGTGAATTTTGTGTTTTCTCAGCAATATGGTATTGTTAATTATTGTGTATCGTTGATAAGCCGCGATTATAAAAGCGTTTTAGAACTACAGCGGGTATATTTTCAGCGTTTCAGCCAAAGAAGTGTAACCCGTGCTTCAATATTTTTTTTAAAGGTAGGTAATTGAATTATTAATTATTATTATTGCTGATTAATTTATTGCACAAAAATATATATACAGGCTGTCCCAGCTAGTTGATAAAGTTTATTATTGACCTTTAAATGTTGGAAATGTTGGAAAATTAATTATTTCTTTGCAATAGCCGTAGATTCCTTACATCACCTAAAATTTTCAAATATACAGGCTGTTTCAGAAATGAGCTACAATACAAGTTTATGGTTTTTTTAAAGGGATATTCTATATTTTATTGCATTTTTGGACAAATAGCTAACTTTCTTCTTTAATAAAGCGGTGAAATCCTACTTTTCTGGGATTCCACTTCATATTTAATAAGTTGAATCCATACTTTTTCTTGTATTTTATCAACAGTATCACTAGAATAATAAATAATACACGTTGAGTTTGGGGATATTTTTTTTTTGGTCGTATTGTTGGTTGCATAGAAGTTCATTCGTTATAGGAAGTAGAATAACAATGAAATATTTTTTTTCCAAATTTATCTTTTTATATCACATTATTTATTAAAGGTGAACCGAAAAAAGTGTTGCAATTGTTCCAGTGTAAAAGATATACAAATGGGACAAATGGAAATTGGGTATGTAACATTTTTAATTATTGTTTTTTTATTACATACTCGTATAATGATTGTTCATATTTTTGTTGATTACTAAATATTGTACAAAGCATAAATAAAAGGTAGGTGTGTTAGAACAAATATACACCTTTTATAATTCTAGTTCAGAAAGTACCTATCAAATGTATTTCAGGTATTAGATACCTTACTTAGTTAAATTGTCTGTTGATTAATTTCAACTATTTTTTTAAACCCACATTTAGAATTAAGACAGGATTACAGTGAATAATTAATTACTTGGATTTAAAAAAAACTGCAGCTAAATACAAATACATTTCTTATCATTTTACCAGAAAATAGTTGTGGAAAAATCAAACCATAAACACGAAATTTACTATAATAGATTTCATAACTTATATTATAATTCTTATTATTAAGTATACTTTCAATTACATAGATTTCCATGCATTGCTTTTTTGTATTTGAACATCAATAATTGAAAAAAAATCATTAACTTTTCGTGCTTTGAGATTTCGTAAATTAATAATAAACTGCCTACGTGATACGAGGCATTCAGTACCTACTTGAAAATTTCATTTGATAATTTTCACCCGTATCAGGCTCTTCATGGTCGAGGAAAATCCGTGCTTTAAGCTTCCGTGACCTCAGTAAAGTAAAACGCAAAACATAAATTCGTATGAAATCCTCATTGTTCACCCTTTATGGAAATAGTTTACCATCACTGATAGCGCTGATATTATCGCGGTCCCCTAAACCTTGATAGCAATTCGACCTTTGCAAGGATTCCAATAAAATTTTCCTTAAAAATATTACCGAAAGTAACGTCAGCAGATAATATTTTTCTTATCTGAAGTAATAAATGATATAATCCAGTGTTTTATCAGGATTAGAAAAATGACAAATTTATTGTTTTCCAATATTTTGCTATTTCCGATCAATTATCTTAACTGATAAGGAGACAAACACACCTAAACTAGATTTACATCATTACACAACATGTTTCCAGCTAATAACCGTGGTTATATTTTTTAATAAATAAGGTTTAACGAGCAAGTTACATAATACGACAAATAATTCACTTAACTACCGTTCTACGCTACAATTTTCTGGTCTCTTCATCGCACCTTGAAATTAATAATGTAATAGCGTTTATAAGTAGTGTGCTAGAAAAATAAACCATTTAATTAAACCGTAACCGTTCCCCATTTGCTTAAACGTTTCTAATTGATTTCCACCCAGGACGAAAGGCGAAACTCCAATGCGTGACTCTTTCAAATTATTTTAATGATTTCGCTGGGTTGGTCGTCCTTGATCGCCTAACCTTGCACTTGTACCATATTATTATATGGCAAACGAAAGGCACTTGATGTGCGCCGGATTTCCGTTCAATTAGGACAGACGTCTACCCGGTGATACACCCATGTATTTACGCGAAAAATTGGGTGCGTACTCAATTTATTACGCACGTAGAAAATAAAAAAAAGCATGGTACTAAGTGCAAGAATAATAATTATTTATTTTCTTCTCACAATTCATTTTAATTTTAATTTTAAGCGAATATTATTAAATATTATTGTCTGGTCGATGATAAAAACTTAAAATTAATTAGGGAAGAGTGTCACTTTCGATTTAAGTATGACTGACCGAAAAAACCACCAAGCAAAGAAAGAACTAGATCGAGTTTCGCATTTTGTAGAGTGTGATCCAAATGAATGGTTTTGTTATGAGGCGCCACTTCATAACACACTGTGACTGCATTTGTAATTGTTGAACCAACAAGATAAATTGAGGAAATGCAGACGCAAAATAAATAGCGGGTTTTGTTGTTGCAATGTATTATTAAGCGCATCTGTTTCCGACTAAATCATTTTTTATGTAATTTTTGTAACGGTACTTTTAATTGTTGCAAAAGCAGTGGTTTCAATATGTTTTTCTGGTTTAATGTTTACGTGAGAAAAATAATTAAACCGTAGTAGTTTTGATCTTCATGGTGCACTTGAATTTCGTTTCAATGAGCTTTTGCGTTTGAAGGCTGGAACAAAATCCTGTGAGAGAATACTTCCGCATACGTACAGTCTTGAATTATTATTATTAGTAAATGTACTTAATGATAATATCGATATCAATAATCACTTTAAGATTAATATCTTTTACAAGAAAATAATTGTTTACTCTCCTTTATCACTGTATTTTTAGGAAAGAAAATATTCTTTGAAATTTTTAATAAGAGAGAATTATCGGGAAAGTATTTGTGCAAACTATTTTTACAGACATGCTTTACGATCTTTCATAATTGTAAAGATAAGAACATAAACGAATTTTTAAGTTAGTAAAGGTGAATTAACTTTTCACATTTCAACTTTTCAAACAAACTCCGAACTATGAACAAGATTATCTTTTTTTTGTTCTCAGATTTCGGTGTAATTTTGACACTAAACGAATATAAATAAATTTTTGCAGTTCTGCATGAAATATTAAATGTACCGGTCGAGACAGCAGAAAAAATACTTTGGCCAATTTGTTTAGCAATTCCTTTGTGTTTGTTAAATGTTATATGCATGAGGAAATCACATTTTCGTTTAGTAAATTAAAATTTGCCCCACAAAATTCGTACAATTAGCAAACAATGCTACTGACACTCGCATGATGTTTCGAAATTCTTGTTTGTTCAAAACAATAAATGACGTATGATGTATTAGAAAATTATAGGAATTTTTTTATAAATCTGATAAAACATGAATGATAGTGGTGACTAAAATCTTTTTTTTTTCATATTTAACAAAAAAGTATGAGTATTTTGGTTTGAACTTTAAATAGGACAATAGAGGTAGGGGAGGGTGGTGCAAGTTGTTACGTGGGGCACGTTGTTACATTGCTTATGCAAGTCGTAGTATTTCATTCAAACATTCAGTATTATTAATATTATTATAACATGAACCCTAAGATCTGTAGGCAAAATATAGCATTGGTGTCGAACGTATTAAAAAAATATTAACACCTTCCTCCATTCGGAAAAATGTTTTTTTCGCATCCATTTCCCCCGAAAAAATTCTTTGCATATAGTCCCATGTATTATGACACACTATTTCCCGAGCTTAGGCATGCATGATCTTCATAATATTACCAATATGTGACATTTTCTAATAATTAACGAACGTCTTTGGAAAAATTGACATTGACAAGTTTATTTTATGACATTCAACAGTGTTTTGTTTTCGCCATCAGATATGAAAACGACTCTATTACAAGTAATGCATATGGAATATTTTATCACAAACTGATTTTCTAAAAATAAATTTTTACCTTTTCAAATGCACGTGAGGGCACATTGTTACATTTTTCTTGGGGCATGTTGTTACAGGATAAGGGGTAATACAAAAATGTTATAAAAAAATCTAAGTAAAAATAACAGCAAAGGCAAAAGTAAAATATTGAAAAAAACTGATTCTAGCGATGATGATGAGTCAGAAGATGATGAAATTTGTCTCATTTGCCTCCTGTGGTTTTTACAAAAAAGACAAGAATTCAATCCAGTGTAAAGCATTTAAGAAAGGGGCACACGTAGCATGTGATAGCAACAACGTCTTTTACGTATGTATACTATTGTATACACTGTACATATAATGAGGATTAATTGCTTCTCTGCTATTATTACATATTTTTTTATGCAAGTAACAACTTACCCCACATAGTATTGTAACAATTTGCCCAGTTGCAGGGCACATTGTTACAATCTGCATTATTGAGTTTAAAAATTCACAGACGAAATTAGAGTAATTGATTAGAGATGTGTACTTTGAGTTCAATATATACAGTTTAAGCACATGTATGTAGATTTGTTGCTGAGGTAATAAATTTCAAGATAAAAAAATAGTTGTCAAAAATGTAAGAACCTGCCCCACCCTCCCCTATACCTACAAAACAAAATATAATAGCAATATTTTACACAACAGTATAATGATGGATGATTAACGTAATTTCATGACGTTGCAGAAATTAGTTGTTTTATTTCTTTAAATAGACAAAATATTACTTTTTTATAAGAATGGCATTCACTTTATGCAGTCTGAACTATGAATGATTTGAATTTAAAAATTTGACCTTATGTCAAAACAAGATAATCTTCTCATGCACGTTGCATATAAAATCATTGGCTAAATAATTTTAATAATAAACTAAATGCTTCAATTCCGCTCACGATTCAGCAATTATGACAATCGCATAGTTTTGTGGCTTGATTTAAATGATACTGTTCTAATTTTTTCGTGCCGATGGTACAATGTCATGTGACTATTTACAAGAAAATTTTTTCCAAGTCAATTAAGCAATAAAAATATGCAATAATTATCCACTCAACTAATTAATTACGCTATCACGCTAAATATTGTTGCAAGGTAAAATTGCAAATAGTCAACATGAAAATGTTGAATCGAACCACTGAAGGCCACTTGCTAACGATGCGATATACAGTAAAGTACCAACATTAGTAACTTTCAACTTTTCATCCAAATTCAGCGTTATTATATAACTTTTAATTTATAGCGCATTGTTTATAACACTTTGTTTAACGTTACTGATAACAGTTTAAATATTTTGCTCGTGCCTTGAACAAACCACCAAGGATCCCGTATGTTAAAAGTTGTGGAAAAAAAACCTATAAGACTAGTGATAAAATTGACTGTGATACAGTGCGACTCAAATCTTTGATTTCCACACTTCATGGTTCCGCAAGTTCGTGAATAATTCCCGTGAGAAAAATTATTACCCAATTTTAATACCATAACATTATCTCGCGGTGTTTTGTGGTGTTGATAAGTCTTATCTTTATAAAAATTCAGGAAGTTTTTCCTAAGCGCGAATAAAAAATTCGCGATTCCTGCAGCGCATGCTTGCTTCCTGCAGGGTTAGTGAAACAACCCTCTTCAGTTTTCAGCCGTGCTGAAATCTGCATCGTTTCAGTGCAAGTGCAGTGTAAACACGATCAATACAAGCGGAAACATGTCGGCAACGAGCACCCCTAGGTAGGTTTTTTGTTCAAATAAATAAAAAACTGCACAAATTTGTGTCAATGCACAGCGAGACGTGAAAAATTTGCATTGTTATTGTTATGTCGACATCCTGTAGCCTTGCGATTTTTGATAAGTCTTGTCATTGCCGGTGTCTGCTGACAATGCACGTGGGCTGTACCGGGTTTCAAAATTCCTGCGGAAGAATCAGTTTCGCAGCTGGAAAAAAGTTGTGGACTCATGAATTGAAAGCCCGCTTTTTTCGTTTTGGCATTAGGATTGCGTGACGACAATATTAACTCCCCTTCGCCATTTACGCTTCCAGTTTTTTAGGTTAGCTGGTCAATTAATGCTTTAATCGAATCTTAACACTATCGCAATTACATGATTAAAATAATTAAATTTGAATTATCAGGGTCAATACAACTCCTGATATTTGATAAAGAATTCGCAAACACTATAATTACATAACAGGAATACTTAATTAAATTAAAAGTATTGTAAAGAGCACAATAACTCTTGCACCTATTAATAAGGGTTTGTTCTCTTGGTACCTACCTCATTTGTATTTGAACCATTTGTTACATTTGTGAATACAACCACGGAAAAAGCAATTTTTTTTCTCGGAAAACGCGGATACAAAACTACAAAATTAATATAATAATGTTATCAAATCGTAAATAAGTTTTAAGGTCAACACTGTTACAAAATTTCTGTGGAATTTACAGATAGGTACAGTGTTTTATCAATTTGTGAAAATCTATATAAATAATGGGTATTGATCTTTTTCGCGTAGTTTTGTTTCAGCATCAATTAATAACAGTTTCTTCATTTACCTATTTTGTAAGTATTTTTAATGTTTAATAAGTTTTAAAGTATTGACAAATTTGCTATGGAATGCAATAAATATTTAAATTGCTGTTACAAATATGGAAATTATAAGAGCTCGTTTGTAACATCGGAAAGGCAATTTTTAACTTTAAAAAATTCGTTATTGCACTTCTGGTATAAATTGATAAATATTTTAACTATTACCTAATTAAAACATTTCTTTTATCGTGTAGTACGTCTAATGTGACACCATAATTGTTACATTAATTTACTTTTTTAGATAACCCACATTTCGTCTAATGTAATTTGTTTACATACTTCCCAAATCATACAGGTAGATTTAAAAATTCAGTTTGCAAATCAACACTTGCATAATTCTGTTGCCTTAAATAACATAGAAGTACCTATTAAGAATAATTACTCGATGCCCTCATTTAATAAACCTTATCCTGCAGGGTAAAATAAAAAATTGCACAATCTTTGCGTACTTTATTTTGAAAAATAATTTTGTTATAATTTTCTTATTCTCGTTTATTACTGAGTAGAGCAAACTTATTTTTCTATGATTTTCACTACTTTTCAAATTAATAACTTATCTCAAGCATAAATTAGTAATTTTAAATTGAAAACTTCAGAAACATAATTTGATCGTAAATGTTGTATCATTACTCCCAAATAGGTTGTTTTTAATTAATGAAATTGAACATAAAATGTTTATTGAAATTTAATGAGCATCATGAAAAGGTGTTATGTTTTTTCCAAACATCAGCATTTAATTGTTGATGATGATGAAACAAATTACCTACACCAAGATATCAAAACAATGCAAAATAAAAATGAAAATTTTATGTTCTTTGATCGTGTTTACTAAAGCCATTACAAATAGTTCTTAGTATTTATTATTAGCAGATTAAAAAATAATTAACTGTTTATCTACACTCTATTACTATTTTATTATTTGATAAATTGGTAATTTCTCGGCACTAAATAATATCTTAAATTGACAAATTCCAAATTGTTGATTAATCTCTAATCGAAGATATTGTGCAAACAGTGAAATTAGAAATGATTGCGAGAAACAAACAATGAATCTTAACTCGTACAGTATGCGTAAACAAGAAATAAAAAATTGATCAGGAATTCAAAAGTGGTACACAGCGTTTTTAACAATTTTACGATTATAGGACGATTCATGACTACCAAACAATAAACTATCAAAATAAAATGATTGAAAAAAGTTAGAGGTATTGGTATTTTAATATATGCCAAGGTGTGACATGCATTTTGAAATTATTCGTTAATTACTGAAAGATCTGAAAGATACACTTCTAAACGATAAAATAAAAGCTTTGAAAAACTGTAAGTTTATTTTTTTGAACTACATTTTTTGTTTTGTTTATAGCAAAACACAACAAAACCTAATTGACTGAAGCTTATTGTCGCAACAATATTATTACTACGCTTGTTAGAGACCAGAAAAAACAAACAAATTTAAATAATTGAATAGTTTAATTAATTTCCTTTTAATTGTAAAGGTGGTTCACCTTAGATGACTCATTTGTACAATTGTCATTGCACAAAAAACTGTACATTTTAGTCTTTAAGTAGATGTAAGCGACGACTGAAAATGTAAAACTTTCTCTTGCTTCAATTTCTTTTGTCATAGAATAAAGAAATTGCAAGTTACCCTTGAAGAGTAAAAGTTATTAATTAATTGATTAAATAGCTTGTGGTGTATTGGATTACCAATACAATTAGGTTCGGTTCCAGCAGACTACCCTTAATATCGATTTATAATTACTGTAAAAACCTTTGCTCATAAATTATCCTGTGAAGCAAAAACCTGCACGGATTTCATTTCACCGAAAAACATTCTAGGAATCATAAATCTGTAAAGCAGATCGTTCCTCATTACGGCACGCATTACGCATTTTATTACAGTCCCGATATCTCCGGCAATGGCCAATACTTTGTATACAATTTTCTAATATTGTTACACTTGGTTACCAAAACGGAACAAAGATTGGAAAGGCAACGTGCGGTTCACACTTGGTGAACATTCGTGTTCGGTAGCGCACACGGCTCGTCCACTCCAAGTGGATGAGTGAGGCGTGAAAATGTGCGGTTATCCTACAGATATGTCTTTGTGCAGGCGAAAACCCGGATTTCCCGGATCCCTCACCGACTTGCACAGGTTCCGCAAGACTGTGCACGGACACGACGGCTCCAGCAGGATTGTTATGGTCAGGAAGACCGACCAGAGGACCTTCGCATCCATTGAAAAGGGACAGGTAAAGGGCCACACTAAGTAATATATAAGTAATAAGTATAATGACGTCATCTGGTAGAAAAAATTAGGGACCTCTGATTGCAGTAGCCATTTAAAACGGAGCAAATTAATTTTTCTTTATTTTTCTTTGTTGAAGTTATCAAAGTTCAACTGTACCTATTTCATCAAATGAAACTGCTAAATAAAATATTAAATTCTACAAGACGTGTTATTGTAGAACGTATAAAATATAACATTACTTGTGTTTTCTCTGTACTCTTGAATAAATGGTTCAATTTTGGGCTTTTATTGCTTGTATTTGACTAAATGTTTAATAGAGAACTGATACCAATGGCAGTTGTACTGAAAAAGGGCCAGTTTGAGGCGCCAAATTACTGAAATCAAGCAGATGCTTTCACCATTTTTTCGTAGGAACCGAAATTAGAGACGATTACCCGTGAAACGATCGAAACATTCCGAGGGCAACGGACCGAATGCAAAATCACCACAGAGAAGAAAGGCTGTGAAGACAAGTTCCCGCCTGATTTAATCGAATCATTACAAGTATCGCGAACCCCGAAGCGAACTCTTTCGAATAAAGTACATTCCAAGGAAATGTATTCCAATTTTTAATTCTTGCCCTTTCAGAAGAAAAGAAATCCAGTTATGGACTTCCAACAAGAGTGCCTTGCGGCTCATAACGAGTACCGAAAACGTCACGGAGTCCCTCCATTGAAACTTGACAAAGAAATGTGCAAAGTTGCCCAACAGTGGGCTAATCATTTAGTCAGCAGAAATATTCTCCAACATAGCAATAACAAGGATTTTGGCGAAAATTTGTTTTGTATGACGTCGTCAAACCCCAATGTTACAGTGTCAGGGAAAGAACCAGTAGATGCCTGGTATGGGGAGATCAAAGACCATACTTTTGGTAAAGAACCTACTAGTTTAGCTTCGGGACATTTCACTCAAGTTGTTTGGAAAAATAGTGCTAAACTAGGAGTAGCGTTTGCAAAATCAGGTGGCAGGGTGGTGGTAGTTGCCAATTATGACCCACCAGGAAACTATGTCGGGAGTTTTAGCAAGAACGTACCACCTGTTGGTGGTTTTTCGCCGAATAACAACAATAACAACAACGAGGATTGTTTGGAAGGACTTTCGAAACTGTCCATTAGTAATGGTACTAAACCCTGTACCAGTAAAGACGTGAAAAATGGTACCGAAGGAAATTTCGACCAAGACTTTATTAATGCCCATAATGAGTACAGAAAACGTCACGGTGTTCCACCATTGAAACTCGATAAGAAACTGTGCAAATATAGCGAAGAATGGGCAAAACACCTAGCGGCCAAAAACATTCTCGAACACCGTCCTAGTTGTAACTACGGCGAGAACATCTTTTGTATGTCGTCATCAGACCCAAACTTTACCATTTCTGGTAATACTCCCGTGGACCATTGGTACGAAGAAGTGCGCTTCCACCCATTTGGGCGCGAACCCAACAGTCTCAAATCTGGGCATTTCACTCAAGTTGTGTGGAAATCGAGCGAGATGCTGGGTGTTGGGGTGGCCAAAAATAGTCAAGGGAGTATTTACGTCGTAGCGAACTACTCCCCAGCTGGAAATTTTGTTGGGCATTATGTTGAAAATGTCCCACCACTCACTTCATCCAGAGCCGAAACCACTGACAAGAAAGTTGCTTTTCCGCAAGGAGTCAACGATGAAGGGTTTGGCCAGTTTGCGCTAGATGGGTTGAAAGTGCACAATGAGTACAGGCGTAAACATGGAGTTCCAGACTTGAAGCTCAACAAAGAGGTCAGTAATAAATAACTCAAGAGCGATAAGAATACAAATGTTTGTTTTTCTTCCGTTTGTTTGAACAATTGCTAAACCAGAAAATATGCCCTGAACCAAAGATTGGGCGAAATCCCTACTCTTTGCCTGAACTATGTTTGACCTTAATTTTTTTTAATTATTAATAATTTAACAATTTTTTTTATTTAGATTTCTTATTTTGTATTTGCAATTTGGGGTCTACTACAACTGTTCATGCAAGAAGTCATTAGTCAAGGGCTTTTTAACCGAATTTTACAATATTACGTATGTTTTTTTATTTCGCTCTTAATTCTGTCAATTTAAAAAAAACATTATTCCGGATAACGAGATTTATGATATAATATACCTAATAATCGATATTTTGCAAAAGTCAATATCCCATTAATTTCATTTTTAAAACGTCCAACAAAGTATTTTCTCGTAGTTTTTAGAGTTTCTAAAATTATTGAAAGTTTTTTTAAGACTGTTTTCAACACAATATTTTGTCGACCACCGTGTTTGGTTTCTTTCTTGTAAACCTTGCTCTCTTTGTTCGGTTTTTAGAAGCCTGATTAATTTTTGGAAAATTATTTGCTCTAGTAAATAAATAGACGAAATCTTAAATGCTAAAATTGTTTCTTATTTTCGACATTCTTGGCTGTAAGCAATAATTTCGTAGTAATTACAACTCCTACCATGGTAGACCTAAAATTCTCTGGAAGAATGAAAAATCTTGTGTTTTTGGAAAAGAACCTATTATCAATATTTCAGTATAATTAAATATCAGATACAAATTTGTTAATTCTTATAAAAGTATATATGTACATATTATTATTATATTTTCATAATTTTGGTGTAGCAGTTTTTTTAATTAAAAAAATAATAAAATTTATCAAAATAAACAAAATTTGTATTTCTGACAACAATGACAACCCTGAGTATTATTTACTAGGAAACCGTAATTATGTTCAAAGATAATTCATTTTTATTATTGTTCTAATCAAATCTAATCAAATTCTATTTGGATCACGATTGTTAGACAACGTTTCTACATATCGTTTATTTGATCTATAAAATAGTTTTATCAATAATTTTAATACATAGATTTTTTTTCGGATTTTTTACTATTTTTACTTTTAATACACAGCGTTGGGCAAAAGTATGGAAGCAAGCGTTTTGTGCCTAAACTATGTACCTTACGAAAAAACTAATTAGTACATCAACTAATGTTATTTTAAGAATAATTTTTTTCGAAATTCCTTTTAGTTTTCGAGTTATTCAAAAATTTTTTTTTATTTAAATGGCACCCTACTACGGCGATTTTTTTTGTAAAAGATTAAGCTCTAAAAACAACTTCTACTTTAATAAAATTAATTTTAAACCAGTGATTTTCCTTAAATAAATTATTAAAGTTGCGTTCCGAGCTCATTACGAAGGTTTTTCGAACTTGGCCGAAGTCGTTGTATCCATGGATGTTTATAATTGCAAAAAATTTGACCAATCAAATTAGTGAATTAAAAACATCCATGGATATAATCACTTCGGCCAAATTCGAAACATCTTCGTAATGAGTTCGGACCGCAATTTTAATAATTTATTTAAAAAAACCGCTGGTTCAAAAACAATATTAATGACTTAGAAGTAATTCTTAAGACATAATCTTTTACTAAAAAAATCGCCATAATAGGGTGCCATTTGAAATTTATTTATTTTTTTAATAACTTTAAAACTAAAAAGAATTTGGAAAAAATGTATTCTTGAAAAATGATTTTTAAAGTAGTTGATGTACCAACTAGTTTTTTCATAGGGTACATATAGTTTAGGAACAAAACACTTGGTTCTATACTTTTGCCCAACCCTGTATGTAACATTTTTCTACCACATAATATAGGATTGTGTGCCGGTTTTTGAGCCAAGACTTGTCTTTCTTTACACAATAAAAGTATGAGTTATTTCTTACTTTTTGTTGTTTTGTTATCTTTATTAATGCCACTAATTTTTTTTATGTTAAATTCAAAAGGAGAAATGAGAAATCTTTTTCCTTTGGAAATATGGATTTTGCCAGAATGCTCGCGAACTTTTGTTAGGTTTAATAAGTTAATTGAAATAAATAAATATTATAAATAAATTAATAATACAATCCCGGGTGATTATAAAAGAGTATAATTTGTACTATAAAAATAATAATAATAATAAAATTTCAGATGTGCGATTATGCACAAGAATGGGCCGACACTTGCGCAAAAAGTGGGAGTATGTGCCACCGTGCCAACAACCCCTATGGGGAAAATATCTTCTGTGTCTACTCTTCTGATCTTACTCACGTGCCCTCTGCTCGTGACGCTGTTAAAGAATGGTATGACGAAATCAAAAAACATTCTTTCGGAGTCGAGAGTGTCAATCATGGTACACTCCATTTTACCCAAATTATTTGGAAAGGTAGCACCGATTTGGGGATGGCAATGGCCAGTAACAACAAAGGAGAGACTTACGTTGTTGCGAATTATAATCCTCGAGGCAACTACGTTGGCCAATTTGTTGATAACGTGCCTAGGCCACGATTCTGACCTTTGAAGAAGTAATTCTATTTTATACAACATTCCATTATTAAGCCAAAGAATTTTGTATTTTTATTTTTATTATTATTATTATTATTTATTAGACGGTATGGTTATAACAAATATTCCTGATAAGTATTATGATGTATGCAATTATAATAGTGAGAGTTAATCATTCAGCTCATACCAAAGAGCGTATTACACTGTACATAATATAATCACTTGTAACAATCAATATTCTTGTAGAGGATTCAAATTCGGTCCATTTTTTGTATTTGATATAGTTGATAGACTGTGATTCTTTAAAGACTGTTCAAGTTGTTGCAACTGTTTAATCCGTCAGCATTTCAATACTACGAGCTTATCACTCAGTTGCTGATTTAAAATTTGAATCAAATTATTCGGAAAGCATATACACTAACAATGCGATAACCACTCTGTGATGTAGATCAATTATCTGTTGCTTTAAACAGAACACTTTGTTAAAGTTATTAGCAAAATAAATTGTCTAAGTAACTATTTCAAGTAGTTAAGTATTGTATTTGTGAGGTTCTTCCATTGTTGAATTTTGTAACACCCTAAGATAATCGTTCAATTTTTATATATGCACAGTGTTAAGGAAAGTGATGTTTTTCAACTTCTAGTACAAATTGTTGATGTTTACCTAATCAATATTATTAGCTTTATTATTACCATTCCTTTGTATGTAATGCGAAAACGTGTTTGTTCATACGGGCAATAAAAATAAAATTCCAAAGTAAAAAAATCGTTGTTATTGTACTCAGTCCTTTTTTTTTCCAAAGTAAGAAGGGAGTATGGACGAGGTGGTGAAGGGGGGCATAATGAAACAACATGATGAAAATACAATGTATATAATGTGCTATGACAGTATTGACTTTACTGTACATCAAATGTAAGCGTATTCAGTAAAGGTTCATCCACTCTGTAATGTTAAATAATGAATTAATTTGTTCGTGCCGTTGCGAATGCACATTGTTGAAAAAATGATTAAATAAAGTTGAAATCTGACCAGCAGTGTGCATTGCAATAATTCATTTAATTTTTATTTTTATACATGGTCTAACAGTAAATTTTAGATTTATTTAAATATTTATATCTATGATATTTAAGTAAGCAAACTCTGAGAACTATGAAACAACATTATGTACAATATCCAGTTGAGTTATATAAAAAGTATTATTTTAAAACGTATCAAAGACATACGTCCGGCACGCAGGCCGATACGTTTCTCTAATTTATCATTCAAATAAAGCAATAGTACCAAAGCATCGGTTTTGTATTCGAAACCCTTCACAATTTCGTCACTCTAGAAAAATATATGTCTACGACACTTATTTCTTTAGATATGTTTTTTTTTGTTTAATAAGTGTACTTTACGTCGCGATTATATTGGACCACACCCACAGTCTTTGTCTAATAGTTACAGCTCAAGGGATGCTAGACAGAAAACTAGCATGGACGGTTTACACTAATCTACCAAAGCAAACCTAAACTTATTCCGCTTTTCGACGTATATTTTGATTTTGAGTTGAGGAAACACCACAAACAATACGAAAGCTGAGACAGAACAGGGTGCACAAAAGTAAGGATCGTTTCGGTACGAAAACGTACCCACCTTGCGAGATTAGGCGAAAATCTCTCTCAGAGAGCACCGAGCGATTCCCAGGACCCATTCCACTCTTCAACTTTTGATTTTGTTGTTATTTTGAATGAATTAATAAATCGCTGATAATGGCTCGGTGCGGGTTATAAATTGAAAGAATTTACCAACAGATATTCTAACTACAGTATTTGATCCCTCATTCAACATACCTGAACGAATTATACTGATAAGCAGCCTTTGGCCTGCGTGGAAGAGACAGTTCAAGTTATTTACAAACGAAACTACAAATAGTAAATCTATTGAGCTATGTAGCGCATTACTGATCTGGACCACTCATCCAAAAAACACGAGTCTAGAATCAGTCTTTGAAACAAAAGTCGTCAATGATAGAATATCGACATAAAACTTGTGCCTTGGTGTGTGTCATTGGTTGGTGGCTACTAAGAGTGATTTTTCAGATGAGTCGTAAGTAGTGCTGCACGGATACAAAATTATCCGAAACCGAACAGAATTTGATCTGACTTTTTTCAGAAAAATCTACTACTACACAGAAATCAGCGTTTGCTCTAAAATACTTTACCCCAAAATTACGTACATTTGAGTTTATAATTTTTATTGAATTAGTTATTTGTTGGGACTAGTGACGCTGAATTCTGTATGATTATTAGTTTTTGAAATAGAGGAAAACCTTTAGCAGACTCACTTACGATAAGGAAGTAATTAAATCGTTGGGCCCGCAAAAACTAAATCAGTATACCTATTGTTGTTGAGTGAAAAAAGAAATTAATAGCGCAAACGAGGATTAAATACGCTAAAAATTCAAGGTTTGATATTGTTCCAAATTTTTAAAGCTCAAAAGAAGTCAAAGCAATTCAACTTGTTTTGCGCGAAAGTTTATAGTTTCTAAGATATAGAGAGCCCACTTTAGCATTTAAAAAACTCATCAATAAACGAATTTGCGTCCTTTGAGTACTTTATTCCAAAGTTTACATGGCTAATAGTCGGTAAGGTTCGGTGGTATCTTCAACAAAAAATGGAGCTAAATTTTTACATTTTTTTATGTGAAGACGCGTTTTTTGGTTTAGGATATTTTAAAGCAAATAAAATGTTTAATAATTAGTTTGTCACAGCAGTAACGAAAGCCAAAGGAAATTTTGGTGTGTATAATTATAGTTTAATAAAACATGATGTGATAAACATAATTTGAATTATGTTAGTGATAAGAGAGTAAACAGAAAACAAAATGTGTAAATTGTTTTTGGATAAAAGAATTTTTTTTTTGTAAACCAATGAAATTATTCAAAGGCTTTTGATTAAATGTTAGCTATTCTTTTATTATTCAACTTACTTGGTTCAATTGATTGGTACAGGAAGAGACCTTAACCCAGGCGAACTAATGATTCTTGCCTTACTGGTTCGCTTATTTATTGCATTATCAGATACAAAAATGTTTCGATAAATAATAATTAGTTTGCTTGGGTTAAGGTCCTCTTGCACGAATCATTATTATCTATCAACTTTGGGTATTCTTTTTCAACAGTACAACTTGAAATTTTTTTTGTTTAGAATTGGTTTTTGGTTTCTCACAGCCATACCTTAAAAATGTTGAACAATACCAAAGCTTATTTAATCGTTTACGTAGTCGGTGACCCGGGGCAAAATACCCCTATAATAAAATAACAATATGCGTTAGTCACATAAAAATTTATGCGATTAATAAAATGACTAAAAAATAATTCTAAATTTTAAATGTTGGAAACAAATAAATTAAACATTAAAAAATTAGACAAAAATTTGTAGTCATTCTTAGTAAGTTAAAATTTCAAAGAACTAAAACTTAAATGAATAAAAAGTTACTCAATTCAATTACGTAATCAAATAAAAACGAAAAAAAAAATGAAATTGTTCTTAAAATGACAATGTTTAAGAAGTTTGAAACATTTATTCAAGAGCAAGATCGAGCAGAAAGAGATTATGAAAGATTTAATGAGGGACAAAATGGTATGCAGTAATTAAGACAGGTTTTTAGTCTTACCTTGTTCACACTTTAAACCCTTTTTTTTGTAATTTTGTATTTTTGTACCTTTTTTACAAATAAAATTTTAATATTTGTAAAACAGTCCCTTATTGTGGATTCAACCGTGTTAAGACACCTGTAATCAGACAATACTGTTGCATTATTGAAAAAAAAATACATCGGATCAGGCGTAAGAACGTAAAAATTGTGACTATGTTAAAAATCAGAAAAAGGCAAAGTTCAATTTTCACAAGGTGTCTGTATATTTTAGTGGTGGGCTGTTTGGTCGGGGCTTAGTTGTTTATTTTACTCAACTAGAAATATTTATTATTGCAGCGGATCTAAAGACTTGATTACTCGTCTTTTGAAAAGGTTTAATTTAAACTGGTAAGTCAACAGAGTTGTAGGTTACAAAAGTCAGATCCAAATACTGGATTCAGTTCTGGACCTTTTTTTGCATCAAATCCGAATCTATATTCGTCTGAAACGCACAGCACTAGTCGTAGGTGTTGAACTAGGCCTGGTGTTCGTTTGGTACGACCAGGAGACTACAACCGTTACCGAAAAATTTGGCTAGGCCAGGCCGACTGGCGAAGAACGAACGATTTTTACAAACGTATCAGTCTAAATTTCTGATAGAAAGTTAATAAGGCCAAAAATGGTAGTAGTCAGGTCTGCCCCTAAGTATCACTAAACTTAATTTTGCAAAGAAACCGATGAACTCCTCAGGTAGACCGGACCTAGAGACTAAATCCCGAGGCGAGCTACGAACTACGGCCCCGAGTTGCTACTGTGGAAGTGAGGATCTAGAGCCACTTATTCCTTAAGCTACCCATTCTCCTCCCCCACATGAGGTTATATCATACGATCGTCCCTTGGAGGTGCTGCGGGTCCGTGGGGGCGGTTGGGGGCGGCAATGCCGCCTGCTGCACCGGCGCCGCCTCCCCGAAGTTCGTAGGCACGTTGATGCCGAGGTTGAGCGGTTGAGGTAAAGAACTACTAGAACTAGGCAGGCCACTTTGTGCTAGACTTATGGTGCTTCCGGTGTGCGCTGCCGCGTTCACCACCATAGCCGTATTACTAGAAATCACCGGAGGACTGTTCTCCTCCGGAGGAGTCACCTCCAGGCCTATACTTCCATTCAAAGCTATCTTAATGGGATTGTTGTAATTTGTTGAAAAATGCGATAGTCCGATGTCTTCCAGACTGCTTTTCCTGCGTCCACTACCTACACTTGTCAGTCCCTGTCTGAGTGAGTTTGATCGACGGAGGAGGATGTCGTCGATGACTCGCAGCGAGTTGGAGCGGCCGCGTTGGTACCCCGCCACTGTTGGACTGTCGGGAAGGGAAAGGGAGTTTGATTTAGTGGTGGACAGTGGCGGAGGTCGTGGAGATTGGTAACCGGTTAGGCCTAAGCCGGAACCACGACGACTGCCGGCTTGAGATGCCGCTGCCATTTGCTGGATGAGGGTCTGCGAACAGAAGCTAATGTTCGATTTGCGACGGCTGTTGTGGCGCTCGAACGTCTTTTGGGCCGAGAAAGGACTCGGACGCACCAGGTAACTGAAAGTTAAAATAAAACGCAATGGAGAAAAAATCAGAAGACAGAAGTCAACAGAGATCAAATAAGTCACAAAGTTTAGTTACTTTTTTAACAGACAAGGAACTCTGTTTGATGGAAAAAAACATATTGTGAATTTAAAAAAACTGAGGTAAAACTGGTGAAAAAAACTGAGGTAAAACTGGTGTAAAAAACTGAGGAAATCAGAGGAAATCTTAAGGAAGTCAGGGAAAATATAAGGAAATCAAAGAAAATTAGAGAGGAAATCTTGAAGAAATCTGGTGTACAAAATTTACGGTGCGGTTTACCCCTAGATCTCAATTAACTGTTTAAGGTAAAAGAACATTGGGACATATTAAGGAACAAGAAAATTATTACTTTAAGAAAGAATAAACTTCAAAAAGGTAATCTACTTTATAGATTCAAAACAAGAAAGATGGGGAGAGAGAATAACCCTCTGAGACACAATACACAATCAGGCTATTTAAACCAACTTACAATGTTCTAATCATCTACCCTAATGCATTTTGAAACCATGAAGATGCGATATAGAACCTCTCCACGAAACAGGAGAACATCAATTTACATTGTTTTTTTAAACATGCTCCAAAATAGAACTTTTGAATAAAATCAAAAGAAAACAGATTTTTTTCCTGTATGAAAATGTCTGATTTCATAATGGACTTTAAGGTCCTGAAGCATCCTTTTCAAGATACGCAACAAGCCGTCGATAAAGAAATCAATTTAAGGGTAAATCTAATCCTCGTAATTTTTTTTAAAAAAGTATAGTCGAAATAATTTCAAATTAAAAATATTAATATTATACATTAGCTCATGTTATTTCTCATCAGAAAAAAGAGGTTGATCTTAGCCTATTCGCATGAATTAACGTTTTCTTTTAGATTGCCTCTTAGACGCGCGTTAATTCCGTAGCATCCATTTAATTCACAATTTAATAATTAAAATTTAAAATTACCCAAATACTAGATGAGAGCTAATCAAAACTTTTTATAGTGATTTTCGTGTTTTGCCAGACATTTTCGTTGTTGCATTTTGTAATAGTTAGGATTCCTTTTTCTATTTAATCAAGTCATTTGGATGATATTGCTTAAGCATATTAAGTACTTTAGCTGCTTAATCATGTAAATGAAATTTCTAGTACAGTGGCGAGCAAAAAATTTAGGACACCTTTGATTCTTACGCATTTTACGGAATTATTTTTTTAAATAAGGTTGATAAAGTTGTAAAATAGTTATAAATAATTAGATCTCTCATTGAAACTATAAATTACATTAGCTATTAATTTTTTGAAATGCATGAATAATTTATAACGACTAATTTTGAGAGAAAATGCGGCGTTGGCGTTTTTATAGTTTTGAAACAGCTAATACATCTGTAATTCCCTATCCTTTTTGACAATGAAATGACAACAGTACCTGAAATTTTGCTCGCCATTGACCCTCCCTTATTGCATTATTAAAATGTCACTTTTATGACGTTTGGGAAAAAAATATAATTTTAAAGCTTTTCCAGTTTGGTAGAAACTGGAATAATACTGGATCAAATGAGGAAATCAGTTTAAAAATTTTAGGGAATATCTTGGAGATATATTGAGAAAATCAGGGGAAAATCAGAGAAAATCAGAGGAAATCTAATGTAGGTGTGCAAAATTTGAGGTGCGGTTTAATAGTTGGTTATTTTTTTCTGATTTTATTCATAATAAAGCCAATCTATTGCCATAAAAAAGTCGTGAAATCCCTTCATTATTATTACCGTAACTCAATTATTCCAAATAAAATACCACATTTTTCCTTCACTAAATGAAGGAGAATTTAACTCTGCATGTAGTATGTGTATTAACGTCCTTATACCTATGTTTAATAGGATTCAAGCCATATTGATTTATAAAGACTTATTAATCCATTTTGTGAGAAATACGATTATGTAATACACGTGGGTAAAAGCACAAAGCAAGGTCCTTTTCTCTCAAATTGTTTTATTTTTTACTGTTTTTTTATAAAATTATGAGAAATAGAAAAAAGTGCGATCTGTAATTGAAGCCACATAATAATCAATGGCCGACACATGTATTTTTAAATAAAAAAATTGAGAGAGCAGTGTATACTGATTTTCTTTTGACATTGCGTGTACGAGGATGGTATGATTAATTCGTGGCCTCTCATAGAAGGCAATTGTTTTTTTATTAATTTTTATGTTTTCATATAGTACCATCCTTTCGTACTGTAACGTTAAATTTTTATCAAATTCGGTGAAGTAGTTTTTAATTGCTGCCTTATCAAGTGTCCTAACTTCTCGATTTTTTAAGAAATGTTGAAAGCTGAGGTTTGAGCTGTAAAGAAATATTTTTATATTATAGGTATAACACCTTAAGTGTTTAAAAATGGGTTAGATTCTACATTAGGTACATCTCTTTAATCGCTTAGCATAGTTAGAACTGCATTTCAAAATCTCAATTCCCTAAGGGTGCACCACCTCCAGGAAAGTTAAAAAGTGCTTCTCCTACAGAAATGGTCAAAAAAGTGCACAGAAAGGCATTGGAAGATTAAAAGTGAAAGTTGTCTGAGATAGTTCAAACCTTAAGGATTTTAAAAAAGTAAACACATCATATCTTTCTTCAAATTTTGAGTATGAGAAAAAATTGGCAAGATGGGTGTCGCACAACATCTTTTCTGACCACAAAAGCTCACTGGAAAAATCAGATCTGAGCAATGTTTAGAGCTATTTTAGCGCAATCCAATGGATTTTATGCGCCACTTTATAACAATTGGGCTTTATCCTATTCTCCAATTAAAAAAATACGGTGGAAAGAAATATAAATCAAAATTTAAAGAAATCACAGCTACAAAAAACTTTTTTGAAGAGTTACAAGAATCGGCCGACAAGGATGGGTTAAAGACTTTGGAACTCCGATTGACCAAGTGCATATAACTAGAAGGAGATTATACTGAAAAGTAAACAAAAAATTGTATGCCTAAATTATTGTTTTCTATGTGAGCCCACGAATTAATCATCCCACCCTCGTAATTTATTACTACAACTAGGTATAGTTGTTTTTGCACATCTCATTGAACAAACGACAAATAAGGAAATATTTTTTGCTTATTTTATGGGAACCTGTCTTAAAAAACCTGAGTAATCGACAAACGCAATAAAACCGCAAGTGCACTGTACAAATAATACTATAAATAATCAACAATCAGTACGTGAAAAGTGTACTCACATAATGTCGCCCTCTTCTAACTTGAGGTCGCAACTAGGATTGATGATGACATACGACAAACTATTTCTTTTCTCGCTAACGTCGTTATAATCGATCGTTGGTAGATTTAAACTTTCCATTCTTGATCTAACAAGATTCGCAATTTCGGCTCTTTCGATTTGTTGTTCATGATTATCCTTTGCCTCGTCCGCCATATTGATCGAAAACTGCATTACATTTACAAAGAATGATTAAAATTGAATTAAAAAATATATTTATTGGAGTGTGTCTAAAACTGATGATGCAAAGCGATGATAGCCCTGATCTATTGCTAGATTTAAGAGAGTTTCAAGACGGCAATAAAGGATTTACGAGTGTGGTTACAAAGTGGCAAAGATGCGATCGCTATTTTGTGCAAATGCAGAATGTGAAAAGTGTTGTTTATTGTGGCTCACTTTTCAAATTCTGGCCATGACAAGCCTCATATGAGACCTATCCTGGAAGAGTTAGTCAACTCACCATCGAGTTACGTCGATCAGTACACCCCAAGCAATTCGTGCCCTCCTTAGGTCGGTAAGTTACACCTACTCTGTCGGGTCCAAGTTCCTCGTCAAGCTAACGGAAAAGCCGCAACTAATTACGTGCACTACTTGCTATATCAATGCAGTTAGATTCGCTAATAAGAGTTAAAACTCCCTCCAAAATCCCTCATTAAGAAAGAAAGACATTTTCGTGTATTACAGTTGGCGTTAAATTGGCAGTGTGACAACATTCACGCATTCCGATAGATCAAAGTCAAATGTTAGAATATCGTGCGCTTACATAGCTCATGCCAAGGATATGAAAATTCAAAGCTGATTCTTCTTGGACGCTGTCGGTGCGTGTGCTTTCGCTGATGGTGATCCCAAGAAGTTTACCACAATGTGAGTCGCTTATTACAACATTGATTCGCGTGGGCATTTACGAAATAATACTAATCTAAAAATTTACTAAATCTAATAAGAAGAAAAAAATTATTTAACTCAGATAGTTGACTAAATTAGAGGAAAAGGCTTGCACTAATGATCATAATTAAACACAGAGAGCATGCGGTTCTTTTATCCTTTTGGTGAAAGAAAATGTGCAGAAACGTTCGCGTTAATTACAAACTTTACAGGTCTCGCTCAAGTTTTGGATCGTTACAGTAGTATCGTCAACATAATAACATTAATTGAAAGGAAAGTCATATCTAATTAAAACCGAACGACGCGTTTTTGGATAAATATCTGGGACTTTTTGTGAAAACAGATTTATTCTACTTGTAAACACGTACCTGATTTTAAATAAACACGACTAGAAACCGAATACAGCAATGTGTTTGTGTTTTATTAAAAAAAACACACTAAAACATAAATATATAGTTGAGTAGCACGTTACTAAAACCATTTAAATGCAATTTTATGGTTTTTTATACGAATTTTGCTCTGAATTCACACACCAGTATTTATTTCATTTTCGACAAAGAAGTTAAAGAAGTTAAACAACTGTAAAACAACTGGAAAAAAACAGTAAAAGTTGTTGATTATAACTACAGGCTACGTTGTAAATACGTGTACTATATTGCTGTTGTAATGAAAATAATACACATTATGCTTCACTGTAAAATAAAGAATAACAATTTTTAAAAAAGGTGACCCCCTATAATTTAAAATCAATTTTATAAACAAATTTGTAGTGCAAAACTAAGTAAGTGCAAACTACTAGGAACTAAATACTGGAAAGCTAAACGACATACAAAATAACTAGATTCTCTGTAAACAAAAATTTAGTGCGGTAGACTGAAAACTTCAAACGTTAGACCGTCTCGGTTTCAAATTGTTTTTATTCATAACCAGTCAATCACTAATTAATATACCGATTACTAACCTTTTAAAGGAGTAAAGAATAAAGAGTTAAACGAATAAGTATGTTTCCTTAGTTGGTCATTTCAGGACCTTGAGCCTTGGGTGGTTGCAGAACTCCCAACGTTAAAATTGCAAAAATACCGGCAATTTTTTTCTGTGAAGTTGTCAATTAATGATAATAAATTTACTTCTTATTCTCTACAACTTTGTCTTTAACAAATCGCTTATACTTCCATTGTATCTTTACCCAAATTTGCAGCGTTTTGAAAAATATGGATAATTATGGACAGCCTACCTACCTGCATTTTAATAAGCAGGTTCAAACTAAATTAAATTATTTGCAGTGTTATTTGTATTTTCATTTGTAACTGTAATAACGATTCAAGGCTCAAACCTGGGACCGTTACTTGTTACAATCCTATTTGCTGATGATCTTAAACTTTACAACGTAATAAGATCTGATAATGATTGTCAAGTCTGGCAGAAAAACATCAATAATATTCTCAAGTAGTGCTAATGTAATAGATTAAATTTGAATATTTCTAAATGTTTTATTATGACTTACACAAATTAAAAAAAACAGTATGTAGATGCTGTAAATGAAATAAGTACATTAATTTTAACTGGTAATAGGTAGAACTCGTCAAGGCCAACAATTTTTCGTAATAACTTTTTTTTCAAAACGTTAGTTTTTGAGTTAAAATTATTTTAAAAGGTTACACAATTTTCTTACACGCCACTGGAAGTAAAGTTACCTAGTCCAAGCAAGTTCATAAAAATTAAATTAAGTTTATTATTACTTTTCTTTGTTGGAGCATTTCCTAAAGGCCTCATCAATTTGTAGAGGAAAAAAAAGATTTTAAAAAATGGGGTTTTGAAAAAATGTTACATAATGTTTGTGTTGATGAGTTCTATTACTGGTTAAAATTAATGTACTTATTTCGCATACACCCCAGTGTAACTATAACATTGATGGACATACTTTACAAAAGACAGACACATTTAAAGATCTAGGAATTACCTTCGAAAACAAACTCTCGTTTATGAACCATATTACAAATATTGTTAATAATAATTCGTTTAAAACTTTAGGATTTATCTATCGTAATTGTAGAGAGTTCCCCAACTTAAAAGCCTTAAAAGTCTTATTTTTTGCCCTTGTGCGCTCTAAGTTAGATTATTATGCCCTCATTTGGTTACCTTTATAGGCTATACATAAATCGTATTAAATCAGTACAAAGAAAATTTTTGAAGTTGTTATGGTACCTTTGGTTTAAAACTTACCCTAAAACAAGATGCAACCAATATGTGCTTTTAAGGACATTTAATGTCAATTCTTTAGAAATTAGAAGAGATATCTTAACTATCGCATTCTTACATAAATTATTGAAAAATAAGATTGCATTAACTTGATGAATAAGATAATTTTTCTGGTTCCTAGAATTAACTCATGGTATTCCATGATTTTTTATTGTATCCATTGTAATACTAATGTGCTTTTAAAATCGCCGTTGTATGCAATGTGCAGCAATTTTAACAAGATTAGCAGTAGTTCTGATATTCATTTCCATTCTTTTAATTTCATAAAAAAAATCTTGTATTTCATTAATTTTTTTTTACTTTTTCTCTTACCTTTGTATTGTTTCTAATTTTTAGTTTAAATACAACACGATTATTATTACTATTATTATTATTATTATTATTATTGATTTCAATCGTTAACTGAAGGCGTTCGAAGCCTGTAACTGTGCGAAAGCAAAGCAAATAAATCGCTTAGAGGTGCTCGAAGAAAATGGTGCGTATAAATAATTCGCCAACTATGTAATTTCGCAAATGCCCACAAGTACGATTCGGAAAAGCAAAAAGTTTCTCAATACTCACCGATGGCACACGCACGCAGCTCGACCAGGCTGATGAAGGGGCGCTCATACTCACATGAGAGGAGTCCGACAAAGAAGTGTCTTGCGTCCGATAAATACCAATAGGAATCTCGCACGTTGTCGAACACAACTTCTGATACAGCCGACCGTAAGTTCTTATCCACATATCATCCTTAGTGATCTTCATCTGGAATGAACAGAAATGTGAACGGACTCTTCGGATCTATGACGAACGAACTCACCGAAGTGAGGAAGCCGGAACCTGGGGCTTGATCGATTCCCAACAGCAGCCGAACGAAAGTGATTACATAGTCCTTGACGAAGGCCTGATAGAGCAACGTGTCCAGCATGCTGGCGCTAAACACGCTTCCAGCAGCGAAAGGCAACCGGAACATGTACGAAATGTGAGAACCCCGCTCCTTTTCCCTCTGGAATGCAAGAGTTTTGGATTATTGCGATAACTGTCGCAGTTGGAATGTTTCCAGAAGCGAGAAAAAAGAAGTAGATTTGTCAAAGCTAGTCGATGATATCCGCTATTGAGTCTTGGCAGAAACTAAGTTTTGGCAGTGCTTTGAGAAATCATCCATTAAGCTTTAAAGTAGGAAAAAGGAACAGGTGAGTAAATCAACCAACAAAAGCATTCAGTCAAACCACATACCAAGCAACGACTTTTCTTCAATGTGTTTAACTAAGTTTGGCAACAAGATCCTAATACGTTTATTTTTGTTGGCGAGAGAAGTTTGTGACAAACCTACACAAGTTTCAAAATCGGGTTTTACGTAAAACAACGGAATTCCAAGAACAATCGACATTAGATCAAGTACTCTTACTAATCAAGATTGCTAACAACTACCAAATGATAAAGCAGACTGTGATAACTGACAAGTTAACAACGGTGTAGAACTCTATGTTTTTTTTTTGGTAGTTTACTGTAAGTACACAAAATCAAATAAATATTATGCTAAGCAAGTTAGTTTCATTGAGTCATTATTTAGAATAACCGAGTTGTAAACAAGGTTTTAAAATTTTTTTTCTTACGCTACAAAATATCGAAAATTTGTTAGAAGCAATACAGGGTGGGGCACGATTGGTGTATTTCTGCAACCTTTAAAAATGCAACCAAATATACAGGAAATTTGAAACACTTGATACAATATTCAATTTAATTCAAATTAGTAATCAAAGTATATATATATATATCCCATTTCAGTTCATTGTAGAATTTTGCAACAACGCATTTGCATTTTTTGGAGTTTCTAGTGGGTTTTCTTGGCTCAAAATTTGTCGCTGGGATTTAGCTTAACACAGAGTTCTTTTATTATACAGAAACTCTCAATTTGTGCTTTATTCCACTCCAAAAAATTCAAATGCGCTGTCAAAAAATTCTACTATGAAATGAAATGGGATATATGTAGCTGAAAGCTTCAAGATGACAGTGGATGACAGTTAATCAAATTAGGCTAATTAAACAAATTATTTATTTATTTATTACAAAAATCAGTGTAATAAGTGTTCACAGAGCCGATCGACGGACGCGTCGCCGTCGTAAAGTTGCTGGCGTATTAGCTCAGCTCTGCATTCATGTCTTACATTACTAGACACCACAAAAAAAATCCAGCAGTGTTAAATGTGACTATTTGGGGGCCAAATCCAATGGATTCTCATCCTATCCAACAATGGCGCACCATCTTGTTGGAACCACCGCCGTAAGGTTTAAATTTTCTAACAGTAAGGACAATTCCATTTGTAAAAAGTCAAGAAACACTTCCCCATTGAGGTTTTCATCAAAGAATGGGGCCCAATTACGAGCTCATTAGAGACCGCACCATACTATAATTAGTTAAAAAAAAACACTTTGGAAGTGAGTTTCACAAATCCATCATGAGTTCTCTTGAGCATTTAAAATCAGAGTGAAACTGAAAATTATGAAATTTTTTGACGTTATTGAGGTAAAGCATTCTTTGACTCAAATTTTAATTTATAATAATACTAAAGCATAGAGAGCCACGAAAGATGTTTTAAAAGTTGCAGATAAAAACATTTCAGAAATACTCCACTCGTGTCCCACCCTGTATACTACGAGTTTCAAAAATAAATCATCATTATTAAAAATGTTACGTACTGGTCGATTTCTTTGAAAATAATTTGGAAAAAAATGTTGTCCAAATAATAAAGTTTTAGCTTCATCTGTTGATGGGAAAACGATTCCATGAATCTCGAATTTACAAAACATTCAAACGTTTAGGAAAATGACTGCTGTCTAAGTTAAAAATCTTTACCGAACGTACATAAAAGTTACATTACGTCTATATATTTTTTGATACCCTTTCCCTTTAATGCCTTTGAATAATTATTAAAAAAATATTTTAATGTAGGTACTTTACAGGCTGTAAATGAAATAAGTACATTAATTTTAACTGGTAATAGAATTCGTCAAGACCAACAATTTTTCCTAATAACTTTTTTTTCAAAACGTTTTAGTTTTTGAGTTAAAATTATTTTTAGCAATACCTGTTTTGTACGTCATCATTCACTGACAAATATCTTTCATTGTAAGCTGCACTTTTTAGCCAAGTGCAAGTTTCCATGGTTACCCTGTAATAATATTTTACTTACAGCCCGTGGTCTGTAAGTAAATATTACATACCAACGTATGCCATTTGTGTTCCATGAAAAATGATGCACAAGCAAAATTTGCAGTCTCTTCAATATCATCCATTTTTCTATTTTCATTTGAAATACCTTCAGAACAGTATTGAAGCGTTGATTTTGCAACAAATGTTGATTTAAAGTGATGTCTTTTTTGTTTTGTATCACTAACACGAAACACACGCCACACAATTTTTTAATTTGACAACAATCTGACGTTTATTGATTTTTCATAAAAATGCATTCAGAAAATGTTTTACTTTTTCTTATTTGTGCAGGTATTGCTAAAAATAGCTTACTAACCTCAAACTGTAAGTTCTTTTTTTGGTCTCGAACGCATTCTCGACCAGAAAAATTGCACTTACAGTTTACGATAATATACTATTGAAATCTTACACAATTTTCTTGTACGCCACTGGAAATAAAGTTACCTAGTCGACAAGATTACCGTTTCCAAGCAAGTTCATGAAAATTAAATTAAATTTATTATTACTTTTCTTTGTTGGAGCATTTCATAAAAGGCTCGTCAATTTGTAGGGGGAAAAATGATTTTATAAAATGTGATTTTTAAAAAATGGTACATAGAAAAAGTGCTTGTCTTGATGAGTTCTAGCACTGGTTAAAATTAATGTACTTATTAAGCTTACATCCTGTATACAGCGTTGGGCAAAAGTCTGGAACCAAGCGTTTTATAAAGAATATTTTTTTTCGAAATTCCTTTTAGTTTTCGAATTATTCAAAAAAAATATTTTTTTTTCAAATGGCACCCAACGACGCCAAATTTTTTGGTACAAGATTATGCTCTAGAAAAGACTTCTAATTCAATCATTTTGTTTTTGAACCCGTGTTTTTTTTTAATAAATTATCAAAGTTGCGTTCCGAACTCATTGCGAAGATTTTTCGAACTTGGCCGAAGTGGTTGTATCCATAGATGTTTATTAGCTGATTAAAAACTACGTAAACGCCAACGTTGCATTTTCCCTCAGAATTCGTTGTTATAAATTATTTATGCACTTCAAAAAATTAATTGCTAATATAATTTATTGTTTTAATGAGAGATCTAATCACAAATAACTATTTTACATTTTTATGATTTGGTAAAATGCGACGTTCGCGTTTACATAATTTTGAAACAGCTAATATATTCGCGAAAAAATTTGACTGGAATTTTACTGGAATAAAATTATTCATAGATACAACATCTTCGACTGAATTCGGAAAATCGTCGTAATGAGCTCGGAAAGCAACTTTAATAATTTATTTTAAAAAAACCACTGGTTCAAAAACAATATAATTAAATTAAAAGTTTTGTTTAGAGCATAATCTTTCACTAAAAAAAATCGCCGTAGTAGGGTAACTTGAAAAAAATAATGTTTTTATAACTCGAAAAGTAAAAGAAATTTCGAAAAAAAAATATTCTTTAAAAATGATCTCATTTTTAAAATTGTTGAGATGTACTAATTAGTTTTTTGTAAGGCACATAGTTTATGCAGAAAACGCTTGGATCCAGACTTTTGCCATACGCTGTATGTAGTATCTAAGCTTGGACAAATTTTTGCAAATAATTTGTTGTAAAGGCAAAAAACAAGACAAATCATCGTATGTTAAAAAGAACATAAATAGGTAATTACAAAAATGAAATTATTTTTCATTTGCTTTATTATTATCGACTAATTTCAGATATTATAATATTATAGGTACTTAATTAGTAATTATTCGAAGATAAAATATGAAAAGATATAAAAATATGTTGTTAATGTTATCTTAAAAATGTTTATAAAAGATCGTATAAAATGCATAAATAGAAACTATACACAGATGCTTTCTACAGTATTTTCAATAGTTAGTAAATAAAGTCATTTGCATACAAATCAGCGTTTTCTAGTTTCTGAGACATTTGTTGCTCATCCGAATAACTAATTATCCACTGTGCAAAGTTATAAATTTTGTATTGATATATGCATTTTGTCTCAATTTAATTTTCCGCCAAATTAAATTGAAACAAACAATTGACTAAACAAACTAAAGGTTTTATAGATGAAATTATATTTTAAATGGATTCGATAAAAATGAATGTTTATCTAGCAAATGTGAACATATGAATAAATTCTACATATTTGTTTGTAATGCTACCTCAAAGGTAGAGATGTTTATTCATATTTCGTTCCAAATTAAAAATAAATGTAATTACCCTCGCATACATTCTCAGAAAGTAGCAAACACGTGTCTTTGAATTCGTCCTACCTGATCGTGTAAAGAAAAGCAAACTCATATTGTCAAAAAATATGCAAAAACTATTATTAAAATAGGTACATACGCATCGATATTCCCTGTGTCATGCCTATAATAAAAGTACGGTTTTATGAAAAGCTTCAAGATTTAATAAAGCGGTGACTTGAGAGTTCACCGATCTTATTCAATCTGAACCGGAATGCACATTAATAAATTTTTTAGGAAAGTGAAAGACAAACACGTCCGAGCTCTTTATGTTTGGAAAATAATGTTTGCGTAAAAAACAAATCAGACTTTTCCCCACTCACTCACCGGAAAAACGTGTCCATGAAAAGGTTTCATATTTACCTTTTCCATTTTGGATAGATGGAGTGCATATTTGTCGTGTGCTCTGAACTGCATGAATCGCATGTTGGATGATTGGGACAGCTCGGTGATGCTTTTAATGCTGGGAAAAAACCTGAAAATAAATAAAAACAATAGTTTAACATTTTCGCATCAAGTTCTCGAAGAGATTTAAAATTAAACGCGACCATCAATCCTCATCCAGGGCACAACTATTTATTTCTATCAACTGACAGGATTTGGGCCCTAACCAGAATTTATTTATCTTCGAGTCCGAAATCATTGATTGTGAAAAAGTGCACTTACTTGAACATCGTTTGCACTGCCACTATCGTGTTGCAATCCGCAAGGGAATCTTCTTCGGCCGAATTCGACAACTCCTTATTAACTACAACGACGTTTTCCGCTAGCGTGATCCCAGCTCGGAGCAAATCATCCAAGCTGGAAATATCACTGGTCAGCTTCGCTGTGAAAAAAAAATCGCATTCCTCACCAATCAATTGTGCCCAGCATCCAGTAAACAAGAGGAAAGTACGAAATAGCATCCAAGAATGCAATATCCGGCCGCCTTTCCAGCAGCAATATGATCGGATTGAGCGAGGTCTTGGATCGGAAATGCGCCCTCAACGGTATGATAAAGTTGTAGATTCCGTTGGAGGCGTAATCGGCAGCCAAAATGATGGTCTTGTTCTGCCATTGGTAATCGCGAGCGTTTCGGTAGCTGCAGTGTTCGCACACTTGAGCTAGTTGCAAACAGCACAGAGGCTTCTTTTCTTTGAGCAAGTAACACAGGGTGGGACTAACTCCGATGTACGGTGACACTGGTGGGAAACCTTTTACGATGCTGCGTGAATAATATCAATAATGTTGAGGGTTATGGGTACTTTGAGGAAATGATGTTGAAGCGATAAGCAAAGCTGTTGTTAAACTGGTAAATTTCTGTGGATGTTTTTCGCTTTCAAAGTCATTAGACACGCGGAAATTAAGACTGTTACAACTTTTGTCTAGTAATTTATCCATTTCTGGCTATAATTCTGTGTTCTTTGTGGATTTATAGTCCCTTGCATGTATTTTGCATGCGCTGTAGACAAATGTAAATCCTCATTTACGGTGCTTTTAGCAAAGCCTCTTCCTTTATCATCAATCTTAGATAAACTCGCTTAATTAATTT
The DNA here is from genome assembly GCA_939628115.1 of Tribolium freemani. NCBI lineage: Eukaryota > Metazoa > Arthropoda > Insecta > Coleoptera > Tenebrionidae > Tribolium > Tribolium freemani. The sequence goes on along the minus strand of OW626785.1, from coordinate 7,211,616 downwards.
TATTACGGTACGAGTATGCCATAAAATGCCGATCTGGGTCAGGCCAGATGGAAACACGTAAAATAAAATTAACAACAAAAGTTCTCAACATAAATAATGATTTCTTTTGGTCAATTTGCAGCAAAAAAGCCTGTACGGGGATCACGAATGTAACAGGAATTGATATTTTGTAAATTTTATGGGTACAAAGTTGAAACAGTCTGAAGATATGTTTGTTTAAGGCAGTCATTATAAAACTAGAAACTGAAGAAATAATAAAATTTGTACAGACATTTTTCTTGAATAATATTGATCAACAAATACTTTATCTTATATTGGAAGGCCACAACGTTAAGCCAAATGAATACAAATGGTGTGAAATTGGTTCAGTGTTGTTTGTCTTATCTTACAAAACACAAAAAAAATAAAATTTATTTCTATCAAAAAGCAATTTCCTTCTAATTCTCCCATTTGAATTCGTTATATTGTGTTCTCAATATTTCTGGAGAAAATTAACTACATTTTCTGAAAGGCGAGTAAATAAAAATTTAAAAAACAGTGTTTAAAAATATATTATATTAATCGAAACTGGCCGATCATCACAATCTTCATCGTATCTGTGTCATATTCTAATTCTATATTCTAATTTAAAATAAGGCGTATTTTTTATGTGCAATTACTGGAGTGATTATAATTAAACACAGAAGACAATAGTGACATAACGTTTTAAAATTGAAAATTTTCATTCAATTATTAGTATCTTTTAATGGTCCCGAATATTATAGAAAAAAAAAATTAATTTTTTTTAAGTATAAATTAAAATAGTATTATAAATATAAAAAACGTCCAAGAAAGAATCATATAAAAATGTGTTAATTTATTTTTGTATTGATTGTATTTTATATGGTCACAAATTTTGTGTGCAGCACAAAAAATACAAAAGCTCTGTTAGAGCCTAATTAAAATTAAACCATGGTCTTAAATACGAGTTCAGTTACAAATATTGCACAAAAATGACTACAAATTCCATTTTGACAAAAATGTTTATGAATAGTGAAGTGGTCAGTTTTTGTATTTGCCACTGCTACTATTACGATGTTTATAATATTATTGATAAAATGTTGGAGGTGTTCACTCATGTAATAATTACCACTAATCAATTATTTTTCATTAGGAGTAATGAGTTCGGTTTTTACAATAATTACACATTTTTTTCCAAAAACGAAATCTTATACTTCTTTTAAAAACAAAAACATTGCGTTTTATATCACAAAGTTCGCAATCTTAAAAAAAATGTAAATTGTTACATCTAAAAATGGTGGATGCGCCGGGATAGAAAAACGATTACTTCAATATTTTATTACAATTGATTTTCAAGATTAAAGAACGTATACGACAAAATAAATACACGTAAGTTGTCTATAGTCTATACTACATAAACATGAATTCATAAAATAAATTTTCTTAAACCGGGCAAAATGTAAAAACCTTTCCTTTGTTTAAATTTTTAAAACAAAAGTTGCGACAAATTCAGTTCTCACATTTTTCTCTAGATATTCCAAAAATCAGTGATAATTGTTAATTATCAACTGTCTTATCAAGAATAATTGTTTTTACATTTACTTTCAGTTCTTTCAGTATATCTATAACTGCACTGATTTTTTTAAATTAATTCGATCAGTTCAGTTTCAGCAAAAATTACCATTTTGAGATATTAAAGAATTAATAATAATATTACGTAGCTGTCATTACAGTAATAATGTTTATTCCCTAATAGACTGAGGTTCTATTAGTTATTTCAAAATTATGTAAACGCCAACGTCGCATTTTACCAAATGATCTTTTTAAATAAGGTTGATAAAAGTGTAAAATAGTTATTTATGATTAGATTTCTCATTGAAATTATAAATTACATTAGCTATTAATTTTTTTAAGTGAATAAATAACTAATAATAAATAAATAAATTAATTAATAAATAACTAATTTTGAAATAAAATGCGACGTTGGCGTTTACATAGTTTTGAAAAAGCTAATATGGATAATGTATGGAAATAAAATTGCAATGCCATTCAACGTTGCCACATCCCATTTTTTCTAGTTTTTTATTTCTATTTAGGTCCCATATCTAAATAACGCTAAGTAGCAAATAATATTATCAATAGAGTGGTATTTCATATTTGTACACCTAAGAAGTACATACATATAGTATGTATTTTTTGATCTTCATAAGTCATATTTACGAGAAAATTACCTAATTGCTGCTAATAAATAGTTAGTAATTTTGTAAAAATGTGTGTACAAATTTTACCGCATGATCAGACTGACTGAATTAGTAACACTCTGCTTTACCTTTCTGACTACACGTTCTGGTTGTAATGACAAAGGCAAGGGCGATCTATCTATCCTATTGATCGTACGGTACAAGACGTAGACAAGCATGTACAGTAGGTATATACAGTAAAAATTTGGAAGAATAGTTCGAAAAGTAAAAAAACAACGGTATGGTAGCTATGTCAAAAACATGCACCAAGACTAAATCTTGTCTGTAGAGAAAGGGAAACTAATAAAATATTTTAAAAAAAGTTTGAACTTACCGGGCACATTCGTCATGCCATGCGGGTCTCTCCGAGTCCCCAGAGTCGTCTGTAAGACTGGACCTAGGGAGTGCAAGGATCGGACAGAGTGATCAAGAGACAGAGCTATAATTGTGCAAGTCATGACCGTGCCCACAGAAACACCAGGACATGATAAGAAGGTGAAAGAGTGAGAAACAAACACAAAGCTCCAGAGAAAGAGAGCAGAGACAGAGTTATAGCGGTCACAATTGCACTAAGCTAAGGTAAATCTAATCTCGAGATAAACCCTTTGACATATCGGACTAGAACATGCAAGGGCTAAAAAAACCTTACGCTATTTTCTCGCTGGGCGATCGCCACGGGACATCATCCTCTAGCTCGTCCTCGCTCTCGTCGCCCTCGTCGGCCACGTCCTGGGGGATGTTCAGCGAAGAGCTGGTGAACATGTCCGGCACGGGGAGGATGCTGGGCCTCCGGGAGTTCCGGCGCTGGTTTATCATTTCCGGACTGAGAAGGTTGGGGTTGTCGCCGCTCCGGGGGATGTCCAAGTGGTTGCCGGTTATCGACACGTCGATCGTTGTGGATCCGGGTGAGGACTCCTTCAAACACTGCCTGGAGTCGCTCAGACCGGCATTGTCCGGAAACGTGGCTATCGAAGATTTATTCGCATTTCAAAAAGTGAACAACAAACTGAATGAATTATGGTTGAGGTGCGGAACATGTAAAGCGACTAGTTTGGTTGACAGCAGCTGTGATGGGTTTTTACAACGTTGGGACACCACATCAAAAAGCTGAGTGAATGGCCGATTTTTGGGTGAACAATCACTTCAAAGTATTACTTTGGGGGTTACACCAGTGGCCGCTCGCCGGCTCAAGTAGGTGAGGCAAGAACAAATATTTTAAACACCTAATAGGTTCCATAAAAATATTTCCTTTTTTTCAACATTATTTTAAATTCCGTTTTAAACTTATTTGGATCTCTATTAATAGAAATTTTCAACGTATCAGAATTCGCAAAATAAGCTAAATGCAAAACTCACTCTTTGCCGAAAATTCAAAAAAAGGCTTACCCGCGCTTTCATATTTAGAATTTGAACAGCAATTTCATGATTCTATTGTTTTTTTTTAAATTCATTCTTTAATAGAGTAAAACTATACAAAAGTTTTGACTTTTAAGTTTAGTACAAACTCACTCTTCGGTTTGACACTTCAGGTGCAAAACTAACCCTTTACTTTTGAAAGCAATTAAAAATGTATATCCCATGTCAATTCATAGTAGAATTTTGCAACAACGCATTTGCATTTTTTAGAGTGAAGTGGAGCACAAATTGAGAGTTTCTGGTGGGTTTTCTTAGCTCAAAAAGTGTCGCTGGGATTTAGTTTAACACAGAATTCTTTTCTTATACCGAAACTCTCAATGTGCGCTTTATTTTTCACTCCAAAAAATTCAAATGCGCTGTTGCAACTCTACTATAAACTGAAATGGGATATACAGAAATTTATAATTTTCGTTATTATTTTTTTAAGCGAAAACCAAAAGTACTAGATGTTTTTAGCTAGGACGTTCTTCAGGCACTTTTTTGCAAGGAATCTAAATCTGTCATCGAATTTTCCAAGGCGTTCTTGATCTCAGAGTCACAACACTCAACTCTGGTTTTTCTTATGGACGCCATATTTATTACTTGTATTTTGGAAAATTGTTTTTATTTTTGATTACAACGATGTATCACATGATATGATATAATCTTACATACTGATCAAAATGAAAAAGAAAGCATATTTGCAAAAAGTGCTTTGGAAAAAACTGCAACAATTTTGTTTCTAAACAAACTAGAATTTGGAAGTTTAATTGAATTTGGATCTGGAAGGTCCAGATTTCCGCCAAGCTTACTTATTTAAAAACTAAACGACATGATAAGCTAGAAGTTTATTTTTTGTAAAACAAAACAAGAAAAAGTTATTAAAATTCTGATCGCATATTTAATAGAACTGTCAAAAGTTAGTTTGTTAAACACAACTTCTGGCGTTTTTTTCCAAAGCACTCTTTGCAAAAACGCTTTTTTCTTAATTTTAACAGCATGTAAGATTCGAGCGTATCATGTGACACATCGTTGTAATCAGGAACAAAAAGACTTTTCAAAAATACAAGTATTAAATATGGCGTCCATAAGAAAAACCAAAGTTGAGTGTTGTAACTATGACATCAAGAACGTCTTGAAAAAGGCGATGACAAATTTAGATTTCTTGCAAAAAAGTGTCTGAAGAATGTCTTTCTTAAAAAGGTCTATAGTTCTCTTAGTTTTCTCTTAAAAAAATAAAAATAAAAAATACAAATTTTTTATTTTTCTCAATAATTCAAAAACTAAAAATGGCACATCATTTTCTTTCAGATAATTATTCAGCATAAAAATGCGCAACTTTGCCCTAATTTAAACGACCTCGTATCTCTTTTTAAATTTTCTTACATCAGTTATTGCTGAATTAAAAAAAGAAGAATGTTTGTTTTGACATACTACCTATCTATTATACTGCCTAATATTATTTTTATTTTTTAGTTAATTTCGGATTGCTTTATTAGGTAGGTATTTAAATTATTACAATTATTTACATAAATCAGATGCAAAACTCACTCTATGATTTGTACAGCATATGATGGCATTCAGTTTTTACAGTAATAATAAAGCCACTTAAAAAAATGCCCTTCAAATGTTATTACAACTTTCCAAAATAGTTTTTCGCAAATATCTCAAAACTAACTCATTGTCAAAGAGTGAGTTTTGCATTTAGACGGCTCAAGTACGAGTAGCAACGTAATTGAGAGAAAGAAAAAAACAGTTCCTGGCTCATAAGGTGAGCTAAAATCATTCTAAAATGCCAAAAGAACGTCAATTTCGATAAAAGTTAGACATTTTTTTCTATATTTTAATAAATAAACCAAGCTATTTTCAATCTTCCCATTATTATTTTTCAGCCTGTTCTGGCATACTTATTATAAGTGAGCGGCAAAATTTAAATGAGTTTCTGGTTAAAAAACCAGAAATGCTCGAAAAAGATAATAGCAATGACGTTTTAGAACTTCACTGGTACTTTTTTGGTCTTTTTGAGGCAAAATTTCGCGTATTTACTTTACAAAATGTGCATAAGCATTTGAAGGCAAACATACTCGAAATGACTTAATTAATTATGTGATATTAGTTTGTTATGATTATTTCACCTTTTTCACCTTGGTTATTACAGGAAATGGACGCAAAATTTGAAATCCCGAAACAGTATTTCAAATAGAAGTAACATGATTTCAAAATTAACTGTAAATTGTTCGTCGTATTAAATGGAAATTTTGCAAAATCAATCCCGTTTGCCGCAATGCATTAAAAAATGAGAATTAGAATTTTTTCTATGAAATAACATTAAATTAAAACGCAGAAAAACCATAAAACTTGCTTCTGACCTGGTCTTGAACTCGCAAGCCGCCACTGGTTTACACATATGAACCGGAAAGTTTGTGGGTCTAAAGTAAATTTCCTCATGAACAATTCATTTTATCGTTTGCATACGATGGGAAATCCCGCCGATTTAATCATGTTTGCGAAGTTGTTCCAGCTTCGTTCACTCATCATCGCAGAAAGTAACGGATTTATATTTTATAGCGGAAATCGTGTGCATTATACTACTCCTTCAAATCTCTTGAGGAACAAATCTACTCCAAACAAATCCGCAGATGATGTAGAGAATAAAACGTTTTCTTAAAATGAAACATTCCTGACAACAGATTTCCCGGTTTATGGCCCGACATTCAATATAAGAAAAATATTAGACTCGTAAGTGTAATCTCAGAGAAATAATGTACATTTTTCGGAATTTCGTGCGAAAGCTCCATAATACCTAGAAACAATATGACTCACCTTTCACCAAGACAATAACGAGTAGTCAAAAAATTGCTTAGTCTAGAATATTTTCTCATCCTCATGCTTATCTAACATCAGGTCAAGTTGACAATTATTTGTGGACGTTGGAAGGGGCGTTTGGGGAACTTGCGTGCTTTGGCTTCTTGACCAATTAGAAAAGCAATAAGAAAAATAAAATGCCATTTATATCGTTCCTACAAGGACATTAAACAGTTGGATCTCTTTTTTGTCGATCTAAGCTACCAGTAGATCCCGTCGGTTAACTACTGCTTATGTCCACATTTAGTGAACCTTAGAATCACAGTCGCTTTAACTGATGCTTTAAATGTTATTACTGCCATAAAAGGGAGCACTATAAAACAAGAGGCATTTCTTAGATTATCCCTGCCATAATTCTGTTATGACGATGAGAATAATTGCTAACGGCTCTGCCAGAAGCTATTAATTCGAAAACTAGAAATATCTAAAAAATTAATTTTTACGCGTAAGCAATAATGGTGGATGCGCCGGGTTAGAAATACTATACTATAACAATTATTCTTCGCAAAATGACTATAAAATATATGAATTTATACACCTAATACGTTTAAGAATTTTAATTTTTGGTTGTAAAAGTGAGCTTTTGTTTGCGTTTATTAAATTTATTAATCGGTAAAAGCATACAAAAATTAAACGTTTAGTATGTCGTTTATAATACACGTAATTTATTTTGGAATTCAGCATTATATACCAATAACTTCATGGTATTTTTAATGTCATGTGTGATTTGTGTGTGATTTCAGTTAAATACAGGAATAAATGCAACACAGAGAAAATCTTAAAAAAGTATAAGATCAACTAGAAGAACTCACTAGAAATTATGGCTAACTTAGAACAACGATTTAAATCATTCGCTAAATTGCGAGCGGATGACACATCCACTTGTTACATTAAAGTGGTATTTTGTGTGCATTAACAGTGGTTAAAATTCTTAAAAAATTTTTGGCTACTTATTTAATGAACCTTTACAACGTTTGGTAACGGCGAATCTCGGAGCGTATCTATTGAAACGTTCGAGCTTGAATAAAAAAGTAACAAAAATTATTTATTACACATTAATTTATAAATTGATTTATATTTCATTTGTGTTTATTTAGGTTTTCAATGATTGGAAGATGAGGTAAAAAAAGATTTATGTTGAGTTTCTTGTGGGAGGTTGTAAAAAAAACATAAACATTATTTTATTAAAATATTGTTAATACATAATATTTTCAAATTGAATAATTAAATTTCTTATCGAGGTATAATATTATAATAAAATTTCTTCTTCACACAAAATATTTTCCTGTTTTGTCTCACAATAATTGCTGCTTATTTTGGATTTACCTATTTCCAGATGTCTTCCCACATCTACAATTTTGTTGCCAATTTTTGTAAAAGTTTGAAACGCAATTTATGATCAGAGTTTATAACTATAACCATATAACTTAGCAAAAATTACAGGTAGTATTGTGTTCTTGGTGGAATAGAAGCAAGTCGAAGTGTTTATTTATTTTTGCTAAAAAAGTATATTATACTTGCGTAAAATAATATTTATATATTATAATAAATTTTTCGAAATAATTTTGTGGGCAGTTTTTTATTCAAGCAAATTGATTAAGTTAATAAATCTCGTGCGCTTGAACGTACATAACTTTAATCGGAGCTAATCCAATTTTATGCACCAAGATTTATGTCCCCTACTAATTATCGCTGAATGAAGCAATTATCTAACCAAAAAATTAAACGTCTCAGACTAATTTAGGCCAACCACGAACTATTGATTATCGTTTTATCGTAAAGATTTACAAGGATTTTTTTCATGTTTCTGTCAATCCCGATAAAACCGAGAATACTGAAAGCAAAATGCCATTTTATTTTATCTTTCACACTCAATAAACGCCTTCGCAAGTCCCCTGGAGGCCCAACTGCCACCAGCATCTCATAAAAATGCTAAAACATGCGCGACAACACTCACTGACACAGGTGGGAACTTGCAGAATTAGTTGAGGAGGGCCGGTACCGTCTTTGGTGGCGGGTGCTTGACTCTTTTCCTCTGCCGTAACGATCACAGGTTCGGTGGAAGTGTTATTGTTGTTTCCTTGTGGCTGATTAGCGACCGTGAACGCCGAGTTTTCCTCCTTGGTGATGCTCATGTAGTAGCAAGTGTCGCTCTTCTTCATGATGTGTCTGGGGCCGGGATTTAACAGGATGGTGTCTTCGTAAAATTCTGGTAGTTCAGCGGGACGCACGCCCACCAAAGCCACCCCATATCTGGGCAAATTAAGAATGAACCAAAAGAGCTATGGGACAAAGATGGGACGGTTGAACGGATCGGCAAATTTACCTACTTTCTGTGCGAATGGAAGCTGGCGTATGTGAAGCTCTTGCCCTCGTATTCGCCAAAAAAGCGGCTGTCGCCTAAGGTGATATGGTAAATTTCGTTGCCTGAACACCGGCCATACAGGCGGTGCCACTCTTCTTGAGACTGCTGTCCTTCCCTGGAAATAAGTAGCACTCATCCAAAGAAATAATTTTTTTCTCTCGTTTTAAGGCGTAAAAAATAATTGTATGAAACTATTTTTTGTTTTTGTTCTCAGAGATTATGAAATTCTTTCATAAAAATAATGTCTAAAAAATGTCTGAAAAACAAAATACAGTGGAGTCCTGTTATTACGAACCTGCTTATAACGAACTTCCGGTTATAACCTATTATTTTTGAAGTACCGAAAATCTTTCCATAAGCTCCATGTATTTTTTTACCGGTTATAGCAAACCCGCTTATAACGAACTTCCAGATATAACGAACTAGATTTGACTTAAAATATGATGCAATTTTCCGTTTATAACGAACTTTTCACCGAATTTTGAGGAATATGTTGGGGTGGATAATAACAAATCAACAAGAGAAGTGTTAACTGATGAACAAATTATTGAATTACTAACTAAAAACATTCTAACCTATGAAAACGTGTATTTCAAAACATAATTTATTCTTCAATACTGTCAAAATTTACAAGTTTTCTCCTGTGTAAAAACGTTTTGACAACTGTTTGGCATTTCTCAATACGAAACGTCAGATTATTTTTAAAGCAATTTTAAGCCTTGTTGAGTCTAATTCGAAGAATAAAATGTTGTATTGACGTTTTCGTGTAAATCGGTTCATTTATTTCACCTCGTGGATGATAAACCTCTCGTTATCAGTTGACGTTTAAAAATCCACTCGGCAATAAAGCGTCTGATTTACACTCAAACTCGGTAAATAATATACTATTTAACAGTGTGAATTTGATACTTGTGCAAAATATTATTTTTATGATAGAAGAGCCCAAAAGAAGTCAAAACAAATCAACTTGCTTTATCCGAATGTTTTCACCTACTTTTTAAGACATACATGATGTAACCTCCACTTTAGCGTCTAAAAATTCATCAAAAAAAAAAAACGAAATATCAGCTATGTTTGCGACTTTTGAGTACTTTCTTCCAAAGTTTACACGACTAGTAGGCGGTGACATTTGAGGGAATGAAATTCGGCAGTATCTTCGCTAAAAAAATCGATGCTAAACTTTTATTTTTTTATATTTTTTTTCAACCGTACTGTAATAAACATTTTACTTTCATAATATTCATCCCGGAAAGTACAATTTTACCGGACTAGTCCGTTACATAATTTTTCCCGGACTAGTCCGATAAAAACGAAATAATGAAGTACCATTTTACCGGACTAGTTCGCTGGATAATTTTTCCCGGACTAGTCCGGTAAAAACGAGACAATGAAGTTGGAATAAATCCTCATCACGGTTGCAAAAAAATGTTGTACGCATCACGTCCGGAAAGTGATCTTTTACTGCTACTCGTAAGCTAACAGGACTCCTCTTCGAGTCGTCCTGGTATTTGCTTACTCGTCCAGTAAAACCTCACTTTCCGGACTTGATACAGTATAAATACTATTTTATGGAAGGACTCGTTTTTCTAGCTTTACCTACTGTCGCAAAGGATTAATGTTTTTTACAATACCTACTAATTTATTTTGTCTTATTTTATACTATGTAAAGTAAAAATAACTGCTAAAAAACACTTTTTTTAGTTTACCGCTTGTAGCGAACCTTGGATAATAATATAAAGAACTCATTTTGATACATTTTCCGAGTTCGTTATAACCAGACTGCGCTGTAAAAAAACGGGATTTTTGAATTTTTTTCTTTAATTATCATATCTGGAGAAAAATGTCGGTTAATTTATTCATCAAACAAAAATTAAGTTATTTAACAGAGTATGGGATAGGTCGTGCGAATTGCAAAGCATGAAAAAGCAAGAAAAATTTCGTCTCATATTTAGACAACGGCTCGTTAAACGCCCTAACAAGCGGCTCCTTTATTCTGAAGCCTGAAGGGTTAAATCCTGAAAATAAAGTGGCAATTTTTAAACGGGTCGTGTTGCTTTGTGTATGTCTTTAGTGAGATTTCCTTTATGCAAATTTAAGTCTTGGCATAAATTTTCATATTCTACTTTTATAAAACTATGACTTCATACAAACAGCGAGACACTCGTTCTGGAGCAAAACTGCAATTTTCATGCATCTGAGCGTGACCTATCTACCTGAGATCACGTCTTTGCACGTCTTGAGAGAAAAATTCAAGAAAGTTTTGCATATTATCTGATTCTTTCGTGAATACAAATTAACACAAAGCAACAACTTACTGTCCCCTGGAAGTGTGAAGAAGCAGCGTCACCAGAGTGGAGGCCCCAGGACAGGTGCAGTTGTTTGCCAGAAGGGCGTACTTGAACTCGTCTTCACACACCACGTATTCCGCAAACTTGACGTGGATTTTGTTCTCAGGCCGAAAAATCTGGACATATTGTGCGACATTTGGAGCAAAGTCTTTGACGGCCCACGACCGCAGTATCGTGTGTTCGTCCTGAAAAAATTAATTAACTAAAACGTCCCTGAAAAAGTTCATCAGCAGTGCGTGTTGCTGAAATGCTTTAGCTAGAATTAATACAAAAATTTCTACTTCTCCGTAATTACTTTCCGCCAAAGTTATGAAAACATATTTGTTATAAATTCAATTAATCTGAATTTTTTGCCAGAAAACTAATTGCAGTCGCCAAATAAACTTGGAATTAATTAAGACGAGGGTAAGGTGGTGAGCGGAGATATCGCCGCTTTATAAACACATTTTCGGCTGTAGAAACGATCAGCTTAATTGAAAAATTAAATTAGAGTATTTGGGGACTGGAGACAGCTTTGACGGAACGTTTCAGGTGTAATTGTGAATTCAATAAAAGTGGAGTGTAAAGTTACAAATGGAAAAAGTTGCCTTTGTTGGCTAGCACAACTGGTTATATCGGAGTTTTACGATTTCGAGTTATAGCGACATTTCAATTTTACGGGTCACGTTTCAGTTCTACAGTCAACCGAATTGTTGCACTAAATTCTGTGAATGGCTAATTACTCGCGCATAACGAACTTTTTTGGCAATGTAGCAATGTAACAATTACTACTAAAAATCATTAAGTTCAAATAGAACTCTAAAAATCTTTCCCCATGTATTCCAAGTTTGACGGAAAAGAAACAAGTCAGTGCTCTGCATTTTTGTCGACTTGGATACCTATTTAATATTATTCAACGACCTCTGCTACCGCTCCAGCAATATGAAAAGAATGTAATACTTATTCCATTACAGAGAACTGAAAGATTAGATTTAAATTTCAGATGCAGTAAAGGTTAGTGCCTCTTTATATTATTCACCGACTGAGTCAGGTCTTTTTATTTTTACTACAACAGAATATAAAATGATCAATCAGGCGAGGGAAATACTCACCTGAAAATAATTTAATAATATTAGTAAAAACCTCGCATTTTATTTCGCTGCTTTTAATTTTCTTCCTGAAGTATAAGAGTTCCACCACACTTATCTTAAAATATTTTTAAATAAAGCTCATAAAAGGATTATTGTCGTAACTTAAATAGTTTACGCCAACTGCTTCTGCAACTATAAATGAATTCTCTTGGAAGAAGTGTCATTCGTAACTCAACAGTGAATTTTTGTTCAAAAATAACAAGAAAACAAATGTCAAGAATAAAGTTACAAACATTTTAATAAAATGCATTTTTTATCGTAAACTATGCAAGATGCAATCCTTGCTCCTCCGGCTATTGTATAAATTCAAGCATCAGCTTCCTTAAGCATAAAAGCCAGTATCCGAGGATATTTGGACTTGCCAATAAAAACAAAACATCATCCTATTTGATGTCTGATGGCGGCCAAAACCATAACTCTAAAAGCTTGTACCAAATGAGATCTTAAAAAACTTTTTATGGTAGCGTTTATTTCTTCCACAATAAATACAAATGTGTTTGTCATATCATTAGATCACAAATATTTAATCACACTTATTGACATTTGTTGCGTGCTCTTAATTTATTAATATTCGAGGGCCGTTTTCATTCCATTGAACCTAACGCAATAAAAGAAAACACTTTCGGAAAATAATAACTATCAAAGTTTTGTAATTTCTTCTATGTACAAGTATTATTGTCCTTTTTTTTTCTTTCATACGAACATACAGGCTGTTCCGTTTTTATTGTTACAAATTTAAACAGGTGATAGAACATTCAATTTTAAGACAAAGGTTTCCTATAAACATGTATTGAAAAATACTTCGTAAGGGAGCTACACCCCCTGAAAGGAGTGCTTTTTTTAGTGAATTTTTCTCAATATTTCAGAAACCACTACAGATAAAATTACAAAATTTGGTGCAATTAATAATCTTTATACGCCAAATAGAATTCAAGGATCGAATGTAAAAAATTTTATCAGGGGCGTCCCAAACTGGAGGGGAGTAGGGTGAAAAATACCCTAACTCTTTTAGATTTAGTTTTTTAACATTTTCAGCAACAAAATCATAAATTCCATAGTTTTTTACACAAAAATGGTCTCCTGTATTGTTTCGATACAACTCACCGTTTTTGAGTAAAATTAATTTAAACGTTGTCTAACAGACCATAAACAGCATGAAAATCAGGGATGAACAGAGGCTTTCGTGGGCACCTGTCCTGAAGATGCCCCTTGCAAGAACGGGCGAAACGTCGACATTTTGTTACAAATTGATGCGGTCTAACCCCAAAAGACCCAGATTTCAATTTGGTTCTGGTCATCCTTCCTGATTTTTATGCTGTTTATGGTCTGTAACATAAATTTTAAATCGGTGAGTTGTATCGAAACAACACAAGAAACCATTTTTGCGTAAAAAACTTTGGAATTTATGATTTTGTTGCTGAAAGTATCAAAAAACTAAAGTCAAAATAGTTAGGATAGTTTTTACCCTTCACAACCCCCCCCCCCCCCCCAGTTTGGGACGACCCTAAATAAAAATTTCGACATTTGATTCTAGAATTCGATTAGGCGTATGAAGATTATCGACTGTACCAAATATTGTAATTTTATCTGGAATGATTTCTGAAATATTCAGAAAAACTCACTAAAGCAAGCACCCCTTCCAAGAGGTGTAGCTCCCTTACGAAGTATTTTTTGATACATGTTTATAGGAAACTTTTGTCTTAAAATTGAATGTTCTATCACCTGTTTAAACTTGTAATAATAAAAACGAAGCACCCTGTATATTAAGTTTTTTTTGTCTACAAACATGAGTTTTCAAATCTTCTGAAGGTATTTTTGCATTTAAAAAAATAACCGTATCGTATTTCTAGCTCAAAAATTTTAAGGAAGTTCCACCCCCTGGATCGTAATGAAATTTGGAATACTTACATAATTTGAGCTGCCCTTTAAAAATTTGTTGACCATTTTTATGGTTGACCCGAAACACCCCTTACGGGGGTGGCAGCATGCATCCGAGTCCAGAAATGGATTCAGAAAACCCAAATTAGCTTAGATGAATTTTTTACAGGGTTTTTTGAAAACTTTTCAAAGCCCGAAATTTTTTCAATTTTTCTTTAAATTGGCTAAAAATTGCTGGAGGGGTCATATCTGACGTACTGAACAAGAATATGTATAATAATGTAACCTGGGACAGTTAAAAAAATTAAAAAATCCCAAAACACTGCTTCTAACTCTCAACATTATGCTTTTTAGACACTATTGTATTCTTTCTCTCATAAGTTCCGAACGGAACGTATCTGTCACATAAAATTGACCATACTTATAGATTTTGAACTGCTCTATCAAATCAAGAGAAATGTATTTGTTTGTAATTAGGTTGATAGATATCATTTGTCCAACTGTTCGAAACATTTTATTCAAAAAATATCAAAGTGTTCTGGCTTATTATTATCCTTCAAAGTTAATACAATCTGCGAGCTCTCATCCACCAAATTGAAAAATGAGACAAACGCAATTTCCCCAAATAAACATGCGTCGTAATCTCTCCTCCGAAAAAACTTATTGGGACCTCCTTGCCAATAAATCATCCCTCGTATCGATTGCGTAAACAGCATCTAATAATTTATTTCCATTAAACCATCATAACCCTAATTGGCAATTTAATGTAACGCACAATTCAAGCAACAACCGCAACGTTTCCGCTTCTACCTGCCATCCGCACTCGCGTTTCCCCGTCCATAGCACAATACCATTCCGTAATTAAACTCACCGCTGCCGTTTTGTCCGCGTAATTCCTGGCAGCCAGCACAAAACAGGCCTCTGCCTCATTCATGCGAGCCCTTGCCAAATCCCCGTCCTTCAAACACGAGCCCTGGATGTAGATCACCCTCTGGGCCCAGATGGGCACCTGGAGGATCATCCGCATGGTAGTGTCCAGCTCCATGGGCGACAGCAACACCACGTAGTAGTCCTGCAGCAGCGGGTGGGCGTAGAACTCGTTGAGGAAGTCCATGATGGTGTCGGCATGCAATGTCGTGCTGCACACCACCACGTGCTTCTCGCTCTGGGCGCGGTGTGAGGAATAAGAGCCCCCCAGCTTCTGGCGCTCCATCCAGGTGAAGGCCAGCTGCTCGAACTGCAAGTTATGATACTAATGAGTCACGTTGAGTTTTGAGGGTGCTCTGGGGGGCTTACCTGCGTGGGGAGCACAATGAGGGCCACGCAGATCATGATCACCATGTAGAGCTGCGAGGGCCAGATGTCGGGCACGAAGTCGCCGTAGCCCACCGTGGAGAAGGTCACCACCACGTAGTACGTCGCTTGGAAGAGGTTGAGGTGGCGATGGCCAGCCCGCTGAAAATGCTGGATACCGCAGACGCTGAAAGCGAGTCGAAATTTGCATCGAAGTCGAGCGGATGACTTCATTGTAGTAAAACAATTACAAATTCAAATTGAAGTCCCGAAATTTGGCTTTGATTTAAGAGACGGAAGCACTTTGTATAATTAAATAAGGACGAGTGTACCTTTCAAAGCTATGTACTTCTTTGTATTGCTCCGGTTGAGAGGATTGTCAGTTGCTGGTGCTATATTCGTTAATTGGAAACTTCTTATTAGCTTATTAATTTTCCGTAATACGGCTTCGTTCAAGTTATTAAGGGAAAATCTTTAGCTATTAGGTAATCCATTATGGAATGTGTGGGCGAAAATGGATTGAACGGTAGTAATAAATAACATTATTCCCAATGCGGTAATAACAAAAAAATATTAATATTTTGTTTTAAAGTAAATGTCCCCGAAATTTAAATGTCCCCAGAAAAAAAAAGATTTTTGTATCGAAACGGTAACATCTGTCAAGTGTAAATCTGATTTTTTTAACTTAATCTATTCATTTCAATTTTTTAGATAAACCTGTAGCTGATGGGCGGCTTTATAATTAGTTGCATAGACTAGCTGATTTCATAGGTTTTCATTAGTTTATGAAGTTATTAAGCAGCACTGACCCCGGTCATTCCTTGGATGGGTGACCGGATAATGTAATGCCAAAAACATCGCAACTAACTCGTCTTTCGGAAGAGACGTTAAGCCGTCGGTCCCGGTCACTACTAGTTAGTGGTCGTTAGGTCAGGTCAGAGGCTGTAGATGCGACCTGAAAACTCTGGCACCATACGCATATTTATTTATTTTTTTTCTTAATAAGTTTTTTATGAATACGTATTCTGTGTTTCTTTTTATTAACACAAAACTTAAAAAAAAACAAAATACGAGAATCATAAATGATAACTCAGTCTGCCTTATCCGCATGTTATGGTTTTACCATCTGAAAAGTCGTTAAAGAACAAAGAATGCACTATACACAAAGTTTTCGTCTTTATTCTAAAGTTTACATGGGTAATATAGTGGGAGACATTTGAGGTAATGAAATTCGGTGGTGCCTTCGGCAAAAAAATGTGTGCAAAATTTGTACTTTTTATAATTTTTTCGATGTGAGGACCTTGTTTTCTGAAGCTAGTTTTGCTAATTTGGACTTAATTCCTTTAAAGCAATGTAACATATTTTGAAAAACTAATCTCAGAGATCACATTTTTTTACAAATGGATGCTCAAAAAAGGAGTCCAAATTTTGCAGAATTTCAAATTCTGTACGAAACAATTAGACTTGACTTATTATGTATGAATTTGTGTAGAGAAATTTTTATTCGCTAAAGCTGTAGTTTGAACGTAAAGCATTAAAAACCATAATGACACAAAGTAATAGTTATTTACCTAACGTGTTTGGAAAATACAATTTCCCACATGAGCACTTTGTTTGCTGCACGAACGCAGCGAGGGCCGCATGAAGTGCGAATGTGGGAAATTGTATTTCCCGAACAAGTTAGGTACAATATTTTTTGTAACGAATCTCTCAAAAAAAATTAAAAAGTAATATTTTTTATAATTTAGTTTTTTTTGCTACTGAGTTGGTAACAGGTCAAACAATCAAAAAATTGACATGAACTGTCACTTCTCGTAAAATCTCAATCGTTTCCATCTCAACGATAGCGATACCAACCTACTAAATGTCCCTAGCCACTGTCGGAAAGTAAAAAACACCGCAGTGCGGGAAAGTTACTTTCCCACGCTGGGGATAACCGGGAAATAGTTGTCTAAGAGCTATGAGTACAAAAAATTAATTTTAATTTATTTTGTGAAACAACAATAGCTACAGGTCATTCATAGACTATAATAAAACCCAACTGATCCGACTTCTTACGATCTAATAATCTCTACCGCTCTATATCGAACGACAGCAAATTTAATCCTTAATAAAATATGAATCGTTTTAACGTCTCCTAATTCTCCACAAAAAATCCTCACAAGATTATTTCCGGTCGGAACGTCTTATAAATGCTTTTTTAAACTCAGATTAGTCTCCTCGAGGTTATTATTTGTCTTCAATTTCGAAAAAAAGACTCCAACATGTCCACGTAATTAATTGTGCTTGCAATTAGAACAAACTTCACTTTTAGACGACTTTTATTGACGTTATCTATTATTTATTCATATTGTAACAAGGGTTCCCCTGTTGGAACTGACAATGACATGCCTTTAAATTCTAAATGGAAATGTTCGGTTGCCTATTAATTATATACTTAGAGACTGCAGATAATGATTTAGACATATAAATAAATCGGAGCTTTTGGAACGGTGGCATTTGATTTGACTCTGCTGAAAGTGTTCAAAAATGTTTCCTTTCGTTCCACAACGGAGTCATTACCACTGTCTCAGGCCATGCTTTATTACTGTAGAAAAGATTATCGTCAGGGCTTATAAACACATCATCCTTTAGCTTAGCTACACTGGCGTCTAGACTTTGCGAAAACAAAGGCCCAAACTTGAGCACATCTCGCCTGCACATGAGGGCATCAATTGGAACTTGTGCCAGAGTTTTCGATCCTTTGTTCGGAAATGTTTTAATTAGTGTTTTTAGTGCAGAGATTTAAGCCAAAGCCAATGTCAACCTTTGTAAAGAAACATCACCAAGTTAATTAAATTGTGAATAAAATATCTCGTGCACGAATCGGTTTAGAGACTCCTGATTTATTTAAACAAGATAAAAAATGCGATAAGGCTGGGAACGAAAGATAAAATAAATGTTGTAGCAAACAAAGCAATTACCTTGTAAATACGAGACACACAAGAGTTGCGGATAATATCGTGAGCTGTTGAGACAAGGCAGATTGCGATTTCTGCATTGCTCGATGAAGATCGTTCTGAAACAAAACCACAAATCAGAACATTGATAACAGTCACGTCTTGTTATTGTTAAAGTTAATTTGGAAGCCTCGCGAAATGCAAATTGTCGATTATTACGGTATACAGGGTGATTCTGGCAAAGTTAAATTAGCTTTCAGCGAGTTAACTGATGAAAGAATCGAACACGGAGGATCACAAGATAATAGAAAATTAAATTTGTGTCAGATCGGCGTAATTACCACATTTGGTTGAAGAAAAATCGCGTTAAAACTTTCGAACATTTATCGGTTACCATTAGGTAAGTTCGTTTCCATAAAACGCATAAAAAATGAAAGGCCCGTAAAAATATTGATCGGAGTTGTCCAACTTGTACTTCATCCAGCCAAAATAATTGCCGCCTCCAAATTCCGATAAGAGCGCGTCGCATATTCTGAGTGGCACAAAGTGGAAAATCGTCCTATCAAAGGGACTGATAAGTCAATTTTCGATAACATTTTCTCCGGCGCTATTTTTATTGGAGTAGAGTTTTTATACTTACGAACATATTTTCTAACGCATGTTTCGCTAACCAACAATTTAGGAATACTGGAATGAAGAGGTTCCTTAACGGGGGGTAAAAAAGCTGCAAAAATCGCAATTAACGCCTGATTGAATCCAGTCGAGGAGCTCTCACCGTTAATGTAAATGGAATTGTATTCACAATTTCTAAGATGAAATGAAAGGACAACAGCTGCTGCCAGATGTTTCCCTGAAAAAAATCAGTTAACTAATTACGGATTCCAGTCAAGGTGAAGGATCACCGAAAAAACTGGGTCGTCATTTTTATTTTATCAAATCTATCGATTATTTCGTAGTATTTCGTAGTATGCAGGTGTGTCTATTAACACACTTACTAGCGCATGACAACGTGTTTTTGGGATCAATACCTGTTGAAGTTTTCGATTCTCCTCGCACTAGACAATAAAACATTTTGATTCACATTGACATGAATCAGAACTTGGTTTGTTCGAACTTCGACATTTGCCGATTACTCGTTACAGGAACGACCTAAAGGAGTTTATTTTCCGCACTCTTCCTTAACGAATCTTATTGGGACGGAGGCTCAAGTATACACTCTTGGTTTTCAAGGGCTAGACATTTTCCCGCTTCACACTTTCAGAAGAGCATTTTCGCTGAAAGCTTTACGAAAAATCTCCAATGTTTATAAACTAATAACAGCTTTATGTTTTAGACAAATCAGAGGAACCCAGTTTTTGAATTCCCTTTTTCACTAAATGTCAATTCAATAAATTTCCTTAAGAAGTAGAACATGTTTTCGTTTTGCAAAGTTTTATAAAAACGCGTGTTACTTTAGGGATTTTGGCATTGAGGTTGTAACACCACATACAAAAGTGTAAAATGCAAATTTTATAATATTATATTGTATAGATTTACAGGATATATATTTTTTAAAGTTTTGATGTGTTTTTGATAGCTCCAACACTTATTTGTTTTATGTCCTGAAATAAAATCGCAGATCGATACTCAGGACAAAATAATAAAAGTGATTGTGTGGTTAGTGCATTTCGAAAACAGGTAAATGTTCATCTTTGCATGGTTTCAGTTGCATGTCAGCCTTTATTATTTAATCAATAGCACTTGTTTTTCCTTTTTCGTCATTAATTAATTAATCTACTAAATAGCAAGTAAATTAGAAACTTTTTCTTTCGTTTATAACTTGACAAATACCAAAAGTACAGTTCTTATGGACTTTTTGGTTGTAGGTAACCTCCAAAAATTCTGAGTAAGTACTTAAAAATAAAAAAATACTGTTATATTTATAACAGGAACAATAATAATTTATAATAATCAAAATCTTGTGAATGGGACGTAACTATCAAGATTATTTATCAGTTCGTTGCACTAATTTTATAATCAGCGGTCAAATGAATTCCACAATCGAAAAAAAAATAAGGAGGAGGAAACTCGTAGTAAGATATGAAGAAAATTACTTTTATAAATCAGGGTTTATTATTTAAAAATAAACATCAGATAAACAGTTTATATACTAGATCATAACGTTATAAAAATTGTTTGAACTTCTAGTGCAATACTGATATTTCAAAATAATTAAAAAATCTTTCTAAAAGCTTTTATGATCACTTGTAGTAATACACGATTTGTATTAATATTAAAAGTTCCAAAGTTGTTTTCTTGTACCTATGGAGCCTGACAATTAAATATCCAAACTGTTTTTTTTACATAAAAATGTGGAAGGTTCAAGAACAATTGGGCAAAAAGTAACAACAACAAAAAGTTGCCTTGTAATCGTTAAACAAAAAAAAAGTGTTTAAAAAATATTAATCGAATCCATCACAAAAGTGATTCTCTACAAAAACCAATTCTAACTCTCAGTGAAAAAATCTAAAGAAAAGGCAAAATGTTGTGTTTTTAACCATACATTGCATTTTAATGATAAAACTTTCTTCGTATTGATCAGAATAGATACCACAAGTCTTCTTTCTTTCTCCTAGATATCGACTAGTATTGTTTTTAGGTTTGTTTTTCTTCTTTGATCAGGTGATAAAATAATTATAAACTTTGGTTCACTGTAGAGTAATCATGTTTTTTGACAAAGCAAAAAAAGTCGCCTCAATTATGTGATCGATCGCATATCCACGTGATCTTAACCCTAAGCACTTAGAAAATGGAATAATCTGAGACGTTCCAGCTCGAAGTTACTTCGCCATTTCTGACGAAGAGGTTCATCGTTCATAAATCGCGATCAAATTACAAAGCTCGAAAAGTGCAAAGTTTATTCTCGACGAAACCTAATAGCTTCCAAAGTTTAGCAATTTATTATTTTGTTGTCAAACATCAATTATTTTCGATGATAATATAAATGAACTTAGCTTGCGCATATTTCGTTCGCCCAGTTCATATCCTCATATCCTGCCAATTTGTTTCCTATCATTGATAAGAGTATTTGGTTGAAGGTAACTCCTTGGTCGTATTTCAGTTGCCGCTTCTGCAACCGTAATTCTCTCTCTTCGGAGGAAAACCTCAAATCCCCGTTGGGATAAAGTTACCAAGTACGAATAGGAGATATTGCAATATGCCTTTATTTGTAAGTGCATTCGAGTAAGCACAATGAGTTTAAATTAATTTCTAAAGGTGGAGCCCAAAATAAACCGAATCGAACTGTACTCACAGCAATAACCGTTTGATATACGATTCCTTTGAAAGCTTTTATCGTCCGTTCTATATTATGTCGTTTACTTACACAGCTTTTCAAACATCTTTATGATAGCAATAAGCGAGTTGACATTTTTACCTTCGGCGAAACCTGACGCTAAATTATCAACAATTGTTTCCTTCGAGAAAATAAATTGTAATCGAATTAGCTTTTACTTACTTTGTATCCGAGATAGGCCAATAGAAGAGCCTCCGTTAGACTAATCATGGCCAATACGACTTGAACTATCCAGAGTTCAAGGGGGCGGTTCACCCACAGAATAGCATCCCAGTTGATGATTGGGTTTTCTTGAAATTTTTCTTCGGTTAGATTGGCCGAAATAATATATTCGGATTTGTCGCCTGGCGTACATCCGTAACTGCAACAAAATGTCACGTTTCCCAATCCGCTCCAATGAATTCTTTAAACAAAAATGTGAACGAATTTTGAAAGTGTAAGTGGTTTAACACAACGAAAAAATCGCGTCTGGGAGAAACAAAAGCTGATCATCAATAAATGAGTTCTTTTTCTGGAACTGTGCGAAACGTGAAAACGTGCGGAATTATTTTTAGATCAGGATGTTCATTGGATCACGTCTATACTGTTATTGTAGGAAATAAAAAAAAACAACAAAAGTCCTTGGATACTCACCATGCCGCATATGTGGGATCGAGATCTGTGACAACTCGGATTATGTACAGAATGCATGACAACAATTTTAAAAATAAATTGGCTATTCGTATCCTAAGACCTAAAACAGAAGAAAAAATTACAAGTTACTTCAAAGATTAGAACACTGTTATTAAATTTGTATTAAAACAGGAAACCGGAGACTGTTTCAGCTCTGAAACCTAAGTAACTGTTCAAACTTGAAATAATTAATTATAACCTTATTATTGCGACTAAAATTTGTTGCGAGCGGATTCAATCCCGACTACGTATATCTAAATCCCGACAAAGCTTTCGTGTGTGAAAATGAATTTTTAAGGACGATTCGTTCATATTTAAAAATTTATCGAGACGACAGATGGGATGAATAAGTGATTCGCAAAGGGTGAAAAGTACATAAAGTCGGTGGAAAAAATGAAAAAGATGTTTCCTTGCTTTTTAGAGTTCACTACGTGGACCGCTGCTGAAAGGGCGAATTATCGGATTCGACTTAAGTCTAGATAATCTCATCTAGTCCGGTGCTTTAATTATTTCGTACCGTTTCGACAGACGACGAAGAAAATCAATCGCTTAGAGAAAATAATACCAAATAAAAGCACAGCTTCTAACGAAAAATGAAATGCAATTAACGAGTTTAATAAAGAGGATAAAGAAAAAAACAATCTAACCTTTTTGCAGCGACAACTTTCCTTATTCTAGAGATGAATAATTGCAAATAGTTTCAAAGGAAGTTTTAATAAATCAAAGCTACAATATTTTTTTCCAATGATATTACATTATTTTTTAATCGTTGCTCTTTTAGTGGAAATAATTACTGTTTAAATACACAATATTTTTTCAGATGGTTTTGAATTTTGGGGGGGGGGGGGGGAGCAATAGTGAAGCTATTAAATGAAACTTTTACTGTCGGTATGTTAATAGTTATTTACCTAACGTGTTTGACAAATACAATTTCCTACATGAGCAGTTTGTTTGCGGCATGAGCGCAGCGAGGGCCGCATGAAGTGCGAATGTGGGAAGTTGCTTTTCAAACAAGTTAGGTACAATATTTTTTGTAACAAATCTCTCAAAAAAAATTAAAAATAAATATTTAATAACAAACAATCAAAAAATTGACATGAACGGTCACTTATCGTAAAATCTCAATCGTTTCCATCTCAACAATAGTGATATCAGCCTACTAAATGTCCCTAGCCCCTGTTGGAAAGTAAAAAACACTACAGTGCGGGAAAGTTACTTTCCCACAAGCTGGGGATAACCGGGAAATAGCTGTCTAAAAGCTATGAGTACAAAAAATATTTAAACAAATTTGTGCAAAATTTAAGCCCAAAAAAACTTTTTTACAAAAAATTTTACATTGCAAATTTATATTTTTTCAAATAAAGCACCCTATATGTTAATTTACGTACAATTGTTTAAATAAGTTTAAGTAACAAAAAATTCTGGACGTAAAAAAGCTTCTAAGCAACTTCCTTGTTTTACTTTTCGAGAATCTTCCTATAATAGTTTATTTTCAGTATAAGGAATAGTATTTGGTATTATTTTGACTATTACTTAAAAAAATACAATTTCTGGCAACGTTTCGTTTTTAATTTAATCTTCTTCAGGCCGTCAATTGTTTATTATAAACGGATTGAAGAAGATTAAATTAAGACGAAACGTTGACAGAAAATTGTGATTTTTTTGAGTGATAGCCTAACCAAATAGGTACCTCTCCTTATACTGAAACTAAACAAAATGGACACAAACACATAAGAAATTATTTATTTATTTATTTATTTATTTATTAATAAAATAAATGAGCATTAAAAAGACTTTTAATGTGATTATTTAAAAAGCATTTGTTCATTAAGCTTTTATATTATTTATTAAAAATTGATGTTTGGGGGAGGCCATGGGCCTCACACCATGAAGTTTTTAGAACTTTAAAAATTTGACCTTTAAAGTGGCCACTTTTTGGTTGCAGTAGTAAGTAACATGTGTTCAATATTGGTTTGGTTTGCTGTGGTTTTCTCTTTCTAGCATGAAGTTCATATGGTTTGCTATCAACTGCTTTATTTTTGCATTTAGGAGTTTTTGATAAAAATCACATTGCAAATCATGATAACTGTATGCAGACGTTCAAGAATTTACTCTGCAAGCGTTATCTCAGTTGAACGTGTGAATTTTTGGCGGCGGAGCACTGACAGCTGTCATGTGTCATTGTTTCCGAGACATACGTTTTTTTGTGACAATTGCCACACATAGGCGATCTGACCAGAACCAATATTGAACACTTGTTAGTTTAATTCAGTAAAAATGTATTGTCTGTAAAACGATCCTTGAAGTTTTTGAACTTTAAAGCAATTCGTAAATCGGAACTAACAAGACTTAAAAGTTTCCAACTTTTAAAGAACTGTTAGATTGCTAAATCAAGAGACGAATTAAATCATTATAAACATAGTGAGAATCTGAAATTAAGACGTTCTCGAAATTGTAAACTTATCCACTTTCAGATTTTAGCTCTCAACTCCTGTAAAATCATTTAAGCAAAAAATATTTCTAGTGACTGTCCGAAAATATGGTATACCTACATTTAAAATGTTTTTTAAAATTAATAAGACGAGAGTTTTATCATTAATTACTATTATTTTTATTAATTTTATTCGGTAGTAAGTAACATAACTCTAAATGAAGCTGTTTCAAAAATGCAACTTTTTATGTTTTAAACTCAATTGTAGCTTTTGTGAAAATTTTTTACCAACAAGAAAATTTTCGTTTGCAAAAATAAACGTAAGCCTTTTACATTAATTAAACTCAAATCTTTTATTTGAATGATTTTTGTAAGAAAAATTTGGATAGTGTTCTAAAAATTCATTATTCAAGTTTTTCAATTCGGGAGAAAAATATAAATAAAACCAGTTGTAATTCCGTTCTGCAAATTAATTTTTTCCTACTATCCCTTGTTTATGACATCGCTACCTCTCCCAAGTAGCTTTCTCCACTCCCTTTGCAGTGACAGACGAAAAATGAATTAGATGCAAATTGGTTGGCGTTCGTCGCCTGTTTAAAATGCAATTTTCGCTGTATGCAAACTAATCGAATTAATTCTACGAATTGTTTGTAGACGCTCTCGTAGTTAACGGTGATTTCGATCTATTTTCATGGTTGACGTGTTTCCCCCGGTGATAGTCGCTCACTCGGATTGTTTTACATTTAATGAGCTTGATAATGCCATGCTTTAATACTTTGGAACGATATGCCGGCAAGAAATGGGGACTTGGTGGTTTATTATTTCATTTGCAGCGTGACATTATATCTCCTCACTTGCGCAGCAAAATACGACACACCCTCAAACTAGAATCAAGACCTAAACATTGGCCTTTTTTAGTTTTTTGCGACCAAGTTATAATTATTTGACCGCAATGCTGCTGCATTTAGACCGCAACGTAGTAACGGGCCATGATTGACGACACGCTAAAGAGAAATAACAGGATGCGTGACGATGAGTAATTTTATCATATTATTGTTGTTGGCTTTGAGCAAATTAAGTTTAGCCACAAAGAAAGGTATTAAGATAATCCGAGACACTATCAGATTCAATCACTATCAAGCTAAGCGCTGCGTGCCATCAGCAATTATTTTTATTATTTGCTTTGATATTGAAAATCTGATAATATGTAAAGTCTGGTTGACAGTAATAAAGTTAGCTTAGGTTTCATGACAATACAGACGTATAGAGAAAATTAAACGCAATTTGCAACATGCATATCTCGTTTTGATTAAGTCGCAGTCGCAATTACAACTCTATTGTGTCTCCATTTTTCACACAATTCTGAAAAACATCACATTTTAATGTAATGTTCGTGAAAAGCTTTGAAATCTGCACTTGAAGAGCACATTGTGGAGCAAAACTCCACTTATCTACGTATTGTGTGATTCATTTATTTGAAAGGGCAGAATTGGAATTGTGTATGGAAACTACGTTTTGAAGAATAAAGAGTTACATAAACGATTTTCACATCCAATTTCAATTGACCACTACCAGTCATACACGCGATTGTTTCATTTAACAGCGTTCGTGCTGTAACAACGAATGAATGAAGACTTACTAGATCTTTGATTTTTAATGAAGTACAGTTGCAGTCGTTCCTTAAATGTATTTTCATTGACATAATACTCCACTCGCACCCTGAAACAAAAAGAAAACGAATTAGTCGACAGAATTTCCAAAGTTGGAACAAACTTCAGTAACCGTTCCAGACAAGTTTTATAACTTCCGTGAGTCCGGCATGGTTCTGATAGAAAGGTCAGATTGCGTATTGGGGCTTTAAAACTTATATTTCTTTAAAAACAGCCCCAAATTCATGTTATTTTAACTTGACCTAGGATTAATAAAAAATGCGGCAACTTCAGACCGATCCACATTAGCTAACTATGAATTTTTTACGCCAAAATACGTGCTTCCAACTGCTTTATGAAGTTTGTTGTACGAAATTAGTTTCAAATTGGATTGGAACCTCCGTGATTACTCAGCTCATCCCCGTCTTACCCCAAATGCAATTAAGCCAATCTAGAAAGGACAAAAGAGTGGCACCACTAAAAAACACGAATGATAAATTCGTTTCTTTGTCACGTGGCTGACAATCATTTTTCAGGAGCCTTTTTCAGAATCGTTAGTCATTCATGGAAAGGTTGTAGCTTTAATTTCGGATGCATTGTCCACGCACTCGAATTAGTAGATTAAAGCTTTTTGAATGACCAACAAAAGACAGCTTTTACCAATAGAGAATCAAAGAGGGTTTTTATTTTAGTCATTTTAAGTCATCCATCACACTTTAAACCGTCACACAATGTATGGCGCTGCAATCCTCAAGCAAGTCCTCCACTCCATTTTTATTAGGAACGAATGTGGTGTAATATTGTCACCTCTCGGTGCTTTACACAAATCTAACTCTAAAACTGCCATAAAACGAGTCAACGCGGATCCATTCCGGGCTTATTTGGCACCTATAAGTCATCTCTTAAGCTTCTTGTAAATAAATTTCAACAAATAAATTTTTATGAGTAAATTTTGATTAAAAAACACCCGCGTCACCTCAGACATTTTGCGTATTTACGTGCAGTAATATTTTTATTAGTTATTTACTTAAGAGAATCCACGCGAAGCCGATGTCACACACGGGAGAAATAAAAATTACGCCAAAAAAATTAATTCCATTTTTTACCCGCAGTAAAAGTTGAAATAAACTTATTTATTTAAAATGAGTTGCAGTAAAAGTAAAGTAATGTAACCACTTTATAAAAGCAAAGTTATCATTTTGACAACACTAAAAATCCATATTACAGCCATTACGACCCATTAATGGATAATTCAAATTTAAAATGGGTGTCGTGTTATTTCAGCTTTTATGTATTTCACCATTTATCACAAAATGACATTTTTTTATTATTCAAATATTTGTTTAAGCTCACAATTTTCCAACACAAGTCAAGTGACAAATATTACAACTTTATGTAATTGCAAATAAAAATTCGTATTTTGGTATGTGGCCAAGTGGGTTCGCCAAACAGCTATTTTTCCAGATGAACGACTCGATTAAATGACGGAATAATTCAACCAACTATTACCTGATTAAAAGAAACTGTAAACAAATACTACGACAAAACAACAACAATTTATTTATTTATTTAAAAAAGTATTCTTTATTTATGTAGTGAAAAGCAAAATAACATGTGTTCAATATTAGTTCTGGTCGTGTTTTGCTGTGGTTTTCTCTTCCTAGCATGAACGTAGGTTGCGTGATAAGTTCATATGATTTGCTATCAACTGTGTAAATGTTGTCTTATTTTTGCATTTAGGAGTTTTTGATAAAAATCACATTGCAAATCATGATAATTGTATGGAGACGTTCAAGAATTTACTCTGCAAGCGTTATCTCAGTTGAACGTGTGAATTTTTGGCCGCCTTTTCGTATGTGGCCTGCACCTAACCTCTTCTCGTGCCTGTTTTAAAACTAAAAATAAACAAACACTGGTAGGTAAATGAATAAATTTTATTATAAAAGATGTTAAACATGTCCACCTCCTACTTCAATGCACTTTGAAACCCTTTTTCTTACAGAATTGCACACATTTTGTTTACACATTTTTGCCGTCCACAACTTCATCGGGGAATTGCTCCAGATAATGATTGAGAGCTGCTTGATTTGAATAAGTCCACACCCCACCAACTTTCGTGCCATTTCTTAAATAGGCTTCCACCATACATTGTTTTTGTTCCAAGGTAAAAACCATTGCGGAGTTCACGTGAAAAGTCCAGAAAAGAAGAGCGGGCCCAAGCCAGGCGAAAACAAAGTCGCCAACAAAAAAAAAACGCACGTGGGGCAAAAAACACAGCGAAAACACTTACAAGTTGATTTTCATTTAGAGGAAGACACAGAAACTCGAAAAGTATGCAAGAGGTTAAAAAGCGGAGCACTGACAGCTGTCATGTGTCACTGTTTCCGAGATATACGTTTTTTGCGACAATTGCCACACATAGGCGATCTGACCAGAACTATTATTGAACACTTGTTACAATAAATAATACACAAAACTATAATTTCTATTTTCAAACTTGAATTAAATGGTACCTACTAGTAAACGTAGATATTTATTCTGGTAAATATCAAAAGAGCGTATAATTTGCTCTTCAAAGCAGATTTTTCTACTAACTCGTATTTTTCCAGCAATTAAAGTTTTTCGAAATAATTCCATTGAAGCGATACTTGAACCAGATTCAGTCCTCATAAGCTGATAAGGATAAAAACAGCGTTTGTCGCTCGGAAGTGCCCTTAAATTTAATCTGACTGCACCGAACTAAAACTTCTTACGGGTTAAATTAGAATAACAAACTCTGTGATAATTAGAAACAAATATCGTCAAAGAAGCAACCTGTTTAAACATCTTTTGGATGGGATCCGTTTGCACGTTTTTTTCGTGTGATTTGAATCATTTATCAAAACTTTACTTCCAGCTAGACGAGTCCGCGACCCGCGACGATAAATTAAATTTAATGTCATTCCAGTTCCAATGTTCAAACTTCAATCGCATTAAAGCCACAAAGCCTACCTACGTCATACAATTCGCCAGGAACACAACCTTTTCACAATTCCAGACTGTTAATTCCTGAAAGACTTACATCATGTTCAGATGCCACGACCGCAACTCCCTAATTCGACAAGTCAAACTTTGAATTGTTTGTTAAATTTAGCGACATTTCGTGCCTAAAACCCGTAAAAAACATCATAATTAGTGCTCAGGGATGTGTTTGAAGGGTGTGACCTCTATATTGTGTTAACGAGGTGAAAGGTTAAAGCGCTGATGAAACGGAAAGTGGTGTTTGGTGGTGAATGCGTGATAACTCGAAATCCAGAATGTTAGTGGTCGTTATCCTACATGAAAACTAATAATGAAGCAAAGTTGCGATGATGCCGAAGGCTGTTATGCTTGTGCACTACTACATGATGTGATTCGGGCTCGAACTAACATTGAATGGCAAATTAGAGCATCCACTGAGAGGTTGACGAAACGACTCCTCTAAATGAAAAGCATTGCAAGAATCAATATTTCATATTGTAACGATGATTGGTGGTATACACCTTAATGATCGCAAATGGAATACATATTCCATGCCCATTAGGAATGAATGATCATTGCACATTGTTTAATTTTTAAGCAGTCAAATGGAAACTACCATAGATAAGTGATTACAATATTTTTATTAAGCTGAAAGCATTAGGGAGCTGGAAATGCAGACAGACATCCATTATTATCATTGAGGTAAAATTTGTATTCCACTGTATGTAAATTCCTATAGATAAGTTACTCAGTAACTGTTTTTCAAATTAATTATTGTTTTTAGAACAGCAAGTTCCTATGAAAAGCTTTTAATAAATAATAAACATAATCAAAAAAACTTGATTACCTAATGCCTGATGCTGATGAACCACGAGTAAGTTTCATATTCTTGTGTTCTTATTTTTTTAAAACCGTCTGTATAATGTGTTAATTTAGCTGTAGGTGTAGGTAGGTGGGTGTTAAGAGTGTAAAATAGTAAACATTTTCATGACAACTTTATTTTAACTAAACATAATAAAGACAAAATGTTCATTAATTCTTTCACCTCTTACAAATGCAACAAACAATTAACCCCATTCCATTCCAGAACGAAAATCTCTTCTTCAAGAGTAATCATAAAAACTCCATGTCCCGTTAAACTCAAGTAGCCTTACCTAAACCTAAGAAGCTAAAAGCTAAAAGCTTTATAGACATTATTTTCGTAATAAACGGGCAAAACTGTGAATCCAATATAGTATTAAATAGTAATCCACAAGCACATGTCATCTGTTTAGGTAATTTTACCTGTAGATGTTATATAATTTATAATATCATAAAAGCCTAGTTATTGCTTGGTATAATATTCATTCATTCATTCGCTTATCGGTTAATCGGTTAGAAATTATTGAAAATTGCAACAAAACGCTACAACACTTTATTTTCTCGTAGAAGATAAATGATTCTAATGTTGATGAGCCTCTTAAATTTATAGCGTTAACGATCAGCCAATGAATAGCTCCATAACTTGGATTAACCAATAAATTGGCCAGTTGCGCAAAGGGACTTTATATTCAGGTAAAGGATCTTGAAAGGATAACTAATCCATAATATTCTAATGAGTATTAGGAGGATAATGACACCACGGAGTGTTATTACTAGACTAGACGTTGTTAAAAATTACTCCTAAGTTTGTAGATAATGACTTTATAATAACCAACCCAGTAATATCTGTCTGTAGCTTAAAAAAGGAGTGGCATTTGAAGTTCATTGTAGATGACCTCCGAGAACATTAGTCGGAGACAATTTCATCAACGCTTTCACATTATAAAATAATTTGTTTGAAAATGATCAGAGAGGGTGCTTAGCAGATCAAATTAACAAACTTGCTACAAGTTGTTAAAAAGGTTTAAATGAATTATTGGAAAATCCCCAATTAGTAACTTTTCTTTCAAATTAATGTATTATTATTATCGCTCTTACAATTCAGGCAACACTAAATAATTCAAAATCGAGCCAATATTTGTTTGGTTATTTGATAAAGTACAACTTGGCTTTTAGGTCAGGCAACTTTTAATATTTAAAACATACGAGTAGTACATGCATTATGTTGAAAGAGTTTTTAATTACTAATTCATATACCTGACAGAAAATACGACACAAATGTAACAAAAGCAAACGCTTTCAAAAACTGTGGATCTGCTAATTTTGATTCTTAAAATCGACCTTTATTTATAAAAGAATAAACTTTTAATTAAAAATTAAAAAACATAGCATTTGGATGCACATTAATTATACATTTTATTCGAGATTAAGTTAAATGTGCAAATTAAAATTTTAATCATTTCTTTTGCTCCAAGGTACATAATTTTTATCTCTACATTTAAACTATTTTCCATTATGAACAAAGGATAATTAAAACGAAGTGTTTTTACAATGGATCGCATTTTATTAAAATACCTGTTCTGGAAATGTAAAAATTTAATAAATTCCGCTTTTGTGCTTTTACAGTGTTTATAATATTTGCAGTGGTTATGATGGGCAAAACTGCAAAATATAAAATATTGCAAAGTTTGTTTGGAAATGGAAAATATACAATTATTGATTAATTAAATATTATACGCATACGTGTTGTCCCTAAATGCTCAGAACCGCTTTAGGTTCAGAGATCATGGAAAAAATGAAAAAAAGCTATAATAATTTTAAACTCGCTTGATTTTTCCGGTTTTTGGTCGAAAATTTTATCGATTTCAATATCCGGTGCGTTTAGGTGTCTGTCCATAACTTTACATGTCTTTACAACTTCTTAAATTTGCTTCGTACTTTATTAATACATTTCTCAACCCACCTATTTATGTGAGCTTAAAATAAAAATACTTTTCTATTGTGCCAATTTTTTTTTAGAAAGAATGCATTAAATAAAGTTGCAACTACGAGTACTTATAGCTATCGTAAATGTCAGTAGTAACTAATAATAAATACACTCTTACTATTTACATTCTTAAACTTAATTTTTTGTTTTGGAAATAAAATTTCAACTGATATGACTACACTAAAAGTTCCTTATAAATAAGAACAAACTACTGTTTAATAATGCTTTCGAATTGTCCACAAAGTAAAAATTAAAAAAATGTTAATATTTGAAAACACTCCGTTAAATCCACCCCCCTTGAAATTTGTTTGAAATTAGGTTTGTTAATCTTTAACCGAACGAAAACGCTTCTAATAAAATCCAAATACTTATCGATCACCTAGGACGAAATTTTCCCTAAAGATCGCAAGTTTCGGTCGTTTATTTCCCTCAATCAAACTTTGGCAAAGTTTGAAAAGTATCGGTTCGTTTACGAAACTGCAAAAATTCGAGCTAACCTGTTACCTGGGTATTTTATCGTAGCTATCCCAACTGGTGAGACAATTGTAGGAGCTGTATCTGCTGGAGGCGGCCATGGTCTTTTACACTACGCGCACTTCGAGCGCTTCATACTCGCACAGGGCGCTTTACGCCACTGCCACTCGCCGTGGTATCGCCGCCACCGGCTCACATGCCGCCACCCCCGCTACTACCACAGACACGCAGTCTGATGTCTTCCCGACGGTCTTCTTACAACTATATTAATCCCGCTTTGACCGAATTCTGCGACTACACGCGACTTTATTGTCAGCGCAAGAAATATTAAAGCTACTTGATATTCCAGTCATGTCCATTTTTCGTAAATATTTCATCGGGCGAAATTGAGACGAAACGTTAGATTACCTCGTTACAAGGGTAAAATACCTGTCTTAGCCAAGTCACCGAGAAATATTTCACGCAAAGTCTAGACGAAAAGTTAGTCCTAAAAGTCAATAGTACTAAAAAATACACGAATTTATCTCTTATTACATAACGGAGGGCTTGGCGTTCAATTTTATAGCGATGGAACTTTACGTGCATCTGCAATTTATTATTCGCCTCCTGCAAAATTTTTAAATAATTTTTAGAAAACTAATTCAATAGAAGTCTTCAATGTTTCAAAAATCATCTTTTTCGAAGCATTTTACGTTTATTACAATTTTTAATTTATAAAATAAAAACTTGGCTAGTTTGTAAACTATCTAGTTAGTTTGCAAACTAGCCAAACCGTTGGCTATTTTAATAGAAAACGCAGTTTCAACTAAAATAGCGGCTAGTTTACAAACTAGCCAAAAATCTTGACTAATTTACTTGAAAGAAAAAATAGTTGGGTAGTTTATAAATTTTCCAAGGCATTCTTCAATTAATTTAAAACTATACTTTCTCGTAACACAAAATATCCAATTCTTTAGCTAGTTGACAAACTAACCAACTCGCTGGCTAACTTAGTAAATATTCTGAGGTTATGAGATCTTTTTAGTTTTGATTACCGGTTCGGATTTATAAACTAACTGAAACAATCAATGTTTTATTGTGTTTATAAACCAACCAACTTACTAACCTTCTGACAACTTAGACTTACCTACAATAATTAACATGCGAATATAAATTTACGATCTTTCAAGTAAATTAGCCAAGGACTTTGGCTAGTTTACAAACTAGCCAGCTAGTTTATAAACTAGCCAAGTTTACACATTATACAGGGTTGGGCAAAAGTATGGAATCAAGCGTTTTGTGCCTAAACTATGTACCTTATGAAAAAACCAATCAGTACATCATCAACTACTTCTAAACTAATTTTTTTTTAAATGGTACCCTACTACGGAGATTTCTTTGGTAAAAGATAATGGGCCGTATGAATAAAGTGAAGTAAATGCTTTTACTTGTAATAGTAAAAGATAGACGTAATTTAAATCTTATGAGAGAGAAAGAGATAAAACTATAGTAAAAGCTTTTATTACATTTTATTCATACTGCCCTATAATACCCTAAGAACTACTTCTAACACAATAATATTGTTTTTGAACCAGTGATTTTTTTTAAATAAATTATTAAATTTGTGTTCCGAGCTCATTACGACGATTTTCCGAGTTTGGCCGAAGTGGTTGTTTGTGGATGTTTTTAATCCTATAATTTGATTCGTCAAATTTTTCGCAAATAAAAACATCCATGGCAACTTTTATAATTTATTTAAGAAAAACCACTGTCTTAAAATTAATTTTATTAAAGTAAAAGTTATTTTTAGAGCATAATCTTTAACCAAAAAAATCGCCGTAGTAGGGTGCCATTTGAAAAAAAAATTTTTTTGAATAACTCGAAAACCAAAATAATTTCGAAAAAAATGATCACGTTTTTAAAGTAGTTAATGATATACTAATTAGTTTTTTCGTAAGGTACATAGGTTAAACACAAAACGCTTGGTTCCATACTTTTGCCCAACGCTGTATGTAACATACCTATACAAGTAATTAAAAAGGACAAAATTATAAGTACGTACTGAAAATAATCAAAAGTAATAATATATTAAATACTCGTAGTATACTATGTTTATAGAAAGCACAATTAAAATTTAATGCGCTGTTAAAAGTTAAAATCGTGAGCAAGAGCAACTGACTGGGTCAATTTGGTTATGTGATCAGTTAATCAGACATTGAATTGCGGATTAAATAAATGACGCTTCTATAACCCAACCTTACCAGGTGAGTCTATTAAAAAATTATGAAATCATATTTGTGATCTCAGATCTACCTAAATTGTGGCACAATTGTTCCCACAACAAATGTGAAAAGAAATATTTGTAGGTATGTATCAGGTATCTCTTGAAATGTATCTGGTCTACGTTCGCCTTTAAATTTTATATAAGACGATTATTAAGTTTATGCTGTGCAATATTATATTCCGAAGATATTTGAATTCTAAAAAATTAACCTTCAACCTTCCTGCTAACCAAGTAATAAAGATAACTAATAATAAAGTTTCAGAATGACCTAATCAAAAAATGTTAAAATACAATATGAAATAAAGTATGTTTCACTAATGAAAACTTCACAAATGTGCAAAAAATGTTAAGATTCAATGGAGATATAATAAAAAATCTTCATAAAAGAGATTCTTTCTGAGAAACATTATTTCATCACGAACTAAACTGATTAATTTTTTCAAAGAAGAGAGTTATTTTTTTACTACGCCAATAAGACAAGAACGTCCGCTTCACGTTTTAATTCATTCCTTACATTAAAAAATAAAACTCCAATATTATGTAAATATAATAGCGGCTTAAAAAAAGTTACTTTTATTTTTCTTCCTCGGTTGTGGGATTATTCCGACAAAACGTTGAGTGCCTCGCTGCCTACACATATCTCTATTGTAGTTCGACTATTCATAGCGTGGCCTTATTATTGGATAAAAAGCACCAAAAAGTCTTTTTATGAAGTAGCCGAACTTGAAACATGGTTCTATAAAATCAAGTGCGCACAGTCAATTAAGACGAACGAGCTGCATCATTAATTTCAAACTCGTTATTTTAAATTTTATACACAAAGAGTCACAGACTGGCATTTCAAATGTAAAATACAACTCCCCTCATATTTGTTTTTGTCGTATCGTCGGAAGTAGGTAATCGAATTAGTGACTTTACCAAAGATCCCACCCGTCACATTTGCAGCGACTTTTATCCCTTCATCTCTCAAAATTTTATGCAAATAATACACAAGTTAAGTCGTTTTATTCAAAGTGAAGGAAAGCTAAATATTTAAGCAATTTTACGTAGGCGAAGCTTCTCGAGAGACTTGATTGCAAGTGCATTTCTGTGTCGCTTCGACATCTCGTGACAAAAAAATATAACTTTCAATTTTAATCGTTCATGGTTAAAACTCGATTCGCTAACACCATTTCCATTTGCAAATTAAAATCATTAGCATTAGACGTTTTGGCATGAGTAGCACTCAAATTTTTGTTGAAGCCGACCTACGTTCTGAATAATAAATTTAATAAAAACTGAATACATTCAAATCTAAAAATGCGTAAATATTATCCCGGCGCATCCACCAAAAAGAAACCAACAACTCTTAATTTATCTTGATCTTAAACGAAAAAAACACGTGAAGATTACTTGGAGGGGAAAAACAAAGAATGCCATTTTTTCAAAAACTGAACTAATAAATAAAATTGAGAACTATTAACAGATTCAAGAAAAAATTGTAATCACATTTCCCATTTTTGCTCTTTTTTATTCTTTCCTTTAGTTGATAAAGATATAAAAAATTAGAACAGATTAGAACTAACTTTATTATGTTTAAAAAGCCTTGCATGGTGCTGCTATAAACATTTTAAGGCAATTATATTTCGTCAAAACTAAACCTATAACATAAAAAAACAATATAAAAGTTGAACTTTAAAACTTGTTTTTCTCAGAATGTATAGAATGCGACATTACTCGTTTTTGCCTGTGGTTTTCACTTGAAATAAGTGTATAGTATTTGTATTTTTTATTATAACTTGGTAAAAAAAACATAAAAGTCATGGATCAGTTTCAGCAGCTTCTTTCAAGAAAAAAAGAACAATGTTAGTATATGAAAAAATTGGTCTTACTGGTTGCCTGGGTAGATAAAAATTGGTACTTTTCAGAAAATTCAAAGAAATAAAGTGATTAAATGCGGCAAATTCAAATACCAGAACCACCGGAGATCCTACAATCTTTTATAAACAGTCCGTATTTTAGAATATATCCCGGCGCATCCACCAAAATTAAAATATTTGAACTATTGTCTGTAAATGTAAAATATCGTCAACAATGGGCTCGTCCCGCAAATCGTAGATTTTGTTAATTTTATACCTAATAAAACTTCAAAGAGAAACAACACAATTTCTACGAGATCTATGCCCAAAAATTTGCAACAATGCCTAAAAAATGAATTTGAAGTCATCGTGACGTCACAGGCCGAGAACCGCCCACTAGATTTTTGATTGGTTCACTAACCTGACGTAACAAAATAACGCGTATCCTAGATGCAAGCGTAAATACAAGCGTAAATCAAAAGTTAGGTTATGTTCATGTTCATATAACGTTTAGCGTGTTTTTACTGGTGTGTGTAAGCAATTATATGATGACAATAAGCAAACACACCATAAATAACGTAAGAAATACAAAAACTAACCTAAATCAGTTTATACAAATCATGAAAACAAGCGCCCAGGCGTGCTTTAATCAATCAATCGTTGAGGAAGGTCGAAATTCATCGAAATACTCGAAATAATCTTACGCGTTTACAGTGAGTGCGCATGCGCGCTTTGAAATAGGAGTAGCTCGGCCTACTACGTCACGCGATCAAAAATTGCTTTTTTTGGCCTTAATACTAAAAATCTATTAAAATAAAAAAATAAAAGTAACCTGATTTTTTATGAATTTTCCAAAAATACAGTTAAAAAAAATTGCGGGACGGGCCCATTCTACAAAAACTTCATTGGACTCAACATCTATTCGAAATTATTCGACAAAAAGACAATTAACTATCTATAACAAAATGTGTATCTAGTGAGCAGCAGAAGTAGATTGTATACAATTGTAAACAATCAGGTAGGTACACGTTGTAAATATTTTTTTATCTGAAATTTTTTTGCACTAATCTTAAAATGTAAAGAACAATAAAATTTTAGATGTAAGTAAACTTTTAAAGTCTTATTTTACAATGTTTCAAAATTACAAAATGTTCTGATAATTGAAAGGTCACTGCACCTTGCGCCCTTTAATACGTATGAGCCACTATGTATGCCCATAAAGTGCTGAATCGAAAAAAAATGCAATATCTCTCTGACTTTTATGACTTTCATTAGACGCCTACAAAAGAACTGTTGACTTTTTCCTGAATTTTGCATTTAATCCAACAAAATCCGTGGCAAGAAAGAAGGAATAATGTAATTTGAACGCTGGATTTCAATGTCTTATACCACAAAATTAAGAGAGTATCTACCTCAAATTAGATTTATTGTTCATTGTGGCTAGACAGGCAAAGCGAATAAAGCAATGAAGGAAGTATCGTTGCATCGAAAATAACAATTTTTCAATTTTTTATTATTAAATATTTATATAAACATTGGCTTTAAAGCTTTGTGCCTTCATTTGATAATCGAGTTGTTTGAGGTCGCTATGCATCATGCAAGATAACAAATTTGTCTCAAGAGTATTCTCTGCATGACGTAAAATAATAGAATAATACAACTGTCAAGAGACTAAAAGAATAAAGTTGAATCGATATAAATACCGGGTTTACACGTAAACACAAAATGTAAAAATAATAATTAAATTATCAGATTCTAACAAAATGTACCGTATTAAATACTATTTTGTTCACAGGACACAATTTCTTGTATTTAGATTCACAAAAATAGTCGCTCGTCAATATAAACAAATGAAATCGGGTCAAGGCACAATAATTATATTAGATCTTATCGATTTGATTCCTCATTGCGGAAGTGCACTTGTATTTTGTGCGTAATTAATGACTCAATTCTGAAACGCAAAATTTCCAATTTCTAAAACCGTTTTCAAAATTTCCATTTCTTTTGTTGATTTATTTCAAACTCAGTGAGAACAAATAATTTCAATTCGAACTCTAATTCGTGCCTCACAGCCCGATCGATAAGCCAGTCCAAACTGCAGCTACCGTTTCAGAGATGTCGCCTTCCATCCACATTTTAACACGCACTCGCTCGCATACCAACGACCATAAATAACAATAAATTAACATATTTACATATGGAGAGCACCTGGGAATCTGCAAAGCCACCTCGTCAAGACTGTCCGATGGGGTAAGTGGTGGCCTTTCGAAGAGTCTGCTTGGAGCCAGTGTCAGAGCGTTAGTCGTTAGCCGGTGACAGCCCACAACTTTGCCTCTTCTTCTGCTCTGCTGCTTTTTCTTTTTGTCCTCCTCGGCCCTGCGGAGGTTGTGCAGCCGGAAGAAGTACATAGACATTCTGCATACACGCACCTTATTAACCACCACTAAATCCAACAACTGACACAAATTCTGAAGCTGAAGCTGAGGGGCATGCAAAATGGAGGGTGAAATGAAGGAAAACACCAGTGGAGTGCTTTGCTTAAATTAGAAGTTAAGTGCGCGAAGGAAATTGAATACAAATGTTTGGGATTAAGATTCTTTTTTTGGATGCTTTGCATGCAATGGAAGAACGCGACAATGATTCATATTATTTGACGCGGTTTTTCCTGAGCTTTCGCTATTTATCGTCCAAGGCACGTGAGCTTGTTACACGAAAGCTTGCCGTAAAATTTATCAAGAGAGGAGAAGTGGAAACTTACAATCCGAGCATCCAAAGAGACATGGACCGTGTGACTGAGAACATCACGTAAAAGCTTGTTCCGTTAGACTTTTACTTTGGCAAAGTGAAACGTTTATGCGGCACAGTTGCAGAACAAACTCCGATTTTGTGATAATCCATTTCTATAAACCCTAGAGTAAACTTTAGAGCTCTATGTTAGCGAGATATGTGAAAGCTTTGCGTCAAACTGGTTGCAAAGCAATCCCCCAAACTGACCTTGCTCAAAAAACTCCAGTATAGACGTCCCTTTTTAGGCAAAAAGCGAGATAAATCGACTAAAGACTGATTTGTAGATTATGACGCGCATATCAAATAACCGGCGTTCCATCATCGTTAATCTTAGGATCTGGTGTAATATTTAATGATCAACGAGAACGTGTAAATGGTAACCGTATCAGAGTAGATTCTCGACTTTGATATTAAGATAAATTGCTCTTTGTCAATGGCGAGAAAAATTGTTTCGCGAATCTGAGAATAAAGTGTTCTTCATAACGCCAAGCAAATTGGATTTTACTAAGTCTGTAATATTGTTTTACAGCGGGATAAAAATTTCGTTATTTCTGAGAGTGATGGTTATCTGGGTTGCGTTATTGGGAATGAATGGACGGGAATTGGATGACCTGCATAAGAGACTCTCTAATAGTGTCCTTACGAGACTGTTCCTGTTACTTGTAGTCCTAACAAGCTCTTCAGGACGATGATAAGCGGCTAATAAAAGCGGAACGCTATTGTAAGCCTGGTAATTTTCGAAATTTTGGCGGAAATGATGAGCAAGAAGCTTTCCCACTAAACGTTGAGTCTTGTGTGCGAAAACTATGCACCAAACACATAACGGTTAACAATTTACGGTATTACCATCGATTATAGCTACCGTGCGCATATGAATTATTAACTCTAAACTCTAATCAGAACTTCTCCTTCCTTAATTAACATGCTAACTAGGACAGGGTACGGAGAAAATTGTATAGTTAACACGTACGTTGGCTAAACATAATATTATTCAATCGGTAGCTGATTGTATTGCTAATTTCTTGACTTTAATTAAAGCAATGCAATCTCTCCACGTACCGCCAACAATACGTAGAGCTACAGAGACGAGAAAAAATGTCACTTTTCCAATTTCTCTACCACAATTGAATTAAAAGACTTCGATTAGTTGGGGTGGTTAATTTAAAGGAAAAACAAAAAAAATAATTACCCTCTAGTGACGAGCAACAGACTTTCGTAAAATTTGGCACTCAACTAACTTGGAGTTTACAAAAGGTGCTACCATATGCAAAGTGTGTTAGACCCCTCCACATAGTTGCACGAGTCACAAAAATATAACAGCAAGAACAAGTAATGTCGTAAACGTATCATATTGAAAAGAATTGCAGACTTTACGACCCATGTATAAGCAATTGACAAAAGTAGGTGCTTTATGACTCATACTGTACCTACTTGTTATTGCCAGTGCTCAAATTGAGTTAGTTTATGGAAATTGTCTTTAAAATCACCATTTCATGATTTGGGATTGTAAGGCAAACGTCACAAATTACAGCTTGATACGATACAAAAACTGGAAACTGAAAGCTCATTAAAAAATAAAATATAGACAGTATGGATGTTTCCGCTAAATATCAAAATCAATAAAACCATTGGTTTTATTGCTTTAAATTTCTCTAGTTTATAATAAATGCGGAAAAACGGTGAGCTCTCATTACCTTTGAATAACAAATTGGAGCTAATAGTCTTGAAAAACTCCCTAACAAATCCATTTAATGGTTAATAATTTAAATAAAATTTCAGGCCAAGTAGGGAAATTAAATATTGAAAATCCCACCGCTCGAATCTCTCTCTTATAATAAATTCGAGTTGTGATGCATCCAGTAAATAAATTGATTACTTGATGCGCCCCACCTCTTCAAAAATTGTTCGTCTCTTCGAAAAATCGAAACAATTTGCAGGCTTCATTGGATGTTTCCGTTAATATTCAAAGCCTAATCTGGGGGTATTAAACGAAAACATAATTTTCGTGCCGTGTTCGTTATTGATATAGCGACCTAATTAGATAACGCTGAATCCCCTGCCAATATTTTCGCTGTACCAGACATAAATATGTTACCCAAACCGTTGAAGTAGAAAAATTTCCACGTTTGTGAAAAGAATATCTTAAGCGTGAAGGAAATTTATCTGAATATATCAAGCGGTGTAACAGCCTTGCGATTTCTGTTATGTTCCCCTTGAGGAAAAGATGTTTCTTTTTCACACGGCGTGGTGTCTCCTCGTACGCCAATAAGGATAATAAATGTGATTTTAAAAAGAACAAGTTCCTGGCTAGTGCAAGGTGGCTCACATGTGACAAATAGAGTCGGATTAGTTGTACAAACAACGAAATGATGCGACATTGCGGGGATTTATCAGCTCCGCCGAATTTCTCTCAGCTTGTCTGGAGGCGATAAGTTAAAACTTGAAACATAAATTGAATTCTATTCATAAAGTCAGGCGCGAGGTGCAGGAAGATTCAGTGCACATTTTTGGAGAAGTTTACTCTTTCGGGTCTCTCGGTTGTTGAAAAGAACACACAAATGAAATCGATTCCAGATTGAAATGACTCGATGTTTGTAAAAAATTAAATATTTATTGGTTTTTCAACACGCATGAGCATTTTTTGTTAAAAATACCGACGATACTTCAAGCATGTTTTATTACAAAAATAGATCACTTCGAAATAAAAGAATAATAATTATATAAGCCTGTAACGTAAACA
Organism: Tribolium freemani; assembly: GCA_939628115.1. NCBI lineage: Eukaryota > Metazoa > Arthropoda > Insecta > Coleoptera > Tenebrionidae > Tribolium > Tribolium freemani. The sequence continues at coordinate 7,169,127 of OW626785.1, read as the reverse complement.
TAACATTGAGAAAAGTAAAAAATATCCTTCACCAGAAAATTGCAATTACAATTTACTATTTGCCTAAACTCATACAGACAGAAAATTTCTATATAAACTTCTAGGTCGGAAATATATCAAGTAAAACGGAAATATGGAATGCCTTCTTATAAATTTTAAACGATTTTGTAAATAAAATCTACTCCTCATGAGAGTGAAAAAACTATACCCTGGAGGCAGTTTTATTAAATTTGAACTTGAGAAAATAGAATAAATAAAATGTATAGTTTTAATCTTTTAGGTTTTATGATGACAACGAAGATTGTTGCTTAAAAAGCAATATCAGCTGAACTAGAAGTCGGTAATGAAAAAAGTTGAACAACTATGACCTACAAAGTTGTTAAAAAGTTTATCAAATTGTTCAATACGACTTGAAACTTAACACGTTTTGTTTTTGCAACAAACGAATAAATATTTAACAAAAAATGCTTTGGACAATTGGAACATCAGATAAAGCAATTAGGTACGGATAACTTGCAGGCTACTCTCGAGATTGAAAATTTAAATACTTTCAGTAATATATTCTTAAAGGCATTGTTTGATAGTGGGTATGCCTAACATTTAAAAAAGGTAGCACACGTTGAACCTAAGATAATATAATAAACAGCTCAAGAGACCTCTCCTGAAAAATAGATCGACTTTGAAGAGGTCCTTACATCCACTTTCAGTCCGATCTCGAAAGGACGCCCTTATCTTATAAAAATATTCTCAGACAACCCTCGCCAGATTTGTAATGAGTTTTCATAGAAAATCTGAATTCAACACAAAGCCAGGAAACAAAGGGAATAACAATTAGGAAAAGGTGTTTATAACATAACATGCGATGACACCATTTCAAGCAGAACCTAATTTTAGCAGCAAAAATGTCTTTCACACACTTTGGCCGTTATTAAATTAAGAATCAATTCGAAATTACGAATAAGCCTCGAGGACGAATTGTTATTAAATCCGAATCGTTTCGTAATACACATCAAATGAGCAAGCGCCGAGGTTTTCCTGTTATTACATTACATGAACGCTGCTAACAGAACAGAAAGAAACCTTATTAATAATCGTATGTGAAAATAGAATTATTACGCCTACAAACAAGCTGGAGTAATTAAAAGCTTGTAAAGCAGTAGATTAAAGTTTCCAGGAGCTAGACCCAGCAATTTTGAAAACTTAGTTTCAGTTGCAATTTATCCTTTTTTCCGCCAATAGCTTATGGTTATTTAAGTATTTATACTAGTCGAAAAGGTCAAGGCAAATGAAAATATACGTTCGAATGTAAGTTTTCACTTCTCGACCTTTGGAATTTATTATTTTTCCTGTCATTGATTGGACCGAATTTCACCAAAATTGATACAAGCACGCTTCAGGCGAGCTTAAGCCTATTTTATTAAAATCGCAATTATTTGTTTTGCACGCAACCGGCTTTAGCACCACTTGTTGATGCTCAATCGTCACAACATGAAAACAACATTATGTGAACGTGCCAACGCAAAAATCCCTCTTTAAAATGTGATATAACCGGAAATTAAATTTTCGAAAAATAGGACACAGGACGCAACAAGGGGACAATGTAAGAAACTAATCGGAAAAGCACAGTGGCAGTAAATTCTATCAGGAACTTTACAACTTGTGAAAAACTTGAACACGGAGACCCTTTTATTTCCAGTGGATGACTCGGATTGCAAGTCGAAACCGAGATTTTATGAGGCAAATGTTTGCGGAGCGCTGAATTTTCAGACAGATCGGGAATCTGTCGGAAAATTAGGTGCGAAAGAAAAGTGGTTCTACTTACACATGTTACAAGAGAGGTCGCACAAGGAAGAGCGACAATCAGGCAACATCGACACAACCACCAAATACTTGTCTTGCCAATACCTTTCAGTTAGTTCGCTTCGACCGAGATTGGAAAGGATCAGAACCCGGGACTGCTATAAAGCTTATTATCCTTGTACAGCGGCTTATTGTCTGGAAGACGGCGATCTTTTAAATTTCACATCCACATGCAGTCTCTTAAGAATAGTCACGGAGATGCATCAGGCAAAGAAAACATCAAGTAAACAGGCAGATTCTAAAGCATCCATGGAATTTAAGCTTCCAAGAAGTTTCTTCTCGACTGAATTGCACGAAAGAATCAATAAATAAACTTTTGAGTTTTAACCAAAATGATGACCAATTTTTTTAATCTCTTCCACTAGTTTACAAAAAAAATATTTTTCTTTTACCAAGAGATAATTTATACTGATTTTGTTTTCTTCTTACTCACTGATAACTAAAATAAAGGTATGTCACATTTTTCTATCACGTCTAGTTTTTTTTATACCGGGTACTCAAAAACTGGCGCACCAACTCAATGGTGTGTGGTAGAGAATTGCTTACCTATAAGGGTAAAAATAGTAAAAAAATTCTTTGTATTAAGTTATTGATAAATAACGAATTTTGAATAAATGATATGTATAGTGGCAACTTTGTATAACAATCGTGATCGCAATAGAATTTGATAAACAATAGAAATAAATTATTTTTGAAACGGTTTCCTAGGAAATAATTCCCAGTGTTGACACAGCTACAAATTTTGATTTTTTGATGAATTTTATTTTTTTTTTAATCAAAAAATTGCTAAGGTCTGTTAGAAAATTTAAAAATAATTATTCATCATTGTGTTAGGGAACGACTACTTAGTGGGAAACATAAAAACATCAAAAAATAATGAAAACTGAAGAAGTTAAGAAAATAAGTAGTTCCAGATTTTTTAAAATATGACTAGGAATTTTTTCAAGATTTTTCCCGTAATCTACAAATGCTTCTCAACAACGTACCACTGAGTTGGTGCGCCAGATTTGAGCACCCTGTATATTCACTAAAAGTTTTGAAAGTTTGTTTCTGGTGTCTAGTTTGACATTCGTTGTTTCTGTGATAAACTAATTGTTAAACATTGTATTTGTTTTAAAATATCGTCAAGTGAATGTAGATTAAGCCCAAATAACTTTGGTTTTGTATGTGGTAAAATTATCCTAATAAAACCTGGAAAACTTAAGCGATCAAACGGTAAACGTTTTCATCAAGAATTAAAGTCTTATGAAAAGAGATATACTAAGGTTTTTGGGATAAAAATATGCATCTGATTACTGCTGGTTACAATAATAGAAACTGACACTAATCAGTTCAAAAAAAATCTGTCATTTTTAAAATTTTTCAAAAGTTTAAATCAATCTTCTTTGTGGTGTCTTTGGCATTCGTTGTTGACATGATTAACAAATTGTTAAATATTTTATTTGCTCTAAAATATCATCAGGTGAATGTAAATTAAGCCCCAACATCTTTTTCTATGTTTGTGTTTAAATTATCCTAACAAAACCTGGGAAGCTTAAGCGATGAACATGTTGAATGTTTCTATCAAGATTTAAAGTCTTATGAAGAGAGTTATTAAGGTTTTTGGGATAAAAATATGTTATCCGTTTACTACTAGTCTACATTAAGATAATCTGACCCTGATATTACAAAAGAGGTAGGTAACATTTTTGATGTTGCAGAAATTGTCAAATACTGATACTTTATAACGAATATTTAAAAAATTTTACGTCCTAATTTTTTTTCGATTTCAGGATCAGACTTAGGATTAATTATTCTACCGATACACATTGGTTTCATCTATTGGTAAAAACGTTGTAAACTAGTGTTATTATAATTTTTTAAACCTAAACATAAAATCCGAACTTTACTTATGAGCGATACAATCTACTAGACGGAAGTCATTATTCCTCTTTGATTCGATTCAAGTGGAGGTCGACGAAGTTAAATTAATTAGGTCTGATCCGGAGTCATAACGCCGTTTTATATGTCGCTAAATTGCTTTCAGACAGAACTGTTTTTATATCGAGGCCATTTATTGAGTTATTTAAAACCAACGCTGATTCAATTTAATCACGAAATCAGATAAAACAATCAATTTTCTGTGACGTATTTCGTCCAAATCGTGTACAAATATGAGATAAAATCTCTTATTACTTCAACGGTTTCAAATTACGAATGGATGGAATTTTTGTGACAGATTGACATAGCAACCCTCGGTACATTTAACGTCATAAAAATTGATTATGTAATTGTGAAAAAATGTAAAATGCCACGGAGTTTTCAGCAAATTAATTCTCTAAAAAATAAATAAGCCTGAAAGCTGTAACATTCAGCTTATTCTTCCAAAGCCATCGACCTAATGGAGATAAATTAACTAGATTGATGTTAAAATAAACGAGTTAGAGAATGGGGTAAAATAAATTGTTATTAAAACACATTAACCGCCGGGTAAACACGGCCATTCATCAACCTTATGATACGCATATGATCTGCAACTCATAACTTATTAAGTCCGAATTGATCGCCCTGGTACGTTTTGTACCCTTGTCTCTCAAAACGCGGTTAATCCACGTTCATCCAGGCAAATTCAAATTTAATTACTAGTTACAGGTTCAATTTACTGCGATCTCTGTCTCCATGAGCTTGACATTTCTCACATTCAATTGTTTACGATCCAAACAGGACGAGCCAGTCAATCGTTCAATTAGATATGACTGTTTCCTCCTGCGAGCAAGAAAATGCGTCTTGTGGTCCAAGTGTTATCCCGAAGGCCTTCAGATCTGAAGACTAATCAACTACTCAAACACGAATTAAATTCCGGCGAGAGTGCTGTTGTGGGTAATTAATTAATTTCTAAATGACAAGTTAAACCAACAAGCCTTGATTATTCCCAAACTTTAACAACTGAATTATCACACCATTTTTTTGACACTGCTGACCTGAAACCCTGCTGCTAACTTTTTTTTATAAAAACTCAACATCAAAGTTGACAAAGCATTAATTACAAACAAAAATTTATTGAAATATTTTTGTAACGTTGCAATTTATTTGGTAAAATATACGTCGTTTGAAGTCATGAAACCAATGAGAATCGGTAGAATAATTAAGTAGTAGTAAACGAATTACCCAAAAACCTCAATAACTATCTTCATAAGACTTTCAATCTTGATGAAAACATTCACCATGTTCATCGCTTAAACTTCCCAAGTTTTGTTAGAATAATTTAAACACAAACATAGAAAACGTTGTTTGGGCTTAATTTACATTCACCTGATGATATTTTAAAGCAAATAAAATATTTAGCAACTTGTTAATCACGTCAATAACGAATGCCAAAGACACCACAAAAAAGATTGATTCAAACTTTTGAAAAATTAAAAATGACATAGATTGTTTCTTTTTTACACTGATTGGTTTCAGTTTCTCTTATTGTAACCAGCAGTAATCGGCTAACATATTTCTATCCCAAAAACCTTTGTATACCTCTTTTCATAAGACTTTAAATCTTGATGAAAACGTTTGCCATTTGATCGCTGAATTTTCCCAGGTTTTATAAGGATAATTTTACCACAAACAAAACAAAAGTTGTTTGGACTTAATCTACATTCACCTAAAACATTTTAAAACAAATACAATGTTTAATAACTAGTTTATCACAGAAACAACGAATGCCAAACTATAATCGTTTTTTTTTTAAATCAATTGTCAAATTGTTTCAACGTTGGCAACTCCATTTAAAATTAGTGGTCCAAGCTTCGTTCCTATGGCAATATGGCAGGGTTCCAACATAATTTCAAAATTTTTGACACTGACAGTTGATTTAAAAAAAAATGAGGTATAGACACCAGAATCAAATTTTGTAAATTTTTAATGAATACAGGGTGTCCCAGAACTCGCGCCCTAGAGAAAAGGAGAAAAATCGTTATAAAAAGACGAATAAATAATCCTAATGACAAAATTTTCTATCTTGAACGGTATTTAAGAAAAGAACGTTTTAATGCGACCAATCAAAGCCTTTTAAACCATCCAGGTTATTTCTCCTAATTGTTGCTAGTTTGCATATTTTACTAGCTTTATTCTTTCCAATAAACCGGTCGACTATAAAATTTTCGACTAACGTCAGCAAACGTCATTGTGAAAATTTGAATAGCACTTTAGTACCGCCATCGGGGTCAACCGTACTCTGTCTTCATGTTTTCTGTCGGGGATTAGGTGGAAATGTTGATAGTTTAAGAAAAATGTGGACGTAGTGCTACTATATCCCATTTCAGTTCATAGTAGAATTTTGCAACAGCGCATTTGAATTTTTTGGAGTGAAATGAAGCACAAATTGAGAGATTCTGGTGGGTTTTCTTAGCTCAAAACGTGGCGCTGGGATTTAGTTGAACACAGAATTCTTCTCTTTTACAGAAACTCTTAATTTGTGCTTTATTTTTCACTCCGAAAAATTCAATTGCGCTGTTGCAATTCTACTATGAACTGAAATGGGATATATGTCACTTGTAACGACATTTTCAAACGGAACTGTTTAACTGTTTAAACTGTTTTGGGGTTAATATTTATACCTTCAAGTCATCATAACAGTCGTAATTCAAACTCTAATGCTTTGGAAAAGCTTCAATTTGTGGCTTTGGTACTAAAATGTCAAAGACTGTCAAATATTAAAAACAGACGGAGGTCATGTCGTGTTCTTGATTCACACTACCCCTACCAGATGATATTTTAGATGCGTTTGCAAAAGCTTAGCAACCAATTTTATTCACATTAACACCTCGAGTTCCCTTTCTGGGATTGGTGGTTCTTAAGACTCTCAAAACTTCGTTATAAAGGCCATTAATTTTTCTTCGTTTGCACTTTTGGGATCTATATTGTCGTCAACACTTGTCAATTTTCTCTGGGGCGCGAGTTCTCGGACAGCCTGTATATTAAAAAAACTAGACGTGATAGACAAATGTGACATATATTTTAGTTATCAGTGAGTAAGAGGAAAACAAAATCAATATAAATTATCTCTTGGTAAAAGAAAAAAAAAATTTGTAAACTAGTGTAATTAACGTTTAAAAAATGATAAAAATAGAGGTAGCGTTTTTTACAATTAATTATAAAGCCTCTGATTTTACAATTTATTGAATATACTAGGTTGAGAACTATTGAAAAATTAATTTCATCATTGCATGGTTTTAAACGGATTGACAGAACTTCTTTGTGTTTCGCGGAAGAACAAATATCAACACGTGAGAAACGTGAGAGATTGTATGAAGAAAATGTCAACTGAGTACACGCCTTCAGAAATTGTAAAGATATTTAAATAGAAAATCTCGAACAAAGCAACAGCTTAAGAGTCCCTTTTTACTAAAATTGTTATTTGGCACAATTTTACTCGTTTTACTGTTTCATGTAGTTAGTTGCATAGACTAGCTGATTTCATGGGTTTTCATTAGCTTATGAAGTTAAGCAGCACTGACCCCGGTCATTCCTTGGATGGGTGACCGGATAATGTAACGCCAAAAACATCCCAACTAACTCGTCTTTCGGAGGAGACGTTAAGCCGTCGGTCCCGGTCACTACTAGTTAGTGGTCGTTAGGTCAGGTCAGAGGCTGTAGATGCGACCTGAAAACTCTGGCACTTGGGTGATGGCATTACCACCATACGCATATTTATTTATTTTATTTTTATGTAATAATTTAAAAGCTTACACGGTGTGGAAGTGTTCGTTTTACAAATGCGGAAATTTCATCTTCACTCAACATTCAAACAAAATTAAAAGGCAGATAACTTATAATTGTATCAAAATTAATTTTATTCTTAGTTTTCGCGCATCAAACTTTATGAAGAAGCGTAAAAGTAAAATGAAACCTTCCACTTCAACGAGACAGGAAATGTAAATTTATCACTAAAAGCTGAAAGTGTAAATCTGTTATGAATTATACCACTTAAAACTGAATAACAAAGATTTAGCTTCATTCAAAAATCGTTATCACTTCTGATTTGGCGAAACAAATACATAATACTAAAACATTAATTATTAGGTATAGCAGTTATAGACACTAGTTTTATTGACTTAATATGGCACTCGCTACGCTCGTCATGCTCTATTTCGTTCAACAATATAGATCGTATTATGAAACTTGTATAATAAGATATGCTATTATAATACAGAAGAATAACGTGAATACGGTCCTTAGGAAAGATATTATGTGCCTTGGCCCATTTTATGTCTATAATTAACCACTAGAGAAAAGTTTACCGTAAATAATTTAAGCCTCCCATCGATCAGACGGTGACCATGACGATTGTTGTTCATTCAACATATACTCTCCAAAAAGACGAGAGTAAGTTGGCATGGCTGTGTATCGATTTCGAATTACTAGTTGATGTCATGACAAGTGAATTACGTATAATATATATTCTATAATATGTCAATAATTCATAAACCCCATAATTTAAGCCTAGAAATTTAAAATTAAATTAATGGAACGGCGTAATAAATGAGCCTATTTTCCCAAGTGAACTCGATTTCGAAGTTCGCGGCATCACCTGCCTTTTTCCCAACAATTACAAATTGCACTTACGAATGACCAAATCACATTTCGCCCAATCGATTTCGATTTACTGGGGATATTGGACTGTCATATCAAACCAATTCAAGTGTACAGACCCTTGTCCGATGGACAATTTCTGGCAGAAAATTCTATTTACGTTTCCCAAGCAAAGGTTTAAATGTCTCATAATTGTTTCACGAACTAATAATGGAATTAGCAATTACGACAAATAACAGCCACTTTAGTGGAAACTAATTAGGAGCTTGATCGGCATCTCCTGACCCCACATTACCAAATTATTACAGTATCAAGTAGAATTGATACGGAAACAAGATCGTAAGACAACGAAATGTTCTGATTTAATTTATAAAAGTTTAAAAAGCAATTTGTTACACAAAGGCCACTTTGTCAAATAAAGTAACGAGAAAAAATCGTTCCATTTTTTAATCGCTCTAAACGAGAGAAAATTCCTCTAATCTCATGTTATTCACTCCCTTTCTTGTTGTCCTTGCTTGGTATAAGGAAAATTCGTTTACTATAATGCGAAGTTTGCCGAAATAAATGTTAAACGAAGCTTACGTCCTTCTTATACAATTTGTAAACGCGCTGTAAAGTTTGTTTGAAAGCTTCTATCTCTGTAAATAAAGATATAACAGCCACGTGACGATTCCCGAAGGACACGTCCTTGTCGTTTATAAAAAAAAATCCAATTAAAAGCACCTTGAATAAGAAATACAATTTTCCTCATTGTTTACTTTTTGTTCGAGTTTTTATCCACGCATTGTTGTATGAATCCATTTTGCAAGTTCTAACCGGCTTTACTGAAGACGCTCCAACCAAATTTTCAATCAAATCGAAAAGCAATACGAGTGCCAAGGTGGGGTGTTAAATTTATTAGCGTTCAAGCAACCTGATCGATTAATGGAGAGAACTTGATGCTGCAAGTGCTAAGAAGTTATTCCCTCTACTAGAGATTGGAGTGTTCAAACTACTTTCGAACTATCTAGTTAATATCTTCATGAAATAAAAGATCAGAATTAAAACGGATCATTGATTTATGAGTTTATGACTAGTTTTTAAAGAGGCAAGTGTTCTCGTTATTTCCACTATAGGCCAATTTGCTTCCTCCTTGAACACGCTCACAGAGTCACAGAATAAGAGACGTGCAACTTGCGAAAGTATCGATTTTCTTGGGGCATTCTCCACAGATGAAGAGAAGTTACTCAACATGACCCAAATGTCCAGTAGGCAATTCAAAATAATGTTATTTCGGACGTAATTTTTAAAAGTTGGTCAACTTATTTGAGAGCTGAGAAGAGTGTAGATCAACCAGATTAAACTTTGATTCCAATTTTTTGTGCCTGTTTTTCAAACAAACGTGAAAATTTACCGAATTGTTTGACTGTGTGATAATTTACTATGTTTATCTACTGAATCATGGGTTGTTATTCAACCACTGACACAATACAATAATACAAAGTCGGAAGATTTTCGCAAAATATATGAATACTTCGAGGATATTTAATTTTGTAACTAATTGACCTACAATAATTGTTTGCAGAGATGGTAAATGTAACACGCAAATGAGTAATGAGTGGGTAAACCAGGACGTACCTATTCCATTTCCCGATTTTCAGCAACCTCAAATCTTAATAATTATTACACTAGTTTACAACGTTTTTTACCAATAGATAAAACAAATGTGTATCGAGAGAATAATTAACCCTAAGTTTGATACTCGAAAAAAAAGTCTAAAAAAAATTAGGACGTCAAGTTTTTTAAATATTCATTATAAAGTATCAGTATGACAATTTTTGCAACATACATCAAAAATATTACAGATTGCTTTTTCTTTTGTAATATCAGGGTCAGTTTGTCTTAACGTAGACTCGTAGTAAACGAATAACATATTTTTATCCAAAAAACCTTAATAACTCTCTTCATAAAACTTTAAATCTTGATGAAAATAATTACCATGTTCATCGCTTAAGCTTCCCAAGTTTTGTTATGAAAATTTAAACACAAACATAGAAAAAGTAGTTTTGGCTTAATTTACAATCACCTGATGATATTTTAAAGCAAATAAAATATTTAACAATTTGTTAATCATGTCAATAACGAATGCCAAAGACACCACAAAAAAATTATTCAAAACTTTTGAAAAATTAAAAATGACAGATTGTTTCTTTTTTTTTGCACTGATTAGTGTCAGTTTCTATTATTGTAACCAGCAGTAATCAGCTAACATATTTTTATCCCAAAAACCTTTGTATATCTCTTTTCATAAGACTTTAAATCTTGATGAAAACGTTTACCATTTGATCGCTTAAGTTTTCCAGGTTTTGTTAGGATAATTTAAATACAAACATAGAAAAAGTTGTTTGGGCTTAATCTACATTCACTTGACGATATTTTAAAGCAAATACAATGTTTAACAATTAGTTTGTCACAGAAACAACGAATGCCAAACTAGACACTAGAAACAAATTTTCAAAACTTTTAGTGAATACATTATATTAAAAAAACTAGACGTGATAGACAAATGTGACATATATTTTAGTAGTATCAGTGAGTAAGAAGAAAACAAAATCAGTATAAATTATCTCTTGGTAAAAGAAAAAAAAATTTTGTTGTTAACTAGTGTTATTAGAGTTTCTGATTAAACTCAATTTGCCAACTGGTGTGAATGCAAGATTTAATACTGAACGAACTAATAACAACTTTACCGAATGTTTCAACTCTAAATGCTATTGATTCGCTTGACTTTAAAAAAGTGTCGAGAATGATCGAAAGCATCAGCCAGTGATTGAGTAAACTGCACTGAAGAAACAGGTTAATATCAAGCCCCACAAAAATATTTGCAAAGCATTTTATAGGAAACAACCTAACTAAAGAGCTACAAAAGCCATAAACACAAGCACCACTTGCATTATTAGTTTTCATAGAATCAGGATCTAATAAACCACCATTACCTAGCAAATTTTAGTAAATCCGGGGGTTGGAATTAACTGACTGCAATAACGAATTTTCGGTGTATTTTATAACGCTATACTATATTGAAGAAGTAAATAAAACAAAAACTGCGAGTATATAATTAATTGACGAAAAGCGAGACACAAATTCTCAAAATCAGTCTAGTTATCTGCTGTTTTTCTAGTCAACAATACTGTATGAACAATAATAATTTTAATTAAGATATTTCTTGACGCAAATAACACTTTCGCGTGTTTTGAGCAAATGTTTCACTGATGACCACAATGATTTCACAAGAGAAATACTCAAGTCGACGTCTCTGGATTCAAACCTGTCGACTCCTATTGCCGTTACCCCTATGTGCCAATATGTAAAATATTAAAAAGTGAATTGAAAATGTGATATCATTGCCATTTTTCGCAAGACTTTGACATCTATTCGGTACCAAACATAATAAAATTGTTTATTTCCGTACCCAGCTGTTATTTGAATGCAAATCGACAGCAAACTGCATCAAGACATTCTTAATACCATTTCGCGTAAACAAAACGACCGAAATCAAATTGAATTTCAAACATCCATCTGGAGTCCTCTCTCAATCGCCAACAAGATGCAGCCTTAAATATAGTTGTGACCTTTTGTCTTTGTGTAATTGAAACGAATGGTTTGGGGTTTGCCCCAAAAGGACACCTTTGCAAATGCAAATATTGGCGTTAGTGATGCATTAATCCGCGTGTTTGTGGGATTAGATCGAGTTTTTTTAAATCGTTTTGGGAATTGGGAGTGGATTTCCGATACTTGAATTATACAACGGTGCGGTTAAACCGAATGAATTATGGAAAGCTTCAATGAGCCGACCTAGGCAAGTATTAGACTTGAATTATTTACCAATTTACGATTATTCTTAAGAGGCGCAAACTTCGCCGAGGGAATGCATCGCAAGAATTAAGAAATTTGGGTTAACTTCGGATTTGCATATGAATTATTGCAGCTTAGGCAAACTACCTAATTCGTTTTACATTTTATACGCATTTTGTCAAATCGCTGCGACACGCCTTGTTTACCAAAATTTATTACTACAAGTTGTACTCCCATCTCAATTTGTGGGCTTGTGTGTGATACCTGTTTTGTTATAAACGAGCTATTACCCGAGTTTAGATCCATCTACGCGTTGCAAATTAGTAAGTACTAAACAATCTACTCTCGTATGACATAGTGATACTTCCTAATTCTAACATTATCATCCCATAATATGGTTTCCACAGAAATTAAATTAAAACAACGGTCGTTAAACATGTAATGTCATAATTACTCGCTCTCATTCATCATAATGCAGTGAAACACTCGAAATTCGCAATCCGATATGGCAGAAAATCGAGTCGGTTTTTATTGAAATTATTTTTTGTTCTTTTTGAACTCGTGCAGTCGTTAACAAACGTCAGTTTTCTCCATGCAACTTAATGCAGAATGCAATGAATCCAAGATGCACAATAAAATCCTTCAATAACGAGAGCTAAAGGTCATTGTGTGTGCATTCTTTGTGCAGCTACGTGAGCTTTTCATATAGTTTTCAATTATCCAGAAACAATGCAGGGTGTCTTTGTCTATGGATGATGCAACCACAAAACATCTGTTAACACAAAATTTTATTATCTCCTTGACGTTGATGCGAGTTTAGGAGAGTTATTATAGGATATTAACCACATGACGTTGGGTCAGGATACGACAGTCTAAATTTGACCAACAATGCTAATTTTGTTGCGTGTAATGCATTCATTGAACCTTTAGCCAGCTACACACACTTTCATACTGATTACTTTAGGTTACGTCAAGCCTCAAACGCAATAAGATTAAAAGCATTTTTCGGTGCTCTTAGTTGAATGAATGCAAAGCTAAATCAAATATAACAAATTATTAAGCTCTAGATTTTTGTTTTTCATTAGCTCGTCCTGTAAACAGATGATTAAAATCAAAATAAATCCGGAAAATGTAAGCATTATTAAAATTAACAACAGCTTCCCACACTGCTTCCGAAAATAGTTTTACCCCGAGTTGGTCCCTATTTTTTTGGCTTTTTCGCTGAAGCAACGCACTTCTCGCTTTAAAAATTCATTTAAACATGAAAGTACACACATGAATCAATAAAAGAAAAAACAATAAATGAACTCTCAGATCAATGGTTTCACGGCCATGAAGCCATCAATAAATAATTTAGCGTCGTATTTTTCGATCGATGTTACACATTGATTTGTCATAAACTGATAAAACTAAAGCCAAATGAATAGATACAATTACACCACATCTATTGTGTTTAATGCAGTCAGCTGAATAGTAATCTGAAATACCGTGTAATTAATTTTCTGCTCAGTTATTTTTATTTTTAATTTTCCCGAGTAAATTTTAATAAAAGCATCATACACCATGGGATGAGTTCCTAACTACTGCATAACTCGTTAACGATTACTTAATTACGAAGCTCGTCCAAGTCTTGACGTTTTTATTATTAAAAATCTTGATCCAAGGGAAGAAACACAAAAGAAAGGTTTTGTGGAAATAAACAAGACTACGTTCCTTGTATCCAAATCTGGTTAAATCCAGAAATGTAATTTTGTTCGCTTTATAATTAAAAAAATATTCCTTGACACGTTCTTGTCTAATGATCGATATTTCACATGCTAGAGCATCTTCGCTTCAAGGAAGAGTTCCTGTATTCGGTAAAGGTCAAGTGTTAACACTCCTTACATAGAGACAGGAAGAAACACAAATGAAACTTGATACTACAATTTATAAAAGTCTTTACTTGCTCCCGTTTCTGATGAATTTTAAATTTTTCTTGATGTTGGCCACAAGTTCAAAAATAAATGCGAATAGTTGATAGACTCAATCAGTTGTTATCGATTGCTCAAATCCTGCCTCTAGCACTTTCATCTCTTGTTTTTTGTGCAAAAAGTGAAACTCAATTTGTTCGGCAAACGTCCAAACTTTTTGCGGTTCTTATACTCAAGCACTCATATTTGTATTAAAATTTATTGTTATTAACTGTTCTTCAAGGCAAAAAAAATTAAAATTGCCTTTTCTGGTTGCGTTAATCAGAAAAAAAAACTGATTATTTTTCTATCGTTTGAAGCTTCAGATTTTAGCAATTTCAGTGATCTAATTAGTGATATACATTCCTTTCGAGTCATAATTGTATTAGGAAGTATTGATCAATGCAAAGTGCAGTTATTATGCAAACTACGTTTAACCAACAAACCCTAAATTTTAAATTCCACACATATTAATCAAACCGGAAAATTTTGTTCACGAGTTATGAAATTAACGCCAATTATCTTCAATTCGCATTCTAATTTGCTTGATTTGTCCAGTTTATAAATTTAGCTTCTCCATTTACAAGTAATTTCATTCACATAAAAATCAACTGCTATTTGAAATTCATTGGCAGTTAAACATTACTTATACATCTGAAGCCCAACTGAAACACCACATTTTTTATTTACTTCGATCACAAATTAATGAGCGTTGCTACAATAAAAACGATATTTGACAACAATGTAGACACGAAACTTGTGAATATTAGGGAACGATTTGTTGCTTCAAATAAAGTGACAACAGCTGAGACAGCTCTCAACAAAACTTTCGGCGCTATTTTTATAACCGAATCAGAAATATTCCCATTCAGGAATACTTTTAAAGATCAAAGTTTATTAAACTTCTCCATTCTTATGTCTGATATAAAGCCAAAATTTATTTAGACACATTAGTTTATTTAAAATAACACTAAAAAATGGGTTATAATTCAACAAGAAATTGTTAAGTTACTCGTTGAAAAGTTAATACTCTTTCTCGATAAAAAATGTGTTTGAAGTAAAGTATTGTTCTCTAGGATTTATTTATTTACACAGACTGTAATGAATGATTCTTTTTCTAAAACTGTAGAATTTATTTCTAAATGTCACAAGTGTTAATTAAAGCCACGTTTGTATCAAAATGAATAAATTAGAGAGACAAGTTCAGAAATTGCAGTTTCAGGTGTTTCAATCAAAAGTTCACGAATTATAAGAGATATATCGCTATACATGTGCTGCCAGCTCGGGATTTCAAAGTAACAAATTCCAACTTAGACTCATTTAGTATGCACAACAAGCTTACTTAATAAAATTTCGTTGTGACCCTGAAAGTGAAAGATGAGAAATAATTAATTTCGTTGTAAAGATTTAAACAGTTAACTGTTTGTGGTACCAGCTCCAAACGGAGCAGATTTGGACAAAACTTACTAGAATTAGAAGAAATTAACTGGATTCCGTTGTGACAATTATGTATTTAATTTCAAACATTGTTGCCATCATAAAATTTTATCGTTCCTTAGATCATATTAAGAAGTTAACAAAGTATTAGTTTAAAAGCATAAAAAAAATATAAACTAATAAACCTCTTGAAAAACGGAAAGCTTGAATTTATTTATCCAACTAGATCTTAAATTAGCACAAGTGCCGGAAAACGTGTTATTCTCTTTTGAAACACTGCGACATCAGTTTTAGTGGCTCTCATACCTATGTACACATTAGTTTAAAATTACTCGGGTTGTGGGTGACGACCCACAGTTCGGAAACCTCCAGAGTAAGCAAATGGCCTTTACCAACCTATTATCCTCCGTTTTAACAACAAATTTTCGATAGTTCGTAAATCTATCACACAACCTCACTGTTTCTTTTTTCCTTTGAGCTCTTCTAACCGTTAGAAAAAGTAATCAAAGAAAATCCTACTCGAATCAAAGTAAAAGGGAAAATCAGCTTGGATGACAAGACTAAACATATTTTTGTCCTATAATGACCAAAAGGCGATTTATTTTTCTCCCATGAAGGTTATTTTGTTGAGAGCTCAAAATAAGGATTCTAAAAAATTAAATATGAACCCTTGGGAGATTATAGTTCAAAGAAGTAGAAAAATGCTGGACTGGCATTTCAGGTAATCATTTAGGAATTAGACTTTCCCTAATTTTGCGAGAAAAACATTGTTTGAGGAAAGGAATAGAAATAAAGTTGCAAAGTTGAAAGCTGAAACTCCAGTTTTGTGTAGGGGTATTCTATGTATTTATAGTGACTGCATGCACTTAAAAAAAACTCAAGCCGTAAACTGAGTCTGCATTATTTAAACAGTTTTATAAACATTTGTGCAAATGTGAACGGACATTTCTATTTATGCGATTAATTTTGAATAAAATCGATGAAATAATAAAAAAGTCCGGTTGACTATTTGACAAGTAAACTTTTCGCCGCGACTAATGGTAAGCAAACAAAAACAAAAACCGCTTAATATTGAAAACAACAACATGACTTAGTTTTCCGTGGAAATTGCTCCAATCTGTGTTAATTACCACCGAAAAAAAATCCGGCCGAAACTGCTCGTGCCAAGCTCACTGCCACCGAAAGCTGTTCAGGCATTTAATATTATTGCACAATACTTGCTTTTCTACGTGCGAGATATTTTCCAAAAGCATGCATCACTTGTCCAAAAATAACACACAACAGCCAGGATACAAACCTAACAGATTAACATGTTGTAGTTGCTTATAAAAAATCACAGCGTTTTAGAACGGTTTGGTGGACGCCGTCACCGTGGCTGCAGCCGACACCTGGTCGCGATTCCCGACACGTGCTTTGTGTATTCTCCGAGAAGTGTATGTGGAGGGCCGGACACGCATCGGAGAGTGTGCGCACGCCACCCCCACTTCATGGGGAAGCTGTCGACCACGTGCTCCGACGCGCGTCTGCTGACGGAGGCGCCGACAGAAACAACTCGGAAAAAGTTTGCACACGTGCATTTGCACGATTCGGACGGATCAAAGGGTTAATGGCGCCCCGGAAGCTAATTAGTTCCGGAATACTCCGGGGATTCGGTGGAGGTCTGAATGCACCAGAGCTTCGCGCAATTATAGTCAAATAACTTGGACTGAATGGGACTTGCAAAGCTAATGGTTTTGCGTGAATAAGGAACGGAACTGCCAAACACAAAATATTTTAGAATTTGTAGTATGGTTTTTATTTTATGTGAATGGTTCCGGTTGTTATCTTCAGAAATGGAAAATAAATAGTTTAGAACTAAATTTCCAAGTTGCTGCACCTAAAACAACACATTCAACGTGTTCCCATCACCAAGTCAAATCGGGAAGCTTTTACCAAAGCTACAACTGCTGTTCTTTCCTGAAAACACCTAAAATGTGTCAGGATATAGTGTGAAAGCACTTATCCGTAATGAGATTTTTACTTTAGGTACAAATGTGGACTATCAATACTCGTAGAAGTATTCAACTAATTTTTGTCACTCTCTCACTTACAGAATAAATTCAGGGTCATGTTTGCTGCTGGTGTCATAACCAACTGTTGGTGTAATGAGCTTTGAACTAATACATTAATATTGCAGCCACAAAATAATAAATAATTGACCTTTAACCTGCGTGGGACACCCATCAATTTTGATTCGGCGGTTTTGTTACAATAATACTACATTGTTCCATTGTGCGCACCCTAACGAAAAAAATAACTTTTCATTAAAACTTTTTAACAAATCTCAATGTAATGACTAATGAGTAAAAGCTAGCAATAAGATATCTGCGAACGAAAAATTAGTTACTAAATGAACAATGTTCCGATCCCTTCGTGGGTACTTATCTGAGTTCTCCAGCAATAACTAAAGTTTCTCTTCGACGAAAGTTTTATGAGTAAAGTGTTCACTTCAGAAATTGGAAGAGAAGGATAAAAAGTTCGATGTCTGTATTGCCATAGGGACACTAGTGACCGCTAGTGAACTAAATTGATATTTGCTTCGACAAATATTTCAAGCGTGGAAACTGTGAAAATTGATTTATCTTTTATAAACTTGCTCGTCCGTTTTTAATTTCCTTACGGAAAATCCTCCCTAAAATGCACCTGTTTCAGGCAAGAGTTGTTTCAACAACTTCAAACTTTTACGTCACAATGAAACATTCAGTGCTGGCAAAGTTTTGAACACAGATGGAAAATTCACAAACCACCAAATGCCCAAAAATTATTACAAAGCTACAAAGTATCGCAAATCTTGTAATGTTATTACATCCAGCATTACTCCTTCATAATCCACGTCGAAGTGGCAAAACTAACCGATTTTCATCAAGTTTCGAGGACTTGGCGAAATCTGTTTAAAGTGTTTGGGAATCTCTTAATTAATTTTGTTTCGAACCGCGTCTTGTGAAGGATCCAAATTAGGACTTTTAATTTGGTTATATCGTTATCCTTCCAGAAGTGGCGCAATCATTTCGGTGGAAAAAATTGATTACCAAAGATTTTCGATCGAATTTACATAATTGTGAGGTTTTAATTAAAAAGAAGGAGACTCGAATTAACTGTGTCCGAATGAAAGAAATGTGTTTGCTTGGTTCATTCGAATGTTCACTGTTTCAGTTGTTTACAGTGAATGAAATACGAGTGAAAAATTAACGCCTAAACAAATCATTATCCTTGAGGAAAAGGCGTCGCTCGAAACGTTTGTTGTTTCAGTTTGATACGAACGTCCGATAACAACCCATTGGGTAACTAACGAGATAACAAACAAATTTTTCTTTCACATCGACGGATATTTACGAGTGAAAGACATATAAAGATAAAAATATTCCATTTGGAATCTCGTTACATTCTCGACACGAATTTTCGATGCTTAATAAAGTAACGAAAAACGCGCGGAAGCTTCCACGTCTGTATCATTTCCAAAAGCTGCTTATCGGTCTGAAACTGCACCACTCCAGAAAATTTCATTTTACAACTAACTTCAGCGATAACGCTGAAATGGAAGAAATTGATCACGTTTCAGGAGGATATTTCATACTGTCATGCCTACCACTGACTGCATTAGTTTCTATTAAATCAGTCTGAAGTGTCCTTGCTAATTTCATGCTGGTCGATACCAACTGACCCATGTATTAAATGTTAATGGTATTAACTGTTGACGTTTTTGGCGAACTCAGTGGCTGTTGAACGCTTGTTTAATGCAAAAGTGGTGCAAACTCTATGAACGTTTGATGGGTATTATCAAATTTTCATTTGACAAGCCATAAAGTATTCAACAAGAGAATAAAAGCTTGAAAAGGGTAGTCTGGAGACTTGCAAGGTTATGTTTAGGGGAAGGATAATGTAAGAAAAGGGAAAAAACACCTGTTATGTGTCTGGTTAGGACGACACCCTCATGTTGCAAGACATTGTTTTTATGGTTGGCAGAAAATTAGGGAAAAACAGTTCGGGTGTAAAAATACAATAAAAAAAAAGATAAACGTTGAACAAGATTTTAATTCAGAAAAGCAAAATCTGTTTTTTCCGGTCCATTTGAAGCAACAATGTTTAAAATGACTTGTACCTATATTAAAAAATCAATATAGACACTCGTGAGACATCAATCAAAATGTAGACACATTCATCATCTCTATTGCTTTCCTTCCCTTGGAACGAGCACTATGTAAATGTTTGTAGTATAATTTTCATCTGACTTTATTAACTTGAAAAGTTGTCAAAGGAATTATACCAAATTTTCCACCGTGTAACATCTATTTGCGTTATTATTGAACGACAAGCGTGACATTATTATTAAAATGTTTGCGGTTTTATTGTTACACTAGTATGAGAACTTCTCGTTTCATTATATCGAAAATAAACCAAGCGAAAAGATAAGGTTTTCCTGTCATATATGTATTTGTCGTAAAAATTCTGATATTGTGCTGACGCTTCACTGATAGAGCACAAAGCATATCAGATTTTTCACTTTAGTGATATTGTGATTCTGGAGAGTTTAAAGAATAAAATAATAATAACCCTTGGATAACGACCGGTTTCTCTTTCATGGCTAAGCATTTAACTTAATTTGGCCTAATTAGGGATTTAATCGAGACACTTTGTCCTTACTTTGCGTACAAATTTAATTAGCCAATATACATGACAATAATTAACGGTGATAGGAGCACACCACTTTAAACGACAGAATTTAGTAGTCGCTTTATAAACATAAAATATTTTCCCTAGCGTTTACAAATTTAATGTATGCACAGAGCAAACAATACTGATGCACAGTATCTAAATCTTTCCTGTCCAATAAATCAACAATTGGTTTCCTTTTACGTTGTGTTAAAATCGTTGACAAATGAAATGTTGGTGATTATTTAATTACACCGAGGCTTACACATTTATTGTTTCTCGGATTATGAGATAAAAAACATCAAAATGTACCCAACAACATTCACTGATGCACATCATGGATTATTTCTCTCTCGCTATTTTCGCCAACGAGGGTAAAATCTAGATAAAAGATTTAAATAAAGATCTATTTACAGTTCTCTCCATCCAATTTTGACCCTTCACACTTGACATTTTATTGTTCCACAAACAGATTACAAAAAAACCTGCAGACTTTAATGAATAATGCACAAACCCATTTTGGCACAAATAAAACATTTCGCAAAAATTTTAAATCCATTCAGTGCCGAATAAATGTTTCCGCAAACGACCGAGTCAGCTTTGATGAATCCTCTGATTGTTGTTTCATCGTCGTCAATATTTGACAAACCAAAATTAATTAACCCGAAATAATTCTGTTTTAAAAATTTTTTGTTGGGAACAAGCCCAGTTTGGACGTTCTCGCACCCACTGAACCAGATTTAACAGGTCTATATAGAATTTGGATGCATCGCTTCCTCCTAAATTCACATTTGATCGATTATCATTCGGCAGTGTCTTTGAAAACCAGCCACCGAACAGGTTATACAAGAGAAGCAAAAGTAATTAAAACGATAAATCACGTGGTATAAAATTGATTAAGTTGAGTCAGGTGCAATGTAACGTGCCTTTGTGACCGTATTTTCGGTGGCACGACTGCTAGTGGAATGTAATGGGAACAAGTGGCCTACACATCGACATTTACGCAAATTACGGTTAGACCAATATGAGCACGTTCGAGGCAATTATACTGATATGGGACCCGGATATAATTGATTGTAATTCTGTATCGCGGCAAGTGACAAATTTGATTCACTCTGCTCTTAGCACAGTTCAAACTGCCTCCAGGGAGCGCAAAAAATTTAGCTGCACTGAGTCACTTAAACGACTTAATTTAAGGAAAAAACACATTATCATTTTTAAGAAATTGATAATATTAT
Source organism: Tribolium freemani (assembly GCA_939628115.1). NCBI lineage: Eukaryota > Metazoa > Arthropoda > Insecta > Coleoptera > Tenebrionidae > Tribolium > Tribolium freemani. Next base: position 7,147,559 of record OW626785.1, on the reverse strand, counting down.
ATAGTAAAATTAGCAACATTAACTTTTTTCTCAATTAACATGAATAACAGGGGCGGCTCGTCAGGGGTGGCAGGGAGGCAGTGCCTTCCCAGTGAAAACGGAAATGAAAAATTAATAATAGTTTTCGGAAAATTTTAATTACTTATTATTATAAGAATTATTAATTATTATTTTAAATTTGCCGGGAATACCGAGATTTGTCAAATTTGCAGGAGTTTGTTTTTGAAGAGTTTTGCATTGTAGGTTTAGTCTGACTAGTTGTTTTGTTCAGAAGATTAATTTTTGTGTTTAATTAGATTGTGTGAAATGTGGCTGTGGAAGAGGAACTTTTGAAAATGTCTAGTGTCGTCTTTATCGTGAGAAATTGTAGAAGTTGAATTATTTTATAGGGAATAAGTATGGAGTTTATTCTCCGAGTTGATAGCTGAGAGAATAACCATATGGACGTAAAAACAAATACTGTAGTGTATAATGTACTGCTGTTGCTGCGCTGAGATGTACGAATACTTGTTTTTTCCCGAAATCATATTTTTTAAATTTTAAATAAATTTGAAGTGATATGTAACCAACATTATACACAAGCAGTGTTTGTGCATTATTTCTGTCTCTTTACGTACGATTTCAATGACATACAGCGTTGGGCAAAAGTCTGGAACCAAGCGTTTTGTGTCTAAACTATGTACTTTACGAAAAAACTAATTAATACATCATCAACTACTTTAAAAATGTGATGATTTTTCAAGAATAAATTTTTTCGAAATTTCTTTTAGTTTTCGAGTTCTATAAAAAAATATTTTTTTTTCAAATGGCACCCTACTATGGCGATTTTTTTGTGAAAAGATTATGCCTTAGGAATTACATCTAAGTTAATAATATTGTTTTTGAACCAGTGTTTTTTTTTAATAAATTATTAAAATTGCGGTCCGAACTCAATACGAAAATTTTTCGAATTTGGCCGAAGTGGTTGTAGAGCTTATTCCAAACTTGGTGGCGAACTGACATTGACAAAAATGACTGAATTCTGATATTAAACATATGTTTACTATTAAGAAAGAAATTGCCCATAAGCGTCATAATAAAATGTTTTCAAACCCACTGTTAATCTTTAAAAATTATAATAAGATACGTAAGATGAAGAATAATAAAGAAATTATTAATAATAATAGTAATATTTCTATGAATTTTCGTCCTCAAATTTTATTAATGTTAAAATGACAACTAAGTAAATTTTAGAAAAAAAATGCACGCCCATGTATTTCATTATCTTAACCAAGTGGGTGCATTTCAAGAGTCTTTTATGTCACTGTCAGTTTGCCACCAGATATGGAACAGCCTCTATCCATGGATGTTTTTTATCCACTAATTTGATTCGTAAAATTTTTCGCAATTATAAACATCCATGGATACAACCACTTCGGCCAAGTTCGAAAAACCTTCGTAATGAGCTCGGAACGCAAATTTAATAATTTATTTAAGAAAAACCACTGGTTTAAAATTACTTTTATTAAAGTAGAAGTTGGTTTTAGAGCTTAATCTTTTACCCAAAAAATCGCCGTAATAGAGTGCCATTTGAAAACAATTTTTTTTTAATAACTCGAAAACTAAAAGGAATTTCGAAAAAATTTACTCTTGAAAAATGCCCACATTTTTAAAGTAGTTGATGTACTAAATAGTTTTTTCGTAAGGTACATAGTTTAGGCACAAAACGCTTGGTTCCAGACTTTCGCCCAACGCTGTATTATGGCCTGGAAAAGTATACTTTACGGACTATTTTGGATAATTTTACAGGCTATTGCGTTCACTTTACTACTATTTCAGAAAACAAATATCTTGTTGGCTTTATAGGTATAGAAGTTATCTGTGTTTTCATTAAAGTCCAGACGTTGATCAGCTACTGTAAACATATTTTGCCTCCTCAACAGAAAAGACTACGAGCCGCCACTGATAAATAAGCCACTGAAGTATAACTTAAAGTATTTTTATTTAGCACTCATTTAACACCAAATTGTTATCAGTACCTCTAAAAGATGTGCCGAAAAAAAGATGTTCATTTATCAGTGAGTTGCTGTAAAATTTTCAGGGGCCGCCCAGCGCTTAAAATTACGATATTGTGGAAACATTCCGTAAAACATACAACAAACTTCTCCAGTAAATCGCCACTAGTACCAACATTTATTCTGGTCGATAGAGTTAAACAGCTTTATTTAATGGGTGCATGCCTAGGAATTGCTCTCTAACACAAACTCGGAAATCAGAAATAAATTAAACTTTTGGTGGAAGCGCGTTGACTTAAAGTTATAATAATCCCGCTAATTGTGTATCTTCCTTATCATGTGAAACTTAGAACAATCATGTAATTTTCCAGCAGATGGCTCCGTCTCAACTACAATAAATTGTTAAACCTGACGAAATAAATCTCTGTTTGACAGCACGCCGGCAAAGTTAAACCTCTAGCGAGAGTCGAGTCGTCTGTAAATTTTCAAGTAACACGTCTCTGGCCACTAATTAGACTAATGATGACTGTATTCTTATTTACACAAGGGCGTAATTAGCACGAAGAAAATACGACCGTCTAATGTCGTATAGTTAATTAAGGCAGACACGTCGATATCGGTCTGATGGTCACCTGATACAATTAAGAAGCCCTCTGCCGTCTCGACAAGGAATTAACCGTGGGGTGACAGTTTAAAAGCCCAACTTCGAAGCTTCTTGTTAATACGACAGCGAATAACGTTGAATTTGATTAGTGACGGCTGCTAGCAACTACAAAATTGATTTATTCCCCATTTCCCCCCAAAAAACATCTCGTTTGTCGCGTCGATAAAGTGTATAAATATCTCTCGACGTCGTGTGAGGTAATCTCTTCGGAAATGCTTCAAATTCAGCTGCGAAGGCACTAAACTGATGAACAATTTACGTCAGTGTCAGGAACAACCCTTTCGGACTTTCAGCGAATTAGTTCATTGTGTTTGATTAGTATGATCTGGTATCTCCACCAAATCATGAAACGTCAAATAATCACAATTACGAGAAACGCCAGACGTTTCAGTTACAATAAATCAATTTAAAGTTGCCTCAAATGTTTCAGTTACCTGCTGAAATGTTCCGTTAACCGCCACTCACCTGAAACAAACAAAAAAAATCATCCTGGAGGAAGAAAAAATGGCATTTTAGGCTATATTAACATAAAAACCACATAAAAATGGGTTGTATTAAAAGTACAGCTACGTGTTCGATCAAGCCCAACACGTTCATAAATTTTCGTCCGAATGATTTTAGGCTGTTTAATTATATTTGGATTTAATATAGCGAAAAAATTTGAATTTGCGCGCTGTTGCGGAAAATTGGGCTTGTTATTGAAACAATAAACCAAATCAATGTTAAATTATGTGTATGGGAAAAATTCGACTCGCAAAACTATAACGTTTGATGTGCATAATTAGTGAAATTATAAAAGTAAATTATACGCCAACAAACCAATTACTACATTATTAGTTATTACAAACATAAAGCTAAAACAAAATTTAATGAAGAGAAATAATGGTAATAGCGGAACAATAAATAATAAATGTAGGTATTCACACTTAACATGGATCATTAAACCGGACCATAAACTTTACGCTTTGTTGAGAAATCGTCAATATTTCTGAGATTTATGAATATTTCTGTATGTATTTCTTCATGCTATTCGGTTCGCTATCTATCTACGACTTTTACACGCAATTATTTTTGTTAATAGTTCGTACGACTTGTATTCATTTAAATTTTCAGTTATCCGTCAATACGTTATTGGAACACCACTAAATGTCTTAAAATTAGTCAGACTCATTCTCTATGGGAGAAAGCATTGTAAATCTTGATGACAAAATATGTATTGGACATGAAATAAATTCAATCAGAATTATTTTACTTTAGTCCAACTTGGACTTGTAAATAATTCAGAGTAGCCCGCCGGTTGCGTTCGATATAAACGTAGTAAACTCAACGATCCTTTCTCCCCTCTGTGGATAGAAGCTGCACTAACATCAGAGACTCAAACCTCCTGCAACAAGTCCATGAAAAAGCTTTCGCTCATACAAGCTTTCGCGTTTTTGCCTCCGACATCTAGCGTTCAATGAGCTACATTAATATATCAATTTCACACCATACATAGGTATCACGTTTCCGTTTTATTTGATACATCCTGCAACGTTCAAAAACCCCACTTTCAAGATGACAATGAAAAACGAGTTTCTTCAAACCCAAGTGTTTGGACTTTGGAGAAGGGATATTTGACGAGTTTTGTGTATTCGACCAATGAGATTAGTTTACAATATCACCCAATAGTCAATTTAACCATAAATTGGGGTATTTACATTTACTTTTACATACAAAGTTGTTGCATTTTCATTGCAAGCTAAAATTAGATACATATTTTATAAGATACATAGAGCACGAATGAACCACATCCATTGGTAAATATGAAAATGGGAGGCGCTAAAAATAAGAGGATTTATAAAATGAAGAATCATTCAAACTAAGCCGGTCTAAGTTTATAGCTGTCCGATGGAATGGTGCACTGAAAATAAGGTTGTTAAAAAATGTAAAATAATATAAATTACATTATCTATTAATTTTTTGAAATGCATAAATAATTTATAACAACAAATTTTGAGAGAAAGTGCGACGTTGACTTTTACATAGTTTTTAAACAGCTAGTAGCTTCATTTCGTCTCGCTCTGTATAGAACTATCTTTTAAGATAAAAAAATTCTTGCATCTCGAAAATTTCACTACACATAAAAGAAACGTTAAAAGAAAATTTTCTCACTTTTCTTTTATCAAAACTAAAACTTGTGTCTATTTGTTAGAATCCACGCATTCATTGAGAAATCTTTTGCAAAAAAAGAGAAGTTCCTAGCTTTATCCAGAAGATATGACGATGTAAACACAAAATTTGACTAATTTTAAGTTTTTCAAAAATTTCCACAAAAACGTCTTTTTCGTGATGAAGGCAATTCCAAACAGAAAATCAAACTTCGGATTCGAAGTCAGCAGAAAATTTTGCATAAAAATCAGTTTAAAAAAAACGTGTGTCCTATAACCCGAACGGACAAATAAATTATTAATTATTGCACGCTACTGATGGACCTGACCTGGCCAGTAGGCCAGCTGACATAGAGCACATAAAAGATGTGATGGGAAATGACTTGGCCGTTTACATTCGAAACAGAGGCTCTCGCCTGGTGAAATAATATTTTACATAATTTGAAATAAAAAAAAATTCCTCGGTCAATATGTAGGTTAATAAATGTAAAGGTAAAACTGAAGACGTCCGTACCTTCCGTTTTACAAAATGTAAAAATGTCTAATTGAAGTGCTTAGTATAAGAACATTATAAGCCACAAAAACTAATTAATCAATTCTTGTATAAAATTCTGGTAAAATTTTAATAATGCAAGACAATTATTGCTTTAAATTACTCCCATCGGGTGGGAGACTGGCACATTCCTTGTACTGTGGCTTCTTACACTATTGCTTTTTCTGAAACTGTAGACAACTCATTTTAACCATTGATCTAATATTTTACCAGAATGTGTGCCATATCGTATTCTTACATTAATCCCTTCAATAATTGTAAAATCGAATGTCCGGACTTCTTCAATTTAACCTTTACATTTATTCAACAAATCAGTTATGTAAAAACGTTCCGATATTTATAGTGTGAATTGTACAGCAGATGTCATTGATTTCTACATAATTAAATCAGTACAGATGAATTACACAGTTTATGTAACATTTCATATTTCATGAAAATGGAATTTTACATCAGGTATGCTATGTAATTTTACAGTATTTAACGTAGGTAACAAATAACCAACCTAAAGTTCTGTGTTTTTACGTAAATATTTTTTACTGTGTGTTTCGTTTTTTTTTTTCAATAAAGTTTAATTTGCTCGAAAATACGAATATGCTCGAAAAAATCAGTATACCTATCTATTGAAAGCTACATCCAAAAATGTAAAAAATAAAAGGTCTTGCATTCAAAAAAAAACATAAGCTTCCACTGCAGCTCACTGCTGAAAAAATAGATATTTGCATACTAAGGAAAGAAAAACATTATTCTTTCCCGAAAATGAATTAATGCCTGAGACGAAGCAGAGGGCAGTAATTACCTAAGGGAGAAAAGAATTTTTCTTCCAGTGTCATACACATGATTTTTTCGACGGCTTGATCAGCAAATATCGTTTTCCACCCTCCAAATATTCCATAAAGCACGTTATTTCTGCCCGAGGGAAGAAAATGAGAGAGGAAATAACGTTACCACTTTCATGGGATATTTAGAGGATACAAGGGGTTCATAACTATGTATAAATTTTATACAATTTTTTATATTTTAACATTTAATGGTTAATAGCAGACTTTACCAACTGGCTGGAACACCCAGTATAAGGAAATATGCTTCCAACAAGTTTACCCTGTATATTCAGATCAATTAAGAAAACTATAATTAATTTGATAATTCGAAGAACCTGTTGCAATACCTAATAATAATAATTAATTCGGATTATAGAAGTTTTACTGCAATATCAGCAATATTACATTCAATAATGTATAAACAAAACCAAATTTAGATAAACGAAAACTCGTCAAAGAACAATCAAAACAATATTTTTTTTCTGAGAAATCACGCCATACAAAGAGAAAGCGGCTCGATTGAAGTCTTCGGCATCTGCTTTTTTTTCTTGTACCGTCAACTACAATACCACCACACTGCTCAACCACCGACAAATCATGGGAACGTATTCTTATTCGTGATTTGTGTGTGATAACGAGTGCATCGTGCAGTTAAAAATGTTCCCAAGAACCCCCGAAAACTGTGTGATTCGTGAAAAATACCAAAAAATCTACTTATTGAACCCAAGATCTCTACCACCTCCGCCTGGAAGTGAAGTGTTCATCGGGAATCTACCTAGTGAGATATCAGACGAGGAGGTCATCTTCATCTTCTCCCAAGTGGGTCGTGTTTACAGACTGCAGCGAATGATAGACTACAACGGCAATAACCGAAAATTTGCATTCATCAATTATCACAATGATGAGGACGCTAACAAAGCGGCTTTGTTTTTGCACAAATTTCCAATACGAAAGCACACGAGAATAAATGTTTACATGTCGGTGAATAACTGCCGACTTTACCTCGGAAACATTCCGAGAAAAATGACCTGGGAAGATGTCATGCTTAACCTGATGAGATTTATCGAAAAAATAGCTAATGTCTTGGTGCTACCGTCAAAATACAATCCTCTATTGAATCGTGGTTACGCTTTTGTGGACTTTGTATCGCATACAGTGGCTGCCATCGTCAAAAAGCAACTAGAAATGGGGCTATTCTGGGGTGGGAGGCAAATAATAGTGGAGTGGACTCACCCTGAGCCGTTTGTGCCCCCCTTTATATTTCTACAGGTAAGAGTTTTTTTTTCATTAGTCAATACAATCAATTGAAATTTTTAGATACAAATCCTCATTTTCAAGAATATCCCTATCGAATGTTCGCGGTGCGTTTTCAGGAAATTTCTCAGCCAGTTTGTCCACATCGCCACCATCCGAAGAATTTACATGAAAGATAGTCATGCGTTCGTCCACTTCCACTCAAGGGAAGCGGCCGAATTTGCTATACAAAAATTACGGTCATGTAAGTGCTCCGGCAAATTGTTTTGTTTTCAATTAGGACGTATTCTCTTGCAGACAGTTTGAGAATTTACAATCGAGAAATTAGAGTGGAATGGGCCAGACCGTCAAACAACAGTCAGAAAAGAACAATTCCGGATCATTTTTCCAAGTGAGAAATAGCTTATTATTTGCTTAAGAGTTTGTGTTTCAATTCAGGTTTGCATCTCCACAAGTTCGTAAAATTGCCAGGAGGAGCAAACGAAAAGGAGAATAAACCGTTCACTTCGAGTGCCGCAAACGAGGCGATTTGGGACCAATCACTGAGAAAACTTTTCAACTTAATTAGCAATTTCTTATTTTTATTGTTTCAGGTTAAAAATTCCAATTTTCTCGGAAATAATTTGCGGCACTTTCTGCCAGTTTCAACAACGTTTTTGTTTTGTAGTATGTAATTGATTTAATTTTGTTTTTCCAAATCATTTTTAAGTTTTGCATGTTTTTTTTCATTTTTACTTAAGGTCTTTTATGTTTGTTGAATTCTTTCTAAGAATAAAATAAGTTATGTGTGCCCTTCTTTATTTTTGACCAAGTACTAAGTAAATATTAAGAATGGACATAAGGCAAGAATAATACAAATATTACGGCCGCATTATTAAGAATCAGTCACTTGGCATCGTCACTGAAAATTATTTAAATTTTAGATTTAAATTAGAGGTTTGGTGACAATGTGGATGCAACTTTTATGAGTACATTATCCAAAATAAATGTTAATACCATGCAACTAGTGCAAACTGAGAGAAAAAATGTATTCTAATTAAATATTACCGTTTAAAATTGTATTATTTAACTCTTCAGCTTGATTAATTGTAATAATCAGCGTTTTAGAAAAGTTAAAAAACTAATAAAGCCCACTCTAAATATAAATTCAAATGATCGCATGGTATTTTTTATTTTTTGCACCAAATCAGTTGATTACAGGCTTTTTTTGGGTATTATTTATAACGTAATTATCCAAACTTACCTTGGTGCCAAATCTTAGAGTCTTCGACTTATTGACCACTTTGAGATTTGTTGTAGAACTCATTTCTCTTTTTTAATTAATTCCAAGAAAAAAACATATTTTGCTTAAATAAAATGCCCAACATTTTGTAAGCTCACATTTATTGGTCGCTTTTGCTTAGTTTTTGAAGTACTACATACGAGTTTGATTTTTTTAATAAAAAAACGCTCTTCAAAAATTCACTACAACAAAATTAAAAAACAAAATAGAGTCAGCTTAAAAGTCGAATCATTGAGTTTATTATTATTTAATAAACTCAATGGCAAAATAGGTATATGAGCTTTTGCGCTTTAACATTTTTTTTAGGGAATGGAAGTCGAGAAGTTAAAAAAATGAAGAATCTCTTAAAAGTTGAGTAACTTACAAATTTAAAGTAGAACGTCTGTTTTTTATTTTTGCATCTTAAAGGCTTTTAGATTCAGATTTTTAAAAACATTATCATTAAAACATTAACTTTCATTGTTTCAGTAGTCAAAAAGTCAACTAAAAATAACTTTAATGTTACTTAAGCCATTATCCGTCTTTTATTACAGTAAATTAACTAAAATTTTAATATTTATGGCAGGTGTTTAAAATCCCGTCTAAACTCGAGTAATTAATCCGTGGCAGAGTTACTATGGATTATTTATATTATTATGGTAATAACAATACTCATTGTTGCTAAAACAAACTTTTAAGGCCAAATATCGTTTTATTCATTAACTTTAGACATTTAAAACTTTATGCTTTCAGATACTCTGTACAGGTAGGTATACAAAATTTTGTACGTATGACCTTATGTATGAGGTTTTAGAAATGTTCAAAAAATTGATAAAATCCCTATCTCCTTTCATAGTAAAATTATATTAAACAAAATGTACCAAATTCAATTTACACCAAAAAAACAGTAATCACAATGGTTTTTTGCAATTGTATGTTGCTCCTGAATTATATCATTACTACATATTAGCTGTTTCAAAACTATAAAAACGCCAACGTCGCATTTCCTCTCAAAATTAGCTGTTATAAATTATTCAGGCACTTCAAAAAAATAATAGCTAATGTAATTTATGAGATCTAATTATTAATAACTATTTTACAATTTTGTCAATCTTATTTAAAAAAATAATTCCGTAAAATGCGACGTTGGCGTTTTTATAGTTTTGAAACAGTTAATAGGTTGGTTATTATTTCAATTTAAATATTTGTAACGAATTGGAAAATCCAATAGTTTTAATTTTTTTATGAAAAAACCTAAAGTTCAAATCACGTGAAAAAAATACAGTAACATGAATACGTTATCTACTATCCCCCAAAAATTCATTAAAAAAAAGTCAGTACAGTTTTCTAATAAAAAAATAAAAAGGTCAAAAATAGAGGTTTATTTCATTTTATTTTTAAAAGACACTATCAATTGTTTTAAAATTTATACACGTATATGTTGTTGCTAAGGCCATCATAAGATTATGGTATTTTTTTCATAATTTTTGAACTACGAATATTTTTTTCATTCAGGATAGTTCAACCTTAATATACGTAGGTATAAAGGATCTGCAGGGATGACATTTTTCTTTGCATTCTTTCTTTTATAATTTTTATTTTACTATAATCATTATTGAACAAATATCATTTAAAACTTTTTTTATGAACCAAATCACGAAGGTTTGCGCGTAGGAATAAACTCTTTGCCTTTGTTATTTATACCATAATTATTAAAAATGCATTCATAACCGTGGAGACAAACAATATTAGAATATAAAAAAATAGTGTGCAAAAAAGCGCTCATCTTCCACTAATCTATGTCTTGAGGCACCAAACTTTGACCGAAATCTCAAAAACTATAAATCGTAGTAAGAAGCAGAGTCAAATTTAAATTTTGTGTAAGAAAATTTAAAAATTACAAGTGTCTGGTTTCTGACAAACTAAATTTTAACTAATGTATATCCCATTTCAGTTCATAGTTGAATTTTGCAACAAAGCATTTGCATTTTTTGGAGTGAAATGGAGCACAAATTGAGTGTTTCTGTTGGGTTTTCTTAACTCAAAACGTGTCGCTGGAATTTAGTATAACAGAGAATTCCTTTCTTATACAGAAACTATCAATTTGTGCTCTATTTTTCACTTCAAAAAATTCAAATGCGCTGTTGCAATTCTACAATGAACTGAAATAGGATATATCAAACTTTGACTATTGCTTTTAGGCAACAAATAAAAATAGATCCATAATATAATCCTTGAATAAGTTTGCATATGAAGAGCTAAAGTTGTCTAGTCAATAAGTGGTCGTTTTTTAACATTTTTACTTAAATCTGATTGGCATTGGATCTCAATTACATGATAAAAATTTATACTATATATATATATACTATTGACAGTTCCGGCAAATTTTAAAACGACACACACGCGGGCGCTTTTTTGCTCGCAGTTGTGTGGGTCTGGAAATTCTTACCTACATATACTTCTTATTAATAATTTTGTTAAATATTTTCCCACAATAAATTAGTATTTATTTAGCTTTGATTTTATTATTTTACAAGAATATCTAAATTCTGATCATAAAAAAAACATCGTGAAATTGTTGTTTTGCATCAAAGCAAATTTGTACAACAATGAACGCTCCTTTAACATAGAAATTTAGAAATCGGAGACTGATCCCAAAAATTTGAATATTACCACTTCTCGATTGTGTCCGAACTCCTCCGCTAAAGAACCGTTACACAATTCTCGCGAAATCCGCGCCAAATTTGCACCAATCAGGGTTTTTTCTAACGGTCATTATCAATAGACCTTCATTTGTGGCACTGCATTTGGTGTGAGTGTATCGTGTGTGACCTCAGCAAAAAATTGAGAATGGCTTCAGAAAAATACTCAATCATTCAAAACAACGGCCAGAGAATCTACAAGCCGGCATCATCCACGACGGCGCCTCCACCAAAAGGTAGCGAAATCTTCGTTGGCAACATCCCACGCGACCTCTTCGAAGACGAGCTCATTCCTCTCTTCTCGCAAGTCGCCCCCATTTACAAGCTCAGACTCATGATGGACTTTACGGGAAACACCAGAGGATTTGCTTTTGTTACGTATTACACCGTGTGGGACGCCCAACAGGCAATTTTGAGATTCAATAAATATTGTATCAAGAGTAACACGCGGAATTCGCAATTAACGGTTCACCTTTCACTCGATAACTGCCGCCTCTTTTTCGGAAATGTACCAAAAGATAAAACTATGGATGACATTGGGAAAGAACTAAAGAAATTTATCGATGGGGTTGTTAAAGTGATTACCTATCCGGAACGAAATGCCCAGATTTTGAACCGAGGATTCGCTTTCGTGGAGTTCGAGTCCCATGCTATGGCAGCCATTGCACGAAGAAAGCTGTTGGCTGATGGGGTGATTAGACCATGGGGAAAGAAGCTTTACGTTGATTGGGCAGAACCTGAACCCATGGTCGACCCACAAGTTATGACGCAGGTAAAAACTTATTTTAAGACAAGTTAAAGCCTTCATATAGACTTGATTAATTTATTATTTGATTATCTACAAATATTTATGAAAAAAAAAACGTTATTTATTTTATTTATTTATTAGGGAAATACTGTGAGGCTTATATTAGCTGTTTCAAATCTATAAAAACACCATCGGCGCATTTTACCGAATTATTTTTTTAAATAAGATTGATAAAATTGTAAAATAGTTAGTAATGACTAGATCTCTCATTGAAAGTATAATTTACATTAGCTATTATTTTTTTGAAGTGGATGAATATTTTATAACAGCTATTTGAATTTATTTATAATAAAATTAAAATTTTTTATAGGTGAAAGTTTTATACATGAAAAATGTGCCCACCTTCTGGACGTTGGAACGTTTAAAAATTTACATCTCAAAAACTGTGGGCGAAATATTCATCGACCGAATTTACAAGAGGGATAACTACGCCTTCATCCATTTCGATGATCGATCTTTCGCGGAAAGAGCTTTAAAAATTTTCGAATCTGGTAAGACTCTAACATTATGAACCTTATGCTCTCTATAAATAACAAATAACTAACTTGATCCAGTTTCCAAATATCTGACTTTCAACGGAAAGCAAATAGAAGTGGAGTGGGCACGACCCTCGTCTTACAGCAAAAAAAATAGGATAAATGAGGTCCCTGATAATTTCTGCACGTAAGTTACATACATTTTTTCATACATAATTTAAGTCAAATTTGTTTAGCTCTGTGCCTCCCAGACTTCGTAAACTCGTTCGACAATGTAAGAAAGAGAGTAAATTGGGTTCAACTGATTCCAGTTCTTGTAGTAGCGAGAGCGATATGCTTATGCTTGCCGATTTGGTTTGTAATATTTACATAGGTTGGATGAAATTCTAATTTTTTTTATTACAGACTGAAATGGAAAATTTAGAAGCACATTTAGCAGAACTCGGCATTCGCTCAAAATTTTAACAATCTACTAAAATTAAGTTTATTTATTATTTTAGTATCTTTTTATTTCCATGTATTTTCATTTTAACTTAGTTTATAGTCGCAAAAACAAATCATTCTAATGTTAATGTAATATTAGATTGATTTTTTTAGATATTTTAGAACCTTTTTTAAAGTAAATTATTATAAAAATTAACTTAATGTTAAGATAAATTAATATTTTATAAATTGTACTTTTTTAAACTTTTAGAATTTATATTGAAATATTTATTTGTTAGCTGATACAAACACAACTGACTTTCATGATGTCCACTCCCTGAGCGACTTGCACAAACAAATTACATCCAAATTACACTATGGAATGGACGTAATGAAAGTGCGATGGGTTTAAGTATTTTAATCATAGGTATTTAATTAAATATAATTTAATTTTAGAGTTTGTTTACTACAAGTACTTGTATCCATACTATTTTTTTGTATGTACTTAATTAAATATAGCCTTTTTTCTCAAATAAAATTCTTATCTTTACATTCGAACAAAAACCCATATACAGGCTGTCCGTTTTTCGAGCTCTACCATGGGGATCTCAGTTATTGTAAGAGATACAGGGTCCGATAAATTAGGCCAAAGTTGCGCATTTTTACGCTGAACAATTATCTGAAAGAAAATTTTATGTGTCATTTTTAGTTTTTGAATAATTGGAAAAAAACGGAAATTTGTAATTTTCGTTTTTATTTTTTCAAGCGAAAACCAAAAGAACTAGACGTTTTTAACTAGGGCTTTCTTCAGGCACTTTTTTACACGGAATCTAAATCTATCATCGTATTTTCCAAGGCGTTCTTGATGTCAGAGTTAGAACACTCAACTTTGCTTTTTCTTATAGATGCCATATTCAATTTTTGTATTTTTGAAAAGTGTTTTTATTTCTGATTACAACGATGTATCACATGATATGATCGAATCTTACAAACTGAACAAAATGGAAAAAAAAGCATTTTTGCGCAACTTTGCCCTAATTTAACCGACCTCGTATCCCTTACAATAACTGAGATCCCCATGGTGGAGCTCGAAAAACGGACACCCTGTATAAAAAAAATATATAAACTGATGATCGAAAAAAATTCGAGCTACTTATTAGACTTATTACTAAATTTCCAGTAAAGAGCAATTTAATACAAATTTTAAGCAAACCTACATTATTTTTGTACACTGCAACCACAATTAAAAAATGAAGAAGTGTGTTAAAAATTACATTACACTACATTTTTAAATCAAAAGATCGCCTTTAAGTGGCAATTTTGATCGTTTCAGCGAAAAGAAAATCCGATAAAGTAAACTGCTTATTTAGTCAACCTTTGTTTCTTTACTCGCAAAGGGAGCCGCATTTGATAGTAGGTGTAGGTTCTACACTGGCACACAATTTATAGTTTTTATCGCTACATTTATGAAAAAAATCCTTGGACAAGTAGACTTAATTTTTAAAATGTCTGAGTTCTCTCTTATATATATATTTTATTTTTATCCACTATGGTGCTATAAAGTTCTACAACAAACACCGTTGATTAACCTCTGGTGAAAAACGAAACGTCATTTGAAAAATAATTATTCCTACTGAACATTAGGTATGGGGCTCAAACTATCTTACAAAATCGGTTTGAAGGAGTTACAGAGTATTTTTTTCTTAATTTTGTCTTTTTTCTAAACTAATTTCTAATTACACAACAAAAGAATTAAAACCCGACTTTAAAAATTAACTGCATCTAAAAAATATCTGGTAATAAATTAAATAATAGAGTTCAACTAAAGTTTAACAAACTTTTTTTTGGTTCATAGAAAAGGATTGAATTACTCAGACACCACCTGCATTCCCACGCTCAATTTCATAGTAAAAATGACCAATAATATCAATGAAATCTTTCCGCCAACCCGTATTTTTTTTATTGACGCCAAAACTTGTTTTAAAACGTCTTATTAGCATCAGCAATCCAGTATTGCTCCAACTTTGAAGGTGGGTAGTGTCGATATCACTTTTATAATTGTGCAATGTCTTCATTAAACTTATGGAACCACGCATTTTTAAAATCGACAAACATGGACTATCAAATCATTCAAGTCAACGGCCAACGCATTTACTCCCCGTGTGCGTCTTCCGGAATTCGCCCTCCGCCTAAAGGAACGGAAATTTTCATCGGAAACCTCCCCCCGGATTTATACGAAGACGAACTCATCCCGTTGTTCAGCCAAAAAGGCGCTATTTACAATCTGAGACTTATGATGGACTTCTTCGGACGGACCCGAGGATACGGTTTCATTTCGTACTTCAGACAAGAAGATGCCCATGCCGCTGTGGCAGCTTTTAATAATTATAAAATCAGGAATAAGAGCAAGATTGCTGTTTCGATGTCGGTGGATAATCGCCGGTTGTTCATCGGAAACATTCCAAGACACGTTACTTTGAGCGAAATTCGAAGTGTGTTGGAGAAATATGTCGAGGGCATCGTCGATATTATTTTTTATCATGAACCCTACAACGATAGTATCAACAGAGGATTTATATTTGTAGAGTTTGAAAGCCATCGTTTAGCTGCAATTGCTCGCAGACAGTTGTCCCCAGGAAATTTGGTGATCTGGGGGAAGCCAATTTTTGTTGACTGGGCCGAACCTTTACCGGTAGTTAATCCGCAAATTTTGAAGCAGGTATGTTTGCATTTAATTAGTTGTAAGGGCAAAAAATAATTAATAATTCTGGAGTTGTTTTTATTCATTGCTATTAGTAAAAGCTTTATTATTTTTACTCACAACGTCTTTCTCGCTTTGTTTATTTTAAGGCTGTGTCTAAACTCCCGGCACCGGTATCCACTCCAATCCCGGCATCGTCATGAACATTGAAAGTGACCGGTGAGCAAAACTATTTTTTTATGTAAATAATTTATTTTCACTGAAAATTATGCTGTGAAATCGTACAAAAGTAGGTTGTACTGTGACTAGAGTTGTTTTATTTTCAAATTTTTTATACTGAATTTAGGGAATAAATCTTCGATCGTGATCCAAGGTCAGGACAAGATTAGGCCTGTTACATTATGTTGGACATATTCAAAATTGGACCAAAATTTCATAGCTATTCAGAAGTGGAAAAATCCCTGAATTATTACGTGCGAAGTTCTGGAAACGTAATGCACGTCTTAATTGAGCGTGATGTCATCAACTCATCAACATCTTTTAGGCTTTTCCACCTCTATAAAACTATGAAATTTTGGCCCAATTTTGAATACATTCGATATTATGTAACACTGTAACAGGTCAATCAATAATCTCGGGCTCAACTATAAGTTTAGATCAAGATTTATTTACGCCCTAAATTTAGTATAAAAAATTTGAAAATGAAACACTAGTTACAGTGCGTACTTTAGCAAAGACACGATTTCACAGCACAATTTTCAGTGAAAATTAATTATTTACATAAAAAAATACTTTTGCGCACCGGTTGATATTGTTGTTTGTCGCGCCGAAAGCCGGAATTGAAGACAAATCCCGGTCGTTGATGACGTCACTTCCAATGTTCATGACGCTGCCGGGATTGGAGTGGAGTGGAGTTTAGACACAGCCTTATTTTAAATACTACACCTATAGTTGTTTTAATAATAACATACAGGGTGACCCAGGGGTGCGTAATCGGTCTATAACTTTTTTGCTATTTGAAATATTGCCATGCCGTTTTCATAATCCGTTAGATCGACTTAAAGTCCACAAACTAAAAATATTTTTATTATACACTGGGTGTTGTATACAGGGTGGTGAACTATAGTTATATATATTTTTTAATAGAACACCCTATATATTTTTGCATAATTAGATTCTACGCAAAAAAATAATATAACTTTATGTAAACTATTATGGGTCTATCTCTTTTCGTTTCGGAATTATTCAACTTTTTGTTATAAAAAAGACCAATTTTTGAAAAATCACTGTGAAGTCGCTTATGAATATTTTCCGATAAATTTGCTACAGAAAAACTTAGAATACCTTGCAGTTATAGGAAATAGTTCTGACCTATCTGGATCAGCATAGCGTCTAATTCATATGAATTTTATACCTTATTTTAGACAAACGAAAATTTTAAATTTTATTTTCGCATTTGCTTTTTCTACATTCAAAATAAGTAGCACAGTTTTAAAGGCCTACTAATAGGGCTTCGAATAATAAAAGAAAAATCATATCATTTCATTTAAAAAATTCTGTGATGACGTCATGGCGTTACGTCAAATTTGAGCTCAGTTAAAATATTAAGTTTGAGTTTTTGCATTTTTTTAATTTTTGAAAAATAAAAAAATTAATTTTATACTTACGACACTTTACAATGATGATTTCAAATTTTTTTTTTACATGTTTGGTTCATCCATATTCAAAATATGTAGCCCAGTTGTAAAGGCCTATTAGTAGGGCTTCTAATTATACAAGAAAAATGATATTGTTCCATTTAAAAAATTCTGTCAAAACGTCATCGAGCCGCCATATTTGCCGCCATGACGGATCTAGTCAGGTCAGATTTGAGGTCAATTAAAATGCTAAGTTACCTGTTTTTGCATTTTTTTTATTTTTGAAAAATAAAAGAATTACGAATTTTATGCGTTACTTTAAACTCACTCTGTATGACATCCTGTGTATAATAAAAATATATTTAGTTTATGGACTTTAAGTCGATCTATCGGATAATAAAAACGGCATAGCAATATTTCAAATAGTAAAAAAGTTATGGACCGATTACACACCCCTGGGTCACGCTGTATTTACCTAAATTATTATTTTTACAAGGTCACGAAATTGTACCTCAACAACCTGCCAACGACTTTGTCTTCTGATGAATTGAAAAGCTTTTTATGCGAGCTCCTACACCCCAACCACATCATCAAGGTCCATAAAATTAACAATTTTGCTTTCGTTCATTTTACTCTTCGAAAGTATGCCGAAGAAGCCTTCAGAAAGCTAACAGGTAAGCCTCCAATTTGCATACAACTAGTTCACGGAACGACCAATCACTTTAACACTGATCCCAAAGCAATTAAGTTGAACCCTCCCTCGTCCACTCATGTAAAGCCCTTCTTTTGAAACTAATTTTCGTACCTATTGATTACATTTCAGAAAATAATTGAGTACTTATGTTTTTTTTTTCATTTAGGGCTGGTTATGATGAACAAATTGATTGGGGTCGAATGGGCCAGACCGATTGAATATAGCAAACAACACCGTGTGGCGAAGCTTCCGGATAATTTTTGCAAGTAAAATATTTTTGAAAATGTTAAATTTAAATATTTTAACTAAATATTTGTTAATAGATCGGTACCTCCTGCTCAACGAAAACTGGTTCAAAGCTCAATTAATATGAAAAAGAGTCTGAGCACTCGTCAATTTTGGTAATTTTGCAGTTCAATAGAGACGAAATGTGTTGGAACCACATGCAACCAGCTAAATTTCTAAATAACCTATGATACGAATATTAATTTTATATGTTTTTGCTAATAAAAATATAAAAAATAAATTACTTATCTTAGCTTTTTACCTACCCTATAATTTTGCCCCACTTAAAATAAAACTGGATAGCAAATGAGAACAAAAAGCAGTAATTGAAAGATATTTCATTTATTTTATTGTTGATCATAATCTCTGATAAATGCAAGTTGCCAACATTTTTTTTAAATATTCCATAATATTCATAAAAGTAATCGGTAACGTCTTGACGTTGCCCACAAGCAGAGTTGAGCGAAATCAGATTACAATGTAATTAAATTAAATAATTCAATTACAGATTAATCTAATTACATTGCAATCCGATTACTTTGTAATTAATTACATTATAACAGATTATTTTTGAAAAACGTCCCCTAAGGAGGTTAAATGGGGTATTTAAGTTTAAATTCCAGAAAATCCGTTCAGTATTCATATGCCATAAAATTTGTAGGTACTGGGACCTTTGCTGAAAAATTAAGATACACGTGTTTTAGTTTTTTTTTATAGATTTCACCCTCAAGGGAGGAGGATGGTTAAACAGGAGTTATATTTTTTTTTAAACTGTAATGTTTTTAAATTAGTATATTTATAAAAATTGGTATCTGGGGTTTCGGTTAAGGGTAAAAGCGCATATGGTGGGATTTTGGGAAATTCTACCCCCAAGAGGATTAAACGGGTTAAAAATTGTATAAAAATTTGTAATTGTTTTAAATTAGGTGTATTTATAAAAATTGGTATTTGAAGTTTCGGTTAAAAATAAAAAAACGCATGTTTTGGGCGTTTTGTAATTTCCACTCCTGAGGGGGTGCAAAATGAAAATCCGTCATTTTTTAAGTTAGCTCCATGAAAATTGGAATCTGGGCTTTCAGGAAAAAATAAGAAACATGTTTTTTATGCTTTTTTAAAATTTCAAATTTCTCATTTTTAAAGTTACACCTTAAAAATTAAAAATTGATAATTGATAAAAATTGGTATTTGGACCTTTGCTGGAAAATAAAGAAGCACGTGTTTCAGTTTTTTTTAATTCCACCCTCAAGGGGACGGGGGTAAGCAGGGGTTAAAATTTCTATAAAAACTGTAATTTTTGTAATTATTTTTATAAAAATTGGTATTTGGGGTTTTGATTAAAGATAAAAAATGCATGTTTTGGGCTTTTTGGAAATTCCAACCCCGATAAAATCATTAAAAAAAAATCGGGCATTTTTTAAGTTACATCTACGAAAATTGGTATCTAGGCTTCAGGAAAAATTATTATTTTTTTTGTTAAAAATTTTACCCCCAAAAGAGGGTTGAAATATAAAGATCCTGAAAGCCTAGATACCAATTTTCGTAGATGTAACATAAAAAATGACGGAATTTTATCGTGCACCCCCTAAGGGGTGGAATTTCCAAAAATCCCATCATATGCGTTTTTACCCTTAACCAAAACACCAGATACCAATTTTTATAAATATAATTTAAAAAAAAACGTTTTTAAAATTTTTTAACCACCCTCCCCCCTTGAGGGTGAAACCTAAAACACGTGTTTTTTCATTTTGTCAGGAAAGGTCCCAATACCACTTTTGTGGTAACAAGTGTTCAATAATTGTTCTGATCAGATCGCTTATGTGTGGCAATTGTCACAAAAAAGGTATATCTCGGAAACAGTGACACATGGCAGCTGTCAGTGCTCCGCTTTTTAACCTCTTTCACACTTTTCGAGTTTCTGTGTCTTCCTCTAAATTAAAATCAACTTGCAAGTGTTTTCGCTGTGTTTTTTGACTCACGTGCGTTTTTTTTTTGTGGGCGACTTTGTTTTCGCCCGGCTTGGGCCCGCTACTCTTTTCTGGACTTTTCACGTGAACTCCGCAATGGTTTTTACCTTGGAACAAAAACAATTTATGGTGGAAGCCTATTTAAGAAATGGCACAAAAATTGGTGAGGTGTGGACTTATTCAAATCAAGTAGCTCTCAGATTATCTGGAGCAATTCTCCGATGAAGTTGTGGACCGCAAAAATGTGTAAACAAAATGTGTGCAATTCTGTAAGAAAAATGCATTGAACTAGGAGGTGGACATGTTCAACATCTTTTGTAATAAAATTTATCCATTTACCTACCAGTGTTCGTTTATTTTAAGTTTTAAAACAGACACGAAAAGAGGTTAGGTGCAGGCCACATACGAAAAGGCAGCCAAAAATTCACACGTTCAACTGAGATAACGCTTGCAGAGTAAATTCTTGAACGTCTCCATACAATTCTCATGATTTGCAATGTGATTTTTATCAAAAACTCCTAAATGTAAAAATAAGATAACATTTAGACAGTTGATAGCAAACCATATGAACTTATCAAGTTATCACGCAACCTACGTTCATGCTAGAAAGAGAAAACCACAGCAAACCACGACCAGAACAATTATTGAACACATGTTATATCTTTAAAAATGACGGATAATCATATTTAATAAAAAAGTAATTAACTAATTACTATGTATTATGTATAATGTAATTGAATAAAGTAATCATATTACTTTGTAATTAGATTAATCTGTAATTAGTTACTCATTAATCGATTACATTGGGTAATTATGAATGAGCATTACTTGATGTGTAATCTGTTACAAAGTAATCGAATTACAAATTACATGGTTAATTGTAATTATTAATTATTAATTAGATTATATGTTGCCCAACACTGCCCGAAAATGTTAGTCTTTCTATGAGTCGAGATTTCGAGTTATATCACATATTCCATGGTCGCCATCGTCAAAGAGAAACTAGGTGTCGGGCTATTCAGAGGTGGGAGACGAATAATAGTGGAGCGTACTTACTCCGAACCAATCGTGCCCCCCTTCGTATTTCTACAGGTAAATAAGTACCTCTCATCCATGTTATCTTCTGACGATCTAAAAACCTTTTTGTGTGAGCACCAGTGTGATAACCAGGTTATCAAAGTCTGCAAAATCAACAATTTCGCTATCGTTCACTTCACTCGTCGAAAATATGCTAAGAGGTAAGCCTCCAATTAGCATACAAGTTGTTCTTGGAACGACCAATCACTTTAACACCGATCCCAATGCAATCAAGTTGCAGCGTTTTCCAACTAAATTCAGACTCCTGTGAAGCACTCCTGATAGAAGCAATTTTGTTATTGATTACTCTTCACAGAATAATTGAGTATGTTTTTATCCAGGACTTGTTATATTGAACAAAGTGATTTGAATCCAATGGGCCAGACTGATTGTGTATAGCAAACATCAAAGTGGACACAGTTGCCAAATAATTTTTGCACCTATTTAGTGTAAATTTTAATTCCTATAATTCCTATAAATGTTTTAACTATAGTAACTTCGATTACAGATCGGTTCCTCCCACTCTAAGAAAATAAATTAATCGTTAAGTTCAGGTCACTTTTTATGACTACGATCAATTATTATAAGTGGATGCATTTTTTTACCGTCCGTCCTTTTGAGTTTATGGAAGTTAAAATCTACCAAAACTCAGTATCAAAGTATCAAACGAAAAGACGAAACACCAAGTGAAAGGTGTAACAAGTTGTTAGAATAAACTTCCCTTCCTAATTCATCTTAAAGAATAAAATTTCCTCGAAACATTTTTTTTATCAGATAAGACGCAAATTGTTTTAACCATCTTGCTACCACTTAGAAAGTTCGAGGGTGGGTAGGTAAATTAAATAAATCCACTTTGAATCAAAACTTCGAAGAACTTTTATACTAGGAAGCGAAACGAGGTAAAAATAACTCGATTTTTTCTACCCAAAAAATTAGTGCGGCATGGGAAACATTTTTTTAAATTAACTATAGGACACACTAAATGTTTGGAAATTGTTAATAAGCTGAAAAAACTGACTACTAATTTTTTAGGTCATACACATGAGAAAAAAAATTAAATATCTAAGTAAAAACTGCGCCCAATCCAATTTTTCAAAACGCTGTAGAATATGTTATTATTTCTAAGATACGAGGTCGGTTAAATTAGGGCAAAATTGCGCATTTTTATGCTGAATAATTATCTGAAAGAAAATTTGATGTGTCATTTTAGTTTTTGAATAATTGTAAAAAAAACGGAAATTTGTAATTTTCGTTTTTATTTTTCCAAGCGAAAACCAAAAGAACTAGACGTTTTTAACTAGAACGTTCTTGAGGCACTTTTTTGCAAAGAATCTAAGTCTGTCATCGTATTTTCCAAGGCATTCTTGATGTCAGAGTTACAACACACAACTTTGGTTTTTCTTAGGGACGCAATATTCGATTTTTGTATTTTTGAAATTAATTTTATTTCTGATTACAACGATGTATCACATGATATGATCCAATGTTACATACTGATCAAAATGGAAAAAAAGCATTTTTGCGAAGAGTGCTTTGGAAAAAACGCCAACAATTTTGTTTTTAAACAAACTAGATTTTGGAAGTTTAATTGAAGTTGGATCTTGATGGTTCACATTTCCGCCAAGCTTACTTATTTAAAAACTAAACGACATGATAAGCTAAAAGTTACTTTTTTGCAAAACAAATCAAGATAAAGTTATAAAAATTCTGCTCACATATTTAATAGCATAGTTAGTTTGTTAAACAAAATTTTTGGCGTTTTTTTCCAAAGCACTCTTCACAAAAATGTTTTTTTTTCTATTTTGATCAGTATGAAAGATTCGATCATATCTAGTGATACATCGTTGTCATCAGGAACAAAAAAACTTTGCAAAAATACAAGTATTAATTATGGCGTCCATAAGAAAAACCAAAGTTGAATGATGTAACTATGACATAAAGAACGCCTTGGAAAAGACGATGACAGATTTAGATTTCTTATAAAAAAGTGTATGAAGAATATTTTGCTTAAAAACGTCTAGTTCTCTTAGTTTTCGCTTAAAAAAATAAAAACAAAAATTACAAATTTTTGATTTTTTTCAATAATTCAAAAACTAAAAATTACACATCAAATTTTCGCGCAATTTTGCCCTAATTTAACCGACCTCGTATCTCCTCTCGAAAAACGGACACCCTGTTTATTTTAAAATAATATACGAGCATTTATTTTGTAAAAAGCCAACAAATAACATTTCCGAAACTTAGTAAATAATATCGATCAATAGGGTAAAATCATTTCAATTACCTAAATTTTTATTGTAACTCATTTTTAAATCGTCTGGTAAATAACTTAAGGCGATGAATATTTTTTTTATAAATATAAATTACAAGAAAGCTGGTATCAGCCAATACGCTTCCAGCGGCCATGGTCAAAAGCTTTTAATAAGGTGGGGATAACGGTATCAACGGTCCCTCAATCTCAACATCCAGAACTCTTCCAGTCTTTGCTTTCTTTCGTTCGTTATCATAAAAAAATGACGTGCCAAGTGGTCCTCCGCATCGAGTTAGAACAGTTGACTTACAAAAGCCCAGGAATTGAATTAAAATATCGAGTGTTTCAAATCTACGGCCAGAAGCACGTAACGCTCCAAAACCCGGATTTACAACCCGAACCCATGACTGAAATTTTCGTTGCGAAAATTCCTCGAAACATCGCCATCGAGAACCTCTTCAAATTCTTCGCACAATGTGGGGAGATCTACCAGATGCGCCTCCTGATGGACTTTAGTGGATCAAACAGAGGCAAGTGTTTTGTGCAATACCTGCATGCTAAAGCGAGCCGCGAAGCGATTTGCTGTCTACACAACGAAATCATCGAAAGCGGTCATCGGATTGTTGTTAAAATGTCTCTTAACAATAACCAACTGTTTCTGAGATCGATCCCGAAGGTCATCCCCGAAGAGGAAGTAAGACAAGTTATCGTTAGTACGATTGGTGAAGGCTTGATAGACATTTTGGTGAAGAAATCAAGAGCTTCTGAGAGTTATTACTGCTTTTGTACGTATAGGGATCACCAGTTTGCGATTATGGCACACAAGAAATCGTGGCCGTCTCTCAGAATTGGAAACTATTTGATTGATGTTCATTGGGCCATTCCTGAACTATTGCGATACGTGAGTTGATAATCTGTGTGTTTTTGCAGTGGTGGCTCAACAAAATATATTTTTCTATTGAAAACCGTCTGAAAAATCACCAAATCAGGTGATGCTAAGCTAGGAATTCACTTATTTTGGAAAAATTTTTCTTTAACAGGTACATACGAGTACATCGAAAAATTTCCAGTTATTAATAAAACGATGTTTTATTTCGGCTCTATTTTGCTAGTTAGTGAGAAAGTAATTTAAGTCGATTCTTACGTTATTTTTGCTTTTTTGTGAGGATTAGTAAAACTTTTTCGTACTACAAGAGAATAAAAATGACCTTATTTTGACTATTTTTATTGGATTTATTGTGTTCATTTTGTTTTTTTTTTAATACTGATTTGCGATTTTTTCCTCTAATTAATTAGGCGATTTTTTTTACATAGTTGCTTTTATTTTGTGAGCCGCCGCTGTTTTTGTAATCTACTTGTTACCCTCATAAGTCGATTCTTGGAATAAACTAGGATTTTCTTGGGCATGTATTGATGTTGCCGACACAATGATCTACATTTTGTATGTTTTAGTATACTTATCTGTATTTTACGGACTTCAGTCCCGACATGACAAAGAAAGAATTTTTCGAGGCAATTATTAAACTTATTGACGTAAAAACATTGATACAATTTCGTATTTACAACAAGTGCGGCTGTCTAACTTTTAACAATCTGGATTCCTTGAAAAAAGCGGAACAACTCTTAAAAGGTGAGTGGTATGAACATGAACATTATCTAGTTGTTTATCTCATTTACATTTTGCAGATTTAACTATACGTGGAACCAAATTAAAATTTAGTAGATGGCCTTTTAGAACAAATCCTCTTTATCGGTTCCGGTAATTTGAACTTTGTCTTAAATCAAAATTTACATATCGTAATCCTGTTTTAGTCACACTGGAAACACTATACAAAATACATCACTTCCCACGTATCCATTTTCGGTAAGTGTTGCCTGTTTTTATGTACATACCTAATTTCATTCTGATATATTTTCATGTTTCAACAGTCTTCTAACTATTCTGCAGTTCCTCCACCAGTTCCAACATCATTCCCAGGAAATGTGCCTTTTTGTATGGTAAATTTTTACAATGTTTATTTTAATGTTTGTCACTTTTTACACCACACTTATTTTTTAATTAAAAATTTTCAGCCTCTTACCTCTGTTCCGCCACCTTCTTATAACGCACCTTATATCCATGTAAGTAAAGTTTATTTAATTTTTTTTGTTAAAGGCATTGGCAACATAGTTTACCTATTTTATGTTTTAACGAAAATTGAAAATGTGGTTCATTTTATGTCGGTAGGTTCTTTTTAAAATTTTCTGCGATGAAAAATAAGCGAGATAATCACTTCGAAAGGAATAAATCCTGACGTCACAACCGCCTCTCATCACAGAGTCCTCTTATCACTGAACCCTCTCATTCACTAAAAACTTGACAGATATTTGAACATTTTCCATACATCTTCCACAAAATAAAAAATTAACTACTTTCTCGACTTTTTTCTGTTCTAAATTTTGTCTTGAACTTCGCGAAAACATCTAAGAAATTTTGTCAAGTTTATCAAAACTCTATGAGTGTCACTTAAAAATCAAAAACTATTTGATCTTAAAATTGGACCAAATGCTCAAGAGGCGATTAGGACGTCATAATTCCAACTTTAAATCGAAATAACTCGAGTTAGAAAGCAGATACAGAGAAATGGTTTTCACTACTGTAATAAGCGTTTCCAGTAGTATCATTTAGACAAAGTTGTTTTTTAAGTTGCCAATGCCTTTAAACAATTCGGCAGTGAAATCAAGTTGTTTGAAACGTAAAATTCAAACATGTTGCAGAGAGCATGTTTTAGCTAGATAATTAATTAATTAAGAACAATTTGTTTATGGTGTTTGTTTTAAGCGAAAAAAAAAACTGTAATTAAATCAAAATAATTTTAACATAATAACTAACACTAAAAATAAACATTTAGTGTAACAGACTTTATTATCACAGGGAATAAACTTTTATTTAAAGATTAATTAATTTTCAACCAAAAATAAAAACACCTCGATCGTATTAGATTAATTGTCGATTAATATACCACCATTTTGTTTTTCCAAAATTGTCCGTAAAATAAACGAAATGGTCCTTAAAGTAATAGGTACTTTTCCGGATGTCATTATTGAAATTGTCCGTAAAATGACCGGACTAGTCCACAAAGTGTGCATGTGTGTAATTAACAGCACCGGACACTGAAAAAAACGTTACGAAAGAATTAGTACTGAAGTAAAATTCTAGTTGACCTTTTATACAAAGTAGAAAAATGTGATTTTGTCCTCGTCGTACATATTTTTTTCCATCAACTTTTAATAACAAATTTGTTTATTACAGAATTTTCATCATTAGTGAGCGCCAGCGAGAATTCTTTCATCTTCAGAAAAATTAAAGATAAATTAAAATGATGTTAATTTCCTTGTTGTTTCACTTTTGGTAATAAAATATTTTTAATTTCCTTTGAAGTTGTTTTTAAAGTTATTGAAGCTTCTAATACAAAAGTTCATTAAGAATGTAGCGATTAAATGGCCAAGAAAGCACTGACTCTTCAACAAGTAAGAGCAAGCTTTCCAATCTGGAAATTTTATTGGAAATTATCCAAACATTTGAGACGAATATAAGAGCCACTAAAGCGCAACAACATCATGAAATTTTATTCAAATGATCGAATTTGAGAGATTTCATGGGCACTTTTAGCAAAAAACTGCAACGGAAGTTTTGAAAGTTTATCATGCAATCGGAATGATTTATCTCAAATTTTCATTAAAAGTCGTTCGTGGATTAATTCATTCTACAGGCAGCGACACCAATTACCATCAATTCTTTATATGTTACTTTAAATTATGGCCCCTATTAACCTGAAAGCATTCATGTAGGTATATGTGGGGGTACATTTGAAACATTTGTGCCTTCAATTTATAACCACGGCTAAGTAATATTAAATTAAACATCGTATACACCCCACATCACGTCAGCATTTCTGCATATCATTACTTTGATTTAACGAAGCTATTTTTCAATTATGATTGTGATATGTACTTAATTAAAATAACTTTGCAAATAAATTCCAGTAATTTAAAAGCGTTTTTGTAATTCAGGACAATATTTTCACCCTTCCATACTCGAAGTGAGTTGATTAAGTCGCTCGTTCGCCTGGAATAGCAAAAAGAGCCGACACAGCCAGAAGCCCCGAAAAAAGACGGGCCACATTTTCCAAGTCGCGTCTTCAATAGCCTTTCAGACTCAGACACTGCTTGCAAAATTATCGACTAGTCGTGCCCAACTTTCAGGAGACAACTTTGTGTTTACACGCAAACTGATAAGAATCTGGAACAAAAGGAAACCACAGACAGGGTCTGAATGGATTAAACGATACAGGATAAATGCGTAATTTTCTGGTTTATTCGCACCCCCTCGTTGAAACGCCTACATCAGAATAACATCGAAGATGGGATTTTTAATTAAAAGGACAGAGTGGAATTTGTTGTTTTCATATTAAAGTAATTAGTGTTTTCGGCGTCGAATCCCGCAGTTTCCTTCACAAAAGGGTGAAAGTGAGTTCGCTTCAACTGTGCCAAATTACCAACTTGTGTTGATCTTTGGCTCAACAGTTTCTACGTCAAACTTTTCCTTTCGGCCTAATTACCCATCGACTTCAATTTGACGGTCAATTCCGCACGGGGTTCCCCAATTGCATCAATATTGAATTTTTGACGAATAATTTATACTCAAACGTCTGATTGTGAGTTATGCTCTTGTCTTATTGTTCGCTGTTGTTACGATCCTAAATCTTAGCTACACATTTCCCTAGTCACTTAACAGCCAAACCTAAATGATGCATGGGAGGGGACTAAGTAAATTTTCCCTGTAATACATGCAATCTGTATTTGTTACTCCGCTTATATTAAAGTGGAGAGAAAAATTTATCCACTTCAAGAAAACAAAGCAAAGATATATGTTCCAGACCAGTCATTTATAAAACTGGAATAATAGAAAACATTGACAATAGAAAAATTGCAATTAAATACAATATATAAACTTCGAAAGTTGTACACTCCATACTCAAGCAAATTGTAATCCTTCATTAAATACGATATCAATTAATCTAAAATAATTGTCTTCATTTCGTCGCTAACAACTCCGACAGCAATAATAATGAACTGAATTAATCTAGGAGATGAGTTTGCCGCTGTGTGGCTAATTGGGGCACATTTTTGGTTTATTGTACTAAAACTGGCTTAAAACACGTTTTGTAATTAATGGAGAGCCAAATGTTTTCTTTAACACAAATTGCAGAATACATAATTTCAGTTTTCGTTGCCCCTGGAAGTTAATTAGTCCATTTTCAATCGTAATGGCTAAAATTCCACGGTAGCTGACAGTTCAGATAATAGATATTTGATTTATGGTGATTGAGACGACTGTAGCGCTAAATTTATTTCTGACATGTTGCATATTCAGTATTATACACGAACGAGGAAATAATTTTTTAAAAGTGTTCAAAAAAGAGGTAAACATCAATCAGATTCCAGTTCCCTTCCAAATAGGGCCTCGTTCAATCAAAATAAAGAGCTATCCTAAATCTTGTCGTTTTTATATTTCGAAGTACTTGCAATTCTTGGGAAAATCACTTTCGCTAAAGCTCGCGCGAGCTTATGGAAAATATTGAGTGAATTGCAAACGAAAAAGTTATATTTGCACAAATGCAGACATTAGTACCCACAGTAAAATTTATATTTCCGCTCTAAAACATAAATCTTGCGCTGACCTCTGAACTTTCACGAGCTTTTTCGTCATAGTATCATAAAGTAGCCATATATCAATCAGGCCCTAAAAATATTTAAACCTGTAATATTTTGACCTTAATAGCTTTTCCGGACTCGGAAAATCAATTCACTGAATCAACAAGATAATTACAGTTGCGTCCACATAACAATAAAAAGTGCCTTGTTTACTTACGGATGGGCCGCCAAATCGATAATTCGTCGCTTACCTGCAACAAGAAAAGCAAGTTTCAAGTTTAAATTAAAAGACAACAGAAAAAAGAGATTACAAGTCTTGGGAACGTAAATGATTCTTTAGAAATAGCGACAAAAGCTCAAATAGAGCGTTCGGAAATTAAAGACTTGCTGTTTAAAAGTTGGAAAATTATTATTGAAATGCAAGGGGTCGAGAGACAGCACCGGAATAAAGCTTCTTTAGCTGGTCTAGAGCGTGTTAAATCCCCATAAGCGGATGTGTCAGGAAGTGAGATGTTTATACCACTATTCGTGAAGTTTGTGGTGTAATGTGCAAGTAAAGTCGCCCAAAGTAGACTAGTCTGAAAAATTTATAGTCCAAGTACAGTAAAATGTAGGTTGCCTAAGAATCTGTCAATACATTTTCCAACAAAACCCAACTCAAATTATTGTCCCATTTGGGAGAACGGGAGCTCAAATTACACAAATAATACAGGAAGCAGCAGTTTAGCTGATATAACGTCGCGTTCGCTTATATTTTTCTTTTATCCGCTTACAAGACAAAATGTTTTTCAGATAAATTTCAGCACAGTCCTGAAAAATGTCATTTCTTTTTTATGCTTTCAATTACGGAAAACGTTCACAGCTCATCAGTGAAATTTTTATCTTTATCTCATCTATTTTATTTTATCGCATAAGAGGCTTACACAGAATCCTGATTTTATAATTGCTCGCACGAAATTCCATTCGAGCCGATTGAAATTCCGCGCTAATCCCTTCAACGAGTCTATTTTTGATAACATGTAGGTAGATGTGGCAACACCCACAAAATTTAGGCGAAAATTATGAAAATAAGCCGATAAATTCGCTTTCCACGTGAACAACCTTTAATTTGTACAAAGTGAATACAAATAGGGTAAAACTCGTTTCAAGAATATTTAGAATGAAGAATTACTGGCCTAATTGTCTGATTATAATAAAGTCCCGAATAAATTTAAATGCAAATTGGTTTTATTTGTAACGTGAATTACAAACAATTTCATGTGACTGTGAAAATAATAGAATACACAAATTGGGGTTGGGGACATTTTTGCTTCCAAACAAACCTTTCGTCTAGCCTCCAGCTAGACCTGCTGATGTCGCTCCAGGCACTCATGCTGCGATTCCTTCTCGGCATCAGGATGGACCTGCTAGGTCTCCTGTCAAGGATCTCTGGCAGGAAATTGACCCTGGCCTTGGCCGTTGGAGGTGAGGGTTCTCCGTTGGGGAGCATCTCGTAAGTCCAGTAACCCCCCAGCCTGGAATTTCGACGACTGCCCGCCAGTTTGTCGGTTTGAGGAGCCAGGATACTGGCTCCGTCCGACGGAGAAGAGCTTTGCGAAGAATCGATGGTGAAGGTAGAAATTGCACAGTTAAAAAGACACTTGGGGTTAACACTCGCACCGCATTTCACTGCGAAATTTTCCGAATTCGACTAATTTCAAAACTGTTGGGGTAATTGTTGTCCTATAAATAACTGATTTCATAGTTTTGTCCCAAGTAATAGAAATCAATAAAACCTCCAATCAAAGGATGCTATTTTTAGAATTACCATAATACACTGGTGTCGTAATTCATAGAAATGTTGTCGACAATAGATTTTTAACTTTGGTCATGTTCTTTTTTCTCGGATCGCAGGCACGTATAAGGGTCAAAAGTCGATTAGGGGGGAAATTTATTAGTCTCGCAATGCTCGCTGTTCTGTCTTCAACATCCTTCAAGCTGCCTTAATCTGCTTTAGATTTAAATGAGGCGATTGTTAATTACTTTTCGGTAGGTAATTAAAAGCTTTTACTTCATTTTTGCTTTAAACTCAAGTTGCTTTGATTAGATCAATTTGCAACTTTTGCTAATCATTTTATGAATAAGCATGATAAATTAAAAAATTGAATTATTGCCAGAATAATTGGTTTTTATCTATATTTTAATGAATCGCACAGAAGCTAAAACTAGAATTTATATAAACCAAAAATGGTCAACGTAAATATAAAAACTAAAATATTTGCTTCGTTGTGTAAACGGTACAGGTTTTTAAAGTGGAAAAACAAATTTCTGTTATACTTTTCCAAAGTGAATATAATAGAATTTGTTGTTTTGTTCGTTGCAACCCTTCCTTATTTTATAAGTTTATAACAGTAAAGTTTCTTGCTTACATACATTCTCTCTTTATATTTAATATGTACCTACACAAATGATAATAGTCGTGTCAGTCTAGTTGTTATCTACAATTTGTCACTAATGTTTATACTTTGTCTTCGATCAAACTTTTAAAAGAATGTGGACACTCGCACAGAAAGAAATAATAACTGACTTTTTTAACAATTAAATAATGTACTTCATTATGCTACGAATATTTTCGTGCCATTCGTTTTTATTCAGTGTGAATTAAAACGACAAGAATGCTCATTACATTTAAAATGTCTGTTTTAATTCTTACACAGCTTGCATATTTCAGAACCTTTGAAAATAAATTAGTCACTACCATTATTTGGTTTCATATCCATTCGAACTATCGATGTTGTACTGTACTTGAAAAAAATTGTACGACTACTTCCAATTCAAAAATATTCCTTGGAAATTCCAGGAAATCTAATTCTCCATTCTAATTTTATTGTTTTTAGATAAGTTCCTATACATTCATAAAGCAAAACTTTTCATAAAAAAAAGTTCGCTTAAAAGATATCAAAATAATGTTTTAGTGGTATGTTGATAATGTACCTAAGATTAATAAATAAAATTCTTATAAATTTTATTTTAATTTTACTCAGCAATTGGTCTGACCTGAATGGATTAATAGTTTTTCTTATTACACTAAAGGTGGAACTGGAAGGTCATTATTGGTGAAGTGTAAGAATAAGATGATGAATCAAAATTAAAAATAAGTAAGCACAATGAATCAATGATGAAACTTCGTAGCCACAATAAAAGCAACAATTTATTTAAAAGTGTGATGTAAAGCAAGGGGACGCCATTACTCTGCTCCTTGAGAATACATATTTATCTTTCCCTGTAAAATGATTTGCTTGAAATTACCCCTAGCATTCCTTTCCCTTTATGATACAATAAGTTCTAAAGATAAAATTTTCTTTTCACCTCTTCTAAAATTCACCCTTTAAACTGCTTTCGCGAAAACATATTTAATGATTTACTTTAATTAAGTATGCAGCTTCTTATTAGAGCAGTATTCCCTTCATTACGCCTGACTCTGATGACTGCAATTTCACATCACTATCCGTTAACGAGCAAAAACATTTCACCTTCCAATCAGAATAACCCAACGAAAGGTGTTGTTAAAAATTTATTAAAGCTGTAAGTTTCAGTACAAAATTTATATCTCTCTCGGCAAGAAACTACAATTCAATCGCCCTAAAAAGACAATTCCTAGTTTCCAACATCGGTTTGTTCCCAAGACAATCGAGATGGAAACTGTGATAATCTCAACCCCAAACGTCTAACTAACCGCAAAAATTGCGCCAGGTGCCGACTTCGTAATGACCCAAATGAATACAATGAAAAAAAATCAGTGTCCTACTGCAGCAGAAAAAAAATGGCCTGTTATGATTGCACCTAACCTGTGGCTGCAATTATATAACAGCTATTAAGTCACTGTCAAAGGGGAGACCTCATTGTCATGTAAATAAAATCAAGTCGCGTCGCGCGACTTCATTTTCATTTTCCTAAGTATTTCGCTTCATACCTACACATGAAGTAAAAGTGAGGCAGAATAATAAATAAATTGATGACATCTTGAGCCGAAAAAAAAAATACGAGTACCTTATAGAAACACAAGGCGGAGTGTTTGCTATGAGAAATTGGCCGTAGTTTATTCCTTATTTGTACGCAGAGAGGAAGATACATAAAAGAAAATAAAACAGACAAAATTGTAAAATTTGATGTAGAAAGGAAAGCTCTAGGGGAAAGATGCGGACAGCTAAATTACAAAATTATGCGAAGCTGCATAATTCAATCTGGGTTGCATAAATATTAATGGCTTTGTTGTGTAACCTGTTATTACACATTTAACCGTTAGTAAAAAAAATCAACATTTAATTATTACAAATTAACACGGTTTCCTGCTATTTCTACTGTTAGTGTCTGTAATAAAATGCGCATAAAACAAGGAAACAAATGAGTAATACGAAAAAAAAACGTGTGTGGTGTGTGATACATTTTAATTCGATCTTGATTAAACAAAACTTTTTTTTTGAGAAATGGTGATTTCAATATAACATCTGATGTGCTTTACAGAAGATATAACTATTTCCTTAAAAGTGAACTATCGCTCCTAAATTATGGAGGTCTTACTCAAGCACCCCTATTGGGAATAAACACGGCCACAAATCAAATTTCGCATAATCTTGTTGATTTACCACGAATACAAATTAACGCTTTATTATCACAGAAACGTGATCACAACCCACATTAGGAATGTCCATCATCTAGTTAAAATTTATGAGGGAGATTACACTTAACAAGTCCTTGTAATTTGTTGAGACAGGTTAGTTATCAACGTTATTAAGACTTGACTGCCTTGGACCATAACTTACTCAACCTTCCAGAATTCCAGTCCACTCGTTCAAAAAATAAATTATTTTTCCATTAAAGCTGCAATTTTGAGCCAAATCGTCCCTTATTCGAACCTAACCGATTAATTACCTACCCATTAAATTAGTTGTCAAGTCGCTTAATTAATATGATTTGGGCAAAGTTAGCACCGAACAGGCGTGTTGATGTCGTTAATTAATTCATGAAAATTCCGAGACTTTTCTAGATTTGCCTCGAATTTAGGTCACATGTAGGAAAACTGCTGCGATTCACGCAACGTCCTGCAATTTTTATTTTTAATCCGATTAAGGCTTTTGCGAGGAAAATCTCCAAACTGATTAGAAGCGTGCAATAACCCGAACTTAACTGCTAATTTGAAATAATGGCGAAACTCTCGCTTACATAATGTGAAACATGACGGATATTAAAATGTTTACTAAATTAATGCAGCAAATTGTGATTTATTCGGTTCTAGGGCCTGTTAGAACTGAGTTTGCACCACAAAATTCCGTGTTTGGTTTGCTGTAAAAAAGCTATACACGGAATTCCATTTAGCAAAGCAATGCGATACTCTCAATTCAAATGTGATGGGCAAGAAAAATTTTAAAAGTTTTCCATTATTGAAAACACGAAGTTTTCTTATTTCATCACATTCTCCTCTTACGAAAATGATTGCAAAGAAAGCAAACGAACGAACTGAAAGTCTTGCCCTTTTTCACAATCCGAATGAAATATTCTATTTGAATTATGAATAAGTTATGACGTTATGACTACCCTATCTTTGCGTGCTTTTATTTTAGTTCATTGTTAAGTGGGGCACAGAGGGAAAAGTTTTAATGGAATGTCTTTCACGACCAGTAACCTCATTGTATGCACCAGAAGTTTGGTTAATTGATAAACTAGGCAAAATTTTATTTAACACCGCTTTTTATGGAAGCAAAAATTTAAAAAGAAACTGAGCTATAACAAAATTTTGCCAAAAAAATAATAGAAAAAATTACTAATTTCCGATTGATTCGCTCCATATTTTTTTCTACTTTGGCTTCATACTGCGGCCATTACATATACAAAAGAGTGTTATAATAATTAAAAACCAGGGTAATTTAGCTGGATAATGTTGACAACCTAGTTTTTTGACAATTTTCTAAGAGAACTGTCAGTGTCAATCGGCACCTGTTTCAAGTGATAATTATCAAATGAATTAAATTCATTCGATACCTTTAGAGGCCTTTCTACCATCCCTGATATGTAGTCCCTTCGAACTCCTTTTAAGTAATGACAAATATAACTTTAAAAGCCAGTGCAAGTAAGTAATTTGTGATCCCATTCTCCTTAGACCAATTTTCAAATTCCGCGTATTTGCCACAAAAGCCCGTATTCGTTGAGGGGTACATTACAAAACGTCTTGGACACTTTCAGAATACATTTTACGAATAAACTAATGACGATTCAAATTATTAATTTAATTTCATGGCCCGCGCAAGTGCTGTCAACTGCCACAAAATTCCCTAAATTTGGAAATTGAATTTTTTTGTTAAAAAAGGGGCAAAGGAGAACAAATACTGTATGATATCTCGTTTATAAGGCATTTTGTCGCACAAAATGCGTCTTATAAAACTCGTATCATAATATACTATTTTAAACTTAAAATACTGAAAATGGAGATATGGTGTCTCGAACTTTTTTCTTTACACTTTTTTGTACCACATCGTTTTTAAAGAATTTAAATAAATGTTTATATTTTTTAAAAGCTTTTATTTAACTTGCTTTGTTGTCTGTCTGTCTGTTTCATATTTTCCGAGTCAAATTTGAGAGGGTTCCTGTTGTCGAAATGAGTTGAAATTTTGCCTACATACGTATTACGTAATCTGCGACAATGCAATATTATTTAGTTAAATCACCCATAAGGGGGTTAATTGGGGTGTTAACATTTTAGGTTATGTTAACCACGGACTTGTGATGTGGGTATTTTTTTACTTTAGCTACTGGTGGTGTTAAATAATGCAGTGAAACTAAATCTCCGAGAAAAAGACGATTAGAATAACGCCTAACTCCATAATAGTTAATTTTACAGGTGACGGAAAAAACTTAATATGTTCATAAAGAGTAATTATTTTGAAAATGTTATGTACTGATTTGATAATGACAAAAATGAGAAATAATACTGTATTATTAATAATAATAACACATAAATATTTAGTTTTTCTCATTATTTTATATAAATTGTGGAGTTAGATGTTTTGCGCATTTATAAATTAATTTGATGTTGGAGTTAGATGCTTTTATTACATCATTTAAGTAATTTTTGCTATTTAATTTAACATGTTTGGTAACAAGTAAAGGCATTGTTAAAAAATAATAATTTTCATATTGAATATTATCATAAAAGTTGTGGTAATCTCTAGGTATTACTGTTTTAAATTCTATTAAATCGGCAATTTTTAGTGTTATCTTGAGTCTACAAGAATACAAGTTTTCTAGTTGAGAAAAATCTATCGCCAAGCGCCAACACGCTTTTGTTACGTTTCTGAGACAGGAGTCTCAATTTTTCAGTAAATCTTAACTGGAAAAGTATTTCACCTGATAGCAGATACTGAAGACCTCGTAAAGCAATCACCTTAAAAAATTAGTTCTAGAATTATTATTTTCAAATAAAAATGTTATCAAACCAAAATCAAATCAAATCAAATCAAAACTTCGTCCTTATTAATTTGAGAAATTGGAGTTAGCTTATTTGCATATTAAAACTGTCATCACGTGGAGTTAGGCGATTTATGTGCTATGCAATTTCAGCGGTCAAATTTTTTTTTTAATTTTTTAAATAATTTTAGAATATTTCTGAATGTCCATTTAAGTGATTGCCATTAAAATCTAAAATTCGACCAAAATTGGAGTTAGAAGATTTGCACTCTAAGCCATCGATAAGTAAAGACCAAAAAGCAAAAAATTAAAGAATTTAAAAAAATATTTTTTTGAAAAAAGCTTTTATTTAAAAGATGCACTATAAAGTAAAAAATTATGTTCTATCAGAGGAGAATATTTTCGCTTACAAGTTAGAACTCTAAAACTTATAAAAGCTTTGAATCATAACAATACGGTATTACAGAATTACTTTCTTGAATTGACCACTGTTCCCAATAGTTTAAGATCCGAACTAAGGTCATCCTGGACCGATCTGCTTACCGATGAAACTTACTTTTTTTATCAAATATAATATCCAAAAGAATGTATCGCGAATGGGTTGCCTAAAGAAATATGGTCAAGACTATGATTAAGGGGGCTAAAAAGAGTCGAATTTTAGCCATTTTCCGCAGTGTTTTACAGCCGTTGTAAGTAACATTTTTGAAACTGATTTATAGGATACCTTCTACTACTCGGGCTGTAGGGGAGAAAGTCTTTTAAAATGCGGCAACCGCTTTATTTAATTCAGAAATTAATTTTGAAAACTGAAAAAAAATCTAATAAAAATCTAGTATCCTTTGAAAAAAATTTCCCATTTTATTTTATCTCAAATAGGTGCATTCCTCAATTTATTCACTTCGCTTCACTTACTTACTTACTTATGCTTGGCTAAGTCATTGTATAACAGAAGCAGCATTATACGTTACAATTCTACAAAATAAATTTAGTAAATCCAATTTAAACACAAGATATTGTGCTTGTTATCTCATTTGCTGGAAAACAAGATCGAAGGTTATTCTTCCGTCGATGTTTCACGACAACAAATTTTCATCCTCCCACCAGCTCTAATTTTGCACCACGTGTCAACCAAACTTGTTTTTATAAAGATAATTTATTTAAAGCTCTTTAATATTAAGTCCTTCCTGTCAGTAATGACTCTCTTAACATTGACAAAGCATCAAGCCACGACTAAAAATTGAATCTCGTAACAGGTGCTATCAAAATCTCATTAATAATATTTGGCGTCAAACTTTTAATAGATTAAATTAGATTTGTTTTCGTGGGCATCAAGAGCGTAACAATGGAATCGATAAACTCTCTCATTTCGAAATTCCTGCAACAATAAAATTTTCCTGTGACATGCCACTGATCTATTTTAGTTTCCGGGCGATTCCAGAATGGGCCAAATCAATTTATTGCCTAAATCATCTGCAATTGCAGCAAAGCCGCGACTTTTTTTTAATTATCCCAAATTGGAGGTTTCATCGCCGGGCGCAATTTTACCTGGTACCAATTTTTTTTTGAATTACCACTGCACTCAGAAACACAATAAGTTAGAAGAACTGTCACTAATCTCTTGGGTCGAATCGGCTGGTTGATGGCACGGTATAACCGCGCAGAGGTTAGGGCACACCGTGATGTTGACCAAGCAGAGGATGCTTCACGGGGACTGCCAGAATGCGCCAAGGGGTAGCTACCGTTCCCTCAAATCGATCGGGGTAGCAACTGCGGCTCTGCTCGTAACACGATGCGGAGCGGCCTCCCCCCACAACAGCTGACTGTCAAAGAAGACGCTCTTTTCCATAGAAGACACTTCATAGGCCGATAGTTGTGATGCAATAAACAAAAGGAACTAATAGCTGAAGCTGCGACTAAAATGGATTGTTCACTGAGACTGGAGATAATGTGGAGGAACTCATTTCACGGTGCAGGAGAATTCCAAAGTTGGTCGGAGTTATGCGCTTTTCATAGTTGGGGCATTCTGATCCTGGGCTTTGATGTCGCCGTAAAAATAAGCTTTGTGTGGGGGTGTATGACAAAATGGATACAAATTCGACACTAAATTGTTTTATTAAACGTGCAGGATTTATGGAGGAATAGAATTAACTTTATTGGTGCATATATTTTCATAGCTAAGCGAGGTAGAAAGCTAGCTTAAAATTTTATATGTTGACTTTAGACCATATTTAGCTATTAACTTTTTACTGCTAAGTGGATAAATACCTTCTCGTTATCGCTTAAAAACTATTCTTTTGATATAAGATATAAGTAATATGACTTAAAATAATCCAAATTGGTTCAATGTTGTATCAACACACGTTGCATGTTTTGTCTTGTTTTGTCGTAGTTATTCTTTTCTGGTTCAGCCACATTTTCTATGTTATCATTTACACACAGAAAAAAAATGATATTAAAGATGTATAATAAAATAATAGGAGTTAATATACCTATATAATTTCGTATAAGAACATACACAGAAGAGGTAGTCATTTGCTTGAGGCACGGTTTTATACATTTTATATGAGTAAATACGGTACCCCCAAAAATAATGTAAACACTCTCTTAATTTTTTTTTCAATTTACAAATAAAACATTCCACTTTCTCATCTACATTGTGATTCATTTAAGATACTTTTGTTTGTTATTGCTTTTGTTAGGTATGTTACGTATTATGTTACGTATTAAAGTTTTTCTTTAAATAAAGAAAGAACTTCCTTGCCTCACAAGCATAACAAATGAAATTTCCTCGCCTGTAGATGATACAATAAAGTACCCTGACGTCGCAAAAAATTTAAGAATTTTATTTTCCCAATTGTCCTAAAATATCATCTTCGACGTACTCAGAAGTAAATAAAAAGAAAAAAATTCAGACACTAACTATGTTACTAACATGCAGAACAAATATCGTTTTTGATTGTATTTATTTTGTAGTGTCATTGCTGATTTTCTAACAATGCTGCCATCGCAAAAAAGTTAAATAACTATTTTTGTTATTTGAATGGTTTCTTTCATTATACTCAAAAGTTTTTTTTTATTACTTATCAGCTTATTTTCTTCATTTCAGAAAAAATATTTGTGTTGATGTTGACTTGTCTTCTATTTATTTGTTCAATAAAACCAACTTTTTAAGGAACATTCAATGTTTCAATATCATAACAACAGTCGAATAAGATTATAAGAAAGTTATTTTTGTTTTATTTATTTTAATTAAAGAAGCATTTCCACTCTGCAGAAGAATGCGCCAATTTAACCGAATATGTCGAATACATCTTGCAACTCATACCACTTTCATACGAGCAGAAAATGATTCTGTACGTACTCGTACAACGTCTAATTTTCCTGCCGTGTTCATGTAGAAGAAACTTACTTTGTTAAAAATTAAGCTTCTTGTCAACTTAACAATGATTTGTATTTAAATTTAGTAGTAGTCTTTGAAGAGTTACTTATTAAATACAGAATGTGAGAATTAACCACTCGTCTCTCAAGTTTACCGGAAAAATTTTCATAACAATCAGTTTAAAATATATAATTTTAATTGTCTTTTCCTCTTAAAAAAACATACACTGAAAAAAATGAATAGTAATAGATAACTGATAAATTAAATTGACTAACCCCCGGTTTCTTGAACGATTTATCGTTAGATAAATTTTATCGGTTGGATAGTTGCTAAGGTAGAAATGATCTGATTGGTGTTTCTATAGAAATTATAGAACCGATAGTATTTTTATCTAACGATAACTCGTTCAAGAAACCGGGGGTAAAAAAAGTTTAATACTAATCCATGAATGTTCCCAAGCAATAAATACATAAAATTGGAAAATAACATCTCTGTTTTTTAAAAAGTAATCGAACTATTATTATTATTAAACAAAATATTTCTTGTGATCTGTTATTTAGTATTTAAACTATAAATCGTAATAGATAAGTAATAATTTAATAATTAACAAACCTACATATTTAAATTTCTGTTTGGTCACTAATAAATTTTATTCTTCGACAACGTCAACATTTACGGTTTTTCTCTTGTGTAAGGAAGTTTTGACAACTGTTTGGCATTTCTCAATACGAAACGTCAGATTATTTTTAACAGATTTAAAGCAATTTTAAGCCTTGTTGAGTTAAATTCGAAGAATAAAATGTTGTATTCAACTTGTTTTCGTGTAAATCGGTTCATTTATTTCACCTCGTAGAAGATAAACCTCTCGTTGTCACTCGACGTTTAAAGATCCACTTGTGAAATAAAGCGTCCGATTTACACTCAAACTTGTTAAATAATATACTATTCTTATACAATATCTAAAAGAAACTATTATTCACCAACAGTTCATTTGTTTTTAATCAACAGAAAGGTGTTAATATATAATATAATAAACGATTCTTCAAATGTAAATAAACATTCCATTTACAGTTCTCCGTGAGATAGCAGTGCGGCTTTCTGCTTACGATCTCAAGAGTTTCTATTTGAAAATAAATAGTTGCATTGCGAAATTGTAATCCACAACTGAGTTCTAGAACTCTTATAGTACCTGGATTCAAAAGTAGAGTCACAGACTAATAGGTTATCTAATCTGTGGTGATGGAGTGGTGAAGGACATCTTCTTTTACCGAAGTGGCTGTTCTTATTCTTTCAACCCTCTACATACATATTAATGTCCCCAAA
Source organism: Tribolium freemani (assembly GCA_939628115.1). Classification (NCBI taxonomy): domain Eukaryota; kingdom Metazoa; phylum Arthropoda; class Insecta; order Coleoptera; family Tenebrionidae; genus Tribolium; species Tribolium freemani. The sequence continues at coordinate 7,106,011 of OW626785.1, read as the reverse complement.
CAAAACAAATTAGGGATTTTATACCTTTAATAAATATTTCATAATTAGGTATTATTGCAAATGTATCTAATATTAAAATATATTTCTTAAAGACTAAATAACATACTTTTATCCCAAATACAGGACTGTAACTTTTAATAAAGTTTGTTACTCGTCAATAAAATTTCTTATTTACTAACATTGCAATGTAGATGTTAAGTTTTTATAAAACCAATATCACTTAAAAAATAACAAAGTGTATATATTTGAAAGTTACAAACAAATTATTTATTGTATGATAACAATCGTTTCTTCCGCTGTACTTTAAAAAAATATTGGTTTACATTGAAGATAATACTAACTAGTAAAAAATTGTTCTCTCAGTGTGTCATTAAAAATGTATTTCCAACTAAGACATAAAAGAGCAATCAGACTGAATGATAAAAAACCTATTTTACTTTTTTTATTACTTACCAGCTTATTTTCTTCAATTCAGCAAAAATATAATTTTTGACAGTAATATCGTATGTTTAAATAGAAACGTGGTCAAGAGTCTTCTGAAAATTTTATGAACGTAATTCAATTATATGCGTTTAGTTCCATATGGTTTAAAACTGATTGTTCACTCTGGAGCACGATTTTATTCAGACACGTGACAGAAAAAAAGCGCGAAAACAGTTTACGTTACTCAGCAACTTCCTCTGAAAATGCGTATAATGTTAAATTTTTTCTAAAAATCGTTTGATGATGGATGAGCTGAGAAAGATTATTAAAGTAAAGGAGCAATATATCATCGATATTTGGAAGTCTTGCAAAAGGAAGACAACTAGGACATTCAATACTACACCCATTTCCCGATTTTTCGTGCATTTGTATTGTTTCTTCCGTATTTATTAGGTACAATTTATTGTCTTGGGAAATGTGATGGCTTATTAACAAAGGCGTTAGAAATACATATCTTCCAGCCTGATTTACTTTTTTTGTGTAGGTATATCTTTTTAAAAGAATTCAATTTTAATTTTTTACTACAAGTGCTCTCTGAATTCCAGTATGAATTATTGGAATAAAGTGCATTTTATCTAAAACGAATATGCGAAAGCACATTTCTGAAGTTACATTGTTCCACTTGAAACCCACAAGTAATCTAAAAAGCAAGCGTTGAAACTACAATATTCTAGAATTAAGTGAGTAGCAAATCACAAAAGCGTATTGTTGAGAACATTGAACGATGTTGGACTTGTGTAAGTAAACAGAAATTTAATTATACAACCGGATTACACCTTTGGTCAAATGTGTAGTTTGCTCTTCATCAATTATTACAAGTTTCCTTTGTGACTATTTGATGGAATGGAAACCATTTAAGTAACTTTTTAATTAACGTTCGATTAAAAAAATCTTCGCCTTGAATGAAATTTTTTTAAATATTTGTTTTGAGTCACTCTTTTCTCTCAAAATATTTGGAGTAAATATTTTTTCTCGAAATCCATCAGACAAAGTACACACAACAGAAAAGCAAACCGAAATTAATCGTCTCAATAATAATTCAATATCAAACTTTCTTTGCCACAAGTGCAAAATTAGCTCGCGATATTTTACAAACTTCCGTTAAATCCCAACTTCTGGAAGGTTCATTATAAGAAGTAATAAGCTTCCACGGAAATGTCTTTCATATAACATGCTTCTTTGAAAACTATTTAAACTCCTGGTGCTTACAACTTGCGATTTTAATCAAAACGCAACTTTATACAAATTTCCGTCAGGTGCCGAGATGAATCCATCAAAGACGGAGGAGATAAATCTGGGCGTGAAGTTTCAACCAAGTAATGTATTAGGTGAAATCCGTGACCAATACCTGTGCACACATACATGTTACGAGAAGATGGAGCGCAACAGGTAGATTATCGTAGAAAGGAGCTCAAATAGGGGGTAACTAAGTTTATAAATTAAGAAAGAAAATAAACAATTTCGGAAGTTTTAACTCAGTTTCTTTACTAATTAGGTTAATTAAAGGATACGGAAATTCGATTAATTGTATTTTCAAGCGGCTATAAACGATGAATAAGATTGGAAGAGTTGAGAACGCGTAAGGATAATTGCTCATTGAGATAACACGTGCTAAGTTGTTGCAAAGAAATTATCGTTAAATTTGAATGGCAGAACGATTGATTAGTGAACCTACATTAGATATTAACGACGTTAATCAATGAGCTGCTTTTGATGTGTTCAAGCTGAAATTGTAGCAACGTTCTCGCTTCATTTCGCGAATTTAACGTTTAGTTTCAGCAGACAGGGTTAATAACAGGGATTTATGTAGAACACAGATTATTTTTAGTGAATATAAAAATGCAGTTAGTAACAATTTGCAATTAGTAAAGTTTTTAACGTTTTATTTCCCTTCCAATCTGCAGGTTTCAGTTTTACGGCGCAATAATTTTCTCCTGCACATTTTCAGCGATCAAATATTCAGTCGTCTTTGAGTATTTTCACCCCCTGTACAAATATAACTTCGATCCTCCGGGTAATACAAGTACACAGAAATGTTTGTAAACCGTCGTAAATCTGATAATGTCTTTTCGGGAGAACGTATAGATTAAGAAAGAATATATCACAGGATCAAGGTATATTGTTTATTGTTTATGTGCGGGCGTCAAAGCTGATCCGAAACGTATTTTTTCATCAATTTTCTTAATGATGCTAAACACTAAACTGGGTGATATACTTCAGGTTTGTGTTTAAGACAACGACTATAAGATAAAGATGAGAAAAAGCTCGGGGCTCTGATTGTGTTTTGCTTTACAAAGTTTCGGTTCTCGAATATACATTTATTGGGTGAGTTCGATTAGGTGCAGAGTCTCAAATGGCTCGAACAGCGAAATGTAGAATATTTCTGAGAGATACTGGAAAGTATCAGTAAATAAACATATCTACGACCTGGGAAAATGTTTTGGAATAAAGCAGCATTTTTATGTAGGTACGAGTATATTTGACGTCTTGACCAAATATCGAACAACACAGTCGGTATCAAAAAATAAATAGGCATTAATTTTGAAGGTTTTTGCAGACTGCTATATGCTATAAATAAGATATTAGGTGAAGTAAAAAAGTTACCTAATCAGAAAGCAAATAGTGCGTTGTATTGCTTGCGAAGTGGTCTTTCATAAGAGGTATCACTTGACATACCGTTTTACTTGAAAAAAAAGTTAGAGGTGGCTGTCCATTTGTGACTGTAAATAAACAAAAACCACATGCACCAAATGATGCACAAGGAAAAACAAAAATCGACCTGTTTCAGGATTTTTTGAAAAAATCGCTTGTATTCATTTTATGAATTCTATTCCAGTCAAGGACTACACACTGGTAATAATTTTTTTATCCCAAGGGCCTTGAAAAAATTTAGAAAACAAATAGTACGTTGTACTGCTTTCGAAGTGCTCTTTCACACGAAGTGTCACCTGACATATCGTTATATTTGAAAAAAAAAAGTTAGAGGTGGCTGTGCATTTTTTACAGCAGATAAACAAAAACTATATACACCAAATGATGGGGAATAAAATACAAAAATCGACCTGTTTCGGGAATTTTCACAAAAATTGCCTATACCCAAGTTATGAATTTTATTCCAGTTAAAAATTCCACTCTGTATAAAGTTGATGCTCCAACATTGTGTTAAAATTAAAAAAACAAAACAAGTTTAATTAGTTTTTTCTCAAAAAAAACAACAATTATTTAAGAAAATGTATTTAAAGTAAAAAAAGTGTGATGATGATGGAGGCGCCGGGTATCGATCCCGGTACCTCTCGCATGCTAAGCGAGCGCTCTACCATCTGAGCTACGCCCCCTGACACAAGTTCTGACTCCACAATCATTTCCAAGTCTGGAACCAAGCGGATTGTGCCTAAACTATGTAGCTATCAGTGGACATAAAAAAAAAATGGTACACGGATGACAGATATAGAAGTCAAAAAATCACAAATTTATATCGAGTTTTGGCTTTTTGGGAATAAGGTTATACAAATTGTGACATACTAATGACATGTTGTCAAAAACATGAAGTTAAAGGGCAGTTCTTTAATGTTCTCTGCATTTACAAAGAATACCTACATAAGACAGTTGATTTAGCATCTCTTTAGGTACAAAGAACTCCAGTGGCCATCGTTAGATTTTTGTTTTCAATGACAATTCAAAAGTTTGATACACAATGAGCAAATTTTGGATGTATTAGCTATTTCAAAACTATGTAAACGCCAACGTCGCATTTTCTCTCAAAATTTGTTTTTATAAATTACACTGGCCAACAAATTTGAACAAAGTTTCGGTAACATTGATAAAACTACTTTCCCTGTTCATGATTTTTCACCCTGATTTCAAAAATGTTTACAAAAATGTCCCACCACGTATCATTCGTATGTTACCAATACCAAGTTTGTTCTGACACCTATGTTAACGTAAAAGAGTATTGAAAATAATTCGACTATTTAATTTATTTTATTATGAACATGCAATATTTTCGTAAACTAACTTTAGGGACATTAAAGAAGTCATATACCTATTGCGATAAAAGAGTAAAATCTCAACATTTTCATTTGTTAGGGTCGAGTTTTTTAGTTTTATTGTCGATTTTTATAAGCCAACAGTAATCGCTCTAATCGCCCATCATGGAAGGGTCCCAGCGGCTCTGATACCGTTTTTCTACCTTTCTGATGTTTTGATGGAACTTTTCCCCTTGTTCCTCACTGACAGCCCCAGATTTGTCCAAAAAAAAAACAAGTGGGAATGCAAAAAATGTATTTTTAGGGACATTTTTCAAAATAACTTATACTTTTGGTAACTAGTGGTAATTATTTGAAATTGACAGACTGAAGTGGCCAATAAACAATGAATAAACAATTGCGTAACCATAACAACGCATACTAATTTGATCTGAGCTCTTAATAAGTTAGGAGCTGGACTTATATATCAAAATTAAATAAATTATTAGCAGAAATTGGTAGAAAATGCAACAAATAAACGGTACGTGTTGTGAAAAAACTAAATGCATTTTGTTATTTAGGAAGTAAAAAACTACTATTGACCAAATTTTCATCAATGTTACTGAACCCTTGTTGACCTGTGTTATTTATGCACTTCAAAAAGTTAATAGCTAATGCACAGTAAGAAAAAAAATATATCTCAAACGATAGAGTTTCTAACACGCTTCAATTTGATGCTTTAATGTAATACGAAATTTTCATGGTATGGGCGTGAATTGTGAAAAACTATATAAAAAATTTTTTCTTTCCAAATTATTGCAATCGTTTTCTCATAATAAAATTCCTCCTATTTTTTAAGTGAGACTTCCGAAACTGAAACAGTAAAAAACCCAAGGTGTATTGAGCAATTGAAATTTCAATTTGCAAAAGATCAAATAAATGTTTTATCTTAGTCACCTTTGAAAAAACAGAGCTCGTGTCTTTGCTTGATTCACAAAAAATTGAAACGTCATTAACTGTCAGACTAAAATTTTACTTGTCAATTAAAAAATGCCCTTTCAATACTCTTTTGAAGACAAACTCGAAATGGTTTTAATCTATGGGGAGTGTGGCAGAAATGCGACCCAAGCTGCTCAGCGGTAGAACCAAGAACATCCAAGTCGGAAATTATTTCAAAAACTTGTTAGGAGTCTTAGAGTTAATGGAAATTTTGCCCCCAAGAAAAAAGTTTACGAAAATCCTCCTGTGACTCATGAACTAAATCAAGCGTTAGTTGCAAATCTCGTCACCAACAATCCAAATTTAAGTATCAATGAAATTCACAATGCCACAGGTATTGGCCGAACTAGTGTGCACAGAATTCTGAAACGGCACAGCTACCATCCGTATCACATTGAGGTGCACCAGGAATTACACGGAGAGGATTTTGAAAGGCGTGTAGCTTTCTGTGAGTGGGCTCAAGAAAGGATAAGGGAAAATCCAGATTTTTTCGAAAGTGTCCTTTTTACCGACGAATGTAATTTCAAAAATAACGGTGCTGTTAATAAACACAATCTGCATTATTGGGCCGTTGAGAACCCGTATTGGATGCAAGAAAGAGCTATGCAGAATCACTGGTCCATTAATGTTTGGGGAGGTGTGATTGGAGGACAAGTAATTGGTCCTTTTTTTTTCGAAGGTATTCTCACGGGAGAAATCTACGCAAATTTTATATCAAATAATCTGCAAGATCTATTCTAAGATATTCCATTACACAGGATGAGGAACTTATGGTTCCAGCAGGACGGGACCCTACCACACTTCAGCCGTGTTGCAAGGGCGGAATTAAACCGATAGTTTGGTCAACATTTCATAAGTCGCGGCGGCCCCGTTAACTGGCCTGCCAGGTCACCGGATCTGACTGCACCTGACTTCTTTTTATGGGGTACTATAAAAGAGATGGTGAATAGGGAACCACCAACAACACCAGAAGACATGCGAAATCGTCTTCAGTTACTGAAAGTTTAAAAAAACGGATACAAAAATGCATTGAAGTTAATGGCCATCATTTTGAACATTTGTTGTAGTTTCATTTATTCATTTCATGTTAGTTTCATCATGGTTTATTTGACAATTTACGTTTTTTAAGTGTATTTACTCGTTTTTGATTCGTTTTCGTTATTAAATTTGTTTTTTTTGCACAACTGACAACATTTATTGATTTTTAAATGTGGCTGTAAAAGTTGGAGGGAACCTTGTGAAGTGTGAGATCACCACAAATAACCAAAATTTCCGTTTACTTTAAGACTAGTGTGGCGAGTCCCCGTCCTGCTGGAAGTTTCTTATCCTCTGTAATGGAATACCTTCCAACAGATCTTGCAAGTTATTTGTTACGAAATTTGCGTAAATTTGTCCTGTGGAAATGGCTTCAAAACATGGTCAATTACTTGCCCTCCAATCACACATTAATAGACCACTGATTTTGCATGGCTCTTCTCGACGGCCCAATAATGAAGGTTGTGCTTGTTAACCGAACTATTACCCCTAGATTAACATCATTTTCGAGTTTTTCTTCAATGGAGGGCATTTTTTAATTGACAAGTCAAATTTTAGTCTGACAGGTAATGACGTTTCAATTTTTTGTGAATCAAGCAAAGACACAAGCTCTGTTTTTTCAAAGGTGACTAAGATAAAACATTTATTTGATTTTTTGCAAATTGAAATTTCAATTGCTCAATACGCCTTGGATTTTTTACTGTTTCAGTTTCGGAAGTCTTACTTAAAAAATAGGAGGAATTTTATTATAAAAAAATATTGGAATAATTTGAAAAAAAAATTTTTTTAATGTAGTTTTTTGCATTTTACGCTTTTATCATGAAAATTTGGGATATCAGCAAAGCATCAAATTGAAGCGTGTTAGAAACTCTATCGTTTACGATATATATTTTTTATTTTGGAATACTAGAAATATTTATTTTTTGACTGGACCTAAAACTTGAAACATCCTGTATATCCCATTTCAGTTCATAGTAGAATTGCAACAGCGCAATTGAATTTTTCGGAGTGAAAAATAAAGCACAAATTAAGAGTTTCTGTAAAAGAGAAGAATAATTCTGTGTTCAACTAAATCCCAGCGCCTTGAGCTAAGAAAACCCACCAGAATCTCTCAATTTGTGCTCCATTTCACTCTAAAAAATTCAAATGGGCTGTTGCAAAATTCTAGTATGAACTGAAATAGGATATAATCATTAATAATTCCCATTTCATTTCATAGTAGAGTTTTTTGACAGTGCATTTGAATTTTTTCGAGTGAAATAAAACACAAATTGAGAGTTTCTGTGTAAGAAAAGAATTTCTGTGTTAAGCTAAATCCCAGTGACAAAATTTGAGCCAAGAAAACCCACCAGAAACTCCAAAAAATGCAAATGCTTTGTTGCAAAATTCTTCAATGAACTGAAATGGGATATAACTATTTTACATTTTTATCAACCTTATTTATATCCCATTTTATTTCATAGTAGAATTTTGCAACAGCGCATTTAAATTTTTTGGAGTGAAATGGAGCACAAATTGAGAGTTTCTGATGGATTTTCTTAGCTCAAAACTTGTCGCTTGGATTTAGTTTAACACAGAATTCTTATCTTTTACAGAAACTCTCCATTTGTGCTTTATTTTTTACTCCGAAAAATTCAAATGCGCTGTTGCAATTCTACTATGAGCTGAAATGGGATTTAAAAAAATAATTTGGTAAAATGGGACGTTGGCGTTTACATAGTTTTCAAACAGCTAATATACCAGTTTTTTTATGTCCACCGATGCACAGAAAATCAACTTTTTAATTTTTGTTTAAAACTCATAGGTATTATTTAAAAGTACACCTATCAGGTACTTAGAAATCAAACGTACGCATTACGCCAATCTAAACTGACAGAGTATCAAAGCAAGTTCTACCCTGTTTCTACCTGTGCGCTCTACAAGACTCGTTGATAAATTGCTTTCCAAAATACATAGTTTTTACAATTTTTTGTGTTACTGTTTTACTGAAAACATTATTTCAAACATTAATAATATGGCAAACTAATATATGTTTTTGTTTAAGAAACTTTACTCTGAAATACAATGTGTTCAAAAATGGCTGTTCATCAAGTTGCTTTTGGAATTCAAATTCAATGTGCCGCCTCGTCCATATGACGAGTAGTTTCTCTGTCAAATCTTTCAATTAGCCTTTTACTCACTTTTTTGCATTTTTCGCAAAGTTGTTTCAAATGTAGGGTTTGTCTTGATTTGTGTTTTATATTTCCGTGATTTTTGTTGTTGCGTATTCTTCGTTTTTGGATTCGCAGCCATTTTGCACCATTTTGACGGATCTGTTACTTTGACGGCATTCACAATTTAAATTAAGCGGCACGTTACGTTCAAATTTCATAGGTGACTTGATGAACAGCCATTTTTAAACACAATTGTCAATTTTATATTGTGATATTATTGTTTTGTTAAGTATACCAAAATTATTTTGTTGTGTATTTAAAAATGCAGATATAGGCAGGTGTTACAACTTTTACACTAAGTAAAATAATGTTTTTAATTTAATTTACTTTTAAATTCAAGTGCCTCTAACTACCCCATAAAATTTTATTTCATTTTTTAGAATCCGAAACCACAATATCTCAAGTTATTCAACAAGTAACAAGTGTTCAATATTGGTTCTGGTCAGATCGCCTATGTGTGGCAATTGTCACAAAAAACGTATGTCTCGAAAACATGACACATGACAGCTGTCAGTGCTCCGCGGCCAAAAATTCACACGTTCAACTAAGATTACGCTTGCAGAATAAATTCTTGAACGTCTGCATCATGATTTGCAATGTGATTTTTATCAAAAACTCCTAAATGCAAAAATAAGGCAGTTGATAGCAAACCATATGAACTTATCACGCAACCTACGTTCATGCTAGAAAGATAAAACCACAGCAAACCACGACCAGAACCAATATTGAACACATGTTATAATTACTAATTAGTATACAAAAAAAACATTAACTAAATTAATAAAAAGCTACAAAGTTGACGCAAACGAATTTCTCCATTTCAAGAATCTATAAGCTGTTTCAAAACTATAAAAACGCCAACGTCGCATTTTCTCTCTAAATTAGCTGTTATTAATTTTTCATGCACTTCAAAAAAATCATAGCTAATGTAATTTATACTTTCAATGAGAGATCAAATCATTAATAGCAATTTTACAATTTTATCAATCTTATTTAAAAAAATAATTCGGTAAAATGCGACGTTGGCGCGTTTTTATAGTTTTGAAACAAGCTAATACCAATTGAAAAAAAAATAGATTTTGAGTAGTCACTAGATTTCCATAAGACGGGAAAGTTCTTCTTTCAACTTTTGTTTATAAGTCCAAAACAAAAGATGATAGCGGTATGCCACGGTATGCGGTTTTGATCAAAATTCTTTTTCTTTTTTTCAAAAAACGAGTTCGAGAAAGTGATTCGTTTATTGTAAACCTTTTAGTTTTTCAGCATCCTGTAGTCCCGTACAGTAAAGTTTGGCAACATCCTATCGTTTGTGCTTTGGGTCTTTGCGTTTTTATACATGCTAGCAAAAATATAATAAAATTTTACTTTCATTCTTCTATATATGCATAAAAGTAAGTAGCTCTGCATATTATAAAAGCCCATTTACATAATATTGCAATTTACTTTATGAATATCATTTTTACTGTAGTTTCTCAGTGTCCTCTTCTTTCGTATAATTGCATTAAAATGTAAACAGCACTCCTTTTATAAACATTTTGCCACCAAATACAACTTGTAAATTTAGCCCAAACTGAAGTGTTATTCAAGCCGTTGGTTAATTAACGACGACCCGACAATCCCTGGCTTTTACGCAAAGACCACTTCAACTAACCCTGTCGCACTAGGAGCCAAAACTAATAAGAATCGAAAATTGCTTTCATTATTATTCCACAACGGTCTGCCTTCCGAATAATTTCAGGTGTCGGTGCTTTTCATAGAAAAACGTGAAACGAATACAATTAGAAAAAAATTATGAGAATGGCAACGTATTTAAAAACGGAATTATTGTAAAGAAAAACGCATTTGTGCCACCTAGCGACTGATTACCAACTTACAAAACAAGTATTTTGTAAGTTTTTCAGTTGAGCGCCACCTAGCTGTTAGTAGCACAGCAAAAACTCACTACGTTTACATGGCACAACCAATCGATACCAGTAAAATGAGAAATATCGACGTGTTCCACATGTTCAAATTAAACTTTTTGTTTTAAGCGCTATTAACCCGTATTGTAAATATGAGTATTGTTACTTGTAGAGAACAATTGACACGTTAATTAATACAATAAATTATTAATTATATGGAGATGCAGCTTCAACCCCAAATCAGAATAAACAGGAAGCAATAAATTTAAAAGTAAACAGCAGTATACATCATTTAGCTAAATTAACCAGTGCTTATGTTAAGAATTAACAGTTTGATTTGGCCTCCCATTTGTCTTCCAAAAGCGTCCTTTTTTATTACACGTGCTATAATTCTGAAGTAAAGTTATTTCAACCATTAATCTTTCGATAGTAAACACTGTCGACTTAAATTAACAGTAGTCGGTTAGTTTGGATTATAACTAAAACCCACGTAATTCGCGCGTCTTGTGCTTTATGTTTTCAATATTTAACTATTCCAACATCCACACAGCTCAAGTAAATCAGTAAGTATAAAACAATGACGTCGATAGATACTTATTAAGTAATAAGTAGGTAGAGTTATTTTAAGAAAGGTGACATCTATATTTTATTTTTAACAATCAGTCGTCATTTGCTAATCATATGGTTGCGGCAGGTCAGTTCAAACAGCCTTCGACCCACTTTCATGAGGTACATTCAACTTATTAATATAAATAAACCTGCCCGAGAGAGGTATCGGTCGATTCCTCTATGCGCCGATTTTTGATTAATAAATTATATTGTCGGGTAGATCGACCCACATCTAGGATTTCCAACGTGTTGGAAACCGTAACGACACCCCACGCGATATGTAAAAGTGAACGATACAATAAAAAGGTTTAAAACGTTTTATATTCGAGTTTAGTTACCTATCGGTAAAACTAGAAAACGCACTATTACGTCAGTGGAGCATTTGGTAGAAAATAAAATCGCAAAATATTGCCAAATTGTGGCAAATAATTGCCATTAAAACGTCGATGACTAAAACTGTTGGCAGCAATTATAATTTTATTAAGTTTTTATCAGTCAATAACAGTGACGTGACGTAACGCAGACACACATTTCCAATAAAAAATACTTGGAAAACGCAATGATTTAAGATTATTTGTACTATTTAATTTTTTTGCTATATCCCAAGTACCAACCTCTTGTTACAAAATATACGTTCAAAATGTTGCATAGCTCGTTTAACTATCCAGAAAACATGGAAATAAGATTAAATTGTTAAGCAGGAACAAGCCAAAGGAAATTAAACGTATTTTCTCTATGTATACCCACGCTTTGAAACACGTTGTATAAATAAGGATAATAGTTATTAGTCGCTTAGTTTCATCCAATTTCCAAGTCGATTTCACGCCTCAGGGGCCAAATATACATACAGTGAATTTAATAAAAAAATAGGTAATATTTTTTCAAACTTATTGCCTTCATTTTTCCAGAAAGTTTAAAGTTGAAGAAATTGAAATAGTTATAAAGTCATATTAGTTATTCAACCCCCACAAACGTTTCATCCTTGAATGAATTTATCTTCTCTAGCGTTAACAATAAAGTATGGAATTAAATTTTTTGTGCGTGGATGTGTGCTTTAGTGTAAATTTACGGTTCCTGTTGGACTTTTCAACACGACAGCTACTCCTGGAATTAGTTATGCAAGTTATACATCATTCCGTCCTCTATCTAATTAATAAAACTCAAAGTTTGTTTAACTTTAACAGAGTTTAGCTTCACTGGTGTATAAATAAGACAGTGAAACAATAAATAAAAGGATATAAAATTGTACAATTATTTCGTGATGACTCCTGAAACACCCAGATATTGATCCCGAGTTAGCCTAAATCTGTGTGATCCTGTTGGACACCTTTGTCTTTATCAAACAATCCCCTCCGACCTTTGTTACTCCTTCTAAAGCCTGGCATTTCACAACGTTGAAAAATAATGAGTCAACCACTTGGCATGTTTTTATAAAAAGCAAATCCTCTTATCGTTACGCTTAAAATCGTCATGCCCGTCAAATATGTGGAGCATTGCAGAAAACAAGCACAATTACTGTGTTCTAGATAAAATAATAACAAAATCCCAGATGTTGCGAAGCTTTTTATTGACTGCCGAAAGCTGTTACCACGACAATTCTGCCTCCAACTTTTTAAATATTCTCGGAGATTTCATCATGTTTTTTCACCGCAAAAGTCGCTTCGAACAAGAATTTCCATTTTATAAAGCCAAGCAGAGGAATCCATTAAAATTAGTTGATAAATTAATAAAACGCTTTTGGCATTTGTGAACAAAACTCATACATTCCAAATGAATAAACAAAAAGGGTGCAACCACTGCGTTTTGGGACATATTACGCTCGAATAATCGACGCTTGCCCTCATCATACCATCCCCAGTGGATGCAAGCAATTTTCCCGCCGAAATTTTTGGTGAAAAATTCTCTGTTAACGAAGTTTCCACCATTATTAATTTTTAAAACGATAAAAACGGCAAAGCTTAGAGGCCACAACCGTAAAAATGAATTACTCAACAGTGACCGTAACAATTCTTCATGACTTTCCGCAGTCATAAATCCAATTAAAAACAAATTACCTAATAAATCATAAAAGTACTTACGCGTAATACCTGAAGAAATGTCACTACGAACAAAGAATAAAAACATAAATATTCAACTATGCCACTTGTAATTAATTGATGTATCTGCTAATGTGCTTTGCGTGACACTTGAGGTTTATAATATAAATGTAGGCACTTTTTGTTGAAGAAAAATAATACGATTAATTTGGTGCATTTTGTGAAAGCTACAAAGTGTGAGGTTTTGTTCATTACAGCAAGGTGATGGCACTTTGGCTACGTCTTTTATTCATTGTTAAGTGATAAATTGATGGAAAGCTCAGGGTGGAATCAAGATCGGAGGGCGATTTTTCTGTTGCCATAAACAAGCGCTCTAGAATAAAATGTGTATATTTTGGTCCTTAATTATTATTAATTAAAGACCAAAAGCATTTTCGCGTTCTTAAAACTTAAATGAAACCACAATGTTTGTAGTTTATGCACAGACAAGACGGCTTAAATTGTATTTAATTGTTGTGGTGTTTTCAAGTCTTTAAGATAAGTGGTAATCTGTAAGCTGGTGTGGAAAAGCGAATAAAGCAGTTAAAAACTGGAGACGATCAAGGAAAATTAAACAAAAAGGCATTTCTAATTACTTTTCATTATTTTAGAAGCCTGGTAATTAATGAACAGATAGGAAAACTGATTTAAAACGAGTCTTCCAGCTCTAGAATTGCTAGATCGAATATTTAAATTTATTCGACGGGTTAAATTTTTTCTGATAGTTCTTTATCTTCTTCTGATTTCTTCCAACTCAACGAATCATAACAAAATGCATTATTTAAGCACATAATCCATAAAATAGGCTTACAAGAGAATGCCGCGAACACTGTTAGAATTATTTTCTAGGAATTAGTTTTAATCGAGGTTTTAATGATTTTCCCATGTTTTGTTAATAATTTAAATGTAAATTTCTCCCATTATTTATAATTCAGAGCCTTTCAATGTGTAGAGAAACAAACAAAATTTCGAATTTCAATGTGACATTTAACTTTGAACTTCAATTCTTAATTTCATATCAGTTTCCCAAGTATCGAATGCATCAAACATTACCTTTGAAAAGCTTTAAAAACATAGAAAGTGCAATGTTTATTAAATAGAATGCTTTTATGAAACAACTTTGTGTAAAACACTTTAAATCACACACATTTAACACAATATCCTTTCAAAATGTTTTATTGAATTTTAAACGTAAATGTGTTTATGTATTATTCAAAACATTGAAAAACAAAAAGCAAAGAGATCTGGAAGCAAACACAAGCGTTGTCAAATTGTCGCAGTTTGCGCTAACCAATTCATAAAAATAAAAAACCTTATTGCGATCCTTGGACAAAATTGTTCTCTTCAATACCAGAAAAGATTTTGTATTAGAAAACTTTTAAATGAACGCAAAGGATGTTTTACCGAATCACCTGGGGCTTGATAATGACTGACTTGACCTGACCTGACCTGATTATCTACTTGCTGTTTCAAAATTATAAAAAAAAGGGAACAGCGCACTAACAATTTTTTGAGGTCAAATAGGTCACATGTTTAAACCTTCTGTGTTTCGGGGTGAATCTGTGTTAAGTGAAAAAATTAGTGCCAAAAAAACTCACTAATTTAAAGAGAAAACTATCTGAAAATAAGTGACAGTTGTTTTTAATAGTTTTTAGATTTGAAACACTTGGTTATCCAAGTTAGGTCAGGTCAGGCCAGGCCATTTTCTGCAGACATTTCGGCTTGTTTCAAAGAAATGTCAATCGTCTTAGAATGTCTGAAATAACGTAATTTGACTTTAATTTTCGGAGGAGAAATATACCTACAGGGTGTCCCACTTGGTGCTCAGCCAAAATGGCGGCACATCTGGTTATACCAGTATCAATTTTATTATTTCAAATAATAAATAGAAACAGATTAGCTCATTTCCAAAGATAGAGTTGCTTTATTATTGAAATTGAAGCGATTTATTGAAACAAAACACAAAAATTATCCTACAGTGAACATTAGTAAAATTATCAAAGTACAATGAAAAATAGCTACTTCTCCTCTTTCCTTGACAAGCTGGCTGATCGGCGCCTCTTCATCTCCTGCTTCCTAACCTTCGACTCCTTCTTCCTCTGCGCCAGCAGCTTATGAAAAGCCTGCACTTGCATCTTCTTCTGCAAGCACCTCTGCTTCTTCAGTGCTAATCTTCTTCTTTGCCTTTGCAGACTCGTTGGTGTAACCAACCTCTGAATTTTCGGCGCCTTGAACCTCTGACGCTTTCCTTCCTTCTCCGGAAGCGGTCGCTTCACCACGTACTGCCTCACATCATCCTCCTTACTCAAGTTAAACAACTTACGGATATTCGAAGCCCTCTTCGGCCCCAACCTCCGTAACACCGTGACGTCAGTAAGCCCGGGGATATCTCGATCGCCCTTGCGCACCACCACCAAAGACAAAACGCTCAAATTCGCGTCCACGATGCAGCCTCTCACCTAGTGGTGGCCAAATTCTAATAAACAACTAATTTTGGGTGTTCCTTTTCTCACCGATTTCCTGCGACGTTGTCCGTCGCGACGGGGGCGGTAGCAGGAGCCTCCGGAGAGCAGGAGACGGACGCGAGTGGAAGTAAGGACGCCCTGTTTCATGGGAAAGCCTTGCTTGTCGTTGCCTCCGGATATCCGCAAGATGTAGCCTTTCCATTGCTCGCCTAAAGGACTTGCGTCGATTTCCTGGCCCATGCGTTTCTCGTAGAAGATGCGAAGTTTTGGTTCGTCGCAGATTTCGACGAGTTTCTGGCACCCAGTGGCGGGGTACGAAATGTTGAGTTTCATTGTTGGTATTTAGTGAAAATGTCACAGGAATAACACTTTAGAAATTCTCAACTGGTTAATTTAAAAGTTACTATGGCTTTGTTTGACTTAAGCCAATGCGATTTAACAATAACATAAATGAAATGCGACCTCTGGTGTACACTTGATACTTGAAGAGATATCTGAATCATTTTAAATAAGTCGTTTAATTTCTTAATTTCACTGTATTCAGCCCGATTTCTATGTCTCTATCAACTGTAAATAGCTCCTATAATCTAGAAATTCGATACTTTTGTTTAAATTATGAGTTTAACTTCTAAATTAGACAGTTTTGTTTAAATTGACCGCGCAATTAATTGGCCCTCTGTTGTCAAAACTTCTAATCTCCGGTGACAATTGGTGATCGGCGGTAAGTTAAAAAATACCAAGATTTATTTATTACTTTTTTGGAATCTGATGTTTATCTGTTTATTAAAAAATGAAACTAATGGGTGGTTTATAAAAAGTAAAGAAATAGTATATCCAATTTCAGTTCATAGTATCAGTTGTTCATTATTAAAAAAAAACTCGCAGCGTGCTCTGGGAATTTTACGGAAGTCGTAGAACAATTTTTATCATTGTATTGTTGGTTGCCTACTTAACTAGCTCACCAGAATCAAACCAGAATTCATAACCTAAGATTGATTAATAGTGTTCAAAGGCGATGTGTTATGTGTGTTGTACAACAAGGAAGACATTTCCAACAGTTGTTATAAATAATAAATAATTATTTTTATGAAAATCTGTTATCTTTTTAATTGTCAAAAAGTAAGGTTATGAGAGAACGAATTAATCACAGACACACAAAATAATTGTTTGTCAATTTCAAAGCACTCTAGAGTTTTTTTTTAAATGAACACTTGTTAGAATTTTGCAACAACGCATTTGAATTTTTTGGAGTGAAATGGAGCACAAATTGAAAGATTCTGGTGGGTTTTCTTAGCTCAAAACGTGGCGCTGGGATTTAGTTGAACACAGAATTCTTCTCTTTTACAGAAACTCTTAATTTGTGCTTTATTTTTCACTCCGAAAAATTCAATTGCGCTGTTGAAATTCTACTATGAACTGAAATGGGATATAAATCTGTTAAAAGTTAATGCGTGAATCACAGCTTAGGCTTGATTTATTTTCGTCAAATCGTCACTTGATTAGTTAAGTATTTGATGTTTGATTGCAATTCATTATAATGACGCTTGTGTAAACCCATCCTTACACTTGTATATCCAATTTTTCTGATAATGTTATCTATTTTGTTTGTCTTTAGCTGAAGTTTCATTAAACAACCAGAGAAAAAGCTGTAGAAATATTTAAGTCGTCTAGTTCCAAAACCGGCCATCTCCATCCAGCAATTTTTTTCAGGAGAAATAAAAAACATTTAATACAAATGCTGTTGAACAAATAAGTTTTAAATTACACTGATACAAAACTACCTAGACAGTAGAATTCGATGACCTATACTTTGGTTACAATGATTTGAATTTAAAGCCTCTGCAATTTTTTTTAAGTTTGGAGATGGCCGGTTTTGGAACAAACTAGGGCAGTTATGGAACAAAATGTTATTTAAAAAAAAATTTAAACCTCTATAGCTATAGGCGGTAAAAAAATGATTTTTAAAAGACTAGCTAGTGAAATAAAATAAAAAACTCAAACTACGTTTTCGGCGAAAAGAAATGTGGGTAAAATTATACTTCACTTTTAAGGCTTTTAAGACTTCAATATCTTTTCGATCTCATGGTAGATCACTAGCTATATCACCGGCTTGCAAACACATAAACTCCAAAAACTTGGGTGAAATTTACTACGCGGAGATAATTGATTTTGGAAAACACATCTAAGGAGATGGCCGTTTTTGGAACGAATTCGAATGTTCTGATTCTAAATATCAAGCGTTTTAGCTGTGTTCTAACCAGTTTTGGTTCAAACCTCTTGCACCCAATGTGTAAAAGTGTGTAACGAATATTTTTGTGGAATAAAAACCATTTCGTAAAATTGTGGAGATGGGATGGCCGGTTTTGGAACTAGACGACTCATTTGTTTTCCGCTTTTATTGTGTTCCCGCTTCATACTTTTTCCGTTCATATCTTTATCTTCTAGATCCTGGACTATACCTATACCTAATCACTATTTATCAATGACTTCCTAGAACTAGTACTTTAATTTTGTTCAAAACTTAAATTCGATGGACCTCTTTTAGAACACTTCTAGTTCAATCGATTTGGAAAAATTTGCTAGGTTTGTGTTTAGTGAACCTTTTTCATTATGTTCCACATATACCACAAATACTACCTATTGATATTAATAATTTAATTAATTGATTAATAATTAGATCTCTCATTGAAACTATAAATTAAATTAGCTATTAATTAAATTAATTAATTAATTAATTAATTACTTAAATGCATGAATAATTTATAACAATTAATTTTGAGAGAAAAGCGACGTTGGCGTTTTTATAGATTTGAAACAGCTAATATTAGAATAATAGTGATTCCACTGACCAGATCGGTAATCGGTAAAAAATTTCAAAATTAATTTACAATTACATTGTTCTGAATATTGTCAAGTTTATCTTGACAGTTTAGCTAAATTTCATTATGAACTATTATTATTTAAAAGATAAAAAACCAATGTTGATTCAATTAATGTTTTTAAAAATCAAAGGAAGTATCAAGTGGTAAGTGCAATTAGTATTCTTTGGTTGCATCTTACAACATGTCAGAAGTAACCCACTATTGATTCACACTGTATTTGATAAAAGAAAATATGTGGCACCCTACTACGACAATTTTTTTGGTCTAAGTAGTTCGGTAAATCCCGTACTGATCTCGAAACGCAAGTTTAATAATTGATTAAAAAAAAAACAATATTATTGAATTAAAAATAATTTTTTGAACATAGACTTTAACCAAAAATAAACCTTGAGCCCTTAAAAAAAGCATAACTCGAAAACTAAAGAAAAATTTCAAAAATTTTTTTTACATTTTTACGCACTTGATAATGTATACATGCTAAGTAAAACCTCCCTTAATGAACACCTCCGGAGAACGGACACCTCTTTACAAAGAACATTTTCGTAGGAACGTAACAAATGCATTGGAAAATAATGGAAAAAAACATCTCTACAACGGTCCCTCTGTCGTATAAGTCGTATAACGGACGCGGCCAAAAAAAAATCCCCAATTACAATAACGTTATATAAATTTACCTCTTACAACGAAAAGTTGTGGTAGTGGTAGTGCAAAGAATGAACATTTGTCAGAAATGGATGAAAAAGTAAATGCCGAAAATCCAGAATTAAATATCGATAAATGTATGCAAAAATTTTTGAAAAATGTGATGAAAAGACTGATGAAGACAGTAGCGATAAAGAGAAAACTTGCCTAATACTACAGTGAATTCATGCTGTCTAAATATTTTGAAGCTTTTTTTGTAAAAAATATTTTTGCTGATGTTTTAAATTTGAATATCTTATTTGGTAGGCAGTTTATTGAAGAATGCTTTCCTAGTCCTATAAATAAGGATTTTTTTCGAATTTTGTGATGTTCTGTTGAGTGATTAGCAAATACAGTATAGTACCTTCTGTGGTCACTTTGTCACATTCCTATGTCACTGTTACACCCATTTGTTCATTAAAAAAACATTTTTGTATATTAAAATTGCCCACCTTTGTGAACACCTCTCCACAACGGACAAGTAAAGAGTCTCCATCGGTATCCGTTGTTGAGAGGTTTTACTGTAATTGTTTTGTAATGTATGACATGGTTTGACAATAAAAGATTGGTTCCATACTTTTGCCGGACCCTGTATGTAATTATAGTAGAATGGAATGTCTATCTGCCAATCGAATAATTGGTGCACTTAGCGAGTTTAGTGATTCTAAAGCCTTTCTACAAGTAAAAAAATACTCATTGTTATACCAGGTGATTCAATAAGATTAGGACGACAAATTTTACAAACGTAAAATTCAAATGTGTCACATTTTATTTGTGTAAGCTTAAGTGAATCATTTGATGACGTAACTAAATCAATTAAAAGTCGGACAATATCCTGTATAACAAGAAGCAATCTGTTTGTGTCTAGTACAACATGGTAGATATTTTCTCAAATACCAAAGCTAATAAAAATTTCTGATATTTGAAACCTACTCGTCCATCTTTGCATCGATAACTTTAAATTTTGAACGATTCAGAGCCAGCTGACCTCATTCCTTATTCGTTTCCTTGATTGCATTTAAAAATTGAAAATAACGGGCGATTATCGTCTCTCGTACGTTTGGCTGGCGATCCGAATTTATTATCGCGCCTCAGTATGTAAATATGAAGCAAAGCAACTTATCAGCGGCTATTATAAAAATCATTTCAAAATAAAAAGTTTATTTTAAAGTTACGACGTCCGATAACGCCTTGGATAATTAATAATAATAGCAGCGTGAATTTTTATGCATATTTACCTCTGCGAGTTGCACAATATTATCAAGAGGATATGCAAATAGACCAAGTGTGACAGAAATATTGTATCAACAACTTTCTCTCCTTCTGACAGCGCCGAAGCAAATGTCAGTAGCAGCGAAAAATTTATCGCGGTATTGAAGATAAGAATTTCATAAACAAAAAGTGGGAATCCTACTGACTTCAAATTCCTATAAATCCTCAAAGAAAACACTTCTGTTGGTGTAGTCAGAGGGAAAGTACAGAATGGTGCGTGTTGTGTTAGCTTTCTGCGTCATCATTGCCAGCGCTCTGGCGATAGGTAAGGTACAATTATTTTCAACGGAACAAAATTAATAAACATCGTAATTGAAAAAATCGCTTTGAAGTTTCGTAATGTAAATTTAATTTTTGCAGAATCAAATTTTTACAGAGAGGAGGCTTGCGCAAAAGTGGGAGGATATTGTGTCCTGCAATCTGAATGTCCACATACAGTAAGCGAGGACCAAAAAGGCCTTTGTGCAGGCCAGAAAAAGGACGGTGCTGTTTGCTGCCCAAACTGTAATTTTTACTCTTGTTTTGGACTTTTGGTTAAAGTTTTTTTTTAGTTCCAGAGCAAGACGTCAACTGCCACCAACTCCATCACGGTTGTTCCGAACGGTGCCCCAAAAATCTAAGTCTAGGGCGTAAAGGGTGCACTGATGGCAAAACTTGTTGTGTTTTAGTTGTATAAATGTAAGAAATAAAGATTTTATTGGTTTATGATATTGGATATAGCGTTTGTGGAGTGGTTTCCCCTATAATCATACTAAAGATGAATAAACAACTAGTTGCTTGAGTGCATGCTTATCTAGAGGTGTATCTTGCTTGCGTGATATTCATGAGTTTTCTTAATTTAAATGTTGGTTACTATTTTTAGACCGGCAGCTACGGAAATAAATAAATCGTCTTTGGGAATTCTAAACGAACGCTACGCACGGTTGGAAGGTGGTATTTTTTTCCTGAAAATTTTATATGTGGATGAGTCGCAAAGACATTTTCCGAATTTATTTAGATGTAATCTGCTAAAAGATAAAAAGTTAATGACCTATTTTAATTATTTCTTCATTTTCAATGTTTTAAAAAAGGTAATATGCTAATAAAATTCCAATACGTCCACAAAAAATGTATATAAATTAATTCAAGGTGTATTGCATGTAGAAGATAACATCGAATTATCAGCACCCTTACAGCATTCAAAACTTTCTTTAGCACGTATTAGCAAGTTAAACAACCCCAAACAAAGGTATTTTTAAACATAGATTAATGCAGTGTAATATTTAAATAACAAATTACTTGGTAAAATTTAAATGATAAAATTGGAGATAAAGCTGAATCAGACATAGTGTCTTGTATTCCAAATTATTGTTTGGATTATTTATTTTAGATAATTTAAATTAATTGTTTAAAAAAAAATTGTTATATTCATAGTACAGGATCCGAACTAAGGTTATCCTGGACCGATAAGCTTACCGGATGAAACTTACTTTTTATCAAATATAATATCCAAAGGAATGTATCGCGAATGGGTTGCCTAAAGAAATATGGTCAAGACTATGATTAAGGGGGCTAAAAAGAGTCGAATATTAGCCATTTTCCGCAGTGTTTTACAACTGTTGTAAATAACATTTTTGAAACTGATTTACAGGATACATTCTTCTACTCGGGCTGTAGGGGAGAAAGTCTTTTAAAATGCGACAACCGCTTAATTTAATTCAGAAAATAATTTTGAAAACTGAAAAAAAATCTTAAAAAAAATCTAGTTCTCTTTGAAAATTATTTCTCATCAACAATAAGTGTTACTATGAAAATAAAATACTTTTGGCCATGTAGAGGACTCTTGGGAATAAAGAAGATTCTTATTGTTGATGGGAAAAATTTTTCAAAGAATACTAGATTTTTATTAATGTTTTTTTCAGTTTTCAAAATTATTTTCTGAATTAAAAAAGCGGTTGCCGCATTTTAAAAGACTTTCTCCCCTACAGCCCGAGTAGTAGAAGCTATCCTGTAAATCAGTTTCAAAAATGTTACTTACAACAGCTGTAAAACACTGCGGAAAATGGCTAAAATTCGACTCTTTTTAGCCCCCTTAATCTAATACCCACTCACTCCAGCAAAAATACGGTGTACGCGATTATATTGTCCACCCTGTACACATATTTTTAAATTTTTTCATTGTGGACCATTTGACTGTTTTGCGCATTTAAAGCAAATTCCAATTTATCTCGGTCGGTTATTTGATGGTATTTATCAAGGTATTTATTAATTTTGAACGCGGCAAAATACATAGCTTTATTAAAAATTAAAGCAGAGATTTACATGTTTACTGGAAAAAACGCTGCATTGTAAATTTGTAGTTGTCGATTTATTTCGTATGACATTTCCAATATACTGCGTCAAAATGCAAAGCCATTACGCATAATTTCTATTTGATTATTGTGAATACAAATTCATTGGTGTACAAAGTCGTATCAAAAATTAAAAAATCTATACCTATAGCAAAGCGGAAGCAGTTTTACGAGAAGGCCTTGCCCAGTGGGTAGGTCAAGGTATCCCTTGAGATAAAATCCTCTAGAGGCATCTGATTCGTTTCCAGTATAAAAAAATCATTAATTCTATACCCAAAAGTTTACCCACTTTAAAACATACAGGGTGCTCAAAAACTGGCGCACCAACTCAGTGGTACGTTGTTAAGAAGCATGTGTAGATTACGGGAAAATCTTGAAGAAATTCCAAAAGTCATATTTTAAGAAATCTGGGGCTACAAACTTATTTTGTTAACTTCTCCAGTTTTCATTATTTTTTAATGTTTTTATGTTGCACACTAAGTAATCGTTCCCTAACAAAACGATAAATAATTATTTTTAAATTTACTATCAGACTTTAGCAGTTTTTTTAATTAAAAAAAATTAAAATTCATCAAAAAAATCACAAAATGTAGATGTGCCAACACTGGGAATTATTTCCTAGGAAACTGTTTAAAAATTAATTTTTATTTTTATTGTTGATCAAATTCTATTGCGATGACGACTGTTAGACAACGTTGCCACATATCGTTTATTTAAAAACTGTTATATCAATAATTTTAATAAAAAGAATTTTTTTACTATTTTTACCTTTATATGTAAGCAATATTCTACCACATACCATTGAGTTGGTGCGCGGGATTTTGAGCACCCGGTATTACTGCCATCTCTTGGACGCATTTTCAGACAGAATAAATTCATGGCAGTATTCAAAGAGGTTTTGTTTTTCAATTGTGAAAAATGCGACATTTCGACTCACTCCTGCAAGATTCAAATTACCGGAATCTGAATGAAGTCCATCACTGATTATTTATTACCGGAACCTTATCTATTCCAAGTTTTACTAACTCCGATCTAACCGGGTACAAACCACGATAAATTAGGCAAAGGTAAAGTTCTTCAGTAGAACTGGGCGGAATTAATTACAAGGGACACAATCTTGGGTCTTAGATGTGACCGGAATGGGCATAAAACAGTAATAGCCAATTGTTAATTATACCCGAAGTAATTAGTGTATTGTACTTATTATTTACAAGACTATTTCATTCAAATAAGTTTAGTTAACATTATTTGTTCAAGTTCTAGATTTGTTCAAACTGGACACAGAAAAACAAACTTTTATCTTGTTTGTGGTCAACATAAAAAGTTATGGCCTCGTAATAGCTAAAGTTTATGGACCGAAAAACTTAACACATCTTTTTATTATCATCTGTGGCCACTCTAGGTAAAGAGGTCAACGCGATACAACAACAATTTACCACCACTTTAGAAATCTGTATCACTTCCTTCTATTTGTTTATAATTTAAAAATAATAAAAAAATAAAATGCTTGAAGTTTCTTTCTTTTTATTAATTATTGTTTTTTATCCATTTGGTGAAAATCAATCCATCGCTCTATTATTCTAATAGTGTTTAAATCACTGGTTGAGATATAACATTCGTCTAGTTTCTTTGTACTTGCAATACAGTTTTAATGTAATTTGCTTAATGACAATATCCATAAATTTCTTTTGCCTTGGAGTAATTAATAAAGCTTTGTGCGATAATACCCTCCGACAGTGTAAAAAAGCTTTGAATGATTAAAACCTCCATTGAGACCTCTTCTACATAGGAAAATGATTTAGTCTAAGTGTAAAACTTGTAGGAATAGTATCAGAATTGTTAGCGCAATTGCATTTGGTTTTGCGTTCCAATTTATTGTTCTCTGCGGTACGCTAACGAAGATAAACCCTTACAAATGATTCCAAATGCACATATTGTTTGTGCATTTTACCATACAATCATAAAGGGATAAATCAATATGGAAAATGAATATTGGTGTAAAACTTTAGTCATGAAATTGACATTAACATACTCCGGAGAAATAATTTGATGCAAATGCAATTGGAACTTGATGCACAAAATAATACGACTGAAACTAATTAGGCTAGCCATTATGAAGCGGTCCAATTTTTCATCGATCCACCTTCCAACACATGCCCAGACTATTACGCACATTCTCACCACACAATTGAACCAGACACCCAAATAAATTCACTGTCGATACCTCTGACCCATTATATGGGTTACAAACAGTGTCGGACGGACGCTTTTTATGTTGAATATCCGCAAGTTTTGAAGTAGCCTTTTGTCGTGACTTGTGTGGGTTCATTGTCAAGGGAAAAAATCATCATAAAAGTATGCTCAAACTGGTGGAAGAGATCGATAGAATTTCCTATCTTTGGCACAATCTAACCGTATTTGAAAGCGCTTTCATACGCTGTGTTACTTTCGTGAGAATATTAGCTATCGGACACAGCTGAATGCTCTCGATTGTTTTATTAAATACCTCAGCGGGATTTTCAATAATTCACGTTTATTGTTCCTCAGCAAGATTAGGAGTTTGGAAGGGTCTTTAGGAGCTGCTTAAATGACTACTATTTTCCACCATAATTATCGTAACTTGTGCCAAGTCTATCAAAAAACTTAAACAACGTTTTACCACTATTATACGAGTCAGTGAACCCCCGTGTTTGTTTCTTTTTCAGTACAAGAACTCTATAGTTTTCTTGTCCAATCCGCTTATTACGGAGATAACAAGTTTGTCAATACTTGAGAAAAATAGAAAAAAAATTAAACGTTGGGGATTGAGTTGGGTTGTTTTCTCCACAAGAGAGTCTTCTCGATAAATCATCGAAATTTCGTCTGGCTTCGAACATCATCATTTATCTCAAAAATCTGCCTGAAACACGTATTAGGAAATATTCTTGTATATAAGAACGATTTATGATCATTTAGCAAAACGTACAACCTAATACGTGATTTCGAAACGAGGAAAACTTTTCATCGTATTTTGTGCGTGAAGTAAAATTCAATTTACGCGATTAAGGTGTAGAAGTTTTAGTTATTTACTGAAAATTTTTTCACTGAGTTGGTATTAATTTATTTAAATTTATCTATAAAGCATAGATAAAAATAAAATATACTTTTAGCAAACTGCAAGTGGTATTTTTTTATAAAGTTGAGTAAGATAAAAACTCATGAGTTTTTGAATGCTGCTAAATGCGCAACAAGAAGCAAGTTTTTTTGCTTTTGAGACTGTTTCACTCCCAGTGGAAGCGCTGATGGACTGATTAAACATTTCACTTCCCCAGAAAGCTGATAAGAGATTGTCTTGTAGTATTTATAAGATGTGTAGGAAACTCTCCGATGCCGCTATCGGTATCGCTATCGCTATCTCATGAATGTTCCCAGGCGTTCACTCAATCGTAATTTTACCATTTTACCACTACAAATTATTTCTGGACGTGTCATGAAAATAAATGTGATCCAACACTAGTCGTGTCAGTGGCACAATGGCAAACATTTTTGCCAAGTTTTGGATATCCTTTTCTCAAGCAACCAGGATCATTCAAATGCATTTAATAGAGTTCTGCTTGTCACACCGATGCCACCGAATAATAGAACAGCATCGATTTGTATAGACATCTTTAGTGTTCACTGACCTACATACGCCCCCAGCTACCGACACTAAGCACACACACCGGGTTGGGTTTTTATGTTCGAAATTTCGGATTATATCCATTTCTGCTACCGGCAAAGTAATGACGATAAGCTGACGTTGTGGAAATTAAAAGATTTGGATTTTCTCTTTGACGTTCTGGTGACATGGGTGATTTCACTAGTCCTCAGGTGATATTTAGATTAGCCTTGGGCTTCCGACACCTGCCAGAATGTCAATCTTTTGGATTATTTACGAAAGAAAGCTTTATACAAAGATAAAGGAAAAAGTCCCACTATGTTCATTTTTTCCTTTCGCTTCAGACGGAGTGGAAAGTATTTGATGTATGAATGAACATGTTTGCGACCCCTACGATGTTGATATTTTCTCTCAAAAACAGTTTTTCTAAATTGACAAAATGTTTCACGACCCTCGACTTCCTGTAAACGATCCCATTTTGGTGCAAGATTAGAAAAGAAAAAACTGAAGCTGAAATTCCATTGATGTAATAAGTTTTTGTTCAGTTTTATTGTAATCAATATGGTGGTGCATCCCCTTTAAAAGAGTGTTTTCCGCTTACGCTTAATTCGTTTATTTCATCCGGAGTGGCTTTCTCTACACACAACTAGATTTAAACAATACCGAACTTTTCCGACCGTCGCGTGTTGCTAAACGATTTTTCATCCACAAAACGTGTACACAATTTATTTTCATTCAAGCACCGAATTGAGAAATGGAGAAAGTAAGCGCAAATGATCGATTTCAGACTTGTCCCAGAACCGTCTTGGGATTCCTCCCAAATTATTTTGCAACCATTTGCAAAGTGATTATTGATAAAGCGTACAGATAATTCGATTTGTATTTGATTGGAAGCGAGAAGGCTGCCAAGGCTAGGTGCAAGAGTATGAAATATAAATTACTTCTGTTCCCGTCATACATGAAAGTTTGAAGCAAAATATTATCAAGTAGAGTGGTAACTATATTTATTCCAGCACGATTATTGGCTGTAGATGCGACCTGAAAACTCTGGCACTTGGGTGATGGCATTACCACCATACGCATATTTATTTATTTTATTGTAAAAATAATGACGAGTTGTTTTGTTTACATAAAAATATGACGTGTAATACGTGTTGAAATCACCCTCCGAGCTTGAAAAATTGGGACATCACACACTTTATAAAACAAAAAATTCAGGTTAAACGACAATACTAATCACAGCACAAATCACATCGAGTGTTAGATAACATCTGCCAACTTCCTTCCAGAAAGCGAGCATCTGCACTTAACATTATCACGTTTAGAGGTCGGGGTCCTGAAGTACTTCATCGATATCATTCTCCACTGAAACGAATGGAATTTCATAAATCTCGAAATAATACGAAACGTTCTAATATTTCCATTCTTGCGGTTTTCATTTAAAGAATCGTTTCATATGCGGAGAATTTAAGATATGCGAGATTCATTTCAAACATCGCAACTTTACGTTAAAAAACGGTTTCGAAATGACATTTTATCGATTCGGTTCACCTAAACACGTGACTCACTTTCATCAAGAATTAAAGGTGTTGTTAATAATTTTCTGGAAGGGTCGAAAATACGAGACTTGGAAACTCAATATATCGTTATCAAACGACATCTTATCCACAATTTACAAGAATCTGAGATAAAGTTTCTATTGTCACTATTGTACCACGTAACTGCTTCATAAATTGGATACGTTTATGAGACCAATTAATTCTTGAAATGTGCTAATTTTCTTCTAAGTTGCGAAAATTTGCGATTATATCAGTACCTGTAATGGCTGGACGCGTTCCGGATAATCAATTAACATAATCTCCGAGCTCCGTAATTGTTAGCGAAGTTTGCTTCTTAAAGTTCTCTCCTTTGAAGATTTGTAATTGTGGGAAGCAATAATTCACATTCCCTCATGTACTGTTTCATGTACAGGTTCCTACATCTACATATGAGTGAAATTTGCAAACAAAGTGTTACTATTAGACAACAAAGTATTTATAGCGCATAAACTATATTCATGTTATGTAAATAAAGCAAAAAACCGCAATTTTTTTAGCCAAATTTTCGAATCATAAATTATACTTTATTACTATTACGAGTAAAGTTAAAAACACATTTAAGATAAAACATTAAAAGATTTTCTTCCATGACCCTCTTCAAAAATCGAGGGCCTACTAAATTTCTTGATGAAATTAATCAATTTTTTCCTCGTAATCACTCTCTTATGACATCCACTTGAAAGAACTGTTCAAATAAGAGACAAGTCTTTTCATATTTTCTCAACAAGTTCAAATTCTATTCGAGAGTCAAAGTAAACATTCTTTGTTGCGTAAATTACAACATTCCTTAGGCAAATCACGTTCCTATACTATAATATTGATATTTTTGACTGGATAATACGCTAACCTATCTTAAAATCAACTGACCTTATTTTTTATAAATCTATACAAATGCTAATTAATTTCACTTGTACCGATTTATATAATACGTATTATCAAAAATTGTATTTATTAGCGTCATTTAAATGCAGTTAGTGCTTTACATTTTGTGTCACGATTTGCGTGGGTAGAAGCTAACTAGACATGTGTTGCTCACACCTGATCCAACTGCACAGTTTACCAATAAATTAAACTTCTACTAGTTGTTCCGTTCACATAAAATGGCAATAAACGCAAATCTGGTAAATGCATCAACTAATAAAAGTCATAAACAATTAGATCAATTGTTGTCAACAATCATTTCCGAAAATAAAATAAAAATATGTTGTGATAAAAATGGTGGAGGCGCCGGGATAAAAGCTGGTGCTACAAACTGTACTAATAAATTATTATCATCTTAAAGTTAATGTTTATACATTGTGGTAGTATATTATTTACTAAATTATATAACCAGAATGTCCCACCTAAAACGTTTTAAATGATTTATTACTCGTTCGAAACAAACATGCAACTAACAAGAAAATGAACGTCCGCAAGTGTTTCATTTAGCGCAAGCTAACTAAAGTAAATATCGTTCTGGTTTGTAAAAAAACTGGGGAATAGGGTTCTATTGTTATAAGATAACACGTGGCAAAATTGGCATCCTTCTTTGAAAGTTTCTGAGAAATAATAAATTGTTGGCGTTTACGTTTGATGTCCATTTGTCGTAAATAAGTTTCCTTAAACTAGCGAGTGATATTTTTCAGCAAATTCTGCAAATATTTTTAGCATAAAGTTTCTTTCTAGCTCTTACGGAAAGTAAACATTTTTATATTTTTGTATTAGATTTATCTACGTAAAAAGAGACTTTTATTTTTAGATTACGAACAATTTCAGTTTTAACCTCCGATTGAAAATGATTGAAAGAGTCACCAATTTACTTTTTTTCTTAAATTAGCATGCTAACAATAACTTGAACAAGATTTTATCGAATATATTTAGTTATAATTTAATTATGTGTATTATAAAAAATGTCACAGAATATTCCGTGTAAACTTGACTCGTTAAGAGCACGTAATGTTTCAATCCGTGTTTACAATGAACTCCATTGTAACAATTAATAGGAACAACCTCAGCCTTAATTGATTTAATT
Organism: Tribolium freemani; assembly: GCA_939628115.1. Classification (NCBI taxonomy): domain Eukaryota; kingdom Metazoa; phylum Arthropoda; class Insecta; order Coleoptera; family Tenebrionidae; genus Tribolium; species Tribolium freemani. Next base: position 7,075,855 of record OW626785.1, on the reverse strand, counting down.
ACGCGGAGATTTAGTTCGTGTTAGCATATACGCGGTTATCAATTATTGGATCAAAAAATGAAATATCGCGAGTCGAAATTTATTTTAAGTAATTATTTACATTTTAAATGTCAAACGCTTCATACATTAAATTATAAAACAACATAACATGTTTCTGACGGTGTGCTCAAATATTGATCATAGTAAATCATGACGTAATCCACAATTTAATATTTCACTAAGTGCATGAAATTAAGTTAATTGAAATGAAATTAAGTGTGACGTATCTAAAATTAAAATCGATCTTTTCTGTTGCTAAATAAAAGAGGAAACTGTCTTTTAAACCCATTTGACGTATCTACACAAAATACTTACAGGAAAGTATAAATCAAGCCCTAGGAAAGAGCTCGTGTTCCTTTGACAAGTAACTAAGTGCAAGATCAATGTATAAAATGCATTAAATGTTGGAATGAAAGAAATACAACTCTTAATTAAAACAAATCCAAAGTGCAAGCTTTAGTGTTTGTATTAAACAACACATTAAAAATGGTGGATGCGCCGGGTTAAAATGTTACCATTTTATTAATCACACATTATTACTAAAATAACATGTGTAAATAGTTGTGACTTACAAAAATAGACAAACTTTTGGTGGTTTTCTATTTTTTTGCCTCTTATTTACTTCACTTTTTGTGTCTACAAACTCTGTTACTTTTATTGATTTAAAAAATACTTTGCTCAACAAGTTTAATTGTACACACGTTGTAATTGCGGAAAGCATCTTGCATCCACTAAAACCAATAGTGAAACTGCATCTCTTTCAGAAATAAATCTCTCGTTAAAGCGTGAAGATTTAAAACTGCTGTTAAAGCATTTCCCCAAAGACAAATACTCCAATTTTTCCACTAATCGCTCGCACAACTGTCCTGAGCAAACACTCGATTCCTCCTTAGAATTGATGTAACGTTATTATGACCGTGTTAGCGTCATATTTTATCACGAATTTTAAATGATATGTGCGGTGAAATTCAGCTGTTTGTTTCATCGATCCGTTCCGCAAACACTTGTCCTTCTGGACGAAAACTAATTTACGGGGATCTAAAAGAAACTCGTACTACATCACAAAATAATAAAATCACGTTCCGGCGATCTTTTCATTATTGTCCATTAAGTGAACAATATATTGACGCAATTTCGACAAATGACCAGACACATGTTATTGCTCAGAAAATAGAATATAAACACACCAGTTCTATTTTTATCTAAAATTAAGTTAAGAATAATAACTATCTCGCTACGTCATTCTAAAAATAAAAAAACTCAATGTTTTCATCGGGGTAATGGAACCCTGATGGACAGATTGTATGAGTCAATTTAGAGTGTTATTTTTAGTCAACGAAAATTTATTATTTCAACTGACCTAACCCTAGCCAACCCTTGCTGACGCACAACTGTCACCAGGACTTTGACCCTTTAGAGAGAAAATTTAACTTTATGTTTACTTTGAAGTAGTCAAAATTTCATTATCGATCGTGAACTTACTCTCTCCCATACACCGCATATAAATTTTTATCCGTTTTCCCTCATCGAGCCACTTATTGGATTTGATGTTAGAGGCAACCAGATATTTATGCAAATTAAGTTGGGTTTTTATCGCAGCCAAAACTTTTCTCGCACTGCTGTTTCATTGCCAACAAAGGAAGCTGATAATATTTTAATTTCAGGGTGCGGAGTTCTCTTGAGAATCGGATAAATGTAGAGAAACTTAAGCTTATTAAAGCTGTAAAAGATCATTGGAACATCTTAAATTTAACTTTTGCTCCTACGTTAATTTTTCCGTCAATCTCGCAGATAGTTAAACTATTTAAAAGATGAGCGTTTGAATGTATGATTAATACATTTTTCCCCGAGAGCAAAATATCTTGCAAGCTAATACAGATGCATTTTATAGCCGATTGGAAAAACGGTTATCTAGATTGTTCGGGAAATGGAGTTGTAAGTTGATCCTTTCATAAAATGCAAAAGAGCGGTTCCAGAAAGTGTTATTATAACATAACCACCTTAAAGAATATCACGTGGTAATATGAGAGTTTTAGGCGATTTAAAAATGTGGGCATAATTTATACTTTCAGACGAATAATAAATTAATAACGCGAAAACCCCCCACAAAATATGATTAAGAAATTCATAATTTTGCATTTTTTCTAATATCGTGCGGTGTAAATGAAGCTACATATCACGCTAAAACTGAAATGGCCTGTAACCTGGAATTACAATTAACCGCCACGTGGTATAGCAAGTGGGTCAGCCTGAAATCGTATTAATTAAAGGGTCATTACCGCCACAATACATAGAAAATTTACTTCAATTCACTGTCTAATTATGCACATGCTGAAAAAGTGGTTTCCACAAAATCCATCGTTTGATTTGTTTGCTTATAAAATCGGAAAGATGGATGGAAATTGTGTACCTAATATCTCAAATGATTGCTGCGTCAACATCATTCCACCTAAATAAATTAGCTCGAGATCTTTGTTGTGCTCCCGATTCATTTTAATTAAATAATTTTCGAGGCGCGATAATTTCTTGTTTAAATTGGAAAATATTTGTGTTAAGGGTGTTTCCGTAGCATCAATTAAAAATAAATTCATTAATTTTGTAAGGTGTTGTGGTTGGCATAAAAAAGTGGTAGGCTCAAGCCCCTTTATACATTTTTCAGAATTGTAAACTCTCGGGGCGCAAATTGGAGGTAATCATTTTAACTCCGGCTTTGTTTATAAGGCACCTTATCATTATTCGAGTGCTCATTATAAGCGGTACAATGAAGGGACTTCCTCTAAAATTATAATTTATGATTCATAAGCTTTATATCCGGTTACCAACTGGCATTTATGAGGAAACTTTTCGCAAATCTAACAGATTACACTCACCGCCATAATCGATATTAATTAGGAAGTTATCAGCGAAATTATTTCAGAGCATTAATTAAGTAAATTGTGTCGATATGAAACATTCTGACCTAAATACTGAAAGGTAGGTCCGGCAACGGGCCTACGCTGTGTTTAATATTTCACAAGACAATTATTTTCTATTTTCGGAATAAAATACTGTTGCAACAATGCCAGACATTCGATCGTTGAAGTTTACCGACTTTTTTAAACAATAATCCGCAAGTGTTGTCTAGTGTAAACTACTAAACCCTTGTTTAACGTTTATCACCTCTGAAAGCACACTCCAAAAGCTCAAGCCGACCTCAAGCCAAAATCGCACAGACAACTAAGGCTTTCGTCTGCAAAAGCTCATTTCACTCTCCCAGATTGTAAATAAGTTGCATGCAGGAGTCAGACTCGATTGATTCCACTGTTTACGGTTGTGGCATTATTTATTAATCCCCCAAAGTACATACAGCAAGGACAACCACTCATTACCTTTTCATTTCGAGGTGTCATAAGTGTGTTGCTTAGTGCACAATTATTAGAAATTTGCACGATTTTGGCCAAGTTTTATTCGATGACGTGCGATCAACTCCCACTCACTTATTAATTCTCTCAAGATTTTCGTTTTCTTAATTGAATCTTAAACCAGCTTTGAACGCAATTAGCGAACAGTTTAGGCGCACACTTGCGATTACACGTTTAGTAATTATTGTTAGAACCTCAGATAATACTTAAAGTGTTGTCGCAGAATGTGGTTTATGTTGATTGTTGAAAGCAAGAAATGAATTTTTCATTTCTGTGTGCGACCTGAAAGGAAAAGCGACCATAACTGATATTTGCTTTTATTTCGAAATAAAACATATTATGGCTCGAATAACCATGTGCAATAAAGTTTAAAAAACTAGTAACGGGTGAATGTTGAATGGCTAATTTTAATTTTAGCCAAACACACGTTTTCGTCCCACTGCATTTTGCTTTGTTTGAAAATAATCTCGTTTATTTACTTAAAACCTACTCATATGTACGCATCGTGCATGCTTATGTTGTTGTTTTCTTAAAGGATGTAAAGATAAATGCTCCTTTCAAAACACTGAAGCACTTGTAGGCGTTGGTAAATTAAATGCAAATCTTGAGAAAACCAAAATTGTGCCTTTTAATTAAAAAATAGATAAAAAACTGTGGGATATTTTGAGGCTTAGCTTATGCCTAATTCCATAATTTTACTTTTGAGGTTGTAAGAAGAAGTAAAAGCATTAGCGCTTAGCTGAATTTTTATATAAAAAAACAGAAACCGCTTAAACCTTCTTCAAGAAGTTCAAATCATTTAAGTATTTCATGATTATGAAACGAGACATCATCCTCGAAGTTATGCACTGTATGAATTCCCAATTTTGAAGTAAGTTAATAATAATACTTCATTTTATAGATTTGAAAAATATTGATCTTTGTGATCATTTATCTGATCTGAAAAATGATAAATACCTTCTTGTCCGTAGGTCTTAAAAATCACTTGGTTATTTTAAACAAGAATTTTGAAGTTTTAAGTGCATCCAGATTTAGTGTTTAGTTTATGTTGATCAGTTTTACAAGTTTTAGTGCAACAGTTCTCAAACTGTTGAGTTCATTATATTATAACAAAAATTGCCACGACGATAAACATAAGAAAAATTGTTATTGCCTTTTATAGAAAGTACATTAGAAGTTAGTTACGTGGAAGCTTCGTAAATTATCCTTTGGATGATTTTATTGGCATGAGGGTGGGAATAGTCTTAAGTTCAATATTTTTCATTCGAACATTCGTTCAACTCCAATTTTATGGTTTGTATCTCTAGTAGGACCTACATTATTCTTGATTTTCATAAACGACATGTTTAAATATATTTCTAATCCTAGTTGTACCATAGTATCGCATGCTGACGATTCAAATTTTCTAATTACTAGCAATACAGGGTGAGTCAATAGTGAGTTATTTCTGATTTTTTTAAATATGCAACCAATAATACTGATTCCAGCTGACCAGATCGGTAATCGTTAAAAAAATTAAAATTAATCCACGATTACATTGTTTTGGGTATTGTCAAGTTTGTATTGATAGTTTTGCTAAAATTTCAATATGGACTATTATTATTTAAAAGCTAAAAAACCAGTGTTATTCAATTAATGTTTTAAAAAATCAAACGAAGTATCCAGTGATAAGTGCAATTAGCATTTTTGGTTGCATCTTAGGACATGTCAGAAGTAACCCACTATTGACTTACCCTGTAGTATGCAAGAGGCAATTACAGTTCTTACGGAGGTATATTATAAAATAAATGTCTGGGTCGAGGGTAATAAATTAGTTATTAACCATCAAAAATCAAAATGTATAATATTTAGCTCTAAATTAAAAAATGTAAGCAATGATCTGGTTTTGGATGATTCCATGATTCTTCCCTGTGTAAACGTTGTGACCATGTTAGGGCTAACTATTGCCTCATAATATGTTGCGCCATGGTATACTACACTGGGGTAATTCTTCAAGTGTCCATAAAGTATTTCGATTACAAAAGAGGGCTGTCCGAATTATTGCTCAATTAAAAAAGACAGATTCCTTTAGAGAGGCATTTAAAACACTCAATATTTTAACCTTATACAGTATTTACATATATATATACACCGTTCACGATTGTTTCAAATTCGGGACATCTATGAAAATCTGACATTTTATTTGGCACTACTGTGAGTTGTCATAAAAATTCTATTTTAGGTTATAATTGATGACAACCAAGCATTGTTGTCAGTTTGCTTCATTTTTTAAGTAAATAATTGAATACTTTAGTTATTGTATTTCACTCATTATTATTAGATAAAAAGTCCGGTCTGTCTTTCTTATATTCTTCAAAGCACCTTTTGATACACGTTTTCTGATCAACAGAAATTACTTTCGGCATTTTAAATTAACAAAAAGTGGAACTGACAAAAAGGCGAATCTTTGAAAGGATAACGTCATAAAGACAGCACCTGACAGGACCTGAAGCCAACCTAACAAAACTATATCTAGGCCTGCTGCGTGTTTAAAACAATCGTGAATGGATAATATGAAGCAGTGTGTTTTGTCTTCAAAAATAAAGTCAAATTTAAGGATTCTAGTGATAATCACGCCTATAACACTAGATGTAAAGAACATTTGATTCCAAATAAACATAGAACTGCATTATTTCAGAAAAGTATAAATTATAACTGTTGCAAATTTTTTAATAAATTATCAGAGGAAATCAAATGTTCGGCAAATGCTTACGTCTTTAAGAAAAAAGTAAAAAGTTACTACTGGGAAATACAATATATAATTTTCAAGAATTTTTGTTTTATTTTAATTATTATTATTAATTATTAAAATTGTCATTTTAATGTATGTATTGATGTGGTCGCTACATACGGTTTTTTACTATGTGTAGTAAATAAATATTACTATTATTATTGTTATAATAAAATCGGACCAGCTCAAAAAATAAGAGGTAATCACCATTGATAAACAGGATGAACTGCAAAACTAAGTGAAGATCTTTCTTTAGGTGTACTACATTTTTTGTTAACATGTACTGCAGAATTTATTATTTCTTTTTCACCTAGCTACTACAATTTTTTTTCTATCTGAACTTTTAATTTTTTTGTAGAAAGTTTTATAGTAAATTCAGTGCTATTTCAAAAAGTCGTAAAAAATCTTAAAAAAAAAGCAAACACATTTTTGTACTAGTTGAACTAGCATAAAGGCACATAGCTTATCCAAAAATTTTTTAGTTCCATACTTTTTACTTACTTACCTTAGTGTGATGTAAGTTTAGTGCTTATTTGAAAAGAAATGTTCAACTTGTAGGCAGGTATAACAGGAGCACTAAACCAACTAAAGCTTCAGTGCTTTATGAAAATTAGGATCACAAAAATAGAAAAATTGGCTATCGCTCAAGCTGCGGATACTTCTGGTGGTAGCCTTATGAGCATGTGCATTTTATTTAATAATTATCACTAGTTTACAAAAAAAAATTTTCTTTTACCAAGAGATATTGATTTTGTTTTCTTCTTACTCACTGATAACTAAAATATATGTCACATTTGTCTATCACGTCTAGTTTTTTTAATATATTCACTAAAAGATTTGAAAATTTGTTTCTGGTGTCTAGTTCGGCATTGGTTGTTTCTGTAATAAATTAATTGTTAAACGTTGTATTTGCTTTAAAATATCCTCAAGTGAATGTAGATTAAGCCCAAACAACTTTTGTTTTGTTTGTGGTAAAATTATCCTTATAAAACCTGGGAAACTTAAGCGATCAAATGGTAAACGTTATCATCAAGATTTAAAGTCTTATGAAAAGAGGTATACAAAGGTTTTTGGGATAAAAATATGTTACCCGATTACTGTCGGTTGCAATAAGAGAAAATGTCACTAATCAGTGCAAAAAAAGAAACATTCTGTGTCATTTTTAATTTTTCATAAGTTTTGAATCAATCTTTCTTGTGGTGTCTTTGGCATTCGTTATTGACATAAATAACAAGTTGTTAAATATTTTATTTGCTTGAAAATATCATCAAGTGAATATAAATTAAGCACAAACACCTTTTTCTATATGTTTGTGTTTAAATTATCCTAATAAAACCTGGGAAGCTTAAGCGATGAACATTGTGAATGTTTCCATCAAGATTTAAAGTCTTAAAATGAAGAGAGTTATTAAGGTTTTTGGGATAAAAATATGTTATTCGTTTACTACTAGTCTACATTAAGATAAACTGACCCTGATAGTACAAAAGAAGAAGCAGTCTGTAACATTTTTGATATTGCAAAAATTATGAAATACTGATACTTTATAATGAATATCTGAAAAACTACTTGACGTCCTATTTTTTTTTTCGACTTTAGTATCAGACTTAGGATTAATTATTCTACCGATACATATTGGTTTCATCTATTGGTAAAAAACGTTGTAAACTAGTGTTATTAATAAATTAAGCCTAATTAACTGGTTTGTAAATTAATAAAATAATAGCAATAACAAGAAATTCTAATATCACCCCTTGTGTAAATAAATAATCAACAAGTAAAATATTCAACGTATCCGTACAAAATCGCTATCGTTGAGCTTTATTTAGAGACAATAACAATGTGTACTTAAGAAGGTTGAGTACACATACACCTACAACAAACTATACAAATACAAATAGAAGGTGTATAATAAAAATTGTTCCTCATTTTTCTATTTGAAAATAATATGATTGCTTGTATTGCTATACTTTGTACACAAACACCAACAGATATAATTTCAGATGTCGTGTAAACAAATCTCTCTTGTGTATTATGAAGCTTCTTGCAAGCTTTCACTAAGTTGGATGATGTTTTAAGTTAAGTTTAAGTCATCATAGTTATTTTCTTAAAATCATTAATCGATTTGTCAATAAAGCCTAATTACTTTATCACTAAACGTGACAAAGCTTTTATCTTTATTTTAGACCGTTGGCGTTGTCTGTAAAGTTTGGAAGGCATCAGTTCAATTAAGTTTGTTGGTAAAGAATTGTCATAACAAACAATAAACATGTTAGCGCAGAATTAGATCTGCGGACATTGAACAGGTTTATGAAGAGCGAGATTTCGATCGTAAAAAGTTTACACTCAGACAAGTTGTATAGTTGCGGAACAATGTTTTTAATCAAAGAGAGCATACGTACAGAATTTAAATTTATGACTGCCGTTCTTTGATCTCCAATGCGCTGGTACCTAGCTATCGCAAAAATTGAAAAAATAAATCAGGCAACTTTACTACTGTTTAAGTTTGCAATACCGAGAGACAGTAACTCACCTTTCGCCATCGTCATTGAAGGCGTAATCCCCCATGATTAGATCCCTCAGTCTGTATCTCGGTGGCAGAGGCTGGGGAGCCACTTTATCCATTTCCTTGTCTCGTCCCAAGAGTGCCATACTCCCGTCTTCTTCGGAGGAGTGGTCCTCCAGGTTGGTGACCGGCCTTGGAGGCCGCCGTGCACCACTCACTGTAAACTTTTCGAGGATTCGACGAAGGTCTTGGACGTCGCGACGCGCGGATGCAAAGTGGCGGACCACGAGTTCGAAGGCCTCCACATGACTTGCGCCACTTTAGTTGCTTGGAAACGTGGCGGCGGAGGCGCTTGCCACATGATATTTAATTAGATAGATGCTGGACGCTGGACGGTTTGGACGAGCTTTCCACGATGATTGAATGTGTTCCGCAGATGGGACGGACTGATTAGACGATGTTTTTGACCGAATGAAATTGGCTGTGTTTTGAAAGTGAGCGAATGACCCGAGAAAGAGTGACAAAAAGGTTATTCCTTATTGAAGTATCAATTTCTGATTTAGCTGATGTTTCTTCATTTTATGATATAAATTTAGTCTTTCTGCACAAGTCACTGAATTGGATTTATGTTGTATATCTTTGAAACTTTCATTACAGGTTGATTCTTAAATAGACCGACAAAAGTTTATCACAGCTTTCCAAGGATAAACAGAGTCGATTTGCACCATATTTACGGTTTTATTTTGTAGGGGTAGAAACCCCTTAATCCGTGCCACTTACGACGCTCATGAGTTTAAATTAAGTTTAATGGAAAAAATGTGCTCGTTTTCATCATGAGTATCAATAATAAGCAGTGATCATTGTTGCATTGATCAAGTACATTGTCATCAGATGATTATCAAGCTTTCCATTAACTGTGTTAACACTACTTACAAACACATCAGTGGCGTACGCTTTAGCTCCAACATAACTTTAAAAATTCTTATTTCAAAAACGATTATACAAGGAATTTTTTTACTATTTTTCCTAGCATGTACTCATTTGATACCACCATAGGTAGAATTTTGTCGGTCTATTTAAGAATCACGCTGTATACTGCACGTCTCGTTTAGATAAATCCACAAGAACTTAACGCAAAAAATATATGATTTTTTTTTATCATCACAGTTATTCATTCTCAGTGCTTTCATTTCAAAAGTGAATAGTTTCAATACTAGGGGAGAGGGGGGCACAATGGGACATTTGAAACATATTTTCCAATGTCAAGCCTTTATTTTTGAATGAAATAACTATATTTCTAGGCAACCCATAATTTGGAATGAAAGGTCTGAATTAGGTAATTTGTACATACAAATTTAATTGTTAAGGCGCGTGAAGTTTTATTTTTTATGGTGGTGGCAATTAATGATAGGTGGAAAGTACCTGTAGGTTATTTCTTTACAAATGGTTTAAACGTAGAGCAAAAGGCAAGTTTAGTTAACCAATGTCTACATTTAGTTAAACAGTGTAATGTTATAATAACAAACTTAACTTTTGATGGTTGCCCAACAAATTTTTCAGTGGCAAAAAAATTAGGTTGTTGTTTAGAAGAAAATTCATTACAAACTAAAACAGATAAAAATAGTACATATGTTATACCAGATCCGGCACATATGGTAAAATTAATTAGAAACACCTTTGGAGAGAAAAGAAAAATGATAAATGGTAAAGGGCAATTAATTGACTTTAAATATATTGAACTCTTAAACGAATTGCAGGAAAATGAAGGTTTTCATTTGTGTAATAAACTAAGAAGGCGGCATATTCAATTTTTTAAACAAAAAATGAAAGTCAAATTAGCCACCCAATTACTAAGCAGTAGTACTAACGTCAGTAGCTGAGGCACTTATTTTTTATAAAGATACATTAAAACTAAAAAAAAAAAATAAAAATTGCGATGCTACGGCCTGAAAAATCCTATTTTTATGTATTTTGAAAACGATGATTCAGCCATCAGATCTGGGTCGAAGTAGAACTGATGGTCCGAGTGGGAAGTAATTCTTAGTCTGACTTTGAGAATTTGTATTTCGAAAACGCGAAAAAATATGCGATTACCGTTTTTGGAAATTGATAGATCGGTTCAAAATTTATAAGTATGATAAATTTTATAGGCTAGATACGCTCCGTTCAGAACTAATGAGAAAAATAAAAAAAATACGATAGCAAAAAGCACAATTTTGAGAGTTTGAAGCATTTTTTTTTTATTTTTTATTATTTTTAACTATCTCAGGTCAGGTCAGGTCAGGTCTCATCATCCTATTTTTATGTATTTTGAAAACGATGATTCAGCCATCAGATCTGGGTCGAAGTAGAACTGATGGTCCGAGTGGGAAGTAATTCTTAGTCTGACTTTGAGAATTTGTATTTCGAAAACGCGAAAAAATATGCGATTACCGTTTTTGGAAATTGATAGATCGGTTCAAAATTTATAAGTATGATAAATTTTATAGGCTAGATACGCTCCGTTCAGAACTAATGAGAAAAATAAAAAAAATACGATAGCAAAAAGCACAATTTTGAGAGTTTGAAGCATTTTTTTTTTATTTTTTATTATTTTTAACTATCTCAGGTCAGGTCAGGTCAGGTCTCATCGGAAATATTTTTGATCAGCCAGATGTCAGATATGATTTGGCATGCTGATCCCCAGCAATTTTTAGCCAACTTAAAATTTTTTTAAAAATCTACATAATTTTAATAGTTATGTATCTATTTAACGAGTTTGACTGTAAATCGGGGTTTTATTTCACGAGTGGATTTTTAAACGTCGAGTGTTAACGAGACCGATTTACACGAAAACGAGTTGGATAAAACATTTTATTCTTTGAATTAGACTGAACATGGCTTAAAACTGCTAAAAATAATCTGACGTTTCGTATTGACAGATGTCAAGAATTCCTTATACAGGAGAAAAATCGTAAATTTTGACAGTGTCGAAGAATAATAGTATATTAAAAAACAAGTTTCATAAGACCACTCTTAAAGCACAAATTCAGTTTCAACAACGAGTGGCGTTAGCCACGAGTTTTTTGAAAAGAATGAGTGCTTCAAGGTCTTATGAAACGAGTATTTTATACTATTTTTTGTAATTTGCCCCCTTTTTACCGTTTTTAAACAAAAATTCTAATTTTAATCGATTTAGGGATTTTTGTGACGATTGGTAATGTCTTAATTTTGAAAGTGAAAAATTGATTTAAAATTATTGTTTTATCCAAATTCGGTCAATAAACACGAGGATAGATGATAATAAAGGTAATCTTGCAAGAACACCCTTGAAATGTGTGAAATTGGCAAAAATACGGTCGCAAATTTGCTTCCTGTCTACCTAAAAATTTCCGTAAAATGTTCCGTGAAATAATGACTATAATGACATCGCACTTGATGACGTTGCGTGCTTTAATATGCCTATAAAAGCATCAAAATAGCAAACTACAAAAAAAATATTTCGCAATTAAAAAGAAGTTTTCAAAAAATTCTAAAAAAATTTATGTAAGCTAATTTGCGCCTTCTGAATCCATTTCTGGACTTAGTTACAAACTCAGTTACCCTCTTCAGAGGAGACAACCAGTTTTTAATGAGCAGCTCAAATAAGGTAAGTATTCCAAATTTCATTAAGATATCATAATCCATTTAGATCTAATCGAAATTAGAATATAGCGTCAGAGATAGTTAGTTAACCAGGAAAAGTGCGGGGGTGTAACTTCTCCTTAAAAACCGCTTTAGAGGCCTAAAAAATCCTATTTTTATGTATTTTGAACTGAAAAAGACGATTCTGCCATCAGATCTAGGGTCGGAGTAGAATTGCCCATCCTAGAGGAGAGTTTATAACTTGCAAAATTCTTAGTCTGACTTTGAGAATTTTTATTTCGAAAACGCAAAAACATATATGCAGTTGCGCTTTCGGAAATCGATAGAGCGGTTGAAAATCTATAATTGCGATAAATTTTATGGGCCAAATACATTCCGTTCGGAACTTATGAGAGAAAGAATACGATAGTATCTAAAAAGCACGATTTTGGGAGTTCGAAGCATTTTTTTGGGATTTTATATTATTTTTAACTGCCTCAGATCACGTTGTTGTATATATTCTTAATCAGCACATCAAATATAGCCAATTTAAAAAAATAAAAAAAACTACAAAATTCTAAATTACCTTAACAAAATTGCAAAAAGTTTTCAAAAAATTCTGAAAAAATTCATCTAAGCTAATTTGGGCCTTCAGAATTCATTTTTGGATTCAGTAGTACGCTGCCACCCCCATAAGGGGGAAGTATTTCTTTTTTAATGATAAATTAGGCTCCGACCTGTGACATATTCTTAAAATTTTGATTCCCTTGTAAAAAAGTTAAAAAAGTTGTTTCTGTTCCGAGTATACCGTTTTAAAAAGTACCTATTTATTAATTAAATACTTGCTGTTTTCCCTTAAGTGCAACTCCCACACATGCTTAAGCGCTGATTCTGTATGAAACAAAGTTTATTTATTTAAACTCGCAAATCCGTGAATATTTACGTTCAACAAAATTTCCCTTCAAAACTGTTTAGTCCACTAATCTGCAAACACAATCCAAATACCAATTTAAATCAACTTCCATCTTATTTCTTGTTAGGAAATCGCATTATAAAAATAATTAAAACGTCGTGCGCTTGTAGCTCCGGATTAGTGCAAAAATAAAAACACGACAATACCCAACTATGGACACTGGACACCCACAGTGTGAATCAATACCACTGCTGAAGCATTTTGTTGATTTATTTGGAAACATACTACCTGGATGTGGCCCAGTGCCAAGTCGAGAGGGTGTAAAAAACTTGCCCTCTTCGTTTTCAGACACCCAGATATTTCTCAACACGAATTTTACATTCCAAAGAGATGAATCGATATTTTCAGTGGCGAGACTACGTAAAAATAAAATTTGCTGATTACGATCTATTTTACTTAAATCTGATGAAAGTATATTATGATGAATGCTCAAACAGTTCAGTTCGAAATGCTGAAAAGCTTTCGCTGAAGAGCTTAGCAAGTGCTCCAGAATAATGAGAAACTTTGCTAAACAAATTGGAAAATTGTGAATTTGTTTGTTAAATGTACAGCACTGAATCTTTTATGAAAACAAAAATTGTAAGGGCAGATTGAAGTAATCAACTCTAATTTGATTACAAATTTTCTTATACTTAACCCAGACATTTTTAAAGTTAACGTTTAGCACCTCAACCCAATTAACAAAAAATTAAAATCAGAAGAAATTTATATCTTTGCCGAAACATTAAGCTATGCAAAGTCACATATTTTCGCAGATGATACACTGCAAGAACCCGATTATCATTAATGAACAGTTCCAATCACATTTCGCCCAGATTTATTAAAATTGAATTAATAAAAAAGTTTTGGTTAAATCTGGGAAATCTGCTGCCAAGTTCAGTAATAAAATCTGTTGAAAATTCTGTTGTAGTAGGAGTTGCACTCTGCTTTTTAATAAAAAGTAAATTAGTCTAGTGGTCACCACAAGTAAATTAAATATACAGCAGTGGGGGTTTTCTTAATATAAACAACACAATAAGCTCCTCATATTCAGAGCACGTTTCACTTGGTCTTTATTTCTTCACGTACAATCGAGACAGCTATTTAATAACTTGCTTTCTGAATGAAAATACATATTGAACTAAAGTGGAAATATTCAGAATTTGATAAAATAGAAATAAATAAAACAGGAAATTAGAAAATGGTTGAGATAATCCGAACTCACTTACCTTCTTAGCATCGTCGTTCAAATATTGTTTTTTTAATTTGATTATTTTATACTTCGGGATTTATTTTGGCGAAAGTATTCACAAGTTCATAACAATGAAATAAAAATCAAGTAGCACGAAAACACCGTAACAACTAGTAACAACGTATTTTTGTTACACTTTTTGATTTTTGCAAATGTCAATTAAAACAGTAATACTTTTCTTTTTCTGGTGTGTTACAGTGTTTAGTCAACCAAAACGCCTTAATGACGGTATTCATCCGTACCTGGTATTTTTCCAGCACAGAAGCGTAGAGCAAAACAACGTTTCTGTATCTGAAGAAAATTTTAAAAAGTATTATCCTGTATGTGGAACAATCATTCACCCATATTATGTCCTCACTGTTGCAAGATTTTTCATCACCTTTCCTGACTTCAACAGCTCAGAATGGGTAATTGGTGGATATCACATGAACTCAGTGGATTTAGACTCAACACGTTCTACCGATATAGAAAAATTTACCTTTCATGAATGTGAGAAATCGCAAAATGTGTAACGCACTAGTAGAAAAACCCCTTTTAGCTTTTACTGAAAAATCCGATCCTTACGTTCCATACAATTTGTGTTTGGTCAAGATGATCAGACCTAATAATACTTACCCACAATCTATGCAAGCACAAATCGCCTGGCATGTCAAATATTCAAACAATAAAAAAGCTTATCCCACCCAACATGTCAATACAATTTCCATTGCTTACTGGTCCTTTCAAGAAAGTACGCAACTAGCAGTAAAGTTCCAATACGAATTCGAAGTTACATGGGACTGGAAATTAGAAGACCACCCATGTGCCCATTTGCATGATGACGAAGGCACTGCCTTATATTGTTTAAAAAAACCGACAGACTCTTTCGGAAGAGACTATCCCTGTGCCTCTAACACTATCACTGAAGGTGCCCCCATTATAATTGACTCAGAACTCAGCGGCATGTTTATTGGAATATCAACACTTGACTCATGTAATCTACCTACTGACCATCGGGAAGCGGGTGCTTTGCCGGGCCTAGGAATTGCTGTCGTCAACAGTTACCAAGAAGTGTCTCCTCAACATAAGATAGCAGAGAATTTTTTGAGAAGTGAGATTGGTACTCATTATAGTTACACGGACCCAGAGCTTGGATGGGTTCTAAACAAGACTGGTTCTGACGAACCAGTAATGCTTCAACCAAAACCACAAAACAATGAAACTGACTCAGACATTTTCGGTTACAACGCGAGAAATCTGCCAAAATGTGTCCTGGATGGAAGTTCCGAGTTTTTGGTTCAAAAACTTGTTATTGTTGGTGGTGTGTTTCTTTCTTTGTATGTTGCGGTTAATTTTAGTCGTTTGTTTGCATAAACATGTTTAATACAAGCTTTATTAAAAATCAGACAAAAATCAGTCTTTGTTCGTCTAATCCTTTTACTGAAATAGCAAAACTGTCTGCAGTTTTTTCTCTTTCAGTTGAATATAAACACAACCAATTCGTTTCCAGTGCAAGTAAAGAAAACAAGAAAATTCGGACTGAGAAATACAAGTGACTAAAGTAGTCAATACCTCATAGAAGAAGATAAATAATTCCAGCAGTAAAAGAGATTTGTCTACCACTGGACAGAGAACCCCAAAAAACGCCCAAAAAAGAATCAGGACGTTTTATTCCAACTGTATACAAGTTGTAGATTCCACTTGTAATTACTTAGGATAGTTTTTCAGAAAATCTAAAAGAACTGGACTCTTTAATGTTTTTTTACTGAAGAGTTTGCCGACAAAGTTGGAACGGAGACTAAGCGCTATTTTATTCACCTCAAGTAAATTTTTCGTCACTTCTCAATCAGTGATTAAATAATGATTAAATAATGATCTCAATATCGCAAATAAAAATTAAACATTACATTAAATTGCCTACAAGCCCAAAACAATTACAGATATTCGAGAAATATTTTCAAATAACTTAAATACAATTTTGAATTTACGATTTGCAATTTAATTCCCTTTGTGGCGCACCAACTCAATGGTGTGTGGTAGAGAACTGCTTACATATAAAGTTAAAAATAGTAAAAAAAATCTTTGTATTAAAATTATTGATAAATAACAAATTTTAAATAAATGAATTGTGGCAACGTTGTCTAACAGTCGTGATCACAATAGAATTTGATCAACAATAAAAATGAATTAATTTTGAAACGGTTTCCTAGGAAATAATTCCGTGTTGGCACATCTACAAATTGAGATTTTTTTGATGAATTTTAATTTTTTTAAATTCAAAAAACTGCTAAAGTCTGATAGTAAATTTAAAAGTAATTATTCATCGTTTTGTTAGTGAACGATTACTTAGTGTGACACATAAAAACATTAAAAAATAATGAAAACTGAAGAAGTTAACAAAATAAGTTTGAAGCTCCAGATTTTTTTAAATATGACTTTAGGACTTTTTTCAAGATTTTTGCCGTAATCTACATATTATGTTTCTCAATAACGTACTACTGAGTTGGTGCGCCACTTTTTGAGCACTCTGTATTTAGAAAAATGGTAACCACGCAGTTGTAGAGAATTAATTTTTCTTCAAGATGGTTTTTACAGATTTTTTAATTTTTAAATGTTTAGACTTTCTGAACGTTCAAGGTTTCACAAATAATATTTTTCCTGACAAATGCTGCAATATAACATTTTATTTTACAAAAGAGGATTGTATGAAGACTATTGATACCAACAAAGGGCAAATATATTAAAAATTATATACAATTTCAAAAAGTTACATTTCTCTTTCTTTAGTTTTAGAAAAAATAAGAAAACAAAAAAAAATTAGTTATAGGCTAAGATCCGAATTAGGGTCGTCCTGGACCCACTGCGTACCGGATAAAACTTATTTTTTATCAAATAAAGATAATATCCAAAGGAATGTATCGCGAATGGGTTGTCTAAAAAATATATTCCAGACTATGATTAAGGAATCGAAATTTATTCATTTTCAGTGTTTTACAGCTGTTTTAAGTAACATTTTTTAAACTGCGTTACAAGATACATTCTTCTACTTAGGCTGTAGGAGAGAAATTTTTTTAGAATGCTGTCACTGTTTTATTTAATTCAGAAAAAAATTCTGAAAACTGAAAAAAATCTAACAAAAATCTAGTACTTTTTGGAAAAATTTTTCCCATTAACAATCAGAATCATTCTTTATTCCCAAGAGTCCACAACATGGCCAAAAGTATTTTACTTCCCATTTAACACTTATTGTTGATGGAAAATAATTTTCAAAAAGTACAAAATTTTTTTAGATTTTTTTTTCAGTTTTCAAAATTATTTCCTGAATTAAATGAAGCAGTGACCGCATTTTAAAAGACTTTCTCCCCTACCAGTGTTGAATTCAGTCAAATAAATTAAAAGTAATAATGTAATTTGTTACAGCTAAAAAAAAGTAATTGCAATTACAATGTAATTGAACACAAAGTAATAAGATTATATTAGATTAATTTGTAATTGAATTATTGATTTAATTACATTGTAATCTGATTACGCCCAACTCTGTCCCCTACAGCCCGAGCAGAAGAATGTTTTCTTTTAAATAAGTTTCAAAAATGTTACTTAATTGGGCAGTAAAACACTGCGGAAAATGGATAAAACTAGACTTTTTTAGCCCCCTTAACCATAGTTTGAATATGTTTTTTTAAGCAACCCATTCGCGATACATTCCTTTGCATATTATATTTGATAAAAAATAAGTTTCATCCGATAAGCAGATGGGTCCACTATTATATTTGTTTAGAAGAAATGCTTTACGAAAATAAATAAAACTGCAAAAATTTATTTCATATTTTGGTTACAGAACTCTAAAAGCCGGTTTAATCACGATTAACTCGACATTTGTCAATGCATTTTAAATGGCAACTTAAAGGCATTGGCAACTTATTTTACCTATTTAATGTTTTAACGAAAATTGGAAATGTGGCTCATTTTATGTCGGTAGGTCCTTTTCAAAATTTTCTGCGATGAAAAGTAAGCGAGATAATCACTTCGAAAGGAAGAAATCTTGACGTCACAACCGCCTCTCATAACAGAGTCCTCTTATCACTGAACCCTCTCATTCACAAAAAACTTGACAGATATTTGAACATTTTCCACACATCATCCACAAAATAAAAAATTAACTACTTTCTCGACTTTTTTCTGTTCTAAATTTTGTCTTGAACTTCGTGAAAACATCTCAGAAATGTTGTTAAGTTTATCAAAACTCTGTCAGTGTCACTTAAGTCAAAAACTTTTTGATCTTTGAACCAAATGCTCAAGAGGCGGTTACGACGTCATAATTCCAACTTTAAATCGAAACAACTCGAGTTCGAGAGCAGATACAGAGAAACGGTTTTCACTACTGTAATAAGCGTTTCCAGTACTATCAATTAAAACAAAGTTGTTTTTTAAGTTGCCAATGCCTTTAACTATGATTTATGTCAAATCTTTGGGCCGTCAAAAAAAACATTTGTTGCTAATTACATAAAAAAATTTGTTGCTCAAAAATTGTAATAAGCGTTTCCAGTACTACGATTTAAGACAAAGTTGTTTTTTAAGTTGCCAATGCCTTTAATTCGAATAAGTTTAATTTTGAATTAAATCTTTATTTCGCTTTCTGTAAACCGACCCTTAGCTTAACTTTGATAATTTTTTGTAGCTATTAGCTGTTTCAAAACTATAAAAACGCCAACGTCGCATTTTCTCTCAAAATTTGCTGTTATAAAATATTCATGCACTTGAAAAAAGTAATAGCCAATGTAATTTATACTTTCAATGAGAGATCTAATCACTAATAACTATTTTACAATTTTATCAATCTTATTTAAAAAAATAATTCCGTAAAATACGACATTGGCGTTTTTATAGTTTTGAAACAGCTAATAGAAGTTATTAGTTTTTGGATATACAGTAACTTATATTTTACCTAAAGATTTTACATTTTACCGGAAATTGAAAATTTTAAGCTGGTAGATTCTTTCCAAAATTTCCTGGATGAAAAATAATACGCTAAGGGAGATAATCGCTTCGAAAATCAGAAGTTGTAACGTCTTATGCGGCGCTTCTCATCACAGAATTCTCTCACAAAGTTGTTTTTTCTATTTCGCATACACAAAATGCAATTTTGTGCAACTGTTGTCATGGGATACAGTTAGACAAAATGAAATTTTGTCTCATTGAAATAGTAACTTCTTTGTTCATGATTGGTATTATTGGTAATGAATTTCTGTCAGTTCTGTCAAACCGCAAACCTCCCAATTTTCATATTCAATGTCGTACAACAGAATACAGAAATGCTACAGAATTTGGTCGGAAAGAACGTAAGTATTAGATAGTTAACTTGGTTATCTTGTGTTTGGCCCAAAAGAATATCCATTTGGTTACTGAATGCGATCGCGTGACTGTCGTCATCGTCAAACTCACAGCGAAGCCGAGTCAAATGGTCAACTGCACTTCGTCGGGAACAATTTACTCACAGCAGTGTTTGCGATGTCTCTCAGCTCGGAAGGAGTGCACAACATCCATCAGAATCCATATTTAATTGAACGAAGTAACGAGAAAACCATCAAATATGCAGTAACAATGCAATAAGATTTGAAATTTGTAATTTATTTGCAATAAACTGTCATTTCATCCCATACGTCATATTACCAACCCAAAATCTCAAAAGTTACTAGGTCATTATTTAAATGATTTAAACAAAGAATTTCAATAAATAAAGGCGAAATAGAAAAAATAGCATATTACACTCGTTGTACAAGACATCTTGTCGAACTCGTTCCTTTGGAACACTCCTCGCTTCGCTCGTCGTGTTCCAAACCCTCTCGTTCGACAATGGACTGTCTTGTACAACTCGTATAATAATATACTATTGTAGGTTGCCAACGCCTTTAAAAACTCGCGATTTACGGCAAACTCCGTGTAAATAAATTGAGAAATCACACGCTAACAACATACTTGTGATTATTATTTCTCTAAATCTGAAGGTTTTTTGCAGCGAGACAAATAAATAGGTGCATGAAAGCAAGAAAAATCTCGCCGAAATCAAAGGCCAGTCAGTTGTAATTCCCCTTGAAAAAGGCGATAAATTAATTAGCTCCTTCGACCCCGGCTTCCCGATTAATCTAGACACATGTCTGTCCCTTTTGGGCAATAGTTGTCCATTTTGACTGATTTAGAGGTGGTATAGTTCGATCACTTAATTAATCCGCCTCGTCCGTAAAAATTTATTGTGATGTAAAAAAGCCCAAAGCTCGAGCCAGTCAAAATAACACACCAAACTTCCATATGAATATTCATGCCGACGAATGCCTAGTTTAAAAAAGTTACACCAATTGTGTACACACAACTTTGTGTGTAAATCATCTCGGATTTTTTGACGTATTTAACGCTTTGGTGGCTCGACGAAAAAGCTCGAAGAAAACGACGCAAACGTGCAGAGGGATGATTTAAATTCCGGTGACGTTGCTCCACAATGTTGTTTCCTGTTCGCGATCATACTTACATAAAACTTGTCAATTCCATACAAACATGACACGAAAATTAAACGACAGCAAAACGACGAGTATCATCATCGTAGAACTAATTAAAGTTGAGGAAGTGAAAAGCGCGAATCATGCAGAGATGTGGAACAAGATCGCCGGAAAAGTTTGAAGGGCTGGAGATAAGTGGCTCGTCCTTACATGTCCTGAAGGAAGTTGACACGACACGTATAGAACGAATGGGAAAGTGGAAATGCAACCACATCACTATGATGCTAGTTTTATCAAAATTTAAATGGGAGAGGTCGTATTTTTTAATTTTAATTTTATTTCACATACGTGGTTGAAATTTTAGTTTTAGTGCAGGGAAGCGTGAGGCTTTGCGCATTACATGATAATTTAAGCCCACCTAGCAAATTTTGTAGCGAAATCTTTATTATGTCACATTCATAGGTCACATTTTACTTTTTTGGCACAAACCTGCTTAAATCAGAAAACGAGGAAATGATTAGTCTTTAGTTCTAATGAATTTGCGTCATCATCACATAAAATGATACGTTACAATTCAACAACAGATTAAATTAAAACAATTGCGCGATGAGTTTCTAGTTTTTTGTTGTTTTATGGAAAATGTAACAGTCATAATTACATTGATGAAATTTCCACTCGTCAAAATCTGTGATAAAATCCATCTCAATTCTTTAAAGAAGGCAACAGTGAAACCAATTAAGACAGAAAAATAATCCGCTAAGAATTTAAAACATATAATATCTTTGGCATAACCGCACAATAGTGACTAAACTATTTTGCTGTATTTAAAAATTTATTTGACGACCAAACTACATCGTTTCCTAATTAATAATAACAAGGTTTTTATGTATTTTCTTTCTACTTCATTCTGTGTGATGTTAAATTAAATTTGAGAATTTTTACTTATTGTGTTACAAAAATTATTTACGAGTGAATGCAATGAAACTGAATAAGATCGGTTACAATGCGCACACTCGCACAGTATCTATAAAATGTGGGTCTCGAAATAGTATATTACGTACCGCAAACCTGTAAGTGCAATTTTTTTGGTCGAGAATGCAATATTGGGAAACCGAGGGTACCGAGCGTTCCAAAGCGTTCGAGACCAAAAGAAGAACTTACAGTTTGAGGTTAGTAAGCTATTTTTAGCAATACCTGCACAAATAAGAAAAAGTAAGAATGTATTTTTATGAAAAATTAATAAACGTCAGATTGTTGTCAAATTAAAAATGTGTGTGTCCGTGTGTGTGACGTTCGTTTCGTGTTAGGGATGCAAAACAAAAAAAACATCACTATAAATCACGGCTTTAAATCAACATTTGTTGCAAAATCAACGCTTCAATACTGTTCTGAAGGTATTTCAAGTGAAAATAGAAAAATGGATGATAAAGAAGCTGCAAGGTTTGCTTGTGCATCATTTTTCATGGAACACGAATGGCATACGTTGGTATGTAATATTTACTTACAGACCACGGGCTGTAAGTAAAATATTATTGCACAGTAACCATGGAAACTTGCACCTGACGAAAAAGTGCCGCTTACAATGAAAGATATTTGTTAGTGAATGATGACTTACAGAACAGGTATTGCTAAAAATACGTTTAGGCAATTATTTTATAAAATAATAAAATTATTTCTATAAAATTGTTGCTAAAATGTTGATTAATTTTTTATAGCTCAAATTATAGCCGCCCCAAAGGCAAACTGAGTTCAAAAATTATTTAAGAATATCCTATTACATGAATTTTTCAGAATATTTTTGACCGAAAACTTTCACATGACATCTGTAAATCCGGAACATTTATTTTTGAGTGCAAGTGCCAGTGGACAATCGTTCAGTGTTCCAAAAGCCTCTTTTAATGATTTAATAACATCGTCGGATTCAAAAATAATATACTGTGAGTCTTGAATCACGCTTTTATCAGAAAGACAATTAAACATTTAATTACAAGATTTATTTAACAATTATTCACAATACAACTGTGCCACTCGGTGGCTCTATTGATTCTGCCTTAAAACCCTTACATGGCCTCTCCAATTTTTAGTTAGAATCGTCATACAATCCCGACTTGCCTCTATAAAAAATCGTCATAAAATATTAGCGAGTTCGCATTTCGCTATGGTCCATTTTATTCGAGGTCGCTAAAATCGGAGTTGCTTACAATACTTATAATTTTTCCAAAGAACATGTAATAAATGGTGGATGCGCCGGTTCTGCTTGCTAATTAGTTGTGTCAGACAAAGTATTTAAAGGTGTTAGAAGTTTTCATTCTCTAACGAACACTAGTTGGGGTTAACTAACTAGACTATACCTTTTCATACCCAAACCCATAATTTATAATAAAATTTTGAAATCTTGGAATCTTGAAATCTTTGAAATTTTGCAAAATCTTGGAAATCTTGGAATACACTATAATGTCACGATGGGTTTTACACTTCTACACAATATTATAAAGAATAATCGACGGAGATTTTGCTTTAATATCATTTCACATCTTAAAATCTGTACACACTATCATAGCTATACCCTTTTGTGCCAATTTAAATAAATTTGACTTTATACAGGGTGTATCAGAAATACAGAGCTCAACAAATAAAACATTTTTTTAGTTGTAATTTTTCAATAGAAGTTTCGACAATTTACTTAAAATTTGGAAAAGATAACATATCGAAACGTGTACCCGCCTATGGGTACAATATGAACAATTTAAAACAACAATGAAAATTGTTGCTATGAATCCAAACTATTTATTAAACACTAACCGGCTCGTCTACACAAAAGAAAGGAGGAAAACATTGAAAATAATCAATGCAATAGTACAGACTGATCCAGAAATACTGAGTCTGTTGGCAACAGATTTGAAAGTATTTTTGTTCGTAATTTGCAACACTGCAACCGAATTCGATTTTTTTTTTGACAATTACTTGACGTATAACCCCACAAGATTGTTGAATTGTTATTAACTGAAGGCGTACTCCATTGGTATCCTTTAAAATTTAACTCCAGTGTTGCCAACAGACTCAGTATTTCTGGACCAGTCTGTATGTTATGATACGAGTTTATAAGACGCATTTTGTCGCACGCACGGAATTGGGGAGCCATAATGGAGTAAGTGCGACAAAATGCCTTATAAACGAGATATCATACAGTATTTTTTTTAATTTGGACCTTTTTTAACAAAAAAATTCAATTTCGAAATTTAGGGAATTTTGTGGCAGTTGACATTATTTACCTGGGTCATGAAATTAAATTAATAATTTGGATCGTCATTAGTTTATTCGTAAAATGTATTCTGAAAGTGTCCAAGACGTTTTGTAATGGAATTTGAAAATTCGTCTAAGGAGAATGGGATCTCAAATTACTTACTTGCACTGGCTTTTGAAGTTATGTTTGTTATTACTCGAAAGGTGTTCGAAGGGACTACGTATCAGGGATGGTACAAAAGCCTCTAAAGGTTCGAATTTGGTTCATTTGAATAAATTATCACTTGAAACAGGTGCCGATTGACACTGACAGTTGTCTCAGATAATTGCCAAAAAACTAGGTTGCCATCATTATCCAACTAAATTACCCTGGTTTTTAGTCTAATTATTATAGCACTCCGTTGGATATTACGATACGCAAATGGCGTATCGTAATGGCTTTAGTACGAAACCAAAGTAGAAAAAATGTTATTTAGAAAAGTTGTTGTTGTACTTGATGAGTTTTATTACGTGGTAAAATTAACACACGTATTTCTGATACATCCGGTATAAAAAGAAAAAATCTTAAATTTTAAATCGGCATTTTAAATCCTATATTTAAAAAAAGAGTAAAAGGTTGTAACATGTGTTTTTTATAGTCGTACTATTTTTCCTAACGAGTACAATGGCGAGCAAAAAATTTCGGACACCTTTGACATTTCATTGTCAAAAAGGACAGGGAATTACACACGTTTATGTCATCGAAATGTCAAATGTGCCCTAAATTTTTTGCTCGCTACCGTATCTTTAAATTGTACTTTATTAATGCGGTAGGTAATTATTTTCAGTCTCCAGTATAATACCATCTCAAAAATTTCCTCTTCTCGAATTCGATAGTCACTTTAACTAAAATAATTAACGTATATACAACAAAATACAATTATTGTTGTTGACTGAAATCGATAACGCATTTGGTTTTCCTTAAATTGTAATGTACGTTCTTGTAGTATTTCTTAGACTACACCTACAATTTAACTTTCCCTTTTAGCCTCTTTACCCAATTCCGCTCCATCCTTTAATACGATCAGCACATTACAAAAAATTACATTACAAAAAAACTCCAGACAGACTCATCCCTTTTCCACAAAAAATTAGGTGTGAATTGGTAGTAAGTGGAATCATGTGTCATGTCAACTATTTTCTTATAGCTACTAAAACCAATAACAGATGCAAAGTTTTTTGTTGAGCTTTATGCGAGAAGCCCAGAATTTTTTTTCCATAAACAATTAAAATAATTGGACAAATTGTTGTTTCTCGCTCGTAAAACATTAATAGCTTTCTGATAACGATAACGACAACATAAAATTTTATTTCTAATGAAAACAGGTGGAACTAGTGCAAAGAGGAGCAATAGCAATAAAAAAATTAATTATGCAATTTATTTGCCGGTTGTAGCTCACAATATGTTATTTTATGCTATACCTCACTTATTCTACCTTCAAAAACAAACACAAAAAATTATTCAATTTTCTCCTCCATCAGTTTCACACTTTCATCCGTACTACAGTCAACACCCCCCTACCAAAATTACAATCTTGTATATATATATTTTTTGTTATAAAAAATAATTTCATAACAGGGGAACTCCACCGTAATCAAACCGAACCTCTCACTCCGTCTCACTCTTACTCCAATGTCAACGTGACTTTGCAACATCCTTGTTTGTTTCCAGCGCTTAATACACACGCATCTACGCTGAATTATGAACGAAAACAAGTCGGTAAATATTGTGAAAAACCGCGACCAAGTCGTAACAACATTATCAAACTTAATGAAACAAGTGTCCAATGACCGCATCCAGAACCATGGTGTTTTCAACGTCGGTGTTTCAGGTAAGGGACCAACAAATCGATTCAAACACAACTGGATTACTTCCAGGTGGTTCATTGGTCGCCTTTCTGAAGGAAGGTCTCCCTAAAATCCAGACGGATTTCAGCAAATGGCGCATTTTCTTCTGTGACGAAAGAGTGGTCCCTGAAGACAGTCCCGACTCCACTTACGGACAGTACAAACAGCTGATCTCTGCGCTTAATCTTAAGGAAAACCAATTTGTTACAATCAAACAGGGAGTTTCAGGTAATCCTCAACCACCTGTTGCTGACCATAACAGAATTCTCCTCTAGCTCATGAAGCAGCCGAGGATTACGTCCGCAAGGTGGCGCAGCACTTCCCTCAAGATGCTATCCCAAAATTTGATATGTTGCTACTTGGAATGGGACCAGATGGTCACACTTGTTCCCTCTTTCCTGGGCATAAGTTATTGGAAGAGAGGAGCAAATGGGTGGCGGCTATTACAGATTCCCCTAAACCACCCCCAAGTAGAGTTACCCTTACGTTTCCGGTGATTAACAACGCCCTCTATTGCGTTTTCGCACTTTGTGGTAAAGAAAAAGCAGACATGGTCAAGGTTTCGTTACTATTTTTTTTTGTAATTTATTATTATTATTTGTAATTGTAGCGCATTCTAATTGATAGGGAAGACTTACCGGCTACTAGAGTTAAGCCAACTGGTGGAACCCTTGTCTGGATTATGGACGAAGAGGCCGGGAAGCATTTGAAATGAAACCAACCCGCAATTTTTATTATTTTATTTTTATATAAATACAATACAGAGGTATAATAAATACCAGTTTATTAAAATATTAAGTACATCACAATCGTCCTCTTCCTATAGTAATCTCAATCATGGAAAATACACAGTATCAATGTTAAAATTGTCATTTAGTAACAGAACATGCCTTCTTTGGTAGAATCAACAACATCGAGAAACGTTTAGACTTTAAAACTTACATAAATGTGTCAAAGAAGCCACATGAGCGTCAAGAGATTGAAAAAAGATTTCGTAAACTTTAGTTTCCATAAATTATTAACAATCGACATTCAACAAGTTTAGTTTGTTAAAGCCTATTCAAGTATTCTTACAGTAATAATCTGTACAAATAAATAGACCAAGCAATCAAAGTTGCCAGAAATATCGTTTGCCCATGTCCCGGACAAAATGAGAGGGAATTTTATAATTAATAATAAATAATTTGTTCCTAAAATGCTCCTACATCACGTCATATTTACTCCGAGTAAACGACTCGAGTACTCGTACACGACGTAACTTATGCTTACTGCCGGCATTACTTTGATAAAGTTCGGAGTTATGCCGCGGTACAAACCTAACACACCTTCTTTCTCTAATATCGTTTTGAACACCCCAGTCATTGTTATAGCAGAGGGGTCCATTGACGGATGCGCCACTGTAACAAAAACAACAAATCAACATCAAGACAAATGACGTAAACACAACAATCGATTTTATCACTTAATAATTCAACGATGAGGCGAACTTTCTTTCACACAACGATTTTATGAAATACAAATGTAAAGATTAAAATAATTCAGTCAAATGAACAAAATCAAAACAAAAATTTTCATAATCTTTAATCTATACAAAAATTTATCAAAACATACATTCTAAATGGATTCCAGCTATTTGACTTTTTTTTTCATTTCATTATAAAGTGTATATTGTTAAAAGTCGGTTACATTCAATAGTAAAACGTATCAAATTTTGTATCTCTAATAAGTTTTGCTAATTTTAACTCAAAATTTATAAAACAATTTATAAAAAAACAAATTTGTCGCGTATTTCACAATTTATATCTCTTAGACCTTAAAAATTACAAGTACATGTGATAATTGCATACAAAACTACCACAATTGAAAGTAAATAGAACTTTTGCGAAGTGCTTTTATTATATTTTTGGGAATGTATTTTCAAATGCTTGAGAAAGATATAAATGTTGAAAATTCTGTAATAACGCCATGATATGGCAAGACAGCTTGAAGTCGAACCAACTCAAAAGCTTTCAGATAATCTAAGACAAATAGTTGCAAAATCTTTAAAAATGGATTACATTTTCCACCATTATCGAGATCAATCGTATAAGATGTTAGACTTAACGAAAAATGTCATATTTTGGAAAAACTTGATAAACACTTGCTAAAATATTTTACAGCAAGTGTAAATAAAGAATGTTTCATAAAAAATGTAAAACGAAAACTAATTTTAATTACAATATTCATCTTTTTTTATTTTTTTTTATTTCAAGTGTTGTTATTTAAAATTACATTTATTTTGCTTAAACTTTTTCTTTTTATTTTGATATTTAATTTTATCAATACGTGTACGGAACTCTCAATTTGTACTTTATTTCACTCCAAAAAATTCAAACACGTTGCAAAATTCTACTAAGAACTAACATGAAATATAACCAGATCGAAAATATACTCAATTAAAACAAGCCTTGAACAAGCCACATCATATGCTGTGTAAAACCAACACAAGACAACATAACTTCAAAAGTGCGGCCGTAAACAAACGGCTAAAATGTAGCTAAAGTGTAAATAAACGGCTAAATGTGGGCAAAGTTCAGCAGGCACAGCTTGCTTTAATTCAGAATATTTTCGATCTCATAGTATCTACCGCGTTGGGCAAAAGTATGGAACCAAGCGTTTTGTGCCTAAACTATGTATCTTACGAAAAAACTAATTAGTTCTTCATCAACTACTTAAAAAACGTGTTCATTTTTCAAGAATATTTTTTTTCGAAATTTCTTTGTTTTCGAGTTATTCAAAAAATTTTTTTTTTCAAATGGCACCCTACTACGGTGATTTTTCTGGTAAAAGATTATGCTCCAAAAATAACCTACTTTAATAAAATTAATTTTAAACCACTAGTTTTTCTTAAATAAATTATTAAAGTTGTGTTCCGAGCTCATTACGAAGGTTTTTCGAACTTGGCCGAAGTGGTTATATCCATGGATTTTATGTTTGCGAAAAATTTGACGAATCAAATTAGTGGATTAAAAGCAACCACAAACAACCACTAAAAGGAATTTCGAAAAAAATTATTCGTGAAAAATGATCACATTTTTAAAGTAGTTGGTGATGTACTAATTAGTTTTTTCGTAAGATACATAGTTTAGACACAAAACGCTTGGTTCCATATTTTTGCCCAACGCTGTATGTATTTCTTCTACAATTTTGTATTAACTTTTCATCAGAAATTTAAAAGAAATCGTATTAATTTTAACAGAATTTTTGCGCTTGCATTGACCTCAGGACAATTAAAGGCATTGGCAACTTATTTTACCTATTTTATGTTTTAACGAAAATTGAAAATGTGGTTCAGGTCCTTTTCAAAATTTTCTGCCATGAAAAATAAGCGAGATAATCACTTCGAAAGGAAGAAATCCTGACGTCACAACCGCCTCTCATCACAGAGTCCTCTTATCACTGAACCCTCTCATTCTCTAAAAAATTGACAGATATTTGAACATTTTCCACACATCTTCTACAAAATAAAAAATTAACTACTTTCTCGATTTTTCTGTTCTAAAGTTTGTTTTGAACTTCGCGAAAACATCTCAGAAATTTTGTCAAGTTTATCAAAACTCTGTCAGTGTCACTTAAAAGTCAAAAACTATTTGATCCTAGAATTGGACCAAATGCTCAAAAGGCGGTTATGACGTCATAATTCCAACTTTAAATCGAAATAACTCGAGTTAGAGAGCAGATACAGAGAAACGGTTTTCACCGTTTCAAGCGTTTCCAGTACTATCAATTAAAAAAAAAGTTGTTTTTTAAGTTGCCAATGCCTTTAACTATTATTTATGTCAAATCTTTGGGCCGTCAAAAAAAACATTTGTTGCTAATTACATAAAAAAATTTGTTGCTCAAAAATTAAATTTTAACCGTTTGGTGATAAGATCTTACAAACCAATTTTGAAGAAGCTAAAATTCAAACATTTTTATATACCTAATAAAATTTCCCTTATGTTTGCAAAATGTAGTAAGTTATTAATTTACAACGTATCTACATAATATTTAATTAGGCATTTTAGGTCAAGACAAAGGTGTAACAATTTCCAAATTTTTGTGAACTATTTCAGGAGAACGATTTGTCATAAAATAATTACGAAAAAAAAAGACACGATAAATCAAACAACAATAAAAAATGTTATAAGCAATTTAGGTATTCAAACGTAATTGCAGAGTTTTGAAAAATATGAAGCAACGCTCAAGTTACCAACTTTTAACTTTCCGGAACGAAGAGTGAATTGGTTATATGTACATTGACTTAAAATAGAGATTTAGAACAATTTGAGTACAGAAAACTGAGTGATTCGCACTAACCGGTTAATTATTAACAGTATAAATGCAATTTACCTTGTGCTTGCAACCTCGTCCGCACCAGCGCCAAAGGATAAGAACACATTTGTCCTAAAGTACTCGAGACGCTGCCACAGGCCAGCAACATCCAAAAGCTCGGTTGTTCCAAATTGGAATGAGTCTTCAAGTACTTCTTTTTCAACGTTTCGTACACAGCCAAATCGATACCGGCATACGGTATAATACCAAGAATATTCGGAATGTAACCTCTATAAAAACTACCGATGCCTTCGAGATGATAGATTTTAAAAGCAGCATCCATGATACTCTTATACTGTCCCGTTTTACGTAACGCTAATCTCGTCTTCATAACTTCCAACGGATAAATCGCCGTCTGACTAATACCCCCAGCTAAAGCTCCAGCACAAAAACGCTCATAAATGCTGAGTCCTGTCTTGGAATCGCCTTTGATCAGTCGTTTGATCTGTTCATAGGCTGCAAATTTGATCGCCGATTCTGGGGCGATTTTCACCACATTGATGCCGTTACCCCGCCAGAGACCTGTGACACCACCCTCTTTCAACATGTAATTGAAGCAGTCACCGATTCTCTGCTTCGTTGGTTGCACCTGGATATAAATAACCTCAGTACTTAAATTACAAAAATCAGGCGCTTTCCCTACCTGAAGGAACACCTTGAGTCTGTCCAAGGGAGCGGTACAGGTCCGTGAAACCGCTCCAGCGATTCCTCCAGCAGCTAAATGCCTCCACCACATCCCTGTCTGCATTTCACTCTGTGTGAAATCATCAGGGACGTTCATATCCTCCCCGATGTCCAGGTACTGGAAAGACCACAATAAGTACCATGTATACGGTGAATTTTTCATTATTTGTACGTTGCAATGCCCGGTACTGGGCCCAAAAAACGTAAACATTTTCAAATCCATTGTCACAACTAATGACGGACCGAATTTTAATTTTTGACAAGTTAGACAAGTGACTTAACGTTGTCAAAAAAGTCGCCA
Source organism: Tribolium freemani (assembly GCA_939628115.1). Lineage (NCBI taxonomy): Eukaryota > Metazoa > Arthropoda > Insecta > Coleoptera > Tenebrionidae > Tribolium > Tribolium freemani. The sequence goes on along the minus strand of OW626785.1, from coordinate 7,044,397 downwards.
CTTTTGGGTGAACTTATTATTATCTGTGTTATTATTATTACTAGTTTTTGTCGAAAGGTAAAACGCAAGGAAATCAGTGTACAAAACTGGGGAAATCTTGATGAAATCTGATGCCCGAAATTTTTTGTGAGTGGCCTTGCTTTTTGCCACAGTCGTTACCGGTATAATTAAATTAATAATAATTTTAATGATTATGAACAATGATTCTAATTTGGAACGAATACAAGTAACAATTACCAATACTTTTTATTACATTTGCGAGAAAACATTAAGTTTTAACGAAGTAATTAGAACCCACGTATGCGGGCGGACAGGCTTGTGCGAAAAGCAAACAAATTTACACGTTACTTACACGTACGCAAATATTTAATTTGATCGATTATGATCCTTGTGACCTCATTTTTTTATATTTTTTTGAACCGTAATCTAGCAAATTCTGGGGACTATATTATTGGACATATTGTTATAATCCGTCTATATTTTGTTGAATTTTATGGTATATGGGTAATTAACTTCTTAGGATTTAAGCTATAAAGAAACCCCAGCCCCTCAATTGTAAGTGTATTGTAAATTACCAGCAGCGCGTGCTATGGGATAGGATTCCAGGGTCGCTTACCATCTGGTCGCTTTGGTAACAATAGCTTTACGACCACCCTCATTATATCCCTCATAAAATGGTTTGGAAAGTTAAAATCATAAAATTCAACAAAATATAGACAGATTTTACATGGTTTTCTGGGTACGAACCAGACTTTGTCCGCTCTGATTATTATACTCGCACTTATCAATTAAAGCAATAATTCCCATAAATTGCATCACCGCTATATCAAAAGTCTGACAATCGAGACGGTTCAACGATCAACTTTATTGTATTTAAATCATCACTCTAAATACCATATTTCTCCAATTTTAAAGGCATTGGCAACTTATTTTACGCGTTTTATGTTTTAAAGGAAATTGAAAATATCGTTTTATTTTCAAAAGCGAGATAATCGGTTCGAAAGAAAAAAATGTGAAATCTCAACACAGAATCCTCTTATCACTAAACCTTCTCAATCACCAAAAACCTGACAGATATTTGAACATTTTTCACACATCTTCCACAAAATCAAAAACTACTTTCTCAACTTCTTTCAGTTTGTCTTGAACTTCACAAGAACATCTGAGAAATTTCCTCAAGTTTTGATAAACTCTGTTAGAGAACAGCAGATATAAGAGAAACGGTTTTTGACTACTATTAGCTGTTTCAAAACTATAAAAACGCCAACGTCGCATTTTCTCTCAAAATTAGCTGTTATAAATTATTTATGCACTTCAAAAAAATAATAGCTAATATAATTTATACTTTCAATGAAAGATCTAATCATTAATAACTATTTTACAATTTTATCAATCTTATTTAAAAAAATAATTTGGTTAAATGCGACGTTGGCGTTTTTATAGTTTTGAAACAGCTAATACTTTCCGTACTATTATTAAGACAAAGTTGCTTTTTAAGTTGTGAGTGCCTTTAAATTAAAAAAAATACATATAATGCGATCAAGTTAGCTATCAAAAATCGCTTTATAAAAATTAAAACTTGGATGCAAACAAGTTAAATAAATTTATGAAACCTCTCAAAATAACCAAAAATGTGATGCTGTTGTCCGCACCTGTTATAAACTATAAAAATTATTTAGACATTTCTGAATTGTCATTGTCATTCCTATGCTGGCTTGACATTAGAATTTTTTTTCTCACTGTAGATGCAGCGAACCTGGACAGTAAAAATATCTCAAGGTTTGCATTACGTTCATTACAGCACTGAACAGTACCGTAACATAGCATTTAAAAAATGCCAATCATCGTTACGATTACATGGACCAGTTCTCAGTTCCCTTTTCTTTCAATTCGAATAAAAAAATGTGTGTAAAATCAAAAGAAAATCGACAACAAAAGCAAATAATTGTTATCATATAAGTTCTGATAATCCTGGAAGGCACTAGTTCGCTCTAGAACAACTTAAAAATTCCAGACCTATCAGCTGACGTCACAATTCATACGAAATGTGATGTAATTGCTTCCGCGCAGAGGCGGCTTAAGCGAGGTAACGTCATAAATGACCATGAGTAATTTAAACCTCCAACAAAGGTGAAATGTGAATAACTTGGGTCACTAATGTGGTCAGGGGGACTGTTACTATAGCGGTCCGAATTATGCAAAGTTTGCAATGTTGGCTTATCTCTACATTCGTTGCGATAAGTTCCCCAATTTCCGTTCTTATCGTTCGCTAAAAATTGAAAGCTAGACACACTACTAATTCATACTTTCACATTCCAATCGCGAATAATCTCTAAAAACCTTGTAAAAATTTCGAAACATTTTTTGCAAATATCAGACCCTGAGACGCGTTTTACAGCTTGGGCCATGAGTATTTCCCCGACAAGCGCTGATTCATCAAATAAAATACATAATTAATTTTCTTATTACTATGTTTCCCACAATTACTAAACGCAAGCTTTCTACAATTATGATGACTTTCTGTCATCTTTCCAGAACGCACGGTTAGATAAACCCAGTTTAGTTAAACCTACCTTGATCAATTCCCTAAATAAATAAATGCAATCCTCCAGGACGTCCGGTATGGACGCCGGTGCTAACTCCTGTTCGTACATTTTGTTATCACAATTTTTTTTTAAACAATTACTAAATAAATTAGATCACTTGAGGTAATACACAATCACTTTGGTTTAGCACATGCCTCACAGCTGACCGCTGTGCGTCACTAGTGTCGAAAAAGGGGGGAACCACCACAGACAACAGCCAGACTATCACTGAATTAGCCAACTCAATGCTTTCATAGATATGCCGGATTAGGAAGAAGTGGGGGAAATACACGAGGTGTGCTCCGAGATCAGGGTCTGGGACAAAAATGCACTTTGATACATTGTTTGTCTTATCAATTTCATTGTTTCTTTAACAAAGACTTGATGCCGAAATTGCAATTTCCTACTTCAGCCAATCAAGTGCCCAGAGAGTTGGACACACATTTTTCGCACTGATAAAGCACAACCTTTGAAGGGTGAAATGTCAAGTAATTTTGGATTAGTGCAGGTAGTGGCCACAACGAACTTTCCTGGGAAGGATTTATCATAAAGTCATCAACTCATCTACCAGAGGAAAGAATTTAAATATTATGGTCAAATCGAATAATCTAGTTTCTAAATAAAAATGAACCAATTTTTGAACGCCGGTCTTGCTTTAAATATTGACATTACAATGTTCTACCTTCTATAGTAGGTATATGTCATTTCATGAAATTTGCAGCGCACTCTTGACCACGTTTTTATTCAGACTCACGGTATTATCAACAAGCAACCTTTGTGTTCCATAGTCATAGGTGTGAAAACAAATTTCTCTATTGTTTAGCATTTTGTGGCAGATGGTGCAGTCTTTTATCTCTAAATGTGGAGAGCTTCCGGTCGGGATTACCCTGTACCGTATGTCTAAACGGATTTGTTGCTAAGCGGTCGGATTAAAAATAGTCACTATTTTGATGATAATGAAATACAGTGACAATACACATGATATTTAAAGTTATCGCATTATGTGATGAAATGGTTATCGTTTGGGTTTAGCAAACGGACAACCTATTGTAATTTTGGACGAATGAATAATCTAGAATTTGAAATAATCAATGTCCAGTGAATAATTTAGGCAAATCGACTGAATTACTTTACTTTTACATTTTGGGACAAGAGATTTTTAGGCTAGGAAAAGAGGTTAATGTAATAGGAGTAAGAAAGTGAAACAATTTAGTTATTATTTTTAATCATAATAAAAACCGGTAAGCACATTCCTTTCCGCAAAAAAGAAAGCCTTCGGCTTGTCAGATAAACAGCATTCCCGGGAGGAAAGTATGTATTACCACAGGTATTACATTTTTCCCTTGTTACACTATTTTATAACTACTAACTATTTAATATTCAATATTTGTTTCAGTTTTTCCCACAACAATTATTATGGCTTTATTATAAGTACAAACTTTGTAATTATTGTTACTATGGGGTAAGACCTAATTGTATGTAGGTGTAATTCATTTACTTTATATGATATATTATGTAATGAAAGTCAATAACAAATTTAAAATGAAAAAACTGATTTGCATTTAATTAATTCATTATTATTTGTATATTATTTATTACACAATGCATTTTTTAACGGTTTTTAATGCAATTTAATTCGGCATTTGGCAAATTAGCGGCATTAAAAAAACAAAGCAAAATTTAGTTTTTTCAAAAATTCCACAACTTACTATTTTCTTCAGTCACGAAGGTGTAACAAACACATTGTCATTGTTGTATGTTTTTAGTGTTCTGCCATGCGATGACAAGGTTGAAAGTCTAGTATTTATTGATTTAGCATTGCTACAATATCTCCATCATTAGAATTACCCCACTTGTGAAACATAAACAATAAAAGTTGAATCGCAAATTGCATAACAAAAACATTTTTCGAGTGGTTGTACACCAAATCTGTGCAATATTCGATTTTTATTTGCAATCTGTATACAAACATTAGCACCGGCTGTGATAATGTTCAATCAAATGAAATTTTAGTCAAAGTTATTGATTATTTAGGGACACAGTCCACATATTAGCGCACGCGAAAAGTGTGATAACATCACTTTTATTTATTTACTAACTTACCCACTTCAACTGACGCATTTCTTATCAAACATTTTTGCAGAAAATTTAAATAAATATTTTAGAAAAAATTGGCCAACACGCGCACGGTCGGTGAAGTACTAAAGGAAACAGTCGATTGATTTTGACAACATGATTTGGGGGCTCGTCTGGTTCATTCGTCACACCATCAACAAACCACTTTGTCAATTTGGCAGATTTAATACGACACTTGCAAGTTCATAAGTTCATGTTTACCGCCACGTAGGAGTCAATCGATAAGAATCAACCCTCTTTATTACCACGTGGGGGTAGATAATGTCACAGAAAAAGTATTAATAACGTTCTAATTAAGCGTTATTTTTTTCCACAACATCTAATTGAAATATCATTCAATCAACTCGTTAAAAAACAATCCAATGGAAAAATCCCTGGTCGCGAAATTTTATTGCTCTAATAAACGCATAGAGTAGTTGTTGACCTATCCATAAAATTTTTAATCAGCTGATTAAACACTACAACGTCACGACCACACCTCGTAATTCAAAAAACTATTATTCGCATTCATAGGACACTGTCGTGATATTGATTTATTAACTGTCTTTTGAGTGATAAGGTATCAATTTTGTATAAATCTAGACCTTGAAACTGGCACACAGCACTTGGTAATAATCACACCAGACAAGGTCGCAATTATGCGCTTGCAAGCTAAGCATAATGAGTTAACAGACAATAGATTAAGACTTTTTTCTCAATTGATTGGGACAAGGTGTGCGAAATGGATAAAACGTCAAACGGTATAAAAATAAAAGAATCGATGTGTGTTATTAATAAATAAATTCAATATTTGCCAATTAAATAAGCACACGCTTTCAATTGATTTCTTTCAGAAATAAAGTATCTAATTAAAATGGCAAGGGTTATGGATGGTACCGACGCTGCACAAAGTAATAAGCAATTTTATTAGCACCAACGTAAATAGTTATAAGTTTTATTAATATTTTCGTAACACCTGGTTATTATGTTTGCTGATCGAACTAACATGATCAACCTAAACCGACTAAACAATATTAATTAAGCGATTAACCGAAAATAACTATACTGATAAGTTGTTTAATTATTCTTTTTAACTGTGGTTATTTTTAATTTGAATCTTTCTCTGTGAACCGAATATTACCTTTCCTATTTGTGGCCAGAGGATTATAATGTTATTCAAAACACTAATTAAAAATATTTACAATTTCGTACGTAAATGGTTTAAAGGCACCAATAAACTAGAAAAATATTTGATTACTTTTACACGAGTATCTTAATCGTAATAACAGCTTTGTTTTGATTTTGGTCGGTTGAGATATTGCGTTAGATTTTTTTTGCAGTATCCCTGATACACATAAATATATTCTTTAAATTAAATTGAGGTTACTGATTATCGACCCCATTTATGATACATTTTGCCTAGATCTGGTATCATTAATAAATGCGAAAAGCTTGCCAGTTTCTAGCACCTACTGCCTTGTGGAAATTTACTTGTGTCCCAAAATAATAAAATCAGGAACTGAACCCAACTTCAGAAATGTCTAGAATTTTAAAATACTTATCATTCAATCTCGCGCCAAAATAATTTGCATTTTCCCGAAATTTGCAATTTATTATAACAGCTGTTATTTACTGGATCTAGCTAAAACCAGATGATCTGGTCTGAAGCTCTCAAAACCCTTGGAACTGGCCACAGTTTATCATTTTAATGATAATCGGGGGTTAAAGACTAGTTAAGCTTGTGATTACAACGCAATTTATAAGCACTTAATTTTGTCAATATTTTGATTACCGAACGGAATTAACTTCTTATTAAATAATTAGAAACTCAGGAAAGACTTAATAATCGTTAGGAGTCATTTGTAACTCATTATTTCGATAAGATTCATTACTTTGCAAAATAAAAGACATAAGTACAAGTAATGAAAATAAAATATTTAGTTGTTTGTGAAAAAAAATACATACAGATGTCTGATAAGAATTTTTTATCATTTCTTACGAAAAACCAAACAGAAATAAAAATATCTGCTGCAGAACATATTAAATGAGAGAAGCCCCAGTGTGAATTAAGACAGACAGAGGATGCAAATGTTGTTATTCCAATTTTTTACATAGAATATCACTTGGGTTATCGTCGTCTGACACACTAATCTGGAGTTCCGAGTGAGTTTCTTGACATTTCATCATTAAAAATTCCTGGCGAACTCTTTCATATGACCTTATCTGTTTTGAACTTTCCTCTTGAATCAGGGAAAAAAATAAAACAATCTCACGATAGACTAATAAAGTTCAGAAAGGGGTGAAATTAAGATAAATAAGGAACTTTTTGCAATTATGATTTTTTACACCTCGTAGACAATAAAATATCAAAACAATAATAGAATCTCAGCTTAAGATTTCCGTATAAATTGCCTTGACTTAATTGACTACAGTAAAGTGATTTCTCTCAATTGTTCCATCAATGACTAATTAATTAGTAACGTTTTTTTTTGCTATTAAAAATCGCCGTCCGTGAAACAAATCAGGAAGTTAATACCTGACCTAAATAAATCATTTATAAAATCTCTATCAAACATTTCATAAATAAATAAAGTGTCTGTTCCTTTTGCCAATGTTAGTTACATGAGGACAGAGTCAGCTGTTTAAATCTTTTTTTTAAATGAGATTCATAAAGGAAGCAAATTGCAGACTTGCCAACTACGTAAAATATAAATATGAAATTATATTGACCTTTGTCCATAATTGCATAGATTTGCATTTTGATTTTAGATCTGAAAATGTTGACGATTGTTCCATGAAATTTGCATTAAATTGCAAAAAACTGACTAATCCAGAAAATGGCAAAAACCACGAACCAACCATTACGCAATTACTTACATAAATTGATACAATTACGTAATTAAATATGTTAAGGTCACCTGCAATAGAGACTTACCGTTGAATGTCTCCAGTAGCTGATCAGCTGATGAATATCTTGACTGTTGGGAGCAAGAAGGAGAAAGTCCCTCCACTCATCATAACTGATATTGAGACTACCATCCTGATCCATCCTTTGAAAAGACAAAAATTACATAAACCCCCAATCGATTCGTAAAAAGCACTTTATTTAATCGATAAGCGTGCCTCTACCATTGAAACAGCAAGAAAATTTGACGTACAAACTGTTAGATACCTCTGTAAGAGTTTTTTCGCTTCCATGGTGTCCAGGGGAATCCCCAAATCGCTGAACGCTTTGATGAGCTCGTCCAAATCAATCCTACCTGCAATTCGATAAAAACCGATCGTTTTAATAAACTCATCAGGTCAATGCTATTGCCTTTGTGTTATCATTTTACGACAATCAAACACGAAAAAATAAACATTACTGACTAAATAATAAGCCTACCGTTTGTTTATTTTTCGTCTTTTTGGTGAATCCGTTCTGATATAATCAGAAGCCAAACAGATGTCGTCACGATATGGTTGTGAGCCCGTGCCTAAACCACGTGCTTCAAGTTTTAAATAAATTCGCAATAAACCGTTTAAAAATAAGGTCGATATTAGAATCAAGGCCGGCGAAAACCGAAAAAATTCTAAACTAGATATTACCGGTGAAATTGGCGAGACTATGAATATTGAAAAGTTCTTCGCAATTTGATTGAATTGTAAATAAGGTTGTTTTTAACTTCGGTTATTCAATTATGCAAACACGAGTGAAACTTACCATCTTTGTTCCTATCAATGTGGGAAAAGTGGAGTCGGAGATTTTTCTCATGTTCTCGAACGTAGTAGATGAAGTCGGCCAGCGACAAATCTCCACTTTTCGATCGAGAATTTTGGAAAAATTTCTGGAAAAGAAAATTCGAGACATTAATCGAATTCTCGAAATTATCTCTGATAAGCAATTATGAATCAGAAAACAACGCATAAATATCTAATTGGTTTGTTAACGTAAACATTTTTTCCCAGGTTATCAATTCACCAATCAGTGCATTAGTTACACCACAATAGCCACTGACGTGTGACCCCAAATTTAGAAGCTTTACATTCACAACAAAGGTAAAGGATTTTTGGTGTTTTTCCAAAAATAGATTCAGGGAAAATGTCGTCATTTTACATAGTTGAACAACAGCCAAAATTACTCAGGCATTTAATAAAGAGAATGAAAAAACAATTTACATGTGCAAAAGTTTACTTCGTGGTTTAGTTATCCTTCAAACATTAATTAAATAATAATAAAATAAAATGTATGATAAAACGTAAAATTTAAAAAACTGATGAGTGATGACCACAAGTCAGTGAAATAAAAAAATGGATGTTAGAACGCTACTTTGCAATATTACATTAAAATTCTTGGTAGTTTTTAAGAGCTAGATAAGTTAATTATCATAATTAAAGCACCTATTTAATTACATTCCAATCCAGTCACTTGTCCAGGTGCAGTGGCCCCATTAAATAAACTAAATTTTGAATATTACTCTTACTTTCAGACAAAAGAAAAGTGAAAGGAAAAAAAATATTCATTTGAGTGAAAGACGCAATTATTTACAGCATCCTGGTGACTGATATCATTAGATACTATTTTAAAAATAATAGTATGTAGTTCATGAACTTGTAGAAAAAAATTAAGATTAAGCAAAAGTTTTCTTTTTTCTTGTCAAAAGTTTCGTTTGTGTGGCATTGGAAAGTCGCTAATTATGACGCTATTTCCTAAAAGATACGATAATAAATAGTCAGAATTCAACGTAAAGTGTGATATGTTAGCACATTTTACGAGACAATTGCGGTATTCCATATCGCAATTATTACTTTCATAAACTCATGTTATTACAAGTATTCAAGTTAGATATTTAGGTTAACCCTCAACTGGTATCGTGTTTTCACGGAACGTAACTGGTATTGTGGGTTATTTCGATACCCCAAAATACAGCGTGTTAGGGAATGGTTTAGCATAAATTGAAAGGTAGATAGAGAATGGCAAAACGAATCGATTAAGTAAATTTTTTGTAAATCGAAAATGCATAGTTTTCCCAAAAAATCGTTCTGAAAATTAAGGTCCCAAGTTTTGAGAACCGCTGAACTAGAATTATAAAAATTAGCGTAAATTTTAATATTATTGACAAAACAGCAGAGGTAAATTAACTTCTTGATCCAATCCGTAATTCTTCTATTTCATATATTTGTGTTTTGTGATCAAAAGTTCTAAAAAAAAAACAAAAAGAAATTTATGGCAGAACGGGGGTTCGAACCTCCCACACAAATGACCATGCAATCTACAATTTTGAAAAATTCTCTAAACGTTCATGCGCCACTATGTCCACTTTGTTTAAAGAAAAAATTAACCGGTAATAAACTACCATAAATAACACAGTGGCTCTCAACAAGTGGATTAATAAAAATTTTTGAAGAAAGTATGCACTTTTTGGAAAAATGATATATGGCTTTTTAACTCGTCTGATCATGACAAATTCACTTACGAAATATTGCTAAACCATTCCCTAACACCCTGTATATCAAGCATTAAGAAAAAGACAAGATTGTTTCTTATACTTTCTTGTACTTTTCAAGTACATTACTGACTAACGAATTATATAAATGTGAATAACTCAAAAAATGTTATACAAAACTAATAAAAACTTATATAAACGATAAAATTGCACAATAATAAACGAAGAAACACAGTCTTCTTTGATCAACAAAAAAAAATATTTTTGGAAAATAATGAAAAATAAAATGTCTACAGTCCACTGTTACCGCCTACAATAGAAAAACATAACTACCACCAAACAGCAAAAAACTGGTAGTGTTTTTTCCTTACAATAATTTTCAAATTTTCTTGTAAAAATTGTCTTGAAGTATTTAATTTTTTTATGTTTACCTGCTAAAATTGAATACGATTGATCACTTCATGAATAATTTCAGTGTTGTAGCAATCAAAAGTAATAATACAGTGGAACCAGTATAAGTCGAACCTCTATATCTCGAAAATTCCATAAGTTGAGCGGATTGGTTGGTCCCGAGCATTTAGTAAAAGTCGTATTCAAAATTTTCATCACTCACTTTCATAAAAGTATTCACCAAGTTTTTTGAGTTTTTTTTTTTGTTACAATGTCCGCCGCGCCATATTGACTTAGAGAAAAAATTTATACATGTAGGTGGTATGGTGGGGTATTGGCGTACCCCAAACCCAATTTTTTTCGCAAACGGCTAGTTGCCAACAAAGACCAATATTACTATTCAAATGAGCGACCAAGTCTCGGAGAATACCTGAAATGCCAAATCAAAATTTTAAATCAAACTAGGTACATGATTTTTACAAAAATGTAATCGCTGGGGCCTCAAATTACCCCACAATACCAGTTGAGGGTTAAAGTCTCACAAAAAGACCACCATACTCCTTATATTCATCCAACTGTACTATACAAAACTAGATATATTTTTTTAATATAAACACTCTAAGGGTACGTGTTATCAAAAAGACTGAAAAACCATCTAATCAAACAATAATTGGAGAATGTCAGGATGTAGATATAATATCTGCGACCCAAATACGCAAATGATAAATAATCGATAATGTCATTTCTATTTCATAAGTTGTTTAAAACATTAATTTCAACTATAGTAAAATACATAAAAAATGAAGAACACGTGTAAAGAAACTAAAAATAAGAAACAACAAAACATATTAGTAATGAAACTAATCTTGAGGTTTGCCCACTTCGCAACAAAGAGGCAAACCCGAATTTCACAAACAACCTTGACCACTAAACATTTGTGCAATTCTCGATCCCCAGCAATAATCGATAACCCGAGAGCTCAAATTTGAATTCGTAAATAAATGAAACCACTACTCATTGATGATATAATAGAAAAATAAAATTTTAGGCGATTTTTTCAGTGCAAAGTCACACTTCGAAATGTTTTACATAATATTATTATTATTATGGCTTATTGCACATCACATGCGTGTCTCCTTTGTTGTAGGTGATCAGGTGCGTCAAAATGACGCGGACGGAAGACTAAACAAATCAAACTCAGTTAGTTTGACACAAGACACAAGTGACGCATTTTTCATGAATGAAACATCGATTTTCACACCCGACACGTCACAAGAAGACCTTGAAACCGAACATTTGAGAGATTAAAGGCTTGAATAACCTGAGCAATCGGGTGGAATGTCCTCTGAAATAATAATGACGTAAGCTCATCTCGGGTTTTCACAGGGACTAGGGCAAAATCGATTTATGACGAAAACTAGGGAATTTTAAATTGCAAATGAGGAAGTTGACACATGCACATGATGAATTAATTCTCGCAAATGACCGGCTTTAACCAGTATGGATTAAGCAGTTATAAAAATAATACGACTTCATCTCTGGATCCGATTCTGGATTGGGGTCACACCCAGGTGCCGGCTCGACCTGGGGCATTAAAACTGCACGTGATTCAGCACGTTTCAGGCCATAATGAGCTTTAAAACCGTGTGCACTAAACCAATTAGAGCCACTTAGAGCTTTCAGTTTGCAAACGTACCTCAGCGTAGTGATGGTGGACACCGTGTTCTTTGAGAGCCTCGCTCAGGTCGTGGATGTCAATCTTCCCGTTTCCGTCTTTATCCAGTTGTTTGAAGAGTTTCCCCAGACGTTCCTCATCTTCGATTGGTAGTTCATGCAAGTAGTGTGGAGGACGATGAGAAAAGGGAATGTCTTCGTACTGCGACAGTTTATTCGGCATTTTCACATCTAAACCACTCCCGACGTTACACCAAGAGCTAAATTATGACGATTTTTGGTGGAAAAGCAACTAATGCAATGCCGCAATGCGACTTCGCGAAAACGGCATTTGACAGCTGTTTGAGATTTTTGACAAGGCATGTGCTGACACCTGGGACCGTTAGAGTTATTTAAACTAAGCATTGTACAGGAAACTGTTTTGGAAATTCCAAGGAAATCAATGATACATAATATTTTTTTTTAAATAATTGTATACAATATTTTGTAGAATATGAATAATACGAATTAAAAAGCACTCTTTTTACAAGCGTGGTCAAACTTATTATTTGATAGATGTAAAAACTCAATTTATCGTTAGATAAAGTTGTTATTACTTATTAGCACGTGTTAGCACATTATTTTCCAAGTACTTTTATCTGTTGATAGCTGTGCTAAACACAATTAATACACAATACTTTGTCTGATCAAGTGATTTGCAAAAATTAAGACTTCCTACATAAACTTTTTACTGCGACTATTAACAAATAAAAAAATAGACAAATAATGCAGAGGATAATGTTAAAAGTTATAGTGTCTCAACTCCCCCCTAAATCTGTCAACTGAGGTACGGACACAAAGATGGGACCATTTCACAAAACTGTTGGTAGATGCCGCCACCACAAATACAAAAACAAATCGAAAATCTTCATTTAAAAAATTTGTTTTATAATTGTCATACATTAAAATGCCAAAAGGTTGTGTATGTAGTAAAAGTCCTATATTTATACCGTTTTTTATTATTTTGTTTGATTGTGGGATCACTTCGGAAACCTGACGCATGAGGTCGCTGCGTGAAAAATTTGAAGTTCACACAACTCAAATATGGGAAAAAATTATTATTAATGCCAATTATATTACCAGTGCATTTGCCGGTTTTAATTTTACAATCTTAAACTCTGATTTTATTTATTGAACGTCGGCAATTTTTTAGAAGTGTGAACAACATAGCGCCATCTACCAGACACTGGACCTTTTATCATTATCATGCAGAGGTAAAAAAATGCAAAAGATTTTTTGCGTTCTTTTTTGGTTGACATTTTGGTTTTAAATTTTTGCAAAATATTTCATTTAAACTTTTGTATAGTTAGTTGCCAATATAAAAACTGTAATTTTTTTTAAACATTTTGCACACCACGGCAAAGAGGTGAAAAATGTATAAATCGATTTGTGTTTTTGTAATCCTGATACACATTTTAGTTTTACATTTTTGCTAAATTATGTTATTTATAATTCCGTATAGCTGATTGCCTATATACATACTCTAAAAAATTGCAATGGATTTTGAAGCAAGATCACAGGAATGCCAAAAGGTAATAGTATATTAAAAAACAAGTTTCATAAGACCACTCTTGAAGCACAAATTCAGTTTCAACAACGAGTTTTTTGAAAGAATGAGTGCTTTAAGGTCTTATGAAACGAGTTTTTTATACTATTTTTTGTAATTTGCCCCCTTTCTGCCGATTTTAAACAAAAATTGTTATTTTTGTCGATTTGGGGATTTTTGTGACGGTTGGTAAACTGTCAATTTTGAAAGTGAAAAATTGATTTATATCCCATTTCAGTTCACAGTAGAATTGCAACAGCGCAATTGAATTTTTCGGAGTGAAAAATAAACCACAAATTAAGAGTTTCTGTAAAAGAGAAGAATTCTGTCTTCAACTAAATCCCAGCGCTACGTTTTGAGCTAAGAAAACCCACCAGAATCTCTCAATTTGTGCTCCATTTCATTCCAAGAAACTCAAATGCGCTGTTGCAAAATTCTACTATGAACTGAAATGGGATATAAAATTTTTGTTTTATCCAAATTTTGTCAAAAACACGAGTATGAATGATAGTGAAGGTAATCTTGCCTGTACGCCCCCTGAAATTTGTGAAATTGGCAAAAATACGGTGGCAAATTCGCTTCCTGCCAACCTAAAAATTTTCGTAAAATGTTCCGTGAAATTATGGCTATTATGACATTGCACTTGATGACGTTGCGTGCTTTTTTTTTAGGAGCCCATTAAAGCATCCAAATGACGACAAATTACAAAAAAACATCTAAAGACCTTTTTGCATTTCTGCGATCCTAATACACATTGTGGTTTTAATTTTTTAAATTATTTTTTTTTAATTATTTTTCGCTAGAAATTGCAAAATTCCAATGGATTTTAGACCAGGATCACAAATGCAATGAAGTCAAAAAATGTAAAAACCTCTGCGTTTCTGTAACCCTAACACATTTTAGTTTTAAATGTTTGCAAAATTATTTTATTTAAACTTTCGTATAGTTGATTGATGATTGCCTACGAAAACTGTCAAAAATTGTAAAAATTTTAAAATGGATTTTGGAGTATCACACAATGCAAAAACCTTCTTGCGTTCCTGTAATTCTAATAAACATTTTGGTTTTAAATTTTTGCTATAGCAAAATTAGTTTTCCTTAAAAATTGCATAAGTTCAAAATGGGTTTTGGTTTTTAAATTATTGCAATTTTTTTGCTTAAACTTCCATTATAATAGGCGCTAAACTGCTAAAGTTATCTCACTTGATAACAATGACTTATAGATACTCGTGGATAGATAATTAAAAGACAAACCGACGATGGGTAATAATAATTTATTTAAATATTGGTATAATTTATATACTTCCACCCAAATATACATACGTGATTAATGTAATCAGTATAAATAGTTAAATATTAATCACATGTGCAACATGACCTAATATAAAAATGAATGCCAGATGACTCAATAAATAATAAAACTTGACTATAGGGCAAACATAAACAACTTTAGGTACAACCACGAAAAGAGTAAACAATTACGTTACACAGCCTAGACTAATATTGCAGACTTGCTTTAGCAAAGAATTTTAAATCTTATTACAATAAATTGGTAAGGCAGAGCTGTCAAAGCAATTATTTATGGCATGATAGAAAAGTGGCAGAAAATTACGAGAAGAGCCATCCAGAACATCATCAACTTGGAAAAACATACTTTGGCATTTTAAAGAAGTATTTCGATGATCAGTTACTAACATAACGATAATACATTTTGAAATGTGGTACCATTAAGTAAAAATCAAACAAAAAACACGATATGACACAAATGTATAAATATAGGAAAAATGTAAAACAGAATAAAGCGCTTAAATCGAAACATTTTCATAGTCATAAATACTTTTGTAGGAAAATATATAACAAAGAATCGTTACTACAATAAAAAATGACAGCTCTAAATAATCACTGAATGCATACATCAAATTACATTATACATGTATGTTGGATTACACATATTACAAAGATATTAAATATAAATGCCTTAGTTGAAAATGTCTTGCAAACATCAGTGATAATAATGTCTTTGTAACACAGTAACACACCATTTGATTTCTCTATAAAGCTTAATAAATTAGACTATATAATTAAATTTAAGCATAATAACTTCATAGTCAGTTGCATTTTCAAACAAATGCACACTAAATTAAAATATATCAACTCATAACATTGATATACCGATCACACACAGTATGATTAAAGATAGATAACATTTCAGCTAATCGTTCTCTGGAGCGAGTGTAAAAGACGCCGCGTTTTTTTCCAATAAAACTGGAACAACTACTCATCAAATTCAGTAAACGTGAAATGCACCTATTGTATTTAATGTGAATAAAACAGTCTGAATATATCGCAGTATTTTGAATCATACGTCTTAAATTTAACTTAGGAAAAAATGCAACAACTGTATTCCTACTATTATGATTCAAAATAGTATCAGACTTGCATGCCCACACGAAAACATGTCATGAAATAAAAGAAGAACTGAACCCATTGGGTTTAAATTTACTGGTTGGAGTCCTCTTCACTGCTCCATATCTTTTCTTGTTCTTCGATCTCTTCCTGCAGTCGGATTTCTAACTGGCGCATGTCGTTTGCAATGTCAGCTTCGTACATCGCCTCTTCGGAATTCTCCAAATTGGTCACGTTTGCGTTGTTGTAGGTGCTCATCGCTTGGTTTAAGGAATGGACGATTTTATTCTGCAACAAAATCGTTCTATTTTTATCTCTTACTATTGATAATTTAATACTCTATCTGCCTGTACTTTTTTGCTTGTTTGCTCACTGTTTACTAAATAATCAAAAGAACTAACAACAATAAAAACAACTAAAGCTTACCAAACAGACTTCTTTCTGCTTCTCTTGAATGCCTTGTTCAATCAGTTGCAGTTCCTGTGTCAGTCTATCGCGTTCGCTTAAAGTCGTTACACCCTGTGTAGCCAACTTTAGGTCGTTCAATTGTTTTTCTAAATTGCACAATTGCAACTTAACTCGTTGCGATTCTGCCAAAAGTTCCTTGGATGGGTCTTGAACTCTTGGATGATAAATCAATTGAGGAGATCCTATAAATAAATAAATAAGTCATTAATTTTCCCCCCCATTAGTTTGAAAATTCAAACCTATGCCAACTCCAGGATGTCCAACAATAGCACCAGCTGGAATTGGCCCTTGATGAAACGGTGGTGGATTATTATTATAGTATAGCGAGGTTACTGGACTAGCAGATGCAAGAGGGCGACGTAACTGAAACAAAAATTATTTTTTAAAAACACTTCTTTTGGTCGGTTTGTAACGTAACATCTACGAACTTTTTACTATTAAAAGAAACTGTTGAAAAATTTAATGATTACTAGAACTATCAACTATCCAATAGAATATTGTTAATCTGGAACCTAAACATACAAAAACGTTTGATGGCTGTAGTATTTTCACAAAACATAAATGCAATTTTGTCTTATTACACTTTCACAAATGCTTGAAAAAATAGTGACTTTATTACCAAATTCTCCTTAAAAAGTGGCTTTGTCTTAATTGTGTTAATAACGAAGTTACGAATATTTAAAGATTTCGCTAAAATGTTGTATTATTTGATCAAAAAATAAGTTTCAGCGATTGCACCTCCCTGTTATTTCTCAAAAAGTTAAGTGAGGAAGTCGTAACAAAAATTTTTGAATTAGGACAAACCTCTTTGTCTCTGACAATTATTATTTATTAGTTACCTCACGGATTCTATTTTTTGTTGGTGACGTTTTATCGGCATTCTTATACAATTTATTATTGTGCCGTTCAATTTTATTCAGTTTGTCACTCGTTGTTGCCGCAAAAAGACAGCTCATAAATAAAATCAAAATTTTGAGATTTAACAGTTCGTTGGCTAATGCGTGTTGATCGCGGATAATGTGGACTACTGTAATGGATTTCCAAGAGAAAAAAACGAGGAAACAATCCGGATTAAAAGGTTAGTCTGCAATACTTTCTTTATAGAAAAAATTACATTAAATCTGTAATTTTTTCAACTAATTTAATGGCACATTGTTTTAATTTCATTGTTTTTTATTTTAGTAGGTCCATTTAAGATGATGCGATGGGACTTGCTGTAGCAGAAAAAGATGCGATAAAGGTAAGTGCATTTTACTTTATTGTAAATGTTGAGAAAATAAAAATCTGAACGACTAATATGTTACAATGTGGTTACAACCCTTTTTAGCTGTGGAATTTTAAAATTTTCAATTCGTTGTTTGTTAATGTTAAATTGTTACAAAACCATTTTTTTATTCCTTTGAATAGTTGCAAGTAAATTAATCAAAATGCTAATTTGGGAGTTCTGGTGAAAAAAAGTAAATACGTACAGTTGTAATAATAATGGGTTAGAATAAGGTAAATATTAGTTGCACTTATGAGAGACCCAATGTTTTGCTGATTGCAAACAAATGGCACACAGAAAGAAAAATGCTGAAAAGTCCTGTTAAGAACTCGTTCTGACAGCGGCTACAGTTCAATTCTCTCTTCATTTCAAATAATTATTCCGTCTGTCTTCTTCATTCTTCAATCCAACCAGACCTGACTGCGAAAGTGACAAATAAATGTTTCAATTACGTACTTAAGCGTGTTCGTTCAATTTCACCGAGCCAGTTTTTGCGAATTTTTTTGTAGTGAAGTGAAATTTATGCATACTATTTTGCGGACTTGTTACATAAATAACTATTAGCTCCAATGTAAAAAATCGATTTGAACCCTAAAGCAATAAAGATACATACAGTGACATTTTTTTTAACTCTGAACATACCCATTATTCCCTATGTTCAATTTGAAAAAACAAAGATCAACGCATTGCAAATATTGCTATGCAACTAATTATTCCACATGCTGTCAATAATCTCAATCTTGCAAGATTATTCATGTAAATAAAAACTAATTTTTCTAAAAATTTTAATTGTCCAGTAAGGAATAATAAATTACTTTAACAAATATTCGAAATGAAATGAACATAGGGACTATGTTCAGAGTTAAAAAAATGTCTCTGTATAGTGTATTTTTCAAATTATTAAACAGATTGCCTTCATAAATGATCAAGAGCCAGGTGACCATAATAAGAGTATAGTATAAGTGGACAATTAAAGTAAATTTTCTAAAAAAAAACATTATTATTTTATTTATGAAATGATGCACCATGGCCCCCTTAGGGATCAAATAAAACCTAAAAAAAATTTCCTTGTGTGGCGCCATTTCTTCATTAATATAAGAAGCAATCAGTAAATTGATTTAATAAATTGTTTCGCTATTTTCTTAAAAAACAGGCAGTTTTTTGAACAGTTCTATCTAAATCGTTAATAGACCTACTATTATTCTAGATACATACGACGATTAATCTTAAACTCAGTAACATTCAAAAAACACCACTAAAACATTACTCACAAACGAGGAGTAAACCGTACTCCGAATTATGTTCACCAGATTTTCCCAGATTTTTTAAAAATAATTTATAGTATTTCTCCAATATATTCTGATTTCCGTTAATATTTCCCCTAATTTTTTAAAATGATTTTCTGTGATTTTCGCAAGATTTCTCCTAATTTCCTCAAAAAATCCATATTTTTCTAAAGGATTCCCCACGATTTTCTCTGAACATTATTTTCTCAAGAGATTTCCCCTAATCTTTAAAAAATAATTTCCGGTCATTACCTCTGGTTTTCCATGATTTTATCAAAAATTCTCTTAATTTAAATTTCCCGATTATTTACTTCTGTTCGTGACTTTTCTGACAAAGTTAGATTATCAGACTGAGACGTCATTTAAACATTTGTGTTTGGCTAGACATTTTTTTTGCGGATAAAGCTAGTTAAGGAGAATATTTTTGAGTTATTGAGTTAGTTTTAATGGAGCAAAATGCAATTTGATGTAAGTTTCATACTTACTAAAGACGATGATATATTCCCATCTCTAAATGTTGAAACCTGTCCATTATCCTTATGCATCCTAGAAATGGGACCGTATTTACTAATCGCCGGCGAATCATACGGCACATAATCATCATCAGCGGCCAGAATTGAATCCGACCGTACAAAAGTAGGACCACTATTAACATGTCCTGACCAAAACGAATACGGTGAAGTCGGACTATCCAAATCATGGTGCGACTCTTGCCTGGCAAGACTCGTCGCATTATGTGAAATAGCAGTTGCCGCTGTCTTTCCTACCACTTTCTCTAACTGTGATAAAACCTCCTGTTTCCGTTGATGTAATTCAGCTAGACTCTTCGTCGATGATCTCTTCGTGTGTTGAAGCACATTCTGGTTTTTCGGTATCACATTATCCCATTTTTTGTCCACCATCGAGTTGCTTTGATGGCCAATGTTTGTGAAGTCAGTCTGTGGCGGGTAGAATTGGTCGTTGTTGGCTAGAACTAGGTTTGGTGGGGCAGTTTGGTAGACGTCGTGTGGGTATGGAGGTGTTTGGGTGTAAATGGGTTGAGGTGCATAAGGAGGCAGATTGTGGTTGAAGGGAACGTCGTAACCCATCCGTTGGATTTGGACAACGGTTGGGATTGGCACTGGACTTACAGTCGCAGTGTTCGGCATCGAATAGTAATCTTCGGTTTGAGGGTAGATTTTCTCAGTCGGTGACTGGCTGTCGATTCGATGTTCCTTGTTTCGAATTATAGTTTTCCTGTTTTTCGCCCGATACCTGCAATAAAAAACAGTTAAATCATAAATAAGTACTTATTTTTTTAATTTCTTAAATGACACAGCAAGTTTCGAGTTGGGTTCGAACCTAACAGCACAACAAAACTTTTAATGCCACTGTCAAATCTAATTGTTTTCAAAATCCTTCAGTGTGTCCATCAATTTTCAATATTTGAAAGTACAAGCAAAAGCAAACTGTGCCATCATAATAGCTAAAATCGATTATATGTAATAGGTTTTGCAATGTACTTAATTTAGGGAAAAGATGTCTATTATTAGACATCTTTTTTAAAAAATTAACATTTTTTAAATTGGGAATGAACGTATTCATGTGTTTTTGTCTGTAAACGCAGTAACAATTCGAATTTGTTTAACAATTTTGATTTTGTCCGATATGTGAAATTTGCCTATTTAAAAAAAGGGTTCCCAATTTGAGACAGCATATGTTCTTAGTATGAAACTTCACACATTAGGGAAGCAAGTCGAAAATAACCCACCACTTTCGTGAGACATGTTTTAGTAAATAATATAAAATAAAAAATGAACATAACAAACTTCCTAAAACGAAATAACTGTTTTTCGTTAAACAAATTAACACTTTCTGTCAAAATAATAAATAACATTGAAAACAAATTTAAAAATCCTTTTAGGTTTTATATTCACAACAAAGGCACAGAGAAGCCTTTTTGACTTAATTTTTCCCCATCGCGTTTGCATATTTGTGTCTATTTCAGCCAGTCTTCAAGTGTCTCATATTAAGGCTCAAAACTTACAGTTTTGGTTTAATTGAAAGAAGTATAAAATGTATCGAACAAACGGCATGATAAATAAATACTACATAATGTTAGTTCTATGTTAATAACAATCAACACTATCTTGTTACTATTTTTCATCTCCTTATTCATTTGAACGAGGAAAGCTGCAAAATTTTTTGCGACCGGTGCACAAAAAGTTAAGCCAGAACTAAATGATTTCCAGCCCTAGATCTTGCCATAGAATTTTATCATGAACTATTGGCAATATAGAACAGTGGTGCCTTTTTTGAAAAAAGCTTTAACTTGTAAAAAAAGCCGGTGTCTCATATTATGAACTGCCTCATAATAGGCACATTACTCTATACAGGGTGAGTCACTATTGGGTTATTTTTGATTTTGTTTTAATGTGCAACCAGTAATACCAGAATAATACCTGATCTGACCTGACCTGACCTGACCTGACCAGATCGGTAATCGTTAAAAAAATTCAAAATTAATCCATGATTACATTGTTCTGAGTATTGTCAAGTTTGTCTTGACAGTTTTGCTAAAGTTTCATTATAGACCATTATTATTTAAAAGATAAAAAACCAATACTGATTCAATTAATGTTTTTAGAAATCAAACGAAGTATCAAGTGGTAAGTGCAATTAGTATTTTTGGTTGCATCTTAGGACATGTCAGAAGTAACCCACTATTGACTCACCCTGTATTAAGTACAAAGTGATTTAGATAAAATCATCTACTTTCGATTCACTTTCATAAAAACCATTGTGGTGCAAATAACTAACCTGTTACTCATATAAAAGTTAATGCCAAAAGTACGCTATTTGCACCACAATGGTTTTTGTGTCAAGAATTAAAAAAAATTTATTTATTCAAAAATAAAGTGTAAATCAATAATAAAGCAATTTTTTCCGGCACCTAGAGGTACAGTTAGTATACAGGATGTCCGTTTAATCCACCATGGAGATCTCATTTATTGTAAGAGATACGAGGTCGGTTAAATTAAGGCAAAGTTGCGCATTTTTATGCTGAACAATTACCTAAAAGAAAATTTGATGTGTCATTTTTAGTTTTTGAATTATTGAGAAAAATAAAAAATTTGTAATTTTTATTTTTATTTTTTTAAGCGAAAACTAAGAGAACTAGACGTTTTTAAGTGAGACATTCTTCACTTCTACAGGCACTTTTTTACAAGAAAACTAAATCTGTCATCGCCTTTTCCAAGGCGTTCGTGATGTCAGAGTTAGAACACTCAAATTTGGTTTTTCTTATGGACGCCATATTTGATACTTGTACTTTTGAAAAGCCTTTCTCTTCCTGATTACAACGATGTATCACATGATATCATCGAATCTTACATGCTGATAAAATTAAGAAGAAAGCGTTTTTGCAAAGAGTGCCTTGGAAAAAAACGCCAATAAATTTTGTTTAACAAACTAACTTTTGACAGTTCTATTAAATATGCGAGCAGAATTTTTATAACTTTGTCTTGTTTTGTTCTACAAAAAATAAACTTCTAGCTTATCATCTCGTTTAGTTTTTAAATAAGTAAGCTTGGCGGAAATGTGAACCTTCCAGATCCAAATACTATTAAACTTCCAAAATCTAGTTTGTTGAAAAACAAAATTGTGTCGTTTTTTTCCAAAGCACTCTTCGCAAAAATGCTTTTTTTCCATTTTGATTAGTACATATGTACAGTTCATTTTTTTAAATAATCAACTGTCAGTGTCAAAATTCTGATAAAGACCAGACTGTATCACCCTAAGGGTTCATGTTCAACTACTTTCGAAACTAGCTGTATACGGTATATGAAATTTTGCACAGCAGATTTGACAATCGGGACGTAAGTTTTAGGTTGGGTTACGTAGTCACTGAAATTTGGATTCGTAAATCGTTGAATTAAATCCATGTGTTGTACGTGTTGTAACTTAAAGACAACTTTAAAAATTTGTAAAGATTTTTAAGCTGAATTTGCCAGGTAAAAAAGTGTACCAACTTTAACTCAAAAAAATTACTATTTATGGAAATGCCAACCTGACGAGTCTTTGACAGTTGATTATAAAAAAAATCGACTATAAGATTCGATCATGTCATATGATACATCGTTGCAATCAGAAATAAAAACAATTTTCAAAAATACAAAAATCGAATATGGCGTCTATAAGAAAAACTAAAGTTGAGTGTTGTAACTCTGACATCAAGAACGCCTTGGAAAACATGACGACAGATTTAGATTCCTTGTAAAAAAGTGCCTGAAGAAAACCCTAGTTAAAAACGTCTAGTTGTTTTGGTTTTCGCTTGAAAAAATAAAAACGAAAATTACAAATTTCCGTTTTTTTTACAATTATTCAAAAACTAAAAATGACACATCAAATTTTCTTTCAGATAATTGTTCAGCATAAAAATGTGCATCTTTGCCCTAATTTAACCGACCTCGTATCTCTTTTAATAACTGAGATCCCCATGGTGGAGCTCGAAAAACGCACACCCTGTAGAAAATAAATCAAGGTTTATTTTAATATCACATATAACATAGATCACTTGCGTTTTGTTTTATTTAGGTACTTTTCGCAATACAGTGTAGTTATAAAAATATTTCTCTTATATCCCATTTCAGTTCATAGTAGAATTTTGCAACAGCGCATTTGAATTTTTTGCGGTGAAATGAAGCACAAATTGAGAGATTCTGCTGAGTTTTCTTAGCTCAAAATGTGACGCTGGGATTTAGTTGAACACAGAATTCTTCTCTCTTACAGAAACTCTTAATTTGTGCTTTATTTTTCACTCTGAAAAATTCAATTGCGCTGTTGCAATTCTACTATAAACTGAAATGGGATATATGTATGTGTAGGAGTGCAAAGGTTGTCAAAACCTTTAGATTAGCCTTAAAAAATATAAAAATAAAAATGTGATTTGATAATTTAGTATAAATCAATTAACGTTTTTTATTATGGATGCTGACCATTTTATTTACATTAGTTGAGTTGGAGGTGTGTCAGTATTATTACATATTGTGATAGAGTTTGGTAAAAGCTATTAGATACACCTGGGGCCCGTTTCATAAAAATTACAAGTTGATTT
This sequence comes from Tribolium freemani, assembly GCA_939628115.1. Taxonomy (NCBI): domain Eukaryota; kingdom Metazoa; phylum Arthropoda; class Insecta; order Coleoptera; family Tenebrionidae; genus Tribolium; species Tribolium freemani. Next base: position 7,020,103 of record OW626785.1, on the reverse strand, counting down.
TTATAAGTGACAAGTTTATTATTTACATTACCTTACTATAGAAAAAGTATACAAGTAATTTACTTATGATTTGCAAAAATCAACTTGTAATTTTTATGAAACGGGCTCCTTAATACTTAAGACGCCCTGTCTGTTTGCTTCTTGTTGCATTGAACATTATCAAATCAGTTATCAAATATTCTTTTAACTTGGAATCGAAACACACTAAAATATTTAAAGCAAAAAAACTTCGTAGCTGTATTATTATTATTATTATTATTATTACATTTAAATAAGTGAAAAAACATTGGTGCCTATATTTATTAAAATCTCCTTAAAAAGTAGCTTTGTTTTAATTGTGTACCTTCTTTTAGAATAACGAAGTTACGAATACGCTAAAATTATTTCCTCAAAGCCAAAAAGTTAAATGCATTTTTTTTTCATTTCCAAGTGAGATGTTGAATATGTGGTATTATTAATGTCTTGTACTGACTTTGTTCTTCATTTTTAGGTTCATTCAAAGCAGTTTTGTTTTATTTATCCGTTCGAGTTTATGGAGAATACAAATTTTACAAAAGAGTAAGAAAAATTCTTGAGTAATGGTGAAAAGTATACAAGTTAAAATTTTCAGCTTTTGATTTGATTTAAATTGTCATCTCTCTTGAATCGCTCTGAACCTATGATATTAAAATTGCTCCAAGAAGGCTAATGACAAATTGCAGAAGTAATAATTGACAATTCTCGGCAAAATGTGTCTCAAAAAACCAACAAATTAAATCAACCTTTTGACGAAATCATAAAGTTTAATATTTATTATTAGAAATCATAAAAACAATCTAAAAAAAAATATTAATGCTGATTTTGTATGTAGAATATCCCACAGTGCTGATTAAAAATTTTCAAGTGAGAGCATTCAAGCATTTTAATTTCCAGCTTTTTTAAATAAGTATATATTCATATTAAAAATATTACAGCGTTTCAGTGCAGAAAACAAATTAATTGGCCCCACGGTTAATATACGCACAATTTTAGCTAACTAACTCTTTAACTAACAAACACACAAACATTCACACGTTTGCAAAAAAAAATACAAAAAAGTAAACTCACTTTTCCAACTCTTCATTGGAATGTGCAAACGTGCAATTGGTACCTCGAGGACAATTTCCCCGTAATGTTAAATCACGGCACATGCTGATTTTATATTTGGCATGTTGTGGATGTGCTGTATCTTGTAATTTTCGACTACCATGTTGATGAATAAATTCTACTAGGCCTGCTACAACTAGGCGAACCGCCTCAAGAGCTTCACTACATTCTTTCCATGATGGAGTTGATGATTCTATAAAATAACAAAATTCACAATTAAAATAAAACACTGTAATTAAATTGTGGCATTGAAAAAGTAGTAACACCTATTTGGGACTTTAATCGTACTGTAGGCTTGGTTTAATTTGCATAAAATGCCAGTCATGTAATAAAGTATCGAGTGAAAAGTAATTTCTTGTTAGGAAATTCACAAAATTATCAACTAGATAATTAATGCTTTTATGAGTATAAACAAAAATATTGTCCGTACATATTAGTTCATTATAAGCCAATTAAATGAAATGCAATGTAAAACAAACACTGTCGAATTTATCTTATCTCAATGAATATCAAGGAAGAAAGAATGAAAAAATCATCATTGTTAATACATACAACGAAATTTTCCACGTGGTAACAGGTTTCTTTGTTTGCAACAGATTTAGGAAAAAAACTGGAACGACATGCAATTTTAGAAGTTTGTAAAACTTACTAAATAAATAAAACCATCCCGTAATAATAAACATTATTTATATTCTGCAAAGAAAATAAATACTGACGTTGAACAGAATGTACTAAATTTATCACAAGAATATTATAAATAAAAATGTAACGCATGGAATTTCAAGTTTTTTATTCTTTCTTGCTAATGAAAACCTCCTGGACTTTGTAATTATTTTTACTGATATCTCTAAAAATAAATTCCATAAACTGAAATCGTGTCACGATAAGAAAACTCAGAAAAAACTTATTTAACTTATTGTAATTCACATAATCAACGAAAATTATCACAAAATCAAACTTTTAACTAGCACAATAATCGATTATTATTATTCGTGGAAACATATTCAAGTAATCTTTAAAAACGACCAGATCCCATCAAATCAATAACAAATAAATCGCATTTTAAATCATTGAGAAATCGTGGAAAATCACCGACAACAATCAACATCATGCGGAATCTTCCACCGTTAGAAAGCTCCAAACGTAAAAATAAATAAACTAAACATTAGACTCACCTGGACTAGGATCAATCGTCGCCAATAATTCCAGAGGAGTTCTCAAAACTGACAACTTCCCGGGATCCCCCGTCCTTTGTAACGCAATCACTAATTCTTGCACCGATTGAGCGAAAGATTGAGGAGTTTGCAACTTGTCGATGATGCTTTGCATGTGAGATTTATGAGCCGTATCTCCATACAAAAGAGCCGACCATTGATCTGGGGCAATTCTCAAACCAGCTTCAGTTGCAATTTGAACAATTTGAGCATCGTGTTCGCGTCGAAGGGCTTCATAAGTGCGAAATTCCTCTTTCAGTTGCATCAAAGACGAGTCTCCTTCACGTTTCGAAACCTAAAAAAATTTCATTAAAAAATAATGATACTATTAAGTAGCTACGTACTTTGAAACAAGACGCCCTGTATAAAAGTTGGACCACATGGCCTATGCTTGTCTTAGAGGCTTGAGGAAAATGGGGCTCCAAACGTTGCACCACAAACATGACTAACACTTTTCGGGATAATGCTGAACCGTCTTCCAAAGCCAGAAGGACTAGTTTTAACACCTCTTCTTGCATAGCTGCAATAAAATCAATAATACTATTCTTTTAACAATCCAAATACTGCAATGTGATCAAGAATAACAGAATATTTTGGTTGTTTGCAGTGTTTTTCGTGACGAATATTTGTTATTGGTTAAGTTAATTTGAAAACAACTTGAAATGTTAAATAATACTATCACTGTCAAAAATAAAGAATTACTCCAAACGTAGTATTTAAAAATAAAATTCAAAATCGACAACTACACTACACTAGATTAAAGTCTAAATAAAAAGTGTTATGAAAATTACATGAAGATCTGTCTGTCTTCATTCAACTGTAACTGTTCAATCAAATGACAAATAATTTAAGAAGTAGATGCTCCTGACGAAGAACTTTTAGTATGTTCTAGCAAAAATTAGTCTATTAATTGTTAACGCAAGAAATGTGTTAAAAAATTGGAAAATTTGATGATAAAAGACGTTCAGTTGAGCATAAAAATAAATTAGATTTTTTAATTTGATATATTTTTTTTTCTTTAGCAACCGTCTTAATTGATGCTCTTTTAATTCTAATGTTGTGGAATTTAATTTATTGGCAAATTTTTCTAGTGTGTTAATAAGTGTTCCAAAACAATAAAAACACTCACTTTTTTTCAAAATTGATTTTCTCTTTTAATTAGTGAATTTGCTTGACACAAAATTTATTACTAGAGTCTAATTTAATACAGAATCACACAGAAACACAGAAAATTTTAATTTTTGACCTCAAAAAATGTACGTGAGTTGTTGCCATTTTTTGTTTTGTTTCAACAATTAAATGTTTAGTACACCGTAAGACACAAAGTGGTGATTTTTTTCAACAGGTATTGAATGTTGCAGGATATAAAGTGCCAAAAACTTAACCCAAAAATCTAACCGCTTTGAAGAGCTATATCTGGTAAACAAGTTCAAACAATTTTTGCCATAAGACCATAAGAGCTTAATAAGTTATTAGAGTTATTACTCAGTTGGATGTAACACCCAAAAAAATCACCTTGTATAAATAAATATGAATAAAAAATACAGACTGATCCAGAAATACTGAGTCTGTTGGCAACACTGGAGTTAAATTTTAAAGGATACTAATGGAGTACGCTTTCAGTTAACAACAGTTCAACAATCTTGTGGGGTTGTACGTCAAATAATTGTCAAAAAAAAATCGGATTCGGTTGCAGTGTTGCAAATTACGAACAAAAATACTTTCAAATCTGTTGCCAACAGACTCAGTCTGTATTTACATTTTGAGCTTTTGACTACTGATTTATTTACACTCTTTATTTTTTAACAATAATATAAAATTCGACGAGTTTGAGTATAAATCGGACACCTTATTTCACGAGTAGATTTTTAAATTACGAGTAATAACGAGTGGTTTATCATCCACGAATTTAAATAAACAAACCGATTTAAACAAAGACGAGTTGAATACAACATTTTATTCTTCGAATTACACTCAACAAAGCTTAAAATTGCTTTAAATCTGTTAAAAATAATCTGACATTTCGAATTGAGAAATGCCAAACAATTGTCAAAACCTCCTTACACAGGAGAAAAACTGTAAATTTTGACAGTGTCAAAGAATAAACATGTTTTGACTAATTAAATTGTCAAATAGTTGTCAAATTGAAATTAGGTCACATTTGCCATTTACATTCAATGCTTAATTTTAACCTTTTGAAATGCATGTATGTATTAAATTTTAAACAACTCGTAGGTCAAAAACATTTACGGAGAAAATAGAAAACTTGAATAATTTCAATACAAATAATACAAAATACAATATTCAAATTAACAAAAACTCCTGTTAACACAAAAATAGAGGCCAAGTTATTTAGGAAACGATCTGGTCGAGAACATTTGAAGGGTACAGGGGAAAAACGACTTCAGTCCATCTCAAATAAAATCACAAACTATCAAATTCAAAGTTTTCCAACGTGGACCCATCACTTTTATCTTCGATATAGTGTATCTTGTAACACATTTTGCTTTGTACTAAAGTCGTATTTGCCCGTTTTAATTATCTGATAGTACTCTCAAAAATTACAATATTGCATCTCCACCTTATTTTCGTAAACAAGTGGAATGAGGTCGTTTTTCTCCTGTACCCTTCACTTACCCTCAAAAAATTAGTGAAATAAATACATATTTTCCACAAACAAAATTGCTTAATTATTAAAATGAAGTAAATGCAGTATATTTTGAAACATAAACGATGGGAGTGTCTTAAGTTTAACTTATCCATTTTTTATAACAAATTTAGTGTAATTACGCTTGCATAACATTAAATAGCGATAATTTTAGTTTGTAGTAGCGACAATTTTACTATTACTACAATTTGTATCAAGATATTGATTTTTTTATGAAACCTAATTAATTCATTTAATTTGTAATTTTGACAGAAAAAATCGATGAGTCATTTCAATTCATAAATCTTCACAGAGAAATTGAACTGTCATGAAATTTAATGCCAGAAATAGCGATAAAAGTTGACATTTATTATACTTTGGGGTCACTTGCGATAATTTTTTTACACTATTCAAATAATAGCTTTATCGCATCCTTATTATGTATTGCATTATTAATTGTTTACTTCATTTTATCGCAAAATTCATCCCAAACCCTTAAGAACTCGACTTGACGTTATGTAAAAGTCGTTTCAAAGTCATAAACAAGCAAATATGGGCAAATAAAACTTTAGAATAACCATGTAAATGACAGCAAATTTGACAGCTACAAACCTGGCCCCAAAAACTGGCAACCCCTGGCCCTTACAGCGGCCCACAAATTGGCGGAAAGCTGTTGGGGGTTCTGGTGTTGTAAAATAAGCTCAGTCACGGTGCGCTCCCCCAATGACCTGGCGGCCCTCATGGCCCTAGTCCGGCCCTCGTCTTCGACCAGCTGGCAGTTGATCAAAGTGACCAACTTCCTCTGCATGGGCCTGGAGAGGATGCTGCCACTACCACAGACGTTTCCGTTGGGATGGGGCTTCAAGTACATGGCCAGTTCCTCGACGCACTTCCTCGAGTCCTGGTAGAAGGTCAGGTTGTCTCTGGAGACAACCTTGTGGTCGACGGTGTCATCGTCCTTCTTGATGACGGGCCCCACGAGCTGGAGCAGCGCCGTGTTGACGGGCAGGCTCTCGATGTCGATGCTGATGGTGGTCTGGTCGAAGGGGCATTGTTTTCGGTGGAGGTTGGAAAGGCAAGCTTTGCATACTGTGTGTCCACAGCCCAGGCTGATGGGACTACGGAGGGCGACGTCAAATGCATTGCAACATACTGGACAAGACAGGAACTCCGTCCACTGTGGAGCCTGAATTGGCATTCTGAAAGAATCACTTTGTGCTCACATCATCACTTGTCAAAATCAGGTGATGACACTTTCGGTGCCAATGTGGCAGGTTCGAAGGTGAAAAGGTCGCAAGAACGTACACTTGGGGGTTTGTGGGGCACAGGGTGTGGGGATGGCACTTACCTTAGGTAATCTACAACAGAACATCACATCATGAAGCACCACCAGACATCACAACAATGTTGTGAAATCTTCTCGAACGTCATACGTCACGTCAATGGGAAGGTGATCGCACTCTGCGCATTACACATACCGAGCATTTTCCATAATAACGTGTCGAATTTGGAAAATTTTAACCGCCAGTTTTTTAATCGATGAACTAGTTGCCTGCCGGTGTAATGCGTTGTATTTTTAAACATATTTGCATAAATAACGCGAAATCTCACAAGGACTGGACTGGAAGGGGAACATAGATAAATATTTACTGTGATTTATCTAATTATCACACGAAACTTTTTTTCAGATAATTGCAAATTAATCAGCAAATCGGGTCGTTGTCGCACAATGGACTTCCGTATTTGGTTGTAAACTCTTGTTACTATGCCACGATATCACAATATTTTTTTTTATTTAGGTGCATACCGCTAAAGAGATAAGAGACAAAATTTATTTTTATAAAATTACGTACGCAAAAAATGCAAAACACGTGTTACAAAAAATAAATGCATCAAGTTATAAATAAATTAGTAATCAATCACTACAAAACTATCGCAATGCGGACTGTGGACAGTGGAGTAAAAGACACTGGTCACGTTCACACTACAATAATTTTTTGTATTACATGATACATGATGTGCGCCATGTTATTGCCCCTTAAGTAAATAACAACAATTTATCGGCTTTTATATTTTGCAATTGTTTCTCGGAAAATTAAAACTTATGTTAATCCAATATTTTTTCAGCTTTGTATAATTTTTTATAAGTGTTTATTTCTAATAGGAATCTTACTCAGAAAATGTTTGGTTTGTTCACCTCTAAAAATTTGAAACATTTTTAGTTATTTAATTAGACTAGAATCACATTTATTCGGTCTCTTGATAGTATACATGAAAATTGTTTGTGAAAAATAGCAATTTATAATTAAATCCTATCTCAGTTCGTAGTAGAATTTTGCAACAACGCATTTGCATTTTTGGAGTAAAATGGAGCACGAACTGAGATTTTCTGGTGGATTTCCTTGGCTCAAAATTTGGTTCTGGGATTTAGTTTTAGTTTAACACAGATTTTTTTTCGTCCACAGAAGCTCTCAACTCAAATGCGTTGTTGCAAAATTCTACTAAGAACTGACATGAGATATATTAATTAAGCAACTACTGTCATGGGTTTCCAAAATTAAAATAATTTTTTTGAATCTATTATCTGTTTCAAAACTATAAAAACGCCAACGTCGCATTTTACAGAATTATTTTTTTAAATAAGATTGATAAAATTGTAAAATAGTTAACAATGGTTAGATCTCTCATTGAAAGTATAAATTACATTAGCTATTATTTTTCTGAAGTGCATGAATAATTTATAACAGCTAATTTAGTGAGAAAATGCGACGTTGGTGTTTTTATAGTTCTGAAACAGCTAATAGTGTTTTGTGACTTTTGTATATTTGGGTGCCTACATTAGGCGCAGGTTTTATAAAGTTGTGTGAAACACTCTGTATAAAGTAGCTAAATGCCTCTGTGATGCCTCTTATCTTATTAGTCGTTATTACAAAATAATTAGTATAAGAAGAAATTTATATCACAAAGTTTTTATAATTAAATGCACAATAAATTAATTATCTTGTACTGTTATATTGATTGTGGTTTATTATTATTTTTTATTAAAAATTGTGTAAAAATGTAAATCAAGATTTTTGGCTGTTTTATTTTAAATCTCGAATTTTGTGGAAAAAATTAAAAAAAAAAGTTTTTGTATCAATTTTTTTAAACCAAAATTAATTACAGTTTAAATTTACAATCAGTTTGAATCAGTGAAGGAATAAAAATAAGTCTTTGGCTTGATACTTCTGCGCCTTTTGAATCTTCTGATGGATTAAATTCAAATTCAAAGCATTGTTCTCGTAGCAACTGTGATCCCATGTATTATGCAGAGTTGACACCACGTACGGTTAGTTGCAAAAAAAACCCAAAAATTGAAGTTTTCTTAGAATTAAATAGGTTTTTCCCTTTTCACCCTACAGATTATTGTCTCACTGTTGTTAATAGTTATTTGTGTATCAAGGCCGTATAAAGGTGATCTTTTTTCGCCGAATCTGTTGTTTGTGGCCGAGGCGTTAGCCGAGGCTGCAATTCAGGTGAGGCCAAAAAAGCACCCTAGGCCGAGGTGCACACAACGTTTTTAGGCGATGATCACAACAGAATTAAAGAATTTAATAACAAGACAAACCAAAAAGACATCTGTCAAATTTTATAGCGTTGACAGAATATCGGTCCAAGAAAGTGACAGAAGTGTACAAAAAAGTAAAATTTGACAGATGAGTATAAAAAACGAAAAGAAAACGCCTAAAAAAGATTATGTTGTCCAATTTTTTTGTCCGCCACCCATAAAACAGGCTTTTACATCAAATTCATAATTTTCCAAAATCGATTAGGGCAAATTTATTTATTAGCTGTTTCATAACTATAATAACGCCAACGTCGCATTTTACCGAATTATTTTTTTAAATAAGATTGATAAAATTGTAAAATAGTTATTAATGAATAGACCCCTCATTGATAGTATGAATTTCATTGGCTATTATTTTTTTGAAGTACATGAATAATTTATGACAGCTAATTTTGAGAGAAAATGCGACGTTGGCGTTTTTATAGTTTTGAAACAGCTAATAGGTTTTAGGACAATGCTTTCAATTTGATTTACAATTAATAAAATTTAACAACTTCTTTGTTATTTAAAATGGAAAATTTTCATTTTGACATTGACATGACATTGACGTTTGACAGTCTCAGTTTGAGCGGTTTGAGGTTAGCTGACGGAAAACAGCAGGAACCGGTAGAAATAAAAAAATTTAAACTAACAAGTGCAAAATAACGTATTTTAGGTGCCACCGTTGTGTTGCAAAGCTCAAAGCGTTTAGAATTAGCGATTTGTACTTACATAACCTCAAACCCTCCTGTCAAAGCCATGCATGCAAGATGATGAACCCCACGGAAGTAGACAAAAAAGTAAAGGAGTATGAGACTTTTCTTGAGAATACTTTGAAGCGAGACCTAGCCGACGTGCAAAACATCCTCAAGGAGAAAGTGAAAAAGTATAAAGAATGGGAGGAAGTGCAGCAGGTGACGAAAACAATAAACGAATTCAAGGAGAAAGACCGTGACATGGTCGTCCGGGTGGGTCTGGGCTGTGGTGTTCATGTGACCGGTGAAGTTTCGGATTATGAACGGACCTTTGTAAATATCGGGCTCGGTTGTTTATTGGAGATGGACTGTGATGAAGCTGACAAGTATTCAAACATCAGAATGAGGAGTTTGAAAAAGGACATTGACCATTACAGAAACTTGGCAGTGCAAGTTAAGGTGAATATCAAAATGGTGCTGTTGGCTATAAGTGAGTTGCAAAGCCTGATGTTGAATAAATAAATGCTCTTAACTTTCAAAACAATTTTTATTTTAAAATATTTAAATTTAAGCTATTACACAACATGTGAACACCTTTTAATAAGTCAATACTTACATTTACATTACAAAACTATGTATAAAACTAGCGGACTACGTACAAAATTAGACTGTTGTGAGCGTAACAAATATTTTACATTTTTTATTTATACTTAAAAACTCACTCCTTCTGTAACATATCGTAATTTCTTTTCTTAGTTAACTACTAGATAACCATCACGTAACTACTAATAATTAGCTTTTATTATAAAGCACACTTATATTGTGAAAAGAATTATATCTAAAAGTATATAATTGGCCATATTCATTGTTAGAAAACAGCTTTATTTTATGCAGGACTGTTCAAATTAAAAGAATTAATTGCTACGTCAGTCTTCTCGTACAAATGCCTCCCTCTGGAATGTGGACGAAGGTTGCAACAGTCCACTTTTATTGGGCTTAAAAAACCCAATAGAGTGGATCTCGATAACACTGAAAGTTATTATGGACAAAAAGGACTAGCTAATACTGTATACTGCATAAAATAAAGCACATACCGTATGTGCACTTTTATTTTACATGTTACAGTCCAGGCAAGCGACATTCGCCACAATATACAGTAGAACTTCTTTCATCCGAATTAATTATTATTGCAAGGGGTTCTCCAGATTACCGATTCGTAATATAGAATCAACTTTTTTTATAATAGTTGTTTACGTAATCAGTTATGAAAAGACCGATTTTGTTTAACAGGCATAATGTTTGCCAAAACAAGTGAGCGCAGCGACGGATTAAAAAGGTTGTACTGTATACAAATTTGTCCCATTTACTATATATTTGTAAAAATATTTGATTTTTCTTTGACGATTGATTTAATTTACTTGGCTGGACTGTGATATAATATATCACATCTCGCGAAATAGTTTCAGAGTGTGGTGGGCATCTTCGATTTTCTTGTGCTTCCTACGTTTTATGTGCAAGTGTCTCTCGATTCCGATTTGTCTTAGAACCAGATGACCACCACACGGGAAAGAAAATAAGCGAGATTTGATAGATCGTCTCCGTTCCTTTAGTAGATATATACAGAATATATAAACAACGTTTATTGATGTCTCGATATTTGTCTGGACAACAGCTAATCGAATTAAAAATTAACAACAAATCGTATATATCATAACACATGGATACTGATTACCGACAAGATGTAGTAGCTCTGTACAAAAGCAAGCGACTTGCTTCGGCAAGTGCGCGCCAACTTGATGAGTAGGCCATATGGAAACATGCGCCGCCTGCACCATGGATTCAGCAGGTATTACCCGACTGGATACATCACTAATAATAGAATAATGCAATGCACGGCTATAACAACACTAACCTAAACGTTGATAAGCATTCGCAGAATGATGAGATTTCGTAGACATCGAAATTAGACAAAAGCCACGCACAGAAATTGCAAAGATGATTCGTACACTAGAACATTCCCGTTTTTTACTACGCTCCGATCTTCCGACACCCAGAAAGAACTTGGACAAAAGGGAAACTGTTTTCCCAATGATTCTTTTAAATAGAATCCAAGTTTGAAAGTCATGTTTTGCAACTACATACACATATTTTTCAACATACTCCCCTAAGATGATGACACACTGTGTATAACAATTTTTAACACGCACTGGAAAAAGAGTTTCGTTTTGGGAAGAACCAGTTTTTTATTATTAGAATTGATTTACACAAAAATTAAATCAAAATGTGGCGAGATTTCTGGGGGCGTAAAAAAAGTAGCAGCAAACGATTTCAAATTTGGATTCCACATAAAAACTTAAAAATTCAGTTCTCGTCTAAAGAGTCCATTCTGCGTGCCTGTGCGTTGTGATTAACAGAAACCGGCTAGACACGTAAAAACACAACGTAACTCTCAGTGTTGTACAGTGACACTATCACTTGTTTGATAGTAATTTTTAAAAGGACACACTAGTTGATTGTTTTTACGCTTCGCCTAATGCCTAATGCAACAGTTGTGTGTCAGATATTATTATGTACTTGAGCAAAATCTACGGTTAAAATTGCAAATCTGGGGAAATAATGATCTTATTAGAGATTACAGCAAAAAATGGTAATTAATGGAATCGATCAACCTACACAAAGCGTCTGAGAAAGAGATTCAGCTTTAAAACTATTAAAATACACAACCTATTCTATTTTTGTCCAATAAATGTTACATTGATTAGAATGTTTATATGTCTAATGAGAAGTCTAACATTCTAACAATTGTACATAATAAATATCTCAACATTTTCGGTAATATTAGAAACTGTGCTCTAAAAACATGAAGTCTATTTAGCCTGAGAAACATTAGACCTAACACAGTGTTGACGTAAAATCTTTTTAAAGGGATGATCAGTACAAAATCCAAGGCAACTTATTATTATGTGTGATCTAGCAATACGTTTTGATTGCTCAATTTTAAGCTCATCCTTAACAACTACATTAAAATCATCACGTCCAATTTATAATCGGTGTATAATTTTGGGTTTTGCTTCGTTGCATTTCTAGTAATGAAAAAGTTTGATTGTGTTTGCGGATCAAGCAGATGCAGGCCTAAAAATGTTTCATCTGCAGCTGGTTACCCTGTTTTTGAACGTAACACGATCGTCCTCCAACATTGTTTAGGTCTGCATCTCGATAAAGTTTGAACAACGGCCGTTAAAAGTTGGTGTTAAGCCTCATTTTGATTACACATAAGCAGCCAATACACGAGGGTTGTAAAATCGTTATGAGCTTCTCAAATAAGCTGCATTTTTTGCCCAGCAGGTAGCGAATTTTTTTGGCACAATCAGCAAACTTGGATGGAATTGTTTTGTTAGTGGTCAACAAATTCAGGCAAAAATAGAAAATACAAATGAGAACTTATTTATCCAGTTACGAATGTTGAATTTGCTAAAATGGATCATAAAACATATAGAAACATAGATCTGGCTGATCTCCAGTTAAACAAAGTTGGTCTGACTAAAGTTTTTCAATAAATGTGCTGATTAGAAAATCAGATACATTGCCCCAACTTTTTCAAGTTTGAAGCTTATTTTATCAATTGACATCCTAGAATATACAATATAGGTATTCTGGATGCTTTATAAAATGAGTAAATGAGCCTGGAACCTGCATCTCTGATTAAATCTCTGACTTTCAAAATTTTCTTTACATAATAGTTTGTACCTTGCCAGACTTTCTAAATGATAAGCTCTACATGTAATAAACAATAATTCTGCAGTACGCACAGTACAAGAATAAGGTAGGTACAGTAACCATTGTCTACAAGAAAAATTCTTGAAGTCATCATAATCTGAAAGAAGAAAGTTATCAATAATAATAATTAGCAGAATGTGAAACGCATTTATATTTTCCAAGGCATTTTCAGACTCAACTAAGCAAATAATTCTATGCACGTTTTCTGACTGTGTGTCAAAAAGGTTCACTACCTCCTGGAACTCCTTAATCTCGGAGATTAAAACCTACAAGTAATATTAATTGACTGTTAATGTTAAAATACAAAACACTTGAAATCTGTACAATGTATCTACAGCCACATCGATCAAGTCCCGAATCACTGGTTGTAAAATTGATTGCGTCTCGAGTAGTGCCAGCAGTACCTCCTGATTTTCGCTAGCAAATACTCATAGTCTCGCATTGCGAGTCCTGTGATGGGGAATCCCGGAAAACATCCGGTGGCGGGAAAGAGTAGTCAGTCATCTGCTTCCATCCCTATCAGCTCAGCCTGCATTCGGCCCTTGTACCTGCAGCAGATGGTCATGCAGAAGATCCTCAACGCCAGCCTGAACTGCGGACTCATCGTGATCAGAATCATCGACTTCCAAAACGAGTTCAAGAACCCCAACCAGACGATCCCGAAATGTAAAAATTGCACTTGTAACTTAACACCGGTGAAGTACTCGTACAGCTTGACCCCGATGTAGGGCGTCCAGGACACCCAGAACGCCACCACCAGCGAGAACGACATCATGTGGCTGGGATTGGAGAGGTTCTCTGACAACGCTGTCGCGTACTCCTTGTCATGGAAGGGGTAGCCGCTGCGCAGCTTCCGCAGCATGTTGAAGATGTAGGTGTAGGTGTAGACGATGGTGATGAGGCTGGGGCCCAGCACGAGGATGGACAGCGTGACCGAGTAGGCCGCCATGCTGCCCCAGTCCAGCATGCAGATGTAGGCGTCCTTGTCGAACACGGGCTGGTTGAAGCCCAGTAGCGGGGGACAGCAGAGCATTGCTGCCGAGATCCAGGTGAAGGCCATCCAGCACTGGCACCGGGTCTTGGTCTGGAGGGTCTCGTAGCGGAGAGGTTTGCGAACGGCCAAGTAGCGGTCCACGCTTATCCACATGAACGTGTACACTGTCACGGCCCACAAGGTCACCTCCAGGTATCCCACCAGGCGGCACACGATGTCGCCGTAGACCCACTCGCGTACCACGGCTGGGTAGACGGACAAGGGGACCACCAGGAGGCCACACAGCAGGTCGGCTACGGCCAGAGACAGCAAGTAACAGTTGATCACCTCCGATGGACCTGCAAAACCAATTTTTTCGAGGAATTGCCAATTATTGACATTAAGACTAATTTTTTTACAATATTTCTTTGAGGTAAATTTAAGCGGCCGAAATACTTTCAAGCTATTAAAATTGAATTATTTTCGGCTTACCTATTCATTAACATATCCAAGGCTTTTTCAACGGATTAAAATAAATAATTAAAATATTACGGAGTTGTTTTGCAGTTAAATTTTTCTTTTATCATTAGAACAGGTACATATACCATTTTAAATCTGCCCCTTAGTTTTGCTCTTACCGGAAATACCTAGATCGAGTTCTAAGGGCTGTTGGGTCATAAAAAGTCATAAATCATTCTGCGGCTCTACTCAACGAAAATAAAAATAAATATGCGTATGGTGGTAATGCCATCACCCAAGTGCCAGAGTTTTCAGGTCGCATCTACAGCGTCTGACCTGACCTAACGACCACTAACTAGTAGTGACCGGGACCGACGGCTTAACGTCTCCTCCGAAAGACGAGTTAGTTGCGATGTTTTTGGCATTACATTATCCGGTCACCCATCCAAGGAATGACCGGGGTCAGTGCTGCTTAACTTCATAAACTAATGAAAACCTATGAAATCAACGAAAATAAAACTGTGGGAAAACACAGTTCCTTCTCTAAAACGCATGTTTTGAAAAGTCGAAAGTTTTAAAAATTCAATTCAATTCAATTACAATGTACAAATTGATATGCAGCAAATTAAATGAAGATGGTGGTAGTAACGTTTTCAAATGTGTATTTTTTTATTATGAACTATAAATCCGTTTTTTTTAATAAACAATTGTCAGTGTCAAAATCAGTAAGAATTTTTGTTATATGGCTTTAATTGAAGAAATGTGTATAACTAGGTGTATTGCTCACCCCAAATCCGGGTACGTAATATAAATCTAATTTCTCAATTTTCTTTTTTAAAGCGATATGAACTACTTTTATACTTGATTTTGACACTGACAATTGTTTATTAAAAAAAAACGGACCATAAGTACTACATTGTAACTCAACTTTGAATGAAATAATTTCGAAAAAAATAATAATATTGAATAAAAATAAAAACAACAAATACTGAGTTATTTTTGAAAGCGTTTACAATTTTTTTTATCGTATTTAGGCGAGTACTTAGCAGATAATTACTCAATTTGTAAAAGTCACCACTGTGTAACCTTTTCGTAAAAATGTTAGTGTTTTGTTATTTTAAAAGAAAAACCATTTCTAGCTGCTCCAACTCCTGCAGAATGCGGTGATTGAAATAGAATATACGTTTGTCGCCTGAAAACTTACACCACAGGAAGCTGTGGGAAAAAAATCATGTTGATAAAATCCTAGGAGGAGAAGAATTTCATCTGTGCGAGGTTTTTATTTTAAATAAATTCGCTATTTTATGTAGTTTTATTTATCCAATAGGCAGGTATATTTTTTCCTTTTTAGAAAAATAATATACTAAATTTTGCACAAGTTTTTTTTGATTTACCAAATTGTTCAGTCGAAAATGGTTTATTGAAATGAAGTAAAATCATTATCACTGTCTACGAATTTAGTTCTTACCGAGGGGTAAACCGCATCCCAAATTTTGTAC
This sequence comes from Tribolium freemani, assembly GCA_939628115.1. Classification (NCBI taxonomy): domain Eukaryota; kingdom Metazoa; phylum Arthropoda; class Insecta; order Coleoptera; family Tenebrionidae; genus Tribolium; species Tribolium freemani. The sequence continues at coordinate 7,004,128 of OW626785.1, read as the reverse complement.
ACCAGATTTTCTCTGATTTAATCATGATTTCGTCTGATTTGCTCTGCGGTTTTCCCCTCATCGGTTCTTGGACAGGACAGTAACTTAGTCCCTAATAGACACTTCTTCGGATTTAAAGCTATGCAGAATTGAACGAGTATTTATTTTCATACAAATTGAAAATTAATGTTTGTAATTTGTGATGAATGCAAATCTTTGCTATATCCCATTTCAGTTCATAGCATTTGCATTTTTGTGCTTTATTTCACTACAAAAAATTCAAATGCACTGTTGCAAAATTCTACTATGAACTGAAGTGGGATATATATAAGCTGTTACAAAACTATAAAAATGCCAACGTCGCATTTTCTCTCAAAATTAGTTGTTATAAATTATTCATGCACTTCAAAAACTTAATAGCCAATGTAATTTATAGTTTCAATGAGAGATCCAATCATTAATAACTATTTTACATTTTTATCAACCTTATTTAAAAAAATAATTCGGTAAAATGCGACGTTGGCGTTTTTATAGTTTTGAAACAGCTAATAGCAGTCATAGAAAAACAAAAACGTTTTGAAAGTTCCGCGTACATTGAACTTGACAAAATTAAACAGCATGTAATCTCCACATATTAGCTGTTTGAAAACTATAAAAACGCCAACGTCGCATTTTCTCTCAAAATTAGTTGTTATAAATTATTTGTGCACTTCAAAAAATTAATAGCTAATGTAATTTATTGTTTCATTGAGAGATCTAACCATTAATAACTATCTTACTTTTTTATCAACTTTACATAAAAAAATAATTTGGTAAAATGCGACGTTGGCGTTTTTATAGTTTTGAAACGGCTAATAACTTAGATTTAAGTTTTTCCATTTACGTACAATACATCTTAAAAGGTATCAATTTATCAAATAACACAAAAACGAACTAAGGTCCCATGCGACCTTGCTTCATTTTGATATTCTTTAATCTTTGTTGTTTAGGTACCTACTGTTTTTGACGATACTTTAATACTTTAAATCTTGGAAGCAGTGAAAGTAAGCTTTTTGGCCTTTGGTTAGTGACCATCCCAACTTTGTTCTTATCTTTTTATTCTTTGTTTCTCTAAAACACTGTAATAAAGTTATACGAGTCTTATTTATGTTTACATTATTTGTCGTGATTTCAATAAGCATCTTTCATAAGGAGAAAAAGTACTTTCCACATAACATATATTTTTATTCAGTTTTCTTCTTCTATAAAAATGTTAGACCTCTAGGAAACAAGCTTGAATCCTTAATTTCTTACCACAAATTGAGAGTTTGTGGCATAGAAGTATTCGTAAAATCCCCCTACGATGTTATACAGTGTTTCACATAATAATACAAGGCCTGCTCCTGTAAAATGCAATCAATAATACAAAGCGATCACAAAGTCCTTCTATCAAGTAGGTGTATTACTTGAGAACGTGTGTCCGGTGTCGTGTATTAGTACCATTAGTCATTATTAGTTCAGCCTTCTGTCAAAATTTAAACTGAACTTACCTCAAACGCAAACTGTTAGATGCCGTGAGTCCGTCAAACAAATAACACCCGAAAGCTATACGATCTGTAAATGGTGTCTATGGGGCAAAACTAGATTCCAACAATAATTTAATTTGCTTAATTTTTTTGACATTTTTCCTTTGACATTAGACTTTAGTTCCGCGGTCATACGTCCTTTAATTTCTATTCTTACTTGATAGAAGGACTTTTTGATCGCTTTGTATTAGCTGTTTCAAAACTATGTAAATGCCAACGTCGCATTTTTTTCTCAAAATTAGTTGTTACAATTATAAATCACTTCAAAAAGGTAATACTTTCAATGAGAGATCTATTAGCTGTTTCAAAACTATAAAAACTATATAAAAATAAGATTGATAAAATTGTAAAATTGCTATTAATCATTAGATCTCTCATTGAAAGTATAAATTACATTAGCTATGATTTTTTTGAAGTGAATGAAAAATTAATAACAACTAATTTAGAGAGAATATGCGACGTTGGCGTTTTTATAGTTTTGAAATAGCTTATAATCATTAATAACTTTACAATACGAACTTGATTTCAAATTTTGAAAAATTGGATGGTCTTCTCTCGTTTGTGCACCCCTTCAAAAAAGTACAACATTTATAGAAAAACAATGAAGTTAAAGTCAGAATAAGTCGGATCACTTTTGTAATATTGGGAGATTAGAGATTTTTATTCTATTATATTTGGGCCAAATTTTGTTACTAAATTTGACAGTTGGCAATGCTCACACTACTGTCACCTACTGTCATGAAAATTTTAAGTTGCAGCAACGAACTAACCCCCTATTGCTGTTTGTGTAACCCTATCGAATTGGCATTGGGGCCCGCCAAGACGCTCTGCAACCACTGACAAAGGTTATTTTCAATATTATGGCGAGTGAGTTTAAATCGATGTGCAGCTCACAAAACAACATAAAACACGCGAAAACTCTTCAAAAGTCTTATCTACTTACATCTCACAAGGGTTTCTGCCAATTTCGGACGAACAATAACTATTTATTTAATTTATTTATCTAAAATAACTTGTAAGGTAGGTTTTACCGGTCTTCTTTTTTTTGACCGTTCATATTTTCAATAATTAACAACTTTAGTTTTGTCCATTAATTTATTTAGGTTTGTTACATGTTTGTTATTAAATCTGTTGTATTTGATAGTTTTCGTATGGTTTTCGTCATGTTTTGACTGTTAATAAGCTTGAGTGAAGCAGTTTTATGAACGTCCGAATGTCCCTTTTTAGCGGCTAAAAGTGCAAGTAATGTACTCAGATTTCTTTAAAATGACTAAAAAATGTTACTTGCAGAAAACTTAATTAACTTAACGTATTTTGCAGGATTTCCACTTAAAGAATTCAACATTGACATTGACAAATAACCTAACCTATTTTTGAAAGGTTAAATTCGCGGTAAATGATGCAATTTACAATTCCGAAATTTTCAAGCTGATGCGATTTTGTTTAATATTACAAAAGTGATCCGACTTATATTAGCTGTTTCAAAACTATAAAAACTCCAACGTCGCATTTTCTCTCAAAATTAGCTGTTATAAATTATTCATCCACTTCAAAAAAATAATAGCTAATGTAATTTATACTTTCAATGAGAGATCTAATCATTAATAACTATTTTACAATTTTATCAATCTTATTTAAAAAAATAATTTGGTAAAATGCGACGTTGGCGTTTTTATAGTTTTGAAACAGATAATACATAGATTATAATCATGCTCATTACCGTCTCTTGATAGTACAGTGGTGGACAAATTAATCGCGAACACTACGAAAAATCAAGTAACACATTTTTTCTAATTTATTAATGTGTAATCATGTCTTTTTTGAAGTTGAAAGGTATTTTTAGAAAAGAGGTTATACGTTGCAATTAGAAATTGTCAAATTGTCACTCTAATTTAACAGTAAGTTAAGAATGAATCTTTATTTACAAAAATTAATACAATAACGATTCCAAAATTAATATTTTTTCATGGCTCCATTTGCAGCTGATACTTCGTTTGATCTGTTAGAAATGGATGCAGTAAGGTCTCGACAATAATTTTTGTTAATTCCCTTCAACCAACTTCAACGTCCATAGTTCATTTTCGTTCTCAGATCTAAAGTTCGGTAATTATTATTTAACAAGTGTTTCACCTTATTCAGGATTTGATGGTCATGGTCGTCCCGAACCAACATTTTTTTTTGTTCCCATCACTTCCTTACTCTTAAAATTGTGCTTTTGTTGTTGTATTGGTCCTCAACTGCTCTTATGCTATGACCCTCGTCCAGTTTCGACAGTATAAGAACTTTGTCGTGTTCAGTAAGTTTTGACAATTTTACTATTTGACACTGACGAAAATGTCATGCTAATACCTACTCAATCCAGGAAAAATACGGTGTACGCGATTATATTATCCACCACTGTACATATGATAATTGTTTCTGAAGAGAGAAGATTAATGAAGCAATTATTTTATTAGTTTGACAACTGCTGTCATGGGTTTCCAAAAATTAAACAATTAACTGTGTGTACAGTCTATTTTTGTTCGTAATTTGCAACACTGCAACCGAAGTCGATTTTTTTGACATTTACTTGACGTACAACCCCACAAGATTGTTGATTTGTTGTTAACTGAAAGCGTACTTCATTGGTATCCTTTAAAATTTAACTCCAGTGTTGCCAACAGACTCAGTATTTCTGGATCAGTCTGTATATTTGGGTGCGTATGTACATTAAGCGTAGGCCTCGTAAAGTTGTAAAAAAAACTTATTTTGTTTTTTGGGTTTTTATATTATCGGTTCGATTTGGAATACAGATTTTTGTATAATTATTTAATTAATAATTTTCTTTGTGTGAAGAGGGCGCCTATTCTACCCATCGCCTAACCGGATGAGTGACCTTACCATCGCCCCCTGAGGTGGGGAGAAAAACACCTTGTGAAAAACTTTGATAGTTTCTTGCTCGCACAAGTTTAATTTTTCTATATTTTCTCGGGAAAGTGCTCTCTCGTTTTTGGTTTTGTGTAAAAGTTAAAAGCTGAAAGTAAAGGTAGGAATTTTCACGTAAACCTTTGCTGTTGCAAAATTATTATTATCGTTGTCTACAAGTTTAGTTCTTACCGAGGGGTAAACTGCACACCAAATTTTGTACACCACCAATTTTTTTAAATGATTTCTTATTATTTCCATAATTTCGTACACCGATTTCCTCTGCGGTTTACCCCTCGGTTCTTACATGGTTCTTGCAGAGGACACTAACTTAGGAAGTGAAGTACCTTACAGACACTTCTTCGGATTTACTATCTAGCTAACGCTATGCACAGTTGAACGAATAACTTTTTAAGACATCGACAAAAAATTAAAAATTTTTGTTATTTCTCATGAAAGCAACTATTAAGGGTGGATTTTACAATCGTCAGATAAATCCCGGATAAGCTATTTCTAGTAAAATTACTATGGTTACAATTGTTACAACAATATATTTTTTAAAATTTATCCCCAGGATAAATTTATCCGATGATTGTAAAATCCACCACCCATAATAGAAAAACACATTGAACTTGGCAGAATTAAACAGAATGTAATCTCTGCGTAATTTATATTCGGTTCACTGACATAAAAACCATTGTGCTGCAAATAGCCTACTCTTGACATTAACTTTTATATGAGTTATCATGGTAACGTGTTAGTCATTTGCACCACAATGGTTTTTATGAAAGTGAACGGAAAGTAGATTTGTTTTTTCATTAAATTCTACCCATTGTAGTATCAAATGAGTAGATGCTGGGAAAAATAGTAAAAAAATTCTTTGTATAACCGTTTTCGAAATAAATAAATACTTGATCAATACAACAATGATCACTGTGTATCATCGATATTCATGATGAAAACGAACACATTTTTTCCAATACAACTAATTTGAACTCATGAGCGTCGTAAGTGGCACGGATTAAGGGGTAATAAAAATGTAAATATGGTACAGATCGTCTCTATTTATTCTTGGAAAGCTATGATAAAATTTTGTCGGTTTATTTATGAATGACCCTGTATAAATACTGTGGGTGTCATTCAGATATGAAATAACATAAAAACGAACTACAGTTTTCTGCGACTTCTTTATTTGATATTCTTTAATCTTTATTGTTTAGGTATAATGTTTCTGGCGAACGTGTATTCAAAAAAAAATGCCCTTTCTTTAACGACACGTCTGAATCTTTCCAAAGCTTAGTATTTTTTTATTGAAACATCTAAAAGAAGAGACTGATAATAAAGGGTTTGATATACATATTTCCTTCTTACTACCTAAACTAATAAACGTATCAAACTTGAAGGTCTTACCAGCTGATTTGCTGTACTAATCCAGGTACTACCTTCGAAACAAACAATTTTTGCACGAAAATTTTGTGAATACAAAGAGGAACTCCTGCATTATTTGTACCAAGCGATTTTTAAAAATTTTATGATAGTTTCCTCAGCAGTGAAATGTATTGCGTAAATAACTTCAGCATCGCTTTATCTGTCAATATGTCCAAAATGTTCACCGAAGAACATAAAAAATTGATGTTGGAATCTTATTTCCGTAATAGATATCGCGACATCGGGTTAACGTAACTGTCATGGATAACTAGATCAAAATTTTAGAAAATCGCACGGTATTTACTCTTGTGTATACATTATTAGTATACATAAAATAATTAAGCTTTTTGAGGAAGACCAAGATTGTGTTAAAATAATCAAATATTTGTTGTTATTCGCATTTTGTGTGGACCGAAACAAAAAAAACTATAAAAAGGAAAACTATTCGGAATTAGATGACCTTAGAAAACGGATTATTTTTTATTGCTGTTATAAAGCGATTTACTGGTAAATTTTTGGACAAGTTATACTTTTAAATTAGTTAAGAATTTGAACAGTGCCACGCTCTTAACTTTTTCTACGTAATTTTTGTTTAATTACTTCATAGTTGTACAATCTGTCTATAAATGAATGTAGGATCGTAGTAGGTATTAAAAGTTTGTCGCTTCTTTCAAGAAAAAACGAACAATGTTAGTATATGAAAAAATTGGTCTTACTGGTTGCCTGGGTAGATAAAATTTGGTACATTTTAGAAAATTCATAGAAATAAAGTGATTAAATGCGGCAAATTCAAATTCCAGAACCACCTGAGATCCTACACTCTTTTATAAACAGTCCGTATTATGTCAAACAAAATTCTATTGGTTTGACACCAGCTCTACGAGTACAAAACAAAATTGAAGCTTTATAAAAAAGATAAGATGCATAACACTTTGTAGTTGTATTTTAGCACCTAATGCAAACATATTGTTGTGTCATGTACACGTTATGTGCGTCATAAATCAACCCCTACATATGCCGCCCTACATATTTAACATCCCATTTTGCAGAATTTCAATTTCTGCTGACTACAGTCTACACAGGCAAATTTTTTTCAGATGCTCTGAATTTATCTCGTAAATAAACTAAGCTGCAATTAGTAAGAGTGTGTTTATTTAGGGCCTTGAAGCTTCGGCTTAATTTTTACGCCCTACCTTTATTAGAAGGGTTCTTTGCAACGGAAATTATTTACATCTCTACGAACGACGGTATGAGTGTTTAAATTTTTAATGATCCATGCAAGGGCCTCGTGATGGTGTAGTAAAAACTCCCAATTTTGTTGGATCCGATGTTTGAGTTTATGTTATTTTTATCAAAGGTAGGTAAATAAATAAAAGGGATTTTATATTGACGGTTGATGTTTGATTACAAAAGTGGGTATAATTTTTTATATCGAATGAGAAGTCGTAAACCAGAAGAGAAAGGATTTTACGGTTCCTTGTTGTAAGGAAGTTGTAAGTTATGTGAATGATAAAATGTAAAATATCTTTGCCTAATTCCCATTTCGTGGAACGTGAAAGTTAATCATGTGATGACTTACGCTGGCATTTTTTCCCATCAAAAATTCTCATAAATAAAACATGTCTCGCTTCCTGTGCGCCTCTCCAATGTCGATCTTAACTTTTTACAACCGCTTATTTTCGTCAAAACTTCGTTTCTCGCAAACTCACCTCTGAAATTGAGGAAGGTTGCGATGATGAGTATGTTGGTGACGATGATGGCGATGGCCATGATGAAGATGATGCCCGCTTGGGTGAGACCCTCCAGCGTGAACACGATTCCCATGTCATCGTTGGAGTCGCTGAAGATGATCATAGCAGAGGTGCTGTCCCTGGTCCGGAACATGCCGAATCCGGGCCGCTAGCGATGCCGGAGGAGAAGCGGACCCGGAAGCAAGTGGCGCCACCTATCCGCCATGCCGTTGCAAGGATCACCTGGCCAGCTCACAGCGCGGTCGCATGGACGTCCTGCTGAAACCAAAGAGTTTTCACGTTTTTGTGGTGGTTCTTGGCGAATTTATTTAAAATTGATGCTATCGGTTGCAAGGCCTTTGATTCTCTTGGGTGTGTGTGCACGATCGTGACCTGTTAACATCATAAACTGGCACGAACAGGCAAACTTTGCTGGTTTTAAAGTTGAAATCAAACATTTGTTGCGGGGTTTTCTGTTTAATCTAGCATGAAAACTTAATCGTTGTGGATATCGGTACCGGTAGGGCCAAGAGAAAGGAATCGACTTTTTTGGCACAATTCACGTTTAATTAAGTACTACAAAATTTTAACAAATAGAATTTTAACTGATTGTAAATTTTCAAATATACAGTATTTTTTTACTAAAAACTAGTTACGTATAGAAGGACTCACACAAATGTCTTTATTGCCATTCAAAACATTATTAATCAATTTTAAAACAGTAAACCTTTAAATTTGGCGAAGTAGGGACATTTGCGCCCGGGATACTTGCGCCTTTTTACCTGAAGTGGGTCAGATGCGCCCGATCCGGGATCAAGCCTGTTATCTACCGGTCCTTCAGGGTTTGGTGGATCACTTGCGCCCGTTTATAAACTGATGAGTATGTCATGAATAAAGTACAATTTGTAACAGAAACATCGACTTAAAATAAATAAATTAAATATTGTCCAGTTTTCTTCAAATTAACTCTCACACTCATTAAGAATTTATACGTTTATGTCTTTGAAAAAAGTCACTGAATTTTTTCCGAATGAAATTGGTGTCGGGACACTTGCGCCTTTTTACCTGAAGCCTGAAGTGTGTCAGATGCGCCCGATTCGGGATTAAGCCTGTTACCTACCTGTGATTCAAGGTTTGGTGGGTCACTTGCGCCCGCTTATAAAACTCCGTACTTATGTAAAAGCTGAACATGAAAAATAAAGACTGACATCATTTTGAATACTTTATTTTTGTCCAAAACTGAGTTAAGCTTTATACAAATTAATTCTGCTATTCCTTTAACAGTTAATAATTATCTATGGCATTTGTATACCAAATTTATTAATTCATTCAAAAGCAGCTCTCAAAATTACTTGCTCTAAACGCTAATTGATTTGGTATTATATTATTTTTTAAACTTTTTTCGACTTTTTTAAGAGAAAAGCAGTAGATTTTCAATGAATCCTAAAATTAACATTTTTATAATTTTCTTCATAAAAGAATTGCGGCATTTAGCCGCAGCCCACCAAGTAATTAAATACTTGTAAAGTACAGGTAAACTCGGAAATGCTTCTTTAAAACCTGAGCAACTGAGTCCGTAACGGCGCTTTTAAAGAATTTTTTTGACATCACTGATGAATTCATTTGCAGTAGGGAACTGGTTTCTAATTTCTTGGACAACTTTATTTAGAAGTTTTTCTTTTTATTTAGCATATGGCCAAAGTCTCTGGTATTTCAAACGGAACGATTGGTCTCGTAAATATTATTGTTTTTGTCATATAAAACTATCTGGTCCTAAAGCAACTGGAGAATTAATTTTTACAAAGTTTAACTCAGTTTTGGATAAAAAAAAGGATTCAAAATTTTGTCAGTGCCTATCTTTCTTGTTCAACTTTTACATAAGTACGGAGTATTATAAGCGGGCGCAAGTGACCCACCAGACCTTGAATCACAGGTAGGTAACAGGCTTAATCCCGAATTGGGCGCATCTGACCCACTTCAGGTAAAAAGGCGCAAGTGTCCCGACACCAATTTTGGCTATTCCAACTGTTTAATAGGTAAACTACTCTGTTCAATTATTTCATTCGGAAAAAATTCAGTGACTTTTTTCAAAAACATAAACGTACAAATTCTTAATGAGTGTGAGTTAATTTGAAGAAAACTACTTCAAAAAATGAATAGCTAATGTAATTTATACTTTCAATGAGAGATCTAATCATTAATAATTATTTTACATTTTTAACAACCTTATTTAAAAAAATAATTCGGTAAAATGCGACGTTGGCGTTTTTATAGTTTTGAAACAGCTAATAGTTGTTAAAATTTGGTCTAATAGGCATCAAGAGATTGAGGGTGAGAGAGATTTGTAATCACAATGTACAAAAAATGAAAATAGGACCATTAAAAACTGCAGAATGAAACTGATCTTTCATAGAATTTTCGATTATTTCAATGGACAAATTAGGACGATCGTTTTCACCATTTTTCCATGTTACGTGTTGTTGGCATTTTTTTTCTTATTATTAGGAAATGAAGGTAGTTTTCAGAATGTTTAAATATGCCAATTTATCCATTATAAATGGCAAATATGCACAAACTTACGTATTTATGACAAAAAAACCTTATTATAGGAAAAATGGGATTAAAATAATGTCATTATCATTATAAAAATACTCGTAAGGTTTTAAAATAATGTTGCCAAACTTCAGGGGTTATTGGATACTTTGTGGTAGACAGCACAAAAAATAATAGTCGAAAATGAACCGTTTTGTTTCTGTTTTAATCCCTTTATTTTCATTGAAATCAGTTGAACCGTTTCGGAGCTTATTCGAAACTGCCTTACAAACATTTACAGACAAAAATTTCAAAAACGGTCATTTATGATTAGGAATTGTATTAAATAGCAGTTTTCACTTAGTAAATTTTGGTATTAATTTTGAAATCACAAGAAGCGATGCCTGAATGTTGTTTTGTTCAAGAAGTACGGAAAGAAATTTTGCTACTTGCTAGCTCCCATAATAAATTAATTAAAAGAAAATTAAAAATTTAGGTAAACGTAACTTTTGGGCTAGTTACAATTTTTTATGTATTGTTTTGCACAAAACAGTGACAATGGAATAATAAAATTTCGATTAATGAATATTTTATTATTTTTAAATGCGTTTTTTAATTAGAGATGAGATACAGCAAAAAATACAGACACGCAATAAAATCAAAAGTTATTCTCTGTAGCTCTGCTTGTTTAGTATTTTCTATAATTTTCTCAACTGTTTTTAGCATAAGTTCATGACTTATTTTTAATTGCTACAAGTCCATAGTTGCTGACAACGATTTTAAAGTTTTTATGGATACATGCACATTTTTAACAATTTGTTGTTTCTGTAACATCATGTTTGAAATAAATAATGAATAAATAAATGAATACACAGATACTATTTGTTATTTTAAGTATGATACGTTTTTTAATTTCGAATCATAGACATGAATAACTGGAAGTATTGAGTATTTTTTCACATAAATGTTATTCTTGAGTTGTACATTATTTTTTAATTTATGCGTATTTTCCGTTTGACTCGAATTCGGTCTTATAAATATGTAAATAGCCGGCGGGGTATCAAAAAATGCCATGTACTTGACAACACACAAGAGATTGTGATGTTATAAGATGACAAAAGCAAACAAACCAATCCACAAAACTGAGATTTCCTCGAAATAACTTCCTGATCGAGAAGGTCAATTTCATTGGAATGTGCTTTGCTCTAGTCATTATTTTCTCCCAGATATCCAGTTCTCGGAGCTTTTATCTATTATTGGATTCACATTAAGCTCGAAGTATGAAAGTAGGTACTATTCTTATTACCTACTTGCTTCCTATAAATGACTGATATTAAATTAAAGTTGTAGGAGTTTAATAGAATTAAAAGTTCCAGGCATCTAGGTACACAATGGCGCAGCGAGACTATTATTTCTTATTTCCATTGTTCTCAGTTTAATGCATTTGTAATTTCAAACTATTGAAGATGAATAAACCACCTTAACCGATAGTGGCACAACCTTCCCTGATCTAAATATAAATTGAATTTGAATGCAGTCTCGACAAAACGGGCGCTTCTTAGTTATTTGCATTTAATTTAGATTTTGGGTGATTGGATCATCATTTTTACACTCTGGCAGTGTTGCTTTGAAGTTAATCACAGCCGGAGCTGCTTTGTTTTCCGGTTAATTTAGTCTGGAAATGCGGGCCTGCAATTACCGCTTTCTTCGGTAAATAACTCTGGACTGTTGCCGTCATCATACCAAGCCAACATTCAACAATGCGAAACGTTTTTCCGGAACAAACAACGCATATCCAAATCATTTTTCATCACACCGAACGTTATTGATGGAGCTTTGGGGAGTTTGAGATCGCTTTTGTAGTTGTCTCCTGAATGGGGGGATGAACGATCCGAGTTCTGGGAGATGGTTCACAATTGAAATTAGAAGGATTGGGGTGGTTTCATCAAAGACGGGAACTTTATGGCGGTTTCCTTTAAAATCGTGCCAGGAAAAAGAAGATTTCTTATCGCTCAAAGGAAAGTTTCCGCTAATTAAATGTTTTTCGTGGTCATCAGTAATCAGAGCCACCCTTCAACTTGTTTTCACTCATTTTGTTCATTTTTGCAAAGTTTCTTATCGCTGGGAAATACATTGAAAGCCTGATCAAGCTTTCAATTAATGGCTCAACAAACATCAAACTACACTGTTGCGTGCTTTCGACAAAATGGGCTTTATCTGATACGGCCAGGTAATGACTATAAGCTCATGTAACTAAAGGACGTTAATTGCATTTAATTATAATAGTATTTCTAGTTTTAAGCCTGTTTAAAAATTTTATTTTATTTACGGTAAAATACCAACAGGGTGCTTCTTTTCGGACTTACATTAGAAAATTTTTAACTTTTAGTGCAGCTTTGAAATTTTGTACAGACGATTTTTGGTCCATTTGGACCATTCTAATAGTTATTTTTATAATTTGCCGCCATTTTGATGCTTTAATAGGCATATAAAAGCACGCAACGTCATCAAGCGCGATGTCATTATAGTCATAATTTCACGGAATATTTTACGGAAATTTTTAGGTTGGCAGGAAGTAAATTTGCGACCGTGTTTTTGTCAATTTCAGAAATTTCATGGGGCGTTCATGCAAGATTACCTTCATTATCATTCATACTCGTGTTTTTTGGCAGAATTTGAATAAAACAAAAATTTTAAATCAGTTTTTCACTATTAAAATTGAGACATTACCAACCGTCACAAAAATCCCTAAGTCGATTAAAATAACAATTTTTGTTTAAAATCGGCAGAAAGGGGACAAATTACAAAAAGTAGTATAAAAAACTCGTTTCATAAGACTTTGAAGCACTCATTCTTTCAAAAAACTCGTGGCTAACGCCACTCGTTGTTGAAACTGAAGTCATGCTTCAATAAGAGTGGTCTTATGAAACTTGTTTTTTAATATACTATTATCTAACGAGTTTTAGTGTATATCGGGTTTTTATTTTACGAGTGGATTTTTAAACGTCGAGTGTTAACGAGACGTTTAACATCCACGAGGTGAAATAAATGAACCGATTTACACGAAAACGAGTTGGATATAACATTTTATTCTTCGAATTAGACTCAACAAGGCTTAAAATTGCTTTAAATCTGCTAAAAATAATTTGACGTTTCGTATTGACAGTTGTCAAAACTTCCTTACACAGGAGAAAAACCGTACATTTTGACAGTTTCGAAGAATAAATTCGTTGGAGTTGGATATAACATTTTATTCTTCGAATTAGACTCAACAAGGCTTAAAATTGATTTAAATCTGCTAAAAATAATTTGACGTTTCGTATTGACAGTTGTCAAAACTTCCTTACACAGGAGAAAAACCGTACATTTTGACAGTTTCGAAGAATAAATTCATTTAACATACCTATAATCTGTTTCAATACTATAAAAACGCCAACGTCGCATTTTACAGAATTATTTTCTTAAATAAGATTGATTACATTGTAAAATAGTTATTAATGATTATAGATCTCTCATTGAAAGTATAAATTACATTAGCTATTACTTTTCTGAAGTGCATGAATAATTTATAACAGCTAATTTTGAGAGAAAATGCAACGTTGGCGTTTTTATATTTTTGATACAGCTAATACCTCAAAAAAAATTAACAGGAGTGTTTAATAATTATCAACCAAAAATGGCAGCAGTCACGGGTTTTTTATTCTTATAAAATTAAATGAGAAGATTTTATATTCAAAATATATAAATGTAACAAAAAGCTCGAAATCCTTTCCAATCACCAGAAGTTAGATTTTTAAACATTTCCGAGTATTTCATGCGGATGATGATGATTATCTGTTGAAAACGTCATCCCTCATTAAATTATAATGAAAACAGAGCGCAAAATTTATATTTTTTATTTTTATTTTTTATGTTGTTTTAACATTAGTTTATTTAGTTCTAATACAGGTTTTAATTAATTATTGTTATTAATTGAATGTCATATCTTCTCTTAATTAATTTTAGTTTTTTGTTATTTATTATTTAAGTTATTTGTGCTAGGGCAGACACCAAATTGTTAATGGCAGCTGCCATATCTCTTGGCTTCTTATTGTCACTCATTTTATTCACCAGAGGTATTTTTTCAGCAAATTTTTATTATTGGTTATTTAGAAGTTCTTTATTATTAGAGATTACAATGAATTAATTCTCTAGTATTTCTCTCCCTGACACAATCTTTGGAATATGCAACAAATACTGTGTGCACATTTTCAATGTCATTTAAGTGTTTTGTTAGTGTGTTGAATTAGGTATTTTCAAAAGCAGTGCAAGTAAATTTTAGTAGGTATAACATTACTGTTAAAATAGATACCTAGTTAAGTCTTCTGTTGAGTGTTTGAAAAAAGTGTCCGAGAATTTTCGAAAACAAAATTATTTAGTAGTGTATTATTGACAATTTATCGAACCACAGTTTACACCAACAGACAGCATATCCTAGAAATGTGTGCCATAAAAATAACGTTTCTAAAAAGTTATTGACCTGTCATATACACAAGCACGTAATTAGAGTTGTTGCATGGAATCTGTTTGATATTTTTTGTGTGAGTGAAATTATGTTTGCTCTAAAATAGCTGTGTAAATTACATAATGGCGTGTTCATGATATTACTGCGGTTAGGTCAGGGTGTAAAGTTGGATATGTTCTGTTTTTGTTTCAACATGTAATAAACGATTGTGTTGGACGAAGATGAAATAGATGTATTTCGAGTTAGTCACTCCTATGAACATTTATAATTACTTTGTAACAAGAAACCGGCTTTGAGATTTATGAATGTGTCGCTTCTGACTCTATTATGATCTTCTTGTGACCCTAGCTAAATTATTTACCTTGTTTCGCTTGTCAGAAAATTTATCATGTCAACATTGTTCCATCGGATTTGAGAGAAACACTGAATCAAACCAATTTTCTGTGAAAACCTTTGGATGACTTATGACAACATTTTGCTCTTATCGGTTTCGATTGCTCTACTCGTTAGTAGTCCAACAAAAGCAAAACGCCCCTGTTATTAACTTTTTTGGTATTTTGCTTGCAAACTTTGTAAACATATCACGTCTTATCAGTTAACGCCACGCGGCTGCTGCGGTCGTTTTAAAAGAAGCGAACACATAAAAAACACAGTTTAAGCTTGACTTAACAAAATCGTTGACGGCATGGAAATTTAACAGGGGAAAAAAGACTGGTATTTAAGCTCTACTACTTAACCGAATTTGTCAGGATCGATACGTCCCGGCTGGTTTTCAAGAGATTGACCATACAGATATAATGCGAGGAAAAAAGGGATAAAGAAGCGGTTCGGTGAGAAAATGACAAAGGAGAACTTATCAGGGATCAATTTATAAGTCCATCGATGACAAGCTGAGTTACACTGTCAGCACCTAATGATGTGATCTGTTGGGATTTACAATTTTTCGCATTGCAAATAAATGATTTGTACTTTTTCTCTCAGTTTATTGTAGTGGGAACCTAAACATGTTACGCGTTGAATATTTTAAGGAATAATAATCAATCGATCGATAGTGAGAGCTCACATTGCGATAGTCCATTATTCATGGGATTAACCAAGAAAGCCTTGTAACGATTTTTAAGTAAACTTCTTTATCTTGCGGTTACCTCCCAAACAATTACCCCATAATTCCACAATATTAAATCTATCAACATGTCGACCACGTTTCCTGCTGCATAGAATTAGATACAGTAAAGTTGAACCGCAAAACTTTACAAAGCTCGTTTCTGGGCCTCCAGCCATTTGATTTCACAGCTCTATGACCGCCGAGTAAATTGCCCTTAATGTCACAGCCCTTCCTTTAGGGGCGCGACAACCGGAATCATGCTATGAGCAAAGGACCAGGGTGTGGAAATTCTGATGCTCATTGTTCTAAATTATTTCGCCATGTTAGCAGAGTGTCTTTTACATAACAATCGACTAATAAAATCTCTAGGCTTTAGGCTGAAATGCATCTGATGTAATGCCAACTAAACTCTGTTGTTTCCGCTCATTATCAGTGGAAATGCATTTTCGCTGGAAACACGCAACAGCAGTTTGATGCTGGCTGTTCCAGGTCATTAATTATCTCGTTGAACTGAGTTTCCAGGTATTTACTAATGAAGAAGTCCCGAAAAGCTATTAACAAGCTTTTGCGGTTTCGCTGAATCAAAAATTTTATTCTGTATAATGAAATTAATAAATTATCTAATAAAGTACACAAAACACTTTGCTGTCCTGTGACTTTTACTGAAAGTACTTTCTTCTTTGTCGTTTCTCTTGTGACTGCACTTTTGAATTAATGTGCTTTTGGTGATAAAGCGAACTTTGCTGTTCGGTTATTAATTACCAGTCATCGAATTAAATTTAAAATGAAAAGTAACAAAGATGTTTCAAAAGTTGTGAAACCCGTCGCTCGCTCTTTGCTACGTAATCTACAAACAGAATTAAATTATCTGATTTTCTTTGCGTTATTTATTTTGTATAATGGAAACTATATTTGGATTTGCATTCCGAGTGAAAATCACGCGAATGGATTTTTTCCTATAATGCAAGGTGTAACGAGAAGATGAACACAGAGATGCTTTAAGAAAAGATCAAAAAGTATTTTCGTTTCTTTTTAATAACTTCAAAACGATTTACTTGCCTAATTTTCCAATATAGGTTTTGTCGTTTTGTTAACCTGATTAAAGGAATTTAAAGCCCGTTTTGGCCATTAAACGAATATACAGAAGCGAACTTCCTTTGAAACCATCCCCGAATAGGGGCTTTGAAAGTTCTCTATGTTGTTTGATGTTATAATGAATACAAAAAGACGGCGAAAAATCACAGCATCCCTAATTTATGGTCACCCTCCTCGTTGTGGGAGCTTTTCCCGATTGATCAAAGCCGGTTTTTAATTGCCTTAAAATCGCATGGTTGCATAGGTGTGTCCTTTTAATTAACGCAAAGTTAAATTGAAATTAAATTCTCTTATCACAAGTTTGGAGCACCTAAAATCGATTTGCTGTTAATCTGTAGTACTAGAGAAAAAATCAACTGTTGAGTTTGCTAGCGTGTTGTGGTTGATGATCGTTTGTAATGACTGAGCTTAATTTAAAAAGCTTACATGGCAGGAAATTAAATTTTCCACAAGTAAATTGCAGGGAAATGTGCGACTTTGTGTAATAACAAATAGTAGTGGTTTTGTAAAATGATTTGAAAGCAAATTTCCGGTGCAGAGTGACATTAAGGAAATATTTCAATTTGAATGAAACAATAAATACGGGTAGAGCTATATAGATTAGAGTTTTCCTAAGCTCTAGGCATTAAAAATGGAAACCATTAAAGAGCTTTATAAATACTCCCTTCTAAGCTCGTAAATTATCTACAAACTTAACGTTTGTTCTCTTCTGTAATCATCAACAATTTATGCAAACCTGCACGAATTTATATTTAAATCAACCAGACCAGCCAGAACGTTAATAAGTGCTTCAGTTAACGACAAAACTAAGAGCACAAACGACCGTCTAAATTACATACACGTCTCACTTTACAACGGAATGGTATCATTTTTACTGTGCATAACAAACCTTTATTACGCTCCTTCAAATGCACAATGTTTATTTAGTGCAGACGAAATGAAATTTTCTCCATAAATAACATCCTTCTCGCGAACTTTGCTAATTACATATCTAGAACAAACACACCAGACTTATTATTCGCGTTTTTGCGATATTATTATGCAAATCTGCGTCCGCTTGAAAAACTTTCGTAAATTACGAAAGGAGGGTAGAATACCAAATCAGAATTAAAACTTTCAATCTTTAATCACTTCACCACCTCATTTTTTTTTAAATTAGGCGGAAATGCATAAATATTGTGAACAATGTAGTGGATTTTGGTGCGAGATGAGTTGCACTCAAGCAGAAGTATGTTTCAAATAACAGTCTCTTGACGTTTCAGTCAATGATGCAAATCACTGCTCCAAACCGAAACTAAATAGTAACGAGGTTTTATGGCTTAAATATGATTTAGAGAAACTTTAAAGTAAAGCTTCAGGCACGGGTTTAAAGAACATAAAAATGAAACAGTGGCGCTATTTATAAAATTTATTAGAACAGCGGATAACAGATATTAATTTTTTGTTAGGGATTTTGTGTCGCAGCAAACTTAAGGGCGATTTAAAAAACGTCTATATAGCAGTCGAATGGCTAATAAATGGTTTCTGTCAAAACTCTCGCTTTCTCTACAAAAAGTTCTGGTATATGAGCCTTTGTCCTATCCTGAAGGCTATAACAGCGAAGTTTTAGCGAAAACTGGAGGTTAGAAAGCATAAATTGTTTGTGACAATTTTTTGTACGAGTTTTTGAGAAATTGTTATTTAAATGTAACCATATGCTTCTGTTATTTAAAATATCTGTAGTATGTTTAAACATTAACCACACGACGATAAACATTAGTTGATTATCCCGGCGCATCCACCAAAAATGACTTATCATGAGGTATTGTCTGGCAATAAATGTGATAAGCGTTATGGCCAGTAAATGAAATTAAATGTCCTGATATTACATTTACAAGCAATAATTTTAATATAAAATTGTAACTTTTTTATTCTGCGGAAAATGTGAGAATAATGAACCAAGAAATGAAATACACATAACACGAGTCTAGAGATTGAAACAGATTACAGTTTTTACTACATTTTTGTCGTAAAGTTGTAACGTAGAGAAATTCGTGATTTTGATCAGACCAACAAATTGTTTCATTACTGTTAATGCAAATACATGTTTTTGTAAAATGAGAGACATTTTTATTAAGATTGTGTCGAATGAGAGTAAAAAATTGCTACCAGCTGATAAGTTACACATAATTTAAATGTTGCGGCTTTCGGATAAGCCCAAACGAGGATTTACCAGTTGTTATTTAACGTGCCCTAACACCGGTTGTAAACCTTCCAACAACACCCTCGCAGTACCTTAATTCATTACCTTTGCTTAAACCCCTTAAAAACAAACCGATTCCTTGTATCGATCGTCTATAGATAAAAAAGTCTATAAACCCAAAACCAAGTTGTTTCAATATTGATAGACACCACTTTGTCATCGGGGTTTAAATGTGACACTCTATATTGACAGTGGTGAAACCTGCTGCAGTAATCCATTCCATGCAAGTGTGTCGTATATCAAACCTGTCATTCGCTTTAGTGATTCTTAATTTAGTTATGTTTGAGAACATAATAAACAGTTTTAACTAATTTTTTAATGAATTTAGTTACGGAGCACATTTTATTTAAATTAGTACAATATTTCAAGAGAAATATGTTTCAGCGACAAAAAATTAATTACGTAGGGTTGCATATTTGTCTGGGCTTGGTCGAAGTATTCGCTTGTGCGTGACTTTTAACCTCATCGAAATATTTTCTCATCGATTTTTATGATTTATTTACGCCGAGAGAAGTTGAAGGAGGTTTCCGGCAGCTTGTTTATTTGTTGAAAGAACAAATCTCAGATAAAATAAAGGTATCACGATTTGTCAGTGTGTAACACCGCAGTTTGGAATATCAAAGCAGAAATATAACTACGAGTATTAAGCTTAGGGAAACCTTGAAATATTAGTTTTCTGTTGACTTCCAAACTCTTTTCTATCATCTTTGGGAGAAATAGCTTTGCTAATAACTTTTTATAGTCTGTCATAAAAACTTAATTTGTTTACGCAAGCCTGGATGAATAGTTAATCGTTTCTTAGATCGCACTAAAAACTGTAAATACGAGAGTGCGTCATTTTTTAATTTGTTTTTGGGAAGGCCTATAATGTTTTGATCTTTTTTTTAAGAAATACCAGCTTTTGCAAATTAATCCAATATTTACTGTACGATATTTTTGGACTATAAAGACGCTAACTGGTAACAATTTTTATGTGCTTTTCAAAAAGCAAACTATTGAAATTACTCTTACATGGGCGGATCCAGAAATTAATTTTGGGGAGGGCCCTTCCAAAAATTTTTAGAATGGTGAAGCTACTGAATGAAACTTTTACTGTCGGAATGTTAAAATATTTAAATAAATTTGTACAAAATTTAAGCAAAAAAAACTTTTTTCTAAAAAAAATTTCATTAAAAATTTATATTTTTACAAATAAAACACCCTATATGTTGTGCATTTTTTGAATATTCATAGGTAGTTGTTGATCATAATGTTTTTTTACTAGTAGGTTTCGCTAGGTTTTTGGAATAATTAGTTTTCAATGACAAAATACAACTGGCAATGACATACAGCGTTGGGCGAAAGTCTGGAACCAAGCGTTTTGTGCCTAAACTATGTACCTTACGAAAAAATTATTTAGTACATCATCAACTACTTTAAAAATGTGGGCATTTTTCAAGAATAAATTTTTTCGAAATTCCTTTTGGTTTTTGAGTTACTCAAAAAAAATTTTTTTTTTCAAATGGCACCCTACTACGGCGATTTGTTTGGTAAAAGATTATGCTCTAAAACCAACTTCTACTTTAATAAAACTAATTTTAAACCAGAGGTTTTTCTTAAATAAATTATTAAAGTGTTCCGAGCTCATTACGAAGGTTTTTCGAACTTGGCCGAAGTGGTTGTATCCATGGATGTTTATTATTGCGAAAAATTTTACGAATCAAATTAGTGGATACAACCAAATGGATTCGGCCAAATTCGAAAAATCTGAGTTCGAACCGCAATTTTAATAATTTATTTTAAAAAAACCACTGGTTCAAAAACAATATTATTGACTTAGATGTAATTCCTAAGGCATAATCTTTTCCCAAAAAAATCGCCATAGGAGGGTGCCATTTGAAAAAAAATTTTTTTTTGTAGAACTCGAAAACTAAAAGGATTTTCGAAAAAATTTATTCTTGAAAAATCATCACATTTTTAAAGTAGTTGATGATGTTCTAATTAGTTTTTTCGTAAAGTACCTAGTTTAGATACAAAATGCTTGGTTCCAGACTTTCGCCCAACGCTGTATAGTTGTTTAAGTAAGTTGAAGCAATAACAAATTCTGGACGTAAAAAAACTTCTAAGTAACTTCGTTGGTTTACTTTTCGAAAATCTTCCTGTAACCTATGTTATTAAGTGGTAATAATTTATTTTCAGTGTAAGGAAAGGTATTTGGTATTTTTTTGACTATCACTTAAGAAACTACAACTTTCTGGCAACATTTCGATTTTAATTTAATTTTCTTCAGGCCGTCAATTGTTTTTTATAAACTGGTTGAGGAAGATTAAATTAAGACGAAACGTTGCCAGAGAATTGTGATTTTATGAGTGGTAGCCTAAAAAACATCGAATATGTACCTTTCCAGTATAAACTGAAACTAAACAAAATGGACACAAACGCATTAGAGATTAATAATTTATTTATTTATTTATTAATAAATGGGCATTAAAAAGACTTTTAATGTGATTATTTAAAAAACAATTGTTCATTAAGCTTTTAAATTATTTATTAAAAAATTGAAATTGATATTTGGGGAGGGGGAGGGGGGCATGTCCCCCTGAGCCCCCCTGGATCCGCCCTTGTACTCTTATGGAGTATAACGTGCAAGTTTTATTTTTTTGTTTTAAATTCACAAAACTTGCTAAAGACTGATATGGTTTTAAAAATAATTATTCATCACTATGTTATGGAACGATTCACTGGTTTACAAATTTGCTTCAAATTTAACAGTTGATTCTGGAACGTAATTTCAAATTCTGACATCAAAATTTGGCCATCAACTCTAGTTTCTAATTCAGAGTTTGTGAAAAGTGTGAATTTGTTGTGTTTCGACATACTTTTGTACAAAAATAACAATTTGCAAATCTTTTGTGGAATACCTAAGACTGTGAAAAAAATGTTAAGAGCTGTGTAAATTCTGTGTACTTTTTCTAAATAAATATTAACACGAGTTGCCACTTTCATCTCAAAAACTAGAGCTGATAGAAAAAATCTGTTGATAGTTTTGAAATCAGAGGCAACGGATACAATGTAAACTGGTGATTTTTTAGAGAGAAATATGAGAACGGAACTGAAGAAGTTTTAACAATAAAATAGTACAATATGATTTTTTAAATTTTTTTCAAGATTTTTTTTGTAATCTAAAGATACTTCTCAATAACGTATTACTGAGTTGGTGTCTTAGTTTTTGGGGTAATAATTTGCCCGCACTTTTGTAAATAATTATTTTTTATGGTTAAAAAATAGGTCGTTATTGCATTTGCAGCAATGTAGAATTTTTTTGAAAAGTAAGATTTTTTTCGAATACAATGAATGCATTTACATCGTCTTGCAAATTTTTTGCACCTGCAAAACAATATCCTGTTTTTTACAAACTTAAATGTAGGGTTGGTCGCTTTTATTGCAAAAATTGTACACTGTAGAGCGTTTACTCTGCAACTTTAAAAAAAGTGTTAAAACTCTAGTCTTAACTTTTCTGATAGAGAAAATAATAGTATTTTACTCGATTGGAAGTAAAAAAAATATAATATTATGTCGAAGCTTTCTAAAAGAAAAATTATGAGAGGTGGGAATTAGTTCAAATGTCTAAGCAATGTACCCTGACTGAAAATTTATTAATCGTCCTACATCCCTAATAAATTCGCCCACTCTATCAAAAACGCGCCTCCCCGTCGACAAACACAGTATGATCCCTTTTTTCCTGAAAGGGGTTAATGATAAGTGATATTTCCTTGGCGGAATGCCCTTTAGTGTAAATAACGATTTCAAGCAAAAGCTCTAGAAGCGGCCCATTTACGCTTTTCCCTTACGACCCATTCCCGCTCGCTTAAAGCGGAAGGTCAAAAGTTCCCTCCTGGAATTATCATTGCTTTCAGGTGTAGTCCCTTCTTTCATTTTTGGAGGTGTCAAAGGGTAAATTTTATCGGTGGGTGACAGTTTACAAATGCATTAATTTTTGAACAGTGAACATGTTAGATTTCCCTTAGGGGTGCTTATGTAATGGCTGAGCTGTGTCAGTTATGTGTCGCCTAAATATTTCAACGGAATGGAGCAGTAAACGGTGACGCATGTTACTGGCCTTAATAACACCAGACCACCCTTTGTGATTAACAAGCTTTCCTAATTAAATCCTGTTTGGGTATTTGGCTAATCAACTGCGTTAGGTGTTGGCGGCTATCTAAATTCTAAGCGCTGGTAATAGATCAAGTTAAAGTGGCGGCAAGGGCGTTATTGAGGGAAATTCATAGTCCATTTTTTTCCAAATGTCTAAAGTACGAAAAGTGAACTTGAACTGTTCCACCTCTTCCGGCTGACCGTCAAATTTCCGGATTGTTGGAGATTAGCCATCCTCTCCAATATCCCGGGGCTATTCAGACCGTAAGTGGCAACACATGGGGACTTTAATAAAAGGGACGTCCGTCAATTTATTACGAGCTTTGAATTTTTCAAGCGATAAAAAACGCTGTTTCAGCTGCGGTTCAAACCACCTAATGAAATATTTCACGCACGTGTTTTGCTTTGAAACAAAGGTTGCATTCGTGGTTTTGCATGAACCGTTTTTGCTCATTAAAGGTTTCGCCAATATTGGAGCCAGTTACACAGAAACACACATTTGGCCTTGCGTGCTTTTGGGAATGGTGTGACCGATTACATCAGGATTAAAGGTGTTATCGGATTTTCCGGACACATAATTGCGACAGTTTCTTGAAAAAAAAAAGTACACAGAAATAGATAAGACAATAAAATTTGATTGGAGTTTGAAAGATTTGGGCTTGCACAGAACACGCAACCATGTATTCCATTTATATCAAGATTTTTATACGAATTCACCCTTGAACGAAAATATCGACAAGCTGATCAATTTTTATCTAAAACTGGAATTAGTGTCAGTAGGCGACACTTGTGGAAACGTGTACTTGGCATTTGGGAGAAAGTTTGAAAAGTTGGGGAAATTGATCATTCGGGTGTCATTCTCACAATCTCGGAACCATAATAGAGACATTAAACTTTCAGGATTTGTTTAATTTATTGAGAAGGAATGAACATTCAACACCGAAGGCTTGTTTAATTTATTTTTATATTGCACGAGAAGAAAATGATTTTTTTGCTGCCTTTGACTCTAAAAAGAATGACTAGAATTGTGGGGCTGTTTATTTTTTCGTGAATTGGTGGTAACAAAGTGGTTACAACCGCTCGTGTAATCCTCTTACACCTCCTATCATGGCGAAATCCAACTTCCATCAATTCGGTGCGGTAAAACAAAATCGATAGCCCAATTATAAGCCCAGTATGGAGCGCAGCTATTTACCATACACATCTCGAATTTAGATAGTTCATTGTGTAGCAATTCTATCCTCTCACACATGAAACCGAGACGCAACTTAATTGATGATACTAATTCGAGTGGAAACCGAAGTTGCGGCTCTCTTGAGCACACTCGTGTCAATTGCACACGAAATTAGTTCTGTACAGACGCAAAGATAACAGCTAATTATCACCGAAAACATTTCGATCCAATCCCATGTTTTCCAAAGGTGGAAAAAGAGGAACAGCTGCGATTCATTCGTATTTTTACGAGTTTTAGAAACGTTACACACTTTTTAAGTGAATGGCGAATTGTGTCAATAAGTTTAGTGTCTCAGGGGACTTTGGAATCGATCAGCTGTTAGCAAAATTGGTTTTGGATGTTCAAGTTCATGGATATGTTAGACATCAGAAGCGAAATAAGACGCACAAAATATTGGAAATCGTTTACGTAACATATTGTAAGGGATGAAGGTAAAACCATGTGGGGAACATTTTTATTTCACGTTGTAAAAAAATTTAGCTTCATGGCTGATATAAAAGGGAACGTTTTGGAAAGATTAAAGTGCTGGGGGATTGCCGGCAAATTGCTTGTAAGGTTGGCTTCATTTTGATGCCCAAATCATGCACAGGTATCGGTAAATGAGAATGAAGTTTTGATTCTGAAGCAACTGTACAGTGTTTTGATTGGATACTCATTGTGACAAAAAAAACGACAAATTCATTTGTTTGCGTCAACAAGCAATTAATGATCTTTTTTTTCTATCTAAAATTTACTTAATGAATAACGAGAGAAAATTAAGAATATTTTAATAGATTACACTAGTTTACAAAAAAATATTTTTTTTACCAAGAGATAATTTATACTGAGTTTGTTTTCTTCTTACTCACTGATAACTAAAATATATTAGCTGTTTCAAAACTATAAAAACGCCAACGTCGCATTTTCTCTCAAAATTAGTTGTTATAAATTATTCATGCACTTCAAAAAAATGGTAGCTAATGTCATTTATACTTTCAATGAGAGATCTAATCGTTAATAACTATTTTACAATTTTATCAATCTTATTTAAAAAAATAATTCGGTAAAATGCGACGTTGGTGTTTTTATAGTTTTGAAATAGTTAATATGTCACATTTGTCTATTAATATATACACTAAAGGTTTTGAAATGTGTTACTGGTGTCTAGTTTGGCATTTGTTGTTTCTGTGATAAACTAATTGTTAAACATTGTATTTGCTTTAAAACACGTTGACTGCCGCAATGTTAAAAAAAATTGAGCTGTTCCATCCAAAACTTTTTTTCTTTTCTCATATATTATTTTTACTTTTCATAGCTGATTACAATATTTATTTACAAAAATTGGTTGTTAATAGCAATATTTTGCATGAGAGTCACCTATCGTGTCTCGCGGCCTCAAAGGTCAGTTTTACCTTAATAGCTGCGAGAACCCTATGTGGTGTCTCACTACGTCTGGACTCAACTTGTTATAATAAGTGTTCCTAATGATGCAGGAATTGCATCATAGGCTGATGGTTACTTGCTAGTAATGTCAGTACACTGTCTCTGAGCTGACATACATATTTTTGTATCTGTTTATGTCGAGAAATTACAAAAATGAATTTCGAAGATGAGCAAAAGCGTTTGCAGCAGCTATGTCAGGTAGGATAACAAATGAAATGTAGGTATGTAGTGGATGCTGAAAGTGTTATATTTAGGAAAGTTTGTCTGACGAAGATGACAATAAAAGTGTGTTTGGTGATTCGTCGGATGAATACGTTTCGAGTAACGAAGACGAATCAGACGAATTCTCCGATGACTCTGATGAGATACCTATGGAGAAGCGTCCCAAAATTGATAATATCACTCTCAGTGCTCGGAGTGCGCCAAAGCCATGTTGTTCAAGTGTACCGGTCATAAGTGATTCGGTATTACAAACAATTGAGCGAGTTATTGAAGAAAATGCAAGTGTTAGCAGCAGTGATGATGAATAAATTGCAGACGACGACAGCCTTACTTGGGATCGCGTAACAGGTCTAAACCTAAAGAACTTTGTATTCGCGGAACCCAATCCAGGGATAAGTGCCGAAACCTATGAAAACTTCTATACGAAATCACCACTCGATTTTTATGAATTATTTTTGGACGAGAGTATTCTCAACATCATGGTAGCAGAAACAAACAGATATGCAGCTCAACATAAAGCTAAACAAAATGGACCTAAAGCTAGAATTCAAGACTGGCATGATACAAATGTTGCAGAAATGAAAAAATTTATCGGTGTTTTATTGTGGATAGGACTTATTCAATACCCAAGCATTGAATCGTATTGGTCAAAAATGCCAATATATCAAAATGTGCTAAAATCTGTTATGTCCCGAAACCGGTTTCAATTACTACTAAAAACGTGGCATTTTTGTAATAATGAAATTGTAACTGAAGATAGGTTGCAAAAAATATCTCCGCTAATAAATATGCTTATAAAGAATTTTCAACGTTATAACACACCTAAAGAAGACGTATGCGTTGACGAAACACTCGTACCATTTAGAGGACGCCTGTCTTTTCGACAATTTATAAAAAATAAACGACATAAATTTGGAATAAAATTATATAAATTGTGCATTGAGAAAGGTTATGCGTACAACCTACAAGTTTATTGTGGCAGAGACCAGGTACAGGGACAGTCATCTTCTGAAAATGTTGTGCTTTCTCTAGCACATAACTTACTTGAGAAAGGACGCACAATTTATACAGACAATTATTATACAAGTATACATTTGGCACATACTTTACTGAAAAAAAATACTCACTTGGTAGGTACTCTCCGATCAAATAGAAAACTGAACCCAAAAGAAGTAACAGAAAAAAAACTAAAGAAAGGGGAAACTTTCGCTGTTGAAAGTAATTCAGGCGTAGTAGTTCAGAAATGAAAAGATAAACGGGACGTGCTTACTCTATCGACAATGCATACTGACGAGTTAGTGAAAATTACATGTGAAAAACCAATTGCGATTATTGATTATAATAAACATAAAGCCTACATTGATTTGTCAGGTCAAATGAAAGCTTACGCCACATCTTTGCGAAGAGGAGTAAAGTGGTATCGCAAACTAGCGATTGAGCTTCTTGTTGGAAGTGCATTGGTAAATGCATTCATACTACACCAAGAGGTGGCAAATGAAAAAATGAACATAGGAGGAGGTAGCAACAAAACTTTTACAAGTTGATTTACAAGGACCACGTAGGGAATCAGTCGTTGAACCTAAACATACTTTGGAAGATGCCGGTCGGAATTGTAGACGTCGGTGTGTTGTGTGTTACGAAAAACTACAAAGTGAATTTGGACCAAAGCAAAGCAGCTCGTACGAAATTTAGATGCGTTCAGTGTAACAAAAATTATTGTTTAGAGTGTTTTTTTTTAGTACATAATTGCACAAAATAATTTTTTATAATAGTATATTATGATACGAGTTTTATAAGACGCATTTTGTCGCACGCACGGAATTGGGACACGACGAGCGCAGCGAGGAGTGCCATAATGGAGTAAGTGCGACAAAATGCCTTATAAACGAGATATCATACACTATTTTTTCTACTTTGCACCTTTTTTAACAAAAAAAATCAATTTCGAAATTTAGGGAATTTTGTGGCAGCATTTGCGTGGATCATGAAATTAAATTAATAATTTGGATCGTCATTAGTTTATTCGTAAAATGTATTCTGAAAGTGTCCAAGACGTTTTGCAATCTATCTGCTCCTCAACGAATACGGGCTTTTGTGGCAAATACGCGGAATTTGAACATTGGCCTAAGGAGAATGGGATCTCAAATTACTCACTTGCACTGGCTTTTGAAGTCATGTTTGTACACTACTCGAAAGGTGTTCGAAGGGACTACGTATCAGGGTTGGTACAAAAGCCTCTAAAGTTTCGAAATTGATTCATTTGATTAAATTATCACTTGAAACAGGTGACGATTGACACTGACACTTCTCTCAGATAATTGTCAAAAAACTAGGTTGCCATCATTTTCCAACTAAATTACCCTGGTTTTTAGTGTAATTATTATAGCACTCCATATTGCGAAACCCAAATGGCGTATCGTAATGACCTCAGTACTAAACAAAAGTAGAAAAAGTAATTTATAGTACCTAATACGATTCTTGCTATCTCACACATTTGAATTTTATTTTATTTTAGTATTTCAGTCAATAATTTTTTTTTTCTTTTCTGCAATTTTTTTAAGTTGAAGCCACGTGGAGCCGCTGGCGTGTCTCAGATTCATCGGCCAAGACTAATCTCGACTCTTACAGCCAAGCTCCCCAATTTCCGCACAGTTTAGATAGCACTGAGACACAACCGTTGGCTCACGCAGCGTTTCAGACGAACGGATACTGAGACATACCTGTGGTGTCACATGGCCAATAATTACAATACAGTGAGACACCACTTGTACGTCTCATGGCAGTCAACGTGTTAAAATATCGTCAAGTAAATGTAGATTAAGCCCAAACAACTTTTGTTTTGTTTGTGGTAAAATTATCCTTATAAAACTTGGGCAACTTAGGCGATCAAATGGTAATGATTTAAAGTCTTATGAAAAGATATATACAAGGGTTTTTGGGATAAAAATATGTTATGCTGGTTAGAATAAGAGAAACTAACACTAATTAGTGCAAAAAAAGAACAATCTGTGTCATTTTTAATTTTTCAAAAGTTTTGAATCAGTCTTTTTTGTGGTGTCTTTGGCATTCGTTATTGACATGATTAACAAATTGCTAAATATTTTATTTGCTTTAAAAATCATTAGGTGAATGTAAATTAAATAAAAACAACTTTTTCTATGTTTGTGTTTAAATTATTATCCTAACAAAACCTGGGAAAGGAATGAAGAAAGGAAAATGTCTACTTGCACGTTGAAATCGTATATTAAAATTCATGAAACATGTTTCGAGGACACACAATCCTCATCATCAGTCAATTATAATTGTACAATTTTGAAACTCTGTGAATAGTATGTTACATTATTCACAGAGTTGGTGAAGCTGGATTTGTTAAGGCGCTTTAACAAATCCAGCTTCATTGGTTTGTTACTTTAACTTGTTCTTAATTTATTAATTTTTTCAAATGTAAAATTTCATCATTTCAACACCAACTCTGTGAATAATGTAACATACTATTCACAGAGTTTCAAAATTGTACAATTATAATTGACTGATGATGAGGATTGTGTGTCCTCGAAACATGTTTCATGAATTTTAATATACGGTTTCGACATGCAAGTAGACTTTTTCCTTTCTTCATTCCTTACATAACATTCCTTGCACATTGATGGATCTTCAATTCACTTTAAAACCTGCGATGAACATGGTGAATGTTTCCATCATGATTTAAAGTCTTATGAAGAGAGTTATTAAGGTTTTTGGGATAAAAATATGTTATTCGTTTACTACTAGTCTACACTGAGATAAACTGACCCTAATAGTAGAAAAAAAAGAGGCAGTCTGTAACATTTTTGATGGTGTAAAAATTGTCAAATACTGATCCTTTATGATGAATGTTTAAAAAACTTGACGTCCTAATTTTTTTTCGACTTCAGTATCAGACTTAGGGTTAATTATTCTACCGATACACATTGGTTTTATCTATTGGCAAAAAACGTTGTAAACTAGTGTTAATATTAAAATCACAATTTCTTCAAGATTTTTTCTGTTACTACTTAAATAATAATTTTTTAGATTTTTATGATTTTATCCTTGATTTGAAACTATGATCTTATAGCATTTTTTTTATTTTGGATTTAAGACTCAACGTTGCTAGTTATAGTCTGAATAAATTGAAAAACATTGGGGGGTGAAGGATAAATTTATTCCGATGATAAATATGTAAACATATACAGGATGTATCAGAAATATGTGTGTTAATTTTACCACGTAATAAAATTCATCAAGTACAACTTTTCTTTATAACATTTTTTTAAAATCTTATTTATTATTTTCTCTGTTTTACTCCTTTCTTGTGTGCAAACGAACTGGTCATTGTTTAATAATTAGTTTATATTGTTTTTATATCGATAGCAACAATTTACATTGTTGTTTTAAATTGTTTAAATTGTACAAAAGTTCAAAAGGTTATCTGCAGCAGTTCTTGTAGATATTGAATAGCATTGTGCTTTCTTTGGACATAATATGAACATAGTGTAAGTACGAGTATGTTTATATTCCTCCTAACTAAATCCAAGAAAAAATTATCTGAAGTGCCAAAAACTCATTCGGCTGTTTTTTTATCACGCAAAGAGATTGTCCGAAATTTTTGTAGATAAGAATTGAATATAAGAAGTATCACAAATTAAGTCTAATTATGATTTATAAATGTGACGTGAAATCGTGTACACAATAATGTGATGATACAAATAGCAATATTTAACAAAGTTTAAAAACATACCTAAGTTACTAACACAGCTCCAAGTGTGGTAGAAGGAAAACTGTATTATCAAATTAAAAGGATGACACAAGTGACTCTCTATAATATCTTCAAAACATTTCAAGTTTAAATTTTAAATCTCAAAATAAATCGAAGCAAGAAGAAGTAAACATATTGGCATGCATTTTTATTTTTTTTACAGTTCTTCTTATAATTATTTTGTAGGAATGAAGTTTGTTAAAAAATACAAATCAATTTATTAGGTTTTTACTGGTGTGCACTACTTTTTAGAATAATTAATCTTTTAGTATTCTTAAATATTAAATAATAAAGATACAGATACCTACAGTCGATCTTCGGTTACTCGGATAGGCAGTTGCCAGCAAAATAGTTTGAGTTTTATCAAAATTAGTGTTATTAAAAGTAACTAAAAAAAAGAAACTTAAGATTGCAACACAAGTGCGAATTTAATAGAATATGTTGTAATAAGCAGTATATGAAAAATTGATATTTTTCAACCAAAAAAAAGTAGTTTAAATACTTAAAAAAAATTATTACTAGACTCAATAAAGTATGAGTGGTAGGGGCAGAAGTTTGATTTATTACATTCATTTGAGTTATTAATAAATTCGAATTTTCCAAATTATTTAAAGCATTGTATACATAATCAAGAAATTTAATACATATTCTGTATAGCTCAATATGAGCAATTTCAATTTTACAATACTTTCATGATTTCTTATTTTGTTTGAAACTTAAAAGAATGGAAAACCTGCCAAAACCATCGAACATGAACCAGAATGAATAAAGTTCAGACAAGTTTAAATATCTTTTGTTGAGTTAAAAAACATTCAGCTCAGTTTTAATATTATTTCGCTCTCTGTCTGTTAAATTAAAAAATTGTTGAATTTTTGCAAAGTAACAATTTGACGACTAAATATTTACAACAGTGCAAAATTTAATCAAACGATCTGCATTCGAGAATACAAGGCTTTGTATTATTGTGTCAGAAACCTGGCTTTAAATGAAACTTGGTAATTAGAAGCAAGCAACGATCTCGAAACAAAAATATTATTTCAGAACCTCAAACAAAGCATCTTTTAATATCCTTAAAAGATCCATCAACAATAAGTCTCCCGGCGGCATAATGGCAAAGTTTGCAACAAATAGTCGGAGTATACTTGGATTATTATCACCGTAATGAAATGAAACCGACCTTCTCGGGATCACCCGGGAGTTAACAACGTCTCTGTGAAAGTAAATCCACTGGTGAAAGGTCAAACGTCACCTGCATATTCACCCCACGCAGGGCTCATTGTACCAGTAAATAAATCACTGCATCCGAAGGCACCCTCAAGTAATTGGGGTTGAGTTAATCCTCAATTTTGGAGGAATCAGCACGACAAAGCTGTCAGGATTAACTTTCTTAAGTCGAAAGTGGGTCAGTACATGATCTGCATAAGATTTGGCACGTCCTCGATTAGTTTAGTCTAAACTTCGGTTTCTGACATGCTATTTTGCCGTTAATAATAGAGCAGAGCGACTTTTTGACCCGATTTTGGATGTAATTGGCAAGGCAAGGGTCGAATTGATGGTTGCGGCACGAAAACTCGCCGTTATCGATGGATGGCGGAATCTTTTTTGACCAAACATAAATTTTACTGCTGGAGGTTGGCAAAAATTTCTAAAGTTCGAGAGTAATTTGAATTTATCGATGTTTGACTTGGTTTTCGGATGGTGGAGAGCAAAGCCTGGCTGGAGGGTGCGGTCTGTTTAATTTGTCTGAGAATGGAGTCGAGATGGGGATCATAAAGTTTCATTAATTTGGCACAGGATGAATAATGGAGTCATTATCTGGAAAAAATGACTGTCTTTGCGCGAGCTGAAGCTGGTTTTAGACGGATTTTGGATACAAATGATAGCTAGTGTTCTAAGGCCACCGATATCCTATTACTCGAGACGAGATAGTACAGAAGCTAAATTTGCAAACTAATTTGTAAACTAATGGCTTCGCTCGCTTCCCTCTTTTCCTTCAATGTATAAATTATTACAAGTATCAAAGGTATGATTATATCACACACAGAGCAAAAATAAATACATTATGTTTAACTACAAGGGAACACATTATTAGAAATTTTGCTTGCTTGAAGTTTAACTAGTCAAATTTTTGTGTTAGTTGGAGGGCGTAACGCGCAGCGAATAATTTAATTTGCCAGAGTTCTTGCAGTTAAGAGCTAGAACAATCGGAAAGTTTGTGAAAGCATTCAAAGACGTTTCCTTGCGAATACAACATGAGATTCTTTGAATATTACAGACGGAGTAAAGCGGCTCTTTAAGTAAACAACACCTGCTATTTATACACAAATATTTCCTTTCAAAACGTCTTCTTTTATCTTTATTAAAACACGAAAAAGTTCGGGTCAATTTTAGTAATTCCACTGAAACATTTCGAAGCGAAATTGAAAAATCCAACATCGGATTTAACGGATTTTATTTTAACATAAAAATCTGATTTATGATATTATCTCTAATCCTGCAGGTATGTTCTGAACTTATGAAACACTGACAGGAACAGAAATTGAATGTTGCGAACAAAGTTCGGTTCTGAGATTGCTTTCAGACATTGCAAACTCATATTTGACGAAATTAAAATTCAAAAAATAATTTGTTTTTGCATCTGGAGAGATCGATTATAGACCCTATAGTGTCTGGAAAGTTTGTCCATAATTTAGTCAAGTTTTTCCATGTAGAATAAAAGATATTGTAACAAGGTGTCTAAGAATCTGCACAGTGCAAAGTCGTGCAAGTTTTTTCCAGTGAAACTTCTTTAAACACAGTGGGAAAATATGGTGTAAAAAATAATTGCGTGTAATGTTGTTATAAATAGACATAAAAAAATTGTCAATGCCGTTTTTATGTGGCGAGAGATTACATTAGTTTACAACGTTTTTTACCAATAGATGAAACCAATGTGTATCGGTAGAATAATTAACTACTACCCTAAGTCTGATACTGAAGTCGAAAAAAAATTAGGACGTCAAATTTTTTAAATATTCATTATAAAGTATCAGTATTTGACAATTTTTGCAACATCAAAAATGTTACAGACTGCTTCTTCTTTTGTAATATCAGGGTCATCTTAATGTAGACTAGTAGTAAACGAATAACATATTGTTATCCCAAAACCCTTAATAACTCTCTTCTTAAGACTTTAAATCTTGATGGAAACATTCACCATGTTCATCGCAGGTTTTGTTACGATAATTTAAAGACAAACATAGAAAAAGTTGTTTGGGCTTAATTTACATTCACCTGACGATATTTTAAAGCAAATAAAATATTTAACAAATTGTTAATCATGTCAATAACGAATGCCAAAGACACAACAAAAAAGGTTGATTCAAAACTTTTGAAAAATTAAAAATGACACAGATTGGTTATTTTTGCACCGATTAGTGTCAGTTTCTATTATTGTAACCAGCAGTAATCGGCTAACATATTTTTATCTCAAAAACCTTTGTATATCTTTTTTATAAGACTTTAAATCTTGATGAAAACGTTTACCGTTTGATAGGATAATTTTACCACAAACAAAACGAAAGTTATTTGGGCTTAATCTACATTCACTTGACGATGTTTTAAAGGAAATACCATGTTTAACAATTAGTTTATCAGAGAAACGAACGCCAAACTAGACACCAGAAACAAATTTTCAAAACTTTTAGTGAATATATTAAAAAAACTAGACGTGACAGACAAATGTGGCATATATTTTAGTTATCAGTGAGCACCAGTGAGTAAAAAAAAAACAAAATCAGTATAAGTTATCTCTTGGTAAAAGAAAATTTTTTTTTTGTAAACTAGTGTTATTTCTTGATGAGGCAGAATAATCATATTAAGGGTGGATTTTATCGTCGGATAACTTTATCCTGAGGATAAATTTTGAAAAATATATTGTTGCAACAATATACCATAGTAACCATAGTAATTTTACTACGAATAACTTATCCGAGGTTTATCTGACAATTGTAAAATACACCCTAAGGTATTTAACTCAGATTATGTGCGTAAACATGCACAGGGTGAGTTTGATAGTGAGCTCAAAAGAAGTTAAAATAACTTAACTTGCTTTATTCGAATGTTTAGTTTCTGAGATACTGAGGGTTTTGTTTAACGAATTAATTTTAATTTAGGGCGCAGATGTTGTTAACACACTTATAAATTGGTATTATTCAATTAGAGATTCTTAAAATTAAACGAATGGAAAGAAACAACGAAAGTACATAATTTTTTGGTGATAGCAGTATTATTTGGTTACTGTTAATAAATTGTAGGGTTAAGGTCAAGGAGTATGTGCATGATTGAATATTAAAATTGATTTGCGTTAAAAAACCTCTTGTATTTTTATTAAAAAGTGCCACTGCAAGGCGAATAAACATCTACTTTATATTTCCGATTTTCACCTAATACGAGTCCATGAGCTCATTTCTATTAAGCTAAACACCTTTAAGGCTACCTGAAACTTTTTTTGCTTGCAAGATACGTTATAACTATTAATTTGACGAGGAAAGTACGTAATTTGAGAATGAATATGAATCTATGATTTTTATGCAAATTCTACGCAAGTGAGACACTGTTTTCGAATGAATATAGAGATCACTCAGAAATTTAAAGATAAGAGGAATAGAATAAAATAATAAATGGGTAACATCTTCATTATTTATTTCATCTTTTTTTTATATTTTTATCTATGGTTTGCTGACACATCCAAAAAATTTGATTTCGTAAAAAGTTAATTAAACATAAGAAAAACCCATAGTTAATTGTTGTCAGTAATTCAACAACTGTTCCTATAAAATTAAACCACCTAAAGCAATCTACATTTAGTTTCACAGTTTTTTAAAATTCCTATTTTTTATAAATTTCGAAATTGATGAATCGAAAATATTTTGTGGGATCATTTCCAGCGAAATCGTTTTAAACAAGTTTGGTTTTTGTTTCCTGGGCCCTATTTCATAATAGTATATTATGATACAAGTTTTATAAGACGCATTTTGTCGCATGCACTGAATTGGGGCACGACGAGCGCAGTGAGGAGTGTCATAATGGAGTAAGTGCGACAAAATGCTTTATAAACGAAATATCATACAGTATTTTTTCTCCTTTGCACCTTTTTTAACAAAAAAATTCAATTTCGAAATTTAGGCAATTTTGTGGCAGTTGGCAGCATTTGCGTGGGTCATGAAATTAAATTAATAATTTGGATCGTCATTAATTTATTCCTAAAATGTATGCTGAAAGTGTCCAAGATGTTTCGCAATGTAACTCCTCAACGAATACGGGCTTTTGTGGCAAATACGCGGAATTTGAAAATTGGCCTAAGGAGAATGGGATCTCAAATTACTTACTTGCACCGGCTTTTGAAGTTATGTTTGTTATTACTCGAAAGGTGTTCGAAGAGACTACGTATCTGGGATGGTACAAAAGCTTCTAAAGGTTCGAATTTGATTCATTTGATTAAATTATTACTTGAAACAGGTGCCGATTGACACTGACAGTTCTCTCAGATAATTGTCAAAAAACTAGGTTGCCATCATTATCCAACTAAATTACCCTGGTTTTTAGTGTAATTATTATAGCACTCCGTTGGATATTACGATAAGCAAATGGCGTATCGTAATGGCTTCAGTACGAAACCAAAGTAGAAAAAACTTTTTACAAGTGATTTACTTGTCACTTGTATACTTTTCCTATAGTGACATAATAGTAAACTTGTCACTTGTAAAAATCGACTTGTAATTTTTATGAAACGGGCCCCTGGAATTTTGTTATCAAATTTATAAACTTGTTTGTTTGGAATTTTTCTTTATAACTCTCGTTACGTTATTTTATATTTTATTTTGTAACTACATATAGCGCATTGGTTTTTTATGTGTGCATTATTTCAATTTCAGGACCGTAAGCACTTTGTATATTTTGTGCATTTATAAGAGTAAATTATAGAAGGCATACCCAATAGGAATGTTTTGCCAAATGATTGACGCATGTAGAAAAATTAAAAATTTATTTAGCTTTTAACACAAAATTTAAATTACTTTTTTGTTAATTTTGTGTACCGAGAACAAAGTAAAATGTGTGGCTTTGTGAAATAGGCTTTGACATATTTCAAGCATGAAATATTTGCTGAAATATTAAAAATAATTCAACATTGTTCGTTTTGTTGGAATACAGTGCTGAAGTTTTTAAATTACTGTCTCCATGCTAATTCGAAATTTACTGAGGTGCGATATTTTTAAGTAAATTGTAAAAAGTTTGTTGTAGACGAAAACGCCTGCAGAACAACACAAGACAATGAAAAAAGTTTCCAAGCGAGTGACAAACTAAATTATTAATAGAAACTTGCTGTAACGACTTTTTGGTACAGTACAGTACAGTTTACTTAAACTTATTACTTTCTTTAGTCAACTAATTATATTTTTTATTATTTTTTTTTCATTAAAAAAGTTGAAGCTGTTTTAAGTATTTAAAAAACTGCTTTAAAATCATGCTTATTAGTTGTAGTGATGAATTCCAAAATGTACAAGGTATAGTACAGCTACCTAAACACATTTTTTTGGTCCTAAGTCGTAATTGCTGGTAATTGAGCATAGTTTGTCAAAATAGCAGTTGACCGAGTAAAACAATATACAATGTGATAATTACCTTGAAATCGTCTTCAGTCATTTAAGAACAGCAATTTCGAAGCCTTAAGCATCACAGCTCCTGAAAACATCCGAGACATCAGTCGCACATCTCATAATCCACGTTAAATTTTCCCTTTTTTTAAGCAACCTAAACCTGAACATTTTTTGGCCAAAAATACACACCTAGAAGCGCAAGATGAGCACCGAGGCCGCGCAATAATCCGGAAGTTGAGTGCCGCCACAGAACATGACAGCTTCGACCGAAAAGCTCACACTTTGCGATCTGACCGAGAACTGATGTTCCAGGCTTAGCTGAGCGTCGAGTCGATCGAGTCGGCCGTGAATAGTCGACGCAGGCGTCGGTTTTGCCATCGTGTTACGTCACCGACGGCTGAAACGTCACCGACACCCTCCCGGAAAGGGACCGGAGACAATGCCCAACACCGGAGCGAGGCCCGGACTCTGATATATTGGAGTTAGCACCGGTTCAGAATCAATGAGTGCCTTTTCAGCATAGAGATGCTCATAAACAGAGCACCGGGACGCCTGAAAAAGCACTATCGATGGATGAGCGATGGCGTCGGGACGCCCTTGATGCCAGGAGGGATTTTTCAACGGTAATGCGCCATAAAGGCGAAATCGCCGACATGAGATTACTCAAAACGGTTGCTTTAACACCCGTAAAAGTGCAATTACGCTTTAATGAAAGATTGGACAAGCTAATAATTTCCAGGTTTTCACTATGCAATTTTAACAGTTGGATTAATGGCTCTTTTATACCTACGTTTATTATGAAAGTACGGATGATTTTATATTTTTGCCTTCTTCGGTATTTAGTTTAGTAACAGGGTTTTTTGCAAGGAACAATCTGACCGTCTTTAATTTGCAAATAAATGGAGTTTATTTTTATTTAAAAGTTTTACTGCAAGCTGAATAGATATCTGCTTTAGTTTTCTGCTTATTTTGACCCAATAAGTTCATGGACTCATTGAAATGTCCAAGATATCTATTGATTTGACGAAGAAAGTGATTTCAGAATGAATATTAATCTATGATTTTTATTCAAATACTGCGTAGTTGATCACTCAGAAATTTAAAGTGGAATAGAATAAATTAATAAGTGGTTTAACATGAAATTATTTATTATATTTAAGTTTTTATCGCTTTTGTTTATCACTTATTTTAAATTTTTATTTATTGTTTCCCGGCGCATCCACCAAATTTGTTAAGGTGAACTTGGATTAAAAAGCCAAGTAAGTCAAATAATATCTATTATAAATAAGATAATTCAGGATTTTGAAAATTTGTTGTATAAAATTATTGGGTGTCCTAGCGAGTTTAAATGTTAAAATATTTAAAAAAATCTATACAAAAGTAATTGATATATGTGTAGATATTAACTCTCTGCATTACCTGAAATGATTTTAAGTATACAGAATGTTCCAGAAATAAGTTAAAGTTCATACTTATGTATGAAAGGTGTTCTAGTTGTTTAGCGCTTAGAATTTTAAGAACATAATAGTTATTTATTCAACAAGTTTGCGTGTTAATCGGGTTTTTATTTCACGAGTGGATTTTTAAACGTCAAGTGTTAACGATTTACACGAAAACGAGTTGAATACAACATTTTATTCTTAGAATTAAACTCAACAGGTCTTAAAATTGCTTTAAATCTGCTAAAAATAATTTGACGTTTCGTGTTGACAGTTGCCAAAACTTCCTTACACAGGAGAAAAACCGTAAATTTCGACAGTGTCGAAGAATAAAAAATATTTAAAAAAATTTATACAAAATTAATAGGTATTAAGTCTTTGCATTATCTGAAATATTTTTAAGTATACAGGACGTAATGAGTACAGTACAAACTTATGTTTTCTAAATGAAACATCCTATATTTTACTGTATTTTTGGACGATTTTAACCTAATAAGCTTTAGTTGATTCTGCTTGCTTTTTAAAATAATTCAACTTTTTTGACGAAAACTCAGTTTTGTTAAAAATCTATTATACAATAACTAAGAATTCTCGAGAAATAAGGTTTTTATCACTTTAAAGAGGAAAGTTAGAACTTGAAGCTGTACTAGTTGTTTAGCGCATTGCAATTTTAAGAACATAAAGAAAGGAAAATTTTGTTAAAAGTTGAATAGACTATTAAATTAATCATAGTTTGAAGGTTTTTATTAAGCTGACGCAATTTCATATTTGTTAAATACCATAATTATAAGATTTTTTAAAGAAATGTTTGAGTTTATAGTAGTTATATATTAATTTGAATCTTATTAGGTTTCAAGTTTTTACAATTTACCTATGATATTCATTTTATCAAATATTAATTGAACAGTTTTGTCATGGGGGTGAGGTAAAAATTTGAAGCCTTCTGTAACGTGTTTACTTTTTACTGAAGTTTTTTCTTATTGTTTATCTTGAAACGATTGCTTTAAGTTACTTACTAGGGGTTGCAAATTTTTGAATTGTTGAAAATTTTTTTCTTTATATTTTTGGTAAGTGCTTTTCTTTTCTTTGTGATTTCTCTATTGTTTGTTTCAACGTCTCTCATCAACAAAACTTAAAATTATCTTATTAGATTAATAGAAATTAGATTTAAAAAAATTAAATTAATAGAATATTAAAGCAACAACTTTGAAGAAATCTATCTATTTCTTTAATTATCTATCTTCTATCTATCGAGATTTTTTGTTTGCATTTTTAAATGTAACTTTTGGTTTTTAAAACCATGTGAGTGATTGTACGGTCTTTGTGAATCACTGTTTAAACCAAATTATGAAGTAATTTAACTTTTGTTTCTTTTCTACTTCGTGTAGTAGTTTTTTTTTTCCCAACAAAATACACAAATATCTTTCAGAAGCTTTATTTTCTTATTGCTAAAAAATCGTTCATTATTTAACCTTAATTATGAAGGTACGAATTTGCATAGGGTCTAAGGTAATTTGCAGATCTGCAGTTGCTAAAACTGGAGCTTCTTTATTACACACAGAACCCCCATCTTTAAGCGCCCAGATGTACTTATCCTCAGCTGCATATTCGTCGTACCATTGATTGGCACCCAGTGTGGTTTCTCTAATTTCTGTTATTTCAAAAAGTGTAAATAGACCTTCCAAATTCACGGTTGCTGTTGTTGACAATGTTGAGTCTTCATTATTCTCCAGAATATGTTCCAGCCTTAAAATATAACTATCATCCTTCCACGGTTCAAGGGTCAAAATGTGGACATTGTCAGAGAGAGTAGTTTTCAAACCTTCAAACTGAAATAAACATTTAAAAATTATGAACAGAATGAATTATTCGGCTTCACATTAAAGTTGAGGGCACTTTGAACTTTATCCAAAGACAGAGCGTCCGAAGAAGCATCTCCAACAAGTACTAACGGATTCAACAGTTTCTTCAAAGCCAATTCTCGCTCTTGCGCTGCTGTTGATTTACCTCCACTCACATTATTATCAGTTGAACCTACAACCAAGTAAAGCTGTCCACGTGCAACTACACCTTGCCCAAATTCTTGGTCGTCAAGAGGTTCGGCAACACCTTTATTGTCATCGGCCAAAAGTCGTCTGTGAAGCTAATCTCAAATTTAATTTATTGCTAAAGAAAATTAAACTTACCATAAGTTCAAGCGCTCCGTTTTGCAAACTTGCACCTCCTTGAGCTCGATCGTTTAGAACCGCTACTTCCAATTTCTTGGTTTCGTCTCTAATTACAATTTTTGAAGTCACAGGGTAGTAATTACTAGCAACTGGTTCAAGGGTTGAGTCATATTCGTAATCATATCGTTTGTTTAGCTGTCTTTTGATAAGTTCACGACCGTTAGAATCGGTAAAGAAGGATTCGCCATTGTCGAAGTCTTTAACTGTAAATCTGCTAACGACTTCGCGTCCAATTCCATTATTATTGTCCCTTTTTACAAATAAATAAACTAGTGTTTTTTACGGAAGGAAGACTTACACTTCAATCTGACCGATGAGCCAATCAAATTCGATGTAATTATCGTTTTCACCTTTATAAACCCTGATAATTTGGGTAATCCAGTCGTTAACTTGTTGACGGACTTCATCGACCAGAGTACCAGTCGTGGAAGTAACAGTGACTGAATTACTAACAATTGTAGCTTCATTTTCTTTGGGACGGAAAATGTAAGCTCCAGACGCTTGTTTATCATCGTCATTATTGTCTCCATTAAAACCGTTATAATATAGGAATTGTTGTGTAATTTCCACAGTTTGTCCATTCATGGTAACAGATTTCAAAAGACCGGTTTTTTCATCAATTTCAAACCCAGTTGTCTAAAATTCATTCATCATTCAAAGTTTGTTAACGCTACAATATTTACGTCAGTTCCGAATTTAACTTTGGGTGATTGTTTCACTGGAAAGGATTTCGCAGAAGTTTTTTCCACGTAATACAATCTGATTCCAAAACCAGGAATATCGTTTGCGGCAAAGACCAATTCTTTAGGACTTGGTGTTCCGAAGTTTGTATCGATATAATCAAAACTAGAGATGCTGTCAACAAGGTCAGCAGTTACTTCTCCTATTGTTCAAATAAGTCAAACAAATTAAAAGTGTTGAAAATAATTACCGTCAGGTCCTGTAATTTTGTAAGCACCGTCTGGCACAGGCACGCGCACATAATGTGTAACAGCGCGTTCAAGAGGGTTGTAAATTGATACGACAAAACGCTCAGATTTGGTAATCTCACAAATACTAACATTTGACAACAAGCAAGTTTCCAAGTTTAAATTGATATCAGAAGATGCATCTTTTTTTAGAAGGTTACTGTAATAGTTTTTGTTAGAAGAAGGTTTGGACGATTCTTTTACCTACGTTACTATAACGTTCAATGAGGGTTCAGCTTTCTTAATACCTTTGTTCAAAAGTCTGGCATAGTCATTAGCCACAGCTTCTTTGGCGGTACCAGTGATAGCGTCGTGATGTTGCAAAATGCCAACAGCTTGTCTCAAAAGTGTCAAATCGTCATCGTAATCAGTTCCTTTGACTTTTGAGAAAGATGCCAGTTGTTTCCCAGCCTAAAAATTACCATTTATTATCGATAACTTATTCAATAAACTAGTTTAGACGTCAAAATGAACGATTCTTTAACAGACCTGCAAAATGTTGTTGGCTGTTCTTTCAAATCGTTTGGCATTGGGACGTGAAGTAAAGTATCCAGTCCAATAGCAATGTGAAGCAGAACCGTATGGGAAGAAATCGTCAGTCTTCAAAGTAAATTTGATATTTTTGCTAGTGGCCTCATCATTAACTGCTTTGATGTAGCACGATGGGGTTGAGTAAATTATATTAATTTTATCATTGCCTTTAAAACCACTAAAATTTAAAAATCATATTTACGTCCAACAAATTTTGCCTTTATAGACGAAAAGGGGGTACTTTATGATTTTTGAGAAGCCAGAGGGTTTTTTATAAAATCGTACTTAAAGTTCTGAAAGTGGCTTTGTTTGGGTGTCCTTTAGAGTGTTTAAGAAAAAGGCCAAAAAATTATATAATAAGGAATTTATGAAATATGTTTTAGGTAATTGTTTTTGTAAAATGCTTCTTAAAAAAAAATTTTGATTCTACATGAACAAATCAATAGACTCCACCTACTATTGACTTTTTTTAAGCCACTTTCGGAAATTTAAGTCCAATTTTCTCAAACTCCGCTAAATAAAAATTAAAATGTGTTTCAAATTAAAAAATACAGAATATTACGATAGTGATCTGAAATTTTGAATCAT
The DNA here is from genome assembly GCA_939628115.1 of Tribolium freemani. Classification (NCBI taxonomy): domain Eukaryota; kingdom Metazoa; phylum Arthropoda; class Insecta; order Coleoptera; family Tenebrionidae; genus Tribolium; species Tribolium freemani. The sequence continues at coordinate 6,960,863 of OW626785.1, read as the reverse complement.
TAGGTCTTGCTCAGTGAAAATATTTTCAAGAAAAACTTTCTTATAAAAAGCTATGTTTTTTACTGAATTTTTGGATTATGCGAGTTATTCTGAGTTTTTTTTTTATAAAGCTTTCGGTGTATCTAAATATCGAAATATTTAAGGTTTTTTGTAAAGTTTTGAATTTGCACATTCAACTTCAAAAATTGGTCACTCTGCCATTTTTTAAGTTTTTGAAATCGTATTTGGGCATTTTAAAGAAAAAACTTTTGATGTTTTCGAATGCCCCAATTTTTATTTACTAAGGTCCAGTTTCTCGTATTTCATTTAAATTTTATTGTTCTGTTAGTTAGTAAGGTAGTTTTTATCTGATTGGTGTTGCGATATTTTAACTGTGGTTTAAATTTATCTTTCCGTTAAATCTGCTGTTCTTGGGCTTAAATCTATGCATCGATTTGTATTAATTAATATTAATTAATTAATTATTAATTAATTAATTCTCTATGTTTAATAGTTTTCTAGGTAAAGTAATTTTTAGCAACATTACGAAATTCTTTTGCCGTTGCTTTTTTCGTATACTTTGCCACGGGATCGAGAAAAAAAAATTGAAGAATCAGTTTTCCAAACCTAAATTAAATTGAATGATTTATTTTGTATTACCAGAAAATGTAACAAAATTTTGAACAAAACTTGTCGTTTATCAATCAAAATGCTTCTTTGGCAAAGAATGCAAAAATAGCGTCAAAAAAAACAACATACCTATTAACTCAAAAATTATCACACATAGGTTTAGAAAGTGTTAACACAGCTTGATGTAGAATTAAATTCCCTTCCATTTGGTGAAATAAAATTGGGGCATTCTATTGTTATGGGTACTTTTTCATACTTGTAGTCTGTGATACTTATATTCTTAATAATTTAGGACTTTGTTAAGTTTTTTCACTTTTGACAAATTAAAGGCAAAATATACATTTTCTCTTTCAACCAGCCAAATACGATTTCAAAATCTTTAAAAATGGCAAAGTTTCCGATTTTTGAAGCGAAAGGTGCAAATCTAAAAATTTTCAAAAAACCCTAAATATTTCAAATAAAAAGTGGGCTTTAGACGAACGTTCTGTATAAAGTACACCCCTTTTCAACTAAATTTGGAAATGACCGTACGCTATGAGTTTATCCATGTTGATAAAATTCTTCTCTGCTGACTGATACTGGAAGTCTCCTCCCATAGGGATGAGAAGATTGCTAGTTTGATAGAACGTAGCCAATGATTCGACTTTTTTTTGAAATTCTTCAACACGTTGTGGAACATTGTAGTCAGGACTTCTAGTATCGTCATTAATGACCTCATCTCCACACTCAATATCGAAGCAATAACCGGCGGGAGGATAATAAAATTCGGGAAAAACATTAGTAAAAATGTTGATATTCTCAGAATTGGCACTGCCTCTCCAAATAACTTCCATATTTTTGTCGGCAATTCTTTGATCACGATCAGTGTAATCAATTCTGGCAAAGAAAACCCCATAATAACCCAATTGTGCAAAAATCGAAGCTTGTTCCCGACTATGACCGAAAGGATCAATTTGCCAACCTATTCTCGGAATTCCACATTTTCCAATTGTGTCATTAATTATTCTAAAAAATTTCCGTGAAGAAATGATGAATTAAGTAATTCATTGGTCTGAACCTAAGACCATAGGTGAATTGATCAATTGTCGATTGATAATTAACAGCTGCTTCATCATTCATAGACCAAGCCGCATTGATAATTTCAATTTGTCCATTGTTGACCAAATTAATAAAATCTTGTTTGATGGTATCGGGTTGATGTTGCCACCACTTCCAGAAAAACGCTGTTTCCACCTGAACAAATCTGTTTATTTGTTGTTAGTTATATCAATGATAAGAGTTCGATTGTAATCAGATTAAAGCGACCTTGACAGCAGTTACCTCCTATCCGGATCCGCTTTGAGTGCTTCAACAGTTGATGAAATAATGTATTGTACTCCGGCCTTTTGTATCTCACTGTGACCTAAAAACATGACGAATTGATTTTCACAAGTTGACAATATCCCATCCAAGACATACTTCCGTAGTAGTATTGATCAACAGTTTTCAACCATCCGACGTCATCGTGTGAATGAGGGATGAGATGAACATTAATTTTGTTGGGATCTACGGCATGGCAGGCCTGAAATAAATTGTTCGAATTTTATAGCTAATAGCAGAATGCAGACGTGCACCAAATTTATTTATTTTATTAATGTTAGTGAATGACAGAACAGTGGATGGAGTTGAATTCACTTACTTGGCAGCTTGATACCGATTCGCGTTTGATTGGGGATGAGTGCACCCCAATGAAAAGCACAGTTAACACCAGTAAATATCTAATCATTTTTTATTGAATTGTAACACTGCGGCAACTAAAACATTAATTTTGTTGATGATGCTTTTAAATATAACTGGTTCAAGTGTTCAAGATAAACGGTTTTTATTGTGATAAAGGGGCTGTTGAAAACCTATTGTGAACTGAACTAGCAACATGTCTATTTTTATCATAGGCAAATCCGTTATTTTAGAAATATCTATAAACAATTCAAATAAAACTTGTATTGTTTATTTTTTCTTAAAAAGGTTATTTTAGAAAAATATTTTGTAATTTTCTAGTTATTTTAGCCAACAACAAGTGATAAAGAAAATTTTCAAATATTTCAAATTTTTATAACAATTGAAACTACCAGAAAAATTTTCAATTTTTGTCGTAAGTTGTAGGTAGTGTTTACGAATATTTTAAATTGTAGGCACTTTCTTTACCATTAACTTGTAAGAGAATACGATCATGAAAGTAAAGTTTTTAAGAAAAAAAATTGCAATATACGCTTTTATTAATTTTTATTTTAGGAAATATTGATACAAGTTTACATTGTTTTGGAAGCTTTAATTAGGAAGGTACGAATCTGCATAGGATTTAATATAATTTCGAATTCTCCAGGCTTAAGTGGAACATAAACATTTTTTGCCTTTATATTGGGATTTTTACTTTTAGTTTTCCAAACATATTTTTCTCTTGCTTCAAAGTCTTCCATCCATTCATTAGCACCCAACGTTGTTTCTTTAATTTCGGTAATATCAAAGGTGGCAAACAAGTCCTGAAAAAATAATTTGAGAAGAATAGCAGTGTTAAATGAAATGTGATTTACCTCTAGATTTACGCTAACACTTTGTGATAAATTCGCATCTTCGTTATTTTCCAAAATGTGTTCCAATCTTAAAACAAAACTGTCTTCTTTCCAAGGCTCAAGTGTTAAAATGTGGACATTATCAGGAAGTGCTTTTTCAAGTCCTTCGAACTATGAAACGAGTTTTGACAATTAAGTAAACAATAATTTAAACCTTACAATAAAATTTAAAACACTTTGCACTTTATTTTGTGACAAATCGTCGGATGTTGCGTCACCAACTAACACCAAAGGACTCAACAATTTTTTCAACGCTAATTCGCGTTCCTGTGCTGCTGTCGATTTGTTTTCCACATTTGAATCAGTCGAACCGATCATTAAATAAAGTTGTCCTCTTGCAACTACTCCTTGTCCAAACTCTTCATCATTAAGAGCCTCCTCAACTCCTTTAGCGTCATCTTTTAGCAATCGTCTGTGGAGCTGATCTCTCTTTTACTAAAACTTAACCTTTTTTGTAACAATATTTACCATTAATTCGATAGCTCCATTTTGTAAACTTGAACCACCTTGAGCTCGATCGTTGAGAACTGCCACTTCTAATTTTTTCGTATCGTCTCTAATTACAATTTTGGATGTTACAGGGTAGTAGTTACTAGCAACAGGTTCAAGTGTTGGATCATATTCGTAATCGCTACGTTTGTTTAATTGTCGTTTGATTAATTCGCGCCCATTTGAGTCGGTGAAAAATGTTTCATCATTATCGAAATCTTTAACTGTGAATTTGCTTATGATTTCGCGGCCGATTCCTTTGTCGTTATCTCTGTAATTGTAAATAAACACAAAAAATCAAAAATTATTGTTATGGATTTACACTTCAATTGGGCCAACAAGCCAGTCAAACTCAATATAATTATCATTTGTTCCTTTATAAACCCTGATTATTTGAGTGACCCAATCATTGACTTGTTGACGGACTTCATCAACCAAAGATCCACTCGTTGAAGTAACAGTGACTGAATCACTAACAACTGTAGCTTCATTTTCTTTGGGACGGAAAATATAAGCCCCAGAAGCTCGGTTTTCATCACCTTTGTTGTCACCATTAAAAGCTTTGTAGTAGAAGAATTGTTGAGTTATTTCTAAAGTTTGTCCATTCATGGTAACCGTTTTCAAAAGGCCTGTTTTATCATCAATTTCAAAACCGGTGGTCTGAAATTTTATAATCCTTTTTGGTTTCTTTTTGTCCGACAACTTACATCAGTTCCGAATTTGACTCTGGGTGTCTGTTTTAACAGGCTTGACTTTGAAGCTGTTTTTTCAACATAATATAATTTCACCCCAAAACCAGGCACGTCACTAGCAGCAAAAACTAGTTCTTTTGGGCTTGGCACTCCTGTGTTCTTGTCTATGTAACTGAAGGTAGAAATACTGTCAAACAGGTCGGAAGCAACTTCACCTATTATAAACTTAAGTCAGATGAACGAAACAAATTTGAAATGATTACCATCGGGCCCAGTTATTTTGAAACTACCATCTGGTACCGGTAAACGTACGTAATGTGTAACTGGACGTTCAAGGGGATTGTAAACAGTTACTACAAAACGATCAGATTTGGTCACGTCACAAATACTAACATTGCTTAATATGCAATATTCTAGATTTAAATTGATGTCAGTGGAAGGTTCTTTTTTGAGCAGATTCCTAAAACACAGTAGAACATAAATGTGTATTGTGGTCTTGCAACTTACGCTATAATAACTCCTAATGAAGATTCGGCATTTTGGATACCTTTAGCCAACAACCTAACGTAATCATTAGCAACACCTTCTTTTGCAGTGCCAGTTATAGCATCATGATGTTGAATAATACCAAGTGCTTGCTTAAGAAGAGTTAAGTCTTGTTCGTGATCGTTTCCATTTACTTTCGAAAAGGAGGTCAGTTGTTTACTGGCCTGATAATTATAGCAATTTTACTAAAAAAGTGAGGGTTGTTGTTGTTATACTGACTTGTAGAACATTGTTGGCCACTCTTTCAAGCCGTTTAGAGTTTGGACGTGAGGTGAAATATCCAGTCCAGTAGGTGTGAGAATCAGAACCGTATGGGAAAAAATCATCAGTTTTAAGTATAAACTCTAAATTCTTAGCAGTCGCTTCATCATTAACTGCTTTAATGTAACATGAAGGCGTGGAATATAGTAGTTTAACTTTTTCGTTATTTTTGAAAGCTCTAGAAAGAGAAATCAATTACTATTTTCAACTTTGGCAACACATACGCAATAAGTTTGTCCATATTGATAAAGTTTTTCTCGGCCGATTGATATTGGAAGTCTCCCCCCATTGTAACAAGAAGATGGTTGGTCCGGTAGTACTGTGCTGTTGATTCCATTTTCTTTTGGAAATCGTCAATTTTTTTAGGGATGTTATAATCAGGACTTTTGACGTCATCATTTAAAACTTCATCGCCACATTCAATATCAAAACAATAACCAGATGGAGCGTGATAATGATCGACAAAGATGCTCGTAAAAATATCACTGTTGTCCAAATTTGCACTTGCTTGCCACATCACTTCGAGATTTTTGTCGGCTTTCCGCTTGTTACGATCGTTGTAATCAATGCGGGCAAAAAACACACCATCAAAGCCCACCTGGGAAAAAATCGAAGCTTGCTCTCGACTGTGGCCAAAAGGGTCAATTTGCCAACCGATTCTGGGCGTTCCACATTTGCCAACTGTGTCGTTAATTGTTCTAAAAGTTGGATTCAATATTTCGGATAACGAGGCATAAATGAAAGTACAGTAGGGTGATTTGAAGATGTCATGCCAATAAACCCCGGCTTTGGGATCGGTAGGTAACTACTCGCAACCATCTGTGGCAATAAATTATTTTTGTCGTGAACTTGGAAACACGAAATAATTTTACTTTTCAACTGTTTAATTAATTTTTAGTAATTTAATAAGGGTCGGTTTACAGAAAGCAAAATTAAAATTTATTTAAAAAAAAATAAAAAATTTGTTTGCAATTAAAATGATCTGTAAATCGGCCCTAAAAGTCACCACTAGTTTTAATTTCACTTACAATTATTGTCATTTAATTCGCATTATGAAGCAAAATTAATGTCGAATTTAAATTTGATTGCCACTAATGGCATATTTGAGTATGGTGCTTTTTAAGGATTCTACTTTTTGATTTTTTGGTCAATGAATAGGTATTAATAACAAAAATTTAACGAAGCAACTAACTTAAAAACCAGATTCTTAAAATAAGAAGGAATAAACTAATCAGAAATCAAGCTGCCATTTAACCCTTAGGGCCGGTTTATAAAAGCGTCATTATAAATTAATTGCAATCAAACGCCAGATTAACTGATCACTTAACCAAATTGAACTAATCTGATTCTCTCTTTTATCGCGAATTAACTTAACAACAAATTCAATTTTAATTAAGCTTTCTACAAACCGGCCCATAAGGTCGGTTTAGAGACAGCGAAATTATAATTTAATTCAAAATAAAACTAAATCGAATTAAGTTGCCATTTTGTTGCAATGAGAACCGTCAACTTAATCGCGAATTAAAATTTAATTGCGATTAAAACCTTCTGTAAACCTGCCCATATAGTCCGGGAGCAGGCACCTCTAAGTCGCTTATTTAAGAAGTTGGTCCGGACTCGATTGCACACGATTACTGAAAACTGATTCTTATGTAAAATTTTCTGCTGAATTCTAATCTGTAGGTCGCTTTTTGATTTGGAATTGCCTTCATTATGAAAAAGACGTTTTTCTGAAAATTTTTGAAAAACTAAAATTGCGCAAATTTTGTCTTTACATCGTCATATTGCCCTTCTGAGTAAAGCTAGAAATTTTTTTTACACTAGATTTCCCAATAAATGTAGATTCCAACGTATATACACAAACTTTACTTTTTACAAAAGAAAACTAAGAAAATTACAATTTTCTTGTAACGTGTCATTTTTGGTAGTGAAATTTTCGAGATGCGAGAAATTTTTTTATTTTAAAAGATAGACCTCTACATAATCGAGATGAAATGATGCCAATAGTTCAAATAAGTTTTTGGTGCAAGAATCATTTCGATATCTGTAATATTGACCAAGTTATTGCAATTTAAATTTACTGCGATATGCGACGGCATATCTCCCTTTGTTAGTGACCAGACCAAGCGTCGCGCTCTGCCGTTCGACTTCTCTTATAGTTTTTAGCCCATTTATTTCAATTACAAACATTTCAACGATCGAAAAACGGTAAATAATAAAATAATCAATAATTTTCACGTCAAACAATTTATTTACTAACAAAATTCCTTGAAATTGGTTAAAATTACGCAATTTGGTCCTAATTCCGTACTTTTTTGACCTTTTAAGTACACCAGCTAACCGATTTAACGATGTTTTGTCTATAAAACGAAGTCCTGCAATTGCTTTCTTTTTCTCTGGTCGCAACCATCCCTAATAAACCAATCATTGCATGTTGGTAAATTGAAAATTCTTTAATAATAATCTCAAGTATCGTAATTCACGTATTCACAAGTGATCGTACAAAAAAAAATTATTACTCATTAACTGAAAAGCACTTACGTGATTTCAGACATTTTTGAGTAATTTAGCTCCTTCTTGAGCTATAGAGTCACATATTTCAAAAAATTTCGACGAAAAAAGTTAAAAAAGTGATGAATAAGTACTAAATTGCGTAATTTTAACCAATTTCAATGGTTTTAGTTAGTAAATAAACCGTTGTTTGACGTGAAAATTATTGATTATTTGATTATTTACAGTTTTTCGGCCGTTGAAATGTTTATAATTGAAACAAATTGACTAAAAACCACAGAATAGTGGAATCAGAAGTCGCAGCTTGTGTCGGCACCTTTGATGTTGGTGGGAAAAAGTGTAACTCGCGCAGCAGTCTCGCGCAGGCAGTCTAAAACACAGCAAAGCCTGTCTGGAGTCGCTGGCGGAGAAATACTTCGTAGGAACGTGGTTCAAATCCCAGTGCGAAACACTTTTTTTTTTAATTTTTTAACGAAGAATTTAACAATCATTTATTGTACTTTGTGTTACTTATATTCATACCTCTGATTATTTAATATTTTACATGATTTTTCGAAATAAAGCGACGACCGCGTGGCAAAACTGGTACGCGGGACTGCTGCGCGAGTGCAATTTTTAGACACGAAATCGGCCAACTGCGAAGGCAATTCCAAATCAAAGAGCGACCTACAGATTTGAATTCAGCAAAAAATTTTACATGAGAATCAGTTTTCAGTAATCGTGTGCAGTCGAGTCCGGACGACCATGTTGGATTCGGGAGCTTGCTCCCGGACTAATATCAGCCTTTTAAAATAATAGAATAAAAAGTCTAAACAAATAACAGTAAGCACTTTAAAAACTAAAAAACTGATCTAACGAAGGTCTTACTGAATTCACATTGCGAAATAAAATTGATCTTAAATTAAGATTTGACTGCCCCTAAAGATCTATTTAATAACTGAATCAAATAGATCTTTAGGATCAGTAAAATTTTAATTTGAGATCAATTATATTTCGCAATGTGAATTAAATGAGACCTTTAGTTATTAGATCAATTTTTTGGTTTTTAATGGCCAATTTACAGAACATTTTAACTGCAACATTCGTTGACATTCGTTAATGCATTTTAAATGGCAACATATTAATGTCGAATTAGTTTAATTCGGAATTAAATTTTAATTTCGCTTTCTGTAAACCGGTCCTCATTGTTTAGATTTTTTATTCTATTATTTTAAAAGGCTGATAGGGACAGGTTTACATAAGGCTTTAATCGCAATTAAATTTTAATTGTCGATTAACTTGACGTTTCATTGCAATGAGGCAACTTAATTCGAATTAGTTTGATTCCGAAGTAAATTTTAATTTCGCTGTTTCTAAACCGACCCTATGGGTCGGTTCATAGATGACTGAATTAAAATTTAATTCGTTGTTAAGTTAATTCGCGATTAAAGAGAGAATAAGATTGGTTCAATTTCGTTACGTGATCAGTGTTAATCAGACGTTTTTATAAATCGGCCCATAAGCTCGGTTTAGAAATCGAAATTAAAATTTAATTCCGAATTAAACTAATTCGAATTATGTTGCCATTGAAATTGCGTTGACAAACGTCCAAACTTTTATCCCAAATTAAAAGTTAATTGCGATTTAAAAGTTAAAAGGCAACTTGATTTTGAACTAGTTTAAACCTTCTTATTTTAAGTTAGCTTACGTTAATTCAATTCGCAATTAAATGCGTGATTAACTGCTCACGTGACCAAATTGAAGCAGTTTGATTAGTCCATTCGCGTTGTTAACTTTTAACAACGAATTAAATTTTAACGGACCTTTATACAGGCTGTTTTGTCTAAACCCCACATTAGAAGTATTGGGAGTTCTAATAATCATAGTCATCTGAAAATTTGTGTACAACCATAATCTTTTAGATCCTGCTCAATGAAAATATTCTCAAGATAGCAGCACTTCCGGTTATACCGGAAGTCGCTATCAACTACCTTATTTTAAATGGAATGCTATATTTTTTAATGCATTTTTGAATTACTAGAGTTATTTTAAGGTAGTTTTCATAAGCTGTTCCTATACCTAAATTTAGCCGTTTACAAAATATTTATGGTTTTTAAAATTTTTTTTGATTTGCACTTTCCAATTCAAAAATCGATAACTCTGCGATTTTTAAAAATTTGGAAATATTTTTGAGCTCATTTGAAAGAGGAAGCCTAGATCTTTCCTTTGGTGTTTTCAAATTTCTAAAAAAGAGTAACAAACTCCAAATTTTTAAAATTAAGTTTGCAAAATTTTAAGCACCCATAACTCATTTTTTTCAAATGAAATGACAAAAGTTTTATTTCATTAGATGGTAGAGAATTTAATTCTGCTTCGATCTGTGTTAACATTCCCTATACTTATGTTTAATAGTTTTCAAGTTACAATACCTTTTTCTTGGGATTGAGAAATTCATTAGCCATAGGCCTTTTCTCATAGGTTGCCATGAAAACGAATGAAATAAGGTGAAAAATTAAAGTTTTTCAAACCAACACCCAATGAATTTATTTTGTTTTCACAGTCTGTTAACACAATTTTGACAGAGTTTGTCGTTTAAGTTTAATCAGAAATGTTTTTATAGCAAACTATGCAAAAATAGATGTGGTTAGTAAGAAATTTCATACAATAACAAAAAACCAACATAACTTGAAAATTATCACAGATAGGTATAGGGAATGCTAATACAGATAGATGCAGAAAAAAATTCTCCTCCATCTAGTAGAATAAAAATTGGGACATCCCATTTGAAAAAAATAAGTTTTGGGTACTTGATAGGCAGATATAGGCTTTCTCTTTGAATTCTCCAAACATAATTTCGAAATCTCTAAAACTAAGCGAGGTACCGATTTTTTAAGAGACAGGTGCAAATTTAAAAATTTTCAAAAATCCTAAATATCTCGAAAACGGTTAAATTTGGGTATAGGGAAAGCTGATAAAAACTCCCTTAAAATAACTGAACTAATCCAAAAACGCAGTGAAAAACATAGATTTCCATTTAAAATAAGAAAGTTAATAGCGACTTCCGGTATAACCGGAAGTGCTGCCATCTTGAAAATATTTTCATTGAACATAACTCAACGGATTATGCCTGAGTACCAACTCTCAGATAAATATCTTTATTAGAACTTTCAATACTTCTAATGTGGGCTTTAGACGGAACACCGTGTATAAACCGGTTCTAAACATTATAAAATCAAATCAAATATTTAGCAGTTGGAAAGTAAAATTATTTCGTCTTTCCAAGTTTACGACAAAAATAATTTATTGCCACAGATGGTTGCGGTCGGAGTACCAGTAGGTAGGTACCTACCTACCTACCGATCCCAAAACCGGGGTTTATTGGCATGACATCTTCAAATCACCCTACCTCAGACCATAAGTAAACTGATCGATTGTTGATTGATAATTTGTTGCCGCTTCATCATTCATAGACCAGGCTGCGTTAATAATCTCAATTTGCCCATTGTTAACCAATTCAATAAAGTCTTGCTTGATAACATCAGATTGTTGTTGCCACCATTTCCAGAAAAATGCCGTCTCGACTTGAACAAATCTGAATCAAAAATAAGGAAGTTTTAAATTTACAAAACCCACCTTCTAGCTGGATCATTTTTCAGTGCTTCCACTGTTGAGGAAATAATATAGCGGACCCCAGCCTTGTGAATATCGGACCGGCCTTTAAATTAAATTCTTATTGTTATTACGGAAAAGTATAAACTTACTTCCGTAAAAATATTGATCGACTGTTTTCTTCCAACCAACATCATCATGTGAGTGTGGGATTAAGTGTACATTGATTTTGTTAGGATCTGTTTCGTGACATACCTAAATTTCTCAAATTTTATCACTGATGATATCCTGTGCTACTTACCTGGCATGGGGGAATTTCCTCACGGTTGATGGTGGAGGAAAATCCTCCCAAAAAAAGAACAACAAACACTAGGAAATGTTTAAACATGTTTAAACACAAATCTATTGAGGGATTTAAAATAGGTTTGTCTCAAGTGGTGATAACGGCTCTAAATTTTGCAGATACAGATATCCAAAATTCCAAAGTCTCAATAGTAACGATTTATTTTGAGCAACATCTGTGATTAAATATTTTTGTTTAATTAAGTTTAGGTCCTAGGAGCACGAAATCAAATTTTATTTGATAATATTTTGAAGCATCATTCAGATATTTCAACAAGTAAATAAACTTGTAACTGTATTTGTTTATGAGTGTTTGTTTTTGACCCGTTGTCAAATATTTACCGCTGTCTCCGTAGTAACACAATCAGTATCGTGTCGAGATTGATATCACTTTTAACTGATGGAAAATGTAAATTTTTATCGACTTAACGCCTATCAAGATTTGCTGGGAGCGTAGTTTACGGAGTATCGAAGCTCATGTGCATACCATGATAAATTTTAATCTGATGCGAGTCAACTTATTTTTTTATTTTAAGAACAATTTCATCTTTTGGGCTCGTCTAAAAGAGACGCTTTGCTCAAGTTTCCAACTCTCGATTAAACTTAAATTACTGGAAAAAGTGAGTCGATCGCATTATCAGCTCACGAGAAAATATTGATTCATAATTCAGACGTTTGAAGGAGAGAACAAGCTAAAACCGCAGGTGCTCTACTTTTGAAGCAAAACAATCACCGAAATTCGTTTGCTTCAAGTTTGCCAACTTTTGTTGGGTCGGTGAAATATTGTAGTGTAGTCGAAAGGGAGTTATAAATAAATTTGTGTGGAGGGAAACGCGAGGAAATTAACAATTTATGGATCTATCTAGGAACTTATTTTATGCCATTTGCGTAAATGCCGCTTTTGTTCACGAATTGCGTTGTGCTTATTTCTTACCGTTCGATCGGAGGTATTGAGAAGGTCGGACGACTCGGCGCTGCTTTAAATAATTCATAATTTCGGAAAGATGTTATTTAATTTACGGTGTTAGAAAATTCGAAATTATACATACCTGTTGATACATAATTGTGCATTTGAGAGGTTTCTCTAGACGAATTATTTCAATTCAAGTGAAAGCTACATACAGCGTTGGGCAAAAGTATGAAACCAAGCGTTTTGTGCAAAAACTAATTAGTACGTCATCAACTACTTTAAAAATGTGATCATTTTTCAAGAATAAATTTTTTCGAAATTTCTTTTGGTTTTCGAGTTACTCAAAAAAAATTTTTTTCAAATGGCACCCTACTACGCCGATTATTTTGATAAAAGATTAAGCTCTAAAAACAATATGTACTTCAATAAAATTAATTTTAAACCAGAGGTTTTTCTTAAATAAATTATTAAAGTTGCGTTCCGAGCTCATTACGAAGGTTTTTCGAACTTGGCCGAAGTGGTTGTATCCATATGGATGTTTATAATTGCGAAAAATTTGACGAATCAAATTAGTGGATTAAAAACATCCATGGATACAACCACTTCGGCCAAATTCGAAAAATCTTCGTATTGAGTTCGGACCGCAATTTTAATAATTTATTTTAAAAAAAACACTGGTTCAAAAACAATATTATTGACTTAGATGTAATTCTTAGGGCATAATCTTTTACCAAAAATATCGGCATAGTAGGGTGTCATTTGAAAAAAAATTAATTTTTTTCAATAACTCGAAAACTAAAAGGAATTTTCGAAAAATTTTATTCTTGACAAATGATCATATTTTTAAAGTAGTTGATGATTTACTAATTAATTTTTTCGTAAGGTACATAGTTTAGGCACAAAACGCTTGGTTCCATACTTTTGCCCAACGCTGTATGTATAAGAATTATTACTTCTTCTGCGAGAAAAGCCTCCTAGTGTCATTAAATTTTATTGTCAAATGTTATTAAGATTAAGATTGGTACACATCAAGCAATAAAGACATTGCCAATTACTTAGTGCATTTATTACAATAAATTTAATAGTTATTTAGAGTGTTTTAGAAAGCATTTTATCCACGCAAGAACACGAGGGCGTCATTCTTAAGTAGATAGAATGCGACTAAAACACGAATGCAATACAACGTTTTATCCACAATCACCACATTAACAAAATGGAATTAATCAAAGTTAAAATTTAATTTAATAAAGTAACTTTATTCCACTAGTGGATAATAGTAGTGGAATAAAGTTACTTTATTCTACTAGTGGATAATAGGTCTCTTTATATGCTTCATAAGTGTGGATGAAACTCCAATTATAATGTGATTGTGGATAAAGTTACATATTGAGATGTGCAAATATTTAAACACGTTTAGAACAGCATATAAATAGCCAACATGAAAATAACCATTAAAGTGGAGCTCAAAGCTTGACTATTGTTGTTATCATTTCCACCATCAATAATTCCGTTATCTTCACCCCCGTCATTCTTCTTATCAGTTGTAAAAATAAAAGTTTTAATTTCCATTGGCTTGAGAGTAATTTTAAGGTCAGAACTATTGTCGGTAAATTTCAAGGCTCTTGTGAGACGTGTTACAAAATTACTTTTGGTTTCAATTTGTTGATTGGCACCTAAGGTTACTGGTGTAAGTTCGGTGATATTAAATTGTGTGAAAAGTCTCTAAAATAAAGTTACAAGTAGTTGGTTTTGTACAAAATTTTTTTTGCTTACATTAAGATCAACAGTGACCTCTTTGGACATTTCAGTGTCTTCGTTTTTTTCAAAAACATGTTCCAATCGCATGATGTAACTGTTTTTCCACGGCTCCAAAGTCAACAGTTGGACATTATCAGGGAGCGATGTTTTCAGTCCTTCAAACTGAAATAAATTTAAACAAAATCATAAAAATTTAACCACTTACTTTAAAATTAAATTGATCTTTTAATTTCTCAAGTGATAGTTCTTCAGGCGTAGCATCTCCCACCAAAATAAGAGGTGCAAGTAGTTTTTTGTGAGCCAAATCTCGTTCAAAAACAGCTCCAGAACCTAAAATATTTATTTCATAATTCACTCCCAGTAATTACTTCAACTACCATCAGTTTTTCCCAGTGTTAGGTAATGTTGTCCACGAACGTAGAGACCTTTGTCGAACTGTACCTCATTCAGTACTTCATTAACACCAAATGCGTCATCACTTTTTTCTCTTCGGTGTACCATCAACTCAATTTCTCCATCTTCCAGACTACCACCACCTTGGGCACGATCATTCAAAACAGCAACTTCCAATTTTTGTGTTTCGTCTTTGATCACAATTTTAGAAGTGATGGGGTAATAATTGCTTGAAACTGGTTCTTCAGTGGGGTCATAATCATAATCACTTCTCTTGTTCCTTTGTCTTTGGATTTGTTGACGCCCGTTGGCATCAGTATAGAAGATGCCGTTGTTTTTGATAGTACTTGTAAATTTTGTAATCACTTCTTTTCCCTTGTCATCACTGTAACAACAACGTTAGCAAATGCAAACAAAAAACTCGACTTACAGTTGAAGATTTCCCACTAGCCAGTCAAATTCAACATAACTATCGTCCTTTCCTTTATATACTCTTATAACTTGGGTGATTTCATCGTTGTACACTTGTCGAACCTCATCAACAAGTCCACCTTTTGCAAATTGTTGTACTGTTAACTCTGCTGCTACCTGAACAGCATCACCGTCTGGCCTAAAAATGTAAGCACCCGATGACCTAGTGGAAACACTAGAAGATGAACCAGCAAAACCATGGTAAAAGTAAAAGTCTTGGGCTATGTTTGACACTTGTCCATTAATTGTGATTGTTGCTAATTTTCCTTTGTCATCAACTGTAAAACCATTGATCTTCTACAATTCACATCAGTTTTTTATGTATTTCAATACTATCAAGTGCTGTACCTGGTCCCCAAATGAGCGATCAGTTGTGATGTCTTCAAATTTGTGATATGAATCTGAGGTTCCTTCTATTTTTTCAACATAGAACAATTTTACGCCCAATGGTGGCAAATCAACAGCTTGGAAAACCAATTCTTTTTTGGCATGTTCACCACCATTGATTAAACTAAAATCGTACATCGCGTCAAACAAATCGTACTTAATCTCCTCATCATCAGGTCCTGTTATTTTGTAATTCTCTCCATCAACTGGAAGTCGTACGTAATGGGATACAATTTTGGAGAGTGGATTTTGCAGAGCGACCAGAAACCGATCCTTATTCTGTGTGGTGTCACAAATACTAATATTTGCCAATAGACAAGTGGTCAATTTGAGATCAACACTGACGTCTTCTTTCTTTTTCAAAAGATCACGCATAATGTTACTGAGAGGTTTTGTCGCTTCTTTGATTGCGTCATCCAGTTGAAGGCTGTAATCATCGGTAACAGCTTGTTTTTCAGTACCCGTAATAGCATCATGATGTTGTAAAACACCCATTGCCATCCTTAGTTTAAGAATGTTTTTATCGTCGTCATTACCATTAATTCGGGAAAAAGTTGTGAGTTGTTTAGCACTTTGAAGAATGTTGTTACCAATGCGTTCAAATCTCTTAGAAGCTGGGCGTGAGGTAAAGTAACCCGTCCAGAAGGAGTGGGAATCAGAGGCGTAGGGAAAGAAATCGTCTGATTTTTCCTTCAGTGTTATTTTATTCTTGTCAACTTCATCTTTAACAGCTTTGATGTAGCAAGAAGGTGTGGAGTACATGACGTTGTATTTTTCATGGTCTTTAAAACCCCTAAAATGAAAAATGTTTTGCTAAATTAATTGAGTGGACATTGTTACTCACTCAATTAGTTTATCTATGTTGGCAAAATTAATTTCGGCCTTTTGAAACGTAAAGTCTCCACCCATTGGTAACAAAATATTTTTAGTTTGGTAGTATTCTTTATACTTATCCATTCTCTCCACAAATTCTTTGACCTACAAATAATTAAAATTGCTCCAAATGGTTGAAATATTATCACCCACCTTTTCGTCAATGTTATCGTCCGTAATGTTAGTCCCTCTGTAGCAAGTAACATCGAAACAGAAGCCACTTTCACTCACGTAGAAATCGGGAAACATTGTAGTAAACAGTTTGGCATCGTCAAAATTATCGTTGGTGTTCCACATAAAATCTAAATTCTTTTCTGTGATTCTCTTGTCCTTATCTCTGTAATCGAGGCGACCAATGACTAGCCCTTCAAAACCCAACTGTTTCATTATTGAAGCATGTTCACGGCTGTGACCAAAAGGATCAATTTGCCACCCAATTTTAGGTTTGCCACATTCTCCAACAGTATCGTCTAAAATCCTAAAACCCCAAGTGAACTGATCGATAATTGATTGGTAATGAGCTGCTGCTTCGTCGTTCATGGACCAAGCTCCGTTGATCATTTCTAGTTGTCCAGAGTTGACTAAATTTCTGACTTTGTCTCGAGTTTCCTTCGTTTGGTCGTTCCACCATCTCCAGAAGAATGCAGTTTCGACTTGGATAAATCTATAATTTTTGGGTACAATAAGCTTTGACATGATTATTGCTACCTTCGTTCTGTGTTGAGATCTAAAGCCTCAATGGTTGAGTCAAGGATATACTGAACTCCCGCATGTTCGTAACTATCAAAATCTTATTATGGGTGTAAATTACATTGAAAGCTTTAAATAAAATGAGAGTGCTTACATCCAGTTCCCTGATAATATTCCTCGTATGTTTTTAACCAACCAACATCATCATGAGAGTGTGGAACTAGATGGACATTTATTTTTTCGGGATCTGTGGGTTTGCAAGGCTACAATAAAAATACCTTCTGATATTGTGAATCATTAAGTTTCAATGATGTGTACCGATTTACATGTGCTGTCCGTTTCTAGGACAGGACTAGAAACCACAAAATATAAATTTAACACTAAAAAAAGTATTGCTAACATAATTCGATATTTGTTCGTTAACAATACGTTAACAAGCACCACATAAACTCAGAAATTGTTTTTATCACATTTATACAAAAACTAAGCATCAATATTTCGAGATTCATAATCTGATAAGATAAACATTAAGTGTTTGTTATATTTATCATGAAATATCAAAATTCGTTTTGGGAAAAATGTATAACAACTTTAATTAGTTGATGACCAATAAAAAAATTAATCCACCTTATAGAAATTTCATGCATTTTGTAGTTTTCACTCTTTACCTATTAAGGCTTTTTAGCTTTCACGAGTTTATAATTTTTAAACTATGTGCCGTCAAGTGGCTATTTTATGTGCTTAAACAAATAAAGTGACACTTTTACCTTGTCAATGAAGTCACATAAGTTGTGACGTTTGAGATAGTAAGATAAAAATTTATTTAAAACAATACAAAAAAATATTATTTTATGTTAGTTTGCCTTAACGAAATTATTTACTTTAAAGTCAAGTGGACATTGTTGCACACCACTTAACTTTTGATCAATATTACACAGGCGAGACAATTTTGATATTTAAATTGTCATTTTTAGAAATATGAAGTTGTGTATTGTCTATTTGTTTTCAAGGTGAATCTATTGTAGTGTACCTTAAACGCAGTCGAAAATATCTACAAAAATTTCGAAAGGAGGTACACTATAATAATGCGCTCTGTATGTTGTAAATTTATGGAATTTTATGGACACTATCATGCAAAAAATGAATAGTAAACTGCTATTCTTTGATACTCCAAGAGTTGCAGTCACTTTCAAAGAGATCTAATCTGTTATAAATTATTATGAAAGAACACCGCTGAATTCCATATAACATATGCTTTTTGATTATTATTGGGATATTCTGAATGTACCATGAAAAGATGTCAAAATTAAAAAAAACTGCTTCACAATTGAAGTGGATTATTAGGAGAAATGTGTTTGTTTTGTTCTATGCGAACTAAGCAATTTTTCCTTTTTTATTGCCTTTTTAACACAGCAAGTCCATAACACTCGTCATTTTGTACGGAATAGCTAATTTTCTAAAATTCACATGTGCTACACTTTTCAGAAAAAAATTTTGTTTGTTTTTCGAGTCGTAATTCATTAATCTTATCTACTTCTGTTTCATGGAGTACGTTTTTATCCTGTATTGTATAAAGAAGTTAGCTTTAGATTATTTTTAATGTCGCAACCATTTTTCGCATCTTCTCCAAATCACATCCTGTAATAAATGACAAATCGGTTCTGAATCACTCACTGTTTGTGGAGATGATGTAAAAAGTATTGATATCGCCAGTAAATTACAAAACACAGAGAAACAAACAGTTTTAGAAAAATAATGCATTTATTCGAAAAGTTTCAAATACAATTCGTTATTTTTTTGCAACTTTCACAATAAAAGTTCTAATTTGCATCGGACCCAATTCAATTTGTAAGAGATTATCCGGATCCAATTTAGCTAAAGGCCTGCGAACAATGCCATTCCAAATTAGTTTTTCTTCATTATTGTAATCATCCAACAATTGATTAGCACCGAGAGTTGTTTCAACGATGTCACTGATATTGAAACTGGCAAAGAGTCCCTTAAAATTACGTTCAGTTATCTGTTAGATTTTAACTAACTTACCTCTAAATCAATGGTAACAGCTTGCGACAATTTGGCATCTTCGTCCTTTTCTAAAAAGTGTTCCAAGCGTAATATGTAAGTGTCGTCTCTCCAAGGCTCAAAAGTCAAAATGTGCACATTATTGGGCAACAGTTTTGCAAGACCCTTAAACTAATATAAACTGTAACAGAATTTGTATATTTACATGAATTAATAAACAACCTGGAAGTGCAACAAATTTTGTACTTTTTCTAAAGTGTCAAATTTCTCATCACTAGCATCAGCCACCAGTATCCAAGGCGCTAGTAATTTTTTTTGTGCCAAATCTCGTTCAAAAGCTGGTGTTGAAGTACCTTAAATAGATGTAACACAACAGAAAATCTTCCTAATTATGGTTACCATTTTCAACATCGAATTCTGTCGATCCAAATGTGAGAAAATGTTGACCTCGCACATAAATCCCAAGTCCGTATTGTCTCTCATTTAAAACTTCTTCAACTCCAAAGGAATCATCACGTGAACAGCTCCTATGAATCATCAATTCTATACTTCCTTCACTCAAACTGGAACCACCTTGAGCTCTGTCATTTAAAACAGCTACCTCCAAACTCCGGTTTTCATCTTTGATAACGATTTTCGAAGTCACAGGATAATAGTTACTAGCAACTGGTTCTTCCTCAGAATCATAATCGTAATCGTTTCTTGTATTCAATTCTCGCTTAATTTGCTCACGTCCATTCGAATCAGTATAGAAAACACCAGAATTGGTGAAATTGTCAACTGTGAATCGTGTAATCACTTCTTTGCCCTTTTGATCAATGCTACAATAAATTCTGGTTTAATTAAACTAAAACAAGGCACAATAAACCTTTGGAGGTGTCCAACAAGCCAATCAAACTCAACGTAAGCATCTTCTTCCCCTTTATACACTCGGATAATTTGAGTCAATTCGTAGTTGTAGATTTGAATAACTTGATCAACTAGATTTCCTCTAGCACTTTTAAAAGTGATTGGTTGAGTGCTGAAAGGTAGCGCTTCGGTTTGAGTCGGTCTAAAAATGTAGGCTCCAGATGCCCGATTTTCGCTACCCCCATTACTACCCTTGAAACCAGTGTAGTAGAAGAAATCTTGCGTTAAGTCCAATTTATTGCCTCTAATTGTTACTGATATAAGTTTACCCGTTTCTGTGTCAATGGTGAAACCATTTGCCTAAAACGAGACTTTGCTACGGTTGTGTTTGATTTAGAAATAATTAACCTCAGTTCCAAAATAAGCATCATCTGACTTAACTTCTTTGAAAGGTTTGTAATTAGTTGTAGATGTGTTAAGTTTTTGGACGTAATAGAGTTTAAGACCAAGGGGAGGTAAGTCTCTAGCCGCAAAAACTAATTCTTTTGAGCTTGGTTTTGTGTCTTCTTCCACATAATCAAAGCTGTGGATTGTATCAAAAATATCATACGCTTCTTCACCATCTGGACCGACTATTTTATAACTATCACCATCAACAGGAAGTCGTAAGTAATGAGTTACAATTCTAGACAAAGGATTTTGGACAACTACTAAAAATTGGTCTTGTTGTGACTCGTGACAAATGCTTACGTTGGTTAAAAGACAAGTTGTCAGGTTTAATTGACTAACTTCCTCGGAATTTTTTTTCAATAAGTTCCTAAATGTTTTAATTCAGTTGATATTTTCTTTATAATTATGATACTTACCCAACAATAATTCCAAGTGGTGATTCAACCTCTCTCAAGGCTTTGGTCAAAATTCGAGCATAGTCATCAGCTACTGCTTGTTTTTCAGTTCCTGTAATAGCATCATGGTGTTGCATCACTCCAACAGCTGCCCTCAAAGCATCAAGACTATGGTCAAAATTTTGGCCATTGACTTTCGAAAAGGCGGCAAGTTGTTTCGCACTTTGTAGCACATTATTTCCATGCCTTTCATATCTTTTGGATGTGGGTCTTGAGGTGAAATACCCAGTCCAGAACGAATGATTATCAGAAGCGTATGGGAAAAAATCGTCTGTCTTTTCAGTCAGTTCTTTGGAATTTTTGGTAAGTTCTTTGTTAACGGCTTCAACGTAACAGGACGGAGTTGAGTAGAAAACGTTGTATTTTTTGTGGTTTTGAAAACCTCTAAAATTGTTTGTATAGTCGAGTATCCACTTAGTTTGATAGATTGATTACTTGATAAGCTTATCTAAGTTTGAAAAGTTGATTTCTGCTGCTTGATAGTGGAAATCTCCACCCATTGGAATGAGGAGGTTTGATGTTGAGTAGTAGTTTACGTAAGTGTCCATTTTTTGAGCAAACTGTTCAACTTTTTCTTGCAAGTTGTATTCGGGACTTTCTTCGTCGTCGATTATACTTCGATCGGAACAAATTATGTCGAAGCAAAAGCCTGATTCGGAGACGTAGAGGTCGGGGAACATTGTAGTAAATATTTCCGAATTTTCTGTAACACTTGAAATTAATAAATCCAGAAGAAATGGTTGGATATGAAGGCTAGAGACGGATCTTGAAAATTGTCAGGAATTGGTAATTTATAAATTTAAGCCCATTTTTTCGAAAACTATTAGTCGGAGAACCATGATCTTTTTTTTTAGAAAGATAGATAATTAAGAGAGCTTTCCAACGATAATAAGCTTCATGATTATCTCTACCAGTTTCGGAGTTATTGCTCGATAAATGTTCCGGTTATCGGAAATCAACCACAATCTGGACAAAATTAGAAAAATCAAAATTTAAAAAATCAAATCTTTTTTTATTGTAAAACTGTAAATACCTCTGCACCCGGAACGGGTGCCCGGAGCGGCTCCGGGTTTTATCGAAAAAATAGATAATTTTCAGCGCTATCTGATGCTTTCTTGATTGTTGCTCTAAGTCTTTTATTTTTAATTTTTAAACGGCGATTACGACGAAACTATTAGAGTTAGCGAAAAACGGCAAAATCAATTAGAACCGATATAAAAAGCCCTACAAAATGGCATAGGTTTCAAAGCGATATCTCGAAAGAAAAAAAAATACAATTTCCAAACGTCGATTACGGCGAAACAAAAAGAGCTAAGAGAAAACGCTTTATTCCATCGTAAAGGACACATCAAAATCTATCAGATAATAGTAGATTGTTTTAAAAGGATTAAAAGTGGCGTTTTGTTCGACGAGCAATTAGTTAGAATTACGAGGCGAAGCGAAGCGTAGCCGAGCTATGCAATAATTGCGAGGCACAAAACCCCTTTTAATTCTTATGAAACATGTTATTTTTTCTCCAACAGTAGCAAATAATTTAAGAAATCTTGGGGTGGCATTTTTTTTCCTAGTAAAAAAAAATATTTTTAATCCGCCGGATTAAAATAGACCCATTATTGTCCTAATAAAATTTTTTCTTAGTTACAAAAACGTCAATTTTACCTTTCATAAATGGTACCTGAAATGTCAAGTTTCGGTTGGAGAAAAAATAGGTTTTAATGGATTTTGAGACACTTTAAAAATTATCAATTTTTTATTTTCTCATTTACGTCAAAACTATTCAAAAATGTGAAACAAACCAATGTAAAATGATCCAGGGAATCGATTGGCGTCCAGAAAATCGCCAAATTTCCAATAGTTTTTTAGTTATGATTTTTTTTAAACTTTACCTATTTTTCCTTTTATTCACAATTTTCTCGAAAACTATTAGTCGGAGAACAATAATCTTTTTTGAAAAGGATAGATAATTGAAACAGCTTTCCAACGATAATAAACTTAATGGGGTCATCTCTAATAGTTCCAGAGTCATTGCTCGATAAATGTTCCGGGTTCAGAAATCGACCAAAATTGCAAGGAAAATAAAAAAAATTAAAATTTAAAAAACCGAACCTATCGACATTTTTTCTACTTCTTACAACTCCAGAGACTTATAAAGGCATAGAAAAGTCCATTAAACTTTGCTAGAGTATATTAAAAAAATCTATATCCATAGCCAGTCTATTATTAGGTCATAATACCACTACTAGGAGACGTCTTATGATATTCATAAAACACACGGGTCTTATGGAAAAATCGCCTCGTGATTGGCCGAATAAAAATTAATTCGACAAATGTTACTTCAAAACGTCAAATAAAAATTTTCCAAAACATTGATTTAGTCTGTGGATAAAACGTTGTATTGCATATGGGTCTTACAAGTATTTTATCCCCTTAATTAAACGCTCGAACTTCGTTCTCGCGTTTAAACCTTTGCGGAGATAAAATTATACAATTATTATACAATAAATAAATATTTTTTATTTTTGTAAAGGTAAGTACCTTGACATTAAAATTTTAAGCAAAAAAAAATCAAAATTTTAAATCTCGTGAAAAGCTGGAATAATATGTACAAAAAATGAGCCGCTGAATTCACTGGAACAAACCGTTTTGCCCTACGACTTTTAGTTTTTAAGTTTGATTTTTTTTCTGATGCCGGAACTGTTGCCCGGAGTAAATTTTCAGCTCAATTTATCAAAAAAATTGCGAACCAAACTTCACTAAACAATTTAGTGATGTGATGATTTTTAGTTCGCTTTAGCAACATATTTTTATTAAGGCAATTTGCCCCTGTACTATCTATCTTTACCTAAATTGGCACTTGCGTGCCAAAGTAAATCCAAATTGCCATTCTCTCTTCTCTTTTCTTTATCTCTGTAATCAATTCGTCCAACAACCAAACCTTGAAAGCCAAGCTGGGCGAGAAGCGAGGCTTGCTCTCTGCTATGTCCAAACGGATCAATTTGCCAACCGAATTTTGGCCTTGCACATTCACCTAGAGTCTCATTCAAGATCCTTGAGACATACAAATAAACAAAGTTAAATTATGCTAATTTACCGGAAGCCCCAAGTGTACTGATCTATGGTTGAGTGATAATGAGACGCCGCCTCATCATTCATGGACCAAGCCCCATTAATAATCTCCAATTGACCATTATTAACCAAATCAACCACGTCCTGCTTGACTCGATCGTTTTGATTTTGCCACCATTTCCAGAAGAAAGCGGTCTCCACTTGAATAAACCTTCAGATGAATTAGAAATTAGGCAACAATAATTTCCGGTTACCTTCTCTCCGGATGGCTCTTCAGAGCCTCCACTGCAGACGCGATTATATACTGCACACCTGCGTCTTGCTGAGTGTTGGCAACTAATAATTAAACAATTATTTGTGGCCCGAAATTTAATTACAATACCTCCAGATCCGTAATAGTATTGGTCTACTGTCTTAAGCCAGCCGACATCGTCGTGCGAATGCGGCACTAAGTGGATGTTTATTTTTCCATCTTCGGTGGCATGGCAAGACTGCAATCAAATATCAACGGTGGTCTTTGTATGTTTGAAACTTACGTTACAAGTGGCTTTTGCTCCTTGCTTCACAGGAACGGAAGCAGTTAAGAGGTTTAAGGAGAGGAGTATAATTAGTGTACGGTGATCCATCGTTCAAACTGATTTAGTCTACATGTTTGCTTTGCTTTATATGTTGGCAGGATTGTTGTTATGGAAATTAACTAAAAGCCACTTAAAATTTAGATGCTATCGGTGCTTCTTTTACCGAGAATTAAGCGGATTTGTAAATCACTGGACCTGCAATGGGTCTGAGTTGGGAAGGGGAACAAAGAGAAGAAGGCAAATTGTTCATTAGATTAGTTTCGAATATATGTCATGGATAACAAATGAGTTTTAAGCGGATAACAAAGTTTATGTTTATCATTGTAGTTCACAGATAACTCTGTATTGCATAAGGAAATAGTAATTATCGGCTTAGAAGTTATCATCTCATATCAATAAAAATGAAATATTTTCCACTTTGACATGTTGCTAAAAGTCAGCAAATAAATCTAGTCTAAATTAATATAACATTTTGTTTTCATAGTGTTTTTGCCTAATATTTTATACTACAATTTGAATTCAATTACATCATTAGTATTGTAATGTGATATATTATTTCGATTTTCCACTGATTAAAAACTCCAAATAAGTTAGGTAGGTGTAGGTAAAATGTTTCATTATAATACTTAGGGTTGCTTTATAGAAAGCTCCATTAAATTTTAATAAGTTGTTAAATTTTCTTTAGCTAGCTTTCTATAAACCGGTCCTTTATGTTTTTATATTATTTGTAATAGAGAATAATTTTTTTTTTAATTTATTCACTAATTGCAACAGAAAGACCGACGAATAAAAATAAGCCATTTATTTTTTAATTGCAATTTCTTTATTTATTCAGCAAAATACATAAAAACAATAAACATAAAATTGAACCATTTCTATCATTAGGGCAATTCTCATTGCCAAATAAGTTTAGTCACAGTAAATATTCCGAATAACTTACAACTTACAATTTGTTTTTGTGATTTTTTACATCCATAACAAATCTTAAATAATCGTAAGTTTGTTATTCAATAAATCGACAGATTTTGCGATAACTGGCACTATTTCCGCGGAAAAACTCTTTATGCTAATAAAAGCAGTTCTTGTGGAAAAATAAATTAATTTGAACAAAATAAGCCAAAACATCTAAATGTTGGATTCATTTTTTACACCTCTTAAAATTTCCGAGATGTTTTCAAAATTTAAAGAAATAATTAGCAACCTTATCGCACACCGAAGAAAATCGCGATTTCTAGTTAAATAAAAAAAATTGTCATTTTACACGCCTGACTCTACGTTCGAAGGGATCTCCCCTAATTTTTTGGTAATTTTTCACTTACAGATAAAGAAAATAATTTAAAAAAAGGGATTTTCGACCAAAAAGTCAAATTCTGAATTACTAAACTACGCGTATTCACTTCAGCTAATTGTTTACGAAATTAGCGAAAAAAAATACCAATCAGATTTTGAATTAAACGCACTTTTACATTTTAACTTTAAAAATTATTTTTATTTATGAGTTGATACTTGTGGCATCCTAAATTTAGGCGACAATGTGAACTGTAATTGGGGTAAGATTGTAAAAGATTTTTGAATGATATTTGAATGCAGGCATCAGTTTTTGTCAATTTTATTGCAAGACTGTAAATAAGGGGCTTTAAGAAGGTCGGCTACTGGTAAGTGATCCCTTTGTTGGCAAATTGTACCATCTTCTAATAAATCACGCGTCTGGTTTGCGTCGAAATAAAAAAGACCGATTATTTAACCAACCAAGTAAAAATTTATAATTCTGATACCAGGGTTCGATGGGCTAGCAGGTAAGGATTCACTTAGTCTAAAAACTTTGTAGTTAAATTAACAGTTAATGCCCAAAAACTTACAAAACTGCTATTTATTAACAAAAAAATTTAATAAAAATCGAGAATGGTCCTTTCAATATAGAGGCTGGTGTGTGAAATTTCAGAATTTTCATTTCATGAGAAGTCGCGATTTTCTTGGATGCGCGATAAGGTTGCCTGACCTGGTATAATAGTAATTACTACTGGATCACATATTTTAATTTAAGTTTTCCATCTGAAAAACACAGCCAGCATAACTAGTAAAATTTCGCTAATTTTTTTTGATGTGATGTTATTTGAAAAAGTCCTGAAAAAATCTGTGCTAATAGAAACTATCTTAAATAATAATAAAAAAATGCAAAAACACGGTTTAAGCGAGTTTAGTTTCTTCTTGAATGCTTAATTTGAACATCATAAACCTTGATCAATAGAATACAATAGTCTCTTTAAAACAGGAAATGCAACTACAAAAGCATAATAGGTGTTCTATATTCACCCACTTCAGTTCTCTTTTTTTATTATTTTGGGATGTGAATTGGAATAAAATAATGAACAACAATGTACTATATTAAATTTATTAATTAATAATATTTCATTTTATTTTGTGCCGACTTTTATTATAAATGTTCTTATTTGCATGGGATTTAATTCGATTTTGAGAGGATCATTCGAGTTTAACTTTGTCCAAGGGGTCGGTAAATTGTCATTCCATATTAGTTTCACTTCTTCTGCATAGTCATCCAACCACTGATTGGCCCCCAGCGTTGTCTCCCCAATTTCATCAATAGAAAACATTGAGAAAAGGTTCTGAAATAAATTTAATACATTGTATTAATTAAAAAAAATTAATCATACTTCCATGTCAACAATAACTTTTTGTGACAAAACCGCATCTTCATCTTTTTCCAAAGTGTGCTCCAACCTTAAAATGTAAGCATTGTTTTGCCATGGCTCCAAAGTCAAAATTTTTACATTTTCGGGAAGTGACTTAGTAAGACCTTCAAACTGAAACACTCCTCAAAGAATTACAAAATTTCAGGCACAAACGAGCGGCACCTTAAAATTAACAATTTTTTGTGTTTTTTCCAACGAATTTATTTTTTCACTCGAAGCATCAGAAACAAGAACCCAAGGTGCCAACAATTTCTGATGAGCCAGACCACGTTCATACGCAGCCACTGATTTATCTAAAAATTTACAATTACGCTATTTCAAAATTATTGAAAATAATCGTACCACTTTTGACATCATTCCCCACAAAACCAAAAACCAAGTAATGCTGCCCTCTTGCATACAATCCACGATAATATTCCCTTTCTCTTAGCGCTTCTTCAACCCCAAAACCATCATCACAAACAAGTCTTCTATGTACCATCAATTCAATAACACCGTCTTTCAAACTCGTACCTCCTTGAGCTCTATCATTCAAAACCGCAACTTCCAAATCATTTTCCACGTCTTTAATGACGATTTTTGACGTAATCGGATAGTAATTACTAGACACCGGCTCGTCCTTTGTATTATACTTATAATCGGTTCTTTTATTTAACTCTCGCCTAATTTGTTCTCGTCCGTTTGAATCAGTGAAAAACACTCCTTTGTTCCTAAAACCTTGCACCTCAAAACGTGTGATTACTTCTTTCCCTAATCCACGTCTAAATTCGGAAATTATTTTTTTAACAATTTGAAAATTAAAGACTTACGTTTGTAAATTTCCCACTAACCAGTCAAATTCAACGTAACCTTCGGCGTTTTTATAAACGCGAATAATTTGCCTTACTTCTGAATTGTAAATTTGTAAAACTTCATCCGCAAGTTTACCTTTAGCGGCTTTAACAGTGATTTTCCGCGACTTGATTTGTTTTGGTAGTTGGTCTTGTGGCCGGAAAACGTACGCACCAGAAAGTCTGAATTTACTATAACCGGAATAATAAAAAAATTCTTGAGTAATATTCAAAGTTAGCTTCCTTATTTTTACAGAAGACAGCATTCCGGAAGCTTTATCAATTGTAAAACCATCACGCTAGTAACAAATTGGTTCAAACCCTCAAATTAATCAATCAATTACCTCAGATCCATAATATTTATCTGTGATTTCTTCGAAAGGCCGTAAATGATCAGGTCCTTGCACTTTTTCAACGTAATACAGTTTTAATCCTAGTGGAGGTACCTTTCTGGCTGCGAAAACAAGTTCTCTGGCACTAGGTTTCGTTTCTTCAGAGACATAGTCAAAAGAAGAGATGCTTTCAAAAATATCGTATTCTTCTTCACCATCAGGTCCCGTAATTTTATAGCTGGTACCATCAACAGGTAGGCGAACATAATGACTAACAGAACGTGATAAAGGGTTATAAACAGTTACAACAAACTTGTCCTTTTTTGTAGTCTCACAGATGCTAACGTTTGCCAACAAACAAGTTGTTAATTGTAAATCAACCTGATCTGAATTTTTCTTGAGAAGATCTCTAAAAGTTTGGTTTTATGTTTTATTTTGCTTGAAACCGTTCGAAAAACAAACCCAATGATTGTTCCAACGGGTGATTCTGCCTCTCTTATTGCACTAGTAAGCATTTTGACATAATCTTTAGCAACTTCCTCTCTCTCAGTACCAGTTATAGCGTCATGATGTTGCATTATGCCCATAGCAGCACGTAGATTATCAATGAAATGTGATTTATCCTTTCCTTTGATTCGAGCAAATGTGGTTAATTGCTTCGTTGCTTGAAGAATGTTATTTCCGACCCTTTCAAATCGTTTTAAAGTGGGTCTTGATGTGAAATATCCAGTCCAGAAAGCATGCCGTGTTGTAGAGTATGGAAAAAAATCGTCAGTTTTCGTTTGCAGTTTAATCCCTTTTTTATTAACTTCTTCGTTAACAGCTGCTATGTAACACGAAGGAGTTGAATAGAAAACGTTATAGTTCTCGTGACCCTGAAACCCTCTGCAAAATCGTAACTTTTTAGTGTGTTGTAAAATGAGATTAATACTTGATGAGTTTATCGATATTGAAAAAATTGATTTCGGCTGCTTGATACGAAAAATCGCCACCCATCGGTATTATAATATTGTTTGTCTTGTAGTATCTTTTAAACTCATCCATTGTGCGGGCAAACTTTTCAACCTTAAAAAAATCAATTGGGTATTATTAAGTATATTAATCATTCCTTGTACTTTTTCTTTCAAATTAAATTCGGGGCTTTTCACATCGTCGTTAATTGTTTCGTCAGTACAGAGTATATCAAAGCAAAAACCGTCAACACTGACGTAAAAGCCGGGAAACATTGTTGTAAAAATCGCAGAATTGTTCAAATTAGCGCTAGCTTGCCACACAAAGTCCAAATTCTTCTCCTTCTTCCTTTTGGCTTTATCGTTGCGATCCAATCGTCCCATGACCAGGCCTTGGAAGCCCAGCTGGGTCAAAATCGAGGCATGTTCTCTGCTATGTCCAAACGAGTCGATCTGCCAGCCTATTTTAGGCCTGGCACATTTGCCTAAATTAACATCCAGAAACCTAAAACCCCAAGTGAACTGGTCGATTATGGATTGATAGTTTGTTGTCGCTTCATCGTTCATGGTCCAGGCACCGTTGACGATTTCCAGTTGGCCTTTGTTGACCAATTCGATCACTTCTTGTCTAAGAGTTTCGTCCTGGTTTTGCCACCATTTCCAAAAGAAAACTGACTCGACTTGAATGAAACGGCGGTCAGGGTTGCGTTTTAAGGCTTCTATTGTTGAACTGATAATGTATTGTACTCCGGCAAACTGGACTTTTTTTTTTGGCTAGCAGGAAACAGTACTGCATTTTATTTTAAGGAACTAGAAAATACTTACAGCCGTAATAGTATTGTTCCACGGTTTTAAGCCACCCTACATCATTGTGCGAATGTGGGATTAAGTGAATATTTATTTTCTGAGGGTCTGTAGGATGACAAGCCTTGCAAAATTATTGACGTAAAAATTGATGGATTTAATGCGTGTTTAAACTCACATGACAAGTTGCAGGAATTGTGTCTGAAATTCTTTTGGGTGGTTTACATAGCACCAAATTTAAAAATAGACAAATTTCGAAACATTTTGCAAACATTGTTGAACAGTTGATAAAAATGTCTATCCTTCGTGTGTGGATGTGTTCCCTATCAGATCGATTTAACTTTCTTATTTATCTTATGTTTATATAAAAAATTAATAGTAAATTCTACTGTTTTCACTAAATTAATTACGAGTGCATTCCAAAATGTGTCAAAGGCAAATGACATTTTTCAAATAATGCTCAAGTTCGAAAATAACATGAGATCGAAAATATACTCAATTAGAGCAAGCCTTGCAAGTGAAGTGTAACTAGCCACATCATATGCTGTGTAAAACCAACATAAGACAACATAACTTTAAAAGTGCGGCCGTAAATAAACGGCTAAAATATGGCTAAAGTTCTGCAAGCACAGCTTTCTTTAATTGAGTTTATTTTAGATCTCATGTTATTTTAATACAAATTTTGAATTTTGATGAAGCGTTTTTACTGATGGCTTCAAGCTTAATTTAATTCAAGGAAAACTGGACGAAAATTAAATTTCATTAATTGCTGGAATTTTAATTCAAATTTTTTACCCTTTTTACCAATAAAGTTGTAATCGACGTAGGCAGCCAATTAAACGAATATGCATGATACAAAATACAGTTGGATGCAATAAAAACGAAAAATTGAATTTTCTTTAGATTGAAACAGATTTTGCTTGTCAATTTGACAACTGCTACATTCAAACAATTCTTGCTCTAATTGCACAGTGAAATGCACTGGATTAGGCTGGAAAGGTTCAATAATATTGTCTTAGGACACTGATGAAAACTACCGGCTCAGATAATTTGATGACTGTTTCAAATTTTTCAAGTTCTAATTAATTGTCAGTTCTAACTTAACCTTTTAGAAAAAAGCCATGTTCAAACTATGGAAAAATATAAAAATCTGACATTTTTATTCTATGACATTTTCCGTTTTTATGGCATCCAACTGTACCTTTAAACTGTATTTTCTGTATCCAAAAATTTAGTGCAAGTAAAGATAAGTCGCTTCATAAGCGTGTCGGCTCCAAATTGTTTTAATTAATTTAAATTTATTTATTTACTACAGGTTTTTCATACCACAGATTTCTGCATTATTTTTTCTTAAATTGTTTCCCGTACCTCTATGTATGTGAATTTTTTCAGAATTTTTCTATCCTTCCTTATAATTAAAATTAATTAATTAAGAATATTAATATCAATAGAATTAAAAATTTTAAAATATCAATTAATAGAAATTAGTGTTATTCTAATACAACGATGATGTTTTCAATCAAAAATTCTTATAAAAATTTTAGCTAACACCAAAATTACGTTTAGTTGAATTTTTAATTTTTATTTAATTTACTTATTGAGGCTTTTTTTATGGACATTTATCGCAAAAAAGAAATAAGATTTTTTGCAGCTAATTAATAGTAATTAATTAATTAATTTTAAGTATAAGAATTTGTAAAAAAATTTTGAAAAAATTACACGCATAGAGAAAAATATAAAGTACCGTGCGATCATTTGAATTTATAATTAGAGAAAGCGGTTTTTTGTCTTTGTGATTGATAAACTAGTGCAAACTGAAAGAAAAAAAGCATTCTAATTAAATATTAGAAATGTTATTATTTAACTCTTCAGCTTGGTTAATTACAATAATTAGCATTTTCGTACAAGTTACAAAAGAATTAAAGACTACTGTAATTATAAATTCAAATGATCCTATGGTACTTATTATAGCAATCGCCGAATTCCGTCCGATTATTAGGTTTTGAGATATCGAAAATAAAAATGTACTTTTAGTAGATACACACTGTAGATTTGTTAACTGATTATAGACACATTATTTCAGAGTTATTTTTGTCACAGACAAATAATTTTTTCGAAAAATGGTGCTTAAGAAACATCAAAACATCATTATACGAAAAAGGAAGAATAACAGAAGTAATAGAATCAAAAGAGGTTTCAAATTCGGATTCGGATTTGTCTAATAGTGAGTTACTACGACCTGCATTTTCCCGAATTATTAAATCAAGAGGTAGAGGCCAACAATGTTATTTTTGTACTCATAGCTCTTAGACAGCGTTTTCCTGGTTATCTCCAGCGTGTGGGAAAGTAACTTTCCCGCACTGCGGTGTTTTTTACTTTCCCACAATGGCTAGGGACATTTAGTAGGTTGGTATCGCTATCGGTGAGATAGAAACGACTATTTTTTTTAGGATAAGTGACAGTTCATGTCAATTTTTTTATTGTTTGACCTGTTACCAACCCATTAGCACAAAAAAATTAAATTATAAAAAATGTTAATTTTTAATTTTTTTTTGAGAGATTCGTTACAAAAAATATTGTACCTAACTTGTTTGGAAAGAAATTTCCCACATTCGCACTTCATGCGGCCCTCGCTGCGCTCGTGCCGCAAACAAAGTGCTCATGTTGGGAAATTATACTTTCCAAACACGTTAGGTAAATAACTATAAAGTTTGCACAACTACTTAACTTACTCGCAATTAATTAACAATTTTTACTCCGCAATTTGTAAAATACCATCCAAACGATAATAATTTTCTCGGTATACTTTATTTATTAATTATGGCAATAATTAACACATTTTCGTATTAAATGACGTATAAGTGATTGATAAATTAATGATAACTGGCATCAAGTCTGGAAATACCAGTTCTTTTAGAAGCTTAGTGGAGAGAAATGTGTCCAGCATTGTGCAGAATTTGAATTTAAAAGAGAACTCGTTAAAAACATGAAGCATAAAAAGACAGCGAGGATGAATGAGTTTCAAATCGTTAATGACTCGCACTTCAGTGGCATTCAAAAGAATATCAGTAATTGCGAGGCGACCGCATGAAATTTTTTAAGCCATCGAGCAGCAAAATATTTTTTGCATTTTCAGGCATTATGATAAATATTTGCCAATCTTTGGTCATTTCTGTGACTCAACTGTGTCCATTTATCGTGAACTGATTGCAGGTCACCAATGTTACCAAATGCGGACATTATCGTAGTTTTTTAATAATATGTCATTTCTCTGGTCACTGATTTATGATAAAGTTAATATCATCAACTTGAGGTTAAAAAAATTATGAGCGCTTTTCCTGGTTTGCTAAAATATGGGAATTACTGAAACGTTTTCGTTATTTCACTAAACTTGTCAGATATCGGAAAACCAATTTGGCGTAGCTTTTCGAATTTTCTCAGGTGTGCGAAGAATAAATTTTCTTTACCTGCTTCCGTTACTGTCATTTGTTTGTAGAATTAAAAATGAGTTTTACAGGAAATATTATGTGGTCTTCGTATGCCCAACAAAACAATTCCCATATCAATTACTCAAATAGAAATTTCCAAGAGTTTATCGAGATAACATTTGTTTATTATAAATACGAGCATTAATGCAAACGATGGATGTTCTTAACAAAACACGCAACAAATGAGTCCATTCTCGTTTAGAGGATCGTTCGGAAATGATACACAGATTCTATTAGCCTGTTATCACTCTTTCTTCCTGCTGAATTGTCTGATTACACGTTCCCAGTGTCATTAGTGGTTTTGTGCAACTTTTGACACAGTTGGTGTTGGCTAAAATGAACAGTTTCAAGGTAAGTTAATACGCATTTATTTTTGACTACATTTTTATTCCGTTTTCAAAATCAGTTATTAAATTAAACGGAGAATATTCTTTGGTAAACAATATGAACCCAGATAAAAGAGTCAAAGGTGATGATGAATTACGGTTTTATAAAAAAAATCATTTTATGGTCATTGCTTTTTCTTAATCTTTGATCAGGAGAATATGATTTAAACATCTTGCATTACATTTCCAAGTATTTTTTTAATTATACAAATTACGTCAAGAACGAGAAAATTGTACAATAACAAGATTTGAGTACGTCTCTTAAACTATTTGGATAACTGAAATTAAGTTAATAAATGTTCCGAAATATTGCATAGGTAAAAAAAGTTTTGATGACCTATTTTAATCCATGAAAACAGCTGGTTATTGGATTAGTTGTCGTCGGGTTCATAGAATCGACCCATATTTACACTTTACAAGAGTTTAAATTTGGCAGTTAGTTACACTTTTGTAAAGAAAAATTTTCTAAACAAAAAAAGGGATTTAGGGTTTAACATTACATATCATAGTTTTTTTTAAGAAAAGAAAAATTTAGCATTTTAAAAACATGCTATTCCTACTTACATTTTCAGTTTTTACTGGGTAATTAACTGTTTAAGACATACTATTAGATTTTTACCATACTTCTTGACCGTTTAGGGAATTGGACCCAAATAAATGCAAACTTCAGCACAATACAAAAATAGCAACAAATTTTTATTACCTATTGTTTTTTAATACTAACTATGTACAAAATGATTACTAAACTTGTTATTTGGAGTTGTTTAATACTTACAAATAAATGTGCAACAATACCTAACCGTTCTTAATTATTTTTTTGTTATTCCATTTATTTACTAAAATTTTAGTACTATGCTCGTAAATACATCGAGTCCCAGCTATTCTGCCGAAAGGTCCTAATAGATAATAAATACTATTCAGAGCACAATAATCAGCTAAGACCTCCAAGTTATACTTTAATTAAGCACTTCAGTAATATTTTTGATATCAACTTATAATAAGCATCTACGAATTTCAAATGTAAGTCCCCAGAAGATATTACCTACCTGTTTTAAAAAGCTAAATAAATTTCTGATTTAAAAAATTATAGATACTAGTACTTCCTGATTTAATTTTGTGGAACCGGGAAACAGGTAAATGAAAATACATTTCCTAACTTTCCAGTATTTTTAATACACTTTCCGTTTTTATATTTAATTTGCTTTCCACTTTCTGAATTTGATGTCTTTTCATACATTATAGTCACAAAGATATTAGGGGACAGGTTTTATGTAAGTAGATATTTTTAAGTTTAATTTATTGATCCTAATTAAACCACATAAAATTCGCATAAACACTCATCCTTATTTTTATTAAATTAAATTACAACTGCACCATCTACAACAGGCTTATCAAAGATTATTGACCCGGTTTTCGTGAGTTTATTTAACATAGTAAATACGAACGATCATATTATGTTATCAAGTTCAAATAAAATTAAAATTTTCCTGGTATACTTCCCAAATATTAATTTACTTTACCAGAGATTACAGTGTTACGACTATAAATAAAAAATTAAAATTTTGTAATAATTGATGATGAGCTCAAAATTACTGATAAAACTCACGTTTACAATTAACATTAAATGAATAAACAAATCACAGATAACTGAATGATTAATTTCCTGTAATTGTATGTACAAATCTAAAAATCAATTTTAATTTTATAGTATAAACCCTTCGAAAAAAATATACATGAAATTTGATTTTATGAGTAAGAACACATTCAGTTTTTGTTATCTTATGAGTTATTACATAATAACAGTAAAACTACAGTAATTAATTCGAACGAACACACTGTATTACAACTAAACCGTAGGTACTGATAAAATTGAAGTCAAAAGGCTCGAGTATTTCATACAAAAAAATCTTGTGAAAAAGACAGAATTGGCGATAGAACTTAAAAGTGGTTGTGCGAATGTCCGACCCTTTAATCACCTTATAATTGGAGTTTTATCCACACTTATGAGGCATGTAAAGAGACCTATTATTTACTAGTGGAATACGGTAACTTTTTCTCCAACCGTCTTAAAACTTGACATTTCTAATACCATTTATGAAAGGTAAAATTAACGTTTTTGCAACTAAGAAAAAAAGTTCACGCTACTAAGACAACAGGTCTATTTTAATCCGGCGGATTAAAAATATTTTTTTACTAGGAAAAAAAAATGACACCCCAACATTTTTTAAATCATTCGCTACTGTTGGAGAAAAAATAACATGTTTCATTAGGATTAAAAGTGGTTTTGTGCCTCGCAATTATTACATAGTTCGGCTACGCTTCGCTTCGCCTTGCAATCCAAACTAATTGCTTGTCGAACAAAACGCCACTTTTAATCCTCATAAAACAATCTACTATTATTCCACTAGTGAAATAATGAAAAAATTTAAATTTAACTTCGATTAATTCCATTTTGTAAATATGGTGATTGTGGATAAAACGTTGTATTGCATTCGTGTTTTAGTCGCATTCTATCCACTTAAGAATGTTAAACAATCGAGCTGACGCCCTCGTGTTTACTCATTCTTGCGTGGATAAAATGCTTTCTAAAACACTTATACAATAAATAACTATTAATAGTGTTGACATGTATCCAATAATTCGCAGCATATTTAACACTATACATTTTTTATATTTTAAATAAATAATTCGGGACTCATTTAAAAAGTACTAAAAGTAGGTTTTTACATTTTAAATAAAGAACTAAAATAGGTTTTTAATTGATCATTACATAAAACAAGCGTTTAGCTAATTAAGTACAGGCTTTTAATAGCTAAAATGTTTATGTGTTTTTGTTTTAGTACACAACTAAGAAAAATGTAAATAATAAATCACACTTTAAACCAAAGAATATTTTCTCAGAAAATGTTTACGTAGTGAAATTTTAAATAGACAATTTCTGCTTAATTATACGACTTTTTTTCAGTTTCCTTCTCTGGCCCTACTGCTGGTCTTGGCCTTCCCCCACACCCATTCCGTATACCTTCGAATGAGCAGCTTTGACCTAATGAAATGCTCATACGGAGAGCGAGGCTCCCTAACTGCAACCTGTGTAAACGCCACCTCCAGCTACTTCAAGAACACCCCTTACAGATTTGACCACCTGGACGAAACACTTCGCTGTGTGAACTGCTCTCTACACACCCTCGAAACCGGAAGTTTCGACATTTCCGGCAACCAAATCAAAAACCTGGACTTGACCAACAGCCTCATCGAGACCGTCAGACAGAAAGCTTTCGTTGGCTTGATTTTCCTGCAGCGTTTGATCCTTGCCAACAATGCCATTAAGTCCATCTATCCCGGAACGTTCACCGGAGTCAAGAAAATCACCTACGTTGACTTGGAAAATAACTCAATCAGTATTTTATCAGACGACGGTTTCCTGGAACTGATCAATTTAGAGGAGCTGAATTTGCGACACAACGAAATTAAAAGTATCGCAATGTCGGCCTTCAACGGCTTGGTGCATTTGCAGGAGCTGGATTTGAGCTACAATGCCATCAGTGATGTCACTGGGGTGTTCAATAACTTGACGAGCTTAAAGTTGCTGGATCTGGGCTATAATAAAATCTCCGTGTTGACGGGGAAGGAGTTTGATAATTTGACGTCTCTGTTGGAGATTCGATTCAAGTTTAATCACATAACGACAATTCCGGCATCGGAATTCTACTCGATGAGTCGATTAAGGCGTTTGGATTTATCGTTTAACGCGATTAGTGGAGTAATGGCCGGTTCTTTCAAAGGACTGGACGCTTTAGAAATCCTAGATCTTGGCAACAACGTCATCACGGAAGTGCCCCAGAAGACGCTGCAAAGTTTGCATAATCTCCAATACTTGAACTTCTCCAACAACAGGTTATCTATATTCCAGACGGGTCTATACTCGGGCTTGCCCCAACTAAGAGTATTGAATTTCTCGCACAACGTTATCGAGGATATTGAGATCACCGGAGTGTTCTCCTTGGACAGCCTGGACACGCTGGACTTCTCCTTCAATAATATCTCAAACGTTGATTACGTCCGGTTAATATCCAGACTGCCCAAAATCTCGTACCTGAATCTGGAAGATAACTTTTTGCCCTGTGGGTTGGAAAAAGAAATGGAGGATTATTTTGCTGAAGATAATTTCAAGTTTATTTTGTACAGAAATGAAGCGAATGCCGTTAAGTGTGTGCAAACGGACGCGCTACCAAAGAACAAACATACTTACCACAAAGACAGTTTGATTAGGGCTGAGATGGGTGGAAGCAGTGCAAATGCTTGGATTTTTGTACTGATTGGAATCACGCTCGTCTTAGTTTGTGTTCTTTATTATCTACAACTTCGTACTTACCAAGAAATGAGGTCTCTGTCGGTTAAGCGGACTACGTCCGAAGTCCAATTGATTTCTTCAGATCTTGAGTCGAGAGATAACGATTATTTGAAGGAGTAACGTTTGTGTACATAAAGTTTTAGGTTTACTGTGAGATTTTATGCTAAAAGCCACTACTGTACGAGTATGTTTTATACAAAAATACTAAATGTAAGTGTATTGTTAATAAAGTTTAAATTTGCGGAGTGTTTTTTATACGGGAAAAATTCTTTCCTGTTGCAAGTATTGTCACTTATTTTGTTTGCCCTAAAATTTAAAACACATACAGGGTGAGCCTACTAAGTATATTTTTATGTCCCAAAAGCTAATAATCGCACACAATTCAACGTTTGTTTACTATTAAATACTTTATATTTTTCTTTATGCTTTATAATTAAAATTAATTAATTAATAACTATTAAGTAGCTGCAAAAAATTATTATTTTTTGAGTCATTTCCGAAATCAAGCAATGCTTAAATTTTGTTTTGTGATAAAAATGCGGCATATTTGAGTACTATAGTTAATTGAAATACTCGGATATTAATAAAATCGTCTTCTGTGTTTTTTTTCCATAGGCAATAGTACTTCACCTAACATACAAATTCAATGAGTGTAAAAAACAGACCATTTTAACATTTATGTTAATATCCACACGGGGAGGAAAAGTATATTTTGAAAACTTTTTTGATAAGTAAGTAATCCTTGATAAATCATTTATTATAAGTATTTATTTATAAGTCTTATTGTAACTGTTTAAACTATGAAGTGACCTTATTAGTTTATGACTTTGTTTTGATTTTGTGAGTTAACCAGTTTCCTTTTTATACTTATTCTCAAAAAACAGACTGTTATTTCAGCTTAGCTCCCGTCTTCTGTAGCTCAGTTATTATTAAAGTTGGAGTTTTGATATTTTGTAGATGTTATTTACAGCGTGTTTACGGTCTTGGAGTCGAAACTTTACCTGGTATTAAAAGAGTGTAGAAATAGGGTAATTGCGGAAAAAAACTCAGGGAATTGTTATTTTTAAGAATGTTATTTATCTCCGAAATTTTGGTACAAGGTTTGAGGGTCACTGGAATAATTTCTTTGTTAAAATAAAATTTAATTGTTGCAACAAATAAGAATGTCGTAACCACGACAGTGAAAAACGTCACTCCATAGTTTTGACACTGTCATCATTTTATTTGGCTTTCATTTACTTTTGATCAAAATTTAAATTCGAAAGTCTTCTGTTTGATCACTTCTACCGAAATCGTTTTGAGCAAGTTTGGTTTGTGTTTTGTGATGTTTTTTACTACTAGACCACAATTATTAAAATAATGAAGTGGTTGTCATGATTAGGATTTACGGTGATGCACAAGGTAAGGGTAATTGTTGTAGTCGAAGCAGCAGTTCACAAACAAATAATGTAAATTGAATGATTTTCTGTTATAATGTGAATTGTTATTTTGCGTTTTGGGGTTCTTCTATCACACCTATTATCTCCTTTAAGTTTCAACTCCAAGACCGTAAACGCCCTGTACTCTAGGGCACATTATTTTTGATTATAGATTATACATAATAATGAATTATTTTAATGGCATGTTATTTTTTTGTGCTCATTATGAAATCTTTTTAGCTTCTTACATGTCCCTAATGTCTTATTACAACTTTAACGTAAATCCTAACACATTCTGAGTTACTTGATAAAAATTTGTTTTGTCAGGTATTTTATTGACAAATTTAATGAATAAAAGTCGAACATGGCTCCAATCCTGTTTATTTTTATTTCATTCAATGCGGAATTAAAAAAGCAACATTTTTTGTTATCACAATCCTATTGTAAATCTTAACACATTCGGAGTTATTTGCCAAAAACCCATGTTTCCCTTTTAATCTTTAAAGTCATTTGTCATTGACAATGAGTTTTTAGCAAATAACTCCGAATGTGTTAGGATTTACAATAGGGTTGTGATAACAAAAAATGTTATGGTTGTATTATAAAAACTTATTCGTTTTTTAATTCTGCATCGAATGATATAATAGTAATTTATTTAACGAGTTTGAGTGTAAATTGGGTTTTTATTTCACGAGGTGAAATAAATGAACCGATTTACACGAAAACGAGTTGGATACAACATTTTATTCTTCGAATTAGACTCAACGAGCCTTAAAATTGCTTTAAATCGGCTAAAAATAATCTGACGTTTCGTATTGACAGTTGTCAAAACTTCCTTACACAGGAAAAAAAACGTAAATTTTGACAGTGTCGAAGAATAAAAATAAATAGGGGTTGCCATTTGAAATAAGCAAAATAAAAGGCTCTAAAGATTAAAAAGTTTGGAAATAAATTGTAAACACCCTGTAGTAATTCAAATCAATCAAACTCACTTAATAAGTTTGCTAGACCTTGTTTACAACTTAATGTTTTTGGCAAATAACTCCGAAAGTGTTAGGATTTGCAATAGGGTTGTGATAAGAAAAAATGTTGCTTTTTTAATTCTGCATCGAATGATCTAAAAATAAACAGGGTTGGAGCCATCTTCGACTTTTATTCATTAAATTTGTTAATAAAATAGCAGACAAAACAAGTTTTTGACAAATAACTCCGAATGTGTTAGGATTTACGTTATTAGAGTTGTAATAAGGAAAAATGTTCGTTTTTTAATTGTGCATCAAATTATATAAAAATAAACAGGGGTTGCCCTTAAACATATGCAAAATAAAGGGCTCTAAATTAAAAAAAAATAGAAATAAATTGTAAACACCCTGTAGTAATTCAAATCAATCTAACTTACTTAATAAGTCTGTTGGACCCTATATTTAACACTTACATAGTAATAATGTCGTCACAAAAGCACTGTTTCTATTTTTTATTAATTTTTAAAACTAAAGGTGTTAAACTGATTTTTGTTGGTATTTATTTTTTTAACAGTAATCCCTGAACCGATTTGAAAAAAACTTTAGGGACATGTAAGAAGCTAAAAAGGTATCATAATGAGCAAAAAAAATAGCTTGTCATTAAAAAAATTATGACTATGACGTCATACTTTTTTAGGGACACTCTGTATAGTCAAAAATATTTTCCTGAAATGTGTTCTAAAGTATAAATACCATATATAAAATAGATATCATATTTCCAACTTTACTAATAACTGAGCTACAAAAGACGGGAGCTAAGCTAGACCATCCTGTATACTATTAAATTGTTGTTTGGATAGATAGTGAATTGTGGTAAGCCGGGGAAAGTATAAAATGTTCGTTTTTTTTATTAAAATATTTTAGGTACACGAAAAATGAACTAAAAATATCCGGTTCTAACACCTCGTTTGCCGAGAATCCTGTGCAGTGTGATATAAACTATTAAACTTTTTCCTTGATGGTAATGTCCACGTATTACCATTACTAACATGTTATGTAAGACATTTCTCGGGAACGATCCTAATTAGAGAAAATCCCATTCCAAGCGAACCAACTCCCAGCAGCTTCCATTCCCATAATCCGGCAAACTAAACGAAAATTCTGCAGTTTGTCCATCCGGATGGCATTCCTGCAACGTCCCTTATCGCAATATTTCCTTTTTCAATTACCAATCCGAATGCAGTCTCGCTTATCCAATCCTGAACGTGATTCGCAATATTGTCAGCTGGATAACTAGGAAATTGGTGCCGTGCCTGTCGGATAATAGCGTCACAACACCGTAATTAATGGCTAGTACAGTGGAACATGTCGCACGTAGAGTCATTTATCTTTGCCCATCTGGTACGCGGGCCACAGACACACGCACGTTCCGCTCTTGGATAATAACTTTATCTCTTTTATTAGAAACAAGGCGTAAGTGTCAATCAAAGGTGGGTTTGGTTTTCAAACTTACCAGGGATTGACTTTTTTATCGAGCGAAAAGTTCTAGCAATAAAAACAGCAATCACATAACTTGCGGAAAACAAAACTAAATTTATGAGGGCCCGAGTGGTAGTATTTTATTAGGGTATTGTTGAATAAAGTTTGCAGAGAAGTTGTAAACTTAGAAAACGGCTTAATTTGGAACTGGACCAAAATCATTCGGGCGAATGAAAGAAACAAATTTCGGGTTATCTTCTTTTTATTTATTATTCCCAAATTATAAGAAGATAAGAGATTGATGCAGTAATACTGTAACAGAATCATTTTAAACTCTACACACCTGTATATCTACCATCCACCTACACAACACAACTTTTCATCCTTCCAACGTAAAAAACAGATGCATTGGAAAAGAGAGCAATTTTTTCCCACCCACTCTTCAAGCCCTGAAGATGTTAACAAATTGCGCGGCATAATTCTAAACGTTTGGAGTGATTTTTTATTTCTTCTGCTTCTTGTAAACTGTCAGTTTCAAGAGACGTGCGAAACGACTGACCGCGTCTGACTTTTAAATGAATTTCCCAACTTTGGCAAACTTTTTCGATTTTACAAAATGAGTTAATTAAGTTTCCTTATCGTCTTAAAGGACGTCATTAATACAATACAATTCGCAATGACGTGCAAAATAAAGCTCCCTAGGGTAAAATCAAGCTGCGAAAAGCTCAACCGGGACCGAAGTAGGACTTGAAATTGGGACTCACCAACCTTGGCCCATTTTCACAGCGACAGAGCACCAGGTGGCGCTTGCACCTCTATTGATCCGGCGCTCCGGAGCTGCTCCAGCCCGTAATTCCTTGCGTATTTTCATTCATGGGATAAGTTGGGATAAGTCCAGCTATTAGCCAGAGCAACCAAACCGAAAATTCCGGCCGCAAAAAACAAGGAAAAGTTTGCGACAAGAATCAGCAAACACGTTTTCTTGCAGTATTGCGAATTCTGTACGTTGGTGCTAATTCTTTATTTTCCTGATAATATAATTTCCGGCAGGATTTGCAGCTTATAAAAAGAAATAATATTGAAATTGGAGAGCAGTATGTTTGTCAATTCAAGGTCCTCACTTTTACGACTGCATAACGCTGTAAAACAGAGTAATCCTTTATTACCTATTTCCATTTTGGTCCATCTCCTCATAATTTAGTAACCGTAAAGGGCGATAAAACCCCGAATCGTATTTTCACCGGAGTTAAGTAAATAAACGAGTTTTGTTTCATTTGACGTTCAGAAATGATAAGTAGATTAAGCGCAACTTTGACAAGATAAATTGATAATTTATTCCCAGATTATTGGTAAAAGTTTGTCCATAACTTTGCCCGGAACTGATTCACTAATTTGAAAATTGAGAAATCGAAAATCTTATTTGTTGAAGTATCAAAACAAGAAACGGTTTGGTATCTTATCTAGTTGTCAGCCAACTCACAAACCTCCGATAAGCCCTTATCGGCCATTGGCTCACCCTGAGCTTCCACTTTCTGCAAACAAAACTCCAATTAATCCTAAAACTGAGTCATTGGAACAACCGCAGCAATTAAGAGCGTAACCGCACCGATTCGGTGTGAATCACTCCATTACATGGATCTGCAATAATTGAATGATGTAAATGTCGGGATCGGTTGCAGGATAACACATCGATGTGACCGCACCATAATTGGGTCAGGCAAGCGTTTAATTAAAAGCACATGCATGAGCAAAGCTT
Source organism: Tribolium freemani (assembly GCA_939628115.1). Lineage (NCBI taxonomy): Eukaryota > Metazoa > Arthropoda > Insecta > Coleoptera > Tenebrionidae > Tribolium > Tribolium freemani. Next base: position 6,916,847 of record OW626785.1, on the reverse strand, counting down.
CATCCTTTTTGGATCAAGCACCAAAATGTCTTTTACGCCGGGGAGCGATTACAGTAACGACTCTCAGATTCGTGCAGAAATAACTGTTTCAATAGACTGTAATTGGCTAGTATTACCACTTGGAGTGACCCATTTTTTATATTATGGCATAATTATCGATCAACGGCCTTGATTTTAATGATGGGTGCGCGATGCAATAAAAAGAAGTGAAGAAGCGAAGTGCAGACTAATGGAAGAGGTAGTAAACAAGAAATTAGAATGTTGGATACAACAGCTTTAATTTACCAGCGACTATTAGCCACCGCTCCAAGTGGCTTTTTGAATATAGTAATTGTAAGCAAATTCCCTCACGGCAAGGCTGCAACTAGAAGAATGAAAAGCAAACTTTCCTCACTTAATATTTGTTCAAGATATATTTAGCAGAAGCACTGGATCTACAGGGTGTCCGTTTTTCGAACTCCATCATCCCCATGGTCGGTTAAATTAGGGCAAAGTTGCGCATTTATATGCTGAACAATTATCTGAAAGAAAATTTGATGTGCCATTTTTAGTTTTTGAATAATTGTAAAAAAACGGAAATTTGTAATTTTCGTTTTTATTTTTTCAAGCGAAAACCAAAAGAACTAGATGTTTTTAACTAGGACATTCTTTTTTACAAGAAATCTAAATCTGTCGTCGTATTTTCCAAGGCGTTCTTGACTCAACTTTGGTTTTTCTTATGGACGCCATATTCGATTTTTGTATTTTTGAAAAATGTTTTTATTTCTGATTACAACGATGTATCACATGATATGATTGAATCTTACATATTGATCAAAATTGAAAAAAAGTATTTTGCGAAGAGTGCTTTGGAAAAAACGGCAACAATTTTGTTTTTAAACAAACTAGATTTTGGAAGTTTAATTGAATATGGACCTGGAAGGTTCCCATTTCCGCCAAGCTTACTTCTTTAAATCTAAAGGACATGATAAGCTAGAAGTTTATTTTTTGCAAAACAAAACAAGATAAAGTTATAAAAATTCTGCTCGCATATTTAATAGAACTGTCAAAAGTTAGTTTGTTAAACAAATTTTTTTTTCCCAAGGCACTCTTTGCAAAAATGTTTGTTTCTTATATCATGTGATACATCGTTGTAATCAGGAACAAAAAGACTTTGACGTCCATAAGAAAAACCAAAGTTGAGTGTTGTAACTATGACATCAAGAGCGCTTTGGAAAAGGCGATAACAGATTTAGATTTCTTGTAAAAAAGTGCCTGAAGAATGTCTAACTTAAAAATGTCTAGTTCTCTTAGTTTTCGTTTAAAAAAGTAAAAATAAAAACTAAAAATTTTTGATTTTTCTCTAAAAATGACACATCAAATTTTCTTTCAGGTAATTTTTCAGCATAAAAACTTTGCCCTCATTTAAACGACCTCGTATCTCTTATAATAACTGAGATCCCCATGGCGGAGCTCGAAAAACGGACACCCTGTATATATCATTTTTAATCTTTAATTATATATTATAATAATAATTTTGATTACATTATTCCAAGTATTATTCGTTAAAAATAAAACATGAATTTTCAGATTTTGTATTTGGTAGTAGTAATACTCTATTTTATTTTCTTCTAATAGTAATATATTTTCTATTTTACAATTCGTGTCTCCCTTTTCTGTTGCATCTAATGTCTGCACCAGCACAAGTCAAGGTAATTTAAATTCAATTCATTTTAATTCATTCTACAAAAATTGTCCAGAGATACGAGTATTCTTATTTTGCATACGATTTTCTTTCATAATCCAAAAAATATTGTTAGCAATTTCAATTTTTGTTTTCCAGGAGACAATACAGTGAAAATTATTTATTATAATTATAATTTATTCCTGAGTCCAAACTACCAACAATTATTAAAAGAAGACTTTAGAATTTAATAAAGTAACTTAAACCTAAACAACCTAAACCGGTATAATTTACTATTTTTAATTTTATCATTGCTATTTAAATCGTTTCTGTGTACGCGCATTTACTGCTAATTTTGGCTTGAGGTTTTGGGATAAGCTTCAAGAAAGAATCCTTTGTATTCCTCCTGTCGTCTTTTTCCAAATAAAACCTTTACTTTTCGGTCACGTTTCTGACAAGGGACGAGTCTGCATTCTGAATTAATTAGCGACGAACCTCCAATTTACAATTTCTGCGAAACCTTTTCCTTTCAGTACATTTAGACTTTTTTCGCATAAATGTCGCAGAGGTCAAAGACTTTTCTTGAAATACAGTGACAGGCCAAATTAGCCACATCTGTTTCATGTAAAAAATGGTCATATTTTTCGTGCTTAATGAGAGTTAAAATTTGAACTTATCTCAAAATAAGGAAACACTTTAACTCGGCTTTTATTAATACAAGTTTGCAACTCGCGTACCTAATCTCTGCATTCGACTAAACCGAGTTTACTGCATTAAAGTAATCCCGCAACTTTGTAATATTTCCATAAACTGCAATAAATTTGGCTACTATTGCGTCATAAATTGTTCCCTTGAGTCATAAATAAAACTTAGTCGTACTAACGGGAAGTAATACATTTTTTCCTAAATTGTGTTTTTTGACAATAACAAGTTGAGGCCTTATTAAATTTGATCCAAGAGTTATAGTTTCAGCAACTCAATTTCTCGCCTTGTCACTCGACATTAGTCCCACAAGTCCGTCGATGGGCCGAAAAGCTATCTATTTTCGGCCTCGTTAGATCGACAGTGATATTTCAATATCTCGTTAAGAGTGTCTTCAGGGAAAAATTCGAATTCATCAATTAGAGCCTGACACTGTGTGTGGGCTTAATCCAAACGAGCTCCAGGCACGGGAAACAGACAGTAATTGCCATTAATATCTTATATAAAATACTTTTCACTGTACATTGTACTGGAAAAATTCTACAAATGCACCTAAATGTTACTATCAAGAAGCTTTCCAAAAATTAATTTTTTCTCTGGACAATGTGGTAAATTAAGGAAAAAAGAATTTGCAGTACATTTATTTGCCTTTAAAAAGCTTTCACAAGTTTACTGTTTAAGTAACTTTCTGCCATCAAATAGGTTTTTTTACAACAATGGTAATTCACTAACAGATCAATATACGAGTATTCTTTTCGTAAACATAAAATGTGTGTAACTACTGAAACTCATGAAATATTCTTATTATTTTATTAGAAGTAATGGTTTTATCGACTTATTCGAAAAGAGATTTAAATTGAATGACAATGAAAAAAAAAAGGACTTGAATGCTTTTTGAATTTTTTTGCAAAATAAACCATGTAAAGATTGTAAAAGATATAAAAAATGGGAGAAATCATTCGACAAATAGAATGTTGACCATTCTTGATATTGATCTTTGATTACTTTTCCGAAAAGTGGGCAAATGTTTTTATTTTGCATCCCAGTGTCGGAATCGTTTCTGATTCAACACTTTTTGTTCCATTCAATAGTTCTTCTTTCAAATCAAATTGATCACGAAAAAGATGGTAAGTATGACACAGCAAAAAAGTTCGAAGAGATCACTAATACAAATTAAATTCAAGTTTAAAGAAGTAGTAACAGTCTAGGAGCCAGAACCGAATTCCGGTTGTGGAAAAATAGGCTTCAAAAAACAGTGAGTGGTATGAATAAAACGAAGTATTTGCTAATACTCGTAGTAGAAGCAAGTACTCCAAATCTCTATAAAGTAAATACTTCTGAAAAGAAGCATTTACTTCGGACACGGAGCACTTGCTTCAGACACGAAGCATTTACTTCAAATTTGAAGTTTTTACTCTGGTTTTGGGTAGCAGATTCTACTATCCTACTATCATGGACTGACCCTGGCCACGAAGCATCCACACTTGTAAATCGTTCTGTGAAAGAACACGTAGCTTGTACATTTACCGAGCAAAATTCCTTTCCATTAAAATACTCCTCTCCTTGAATCACAGGTTTTATAATCCGAACGTAATCAACAGCACCAATTATATTCGGTATAACACAGTGTTCTTGTGCTCTTTGATCGACAGTTTCTGGAAATCGAATCCATACATATTGCTTCTCAACAATTTTTCCAATAACATCATTAATAGTCTTTGACACGGTTGACTCTGATGAACACCTATATCACTTCCAACTCCTATTTGAAAACCAGGATCTCAAAGACTTCTAAGGAAATCTTCCATTTTTTGCACAGGTCATGTCAGGTCAGGTCAGGTCTTCCTGGAGGAAAACTTTCATTTTTTGCACAGGTGATAAAGCACCAACACGCATTTCTACTTATTCATCCAAGAAGTGATCAGCCAACCATTCTACATTTTCCCTCTGAAAACTTAAAGAAATTCAAAATTATTTTCCTTTATTTCTTTAAAATTGTTATCAGTACCGAAATAATTTCCTGTATTCGCGACCATTAAATGTTCTTCTTTCTTTATAATACTTTATTGACCTCTGTTGTATCAATAATTCCGCCATATTATACAAACACTTGAGAAAAAACAAACCGCGAAGTTTGTCTGACCTTAGCTTCGGTAAAAGTGAAGTATTTGCTTCAGCTGATAGCATTTGCTTTATGTACTATAGTAATTACTTTGGTATATATAAAGAAAATACCACGGATTTGTAGTATCTCCCTGTACCGAGGCTAACTTATGGAGTAAATACTTCATAATCAAAGAATTTACTTCAAGACTGAAGTAATTACTAGTAGTATTAGCAAATACTTCGCAAATACCCAATATTTTTAATAAAATCCCAAACTTATGTCCCATTTCAGTTCGTAGTAAAATTGCAACAGCGCATTTGAATTTTTCGGAGTGAAACATAAAGCACAAATTGAGAGTTTCTATAAAAGAAAAGAATTCTGTGCTAAACTAAATCCCAGCGACACGTTTTGAGCTAAGAAAACCCACCAGAAACTCTCAATTTGTGCTCTATTTCACTCCAAAAAATTCAAATGCGCTGTTGCAAAATTTTACTATGAACTGAAGTGGGATATAGGTATAAATTAATCAAAAAGTAAGAAAAATCCTTTTTGAAAATTGTGTAACAGTACCTAATCTACAATTCTTCATATTTGTTATACACAAATACACACGTATTTGAATTAATCCTTCAGATAAATCTTTGTGTTTCTTAAAAAATGAATTAACTAAAAAAAATAGGTAGAACATCTTTTTTATGTTTGTGCTTCTCAGGGATTTTTAAATTAATTATCTTTTTAAAAACGTAGAATTTCAATTATCTAAAGTTAATAAGTAAAAAGATGTTAGACTTTATATAAGAATTATTATTGATACATTAATAAACTGTAGTAACTCCACCAAGGATCATTATTGCTGATGTTTACGAGTTAACTAAGATTTGAATATCCCCGATAAATATTAAAATTTAATTATTTTACTGTAATAAAATAAATGGCGAATAATGTTCTAAGCGTAACATTAAAGTTATTTTTAGTTACAAATTTTACTTACTTAAGTAATAATATTTATACGAAAAAAAATGACATTTTAATTCAAAAATATTCAACTTTAAAGAGACTACTTAATTTTTTTAAACTTCTCGACTACAAACTCTACAAAATGTTAAAGCACTAAAGTTCGCTGACTTCTTTTAAGCTAACCCAATTTATTTATTTTTTGTTATTTTTGGTTATGGTGTAGAGGCTGTTCCATATCTAGTGGCGAACTGACAGTGACATAAAAGACTTTTGAAATGCCCCACTTGGTTAAGATAATGAAATACATGGGCGTGCATTTTTTTTTCTCTAAAATTTATTTGTCATTTTAACATTAATAAATTTTGAGGACGAAGATACATAGAAACATTACTATGATTATTAATAATTTCTTTATAATTCTTTATCTTACGTATCTTATTATAATGTTTTAAAGACTAACAGTGGGTTTGAAAACATTTTATTACGACGCCTATAGGCAATTTTTTTCTTAATAGTAAACATATGTTTAACGTCAAAATTCAGTCATTTTTGTCAATGTCATTTCGCCACCAAGTTTGGAATAAGCTCTACTAATAAATTTTTATCCACAGCCAGTCTATTATTAGGTCATAATATTGCTACTAGGAGACGTCTAATGATATCAATAAAACCTATAGGTCTTATGAAAACACCATAAAACCCGTAACGAAGTTATTAAACTGCATCTCTCACATTTACCTTTATATTAAATGAGAAAATATAGTTGGTTTTTTCTTGATTCGATGTCGAGCACAGATTTACTCTAAACTAATGCAATATTCCGGTTTTAAAAATTAATTTGACAAACGTCACTTCAAAACGTCAAATGAAAATTTTGAAAATAATTTCAAATATTGATTTATGTAGTCCGTATTTAGACTATATTGTCTGGCTGTAGATAAAACGTTGTATTGCATACGGGTCTTACATGTGTTTTATCCGAGAACTTCGTTCTCGCGTTTAAACCTTTGCGCGGATAAAATACATTGTAAGACCCTTATACCATAAGATCGAAAATATTCTGAATTAGAGTAAGCTGTGCCCGCGGAATTTTAGCCACATTTTAGCCGTTTATTTACAGTTTAGCCACATTTTAGCCGTTTATTTACGGCCGCACTTTTGAGGTTTTGTTGTCTTAGCTGGCTTTACACAGAATAAGATGTGGCTAAAGTTACACTTCACTTTCAAGGCTTGCTCTAATTCAGTATATTTTCGACATCATGTTACAATAAATAACTATTAAAAAGAGTGTTTTTGTCAAAACAAATTAAATTATTTCAAAAACTAAGCAACAAGTTATAAAAACATTTTTATTAAAACATCCTAAAATGCAAAAAATTATAAGGTATAATAATAATAATAAAAAAATAATAATAATAATAATAATAATAACCCGTTTTTATTAGAATTGTAAATACAACCCGGGAGGCGAAGTCTAGCAGTTGCTGTTCAAACTTAATCCCCTTAACAACTAAAAACGAAATGAACAGAAAAATAAATAAATAAATAAATAAATAAATAAATAAATAAAAGAAATGAAATTTACAAAAATTGACTGTACTAAAACTAAAAAAACCTAAAGAAAAATAACAAAAAATAAAACAAGAAGAAAATAATAAAAAGTAGTAGAAATTCCGGAAAAAAGCAATGTTGATACTGATTAAAAGTCGGTTCAGGAACATTTTCAAATTTTTAGAGTGTACTTTAAAGGGGATTAATTAGTTATTTTAATTTATTAATTGTGCCGTGTTCAAAGACGGACGTTTTTTGCTTTTTACCCCTGGCGCCTTTAACTTCTTTTTCTGCACAACACCCTGGTGCAAGAAAATATAATTAATTAGTAAAAATATATTTTCTATCCCACCCTTCCGCCGTGTCTCCCTCCACAACTCTTAGCCGCCTCCAGCATCACAGCATCTCCATTCATCGTAATGCACCGATGCAGTTTTACCACGTGATCGGTGGTACCGGCGAAAGAACTCACGTGTTGAGGCCCCAGCAGCAGTACGCACAATGCAGTTGTGTCTTATACTGGTGTCTTCTGTCTTGATTACCGCGAGTGAGGCACGACATTTCTACCCTTACTCGACTCACCCTCCACCCTATCATCCGGTCGCAACCACCCCTCGACCTCACCATCAAAGAAACATCAATGATGTGACGGTGGTCGACGAAAAAACAGGCATCCGATACAACCCCTACAGCAAGCACCACCCGGGGTGAGTCGTATTAACCCCAAAATTATTTTCAAGCATGCGGGCTGTTTCAGAAATATAGGTACACTTTTACAAACTTTATTTTTTAATGAAGCACCCTTATTACGTTTTGTTACATTTCGATTCTGCTTAGTTTTGCATTTTGCTTTGGAAATACATACATACTATACAGGTTGTTTCAATATAAGCATTTTTTTTACATTTTTGGATGTGTGTGGCTTTTAATTTAAATTTTAATTAGTCGATTTCTCTTGTTTTTTTAAATAATTGGATTTGTTGACAAAAACACGAGCCAGTAATGGACCTGACCAACTCAAATTGATGTCCAGAAATAAATAGCACTTTAGGTCTTTAACCAGAAAATGTGAATCAAGAGTAACACCCCAAAACGAAAAACCCCGCCATAAATAAGTCTCTCTTGGCAAGAATTCAGCACATTCCTTGCCTCGCCTCCAGCGGCATTCCCTTGTTCCTTCCACCAATTAGAGCAATCAACGTTGCGACACTTTCACCTCCTCGAAAGAGCTTTTATTTGCATTTTACATCTGTTATCCCAAGATGCTAACGAGTTTTCCCACGAAATTCTCATTCGCTCCTCTTACAAAATCAACTTTTGCCTTAGCTGCCTGCCTTAAGCCAACCAACCGCATTTATATTACCTACCTTACTTCCCACGTGAATGCTAGTTTTCTGCAATAACAAAACGCATTTTTATCCGGCTTTGTATGTATGACTTTGACGTGAATGCGGTTCTTTATGAAGCTTTTTTGCACGTGCTAGGGGAATAAGTAATGGCATACACCCGCACATCGGGAATAATAAATATCAGGTGGCAGCAATGATATATTGTTAATTGGTGTTGTTTGTGTTGGCTGCAATTATAGGGAGATTAGTGAGGGAAAGGGTTTAGAGTCTAGAGATAACTTTTGTAACGCGAATTATTAATAACAGAAAGCTTTTACATTTCAAGCGATGAAAAAATCGAAATTTTGTTTCCTAATGTGTTTATTATTTTTGTAAATTTGTTTAACTTTAAATATTGATTCGAAGTAAATGTTTGTTCGTGGTGGGTCCCATTTAATTTACATTAATCATCATGTCGCACTTGTAGTAAGTAGTATAACTTTTCTGGTTTTCGGTCGGAATTTGAGAATTTATGCCCACCTCATTAAACAATAATTTTAATTCAAGTAAATAATGTGTCCAGGAATCGAAATAAATACTATTTTTTCTGGTTTAGTTTATGGTCACAGTTGGTAGCACTTAATCCAGAACTATAAAACTTTTACTCCAACAGTAAACATTGTCAAAATATTTACATTCTTCTAGTCGGCTATTTCTTTAATTCCATTTTAATGTATGGACTGTCGGAAAACGAGCCAATGTTAAGATATTTTGAGAAAACTGAAAAAATAAATCCATTAAGTTAAAACTTATTAACTTGCCACTTGTAAAAATCAACTTGTAATTTTTATAAAACGGGCCCCAGGGATGATACTTAAAATAGTATATTATGATACGAGTTTTATAAGACGCATTTTGTCGCACGCACGGAATTGTGGCACGACGAGCGCAGCGAGGAGTGTCATAATGGAGTAAGTGCGACAAAATGCCTTATAAACGAGATATCATACACTATTTTTTCTACTTTGCACCTTTTTTAACAAAAAAATCCAATTTCGAAATTTAGGGAATTTTGTGGCAGTTGACAGCATTTGCCATGAAATTAAATTAATAATGTGGATCGTCATTAGTTTATTCGTAAAATGTATTCTGAAAGTGTCCAAGACGTTTTGCAATGTATCTACCCCTCAACGAATACGGGCTTTTGTGGCAAATACGCGGAATTTGAAAATTGGCCTAAGGAGAATGGAATCTCAAATTACTTACTTGCACTGGCTATTGAGGTCAGTAAGTACACTACTCGAAAGGTGTTTGAAGGGACTACGTATCTGGGATGGTAGAAAAGCCTCTAAAGGTCCGAATTTGATTAATTTGATTAAATTATCACTTGAAACAGGTGCCGATTGACACTGACAGTTCTCTCAGATAATTGTCAAAAAACTAGATTGCCATTATTTTCCAACTAAATTACCCTGGTTTTTGGTGTAATTATTATAGCACTCCGTTGGATATTACGAAACCCAAATGGCGTATCGTAATGACCTCAGTACGAAACAAAAGTAGAAAAATAATATTTGTGTTGCCAAAGTATTTTGAAAAAAACAAAAAAATAGAGCTTCTAAGAACTGTTTTTTACAGTCAAAGGTCCTTTTAATAAGCTTTGTTTTCTGCAAGAATAAAAAAATCGCTACACGGGATGAGTTTGCTAAAAGCATTACCTATTTCCTGTAGGTATCTCAAAATAAACTAATTACACAGAACTTTTTCGTTTGCTATATTGTGTAAGTGCTATATTTTTTCTCTATGAAATAATATGAAATATGAAACTTTTATTAATTCATTGATCAATTAATTGCTATTAAGCCGCTAACAGACTTACCTTGTATTCTGTTTTAAAATAATTTTGACCAAATAAAATATTTCATTAAGATCCTAAATTAAATGATTCTCGGTTCAGTATTTTTTTTAAGTCGAACGTTCGGTCTTTACTTAATGAATAAGTGTGTCAATGAAAACGATTAATAAATAATTGATAGCTAGTTACTATACTTTTCCACGAATATAGATTCGAAGAAAATTTGAATTACCATTAGTTTTGACCGCATTTATGAATCCATTATTGATTAATTAATAAGGGTTATACATAATTTGTAGATACTCAATATCAATATCATCTTAGGACATGATTTTTTCCAAGTTTTGTGGCTCCCCAAAAAATAAATACTTTCAGTTCCGTAATCTTGATAGCGCTCCAATTAATGCTTTTATCCACCATCACATTATAATTGGAGTTTTATCCACACTTATGAAGCATATAAAGAGACCTATTATCCACTAGTGGAATAAAGTAACTTTATTCTTCGACACTGACAAAATTTACGATTTTTCTCCTGTGTAAGGACGTTTTGACAACTGTCAATACGAAACGTCAGATTATTTTTAGCAGATTTAAATCAATTTTAAGCCTTGTTAAGTCTAATTCGAAGAATAAAATTTTGTATCCAACTCGTTTTCGTGTAAATCGGTTCATTTATTTCATCTCGTGTATGTTTAAACGTTTAAAAACCCACTTGTAAAATAAAAACCCGATTTACACTCAAACTCGTTAAATAAATAGCTATTATTCCACTACTATTATCCACTAGTGGAATAAAGTAACTTTATTCCATTAGTGAAATAATGAAAAGAAATATAAAATTTAACTTCGATTAATTCCATTTTGTTAATGTGGTGATTATTGTGGATAAAATGATGTATTGCATTCTTGCGTGGATAAAATGCTTTCTAAAACACTTAGTATACAATAAATAACTACGGACTGTTTATAAAAGAGTGTAGGATCTCGGGTGGTTCTGGAATTTGAATTTGCTGCATTTAATCGTTTTATTTCTATGAATTTTCTGAAAAGTACCAATGTTTATCTACCCAGGCAACCAGCAAGACTAATTGTTTCATATACTAACATTGTTCTTTTTTTCTTGAATGAAACGGCAAACTTTTAATACCTACTACGATCCTACATTCATTTCTAGACAGATTGTATAATATTATGTATATGTATTTTAAATTGGAATCTTCTGTAAGTATACAATAAGCAATAAAATGAAATAGTTATCCAAATGAACCAAACATACGATATTATACAGGGTGCTCAAAAACTGGCGCACCAACTCAGTGGTACGTTGTTGAGAAGCATGTGTAGATTACAGGAAAATTCTTTAAAAAAAAAACTTATTTTGTTAACTTCTTCAGGTTTCATTATTTTTTAATTTTTTTATGTTTCACACTAAGTAAGTTTTTTTAATTTAAAAAAATTAAAATTCATCAAAAAAATTACAATTTGTAGATGTGCCAACACTGGGAATTATTTCCTGGGAAATCGATTCAAATTAATTTACTTTTATTGTTGATCAAATTCTATTGCGATCACGACTGTTAGACAATGTTGCCACATATCATTTATTTAAAATTTGTTATTTATCAATCATTTTTATACAAAGAATTTTTTTACTATTTTTTCCTTTATATGTAAGCAATTCTCTACCACACACCAATTAGTTGGTGCACCATTTTTTGAGCGTCCCTGTATTAGGTATACGAGAAATTCTCAAATTCTATGCATGTTCTGAGCCGATTACTACGATTAAATAAAAATGAAACTATTTGACATGAATAAAAGTACGAAGCTTTCCGTATTTTACGAATGAAAATCGTGCAAAAATCCTTTATAGTTTATTTATCACCTATTTTCGGTTAAGTAGGTACGTGCGTTTTTACCACCCAGGTCTTTGACTTTACTTTTTTTTGAAGCCAGAACTTGGCACTTTAAAAGTATAAAAAAATTAATTATTATGCAAATACTTCAAATATAAGAGAAATGTATAAATTCTATTCCCAAGAAAATACAGTAGGTTTTTTATGCTCCGGTATGTTGACTTTCCTTATCTACCCTTAACACTGTACTAGCAGCTTTTTAAGATAAGGGAGAATGTGAATACTGAGAATAAAACAATTTGATATTTATATTCGAATTCTTTTCCAGTGGCGTGCCTGTGGGTTAACCAGCACCCAAGCTCACGATGTAAGCAATCACTGTCACTTTTACACGGCGTCCCTTGCACGACAATCGCGCATAATTGCATTATTCAATATGTCCATAAACAGACTGTTGTTTATTTTTCCGCTACCACATCTTGCTCATCTCCTCTTCTCTGTCTATTTTACAACCACTATAATTTTTTTATCGCTTGCATTTAAGACCAGTTTCATCAAGCTTAAGAAGCTTTTATTCCAATCATAAAATCCGGTTACGAGCACCATGGTCACATTTCGTTAGCGCTTATTTGGCGGATGAACAACGACACCTGTACATTTTTATGATGTCTTCGTACGTAATCGACCAACTTCATTACAATACCGAAGTTACGACAGTAAAAGTTGGGTTTTTTACTACTTGTTGGGATCAGATGGCCGATGAAAATGCTAAGTTATTTGTTTGGGAACGCAAAAAAATGTAGCGATGGAAATTAATCATAATGATTGGCGCATCAGTCTGTTGCATATAATAAATCAAAGCAAAATTGAGTTAGTTTATGCTGCGATGTTTGACATGCGATTAATCAATTTTTGGCAAACGGAAAAAATCCACGCATGATTTGACTCTAACTAAATGTGAGAATATTATTGAATTAGCTGATGCCTAATTTTTCACTTTTCACCGAGCTTTTCACAATTTTTTTTAACCATTTCCTTACATTTCTTATTAAACGCACTCTACATAGTACAGTGGTAAAATTTTTAATTCTTGTAGTCCTGTATTACTTTCATAACGATTATTTTGATATTTTTATATGAAGTTGTGAAGAAAATTGATTTAATCCGTTGTATAAAATTGCGATTACATTTCCACTGAACTCATATCTGTGCACTTTCAGGTTATTTCAGTGGCACTGTTTATTATTCACTCTTAATATTTAAAACAAACACGTCGATATTTGCAGTTTGTGTTCGTAACGGCCCTAAGAAAACTTGTATTTGAAGAAACACAGGATGTTTCAAAACCGTTCATACGTTTGTATCCACTTAAGAAGCTTTGTTTCTGTTATTTTTAGAAGCGTTTATTTTTTAAGAATTGAAAAAATTCCGAAAACACGTTTCCATCTGCTCGAATCGGATTTCCTATGAATTTTTAATTTGTCGATGATTATTTGATTCGCACTCTCGTCCAGACCCGATATAAAATCCGGCTTTATTGGCCGATTTTATCTTTATGGTTTAAATGCCTCCTTATATTACCTTCAATTATCGTTTAACTACACTTTAATTAATTTGAATCGAGGGTTTTATGGTTTGGCTGATTCGCATTAACTCCTCTAGACGCAAAAATGCGTGTCGCTACACTTATTCCAGGCAACAAAACCAATATTGGCATGTTTTGTTTTGACCACCGTTTTTGCGGCCTTCACCCGTTCAGAATATCGGTCCAGTTGATTATGCTAATTCAATGTTACAAGTTAAATGGCGCGATTGCTTTAATTTAACTCGTGTAAAAGGCAATAAAATTGTTGGACGCAATATTGCGAAGACGATCATTTTGTTCTTGGGTTTTATAGCGTTGCAGTAAAAATAACGAAAGTTCAGACCGGATTTCCAGCACTTAAAATATATTGAATCCGGCGGAGTGCCCAAGCAAATTTGTCTTCTTGCAACTGAAAGTCCAATAATCACAATGAATATTTAATTCAGCTCTTAGCTCGGCTTAGTTATCTACGAGATCGCACTTCTCATGAAATATAACTGCATCCAAAGGGCAATATTGTTTGCTATTTGTTCCACATTGCCCATAATATCTCGTGAAACATGTAGGAGATAGTGCATGTACCTATACGCTTGACTTGGTTCTTGCACCTATCTCTAGGAAAGTGCCTACAATTTATTCAACAGTGTAAAGGAGATATCTTTATTGTTAATGCCACAAGAGGGAAATTATCCCATGCTTAAACGCTCATTATCTTATAAGTGTCAAAGTTTCGGCTCACTGGTGCACCTAAAATACCTCAGAGTTAACACCTCATCTAAATATTTCATTCTGTTGAGTTGATATCAAGTTCATTTATTGATAGTTTTAATTGTTATTACAATATTCGTTTATTAGCTATTTCTAACTTTCCGAGGTTATTTCTAATTACAAAAGTAAGTAAGTAAAAGACAACTTTTAACCATTAGCAGAATGTTTAGTTCACTAATTGATTTTCTTCAATTTTTTTTAAACAAACTATTGTTCAGTAATGGCCAAATATTAATTAAATAAATAATAATTAGGACTTGTATTAACGGTGTGTAACATGTGGGCTTATTGAACAGCTGACTTCAAAGCTCTTCCTTGGTTTGATGTTTCAATCTAATTATTCGCTGATAAAGCATTGTTTCTGTATTCTTTATTTTTTGAGGTTTTTTTAACATTTTCTGCAGTACCATCTTTATTCAAGTCAAAGAAGTAGGACATTTTTGTTGAATGGAAAAATTCTTACAGTAAAAAATCTTACAGTATTACAGTACACTTTACGCAAAGTAACTTATATTTCCTCATAGGTTTGAATATTTTATACCTAAATTCAAGATTCAACAGATGCTGACAATTCTTTAAATCTTTTAAAATGCTAAAATGATATTTTTGCGTCCCTGTTATTATCTTTGCTCCGATACATCGTTGTAATTTTCGTAATTAGAGTTACTCATACAACATAAAAAATAAAAAAAATAAGAGTTAAGGTGATCTTTTGCAGTTAGTGCTCATATTTTGGTATAAAATTCTTATTTTATTTTCGATTTTTAAGCTTGTAAAAGTGTCACACAAAATAAAAGAGAAAATGCGCTGAGAGCTGAAACAGTTGTTACGCTGAACCGCAGATAAAAGTCGCAAATGTCAAGTTTTCGGCAACTTCAAGTCCCCAGGAGGAAGCATTTCAGACACCGGAAATATTAACCAAACAATTTTTCACCAATTTATTTTTGCTTGCATTCCATTGTTTGCAATGACCTCCCGGCCTGGGAATTCTCCATTTTCTCCGTCCATTAAAATTTTTCTCGCATAATTCCTGACCACCGCAACATTACGCAGGAATGCGATTTATTTTCGTACGCAAGGACAAGAATAACGCGAGATGTGGTCACGTACTTTGCTAGTTACTGCTAGACGACATGTCTGGTAATAACGATCGAATCAACAAACCTTTACATCTCTGGTGGAAGGCCAAAAAGACAACGTTTCAGGATCGTTCGGAATAACTAATTTTTCCGTATGGATGAAAACTCTGCGAAATTTAATAACGGAGAAGCGTTAAAGCAAACTTATCTGACAGTTGCTTTGTTGATTGAAATTTATGGCACGAGGATTTAAATTGTAAATTCTGCTGCACTTGTCAGTTCAAAGGAGGTGTAACCAGGAATTATCGCGGATTATATGCACAGTAATTACGTGAGATGCTAAATGCACTTCCGGCGGTTGGTTCCGAAAAAGACAACCAAATAGCTTAAGATGAGTGCAAGTTTTTCGTTATCTAGAAAGCTTCTAAGAATAAAATTAAGGAACGGAGAAACTTCAAGAAAGCTAATGAGATTTAAAGATAACCGGGAAATACTTATGTAACTACTAAAGACATGCATAAAAGAATGAATGGTGCAAACGAATAATAAATCACTTTCTCGAAGTTGGCAATAGTATAATTAATGCCTAGAATTGCTCTTGCGTTTTCATTACACTTTCATAAAAAATAACACTCTGTATTATTTGTACAATGTGTTCAGAAATGGTTGTTCATCAAGTCGATAATAATAATAATAATAATAATAATAATAATAATAATAATAATAATAATAATAATAATGATAATAAAGGGCTTTATTGAGAAAGAAAAAAAAATGTAAACAATAAAAACAGAAAAAGAGGCGAAGTCTAGCTAATAGCTATTCAACTTAACCTAAATTGAAAATTAATAAAAATTATATAAAAAAAATAAAATAAAATAAAATATAAACAATAATTTAACAGCAAAAATAAATCTAAAAATTACTTAAGAACTAAAAGAAACACTATAAGAGAAAGAACCATAAGAAGAAAAGCCGTTGTGCCAGTCTCTTTAAAATGGAAGATGAAAGGCAAAAATATAAAAACAGTTTTTTAGCATTTATTACCAACAGTCAGCTATTCGTTGTGCAAAGTTAATTATAAAAAAGCAAATTCTTAATTTTATTTCTGAAGGTGAACACTGAATATCCAGAATTAAAGACTTCGATATATTTATTGTATGTTCTAATTACATTATACGTGAATGACCTTTGATTATGGAATTCAAATTCAGTGTGCCGCTTCGTCCAAATGATTATTGTAGTTTTAGTATTGTCATCTCTGTCAAATCATTGAATTTTGCTTTTTACTCATATTTTTGCATTTTTCGGCAAAGTTGTTTCAAATGTAGGGTTTGTCTTGATTTGTGTTTTATATTTTCGTGTTTTTGTTGTTGTGTTTTCTTTCGTTTTTAAATTCGAAGCCTTTTTACATTGTTTTGAAGGAACTGTCACTTTGACGGCATTCACAATTTGAATTAAGCGGCACATTACGCTCAAATTTCATAGGTGACTTGATGAACGACCATTTTTGAACAAATTGTATAAAGGCTGTGTTTTACGTTTTTGAGACCTAGAATGCGGGTTTAAGAATTTGGAACCAATTTTAATTTTTATTAGATAGATTTTTAGGCAATAGCATGCATTTGAAATTTTTAAAATATATTTTCTAGTCTGTATTTAAGAATTTACACAAGGTGCTCAAAAACATATCATTTATTTAAAATTCGTTATTTATCAATAACTTTTTTACACGGAATTTTTTTACTATTTTTACCTCTTAATGTAAGCTTTTCTTTACCACATACCATTGAATTGGTGCGCCAGTTTTTGAGCACCCAGTATTAGCATTTTACTGTTTAAGAAAAGAACAAAACTGTGTGGTTTCTACTAATTTTTTTATGCAGAATCTGTTCATTTCTGTTGGATTTCTAATAATTGTAATGTAAAGTAAAGAAGTCAGGTCCAGTCTTTTACATATTTTGAAAAAAATGATAATAACCGTTGTCATAAAAATCCTTTATGAAAATTTGGGGACGAAAACACAGAAACAGGGGCAAATTCTGTACCGATAAACAATTTTTATAAATGTGGAGACAAAAAGTTTGAAAAAAAAAAGATGACTCTTGAAAATATAAAATAATCATGAAAAAGACAAAAAGCAACAAAATGAAATTTTGAATTTGACGAAGGTGTTGACAAAAAATTAATACTAATGCTGAATTTTTGAACTTTGAGCTCATTCAAATAAATTAGATACAGAAAACCAGAAAAAGCAGAAAAACTCAGAAAAACCCTGGTTGGGAAACACTGATCTAAAGGAGTATTTTGGTATGATTTAGATATTTTTCTTTTACAACGTGATAAAACTGGATAATAAAACTGTGCAACCTACATTCAAACGTGGAACTAGTGAAGTAGGCAATAAAGAAGGAACATATGAAAAATTATGCTACACGTATGTATTTAAGAAAATAAAATGTTTCTCCCATCTTTTAAGGAAAACCCGGGCGACATGCATATTACAGCTAATAAAATTCCGGCGAGGTTTTATATGTTTTATCAAGTCCGTTCCTGTGCTCAATTGTGCAAACGCTAAATTACGACTGTTATAATCGTTGCTACATTCGCCCTGAATAATTTACAGCCACCGATATCGAATTTATAGACATTCTACCCTTTCAGCTTGATATTTCCATTAAAATTCCAAACGACTGCGAAATTACCCAGAACATTCTATTTTAAAATTTAATTAAATCCCGTATTAAAATCCTGAAGCGTGGGTTTCGACAAATCTCGACGTTACATCTCTGATACATAAATAAATGTCAAGAAACAGCGGCCGTATGTCCGTTTTTTAAATTCCGCAACACCGCACCTTAGTGCCCGTTTCAGATAAAATCTTTTCTAAAACGAAAAACTTTCGGGAACAATCCCTGATTGAATTAGGTCTTGTTTTTTTCGGTGAAAATTATTGCAAGGAAGCGAGCGCCTTAACGATAAATTCTTCTCGTGTAATTACCAATAAATTATAATGATGGATAGTTTGTGACGAGTCATGTTTGTGACAGTAGGAAACGTTCCGTATTCTCTCAGCACATAAATCGTTTTGTCACCTTTTGAACTGCACTTCTTATCCGATATTAGCAATCATTGTTTATTGTTTAAGAATTTTTTGCCACACGTAAACAATTAAATTGACAATAAAGAGTTCAACAACTCGATTAACAATTTACGATTTTTATTTGGGTGACAATACGCGTAAACAATGTCAAGGACTCGTCTCTCAAATGCGGAAAAATGGAGAGATCCATTAATTTTAGAAAAATGATTCGAAACTCTGGTATTGTTTTGTGAATTTTTACCATCTGATTAAAATACAATTTGTAAGAATGTAAGAATCAGGTCCAAGCTCCGGTTATTTTATTATTACAGTCATACTTCGATAACTCCAACTGCCTATTCGAGTTATCAAAAAATAAATGAAAAAAAAAAAGAAACTTCATAACATAAACATAATCAACAGATTACGTTTTAGTAATCAATATTCGAAAAACAAACCAATTGACTTTACATAGCACGCTGTAGAAAAGTATTTTTATTGTTTCTTATGGCATTCTAAGGCAAACGATGCTTAAATGTTGTTTTGTACAATACCCACAAAAAATTGTCAATAGTCTTATTCAAGTAAAAGTGGGAGGAAAAGTTTAACTTAGAAAGTCAAATTTCGGTCGAGGGTTCAAGATATCAAGAAACTCGACTTATAGAAGTTCAACTGTAGATATTTACTTTGGTCGTTTGATTTTCAATTTGAAATTATTAGGTTTTGTCTAATGTATAAATACCATGAGATCGGAATTGTTCTGAATTAGAGCAAGCTGTGCCACATTTTAGACCTCTCTCTTATTCTATGGTTATCTTGCCTTATGCTGGTTTTACACTAAAGTTACACTTCACTTTCAAGGCTTGCTCTAAGTGAGTACATTTTCGATCTCATGGTATATTTTAATAATCAAAATCAAAATCTGTATGATAATGCTTTGTATAGTGGAATTAAAAAAGTTAAAAACTGGGCTCAATAAAAAAATGTGAACTTAGTTCACAATGAAATGATTGATTAAAATCAGGTAAAAAACATAGATGATACAGCGACAAAGGCTTTGTATCAGTCATTTAACAAACATTTCGAGTTCTAGAAACAATGAACAAGAAATACAGGATGTAGAGCTTAAATGGGCTTAAAAGATATGAATTAAAGTTTGCAGTTAATAAAATAAAAACCATAACTTTTCATAACTTCTTGTTAAGTTGAATTACAGCATCCTGTGCAGCTAAATCAATTTGCTGCAAAGAGGAAAATGTATTTCATTGCAGAGCCCAACTTAAAGAAAGTGCTGAAAGCTATTTGCAGCTTACTCGGCCATTTTGATAGGAGAATAAATCACATCCCGAATTTTATAGCATTTTCGCTGTTGTTTGCACACTAGTGGTCGCTGAGCCGTTCGATTTCTGTATATCTTTATTTATTACCACCGCAAGGTGTTCAAACAAATCCGCCGAGCTTTCACCGGGCTTTTTTCACACACACGCAATGCTAACTCGTAAAGAAATCCGCTTAGGAAAAAACGGCAAAATTATTCGTTCTTAGTCGATAATTAAAAGCAAACACACGGTGTTGTTTGTTCCAATGCCTGTCATTTGCAAATAAACTTATTGCAACAGTAAATTGTGGCAAAATTTCAAGTCTGTGCAATTTCTTAGGCCGCCATATGTTCGTAACGTCTAACTTGGGAGTTATAGAGACATTTATGAGGTATTTCACACCGTTAAGTGCACATTATCGAATCTAAAGCGCGTGCCTACACATTATCAGTAAAAGCACAGTCAAAGGCGGATGAGTGATGACTGCAGCTTTGACCATTGTCGGAGCGTCCGACTGCTAATGAAACAACATTAGCACATTAGTCACAACTTCCGTCTGTGAGAAAACTGCTTTGCTTAGGCAAGGTGGTTGAATCTGAGCAATGTTCCAATTGTGACGTCTGGCTGTGTTTACAATTGGCAAACTGTGTAATGTGGGTGCCAAGGTTCGATAACCAGTGTCAAGATCACAAGAGTATAAATAGTAGCTGTCAAGGATCTAGTTGAAATTAACCAATTTCTATAAGTGAAGTTCAGAGGGGTTAATGGCAAATGATTAAACTGGAAGTGGAGATTGAAAAATTGACTCAATTAAACTGGCCGTTTTATTTTTATATTTTTGAACCACTACCTAAATAATTTATTTAATGTTACCACTTTAATTATTCGTTTCGACAGTGGTCGTGTTTATCGGTGGACCCCTTCGAATTCGCTCGTGATAAATTTCACGAGTTGTAAAAATGTCTCGCTGAATAAGACAGTCATAAAACGATTTTTATGAGACGTTTTAATCGTTCTTGCATATTAAAAATGTGCAAAAGGTTGAACGAGGCTCGTTGAAATTGATTAATTTATTGGTGGTAAAATTCATGCAGAGATTAGTTTAGAATCCAATAACCTTTGAAGAGAAATTCGATTCCCATCACTATTATACACGAGAGATGCAATTTTACGATAAACCCCTCGGATTAAAAAGACGGACAAATTTGCTCTAAATATTGAAACGGCTTTGAGGGACGAAAAAATATACAAACG
This sequence comes from Tribolium freemani, assembly GCA_939628115.1. Classification (NCBI taxonomy): domain Eukaryota; kingdom Metazoa; phylum Arthropoda; class Insecta; order Coleoptera; family Tenebrionidae; genus Tribolium; species Tribolium freemani. The sequence continues at coordinate 6,895,738 of OW626785.1, read as the reverse complement.
TTTCTTTCTGATTTATTTACGATTCCTGAAATTATTTTAGTCTTGCAACGCCAAATGGCAAGACATATTTCGGACCGGCGACACAGCGATTTATCATTGTCTATCTCCGTAATTTAGTTTGCATGTAAATGTCGCCCGTATTTATGTTAATTTTTCAAAAATTTTAAAGTGAAAACAATTTCGTTTCAACTTTTTGTGGAAATAATCTACTTATCTTTAATTTTATTTTTGGGTCAACTGTTTGTTTTGGTTCAATCAACAATAAATAAGACAAATACGAATTGTTTGAATTATTAAATTGAATTCTTATTAATGTGCATTGTGCAAACCAGAGTTGGGCATATAATGTTTACTTAATGATTACTTTCAATGGTCGAGGTTTATTTCCATTTTTCACTTTTCCAATACGCGAAACGTTATCCGGAGCCACAACAAGTATTATGTCAATAATTTCAATTATATCATTAGCAACGTTAGCATCATTTTCACCTGTCTTTTCAGAATTACATTGAAATTAGAATTATTTTTATTAGCTGTGATAAGTTACAAGAAAACTTGAAAAGTAATCGATTATTTTACAGATTATTTTGGAAAATCGTTCCCTAAGGATAGGGGATTAAATGGGGTGGTAAAGTTCGAATTAAAATTCGTCATTTTTGAAGTTATATTCATAAAAATTGTTATTTGGGCTTTTGGTAAAAAATAAAGAAACACATGTTTCATGCTTTTTGGAAATTGCACCCCCAGGGGTTAACATTTTTATAATGGTCTGTATTTTTTTTAAGTAATATTCATGAAAATTGGTATTTGGGTTTTTGGTTAAAGATGAAAAACGCATGTTATAGGATTTTTGGAAATTCCACCTCAAGCGTTTTTCATCTTTAACCGAAAGCCCGAATAACAATTTGCATGATAGTATAACTTTAAAAATGGTATTAGCTGTTTCAAAACTATAAAAACGCCAACGTCGCATTTTACCGAATAATTTTTTTAAATGAGACTGATAAAATTGTAAAATAGTTATTAATGCTTAGATCTCTCATTGACAGTATAAATTACATTAGCTATTATTTTTTTAATAATAATAATAATTTATTTGTGGCAGTAAAATAGTTACAATATAATTCGTTACAACAAGAAAAAAAAAGATAACAAAATTAAAATTTCCTACAAGTTGTTCCTACCACAAATTGGAACAAAAAGCAGCAAAGCTGATCAAGGTTTTGGCCCAGACAATAAATGAGAAATAATAAAAAATATAAATAAATAATGTGACTGAAGAAAAATAAGAAAAAAATAATTAAAAAAAATATCTAATTCTATTTAACAAAATTATAGAGAGGAAAAATAAGAAAAACGGAAAAATCATTTTGTGAAAAACATTTTGTATTTGTGTTTAAAATTGCTGATTTTAGAATGTTTTAATGTCAGAGGAACTTCATTGTAGAATAAGTAGATAATATAAACAAAACCCCGGCGAAATACTGATGTTCTATATGATGGTAAAGATATGAGACCCTTGTGTCCTAGGTTTAAATTATGAATATGGGTACGATATCTCAATTTACGATATAAATAGGGGGGACATTGATTAATAATTAAAGAGTGACACAAGCAAACAAAGTGAAACTTACGTCTCAAACACATAGTCATCCACTTAGTGTCTTTAAGTTTATATGAGAGTAGCAGTTGCCCACGGCTTCGCACGCATGTCCACAACCACTTTGAAACACAGAAAAACAATGCAAAACTTAGTATAACACAAAGTAGAAACACAAAATTTTATTGTGAACTTTAAAACCGTGACCCAATGCGAACCCGAGTAAATTTTGCTTGTTCTCAACTCATTCCCTGTTTAACCCTCTTGTGGATGTAATTTTCAAAAATCCTGAAACAAATTTTCTTTATTTTTAACCGGAAGTCAAAATGCCAATTTTCTTGGATATGACTTCAAAAATGCAGGAGTTTTGCGTTGAACTCTTTTGGGGGTGGAATTTCTAAAAATCCTGAAATATACGCCTCTTCCTTTTTAACAGAATGTCTAAGATATGAATTGATAACTTTAACAATAAAGAATTTTTTATATGTATAACTTCAACAATGAAGGATTTTTTGTTTAACCCCCTTGGAGTGGAGTTTTCAACACACCTGAAACACGCGTTCTTTATATTTAGACGAATGCCCAAATACCAATTCTCTTGGTTATAACTTCGAAAATGACATATTTTTATATTCAACCCTCTTGGGGGTGGAACTTTCAAAATCCAGAAATACGTCTTTTTTCATTTTTAACCGAAAGATCATTTTTCATTAATATAGCTTCAAAAATGACGATTTTTTATGTTTAACCCTCTTTGGGGGTGGAATTTCTAAAAATAATGAAATACCTGTTTCTTTATTTTTCACCGAATGCCCTCTTAGGGGTTGATTTTTCGAAAATCCGGAAACACGTGTTTCTTTATTTTTAACCAAAAGCCCAAATACTAATTTACAAAGATGTAAGTTCAATGTAACTTTAAAAATGACAGATTTTCTAAACTCTAATTCTAAATTCAACTCTCCATTTAACCCATTTAGGGATTGATTTTCTAAAAATCCTGAAACACATCTTTCTTTATTTATAACCGAAAGCCCAAATACTAATTTTCAAAGATATAACTTAAAAAATGACGAATTTTTATTCAAATTTTAACACCCTATTTAACCCTCTTAGGGGGTGATTTTCCAAAAATCCTTTCTTAGTACACCCCTACGTTACAAAAGCTGTCTACTGTAAAAATTTCAAGTTTCTATCCTTAGCCGTCTAGGCTGTGCGTTGATGCGTTGGTCAGTCAGGCCAAGCAATTTTATATACAGGAACATTTTTTTAACTCTGAACATAGCCCTATGTTCAATCTGAAAAAAAAACAGATCAAAGCATTGATCTAATTTACGTTACCAACGATACGTAAAGATAATTATTTGATGTCGAGTTATTTGAACCAATTTGAAGTAATTTCGAATATTTGTTAAAGTAATTTATCATTCCTTACATGTTACTATTACCTGATGATTAATAAATTTCATAAAAATTAATCTTTCTTTACTTAAATAATCTTGGATGATTTAATTGACAAATTGAAATTTTTGACAGTGCGTAGAATAATTAGTTGCATAGCAATACTCGCAATGCTTTGATCTGTTTTTTTTTTCAGATTGAACATAGGGATATGTTCAGAGTTAAAAAAATGTCCTTGTATATAGATGGGTAGATGCTTTCTGATACCATAAATATAACGTAGACAAGATATTTGTACTCTTTGAATACGTTCTTGTGTTAATTTGTCCAGGCATGGTCCATATACTATATCGAGATAATTGAAATGGCTTAGAACTAGGGATTCAGTTAATGTAATCTTAATATTGTTAGGTAAAATATGTCTATGAGGACATAGCTTTTTAAGATTTATACATATACGCTTTTTGAGTACATTTCTCTATGTGATTGTTAAATCGTAAATCAGTATCTAATAAAAGGCCCAAATTTTTTGCTTCTTTTGTGCAATTTAATTTACAATTCCCTACCCGAACATCAATTAAATTTGAAACATAATCTTTATTTTTATCAAAAATCATAACTTTAGATTTAGCAGAATTAAAATATTAACAATGTTTGTTTCAGTTTTCAACGAGTCGCAATAAATCTTCATTAATAATTTATTGATATGAAAATCTGTAAAGCTGTAGTAAACTTGTGTGTCATCTGCATATAGGTGAACTCTACAGTTTTTCAAGCACGTTGAAAAATTGCTGGTATATATAGTGAAAAGTAACGGTCCCAAAATCGAACCTTGGGGTACGCCACAAGATATACTTTCCAAATTTGAATTATCTATATTGGTTTTTACATATTGCGAAAGATAATTGTTTAGAAGTTTGATAGTTTTGAAGTGCATGAATATTTTATAACAGCTAATTTTGAGAGAAAATGCAACGTTGGCCTTTTTATAGTTTTGAAACAGCTAATAGATATTCATATTTAAAAAAAAAGTAATTACAATAAAATTACAATGGAATTGAGACAAAGTAATCAGATTACATTGTAATTACATAAATCTGTAATTAGTTAACTTATTAATCGATTACATTGGGTATGAATGAACATTAGTCTAGTAATCTGTTACACAGTACTGGAATCAACTAGAATTACAAAGTAAGTAAAAAAGGGCAAAAAGGGATATTCATAGCCTCATAGGGGATATTTTAATTTGACACTAACTGGTCAGTTTTTACACAAACTGTCATGACTTGACAGTCATGTCCATCGGTCCATTTTCCATAATTAATTTAATTATGTCGTCAGGTGCTGCATAAATTGATTCAAAATTCAGCCGTAAATTTCCAGTTAACCCTCTTGTTTTGGTCCCTCATCTAAATTATTATGTCCAGGTATGTAAATTTTTATTGAGACTGTGGCAGTAATTTACTCAATTACAAACACATTTTTTAAACACAAAATGGGATAGCTGACGGGTTTATTATCTCTGATAAGGACTGATGTGTCTGGAAGGCTACATGGTCAAAATCTTTTTCATTGAGACATTATCCTATTAAAATCCTTCTTTTTGCGTAATTGTCTCTAATAGTTGCTTTATGGGGTTCAACACCTTATAATGGCAGAGTTGGGCCAATTTAGCAAATTAACGAAATTGTCTGTTAAAAACAATAGCCTAATTTCCGTTTTTTTCTTCATTAGTTCGTAGACGAACCCTTCATTTTAATTGCACGTCTTGCCTTATCTCTGCCAATCTTCGGGCCAGCAAATAGGTTAGCAAACGACTTAGCCAAAGCAAAGAACCAACTCATTATCATATTCAAATGATGGATGATATGGCACTTGACTTTAAATTTCCAAGACGTCTCACCTAAATTATTACCTGGAACTAAACCGTCTTCCCCAGAGGCTGAATATTTTAACAAAGGAATTCGGACGTTCTTTCTCCTTTCTTTATTCATCCAATTGACGTTTATGAGACAATATAAGCGTTTGACAGTAATTCCGATTAATTAAGCGCAACTCGGGAGCTGTATTTTTTGTATACACGTGGGTTGGACCACCTGTACACCTGTCAGGTGAACTGGATGAGTTTTCGGTTCGTGATACTCTTTAAATTACGGGGGGTTCCCACACACATTGTTCGCGAACAAAAGCTCGTTACTGCCAAACCAGACGTTGTAATTAAACGTAATACCAAAATAACTTTATCAACGTTTTACCTTATGGCAGACACACAACGATTAATTGAAACTAAAAAAAAAAGAAGAAATCTTTGAACTTACGAGTATTTCGGTCGTTGACAAAAACAACAACTGTCCGATTTAATTATTATTATCCGCACGGGCTTATTGAAGATTAGCTGCCATTTATTATTTCAATATTTACATTTATTTTGATAAGCAGGTAGCGGCTCATTAATTAGTGTTTCTTGTCATTTAGTTGAAGTGATTCACCGGTCACGGACTACATTCTCAAAGTTAAAAATAGACAACAATTTGTACTCCCGTTTCATAAATAAACTCAGGCTTGTGTTGCAATTAACTCGAAATGTCAGAAGAATGAAGTTGTGCATTATATGTAAAGTCGCCTGTCATCGTTCCATCCGAGATGTCTTCATTAATTTAATTAGATGCTTATTCTTCAACGATTCATCGTTTTGTTTCCTGCATTCAATGCACAATCAAAGGCAACGTCATCGTAGGTTTTTTGCTTAATAATAATGAAAATGAATTCTTTGTGTTTTCATTCGTAATATTTTTCGTCCCTACAAGTAATAATTATTAATTTAATAATTAAAAAACGTTTCACACTGACACTGTTGATGGTTTTTTCTTATTCAATATAAAATCACAGGCAAGCATAACCGAAAATGGTTTTTCGAGTGTTTTAACAAATTTTCCGGTCAGAAACTTAATTATTTCCCAAAATTTCTTCAAAAATAAAACGAAAAACTACACAATTTCGTCGAAAAAAGTTTTGAAACAATTTATAAACAAGCAATAAAATTTTTCAAAAACCCAAAGCAAAATTTCACCTATTAGCTGTTTCAAAACTATGTAAACGCCAACGTTGCATTTTCTCACAAAATTAGTTGTTGTTGTTGTAATGTAATTTATAGTTTCAATGAAAGATCTAATCATTAATAACTATTTTACATTTTCATTAACCTTATTTAAAAAAATAATTGGGTAAAATGCGACGTTGGCCTTTACATAGTTTTGAAACAGCTAATAGTTTGATAAAAAAAAATCATTAAATTCGCCGTTTTTGGAATTTTGAAACACATTTTTGAGATATCAACAAAGCTATTTACAAAAATTTTCCTAAAATTTGTTATTTTAATCAGTTTCATCAAGAAATTCAAGAATTTTAAAGCTAAAATTTTAGTTTTTCTCCTAGATTTCTGTAGAAGGAACCAAAAATCACCAATTTAAATCTATAGGCATGTTGTTTTTGTCTTTTTTTGACCACATTTCTCAGCCAGAAATGCAATTTTTCATAAAATTTTGTTAAAAACAGACAGAAAATTCACCCCATTATACTAAAATGGGTATTATTTTAGCCTTCTTTGAGTCTTATTGAAGTAAAAACTAAGTTTTTAAAAAAAAATTCAAAACTTTGACGAAAACTAATGTTATTTTGTATTTTTTATATTGAGATTTATTTGCAAAAACCTGTCAAACACATCTAAAAATCACAAATTAAATGGAAATTAATGTTAGTTTATATGAATTTAGCTCGTTATTTTTGAAAGAAATTTTGTCAAAATAAGCCGAAAAACCATAACATTTGGTTGAATTAACAAATAAAAATTTTAGTTTAAAGAAGTCGCTAAACAAACCAAAAAATCGCCAAATTAAGTCGAAAATTACATAATTTTTGCGTTTTTTGAGTGCTTAACTCGTTTTTCAGCCCGAAGCTGAACTAAACCGTAAAATCAACAAAAACTGTCCGCAATAAATAAAATTGTAATTTTCTCTCGAAAAATTTTGCTATAACAAGCTGAAAATCACCAAATTTGGTCAAAATTGCTGTTAATTTTATCTAATTTCAGACATTTTAGTTCGCTTTTGCTTTGCACCTGAAACTCATTTCATTTGTTTCCGTTTTCGTCGAAAATAAGTTGAAAAACGACCAAATTTAGTCGAAAAAAGAATTAAGTACCTACGGCCGGCTCCTTTAATGTTTCAAGCCTTCAAACACGTTTTTAAGTTCATTACCTAACTAAACCGAGCAAAAATATTTTTCAATTTTGCATCTTAGTAGATAGGTTTTTGATAGAGAAACGTAATTATTTTCCAAAAATTGTCAAGAATAAGCCAAAAATTCATCAAAGAAATTAAATAATTCTCGTCTTTCATAAGTTCGAAATGGTTTTCTAAACAAAATGAAATAAGAACTCGTGTTTTGCTGTGTTTATTTGTATGTTTGTTATACGTCGACTTACTTTGCACAACCGAATAATTAATTAAATTCGCCAACAAACTAACAAAATTATTTTTCCTTAAAGTGTCTTCAAACGAGTTTGAAAATTGTTTTATTTGATTAAAGGAATGAATAAAATATAACCTGATATTAGATATTTTTAATTGTCAAACCTTGTAGGTAGTACAGTCATATTTTAAACGTTAAACGTATAATTATTACTGTTCTATCGTTTTAATAATGAAACGCTACATAAATATCACAAAAAATTAGACAATCTTCCCGCTTTACCTGATGGTGTCAGGGAGAGATAAATTTTAATAAAGAAATCTCACGGTTACAAGTTGACTTTTGCCATCGCAAACATCAAACAAGTCCCCTCAAGAGCTGTAGAATTTGATCATGTGGTTTATTTCATCCGACACTTAACACATCTTTCCTTATTTCCAGGAGACATGTTTGCGCAAATCAAAGAAACGTCAGTTACCCCATTCGAACAAAACGCGTCTTTGCCAAACCCACCTACAAGAAATACATGGTACGCTGTGGCACCCAATGGTGTGAAGGTGTTAGGTAGGATTTTTCAAACACTAGATAGAATAATTCAAGGCGGCAATCCAAACTGCGCTTGTCGTTTTCAGGTTAGTGTATGAAAAATACCATAGGGAAGTTGTCACAGACGCCAACCACACTCTAGTGGACTACACCTGCTGCCCAGGATGGACCCAGGTCAATTACAAGAGTCACGGCTGTAATAAACGTAAGTGATCGATGTCACGGCCAATTTCCTTCGCAAGGACGAAAGATTCGCTTTAAATTTATCGATCGGTTGCGAGCGTTTAAAAAAATAAAAAGAACGAATGTTTGTGAAGACGAATGGGATTTTTTTATTCGGACCGCCAGCTATTAGGCATCACTTGGAGGTGCTTGAGAAGCGACAATTTAACAGGGTTTGAGAAGAGAATGATCGGTGAATCTTCAAATTGAAACGGGGAAACAAAATAATAAATAAACTTTGAGGAATGCTCTGCAATTATACATTTGTACCTAAGTATTATCTATACAATTGTTTTTAAGCTAGGTATTTAAAAAAAATCGCTAAAAGTATGTAGATGAAATTTAGATAATATCAATCATCAGCTTTCAACCAGAGACAGAGACACAAGAACTTTTTTCCCAATGCAAAATTATCTAATTTTTGTATATTTTGAACACGTTTTTCACTCAGAAATAATTTCAATCCTTACAACAATAGTGCCTACACCATTTTTATGCAAACAGAAGGCTTTCACAATTTTATTTATATTTTTTTAAGACGAATGTGTACTGAACAAGAAAATTTGTTTCACAATTATCATACAAAAAGTAGAATCTTAGGTACTACAGTAGTTCACAAAAAACTGAATGTTTGATAGCAAATAAGTTTTTAATTTTTTTTTATTTGTAGTTAATTTTCAGAACTATTCTGAATTTTTAGAGAACTTGTGCCAGAGTTTAATTTTACGTACTAGTAAATAATCCAAACTAAAAGAAAACTTTTTTTTGCGATATAACCATGCCTTTTGAAATTTTAAAGAACTAATTTGTATACAGGGTGTCCGTTTTTTGAGCTCCACCATGGGGAGCTCAGTTATTATAAGAGATACGAGGTCGGTTAAATTATGGCAAAGTAGCGCATTTTTATGCTGAATAATTACCTGAAAGAATATTTGATGTGTCATTTTTACTTTTTGAATTATTGAGAAAAGTCAAAAATTAGTAATTTTCGTTTTTATTTTTTTAATCGAAAAATAAGAGAACTAGACGTTTTTAACTAAGATATTCTTCAGGCACTTTTTTACAAGAAATCTAAATCTGTCATCGCCTTTTCCAAGGCGTTCTTGATGTCATAGTTACAACACTCAACTTTGGTTTTTCCTATGAACGCCATATTCGATTTTTGTATTTTTGAAAAGTGTTTTTATTTCTGATTACAACGATGTATCACATGATATGATCCAATCTTATATACTGATCGAAATGTAAAAAAAACATTTTTGCGAAGAGTGCTTTGGAAAAACGGCAACAATTTTGTTTTTAAACAAACTAAATTTTGGAAGTTTAATTGAATTTGGATCTGGAAGGATCATATTTCCGCCAATCTTACTTATTTAAAAACTAAACGACATGAGTCAAAAGTTAGTTTGTTAAACAAAATTTTTGGCGTTTTTTTCCAAAGCACTCTTTGCAAAAACGCTATTTTCTTAATTTTATCAGCATGTAAGTTTCGATCATATCATGTGATACATCGTTGTAATCAGGAACAAAAAGACTTTTCAAAAATACAAGTATTAAATATGGCGTCCATAAGAAAAACCAAAGTTAAGTGTTGTAACTATGACATCAAGAACGTCTTGGAAAAGGCGATGACAGATTTAGATTTCTTGTAAAAAATGCCTGAAGAATGTCTTATCTAAAAACGTCTAGTTCTCTTAGTTTTCGCTTAAAAAATAAAAACGAAAATTAAAAATTTTTGATTTTACTCAATAATTCAAAAACTAAAAATGACAACAAATTTTCTTTCAGGTAATTGTTCAGCATAAAAATGCGCAACTTTGCACTAATTTAACTGACCTCGTATCTCTTATAATAACTGAGATCCCCATGGTGGAGCTCGAAAAACGGACACCCTGTGTTATGTAAAGGGGGTTTCAACATCAATTTCTTAATTATATTTTTACTTATGTTTAATGATTTTATTTCAATTTATCGCTGGAAAAAGTATACCTATTCGTCTTTAACTTGGCCTTCTTTTACAAAGTAAATTGTAATTTCAATCTCAAAGAGACAATAACAGTAATTTATTCTCAATTCTTAATAAAACATTCGCGGTAGACTTTTAATAAAACATTTTAAAGTGTGATTGCTGTCGTATTTCTGAAAATCTACTTTGAGTGCATTAATTGAGTGGAAACTAAAGGATTTTTATATAAAATTGCCGATTACAAAAGGAGTAAAATAGTTAACAAGGTTTTCAAGCAATAAACATACTATACATAGGCCTTTGTGTGAATTTTAATATAATTTTGTCCCCAAAATAGACTCATCTTTTTCGTTGGTAAACCCGGCCTATGTTTAACCCGTTTATTAGCAATTAGCTACTTTAGCTCTTGCAAAATTCTAAAAATACTTATTTATTGCAACCACGCACACTTAAGCTTTATAGATCTAGTCTATTTCATTATCCATCAAATAACAAAGGCCTGGACAAAGCTCCAAGTATCATCAACCTCGCTGACTGTAATTTATGCAACGTTGTGCATCCCTCTTTGATAAAAACTTAACCCTCAGGTAATCCGAGCTAAAGTTCCAATTTAAAATTCAACACCTCCTCGTAAGACTTTGTCTTTTTCTGCATTTAAGCCTCAGGATAAATCGTCCACGTCTGCATACACCGTGATTTATAAACACGAATCCTTGCTCTGATGTGACTGTAATATATACGATCAACCCGAGATTTACATCGGAATAATCTTTATGGACGTATTAATGTTGAGTTTTGACAAGGTGTAATTTCAACGCGTTTTAGTGTCGTTGTGGTCGTATAAACAATTTCGAAACTTGTTATTATTATACTCAAACACGGCGGGTCTTCCTCTAATTATTTTATGTATTAGCAATGATACAATATTGCTCAAGGTAATTAAACCGCTGAATCGAGATTAAACAAATTCGACACTATTTTTGGAGCATCCGCACGTGCAGAAATGTAATTTAGTAGCTGTCCATTAAACGTGGCGGATTATTGATTGTCGAAATAAAATTTTCGTGAAAAGGGGCCAACGAGGTTTTAATTTGCCGTAAATTATGGGTGATTTTAACGCTTCAATTAACGGATTTTTAATCTCTCGGTGCGATCGCTGTTTATTTTTTTATCGACAACCCCTCATCAAAAAAGGGGAAACAATGACACTGTGTTGGGTTCGAATAGATTTTTCGATTTTTTATTTCCACTAATTATACTTTTTTTTTAAATTAGTTGTATTATTATTACCACTCGGTACATTGATTAATTTCATGAAGTATATACAATGTGTTCAAAAATAGTTGTTCATCAAGTCACCTATGAAATTTGAACGTAACGTGCCGCTTAATTTAAATTGTGAATGCCGTCAAAGTGACAGATCCGCCAAAATAATGCAAAAAGGCTTCGAATCCAAAAGGAATCCAACAAAAATCACGAAAATATAAAATACAAATCAAGACAAACCTTACACTTGAAACAACTTGCCGAAAAATGCAAAAAAGTGAGTAAAATGGTAGTTCAAAAATTTGACAGAGAAACTACGATAGTCATGTGGACGAGGCGGCACATTGAATTTGAATTCCATAGTCAACTTGATGAACAACCATTTTTGAACACATTGTACATGAATATACAGGGTGGTCTAGCCCAAGTCTCGTCTTCTGTAGCTCAGTTATTTTTAAAGTTGGAGTCTTGATATTTTGTATATGTTATTTATCCTCTAGGACACATTTCAGGAAATTATTTTTGACTATACAGAGTGTCCCAAAAAAGTATGACGTCATAATAATAAAAAAATTTAATGACAAGCTATTATTTTTTTGTGTTCATTAGAATACGTTTTTAGCTTCTTACACGTTCCTGAAGTTTTTTTCAAATCGTTTTGGGGATTACTGTTAGTTTTAAAAATTATAAAAAAATAGAAACTGCGCTTTTCTAATGACATTATTACTAGATGCGTGTTGAACAAGGACCAACAGACTTATTAAGTAAGTTTGATTAATTTGAATTACTACAGGGTGTTTACAATTTATTTCCAAAGTTTTTAAAATTTAGAGCTTTTTATTTTGCTTATTTTAAATGGCAACCCCTATTTATTTTTATATCACTCGATGCAGAATTAAAAAACAAACAACTTTCTATAATACGACTGTAACGCAAATCCTAACACATTCGGAGTTATTTGCTAAAAACTTATTCTGTCAATGACAAATGACTTTAATGATTAAAAGTCAAACATGGTTAATGTTTTTGGCAAATAACTCAAAAAGTGTTAGGATTTGTAATAGGGTTGTGATAAGAAAAAATGTTGCTTTTTTAATTCTGCATCGAATGATCTAAAAATAAACAGGATTGGAGCCATCTTCGACTTTTATTCACTAAATTTGTTAATAAAATAGCAGACAAAATAAGTTTTTGGCAAACAACTCCGAATGTATTATAGGATTTACGTTATTATGGTTGTAATAAGGAAAAATGTTCGTTTTTTAATTGTGCATCGAATAACATAAAAATAAACAGGGGTTGCCATTAAAAATATGCAAAATAAAAGGCTCTAAATTTAAAAAAAAATAGAAATAAATTGTAAACACCCTGTAGTAATTCAAATCAATCAAACTTACTTAATAAGTTTGTTGGACCTTCTTTAACACTTACATAGTAATAATGTCGTCACGAAAGCACTGTTTCTGTTTTTTATTAATTTTTAAAACTAAAGGTGTTAAACTTATTTTTGTTGGTTTTTATTTTTTTTTAACAGTAAGCCCTGAACCGATTTGAAAAAAACTTTAGGGACATGTAAGAAGATAAAAAGATATCATAATGAGCACAAAAAAATTATAGCATACCATTAAAAAAAATTATTATTATGATGTCTTACCTTTTTGAGACAATATATTATCAAAAATAATTTCCTGAAATGTGTCCTAAAGTATAAATAGCATCTACAAAATACCAAAGTTCCAACTTTAATAATAACTGAGCTACAGAAGACGGGAGTTGGGCTTTAAGTTGATCTATTGAATAATAAAAACGGCATCGCAATATTTTCAATATCAAAAAAGTTATAGACCCATTACGCACCCTTGGGTCACGCTGTATATACAGGTTGCTCAAAAAATGGCCCACCAACTCAGTGGTACGTCGTTGAGAAGAATGTGTAAAAAAATCTTGAAAAAATTCCTTGTCATATTTTAAAAAATCTGGAGCTACAAACTTATTTTGTTAACTTCTTCAGTTTTCATTATTTTTTAATGTTTTTATGTTTCACACTAAGTATTCGTTCCTTAACACAATGATGAATAATTATTTTTAAATTTACCATCAGACTAACAGTTTTTTTTAATTAAAAAAAAATCAAATTCATCAAAAAAATCACAATTTGTAGACGTGCCAACACTGGGAATTATTTCCTAGGAAACCGTTTCAAAAATAATTTATTTTTATTGTTGATCGAATTCTGTTGCGATCAAGACTGTTAGGCAATGTTTTCACATATCATTTATTTAAAATTTGTTATTTATCACTAACTTCAATACAAAGAATTTTTTTACTATTTTTACCTTTATATGTAAGCAATTCTCTACTACACACCATTGAGTTGATGCGCCGGTTTTTGAGCACCCGGTATAAATATAAATTTGTTTTTTTGAGAAGGGGTTAGGAGTTTTTCTTCCTTTTTAAGATTTGAATTCTACTCAAAGTAGCTGTGTAGCCGGAGGTTTCCTCAATAAAAAAAAACTTTGTAGGCAAATTCATCTTTAAAAACTTTACTAAAATGTCAATTATTGTCTATAAGCTAAGTTAATTTTAATCAAAATTTCTCAGATCTCTACTATAAAACCATTACCTAATAATGCTAATGCCCACAAATAATTATACTAAGATGTTTGAGCAGTTTGTGTGCTGATATACCCACACGTACTTTAAGAATAATCTACTTGTGAATAAACTATTTTTTTAGAAAAAGCTGTTTTACGCAGAGTGAAATAAGGTGAAAATGTAAATGAAAATATCTACTTATGTAAATTGTTGTTTTTCTATTTTAGAAGGAGACAAAAACTTATTGTTTTTCATAAACAGAACTGAAAAAATGTGAAATGAATTGTATTAATTTTTACTCATTTAATATTGTTAAAAAAAAAACGCCAAAAGCCACAAATAATTCAAAATTTCGTACCAGCGCTGAAGTATAAATTTTAGCCGACACGAAATGCGGAACGTTATTGATTTTATAAAACATAAACACAAAGATGAAGTCCGCAACGTTATAATATAAAAACCGACGTTGCTCATAAGCTGATGCTGTGCCAACAAAATCCATAACAACGTTACCACCCTTTTCCGGTGAAAAACTTCTCAGTACAATACCTAGTTGTGGATGATTTTTTATTATTTATTTACCTCATTATATCGTCCTGCTTGTCGGCTTGAAACACAATTACAACGCATCAGGGACAGGTTCTTTTTCTCAAGCCACTTTTATATCCTATTACGGAAGTTCTGCAACATGTCCAGTACCTACAAGAGGGATTCTTTTTCACCCATCTATATATGGATCTAGACTTGAACTCTCCACTAATGAAGCTTGAACCATTAGTTTTGCATTCTTCCGTCTGGACTTGCAGAGATTGGAGCTTATCTTTTATACAATGTTTTAAATTATTTTTTGGAGCCCGAACGTCGGCTTTGTTTGTCCACATTGCGCGATTAAATATTTGTATAAAATAAAAGCGGCTTTGTGCTTATTTATTTCAACTTAACGAGGGGTTTCTATATGTAATTTTTATTCGAAATTCGATTAAATAAAGTGGAAAATTGTATCGCTGTATAGATTTTGTGTTTATTTTATTTTTATTGCAGCTGTGTGCTCTCAGCCCTGTATCAACGGAGGCAAATGTGTAAGACCCAACGTCTGCATGTGTCCCCCGGGATACGACGGCACGTATTGTGAAACTAAAACCACCGTGTACACCCCCGGTACGTATCACACAAAGAACAGCAATTTTTAGATGGAAGCTGATCGATTTGTTTAGATGGGAGTTGTCCCAATGGTCAAACTGTCTGTCTTTGTCAAACTTTGGGCCCGTCCTATTGTCCCCAGCATTGGTTTTGTCCTAATTTGTGTCCTGCTCACATGTGCATCCCCTGTCCACAACCCCAAACTACTTGTCCTTCCAAACATAATGGGTTGCAAGACGATGACAGACGTAAGACATTCGATCTCATCCTCAAAGTCGTTTTTAACTTTAACTACATAATTTTGTGCTCTATTTCAGCTATGTGTCCTGTGTGTCTAAATGGGGGAACCTGTCGGCCTCCGGTTTGTGTTTGTCCTCCGGGATTTACCGGACCTCAATGTGAAAATGCCCAGATTCAAAGTAAGTACATTCACTACTAATAGTTCAGTTAAATGTTGTTGAAAAAATGTTGGCCTAAAAAAATTTTTGTTTCAAAAAGACGTTTTAGCGAGAAATTACAAAAAACGAAAATTGGTCAAATTTTGCGTGCTAGAAAAAATGCAAAGTTTTGAGGGCTAAAAATGGTAAATAATTAAAAAATTATTAATATCATTTATCAATTAATATCATTCCTTTAACTGTCCCAACTCCCTGTTAATAATATCAAAACAGTCAAAAGAACATTTTTATCCCCTATATTTATTTAAAAAGCCTAAAAGTGACTACGAAACTTTCAAAATCAGCAAAACTACCCGAAAACATGGAACTATTTTGGTCTAAAATAATACGGGAAATCGATTGGTATCCACGAAAATTGACAAATTCTCAATAGTTTTTTAGTTATGATTTTTTTAAAATTTTACCGATTTTTGCTTTTACTTGAAATTTTCTCGAAAACTATTAGTCGAAAAACAATGATCTTGTGTTAGAAAGATAGACATTTGAAAGAGCTTTCCAGCAATAATAAAGTTCATTGGGTTATCTCTAATAGTTCCGAAGTTATTGCTCGATAAATGTTCCGGGTACCAAAAATCGACAAAAATCTTGATGAAAACTGGAAAAATCAAACATTAAAAAAATGTCAGCAATTGACTGTTCTTGCGCTTTTAACAACTCGAGAGGGTTGTAAAGTCATATAAAAGTTCATAAAACTTTGTTAGAATGAGTTTTTATAAAACTAATTTTTTGAATTTTGGCAAAAATTTTTAAAATTTTAAATTTTGTGAAATGCTGATATATTACGTAGAATGAGTCGTAGAATTCAATGGAACAAACCGTTTTGCTCTAACTCTTATAGTTTCCGAGAATGGCAGAAGAATGTTGCAGTTTTCACTTTTTTCAATTTATTTTTCAAATACGGCAAAAATTTGACAAAAAGTGGAACTATTTTGGTCTAACCCTATGTAAAATGATCTGGGGAATCGATCGGCGTCGAGAAAATCTCCAAAATCCCAATAGTTTTTTAGTTATTAATTTTTTTTATTTACCCTAATTTTGTTTGCTTTTATTTGCAATTAGTCGAAGAACAATAATCTTGTGTAAGAAAGATAGACAATTCAAAGAGCTTTCCAAAGGTTTTAACTTGATTGAGTTATCTCTAATAGTTCCGCAGTTATTGCTCGATAAATGTTCCGGGTACCGGAAATAGACCAAAATCTCGACAAAAATTGGAAAAATTAAAATTTAAAAAATCGAACCTATTGACTTTTTTTCAACTTTTAACAACTCCAGAGGGTTGTAAGGGCATAGAAAAGCTCATAAAACTTTGCTATGATAAGTTTTAATAAAATTACTTTTAATTTTAATTTTATTCGGTAAAATTTTTGGCAAATTTTTTTATAATTTTAAATTTTGTGAAATGCTGATATATTATGTAGAATGAGCGGTGGAATTCAATATAGCAAACCGTTTAAATCTTATAGTGTCCGAGAAAACCGCAACAAATTGCAAAAAAATGTTGCAATTTTCACTTTTTTCAAATTTTAAGCGATTACGGCAAAACTAAAAGAGCTAGGACAAAACGGTTTATTCCATCGTAAAGAGCACATTAAAATCTATCAGGTGGGAGGAGTTTTAAAGATTTTTTTTTTCCAAAATTTTCATTTTTTCAATTTTTTTATTTTCTCAATTACGGCAAAACTATTCGAAAGAGTGCACCTACTTTGATTCTAACCTAAGATGTAAAATGATCCAGGGAACCGATTGGCGTAGAGAAAATCGCCAAATTCCTAATAGTTTTGTAGTTATGATTTTTTTTTATTTTTACCTATTTTTTCTTTAATTGCAATTTTCTCAAAAACTATTAGTCGGAGAACTAATCTTTTTTGAAAAAGATAGATAATTAAAAGAGCTTTCCAACGATAATAAAGCTCATTGAGTTATCTCTAATAGTTCCGGAGTTATTTGCCCGATAAATGCTCCAGGTACCGAAAATTGACCAAAATCGAGATAATAATAATAATAATAATAATAATAATAATAGTTTATTAACCAACAGACAGAAGTCCAAATGTGGTTACAAAATGAAACTAGATACTATAAAATAATAAAATAATTATTAATAATAAAATAATAATGAAAAAAGAAAAAATAATAATAATAGTTGAACATAAAACGCAATACATGTTTACTTCTAATTACCAAAATGATCCCTACATAATACTTTAAATTTATTCATATTGACTCCAAAAACATCTATCTCACTAGCCGAAGACACAATCGAATTATATAAATTACACATATTGTTCACGGGAGAATTTTGATAATGCCTAGTTTTGGGCAACTCACAATAAAATGTAACATTACATCTCCCTTCCATCCTAGGTATATAAAAGTTTAATAAAGATAGTAATTCTGAGCTGTCTATAATATTGTTAATAAGTTTATATAGAAATAAAATTACATTAAGTTTTCTTCTCACCTCTAGCTCAACTTGGTTAAATTTGTCTAGTAAAATCTTATGTGAGAACCCTTGTTCTGGATAGATGCCAAATTTAATATAATGAACATATTTATAAAACTTTCTTTGAACATATTCTAAAGCATTAATTTGATTATAATAAAACGGACACCACACGACACAACAATATTCCAAACGAGATCTTACAAACGTGGCGTATAATATTTCTAAACACTTAATATTTTTGGAACCTTTGGTATTTCTTATAATAAATCCTAACATCTTACTCGCTTGAGCACAAATCATTTCTATGTGAGGAACAGAAGAGAGCGAGGTGTCCATAGTGACACCGAAATCACGAATTTTGTCACATCTATCCAAAATTTTGTTCTCAATTTTATATTCAAACGTAATGTTAGTAACTTTACGAGAGAACGACATAACATGACATTTGTCAATATTCAATTGTAATTTATTTTTAATACACCACTCAGTTACTGCAGTTATGTCTTTCTGGAGTAAATCACAGTCTTCGATCGAACTTATAACTTTTACTAATTTAAGATCATCTGCATATAATAGAGGTTTGGCATCATTTAAACAGTCTGGTAAATCGTTTATGTATAAAAGGAACATAAGTGGGCCCAAGTTTGATCCTTGGATTACACCCGACGTTGCTTGATAACTAATATAACGAACATTTTTATATTCCACATACTGCTTCCTATCATACATCAACGATTCAAACAACTGTAACAAGTCACTACTCAAACCAAACTTATCTAATTTATTTAAAATGATTTTATGATCTACTTTATCAAAAGCTTTCGTTAAGTCTAAATAGAACCTGTTTACGTTCTCTAACTGATAACTATAATTCATCACTATAAGTCTTTTTTGGTGCTAATTCTAAGCAAAATTGTCTTTCACATGTCTTTAATATGTTTTTGTTTGTCTTAGCGGATTGCAGTCTGCCGTGCAAGAACGGCGGCACTTGCAAGACCAAGTCCGTGTGCATCTGTCCACCAGGCTTCAGTGGTAAACTCTGTGACAAAGACGTAGATGAGTGCAAACAGAAGCCCTGCGACCAAATATGTTACAACACACATGGGAGCTACCGCTGTGAATGCAAAGAGTCCTTCGTATTGCTAAGAGACGGTCAGACTTGTCGTAAAGAGAGTGAGTATTTACATATTTCATGATATGGAAATGCGAATCCAAGAGTTTAACTGTATGTCTCGTTTCAGACGACGACGACACAGCGCTCGAGGCCAAAGATTTGGATGCACAGCAAAGATTGGATAAGATGGATAAACGGCTGCAGATGCTCGAAAAGGTAATCAGAATATTTCAGTGCAATTTTAATACCATCAAACCAATTATTTGGCCGAAACGAAAATTAATTAACTTCATGCCGATTTCAGATGGTGAAAGAAAAGAGCAAAAACGAAGTTACGAAGCAGGATCTTAAAAGTATTTATGGAAACATTGATAGGATATCTAGTGATATTGGTAGTATAGCGTGCAAGCTGCGGCGATTGGTACACGATAAATTCTTCTTAAATTCCCCTGATGTACAACAGCAAAAATTAATTTTAGGAAGGCTATAAATGCTTTAATCAAGATAGTACGCCACCAAAAAGTTGCATCAATCTTGTAGAAAACACAATTTCATGTAACACCAAACGTTCTCCTTCTCCAACCGACGAAGAAAGCTGTGATTGTGAAAAACCACAAGAACATCCCACAGGGTGTAAGTGTATGTCGTCGTCAATGTAAAAATCTGAACTTAAATTTATATGTAAAAACACAAATAAAGACTCAATTGTATTTTTAAGAAACTGTAGCATTTGTATCAATCAATGTTTGCCCTTTTTCCCTCTCTTCCCCTTCCTGGATTTACTCCTGGCAGTTTTCCTCGGGTGTAGCCATACAGGGTATGCGCCATGTTGATCCCTTAAAGTCCTAGGATTAAAAACACGCTTTTTTGAGTCGGTCTCCATTTGTTCCTCATTTTCTGCACTCTTTTTCACAGATTTGGGTTCGACAACGTTCACCACTTCCGAAATTTCTGTCATATTTACATCCTTGTTATCAGACTGACTGTCATCGATTCCTAAAGTCTTTTTCAAACGCTCCAGTTCCTTTTTGCTATAACGTTCCCGTTTGATCGCACGGCACTTCCGCCTCCATTTGCTTCGAATGCTCTTAGCCATTTCCTAAAACAACAATGTCAGTGCGGAAAAATTATTTTTCTTGGCTTTTACAAGAAGAAAACACGAGATGTATCACTTTAGGTTAAGTTTAAAAAAGAAACATGTCAGTTTTAGGAACTTTGGTTTTAACACTAGAAATTTAATTTATTACTTAACTCATGACATGATTAGTTTATTAAATTATTATCTATTGGGAAATATTGGTTTATGTTTAGTATATTTGTACTGTTAGCTAAATGTTTCCTAAGGTGTGCACATGGGCAATAAATTTATTTAAAAAAATTGGGTTTGTTGGGTTGTCGAGTTAGTTCGCTTGCTTCTCGTCAGGTAGCGCTTTCGGTAAAAACGAGGGGTAGACATAGAGTGGCGTAAATTGGATAAGCACACACCTGGGCGGAGCCTAATTGCGCACAAATGTTAGAGGGGACAGGGAGCAGTGGCGTAACAAAATGTGTTAGTGGATTGTTTAAGAGACAATTGCTGGTAAATAATAAATTTCACTATCAAAATTGCAGTTCACTTGCAACAGCTTCAAATGAGTTTGCAAAGGATGTCTTTTCCTTTCGTTCTTTGTGAAATCTTACAATAATAAGGCACATCTACACGCCACTGCTTTAAAAACTCCCCTGCATTTTACAATGGACTCGTCCGAGACGCGTTTTGGTCATCTATTAGCTGTTTCAAAACTATAAAAACGCCAACGTCACATTTTCTCTCAAAATTAGCTGTTCTAAATTATTCATGCACTTAAAAAAAATAATAGCTAATGTAATTTATACTTTCAATGAGAGATCTAATCATTAATAACTATTGTACAATTTTATCAACCTTATTTAAAAAAATATAGTTTTGAAACAGCTAATACACGCCCAGGTGTGTGCTTCTGTCATTTGACAGACTCTATCAGAGAGATTTGCTCTCTCTTGTTCTATGCTTCTCCCTCTTTTACTATTCCGTTGACAGCAGAGAACAGTGACCGTTATTTCCCGTGTTTAAAAATTGTTATAAAAATGGATCGCCGGCTAACAAAAGTTTGTGATGGTTTCGGTAAGCTCATTAAACTCGGTAGTATCGTTTAAATACTTCGTAAATTGTAGCAAAAGATGAAAACGGCAAGATTGTCCCAATACCCTTGCAGTTATCTCAAATATCGAACGGTCCAAGTTCGTTAACAAAAAAGAGCGCGGATAAAAGAAGCACGATAAAGAGGAAATTTATACCAATTGAGCCAATGCCATTTTGTGCGGCTGATTTTGAAAAATCTCCGAAAAAACGTAAAGTGGAAAGACCCGTCTGCAAGCAACTGTTTAAAGCACCCAAAGAAAAGCCAGGAAAGAAGTTTTCTTATAGCAGTCGTCAGTCCCTTATTACTAAGAAAAAAACGATGCAACGTGTGCCAAAGGTAAAAATTTTAAATCCATTTTTCACTTTCAAAATTGAGACATTACCAATGAGGAGTTTCCAATTTTTCAAAATGTTATTATTTATTATCAGCATAATATTAGTTGTTTCAAAACTATAAAAACGCCAACGTCGCATTTTACGGAATTATTTTTTTAAATAAGGTTGATAAAATTGTAAAATAGTTATTAATAATTAGATCTCTCATTGAAACTATAAATTACATTAGCTATTAATTTTTTAAAGTGCATGAATAATTTATAACGACTAATTTTGAGAGAAAATGCGGCGTTGGCGTTTTTATAGTTTTGAAACAGCTAATAGTACTCAAATCAAGAAATTAAATGCAAAAAAATAATTCAATAACTTTAAAAATAGCAAAAATATAAGCTTTTTTGTCTGCCTGTTTGACAGCAGCCCCGCTTTGAGCCCGATAACGTCACGCGGCATAAACCCGCATAAACTGTTCACAAGGTAGCGGCGATTTACACACTACTTCGGCATTATATTCAGATGACCATGGTTCAGATCTTATTGACAATTGACTTAAAAGAAATAAATATTGAAAGAAATTGTAATAAGCTAATAAGTCACTATATTATCTGTTTCAAAGCTATAAAAACGCCAACGTCGCATTTTCTCTCAAAATTAGCTGTTATAAATTATTTATGTATTTCAAAAAATGAATAGCTACTGAAATTTCTAGTTTCAATGAGAGATCTAATCATTAATAACTATTTTACAATTGTATCAATCTTATTTAAAAAAATTATTCGGTAAAATGCGAAGTTGGCGTTTTTATAGTTTTGAAACAGCTAATAATAACTAAAAATAATCCATTTTAATAATCACACAAAAATCAGCGTTTGCTAGCTTTACTTCTTTCTGTATGCCTTGGAATTTTTTCAGAATTTTTCTACAATTCCTCATAAATAATAAATATTAAATAATAAGAAATATTTATAATAATTTGTATATATTGTTTGTATATAATAGTACAATTAAGCACGTCATCACAGTTAAAAATACAAATAATAGTAGAAAACAACAATAATATCTACAAACAATAAAACAATTACTATAACAAATACAGACATAATTACATCGTCTACGAACTTTTTGTTGTTGTAAGTGCTGTTCACCCGTCGCCATCTTGATATCTGTATATCTATTAGCTGTTTCAAAACTATAAAAATGCCAACGTCGCATTTTCTCTCAAAATTAGTTGTTATAAATTATTCGTGCACTTCAAAAAGTTAATAGCTAATGTAATTTATAGTTTCAATGAGAGATCTAATCATTAATAACTATTTTACAATTTTATCAACCTTATTTAAAAAAATTATTCGGTAAAATGCGACGTTGGCGTTTTTATAGTTTTGAAACAGCTAATATATTAATAAAATATAATTTTATTTTTAAAAATTTAAAAAAATTAAGTAGTGGAAAATTTATTATTTCTATTGTCATTCCAAAACAAACGCTGCTTGCAAAATGTTTTGTTCAAAAAATATTTAAAAAAATGGTTGCTAACCCCAAAATGACCTTTATTTGAATTTTTACTTTTTTATTTAATTAATTATTGTTTTACAAAATTTTAAGCCTAGTTTGTTTTAGAATCACATTCTTAACTAATTAATTAATAATTATTCTAAGAAACTATTTTTTTAATCTTTTATCCCTTGATATAGGGAAGAAATATTTTAGTAGCGTTTGTAGCTACACTTTGGAACAAGACAATATACTTAGTTCTATACGAAGCCGTCATTCCAACATTGCAAGGAGTAACAGTTTGTAATAACATTAATACGAAATAAGTGCTGGAATGATTTAGTAAGCATAAGGAAACGATGAAATGAAAGAAAAATTCCAAAAATAAAAAAATAAGTGTTCTATAAACGGCTTTTGATAAAAGATATCGACATTTGCATAAACAGAAGTACAATTTCTTTATTTGTCGTTGCTTTTGAAGATACGTTCGATCAATAAGTAGATGTGGTTTATAATTATAAACCTAGAGTTTACAAAAATATGAAATTACGATTTTCTTGTTTTTTAAAGTTGTAATGTACTCGTTTTTTTGATATCAAACGGTCTTATGGCGTGAGATTTCAAAATTTTAAATTATTTTATTTAGGGCTAATAGTTCATTAAACATTCATAAAAGATCTAGGAGTGCAATAGATAAATGGAAAAAATTAAGGAACAGCGAAGGAATTTTGGAAACATGTTAATTTTAACCAGATACAGCCTCTCAAAGATTCGAATTTTCCATAGGCGGTGGTGGGCAGCTGAGTCAATTTTGCCGCGTGACGTCACACCTAGCGAGACCAGTAAAGCGTGCGATCTGTCAAATTTTGAATTTTGAGGTCTCATAACTTTTTTATTTTTGCGAATATAAAAAAATGAAAAGTACCATTAGTTTTACTATTATGAAGACTATTAATGGTATTAATTTCAAAAAAATGGAAACTTCCTCATTGTCACAAAAATCCCTAAATCGATTAATGTAACAATTTTTGTTTAAAAACGGCAAAAAGGGGGTTTTTACAAAAAAAAACTTCGTTTCATAAGGCCTTGAAGCACTCGTTCTAACCGTTTTTGAAATTGAGTTCGTGATTTGGTCTTATGAAACTTTTTTAATTACAACACACATGCTAGTAATGTTTTTTCAGGTCAGTGTACAAAATCCGACTAGTGATGATTCAGTTTTAATTAATGCCGACGAATCTGAAAGTTATTTATCTGCTACCAAAATACGAACTGCAACGCCTTTACAAACCCTATCAAACATTTTGTCACCCATCAGTGATAGGTCTGCAAATTCAGAAGACAGGGAGTTTTTACTGTTAGAACAAGTATTTGCTTCAGCCAAAAAGCCCCCTAAAAACAACAGTCGTGTTGCATCACCCATGACTTCAGTATGTGCCTTACTAGAAAGTACAAAGATAACCAGTTCTGTGCAAAAAAACAACCCAATAGTTGATAAAATAAACGCTTTACTGAATGAAGATGATGAGGAGTTCCAACAGTATGTGCAGAAACGCCAAGTTAGAAGAAATCAAATAAGGGAAATAGTTCGTGGCCTGCTTGATGAAGATAAGGAAAATAACGTGAGAAGATCTGATCGAATAGCAGCGAAACCATCATCTGCAAAAAAGTTTGTTATTTCACCTGCAGTTACGAAAAGTGTGGATTTGCGAAAATCAACCCTGAACAAAAATCTATCAAAGAACCTTGAATGCAATAGCCCTACAAGAAGAGCGCTTGATTTGTACACCAGTATGCGAAGTGAATGTTCTGTTTTGTGTACTCCACAAGTGCACAGAAACGACAACATATCAACAAGTGGTAGAAGATCCAGAAGTATCTCAAGGAAAATTCAAAAACAGTGTCTATTGTTGCAAGATACACCTAATAAGCCAACATCCTAATTCATTTTAATTTTGTATTTTGTGATTTATTGTCTTATTAAATCTACCCACTACACTACCATTTTATTTATATTTGATCCCTACATTTTTATTTTGTCAGGTTGGTGTTTCATACAAGTTGCAACGTTGCTTTTTAATAATTTAAAGTTTCTTCCGTATCTTTGGGTAGTATGAATAAAATGTAGTATATCCCATTTCAGTTTATAGTAGAATTGCAACAGCGCATTTGAATTTTTCGAAGTGAAAAATAAAGTACAAATTGAGAGTTTCTGTAAAAGAAAAGAATTCTATGTTAAACTAAATCTCAGTGGCACATTTTGAGCTAAGAAAACCCACCAGAAACTCTCAATTTGTGCTCCATTTCACTCCAAAAAATTCAAACGCGCTGTTGCCAAATTCTACTATGAACTGAAATGGGATATATAGTTGATTTTTTTATAATCAACCATCAAAGAGTCGTCAGGTTGGCATTACCATAAATAGTAATTTTTTTGAGTTAAAGTTGGTACACTTTTTTACCTGGCAAATTCAGTTTAAAAATCTTTATAAATTTTTAAAGTTGTCTTTAAGTTACAACACATATAATCTGTTTCAAAACTATAAAAACGCCAAAGTCGCATTTTACAGAATTATTTTTTTAATTAAGATTGATAAATTTGTTAAATAGTTATCAATGATTAGATCTCTCATTGAAAGTATAAATTACATTTACTATTACTTTTCTGAAGGGAATGAATAATTTATAACAGCTAATTTTGAGAGAAAATGCAACGTTGGCGTTTTTATAGTTTTGAAACAGCTAATACAACACATGAATTTAATTCAGCGATTTACGAATACAAATTTCAGTGACCGCGTAACCCAACCTAAAACTTACGTCCCGATTGTCAAATCTGGTGTGCAAAATGTCATATACCGTATACAGCTAGTTTCGAAAGTAGTTGAACACGATCTTTTAGGGTGATACAGTCTGGTCCTTATCAAAATTTTGACACTGACAGTTGATTATTTAAAAAAATGAACTGTAAAAGCTTTTACTATAGTTTTATCTCTTTCTCTCTCATAAGATTTAAATTACGTCTATCTTTTACTATTACAAGTAAAAGCATTTATTAGCTGTTTCAAAACTATAAAAACGCCAACATCGCATTTTACCGAATTATTTTTTTTTAATAAGGTTGATAAAAATGTAAAATAGTTATTAATGATTAGATCTCTCATTAAAACTATAAATTACATTACCTATTTATTTTTTAAAGTACAGGAATAATTTATAACAACTAAACTTAGTTGTTATAAATTATTCCTGAGAGAAAATGCGACGTTGGCGTTTTTATAGTTTTGAAACAGCTAATACTTCACTTTATTGATACGGCCCTAACTCAAAAATAGTTGCTTTTTTGCGAACTTATATTTTGATTTTTGTCCTCACCTCATCGAATCATTTAGTGTTTTAACTTTCCACAGGTTGGCGGTGACACTAGCATCAGCCGCCATATTTGATGTTTGTGGTTGTGCGGTGTTTTCTGGTTCAAAAAATTATGCAAAATCAGTAAAAACACACAAAATGCCTCCGAGATTAAAACACATCGAAGTGGAAAACTTCAAGTCCTACAAAGGGCACCGAATAATTGGACCCTTGAAGCCTTTTAATGCTGTAATCGGCCCCAATGGCTCAGGTAAAACACCGTTACATTTTGCATACAAATATCTTCCAAGTTGTATAAATTTAAAGGTAAATCCAATTTCATGGACGCAATTAGCTTCGTTATGGGCGAAAAGACGCAAAGTTTGCGTGTTAAGAGATTGAGTGATCTTATCCATGGGGCTGCTATTAGCAAACCAATATCCAGAAGGTATTATCGTTTTCCCTTGTTTTGGGCCACTGTAACTGCCTTTTTCAGTGCTTCAGTGGCTGCTGTTTTTGTTCTTGATGAAGAAAGTGGCAAAGAAATTTGTTTCCAGCGTTCTGTTCAAGGTTCTTCATCCGAATACAGAATCAATGGAACTGTAAGTATCTTCATCTAGTTGTAAACTGGTGCTTCACAGATCAGTGTTACGTAAGTTTTTGTAATACTGCTTAGGCAAGCACAGAGATTATTGTTCTACTTGATATTTTGATGCTACCCGTCTGTAGATACATTCACACGCAAGTTATTTTGGGTCAGCAGTTTATTGCATTTTAGTCACCAAACAATTAGCTTTGTCCTCGGAAAAACGATTTGAAAGCAACTGGCATTTATCTAATTTATGTACAGGGTGGTACTAGAGTACTAGAATGTTAGAGTCGTTTTCATATCTCATGGCGAGAACAAAACACTGTTGAATGTCTCAAAATTAACTTGTCAGTGTCAATTTTCTCATGAACGTTACAAGTGGGAATAATTTTAAGGGAACAGGGAGCTTCAATAATTCAGCAAAAATGATCATAACGGTTAACAAAATTTTATGTTTTTATAGAAAATAACACAGATGTTCAAGAAAAGTCTATTCAAACTAATAATTATTAATTAATTTAACATCCAAAGTCACTGTTTTCATCATTATTTTCACCAAGGTTTATAATTAGTTCTAGAAATATGTCTTCTAGATGCCGTTCATTACTTAAATAATTATCTTCATTTGTCGTTTCACGCTTAAACACAACACAAGTTCTCAAATTTTGGTTTCAATAAGAATTTTTCTATTGTCTGGTTTTAGCCCGTTTGAATCCAATTCTTCGTAAAATTCTTCTAAGAAACAACGTACTGCCTTCCCAGCAAAGATCTTCCTTCAGTTTCCTATTTAAATGTTCAGCAATTTCTCAACATTTTGCCGTCAAGTGAAAATATAAATAATGTTTCTGAAATTTCTCAATTCAAAACCCTCTACATTAGTTACTGTACATTTTCTATGCCGTTTTGTTGAACTTCTCACAGGAATTCCATCGTTCATTTCGGCAGAGTCCGTCTTTTGCTTCAAGATCCTTTCAATCGTTCGTATCGACACCTTCCTGCATTCGGAAACATGTTTTTTTCGCATCCATTTCCCCCGAAAAAATTCTTTGCCGACCTTTCCCGAGCTTGGGCGCTTGGGCATGCATGATCTTCATAATATTACCAATATGTGACATTTTCTAATAATTAACGAACGTCTTTGGAAAAATTGACACTGACAAGTTTATTTTATGACATTCAACAGTGTTCAACGACTCTATCAACGTTTTTTTTAAACAAAGTTATATTTTTTTAATAGGAATTATATGTAGTTGGCTATTACATTTTAGAAAAGCCAATTGTTTTCTGATCTGAAAAATATGTAAATAGTGATATTTTTATATACTTTTATACAAAAAATATTTCGAAAATTTGATACTAGTTGGCCATGGGAAAATTATTTCATATCAAAGTTTTGTGAACGGTTATTAAAGTAAAAAATGTGAAATTATAAAAATAAGCTATGTGAAAGTTATTTTCATTTGAACAATTATACGTCTGTTTCACATTTTAATTCCAGAAAAAAAATAGTTTTTCAAAAATGTTGTAATGTTGTAGGTCGTGATTTTCATTAAAAAAATTAAACTTTGTTATTGCAGCCTAATTGAAGCTACACAAATGGTTGTAAAAATCATTGACAACGTTAAAAAGTCAATTTTTGATTATAAGTCAAAAATAAAATACGATAGCGGGATTGACCAAAATTACTTTCCCAGAAAACGGAGTTTAGAGTGAGTGTGCCACTCGTTTTTCTCTAAACCTTTTAGTTTCGGAAATTTCCTATTCGGACATCCAAAAATGCAACACCCTGTACAATCACCAATATGCTGCAAATGATTAATGAAAGTTGTAAAACGTTACATTAAAGATTAATTTATAGGAAGTGATCCATTGTAAAGAAAAGCTTTTTTTATAGTTGCAATTTGTTACTTATCTTTCTGTTCAATATGCACATTTTTGGCTTCGAGTTGTTGTTAAATCATCAACAAATTGAAAACTACAATAATAATTGAGTGTACCTATGACTGAAAAACATATAACAACGGCAAAAATATATCATTTCCAACTTAGTTCTGGTTATTTTTTATTAAATTTCCCAAAATAATTGCGTTTCTGAATGAAAAACGTTTGATAAAACCCAAATCGCGAAAATAATGCAATTTTCGACCTATTGTGGTGATTTTCTACTCCGGTTTCGCAAAAACGCAAAAATTGCTCTATTTTGAAAATAATTTTTAAAAAATCTCGCGAAAAACTTAAGTTTCTAACGTGCTCCTAAACGTGTTAAGCACTTGAAAAAAATTATACAATTTTCGACCCAAATCGATAATTTTTGGGTAATTTTTGTCTAAATTTTATGAAATTATTATTAAGTGTCTGACTAAAAAACGCCTTTAAACTGTAAAAATGACAAGAGTTCAGCGAATTTTCGGTACATTTTTGATTAGATTTTACAAAATTATTACCTTTCTACATGAAAAACTTGTTGATAAAACGCAACGGTAAAATAATGTAGTTTTTGACCTAATTTATTGATTTTCCACTTTGGTTTTGTAAAAACCGTTTTTATCCGAAAAACGTGCTAAAACGATCAAAAAATGCAAAAACTGCTTCATTATCACACTAATTCGGTAAATTTTTGGTTTATTCGTTACAAAACTTTTTCAAAACAATTGCGTTTCTGGATGAAATTTTGTGATTTTTCACTGAGATTTAAACAAAACAAAAAATTTAAACAAAATTTTGAAAAACTGAATTTTATGTCCAAAACGTGCTTAAACGCCCAAAAACCCGGAAAAAATACATTTTGAGGTAAAAGTTCGAAATTTTTGCAGTTTTCGACGCAATTTAATGATTTTTCATCGAAAAAACATAGTTTTAATCACAAACTCTGGAAAGGGCAAAAATTATAGAATGTTCAGTGTAACTTCAATTTTATTCTTAAATAAAAATGGTAAGGTACATTATACGGTAGGTAGTAAAAAAGTTACTTACCTCATTGTTTGAAAGATGAAGAAACTCCAGATACCTATATCTTTTTAAAATAAAATTATGTTTTATTAAGTTAATAAGTTTTTTCTTTTAATAATATGAGATTTTTTAATAAAAAACTGAACGATTTCCAACATATATGTGAATGGTCAAAAGATTACTTGTAAACTAAATGTTCTTGTACTAGTATTATTATAATTTTAGAGTAAAAACGTAATAAAATTTTGAAAACTGAAAATTATTCCTTGCTTTTTTTGCTACTTCGCGTAATTTCTCACAATAACTAGGTGTAAGTTGAAAACTATAAACGATTTATTAAAACATGAGAAACCTTTTTTTTGCCAAAAATTTATAATCGCAAAATTATTTTTATTCTTAGGTCGTTTCAAACAATGAATATTTAACTGAACTAGAAAAATTACGCATCAATGTAAAAGGAAAGAATTTTCTGGTCTTCCAAGGTGCGGTAGAATCTGTTGCAATGAAGAATCCCAAAGAAATGACCGCACTTTTTGAGGAAATTAGCGGGTATTTATTATTTTTGCATTTATTTTTTGTGTTGCTAATCCCAACCAAATATAGTTCCGGTGCATTAAAAGAGGAATACGATCGTCTTAAACAGCAAATGCAAAAAGCACAAGAAGAAATCAACTTTGCTTATCAAAAGAAGAAAGGGATAAATGCTGAACGTAAAGAAGCGAGACTTGAGAAAGAAGAAGCTGATAAATATTCACGACTTAAAGATGATTTGGTATGTTTTACTATATGTTTTTTGATTTATTTAATTGTTGCAACCACAGAATGACAAACTGGTGGAACACCAACTTTTCCGCTTATACCACAACGAGCGCGAGATGAAAAATTTGGAAAATGATTTAAAGCACAAACAACGCGAGGTGGAAAAGATCGAAAAGAAGAAAGAAAAGGCGGAAGAGGTTTTAAAAGAAAAGAAGAAAGAACAAGGCAAATTTAACCGCGAGTTGGCGAAAATCGAGCAAGATATTCGCGAAGTTGTAAGTTTGAAATATTTATTACTTGCACCTTTCTAATTTATTTCACACAGGAAGTTGAGATTTCCAAAAAGCGGCCTCAGTTCATCAAAGCTAAAGAACGTGTGTCCCACATGCAGAAAAAATTGGACGGAGCGATAAAAACGTTAGAACAGGCGAGAAAAGCCCACGAAGCTCATATGAACGATATTAAAAAATTGGAAGACGAATTGGCCGAAGTTGAAAAGACGAAAGACGAATATGAGAGTCAAATTGCCGGAGAGTCGCAAAGTCAAGGCAGAGATGTGCATCTTGAAGACGAACAGGTGAGAAATTACGGAAATGTTTACGGTTTAGGACTTGGCTATGTAGGTTAGAGAATATCATCGACTGAAAGAGGAAGCAGCCAAGAGGTCAGCCAGATACATGCAAGAGTTGGATTCTGTCAACAGAGAACAGAAATCAGATCAGGACAGGCTTGACAATGTTTCAAGAATGCGGACAGATGCCGAAAATAAACATCGGCAGAAATGTCACGAGAAGGAAGAAATGGAGAAAAGAATTGAAAAGTTGGCTGAGCATATCCGGTAATTATTTTTTTCTTTTATTGTTAAATTCGGAATTAAATATCTCCGAACTTTATACGAATTTTTCAGTCTTCTGTTTTAATTTTGTTTAATGAATGAAACCGAACTTGTTTCGATTTATAATAAAATTTTACGAGAGGTTCGCGTTCTACACAGGTTGACTCAAAAGTGTCAACTTAAAAATGAAGTCATTTAATTTTTTTTAATGAAAGCGAACTTGTTTCGACTTATAAAATTTTACGAGACGTTTGGTTGAGGTTGACCCAAAAGTTCAGTAATTTAAACAAACGTAATAATTATGGGGACAGCATCATTCTTTTACGTATTTTTTGCACAAAACAATATCTAAGCATCTAGCCAACATAAAATATCAATTAGTAAATCGTCGGCTTAGAGTGTAAACCTGCTAAATCCAGTTTTGGGCTTTTATGAAATAATTACACCGTTCAAAAAAGAAAAAAATGGCGCATCGCTTAGACTAAACGGTTAAATGCTAAAACGGACCTAAGTTGTCAAATCGTGTGATGAGTAAAACAACTAAATCCCAGTGTAGAATATAAACCTGCTAAACCCTTTTTTTGTATTTTTTATCAGATGATACGTATTTATATCTTTCAAGGGGCTATTCCAAATAGATAAATGCTACAGTGGTCGTGAGTTATCAAAACTGCGTGACTAGTAACACAGCTAAATTTTTGTCCTTTGGATAATTGTAGCAGGCTACCTTAGTCCGGATGTGGATTTTAACACCGGACCGACTAGTGGCTATTTTAGGGTGTCAGGACTCTTGGTATTTAGTATTTAATCAAGCTTATCAAACAGACCAACGCACAACTTCTTTTTTTTTGGAACAACAACAAGAAGCATAACTAACTAAATTTATTTAAACAAAAAGAATGAAGATTAAACAATACTTATATACAGACAGTGCATCAGCTAGCTATTCAAAACAGCTAAATATAAAAATGGTAGTAATCGTCATAACGTTTAATTTAATAATATTAAGTAATTTATTTCTTACAAGTTTATTCAACAAAATTAACATTCACGTTTCATTTTTTTATTGGCTTATTTTTTATTCTGATGAGATCAAAGATTTGTCGTCATAACATAAATCTTCGAACTTACCACACTCAGGAAAATCCAGTTAACTCCTTAAATTATATTAAAATTTACTAAGAAATCATGCCAAGAAAGAAAAATGCTCATAAAAAATAAATATTATAACAGGCTACCTTAGTCTGCTGAGGATTTTAACACCGAACCGACTAGTGGCTGTTTTAGGGCGTCAGGTATTTAGTATCCATCAAATAAACCATCGCACGACTTCTTTTTGAACAACAACAAAAAGCATAAGGTAACAGATATCCAGACTTTGCGGTATAGTTCAACTGGAGACATAATTTTCAAACTACGATTTTCTGACGACTAGCAATTATTTCCGCAAAGAAAATCACCTCAGATTACTCCGTTGCCTTTTGCCGAGATAGAAAATTTGCACCAAACTAAGAGAAAAATCAGTGCAAGGAAGTTTGAAGATCTGCATTATTTAAAGAAGTCTTTGCCTGAGGATTACCGTCAGTTTTACACCAATTTACAATATGAGTGAAAATGAAACTGAATGTTTTTGTTTGATTACTTAATTAAAAAAGCCTTATTTGTATTATTATTGCTTTGAATGTTAGAAAATCCTGTTAATCTTCAGTCAAGCTATATTTTTACGTTAAAACTCGTCGACAAAACTTTAAAGGTTTATTTTTATATTTTGATATTGTTTCTTGAATCTTTTGAAACTGAAGATTTCAAAAATAATTTTGTTTTGAATTACATGTTTAATTTAATAATTAGTAATTCATTTCTTACAAGTTTATTCAACAAAATTGACATTCAACTTTAATTTTGTTTTATTGTCTTATTTTTTTCTTATGATGAGATCAAAGATTTGGCATTATAATATAAATCTTCGAACTTACAACACTCAGAAAAATCCAGCTAACTCCTTATAAATATAATAAAATTTACTAAGAAAACCTGCTAAGTAACAAAAATGCTCGTAAAAAATTAAATATTGATATCTGCTTTTTTTTTTTACTTAATTATATAAAATATTACAAATAAATGAACTACGAATTTTACTTTTTGCTATTAAGCAATTCGAATAAATTTTTTGAAGTTTTTGGTTTGTCCTGAAAAATTTCATAATATGGAGTTAGCAGGTTTACACTCAAAGCCAACGAACTATTTTAACAATAGCGCAAATATTTTTTATTATTATTTATCTACAATCATCTCTAAGAATATCTGAATCTCTAAGAATATTTGAATCCAAAACCAAAATTTCGTTAATAAATATCTAGATAACGTAATGTAACGTAAATCAGGAGATAAATATAAATGAGATACTCTGGGCCAATAAAAAACACTCACTTTGAAGTTTACCGTTAACTGTTTAGCCTAGCCTTAATTTCAATTTGTATTTTTGTTATTGTGGTTTAAAGGTTGAGTGAACAGGCTTTACAAGACCAGAAACAACTACGTTCTGACTTACAATCAGACGTTGGGTCATCCAAAGATCGCGTCCATGAAATCCAGAAACAACTCGACGATGTCTTAGAACAATTGGGAGATGCAAGAACTGACAAACATGAAGATGCAAGACGGAAGAAAAAACAGGAAATTGTTGAGCGCTTCAAAAGCAACTATCCTGGAGTTGTATGTCTTGCTAATAATTGTTAAAAAATTTCAGCATATAGGTTTGTTTTTTTTTCACAGTATGATCGCATGATCAACATGTGCCAACCTATCCATAAGAGATACAACGTTGCTATTACTAAAGTTTTGGGTAAATTTATGGAAGCTATAGTCGTTGATAGCGAACACACAGCCAGGCAATGCATCAAATACCTCAAGGAGCAAATGTTGGACCCTGAAACGTTCCTTCCTCTTGATTATTTGCAAACGAAACCTGTCAAGGAACGATTGAGGAATATAACAGAACCGAAAGGTGTTAAATTGTTGTATGATGTTCTCCAGTTTGAACCTCAAGCTGTAGCTCATGCTGTGCTTTTTGCAACAAATAATGCTTTGGTTTGTGAAACTCCTGAAGACGCTATGAAAGTGGCTTATGAATTAGGTGGACGTTACGATGTGAGTTTGATAAAAATATTCAACAATAAAGTGTTTATTGACACTTGAAATCTAGGCTGTAGCTCTTGATGGTACTTACTACCAAAAATCTGGGATTATTTCCGGTGGTAGCTTGGATTTGGCACGAAAAGCAAAACGTTGGGATGAGAAACACATTTCACAGTTAAAGGCCCAAAAGGAGAAACTTACCGAAGAATTACGTGACGCAATGAAGAAATCGAGGAAAGAATCTGAACTGAACACTGTTGATTCGCAAATTCGGGGCCTGGAAACTAGACTCAGATATGCCAAAACTGACATGGAGAGCACTGTAAGGATTATTACGAGTTAAACAGTACAATCTGATTTATTCGTTTTAGATGAAACAAATCAACGCTGTTGATGCAGAGCTGGCCAAGCTATCAGACGAAATGGAAAAATATGGGGTAAGTTTTGGAAAATAAAATTGCTTTCGATTAATTTGTTTCAATTAGCCCAAGATTGAAGAAATCGAAAAAACGATGCAAACACGTGAACACCAAATCGAAGAAATTAAATTGCAAATGAACAGTGTTGAAGATGTTGTTTTTTCGAAATTCTGCCAAGAAATCGGTATTCGTAACATCAGACAGTATGAAGATCGCGAATTGCGAGCGCAAGAAGAAAGAAAACAGAAGAGATTGGAATTCCAGAAGCAAATCAATCGAATTTCATCCAATCTCGAATTTGAACGTAGTCGTGACACGCAGAGTAAGTTTGGTTGAATTTTGTGTAACAATTGGACATTTATTTTAATGGAAACTTTAAGATGTTCGTACTTATTATAAAGCAGTGCCATTAACGTACTACTAAATACAGGGACATTTTTTTAACTCTGAACATAGCCCTATGTTCAATCTGAAAAAAAAAAGATCAAAGCATTGATCTAATTTACGTTACCAACGATACGTAAAGGTAATTATTTGATGTCGAGTTATTTGAACCAATTTGAAGTAATTTCGAATATTTGTTAAAGTAATTTATCATTCCTTACATGTTACTATTACCTGATGATTAATACATTTCATAAAAATTAATCTTTCTTTACTTAAATAATCTTGGAAGATTTAATTGACAAGTTGAAATTTTGGACAGTGCGTAGAATAATTAGTTGCATAGCAATACTCGCAATGCTTTGATCTGTTATTTTTCAGATTGAACATAGGGCTATGTTCAGAGTTAAAAAAATGTCCCTGTATAAAAAATTATGTCGTTTTGCTACCACTTCATGGATAGATATTTGTCAGTTTTCCGTCAAAGAAGAAATATTTTATCGAATGATAAAGTTAATTTATCTGAAAAGGTAATACAGGGAAAATTGGATATAAATTAATTTAAGAAATTCATGCCACAACAGATTAAAGCCTAATTCGACAATTTGGAAAACAAAAGCAGAAAAATAATTGCAGACAATAATAATAAATAAATAGTATTTGGTTTCTGCAGTTGAAGCTGTTTAAAAAATAGAAAAAAATGCAAGAAAAAAACTGGGAAAGAACTAAAAAAAATACTTTGAAACAGTGCCATCTTACAGAAAAAAATGCGAATATAAAAAATTATACTTCTGGAATTGGGAAAAAATTAAAGAACAAATGTTAAAGAATATTAGTAATTAATTTTTTTAAACCCAGCAAAATGCTCTGTAATTTAAATCTTTCTAACATAGCATTTGCGTTTTATTTAAAAAAAATCTTCGTTGTCTAAATCAGCCTCTTCATTAATACCTTCTAACCATTATATTGTTTGCAATCTTTGAAAAAAAACTCGTAAATTTGGAAGTAATTTTTTCTCAAATAGTATTTTTTTTTTCGTTTTTCAAGTCACACATCATCTTCACTCTCAGACGAAGAACTGCTACTTTCAATTGATATACTATATACAAAATATTATAAATCCTAACTAAAATAAATTTAAACAATTAGCATTAATATACTCCGATCACTTTTGTAATATTAAACAAAATCGCACCAACTTGAAAATTTTGGCATTGTAAATTGCGTCATTTACCGCGAATTTAAACTTTCAAAAATAGGTTATGTTATTTGTCAGTGTCAAATTGTTGAAATCTTTAAGTGAAAATCCTGCAAAATACGTTAAGTTAGTTAAGTTTTCTGCAAGTAAGTAACATTTTTTAGTCATTTTAAAGAAATCTGAGTACATTACTTGCACTTTTAGCCGCTAAAAAGGGACATTCAGACGTTCATAAAACTGCTTCACTCAAGCTTATTAACAGTCAAAACATGACGAAACCCATACGAAAACTATCAAATACAACAGATTTAATAACAAACATGTAACAAACCTAAATAAATTAATGGGCAACAAACTAAACAAACCTGTTTTGAAAATATGAACGGACAAAAAAAGGAGACCGGTAAAACCTACCTTACAAGTTATTTTAAATAAATAATTAGTTATTGTTCGTCAGAAATTGGCAGAAACCCTTGCGAGAAGTAAGTAGAGAAGACTTTTGAAGACTTTTCGGCGTGTTTTATGTTGTTTTCTGAGCAGCAGATCGATTTAAACCCACTCGACATAATATTGAAAATAACCTTTGTCAGTGGTTGCAGAGCGTCTTGGCGGGCCCCCATGCCAATTCGATAGAGTTCCACAAACAGCAATAGGGGGCTAGTTCGTTGCTGCAACTTAAAATTTTCATGACAGTAGGTGACAGTAGTGTGAGCATTGCCAACTGTCAAATTTAGTAACAAAACTTGGCTCGAATATAACAGAATAAAAATCTCTAATCTCCCAATATTACAAAAGTGATCCGACTTTAAATTTTTTATTCTTTGACAGTGTCAAAATTTACGGTTTTTCTCCTGTGTAAGGAACATGTAAGGAAGTTTTGACAACTGTCAATATGAAACGTTAAGATTATTTTTAGCAGATTTAAAGCAATTTTAAGCCTTGTTGAGTCTAATTCGAAGAATAAAATGTTGTATCCAACTCGTTTTCGTGTGAATCGGTTCATTTATTTCACCTCGTGGATGTTAAATGTCTCGTTAACACTCGCCGTTTAAAAATCCATTCGTGAAATAAAAACCAGATTTACACTCAAACTTGTTAAATAAATAACTATTATAATTTTTGTCAATCACTTGGAAAGTAGCTTTCAATGAAACGACCGTTCAGGAAACCATTTTGGTTGTTTGAAAAAATGTTGTACTTCTGAAGAATTCAGTCAGTCATAAAATAATTGAAATTGGTTTATAATTATTTAAAATACTTTTTGTAATTTGTCGTCATTTGGATGCTTTAATAGGCTCATAAAAGCACGCAACGTCATCAAGTGCGATGTCATTATAGTCATAATTTCATGGAACATTTTATGGAAATTTTTAGGTTGGCAGGAAGCAAATTTGCGACTGTGTTTTTGTCAATTTCAGAAATTTCACGGGGCGTTCATGCAAGATTACCTTCATTATCATTCATACTCGTGTTTTTTGGCAGAATTTGAATAAAACAAAAATTTTAAATCAATTTTTCACTTTTAAAATTGAGACAACCAACCGTCACAAAAATCCCTAAGTCGATTAAAATAACAATTTTTGTTTAAAATCGGCAGAAAGTGGGCAAATTACAAAAAATAGTATAAAAGATTCGTTTCATAAGACCTTGAAGCACTCATTCGTTCAAAAAACTCGTGGCTGACGCCACTCGTTGAAACTGAATTTGTGCTTCAAAGGTGGTCTTATGAAACTTGTTTTTTAATATACTATTATCATCTTTTTTGTGTGCTAATATTAAAAAACTTTTTTAATTATGATGGAAGATTTGCAAATGGATGCAAGTGGTTCCGATATAAACTCGTTACAGTTTTTAAGAATTGTGTTGGAATGCCGTTAGTGCTAACTGCTTTACTATTTTTTAAGTTTCTCATATTGATTATTTCAGTTTTATCTGTTGTACATGGATTTATTCACTCCTTAAGAAGAAATAGTGTTTCTGTTATCATTTCACTTGTTGGATTTAATTATTTAATATTGAGTTTGTTAATTCTTTGACTGCTTTCTTTCTTTAGCAATTTTGAATCCTTTTAATATGATTCCGATTTATTCAGTGGCGGCTCGTGATTAATTTAGCAGGGAGGGCACACTTAGATGCACTTTGTCATTAAAGCTTTTGCATAATATACCTATGTACTTTCGGTTCACTTTCATAAAAACCATTGTGGTGGAATTGACTAACCTGTTACCATGACAACTCATATAAAAGTAAATGCCAAGAGTACCCAATTTCCACCACAATGGTTTTTAAGAAAGTGAAAGTTTGTTATAATTCAATAGACTTCCACATCACCCTACAAGGGCGTTATTGTACATACCAACAAAATTTTCATAACATAATTTACCCCTGATAACCAAATTTTGTTTTTTAATTCGTAAGTTGGGACGAGTGAACCTTCGGCTCTTCAAATCCACGTCCAAAAATTTTGAGATTTATAATGGATTACACGGAATTCATTGCGTTTTTTATGAATACATACTACCTTACCTACGTTCCAGGAAACTACCGAGAAATCAAATTAAATTTTTGTAACAAAAAAACAAAAGACATCACGCCTGTAGTTGTTGTACAATGACTGTTAAGTTCAATGTAATCTTCGGATGCAATCGGTAAAAATTATTTACTTCGGCGACTTCCGATAAAAATTCTATCGTCTAATTGGATCTGGGGCATCAGGCAATTTTGCCCATTTCTAGCGCTGTTGTCAAGCATTTTTAGCAGTAATTCTGTAACCTGAAACACACCACATGATGCATTGTGGCAAAGTAGAAAGGGCATCAGGATATTTGTCCCTGAGATCGTATTCTTGACGCGCACTGTACAGAATGGTGTACAAGGAGCGGGAATATTAAAATAAATTATAGGTGTTACTCGCTCAGTGAATCTCAGTGTAATACAAGTTTATATTGTTATTGTTTTATTATTTTTATTTTTTGATTTGAAAGGGCATTGCCCATTTGCCCCTCCTGCACCAGCCGCCACTGGATTTATTGGTATCAACATTATTGGTATCATTTTTTATAATTATAGTTTTATCTACATCATTTTTTCTGATTTTCATTATCAAGGCGTTTGGCAATTTTATAGTTATTTTTACACGAAGAAATTTGTAAATGTAAGTGGAAAAATAATGAAAAACATTTCAGATAATGTAAGCCGTTGGGAGCGCACCGTAAATGACGAGGAAGAACGTTTGGAAACGTGCAAGAAACAGGAACAGAAACAACGTGAAGAAATCGATAAAGACTTACAACAAGTCGAGCAGTTGAAAGCACAGCGACTCCACAAGAAACAGGAAGTTGATGGTATGGAAGAAGAGTTGGGAAAAGCACGTAGAGAAGTGGGAAGTATTGCGAAAGATGTACAAGCCGCCCAGAAATCCGTAGTCTCTCTCGAAACAAAAATCGAAGGTAAAAAAAGCGAACGACACGCAATTTTAATGCAGTGCAAAATGGACGATGTGGCTATTCCTATGATTGTGGGCAACATGGAAGATATAGTGGCTTCAGACCCGTCCCAAAGCTCGTCAGGTGATACAAGTAGCACAGTTCAACAATACGAGAAAGAAGCGAGGATTAAAATCGACTACAATATGTTGTCAGAGAGTCTCAAAGACCTGGAGGAAAAAGACGAGATTAAGAAAATGGCAGATAAGCTCCTCAGCTCGATTAAAAGTCTCCAAGACACTTTGACCAAAATTCAAGCGCCTAACATGCGAGCGATTCAGAAACTCGAACTCGCGCAAGGGAAACTCCAGTCGACGAACGAGGAATTTGAAAATTTGCGCAAGCAGAATAAGAAAGCGAAAGCAGCGTTTGAGAAAATGAAACAGCAACGGTATGAACGTTTCACGCGGTGTTTTGATCACGTGTCGAACGAAATCGATAATATTTACAAAGCTTTGGCACAGAATCAGTCAGCTCAGGCGTTTCTCGGCGCTGAAAATCCAGAAGAGCCTTATTTGGATGGAATTAATTACAATTGTGTGGCTCCAGGGAAGAGGTTTCAGCCAATGTCGAATTTGTCAGGTGGTGAGAAAACAGTGGCAGCTTTGGCGTTGCTTTTTGCAATACATAGTTATCAACCGGCACCGTTTTTTGTGCTTGATGAGGTGGATGCTGCTTTGGATAATACCAATATAGGGAAAGTGGCCAAGTATATAAGGGGCAAGACTGAGTCTTTGCAGACTATAGTTATTTCGTTGAAGGAGGAATTTTATTCACATGCTGATTCTTTGATTGGGATTTGTCCTCAGCCGGCTGAATGTTTAGTCAGTCAGGTTCTAACAGTTGATTTAACGAAATATCCATAAGTATTGTTTAATTTAATGTTCTTTCGTTTCAAGTTTTTCAATAAAACTTTGCGTACTATTTTGGGGAGAAAATGTTTGTTCCTACATTTCTATTATTAGCACTCAAGTTTGTTTTTTTTTGTCTGTTTTTAATTCAAATTTTACAAAATTTAGAAAAAAAATTGATAGTTGAAGTGAAATAATTTTACAAAATTTTAAAAAGGATTTCATATCAGGATCACAGGAACGCAAAGAACTCTTGAATTTTTTACCTCTTTGCGTTTCTGTGTTCCTGATACGAAATCCATTTTTAAAATTTGACAAAATTATTTAACTTTAGCTAAAAGTACCTACGTTTTATTTTAATTTTATAAAATATACTTGCAAAATTTTAAAAATGGATATCGTATCAGGATCATAGAAACGCAGAGGTAAATTTTACCTCTTCGCGTTTTTATGATCCTGATACGAAATCACCATTTTTAAAATTTAAAAAAATAAAATCCATTTACAATTTTTTTTATAAAATTGAACTTGAACTTAAACTACCTATTTTTTTATTTTTGAGAATTAGGAGGTCAGGTGAAATAAAAGTCCGTAAGATAAGAGTAATTGTTTTATAAAATAAATACAACAAATACAGATAAGAAATTATAACATTAACAACACCAGACTTTGAAATTATTACATTAAAATTCACCAACCAAAAACGACGAAATTTGAAAAGTCTGAACGAAACGAAAAAATCCGACAAAAGAATCTAAGCGTCTCTTCTTATTTGATACTATTTTCGTATATAAAACATGGATTCCTAAAATCGTTAAAATTTCGATTGCCGACTAAACTATTAGACATTTTGACAAGAGCTAATTAAAAATACTTAACTTGAGTAAATTAATTGAGAAAAATACTAATTAAACTAGTGATGTATGATGAAACGGATTATGTTCGACTATATACAATTATGTTGAGCTATGACAAGAATCTTGAGCATGAACCACATCGTCTCTCACTAAAAAAACAATCTCCTTACGTAATAAACCACGTGATACAATTACCAATCACTTGGCCTATTACTTGTAAACAAACTAATGTGGTAATTTTACTTAAAATGCCATTAACTTAAAACTTACAATCAGTCTCTCTGGTGCGAATCATGTCATGTAAATTTAGGAATTTTACAAATAAACAAACAAGTGTGGAAATATTGCAAACTCATCATCCTAAAACAGTATTTGTACTTTGTACACAACACAAAAGAAACTTCCGGATACAACCGACTCAACAGCACCAGATTTTTGAATAAAAGTCCTCAGCTGAAATAACAAGACGTTAAAATTCACATACTGTTGATGTCACCTAATTAAACGTAATATCACAGAATTACGCCAATCAACTGAACTGAGTTTTGTGAGGTACTTAACCAAAAATCGGTTGGATTCGATAAACTACCAATAAGGTACAAAAAGTGTTTCTGAAAACGTTTAGTAGTTGAAATTATTTTTGTGTTTCTCCCTTCAGTAATTGTGTGAAATAAGTGAAATTATGATCCGGAAACCGGGTAAAAGACATGAAATTTGAGTAGCAACATCAGTAGTATGCTTTGTTTTGTTTTTTAAAAAGTCGTAGGTCTACAAACACGCGCACTCATACAATTTTTTGCAGTCTGTAATTACCTAGAAATGATGGTACTGGAGTTAGAATCGACATCAAAGTCCAACACTAGTAGTTTTGTTTCTTCTGTGCCGTTTCGACTTCCAACCGCGCACACTAATTTCGTGTCGTTGGCTCGAATTCGCCACACAACGCCTCCTGAGCCACCACTGTCCAAAGCTACCAAATTTCTGATGAATTCGCCTGTGCGAACGTCCCATAATTTAACAGTTCCATCATCCGAGGAAGTTATCACAAAACGATTGTTGAATTGGAGGCAAGTTACGGCTGACTGATGTTTGTATGGTCCTGGAAACAGCAAATGTACACTTTTTATCCTTCTGAAGAAATTTTTACAATAAAACCAAGCCCAGTCCTCAATCACAATGTGAAAAGTTAATATATAGCAATAATTTTACCGAAAACAGTAATTATAATTGTTTTCAGCAATTTTTTTGTTATTACTCAATTATGTTTATCTGTGTGATGCATGTAATATGAATACAGTGAACTGACTACAAATTGCTAGATTCACTGTTTTTTAGATAGAAAAATTATAGAAAACTATATAATTGATCAAAAAAACTACATATTTTAACACATCAGAATTAAATTATTTAAAAAAAACAGCTTAATATTCTAATAAAATAAATATCAATTACAAACCTCAATATAATTCATCCAGAAATGAAAAAAAAATAAATAGAAAATGCCAGGGAAAATATACCTCAGTCAATAAATCTTAAGATATATGGAATACAATTAATAATATAAAAAACACGGAAGACATAAAAATGTTGGGAAATCTACAAATTATTCTAATCAATATGTTTAATAATTATTTTATAAAAGTATCGCAAAAACCAACATCTTGTCAAATATCAATAAATACAAATAAAATTTCAACAAATTGTAATTCCGTTTATTCACAACCCACATTTCATAACATCTATACAAACTAAGTGTGCTGGAATAGATGATATTCTGAATTATGTAATAAAGTTGTGCTTTGGAAATTTGCGAACTGCTGTCGTATATTATTCAAAATTCTTTCAGTTAGGGCAATTTCCCCCAAAAGCTAAAAATAACATTAATTAAACCCATTTCAACCTTTGTTCAAAAAAGGTGATACAAATTCTGTTAAAACTTATCGCCCCATAAGCTTGCTTTTTAGTTTTTCCAAAATATTGTAAAAGAGCCATGACAAATAATTTTTTTAATAAATACAATTTATTTTCTAACTGCCAACAATAATTCAATAAAAACAGCTACGTTTAATTTCATTCTGTAACTCACTTGAAGAGAAAAATATACCAATAGGATGCTTTCTACACCTTTTCCAATTGTATTTCAGAAAATCATTTGTAATACATACGAGTACAATACAATCTTTTCTAAAATGCATTTGATACATTATAAAATACAATTGACTAATCTGAAATACATTTGATACTTTCTGAAATTAATCCGATACATTCTCTACTACAATTGGAAAAGGTGTAGATTTGTCTAAAGCTTTCGATTCACTAGACATTGAAATTTTATTTAAAGGATTCGTGGAAACGCACATAATTGGTTTATTAAATGGCACTGTCTAAACAACCGCCGGCGGTACTCTTAATTTATATTAAAAAGACCGGCGTCCGGCGGCATTTTCGCATCACGTGTAAAAAAGCCGCCGAAATTCTGAATTAAATCGTTAGTTTC
The DNA here is from genome assembly GCA_939628115.1 of Tribolium freemani. Lineage (NCBI taxonomy): Eukaryota > Metazoa > Arthropoda > Insecta > Coleoptera > Tenebrionidae > Tribolium > Tribolium freemani. Next base: position 6,851,214 of record OW626785.1, on the reverse strand, counting down.
GGCGGTTTGATATGAATTTATTGACAGATGCCGCCGGTCGACGGTATTCTTTATTTAAAATGCCAAATACCGCCGAAAAATTTGTCATACCTAACCTTATTGTTATTCTTACAATTTCATAGTATCTTTCTACATGTTGGCCACCTGAACACACATGTTTATTTAAATTTAGTTTATCAAATAAAACTTACAAGTCACGGAGTATATTGAAATAAATAGATAAAACAAAATGTAAAACTAATCAAAATCGCTCGTTTGGAGTAATTATTTAGAGCATTCAAATAAACTTCGCAAGTGTCGCCAAGCTTTTTTTTCATGTAGGTACAATCTGCGTATACCGACTGAACAAAAAATATGGAAATATGAAAGTTTTTTATTGTTTAAACTATTTAAAGTAGTTTAAACTAAATACTTGCCAAAAAAATAATAATTGGTGAAAAATATAAGGTTACAAATAATATAAACATATCTTAAAAATCAAATTTTATTTTGATTTTGTGTTATGCATATTTTCTTCTCAAATGACAACCGAGTATGAAAATGTCTTCCGAGAAAAAACTAAATTTTAGTGAGGTAGTTGTAACTCCCAGTTTGCAATCTTGATCAAAAAAATTGTTTCATGACTGGTTGCTACTCAAAAAAATGGAGCTTGACTCAAAAACAAAAAAAAATTTTTTTTAAAAAAACGATCACATTTTAACAATAGCCTCTAAAATGTGACATATACCTAACTTTAATTCTTACATTTCTGTATGTCCACACGGTTGTTGTTCACTTGAATAGTACAAATGTTTAAATAATTTTTGAAAAAACTTATCGATAAATGTACTCTAGGTAACTACCATGAGATAGGTGTACTGAATTCGAGCAAGCCTTGAAAATGAAGTGTAACTTTAGCCACATTTCTTTTCAAAACATTGTGTTGCAAAAGATAGTGGAGGAGACTAAGAAAGTGTCCAGGAAAAAAATTCTTAGAGAAATTTCTCCCGAAATTCTGCCAAGCACTTACCAAATGAGTATTTCCACTGTCCATTTATTTTTTCAGATGTTCGAAAATGGCATTTTACAATGTAGGCTTTTTGTTGGGTGGTAAAGAACATTTAGAAATAATTTTGATTAAGTAAGCATTCAATTTAGGAAAAATTATTTTTTAATTCTTATCTGTACGTCAATTTTTTTTTTTGATATGTGGATAAAATTGCGCAGGCACAGCTTGCTCTAATTCAGTTCATTTTTGATTTCATGTTATAAAATAGTAAAAGGTATTTTTTAGGTTTTTAAGTTTATGCTTAAGTAGCAATCTACCATGAAAGAATTTTTCTTCACAAAGACTGCAATCACAGGTTTATAACCACCTCATTTGAATTCAATCTTTGTCGAAAGAAATTTTCATATTGGAATTAGAATTAGACTTATGTATGACAAAATTTCGGCGGTATTTGGTATTTTAAATAAAGGAAACCGCCGACCGGCGGCATATATCAATATATTTGTATCATACCGCCGTGACACGATTTATTTCCAATTTTCGGCGGCTTTTCAGATAATGCCGCCGGACGGCGGTCTTTTTAGTATTAACTAAGAGTACCACCGGCGGTCTTTTAGCCAGTGCCTTATTAAATTATATCTTACAAAATTCAATTTGTTAAAATTCAAAAAAATAATAGAACATAAAATAACAGTGTAATTGGCCCTTTGATTTTTATAATTTTATAAAAAATAAACAAAATACAAAATTAGTTAATTATGCGGATGAAACAAACGTTATTAACACACAATTAGATAATGTAATAAATGAAGTAAAAGATGTCACAAATAATTTGACAAAAGTTAAGATATTTTCATTAGAAAACAAACTTTTTAGAAATTAAGATTAACATTAAATTGAGTTAGAATAAGCAGGTTAGCAAAACACCTAAAAAACTCAACAAATGAAATGGCACTTCACAATAAGAGTACTCAAAACATATTTTAATGTAAATGAATTAAAAAACTGTTTATTATCCACTTAATACTTAACACTTAACAATCAGTTACGGAATTTTTTGGCGAACAAGCTCCAAAAGTAGATACATTATTTATTAAATTACAGATTTTTTTTACAAATTATAGTTGGTTGCAGAGGTCAATTTAAGTTAAATGATCTATAGAAATATATACAGAGACATTTTTTTAACTTTGAACATACCCATTATTCCCTATGTTCAATTTGAAAAAACACAGATCAACGCATTGCAAATATTGCTTTGCAACTAATTATTTCACGCGCTGTCAATAATCTCAATTTGTCAATTAAATCTTCCAAGATTATTCAAGTAAAGAAAAATTACTTCAACAAACATTCGAAATCACTTCAAGTTGATTTAAATAACTCGACATCAAATAATTATCTTTTCCTACGATACTATTCGAAAGTTGTTAATTTCACAATTTAGTAGGCCCGAAAGTTGACAATTTCATTCATCTGTCAAAAACCTGTGCATTATTATAAATTATAACGCACGGTTCTAACGTTTGCTTTTATCAAGTACAGGGTGAGTCAATAGTGGGTTATTTCTGAATTTTTTTTAAATATGCAACCAATAATACTGATTCCAGCTGACCAGATCGGTAATCGTTAAAAAATTTAAAATTAATCCACGATTACATTGTTTTGGGTATTGTCAAGTTTGTCTTGATAGTTTTGCTAAAATTTCATTATGGACTATTATTATTTAAAAGCTAAAAAAACAGTGTTGATTCAATTAATGTTTTAAAATATCAAACGAAGTATCTATCCAATGGTAAGTGCAATTAGTATTTTTGGTTGCATCTTAGGACATGTCAGAAGTAACCCACTATTGACTCACCCTATTCTGTTTATCTGCAAGGAGAGTTCCGAAGCATACACAGGACACTGTTTTCGGCGGTCCGGATGAAAATCTACTGCTGTCGCGAAGAATATACTAATGAATCTGTTACCAATACAATATAAATTGCAGATAAAATTTTAAATGCGGTTCATCGAAATCTTTTTTCAATAAATGGCTTTTCTTCAGTGTCGTAGGCAAAATAGTGTACAAAACTCGCTGGAAAGTGTCTATCGTTGCTCGTGAGCTTTCCGCATTCGGATAGCGCCTCGTGCGTCAAGATTCTCACTCGCACGATATCATTCACTTTCCACACTCATTATGTAATATACTATTACGTATCATTGGTAACGTAAATTAGATCAATGCTTTGATATGTTTTTTTTCAGATTGAACATAGGGCTATGTTCATAGTAAAAAAAATAACCCTGTATTTATTATTATTATTTTATGTTTAAAGATCGAAACCACTTTGTAGAATTTGAAAAAAAACGTTTTTTACGTCAAAATAATGATTCACGTCAATCATTAAAATCTCAAAATTGTAAAACTGGAGGAAAGGTGGTCCCTTAGGGGACTGCAAATGAGTTACAAATTTCTACAAATACAGTGTTTAGAATAAAAAAGAGACGGGAACAAGAAGGCACACTTGTAAGAAAGGTTGGTTCTAGTGGTTACAAATTATCAGTGCCAGAACAGGATGAAGCATTTTTAAATGTTTCAAGGAAAAATCCGTTTGAATCTCTCTGCAGTGGTTCCGAAAAAATAATATCGAATTACTACCTTGGCCTGGATGCAGTTTGACTTGAACCAAATGGAAAATGTTTGGGAGTTACTAGTCAAATCAATTTACAACAGGGATTTTAGACCACAAAATGCAGAACAACTATGGAATTCGATTACCGATGCATGGGAAAATTTGCATGAAAACCCTGATTTATTTAGAAATCTAGATCATTCAATTCTCCGGAGATTAAATGAAGTGTTACAAAAATATGATGCGATGACAAAATATTAAGATTTGTTGTGTTTGTGTTATATTTTCTTGTTATTAAACTACTATTTTCTGCTTTGATCTTATGATGGGTGTTAGCGCAAAATATTTTTGAAAACGTGAATGTGACATGACTAAGCCAAAAATAAAGTTCACTAGATTTTTTAGGTGTAGTCGATTTCCTTGCAATCAAGTGTACCTAACTTATTACAAATTCACAGACTCAAAATAAATAAAATGAGTTTAATATTCTGCCTGATATGAACATTAAGTCAATATCAGTGTTAAAATTTAAGAGTTAAGTGCGACCATTTTTAACTCAGTTAGAACCACAACTCTTCAAAAATATCTTGTAAGTTAGAAACGTATTACCTTTGTTGATATTTGTTATACAGGGATGTTTTTTTATTAGTATACATTGCCCTATGTATACAGTTAAAAAAACCGAGTCAATTTCATTGTTACTATGACGATTACGATTAGGCCGTAGGTCTAGGTGCAGGCAACCAATATTACAAAAACTTTAATATCAAAAAATAAAGAATAAACTTTGCAAAACCACAAAATAAATGTAATTAAATGACGCATCAAAACAAGGAAAATATTAAATAATCAAAGAAAGTGTTAAAAAGGCTTTCCTTGCACTTCCAAACAATAGCTCTAGTCTGATACTTGGACCAGTTTGGCACGAATAATACTTTTAACTTTTTGTAACATCTAGGCACTATCTAGTATAAGTTTATTTACGAAATTTCTAGCCACCATAAAATTTTTACATCGATCCCTAATTATTTCAACGAGTGCGGTTTAAATTTGCTAGATCTTGAGCTGCACTGTTGTATGGCATATGAGGCTAATGATTTGGGTTTATTCTAGGCAACAATTTGACCTTAGGGGTGTTATTTGCCTAAGACCTTTTTGCCCTGTGTGAATTGTAATTTTGGTTGCCTGCACCTAGGTTAACCTAGACCTATGGCCCAATCGTAATAACACGTAATCGTCATAGTAACAATGAAATTGACTCGGTTTTTTTAACTGTATACATAGGGCAATGTATTCTAATATAAAAACATCCCTGTATACATTTTATATAGGAACATAATTACACTACATTATAACTGTATTTGTTTATTCTAGTGATAGTCAAGAGTATTTTGTTTTATTTCATACTGAGTTTTGTTTTATTTCTTACTGAGAAGTGTTTAATAGTCAAATAGTCAAATAGTCAAATACTCAAATAACACTAATGACTAATGAGAGCAATAGATTGACTTGATCTTTGTAAAATAAAACAGTGATGCTACAAAAGAAGAATCTTACCTGAAAGGGTTTGTAGGCACTGACCGGTCACTATGTCCCAAACTTTAACGGTGGAATCGGCATTTCCGGACACTAAAATATTATTTCGTAATTCCATACCGGATGTTAGGGACTGGTGACCCATAAGCGTATGTTTGCAAGCTCCCGTCTCCACTTCCCATACTCGAATGCTCGTATCCAAAGAACCGCTGACCACATGAACACCATCAAACTATAAAATTTACAAAAAAAATCAAATTGGAGTAAAACAACTAAGCAGAGAATTATAATGAAATGTTCATTACGGCCCTCATTCAAAACTGTTATCATCTGATTCTGGAGTTCAACATAACTTAATACGGAACTCGACATAAACCTCAAACCTTTTACTACGTAATCATTGGACCCGTAAACAAAAATCTACAACAAATACAAAAACCAAGAACCAAGAACCAAGAACCAAGAAAACCAAGAAAACCAAGAACCAAGAACCAAGAAAACCAAGTCTCAGGTGTCTGTTATTGTAATTTTGATAGTTATTTACTTTATACGTGCGGTATAATATTGCCCTGCTAAGCAAAAACGTCGTAACTACTTTTAAGTATTTTTTGAGTTATTTGATGTTTCTTAAATTTTCTATTACACCTTTATTTCATATGCTAGGAGTATGGAATTTTAATTTTAATGACCGAATTATTTATAAAAATGATATTGATATGCAATTTTATGGACATTCTGTGATGGACATATTTTTAATTAAAGCGTTTTTTGATATACAATTGAAATAAAAACTTTCTTAAAATTACTAAAAGGTCGTGACTTCAAAAACATTTATTAACGAAATTTAAACAATTGAAAGCTAGATATTAAAATAATAAATTAACGTAGAAGCAATGTAAAAGTACAACCAATGCTTATAAATAACATGAGATCGAAAATAAACTCAATTGGAGCAAGCTGAGCCTGCAGAACTTTAGCCATATTTTAGCCGTTTATTTACGGCCGCACTTTTGAAGTTATGTTGTCTTATGTTGGTTTTACACAGCATATGATGTGGCTAAAGTTACACTTCAGTTTCAAGGCTTGATCTAGTTAAGTATAATTTTCGATCTTATGTTATAAGAGCGTTGTTATAATGTCTAATAATAATAATAGTGAAAACTTGACGACCAAATATACAAGTTTAATTTTATTTTTGGGGCAAATTTTTCCAAAAAATTAAACAATTGTCCGGAAGTACATTTTTAAGTGTTTTCAAAAGTTTCTGTTTTTTTTTCCAATAGAAACCTACCATTCGATCTGTTTTGCAAGCGGGTTTTTTGAAAGTAGTCATTTTTTGAAATTTGGAAGTTAAAAATTTAATTCGATAAATTCTTGTCAAATCCATTTCTATATAACATACTTTTTTTAAATCTTTCAAACGTCACATTAACCATGCCACTCAAATATAGACAAAAGTTAATTTTTATTAATTTAACTGTGTGAGTTGAAAATTATCTTTTGTTATACAGCATTGTAGAGAATCACTTCAGTAGTTCAAATATAGAAAAAAATTAAGATTCTGGACTTCCCCCCAAAGGTACACTAAAACAATTTCCCAAAAAATTAGCTTCATTTTGGAGCAAAAAAATCTTAAATTTTTGTGATTTCCCGTTTCATTTTTAAGAAAAATTACAAAACAGATTATTTTACTCCAAAATAAAGCTAATTATTTCACATTATTATTTTCCACAATCATTTACATCACAAATAACAATAAACACTGAAATTTTTATCCTGCGCCTTCAAACCAATATATCTTTGAGGGGAAGCCCCGAATTTTTATTTTGTTTCTGTAGACTAGTGAAGTAATTCTCTACAACGCTCTGAACTCGGAATTCGATAATTTTGAGACACCTGTAGAGTTTGATGTCCTAAGTTAAAAAAAAATATTGAAAAAAATCCGTCACGTGCCATTTCCGAAATATTTAATTAATAATACCTATCTAATTACTTATTTATACAATTTTTGTACCTCCACAAACGTTAAATATATTTTCTTAAAGTTTCAACTTTCTTACCTTACTCCAACCAAAACATCAAATATTTTGCTTCTTAAAATGTTAATTACTACATATTAAGATTATGGTATAATAGATTATTTAACAAAATTTTAGCCGTTTCTTAGGTTTCTCAATTTTGGTAGAAATCTCACATACGTCAAATTTTACTAGGCGTTTTTCTTTGTTAAAATTATAATAACGTCTACAAAAATAGTGTAGCATAACTGCTAATGCGCTTCAGATGCGAACTTTCAAGTTATCTCAAATTAGACAAAAAATGCAGATACGACGTTCTTACTTAAGGTAAATTCTAGCGACCCATACTCAGACATACGCACATACTCAAACGAGTTCTAGCGACAACTATGACGTCATATGTATATTGTTACCAAATGCAGTGTACAAAAAACCCTAATAGTAATTTTAGTTGTTAGGGGTTGGCAAGCCATACACCAACATACGCAAGCTAACCCAAGTCCGACTTGGGTAAGTGGCTCTCTCACTTAAAACGCAGTTTTTCTTTGTCATATTATTCGCTCTCTTATTTTAATCTGTTGTTGTCTTTCTCTAGTTTCTCACCATCAACAATGGCGCCAATATGTCATCTTATTTAAATTACTATTATGCCCCAAAATATTGGACTAAAAGTTCAATTTGTTAACTAATAATAATTGCAAATTCACCATTAATTTGCATAATCATATTACTATTTTACCAAAATCAATATAAAATGTTCTGGTGAAGAAATAATAAGAAAAGGTGTATAAAAACGTAAAATGAGAAGTCGCAAATAGCAATTAATTGCAATGTAAAAATCAAGAACATTATTATGAACGAAAACTGTCCATATTGTGGGATTTGATTTATAAAAGGTGCCGATAGAATGGAAACCTTCTTCACTGAGTGGCTGCAGAAGAGAGTATATTTCAACATCAGACTTCCCGCTTTCTTAAAAGAAACAAATTATTTCCAAATTTGTGTAATATGAGCTCTTTACTACTAGATTTTAGATTTTTTATCATTAATTATTAACGTATTATTATTCTAAAAAAAATATAAAATAATGACAATTGTAGTGCAAAGCACCCGATTGGTGACTGGAAAGACCTCAATTCGAATTCGTGCCCTGTTTTGTAATTTTTCCTGATTCTAATTGACAGTTTTCCCTCTAATAATTTTTGACAGTTCCGGTTCTGTTGGCAATACATACACATGACGTCACAACCTGAGTATGTCTGTGTATGTCTGCGTATGGCTGAGTATGAGTCGCTAGAATTTACCTTTAGGCAGGGCAGAATAATAATATAATATAAATAGGCGTTTTAATAAAACTGACGCTCTCTTTTGATATAGACTTATGTTTGGGTTAAGCTAAAATTATCATAAAGTTATTAACTCACCTGTAATGAATACACACGATTTGTATGACCTTGTAACGTGTGCAAACACTCCTCTCGTTCTGGATTCCAAACTTTAACCATATAATCATAAGCTCCAGAAACCACCAATCGACCATCATATTGAACACATCGTACAGCGGCTAAATGACCCACAAGAACATGAAGACATGCCCCGGTTTTAATATCCCACACCCTTAAAGTTGCATCACGAGAACCACTCACAACCCTATACAAACAACACAAATATATTAAACAATCTCGATTAAAAAATACTATTAACTTACTTGTTTCCGTGTAAATGCATACACCGTACTGTTGAAGTGTGTCCGTTGAGCGTATGAATACAATCGCCCGTTTCGGCATCCCATACCTTCAGTGTTCTATCAGTACTGCCACTGATTATTGTCGCACCTGACATCTGAGATGACCAAACGCCTCCAGTGTGGCCAACCAAAGTGCGCAAACACTACAAGAACAACTCGTACAAAATTTGCCATTTCAAATATTCAAATGTACAACTTAAAAAATATGTAAATACGGTTTAGTTCTTTTTAATATAATTTAACAAAAATTGAGAAGGTGCAGAATTGTATCAACAGCACTTACCGCTCTGAAATTTATACGGATTTTCGTAAATAAGATCGTTATCAACAAGAAAGTTATTATTTTTCTTCTATTAAAATAGTTTCCAAGTTTTTAGAAAACGCAGGCAAAATTGATGCCATCGAAAATTGTTTAAGTCATCTGTAGTGCCTCATTTGTGTAACGGTAATACTTTCACAATTTTAAGAGTAGTTGGAAACACACCTTCAATACATAAATTAATTACCTTTTACTTGCTTTATTTTTATTTTGGTTTTGGAAATATTTTTCACAGAAGCTTGGACTAAGTGATAAGAAATTAAAGTTATGGTTTGTTTTTTGAATGGAAGGAAATTACTGTTATTATTTTTACAACAATTTGGAAGTTTACCAACAGTTTCTTTTGCTACATTTACTAAATACGTGTTAAAAGTGTCAGTGTTGTTACTTTTACTATATTTACAATTGACTACATCCCAATAATATCTAGATAAATTATTTAACTTTACTGTAATTTGTGTATTTTTGTTGTCAGTAATTGCTTTTGTAATTTTGTCGCATAGTTTTAATATAACTTTTTAGCTGCAGTTGCTTTTTAAAGTTTATAATAAAACGGAAAGAAACTCGCAATTTTTTTAATTGTGGAGTAAACATTCTTGTTCATAAGATTGGAAACAATAATTTCTAAAAAGTTGTCAAGTTTTTCATCAACATGGATATTTTTTGAATCAATAAAATGCCAACTGCCAACTGCAAGTGCATTATAAAGATCACCAAACCCCTGAAAGTGCAATGGTTTAGTCGTAATTATTATTAGGTCTGATGTAATTGCACTTTTATTTAAACAAATGACCATTTGTTTATGGTCTCTAATACTAATAAAAAAATTGCCATTAAAATTCGTTATAATATTATCAAATGTTACTTCTTGTACTATCTTTCACGTGTGCAGTAAATCCAAAAGATTGAATCACACTTTTGAACAATAAGTCATTCGTATTGTTCGCATGAAAATGAATATTAAGGTGGCGAAAGTCTATGAGGACGACACTTATTCCAGCACAGGGGTCGCTCAAATCGGAATATTACCGAAAATGTTTGGGCCTAAAATGATTTATAACAGGGCTGAGTTTCTCTGTCTAATAATTTACAACCCCCTCGTAAGCCCATGGTCCCAACTTCAATAAACGTTGGGACCTTTATCTCAAGCAGGGTACTTCGGACAGGGCTAGTGGCTTGTTATGAATCGAAATATTCAAAATATTACTCATCGTTCTTTCACGAGAAATCGGTCGTTTCGATTCAGAGAGGCATCGTATGCATGTATTTACGAAATATTGAGAGTTTATGCAAATTTTTGCTAATTATAATTATTAATTTTTAAATTGTTATTATTAAATTTTTAATCAAATAGAAAAAGAAGATAACTAACTATTGGCAAAATTTGTTATAATATTTCTAAGAATATTGTAATTTTTTTTTCTTTGTGAATGATAAACTAATGCAAACTGAGGGAAAAAATGTATTCTAACTAAATACAACCTGTGGAAATGTTTTTATTTGAATCTTCAGCTTGATAAATTATGATAATCAGCGTTTCCATATATTATTATTCCATGTATTATTATTATTATCGATAAAGTAATAATAATTATTATTTATCGATAGACTTCGTACAAAACAGAGTGTGAATAAATTAAAAATTATTTGATAAAACTTTTTGTAAACGTTGTATCCGCAGGGTTCCAAGCAAATTATAATGACCAATGACAACCCGTTTGAGAAATGTTTTGGAAAATAATGTTCTTCTTTGTCGAACTCTCGTGTAGTATTTGATGAGTAATTTTTTGTTGTTTCAATAAGACACTTTTTCGATTTTTTAAATTTGTCATAGTACTACCCATGTTTCAAAAGTTTGTAGGTTTGGTTGAACATCGTTAATTAAAAAAATATTCCTAAGAAGTTCCTTATCATTTTTACTAATTTTTTACATTTGTCAACTTTATAAGATTTATTTTTTTAGAATGCTAAAAAATTGACGTTTTACTAACTGAAACGAGTATAAAAACATTTTCTAATCGAATTTCACAAAAATCCAAAAAATCAATAGTTACAGCAAAAAATTAGTGGTATAATCTGTTAAGTAAAAAATTACTACTAGGGGTCGGTCAATTTATAGAAAGTGAAACTAAAATTTAATTCAATTAAAATTTAATTTTAACACGTATGGATTTTAAATCCGATCCAGGCGGAATCAAAATTTTAATAATGAATTTGAAAAGGAATTTATAAATCAATGTAAATCCTTTTCTAAAGATCACGCAGTGAGTACCGAAATCATCTTATTTACCCCAACTTTGCCACAACAATGAGGACAAATAAAATTTACAATGAGGGGTTGACTCTCCACTACCTGAAGAGATCCGAGGAGATATTTTGCCTTAGGCGACAATTCAGACAGCTCAAATTTGAAGCGACAACTGATGGCCGGTGCCAGAACTAACAAAAAATTGTTTTTTGAGATAATCTCGAGTACGAACAAACATTTTAAAAACGGCAAACGCCAAATTGTTTCAATCGACTATATCTAGTGAGATTACCAACTTTCTACAACAAATTTCGTTTCTTTCACAGAGATATCAAACGTATTTTTTTAATTAAAAGTCAATTTTTTCGGAAGAATTTAACGATTACAGAATTAACTTTGGCTTGTTTGCACTGAAAATTTTTGTGTTGGTTTAATTTATTTTGATTTATTAAAGTTGCAATGTCATACAGCGTGTTCCGTCTAAACCCCACATTAGAAGTACTGAAAGTTCAAATAATAGTATATTATTTAACGAGTTTGAGTGTAAATCGGACGCTTTATTTCATGAGTGGATTTTTAAACGTCGAGTGATAGCGAGAGGTTTATCATCCACGAGGTGAAATAAATGAACCGATTTACATGAAAACGAGTTGAATACAACATTTTATTCTTCGAATTATACTCAGCAAGGCTTAAAATTGCTTTAAATCTGTTAAAAATAATCTGACGTTTCTTATTGAGAAATGCCAAACAGTTGTCAAAACTTTCTTACACAGGAGAAAAACCGTAAATTTTGACATTGTCGAAGAATAAAGATATTTACCTGAAAATTGGTACTCAGCCATAATCAATTACGTTCTTTCTGCTCAATGAAAATATTTTCAAGATGGCGACACTTCCGCTTATACGGGAAGTCGCTATCAACTTTCTTATGTTTTTCACTGCGTTTATGGATTAGTTGAGTTATTCTAAGGGAGTTTTTCTCAGCTGTCCCTATACCAAAGATTAACCGTTTTCGAGATATTTAGAATTTTTTTTTAATTTTTGGATTTATACCTGTCACTTCAAAAATCGGTAACTCACTTATTTTTAGGGATTTCGAAATCATATATTTGAAAAATTAAAAGAGAAACCATACATCTGTCCTTCAGTGTGTTCAAAATTGGAAAAGAAGTTAATAAACCCAAAAATTTTAAGGTTAAGTTTGGACAACTTCAAGTACCCATAACTTAATTTTTTCAAATAGGATGTCCCAGTTTTTGTTTTACGAGATGGATGAGATTTTTTCCTGCATCTACCTGTATAAGCATTCCCTATATCTATCTATGATAATTTTCAAGTTATGTTGGTTTTTTTGACATTGTATAGGAAATTCCTTACTAACAACAGCTATTTTTGCATAATTTGGCAAAGAAACATTTCTGATTAAACAAACAAATTCTGTTCAAAATTGTGTTATCCGTCCCGTAAAAACAAAATAATTTCATTAAATGTTGGTTTTAAAAACTTTAATTTCTCACATTTTTTCATTCATTTCCATGGCAACGTTATGAGAATGAACCTATGATCAATGACTTTCTCAGTCCTAACAAAAAGTTATTGTAACTTGAAAACTATTAATCATATGTATAGGGAATGTTAATACAGATCGATGCAGAATTAAATTCTCCACCATTTAGTGAACTAAAACTTGTGGCATTTCATTTGAAAAAATTGAGTAATGAGTGCTTAAAATTCTGCAAACTTAAATTTAAAAATTTGGGGTTTGTTATTCTTTTTTTAAAAATTTGAAAACACCAAAGGAAAGATCTAGGCTTCCTCTTTCAAATAAGCTAAAAAACATTTCCAAATTTTTAAAAATGGTAGAGTTATCGATTTTTGAACTGGAAGGTGTAAATCCAATTTTTTTTAAAACCCTAAATATTTCGTAAACGGTTAAATTTAGGTATAGGAAAAGCTTATGAAAACTACCTTAAAATAACTCTAGTAAACCAAAAACGCATTAAAAAATATGGTTTTCTATTTAAAATAAGGAAGTTGATAGCGTCGGGTTGTATACCAATTTTCAGATGACTATCATTATTAGAACTCCCAATACAACTTCTAATGTGAGGTTTAGACGGAACAGCCTGTATAATTTACTCATAAAAAATAATTTTTTTACGAAAAACAAACCTCAAATATTAAAAAAATAATAATAGTAGATTATTTTATAAGAGGTAAATGTGATAGTTTATGTGGGGAAGCTGAATGTTTATTTTGCCAAATGCAATGAGGCAAATAATTCAGCTGAGCCACATAAACTCACATTTACTCCGAATAAAATATACTATTTTATCCGCAAACGTATTGGTGAAGAGTAAAGAGCAATTTTGAGCAACATTAATTTAAAGGTAAATGAATAAAATAATCAGGAAGCTTTGCACGTGAATCATTACCATAACAATGCTTATAAGCAAACGTCAGTTCGGATTTTTGTGTTGAGATTTTCGAATGTGTTGAGTGTTTTTTAATTTAACTAGTGCAGTGTCTCCAGTTGCACAATGAGGGAATCATCTCCTCTTCAGCGAAGCAGCGAAAGACACAAGAAAGTGAAAACAATGCTAAGTCATGATGACAGACAAAAGTAAAAAACGCTTTATTACATAAAAATGATTTACCCCATGTCCGACAAAGTGGTCCGAGAACTAGATCTTTTACCTGACATTCTGTCACAAATGTTGTTAGTTTCGTGACGTTTGCGGATAAAATAATTAATGGCTGCGAGTGCTGTTTAACCAAATTTCTCAAAGAAAACAAATTTTTTTTTACTTTACCTTTCCAGTAATCGCTGACCAAACTTTGAGCGTGTTATCATCCGATCCGCTCACAATGCGATTGCCACAGAACTGCAAACACGTAATAACATGATCATCGTGTCCTTTTAGCATTTTAGGCGGCCTAATCGGTTTGCTCCTCCAATTCATTTCAATGGCATGTTGTCTCATATAGGCAGCTTTCCATGGCGACATTTGCGTTCCGGGGGACCTAGGTGAGCACCTCCTTTTAGGTATCTCATCAATGCCTGCTTGCCGACACTTTTCCTTCCACAGCAGATTATCTTCTGCCAAGAAACGCCAACTGCGACACGTTTGCGCTGCTCGTAGAAGGTCTTTCGGTTCGAGAAATGACAAAACGTTCAAAGCCAGCTCGCGTGGTAATAATGAGATGAAATCTCGCTGGAATTGTGGCTCGATCACTTGCATCATGTGACGGACTTGAGTTGGTTCGCATCGGGCGATTAGTTCGCTGATTGCGAGAATTCGTTCCGCGTTTGACCATTTTTGGAATTGGGTCAGCCAATCGGACATTTCCGGAGGTGGATTGTCTTTGGTCGGGATTACGAGACGCGATTTTTTGTCGCTAGGGGTGGTACCTACACGAAACAAAAAAACTTTTTTAAGCTAACAGCAAATTTCAAACTGGGCAAGAGTATTTGTTGGTAATGTAAAATTTGAGAGCTATGTAGCACCACGACCAACTGTATCAATCTCCGCTTGCTTCGCTTCTCTCGCTTCTCTTCGATACGGCCATACCGCTCGGTTAAAAAACTGTTCCGATCTAGTAACCGAGATGGCGTTCGGCACGTGCTGCCCCCAAATTATTGGAACTTGTCAAATTTGAAGGTGTCAAATTCAAAAAAAAAATTTTCGAATTAGATGACACTAATGACACTAACAAGACAGGTAAATTATAACCTCGAAGCACCACTCTGACTTCGACCTGACGTCTGACATCATTTTCATTCACATACTTGTCACTTGGGTGCTCTACCTGCCGAACTTTCGTTTCCAAGGTCAAGAATTTGGTTTCTTATGGACAAATCGACAAGCGGTATGGCCGTATCGGAGAGAAGCGAAGCAAGCGGAGATTGATACAGTTGGTCGTGGTAGCACCAAAAATGGGATAGTGGTTAGGTGATGTGTGGACCAATACATAAGCCTAAATTAAAAAAAGCCCTGGTGAAACTCAAGAATATTATTCCAGCAAAAAGTGGTAGATATTTCCCAACATACAGACTGATCCTGAAATACTGAGTCTGTTGGCAACAGAGTTGAAAGTATTTTTGTTCGTAATTTGCAACACTGCAACCGAATCCGATTTTTTTTGACAATTATTTGAGGTACAACCCCACAAGATTGTTGAAATTGTTGCTAACTGAAAGCGTACTCCATTAGTATCCTTTAAAATTTAACTCCAGTATTGCCAACAGACTCAGTATTTCTGGATCAGTCTGTATTTTCAGTTTCGGTATGAATTAAATGCACAGTATAAATAATAAATGCACAATAAATACATACAGGACTTTCATTACAAAACAGTCTAATTAGTCTATTTGGTTTTGAGTTAGAGGTGATTCATTTTTAAAATTTAATCTAATACTCAATGTTTTATTATTTTTACTGTGCAAAATTGAAATTAGATACTGTGAATATACAATTTTTTACTGAACAATTATACCTCTACTGAACAAATTTTTATAAAATACTGCACGTGCTTTACTTATCATGTAAATTTTTACTATGTAAAATAATATTATATTATACCGATCACTTCTAGTTTATTTTACTGTGCAAACATTAATTAAATACTGATCAAAATTAAATTGATAATTGATCACTTTATTACTACCCTTTCAGTTTTAGGTTTATAGTCCTGTCAAAATAGACATTTCAATTTACAAAAATTCGCACAAAGCTGAAAATTGGAACAGATCTTAAGTACACTATCACAAATAAATTGTCAAAAGTCCCAACCGATCCCACATGTGCTAGTTATTCAATGTCAAAGGTCAAAAGTATCGATTTTTTGAATTTTTCTTGTAAACGGTAACTCTTATCATGAAAATGTTCAAACAAAAGTTGTAGACCTTGCAATTGTCTATAAAAATTGTTTTTATACTTTTTTTCCTATGAGTCACCATTTCTGAGATATCACGATTTCAAAAGCTAAAGAAGACGTGTGCATACAGGCTATAAATGAAATAAGTACATTAATTTTAACTGGTAATAGAACTCGTCAAGACAAACAATTTTTCCTAATAACGTTTTTTTCAAAACGTTTTAGTTTTTGAGTTAAAATTATTTTAAAATCTTACACAATTTTCTTACACGCCACTGGAAGCGAAGTTACCTAGTCGACAAGATTACCGTTTGAAACGGTTACCTTGGTTGCGGCTATTATTTATTGTTACTTTTCTTTGTTGGAGCATTTCATAAAAGGCTCGTCAATTAGTAGGGGGAAAAAATGATTTTAAAAAATGCGATTTTGAAAAAATGGTACATAGAAAAAGTGTTTGTCTTGATGAGTTCTACCACTGGTTAAAGTTAATGCACTTATTTCGCTTACATCCTGTATATGAACACATATCCCCACCACCTGTGAGGTAGTCTGTTTGCCGATGGTGATATCTCAGGAATGGTGATTCGTAGGAAAAAAATGAAAAAGACAATTTTTATAGATAATTGCAAGATCTACAGCTTTTGTTTGAACATTTTGATGATAAGACTTACCGCTTACGAGAAAAATGAAAAAAATCGATACTTTTGACCTTTGACATTGAATAACTTTTTTAGCACATGTGGGAACGGTTGGGACTTTTGACAATTTATTTGTAATAGTGTACTTAAGATCTGTACCAATTTTCAACTCTATGCGAATTTTTGCAAGCTTACCACTATATTTTTGTCTATTTTGACCGGATAAATAAATAAAGATCTTAGAAAAACCTTTGCGATATACAAAGTTCGTTAACACCTACCTACTTAAAAAAAAATTAAATATTAAATATTTATTAATTGAAATTTTCTGATGCAGTGCCATCCTAAAACAAACGCTTAGATAATGTTTTGTGAAAAAAATTCATAAAAAAAAATTGGCGCTAGCCCTATAATTATTGTTTGTTTATATTTTGAATTATTTCATTATTAATTTTTAAGAACTAAGGCGATCTTTTTACATATTTTTTGCACAAATTAACATTTAAGTATCGTCTGTTGCAGAATGACAAGAAATAATATATTTTTTTGCAGTGAATTAATGTTAATTCACTAATTAATTTTATGGAATCGTAGAAAAATTCTGAAAAAACTCACATGCATAGAGAAAAATAAAGTGTTTGATAGCAATCACTGATTTCTGTTTAGTTATTAGTTTTAGAGATACTGTTAGCAGACTCACTTTCTATGTAATTTTTAATGTTGTATAAAAAAAAACAATGAATAATTATTCTTTTCGACACTACATAATCATTTTGTGATAATCACTACAATTTTTGATCGTCTGAAAATGAATTAAAATAAATATAATAAAACAGTTTTTATTAAACAAAGAAATGGATTAATAGTCATTTATGTAACAAGTCCGCAAAATAGTGTTTTAGCGGACGAATCGGATTAAGCACGAGGCAACGGAGGAGCCGAGTCCTTAATGAGATGAGTCCGCTAAAATTATTTTGCGGATGTGTTGCATACAAACTTTTTTGGTACCAGCTCTCTAAAACAATAAAATTGTAAATTTTTTTACATTTCCAATCCACCCTCATCATAAGTGCAGTCGATCGATAGTCATAGCAACGACTGATTTATTGAAACAATAATAATTGTTTTCTCAAATAATAAATAAATTAGAGTCCGCAAAATGAATTAGAGTCCGCAAAGTGTTGCTATGACGACTTTAAGTACTTGTCCTTTAAAATGACATTTTGCGAAGTCAAAGCAGTTCCCAAAGTAACCATTTTAGAGAGCGTGTACCAAAAAAATTATTAATTTAATTACATTTACAGATATGACAAGAGGATAAACACTCCTAAATACTCTTTTGTAATAAATATAAAAATTGTAACTCAATGTCAAAATTATTGCCTCAAAACGGTTTTTGTCTTGTACATGTCCAAGCCTTCTTCAAGACTATAACATTGATGAAAGCGAGGCATACAATTAACTAAATAAAAATGTATCAAAATAATGACAATTGTGCGAATAAATTTATTTAGTAAAATTTACTTTTGTAAACAACAATATTGCATTTTTTGACATTATAAAAAATTAATTAAAGGATCACGTAATACCCACATTCGCGTTAGCTTTAAAAAGAAGGAATTTGAAACAAATTGGAAGCTCAATCTTATATTGTAGGCTTTTGTCACCTTTTCTACCAAATAAATAATTAACAGACAGACTTTTTATTTTTCTGACACGCATTTTTATAATTATTTAGTCAACTACCTTCGATTTATTATATTAAATTATTATGAATTTTATTTGGCAAATGCAATAACGTAGGTGTGAGTAATTATAACAACAATTACAACCAATTTTATTCAATAATTCACAAAAAAATTAAGCACCGATAGAGACTGTTCCATATCTGGTGGCGTACTGACAGTGACATAAAAGACTCTTGAAATGCACCCACTTGGTTAAGATAATTAAATACATGGGCGTATATTTTTTTCTCTAAAATTTACTTAGTTGTCATTTTAACATTAATAAATTTTGAGGACGAAGATACAAAGAAATATTGCTATTATTATTCATAATTTCTTTATTATTCTTCATATTATTATAATTTTTTCAAGACTAACAGTGGGTTTGAAAACATTTTATTATGACGCCTATGGCCATTTTTTTTCTTAATAGTAAACATATGTTTAATGCCAAAATTCAGTCATTTTTGTCAATGTCAGTTCGCCACCAGGTTTGGAATAAGCTCTACTATTAAAACTATTAGCTGTTTCAAAACTATAAAAACGCCAACGTCGCATTTTACCGAATTATTTTTTTAAATAAAGTTGATAAAAATAAAAAATAGTTATTAATGATTAGATCTCTCATTGAAACTATAAATTTATAACAACTAATTTTGAGAGAAAATGCGACGTTGGTGTTTTTATAGTTTTGAAAGAGCTAATAGGTAAAATAGTTATTACTGTAATGATAGGACTTGAACCTCTTGTAAAATTTGATTATAACTCAAAGCAGGTTCGGTTCAATTGTCATAACCTTCACGCATTTTTCCGGGGTGCAAAAACAAGCCAATTTTTAATATTTCATTTCGAAGACTAGGGCTCGAAGACTAGTCGAAAAAAGTTAATTATCGCTTATATTTTCTTACCGTTGGTTTCGGACGCCGTCGGCGCACGAGTAGAGGGCTCAGATGACATCGAAGTAACGTCAGATTTCTTTTCTGGTAGCAACTTCTTGCACGGAAACCCATTCTGCACGTCCAACTTCCGTTTTCTCTAAAAAAACCGAACAAAACTCATTACAATTGCTAACAAAACAACACAAAAAAACTCAATTCAAAAAACATCAGAGAGAAGATTAGTCTAAAATCATGTGTCGATCAACGTATTATGTTATCGACTCAACACTTACAAGTTTCATCATTAAAAAAAATATAGTACAAGAATTACGACTGTTTTATTCTTGTTAAACTCTTTACATTTTCGATTAATACATAAACACCATTAAGGTGAAAATAATGTAACATCTTAAACCGGAAAAACTAGCGTTAAAAAGCAAAATTAACCTGATAAGTTTTTTATGACATGCAGTTAGTTAATTATTACTACACTGTATTCTAATGCATGTGATTATGTGGAAATTGCTTTATTATCATAGATATTTGAGTAACATTGTTTACTAAACACAGAATTAGAGGTTGTCAAAGGTAACAAACATTTTTTCAACAACTTAAAAAAATATGTACAGGCATAATAAATAACTATGAAAATTATTAGTTTGTATTATACAAACGATAATTTCAGGAAGGATCAAAATTATTACCTTTTATGTCTATCTTTAATTTATGTTATCGCCCAACTAGTGTTTATCTTACAATTACCAACACCAATAAAAAAACAACACGTAAACTAACATAGTTAAAAACAGCCAAGTTCAAAACAGGTTAAAAACCTTTTAATTGACCATTATTCGCATATTATTTATCGATTTTCCCCTAATGCCCCTTATTTATTCTTTTTGTTATTTTATCTAAAAGTTATAAAAAGATTAAATACATAATTAAAACTGTGACGATTGTTTTTAAACTCGTATTATAGATAAGGTGGGCGTTCATTAAAACCAAATTCTCTTTAAATTACATTTTCGAGTAAATAGTCAAGACAAACTCGTATTCTCTAATGTTATCACTTATCAGTCAATTCAAACTGTGAAAACAAAAACCAAAAATGGTCTCACAACTTTATTAATGAGAGTAATAATATTATTTTATTACTTCCTGTTTCAAAATTGTCACATTTGGTTAAAAAAAATTAAACAAAAACTAGTATAGAGAAATTATTTAATACAAAGATTAAGTACACACCTGAGCTGTGGCGTAATAAAATGTGTCACTAATTTGTTTACGAAAAAATTGCAGATAATTACAACGATTTTTACCAATAGTTTACAACGATTTTTACCAATAGATGAAACCAATGTGTATCGGTACAATAATTAATCCTAAATCTGATACTGAAGTCGAAAAAAAATTAGGTTTGAATATCCATTATAAAGTATCAGTATTTGACAATTTTTGAAACTTCAAAAATGTTACAGACTGCCTCTTCTCTTAGGGTCAGTTTCCCAAGTTTTGTTAGGATAATTACAAATATAGAAAAGTTAATTGGGGTAATTTATAGTTTAAAGCAAATAAAATATTTAACAACTTATTAATTACGTCAATAACGAATGCCAAAGACACCACAATCAGTGTCAGTTTCTCTTATTGTAACCAGCAGTAATCGGCTAACATATTTCTATCTCAAAAACCTTTGGATACCTCTTTTTATAAGACTTTAAATCTTGATGAAAATGTTTAAGTGATTAAGTTTCCCAGATTTTACAAGGACAATTTTACCACAAACAAAACAAAAGTTGTTTGGGATTAATCTACATTTACTTGACGATATTTTAAAGCAAATACAATGTTTAACAATTAGTTTATCACAAAAACAACGAATGCCAAACTAGACACCAGAATCAAATTTTCAAAACTTTAAGTGAATATATTAAAAAAAATTAGACGTGTTAGACAATATTTTAGTTATCACTGAGTAAGAAAAAAACAAAATCAGTATAAATTATCTCTTGGTAAAAGAATTTTTTTTTGTAAACTAGTGTTATTTGTTATTATTATTGTAAATTTAAAACTCTAATGTTCTGTCTGTAATTTTTTGTTTGCCTTGTGCTAACCATTAGACGAGTTAGAAACAACTGCAAAATGAATTAACCAGTGATGAAAACAGTCCATCATTGGCTTTATTATTTAAATATTATTATTGCACATTCGCTTCAAACAATAAACATAATTTCTGCTTACCCAGTATCTGTCAGTGGCGTACGACCCACTTCTTTTCGCGTACGAACTTCTTGGTGTTGTTTGATGAGGACCTGGTGGTGAACCTGAAAAAACTTCACTGCTATCTTCGTCCTGTAAAAATAATTTAGTAAAAAAACAACACACTTGGGGGTATACCTCTTCTAGCTCTTGATTTTCTTCAGAGAGGTCTCCTTCAGTGCAATCTTCCCAGTTTTCTTCTTTCTCAAAACTGTCTTCCTCATCACATTCTTCAAGACCTAACTTATTGAGAAAGCTTGTTTTTTCTGTCTCCTCGCCCGACTGACTAATTCTAAATATCTCATCTAGTTTTTCACTTAATGGAGCTAAGTGATTCTGGGATGTACCTGGTGCATTATCAGTGGTACACAACGACTCTAAACAAACGGTCTCAGTAGGGCTAGGGCTGGTGCAGTCTTGTTTTGGAAGTTCTGAATCTCGATTAATACTAGATAAAGGGTTGAAATTACTTCTGCCTGAAGGACATGATTCTGCCATTATCTACAGTCTAGAAAAAATGAAAACGTCTTAAGTAATGCTCTAAGTAGTGAAAATTGTCTCCGCGAGTGAAATACCGAGAGAAACACGTTATCCTACTTAATTGCAAGTTGAGTGCAATGAGAGAAAAGTGGTTAGGAATAATTGCATCTGACATACCTACTGATGTAATTTTCTATCATTATTCGAAGGCATGAAACGAAACTACTGTAACTACCAAATAATTGCAAGAGAAGAAGGAAAATTAACAAAATGCTTCCAAAAACTATGCATCAAGGACCACTGTTTGCTACTTCCAATCACTTCGAGACACACCAACACCAAAGCGCGTTTTCTTGTGCATCTCGTAGGGCAAAATACCTTTTCAAAAAACTACACTGACGGCCATTCTCAAAATACTAGGATTTATTGGCACCATTACAAATATCTGGACGAACTTGTGTAAATGAAGAATAAGAAATATCAGCAAAATCGCGTGGCTAACGCGCCGCCCCGTTTCACAAACACCTTGTTTCCGCAAACTATTAACCCAAAAAAACGTCCATGCGATCAAAACTTTGGAAAACACTCACCAATTGCTGGAAAATCCGCTTTGTGTTTTTACGCAACACCATTGCCTTGTATTTCGAGAATTTACACTACAATTTTGTGACTTTAGTTACAGGAGTTGCAAGGTGACGAGCTAGGGGAATTTCACGGCGCACATGTGATTTTAGTGACGTTTTATGCACCAAAACTTAACCTCAAACTCTTTTTTGAATTTGTAAAAATGATAGAAAACGAATTAAATACAGTGGTTTATCCACCGAATAAATCGCTGCAGCGCAAAGTTGAGCTTTCGACAACACCGGTCGTCTACAAACACTTACTTTTCCTAGAGTTTAATGAAAAAGGTAAGGTTTTTTTTCAATTTGGGCGATTAATTGCCTTTTACTCCTTTTAGACGAGTCGATTCTTGGGTGTGCTAACTTAAACGGAACTCTTTGGGAAGGCACTTTGCTATTTTTCTCAAATGAGGAGAATTTGTTGCTGTTGAAGCACAACAGAAGTCTGATTGGTTCCACGGTTTCAGACGGGAAATTTTTAAACGACACTACTGTAAGTTTTTACAAACTGTAAAGTGTAAACAATAAATAATTGAATAATAGTTTGCGTTAGCTGAAGATACGGGTCTTTTAAACATTCTCACATTATCACGTGAGAACCAAACAATACAATCAGCAGGTTATTACAGAGAAATTGATCGCATTCCAAAAATTGCTGTTTGGAAGAACAGCACACGCATACTCACCTGTTCGAATAAAGCAGTGACCATTTGGGACATTAACAGCACTATCCGAAAACCGCTAAATCACTTTCCGTAAGTTTTATCACTTGTTTTTCCTTATCTAAGTTTTATTTCCAGTGATTATCACACGGAACTTGTAAACTATGTTGATACACTCAAATCGGAACCAAACGTCTTTGTAACAGCTTCAATGGACAGAAAGTGCTGCATTTGGGACGACCGTAATCCGTGCCCTGCCTCAGGTAATTATTTTTTTCGTCTAAAGTGAGGCGAAAAAATCATGTATATTTCACGGGAGCAAAGTGAATTTTTCCCAGCGTACTGGAAAACTCCATTATTGACCTTTAAATGTTAGAAAATTATTAATTTTTTTACTTTTTATAATAATCTGACTTACCTAAAATTATTTTCAAGTATACAGAAATTAGCTACAATAAATCCTATATTTTTTGCATTTTTGGATATAACTTTTAACACTGAGGTTTTTAAGCCAAATTATTCGTGTAAAGTGGTGAAAGTCCCACTTTTCTAGGATTTTTAGTTTTTGTGTAATAATTTTTTTAAAGGGTGTCTTCGTTAAAAAATTAATTATTTAAAAAACTAAGCAGAATCGACCAATACGAGTTTAGATCATAATCATCAGTGTTAAAAGATACGTCAAAAAATGCAATAAAATTTAAGCTGTTTCATAAAAAAAAAACGTATTATAGCTCATTTCTGAAACACCTGTACATTTAAAAATAATTTCAGGTGATGCAGGGGGTTGCCATATACGGGTTTTTAAAAAATATATTTTTCAATTATTTTTCAGTTTTGTACAACAACGAGTTTTGTTCTCTGACCAGCGTTGCATGCAACCAACACAACACGAATTACGTTGTTGTGGGCACAGAAGGCGGCGACATTTACCTGCTAGATAAACGCGAACCGAAAGACTTTATTTCAGTTGCTAGTTGCAACTGCTACATCCACAGACTAGCGTTTGATGATTGCAATAAACTTGCAGTGTGTGGTGACTTGAACAAAGTTCTGGTATTTAAATGTGAGGACGAAATCTTAAACAGTGCTTACTGTAACGATAAACACTGCGGAATCGTGCGAGGATTAGCTTGGCACAAGGAAACTTTATACTCTTGTGGTTTCGACAAACAAGTCGTCAAACATTTATTTTAATAAAAACCTTTTCTTAAAATAATTATTTGTGTCTTTTACGCCCTTTCTTTTTACTTATCTCGGGTTCCGCTTGTTTACGCTTCATATTTTCACTGTTACTTTCCAGAGGCGCTACACTAAAGCCCTCAACGTATGGTTTCACGAGTTGTAAAACGAATTTTTCGTGCTGAATGTTATTAGAATCGAGTGATAGTCGGACTACAACGGGGTCAAATGCGTGAATAATCACACTTCCAGCTTTTTGAGTCTGGTCCTAAAATCAAGTGGTCATGACTTTATTTAGTCTACGGTCCGCTTAACTTTACCTCTTCGTTATATTCAAAAATATTCGAAGTTTCGCCTTTTTTGGCCACAAACAGAGTACACTCCAGACCATAACGTGGTATAAGAACTTGCAGGGCGTTTTTACGTACGTATAGCACGTAACCTTCCTCATCTTGAAGCTTGCCTTTGAAAAACAACTACCAGAAAAATTACGAAATGAAGTGAAAAATTCTCACATGTGTGTTGAACGCAATTGAGGCCCTTCCAGCATATTGAGCCATTCGGTTCCTGTAGTTTAAATTTTGGCACAACTCGTTCGTTTTATTCTTATCCAAAAGGTCCGGATAAGTGGAATCTGCACCACAGATAACTGCCAGTAACCTGTGGACTATAATATCGGCATATCTACGAATCGGTGACGTGAAATGTGTGTACAAAGGCACAGCTAAACCATAGTGGAAGTACTCCTCTTTCTGATACGTCCCACTTGCAAAATAAACAGCTTGTAACATACAACGTGTAGCTAGAATTCGGAACATTGTGTTCAAGTAGGGATTTTTTGTGTTAACTGCTTCATCGAGTGATTTGGCTAAGTTTTTGCCTGAATCTACTTTAATTTCAAAACCCTAGAACAATCAAATTCAATTTTGAGGTGAGTATAAGTGAAGAACGTACAAGGTGACGTCCTGCTTTAATCAGAGGGTCGAAATTAATAGCTGGAGGGACAGGATGGCGACGCAACATCGCACAATCGGGAAATTCTTCAAGGATTTTTTCTGCTACACTAATATTTGCTTGTAGCATAAACTCCTCAATCATAGAATTTGTTTCAAATAGTTTTTTCACTTCAACGTCTAAAGGTTCCATCGTTTCGGAATCCATTTGGATTTTTACCTCAGGTGACGCAAGAACTAGAGCTCTAAAAATGGACACTACTAATTTAATCAAAATTAATAATAGTATATTAAAAAACAAGTTTTATAAGGGATGATTTGGCGCACGAATCCTAAGTTAGAAAACAAGCCATAGGCGAGCTTTCTATGGGATGAGTGCGCCAAAAGCCTTATAAGACGAATATTTTATGCTATTTTTTACATTTTGCGCCCCCTTTTTTCTTATTATAATTAAAATAAAATTTTTTGGCGTCTAGAGAATTTTGTGTTAGTTGGTAACAATAATTACTAATAAATAAAGAAGAAATGATGATTAAATCGATCGTACGTGTATTCACGTTCATTAAAGTACTTTAATAAGCCATACCATAAACGACTCCTATTGATAGACGTTAATAAACGTATTATAAACGCAAAGTATAAAAAATAAATTTCAACCGTTGTTTAACTAGAAACGCGATTATTTTGAGGAATCTTGTTTAAAATAAGCCGAGAGATCAATAGCTAAATACTTGAGCCACGACATTTAAATAGTGAATAGTGAACACGTCGTGAATGTAAAAAAATCAGTTTTCCTGACGAATTGAACACAAGAGTATGCAAAATTCGGTGAGAAATTTTAAGTTCTCAATATTTTTTTTCTAACTGAATTAGGAAATAAATAACATATAAAAAAATTAAAATTGAAAAGTTGCACTTTTCCACCCTCAAATAAATATTGAAAAGTTAGAGAATTCTTCATCAAATTTTACAAAATTTTGTGATCCCAAGTGTTTTACTTCGTTTTTCAGAAACCCTATTATTTCGCGAAATTACTCAAAAGTAAATTATTTTACTTTTTCGGATACTTTCTCCATTTTCATTCGGAAGCGCAATGTGTAGTAAAACTTCACAAAAAATAATCGTAAAGTTTTAAAATTATTAAAAATTAAAGCAATTTTTACATTATTTTTCGGCGAAACGGGCTAAAAAATTCATTAAATTGGATGCAAAATTATATTATTTGAGTCACATTAGCACGTTTTTCGTTCAAAATCACATTTATTTGGTATTTAGCAGAATTTCGTCAAAAATAAGTCAAAAAATTGAATCGAAAATGGTATTATTTTTACCTTTTTTGAGCACTTAAACACGCATTTAGAGTAACAACTCGGTTTTTTATAAAGAGAAATCACTAAATTACGTCAAATATGAATTTTTTTGTCAACTTTTTAGCACATAGTCGAGTCAACAATTTTTCTACGTATTTTTGGCCTAAAACAACATATAAAGACAGTTTGCTTTAAATTAGAAATCATTAAATTTCGATTAATTAATATTTATTATAAATTATAAGGAATTGTAGAAAAACACAAAAAATTCACTAAGTTCATAAAATAGAGAAAAAAAAGTAATAACAAACACTCATTTCTTTCAAAGGTTAAAAGGAAATGAAGATCAAACAAGTGAAATAAAAGGAATGTTTGTAGTACAAAAAAACTTGCTCAGAGGCATTTTCAAACAAACTTTTAATCTGTTTCAAAAACGAAATAGTTATTTACCTAACGTGTTTGGAAAGTACAATTTCCCACATGAGCTGCGCTCGTGCCGCATGAAGTGCGAATGTGGAAAATTGCATACCAAACAAGTTAGGTACAATATTTTTTGTAACGAATCTCTCAAAAAAAATTAAAAATTAATATTTTTTATAATTTAGTTTTTTTACAACTGGGTTGGTAACAGGTCAAACAATCAAAAAATTGACATGAACTGTCACTTGTCGAAAAAAAAAAATCGTTTCCATCTCAACGACAGCAATACCAACCTACTAAATGTCCCTAGCCATTGGAAAGTAAAAAACACCGCAGTGCGGTAAAGTTACTTTCCCACACGCTGGAGATAACCGGGAAATAGCTGTCTAAGAGCTATGAGTACAAAAAATTATTTAATAAGAAAAAAAGGGCATAGTTACCATACACAAAAAGGCACTTTTACATATCCTAAACATCAATTCAAAGTGAGAAAAACTGCAAATATGCAGCTATTATAATCATAAGGTAAGTGCAACTTATAAGTTATTCAATCACTTACCTTATGACATTCAGCTCCTAACTAATCTCAAAATTTCTAAGAATGCAATTAAAACAACTTTAATCGAAATTGAACCATACACTTTGGATGAGTTTTTTGACGTTATGAGAAAAGTTTTGTTTGATTTTGTCAAATTTTGTAGTATTTATTATTTTATCCGCAAACGTCACAAAACTAACAACATTTGTGACAGAATGTCACAGGTAAAAGATCTATTAGCTGTTTCAAAACTATAAAAACGCCAACGTTGCATTTTCTCTCAAAATTAGTTGTTATAAATTATTCATGGACTTCAAAAACTTAATAGCTAATGTAATTTATAGTTTCAATGAGAGATTTAATCATTAATAACTATTTTACATTTTTATCAACCTTATTTAAAAAAATAATTCGGTAAAATGCGACGTTGGCGTTTTTATAGTTTTGAAACAGCTAATAGTTCTCGGATCACTTTGTCGGACTTGGGGTAAATCATTTTTATGTAATAAAGCGTTTTTTACTTTTGTCTGTCATCATGACTTACCATTGTTTTCACTTTTTTGTGTCTTTCGCTGCTTCGCTCAAGAGGTGATGATTCCCTCATTGTGCAACTGGAGACACTGCACTAGATGCTGCACTAGTTAAATTAAAAAACACTCAACACATTCGAAAATCTCAACACAAAAATCCGAACTGACGTTTGCTTATAAGCATTGTTATGGTAATGATTCACGTGCAAACCTTCCTGATTATTTTATTCATTTACCTTTAAATTAGTGTTGCTCAAAATTGCTCTTTACTCTTCACCAATACGTTTGCGGATAAAATAGTATATTTTATTCGGAGTAAATGTGAGCTTATGTGGCTCAGCTGAATTATTTGCCTCATTGCACTCGGCAAAATAAACATTCAGCTTCCCCACATAAACTATCACATTTACCCCTTATAAAATAATCTACTATTATTGTTACTTATGTGTATTAATGTAATTTTTTATCGACATATTAGTATAGTGATTGTAAATAAAATAAAATGAGAAACATTATTATTTAAACAAAAATACCTACCCATTAGCTAGTCTCCGCTGCTTCATTATTTTGGCCAACTTATTCAAACTCCTCAAAGCCTCAGCCAAAGCGTCCTGCTTGGTTTTATCGTCGATTATTAGTTGTGCCTCTTCATAAGTCATTGCTTTTCTCGATTTGATTATGCTTTTATGAAATCGCGTATTTAGAATATTAGCATTTTGGTCCATTTCCCAAATGCAAGAAAACGCGAATCTTTCCTCTCCTCCTCGCAAAGAACAAAGATTTGAACTTAACAGTGCTGGCACCATATCTATTCTATTATTAACCAAATACACTGTGGTGGCTCTAGAAGCAGCTTCACGATCTAGAGGCGTTCCAGGTCTTATAAAATGCGAAACGTCAGCAATGTGGACACCAACTTCGAGTTTACCGACAGCAATTGGGCGACAATGTAGGGCGTCGTCAATGTCAGTGCAACCTGGGGGATCCACCGAACAAATGTCAAGGTGTCTGAGATCGACTCGTTTTTTAACATCCTAACAAAATCGCAATGAATATTTTATCCAAATAAGGGAGGAACATAAACATTACATCATCGGTGATGATCCAAGGCATTTTGGGCAAACAATTAAGAACTTCCTCAGAGAATTGGCTATGAGGGACGTCATGTTCCAGCAAAATTACTTCGTTTTCGGTGGTTTGGTCTCCAATGTTGCCCAAAGCTCTTACAAAATGACCCTATTTATAAATTTACAAAAAAAATATGTAAATTTTTTTTTGACACTGCGCTAAGATTTTGATAAAGAAATTTAAGTGAGAGACAAAAAAATTAATTTTTTGAAAGGATATGGCGCATATGAATTAATGGCTTTTAATTTTAATGGGCTGAATAGATGACTGTTAAACTAACTTGTAAACTGTTGTTTTTTTATTTTATGTGTTAGTGTTTCTTTCTCTTTATTAAGTAGTTTATAATCATTTTTTGCCTTTAGATTTATTGCATTATTAAACAGTTGGTGATATTGACCTTCTTAGTTGTCGATATTTTTGTTACTGCACTCGAATTTTATAGTGGTTATTTTTTTTTGATTAAATAATTGAAAAAAAAATTCACTTATGCTTACATGAGGATAACGTGAATGCTTTGGCCAGGAATCAATCGTAACAATCAATTTCTGAGTCCTCAAAAACTCCGCTTGTCTCGTTTCAATTTTAATTTTGGGTATACTCTTATCAGCTGGGACAAACAACTGATAAACACCATCAATGCCCCCTTGTAAAATGCCGCAATATTGTCTCCACTTTCTGCGAATAATTCCAACAACACGTCCTGTAGGTTTAGCTCCACTCTTTTTCTTTGTTGCTTTTTGCAATTCATTCTCTTTTGTCATGACATCATCAACACTCTCGTCACCAACACCTTCATCTTCTAGGACTATTTCACTTGGACACACCCATTCCTCCTCTTTCAAAAGCTCAACAGCCACAGTGTCACCATCGACAGAGCGATTAAGGCCAGCCCGACCCTGAACTATCACCTACAGCAAGTTTTTCAACTGTATTTCACAATCAATCAAATTTCACATTGCAAAATTGCAAATGTTGGTAGAACTTCAGCTTAATAAATTCAATAATTATAACCACCAGGCGTATAATGTAAATAACTGTTACTACTTATAAAATATAGTTCAAAAATGTGTGATCAATTACTTACCGGTTCTTCATACGAATCCACATTGACAAAACCTTCCAGGAAATTATCTCGAGAGGCTCGAAATGTCCCCTGGAGCAGTTTTCCCTCTCTTATGCCCGTCAAAAGTTCAACATTACTCAAATGATTAGGAAAAACGTCTTTAGCGAAATCACTTCCGTGAAAATCCTTCCTCGATAATTTATCGGTAAGACCTGAGGCGTCCAGATTTTGCACATATTCTGAAACGGTGTAAGACGGGATATCTGCTCGTTGGGCCTTAATTCTATTGGCTGAATCGTCCGTAAGGAAAACAAATTTTTGTTTAGGGGCATGGTTTATGTACCAAGAACATGCAGCTCTGATACACCTGTCGTTATAATCATTAATCAATTCACCTTCGTTTTGTTGCAAATAAGTGCCTCTAAAAGCATTGTTTTAGGTTTGAACCAATAATAAAAAGTTGTTTTTACTGATGATGGTCGTTAATAAAAACGTAAAAATGCCGGCTCGGGTTTTCAATTACAGCACATAAGCGTTTGTAAATTGGTAAACTTCTGTGTTTCACCTCGTTTAGAACTGTGTGGAGGATTATCACATTACCAATTACGGACTCTTCCAAAATATCCATCTAAATTTTTTATTTAATTGCTAGTTTTATAAAGAGTCAAAAATACCTGATCAAGAACAACATTTGTGTCTAGTATTAGATAGTGGTTGGACGTAAATAAAGAACATTTGTTTTTGTGGTCTGGGGATAGGAATGACTCCACTGGCAAACAAGTTTCACACTCTTGAAGACCACAAGAGATATCATCACGAATATAATGTTCTCGAACGTGCTGCAATAATGTTTGGAATTATGGGCCCCCACATTAATAAACTAACCTTCAGATAATTCCCAACTTTGTTTTTTTTTATAAAAGCTTTAGTCGTGAACATTGTTAATTATTTCAAATAGTTTATAACAAACATGCCTCAACAAATTATCTCGAGGTTATGTTAGAATTTTTGAGGTTATGGTTTTGTTGACAGATGAGGCGGGAAATATAAAAAACTGTTTTCATTATTTATTTTTTTGATTATAAAGAACACACTCATAATAAAGCTATATTTTTTTTACAATATTCCAGCAATTATACATAAAACCATTACCCTATTACTTAGTCATCAACAACGTACTGCTAATAAATGTAACTTCCATTATTGCTATTAATTTATCCTAAAACATGTTAATTTATTATAAATATGCAATAAACGTGTTCCCTATGCGACTTAAGTTGCAAAAACAAACTAAAAAATTATAAATCCTGTACTTATAGCCTCCCAACCACGATATTTAAAAACAAATTTAGAAATTAATTAAAAACTGTTTAAAAAATCCTTGTCTCGATTTGGAAACAAGTTTTCCAAGGCGTATTTCTGCATTTTTTTACGTAATTTAGTTAACAACTTTGTATAATAAACACTTGTTCTAAATAATCTACAAGAATTATTCCTTATTTTTATATAAAAAAAATGAAGCAGAATCTTAGGTCGTGGAGAATATTCTTTGCTTTGCTTATTTAGTTATTATGCTTTGGATTAAAACAGCGGCAAATAAAATTTTGTTTGAACAGGTCACAGGGAGTTTCTGATCACAATTCAAAATTTTTCTGACAAACTGACTAAAAAAATCAGTTTTATCAACTAAACTAACTTAAGCGTTAAATTTTTTGAAATTCCATTTAGTTTAGTTAATGGCACCCTCTGTGGCAATTTTTTTTTTAATCAAGTATTTGATGAATCTTTGAGATGAACTCATCGGAACGCCACTGTAATAATTTATTACAAAGAAAACAGTGGATTAAAAACAAATTACTGAATTAGAAGTCATTTTTAGAGTATAATCTTTAACCAAACACTCGTCTTGACATTTTTACTCAGATTACTCAGCCTTGATAATGTACTATGTAATTAATTTGTTCGTAAAGCAAACAGTATAGGCAAAATACTTTTGCCGTTTTAGAAAACACTCAAAAGAGATTTATTTTCAAGACTGTTATTACTTATTAGTCATTACTCATAGAAAATAATAAAACACAGATCAAGTTTTTCCTTATGTAACCATATGTTGCATACATATGATACTTAAGCATACCTGTTCATTGTTTAATGTCTATAAAAGTGAATTGAAGGGTATCACGTGTCGTCCTAAGAAAGTAGCTCAAAAATTTGTCTAAGATAAGCTAGTTAATACTCATAATACACTCGTAGAAGGTTACAGGTTTTATTTACAGTAATTTATTTAACTAGCGCCAATTGAATTCATTAAACAAAACCTCTGTTGTAGTGTGTAGTAGATGTGAAGAATTACATGCGTTGTTATTAGTTATTCAGTTACTGTGTTGTTCCAGGTAAATAAAAGCCCTTTGTTATATCTACATACTAGGTACTATACTACTATACAAAAGTATATCATTAATTATATTAAACAAATAAAAATGTAGGGAAAATTCCTCTGTGTAATAAATAACTTTTAATTATAGTTTCAAACTGAATTATCAATTTTTCCACAACATTCGAACACTTTCTGTAATTAGGATTCGCTTCCTGTGATATTTCAAACAGAGAGGATTGTAATCAATAAGAGCGTTCTTGCGCAAGAACTCGTCTGTTGCGAAATTTTTGCCCAAATGCCACCCAATCATTTTGTCAAATCTGTTAGCTAGTAGTTTTGCACTGAAAAAAAATGAAACGCTTCAAAAAAGGCCATAGTGTTAGTGAACTATAATTAATTGAATTCTTGTATGCGATTTTTTTAATAAAATTGTGGCTCTAACAATAAT
This sequence comes from Tribolium freemani, assembly GCA_939628115.1. Lineage (NCBI taxonomy): Eukaryota > Metazoa > Arthropoda > Insecta > Coleoptera > Tenebrionidae > Tribolium > Tribolium freemani. Next base: position 6,817,646 of record OW626785.1, on the reverse strand, counting down.
ATGTTTCAGCATGTCAAGTATTTTAAAATTCATTAAATATGCATTCACCAAATACCCAATTGTTTCCAATTCTCTGGTTTACGGGACACTTTACGTGGGAGCCGAATTTTCCCAACAAACCATATCGAGAAAAGTTCTGGTGAGTTGTGAATTATTGAAGAAACACTGAATTACACTCGCGAGAAAAATGCCCATTTAGTAAAAGACGTTCGTTTATTATTTATGTTTGGAGTAAGTTTTCTCATACTTTATTATTTTTTAATTTGAGTTTATTGTTAGACTAAAACGTCCACACCTTACGACACGCCTGCAATTGCTAGATATGCAGTTTACGGAACCGGAATACAGGGACCTTTTTTGACCATTTGGTATTTATTTTTTTGTGTTTTAGTTTCCTTATATTAATTTTGGTTTCTGATTTTGCTTAAATTTCAGAACAAAGAACCGATCATCTATGACCGCCAAATGCTTACATGTTTTGGAATACTCGGTGTGACTGTTATTGCTCCAGTATATCAGTACTGGTAGGTCACAAACCAAAATTAATATACTTATCCGAAATTTAATTTTTACATTGTAACTGTAAAATGTTTTTTTGTAGGTACAGATGGTTAGACAAGAAGTTTATCGGAACCTCGTACAAAATAGTAGCACAAAAATTGCTACTGGACCAATTCTTAATGACCCCCCAAATTTTAATCATTTTTTACGTTGGTGAGTACTCACACTTTGTTTTATTTAATTAATTAATAATCCCAACTTTCGCAGCCATGAGTATTATGGAGAAAAAAAAGGATATTTTTGAGGAATGTAAACAGAAAATTATCCCCACATTCAAGTCTAGTTGTATGTTTTGGCTGCCAGCCCAAACTGTAAATTTCTTGTTAATCCCCCCTTCGTTTAGGGTCGTTTATGTTGGGACTTGTTCATTCGCTTGGGTCAACATTTTGTGTTGGATTAAGCGACAGGAATACTAGGATTTGTAAATTACAATAAAGTCAAATCTTACATTTTGACGAAGGTTACGACTTTCTTAAAATATAAGAGCTATTTGGCTGTTTTTAAATAAGTGACAGAAGAGGACAATAATTCCCATTTATTGTAGTTATGGATGTTACTAAAAATTTGAAACTTGATGGCACTATTTAGCTATAACTTTAAATAATTATACCTCCAATGTGATATTTTCAACCGTACATATCATAAGTAGTCTCCCAGAAAGTATGATGTTTTACTGACTAGAAATTCTTATTAGCTCTACTAATAATAATCATTCAACTGAATCGAATTTATTGATGTTCCATTTCAATCTCGTATTGAAACAGTCGACTTTAACGTAGATGTGTTTATTTGTGTACTACATGTAATATTTTGAATACATAATAAATTTTATCTTACTCGTATTTGTGTTTTGTACTTAAATATTTCCAGCAAAAAAGTAATTCCCCTGCTTGTTCACTATCTCACTGATTGCCTATATAAAGAGTACAGCTACTGTAAATTCATTCAAATTTAAATCATTAATAGCAATATCAACAATTAGAGAAAAACTGATAACAAGCAACAAATCGAAATGGTTTCTTGTGTCTTTCTATTAGTGCTAGTGTTGTCAGTGGCAAATGTGTTATCAGGACATCACTTGGATTTTACTTCCAATAATCAAGTCTACAAATTTTTGTTGCCTAATCGATTCAAACGAGCAGCACCTAATGATGGATGGTACTTTAATGAACAAAGAGACTCAAATGGAAGACTTTTGAGTAAAGACTACGGTTTGAAACATACTAGTGACAATTTTGATACCAATGCTGATGTGCGTGAAGGTCCAGGTGGAAAAAAAACGTATACAATAGGAGGCACATTTAGATTTTAACGAAAAACTCGTATATTCTTAATAAAAAATAAAAACAAAATATGTGGTACATTCGGAATTAAAGACATTGGCAACTTATTTTACCTGTTTTATGTTTTAACGGAAATTAAAAATACCGTTTGTTCTTTACCGGTAGGTTCTTTTCACAACCGCCTCTCGTCATAGAATCTTCTTATCATTGAAACCTCCCAATCACCAAAAACCTGACAAGTATTTAAACATTTTTCACACATTTTCTACAAAATCAAAAATTAACTACTTTTTCGACTAATTTCTGGTCCAAATTTTGTCTTGAACTTTGCGAAAACTTCTGAGAAATTTTGTCAAGTTTTGATAAACTCTGTCAGTGTCACTTAAGTCAAAAACTATTTGATCATAATATTGGGCCAAATGTTCGATAGGCGGTTATGACGTCATATTTTCAACTTTAAATGGAAATAACTAGAGTTAGAGAGCAGATACAGAAAAACGGTTTTCACTACTCTAATAAGCGTTTTCAGTACTACAAAGTACAGACAAAGTTGTTTTTCAAGTTGCCAATGCATTTAAATTCAAAATTTTGAAATTATGTTGGAACCCTGCGACATTGCCATAGGAATGAAGCCTGGACGACTAATTTTAAATGGAGTATTGTAGTTGCCAACGTTAAAACAATTTGACAATTGATTTTAATTCCGGATGGACTATACAGGTTGATTCTTAAATAGACCGACAAAATTTTATCAAAGTCTTCCAAGAATAAGTAGAGATGATCTGTATCATATTTACGTTCTTATTTCGTAGGGGTAGAAACCCCTTAATCCGTGACTTCAAATTAGTTGTAGTGGAAAAAATGTGCTCGTTTTCATCATGAAAATCGATAATACACAGTGATCATTGTTGCATTGATCAAGTACATTGTCATCAGATGATTATCATGCTTTCCACTAATTGTGCTAATACTACTTACGAACACATCAGTGGCGTACGCTTTATCTCCAACATAACTTTAAAATTTTTTATTTTGAAAACAATTATACAAGGAATTTTTTTACTATTTTTCCCGGCATGTACTCATTTGACACTACCATGGGTAGAATTTTGTCGGTTTATTTAAGAATCACGCTGTATAACAAAATATAATATTTTATCTAATTATACAATGTGTTCGAAAATGGGTGTTCATCAAGTCACTTATGAAATTTGAACGTAATGTGCCGCTTAATTTAAATTGTAAATGCCATCAAAGTGACAGATCCGTCAAAACAATGCAAAAGGGCTGCGAAGAGTACACAACAACAAGAATTACGGAAATACAAAACACAAATCAAGACAAACCCCACACTTGAAACAACTTTGCCGAAAAAGTGAGTAAAAAGCTAATTCAAAGATTTGACCTAGAAACTACGATAGTTATTTGGACGAAGCGGTACTTTGAATTTGAATTCCATAGTCGACTTGATGAACAGCCATTTTTGAACACATTGTAGTTAATTTTTTTATCAGCTTTCCCTATACCTACAGTGGTGGATAAATTAATAGCGTACACTACGAAAAATCAAGTAACAAATTTTTTCTAATTTATTAATGTGTAATCATGTCTTTTTTGAAGTTTAAAGGTATTTTTAGAAAAGAGGTTATACGTTGCAATTAGAAATTGTCAAATTGTCACTCTAATTTTTACAGTAAAATAAGAATGAATCTTTATTTGCAAAAATTAATACAATAACGATTCCAAAATTAATATTTTTTCATGGCTCCATTTGCAGCTGATACTTTGTTGGATCTGTTAGGAATGGATGCAGTAAGGTCTCGACAATAATTTTTGTTATTTCCCTTCAACCAACTTCAACGTTTTGAATACCAGCCCATAGTTTTTTGTATTTTACTAAATGGTAAAGAATTCAATTAATAATAATTAACTTTAATCATATCAAAAAATAAATTACCATTTGACTTATTAGATTCTAGGCTTATAAGTGTCCTTGTAATTAATAAAACTTTGCAGTGATTTTTCAAACGTTGGATTATTTTATAACAAACAGTTGACCAATTCCGAAACGGAGAAAGATACACCTAAAATAATTTACCTACACAAATAAGTGCTGTTATTTTTTCATGTAGAAATTAATAATGTAAAAATGTAAAGTTTTTTGAAGAGACTTAAAGAAACCATTCATATTTTGGAAAACACACAAAAAAAATTGTAAGCAAATCTGCACCAAATATGAGAAAACAAACAAACAAAACATCTTGTGTTGTTTTCTATCACTTCAGACTTCACCACAAAATTGTTAAGTAAAGCCTTATGTTCCCTCATGTCATAGCTAATTAAGCGGTCACTATGTATTAGGAAAAAATCTATAATGAACATCTCCAAATCTAATTAGGTATACATTCTGATGATTTAAAAAAATCTCGAAAAAATCAAAAAGGAATTGTAAAAATGAAAAGACAATAAACAGGCAAAAATAGAAATCCCCACCAGCAAAACTTAACGATACAACTGTTGTCATTACTTTTTAATCTTGTCTTTCAACACACGCGTATAATCAGTAAAAAATACTGTCCTTTACTTAAAATTAAAACAATGTGGGTGTTATTGTTACTTGAATCATATTAACATACTGTGAATTTACTTCTAAAAATGGCATTTAAATCTCTTACACGTGTTTTTTTATTACTCCTTCTTATGGTAGTTTTACTAACAATTTTCACTCCAATACTTATAATATTGTGGTGTTACCGACAAGTCGTCAGTTTAGTGTTAAAAATCAAATACGGTAGACTTTTTGGTGGCTTGCTTGGTGGAAAAGACGCGTTTTGGGCATTTGAGGACGTTTCCAAAAGCATAATCACTTCGGTAATTATTGTAGAATCTACGAAAGATCCAAACCAGTTTATAAAAACGCTCCGGACAAGAATTTACGAAAAGTTGTTAAAAAAAGAGTCTAGACTAACATCGACACGTCAAAAATTTGGTGGCTATAGTTTTCTCATAAAAAACCAATACTTCCTGGAAAATGCATTTAAAGTAATTAACACCAGTACAACTTTTGACCGCTCGTATTTGGAAAAATTTGTTGAAGAATGTTGTTGCAAAGAGATGCCCAAACACGATACAGGACTTTGGGAGGTTTTAGTGTTTGATAAAAGCGCACAATGGCTTGAAACAAATAATAAGAAGAATTATATTTTCCTGTTTCGATGTCACCACGGGTTAGGCGATGGGTTTGCTTTAGTCGATCTGTTAGTCCACCAGTTTTCTGACGAAAAAATACAGTTAGAAACACATAGGAAGCAATGGGAAAAGTCAGGCACTACGACCAGTTGGTTTACCTTATTTAAATACCTTTTATATGGACCTGCTCAGGTAGCAGTTGAGAAATTTTCAAGACAACCAGATGCCAATTTTTTACATCGGAATAATCTTTGTGGAGAAAAAATCATAGCTTGGGCTGTTGAAGAAAAACCGCACTTGGTACCCATTGTAAAACTGATGAAAAATCAACTGCCAGAAACACGATTTTCCGATGTGATATTGTGTGCAATCTCAAAAAGTTTCAACGATTTTTACTCAAAAGTAGTGCACAGTTTGAAATTTCTTTGTTCTCATTTTTTCTATTTTGCAGAAAAGTCAAATGGTTCCGAAGCACATAACATGCGTAATTCCGGTGTTACTGAAGGCTCGGTCAGATACAAATATTTTTGATTTGACAAACAGATATTCAGTGGGTGAACTCACCTTGCCTGTTCTTACAGATAATGATATTTTTGAAGAAGTGCGGAGGTACACTAGGATTTTAAGGAATTCGCCTGATATTTTCGTATGTTGAAATTTAAGTCTATGTAATTAAAACAAACAATATTTTAGGTTTATCATTGGCTTCTGAATATTGTGGCTTTTGTGCTACCGGAGCTTATACAAAAATCGTGTCCCCGTCTAAACAACTTATTTTGTTGAAACCTGGTAAAATGCTTATAACGGCTGTGCTATCACCTGAATAAAAAATTCGTTTTTGTATAAGCTCCGGTAGCACAAAAGCCACAATATTCAGAAGCCAATGATAAACCTAAAATATTGTTTGTTTTAATTACATAGACTTAAATTTCACACGATCCGTGACGTTATCTATTGGATTCCTAACAGGGGATCTACAGGTTTCAATACTTTAGAGTGTTTTAGAAAAACAAGGTTTTGTTTGTAGGGGTAGGAATCTCAGTGTTAACATATGAGAACAGACTTCAGATTGGTATAGTAGTGGATAAAGAGCTGCTCCTGAATCACAATGATGCTCAAATGATCGTAGACGGTGTGTTTACATCTATTGTCGACCTTTACAGCAGTAATTTTGGTACATTGTAAACAGTAACTGTTGTGAGTAAATAATCTCGAGTGACTTTGGCAAAAAATCTTTTTTCCAAAATCGTCAATAAAGTGAACGAAAGAACTACAAACTAGGAAGCAAAACGAAACACAAATTTTAAAAAAATCGTGTGGTGAAGCAAAATGGGAACAATTGTTGTTTACTTATATAATTCAATTAGTTGACTAATCGCTTGGAAAAAAGCTGAGCTGAGAAACATTGTTGTCTCAAATTTTCACGGAAATATTAAAAAATTTAATCTTCTATCTACGATTTTTGATTGTCTTGTACTCACCGTTATTTAAATGCAGCTATTTTTTAATTTCCTTCCTAGAATTTACGTATCAGGCATATTTTAGAATGGCATTACAAAAAAAATTTTTTTTCGACGACTTCATATTAATTAATTAATTTTAGTTATAAGGAATTGTAAGAAAATTCTGGAAAAATTCACATGCATAGAGAAAAATATAAAGTATTTAACAGTTAACGCTGATAACTGTGATTATTAGTCTCTGTGAGATGATAAAAAATATACTTTAGACTCGCCCTGTATGTTCATATTATTATTAGTAGTATTCAGAACAACGAATCATTAGTAACTATCCTTATTTGAATTAGTGTATTTGTTCAATGGCCACATCAGGTTTATTTGAAATAAATAAAACAAATCTCAAAAAAGTGTGGAAAAAAAGGTCAAATTACGTCAAAAACCACTTTTTTAGATTTAGGTAAATTTTCCTTCCAATGTTTTACTCAAGTTGCGTAAGAGCTAAGCTAAACTATAGTTTTGTATCAAACTTTGCAAATTAAATTTCAATTCTACTCTCCACAGGATTTGAAGTTGGATAATGGTTTGGGTGTACCTATTCATAATATTAACTAGACAGGTATTGATTATTATGTGAAAACTTCTAAACTAAATATTAATAATTTATTGTTGAAACTGTACATAAATAAAATAAATAAATGCTAATTCGATTTTTTCAAAATATGCTCATCTGGTTGATCCCTCAGTATCAATAAAAGTCCACAAATAATCAAAAACATCCCGGACCACCATAATAAAGTAGTGACTTCCCCAAAAATGAAAAATCCCGTCAATGCCTATAAAAAAACGGTTTCTGAAACAAGTTTCAGATTATAAACTTACCGATAAACAATAATTAGAAGCTGCACTAATTACAGTTGCAGTGAGAGATGATTCAACATTTTGGAGCGCTTTAACAAAAAGTGTCCACACCCCTGCATTACATACTATCATCAATGCGAAAAATATAATCCTGACGATAAAAAGTCCCTTCAAACAAAAAGCGGCATCATAATTAAAACTTATAAAAAGTATAAAAAAGTACCTCGAATGTAGGCAACCCCGACAACTTTCCGAATAAACTGGCTGCAGACGCACAAAAACCGGCCAAAATAGCAAAGTTTAATTTTCCATTCATGTTTTATACAATTTCACTCAAATGACCAAATGTAACACAAAATTACACATTTTATAAGAGAACTTATCTTCCAAAGGATTATTGCATCGCGATAACGTTAAGTGCAACTGAATTTAACTAATAATAAATGAAAAAGTTTCGAAAAAACGAGACACACTCTATCTTTATCACCTTCAAACTATTTACTTACTTAATTCTAATCAAATTAAACTTTTTTACAGGATCTGACAGTTGACTGATTGTCATCGCGATTTGACATTTACAAACTCAGAGCTTGACCATGTTGATAAAGTCATGGGCAAGAGAGTTGGGTAAATAACACATTGCGCTCGAGCGTGAAATATTCTAAATATGAATCACTGCTTTCAATGCTCTCATGCAAACAATCTACATTTTTGTCTTTTCTGTGTTGTGCTGTGCTGTCCTTAATTTAGGCTTCTTCAAATTAACATTGAAATTAATAATTAAAATTTAATATTTTTAATCCGTATTTTGGCATTTATTTTTACTCCTAAACAAAAAACCGTCACTTTATACTCCTAAATAAATAAATAGCAAACAATTTTTTTAACATTGTCTTCGTATACAACTCAAGTTTTCTCTGCATGAAATAAGCGGATATGTGCTTTTTTAAAATAGGGGTGGTTTCCACCAAAATGATTATTTCATTAGTGGTTGCGGAAGTCCTAACGGTCCCACTTCCTTTATCGTGGTGCGCGCGACTTGATCGACGCGGTAGATTCGCGCAGGTAGTTGGTGAAAGAACGTAAACTCGTAAAATGCAGTGGAGCTTATCCGAAAACCGTTCCTTGCAACGCACTGCGGTGTACACATCTGCGATGTTTTTGTGATAAAATGTGGAAAATTCGAAAAAAATGTGCGAATTATTGACGGTATACCAGTGCGTTCAAATTACATGTGGACTTTCAGTGACGACTGCGATGTGTAGGACTTAAAAATGCGGCTAACCTGTTTAGAAAGGTCAGAAAAGTTTTTCGAAATTTTTGTTTGGCGTTCCGGTGCTCATTTCCGGTTGTTTTTCAATACATGTGAGGGTTGAACGCCTTTCAGTGCGAACTTTAAGCTGTTTACGACGATATTTATCAACTTTTACAAACTTTTTGCTGTTGTATTTGTTCAGGTTCGTCACCTTATCGAGTTATCAAGAGTATCAAAGATTACAATTCATGATCAGAGATAATAATTATTTATATTTTTTTTTCATAGGAATTTTTTATGAGTCGTACAGGAGAAATTTGCTTATTTTGCTGGAAATTCCCTTAAAAAAGTTTCGTTATTATTTTTTTTGTAATTTTTTTATTGTCATTTTAATCGTTCCTGTAATTGTTTGTAATTTATGGACTGTAGTAATCGGATGTTCGGTACAGTTAGCGGCAAAATAATTGCTCGTGACGTCAGGATACCAGTTTGACATCTAGCTTCTCGATTCATTCATTCTGTTCTTATAAATTATTATTGTTTTGTAGTCACTGGAGAGAAGAAGCAAATGTCTGTATGCATAGTATAGTCTCTCCAGTGATTAATTAGACAAAACCAAGTTACTAATATTTAATAAAAAGTTAAAAACGATTATTATAAACATCGTTAAACAAAAATAATGTAAATTTTTTAATATAACCCTTTTTGAATCCGAAATTGACAAGTGCGGGGATATTTTGATTTTAATGTTTTTAGGATAAGTAGCGTTTTAAACATTTTTCTTTTTAACTATGTATCTAATTAAATTATTATTTATTTAGTAACGTATTATGTGTTCGCCAACCAAGTAACCATTATCAGAACGATAATAAAAGTAAAAGATAAATATAAAGCTCCATCTCGTTTACGATCTCATCGAACAGAGTCAAATATTTCCAGTATATGCAGTAGATAATTTTTCTCAAAAATTCTATGACAAAATTCTTTATCTTTGTAATATTGCGAATATTGCTACTTCAGTGGATGTCTAACAATAATATCTTAAGTACATATCTACGTTAATTGCGGATTCGAATCAATCTTTTTATAATTTTAAAGTTCTCTTACTTTCCATACATTTTTTACATTAATTAATTAGTATTTAGGCGCTACACAAAAAAAATAACCTTATGTCATTCTTAAACAAACGATGCTAAAGTTTAAGTGTTGTTTTGAGGAAAAAATTCATAAAAAATGGCGATAGCTACAAATTCAAACAAAGATAATTTGCACAAAACATCATTTAAACATCAGAAGCGCCAGAAATCATAAAATTTCAATCATTTCATAATATTTTTAATTAATAAAAGTGTATTATAAGCAATTAGAAAAATTCTTAAAAAAACAAATGTTGATTCCTGTGAAGTTGTATTAGTTTTAGATGAACCTTGTGTATTTTTTTAAAACTTGGTTTGTTGGTAATAATTTCTGACGTACATTCAGTATGTTACATAAAATTACTCTTATTTTATCGGGTGCTCAAAAACCGGCGCACCAACTCAATGGTGTGTGGTAGAAAATTGATTACCTTTGCTTACCTTTGTAAAAATAGTAAAAAAATTCTTTGTATTAAAATTATTGAAAAATAACAAATTTTAAATAAATGATATGTGGCAACGTTGTTTAACAGTCGTGATCGGAATAGAATTTGATCAACAATAAAATAAATTAATTTTGAAACGATTTCCTAGGAAATAATTCCCAGTGTTGGCACATCTACAAATTGTGATTTTTTTGATGAATTTTTATCTTTTTAAATTCAAAAAAACAGCTAAAATCTGACAGTAAATTTAAAAATAATTATTTATCGTTTTGTTAGGGAACGATTACTTAGTGTGAATCATAAAAACATTAAAAAATAATTCGAAAAATAATGTAAACTGAAGAAGTTAACAAAATAAGTTTGTAGCTCTAGATTTTTTAAAATATGACAAGGAATTTTTTCAAGATTTTTCCCGTAATCTACACATACTTCTCAACTGAGTTGGTGGGAATTAATTGTGGTGTATGTCTGAAATTCTCGTAGATAAAGTCCATTCGGAATTAAAATCAATTGTCAGTGTTAAAAATTTTGAAATTATGTTGGAACCCTGCAACATTGCCATAGGAACGAAGCCTGGACGACTAATTTTAAATGGAGTTGCCAACGTTGAAACAATTTGAGAATTGATTTTAATTCCGGATGGACTACAGCTTGTATCAGAACTCGCTCCCCACCGGAAAGGTGCATATAGATTAGGTAATTCTGAAGCGCTAAAGTTCCTTTACAAAAAAATTCTAATTCTCTGCGTTTGAGAGATAAGAACGTTTGAAAATAGCCAATCACAAAAGACCTTGCTCCGGAGGACTATAGGGGAACAAAACACGTTGCTAGGAAATCATAAATATGTGGAATGCACAATAAAAGTGAACACTAGAATTATTTTTCATTCCTTAGTAACGGATCTATTGTATGCAATACATCTAGGAGAGAGCTTCTGGGATTGGTCACTTTGAAACCTCTGTATCTCCCAAACGAAGAATAAAAGACCTACTTTTTTGCACTTTTGCCATCCCCATTGCTGTTACCACTAGCACCTTTCCGGTGGGGAGCGAGTTCTGGTACACGCTGTATATCCAAAAATACACTTACCACTTGATCAGTTTTTTTATCGTTTAAATAATAATAATAGTAGTTCATAATGAAATTTTGGAAAAACTGTCAAGGTAAAGTTGAAAATTTTTGTAATTTTTTAATAATTACGAATCTGGAAATACACCGTAATTGACTCACCCTGCATTTGTAACAATTAAATCAGACCTTGATTAAAATAGCAATTAAGATTGTATTGAGATTTTGTTATCAAAAAATTTCCGGTAGTTATTGCTCCTAAACCATTTACTTATTTTGATAAAATTTAAGTTTTCCTGTTCTCTTAACAAAAACAGATTTTTATGAATAGCAAATCAAAAAATCAGTCGCTGTTACGTTGCTTAGATCCATGTAGCAATTTGATTTTTACATCATTTTTATTGTTGCGTTTTAATTGTCGACCTAAATACGCAGAGCGGCTCTCGTTTGAAAAATTACAAAGAAAAGACTGTGATAGCTGCCAATGTACTTTGAATGATGGATTTAATCTTGAGCTAAAATCATTTCGAGTAAAAAAAGTAAAATGAAATGCATTTGATAAAGAGCTTGATTTCTCGTGGTTAGCAACTTGCCACAAGAAAACCAAATACATGGCATTGACTGTCTGTGTCAGTGACATCAACTCTAAGCCTTAAGGATATATTGTAAAGATCATCCTTGACACCTTGCTGATGCTTACTGGAAATTAAGTTCCTTATTGATTGCGCTAATAACACTTTCATTGTGTTTAGACTTTATGTAAACACGGAATTGGTTTGTGTAACAGCGACAATTAATATTATTTTTAGAAATAAGAGCACTGTATGTGATGTGGTAACAATTAAGACAGTTAGAGCAATAAGAAAAGAGTGTTAAAGTAATTTTCCAGTTAATCCCGTTGTGACACTTTTGACCAATTCTAGATAGAACAATTACATGAAATCACCGTTAACTACAATATATCACCATCGATCGTAAATGCAGCGTGTAATTAACCTGTAACATTTAGATTAAAAATTTTCACAAAGCTGAAGTAGAAAGTTGGATTAGCAGTAGTGTCACTCCTCTAAAAATGGAATTTATGTAATTTCCAGTGATGTATTCGAATTAATTTCAATTTCGCACAACCCTTCCGAGTCATGTTGCTAAAAATAGGATCCGTGTAAAGTTTTTTGTAATTAAAATTAATTAACATTTATTCGCTTACGTAACTATAATTTTGACACACTGCATAGTTTGGTTTTAAACGAATTTAATTTTTTTTATTTGGTTGTGCGATTTACATTCGTACATTATTCATTGTATTTTATATTGTTTAATAAAATGTCACTTTCTCCTTTTTCCTACACTCTCATTTAATTTTTCTGGTATACCATACTATTGTTATTTATCTGCTGTATCTTAAGTGATATGCTAAAACATTGTCTAAATGTCAGAGGGCATTCAACTTGATGAATTTTAATTTTGAATATAGTGTCGCTAACATTGTGGCGTTTTTATTCCAAATAAAAAAGAGTTTCCCAGCGGAAATTACTTTGGTACGAATACAAGAAAAAATTTCAGACGCTGCTGTTATTTACGACATTAAAAACTATATTTCGGTCATTTCTCATAAGAGACGAGTTGGGAGTTTCGCTTTCAGTTTTCTACATTGGATAAGACTAACAGAGGAAGTTGCAATGCTCCAATTTTCTCAATATTTGTTTAGAACAAAGAAATTGATTGGTGCTCGATTCCTCCGAATCGAAATGTCATTCCAGTTGATTAAATTTTGTATTTAAATGATGTGTCACAGTGTCAACAATAAGATAATTCCGTTGTAATTTATAGCTTTATCTGGATATACTACACAGAACGCCGCTTGTGATAGCATTAATAACAGTAAAGAATGGCAAACTTTTATCTCGGTGTGTAACAAATAGATCCGATGAAAAAAGTGATTCTTCCCGGATCCAACGCCTCTCACCTTTCCACTCTTATTATGTGTTACAAAATAACAATATGTCGAATGTAAATAAGTGCAACTACAACTGATTTGTTTGTTTCAAGGTGATCTAAACATTGTCGTGTGTTTTTTTGAATTATATTATACACTACTTTCTAATCTATTATTAGATCCATTTCGATGGTCGCTAATAATAAGTTTAATAAATTCCAAACCTACAAATCAAAAATTCTTTGAAATACTATAGACAATACAAAACTGTGGCAAACCGAGAATGTTTCTGGTAACGGAAATTTCACGGATTCATAGAGAAATTAATACGCAACAGTTACAAAAACTGCTCTTCCCAACTGTCAAGGTGACGACCTTACATTAGCATTTGGCTAAACAAGTTAACCAAAGCTTTCCAAGTGTTTAAAAATATTCATTAAAACATTAGCTACAGCAAAAAAATATGTAATAAAAAGTAACGAATGAATTAAGTTCATGTCCTTTAAATTTTCGTTTAATTTGTTCATCCCATTTGTCATTGTGATAAAAATCACTGAAATAGATAATCTCCAGCAAAAACCGCAGCAATTCATCAACGTAAACGATGTTGGGTAGATAGAGCGGTTCAGAGGAATTGTAAATCCTCCTGTGAAATTCGGTCGATTTTATTTGTAATACCGGCAGAAACAAACAAAGAAAAGGTTAAAAAATTGATAAAAGCAACTTGAATCGTTTCGTGAAAGGACTGAAAATCCTCGCCTCGTCACTTAAAGCTTACTGTGTCATCCAAAATTCATATCGCTGTTCAAAGATGCCCAAAGGAGTGTTCTAGCCTTTGTAATTTTTTAATCAAATTCCCCGTTTGAACATCGACTCTCGCTATTTATTTATTCATTTTTAGCGCAGTTTCCAGTTTTGCGAAATTGTTCTCTGTGAGTTAATTATACGGGTTTAAGGTCATGTCGTTGAACATCATTGGATATGCATGGCTGACATAAAAGTGACAATATTTTTAATAACCGCGGAATTGTTTCGCAACCACTAAAGTGTTAACAAGGATAATTCAATTATCAGACGACTGATAATACCGTTAATACTTAGTGGCATACTTTGAAAACGATAATAATAATTCGTGACAACAGAGATAAAATATTTTCATTAACAAATCATTTTGTCGGCGATTTGATTAAGTTGGTGGAGGATTTTTTCGTGGCGGTGGTGACGTAAAATAAGCCAAAATACTATAAATCAAAAGTGAGTTTTAGTTTGCCTTCATTTTTCATTTCGTATCTAAAATTGAAATGTCTACAGGATTTTGACACGTGGGTTTATGTAATATCGGAAAAAGTTGCTAACCGCAATATTGAATAGTCTACAACATGTTGTTTTATCTCGACAAGATAACCGGAAGTGACTTGTATTTGTTGTATGTAACAATTGATTGTTTTACAAAGGAAGTTTTATTTTCTTATAAATGAATGAGGGTCGTAAATGGGGTGTAAATATTTATGCTGTGATATTGACAACAAAGTTAGGACAAAAGGGGCTTTAGGCAAAACAAATTATCTTTTGCTGCCACAGAAGACCATTAATTAATCACTAATTAATTTTATAGTACCATGCTTTCGATTAAATTTTTGATGAAAGTGACCTCTGCTTCTGAATTAAAGTTTGCAATATTTATAAGATGTGAAACATGTCAGCTTTTATATTTTCTATCCCTAAATTATTCAATCGACTTTGTTCGAAATTTTATGTTTTCATTACATAATTTGTACTTATTTTATTTTTTCTGAAGTGAATTATCTGCATTAATACCCGCCTACATCTGTTATTATCTAAGAGTATTGATAACATTTTCATGTTTTTATAAATATTTATTTTTAGAAATTTTAACAGGTACTAATACTTATTTATTTAAAACATTCATCTTTTAAAGATGATTTATTAATAAATTTAAAAAAAAAAGTGTAAAATTTTGATACATACAGAGTGAGTCAATTGTGGTTAGGTAAATTTATTACCACTTAGTAGTGCCTTTGATTAAATAATCGAATAAATAAAAAGTACAATAACTAGGAGGAACAGCATCATTGTGTGGACAATGCAATCGTAATTATTTTTTTATTTTTGAAAGTTCACAAATATACCTAAAGATTAAAGAAATAGTATAGAATTAACATTTCTGGTTGCATCTAAGAAAGTATACACCACAACTAATCCACCCTGTACCCATAGTTCATACAAAGTTTGAACCTCTTATGTATTGTATTGGATTTTTTCCAGTCATAGAAGAGACATGACCAAAAAAATCTTTTGATAATAAAATAAACCTTACATCTTACATGTCTTTTTAATATTTACTTATTTAAGAACCTGATAGATTTCTAGGTTAAACCAAATTTAAAACTGAAGTTTCCAGGATCGAGGCTTTTTTTAATTTCTAAATACTTAATTGACTCCTAGAATTATTTAACGCACAATAGAACAGGTTTCCAAAACCAAATGAAAATGTGGTTACCATTTTATTTCTGGATTTGGCTTATTTTTTAATTTGATGGTCAAGATAAATAAAAAACTGCGAGGGTTTACCAAGCTTTTTTTCGGTTACCTCATGCACAGTGTCCAGATTTTTCGTTTCTTTTTTTTCTCTGATACCATACAGTTATGTCATTTTCTGCGACTTTTTGGCCAGTTTTTGTGGAAATATTTATTATATATACAGGGTGATTCTTAAATAGACGGACAAAATTTTATCACAGCTTGCCAAGGATAAGCAGAGACGATTTGTACCATATTTACGTTTTTATTTCGTGTCACTTACGACGATCATGAGTTTAAATTAGTAATATTGGGAAAAATGTGCTTGTTTTCATCATGAATATCGATAATACACAGTGAGCATTTTTCCATTTTTGCGTTAATCGAGTACATTGTCATCAAATCATTATCATGCTGTCCACTAACTCTGCTAAGACTTATGAACACATCAGTGGCGTGTGCTTTATGTCCAATACAGGTGTCCCAGAACTCGCGCTCCAGAGAAAAGCAGAGAAATCGTCATAAAAAGACGAATAAATAATCCCAATGACAAAATTTTCTATCTTCAACGGTATTCAAGAAAAGAACAGTTTAATTCGACCAATCAGAGCTTTTTAAACCATCCAGGTTATTTCTCATAATTGTTGCTAGGTTGCATGTTTTATTACCTTTCCAACAATAAACTGGTCGACTATGAAACTTTCGAGAAACGTCAGCAAACGTCAGTGTTAAAATTTTAAGAGCACTTTAGTACCGCCATCGAGCTCAAGCGTACTCTGTCTTCATGTATTCCGCTAGAGATCATGTGGAAATGTTGATAGTTTAGAGAACATGTGGATAGAGTGCTACTAGTGCGAGAGTGGCGACAACGGGAACGCTTTCCTAAAGGGAATCATTCCTATCACAAAGTGATTCTCAATAAAGCTATCTCACGAACAAGGGAACAAGTCAAGTTGTCCCAAATAGAAAGGTGATCGGTGAAAGGTGCTCGCAGGACTGTTCTGACTCTTCCAAATAGGAAACTTTTCTCAAAAGTGTATTTTGCTGTCTCGCATGTCATTTGTAACGACATTTTTAAAAGAGAAAACTGTTTTGGGGCTAATAAGACTTCTAAGTCATTATAACAGTCGTAATTCAAGTCCTAATTCTTGGGAAAAGCTTCAATGTCAAAGACTGTCAAATATTAAAAACAGACGGAGGTCATGTCGTGTTGTTGATTCACACTGCCCCGACCAGATGATATTTTGGATGCGTTTGCAAAAGCTTAGCAACCAATTTTATTCACATTAACACCTATAGAGTTCCCTTTCTGGGATTGGTGGTTTTTAGACTCTCAAAACTTCGTTATAAAGGCCATTAATTTTTCTTCGTTTGCACTTTTGGGATCTACATTGTCGTCGGCACTTGTCAGTTTTCTCTGGGGCGCGAGTTCTGGGACAGCCTGTATAACTTAAAAAAAATATATTTCGAAAACGGTTAAACAAATAATTTTTTTACTATTTTTCCCAGCATGTACTCATTTGATACTACCCTGGGTAGAATTTTGTCGGTCTTTTTAAGAATCACGCTGTATAGTAGTAGTATAGTAATTATTTTGGGATGTGTAGTTTACTTTTACGAATAATAAAAATTGATACAAGAATCGCCTAGCGCTCGGTGTCACCAAAAATGAGAATTCAACCCAATTTCTAGCGAACAATTCCCGATACTCAGGCACAAAATATTAATATTCTGTTACTCAGGGTTAAAATTTTGGTTAAGATTTAACCGCCGTTAGATATTCTCGATTTTTTAACCCTACACTGACGGGTCAGGCGTAAAAATTTTAATTTAAAAGCCTTTTTTCCAGAAAATGATTTTATGAATTTTTTTAGGCCATTAATCGAGTTCTTCGGATCCACTTTTTGTAGGACCAACTTTTCTCTGTTAATCTGGTTCAAGTGCTGTTTATTTATACAGTATATGTTTTTTAACCAAATATTCCCGATTTTTTGAAATATAATAATTAATAACATGAAGAAAATAAAGCAAAATATTGTCTGTTTCTTACAAAACCGCAGTTTCACGCGAAATACTGCAAAGTGAAGGCAGCGAAAGATCTAAATCGCACGCCAATTTACTGTGGCAGGTCGAGAATTAGGTCTGTGAACTTTGCAAACCATATAAAGCACAAATGGATAAGTTAATGCTTTGCCCGAACTTTGGCATGAAACATGAACCCCTGTTCATTACTTATCCACACATTGAAATTAAAATCCCGGCCCGGCCAATATTTTTATTTGACACCCGTATTGTTCTTCATAATTAATGAAAACGTGGTCGTTGCGTATTTGGACGCTTTTTAATTGGCTCTCCTGCTTTAACCCATGTCTCGAGTTTTCCGTTTATTCCGTTCCGGATAACATGTGAAAGCGGCAGTGAGTAAAATAATTTCACTTGCAGGGTTTGATGTGATTTCCCGACGATTAAAAAACTAACACCACCAAAATGGAGCATTCCGAACTTATCCAGGAAATGCCCCACATTGAACAGATGCCCACACAAGAACGACTAATATTAGCACGCAAAAGAAGAAACCAACAACTCAAGGTATGGCTGCAAAAGGAGAAAGAGTTCAACAGGAAGACGCCCAAACAACAGAAATCGAACAAAAGGAGTATTTTTTTCAACGATAGTGTCGTGCTTCTGGAAGCGGCAGCGAGGAATGACATCGATGAAGGTAAGAATAATTTTTAAGACGAGAAAGTTCCAACTTCAATTAAACCGAGATAAGGCCCTGCTTTAATCGATTATTTGTAATTAAAATTAATTTGATGTTTGAACGGTGATTACGTTTAATTAAGAGAAAATATTCACCACCTACTTCCAACACGAAGAATTCCTGAAATTACAGGGTTTATTATGTCGATGATAATAAGAAAGAAATAACCAAGGAAAACAATTTCAGATTTGCAAGTATTTGCATTGTCGGCTTAGAGTTCATGTTTTTACAGGAATTTAAATTTAAAATAAGGATTCTCGCCCGACTTCAATTTGCGAAAATTTTACTTTGATAAAAGTTCATAATGAACTTGAGTCAGCTTTCTTTGTCTAGATTTACGAAGAGAAAACACTTTCCAATCGGAATAAAATTATCCACCTACCACCGACTTAAGTCGTTAAATTATTACATCCAATTACACTTGAACCAATTTTTTTGAGCTGTTATAAAATTAAACTAAGCGTACTTTCAAAATCCGACTGGCTGATTTGATTAGATAATTTTGTACAGTTACGTATAATTCTTATCAAAGTGGTTGCTATTAAAATTATTTATTTTAATATTCAAATATTTCTTAATCTGAGCGGTTTTTTTTAATATTGATTTTTAATAATTTTTTGTGCGTCTAAACGAACAATTTGCTTGATTGAATGTGAATTCATATGAAGAGATGATATGATATCAAGGAGAAATCGAAGGTCGTTAAGATTTGATGTGATCTCACTCATTTACATCACAATTTTGTCCCATCAGATAAACGTTGCTGAAATTCCAGTTTTGTGCTTTTTTAGTGAAATACTGTGTTCACAACGCGTCTTTTATAATTTTCCAGCCTTCGCTAATGACGCTACAAATTTTATCTAATTTTATTTTCACACCGCGGAATATGCTAACGAGACTTTGAATATCCTGAAAAGTTTTAAAAGCATTCAACAGGATTCTAGATTACGGCGGCTTGTGGTTATTAATTTTTTCCCCAATTACAGAGCGATTCAATTTTCTGATGTGTAATATAGATTCAATTTTGCAATGAGAAGCTTTAGAATCTTCGAGCTGGAATGATACAATTATCCATCCTGATCGATGACCGCCCTGTTTGCTTTCCTCTTGCCCTCTGTTTACCAACTCTTGTTTTTTTTCCGATCGAAGAGCACACAAAGTAAAAAATTAATTACGCCTACGTCTTCACGGCATGCCGTCTCGAAAAACCAGCGGTATTATGTCTAATTGTTTATACAGCGAGGTCTGGTATGGGCTTAATAAATATTTGTGCTTGACGTCATTTTACAACATCGATGAAAAGTTAAACCCAGCCAGTGGATTCATCCATATTCATGTAAACTCCCCAAAACAAATTTGTTCAACAGGTAAAGCACTGTCTTCCTTCGCATCTCGTTAGGCGCGTTAAAAAATAACGTGAAGATTTAATGAAGCACAAAATTGAATTAACTGAAACAAGAGACGTGATCGAAACAATGGCGAGATGTTTGTTCACGGCATTTTAATTAACTTAGTTCATTAGATTAACCGAATACGAGTCATTCTTGTGTGCAAATCGAGATAATGAATTGTTTACGTCTAATCTAGTTTTCAGAGGATTACCGGAAATTCCGTTTTTCCAGGTACAATTTTTTCTTGGAATGTGTCGCGTTCCCATCAAAAATAATGGCCTGTGGAGATAATACAATTCGTTATTATTTTATGTTTTTTATTGTTTTTCGATTGTAACACCCTCGTAACAGGCGCAACGTTGGAGGAACGTTCGTTAACTGGGTCATGTGACCGCAACGCTGAAAAATCAAAGTGTACTGAATGGAATGTTGTACATTAAATGCCGCTTAATTGATTAAAACCAACATTACGTGTTTTTGTTCCTCACCGGAATTTCACATATTTGAAAAATCTTTCACAAAAAGATTGCTATTGACTGAAGAAAGGTCGACACGGTTCAAGTTCGGTTCTGTGGGAATTTGTAATGTTTCAAGATAAATAAAACACTCCTTTACAAGAAAACCAAAATAAAGCGCTCATGATTAAGAATGTGATAACATGTGGCGATTTATTTTGAAAATTGAAAGATTAATTTATCAAACTCTGTCAAACTGTTTCTAAAATTAGCGTAAAGTTCGGCTGCTAATTATCGTTGCCATAGTCCATACGAAACAATAGCTTTCATCTGGTCCTTGAGAAAATTAACAATTTACTTGACAACTTGTACTGTGTTTGAATAATTGTGCAAATAGAGTAAAATCATTCGAAATTTAATCCATTAACGTTTCTATTTTTTAATTAAGTAATGGAATCATCACTGAATGTGGAAATAGATTTTATGTTTTTTTTATTGTTTGTTAATTAAATGTACACAAAATAATTAAAATGTTAAGTGCGGTTTATGAATAAAAAAATTCTTACGATTTCGCTTGTTCTTAAATGTCTTGATGAGATTAAATCAGAATGGCGAAGCTAAAATAGAACGAATCAAACACCTTTATCGATTTATTCCATCAAATTATATTAAAGCACTAGCCAATTTTGAAATACTATCTTTCCAGTTCAAGTGATTCATTTCTGCATTAGCAAGTTTCAACTTTCAAATATCACGAAATAAATATTTTATTTTAACTGACTAACACAACATTACATTAATTAACAAAGTTGTTGAAAATAGTTTAGTAGAATTAATAACAATACAATGGTATCGCTTTGAAGTTAATTCTTCTGTGAAATGTAGCTGAATTATTAAAAATATGAAAGCATTTACAAATATCGGTCGAATTTCCAGCACCCACAAGTTTCGTGTTTTATAATTTGCGCGAGGGAATTTGTTCCGATTGCCCTCATAAAATTTTAAGCTTCTGACGATATTGAAAGTGAAATTTGCGAATGGCCCATTACTGTACTGTAAACTTTAAAGAGGTATTCAGCAGGGATTTCAAATGACGCTCTTTACGTATTTTTCGTATAAATGTATAGCAAATTTTAGTAGGATGTAAAATGTTACTTCTGGACACGATATTTGACGTCTTACAAAACAAGGCAGTATCCCACAAATTTAACTGTTTGCACAAAAGCAAACCCGTTGAAATGTCCAGTCATAGTTCGCCCTAATACTGACTAAAACTTACTTAATTAAAAAACTGTTTGGCATAAAATCAATTAAATCCTTCTGCAGAAAATGACAAAACTTTTTCATCGAAATTTCCTGATGTTTCAGGTTGGCAACATAATGCACGCCGCCGTGAAACCTACTTTTTTGTTCGAAATAAAATATAGTGTACCTAAAACCCAACTAATAAATAACTCAAAACTAAATTAATTTTCTTAGATACACCTTGTAGCACTTTTCGTATTCGTTTAGAGAGATTTGTTTGCAGATTAAACTTTCAGTTAAGTAAATAATGTATGAGATTAAAACTTCAATTTTCATCCTCAGGTGAGCTCAACGTTTAAGAGTTTCAAATTTTATCTCTTGAAATTGGTTGAATTAACTTAAATACTAGAGCGCTTCAATACATCCATGAGATGATTAATTAAAATTAGTAGGATGTAAAATGTTACTTCTGGACCAGGATATTTGGAGTCTTAAAAAACAAGACAGAATCCTACAAACTTAGCTGTTTGCACAAAAGCAAACAACCGAAAAAGGCCTAAAACCTCTCAAAAGGCATTAATTTTTATGCGCCCCAAAAGTATCCAAATATTGTAGACCACCAAAAACAGGGTAAATCCTACAAATTTAGTGTTTAAACTCATCAAATGCAAGAACTTTTGCACTGTTTTGCAAAATTCTTATTTATAATTTATACTGTTTTCCTCCTTTCTTTTGTGCAAACGAGCCGGTCAGTGTTTAACAATTAGTTTGTATATTTTTAGCAACAATTTTCATTGTTGTTTTAAATTGTTTAAATTGACCGTTTCTATCACAACGAAAATAATTCGGCACTTTTATTTTCGTACTCTAAGGGCCTGATTTCAAGTTTGGTCGCAAAGTTGCGCGGGTCGCAGTTGCATAGCAGCAACGAATGACGTTGCTAGATTTGCGTCGTTGCTATGTCAATCATGATTTGCGCCGGTTGTAACTCAACTTGAAATTATATAGGCCCATAGTATGTTATTATCTTTTCCAAATTTTAAGCGAGACTTTTATTGAAAAATTACAAATAGAAAAGTTGTTTTATTTGTTGAGCTCTGTTACCTGTTAAAATTAACACACGTACTTCTGATACACCCTGTATTTTATTAGGAACAAAAAAGTAGGTTTCACGACGGCAGCGGCGTGCATTATTTTGTCAACCTGAAAAATCAGAAAATTTCGAAGAAAAAGTTTTGTCATTTTCTGCAGAAGGATTTAATTGATTTTATGCCAAACAGTTTTTAAGTAAAGTAAAGAAAGTTTTAGTCAGAATTAGGGCGAACAATGACTGGGCATTTAAAAGGGTTTGTAAAAATTTGACAAAAATGGTTACCTGATAACATCAATAATTACATGATATTTTCTAATTCATTAACATAAAAGTCGCACCCTTTCCGCATATCAAACACCCCAATCTCATTGTCCTACATTTCAACAATGAATACTGAAAGTGAAGTCTAGAAGCTACTTTTCAGTACTATATCCTGAAAAAGTCAAGGTGTGGATGAAATTCGGATTCCGAATGATGATTGCTCTCGTTTTGCATTACCATATGATATCTGTATATTTAATTAAACCATAAACAAGTGCAAAAAGTTTCAGTTTTGAGGATTAAAAGCTCGGGACGGTAATTGCGAGTTTTAGATGGTTTGTTTCTGTGGCGATAAAAATGTAAATTTAATCTGATTTTATTTATCCAGGATATGGAATTTTGGAACGTGTCTAAACCCAGGAAAAACGAAAGCAATTTTCGCAAAATATTAGTTGGGATAATTCTCCGAGCGGTAATCTCGGTGTCGATAAATTAAAAATTAATTGTAAGAAAATATAGAATTCATACGATGTTGTTCAAAAAACTGAATCTTTCGCCTCGGATTTAATTTATGAAGATTACCATCTCAGTAACGCAAAAATGAAAGTAATGTGTTCCCTTCAAACTTTATTCACATTTCTGTTCAACAAATTTTAGTCGAGATAAGGGGCTAGGGAATTTTTTGGTATTAATTTTTCCACTCAGCGTACGTAAAGGATCTTGACTCTGTCTATATGAATCTTTTGATGAAGACAAACAAGCAAATTTTTCAGGACTAACAAAAATAATAATTTTTTAAATATTCATCATTTTATCAGTATTGGTTGGATGACTCTAGCAGTTTTTTGAATTTAAAAAAATTCAAATTCATCATAAAAATCACAATTTTTAGATGTGCCAACACTGGAAATAATTTCCTAGGAAACCGTTTCAAAAATAATTTATTTTTATTGTTGATCAAATTCTATTGCGATCACGACTGTTAGACAATGTTGCCACATATCATTTATTTAAAATTCTTTATTTATCACTAACTTCAATACAAAGAATTTGTTTACTATTTTTACCTTTATACATGGTGTCCGTTTTTCGAGCTCCACCATGGGGATTTCAGTTATTATAAGAGACACGAGGTCGGTTAAATTAGGGCAAAGTTGCGCATTTTTATGCTGAACGATTACCTGAAAGAAAATTTGATGTCATTTTTAGTTTTTGAATTATTGAGAAAAATCAAAACTTTTTAATTTTTGTTTTTATTTTTTTAAGCGAAAACTAAAAAAACTAGACGTTTTAAAGCAAGACATTCTTCAGGCACTTTTTTCCAAGAAATCTAAATCTGTCAACGCTTTTTCCAAGGCGTTCTTCATGCCATAGTTACAACACTCAACTTTGGCTTTTCTTATGGACGCCATATTTAATACTTGTATTTTTGAAAAGTCGTTTTGTTCCTGATTACAACGATGTATCCCATGATATGATCGAATCTTTAAAGCTGATTAAAATTAAGAAAAAAGCGTTTTTGCAAAGAGTGCTTTGAAAAGACGGTACAAATTTTGTTTAGCAAACTAACTTCTGACAGTTCTATTAAATATGCGAGCAGAATTTTTATAACTTTGTCTTGTTTTGTTTTACAAAAAATAGACTTCTAGCTTATCATGTCGTTAGTTTTTAAATAAGTAAGCTTGAGGGAAATGTTAACCTTCCAGATCCAAATTCTATTAAACTTTATTTTACATTTAAAAAATGCCTTTTTTTCATTTTGATCAGTATGTAAGATTCGATCATAACATGCCATACATCGTTGTTAATCAGAAATAAAAACACTTCAATAATACACAAATCGAATATGGCGTTCATAAGAAAAACCAAAGTTGAGTGATGTGACTCTGACATCAAGAACGCCTTGGTTGGAAAATACAATGACAGATGTAGATTCCTTGTAAAAAAGTGCCTGAAGAACGTCCTAGTTAAAAACGTCTAGTTCTTTTGGTTTCTGCTTGAAAAAATAAAAACGAAAATTACAAATTTTCGTTTTTTTTCCAATTATTTATAAACTAAAAATGACAAATTTTCTTTCAGATAATTGTTCAGCATAAAAATGCGCAACTTTGCCCCAATTTAGCCGACCTCGTATCTCTTATAATAATTAATAACTGAGATCCTCATGGTGGAGCTCTAAAAACGGACATCCTGTATGTAAGCAATTCTCTACGTACAGCATACACCATTGAGTTGGTGCGCCGGTTTTGGAGCACCCGGTAGATCCGGAGGTCAAATTATTAAGAAACATCGCATCATTTTTCAAATTTATGGTCGCTTGAAAGTAAAAAATTACAGTAGAAAGTTGAAATGCAATAAAATTGGCAGCTATTACCACCTTATTTTCAAACAAATTATTTTAATTGGATGTTATTTTCTAATCACCACTAAAATGTTACGATCTTGAAATTTCGATCACATAGGGCTCTCTAAATGTTCAAATCCAATTGTTACAGTTCCAGTTAAAGTTGAACAAAAGGCAAAGTTCTATGTTGAAACTTTCCAATTTTCTTAATAGTAATAGTAATGATAATCCTTTGATTTTTTTAGTCAGACGACTGCTCATGAAGGGTGTGAGCCCCGATTCGTGCAACGAAGACGGCTTGACAGCTTTACACCAATGCTGCATCGACAACAACGAAGCCATGCTCCTTCTCCTTCTGGAATACAACGCCAACGTAAACGCCGAAGACAGCGAAAAATGGACGCCGTTACATGCCGCCGCGACGTGCGGTCATTTAAAATTAGTCAGGTGAAAAAAAATTGTTTTCCTAGATCGTTATCACTACATTGTATTGCAGAATTCTTATATCCCGAGGCGCAAATTTGCTCGCCGTCAACGCCGACGGAAATATGCCCTATGATATTTGCGAAGACGAAGCAGCTTTAGATTATATCGAGGGAGAAATGGCCAAAAGGGGAGTCACTCAACAGTTGATAGACGACACGAGGGCAGCCACCGAAAAACAAATGTTGGCCGATTGCAGGAAAATTGCTTCCAGTGGGGGAGATTTGGAAGCGTACGACTCGCAAGGGGCCACACCGGTAAGTTAATTAATTTTCAATTAAGCGAAGCACATCTCAGCAAAATGTTAAGTTTAGTCGTAAGGTCTTGCTGCTTTTTTACATAAAATTTAATCACTTAAATAAGCATTACATTTTTTTTCGTCAAAGCAAAATAAGAATCGAGTGGAAAAGCAGACGATTCAACTTTTATAATTTGAGGTGTTTATTGCCTCAGTGGCCCAAGTGCCTAATTCAAAGTTCGTGTGTGTAATTTGAATAATGACTCCATTCATTTTCTTGATTAAAGTATTGGCGTCGAACGATGATCGCGCTGTGCCTTTGATCATAAAATTTTAAGGTAGCTTACTTCCAGCGTTTTAGTTGAAAAATAATAAAGTAATAGGTACTCTTAAATAATTAATAATGCAGTCGTAGCTAAATTATATTATTTAATTTGTACTTCATTCGAATAATTACAACACTCGCTCAATGCGCTCGCTCGTGTTCTAAATAATTCTCGTGTAATGTGGCCGTGTCTTATAAAAATTGCTTAGAAAAAATTCAAACTAACTGTTGTAGATTTATTTTCAGACTTAGAAAACATGATTATACTTCTCTTAAAATTAAAGAAATAAACTGGCTACACTTATTTAGAAAACATATACAGGGTCGCTAAAAAGTATGGATACAGCTAAATATTTTCAGAACGGTTTAACAGAGCACATTGAAATTTGGTAAGTGTTTAAATTCTATCATCTGAGACCTTTTTCAGTTTTCTACCATCATTTATTTTGAAAATACAAGGCTAACTTGATTTTTTTAAATGGCACGAAGGGTCAAATTTAATAATTTTTAAAAGAGCATTTGTTCCTGAATTCAGTAATGCAACATATAAAAAAATATTAAAAAAATAATAATAATTCAAAAATTTAATTAATTTATTTTGATACGAGTAAACATCTGAAACGATAAAATTGGTATACTCCTAAGCACATAAATTTTTATGAATAGTGTTTATGATATTTAACTGTATCCATACTTTTTAGCGACCTGTACCGGATGCTCAAAAAGTGGCGCACCAACTCAATGGTGTGTGGTAGAGAACTGCTTACCTATAAAGGTAAAAATAGTAAAAAAATTCTTTGTATTAAAATTATTGATAAATAACAAATTTTAAATAAATGAAATGTGCCAACGTTGTCTAACAGTCGTGATCACATTAGAATTTGATCAACAATAAAAATAAATTAATTTTAAAACGGTTTCCTAGGAAATAATTCCCAGTGTTGGCACATCTACAAATTGTGATTTTTTTGATGAATTTTAATTTTTTTTAATTCAAAAAACTGCTAAAGTCTGATAGTAAATTTTAAAATAATTATTCACCGTTTTGTTAGTTAACGATTACTTAGTGTGACACATAAAAACATTAAAAAATAATGAAAACTGAAGAAGTTAACAAAATAAGTTTGAAGCTCCAGATTTTTTCAAATCATACAGCGTTGGGCGAAAGTCTGGAACTAAGCGTTTTGTGCCTAAACTATGTACCTTACGAAAAAACTAATTAGTACGGCGATTTTTTTAGTAAAAGATTAAGCTCTAAAAACAACTTCTACTTTAATAAAATTAATTTTAAACCAAAAAAAATCGCCATAGTAGGGTGCCATTTGAAAAAAAATTTTTTTTTGTAGAACTCGAAAACTAAAAGGAATTTCGAAAAAATGTATTCTTGAAAAATCAAAGTTTTCTTTTTTATATTAGTTAAAAATATTATTTTCTATTTATTCTTATTTTTTTTATTTTCTCTTTTTATAATATGATCTATTTTTGTGTTTATATTTTATAGTTTTTGTTTTGTTCTTGTACTCGTATTATAACTTGGGAAAGGTCAAATTAACCGTGAATTAGAATTTAGTTGATTAGGGCTGGGAACATTTTTACGTAATTCTTGCACAAAACAACATTATTATTTTTTTATTTTATATGTATATTATATTATATGTATACAAAACATCTTCTGTTCATAATCAGTCTCGTATTTACTATTGCAGGGCCAATTATTATCTGTGCTAGTTGGGATGTTTTTAAACGTGTTTTATTAAAATTTTGCGAGTTACAGTGTTTTTCCTTTGATTTTCTTTTATTGTTAATTGTATTTCACTATTTCTACTATCTCTATTAAACAAAGTGCGACGTAAATATGAAATAGTTTCGAGAAATAGTGAAATACAATAGACAAAAGAGGAAAACGAACAGAAAAACACTGAACTTCACTTTTAATAAACTTCTTTATTTTTTGAATTTGGTGGCTGTAATATACATTAAAAAATAAAAAAAATAAAAAATGCAATACATTATTATTAGTGATTTCCAAACTGGTATTAAATAAAAAAGTCATTTCTAACTTTAACTTTTTTTCGTTTAATTGCAGCTCCACATCGCTGCTGCAAATGGCTATTTGAACGTCGTTGAATTTTTATTAGACCACAATGTTCGGACAGATGTTCGCGACAAGGACGATTGGCAGCCATCACACGCTGCCGCTTGTTGGGGACACGTAATAAACATCCCCATTAACCAAAACCGTTTTCACTCATTCTTTTATAGGTTGAAGTTTTGGAAATGTTAGCACAAGCCGGAGCCGATCTCAACGCCAAAAACAAACACGACGAAACTCCGGCGGGTGAGAGGACACTCAATTCTGACTAAGAGGGTTGAAACTAATCCACATCTCTTTCAGACATTTGCGAGGATCCCGAAATTAAGGAACGTATATTAGAGTTAAGGACTGAACAAGAGATTAAGAGACAAGCGGAAGCCAAAAGGAAAGTCAGACGATCGCAAAGCAACACACGAACACAGTCCGTTCGCAGGACTTCACTGAGAGATAAAGGACTTACAGCGAGGAGGGATGCAGTTGAGGAGGCCAGGCTTAGGCTGCAGGCCGAAAATAAGGTGAGAGAAACCAACTTTTTTGGATGAATTTGAAAATTTGCGAAACAAATTTAAGATTACTAATTTACTTATTATGCAAGACGATAAAGAGATTGTTTATGTACGAGTGAAAAGCTAAACAATCTTTATCGTCGTGTATAATACAACATTTTTTCTATAGCGAGACTTCAAGTGTAATATATAAAGTTATTGTTAATTTATTAATTCAATTTGCGGTTAAAGTGCTATTTTATCTACTTAAAAGAGCTGATACAGAAATAGTTTAACATCTGCTATAGAAAAAAATTATTCAGTTTGTCGCATAATGCGGTTCATTTTGTTTGGTTTTTTTAAGTTTTCGATTAGATTCAATGATAGTCCTGAGAATTTAAACAGTAGTTCTCCCTTTTCTCGTTCGCTTTGCCGGCGGGCAATTCCGGACAAACATCGTATTTTAAAATACACCGAGTCTGTTATCGCTGAATGAACCGATGAAAATTTTATTAATTTACGTATGTACGAACTCCTGAACTTTAAAAGCGAGGGAAACACGATCTTTCGTTTGTCTGAAAAATAAAGTTTTGATTTAATAAACTCGGGACGGTTTTTTGTGGCTCAGGTTTTGTAATATTTGGACACAGATAGGCGCTCTAGACACAAAATTACAAGTTTGGTTTCTAGCAGGATTTCAGTGTAAAATTCGAAATGAAATATCTCCGAACTTTATATGAATTTTTCAGTTTTCTTTTTTTAAATTAAAGCTATAAGCCTACAATTTTTTATACAACATTAAAAATTACAGTCCGCTACCGTATCTTAAAAACTAATAATTACAAAGAAATTAGTAACTTGTCAAATTCTATTCTAAATATACCGGGTGCTCAAAAACGGGCGCACCAACTCAATGGTAGGTGGTAGAGAAATGCTTACACATAAAGGTAAAAATAGTAAAAAAATTCTTTGTATTAAAGTTATTGATAAATAACGAATTGTAAATAAATGATATGTGGCAACGTTGTATAACAATCGTAATCACAATAGAATTTGATCAACAATAGAAATAAATTATTTTTGAAACGGTTTCCTAGGAAGTAATTTCCAGTGTTGGAACATTACAAATTGTGATTTTTTAATGAATTATATTTTTTTTTTTAATAAAAAAAACTGCTAAAGTCTGTTAGTAAATTTAAAAATAATTATTCATCATTGTGTTAAGGAACGATTACTTAGTGGGAAACATAAAAACATTAAGAAATAATGAAAACTGAAGAAGTTAACAAAATAAGTTTGTAGTTCCAGATTTTTTAAAATATGACTAGGAATTTTTTCAAGATTTTTCCCGTAATCTACAAATGCTTCTCAACAACGTACCACTGAGTTGGTGCGCCATTTTTTGAGCACCCTGTATCTAAATTTAATTAATGAATTAACATTAAGCCACAGTAAAAATATATTATTTCTAAAATTCTAAAACGATGCTTAAATGTTAATTTGTGCAAAAAATACGTAGAAAAATTAGTGTTAACCCCTAAAAATAAATAATTAAGCAAACATAATAATTATCTCCCAGATTGAAATTTACAATTTGCAGTTAACTTTTTAGAAGAACAGCTTCTTGATTTTTTGCATAGTGTTTCTCTCTTGGCATATTATATCCGCTGACTTTCCGCATTCTGTCTAGTTTAATTTGAGTTTATTATGTTTTACTGTCCCTTTTAGTTCAGTATTCTGAGTGTGCGACCAACATTAAACTTAAAGCGGATTTGACGCTTGTGTGCCAGTTTGATATAAATTCACATCACTGAACTGGTAGAAATTCGATTTCAACTGTTTATGTTGTAATAACTTGAAATTTTCTCGGTTACTTCAGGCAACACATAATACATAATTAACTTTTCACTTGTGTACGTAAAAACCATTTCTCTCAATGCACTTTCTTGACGTTCATAACTGAGTTATGGCCATCAATTTGCATGTAATCGATTGTATAACCCAACATGAACTTTGGCCTTAAAACTCGCCAGCGCAAATATTTTATTAAATGTGAAATTAGATTTGAAGTTTATTAAGATTCGATTCAGGAAAATAAATACAATGAAGTTTACTAAAACTCCAATTAACACAAATTGCGTCTGTGCTTACTTTTGTAAAACATAATTCAATCACTGAGCAAAGAAATCACCAATCAGCGTCTAAAAGAGGGCAAGTTTTTCCGATAACACGTGGGCGGTCAGTTAACGGCCTTTTTTAAGTTAAGTGATTAAAAGGTTCGACCTCGAAGGATCCTTCTAGAGAAAGTGCTACATGATGGAAAAATTAGCCTAATGTGAAGCTACATCATCCTTCTTTATAAAAATATACTCATCATCATTTTGTTTCGTTGACAATCCGTACCCTAGTGTCGCTTTTCGGTATATTACATCAGACATGTAGCAGAGAATGATAAATATCCCAACGATAATAAATCTTTGTTTGCAAAATACAATATTTGCTTTGGCCGGTCAAATGATGCTTTTGTCAATTAAAAAATATCTGTAATAATTATTACATGGTTTTTTTGATGAACATAATTTTTTATTTACTAATTGCCCGCGGTGTTTTCGAGCGGATGTACAAACTTAATTAAGCAATTTATTACAATTTTTAATTTTGTCGGTATTTAGCGTAAATCACATATTCATAAGCTATTTATTTATTTTGAATGCACACTGCAATTAATGCAATCGCCGTTGCCAAATGCAATCCCACCGGCGTGTAACTAATGTTAATCATAACATAAATACGTGTAATTTCTTATGTCAAGCGACTTTTACTTTTTATATTAAAAACAACAAATGTGCGCATAACGAAATCAAAACAGCAATCGTTCAAACGATTTCACCGAATCCATGTCTTCTTAATTTATATCATCATGATGTTATCGTGGAACAAAATCATTTTTCATTTGTAGAAATCAAGCGGAATTTCATTATTTCCTATCACTGAACATATGGAATAACACGAAAGTTATAGACGAAACAGCAGTAGAAATGTTCGGAGTCTTGCATCGTGTGCGCTATGAATTTAATAAATTCCTAGAGTGAAATTCAAGTTGTATAATTTTACGAAAAATTCTGTTTACTTTACGCAGTTAGTGAGACTGTTCCGTGGTAAAACGTGCAATTGGAAGCATGAAGAAAAAGAAAAATGCGATTGTGTGTTTGTCGTACAAAGTAAGTTACATGCCGGCAAAACCGATCAAGATCATTATTAATTAAAGCTAATGAAATTTCCTATCTCAGAAAGTTTTTGAGATATGCGCTGACAAACATTGCATTTTTTACCTAAATCTCAGAGTAATTATGAAAATTATTATAATTAAATCATGTTCAATGTAAATTATTATGTAGGATGTCTCAGCCAGTTATTGGGCTTTAACCAACACAAATTCTTTTGAAAAATGTTTTAAAGTTCAAACTTAAAGTTGTACTTTAGCCAATGTAATAACTAAAAACGAAAAAAATTTAAGAATTTTGTTAAAAATTGAATAACTTAAAATATAAACGGAACACCCAATTTTTTGTTTTTGCTTTACGAGATTGTTAAATGGTCTTTCTAAAAAAAGGTATTATTTTTATTTATTAATTTTAGCAACAATATTATTCAACATTATTATTCGCACTGATCATTTGTTGCGATATTTTTACGAGGATTTGAACAGCAGCCACAAATATTATAATTTTACTGTAACTACTGAAACAACAGTTAATTTTTTTATAAAAGTTAAATATCTTTGAGTTACACTCGTATCATTAAAAAATAAATAAATATAAATATGCGTATGGTGGTAATGCCATCACCCAAGTGCCAGAGTTTTCAGGTCGCATCTACAGCCTCTGACCTGACCTGACGACCACTAACTAGTAGTGACCGGGACCGACGGCTTAACGTCTCCTCCGAAAGACGAGTTAGTTGCGATGTTTTTGGCATTACATTATCATTAAGAGACACTTAACCATTATTGTTTTTAGAAAGGAAATTTAAAAGCCTTTTAGACGAAAAATAAAAAATAGGGTGTTTTATTTCAAAATTTTAAGTTATTCAACTTTTAAGGCCCGTTATTTCAATGTCGAGTTAATTTTGAGTTAAATATATTTCAGGTTAAAGTCAATTCGAAATAATCTGTCAATTGAGTTAACTTTTTCTAATTCAGACCTAAGGTAAATAATTGAAAGAGCCGTCATTATTTAACTATAAGCTGTGCTATAAGTTAATAAACTACGCACAAATGAATAGGGATATTTTGATTAGTTTAACTGTTAGTTTGGCAATTGCAGCCAAAAGATAGTCATAAAAACGTCATCAAAACCGAATCAAATGTCTTTCTTTGCTGCGAATTACCTTATTGCTTTTCAGTCAGCTTTAAATCATACAATTTCAACTCATGTCTAAGCCAAAATACAGCCACAGCATTATCTTCCATTTTTAAGTCGGATAGTATCATCAAAGAAATATGTTAAAAGCCAGTTAACAGCAAAAGCCTAATGATCCATTTAGTAAAGCCAGAAAATATCGATTCCAGCAAAAAAAATCCCAATATACAGCTACAGCCAAATAGCTGATTTTGAGACATTTGCTTAGCTTTCCTAAACCTTATTGCAACCATATTACAGTTCTATAGCTGTGAAAATTTTTTGGCTGTTAATAAGTCATGAAAGCCAATACGCTGCATTATCAGTGTTGCAGCATTTTAGCCAAATTTTGGAATTAGTAAACAAAATGGCTGTTTATACTTAATTTTAGCTAAAAAGTCTGTTGTCCAAAATATTGCTTAGAGTCTTATTACAACCTTATTTTCGTTATGTTAGCTGTTAGTAAGCAATAAAAGCCAATACGCTGAGATATACCGTTACGGATCTGTGGAAACATTTTAGCTATTGATAAATTATCCACTCTAATATGCTCCAATTGGACTGCTGCATTTTATAGTAGCTATAGTACCTAACAAAAATTATAGGTACAAAGAAATTTGTGGCCAATAGACATAACGACATAACCGATGCTGTGGAATTTGTTGAAGCTCAAAGTAGGTTTCAGCATAATAAGATTAATAAGCACACTTTAGTACCATTTTTTTTATCAAATATCAAAATATAATTCACTGTCTTTAAAGATGTCTCATATCAAAGAAGGGTTCTTTGAAGATATACAAAAAAAATTTCAACATTGATAATTGTTTATTGCGTGAAGTAAGAAGACTTCTCTTTTATTTCGACTTTTACATAATTTCAGTCATACTTCAACACGCGCTTAAAGTTACTAAATGTGGAAACCACCGCTATTGTCCCCTATTTTGGGCAGTAAGAAGTGGAAAATTTGATTTGTATCATTTCGTGGTTCATTGAAAGGCAAAAGACAAAAAAAATAAATGCGGATTAGAACAAAATCGAGTTAGTAAGAAAGTCAATAAGATCTGGTAACTTTTCATAGCATTCAGCCACATTGAGGTGGTATTATTGTTATCTCTTTCTAACACAGCGGTACAATGCGGTACTTTCAATACCTAAATTTTTGCACCATCTGCCTCATCTCATTGTCACAGATCTTCCCGCTATTTTAGAGGAATTTACAACCAAAGGCGCAAACCCCTCACAGACAGAAAGAGATAGTGTAAGACATTAGAAAGTTAGAAAGAGATAACTGCAGGTACCATTCATGTCTGCCGGCCAGATTTCAGCCAAATAGTTGTAAAATACATTTTAGGGAAAATTAAGCTGAAAACTAACATATTATTCCACATCACAGCCTTATAGTTTTAAATGGCGTTACAAGGGAGCAGGAGGACATGTTGGATGAAAGCGAAAGATCCTCCATGTTGTTTTAAAATTAAAAAAAATAGCAAATAATAAATTTCTAGCAGATTTATTCAATTTCCCGTCGCAATATACAAGTGTAACGTTACTAAAGATGTAACAAATTTTTTTTCAAATTAAATGTTTTTTTAAAGATGTATTAAAAAATTGCAACAATGAAAGATTTATTGTATTTTCTGTTATTTTGAAGGCGCATTACTTTTTCGGATCTTTTTTATGCGTATTTGTCAATAAACCTCAGTTCGCACAAACTTTTATGTTACTGGGACTGAATATCAAGCCTAATATTATTTATCAAGAACACAAAAAGTGTAACATCATCCGCCATTCCCATAACAGAGTCTTACATCTGGTGTAGCCATATTATAGTTATTTAGTTTTCTGGATGGATGCATAGCAGCATTTACAGGTTTTTGCTCTTCTTTATCTACAATATAACCACTTTCTCCCCAAAAGAAAATATTTTGACCATTTGGCCATAAGAGCAAATTAGGTTGAAAAGATGTTTTTATGGCTATTTAGTTTTTTTTCCCTACATTTTAGCTTGTTAGCTTTAAAAGCTTAAAAGCTGTTACTTTGCAATTCTCACAGCCAAACGGCTGTATTTCAGCAAATATTGATGGCTGTTTTAAAGCTGTAAATGCCAAAAAATGGTGCGCTAAATCGGTCAGTACAACGTCACAGAAACCTTACCAAAGCGCTTCTGCGGATAGCTGTAAAAGTTAAATGGCTGCTCATTTTGCTGCGAAAACGTTTTGGTGACCAAATAAAACTGTGTATGCTACTTGGGTAAGATTTTATTTGTTACTTAACTAATAAATTGCATAAAAGCATTACAAATGAATGCATTCTGCAACCACTAAGAAAAAATATAATGTATAAAAATTAAACCCTAGAATGCGATATAATGTATAAAAAAATTAAACCCTAGAATGCGTACAACGTCTGTTTAGCAATGTCCCTAATCACTTGTGCGTAGTTTATTAAGTTTAGGTTGACTCAGAATTATTTGCCTCTAAAGTTAACTCAGTAGGTATTGAAATAACGGGCCTAAGAGACGTCTTCATTTTTTTAACTTCTCGACTGCAACTCTCCTAAAAAATGTTAAAGCATTAATGTTTATACTTTCTTCTTTTAAGCCGACTCAGTTTATTTTTTTATTATTTCGGGTTTTGGTGTATTGAATTTTCAAGGTGTTTTTGTTTAAAAATATCCAGTTATTTAAAAAATCTATGCACAATCGATCAATAAAAGTTTACTCTTAAAACATAATTATTGAAATCTACATCAAAAAATGCAAAAAATATAGGGTGTTCAGTTTCATTTCAGTTCACGTTATAACACCTAGTATAAGATTTAAGTGGAAAGTTAAAGGTTAAAAATTCTTGTTGCTTTTTAAAAGGGTTTGGACAGCTCAGAGCCCAGCCCCCCTATCCAGCCCCCAGTCAACAACAACACAAAGTCGCCCCCTTACAGTACAAACAACAACCCCGAACCGGTGATAGAGGAGTCCACCGCTTTGCAAATAATCGAGAACCGTAAAGCGCCCGAAGGAAAAGACAACGATTCAATGCTGGAAAACCATGTGATGGACACTAAAGAAAATTCCTACACGACTGATGTCAATGGAAAAGTGACCGTTCATGTGGTGGTCACCATCAACGGTAACGGCACTTTGGCCGACTTGAAAAAGCAGCGGATGCAAATTAGGAACAATTCTTCAGATGTTAACAGCATCACGTCTCCAATGGGAAGCATCACAGATGAGACTAGTCCAAGTCCTGTCACTGCAGATATCGTCCGATTCACTGGAGAGACTGCCGAGGAAAACGTTGGCTATGCCAAGTCCAAGAGGTGCTGTGTTGTCCAGTAGTAAAATACTGACAGTATTTTTTAAAGTTTACATTCCAAACTTGTGATAAGAGTCATTTTGCCTAAGCGAAATCATGTACTTAATTTAATGTGATTGGTGTTCGTATTTTAGAGACGTTATTACTAGTACTTAATATTTTTTAAGACGGTTCTTATTCTATTTGTACTTCCTTTTTGTATTGAACAAAAGACTCGTTTGTTGTACTGTCATTCATTGCAAAAACAAATAAGTGCCTATTTTACCAAGTTCTGAAATTTAAGGAGAGGCAAAAGTTTTTAAACGAGGCCTTAATTTCGTTTAAAATAAAATAACACGCTAAATCATGATATTGTTTTTGTTTAATTTAATGTATAGCAATAATTATGTATGTAAATATGATGAGTACTTCAACTGCGTAGCCGAAACTGGTGTACATACTTTTTATTTGTTATTTATTCGTAGGATAGTGTATAAATTAATTTTTATTTAAAACTACTAGTTGTTACATTATAAAAATTATAAGCGTTATAATGAATTTTGTATCAAAATTTTTCCTAGAATAAATTTTATTTTGTTGTGCCGATTTCGTATTTTTATTTAGACCAAGCCGAATTTGTTGTTCGTTTCCTAGACCCTTTTTTTTTCTACAACTTTGTAAGATAATGGTAGAGGTCGCTAAACTACATAAAAATTGCTTACTTTACCTTGCGTTACTATAAATGTGACCAAATTCCATTCTCAAACCCTTAGAAATGTGGCATTAGGGCCATCTTGGGAAATCATTTTAGAAAATTAGGGGAAATCAAAAGAAATCATTATTAAATCAGAGGAAATCTAGTGTACAAAATTGGGGGTGCAGTTTACCCCTCGATTAAAGAACAAAACTAAAAAATGTCTTCTGCAGCAATTTTTTTAAGCTATTTTTTGTAATTTGCCTTACGAAAATTTGTGTCAATTTAGAGAATGGTGACACCTTAATTTGAAAAACAAATTTTGACTAGTTGCCTTTTGTATCGTTAAAAATGCTTAAAAATTGATGAAAAAACATGCTGTGTGATTTTTTAGACTACTTACTAAAAAAAGATCTCTAAATAAAAATGAGGTCAACAGTACTTCGCTAATTTTATGAACTTAGCCGGCTTATAAAAAGCTTCATTAAATTTTAATTCATTGTTAAAATTTATTAACAACGCGAATAGATCAATGAAATTGTTTCAATTTGGTCATGTGATCTGTTAATCACGCATTTAATTGCGGATTAAATTGATAACGCTTCTGTAAACCGGCTCTAAGTCATTTAATTAGATAAAAAATCTTATATTTAATTTTTTGGGGCTAAGGCCAAATTTAATGTTGGTTTTTTACTTTTTCTCATACCTATTTCTAGTTTTTAGTTTAAATGCAGCACGTTTATTTTATTTTATTTTCTGCAATTGGGTGATTCACTTGGAAATAAATAAATAAAAAAAATTAAAATTTAGGCAAAATATGCGTTTATGAAATTTTCTTGATCACGTTTTTATTAATTATGGAACGAAAAAGTTAGTAATTAAATAATTTTGTTTGCCTAAAAAGAAAGAAAACGAGAAAACTTTTATAGAGAAGACTGAAAACGGCTTATTCTAGCTCAAAATAACTGTTTATGGACCAGTTTGGAAGAAAACGATTCATTTTGGACAATTTTTTGCTTAAAAACGAGAAAGCTCTTTGACAACTGTCTGAAAATTGTTTATTCTGGCTCGAAAGAACGATTGTTGTTGTCTATCAGGTTTATTATTCTAAATATTGGTTAATAAAACAGTCATGATTTTAATAATTTTTTCCATTGAAAATAATAACAATAACGCAATACTGATTTTATTACATTTTTGTTTATTAAGGATAACCAAAAAAAAAAAAAAATCTTTCGCAAGTGGGATACAAACGTGATTATAGTTGGAACCAACAATATTTGAGACTCATTATAGAATAAGCCGATTGCCCCTCACAATGGTTTATGTCCCTCGCGGTAAAGATGCCATAAACAAATTTACATTTCTTAGGGCAAGCACCTTTCAAACGTTTGTACGGAGTGATGAACCGTAACAGAAATTTGTGTATGGGCTTTCACCAAACAAATATTTAATACAATTTTATTAATATTTAGGTATATTTTTAAAATGTTTGTTCACAAATAAAGTGATCTAAGAAACTAACTAATCTAATGAATTTTAAAACTTTAGTTTGGAATAAATGAAAAGTTTACTATGAAAATTACTCAATACGGCTCATTTGTGAATCTTTAGGGTGGTGCCACCAGCTGTGAAAAATGGTTACGGTAACCGCAAAGCTGCTTAACCCCCAATAAAGCTTGCATAAGTCAATCTCAAATATTTCTGGTTCCTACTACTCGTTTCGTAAAAACAGCAATTAATTAATATGACATTTATTGTGATTTTTTGTTGCAATAATTTTATATCGTACACATTATTAAAAAAAAAAAAAATAAACATGACTGTCTAGTCTAGTTATTTTTATTAGCTAAATCTGTACAAATGATTTTTTCGGCTAGACGCTAGCGTAAATTTTTAAAACAATTTCCACCAATTTATTCACAGTTCTTCGGCCGCCTCAAAAATTAACCACTGATTAAAGTCACATCGTGCATGTGGCTCTAATTCACATTCATTAATCACTCTCCTAGACATCACAATTGAAATATTAATTCATATTGCGTGCATGAGGCTACTGTATTATATCGCTTATGGTGTTACATCCTTATTGCATTAGCTATTTACTCTATAACTCATCCTTGGCACTCATGTTATTTATTACCTTACTACAATTTATGAATCTCGGAAAACTGATATTTTACTTCATACATTTTGTATTTTGTTCTTCTAATTCTATAAATAGAAGCTTTATTACATTTTTAATCTTACAATAATCTTTTATGGTATCTTCATTAATTGGAGATTAATTCATCACTAACCTTTGACATTTGACTACTAGTGGTCAGATTTATATTAATTTGGGATTTTTTGATAGTTATTTATTAAGTCTCGCCTTACCTGACTTTTGCGCAACACAAAATAAACCTCAAAATAAAAACTTGCATCATCTCCAGCATTGCAATAAATTTCGATCTATAATGATTGTTATTATTATTAGTAATCAGACGGTCAACAATTTTTTGTTGTTAATTTTTATTTTGTAACTGCAATTCGAGATAAACTAACAATTTAGAAACATAAAAATGTCTGTAATTTAATTACTAATAAAATAAAACAAAAATAAATTCCATTTGGAAATTCAATTTTTAAATGATTGCAAGTGGTAAGATTGAAAATTTTTCGGTTTGAGTTGGCTAAAAAATTCGATCGTATTATTAGACTTTTTTGACGAATGATTTGGCACAATAACGATAAAAAATGATCCACGTGTTTGTATTGCCTGTTTGTACTTTCTAAACATACACAATACTAAATAATAAAGTGCTTAACTATTTTGCTGTGTACTCAGCGAGATAATTTTTATAATAATTGTGTTAGAATCGTCAATCCATAGTTAATTTCCATCATAAAAAGGAGAAAAGTTTATTCCCAACTTTATGAAAATTAATGTTTTTGCTCAGTCTAGACCAAATATTTCCACATAATACAATAGCCTGTTTTGTGGTATTTTTACATTTTAAATCTCCTCAATACGAATAAATTATTTTATGACGAAAATCTTTATACTTTATATGATTTATTTTTACAATGATATAATCCAAGTCGGTAAAATTTGCATGATCACGTGGATTCTGTTCGATTGTTATAATAAAACCACCAACCGGCAGGACAGAATCTCAAACTGACTCCACAATCTCACTAGTGCTGTCGTTCGAGCTGGTTGTACAGGTCTGCACAATCTTTACGAACAGGTAAGTTCTTTATTTTATTTCTACTAATTTTTTACATCAAATGTTAAACAATTAAAAAAAATCAAAAATAAAAAAATTCATGGTTAAATAAAGTGTAGTAACCTTCTACAGGGCCAATAAATATTTCCCCAAACTGACGAAACTGACAAACATTTACCTTTTGTAGAGATTTACGAGTTGTGGGTCAAGAGTAATTTTTGGAGCGTTTTTCGCTCCCAAAACCCATTATGAAAATTTCAGCATGTGTTTGGCTCTTTTTCAAAAGTTTTACTCAGTCTCAGTCAAAATAAAAAAGTGGTTCAGTTGTTGAGTGATGGATGAGGAACAGTTACTTGTTGATGCCTTGGGCATCAGACATTCTTCTTTTTCATAATGGCAGTAATTATGGCCGCTTTAAAAAAGAACGAAGAAATTCCCATCGTGATACTTTTAAACAATGTACACATGTGTAAATTTATCGTTTTAGTGAATTGCGGCCAAGGCTGACGAATCTAGGACCTAAGTGAGCCAATTTTTGAACAATTTTTCCCTCGAACGCTCGAGTTATCCCACATTTAAAAGGTCTCCAAAAGTGAAATCTTGGAGACCGGTCTTGGGCGTTTTTGCGAAGTGATTCGGCCCGATTGACGATTTCATCATCCTTTTGTCCTATACGATGCTAAAAAGATGATTAGAAAGTAATTGTTTGGGTTCAATTTTAACAACCTTGTTTCATATACTTGACTTACTTATTTTAATTAATTTTTTTGAGTTGGATAGATTCAGTTAGACTGAATGATAGCTTATCGAAATCTCTGCTTGGGTTAGAATATTTTAAGACTGTTGATAAGTGGATGCGCTCGAGTAGGTATACGGTCAATAATTTTCATACAAAAGCGGAAATTATAAAAACACAATGCGGTATTTTCGTAAAGAATTAAAAAAACTGGCCTATGATATTTAATAACAATCGGTCCGAATTCAATTAATTAAATATGATAAAAAATTATTAGAATGTGCTTAAAATTTAATTAAATTTTTATTAGACGGACAAAGTTCAAATCAGACGATAATAATTATTCTTAACAAGACACGTGGTTTGAGATATGCGGAAAATTGTTGCTTCTTTTTCTGATAACTACCGGTCAAGTTTACATTTCTGAGCTGACTCAAAATTGTAATATTATACTTGTCTTTATCAGTTATCTATTACGAGTATAATGCAAATGATAATAAGGAGCAAAGTAAAAGAAAAAAATTCGTTCTAATTGTGAGACATGGCATAAACAAACGAAAATTCCTTCCTGAATGTGATAATTTTATTTCTATCTTTCGTCCTAAAACACCACCTTTGACGTAGTTAAAAAACGGTTTAAAAATACAGGCTGTAAATGAAATAAGTACATTAATTTTAACTGAGAATAGAACTCGTCAAGACAAACAATTTTTCCTAATAACTTTTTTTTCAAAACGTTTTAGTTTTTGAGTTAAGATTATTATAAAATCTTACACAATTTTCTTACACGCCACTGGAAGCAAAGTTACCTAGTCGACAAGATTACCGTTTGAAACGGTTACCTTGGTTGCGGCTGTTATTTATTGTTACTTTTCTTTGTTGGAGCATTTCATAAAAGGATCGTCAATTTGTAGGGGGAAAAACATGATTTAAAAAAATGCGATTTTGAAAAAATGGTACATAGAAAAAGTGTCTTGATGAATTCTACCACTGGTTAAAGTTAATGTACTTATTTCGCTTACATCTTCTATATCGAACTGAAATCCACAAACAAGACAAAATAAAGAAAATCTTGAGACATGTCTATTTTTTTAACACCATAGCAATGTGTATAATAACGTTTTAAGCTTTTTAAGAAGTCATTTTTTTAATGGCAACCGATATTCTAGTATACACCAAGAGCTGTATTCCTCTTCATCTTGTCTGTTTTAATTCTTTCTTGTTTATTTTTCTGTGTTTAAATTTTATATTAATTGTTTTTATCCTGACTACATATTTACAAATAACTTATAACATACTATGTTAAGACAAGAACAAAAGGATGAAGCCTTTTGTGTGTAATTACCAGTTAAGGAGCGTAGGTACTATCAAAAACAGTAAAAAAAATATCAGTTATTTAATAATTAAAAATGTTATGGTACCAAAATACAGCATTTACAAAAATAAAATCGACCTGTCCGAAGATTTTTTTTGAAAAATGACATAAAAAGTTTATTAATTTATTTTGTTACTTTTGGTTCCAAGAATAACAATAACCAAAAATAACAATGGAATATTATTATTTATTATTCATTATTATTTAAGAAAATGGAATTTTTAATTTATTTTTGTGTTTGAAGTTTAGTCGTTTATTAATAAAGTTAATAAAGAGTTTAAGAAGAACTGTGTCGTTAAAACTTTTTAAAAACAATTTGGGAACATACTTTGAAAGAATCTTTTTGAGTTCGTTTTTTATTATAATAAATATTCAAAATCAGCTGAAAGTAGATAAAATCACTCAGTTGAATTCTTTAATTCATTAAAGACAAAGGGTAATTTTACATGAAGTAAGGCATAAAATAATTGATGAAGTTAAATAAATTTTGTTGGAAATTACGGCAAAAAATAGACTTAGTTTTAATGAACATAGTTTTAAATTAAAGAAGAATTAAAAAATGAAAAGGAA
The DNA here is from genome assembly GCA_939628115.1 of Tribolium freemani. Taxonomy (NCBI): domain Eukaryota; kingdom Metazoa; phylum Arthropoda; class Insecta; order Coleoptera; family Tenebrionidae; genus Tribolium; species Tribolium freemani. Next base: position 6,774,460 of record OW626785.1, on the reverse strand, counting down.
AAAGATTCCGCTAGTTTATTGAAAATGCAAACTCAGAGACTTGAAGGGATGTTAATTTTTACCAAAAATTTACAAATTATTAAATTCTTTATTTCTTAATTTTCATAATTTCTATTGTTCTATTTGTTGGAAATTACGGCAAAAAATAGACTTAGTTTTAATGAACATAGTTTTAAATTAAAGAAGAATTAAAAAATGAAAAGGAAAAAGATTCCGCTAGTTTATTGAAAATGCAAACTCAGAGACTTGAAGGGATGTTAATTTTTACCAAAAATTTACAAATTATTAAATTCTTTATTTCTTAATTTTCATAATTTCTTAATTTTAATTTAAGATAACAAAAAACACTTATCGTTTCGCATTGAAACATTTTTAGAAAAGCTTCATTTAGTCCTTTTCTACCGACAAACCTTGCAATTCACTCTGTTTAAAATATTTGGTACTGATTCATGAGTTCATGACTCGGCAAAATTTAAAGTACCGTTTAAAAATTTATTAGCCTTTAATAAAAATCCTATTCGTAATGACTGTGCAAAAATGATAACAAAACTGGTTATATCAATATATCATGAAGATCAAATATTTTAGAAAAAATGAACGTGAAAACCTTGGTGAAAACTAGAAAAATGAGCAAGTACCTAATTTAACAGCTAATTTATAATCGACACCTAAAGCAATTTTAATTTGGTTGCTAAAAGGAAAAACCTTCAAAAAAAGCCCAACGTTTCGTTCATTTTATTGTTACAAGTAAAACTTTTACCTCGTTATTAATACCAAGATAGAACTTCACCCACGTGTCAATCAAAGTCTTAGAACATCATGTCGGCAGACACAATCAACACAATTATCTCATTAGAGTCATTGTTGACGGTTAGCGACTTATCTTCCTCGAAAAGCACTCAACAATAGTGAGACCTCCCGCTGCAGGAAATTCGTAATAGTGTTACATCAGCCAATTTATGAATGGTAGTACCAATAATCAAGAAATTATCACCAAATGCAAGATAACGACTTTTTATAGTATTGACCCGACCTAGAAATTCTAACAATTTGTATAAATAGTCGTACATTTAGAAAAAGATCACTAAGTCAAACCTAGTGCATTTCACAGCAACATGCCGAGTCTCCTCCACGAAATCACAACCCCTTTCAAGAAGGCCACCTTCGGAATGGGCTGTTTCTGGGCCTGCGATGCCCTATTTGGGGCCCAACCTGGCGTTTTACGCACACGAGTCGGTTATTCGGGCGGCACCACCTTGGACCCCCAATACAGAAAAATGTAAGTCATATTTTTACCAACGTTTCGAAAAAAACAATTTTTTTTCGATTAGTGGCGACCACACCGAAGTCATTGAAATTGACTACGACCCCAAAGTTGTTAGTTATGAAGATCTCTTGAAGCTGTTTTGGAGCAATCACGAGTATGGCCTAACCAACATCATCAAAAGACAAGTAAGTTAACCAAAACTTTGGAATAATTCGAAGTAAACTGCAACCCAAATTTTGTATACCAGATTTAATTTTTTTCCCCTGATTTTCTCAATGTTTCTGTAATTTTTCAAAATTATTTCCCGTAAAAAAATAATTATTATTTACCGTAGATTCTTTTTGTAATTTATAATAATTTGGAAATGTTCACCTTATCAAAATTTAAAGACACGTCAAATGCAGAAATTTAATATCACTTGATAGCTCCTCAAAAAAAAACAGTTATATCATTGTTGTGCTTTCTTGCTATCTCCATAAACAAAGTCAGAATTAATTATTGGAATTTTTAAATCAATTTCACGTTTGTAATTCAATAAAGGTACAGTGCGATTTTTAAAAAACGGCAGGTACTGTAGAAGATTTATTTATGGCCCGATTTCAAAAATTAAAAAAGGCAATTAAATGGCTTTTATCCACAATCACATTATAATTGGAGTGTTATCTACACTTATGAAGCATATAAAGAGACCTATTTATATTTAACTTCGATTAATTCCATTTTGTTAATGTGGTGATTGTGGATAAAACGTTGTATTGCATTCGTGTTTTAGTCGCATTCTATCCACTCATTCTTGCGTGGATAAAATGCTTTCTAAAACATTTATACAATAAATAACTATTATTCTTCGACACTGTCAAAATTTAAGGAAGTTTTGACAACTGTCAATACGAAACGTCACATTATTTTTAGCAGATTTAAAGCAATTTTAAGCCTTATTTGGGTCTAATTCGAAGAATAAAATGTTGTATCCAACTCGTTTTCGTGTAAATCGGTTCATTTATTTCGTAGATGTTAAACGTCTCATTAACACTCGAATTTACACTCAAACTCGTTAAATAAATAACTATTAATGTAGTATAAACTGATGCTTTTAAATTGTTTCTAATTGTCATAGTATATCTTGAGCTATATTCTTCTTTTTATACGATAATACTTTTTTTGATACAAACATGTGCAGTGTGCCAACATGTTCTAAATTTACTAAAAAATTCTGTTTAAAAAAATTGAAAAAAAATCAGTTAAGTAATTAGTAATTATAAATCATTCATTTTTTACTTGTAACAAGATAATTTTTAACGTCCATTTTTTTTAACACCAGGAGACCAGATTTCATTAACTTTTATTAATTTTTTTAAAATTTATTAATTTTTAGTAAAAGTAGAAAATACAATGTGTTTTTAAATGATTCTCTAGTCGTCTGTGACTTTCTCATGTAAAATCAGAAATGCCGCCTTGTAGAACTAATGACATGCATTTAGACACCATTCTCCATTTATTAAGTCTCCAATTCGGAAATAAGCTTCGATAATAAAAATGTTTTCTTGCACAGTGTAACAATTTAGTTGCATTTTAACGAAATTTTTATAATTAATTAACTGACAATTTGTGAATTTCACATTTGACATTTATTGACAGAATTCAATTGAGTAGAGCGGCACAAATTTTTTTACATTTAAACCAATTTCAAAGATAATTAGATGAGAATCATTTAAAAACACATTATGTAAGGTACACATGTTTGTGCCCAAATCTTTCAAGAAAAATATGGGTCACAATTTTAAATAAAAAGTTGCCCAAAATAGCCCAAAATATGACATTTAGAAAATTTTTAATAGCATTATAGCTTACATTATTTTAAAAGCCATAGGTAATTAGCTTTTTCAATTTTTTAAAAAGTCTATAAATAAAAATTCTACAGCGCCTGCCGTGTTTTTATAATCACACTGTATTTACTTTATTTACTTAATGAAGCTTGTAGCTTGTAGGCACCAGCTTCGAATTTGAAACTTTGTAATGTATTTACTACATTCACCCGAGCATATCCAGATTTTCTAAATTCATTGTGGATAAATCATTGTAAAATTTCTAATTGGTGTATTTTTTTTTTAATTTTTTTGTATGAAAATAATATTCAACAGCCTGAGTTCATTAAAGCCGTCCACAAATGTTTACCTAATGCACATACAGATTTTATTAATTGATAAAAAAATAACTTTCTTTAGGTTTTCCATCTCATAAACAATGTACGCATTAATTAAAGATTTCCTCTGATTTCCCTTTATTTCCTCTGTGGCTTACCGCTCGATCAAAACTTTGGAATAATTCTTATTCTCATTTATTTAGTACATGTCGTTGATTTTGTACCACGATGACGACCAAAAACGCATTGCCGAAATATCCTTGAAGAAAGAAGCCCACAAACACAACACTAAACTAATTACTGAGATTAAACCAGCTGGGGCGTTTTATCCGGCCGAAAAGTGAGTCAAATACTACCCAAAAAAAATTTATCTAATTCTTTTCCATAGTTATCACCAGAAATATCGCTTGCAAGAACACACCTGGCTGTGTGAAGAACTGGGCTTAACACCTGAACTTCTTCAAACTTCACATGTTGCTGCTCGTCTCAACGGTTATCTTGTTGGTGTTGGAAAACTCGAAGATTTTGAAAAAGACATCGCTAAACTGGCCCTGACTGATAAAATCGCCAGTTTTGTTCGTGCACAACTGATAGAGAATGAAGGAGGAAGTTTGTATTGCTAAGTGAATGGACTATTTTTAAATGGACATCTTGCTATTATTTATTTTTAAGTGATGAGTAGATTTATGGGTCCACTTTATGTGCAGTATTTGATTTGTTACTGGTGAACGTATTAATAAATTGTCAAGTGTTAAGTGTTGTTTCATTGCTTCCACAATTACCAAACGGATTATTTTATTTTCGATAATTACCCTTATTAATAATCTATGTCTGTGGTAAATGCCCACAGATGAAGGTTGTGAGAAAAAACATAATAAGTGGTTACGACCAAACTAATTCTTATAATTGAAGGGTTAACATGAAAACTAAGTAGGTTGGGCCTAATTAATAAAAAATATCACGAAAGGGGTTAAGGAAAATAAGAATTATCAACTCATGTTCAGTGTCAGTTGGGTGCAACCTTGACCAAATTAACTGATAACAAATGGACAAATACGATTGGCGTTCACACATAAAAATGAACATTCTGGTGTTACGTTTTCTGGGTCTGTGGCCCAAAAACACCTATCAGGGATTTTACATTTTTCATGTCACTTTCATGATGGGTACGTTTCTATTAGGCCACCTGTTTTTCCAAGCCGCAAATATTTATTTTATTCGAACAAGTCTGGAAGCCGTCACTGGAACCATTTACGTGCTTCTTGTGGAATCACTTGTGGTGTTTAAAGTTTACCATTTGGTCAAAAACATGGCAATGTTTAAGCAACTGTTGACAATTTTGGACACAGAAATGTTCCAACCGAAGAACAAAACGCAAATTGTGGCAATTGACGAGACGGTTCATTTGTGGAAAATGATTTACAAGTCGTTTCTTTACACCTGTTTTGGTACAAATGCCTTTTGGGCCATTTATCCACTTTTGGATAAATCTGAAGGGGAGAGACGACTCCCATTTCTCGCTTGGTATCCCTACAATACCAAAATAACACCCCTGTATGAAATCACCTACGTTTATCAAATCGTGAGCGTTAGTTTTATCACAACAGTTCACGTTAATGTTGATGTTTTGGTGGCTGCGTTGAATATTTTTAACGGAAGCCAGTTTGAGATACTTTGCGATAATTTGAAAAATCTCCACAATGGAACTGTTAAGGAGAATTTAGTCAAATGTATCAAGCATCACAAAGAAATTCTAAAGTATTATTCGTCTGATTATACAAAAAATTATGACTGACAGTTATTTTTAGATTTGCAGAAAAGTGTAATAATTTTCTAAATTGGATTTTGCTGGTGCAGTTTTTTATTTTCGCAGTTTCGATTGGCATCACGATGTTTCAGCTAACTTTAGTAATCCCTTTTTCAACCGAATTTTACTCGCTTTTGACTTATGGGATGGCAATAATACTGCAAATTTACATGTACTGTTGGTTCGGAAATGAAGTAGAAATAAAAGTACGTATGAATTAATCTAATTGCTAGAATTTCGTTTTTAAATTCAGAGTAACAAGATTCCCTACGCCGCTTTCGAGTGTAATTGGGTGGATTTTTCACCGGAAGTTAAAAAAAACTTGATTTTCTTCATAATGAGGGCGCAGAAACCCGTTAAATTATCAGCTTTGAATTTGTTCTATCTTACATTGGATACTTTCATGATGGTATTTACCTATATAGAGTTGCTAGAAATAATTATTTGAATTGTTTTTCGTAGATTATTAAAACATCATGGTCTTACTTTGCCCTTCTACACCAAGTTACTTCTAGGAAATAGGTGAACATCGCTTAACACAGAAAATGATTGTTTTGCAAAAATTAAAGTTATTTGAGAGTTATTTGAAATAAATAAAAAACTGCACAAAAAGGTTAGCAAATATATATTATTTCACGAATATTGAGCCTTATTTATTCCTTATATGTGCGGATAAACCATCGCCTACTACTGCTAAAAATAGCTATTTAAACTTAAAATCATTTACGAAATAGTATATTATTATAGACAAAAATTGGTACATCTTGTCGCACTGCCCTATTAAATAAAAAAAAATCATAAATAAATCTTTCCTTACGAAACTGTAGAAATTCACAAGGTCTTGTTAAAACAAATTTTGTATTTAGTATTTTCACTTACCTACTCCCAAACGTTAAATAAACTTGTTAAAAAAACTAATTTGTTTTGTATTGTTGTGGAATGAATAAAGTTGAAGAGGTATGTAGTTAGTCATTGTAAAAAATTCCAATTTACATTTTACATTTTAAAACCTATTATATACAGTTACACAAAACGTTTAAATTTATTTAATTAAATTTACGAGTATTATCGTCTCGATGATGCAATTCAAATTACTTGTTTATTTTGTAGATAGTTAGGTGTGTTCTTTTTTTATTTTATCAGATACATAATAGTTATTTATTGTATAAATGTTTTAGAAAGCATTTTATCCACGCATTCTTAAGTGGATAGAATGCGACTAAAACACGAATGCCATACAACGTTTTATCCACAATCACCACATTAACAAAATGGAATTAATCGAAGTTAAATTTTAATTTTTTATTATTTCATTTGTGGAATAATTTGTGGATAATAGGTCTCTTTATATGCTTCATAAGTGTGGATAAAACTCCAATTATAATGTGATTATGAATAAATAATTAAAAAAGTATAATACCTACAATGATATATACTTCAGAAGTTCATTTAAACAAAAATAAACAAAGTTTTGGTAAAAACATCCACGTCCCTTAATTGTGAGCACAAATATTTTTTTGATTTATTGAATTACATAATTTACAGAAACATTTTAAACTACTAATTAGATAATTAATGAGAGCATTCTAAGTGAGAAAAGAACATATTCTTCGTAACTATGAATATTCTTTTTTGTTGTAATTTTTACTTTGATGCGGTGACTTGGTTCATAAAATCAAAGTAGGACCATCCTGTTTTCAAAATCTAAAAATAATAACTTAACTAACTCATTATATTTTTAAAGAATTGTACACTTAAGAATGTGGGTAGTGAGAGATCGAACATGTGAGAAATGGTGATTTTTAATTCTCTTTGTATTCTTATAATAAAGATAATCATGTTCTTTTTTATTTCCAATGATTCGTGAGTCCAGTCAGATTCAAATAAAGCGTACGGAATTTTATTACTCTAAAAATATAAACTAACAACAATAAAGAACAAAAAAAAATGACAGTACCTTAAATATCACTTCGGTTCCAAACCAGCAGTAGGTAAAAACTTGCACTAAAATACTAGAAGCGTACGAAGCGTAACGAAAGTACAACCATAATGTGATATTTGAAACTTGGGCTAAAAATTCATTTTTGATTTAAGTTCACTAACCCTTGTTATCCTAAACATTGCAATTCCTAGAGACGTTGTACTTAAAGAATTGTAAGAAAATCGACCAGTTAAAAGTTTGTTTCAATTTTTCTGCAAAGCTGAAACACAATAAATGTATCAAGGTATTAGTAAACCAAAGGTCTTACTTAATAATACTTTTATGATGCTTAATACACTCGATTAATTTCTCATTCATACTTTTCGAATTACTGTGAAGATTTCTCAAGTTGTCACACAACAAATCGCATTTGGAACCAATGTACATATTCATGCCCGCAATTAGAGTATCCATATTAAGAACCACTAAAACAACAGTTGAAACACCTGCCATTATTTGGTACAGGTAACATAATTGGTAAAAAGGAAATTTTGTTGAATCAAAAGGATATCAGGCTTCAAATGGTAATTTCCGCTCTTGGTACATTTTACCAAAAATCGGTACTAAACCCGTAAAAATCACAGAGAAGCACACCTTGAACATCACTTTCGATCCTTCAATATTCCGCAAAATCAAATTAACTTGTTTTTCATTTCGGGGTTCAAACATTGGCTTAGTAATGGCATTACGTAACTCCAGAACTCATTTATGTTTTTTGCAAAATTTAGCGCTTTCCAGAATGTCAGAATTTCAGTATTTACAATAAACAATGTTTCTGTAAAAGCGTCAACATCGCCTAGGTCAAAAATTAAGATCAAGCACATAGATATTGTATGGCCACAGAGTATCAATACAATAATAGTGAAGGCGTAGAAAGAATACATATTTAGTTGATACTTCTCTCCTGGCCACAATCCGACACATTTTAGGAGACAAAAATTGACTTCGATTACAGAAGACCACTTCAGGAGCATTGTGGACAAACTTTAATTGGCTTAAAGTTCAGTTGCAGCTTTTTATAGTTATCAGAACAGTTCTCTTACTTCTGCGTCATTGCATGTTTGCAACAAAACAAAAAATGAAAAACTGTAGTCTATTATTATAAAATTAATTTATACTCGCAGTTCGTGAAAAAAATTAGAGCAATTTTTGCCCGATCACAACACAGAAGCCTATTGTTAATTTACACTTGACTTTATTATTAATCTGGACTCAAGGTTGGCGCAAAAATAATTACGAGCTAAGCTTGAGGAAGGTAATTAAACTTGCAAGAAAGTGGTGGTCTGATGGATTTTGCAATTAAAAATTGAAATGATAATTGAAACACGTGTCCCTAGTTGAGAAATAATTTTATAAATTAGCGTTCCTATTAAAATCAATAAAAGCGAAAAATAAGTATGGAACATTGGATGTATAATTTGAAAAAATATACAGAGAGAAAACACACTCTTGTTCCAAAAAAACTGTTTATACCAAAACTATGAATAATAAATAAATTAATTCGTTCAACATGAAAGAAGAAAATGTAGGCTTTAGTGCTTTCACATCGAGCAAAAATTGATTAAAATACTAGCCACCCCATTTTTTTCATAAGATGCAAGTAGTGATTATGTTTTATTAGGTAATAACCATAATAATCGATCAACTTTAGAAATTTTTGTACAATCTTAAACAAATGTGCATAATCTTTTAAACGCAGAAATAGGAAACCCTTTCTGATTGGCTACTGAAACTGTGAAAAGCTTGGACATGAGCTTTAAGCTTTAAGTTGCTCCAGAGTTTTGTGTGAAAAATGCTCTCGAAGTGGTCTTCTGTTATCGAAGTTAACCTTTATTTCCTAAAATGGATAGGATTATGGCCTGGAGAGAACTATAAATTAAATATGTATTCTTTCTACGGCTTCACTATTATTATATTGATGATTTGTGGCCACACGTTAACTAATGGCTTGACCTTAATTTTGGGCTCAGGCAACATTGATACTTTTACAGAAACATTGTTTGTTGTAAATATGGAATTTATGACAGCGTGGAAAGCGTTAAATTTTGCAAAAAATAGAAAAAAATTCATGCAATTACTTGATGCAATTGATAAGCCAAATTTTCAACCCAAAAACGACAAACAAAAAACATTAATTGTACGGAAAATTGATGGATGGAAACTAATGTTCAAGATGTTTGGAATATCTCTTGGATTTTCTGTAATTTTTACGGCTTTATTGCCGATTTTTAATAAAACGTACAAAGAGCGGAAATTACCATTTGAAGTCTGGTATCCTTTTGATTCAACAAAATCTCCTTTTTACCAATTATGCTACGTGTACCAAATGACAGAGACTGCAGCTGTAGCTGTGGTTATTCATAATGTGGATACATTAGTTGCAGCCATGAATATATACATTGGGCTACAGTGTGATTTGTTGTGTGATAACTTGAAAAACCTTCACATTGATACTTCTAAAAGTATGAATCGAAAATTCATCGAGTGTATTAAACATCATAAAGACATTATTAAGTAAGATCCTTTGTTTAATACGTTGATGCATTTATTGTTTTTTCAGTTTTGCTGAAAAATTTAGACAAGCCTTTAACTGGTCAATATTTTTACAATTTTTCGTAAGTACAACTTGTCTAGGAATTGTAATGTTTAAAATAACTAGGGTAAGCTATCTGGAATCAATAAATCCCTTTTTAGTACCAAATTTCAGATCGCACATTATGGTTCTGAATATTATCGCTTGGCATCATACGCTAGTAGTGTTTTAGTGCAAGTTTTCATCTATTGCTGGTTTGGAAACGAAGTGCTTGTTAAGGTAGAGGTCATTTTCTTTTGTCCTTTCTTACTATAATTTTATTTTAGAGTAGTAAAATTCCCTACGCTCTATTTGAATCTGATTGGACTGAGGGATCATTGGAGATGAAAAACAACATGATTATCTTTGTTATAAGAACACAAAGAACATTAAAAATCACAGTTGCTCACATGTTCGATCTCTCACTACCTACATTCTTAACTGTAAAATTGTACAAAAATGTAACCAGTTTTAATTATTATTTGTAGATTCTGAAAACTGCATGGTCCTACTTTACCTTCATGAACCGTGTCACTTCACTACAAAAATAATACTTATTTATAGTTATTCTAAGGAACATTATAACTAAAATTTAATATTTTCTGTAAAATACGTTTAAACGTTTTAAGTAGATTAGTACTATCCTACATTTAAAACAGTTAATAAAAAAAAGTCAATTTTTTACCCCTATGTGGTTGAAACACATGCAAATGCAATTGCAGTTATTTAGTACGATATTTGTGTTCATAACTTAGAAAAAAGTAAAGACCTGTCTCTTCTAAAAACAAGGAAGAATTACAATTTTCATTTTAGATAATTACACTTGTGACTTTATTAATAATTCTAAGTCCTTCCGTCATTACAATTATCCGCATAGTTAAAACACCAATGTAAATATTGAATAAATATTTAGAAAACATAATAAGCAGTTCTGGCTCACCGATAATTGTTATAATTGTAGGGTTAAAATAAAGGTTAAAGAAAAGAAGGTAATAAGCACTTTGAAGCTCATTATTAGAAATATAAAAGGGGTTAAAACTCTACATCTAGCGATATTTTGAATTTACAATTTCAGTCGTTTTCATCGCACTGAATAAACGACTCGTATTTTTTTTTAGTTATTTTCCTGAAAGATGGACCATTACGACTGGAAGTCTACCATCAAAAGCAACCTCTTCATGCTCAGATTAATCGGACTATGGCCAAAAGGTGAAGAGGGATACAAAGTGAATTTCTACATGCTTTATGCATCTTTTTTATTAATAACATTCGTCTTAACCCACATTTCGTTTCAAACCATTAACATTTACTTCATCCGGACGAATTTAGCTGCAGTTACTGGAACGATCTACGTGTTGTTAGTGGAAATACTCCTAGTTTCCAAAGTGTATTATTTGATCACAAATATGACAGTACTGAAACAACTTTTGCACATTTTGGACACTGAAATGTTTCAACCGAAAAACTCAGCTCAAATACTTGAAATCGAATCGAATATATGGGCTTGGAAGCTGATTTATAAATCGTTCACGTACAGCTGCTTTGGTGTTAATATGTTTTGGGCCATGTATCCACTTTTTGACGAAACAGATAGACGACTACCTTTTATAGCTTGGTACCCTTATGATACTAGAATTACACCGTTTTATGAAATCACGTATGCACATCAGATAATCAGTGTTAGCTTTATTACTATTATACACGTGAATGTTGACGCCTTAGCAGCGGCCTTAAACGTATTCAACGGTAGTCAGTTTGATATTTTGGAAGACAATTTGAGGAACTTGCATCAACTTAAAAAGAACGGTGTTATAGATGTTGAGCAGAATTTGACCTATTGTGTTAGGCACCACAAACACATTTTGAGGTACCTACTATTACCTAATAACTTTAGAAAATTTATTATTTGGTGGTATTTTTAGTTTTGCAGATAAGTGTAACAAATATTTGAACTGGATTTTGTTTTTGCAATTTTTCATAAGTGGTGTAGCTATCGGAATGACGATGTTTCAGTTAACTTTGGTGAGTTAAAAGTTGATGAATTTTTCGAATCGTATTGTAGGTTGTTTCTTTCTCGACAGAATTCTATGCATTTCTGACATATGGAATTGCCATCACAATGCAGGTTTTTATGTACACTTGGTTCGGAAATGAAGTAAAATTTAAGGTAAAGTCTCATTAGTCATTAGCCACATTTGTTTATTGTACCTATAATCAATATTTATTTAGAGCAGTAAGGTTTCTTATGCTTTATTTGAATGCGAATGGATCGACTTCTCCCAAAAAGTTAAAAAGGAATTAATCTTTTTCACAATGAGACTTCAAAAACCAGTCAAACTTTCAGCTTTTAACTTGTTTTACCTCTCACTTCAAACGTTCATGAAGGTAAGGAATTTTAATTTTGAATAAATTGTAAGTTGTTATTTCAGATTTTGAAAACTTCTTGGTCTTACTTTGCCCTTCTTCATCAAGTGAACACCCGATAATAAAACCCTGTACGAAATGTAGCAATAGTCACGTCTAGTTAAATCAAATTTTAAAATAAACATTGGGGAAGAAAGTGTCGAGTTTGTTTGTTTATCGGTGATTATCGTAACCTAAGGCCCTTATAACCTGATATTTTTTTAAATTAAGTATATGGCAACTTGCTTTTGCATTCAAGTAAGACTTTTCTTTTTATACTTGTAATAATGATTTTTATTAATTAGCAGTTTTGATTTTTAAGAAAACAATGTTTTTGTAAAATAGTCTGTTGTCATTTTCCGGTAAAATAAAATAGTTTCAATGATCCCTTTTTTTTAATAGGTTTAGGTGTTGAAGGTTACCAGAACTTAATGTATTAGGTGTTTCAAAACTATAAAAACACCAACGTCGGGTGCTACCTACAAGTAACTTGCAACATAATGAAATATAATAATAAAAAAATTTAGTGGACAGCAGTAGTGGACTGTACAGCAGTTTATAGGAAAAATAATATATTTTATTCATATAGATGTGAAAATAACAGTAAATTCTTCAAAAACAATAACAGGTTTAAAAAAAACGGAAAAAAGTCATATACATTCTTTTAATTAAATGAAAAAAAAAATCATAAATGAATCTTCCCTTACAAAACTGTAAAGAGATTCACAAGGTCTTGTTAAAATAGATTAGGTATGTATTTTGTATTTACCTGCTCTACCTACTTTACATTTTAAAACCTAAAATATACAGTTACACAAAACGTTAAAATTTATTTAATTAAATTTACGAGTATTATCGTCTCGATGATGTAATTCAAAATACTTGTTTATTTTGTAAATGGTTTGGTGTTCTTTTTTTATTTAATCAGATACATAAATAACTAGCAGTTGCCCACGGCTTCGCACGCATGTCCACAACCATTTTGAAACACAGAAAAACAATGCAAAACTTAGTATAACAAAAAGTAGAAACACATAATTTTATTGTGAACTTTAAAACCGTGACCCAATGCGAACCCGAATAAATTTAGCTTGTTTTTATAATTGTAAAAAAACTCATTCCCTGTTTAACCCTCTTGTGAATGTAATTTTCAAAAATCCTGAAACATATTTTCCAAGTCCAAACGCCAATTCTTTTAGATATATATAACTTAAAAAATGAAGGAGTTTTGCGTTTAACTCCTTTGGGGGTGGAATACCAAAAAATCCTGAAATATTATTTTAACCCAATGTCTAAGATATCAGTTGATATGTATAACTTCAACAACAAAGTTGTTTTTTGTATTCATAACTTCAACAATGAAGGATTTTTTTGTTTAACCCTCTTGGAGTGGAATTTTCAAGAAACCTGAAACACGCGTTTTTTATTTTTTGACGAACGCCCAAATACCAATTTTCTTGGTTATAACTTCGAAAACGACAGATTTTTATATTCAACCCTCTTGGGGGTGGAACTTACAAAATCCAGAAACACGTCCTTTTTCATTTTTAACCGAATTATGTATTATAGCTTCAAAAATGACGATTTTTTATGTTTAACCCTTTTTGGGGGTGGAATTTTCAAAAATAATAAAATAAATGTTTCTTTATTTTTCACCGAACGCCCAAATACCAATTTTTATAGATATCAGTTAAAAAATGACGGATTTTGATATTCAACCCTTTTAGAGGTAGAATTCCTAAAAAATCATGAAACACGTGTTTCTTTATTTTTTACCGACTGCCCAAATACTAATTTTCATAAATATAAGTTCACAAATGACGAATTTTTTTATTTAACCCCCTTAGGGGTGGAAATTCCAAATGTTCTTAAACACACGTTTTTCATCTTTCACCGAAAGCTTAAGTGCCAATTACATGGATACAAATAAAAAATTACAGATTTTAATACAAATTCCAACCCCTGTTTAACCCCCTTGGGGTTATAGTATTTCCAACTAAAACACGTGTTTGTTCACTTTTAACCAAAAGCCCAAATACTAATTTTCAAGGACGTAAGTTCAATGTATCTTTAAAAATGACAGATTTTCTAAATTCTAATTCTAAATTCAACTCCCCATTTAACCCCTTTAGGGGCCGATTTTCCAAAAATCCTGAAACACGAATTTCTTCATTTTTACCGTAAGCCCAAATACTAATTTTGAAGAATATAACTTTAAAAATGACGGATTTTTATTCAAATTTTAACACCCCATTTAACCCCCTTAGGGGGTGATTTTCCAAAAATCCTTTCTTAGTACGTGCCTACGTTATAAAAGCTATCTACTGTGAAAATTTCAGTAATTTATATATAGAATGAGTCAATAGTGGGTTACTTCTGACCACGGTGCTTCTGACATGTCCTAAGATGCAACTAAAAATACTAATTGCACTTACCACTTGATACTTCGTTTGACTTCTAAAAACATTAATTGAATCAATATTGGTTTTTTATCTTTTAAATAATAATGGTCTACAATGAAACTTTAGCAAAACTGTCAAGACAAACTTGACAATACTCAGAACAATGTAATCATGGATTAATTTTGAATTTTTTTAACTATTACCAATCTGGTCAGCTGGAATCAGTATTATTCTGGTATTACTGGTTGCACATTAAAACGAAATCAGAAATAACCAAATACATTATAATAATGTTATTATATATTAATAATATATAATATTATTATAATGTATTTCGAAATAACCCACTACTGACTCAGCCTGTATATAGATTAAAAAATAGCATAATATACATGGATTCATCTCGGTTTGCGTGTGGGGATGAGCTTCTTCTCTTTGTTATTCATGCCATAATGACTAAAAATTTAGTTTTAAGTGTGTAAACAAATAGTATTAGTATCTATAAGAAGATAATATGTCGAAAAACTATGGTCGCGGTCAGCTCCTTTTGCGTGTGCGTCACCTGACATTTCTGGCACTACGTTTACACGGCGATAACGATATTTTTGAGGTTATGTTCCTCTCCACGTGTTGTGTTATTACCGATTAGTGTTGGAACTTTTGAATTGTTTGTTGACGCTTCAAACTGTTGTGTTTAAATACAGTTGTTTGTAAAAGCATTTAAAATTGAGTATATAATATATTGGAAATGGTTTTCTAGATGCGTCGTTTATTACGCCAATACAAAATTAACAAATTTGTCAACAGGCCAACATTTACCAAGCAGAGATATCAAGTTAAAGTCACAATCTTTGTTGTACGGACTTAGAAAATGTATTTTGTAAAGAGTTGTAGTAATTGGAAGTAAATGTGGCTGCAACAAAGTGTTTTATTAACATTACAGACATAAAAAGACGAGGTATGAATCAACAAGTAATTTTGTAATTAAACTAAAGTAATAGTAATGTGTGGATTGCCGTAAACCAAGAAGTAAGCGTTCTTCGGATTTTACCATTCGATTGAGTTCACTAATGTTAACAAACTAACTTTGAGAGCCTTTGCCATCGTAGAGAAGTATTCTTTACCACTTGAACGTCATTTAAAGACTTTAGGGCCCCCCCTCGGTTTGTCTTTGGTAAAATATTCAATGAATGATGCAAGTATTTGGTGTGATTCCTTGTTTAGCCATTGTAGCGTTTTTAATTACAAAAATGACAGAAAACCAAGAATGAACAAATGGAGAGTCAAACAACTAACGGAACGCACTTCACGAAACCCAAAAAGGCAATCAATAAACGAACAATACTTGCAAATAATACCAAAAATACTTTCGACAACGATCATAATTTATTGTCAATGTGAAATTGACAAACTCAATTAAACATGACACTTGACGGTGTTTTTGAAGTACCTATGTAAATTAATGTTCAAGGATGCCACCCTTAGATACCCGTTTGTTGTTTAAATTTTCATTGTTATAGTTATATTTTTCCCAGTTTTGTGTTGGTAATGAAAAAATGAAATTGATGACGCACACGCAAAACGAGCTGAGCGGGACTTATACATTACATTTACCATAGCTTTGCAAAAATTGTTTAAAATAGCGAGAAACACGCAAACCGTCGTGAACTGCCCCATACCTACAATAATATACACTTCTAGGGTTGCCAGAAATCAAAATGTCGAAATAGAAAAGTTTACTTGAAAATACAGGGTGGGGCACGAATGCGGTATTTCTGAAATGTTTTTATCTACAACTTTTAAAACGTCTTTCGTTGCTCTCTATGCTAAAGTATTATTATAAATTAAAATCTGAGACAAAGAATGCTTTATCTCAATAACGTCAAAAATTTTCATAATTGTCAGTTTCACTCCGATTTTAAATGCTCAAGAGAACTCACGATGAATTTGTGAAACTCACTTCCAAAGTGTTTTTTTTTAACTAATATAGTATGGTGCGGTCTTTAATGAGCCCATAATTGGACCCCATTCTTAGATGGAAACCTTAATGGGGAAGTGTTTCTCCACTTTTTACAAATGGAATTGTCTTTATTTTTAGAAAATTTAGACCTTACGGCGATGGTTCCAGCAAGGTGCGCTATTGTTACAGATCATTTAAATAAAAATTATGAAAATCGTTGGATAGGACGAGAATCCATTGGATTTGGCCCCCAAAAATTCACATTTGACACTGCTGGACTTTTTTTGTGGTGTCTAGTAACGTAAAGAATCGTATAATACATAAATGCAGAGCTAATACGGCAGCAACTTTACGACGCGTCCGTCTATCGGCTCTATGAACACTTATTACACTGATTTTTGCAATAAATAAATAAATAATTCGTTTAATTGGCCTAATTTGATTAACTGTCATCCACTGTCATCTTGAAGCTTTCAGCTACATACTTTGATTACTAATTTGAATTAAATTGAATATTGTATCAAGTGTTTAAAGTTTCCTGTATATTTGGTTGCATTTTTTAAGGTTCCTGAAGTACCCCAATCGTGCCCCACCCTGTATAGAAGTTTCAAAAAATATATAGAAGATGCACATAAATCATTTATTACTAATTACATTAAGTGATTAAAAAAGTTACTTATGGACAAACAGCCATTGCGAATTTTGCATTTAATGTATTATGGCGTTGGTTTGTTTCGTAATTGTAATTTAGCTGATGGTGGCATTTTTATGCCGAAACGTCCTCAAAACTGTTTTGCATTGTGAAATTGTTTTTTAATTAAAGAACCTGATAGCCAAAAGTTTCATTCTTTAGTAATTACTATAATACCTTAAAAGTTAACATTGAGATAAATGAAAGCAAAGAAATAAAATAAGAACAATTAATCATCATTTTAAATCCATTCCAACAAACATAAAATATATAATAAAAAATTATAAGACATCGTTTTAAAATGAACATTGCAACTCTCTTCCGCCCTTTGTTACTTTACTTATACAGAGTGAGTTTGAAGTAACCCTGGGCTACTTAATTTTGCCACCCCTGACCATGACAACGTTTCTTCAAGAAAAAAACCAATTCGTTAATTCAGAAAATAAGAAAAAGTTTACAAATCCTGTAAAAGGACAATTTTTATTGACAGGAAGACATTTTTTGTCGAACTTCAGAAATTTGTAGCAGTTGACCCTTTTGTACCTAATACAAATTACTCTTCAAAATTTTAAATGGTACACTCCTCTGCTTTTAACTTCATTTTTTTATCACTTGATTTTCTCTAAATTTCAGTAATATTCATAACTTTATTTGAATGAAACAGCAAATCTAGATTTAGCACAAGTTTTCAAAAAATGCAAGATGGTTCTGAAAATTAAATTAAAAAACCTGAAAAAGTTCTTTGTAATGTCACCAAACATATACTAGATTTTAACTATCTCCTTCATTTTCTAAATGTATTAATGATATTATTAAAAAATCAGCCTATAGGTATTGGTTTAAAAAGTTTTTGTTTCCAAAAATGTTGTTGCTGACTTTTTTCAGACATTTTTCTGTATTGTGTAGTACTCAGGTGTCTGTATACCATTAGACCATTACTTACCGTGAATTTTCTATAATATGAATTGAAGCTATTAAAAGTTTCTTAAAACTCATTAATCAAACAATTAAGAACTTAAGAAGTAAAAAAATACGACGAAAACTAAAAATCGGATAAATTAATTTAAAAAAATGCAACCCGTCTATTTACAAAGTTTTTTTTCTATTTCGCATACACAAATGCAATTTTGTGCAACTGTTGTAAATGGAAACAGTTAGACAAAATGAAATTTTGTCTCATTGAAATAGGTAGTAACTTTTTTCAGACTTTTTTGTTCATGATTGGTAATGAATTTCTGTCAGTTCTGTCAAACCGCAAACCTCCCAATTTTCATATTCAATGTCTGTACAACAGAATTTGGTCGGATTGAACGTAAGTATTAGATAGTTAACTTGTTATCTTGTGTTTGGCCCAAAAGAATATCCCCTTTTGTTACTGAATGCGATCGCGTGACTGTCGTCATCGTCAAACTCAAAGCGAAGCCGAGTCAACTGCACTTCGTCGGGAACAATTTACTCACAGCAGTGTTTGCGATGTCTCTCAGCTCGGAAGGAGTGCACAACATCCATCAGAATCCATATTTAATTAAACGAAGTAACGAGAAAACTATCAAATATGCAGTAACAATGCAATAAGATTTGAAATTTGTAATTTATTTTCAATAAACTTAAACTGTCATTTCATCCCATACATCATATTACCAACCCAAAATCTCAAACGTTACTAGGTCATTATTTAAATTATTTAAACAAAGAATTTCAATAAATAAAGGCGAAATAGAAAAAATAGCATATTACACTCGTTGTACAAGACATCTTGTCGAACTCGTTCGACAATGGATTGTCTTGTACAACTCGTATAATAATATACTATTTTTAAATCAAAATAAAGATAAAGATAATAAAAATAAAGATAATAGCCCATATGCAAATATGCCACTGGTTTCTTTGCAAAAATGTTTGCAAGATAGGAACGTTTGAAAGTAGCCAATCCTGAAAGGCCTCGTTTGCGAAATATAGAAGATTTTGCTTTTATATTTTAGGGATACAGAATATAGAAGATTTTAGTTAACTATAGTAGACTTCTATTAAATATAGAAGGTCTGGCAACCCTATACACTTCAGAAGTTCATTTAAACAAAAATAAACAAAGTTTTGGTAAAAACATCCACGTCCCTTAATTTTGCGAACAAATATATTTTTTTGATTTATTGAATTACATAATTTGCAGATACAGATAAAGATACAGACATAGATACAACTAACTAGATAATTAATGAGAGCATTCTAAGTGAGAAAAAAAAACACATTTTTGTAACTGTACAATGTACATATAACTATGAATATTCTTTTTTGTTGTGGTTTTTACGTTGATGCGGTGACTTGGTTCATAAAAGCAAAGTAGGACCATCCTGTTTTCAAAATCTAAAAATAATAACTTAATTATAACTGGCTATATTTTTAATTTTTAAATAATTGTACACTTAAGAATGTGGGTAGTGAGAGATTGAACATGTGACAAATGGTGATTTTAAATTCTCTTTGTGTTCTTATAATAAAGATAATCATGTTCTTTTTTATCTCCAATGATTCGTGAGTCCAGTCTGATTCAAATATAGCGTACGGAATTTTATTACTCTAAAAGAAACTAACAGCAATAAAGAACAAAAAAAAAATGACAGGTACCTTAACTATCACTTCGTTTCCAAACCAGCAGTAGGTAAAAACTTGCACTAAAATACTAGAAGCGTACGAAGCCTAACGAAAATACTCAGAACCATAATGTGATATCTTGGGCTAAAAATTCATTTTTGATGTAAGTTTGCTCACCCTTGTTATCTTAAACATTGCAATTCCTAGAGACGTTGTACTTACAAAGAATTGTAAAAAAATCGACCAGTTAAAAGTTTGCCTCAATTTTTCAGCAAAACTGAAAAATAGTAGTTTATTTATTTATTTATGTATTTATTAGTATATACTAATCGTGCTTCGCACTCGATTCAGAAACAGATCAGTCCAATGTGAGGAAATTTGATGGGGCGGCCATGACATTACAATCGACCAGCAGACTCGTTGCAGCGCTCTTCCGAAGTTCAGTATTTATCGACAATTGGTCGGTTGCAGGTTACAGCGGACCTTGAGCCGAAAATTGTAAAATTTCGTCACATTGCACATCACTCACAGATAATGCCAACTTTTCTTTATGTGTATAATACAACGTTTTCTCTTATAGGTACATTGAGAAATTTTTGTAAAATTTTTTCACCGATAGAATAAAAAAATCACCAAATGGCCACTTTATTCTATCGAGTAAGATAAAAAAATAACTAAATCAAATAATGTACCATAGTAACCACTTGTGGAATAAAGGTGTACTACCTCTACTCGTAGTATCTATGGAATAAGCAACAACATTATTAATACCATTAAGAGAAAAATACGGGGTGTATCAGAAATACGTGTGTACCATAGTAGAGAAAAATACAGGGTGTATCAGAAATACGTGTGTTAATTTGAACAGGTAACAGAGCTAAACAAAGAAAACATTTATTCTATTTGTAGTTTTTCAATAAATGTTTTGCAAACAGAGGCGGATGAGGTACTGTTAAGCGGCCCGGGAAAATTTTCAAAACGGCCCTCACTTCCATTGATGATCGCTCTCAATATGAAAAAGTTTAACTATGTTACCAGGGTCATGACTACGTTTTTAAACTTCTTTGCCTGTATGAACTGAACGAAAACTATTTTCTTTTAACAAATTTATTAACAAAATGATGAACACATTTTGTAAATAAGTGTAAATAATTTTTTCTACTTTTGTTTCGTACTGAGGTCATTACGATACGCCATTTGGGTTTCGTAATATCCAACGGAGTGCTATAATAATTACACTAAAAACCAGGGTAATTTTGTTGGAAAATGATGGCAATCTAGTTTTTTAACAATTATCTGAGAGAACTGTCAGTGTCAATCGGCACCTGTTTCAAGTGATAATTTAATCAAATGAATCAAATTCGGACCTTTAGAGGCTTTTCTACCATCCCTGATACGTAGTCCCTTCGAACACCTTTCGAGTAGTGTACAAACATGACTTCAATAGCCAGTGCAAGTAAGTAATTTGAGATTCCATTCTCCTTAGGCCAATTTTCAAATTCCGCGTATTTGCCACAAAAGCCCGTATTCGTTGAGGGGTAGATACATTGCAAAACGTCTTGGACACTTTCAGAATACATTTTACGAATAAACTAATGACGATCCACATTATTAATTTAATTTCATGACCCATGCAAATGCTGTCAACTGCCACAAAATTCCCTAAATTTCGAAATTGAATTTTTTTGTCAAAAAAGGTGCAAAGTAGAAAAAATAGTGTATGATATCTCATTTATAAGGCATTTTGTCGCACTTACTCCATTATGACACTCCTCGCTACGCTCGTCGTGCCACAATTCCGTGGGTGCGACAAAATGCGTCTTATAAAATTCGTATCATAATATACTATTTTCTACTTTTGTTTCGTACTGAGGTCATTACGATACGTCATTTGGGTTTCGTAATATCCAACGGAGTGCTATAATAATTACACTAAAAACCAGGGTAATTTAGTTGGAAAATGATGGCAACCTAGTTTTTTGACAATTATCTGAGAGAAGTGTCAGTGTCAATCGTCACCTGTTTCAAGTGATAATTTAATCAAATGAATCAATTTCGAACCTTTAGAGGCTTTTGTACCAACCCTGATACGTAGTCCCTTTGAACACCTTTCGAGTAGTGTACAAACATGACTTCAAAAGCCAGTGCAAGTGAGTAATTTGAGATCCCATTCTCCTTAGGCCAATGTTCAAATTCCGCGTATTTGCCACAAAAGCCCGTATTCGTTGAGGGGCAGATAGATTGCAAAACGTCTTGGACACTTTCAGAATACATTTTACGAATAAACTAATGACGATCCAAATTATTAATTTAATTTCATGATCCACGCAAATGCTGTCAACTGCCACAAAATTCCCTAAATTTCGAAATTGAATTTTTTTGTCAAAAAAGGTGCAAAGTAGAAAAAATAGTGTATGATATCTCGTTTATAAGGCATTTTGTCGCACTTACTTCATTATGACACTCCTCGCTGCGCTCGTCGTGCCACAATTCCGTGCGTGCGACAAAATGCGTCTTATAAAACTCGTATCATAATATACTAATTATCACCATAGTCATAAGAGCTTTACAAACATTTTTTTCATAAATGCAAAATCACTCACAAATTCTTTATACAGGGTGTCTCATAATTGGCGAATTCCGAATTCGGAGCAAATATAGAATAAAAATAAAGATTCGAGACTTCTCCACAAAGATACATTGGCTTGAATAAGGTCACTCTTTGAACTGCGTTTTTTTCAAATGCAGACAAAAAATTTTTTTTGTCATTTGTGGTGTAGATGATTATGGAAAATAATAATGTAAAACAATTTCTAGAAAAAAATGCGTTATTTTGAAGAAAAAAATCTTATATTTTGTAATTTGCCGTTTCATTTTTAAGAAAAATTCCATAAATTTAAGATTTTTTACTCCAAAATAAAGCAAATGTTTGAAGAAAATGTTTTACATTATTATTTTCGTTTGATTTTGTCGAAGATGGTATACAGGAGAAGGGAAATAAAACCATTAATTTCGTCGCGACGTTTCGATACCTTTACTGTATCTTCATCAGGCGAAGAATTTTCTTTGCATGAATGTGGGAGGCATGGCATAGTCAAAGAAGAACTTATTATTATTTTCCACAATCATCTACAGCATAAATAAAAATAAACACTGAAATTTTCAGCCTACATTCTGCATTTGAAGAAAACGCAATTGAAAGTGAACCTGAAGTACCCTTTCAAACCAATAGTGTATCTTTGTGGAGTAGCCCTGAAACTTTATAATTTTCTGTATTTGGACTACTGAAGTGATTCTCTACAATGCTCTAAACTCGGAATTTGCCAATTTTGAGACACCCTGTAGTATTTTTTAGAAATTTCGTATTCACTTGTTCGCAAATTAACTAAATAGGATGAGCGGATGCGAAGTACTTACGTGTTTATCACCACCGTTTTTCACTTAATTAAGTTTTGTTCATTACTTCGCTTGAAAAATGCACCTCAAGTGAATTTATAACAAGAAACGAAGCATGTTTAGTCAGTATTAGTAACTTAATATTTTATTTTCAATCAAACACGTTGAAATCATTAAAAACGATCAAGTGTAGCTAGAGGTTGTTCCATATCTGGTGGCGAACTGACAGTGACATAAAAGACTTTTGAAATGCACCCACTTGGTTAGAATGATGAAATACATTGGCGTGAATTTTTTTCTCTAAAATTTACTTAGTTGTCATTTTAACAAAAACAAATTTTGAAGCCGAATTATTATGAATTATTTGTTTATTATTCTCCATCTTCCGTATCTTATTATAATTTTTTAAAGACTAACAGGAGGTTTGAAAAACATTTTAATACGACGTCTATGGGCAATTTTTTTTTAAGTAGTAAACATATGTTTAATGCCAAAATTCAGTCATTTTTGACAATGTCAGTTCGCCACCAGATTTGGAATAAGCTCTACAAAAAAAGGTGCCGCTCTCTACTTTTGATTAATCTGAAAGCGTATTTTTTCTTTTTTAAAGACCCCAGTAAACCCTGGATCAAATGGTTCGTTTTGTTTACATATGTAGTTGGAACCAACAATATTTGAGACTCATAGAATAAGCCGATTGCCCCTCACAATGGTTTATGTCCCTTGCGGTAAAGATGCCATAAACAAATTTACATTTCTTAGGGCAGGCACCTTTCAAACGTTTGTACGGAGTGATGGACCGTAACAGAAATTTGTGTATGGGCTTTCACCAAACAAATATTTAATACAATTTTATTAATATTTAGGTATATTTTTAAAATGTTTGTTCACAAATAAAGTGATCTAAGAAACTAACTAATCTAATGAATTTTGAAACTTTAGTTTGGAATAAATGAAAAGTTTACTATGAAAATTACTAAATACGGCTCATTTGTGAATCTTCAGGGTGGTGCCACCAGCTGTGAAAAATTGTTACGGTAACCGCAAAGCTGCTTAACCCTCAATAAAGCTTGCATAAGTCAATCTCAAATATTTCTGGTTCCTACTATAATATAAAGTGCATTTCTGTTATTCTGCTTATAGAAAAGATGATAGAATAATAAAATGAGATGATATTTTTGATAACGGCCCATCAGCTGACGGCCGATGGGCCAGCAGCCCATTAACCAGCGGCCCACCGGGAAAATTCCCGGTGGCCCCATCCGCCCCTGTTCGCAAATTTACTTAAAATTTGTAAAAGATAACGTATTGAAACGTATACCCGCCTATGGGTACAAAAATAAAAGTGCCGAACTATTTTCGTTGTGATCGGAACGGACAATTTAAACAATTTAAAACAATAATAAAAATTGTTGCTATGTATACAAACTAATTACTAAACACTGACCGGCTCGTTTGCACAAAAGAAAGGAGGAAAACAGTGAAAATAAAAAATAAGAATTTTGCAAAATGTTACATAGAAAAGTTAATGAGTTTTATTACGTGGTAAAATTAACACACGTATTTCTGATACACCCTGTATATACTTACTATTATATACTGCACTATGTATTAAATAAAACGTCGATCTTACTTAATAATACTTTTGTGATGTTTAATACACTCGATTAATTTTTCATTCATACTTTTTGAATTATTGTGAAGATTTCTTAAGTTGTCACACAACAAATCGCACTGAGACCCAATGTACATATTCATGGCCGCAATCAGAGTATCAATATTAACAACCACTAAAGCAGCAGTTGAAACACCTGCCATTTGGTACACGTAGCATAATTGGTAAAAATGAAATTTTGTTGAATCAAAAGGACACCAGGCTTCAAATGGTAATTTCCGCTCTATGTACATTTTACCAAAAATCGATACTAATGCCGTGAAACTCACAGAGAAGTCACAAGATATTCCAAACATCTTGAACATCACTTTCCATCCTTCAATATTCCCCAAAATCAAATTTACTTGATTTTCGTTTCGAGGTTGGCTTATTAATGGCATTAAGTAACTCCATGAACTTGTTTATATTATTTTGCAAAATTTAGCGCTTTCTATGATGTCAGAAATTCAGTATTTACTATAAACAATGTTTCTGTAAAAGCGTCAACATCGCCTAGGTCAAAAATTAAGATCAAGCACATAGATATTGTATGGCCACAGAGTATCAATACAATAATAGTGAAGGCGAAGAAAGAATACATATTTAGTTGATACTTCTCTCCTGGCCACAATCCTACACATTTTAGGAGAAAAGGTTAACTTCGATTACAGAAGACCACTTCAGGAGCATTGTGGACAAACTTTAATTCGCTTAAAATTCAGTTGCAGCTTTTTATAGTTGTCAGTAGCCAATCAGAACAGTTCACTCACTTCTGCGTCATTGCATATGTGCAAAAAAAAAAACAAAAACTGAAAGACGTTAGTCTTTATACTCGCAGTTCGTGAAAAAAATTAGAGCAAAAGTGCCTATTTAAATCAATTTTTGCTCGATCACAACACAGAAGCCTATTGTTAATTTACACTTGACTTTATTATTAATCTAGCACTCAAGGTTAATTACGAGCTAAGCTTGAGGTAGGTAATTAAAACTGCAAGAAAGTGGTAGTCTCGATTTTACAATTAAAAATTGAAATGATAATTGTTACACGTGTCCCTAGTTAACAAATAATTTCATAAATTAGCATTTCTATTAAAATCAATAAAAGTGAAAAATAAGTATGGAACATTGGATTTATAGTTTGAAAAAAATATACAGCGAGAAAACACTCTTAAGAATAAGAATTATTAAAACATTAATTCGTTCAGCTTGAAAGAAGAAAGTGTAAGCTTTAGTGCCTTTACATTTTACATTTGCAGTTGAAAAGTTACAACAATGAAGACGTCCCTTAAAAGTTGAATAATTTAAACATTTGAAATGGAAAACCCAATTTTTTGCGACTATAAGACTTTTTTATGTTTTAAGGAATAGATATTATAAGTATTTCCGCCAAAAAAATTAAATTATTTTAAAAACTTATGCAAAATCGACCAGTAAAAAATGACCTCAAAATCATCAGTATTAAAAGCTACCTAAAAAAATGCAATTGAAGAAAAAACATTGGTTTTTATTGTAACTCTTTCTTCTAATCATGTTTCTGCAAGACCTTTTTGGCTGTCCATTGATGGACTATACATAACAATCATTTAAAAAATAGAGAAGTATTTTGCAGTCATTCATTCTAAAATCCCTTTTTGAGCGTTTATTGACTGAGATATAACACCACTAAAGAAAAATAAAAAACATTGTGATTATCGTCTAAAATTCAGGCTTTATTTCTTGCTTTAGCTAGTAATTATTTTTATCCGCAAACGTCACAAAACTGGCAACATTTGTGACAGAATGGCTCAGGTAAAAGATCTAGTTCTCGGACCACTTTTTTCGGACATGTCTTGTGGTAAATCATTTTTATTTGATAAAGCATTTTTTACTTTTGTCTGTCATCATGACTTACCATTGTTTTCACTTTCTTGTGTCTTTCGCTGCTTCACTCAAGAGGTGATGATTCCCTCATTGTGAAACGGGAGTCACTGCACTAGTTAAATTAAAAAATACTCAACACATTCGAAAATCTCAACACAAAAATCCGGGACTGACGTTTGCTTATAAACATTGTTGTGTGGTAATGATCATAGAATATAGTAGTTATAGAAAATCAAGTTACACGTAATTCACTGGTCGTCAACATTTCGATGGTAGCGCCATATCTTGGTAGTATGTTGAAGTAAAATTGGCGTCAAATTCTTTATTATTATTTTCACAATTTTATTTTTCATTTTTCTACAATTTAAACACACAAAATCGATTTTATTGAAAATCGGTTAAATGTGTTTAATTGCAGAATTTCAGTGTTCTAAATACTATAAAAAAGAAATAAATTCAATGAATAAAAATCATTTATTAATGAATCACAAATTATGAAAACATCAACTGACATTTTAAATTGGCGACTTCCTCATCCTCAAAAAACAGACATTTAACATTATTTTGTAATGTTATTTAACATTATTTTTTTTTGAAAAAAAAATTAAGGAACTAAATAAGTAAATAAGGACTCTAATAAGGTACTGCTGGACTGGAAGTTTCATATGGCGGCCTGTACATTTGTCAACATGTGCCCTATTCTGTTTTCACAGAGAGACAGTGCGCAGTGCATTTAATAATTTGTGTGAACATTTCTTGTGTGTTTTCGTGTTGGTAGACTCACGCAGATGACTTTACAACAAATTTACCACTTTGAACTTTTCATACGTAAGAGGTTTTTCTGTTTTTACTGTATGGACTCGACCTGTCAACAATTACGTCGACGTCGATATTTGAAGTGATGTCAACAATGTCAACTATGTCAACAATAAAGAAATAATAAATTTTGACAGTAAACTGGTATTTGACCATGAAATTGGTGTATAATTGTTATAAATAAAACTTAAAAGTATGATTAAAACTTTTTTAAAACATAAAATATGTGATAGAAAAATAAATAAATAAAAATAAAATTCTCGAAAAATGGTAACAAGAAAATAAAACAAATTAGTCTCTTTTTCTTCTGTTTTTACGCTTCACTCTTTATTTTTAGCCTCATCGTCTTTGTTCTCAAAAGAATTTTTTCTTCAAAAGAAAATGTGATATAAAACACAACATAACCTCAAATTCTCATTGTCGACCTATTGTTGACATTGTTGACACTGTTGACATTGTTGACATTGTTGACACTGTTGACATTGTAGACATTGTCGACGCAATTGTTGACACGTCGTGTAGACAATCAAAGTCAACGTGTCAACGCCCATCCCTGACTACATTATTCTTAAACGGTATCCATCATCGATGTCAACTTAAAAAATATGAAATTTGATTTAAATTTTCTGAGTTTTCTTTCGTGCCCAAATCGATTTGTTCCTGAATAGCCCTCACAAGTAAAGAAGCATGTTTCCATCAGAATTATATGTTCCAGTCACCCAGAAGTTGTTTAATAAACGATGTAGGTTGCCTTTTAAGTATATACCATAGCTGGAGATATGTATTACATAGTACTTTTGTTGGCAAAAAAATTCCGACTTACCAAATTCGAGCCTTCGAAACTTAAATGCTTTTCAGTTTACGTTAGGAGTAGATAACATTAACAAACGAATCCAAATAAGAATAAAAAGAGAAAACAACGACTAAAACATGTAGCAGAATAGTTCAAACTTATAGAACCGGAACATAATGGTTGGCAATGAATTCCTAGCTGGCTCCATCTAGCCGCATCATCACGTACTAAAAATGGGGCGAGATTTAAATATTCTTGGTTGCTTTGTATTTTTTAAATTTTTGTTCACGTCAAAATGATGTCAAAACCTTTCCAAATACACTTATGAAAATTTTCAAGTTGTATTTGAAAAGGTGGATTCTCAGGCAGCATAAATGGAAGAATTTTACCCAACATTGCATATTTAATATTAAAGATGTTTATTAAAATCCATTAGGTTTACAAAACTAATGATCGTCACCGAATCGATGATAAAGGCACACTTGTAATTAGTCAAAACAGGGTCTTATCGGTAATGTAAGACTTACAGTGTCTGAACTCCCCCGTAAATCTGTCAACTTAGGCACAGCACAAAGATGGGACCATTTCAGAAAACTGTTGGTAGATGCCGCCACCACAAATACAAAAAAAAACGAAAATCTTTATTTGAAATATTTGTTTGGTAATTTTCTTACATTAAAGTGCCAAAGAATTGCGTACGTAGTGAAAGTATTTTATTTGAACCGTTTTTTATAACTTTGTTTGATTGTGGGACCATTTCGGAAACCTGACGCATGAGGTCGCTGCGAGAAAAATTTGACATTCTCACAACTCAAATATGAAAAAAAATTATTGATAATGCCAATTGTATTACCAGTGCACTTGCCGTTTTGAGTTTTACAATTTTAAACTCTGATTTTATTTACGGAACGTGGGCAATTTTTTATAAGTGTCAACAAAATAGCGCCATCTACCAGAAACACTTTCAAATGGTCCCAAAATTTTCTCAAGTCCCAGTTGAATTTTGGCGTAGGGAAGAGGGGGGGGAGTTGAAACACTGTCCTTTTACCATTATCGTCTTATCCCAACCATGATTCCCAACTTTCCCAAACTGACACCTTCTGTTTGCAACTTCTGGAGTTTCCTCTCAGTGTAACTAACTCACTTGCATTTTGGTTTCAAAAAACGCACTTTCTGGAAAACACGCCTACCTTCGAAAACCTTCCGGAGCTTTTTCTTCAATAAGTTAAAAGGCTCATCATTACGTTATTTTTGGCGTTCAAGTTGTTTGTAATTGGTAGTCTAGCTCAAACACAGCACCCCTTGAACCACTAATCACAAATTGTGTTTAATACAACTTTGAAAAATAAACTCAGATTTGGCTGACGTTTGTGAAATTTTTACTTGTCACCTGCGCATCGGTACCACGTTTTTAATTAAATTAGTATTTTTTCTATATCAAATTACTAATTTTTAATTAGTAATTTGAAATTTTAAATACGCCAATAGAATTTCTTTCCCCCTGAAACACTGGCGCCATCTATCCGCATCATCACTAAAATCTATTTCAGTAAGGGTTCGATTTGGCTATATCAGTTCGGGATGCCGGTTCAAACTTGAAATATTAGCTGTTTCAAAACTAAAAACGCCAACGTCGCATTTTCTCTCAAAATTAGCTGTTATAAATTATTCGTGCACTTTAAAAAAATAATAGCTAAAGTAATTTATACTTTCAATGAGAGATCTAATCATTAATAACTATTTTACAATTTTATCAATCTTATTTAAAAAAATAATTCGATAAAATGCGACGTTGGCGTTTTTATAGTTTTGAAACAGCTAATAGAAACAGTTATAATTGAAAAAACCTTTTGAGAATGTTAAATGGAATGTGACATTACGCGCTAAAGGTTGCTTAATATTTTGGATTTATGGATTTATTCGAAATCACACAACCAAAAGATGGCATGAGTAGTTTTTACTCACGACCGTGCCACTTACCCTAAATTTACAGAAATCTGTAAATATAACGCACGTGGCGCCGCATCTTAGTAGTATGATTTAATAAACCATTTCTCCTATGCCGCTTGATTAACCCTGGTAATGATTCACGTGCAAAGCTTCCTGATTATTTTATTCATTTACCTTTAAATTAGTGTTGCTCAAAATTGCTCTTTACTCTTCACCAATACGTTTGCGGTTAAAATAGTATATTTTATTCGGAGTAAATGTGAGTTTACTTGGCTCAGCTGAATTATTTGCCTCATTGCATTCGGCAAAATAAACATTCAGCTTCCCCACATAAACTATCACATTTACTCCTTATAAAATAATCTACTATTGCGTTAAACTTGGATGCCAGATAAATAATAAAGTCAAGTGTAAATTAGCAATAGTTATCTGTGTTGTAATCGAGCAAAAATTGATTAAAATACTAGATAAGAAACTTCTAACCCCATTTTTTTTCACAAGGTGCAAGTATTGATTATATTTTATTAGGTAATAACCATAATAATCGATCAGCTTTATAAATTTTTTGTACAATCTTTAACAAATGTGCATAATCCTTTAAACGCAGAAGTAGGAAAACCTTTCTGATTGGCTACTGAAATTGTGAAAAGCTTGGACATGAGCTTTAAGCTTTAAGTTGCTCCAGAGTTTTGTGTGAAAAATGCTCTTGAAGTGGTCTTCTGTTATCGAAGATAACCTTTTTCTCTTAAAATGTATAGGATTATGGCCTGGAGAGAACTATGAAAAAAATATGTATTCTTTCTACGGCTTCACTATTATTATATTGATACTTTGTGGTCACACATTAACTAATGGCTTGACCTTAATTTTGGGCTCAGGCGACATTGATACTTTTACAGAAACATTGTTTGTTGTAAATATTGAATTGATGACATCGTGGAAAGCGTTAAATTTTGCAAAAAATAGAAAAAAATTCATGCAATTACTTGATGCAATTGATAAGTCAAATTTTCAACACAAAAACGACAAACAAAAAACATTAATTGTACGGAAAATTGATGGATGGAAATTGATGTTCAAGATGTTTGGAATATCTCTTGGGTTGTCTCTAATTTTTACGTCTTTGTTACCGATTTTTAGTAAAACATACAAAGAGCGGAAATTACCAGTTGAAGCCTGGTATCCTTTTGATTCAACAAAATCTCCTTTTTACCAATTATGCTACGTGTACCAAGTGACAGCGACTGCAGCTCTAGTTGTGGTTATTCTTAATGTGGATACTTTAGTTGCAGCCATGAATATATGCATTGGGCTCCAGTGTGATTTGTTGTGTGATAACTTGAGAAACCTTCACATTGATACTTCTAAAAGTATGAATCAAAAATTAATCGAGTGTATTGAACATCATAAAGACATTATTAGGTAAGATCCTTTGTTTAATACGTTGATGCATTTATGGTTTTTTCAGATTTGCTGAAAAATTTAGACAAGTTTTTAACTGGTCAATATTTTTACAATTTTTCATAAGTACAACTTCTCTAGCAATTATAATGTTTAAAATAACTAGAGTAAGCCATCTGAAATCATTAAATCTCATTTTGGCACCAAATTTCAGATCGCACATTATGGTTCTCAATATTATCGCTTCGTATCGTACGGTTGTAGTGTTTTAGTGCAAGTTTTCATCTACTGCTGGTTTGGAAACGAAGTGCTTGTTAAGGTATCTGTCATTTTAATTGCCCTTTTTTACTATATTTTTATTTTAGAGTAGTAAAATTCCCTACGCTCTATTTGAATCTGACTGGACTGAGAAATCATTGGAGATGAAAAAAAACATGATTATCTTTGTTATAAGAACACAAAGAACATTAAAAATCACAGTTGCTCACATGTTCGATCTCTCACTACCTACATTTTTAACTGTAAAATTCTACAAAAATGTGACTAGTTGTAATTATTATTTGTAGATTTTGAAAACCGGGTGGTCCTACTTTACCTTCATGAACAGTGTCACTTCACCTCAATAGAAAAACACATTATAATACCTATTTATAATTATTGTAAGGGATATTAAAACTAAAATTTAATGTTTTCTGTGAAATATGATTGAATGTTTAAGTAGGTATTAGCTGTTTCAAAACTATGTAAACGCCAACGTCGCATTTTACAAAATAATTTTTTTAAATAAGGTTGATAAAAATATAAAATAGTTATTAATGATTAGATCTCTCATTCAAACTATAAATTACATTGGCGTTTACATAGTTTTGAAACAGCTAATAGATTAGTACTATGCTACAATAAAGCAGTTAATATTGAAAATGATTACTGTTTCTAGTCCAAAAAAAAATAATCACAAATTAGTCTTTCTATTGAAATCAATAAAAGTAAAAAATAGTATTGTAATAAGTAGATTGAAAAAATTTACCCACACGATATAGTGCAAATAAAAAGAATAATTCGTTATTTTGTAAATTGGTAACTACACTTTTTCCAATTGTATTTCAGATTAGTCAAATTAGTTCAGAAAATATTAAATGTAGGTACTTTCGGTTCACTTTCATAAAAACCATTGTGGTGCAAATAACGCACTCTTAGCATTAATTTTTATATGAGTTGTCTACATCCTTCCGCCATTACATAGTTACATTGCATAGTTAAAACACCAATGTAAATATTAAATAAATATTTATAAAACATAATAAGCTGTTCTGGCTCACCGATAATTGTTATAATTGTATGGATAAAATAAAGGTTAAAGAAAAGAAGCTAATAAGCACTTTGAAGCTCATGGAAATATAAAAGGGGTTAAAACTTTACATCTAGCGATATTTTAAATTTACAACTTCAGTCGTTTTCATCGCACTGAATAAACGTAATTTTTAGTAATTTTCCTGAAAGATGGACCATTACGACTGGAAGTCTACCATTAAAAGCAACCTCTTCATGCTCCGATTAATCGGACTATGGCCAAAAGGTGAAGAGGGATACAAAGTGAATTTTTACATGCTTTATGCATCTTTTTTATTGATAACATTCGTGTTAACCCACATTTCGTTTCAAACCATTAACATTTACTTCATCCGGATGAATTTAGCTGCAGTTACTGGAACGATCTACGTGTTGTTAGTGGAAATACTCCTAGTTACCAAAGTGTATTATTTGATCACAAATATGACAGTACTGAAACAACTTTTGCACATTTTGGACACTGAAATGTTTCAACCGAAAAACTCAGCTCAAATACTTGAAATCGAATCGAATATACAGGGTGTTTATGGATTGCGCTCACAAATTTTGACCACTAAAAGAATTATGAAAGTTATGAAAAGTCAATTTGAAGACAAAACAAATTCCGTATCCAAAAAAATGTTTCAAATTTTTCCCCCAACGATTTTCACGAGTGGACTCACTGGGTGCAAATGAAAATAAATTGCATTGAACGTTGACCGTGAACGTTTTTATGCACAAAAAAGGGCTAACTTTGTGCACCAAAAAAATTATCAGGTGTTTGTTTACACGTTCGGTTAGACAGTCGAAATCCCGCTTTCGAGCGAATTCACGTGTCAGTTTGAAATTAACTCATTATGGCCAATTATTCAAACGCCAAACTGAGTGATCTGGCCCTAGTGTACGGGGTAGTGAAAATAATCCCGTTCGCAAGAGCCCAGTCTGAACATTCACATCAGAATGGCTCTGTGTGTAGGAAGGAGTGTCTCGGTGGTTGCACTTTTACCATCTCCAGCGGGTGCAGGCTCTCCAGATTTAAATCCGTCTAATTTTTTTTGTGGGTTCACGTGAAACACCTAGTGTTCAAATTGTGTTCCAATTAATACCGCCAAGGAGCTGACCGTTTGTGTTATGCAAGCATCAACCGCATCAATTAGAAATCTCGAGGGGAGTGTGCAAGACCGCATAAGCTTTCCAATCTTGAAGGGTTCAAGTGTGCAAATTGCGACCGAAGGGCAACAATTTGAGCAATTTTTTTATTTGTACCACTGACCCACTAACATTGACACTGATAAGTTTTTTGTCTTTACGCTGTTTACGTTCCATAGTTTTTTTTGTTTGAATGAATATCAAACCATAGGCGGGGACGGGTTTTCAGCCTTAACTTATTTTTAATTTTAACTCCGAAATGATATGTTTTCGGCAAAAGTTGGAAAGAGAAAAGTTGTTTCTTTTGACGAGGTATATTAGTGGTTAAATTTCCTGAGCGCAATCCACAAACACGCGGTATGGTCTTGGAAGCTGATTTACAAATCGTTCACGTATACAGCTGCTTTGGTGTTAATATGTTTTGGGCCATGTATCCACTTTTTGACGAAACAGATAGACGACTACCTTTTATAGCTTGGTACCCCTATGATACTAGAATTACACCGTTTTATGAAATCACGTATACACATCAGATAATCAGTGTTAACTTTATTACCATTATACACGTGAATGTTGACGCCTTAGCAGCGGCTTTAAACGTATTCAACGGTAGTCAGTTTGATATTTTGGAAGACAATTTGAGGAACTTGCATCAACTTAACAAGAACGGTGTTATACAGGGTGAGTCATTGATATGGGTGTGCTTGATTGTACCTACACCGTCAATGATATTGAAATGAGACAAAGGGCACTGCAAATGGGAGGCCAAAGTGCATTTTTTTTAATTATTTTGCTCTATACAGGGTGTTCCATTTTTATAGTACAGCCTATAACATAGTTTTTTTAAATGGCACCCCCTATACAGCGTGTTAGGAAATGGTTTAGCATAAATTGAAAGGTAGATAGAGAATGGCAAAACGAATAGATTAAGTAAAATTTTTGTAAATCGAAAATGCATAGTTTTTCCAAAAAATCGTTCTGAAATTGAAGTCCCAATATTTGAGAACCGCTGAACTAGAATGATAAAAATTAGCGTAAATTTTAATATTATTGACAAAACAGCAGAGGTAAATTAACTTCTTGATCCACTCCGTAATTCTTCTATTTCAATTTGTGTTTTGTGATCAAAATTTCTAAAAAAAAAACAAAAAGAAATTTATGCCAGAACCGGGGTTCGAACCTCCCACACAAATAACCATGTTACGACACAGTGGCTCTCAACCAAGGAGCGGAATCTTTATGGGAGAAGGTCAGTGCATGGGCGTGCGCTAGCATAGTCCAGTCAAATAAGCACTCAAGGTTAATTACGAGCTAAGCTTGAGGTAGGTAATTAAAACTGCAAGAAAGTGGTAGTCTCGATTTTACAATTAAAAATTGAAATGATAATTGTTACACGTGTCCCTAGTTAACAAATAATTTCATAAATTAGCATTTCTATTAAAATCAATAAAAGTGAAAAATAAGTATGGAACATTGGATTTATAGTTTGAAAAAAATATACAGCGAGAAAACACTCTTAAGAATAAGAATTATTAAAAAATTAATTCGTTCAGCTTGAAAGAAGAAAGTGTAAGCTTTAGTGCCTTTACATTTTACATTTGCAGTTGAAAAGTTACAACAATGAAGACGTCCCTTAAAAGTTGAATAATTTAAACATTTGAAATGGAAAACCCAATTTTTTGCGACTATAAGACTTTTTTATGTTTTAAGGAATAGATATTATAAGTATTTCCGCCAAAAAAATTAAATTATTTTAAAAACTTATGCAAAATCGACCAGTAAAAAATGACCTCAAAATCATCAGTATTAAAAGCTACCTAAAAAAATGCAATTGAAGAAAAAACATTGGTTTTTATTGTAACTCTTTCTTCTAATCATGTTTCTGCAAGACCTTTTTGGCTGTCCATTGATGGACTATACATAACAATCATTTAAAAAATAGAGAAGTATTTTGCAGTCATTCATTCTAAAATCCCTTTTTGAGCGTTTATTGACTGAGATATAACACCACTAAAGAAAAATAAAAAACATTGTGATTATCGTCTAAAATTCAGGCTTTATTTCTTGCTTTAGCTAGTAATTATTTTTATCCGCAAACGTCACAAAACTGGCAACATTTGTGACAGAATGGCTCAGGTAAAAGATCTAGTTCTCGGACCACTTTTTTCGGACATGTCTTGTGGTAAATCATTTTTATTTGATAAAGCATTTTTTACTTTTGTCTGTCATCATGACTTACCATTGTTTTCACTTTCTTGTGTCTTTCGCTGCTTCACTCAAGAGGTGATGATTCCCTCATTGTGAAACGGGAGTCACTGCACTAGTTAAATTAAAAAATACTCAACACATTCGAAAATCTCAACACAAAAATCCGGGACTGACGTTTGCTTATAAACATTGTTGTGTGGTAATGATCATAGAATATAGTAGTTATAGAAAATCAAGTTACACGTAATTCACTGGTCGTCAACATTTCGATGGTAGCGCCATATCTTGGTAGTATGTTGAAGTAAAATTGGCGTCAAATTCTTTATTATTATTTTCACAATTTTATTTTTCATTTTTCTACAATTTAAACACACAAAATCGATTTTATTGAAAATCGGTTAAATGTGTTTAATTGCAGAATTTCAGTGTTCTAAATACTATAAAAAAGAAATAAATTCAATGAATAAAAATCATTTATTAATGAATCACAAATTATGAAAACATCAACTGACATTTTAAATTGGCGACTTCCTCATCCTCAAAAAACAGACATTTAACATTATTTTGTAATGTTATTTAACATTATTTTTTTTTGAAAAAAAAATTAAGGAACTAAATAAGTAAATAAGGACTCTAATAAGGTACTGCTGGACTGGAAGTTTCATATGGCGGCCTGTACATTTGTCAACATGTGCCCTATTCTGTTTTCACAGAGAGACAGTGCGCAGTGCATTTAATAATTTGTGTGAACATTTCTTGTGTGTTTTCGTGTTGGTAGACTCACGCAGATGACTTTACAACAAATTTACCACTTTGAACTTTTCATACGTAAGAGGTTTTTCTGTTTTTACTGTATGGACTCGACCTGTCAACAATTACGTCGACGTCGATATTTGAAGTGATGTCAACAATGTCAACTATGTCAACAATAAAGAAATAATAAATTTTGACAGTAAACTGGTATTTGACCATGAAATTGGTGTATAATTGTTATAAATAAAACTTAAAAGTATGATTAAAACTTTTTTAAAACATAAAATATGTGATAGAAAAATAAATAAATAAAAATAAAATTCTCGAAAAATGGTAACAAGAAAATAAAACAAATTAGTCTCTTTTTCTTCTGTTTTTACGCTTCACTCTTTATTTTTAGCCTCATCGTCTTTGTTCTCAAAAGAATTTTTTCTTCAAAAGAAAATGTGATATAAAACACAACATAACCTCAAATTCTCATTGTCGACCTATTGTTGACATTGTTGACACTGTTGACATTGTTGACATTGTTGACACTGTTGACATTGTAGACATTGTCGACGCAATTGTTGACACGTCGTGTAGACAATCAAAGTCAACGTGTCAACGCCCATCCCTGACTACATTATTCTTAAACGGTATCCATCATCGATGTCAACTTAAAAAATATGAAATTTGATTTAAATTTTCTGAGTTTTCTTTCGTGCCCAAATCGATTTGTTCCTGAATAGCCCTCACAAGTAAAGAAGCATGTTTCCATCAGAATTATATGTTCCAGTCACCCAGAAGTTGTTTAATAAACGATGTAGGTTGCCTTTTAAGTATATACCATAGCTGGAGATATGTATTACATAGTACTTTTGTTGGCAAAAAAATTCCGACTTACCAAATTCGAGCCTTCGAAACTTAAATGCTTTTCAGTTTACGTTAGGAGTAGATAACATTAACAAACGAATCCAAATAAGAATAAAAAGAGAAAACAACGACTAAAACATGTAGCAGAATAGTTCAAACTTATAGAACCGGAACATAATGGTTGGCAATGAATTCCTAGCTGGCTCCATCTAGCCGCATCATCACGTACTAAAAATGGGGCGAGATTTAAATATTCTTGGTTGCTTTGTATTTTTTAAATTTTTGTTCACGTCAAAATGATGTCAAAACCTTTCCAAATACACTTATGAAAATTTTCAAGTTGTATTTGAAAAGGTGGATTCTCAGGCAGCATAAATGGAAGAATTTTACCCAACATTGCATATTTAATATTAAAGATGTTTATTAAAATCCATTAGGTTTACAAAACTAATGATCGTCACCGAATCGATGATAAAGGCACACTTGTAATTAGTCAAAACAGGGTCTTATCGGTAATGTAAGACTTACAGTGTCTGAACTCCCCCGTAAATCTGTCAACTTAGGCACAGCACAAAGATGGGACCATTTCAGAAAACTGTTGGTAGATGCCGCCACCACAAATACAAAAAAAAACGAAAATCTTTATTTGAAATATTTGTTTGGTAATTTTCTTACATTAAAGTGCCAAAGAATTGCGTACGTAGTGAAAGTATTTTATTTGAACCGTTTTTTATAACTTTGTTTGATTGTGGGACCATTTCGGAAACCTGACGCATGAGGTCGCTGCGAGAAAAATTTGACATTCTCACAACTCAAATATGAAAAAAAATTATTGATAATGCCAATTGTATTACCAGTGAACTTGCCGTTTTGAGTTTTACAATTTTAAACTCTGATTTTATTTACGGAACGTGGGCAATTTTTTATAAGTGTCAACAAAATAGCGCCATCTACCAGAAACACTTTCAAATGGTCCCAAAATTTTCTCAAGTCCCAGTTGAATTTTGGCGTAGGGAAGAGGGGGGGGAGTTGAAACACTGTCCTTTTACCATTATCGTCTTATCCCAACCATGATTCCCAACTTTCCCAAACTGACACCTTCTGTTTGCAACTTCTGGAGTTTCCTCTCAGTGTAACTAACTCACTTGCATTTTGGTTTCAAAAAACGCACTTTCTGGAAAACACGCCTACCTTCGAAAACCTTCCGGAGCTTTTTCTTCAATAAGTTAAAAGGCTCATCATTACGTTATTTTTGGCGTTCAAGTTGTTTGTAATTGGTAGTCTAGCTCAAACACAGCACCCCTTGAACCACTAATCACAAATTGTGTTTAATACAACTTTGAAAAATAAACTCAGATTTGGCTGACGTTTGTGAAATTTTTACTTGTCACCTGCGCATCGGTACCACGTTTTTAATTAAATTAGTATTTTTTCTATATCAAATTACTAATTTTTAATTAGTAATTTGAAATTTTAAATACGCCAATAGAATTTCTTTCCCCCTGAAACACTGGCGCCATCTATCCGCATCATCACTAAAATCTATTTCAGTAAGGGTTCGATTTGGCTATATCAGTTCGGGATGCCGGTTCAAACTTGAAATATTAGCTGTTTCAAAACTAAAAACGCCAACGTCGCATTTTCTCTCAAAATTAGCTGTTATAAATTATTCGTGCACTTTAAAAAAATAATAGCTAAAGTAATTTATACTTTCAATGAGAGATCTAATCATTAATAACTATTTTACAATTTTATCAATCTTATTTAAAAAAATAATTCGATAAAATGCGACGTTGGCGTTTTTATAGTTTTGAAACAGCTAATAGAAACAGTTATAATTGAAAAAACCTTTTGAGAATGTTAAATGGAATGTGACATTACGCGCTAAAGGTTGCTTAATATTTTGGATTTATGGATTTATTCGAAATCACACAACCAAAAGATGGCATGAGTAGTTTTTACTCACGACCGTGCCACTTACCCTAAATTTACAGAAATCTGTAAATATAACGCACGTGGCGCCGCATCTTAGTAGTATGATTTAATAAACCATTTCTCCTATGCCGCTTGATTAACCCTGGTAATGATTCACGTGCAAAGCTTCCTGATTATTTTATTCATTTACCTTTAAATTAGTGTTGCTCAAAATTGCTCTTTACTCTTCACCAATACGTTTGCGGTTAAAATAGTATATTTTATTCGGAGTAAATGTGAGTTTACTTGGCTCAGCTGAATTATTTGCCTCATTGCATTCGGCAAAATAAACATTCAGCTTCCCCACATAAACTATCACATTTACTCCTTATAAAATAATCTACTATTGCGTTAAACTTGGATGCCAGATAAATAATAAAGTCAAGTGTAAATTAGCAATAGTTATCTGTGTTGTAATCGAGCAAAAATTGATTAAAATACTAGATAAGAAACTTCTAACCCCATTTTTTTTCACAAGGTGCAAGTATTGATTATATTTTATTAGGTAATAACCATAATAATCGATCAGCTTTATAAATTTTTTGTACAATCTTTAACAAATGTGCATAATCCTTTAAACGCAGAAGTAGGAAAACCTTTCTGATTGGCTACTGAAATTGTGAAAAGCTTGGACATGAGCTTTAAGCTTTAAGTTGCTCCAGAGTTTTGTGTGAAAAATGCTCTTGAAGTGGTCTTCTGTTATCGAAGATAACCTTTTTCTCTTAAAATGTATAGGATTATGGCCTGGAGAGAACTATGAAAAAAATATGTATTCTTTCTACGGCTTCACTATTATTATATTGATACTTTGTGGTCACACATTAACTAATGGCTTGACCTTAATTTTGGGCTCAGGCGACATTGATACTTTTACAGAAACATTGTTTGTTGTAAATATTGAATTGATGACATCGTGGAAAGCGTTAAATTTTGCAAAAAATAGAAAAAAATTCATGCAATTACTTGATGCAATTGATAAGTCAAATTTTCAACACAAAAACGACAAACAAAAAACATTAATTGTACGGAAAATTGATGGATGGAAATTGATGTTCAAGATGTTTGGAATATCTCTTGGGTTGTCTCTAATTTTTACGTCTTTGTTACCGATTTTTAGTAAAACATACAAAGAGCGGAAATTACCAGTTGAAGCCTGGTATCCTTTTGATTCAACAAAATCTCCTTTTTACCAATTATGCTACGTGTACCAAGTGACAGCGACTGCAGCTCTAGTTGTGGTTATTCTTAATGTGGATACTTTAGTTGCAGCCATGAATATATGCATTGGGCTCCAGTGTGATTTGTTGTGTGATAACTTGAGAAACCTTCACATTGATACTTCTAAAAGTATGAATCAAAAATTAATCGAGTGTATTGAACATCATAAAGACATTATTAGGTAAGATCCTTTGTTTAATACGTTGATGCATTTATGGTTTTTTCAGATTTGCTGAAAAATTTAGACAAGTTTTTAACTGGTCAATATTTTTACAATTTTTCATAAGTACAACTTCTCTAGCAATTATAATGTTTAAAATAACTAGAGTAAGCCATCTGAAATCATTAAATCTCATTTTGGCACCAAATTTCAGATCGCACATTATGGTTCTCAATATTATCGCTTCGTATCGTACGGTTGTAGTGTTTTAGTGCAAGTTTTCATCTACTGCTGGTTTGGAAACGAAGTGCTTGTTAAGGTATCTGTCATTTTAATTGCCCTTTTTTACTATATTTTTATTTTAGAGTAGTAAAATTCCCTACGCTCTATTTGAATCTGACTGGACTGAGAAATCATTGGAGATGAAAAAAAACATGATTATCTTTGTTATAAGAACACAAAGAACATTAAAAATCACAGTTGCTCACATGTTCGATCTCTCACTACCTACATTTTTAACTGTAAAATTCTACAAAAATGTGACTAGTTGTAATTATTATTTGTAGATTTTGAAAACCGGGTGGTCCTACTTTACCTTCATGAACAGTGTCACTTCACCTCAATAGAAAAACACATTATAATACCTATTTATAATTATTGTAAGGGATATTAAAACTAAAATTTAATGTTTTCTGTGAAATATGATTGAATGTTTAAGTAGGTATTAGCTGTTTCAAAACTATGTAAACGCCAACGTCGCATTTTACAAAATAATTTTTTTAAATAAGGTTGATAAAAATATAAAATAGTTATTAATGATTAGATCTCTCATTCAAACTATAAATTACATTGGCGTTTACATAGTTTTGAAACAGCTAATAGATTAGTACTATGCTACAATAAAGCAGTTAATATTGAAAATGATTACTGTTTCTAGTCCAAAAAAAAATAATCACAAATTAGTCTTTCTATTGAAATCAATAAAAGTAAAAAATAGTATTGTAATAAGTAGATTGAAAAAATTTACCCACACGATATAGTGCAAATAAAAAGAATAATTCGTTATTTTGTAAATTGGTAACTACACTTTTTCCAATTGTATTTCAGATTAGTCAAATTAGTTCAGAAAATATTAAATGTAGGTACTTTCGGTTCACTTTCATAAAAACCATTGTGGTGCAAATAACGCACTCTTAGCATTAATTTTTATATGAGTTGTCTACATCCTTCCGCCATTACATAGTTACATTGCATAGTTAAAACACCAATGTAAATATTAAATAAATATTTATAAAACATAATAAGCTGTTCTGGCTCACCGATAATTGTTATAATTGTATGGATAAAATAAAGGTTAAAGAAAAGAAGCTAATAAGCACTTTGAAGCTCATGGAAATATAAAAGGGGTTAAAACTTTACATCTAGCGATATTTTAAATTTACAACTTCAGTCGTTTTCATCGCACTGAATAAACGTAATTTTTAGTAATTTTCCTGAAAGATGGACCATTACGACTGGAAGTCTACCATTAAAAGCAACCTCTTCATGCTCCGATTAATCGGACTATGGCCAAAAGGTGAAGAGGGATACAAAGTGAATTTTTACATGCTTTATGCATCTTTTTTATTGATAACATTCGTGTTAACCCACATTTCGTTTCAAACCATTAACATTTACTTCATCCGGATGAATTTAGCTGCAGTTACTGGAACGATCTACGTGTTGTTAGTGGAAATACTCCTAGTTACCAAAGTGTATTATTTGATCACAAATATGACAGTACTGAAACAACTTTTGCACATTTTGGACACTGAAATGTTTCAACCGAAAAACTCAGCTCAAATACTTGAAATCGAATCGAATATACAGGGTGTTTATGGATTGCGCTCACAAATTTTGACCACTAAAAGAATTATGAAAGTTATGAAAAGTCAATTTGAAGACAAAACAAATTCCGTATCCAAAAAAATGTTTCAAATTTTTCCCCCAACGATTTTCACGAGTGGACTCACTGGGTGCAAATGAAAATAAATTGCATTGAACGTTGACCGTGAACGTTTTTATGCACAAAAAAGGGCTAACTTTGTGCACCAAAAAAATTATCAGGTGTTTGTTTACACGTTCGGTTAGACAGTCGAAATCCCGCTTTCGAGCGAATTCACGTGTCAGTTTGAAATTAACTCATTATGGCCAATTATTCAAACGCCAAACTGAGTGATCTGGCCCTAGTGTACGGGGTAGTGAAAATAATCCCGTTCGCAAGAGCCCAGTCTGAACATTCACATCAGAATGGCTCTGTGTGTAGGAAGGAGTGTCTCGGTGGTTGCACTTTTACCATCTCCAGCGGGTGCAGGCTCTCCAGATTTAAATCCGTCTAATTTTTTTTGTGGGTTCACGTGAAACACCTAGTGTTCAAATTGTGTTCCAATTAATACCGCCAAGGAGCTGACCGTTTGTGTTATGCAAGCATCAACCGCATCAATTAGAAATCTCGAGGGGAGTGTGCAAGACCGCATAAGCTTTCCAATCTTGAAGGGTTCAAGTGTGCAAATTGCGACCGAAGGGCAACAATTTGAGCAATTTTTTTATTTGTACCACTGACCCACTAACATTGACACTGATAAGTTTTTTGTCTTTACGCTGTTTACGTTCCATAGTTTTTTTTGTTTGAATGAATATCAAACCATAGGCGGGGACGGGTTTTCAGCCTTAACTTATTTTTAATTTTAACTCCGAAATGATATGTTTTCGGCAAAAGTTGGAAAGAGAAAAGTTGTTTCTTTTGACGAGGTATATTAGTGGTTAAATTTCCTGAGCGCAATCCACAAACACGCGGTATGGTCTTGGAAGCTGATTTACAAATCGTTCACGTATACAGCTGCTTTGGTGTTAATATGTTTTGGGCCATGTATCCACTTTTTGACGAAACAGATAGACGACTACCTTTTATAGCTTGGTACCCCTATGATACTAGAATTACACCGTTTTATGAAATCACGTATACACATCAGATAATCAGTGTTAACTTTATTACCATTATACACGTGAATGTTGACGCCTTAGCAGCGGCTTTAAACGTATTCAACGGTAGTCAGTTTGATATTTTGGAAGACAATTTGAGGAACTTGCATCAACTTAACAAGAACGGTGTTATACAGGGTGAGTCATTGATATGGGTGTGCTTGATTGTACCTACACCGTCAATGATATTGAAATGAGACAAAGGGCACTGCAAATGGGAGGCCAAAGTGCATTTTTTTTAATTATTTTGCTCTATACAGGGTGTTCCATTTTTATAGTACAG
This sequence comes from Tribolium freemani, assembly GCA_939628115.1. Classification (NCBI taxonomy): domain Eukaryota; kingdom Metazoa; phylum Arthropoda; class Insecta; order Coleoptera; family Tenebrionidae; genus Tribolium; species Tribolium freemani. The sequence goes on along the minus strand of OW626785.1, from coordinate 6,729,822 downwards.
CCTATAACATAGTTTTTTTAAATGGCACCCCCTATACAGCGTGTTAGGAAATGGTTTAGCATAAATTGAAAGGTAGATAGAGAATGGCAAAACGAATAGATTAAGTAAAATTTTTGTAAATCGAAAATGCATAGTTTTTCCAAAAAATCGTTCTGAAATTGAAGTCCCAATATTTGAGAACCGCTGAACTAGAATGATAAAAATTAGCGTAAATTTTAATATTATTGACAAAACAGCAGAGGTAAATTAACTTCTTGATCCACTCCGTAATTCTTCTATTTCAATTTGTGTTTTGTGATCAAAATTTCTAAAAAAAAAACAAAAAGAAATTTATGCCAGAACCGGGGTTCGAACCTCCCACACAAATAACCATGTTACGACACAGTGGCTCTCAACCAAGGAGCGGAATCTTTATGGGAGAAGGTCAGTGCATGGGCGTGCGCTAGCATAGTCCAGTCAAATAAGCACTCAAGGTTAATTACGAGCTAAGCTTGAGGTAGGTAATTAAAACTGCAAGAAAGTGGTAGTCTCGATTTTACAATTAAAAATTGAAATGATAATTGTTACACGTGTCCCTAGTTAACAAATAATTTCATAAATTAGCATTTCTATTAAAATCAATAAAAGTGAAAAATAAGTATGGAACATTGGATTTATAGTTTGAAAAAAATATACAGCGAGAAAACACTCTTAAGAATAAGAATTATTAAAAAATTAATTCGTTCAGCTTGAAAGAAGAAAGTGTAAGCTTTAGTGCCTTTACATTTTACATTTGCAGTTGAAAAGTTACAACAATGAAGACGTCCCTTAAAAGTTGAATAATTTAAACATTTGAAATGGAAAACCCAATTTTTTGCGACTATAAGACTTTTTTATGTTTTAAGGAATAGATATTATAAGTATTTCCGCCAAAAAAATTAAATTATTTTAAAAACTTATGCAAAATCGACCAGTAAAAAATGACCTCAAAATCATCAGTATTAAAAGCTACCTAAAAAAATGCAATTGAAGAAAAAACATTGGTTTTTATTGTAACTCTTTCTTCTAATCATGTTTCTGCAAGACCTTTTTGGCTGTCCATTGATGGACTATACATAACAATCATTTAAAAAATAGAGAAGTATTTTGCAGTCATTCATTCTAAAATCCCTTTTTGAGCGTTTATTGACTGAGATATAACACCACTAAAGAAAAATAAAAAACATTGTGATTATCGTCTAAAATTCAGGCTTTATTTCTTGCTTTAGCTAGTAATTATTTTTATCCGCAAACGTCACAAAACTGGCAACATTTGTGACAGAATGGCTCAGGTAAAAGATCTAGTTCTCGGACCACTTTTTTCGGACATGTCTTGTGGTAAATCATTTTTATTTGATAAAGCATTTTTTACTTTTGTCTGTCATCATGACTTACCATTGTTTTCACTTTCTTGTGTCTTTCGCTGCTTCACTCAAGAGGTGATGATTCCCTCATTGTGAAACGGGAGTCACTGCACTAGTTAAATTAAAAAATACTCAACACATTCGAAAATCTCAACACAAAAATCCGGGACTGACGTTTGCTTATAAACATTGTTGTGTGGTAATGATCATAGAATATAGTAGTTATAGAAAATCAAGTTACACGTAATTCACTGGTCGTCAACATTTCGATGGTAGCGCCATATCTTGGTAGTATGTTGAAGTAAAATTGGCGTCAAATTCTTTATTATTATTTTCACAATTTTATTTTTCATTTTTCTACAATTTAAACACACAAAATCGATTTTATTGAAAATCGGTTAAATGTGTTTAATTGCAGAATTTCAGTGTTCTAAATACTATAAAAAAGAAATAAATTCAATGAATAAAAATCATTTATTAATGAATCACAAATTATGAAAACATCAACTGACATTTTAAATTGGCGACTTCCTCATCCTCAAAAAACAGACATTTAACATTATTTTGTAATGTTATTTAACATTATTTTTTTTTGAAAAAAAAATTAAGGAACTAAATAAGTAAATAAGGACTCTAATAAGGTACTGCTGGACTGGAAGTTTCATATGGCGGCCTGTACATTTGTCAACATGTGCCCTATTCTGTTTTCACAGAGAGACAGTGCGCAGTGCATTTAATAATTTGTGTGAACATTTCTTGTGTGTTTTCGTGTTGGTAGACTCACGCAGATGACTTTACAACAAATTTACCACTTTGAACTTTTCATACGTAAGAGGTTTTTCTGTTTTTACTGTATGGACTCGACCTGTCAACAATTACGTCGACGTCGATATTTGAAGTGATGTCAACAATGTCAACTATGTCAACAATAAAGAAATAATAAATTTTGACAGTAAACTGGTATTTGACCATGAAATTGGTGTATAATTGTTATAAATAAAACTTAAAAGTATGATTAAAACTTTTTTAAAACATAAAATATGTGATAGAAAAATAAATAAATAAAAATAAAATTCTCGAAAAATGGTAACAAGAAAATAAAACAAATTAGTCTCTTTTTCTTCTGTTTTTACGCTTCACTCTTTATTTTTAGCCTCATCGTCTTTGTTCTCAAAAGAATTTTTTCTTCAAAAGAAAATGTGATATAAAACACAACATAACCTCAAATTCTCATTGTCGACCTATTGTTGACATTGTTGACACTGTTGACATTGTTGACATTGTTGACACTGTTGACATTGTAGACATTGTCGACGCAATTGTTGACACGTCGTGTAGACAATCAAAGTCAACGTGTCAACGCCCATCCCTGACTACATTATTCTTAAACGGTATCCATCATCGATGTCAACTTAAAAAATATGAAATTTGATTTAAATTTTCTGAGTTTTCTTTCGTGCCCAAATCGATTTGTTCCTGAATAGCCCTCACAAGTAAAGAAGCATGTTTCCATCAGAATTATATGTTCCAGTCACCCAGAAGTTGTTTAATAAACGATGTAGGTTGCCTTTTAAGTATATACCATAGCTGGAGATATGTATTACATAGTACTTTTGTTGGCAAAAAAATTCCGACTTACCAAATTCGAGCCTTCGAAACTTAAATGCTTTTCAGTTTACGTTAGGAGTAGATAACATTAACAAACGAATCCAAATAAGAATAAAAAGAGAAAACAACGACTAAAACATGTAGCAGAATAGTTCAAACTTATAGAACCGGAACATAATGGTTGGCAATGAATTCCTAGCTGGCTCCATCTAGCCGCATCATCACGTACTAAAAATGGGGCGAGATTTAAATATTCTTGGTTGCTTTGTATTTTTTAAATTTTTGTTCACGTCAAAATGATGTCAAAACCTTTCCAAATACACTTATGAAAATTTTCAAGTTGTATTTGAAAAGGTGGATTCTCAGGCAGCATAAATGGAAGAATTTTACCCAACATTGCATATTTAATATTAAAGATGTTTATTAAAATCCATTAGGTTTACAAAACTAATGATCGTCACCGAATCGATGATAAAGGCACACTTGTAATTAGTCAAAACAGGGTCTTATCGGTAATGTAAGACTTACAGTGTCTGAACTCCCCCGTAAATCTGTCAACTTAGGCACAGCACAAAGATGGGACCATTTCAGAAAACTGTTGGTAGATGCCGCCACCACAAATACAAAAAAAAACGAAAATCTTTATTTGAAATATTTGTTTGGTAATTTTCTTACATTAAAGTGCCAAAGAATTGCGTACGTAGTGAAAGTATTTTATTTGAACCGTTTTTTATAACTTTGTTTGATTGTGGGACCATTTCGGAAACCTGACGCATGAGGTCGCTGCGAGAAAAATTTGACATTCTCACAACTCAAATATGAAAAAAAATTATTGATAATGCCAATTGTATTACCAGTGCACTTGCCGTTTTGAGTTTTACAATTTTAAACTCTGATTTTATTTACGGAACGTGGGCAATTTTTTATAAGTGTCAACAAAATAGCGCCATCTACCAGAAACACTTTCAAATGGTCCCAAAATTTTCTCAAGTCCCAGTTGAATTTTGGCGTAGGGAAGAGGGGGGGGAGTTGAAACACTGTCCTTTTACCATTATCGTCTTATCCCAACCATGATTCCCAACTTTCCCAAACTGACACCTTCTGTTTGCAACTTCTGGAGTTTCCTCTCAGTGTAACTAACTCACTTGCATTTTGGTTTCAAAAAACGCACTTTCTGGAAAACACGCCTACCTTCGAAAACCTTCCGGAGCTTTTTCTTCAATAAGTTAAAAGGCTCATCATTACGTTATTTTTGGCGTTCAAGTTGTTTGTAATTGGTAGTCTAGCTCAAACACAGCACCCCTTGAACCACTAATCACAAATTGTGTTTAATACAACTTTGAAAAATAAACTCAGATTTGGCTGACGTTTGTGAAATTTTTACTTGTCACCTGCGCATCGGTACCACGTTTTTAATTAAATTAGTATTTTTTCTATATCAAATTACTAATTTTTAATTAGTAATTTGAAATTTTAAATACGCCAATAGAATTTCTTTCCCCCTGAAACACTGGCGCCATCTATCCGCATCATCACTAAAATCTATTTCAGTAAGGGTTCGATTTGGCTATATCAGTTCGGGATGCCGGTTCAAACTTGAAATATTAGCTGTTTCAAAACTAAAAACGCCAACGTCGCATTTTCTCTCAAAATTCGCTGTTATAAATTATTCGTGCACTTTAAAAAAATAATAGCTAAAGTAATTTATACTTTCAATGAGAGATCTAATCATTAATAACTATTTTACAATTTTATCAATCTTATTTAAAAAAATAATTCGATAAAATGCGACGTTGGCGTTTTTATAGTTTTGAAACAGCTAATAGAAACAGTTATAATTGAAAAAACCTTTTGAGAATGTTAAATGGAATGTGACATTACGCGCTAAAGGTTGCTTAATATTTTGGATTTATGGATTTATTCGAAATCACACAACCAAAAGATGGCATGAGTAGTTTTTACTCACGACCGTGCCACTTACCCTAAATTTACAGAAATCTGTAAATATAACGCACGTGGCGCCGCATCTTAGTAGTATGATTTAATAAACCATTTCTCCTATGCCGCTTGATTAACCCTGGTAATGATTCACGTGCAAAGCTTCCTGATTATTTTATTCATTTACCTTTAAATTAGTGTTGCTCAAAATTGCTCTTTACTCTTCACCAATACGTTTGCGGTTAAAATAGTATATTTTATTCGGAGTAAATGTGAGTTTACTTGGCTCAGCTGAATTATTTGCCTCATTGCATTCGGCAAAATAAACATTCAGCTTCCCCACATAAACTATCACATTTACTCCTTATAAAATAATCTACTATTGCGTTAAACTTGGATGCCAGATAAATAATAAAGTCAAGTGTAAATTAGCAATAGTTATCTGTGTTGTAATCGAGCAAAAATTGATTAAAATACTAGATAAGAAACTTCTAACCCCATTTTTTTTCACAAGGTGCAAGTATTGATTATATTTTATTAGGTAATAACCATAATAATCGATCAGCTTTATAAATTTTTTGTACAATCTTTAACAAATGTGCATAATCCTTTAAACGCAGAAGTAGGAAAACCTTTCTGATTGGCTACTGAAATTGTGAAAAGCTTGGACATGAGCTTTAAGCTTTAAGTTGCTCCAGAGTTTTGTGTGAAAAATGCTCTTGAAGTGGTCTTCTGTTATCGAAGATAACCTTTTTCTCTTAAAATGTATAGGATTATGGCCTGGAGAGAACTATGAAAAAAATATGTATTCTTTCTACGGCTTCACTATTATTATATTGATACTTTGTGGTCACACATTAACTAATGGCTTGACCTTAATTTTGGGCTCAGGCGACATTGATACTTTTACAGAAACATTGTTTGTTGTAAATATTGAATTGATGACATCGTGGAAAGCGTTAAATTTTGCAAAAAATAGAAAAAAATTCATGCAATTACTTGATGCAATTGATAAGTCAAATTTTCAACACAAAAACGACAAACAAAAAACATTAATTGTACGGAAAATTGATGGATGGAAATTGATGTTCAAGATGTTTGGAATATCTCTTGGGTTGTCTCTAATTTTTACGTCTTTGTTACCGATTTTTAGTAAAACATACAAAGAGCGGAAATTACCAGTTGAAGCCTGGTATCCTTTTGATTCAACAAAATCTCCTTTTTACCAATTATGCTACGTGTACCAAGTGACAGCGACTGCAGCTCTAGTTGTGGTTATTCTTAATGTGGATACTTTAGTTGCAGCCATGAATATATGCATTGGGCTCCAGTGTGATTTGTTGTGTGATAACTTGAGAAACCTTCACATTGATACTTCTAAAAGTATGAATCAAAAATTAATCGAGTGTATTGAACATCATAAAGACATTATTAGGTAAGATCCTTTGTTTAATACGTTGATGCATTTATGGTTTTTTCAGATTTGCTGAAAAATTTAGACAAGTTTTTAACTGGTCAATATTTTTACAATTTTTCATAAGTACAACTTCTCTAGCAATTATAATGTTTAAAATAACTAGAGTAAGCCATCTGAAATCATTAAATCTCATTTTGGCACCAAATTTCAGATCGCACATTATGGTTCTCAATATTATCGCTTCGTATCGTACGGTTGTAGTGTTTTAGTGCAAGTTTTCATCTACTGCTGGTTTGGAAACGAAGTGCTTGTTAAGGTATCTGTCATTTTAATTGCCCTTTTTTACTATATTTTTATTTTAGAGTAGTAAAATTCCCTACGCTCTATTTGAATCTGACTGGACTGAGAAATCATTGGAGATGAAAAAAAACATGATTATCTTTGTTATAAGAACACAAAGAACATTAAAAATCACAGTTGCTCACATGTTCGATCTCTCACTACCTACATTTTTAACTGTAAAATTCTACAAAAATGTGACTAGTTGTAATTATTATTTGTAGATTTTGAAAACCGGGTGGTCCTACTTTACCTTCATGAACAGTGTCACTTCACCTCAATAGAAAAACACATTATAATACCTATTTATAATTATTGTAAGGGATATTAAAACTAAAATTTAATGTTTTCTGTGAAATATGATTGAATGTTTAAGTAGGTATTAGCTGTTTCAAAACTATGTAAACGCCAACGTCGCATTTTACAAAATAATTTTTTTAAATAAGGTTGATAAAAATATAAAATAGTTATTAATGATTAGATCTCTCATTCAAACTATAAATTACATTGGCGTTTACATAGTTTTGAAACAGCTAATAGATTAGTACTATGCTACAATAAAGCAGTTAATATTGAAAATGATTACTGTTTCTAGTCCAAAAAAAAATAATCACAAATTAGTCTTTCTATTGAAATCAATAAAAGTAAAAAATAGTATTGTAATAAGTAGACTGAAAAAATTTACCCACACGATATAGTGCAAATAAAAAGAATAATTCGTTATTTTGTAAATTGGTAACTACACTTTTTCCAATTGTATTTCAGATTAGTCAAATTAGTTCAGAAAATATTAAATGTAGGTACTTTCGGTTCACTTTCATAAAAACCATTGTGGTGCAAATAACGCACTCTTAGCATTAATTTTTATATGAGTTGTCTACATCCTTCCGCCATTACATAGTTACATTGCATAGTTAAAACACCAATGTAAATATTAAATAAATATTTATAAAACATAATAAGCTGTTCTGGCTCACCGATAATTGTTATAATTGTATGGATAAAATAAAGGTTAAAGAAAAGAAGCTAATAAGCACTTTGAAGCTCATGGAAATATAAAAGGGGTTAAAACTTTACATCTAGCGATATTTTAAATTTACAACTTCAGTCGTTTTCATCGCACTGAATAAACGTAATTTTTAGTAATTTTCCTGAAAGATGGACCATTACGACTGGAAGTCTACCATTAAAAGCAACCTCTTCATGCTCCGATTAATCGGACTATGGCCAAAAGGTGAAGAGGGATACAAAGTGAATTTTTACATGCTTTATGCATCTTTTTTATTGATAACATTCGTGTTAACCCACATTTCGTTTCAAACCATTAACATTTACTTCATCCGGATGAATTTAGCTGCAGTTACTGGAACGATCTACGTGTTGTTAGTGGAAATACTCCTAGTTACCAAAGTGTATTATTTGATCACAAATATGACAGTACTGAAACAACTTTTGCACATTTTGGACACTGAAATGTTTCAACCGAAAAACTCAGCTCAAATACTTGAAATCGAATCGAATATACAGGGTGTTTATGGATTGCGCTCACAAATTTTGACCACTAAAAGAATTATGAAAGTTATGAAAAGTCAATTTGAAGACAAAACAAATTCCGTATCCAAAAAAATGTTTCAAATTTTTCCCCCAACGATTTTCACGAGTGGACTCACTGGGTGCAAATGAAAATAAATTGCATTGAACGTTGACCGTGAACGTTTTTATGCACAAAAAAGGGCTAACTTTGTGCACCAAAAAAATTATCAGGTGTTTGTTTACACGTTCGGTTAGACAGTCGAAATCCCGCTTTCGAGCGAATTCACGTGTCAGTTTGAAATTAACTCATTATGGCCAATTATTCAAACGCCAAACTGAGTGATCTGGCCCTAGTGTACGGGGTAGTGAAAATAATCCCGTTCGCAAGAGCCCAGTCTGAACATTCACATCAGAATGGCTCTGTGTGTAGGAAGGAGTGTCTCGGTGGTTGCACTTTTACCATCTCCAGCGGGTGCAGGCTCTCCAGATTTAAATCCGTCTAATTTTTTTTGTGGGTTCACGTGAAACACCTAGTGTTCAAATTGTGTTCCAATTAATACCGCCAAGGAGCTGACCGTTTGTGTTATGCAAGCATCAACCGCATCAATTAGAAATCTCGAGGGGAGTGTGCAAGACCGCATAAGCTTTCCAATCTTGAAGGGTTCAAGTGTGCAAATTGCGACCGAAGGGCAACAATTTGAGCAATTTTTTTATTTGTACCACTGACCCACTAACATTGACACTGATAAGTTTTTTGTCTTTACGCTGTTTACGTTCCATAGTTTTTTTTGTTTGAATGAATATCAAACCATAGGCGGGGACGGGTTTTCAGCCTTAACTTATTTTTAATTTTAACTCCGAAATGATATGTTTTCGGCAAAAGTTGGAAAGAGAAAAGTTGTTTCTTTTGACGAGGTATATTAGTGGTTAAATTTCCTGAGCGCAATCCACAAACACGCGGTATGGTCTTGGAAGCTGATTTACAAATCGTTCACGTATACAGCTGCTTTGGTGTTAATATGTTTTGGGCCATGTATCCACTTTTTGACGAAACAGATAGACGACTACCTTTTATAGCTTGGTACCCCTATGATACTAGAATTACACCGTTTTATGAAATCACGTATACACATCAGATAATCAGTGTTAACTTTATTACCATTATACACGTGAATGTTGACGCCTTAGCAGCGGCTTTAAACGTATTCAACGGTAGTCAGTTTGATATTTTGGAAGACAATTTGAGGAACTTGCATCAACTTAACAAGAACGGTGTTATACAGGGTGAGTCATTGATATGGGTGTGCTTGATTGTACCTACACCGTCAATGATATTGAAATGAGACAAAGGGCACTGCAAATGGGAGGCCAAAGTGCATTTTTTTTAATTATTTTGCTCTATACAGGGTGTTCCATTTTTATAGTACAGCCTATAACATAGTTTTTTTAAATGGCACCCCCTATACAGCGTGTTAGGAAATGGTTTAGCATAAATTGAAAGGTAGATAGAGAATGGCAAAACGAATAGATTAAGTAAAATTTTTGTAAATCGAAAATGCATAGTTTTTCCAAAAAATCGTTCTGAAATTGAAGTCCCAATATTTGAGAACCGCTGAACTAGAATGATAAAAATTAGCGTAAATTTTAATATTATTGACAAAACAGCAGAGGTAAATTAACTTCTTGATCCACTCCGTAATTCTTCTATTTCAATTTGTGTTTTGTGATCAAAATTTCTAAAAAAAAAACAAAAAGAAATTTATGCCAGAACCGGGGTTCGAACCTCCCACACAAATAACCATGTTACGACACAGTGGCTCTCAACCAAGGAGCGGAATCTTTATGGGAGAAGGTCAGTGCATGGGCGTGCGCTAGCATAGTCCAGTCAAATAAGCACTCAAGGTTAATTACGAGCTAAGCTTGAGGTAGGTAATTAAAACTGCAAGAAAGTGGTAGTCTCGATTTTACAATTAAAAATTGAAATGATAATTGTTACACGTGTCCCTAGTTAACAAATAATTTCATAAATTAGCATTTCTATTAAAATCAATAAAAGTGAAAAATAAGTATGGAACATTGGATTTATAGTTTGAAAAAAATATACAGCGAGAAAACACTCTTAAGAATAAGAATTATTAAAAAATTAATTCGTTCAGCTTGAAAGAAGAAAGTGTAAGCTTTAGTGCCTTTACATTTTACATTTGCAGTTGAAAAGTTACAACAATGAAGACGTCCCTTAAAAGTTGAATAATTTAAACATTTGAAATGGAAAACCCAATTTTTTGCGACTATAAGACTTTTTTATGTTTTAAGGAATAGATATTATAAGTATTTCCGCCAAAAAAATTAAATTATTTTAAAAACTTATGCAAAATCGACCAGTAAAAAATGACCTCAAAATCATCAGTATTAAAAGCTACCTAAAAAAATGCAATTGAAGAAAAAACATTGGTTTTTATTGTAACTCTTTCTTCTAATCATGTTTCTGCAAGACCTTTTTGGCTGTCCATTGATGGACTATACATAACAATCATTTAAAAAATAGAGAAGTATTTTGCAGTCATTCATTCTAAAATCCCTTTTTGAGCGTTTATTGACTGAGATATAACACCACTAAAGAAAAATAAAAAACATTGTGATTATCGTCTAAAATTCAGGCTTTATTTCTTGCTTTAGCTAGTAATTATTTTTATCCGCAAACGTCACAAAACTGGCAACATTTGTGACAGAATGGCTCAGGTAAAAGATCTAGTTCTCGGACCACTTTTTTCGGACATGTCTTGTGGTAAATCATTTTTATTTGATAAAGCATTTTTTACTTTTGTCTGTCATCATGACTTACCATTGTTTTCACTTTCTTGTGTCTTTCGCTGCTTCACTCAAGAGGTGATGATTCCCTCATTGTGAAACGGGAGTCACTGCACTAGTTAAATTAAAAAATACTCAACACATTCGAAAATCTCAACACAAAAATCCGGGACTGACGTTTGCTTATAAACATTGTTGTGTGGTAATGATCATAGAATATAGTAGTTATAGAAAATCAAGTTACACGTAATTCACTGGTCGTCAACATTTCGATGGTAGCGCCATATCTTGGTAGTATGTTGAAGTAAAATTGGCGTCAAATTCTTTATTATTATTTTCACAATTTTATTTTTCATTTTTCTACAATTTAAACACACAAAATCGATTTTATTGAAAATCGGTTAAATGTGTTTAATTGCAGAATTTCAGTGTTCTAAATACTATAAAAAAGAAATAAATTCAATGAATAAAAATCATTTATTAATGAATCACAAATTATGAAAACATCAACTGACATTTTAAATTGGCGACTTCCTCATCCTCAAAAAACAGACATTTAACATTATTTTGTAATGTTATTTAACATTTTTTTTTTTTGAAAAAAAAATTAAGGAACTAAATAAGTAAATAAGGACTCTAATAAGGTACTGCTGGACTGGAAGTTTCATATGGCGGCCTGTACATTTGTCAACATGTGCCCTATTCTGTTTTCACAGAGAGACAGTGCGCAGTGCATTTAATAATTTGTGTGAACATTTCTTGTGTGTTTTCGTGTTGGTAGACTCACGCAGATGACTTTACAACAAATTTACCACTTTGAACTTTTCATACGTAAGAGGTTTTTCTGTTTTTACTGTATGGACTCGACCTGTCAACAATTACGTCGACGTCGATATTTGAAGTGATGTCAACAATGTCAACTATGTCAACAATAAAGAAATAATAAATTTTGACAGTAAACTGGTATTTGACCATGAAATTGGTGTATAATTGTTATAAATAAAACTTAAAAGTATGATTAAAACTTTTTTAAAACATAAAATATGTGATAGAAAAATAAATAAATAAAAATAAAATTCTCGAAAAATGGTAACAAGAAAATAAAACAAATTAGTCTCTTTTTCTTCTGTTTTTACGCTTCACTCTTTATTTTTAGCCTCATCGTCTTTGTTCTCAAAAGAATTTTTTCTTCAAAAGAAAATGTGATATAAAACACAACATAACCTCAAATTCTCATTGTCGACCTATTGTTGACATTGTTGACACTGTTGACATTGTTGACATTGTTGACACTGTTGACATTGTAGACATTGTCGACGCAATTGTTGACACGTCGTGTAGACAATCAAAGTCAACGTGTCAACGCCCATCCCTGACTACATTATTCTTAAACGGTATCCATCATCGATGTCAACTTAAAAAATATGAAATTTGATTTAAATTTTCTGAGTTTTCTTTCGTGCCCAAATCGATTTGTTCCTGAATAGCCCTCACAAGTAAAGAAGCATGTTTCCATCAGAATTATATGTTCCAGTCACCCAGAAGTTGTTTAATAAACGATGTAGGTTGCCTTTTAAGTATATACCATAGCTGGAGATATGTATTACATAGTACTTTTGTTGGCAAAAAAATTCCGACTTACCAAATTCGAGCCTTCGAAACTTAAATGCTTTTCAGTTTACGTTAGGAGTAGATAACATTAACAAACGAATCCAAATAAGAATAAAAAGAGAAAACAACGACTAAAACATGTAGCAGAATAGTTCAAACTTATAGAACCGGAACATAATGGTTGGCAATGAATTCCTAGCTGGCTCCATCTAGCCGCATCATCACGTACTAAAAATGGGGCGAGATTTAAATATTCTTGGTTGCTTTGTATTTTTTAAATTTTTGTTCACGTCAAAATGATGTCAAAACCTTTCCAAATACACTTATGAAAATTTTCAAGTTGTATTTGAAAAGGTGGATTCTCAGGCAGCATAAATGGAAGAATTTTACCCAACATTGCATATTTAATATTAAAGATGTTTATTAAAATCCATTAGGTTTACAAAACTAATGATCGTCACCGAATCGATGATAAAGGCACACTTGTAATTAGTCAAAACAGGGTCTTATCGGTAATGTAAGACTTACAGTGTCTGAACTCCCCCGTAAATCTGTCAACTTAGGCACAGCACAAAGATGGGACCATTTCAGAAAACTGTTGGTAGATGCCGCCACCACAAATACAAAAAAAAACGAAAATCTTTATTTGAAATATTTGTTTGGTAATTTTCTTACATTAAAGTGCCAAAGAATTGCGTACGTAGTGAAAGTATTTTATTTGAACCGTTTTTTATAACTTTGTTTGATTGTGGGACCATTTCGGAAACCTGACGCATGAGGTCGCTGCGAGAAAAATTTGACATTCTCACAACTCAAATATGAAAAAAAATTATTGATAATGCCAATTGTATTACCAGTGCACTTGCCGTTTTGAGTTTTACAATTTTAAACTCTGATTTTATTTACGGAACGTGGGCAATTTTTTATAAGTGTCAACAAAATAGCGCCATCTACCAGAAACACTTTCAAATGGTCCCAAAATTTTCTCAAGTCCCAGTTGAATTTTGGCGTAGGGAAGAGGGGGGGGAGTTGAAACACTGTCCTTTTACCATTATCGTCTTATCCCAACCATGATTCCCAACTTTCCCAAACTGACACCTTCTGTTTGCAACTTCTGGAGTTTCCTCTCAGTGTAACTAACTCACTTGCATTTTGGTTTCAAAAAACGCACTTTCTGGAAAACACGCCTACCTTCGAAAACCTTCCGGAGCTTTTTCTTCAATAAGTTAAAAGGCTCATCATTACGTTATTTTTGGCGTTCAAGTTGTTTGTAATTGGTAGTCTAGCTCAAACACAGCACCCCTTGAACCACTAATCACAAATTGTGTTTAATACAACTTTGAAAAATAAACTCAGATTTGGCTGACGTTTGTGAAATTTTTACTTGTCACCTGCGCATCGGTACCACGTTTTTAATTAAATTAGTATTTTTTCTATATCAAATTACTAATTTTTAATTAGTAATTTGAAATTTTAAATACGCCAATAGAATTTCTTTCCCCCTGAAACACTGGCGCCATCTATCCGCATCATCACTAAAATCTATTTCAGTAAGGGTTCGATTTGGCTATATCAGTTCGGGATGCCGGTTCAAACTTGAAATATTAGCTGTTTCAAAACTAAAAACGCCAACGTCGCATTTTCTCTCAAAATTAGCTGTTATAAATTATTCGTGCACTTTAAAAAAATAATAGCTAAAGTAATTTATACTTTCAATGAGAGATCTAATCATTAATAACTATTTTACAATTTTATCAATCTTATTTAAAAAAATAATTCGATAAAATGCGACGTTGGCGTTTTTATAGTTTTGAAACAGCTAATAGAAACAGTTATAATTGAAAAAACCTTTTGAGAATGTTAAATGGAATGTGACATTACGCGCTAAAGGTTGCTTAATATTTTGGATTTATGGATTTATTCGAAATCACACAACCAAAAGATGGCATGAGTAGTTTTTACTCACGACCGTGCCACTTACCCTAAATTTACAGAAATCTGTAAATATAACGCACGTGGCGCCGCATCTTAGTAGTATGATTTAATAAACCATTTCTCCTATGCCGCTTGATTAACCCTGGTAATGATTCACGTGCAAAGCTTCCTGATTATTTTATTCATTTACCTTTAAATTAGTGTTGCTCAAAATTGCTCTTTACTCTTCACCAATACGTTTGCGGTTAAAATAGTATATTTTATTCGGAGTAAATGTGAGTTTACTTGGCTCAGCTGAATTATTTGCCTCATTGCATTCGGCAAAATAAACATTCAGCTTCCCCACATAAACTATCACATTTACTCCTTATAAAATAATCTACTATTGCGTTAAACTTGGATGCCAGATAAATAATAAAGTCAAGTGTAAATTAGCAATAGTTATCTGTGTTGTAATCGAGCAAAAATTGATTAAAATACTAGATAAGAAACTTCTAACCCCATTTTTTTTCACAAGGTGCAAGTATTGATTATATTTTATTAGGTAATAACCATAATAATCGATCAGCTTTATAAATTTTTTGTACAATCTTTAACAAATGTGCATAATCCTTTAAACGCAGAAGTAGGAAAACCTTTCTGATTGGCTACTGAAATTGTGAAAAGCTTGGACATGAGCTTTAAGCTTTAAGTTGCTCCAGAGTTTTGTGTGAAAAATGCTCTTGAAGTGGTCTTCTGTTATCGAAGATAACCTTTTTCTCTTAAAATGTATAGGATTATGGCCTGGAGAGAACTATGAAAAAAATATGTATTCTTTCTACGGCTTCACTATTATTATATTGATACTTTGTGGTCACACATTAACTAATGGCTTGACCTTAATTTTGGGCTCAGGCGACATTGATACTTTTACAGAAACATTGTTTGTTGTAAATATTGAATTGATGACATCGTGGAAAGCGTTAAATTTTGCAAAAAATAGAAAAAAATTCATGCAATTACTTGATGCAATTGATAAGTCAAATTTTCAACACAAAAACGACAAACAAAAAACATTAATTGTACGGAAAATTGATGGATGGAAATTGATGTTCAAGATGTTTGGAATATCTCTTGGGTTGTCTCTAATTTTTACGTCTTTGTTACCGATTTTTAGTAAAACATACAAAGAGCGGAAATTACCAGTTGAAGCCTGGTATCCTTTTGATTCAACAAAATCTCCTTTTTACCAATTATGCTACGTGTACCAAGTGACAGCGACTGCAGCTCTAGTTGTGGTTATTCTTAATGTGGATACTTTAGTTGCAGCCATGAATATATGCATTGGGCTCCAGTGTGATTTGTTGTGTGATAACTTGAGAAACCTTCACATTGATACTTCTAAAAGTATGAATCAAAAATTAATCGAGTGTATTGAACATCATAAAGACATTATTAGGTAAGATCCTTTGTTTAATACGTTGATGCATTTATGGTTTTTTCAGATTTGCTGAAAAATTTAGACAAGTTTTTAACTGGTCAATATTTTTACAATTTTTCATAAGTACAACTTCTCTAGCAATTATAATGTTTAAAATAACTAGAGTAAGCCATCTGAAATCATTAAATCTCATTTTGGCACCAAATTTCAGATCGCACATTATGGTTCTCAATATTATCGCTTCGTATCGTACGGTTGTAGTGTTTTAGTGCAAGTTTTCATCTACTGCTGGTTTGGAAACGAAGTGCTTGTTAAGGTATCTGTCATTTTAATTGCCCTTTTTTACTATATTTTTATTTTAGAGTAGTAAAATTCCCTACGCTCTATTTGAATCTGACTGGACTGAGAAATCATTGGAGATGAAAAAAAACATGATTATCTTTGTTATAAGAACACAAAGAACATTAAAAATCACAGTTGCTCACATGTTCGATCTCTCACTACCTACATTTTTAACTGTAAAATTCTACAAAAATGTGACTAGTTGTAATTATTATTTGTAGATTTTGAAAACCGGGTGGTCCTACTTTACCTTCATGAACAGTGTCACTTCACCTCAATAGAAAAACACATTATAATACCTATTTATAATTATTGTAAGGGATATTAAAACTAAAATTTAATGTTTTCTGTGAAATATGATTGAATGTTTAAGTAGGTATTAGCTGTTTCAAAACTATGTAAACGCCAACGTCGCATTTTACAAAATAATTTTTTTAAATAAGGTTGATAAAAATATAAAATAGTTATTAATGATTAGATCTCTCATTCAAACTATAAATTACATTGGCGTTTACATAGTTTTGAAACAGCTAATAGATTAGTACTATGCTACAATAAAGCAGTTAATATTGAAAATGATTACTGTTTCTAGTCCAAAAAAAAATAATCACAAATTAGTCTTTCTATTGAAATCAATAAAAGTAAAAAATAGTATTGTAATAAGTAGATTGAAAAAATTTACCCACACGATATAGTGCAAATAAAAAGAATAATTCGTTATTTTGTAAATTGGTAACTACACTTTTTCCAATTGTATTTCAGATTAGTCAAATTAGTTCAGAAAATATTAAATGTAGGTACTTTCGGTTCACTTTCATAAAAACCATTGTGGTGCAAATAACGCACTCTTAGCATTAATTTTTATATGAGTTGTCTACATCCTTCCGCCATTACATAGTTACATTGCATAGTTAAAACACCAATGTAAATATTAAATAAATATTTATAAAACATAATAAGCTGTTCTGGCTCACCGATAATTGTTATAATTGTATGGATAAAATAAAGGTTAAAGAAAAGAAGCTAATAAGCACTTTGAAGCTCATGGAAATATAAAAGGGGTTAAAACTTTACATCTAGCGATATTTTAAATTTACAACTTCAGTCGTTTTCATCGCACTGAATAAACGTAATTTTTAGTAATTTTCCTGAAAGATGGACCATTACGACTGGAAGTCTACCATTAAAAGCAACCTCTTCATGCTCCGATTAATCGGACTATGGCCAAAAGGTGAAGAGGGATACAAAGTGAATTTTTACATGCTTTATGCATCTTTTTTATTGATAACATTCGTGTTAACCCACATTTCGTTTCAAACCATTAACATTTACTTCATCCGGATGAATTTAGCTGCAGTTACTGGAACGATCTACGTGTTGTTAGTGGAAATACTCCTAGTTACCAAAGTGTATTATTTGATCACAAATATGACAGTACTGAAACAACTTTTGCACATTTTGGACACTGAAATGTTTCAACCGAAAAACTCAGCTCAAATACTTGAAATCGAATCGAATATACAGGGTGTTTATGGATTGCGCTCACAAATTTTGACCACTAAAAGAATTATGAAAGTTATGAAAAGTCAATTTGAAGACAAAACAAATTCCGTATCCAAAAAAATGTTTCAAATTTTTCCCCCAACGATTTTCACGAGTGGACTCACTGGGTGCAAATGAAAATAAATTGCATTGAACGTTGACCGTGAACGTTTTTATGCACAAAAAAGGGCTAACTTTGTGCACCAAAAAAATTATCAGGTGTTTGTTTACACGTTCGGTTAGACAGTCGAAATCCCGCTTTCGAGCGAATTCACGTGTCAGTTTGAAATTAACTCATTATGGCCAATTATTCAAACGCCAAACTGAGTGATCTGGCCCTAGTGTACGGGGTAGTGAAAATAATCCCGTTCGCAAGAGCCCAGTCTGAACATTCACATCAGAATGGCTCTGTGTGTAGGAAGGAGTGTCTCGGTGGTTGCACTTTTACCATCTCCAGCGGGTGCAGGCTCTCCAGATTTAAATCCGTCTAATTTTTTTTGTGGGTTCACGTGAAACACCTAGTGTTCAAATTGTGTTCCAATTAATACCGCCAAGGAGCTGACCGTTTGTGTTATGCAAGCATCAACCGCATCAATTAGAAATCTCGAGGGGAGTGTGCAAGACCGCATAAGCTTTCCAATCTTGAAGGGTTCAAGTGTGCAAATTGCGACCGAAGGGCAACAATTTGAGCAATTTTTTTATTTGTACCACTGACCCACTAACATTGACACTGATAAGTTTTTTGTCTTTACGCTGTTTACGTTCCATAGTTTTTTTTGTTTGAATGAATATCAAACCATAGGCGGGGACGGGTTTTCAGCCTTAACTTATTTTTAATTTTAACTCCGAAATGATATGTTTTCGGCAAAAGTTGGAAAGAGAAAAGTTGTTTCTTTTGACGAGGTATATTAGTGGTTAAATTTCCTGAGCGCAATCCACAAACACGCGGTATGGTCTTGGAAGCTGATTTACAAATCGTTCACGTATACAGCTGCTTTGGTGTTAATATGTTTTGGGCCATGTATCCACTTTTTGACGAAACAGATAGACGACTACCTTTTATAGCTTGGTACCCCTATGATACTAGAATTACACCGTTTTATGAAATCACGTATACACATCAGATAATCAGTGTTAACTTTATTACCATTATACACGTGAATGTTGACGCCTTAGCAGCGGCTTTAAACGTATTCAACGGTAGTCAGTTTGATATTTTGGAAGACAATTTGAGGAACTTGCATCAACTTAACAAGAACGGTGTTATACAGGGTGAGTCATTGATATGGGTGTGCTTGATTGTACCTACACCGTCAATGATATTGAAATGAGACAAAGGGCACTGCAAATGGGAGGCCAAAGTGCATTTTTTTTAATTATTTTGCTCTATACAGGGTGTTCCATTTTTATAGTACAGCCTATAACATAGTTTTTTTAAATGGCACCCCCTATACAGCGTGTTAGGAAATGGTTTAGCATAAATTGAAAGGTAGATAGAGAATGGCAAAACGAATAGATTAAGTAAAATTTTTGTAAATCGAAAATGCATAGTTTTTCCAAAAAATCGTTCTGAAATTGAAGTCCCAATATTTGAGAACCGCTGAACTAGAATGATAAAAATTAGCGTAAATTTTAATATTATTGACAAAACAGCAGAGGTAAATTAACTTCTTGATCCACTCCGTAATTCTTCTATTTCAATTTGTGTTTTGTGATCAAAATTTCTAAAAAAAAAACAAAAAGAAATTTATGCCAGAACCGGGGTTCGAACCTCCCACACAAATAACCATGTTACGACACAGTGGCTCTCAACCAAGGAGCGGAATCTTTATGGGAGAAGGTCAGTGCATGGGCGTGCGCTAGCATAGTCCAGTCAAATAAGCCTTTATATCGAAATGTTGTGGAAAAGCTTGCATTTTTGATATAAGTCACTGAGGAATATTGAAAAATGTTTAGTCAAAGAATTTTTGTTCCAACCCTCGAGAAGGGATGAAAAAAGACGATTTAGCTAAAAATTTGCAAACACCTAAAATTGGACATGTTTTGCGTTTACATCCTCGTATCATCCTTCTGGATAAAGCTAGAAACTTAATTTTTTTTTGCAAAAGATTCCTCAGTAAATGCAGATATGTACGTAGTTACACAAAATTGAGTTTTGATAAAGGGAAACCAAAAAAATTACACTTTCTTGTAACGTTGCATATTCGTGTAGTGAAATTTTCGAGATGCGAGAAAGTTTTTTATTTTAAAAAATAGACTCCTACATAATTGAGATGAAATGAAGCTAATACTTTAAATAAGTTTTTGGTGCAAGAATCATTTCGATATCTGTAACAGTCACCAAGTTATTGCAATTTACAATTACTGCAAAAAGCGCTCGAAGTGAAATCGCACCGTATTTCCCTCTGCAGCGTGGTCACCGCCTTTGAAAACATTTTGAGGGCTAAAAATCGTAAATAATTAGAAAAATAATTAATGTCATTTATCAATTAATATTATTCCTTTACTCTTTTAATTTTAATACTATCTAAAAAGTCAACAGAACATTGTTATCTGTACTTATTTAAAAAGCCTAAAAGTGTCTCAATAATAGAACTAAATTACGAAATTTTAATTCATTTCAAACTATTCTTTGGCGTGACGTTAATTGTTTTTTTAATTATTTACCATTTTTAGCCCTTGAAATGTTTTTAAAGGCGGCGACCACCTTTTACAGGGACATACGATGCGATTTCACCTCGAGCACATTTTGTAAATTGCAATGAGTTGGTGAGTGTTACAGATATCGAAATGATTCTTGCACCAACAACTTACTTGAAGCCTAGGCTTAAGTTCATCTCGATTATGTAGGTGTTTATTTATTTAAATAAAAAACTTTTTCGCATCTCGAAGATTTCACTACACAAATATGCAACGTAACATGAAAATTTAATTTTTTCGGTTTCTATTTATCAAAGCTCAATCCCCTCTCAACCCTGCGTAACTACGTGAAAATCTGCATTTATTGAGAAATCTATTGCAAAAAATATGAAGTTTCTAGCTTTATCTAGAAGGAAGATACGAGGATGTAAACACAAAATTTGTTCAACTTTCGATTTTTGTAGGCGACCGTAATATTAATTGTATAGACCCCCACGCATGAACCTGCTGCAACGCATCAGTTATGGATAAATATTGAACGTCGCGAGAGCGCTACGACGAGTCAGCAACAGGTGGATTGATAAATTTTTTTGAAGAAAGTATGCACTTTTTGGAAAAATGTTATAAGGCTTTTTAACTCGTCTGATCATGACAAATTCACATACGAAATATTGCTAAGCCATTCCCTAACACCCTGTATATTTGTACATATTTCAATTTGCACTTTTTTAGGCTTTACAAGTCCATTTAGTCTTTGCAATTTGCTTTAACCGTTCAGAAGCTATTTAATTTTTTCTACAATTTAGTGCGTCTGCAGGCACATTATTAAAAAATCGCAGTACGCTTGTTTTTCGGAATATTAAGTTGGGATTTTCTCCATATGTAAACAACTGTCTGAGGTATCTTTCAGTGGCAAGATCGTCTATTTTCATTATAGCATCTCCTTGCTCTGACACCTTCATTTTAGGAAATTTTGAAGGGCCATAACTTGATTTTTTTTAAATAGCACCCCCTGTATTTAATTACCACATCCTCTTCAGTGTCTCATTTTACATCTTTTTTACCTGTTAAGTTTTTTCCATACCAACATCAAACTGTAATCAATTAAATAAAAATAAAACAAACGATGGCTCTACCAGAGAAAATATGCAAGAAAGAATTATAAAGGCTTTTTATCATGCTACATTAGAAGCGGTGAATTTTTAAAAAGAATTGCTTAAGAAAGCCGTATATCATTTTAAACAGTTTTGTAATTGAAAGTAAAATGTTATTGATTTGTTATACCTGTAAATATTTAGTAAATAGTAAATATTTAGTAAATATTTTTTTATTTCCTTATTTCTCCACTGTAAAATTCTTTAATTTTTATTTAATAATTTCTTGTCAAAGTTTATATCTCGATGAGATTTGTAGGGATGCATTTTACGTAAAAAATTAATTTTCACAAGAAAATCAAAAGTGACATACTATGAATGCCATTTTGACATTAATATGTCAGAATTTATTGTTTTTCATAGCACGCTACATTAGTATCCAAAAGATTTTGTGTGAATTTTTCAGAAAAACCGATATATCTCCCAAACTATCAACTGTTAGGAAAAAACTTAAGAGGGATAAAAGATGTAAAATGAGACACTAAATAGGATCTGGTAATAAAATACAAGGGGTGCTATTTAAAAAAATCAAGTTACGGTCCTTCAAAGTTACATACCTAAAATGAATGTGTCACAGCAAGGAGATCTTACATCTTGCCATCGAAAGATAGTACCTCAGACAGTTGTTTACATATGGAGAAAGTCCCAACTTGATATCCCGAAAACCAAGCGTACTGCGAATTTTTAATAATATGCCTGCAGACGCACTAAATTGTAGAAAAAATAAATAACTTCTGATCGGTTAAAGCAAATTGAAAAAACTAAACGCATTTTTAAAGCTTAAAGAAGTGCAAATTGCAATATGTACAAATGTATAGGGGGTGCCATTTAAAAAAAACTATGTTATAGGCTGCACTGTAAAAATGGAACACCCTGTATAGAGCAAAATAATTTTAGAAGATGCACTTGAGCCTCCCATGTGCAGTGCCTTTTGACTCATTTCGATATCATTGACGGTGTAGGTGTAATCGAGCACGCCCATATCAATGACTCACTCTGTAGATGTTGAGCAGAATTTGACCTATTGTGTTAGGCACCACAAACACATTTTGAGGTGCTATTACGACTATTACCTAATAACTTTAGAAAATTTATTATTTGGTGGTATTTTTAGTTTTGCAGATAAGTGTAACAAATATTTGAACTGGATTTTGTTTTTACAATTTTTCATAAGTGGTGTAGCTATCGGAATGACGACGTTTCAGTTAACTTTGGTGAGTTAAAAGTTGATGAATTTTTCGAATCGTATTGTAGGTTGTTTCTTTCTCGACAGAATTCCATGCATTTCTGACATACGGAATTGCCATCACAATGCAGGTTTTTATGTACACTTGGTTCGGAAATGAGGTAAAATTTAAGGTAAAGTCTCATTAGTCATTAGCCACATTTGTTTATTGTACCTATAATCAATATTTATTTAGAGCAGTAAGGTTTCTTATGCTTTATTTGAATGCGAATGGATCGACTTCTCCCAAAACTTAAAAAGGAATTAATTTTTTTCACAATGAGGCTTGAAAAACCAGTCAAACTTTCAGCTTTTAACTTGTTTTACCTCTCACTACAAACGTTCATGAAGGTAACGAATTTTAATTTTGAATAAATTGTAAGTTGGTATATCAGATTTTGAAAACTTCGTGGTCTTACTTCGCCCTTCTTCATCAAGTAAACACCCGATAATAAATACCCTGTACGAAATGTAGCAATAGTCACGTCTAGTTAAATTAAATTTCAAAATAAACATTTGGGAAAAATGTGGCGAGTTTTTTGTTTATCGGTGATTATCGTAACCTAACCTGATATTTTTTTAAATTAAGTATATCGCAATTTGCTTCTGCATTCATAAGTAAGACTTTTCTTTTTATACTCGTAATAATCATTTTTATTTAAATTAACAGTTTTGATTGTACTATGATTTTTGAGAAAACAATGTTTTTGGAAAATAGTTTTTGCTGTCATTTTCCGGTAAAATAAAATAGTTTCAATGATCCCTTTTTTAAAATAGGTTTAGGTGTTGAAGGTTACCAGAATTGAATGTAGTAATTTTAAATTATATTTTTTATAAAAGTCGGGTGCTACAAGTAACTGGCAACATAATAAAATATACAGCAGTAGCGGACTGGACAGCAGTTTATAGGAAAAATAAAATTTTATTCATAATATAGGAGATGTGAAAATAACAGTAAATTCTTCTTCTTCAGGTTAAAAAAAAACGGAAAAAATTAATATACATTCTTTTAATTACTTTTTAAACAAATTCGAGGTCTATGTACATTATATAAAGTAATTTTACTTTTCCCTTTCCATAAGTGTAACCACTGACCAATTTATAGACAGATATTATGAAGGCAAAATGTATTTCCTGGAGCTTTATGTCCTCGATATTTTCTAAAAAAAATCTAGAAAATACGACCAATATTATAGTATTTTATTAGTTTTTTAAATTATTGTCTTGTACATCTGCCAATGCTTTTTTCAGTGTTTGTTCTAAATAATCTGCATCCAAATTTGCATTTTAAATTCCTTAAATGATACCTGAATACTTCGAAAACTGGCACCAATTTGTTTGCTTGTATGTTACATTTAGCTCCTTTGAAATATTTTTATTTTTATTTCAGTTGCAATAATAATTATTAATATTGTCGCTTTTTTCGTTATTTTCAACAAGCATTTTTTTGGTTGCACTGACGTCTTTTGATTCTTCCGGCAGAAGAAAATGACATAAAGGACTTATAAGATTTTTCTCAACAGGCTGTGTATTCTCATATCTCATGTAACTTATTATCAATCCCAAAATAATAGTAGTCGCAGCTCCAATAACGGAATAATAATAAAAAGATATTCTGAAAATGGCAGGAACTTGTGAATGTTGCGATACATTTCTAAAAAAAAACTGTAAAAAAACATCATTTTATACAATGCGTTCGTACGTATTATTTGAAATCGACACATTTAGGACATTACACTTCTCTAGAGACATTGGCTTAGTTGGTAAAACAATTATTTGTTGCATTTCGTAATATTTTGCAGGAATAAATATGCCCAACACAACAACTATACCCAAAATACCGCCACAAAATGTGCCCTACAACGTATTCAAATAATTTTCATTCAAATAATTTGACACTTAAGTACTTTAGAATTTGCTTTAGGGAAGAGAACTCCTAATGAAAATAAACCCATCTGAATACCCGCTGTAATTCCTGAGCAACTTAACGCCAACTGAAAAAGCCCACTCATCTTGTCCACAAACAAAACTAAAAAAGTTAACGTGACACCTTCCAACATCACAATTAATTTCACTATTCTGCAAGCCTTTGCTTCAGACTGAGGTTTGGTGAAAAAAGTGACTAAAAAATCTTTGTAAATAACAGCAGCTGAAGAGTTTAATTGAGTCGACAGAGTACTAAAAAACAAAAGGTTGTGACTATTAACAAGTTAATTGTTCACCTCAAAGCTGCACTAAATATTCCTGCAATAAAAACACCAGACAAGCCTGGTACATCTTTGACAAGGTTTAAGACAAAGTAGGACATCAACTCATCATACTTTCGTATCTGTTTGTTCATGAAAGGATCACAGTCTGCATATTTAGCTGTGAGTACAAGACCGTTCAATATGCCGGCAAAATTTATTAGAACCATCCCTATTCCAAAAAGGATTATTGTTCTACATTCAAACGCTTTATTAGTGGGAACGATAGCAAACCAAACGCACTTACAATTTGGCGTCTCGGAGTTTTGGCACAGCTAAACACTTCGAAACAGTGCTTTGACTCACACACAAGTTGCTCATCCAAAAGAACGAACAACCAAGTAAGAGGGTCCAAAAGCTGTCCCGTTTTGTGGGATTCAAGTCAAAACTTTATTTTATTTTAATATTTTAATAATTGATAGGAAACTTACTCAAAAATATCTAATCGACCATGGACTTTTGCTTTTTCCCAAAGAATCACTGGTCCACCAACTGATTCCAATCCTAATATCAATGCCACAAAAACAGTTCCCACCATAAAAATCATTTGGAAAATGTCGGTCCATATTACTGATTTCAGACCACCAAAAGTTGTATAAATAATGCAAATGCAAGAAACGATTGGGATTATTATGTAGATGTTAACACCGGAGACTACAACAGTAAAGTTACGATATTATCTAGCTCGGAATGCTTCAAGTAAACCAGTTGAAAAAGCCAATGAAGGAATATAAACAGCTACAGGAAGATAAGTAGCCATTTGTAGAAGAAAAAGAAATGATGCAAGTAGTCTTGTTTTAGTATCGAATCGTTTTTCTAAGTACTCATAAACACTTGTAAGGTGTAGGTTGTAAAAAACGGGGAGAAAAATGTGTATCATTGCAATACATAGAAGAATCATTGATAATCCAAATAGAAAATAGCTAGCTCCATATCGATACACATCAACTGGTAAAGCTAACATAGTTAAGGCAGAAACCTGACTAAAAATTGATTTCTGAAATTGGAATACAAATGTTGTCGGTTGTGATAATTACCAAGCAACCAATGATATTGCAACCGGAAGACTTTTCAACCTATTTCCTCCCATTAAATACTTACTTATAGTAGTTTGTTTACTTCCGAAACACCCCAAGTACAAACCGATAAAAAGACTAGTTGACAACATGATAATAACAACTAAATAATCAAACCAGGTTAACGTAACCTGTACTGAATTCATGATTATTATTACATTAGATTGTTTTTACTTAAATATTTTATAAGTATTGTGCATATTTTATTAGTAGTGTTTGCAACTGATGAAAATGCGATAATAAAAAAATTATTACAACTTGTCAAAAACGTCCTTGGTGCAGGTAAACAATGCTGTAATAAATAATTGGACAAAAAACAAAAATGTCTCTAGTATACGAGAGTGAGTCAATGTGTTTTCACAACGATTTTTTAATTTTCGACAGTGAATATTATAGACTAACTTTCATGTCACTAAATTCCGACAACATATAAAGCTTCCAAATCATGTCAAGAAAACAATTTTATTATCAAAGCTTATTTTTGAATGTTAATAAATGGATAATGGCAATATTCGACGTCTGAATGCCTGTCACTACTTCTATGAAGCGGCATTTTTGATTTTACACCATTCATTGTATAAAATTTAACAGCTGTTTATTGAAAGTTATCATAAAACATTCTTTACTAAACAACTAGGCCGCATCTTAGATTTTCTAAGGACTTTTTGACCTTCCCTCGTATTTTGCAATTTAAATTTTTACTGTAAAACAGTGGTTGTTTCTTTAAATAACTTGAGTGGCTTTAAATGTATTCAAAGGTTGCAATATTTTTATCATTTCCGCGTATACAGGGTGTCCGTTTTTCAAGCTCCACCATGGGGATCTCAGTTATTATAAGAGATACGAGGTCAGTTAAATTAGGGCAAAGTTGCACATTTTTATGCTGAACAATTACCTGAAAGAAAATTTGTTGTGTCATTTTTATGCCCGGTTGCACAAAAATCAAATTAATCGGCCATTATGTGATGGTCCGTCAAAATTTGATGGTTTGTTAACGGTTTGTTAATTTTGATTGCGTTGCACAAAACAATTTGCACATGTTTTAATCGTTCATCATATGATGCTCCGTTAATCGTCGATTAATAAAAAACCGATTTGGCAACAAGGCCTTAAGTCTCAAATTTGTCATTTGATATATATTTGACAGCCTAATTTTTTTTATTAATATTGTGTTTTCCCGGACTTTGGGCTTTACCCAGTGCTTTATGTGTCGATTTAACTTAGGTTCTTTCATCTTCAAAGTGTTCTGATTGCTGCGAACAATTTATGGTGTTGAAA
This sequence comes from Tribolium freemani, assembly GCA_939628115.1. Classification (NCBI taxonomy): domain Eukaryota; kingdom Metazoa; phylum Arthropoda; class Insecta; order Coleoptera; family Tenebrionidae; genus Tribolium; species Tribolium freemani. Next base: position 6,702,328 of record OW626785.1, on the reverse strand, counting down.
ATAGTGTTTAATGCCTTGCGTGGATTTGTTAACTCTAGTGTACAGTACGGCAAATTACTAGATCTAAAGGGAGTAAGGAGAATAGCTTTGTGAAATTGAAATTTTGCCGTGTCCGCGATCTCTTCATTTTTCTTTTTCGGGGGTATTTGATTGATCACTAAGTGCCAAGGGGTACCAAGACGCTATTCCAGAAGGTAAAACACGGAAATAGCCCTAAAGGCAGATGAAATTAAGGCGTGAAAGAATCTACACGTGTTTATTACCAAATTCAATAAACCTTCATTTGAACATTGGAGTTTTATTTTAACTAAAATTAATAAAGTGAATCATGCGCATTGGCACATTGGGAAGCAGACCAACAAAGTGGACATTATGTTATTCGTTAAAAAAAAAGTTATTCCTCGAATTGTTTTATTGAATAAACGATACAAATTCATGTCTGAGCGGGTTGTGTGACTTTCTGGGATAACCCTACAGATGTTTTACAAAAGACAAAAAACCAAAATCGCAAAAAATTGGGTTTGTGCACTGAGGGATTTGATTCGTTGCGTTTTGGTGCAATTCTACCTCTGGTTTTATTTAAACGAAAGTGCTTTTTACACTCATGATCAACCAACATCTCAAACAGATCACCAGGATCTTTGATTTTCTGCACAGGCCTCTCAGGCACTACAGTCACTTGCACATAACCTTTCTCATCCAACAAAATAAATTCAACGTTTTCCTCCTTAATTCTTGTTACTCTCTCACCCCTTAGGTAGTTGTTCACTTTAGTTCATGAAATTTTACCAAAAACACCTTAAATTCTCCAATAAAAAGTGTTACAGACGGTTAATCAGAGATTAATCGCTCGTGGATCGGCCATTAAGTTGATGACTCGTTAAACACTGATTAACGATGACATTTGCGTTGATTTGCGTTTGTGCAAGGGAAAACAGAGTTAATCAACGATTAATTGACAATTATCGTTGACGTTCATCAAATATTTGATGAGAGATTAATCAATGATTAATCAGCCGTCAACGGTGTTTTGCGTTGCACAAAATTTTTGATGGATGATTAACGGCTTGTTAACGGCCAATTATCTTTTGTGCAACTGGGCATAAATCTGTCATCGCCTTTTCCAAGGCGTTCTTGATGTCATAGTTACAACACTCAACTTTGATTTTTCTTATGGGCGCCATATTTAACATTTGTATTTTTGAAAACTCTTTTTGTTCCTGATTACAATTGTAATAAAAATAATACTTTGGATATTTTATAATTTGAAGTTAATTTATTAAATCAAGATGCATCACATTAGTTTGTCCGTAACTACATAAAAATTATTATAAACAAATTAACGAACTTCAATCCTGTCAGTAAAATTAGAGCGAAGCCGTAAATTTTGTGAGTGTGGTTCTCACAGAGTATTTATAGTCAATTTTAGTTATCGTGGTAAGTGTTGTTCTCACAGAGTATTTATAGTCGATATTAGTTAAAGTAGAAAGAATAGTTCTTGTTATGCCATGTATCATGAACTCCGATCACTTGGTGTGTAAACCAGGATTAGGGATGGTAACGTCCAACCCCTATTGCACAATCTGGTAGTGTTGCATTAGGCCAGGGTCAGGTTGTGGATTCCAATCTATTGCACGATCTGGTTGTAATGAGATGTAATTGAGGAGGTACAAGTTCAGGTTGGATGCTAGCGCCATGAGAGAGTTGGGCTATTGACCATTGCACAGATTTGTACAGTTCATAAAAGTGAAGTACAAGTTCAGATCAGGAGGGTCATTGCACAGATTTGTACTATTGAGTGATTCAGTAGTCATCCGTCTGAGCTGGTTGGTCTATCCGCTGGAACAGCCTGACGAAAGAACCTACTGACTTGTGTTTTGAATTATTCTTGACAATGTAATTAACACGCCCCAATAAAAATTTCTATTACACAATGATGTATCACATGATATGATCGAATCTTACTTGTTGATTAAAATTAAGAAAAAAGCGTTTTTGCAAAGAGTGCTTTGGAAAAAAACGCCAAAAATTTTGTTTAACAAACTAAATTTTGACGGTTACTCTATTAAATATGCGAGCAGAATTTTTATAACTTTGTCTTGTTTTGTACAAAAAATAAACTTCTAGCTTATCCATGTTGTTTAATTTTTAATAAGTAAGCTTGGCGGAATGTGGACCTTCCAGATCCAAATTCAATTAAACTTCTAAAATCTAGTTTGTTTAAAAACAAAATTGTTGACGTTTTTTCCAAAGCACTCTTCGCAAAAATGTTTTTTTTTCATTTTGATCAGTATGTAAGAATCGATCATAACATGCCATACATCGTTGTAATCAGAAATAAAAACACTTTTCAATAATACACAAATCGAATATGGCGTCCATAAGAAAAACCAAAGTTGAGTGTAGTAACTCTGACATCAAGAACGCCTTGGAAAATACGATGACAAATTTGGATTCCTTGTAAAAAAGTGCCTGAAGAGCGTCCTAGTTAAAAACGTCTAATTCTTTTGGTTTTCGCTTGAAAAAATAAAAACGAGAATTACAAATTTTGTTTTTTTTCCAATTATTAAAAAACTAAAAATGACACATCAAATTTTTTTCCAGATAATTGTTCAGCATAAAAATGCACAACTTTGCCCTAATTTAACCGACCTGGTATCTTTTATAACTGAGATCCTATGGCGGAGGTCGAAAAACGGACACCCCGTATACAAACATAAACACTAAAAAGCTACAGAAATCTGATACTAATGCCCGGTTGCACAAAAGATAATTGGCCGTTAACAAAGCGTTAATCGTCCATCAAAAATTTTGTGCAACGCAAAACACCGTTAACGGTTGATTAATCTCTCATCAAATATTTGATGAACGTCAACGATAATTGTCAATTAATCGTTGATTAACTCTGTTTTCCGTTGCACAAACGCAAATCAACGCAAATGTCATCGTTAATCAGTGTTTAACGAGTCATCAACTTAATGGCCGATCCACGAGCGATTAATCTCTGATTAACCGTCTGTAATACTTTTTATTGGAGAATTTAAGGTGTTTTGGTAAAATTTCATGAATATTCATGAACTAAAGTAAACAACTACCTAAGGGGTGAGAGAGTAACAAGAATTAAGGAGGAAAACGTTGAATTTATTTTGTTGGATGAGAAAGGTTATGTGCAAGTGACTGTAGTGCAGGAGAGGCCTGTGCAGAAAATCAGAGATCCTGGGGATTTGTTTGAGATGTTGCTTGAACATGAGTGTAAAAAGCACTTTCGTTTAAATAAAACCAGAGGTAAAATTGTACCAAAACGCAACGAATCAAATCCGTCAGTGCACAAACCCAATTTTTTTGCGATTTTGGTTTTTTGTCTTTTGTAAAACATCTGTAGGGTTATCCCAGAAAGTCACACAACCCGCTCAGAGATGAATTTGTATCGTTTATTCAATAAAACATAATGTCCACTTTGTTGGTCTGCTTTCCAATGTGCCAATGCGGATGATTCACTTTTAAAAAGCGTTGTCCAAATAACTTCACAAAAAAAGAAGTGTAAAAACGTTATTAATTTTAGTTACAATAAAACTCCAACATTCAAATGAAGGTTTATTGAATTTGGTTATAAACACATGTAGATTCTTTCACGCCTTAATTTCTTCTGCCTTTAAGGCTATTTCCGTGTTTTGCCTTCTGGAATAGCGTCTTGGTACCCCTTGGCACTTGATCGATTGATTTGATTATTTGATTTTGATTATTTGATTAAATACCCCCGAAAAAGGAAAATGAAGAGATCGCGGACACGGCAAAATTTCACAACGTTATTCTCCTTGCTCCCTTTAGGTCTAGAAATTTGCCACAAACTCAAGTACTACATCACTAGAGTTCACAAATCCACGCAAGGCCTCAAACACTATTTCTAACACCATAAATTGTTCGCAGCAAACAGAACACTTTGAAGACCAAAGAATACAAGTTAAATCGACACATAAAGCACTTGGTAAAACCCAAAGTCCGGGAAAACACAATATTAATAAAAAAAATTAGGCTGTCAAATATAATATCAAATGACAAATTTGAGACATAAGGCCTAGTTGCCAAATTGGTTTTTTATTAATCGACGATTAACGGACCATCATATGATGAACGATTAAAACATGTGCAAATTGTTTTGTGCAACGCATTCAAAATTAACAAACCGTTAACAAACCATCAAATTTTGACGGACCATCACATGATGGCCGATTAATTTGACTTTTGTGCAACCGGGCATAAATTTCATTTATTAATAAAAAACCAATTTGGCAACTAGGCCTTATGTCTCAAATTTGTCATTTGATATTATATTTGACAGCCTAATTTTTTTTATTAATATTGTGTTTTCCCGGACTTTGGGTTTTACCAAGTGCTTTATGTGTCGATTTAACTTGTATTCTTTGGTCTTCAAAGTGTTCTGTTTGCTGCGAACAATTTATGGTGTTAGAAATAGTGTTTGAGGCCTTGCGTGGATTTGTGAACTCTAGTGATGTAGTATTTGAGTTTATGGCAAATTTCTAGACCTAAAGGAAGCAAGGAGAATAGCGTTGTGAAATTTTGCCGTGTCCGCGATCTCTTCATTTTCCTTTTTCGGGGGTATTTGACTGATCAAGTGCCAAGGGGTACCAAGACGCTACTACAGAAGGAAAACATGGAAATAGCCCTAAAGGCAGACGAAATTAAGGCGTGAAAGAATCTACATGTGTTTATTACCAAATTCAATAAACCTCCATTTGAATATTGGAGTTTTATTTTAACTAAAATTAATAAAGTTTTTGCACTTCTTTTTTTGTGAAGTTATTTGGACAACGCTTTTTAAAAGTGAATCATCCGCATTGGCACATTGGGAAGCAGACCAACAAAGTGGACATTATGTTATTCGTTAAAAAATAAGTTATTGCTCGAATTGTTTTATTGAATAAACGATACAAATTCATGTCTGAGCGAGTTGTGTGACTTTCTGCGATAACCCTACAGATGTTTTACAAAAGACAAAAAACGCAAAAAAATTGGGTTTGTGCACTGAGGGATTTGATTCGTTGCGTTTTGGTGCAATTCTACCTCTGGTTTTATTTAAACGAAAGTGCTTTTTACACTCATGATCAACCAACATCTCAAACAGATCACCAGGATCTTTGATTTTCTGCACAGGCCTCTCAGGCACTACAGTCACTTGCACATAACCTTTCTCATCCAACAAAATAAATTCAACGTTTTCCTCCTTAATTCTTGTTACTCTCTCACCCCTTAGGTAGTTGTTCACTTTAGTTCATGAAATTTTACCAAAAACGCCTTAAATTCTCCAATAAAAAGTGTTACAGACGGTTAATCAGAGATTAATCGCTCGTGGATCGGCCATTAAGTTGATGACTCGTTAATCACTGATTAACGATGACATTTGCGTTGATTTGCGTTTGTGCAACGGAAACCAGAGTTAATCAACGATTAATTGACAATTATCGTTGACGTTCATCAAATATTTGATGAGAGATTAATCAATGATTAATCAGCCGTCAACGGTGTTTTGCGTTGCACAAAATTTTTGATGGATGATTAACGGCTTGTTAACGGCCAATTATCTTTTGTGCAACCGGGCATTAATCTACAGTGAGAGTTTACAAAAAGAATATTTCTACTATATCTCAAAAACTAACAATCGCAGATAATTCAGTGTTTGCTATTTGATACTTCATATTTATCTCTATGCCTCTGAATTTTTTCAGAATTTTTCTACAATTCCTTGTAATTAAAATTAATTAATTAATTAATTAATATTGTTATTTCTTGTGTGTTCTGAGAACAAGAGATGCTTAAACGTTGCTTCGTGATAAGAATTTGTAAAAAAGTTAAGTTTATTGCTATTAAGATTTAAAATTAATTAATTTTAATTATAAAGAAGGGTAGGAAAATTCTGAAAAAAATCACATAGACAGAGAAGAACGTTAAGTATTGAACGGCAAATGCTGAATTCTTTTTTAGTTTTTGAGATATAGTGAAAGATACTTTTAGCAGACTCACCCCGTATAGCTTTTTGTACTTATATGCGTGAAAATAATAACACGAGTCACAATTTTAATGAAATATAGAGTAGATGTAATTTCCAAATATTTTAGATAATTACCCTTCAAGTCTTCCCTTTATTAATAATCTAATGTGTCTTTTCATTCGATTATAGCTAGACCTGATGCTTGAATATTCGAAGAAAAAATTTAATAAGAGGTTTTGAAATTAATTGTTTCACTTAATTGAAGGGTTAAAATAAAACATTTGTTGCCCACGATTAGGGTGTAACTTAATTAAAAAAATATGGGTGCAAGTAACTAAAAATTTTCGTTGTTGTTTCATTCGTGGGCGCGCTTTCAAACCGAAAAGTCGAATTTCTAAAAAAATGCAAAAGTTTGATTGGAGGTCCATGATCAAAATGAACATTTTAGTGCTAAGATGTGTCGGTTTATGGCCTTCTGGAGAAGAAAGCTACAAACCGGGAGTTTATACAATTTACGCTTCAATAGTTTTGTCACTTTTCCTCCTGGGCCACATATTTTTTCAAGCTGTTAATGTTTACTTTATTCGCAACAATTTGAGTGCTGTGACCGGCACCATTTATATCCTTCTTATCGAGATTTTGTTGGTTTTTAAAGTCTACTATCTCGTCAAGAACATGACCGTGTTGAAACAGTTGTTGAAGATGTTGGAGACCGAAATGTTTCAACCGAGAAATTCAACGCAAATTAATGAAATTCAAGCCGATATGAAGTTTTGGCAAATGCTAACCCGTTTTTTGTGGGTTTCTGTCATGTGCTCGAATTTGTTTTGGGCGATTTATCCGCTTGTGGACAATGCAGGGAAGGAAAAACGGTTTCCATTTCTGGCTTGGTATCCGTACGATGCCAAAAAATCGCCGTATTATGAAATTACTTATGTGTACCAAACCATCAGTGTTAATTATATGTCAAGTATTCATGTTAGTGTTGATGCACTTGCTGGAGCTTTGAACGTCTACAATGGAAACCAATTTGATATTTTATGCGACAATTTAAGAAATCTTCACAGACTGACTAAAAATGGGACAATTGATGCTCGACGAAATTTTCGCTACTGTCTCAAGCATCATAAACATATTCTAGAGTAATTGATTAATGTAAAAATAGTATTATACTAATAGTCATTTTTCTAGTTTTGCGAAAAAATGTAACAATTACTTGAACTGGATTCTGTTTATGCAATTTTTTGTAAGCACAATTTCCATTGGCATAACAATGTTTCAACTAACTGTGGTATGTTTAAGTATTATTTTCTTTTAGATGAAATTTCTAAAATTGCTTTAGGTTCGGCCCTTCTCAAACGAGTTTTATTCGCTGTTTACTTACATTAGTGCAATAATAGGACAAATTTTTATGTATTGTTGGTACGGAAACGAAGTGGAAGTTAAGGTAATCCTCGTATTAAAATTATAAGTTGATGCTATTCTTTGACTACAGAGCAGCAAAATTTTCTATGCCACGTTTGAGTGCGATTGGATCGAGTTTTCTGAAGAAGTGAAAAAAGAGTTGATTTTTTTCGTGATGCGGACCCAAAAGCCTGTTAAATTGTCCGCACTTAATTTATTTTATCTGAATGTGAATTCATTTATGCGGGTAAGTATATAAAATGTGTTATTTTAGGATTTAATTGCTAATTTCAGATTCTTAAAACTTCCTGGTCTTATTTTGCTCTATTGCACCAAATTAGTAACAGAAACTAATAAATGTAAAACACCGATTTTAATAAATATTTTGACTAAAGCAGCTGTTCCATATTTTATTTATTCTGACCTCACGTAACCAATCTCTGTGATTTTTTAGTACGTGGCCAACAAATTCTAGTTGCGACAAAATTATGTTCATTTTTTATTGAGTAGTATTAAACCAATAGATATCGATACATCTATTTCTGCTGCAATTGTAATTAATTCAGCATAGTTAATTATTGATAACTGGAAACTCGTGACGTGTTTGCAAATGCATTTTTCAGATGATAAATGTTGAGAAATAAAAGACTTTGCCTGTTAAACCTTATTCTTCAAGAACATTATGTTTTATTCAATTTTAAAATAAAATAATTCGATGTGTTTAATTTTTGATTAAATTAAACCCACCAAAAAATTAAGTTAACGGCAACTAAATCGACCTTTTCTAGAGTTATTTGTTATCTTCTTCACTTGCTGATGTAAGCTATTTTTACATCATTATTATCAGTGTTACCAGATCAGCTAGTGTCTTCCTATTCCTAAACCTAATTTAAATTTTAACTATTCGTATAATATGAGTACAAATTGAAAAAAATTTTTTTTCTCCAAACGTCATAAAAGTGATGTTTTAATGACGAACTTCTGTCTGTAAAAGTTTCATTTAGATGATTAATCAGATAAAAATAACACTAGTTTACAACGTTTTTTAGTAATAGATGAAACCAATGTGTATCGGTAGAATAATTAACCCTAAGTCTGATAATGAAGTCGAAAAAAAATTAGAACGTCAAGTTTTTTAAATATTCATTATAAAGTATCAGCATTTGACAATTTTTGCAACATCAAAAATGTTACAGACTGCTTCTTCTTTTGTACTATCAGGGTCAGTTTATCTTAATGTAGACTAGTAGTAAACGAATAACCTATTTTTATCCCAAAAACCTTAATAACTCTTTACATAAGACTTTAAATCATGATGGAAACATTCACCATGTTCATCGTTTAAGCTTTTTGTTAGGGTAATTTAAACATAAATATAGAAAAAGTTGTTTGGGCTTAACTTACATTAACCTGATGATATTTTAAAGCAAATAAAATATTTAACAATTGCTAAAGACACCACAAAAAAGCAAATTGATTCAAAATTTTAAAAAAATTAAAAATGACACAGATTGTTTTTTTTTGCACTGATTAGTGTCAGTTTCTCTTATTGTAACCAGCAATAAGCTAACAAAAACCTTTGTATACCACTTTTCATAAGACTTTAAATCTTGATGAAAACATTTACCATTTGATCGCTGAAGTTTCCCAGGTTTTATAAGAATAATTTTACTACAAACAAAATAAAAGATGTTGGCGATTAATCTACATTCACTTGACTATATGTTACAGCAAATACAATGTTTAACAATTAGTTTATCACAGAAAAAACGAATGCCAAACTAGACACCATAAACAAATTTTTAAAACTTTTAGTGAATATATTAAAAAAACTAGACGTGATCTACAAATGTAACATAGCAGTGAGTAAGAAGAAAACAAAATCAGTATAAATTATCTCTTGGTAAAAGAAAAAAAAATTTTTTGTAAACTAGGGCAATTAGATGCTTAAGCAATAAAGTCCAGATGTTTTAATTTTTTTTGTTTGGTGGGTTGTAATGGTAATATCCGGACCAGGAATGAGGAATAAATTGTCTTAAATAATCTATTAATTATGTTATTTTTTTATATTATGTTATAATTTTATATATTTGAAATATAAATACAAATTTTCGGCTGTTAACCTAATATCAGTTTCAACAAATAAAGCTTCAGTTATACTCATGATAATAACAAGTGTTCAATAATGTGTGGCAATTGTCACAAAAAACGTATGTCTCCGAAACAGTGACACATGATAGCTGTAAGTGCTCCGCTTTTTAATCTCTTGCATACTTTTCGAGTTTCTGTGTCTTCCTCTAAATTAAAATCAACTTGCAAGTGTTTTCGGTGTGTTTTTTGCCCCACGTGCGTTTTTTTTTTGTTGGCGACTTTGTTTTCGCCCGGCTTGGGCCGCTCTTCTTTTCTGGACTTTTCACGTGAACTCCGCAATGGTTTTTGCCTTGGAACAAAAACAATTTATGGTGGAAGCCTATTTAAGAAATGGTACAAAAGTTGCTCTCAATGATTATCTGGAGCAATTCCCCGATGAAGTTGTGGACCGCAAAAATGTGTAACAAAATGTGTGCAATTCTGTAAGAAAAAGGGTTTCAAAGTGCACTGAAGTAGGAGGTGGACATGTTCAACATCATTTATAATAAAATTTATTCATTTACCTATCAGTGTTCGTTTATTTTGAGTTTTAAAACAGGCACGAAAATAGGTTAGGTGCAGGCCACATATGAAAAGGCGGCCAAAAATTCACACGTTCAACTGAGATAAGTTTGCAGAGTAAATTCTTGAACGTCTCCATACAATTATGATGATTTGCAATGTGATTTTTATCAAAAACTCCTAAATGCAAAAATAAGACAACATTTAGACAGTTGATAGCAAACCATATGAACTTATCACGCAACCTACGTTCATGCTAGAAAGAGAAAACCACAGCAAACCACGACCAGAACAATTATTGAACACTTGTTATAATATTTTACTATTCAAATAACATAATAGAAGAATATTAACATCCACATGAATATTAAACATAATTTTTCCTACTGCTGTCAAATGAGATGCGTTTAATAAAAAATAATTATTAAAAAACTTAAAATATTAAGAAAGTCCAAATTTCAAAAAATATAAAATTCCGTATTGATTAAAAAATTGTTTTAATATACTCATCTGCATAATTTCAATGTAAACTAGAACATATTATCTTGACGTACACTTCTTAAATTAATTTATGTATTTAGTTGTTTTTTTTACACAGATGTAAACTATTATGTGTTCAATTAAATTTGTGATTAAGGTGGCCTGTGATTAGAAATGAAGTTGACCACACTGAAAAATCTAAAGACAGAAGGGACATTAATGTTTAATATTTGACAAACATAATATCTCTTAAACAATTCTCTCAAATTTAGTTTTAAAATTAACAAAATTAACTTGAAAATGTAGGTACTTTTTACTAAAAGAAAAATTGCCAGTTAACTAATAGTCTTGCACAACCTCTAATAGAGGTTTAGCCTTACATGTATCAAAGAAAAAAATATTATTTTAACTTACCAGGTAATTTTTAATTGTCTTATTTCAAGTAAATACGAGTTTACTCGTATATGTGTAGTAATCAGTGTTCAGTGAATTTGGCTTATTATAAAAATAGTTGTTGAAATTTGCCTACAAACACACCGTATGGTTTAAGCACTAGACCAACACAATTAAAAGAAACTCTTAACCCTCATCGCATTGGACAAGATGCTAAAGGGGTGTGATCAAGAAATTTTATTTAAGATAATTACACTTTCGACGCTTTTCCACTTATTAATAATCTATGTTTACAGTTCATGAAAATTGTTCAGTATTAAGAGAAAAAATATAATAAGCGGTTTTGGTCCAATTAATAAATATTGAAATTAAGGGGTTAAAATAAAAACACGTAATAAATGTTTTATTTTTAAAAGGGTTAGTAGTTAATGGTGGTTAAAATTTAAAAAAAGACGCTAAGAATAAGTAGGTCTTTTAAATTAATAAAGCTATAATTAGTGAGATGAAATTTTGGTATTTAGTGCGATGCTTCTACCAAGTTATTTTATTTGGTGACATTGCCAAAAAAAGAACTTTAATTATTTAAAATAATAAATAACATCCACGTGTAAAAACATTGAGTTAATCAGACCTTGAACTAAATAACACAGCGCCGAAGTCAACACAAAAATTTGATTGGTTATTAGAAAAGTTATTATAAGTAAGTATAAATAAAAGGACGAATAACTTTGAGTCACCTTTTCATAGTAAGAATCATAAAATGGAGAAATATGATTGGATGCAAGCCATAAAGACAAACATTTTAATATTAAAAATCGTTGGTTTATGGCCACAAAGTGACGAAGGCTACAAATTTGATTTTTACACTTTACATGCGTCAGTTTGGTTATCAACTTTACTTGTGGCTTCCACATTTTTCCAAGGAATTAACATCATATTTATTCTGGACGATGTGAAAGCACTGACTGGAACCGCTTACGTTCTTCTAACCGAAATTCTAGCCGTCATTAAAACCTATTTCGTCGTGAAAAACATGAAAATGCTCAAACATCTCATGCAATCCTTAAATAACAACAAACTTTTTCAACCCCGGAATGTTGAACAAATAGAACTAGTGCAACCAAGCCTAAAATTTTGGAAATTAATCTACAATGTGTTGCATTCAATGGTTGGTGGAGCAACGTTGTTTTGGATACTTTTCCCCATCACTGATAAAAAGGAGAAGAGATTACCATTTCTTGGATGGTACATTGTTGATACCAAAGTATCACCATATTATGAAATTGTGTACGGATTCCAATTCTGCAGTTGTTCTTACATGAGCGCTCTTATTATTAATATTGACACCCTAATTGCGGCTTTAAACGTTTACGTTGGAAATCAAATTGATATTTTATGCAACAATTTGCGAAATTTGAAAGCTGGTTGTTCGGTACAACGCGAACTCAAAACGTGCATAAAACACCACCAAGAAATTTTGAAGTAAGTAGATATTTTTTTAATTTTTGTTTGATTTTTTTGTTTCAAAGTTTTGTCCACTATGCCAACAAGTTTTACAGATGGATTATCTTTCTCCAGTTTTTCGTGAGTGCCATTTCTATTGGTATAACAATGTTTCAATTGACTATTGTAAGTTAGTTGACAAAAATTATCCCGATTGATTACTGGGAGTTTATTTCAGGTTGTACCCCTTTCAAGCGAATTTTATTCATTCCTGTTTTATGCAAATTCAATCATATCGCAGATATTTATGTACTGTTGGTTCGGAAACGAAGTGCAAATTAAAGTAAGTCTGCTTCAAAATGTGTTCTCACTTTAGTAATAATTTTTCCAGAGCGATAAAATTCCTCAAGCAATATTTGAGTCAGGCTGGACCGATTTTCCACTAACGACGAAAAAAGATTTGGTGTTTCTTCTGATGAAAACTCGGGAACCTATTAAAGTATCTGCGTTTAATTTATTTTCACTCTCACTCGACACATTTATGAAGGTAAAATGCATTCTCCCATTAAACAACACTTAAAATTTGTTTCAGATTTTAAGAACGAGTTGGTCCTATTTTGCCTTGTTGAACCAAGTAACGTAAAATAAAACACATGTTGTTGAGGCTTTTAATAGAAAAGTGGATAATTAGATAAAACCACCGTAAGCACAGGATTACAAATAAAACACTTAATCAAACGTAAAATATACAAAGCTAATAACTTGTGCAATTTTTTTTGAATACTGGCACGTATTATTCAATTATGGATTTAATTATTTCTTTCAGTTTTAATTACCTCGAGCCTAGCCAATAATTATTTTTGCGTGAGCCTCGTTTGCACGATTAATAATAAATTGAAGTGTAAATTAGAAATAGTCTTCTATGTTGTAATCAAGCCAGTATCGATTCATATTACAATTTTTTGACTATATCTATACAGTGTCCGTTTTTCGAGCTCCACCATGGGGATCTCAGTTATTATAAGAGATATGAGGTCGGTTAAATTAGGGCAAAATTGCGCATTTTTATACTGAACAATTACCTGAAAAAAAATTTGATGTCATTTTTAGTTTTTGAATTATTAAGAAAAATCAAAAATTTGTAATTTTCGTTTTTATTTTTTTTAGCGAAAACTAAGAAAATTAGACGTTTTAAAGTAAGACATTCTTCAGGCACTTTTTTACAAAAAATCTAAATCTGTCATTGCCTTTTCCAAGGCGATCTTGATGTCATAGGTACAACACTCAACTTTGGTTTTTCTTATGGACGCCATATTTAATACTTGTATTTTTGAAAAGTCTTTTTGTTCCTGATTACAACGATGTATCACATATGATCGAATCTTACATACTAAGTAAAATTAAGAAAAAAGCGTTTTTGCAAAGAGTGCTTTGGAAAAAATGTTGTTTAACAAACTAACTTTTGACAGTTCTATCAAATATGCGAGCAAAATTTTTATAACTACGTCTTGTTTTGTTTTACAAAAAACAAACATCTAGCTTATCATGTCGTTTAGTTTTTAAATAAGTAAGCTTCGCGGAAATGTGGACCTTCCAGATGCAAATTCAATTAAACTTCCAAAATCTAGTTTGTTTAAAAACAAAATTGTTGACGTTTTTTCCAAAGCACTCTTCGCAAAAATGCTTTTTTTTTTCATTTTGATCAGTATGTAAGATTCGATCATAACTCATAAGATGTGATACATCGTTGTAATCAGAAATAAAAACACTTTTCAATAATACAAAAATCGAATATGGCGTCCATAAGAAAAACCAAAGTTGAGTGTTGTAACTCTGACATCAAGAACGCCTTGGAAAATACGATGACAGATTTAGATTCTTTGCAAACAAGTGCCTGAAAAACATCCCAGTTAAAAACGTCTAGTTCTTTAGCTTTTCGCTTGAAAAAATAAAAACGAAAATTACAAATTTCCGTTTTTTTCCAATTATTCAAAAACTAAAAATGACACATCAAATTTTCTTTCAGATAATTGTTCAGCATAAAAATGCGCAGCTTTGCCCTAATTTAACCGATGTCGTATCTCTTATAATAACTAAGATCCCCATGGTGGAGCTCGAAAAACGGACACCCCGTATACAGCCCTCGTCAAGTTTTAGACTCAGGCACTTTTCACCTCTTAAAAGAGAGAAAAAAAATATGAAATAAATATAGTCCACTGCACTGATATCCAATCTCGCTAGGGGAAAAAAAGTTTTTTTCTATTAATTTATTTGTCCAATAAAAAAGAAAAAACCATTTGACCAAAAAATCACATTGGCTGTTTTTAACATCAATGGATCGAAAATGCGAAAAATTTGACTTGAAAAAAATCGTTAGAATTTGATTAAAAGCCATTTTGATACTAAACAGATAAAATAAATGGGAATCCGGGCCTGAAAAATTCTTACCAGCTGCATCAACCTTCAGCCCCAACAATGATCGCGTGCCAGTTTTACGACAAATGCAATACATTTTTGAAAACCACCACCCTAATTGAGAACCTTTTGTGGAAGTGATTTACGATCTACCAAAATTCATGGAAAAAAAGCTGCTCCAATATCAAAACGCAAATTAAAAATCAACGACACATTTTCTCGAAAATTTAATTAGGCACTTTGATGCACTACCTCAAAATACACCTATGGACAAAAAATCGTTGATATTAGATTATAGTTAACTAAGCAAAAGTGAAAAAACACACCATACAAGCAAACATTTTAAAAATTGGTTAAAACGTTCTTCTATACAATAAAATCACATACGATTTTTTTTAGAATTTTAGATAAATTACAAAGAGATGTAAAGTGCCTGAGTGTAAAACTTGACTCACCCGGTACTCAGTGTCATAAAAATTGCAACACCAAGAAGGAATAGAAATTTTTTGACAAAACTTGGCACAAATGTTAGATTGTTAGTAGGGGTAAGAGAGTTTGTAACACTTAAGCTCTTTTACCAGCAAGTGTTGTTCTTCTAATTTTTTGCTTTTCTGACAATTTTTTGATATAAAACTAAAATATGCCTAGAGTTCGTCAAAAAAATTACCAACCATTAAACAAATTTTAAAGGACAATTTTTGGGCTACGAATAGGGGTTTTTCATTTAGAGAAGTAATATTGATATTTGTTTGAATAGTAATCCAAGTAATAATTGATTAGAGAAGGCTTAGGACAACGCAGAAGAGGAAACAGACTTAAAAAAAACAAATGAACTCCAAAATGGTTATCTTCGGTTTATGGCGATAATTCAAGTACAAAAAAATTCTAACTAATGGTTGAGTGCAAAAGTCGTCGTATGTACATCCATTCTGACTGTTTACTATCGAATTAGGTCATTTAAACTGTTTTTGTTGGATTTCCTAGGTATTGGATTTCCTCCCATACTAAGTAAATTCAACAGGAAACAGTCCAAATGACCAATTTCGATGGTAAACTGCCCGAAGTGATAAAAGACGACCTTTGAACACACCCATTGAGCAGAAATTTGTTTTGTAATTAAATTATTGCCATAATCCGAAACGGACCATTTTGGACTTAATTGTTTTTTTTTTAAGTATGTTTTCTCTTCTGCGCTGTCTCGGGCCAATCCATGACTGATAACATCGCAAAATGGTACTTCGATTTCTACAACTACAACTGCAAAAGAGAGTCAGAAAAGCAAAAAATTGGCAGAACAACACGGGCTGGTAAAAGAACTTAAATGTTAAACTCTCTTACCACTTGATTAAAATCGGTCAAATTTTAATCATTTATTAGTTGCTAATAGTCTAACATTTGTGTCAAGTTTCGTAAAAAAAATTCCAATTCCTTTTTGGTGTTGCAATTTTTATGATACTGAGTAGCAATTAGGTATAATGTTTAAGATAACGAGGATAAGCATAATCGTTAAATGACTTTTTATTTTATTCATGAGTTTGTTTTCATTTGTTCTTTTTTGCTGTTATGTATTTTATTTTGAAGTAATGAAATAAAATTCCTTACACCACAATAATTGAATCTGACTGAACTCAAGAGCTATTGGAGATTAAAAAGAGCATCATGAGAATACTGAAAGCATTAAAAATCATCATTTGCTCACTTAGTTCAGTGTGCTTTCATTATAATTATCTAGTTGATCTAATTTGAAATGTAATTTGTAAATTCTGCAATAGATATACAAAGAAGTAAAGAATTAATCTAAAATATACTTCTCCGCAAAATAAAAAGATATTAACTAAAACTAATTAGTTAATTAAAAAATAATTAGTACATTATCAAGTTCCAACAAATGTGATTATTAAATTAATTATTACTAATTAAATTATTCAAAATTCCTCTTAGTTTTTGAGTTCGGAAAAAATTTTAATGTACCCACATTAAATGAAAATGACTTATCTAGTACAACCATTTTCTTCTTGCTAATAAAGACAACTTTTCGGTCAAGTTCAGAAAATCTTTGTAATAATCGGCTCAAAATGCAATTTTATTAATTATTAATAATAACATGTATATTTAAAATGCGTCTTATAAAAAAGTATCATAATATACTATTGTGTTAAGCTAAATCCCAGCGACGAATTTTGAGCCAAGAAAACCCAAAACTCCAAAAAATGCAAATGCGTTGTTGCAAAATTCTACTATGAACTGAAATGGGATATTGAATTACATAGAAATTGTAGCAGCCAGTTGTCATGTAAAAACATTGCCTAATCTAGAAAACTAAAAGAACTATTTAAAAAAAATATTTTTCAAAAATTTTCTTATAATCTTATCGGACTTGATAATGTAATAATTTATTTCACATAGTAATATCCCAAAGAATCTTCCAAAAATTGCTCTCTAATCCCAAAAACTCTAAAATTCTTGAACCACCAAAGTTACCAGAAAATTAAGTCCCAATCCACAAAGGTAAGAAAAAAAATTTGTATATCTTTGAAAGAACTACAGTTTCTACTCATTTACGTTCAATATCTTTATTTATGTGCGAAACTAAACAAACACTTTTATGGCAGTGACGCTATTTTATATTACAAGTGTACAATTATTTTAATTGAAAGTAATTATTTTAGTGCGGTGTTCTTGAACTAAAATACTAAAGAGACCAAGAGAGAATTTATTACCCTGACAATGTGTTAAAACTTTTCGAGTCAATTAATGCCAAATATTTCTGGCAAAAGATGTAAAGACAATTTTTCCTAAATTATATCTGTAGTTAAAAATATTCCAAACAGTTCCAAAAAATGTCACGCTTAAAAGTAAAAGCATCTGGATAGACACGTAGGTATTGTTCAATATTTGTATTTATGTGTGAAAAATTACCACTTTTAATTGTGGTCTGTTTTATTTCACAATGTGCTATTATTCTAATTGAGAGTAATTATTTCATTTTAATTATTGACGGTGTTCTTGAACTAAAAGACTGAAAATCGAATAGGTCTTACCAACATTACAATTGTTACCACTTATCAGATATCAATTGTCCAAAAACCTTCCACCAAAAACTCTGTAACTGTTCAGCACAAAATGGAGAATTTAATTTCGGTTTAAACTTTTTTTTCAAATTCGTTATAGGTACATTAGCGCATGTGCAAATTACGTATTTTGTTCCGATTGGTTGTTTTTAGTTGCAATCTATACTACATAAAAGAAGCAGCTCTTTAAACAAACATTAATTGGTTTAAACGATGGACAAGTACGACTGGGCATTGTCCATTAAAAAAAATATTCGGGTGTTAAGATTTTACGGTTTTTGGCTTGAAGATAACGAAAAATACGGCTTTAATCGCTTTACTCTCGCGACTCTTTTCACCACAGCAATTTTCGGAATTATTTTACCGTTATGTCAACTGATAGAGCTCATCTTAAACATCAACAGTTTAAGTGCAGTGACAGAAATTGCGTTTGTGTTGTTTTCTGAATCACTAGTCGTCATGAAAGCATTTTACCTCTGCCTGAACATACAAGAATTCCACCAGTTATTGGTAATTCTAAACAGCGACATGTTTCAGCCTCGTAATCCGAAACAAATATCCATGATTCAGCCAAGTTTAAAGTTTTGGAAATTAATGTATAAAATGCTTTGGCAGTCAATAAATGTCGCTATAGTTTTTTGGGTACTAGTACCTTTTCTTGACGGTTCTGTGAAACTTGGTGCCTTACCACTTCGGGCATGGTATGCATATGATGAAAAAAAATTCCCCTACTACGAACTTACGTACATTCATCAGACTCTAAGTATCATTTATGTTACTTCTGTTGATGCAAATCTGGATACACTGATTGCTGCCATGTGCATGTTTACTGGAGCACAATTTGATATTTTGTGTGATAACTTGAGAAAACTTGGACCTGATGAACTGGAGAAAAATATAATTGCCAGTGTGCAACACCACCGGTGGATTATAAGGTGAGAATGCAATTTTTTTTGCAACTATTCTTTTTTTTAGTTTTGCAAGAAAAGTTAATGCTGCATTTAACTGGAGCATTTTCATCCAGTATTTTGCTAGTGGGATCTCAGTCGGTTTTGCTCTATTTCTGATGATGATGGTATGTACGAAAACTTTTGTAGTAAGTTTTTATAACCATCCAAAATTTTATTAGTTTGATCCTGCATCTAAGGAATTTTATTCGTATTTATTTTATGCCGTTTCCGCCACTACTGAAATATTTATTTATTGCTGGTTTGGGAATGAAGTGCTAGTCAAGGTATTAAAAATCAAATCTATTCATCACACTAAAATTTGTTTAGAGCATTAACGTCCCTGTTGCTGGGTTTAGTATAAATTGGGTGGACGCCACAGAAAAGGCAAAGAAAGACCTTATTTTTTTCATACAGGCATCTCAACGACCTGTGCGAATATCGGCCTTAAATCTTATGGATTTAACTACGGAAAATTTCTTGAAGGTAGGGTTCAACCAGCTTTTAAATTACGACGAAATTTTTATGTTTCAGATTATGAAAAGTGCTTGGTCATATTTTGCACTTGTAAGTCAACTTAGCAAACAGTAACATATTTGAAAGCTGATTGCAAAGCACCATCATTTTGTTTAAACAACACAAAAGTGCACAAACAATAAAAAATTACTTCTGTTCTATTACGAGTAGGTAAAATGTTTACATAAATGCTATTATTAAAGTTATTATTGAAATTGCAGTCTTTGTTCCCTTATTCACAGATCCCTTCATTTCACCTCGTATCACAAGTGATAAGTTTTTTAATTTATTAGTATTTATTTTTTCAAAAATATGGTCCATTTGTTTCTGAGAAAATATCCAAGAATGGAAACTGTCGATAATTACTTTAATTCTTTTATTAACAAAACTGATTTACACCAAAATTGTAATTTAATTAATAGCTTGAAATCGTACTTTTTTGTGAAAACTGTGAAAATTGTTTATGAAATCAAAACCCTACTTATTTCTTGCAGTAAATTAAAATGTAGGTAAAATATTGACGTTTTATTGAAAGGAGGATGTAACTCGGTAAAACGGTTTGCAATTACAATTTTAAATATTAACGATGTATTTGAACCAATCAACAGAAAACTATTATAACGAGAAAACACGTACAGTACAATAATCGAAAAGTAGTAATTATTTTCGCGTGATGATACATAGTTCTTTAATATTACACAAGAAAATGTAAACTGAAACACAGGTTCGGCTCTAGCCTCCCTTAAAATATTATTACATATACTTTGAAAGAGTGCAAACTGCCGTATTATTAATTAAAACCATCTCATATTACAGAATAAAATTAGATGCTTTTATCATTTAATTTTTCTTAAATCCTAAACAAACAGTACAATGTCCAAGTTATCTTATTTCAATACAAAATTGTCAACAATTTTTGCAAAAAACACTTTTTGTCTTTTTATACTTTTGAATTTATGAAAGATTAGCCACAAATTTGAATTTAGAAAAAAAAACCTTTTTCAAAAGATGAGGGTTTTACTAGTTTAAATTAAATTATTTATTTATTTATTATTATTATTACAAAAGTAGCGAGAGCACAAAATTTGCTGCTCGTATTTATTTACAATTTTTAAATATTTTTGGATTTGCACCTTCATAGTCAAAATTCGATAACTTCATCATTTTTAACTATTTTGAAATCGTTCTTGGGCATTTGAAATATAAAGTTTAGTTCTCCAATTTCTAAAAAAAACAATAGCCCAAATTTTGCAGGTCAATTTTTATTTGGATAAATGGAGCAGAATTTAATTATAATAATAATAATAATAATAATAACAATAATCTTTATTCTTGTTAACAACCATATAGGTCTTACAAACGTCAATATAAAAACAATAAAGTTAAAACAATAAGTAATAAAAACAAAGTTAATGAAATTGGACATTACAAGATATTACATGTTTTTACAATTATTAATAAAATCATCAAAGTTGTAAAAGGCTTTGCGGACTAAATAAGATAAATAAATAACACCAAGAGATTCACTATTCATTGATTTTGAAAATCTGTTTTTTTTAAGCAAAGGTTGGCATTATTTCGCGTATTGTGGGAGTGAATATCTTTGTGTGTTTCAAGATTGTTAATATTTTGTTTTATAACTAGTAAGCTCTGAAGTATGTAGTGTGAAGGCAGTGTTAGTATTTTAAAGCAAATAAAAGTTTGACGACAGTCTCCTCGAAATTTTAAATTTCCCAGAATTCAAACGGCTTTCCGCTGTATTTTAAAAATTCTTTTTGCTATACTAACGTGACCCCACAATATCAGCCCGTAGCATAAGTGAGTTTCAATTAAAGAAAAATAGGCATTTCTTAAGGTGGATGTTGATACTTCGTTTGTTAAATTTCTTAACAGAAACAAGTTTTTACATTAGGAAGTCACCGTGTTGTTGCCAATTAAGTTGATAATCAAGATATATACCTAAAAATTTTGTATGTGGAGTGTAGTCAATGGGGATTATAGTACTATTTTTTAATGTACGGACTGTTTATAAAAGAGTGTAGGATCTCGGGTGGTTCTGGAATTTGAATTTGCTGCATTTAATCGTTTTATTTCTATGAATTTTCTGAAAAGTACCAATGTCTACCCAGGCAACTAGCAAGACTAATTGTTTCATATACTAACATTGTTCTTTTTTTCTTGAAAGAAACGGCAAACTTTTAATACCTACTACGATCCTACATTCATTTCTAGACAGATTGTACATATCATAATGATAGATTTATTAGAATTTAGACTGAGTTGATTTGCTGAAAATGCTTTTGACTGTGTATCATTTCTATTCAGCAAAGTTTTTGAAAAAGACTTATTTTTATTAATAAGGTTGTATCATCCGCAAACTGTATACATTTATTTTCTAAAAAAGGTGATAAGTCATTAATTCGGGCCGATCTGTGTTATTTCTTTTTTCAAAAACATTTAAAAAAATTACTAAATCACAGAACAAAACATTCAAATGTGGACAAGCGACTGAAGATTAGGTACATACCTGCAGACAATCGCTTGATTTTGAATAATAATTTAAAATAATTAAGCTACTTATCAAAACAATAGTTGGTATAATTTTATTTATTGTAAAGAACCTGTATGAAGCTATTAAGGGTTTCACAATAAAAGTTCTTTATTGAAACTTTAAATTTTTGTAGTTGGAGGTTCACTTCTATAATACAGTACATATCATCTTTCAAAAAGTACAAAAAAGTGGGCCACCCTTTTCTAATTAATTGTTTATGTATTCTGTAATTATATTTTTGTAATGCTATGACTTATGACTATTTAAAAAGTGATTAAACCCATACACATTACAGACTGAAAATCTTACCTGTTACTTGTATTTATTGACAGACAATTCCATTGTGTTCGTACTGGAAAAGCGACCACATATGTAATTAAATCTAATTAACTTTGCATATTTCAACCGGCGCAGAAGTGCATAGATAGCTTCTGACTAGACACTACAATACATCAACACCTACAAAAATTATCAGTCACTGTTAATTTCAATTCTCTAGCAAACCTTCTTCATGAATTCTCTTACAACAGGACCACGTAGTCGAAACTTGCGTTTTGATGACATGAAGGTGTAAATTTTTTATTAGTAAGTATAATTGTGACAGTTAAATATTCAATTTTTGGTTATTAATAATCTATGCCCACTTCAGCATCTCCAAATAATAAGAGGTTTCGTGTAATTTAGAAATGTTATAATTAAAGGGTTTTTTTAAGAAAAGAAGATTTTCCTTATGGTAACGTTCTCACACTGAAACAAAATTTTAATATGGGGATTGAATCATTAATAAAAAATATTATAATGAACGACTGGACAAAACAACAACACGTTTTTCCAAATTTTCAAGTTAGTATAAAAATTCAGGTCCCTCAAGAAGCACTTAGTCAAATTTTAAAATTTAATATCTTCAACAATATAAATAATTCAGTGTGTATTTAATAATTAGGCTTTCTGTAAACTGGTAGGCGGAGATAAAATCCTTGATTGTGATTGGTAGCGGTCATTAATAAAACCCAAAGCAATTCTAAAACTTAGTTATTTCCGTTTTTTCTTAGGTAAGAACCAATTATTTCATTCCCGCTTAATAATCCAAAATTTTAGAAAGATGAAAGAGTTTAGCTGGAAAGAGACGCTCAGCCAGAACATCAACTACTTGAAAGTTTGTGGATTATGGCCCCCAGGTGACGAAGCCTACAAATTTAATTTATATGGCATTTATGCGGGCTTGTGTGTTTTGGGTTTTTTATGTGTCCACACTGGAACCCAAACATTTAACGTCTATTTCATCCTCGACGATTTGGAAGCTTTCACTTCCTCAATTTTCGTGACTAATTCGTGCGTTGCTTGCGTTTTCAAAACTTATTACTTGTTGAAAAATATGAAGCTTCTCAAAGTATTGTTCATCAACATCAATAAGGAAATTTTCCAACCACGGAACAACGAGCAGCAACTTTTGATTCAACCGAGTATTTTATTCTGGAAGCGGTTTTATTTGCTATTTAGGGTTTTGTGCTACAATACGTGTTTCTTTTGGTGCACTTATCCCATTTTGGACAAGAGGATCAAACAGCACAAGTTGCCTTTTTTGGCCTGGTATCCTTTCGACAGTTCGGTTTCACCATTATACGAAATCAGCTACATTTATCAAGCTGTGGCCATTTGGTACATTGTCATTATCAGTTTAAATGTTGATGTACTGATAGGTGCCTTAAATATGTTTGTTGGAGCACAGTGTGATCTACTATGCGATAATTTGAGAAATTTAGGTAAAGGTGATATCAACCAACTGAATCCAAATTTAATCAACTGTATCAAGCATCACAGAGCTATTTTAAGGTACAATCCTGAAAAAGGCAACATTTTTTTTAACGTTAGTTTCAGTTTTGTTTCAAAATCGAATGTTTTTTTCAACTGGATTGTGTTGCTACAATTTTTCAGTAGCGCCGTATCAGTCGGATTCACAATGTTTGAGTTAACTCTTGTAAGTTTTCCAAAATGTAATTCACATGAAAGAAATAATAATAATTTTCAGGTTCCGCCGTTCAGTGGTCAGTTTTATTCATTTATTTGCTACGGAAGTGCTATAACAACAGAAATGTTCATTTATTGTTGGTTCGGAAACGAAATCGAAATTAAGGTAATACCTTAATTTTAATATCAAATGTTTAATTTTGTAGTGAAACGAGTTTTTTTTAATGAAAAAAATGTTGGTTTGATTTTTTTAATTTTTCAGAGTGGTAAAATTCCATACGCAGCTTTTGAGTGTGATTGGGTTGGCGCTCCGTTGGGAGTGCAAAAAAATCTAATAATCTTTACAATACGAACACAGAGACCCATGCAAGTATCAGCACTTAATTTGTTTTATTTATCTTTGGATACCTTTAAAACGGTAATTATTTTAAATTATATCGTTTATCTTATTACACTTTTTATTACAGATTTTACGTACGTCCTGGTCCTATTTTACCGTGTTAAACCAAGTTCATTCTTAAAATGTTACCTACGAATTTGTCTACTAAAATTACTAGTCTAGTTTTTTAAACGGAAAATTAAATTTAACGCCGGTTTGCTTAATTGCAATCAAACTTTAATTCGCTTTCTGTAAAGCAAAATACGACAGGTAGGTATTAGAATTTTCTTTTTAAATTTTAATTTAAACCGATTTGCAAGTGCTATCATTATTGGCACTTCCGTTTAAAAAACAGATTAAGTTAAATGTTTGCACAACCACTGACTGGTGATAAACGTATTTGTACTTTTTTCTTCACACCTTGTTTTCTGATTTTTACATACACCTGTTACTGTAATTATATGATGTGATTAAAATAGCTACATAAATAAAAAGTTCTACACGATGTGCATTACAATTTTTGTCTTTGTATTTAATATAACATGAGATCGAAAATAAACTCAATTAGAGCAAGCTGTGTCTGCAGAATTTTAGCCATATTTTAGCCGTTCATTTACACTTTAGCCACATTTTAGCCGTTTATTTACGGCCGCACCTTTGAAGTTATGTTGTCTTATGTTGGTTTTACACAGTATATGACGTGGCTAAAGTTACACTTCACTTTCAAGGCTTGCTCTAATTGAGTATATTTTCGATCTCATGTTATTATTGTAAATAAAGTGTAACAAAATGAATAAACAGAATCCCATTCCTACATCCAGTTGATCAGTCAAAATTTAAATCAAATTACTTTACAAATCTTTCAAACCATCCTGAAATGAGATGTTTTTTGTCCATACAAAAAACAGCCTTATAAATTATTACGAAAGATATTGTGACTGGCATCCGTTGCAAAGTGAAAATCTTTTTTAATCACCTTGTGTACTTCAAACACAAATACGTAACTAAAACTAGTTCAAATTTTAAGAAACCTGAATCAGTGCAAAATAAAAATAGGGAAGGTGTAAGGATGATTGATAAAATGCTTTCGTATGGTGTTACCTCAAATCTGTAGTCTTTAAAACATCACCAGAAAACTTGAAATAATTCTCAATGAGTAAAGAAGACAAAATATAGGGAAGAACTTGAAAACCGTTTTGTTGAACACCTCCTGCCTACTGTAGATCGATTTTTCCGCCAGACTCAAAATTCGTTTCATAGGAAAAAGTAAATCCAATTTTGGAAAAATTATCAAAAAGTCACGTTTAGTGTAATCTACTCGTGTTGAAAGTTGAATTTCAAATACACCGTTAGATAATAATCGTGATTCTGTTGATGTTGAAATGTTAGAGACGGACAAAATACTTCTTTCTAATTGTAAAAAAATCCTAGTGAAAATAAACGACAAGAACCAAAACTTAATATTTACAAATACTTACATTTACTAGAACGACACATTTTTTATATAATTAAAACGTTGTTGCTGAAAGTGCGGAATGGAATAAAACAATAAATTTGTTGGCAACGTTTCGAAACTTTAATTGTTTCTTCTTCAGGCCTCAAGTTCTAATTAGGGAAAACTACAAATATCCAAAAAATGTATGGTTTTATTTACTGTTCTTATTAATTATTCTCAAAGACAGTAAACTGTAGTTCATTATACAAGATGATTCAAAAGTCTTTGTACTGATAAAAGACATCCAACTGTTGTTGCATCCTTTTTTCACGAAATATGGCTCACTTCAAAGGTGCACAATTATTGAGCACCAAAAGGATATGGTACAAATAAGCAACTCAAATTGGAGAAAATATTACAGAAATTTTTAAACAAAAAAAAACAAAGTAAACTCAATAATTTCGTCCTGAAACCTATTTCACCATTTTTAACAAACATAAAATACTTAATTAAAGTACAGAATAAACATGTGTAAAATCTTCATTCCTTGGCGGCCAAATGTAAATATTAGATATTTTACTTTTTAAAAGCTTGTTTTATTGGAATTTTGAATTATCATTTTTTTACAATCGGCAAAACAGCCGATTGGAAAACCACATTAGCACACATCAAATTAAAAATTTGGTTATCGATCAAGGTGCCTAAATAAAATTAAAACTAAAAAGTGTAGTATATTGCCTAACTTTGACTTACCAAAAGTATTTTTAAGTTCTTTCAGTTCGTATCACCTGAACTATCTAAATCTTTTCTTTCTTTTAACATATTACACCTCTCAAATTCTGTAACCTTCAAGACACTAAAATGTAATAGGACCACGTAAGAAAAACTTGCAATCTAATAGGAGTACAAGTTATTAATAATCTATGACTATTTTACCATCTCGAAAATAATAACCGGGTTCGTTTAATTAATAAAATTTTAATTAAAGGGTTACTAGAAAAACATTTTCCAAGATTGTGTAATGTTTCCCTTATGGCACGTTTCTCACGTCCAAAACAAAATTTAATAACAAGGTGGGGTCATAAATAAAGTATAAAATAATGAACGTCTTGTAAATACAACCCGATTTTTTAACATTTTTAAGAGAAAAACACGCCTTTCTATAAAACTTGAACATGTCGTAAAGAAGCGTCATTTGACTTCGTTGTTCCGTGGCAGTCGTATTTTAAAAATATTTCAACAAAATGTCAAAATTTAGCTGGAAAGCTGCAATCGAGACTAATATCACAACTCTAAAAATCCTCGGTCTCTGGCCCAAAGGAGACGAAACGTACAAACTAAACTTTTACACACTTTACGCCGGCTTTGGAGTCATTGGTTTACTTTGCGCCCACAGTTTCGTGCAAATATTCAACATCTATTTCATCGTTGACGACTTGGAAGCTTTCACTTCTTCCATTTTCGTTACTTTATCCTGCGTGGGTACCGTCGCTAAAACTTACTACCTCCTCCAGAACATGCAATTACTCAAGGAACTGTTCATCAGCATCAACAAGGATATTTTCCAACCTAAAAACGACAAACAGATACTGTTAGTTGAACCGAGTATCAAATTTTGGCAACGATTTTATCTGATATTTAGAGTGTTGTGTTACTGTACCACCTTCTTTTGGTCGAGTTATCCCATTTTGGACAAATGGACCAAAGATCATCGCTTACCGTTCCTGGCATGGTATCCCTATGACAGTACCAAATCACCATTTTATGAGTTTACATACATCCACCAAGTTGTTTCAATTTGGTACCTCGTTTCAGCCAGTCTGAACATTGATATGTTGATAGCAGCCTTGAATATGTTTGTTGGGGCACAATGCGACCTTTTGTGTGATAATTTACGAAACATTGGCAAAAATCGCGAAGAGATTGGGCAAAATCTGGTCAAATGTATCGAACACCATAGAGAAATTTTAAGGTAAATAAATACTACAATGATTTTTTACATTTGTGTTCATTTTAAATTTTAGATTTGCTGTACAGTCCAATGTATTTTTCAACTTAATTGTGCTCTTGCAATTTTTCACGAGTGCCGTATCTATTGGCTTTACAATGTTTTTGTTGACTATAGTAAGTATCCAAAGTATTAAACAAAACTGCAAATTTTATTGTTGTACAAAGGTCGCTCCCTTCAGCAGTCAGTTCTACTCGTTTATTTGTTACGGAAGTTCGATAATTACAGAAATGTTCATTTATTGTTGGTTCGGTAACGAAGTCGAGATTAAGGTAATTTTTTTTTTATTTTTGCCAAATGATACATTTTTGTTATTAGAGCAATGCTATACCTTACGCTCCTTTTGAATCGGAATGGATTGGTGTTCCCGTTGAAGTACAAAAAAATCTTATTCTTTTTACAATAAGAGCTCAGAGACCGATAAAAATGTCGGCTCTCAATCTATTTTACCTCTCACTGGATACTTTTAAAGCAGTAATAATCATGAAAAGTAAATATCAAACAATTATTTCTCTGATGTTTTAGATTCTGAAAACTTCTTGGTCGTATTTCACACTTTTAAATCAGGCTAACTCTAATTAAATACTAAAACTACACCATAACTGCACATTAGTGATTTTCATCAACTTTATTTAAGATAAAGTATACTCATACTCATAATTAGTTAAACAAACAATAAAAATTCAAATAAACGTAATTTTGGGACTAGCAACAATTTTTGTAAGTATTTCTTACTTAAAACATCGTTTAAGCATCGCCTCTTTTAGAACGGCACCAGAAATCATAAAATTTCGATTAATTATAATATTTTGATATTTTTAATTTTAGTTGTAGAAAAAAAAGTTTTTAATAGAAAACGTTGATTTCTCTGAAAGTGTTAATTTCTGAGATTGGTATAGTAAAAAATACTTTTAGCAGACTCACTTTATATTTTACACAATTTGTAGATCTAGGGGCACTGTCTGCATTATTATAGATTGTATAGATAAGTAATTATAAATTTTTGTGTTATCTAATAATAGTAATAACAATAATGTATGTACAGTCGTTTTTTTTTTAAATCAATTGTCAAATTGTTTTAACGTTGGCAACTCCATTTAAAATTAGTGGTCCAGGCTTCGTTCCTATGGAAATGTGGCAGGGTTCCAACATAATTTCAAAATTTTTGACACTGACAGTTGATTTAAAAAAAAAATGAGGTATACGTGTTTAGAATAATAAAGAGAATCATTACACAATACTTCAACAACAAAGCGGTATTTTCAAAAGCAACAGTTGGATTTTATTGTGTGTATTCACTGTATTCCCTGAAAAAAATTAACTAACAATTTTAGTTCTGTTAAAAAGGTGAAAAAAACAATGTATGTACTGTGGTTTCTATTAAATTTCCGAATAAAGTGGATTGCAATTCTAAACTAAGTTGGTAAAACTGTAAAATGCAGAGACAAAGAGCAAAAAGTAACCAAACATTGTTTTTTTTTGCTTGCACTATTTAATTTCTGAAAAAACAAATTAGCGAATTGAACGGTGGGAGGGTTTTTACCATTTAATTTGATTAATTAAAATAAAAAATAATATTATTAATTCAATGATAATTGCATGTGCGCAAGATAAAACAATTTTTACTTGTCTCCTATCCCGGCGCATCCACCAAATGTGTAATTAATTGAAATTAAATTTCTATTTCTCATTAAAGTATTTCAAAGAATAGTTTTATAAATTTTTATTACGACTATAATGTACATTCTGGGGTTTTAAAACAATTATTTTATATAATTCATAACAATTATCGCAAGTCAAGGCCTTAAGAAAACGTAAGAGAATAATTGCTTTACAACGAGAAGCACTAATTATCCTTCTATATTATTTAAAATAAAACTAAACCAAAACAAACAAGTTTCTTATAAAATCTATGTCATTTGGTCGCACGGAAGTTTGCCGATGAAATATAAAGAGGTGCATATACTCTCATATATTACTTTATTAAAGAAATCTGAAATAAAATTCTCTTAAACACAAAAATTTAAATATTACATGTTCAGTCTTTTTTTCGTGTAACAATTTTTTAGCAAAAATGGGTAGTTTCGACTGGAAGAAGACAATCAAAATGAATATTATAACCCTACGAGCTGTTGGCTTGTGGCCCAAAGGAGACGAGTCCTTTAAATTCAACCTTTACGGCCTATGGACAGCAATTTCATTCACTTGTATTATTTTCTGCCACAACTTCTTTCAAGCCGTCAACATTTACTTCGTCCTTAATGACCTTAAAGCTGTGACTGCTGTAATATTTCTAAACTTGTCCGAATTACTAGGAATTTTAAAGTCCTACTATCTCATAAAAAACATGCCAAAATTAAAACAACTTATGATAACTCTTAACAGACCACTTTTTCAGCCGAAAAGCGAGAGGCAAATAAAATTGGTCGAACATAATTTAAAGTTTTGGAAGCAAATTTACAATTTGTATTGGGTTATGAGTGGTGGGGCTCTTTTCTTTTGGGCTACTTTCCCCATTTTTGATAAGTCGATCAAAGACCATCGACTTCCGTTTATTGCTTGGTTTCCGTTCGATACCACAGTGTCTCCGTTTTACGAAATTGCTTACGTTCATCAAGTTGTTGGAATAATTTTTGTTGCTATTTCAACCGTTGGAGTGGACACTTTAATTGCAGCTTTGAGTATGTATATCGGTGCCCAAATTGATCTTTTGTGCGACAATTTAAGACACCTAACTGGGGCAAACTTTAACGATGAGTTGTTGAGTTGTATTCACCACCATAAAACAATTTTGAGGTATGAATATGTTCCGATTTTTCGTTCTGAAATAATGACTTGTAGATTTGCTGAGAATTCGAACCAATTTTTCAATTGGATTGCGTTCTTTCAATTTTTTATAAGTGCCACTTCGATAGGCATCACACTATTTCAAATGACAGTGGTGCGTTTATCAAGTTTTTATATTTCAACTTATAATAGAAAATAACTAGGTTACACCCTTTACCAGCGAATACTTTTCACTTATTTCGTTCGAATTGGCTATTGTAGTGGAAATTTTCATGTACTGTTGGTTTGGAAACGAAATAGAAGAAAAAGTAACAAACAACAAAAAAATTAAGAAAAATACAATTAATGCATTTTAGAGTAAAAACATTCCATATGCTGTTTTTGAATCCAATTGGCTAGACGCCTCCATGGAAAGCAAAAGAAATATGATAATCTTTATGATACGGTGCCAAAAACCATTACAAATTTCTGCTTTAAATTTATTTTACTTGACAGTTGAAACATTTATGAAGGTAAGGCCTTAAAATAGTAGAGTATGTTATTAGAAGTAAAAGTGATACTTTATGTCGAGAAGCTGAACCTTTATTAACACAGGTAAATTGCTAAACGTAAAAACGCTTAAGCACAAAAGTAGGACTTTTACTCTATGACCAAGGTAACTATGACCAAGGTAAACCAAGTCGCCGACATATTTGAAAAAAAGCTGGTGCAAGTTGATAGATGGCAGCACGGTAGACTGGGACTGTCACAATTTTACAAATTTTTGTTTTTTATAAAAAAAGATGCAAAATAAAAAAATGTTATCTTAGCGCCCATGTTAATCATCTAGTAACGAGGTCTCTTTTTGTAACGTGAAACAGTAATTTTTTTCTGAGTAGTTCCGACGCATTTTCGACCGCGAGAGACATCATAAATGCCGCATTTTTAACAACTTGATGCGTGTATCTTTTTTTATGTAAACATTCTGACAGTCCCAGTCTACCCTGGCGCCATCTGTTAGATAAAAAAAAAGCTCCAAACTTGCGCTACATTTTGGTTCACGCCCTTCAACGGAAAATCGGGTACGCTGGTTTACCAGGCTCTCTAGTTACCTTGTTTATGACATAAAAAAACTTTTGTCATCCATCCGTCATAAAAGTTGGCATTTTTGTGACGTTTGCGAATAAACACTTTGTGCTTCCAGATTATTCGAACATCTTGGTCATATTTTACTCTTCTGCATCGAATGAGCGCCAGAAAATAATTCTTGCAATAAAAAACTTTCCACTGGCTAGTAATTGCACACTGCTTCCGGATATTCTCAAAATAATTTAAGCATTCAAAACAACACATGACCACCGCAATGCAAAACTCTAGGCTCTAGGTATTGTTTAAAACCTTTTGTTACACATATTGTTTGAATGTCTTATGTGTCATTGTTATTAAAACACATTAATGTGTATCAATAATTAATTATAAATTAGTAGTATGGAAAAAGTAAAACTAGAAAAACTTAAAAGTATTGTGATAGCATTGAGTCTTAGTAAATTTAGAATAAAGAGACAAACAATGAAATGTGAAGCGTGAAAAAGAATGTTTGTCGCCATTATAGTCTAGGAAACAAAAACACTTCATTCGAAATATTGTGTTATGCAAAAGCTAAAAGTTCCCTATTTACAACCTGCAAGAAACAATGGCTCAAATATAAATTAATAAAAAAAAACTTCGATTCTATGCATTAATAATTTCACAAACGTTGCGAGACATTTGCTTACGCCCACTTTCAACCAGCAATTAAACTTTTAATAATTAAAAATTATAAGTATTTGCAAGCAAAACTAGAAATAATTTCTGTTGCTGCACGTAATTACAAAGTACAAACCAAAAAAAAAAGAAAATTCAGAAAATGTGTGAAATGTAGAAAAGTATGATATCAAAATAGTACCAACAAACATCGAACTAGTACGTTTTATTTATCTTTACGTTTATTATCTACTTGGTGTCGAATGAATTAAAACTCCTTGACTTCTAAAAAACACCAAACTTTATTTATTAAATAAAGTTTAGTATTTTTGAGAAGACAATGAGTTTTTGGTTCAGTTTATTAATATTACGCATCTTCTGCGCAGGAGTTGACACTATTCTGTGATTGGTGGATGGAAACACACCAAAAGTTATAAATTCTATAACAAAGTTGCATTTAACTATAAGTGTGAGTAATAATTAGTGGCACACTGTGGCTTGCCATTTTAAAGGTAGGTATGGTAGAATATGTTCTTGCTTGTAAACATAAAAGCTACCAAAAATTTTCCGTTGCTTTTTTAATTTTCTTTAATGTTAGCGTACAACTGACCATGTAGGGGAAAGTGGCCCAAAATGATCCCTGCGGGCATAATGATCCCCCTTTTATTTTTAATACCAATGTTACCCTCTGTGGTTGAGTGGGTGGTTACGATCAGTCGAGCCGCCATGTTTGGTTGACCACAAAAAATGCACAAGGTAACATCGCTTTATAAAAATATTTGTGAAAACGTGTTTTTATGCTGCCTGATCTAAGATAAGTGCTTTTAAACTATTGTAGCAGTGTTGTCATAGAAGTAGGAATATTAAGTTACAATATATTTTATGAAAATACATAGTTTTGCCTAATATTTGACGAGTTTACGAAAATATTAAACAGAGCCGTTATGAAGTTACCATGACCTAATGCAATATGCACACTTTCGGGCAAAATGATCCCTTACTGAATGATCAGGGATCATTTTACCCGCTCGACTTTACTTTTATATTTTTAACCAATACTAAATCGTTTTATTGTTTTTATTTTGTTGCAGATAAGAACATAGTTCAAAAATATAAAAGAAAAGCTGAGAGGCAGTTATGCCTTACTTTAGAGGATCATTTTGCCCTACCTATTAGCTGTTTCAAAACTATAAAAATGCCAACGTCGCATTTTACGGAATTATTTTATTAAATAAGATTGATCAAATTGTAAAATAGTTATTAATGATTAGATCCCTCATGGAAAGTATAAATTACATTGGCTATTACTTTTTTGAAGTGCATGAATATTTTATAACAGCTAACTTTGAGAGAAAATGCGACGTTGGCGTTTTTATAGTTTTGAAACAGTTAATATGTGGGTAAAACGATCCTTTTGCAAACATCTACATTACTGTGTCCTCAAAAAATTTCTTACCTGTAATATAAAAAAATAGTCAGGCAATATTTAAGTACAGTCTACCGGCATTCCAAAAAACATGAACATCTTCTCTTGTATACTTTACTTTTTACAGGCATTTCTAGCTTAGGGGGATCATTTCGGGCCACTCTCCCCTAATAAGGTCTGTAAATGCAAATCAGACGAATAATGTGTTCTTAAAATTAAACACATAACGCTCAAGTGTTGATCAGTCCAAGGGGACTATCCACTTTTTAGAGGTCAAAAGAAACGCAAGGCCCTATGAAATTTTATGAGAATACGATAATTTTTCAAGAGTTTTTTGCTTAAACAAAACTGTCACTTCACATAATAATTTTTTCCTTTTATTTGAATTTTCTTGACATTAAAAAAGCATATGCTTTGCTTTTTATTTTGAATTGGAAATTAACAAACAGTTCGTTTCAGATGGACAAGCCACAAAAATTTGACTGGAAAGCAATAATCCACCCAAACATTGTATTCTTACACTACTTAGGGATCTGGCCTGAGGGAGAAGGGTCTTATAAAATAAATTCGTACACACTTAAAACTATACTCTACGTTATTGTATTTGTCATAAGCAGCATCGCTTCTCAAGCTATCAACATTTTCTTCATTCTTGACGACTTAACAAGCTTAACAGCAAACATTTACATTCTACTAACAGAACTTTTATATTTTGTAAAACTGTGCTTTTTGGTCAAAAACATGTCAGCACTAAAAGTATTGATGAAAACTCTCGATCATAATCTGTTCCAGCCAAAAGTCAAACAGATTGTTATCATTCAACCACTTTTAAACTTGTGGAAGCTCTTTTTCAGGGCGTTTATGATCACTTGTTCACTAACTGTCTTATTCTGGGCAATTTACCCGATTCTTGATGGTTCAGAAGAGGAAAAAAAAATGCCTTTATTAGCATGGTATCCTTACGATACTAAAATATCGCCGTATTATGAACTCACATACCTACACCAAGTCGCTAGTTACATTTATATCTGCTATTCCCATTTAAACATCGACACATTTATTACAGCTTTGAACACCTATATTCAATGTCAGTTGGATATTTTGTGCGATAATTTGAAAAATATAAGAAGTAACAATACTGGTAAAAAATTAGCCAAATGTATAAAACATCATTTACTTATTCTGATGTAAGTAAGATTTCACTGTGATAATCAAAATAGTAATCCATTTCAGGTTCGCTAATAAGTCAAACGAGTTCTTTTCCTGGATTATATTTTTCCAATTTGCTGCAAGTGCTGTTATTGCTGGAATCACTTTGTTTCAGCTCACTATAGTAAAGCCTTTCACTACTGAATTTTATAATTTTATGGCGTATGTGGTAGCAGTAGTTGTGCAAATATTCATGTACTGCTGGTTCGGCAATGAAGTCCAAGTCAAAGTAAACAACAGATACCATATAATTTATGTTATCAACATTATCACATTATCAACAGAGCAGTAACATTTCTTACGCAGCCTTTGGAAGCAATTGGAGCGAGTTTGGTCCGAACGAGCAAAAAACATTATTATTTCTCATAACCAGGTCCCAAAAAACCGTAAAAATGTCCGCATTTAATGTGTTCGACCTAACTACGGACTCATTCATTAAAGTATGTCAATAATACAGTGTCTTCACTTCTTCACATGTTTTTAGATCCTTAAAAGTGCATGGTCCTATTTTGCACTTTTAAACCAAGTCAACAATTAAACCTGGAAGACCCAAACGTTCAAATGTATAATTATTATCTAATGTATTTATCCACTTATCTAAAACCACTTTTTTTTTCTGTACTCACTTTCACAAGAAATAGAACATA
Source organism: Tribolium freemani (assembly GCA_939628115.1). Classification (NCBI taxonomy): domain Eukaryota; kingdom Metazoa; phylum Arthropoda; class Insecta; order Coleoptera; family Tenebrionidae; genus Tribolium; species Tribolium freemani. The sequence continues at coordinate 6,666,868 of OW626785.1, read as the reverse complement.
ATAAGACAATAAACATTAAAGCACTTGATATTTTTCCACATAATAATTACCCATCACTAATTTGTACCCGTGTTTTACTTCCAAAAAATAAATAATGCAAAAAAGAAAGAATAATAAGTAGGTCCAATACTCTAATTGTAGGTTCAAGATGAAAACACGATGAACATGAAACTCGAGAATAATTTCCTTTCTGAAAAATACATAATTGAAGGGTTTGAGGAAAATAAAATATTCATTTAGAAAAATTTTACTCCAAAATTTTGCTGTTAGTTTGCTTTGAACCAACCACCAAATCATTAAAACACAGACTTTCTAGTTTATTTCAGTTGAATCAACCAAACAAATTCAACAAAAAACATCGCATTTTTGTTAAAAAAATTTACAAAATGAATTTTAATACAGCACGGGCTGTAATATGTGTTGTTTTCCTAATGTTTCGCAACGACTTATCAGCACTAACAGAAAACATTAACATTCTGTTAGCAGAATTACTACACTACATTAAAGTTTTTTGTGTGGTGAAGCATCTGACAAAGTTAAAACGACTGGTGAAGGTTCTTGACAGTGATTTTGATAACAGTCAACCGACTTTAAACGTCTGGAACCTTGTTTATATGACTTTCATGCTGATATTCATACTTTGGGCAACTTTTCCGCTTCTTAAAGGTTCAGAAGACAAAAAAAGATTGTCCTTTTTGGCTTGGCACAAAACAAAAATTCTACATTATTATGAACTCTCCTCCTACTTACAAGTAACTAATTATACTTATATTTTAGACATGTTTGAACATCATTTACTTATTTTAAAGTAAAAATTGAAATTAATGGAGTCAAACAATTAACTGTTTCTTTAAGGTTTACTGACAAGTCCAGCGAGTTGTTTAATTGGATTATCTTATTCCATTACGAAATTGCATCATTTCATCTAACTATTGTATACGTTGTCATATTATTCAATTGTAACTGATTTAAATACTAAAACTATTTTCAGGTAGAGGCATTTCACTCTGATTTTTTCAATGTTATGTTGTATTGCTGGTTGGGCAGTGAAATACAAGTGCGTATTTAAAAAATTCGTTAACACTAATTCTTTAATCCATTTTTAACAGAGCAATCAAATTACATATCCAACGTTTGAAAACGTAATGACTGAATTTAGCCTCAAAGAAAGAAACTGTTTATTATACCTTATCATTATAACATCCCAAAAACCCGTTCAAGTGTCCGCAATGAGTGCTTTTTATTTAAAAACAATCTCATTTGTTAACGTAAGTTTAAGTGACTCATCAACATAATATATTTTTTAAATTATATTTTCTAGATTCTTAAACGTGTTTGGCCTTATTTTGTTCTTTTAGATCAAATCAATAAGTAAAGGCGATACATTCGTACCATGTGATCAATTGAATTTATAATTAATTAGAGTAGGCTCTAACAGTTTTTTAAATTGTAGGAAAACACTGATTATCATAATTTATCAAGCTGAAGAGTCAAATAATAAAGTTTCGAAGGGTAATATTTAATTAGATTTTTTTTCCGCATTTGCACTAATTTATTATTATAAATCACAAAGAAAAAACCCCTACTCTAATTATAAATTCACATGATTGCATGGTTAAAAAAAACAAAATGTAGTACACGTAATTGAATTACAGTTGTAGTAAAAAATACCGTAGAATAGTTGCATCCCAAATTTTTAGGAGAATTGAAGAATTGCATCTTTGGTGTTGAATAAATGAAACACATGTGTCATGTGTTCTACACTTTTTATTAGTTGTATTTTGTGGTGAGATTTTTCCTGGCCGCAAATGCGTGACAACTAACATTAATTTCTAGATTTTTTTACCAAATTTCTACTTTAGGAGACTCTTAAGTCTCAAACAACACTTTACAATTCACTACCCTACTCTTCAAAATCAGAATGTTTGGAAAAATTGTATTTTAAACAACCGTCTGACTGACAATGACGTCACGATTCCTACCTCACAACACGTCATAATCAGGTGGAAATAAAATTTGGTTTTGGACCGCAAAAGTGTACACTTACCTTTCTCAAGTCAAAAAATGTGTAAAGCAGTCTTTTGAAGCGGTATTTCCTCGGGTATTTTCCATAAACACCATTAAGGGGCAGTTCGTGGCGCGCGCCCGGAATTCAAATTCACAAATATCTCACAAAATATATGTCCCACTTTGCACTTTTGAACCTCCCAACACAATTAATCACTTATTACGTTTGAATTTCTGAGATAACATCATTTGCGACAACTGTCACAAATATTAACGTGCAAAATGGTGCAAAGTCAACGCACTCTTGGTATTTTTTTCCAAAAAGGTGTGAGGGAGTTTGGAATTTTAGGGACTTTTTAAGAAAAATAACACTTCATAATCAGTAAAAGGTTGATTTAAATGTCGTTTTACATCTTTGTATCGAGTCTATCACGCAAAATTCTCCTTTTTGCCCCCACACAAACAAATGAATGCAAGTGACAAAGAAAAACCTATTGCTTATTATGTTTGAGTGTAAAAGGCCCGAACTGGTGTATTTTATAGCATTTCCAGCGATAGATTAAACTTTTTTTAAATACCCTGGAAACATTAAAATCATTTGCACCTTATAAAATCTCCGATTTTGTTCAAGATTGGAGGAAATGCTGAAACATGTCAATTTTAGTTTAAAGGGGGATCAAATTTTATCTTTGTTTCAAAATTATTTCTGCATCTCTTTTGAGTCCAAAGCTACCCCTTCAAAAAATTTAAATGGCAAGAGGGGTTAAGTGACACATCATTTTGAAGCTGCTTTTATTGTCTATGCAACCATGTATTTTTTTTCAATTTTCAATGATTTGTTGTTAAAATTTTCGAATTGTTTTTTGGTATAGATAGACTGTAAGGAATGGTATCTTATCTGGACTATTGTTTTTACGTCTTGAAGTAACAAGAAATTGAGGCTGAAGGTGGTAAAGTCATTTTTATCCAGTATTTTACATAGTATCTGCTAGATTCCGTAATTTATTGTCATTAAATTTTTAAAATAGTTCATAGTAGAATTTTGCAACAGCGCTTTTGAATTTTTTGGAGTGAAATGGAGCACAAATTGAAAGTTTCTGGTGGGTCTTCTTAGCTCAAAACGTGGAGCTGGGATTTAGTAGAACACAGAATTCTTCTCTTTTAGAGAAACTCTTAATTTGTGCTTTATTTTTGCGCTGTTGCAATTCTACTATGAACTGAAATGGGATATACGACCATTGATGGAAGTTGGGATGGACATTTTGAACAATACCTGCGTTAAATTAAATTGTTTTTTTTTTATAAACAATTTTATTTCCTCTCAGAGCAATCTAGGGAATGTTTTCTAAAAGGAATCGGTTAAAATTGAAAACAGAAAAACCTAGTTGCACAGAAAATACAACCAGCTTCAAAATGTTTTTCCCTCGGATTTTCCATTCGACCTCTCTTACTATCTAAATTTTTTGAAGGAGTGGCTTTGTTATTTAAAAAAAAACTACATGGTTGCATAGACAATGAAAGCAGCTTCAAAATGATGTGCCACTCGATCCCTCTTGCTATTTAAATTTTTGGAAGGGGTAGCTCTGGGCGCCAGAGGGATACAGTAATAACTTTAAAATTACGATGTCAACTAAAATTGACCTGTTTCAACATTTTTTCCAAACTTGGACGAGATTGAAGATTTCAAGGGGTGCAAGTTTTAGTTGGGACACCCTGTATACGTAATACCAGCATCTTTAGTGCCCGCTTTTATTCAAAACGTGTTTGCGAAAAATTTAAGATTATTTTTGGTTAGCATCGTTTTAATAATTATTGACTTAATTATTGACTGGAAATGGTATGGTACAGTATTTTATAATGCCAAGCATTTTTTTTTAAATTTTGATCTAGTTATTTATGACAGTTACCTCAGCATTGAAATGTATTGCGTAAATAACTTCAGCATCGCTTTATCTGTTAATATGTCCAAAATGGTAACCGAAGATCATAAAAAAATTCTGTTGTAATCTTATTTCCATAATGAGATCGGGTTAACGTAAGTGTCATGGATAACTAGATTTTAGAAAATCGCATGGTAATATGACTTAGAATTAGCCTATTCTTATTATAAAATTATGCGCACATTGTTGGGCACAATCAAATATAAAAAATGTATCAAAATGTAGCATCTACAAAAATAAAATTGAGCTGTCCGAGAATTTTTCTGAAAAATGATAATTTTGGTTCACTCTGTATGTAGAACTAGTTTATAGTAACAATAAAGCAGTGATTAAAGTTTTGTTTGAAAAAACTGATTCAAAATAATTAATTGATAAACGTCTTTAGTGCTTCATTGATGAAAATTCGAATGTTTGACCATGAGTTATATTTTTTTCGGAGTAAGATACAATACAAATAAGATTTTGAAAGACGAAAAATGGCGCCTCCACCATTTTTAAAGCAATTTCTTATTTAAACTAAAAAATTAATAACAATTTTGCCACTTTATTTAAAAACTTCCGGCAAAGTAAAAAAAGCAAATATAAAGTACTTTCTATCCCGGCGCCTCCACCATTTTTATTTAATTTATAATTTTAGAAGAGGTCTTATAATATCACCTCAATAATAATAAAATTAAATCATTAAAAAACGCATCACTAAAGTAATTTTGAGTAAATAGGGTTTGTTTAATATCTTTGAAACAGTGGATTAAAAATTTTTGATTTAACGATTAATCTGCAAGTGCAGAAGTTTTTATTTTCTCGGCTATTGTTATACTCCACAAAAGTAACAGTAACAACATTACAGTGTAAATATGATCAGTTTGTTTTTAGTGTTGTAAAACGCTGTGGTAAAGTGCCTTCAAACATTAGTTTATTGCTTACTGGAATATACAAGCTGATTCGCATAACTTTACGACTCTGACGAACTTTAAATGCGACCCATTATACATTATTCATTTATAACTTGATATCCTTAGTTATGTTTAGTTAGCATGAAATCCGGACACCCCTGACATCAATGTCAATTACGCTTGCAATTACAATTACTGGTTGCATTTAAAATTCGTCAGGGTCGTAAAATTATGTGAATCACCCTGTACTTTATTTGGTGACAAGTGGGTGTCGTGTCTGTCAATTGGGGGAGAAATCAATTAAATTAAAAGCACATTATGGCGTGTAATGAAATGTTTATTGTATTGCAACCAAAAAAATAAATAACAATATTTACAGTTTAAGTAATAAAAACCGCAAAAGAACCGCCAAACTTAAACTTAAACCAAAATTCTGAAAATGTGCCTCAAACTCCACAACTTAACTACAAAACTTATCAAAAAAAAAAAACATCCTACAACGGTATTTTTAAGTCGTGTTTCTCAATATATCTCCTCCTGGCATTAGCAATAAGTTGTTCTTTTCTCTCCTGAAATGACTTGTTTCTCTCATGGGCAGATCGGGCAAAAGACGATGCAGCTGTATTGAACAAATCCCTATCACTAGCCGAAGAAGTCGAAGGCGATGCTTTATTCATACCAGATGCTATAGACGTGGAAGGTTGCGGATTGTTGGAGGTAGAACTAATTTGTTCTGGCACAAAGTGAACTCGGCCTTCGAGGATATTCGTTATAGTTGTGTCTACATTTCGTGTTTTGTCTGCCAAAAACAATCAATGACCTCAGTTACGTTACTTGAACGATTACCACACGAAACGACGTACAAATAAAATAGTTGCGATAATGTTGCCAGAAAAAATTACTGTATTAAATAATGGTTAGCACAAGGCTAACAAAAAAATACAGGCAGATAATATATGTTTCAAAACTTCATAACTGGTTTTCTCTTTTCAAAAGTGGATTTTCTTGGCACTAAGTTTGTCACTGGAGTCCAATTTAGCACAAAATCACACGGAAACACAGAAAGTTTTAATTTGTGACCTATTTGACTCGAAAAAATGTAAGTGCGCTGTTGTTGTTTTTTCTATAGTTTTGAAACAGGAAGTAGAGCATTAAATTCTCAATAATATGTAAGAGATAAAAAAATGCAAAGATAAAAAATGGTAGTATTGAAATAACAGTGAGCACAAAACAAACACGGAAAATACAGACAGATAGAGCATTAAATTTTCAATAGTAGGAGATAATAATAATTCAAAAATAGTACCGTAACTATATTTTAAAAAATTCAAACTTTTATAAAAAAAGTCGCTACTTTCAACCGTTTAAAGACGCTCAAGCGACGATTTCGTTTCATTTTATCGGAAAATTAATTTAAACCTAAACCGTTGAACATAGAAATGTGGGGTCGCAGACTTGTTTGTAGGAAATTTAATTCTCTATAACTTCTAAATGGAGTTTTGAAAAATATGAGACAAAGCGTATATTTTAAATTTTAATTATTTTCTCTCACATTTCTCGTAAAAATTGTAATCAGTTTTCCTCAGCCTATTAAGAATGCAAAGCCCAACATTTCGGCATTTTTTCCAAATAAGACTATTCAACTCAAATCTCGTCTTTTGAACAATTTAAGTAAAATTTGATACTTCATATCACGAATATGATAAAAATTTTGTTACATCACATAACATTTTTTTTAATAAATTTTTTGTTTACCATTTTATCACTCATAAAGATACGATATTTTTATTTCTATAATTTTTTTAAACATTTATGTTTTGTTAGTTTAAAAACAAATTATTAATATAGACTTTGAAATATCTTGTAAAGTTTAATTGTCAAAATAATTTCTAAGGGCAATTATTATTCTGGCAAAAACTAGTTTACTGTTAAAGTCGTTTCTTTGTCTGTAAAAACGTCAGAAAAATTAAAATAACTTGCAAAAACCGTACTGATTCGTTCTGCTACATTTGCAGACTAATTTGTGTTCAGTTGTAAAAAAAATATTTTGTAAGCAATAAATAAATTCTTTAAAATTTCTGTTGACATTATTTACAAACCTGACGTGATGAGATCAAACTGGCATCATATTTAAAATTAGAAGAGTTATGTGTCACTTAGAGAACAAAGAAAAATTTCAAATTTTTTGTGAAGTGTAATTGGTTGAATTTGAATTAACTTACTCAAGTCCTTGTAAATTGTGTTTAATGGCACATGTGGTAGCACATCTTTGACTTGTGTCGCCATTCTCCTGACTTCACTATCGACGCTTGGTCTAGGCACAGGTGGCGCTCTCTGCTGTTGTTCAACAAGTTGGCGTTTCTCCCACTCCAAGAGATCAGCATCTGTCAATTCGGGGGTTTCCAACTAAAAAGCACCCAGCTCAGTTTTATTAAAGCTCTCAGCTTCGCTTCGGGCTTCAATATTAAAAATAATTACCTTAAGGGCCGATGCGATATTCTGGCGTACGATTTCCGAAAATTCGGCCTCCGCCATTGACTTTTTCTCAAGAGGTGGCAAAAATTTTAATTTGTAGTTAGTAAGGGGTGAAAACATGTAAAATAAAACGTCAGTCCAATATGATGAGCCTAAAGTTGTAACAGACAGGTCCAGAAACGGGCGTTCAATGCTGATACAAACAGGTTGCACTTTATTTGTTAGAGAAAATGGATAGCTTTTAAACTTTAGGAGTGCTTTGCCATTAGTGATTTTTTCTTCAGGTGTGAAATATACTGGGATTTGCTGATTGGATAAAAAGTCGGCTACGTTTTTCTTGAAACTTTCTATATTCGTTTGACTACCAAAATAGTGAACTCCTAAGCCTCTAGCCAAGGCTGGGTGCATTTGAGCGCCAGGCTGCAATTTTTCATGAAAAACATTTTGGGGGCGCAACAAAACTTACTGAGACCGATCCTGTTGCCGTATGAACAGCCAAATGATCAAAAATCGATAAGTTATTGCTAATATACACTTCTACATTTTCCTTTTTGTCTGGATTTTCTACCGTGACTGTTATACCTAACGTTAAACATGCAATTTTATTCACAAGTTTATGGATAATCCGAGTGTCTGATAAACTACATCCGATCAAAACGACACTCAACGCTAATATTGTTCTTAAAATAAACAGGACTATTCCAACAGGTAAGTAAAGCACTAGACACAAAATCTTCAACTCATTTTCGGGAAACCTGAAACGAATTAATTACAACGTTACCACAACCTAAACGATGGGAATCACCTTTTGAAACAAAAAAGCTGATTTATTTCGATATTATTTGGCATTTTCACATAACAAAAACAAAATTATCTTAAGGTTTTACACTAAATAACATAACAGAGGGTTAGGTTTGTGACGTCATTGACATTTGACGTGACGTCTCCAAAAAACATGGGCGTCTCGTTTTAAAGGCATTATTAACAAATTAGTTTACCAGTTTTATGTTTTAAATGACGATTGAAAATATCGTTTATGGTATTTCCAGCAAGAGATTAAGCTTTTTTAAATATCGCGGGAACATTAAAATTACTAGTTTAGTGCGTACCGCTGTTAGGTTGGTAGCAATTGTTTTTCCCGCGTTAGTAATTCTCCGCCATGTTTTGTTGTTCCACCACATCGAATTCAAAACGCGTTGTGTTGATAAATATTTGAGATTATGTTAGTTTAACGCCGTTTTTAAGGTGCCAATAATCGGTTTTAGTTCGCGTTTTTGTAAATAGTTGTTAGTATTAGTGGATTTATTGGTTTTGGTTTGAAGACATCATGACGAACATTTTACAATTCTCTTCCGGTAAGTGCTTCGTCCTAAACAATTTGACTGTTTGACGCTTAGAAACATAAGAATAAGTGAAATAATCGCTTTGAAAGAAGGAAATCGTGACGTCACAACCGTCATCATCATCACAGAACCCTCTTGTGACAGATATTTTTCACATCCACAAAATCAAAAATTAACTTCTTTCTTTTGTACCATCTGTGGACATAAAAAACTGGTACAAGGATAACAGTTATAGAAAAATCATAAATTTATATCGGGTAAATTTCACTTTTTGAGAATAAGTTATACAAATTATGACATACTAATGACATGTTGTCAAAAACATTAAGTTAAAGGGCAGTTCTTTAATGTTCTCTGCATTTACAAATATTACCTAAATAAGACAGTTAATTTAGCATCTCTTTACGTTCAAAGAGCTCCAGTGGTCATCGTTCTGTTAATTTTTGTTTTCATTGACAATTCAAAAGTTTGATACACAATGAGCAAATTTTGGATGTACAGTTGGATGCAATAAAAACGGAAGATTGAAATTTCTTCAGATTGAAACAGATCGTGATTGTCAATTTGACAGCTGTCACATTCAAACAATTATTGCTCTATGGCATAGTAAAATGTACTGGATTAGGCTGGAATGATTTAATAATAATGTTACCTTAGGACACTGAAAACTACCGGTTCAGATAATTTGATGACTGCGTTGAATTTGGCAAGTTTTGATTAATTGTCAGTTCCAACTTAACCTTTTAGAAAAAAAGCCATGTTCAAACTAGGACATTTTCCGTTTTTATTGCATCCAACTGTACCAGTTTTTTATGTCCACCGATGGTTCATTAATTCATTATTGTCTTGAATTTCGCAAAAACATAAGAAAGTTTGTCAATCTCTGTCAGTGTCACTTATAAAATCAAAAATTATTTGATCTTAAAATAGGACCAAATGCTCGAAAGGCGGTTGTTATGACGTCATAATTCCAACATTTTGAATCAGAATAACTTGAGTTAGAGAGCAGATGTAAAAAAACGGTTTTCACTGTTGTAATTACTAATAAGCGTTTTCAGTCCTACCATTTAAGACCAAGTAGTTTTTTAAGATGCTAAGATTGTCTACGCCACTGTACAAAAAATACACCAGTCATCAGAGCAGCGATTCGATTATCTAAAATATACAAATAAATTAAATATTACTCTCGAGTCACGCTGAGTAAACTGATTCGAACAGTCCAATTCGCTTTATTGTGTATTTTTCCGTAATTTTTAATCAAAAAACTTGAATAAATCAAAATCCCTAGTTGCCATGCGCCAAACGTCAACGTCAAATGTCAGTGTCAACAATTAGGTTATTTTTTGATAAAAAGCTCTTTGTCAGTCTTTGTGGTTTCGCCCCATCAAGTTAAAAGTGAATGTCCTGTTGAGTGCCGTGGAAATGGAGACAATACAAGGCAATTCCCCAGAAAGTATCACATCCTGTGGCACTGACGAGGAGCGATGTTGTCTAACCCACCAGCCCTCCTGTCACAGCTCCAAGTCGCTCCTGACCGAAGAAAAAATGCGTCGCAAGCTGCAATTCTTCTTCATGAACCCCATCGAAAAGTGGCAAGCCAAGAAACGCTTCCCTTACAAATTCACAGTGCAGCTGATTAAGATAATACTAGTGACAATGCAGCTGTGTTTATTTGCCTACAACCGATACAACCACGTTAATTACACTTGGGATAATCGGATTTCGTTCTCGCACTTGTTTCTCAGAGGGTGGGATGCAACGCGTGAAGTGAGTGCGTATCCACCAGCCACTGGACCTTTGGCCATCTACAAAGCGGACGATTTTTACGCTACTATTGACTACGCTTATTCAGGCTATGCGAATTTGAGCCAAGCTGTCGGTTCGTATTCCTATGCCAATGAAGACAATACTATGACCGATATGGAGCTGTGCTTATCACAATATAAGAAAGGAATTATTTTTGGGTTCAACGAATCGTATGTTTTTGATGCTGAAATTGTAGACACTTGTCTTAATATAACGCACAATCCGGACCATCTCCTTGACTCGAAACAGTATTTGGGTAACTTGAACATAAATTTCTCGGCTTTGGTTAAAGCTGTGTTAAAGTTCTCGCTTAAAACTGTTAATTTTAAAACCGCAGGTCGCATTTCACCTCCGAATTGTTACCGCTTTGATATAAACATTAATTTTGATAATGAGGACCATGATGGTCAAATGTTGTTATGGTTGGACGCACAACCAGTTCGTCTTATGTGCAAAGGTGACGTTGAGTATGTCACTGATGACGAAATTGACTCGCTTTTGCAAAGCCTTTTAAATTATTTGGTTATTACAATTTGTATATTGTCGTTTGTGTTGTGTACGCGGGCTCTTTTGAGGGCCCAAAAGTTGAAAAAAATGACCAATACGTTTTTTATCAATCAGTTCGGACGCCCTCTTAGCAAAGAGGATAGGAATAAGTTCTTGAATCTGTGGTATGTCATGATAATAATTAACGATATTCTTATAATCATCGGGTCTTCGATTAAGGAACAGATCGAGCGCAAGGACTTTACGAGTGATCAGTGGAACGTCTGTAGTTTGTTTCTAGGGCTTGGTAACATGTTGGTCTGGTTTGGGGTTTTGCGTTACTTGACGTTCTTTAAAACGTACAATGTTGTGATTTTGACACTTGAAAAAGCGGCGCCTCAAGTCGCCAGATTCCTCCTTTGTGCTTTACTTATTTATGCGGGTTTTACCTTCTCAGGATGGCTTATCTTAGGACCGTACCATTTGAAATTCAGATCGTTATCCACGACTTCAGAGTGCCTTTTCTCTCTGATTAATGGTGACGATATGTTCGCCACTTTCTCCATAATGTCGAGTAAATCCACAATGTTGTGGTGGTTCAGCAAGATTTATTTATACTCATTTATCAGTTTGTACATTTACATTATTTTAAGTTTGTTTATTTCCGTTATCATGGACGCTTATGATACGATCAAAATCTATTACATTGAGGGATTCCCCAAAAGTGATTTACAAATTTTCATCGGTGATACCAACTTTGAGGATGTTTCAAGTGGTATTTTTAGAACCGCGTCAAATGACAGTTTGGGTGGGCTTATGAAAGATCTGTGTTGTTGCACTTGCGCTAAATTGCAAAAGTCTTATTCGAGTTTGTCACGTGGTAGTTTAGCTACTGAGGGATCAAGGCGAGGTTCTAATGCCGTCTAAGAATAAAACACTACAGTCTTGTAAATATTTTATTGTATATAGAATAGAATATACGTTTTGTACAGAAAACATTTATATAAATATAATGACTAGATCAAAATATGATCGAGGTAATAAGCTTTAAATGTATCTGTCTCAATACAATTTATTTATGTATAATCTGAGTTTCACTGCATTACCTAACGTAAAAAACCTGAATCCTCAAACAATCGTACTTCCGATTCAAGCTAATCCACTGGTCAATAAGTGAGCTAATTAATACTAGGTAACAACAAACGTCACAGCAGCAATTTTCAATAGACATACTTTTTCGTTCAAAAAATATAAAAAGGAATAAATGCAACCTGCTTTTTAACAAAAATATTTTCGATTCTTGTCCTAAAAATAAATCATAGGTCTATTATGTTTTTATCTACTTCTGTTGCAAAAAAAGCACTTCCGCAACACAGTGTAAATGCTTCATTAATAACTTAATAAGTAATTATTTACCCTGGCTTATCTTATTTAAGTGAAAATAAGTAACTGTTCATTTCAACATTGATACACTAATGACACTGTTCAACACAAAAAATCCTTGTTTTCTTTTTCAAGTAGTGTTGAATGCGATTTTGAAAAAAAACATGTTTCGCCAGATAAATTAAATCTAAAAAAATGAGAAATGTAAAGTCTGACTTTAGTATAACCAGTTGCAAATTTTAAAAATTTTAAGCGATGAAATTTTGGGAACACCTTAAAGAATTTCAAGAATTTTATTAAAAAATGAAGGATATATTTAGAAAAATATCACGCTTTAAAACATTAGTTTTTACAGAAATGATGAAATAACTATTTGTGCAACGAGATGGGAAAAGTGATTTTTTCCTGGCGAGTTGTACGTATTTTTTTATAAGATTTTGTAAAATACGGTGTGGAATTTCAAATTCTCAATAGTGTGGAAAAGTCCAACTTTTCTTAACTGAATTAGAAATAAATATTAAAACTTTGAAATTGAAAAGTTGCACTTTTCCACCCACATTCAGATAAATCAAAGTTAGAGAATTTGTCATACCGAATTTAACAAATTTACTTTCTTACATTTTGTTGTGTGAATAATTTTTTTAAAGTCAAAAAAGATAAAAATTAATAAGTTTCATTTGAATGAGAGCGAAATTGGCATAGAATTTTTTTAGGTACATTTGCAGTTTTTAAAACAAAAATCCAAACCCTACAAATAATATAAGTACCTAAAATCAACTATCTGTATCATGTAGGGCTTTTTTCATTTAATTTTCATTTACCTCAGTCACAATTGTGTGAGTTGTAAGACGTTTAAAAAAGTAGTTTTTCATTTATTAAAAATAGATTTTTAGTTCATACAGGGTGAGTCAATAGTGGGTTATTTCTGTTTTTTTTTAATATGCAACCAATAAAACTGATTCCAGCTGACCAGATCGGTAATCGTTAAAAAATTTAAAATTAATCCACGATTACATTGTTTTGGGTATCGTCAAGTTTGTCTTGATAGTTTTGCTAAAATTTCATTATGGACTATTATTATTTAAAAGCTAAAAAACCAGTGTTGATTCATTTAATGTTTTAAAAAATCAAACGAAGTATCCAGTGGTAAGTGCAATTAGTATTTTTGGTTGCATCTTAGGACATGTCAGAAGTAACCCTCTATTGACTCACCCTGTACAAGTAAAATTTAGTTTCTCCGAACTTGAGACGGCTTTCAAATTTGGAATAAACAGTCGACCACTTTTGGTCTTTTTCCTAAACAGGAAGTGCGAACAAAACGCTAAAAACCAGCCATTTGCTCAAAATATCTTTAATAAAGTTTCAAGTTTGCATTCAACATCCAAGGAAACATAAATTACACTTTCTTTCGTCCCAATTTGATGAACAGCGTAATTAATGAAGTTATCGCGCTAGCACCATTTAGATATTTGAGACATAACATATGAGTATTTAAACATTCATTGTGTAATAATACAGGTGCAAATGATTCAACGTTCGAGTTCTGCCTGTACTTGTTCGACAGTTTTTCCTTTGGTCTCAGGTATCACAAAATAAATAAACGCCCCACCCAAAAGAGACAAAATAGCAAATGCATAAAAAGTCGAATCCTGACCTACACGTTCATTTACTTGAAGATAAAACTTTGTTACTAGAAATGCTAAAAACCAATTAAAAGTGCCAGCACCTGAACTGGCTATACTTTTAATTTCGGGAGTAAAAATCTCCGAAGAAATCATCCAAGGAATAGGACCCAAACCTATCGAGAAAACCACCACAAAAAGACACAGTGACACAATCGGAACGAAACCAAGCTCGTGCAAAACATTACCGTCAATATCCGTCCGATATTTCAAAGTGAAATAAATCGCCAAAACTAAACTTGAAAGTGCCATAACTACGGCCGATGTAAATAGGAGAATTTTCCTCCCCAATTTATCAATGACCAAAGACGAAACAAACGTAGCAACAGTCTGAAACGCCCCCACAATAATTGCCGCAGTATTCGCATCAAGATTCGACCCAGCTGATGCAAAAATATCACTCGTGTACAAAATAACAGCGTTAATTCCACTAAACTGTTGGAAAAACATTAACGCGAACGCAATCACAAGTGCTTTAACGTTGGCTTTTTTACGAAACGTTTGCGAAAAAGAAACCGAACTTTCGAGACTTTCTTTCAACGTGCCTTCAATTTCGGCCAATTCGGACTCATTGCCTTCACAGGGCCCCCTTAACTTAACCAAAGCTTTCAGAGCGTCGTCATAACGCCCTCTACGCAAGCAAAATGCTGGAGTTTCAGGTTGAAATGCAAACAAAATTACGAAAACAACCGGTAGACATGTACAAAAAATTGTGTATGGCATTGATTCGAGATATTTTCCGGATAAATAGGCGAGGAAAATTCCAATAGTTACCATCAATTGGAAGTAACTTCCAAGCGTGCCGCGGATTTCTTTTTGCGCGATTTCGCTCGTGTACAAGGGGGCTGCCACACAGGAGGCCCCAGAGGCCATTCCGGTGATCAGGCGCCCCAAATACAACATTATAATTGATTTGGCAAAAATGATGAGGGACCAACCAATGGCGAAAGGTACAATAAGGAGAAGAAGTGTTTTTTTGCGGCCTAACAAGTCGCACAAAAAACCGGTGGGAATGCACATTGTCATGCCCCCCAAAGTGACGAACGAGCCAATCCAGCCCATTTGGTCACTGTTGACTGAAATATTGTGGAATTTACCGTGTTGGAGTTCGCTTAAAATAGGGGAGGTCCAGCCTAGGACAGCTCCGGCTGCGAGGGCGGATAAAGTTGCTGCAAAATCATGTTTCAATACAGTTTTTTTTTGTGTAATTTTGGGTTCAGTTCACCTGTTAAGGCGGCCACATATTGTGGGAGTCGGCGAGGGATAAAATTAATTTGTGCACTGTGTTCGGGACTGTGGGTTGGCTGGTCCTGGGCAAATGTTGCCACTTTCTAGCAAATTAAATGGTGACAACTTACCACTGAATCGTAATTTCTACTGTCTGGTGATGTTGAAACACCTGCAGTTGGATCTCGTAATAGAGACACTTTGTCTTGGCTCATTTTGATGATTATGAATGATGAGAGGTACGACTGACGATAGTGGGGCCTCTGTCTTGCGTTTTACATCGAAAAATTTCGATTTTGTTGTGCAAAACAACCGCTGAAAACCAAACAATGTGTAACGTCAAAAGTCAGATTGACACATGTTTCTAATGGCAGGACGTGATCCTAAACTTTGGCGCAAAATTTAATTGTAGCAAGTACCTTGGGTATTGTAGATTTTATTATGTATAATGAGTAGTAATGCTTAAAAGAATAAATTAACAATAATATTGCTCTTACGAAACATCATATCTTATGCATTTTGCCTCGCAGTCATTTTACTAAAAAAACGCAATTTAATTTACTGCATCCCACATTAAAAAAATTGATTACATACCGATAGCGATAGCACAGCCGATAGCAATATGTGGCGCTGTTCAATTTTGATTTCTCTATCAGAAATGCCTTTTGTTGAAGATAATCAGCTTATTACAATTTATTTTATTTATATTTAGTATAGAGCGAATACTGTGAAAGTTCCCCTTTTTACAGAAAATCAATAATAATAAATAATACATGGAGTATTTTTAATACATAATATCAAGTGTTTTCATTTTTAATTAAAAACTACAATCTGATTATTTATAGATAACATTTTTTGCGTACTTACGTAAATTTTTTATTAGGAAACGTGAACAAAAACAAATAAATAATTTATGGACTTGCTATACAGCGTGATTTACGATAAGGAGTAATAATGAACCTGACTTTTGTAAAAGTTACGTGTATAACAATTATTGTTTTTAGACTTAAAAAGTATGAGACATGGAGAGCTGCATCGATTCGTAAATTTTAATGTGAACTTCAATCGGAAATTAAATTTTTGTGCAAAATATTTGTTGTTGAAAACTGTATCAGTGCAAGTAAAGTGACTGGAATCGAAATAATACCATATTATGTAATCCAGTTACTCCAGTTAGGGCTTAGACCATATACGGCACAGCTCCGGAGCGGAGCTGTGCCGTATATGGTCTAAGAGTTAGGGTCATTATGATTCCTGAAACACTAGATATAGTATGTATTAACTGTTTCAAAACTATGTAAACGCCAACGTCGCATTTTTTCTCAAAATTAGTTATTATAAATTATTTATGCACTTCAAAAAGTTAATAACTAATGTAATTTATAGTTTCAATGTAAGATCTAATCATTAATAACTTTTTTACATTTTTATCAACCTTATTTAAAAAAATAATTTGGTAAAATGCGACGTTGGCGTTTACATAGTTTTGAAACAGCTAATACAAAACAATTATAATCAGATGGAAGGAACATTACTTTTCAGTAAACAATTTAGGTATAGCAAAAATGTTGCCAAAAACAACAAGAAAAAATGAATTAATTAATTTCCTCTCCGCTTTCTAAACGCTGCAAATACGGTTTAATAAGATACAAAATCAAGCAATTTTTATCAACAAAATGTGCAGTGGTGGACAAATTAATCGCGTACACTACGAAAAATCAAGTAACACAGTTTTTCTAATTTATTAATGTGTAATCATGTCTTTTTTGAAGTTTAAAGGTATTTTTAGAAAAGAGGTTATACGTTGCAATTAGAAATTGTCAAATTGTCACTCTAATTTAACAGTAAGGTAAGAACGAATTTTTATTTACAAAAATTAATACAACAGCGATTCCAAAATTAATATTTTTTCATGGCTCCATTTGCAACTGATACTTTGTTTGATCTGTTAGAAATGGATGCAGTAAGGTCTCGACAATAATTTTTGTTAATTCCCTTCAACCAACTTCAACGTTTTGAATACCAGCCCATAGTTCATTTTCGTTCTCAGGTCTAAAGTTCCTTAATTATTATTTAACAAGTGTTTCACCTTATTCAGGATTTGATGGTCGTGGTCGTCCCGAACCAACATTTTTTTGTTCCCATCACTTCCTTACTCTTAAAATTGTGCTTTTGTTGTTGTATTGGTCCTCAACTGCTCTTATGCTATGATCCTCTTCCAGTTTCGACAGTATAAGAACTTTGTCGTGTTCAGTAAGTTTTAGTTTTGACAATTTTACTATTTGACACTGACGAAAATGTCATGTTAATACCTACTCAATCCAGCAAAAATACGGTGTACGCGATTATACAGGGTGCTCAAAAAGTGGCGCACCAACTCAGTGGTGCGTTATTGAGAAACATATGTAGATTGCGGAAAAAATCGGAGCAGGCACCTCATAAGTCGCTTATTTAAGAAGTTGGTCCGGACTCGTTTGCACACGATTACTGAAAACTGATTCTTATGTAAAATTTTCTGCTGAATTCGAATCTGTAGATCGCTTTTTGATTTAGAATTGCCTTCATTATGAAAAAGACGTTTTTCTGAAAATTTTTGAAAAACTAAAATTGCGCAAATTTTGTCTTTACATCGTCATATTTTCCTTCTGAATAAAGCTAGAAACTTCATTTTTTTACACTAGATTTCCCAATAAATGTAGATTCCAACGTATATACACAAACTTTACTTTTTACGAAAGAAAACTAAGAAAATTACAATTTTCTTGTAACGTGTCATTTTTGTGTAGTGAAATTTTCAAGATGCGAGAAATTTTTTTATTTTAAAAGATAGACCTATACATAATCGAGATGAAATGATGCCAATAGTTCAAATAAGTTTTTGGTGCAAGAATCATTTCGATATCTGTAATATTGACCAAGTTATTGCAATTTAAATTGACCAAGCGTCGCGCTCTGCCGTTCGACTTCTTTTATAGTTTTTAGCCCATTTATTTCAATTACAATCATTTCAACGATCGAAAAACGGTAAATAAAATAATCAATAATTTTCACGTCAAACAACAGTTTATTTACTAACGGAAGAAATTGTTTTTGGTTGTTTAGGGCAGGGAATAAACTACACTTTATATTATTAGCGACGTTTCGATTTTAATTAAATCATCATTAGGCTTCAAGGAGAAACGTAAGGTTTGTTGACTTTTGTAAATGTTTAACATACCTGCAATATTGATATGTCTTGCTTGAAGGTGACATGGCACGAACACTGACTTTTTTTGGGTCTCACAGCCAATATTGGAAATACGAAATTACTAAAAGTTACTAGGTGTTTTGTTAAACATTTACAAAAGTCAACAAACTTTTTACATGGGAGTATAACAAAACACCTAGTAACTTTTAGTAATTTCGTATTTCCAATATTGGCTGTGAGACCCAAAAAAAGTCAGTGTTCGTGCCATGTCATCTTCAAGCAAGACATATCAATATTGCAGGTATGTTAAACATTTACAAAAGTCAACAAACCTTACGCTTCTCCTTGTAGCCTGATGATGATTTAATTAAAATCGAAACGTCGCTAATAATATAAAGTGTATTTTATTCCCTGCCCTAAACAACCAAAAACAATTTCTTCCGTCAAAAATTTCAAGGGCACAAATGTCAATGCAAAATTTACTAACTAAATCTCTTGAAATTGGTTAAAATTACGCAATTTGGTCCTAATTCCTTACTTTTTTTGACCTTTTAAGTACAGCAGCTAACCGATTTAACGATGTTTTGTCTATAAAACGAAGCTCTGCAATTGCTTCCTTTTTCTCTGGTCGCAACCATCCCTAATAAACCAATCATTGCATGATGCTAAATTGAAAATTCTTTAATAATTATCTCAAGTATCGTAATTCACGTATTCACAAAAGTGATCGTACAAAAAAAAATTATTACTCATTAACTGAAAAGCACTTACGTGATTTCAGGCAGTTTTAAGTAATTTAGCTCCTTCTTGAGCTATAGAGTCACATATTTCAAAAAATTTCGACGAGAAAAGTTAAAAAAGTGATGAATAAGTACTAAATTGCGTAATTTTAACCAATTTCAATGGTTTTAGTTAGTAAATAAACTGTTGTTTGACGTGAAAATTTTTGATTATTTACAGTTTTTTGGCCGTTGAAATGTTTATAATTGAAACAAATTGACTAAAAACTAAAAGAAGTCGAACGGTATCTACAGCGTGGCGCTGACTGAGCGAGCTTGGTCGTAGTCTCTACAAAGGGACAAATGCCGTGATCTCAACCTCGCGCGCATATTGTAGTAACTTTAAATTGCAATAACTTGGTAAGTATTACAGATATCGAAATGATTCTTGCACCAAAAACTTATTTGAAGTATTGGCATCATTTCATGTCGATTATATAGGGGTCTATCTTTTAAAATAAAAAAATTTCTCGCATCTCGAAAATTTGACTACACAAAAATGTCACGCTACAAGAAAACTGGAATTTTCTTAGTTTTCTTTTGTAAAAAGTAAATACGTTGGAATCTACATTTATTAGGAAATCTAGTGCAAAAAAAAAAGTTTCTATCTTTATTCAAAAGAAAAATATGACGATGTAAAGACAAAATTTGCGCAATTTTAATTTTTCAAAAATTTTCAGAAAAACGTCTTTTTCGTAATGAAGGCAATTTCAAATCAAAGAGCGACCTACAGTTTTGAATTCAGCAGAAAATTTTACATGAGAATCAGTTTTCAGTAATCGTGTGCAGTCGAGTCCGGACAACCATGTTGGATTCGGGAGCTTGCTCCCGGACTATTAAGTCATATTTTTAAAAATCAGGAGCTTCAAATTTATTTTGTTAACTTCTTCAGTTTTCATTATTTTTTAATGTTTTTATGTGTCACATTAAGTAATCGTTCACTAACAAAACGATGAATAATTATTTTTAAATTTACTATCAGACTTTAGCAGTTTTTTTAATTTGAAAAAATTAAAATTCATCAAAAAAATCACGATTTGTAGATGTGCCAACACTGGGAATTATTTCCTAGGAAACCGTTTCAAAATTAAAATATTTTTATTGTTGATCAAATTCTATTGTGATCACGACTATTAGACAACGTTGCCACATTTAATTAATTAAAACTTTATTTATCAATAATTTTAATACAAATGTAGGATTTATATCTCGCTCCACTGGCTGGGGTCCTCCGCGACTAGGTTGGTAGCGATGAGAGAGAAGCTCCTCTCCTCAGTCAGCTGCCGAACGATCAACATGATTTTGTTCTAATCTATCGACATCTTAATAATAAATCATCTAAATGGTGTTTAAAGTGCTTATGTTCATCTTGACAACGCCCCCCTACACAAAGAATTTTTTTACTATTTTTACCTTTGTATGTAAGCAGTTCTCTACCACACACCATTGAGTTGGTGCGCCACTTTTTGAGTACCCGGTATTGTCCACCACTGTATCTCTGCTTTTTCTTAAAATATTGCTTAAAATATATTTTTAAAACAAACGATGCCTAAACGTTGTTTTGTGCAAAAAATGTTAAAAAAGTCGATAGCCTCAAAAAATAAATAAATAAATAAACGTAATTTTGGAACTGGCAATAATTTTTTTACGTATTTCTTGCTTGAATGTCAAAAGTATCGTCTGTTGTAGAATGACACTCATAAAATTTCGATTATTAATATTTTTTATTCTTTGACACTGTCAAAATTTACGGTTTTTCTTCTGTGTAAGGAAGTTTTGACAAATGCCAATACGAAACGTCAGATTATTTTTAACAGATTTACCTCCGGTTTCTTGAACGATTTATCGTTAGATAAATTTTATCGGTTGGATAGTTGCTAAGGTAGAGATGATCTGATTGGTGTTTCTATAGAAATTATGGAACCGATAGTATTTTAGATTTATTAGCTGTTTCAAAACTATAAAAACGCCAACGTCGCATTTTCTCTCAAAATTAGTTATTATAAATTATTCCTGCACTTCAGAAAATAAATAGCTAATGTAATTTATAGTTTCAATGAGAGATCTAATCATTAATAACTATTTTACATTTTTGTCAACCTTATTTAAAAAAATAATTCAGTAAAATGCGACGTTGGCGTTTTTATAGTTTTGAAACAGCTAATAGGTTATTATGGATAATGTTTTATCTTTTCCACCTCATATTTTACCTATCACCAGTGTCGCAATGAAGTTATTAGGTTTTATATATTGGAACACCAAAAATTTTGAGAATATTCAATATATTAATTTATTATTTTATGCTCTAGTCAGATCAAAACTCGAATACTGTTGCGTCATCTGGAATCCATATCATCAAACATACATTGATCTACTAGAGAATGTGCTAAGAAAATTCGCTAAGTACCTACATTTTAAAAGCTTTGGATATTATCCCCCCAGACATTGCGACCAAAAAGATCTCCTTAATATTATTAATGAAACATCGCTAGTTAGCAGACGAAACGTATCGTGCTTAATATTTTTACAAAAAAACAAAAAGTCAAATATCTAGTCAAACCCTACTTAGTTATATACAATTTAATGTTCCTAGAATATGCAGTCGATGTCCCGCCACTTTTTCGTACAGCACCACCAACAGTCATCACCAATTGTCCCATATTACATTGTGTCCGTCTGTATAATTGTATATGTAACAAATTCGATATACAGGATGTCCCAGAACTCGTGCACCAGGGAAAAGGAGAGAAATGGTGCAAAAATGAAAAAGATCGACCGTCTAGTTTTGGAGATATTCAATTTCAAAAACTGAGTTTTTGACTCTCTTTTACATTGCGGCATATGGAGAATCGGATTTTTTTTTACGTTTTTTGGTATAATTAACAAACCCTTCTTAAGATTTTTATAAAAAACTAAATTAACATTCAGCAACATCTAATAAGTATTTTAAGGAAAAAAAACTGGGTGTTACCGTCCAAATTCTGGAGTTACTAATTAATAAACGATGAGAAATTTGCCTTTCTGGAGCAGTGTAATTAGGGACACTCTAAAATAGAACTGGCAACACAGCACATTTGTAAAACCGCTAAAAATGAATTTTGAACCAGCTAACAAACAAAAATGAATATCCCGACCCAGAATTTGTTACTTTAGGGTTGCCTTCGGGCTAGTTGTGTGGTAAACATTAAAAGTCGCTGTTCCTACGAGGTGAGCGTGCCACAGGGGCCACCAAGAAGATGTCATTGCATGGTTTTTCACTTATATTTCGAAAAGAGGACGTTTTTGTAGTAAAACCCCTACAATTCTTAACCGTTTATCGAAGGCTTTTGCCTAATAATTCTTCCTTTGTAATGTAATTGTTTGACACATTTGACATTTTCAATGGGAACCTGGACAGTGTTGTCGCATTTTACAAATGAGTCGTGATTGGCTAGGGCAGTACATTCCCAGCAAAAATTTTTGAGTTGGTTTCTGTGGATACTACACACTGTTCCATATACTCTGTTGCGCTAATTTTTTACTCCGAATGTCTGGCCCCAACTACCTTAAACCATCTATTAGCTGTTTCAAAACTATAAAAACGCCAACGTCGCATTTTACCGAATTATTTTTCTAAATAAGGTTGATAAAAATGTAAAATAGTTATTAATGATTAGATCTCTCATTGAAACTATAAATTACATTAGCTATTAATTGTTTGAAGTGCATGAATAACTTATAACAACAAATTTTGAGAGAAAATGCGACGTTGGCATTTTTATAGTTTTGAAACAGTTAATAGGTTATTTCTCATAATTTTGCTAGGATGCATATTTTATTCTATTTACATTTTGAAAAAACTGATTGGAGAATGATGATTGTATAAAAATGTGATCGTTTTTCACAAATAGAATGTTTTGATTTTTTTTTTCGTTTTTGTTTTATGCTTTTCTTTTTGCTTTTGCTTTTTTTTGTTGAAAAAAATTTATAGTTTCAAAACAAAAATTCACATAACTCAAAAACATGTTCACATTATTGTTTACGCTTGGTTCCAGACTTTTTATTCACCCTGTATGTAATGGTTTCGCTTTTCGAGGAATATCCCTATTGGCGTTTGCGTTGAATTACTCAAAAATTGAAGGAAGTGACACATGTGCGACAATTTAATTTTATAAATTAAAATGACAATGTGTTTGTGTAAAACCTCGACAATAAAACGTCTTCGGGCGTTTAACTTTGTGGAGTTATTTATAAATAATTGTTCCGCTACCTGAGGCACTCTAGTTTATTTTATACTAAATTATGTTTTGAAATAATGTAATCAAAAGCATCGCAAGTTCGGCTCCAACAAGAGCAGCTAGGTAAAAGCGGTGCAGAACACTATTTTCGATAAAAAAAATTCATAAAACCTTTTATTTGTTTGGAATCAAAAACAAAAAATGGCAACGCCGTACAAGTACACCTTTTTTTATACGTTTAGAAAAATATTAACCAAAAGTATTACCATTACTAAATGTCGCCAAATGTTGCTGCACTTTTAAACGGTGTTTTTAACTCAATTTAGAAACCAAAGGAAATGTTTTCCTACAATTCTGTTGAAAAATTTAGATAATAAATCAAGTAAACATTAAAATAAATCATTAAAAACAAAGTTAACAGGTCTGCTTTTCCTACAGTTTCACATTAAGGTATGCATTTTTTGCAACTTTTACGAGCTGCTGCATCTTAAATAAGGAGCAATGATTTCTTTTATTTTTTTAGCGGTCAGTAAGGTCAGTAGTATTCACTCTCAAGAGCTTATCCGCGATTTTTGACACACCCGATATTACACTTGTTACCATAAAAAAATAATTGTAAATTTAATTCGAAGGCTTCCTTATTTGTGATAGACTTTAAACAATTTACTTCATCATCCAACTCTTGTCTGAGGCTAGTTGTGCTAACCAGAATCAGGAAATTATTCCATCCATTTCTCTTTACTAGCATTTATCCAGTGGTTTATTACATTTAGCGCCCAGTTTCAAACACAATGGAAGCGTATTGCGTTTGGGTTACTCCATTGTAGAGTAATAGGTATTTGCTGCAATGTCAAAAATGTGCCTTATAATTTATTTTGTTTTGTTGCGATGGACAAAGAATAGCAACACATTGCAAAATTAATTATTTCTCTTATCTTGAAAAAGGCATTAATCAACTTTGTGGCGAAAAAATTGGGCATAATAAAGACGGTGATAAAACACGCCCAAAGTCAGTCAATGATTAAAAGGTGGTGATGTTAATTATCAAATTAGCTCACCACGAGAGAACATGATGCAGCTAACAATGACAATAATTGAAATCCCGATCAATATGTAAATTGTATTAATTAGAGCCCACCCTTTGACTCTTCCCTTTTATCAGCCGATTCTAACGAAATTTCTCTAGAAAAATCTGATAAGTGTTTTTTACTTTAAATTCAATTTGTCGCGTTCACTTACCCGAACTACTTGCGCCCCATTAGACGGAATTAAGACGGCAAATTACTTAAGTACGTCTAATTATATTTTGCGTGCAATGTAATCCACACATGGTTAAATTAATTAAACTCGATTTGCATCCGAAACAGAGACTTAAAGCGGCTCGTAAAGTTTTATAACTGATTCGACGCAATTAAACGTTTGATTCGCATATAAATTTGTTTTTTATTTATCTTGAAAGAAGTTTGAAGCGGTATGTAAACAAAACTAGTTATCGAAAAAGTTGTTAAAAAGCGTCTTTTTAAACACTGACACGTGTTTTTTAATTTAACTTAAGAAAGTTTTAATTGTGGGCAAACTCAAACAACTTAAAAGAGGGATGAAAGAAGAGATTTATATATAGTGCTTGAAGTTAGCAACTCTATTCGTAAATATCATCAACTGAGACCAAGACTGTGTTAATTAATCTGCTTGAGATCTGATTCTGGCTCTTTGATAACGACTTGCGAACCATCAAACTTTGATAAGAGCTCTCTACTATGGAGATGCTAAGCAAGAAATAGTGCTGCAAACACTCACTACGCTGTTTTAACTCTTCATGAAACTGCAATAGTGATTTTTTGTTTATTTTCGTATCATCTTGCGAAAAGGTATAAAGGTACATATTTATGTAAACATTTTACTGAAATTAATTTTAATATCGATTTACTAAGTCAACAATGTGTATATTTTTTATTGTTTTCGTGTAATTGAGTAGAGTTCAATCACCCACCTTTACAAATAATACAAAATGTAAAATTAATTAACTGTTTAGGTTAGGACAACTTAATTTTTAGTTCCAAAATTCGTATCGTATCCTATTTTAACTTTATAATTCGGATCTAAAAATAAAATTGTCCTGAGCAGTCAAATCAAACAACAGATATTAAGACAAAATTTAATTTCAGTTTTTAATACGAAGCATTTTCATCTCTTATGTAAATATTAGGTAGTTGTCAATTTTTAACCGATCCAAAAATGGTAGCAAATGCATCAATTTATTGTTAAGAAATACTGACCCGTCACACCCTTTTCAAATACTGTTTGTTTCACTTACCTCCAAATAACACAAACGCACACTTCCGTGCGATTTTAATTTGTAGTTCAAAAGGCCTAATCTCGGACGATATGAAAATAGCTTTTTCAAACAAAAGGAGACGCTCAAATTTCACTCGAAAAAAATAAGCATAAAGCCACATCATCCCTCGCATCCTTAAAAACAGAGAAATAAAATTAAATGAGAAGGCTGATCGATAGTAATTTTATTTGCCTAATATTAAATTATGTTACAGTGGGAAACGAAATTTACAAACAGGGTACAGCATTTAAATAATAATCACAATAATTTAACGATTTTATAAATAGAGTCATTCGGGTATAGTTTCTTGATCTCTCAGGAGATTTCGGGGTATCCCCAAGTTCCTCATCCTGGTTTCCAGTGCAATCCATTCGAGCAGAAAGCTGCATCAGAAAAATACAATCACTATAAATAACACGGCAATTTGAGCTTTTATCCATAAATTGCCTGACACAATTATTTGTAAAAACAAAAGTGGCATTCAAACTGATCGGTTTGCTATTTTATAATTTAGTTTTTGCAGGTAAATACATTAAGCCAGCATGCACACACTAATTCAATTACTAATTCAAGTGTGTAAACGTATAAAAAAATACAAAAAATTAAAAGTTTTTAATTTTAAAATTGTCCAATGTTGAAAAAGTAAACGTTCAACTATTTCTCATTTTCTATTGCTGAAAATTTCCGGTAAGATTCCTCCACTAATTAAATTTTTAAATTCGTTCCAAGTCAGAAAATACACGTGTTTGTGAAAATCTTGAACCCAGCGCATCCACCAAATTTCATTGCAAATTTCTAAAAATTAAAACTTTTAAACGAAACAGCAGTAATTCCAGCCCTTTAGCGAGCGCAAAATCGCGTTACTATTTTCATTCCCATTTTTGGAAAATCTCATAACGCCAGATGAAGTCTTTCAAAATCACTGAAATCCAATGATCGTTACGAGCTTATTGCATTGCAAAATCGTCTCTCAGTTCGTTGTAAGGAAATTTAACGCAATTTAGCGACTTACTTGTTGACGTTATGCATGTCGACGGCCCTTTTCCCATAACCTCGAGCTGTGCCTAAGTCCATGTTGTGGTATTTTAGAGCTTCTATGCCTCTAGTTAATCTTTGTTGCGGAGTCCTGACTTGGGGATATTTTGCGTCCCGACGTCCTTGTGCATTCGCCAACAACAACCAAAGAAACATCAACGTGAAGAATAGAGCAGCATGATGGAACGCCATACTAAAAAAATTAAATTACATCACGTGGAATAATTAGTCCTGATTTATTTGAAAAAAGTAGATTAAAAGGGAGAGTCGTTTCATTTAAATAAAGTGGAGGCGAACGAATTTATATTATTAGAACGGAATGCAACTTTTATTTCAAGAAAAAGACAAATTATAATGTCTGCGACTGAATTAGACGGATCGAAGTTTGTGTTTCCACATGTATTTTATGTTAAATGAATAATTGTTTTTTACCAGAACTGCGTTGTCACCTAATTTAATTAATGCTACAAAAGGTTTGAACTTTTTCAGTTTTAATAAAATTTCCCAGCGCATCCACTAAACCAAAATATTAATTTCATATCTTGCAATTTCTTACGAGCAAATGTTGTATTACGTCTTGGGTGCAAACAAACTTTGTGGTGAAGACCTCTGTTTACTTAACTACACTAAAAAATACTAGACACGTGTCGTGTTCATTTTTATCCGATCTCATTTATTTATTCAGCTGCCTCATATTTCATTTACAGGAAAAACAGGCAAACGAAAAAATACATTTAATTGAATATTGACTAATCTTTTTCCAGTTTCCAGTTTTTGTATTTATCTTGATAATTAAAATTGTACACCTATAGACCTAAAAAATTCACCTCCACGTATTTTCTGTTTGAGTTTAATTCGGAAAATATTGTTTAATCAAATGAACATTTTGCACTTTATATTGTTTCAGGAAGGATTTGGACAACAATGAAAGAAATCAATTCCATTATTTGAAATAAAAATTGCCTTCATAACAAATTATAGCTTGTGAGGTCAGACTCGTGATGAACTTTCTATTGTATTCTAACTTATCCCATTCACATTTACTAATCTTTGGACTGTAAGCTCTTCGCTATTAGTTTACTAAATTCCCTTTGAGTTTATATGCCACAAATAATACAAGCACCAGCTGTAGGAATAATTATTATCTGTTTTAAAGAACAAAATAAAAAGTAGTCGCATTCCGTTTGATGCAGATGCCAATGAAACTTTATTCATGTGGTCGCAATTGGAATAAATCAGCAAAATGCCTATTCAGTAATTGAAAAAAAATTGATTTTACATGTTTTAGTATATTCCGTGTATTAAATTAATCCCAAAAATTACAACTGAATGAAATTATTTCGTATAAAAGGTAGGTAGATAAAACTCAACAACTCAATAAGATGTTCAACAAGTAATGTTCAAAATTCTATAAACAGATGCAAAGACGTTAAAAGATAATGAAGCATTAACAAACAATAGTGAAAATGACAGTAAGACCGTTAATTAAGAAAAGTTAGCTTTTATAAGTGGGAGTTTTGCAACGTTTCGGCCCCCATTTTTTACACATTTTTTGTTTTTAAATTTTTTTCTCAAATATTTGACCACGAAAAAAAAACAATTGGGGACGTATTGTTGTTCATTAACGAATTATAATTGGGGCAAAAAATTCTACCTCAGTTTTTTCATTTTTTAAGCTTCTTGATATGTGACTGACAGACTGGCGATTAAAATAATTAAACCTACATTCAGTATTCAAAAACACGATGCAGTCAGATCCAACATAATTAAATCTGCACATATTAGCAATAGTCAGTTCGTTTATCACGCATTTAGTTCAATAAAAAAAATTGCCAATGGGTATAGGAACGCCTAATTAATTAACAGTGGCAACAAATTGAGTATACAACAACTATTTCTGCTCAACCAAAATGTGACCAACTTTCAACATGCTGTTTTCATGCACGCCTATTAAAATCTGCTTAATTATCTGCCAAGCCTTGAATATTTAATCTAGTTTATTAACTTGTTAAATATACATGGAGTTCAGAGGCCGTGTACAAATAATTTTACGGAGATTTCTCCAAGAACGCTTTTATTTCCGTTCTCAAAATGTTGTTGTCATGTTTCCAAATGACGCTCAAAAGGCTAAATATAGAATTTTTTACGTTGGTGGGTGACCTTTTTTAAATACTCGCAACACTTAAATTACTAATTCAGGAAACCGCTTTTAATTCCGTTTTAACAAATACCGCATCAAAGAGAACTGATTCGCGTAAAAACAGTGAAAAATAACATTTGTTATTGTTATTTATTAATAAATGAATTGGTTTGCTCCCTTTCAGCAGGTAGGCAATTTTCAATTTTCTGGCCAGGCATGGAAAAGATAATTTGGCATTATGATTAATGTGGCCAACAAAACTGTTAAATGATTGAAGATTAGCGACCATTTTTTAAAAGCTTTTATTTAACTCGCAATATTGTCTGTCTGTCGGTTATTTTTTCGGAGCCAAATTTAAAAGGGTTCCCGTTGTCCCACTGAATTAAAATTTTGCATACTTACTTAATCTGCGTGACAATGCAATCCTATGTAGTTAAATACCCCCTAAAGGGGTTAAATGGGGTTTTGAAGTTTTAGGTTATGTTTATAAAGGAGTTCTCGATTTGTAAATTTGAGAGGATTCCTCTAGTCGCAATGAATGAAATTTAACATGCTTACGTAATCTGCGTGACACTACATAGTTAATTACCCCCTAAAGGTGCTAAATGGGGTTTTAAGATTTTAGGTTTTGTTTACAAAGGGGTTCTCGATTTGTACATACCGTAACTTATACCGACGTAGACGGTATCTTGGTCATTTGGACGTCACGGTAGATGCACAGTGTAATAACAATAAATCTATGCAATAAATAAAGACTAAAAAGCAAAAAATGAAAATATATAAAAGTTTTTTAAAAAAGCTTTTATTTAAAAGATGCACTAAAAAGTAAGAAATAATGTATTTCAATCACAGGAGAATATTTTTTCTTACAGGTTAAAATTCTAAAATTTATTAAAGCTTTGGGGGTTATAAAACTACGGCATTACAGAATTATTTTGTTCAGTTGACAACTCCCAAAGTTTTTATACATTTTAGAATTTTAACCTGTAAGAAAAAATATTCGCCTGTGATTGAAATAGGTACATTATTTCTTACTTTTTAGTGCATCTTTTTAGATTTTACTACAATAAATTTTAGGGTAAATTATTATATTTTGTTGCCTTTCACTCAGCTGTTTTATTAAATTTTATCAATCTGAACCGATATCTAATAGAAAACAAAATACAAAATGATTTTGTTCTGCTAATTTTTGTTACAATATTTTTTGTCTAATAAATCAAATTGTTCTTAACGGACTCACTACAACTAGTGATGAGGTATTTCCAATAAAATTGATGCAAAAGCTGACACGAAAAATTGACTCTAGAGTAATTTCCGCTGTAACTATTTACAATGTAATAAAATCAAAGTTATTTTAGGATTTGAAACCGCTTGAAACAAACACTAAAATGAGCAAATCCTAGGCTAGTTTTGCAGTTCGAGTTTTAAATTAATCAAAAATTCTAATCGGTCCGTATCTTAATGGAAATGTGCCCTACTTGACATTTAAAATGAAATTCAGATATGCAAATTTTTTGTACATTTTTTCAACTTCCCTCGAGTCAAGTTTCTTAAAAAAATCCTCAGGGATTTGTCATCTTGCATGTTACACAAATTCCTCTTTGACACATCCATCTTGTTTCGCATTATCGTTATCGTATTAAGGTGCTGAAAGCGAACAGATCCTGACTGAGCTCCATTAGCAAGAAAACGGACAATAATTGTCTTTAGTCAGAAGCAATCGCTTTAAAACACCGTCCAACATCAAAATCCCCATCAATTCATTCGTTTTAACTTTTTAACTTCCAGAAAAAAAGTCAAAAATAGATGTCTTACTTTTTTGTTTTTGACTGTTTGAAGACTTTACCTGGAGTGGATGTGTATTTAGAAAAGAAGTGACAATGTGTTTGTTGGACAGTGAGATCGCTTGGACAATAGGTTTTAGCTCCAGTTCCAAATAATGTAAACATTGGAGTTTAATTTCTGTCATGATTACCGCGACTTCCCACTCGCTACTCAAATACAAAGTCGCTTTGTTGCGTGTGTTGGATCTTAGACTGGGAGGATTAAACTTCATCAAACCCAGCCGATTGTGTCACTGGCCGAAGTTTGCCTCCAAACTTTTGCAATTTTATTCGACTCTTCTGTATTGGTGTGTTTGTGCCAATTCGACGCATTTGCGGCCACGAAATACGGTAATTACGCACGTGGATGCGAATGCAAATCGCTTTGAAATGTAAAAATTGGGCGCATGGCTTCTAATGAATTTAAATCAGCATTAATTGCGACTATTATTACCGGAATTGGCGGAAAATCGACGCCGAGAAATTATACGCCTTTAAATCTAGCTGAATCCGAGTTTTAGACATGCAAACTTTTTTGGCGTAGGTAACACAATGTTCGGGCGATAAAGCTGCGAGTTTTAGAGGGAGTCTATTCAAATAAATGTGTGCCAACTGTTTCAATGGGCTTGAAGCTTAATTTATTCGCAACACTATTATCATTAACTATATTTTTTAGATAATCATCTAATGGATAAGCTGTG
The DNA here is from genome assembly GCA_939628115.1 of Tribolium freemani. Lineage (NCBI taxonomy): Eukaryota > Metazoa > Arthropoda > Insecta > Coleoptera > Tenebrionidae > Tribolium > Tribolium freemani. The sequence continues at coordinate 6,635,409 of OW626785.1, read as the reverse complement.
TATTTATTAATTTAATGTGTTTTCAACTTAGCCACATGCGTACGTATAGCTCAAAAACTTTTAACATAATAACAAATTTGTTCTCAAGAGATAATAACTCCATGGAGATCTGAGCTATCCAACAAAACAAGCTTTTTGACGAAACTATTATGGCACATGAAAAGTTTAAATTGCTCAACATAGAAAGAATACAGAGTGTATTCTTTCTATGTTTTCTATGTTTGTTAACTCAAACAAAATTTAAAATTGTAAATCTAACGTGCAGCTTAAATAATAATAATTAGCAACCTAACTACAAACTGCATTGAATCAAAATATTTACGTATCTGTTCTACGAATAAATTCTACAATAATAATTAATATCAAATAAATGTAATAAATCACTTCGAATAATAACATTGTCTCCGTCTAAACTCCACATTAGAATATTGTAAATTTTAATAACGAAAATTTGAAATTCTAAAAATTGTATTCTGTTGTAATCCGTTTTCAATAAAAATATTTTCACGATGGCTATAGCTATATTTTTTATTCCGTATTTCGTTTACCTAAGTTTTTTGAGTAAGTTTTTCTGTGACATTGGTAATGTCTTAATTTTGAAAGTGAAGAATTGATCTAAAATTTTTGTTTTATCCAAATTCTGTCAAAAAATACGAGTATAGATGGATGATAGTAAAGGTAACCTTGCATGAACGCTCCCTGAAATTCACAAATACACTGGCAAATTTGCTTCCTGCCAACCTAAAAATTTTCGTAAAATGTTCCGTGAATTAATAATAATGACGTTGCGATTGTTAATATGTCTATTAAAGCATCAAAATGGAAGCAAATTACAAAAATATTGTAACACTGCTGACAGAACAATTCGTTGTATCGTTCGATTCCATTAATTTTTTTAAGGAGTTTTATTAATTATAGAACAATGTGTACTTAAAAAGAATTCAGAAAAATTATAGAATAGTGTAGGATCTCAGGTGGTTCTGGAATTTGAATTTACCGCATTTAATCAGTATATTACTGTGAAATTTCTGAAAAGTACCAATTTTGATCTACCCAGGCAATTAGTAAGACCAATTTTTTCATATATACTAACATTGTTCGTTTTTTCTTGAAAGAAGCGGCAAACTTTTAATACCTACTACGATCCCACATTCATTTATAGACAGATTGTAGTTTTTTTGGTTCTCAAAAAAGAAGTCAAATATTAGTTCTTCTAAAGCTTTATGTATTAACACCAAAATTTCTGAAACAAAAACCGTTTTCCGAAGGAGGATTTTTTTTATTGTACTGACTAAGCCAAAAGTAACGTACAAAATTCATATCTTTGTTATGGGTCATTTTTCAAAAATATCCTTGAACAGGTCGATTTTATTTTTGTAAATGCTACACTATTTATTACATCATTGGTTTTTGACAAATGATGTCACTTTTAATTTTTTTAGGGGATAACCGTTAGTTTTGTTTACTGTATTCTAATAACAGTATACATCATAAAAAATAAAGTAAAAAATTCAAAAGACACGAAAATAAAATAAAAAAATTTAAACAAGTCTTGATAATTTTATACAAAGAGCTTTATCATACTGTTCTTGCTTTATTTTATAAGAGGCGAGTATTTTTTATTTTTTGTTTTGCTTTCATATTAATTTTAATATTTTTTTTATTTTGAATTCTATTATTTTTTTTAAATTACCAAAAAGATGCAAGAGTGTACTATTGAAAATAGTAAATAAAAATTTTGGTTGTCGTTTAAAACAATTAAAAACGATTTCATTACCCAAAAACCAATTATTACTGTGACGTCTAAGACGTATTTAAATACTATTTAAATATTGAAAGAATAAAAAGTTAAGAAAACATTATTTTGCCTAATTCTAGCGTTTAAAATCTTTTTGATGCACAAAAGCTTATTGCCTTCCATATTTTTATTATTTTTTAATTTTGTTAGACAAAGTATTCGTTCACCCGATTTCTAAAAAACCCGAATGGAATCTACTTACTGATGCTTCAGAAAATAAAGCTTTTCAATAAAAAAAAATCGCCTGAAGCAGGTTATTCACCATACTGCTCATTCAAATTTCCACCACTTGTGTTTACATTCACTTGATATTTGCACACATAAATATGTTTATATTTCTTTATTACGTATAAAACTCACCCTCCACAGAAGATGCTGCACTTGATCGAAAAATATAATAGATACCAATGCATCACCCACCTTTTTCAGTCGTTTTATACATTCATAACTTTGCAATTATTCTAATTGATAAAAATCGATTTTGCCTTACAACAATAACTCTTCACTGAAGCGTGGGTTGTTAGTAACTTTAATAATTATTATGAGTTTAAATATCCCATTCAACCGTTAACGCTCGTGTTTTTCCTGCTCTGTTATTAAACTCCAACTATTAATAGTTGGAGGCAAACAGACTTCACGACAAGAATAAAACCCTTTTAAATCAACCAGAAATTCTGACAATCAATGGCGTAATAATTATTTCAATTCAAATAAAAATATCTGTGGTAAACATTTCCATCAATTGCTTGAAAGGTAAATAGGGTATGTGGCTTGAATACTGTAAGAACTTCTCTTTTGTACTGATATGTAAATTTTGTTCTGGTGCAACGAGGCCAACGGGGATTGATAGTTGAGCTAAGTTGAGATGCGTCAGAAAGCTGATAAGTGCTAATGCAAAAAGTTTACTTTTTTATTTTTTCATAGGTTGGAGATTTAATATCCGAGCATTTTGTATATTGCTTTACTCAAATCAAGTCTTATTTCATTTCAAAGCGCAACTTGCCTTCTAGCATCAATGTTATTGTTTTTGCGGAAATGAAGCCAAAGGAAAAATGAAATCATTTTTTTACCAAATTTATTCCGTATAGATCTGAAAGTTTGAAGTCAAGAGCGCTTCCACTATTTATTAATAGTCGGGCAAACATCGCAATAACGTGAAACTACAAACGAAAACATTTCAATCAGCGAACCTCTCAGCCAGGAATCTTAAACTTGTGTTAATTGAAGCAAAGAATCCAAAGGTCAAGACAATTTTTTTTGTAGTTAAAGTTTTAGAAGAAAAAATCGTCCCACGTAAACTGAAGGAAATATTTTGAATTTACGAGTATTATTTTGTTTGCTTTTCCTTGCTGTTGAGTTTCGGGGTTTCTTTTGGTTGTGTACACAGGAGAGCCACATCGAACTTACCTCTTTTTAGCTAGCCAGATTTGCAACTGTTGTGCTGCATGAAAACTTTTAGCACGGCTTTTCAAGCGCGTTGGTCATGCGCCCCTTTTTCAGGGGGAGTAATCAGAAGGAGTGACTATAACAACCTACACAAGAACACGCTGAAATAATTCCACCACACTTAAACCAAGACCGGCTAATAAAAATAAGTGCACCTTGGACTCGTCATAAACTTCGCAATCGTCAACAAGATTTTTTTCATGCAAACACTTTCCTCCCGTTCTGACAGCTATTAATTGGATGGTGTTTACCGCAAATCCTCAAATTAATTCAAGTCTATCGCTGAAAAATGAAAAACGCCTCTTTGCCCATTTAAGCGCTAATTAAATTATTGCTTCATCGCATTTCAGTCGCGTGACGAGCATCCGCGAAAGAGCCTCTTCGAGGCGAAATAATTCCATAATTTGATCGCTGAAAACAATTTTATCCGCGTGCAATGCCAACCAAATCCTCAATAAATTGCCCGAATAAAGGAAACAAATAAAAAACACCAAACGGTGTTCATCTCAAGGGATTATCTAAGTGGTCTTCGATGGGAAAATTTTCGCTTGTCATCTTTTGATGAGGCAAAAATTGCACTTGTTGTAAACTTTTGATTTGGCTTGCTGCACGGCTTATTTTTATCATTTGCATTCATATTGGTACCGAAAACTTGACTCGAGTATTCTTTTTCAATTTAAAAAGGCTTTGGGCCAAATAACTCTGCATAATGTGGATCTATCCTCATTCCAATAGTGAAAACATACCACCACAGAAAAAAATTATTTCTCCTGACGTCTTAATCGGTGAATGGGTTATTTATCGACGTTTATTATAATAATTAGACGCCTACAAAGTAATTTTGTTACACTTCTTATTTTATGTAAATTTGGCATGAAATAAACCAATTGCGCCTCATTTAACTCCCCTGTAATGAATTCGAATTTACTTGAGATACAAATGTATGTGGTGTGGTACGGTGTTGTGAAACTAATATGTCAGAGGTAGATATTTTATTTTTTCATTTTAAATTAAATTTTTTGTTAGTATTGTAAATAACGCCGATGATCGTTTTGCCGATTCCGAAAATTAAACGAGGGATTTTATTTATCTCGATGTTATTTAAAAATCAACTATTGATGAACTAATTTCGAAAGTTGTTCGACTGCAAACATAAAAAATGGCTACAAACTCTTGGATAAATTTTAGCATTTCAAACTTGCTCCAAGTTTAAAAAATCTGCTCCGTATTGAAGCGATAAAGTAAGTTTGGAACAATAAGTTACGCAATTATCGTGCTTTACAAGAGAACAAATCTACCATCACCTTAATTTCTAATATTGTAACTCTTTGTGAGACATTTTCAAACGACCAAATGACATTTCTTGTCGAAATCTCGAACAAATTAACACAAGATAGAGTTTTAAATGTAATTTTAGATTTTTTTTACAAATTATTTAAGCAGGTAATTGTCTCAGACAATAAGACTGGGACCGTGTTTGTGATGAAACAAAGCTTGCATGTTTCAAGGTACTTTTCTCTAAGTTATGAGTTGGCTACTCTTACAATAAATTTTTATTAATTATTAATAAGGAAAGAGGTTTGGAAAACAACAAACTGTTCCGTTTCAGGTAAAAAATCTATTTATGTTATGTAGCTACATGAAACATTAATTAACACAGAAAATAAGTTTTACCATAACAAATAAATTATCAATGCAATTATGTTTTAATTAACATTTTATTTTGTGGACAACTAATTTATTATAAATTTAATATTGTGCCAATAACCCATTGCAAATCTAATTTTTAGTGCGTTTTGTGAATTTGCAAAATAATAGTTATATTTCTAAAGTATCTAATATGCCGACTATACAAAGCGATCAAAAAATCCTTCTATCAAGTAAGTATAGAAATTAAAGGACCTATTAGCCGTTTCAAAACTATAAAAACGCCAACGTCGCATTTTACCAAATTATTTTTTTATGTAAGGCTGATAAAAATGTAAAATAGTTATTAATGATTAGATCTGTTATTGAAACTATAAATTACATTAGCTATTAATTTTTTGAAGTGCACAACAACTAATTTTGAGAGAAAATGCGACGTTGGCGTTTTTATAGTTTTGAAAGAGCTAATATGTCCGCTAAACTAAAGCTTAATGTCAAAGGAAAAATGTCAAAAAAATTAAGCAAAATAAATTATTGTTGGAATCTAGTTTTGCCCCATAGACACCAGTTACAGGTCGTATAGCGTTCGGATATTATTTGTGTGACGGGCTCATGGCATCTAACAGTTTACGTTTGAGGTAATTTCAGTTTAAATTTTGACAGCAGGCTGAACTAATACACGACACCGGACACACGTTTTCAAGTGTTCTCAAGTAATACACCTACTTGACAGAAGGACTTTTTGATCGCTTTGTATTATATTGCAAAGTAAATGACAATTAGTTTAATTTTGAAATAAATATGAATTCGCTTTCTGTAAACCAGTCCTAAAACTGTTTTTTTTATTCGAAATAATTTGTAAACAAAATCAATTCTACCATATTATTCCTTGTCCCAACTTTTCGGAGAACGAAAGTCTTTTTATTAAAGAAAGATGCGAAAATTTTGCGATTAAAAGTTAGTCCTTACAAAAAATAATTAAATTTAAATTTAATTTTAAGCTGCAGTTGCTGTAATAATGTTTAAAACGTGTTTGTTTTTGCATCTACATAGAAATACAATCATCAAATTGATTTTTACCAAAATAAACTAGAATACACAAAATTAAACGGTAATAATCAAGTGTTACCCCATCTAAAGCGAGTTGCAAGTTTACCTTATGTGGACTACCAAGAATCTTTAAATCATCTACGTAAGCTAGATGTGGACAGTCTAGGCTTTTCAATAATTAGATCAGATGTGTAAATTACAAATAGTAGAGGACTCAGGACTGATCCTTGGGGAACCCCACTTGTCACAGGTTTTTCCTATGAGTACGACTTTCCTACTCTGACAACAAAAGTTCGATTAATAAGAAAAGAAGTAATCCACAATCCACTGTAGAAGCTCCTCGCCAGTTATACCAACTTTGTTTAATTTAAGAACAAGGAAGTTATGAGGCACTCTATCAAACGCTTTACTAAAGTCAAGGTAGACGACATCCAGATTGTCTCCTTCGTCAAGTGTTTTAGCCCATTGATTACAGGCAGATAGTAGAGTTGTAACTGTAGGGCGACTAGGGGCCCGTTTCATAAAAATTACAAGTTGATTTTTACAAGTGACAAGTTTATTATTTACATTACATTATTATAGAAAAAACAGACAAGTGACAAGTAAATCACTTGTAAAAAGTTTTATGAAATAGGCCCCAGGTAAAAAGCCATGTTGAGTGTCAGGAATCAAATTCTGACATTTTAAGAAGTCAATAATACTTTTGACTATAAGCTTCTCAAAAAGCTTACAAATGATCGAAGCAAGGCTTATCGCCCTTATTTGTCTATAGTTTTCTGCACTACATGCGATTGGACCAGCTATAGATTGTTAGCACAGTTTTCAAGACTTTAGGAGACAGTCAGACAATCCATCAGGACCCGAAGCACTATTATCAAAAAGTAAAGTTTATTGAACAATAAGTTCTTTAGTAAGTGTGACAGTTGAGAGAGTGTCTCTATGTATATTGCCTGTAGCACTGTTTAATAAATTGAAAGTTGAATAATTGCAGGTGTTTGAAAAGCTACATGAAAAAATAAGCAGATAGAACTGTGGCGGTCTCTGACTAACCTGTGCTGTCTGACGGTCACACGAGAAAAAAGTCATCTAAGCATTTGTTAGATGACTCAAATTGATTTTTGGCTTCTAATAAGTCCAGTTTAAGTTGATTAGAAAAAATTCGGTGTTGGTTGTAATCGTAGGTCGTTTTAGTAAATTTGTATTTTTTCCAAAGTCGCTTTGTGTGCTTGAGTTTGTTAATTAGACTGGTATTAATCCACGGTTTATGAGATATATAAGTGTTTGACTGTGTATAATAAAGTATGTTTATTTAGGTAAAAATTTACTGTTTGAATAAAATACTGCCATTTTAGCTCAACAAAGTTAAGAGAATAAAAATGTGTCCAATCAAATTTAGACAAGTCATCATTTAAACAGTCAAAAGACACTGATCTGAAAGTTATGTTTTGGGATGAGTATCATGAATAAATACTTGAACAATAGCGTTAATGATGCAATGGTTGGACAAACCGACAGGATTACTAATTTTAACATCTGAAATAAGGTTTTCGTCATTTACAAGAAGAAGATCAAGAATTGATGGAGTGAACGACGTTGCGTATCGAATAGGTTCTTTGAGATATTATTATTGACTAACATTGTGACAAAATCTTTTTGTGTTGGAAGTGTCTACATACAGGGTGAGTCAATAGTGGGTTATTTCTGGCATGTCCTAAGATGCAACCAAAAATACTAATTGCACTTACCACTTGGATACTTCGTTTAATTTTTAAAAACATTAATTCAATCAACATTGGTTTTCTATCTTTTAAATAATAATTAAAGCTAGGATTACATAGTACGATAAAGAGTAGGCCAATTAATTCGTTGCTGGTACCACGCAACAAGCGCAACAATACTAAGCTGACTCACTGTCCTTACTGTGAGCGAACGTTTCCATGGCAATCCAAAGGCGTACCGTATTTCGGGCCCACATGAATTCTATAAAAATAATATTATTTTATTAGCTAATATTGATTTGTGTGTGTTTATTAATTTCTGAGTTACAGTAAAAAATACTTTTTGCAGATTCACCTTCTGTATGCAAGTTTTATGAATATTTGTTGCTTTTACAGTTTCTTTTTTCTATGTTGTTCGATTCATTCAAAACCGCATTTTTTCGGAAAATTATAAAAATAAGTGTTAAAATCTAATTAAATTTGTGTTCATTCATTTATTTAATGCATGTGCAAGTGCAATACGTCGGAGCGTTGGTTTAAAATATTAATAATTCAGAAACCATAAGGTCTAATAAACAATTTTTTTTTGTAAAAACTTATTTATAGATTTGTGAAATCGATAATCTAACTAATATTGTCAAGTTTTAAGTAATTAATATAGCTCCTTGCATGCTGAAAATTTCAATATACAATTTCGTAACTTGGAGACTTTTTTTCTTAAAAACGTATTTTGTTTTTAAATTTGCTGCCACTATTAGTTGCGCAATGGTTTTCTACATAAGTGAGCTGAATTGCAAAATTATTGGTTAAATAATTAATTTAAAAAACGCGATTTTCAAAATTATGAATCCAACAAAACCATCGCCGTCTGTTTAAAACAAAGTTACCACCACGTATAGGTACACTTCTGTTCAGTAAAAAAGCGCACAAGGGGTGAAAGCCAATTTCGCAATTTTTAATCTGTGTGAAACTGGATTTTTATTATTGCTACTACATTGTCACGGAAACGCTATTTGAAACTATGATGTGTGATTTTTAAACTTATTTACACCTCAATCTGCCGCCAACCTTCGGATTGACCATCCGCATTCAAGTTTAGCCACAATTTGTGCTTTTTGAATATTAGTTAATTGAGATGGCATTCTGAATTTCAGAAATGACTGTCCAACTTCAAAATCAAAACATATTTTATGACAGTGACAATACTGACAATTTATTGTCAAATCAACAATTGAAGATTAAATTACACAACCAAAATGAAGGTGTACGCTTTTTCAATGAACAGAAGTGTAGGTATAAGATGCCTCAAACAAACTTTTTTCAAAAATTCGGCCTTTATCTAAATTTTTTATTTAATTGGATAATCTCCAATTGCCGCCGCTAGCGCGACAATGTACTATTTGGTCCGACGTTTATTTATCAATCATAAAGACAAAAAACCGCCTATTCTAATTATAAATTCAAATGATCGTATGGTATTTATATTACGAATTTAACGTGCATTATTAATTTATTTCCATTGAAAAAAATGTTGTTTTTTAGTCTGTGAAATCAACCGAGTTGTGTCATTTAAAAATAAAATTAAGTATTGTCAGTTCAAACACTCATCTGATGAAGTGGTTTATAAAGTATTAGAATTGTCACACGCTTTGCTCATTAAAATAACTGTTTAATTGTTCAGATATTTACTTAGAAAATCTTAACAAAGATCATTTATACGACTAACCTACGTAATATTAATCTTGAGAGCTCTCTTGAACTATTGTTTCAAATCACTTATGCAAATAGATAAACTTAAGTTATTATTCACTCCTACAATATCAATATGGTAAAGTTTGTCACTTTAATGTGAATAAGATCGAACAATTGTTAGTTTCACAATGATTACTTACGACTATTTAGAGTTGTACAATTTATCGCGACAATTGTTTCAAATTTATAAAATATTCGGAAAATGTGCACACATAATCCCAACGTCCGTAAATTAAACGGCTGTTAAAATGTTATTAAGCATCTCGTTTAACAAGGGTTTGAAAATTTTTACACCATAATAATTTTATATCAAGTTACAAAAAAGTTAAAGATCAAAGTTCGTGGTTTAAAGCAGTCTGCTAAAAATTCAGCGTTTGCTTTAAATACTTAATGTTTTTTTCAATGTATGTGAATTTTTTTAGAATTTTTCTACCCTTCCTTATCATTAATAGTATGCAGGGGGTGATTCTTTTAGGGCCTACATTAGAAACTTTTTAACTTCTGAGACAGCTATTAGCCGTTTCAAAACTATAAAAACGCCAACGTCGCATTTTTTCTCAAAATTAGCTGTTATAAATTATTCATGCACTTCAAAGAAATAATAGCTAGTATAATTTATACTTTCAATGAGAGATCTAATCATTAATAACTATTGTACAATTTTATCAATCTTATTTAAAAAAATAATTCGGTAAAATGCGACGTTGCCGTTTTTATAGTTTTGAAACAGCAGAGCTTTAAAATTTTGTATACGATCCAGATCGACCATTCTGAGGTTAATTAAATTATTTTCAAAATGGTTGAACTTCCGGAACTACGAGAAATTGGCGCCAACTTTGAAATTTTAAACATTTTTATTCCATTTTTGTATTCACCTTTTCAAACTGAGTAAAGTTTACCCAAGTTGTTGGTACTTATCTGTCACAATTTTTGACTTATGTCAATTTTTTGTTAAAATTTTCATTTGCAGGGGTTTATTAAAATATCACAACCTTTGAACCCTTTGTGATAAGTGAATAATTTTTTGCATTCGATAATCAAAAGTTTGAAGAGCCTTTTAGAATTTTCAAAGTTGTCAACTGTCAAAATTCAAGGCTAGTATGATTTTTTTTAATGGTTACCAAAAAACGGCTATAACTCAGTTTTTTCAAATGGAACGACTCTATTTTCTTAACGGCAATCGAAAGAACATCGACATTTATGGTGACTTTTATCAGCACGTCCTATACCTATCTCTTACAGTTTTTGAAATAATCACAAAAAACGGATTGTACTTTGTAATTTTCATCGTTAATCAAGTAGGCCTTGCAAAGCTGGTTCATGGAATAATTTTGACAGTGTTGAAGAATAAAATTAATAAGAGTATTAATATTAATAAAATTAAAAATTTGACAATAATACTCGAAATTTTATGATTTCTTGTGTTATTCTAAAGCAAGGATGCTTTTCGAGCATAACATTCTTTAAAATTGCTAGCACCAAATTACGTTAATAGAATTTTTAATTTTAACTTAATTAATTATTTTATGGGACTAGCGAATTTTTTTACGGATTTTTTTGCACACAACAACATTTAAGCATGGCTGTTCCCGAATGGCACAAGAAATAACAATCTTTTCCAACTACTAGTAGTAATTAATTAATTAATTAATTAATTTTAATTATACGTAATTGTAGAAAAATTCTTAAAAAAATCAGACACAAAGAAAAATGTAAAGTATTTAATAGCAAACGCTATTTTGTGGGTATATTAATTTTTAAGATATAGTGAGAATATAATTTTAGTAGACTCACCCTGTATAAAGTGATGTGATCTCTAAAGCTTGTTTTTTAAACACTGCCGTTGTAATTGCATGATAAAATTACGAATTTTGTTTTTTCTCAAATCTACTAAACTTCATCACAAAAGAAGTGAGTAACAGTATTTTTTCAATCCCTAGAAGTAAATGAAACAAGGCGTCAATAGCTGGACCGATCTCCCCATAGTCCCGAAGCAGTAATAAAGGCAACCCTTCCAATTTAGCAAATTATTACCCAGCTTTACGCCTTATTAAAACAGACAACTTCAATATTTATTCTACTGCTTTTTCCAGATAAGGCGTTCAGTGCGTCTACAAAGCAGGAATCATTCCATCAAAACTGAGCCAAAGGCAAGGAGAAAGATATTACGGTCTTTTGGCAGTTTCGACGTACCATTTAACAACTGTAAATACAAATACCGCGGTTGTAAGGAACGCTTCCCTGAAGATGAGCTCAAAACGCATGAATCAGAATGTCACTTTCGTTGGTATAAATGCGAGGGGAAAATATTTGCAGGTTGGTCCTGCAACTGGAAAGGCTATCACGAGGACATCATGAACCACTTCAAAAAGGAGCATCGTGAGAGGACCTACCTAAAAGTATGTCACGAATAAAGAGCCACTTTTTATTCTCTTAATTATCAGGACCAAAACGTTATAGAATTGTCGATAATCCTCGACCAGGATTCATACGATTTGCAATTGATTCGAAAGCGAAAGCAGCTTTTCTGGTTCAAACACCGACTTTTGAGTGAGGAAAAGGCCGCGTATTGGTTGTGTCAATATGTAGGGCCGCAGAAAGAAGCACTAACTTACTGTTATGAATTGGTTGTGAGCAGTGATGAAGTGCGGAAATTTGCAGTAACCGAATTGTGTTACACGGATGCTTTAGACGCGAATAAAATTTACGAAGCCGGAAGGTGTGTCGTTATGACGTTCGATCAGATTAAGAGTTTCATGACTGGAGAGGGCAAGGTAAGAGTTTATTTCAGGATCAAGAAGAATGTTAAAGCAAAGAAGGGGCTGGCATCAGAACTACGACTTTCATAAATGTGAACAAATCAAAGCATCTGTGTAACGCTGTATTGTATTTAAAATGAATAAATACTATTTCTGAGACGTGTTATGATTTCATTTCCCTAAATCACCACTCGATAAGTTGTTCAGTACTTCAGTACGGTTCAGTACAGTAGAAAGGGTTACTACCAAGTTATTACAAACAATAGCTTTATTTAAAAACCTTGACGTTTACATGCCAAGACAAGAATTCGCCTTGAAATTTGAAATTTTTTTTTTGATACTCGTTCTCTAAAATATGGTTATTTTGGGAAATGCTTTGACTCCGCAAAATGTCATTTTAAAGAACAAGTACTTAAAGTCGTCATAGCAACACTTTGTTGACTCTAATTTATTTATTATTTGAGGGGGTCATTCACGAAACTCGATAACGCTCGATAGTGTCAGATAACTTGCAATCGTCGTTAAAGTAATTCTCGAAAAATTTGCAAATTAGTATTCATGGCAACCGTTAGCACTCGTTAAAGTAATTCATCAAAACTTGCAAGCACTTGCAAATGTCAGATAAGCATTTGTATTTTGCGGTACCTTGTTCCCTGCCGCAAAGTAATTGCAAGTTGAATTTTTTATCAACTTTTTAATTTTGCATTAAATTTCAAGTTGATTTCAAGTAGAAGGGGTTTGGAAGTAAATGTGGCACTTGAATTTTTAGTGAAATATTGGTTTTAATTAAATTTCTTGTGAAAATTTTGGAGTACGATTTTTTATAACTTTTTTACAAATTTGGACTGATTAAGTAGATGAGTGGTGTCCTGTGTTTGATGGAAAATGCTACAAGAGTTTTACCGGCTTCGGTCAGTAGTCACAAAAAATATCGTTGATGATTTTTGCTTTAATACTTTCTTTAATAAATTGAAGAATTGTGTAAAACAAAAATTTTGTTATGCTTATTTTATTCATAATTCAAATACATTGTATACGGTGGTATAGTAGCGCTCAGCCCGGTTTGCGTGTGCTTCATCAATTTCATTTTTTCATTACCAACACAAAACTGGAAAAATATAACTATAACAATGCAAATTTAAACAACAAACCGGTATCTAAGGGTGGTATCCTTGAACATTAATTTACATAGGTACTTCAAAAACACCGAAAAGTGTCATGTTTGATTGAGTTTGTCAATTTCACATTGACAATTAAATTATGATCGTTGTCGAAAGTATTTTTGGTATTATTTGCAAGTATTTTTCGTTTATTGATTGCCTTTTTGGGTTTCTTGTTTCGTGAAGTGCGTTCCGTTAGTTGTTTGACACTCCGTTTGTTCATTCTTGGTTTTGTGTCATTTTTGTAATTAACAACGCTACAATCGCTAAACAAGCAATCACGCCAAATGTTTGCATCATTGATTGAATATTTTACCAAAGAGAGACGGAGGGAAACCCCTAAAGTCTTTAAATAAGGTTCAAGTGGTAAAAAAATAGATACTTATCTACGATGGCAGAGGCTCTCACAGTTAGTTTGTTAACATCAGTGAACTCTATCAATCGAATGGTAAAATCCGAAGAACACTTACCTCTTGGTTTAAGGCAATCCACACATTACCATTACTTTAGCTTAATTAGAAAATTACTTGTTGATCCATACCTACTCTTTTTATGTCTACAATGTTAATAAAATACTTTGTTGTAGCCACATTTACTCCCAATTGTACTACAACTCCTTATAAAATACAAATACATTTTCTAAGTATGTACACCAGAGATTGTGATTTTAACTTGGTATCTCTGCTTGGTAAATGTTGGCCCGTTGACAAATTTGTTAATTTTGTATTGGCGGAATAAGCAACGCATCTAGAAAACCATTTCCAATATATTATTTACACAATTTTAAATGCTTTTACAAACAACTGTATTTAAAGACGACAGTTTGAAGCGCCAACATTCAAAAGTTCCAACACTAATCGGTAATCATAGGCTTAGTTGAGGAAATATCGCGCAAGCGCAGTAGCCAGATGGCAGTCAGAAGCGTCGCGTCTGGGATTCTGGGCTTGTTCGTCCCTCCAAATTATAATCGTGGAGCAGTCCACCTCAAAAGACACTCCGGACGTTCCTCCGGAGTTGTGTGCCACAACTGCACACGTGTCTTCAAATCCGAAATCGTTTTTCGATTTAGAATTGCTTTCATTATGATAAAGACGGTTTTTGTAAAAATTGTGCGAAACTTGGGGAACGTTGTCTTTACATGCTCGTATCTTCCTTCCGGATAAAGCTAAAAACTTTTTTTTTTTTTGCAAAAGATTCTACAATGAATGCAGATTGCAACGTATACACACGAGCTTTAGTTTTCGCAAAAGAAAACTGAAAACATAATCGAGATGAAATGCAGCTAATAGTTCAAATAAGTGTTTGGTGAAAGAATCATCTCGATATCTGTAACACTCATCGTGTTATTGCAATTTAAATTTACTGCAACAGGCGGTCGAAGTGGTAGTCGTAGTGTCGCTAAATTACATAACATTAACCGATTTTAAATGATCGAGGACGTAAATGAGCTGTTTTTTGACATGAAATTAATTGATTTTGTGATTACTTACTATTTTTTGGGCCGCGAAATGTTTGGGATAGAAAAATTAATTGCTCAAGGAAGCGGGGGTCAGCGCTTGAAACTGCAAGGGAAATACGCCGCGATCTCGAACGCATTTGCAATAATTTTAAATTGCAATTATTTGGTGGATGTTACAGATATCGAAGTGATTCTTTCCCCAAAAATGTATTTGAACTATTAGCTGCATTTCATCTCGATTATGTAGGGGTCTTTTTTTCAACGTAAACACACGTGACAAATTACAAGAAACCTAGATTTTCTCCCTTTCTTTTGCGAAAACTGAAGCTTGTGTGTATGTTCGAATCTACAATCATTGAGGAATCCTTTGCACAAAAAATGAAGTTTCTAGCTTGATCCACAAGGTAGCTACGAGGATGTATACGCAAAATTTGTTTAATTTAGGTTTTTGTAAATTTTTAGCTGAAACGTCTTTTTCATAATGAAAGCAATTACAAATTAAACAACAACCTGTGGATTTAAATTCAGCAGACAATTTTAAATAACAATCAAGTGTTTATGACAATTTTTTAAATTGTCATCGTCATCCCTTTTCATTTTACCACCCTAAACTCTGTTAATTTAAATAATATAAAAAAAATTCAAGAGATGATTGACGTACTTTTTTTTGCTTTACAATTTTTATTTAAAACTTTTTTTTCTAGCTCTTACCGATTTTGAAAAAACACGTTATTTTCGAGTTTTTAACCTTTTTTCGGGGGATGAAACAAGAAATTTTTTAACTAAACGTTTTTAAATACTCCACAGTAGGTTATATCAAAAATTTAAATTTATCCTCCAAATTTGATTTCAAGATTTATTTGACGGGATTAGGTTCGGTCCGTACGCCAATGAGGAGGCGATTATACCGCTTGGCCACGGATTTACGGATGAGTCTCTCCCCCCACTCTTGGGTTCAATTTTTCTAGGGCTCTACTGCAGAGCACCTAGTGAAAAAAAGGTGCAGATATATATCTCTGTCCTGTTTATTCTAGTAACTTTTCAAGCTTCCAAGTTTGTTCATTCGTGCTGTCGTGAGTACAGTCAAGCAGTCAGAAATTACCGCGCTCAATCACTATTTTCAATTTACCGCGCTGCATCACTATTGGCTACAGCTGTAGCGTCAACAGTGGAAGGGCTGGTAGTTCGGAAGATTTTTTTTACGGCTACGCGCACGTTTGTCCATTTTCAAGCAAGGCCGCCAATTGCCAAACGCCCGACATCAAAGGCACCGACAATAAGTGGCTGATCAGTTTATTGGTGGCTTGGTCTTCGCTCGTGATATCGCGCCAACTACCTTTGGACTAATCACACGTGGACAGGAACATAACCTCAAAAATATTTGGAGATCGTTATCGTCGTGTAAACGTAGTGTCAGAAATGTCAGATGACGCACACGCAAAAGGAGCTGACCGTGACTGTAGTTTAGATTATTTCTAAAAAAAAGTAACTGTTTCCTTCGTTCATTTTACTTCCATCTCAGTCACAACCCACAATATAATATTATAATTTTTTCTGTCGATGTAACATTTTTGCACAGCTTCCAAAAGGAGACACCACAGATCACAGTCATACGTTTCAAGACCTGTAAAACACGAACGGCCTTTCATGATCTGTGTACGTTGCTGTCCTTAAACTAGAAAAAAATAGTTACAAACAGCTTCTTTCTATTTTTCCAGTCACACTTTTATAATCCGTTCTACCTATTTTTGGTTTCTTAGCAACGTGTTTTATTCCTGTAATCCTCCGGAACAAGGCCTTTGGTGATTGGCTACTTTGAAACGTTCTTATCTCCCAAACGCAGAGTTAGAACTTTTTTGTAAAGAAACTTTCGATTCAGAATTGCCTATACTATATGCACTTTTCCGGTGGGGAGCGAGTTGTGGGCCACGCTGTATAGGTCTATGAGGGTTAATTGTCCAATTATTATTTATTTATTTATTTATATGAAATCTTTCTTTCTTGCACAGCTGATTTTTGATTACAGTTCAAAATTTTTGAAATGTTTTTTTAATTCTAAATCTAGTTTAAGAGTACAGAATGTTTTACATAATTTTACGAGGCCTGCACCTTTGAAATGTAATCAACAATTCATATTCCGATTACTGATAAAAAAATTTGAAAAATTGATGGATAGTCTCTACCTTTTCATATGTATTGTATTTCAAAAAGTACATTACGCACAAAAATTATCACAACATGAATTTTTTCGTGATCATGTTCATTGGAATTTGAATTGTTGGTGTAACGTAATATTTTCAAATAAGCCTCGGTTTTGCTTCCATACATCTGATAGACGATTACCAGAGTCTACAGACGTAGACGCTCCGAGGAACGTTATTCTCATTGTAACTTTCGCCAACACGTTCTTTTCAGTGGATATTAAAAATTATGATTCTGGGGGAATCTCTGTCGGAGGACACACAGAATAGTGTCTCTACGTGGTGCTCGTCTAACAGTTGCCCGATCTACTGAGAACATTTTAGAACCTCATATGGTATCCTATAGCCCTTTTGTCGGGCCCTTTTGCACGATAGTGCCCGATAATGCCTAACCTCACATCGCTAGAATTACGCAACAGTACCTGGAAGAGGTCAATTTAAGAACACTGTAGTGGTCTGAAAAAGCCCTAATCCTAATCCGATCGATCGTGTGTGAAATTACTTTCAGCGAGGCTTGCTTAAGCAGCGAACTTTATTTCGGTCTCTACAAGAAAATGCCCTTCTGCAAAGATGGGAAAAATTGGTTCAAAATTATAGCTCATAGCAAGCATTCCTAGAAGATTGGAAACTGTTATTCGGGCTAGAGTCGCTAGATGTGATAACAAAGTTAAGGTGAAGTTCCTGTAAAAATTACAATTTTTGAAAAAAAATAATTTTTGTCCTTAAACATTTTTTTTTTTGGAATCATCTATTGCGTTTTATTTCAACTCTTATTGCACTTCATAAAATAATAAAATATTTGTTTGTTTCTAAATCATTTAAGAAAACTACCCGTGTTGCGATAATTTTTGTGTGGAGTGTATCAATTATATTAAAAAAAAAATAATATATTTCGGAAAGAATGACTTGTAATCTTGTAAATACAGTTCATCATTTCTAAAATAACAATACAATCGATATTTTCTGAAATTAATCTTATACGTTCAGAACTACAATAATAATTGGAAAAGATGTAGTTAGTTCACCCGTCCAAAAAATTTCAACGTTTTTATCTAGTAAGATTGATTCAAATAAGATTATTAGGATCATATCCCTTCTGTCTCTTGATAGAAGACACGATAATTGTTTCTGAAAAAAACTATGACTATTAATTAACACTGATTACTGATTATGATTATATACTAATAATAATAAATAATAATCACTAATCAGTTAATTACTTAATCAGCAATCACTGATACTGATACACTATTAAAAAAAAAACGCAGTGTGTGTATAACTGGTTGCATCCAGGCGAAATTTTTGTATTGAACAGTGAACATTGTTTAATTTGACTAATATAAAATAAGACAGTTAGTGACAGCGTTATAAATGATAAGAAAAAAATAAATATTAATAGCTTCAGCTTCTCAAAGAAACTATCTCTTCCCTGATTACGTAATAATACAGCCATTCCACTAATTTCCATTCACTCGGCAAAAGATGACAATCCATCCAAGCGATAAATTCTAAGTGGATGACAACAGTTACTTGACCGCTTGTTTAATCAAATTATCTACGTAACAGATTAATTGTCCGATAAAAAAAACAGTAATAGATAAGTGTATTGAGTTAGTAGTGACAGAGTCTACTGTAACGCAAGGAGAGAAATCACACTATTCAGGTGATTATATTGTGTTATCGACAATGACTTTTCAACACGAAGATATTCTAAGCGAAATTCCTGATGACCAACTGCCCAAACTTGCAAATTTGTATGAAGAAAAAGCTCCTTGGGCTCCCTACATGGTGAGTTTTATTCACATGGCGATAAAATGGAAGAAATCGGGGAAATACCGCGACGCTTTGAAGCTTTTTTCACCGAATGATTCATGGAAAACGGATGGCACTATCATTGCTAGACTAGTTCTAGTGGTAAGGTGCTATATCATGTTTTAAATATTTTTTGTAATAAATTTGTAAAAAAAATAGGACGTAAATCAAGACATTATCGTCTTCACTTTAGACGACCAGTGCACCAACCTTTACCGAGGAATTAGCGAAACTCATCTTCTGAATTACAACAACATCAGAACCATTTTCTACGGCGTTCATGAAAGACATACTCCTTCTATACTAAAATTTCTGCACCAAAAAAATCTAAAATATGTAAACGTTCCGTGTTATTTTTATTGCATTTCACCGGAACAAGCAAACAAATTTACACTAGAGTATGACAGTCAAGCTTGGAAGTTAATAAGAATTCAGAATAAAATTTTAGGTACCCCTCTGATGTGTACTTAAAAAAACTGGAACCGTCTGCCGGCCAACAAGTGGACGCAGTCTGGCCACACAGATTTCTAGGTTCGGATCAATATTTATCGGGTTTTATTGAAGCGAATGGAGGATATGGATTGTTTTTAAAATCAACAGATGAGATGGTAGCATGGGTTTTGAAACATGCTTGGGGCCATTTGGCCATGCTTCAGACCGAAGAAGCACACCAACGAAAAGGATATGCTAGTTTAGTCACTCAAGCCTTATCGAAGGAGATAGCAGAGGAGGGGCATTGGCCCCTTGGGACCATTTTGTTGGAGAATAAAAATTCGATCAGTATGTTTGAAAAATTGGGGTTCAAAAGCATTGGTGTTTGCAATTTTCTTGGGATGGATACGCGTGATAAGAAATAGTTTTGTAATTTATTTCTATTAGTAATAATTGTTGCGCGCATTTATGGCTAATAAAATGTTTAATTAATTATTTGTTAGTTTTACCTTCGGCATTGATTAAGACTATGGGGGGCTATAGATTAGGAGACGAAAAAATACAGAAATGTTGAGTTTTGCATTCTTAATAGACTGAAAAAAACTGACGTCTAAGAAACAACTATTTAAAGTTAAAAAAAGAATCTAAATTTTAGGTTTAATAGAAAAAATACAATTTTAAAATGTAATTTCAAAAAAAAATTGAAAAAAGTTTCTGTATTGGTTTTGAAGTATATTTATTAGGAGAGGCTGAGTGGGACATAATTAAGACTTACGTTCGGTGGTGGATATTATTAGTTGGTACTGCTGGATTTATAAATACAGGGGAACTCCTGAAGTCAGATTTGAGTCAGAAATTTAATTGTGTGATTTTTGACTGGGTTTTGTTTTAATTTAAATTTGAGCTCCAATTGTGTCAGCGTTGCCAACGCAGAGTGGAAAATTCCTAGAATCTAACCTCTTTAAATAAACAACACAAATCAACAAGAAGTAGCCAAATTAAAAGTCAAACAAGTTCGAAAATTGAATGTTTATGTGTTCTTGACAAAAATATAGATCTCGACTTACCACAGAATAAGGAGATTATTAGTGTGCTAATACTGAATTAAAACAAGAACTGGGAATAAAAGTAGATAAGTTGTTTCCTTTCATTAAAAATGATAAAATGTTATTTTAGTCACAGAATAAAATTGTAACCCGTGTGGGCACGAAAAAATTTGTAGTTCATATTATCAAAATGGATTCAATGTCGTTGGAGTTACTCGAGATGGTTTTAAGTAGCCCGGTCCTGAATGACAGGGACGTACTTAATTTTTCCTCAACGTGTCACCATTTTCGTAATATTCTTCTAACCAATCAGATGATATGGAAACGGAGATTTTACAAGAAGTAAGAGTGACTTTTTTCTATATTTTTTGTGTTAATTCGTCTACAATTAGATTACCAAACCTGTCCGACAGTTTCTGGTGTCCTGACTCGTATTTTGACGAGTTGAAATATTTTTACTCGTTGAAAACCAAGGTACTAGATATGTTAGAGTCGGTGTTTGTCGGTTTTTTCACACAGAGCATTTCCTCTGATGTGGACTTGAGCGAATGGGAAATGATTTGTAATGAAAAAGAACAACATTATTTTTATTTAAGTAAACATCTTCTCGATATTATTAATACGCAAGAGACTATAAAAAGTGTCCTAGTGGTGCCTTTCAAGTAAGGGGTAAATATTGAAATACCAAACTTTTGATTAGTACTCCAGGAAATTTGACGTTCCAATTTTTCGCACGGTTTATTTTGCGCATGTTGAATGAAACGTATCTGAGAAATACTTGGCGCAAATTCAGATGTCTTCCACCTGAACAGCAAACTTTCGAAAAAGTTGCCATTTTCTTCGCACAGTGGTTCCAACTTGACCCTAAAAAAGTCGAGCATTATATTACAAAACAACTTGACGATATTGCAAATTTGGTAAAAATTAGATTGAAGTCTACAAACCCGAAACATCCGATTTTTACCACAATGGTGGGACAGGGGAGGAGCGAAAAGTTAGAAAAACATAAATGGGGGCCTGAAAATTGCCAAGTGATCATTTCCACAATCTGTGATATCCTCTACTCGGATTTGAAGCTCCAAGGAAATTTTTATTTGAGAGAATACACTCCCGATTACTATTTCATTAATAAAGTAATTATGGCGCATGTGACTTTGAAATTAAGTTGGCAGCATTGGGCAATTGAGTGCGCCACCTCCCTTAACGGACACCTCCGGACAGCGGATTCCCCATCGGTGTCCGTTGTTGAGAGATTTTACTGTAGTAACATCACAGGTAATATTTTAAAGTTTCCGTAAATTACAAAAATTATTACACTGGGGTCAAACTGTATAGTTTGAAAATTTCCGAAAATTACACGTTACCACTGGTGTTACAGTTTTCGAATACGTCAAACGTCAACACCAGAGGGCGCCTAGTTAATTTAATTCCAACTTAATTTCGAAGTCAGTGGTAAATTTAGAATCGGTTTACAGAAAGTAAAATTGAAATTTAATTAAACTAATACGAATTAAGTTTCCAATCTTATCAAATGTCAAGTTAATCGCGAATTAAATTTTGATTAAAACGTTCTGTAAACCGGCCTTTAGGGCCGCTTTTACAATCGTCGGATAACTTTATCCTGGGGATAAATTTTGAAAAATACATTGTTGTAACAATTGTAACCATAGTAATTATACTAGAAATAACTTATCTGGGGTTTATCGGGCGATTGTAAAAGCGGCCCTTAATCTGAAATTTAATGAATAAAAAATAATTAAATTTATCAGGTTTTGGAAGGTCGCAAGGGCGTTTCGACTACTTTGGCTGTGATTTACAAAAGTGTGGCTAGGCGTTTAGGGGTGCTTGTTGAACTCATTAATGTGGTCGACGAAGTCCCTGATTATTATAATGATTGTCAGTTATTGCTTAAATTTCAATTAAATGAAAGTATTTATTTCATTGATCCCTGCAGTGGGGATTTTACGGACGGAGTTCAATGTGGTTACAAGTTCCTTTATTCGGGGGACACCAATCAGAGTGCTTCTACCATCGACGAATTCGTCCAGCACATGACGGACAAATTGATTTTAATATTCCAGAAAATGCGTCACGAAGTCAGACAAACTCATTTTCTTAATTCAATTCAAAGTCTTTGTGAGCACTTTGGAAATTTTAATGTTAAATCACCAATAAACCGACTCTACCCTATTTGTGAAAAAAGTAAACGGCCAATTTGTCTAAAGTATGCCGTGGGTATGGTAGTGGTTGACAGACATACTGGAATGAAATGCGTTATTTGTGGTTGGAAGAAAATTGAGAATCACATGCCTATATACATAGCAGTTCGGGAAGATGGATTGACTTTATGGGATTACGAAGGTTGACAAAACTTATGAAAACAAAAAATATATAAATAAAAAAATTCAGAATATTTCAGAGAGGCCATTACTGATCCGGGAAACTTACTATCGACAGAACAAGTCGGTTTTTATTTTTCACACTTTTTCGAAAACCATTTCGTTCCAAATGTAGAAGTAGAGAAACTTTTTCCTTGTGATGCGCAAGTGAGGCACAAGTTCTACCTCGAGACGCATCTGCTCAACTACAGGCCGTAATATAAGAGTTAAGAAGAAATACTATTTTTCCATACATGATTTACTGTTTTATTGAAATATTTGTTTTGTAGTACTTTATTGGAATAAAAGTTAAGTTCTATTTCTTAAGATAATACAACTTCATCGAACTTGTAGATTGCGATATCTGATAACTTACAGAAGGAGTCAAAAGGTTGGGTTCGAAATGAATAATAAATAATAACCCCCTGAATGTAATCAACTGGATTTATTTTAACAAAATTTAGATTACAAAAAAATCTGTTCTATCATAGAAAACTGCACCTTACTAAAGTTGGCGCACTCAAAGTAAAATACAATAAAAAATAATTTCCCTTGTCCAGGCAACATGCAAATTTATACCATCCTTGATAATTATTTAATCACAACTTTACTACGATTACTTAATGCGTATCACAAAACAACAGCATATTTCATATTTAACTTACAACAACAACAATAGCAGTACTCGGGAAAAAAATCCACAACACTAGATCACTTAATGTAGTACATCGTCAACAACATTTTTATTACAATGGAAGGCAGTTTCGTACTTTTGACTAGTATTACGTTGAGCGATAAAAATGCATGTTACTTACTGACTCGTAGGAAAATGCACGCACAAGAACCACTACGAAATTAACTAACGAGACGACTATCCTTTTCAATACATCTAAAATCCTACTAATTTTCCAAAGCTTCTGGTTTTGGTTTCTCCTCTTCCGCGTCATTATTCTCTTCGTTCAACTGTCGCTTCTCGATTTCGGCTTTGAAATTCTCGATATCCTCTTGACTACAACACCTTTTTCAAAAAAAGTACAAACACAACTTGAACTAACTCACCTTATCTGAACGAACAAAATCCCATTGATGACATTCAACATGTCCAAGACCGAA
The DNA here is from genome assembly GCA_939628115.1 of Tribolium freemani. Taxonomy (NCBI): domain Eukaryota; kingdom Metazoa; phylum Arthropoda; class Insecta; order Coleoptera; family Tenebrionidae; genus Tribolium; species Tribolium freemani. Next base: position 6,611,638 of record OW626785.1, on the reverse strand, counting down.
CTCATGGAAGGCGGCTGGATTTGTATAGGTGGCAGTGAAGCTCCGTTCTTTCCAGTATAGATCTCGTTCATTTTTTTCTGCAACACTACGGCTTGCTGTGTCAAGTGTTTGAGACACTCTGACGATTCTTTGGTCTTTTCGTGATTTTCCCCGAGCTGTTGCTTATAGATGGCGTAAGCTTCCTTTTCATTGGTTAACGCACACCGGAAGTTACCCATGCAACTTTGGGTCCTCGCCACTAAGTGATAAGTGACGGCGACCTTTAGAGATTTGGCCCCGTAATATTTGATATTTAAAGCTAAGGCCTTTTCTAAGAAACGCAAAGAAAGTTCGTATTCGCCAACGGCGTGAAGAATTAAACTGATATTGCTCTAAAATTTAAAATTTTTATAACTTTTTTTTTATAACGAAAATTACTTACATCAAGCAAGGCAACTTCTGGATGATTCTCACCGCATACGAGTACGGCAAGATATCTCGCCCTGTATAACAATTTAAGGGCGGTACTAACTTGACTATTAGCGAAGCAATATAAGGCGAGATGTGCCTACAAACAAATAATACATATTATATTATTCAACGAGCAAAAATAGCTGTATTAAATACAAAAAAAACAAAATTACAGGCAGATAGAGCGTTAAGGTTGAACAATACTGAGAACGTCCGAAGAGGAGCTATTCAAGAAAGCACGTGAACATAAAATTTGAAATTGGATTTTTAAGAAAAGTAATAAACAAAATGCTTTCTTTACAATTGGATGTTGTTCTTAAATTGAGTCATTACCTCACAGGTCAGTTTGTACCTCATTTTAAATATTTGGAACAAAGTTTAAACGGGTTAAAAAGTCGATTAATTTATTTTTCTATTAAAAAAAACGTTACGTTCAAATTGCATGAAAAAAATATCGTAACTTTCTGAGGGCCTTAGCAACAATATACAGGTGTCCGTTTTTCGAACTCCATTATAGGAATCTCAGTTATTATAAGAGATACGTAGTCGGTTAAATTGGAGCAAAGTTGCGCATTTTTATGCTGAACAATAATCTGAAAGAAAATTTGATGTGTCATTTTTAGTTTTTGAATTATTGAGAAAAATCAAAAATTTGTAATTTTCGTTTTTATTTTTTTAAGCGAAAACTAAGAGAACTAGACGTTTTTAAGTAAGACATTCTTTGGGCACTTTTTTACAAGAAATCTAAATCTGTCATCGCCTCTTCCAAGGCGTTCTTGATGTCATCTCAACTTTATTTTTTATATGAACGCCATATTTAATACTTGTATTTTTGTCTTTTTGTTCCTGATTACAACGATGTATCACATGGTATAATCGAATCATACATGCTGATTAAAATTAAGAAAAAAGCGTTTTTGCAAAGCGTGCTTTGGTAAAAAACGCCAAAAATTTAGTTTAACAAATTAACTGTGGACAGTTCTATTAAATATGCGAGCAGAGTTGTTTTGTTTTGCAAATAATAAACTTCTAGCTTATCATGTCGTTTACTTTTTAAATAAGTAAGCTTGGCGGAAATGTTAACCTTCCAGATCCAAATTCAACTTCCAAAATCTAGTTTGTTTAAAAACAAAATTGTTTCCCTTTTTTCCAAAGCACTCTTCACAAAAATGTTTTTTCCCATTTTGATCAGTATGTAAGATTCGATCATATCATGTGACACATCGTTGTAATCAGAAATAAAAACACTTTTCAAAAATACAAAAATCGAATATGGCGTCCATAAGAAAAACCAAAGTTGAGTGTTGTAACTCTGACATCAAGAACGCCTTGGAAAATGCGATGACGGATTTAGATTCCTTGTAAAAAATTGCCTGAAAAACGTCTAGTTCTTTTGGTTTTCGCTTGAAAAAATAAAAACGAAAATTACAAATTTCCCTTTTTTTTTAATTATTCAAAAACTAAAAATGACACTCGTGTCATGAAATTTTCTTTCAGATAATTATTGTTCAGCATAAAAATGCGCAACTTTGCCCTAATTTAACCGACCTTGTATCTCTTATAATAACTGAGGTCCCCACGGTGGAGCTCGAAAACCGGACACCCTGTATGTAGGTATATAAATTTGAAAAAAAAAAATGAAAAAATCATTGGTGCCTAATTTTTTGTTAAGTTTCTTTATGGGTCTTGTATGACTTACTTGTAAAACTGTATTTTTTCAAGCCGTTACAAATTTTTAAATCGAGATAAGAACAGGTCTGTGAGGTAATAAGTTAATAAGTTAACCTAAGAACATCCAATTGAAAAAAAAAGATTTTGTTTATTATTTTTCTTAAAAATTGAGTTTCAAATTTGTACATTCGCACGGCCGCGTGGACGGCGTGCACAGTATATGGTTCAACCTTAAATTCTCAATATTTGAATGTGTAGTTCTAAATGGAAGATTATGGACCTAATAAGTAATAATTTAAGAGAAATTACTAAAGTAGACGATACTTTAAATGCAAAGCTCAAATTTCTGTATTTTTCCCCGTAATTAGTGAATTGGTTGCATTTAAAATAACTCGATACTTACATATTCGGTAATTGTGTAGGGGTGGTCGATTCCGTTGACCCTTTCCGACATCAAAACAGCCTTCTGTTGATAGGCCATAGCTTCAGTGTGTTCTCCCATGATATAATTAAGCCGAGCAATCATTCTCAAACATTGTGCAATTTCCGGATGCATCACCCCATATACATTATTCAACAAATTCAAGGCTTCACTAATTAACTCGTATCCATCTTTAAGATACCCTTGTTGTATCTTGTTTTGTCCCGTTGTATAGAAATTATAAGCATCAGTTGCCCTCGGATTGATGTGTTTGACGATTGGGAAAATATTCAGAATATCCTCTTCGTAAAAAATAAGTTTATTCTTTGAATCGAAATTATAATCTCTCAATAAAATCTGTATTCCGGTTTTTAGGCAAAATCCTCTCAATAATGAGATTTTTTGTAAACAGAATGTTTCGGTGGTTGCATCAATATCGTTGGTAGACAAATCATAATCGAAATAAGACTTCAATTCTTGTTTTAATTGCGACCAAAGCGATTTAGGGGTGAGATTTGCCCATTCGTTATTGTCGTTACAAGCCAACGGATTCAATTTACCTCGACGTTTGTTGCGTTTCCTGTTGTTTTTGCTCTGTAATTGGGGGGTGAGATTCGATTAGAAGCGAGTTATTTTCGGTTTAAGGGCAATGGTCATGACGCTAAATAAAAGTATTTCGTAATTTTGCATTTACTTAATTGATTAATTAATTAATTTTTTGTTTTGTATTTGAGTAATAATGTATACTTTGGTGGAAAGTCAATTATTTATGATTTATGAAGAATTTAGTAGTTTTTTCGTAAATCCAAAACTAGTAAAACGGTGTAAATTTATAGTTTTGCTTCTTTATCGTATACATTTTGTTTTACTATTTGCGTTTTCACTTTAACTCAACTATGCTGCATTTTTCCACTACTATTGCGTATATTTACAGCAACTTTAAATTGCAATAACTTGGTGAGTGTTACAGGTATCGGAATGAGTCTTGCACCAAAAACTTATCTAAACTATTAGCTTCATTTTATCTCGATTAGTAGAAGCCTAAACTTTTAAAATAAAATAATTCTCGCATCTCAAAAATTTCATTACATAAACATAACAGGTTACAAGAAAACTGCATTTTCTCAGTTTTCTTTTGGGAAGACTAAAGCTTGGGTTAATACGTTAGAATCTACATTCACTGAGGAATCTTTTGCAAAAAATGTCTCTAGTTCTATCTAGAAGGAAGATATGAGAATGTAAACACAAAATTTTCCCAATTTTATTTTTTTTTAAGTTGCACATATCCTTTACTTCTAACCAGAGAAATTTAGAACTATTCTTCCTAGCTCTGACTTATTTTGCATAATCTTTATTTTTTAAACCCTTTTCTTTGATTTAATGCCTTTCATAATAATAACTTATTTTAAAAATTCCAGTATATGCTCCAAATTTTGATTTGAAGGCATAAGAATGAATGTAGATTTGTCCAAGATGTAACTAAAAGAACAATTGACACTCGAAATAAAAGAGCGGCAAATCGGAAAATCACCATAAAGTATTAATAGATTATTTCGTGACACTTTTTATTATCACCGTTTCCGTTTTGGAATTTTTATTGGCGATTATATGAGCAGTTGCATAATTTGAAACGTCAAACGACCGTGAAAAATAAAAGTTGGCAAATAATACTACATTACCTCATCGACTCCTTGCAATGGATTGGGAACTTGGCCAGAATACAGGAAACAGTTGAGGAAGTGAGCAATAGCAACAGCCAAATTCATCATTTCAGACCCCTAATAAATCAAACGGTATATTAGTGCAAAAATTATTATTTTTTTCTAAATACAAACCTGCAAATAAACGGTAAAGATATGTTTAGCAGCCCTTAGCAGCAATTCCGCAACAGCAATGCTATGCAAATATTCCAACTGTTTTACTTTTGCTAACAAATTTGTGACTTTACCAAGATATCTAATGTTAATTCCGCGGTTATGCATCGCTTCAGATAAAGTAAAACCGTCCATAGGTGCCGAAGAATGATCTAAACAATCGCGAATCTAAAAAAAAAATGTTCGATATTTTGAAATTCATTCGAATCAGATGGTTTACAAAAGTGGGAATTTGCACCGTAAGCAAAAATTCAGCAGCATCTTTGACTAATTGTCTTTGTTTTGAGATAGTTGGGTCTAAATTATCACAATGTTTGATACCCGGAGAGTAAACATCTGGATTGAAACGAATATCAAATTCCGTGTCTTTGAGGGAGCCAACAGCAACAGCTGCAGTCTTAACAATATTTTTGGTACTCTCTTCCACTACAATTACAAATTAACACAAAAACTAAGTCAAAACTGTGCAAAACATACGTTCGATTTTGTTGGTTCCATCAGTTATACTCTCAACAATCTTTTTCGCTTCTTCATCTTCAATTTGTTCCTTCTTGCCTTCATCAATTTCACTTTTTTTGTTTTCCTCATTTTCAGTCTTATTGTCTTCAATCGCTTGATTGTTATTGATTTTAGCATCATTTTTACGTATATTCAACTGTTGCAAATGATATGCGGCATACTTTATAAACATCATGTAACGCGAATCAACAAAACTATCGATTAATTCTTGGCGCAAACAACACAATTTGTGTTTGTGTTTAATTGGAAAACCCAACAGTTTCACCTCTTTACTCAATTCTTCGTCTTCAACTGTGAGAAAAAAAATTAGAAACATGTACAAAACCAATTTTAGCGTGTTTACGTTGCAAGAAATTAACATCTGGTGGAAAAGTACGCAACAAATCCAAAATGTAGTGTCGTCCATCGTTACCTATAATCCCTTTACATTCAACACTTGAGCAAAGTTCGACCGGTTCGTCCTTATCGTTAAGTACATGATGAGGTAAGATTTTTAATTGTTGGCCAGCTTTATTCAACAAATCTAAATATTTGGGATGACTTAGAACAGTTTTCCCAAAATCAATCGACCCATAAACAACACTTTGTTCCTGTTCCCGTTCAAGAATCCCCGGAATAATCGACTGAGCCGTAACTCTATACCCCCTATAATCAATAACAACAGTACCCAAAGTATACAGCCCAGGCAAATCAACAGCACTGTAAACACGAACACCTTGCAAATCATTTCTCTGAAAAAGCAAAATTAACCCCAATCAATTAATTCATAAAAACATACAGGTGCAACAAACGCTGCAGCATCCCCTCCCAACTCTTTATAATGATCCCTAACGTCAAAACCAAGCGAGAAAAAGATGTTGTTCCAAATGAACATTTGCATTTTGGCTTCTTCGCCTGGATTTATCGCCATTACGTTACCGTCAATGACGGCCATTGCGCCTCGTGTTGCAGCCGCAACAAAATCGCTATGAACTTTAAAAATTGCACGTTCGCGTAGGAGACGTTCGGGGAGTGTTTTACGCGGTAGTTCTCTTGTGGTCTGGAGTTCTTCGTTCCAGTCGCGAGTTTGGCCAGGGATGTGCTCCTCGTAGCCCAGTTTTGAGGAAAAGGCTGCAAAGGCAAAGTTTTAGCCCACTATTAAAATCTTTGGGCCAGTTTTATAATCATTTTAATAAGTGACTTTAGTTAAAGTTGGCTTAAAGTGCCTATAATTTTAAAGCCTGGAATATTTCCCTTGAATTAGGTAAAATTAATAGAAACAAGAGAATATACTTGTGTTAATAATACTAATAGAGTATTTTACACAAGTCGCAAAACTAACTTGGATTTAAGTAGGTATTACATAGACAAAATATCACAAAAATCGTTCTGAAGATATTCCTCAATTGAATAAAGTTTGGAAAATTAAATAAAGTTTAAGTTTTTTAATAAAAACATGGGGAGGGAAATTTCTAAAGGTGGGTGGAAAGTAGTTGGTTCCATGTCGAGCTTTTTGTTAGCCTTAAATTATTTATTAGAGAAATATAATTTCCTTTTGTACAATAATTGAAGGGGTTAATTGATGAAGGGGCTATGTACATAAAACTAAATTTTACGCCACGCGCTTTTAAAGTTTTATTTCGAAAAATTGCTTTAGATTTGCAATTATGTTAGCTAGGGTTTACTAAAATAAATTAGAACATAAGTAAATATACAGGGTGTTCCGTTTTTACTGTTTCCTATAAACATGTATCGAAAAATACTTCGTAAGGGAGCTACATCCCCTGAAAGGGGTGCTTTTTCTAGTGGGTTTTCCTCAATATTTCAAAAACCACTAAAGATACAATTACAAAATTTGTGTTGTTTCAATACAACTCTCAGTTTTTGAGTAAAATTAATTTAAACGTCATGTTACAGACCATAAACAGCATGAAAATCAGGGAGGAAGATGCCCCTTACAAGAACTGGCGAAACGTCGACATTTTCTTACAAATTCATGCGGTCTGAGCCTAAAAAACCTAAATTTAAAATTTGATTCTCGTCGTCCTTCCTGATTTTCATGCTGTTTATGCTCTGTAACATAAGTCTTAATCGATTTTACTCAAAAACGGAAAGTTGCATGGAAACAACACAAGAAACTGGGTCATATTAATAAAAATTAGTATGTACTTAAAAGCAAATACTTATAAGTATTAGCATTTACTTATAAGTATCAGTTGAACCTAAAAGGAAATACTTGTATCCATATTCATAAAAAAATGCTTATTCTTATGAGCAAATACTTACATCATACAATATGTCTATAAATGAATGTAGGATCGTAGTAGGTATTAAAAGCTTGCCGCTTCTTTCCAGAAAAAGCGAACAATGTTAGTATATGAAAAATATGGTTTGACTGGTTGCTTGAGTCGATAAAAATTGGTACTTTTCAGAAATTTCATAGAAATAAAATAATTAATTGCGGCAAATTCAAATTCCAGAACCACCTGAGATCCTACACTCTTTTATAGACAGTCTGTATAAGTATCTACTAATATGCTTGCTTGGTTACCGCCAGATTGGTCAAATATCGACAATTATTTTTAGTTTGACGTTCAAAATGTAAATCAGCTTCATTGTGGAGTTCTTATTTAGTGCCAGGTCGCCCAGCTTGAAAATATGCAACATAACCATTTCATGATTTTCTAAGCGTTTCCGGCCAAAATTTTTCAAATTTTATTTCGACTTTTTGACCCAGAGGCACACAAAATGCGCCGAAATCGGCCAATAATCGCCTAAAAAATTCGAACAAGCTTAGTATTATTAACTAACACCGACAGTTTTCGAGTTAACATCTTCAAAAAGTTTGTTTAGCGCTCATGGGTGGAATTTTGGAAATAGCCTGAAATCCCCAGGAATACTCCGGGGTTGACAAAATTCTAAACAGAATCGTTTAAAGAATCCGAACAACTAAAGTTGAGTTTTTATATAAGGCTGATAAATATTCCGAGAAATATATTTTCTAATAAAATATTCTAACAAAAAATGTTTGTATCTGCAGGTAAACCTGTAACTCTAACTACGTATTCACTCGGGTTTTTCATAGTTCTAAAAAAAGTTTTCCAAATATCGTTCGATTATGATGAGCCTGGAGTCAGCCAAAACGGACTAAAATTGACGAAAAACATCTGAAAAATCTGAACCTACCGAACTCTGTTACTTACAGCCGACAGTTTTCCGACTATTAACGTAATACAAAAATTGGTTTGGCGCTTTCGATAAATATTTTTAAAATGGTAAACCGGCTTTTGTGTGTCCATCCAGATCATTAAATATTGCACACTTCTGCTGAAAACCGCTACATTTATATGAAATTATGATCGACCGCATTTTCTTGCCTAATTTTAAAGTTTCTTGAAGTTCTTGATACGGCAAATATAGCGTCTTTTAGTAAATAGATTTTTCTGCAGACACGTAAGTCTAACGAATAGCAGACTAGTAATTTCATAAGTATATACTAATTTCTGTTAGTAACTACTATGTTTTATGAATATGGACAGCAGTAGATACTTATGTTTCTATGATTTTATAAGTATATGCTAATACTACATAAGTATTAGCATTTACTTATTACTACAAAAGTAAATACTTATAATTTTATGAATATGGATGTAAGTATCTACTTAAAAAAATATAAGTATATAAGCATGTACTACTTTTTATGAATATCACCCACTATTTTTGTGTAAAAACCTATGAAATTTAAGATTTTGTTGCTGAAAACGTCAAAAAACTAAAGGCAAAAGGGTATTTTTACCCGACAACAGTTTGAGACGCCTCTGATTAAAAATTTCAATATTTGATCTTCGAATTCGATTAGGCGTACAAACATTATCAACTGTATCAACTGTAATTTTACCTGCAGTGGTTTCTAAAATATTGGGGAAAACCCACTAAAAAAAGCACCCCTTTCAGGGGGTGTAGCTCCCTTACGAATCATTTTTCGATACATGTTTATAGGAAACTTTTGTCTTAAAATTGAAAGTTCTATCACCTGTTTAAATTTGTAACAATAAAAACGGAACACCCTGTATATTTGTTAAACAAGAAAACAGCCAAGTTTCAGTAAAAAAAGTTAAATGTGTATGTCACTGTTTTATCAGGTTAACTTATTTTTAGACTATGCAGGTATGTCCGTAAATCATCTAATATGCAATGATATATGCAATTCATCCACAACTAAATTTTATAATACCGTTATCAACAACTAACTTGAAATTTTACAGAAAAATGTTATTAAAATAGTTCAAATTTGTAAAAAAAGTCAAATTTCAAAAAAATTTCACATAACCCCTTCATCCACTAAGCCCCTTAAAGGCATCGGCAACTTAAAAAACAACTTTGTCTTAAATGACGATACTGAAAACGCTTATTACAGTAGTGAAAGCCGTTTCTCTGTATCTGCTCTCTAACTCAAGTTATTTCAATTTAAAGTTGAAATTATGTCATAACCGCTTATCGAGCATTTGGTCCAATATTAAGATCAAATGGTTTTTGATTTTTAAGTGACACTGACAAAGTTTATCAAAACTTGACAAAATTCCTCAAATGTTTTCGCGAAGTTCAAGGCAAAATTTCGAACAGAAATTAGTCAAAAAAGTGGTTAATTTTTGATTTTGTGAAAGATGTGTGAAAAATGTTCAAATATCTGTCACGTTTATTGAGAGGGTTCAGTGATAAGAGGATTCTATGATGAGAGGCGGTTACGACGTCACGATTTCTTTCTTTCGAAGCGATTATCTCGCTTATTTTTCATCGCAGGAAATTTTGAAAAGAACCTACTGGTATAGAACGAACTAAAACAGGTAAAATAAGTTGCCAATGACTTTAATTATGATTATAACCCAGAGGAAGAGAATATTCATCGCTGTGTTTGGAAACATTTGAGGATATACCATGCGATGATTTGAATTTATAATTAGAGTAAGAGATTTTTTTCTTTATAATTGATAAACTAGTGAAATTAGATTTTGAAGTGTATCAGTATTTTGAATTTATAATATCTTCCTGAGAAATATTTGAAACATGTTGTGAATTATACAGTGAACGATAAAATTATGGAATAATCAATAATCCGGCTCGTTTGCACAAAAGAAAGGAGGAAAACAGTGAAAATGATACATAAGAATTTTGCAAAACGTTACATAGAAAAGTTGTTGTATTTGATGAGTTTTATTACGTGGTAAAATTAACACACGAAATTTCTGATACACCCTGGCAATACCAAAATATTACGTTACGTAACAAGTAAATTTTCATATACTAACCAAAAAAAAACCTTAGGTACAATTTTGTTACATCGCCAAAAGATTATGGAAGTACTAAGTTTCAAACTAATCTTATTAACTTTTTTTGCTAAAAGTATTTTTTGTAGCAAAACAATTATATGTATATTTGTTGTTTTAGATTTATTTTATTTAGATAAATTTAGAAGATTTTTTTCCTCACCCACTTCTGTTCGAGCTTTAGTGTTAAGGTTGTCAAATTTTGATGTATTAATTTGTTCTATTGTTCAGATGTTTGCAAAAATTTGCTGTTAAATTCACACATTTAATTTCCTGAAATTGGTAAATACACATGTTACAACGACAATCAGTTTTATTAGGTAAGTTTTCGGATTGGGAAACTTTATTATATCCCACTTCAGTTCATAGTAGAATTGCAACAGCGCAATTGAATTTTTCGGAGTGAAAAGTAAAGCAAAAATAAATAAAGAGTTTCTGTAAAAGAGAAGAATTCTGTGTTCAACTAAATCCCAGTGCCACGTTTTGAGCTAAGAAAACCCACCACAATCTCTCAATTTGTGTTCGATTTCACTCCAAAAAATTCAAATGCGCTGTTGCAAACTTCTAGTATGAACTGAAATGGGACAGTTGTTTTGCATTCAATAACATGTTGGTAAATTTCTAAGATTTCTTTTGAATTATTATTTTTTTTTTTTTGATTATTCATCTCAAGTTCAAATTATTTGAATGGTGTGATAGTCATTTTTACTTATTACGCAAACATAAAGTACTTAAAGCCACTTTAACTAAGGTTGTTATGAAATGAAATAAATTTAAAGTCGCTTTAAAGCAACTTTTTAACTAAAGGGGCCTTACTGTCTTCAGCTCTTATGGCATCTATGGTATGCTCCATCATGGGTGCAGTCCAGCTATAAAGTTGGTACGGAGTTGCCACACGTTCAAACGGGTGTCTTTGACTCCTCTTCTTCTGGAGTAGAGCAAAATTGCGTTTGAATTGTGGCGAGATTTGGTTAAGAAGTTCGATTAAAGAATGGCACAAATGACTAGGAGTGGCCGGTTTGGGGTTAAATTCTTCAGCTGTAGATCTACAATACCAATATTAAGTCAAGTGAAGTCACAAAAAACAAACTAAATTACTGATTAATATAAAAACCACGTGAACAGGCCGATATGTAATAGTGTTTATCCTCCAAGGTGACAACATAAAGGTACATAAGATCACCGTGGATCTTCCTATACCCTGGTGGTGGATTCCAAGCCGAAGTGGTCAAAACTTTAACACATTGAGCCACTTTTTGGTCTTTAAGTTGTGGCTGAAGGGCCGTCAAAGGTCGGTCTTTGCTATCCGGCATTATAAAATCTGGAGGAGTACAATCGACACTTTCCGGACGCATTTTCTTCTTCTCCAAAATATCGCCTTGAGTGACCGTATTAAGGAAACTCAAAGAATTGCACTCAATCCCGTTATAAGCATCAGCCGGATCGAGAGATTTGAGTAAATCTCTCACATGTCTCACGTGAATTCTCGCTTCACGCATGGTGTAAGGTTCTTCGACCACTTTAATGACTGAACCCTCTTTCAAACCTTCGATGTTTTTCAATTCGGCGAAATTATCAAGCGTATTGCTATCCAATTGGAGCGAGAAACATGTTCTGTGACATGTATCTTCTCGATCCATCAACAACTGGTGGATTTCTTGGACAAGTTCCATACTAGATACTTGAATATCGAAGGGTTCAGCACCTGGACTTAGGATTTTGATTGAAAAACCTACATCTTGGATGAAAACGACTTCGTCTTTGTTTTTATTTTCCTCGTCTTTTTTCTCCGATTCTTCGGCGTCTTTGGTTTGTTTTTCTAAAATTTCAGTGTGTGCTAACTTATAAAGAAACAAACCTATTTTTTACCTGGGCTAACGTCCACGTGGCCGTTTTGTAGTGGTAATTCACTGGTGCCATTTACGACTGCAAAAGAGATAAAATTGTAACAAGAAACCAAATATTTCTTTTTCATATTAACACCTATCGCGATAACCAACCAACTATTGGTAATACTGCAATTATTATGGTATTAGATTCGGTAAGTTTCACCTTGAAAATAGCGTTAAAAACCAAAAATGGATGCGGTTTAACAGTGCATTAGTCTACTTATTACTTGTATTGTTTGAATTTCAATAAAAAATATTTTAAAGCTGATATTGGTCTCTGTTATTCAATTAATAGCTCACGTAAGAGATTTTCAATGCCATAACAAAATTACTGAGGTTTTTAGAATAATGAAATTAATTGATTTTTTAATTCGATTTAACGGTGAACTTTCCGTCGATCACATACCAGGTGAATAGAAGGTATGGAACAAACGTTTGAACTATTGATGAATGAAAAGATGTGTTTTTATTAATATTATTTTTTTTATTTTTTTTCGTTTTTGACTTGAAAATTTTTGATGTTTTTAAACAATCCACCATAAAACAATTACGAGTGTATAAATTAAATTTAAAAAAATTGCGTAATTGCAAAACAAAACAAGATTTAAACAAAAAATGTACCTACCTGTAACATACCACATTTCAATAAATATTTTCCGTGAAAACATTTATTTATTATTCGTAAGAATAACCATTATAAGCCATTTTTGTGTTCAATGATAATTTAGATAAATAGCAACCTGTATAACCATATAATTTTACACAGTTAAGTAACAATACGTTTTCTACGTTTTATTAGCTTTGTATGTAGGTGTAGAAGTAAAAAAAAACAGTTGTTTATTTTTAAATACTACTTTTCACATTTCTGTTTTATAAGACCCGATTTCTGTTATGATTAAACTTCAATTAAATTTTAATTTTTTTAGACTGTTGATGTTGCAATGTATAATCTGAGGTGAAATATACGTTTCTTATTGTCCCTGTTTGTTAATTTTTCAAAATTGAAGAAATGTGAATAACAAAATTGGAATGGTGAAAACACAACAATTATGTACCTACGTATTAATAAAGTTTATAATAAAAAATGAATTTAGAATAAAAAAATAATTTAGTTTAAATAACAGTAAGGAATAAAGCCTTTTTTTTTCATCAGAAAATATCGTTTTCCACACTCCAAATAACGTACTTTCATGAAATAACTTACTTTCATGGAATATTTGGAAGGTGAAAAATGATATTTTCTGACGATAAAGCCGTCGAAAAAATCATATGTATAACACTTGAAAAAAGCCTCTTCTCTCCTCTACATGACTACTAATTTAATAATTCTAGTTACTAACAATTCATTTTCGGGAGAGAATGCATGTCTTTCCTCCCTTGGTATACCCTTTGTAATAGATTTATCGTTACCTCAACTTTATACAAAAAAAATGTAAATATACAATTTCATATCTAAGTCGTAGATTTTCCACAATATTATATTCTTTAGCTTGTTTACAAAATTCTTTACGAATAGATAACTCGAGCTACAGAAAATATCACATGGATCAACTTTTCAGAAGCAGTCAGTGCATAATAAAACATGAATTCTATTAGGAGACAAACAAATTTTTAAATTTAAATGGCCTTTTACGCACGTCACGAGTTATTTTGGTCCTGTAACTAAAAAGCAAGATTTTCAGAGATTGTTTTCTAGTAGAAAAAATATGTATATATGAAAATGTATTTACATTTAATTTACATGTCATAAGAAAATGTTTTGAATTTAAAAATTCTTTCAGTATTGAACCATCATAAACAAACAACAAACTCGAACAAAACTTTTCACACTTTTTAAAAAACTACTGTATTACGATATTGGAACTTGCGAAGAAGAATTGGTAATGAATGAATGATGTAATAATAAGTAACGTTTTTAGGGTTTTTAGATTATTTTATTACATTACGAGGGAGCGAAAGCTCCGAGTTCTTTAAATTCCTCATAACATTATAAATCCCAAAAAGTGGTAAACCAAATCAAAAAAAGAATAAGTGATGTTTATTGACACAGTTTTTTAACAGCACTAGTATTGGTAAAAGTATCTTAACTCAATTCTTTTTTTTTTTGTTGTTGAAAAGACAATAATTATTACAGTTCAGTGATAACGGAGAAAGTGCCGGTTAGATTAAAGTACGACCATGTGAGTGAATGACAAAATTAATGATTATGGGAAAAAATTCGTATAATTAGATGAGAATAAAGTTGAACGTCCCTTGGCAAACATCCGGCGCTAAAATGCTCGACATTTTCGGTGTTCAAACAAGGATGACAATGCACAATAAGTGAAAAAAGGCCGAAATGATAAGAAGTTCATGCTGCGTGGCAATGTACCACTTCTTGCAAATAGCAGACCGGCTTATAGACGAGCCAAGGTCCAAGTTCATCAATAAATAACCATTCCAAATGGTAAAAATTATCGGCCGACTTATTTCCAAACAGGACCCGACCCCCGTGATCCCCGACAGCCCCCCAGGCCCCCTTTAAACCCCATTTTCCGACAACTGTGATTACGTAACCGTGTCGTAATAACGACGACCGGCGTCCACAAAACCCTCCCCATTTTTTTTTTCAAAAAACTGAACACTGACCTGCAATTTTCGCATCCCCTGGTGTGGTTTTACTGACTTTGTCGATTGCACCGTCGAGGTTATTATTGGTCTTTGGTTCCGAATTGTTCACTGCTGCACCAAGAGCCATTTTGTACAACGTTGAATGTTTATCACACAGTCGTTATTGTTTTAATTAACGAGTAATAGGCGCGTTTCTAATTTAAAAAATGTCCAACGATACGATATTTTACAACGACAGGAACATTTTGTTTAGCACGTGCTTCGAAAATAACCCCCCCTTAACGCACTAGATTTAGTGCAGGCGCACATCGCTAAGGAGCGGAACGCACTATAATTATTACGTGAGACGCCCTTCAGACAATCTTATTGAGTATTTCAAAACCGATTTTATCACAATTATCACACTTTCAGAAATCTCGAAATTTGCTGCTTCTAATCAAATGTCAAAAATGCGATTTTTTGGACACTATGGCAACTAGCGGCTAACGCGATCGCTCACATTTGGGACAAATGGGTCAGAAAAAGAACCTTACGTAAGATAAAATTTATTTGCGAAATGTATGTTACGATCAGTATTGAAAAATAACAAAGATAAGGCTGAAGATATCATTTTCCCAACGAATCCTTCAAGAGTGATTAGGCAACCAGTAATACACGCCCACGCCAACTATTGTTTCTGAATAATCATGGAGCGTAGCAATGATCCACACATTATTCGTATTGGGATCATGGTCTGTATAGGTGCCTCCAAATACTGGCAAAAACCATTAATTAATTAATGAACGACAAAGTTTTAGTCAAACCTTTTTCAAATTTTTTTGTCCCAAGTCTTTTTGGAACAAATGTTGGATCGCTTCTTTTGTCCTACTTTTATCTACTTTTGACTGTGGAATGGTCATACTGAACAAGGAATTGCTGATTTCATCAACTGTCGGTGTTTCAGCATTTTCAATTTCACCACCCAAACAATGTAATTGCTGAAAACAAATTTATTTAATTATTTGGACATAAAACAATTAGTTACCCACCTTTTTAGAATCAATGAAAAATATTGGTGATCTCTGATACCACCTTAACTTCACGTCATTGCTGTATTTACTTGGTAGAAAAACAGCAGCACAAATGCGACTATAGGGTTTTAGGAGCTTGTCACTTGAAAATACTGGTTCGGGTGACGTGGGAGTAAAAACATAGACTAGAAATAGTTAGATGATAATATGTATTATGCAGGGTGATTTTTTATCAATGGCAGGCCCTGTAGAATTTTTATTTATGGCCTGATTTCCTTATTTTTTTATATACATATAATAAAAAAAAATGTACAAAATGCTTTAGTATTTCTAAAAATTATTAAAATTGAAAAAAAATTAACAAATAATAACAAATAAAATGCCATAACTAGACCGTAACTACGTTAATACCAGAAAACTAATACCTTTAAAATTATGAAAGAAAAAATATGGGTTCGTTTTCAAATGAGAAAATTGAATATAGCACAAAATATACTGACATTTAGAAAAAAATTGAAAGCATCAGCTTATTCTACATTAAAAGCAACTTAATTAATTTTTGTCGGGTCATAAATAAAAATTCGACAGCGCCTGCCGTTTTTAAAAATCATCCTGTATAAAATTTTGCCTTTTAAACATAAAATAAATGATTACTTCTGTTATCTTTCGTAATTACGGCCATATTTGTGGTGACTGTGTCTGCAATTAAAACAGAGACGTGTACAGGTACAGTCCAGTTCATAGTCAATGTCAGCAAATTCCAAACGCTCAATCTTCCATTACTGGCAGCTACGATAAGGTGGCACTGATTACTGTTGCCAAATTCAATCTGATTAATTTCTTCTTTATGTGCAGAATGGACTAGAGCACATTTCAAATTGCAAGAGTCTGGCTGCCAAGTTGTGACAATATTATTGAAACTGACTGCAACCAAGGATCCATCAATTGAAAAAGAGAGACTTTTACAATCGAGATCGTGGTAAAAGCCAACACAAAGGCATCGCCAAATTTGACTTTTACCTAAACAAAACACAGAAATAAGCTTTTTCGTTTGGATTAAATTTGTACTTACTATTTACAGTTTCAGCTTCAGTCAAATACCAAACTTTGAATTTTTTATCACCACCTATGGTCACAAGTTTTAAATCGTCCATGTTATCAGTTGGTTGGAAACTAACAGCATTTACATGGTTCAAGTGAGGGTCCTCAACACAAGTGTTTAATTTAAAACTGAAATTTTTAAATCATCTTAAGGCGATAATTACCGAGGACTAAAAATAGGAGGCGAAACGAGATTCAAAATCATTCATAAACAAAAAAATAGTGCGGCAGAGTAAAACTGTAGGGGTGATAAGCCTAGAAGTTTTACGTAATAAAAACGTAAAAAAAACATTAAACCTTAAAACTCGGCGATTATGGTTAAAGATATAAATAAGGTGAAAGATAGAAATAATGTAGCGGGCTTTTTTAAGGAAAACATATTCCGACAACGTTCATTCACTTTTTCCATATTCGCAGATATAAAGAAATACAAATTTGTACTCAAAATATTAGCGATTCTCAATGAAACATAAGCTAATTCGACTAAAACAAACTGAAAAGTTGAGTTTAGAACTTGCGACTTCAGATGTTCAACAAAATACTTCCAAACAATTAGTTGAAAAACCTAGATTGAACAACAATAAGCCGAAAATAAAGCTCATTTTAAAGCATATTTGGTACAAATTGAACCAATTTTTTTCTAAATGAGGCCGAGAAAGTTTAATAAAACGAAGAATCATGGCGAAAAAAATTGATTGAACTAAAAACATTAAATATTTTTTATTAAGAGCGATTCTAAACTAATCGACTAAAGACTTGCGACTTCTGCCAAAATAACCATTTCAAAGAATATTTTGGATAAATTGAGTTTTTTTTTTTCTAAATAAGGGCCATTCTAGTTGAGAAATAAGTTTTTTATCCAACGAAATAAGACGGAAAAATGAATTGAACTCAAAAAAATTGATTGAGTTAAAAAAACATTTTTTAATTAAAAGCAATTCTTATTGAAACTCAGCTGAATCGACCAAAACAAACCCAAAGTTAAATTTAGAATGTTCTGAATAGGTATTTTTACAATTTTCTGCATCAATTCAAGAAACATCTCTTCAACTAAGCAAAATTGGAAAATCTTGTGATTTCTAATATTTGTTCAACAAAATATAAACAATTCCTTCAAAACACAGGTTTAACAAATAAAACCCTTTTTATTAACCAGAGCCATTATCGTTGAGAAATTTTTAATGGAAAATCTTTAAGTTTCTAATTTGTTCAACAAAAAACCATATTAAAAAAGCCAAAATAACTCATTTTAAATAAGCATATTTTGCATAAATTAACCATTTTTTTTTCTAAATCAGGGCCATTGTTAAATAACAAATATGGCGAAGAATGTAAACTTGCAAGTTCTTATTGCGATTTTCGACATCAAATTTTGTTTGCTTTTTAAGTTAACATTTTTAGAAAGCAGCCAATTTTGCTACATCTGACTCTAAATCAATAGAATAATGTCATTCATGTAAAAAAAGCCAGAATGGACTCAATTAGAATTCTTATGATTTGTTTTTGCGTTAATGAAACTTTTTTTAACTCTGAAAAATAAACCATTCCAGCAAATCAAGCAAAAACAAGAGATTGTTTTTTTATTCGTGAAGTTTTATGTTGGTAATTTTAATGTCTTAAAAATGCACATTACACTTTGATTAATTTGTGGTTCGTTGTGCACTCAATGAAAAATTTGTCAATTTTAGTCCTCTGTAGTGATACTTACTTTTGAATATTTGGGTCAAAATTCCAGAATTTCAGTCTCAATTCGGACGAATATTCTGGATCTCTTCGGTATTCAATAGTTGCCATCCATGAACTGTTTTTACTGATAGCAATTTTCGACACTTTTGTATTTTCAATGTTACAACTTCTTTCATTACTTATTTTGTTTTGCCCCACAACATCCACCTATATGTGATAATCATAAATCACTAAACAATGTAAAAATAAAAAAAAACTTACGTTATATAACAGACTATTATCATAAGGTGAATAAAACTGAATATGGCCAACATTTCCATTCATTATTAAAGCCCTACTTTTGGGATCCACCACAATTCCGCTCTCTAAACTATCCCCAATGACTAAATGTTGAATCAAACTAACATTATCTAAACGAGAATCGACAATTCTAACCGCATTATCGTTCGTAGAAATGGCAACAAAAATATTGTTAGGTGAGACAGAAACTTGTGCTATAGTTGACGGTAATCTGGGCAGGAATTTTTTCTCAAAGTGATTATCAAGTTGCCATTTAACCAAAACAGACTCATCTCCCCCACTATAAAAGC
Organism: Tribolium freemani; assembly: GCA_939628115.1. Lineage (NCBI taxonomy): Eukaryota > Metazoa > Arthropoda > Insecta > Coleoptera > Tenebrionidae > Tribolium > Tribolium freemani. The sequence goes on along the minus strand of OW626785.1, from coordinate 6,592,514 downwards.
ACGTTCCAGTAGCAGAAAACCCAATACATTTAACTGGAAGTGTGTGCCAATGAAAAACAGCTTTTGTCGGTTTTGTGGTCAAAAATTTTTGCCACATTAAAACTCGCCCAGTGTTGTCACCGGTTAAAATCACTTCGTTTAGTGGATGGCAGGCTAAACAAGTGAATTGTCTCGGCTTATCCATACAAAAAGTGTACGTTTTCAAAGCGTCCTTAAATGCAACGACATTTAACGAACTTTTTTGCACCACAGCAAAATATTCGGCGCCAATGTCAACGTGGAACGAATGTGAGCCGAGAGTTAAACCACACGACGTATTTGTCTCCTTCATTAAATCGAAAACACTAAACGAATAAATATTTTTATCTTTGTGAGAAACGAGCGCCTTGAGCTCGTTTGTTTCAGATGGCACAATATGAAACGTGACCACATTATTTTTCCCCAGTTTCTACAAAAGATAATTTTACAACATAACTAAAAATTTAAAAACAAACCTTGTTGAGCAATTTGAAGAAAGTTACAACTTTCCAAGTGATAACTTCCCCTGATGCTGAACATGCAGTTACACATTCGTATGAGTCGAGATAGTGTACCCCAAAACCGACAATTCGGTCTTTGATGCCTTTAAATTGGGCAAATTGCGCCCCCGTTTTTGAACTGTATCCCAAAATTTCGTTTTTCCATGCTACGTAAATATTCCTAATAAAACAATATCATGCGTAATAAGTGTGACTAAATAAAACGTAATTTACCCTGAATCAGAGGAAAACTTTGGGGGGAGCTCAACAAAGGAGCCCCCGGCCCTAAAATTCACTTGAATGTCCATTTTTTTAAAGATTTTTAGAGGTTAGGACAACACATGTCAAAAACTAATCACAGGACGCGATCGCTGACTGATCGCGGAAAAAATGTTGATTTTAAAAGGATAGTGATCGATTTACTGAAATCGAAAGATTTAATTCAGAATTAAGTTGTTATTTATTTTGCAAATTTAAAATGTTCTGTAAACCGGCCCTGCATATTTTAAAATGTATCAATTTTTTGTAGTTTTTTGTAGGCAGCTATACATCGGCGAGTATCCGAATTATTTTTTGCCCAAAAAGTTTAACAAACTTTTGCAATAACTTAAATCTAAGTGGAGTATTAGGATTACATGAAGGTGTGATTTTGGTCTTAATTAATTATTGATTAACAATAAACTAATTTCTAGACGTTTGAAAACGCAAATTTTTTGTAACCACTAAAAAAATTCAGTTTATTGCTTCAAAAACTAGAATTTAAATTAAATTTTATTTTTTGCCAAAGATTTCCAAACGGGCAACAATCGAGTTTTTATTTTTTCATATACTCAACCTTTTTTTGAGAGAAGATGGATCACACATTTTAATTAGTATTAAGCGGAATATAAATAAAATAGCGCTGTTATTTTTGTGTTTATAGCTAAGGGCCGGCTCTACAAATAGTGAACGGGAAGGTGAAGTTGCTCCATAAATAATAAAAAAAAATATTTCTTCAGTTCAGATCAATGGGGAGAGGGACTCTAAATTCATGAAGAATAAATCATTAAAAAAATTAAATGCAATTCATTTTAACAATAATTACTCTTCTGGCTCGAAAGAAAGCTGAGATAAAAAATTTTGACTTAATTTATCGATTTTTTTCTCGAGTAATTCAATTCAATTTTTTTGATATTTTTTGTGTTGTAAATTTCGAAAAATAATCGATTGTCTGACTAAAACTAACAACATTTTCACCATTATTCGGTGGTTCTTGAGTTTATTTTAATCGGAATTTCGCAGAATAGGTAATTGTGCTTTTGGACGAAAAACTTTCCAAATAATAACGACGATTTTTTTTTAATGATTAGTTTCTGGATAAAAAACACAAGAATGGTAAAATCTGATAATTTTCAATCGAATTTATTGATATATTCAGCTTGGTTTAACAAAATAATTTGGCAAAAACTGTATTTTTATTTCAGTAATGTGCCTAAATTAATGCTTAAAAATGTAAAAACTGCTTCAATTTTGAACTAATTTAAATTTGAAATTTTTCGGTCAATTTTTGGCGAAATTTTACTAAAAAAAAAATACGTGCCTGACTGAGAAAGTGCTAAAACACCAAAAATAGCAGAATAATCCAATTTGGTAATTTGCCTGATTTTTTAAATATTTTGCGAAATATCTGCGTTCCGAAAAGTAATTAAACGTCTTATAACAACAAAACTTTAAATGTGATTTCGACATTGCGGATTATTTTGGATTCTTAATTCTTTCTGGATGAAAAACATAAGAATGGTAAAATCAGATCATTTTCAATCCACTTTATTGATATTTTCAGCTCGTTTTGGCAAAATAATTTGTCAAAAACTGTATTTTTATTTCAGTAATGCTTAAAAAATGCAAAAACTGCTTAAATTTTGAACTAATTAAATTTGAAATTTTTCGGTTAGTTTTTGGCGCAATTTTACTAAAAAAAATTGCGTTCCTGACTGGAAATGTGCTAAAATACCAAAAAAGCAGAATAATCCAATTTAGTAATTCGCCTGATTTTTGAAATATTTTGGGAAATACCTAACTGCTTTCTGAAAAACAAAGTAAATAAACGTCTTATAACAACAAAACCATAAATTTGATTTTGACATTTCGGATTATTTTGGATTCTTAACTAATTCTTAAATAATTGCGTTTCTGACTAAACAACATATTCAAAACGTAGAAAAGGAAAAAAGTTTGAAATTTTTGACTAAAAATAATAATAATAAGTGTGTGAGCTGTACCTAACTATCTAATTAATACTGTTATATCCACTACTAAATCTTCGTTCCTTTTTAACAAAATTTCGTTTAAGCGCTCAAAAAAGCAAAATTTGATTAAATTTGGCAAAATAATTGAGTTTCTGATTTCTGAGTGTACAAAGTGCTAAATTATATCGTTGATCATTTCATTATTACCATAATACCATTACTATTTTACTGCGGGTAATCGACGAAAGGTCGACACTAATGGATCTTCTACCTCTCCCCTTTAAAACATAGGAAAAACGTGTAACACATAATGGCTTAGTTCAATTGAACAAAAATAATCCATTTAATCCGCCGATGTAATTTGTGAGCATTTAGTGTAAAATAGCTGAGAAAATGTTAATGTTGATGTCCGTACTATTACTAAACAAATTTGATTTAGTTACACCCAAGCAAAACAAAATAGACATATCTAAGAAAACCTTGTTGGAATCTGAAGTTGAATATTTTCTTACTGAATATTCAAAAACCGAAGACTTAATTGAAGTGGACATAACATTAATTATTACAAGTCAGACAGTCGGTGTCAACGATCTTATAAATTGGTACTTACACACAAACCAATTTGAATACGTTATCAGTACAAATTGTACCGAAAATGCATTCCGCCCAATAAAGATTCGCCAAGTTTCGCCAAAAATCTTCATTTTTCTGCAAATTAACGAAATGGTGGCAACTTTAGACCAGATGGAGACTTGTTATTTATGGTCTCCTAAATCTAAGATATTTTTTATAATTGATGGAGTAGTCAACAATTTCAGTGTCATTGAAGAAAGTTTGCAAACCATCTGGTCTCAAAAAATCCTAAATTTTATCTTGGTCTTTGTCAACACCAAAGTGAACGTCCTGTCATATAATGGTTTCGCAGAGGAAAAAATCCTCAATTTAACAAATTCCCACAAGGATTTTTTCCCCAATAAATTGCTTGACATCAACGGACACGTGCTAAAGATCGGAATGTTTGAAGACATTCCAAGAAATACGAAAAATTTCGCCGGAAAATGGTACGGCCCTGATTACGACCTCCTTGAAGCCATCACATTTATGATGAATGCCACTTTGCAAATTGTTGAATCATCTCAAGAGGAATATTTTAACGGGCTTTACGCCAATGTTTTGAACGGAACTGTCGATTTTAGTTTCATTCCCTTGTACAAATTCGATACGTTTTCACAAATCGATTTTTCCTATCCGCGAAAATTGGAAAATTTGGTTGTTTTGGTGCCCAAAGCGGGGCAAATACCACGAGAAAAATATTTGTTTTTGATTTTTGATTACAAGATATGGCTGTGTGTTTTGGTACTTCTTTTTTTGATTAGTGGAGTCTTAAAGCAAGTACAACTTGTAATAAGGAAGAGACACAATTCGTTTATTTATTGGCTGTTAGAAGCTTGGAAATGTTTTATAGGAAGTGGAGGAATGACAAGATTCGGGCGAAGAGAAACGCCAGTTAAATTCATTTTAACGATTTGGATGTTGGTTTCTATTATTGTCAGTGCGTGTTTTCAATGCTCCTTCACTTCGTCATTCACCAAAGCTAAATATTTCGATGAAATTAATACTTTACATGATCTGAGACAAGCGGGATTGAGAATTTTTTGTGCCGATTATTATAAAAATTATCTTTTAGAAGTAGAAAGTTACGGTCTTCAAGCACAGTTAGTTTTTGTGACTACACGGAAAATGTATGAAATTAGGAAAGGTAAAGACGCTGGAAAACTTTCGTTTGTTGAGGTCTTTAGTAGAGCTGTTATTTTATCGAAACTTTATGGTTATCACATTGTTAAAGAACCACTGGCAACGGGCTACACAGTTAATTATTTCCAGAAAAATTCGCCATATATGGACGAAGTTCATCGGTGTGTTTTACTGGACCAAGAAGTAGGTTTATCGAAAAAAGCTGATCAAAATCTAGTTATTCCACCCGATCAGGAGGAAGCAATCACAAATGTTAATATTACCTTCTCTCATTTAAAAAGTCTATTTTTGATATTGTTATGTGGCTACCAAGTCGGTTTTGTCGTTTTCGTTTGTGAATTTTTTGTGAAAAAATTTGATCCGTAATAAATTTTAAATTTAAATTTCCCGCCTTGTTTTGTCAGGACCGCCATCATCGCGAAAAATGACATTATTGACAGGTGTGATTAATCCGACGTGACGTCTTCTAAAAATAATATCTTAATTTACGGTGTGTTTTATCTAAATTAAATGAAACGATTAAAGTACTGATAAGGGATAAAAAACTACACAATGGTGAGTTTACTGTTTTGGCGTTACGTGTGTATCACGAGGAACTTTCACTTGGAAGTCAAGATCGTTGAACTGTAAATAGTGAAAGAATCGTTACAGTTCTTTAGCAAAAATTGTGATTGTCAGTACCATTTTTAGGTGTACAAATGAATGATGGAAAAATATCCATTGAAAAGGGCCGGTACGGCAGTTCCACAGAACTCACCAAGCTATCAGTCAGTTGATAAAAAGGTAATTATTTTTTATACAAGGATAAACGAGGGCTTGCTGCTGATAAGACTGTTTTGACCAACGAATTATACTTAAAAAAACTGCGGAAATATTGTAATTGTTCTAGAAAAAATTGCGTTTTATTAAGTTAGGTTATGTTATTGGTTACAAATTATTATTCTGCAGTGTTACTGCGTTTTATTTTACATTCAATGTACAGTTCATAATTTTATGCTGTAAGGTATCAATGACTGATAAAAGCTCAACAAAGAATAATTACTTTAATGGTTGTCAGTTTATACAGTGAGTCTATTAGAAGTATGTAGTTACCTACTGTGGTTGTTATACAGAGTGGAATTTTTAACTGGAATAAAATTCATAACTTGAATATGCCTAGGCGATTTTTGTGAAAATTCCTGAAACAGGTCGATTTTTGTATTTTCTTGTGCATCATTTGGTGGATATGGTTTTTGTGTATCTGCTGTCAAAAATGTACAGCCACCTCTATCTTTTTTTTTTCAAATGTAACGGGATTTCAAGTGACACCTCCTGTGAAAGAGCACTTCGAAAGCAGTACAACGCACTATTTGTTTTCTTAATTTTGTCAAGACCTACGTGATAAAAAAATTATTATCAGTGTGTAGTCCTTGACTGAAATAAAATTTATAACTTTGGTATAAGCGATTTTTGTAAGAAATCCTGAAACAGGTCAATTTTTGTTTTTCCTTGCGCATCATTTGGTGCATATGGTGTCTGTTTGTCGGTTGTGAAAAATGCACAGCCACCTCAAACTTTTGTTTTTCAAATGTAACGGTATGTTAAATGACACCTCGTGTGAAAAAGCACTTTCAAAGTAGTACAACGTACTATTTGTTTTGTGAATATTTTCAAAGCCTACGCGATAAAAAAATAAAAACCAATTTTTATACGTTGAAATTAGGCAAGTCACACTCGAAATGACGCAAATGTTAGAAATTCATATTACTATCGTTATGTATTTCCCAGGAAAAGAACGGTGCCCATTTGGACATTTGTTGCATTAAATACTGTTTAACTTATAAAACTGCTTTTTATTTTTTTATCACGTAGGCTTTGAAAATATTCAAAAAACAAATAGTGCGTTGTATTGCTTGCGAAGTGGCCTTTCACACGACGTGTCACTTGACACACCGTTACATTAAAAAAAAAAAGTTAGAGTTGGCTGTGCATTTTTGATAACACTCTGTATATCTCAAAAACTAATAATCGCACAGAATTCAGCGTTTGCTATTAAATACTTTGCATTGTTTTCTGTGTGTGTGATTTTTTCAGAATTTTTCTACGATTTTTTATAATTGAAATTAATTAAGTAGCTGCAATAATATAAATTATTATTTCTTTTATCATTTGATAACAAGCTATGCTTAAATGTTGTTTTGTGACAGAAATCTGTAAAATAAATGTCGCTAACCCCTTGCTAGCCCCAATTAAGTAAAAATAAAAAATTCAAATAAACGTAATTTTGGTGCTAGCAAAAATTTTGCGCGAAAACATCATTCGTTGCTGTAAAATAACACTAAGAGCCAGTTTACAGAACATTTTAATTGTAATTAAATTTTAATTGTGATTAACTTGACATTTGTCAGTGGATTTTAAATGGCAGCTTAATTCGAATTAGTTTAATTTTGAATTAAATCTTAATTTCGTTTTCTGTATCTTAATTTTGCTTTCTGTAGACCGACCCTTGAAATTATAAAATCTCGATTAATTAATATTTTTGATGTACTACATATTAGTATTTGAGTTATAGCCAAAGATACTTTTAGCAGACTGACTGACATACTTCACCTTCTGTCCGAAAATATGATATATCTACAGTTGAAATTTTTTGAAAAATGAGACCTTAGTTTTATTTATTAATTGGGTTATTATTATTATTATTATTATTATTATTATTATTATTATTATTATCATAACATAATTATTATATTATTTTATTAATTGTATTCTTAATTATCTTTATTAGAACTTAATTAAAATTGTAAATCTATATTTTAAATTCGGACAAAAATAAATTTCAAATTGACTTCTGCTTATTATTAATACAGACTTATTAAGTATATCTTTATTAGCGAATTATCACCATTTAATTGCACTTTATTTAAAATGAAAATAACTATCATATCAGTTACTTCTTAACATTAAAGGGAAATACGTGTCAGTATTTTAAAATTTGTCTGCAAAAAAACTTGTCTGCAAAACTGAAAAAACTAACCGTGTAGTGAATGTAAAAAGGGTGCATTTACGTTATTTAAGAACTTAATTTTTTTCTGAAATCGTTCGTAAATTGTTATTTAATGGATTATTTTGAATAGAAAATTATTCCACAGAACTCCACTAGTACTTTTCCGTCACCAGAAGCAGAAAGTGTTAAATATTTCAAATTTTTATAAGTACTTTTATCGTATCTTGAAAACTAATAAACACACAGAAATCATCGTTTGATACTGAAACTATTGTTTTTCTACAATTTTTTATAATAAATATCAATTAATTACAAACATAAGGGCCCACGATTACGCTTAATTGTATTTTTTATTTTAATTACTTAATTATTTTAGTAGCTAGCGACATTTTTTACGTATGACTTAATATTAATTTTTTGCCGCCGTAGGTAACATCACAGATAATATTAATAAATTACTTAATTATTATTGAAGGGATTGTGGAAGAAGTCTGAAAAAATTCACATGCATAGAGAAATTACCAGAAAATGATAGAATCAGGTCACTATCTAATTAAACTTGACAGTGAGACCATAATCAATATCACGTTTAATCAAATTCGCAAATTGCATTACCATCCTTGAAAGCCTCGTAAATGTAACAGAAACTGACTCCGACTTTTTAGTTTATAAATAAATGGAACCACTAACCACTTTCAAGTAACATAAAAATAAAAATAGGACCAATACTGCCACATATCAAATTCCAACAAATCCAACATTGATAGTGCATAATACTTGATAAGCACATGTCAGAGTTTAAAGTTATTCGTCTTTTCGGTGCTGTAATTTTTCCATCATTCGCATTGGAATGCTCAAGTACAAGGTCAGTGTGAAATTGTCAAACTCGTCCTTGGTAGTAAAGCCCCTTGATAGAGAAGAGTAGTGTGTGGTAAAAGCTGGACGCGTCCATTCATGAACCGTAATGCAGAATGACCTGATAACATATCGATCTGTAGGCCGCGCATGCTGTTAGAAAATCATCGGCGTAATTGTCATGTCTTGCTTGTTGTGTGTTTAATAAATTCTCTTTTCGATGTAGTACAATACGAACAGAGCTGCTTTCGCCCGATCGTCGGATAATTTCGATGCACCAGCACATGGTGACGATATGATCGACATTACGACTTCTGGAGGCGGTGAGAGGACGACAAGGTTGGGGGAAGATGAGGATGGCACGTCACATTGTGAGTATGGGAGTAAACAAGGCGGTTTGGGGGCGTTTTCCATTCTTCACAGATTATTTTTATGAAAAAAATGATAATTATGAGGCTGTTTATGGATTGGGTTTATTCAAAATTTAATTAACCACAAGAAGGGTTTTTTCTAAATTTTGTTTACTGTGTGTATATTAATTAATTGTCTATTAATTAGCTAATTAAAATAGTTTCCATTAAAAACACTACATACAAGCATAATACATTTGAACCTCTTTATTTCAAACAGCAAATGCATCGTATTTTATTTTATTTATTTTTATTTTATATTTTAGGTCACGTAATTAGAATTTTATCAAAAATTTGTGTTTCTAAAGGATAGTTGGATATGCTTTTTTGTAATTTTTACTTATCTTATTTTTTATTTTCACAATGTTTTGTGACAAAAAGTTGAATATCTTATTTCCGGTGTGTCTTGCAATTTTTATCGTTGTATGTCTTATATTCTGTATGTTCTGACGGATATTAGTATAGTAGTGCTACATTGTAGATATGTTTGACTAGAAAAATGTGTCTTATAGACTAACAAAAAAATTTTTACAATGTGATTTTTTAACGTGATTGGTTTCAAAAATATGAGTAAGGAAAAATAGTATATTATTTAACGAGTTTTCGGACGTTTTATTTTTATTTTTATTTTATTTTGTTTTATTTCACGAGTGGATTTTTAAACGTCGAGTGATAGCGAGAGGTTTATTGATCCACGAGGTGAAATAAATGAACCGATTTACACGAAAACAAGTTGAATACAACATTTTATTCTTCGAATTAGACTCAACAAGGCTTAATATTGCTTTAAATCTTTTAAAAATAATCTGACGTTTTGAATTGAGAAATGCCAAACAGTTGTCAAAACTGCCTTACACAGGAGAAAAACCCTAAATTTTGACAGTGTCGAAGAATAAATGAATTAATAATTTATTACAACCAATATCAAACAAAATCATGCTTTTTCGTTTAATAGAAAAAACCTTATTCGATAATCCAAATAACCCTGGACACTGGTGTGCAACGAAATCCTTCTCTAAATACTACTGGTATTGGTAGAAAAATTTCAGTTTTCAGTTTTTTTAGATAGATTTTTGTAAATGATTTTTTTAATTTCTCAAAATTAATTTTGAAAATGCATTTTCGCTGCTTTAATCCGTTTAAATCATTCGTGAATTTTTTTTCTTCTTATTCAGGGTGATTCAAAAGTGACGGACAAACTCTCGTATATGATGTCGAATTTAATTTATTGTCAAATTTGCAAGTTTTTTAATTGTTTTCTACATCATAAGACATTAATTGTTGATTTTTTTCAACAGGTATTTGTTTAATGTTGCAAGAGCTGTCGTTTCCGTTAACTAAAGTCAAAAAAATATGATCTGAAGCACCAAAAACTTGACTTAAAAATTTAACTTTGATGAGTTATATCTCGTGAAAAAAGACTAAGTGTCGGTTTCACCAACGTGGGTTAAATTTAATGAACAGTTAAAAACAATCGTTACTATTATTATAACAATCGTTTCTGTGGATTTATTCTACTAATAAATTTAACTGAGGTTGGTGAAACCGGGCCTCAACCAATTTTTTTGTTATAGGAACTTTTAATTTAGTTTGATGTTTTTTATCAGCACCCGAGAGATTGTCCGGTACTTTTGAATCACCCTGTGTAGGTCTGAAATATGCGACATTTTTTCAAAAAAAAATTAACCAAAAAAAACTCACTTAGATTTTTAATATTTTTAAGAATTAAGAAAGATTTGATCAAGAAATATTACACGTAAATGAAGGACGATACAACGGGAAATACTCAAAAGATCGTCACAAGCAATGATAGTACTTTTTTTGGTTAAAACTCTAATGGAAAATATGAAAAGGAAAAATGCTATTAATTGAATTTTTTAATGATTTTTTTTTTACTTTGGTTTCACAAAATGTTTATTGTGAAACCGAAAGTAGTTTCACAATGAGAACTTTTATGCAACGACTTTTAGTAAATTTTTAGGAGTTGTATTGGCAGTGCTGGGCTGGGTGTCATCAGCAAGGAGCGGAATCTTTATGGGAGAAGGTCAGTGCATGGGCGTGCGCTAGCATAGTCCAGTCAAATAAGCCTTTATATCGAAATGTTGTGGAAAAGCTTACATTTTTGATATAAGTCACTGAGGAATATTGAAAAATGTTTAGTCAAAGAATTTTTGTTCCAACCCTCGAGAAGGGATGAAAAAAGGCGATTTAGCTAAAAATTTGCAAACACCTAAAATTGGACAAGTTTTGCGTTTACATCCTCGTATCTTCCTTCTGGATAAAGCTAGAAACTTCATTTTTTTTGCAAAAGATTCCTCAGTAAATGCAGATATGTACGTAGTTACACAAAATTGAGTTTTGATAAAGGGAAACCAAAAAAATTACACTTTCTTGTAACGTTGCATATTCGTGTAGTGAAATTTTCGAGATGCGAGAAAGTTTTTTATTTTAAAAAATAGACTCCTACATAATTGAGATGAAATGAAGCTAATACTTTAAATAAGTTTTTGGTGCAAGAATCATTTCGATATCTGTAACAGTCACCAAGTTATTGCAATTTACAATTACTGCAAAAAGCGCTCGAAGTGAAATCGCACCGTATTTCCCTCTGCAGCGTGGTCACCGCCTTTGAAAACATTTCGAGGGCTAAATAATAAGAAAAATAATTAATGTCACTTATCAATTAATATTATTCCTTTACTCTTTTAATTTTAGTACTATCTAAAAAGTCAACAGAACATTGTTATCTGTACTTATTTAAAAAGCCTAAAAGTGTCTCAATAATAGAACTAAATTACGAAATTTTAATTCATTTCAAACTATTCTTTGGCGTGACGTTAATTATTTTTTTAATTATTTACCATTTTTAGCTCTTGAAATGTTTTTAAAGGCGGCGACCACGTTTTACAGGGACATACGATGCGATTTCACCTCGAGCACATTTTGTAAATTGCAATGAGTTGGTGAGTGTTACAGATATCGAAATGATTCTTGCACCAACAACTTACTTGAAGCCTAAGCTTAAGTTCATCTCGTCTATTTATTTAAATAAAAAACTTTTTCGCATCTCGAAGATTTCGCTACACAAATATGCAACGTTACATGAAAATTTAATTTTTTCGGTTTCTATTTATCAAAACTTAACCCTGTGTAACTACGTGAAAATCTGCATTTATTGAGAAATCTTTTGCAAAAAATATGAAGTTTCTAGCTTTATCTAGAAGGAAGGTACGAGGATGTAAACACAAAATTTGTTCAACTTTCGATTTTTGTAGGCGACCGTAATATTAATTGTATAGACCCCCACGCCAATGAACCTGCTGCAACGGATCAGTTATGGATAAATATTGAACGTCGCGAGAGCGCTGCGACGAGTCATCTTGTCGACTGTACCGTCATGGCCTCCCCGTTAAAATTCCGCACTTTGGTCATCAGTCATAAGTCATAACTAATGCTAGGATTCCGAGGTTCCGAAGCACAGTCAAACAGTGCAACTGTGCGCTAATCAACGCTACGTATCGAGCCCCTATTGAGTTTGACTGTTGGTCGTGCTAATAAGCGAGCGAAAACTGGCCGAAACATGGGCGCGCTGTTTTCTAGCGGCATTCACGACGCATATTTGTAGCGAAAACTGGAAAAGTAAAGCACGATAGAAGGTCTAATTAGTTTTATACTTTAGGTACAGCAATAGAGCAATCAAAATCGTGAACGTTTTAAAATTTTAAGAGTTCAATCGCAATCCCATTCTCGCGCTTATGCACTGCACTGGGACGGGACCCAGACATCCTAGCCCTGGTCATAACTGTAATTTAGTGTGTAGTTTGTCTACAGCGTCAAGTCGTTTATTGATAAAGTCCGAATAATTAACCAAATTAAGAGGAAATAGTTTGAACAGATTTTGGTAAATTAAACTAAACAAAAACAAACAACCAAAATAGAAAGTAGAAAAAATAGTAGTAGACCCGACCTGACCTGACCTGACTCCAAAAAAATAAAACACGATGCATTTGCTATTCGAAATAAAAAGGTTCAAATGTATTATGCTTGTATGTATTAGCTGTTTCAAAACTATAAAACCGCCAACGTCGCATTTTACCGAATCATTTTTTTAAATAAGGTTGATCAAAATTAAAAATAGTTATTAATGATTAGATCTCTCATTGAAACTATAAATTACATTAGCTATTCATTTTTTGAAATGCAGGAATAATTTATAATAACTAATTTTGAGAGAAAATGCGACGTTGGCGTTTTTATAGTTTTGAAACAGTTAATAGAGAGTTTTTAATGGAAACTATTTTAATAGTAGTAGTTTAATAGTAGTAGACGTCTCATAAAACACGTATAATAATATACTACTAGAGTTTTGGAACGAATTATTACATTTGTTGTAAATTATTGTTGGAATCATTAAGTTTAGTCAGACAATAAAGGCTAAATCAATATTTTAGAAAAATTTTATTTGACGTTTTGAAGTGACATTTGTCGAATTAATTTTTATTCAGCCAATCACGAGACGATTTTTTCATAAGACCTATAGGTTTTATTGATATCATTAGATGTCTCCTAGTAGTGATATTACGACCTAATAAAAGACAGGCTGTGGATAAAATTTATAATAATCACGCATAATAAGAAAGAGGAAGAAAAATATTTTTTGCAGTCTAATTAATGCATTAATTGGTTGAGATACATTTATAACAATAAAAGATATTGTTAAGAATTTTAATAATACATTTCTTATTTTCTAAACTGCTTCAAAATAAAATTAAAATAAAGTCTTTTAGAAGACGTTGAAATGGCTTAAGAAACAAAAAAAAAAGATTTTGGCAAATTTTTACATATTTTTAACGAAAGATAACATGAAATTAAGGTTGTTTTTAAAATAATTATTTATAAATTGCATAAATATTTAGTTGAGTTACAAGTGTTGTCTAGAGATATTTTATAAATTCAAAAGTAAAAAACGTTTTTTGCTAAATTATTTGTAAAGATTCTGTGGAAGTTGCATTGTTTAAATTTAAATATAAGTTAGATACTGTACTGTTTGTTTAAAATTTAAGAAAAACTAAATAAAATGGCCATAGTTTAGTATTGTGGCTACGGGCCTGTTAAGAACAAATTTTTAAGGATGTAATTTGCTTTGAAGAGCTGGTTTCTGCAAAATTGAAATGAAAAAGAAGAAAATGTGGTCAGAGATTTTCAATTTGTAGTTGACAAAACCTGTTTATCCGTAATTCATAATATGAATTTCAACAATGTACTACTTCCTAATAAATTTGAAAATGCTGTTTGTTGTTATTATCACATGGAGTGTAGATACAACATTAGGTACTTTTTTATTATATTTCGTTGTTTTCCGTCATGTATCAGTGATAATTTCGTGCCACATACACGTGTAGGTATGTAAGTTTTTTATTTTTAAAATTGTAACCTCATATTAACTAGATTTTTAATAAATAAATAGCGTTGATCATTGTTGACGTAAAAAAACAGTAAGTACGTAATCTATTAAGGCTGCGATAAAAAAGCAATAAATATGAATATTTTAATTTAAACGTCTCTTCAAAATGTTTATTAGTGGCGTTTTATAAATGTTGTTTACACATTTTCTGAAAAGTGTTAAATAAAGCTAGTCAGTAAGTACATTTGGAAATATAAAATACATCAAATAATAGAAATTTTAGGAGCTTTTCGCCCCATTGGTTACAAAATATTCCAATCTTTTATTCATGTGAGATAATTGATTTCACACAAGGTCATACTGTAGATTAATTCAAGCGACATTATTTGACTATAATGTCGAAAAATTTAACACTTTTAATCTAATACAACACAAAGTGCGAATTTATGATTTGAGTCAGCGGCTACATTACTAATCCTTTCTTCGATCGAACAAAACAGTTATTTGTTTATTTATTTAGCAATTGATTTACATAACCTAATCGAATTCCAGATTCGGTATCGTTCGGCGGAATGCAAGGAGGTACGTGTGCTAACAAAATAAACGAATTATTTTGAGTGTTTTTTTTTTTAGAAACGGTCGATATCCCGGGCATTGGCCAATACGACGACTTCCACACGATCGATTGGCAAAGGGATATTGCCAGAGATCGTATGCGACATCGACATCTCGTCAAGAAAAAACAAGACTCAATCTGGAACCTAATTGAAGGGGCACATGACGCCTGGTCAGGGTGGCTGTGTGTCCTTTTAGTAGGTCTATGTACCGGTATGGTGGCTGGAGGGATTGATATTGGAGCTAGTTGGATGACGGATCTCAAATTTGGTATTTGTCCCCAAGCGTTTTGGTTGAATAGGGAGCAGTGTTGTTGGTCGTCGAATGAAACTAGTTTTGATTCGGGGAATTGCTCACAGGTTTGCCAACGTTTATGGCTAGGATACGAAACAACATACAAATAAATAGTTCCGTTAATGCGTTAATGTAGCCAGATTTGAAAAAAATTGCTGTGTTTAAATAACGGTGAGCACAAGGCAATCAAATAAAATACAGGCAGAGCATTAAATTCTCAATAATCAGAGATAAAAATAATGCAAAAATTGTATTGTAAATTATATTTTAAAAAATTCGAAACTTTTACCAATTTGTCTCTGTCCATATTTTTTAAAACGCTGCGAATACGGTTACAGATACAAGAAACATGTTGGAAAGACAGTTGTGGAGAATTAAATTTCTTATAAAAAAGTACCCAACACCACATTTTCATTTTCATTGGTTTAGGTCACTTGAACGCTTTTAAACGTCTTTGGGGCCTAAAGGATTAAAAATTGAGATAATTTTATTCTCTACAACTTTCTTCCTAATATTTTTCTTACATCTTTAACTATATTCGCGTCCTTTTGAAAAATATAGAACGAAGCACAAATTTTAATTTTTAAATAATTTTTTTCTCACACTTCGCGTGAAAATTTTAGTCTACAGTTTTCTCAGTCTATTAAGAATGCAAAATTCAACATTTCTGTATCTATTTCTAAGTAATAAGTGAATTTTTTGGGCGACTTTTGTATCTCGTTTCGTCTCCTAATCTACAGTCATCGGTAGTTTAAATCAACGAATGATTGTAGTGGTTGACGTGGCCTGAAGTTCTGGGACAGTCGAGAGATGGAGCCGGTGCTTACATTATTTCCTATTTGTTTTATATAGTTTTGGCATTGCTTTTTGCCGCATTATCGGCCTCTTTAGTGAGGATGTTTGCACCATACGCCTGCGGGTCTGGTATTCCAGAGGTGCGTTAAAAAAAATCCTGTTATTAAATAATAATTTTTGGAAAAAATTGTTTTAGATCAAGACGATACTGAGCGGTTTTATTATAAGGGGTTATTTGGGCAAATGGACATTGGTGATTAAATGTGTGGGTTTAATTTTGTCGGTTTCGGCCGGATTGAGTCTGGGGAAAGAAGGACCGATGGTTCATATAGCCTGCGCTATAGGTAAATAAAATTTTTTAAAACGATTGACTTGTGTGGCACTGTGTGATCGATACACGTGACAAAACGTATTTTTGTTTTCGTGGTATTGAAAGTATAGCAATAAAAAAATTGTAGGTAATATTTTATCATATCTCTTTCCCAAGTACGGGAGGAATGAAGCAAAGAAAAGGGAGATTTTGTCTGCTTCTGCTGCGGCAGGAGTTTCAGTGGCTTTTGGAGCGCCCATTGGAGGAGTGCTTTTTAGTCTTGAAGAGGTGGGTAATTGTATTGTTTTGTAGAAGTTTTAACAATCATTGTCGAAAATGGAACATTTACATCCTCTTATCTTCCTTCTGGATGAAGCTAGAAACTTCATTTTTTTGGAAAAGATTCCTCAATGAATTTGGATTCTAACGAATATACACAAGGTTTATTCTTGGCAAAAGAAAACTGAGAAAATTGCAGTTTTCTTCTTCTAACGTGTTGTGTTTGTGTAGGGTAATTTTCGAGGCATGAGAATTTTTTAAATTTTAAAACATAGACCCCACATAATCAAGATGAAAAGAAGCTAATAGTTGAAATATCTGTAACACACACCAAGTTATTGCAATTTAAAGTAACTGTAAATATACGCAATAGTAGTGCGGAAATGCAGCATAGTTGAGTTGAAGTGAATAGTAAATAGTAAAACAAAATGTGTCTTGGATTTACAAAAAAACAACTAAACCTGAAAAAATAATTCCAGATTTATAATCTAAAGATGTTGGAGAATTGTGGATAGTCAGTCACTATTGTAATTATTTATAAATTATTGATTTTGATATGTTAACAGTCTGGTAAATAATTGACTTTCCACTAAAGTATAATAGTATATTATTTAACGAGTTTGAGTGTAAATCGGACGCTTTATTTCACGAGTGGAATTTTAAACGTCGAGTGATATCGATAGGTTTATCATCCACGAGGTGAAATAAATGAACCGATTTACACGAAAACAAGTTGAATACAATATTTTATTCTTCGAATTAGATTCAACAAGGCTTAAAATTGCTTTAAATCTGTTAAAAATAATCTGATGTTTCGAATTGAGAAATGCCAAACAGTTTTCAAAACTGCCTTACATAGGAGAAAAACCGTAAATTCTGACAGTGTCGAAGAATAAATTATTATTTATTACTCAAATACTAGACAAAAAAATTACATTGTCAATTAAAATAAATATAAAACTACGAAATCATTTTATTTGCCGCATTATATCTTTCCACAACACATGTTGTATTACTCATTAAAAGAGCTAACTTTTTTCCAAACTTTCATTTTCAAGTTGAATGTAATGTAACAAGCAGGAATAAATTTTAAATTACATTTTTTCTCTTTCGATATTCTAAATAATCGACGTACGTCACAGGCCTACAAAGAACTTTCGTCCCTGATTTATCAAGTTTTGTTCGACATAATGATTGTTATGTATTAAGTGTTTCCTTTTCCGTCATATTTGGTGTTACGACGTTCTCTCGTCAATACATCAATTATTTCTGACTTTGATTTAACAAACTGCCGGACAAAAATTAAATCAGCATTGACCTCTTGCATAACAATAATATATTTATCTCCATTACCAAAGACACACCTTATTTGAATTTTTTATGTTAAGGTCAGCTATTATTTCCCGCTGAAAACACTTTGGAGATCGTTCTTCTGCGCCCTAATCGCCGCCTTTATCTTAAGGTCGATCAATCCTTTCGGAAATGAACATTCGGTACTCTTCTACGTGGAATACAATAAACCATGGATATTTTTCGAATTGATTCCTTTCATCGGCTTGGGAATCATCGGAGTAAGTTACAAATGATCCAATAGTGTTTATTTTTATTAATCTTGATTTATGATCAAGGGTATCATCGCAACGATATTCATCAAGGCGAACTTGTACTGGTGCCGATACCGGAAGTACTCCAAACTCGGTCAATACCCTGTGACCGAGGTGCTTGTTGTGACCGTAATGACAGCCATCATCGCCTACCCCAACCCGTACACTCGGATGAACACGAGCCAATTGATTTATCTTCTGTTCAGCCAGTGCGGCATCTCCAACTCGGATAATCTTTGGTGAGTGGAACTTTTTTTTAGCTTTTTTTCTTGTCTGCGATAAGATTTGGGATCAGAGGGTTCCCCTTATCCGTGCAAGCTGAAATTTTGCATACACACGTAAATATAGACTGATCCAGAAATACTCTGTCTGTTGGCAATACTGAATTAAAATTTTAAAGAATACGAATGGAGTACGCTTCCAGTGAGGCTTTCAGTTAACAATAATACAACAATCTTGTGGGGTTGTACGTCAAATAATTGTCAAGAAAAATGTTTCTGGTTGCAGTGTTGCGAATTATGAACAACCATACTTTCAAATCTTTTGCCAACAGACTCAGTTTTTCTGGATCAGTCTGTAGGTATATCATGTATTATGATCAGCGTCTGAAAATTTGAAAGACAAACAGACTTCTGCATCAATTATTGCACTAAACACGAATAACAAAAAACAAAGTAAACAAAATAAATACAAAACATTTTGTATCTTTTCTAAATTAATTTCTAGTTTTTGTTTGGAAGTTTTCCAAATTATGATTAGCATTGTTTCTGTACTTTTTAGATTTTGCTTAATGTTCCGATTCTTTTCTAAAGCCTTTTCTAGATCTGAAATCTGGACTCTTTAGATTATTTTATAAATCTATCTTTAGATTCGTTTATAAATTCTTCTCTAGTTTCTTTTTTAGAATTATTTTGTAACTGTACTAAAAGTTATTTTCTTCTACCAATTTTCTTTTTTTTTTCTTCTACTAATTTTAAATTCTGTTCTCCATTTTTTTTATAATCAACTGTCAAAATACCGTCAGGTTGGCAGCTTGGCACTACTATAAATAGAACCTTTACGGTGAGTGGGCACTTTTTAGGAGTAAAAGTATATTTTTATTATACAGGGTGTTCGCAAAGTTGAGGCGTTCCTTTTAACAGGTGTTAGCATACATTATTCTTAAGTGTTTAAGCTTAAAACACCTTAGTAAAATGTTGATGATAACAAAGATATAAAAACTTTTTTTTTTGAAATTTTGAAAGCCGACAAAAAAAAACAAAGGACTATTAGCGTTAATCAACAAAAACTATTACAATTGTCATCTCATAGTCATAGTCATAGTCGGAAGGCTTCATTATTACAGTGATAACAATGTTACAGATTTGATGCAATTGTATGGGCAATGTTGCCAGAATGCAGCTGCGGCATTCAGAGAGTACGTAGAGTATTAAAAAATAATAATAAAAGTAACATTACTGAAAATCTGGTACTGTTTTCTATATCTGTGATTTTTTTCTAAATTATTCCACAATACCTTATAATTAAAATTAATTATTATTTTGTTATTATTAAGTAGCTGCAAAAATTGTTGTTTCTTGTGTCATCTGTGAACAAGCGATGCTTAAATGTTATTTGGTAATAAAAATCCGTAAAAAAATGTCGCTAACTCCAAGAAATAATATTAAGTAAAAATTAGTATTTTTGGTGCTAGCAAGAATTTTTATACGAAAAAATCATTTAAGCATCGTTGTTTTAAATAACACCAGAAATTATAAAATTTTGATGAATTAATGTTTTTATATCTTTAATTCCATTGATATTAATATTCTTAATTAATTAATTTTAAATAGAAGAAAGGGTAGAAAAATTTAAAAAAAAATCATAGGTAGAGAAGAATAGTAAGTATTTATTACCAAACGCTGAATTCGGTGCGGTGCGCTTTTTGAGATATAGTGAAAGGTATGTACTTTTAGCAGAGTGGAAGAGTGGAAGTGGAAGTAGAAGAAGTACAATAACAAAATAATTCTTGAAGAAACTAGAGAAGATTTTTTCTAGATTATTCTTTAGCATTGTATCTATACAAAACACAATTTTCAACAAAATAGTATTTGCATAATATAATTTAAAAATTCTTTAAATAATCTAGAATTCAGCAAAATTTACCAAATTGTGAACACTGCAGGACGTATTCTTATCTGAAATCGCAAATAAACCAAATAAAGACTAAAAAGTAAAAAAGCAATGTATAAATGTTTTTAAAAGCTTATGCTAATAAATAACGTTTTTCTATCCGGAACCCAATTCGCAAGCTCATGGAGAAAAAATTCCCATGGGAAAATGTGAGGCTTTCCTCTGGGAAAACAAAATTGCTATTCTCAAAAATTGCTATAGGAATATTTTTGCGGGAAAATTTTTACATGGTGACTGATAGTTAATTGCCAGCGCCAACACACTTTTCTTTCCTAAGTTTTTAAAATCGGTGAATTACAGTTTCTTTTTTGTAATTTTATGGTTTGTGTTGTTTTTACATTGTTCTAATATTCTACAATGAATGTTTTTATTTATTTTGTTCAACGACTGTGGCGAATTTTGGATTCGTTTCAAACTTGGTTGCAGTAATTGCTCTCGAATAAGCCGAAAAAGCTGAAACTGCCTAGAATGCATTTTCAAAAAGAAGTTCTATTTTCAAATTTATTCGTAAACGATGGATCGTTTATTAGATGTTTTCACATAATAGGAGATTTGGTTTGTGAATTTTTACAAAATTTAACAAAATGAACAGAATATTTTACTGTTCCTGAAAGAGGTAGGTAATGGACTGACAATTGAATTAAAACTGCTAGTATAGTCCTTAAATTTTATGTTTCTTTTCTGGTAGGAATTTTTTACTTTGTTTTATTGACCTGTATTAGTGAATTGTACGAATTCATAAAGACATACGTTTCAAATGTGCTCCCCATAAGAAATATTTTCTAATTGGACTCGAGAATTGAAAATCTTGATGCTATGGGAGTTTGTATGGGAATTTTGGCATTTTAAAAAAAAACTATTGGAAAATTTTTGTTACATTTCTAAAATACAAGCTTTTTTCAAACGTATAAATAATTTCAGCGATTACAATCGCAACTTCACCGATGTCAATTCAGCCATCGAAATCGCTGCGGCCGGTCCCGGCGTCTACAAAGCCATCTGGTTGTTAATTCTCGCACTAATCCTCAAACTAATCATGACGATCTTCACCTTCGGTATGAAGGTTCCTTGCGGTTTATTCATCCCGAGTCTTTGCTTGGGTGCCATCGTAGGCCGAATAGTCGGCATTGGGATGGAACAACTCGCCTATAACTACCCTAAGAATTGGTTATTCAGTGGGGAATGTTCAACGGGTGATGATTGCATTACACCCGGTTTATATGCAATGGTAGGAGCTGCTGCAGTGTTAGGGGGTGTCACCAGAATGACAGTATCACTGGTGGTAATTATGTTTGAGCTCACAGGAGGTGTGAGATACATTGTGCCCTTGATGGCAGCCGCAATGGCCAGTAAATGGGTGGGTGATGCCTTAGGAAGGCAAGGTATTTACGATGCTCACATTGCCCTAAATGGGTACCCGTTTTTGGACTCGAAAGATGAGTTTCAACACACGTCGCTGGCGGCGGATGTTATGCAACCAAAGTAAGTAAAATTTCAAGTACTCGCTATGTTCGTTCGTGTCTCAGAGTTAATTTTCTTACCGTTTTTGGTCGATAATGGTGTTATTTTTTGGACATAAGGAAATTATTTTGCGAAATTTCGGCAAAAATTACCCGGACTGGGTCTAAAATGACGTTACTTTTGCATTTTTTTATTAATTAAAAAAATTCAATCATTTTGAAAAATTTTGTCGGGACTGTGACGAATTGGTTGGAAAATGGTGTTATAATTTTTCCTTATTGAAAAGCTCTTCTCATTATCATCATATCAGCCAATTTCTCTTTTTATTTAACTTCATGTTACTTATTGTTGAAATTTGTTTTAATTTTTTTCCTTTCTTTTCCTTAACTGTTTCTGTTCATCCCTTTCCATTGATCACTCCTCCTAACCCTCGTTCCGGCTCTGGTCTTTATTTTGCTTCCACAGTTACTCGAAAGTTATTTTCTTTTAACAATTCTTTGGTGTACAAAATTTTGGATTTTATGATTTTTTTGTTAATGTTAGACGCAATGAAACGTTGAGCGTCATCACGCAGGATTCGATGACAGTGGACGACATCGAGGCTCTGTTGAAAGAAACAGAACATAACGGATATCCTGTTGTGGTATCTCGAGAATCTCAATATTTAGTGGGTTTCGTCCTTCGAAGGGATTTGAATTTGGCAATTGGTAAGCCTGTCTATCACCTGTTAAATGGTCGGTGATGTTTAATGTTTGCATTGTTTAGCCAATGCGAAACGAATGGCTGACGGAATTTGCGGTCAGTCAATAGTGCTCTTTACTAGTGGGAATCCCCCACAAACTTTAGGACCACCACCTTTGAAACTTAAAAAAATCCTAGATATGGCACCAATCACCATAACTGATCAAACTCCAATGGAAACTGTTGTAGATATGTTTAGGAAATTGGGGTTGAGACAAACACTAGTCACACATAACGGGTAAGGTTGTGAGGTTGGTAGCAGTGCGAATTGTTGGTTTGTGTGATTTTGCAGAAGATTACTAGGAGTTATCACGAAGAAAGACGTCTTAAGGCATATAAAACAGATGGATAATGAAGACCCGAATTCAGTTCTGTTTAATTAAATAAATTTTATTGTGTATATTATGGTTTATTAATATTTGTGCATATTAGTATTGTATTGTTAATCCCCCTTTATTTATTACGGACTTTTTACTTCTATTGTGACGTGATTTTTCAACGTATTGTCTTCCTGCCGTAATTTTATTAACTTGCAGCCTTGTTTTGCGATTGAAGTTATTTAATCAAATTAGTTGTCAATAATGCTCAGATTATAATATATAATAAAAATTTTCTAAAGAAAACCTTTCTTTCATTTAACCTTCCACCAGCAAAGACTTATCAGATTGACGTAACAGTTTTGTTTAATTTCCTTGTTGACTCTTTTTTTCGATCACAAGTTCAAAGATGTTTTCGTTTCTTGACCTTCGATTCCGTGTGCGATTGATTGGTGTATAACACGTCCAATAGTTTGTGGTCTTTGTTGACATTTGATTGTTTATTCACATTTTCGAGACTCTTCCTAATTGGCAAACAACTCTATTAAATAAATTTATCTCCGAGATTTAACGATTGACATTTTTGTCAAAAAGCAACGAACTTTTTATCAATTGAACGACTTTTATTATCGTTTCTGGTATTTGTAGACGTTATTTATACTCTAGGGCGCATTTCAGGAAAATATAAAAAAATAAACATTTTTTTTAAATGGAATATTATTTTTTTGTGTCCATTAAGATACCCTTTTAATGACTTATTATAATAAGATTGATAAAATTGTAAAATAGTTACTATTGATTAGAGACCTCATTGAAAGTATAAATTACATTAGCTATTATTTTTTTGAATTGCATAACAGCTAATTTTGTGAGAAAATGCGACGTTGGCGTTTTTATAGTTTTGAAACAGCTAGTACATTACTAGGGATTACTGTTAAAAAAATACAAACAAAAAAAAAACGGTTTCCACCTTCAGTTTTCAAAAATTAACAAAAAATACAAACAGTGCCCCTTTGATAATAATATTACCAGATACATATTAAACAAAGTCTAACAGTTTGATTGATCTGAGTTACGAGTATTACAGGGTGTACACAATTTACTATAAAACATTTCAAACTTTAGAGCTTTTTATTTTTCTTATTTTAAATGGGAACCCCTGTTTATTTTTATATCATTCGATGCAGTTTTAAAAAACGAACATTTTTTCGTATTACAACACGTATTATTTGCTAGAAACAAGGCCTTGTGACTTATTAATTATAAATTATAATTCGAAAAAGTAGCTAACAATTTTCGATGGTAATAACAATAATTACTAGTTCAAATAGAACTTCCGGATAAATTTGAAATACATCGTGAGTTTAAAAACGTGGTCAAGGGTGTTGTTGAAACATCTCCCAATTTTTGAACACCTGTCTTACGTTAAAAGTCGATTGAAACCATTTTTTTCTTAATAAAAACTTCACTTCCTCATTTCGGTTGCATGTCATCCATATCATTAGTCATAAATTTGCAATGAACTTTCACTTTTATGACATCAATTTCGGCCTGTATATGCATTTCTAACGCGTTTCCATTTAAAAATAGACTTGGATGGCATTCAGTGATACATTTTTAGAGGAATAGTTTAATCCGTTTATGGCAAAAGCTGTAGTTTTATTCAAAAAAAAAATGTTCAAGTCCTCGACTGTGTATTTTTAGACTGAATTAAATTCCGTCTGTCTGGGGCATGTTATCAGTCATATCACAACCGTTTGAACTCTCATCGATGAGTCTCGATTAAATTTGAAGTGTTTGATAATTTTCTCGGCAGTTTCTCCTTATAGTAACCTTCTATAATCTTGGCAGCCGTCCTGTTTTATTTATAATGTTTAAAAATATTCAAAAAGGTTATCACCCCACCAAGAGCCCATCTCGTGTCTGTTTTACTCCACCAATTGTCAACATCTCATATCACACGGATTGAAACCGAAAAAAAAGTAGAGTACAACTGCACATTGACCGGTCGTTGGCAAGTGACTTCATATCGTAGATAACAATTTTTAGTTCGTACTAGTTTCCGTTAGACCATCGAACAGAAAATTCGTGTAGTATCCTTCGAGTTTTACGAAATGTGGTTCTGAATGCTCCAAATTCGTGCAAGGTTTTGATCCGGCCTTACTTGACATGCTGGTACGTATACATAACTATAATCGGATTTTTATTGCAACTAATGATTGTTAATTCGTGTTAAGTCATCGATTCCACCTTGTATTATTTTAAAGCAATAAATTGGCGATCCTGAAATACGCACAGTCACTGGTGATTCATTTTTGTTTGAATTGGAAATGTGCGTCAAAACTATACAAAAAATCCAAATCCTCCAGTGACCTTAACTTATGTTAATTCGGTTTAATATTTAAGTTTGTTTCCACCTAAAAGTATTTTTTCTACAACTCGACAATGCCACAAAAGTTGGCCTAATTTCGATATTTTCTTTTGTTTACAAATGTAAACAGTGTTGACCCCACATGAAAACAAGACCTTTGAGACTTTTGATTAAGATGTAGAGAAAACGTTTCAGGATAAGAATTTAGGCGGTCGTGTTTTGTCTAAATTGTGTCAGCAAATTTGACATTTTGTTTATTCCAAGCGAAAATTGGCAATATTTCTGCGGAATGTATAACTGTTCAAAGTTCAAAGAAACAAAATTTATTTTAGTTTATTGTGTTCATAAATTTTATTTGAATAAAAAAATGTTACAAGACTGAATTCAGAGAATGTTGTACCTACTGTTTTCATCTAATTCATGCAAATAATGCTTTAATTCTAAAAAAAAAAATATTTTTCGGAGAAGAGACGTATAACAAATACAGACAATGATGCACTAACAACAAACCCAACTTGGGTTTAAGTTTATCACGAATAAAATTTTAAAAGTGTTGTATAATGAATGTAAATGATAAGAGGATATAAAGGATTATTTAGGTGTTAGGTAACAACACTTAAGTACTTTTTTAATAATATTACACATCCGGGAGAATTACTTACAAACAAGCAAACTGTTAACAATCTTTTTCAAAAAGAAATAAACTCATTTTTCTATGTTAATTCTTAGTATAACACTTATTGTTTAAGTTTTAAAACGTCATTATTATTTTTTTAATTCTCTTATTTGCAAAGTTTGTTAACACTATAAATTTATATTAAAATTAAACAAATTTAAACTAAAACTTTCAACTCTTGACGCAGTGTTTTGTTACCTGCCATATCTCACAGTTCTCTTATGTGAGAATGTATTCGTACAGTTATTGTCATTTAAAAAGGTAAAAAGGCAGTAAACATAAAAAATACAGTACTTAGTTGTTCTATATTTCAATGTTCTTTTAAATTTATAAATATGCTATAAAGGCAGCCTTGTGAAACTAGTTACTTGCACGTCTATAGTATTATTTTACTCAGTATTTTACATATTTTTCTGACACAGACAATAAGGAAACGAATTCTTGGATAAAAATTATGATGTAGTTACTGTTAGTTATTTATTAAGTTTATTACGTTTTATACACCAGACTAGCAAAGAAAAAACTTTTACTTCTATCTAATATTTACTCTTAAAAAAAATCCTTTTTGACCTTGTATACACCTAGTATACAGGGTGTTTCAGTTTGGTTTTTACACCCTTGTAATTTTTTTATTCAAAAAAAAGTATAACAAACCATATACATTCGGTTCACTTTCATAAAAACCATTGTGGTGCAAATAGCGTATTCTTGGCATTAACTTTTATGAGTTGTCATGGTAACAGGTTAGTCATTTGCACCACAATGGTTTTTATCAAAGTGAACCGAAAGTACATTCTTTAATGATTTGATAAAATCTATTGAATAAAATTATCAATTTACCTTTACGATGACATATGTCAAAATTGTGACTGTCAACTTTTTTTTTCAAATGGCACCCTGTATATTTTTAAGACCATTTGATGGATAATTAACTTTTAATTCCAATTATGTATCACACCCCATAATTATCAATAATAACTAACCATTAAAAATTGCGTGATCTAAATAGTTAATAGTTACCTATGAAAACAATTTTATTTTACTTTCAAGTGTCAAAAACAACGTGGCTTGTCATTCAGTTGAAATTTGAATAAAAAATGGCTAGTTATTCGAATTAAGAAAGGTTAGACATAATTTTAATCTACAAGGAGCGCCAGAATTTTTGTTTAAATTTATAAATAAAAGTTTATAAAAAATGTTTTTGTTGTTTTTTATCTAAAATAATCTGTATTTTTTTATTTTTTTTATTGTTTACTATTATTTTGATATATTGTGACACATGTTTAAAATTAGAAGTAAATTATACAGGGTACCATTAAAAAAATCTACTCTATTCTACTCAAATGAATCCGCTGTCAAAACAAGGGCGGATCCAACACCAATTTTAATTTTTTAATAAATAATATAAAATCTTAATAAACAAATGTTTTTTAAATAATCACATTAAAAGTCTATTTAATAAATTATTAATTTCTAATGTGTTTGTGTCCATTTTGTTTAGTTTCAGTATAAAGAAAGGTACCTCTTTGGTGTTTTTTAGACTATCACTTAAAAAATCACAATTTTCTGGTAACGTTTCGTCTTAATTTAATCTTCTTCAATCCGTTTATAA
Organism: Tribolium freemani; assembly: GCA_939628115.1. Lineage (NCBI taxonomy): Eukaryota > Metazoa > Arthropoda > Insecta > Coleoptera > Tenebrionidae > Tribolium > Tribolium freemani. The sequence goes on along the minus strand of OW626785.1, from coordinate 6,565,111 downwards.
AAAACAATTGACGGCCTAAAGAAAATTAAATTAACATCGAAACGTTTCTAGAAAGTTGTATTTTTTTTAGATAATAGCCAAAAAATACCAAATACCTTTCCTTACAATGAAAATAAATTATTACCACTTAATAAAATATTATGCGAAGATTCTCGAAAAGTAAAACAAGGAAGTTGCTTAGAAATTTTTTTACGTCCAGAATTTTTTATTACTTAAACTTGCTTAAACAACTATATTGAAATTAACATTGCCTGTTGTATTTTATGTTGTAGTTTTTTTTAATAATTAAAAAGAGTTTGTTGAGAACTAATTATTTCAAAAACTTAGCGAAACCTTCTAGTAAAAAAACGTTATGATCAACAACTACCTATGAATACCCAAAAAATGCACAACATACAGGTGTCCCAGAACTCGCGCCCCAAAGAAAAGCAGAGAAATCGTCATAAAAAGACGAATAAGTAATTCTAATGACAAAATTTTCTATCTTGAACGGTATTCAAGAAAAGAACATCTTAATTCGACCAATCAGAGCTTTTTAAACCATCCAGGTTATTTCTCATAATTGTTGCTAGGTTGCATATTTTATTACTTTTCCAATAAACTGGTCGACTGTGAAACTTTCGAGAAACGTCAGGAAACGTCAGTGAGAAAATTTTAAGAGCACTGAGAGCACTTTAGTACCGCCATCGAGCTCAACCGTACTCTGTCTGTATGTATTCTGTTAGGGGTTATGTGGAAATGTTGATAGTTTAGGGAACATGTGGATAGAGTGCTACTAGTGCTAGAGAGGTGACAACGGGAACGCTTTCCTGAAGGGCCACAAAGTGATTCTCAATAAAGTTATCTCACGAACAAGGGAAACAGGTCAAGTTGTCCCAAATAGAAAGGAGATCGGTGTGGTCCTCGCAGGACTGTTCTCATTTTTCCAAATTAAAAGACTTTTCTCAAATGTGTATTTTGCTGTCACGTATGTCATTTGTAACGACATTTTTAAAAGGGAAAACTGTTTTGGGGCTAATATTTCCACCTTCTAATTCATCGCAACAGTCGTAATTCAAGTCCTAATTCTTGGGAAAAGCTTCAATTTGTGGCTTTGGTACTAAAATGTCAAAGATTGTCAAATATTAAAACCAGACGGAGGTCATGTCGTGTTGTTGATTCACACTGTCCCGACCAGATGATATTTTAGATGCGTTTGCAAAAGCTTAGCAACCAATTTTATTCACTTTAACACCTAGAGTTCCCTTTCTGGGATTGGTGGTTTTTAAACTCTCAAAACTTTGTTATGAAAGCCATTAATTTTTCTTCGTTTGCACTTTTAGGGTCTACATTGTCGTCGGCACTTGTCAGTTTTCTCTGGGGCGCGAGTTCTGGGACAGCCTGTATAGGGTGTTTTATTTGAGAAAATATAATTGCATTGTAAAATTTTTTTGGAAAAAAGTTTTTTGGGCTTAAATTTTGTGCAAATTTATTTAAATATGTATTTTAACATAATAAAAGTTACATTCAATAGCTTCATCATTTTAAAAATTTTTGGAAGCCCCCCCCCCAAAATTAATTTCTGGATCCGTCCCTGTGTCAAAAAATGTTCAAACTATCAGTTGTAAAATTTACAAATTGTCAGTTAAAAGTTAATTACATTCAAAAGTTTTGTTAAATTATCGGTAATTATTACCGAAGCTTATTTCCGAATTGGAGAATTCGATGTTTGAATGCCTGTCAGTAGTTCTGTATAAAGAGCATTTCTGCTTTTACATGAGAATTCTAGGCGACTAGATGAAAATCATTTTAACACATCACCTTGTATTACTTTTTTGCAAAAATAAAAAAGATACAAAGGTGTGAATACCAAACTGAAACACCCGATATACATACGATTTTTTGGTGTAAGTATCAATAGAAACTAGAGTTTTTTTCTTGTAATTATTTCTAGGACTTCTGTATGTTGGTAGGTATACAGTTGGATGCAATAAAAACGGAAAATGACATAGCATAAAAATGTCAGATTTTTAAATTTTTCCGTAGTTTGAACATGGCTTTTTTCTAAAAGGTTAAGTGGGAACTGACAATTAATCAAAACTTGACAAATTCAACGCAGTTGTCAAATTATCTGAACAGGTGTAGTTTTCAGTGTCCTAAGGTAACATTATTATTAAACCATTCCAGCTTAATCCAGTGCATTTTACTGTGCCATAGAACAAACATTTTTTGAATGTGGCATTAGTCAAATTGACAATCAAGATCTGTTTCAATCTGAAGAAATTTCAATTTTCCGTTTTTATTGCATCCAACTGTTCCTAATTAGGACTAATGAAAATGAAATTTTTGCGCCTTCTTAAATTTTTATCGAATTTATTTCATTATCACCCAAAAGACTTTGAAAGTGATCAAAATGAATGTGTTTGTAAAATGGTAGTTGTCTTTGAAAGATAATTCAAAATCTAGAAAAAATTCTGTATCTCACTCGTGAAAGTCCTGCGACATGATGTTATGGCAGAGATAATAATTCGTAAATTTTATTTACAAATTACTAAAGAAATGGCCACAAAAATTTAGTTTAAACTGAATTGAAATAAAATGTAGGTGCCCAGCTCTGTACCTTCAATAATAGACCGAGGAGATAAAGGCCAGCGAGTGTATTTCCGCGTCATTAAATCTATATCCGACTTACTTCTTATTAGTAATGTAAACACGTCTCTGCTCACCTGCGATAAGGTCGAGGGTGTTCGATACCACCTCTATCCAACCGGCATTTAAAAACTTCTTACTCTTAATTCCACTTAGTCGAATTATCGTTGCCGTGTCAGATGCAGTTGTGTGAAAAGGTAGATGAACTCGCCAGCATCAAATAAAAAATGAGTGAGATATGGCAATCGCAAGACGGTACCATCAACATCCGGGAGTCTCTGGCACTTGCAGAGACGCTGTCCAAAATTAGCCTGATGACATCTCCAGCAGTCAAGAAGCGATTAATGGCAAGGAGTTTAGAACTCAAGTTCGGTCATTTGGACGAGGACTCGGGGACTTTCATTCCGCCGAAGCAGTTCCTGCAATATCTCGTCAGGTATTGTAAAAAATCTGACCTAAATCGGGCTGGAAGAGCGCCAGGGTAATGCCCTCGCTGATTAAAACGCATTTTGCGACTCGAGATAACTTTAATTAATTCAGCGGTAGTCGGCAAAAAATTATCTCAACTAGGAAATTTTTGATTGTTAATTAAGCGCAATTTAATGACAACTTCCTGCAAAGCCAAAAGATTACCTCGTGTCTTTTTCCTACAAAATTCTGGGTCATACGTTTGTAAAAAATTCATCATTTTATCGATGGGAGAAATAATTACATGCTTATCAAGTGTAAATAACGCTGGCATTATTTCCATTAGGAAAATTCTGCGATAAGAGTACTTTGTAACATCCCAGTTGAAATCTAAGTTTATATAATTACATACCACCACAATGCTGTTTTAACTTATTTATTTCATTAACTTAATTGATTTTTTATATGAAATATGGCTGTAATGAAGGAGAGGTCTTTTATTGTAAAAATCTAAAATTCCTTTCAAAAACTGACGAATACATCAGGTACTGTTTCATAAAGATTTTTATCTAATCACTAATCAATAATCACTTCTCAACAATTATTATTGTGCATGCACAAAATTCATATTAGACAACGTTTACTTATTTCTTGTATTCATATCATTAAATATGTTTTATTATTTTTTATAAAAATGATTACTGTCATCAATTTATCAGGGTTTATTTGTTTATAGTCTTTTTTTTAAGTATTTTGTTGTCGATTGACACTTTATTGATAAATGCATAGAAACTAAGATGAAAAAAACTTACTATATCTCAAAAACTAATAATCGCACAGAATTCAGTGTGTGCTATTTAATACTGTATTTTTCTCTATGCCTGTGATAAAAATCCGTAAAAAATGTAGCTAGCCCCGAAAAATTAATTAAGAAAAAATAAAAAATTCAAAGAAACGTAATATTGGTGCTAGCAAAAATTTTATAAGAACTTTTTGCTCGAAAACATCATTTAAGCATCGCTGTTTTAGAATAACACTAGCAAGCATAAAATTTCGATTAATTAACATTTTAACATTATAAGGAATTATAATTAACATTGTAAGAAAGGGTAGAAAAATTCTGAAAAAATTCACATAATACACAGAGAAAAATATTAATAAGTATTTAATATCAAAGGCTGATCTCGGTGCTTCTATTAGTTGTTGAGGTATAGTGTAAGATAATTTTAGCTTGTGTAAATAAATGGTAGTACATAGAAGTTGTTACCAGCTATAATTATGTTTGTGATTAAATTTTTTTTAAGGTTTAGTAAATAAATAAATCGGTATAAAGAGACAAAATACGACACAATCAAAGTGAAAACTAATTCCATCTTTTCTTACCGATGCATATCTTCGATTTAATTATTAGGCTCTACTTAATCTAATATTTCCAAAGAAGACTGTTAATTATATTGCCCTTCATCCAAAATATTCTGTCTGGAAGGGATTTATTTATATTGTGTTGGAAACTGCATGTTTGGAACAAAAACAGAAATCAGTAACTTCATTTATTATAAATAATGTTTTAGATCGTTCAAAAATACAATAGGAGGAAGTCTAATTTTTGTTCTTAGGAAAGATTCTTTCAATCTGAGAAAATGGGGGTTTCCAATGATTTTATTTTTATTTTTTTAAATTAAAGTTTAATGCAATTCTATGTGAAATGTGAGATTTTAGCGGTCAAAACGTTTTCTAAATGCTCTAAAAAAATTGTAAAGTACAAGGCGGGAAAGTGGCGAATTCAAAGCGATGTTTTATGACGACTTAGAAAAAGACATGGTTGAGTTTGCGTGGTACAAAGACTTGTTGCCAAATCTCTCAAATGAATTATTTTTTTAAAGGCTTGAAATTTAAAGAAAACGACGTAAAAATTAGCTTAACAAATACGTTTTTATATTTTACACCTAATACTACGCATTGAACGTAGTAATTTATTTTTAACTTCATTTTCTTGGGCAAATATTCGTTCATAACAAGTTGAGATTTGCCCAACATGGCATGTTACATTAATTTTATTGGTTTCAGTGGTTTGCCGCCTAAACAGTCAAGTTTAAAATTGTTAGTTGGAGATTTGCTTTTTCATAATTTTTTGTAGCTACTATTGATAACTTTTTCTCATTTATTTTTTTAGATTCATAGGTTATGGGGTACGTATGTACTTTGAATATCTATTAACAAATCTTTATTCTACCATTTATTGGAAACCCCCATTAGTAATAGTTACTTTTTGATTACTTAATTTGAACAGTGTTTCAGCTAAATTCTTGAACTCAGTAAAAATGACATACTTATTTATCAAACATTTTTACAATTTTTTATTCATAAGTTCTTGGAACTCAGAGCCATTTTTTTAAAGGAAACGGGTGGAAATAATTATAAAACTTATTTTTTGGGAATTACCTACTTGTAATGAATTTATGATATATCGATGATTTTTTTTAACTGAATGTATTAGGGTTAATAGTGTTATTACGTCTATTAGCTGTTTCAAAACTATAAAAACGCCAACATTGCATTTTCTCTCAAAATTAGCTGTTATAAATTATTCATGCACTTCAGAAAAGTAATAGCTAATGTAATTTATACTTTCAATGACAGATCTAATCATTGATAACTATTTTACAATTTTATCAATCTTATTTAAAAAAATAATTCTGTAAAAGGCGACGTTGGCGTTTTTATAGTTTTGAAACAGATTATACGTGATATTTAGCGAAAGAAAATTCTTGCTGTAGATATTGGAGAATCCATCAGGAAATTCAGGAAATAATTTAATTTAATACATGGATTATTGTTAACTAAAAAAAATTGGGTTTTCTGTAATTTCGAAGAAAAATTTTTAATTGTTATTTAGAAAAACCCAATAAATGATTATCATGTTTATTAGGTGAAAACACGTAACCAATTATAACTCACTGGTTCCAAAAATTGTTATTTATTTAAGGAGTTTAAATGTAAATCGGGTTTTTATTTCACGAGTGGATTTTTAAACGTGGAGTGTTAACGAGACGTTTAATATCCACGAGGTGAAATAAATGAACCGATTTACACGGAAACGAGTTGGATACAACATTTTATTCTTCGAATCAAACTCAACAAGGCTTAAATTTGCTTTAAATCTGCTAAAAATAATCTGACGTTTTGTATTGACAGTTGTCAAAACTTCTTTACACAGCAGGAGAAAAACCGTAAATTTTGACAGTGTCGAAGAATAAAAGTGTTATCGCACTTGTTCTATTACTACTACGTCTAGTAATTTCTTAAAGTTATTTCAAATATGCAATTTAATTGGAATAATTTACTTCACAAAACTAAACCAAAAACGACCTTGCGATATTTTAGAATTGTCACGTTGCATACATAGGTGAAACACCTTGTAAGAAATTATAAAAATAATTTACTTTTCCTGTCAACCGTACAGGTAGTTCAAATCGTAGTTTACCTACCAGCTCAACAAAAAAAAAAACTAATTTGTATGGAGATTTAGATTGGTTAGCACTCGTAGTTAGCACTAATTTTTCGTTTTGGGGACAATATAAATTTGGAAACTCGATCGCTTTCAATCAGATGAAACAAGAAAATACAAGGTCTCGTTCGTCTCTCATAATCTCGATCTAATCATACCAGAAAATGTCTGTATTGTTTGCAAATTTACGTCTCTCGTTTCGTGTAAACATTTTCCTTGAAGCCATAAACAAACGTCTACATTAAATCAGCTTTTACGTGCGGTTCATTTAAAAATCCGGCAGTAGTGGGCGAAACATCTGTCGAATCCCAATATGTTCCCCATTGTTCAACAGACAAATAAAAAACTGCCAAAATAAATCTAAAGAAAAACTAGAGCAAAATAAATGAAATCTCTATTAGTTTTTGGCTGCTGAAACAATATCTCAACTCTTTTTCAATATGAGTTTCGTTGCCCATAAATTGTTAATGATGAACCGCAATGAATTAATTAGGTAAGTCACTCCTGTTTATGTCATAAGAGGATTTAGTGAAGATTATGTAAATATGATAATATTAAATGTGTTACACAACAATAAAATCTAAAGTCTAGACAACTTGTGTGATAGGATAATGTATATTTATGTAACTTTTTTGCCTTTTTAACGATACGCAAAAGCTAACACAACCAACTACCACAATTCCGATGATAACATTGATAACATGCAGATGATATTCTAATTTTGAGGATAATCAATTTAGTAAACATTCAAAAGTTCGGTAAAACCAATAGTTTCACATTTGTGCAAAGTGGAAGTTCAAAATATTTTTTTTTCGATATTTATCCTGCCTGAATCCAGTTCGAACCAATGAATCAATTTTAACTAGAACTTTCCAGTGTCGACTTATCTCATATTGTTGAATTTTTGGTTTTGTATCGCGAATACGACAATCATTAGTTGTGACTGAAATACGCGCCTAACTGTTTTTTCCTCTCTAGGACACGCTCAATTTTTTAATGCAAAATCTTCGAAGTAAAGTGATGCCATTTAAGTGGAATCTTGTGCAAGTTTATAGTAGACATTCTTTTCCTTGTAATTTATAGTAATTAGTGTTTTAAACAAAGTGAACGGAATGGCTGTTAGAGGGGGTCAATTTTTCTCACTGTCGATAAGAAGATTTGCTCGTATGTTGGCCTTACCAAGGTAAGAGGAAGCATAATTTAAGGCAACCTTTAACTTGACCTTAACTAGAGTTTTCTGAACCTACCGAATTTTGTGAATGTTCAAGGATACGTAAATTCTGTATAGTCATGCAGAAAAATGATTTATTCAAGTAATTCGAAAGTTGCATAGCGGTCAGGTCAGGTCAGGTCAGGCTAATGAAAAGTAAACTCATTAGTTTAGTGAAATGTTCATAAATTAATTCGCCAGCTAAAATAAAAGTAACGTAATGCAGGTGAAACAGTTATTAGGTGCAGACAGCTAAAGAAATAAATTTGCAATTTTATAGCAACACTATTGATCTATAAGTTACATTGTTATATCAATGAAAACGCTAAAATTAGCACACTGTTTTAACTTTGTTCACTTGTATACTAGTGAAGTTACAAGTTAATTTAAATAAAAATGAGTTCGGTGCTGTCGCATTTTTCAAATAATCCAATTGTGAACTTGTATTGTCTAGAAACGTCTCAAACGTAAGTCCTTCGAATATTAAATTGAATCCATTTATTTAATTTAATTGATTTTGAAGTTTTAGTTTAGAATGGCCAAAAAAACAATACAGCTTTATTATTGTTAATGATTAGTAAAATTAATAATAAAAATAGAAAACGTAACCTAAAACTGCATGGCATTCTAAAATGGCAAGTGAATCGTGATTGCAGAAATCTTCATAACAAAATTGATAGTTGCGCACCTAAGCAACAGATGTCAGTTGAGTTTATAAGGCGCGGATTTAAATATTCAATAAGATAATTTGCATAGTTCGGTCTTTTCGTTTCAATGTTTGTCGTCACCTACATTTTTAGTTTAATGACATTGAAGTAATTGCAAACAACAAGATAAGATGTATCGATAATCCGTATTAGTTGAGACCTTTGACTCGTTGTAAAATAGCAAATCGTCGAGAATATCGAACAAAAGTTGAAGTGCTTGGTATGTTAAACAGTATTACCATATCTTTTCATATGCAGAATCTTACAATAAATCAACGTACTGAATATAAAAGAGCGTCTTAGGGGCTCACATGCCAGTTCGCTTCAAAATGTTAGAATTTGACATCAGTGAGGAAAAGATCTTAAAAAATGTTCGATTACAGAAAGTTATTTTGCAACGGTAAGTCACACCCGGATCTCAAACGTACTGATAATAAGTCACAAGTTTGATTTTTGCATCATTTTATTTTTCAATCAATCAGGATGGGCAGCTTCAGCTCTGCGCCGAAAATCCAAAATGACGATAACCAAGACAATGACATTCAAATACCCATTAATTTCGGCCGATATGAACTACTTCAGTATTGCCAGACCCAGCCTCAGGTCCAACCCATGGTAAAAAGGGCCTTCAAGAAAGCGGGACAAGCCAATGACGACACTTATGGATTCAAGTGCCGGAAGTTGAACGCCGTTACCAAAGGTTTGTAACATTGCTAAAGTTTCAATTTTTAATTTGTCTGGCTAGGACTGGCTCCAGGTTAGTCAACACAAAATTGGAATAATCCTGTTAATTATTGGTACACAGTTACCAATTAGACCTGAATTAATTTGCTTTTTGTTGCAGGTTGTAGTGATTACGTTTCTAGTCCTTACTCGTTAAGAGTCTTTCAGTGGAATATACTCTCCCAAGGTATGACCAATTTTATCAATTTTACACTTAGTTTTCTCATTTTTTTTACTGTGTGTAGCGCTGGGACAAATGAACGACCATTTCGTGAAATGTCCCGACGAAGCCTTAGAATGGAACTCGCGAAAATTCCGAATTATTGAGGAAATTGTCGAGTATTGTCCCGATATTATTTGTCTGCAGGTAAGTTGCCATTTAACTCATTTCACATGTTAAAAAACGATTATTTAATGACACAACTATGAAAATTATAGGTATTAAATACGAGTTGCATACCCAATTTTTTCTACGACTCGACCAGTCATTAAAACAATGGATGCAATTCTGAATTTTGTATGTGTTGATCATGACATTCATAATTAAAGAGTGTCAAAGAAATCTTCCAACATTTTGGTAACTTATTCTCGGGGAATTACAGAAGATTTTTGCATAGTTTTAGAGACAAAATTAATTTTTAATAAAATGGTGTACGAGGTAATTAACGAACAAATAAATTTATAAGATATTATTTTAGAAAGTAAAGAATTTGAATTTGAATAAAGAAGTTTTAACAGCAAAATTCAGCTACTTTCGTATAGTTTGAAAGAGATTTCCGAGTTAATGTTAGAAGTTCTTTTTTCAAAAAAATACCAGCGCAGTGTTGAAGCAGAAAAAAAAGGTATATTTTCCGAACAATAGAAAAAAATTGGTTACCTAAACCGAATTAAATAATTTTTTGAAATTTGAAATCACAACAAATTGTTCTGTTGTATAATCGTCTACTATTACGAGTATAGTGTGTTTTAAAAAAAAACTAACTATGAAATATTTAACATTTTTTACTCCAAAGAATCAAATATAAGGGCAAAAATTAACATTTACTACTTTCGATTCACTTTTATAAAAACCATTGTGGTGCAAATGACTCATATAAATGTTAATGCACCACAATGGACACAAAGAAACTGCACGGCTAATATAATATATACTGTTTTGCGCAGGAAGTGGATCATTTCAATTTTCTGAAGTACATCCTTGGCACGCAAGGTTACACAGGGGTATTTTATCCAAAACCTGACTCACCTTGTGTCTACATCAGTGGTAATAATGGACCCGATGGATGTGCAATTTTCTATCGAACCAACAAATTTGATGTAATTAACATTGAATCCCGTATTTTGGAAATCTGGAGAGTACAAAGCAATCAAGTGAGTTTCAAATCAGATCAGAACTGACCAGTATTTAAAACATTGAAAAAATTAAATAAGTAATAAAGCACGCATAGTCAGAGATGGGCGTGTCAACAATACAAGGTAGACAATTCAATTGTTGACCTGTCAACAATTACGTCAACGTCAACATTTGAAGTGATGTCAACAATGTCAACTATGTCAACAATATAAAAATAATAAATTTTGATATTTTACTGACGGTATTTGACTATAAAATTGGTGTATTTGTTAAAAATAAAACTTAAGGGTAGAAGAAAACTTTTAGAAAATATAAAATATGAGGTATAAAGACAAGTATAAAAATAAATAAACAAAAATAAAATTCTCAAAAAACAGTAAAAAAAAATCAAATTATTCTCTTTTTTCATTTTTTTACGCTTCAGCCATTATCCCCTTCGTCTTCATTCTCAAAAAAATATTTTCTTCAAAAGAAAATATGACGTAAAATACAACATAACCTCAAATTTTCATTGTTGACCTATTGTTGACATTGTAGACATTGTCGACGCAATTGTTGACACGTCTTGTAGACAATCAAAGTCGACGTGTCGACGCCCATCTCTGCGCATAGTATTTTATTATTTGTTCAGTATAAAGTGCCCAGTAAACAAAATCGTATCTAATTTCGGTAGGTAAAAATAATGTATTATTCAAAATGAATTTGGTTTAAAATCGAAGATTACTGAAATCCTCTATGTATTTCTGTGTACAGCAGAAAAATGTCTTTGAAAAAAGTCAGCGATAACGTAATATTATAAAAAGATATAAGATGGTTACGTTTTTTGAAAAACAAAAACTTTTTTAAATAATTACAGGGTAATTTTTAATATACAGGTTGTTCCGTCTAAACCCCACATTAGAATTTTTGAAAGTTCTAATAAACATATATCCTATTTCAATTCATTGTAGAATTTTGCAACAACGTAATTGCATTTTTTGGAGTTCTGGTGGGTTTTCATGGCTCAAAATTTGTCGCTTGGATTTAGCTTAACATAGAGTTTTTTTCTTATACAGAAACTCTCAATTTGTGCTTTATTTCACTTCAAAAAATTCAAATGCACTGTCAAAAAATTCTACAATGAAATGAAATGGGATATAATCCGTTGAGTTCTGCTCAATGAAAGTATTTTCGATGGCAGCATTTCCGGTTTTACCGGAAGTTGCTATTAACTTTCTTTTTTTTAATGGGAAGCTGTGATAAGATATTTATCTGAAAGTTGGTACTCAGCCATAATCCGTTGAGTTCTGCTGAACGAAAATATTTTCAAGATGGCAGCATTTCCGGTTATACCGGAAGTTGCTATTAACATTCTTTTTTTAAATGGAAAGCTATGATTTTCGCTGCGTTTATGAATTAGTTGAGTTATTTTAAGGGAGTTTTTATCAGCTTTCCTTATACCTAAGTTCAACCGTTTTCGAGATATTTAGGATTTTTTTAAAATTTTTGATTTGCACCTGTCACTTAAAAAATCGGTAACTCGCTTAGTTTTAGAGATTTCGAAATCATAGTTGGAGAATTAAAAGAGAAGGCTTATATTTGTTCTCCAGTGTGTTCATAATTGGAAATGAAGTTAATAAACCCAAAAATTTTAAGGTTAAGTTTGGACAACTTCAAGTACCCATAACTTAATTTTTTCAAATGGGATGTCCCAATTTTTATTTTACTAGATGGAGGAGAATTTTTTTCTGCATCGATCTGTAATAGTATTCACTATACCTATCTGTGAAAATTTTTAAGTTATGTTGGTTTTTTTGTCATTGTAGGTCTCTTACTAATAACTATAGCAATTTTTGCATAGTTTGCCATAAAAACATTTCTGATTAAACTTAAACGAGAAACTGTTTAAAATTGTGTTATCCATTCCGAGAAATCAAAATAAATTCATTGAATGTTGGTTTAAAAAACTTTAATTTCTCACATTTTTTCTTCGTTTCCATGGCAACCTATGAAAAAAGGCCTATGGCTAATTAATTTCTCAATCCCAACAAAGAGTTATTGTTAACTTGAAAGCTATTAAACATAAGTATAGGGAATGTTAATACAAATCGATGCATTTAGTACTATTACTACTACCATTTAGTGAAATAAAACTTTTGTCATTTCATTTGAAAAAAATTAGTTGTGGGTGCTTAAAGTTCTGCAAACTTAACTTTAAAAATTTGGAGTTTGTTATTCTTTTTTATAAATTTGAAAACACCAAAAGAAAGATCTAGGCTTCCTCTTTTAACTACAAAATATTTCCAAATTTTAAAAAATGGCAGAGTTATAGATTTTTGAACTGGAAGGTGCAAATCCAAAAAATTTTTAAAAACCATAAATTTTCGTAAACGACTAAATTTAGGTATAGGGAAAGCTTATGAAAACTACCTTAAAATAACTCTAGTAGTTCAAAAACGCATTTAAAAATATAGCTTTCTATTTAAAATACGGAAGTTGAAAGCGACGCGACTCCCGGTATAACCGGAAGTGCTGCCATCTTGAAAATATTTTCATTGAGTAGAACCTAAAAGATTATGGTTGTACAGTTGTACACATATTTTCAGATGACTATCATTATTGGAACTTCCAATACTTCTAATGTAGGGTTTAGATGGAACAGCCTGTATATGTATATCTTAGAAAATAAAGGAGACTTTTATTAAAAATCTAGTGCATGTTTGGTGACATTACAGAGTACTTTTTTCACGTTCACTATCTTGCATTTTTAGAGAACTTGTGCTAGAGTTGAGTTTGCTATTTCATTCAAATAAACTGATTAAAAACAATTAAGGATATTACTGAATTTTAGAGAAAATCAATTGATAAAAAGAACGAAGTTAAAGGTAGATATATCCCATTTCAGTTCATAGTAGAATTTTGCAACAGCGCATTTGAATTTTTTGGAGTGAAATGGAGCATAAAGTGAGAGTTTCTGGTTGGTTTTCTTAGCTCAAAACGTGGCGCTGGGATTTAGTTGAACACAGAATTCTTCTCTTTTACAGAAACTCTTAATTTGTGCTTTATTTTTAACATTGAAAAATTCAATTGCGCTGTTGCAATTCTACTATGAACTGAAATGGGATATACATATTTACTGATTTGTTTTTATCAGATTCCAATACTCAAAAATTGATAGAATTTGTTTGACGTTAGAATAATTAGACTTCTATATAACTATTGTGAAGCAGTGTATAATAAAACACCAATATTCCTAACATTTTTCTAGCAGTTTAGCAGCAGATTATTTGAGGTGTCATAAGAGGGGAGGTAGCATTTTTCCTTATTTTCTGAATTAACCAATCTATAAATTTTGTTTGAAGAAATGTCATAGGTAGTGGCGGCCAAATTTAAGTAATGGACCTAAATACGCCACTGCGTTTAAATCTAATAGCTGTGCTAATAGTAATATTCATACTAATTTTATTTAAAGGAGGATTTCGTGGCAGACAAGTGTTAATAATCGTAAATTAATCACTCAGTTTGGAGTTTGAATCTTTATATTTTTCTATATTTGGACTACTGAAATGATTTTCTACAATGTTCGGAATTCGCCAATTTTGAGACACCCTGTATACTATATTATTGTACATTTATTATTTTTACTGAACAAAAATCTTTAAAATACTTTCCGTTTAAATAAGACACTGTGCATTTAATTTGTATCAGTTTATTAAAAGAATCACTTCTAATTAGGTGGCTCTTTTGGCAAACCTCCGCATAAAAGAGACCGGTCAGGAGGTCTGTGTGACCACCACTCACTTAAAGGCCCGTCAAGGCGCCTTCCTGTCGACTTTGCGCAACGAGCAAGGCAAGGATTTGCTCCAATTTGTGGCACAGCATTGCGGTCCTCGGCCTGTTGTCATCTGCGGTGATTTTAATGCAGAACCGGTGGAACCCATCTACAGCACCATCTTATCGGACGAATATCTTCATCTTGGTAGTGCTTACGCTGACTGTGATAGTTCGAACGCGAATTCAGCTTCGCGAGAACCCCCTTACACCACGTGGAAGATAAGGGATGAGGGCGAAGTCTGCCACACCATAGACTATATCTTTTATAAGAAGGGTTGTTTAGAGGTGGAAGCTGTGTTGGAGTTGCCTACGGGAGAGGAAATTGGGGAGGATAGGGTTCCCTCGTTTTCGTATCCCTCGGATCATTTTTCTCTTGTTTGCGATTTTAAGATTGGTCAAAAAGCGACGCTATGATTTGTACAATGTGATAATTAATTTTAGGGAAGTGTTGTGTAATGTCTGTAAATTATTTATGCTTATTTCTTATGTAAAACCTTTTTCAATAACTAACGTAGGATTTTAATAAAATTCTAAACGAACGTTCAGCTGAATTGTGTTATTTCATAGTTGCTTCTAATTTGGATTGGGCGCCATGTCTAGTTCTTTTTTTAGTGCGCTTGTTGGTAGTACTGTCTAATTTTGACAGGCGGTTCAAGTGCAGTTAATTTTACATTAATTTAATTGTGAATTTAATTACTAAACCTGAGCGAAAACTGCAAAGCATCGCACAAAACTTGAAAACTATTATTTAAGAAACGCTTTTAAGCGTTTCAAATCAAGTGTTGGAGGCCAAAGTAAATATGGGTTTCTGGATGATTTCCCAAACATTTTCCGTTTTTTTTTAGCTATTATCAGCCCATCACGCCATCACTGAATTCCTGTACCCACCAGTGTTCACAAACTCAAGTAAAATAGTATAACCCAATGCTGTTGTGCCTATTAGCTGTTTCAAAACTATAAAAACGCCAACGTCGCATTTTACCGAATTAGTTTTTTAAATAAGATTGATAAAATTGTACAATAGTTATTAATGATTAGATCTCTCATTGAAAGTATAAATTATACTAGCTATTATTTCTTTGAAGTGCATAAATAATTTATAACAGCTAATTTTGACAGAAAATGCGACGTTGACGTTTTTATAGTTTTGAAACGGCTAATATACACCCCTATCACAGGTAATCTCAACATGTATTTTTTATATTGTTTTTTCGATTGAGCGCTTTTAAATATCCAAGTTTTTAATTTGAATATCGTCTAGGTGTAAATTTGTTAGATTCTTTTAGGACGTGCCTAGTTTTTTAGTCCGGCTGGCAGTACTAATTTATTTTCAAAATTTGACACCTGTTTGATACTTGGTGCAAGCGCAGTAAGGAACTGAACTGAACCGGTTATTTTTTATTAAAACAAGGTATTAGTCTTAATACTTTGCTTTTTGAACCAGTTTCACAACTTCACAAATTTAATTTAATTGAATAATTTACAGATTATAAAAACTTTCAGAGCTTCTAACCTATTTTTGTAGACACTGTCAATTTCCTAGAATAACACTTGTCAATTCTGACAAATTTCCACAGTAAATTTCTTACTAGAAATTACTACCATGAGATCGAAAATATTCTGAATTAGAGCAAGCTGTGTCTGCTGAACTTTAGCCACATTTAGCCGTTATTTACACTTTAGCCACATTTTAGCTGTTTATTTACGGCCGCACTTTTGAAGTTATGTTGTCTTCTGTTGGTTTTACACAGCATAAGATATGGCTAAAGCTATACTTCACTTCCAAGGCTTACTCTAATTCAGTATATTTTCGATCTCATGTTAGAAACAAGGGTGCTCGTTTAAGGTTGAACAATACTTGGAAGTATTGTGTTTCTGGCTCACAGGATGGCGCAGTATTTAGCGCCGTATTAGATAACCCATCATACACTTACACTTGCCTGTTTTTGGCCAAATAATTTGGGTTCGTTTCTTCGTTCCTTGGTTATTTAGAAGCCTTCCCTATTTCTATTAGTCACTAGAGGGCTCTTTTCCGACTTTGAACTTTAGGTAAACACATCTGGCCGATCTACGGAAGCCGACCGACCGCTAGCCTCAGGCAAAAAGCACCCAAAGGTTCTTACCGCCAATATGACTATAAAAATTCTTACACTTAGGCACAATTGTGCACATGAATATCTACATTATGATTATGCTGAAACACTGATTTCTTTGGAACATTTTAAACAAGGAGATATTAGACCCAACAATTTGCAAATATACCTATCTGAAATTAATCTGATAAATTCAGAACTTCAATTGGAAAAGGTGTGGATTCAAATACTGAATAATACTACAAGTAGAAATGTAACTAAACCAAAGTAAAAAAAGATATATTTTAAGCATAAATTAATGTTCATTGGAATGTTTTTATACGATATATAAGTACAACTAAAAAAAAAACAATTTACAAATGAATATAATATGTTTATTAGGTACACATAATTATAAATATTATAACAAAACATTTTTGTTATTACAATAACCCAAATTACAAAACACGTATTTTTTATAACTTCTATAAATATAAATTGATGTAAACGTAAAACAATGAAAAACGATTATTAAACAATAAGAATAGTAGTTTAAGTAATGAAAAGTTGTTCATTATCTGTGTCAGAAAAGAATCACGAGCAGATAATGCCAACTTTTCTTTATGTGTGTACTACAACGATTTCTCTTATAGGTACACTGATAAATTTTTGTTAAATTTTTTCATCGATAGAATAAAAAAATCACCAATACAATAAAAAAATAACCAAATAGATTTAAAAAAACACCAAATGACCACCTACATTTATTCTATCGAGTAAGATAAAAAAATAACTAAATCAAATAATGTACCATAGTAACCACTTGTAGAATAAAGGTGTACCACCTCTACTCGTATACCAACAAGATTATTAAATAAGAGAAAATAGTATTTTAAAAAAATAAAGTTTTTACTAATTACAAATTTGATTAGTAACAACTTATTAAAAAATATAAAAAGTTTTGTGTGCAATAATAATAATAATAATAATAATAATAATAATAATAATAATAATAATAATAATAATAATAATAATAATTAATAACTAATAATAATAAAATTAATAATAATAATAAAATTTCAGGCAACTTGTGCCGTTAAGCAAACACGTCTTTCAACAGACACTTTATATTTATTGTATAATGAATAACTTGTCATTCCATAATTAAACCAGGTAGTTGGGATGAAACAACTGTATTCCGTTTAGATAAGGAGAAAATCCATTTATTCAATGATACTATTTTCAGCTTGGCTAAAATTCTCGTAAAGGTTTCATTCTAGTTTATGATTTAATCGACAATTTTTTTTGTAATTTGAAACGTGTCATTTCCTTTCATTCAACAATTACTCCAAATTTCAAATCGACAAAATCCAATCCTGCAATTTTTTTCGGATTTTCGGCGATGACGTCATACCTTATTTGTGGAGTATCCGATTTGAACCTGTTCGCACCAGGGAATTTTGATAATCCCCTGCAAGCTTATAGCGACCTCAACTATTCCACACGTTTTTTTTCGCGCTTAGTTATTTCAGTGGTGAAGTTGTGTTTTCGAAGTTTTTTTCAAATTACTTTTGAATTATTTTTTCTACTAAGTTACTCAACTTTTTTAATACTATTATTTAACGCCTCTAAATATTTGGTTCTTTTTTTAGGTTCTGGGTGCGATTTCATTTGGTTAATGTTGAAAACAGTACTTGATGAAAAAACTTTAGCAGAACACTGTTTTTTAATTTATGCCACACAAAACTTAATTTTTTTATGATTAATAACAATAACCGTTTTTTTATGATAATTCCTCTTACATTTGGTACCATTTTCGAGTACTTAATGCAAAAAATAAAAATGTTAAAAATAATGATTATGCGGTCATTTTAGTACCTAGCAGATTATTTTCAACAATCACCTAATTGAATCTCAACTTCTTCACCCCGTGTCAAAAATTTTACTTACACAGTTTTGGAAACTTTAGCTAGGTATCGAATTTTCAGTCCAACTCGATCACTTTAGAAGATAATCATATAAGGGACCGCTTAATTACAGTTTGATGGTTGGGGATTATGATCCGGCCCAACTCCGATGCGTCCAAAATTTGTATGGAGAACAAATAAAATGAAAATCAAAATTACAGTTTCTCAAAAACTATTTATTCTACTGTTACGTAGATGGCACTTTTATCGTGCAACGCCGTTTCCAAAATTTTCCACCTCAAGAATTTGTCGCCAGCTGCCAGTGTACGCTGAGAAAGAAGCTGTCGGGCGAATCTTCAAATGAGCAAGATTGAAATTGAATTTACACCAAAAAAACAGTAATCGAAATGGTTTTTTACAGTCGTATCTTGCTCCTGAATTAAATCATTACCTCATAGGTTGGTTATTATTTAAATTTAAATGTTTGTAACGAATTGGAAAATTCAAAAGTTTTAATTTTTTTATGAAAAAACCTTACGTTCAAATCACGTGAAAAAAATACAGTAACATGAATACGTTATCTACTATCCCCCAAAAATTCATTAAAAAAAACATAGTAAAGTTTTTTAATAAAAAAATAAAAACGTCAAAAATAGAGGTTTTTTTCATTTTATTTTTAAAAGACACTATCAATTGCTTTAAAATTTATATATGTTGTTACTAAGGCCATCATAAGATTATGGTATTTTTTTCATAATTTTTGAACGACGAATATTTTTTTCATTCAGTACAGTTCAACCTTAAAGACTGACTTACACAGGCCAAATATAAAGAATTTACACTAGAAAGTGGACCGATTATAATACAATGTGTTCAAAAATGATTGTTCATCAAGTCGATCATGGAATTTATATATAAATTCAATGTGCCGCTTCGTCCAAATGATTATTATAGTTTCTGAGTACTGTCATCTCTGTTAAATCTTTGAATTAGCTTTTTACTCACCTTATTTGAATTTTTCGGCCAAGTTGTTTCAAGTGTAGAGTTTGTCTTAATTTGTGTTTAATATTTCCGTGACTTTTGTTGTGTATTCTTTCGTTTTTAGATTCGAAGCCTTTGTGCATTATTTTGATAGATCTGTCACTTTGACGGCATTCACAATTTAAATTAAGCGGCACATTACTTTAAAATTTCATAGGTGACTTGATGAACAATCATTTCTGAACAGTGTGTATTATCTGTTTCAAAACTATGTAAACGCCAACGTCTCATTTTACCGAATTATTTTTTTAAGTAAGGTTGATAAAAATGTAAAATAGTTATGAATGATTGGAGGCCGGTTTATAGAAAGCGAAATTAAGATTTATTTCAGAATTAAACTAATTCGAATTAAGTTGCCATTTAAAATGCATTGACCAATGTCGAGTTAATCTCGAATTAAAATTTGATTGCAATTAAAGTGTTCTCTAAACCGGCTCTAAATCTCTCTTTGAAACCATAAATTACATTAGCTATTAATTTTTTGAAGTGCATAAATAATTTATAACTAATTTTGAGAGAAAATGCGACGTTGGCATAGTTTTGAACACAGAAATAAAAAGAAATAGAACGCTGACGCAGATACAAAACGCCCAATAGAAGTGCACGCCCCACTGAGTCCGCCATTTGGTCCCCAATGACAGCCGATAAATAGCATTAACAACAAAAGTCCCTAAAAATTTAGTAATATCTCAGTTAAAGTTGGTATGAAGTATTTTGTTGGTTGCCTAGATTACACATCTTACGCTCTGTGGTAGGTCAGTTTGTAACAAGTAATGCAACAAAAACCTTCGACTGTACTGCTGGTTGCATACTTTTGTTGTATCTGAGATCAAATGGCGGATACCATCAGGCGTGCACTTTAGATGTGTAAGTTAGTGGGGGGTGGTTTTGAAACAGCTAATACTGCTAATATACTTGAGTAGTGAAAACTCTGCAAAGCATGACGGGATATAATAATGTTGTTTTGAAAGTTAATGTTGTTAATTTGTGTGATAATATTTTTTGTTCTTCACGGGATAATTTTGGGGTTAAAATAATTGTAACTTTTTCTAAATCAAATTATTCTTCTTCATCAAGAATAATTTCAAAAACTTGGATCACTCTTCTTTAAATTTAGAGATATAAAGGGGTCCAAGTAAACAACAAAAAGATATAGCATAATACAGTCGCTTATTGAACGCCTTTTTTTTTGGATGGTTGTTTACGCATACCACATTTTACGGGAAAATAAAATTCCAATTGTAAAAAATAAACTTTATTATAATCCTTAAAACATACAATAGATTTTTGGTTACACATAAAACTTCACTGGATCGCTTTTCTTTCTCCAAATCACTCCTCCTTTGAGTCGCACATTTCCACAAGCCCTGCAACAATAGTTCAAGTAAATTTACATGTTACAAGCGTCGTAAACAACAAGAAATTGTAACTTGTATTTTTTGATCCAGAAACAGTGGTTTACGCTCGTTTACAGCTATTACTTTTTTTTACTCAACTAGAAATATTTCAGAGAAACCTCTTTGTTTCGCACCTTGCAATCTTACTAATATTAGTTACCTCACAGATTATATAATTTTGTTGGCGTTTTATCCACATTCTTACCCAATTATTGTTGAGCCGTTTAATTTTATTCAGTTTGTTACTAGATGTTATCGCGAACGGACGCCTCATAAATAAGATCAAAATTTTGCGATTTAAAAGTTTGCAAACAATCCGGATTAAAGGTTAATCTGCAGTACTTTCTTTTTATGAAAATTACATTAAATCATCTGTAATGTTTTCAACTAATATAATGATTGCGCATTATTCTAATTTCATTTTTCATCTCCAATAAAAAGTTGAATATGAGATTTTTGTGTAATGATTTTGTTTTACTTTATTTTATTTTTAATGTCTTGCTACAAACTGTAGCAGATGTCATAAAGGTAAGTGCATTTTGACTTTGCTTTTAATTTATTTTTAGTGTCTTGATATAAATTGTAGTGGAAGTATTAGTGTTTCAAAACTATGTAAATGCCAACGTAGCATTTTACCAAATTATGTAAAAATGTAAAATATTTATTAATGATTAGATCTCTCACTGAAACTATGAATTACATTAGCTATTAATTTTTTGAAGATCATAAATAATTTATAACAACTGATTTTGAGAGAAAATGCGGCGTTGGCGTTTACATAGTTTTGAAACAGCTAATAGATGCCATTAAAGTAAGTGCATTTTATTTTTAACGCCAAGTGACAAAATTTGATATTCTAATAATCATTGTTTACCTCAGCCTTATTTCATTTTTTCTTACAAATATGCTCTAAATTTACACGTGGTTCTTGCCTTACAAATTGGTTATTAATTTGATTAATTAGAGCAATTCTTAGATGTAAGATGTATTGTTGGTGGCATTTTACAGGCGTAAAATTATTTTTAAATTTGTCAAAAAACCGTACCCGATTGCAATGTTGCAAATTACTAACTAAAATAATTTAAAATCTGTTGCAAACAGACCCTTTCTGGATCAGTCTGTATTATTTTTTATATTAAGCGCTTTTTAAATATAATTTTTTTATTCTTACAATTTATGTTGGCAGCACTTCATATTAAATGACAGTTGACATATAAAAAAATGGAAGCGTTAGATGTTTTTTTAAATTTCTGTTGTGTTTTCTATTTGCAAAATGATCTATTAGCTGTTTCAAAACTATAAAAACGCCAACGTCGCATTTTACCGAATTATTTTTTTAAATAAGATTGATAAAATTGTAAAATAGTTATTAATGATTAGACCTCTTATTGAAAGTATAAACTACATTAGCTATTATATTTTTGATGTGCATGAATAATTTATAACAGCTAATTTTGAGAGAAAATGTGACGTTGGCGTTTTTATAGTTTTGAAACAGCTAATAAGTCCAGTATCGCAAAAAATTTGCTATTGGTTTACAAAGTTGTATTTTGTGTGTTTTGTAAATACAAAAATCCTTACTTGTAACAATGCTATTCAACGCCTCCACCGCTGGCGAATTCGGTAAATCCCCGACAAAATCCCTCCCTTCATCACAATACCTCGCAATAGTGGGGTCTAAGGGCAAACTCCCCAAAAACGGAACCTTCATCTCTTCACACATTTTTTTCGCCCCACCTGTAGTTGCCGGAAAAATCTCCGACAATCTCTTACAACACGGACACACAAAAATCGACATATTCTCCACAACGCCCAAAATCCCAATATTGACCTTTCTACAAAAATCAATTTCTTTGCGCACATCCAACAATGCGACTTCTTGTGGCGTTGTCACAATCACAGCTCCTGTGAGCCCCGCTTGAGACAAGTAAGTCGATGCTGAAAGATGCTCATCGGATGTGCCAGGGGGCGTATCCATGAGAAGGTAATCAAGGGTACCCCAATCAACCTCACTGAGGAATTGGCGAATCATGCCATTTTTTTTGGGGCCCCGCCAGATAACAGCATCGTCAGGGGATGACAATAGAAAACCGATTGACATCACTGATAAATTATCATCGACGTACTGAAAAATGGGGTCAATTGATTGATTAAAGGGGGCACAATAAGGGGCGTACCACTGGGGACCAACCGGAGCCCGATTGGTGCACTTGCTCGTTGAGGGCCCCCAGAACGCGGGGCTGCGAGGGGCCGCAGATGTCGATGTCCAAAACAGCCACCTAATAAAAATTGCGACAATAAAGAGATTGGTTTTATTTTTATTTATTTATACTATAAATTTTTTTTTAAATCAATTTGTTAACGCTCATCATTTATATTTTTTACCTAATTTAGTGATTTTTCGACTCACTTCGGATGAAATTTTTGACTGAAAATAGTACTTTCTTTGTCGGAAAGGACAAAAATCATATTACCTGTTTCTTTTTATTATTATTTCCTGTTTAATCCCATCATTTAATTTAATTATTTACAACGTCCGAAATAGGCACCTGCATGAACACCAGGGGGTAAGAGACTCCATCGATCCGATGAAGAAGACTTCCAAGTCCAAGCTTTGATGAAGCTCTCCAGACTACCGAAAAATCCTCCAAGTGCCAGTAGTCCGACCAATATGAGTTGTAAGTGTTATTCAATTTAATTTTCTTCAAAAATATGAGGAAATTTGTCAGTTTGTTTTCTTCTAATTATTATAAAGTGTTCAATTAAATAAGATCAAGACGACTGCAAATAGGTAAAATAAATGTAAATTCTAACGAAAATATCATAATAATAATTCTCTGGTTTTTGGTAGATTTATTTATTTTACTGGACTTGAAAAATTTGAAGAAAAACTGATATAAATTGTTAAATCTGTTAAATTATTTAATTTAACAGATCGAAATATTTCATAATTTGAAAGTTTTGCATAAAACGGGGAAAACTCGTTCAAATATTTGAGATGGCTTAATAAAAATTTTACAAACACGTATTTTTATTCTCAATTTTTTTTATTTATCTTTGAGATGGCTTTATAAAAATTTTACAAACACGTATTTTTATTTTGATCTCGTATTTATTAGATTTAGGACCGATTTCATAATAGTATATTAAAAAACATGTTTCATAAGACCAGTCTTGAAGCACGAATTCAGTTTCAAAAACGAGTGGCGTTAGCCAGGAGTTTTTTGAAAGAATGAGTGCTTCAAGGTCTTATGAAACGAGTTTTTTTATATTTTATATTATTTTTTGTAATTTGCCTCCTTTTTGCCGTTTTTAAACAAAATTTGTTATTTTAATCGATTTAGGGATTTTTGTGCCGGTTGGTAATGTCTTAATTTTGAAAGTAAAAAATTGATTTAAAATTTTTGTTTTATCCAAATTTTGTCAAAAAACACGAGTATGGATGATAATGGAGGTAATCTTGCATGAACGCCCCCAGAAATTTGTGAAATTGGCAAAACTACGGTCCCGAATTTGCTTCTTGCTAACCTAAAAATTTTCGAAAAATGTTTCGTATAAAATAGTATATTACATAAGAGTGTGGAAAGTGAGTGATATCGTGCGAGTGAGAATCTTGAGTGAGAAAGCTCACGAGCAACGATAGACACTTTCCAGCGATTTTTGTACACTATTTTTCCTACGACACTGAAGAAAAGCCATTTATTGAAAAAAGATTTCGATGAACCGCATTTAACATTTTATCTGCAATTTGCATTGTATTGGAAACTGATTCATCAGTATATTCTTCGCGACAGCAGTAGATTTTCATCCACTGCGGCGCTTAAGAGTTGTGATTTCGGCTGACCGCCGAAAACAGTATCCTGTGTATTAAAGTTCTGGATTTTTAAGGTTTAAATAAATGGCTATTTGTTTAAGGAAGCTGCAAAGTTTGTTACCTTTGTTCACACCTACCAGTTGTCTTGCTTCGGAGCTCTCCTTGCAGAAAAACAGAATACCAAGCAAACAATTACGTTAGAACTGCACAACATCATAACGCACAGGATTTTGACAAATGTGTGAAATTGACAACTTTCGGGCCTACTAAATTGTGTGAAATTGACAACTTTCGAATAGTGTCGTAGGAAAACAAATTTAATTTTTCATTTAAATTTGAAGTCGACTTTAACTCACACAATCACTTTAATTGTACATTTAAAAATAAGCGCTCTTTTAAGTTTAAAGCCACAATTTTCGTCCATTAACGAAGTTGATTCTCCATTTAAATAATTATGTAAAAAAATTGCAATCAACATGAACGAACGAAACGTATTTGAAAGAAGCAGTTCGTCTTCAGAGAGATGATAGTGTGTGATTGTAGCAAAGACAAAAAAAATACAATACGAGAAAAAATTACTTCCAAATTACGAGTTAGATTTAGAGAACGAAGAATTTTTTTGAGAAAACGCAAATGCTAATATTTGAAAAATTTGTTGATTATGCTTTAATATTTTTTCTTTGCTTTTTATTTCCAATAATTCCAGAACATTTTTTTGATGTTTTCAAAAATATTCTGCATTTTTTTCCTTCTGTAAAATGAAACTGCTCTAACGAATTTTTTAGCTCTTCCTCTATAACCTCCGTTTTTTTCTGTTTTTTTTATTTTTGAGAGCTTTTAAATAGCTTTCTCTCTCCGTGCCCCGTAGGGTGAGTCAATAGTGGGTGATTTCTGACATGTCATAAGATGTAACCAAAAATATTAATTGCACTTACCACTTGGATACTTCGTTTGATTTTTAAAAACAATCAACATTGGTTGGTATCAACGATTACCGATCTGGTCAGCTGGAATCAGTATTATTGGTTGCAGAGCAAAATATAACCCACTATTGGCTTTCCCTAAATTTATTATTGCCTGCAACTGTTTTCCTGGCTTTGTTTTTTAAATTGTCGAATTTGGTTTTAATCTGTCTCAATTTCTGTAGCATTAATTTTTTATAATAAATGAGGCCAGCACTATTTTCTGCCAATTCTCACTCTGAAAAATGTATAGGTACAACACGGTACCTGTCTTACCTTTACAGATTACAGATTAATTAATTGTATCAGTCATCTTACATTTCAGTTTGTCCTGTATATGCAGTTTTACACACACACCTTGTCAAACTCAACAGCGTTTAACAGAAAATTGACAAATTTTTATCTCGAAACTCGAAATAATGTATATATCTAATGGTCTATTAGTTAATGTCGCTGCAAAATTTTATTATGAAATGCAATAAATTAACAAATATTTCAGTGATTAATTTCTTAATTTATTAATTTAATTATGCATCAACATCGACGTGTTAAGTTCAATTAAGTTCTATACAACATACAGGGTAGTTTTTTTATAAGAGTTAAATAAAAATTAAGAGTTTAATTAAATATTAACTTATTTAGGTATTACATACCTATTCAAACCAGTGTTTTTGAATAACAATTCCTTATTTTAATACTCTGGTCAAAAGTCACTGATAACGAATGAGGGAATCCTGTAAACAGGCCAAAGTGCGAAAAAAATATTTATGTTTGTGAAATCACACAATGGATCTTTACATACAAAAAGATATATTTAGAATTTTTATTTGATAATGCGGTCGCGTAATCATGACAAACAAAGAAATGATTTATTTACCAAAACGATTAAAAACATCGTTTTTGTCTCAGGGCTCTTTAATTTGAAACATTTTTTTAATTAAAACCAATGCAAAATGCATTCTAATCAGCAGCTCAATCTAACCCCGTCTGAGCAAAATAGGGCGTAGTGTCAGGCCGTGCCAGGCACAAGCCATTCAACTTTGCCCTGTGCCAAAGATAGTACACTAGTCTGCTCCAATTGACACAAAAATACGCACAACACAAATGATTTTCGGATACCCTGAAACGCGTCGCAGTCGTTACAACCGAGTGAGTCAAAAATAAAAAATTGCACTTTTAGTAACAATCACATACTTACATTGCGCTCCTTATTGGCCGCTGCCAAACTTCGGCCAAGTAACGCCGTCACGGTGCTCTTCCCCACGCCCCCTTTCCCAGACAAAATCAAAATTTTATTCCTGACTTGTTCGAGTCGCTCCTTTACCAGCTGAATCCCCGGATCAGGGCCCTTGGGCCCCGATGCGCAAATCTGCTGGTTGGGGCACCCTCCACAAGCTGAGGCTTTGCCAGCGTTGGCACTTTCAGTCCCTGGACAATCTAATAAATAACCCCACAAAAAAATTAAAAATAAATGTCAGCACGTAAATAAAGCACAAGACTCACGTTCAGGCACACTTCCGGCTTTTTCAACACTTGTTGCCATCCTTTTATCAGTTAAAATCAGATAAAACGTACGAAAACGGCGAATTGTTATCACAAATTGAGAGGTTAAGTGTTTGACGTTTTGTTTTTATTGACTGGCAGGGGTGCCAACCAACAACGAACAACGGTAAAAAAAACCCAACTTGGTTCAAATGTTTTTGTTGACGGAACCAAAAGTCAAAATTATTTCGATTTTGTAATGTTTTTGTGATTAGTGGGGTAAATGGCAACAAAAAACGAGACAGTGTTATATTCAGTAAGCGACTAAATTACGAAATTATAACTTTGATGCGTTTTTATAGCAACTTCAACCATGGAGCACCGTGGGGGCCGATCCTTGCATGGAGCAAGTCGGGGGGCCCCCGGTGCCGGTGCGCATCGGTCAGTATTACCAAACACCGCGACCCCACCCATGGAGGCCGACTTTGGGCTACGAAAATGTAGAAGTAACACCATTGTGAGCCCCCTAATTTTAATTAAAAAAAATGCATAATTTTGATCACAGGCCAAGCCAACCGGTCACAAATGCTGTCATCGATCCTTGCTACACTCCGCATGGTATGGCCACTGAACCGTTGAAATTTCCGAATTTGGTGACCGGTTTTGAGCGAAATCCGGCCCATGCAGCTAGGGCTGCTCTTTATACGAGATATACCCCCATTGAGTGGACGCACAATAATTTGCGTAATTATGGCGAGTCGGATACGAATCGGAATTATTCGGAGAGGCTCAGAGGCGAATTTATTCGAGTCATGAGGTACTACAAAATATAAAAATATTACTAGTAATTGAATTTTTGTAATTTTTTCAGAGAAACTGATGAAAAAACGGCTCAAGGCCAGCGCGAGGTGGGCCGAAGACTTGGTGAACGAATCACTGATTTAACCTTTTGGCGGAATGAGGCCCGAACGGAACTCGAGAGACTTTTAACTGAGAGTGATCTGCTTCAAGAAGCTCGTAGGTAAGTGGAACTATTTTGATGTAAACCTATGTAAAATGATCCGGGCAATCGATTGGCGTTGAGAAAATCGCCAAATTCCCAATAGTTTTTTAGTTATGATTTTTTTGTTTTACCTTTTTTACATTTGTTTGTAATTTTCTCGAAAAGTATTAGTGGAAGAAGAAAGATCTTTTTTAAAAAGATAGATAAATAAAAGGGCTTTCCAACGATAATAAGTTAAGGTTAAGTCTTATGGTTCCGGAGTTATTGCCCGATAAATGTTTCGGTTACCTGAATCTGAAAACGACCAAAATCTCTACAAAAATTGGAAAAATCAAACATCAAACAATCCAAGCAATTGACTTTTTTTGCACTTTTAAAAACTTGAGAGGGTTGTAGGGACATAGAAAACTCCATAAAACCATTCTAGAACCTCTAGCTCTAGAGCATGTTAAAAAAAATATTTTTTGCACTTCCGAGATTAAAATAGATACGTGGGTTGCCGGGAATGGAGTACAGTAACAGAAATTCGTCTTTGTATAATGGCTTTAAAAATTTTCAAAATATCCATATCCATGAAGATTAATACACATTAGAATTCTCTTGAACCATTTTTTGAACCCATTTTTTGACCCCAAAACGACCCATTTTTGAGCGATTTTTGAAAATAAGTCCCATCCAATGCGAATAAATTTTTTTGCCGGCCAAATGTTCATGCAATGTTAAATGTATGCTGGTCCCTTAAATGCCCAAGGATGCCTTAATCTTACGATATGTCACATTACAATCTTGCAGTATCATTTCACGAACAGCATCAAAGTTTTCGGGAAGAACAACCGATTTTGGACAACCCTTACGAAGTTCGTCATTACCCAAATCAGGGTCGCACTTGAATGAAGTTTGCCACTGATATACAGTCATTTTTGATGGTACTTCATCGCCAAAAGTCGCATCAAGTTCATCGATGCGCTGTTGTTGAAATAATCCACCTCGAAAATTGTAAAAAAATCATCGCTCGAAAATATTAACGACTTGTTTAAATTTTTGACCGAGTTGAAATTTTGAAATATCTGTAAATCGTGTAAAAAGCACCTTCAGGCCAAAACATCTTGAATAAATGTATCCTAAAAAATGTTGAATTTAACGACGATACAGACGTTGGTTTTCAAATAGAATTAACAGGAAAGCCCATTCCCGAAATATAAAAGGCAACCTACTTTAGTCTCTGTCTACAGGGACTAAAGTGGGTAATTTATTTCCTAGGGGGTTCAGTGCTCCGCACTCGTTTCAGAAACACATCACTCACAGATAATGAACAACTTTTCTTTACTTGTATAATAAACTACTATTTTTAAATTTTTGTGAAGGTAAGTTAGACCACTAAAATTAAATTTGTGAAAAGTTGGTATAATACATTAAGTGAGCCGCAGAACAAACCGTTTTGCTCTATGGCTTTTAGTTTTTGAGTTATTATGGATTTTTAATAAATAACCCGGCGCATCCACCATTTTTCACTTTACTTTCACTGAACTTTTCACCAAATTTTGAGGAATATATGTTGGGGTTGTTAATGACAAAGCAGCAAGAGAAGTGTTAACTGATGAACAGATTACTGAATTACTAACTAAAAACATTTTAACCAATAAAAACATGTGTTTTTAAACATGATTACAGTGTGAATTTGTTAGTTGTGCAAATATTTTATGATAGTAGAGTTCAAAGGAAGTCAAAATAAATCAACTTGCTTTATCCTAACTTTTACTACTTATACTAGTTTCCACTTCAGCGTTTAAAAATTTGTCAAAAAACGCAATACCAACTAGGTTTGCGTCTTTTGAGTACTTTTTTCAAAGTCTACATGACTAATAGGCGGTGACATTTGAGCAAATGAAATTCAGTAGTATCTTCCCCAAAAAAAGTCGGTGCAAAATATTTACATTTTTATAATTTTTTATGGGAGGACTTGTTTTTCTGTGGCTGTTTTTGCTAATCTTAACTCAGTGTAATAGAATAAATTTTAAAGAACTAAGCTCAGAGACCAGATTGATTTAAAATTTTTGTTGGTCCCAAATTTATTCGCTGACCAAAACTCTATACCTCAGAAACTATGAAAATTAGGATAATGCAAGTTCAGTTATTTTCACTTCTTTTGAGCTCGACTTACAATATTTGCACAAACATAAAATTCACACAGTATACATATTACTGTTTCCCAAAGGATTCATGTTTTTTTACAATATATACTTATTTGTTATTTATTTCGTTTTATTTCATAAGCAAAGTAAAAATAACTGCTAAAAAACACTTTTTTTAATTTACCGCTTATATCGAACTTCGGATATAACGAACTGATTTTTATGCATTTCCGGAGTTCGTTATAACCCGACTCCACTGTATTTAAATAAATTCTCGAGTAAATTAGTTGGAAAAAAGCTGGTATAATACGTAGAATGAGGCGTAGAATTTACTGGAATAAACCGTTTTACTCTACGACTTTTAGTTTTCGAATTATGATTTTTTTATTGAAAAAAATATGCCACCGTAGCCGGAACTGTTACCTGAGGCTGGAGCGTCTCCGGATTTTCACGAGAAGATAGATAATTTCAAGGGCATTTTTAAAATTCGGTTAAATGTTTTTTCTATTGTCCGTTCTACCTAATAAATTATTGGTCACATTTATTACTCGCAGGTCCTTAGAGAAGGCTATTTCGGACATTGAGGGGCCCCTTCACATTGCTCAGGAGTGCCTCTACCAAAGAGAAAACCGCCAAGGGATTGATCTAGTACACGATAATGCTGAACACTCCCTTTTAAAAGAAATCGAAGTTTATAGAAACTCTCAGGAACAACTCAAATGTCTCTACGAACGCATCAAAGACCAGCTCAGGAATAATAGAGCGGCTCAGCACGAGCTTGAAACTGACGTTCGAAGCAAAGAAGGGGCTCTTGGAATTGACAATATGTGCCACCAACTCAATAATTTCTCCAAAGGAATCAACTATTACGGAGGGATTGAAAAATACGATCCTACGTATAATTTTCCAAATTTCTAATTTTTAATTTTATCGTGTTATTTATTAGGGTTTCAACGGTTCAAACGTGGGCCGAAAACAGCAACCGAATCGTTCAAAGATCACAATCAGAAAGAGGCAAATCGGCTCAATTACGCTCCGATATTGAAAATTTAATAAACACAGTCGCTACTCAAATTTGGGATGCTTGGAGTAATACGAATAATGCGCTAGCAAGAAGGGCAGCAGAAACATTGGAAGCCAAAAGTAAACTTCAAATGCATTTGCATAAAATCCAACAGGAAATTTTCGATGTTGAGAAAAATATCGAATTGATTAAAAAGGCAATTATGGATAAAAGCAATCCGATGAAAGTGGCACACACAAGACTTGAAGCGAGAACTCATCGGAAAAATGTTGAATTGTGCAGAGATACGGCCCAAGACAGGTAAGCAAAATAATAGTAAATATAAAAATCCACCATTCGATATGCAGGGTGATTCTTAAATAGACCGACAAAATTTTATCACAGCTTTCCAAGAATAAGTAAAGACGATCGGAATATCGGTAATCCACAGTGATCATTGTTGCATCATCAAGTATATTGTCATCAAATAATTATCATGCTTTCACTAACTGTGCTAATACTACATACGAACACGACTGTGGCGTACGCTTTATCTCCAACATAACATTAAAAAAATTTATTTCGAAAAGGGTTATCCAAAGATTTTTTTACTATTTTTCCCAGCATTTGATACTACCATGGTTACAATTTTGTCGGTCTATTTAAGAATCACGCTGTATACCGGGTGTTTCGGTTAGTATTTGCACCTTTGTAGCTTAATTTTTTTTTAAATATAACATATTTATTGCACTTTTCACGAGTCGAAAGTCGTAGTAGAAATTAGAATATGCAGTTGCAGCAGAATGATTTTTTTTCTAGTTATGTCTTGAGTTCGGCCTTTTTTGAACGGTGCCAAAAACCGAGTTCTTAAAAGTAATGTCTTGATAATTATTTCAGACTTGTGCGAGAAGTGGTTGATATTCAAGACAGCATTGAATATCTCCACAGAAAGCTCCAAGAAGCGGAAGCTCAACATCAACAACTGCTCAAAACTCGATCAAATCTAGAGTCAGATTTGCACAATAAAGTCAATTCCTTGTTTATTGATCGAGAAAAATGTATGGGGATGAGAAGGTCATTCCCTATCACTGCCACCATCAAATACTAACACATTCAGTCTAAAAATAAATCATGCACTAACAATTTTTTATTTAAACTAAAATTATTTAACAAACGATGGTACAGGTAGTTGTAGTCCTTCCTTTGCTTCGAAAAATGTGTACGATAGAGTTATTTCATCAATAAATTCCATCAAAGGATCGTCCACGAATTCAGGATCGATATAAAAAAATACAGGCATGTCAACCTACCAAGAAAAACTATGATAGAAAAATATCAAAAGGTGGTCATGAGTGTCATGACAGATAATTGACATTTTTTATTCACCTCTTCATGTGGATTCAACTGCTGCTCCTCGAAACAAAAACACTGAATTTTATTGAAATACTGTCCCGCTTCAAACGGCACAACGTTATAAGTACTAATTCCAATCACAGGTTTGTCGGTTGGATTTTTAGCGGTGTAAAAGGCAAGAGCTGTTTCGCCTGGATGCACCGTAATTTCCGTTTGTTGTGGATGGAAATTCCATCGCATGCTGGCGGCAGTGTCGGCATTAAATTTGATTTTTAATAAGCGGTGTTTTATCGATGGCATTGTCTCAACTTTATTGGCGTCGTGCCCCGATTGAGTGGTGCCCCCATAACTATAAGCTTGACAAAATAAACGATAAAGGGGCACAGCGGCGTAACTTAGGCCTGCGGTTACAACACCCGCTGCGGTTACGTAGTATAGGGTTGATCTGATGCGTTTCTTCTGGGCTTCGTTTGAGTTTTGGGACAGTCGGGGGGTTGTGTGGAATTGATGATTTCTCCCTCGGAGTATTTTGTATCCACTGTTACGTAAAATGTTTGTCAGTTGATTCATTTTTATTAAAAACATTGTAAATTCCGGCACATTATACAATGTTACATAACCTCACTTTTGTTTATTTACAATTTTTTATGGCACGTAGTGCATTGTTAGATATTTACATTATTTAGGGGGTTTTCTACCTCGGTTGCAAGCGCGTACATCAGTTTAAACAGATCAATTAATTAAAATTAACCAATTTTACAACATTATAACCACATTTTTTTAAAGGTTATGCAATAACTAATTGACAGGTGCCCGATTTCGTATCGGAACGAAAAACTCATAAAACACATGAATTATAGTTGTCTCAACTGCTTCAAGTCCTGTCGATACTCACTGATTCGGATTTTGTCCCAAGTTTCGTAAAAAAAATTACCTGTAATTTTTCTGCGGGTTTTCGTTCGTACGCAAAATCGACCACAAGAGTTGAATTCGGAACTTCGGTTTTAGGAACACTTCAACAATTATTAAAGCCCAAAAAAGTAATTAAGTCAATGTAATTTTATATAATAACTACAAATACACAAAGATTACATTCAGTGGGTTAAGTAGAATGGTTTCGTGTTCTCGTAACATTGATAGTTTTTGTAGAAATGAGTTTGAGGTTATGTCGCACCCGACTTGTCACCACGGTCACAAAAAGGCTGTTTTCGGCCCAATTCCCAGACCATAAGATTGTCTTAACTGATGACGAAAGCACGTACGTGGCGTGGCACCCAAAACAGGACTTTCCGTACGAATGCACACAACCTTTGCCTGAAAAACAAGTCGAAGACACTTCCGTTCTCAAAACGCAGCTTACGCCCCAACTCAAGGAAGTGTTTAATAAAAAAACACCCGACCAAGCCCGGCAAGAACTAATGAACATCACACATACAACAAAACATCGGTGGTTCCCACGTGCGCGCGATAAACGCGCAAAAAAGACACCAATGGATCGCGAATATTTGTAGAATTTATTTAAATACAAAATCGTAATAAATTAGTTTGTTAGAGCTACAAGTGCATTGACAACGTTCCCGTGGTACTCTCTGAGGGTTCTTTCGGCATGTGTCCTTGAAATTTCCATTTCGCGAACGATGAGATCGACGTCTTCTTTCTTGACTGATACTTTGAGCAATTCTTTTTCACGGGCTTGTTTCTCCAGGGCTTCTTTGTTGCGCCGGTCGCCAATTGCAGAAATGGCTCCGGCTACATTCTGTGTCGAAATCTCCTTTTCTTCGGCATAATCGGTGACTTTCTCGAGGTCAGCGGCACCACTATCGTACTTCGCGGTTTTCTTTTGCGACTTTTCGGGCAGTTCTTCGCTACTACCGTTCACGGTCTCCTCATCTGCCATGATTCAAATTTTGCAAAAAATGGCCAAATGTGAGGTTAGGGACGACTTTACGTCAAATGCCAGGCGTGTAACCCCAAAAAAGGAATGTAACTAACACAAAACACGAGCGGAAGTTTCAAAAACGCTCAAGCAATGAATATTGTAGCAACGTTTTCTTTGTACACCATTAAGTTTTACGGCAGATAATGGTGTTTAAGATAAGCAACCCTCACAATAAGATGTTTAGACAAGGGTGACCCGAAAATATTTACGACACCCATCGGTTCGTATGAAAGACTGCAGCCTGTCTGCAATAAATCACACAATAAGCTTGCCTGAGTGATTAGCTTGAAGGGTCCTTAATGGTGTACAAAGAAAACGTTGCTGCAATACATTTTATGAGAAAAGGATCTATAAACAAAAGAGTCTGAGTAAAGAGGATTAGTCTGAGAAGGGAGAACTTTGTTCCTTACAATTTATCTTCAACTGCATTTGTCTGAGCAGAGAAGCATCTGGAAAAAAGAGAAGGTTCTAAAGAAGGAATTCTGAAAAGAGGCCTGAGAAGGAAGTAGTGTGAGAAGAACCAGAAAAAGGATCTAAAAAGTGAAGTGTTTGAGAAAGGAGACCTTGTTTCTTATTTTTATTTATATCTTTAACTGCATTGTTTGAGAAGAAAAGGAATAAAAGGATATAAAAAGAGTAAGAGAAAAGAAAGTTCTAAAATAGGAATTCTGAAAATAGTGTGAGAAGTCGGTCTAAAAAAAAGGATCTAAAAAGTCAAGAATACATCCCATTTCAGCTCAGTTCATTGTAGAATTTTGCAACAGCGCATTTGAATTTTTTGGAGTGAAATAAAGCACAAATTGAGAGTTTCAGTATAAGAAAAGACTTCTGTGTTAAACTGAATTCCAGCGACAAATGTTGAGCCAAGAAAACCCACAAATTAATAGAGAAAAATAATAATGAAAATTGAGTTGTTGCTAAAGGTTTGAAACGGACCATAGGTATATGAGAGTGGAAATTTATTTATACATATAATCTTCAACTGCATTGTTTAGAAGAGAAAAATCTAAAAGAAGAAGAATGTGAAAATCAAGCGATTTTATTTTAGGATATTATTTATTTAACGTAAATTATTTACACAGTTTAACACTGAATAATAAAAGAATGTAAACTACATTATATCTACTGACAAGAAATGTTTAGATATTGCCAGGGAATGTGCCGTTTTCCCTTTGATCATCCCATTTCTCAATCCAGGCATTGGGGCACATTGAATGGAAAACCTTCTTGAAGTAGTCACACGGTTTATAATCCTTGCCTCTCAGTTTCTGGCATCGGTGGTAATCCAAATAGCTTTGGTAGCAGTAGCGAGTTTGGTTGGTATTGGGAAAACGGGGGTCAAAGGGGGCTGTTTTCAAATCTTCAAACTTGAGAACCTCCGGCATGGTGTCTGCAAAAGAAGAGAAAGGACTTGTCGAATTTTGACTAATTAATTTTGACTTTGAGTAAATGTCAAGTAATCAATGGTGACGCGATTTAGTTACCTAAGCGTTGGATAGCGTCCATTTTGTACAAAAAACACCTTAAGTTTATGACTTAAAACTACGATAAAACAGTCTATTTAACGAGTAGCCTCGTCTTGGAATCATCATCACAACACGCTTCTTTGTATCGCTTAACCTCCTTCATGTATAAAGTCCACGCATCTTGCGCATCGCTCTCTTCCTGAGTCATTGTTTTGGTTTTCTGCACCATTCCCGTTTTGAGGACTTTGCCTCCGCGCCTTTTGCCAAACATCGGCATGGGGGCCTTGGACTCGGCCGCCGCCGCCTCCTGCTCCTTCTTCTGCTCTTCTTGCATTCGCTTGAACATCTCCATGAAGGTGCCGTCGTTTTTGAACATATTCTCATTGGAAGGCTCCTCCTCCTCCTCGTCGTCGTCTTCATCGTCCTCCGGGTCCACCTGGGGCTCGGGGGGCTGTAGCTTGGGAGGCGTGGGCGTGCGCCGCCGTCGGGAGCGTCGTCGCGACCTGGAGCGGCGCTTGTGTCGGCGGCGCGAGCGACTGCGGGAGCGGCGGCGGTGCTTGTGGCGGGTGCGCGACCGCGAGCGGTGGCGGCGGTGCCGCGAGCGGGAGCGGGACCGCCGCCGGCGCTCGTACTTTAAATACTCGGCGCTCTTAAGGAACGGGTCGATGCGGTCTATGGCCCGAGAGGGGCTCTCTTTGAGCGAGCTATTGGACAGGTCCTCGTCGGTGCCTGGGGGCGGAGGATTGCACCAGGCTGCCGCCGACGGCGACGGATTCATCTACAAGAGAACTTGCAGGTATAGTTAAATGCAGCCGAGATGGACATTCAGGCGTCAAAACTGGCAGGAGAGGCTCGAAATTGTTTTGTTCCGGGACCATTTCGCCACGATTAAGTGTTAGGTAATCATGGACAACTGACGTTGGTCCGAACGAGGGACTGCGTAAATACTAGAGAACGAATCCAGGGCAAAAACGGGCAAGACATTGCCCAAAGACCTAACCAACTTACAACTAACTATTTCCTACGATATTATACCTGGTTTGTGTTCGTTTTAGCCCAATTTAGACGACACAAAAAATGGCTACCACACTGATAAATGCACGATTTTTGTCGATTCGATTGCAGCGACGCGACGCAATAACACGGGTTTTTAGTGAAATACTTATCATGCCGGTAAAGTAGAAATTATAGGGTTCTGTAAATTTTTTACTTATTCTTTTATTGTTTTATAATTCATATAATTATTCGAATTTTTCATTATAATTATGTAACCCATCGCAGTAATTGTGTATTTGTACGTTATAGACAATTAGCCTAAATATTTGATTCTACAACCAGCAATACAAGTGTGCATGTCTAATTAGGAGCAACATAAATTTCACGAGTAGCAAAATAGCAAATAAAAGTGAAAACATTAACCAGTTTTTTATCGTTAGATTTATGGATTCTATTACAAACAAGATTATGTAATATAATTATTATTTGCAATTAGTAATCATTGATCACAACAACTCAGCTTCTCTTGTAATAATAGACAACTCCGGCCACTTCTTTTTGAAAATTAAAAGTGATAATTTCGTTGAAATACTTCTTAATATTTATTTTTTGTGGCCGCAAGTTGTTTTTTGTTCAATGTTTTGCACGAACGAATGTTTTTTTTCTAAATCTTATGTTGCAGCAAGGAAAATGAAATCCGTTTGTTTAAAATTTGGGTATACAGTATACAGGGTGAGTCATTGATATGATGGGCATGCTCGATTACACCTACACCGTCAATGATATCGGAATGAGTCAAACTCAAATGGTACTGCCATGCACTGCACATAGGAGGCCAAAGCGAAAGTGCAGATTCTAAAATTATTTATAAAGAGGGTGTTTCATTTTTACAGTGCAGCCTACAACATAGTTTTTTTAAATGGCACCAGCCGGCTGATTTGTCTGCAAGCACATTATTAAAAAATCGTAGTGCGCTTGGTTTTCTGGATGTCAAGTTGGGACTTTGCCCGTGTGTAAACAACTGTCTGAAGTATCTTTTGGCGGCAAGACTATACATATGCATTGTAGCATCACCATGCTGTGACACATTCATTTTGGTAAACTTTCAAGGACCATAACTTTTAACTTTTTTTGTGTATTTTATGATATAGTATTATTCAGCGTTTCATTTTACATCTTTATTAAGTTGTTTCCCAAAAGTTGATAGTTTGGGAGATAATTCGGTTTTTCTGAAAAATGCACACAAAATCTCAGGATACTAACGTAGCGTGTCATGAAAAACAATATAGCTTATGACATAACAACGTCAAAGTGACATTTGTTGTACATTACTTCAGACAGTTGTTTACACACAGGTAATGTATCCCAACCAAACGAACTGCAATTTTTTAATAATAATGTGCCTATAGACGCACTAAATTGTAGAAAAAATCAAGTAACTTCTTAACTGTTAAAGGAAATTGCAAAAACTAAATGGATTTGTAAAGCCTAAGAAAGTGCAAATTGAAATATGTATAAACATACAGAGGGTATCATTAAAAAAAACTATGTTATAGGCGGCACTGTAAAAATAAAACGCCCTGTAGAGGGCAAAATAATTTTAGAATCTGCACTTTGGCCTCCCATGTGCAGTGCCTTTTGACTCATTTTGATATCATTGACGGTATTGGAGTAATCGAGCATGCCCCATATCAATGACTCACCCTATATTATGTATAGCTTACTTCACATTTACTTTTAAAATAACAAGAGTCGTAGTGTGCCATGGATTTGTGAACGTAGGACGCAGCTAGATCCAGCTGAATGTTATTGTCGAAAACGTGTAATGTCGTTGGTCATATAACCTTTTTTATTAATGTCAAATGTCATGAGTCATGAACTCATGACTCATGATAATTATTGATCAAATTAATGAAACTTAATAAAATAGAAAATAGGTTTATTGAAATGAAGAATGGTTAAAGAAGTTACATACAGCAAGTGATGAAAGTGACCACGACCACCGTCACAAACATTTTGTAAAATTAGAGGGTTATTGTTTATTTCATTAATTAACTCTCATATTCTAGCTTGAAGCTGTACCTGAAAATTGTGTTTTTTTAAAATTGGCCACAAAAAAGTCACATGAAGTTATGTCACAAGGTGGAAATTCATGTTCTGTATTGAAAAATTGGCGTATCGCTAGGTTCTGCTGGGAATAACTAAATTGTAATTCTTTGTTATCCCTTTGTTTATGTACTTTTTTATTTTATTATTAACTAAGATGACAAGTGACGTGTGCTCCAAGCTACGCCTTACATTCGCCGATCCATGACACACTACGACGTCAAGATGAGTCTGATAAAAGCATATTTTATCTGTATCACAAAAATTAATAATCAACAGAAATCAGCGTTTGCTAGATCCCTCGCTAGACCCCCAAAAAAATTATAAATCAATAAAAATTAAAGAATTAAAAACGGTAATTTATAAAACGACTTTAAAGTGTTGTTTGTTTTAGAATGACACTCGAAATAAAAAAAAACGATTAATAGATTAATTAATTCATAAATTAATTAACATTATAACGAAATACATAGAATAAAAACCGCTAATTTCTGTTTTTGTGTCCAGAGACAGAAGCACGAGACGAAAAAAGCAAAAAAAGCACTTTAATTATAGTTTAATTGCTATAGAAGTACATACACAAAGGGCGAATTTTCGATCGCTTGAAAGTAAAATAATTTTTTTTCCAAACGTTATAACAGTGACATTTTGATAAGGGAATTCTGTTAGTAAAAATTTCATTTATACTACTAGTTGTTTCAAAACTATAAAAACGCCAACGTCGCATTTTCTCTTAAAATTAGCTGTTATAGATTATTCACGCAATTCAAAAAAATAATTAGAGATCTAATCATTAATAACTATTTTACAATTTTATCGATCTTATTTAAAAAAATAATTCGGTAAAATGCAACGTTGGTGTTTTTATACTTTTGAAACAGCTAATACATATGCTTAAGTAGATAAAGTTTGTATATGCCTAATTCAATTCAGACGACTTGATTACATAGAAACTACAGGAAAAAAGAGGGATAGGTATAATATGTCATATTTTTTAAGAATTTTATTTTAACTAAATAATAACAACGTCTAATAAGAAAAATTGACTGATTAACTATTGACTGATGTGTCCACTTAAGAAAAAAAAACGGAGAAAATTAGCTTTTTATTATAATTACATTTATAATTTCTGAGCTTTTGTATTTTGTAATTAATTATGCTGTTTTTTATTATTATAATTTTTATACGTTTGGAGAAAAAAATAACATACAGGGTGCTTAAAAAGTGGCGCACCAACTCAATGGTATGTGGTAGAGAATTACTTACCTAAAAAGGTAAAAATCGTAAGAAAATTCTTTGTATTAAAATTATTGATAAATAACAAATTTTAAATAAATGATATGTGGCAACGTTGTCTAACAGTCGCGATCGCGATAGAATTTGATCAACAATACAAATAAATTAATTTTGAAACAGTTTCCTAGGAAATAATTCCCAGTGTTGGCACATCTAAATTTTGTGATTTTTTTGGTAAATTTTAATTTTTTAAATTCAAAATACTGCTAAAGTCTGATAGTAAATTTAACAATAATTATTTATCGTTTTGTTAGGGAACGGTGTTACTTAGTGTGAAACATAAAAACATTAAAAAATCAAGATTTTTCCCGTAATCTACACATGCTTCTCAACAACGTACCATTGAGTTGGTGCCCCACTTTTTAAGCACCCTGTATATTATTATGTGCTTCGACTGTTTTAATGGTTTCACTACGTTCGGAAGTCAACTTATCGGCCTCACCTCATAAAGCATTACTTCTACTCCTAATAATATAAAATAATATTGGCACACTCGTCTCGTATTAAGATTTTCGCGTTTAATTTTTAATTAAAAAAATTAAAATTGCCTAGTTATTAAGTGTAAACTAAATAATGATTAAATAATTTTGAGAATTTTTTTTACTCAATATTTGTTAAAACACACTCGACTATCTCAGAACTTGTGACAAATAAAAGCGGCACACAAAATGTGTCTTGTGGGCGCTCCCTTTTTCCTTATCTATAACCATTTCCTACTTATTCGCCAAATACAGTTTCTTCCATTGAAAAATAAATAAAACAATAATTAAGTTCCGCTCATCTAATCTTGTTTTTCCTGCGACAGAATGAGTGATTGTACAAATTTGGCTACCTCGTGTGTTCTTTTAATAAAAATATTGCCGAAGGAAATACGACTTCCTTTGCACACCTTTGGTACATCCCGCCATGGGAGTGTTGGGTACAAATAAATGGGTCATTCCGCGACCATTGGTATACATCCTCCACGCCACCTACGCTCTATTTATAAAACCCCGACGATGAATTACGCAAACCCATAAAAACATGAATTATTGTTACAAATGGGTGCCAACTAAATATAACTTGATGCGAATTAATTCGCAAATCCGCGACAACGTGGCAAACACACCTCTGAATAATTAGACGGATTATTCGACCTTTGCTGATTTATCGCGGCGCCATCTTGGACGCCATTTCGCGCGCTATTTTTACGAGTTAAAGTCGGTACTACGTGCCTTTGGAGAAAACAGTTTTTGCACGAAACGTGCCTTCGTGACGAATTATTTTTTACACAAAAATTCGATTCGTGAATAACACATGGCTGAGAATAGCGCACTGGGGGAAACCCCAATTTTTTTCTAATTAAATAATTTGTGTGACACCGAAATTTACGGCCAATATTTCTCGCTTTATGGCTTGTGGTTGACAGTGTGGATCAATCAACGACAAGGATTATGTATTCAAAGAATGTGGTTATTGGCTTTTTCAAAATTGGGGCCACAACTCTAAAAAAATACTGTCATCGTTTCATATATTTATTAAATTATATCTCTCACTAGTTAGCTGAATAAACAAGCGGCTAAAATTGAAAACGAAACTTTGAAATAATATATTTAGAAGAACACTTATAGACGGGGGCAATTTTCACGAGATTTATTGGGAGTTTTTATAGCTTACAACTTCCTCCATCACAACTTCGTTGGGGACAACAAATTTAAGAATGTTAAGCACTTCCGAATATTTTCGGGTTCAAAACTAGGTAAGCTACTTAGTAAAAAAAAATTGAAGGTGAAAGAGGGTTTGTTCATTTTATTCTTAAATGGCCACAATTTTTTTTTCTTCAAATTTTACAAGTTGGTCAGGCTTGTAGTTTTATGTGAATCACCCTGTAATACACGTTAGAAACCGTTGACCGTTTTAGAATTTTTTTGTCGACAGGAAAATGAAAGAGTGTTGTCATCGTTGTATTATAAAAAAGTTGTTGGATAAAAACAATTTCAAATGCATTTAGCATTTGCGGAGGAAAACCCACAGCACACACATCTTGTTACCTTGAATATGCAAGTAAAATGAACCGGATTTGGCATAGTTACCACTATACTACCATATCATCTACTCCACGTTATGGTTAAATTACCTAATTACAATTGTAATCAAGTCACATAAACGATATTATACATATTCTGTACAGCGCTACAAAAAATCGTACGTAACAGTTAAACTCTTGGAACATGAAGAACGAATCAATTATATCGTAGATACTCATCACGCTTTATTAGAAAAGTAAATAAAAGACAATTTGATTATTATTGAAGTAGGTCAACAACAGAGTAAGTCAACAGCCTTGAAAAACATTAATAAAAATGTCAAATAAAAATACGTTCTGTAACTTCAATAGTTGCGTGTCAATGATATGGAATAATATTACTGTTATTACATTTAATGCAAGGTATTTAGGTTTTTTGGCTCTTCTAATGGAATTAGGTACTACTGATAGAACTACATGCACACGCTTAAAAAAACTAAAAAATCTGTTCAGATATTTGAAATAAAAAAAAAACAGAAACAGTCAAGGTTTAATATTCTTATTCAACAATGTAACACTATTTTATTATGTGGTTTTTACGGCATGTTATGGTAATGTTTGTGGATACATACAGTTACCTACAAGACTTTTTTAAATAAAATTGGCTACTCCATGTTTCATCGACTTTTGTCCACTTTGTTGTGATGAAATATTTTGCTTTTTAATACACTTAAGTATAGTTTCACTCAAATTTTTGAGATAATTTTTGTACCTGTCACCTTCTTGTGAAGGAACGATTGTTTAAAATGCCAAAAAATATTTTTTCTTTGAGATTCTGATTCTATACTTTAGGTCGTATTTTAGTTTTGATTATAAAAAATGACAGCTGCTGCATTAAACTTCTTCACTAAAATGTAAAGTTTTGCTTTATTCCCTTAAACTCACCTTTCAAACCTATAATAACGTAACTATGCTTGGGTTATTTTTTGCAAGGGCGTCTAAGTTGACCAAAAAATCGTTGAATTGGGTCGAAAATTGTGTTATTTTTGCCCATTTCCAGCGTTTAAACACTTAAAAATTCAGTTTTTTTAGCGAAATTTTCTTAGAATGGAATCAGAAATTCTATTATTTTTCCTTTTTTTAAATGTTTTACGACGTTGTTCAGCACTTATTTCACCAAATTTAATGAAGAGCACGATGAAAATTGTCGCAAATTGTGTTATTTTTGCGAGATTATGTTAAAGTGGAATGAAAAGTTACTAAAGCAAGGAAAATATTTAAATATCTTTTCCTTTTCCAACCGTTCTAGCACTTTCAGGAAAAAAATCTCTAATTAAACTGTATCCGAAAGTACATTATTATTTTGCTTTTTCGGGTCGGCACCTAATTTTCTGTGAGTGAGAAACACAGTTTAATGAAATTTCGCCAAAAGTTAATCGAAAAATTTCGAAATTGTTTACAAAATGAAGCAGTTTCGACGGTTTGTGAAATTTAGCTAAACCAAGCTGAAAAATCAATAAATTGAATATTTTTGCGTTGTATTAGTTTCATAAAAAAACACAATTCTGCAGCAAAACTTCCTCAAAAATTACCCAAAAAATCACTAAATTGGGTCGAAAGTGCCTTTTTCGGACACATTTTTTCACTAAAGTCTCAGTTTACGCAAAAAAGTTTTTTCTCGAAAAATGTTTATACAGGGTTGCTAAAAAGTATGGATACATCTAAATATTTTCAGAACGGTTTAACAAAGCACGTTGAAATTTGGGGTACAGTTAAATGCGTTTAAATTCTATTATCTGAATTTGTTTTAATTTTCTACGGTCATTTATTTTGAAAATACAAGGCTAACTTGATTTTTTTTTAATGACACGAAGGGTTAAAATTAATAGTTTTTAAAAGAACTTTTTTTTCTGAATTTAGTGATATAACATATTCC
Organism: Tribolium freemani; assembly: GCA_939628115.1. Taxonomy (NCBI): domain Eukaryota; kingdom Metazoa; phylum Arthropoda; class Insecta; order Coleoptera; family Tenebrionidae; genus Tribolium; species Tribolium freemani. The sequence goes on along the minus strand of OW626785.1, from coordinate 6,520,850 downwards.
CACCTTTATTTTCATTAAAAGACAAAAAAAAAAATTCAAAAATTTTATTCTGGATTTCTGCAAAAGTAAAACTAAGTTTGCTTTGAAAATACTGTCATTAGCGATCTGTTACTTGTATATTAGCCAAAAATTAAACTTGTGTGCAATAATTAGTTTAACAATGGTACACTTGTACATTTAGGTGAAACTGAGTGCACAGAAATTCTCATGTTGGTTGGTTATGGCTTATGGCGACAGAAAGCCAAGAAGTCAATGGAAATTATTTTGAGCAACATCTTTTGTAGCATAAAAAACATGTATTTCGTGTTTTGCTTTTTTTATAAAAATCTGTTCTTTTTCAGTTAAAAGTGTTATTTTAAGAATTATTATTAACTTTTACTTATTCTTTGGTCGAAGTTCAAGAGGCAAAGAGCTAACGATAGATAAAGTCAATATTTCCAAGGCTAACATTTTACATTTTTGAAAATTTTATTAGTTCGATAATTTTTTTAAGTTTCGATTATGCACGTTGTTACACCATAGAATTCAGAAAAAAATGCTCTTTTTAAAAATATTAAATTTCACCCTTCTTGCCATTAAAAAAAAATCAAGTTAGCCTTGTAGGTATCCTCAGAGCAAAAGAAGATAGGAATTTAACAAACATCTAAAACGATAGAATTTACATACTTTTAAGCTTTTACCAAATTTCAATAAGTTTTGATGAATAGTTTTTAAAATATTTATTTGTATCCATAATTTTTAGCGACCCTGTATTTTGCGAAACTTCGAGAAAACTAAACCGAAAATTGCCGTTTTGCGAACATGCACATTTTTCATACAACCGATTATTACAAAATTTCAATAAAAGAAAATATCAAAAATACCGCCCAATAGTATTGAAAATGGTGTAATTTTTGCTTTTTTCGAGCGTTTAAAAATCTGTAAATTAAGTAAAACAAATTTACAGAAAAAGTAATGAATTTCAAAATGAATTGCAATTATTTTCTTAAAATTTCATTATTTAAAAAATGTTTTTCTAATGTTTTCAGTGTCCACTGAAAACTATTCAAGGAAACAACAAACATTGAATAAAATGTTAAATTAGAAGCAAATATAGTTCTAATAAAATATTTAAAGAAACAACTGAAGCAAAAAAAATGGAATTGAAGTAAATTATTTTGGAAAACATAAATCGTTAAATTTAAAACAATTTATTGCACCTTTTCCACTTTATAATCTATCGATCCGCCAATAATATTTCAGTAATCGGATAGGTCTGTTGTCGCATCCATCGAAAAAATTTCCCTTGACAAGTGTAGTTTTTCTCCGTTCGACTCGAAATTAGAAACCCCAGATTGTGAGAATTAATGATCCTCACGTTTCGTTAAAAAAAACCTCCAAAACAAACTTATTAATTACGTGCCGGTGAAAAACTGTTTATTCAGCTTGAAGAAGAAGGATGCGTGAGCGCAAACACATGGCGCAAAATTTGAATCGAAGCGAAAATAATAAGAATTAATCTGCTAAAATATTTTTTATTACTACATACTAAATACTAAAGTCAATTAAAATCAATTGTCAATGTCAAAAATTTTGAAATTATGTTGAAGCCCTGCGACATTGCCATAGGAACGAAGCCTGGACGACTAATTTTAAATGAAGTTGCCAACGTTGAAACAATTTGACAATTGATTTTAATTCCGGATGGACTATACATCTCAAAAATTAATGATTGCACAGAAATCAGCGTTTGCTTCTTTATTTTTTCTCTATGCTTGTGATTCCCTATAATTAAAATTAAATAATTAAAAATATTAACATCAGTAAAATTAATCGGCGTAGAAAAATTGTGAAAAAATGTACAGGGTGCAGCATTTTGGATGTCCATTCGGGGATCTCCGAAACTAAGAGATTTAGAGAAAAACGAGTGACACATTCTCGGTCCGTTTTTTGAGAAAATAATTTTGGTCAAAACCGCATCTCGCTATCGTCTTTTGTTTTCGACTTATAAACAAAAGTTGACATTTTAGCGAACTTTTAAAAAATTTATATCTTCCTTATTATAAAAGATACACATTTGAAACACAGACATTGTGCAGGCACTTTTTCACAGAGAATTTAATAACGTTATCAGCGATTTTTGTTAATCATTCGTTTAGATATAATTACATAAAGTTGTATTTTTTTAAATCGGAATCATAGTTGGCTGACATTTTCGAAAAGCATATTTTTTTCTGATATTTTTATATACTTCTAATAAAAAATATATTTAAATTATTTGAAAGTAATTGGCCATGGAAAAATTATTTCACATAAAAGGTGTGAATAATCTAGAAATTTTGTGAACGGTTATTGAAGTAAAAAATGTTAAATTATAAAAATAAGCTATGTTAAAGTTATTTTCAATTGAACAAATATACAATCGTCGCAGATTTTAATTCACTTTTTTATGATTTACTGAAGCGCAATCGAGGTGACGTTGATAATTTTATGTCGCAGATGGGATTTGATTTTGGTGTTTGGATTGACATTTTTTTGTAAAATAAAATTCTATAGACAGGCAATCATACAATTAATAAGATTTTTCTTTTTCCGACATTTCATGTTTAATTAGAAAATAAAATGGCATTGTATAAGCTTGCCATTTTAAATCTAAATTTAAAAATAAATAAATAAATAAATAAATTTAAAAATCTAAAATTTTTATTAATTGCAAAAATTTGACCTAATAATAATTTATTATGATGTTTTTGAATTAATCATTAAATTATAAATACTTGTTGGGTAATATACCTATACTTGTTTTCAAAATAAAAGATACCGCGGTAGGCCATGACTGGGTAAAACAACCTTTACGTTTGATTGTTAAAACTCAAAATGACAAACAAAATTTTAGGTTAAGAAAATTGTGTCAAAATAATTGTGGTTTATTGTTTTGGTGAAACTAAAAATTGTTAATTCAGCCAGCTTCTACTGTAAAATCCCTTGATATAACCACAATGGGGTTACTGTTATTTTATTTAAATCGGTAACTAACTTTAACTAGTTGGAAAACAAATACCAACTATTAATATGTGAAGATACTAAAAATAGCAGTATAACCAACTTAAATTTCAAATTTCCACAGCCTACTGGGATATCATTTAATTTGAAAAAGCGTATATTTTTAACATTTGAATTGAAAATCCAAAATTTTTTCATGGCCTACTATAAAGAAAAAGCGAAATGTTTTTTTTAATATTTAAAAATTATGTATTACACAAATAGACATATCAAATCAGAAAAAATAAACTTTTCGAAAATGTCATAGCCAACTATGATTCCTATTTAAAAAAATACAACTTTATGTTAGTGCAGCTGATGACATCGTTAAACTCTCTGTAAAAAAGTGCCTGTATAATGTCTTTGTTTCAAATGTGTGTCTTTTATAATAAGAAAAATATGAATTTTTTAAGATTTTGCTAAAATGTCAACTTCTGTTTATAAGTCGAAAACAAACGACGATAGCGGGATGCGGTTTTGACCAAAATTATTTTCTCAAAAAACGGACTCGAGAATGTGCCACTCGTTTTTCTCTAAATCTCTTAGTTTCGGAGATCCCCTATTCGGACATCCAAAATGCATGAATGAAAAAAAAAGTATAACTTTGAGTAGAACAAAGCGCACTTTAACATCAGCTGCATGGCAGAAATGTAATAAATATGGGCGTCCAATTAAATTGGGCATGTCGATGTAATATTTTATAAGTTTTGTGTAAACCTGTGCTGAAAGGAAATCAAACAGTCGTGTCTAAATTTAACCGGAATGGAAACATATGGCGCACTCTTAAGGCCGGGCGCTTATTCGCTGTGAGGTCAACTCGTGCACTAGCCTCATCCTCTCTGCTGGCGACGACAAAACAGCGGCAGCAAAGCGGAAAAAGACACGTTCACAAGTGTGGCGATGATAATTAAAAGTGCTCCATTGTTGCGTAATCTTCGTTTTTTCTTTCCTTTCCCATCGGATAGGACGGATGGATGTCCTTCGGTGTGAGACTACTTGGTAATGGCTTTGAGAGAGCTTTTAGGCCCCATGGTGGCACTAACGCGTTTTGGACGCAGGAGGAGTAGAGTGCTTTACTTCGTTACATGAATCTGACCCGATTTTTTCAATCGAGCTAACCTAGGGGTTATGAAATGTTTAATGGGGGGTGGTTTATACCGACACGAAGTGTTAATAATGAATAGGGAATTTGTTGGGAAAGCGGTTTATGGCCGGTGCTCATGATTTTCATTGCTTTAACACCAGTTTGAAACTATTAGTTTCGAGAAAAAAATTTTTGTGAACGATTAAGTGCTTTTTTTTTCAATGGCTAACAGGTGAACAAAATTAGTTCTATTTATTTCTTACGAAGAGAAAGTCGCAGATTGCCATTTAAAAAATTACCTACATTTTGCAGAATTCAGAGACAAAAACTCCAAAAATTTTACACTTCTTTGTCATTATTTATTAATTTTTTTTTGGAAAAAAGTTTTTTTGGACAGCTGATGTTAATGCATTAAGTAAAAATGTTCACATAGACCTAAAGTCCGCGTTTCGAATTATTAAACTTCAGGAAATTGTTTTTTAAACCTTCCATTTTTCGCATACCTAATAAATAAACGAACCAGGAAACGAACTAAACTGATTAAGCAACAAAATAAAAAAAAAAGGTATTTCTACTTTTTTTTTCTTATTTGAGTGATCAAAAGATTTGGACCATTTCTTGGATAATGACTAATAACAAATTAAATTAAAAGTTCCTACTACAAAAATTGTTTGAGCCTTAACAAGATGTAACTCTTTAAAGATTTGATTTTTTTTGTTAAGTTTTAGTCCTCATGACAAAACCCTGTAAAAAAGTAAAAATAATAAGTATATTATATTATAAGTGATAGAAATGCATCATTATATGCAAGTGAGAATGTTGACCCATGAGTGCGCTCAAGAGCTCTCACGAGCTTTATAATGGCATTTCGATCACGTGTGATATACGACATTTTATCTTATCTTATCTTATTTTATCTCATACCACTGTTTTCGGTAAGATAAATCAAATTTCTCTCACGAGAGAGATAAAGCTGTCAGATTTGAGTTGGAGTAGCTTTGGCTAAACTTCGCCCATAATAAAGACTATTTATTATTATTATTATTATTTACTCACTTGTGAGTATAAAAACACCTTTATCTCTCTTGTGAGAGAAATTTAATTTTTCTCACCGAAAAAAGTGGTATAATGTACTTAAAAAAACTGCACCTACAAGATAAAATTATTTTAGCCCGAATTTATTAGACTTCTACAGGTTGTTCCGTCTAAACCCCACATTAGAAGTATAGGGAGTTTTAATAATGATAGTCATCTGAGAATTTGTATAACCATAATCTCTTAGGTCCTGTTCAAGGAAAATATTTTCAAGATGGCGACACTTTCGGTTATACCGGAAGTCGCTATCAACTTCCTTATTTTAAATGGAAAACTATATTTTACAATATGTTTTTGAATAACTACCTAAATTTAGCCGTTTACGAAATATTTAGGGTTTTAAAATTGTTTTTGAATGTGCACCTTCCAGTTCAAAAATCGATAACTCTGCCATTTTCAAAATTTTGGAAATATTTTTCAGCTCATTTGAAAGAGAAAGCCTAAAACCTTCTTTTGGTGTTTTCAAATTTTTAAAGTTAAGTTTGCAGAACTTTAAGCTTGAACTGTAGTGAGAACGTCTGAAGGGGAGCTATTCAAGCAAGAGCGTGAACGTGAACGCAAAATTTGAAATTGGATTTTTAAGAAAAGTAATTAACAAAGTGCTTTCTTTACAATTGGATGTTGTTCCTAACTTGAGTCATTATGTCACAGGTCAGTTTGTACCTCATTTTAAATATTTGTAACCGAGTTTAAACGGGTTAAAAAGTCGATTAATTTATTTTGTTATTAAAAAAATTCTAAGTTCAATTTACATGAAAAAAATATCGTAACTTTCTGAGGGCCTTAGCAACATTATATATAAATTTGACAAAAATTGTGTCAGTTAAAAATAAATTGAAAAAAAACTTCATTTTTTAGTGATTTTATTTTTTTATACCTAATTTTTTGAAAAGTCTCTTATATGACTTACTTGTAATACTGTATTTTTTTCATGCCATTTGAACCTTAGGTTTTTCCATAAAAACATATTATTACGCTGTTTAACCCGTTGTAACTTGGTTACAAATATTTAAATCGAGATACGAACTGATCTGTGAGGTAATAAGTTAACCTAGGAACAACGTGCAATTGTAAAAAACTATTTTGTTTAATGTTTTTCTTAAAAATTTAGTTTTAAGCACCCATAACTCAATTTTTTTTAATGAAATGCCACAAGTTTTATTTCACTAAATGGTATAGAATTTAATTCTGCATCGATCTGTGTTAACATTCCCTATACTTTTGTTTAGGTAATAGTTTTCAAGTTACAATAACTTTTTGTTGGGATTGAGAAATTCATTAGTCATAGATCTTTTCTCATAGAAATGAAAGAAAAAGTGTGAGAAATTATAGTTTTTCAAACCAACATTCAACGAAATTATTTTGTTTTAACACAATTTTGAACAGATTTTGTAGTTTGTTTAATCAAAAATGTTTTTATGGCAAACCATGCAAAAATAGCTGTGGTTAGTAAGAAATTTCCTACAAAGTCAAAAATTATCACAGATAGGTATCGGGAATGCTAATACAGATCGATCCAGAAAACAATTCTCTTCCATCTAGTAGAATAAAAATTGGGATATTCTATTTGAAAAAAAATAAGTTCCGGGTACTTGAAGTTGTCTGAACTTAACTTAAAATTTTTGGAGATATTAATTTCTTTTCTAATTTTGAACACACTGAAGAACAGATATAGGCTTTCTCTTTTAATGGTCTAAATATGATTTCGAAATCTCTAAAACTAAGAGAGTTACCGAATTTTTAAGTGAGAGGTGCAGATCCAAAAACTTTCAAAAAATCTTAAATATCTCGAAAACGGTTAAACTTAGGTATAGGGAAAGCTAACAAAAACTCCTTTAAAATAACTCACCTAATCCAAAAACGCAGTGAAAAACATAGCTTTCTATTTAAAATAAGAAAATTGATATCGCCATCTTGAAAATATTTTCATTGAGCAGAGCTCAACGGATGGCTGAGTACCAAGTTTCAGATAAATATCTTTATTAGAACTTTCAATACTTCTAATGTGAGGTTTAGACGGAACAGCCTGTATTTACAATGAGAATGTTACAGAATTATTTAAATACAACCAAAATAGTATATTAAAAAACAATTTCCATAAGACCAGTCTTGAAGCACGAATTTAGTTTCAAAAACGAGATTTTTGATAGAATGAGTGCTTCAAGGTCTTATGAAACGAGTTTTTTATACTATTTTTTGTAACTTGCCCCCTTTTTGCCGTTTTTAAACAAAAATTGTTATTTAGGGATTTTTGTGACGCTTGGTAATGTCTTAATTTTAAAAGTGAAAAATTTCTTTAGAATTTTTGTTTTATCCAAATTCTGTCAAAAAACATTGACAGAAATGCGGTTGCGTATTTGCTTTGTGCCAACCTAAAAATTTTCGTAAAATGTTCCGTGAAATAATGACTATTAAGACATCGCACTTGATGACGTTGCGTGCTTTAATATGGTTATTAAAGCATAAAAATGGCGGCAAATTACAAAAAATATTTAGGGTCGGTTTACAGAAAGCGAAATTAAGATTTAATTCAGAATTAAACTAATTCGAATTAAGATGCCATTTAAAATGTATTGACAAATGTCAAGTTAATCGCGATTAAAATTTGATTGCAATTAAAATTTTCTGTAAACTGGCTCTTAATGTTGTTAAACCGTAATTTACCCAAAATATTAAAAAAAAATAATGTTATACTTAATTCTTAAATAAAATACAATTTTAGAAATATACGATCCACTTATGCGTTTTTTTTTTTTGAAAATATTGCTTCCTAGACCACAATAACGCATTAAAATTTGTTTAAAGTCTGCAGCCCAACGTGTAATTCTAAATTTACGAAGTAATCGAGTTGGTCGTAAATTAGACGTAATGAGGCGTTGCAGAAAGGCGTCACCTGAATAAATCATCCAAATCGGCAATAATAGTCCAATTACCTTAGCAAAGCCCCTTGACTCGTAAAACCTCCCAAACGACTCAATTCAGCGAAATTTTCGAAAACTGTGCTATTTTAAACCCACATAAGCAAAACATAATTATTCGATGTCGCCTGAATGAAGAGATTATATCAGGTGGTATGGCCCAAAATGCAACTTTGTAATAATATTTCAGCAAACTTTATTGCTCCACCATCAAAATTTTCATGTTTGAATTGCGTGCCAAATGGACAAATGGGCAGTGACGTCAAGCGAGACCACAAACTAGTGGAATAGAGATTTTTGTCGAAATTGTAATAAAATTTTTTTTGGATCGCATCCAAACACTTCTCCCTCAGAATAAGACCCTCATCCACGAAATTTTTGTCTTTGGCGCCAAAAATGACCATCACATTCATCACTTTGAAAATTTACAGTTTTCAGTTTTGGCTGTGTGCCATGATTTTATGCGCTAGTTAAATTATAAATATGCAGTGTTAAACAGAAGTGTTATTAATTTTGATGCAATTCCGGGTCTTGAAGTGAAGATGGATTCGGGAATTTCCAGGACGTGTCAGGTCAAACCGTTGTAACGAAAAGTGTTGTAAACATTAGGAAAACAATGCGAAATGTTTTGCTATTGAACTGGTGATTCATTTGGCCGAAACAAATATAAATTTATTAATGAACCAACACTTAATGATGTCAAAGACTTGTTATTGAGGGACGAGTTTTTGATTCATTCAACATCAAGAAAATTAAACAAGAAGATTACGAAATTCAGTTTTTCGCGAAATTTTCGAAAATCATGAATGTTTTTATATCCTATTTCAGTTCATTGTTGAATTTTGCAACAACGCATTTGCATTTTTTGGAGTTGCTGGTGGGTTTTCTTGGCTCAAAATTTTTCGTTGGGATTTAGTTTAACACAGAATTCTTTTCTTATACAGAAACTTTTAATTTGTGCTTTATTTCACTCCAAAAAATTCAAATCCGCTGGCAAAAAATTCTACTATGAAATGAAATGGAGTTTACCTACATTTTGCAAAATTACGTCAAAAGCAAGCCGAAAATTTGTCAAATTTGTTAATTGTTAAAAATGTAAACCTTTTTTGAATTAAAAACTGAGTTTGTTTACGAGATTTTGCTAAGCCAGAACGAAAAATCACCAAATTTGTTCAGAAGTCACAACGTTTTTGTCTCTATCGTGCGCTTTATAACATGAGATCGAAAATATACTCAATTAGAGCAAGCTGTGCCTGCAGAACTTTAGCCACATTTTAGCCGTTTATTTACGGCCGCACTTTTGAAGTTATGTTGCCTTATGTTGGTTTTACACAGCATATGATGGCTAAAGTTACACTTCACTTTCAAGGCTTGCTCTAATTTAGTATATTTTCAATCTCATGTTATTATTTTTTAAACAAAAGTGCAACTCATTTTAAAAGGAAGCTGTAAATCACCAAATTATGAAATTGTTTTTTTCATTAATATTTATGTTTTCATGTAGTACCATCCTTTCGTAGTGTAACGTTAAAATTTTATCAAATTCGGTCAAGTAATTTTTAATTGCTGCCTTATCAAGTGTCCTAAGTTCTCAATTTTTTAAGAAACAAAAAGAAATATTTTTATATTAAAAGTATAACACCTTAAGTGTTTAAAAATGGGTTAGATTCTATATTGGGTACTCTCCTTTATTGCTTAGTATGGTTAAAACTGTATTTTGGACTTTCAAAGGGTGCACCACGTCCAGAAAAGTCGAAAAGTGTTTCTCCTGCAAAAATGGCCAAGAAAGTACACAAAACGATATTGGAAGATTACAAATAAAAGTTGCCTGAGATAGCTTAAACCTTAAGGATTTAAAAAAGCAAACACCCTATCTTTCATCAAGTTTTGGGTATGATAAAAAATTGGCGTGTTGTGGCGCACAACACGCCATTTTTTTATACATTTGGGCTTTAGCCTATTCCCCAATTTAAACAAAAATACCCTGAAAAGAAATATAAATTAAATTTTGAAGAAATCACAGCTATACAAAAAGCTTTTTTGAAGAGTTACAAGAATCTGCCCACAAGGATGGGATAAAGACTTCGGAACACCGATCGGCGTATAAATGGAAGGAGATTATACAGGGTGTCCAATTTTCGAGCTCCACCATGGGGATCTCAGTTATTATAAGAGATACGAGGTCGGTTAAATTAAAGCAAAGTTGCGCATTTTTATGCTGAACAATTATCTGAAAGAAAATTTGATGTATCATTTTTAGTTTTTGAATAATTGTAAAAAAACGGAAATTTGTAATTTTCGTTTTTGTTTTTTCATGCGAAAACCAAAAGAACTGGACGTTTTTAAGTACGACATTCTTCAGGCACTTTTTTACAAGAAATCTAAATCTGTCATTGCCTTTTCCATGGCGTTCTTGATGTCAGAGTTACAACACTCAACTTTGGTTTTTCTTATGGACGCCCATGGAATACAATACAATACTTGTATTTTTGAAGTCTTTTTGTTTCTGATTACAATGATGTATCACATGATATGATCGAATCTTACATGCGGATTAAAATTAAGAAAAAAGCGTTTTTACAAAGAGTGCTTTGGAAAAAACGTCAAAAATGTTGATTAACAAACTAAATTTTGACAGTTCTATTAAATATGCGAGCAGAATTTTTATAACTTTGTCTTGTTTTGTTTTTCGAATAATAAAATTTCAGCTTATCATGTCGTTTAATTTTTAAATAAGTAAGCTTCCAGATCCAAATTCAATTAGACCTCTAAAAATCTAGTTTGTTTAAAAACAAAATAGTTGACGTTTTTTCCAAAGCACTCTTCGCAAAAATGCTTTTTTCTCCATTTAGATCAGCATGTAAGATTCGATCATATCATGTGGTACATCGTTGTAATCAGAAATAAAAACACTTTTTAAAAATACAAAAAAACAAATATGGCTTCCATAAGAAAAACCAAAGTTGAGTGTTGTAACTCTGACATCAAGAACGCCTTGGAACACGATGACAAATTTAGAATGTTAAATCTGAAGAATGTCCTACTTAAAAACGTCTAGTTCTTTTGGTTTTCACTTGAAAAAATAAAAACGAAAATTCAAAATTTCATTTTTTTCCAATAATTCAAAAACTTAAAATGACACATCAAATTTTCTTGCAGATAATTGTTCAGCATAAAAAAGCGCAACGTTACCCTAAATTAACCGACCTCGTATCTCTTATAATATCTGAGATCCTCGTGGTGGAGCTCGAAAAACGGACACCCTGTATGTAAGGCCACAAATTAATCAATTAATCATCCCACCCTCGTAGGTCAAAAATGGTATTAATTTTGCGCTTTCTGGCGCATTTTTTCGTTAGAAATGTCAAATCTCATTTTATTAATAATTCTGAGTATGATCTCCAAACAGAAATAAAAAGATTTTTTTTTCTTTAAGGAAAATCATTTCCAAAATGTACACTATTTATTTTTGGATAAAAAAAATATACCTAAATTTAAAAATTGCAAACCAGGATGTGGGTCGTCTCAAGAATTTGGCTTTTAACAAATCCATTGTTTACCCAGACTTTGTCATTCAACATGATAATTTGGCATTGGAATTTAATAAAAAAAATCCATTAATAAGCTGTGTGAGATGATCACTTTCTGTAATTTTAACATCTTAGCTAATAAAATTACTTCATCGTACGTAAAAAATTAATAGGTCAGGCAAATCAATAGCTTGATTAAATCCACCTATAACACATCGTGCAACGAGGTCGCCCACCAGAGCCGCATAATCCATCAAAAATAAACGGAATTGTTTTCCAAGTCGCTCTCTCGAACAGAGCTCTTCATTCAACACCAACGAAACTTCCGGACGAAAATAAAATTCCGCCACTTTTTATCATAGGCTTCGCTAATTAGGAAATTTTCGGTTTCGCACGTTTCACCCGTTTTTTTTAAACGAACGTGATTCGATAGTGTGTCACCATACATCTTATCAAAGTATTTGCATGAAGTGAAACAATGGTGCGAATGTTTGTGACGCGATTGTTATGTAAGCGATGCTTGCAATGGAATAAATTGGGTTCAGGTGTTAATAGGAAAGGTGGAAGTGGCGCCGTTTCGGTTTGTTCAAGTGGTAAACGGCTTAATTAAGATGCTGATGAAAACAATGCGCGCACGGAAAGTCAATATTTCAATTTTCAATTCGAAAAAGGAAGTTAAGGACAAAGAACCGTGCTAAGAATTTTCCACCACTTGAATCGATTATGTTTCAAGTTTTATTTTTTGTTTCTTGTAATAAAGTCGGTTTCAGTGTTGCCAACTTTATTTCACAATCAAAACAAAAATTGCTCATTATTCTTCTTGGTGCTAACTGTTGAATGAAGCAAAATTCGTTTCTCAAAAATATTTAAAATAAAGTTTGGAGATTTTAGAGAGAATATCTTTTTGTGATGAGTCTTCTAAATGTTATTGGCTTTAGCGTTAGAAAAAGGCAAAAATAACACCATGTTTGATCTAATTCAGTTAGTTTTCGGTTAATTTTTGACGAAAAATTATGCTCGGAACATTTTTACTATATCTCAAAAACTAATATTAAATCGCTCAAAATTCAGCGTTTGCTACTCAATACTTTATACTTTTCTCTATGTCTGTGATTTTTTCAGAATTTTTCTACGATTATTCCTTAGGGTGCAGTTAGACGTCGATTTTTTTCCACGTACCACGTACATCGCGAACGTGTTTACACGACACGTTCAAAAAGGACGGTTTTTTCGTTTTTTACTTCGACAGTGGCGTGTGCAAAAATTTAATTGCGTTTTTGATGATAATAACCGTTCGAAACACAAGGTGAATTTCTACAAAGTGTTGTATACTCTGCGATAAATTGTTCACGATATTTTTTGTCAATATAGACATATTTAGTTCGACTGAATCCATTGGGCTTCTCCTTCACTGGAAAAATTGCGCGTTGCGATGAAAACTCACAGACTTTTTGGAACGTTGTCAAAACTGACAGTTTCCATTTACACAGACAGTTTTACTGTACGGGCAAAACCGTGGAAAAAAACCGCGTCTAACTGCACCCTAATTATAATTAAAATTATAATTATAATAGTATATTATGATACGAGTTTTATAAGACGCATTTTGTCGCACGCACGGAATTAGGACACGACGAGCGCAGCGAGGAGTGCCATAATGGAGTAAGTGCGACAAAATGCCTTATAAACGAGATATCATACACTATTTTTCTACTTTGCACCTTTTTTGACAAAAAAATTCAATTTCGAAATTTAGGGAATTTTGTGGCAGTTGACAGCATTTGCGTGGATCATGAAATTAAATTAATAATGTGGATCGTCATTAGTTTATTCGTAAAATGTATTCTGAAAGTGTCCAAGACGTTTTGCAATGTATCTACCCCTCAACGAATACGGGCTTTTGTGGCAAATACGCGGAATTTGAACATTGGCCTAAGGAGAATGGGATCTCAAATTACTCACTTGCACTGGCTTTTGAAGTCATGTTTGTACACTACTCGAAAGGTGTTCGAAGGGACTACGTATCAGGGTTGGTACAAAAGCCTCTAAAGGTTCGAAATTGATTCATTTGATTAAATTATCACTTGAAACAGGTGACGATTGACACTGACACTTCTCTCAGATAATTGTCAAAAAACTAGGTTGCCATCATTTTCCAACTAAATTACCCTGGTTTTTAGTGTAATTATTATAGCACTCCGTTGGATATTACGAAACCCAAATGGCGTATCGTAATGACCTCAGTACGAAACAAAAGTAGAAAATTAGTATATTATGATACGAGTTTTATAAGACGCATTTTGTCGCACGCACGGAATTGTGGCACGACGAGCGCAGCGAGGAGTGTCATAATGGAGTAAGTGCGACAAAATGCCTTATAAACGAGATATCATACACTATTTTTTCTACTTTGCACCTTTTTTGACAAAAAAATTCAATTTCGAAATTTAGGGAATTTTGTGGCAGTTGACAGCATTTGCGTGGGTCATGAAATTAAATTAATAATGTGGATCGTCATTAGTTTATTCGTAAAATGTATTCTGAAAATGTCCAAGACGTTTTGCAATGTATCTACCCTTCAACGAATACGGGCTTTTGTGGCAAATACGCGGAATTTGAAAATTGGCCTAAGGAGAATGGAATCTCAAATTACTTACTTGCACTGGCTATTGGAGTCATGTTTGTACACTACTCGAAAGGTGTTCGAAGGGACTACGTATCAGGGTTGGTACAAAAGCCTCTAAAGGTTCGAAATTGATTCATTTGATTAAATTATCACTTGAAACAGGTGACGATTGACACTGACAGTTCTCTCAGATAATTGTCAAAAAACTAGATTGCCATCATTTTCCAACTAAATTACTGGTTTTTAGTGTAATTATTATAGCACTCTGTTGGATATTACGAAACCCAAATGGCGTATCGTAATGACCTCAGTACGAAACAAAAGTAGAAAAAATTAATTAATTGATTAATTGTTATTAAGTAGCTGCAAAACATTGTTATTTCTTTGTGTTAACTGAGAACAAGCGATGATTGTTGTTTTATGATGAAAATACGTAAAAACAATGTCGCTGTCCCCAAAAAATAATTAATTAAGTGAAAATTAAAAATTCAAATAAACGTAATTTTGGTGCTAGCAAAAGTTTTTATAAGAATTTTGAATTAATATTTTTAATTAATTAATTTTTATTATAAGGCAGGTATAAAAATTCTCAAAGGAATTCACATACAGGGTGACCTAGGGGTGCGTAATCGGTCTATAACTTTTTTGCTATTTGAAATATTGCCATGCCCTTTTCGTTATCCGTTAGATCGACTTAAAGTTCCACAAACTAAAAATATTTTTATTATACACAGGGTGTTGTATACAGGTTGGTGAATCATAGTTATATTTTTTTAAATAAAACGCCCTATATATTTTTGCATAATTAGATTCTACGCAAAAAAATAGTGTAACTTTATGTAAACTATTATAGGTCTATCCCTTTTCGTTTCGGAATTATACAACTTTTCGTTATAAAAAAGACCAATTTTTGAAAAATCACTGCGAAAAAATACTTTTAGAGGACTAACCCTGTATAAAATTAAAGTTCTCAAACGTCAAACGTCAAACGTAAATCGTAATGTATTTTTAATGAAAGGTTTTCTCTGGTTTTTAGTCACAGTTGGTAACTTCTCGTGAATGAAAAATAAAAATGAGAAGATTATTCAAAACACACACATTTACATTAAAATTAGATAAACAGGTATTTATATTTCTCGCAATTTTCCACATTTTACAGAAAGCCACTTACTTATTTTTATCTTTTCTAACGTTTGAAACTTGTTATTTTTGCTTTGAATTAATTATTCACAAGTAAAATCCAGGAACTTGTCTTGAATTCGTTATCATTTTGTCAATAAAACTATGCAAAAAATATTTAAACAATTAACCATCTACTGTTTTCCTTATTTAAATTTGATCTTTTCCAATAAAAATATTGCACAACAAAAAAATATTATTTCTGTGCGACTGCTAGTTTTTAGGATAGTTACAGTAAAAAATACTTTAACAGACTAACCCTGTATAAAATTAAAGTTTTAAAACATCAAACGTAAACCGTAATGTATTCCTAATGAAAGGTTTTCGGTAGTTTTGTCACAGTTGGTAACTTGAATGAAAAATAAAAATTAGAAGATTTTTCAATTCTAAATTAAGATTAAATAACTACTTTATGTATATTTTTCGGCGAAAATTTTGCATTTATGTAATTAATTATTCTCAAGTAAAGTCCGGGATATTGTCTTCAATTCATTATCATTTTGTCAATAGAACTATGCAAAAAAAAATTTAAACAATTAGTCACCTACTGTTTTCCTTATTTAAATTTGATTTTTTCCGGTAAAAAAATAGCACACTAAACTAAATGGTTTTCCCACCGATATCATGAAATTTTCTTCGAATTTTGATAAACTATGTTAGTAAATAAAGCAATCTGAGCGTCCCTGAAACGATTAAATCTAGTGAAAATTGCCTTTTTTGCAATTCATGATTACGTGAAAACTCACACAATAGATGTTGTATTGTATGAAATGAAATATTTGTTTTGCGCAGTTTTCGCAACTTTTGTCCATCGTGTAACGACATAATAATTACAATAATTATTTTCAAGTAATACTCACCGGTAAAATCACAGAGCGATGCGCACTGAACACTGTCACACGAAAAAAAAAATTCCTGCTGGAAGTGTTCCGGTTCGGTGTGAATATCAAAATGCAACCTCGACTGTGTGTGGGAGTGCGAACATCGCTCAAAAGACGGAACTTTAGATGAAAAACGGACGCATGCGTGTCACTGCGACGCAGAGACGACGTCTCTTTTAATCATCAAACGCACGGAGGATTCCTGCTGATGGCACGACGCCTTGCAGGATTTTACTGAGTCGAGAGATCAAAGCGAGATGTGCAGTTTGCCAAGGAAATGGCTCTTTTTTCCTGCGAGAGCTGGAGGATGGGCGAGAGAGCCGGGCGGGGCAAGGTTTATTTGCATTTTTATAAGTAATTTCTATTTTTGATGGCAGATGACGGCCATCGCATATATGCGAGCATTCATGTTGCAGGAAAAAATCTCACACGATTTTATCGATACGTTTCAAATGGAGCGGCGAATTTTTATCAAAACAGAAACAGTTTCCATACACTAAAATAATAATTTAAAAAGTTTGAACTTACCTTTGGCAGTTTCGTATCAGTTTTAATTTTTATCAAAACAGAAACAGTTTCTATACACTAAAATAATAATTTAAAAAGTTTGAACTTACCTTTGGCAGTTTCGTTTCAGTTTTTGATTCACTATACAGGCTGTTTTGTCTAAACCCCACATTAGAAGTATTGGGAGTTCTAATAATCATGGTCATCTGAAAATTTGTATACTACCATAATCTCTTACGTCCTGCTCAGTGAAAATATTTTCAAGATGGTGACACTTCTGGTTATAACGAAAGTCGCTATCAACTTCCTTATTTTAAATGGAAAGCTATATTTTTTTTTGGATTACTAAATTATTTTAAGTTAGTTTTTATAAGCTTCCCCTACACCTAAATTTAGCCGTTTGCGAAATATTTAGGGTTATTAAATTTTTTTTGGATTTGCACCTTCCAGTTCAAAAATCGATCTCTGCTATTTAAAAAAAATGGAAATTTTTTTCAGCTCATTTGAAACAGGAAGCCTAGATCTTTCCTTTGGTATTTTCAAATTTCTAAAAAAGAATAACAAACCCTAAATTTTTAGAGTTAAGTTTGCAGAACTTTAAGCACCCATAACTCAATTTTTTCAAATGAAATGCCACAAGTTTTATTTCACTAAATGGTATAGAATTTAATTCTGCATCGATATGTATTAACATTCCCTATACTTATGTTTAATAGTTTTCAAATTACAATAACTTTTTGTTGGGATTGAGAAATTCATTAACCATAGGTCTTTATGCAAACGAGAGTAAAAATGTGAGAAATTAAAGATTTTCAAACCAACATTCAATGAATTTATTTTATTTTCACGGGACGGATAACACAATTTTGACCAGAATTTGTCGTTTGTTTAATCAGAAATGTTTCTTTGGCAAACTATGCAAAAATAGCCTACAATGTCAAAAACAACATAACTTAAAAATCATCACAGATAGGTATAGGGAATGCTAATACAGGTAGATGCAGAAAAAAATTCTCCTCCATCTGGTAAAATAAAAATTGAGACATCCCATTTGAAAAAATTAAGTTATGGGTACTTGAAGTTGTCCAAACATAACCTTAAAATTTTTGGGTTTATTAATATTAACTTCTTTTCCTATTTTGAACACACTGATGAACAGATATGGGCTTTCTCTTTTAATTCTACAAACATGATTTCGAAATCTCTGAAACTAAGAGAGTTACTGATTTTTTAAATGACAGGTGCAAATCCAAAAATTTTCAAAAAATCCTAAATATCTCGAAAACGGTTAAACTTAAGGAAAGCTGATAAGAACATTCTTAAAATAACTCAACCAATCCAAAAACGCAGTGAAAACTATAGCTTTCCATTTAAAATAAGAAAGTTGATAGCGCGACTTCCGGTATAACCGGAAAATATCTTGAAAAATATTTTCATTGAGCAGAACTCAACGGATTGTTACTGAGTGTCAACTTTCAGATAAATATCTTTATTAGAACTTTCAATACTTCCAATGTGGGGTTTTGACGGATCACCCTGTATAGTCCAGTCAAATAAGCCTTTAAATCGAAATGTTTTAGAAGAGCTTGAATTTTTGATATATTTAGTCAACCCCCGAGAAAGGTGAAAAAGACGTTTTAGTGAAAAAATTTCAAAAACATAAAATTGGACAAAATTTGCAATTACATTCTTGTTTCTTCCTTCTGGATAAAGCTAGAAACTTATTTTTTTTGAAAAAGATTTCTCAATAAATGCAGAGTTTTACGTAGTTACACAAGGTTGAGTTTTGATAAAGGGAAACCAAAAAAAAAACATTTTCTTGTAACGTTTCATATTTGTGTAGTGAAATGAAGCGTATTAGCTTCAATAAGTTTTTGGTGTAAGAATCATTTTGATATCTGTAACACTCACCAAGTTATTAGCCCTCGAAATGTTTTCAAATTCGGTGATCACGTTTCACCGATTTCACCTCAAGCGCATTTTACAGTAATTGTGCAATAACTTGGTGAGTGTTACAGATATCGAAATGATCCTGCACCAAAATAATAGTACATTATTATACAAGTTTTATAAGACGTCTTATTGTGGCACGAATGACGAATGACGAAGGAGTGCTCCAACAGAATGAGTGCCACAATGAAGTCTTATAAAACTAGTGTAATATACTATTTTTTCTACTTTCTATTTTTGTTGTTTGTCTTTGTTTAGTTTAACTTATCAAAATCTGTTCAAAATATTTCCTCTTAATTTTGTTAATTATTCGGGCTTTATCAATAAACGACTTGACGTTGTAGACAGATCACACACTAAATTACAGTTATGACACCCAGCCCAGCACTGCCAATACTACTCCTAAAAATTTACTAAAAGTAGTTGCATAAAAGTTCATTTTGTGAAACCAAAGTAGAAAAAAACCTTTTTAGCATCACAAATATTTCACTACACAAACATGACACGTTACAAGAAATGTTTTCAGTTTTTTTTTGCGATAACTAATGCTTGTGTGTATCCGACTAAATGTTCTTAAATACTCCATAATAACTTACAGCAAAAATGCAAGCTTTTCCACAACATTTCGATTTAAAGGCTCATTTGACTGGACGGTGACTGTAGTTAGCTTAAAGTTTAAGATATCTGACTGTTTCTTTAATCACGTATCGTTTTTCAGTAGTGCCAACTTAATTTCAATTTAAAAGATGTTATTTTTCTTTTTTAAAAGAATAACAACCAAAATCTGTTTTATTATAAATTATTTACTTATTTTTTTATTTTTCTTATTCTTAATTTGAAATAACTTTGCATCTTTGAGAATCAAACAGTCCGCTAATGTTGTTTTTACATGGAACGTAGCTTTTAATATACTGATACGTTTTTGGTCGATTCCGATTAGTTTTTAAAATAATTTGATTTTTTGACGAAAATACGCTTTTTTAAAAATTTATTACACAAAAACTAAGAATTCTAGAAAAGTAAGATTTTCACCACTTTAAAGGGGAAACTTCAAACTTAAATCTGTACCAGTTGT
Organism: Tribolium freemani; assembly: GCA_939628115.1. Classification (NCBI taxonomy): domain Eukaryota; kingdom Metazoa; phylum Arthropoda; class Insecta; order Coleoptera; family Tenebrionidae; genus Tribolium; species Tribolium freemani. Next base: position 6,500,984 of record OW626785.1, on the reverse strand, counting down.
TTAATGCACTGCAATTAGGAACGTAAAAAATTAAGAAGTTTGTTAAAAGTTGAATAACTTGAAAAAGTTAAATGGAAGACCGTATTTTTGTTTCTGCTTCTCAAAGATTATTGAATCTTCTATCTAAAAACATAAAGTTTCAAATGTCTAAAGTTAATAACTAAAAAAGTTATTAACTTTAATAGTTATTAAGTTATTACACTTTAAAAGTTAATTTCAGCAACAATGCACGGATCATTTGTTGGAGTTTATAAGGGGATTTAAATATTCGCCATAAATATTAAAATTTTAGTTATTTTTTTGTAATAAATGACGAATAATGGCCTAAGGATAACATTAATGTTATTATTGCCGAAAATTTTACTTTTCGACTACGGAAACAAAATACTAGTTTAGTTATTTATGTAACAAGTCCGCAAAATAGTGTTTTACCGGACGAATTGGACGAGGCGACGGAGGAGATGAGTCCGTTAAAATTATTTTGCGGAAGTGTTGCATACAAACTTTTTTGGTACCAGCTCTCTAAAACAACAAAATTGTAAATTTTTTTACATTTCCAATCCACCCTCATCATAAGTGCAGTCATAGGAACGACTGATTTATTGAAACAATAATAATTGTTTTCTCAAATAATAAATAAATTAGAGTCCGCAAAATGCAAAGTGTTGCTATGACGACTTTAAGTACTTGTCCTTTAAATGACGTTTTGCGGAGTCAAAGTAACCATTTTAGAGAGCGTGTACCAAAAAATAATTTTTTTAATTTTTAAATTTAAATATCTTTTGAGTAGTCAGAAGAGACATTTAACTATTAATGATTTTAGAGAGATAATTTAAAAGTCTTTTAGATGCGAAAATAAAAAATAATAAAGTTATTTTTTAAGTTGTTCAACTTGCAACAAACCTCTTCGTTTTCTTTATTTTCTAAAATGACATTTATGCCCTTGAAAATATGACCGGAAAATATTTGTTGGTTATTTAAGGCAGGAAGTAATTAAAATTTATATTTTTCGCTACGTTTCAATTTTTTATTAAATCTTCATCAGGCTGCAATATTAACATGTGTTGCTTAAACTTGACATGGCACACTCACTTTTATCTTCTTGATTTTATCTTTTTTACCTATTTGATTGCAGTGAGCTAAAAAAATCTTAAATTAGTCTAAAAACAAAGAAATTTTCAAGCAATATTTGCAAAGTATTGCTGAACCGGACTGTAAATCAATTATTTGGATGGATAGTGATACGATTTGAGTATTTTTGACTTACATTGGCAGGTCTTTAATTCAAAAATGCAATTATTTAGCAAAATTTCGTTAAAAAATAGCCAAAGAATCACCGAATCGGTTTGAAAATTGTGTTATTTTTGAAAAATCACAAAACGGGGAAAAAACTGCAACTGTTTTGCAAAATTTCAATACAAATAAAATAAAACAATAAATAAAACTCGTATCTATAATAACATGAGATCGAAAATATATACAACATAACTTCAAAAGTGCGTAAGTAAATAAATGGCTAAAATATGGCTAAATTTCTGCAGCACAGCTTGCTCTAATTGAGTTTATTTTCGATCTCATCTTGTATTAATTTTGAAAATCTGATATGCAAAAATTTATAATAATACAAAATATCTCGTGTTTTTCATCTTAATAATACTTTTGATATTTTAAAAACTTTGCAGATTTTTCCTGTGATCCTGAATCTTGAAGTTAAACGATTTTTTTAGTTTATTTTTTTGATTGTTAAAATTTGAACGGACACTTTTTGTTCTTAAAAAAAACTAATAAGAAACGCACTACAATTATTACTTGTTACATTATTTACTTTTTTAAACGTTAACAACAATAACATTTCGTAAAATCTATCTACATTACATTAACATTTTTAATTATTTACTTTTTTTCTTTTGTGCTCAACAAAATCCCTCACTTTATTTCAATTACCACTTATTTTATTGCCATTATTTAGTATGTAGAACAATACCTACCAGTCATAGGGTGTAAGTAAAATTCCCTGCAACATATTTCTCGCATTTTGAAGCCGGTGAACCTTCTCCTCTCGCCTTCAAATAATTCCAAACCTTTAAAAATAAACACGGATCGATTCACTGGATTTTTTTTCCGATCGAATAGTTTACATGCAAAGCCGATCAAAACTAAAACTTGGCACGTGTTTCAAACAAACAAAATAGACGAGGATTAATCGGTTCCAACTGTGCGATGGGAATGCAATTAGTGGAGACCTGGATTTTCGTGTTTGAATTGAAAAAAATAAAAAAATTGTCGATATTATTCCGTGTACAAACAGTAATTAAGTGAGGATCTGAAATAAATTTATTGAAGTGTTGCCAATCGACGAGTATCGATCCATATGTTTAGTTTTTTTCTAATTTTAGCCGAGGAAATTAATACGTTGAGGCCCTCTCTCAAAATTTAAAAAAATATTGTGCCAACATTTTTTTTCGAAATAATTAGGCCCGACACAAGATTGAGTCTTTCGTGTCTTGACTGTCACCACATATAACATGAAATGTACCCCTCATTAATCACCCCTTAAAGATTGATTTGCTCCCTTTTTTTGGGCTCACTTGGCTATTTTCGCCGAAATTGTGCGTCAGGCAGTTAAATATAAAACGGAACTTTTATAATTAGCTGCGGTTTTTATTTATATGTTTTGTTGAAATAATTGCGAGCGTGATGTATGTGATTGAAGAGCCTTGGCTACAACCTTGATTCAATGCCGCTTAATTTGCAGCGCATCTCGGAAAAAAATGCGAATTTTCCGGAAAATGCGAGTCGGAAAATCGTGGAAATTGTGTTTACTTATTGTTTGTTGCGAATATGTTTATTAATCAGTTGGACTTTGGTCGCATCTCGCGATTTTGTCAGAAAGAGAGGAAGTTTCTCTTTGAGGAAATTGAATTTCTATCGATTTTTTGGCACGTTGTTGCGATGCAAATAGCACGGCACGAAACTGCCGATTTCTCAAAATTTTCAGCTACATTTTACACTGTAGCTATTTTCAACTGGGCTAAAATAAGCTCGAATTTATCAAGCATCTTTAATATGGAGGCCTTCTCGATCGAACGATTATCGTAAGTCCGTTAACACCGGGTTTTATGGATCAGAGGGGAACGATTTAATGGGACAGGTGTGACAGATGGGGGCAAAATTTATTCCAATGGCCAACGGCCAGTGCAATTAAATGTTGGCGCTGCGAAACGCCTTCATTAATTTTATTTATAAATTTTAGAAATACGTTTTTACGAAATCTCAACTTGATTATTGTGGACAAATTCGCTCAATTTATAGCGTCCTATGTACTACATATTCATATTTAAATTTCAGAAACTAATCCGGCAATAGAATTAAATTTTAAGCGAAACAGGCAGGCAACACACTCCACTAGTGAGTGTATATAAAGTTGCATAACATTTTAAAACAAAATGATGCAAACATTCAGGGTTAATTTTAGAATTTGCCTAAATGCAACCAAAAATACAAACTCCAAGTGTCTGCCATTTTTTTCTCCTGTAGATATTTTTTTTGCTCCCGAAAATATTGTTTGTGCCATTTTTTTGCTCCCTTTGATATTTTTTGTGACATTTTTTGCTCCCTTTGATATTTTTTGTGCCATTTTTTGCTCTCTTAGGGGCTGATTTCAAGTTGACTTACGACCGGCGCAAATCGGTATTGATATAGCAACGACGCAAATCTAGCAATGTCATTCGTTGCTGCTATGCAACTGCGACCCGCGCAACTTTGCGACCAAACTTGAAATCAGGCCCAAAACATTTTTTTTATATTTCGCATACACAAAATGCAATTTTGTGCAACTGTTGTCATGGGATACAGTTAGACAAAATAAAATTTTGTCTCATTGAAATAGTAACTTCTTTGTTCATGATTGGTATTATTGGTAATGAATTTCTGTCAGTTCTGTCAAACCGCAAACTTCCCAATTTTCATATTCAATGTCGTACAACAGAAATGCTACAGAATTTGGTCGGATTGAACGTAAGTATTAGATAGTTAACTTGGTTATCTTGTGTTTGGCCCAAAAGAATATCCCTTTGGTTACTGAATGCGATCGCGTGACTGTCGTCATCGTCAAACTCACAGCGAAGCCGGGTCAACTGCACTTCGTCGGGAACAATTTACTCACAGCAGTGTTTGCGATGTCTCTCAGCTCGGAAGGAGTGCACAACATCCATCAGAATCCATATTTAATTGAACGAAGTAACGAGAAAACCATCAAATATGCAGTTACAATGCAATAAGATTTGAAATTTGTAATTTATTTGCAATAAACTGTCATTTCATCCCATACGTCATATTACCAACCCAAAATCTCAAAAGTTACTAGGTCATTATTTAAATGATTTAAACAAAGAATTTCAATAAATAAAAGCGAAATAGAAAAAATAGCATATTACACTCGTTGTACAAGACATCTTGTCGAACTTGTTCCTTTGGAACACGACGAGCGAAGCGACAATGGACTGTCTTGTACAACTCGTATAATAATATACTATTTTGCCATTTTTGTGCTTCCTTGGGTATTTTTTTGTGCCATTTTTTGCTCCCTTAGATATTTTTTGTGCCATTTTTTGCTCCCGAAAATATTTTTTTTTGACATTTTTTGCTCCCGAAAATATTTTTTGTGCCATTTTTTGCTTCCTTTGATATTTTTTGTGCCATTTTTTGCTCCCGAAAATATTTTTTGTGCCATTTTTTGCTCGCTTGGATATTTTTTGCTCTCTTAGATGTTTTTGCCATTTTTTGCTCCCTTAGAAATGTTTTGTGCCATTTTTTGCACCCTTGGATATTTTTTGTGCCATTTTTGCTCCCTTAGCACTTTGTGCCATTTTTTGTTCCCTTAGATGTTTTTTGTGCAATTTTTTGCTCCCTTGGATATTTTTTGTGCCATTTTTTGCTACAGAAAATATTTTTTATGCCATTTTTTGCTCCCGAAAATATTTTTTGTGCCATTTTTTTTTGCTCCCGAAAATATTTTTTGTGCAATTTTTTGCTCCCTTGGACATTTTTTGTGCCATTTTTTGCTCCCTTAGATATTTTTTGTGCTATTTTTTGCTCCCCCAACCAGTTTTTTGCTCCATTTTTTGTGAAGTCAATAATTTTTCCACAAAAAATCCAACAAAAAATTGGATAATTTTTTATTTTTAAAAATATCTGCTTGCAAACAAACTTCTAATGGATCAATTTCTCTGAAATGTTGTGCTAAAAAGTTTGATTCGGGAGGAGGTGGAGGTAGATGAGAATAAAACGAGTTTAATGAAAGTGATTTATTATTTCATGAATCATGTTTACTTAATCACATTACACAATTGTCCCTCTAAACAAAAAATCTTCTTAGAAGAGAAAGAGAACAGAAAAATAAACAGATAAGTATACACTTGAAAGTCGACTTCTTTTTTAATAATTCACTAATACAAAAACAGTTTCAATTTGTTATTATTCACTTTTTAATAATAAAATTTAATTATAATCACATTTTCTTGTTGTTATGAAGACTTTTTAATAACTTGGGCATCATACATGCAACAAACTTTCCTCTCGTGGAACGACAATAAAATAAATATAAGTAGATTGGTTGTTTCTGTTGTGGTGCGTTGAGGCTATACAAAGCGTTCGGAATTTTCCTAATTAGAGATGGAATGAAATAATCGTGAAAGCGAGGCACAATAATAAATATGTACAGAGCGCGAATAAAATACTAATGAGATTGATTGATTGCACCCGATAAGATTGCAATTAATAAAATAAATAAGTTTCGGCAAAGTTATATGCACATATGTGTTCCCAAGCACCCTATCATCACATATGCTTATGTTTCCACTATATTACACGGTGTTTGTCTACCATATACAATATTTGTTTGTAATATAATAATTATATAATTTAACATTTTGTTGCTATAGAGTCCGAGCCCGGACCTGCGGGGAGGGTCTTTAAAAGCCCCTCAACAACATCACAACACATCTTGAGATCTGGTGAGTGCAGGTCCGGCTTCGGAATGTGATGTGTGATGATTATTATATTTCAGTTGGAGCTATTTTGACGACGGCTGACTATAAGATGAACACTTTTTTAGCATAACGGAAACTAGTTGTTTCTTCTTGCACTTCAATATTCCAATCGATTCTCAATAAACAATATTTAAAAACAGAACAATGTTCTAGTGTCAAGTCGTGCGTTGTTGAAATATCTATGCGCTGCGTCCGCTCGGCCAAATATTCTTTTGATTGATTCAGCGTAATTATCATTTGGATCTACTATAGATTACTACAGATTAGGATGCAAAACAACGAATTAAAAAAAAACGGGCAATAATAGTTAAAGATAAATTATATCGTAGCTTTTACCAATTTGTACTTGAGCCCATATTTTTCAAAACGCTGCGAATACAAGAAAAATATTTACCGGTGGTCAAGGATCGGAAAATTAATTTAAAACTAAACCATTGAAGATAGAAATATGGTGTCGCGGAATTTTTGTAGGATATTTAATTCTCTACAAATTTACAAAAATATAACTCGGAACGCAAATTTATAATTGTTTTGCACTCGTCCTTCAAAAGAAACACAAAAAGATAACAAAACAAAGTGAAATTACATTTTTACATAATTGTACTTTTTATTAAATCTAAAATTTGGATTCTTTGTTTAACTTTAGTTTTTTTCTTTGTTTTGTTTGTGAAATTCAGTTAAAATTTAAAAAAATGCATTCAAGGAAAAATCTAATTACTGCTTCAGTTAAACTCTCACCAAAGATTTGAGAACCAATTAGCAAATTAATGTCTTACGAGATGCTGTGCTACTGTAGTTCTAATTACTCCTTTTGTTGTAATTATATTTAAGAAAGCTGATCCCAATTTGCTAGTTAGATGATATGAAGCATCTGATGGAGACGTTAAATAATTACCTTTTGAGAAAAATGAAGTTTTCGTTATGAGGGATTTGTTAAGTCTTAAAATTATTAACCAAATTAGCCTATGAGCGAAGTTAAATTAATGTATCTAATTACTAATTTAATCAAAGGTGATTACTGAGCACATAAGACAATTTTGAAAAATTCCACTTATGAACAAAAGTTATTTTGAATGTTTTAACTTTGTAGAATAGTGCCTTTGAACGGTTGAAGATAGAAAAGGAAATTAATTCTCTACAACTTTCTTCTTCTTGTATCATTAACCATATTTGCAGCGCTTTGAAAAATATGGGACGATGCACAAAATCGTCAAGATTTTAGTCAGTTTTTCTAAGCCTATTAAGAACATTCCTGTATTTTTTCCAAGTAGTTGGTTGAATTTTAATTTAAAACGCTCGAAGCGCCGTCATTTTACTTTGCCGTACTATAATTTTTCGGTACGTTTCGTCTCCCAATCTATAGTCATCCGCAATTTGTATGTACACAGTACATATAATAATACTTGGCTGATATTCCAACATGATCATCAGAGAGAGAGAGAGTTCGGTAAACACTCATGTGTGAAGAACCACATTTAAAAGCGTCTCTATCACTGTTGTTTGTAAAGCAGCGCAAACGTCCGTTCGTTGATCGAAAACCAAGTCGCGATTGAGTTGATAGTCCGTCCGGATCGGTCGTTCGTTTCGCTTCTTCTTCTTCTTTAAACTAGAAATTCAAAAAGTCACCTAGGGGCCGTAACGTGTGGTCAGACACTGGGCTTTGGCCTGGAGCCTTGTTGTTGTTGGTCGGTGGTGTTGGTGGAGGATGTCCGTCGAGGGCGCGTCGGCACAATCACCACCGGCAGCGTCGTGTGCACGGGAGGCGGCGTCGCCCCCGCCCCCTTCTTGCCCCCGGTGAAAATTTTAACAGTTCTATGTAAAAAATCAGTCTTTTGTCCGCTGCTTCCAGCTTCTGGCCGTTTGGTAGTGGTGGTGGAGCTCGACGACGAGGAGGACATCGAGTGGCAACGCACGACCAGGGGCGCGCCGCCCCCGCACGACCAGTCGCCGCCGCCACTGCTGCCCCCGCTGCTGCTGCCCAAGAGGCCGGCGGAGCTCGACCGGTACGGGGGCGGCGATTCCGACTCGAGCACGGTGCGGTTAGGCGGCGGTCGGATGCATTTCTGGTGGATTTCGGACTCCTGTGGAAAAAAAGGGGTTGAAAATGCGGACGATTTCAAAATTTACAGAGTATAAAATCTAACAATAATCTCATCTGTCTATATGACAAAAGGATTTGAATGCTTTGGTAAACAGAACCGCCCTAACTATGATTTAGATTCCACTACATTAGAGACAATCGATTTTATTAAAGATCTAGGTGTATTTTGAGACAGCAAGCTCACTTTCTTATATCATAAATATTAGTAGTAACTACGGATTTAGTAACAAAAAGTCGAAAATTGTTAGGATGTATTAAAAGATGGACCTCTGGCTTTCAAAATATCAGACCTATATTACTTTTGTACTATGCTTTGGTTCCATCAAATCTTGAATACAGCGTGTTAGGGAATGGTTTAGCAAAAATTGAAAGGTAGATAGAGAATGGCAAAACGAATCGATTAAGTAAAATTTTTGTAAATCGAAAATGCATAGTTTTCTCAAAAAATTGTTCTGAAATTAAAGTCCCAAATTTTGAGAACCGCTGAACTAGAATGATAAAATAAAAATTAGCGTAAATTTTAATATTATTGACAAAAAGTAAATTAACTTCTTGGCCCACTCCGTAATTCTTCTATTTCAATTTGTGTTTTGTTATCAAATTTTCTAAAAAAAAAAAAACAAAAAGAAATTTATGCCAGAACTGGGGTTCGAACCTCCCTCACAAATGGACATGCCATCTACAATTTTGAAAAATTCTCAAAACGTCCATGCGTCACTATGTCCACTTTTTTTAAAGAAAAAATTAACCGATAATAAACTACCATAAACCCACAGTGGCTCTCAACAAGTGGGTTAATAAAAAAATTTGAAGAAAGTATGCACTTTTTGGAAAAATGGTGTAAGGCTTTTTAACTCATCTGATCATGACAAATTCACATACGAAATATTGCTAAGCCATTCTCTAACACCCTGTATAACTGTATGGTATGGTATCCTAAAACAGTGCTCTGAAAAGTGTTTATTTTAGTAATTTTGAATCTATTACACTAGTTTATAGCAGATTTTTTTGCTGTTGTTAAGTAATTGTTGGACTCCGATTACAAAGCTGCAAACAAGCTTTTCCCCTTGTCCTTCACTGACATCACAGATTTGTTAGAAAAAAAAATCCAACTGGGAGTGCAGAAAATACAATTTTTAGGGACATTTTTCAAAATAACATACCTTTGGCAACTAGTGGTAATTATTTGAAATTGACAGACTAAAGTGTAAACTAATAAACTATTGCGTAACCATAGCAAGGCATAGTACTTTGGTCTGAGCTCTTAATAAATTAAGAACTGGACTTATATCAAAATTAAATAAATTATTGGTAGAAATTTATAGAAAATGCAACAAATAAACTGTACGTGATGTCAAAAAACAAAATGCATTTTGGTATTTAGGAAGTAAAACAGGAAGTAAAAGTTTCATCAATGTTACCGAACCCTTGTTGACCTGTGAATTATTTATTTAGATCAATGCTTTGATGTGTGTTTTTTTTAAATTGAACATAGGGCCTATGTTCAGAGTTAAAAAAACGTCCCTGTGGATAACTGAAGTTAGTATTTCTTAAAAAAAAAGAGGACAACTTTTAGTCATTTATTCACTGTTGCCTCGGATATGTTTGCTGTTGTTAAATGGAAATTCGAGTTGATGGCCAAATTTGGACTTCAGATTTGAAATCTACACTCCAAAAGTATATGGAATCAGGTGTTAAATTTGCGGTAACGGACAAAAAGTGAAATTTTGTAAACCAGTGTTATCAGATATGGAGTTTTACTCTGGGAACGAAGTTCTCGTATAAACAGAATATTTAATTAAAAAAAAAACATGTAAGACTTATTTTTTTAATTTAGTTAAAGTTGTGGAGACATTTTCAGAGAACAAAACATATTAACAGTTAGGGGACTATACATTTACGAATCACTCTTTTATTTTTACGTAATCACTATTATTAAGAACTTAAATAACACGATTGTCTCTGGAGAAAACGAAATATCTAATTCTCTGTTAAAAATAATAGCATCCTTTAAGCAATTACTCTTACTCATATTATTAACCTTTATTTACAAAAAGGTATGTTTCCCTCAAAATTAAAAATAGTCAACGTCATAGACAAAAAAAAACGTCACAAAAAAAGGTCCATCTGACGACATCTTTAACCACAGAGCTATTACTCTGTGTTCTGGTACCTCCTAAGTTTTTGAATCGGCAGTAAATAATCAAATAGTTAAACACTTTACTTCGAATAACTTCTTCTCTGCCTCTCAACATGGTTTTCGTAAAAATAAAAGCTTAGATACCGTTATGGATACGGTTTTGAATACTTATTAGCACCATTGTTTCTGTCGTAGATGAAGGGCTTTTTGTAGATTTTACAGAAGCCTTTGATACAGTTAACTATGAGATATTATTAATGAAACTTGAATCTTATGGTGAAAGAGGTGTTGCGCCGTAATATTTTTAGTAAGGCTTTTTTTGGAATCAAATAATTATGTTATGTAAATGTTATGTAAATAATAGTTATGTTATGTATTTTTTTAAAATCAACTGTCAGTGTCAAAAATTTTGAAATTATGTTGGAACCCTGCCACATTGCCATAGGAACGAAGCCTGGACCACTAATTTTAAATGGAGTTGCCAACGTTGAAACAATTTGACAATTGATTAAAAAAAAACGACTATAGGTATGCTTTACTGTACAGTGTTTTCACTTGGATAAAGACCAGCTGTAAAGTTGTTAGGTTGGTACCCCGAGCCTAGTTTTTTTAAGTGTTCCGGTTGGCAGTACTAATTCATTGTCAAAATTTGACACTTGGCACAAGCGCAGTAAGAAAAATTGTAATTTCACATTGAAATTTAAAAAATGAGCAGCCACAAGTCTACAAAGAAGTGTGCAAGACTAAATATTGATGTAACACAGGCAATTATAAAATGCCACGCAGAAATCAAGCAACTTTGTCAGCCGTTTCGGAGAAAACATTGGAAACGAAAGTAAAAAACTTTTTCTCGGTAATTTTCCACACATTTTCCCTTTTTTACCTACTACACCTACCCGTTACCTAACCCGTGACCTAACTCTTGTTAATTCCTTTTCACCCGCCTGTGCTCAAGACCCCAATTCGAAAAATTTTAACGCAATATAAATTTTTATTAAAACAAAGTGTTAGTCTTGATACCCTGTCTTTAGACCAGTTTCATAACTTCACAGATTTAATTTAAGTGAATAATTAACAGATTTTAAAAACTTTTAGAGCTTTTAACCTATATTTGTGGACTCTGTCAATTCTGACAAATTTCTCACTAGAAATTACCACAAACAATAGCGCTCGATTAAAGACCGAGTTACATAAGCCAAATATAAAGAATTTACACTAGAACGTGGTTTTTATGAAAGTAAACCGACTTTAAAAAATTCTGTAATATTTCCTTTATTTATTGTAAAATGCCCTTGGCGTCTAATAAATTATTATTATTATGCTTAGAGGGCGTCGCGCACCTGCTCCGGGTCCCGGATGTGCAGTCTGGAAGAGGTGAACGGGTGCTGTTCCTCGCCGTCTGGCATGGCTATGTTGGGCGGCAGGTTGATGGCAATGTCTGTGTGAACTGCATGCAGTCGCACTTGGCGGTCCCGCGTCGCCGCCAACTCTCTGGCCGCTCTTCCGCCTCGCAGACGGTCCATGCCGCCCACCCCCGCCGCGGCGCCGGCGCTCACAACCGACAGCATCTGCAACACAACACACACATAGTACGTATTTATTAATGTTTGGGGTTTTATCTAAATTGGGGAAGTATTCAATACTTCGTGACACGCATTTTTTGCTAATCAAAAAAGAAATAATGGCTAAGTAGTGCTAAACAATGATTGTCTGGTTCGCCTAGCCTATGCAGGGTGGTCCAGCCCAGCTCCCGTCTTCTGTAGCTCAGTTATTATTAAAGTATTTATACTCTAGGACACATTTCAGGAAAATATTTTTGATTATACAGTGTCTCAAAAAAGGTGTGACCTCATAATAATATTTTTTTGACGGCATGCTATTATTTTTTTTGTGCTCATTATGATACCTTCTTAGCATCTTACATGTTCCCAAAGTTTTTTTCAATTCGGTTCATGGATAAATGTTTTCAGTTTCAGTTTTAAAAATTTATACAGTGCTTTTTTGACGACATTATTACTACGTAAGTGTTAAACAAGGTTTCACAGACTTATTAAGTAAGTTTGATTGATTTGAATTACTACAGGGTGTTTCCGATTCATTTCCAAACTTTAAAGCCTTTTATTTTGCTAATTAATTAATTAATTAATTAATTAATTAATTAATTAATTATTATTAATCATTAAAGTCAAATAACTCCGAATATGTTAGGATTTGCAATAGGGATGTAACAACAAAAAAAATTGTTTTTTAATTCTGCATCGATTGTCATAAAAAGGAACGGTGGTGAAAGCATCTTCCATATGTATTCATGAAAATTGTCATTAAAATACTTAACAAAACAAGTTTTTTATCAAATAACTTCGAATGTATTAGGGTAGTTCGTTTTTTAATTCTGCATCGAATGATATAAAAATAAATAGGGGTTGCCATTTAAAATAAGCAAAATCAAGGGCTCTAAAGTTTTAAAAGTTTGAAAATAAATTGTAAACACCCTGTAGTAATTCAAATCAATAAAACTTAATTAATAAGTCTGTTAGACCTTGTTCAAACGTGCCTAGTAATAATGTCATCAAAAAGGCACTGCTTCTATTTTTTAATAATTCTTAAAACTAAAGGAGTAAAACCTATTTTTTTGGTTTTTATTTTTTAACAGTAATGCCTTAACCGATTTGAAAAAAAACCTTTAGGAACATGTAAGAAGATAAGAAGGTATCATAATGAGCACAAAAAAATAATGACATGCCATTAAAAAAATTTATTATTGACGTCATACTTTTTTGGGACACCTGTATAATCAAAAATATTTTCCTGGAATATGTATTAGAGTATAAATAACATCTACAAAAAACCAAAACTCCAACTTTTATAATAATTGAGCTCCAGAAGACGGGAGCTGGGCTGGACCACCCTGTAGAGGCATTCAACTTTCGAGATTTATCATTCATTAATTTCTTTTTTTTTTAGTGTTCACTGTTTACCCGTTTGAAGTGTGTGTAAATGTGATTAAATTATATTTTGCATGAGAAGATTGGAAGAAATACAACGTGTTTACGGTCTTGGACTCGGAACTTTACCGGGTATTAAAGGACTGTAGAAAAAGAGTAACTTTTTTCACTAAAAATATTCATAACTCGAAGACTAAAAGCCTTAGAGCAAAACGGTTTGCTCCAGTGAATTCTGCGACTCACTTTACGTATCATACCAGTAGCTTATTTTAAAAATTATTTTTAGGTGTTTTCTTTTCGTTTTTTTGTACTCATCTGTCAAATTTTACTTTTTTGTACACTTCTGTCACTTTCTTGGACTCATCTGTCACTTTCTTGAACCGATCTGTCAACGCTATTAAATTTGACTAATGCTTTTTGGTTTGTCTTGTTATCAAATTCTTTAATTCTGTTGTGATCATCGCCTAAAATACGTTGTGTGCACCTCGGCCTAGGGTGCTTTTTTGGCCTCACCTGAATTGCAGCCTCGGCCACAAACAACAGATTCGGCCAAAAAGATCACCTTTACGGCCTTGACACACAAATAACTATTAATTTGAAAAATGGTGGATGCGCCGGGTTATTTATTTAAAAACTTCATAACTCAAGAACTAAAAGTGGTAGAGCAAAACGGTTTATTCCATTGAATTATACGGCTCATTTTTCGTATTATACCAGCTTTTTACCAGACTTAAAATTTTAGTGATCACTTCCCTTTCCCTTTTTTAAACTTGTTCTAGCAAAGTTTTGTGGACTTTTCTATGCCTTTACAACCCTCTCGAGTTCTTAAAAGTGCAAAAAATTCAATTGCTTCGATTTTTTGATGTTTAATTTGTCCAATTTTGGTCGAGATTTTATTCGATATTTTTATTATTTATCATTTCAAATTTATTCAAATAACGCGACATCAACCTTTACGTATCATTGCTTTGATATGATTTTTTTCAGATTGAACATAGGGCTATGTTCAGCGTCAGAGTTAAAATTCGTTCACGATTGTTTTAAACACGCAGCAGGCCTAGATATATTTTTGTTATAGAGTGGCTTCAGGTCCTGTCAGGTGTTGTCTTTATGATGTTTTCTATTCAAAAATTCCAGTTTTTGCACAAGTTCTCTACAAACGCAAGATATAAAATTAAATTTAAAAACCGAAAAAAGTTCTTTGCAATGTCACTAAACGTGCACTAAACTTTTTAAATGTCTCCTTTATTTTCTAAAATATCAATTCAAAAATCACCCTGAATTTATTTAAGAAGTTTTTGTGTTTGAAAAAACGTGGTCATTTTTACACTTTTTTCTGACTTTTTTCAAAGACATTGTTTTGTATTGTGTACTACTTAGGCTTTTGCTACTATTACTCATCGTGAATTTTCTATAATGTTATATAAATTGTAACTACTAAAAACTTCTTAAAACCCATTAACCAAACAATTACGAACTTACGAAGTAAAAAAATACGACGAAAACTTAGAATCTCATCAATTGATATAAAAAAAAAAAATGCAACTCGTCTACTTACTATATCCCATTTCAGTTTATAGTAGAATTGCAACAAATGCAAATGCGTTGTTGCAAATTTAGCCCATATTAAGTATGCCACTAAATCTGTTCTTATCCGCACACGTTACGAATCAATGTAATCTTTAAATCTACTCGTGAGATTGAATTTATTTATTTAAATGACCTAAATTTGTTTAGCGTGCATTTTCCCATCTCTAACATTGATGTTAAAAAGATAGCGTAC
The DNA here is from genome assembly GCA_939628115.1 of Tribolium freemani. Taxonomy (NCBI): domain Eukaryota; kingdom Metazoa; phylum Arthropoda; class Insecta; order Coleoptera; family Tenebrionidae; genus Tribolium; species Tribolium freemani. The sequence goes on along the minus strand of OW626785.1, from coordinate 6,485,965 downwards.
TATTTACAACGATATTTGAAATGTTTTATTTCAGACCCTCGTTAGCCTTTTTGACCAATGTAGATCTGCCGATTCTGTAGAGTTTTGACTCAAGTTTCGTATTTTCTTTGCGTTTAGTCTCCGAAAATTTCTCCAAAGTTGCCGATTTTTGAATTCAAAAAATAATACTATTGTTCGCTTGTTATTTTCGCTCAGTGGTTACTGGTCGTGAGTCAGGCCCTCGAAATAATCTACATATCCGTCTTCTTTGTTTGCATTGTCACTGGTGGCATTTCCACAAAAAATGCACAACTCCGTCCGTCTGTGTACATTGCGCGTTTCGGTCCGTTAATCGCGCCAGAGCCAGTGGCACAAAATTGTGCATTTAATAAACGCAAAGACAAGCGAGTGGGTGCAGCGGTATGAAGGTTACCGTTTAAGATCGACGATTGTTATCTAACAACGACCCACGTGCCGATAAACAATGACAACATTCCTAGCCTTGCCCATTATAACGACTTCGTAAATCATAAAAGTGGCCACCACGAGCATACAACACAACCAAGAAAAAATTGTTGATCACAATAATTTCGTCTCCTGATTAATTTTTTGTGTGCGAACGCAGACACCCCAATTAGCCGACTCATAACCCTCATTTAAATTCCAATTATTTCTGATTGTGGATTAAAGCACTTTATCTAATTTAGCAGTTTCACAACAATAAAACCGAACCTCAATCAAGTCCAAACTCGCAAATGGAGTAAATTGTGGCTTAATTTAGGGTGAAATTTTGAATCAGATTTGACGCCGACTCATTCAAAGGATTGAATGGTCCGTTTTGTCTGGAAACTTATCGCTCTCTAATCTCGTTTCCGAGATTGAAGAAACGTAGACGTAAGCAACTTTGGCAACACTGGCGTATGTGCGGTTGCATACACTCATGATTATTTTTAATTACAACACGACAATAACTGACAACAAATTTTCTTTTTTTTATAAATTATATCCAAATTAATTTTATTTTACTTTATATAGTGGATAATAACAATAAAAACATTTATTCTTCAACACTGTCAAAATTTACGGTTTTTTCCTGTGCAAGGAAGTTTTGAAAACTGTTTGACATTTCTCAATACGAAACGTCAGATTATTTTTAACAGATTTAAAGCAATTTTAAGCCTTGTAGCCTAATTCGAAGAATAAAATGTTGTATTGACCTCGTTTTCGTGTAAATCGGTTCATTTATTTCTCCTCGTGGATGATAAACCTCTCGTTATCACTCGACGTTTAAAAATCCACTCGGCAATAAAGCGTCCGTTTTACACTCAAACTCGGTAAATAATATACTGTTTCTCTTATAGGTACTAATAATGTTATTAATAGTTTATTCCACATTTACGAGTAGATTATTCTACAAGTGGTACATTATTTGATTTAGTTATTTTTTTACTCTATCGGTGGAAAAATTTACCAAAAATTTCTCAATGTACCTGTAAGAGAAAGCGTTGTATTATACACGTAAAGAAAAGTTGGCATTATCTGCTCGAGATTCCTTTTCTTTACTTGTATAATACTATTTTTTGTAACACGTTAGGTTTTGTAGAAAATAAAATAACTAAATTTTATTACTTAATTTTATTACTTTCTGCAATGCTAATGAAATATGTATACTATATTGTAGCGATTATTTAAAAGTTTTTCGTTGTACTTGTCTTTAATATTGATTATTGTCAGAACATTCTGAAAGGTTTTGGTGCAACAAAAGTAACAATTAATAAATAATTTTTTGAATGATCCGTTTGAGCACACCAAACCATAGGTTTAGCAAACGGCATAGCAATGTTTGAATATGTCAGTTAATATGACTTTTCTTATTTATTCGTAGTAATAAAAGAAAATAAAAAGAGTAAAATTTAATAGTTTTCTAAAAATATTTAATATTTTATTTTTGATTTTGAGTTAATTTTTAGAATCTGCATAAAAAAGTACATAAGACACGTACTAGACATTAGAAAAAAAATCATGTTGATCAGTGTAATCAGTTAATTTGAAATGTGATTGTTAAACGTGCAGACTGCCTTGAACAGAAAGTTATGAATAAAATTAGCACATAATTCGTTTCAATTCAATAAAAAATTTAGATTGACAGATGTCAATTGAACAGAGCCGCCTATCGCTTTTTCCGCTTGGTGTTTACCTAAGGTAAATGACAATCGCGTGTGACCTTTCCACAAATAGAACGGCAACGTGTTAGCGACGTTTTTCTTATTAATCCCACTGGTGCCAACTTTTGCCTATGATTTATTGTCGTAGCTATTGTCGTAATATCGCGTGGGTGTATACCTAATTTTTTCAAAGTTTGACACATTGCGGTCGAATTTTTCTCTTAAGGCCTGTGTCCCTAACTCACTAGAGGTCGCTTTGGCGTCGCAATTACCGGTGAAATACCGGTCGGGTGCACAATGCGAAGGTCCTAATTAAGCATCGCATTGTAGAGTGGATGAGCGAAGTCGTCGTAATTGCTAATTGCCATCGTGACATGTAACGGAGGGTTTGTGTGTGTATGTGTGTGTGCACCCACACTCTGAGGAGGCTTCTTGAGGTCGACGACCGCACACCTGCCGGCTTGGCTTTCTCTCCTCTCTCCCAACCACCTGCACAAACACCACCGCTTATCGGACCCTTATGATGGATGGGCACCTGCCTTAAGAGCAACTGACTTCTTCAATATTAATGGGGTCGTTAGGCTGCGACGAGACGTCACACGAATTGCCAACGGACAGACATGGGGGCACGTACGCAACCACAATAAACGAGGATTCCCCGGGAGGACACGTGGGGTGAAAGCCGAGACGAATAACTCGAACGAAATTTAGAGAATTTTTAGGGGCTCAGACCTTCAAATTAACTTGGCAACACTGAATTAACAAGCCTGGTCTATATTTTATTATAAATTGCTTCATTTCTATTATTTTTTACTAGATTTTTTTTTACCACAATTTATCATATACCCTATTTCTTTTCATTGCAGAATTTTCAAATTCACAATCATACAGTGTACTCTTTCATGCCTTGACGGCAGCAAAATGTGGAAATTGTGCCCAGCAAGATCTATTATTCGTCTGAGAAACTTAAGAAATGATCAACTTGTGTTTGGTCCTTCCTAGATAGGCGGGCTTGTGACCTTATTCACAGGAACAAAAATTGGTATGGAGCGAAAAGAAACACCTTATTCGAAGTGCGGTGGTTTTGAATAGATACAAAATAAATATAAATAAATAAACAAACAATTATTGTTATCAGTGTCAACAAATTCCATTTAATTGTGTCAAAACTGACAATCTGTCATGTTCAACTGTCATTTGACTAAACCTAACAATAGTCAGTGTTGTCATGTTGGTATTACCTGTTTCAAAACTATAAAAACGCCAACGGCGCATTTTACCGAATTATTTTTTTAAATAAGATTGATAAAATTGTAAAATAGTTATTAATGATTAGATCTCTCATTGTAAGTATAAATCACATTAGCTATTATTTTTTTGAAGTGCATGAATAATTTATAACAGCTGATTTTGAGAGAAAATGCGACGTTGGCGTTTTTATAGTTTTGAAACAGCTAATATATCCCATTTCATTTTATAGTAGAATTTTTTGACAGCGCATTTGAATTTTTTGGAGTGAAATAAAGCACTAATTGAGAATTTCTGTATAAGAAAAGAACTATGTCTTAAGCTAAATCCCAGCGGCAAATTCTGAGCCAAGAAAACCCAGAAACTCCAAAAAATGCAAATGCGTTGTTGCAAAATTCTACAATGAACTGAAATGGGATATATGAGTCACTGGTATTCACCATCCACTAGTTATTAAATGGTTATTAAGTTGGCAACATGAAACCAGTAAATAAAACTCATAGAGGGTGAATTTTTTTTTCTGCCATCTCCTAAGATGCAACCAAAAATACCAAGTGCACTTACCTCTTGGATACTCTTCCTTTGATTTTTAAAAACAAAACTGTTAAGACAAACTTGCCAATACTTAGAACAACGCAATCGTGGATTAATTTTGAAATATTGTAACGATTTGGTCAACAGGAATCAGAATTATTCCTGTATTATTGGTTGCATCTAAAAATAATTCAGAAATAATCGACTATTGACTCACTCTGCATGTAGATGTTCAGTTGTATTTATCCCTGTCATTATTGTCTTTATTTCATGTCTTTTGGTATAAAATATTGCTTCTGCCGGCTAAGAATTGTTCTGACGTTATGTATTGACATAACCTCAAACCCGATTTTTACGATTATCGATACAGATGTTCCACAATTAAAGGTTTTATCACTACGTATCACACAGTAGGGAAAAGAAAAAGCAATTTAATTGGATTTAAAAAAGGCAAAAAAAAGTTTGGCATTTGGCAAAGCCCGTTTTATTACAAAGGAACAATTTTTGTAATGGGCTAATGTAGGACACGACAAAATAAAAAATCAGACGATTAAAACGTACGTTTTGAATCGCTTGGCAAGAATTTAATATTTCAACGGTTTATTTTCGAATTCTGTTTCCACATTCAAAAAGCCAAAATCAAGTGATGCATGATGTATCGGCAACCAACAATACACATCTTGACCCTCAAATCCAGAAATGAAAATTTTCCAGCTTGTACAAACGAATGACTTTCAATTTTACAGACTCAAGGTAACAATTCTATGATAAATACCTAATTAAAACTACACAGATAAATTGCATTCGCCTCATTATTTACATAAAAAAGTTAAACGCTTGGGTAAATTTGCATAACCGCGCAAGTAGTTTAGTAAAAACATCGCTCCATTTTCGGTGCACTTTCTCTGGAGGCGAGACTCCTTGTCCATTGGGCGCAGGTGTTACGCACCTTAATTATTAAGAAACAAGTTCGAAAAGGCTTTCCAACAGTTGTAAAATGATTATCTCTGTTCGAATGTAATAAACGTCGTCTAGACTGCTGGAAATGCCTCTGTCGTGAATCACAAGGTGACAATTGAGCGTCAAAAACTCGGCCTCACCACCCCGGCCTTAATTGCAGTGGGGAGGATGCAGACGCATGCACCTGCTCCAGGCAGGGGGCGACTGCTGCGCCAGACTGCAGCCAGACAGAGCCAAGGCCGTCTGGGCCCCCACTTCGTTCAATGTGACCCCCTCGGGGTGCAGGCGCAGCCAGCCAGACAAGGGCCCACTTTTTTTCAATCAAAACAAAACTAGAAAAATCCCCGATTAGAGAGATTCTATTCAAGTCTGTGTTTAATTGTCTTATCTCGGCTGTTTACGCAAAGTGTTGATATTGTGAGTCATCCGCTTTTCAAAATTATTCGCATACGTGACCCGGAATCAGCCAACTGTCAAATTTTTTCGTGTTTTCGCTACGGACTCGAGGTTAAAAAGTTTTGTTAAGTCTGGGCGGTGCAGATTTTCATCATGTTAGACGTGAAAAATAGACAAAGTAACCTTGTAATCGGGTAACCTTTGGTCGGGTGTTTTGGGGAATTATCAAACTTGACAACAATTCCAATTTAATTAATAGTTGATAAAAAATTGCAAGTGCACGTATTGTGCGAATTTATTATCAATGAGCTGTAATTTATGTGTTAGAAAAAAAAAACGTTCCTTCGTTAATTATAACAACTGTGTGATTTATTTCGCGTCTTATCACTCTAAGAAATTAAAACTGATAATAGTGGCATAAATTTTCTGATGAAACAATTTATGTATTTGTTTAAACCCAGATAAATTTTCTATAGTCATGTTGTGGCCACCACAAAACAACCATTAATTAACACACTATTGCCTACAAACAAACACAAAAACTCAATCAGTGTGTTTTTTGGCGTTTTCGCAAGTTTCGAAATCAATTTAAAAGTTTTCCTTTTCGCCGACAACTCTTCGCAACGTCCGAAAGTCGTGTAATTAGTCTCGTTGCACATTTTCACTTGACGTTTCTTCCTTTTAAGAAGGCAATTTCCGGCGGAACCACCTCTGCTTTGATTAGCGCTTCTCTCGAAGCAATCAGACTAAACATCTCCAGTCAATATAAATACAATACAACCCTCGTATCTTACAACAACAAATAAACGAAAATTCCTGAAATGGCTTCGGATCATAATTAACACAAGGCGAACTTTACATTGTTAATGGGTGTGACTAAAATTAAATTGGCAGCTCTGAATTACTGGTAATTATTCTATCTTTTTATTTATTAGAAATTTATCTGAAAAATATTCTTAATTCAACTTTTACATTAGCAGTTTATAATCAGTTCTGACGAAATATTATTCCTTTAATTTGTTTTTCGCAGGGCCATATAAGAATTATTTTGGCTTTCTCCGTCTTTTCCCCTGAATAAATACAGCATCACGCAATAGTTCTGTTTTTTTTCTGTTAGATGACGTTATCAATTTTTGAAAAATTGCCGTTCCGTGTTAATTATTAAAAAAGGGAAGAAATAATATTAAAACAAACTTTAACCATTAAATCAGGAAATGTCCGTTTGTTGTGGGTATAGTACAGTACACTCCCGATTATTCAAGACGGTTGGGACCAGGCCCATTTCGGATAATCGAAATTTCGGTTAAACCGGAGGTAAAAACAAGAGTTTTAAGAAACTGTTCTCAACGGAAAAAATGGTATGTAATAGGAAACTTAGGTACATGGGTGTATTCATATATTTACATACAGAGATGGACAACTTTTGTCCAACTCTGTATGCACATTTTGAATAAACGAATCTAAAATTGATTGTTCAGTTTTCCAATGGAAGTGTTTCTCTAGCTGTGTGTTTGCCAAAACATACAAATTTAAATAAACCAAAACTGTTTACAAACAGTGTGCTCAAATGCGCAAGCATAAAACCTCGTTTCGGATAATCGAGAGATTGTTTTCGGATAAACCGTAGTTTATCTGAAACCGGAGTAATCCGGAGTTCGGATAAAGCGGTTTCGGATAATCGGGAGTCTACTGTATTTTAGGATGTCTTGACAGATTTTTTCTAAACAAAGTGGAAAAATCAATTATTTTTATGAATTTTCACTAAGTAAATCAGGACTTTTGCAATTTGTCAAAATCAAAAGGCAAAATTAATTTAAAAATGGTCTATTTTTTGCTTATTTTAACGGATTTAAATCGTTCTTGATCGAAACACAATTTTTGAAAAAAATGGAATTACCGCAAGGTTTCAATAACTGATTTTTATAACATATGATTAACACCTGAGAATAGGATGAAAAATGCGTATTTTTTTTTAAATCTGTGTTTTTAACGAAAAAAAATTGCAAAATTAAATTTAGAAGACGTTAAATTCGCCTGTTTTAATAAATTAATTCAGAAATGCAGTATTGTGGGTTATTTCGAAGCATTTAAATTGAAAATTTCAGGCAAATAGACAGTAAAAATGGATTTTATCAAAATTCAATCCCTACTGTTAATTATTATGCGTAACTTGTTTCAATTTTCTAGACAATGTCACTTACTTGCAATAGATATTTCATAAATACATTTGTAGTATTTGTATCAGTTTCTTATTAGAATTCATTGTTCTAATAATTGGATAATCGAGATTCCACTGTTTTGCATTTTCGGTTAGAAAAGGTAGTTGTTTTTAGAGCTTAATCTTTTACCAAAAAAATTGCCGTAGTAGGGTGCCATTTGGAAAAAATATTTTTTTTGAATAACTCGAAAACCAAAAGGAATTTCGAAAAAAAAATATTCTTGTAAAATGATCACATTTTTAAAGTAGTTGATGATGTACTAATTAGTTTTTTCTTAAGGTAGGGACATAGTTTAGACACAAAACGCTTGGTTCCATACTTTTGCCTAACGCTGTATAGTATTTTGTTTAAAAATTTTTCGTCGTTTTTAATGTTTATCCTCTAAGTTGTTTGGGGCGATTTAGACGCTCTACGTTATTAAGTGTTGCCAATTCATCTTGGATTCGAAATTAGTTAATTGCAATAATTTCTCGGTTTGCGATTTGTCCGCTATTACAGGAAACCAGACGATGATTCGCCGCTTATCGCTTTATTTGGCATATTTTATCACATTTCGGGGAATTGTAAAAACGTGATTGCGATCCTTTAAATTCATGCTTTTCGAATTAATAAAATTGTCAGACAGACACAACATTCGATAAGATAATTAATTGGGAACGCGTGTCCGATAATAACACCCAAAGGATTTTGGATATTGGACGAATGAGGAGGCGCCACTGCGTCTGCCGGAAACCGGAAAACAACAACACAACAAAACGGACCGTAACGGTGAATTTTTTCGAGGGCGCATATTTTAATGAAGCATCGAATTCCCGACCTTGGGGACCCCCATAAAATTGGGCCAGTGAAAAGGGATCGATTCACACGAATCGATCTATTTCTGGCCGTCTTGGCATCCACGTTTTTATTATGTCTAGACGCGCAATGATTTCACCGTAAAAAACGAATCATTTCGTTATTACATACAATATTTAAAAAAAATACATCAAGCAAGCACTGCACACACAAAAAACAAATACCTTTCTGTTGATTGTCAGTTTTTGTCGCATGACAGTGAGACACTTCCGCACAGCCCGCTTGATGAAACTATCAGCGAACGAAGATTGAAACTTCGCGCCGTTGTTTTTTTCGAACAAAACCGTCATCGACGAACGTTCGGTCGAAACTGAAACCGCGCCGCGATCAAGTGTGCCGCGGCGAACGTCTAGACAGTTGACTATCGCCCCCCACCCCACTTCGGACGTCACAGCCGTCTGTGATAAGGCGGCCCTGAATGGTGCACGCCGCCGTCATCCCATATGGCCCACTTCGATGCATTGTGTCACCTTATCGCAGTGAAAGAAAGGCCGACCGACAGATGCGAAAGGGATTATCGAAGCGGCCGTGCTAATAATACAAACATGGCCGCGATAGGGGAGACTTTCGCTTATGGCCAATTAGACAGAAGCGGGGAGGTCAGGTGATCTCCTCGTCAACCTGATTCTCCGCGTTTGTTAGTAAACAGAACGATAACAAACTTTCTAATCAACCAGACGCAAAAATACACGCGGCTCAGTTGTCATTTTTACATGACAACAAACATAAATAAGTGTAAAAATACAACGAAAGAACTACAGTAGTGTCCGCTTATAACGAACTCTGAAAATATATCAAAAAAATTATTTTAGCAATTATTTTTATTTTACATGACGAAATAAATCAGTATTGTAAAAAAAAACATTAATCCTTTGCAAAATAGTAAGTACCTACCTACTGTATGAATTTGATAGTTATGCAAATATTTTAACGGGTGACAGTAGAGCTCATAAGAAGCATATTATCCGAATATGTAATAGTTCGTTATAAAAGTAAAATTGCATCACATATCCGGAAGTTTGTTAAAAGCGGGTTCGCTATAACCAGACTCTACTATATTTTTGCACATTTTAATTTAACCTAGAAAATGAAGTAGTTTTGTTTTGTTTTGCAAAATTACAAGACCCAAAATGACATTTTCATAACAAATGACAATTTGGTTTTTGCATCTCCGGGTCTAACAACATAATTTGAGGGAAATTACGAGTAAATAAAGGATAGAAAAAGTGGAAAGGAATTTCGATTTGGAGGCTGAGTTTTCCAGTCTGAATGTTGCTGATGTTTTTGCAGAGTGGGCAAGAGGTGGCGACCTACATTTGTCGAAAGCAGGGGTGGAATGTTTTTTTTTTAGGAGGAAATTGGATAATGGAAGGTAAAAAATTGGAAGTGGGTTAGAAAAATTGTTGCGGCAAAAAGTCGATAAAAAGGAAAAGCGTTTCAGACACGAAAAAATGTGGCTTCAAATGAAACGTTTTGCCCAACCCTTGACAAAAAATGTCGTATTTTTTCCATTTGTTAATTTTAACTAATTTTGTAAATATTGTATATACCATTTCAGTTCATAGTAGAATTGCAACAGCGCAATTGAATTTTTCAGAGTGAAAAATAAAGCACAAATTAGGAGTTTCTGTAAACGAGAAGAATTCTGTGTTCAACTAAATCCCAGCGCCATGTTTTGAGCTAAGAAAACCCATCAGAATCTCTCAATTTGTGCTCCATTTCACTCCAAAAAATTCAAATGCGCTGTTGCAAAATTCTATTATGAACTGAAATGGGATATATAAAGCAGCCCTTTGGATTACTGAATTATTTGCGAATTACACCACTTATTGTTATTAGTATTTGTGAATTACTAGATACTGAAATTATTGTGGAATTACTGGAATTCTTTTTTGGAATCAATGGATTTTTTTAGAGCTATCGGAATTAATTGGAATATAGGAATTAATTTGGAATTATTGGAAGGAAATTAATCTGGAATTACTATAAATTATTGGAATGTTTTGAAGTCTGAAATTTGGGTGATCTTTATTTGGAATGTTAATTATAGTTTTATACATTTTTCCGAATTATCGGCTCCACGATTAAACCATAAGTTAATTGTAAGTTGTCCGGTTTGCTTGGTCGTGATAGACTCGTCGTATTTAGTAAAAATTTGCTTTCAGAAATTTTTCTGAATAAAACAGGAAATCAAGAGTTTTTTTTTAAACAACTACTTTCGGTTCACTTTCATAAAAACCATTGTGGTACAAATAGCGTACTATTGTCATTAACTTTTATATGAGTTGTCATGGTAACTGGTTAGTAGTCATTTGCACCACAATGGTATTTATGAAAGTGAACCGAAAGTCGTTATTTTCAGAAAATAATGACTAATGAAAGAGAAAATGCATGTGAGCATGTTATGAGGATGAATTGTTTTGTTTTTGGTTTTGTTTTTTTTTTTATTAAATGGCATTTGCTATTAAATACTTAGGGCCTGTTTCGTACGTTTTAATTGCAATTAAAATTTAATTGGTGATTAATTTGGCAATGCATTTTAAATAGCAACTTAATTCGAATTAGTTTAATTCTGAATTAAATTAATTCTGAATTAAATTTTAATTTCACTTTCTGTAAACCCACTCATAATGATTGGTAGTGTTCTAAATTCTAAAACAATGATGTTTTTAAATGTTTTCGAGCAAAAAATTCTTATTAAAATTTTTACTACAACCAAAATTATGTTTATTTCAATTTTTAATTTTTATTCAATTATTATTTTGTGGCTAGCAATATTTTTTTTATAAATTTTTATCACAAAACAACATTTGAGCATCACTTGTTCTCAGATGACACAAGAAATAATAACTTTTTTAACATAACATTAATTAATTAATTTTAATTATAAGGAATCGTAGAAAAATTATGAAAAAATTCACAAACAGAGAAAAATACAACGTATTTAATAGAAAACGCTGAATTATGTGCGATTATATTATTAGTTATTGAAATATACTTATTAAAATATAATTATAGTAGATTCACCCTGTAGAAGTAATTTAGATAGTTAGGTATAATCTTTAGAACATAGTCATCGTTAAAAAAACTTTTTTTGTACTCATGTACTTATTTTACCAAGCAATAACATCTGTTTTGTGTCTTTAAATGTTGTTCAATTTTTTTGGCATCATTTTCCAATATTTTCTATATTAAATCCTACATTTTCACCCACTTTAGTAGAAAGAAAAGAGTAAAAGTGATTAACTTTATTTTGGCGTTGTCTACATATCGTGATCGAAAAAATCCATTTTCTGACAACAAGCCACGTTTGACGGCAGTTGTTTGGAAACAAACCGATTTATAAATGTTAAAGTTCTAATGCAAGAATGTCTGCATTAAAATATGTCAAGGTAAGTAAATGTGTACATCGGTATAGAAACGACAAAACATAGACAATGACGTACGCCCGACATGAATTTGAATAAAAGAAAAAAGTTGTTTGAAAAAACCTCTTAGCTAGGCATACGAGGTCGTTTTTGCTTTCCCAAATGGCACATAATTCCCCGTTTCGCGTGTCGCCTTTCAATATCCTCTCGTCTGCAGAAAAAATAAAATAAATCACTCTCGTCTTCATCCTTTTTTTCGTCGCGCATCGAACGTGATGATGATCATTGAATCTCCAGGAAAATTGCAAAACATCGTCCACGGAATAATCATACCTCGCAGCAATGATCCATTGATAACCTTAAATCGGCCAGCTGCCATATTATAAATTTGTCCGCGTCTATAAATAGAAAACGCTGTTAATTAGAAGCATTAGATAAAAATAATGAGTCGGCGGAATCGATGACGAATCAGATTTGGGAAAGCAAACACGAGCATGAGCCATTATTTCAATGGATGTCTAGACTCGTAGACAAGGTTGTGTAATATTTTACATTTCGGTGCACCCAACAGCTGTTTGCACGTTATTATATTTCGGTAATTTGGCGAATTTCGCGAACAATTACAACACAAGTCTCTCTCAAATCCGAAAAATTTACAAAGTCCGCGCAAAGTTCAAAGATTATCTCCCTTGTTTGATGTTCCGGTAAAAAATGATATTTTTCTCTCGCCACGATTAAATTCCTGCTACTATTATAATAATGATTGATAAATTTAATTATGTGGACACCACTATTGATGGCTTCGACTTATCATTGTCCTCGTTTCCCGTCGTCTAGACAATACAACAAGCACATAAAGCGAAAAATATGTTTTTGATTCACAAATTATTTTCTGCAATGTTGGGCCGAATTTTGCAATCTGTTTATCTAACAACACAACTGATTTTATCGAAGTGAAAGTGCTACTTATAAATAGCAACAGTCGGACGACCTTTTTGTCTTGAAAAATTACTGCATAAAACGGGGCTTGTTTTTATCAAGAGGTAATCAGATAGCGAAATTATTTTTGATGGAAAGTTTGATACGTAATCGCCGTTCTCGAAAACTGGGATTCTTCCTCCCGATAAAGCTATTGTCCATGTAACAATCGCGAAAAAATTCGAGGAATTGCTAAAACGCAAAGTTTTTGGAAAGCTACAAGTTTTTTACTCAAAAACTAATAATCAGCAATCACACAGAAATGAGCCTCGACTTTTAAATATCACTTACCTCATTTATTTCTGTTACATTTGAATAAATAATAATAAAAATTAAAAATAATAACATTCTAAATGTTTTGTGCAAAAAATACGTAGAAAAATTGTCCTAACGACAATAGAAAATTTGTCCTAACGACAATTTTTTACGTATTTTTTTGTATAAAACAACTTAAGATTCGGTTGTTTTACAATGGAATTTTTCTAAAAAATAATAACAAAAAATTATCCTTATCGATTTTTTTAAGGTGATGTGGCCAATTCGAGAATAAATAAAATCACGATAATTATTTTGATAAAAATCTGAAGTAATTTTGAGATTCTGATTTAGTTTTCAGTTAGTTGCAGTGTCAAGTAGTTGTGGATATTTCTCGTTTGGAAAAAACCTGGAATCACCCTGTAAATTTGTATTATCATGGTGATTTGTAAATTTTTTTGATAACCACCACTTATCTTGTCACATTTTTAACACTCACTCATCTATGATTTATTAAAAGCTAGTAAGCAGATTTAGTAATTTTTCGTTCAGAACTAAAGTTATACTAGTTCCGACATTTGACAATTTTCCTTTTTGTTTTTTGCAAAAACGTGCGAAATCGATTAGATATAAAAATTAAAATGATAACACAAGTCAGAAATATGACCCTTCTAAATCGGTTTTGAAATGTGAGTTCTCCACAAGATTGTATTTTCATGTAAGTTTAATGAAAGATGATTATAAAAAAAGCATACAATAGTTATTGGACGAAATTAAAAATATAAAATTATGATATATTAAAAATTAATTGATAAAACTTGGACCACCCTGTAGATTGTTAATCACATATCGATTTTCTGAATATTATGCTATAAATAAAAATATTTGCTCTTCGTCAACTTTAGACCTCGCGTCATACCAGATTATTTCAGGTTTTATCAATCAATGAGTTTTAAAAAATAGATTCTTTTTCTTTTTATAGCCGCGATACTCGAAATAATTGATAAAAATGAACAGTTCAAAAGTATTGGTAATTTTTTTTTCGAATTTCATCCAATGTGTGAACTCGTTAAATCGATTTCGAATCGAGTTGAGTACAAGGTCTCTCGCCCAATATCTATAATTTTTTTATCAATGGAACAACTCGAACCGATTCACCCCAATTTTACGATTCTTTTATCCAACTGAACCAAAAAACATCAAAGGCAATTTAGAAAATTTTCATTGGCAAGAGACTGAAATGATTGCTCGGGGGGAAAACACATCAACTGTCACGTCAGTCCAAAGGTTTGCCAACCGCAAATTAAAAACGTCACGTGATTGCAATGACGTGTGCGTTACAATTTCTTTTTCATTATTGTTTGTATTCAAGCCTTGAACATTGCATTCGCCAATTAATATGTTTTGCGCGCATTTCACTGATAAGGAATCGAAGGCGGTCTCTAATAATGCATTGGGTTGGTACACCTGCATGTCAACAAATAAATATATGATTCATTAAAAAAAAACAAGTCGTCCGTCCCGACAACAATAAACCAGACTTGTTTACTTAATTTAATTCAAAATTAAACAAAAATCCTGCCGGTAATTACCCGATAAGACTTACACGACTATGATTAATTGAATTATCCTAAATAAGATTAATTAAGTCATGACATTAAACGAAGCGAAAACGTCCGATTTTCGAAAACTTGGAAACTTTCGGTTGGCAGCACCGCCAACGCCATCTGTTTCGCTGATTAATCGCAGTGCTACCAACAGCAACTAGTTTTTCCCTAGGCCATTATCAATCTGATCTGGTGAACCCCCATTAAGCACCTACTTAGAAAAACACATTTTCTCGTGTCATTTGAATTGCTAAAGGTAGCTTATTACACTCGTCCTTGTCTCAATTATTCATCGATGGATTGGTTTGTAGGTCACCTACGCGAGGTAAAAAATGAATGAATAGAGGAAAGAAACGGCTTCGCAATGATTCAGTCACAGACGGGATTTGGCGAAGGTTTTGCACTGTGTGAGTGCTCCAGACTGAATAATGAAGGCAATGAGAAGATGGGTTTCGCAAACGGATTTGTTTTGTATGCGAAAGGCCGTAAAAGGGAAATGTTTAAGCACAAAGGAGATATAAAAAATAACGACTAACGAGACAACAAACAAGAGTTTTTCTTTGTTTTTCTGGTTCTCTTGATACAAATTATAATATTTTAAACTAATGATCAGCAAAAATAATAAGTGATTTGACAACGACAACTTGGGTTCGAACCCAGCTCCCAGAAACATTTTTCATTGAAAAATGATGACAAAACAATTATATTTTTCTAGAACTGCAGAAATGAAATGGGTTATATTACCAAGCGATTTTTTTAAATTTTGATCTAGTTATTCCTGACAGTTCCGTCAGCAGTGAAACGTATTGCGTAAATAACTTTTTAGCAATACCTGTTCTGTAAGTCATCATTCACTGACAAATATCTTTCATTGTAAGCGGCACTTTTTAGTCAGGTGCAAGTTTCCATGGTTACTGTGCAATAATATTTTACTTACAGCCCGTGGTTTATAAGTAAATATTACATACCAACGTATGCCATTCGTGTTCCATGAAAAATGATGTACAAGCAAACCTTGCAGCCTCTTCAATATCATCCATTTTTCTATTTTCACTTGAAATACCTTCAGACCAGTATTGAAGCATTGATTTTGCAACAAATGCTGATTTAAAGTGATGTTTTTTTTTGTTTTGTATCCCTAACACGAAACAAACGTCACACAAATTTTTAATTTGACAACAATCTGACGTTTATTGATTTTTCATAAAAATACATTCAAAAAATGTTTTACTTTTTCTTATTTGTGCAGGTATTGCTAAAAATAGCTTACTAACCTCAAACCGTAAGTTCTTCTTTTGGTCTCGAACGCTTAGGAAACCTCGGTACCCTCGGTTTCCCAATATTGCATTCTCGACCAAAAAAATTGCACTTACAGTTTGCGGTACGTAATATACTATAGCATCGCTTTATCTGTTAATATGTCCAAAATGTTCATCGAAGAACATAAAAAAATTATGTTGGAAAATTTCCGTAATGGACATCGGGTTAATGTAACTGCCTCTTCCAAAAATTTAAATAGCAGGAAGGGACCGAATGAATAATCCGAGGGAAAATAATTTTGAAACTGATTGTATTTGTCCATGCAATCAACCTTTTTTTCAATATTTTAAACGATTTCTTTTAGAGAACATTGCTTAGATTGCTTTGAGAGGAAATAAAAGTAGTTATAAAAAAATTAACGAATGTATTGCTCAAAATGTCCACTCTCAACTTCCATACAATGTACAATCGATTTTTAAAACTTTGTCTAACATTTTGCAACACATCTGGTACTATCAAACGGCTCTCTGATGATTGATTTTTTTGTTCTGTACTATGAACCATTTTACGAATTTAATGACAATAATTTACGGAATCAAGCAGAAACTGTGTAAAAAAAAATTGCGTAAAAATGATGATTTTACCACCTTTAGCCTCAATTTCTTGTTACTTCAAAACGTAAAAACAGTAATGCAGATAAGATAGTATTTCTTAGTCTATCCATACCAAAAAACATCTTCAAAATTTAAGCGAGAGTATTATTTCAGATTGACAATTTGGAAAACTTCAGTGAGACATAAACAGTTTGAAATTCTTAACAACAAATTGTTCAAAATTGAAAAAAAGTACATGGTTGCATAGGCAATGAAAGCAACTTCAAAATGACCCCACTTGCCATTTAAATTTTTTGAAGGGGTAGCTCTGGCCTCAAGAGGCATGAGGAAATAAAATTATAACTAAGTCAAAATTTGGCCCCCCTTTAAACTAAAATTGTCCTGTTGGGACACCCTGTATTTCATTATAAATACGATTTGAAGGAAACTTCTATGTATTTCGAAATCAATTTAAAGATGGGAAAAATACAAGTAGTACCTACAATAATTATTTTTGAGTTTTGTTATCATTTTAATTTTCATTATCTTATCAATTTCGTCTATTTATTGTTATATGCCATTCTTACAGTTTTAGAAAACGTTACTGGAAAATGGATTGCAGTGATTGCAATAACATTTCCGAATATCCAAATAGGCTTAAATATGATGTCGGAGTGTGAACATACAGGGTGACCCACGGTTGCGTAATCGGTCTATAACTTTTTTGCTATTTGAAATATTGCCATGCCGTTTTCCTTATCGGATAGATCGATTCAAAGTCCACAAACTAAAAATATTTTTATGATACACAAGGCGTTGTATACAGGGTGGTGAACCATGGTTATATTTTTTTAAATGAAACGCCCTATATATTTTTGCATAATTAGATTCTACGCAAAAAAATAATGTAACTTTATGTAAACTATTATAGGTCTATCTCTTTTCGTTTCGGAATTATTCAACTTTTTGTTATAAAATAGACCAATTTTTGAAAAATCACTGCGAAGTCGCCTATGAATATTTTCCGACAAATTTGCAACAAAAAAAAAGTTTTAGCAATAGTCGACTTTTACTTGAAACACACGATAATGTATAGGGTGTACCAAAACGCAAAAAGTTGAGTAACTCATTTTTTTCAAATGGAACACCATGTATTTCTTCACACGTATCGCTAGCATTTTTCATAAGCTTTCTAATGATGATATGATATTTCTTAAAGAATCAAAAAAAAATGTTTTTTTATTTATTTTATTATTAATTCTTGATGAAATTAATTTATGTATCAAGTAATAATTAGATTACTAATGTAATTAGTCACATTAGTACATATCAAAAAATAAATTACCATTTGACTTATTAGATTCTAGATTAACAAATTTTCTTGTATTAAAATACATTTTTTTGAAAAATCTTGAAAAGTATTTTAAATTTTCTATGCAAACCCTATACCATTAGAAAGTTTATCAAAAATGCTGAGAGAAACATCAGAAAAAATACATTGTGTTCCATTTGAAAAAAATGAGTTATTCAACTTTTAGCGATTTAACACACTCTGTATATTATCTGCGTGCTTTAACTAAAAGTCGACTATTTGCTAAAATAACAAGATATTCTAAGTTTTTCTGTTGCAAATTTATCGTAAAATATTTATAAGCGACTTCGCAGTGAATTTTCAAATGTTGGTCTTTTTTATAACGAAAAGTTGATTAATTCCGAAAGTTACATTATTTTTTTGCGTAGAATTCAATTATGTAAAAATATACAGCCATATTTTTTTACTCTGAACATACGCATTATTCCCTGTGTTCAATCTGAAAAAAAAATAGATCAAAACATTGCGAGTATTGCTATGCAACTAATTATTCTACGCGATGTCAAAAATCTCAACCTGTCAATTAAATGTTCCAAGATTATTCAACTAAAGAAAAATTAATTTTTATGAAATTTATTAATCATCAGGTTTTTAACAAATATTCGAAATCACTTCAAATTGGTTCAAATAACTCGACATCAAATAATTACCTTTACGTATCGTTGGTAACGTAAATTATATCAATGCTTTGATATGTTTTGTTTTTTCAGATTGAACATAGGGCTATGTTCAGAGTTAAAAAAATGTCCCTGTGTAGGGTTTTCCATATAAAAAAATATAACTTTGGTTCACCACTCTGTATACAATACCCTGTCTATAATAAAAATATTTTAGTTTGTGGACTTTAAATAGATCTATGGGATAATAAAAACAGCATGGCAATATTTCAATTAGCAAAAAAGTTATGGACCGATTACACACCCCTGGGTCACGCTGTACAAACAATACACGCAATTTTATTAAAAAAAGCGAATTTTGAACGAGAACTTTGAAAAGCACTTTAAAATCGGTTTGTTGAAAATAATTCGCGTGTAGCGCGTAATTAGCCAACTCCGCGATGATATCACCGTAGTCATAGTCTGCGACCTTGTCGCGGTTTGGAATTACGTGCACGTAATCCCATCGCGTTGCATTCGCCCACGCTAATTGCGTATGACATAATAATAATAACATCGGTCCCCTATCAGCGCTTTGCGGCAGTGATAATGACTTTCACTCTCTGGCGTCGCGACGCCCGCCCATAATTTCGGTCGGTCGGTCCTGTGGAGGAATAATGCAGACGCAGTCAAGGTGACTTTGGACGCACACGCACCCGTCTCTGTTGCGAAATCGATGGGACACATCCTGACCCAGTCTGGGGCAGAGAGACGATCGATTCTAGCCTAGACAAGGAGCGGAGGAGAGTCTTTGCGATTTCCGCAATTGGACCCCACGCAGATCCATTGTCTGAGCTGCTGGTGTGTTCAGCATCCATCAGCAATTAAAAAGTGGATAAGTGTCGGGTTTGTTGAGAGGTGTCGCCTTGAAGAAGACGTCGATTCAAGGCGAAGCGAATTCCGGTCGGATGGTGTGTCCTGGGCATTCGAGGAAGTTGCGATCGAAGAAGAGGTCAGGGGATGGAAGCTACGAACGGGAATGGAGAGGACCTTCCGAGAAGGGAAAGTGCCCGGAAGGGGAGAGGAATTATCCCGATTATTCGTGGGGGAATTTATACACTGAATTCCTTATAAATTTTCACAAAAACTCAATGTGTTCTATAAAAAAGAACTGATTCCAAAAAGGGAAAATTAGCGGAAAGAGTCAGAGAAGGAGTTATCCTTATTATTATCAATCAAGGACTTCACAACAAAAGTAGAGAAATTGTTTAAAAAGAGGAGGTAATTAAGGAGGTACAGGATATTAGATCTTTATTATTAATCGGAGACTTCAGTTTTTAACGGTTTTTAAGTAATTTTGTCTCAACTTGATATTGTTAAATCCTTAGAAAAATTAAAGATCTTAGATCCGAGAAGGGAAATTAGAAAGGGGTAGAAGGAGCATGAAAAGAACTATCTTGATTAGGTAGGTAATTGAGGAGTAAAGTAGTCGGAAAGGAATATAGAAGGAGCAGGGAGAAATATTTTACAGTTGTTCTGGATTTTTGACGTGTTTTTGTTATGAGAAAGTGCTAGAGATATCCTTCCAATTTTTTTTTTTCTAAATATGTATTTAAATGTTTTTCCCTTAATTGTTGAGAATTTGCATAAAATTAAAGATTTTCTATGGGAAATACTAATTCCAAGGAAAAGTAGTCAAGGAGGGACAGGATAACAATTATCCTAGCCATAAATCGGAGACTTTAAATTTTTTCAACGGTTTTTTATACTTTTTGCCAAAATTGAATTTCTAAAGCCTTCAAAATAATCGAAATCCCCAAATTATTGAGGATTATAAAAAAAGGAGACGACTATTCCAGGTTTCCGAGAATAGGAAGTGGCGAGAAAGGGTGGAAAAGAAATAAAAATTATTGTCTTTGTTGTTCCTTGAGAAACTTATCACACACTTGTATTGGAAGAGGAAAAACTGAAGAGACAAGAGCAAAATTATCTTGATTGTTCCTTAAGGAATTGATACACTAATTAATTAAAACTTCAGTCTGTTTATGAACGCATTTTTGCACTAATCGGAAGTTTTTTATAAAAAAAGGATGAAAATGATCTAAGGATCAAAATCAAAATTCTTACACCCCGAGAAGGGACAGAAAGAGCAAGAGAAGAATTATCCTGATTACGTAGTCCTTCAATTCAATTCAATTCAAAATTTTCGAATTCTCAGAACATTTTAAAAAAAATCAGAGTTTTCAAGAAGAAAGGTATAATAGTTGGGAAGGGAAAGAAAGGGGCAGGAGAAAAGTTATCCTTATCTAACAATTTACATTTTTTTCTTTGCTTCTAATTTATTTTTATTCCAAAACGGAATTGGAGATCCCTACAATTTTGTTTAATTAATATTTGAAGAATTTTTTATTTTGTTAAGACTAAATTCCTGCTAGATGAAATTTTTCCTATCAGTCAACACTATCGTAAAGATCCTTAAAAAGACGGCAGTTTTCACAAAATTAAAGATTTTCCATAAAATCTCACGATTACCAATATCAAGGAAAGGTAAACACTTCAACATTTTTCAAAGTTACTTCTGTTGCAGAACTGATATTTCAAAATGTTTAAAAAACTTCGATTCTATAATGCATTTCCACCGATAATTAAGGATTACTAAAAAAGAGCAAAGGTCACGACTATATCGATATTCTAAAAGAGAAGAAGAAAGAAGAGGGACAAAAGAAGAATTATCCTTATTGTTCCTTAAAAAAATTATACACCAATTAATTAAATTTATATATTCTTAAACGCATTTTTTGTATAATGAAATAAAAAATAAGGAGGCACAATGAACGGATTACCCTTAACAGATATTTTGCAGTTTTTTCGGTTTCTAATTTATCTTTGTTTCAAAACTAAATAGTTAATAATAGTAATTTTTGGTTTTGATTGGTTTACCAAAACTGGTAAAGACAGATCGTAAAGAAGAGAAGTCAAAAAGAGGAAGAAAAGAATTATTATGAATGAGGTAATCCTTGAAAAATGTATGCAGGGTTTTCACATTATTTTACGAGGCCTGCGCCAGTAAAATCCCACCAAGAGTACATATTCCTGTACGAAATCTATAACAAATTTTGAAAAATTGTCTTGTCTAGTATGTTCATCCCTTCAAAAATTGCAACGTTTTTGGGTAGCTAGTGATTAAGATAGATTGATTAGAATCATATTCATTCCGTTTCTTGACAGAACTCATGATAACTGTTTCTGAAAAATAGCAATTCATAACTATTAATGATTAATGTAAGAACTTGTTGATTTCTTAGACTCAATATTGATATATCAAAAAGGTTCTCATTCAAAAAGACTCTATATTGAGATATTCTTTAATGACGTTTCCTTTTTCTTTTTTCTTCCACTCAAGTGTGTCAAAGTCTTTGTATTAGACTTGTTTAATCTGAAGAAAAGAGAAATAATACCCTTGAAACGTCATTAAAGGATATCTCAATGTACTCTTTTGATAACTATTGTCATGAGCTTCCAAAAATGAAATAGTTAATAGTTATTTATTCAACGAGTTTGAGTGTAAATCGGGTTTTTATTTCACGAGTGGATTTTTAAACGTCGAGTGTGAACGAGACGTTTAACATCCATGAGGTGAAATAAATGAACCGATTTACACGAAAACGAGTTGGATACAACATTTATTCTTCGAATTAGACTCAACAAGGCTTAAAATTGCTTAAAATCTGCTAAATATAATTTCATGTTTCGAATTGACAGCTGTCAAAACTTCCTTACACAGGAGAAAAACCGTAAATTTTGACAGTATCGAAGAGTAAATGTTTTTTTTTGTATCCAGCGTTTTGCGACTTTTGTATATTTAGGTGCGTACATTAGGCGCAGACCTCGTAAAGTTGTGTGAAACACCTTGTACTATGTACATACACCAACTAGAAAATTTTCGAACTAACTTTCTACGCATTTTTGTAATAACCGAAAAGCCCTTTTATACAAAAAAGGGAAGAACAAGGAAGTCAAGAAAGGGAACAAGAGGCAAAACTAGAATATTTGATTTCCTTGAAGAATGATGCTCCAATTAATTACAGACAGAGAAGCTACAAATTTCTGGAAAAGAAAGTAGTCGGAAAGAAACAGATGAGACAAATTTTCCATTCATTTGACCAAATACTTGAATTATCATTTTTGGACTAGCCTAGATTGCTCGGAATCTTCCCTTTCAAATTCGCCAGACACCCTATTAAATACCCTTATCCCGCCTTTTTCCTATCTTTGATACCACCAAATTATTGTCAATCCACAAACCCTTTCTGTGAGTTTTTTGCCGTCGGTCTGACGGATTGCTGGTTGAAATTCATGTCGGGCTTGTTCGTGTGGGAGCGAGAGGGTGGCGCGTCGTTACGACAGACGCCGACATCAGACACCCCCGACAGACGGGACGTGGCCCCGTGGCCTCGAGCGCCCAGACAAAGGGGTTTCCGCACGCACTCGAAAGGGTTGGTTGGCGGGCTCCGAACGAACGGATGTTCGGGTGGGAAAATGCACGCGGAAACGGAAAAAATAAAAGGGGTGCGCATGGACTATAAAAGTCGGCTTTTTGCTAAATCCAATTTAGAAATTCAAAGCTTTGACAAATTGAGAGTGTCTGTCTGCAAAAGCGTGTTTGGCGAAGCAGTACCGCAGACCGTTATGAAAATTTCAGCACGCATACCTACTTCAGAAAACGATGGACTTTGTGGAGGCGGTGGCGTGAAAGAGGCCTAATGAGCCGAAAGAGGATCCCTAATTGAACGTAACACTGATAAAGTGGTCTTGAGATAACCCAGCGACTAGAACGAGCCGTCCTAAGTGCCCACAAATTGAAAATTTACAGGCAACACATAATACATGAGGGGTGGGGGAGGTCATCCCATCCCTTTTTTATGATATATACTGCTTCCAATAATAATTACGTGTCGTATTGATCAAAAAGCCTCTAATCTATATCCAGTCACCCTCGGGTGGTTCAGGAACGGTTTTAATTTAGTTTGACATGCCGTCAGCCCTAATGGGATTGAGTCAACACACGAACCGAAAACAAACATCACAATGCGTTTTTGGCATTAATTATGCGTTCGCTTCGGTTAACAAGTGGAATTCTTCAGGGGCAAAGTAAAGGTGCGAACGCTGTACACTGTCGTGAATAATTTATCAACATGATTCATGCATTTAATTTGGTCACAAACTTTCGGTTTCCCACAACGTTTTGTGCATACCACGGGCTTTGGCATGGACGTGTGCGTCGAGGTATCGCAATCTAGAGGTTATTTATCGCGAGGTCTTTTTGGAAATTGGCCAAAGCTCTGGCCACACGGAAAGCACCCCGCTTTAATTAAACCGCCTCTAATATAAAACACAAAACTACTACAATTTTTACAGTTTCATAATCATAACTATATAGGGTGTTTCAAGTTTTAGTGCCAGTCAAAAAATATATACGTCTAGTCGCGCAAAATAAAAAAATTATATGGCAAACGGCAGAGTTTCTAACACCCTTCAATTTGATACTTTAACGTTATCCCAAATTTTCAAGGTATGAGCGTAAAATGCAAAAAACTACATAAAAAGTTTTTTGTTTTCAAATTATTACAATCGTTTTCTCATAATAAAATTCCTCTTATTTTTCAAGTGAGAATTCCGAAAGTGAAATAGTAAAAAACCCAAGCCGTTTTGCGCAATTGAAATTTTAAAATGGTTAAGATGAGATAAATGTTTTATCTTAGTCACCTTTGAGAAAACAGAGCTCGTTTCTTGGTTTATTCACAAAAATTTGTACTGTCATTACTTGTCAGACAAAAAATAATGATTTGTCACTTAAAAAATGCTCTTTCCAATTTTCCTTTGAAGAAAAACACAAAATGGTGTTAATCTATGGTGAATGTGGCAGAAATGCGACCCACAAGCTGCACAACGGTATATGGAAATAGTTCCCAACCAAAAACATCCAAGTCGAAAATTATTTCGAAAACTTGGTGCCAATTTAAGTGTAAAGGAAATTTTGGCCCGAGAAAAGGTAAACGAAATTCTTCCTGTGACCTAGTATCTAAATGAAGCGTCTGTTGTAAATCTTGTGATGAATAATCTAAATTTAAGTCCAAATGAAATTCACAATGCTACAGGCAAGTATTGGCCGAACTAGTGTGCACAACATTCTAAAACGACACAAAGACCATCCGTATAACATTGAGCTATTTCGAGTTTTTCTTCAAATGAGCATTGAAAGGGCATTTTTTAAGTGCCAAATCAAAATTATCTGTCTGACAAGGAATGACAGTACAAATTTAAAACATTTATCTGATCTTATCCACATTAAACTTTCAATTGCGCAAAACGTCTTGAGTTTTTTAATATTTCAGTTTCGGAAATCTCACTTAAAAAATGGAGGAATTTTATTATGAGAAAACGATTGCAATAATTTAAAAACCAAAAAAATTAATGTTGTTTTTTGCATTTAACGCTCATACCATGAAAATTTGAGATAACGTTAAAGCATCAAATTGAAGCGTGTTAGAAACTCTATCGTTTGCCATATAATTTTTTTATTTTGGGCAACTAGAGGTACTTATTTTTTGACTGGCACTAAAACTTGAAATACCCTGTACATGGATTCAGCTCGGTTTGCGTGTGGGGCTGAGCTTCTTCCCTTTGCTATTGATTCTTTGATGACTAAAAATTCAGTTGTAAGTGTGTAAAACAACTAGTATTAGGGTCTATTAGAGGATAATATGTCGAAAAACTACATTACATTTACCATAGCCATAGCTGAAATAAATTCACAGTAAATTTTAATTACACCTGTCAAAGTTAAAATTGAAGATTAAATTAGTTGGTTTTGTGTTTTGTAACTAGAATAAAAGTGTTTGTGGTGAACTATTAGAGGCACTCATTCGCTATCGCTCGTTCGTGTTTTAAATAGTATCTGTTCAGTTACTGTTTTTATATGTTTTCTAAAAAATGATCGTTTCCTTAGTTCCGGGTCGCTGAACGCCAACAACGCATTATAACCTCTCGAATGATGATTTAGTGTTGTCGTTATCGGTTGCGTGTCTGCATTTAATCCCCGCGTGTGCACATAGACGGTAATTAGTATCCTATCGAATGGAAAGCGGTTTCGACGTTACGATTGATTGCACGACGCCAGTAATTGCTAATTAGGGCGACATGTGTGCTATAACGGGGGATAAAATTGATCGCATGCGAGATGAATTCGTCTGATTTATTGCGCGAAGACGGAAACTTTGCAGCTTTTTAGAGCTTGAGAAGCGCAAAGGCGGTGTGAGGATTTGATGGCCCATTCAAAACGGAGAAGCTAGTCAGATACTGTTACAGATACTAATATTTGTTGATTTTTTTTATCGGATTGATTGCTCCGAATTTTCGCTTTCAAAACCGAAGGACTACTAGAGTTAGTTTATCAATGAACATGCGGAACATGCCAGTCCATTATTGGATACAAAACATAAGTTTGTAAAGTAGACCCAAAGATATACCGTCTTTACGACTTAATCCGATATTTAATTTCAATAATTTTTATGACGGTTCAACCACAAAACACCATTTTCAGCCCCCAAATAAATAAACCTAAACAGATCCTCTCGATGCCGTTCCAGGTCCGTATTCAGAGCTTTTATGTTTCGGTTTCACTCTCAATTTTTTTATAATAACTATTAGGTAGAATTATGAATAAATGAATTTAATAAATTAAAACGGGAAATTTTAAAACCTTGGTATATTGTTTTTATTTACAAAGCGTAATTTTTTTAATAATGTAAATGTTTACCTCATTTCCACCATCCCAATCCCATCCCATAACAAACAGTACCTGCAGGCCAGGAAGATTTTAATTTGGTTAGGTAAATACCGTAATCGATAAGCTCCTTCAAGGTTTGTTTTGAATTTGCTTCATTTCTTGGACTACAGCAGGTAGTCAGATCATTAGGGATTTTCCTAATACCTTCTCAAATAATAGAATATTCAGAATACGGCCCTGACCAGCGTGAAGCGTGCTGACAATATTTTTGGTTTCGGTTTATTGAGGGGGTGCCAATAAACATATTAAGAAGCGAAAGTCGTAAAAGTTTGTAAAGACGGGGTCTACTTTATTGTAGTTAATTTCGGAAACACCCTGTACTCTTGAAAATGATTTTAGGTGATGCAGGGGATTTTTGTAAAAAAATATTTATTTTTCAGTTATTTAAGGGTCAATAATGGACTTTTTCGACTAGCTGGGACACCTTATACAGGGTGTCTCACTTAAGATTTTCGAGCCTGATATCTCAGTTATTTCTATTTGTCAAGGGGTTTTTATGAAATTAAAAATGTAGAATTGTAGTTGTTTTAAGAGGTAAAGACTGAAATCCAATTAATGCAACAACTCAAGTCTTAAAAACGTAATTTTTACATGCCTTTTTAAAATGTTAAATCATTTAAGATTTATATTAAAAAAATCGTAGTCAATAAAAATTGCTGTAAGAAAAAACTCGTTCTTGAAAGGAAATACGTCTGTTTAAAAAAAAAAGAAAAAAAACTGTTAAACGTAGATACCGAGGTAGATACAGATGTAAAAGCGTAGATCCCCATGAAACAGATGAGCACTACAACAATTTTGGTCACTCCTACTGGCCTAAACGTAAGTGTCACGCAAGTGATATATTTGACATTTATCCCTCACCCTTACAAAATTAAAAAACAATATTTTTGATTTACTTGTTGTACTGGATGCTTTAATTCTTTCATAAAGGACTAGAAGATTGAACAACATCTAAAAAATTCTAAACACTGAAACGTTCAGGAGTTTGGAAATATTCTCCTCGAAAGCTTAAAATGCAGCCCCAACTATTTCTTCGTTTCCAGTGACGTGTTTTGTACACACTCGATTTAGTTCACATACAGTCACGATCAAAAGAATGACACCCCTACCAACCGGGCCGCATAGCAAAAGTCCGACTAAAATCTCTTAGGCCATAAATTTCAACAAACATGTTGGTTTACAATATCCAGCTAGTTTGTTTATAAACTAGCCAAATGTACACATAAACCGTATCATATCGAAAAGATTTGTGGCTGCGGTTTTAGGGGTGTCATTCTTTTTGTTAATACAATTTTACTTTTCTAACAGAGCACACACTTTTGACAGTTTTTTCAGAGGTGCACAAAATGCTGTTTAGCAGTATTTCATCAATTGTTTCAAAAAGTGACTGCTCAAATAGTTTCAAAATTTGAATCAAGTTTTTAACAACAAAATCTAATCTTTTTCCTTGGATCAGACGAGCGATTTGGTTAATTTTTTGTGTGGCGACCTACTTTTCAGGGCTTAATAATCTAATAGTAATTGGGCTTAATCTTAATCTTAATCTTAAATAAAATCATATTTTTTAACCTCAGAAAAACCACCTCCTAAAATATGTGCATTCTAAATTTCATAACAATCCGTTGACAAGTAAATGAGATATTAAGCTAGTAAGTCTTAGGTGAGTCACCCCATGTAAGTAAAAGAAAAAGAAAAAATATTCCCTCAGGGAAAATGGCTCCGAGTTTATGAAAAATAATAAATATTGTGTAAGACGTAATTTTTGGCGGTGTTCTCTGTAAATTGTGTCCAAGAACGGGTCGCCAGGAGCCACGATAGTCGTACCTCACTTGACTTGAACGAGGTTTAGTTATGAATTGTTTGTTTTTTAAGACTCGGAATCAAAATCATTTCTATTGTCATTGATTTGTCCAATTTTGTCGTGGGGGTACTTACGGGTGCGGTGGTCGGTGTTCGCGCGGCGTCGTGCGGATGGGCCGCCGTGCCCCCGTCTGCAGCCCCCTCCCCAGCAACTGGGCGATAATGGCTCAGCACGCACGTGATGAGCCCCAGCGCCACCGTCAGCACAATTGCGGACAACACCAGCACCAAGATGCCCCAATCGCTCACTGCAACACAACACAAAATATTGTAGCTGCATTTTCGGCGATCGACCACTTGTTGCCGCTAATTTACGCTTTTTTTTGTGTTTGATTGAATTTCTTTGGGGGTAACACCTGCGCGCATTCAAGCCGAAATGCTTCCGGAAGGGGTGGGACGGATCGCACCTGCAGCCCCTAATTTAATTAAGGCTCTTAGGGAGACGAGTGTGAAAACAATTTCCGATTTAATTACACGACGCTATTTCCGAGGATTATTGGTTATTTGTAGGCGGGCAAAAACGGGACGAATATTCTCCATTGCCAAATTAACTCCATGGTTTGGGACTATAACTCGAAAACGAGTCGATATTTCGAAGTTCTTTTTTCACCACATTAAAGTAAATTTAGAAACAAAATATTAATTTTAATTTTTTTTACAGTAAAATCTCAGTTTGTTATAACTTCAAATGTTAACATCATATTCACAACCCCTTAAATTAATTCCCTTGAATACTTTTTTTTTTGTAAAAATTGATATCTTCCAAAGATGAGCAATTTTGTCTTTATTTCCTAATTTTTTTTAGCAAAATCAAAAAAATTCAAGGCACTTTTTATTAATAAGGGATCTTCACCGTGAAGAGTTGTGCCATATTTTTTTTTCGTACAAAAATATTAAATATGTAAGCAACAGTTTTACGACAAAAAAACCCGCAAATTGTGGACAATTTCTCGTGTGGAAGAATTTAATAAGGCACTCGTAACCCCCTTGAATAATGTTCGACAATCTTACAATTTGCACTGTTAAATGATTATTTAAAAAAACGACTGCATGCCTAATTTTATAAAAATTGGATAAGTATTTTTCAAAATAAATAATATAACCTGATTTTTTGGGGTTACTTTAATTTGGAGGCTAAAAATTCCACAAAAAACGTTTTTCTACAACCGTCTTAAAACTTGACATTTCTAATACCATTTATGAAAGGTAAAATTGACGTTTTTGTAACTAAGAAAAAAAGTTCGCGTTACTAAGACAATGAGTCTATTTTAATCCGGCGGATTAAAAATATTTTTTTACCAGGAAAAAAAAGTGACACCCCAACATTTTTTAAATCATTTGCTACTGTTGGAGAAAAAATAACATGTTTCATTAGGATTAAGAGTGGTTTTGTGCCTCGCAATTATTGCATAGCTCGGCTACGCTTCGCTTCGCCTTGCAATCTAAACTAATTCCTCGTCGAACAAAACGCCACTTTTAATTTTCATAAAACAATCTACTATTTTAGAAAAAAACATTAAAAATACAGCTGATTATTTTTAATGCTTAATCTATGGTTAAAATATTTGCACTTCCTTCCGAAATACACGTATTCTGTATAAAAAAAAACCCTCATAAGTTCAACTCTAGCGTGACTACAGATCGTCCGCCCACAACAAAGTAAATTAAATTAGTATTTATTGTGCTGTTAATATTAAAATGAATTTCGTTATTTTTCAGACATTTCCTAACAATAAAAAGTTCCAATCAATGTTAAAAGATGAAGGTTTACTTTCAAATTATTTGGTACCACTCCAATTGTAATAGAAAAAATTACTGTATATAAAATACAAATCTAATTAGTACTTGATATTTCTTTAATTTTTGTATGTTTCTGTGACTTTATGTTCCTTTTTTTCTTGTTTTTTTAATTTGTTATTTTATTTTGATATTTTTATATTTTTTTGTTCCTCTGTTCGACAAAATCTCGTAAGATAAGTGAGTTTCTGGCGCAAAAACGATCTAGTTTGCTCGAAATTGTGTGAAACACCAAGATTTGCTCGTTTTTCGGTAACTGGATTTTTTTAAATATAGAAAAAAGAAGCGCAGGCCTCAAAAGTTTATACTGAATCATTTTGTAATTTCTTTTAGATAAGAATTAGTTGAGAGTTGCAACGAATAGAATAGTTTTTAAAATTCAAAGATAAATGATTCAAAATCAACCTTGTTTTTTATGTCCAAGTGTTTATTGATTTCCGTTTTAATAATTTAAAATAAGAAGACTTGTTAGTCGCTTTATGAAAGTGACTATTTTAAGTTTTAATTCCATTTGTGAATAAAATAAATATTTTGAAACTTTTTAAATAAATGTTGAATTTTGTACAAATTTATTAAATTGATTTTGCAACATGTGGATACTTTTATCAGCTTGTTTGCCGTCTTGAATCACAAACATTCAAATTAATTAATTGTTTGGCAAAAATCTTGAATGAAAATTTACTACAAAGTCCACGATTTTTTAACACTTGTGCACGCGTTTGCAAATCGCAGTGATCAAAACACACCACCAAATCGTCCGATCTGTTTTCGTAAATATTTGTTTGTTCCAAGAGTTGTAGAATTTGTTTACTTTGTATAATTTTTTGTCGTTTTTCGCCATCAAAGTTGGTTTTATTAAGCTCATAAATTCGCGTAGTGTCTTGGACAGGTAAAAATTTCGTCCGAAAATCTCCACTCGCTAATTGCAAGTGCAAGCATATGCACAATGTATCTGCATTTGATAAAGTGTTAATTAAAAAAGGCTGGTGCAAAAAAATCGTCGTCTGAGACATATTTGCCCCCAAAATTTGCGGTCGGGTCTTGTTTACCGATTCCGTGCGAGTACTCGTCTGACATTGAACCGGTGTCGGTACGACCCAGCAATGAAATAAAACCGAAATTTTATTTTGTCTGGACCGGACAAGTTGCTGTTATATGCAAATATCGGCCGTTTCTTCGACAACATTTCGTGTGCAGCATGAGATTTGGGCCCTCTTCGTATACACTTACTTTTCTGACGCCTTACCGAATTATAAATAGCGACTTTTTACAGCGTGTTGACTTTTCAACACCTTGAGAAATACTTAGCTTAAGTAAACATGTCTGAGGTGTCACATACATTTTCATCTCGTTTGATCGACAACTTTAAACCTACACGGTCGTCCCGACGCATCATTGCATGCCGTTTCACTATTTTTAGAAGCGAAACAAGATAAGACTTATCACGATCGAGAAAACGCGGAATTTCCACGAATTTACGCGCAGGTTTTCAGAACTGCAACAGCCAGGAAATGCGGTCGCTTATCGCACTGATAAGGAACTTTGACCCACTTTTCCAAAATTGCAAAAAGACGCCAATATTTAAAAAACTAATAATAACAAACTCTTGTAAGTACAACAAGACAAGCTTAATCGCAAATAACTAAAATTTGATAAAATAATACGGGAACTTGTCTCTGTATTATAAACGAAATAACCTTCGAGGATACATGCAAAATTCACAGTTCATAAATAATGAAAAATGTCTTATTGTAATTTAAATAACGAGGAAATATCAAATAACGGCCTTCTCAATGAAGATGATTATTTCGCTTCAGAAAAACAACCTTAAATTTAACTCTATCGCCCGGTATTTCATTGTATGGTTAAAATCTATGGTAACTAACTAGATTTTAACTCTGAATGCATATTTCAGTACTTTAGCAGAAATTGGGTTAAATTTCTAGCTTTTTGGCAACAACGCGCGCTAGGATTTTAAGTGCGCATGCGTTGTTGACGCTGAAAAGTAGGAATCTGTATTTGATTTCTTGATGATATCTTTATTGTTCCTTAAAATGTAATAGACATCTACAGCACTCATGCTTCGTATAAAATAATTACCGAGCCATCAAAACACGGACAAGGACGAGTCGCAGAAAGTGGCAAAACGGCGTGAAAAACAAAGACACTGCGCATGAGCATGGCTAACCCTGAAAAAAGTTGGTAACCAGACACATTTCCTTCGGTAAAGATTTTAACCTTGGGTAAATCATAACCAAGCACTGAAATAAGCCAAATCAAGAAATAAACCAGAAGATTTTTGGTTTAACCGTCAACTGAAATACCGGGCGTAAGAGAACAGTTTAAAAACAGATCCAATTCAAATTAAAAGAGGCATTTGTCAGGGTGACTCACTCAGCCCTTTGGTTTTGTTTATAGCTATAATTCCACTTTCTGATGTTCTTAATTCTTCTGGTCATGATTTCTGTTTAAACCACAAGTTTAACACCACAAGAGAGATATGTGAATTGTGCAACGAAAAAAAAAAGTAAATTTATTAGTTAAATTAGGATAGTAGTATATCATTTAGAGTAGACAAATGCAAAACTAGCAATGAATAAAGGGAATTTCAAAATTTTAAATTTTGTGACTAAAAATCAAGATTTGTCTAGGATGTAATAAGGAATTAAATTTATTAAAAATCTCATGAAAACTATAAATAAATTGCTGTTCGAGTTTCAGTTTATTCGTTTGGAATCACATTTGTTTATTTCATGAAATTTCGCTCTGAAAAAGTCAAAAAATGATCGATTTTTTAACGATTTTACCTTGCCATTTTTTTGGTAAAAAAATGGCCCAAACAATCTTGTTATTTTAAAAAATCTTTGTTTTTTTCATTTTTAACAATAATATAAGATAAATATTTAAAAGACGCTGAGTTTCTTCACTACTTATCTCTCAAAACTACTTTCTTCAAACTGGTGGACAAAATATCTCGAAATCTACTCAACCGACAAATTTTTATCACATATTTACATTATCATTTAGGATGTAGCGTAGGATTTTGTTGATTAAATGCAGCGTTTAATTTCATCATTTTGAAAACCCGTTTTTTCTTGAATCTTAAAAAATTTCATCGGAAAAAACAGGCTTAAAAAGCAAGTCACAATGTTTCACTCAATTTCTTGGAGTTAGTATATAGTTTTTGAGCCAGAAACTACCTTATTTTAAAAATGAAACTTTAAGGTTTGTCAAAAAAAGATGAAAAAAAAAATGTAACAGAAACATACATAAATAAAAGGAATAAAGAAATATAAAAATAAAATGAAAAGCACAATTTTATAGCTCCCCACAATAATACGTGTTTATTTGGAGATTTATTTTAAGAAGTTTCGCTCTAGAAAAGTAAAAAATCGCCGAATTTCAAGCGATTGGTTTTACCATTTTTTTGACATTTTTCTAAAAGAAAAAAGGTACAATTAAAGAACACCACACAATCTTGAAACTTTAAAAATCTTTGGTTATTTCTAACTTATAAGAATAATATAAGATAAAGATGCCGACTTTTTTGAGTAACTCGTTTTTTCAAACTGGTGAAGAAAATATCTCAAAACTTTTTTATGGCATATTATTTATGTCTTAATTCAAAATGTAACAAAGGATTTTGTTGACTGGATGCAGCTTTCATTTTTTAATAATTTTTAAGGTCGAAAATTTTGGAAGAAAACGTTTTTTTTTTTCAAACAGCTGTCATTTTTCGAAAAAAATATGGAAAAAATGCCGATGCCACGTTTTAGTTATTATCTTTCCTTAAGCAAAGGAAAAATATTGTTCCAAGGATGTCGGCAAGGATTTTAAAAAAGGACCTAGTCCTGAAGGACTCAAATCTCTAATTTTTTTTCATTTGTTCATAAAACAAGTACAATTATTTTCAAAAAAAAAACCTCATAAATAAGTCGATTTTTATCAAAAATTTGGAACTTAATGTTCCATGTTATGTTTTTCTGTGCGATTATTATAATTAGTAGTAATTAGCAAAATTAGCAAAAATTAGGATAAACATTGTAATTAATTCGACACAGGCCATTAATAAACCGGAATTGGGTCGAATCACACTTTAATTTGTCATTTTAAGATATACTGAAGTGAATTGTTATGAACGCCCCCAACTGTTGAAACCTTTCATCGAATAAATCAAGTTAAAATTAATAAAAAAAAAACAATTTATATTAAAATCAAAGTTGCAATAGCAGCAGTAGCGCTTTTCCCAAGCTAATAATCTCCGTCTAGACGTTTCTATTCCCCGATTAAAACAATACAGTCGCCTCTCATCCATACGTGTGATAGAGAAAAGTGTGTCATAAAGGTAGCTTGCTCTAGGTCACACTGTCTGGTCGAGGCAGTTCTAGTGGCCAGACATATCGATTTGGCTTGGCTGCATCCCTCCTCGTGTGTTTGTTGATCTGAATAATGTTAATTCGGAGCGAGCGCGCCCCTAGCGGCAACGCATCGAACCAAACCATCGCGAACATCTAACCTTAAGTGTCGGTGGTTTCACAACAAAGCGACATTTGCATATTTTCATTTTGCAATAATGTTTTTGTAGAGCGATTTCAGACGACGACGGTGACATACATTTTCTGCAAGGTTGTTCAACTTGCGACAATAAACTCACTTTATGCCGTATTTGGACTATGAACGGGTGCTGGCCCGGATGGCAATAAATGACACGCAAGTTAAATTTCTCCTGGGGTTTCAATTTTTATTTTTATTTTTTGATAATGCGTTATGTGCCACCCTTTGGGGACCTTTCAAGGTTTGCGATTACGGGGTTTTAATGTGGGAACCCGAAGGATTTAATACTATACAGGGTATAAGCGAAATAAGTACATTAATTTTAACCAGTGGTAGAATTCACCAAGACAAACACTTTTTCTAAGTACCATTTTCCCTCAACAAATTGACGATCCTTTTATGAAATGCTTAAACAAAGAAAAGTAATAATAAATTTAATTTGATTTTCATGAACTTGCTTGGAAACGGTAATCTTGTCGACTAGGTAACTTTACTTCCAGTGGCGTCTAAGAAAATTGTGTAAGATTTTAAAATAATTTTAACTCAAAAACTAAGACGTTTTGAAAAAAAAAGCTATTAGGAAAAACTGTTGGTCTTAACGAGTTCTATTATCAGTTAAAATTAATGTACTTATTTCATTTACAGAAAAAAACTAAGACGTTTTGAAAAAAAGTTATTAGGAAAAATTGTTGGTCTTAACGAGTTTTAACATGTGTTCAATATTGGTTCTGGTCGTGGTTTGCTGTGGTTTTCTCTTTCTAGCATGAACGTAGGTTGCGTGATAAGTTCATATGGTTTGTTATCAACTGCCTTATTTTTGCATTTAGGAGTTTTTGATAAAAATCACATTGCAAATCATGATAATTGTATGCAGACGTTCAAGAATTTACTCTGCAAGCGTTATCTCAGTTGAACGTGTCATGTGTCATAGTTTCCGAGACATACGTTTTTTGTGACAATTGCCACACATAGGCGATCTGACCAGAACCAATATTGAACACTTGTTATTATCAGTTAAAATTAATGTACTTATTTCATTTACAGCCTGTATAATTACAAAAAAATTTTACTTTAATGGATTACTAATAGTAATGATTAAAAAAACAATTAAATTAAAATTGCTTATAAATAAATCAATTAATAAGAAAAAACAAGATTAACTACACCTTTTCATATTTGCTTTCAATAATAAACATTTTGGTGAGTTTTCCAAGGTTAGTGAAAATCGATGAAAATTGTTGGAAAAAATCAAACATCAAAAAATCGAAACAATAAAATTGATTTTTTGCACTTTTAACAACTCGGAAGGGTTGTAAATGCATAGAAAAGTCCATAAAACCTCATTACAGCAAATTTACAAAGAAATTTTATTTGATTTTCATGAAGTGAAAAAAAAATCAAAACTTTGAATTTTGTGAAAAACTGGTATAATTCGTAAAATGAGCCGTAAAATTCACTGGAATAAACCGTTTTGCTCTTTGACTTTTGTTTTTTGATAAATTTTTTAATGAATAACCCGACGCATCCACCATTTTTAATATTTTTTTTATATTTTTTCAATTACTGCAAAACTATTTAAAAAATTTAAACTATTTTCATGCTAACCTATGGAAAATCATCCAAGGAATTGACTGGCGTCGAGAAAATCGCACAATTTCCCAATAGTTTATTAGTTATGATTTTTTTTATTTTGCCTATTTTGGCTTTTATTTGCAATTTTCTCAAAAACTATTACTCAGAAAACAATGAACTTTTTTTGGAAAGATAGATAATTAAAAGAGTTTTCCAAATAAACCTCATAAGTTTATCTCTAATAGTTCAGTAGTCATTGCTCAATAAATGTTCCAGGTTCCGAAAATCTCGCAAAAATTGGAAAAATCAAACATCAAAAAATCGAATCGATTGACTGTTTTTGTACTTTGAAGAACTCGAGGAGGTTCTAAAGGCGTAAAAGAGTCCATAAAACTTTGCTTAAGCGACGAATTAAAAATTTATACAGCTTTGGGCGAAAGTCTGGAACCAAGCGTTTTGTGTCTAAACTATGTACTTTACGAAAAAACTAATTAGTACATCATCAACTACTTTACAAATGTGATGATTTTTCAAGAATAAATTTTTTCGATATAAAAAGAATATTCCTTTTATTTATCGAATTCTACAAAAAAATTTTTTTTTTCAAATGGCACCCTACTATGGCGATTTTTTTGGGAAAAGATTATGCCTTAGGAATTACATCTAAGTCAATAATATTGTTTTTGAACCAGTGTTTTTTTTTAAATAAATTATTAAAATTGCGGTCCGAATTCAATACGAAGGTTTTTCGAATTTGGCCGAAGTGGTTAATCCATAGATGTTTTTTATCCACTAATTTAATTCGTAAAATTTTTCGCAATTATAAACATCCATGGATACAACCACTTCGGCCAAGTTCGAAAAACCTTCGTAATGAGCTCGGAACGCAACTTTAATAATTCATTTAAGAAAAACCACTGGTTTAAAATTAATTTTATTAAAGTAGAAGTTGGTTTTAGAGTTTAATCTTTTACGAAAAAAATCGCCGCAGTAGGATGCCATTTGAAAAAAATTTTTTTTTTGACTAAAAAGAATTTCGAAAAAATTTATTCTTGAAAAATGGCCACATTTTTAAAGTAGTTGATGATGTACTAAATAGTTTTTTCGTAAGGTACATAGTTTAGGCACAAAACGCTTGGTTCCAGACTTTCGCCCAACGCTGTATATTTTTATTTTTGGCAAAACATTTCAAAATTTTAAATTTTGTCAAAAACTAATATAGTACGTAAAATGAAGCGTAAATCCACTGAAACAAACCATTTTGCTCTAGGACTTTTAGTTTTTGAGCTAGAAATTGTTTACTAAATAACCCTGCGCATCCACCATTTTTCAAAATGCAATAAGTTTTTAAATAAGTTCTCAAATAAGCTAGTATTGTATAAAAATTAGTGTAATACACAAAATCAACTATAGAATACACTGAAACAAACCGTTTTACTCTAGGACTTTTAGTTTTCGAGTTATGAATTTTTTGTTGAAGAATTAGTATCCTATGAAATGGCTACCCTAATTTTAGGCAAACAAATTCAGAACTTTAAATTTTGTAAAACCCTAGTTAACAAGACGTAAGATTAATTGTAGAATTCGCTGGAACAAACCGTTTTACTCTGCGACTTGTAGTTTTCGAGTTATGATTTTTTTAGTGAAGAACTAAAAATGCCTCTGTAATCGGCCAAAATTGAAACATTTTAAAACTGAAGCATTTGACATTATTTGCAGTTTTCATAAGGGTCGTTCGAGGACCTAAAGTTTCTGAAATTTAGGCCTAATATTTGTCACAAAAAATTGGACAAAAAAACAAAATGCTGAAAAAACGATAAAAATCCTGAGGAAACGTTGAAAATTGTCAATCTAGTAGCTGATGTAATTAAAAAAAAAGACAAAGGCGTCCACTTGAGATAACATAGAGTGTCACAAATCGAGGTAAAGTCGGTTTCGCACTTTGCTTCGCGACAATCGCGGTTAAAAGTAAACACCTGCAATGTTTATCATACGATCACACATCACAAAGTGCTTCCTTCCTGGCGGCTATGCGCCCCGCCCCTAAAATTCACGAAAACTTCCTGTAAACGAACGACATGCAACAATTTCCGTTACTTTCGCCCAATGCAAAATTGTTGTGCAATTGAATCTAATCCGGCCCTGTTGTCGTTACTGTAGACACAACACACTCGTTGCAGCCTTAATAACCCCCGCAGCATTATGATTAGTCAATAACCATAAAATACATATCGCGGGCTAAACAACTTCCTATTTATAATGTACCGTCTAGACGGCGGGTCGATATTTCGACGGAGGCCGCCGACAGATGACGCTGCGAGCGCCGTCTGCTTTCACACGTGACCGTACGATTGTTAATTGATTGGCACGTGCCGCCCCCGCCCCTAAAACAAATCCGAATCGCGAGACGACGACACGATCGATGCAACAAATACCCAAATAATAACAGACTGACGATTCGGAAAACTTGGCGTTGATTAAGTGCTAATTATAAATAGCTGAAAATGCACCGAAATAGAACACGGCTATATTTAAAACGGATTCTTCGATGAGATATTTTTTTGGGTGCGTGCTTTCGAAGATGACGCAGGTGAATGATAGCTTTTCGGCACTATGCTACTACCAATTCAATTAACGGTGTGAAACACGTGTTAAGAACACACTTTATCGCTTTTAAATTAAACATTTTTATGAGCGTATGCGGAAAAATCGAAACAAAAGCCGAGGTTCTAACACTCGACAAATGTTAAAATAGTTTTATGGCCAGTTTACTACCGCTTGAGGATTTTTAAGCGCTACAAACTCAAAAGGGCAAGGGGCGGACCACAACCAAATATAAAAAAAATCCGACAGAAATTAAATGCACAGTAGAAATAATAAACGCACAGTATTTTCAAGTAAAAACAGGTCGATTAGTATTGCTAGAAAAAGTTTAAAACTAACATTAGTTAAATTTTAGGTTTCACCCCCTTGTCGCTAGCCACCCTTATTTTAGATTTTTTAATAACATCTACTTTTTTAAATATTTTTAGAAGGATGTTGAAAATCTTTATCCAACTCCGAAAAAGTATTTGTTTTTGATTTAGGGGTGATTCATTTTTGAAATCTAAAATCTCAGTTATCTTCTAGCCTAGTCAGGTACCATTTTTTGTTTTTTTGCTTATATCTCTTAAACGATCATTTCTATCGGTTTTTACCTTCTTACCAAAACTAAATCTGATAAAATTCCCTACAAATGCATTTTTCTCGTAGGACTAACCGTAAGCGAGCTTCTGAAGTTTGGAGTCTACATAACACTGCATTATTAAACATAAGTATATCATATCATAAGTAACATGAGATCGAAAATAAACTCAATTAGAGCAAGTTGTGCCTGCAGAACTTTAGCCATATTTTAGACGTTTATTTACACTTTAGCCACATTTCAGCCGTTTATTTACGGCCGCACTTTTGAAGTTATGTTGTCTTATGTTGGTTTTACACAGCATATGATGTGACTAAAGTTCCACTTCACTTTCAAGGCTTGCTCTATTTGCAAAATTGCATATAGGACCTTTTTCGTAGGAAATTTTATCAGCTTTAATTTTGAAAAGAAGATAGAAACTGATAGGAGTGATCGTTTCCGAGATATAAGTAAAAAAAACAAAAAATCGCACCTTTAACCCCCCTCCCCCTCCTCGAGCTCACCCACCACCCTTGGGGACTTTTGATATATGTTTACCCAAGTACAGGGTGATTCTTAAATAGACCGACAAAATTTTATCACTGCTTTCCAAGGATAAGCAGAAACGATCTGCACCATATTTACGTTTTTATTTCGTAGGGGTGGAAACCCCTTAATCCGTGCCACTTACGACGCTCATGAGTTCAAATAAATTGTATTGGAAACAATGTGCTCGTTTTAATCATGAATACTGATAATAAACAGTGATCATTGTTGCATTGATCAAGTACATTGTCATCAGATGATTATTATACTTTCCACTAACTGTGCTAATACTTCTTACGAACACATCAGTGGCGTACGCTTTATCCCTAACATAACTTTAAAAATTTTTATTTCACAAACGGTTATAAAAGGAATTTTTGTACTATTTTTCCCAACATGTACTCACTTCAGACTACCATGGGTAGAATTTTGTCGGTCTATTTAAGAATCACGCTGTTATAAAGAAAGCGTATAAGAAAAATTCCAACTCTCTAGGAATTTTTTCTAATGATCGCCTTATTTTTTTGCCTAATTTGACTGGGCTATTCGTTGTTAAGCCAATTTGATTTAAATAATATTTACTGGGCACTTTATACTGAACTTTTAATAAAATACTGTGAGGGTTTTACTTATCATTGAAATTATTCCCTGTGCAAAAGATTATATTATAACGATCATTTCTAGTTTGATTACTGATCGCTTTATTACTTGTTTGAGGGCTACAAATCGTTGGGGCCCCTTTGCCCTTGACCCGGCCCTGTTCCGGGGAAGCGTCCATAAATAACGCGTGTCCACCTTCGGGCCAGAGCCGCTTGGCAGAGACAATTTGGCAATAACAAGTGACCATTATCCGCAAAAAATCAAAAACAATTCAGTTTTTTTTTCTTGAAACTATTCTCATGGACCATAATTTGCGTGTATTTTCCGCAAAGTTTGCTTGCGAATTTAGTTTTTTCCGATTGAGGGAAATTCAGTGGTAGACTGTGCGGCGCGCTTTTACCGATTGGGATTATTTTGGGACTGAGTTTTCGCGGAAAAACGTCTACTGCAGCCAAACCGCAAAAATTCATTACACGTGACTAAGGCAAACCTAGACACAGTTCGGGGAAAGATGCCGGATTTGGATCATGGGTGGTGGCCTTGTGAACACTTACCTGAAACAAAGAAAAATAGATTAGTTGAAAGAAAAATCAACGAATTCGAAAGGTTTTACATAAACACGATTATTTTGCTCTATAAATAAGCAAAGGGGCAAAAATACAATCAGGGATCACTGTAGAACACAAATAACACTAGTTTACAAAAAATGTTTTTCTTTTACCAAGAGATAATTTATACTGATTTTGTTTTCTTCTTACACACTGATAATTAAAATATATGTCGCATTTGTCTATCACGTCTAGTTTTATTAATATATTCACTAAAAGTCTTAAAAATTTGTTTCTGGTGTCTAGTTTGGCATTCGTTGTCTCTGTGATAAACTAATTGTTAACATTGAATTTGCTTTAAAATATCGTCAAGTGAATGTAGATTGTAGATCAAGCCTAAACAACTTTTTTTTGTTTGTGGTAAAATTATCCTAATAAAACCTGAAAAACTTAAGCGATCAAATGGTAAACGTTTTCATCAAGATTTAAAGTCTTATGAAAAGAGATATACAAAGGTTTTTGGGATAAAAATATGTTAGCCGATTACTGCTGATTGCAATAATAGAAACTGACCCTAATCAGTGCAAAAAAGAAACAATCTGTGTCCTTTTTAATTTTTCAAAAGTTTGTAATCAATCTTTTTTGTAGTGTCTTTGGCATTCGTTATTGACATGGTTGACAAATTGTTAAATATTTTATTTGCTTTAAAATATCATCAGGTGAATGTAAATTAAGACCAAACAACTTTTTCTATGTTTGTGTTTAAATTATCCTAACAAAACCTGGGAAGCTTAAGCGATAAACATGGTGAATGTTTCTATCAAGATTTAAAATCTTTTGAAGAGAGTTATAAAGGTTTTTGGGATAAAAATATGGTTATTTGTTTACTACTAGTCTACACTAAGACAAACTGACCCTGATATTACAAAAAAAAAGTATGTGACATTTTTGATGTTGTAAAAATCAAATACTGATACTTTATAATGAATATTTAATAGTTATTTATTTAACGAGTTTGAGTGTAAATCGGGTTTTTATTTCACGAATGGATTTTTTAATATCCACGAGGTGAAATAAATGAACCGATTTACACGAAAACGAGTTGGATACAACATTTTATTCTTCGAATTAGACTCAACAAGGCTTAAAATTGCTTTAAATCTGCTAAAAATAATCTGACAGTTCGTATTGACAGTCGTCATTGGTTTCATCTATTGGTAAAAAACGTTGTATACTAGTGTAACTGGCAAATGGCGTTTTTCAAATTGTTGCCATTTCGAGACAAAATTCGCTCAACTCAAGAACAATATAGTAGTGTTTCACGAGAGGTGGTTGCTTCAACCTTTATATCATATCATTTCCCTTTTTGGCCAAATAATTTAGTCAGTTATGAAAAAGACCGATTTTGTTTAACGAGCATAAAGTTTGCCAAAACGAGTGAGCGCAGCAGTTCATTTAAATTCATTTCGATTTTTCCTAGGGCTAAAAAACAGGACGCCAGCCTTAAAAACTGAAAGAGCAGCAGTCTTTTGCTTAATTCCCCAATAACTCTTTCGTGGCGCGACATTCCCCACAAACAATCGGATTAAGTAAGAATTCCTGAGCGTGTCAGTAACGACACGATGACGTACGAGCGACATCGCGACGGAATGCAATCCGGAACCCAGCAAGATGCAATATGCGTATGGTAATGGCCCATTGTCTAGTCTCGCTCGATTATTTCAGACCTTCTTTGCCTTAATTTACGACAGATGCTTCCCGCGGCTGTGTGACGCAACTCAACATTTCGCAGCAATTTTTTCAAATTCTCGCAAGGGATAATTATATAGGGTGGGGCAAAAGTAATGTCACAATGTAAACTGGCTGCCATTTTGTCAAAAATAAAAATAAATGGGTTCTGTTTTCTCAAAAAGACTATAAAAAGGTGTAAAATCGATAACGTTAAGTTGAAAAAAATGGTATCGGTCATACGACCACCTCCTGAGTTCGAGCTCGTTTTACGGCACTTTGAACTGTTTCTCGCTAAATATCTGACTGCACATTGGTGATGTCTTTTTCAATGTTGCCTTT
Organism: Tribolium freemani; assembly: GCA_939628115.1. Taxonomy (NCBI): domain Eukaryota; kingdom Metazoa; phylum Arthropoda; class Insecta; order Coleoptera; family Tenebrionidae; genus Tribolium; species Tribolium freemani. The sequence continues at coordinate 6,443,021 of OW626785.1, read as the reverse complement.
CTTTCAATACTTGCAAGGTTGTGGTTTGTTGTGGTAAACGCGAGATTTCAAAAAGTCCAAAGGAAAAAGTTTTGCGCCAAAACGGGTGATCATACGATCGGAAATTGATCAGACAAGAGGTATAACAATAGTTCCGCGTTCTTCAGGTGTGTGTATTGCTTATTGACAACAAATTCTCTATCTTTTAACAACATAAGTATAAAAAACAATGAGATTTGACGCCATTTGTAAAAATTATGATACAATCAAACTATGACATTACTTTTGCCCCACCGTGTACATCAGTTTCTAGTTCACTGCTTCGATCTTAACTTGAAACTTTTTTGAACTCATAATTCATAAATCATAAACCCTAGAGAAAAATCGTGATTGCTAGTAAACCCTGTTCCGCTTAATTTAATTCATTTCTGAATTAGATACTCATTTATTTTACAAGATTTTTCAGAAATAAACCAAAAAACCCAAATTTTCTTATTGTTAAAAGTGTATAATCCTTGCCTTCCTTTTGTCCTGTATCTCATACCCTTATCATTATCAATAGACTTAGGAATTTCAAACATCTTATCACTCCCATCCCCAATATACAGTGTTCTGTTTTTATTGTTACAAATTTAAATTTGTGATAGAATATTCAATTTTAAGACAAAAGTTTCCTATACACATGTATGGTCCGTTTGTTTTAATAAACAATTGTCAGTGTCAAAATCAAGTATAAAAGTAGTTCATATCGCACATTTCTTCAATTAAAGCCATATAACAAAAATTCTTACTGATTTTGACACTGACAATTGTTTATTAAAAAAAACGGATAATATCGACAAACATTTCGTAAAGGAGTGAAAGGGGTGCTTCTTTCAGTGAGTTTTCCTCAATATTTCAGAAACCATTCAAGATAAAATTACAAAATTTGGTACAGTTGATAACCTTTACACGCCTAATCGAATTCGAGTATCAAATATAATTTTTTTTATCAGGGGCGTCCCTAACTGAGGGGGTATAGGGTAAAAAATACTCTAATTTGACTTTAGCTTTTTGACACTTTCAACAACAAAATCTTAAATTCCATAGTTTTTTACACAAAAATGTTTTGTGTTGTTTCGATAAAACTCAACGTTCATGAGTAAAATCGATTTAAAATTTATGTTACAGACTATAAACAGCATGAAAATCGAATTATTTTTCAGTAGGTACATGTTGATAGGAAATTATTAACTTAAAATTAAATGTTCTATCACCTGTTTAAATTTCTAACAATAAAAACGGAACACCTGTATAAGCAATACTACTCTCATTTCAGATTATTATTGTTATTATTATATTATTATCATTGTTATTGTATATTATTATATTATATCATTGTTATTGTCATTGTCATAGCCAAAAACCAGCGACTCAATACCATTCTCCCATCCACAACACTTTTCAAGTTTTCTAGTGGAAAAATTACGAAGTTAGATCGAAAGTGGCTTTAGCTTATTTTGTTCGATTTAGCTCGTTTTTGAACTAGAAATTCACATTTTGGTCAAAAGTATTGTTAAAGTCAGTTTTTTTTTGAGAGTTTTCGCTAGAAAATACCAAAAAAACATCAACCTAAGTCTACCACTGCATAATTTTCTTTTTTTTTTCGAGTGTTAGCACAATTTTCTATTAGGAACTTAATTAATCGTAAAATTTTGTCGTAAATAAGTCAAAAATTACAATATTTTTGGCTTTTATGAGGCTTTCAGCACATTTTTGTAGTCAAAACAAAACTTTTTCTATTAATTTCGCTAACACTGGCTGGAAAATCATGAAATTTGATCCAAATTGATGTTATTTTCTCTCGATGTAGTTCGTTTGAACTATAATTAGCAAGATCATTCCAAAGCTTTATTTGATGAAAAACGTTTTTTTTTTCAAGTAAACACGTATTTGAAGTTATATTCTCAGTTTCTTGTGAGAAATCATTAAGGTAGTGGTATAAAACATTCTTTTTCCTTTTTCAAATGTTAGGGTTTACACACAGTAAAGGAATTTTCTCCCAAAATTTTATAAAAAAAACAAACAGCAAATTACACCGGAAATTCTGCAAATTCCGCGTTTTTCGAATTTTAAACATGTTTTTGAAATAAACTATATAAGTTTTTGCTAAAAAGTGAGTGAAAATTGGATTATTTCAACCAGCCTTAGACCAAAGATTAATTTATTGTACAAGAACTTTCTGCAACAATAAAAAAGGGTCAGAAGTAATGTTATTTCTACATTTAAGCACGTTTTAGAGCTAAAATCTCAATTTTTTTCAGATATTTCGCTAGAAGAGACTGAAGAATCACCAATTTAAATCCAAAATCAGTTATTTTTGCTTGTTTGACCCAGCAACGCAAATATTTCGCAACAGATTGAAAAATCACTCAATTATACTAAAAATGGGACTTATTTCAGCCTTCTTTAAGTCTTGTTGTGGTAAAAACCAAGTTTTCATCGAAAAAAAAAACCTAAAATTGGGTGAAGAATCACTTAATTACATCGACATCGAATTAGCTCGTTTTAAGCGAAGTTTCGGCAAAGTAAGTCGACAATTATTTGGTAAAATACAAAGTATAATTACAAGAGTCGCTAAAACAAACCCAAAAATCACACACAAATTTCACATTTTTTCAAATTATCGCAAGGAATAATAAAGTACATCAGATTCATGACTTGAAATTCAAACCAAAAAAAGATTTCTTCTTGTAACTCAAAAATTTCGATTCTTGGTCTTGATTTTTTGGTGAAACACTAATCTTGTTGAGAGTCAAAAATAGGAATAAATCTAGCACGTTGTTAGCTGTCTGGTGCTAATCTCGCCTCGTCTGTCTGAAAAATCGTCGCACCCTTTAGAATAAATGTGAAAGAAAAGCAGCATTTCCCCCATGCCATGACATAATCCCACCACCTGCACAATGTAGATTGTTGCGAGGAGTAATCTTAGTGATGCGTGCTTCGGATTTGTCTGTTTAATATCCAGACTGTGTAATCCACGGACGAAATTAGCCTGTTTACCGCTGTCATGCACACATTCTTATGTGAACACCCGCCGTTCGTCTTGTTAAAACTCCTCTGAACATTGCTGAAAAATGCTCCCGTCTGTCACGGCCAGGCTATATATAATTTTTTCGTGTCGAAGACGCCGTTTTGTTGTAATAAATCTAATCCAACGCTCGTTAACGTAGCTGAAATAATTACAGGGAGATTCTCCCTTTAATTATGATTCACTCGGGCAAAAATGAATGGGTGCCCTCCCACACCCATCACCCAGACGGTATTAGACATAACATAAACAGTGTTGGGTGCAATGTTTACTCGAAAGTTTCCATGTTTTGATTCAGTTTATGAGCGGGAATTTTTAGATTCCCGACTGACTGTAGATAGAGGGATGGATGTTCCCACTTTTGATCAATAACTACGCAGCATTGCGTGCGCTTCTATTCTCCCCCAATTCGGTCCATTCATAAAAACCGCCGCCATCGGAACAAGTTCGCCGTTGCCACGGAAGAGGGGAACGAAAAGGGAGAGTTTGGCGAAAGTGATATTTCGAGGCAAAAATGGAACGCCGGAAAACGGGTTTGCTTTTCTTACGGGATCAATCGATACAGTATCACTCTCGCTGAAGGAGATTTTACATTCGAATGGGCTTAAATATTTACTACCCCTCGCAGAACGCTGATTCTTTTTATTGGCGGCTTAAACCCTTATTTATTCAGGAATGTATTCCTTTTAATTCAATAATGACTCAAACTAATTTGCACTAATTCGGGTCGAATATTTGCTAACAAAAATTGTATTTAGTTTTAGTTCTCAAAAGGGACTAAATCTCAGCTTTATTATTTCCAAAAAAAAAAAACACAATTCCAAAAATAGTGAGTTAAAAAGGTTAAATTATTCCAGTCAAAATCACAAGATTTTAGATCCACATTTTCTAATTCCCTTCATAAAAAGATGTCTTAGAAATTACTCAAAGGAAACAATCCCAGTTTCAGTACTATACTAATTAAGTGAAAAACAAGTTACTAACACTCCGCGATTAAAGTACTACCGGACCAAATTTTAATTTTTCCTTTAAAATGTTTTATTTTTCACAATGTTTAGGATTGAGCCCCTAGTAATAATCAACTAGGAATATTTCCATTTACCTGAGGGAAATTGTAAAAATTCTTTAAAATGTTTGTCTTGTGAATGTCTTCAAATAACCAAAAACACTATCAACAATAAATATTTACTAGAACACAAAGTAAAAACGATTATTACATGACAGGTGCAAAATCGGAGGATTACAGGCGCAGGAATACCACCAACCTAACAGTACGCACTAAACACCCCGCCAATACGTACATCTTAGTGATTTTAATGTTTCCAGGTTATTTAAAAAAGTCCATTCTTTTAGTGGAAATGTTAAAAGTGCTTCAAAAGTTTTTGGAATTTTATTTCAAACCCTTTTGTAATCTCGTACGAGTTGGCTGAAAACTATGAAATCCGTATATTTGCTGTATTAAACACACTTTCACTACTTTTTATTAAAAACAGATCAAATTTTTGATTCTTACTACTATAATAACCGTTTTTATTTGTAAAATCTGCCAGTCAAAAATTGTTTTTTTACAAGTTTTGTATTTGGTGGAGGATTCGCAGGATTTTGTACGTTTGAACATTTAACCTATTTTTTTTTAATGCGGAGATTCCAGAAATTTCTTTCATAACTTAGAACAGAAAAATTCAACACAAAATAATTCTAGTGGTACAGTTGGATGCAATAAAAATGGAAAATTGAATTTTGTTAAGATTAAACCAGATTTTGTTTGCTAATTTGTCATCTGTCACATTCAAACAATTCCTGCTCCAATGTCGCAGTTAAATGCACTGTGTAAGGTTAAAATGGTTAAAGAATGTGATCTCAGGACACTGAGATAATTAAATGCTGAATCGTTTTTTTTTTTTTTGAACTAGAATAAAGCGTTTTTAGTCTGTTTTATTAAATGATACTCATTTCTTTAAGAAAAAAATAGCCCCAAATAAGGCGTTTTTATAACATGTGTTCAATAATTGTTCAGGGCCCTATTCCACCAACATTTTTTGCAACTTTGCACTTTGCGCTTTGCACATTGCATAAATTGCAAACTCTAAAGTCAATGTGTTCCTCCAATTTTTTCAATTGTTTTTGCAAATTTTTATAAAGTCAAGTTTTTTTGCAAAATATATTTTACAAAGTGTGCAAAACATACTGTTGTTAGTGCAACGCAAAAGTGTTTGCAAAGTGCAAAGCGCAAAGTGCAAAGTTGCAAAGTTGTTGGTGGAAAATAGGGCCCTGGTGGTGGTTTGCTGTAGTATTCTCTTTCTAGCATTAACGTAGGTTGCGTGATAAGTTCATATGGTTCACATTGGTTTACATTGCAAATCATGATAATTGTATGCAGATGTTCAAGAATTTACTCGGCAAGCGTTATCTCAGTTGAACGTGTGAATTTTTGGCCGCATTTTCGTATGTGGCCTGCACCTAACCTCTTTTCGTGCCTGTTTTAAAACTCAAAATAAACGAACACTGGTAGGTAAATGAATAAATTTTATTATAAAAGATGTTGAACATGTCCACCTCCTGCTTCAATGAACTTTGAAACCCTTTTTCTTACAGAATTGCACACATTTTGTTTACACATTTATGCGGTTCACAACTTCATCGGGGAATTGCTCCAAATAATCATTGAGAGCTGGTTGATTTGAGTAAGTCCACACCCCACCAACTTTTGTGCCTTTTCTTAAATAGGCTTCCACCATAAATTGTTTTTGTTCGAAGGTAAAAACCATTGCGGAGTTCACGTGAAAACTCCAGAAAAGAAAAGCGGGCCCAAGCCGGGCGAAAACAAAGTCGCCAACAAAAAAAAAACGCACGTGGGGCAAAAAATGCAGCGAGTTGATTTTAATTTTAGAGGAAGACACAGAAACTCGAAAAGTATGCAAGAGGTTAAAAAGCAGAGCACTGACAAGCTGTCATGTGTCACTCTTTCCGAGACATACGTTTTTTGTGACAATTGCCACACATAGGCGATCTGACCAGAACAATTATTGAACACTTGTTACAAACTGTAACATAAATCGTACTTTTAAGCTAGAATAAAATTTGATTAATTGTCAGTTCTCACTTAACCTTTTAGAAATAAGGCATATTTAAACTATGGAAAAATATAGAAATTTGACATTCTCGTGCTATGCCATTTTCCGTTTTTATTGGATCCAAGTGTACGTTTATATTTGATACTTATTCACGATATTTATGTCTGATATTGTAGTGTCATAATGTAATAATGTAAACAAGACGGAATTTATGTCTGACACAAATATTTCAAGTGTCGACAAAATCTGTCAAATTTTTTAGTGACAGATGTAAACACGACGGACTTGAATGCTTGGACGTGTCTGACCGAAATTGCGAGAGTTGAAGAGTCGTCTACTATTATGGAAGTTTCACGACACAAAATCAGAATAAAATGGTTAAAATACGTACATTTTTTGCTGAAAACACATTTAGAAAAGTGTCTGATGGAATTCCATCAAAGAAATTGCAAGAAATTTTTCTCGGAATGTAAACAGCTACGGAAATTTTTTGTCCGGCACTTGACATAAATGTCTAGAGAGAAATCTCAGATGTAAACGTACCATAAAATCCTGTGTCGAGAAAGCGGCATCTTTGATAAATGTTTTGAATGTTTTCAGAGGTTTCTCAAAATTACTTTATAAAATAAACTCAGAATTTTTAAAACGAAAAAAAATCTAAGTCAATTTAAAATAAAATAAAAAAGTTCATTGTAGAATTTTGCAACAACGCATTTGCATTTTTTGGAATTTTTGGCGAGTTTTCTTGGCTCAAAATTTGTGGCTGGGATTTAGCTTAACACAGAGTTCTTATACAGAAACTTTCAATTTGTGCTTTATTTCACTCCGAAAAATTTAAATGCGCTCTCAAAAAATTCAACTATGAAATGAAATGGGATATATTTATTTATTTATCGAATTAGTTTCATACTGAATTAACGTTTAATTTCGCTTTCAAAAACGCATTAAAAAGATAACTTAGTGTGGAGTTTAGATGGAACATTTTGTATTTTTCCAAAATTGATCGCAAAAAGTTTCGATGTAAAGTGATTTTGCGCCGAGTGTTTGTCGAACTGAATTAATTAACCTAAGGGTGGGCATAATCCAAACACCCAGTTCGGGTATTAGTCTAATATTCAGTTGGTCCTTTCAGGCAACGTAGCCAGCACCTTTGTCGCCTTGTTTACACCAATACAAATTTCAATTGAACGTTTTTAACGCAATTATCTGGGAAATTCGCCTATTTGCCAGTAGAGTGGTTCGCAAAACGCCACGTAAAAAATCCCCAATTATTGTTTATGCAAATGGTGGAGCATCCGGCTCGTTCCGACCGATTTCTGTGATTATTTGTTAGCGCAACCGTTGTATTTACATAATTTATGAACGGCCATAAAAGTAAATGCAGCGTGTATAATAACAGTTCTTCACGTATAAAACTGTCAATTTAAATTATTTATTGATAGACGTGGGGAAAAAAATCAAAAGTGTTGCTAGTGTCCAAGCGCTTATCTCTCGTTTCATTAACCCATCGATTATTTGTCGTAAACAGATGCACCACTGTAGTGTTCTTGATGGTGTTGGACTCGTATACTACGATATCTTATCATGACGATTGTGTTTGGTTTACAGAACGTCTAGACTCTTGATTCCGGGAAATGCCCATCTTTGTTTCATTGCATTGTGTTTGCTTTTGATATTGTTTCAATTAGTCGACGGAAGCTGCCAACAAGTTTTTTATGCATTCGGAATTTGTTTCCTTTGAGGTTTTAGAGCGATAAACACGGCCACTGGGGGGAATTACCCTTGGACACACAACGAACGAAAATGCAGTAAATCATACAGGCGTTCAATTATTCCGATAAGACTTGAGTTTGACTTGAATTTTCTTTGGGGAATGACATAATTATTATATTAATGCCAATAACGTTATACAAACACAACTTTTTTCCAATCAGTCCTTGTTTAAATCAACTTTATTGAGGATATTTTCTTGAAAATGGTTGGTTCGAATGTTTCTACTATTTGAAAGAAAATCAAAAAATAAATTTGTTCCTTTGTTTGCAAATTAATTCACTAAATTAGATTATAGTTGAGGTTATTTTAGCCTATTCCACTCGGTTGAATGCGATACCAATTTATTTTATGAGATTTGGTCAAAAAACCTCTAAGATCTAGAAAAATAATTCGAAATTGGAGGTAATTTAACCGCTTTAGTCTATTTTTGTTCGAAATTGCCTCAAAAAAACTAAAAAAAAAAACAAATTTTGTTATTTCAAAAAATAGTGTTATCCTCATATCCTAGCTGAAAAATTACGAAATTAGTTTAGCTCATTTTGACCCATTTAACTCGGTTTTGAACAAGAACTTTATTGTACAAAAATTTGACCGAAAGTGTTGTTGCGAGATTTCACTACAGAAGACCTACTAAGTCTAACCCTACATAATTTTTGTCTTTTCCGAGAGTTTAAGAAACTATTTGATTTGTTGTTTTAGCTCGTTTTTGAGCGAAATTTATTTTATATTTAAAAATAAATTGAAAAGCTGTGAAGTTGATAGAAGAATATATCTTTCAAACACGTGTCTGAAATTATATTCTCAGTTTCTGGTGAAAAGCAGAACGAAAAATCATAAAATTTAGTCGAATACAACATTCTTTTACTTTTTCCGAATGTTTTAATACGGTTTATGGCCAGTAAAGAAATTGTCCCTCACAAGTTTGTAAAAAACAAACCGAAAATTGTTGTGAATTCTGCGTGTTTCCGAATTTTAAACACGTTTTTGACATAAAAACTAAATTTGTTTTAGAAAATTATCGTTAAAATTGAGTGAAAGTTAGATTATTCCAACCACCTTTAAATTTATAGGTAAAAAAATTATATTGTTTCACCTTTTTTTCAAGCGTTTTAGCACCTATTTATTTAGGTAATAAAAATTTTAATTTTTAATTAATTAATTTAATTAATCGAAACTAAAAAAATTGGGCTGATACTTTATTTCGAGTGCCTAAACAAGAATTTATAAAGGTGGAACCAATCTTACTAAACTAAGTACCAATTTTCAATATTTTTTCTATTTCGACCGTTTTAGTTCATACGTTGTTTAACCAGAAACGCGATTATTTTTAATAATTTTTGAAAAAAAAAGTTATGGGTGTTTGAATTTCTGCAAAAATTGGGTCAGTTTCATAATCGAATTTAAAGGAGCATTAAATTAAATGTTGTTTATAATTACTATGGATTTGTTGACAAAACTTACACATTCTAAATCAACATTAACTTTAAAGTCCCTTTATTTCGATTATGAAACTGGGCCTTAATATTTCGAAAAGGGCTAAATTTAGGTTTAGGGCAAGCTGATGAAAAGTCCCTTAATCAAAAAACGCAAAAACATCTTCCTATTAAAAATAAGAGAGTAGAATATATTTTCATAAAATATTATCTAATACTTCTAGACGAAACAGCCTGTATATTCCATTTCAAAGAATTAACCCTCAACTGGTATGGTAATTTCCTGGTCACACAACTACGAGTAGTATCGTTGGGACAGAAAAGACCCAGCTCTATTTTAAGGGTAGAGGGTAGTTATTTTTTGAATTGAATATAAAGAATGTCTTGTATAGACATAAATAACATTATGTTAAAAAATACCAAATATTTCTTGTAATTCAGAAATACAATTTGGCTTCATATTCTTTGGCGATAAAAAAAATTAACAAATACTCCAAGGTTAAACTAAGCATTATAAACTAATAAAAAAAGATATAATAAAAACATTTATCCAAAAAATACGTTGTTAAAACTTTGAACAATAAACTAACAATCGCTTTTCTTCCCGTATTTTTTGTAACTCAAATCAGCATTTTTACATAAAGTTCACAAATTATTGATGTGATGATTATATTAATATGTTGTTCAAAAATTGCTTTATAACATTTAGTGCAAAATGTAGAGTGTGTTCCATACAGTGTGCTTGGGCAGTTTTTGAATCGTCTCCTTTTTAGTGCAAATTCATTATTTGTTGCCAGTCCACCTTAATGATTTCAAATCGCTGTCACTTTTCCTGAATCTCATTATTTACTGATTTGTTATTATCACTATCATCATATAAAATTGGTAGAAAATGTCTACCAATTCAGCATTAGCTAGAAATGGGAACATTTTCACGAAACTAAATTAAAAAATATAACGTAACTGGTCAAATTTCACCCAAAACTTAAGTACTGACGTAATTATAAGCAATAGCCCAAACAATAACACAGTATCTGGAAGAATACATCGCGTCTGGAGAATGAATACCTGATGGGGGTTGAATTTATCAGGTCTAGGTAACTTAATACAGCGATTTGAAAATGCTCTGGGTCCATTTGACCCAACAATATCAATTAAGGATTAACCCTCCAAATTAAGGAATTTTGATAAGTACTCAGCCCCTTTACAAAAACACTATTAAAGTGTGTTCTTTCCGCAACAAAAATTTTTTTTTACGATTTGTGGCCACATTTTAAACATACCAACCCAGCACGTCGTCCCGATTTGGTCCACTTGAAATCCCTACATGTGACACTAAACTCGCGTCGCGACGCTTTTTCATCGACCGAGAAGAAGCGACCGTCACCGATTGCTGTTGAAGTAAACTGAATGCTTCCTCACTTGCGCTGTTATCACTCTTATCACTGCGTCCGAGAGACCTTCGGTTATTTCCGTAATTAATGTGGACGCGAGTCAAAACATCGCTTGTAAACATCAAGAGGATCGCGGGGGGGCTGTGTGCCCCTTCGAGGGAGTTCCAAAAAATGTCCAAATTATTTTTATGTTGCAATTTTAACGGAAATAAAGAGCGCTTATCGCGCAGCCGATGAAACTCAGCCAAAAAATGTTATCACAAGTGCAAATACCACGCGACCGTTTTGAACCCAAATCACGGCGAATCGAACGTAAACAACGTCGAAAAAAGTCATTCGGCCGCATTCCGAGGTCAAAATTCTACAACATATTTACTAAAATGCAAATTGGCGAAACATAAACAATAAACACGGCGATAAAACACATCTCCTTATCGCTGTTTACTACGAATCAATTCAGTACCAAAGTCAGGGTAGTTTTCCCAAATTCGTCATAGCTTTAATTAATTTTATAATATAGCGATTATCGGACCGCCTCCGAATGAGGTCGAGGAGTCATTGAAATATTTGGAATGCAGAGTCTAAAGTCTCATCGATATTTGTTAAGGCGTAGAAATATACACAAATAAAATAATAAAGTAATGTCGTGACGATCGAAAGTAAGTGCAAAAATTAAAATGGAATCACGCCGTCCGGGAACAGATAGCACTTATTTGCGTTTAGATACGATGAAAACTCTACCGGATTTATCACCACAATGCAAACCAAAATATTTTCCTCGTCCAAGGTATTGTGCATTTATTTGAGTTATTAAGCGCTCAATCATTTGAAAAAAATTGAATTGAGAGATTTTCAAGGAAAAGTCGTTTAAAGTCGTGATATTATGAAAGAATCTTAAACTAGTATATGACGTAAAATTAACCGTAGAATTCGCCTGATCACACCATTTTGTTCTAGGCCGGATTGTTTTAGAGTTATGATTTTTTAAGTGAAAAACTAAAAATGTTCTTTTACAACCTGACAAAACCTGACGTATCTAATAGTTCCGGAGTTATGGCTCGATAAATGTTCCGGGTACCGAAAATCACAAAAATCTCGCAAAAATTGGAAAAATCAAACATTAAAAAATGAAACCAATTGACTTTTTTTGTTGTAAATGCATAGAAAAGACCATACAACTTTGCCACAGAGAGTTTAAAAAAACATTTTTTTGGTTTTTGTGAAGGCAAGTAACTGACCACTAAAATTTTAGGCACAAAAATTGTTTTGCTCTACTACTTTTAGTTTTTGAGTTATGAATTTTTTAATAAATAACTCGGCGCATCCACCATTTTTCAAGTTAAAATAAGCTTTTGAATAAGTTCTGGAGCAAGCTAGTTTTGGAAAAATGCTGGTATAATAAAATGAGTGGCAGAATTCAATGGAACAAACCGTTTTGCTCTGCGAATTTTAGTTTTCTAGTTATAAATTTTTTGATGAAAAAAATTAAAATGCCGCTGTAGCCGGAACCGTTGTCCGAAGCGCCTCCGGGTTTTAACGAGAAAATAGATAACTTCAGGCGCTATCTGATGCTTTTTTTGATTTCTGCTCTATGAGGCTTATAGTTTCCGGGGAAAAAGGTTGCAATTTTCACTTAATTTCAATTCAATTTTTAAATGCCAATTACGGCGAAACCAAAAAAGCTAGAATGTTGACAAAATTTTCAATTTTTTTATTTTCTCAATTAGGTACGGCAAAACTATTCGAAAAAGTGTAACTATTTTGATTCTAACCTATGTAAAATGATACGGGTAATCGATTGGCTTCGAGAAAATCGCCAAATTCACAATAGTTTTTTAGATACAATTTTTTTTATTTTACCTGTTCTTACGTTTGTTTGCAATTTTCTCAAAAACTATTATTCGGAAAACAATGATCCTTTTTGAAAAAGATAGATAATTAAAAGAGCTTTCCAACGATAATAAACTTAATGGGGCTACGTCTAAATGTTCCGGAGTTATTGCCTGATAAATGTTTCGGGTACCGAAAATAGACTAAAATCTCGACAAAAAGTGTAAAAATCAAACATAAAAAAATCGAAGCAATTGACTTTTAATAACTCGAGGGGATTCTAAAGCATGTAAAAGTGCAGCAAATTAATACCTAATAGGTAATAATAATAATTAATTAATACATTAGACATTTTGTCAAATTAAAATTGACCTTGATTTTTTCGGCACTTGATACTTTTTAGGAAATAGCTTCTGAAGATAACTCCGATGTTTATAAGCTTCACAAATTATACAGAGTGAGTTTAAAGTAACGCATAAAATTCGTAATTCTTTTACTTTTCAAACAATACCAATTTTTTTGTGTAATTAGAAGCTCTAGTAATAGGCGTTTACAACTGTGCTATTTATTTTGAATGTGGGTTAATCTGGACGCGGAAAAAAACATTTTGAAATTTTTATAGTAAAATTCATATTTTTATTTCTGTAAAATAAAATAAAAATGCACAACCAGGTAGCTTAGTATTTTAAGGGAGCTCAATTCTGACCTAACTGAATTTTTTAAATTAAACAATACCAATTTTTTTGTATAATTAGAAGCTGTAGTAATAGGCCTTTACAACTGTGCTACTTATTTTAAATGTGGGTTAACCTGAACGCGGAAAAAAATATTTTGAAATTTTTTTAATAAAATTCATATTTTTATATTTCTAAAATAAAATAAAAATGCACAACCAGGTATTTAGCTTAGTATTTTAAGGGAGCTCAATTCTGTCATAGCGTCTAATTCATATGAATTTTATACCTTATTTTAGACTAAAGAAAATTTTAATTTTTTTCGTGTTCACTTCATCCTGATTCAAAATAAGTAGCACGGTTGCAAAGGCCTACTAGTAGGGGTCTAATTATAAAAGAAAAATCATGTCGTTCCATTTAAAATATTCTGTGTTGACGTCATGGCGCCATGACTGATCCAGTTACGTCAAATTTGAGCTCGATTAAAATGCTAAGTTACCTGTTTTTGCATTTTATTTATTTTTGAAAAATAAACGAAATATGTATTTTATAAATCACTTTATAAAGATGATTTAAAAAACATTTTATACGTGTTTGGTTCATCCATATTCAAAATAAGTGCACAGTTGTAAAGGCCTATTAGTAGGGCTTCTAATTAAACAAGAAAAATGATGTTCTATTTAAAAAATTGTGTGATGACGTCATGGCGTCGCCATATTGGCGCCATGACTGATTCAGTCAGTTCAAATTTGAGCTCAATTAAAATGCTAAATTAGCTGTTCTTGATTTTTTTTTATTTCTGAAAAATAAAAGGATTATGAATTTTATGCGTTATTTTAAACTCACTCTGTATACATAATAATGATAAAGATAAGCTTACAACAAAATTTAAAATATAATTCACGTTGAGAGACCACTTAACACTACAACCAACAAAATTCATTCATAGAACGTATCTCATAATGCACCACCAAGTGTTTTCCTTTCATTGAGTAAACCCCCCATGTCCGTCTATAAACCCACTATCCAGCTCGCAATAAAAACTTTCGCAATATTTCGCCGTTAAATTTCCTAAACCTCCCCAGTCCATAACTTTGTACTTTTCGCCACGACCTGCCTGCTCCCCATATTTTCATACTTCATATCCGTCCCCAGGCAAGAACCTCCATAAACCCGACGCGACTAAACTAAACTTCGTCTCGTTTTTCTCCCAATCTGTGTGTGTATCATCCGGGAGATGATTTCGTATTCCGGCTGCGTAATGTATTCATAAGACAAACAGTTTTTAGGCCGGAGGCGCGCCGCCGCTCTTGTGAAACTATAATGCCACATTTATTTCACATTTGAGCGTTTCCACATTATTGAATTAGTATTGTAACGCAACAAATCCCTCTGACCAAAAAACTAACAAATATTGAAAGATTATGCACTTACGAGTTTGTGCAGGTGTGGCTCAAATTCCATTTTGTAAAAATTCACCGAAACGTGATCGTTTTGGGTGCAGGTCGGCGCTCTCGATACAAAAAACCAAGGATAGCAAACAAAGCAAAACAATCTAAAATTCCGGGCGAAACGTTGACTTCCCGTTGAATAAATTAACATTCATAAGGATGCATAAAATCGAAGACTGGCCCATAAATCACTCTTAGAAACGAGGCCAGAATGCTTGTGATCTTAGGCTGCCTCCCGGCGCCTCCACCAAAATTCCAGGAGGGTAAGTGGAAAGTGATTACGATTAAAAATGCGCTCGGATCGATCAACATTAAAATGCCACGAGGGCCAATCGTTAATTATTCAAGAGGCGGATTGTGGCGCGATACAATGTATTTTTGGATCGGAAAATGGAGCAGTGGTTAGTCACGGGGTTTAGTCATTGCTTGGCCGGAGACAAAAAGACGCAAAATTAGACTGAGACAACCCAAAACGATTAAAATTTTTGAAATAATCTGACAAATTCACACATTTATGTTGTTTATCGAACAATTCTTTGAAGTAAAACGTAACATTTTAAATTTTTACGATTGCAAGTTACACCGTGACTATTGAAAAGTATGTGCTTTCATTGCCAAGGTAAAAGTAACATTTTATTGAATTAAGCACACAAAATACAAAAGTCAAACAATTCAATTATTTATTTGGACGAAGAATTTTACAAGCAATATCCTTTTTGTTTTTTACGGATTTTTCAATATTACAACGTTCGGCACACAAACTACAAACCTTAGCAAATAAAGCCTAAATTTCGCTCCAAATAATATAATTTACTATTACTATTCGCTTTTATGCCAAAACACTTTTATAGACGTTTTAATTAATTTTTGGCAAAAACAAATCTGTTTCTTTGATAAGTTGATAACAAAAGTAGCTTACTTCGGCAAAGCCTTGCAAAACAATAAAACACTAAACTTAAAAAAATCAATAATGCAGTCGTAGACAAGGTTCCAATGGGCCATATTAATCAAGAATAAATTACAACACTCGCTCACTGCGCTGGCTCGTGTTCTAAATGGAGTGTTCAGTACTACAACGAAATAAGTCCATATTAGACGAGTTTTCAGTTACGAAAGTCCGAACTTTGTTGATATTTTGCAATCTGTTTTATGTTGGAGTGACATGGTTTTTTGGTAATGTGACTAAACTACTATACAACAACATATTAGAATATTGTAATATCTTGTCTAATAAATAAATAAATAAAAGCTAGTATAAAACGCGAATTGGAGGAATGCAGTACAGAATTTATTTCTTTGATTTTGTTAAAACTAAGATGTGGACGTAAGTTTTTTTCAAAATTAGAAATTCTTTAATTTTTAACCCGTTAAAGTTTTGTCCATCCAATGTTAATACTGTCTTTTTTCCCCCTTTTTTTTTCTCTAAAACTTTACTTCCACATAACTTATAAGTCCGGGAGCTCGTGTTAAAAAAATTGTAAAAGTTCTCTCTAAGCTCTAAATTTGAAAATAGATTATTTTTTATGTAAATAAGTATACTTACTTAAGTCAGCGTTCTAGCAAGGAGTAGCAACCCTTAAAAGTTTGTAATCTTTTTATAATTCCTCCATCAATTAATTAATGAAATTTTTACAGTAGTCCCTAAAAGAGACTACAAGAGACAGAATGAAATACTATTTTAACAATTTTATTTAATAAAAACCACCCCTTTAAGACTATTGTCTTCAAATTTATGAAAAATACTTAGAATGAAATGCCACATTTGATTTATAATATAATTTAATATTTATATTTATATTAATATTAATATTATATTGTAGAGTTGTAGAGAAAAAACGATTGATAGACTCATTATTCTCTCTCATTCTCTCTCATTATTGCACTGAATACATTTTAAAAATTCTCGGTGTTTATAACAAAATTGCTTAATTACAATTAAATAAACCGATCTATTGCAAAACCAATTATTGCATTTGAAAGAGAAGATTTTATAGCATACGCTTCTATATTTTTCTCAAAATGACTAAAATTGGACTTATTTCGTTATAGCATTGAACACCCCAAATAATTCCCATGTTTACTGAAGTCTTCTTTAATTTTTTGCGGGTTTAACAATCTTTGTCTTGCACATTAAACCTAATATTTTTTTTTTTTGGACACAAACTGCTTCCAGATTTTTAAAAAATTCCGAGGGTTAATTGCACCCAAGATTGTACACTAACACATTTCTTTATGATTTCTTGTGGTTTCCTCTAATTTACTAAAATTTCTCCTAAATGTTTTAAAATGATTTGACGTGGTTTTCTCAACATCTCATCTGATTTCCCCAATTTTGTATCCAAATTCCTCTACGGTTTAGATTTCTACTAATTCAAATTACCTCTTCTGGAAACATTTTGAAATAAAGAAAAAATTTAAAATATTTAAGAGCTCTTTAAACATCTTTTACTAATTTCTTCAATTATTTTTTTCTACTTTTAAGTCAGTTTTACCTTCACGATTTCTTTCCTTTTTTAAAACCTTTTATTTAACTTACGTTGTTGTCTGTCTGTCTGTCTGTTTCATATTTTCGGAGCCAAGTTTGAAAGTGTTCCTGTTGTCCCAATGAATTGAAATTTTGCATACTTACTTAATCTGCGTGACAATGCAATTCTATGTATACCTCATTTTTTTTTAAATCAACTGTCAGTGTGAAAAATTTTGAAATTATGTTGGAACCCTGCCACATTGCCATAGGAACGAAGCCTGGACCACTAATTTTAAATGGAGTTGCCAACGTTAAAACAATTTCAATTGATTTAAAAAAAAACGACTGTAGTTGCATACCCCCTAAAGGGATTAAATGGGGTTTTGAAGTTTTAGGTTATGTTGACAAAGGGGTTTTCGATGTGTACATACCGTAACTTATACCAACATAAACGGTATGTTGATCATTTTCATTACGTTTCGTTACAAACAAATGTCGCTTCTTTTTAATTCATTTATCTTGGCCGAACAAAGGTTCTAAACAAGTTTGCACAAATCAGCAAAATAATGGTGTTACAATAATACAGCGAAAGTAAATCTCAGAGAAAAAGACGTTTAGAATAAGTATAGACTAAAAAGCAATAAATAAGAAAAAAATAAAAAAATTGTATTTTTTATAAAAAAAGCTTATATTTAAAAGATGCACTAAAAAGTAAAAAATAATGTTTTTCTATCAGAGGAAAATATATTATATATATATATATATATATATATATATATATATATATATATATATATATATATATATATATATATATATATATATATATATATATATATATATATATATATATATATATATATATATATATATATATATATATATATATATATATATATATATATATATATATATATTATATTACAAATTGGGATTCTAAAATTTATAAAAGCTTCGGGAACGGTCATAAGACTCATAAGTCATATTATAACAATACGGCATTACAGAATTACTTTCTTGAATCGGTCACTGTTCCCAAAGCTTTTATAAATTTTAGAATCCTAATTTGTAAGCAAAAATATTTTGCTCTGATAGAAAAATATTATTTTTAACTATTTAACGCATCTTTTAAATAAAAGCTTTTTTCTAAAAAATATAATTTTTTTAATTTTTTTTATTTAGAAATTAAAACATTAGTAAATTACTTTGTCTTTTGCATATCGTAAGATTTTATAAAAATTCGTAACCTTCAACCGTGAGACGCATTGATTAATATAAAAATTATCCAATTTAAGTGGTCCTTAATTTTCCATAAGAAGTGTGCCTAGTCCTTTTCCCCTCTAAGCTGAAATTACCCTTCTTGAAGCCTTGATGATACATTTTGAAATAAAGTAAGGAATAAAATATCCAAGGATGTGCACTTTATTCTTCGAGACGTATTTATAAAATGAGGAACCTCCCATTTACTTGAAATTATCTGCAATTTTTTTTAATTTCGTCGTCAAATCATTTCATTTCTTATTAATTCAATCAGTTAGTAATAATGATTTCTTAGACATTGTTTTTCTTGTAAAGCTAAATTGTATTTTTTACACATTGGATAATCGTTTTTTTTTTCTCTCACATACATACGATATAGAATCGCCCAAGGATTTCTAGTTTGTAATTCTCATGTTGATACAAAATACAAAAATTATTTTCTCCATATTTTTTCATTTCGTTTATTAACATTTTTATTTTGAAATCACCTCAAGACGATGGATTCATTTGAAGTTTTCTTAGATTTTTTGCAAATTAAAACATTTTGCAGTCAAATCTTCGCTGATCGACTACAAATTATTTTTTCTATTTCGCATACACAAAATGCAATTTTGTGCAACTGTTGTCATGGGAGACAGTTAGACAAAATGAAATTTTGTCTCATTGAAATAGTAACTTTTTTGTTCATGATTGGTAATGAATTTCTGTCAGTTCTGTCAAACCGCAAACCTCCCAATTTTTATATTCAGAATTTGGTCGGATTGAACGTAAGTATTAGATAGTGAACTTGGTTATCTTGTGTTTGGCCCAAAAGGATATCCCTTTGGTTACTGAGTGCGATCGCGTGACTGTCGTCATCGTCAAACTCACAGCGAAGCCGGGTCAACTGCACTTCGTCGGGAACAATTTACTCACAGCAGTGTTTACGATGTCTCTCAGCTCGGAAGGAGTGCACAACATCCATCAGAATCCATATTTAATTAAACGAAGTAACGAGAAAACTATCAAATATGCAGTAACAATGCAATAAGATTTGAAATTTGTAATTTATTTTCAATAAACTGTCATTTCATCCCATACGTCATTACCAACCCAAAATCTCAAAAGTTACTAGGTTATTATTTAAATGATTTTAAACAAAAAATTTCAATAAATAAAGGCGAAATAGAAAAAATAGCATATTACACTCGTTGTACAAGACATCTTGTCGAACTCGTTCGACAATGGATTGTTTTGTACAACTCGTATAATAATATACTATTGTCTTTTACACATACATAATTAAAATAACCCCTCATTTTTTTGCCTACTGAGTCAGGAAATCCTTTTATTTTCCGGATTAATTCGTGTGAAACAAATGTGGCAAAAACTAGTGAAAAGTACATGTACAAGTGTGAAAGATGGTTGCGCGCTCTCGCTCGTCCTCGTGTGGGTATATTTTCGGCGCCAATTGTCAAATATTTCGAGCGTCCAGCCTTGAACTTTTTAATCCATTCCAGTTGCGAGTTTGTCGCCGGTAAAATACTGAAGTTGGGTGCAGTCGGTCCTTCCCATAAAAAATGTGCGAGATTCGCGATGATTTATTTACTTTTTACATTCCCCTGTGACATAAGCATACGTTAACATCTCGTTAAGACAACTCTGTCAAATAAAGAACCTTGTCAAAATGCAAAGACTTCAACGCACGCCACCTGCACAACGAAGAGCTGCTTCTGCTTCGGGAAAACGGTCAACGAACTCGACGAGTTTTATTTTATTCCTGCTGGATTTTTTACCTTGACACATTTTAAAAATTATGCCACCGATTTTTGGTACAGCGAGGGGTTAGTAACCAAATAAATCGCCCAAAAAATGCATTATTCGCGTGGCCCTGAATCCGCAACCGATTTGAATAATTTCGGCGATGCTGATTAGGTCAATAAACGTCGCATGGAAGGATTTTGCACCGCACAGGCCCGCACTAACGCAAAACACCTAAAAATTAGCGACACTGCAGTTACCGCCTCTCAATTTAGGTCCGAAATGTCCATTCAAAGTGTTTTTAA
This sequence comes from Tribolium freemani, assembly GCA_939628115.1. NCBI lineage: Eukaryota > Metazoa > Arthropoda > Insecta > Coleoptera > Tenebrionidae > Tribolium > Tribolium freemani. The sequence goes on along the minus strand of OW626785.1, from coordinate 6,422,571 downwards.
GCACTTGAAAGAATAGTTTTTTAGTTAATTAATTGAAACAACAAAGTTTTTAATAAAGCAAAGGGTGTCGAGTCCGGGCCTGGCCCTTGTCCACGTGCAGTCCGGAGTCGCCATCCATCATTTCCGGGCCCGTTTCGAGTCGGTAACCTTGGACCCGGAAGTTTGCATCGGTCATAAATGCACATATGGCGTAAAAAATTTGCATGGAGACAAAGCGATTACGTAACCGGTCGCAACAAGAAGTTTGTTTATTCCGAGGCGAGCGTTAGATTGTCTGTGATGTGGTAATGGCTCCGTTTTATTAGAGGTAATAATGTCTCAAGGATCTGGTCGATGGTATTATTGATCGTTGCACTTAAGTCTACCTTGGACAAGACGGATTTATATTTAGTGTGCCCGAGCGATGACCTAATACTGATGCATTAGTTCTTTGTGAAGGAGATTCGTTCGGTATTCACTCACTCACATCTGCACGACTTTATCACATTTGAGATATTGGAGATGAACTTTGGGCAAGTTATTATATTTCGGAGACTTTGGCGTGTTTTTCTTTCAAACTCAATTATGTACCGTTGTTGATAGGTCGGATTTTTCTGACGCTTTGACGGATTCGAGTGCCTACAAGAGGTTGATGCTCGGGGCCGTCTCAAGAGCTAGACGATATTTAACTTCTAAATTGAAACGGCTCCCATCTCACCATTACTAGAAAAAACGACGCCAAAGCTCGAGAAAAAGAATTATTCTCTTATGTATTTGTTCAAAAGCAAAATACCCAACCAGTCGAATTCTGACTATGTATCTAAGACCAAAAACTGTCCAGTCGAAAGCAAATTGGAGGTTACTCACTTTATAAATCTGTCTAGAAAAATAAAGTGCTTCCACATCCGGAATCCTTGAATATTTTTATTTCTTACTTTATTGCAAAACGTATCTTCACGTCTTTAAGAAGAGTAAGGAAAAATCTACGTTTAAAGTATACAGGGTGCCTCACCTAACACTTTCGAGCCTGATATTTCAGTTATTTGTCAAGGGATTTTTACGAAATTTAAAATGTAGAAATTTTAGAAGGTAAAGACTAAAATTATTTATTGTACTAGATGCTTTAATTCTTTCATAAAGTACTAAAAGATTGAATAACAACTAAAAACTTTAGACACTGGAACGTTCAGGAGTTTGGAAATATTTCGTACACTGCTGGTTGGATTCTCTTCACAAGCTTGCATTATAGCTCCAACTATCTCTTCGTGTTTTGCCCTCACTCGATTTAGTTCACGTATGCTGCCTGTGTCTTCAAATTATTGACAATTTTTTGAACTTTTTTTACAAAGCCTTCATTTGGATAGCATTTCACAAAAAGTCACATGACACTTTCCACATTAAATTAGGATATTTCTGCCGAAATTCTGCTAAGCATTCACCAATTGAATATTTCACTATTACGGAATAATCTTAATTCAGCGAGGATCAATTTTTAAAAAATTATTTTTAAATTCTGATCTGTCAACTTTTGACATGTGTCTGAAATTTCGCAGGTACAGCTTGCTCTAATTCAGTTCATTTTCGATCTCATGTTATTATGACTTCTCACTCGAAGATGTTGCAAGTATCTTTACGATAATGGTAAAAGAACAGTGTTTCAACTCCCCCCCCCCTTCCCTACGCCAAAATTCAACTGGGACTTGAGAAAATTTTGGGACCATTTGAAAGTGTTTCTGGTAGATGGCGCTATTTTGTTGACACTTATAAAAAATTGCCCACGTTCCGTAAATAAAATCACGAGTTTAAAATTGTAAAACTCAAAACGGCAAGTGCATTGGTAATACAATTGGCATTATCAATAATTTTTTTTCATATTTGAGTTGTGAGAATGTCAAATTTTTCTCGCAGCGACCTCATGCGTCAGGTTTCCGAAATGGTCCCACAATCAAACAAAATTATAAAAAACGGTACAAATAAAATACTTTCACTACGTACGCAATTCTTTGGCACTTTAATGTAAGAAAATTACCAAACAAATATTTCAAATAAAGATTTTCGTTTTTTTTTTTGTATTTGTGGTGGCGGCATCTACCAACAGTTTTCTGAAATGGTCCCATCTTTGTGCTGTGCCTAAGTTGACAGATTTAGGGGGGAGTTCAGACACTGTAAGTCTTACATTACCATCTTTACTAAGTTTCTTTCAATGCCCTAGAATGATCGAATCAGTCCAAAAGTATTTTAGGCCATGCCCCAAATGCTGAAATACCAGCAACCAGTCTGACAATTAGTTTTTCAGAAATTTGTTTATTTTTTTATTTTTAATATTTTTAAACTGAAAGGCGGGGTAGCTGCCCCACCGTGCCCAACCCTGGATACGCCCTTGGTAGATGGTTATTATCAAATTTTTGATTTCCAAATGTTTTCATTTAATAGAATCTTAAACAAATTGTAATAAAAAGGGCTTGTTCAAACATTATTTACCATTCAAAGAATCAACAAGCCATTATTGTTAAAAAAATAAAGACAGATAAAAGCAATTTACATTGGATAAATAAAGAAAGGCGATAACAGACCGGTTCAGAATAGTGTGTTGCATAGATAGTTACCAAACTTTTGTTGTAATTTTTAAATTTTGTTTAAAAACGAACCGAAAAACTAATAAGACACGTGTTCCGACATGCAAAAAATATTTAAATTTGCAAAATTAAAAAAAAACACAAATGAGAAAAATCCATGAAAAAAACCTAATTTAAAACCTGACGAATAAAAAATATCTTATTTGTATGAAACAAATTAATAACGGATATGGAAACCTTGGACGTTATGTAAGAATGCGTAATTTCAGGCTCACTTAGCTCTTCAAGAAGCGTAAATAAATTCTCAAAAAGCCTCTTGTAACTCACTCAAAAATTAAATTAAACAGAACGATTAAAAAAACCTTATTGTGCGGAAGAAATTGTTTTGTTCCCGATTTGATAAAATTGCAAAAAATTGCAGAGGCATTTGAGCAAATCGAACTAAACTCGCAAGTTTCTATCTTCTCCGAAACGGAGTAGTAAATACACGTTGCTCCTCAATTTCCAGACTGGTCGATATTTTATTATTTCTTAAATTTAGCTACTCCTTGCGAACAAACCCAATTTACTAATTTCCCGTAGTCGAGCTTCAGTATTATTAACTTAAAACGTATTTTTTTCCCTCATTTTATTTTACAGAATCACGTTCATTCGTCAAGTATTAGGTATTATCAAAAATAACGCCCGGAGGCGTTTTAATCCGGGTTCCGGGTCCGGAGTCAATCACCTACCGTGGACGCATATTGAACCATCTCCCGGATCGCAACTTACCTGAAACAAGAAAAAACGGATAAAGCACGTGGAATAAATACAGTCAAGGCTGTCATATTTATTTTCATTCCGGGGAAGAAGCCGTAAACAGAGGGTATCAAGTCGTGAGCTTTTATGAAAGCGCGAGACAGCTCGAGTTTAATATAAAAAGCGCTTGGAAATATTCACTTTTTGGGGTGTCCTCGACGTCCGCGAAATTTTTCTTCTTCCTCGACGAGTGTGCTTGAGTTGTCATTGTTTTCTTTTTATTTAAAGTTGAGATTTACATTCGTAAGCAAAGTCTGAGAGGATTATCAAAAAAAAAAAAATTGGCGTCACAGAGTGGCGGAATCGAATCGACGCTATTAATTATAAGTTGAAATCGCTTTGTAACTTTTTCAATGAAGATTTATATTGAGTTACGGCAATTACGGACGAGAGAATACCTGCACATGCACTTGCTTGTTACGATTAAAGAAAAGTCCTGTCTAGAGGGATTTCATTCTGCTCTGATAGCTCACCAGTTTTGTCAACCGTAATAACTGCTATAACTAGCGAAAATATCTCATTCTAGATTCTTGCAAAAATAAAGTTTACTTTTACATATGACAAGTAGTGTCTAGTTCCAAACAGATCAATTATTTTTTATACAAACTATGAGAAATATGTTTTCATTTCTTAAATTAATATTTAGGATATCGTCTTGCTGCCAGTAGATTATTTTTTTAACAAAACTTGTTATTTTTACAAACTTACGTAATTGGTGCAGTCGGTAGGAAATATAATATTTTGTAAGACTTAGGGCGGATTTTACAATCGTCAGATAAACCCCGGATAAGTTATTCGTAGTATAATTACTATGGTTACAATTGTTACAACAATGTACTTTTCAAAATTTATCCTTAGGATAAAATTATCCGACGCTTATAAAATCCACCCTTATATAAAAGGATGTTTATTCTGTAATTTGAAAATCTGGAGATTTCAGTAAATAAATAGTGAAGAAAGTTTGATTTTATTGCCTTTTTTCATTGAACGGAGAAATAGCAGAAAAATATACAGATATGCAACATTAATTCTAATAATTTGGAGGATTTCAAAATTATATTTCAACGATCCTTGACCAATAATGTAATTTCTGTTTGCAATAAATTAACTGTGCAGTTTAAATTGCGTTTTCTCTCAATTTTCTCTCAATTTTATGTAATTTTTTATAAGTAAGAACACTTATTAATAAAATTTACATCAAAAATTTGTTCTTTTCTTACCCACTTTTTCTTTTTCTTGTTTTGTTTTTATTTTCTTCTTCTTATTATTGTTTTCGATAATGTTTTGTACTGGGTTAAGTGGAATAACCTCAAAACCCAAATAAAAATAAATAAATAAATAAAAACTAAGTACAGTTTGGTAAATATTCGAATTCTCAATAAACCGAACCACCATTTATCTTCAACTTTTTTTTCAGTCATGAACAAATCTTTACACATATGTTAATCATTTAAAAAAAAACGGCGAGAGATCGGAATAGTACGTTTCACAGAAAAACATTCAGTACATTACCATTTTTTTCTGTTTTTAGTTTTATTCATTGAATCACAAACGTGATTTGAGAGGTACTAAAGTGTACCATTTAATTTTTTTATGAAAATAATAAGATAAATGAGTTTCTTGTGCAATTTTTAACACATAATTTAAAAATAAAATTCAAATGCAAATGAGCAAAATCCGTTTGGCACAGAATCTCATTTGATGTGTTTGTGTAAAACTTTATCGTTTGGTAAAGCTGTTTTACAGATCTGCACTCATCGAGTTTTAATAATAATTATGATTTCAAGTTTTTCTTAAATTCTTAAACTTATAGGTACATTTAGGTGCAATCGCAAAAATTTTTGCCAATAATGACAATGTTAAGTCAAACACATATTTAAATTTAGAAAAAAAAAACGAGAAGTTTTTCTCGTTTCCCGAAAAACTAATTTAGTTCGAGATTGTACATTTTGGAACTACGCCCCTCATATTTTGTCAAAAAATAAACTATTCCCAGCAACAACCCGTTAGGAAAAAAAAATAATTCAAATTGCAACCTTGTTTCCGCGTTCGTCATTTTATTGTTAATTAAAAGTTAATTAATTTGACCCAACTTTAATAAATCTCAAGTTTCATCTCAGATCTTGTCCACTGATTACCGCTTGGAAATATAATATTCTAGCGGCGATTTATATAATACGACCGGTTACAAAATATTTTATGCAGTAAGAAGAAGTTATACCCAAATGGCATTTTGTTGCAAAAATTAACAAGGAATTTTTATTGTTTTGTCATGTCTTTGAACAAGTTCGACCCAAAATAAGTACGTTTTACAATTAAAAAATATATACCAACTGATTCGGTAAGATGACGGGCCTGACAAAGAAAAAATGCAACACAAAATACAAGTAAGGTTTCTGTTATTTTTAGGATTTTGCCTCCAATTCAAGAAGAGAATTTCATGTGTGATAATGAAAAATTAGTTTCGCCGGTTTCATTTCAGGATTCAAATTTTCTTTTCCAGTTCACCGAATTTTGGCTCGGTAATTTTTCCTTCGTGTCAGAGAATTCGGCCTTCGGGAGTCGTTATCGTCCTTTTTTCCCCCGATGTTTTATCTTCGGACGTGTCGTTAAACGCAGTCGGGTAAAAAGATACGCATCACCGACTTTATTATTATACTCTCTACATGAAAATAATTTCACCGAAAGTCATTGAATCGCACATTTCATTTCGGACCAACCGGTGACATGATAATGTTTACAAATTTAATTGGTTCAGGATTTCAGAGAGCTGTAAAAGCGCCTGCCTTTATGAGATTAGACACAATTTTTCTTTTACGAGCAACAGTAACGTCTTTTTTGAATGGGTCTTGTGATAAATTAGACCGCCCTGTTTATCGCACCTAGCAACAGAACCAAACACAATGATAAAGTTTTATGAGTCTAACACAAACTCGTCTGCCTCCTGTCTAGACTTAATAAAAATATCTGCATGCATAATCATCGCATGACCGTAATAACAGACGAATTTGGAGGCGACCTTGCGACAGCACCCACAAACTCATGATCTGTTTGAAATTGTTGGAAAAATTTTGTTGGCCTCTGCTGACCCCCGAAATCGCAAATTCAAGGTGCGTAATTTTCGGTCAGACGGCCGGAAACGAATCGATTATTTTTATTGTCCAATCAAGCCTTTTGGAGGTATAGGTATGCTGCAGAGGCGTCCTGTCGAAGGGGTCACTTACCAGCAACCCATAAATCGAGTCGTTGCTGATTGTTGTGTTTTAAATTATGTAAATAGCAGAACGAGCCGTGTGGGCACGCAAAAAAAATTCAAAAAATACCCCGGAACGAGATTATGCAAGAGGCAAGGTTACTTCTCTGTTACCTGTTTCTCTTCGGCGAATCTAGTTTTAAAGGTCCGTTAACCTTTCACTTTGTAATAATTGCGAATTATTAGCATCGGCGCCGATACCTGACACAGTGTTTTATGGCGAATTCAAGCTATGACCGGTAAAATATGGACGCGAGCAGTGGCAGCTCGTCACACGAGCCCAAATTTTTTTCCAAAATAAAAATAATTATCTACTACGTAAAAGTAAAAATTAGCGAAAATCTTGGGGAAATCTTGAGGAAATTAGTAATTATTTCGATATGATATTCTTCATAAACAACCGCTTTTTATTCGTTTTATTGTCAGGTGGATTGGTAGAAATTTGCAATTTGGTAAAAGTAAAAGTGCATGGGCACAAAAGTAAGACTTTTTTTACTCTATGGCCGAAAATACAACTTTTACCTGTGGCATTCAATTATAAAAGTTGTCACTTTTGTGATACTTGTGAATAAAATATACACATAGATTCAAAAGTTTTGCATCACGTTATTTTTTGGATATTAGATTAATTCTTATCGAAAATAAAATAATTATGAGTTTAGGATGATCTTTGGTAATTGAGACTACGGCTTCAACCATTTTTTTTATGTTAAAGCAATTTTAAACAATAAAAAAAAATTCATACAAAAGAGCATGTTTGGCATGTACCACATCAAACCAAAAAATGATTACTAGCACACCGTATTTCTTCTTCTGGCATCAGTACAAACTTAAAAACGCCGCTATGTGCTTCCAAAAAAAAACAGGTTTCGTTTTTGTAGAATATTTGTCATTTTCTCTAGCAGCAATAACAAGCTCCGAATGAATTCTAGCAGTGTGTTTTTAAGCTCTAAAGACTTCAGAAAGTATATTCCAACCATCTTCAGTGTAATTTACGTCAAAAGAAACAAGCAGACCAGGTAAACGGGCGTTTTCCTTACCCAACTTGTAGTGATGCAAAACTTTTGAATCTATGTGTATTTTTACTGTACCTGTCTCAAAAACTAACAATAACACAGAAATCAGCGTTCGCTATTTTAATACTTTTTAAATAACATTAAGTCACTGCACAAAAAATACTTCTTGTTAGATCTAATACATTAAAAAAATTGATGCTAGCCTAAAAAAATTATTAATTAAATAAAAATTAAAAATTCGATTAAACAGAGATTGGGGATAGCAAAATTTTTTTTTAATGTATATCTTCTTTTTTTTTGTATAAAACATCGTAGATGTTCACTCTATTTCTCTTACGCTTATAAAGTTATAACTGACGTGACGGACGATTTCAGAAAAAAATCTTGGCCATAGGAATAAGATGTTGATGTTTTGATGAAGTACACAGTACTTCCACTGTAGTACGGCTTTAAAATTTAATAAATGACCAAAAGCCAAAATTATTTTTAAAATAAACGAACTTCTGTAACCCAAGAAATTAGCACAAACTTTAAAATTTTAAAATATTTGAAAACTTTAATTTTCATAGCACTTTTGAATTCGCCTTTTCAAACTGAGTAATTTTTCTGATCTTAACAGAAAGCAAAGTCTATCCAAAAGGCCTTCGATTACAAAAGAAATAATAGAGAATCTACAATTGCTTCTTAGAACTTGAAACAAAATTGTCTTCTCAAAATATTTTCTTAGTTCAATTTTACACGAGAAATTTTTTTGCGAATGGTCCGTACAATTTTCCTGATTCTTGCAGATATCAAAGCTTACTAAAGAAGTATTCAATTGCAAAAAACAATTGTGGACCTACATAACTTTTTAGGGCTACAATAATATTTTTTTTAGTTTTTCCAAAATATTTTGCCATTGGCTCCTTTTAGAGTATTTTTAGCAAGTTATCGAAAACAAAGCTTATCAAATCAATGAATTATGAGTATTATGACAGTTGATAGTATATGTCAATTTTTTTGTGGAAGTTGTCATTTGCATTTTATTTAAAAAATTACAATTGTTGAACTCTATGCGACAAATAAAATATTTTTTTTGCATTTGCTAATCAAGGGTTCGTAGTCTTCTAGAATCTTCAACACTAACAACTGTAAAATTTCAAGGCTAGTATGATTTTTAGAAAATGATAACTCAGGTTTTTCTAAACTAAATAATCCCCTCTTCTCAACAGAAATCGAAAGAACATTAATTCTTAGGGAAACTTTTATCAAGACGTCTTATGCCATGTTTGAAATAGCATCACAAAAAACGGGTTTTACTTTTCATTGTTCAAATTTTATCATGTAGGTTTTGCAAAATGATAAATACTTACTGTAACAGTTAGTTATAGTTATAACTGTATGTATTATACTATAAAACTGATGTTCTTTCGATTGTCGTTCACAAAATAGCATCACTATATTGAGTTATAGTGGTTTTTTGTACACCATTTTTGAAAAATCATACTAGACTTGAAATTTAACAGTTGACAAGTACCAACTCTTTTAGAAGGTTCCTCGAACCTTTAGTTATCAAATGCGAAAAAATTATTTACTTAACACATAGGGTTCAAGAATTGTGATTTTTTTGAATGGACCCCTGCAAATGAAAATTTCGTCACAAAATTGACATATGTCCAAAAGGTGTGAGATAGTACCAATTAAGTTGGATACGTTTTACTCAATTTGAGAAGATTTGAGAAATGTAATAAAAATGTATAGTTACCATTTACAACTTCAAATTTGGCGATAATTTCTCGTAGTTTCAAAAAATAATTTAGTTGAATCCAGAATGGTCAATTTTGCTTGTAAGCTGTATCTCCACTGGAAGTTTAAAGTTTCAAATGTAGACAAGAAACAAATCACCCTGTATGTAATAATATGTGAGCCGCCACTGGCGCTTTGTAAAAAATGGGCGATTGCGTAATTTACGGCGCCATCTGTGCAGTGGCGTTCGATGGCCGGTATTAAATTTAACTAGCCATTATTTACAAATAATCGCTTAATGTAACGAGGCCATAAAACGAGGGACCCGTTCGAGATCCGCGGTTTTATGGATCGATTTACATATTAAGGATCTAATGCAGTTCTAACGTCCGTCGGACGTAAGTCGATGATTGCCGCATGACGAGGCCACGTGTAGACGACGAACAGGTTCACCAAGGCAAACCACTCGATTTGCCCAAACAAATCGTTGGATAATTCGCGACACGAACGCACGATTGCTGCTCACAAGGACGTCTCTTCTGCGCGATATTCTTTACGTTTTACACGAGCTTCTCTTCCAGCGACTGTTCACCTCTCCAGATGCACCAATCCACGCCAAGCAGCAACACGATCTAAGCAACCTTAGAAACAACCTCCCCTCGCCTGGCCATCATCAACAACAATCCCCCCTCAAGCGGCCATTAATAAACCCCTCTAACCTAATTGACAAAATCATTGAAAACGGAACCCGGACTAAATGTTTGACGAAATTTAATTATGTTGTGAGGTAATCTCATTTCCTTATAGTGGCTTGTAATAAAGCGGATTACATTTCGGGATTGTCTTGTTAGTAAAATTTCATAAATTTTTCAAAGCCAATTGATTCAAAAATAATTGCCTGAAAAAAATTCAGACACAATAGACATAAAACCTGAACAAAGAGGACAAGGAAGAGGGATAAGTGAGGAAGGGAGCGAAAAAAAAAAGCGAAATATATAAGTTGGACAAATGCCTTCGGTTCATTAAGACACAACTCAAAAAAAAAGTGTTGGTGGATGATTCAGCGCGAAAAAGATATATTTTATTTGGGCGAATGAACGTGGCATAAGATCGCCCGAATCGACATTCTGTCCGCATCCAAGCCGTATGAATACATAATTAAAATGGAACAAAACTAATTTCAAATGAGATTTTTATGTAAATGAGGCCGACAAGATTCGGATTTATATTGCTGCAACTGATGGCGCTATAAATCGCGATGATGGTGTAGGTGCGTCGGTTTTATTCATTCCCAGAGTTTTAGTCAATATTGACGCTCTTTTTCGACAGGAAGAGACAAAAAAAAAAAGTTGATTGAGTTAATGCGAGAGAGGGGAGATTTTTCGATAAAAGATGAATTTTTGGGGAGATTCGTGCCAGTGACAGCGGATCAAATATCGTTTCGCGAGATGAAATTGAAAGCTGTTTCCTTGAAATGCCAACAAAATGTGAGGAAACGAAACGAAATTCTGAATGTAATAATCCCAACAGTGAAACAAATCTACAAGCACTAGTTATTACATACCACGATTAGTTACAATTAATTTGACTTTGAAAAATTGTTAAAGTTGGGTATAAAATCGCAAACAATTGATTAATTTGTTAATCAAGGCGATTAAAATAATCGATACTGTTTAAAGCACGAACGAGCAAAAGCGAGTTCATTACATTTTTTCATTGACCACTATTTTTTTTATTCTGATGACAAATCAAAACAAACTTAAAACTGATAAAATGTAATGTGTAAGACATATTTTCATTTTTTCAAGTGCCAGTGGTATTTTCTTGAAATCGGGTCCAAGAACGGGTCGCCAGGAGCCACGGTAATTGCACCTCAACCGTTTTGGGTACAATTTTTTTACACTTGCTAATTTGAAAGAAGTATAAGTATACTAACAGGGTGTATCAGAAATACGTGTGTTAATTTTACCACGTAATAAAACTCATTAAATACAACTTTTCTATATAACGTTTTGCAAAATTCTCATGTAATATTTTCACTGTTTTCCTCCTTTCTTTTGTGCAAAACGAGCCGGTCAATAATTAGTTTGTATTCATAGCAACAATTTTCATTGTCGTTTTAAATTGTTTAAATTGTTCGTTTCTATCCCAACAAAAATAGTTCGGCTCTTTTATTTTTGTATTCATAGGCGGGTACACGTCTCAGTATGTTATCTTTTTCAAATTTTAAGTAAATTTGCCAAACACACGTATTTCTGATACATCCTTAAGCAGGAATTCAATTTTTAATCATCAAAATCACAAAAAAGTGTTTTAATGAAAAACGTGCATTTATGATGTCCACAAATACTCGTACATACTTTTTTGGACAGTCATTTATTAGTATTTACATTTTAACAAACGCTCAACAATACAATAATTATAATACCATAGATAGTAATTAAACAGTGTGACAAAATACAATTATTATAAATAACAAATCATTGAGTGTAATTTGTTTATAATGACAAGTTCTAAATTAGCTACAAGTGCAGAATCATTTGAAGCTCTATAGGATTTTGTAAGCTTCAGCAAAAACTACTGAATCTTTACCGAAAAATACCGTTTATTAAATCAAGAGTTATTTTTATCTATAATACTGCAATTTTTTCGATTACTAATAAATGTCACAGAACGACGACCTTTTTTTTTTCTTTTCGATAGTGCTTTCGAAAAATAAGTGGCTACAGAACTAATAAAATAGTTTCGGAGTTTTCAATAGACATAAAACGAAAAAAATTGTAAAAATTAACCTTTGTAATATTCAGTTCCGCAGTGAAACCCAACGATTTTCAATAAATTATTGAAATTTTTATCCAAGCATTCGTGGCCGTAACAATAAATCAAGAAAAAAGAACTGACAATAAAACCGAAAATCTAAACTGCTTTTTACGATTCTTATTATAGTGACTCGGTATAGAAAGCAACAAATCGAAAATATCATAACAGCCTCTTCTCCGTGCGGTTTTTATGTGAATCTTTCCATTTTTCCCTCGATATTACCCACCTCAGTCATATTTTTATTACATGCAGCTGTCACATCCTATCAAATTAAATATTTTTATTACTCTTTTGATAATTTTATTAGTCTAGCCGTTACGGTAATAAATTACATAATCTCGCCTTTACCCTAATTAACTGAACCTGATTTACAACCCTCAGCCCTAATTCCCGGATTTATATCGAGTTCCAAAGACCTTGCCGCGCGTTTTTTTAATTAAAACTTCTTGATCGTGTCGCGTTTATTTCGCACACATGTGTCTCTAAGTATAGAACAGAAGTGCATATGGGAGAGTAAATCATGCGGCTGCACCTTCATTCCACATGAATCGGTATTAGTTCACAATTAGCGATCGAGTCTAGCGATAAATCTCTTGAGGCGCGATAAATCGCCGAACCGGCGACAAATTTCCGCGAAGGCGCATCACGAATTCCTCGACGTATTTCAGCAATACGTAATGGAGTGGCTGTCATGAATGATTTATTGCCGGTGACGCTTTTGTTTAACAAACTGGATGACCATTTAGTGCCCTCCCCACGCCCAAAATCGCACGGCGATTTTGCATGCGACAGCAGGACATGCTGCCAGCACGATGCAACGATGAATAGCAATCGACGCAATTCGGCGATAAAATATCACCAGGAAGAGCTGTCAGGTGTCAATCATCCCAAAGTCCGAGTGGAATCCACAAAGAGTGGTTTGTTTATTACGCGATTTGCAAACATGGCTGACAAGACAAAAAATATTTGTATTCATGTAAAAACTCAGTTGGATGGATGAACTAACGACCGAGCAGCAAACGAATGAAAAAATGAACAAGACAACAAAAACATAAATAAATAATGAAAAAAGTCAATTCACGATCTTCGTTCGCAAAAACGTTTTAAATGTAGATTTCTGAATACGTTGCAATAGATTAAAGCTCTAGAAAGTGGTATAAAAAAATTTCAATTTTCAATTTTCACCAACATTTTAGAGAAAAAAATTCGAAATTTTAAATCTTATGAAAAGCTGGTATAAATACGTAAAATGAGCCACTGAATTCACTGAAACAAACCGTTTTGCTCGACGACTTTTAGTTTTCGAGTTATTTATTACTATTAGAGTTAGCGAAAAATGGCAAAATCCATTAGATTTTAAAAGCTCTACAAAATGGCATAGGTTTCAAGGCGATATCTAAAAAAAAAATCAATTTTCAAATGCCGATTACGGCGGAACTAGAAGAGCTAGGAGAAAACGCGTCGTAAAGAACACATCAAAATCTATCAGATAGGATGGATTTTAATTGATTTTGACACTTTCAAAAATTGACAAATTTTTCAATTTTTACATTTTCTCAATTACTATTTGAAAAAGTGGAACTATTGTGATGCTAACCTATGTAGAATAATCCAGGGAATCGATTGGCATCGATTTCCCAATACTTTGTTAGTTATGAATTTTTTTATTTTACCTATTTTTGCTTTTATTCTCGTAAATTTGTCGGAGAACAATGATCCTTTTTTTTTAGAAAGATATATTAGGAAAAGAGCTTTCCAACGAGAAAAAGCTTATTCATAAGGTTATCTCTAATAGTTCTGGAGTTATTGTTCGATAAATATTCCGGATACCGAAAATCGCAAAAATTGGAAAAATCAACCATAAAAAAAATCGAAGCAATTGACTTTTTATACACTTTTAACGAACAACTCGAGAGAGTTGTAAAGGCATAGAAAAGCCTATAACACTTTGTTAGAACGAGTTTAAAAAATATTTTTTTATTTTTGTAACACCGTAAAATTTTAGGCAAAAAATTCAAAATTTTAAATTTTGTGAATAGCTGGAACAATAAGTGGACTGAGCCGCAAGATTCACTGGAGCAAACCGTCTTGCTCTATGACTTAGTTTTTGAGATTGATTTTTTTTAGTGGCTAACCCGGCGCATCCACCATTTTCAAACTAATTAGTGCTGGCCAGAATCGAATGATTTTGACTATGGAATAATCAGTTATCGAATGATTCTATCGAATGAATCATTCCCTAAAATTCGTTTGTTTGGTGAAAAGTTTTACAATTTGTTTTTAATTAATTAACTCACTGTATGTGAGAAAGAAACAATCCGTGGTTTCGGGGAGAAAAGGGGATAAGTCGAAGTTTGACATTTTTCAGGAGAATTGTTTTAAATTCAAGTTGGTGCTGTAAATCGGTATGCTGTCAAAGAAATGGTCATTATTTTCTGTTAAATACAACAAATAGTAGCCATTTAGATACATTATACCCCATTTTCATCCTAACAGTCGTTTAACAGATAACAAGACTTACACCATTTTGTATAATACAACAATAAAGTTATGTCTTTTTTCCCACTTTCATTTAAATAAAAAATGATCGAACTCATATTAGTTTTAGAATTTTTATTCAAAAACTTGAAAGGACACGCAAAATAATAATTATTTAATCTTCCTTGTCTGACGACACTACAGGGTGAGGCAATAGTGGGTTATTTCTGATTTTTTTTTAAATATGCAACCAATAATACTGATTCCAGCTGACCAGCTCGGTAATGGTTAGAAAATTTAAAATTAATCCACGATTATATTGTTTTGGGCATTGTCAAGTTTGTCTCTTTTAGTACATGTCTCAGGACCAGAAATGAGATACACAATGAACAACGAACATTTAGTGACAATACTTTAAAGCGCCGTTAAACTTATACCGCTTTATTCATTATGTAACTCATGAAAATCTCTATCGCTAAATGGAATTAACTCATTTTGACCAAAAAATGACTTACCTCCTTTTTCCCCGGAACCACAGAAATTATTTTATTTGATATCCGTACTGCGCTCAAATTCATTTCTTCTAAGCGAATGATTTTGAATTTGAATGAATGAATTTTCTACTATGGAATTATTCATTAATTTATTCCATTGTGCCCATCACTACTTTTAATAAGTTCTCGAGGAAGCTAGTGTTATAAAAAAAACTGGTGTAATAGGTAAAGTGAATTAAAAAATTCGCTGGAACAAACCGTCTCGCTTTACGACTTTTACTTTTCGAGTTATGAATTGTTTTAGAAAGAAAAACTTAAAATCTGTCTGTAGCCGGAACCATTACCCGAAGCTCGCATTTTTGATATAAGTTACTGTGGAGTATTTAAAAATGTTTAGTCAAAAAAATTTTTGTTCCAACCCCCGAGAAAGGATGAAAAAGAAAAAGTTTTAGCGAAAAATTTACAAAAACTTAAAATTGGACAAATTTTGCGTTTACATTCTCGTATCTTCCTTCTGGATAAATCTAGAAACTTCATTCTTTTTGAAAATGATTCCTCTACAAATGCAGAATTTTACGTAGATACACATCACACAAGGTTGAGTTTTGATAAAGGGAAACCAAAAAAAAAACATTTTCTTATAACGTTGCATATTTGTGTAGTGAAATTTTCGAGATGCGAGAAGGTTTTTTATTTTAAAAGATAAACCCCTGCAGCTAATACTTCAAGTAAGTTTTTGGTGCAAGAATCATTTTGATATCTGTAACACTCACCAAGTTATTAGCTCTCGAAATGTTTTCAAAGGCGGTGATCACGTTTCAGAGGGAAATACTCTGGGAATTCACCTCACACGTATTTTGCAGTAATTGTAAATTGCAATAATTTGGTGAGTGTTACAGATATCGAAATGATTCTTGCACCAAAAACTTATATGAAGTATTAGCTTCATTTCATCTCGATTATGTAGGGGCCTATCTTTAAAAATAAAAAAACCTTTATTCTTCGACACTGTCAAAATTTACGGTTTTTCTCCTGTGTAAGGAAGTTTTGCCAACTGTCAACTCGTTATTTTTTAAAGGACATTAAAATTACCTTGGTATTTTAGGAATTGTCAGCCCAGCTTTAAAAATTTTTTTTTCGGCACTGTCAAAATTTACGGTTTTTCTCCTGTGTAAGGAAGTTTTGACAACTGTCAATACGAAACGTCTGATTATTTTTAGCAGATTTAAAGCAATTTTAAGCCTTGTTAAGTGTAATCCGAAGAATAAAATGTTGTATCCAACTCGTTTTCGTGTAAATCGGTTCATTTATTTCACCTCATGGATGTTAAACGTCTCATTAACACTCGACGTTTAAAAATCCACTAGTGAAATAAAAACCCGATTTACACTCAAACTCGTTAAATAAATAACTATTTGGCATCTCAAAAATTTTACTACACAAACATGACACATTACAAGAAAACTGAAATTTTCTTAGTTTTTTTGCGAAAACTAAAACTTGTGTGTATTCATTCGAATCTACATTTATCGAGAAATCTTTTGCAAAAAAATAAAATTTCTATGTTCATGCAGAAGGAAAATACGAGGATGTAAACGCAAAATTTGTCCAGTTTGTAATTTTTTCGCTAAAACGTCTTTTTCATAATAAAAACAATTTTAAATCCAAAAAAGACATTCGGATTCGAATTCAGCAGAAAATTTTACAGGATAATCAAGTATTTTTGATAGTTTTTTATAATTGTACATTTCATCCCTTTACACTTAATCACCCTCTGTTAGTTTGAATAATATCAAAAAAGTCAAGAGAACATTTTTATGTAGAATTTTATGCTTTACAATTTTTATCTAAAACTTTTTTTTTCTAGCTCTTACCGAATTTTAATAATCTTTAAAAAACAGTTTTTCTACTAACGCTACTAAAAATTGAATTTTTTGCACGGCATACTGCCTTTAAAAATATAATATTAAATAGTAGCATGTGATTTACTTTTAAATCACGTGGTCTACTTTTAACACTAATTTTAAAAGTGAAATGACAGCCTTTGTCAACAAGATAATTTTGGGGCAAAAGTTCTTCAAAGTACGCTAATAAAACACTTTCGTTGTATTTTCCAACAACATTCTTCTGGGCGCACTAATTTTGAAAACGCTTAAACGCTAATTCGTATTGTTGCTTCGATTTAGTCGGCAACAGATTTAATGTTGCTCTACTGGCAGCTTCTTCTATTTTTAAAACGTGATCAATAGTGGTGTTTGTAGAAAAAATGTTGTATGATATACGTGTTAAAAGTGATTTTATTTTGCTCGTGGGGTTGCTCCACTCGCTGTGCTCGTTCCGCAAACTGCCCCACTCGCAACATAAAATTGCACTTTTAACACTTATATCATAAATAACTATTATTTTCGTTTTTTTCCATCCTTCCTAGGGGGTTGAAACAAAAAATTCTTTGACTAATAGTAGATTATTTTATAAGGGGTAAATGTGATAGTTTATGTGGGGAAGCTGAAAGTTTATTTTGCCGAATGCAATGAGGCAAATAATTCAGCTGAGCCACATAAACTCACATTTACTCCGAATAAAATACACTATTTTATCCGTAAACGTATTGATGAAGAGTAAAGAGTAATTTTGAGCAACACTAATTTAAAGGTAAATGAATAAAATAATCAGGAAGCTTTGTACGTGAATCATTACCATAACAATGTTTATAAGTAAACGTCAGTCTCGGATTTTTGTGTTGAGATTTTCGAATGTGTTGAGTATTTTTTAATTTAACTAGTGCAGTGACTCCCGTTTCACAATGAGGGAATCATCACCTCTTGAGCGAAGCAGCGAAAGACACAAGAAAGTGAAAACAATGGTGGTAAGTCTTGATGACAGAGAAAAGTAAAAAATGCTTTATCAAATAAAAATGATTTACCACATGTCCGAAAAAAGTGGTCCGAGAACTAGATCTTTTATCTGAGCCATTCGGTCACAAATGTTGCTAGTTTTGTGACGTTTGCGGATAAACGTTTTTAAATACTCCATGGTAACTTTTCCACAACATTTCGATTTAAAGGCTTATTTGACTGGACTAAATAGTAAAAGTCTATCAATTGAACGATATTACGAAGACTACATTTTCTTTTGAAAATGACTAAACTGTAAGCTGATTGTGAATTATGGTGCGGAGTTGACGACGATTTGAAAACTTGAGTGCTTGGAAATGTGTTTGTAGCGAGTTAAAGTGGTCGGTTTGTGACGGCCCTTGTTGCATATTAAACCTGCATGATCAGTGGTGTGAAATTGCGCATTTCTGTCGGTTAATTATAGCAAACACTTGGGTCAAAGGTCACAGACAATTAGATGAAGTGCAACTGGTAATTGTATTAAGTCGCCGTCTGGTCCGTGACGACGACGACGACGATCATAAACGATCCTCGGTCGTTTTATATGAACCAATGCAGCTTATTACGGTTGCAATTTGAGTCCATTGTGCACGATTGCAATTTAACTGGAGCATCCTTAATTAGAAGGAATAGAGTGTGTGACTTTTCGCGCCCCGATTTTCTTCTTCAATGTATGATATAATAAACGAAAGAAAATTCATGCACACCATATCATCGCACAAACAAGAATCAAGGATCATTGTCCCGTCGTACTAAGCAGTGAATAACCTCATTAAGTTCCGTCCAGTAACCGCCAGGCGCGCTGATATCGCATCGAGTGCGTCACTCTTCACAATAATATTATTGTTTATTTTCGAGCGGATTTAAGACTCGAAGAACAGATAACGAGATTGATCCCGCGAGGAAAATATTGACTGGAGAGTTAATTTCGGCATCGACGTGCTATTTTTAGACCCGTCCGGCAACAAAACCTCGCGGAATTCCACAAATGCCGAAACGTGGCCTCAAAACCAATACTTTTTCTTTTCACACCCTGTACATTATTCGGCGCCCTCTTAAATCACCAGCGACCCAAATACCGCCTTAAATAAGGCATTTGCACTTGAACGCGCAGATTTATGGAAACGCATTAAAAAATTTGGCACGCGCTCCAAATTTTCATTAAAAAATCACCAGAATCCGAATTTCCTGCTACTGTGGTGGAAACAGCGCAGCAGGAATAATGCAAGAGACGCCGTCTCACTTTCGCTATCGACTGGCAGCTGGAGAGGTCGCCGACCACGCAGGGTCGAAATCCTCCGTCCTCCGCTCTCTGAACGCTCCGCTTCTTCTTGCCTTGGCAAGTTCACGAGTTCGATAGAAAGGCCGGTGGTGTATTGATTCGACGCCTTTTCGGCCGTGTCCTCACTTAAGTAACGGACCCGGAATTTGAGACGCCAGGACCGTTTTATGCATTGGCGGGTAATTTCCGGACACCTGTGCGGAATGGAAACGTCAACGGAATCATCAATCAACCATAGGGGGATTGAGTTTTTGCGCTGCGGTGGAGAATTACTTGTAATAACTCGATCAGGGACTGGTCCACACTTCGGGGGTTCATTTTCGGGAGGGTGGCAGATGGCGAGGGACAAATGATGGACTGAGGAAAAAGTTAGGCTAACAAAAAATCTCGATTCATTTCCATCAGAAGATGAAAAAAAATTTTTTTCGTGATAATAAACGTGACAACTTAATGAACTTGTTGGAATAATAACTTCCGGATGAATGGAAAGCAATCTTTTTCAAGGAGCCACTGAATTGACCATTTTTCGATGTTACAATCTCTCCACGTTCGATAACACAATAGTTCAATTTTTTGAACTAGACCCAGTAAAAAAGGGATCTCAAAATTGGCGAATTCCGAGATCAGAGCATTGTAGAGGATCAGTTCAGCAGTCCAAATATACAGCGTGATTCTTAAATAGACCGACAAAATTCTACCCATGAGTGTCAAACGAGTACATGCTGGGAAAATTAGTAAAAAAATTCCTTGTATAATTTTTAAAATTATGTTGGAGATAAAGCGTAGGAACGCCACTGATGTGTTCGTAAGTAGTATTAGCACAGTTAGTGGAAAGCATGATAATCATCTGATGGCAATGTACTTGATCAATGCAAGATCACTGTATATTATCGATATTCATGATGAAAACGAGCACATTTTTTCCAATACAACTAATTTGAACTCATGAGCGTCGTAAGTGGCACGGATTAAGGGGTTTCTACCTCTACGAAATAAAAACGTAAATATGATACAGATCGTCTGTACTTATCCTTGGGTAACTGTGTTAAAATTTTGTCGGTCTATTTAAGAATCACCCGCAGAAAAAAAAACAAAGTTTCGGGGCCTCCCCTCAAAGACACATTGGTTTGAAGATCACTCTTTTCTTCAAATGCAATCTAAAAGTTTCAGTGTTTATTGTTATTTATGGTGTAATGATTCTGGAAAATAATAATGCAAACCAATTTCTTAAAAAATTAGCTTTATTTTGAAGTAATAGTTATTTATGTAACAAGTCCGCAAAATAGTGTTTTAGCGGACTTTTTTGGTACAAGCTCTCTAAAACAACAAAATTGTAAATTTTTTTACATTTCCAATCCACCCTCATCACAAGTGCAGTCGATCGATAGTCATAGCAACGACTGATTTATTTAAACAATAATCATTATTTTGTCAAATAATAAACAAATTTGAGTCCGCAAAATAAATTAGAGTCCGCAAAGTGTTCCTATGACGACTTTAAGTACTTGTCCTCTAAAATGACATTTTGTGGAGTCAAAACAGTTCCCAAAGTAACCATTTTAGAGAGCGTGTACCAAGAAAAAATTTTAAGTTTTGTAATTTGCCGTTTCATTTTTAAGAAAAATAAAAAAATAAGCTTTTGTTAGTCCAAAATAAAGCTAATTTTTTCAGAAATTGTTTTACATTATTGTTTTCAGCAATCATCTACACCAGTGTTTCCCAACCGGTGGGAAACTGAAGCCAGATATCAACATTTTGTGTCTAAAAACAGAACCCAATGCTTATTAATAGAAACAGATATAATATTGTACAGTATTACGGGCAAAAATAAGCTTTTCGTACAAAAGTTCTAATGAAAAAGGTCGCTTCTATTGAAAAAGGTTATTCGTGAAAGGATACAATAATAATTCAATTAGATATTATGAAGATTGGCTATCAGTCTTCTGTAATTTGTTTGACTGAAATGGGCTTGAAGTTGAAGCAAGTTCTAAATTATTCATCAACCTTACTGCCTTAGTTCAAAAATAAAATTGTCACTTTTTTCTATTCCTTTGTAAAGTGCGATGCAATCAGCCACCTTCATTTAATTGTTTTCTGTCTCACACGATTATTTTGCATTTTCGTTACTTCCTTGTTAAAAATTATAAATTGCAGTGTTAAGTCAGCACTTTTTGACTTCACATTTACATTAAAAACTGTTATCGATACGGAATTGCCACTGTTTCTTTGTCATATCTAGAGTTTCATATGGGATTTTTTTTCTAACACGTAATGACCTTTTTTTTAAAATAAATCAAACACTGACCTTGACTTCTTTTGCTAAAATCCCTACGAATAAATTGGCTATGGTGCGAAAGTTAAAAGTATTTAACATGTCTGTTTAAAAAACATCCCTTACATAATTACATAATTCCTGCACTGTTACTAATTTTAAAATAAAAAAAATTATTAAAAACACTAATTACACTAGTTTACAAAAAAAATTTTTTTTCTTACCAAGAAATAATTTATACTGATTTTGTTTTCTTCTTACTCACTGATGGTGATAACTAAAATATATGTCACAATTGCCTATCAGGTCTAGTTTTTTTAATATAAGTTTTGAAAATTTGTTTCTGGTGTCTAGTTTGGCATTCGTTTTATCTGTGATAAACTAATTGTTAAACACTGTATTTGCTTTAAAATATCGTCAAGTGAATGTAGATTAAGCCCAAACAACTTTTATTTAGTTTGTGGTAAAATTATCCTTAATTAACCTGGAAACTTAGGCGATAAAATGGTAAACGTTTTCATCAAGATTTAAAGTCTTATGAAAAGTGGTATACAAAGGTTTTTGGGATAAAAATATGTTAGCCGATTACTGCTAGTTACAATAAGAGAAATTGATACTAATTAGTTCAAAAAAAGAAACAATTTTGAATCAATCTTTTTGTGGAGTCTTAGGCATTCGTTATTAACGTGATTAACAAATTGCTAAATATTTTATTTGCTTTAAAATATCATCAGATGAATGTAAATTATGCCCAAACAACTTTTTCTAGGTTTGTGTTTAAATTATCCTAACAAAACCTTGGAAGCTTAAGCGATGAACATGGTGAATATTTCCATCAAGATTTAAAGTCTTATGAAGAGAGTTATTAAGGTTTTTGGGATAAAAATATGTTATTCGTTTACTACTAGTCTACATTATGATAAAGTGACTCTGATAGTACAAAAGAAGAAGCAGTCTGTAACACTTTTGATGTTGCAAAAATTGTCAAATACTGATATTTTATAATGAATATTTAAAAAACTTGATGTCCTAATTTTTTTTCGACTTCAGTATCAGACTTAGGGTTAATTATTCTACCGATACACATTGGTTTCATCTATTGATAAAAAACGTTGTAAACTAGTGTTATTAGTTTTTTTTTAATTCGTACTCATTATATTCAACAAGAAAATAAATGTCCTACCAAATTTTATTCTTTTTTATAGCTAGGTATATACAAGGGGTTCGCCAATTTCTGTCGGATTTTAGAAGGGGTTCGAAGGTGAAAAAAGTTGAGAACCACTGATCTACACCATAAATAACAATAAACATTAAAATTTTTAGCCTGCATTTGAAGAAAAAGCAGTTTAAAGTGCACCTTCAAACCACTGTATCTTTGTGGGAAAGACCCGAATCTCTATTTTGTTTCTATATTTGGACTAGTAAAGTGATTCTCTACAACGCTCTGTACTCGAAATTCGCCAATTTTGAGACACCCTGTAGTTATTAGAGCTCCAAATGGTGGTAAGCGATTTTTTTATCCAGGGTGGTATTTTGTAAACCGAAGCGGAGCTGAGGTTCGCAAAGCCACCGAGGATTAAGTTAAGTTAAAATTAACTAACTAATATTGCTAATACTGATTAATCAAAATTTTAATTTTAATCTAGCGTCAGGACGGTGCTGTGACTATGGTGCTTGCAAAACGAACCGAAACAAACGTCTTTTTATTTTTTGCAAATGAGTGAATAATTTTTGTGTACCAAATTGAAGATTTATACTATAGTAATAGCTGTACACAGATGATATTTTGTAAAATTTCGGTCTGTCGGCACATTCTTGGTGACATTTCGTGTTGTCAACAACACCTTTCAAGTGTTGCAATTGTGCGTCGTTGCGTTTTATTAGTAGGACACAAAAATCCGACATACATTCCCTATTTTCCAAAGTCAAGCGGCCAAAAACCTCTTCAATGTATTCATTCCACTTCCACGCCTCTCTTTCCAATTCGACCTCGGAAGTCCTTG
Organism: Tribolium freemani; assembly: GCA_939628115.1. Classification (NCBI taxonomy): domain Eukaryota; kingdom Metazoa; phylum Arthropoda; class Insecta; order Coleoptera; family Tenebrionidae; genus Tribolium; species Tribolium freemani. Next base: position 6,398,981 of record OW626785.1, on the reverse strand, counting down.
CCACAATCCAATCCGAGATGTGAGTTTTGCAAGATGGAAAGTAGGTGCTGCTGCTGCATTGGAAAGGTCGCTTGGTGGAGCCTTACCCATTTAATTGCTCTCTCGGAACGGCCTCACCACACTTTTCGCGACATGCACCTCTCGCAAATGCCGATTTTCCCGAAAAAAATTGGAAAAATTCGCACCTGGCTGTGCTTTGTTTCATCGATCAGGGGAGCACAAGGAGCACATTAATGAGAGGAAAAGTAGGTCACGGGTGAGGACCATGAGGACCCTCGTTGTAAAGCTCGGAAGAAAACAGCCCCCATAGCAACGTTGCGAAAGGGGAGCGTAAGTAAGGTCATTCGCGTCGCTCGACACATGAATAGGAGTGCGTACAAAAAGCTCATTACACAACGAGAACACTGATTTATTCCGAGACGATGATATCACCGGTGTGCTTTTTGTTCAATTGAAAGATTTGATGGGTATTGACGGTTTCTAAAGGACTGGTTCCTTCAAAGGAATGTGTTACATAAATATTACTGTGTGGTGTAGTGGCAGCAAGAGAAAAAATCTTGTATCGCACGAGACGGAACCATTGAAAAGGGTAATTGAGAAAGACACTAATGTATATACAACGCGAAATTACTAATTTGCTTTGAGTATTTGTAGTTAGATTGGCTCGAAAACTAACAATGAACACTACCATTATTAAAGCTGTGCAATAATTAACTCCCGAGTTTCAGCGCTGTATTGTCTGGGTGCGATATCGGCTCTGATTGCTCGTGTGCTTGTAATGAGTATTCGCTACCGCATGAACTTCAACCCCTTTGCCAACGCTAGACAAGGGACCGTTTTAAATTTTTACAAATACTCCACAACTAACTAAATTATTTTGTTTTGCTCTTTTAAAACTGCCGAACCTCCTAACTTTGCTTCCTTTCGTCAAAAAATGACCAAGAACATAAATAAAACTTACAGACTTCAAAATTTCCTAGACGAAATTTGATGAAAGGGTAAAGTAGTTCGGTGCAAATCCTACTGACTGCACCAATTAAGCAAAAAACAATTAATACATCTGATAAGAAAATATTGCGAATTACAGAATTTAGAAAAATAATGTTATAAATACATAAAGCCAATTCATAAAGAGCTCAGCAAATTGAGTTTTTGGCAAATAACTACGATTTGCAATAGAGTTGTACAAAAAATGTTCGTTTTTTAATTCCGCATAGAATGATATAGAAAATAAACATTGTTGGGTTAATTGTGTGAAAAAATGCCTTTTTTGTTTAAATCATTAACGAACTATGTACATATTGTTAACTAATATAAAACAGAAATTAAAAAAAATATAATAATTACCGAACCTCTAAATTTTTGATATGTCTACATAATTATTCTTTACTCCAAAACCAAGGCCGATAGAAAACAATTATAAGATACAAAAAGTGTTTAAAAATAGTGAGATACACCACTCGAATAACGTATAACAAAAATATGTCCTAAAATGTGTCAAATTGTTGATTTCAGTAATAATCAAATAAAAGAAATGACACCAAAACATGTGGTTTTGAGAACAACATTCTTGTACGAAATTTTATAAAGAAATATTTCAGTACACGGTTAAACCAAAATTATTATGGTTACCAATTTATTTCCTGGTTTCAGTGCTTGGTCATGATTTAACCGAGGTTCAAATCGCTCCCAAAGGAAATGTGTGGGGTTACCAACTTTTTTTCAGGGTTAGTCATACTCATGCGTAGAGTCCTTATTTTCCTAACCTAATTTTTTCCCCAGATATCACGCAATTTTGCCACTTTCTGCGACTCTATTATATACTCTATATACTTTAACGAACAATACAAAAATCGTCAAGAAATCAAAAACAGATTCCTACTTTTTAATGTCAACAACGCATGCGCATTTAAAATCCTAGCGCGCGGTGTTGCCAAAAAACTGTGAATTTAACGCAATTTCTACTAAAGCACTGAAATACGCATTCAAAGTTAAAATCTTAGTTAGTTACCATCGCTTAGTTACCAAAGATTTTAACCGTGCACTGAAATACCGGGCGTAGAAAGTTATTAAAGAAAAACGAAATAATTTTTGAACTTTGGCGCCCTCTAAAAGTGATTTATTTATCTTATTATTACACCTTGTATAAATCGAAATCCCACACTTTTTGATTTTAAGATTTTTTTAATAAGTATTTATAAAATATGTGGTTAATAAATTGGCTATTGACAAATTCTTATGGAAGATGTATAAAACTTCATTTAAATTATGATATCCGCAAACGTCACAAAAGTGACAACTTTTACGGCTAAATGCTACAGGAGAAACAGTTATATTTTACGGCCATAAAGTAAAAGTTTTACTTTTGCGCCAAAGCATTTTTACTTTTACATATTTACAAATTTGTATCTACCTAATACCAAAAAGAATAAGAAGCGGGCGTTTACTATCTGTTAAGGCATTGGCAACTTAAAAAACAACTTTGTCTTAAGTGATAGTACTGAAAGCACTTATTACAGTAGTAAATACCGTTTCTCTGTATCTCTGCTCGCTAACTCAAGTTATTTCAATTTAAAGTTGGAATTATGACGTCATAACCGCCTTTCGAGCATTTGATCCAATTTTAAGAGCTAGAAAATAGTTAATTTTTGATTTTGTGGAAGATGTATGAAAAATATTCAAATATCTGTCAGGTTTTTGGTGACTCAGAAGATTTTGTGATAAGAGGATTCTGTGATGAGAAGCGGTTGTGACGTCACGATTTCTTTCTTTCGAAGCGATTAACTCACTTATTTTTCATCGCAAGAAATTTTGAAAAGAACCTATTGGTATAGAACGAACGATATTTTCAATTTCCGTTAAAACATAAAACACCTAAAATATACAGGGTGATTTTTTAAAAACGAGACACCCTGAATAAACTCAGAAAATAAAGAAAAAATTAAAAAATCCCGGGACAGGTCACTTTTCATTTAAAGGGGGACACCTTTTAATGTAGGGGAAGGTGGGGGAATACCGCGCACTTAAGGAAAATAATTTATTACAAGTAACTAAAAGTGATTGAAAAAATTATAATCTGCATGAATCATTATATAGTGTATTAAAGTCCATAGTCGACTTTTTGATAAAGAACCATTTTTGAATAGTGGATTATCAAGTAATTGAGCACCACGTAACTTTATGAAAAATGATTGAAACTCAAAAAACACAGCTGAATTTCTGATCAAAATACCTTTATTTGAGGTACCGTAAAGGGAGTCATACCATTTAAAATTTTGAAGGGGTTGTTTGTATGGTAAAGTGGTGCTACAACGTACAAAAATACACTAAAAGGTGTCCCCTTGAAATTAAAAATTGACTCTATCTCGGGATTTTCTCATTTTTCGTTTATGGTCTAAGATATTCCGGGTGGTTCGTTTTTAAAAAATCACCCTGTATGTAAAGAAGTACAGACAGTCTCTGTTTTTAAGACCTGCGTTCGGCAAAATAAAGCGCTTCGTTACGTAAAGTATCACTTTTACTTGTAACATAATCTACTGTTTTTCCACAAACAGCATTAGAAAAATATGGACGAGAAAATCATAGTAATTGAAAATTTCGTCTCGTGGAGTTAAAAAAGCGTAAATTTTTGTGCAAGTTGGAGGCGTTTGATTGCAACGTGTCTCATCAGCGTCGGAGGCGTCGGGGTCGCGTGACTGCGGAAAACGTGACCCACATTGAAACCTCGCCGCCTAATAAATCGATTAAAATCCGCGTGAAGCGATGATGATGGATTTCAAAAAAAAAGGGAGATGGGGGATAAGAATTTTTACCGATGCTTCCCTTCATGCGGAAACGTGTGTTGTTACGTGTGTGTGGTAGCAATTATATGCGCCCACACACACGAAATCGCAGCGATTTAATGACGAACGCCACTTGGAAATTGTTAATTGCCACGTTTACACGAAAATAATGCGAGGGAACGCGTGTGGTCGCCCGTAAAAACGACAAAGAATCGAGGCAACAGTTTTTAACACCGACTATTATTTTGATATGAAACGTCGAACGGTGCGAAAAAATTTGGCGTGCTCTCAGGGTCAAGCAATCAACTGATCGGCTATTTATACATAGTCGGAAAACTCACTTTTCCCTCAGCTGGCGTTTGATTGAGTTCAAGCCGTTGCAAAAATGATGATAATAATGATAAAGCTCAGTTTCTTGGAGTCGAAGAAATCAGGATCACGTCTTTGAGGTGGTGGCGCGTCTGGCGGCTCCACTCTTGAATGCATTATCGTCTGTGGCCATCCGCTTCTGTACATATGAAACGAGATGCGCTCCACGACTCGTAGAATCTTAACAAGCCGACATGAAACGCACCGCCTTTCTATCATGCATCCGATAATCCACTGCGTAACATTTCACCTCCGACTAATCATCACTTGATCTTTTCTGACGACCGAAAAAAATCAAAAAAACTGTGCTGAGACGCACTGGAACAGCTGAAAATTTCTGAACCAATCGCTAAACAAATCAAACCAGTTTGTCATATATGTATTAAAATTCATTTTCTAAATCTTCTGTATTAATAATGATAAACTCCTTCTGAAAATATAAGTCTGCTAAATGCTTGACTTATAAAATTATCACCCAACAAATTCTAGTAAAAAATAGTTATTTCATACAGTGTCTTTAAAAGTGAGATGATTGAGTTGATTACATTTTTTTTTTCGTTGAGCGCAAACTATCCTGTCGTTAAAATTTGCTGTGAAGTAACAAAAAAAAAAAACGGTGGTAAATTCGGTAATAATCAGTTGTGATTTAAAACTGATAAAATGTAATGTCTCAAACATAATTTTTCCATCTTTTCAAGTTCCGGCGGTGTTTTTGTAAATTGTTTTCAAGAATGGATCGCCACGATAATTGTACCTCAACGGACTGTTTAGGATTTTTATGTACATTGCTGAATTGAAAGAGGTAGGTGATGAATTATTTTAAAGCGTTTTTAAAGCCTTTTTTAAGAGGTTGCTAAAATCTAGCGATGAGGCTACTATAAACGATCAAAATATACTTATCGAAAAAAATAATGATGTAGATGAGATATAAAAGATGCACAGAAACGACTGGCAGAAAAAAATAAAAAACATCGTTTACTTGCATCCACCTACAGGTGTCCGTTTTTCGAGCTCTCCACCATGGGGATCTGTTATTATAAGAGATACGAAGCCAGTTAAATTAGGGCAAACTTGCGCATTTCTATGCTGAACAATTATCTGAAAGAAAATTTGATGTGTCACTTTTAGTTTTTATTTTTAGTTTTTTATTGAAAAAAAAAACGAGAATTTTTAATTTTCGTTTTTATTTTTTCAAGCGGAAACCAAAAGAACTAGAGGTTTTGAACTAAGACGTTCTTCAGGCACTTTTTTACAAGGAATCTAAATCTGTTATCGTATTTTCCAAGGCGTCCTTGATGTCAGAGTTGCAACACTCAACATTGGTTTTTCTTATGGACGCCATATTCGATTTTTGTATTTTTGCAAAGTGTTTTTATTTCTGATTACAACGATGTATCACATAATATGAACGAATCTTGCATAATGATCAAAATGGAAAATTTTTGCGAAGAGTGCTTTGGAAAAAACGTCAACAATTTTGTTTTTAAACAAACTAGATTTTGGAAATTTAATTGAATTTAGATCTGGAAGGTCCACATTTCCGCCAAGCTTACTTATTTAAAAACTAAACGACATGATAAGCTAGAAGTTTATTTTTTGCAAAACAATACAAGACAAAGTTATAAAAATTCTACTCTCATATTTAATAGAACTGTCAAAAGTTAGTTTGTTAAACAAAAATTTTGGCGTTTTTTTCCAAGGCACTCTTTGCAAAAACGCTTTTTTCTTAATTTTAATCAGCATGTGAGATTCGATCATATCATGTGAGACATCGTTGTAATCAGGAACAAAAAGATAAAAATACAAGTATTAAATAAGGCGTTCATAATAGTCTAAGATCTAAGGTCATGATGGACCGATCTGCTTACCGGATGAAACTTACTTTTTATCAAATATAACATCAAAAGGAATGTATCGCGAATGGGTTGCCTAAAGAAATATGGTCAAGACTATGATTAAGGGGGCTAAAAATAGTCGAATTTTAGCCATTTTCCGCAGTGTTTTGCAGCCGTTGTAAGCAACATTTTTAAAAGTGATTTACAGGATACATTCTTCTACTTGGGCTGTAGGGAAGAAAGTCTTTTAAAATGCGGCAACCGCTTTATTTAATTCAGAAATTAATTTTGAAAACTGAAAAAAAATCTAATAAAAATCTAGTATTCTTTGAAAAACTTTTCCCGTCAATAATAAGAATCATTCTTTATTCCCTAGAATCCAATACATGGCCAAAAGTATTTTAATTTCCCTTTAACACTTATTGTTGATGAGAAATAATTTTCAAAGAGGACTAGATTATTATAAAAAAAAATTTCAGTTTTCAAAATTATTTTCTGAATTAAATAAAGCGGTTGCCGCATTTTAAAAGACTTTCTCCCCTACAGCCCGAGTAGAAGAATGTATCCTGTAAATCAGTTTGAAAAATGTTACTTACAACGGCTGCGGAAAATGGCTAAAATTCGACTCTTTTTAGCCCCCTTAATCATAGTCTTGACCATATTTTTTTAGGCAACCCAGTCGCGATACATTCCTTTGGATATTATATTTGATAAAAAGTAAGTTTCATCCGGTAAGCAGATCGGTCCAGGATGACCTTAGTTCGGATCCTGTACTATAAGAAAAACCAAAGTTGAGTATTGTAACTATGACATCAAAAACGCCTTGACAACAGCGATGACAGATTTAAATTTCCTGTAAAAAGGTGCCTGAAGAATATCTTACTTAAAAACGCCTAGTTCTTAGTTTTCGCTTAAAAAAATAAAAACGAAAAAAATACAAACTAAAAATGACAGCAAATTTTCTTTCAGGTAATTGTTCAGCATAAAAATATCCAACTTTGCCCTAATTTAACCGACCTCGTATATTTCATAATAACTGAGATCCCCATGGTAGACCTCGAAAAACTGACACCCTGTATAGACCATAATGTGCATTATTATTTTAAATAATAATTTGTAAAAAATTCTTTCTATTATACTAAATTAAAATATTTATTGCAAAAAGCTCAAAAATATTCACAGTCGAAATATTTTCTAACTTTTAAATGCTCCAATAGAAAACTAGGCGCATTTGAAAGGTTTTTTCATTTCAGCCCTTTCTGGATTAGGGCGTTACAAGAGGAAGTTCTCACAAGCGGAGGTGTAATTTATTAGGAGTATTTCGTATTCGTAAAGAAAACTTATCTTTGTTTTTTCTACAGTTGAATTAGAAACTTATTCTTCAATCTCTATCGCATTCCAACTTTATTTGACGAATGTGAAATTTGAACTTGTTTATTATAAGACAATAGACACACAATTCCTTAGAAAGCTAAGTAAATGCATTTCATTATTATACAAAATTAAGGATATGCAACAATCATTTATTTTTTAGTAAACCTTCATACTACTCTGTGGATTTAGAAATTTGGGCAAAAATAGCTATTGAAAAAATGCCAAAATTAAAGTCATTTATTTAATGGTAAGAATAAAAAAGTTCCTTTTTTCTCAAATTTTTGTTAAAATGCTACGTTTCGGCTAACACTTGTTTTTCTAGATTCTTGTTTTTCGAGTAAATAGTAATTCTCACACAAGAGTGGATCAAGATAAAAATATAATTAGAGGCATTTATTTATACAAAAGACGTGAATTCGTATAACGTACCAAAAGAATATGTTTGGGCAAAACTTGGTCAGAAGATAGCAGGTATGGGTAAATTTTCCACGGTTTGTGTGTGACTCGCTATTTTAAATAATTTTTTCTACTTTTGTTTCGTACTGAGGTCACTACGATACGCCATTTGGGTTTTGTAATATCCAACGGAGTGACACTAAAAACCAGGGTAATTTAGTTGGAAAATGATGGCAACCTAGTTTTTTGACAATTATCTGAGAGAAGTGTCAGTGTCAATCGTCACCTGTTTCAAGTGATAATTTAATCAAATGAATCAATTTCGAACCTTTAGAGGCTTTTGTACCAACCCTGATACGTAGTCCCTTCGAACACCTTTGCTGTCAACTGCCACAAAATTCCCTAAATTTCGAAATTGATTTTTTTTGTTAAAAAAGGTGCAAAGTAGAAAAAATAATGTATGATATCTCGTTTATAAGGCATTTTGTCGCACTTACTCCATTATGGCACTCCTCGCTGCGCTCATCGTGCCCCAATTCCGTGCGTGCGACAAAATGCGTCTTATAAAACTCGTATCATAATATACTATTTGCAAACCATGGTAAATGTAATGTAGTTTTTCGGCATATTATCTTCTAACCCCAACACTATTTGTGTAGACACTTACAACTGAATTTTTAGTCATTATGGTATGAACAACAAAGGAAAGAAGTTCATCCCCATCCGCACACTGTCGTGATTTTACCCATATATTATAAGAAAGGTTAAGAAGCAAAAATCAAGATCAACAAAAGGATCCAAAAAACAATTGATCAGTCAATCGTCCAACACAAATAAATTACGTTCGCAAAATAGAAGACCAAGAGTCGATGTCTTTTTAAAATAAGTAAAGGGTTGTATATCCCATTTCAGTTCATAGTAGAATTTTGCAACAGCGCATTTGAATTTTTTGGAGTGAAATGGAGCACAAATTGAGAGTTTCTGGTGGATTTTCTTAGCTCAAAACATGTCGCTGGGATTTAGTTTAACACAGAATTCTTTTCTTATACAGAAACTCTCAATTTGTGCTTTATTTTTCACTCCGAAAAATTCAATTGCGCTGTTGCAATTCTACTATGAACTGAAATGGGATATATGTAGGAATTATAATTTACTACCACAAACTTTGCTGACAGAATTGTTCATTATTTTCGAATAAAAATTGTCAGATCCGTCCAAGTAAAAATTGTATTTTATGTGACTTGAAAAGCGGGGTTCTGAAACCTTATTTAGGAGAAAGCGATAAATTCGGCGCCTTTGTGGCAAGTGATAAAATACAAACACTGCGTATTTATTTTAACGGATGTTTGTTTGAATTCGTTACCATTTTGTTAGACGAAAATTAATGCGCATGTAAAGTGGTTGCACGTTTCGCAACTGCACTCCAATTTGCTAAATGCAAGTTCTCTTTAGTTGTAGTTGCTCTAAAACTTCCAAGAGGATGGAATCCATTGCCCCCAACATTTAGTCTGGATTTCCAGTTGTCTCCCGGTGACCTTCGCAACTCGTCATCGCCGTAATAATAATAGGCGAATAGGCGCGATTTCCTCGTTTTAGCTGGAACCTTGAAACGACTCGCACACGGATCCGTGCACGCACTGTTGCTACGTGCGTGCACCATGCCAGTTGCCTAGGAAACCGTCGCCCGCCGCCGCCGCCGCCACCGCCGCCGTCGGCCCTTTATTACGTCACGTTCGTCTCTTGCCGCCCCTCGCAAGAAGAGAAGAGAAGAGAAAAAACGCGAGCTGGGGGAGACGCGAACTTGACGTCACGCCACGACATCGAGAAGCGATCCGATACTCTCCTTACGACGTTTATAGTAAAGCATTGTGGAAGAGATATCGGTCGACGACCTCCACATCGCCTCGCTGCACCCCCGCACTCACTCCGAGATATACGAGTGAAAGTGATCATGAGAATCCGGCCCGGAGCAAGACAAGACTCGACACTAGGAAAAAGAGCAGATAAAGGACCTCTCCTTCAAAAAAGGAAAAGCTCTTAACCCCTTACCGCATACTGTACCAAAATGGCACACCACAAAAAAAAAATTTTTCTAAGTTTTAATGCAATTTTTGCCGTAACTGCAATCTGTTCCACATTTGGCACGTTCGCATCTGATACTCACACTCTAGCATTCCTTCACAATGAAAAAACAAAAAGTGGGGTGGGTATCGACAGTCGTTTTGTCTAAACTAGTTTCTGAGCCACATTGGAGGGATTCGCATGCCTGTAACTTCGTAAAAAACATTTTTCGCAATAAAAAAAAATATTTGCCAAAAGGTAAGAGCCTACACTTTCCAGTTTTGTCAATGGAAAGCAGTTCTGTCTTATGACTTCTATTTTTTGGTTGTTATAAGACATGTGCCACATGTGGAACAATTTCATGTTAGGGATACATTTTTAGGTTCTATACGTCTTGTTTTGAAAATGACCCAGGCACCTTTTATGGAAAAAAAATTGTTACATTAGGTAGTTCCAGACGGGATTACAAGTGAAGACGAAAATTTATTCGATGATGATAATTTCTGTCAAAATACGGAATTTGAAAATGTTTTGGTGGAAAAATATGATAATCTTAGCAAAACTTTTGCTCAAATTCCTGCTGCAGAAGTTCGATTTGACAACAAAAAACACTTACCACTATGGGTAGAAGATCGTCAACGTTGCAAGTATCCTGAATGTAAAGGAAAATCTTCAGTTTACTACGAAAAATGTCAAATGAACCTCTGTTTTAATAAAGACAGAAATTGTTTTTGTTCATTTCATACATTTAATTCCAATTAAAAGTTTATAATTGTTTTTTATTATTAAAAAGAATTTGTATAACTTTTAAATGAAATTTGAGTTTTGTAATTTGTTCTAATTTTTGCCTTGAATTCAATTTGTCCCATATTTGGCACAAACTTTTTTTTTGAAATTTGTGATAAAAAAACGTCGACAATGTTTTTTTGAACTAAAATAAAAAAATCATGCAGTAAGGGGTTAATTCACGAAGAAAATTGATAAAGAATAAACGCAATTTGTTAATGTTTGTATGCATTTTTCCTTTGGTTCGATATCGCCAAAATAGAGATCTCCGTCGGCGTTCCTTTGAGCCCCAAGAAGTGACTGTTCTATAAACAACTTATCCCGTACCGTCAAACATTCTGACATCTGCTTTACGCATTTCGAACAGACCAATCGTTACAATAAACAAGAAAAAGAGGAGAAACGCAACTCCAGAACTCGGCAATTAGTCAAGAGTGTCCTTTTTTGTCTTGGACAAAAATTAGGCCGCTTTTTATCTGTTTACAAAGCGAGTGACAGATGTATCGTTGTTGAAAAAAATGTCGGAGCCACTTGGTGGTCTTTTGGTCTCGAATGAATGAAATCGTAGAGTGGTGTTAAAAACTGTAGGATTTTTGATTAGGCGAGTCATGTCAGAGAGGCGACCTAGTTCTAATGGAATCCCATGCTATTAATAGTTTGAGAACATTATTAAACCGGGAGTGTATCTCGTCCCAGCAGCTCAACTAGTTGTTATCTTTTTCGCATCTCTTGGTCGCTTACCACCACCACCACCATGCACCCTTGACCTTTCCCATGTGTCACCGCCGATCCCAATCTGTGGGCAATTTGTTTTTGTAAAAATGCACGTCCGGACGAAATGCACTAGCTGCTGGATGCATAAATTCTCAGTAATGGACGTCGCGAACCCATCCCAGAGGTCGTTCGTTCTGGAATTGGACGATTTAAGTCGGAGGGTCCAGATAGCATCTGCCGCAAATTGAGATCGTATCTTTGTCTCGCCGGTTCGTGCAACAATACTAAATTACATGAATCTTGGTGGTTTATGATGTGGAGGATCGGCTTCAGGTAGTCGATTATGGTGGGACGTGGGCTTGGGAAGAACTTGGCTATTTCGGGCGTTATTAGTAATGCAGTAATCATGCCAAATGGTATAATGAGCGAGTGCATAGGCAATGACGGTGACTGGGTCGGGCAGGACGGCCAGACTAAGCGGAGCGAACAGTGGCGTGCGTCACTTCCCCAAATAGATGCCACAGCGACGCCAAATCGACGACGCACGACAAACAACCAGCTCAAAATCAACACAGGGCTGACCCTTCGTCAAAACCAAAAATTTGGGACAAAGCTCAAGTTACAGCCGAAAACCAGCCAACGAAAACAAACCCTAACGATAAGACAAAACGAGTCCCAAAAAAGATTCATTATTTTTGTTCGCTTGATTCAGTATTGTTTGGATAAGATGATTGACCAAAATCACCGCAACTAACGGAAAATTTACCCTTTTTTATACTTTATCCTTAACAGTTACGTTAGAAGCAGAACCTATCACGGATACATTTTGTAGATGACGTCTGATATTCAGGCTTAGCAACCGCCACTACTTACAATTTACATTTAAACAGGTAAAAAACACATTTTGACCCAAAACAAAGGATCACGAAGTGACATGGGCATGTACCTAGGAGATTCAAATATAAACCGGAATCTTCTTATAACTTTTGACGAAAACAAAATTTTAACTACTTCCTCTACCTCTATGCACATACGTCATCCGTTTGGTACCATGGTAATACCTTTTTATAGAAGTTTTTTGGGCCAGTTTTGTACAAGAGGTTCTACCAAACTTCTCTTTTGATTTAAACACTACGGGAAACTTTTTCGATTCAATATTACGTATGATAAAACCCGTGGAGGGAGAAACTTCTGGAGAGAAGGTGCTCTATACCGCCAATGTTAGGTTCTTGCCGATCTACAAACACCTTTTATGGCCTATTCTGAATTTCCCGCTTAAGTATGCAATCAGTGCGCAAGTCTGAAGATGTTTCTACAAATCAGCTGTTGCTATAGGCGTCTCGTGAATTCTATGCTGTCAGATTATTTTGGTTCTTTTTCAAATTTAATCGAAGTTGTAGTTTCAGATGGAAAAAACTTCTGTATTTTGGAAGACAAGCGTCCAAATCAATACCCTTACTATTTCCAATTGATACCTGAAAAATTAAGCCCTCATTTCGATCAAAAAGACCGGATCTTTCAGCAAGAAGTGTGATTTTGTTGTAAGAAAACACACAGCTCATTTGACTACAAAGACTCCTCCAAACACTGTTATAGCTCTAATATGTCTCTGTGATTTTAATTTTTTTGAACCACATGAAGAAGCGCTAGAGAGCGTTAGATTCCACAATGACGATAAGCTTCAAAATTTTGGGCATTTGAACAGATAAAAGACACTTTTTGACGAAGGATAGTGGAGCTTAAAAAAGTCAAAATAACTGAACTTGCTTTATCCGAATGTTTCTAGTTTCTGATTCTGAGATATACAGGCTGATTCTTAAATAGACCGACAAAATTTTATCACAGCTTTCCAAGGATAAGCAGAAACGATCTCCACCATATTTATGCTTTTATTTTGTAGGGGTAGAAACCCGTTAATCCGTGCCATTTACGACGCTCATGAGTTCAAATTAATTGTATTGGAAAACATGTGCTCGCTTTCATCATAAATATCGATAATAAACAGTGATCATTGTTGCATTGATCAAGTACATTGTCATCAGATGATTATCATGCTTTCCACTAACTGTGCTAATACTTCTTACGAATACATCAGTGGCGTACGCTTTATCTCTAACATAACTTTAAAACATTTTATTTAAAAAACGGCTATGAAAAGAATTTTTTTACTATTTTTCCCAGCATGTACTCATTTCATACTGCCATGAGTAGAATTTTGTCGGTCTATTTAAGAATCACGCTGTAGACGGTGAAACCTCCAGTTCAGCGTCGGAATATTCGTCAAAAAAATACAATGAAAACAAAGTTTTCCGACGTTTACATACAGCGTTGGGCAAAAATATCAACCCAAGCATTTTGTGCCTAAACTATGTACCTTACGAAAAAACTAATTATTACATCAACTATTTGAAAAATGTGATCATTTTTAAAGAATAAACTTTTTCGAAATTCCTTTTAGTTTTCGAGTTATTCAAAAAAAAATATTTTTATATATTTGCAACAAATTTTATGAATCAAATTATACTGGAATAAAAGCATCCATCCATCCACAACCTCTTCGGCTAAATTCGGAAAATCGTCGTAATGAGCTCGGAACGCAACTTTAATCATTTATTTAAAAAAAAACACTGGTTCAAAAACAATATCATTCAATTAGAAGTCATTTTTAGAGCATAATCTTTCACTAAAAAATTTGCCATTGTAGGGTGCCATTTGAACAAAAAAATTTTTTTTGAATAACTCAAACTAAAAAGAATTTCTAAAATTAGTTTTTTCGCAAGGTACATAGTTTAGTCACACAACGCTTGGTTCCATACTTTTGCCCAACGCTGGATGGCTAATAGTCTGTAAAATTTGAAATAATAAAATTCGGTGGTATCGTGGACAAAAAAAAATGATGGAAAATTTCTACCTTTTCTATAATTTTTTTAATGTGAAGACACTTTTTTAGGTGGCTGTTTTTGCAAATTAGAACAATTTTTTTTTTAATATAATAGGTTCTGAAAAACTAACCTCAAAAATCATATTTTCTTATAATTTTCGTTGGTAAAGTCTAAGGTGTCCCGTAAATTTAAATTTATTCGCTGACTAAAACCCTCTATGTCTTAGAAACTATAAACATTCGGATAAGACAAGTTGAGTTATTTTGACCTCTTTTGAGCTCTGTTATTAAAATACAGGGTGTTCCGTTTTTATTGTTACAAATTTAAACAGGTGATAGAACATTCAATTTTAAGACAAAAGTTTCTTATAAACATGTATCTAAAAATACTTAGTAAGGGAGCTACACCCCCTGAAAGGGGTGCTTTTTTTAGTGAGTTTTTCTCAATATTTCAGAAACCATTACAGATAAAATTACAAAATTTGGTGCAGTTAATAATCTTTATACGCCAAATAGAATTCGAAGACCGAATGTAGAAATTTTTAATCAGGAGCGTCTCAAACTGGAGGGGAGTAGGGTAAAAAATACCCTGACTCTTTTGGATTTAGTTTTTTAACATTTCCAATAAAAAAAATCATAAATTCCATAGTTTTTTACACAAAAATGGTCTCTTGTGTTATTTCGATACAACTCACCATTTTTGAGTAAAATTAATTTAAACGTTGTCTAACAGACCATAAACAGCATGAAAATCAGGGACGAACGGAGGATTTCGCGGCCGGAACCTGTCTTGAAGATGCTTCTTATAAGAACTGGCGAAACGTCGACATTTTCTTACAAATTCAAATTCACCTTGTATACGAGTAACATAAGTTTAGAAGAAGTATTTATTACGAAATGTCGAGAACTGACATGCACAAGATGTTGCGAAGTAAGTGACACGAGCCCTTTCGAAGAACCCGACTTGAAATAAATTTGAAAATTACTGGTCTACTGACAAAACAAATATCTATCAAAATGCGCAAATTTCGCAATTTTCAAGTTACGTTTATTGACGATGTAATAAAAAAGGGAAGAACTTACATGAAGCGTTGCCGTGGTCATGCACCGGAGGCATGGGCCGTTCCGTGCCTTCAGAGTGTACGGCTGGTGCGTCCTCCTGGTCTAAGAAGCTGCTATCGTTTTGATGTTCGTTTTCTGGCGAAGTGTTGACAGTCGTATAGTTCACCCTATCACTAACACCCACACTATTGTCAGTCTCACTGGTCACCAGCACATTTGCTCTTTTATCCTCGTTGATTTTGTCCGCGCTGGTCCTCTTGGTCTGTTCGAAAATCCTGTTGTAATATTTCGAAGCGTAGAGTTCACGCTTAGTCCTAGCGCTATGTTTTTTGCGCCTCGTCGTCGTATCGTTAGAATTTTGATTATGCAACAACTTTTTAGAATTTATTACAATTACGCTAGTATCACTTTGTACAGGTCGAGGAGGACTCAATAACCTACTTAATACTAAAGTGGAAGAATGCGGTCGGGCATTGGAATTATCAATTGGACTAAGGGAAGAAGAGGGCGTCGGACTGAATTGGACTAAAGGATGCGTAGCGTTCGAGGACGCATAGCACCTTGCCGCTATCGTTAAAGTGGCAAGGAGGCAGAGGGCAGCCAGGGGGCGCTGGGGCAGACTCGGGGCCGTGGTCCAAATCGGGGCCAACGTCCCGGCATAAAGGGCTCTCACTGCGATGACGGCGACCACCAGAGAGCACTCGAATGTCAACTCCAAGGAGGCGCTTACACACACAAACTGCTTACGGCCCCTAGGGCCCAGCTTAACGGATAGAGGGCGAAAGAGTGGGATCCCACGTCGAGGAGGACTTCGAAACGCGACGAGGATGGACATTGCATCGCACCAAGGTGCTGCCCAACACCATCTTGGGGGCAGTTCAGGCTCTCGCTCGACTCCGCTTCTTACTCGGATACCATCCTGCAAAAACACAATCTCACAGTCTACACGTATTTTAACTTTTTTATTGGAGGAATTTTGAGAAAAACGAATTGAGGATGATTTTTCAAAGTATGCTTTGGGCCCTTTTGAACCTTTTTGGCCAAAATAACCTGGCCTATGCCTTGAACAATTAACTAAAATTTCGTTTCTATTCCACGTCATATGTCTGCATCCTGCCGTTCTGTCCTGAAAGGGCGTGCAAAGCAGTCCTTCCAAAGACACACCTATTTAAGGTGAATGTGACAAAGACAGAGCTATCACATTTGTTATACTGGTCTTCAGCTCGGTTTGCGTGTGCGTCATTTCTCCCTGACACTATTTATTGAGGTTATGTTCATATCCAGCATCCACGAGTGATTAGCGTTAAAAATTTTGGGTTGTTTGTGAAAGTGTCGGTATCTTTAAATATAATTTGTAAAAGCATTTTAAATACAGGGTGTTAGAGAATGGTTTGGCCAAATTTTGTATGTTAATGTGTCATGATCAGACGAGTTAAAAACCCTTATATCATTTTTCCAAAAAGTGCATCCTTTCTTCAAAATTTTCTATTTACCCATCTATTGAGAGCCACTGTGTAGTTTTTCGTAGTTTGTTAGCCGTCAATTATTTCTTTAAACAAAATGGGCATAGTGGCGCATGGACGTTTTCAGAATTTTTTAAAAGTGGTGCTAGCATGTTCATTAGGGTGGGAGGTTCGAATCCCAGTTATGGCACAAATTTCTATGTTTTTTTTTTTTTGTAAATTTGAATGTAAGCATGATGGAGTGGACACAGAAATTAATTTACCTCTGCCGTGTTGTCAATCATTTTAAAGTACACGCTAGTATTTGTCGTTCCAGTTCAGCAGTTCTCAAAATTTGGGGCCTTAAGTTTAGAGCGATTTTTTGGAAAAACTATGCATTTTCGATTTACACAAATTTCACTTAATCGACTCGTTTTGCCATTCTCTATCTACCTTTGAATTTTGGCTAAACCATTCCCTAACACCCTGTATATTGGAAATGATTTTCTGATACCTTGTTTATTACATCATTAACAAACGAAAGCTCAAAAAACTAACGGAACGCATATCACAAAACTCAAAAATACAATCAACGAACTAAAACTACTTGTGAATAATATCAAAAAAAATTCGACAACGAAAATAGTTTACTGGCAATATCAAGTTGACAAATTCAATAAAACATGACACTTGTTGGAGTTTCCGACAGTCGATGGCCTGAAACATTTCTTACGAAAAATATCTCATCGCAAGCCATTTTTTCTAATAATCGGCTGTCAGTGTCAAAGTTCTGGTAAAGACCAGACGGTATCACCCTAAAAGTTCATGTCCGTCCAACCACGTTCAGAACTAGCTGTATTCTGTAATTGTCATTTAAACTCTGATTTTATTTACGGAACGTCGGCAATTTTTTATAAGTGTCAACAATATAGCGCCATCTACCAGAAACACTTTGAAATCGTCCCAAAATTTTCTCAAGTCCCAGTTGAATTTTGGCGTAGGGAAGGGGGGGGAGTTGAAACACTGTACCTTTTACCATTATCGTCATTACTCATTATGCACACTATATACTCGGATTTTTTTTTAAATCAATTGTCAAATTGTTTCAACGTTAGTCGTCCAGGCTTTGTTCCTATGACAATATCGCAGGGTTTAATTTCAGAATTTTTGACACTGACAATTGTTTAAAAAAAAATGATTTGACAATATGACCGTTAGGTTTGGTTATGCAGCAATTAAAATTTGAATTCGTTACTCGTTAAAATAACTGTTGTAACGTATTATCACTTAAAGAAATTTGAAAAATTTTGGCAGATTTTTAAATGGAATTTGCCAGGTAAAAAAGGGCACCACCAAAAAATTAAAATTACTATTTATGGTAACGCCAACGTGACGGCTTTTTGACAGTTTGACTAAATTAATGTTCAAGGATACCTACAACCATTAGATACCGCTTTGTTGTTTAAATTTGCATTGTTATAGTTAAATTTTTCCAGTTTTGTGTTGGTAGTAAACAAATGAAGTTGATGATACGCATGCCTTACGACTGTTTTTTTTAAGGAAGAGCCAAAAAAAAACGATTTTAAGTATGTTTTTCTCAAAATCCCTCCAATAAAACAGTATTCAAAGATATAAATTGCACCCCCTTCGTGCTGTTGGACGGTGTTATTTGTCAATACCGCCTTGTACATACAATAGGTTTCGTGGACTCTCAGTGTATTAACACACGCGCCACGCGGGCAGCTGGCGGCCGGCCAGCCCCGCATTTAGAACAGAAGCAGCAGACTGTGGTCTCTGCACGCCCCCCGCCAACGTCACCGCCGCAACATTGTAATATTCAATTATTCTTACACGTTGTCGCGAAAAACGGCTTTTATTAATCTTGACGACGACGAGAACCTACAATCGTCATCACACAACAACAAACTCCAATTTACACAACCATTTGCCAAATGGAAACCAAAGAAGCTTGACAACAGCGCTATGTGGAAGGGGGCGGCCACTGAAAACCACTTTTGCCAAAATTAGTCAAAAATGCTGCTAAAGTCCAGGAAACCAAAATATAAAAAGGAATAAAGTCAGCCAGTCAGATTATGTTCCTGGCATATAGTCTACAGGACGGTCATAACAATAATTTTTTATGGGCACTAAAATTTTTAAAACTGGTGGATCGAGAGAATTGTGACCAGTTTTTTGGAATTGCGAACGTCACGAACAGTTGGGTTATTTCCTGTGTTTTGCTGGCCTATTTACAATTGCAATATTCAAAAAAAATGTCATGTCATTTTTTTAAATTAGACTAAAAATAGACCAGGAGCGAGGTATAAAGGTCAACTAACGTAACTATTAGATTTTGTTGCTCTAAAAATAGGTGTTCATTAAAACGTTTATCAATTATCAACGAACACAAAATTATAATTTTCCACTGCAATTAGTAAAATGTTTAAAAAATCTTATACTATTGTGAGGTTGGTCAAACTAAACTGAAAAATGTCTTTGCTGGTGCATATAAATAATACTTGGTTTCTTGAGGTGCGAATAATTTTATCGATTTAAATTATTTAAATAAAAAAATATTCTTCTTATTTCCATAAAACAATCCTCTTAAAACTTCTCCTTGTTTATCGGTAATTTTTATAAGGGTACAACAAAAGGAAATATTAAAAAATCAATTAACGTAACGACAAAAATTCGACGATTTTTTTCATTACTTTTTTTTGACTAATAATTTGTTATTCTATTTTGATTATCTTTTTTCTGTCTGTTTCGGCTTATTTCAACGAAATCACTTGAAATAAGTTAGGTTTCGACTCACTCAGATTTGGTTGGAATAAGAACCTAGTTTGGGCATTTTTTTTGTTAGTTTCGACAACACCTCACAAAATAAATGAGTTTGTGATTCAGAAACGAACTAAATCGCTCGACAGTGTCAGAAATAACGGAATTTGTTCATAATTCAGCAAGTTTTCAGCTTCTTTCGAAGTACAAAAAAATACGTACAGTCACAATCAAAAGAAACGACACAAATCTTTTGGACTCTGACTGCATACTGACTTGATGGTTCTGTTTTAATTTTTCAGGGAGGAATTGTCAGGTCCTACATGTATATCAGGCAGTTTTGATGAAGTGTAAGTTGATTCTTCGAAAACCATTTTGCAAAACCGAAAACAATGCTAGACAGTGACAAAAATAATTGACGAAATAACGTTGTCATTTTTTCAAAATAACTTGTAGCCAACATAAATTATTTAACATAAAAGCATAAAAGTTACTAGACTATTCTGAAAAAAAAAATAGAATGCGCTCGTTAGAAAAAACCATTCACAAACTATTTGTATCACAATAAAGGTATTTGTACATTTTGGAATACTATACAATTCTATTATTAAAATAGTAGATGTTTTTGACTAAAAAATCATTCTTGCAGAGAAAAGAAACTAGAAGAAACAAAAAATCAATGTCAACCTCAATTTCTTTATAGAATGCTTTCTTCAAAAAAACAACATCCAACAATTTGTGAAGTTTTCTAACTTCAAACAACTGGTAGAAACTTTCTTAAAAGTTCCTAATTTCGTGTATAATCGTTATTTATTGTATTTTTTTTAAATCGCCTTGTAACGTAAAAACCATTCATAAACCAGTGTTTACCACAGTTTGTGTATCTTGTGCCTTGTTTTCTCCATCAGCGATCGTTGTTAACTGTATCGCGTCAGATTCGACTCGAGTTGGTATTTTTAGAAATTGCAAATTTCAAAAATACTAGACTGCAGACTAAACAGTCGATAGAATAATAAACCGTCAAGTGCAGACGTGAGTCGGGGCCAACCATCATCGATTCTTGATCAGACAACGTCGTTAAGACTTCATTGATCGTTGGCCCAACTTTAATCGTCTCGACTAGACACAAGCGGGCGTCTAGACGATCGGATTGAATTTTTTTTTCGAGCTCTGCGTTTATGTAACGTGAATTGCACGTAATTAGGAGGGCTCGAAGGGGCGCGACTGATTTTTGTAGTAAACGAACCTGAACTATTTGCCATAGTTCAAACATTTTGGCAGCAAACAAGCAAATAGTTCTCGAGTTAAAAATATCTGATTCGTACGTCTGCTACAGAGAAACAACTCGGGAGCCAACGTACTACATTCTAATACTGGCTACTGAATCCCTCACTTTTAGAATGTAGGATAAAATATTTATGAAACCACGTTGCCTGGCATTCGCTTTTTTTCAATCATAATCGCGGAACGACCATCGATTGCGATGGTTGCGACCATAACCAGCGGATTCCTGCTGCAGCGTTACGAAAATTCCTGCAAGAGTCGAATCATATTTGGGAGGAGAGATTCCGACGAAAACAAAGGATTAGGCGAACTGGAAGAGAATTTTTGCACTTGTGAAATAAACACTCTTTTATTTTTGAATCATAATTTTTTGCATATTGTTTTATTTATAAGCCGACCTACTTCCCATTTTTCTTACATAACATGAATTGGATACCTAACAGAAATAAAGTAACTGTATATTTGAATACTGGGACTCCGTTGATGGGGCCAAATGGCTCAAACGAAAACCGACACGGTGACATCTCAACGATGTATTTTTTTCACAAAAACGATCACCATTTATCACCAACACTCGACTGAGTTTGGGAATTGAAAATACAATGAATGTATCATTATTACTCTCTTTAAAAAAACGATAATTTTTTGAAATTTTAATTGTATCTCACGCAAAACGTAAAATATTAAATAACAACTGGACTGACTTCACATTTTGGGCTGTATTTTGCTAACATTAATTAACAGTCTGCAATGTTATACATTGACTATTTGTAACAAAAGAGAACGATAAATGAAGTATTATGAGTCGCTATTTGACAGGTTGAACGAAGAAAATGAGAAAAACACCCACACATGTCAAAAAAAAAAGTTCTTCTATCGGGGTTCACTTTCGATAGCAAAAATCTTTAAATTAATACCGAATTAATGTCACAATCGCCGTATTCGCTAGATTTGGCACCCAGCGACTTTTTTGTTTCCAAATAGGTATGAAGAATTGGCTTGTTGGAAAAAGTTTTATGTTGAAGGAAACAGAAGCCTGTTTTGAGAACCTTCCTAAATTATATTTTTGAACGGCTTGGAAAAATTAGAGAAATACTGGACTCCAGTGTATCAAATTAGGAGACTATTATGTGGAAAAATAAAATTGAATCAACGCGAAATACTGTGTTTTTACAAATACTTCAATAAAAAATCAATCTCTCACTCTGACAAAAACTACACAAAGTGAAAAACGTCTAATTCTAGGACAAAAATGTTTGCTAATAAACGAATTTTCTTATCCTGAATACTAGTGAATGAAATTATTTCAGTAGGGTATTCTTCAAAAGTCAAACTTTTTCTTCAGTTTTTTCATATTCTTACAAGTAGTACATCAACAAAAATACGTTGCAAAACGTCTACATCTGGAGTGAAAACTATTGGCAAATAAAACACTTTTTTTTCATCCTAAATCAGTGATTGAAATTATTTCAGCAAGAGATTAATCAAATCTAAACTGAGAACAAAATTTTATATTTTTTTCAAATGTAGTACAAAAATTATATTTAAAACCAGATTCTTTACCTACCACTTAGGTACACTTGCACAGTTTTTTTTTTTTTTTAGTATTCGTCGAAACTGTTTCCCATGATTCTGTTTATCAAAATGCCCCAATGAATTTTTGAAAAATTACGTTACACTTTTTTGAAATGCCTCTAACATAATTAGATTTTTTCAAAACTGATAAACGTATCTTTGATAAAAAAATATACAATTTTTTGAAACAATATTAAATATTTTTGCAAAAATGTGTAGGTACTGGTAGATTTTTGATATATTTTTTTAATGAATTATCCATTTAACAAACTTTCAACTTAATAATTTTTTCTGCCTTGGAAATGATATGCATTAGTAGATATGCTTGATAGGAAGAATTTTTTTTAGGGGAAAGGAAATTTAAAAAAAACTCCGTAAAGATTTTGTACTTATCTTAGACAGCACTTTTGAATATTTTGTTAATTCGAAATTCAGCACATGTTGAAAGTTATTTACTCTTAAAAGTGTAATGTTCGTCTCGAATCACATAATTATACATTTGTATTCAATTATGTTTTGCTCGGTGATATCTCGTCTGAAAATTCCTTGATTTTCTAAATTTTTTTTTAATGTGGTTTGCGAGTTTTCTCCATGATTCTTGAAAAAGTCTTTTGATTCATTTTTACTCAAATTTCCAGACATGAACCAAAAAAAATAATAAAGTTTTCCACAAAGTACATAGACAAAAAAAAACAAAATCAGACACCTCTTTCTTCCATTATTTATCCATTTAGCAAAATATCGAATAATTATGTTTCTTTCACTTTTGCATTGAAAAGTATCTGCAATTTTTTATGCTTAATAGTAGCTACGACAATTAGCAAAAATTTTGCTTTGCTAGAAAAAAACTATTAGAGGAAAAGGTAATTGAAAAAAATTCGGTAAAAATTTTGTAATTGTGTAATTGTGTAATTGTGTAATTCTTGTGTTCGACAATTCCTCAGTTCTGAAAACATTGTTTTTAATACGTTATTTTTTATGATTCCTCCAGAAGCTTTTTTATTAACTATTCAGACATGAAAGAAGGAAAATAACCAAAAAATCACAAATTTTGATTCGAACACTGAAAAATCATTGATTATCCATTGGTAAATTTTAAACCGAACAATAATGATTGTCGATTTTGCCTTGAAAATTATCTGCAATTTTTTATTAGAACGTTCGAGTACCTAAGTACTATCAAAATTGTTTTGGTGCTACAACGACTTAAAGGAATGAATACTAACAAAAAATACCGATTACGATCGGATCGTTTTTTTTTAATCAAATACGTTTGAATACTTTTCAGCAAACTAAAAATTCTTCGTCTGGGATCACACTTTTTCTGTTGTTGTTTTTCTTGTTATATCTAATCTCTATAATTCCCTGTAATTGCTTTTTGGGTATTTTTTTAAACTCGTAATTAACACATACCTGTAAAAAGGCAAAATAATTCTCGTTGACAATGAACTTACCCCAAAGGAAAACACCGAAATCCCGGCACCCTTAACAATAATAATAGTTGAAAACAGGGCTATTCGGCATAAAAATAACCATTCTAGATCTTTTGCAATTTTTCCAATTTTAAAATTAAATCCAGCGTTTAATAACACGCCAGTGTTGCGCCAAAATCTAAAATTTCCAATGTTCTTAGTAACAAATTTTTCATAGAAGCCCCAATTCCGGGTCAAGGTCGTACGTTTTTCGCAATTTGTGCCTTTCAAGCCGAATTGTCTTAAATTTTTTAGCCCTTCAGTAAATATTTTTTTGGTGGCAAAACTGCCCATCTTGAAATAATAAGCGACCGTCGTGTAGCCCATAGCCCTCGCGCCGCCTCCGGGGGCGGCAAATCATACTTATCGGTGGCACTCGCGTCGACACTGCACCATGGAACCGCTGGGGGCGGCGTTCTCGCACAGGGCCGGCACTCGCACCTTTGACAACTGTTGGACTCGCGCGCGTCCTTGCTAAAGCACCGGAGTGTCGTCACTTACTGAACCTCCTCGAGCGCCGCTCGCTCGAGCCGAGCCGGTTCGTGGATGTTCGGCGATGGTCGGCGGCCAGGATGGGCAACCGCCGGTTATGCAATATCCCCATTATTTACTATATCGCACAATGGAAAACATTTAAATATAGAGATTGGGCCCCTGAGACGTGAGGCAGTTCCGGCAACAGTGTAGGGGGCGGCGAAAGTTGGGGGCAAGGACGCATTTGACGTCGCAATGACGCGACACGAGATAAAAATGCACTTTTTATGCAATCTTTGCGCTGATTTAACGACGTTATTAGGCGCTCTTCGAGAATTTCAATTGCACATTATTTGGTGACGTACACCATTCCATTTTTTTATCACATTTCGTTACGTTGCTTCGGTTTAAATAAATCGCAAGATGGTTTCAATGAGACCTCCAGATGTATCACTGTGATGGGGGCAAGGAACTCCAGATTTTTAATTGACTAGGCAGTAAAAATGTGGAAACTATCATGTTTCGTGTGCACTAATTTCGCAAAATAAATACGCAGTGAATCCAAAATCTTGGAGAAAATTAAAAAATTACGTACTATTTAAAAAAAATACTCCAAAAACAATCACAAAATTAGAGGAAAGTACCCGAATTTCGGATACTTTTTAAAATCTGCTATAAAATATAAAATAATATAATAATAATATAATAAAATATAAAATAAAAAAAATATATAAACGTGTACACAATTAATACAAATTAATAAAAAAAAATTGTATCGTCTCATTCATTGTAGTATGTATTTATGTAATATCTGAATTATTGTTTTGAATTTAAAAAAATGTATACATAATGCACACAGAAAATATAAACGTAAACACTGTAAAATTTTTAAATAAAAAAATGATGTCTTTATTTCGGATAGGGAAGGGTAGGGTATCCGAAACTTGGGGAACATAAAATAGTCACATTTTTTTAAGTTGAAAGTCAACTATTAAGACAAAATTCACAAACGTGTGTGTTTTTTGTTGTAATTTGAAGTGTATATGAGACCATCATCTTCAACAAAAAATATTAATTTCGAATATCTGAAATTGGTGTCCGAAATTAGGAGCAATTTTGCCTTTAGCTTTAACTGTCTTTTATATCAAAATTATGAATAGAGAAGTAATTTCTTTTTCTAAACATAAAATGCTTATACCTTTACCTAGTAAATCCATCCAAAATTTAAAAAAGAAAATAGAGTTAAAAAACCACCTACATTCTACGCGTAAAAAAACTAAAATCAAACTATTAGCTGTTTCAAAACTATAAAAACGCCAACGTTGCATTTTCTCTCAAAATTAGTTATAAATTATTTATGCACTTCAAAAAATTACTAGCTAATGTAATTCATAGTTTCAATGAGAGATCTAATCATTAATAACTATTTTACATTTTTATTAACCTTATTTAAAAAAATAATTTGGTAAAATGCGACGTTGGCGTTTTTATAGTTTTGAAACAGCTAGTATCTATAAAAAAAGCTAACCAGACGAAAGCAGAACTACAAATCATGCAATATTAATATACAACCAAATAGACACTGCGATAAAAGGATTATCTGCAGGGTGTCCGTTTTTCAAGCTCCACCATGGAAATCTCAATTATTTTTTGTACACGTATTATAGGAGATACAAGGTCGGTTAATTTAGGGCAAAGTTGCATGCGCAAAGATAATTTAATGTGTCACTTTTAATTTTTGAATAATTGCAAAAAAACGAAAATTTGTAATTTTCATTTTCATTTTTTCAAGCAAAAACCAAAAGAACTTGACTTTTTAACTAAAATATTCTTCAGGCACTTCTTTACAAGGAATCTAAACCTGTCATCGTATTTTCCAAGGCGTTCTTGATGTCAGAGTTACAACACTCAACTTTGGTTTTTCTTATGGACGCCATATTCAATTTTTGTATTTTTGAAAAGTGATTTTATTTCTGATTACAAAAACGATGTATCACATGATGAAAGCATTTTTGCGAAGAGATTTTTGGAAAAAAGCCCACAATTTTTTTTTAAACAAACTAGATTTTGGAAGATTTTGGAAGAATTTGAATCTGGAAGGTTTAAATTTCCGCCAAGCTTACTTATTTAAAAACTAAACGACATGATAAGCTAGAAGTTTATTTTTTGCAAAACAAAACAAGACAAAGTTATGAAAATCCTGCTCGCATATTTAATACTAAAATTATTAAAAGTTAGTTTGTTAAACAAAATCTTTCGAGTTTTTTTCCTAAGCACTCTTTGCAAAAACGCTTTTTTCTTAATTTTAATCAGCATGTGAGACAAAAAGGCTTTTCAAAAATACAAGTTTTAAATATGACCATAAGAAAAACAAAGTTGAGCGTTATAACTTTGACATCAAAAACGCCTTGGAAAATACGATGAGAGATTTGGATTCCTTGTAAAAAGTGCCTAAAGAACGTTGTAATTAAAAACGTCTAATTCTTTTGGTTTTCGCTTGAAAAAATAAAAACAAAATTTACAAATTTACGTTTTTTTCCAATTATTCAAAAACTAAAAATAACACATCAAATTTTCTTGCAGATAATTGTTCAGCATAAAAATGCGCAACTTTGCCCTAATTTAATCGACCTCGTATCTCTTATAATAACTGATATCCCCATGGTGGAGCTCGAAAAACGGACACTCTGTATATAATTGTGATGGTGGAGCTCGAAAAACGGACACTCTGTATATAATTGTGATAGTTACGTTGAAGTACTGGTGTCCGAAAATAAAAACCAATCCGAAATGAGGCTACTTTACTCTACTTAGGAGCGAAGTAATTATTATAGAAGGGTTTTCTTGAACTCGAAATCTGTTGTTAAAATGTTGTTTCGCGGCGTCCGATTACGACAGCAAAGAGTTACATGAAAATTCCTATCTTTCCTTCCAGCGGAGGAAGTCCTCGTCGTTGTTAAGGACGAAATGAATGGAAAAAGAGAAAAAAAAAGATTTACTTTTTCACTTTAAAATCATAGTAAATAGCATAAAAAATTATAAACTGTAAATAAAGTGTAAAAGTAAAAGTAAAGTGTAAAATTAGTTAGTGACAAACTTATACAAAAAGATTCTGGATGCAAAAATCTACTAAAAATAAAAATGTTAATTGAATGAAAAAATATTGGTAATAATGCCCATGTGCCTGATTTTGGTACTTTCTCGTACAGAATAGGTACCGTACTATAATTTTAGAATAGCAAATTTTATAATTGAACAATATTTAGGTTCAACGATTAATTAATTAATTAACTTCTTTAGAGAATTGTAAGTTTCTTACAAATCGTGCTATACGCAGTGATTAATGAAACTTAATTTTCTTCATGCAACCATCATATTCACTCATGTAGACAATGGTTGTTTATTTGCAACAGCAGTACCTATATCAATAACATCCTGTATAAAACGCAGATATGCATCAAAATAATTAATTGCAGTTAAAGAAATGTTTCCTGGCGTAATTACCATGTCCTTATTAATAAACTGTACAAACGACGGAAATGTCTTCGGATACAACAAGGTGTAGGTGAAACATGCAACAACAATTTATCAAATCTTGCAATTTAGAGAAGATAAAAATATTGCAAAAGTGCCTTCGGCATTCCAAGAAAGCATCACCAAAAACAATAAAGAAGTTAGAAGTGTTTCGGTAGAAAAAAGGATCAATAGTGGCAAAAATTCACCTAGAAACTTGCTTAATTTCGAAGTTAAAGCAAATTCTGATTCACAGAATTCTACTAAAGTTGCAGATTTTAGAATAAAAACTTATAGTGCAAGAGTAAAAAGTTGTTTCATTTATTTATTTCTTTATAAAGACTGTCCTAAGTACATACCTAGTGAATAACGAGGACCATATTTTCGCAGCTTCATAACGAAAAGTAAAAAATAATAAGAGGAAATGTTTAATTTATTTGTGAATTTTACTACATACCTACATCGGCAAAAATAATGTAGCAAAAGAAAGCAAGTCAAATTTGAAACTAATGGTTAATCTTTTAGTAATTACGTATTCCATTTTATGTTAGCGTATATTTTTGCATAATTTGTTTCCGAGAGATTTACATCCAAAATTTAAGAAAAATGAACGTAAACAACAGGCATTTAAATACAAATAAAAAACGTACCCAACAGAGAATTTATAAAATTGGAAAAAAGCGCTCTTGTTTTCAATCTCAAATCTATTAATAACTTGAGATCAAAAGCGAATTTTAAATTCAGAAACACAATCATTAGGTTACTTATACTTACTTATTTCGAACAAAATTTTTATAATGCGAATGTTTGTACAGCCGGGGAAAAAACTATTCACCAGTCAAACTCAATGCTAACGCTGCGCTCGCTTGCAATAGTGGTTGTAACTAACTAGGCGAGAAGCAGGTTTAAAATATAAATATTGAGAAACCCTTATTTAGGGAGTCTAGCTCAGAGTCGTCGATGGCACCCTATTTTTTAGTTTCGTAACTAAAAGACTTTAAATAATAAAAGCATTAACAGTTAAGTGCCTTTTCTGATTGCTCATTTTATTATATTATTTTAACTTTAAACATAAAAAAAAATATTTACTATTGGTTCAATAGTCAAAAAAGACAAATTTTCAGCTAATAATAACTCCAATGTTACTTTTAGGCCATTTATCGTTATTTATTATTATTACAGTAAAATAACTAAAATTTTATTATTTATGGCAAATCTTTAAATCCCCATTAAACTCCAATAATTGATTCGTGGTGGAGTTATATGGTTATAGTATGATTTACTATGGTAACAACAATACTCATAAAGGCGCATTCTTGCTGAAATTAACATTTAAAGTCAAATATCTTTTTGGTTCTTAACTTCAGACATTTGAATTTTATGTTTTTAGATAGAGAAATGATAAATTTTTGGTGAAGTAATTTACTTATAACTACATACTGTGAGATTTTATAAAATTTTGGTCCATTACGCAAATATAAGATTCCAACATACATTTATTATGTTTTTTGGTGAACATTTTGGAAAAAAAGCGATGCTGATGGAACTGCCAGGAATAACTAGATCAAAATTTTTAAAAATCGCTTGGTATTTAGGTAACTATAAACATTTAATCATTGATCTTGACTAATTTCTAAATGTTAGAAAAACTGGAATAGTTTTGATTATCGAAAAATCGTTTTTGTGTAAAATATCGTAAAGTTAAAATTATGCCAAATCAAACAATAAGCTTTTTTGACCCATCTGGCCCGATCCCCGACTATAGTTGGAACCAACAATATTTGAGACTCATTATAGAATAAGCCGATTGTCCCTCACAATGGTTTATGTCCCTTGCGGTAAAGATGCCAAAAACAAATTAACTTCTTAGGGCAGGCACCTTTCAAACGTTTGTACGGAGTGATGGACCGTAACAGAAATTTGTGTATGGGCTTTCACCAAACAAATATTTAATACAATTTTATTAATATTTAGGTATATTTTTAAAATGTTTGTTCACAAATAAAGTGATCTAAGAAAGTACTAATCTAATGAATTTTGAAACTTTAGTTTGGAATAAATGAAAAGTTTACTGTGAAAATTACTCAATACGGCTCATTTGTGAATCTTCAGGGTGGTATCACCGGCTGTGAAAAATTGTTAGGGTAACCGCAAAGCTGCTTAACCCTGCATAAGTCAATCTCAAATATTTCTGGTTTCTACTATACCTACGTAGTTCAACGCATTATTGCAACAGAGCGCAGCCAGAGCGCAGCCAGAGCCCAGATTTTAACTGGTGAATAGTTTTTTGTCCGGCTGTACCTTATTAAAAATTGTGTTCAAAGTTCAAACATCAATAAATCTATTCAAACCAATCCGAGGAATCAACAAAATTAAGCCAAAATAGGTATATTTTTCGAGTGGTTAACGCCCCAAGATTTTCTCGAAAAATGTTACTAAAATTGGCTAAAAACTCACCAACTTTTATCAAAATTAATATTAATTTTATCTTATTTCACTCAATTGAGTTCGTTTTTAACATGACACTCATTTATTTTGTAAGATCTTTTCAAAATACGTCTCAAAATCACAGTTAAATAACACTATGCAACAAATTTTAAATTTTTGTTTGTTTATGAGAATTTTTTTACAATTTTCAACTTAAGACCATTAGTTAAGTTGGATAAATAAATATCATGTTACTGTCTTTTCGTTTTTTGGAACTTACGTTATATCCAAAAAATAAAGTCAATGGAGTCAAACAAAAGATTTTAATTTAACAAATGAAGAAACATGAAAAACACCTAATATTAAAATTATTTCGACTGAAAATGAAAATTTGATCTATTTTTCTTCTTACAAAGTGAATTACTCTTTGGTAGCAAGGTCCATACGTAACCTAGCATCATTGCTGCGTTACACTTCCGTTCATAACGCTTTTCCATCATCTGAATATCTTGATGGGACCTTTTCCATGTTCTCCGCTTACAACACCCAAAGTTTTCCAAAAAAAAGTGCAAATGACAATGTAAAAAAATATTTTAATGGACATTTATTTGCATCCTAAATTTTTGAAACTTTGTAGCAAACTGTTTATGAGTTCTTTATTGCTCAGAAAATCTTCGACTACTAACCGAAAACATGTCGAAGCAGAATTTTCTGCATCATTCAGTTTTGATTACAATTTTTTTGAGAGAAACATTTTCCTGATTAGTAGCAGAAAATTTGGTTCCAGTAACAATTTGGTGTTTGACTAGTTTTGGAGCAATGTATAAACCGCACACGTAACAAAAATTGTCACTCGAACATTTACACTGCCATCTTGAAGTCATTTTCTCCTATGATAATGACCCAATAATAAACATAAATAAAATTTGATACAAATGAAAGCTTTTAAAAGCAGCGCGAAACAAATGTCATACTCATAAGATCGTCTGAATACATTGTTTGAATGTTCTAGTACAAAAAAATGTTCATAAACAAAAAAAGAAAGTTATTATTGGAGAACAAAAAATGTAATTTGCAGTAAATAATACAAATTTAAAAATCTGTTTTATTTTCACGGAATAATGTAACCAAAATAGAGAGTACACATTATTAAATTTTTTATTCTTCGACACTGTCAGAATTTACGGTTTTTCCCCTGTGTAAGGCAGTTTAGACAACTGTTTGGCATTTCTCAATACGAAACGTCAGATTATTTTTAATAGATTTAAGGCAATTTTTAAGCCTTGTTGAGTCTAATTCGAAGAATAAAATATTGTATTGACCTCGTTTACGTGTAAATCGGTTCATTTATTTCACCTCGTGGATGATAAACCTCTCGTTATCACTCGACGTTTAAAAATCCACTCGGCAATAAAGCGTCCAATTTACACTCAAACTGGGTAAATAATGTATTATTTTACGCAACATATTATAGTATACAGGCTGTAAATGAAATAAGTACATTAATTTTAACTGGGAATAGAACTCGTCAAGACAAACAAACTCGGTAAATAATATATTATTTTACGCAACATATTATAGTATACAGGCTGTAAATGAAATAAGTACATTAATTTTAACTGGGAATAGAACTCGTCAAGACAAACAATTTTTCTTAATAACTTTTTTTTCAAAACGTTTTAGTTTTTGAGTTAAGATTATTTTAAAATCTTACACAATTTTCTTACACGCCACTGGAAGCAAAGTTACCTAGTCGACAAGATTACCGTTTGAAACGGTTACCTTGGTTACGGCTATTATTTATTGTTACTTTTCTTTGTTGGAGCATTTCATAAAAGACTCGTCGATTTGTAGGGAGAAAAAATGATTTAAAAAAATGCGATTTTGAAAAAATGGTACATAGAAAAAGTGTTTGTCTTGATGAATTCTACCACTGGTTAAAGTTAATGTATTTATTTCGCTTACATCCTGTATAAAATACCATTTCAGTTCATAGTAGAATTTTGCAACAACTCATTTGCATTTTTTGGAGTGAAATTGAGAGTTTCTGGGCTCAAAATTTGTCGCTGGGATTTAGTTTAACACAGAATTGTTTTCTTATACAGAAACTTTTAATTTGTGCTTTATTTCACTCCAAAAATTTCAAATGAATGGTTGCAAAATTCTACTATAAACTGAAATAGGATATATTAGCTGTTTCAAAACTATAAAAACGCCAACGTCGCATTTTCTCTAAAAATTAGTTGTTATAAATTATTCATGCACTTCAAAAAATTTATAGCTAATGTAATTTATAGTTTCAATGAGAGATCTAACCATTAATAACTATTTTACAATTTTATCAACCTTATTTAAGAAAATAATTCCGTAAAATGCGACGTTGGCGTTTCTATAGTTTTGAAACAGCTAATATTTATACAAATTTCGCGTTTCTGGTGATTTTTAAGTGGTGTTCATTGCCACAGATTTCCTTTGCAACATAATGGATTATACAGGGACATTTTTTTAACTCTGAACATAGCCCTATGTAGAGTTCCTAGCCCTATGTTCAATCTGAAAAAAAAAACATCTCAAAGCATTGCTAGTATTGCTATGCAACTAATTATTCTACGCGCTGTCAAAAATCTCAACTTGTCAATTAAATCTTCCAAGATTATTTAAGTAAAGAAATATTAATTTTTATGAAATTTATTAATCATCAGGTAATAGTAGCATGGAAGGAATGATACAATTACTTTAACAAATATTCGAAATCACTTCAAATTGGTTCAAATAACTCGACATCAAATAATTACCTTTAGGTATCGTTGGTAACGTAAATTAGATCAATGCTTTGATATGTTTTTTTTCAGATTGGACATAGGGCTATGTTCAAAGTTAAAAAAATGTCCCTGTATATCCTATTTCAGTTCATTGTAGAATTTTGTAGAGTTTCTGGTGGGTTTTCTTGGCTCAAAATTTGGCGCTGGGATTTAGCTTAACACAGAAATTCTTTTCTTACACAGAAACTCTCAATTTGTGCTTTATTTCACTCCAAAAAATTCAAATGCGCTGTCAAGAAATTCTACTATGAAATGAAATGGGATATACAGTAAATTTTTTTCTAAGATCTATCTTCCTTTTCTTCTTTTTCTAACACTTCAAAACCAAAGGTAGAATTGTATGCGTGATTCTAAGCTTCTAGTTTTATCCCTTATAACATTTTTAATACAATTTCTTGTTAATTTGGTAAAATATCGCAAAAATTCACGATCTGTCACTGTCACTTTTATTTACTTTATGGCGATACTTTTGTCGCTGTTATTTAACAGAGATTGCTACTGTAGAAATGTTGCCAACAGAGGGTAACAGAGTTTACAGAATATAAATTTAAATAACAGCTGTGATTTTTACAGTAATAGAGCAATAACATAATAACAGAAGTTAGAGAATAGCACCATAAGTTTGCAAACAAACTAACAGCTTCATCAGATAATATAATAATATGGTTTTCCACCCTCCAAAATTGCCGAGGAAGAATTTGTTTATACTTTTTCAAATTTTATGTTTTGAATTAGTAGAATCCTGGTCTTCTGTTGATTGTTGTATAACCTGGACTTTTTATCTCAAAATTTTTAGTTGTGAGTTTTTAAGTTTTGGGAAATCATCAACAAAATTTGAATAGGCTGTTCGAGCTATTTATAATCAACAGGTTTCAAATCAGGACAATGCCATAGAAGTTCGACGTTTTTGTCGGCCAAGCTTAAAACTTGGTGATTTTTTATTTTTATTTTTTTTCTCGTTTTTGCTACGTAAATTAATATTATAATTGGGACTTTGACCCAGGTCTTTAGAAATGCAGTTTGGCAAGATTTGCTCTAAAAACCGTCGTAAAAAATCCGGTAGATTCCCACTGTGTCGCCTAAGAGACAATGCAACATCCGTGTCTAATAGTCGTTTTTCTATAACCTAGTCTATTCAGTGACACTGTTGCAAATGTGGACATCCATATCCCGATTCCACGCTCCTCCACGCAAACGAAATTCGCTCCGCAGACGGCGATCGTGCAATTATAATCCAGATCAAAAGAGCCCGGAATGTGTAGAAAAAGCCGCCTAGACGCGCCCGATGCTGTATGCACGTAAAGTAAATGATCTCTCGGATAAAAACTGAAATAACATTTATCTTGTATCAGATAGCGCGAGACGATGACTTTCTCCGCGTTGCCGCCTGCCAACGATGGTCGAGACTAGACCCCATAAAAGTTTAGTGCAATCGTTAGCGTGCTCGGAGATTTCTAATACGACCAGAGACGCAAAAGGTGAACCAAACGCTGTCGACGCCAAACTTTCACTCGGTTCTAATTGGGACGTCCAAGTAGTGTATTGTTGGTTGCATATGAAACTGTTTTATGACACATGCTGTATATGGGGGCAACAAAAATATTTACGAAACTGTAAAGTTTCAATACTGAATTTAATCTGGGACTGAGTGAAACCGCTATATAAATTAATTACAAAACCGACGCGACAGTTTGTTGCGCGAAAAAGCGCTCTAAATTCACTTGCAAGCCTCTATTCATTACACAGATGCATAATTTCTCGTGTAAACTATTTGGGTTTAGATGCTTTTTACTGTTTTCAATTACAGGGGCGTTATTAAAGTCGTGTGAACGCGGGTGCTGACGCTTCATTCGTTTTAAAGCCAATTTTGGAAATTGTTTACGCAAAACTAAATTATCCTTTACCTTTAGATATTTATTTAACAAAATAATAAAAATTAAAAAAGAATTTCAAGAATTTCAAGAAGAATTTCAAGAATTTCTATTCAAATATCCTAAACTTAAAAAAACAAAATTTTGTTCTGAAACTTAAAGATTTTACGTAAACATTTCATCAGTTTTGAGTTTTCAAATTTTTGTATTTAGAACGCGGGACCATTTCAAAAACGTCCCATTTGTCTACTTATGCAGAACTGTTACATTTTATGTTTTCACCTTACAAATTTTGGTAAATCATTCAAAAACTCTGATTCAACAAAATGTCCTACACTTTTTTCATAAAAATTGTGACCTAACTTGACATACCTGTAGTAAATCAGCTGTAATTTTGATACAACTCAAGACTATAAAACACTAAAAAAAATCAAGACTGACAAAGAAGATTTAGTATGTAACTCCTGAAAGTAATAAAAATCCATAAAAAAAGTTTATTATTTTTTTAAATCAGGTAAAAATAAAATATAAATATAAATAAATTTTTTTAAATCAGGTTACAGGTGTATATGAAAGACCTAAAAATCACTGAAATGTAGCTGAAATATTAACAAACTATTTTTAGCAAAAATTAAAAGATATGATATCATAATTCTTTTGTGAAACGCTCAATTATTTCACAAAAAATATCGTCTACAAAATAAACCGAGAAATCAATAAATTATTTTCGCCCTTTTCAACAAGTTAAGTATGATTGAAACTAGAAACTAAATTTTTGCGATAAATTGGGTCAAAAATTGTTAGACTAGTTTAACTTTGCAGTCACAAATATAAATATTTCGGGAATTTCGTACGAAAAATCAAGTCAGGTAGAAAGTGGCGACTCTTTGAATTGTTTAAACTTTAGTACGTTTTTGAGCTGAAAAATCAGTTGTTTCATAAAAGCTAAATTAAGGTAAAAAATATGCTTTACAACTACAGGTTTTCCAACATGTACCTACAATTTGACCAAAATATCTTAAAAAATCACCAAATTAAGCAGGAAATGATATCTTTTTTTATTTCACTGAGCGAATCAAAAAATCACTTTTTTTCCTTTTATAAGCATTTAATTGGCCCGAAATTTTTTGCAAGATTTTATAGAAATTAGTTGTTAGACCAAACAAGTTAAGTGAGAAATAAGACACTTTTACCTTTTTGTAAAGTTTTTCAATCAATATTGTTTTTAGTTCTATTAAAAATTAAACCAAAAAAACTTGTCTCAAATAAGCTTGAAATAGTTATTTTTGTACTCATAGCTCTTAGACAGCTATTTCCCGGTTATCCCCAGCGTGTGGGAAAGTAACTTTCCCGCACTGCGGTGTTTTTTACTTTCCGATAGTGGCTAGGGACATTTACTAGGTTGGTATCGCTATTGTTGAAATGGAAACGATTAAGATTTTACGATAAGTGACAGTTCATGTCAATTTTTTGATTGTTTGACCTGTTACCAACCCAGTAGCAAAAATAACTAAATTATAAAAAATATTAATTTTTAATTTTTTTTGAGAGATTTGTTACAAACACGTTAGGTAAATAACTATTTCCTAACGTGTTTGGAAAATACAATTTCCCACATGAGCAATTTCCCTGCGCTCGTGTTGCATGTGGGAAATTGTTTTCCAAACAAGTTAGGTACAGTATTTTTTGTAACGAATCTCTCAAAAAAAAATAAAAATTAATATTTTTTATAATTTAGTTTTTTTGCTAATGGGTTGGTAACAGGTCAAACAATCAAAAAATTGACATGAACTGTCACTTATCATAAAAAAATAATCGTTTCCATCTCAACGATAGCGATACCAACCTATTAAATGTCCCTAGCCATTGTTGCAAAGTAAAAAACATCGCAGTGCGGAAAAGTCCGTTTCCCACACGCTGGGGATGACCGAGAAATAGCTATCTAAACGCTATGAGTACAAAAATTGTATTTTCGAATCACATTAAGCAAATATCTATTTTTTGCTTTTTACATTTTACAGTCAAAAACACATTTATTTCGAGGAATTTCGTCAAGTTTTAGCGCTGTTTTCTGTTTAAAGCCTTTTTGAAAATTTAAAGGTGTTTTTGAACTAAAAACTAGATTTTTCGCGAAATTTCGCTAAACCTAGCCAAAAAAGCCCTCAAAAACTGCATCGCATTATCCGTACTTGAGCGTTTAACACGTTTTTCAACTACAAACTAAATTATTACAAGAAATTTCGTAAAAAAATTATCCAAAAATCTCCAAATAAACACTAAAAATTGCGTTGATTTTACTGGAAAAGACTTGAGAAGAAGCTTGAAGCAAATAAAACTAAAATTGAATCTAGAAAGAAATCGTTGTCCATTGACAAAAATTTTTCTTAAGTGAAGCGTTTTTTTTGCATTGTTCATCATCCGTTTCGAAAGGAGAAAGTTCTCTTCCTCCTTATTCATTTTCGAAGAAGGGAACATTCTCTTCTCAATTCTCTTGTAGCACATAACTTCTATGATTAATATTTGTGTTGATTTTTTGTATTTGTCATCGAAATCAAACCAGTTGGTTTAATGACGGCACCTTGTTGACACCTCTCACCACACAACAATACTTACAAAGAAGGTTAATCCCGCTCCTTTCAAATGGAAAAATCCTCTTAGATCGTGCTTCTGATTAGGTGTAAAAAAACAAAAGCCGGAAGAAGTTTATAAAGACGAACCATGAAGCAGGAAAAATTCTAACAGTTCGAGTGCCAATTTATAACCGAAATAATCTCACATCACAATCGAATTAAGGAAGCGCTCCGTCGCCTTTTCCCCAAAACCTATTCTAATTTATGTCTCTATTAATATCGTCGTCGTCGTCGTTGATCGATCAGCGCGAGAAAAACTCGCCTATATTTAGCTGGGTGTTTTTTCGATGGTCTGGAGTCTGGACAGTGTCTGGTTTCCATCACACGCCCATGCGGATTGATAATAATTGGGGTTTGCGGTTAGGCAACTGGATTACATAATCCGGTTGACCCGTAAAGGACTTTCAGAATTTAAAAATAAGCTGGTGGTATGTTGTACCAGACGGCCCGTCTAGAGGTGAGAAGGATGGAATGTCCGTCTGCACGTGACAAGGCCATGGGACGGCCCATGATTATGACGTTCGATATCGACCATAGACGCTCGCATGGATTAACATTGATGGGAATTTGGCGGACAATGCGCGCACATTACAATACAACAAGATTACGTTAATTGATTATTTAATGGACAAATAGATAATGGGTGTGGCAAGTTTTTAACAATAACTAATGGTAATTAACTCGTCACTTCTTCTCCACAGGACTAAGCTAAACAAATTAGAATAACTATTTTATAATTATATTTAATATTTAACATTGCAAATAATATTTTAATAAATTAATATCATAGCTATAATGTTCCAAAATAACTGTCCGATTTTACGTAAAATCGCAGGTAGTAATAAATAAATCTCATAGCTGAGAAGCTCTTCGAACTGATAAAATTCATAATTTTTAATTGAAAAAATTACTTCTGATCGAGCTTCTGATGATTTTATTTCGCATTTTTGATCCATTGGTGTAAAAAACAGCCAATGTGATTTTTTGGTCAAATGTTTTTTTTATTGGACAAATAAACTAATACAAAAAAACTTTTTTTCCCTAGCGAGATTGGATATCAGTGCAGTGGAACATACAGGGCGATTCACATAACTTTACGACCCTGACAAACTTTAAATGCAACCAGTAATACATTACTCTATTATAACTTGATTCAAAAACACTAATAATTATAAATTTGTTTGTGATTTGGATATTCCTTCCAAACCTTAAAAAATTAGGTTCTTATTGCAGTCTCTGGTGTTTTTGTTTTGGCCAATTTAGGTGCAATTCAACCTCCAATTTCTAAGATGTAAGTACTACATATTTTCTTTCAGAATTATTCTACTATTCCTTCTGCAATTGAAATTAATTAATTAACTAACTAGAATTAAGTATTACGTACGTGTATTACGTGTATTCTTAAGTTATTATAAATTCAAATAATATCTTCTTAAGTTATTCTAAATTCAAAGATGTATAAAAGTAAAACTTAATAATAACAACACGTCTGGGCCTAGCCCGCAAGAATATTGAATTAAATAAAATTGAAAGAAGCGTAATCTTCGAGATAACGACAATTTTTTACGTATCTTTTGCACAAAATTAATTTAAGCTTTTTTGTTATACAGTGGCATTAGAAATAATAAGAAAGAAGAAAAAACTAGGAAAAAAAAAGAAAATAGACGAGGGCAAGGTTTTCTCAATCTTATTCGTGATTTACATATTAGACAAGTTTGTTAAGAGTTTGTAATTCGCAGAGATAATAACATTTTATTTAAAGCCAAGATTAAAACCAATTGTAAGAGTAATCAAAATATATTATTAAAATTAAATGAATCCATCACAAACCATACAGGGCTTTCATTTCAAAAGGAGCCAGTCTCAATAACTTTTGACATTGAGCAAATCTGTTTTCAAGTAAAAACAGGTCGATTAGGATCGCGAGGGGGAAGTTCAAAACCAACATTTGTTACATTTTAGGTTTCATCCCTTAATCGCTAGCTACCCCTACTTTAAAATTTTAAATGGCACTCCCTACTTTTTCAAACATTTTCGAAAAGGGAAAAAATTTGCGGATCGAACTGTCAAGGAAAAAAAAATTTTTGTCTATTCGTTTTTTAGTTAAGGGTGGTTTTATTTTTGAAATTTTTAATTCTAGTAACCTTTGGAGGCCAATTTAATTTAAATAAAAAATTTGTCGATTAGAGATGCAATGAGAGAGTTTAAATCCAACATTAGTTACATTTTAGGTTTCATCCCTTAGTCGCTAGCCACCCCTAATTTAAAATTTTAAATGGCACCTCCTACTTTTTGGAACATTTTCGGAAATTGAACAAATTAGCGTATCTGACAATCAAAAAAATATTTTTCTATTCGTTTTTTAGTTAGGGGTGGTTTTATATTTGGAATTTTTAGTTATAGTGGCTTTTGATTTGAAGCCAATTTTATTTAAATAAAAAGTAGGTATGTTGTTTTGGATTGAACTGGGAGAGCTCTAAACCAACATAAAATACGTTTTAAGTTCCATCCCTTAGTCGCTAACCACCATTACTTTAAAATTTAAAATTACTGGATAGAGTTAATAGACCCGACATTATCTTTGTTTCTTAATTAGAAAAACCTGCATTTATAATTATTGATATTGCACAATATTCAGGAGATTTTATTGTCACTAAGATATCCAACTAGTACCTACATGATTTTGTCTAATGAAATTAAAAATATACCATTATAAATTAAACATGTCATTAAAAATTTTTTTAAACTCAACCGATATTTCTGTTTACTGTTTTTAATAATATTTATACCATGAGATCAAAAAATTCTCAATTAGAGTAAGCTGTGCCTTAGCCACATTTTAGCGGTTTATTTACACTTTAGCCACATTTTAGC
Source organism: Tribolium freemani (assembly GCA_939628115.1). Taxonomy (NCBI): domain Eukaryota; kingdom Metazoa; phylum Arthropoda; class Insecta; order Coleoptera; family Tenebrionidae; genus Tribolium; species Tribolium freemani. The sequence goes on along the minus strand of OW626785.1, from coordinate 6,358,559 downwards.
CATTTATTTACGGCCGCACTTTTGAGGTTTTGTTGTCTTATGATGGTTTTACACAGCATAAGATGTGACTAAAGTTACACTTCACTTTCAAGGCTCTAATTCAGTATATTTTCGATTTCATGTTATAAAGCGTTAAAAAAATCCTTCTATCATGTAAGCATAGAAATTAAAGGACGTACGGTTCATTTTTTTAAATAATCAACTGTTAGTGTCAAAATTTTGATAAAGACCAGACTGTATCACCCTAAAATTTCATGTTCAACTACTTTCGAAACTAGCTATATACGGTATATGACATTTTGCACACCAGATTTAACAATGGACGTAAGTTGGGTTACGCGCTCACTGAAATTTGGATTCGTAAATCACTGAATTAAATCCATGTGTTGTACGTGTTGTAACTTAAAGACAACTTTAAAGATTTGTAAAGATTTTTAAACTGAATTTGCCAGGTAAAAAAGTGTACCAACATTAACTCAAAAAATTTACTATTTCTGGTAATGCCAACCTGACGACTCTTTCACAGTTGATTATAAAAAAAAATCGACTACATGTCCCCGGAACTCAAGCCTAATGTCAAAGGAAAAATGTCAAAAAAATAAGCAAATTAAATTATTCTAATTGCTTTGAAATAAAGCACAAATTGACAGATTCTCAATAAGAAAAGAATTATACGTTAAACTAAATCCCAGCGATAAATTTTGAGCCAAGAAAACCCTCCAGATATTCTCAATTTATGCTCCATTTCACTTGATAAAATGCAAATACGTTGTTGAAAAATTCTACTATGAACTGAAATGGGATATAATTTTTTATTTTTCAAGTACTAGCGCAAAAACTTAATTTTTTATTCTTGCCTTTTTTATAAAGGGTAATTATTGTTCTTTCTTGATTTTTTTGTGTTTAGGTTTTTTATTAACTACTTCATGCTAATTATTAAAAAACAACATGCAGAAAACAATCCCCATTACCAAATAATGCAATAACAAAAAGATAAAACAATTGTTATCAAATACATTTCTAATTTAATTATTATTTTTATTTTTCTTATTATTTGTTACCAAAAACATGAAGAACCAGTAATAAATTATTTTTGCAAGTAGAGTGGCAAACACAAACTTAAAAATAAATTTTTTTGCCAGGTCAGGCCAGGGGCCCGTTAATTACAAGTTGATTTTTACAAGTGACAAGTTTATTATTTACATTACATTATTACAGAAAAAGTATACTAGTTTTACAAGTAATCACTTGTAAAAAGGTTTATAAAACAGGCCTCAGGTCGAATAATAATAAAATTTTCTCTTATAATTAATAATGTTGTAGCCTGTTCCATATAGATAGAGGTAGTACACTTTTATACTACAAGTGGTTACTATGAAAGATTATTTGATTTATTAGGTTGGTTTCACCAATGTTGGTTAAATTTCATGAACAGTTAAAAACAATCGTTACTATGATTATAACAATCGTTTCTGTGGATTTATTCTACTAATAAATTTAACTGAGGTTGGTGAAACCGACCCTTAGTGATTTTTTTATCTTACTCGATAGAATAAAATGATCATTTGATAATTTTTTTATCGGTGAAAAATTTATCCCAAAATTTCTCAATCTCAATTTACGCCAACTTTTCTTTACGTGTAACGTTTTCTCTTATTTTTTTGTAAAAATTTTTCACCGATAGAGTAAAAAAATCGCCAAATGACCATTTTATTCTTTCGAGTAAGATAATAGTTATTTATGTAACAAGTCCGCAAAATGTATTTTAGCGGACGAATCGGATTAAGGACGAGGTGACGGAGGAGCCGAGTCCTTAATAAGATGAGTCCGCTAAAATTATTTTGCGGAAGTGTTGCATACAAACTTTTTTGATACCAGCTCTCTAAAACAACAAAATTGTATTTTTTTTACATTTCCAATCCACCCTCATCATAAGTGCAGTCGATCGATAGTCATAGCAACGACTGATTTATTGAAACAATAATAATTGTTTTCTCAAATAATAAATAAATTAGAGTACGCAGTGTTGCTATGACGACTTTAAGTACTTGTCCTTTAAAATTACATTTTGCGGAGTCAAAGCAGTTCCCAAAGTAACCATTTTAGAGAGCGTGTACAAAAAAAAAAACTAAATCAAATAATGTACCATAATAACCACTTGTCGAATAAAGGTGTACTACCCTCTACTCGTATCTATGGAATAAGCAAGCAACAACATTATTAATACCTATTAGCTGTTTCAAAACTATAAAAACGCCAATGTCGCATTTTACCGAATTATTTTTTTAAATAAAGTTGATAAAAATCTAAAATAGTTATTAATGGTTAGATCTCTCATTGAAACTATAAATTACATTAGCTATTAATTTTTTGAAGTGCATGAATAATTTATAACAGCTAATTTTGAAAGAAAATGCGACGTTGGCGTTTTTATAGTTTTGAAACAGCTAATAGGTTCCTATAAGAGAAACTATTTTTCTTTTTAAATTTGTATCTTTGTGCAGTTGAACCCTTAAATATCATTAGCTTCATGCAGTCTGTATATAATAGTGCAGAGGTAGATAAAAGTGCACATTCATCAGTTTTGGTTTCCTGATGTAAAGTCTTTGATCCTTTTCGACGTCAAACAAAAACCCGATTACTTGCCTTTCGTCTAAACTGCAAGTATTTGCCAAAAAAGTGCAATTTGCAAGCGCTAGGTGTTGTGCCCATGGCCGCTAATTATTTCGGTCGATTTTTTCTTATCCCTCAGCTCGCTTATTACCCGACTTGTTTCGCATTGGAGGCCGTCCGGCTGCAGCCGACCTAGGGGTGACTTTGAAGAAGAGGAAACATAATGTTTTATTGTCTTAAAGTCGAGCTCAAAGTCTGCGATAATTTACAAGAAGAGGCACTTTGGTGTTTCACAGTCCGGCGTTTTTATTTTTTAATTTCGCGCGCTACGTCCGCAAGGAATCAATCGAGACGAAGGAGATGGAAAAAAACCTCGATGGTATCATGTTGGAGAGTCATGCTTGCTGCAATAAAATGAAAAAAGACGACCAACTCAAGTGAGTTTGTTTCATCGTTTTATGTCTGGAACAGCCAGACGAGATCTGGGACAGAACGTTCGGGTTACATTACCAAGGTATATATTGCAGGTTGCGGACCATAGACGATGCAATAACAGGCGGCTGGGGACGATATTAAAATGGCCGATGGCGGTTTCTTCGAAATTCGAAATTCAACAACAAGCAGGAAGTGAAGCAAGTCGGCTGGCCATCGCGATCTAACGCTGCCTTTGAGAGATATATTCATGGTTGCATAAGCTCGGAAATATAAGTAAAAAATAAATACATTCCATGAGAAGACCCTATACTGTCTACCAACTTGGCACAAATATTTTTACGTAATTATAGGTAAACAATTTTGTTATTTACGAAATGAAATTAACAAAAAATGGTTACAAATAATCTACCTACTCTAAAATATTCGTAAAAAGGTTTCAAGTTTGCGTTTATTAAAATATCACAATAACATTCCCAAAAAAGCACATTTCGAAAAGTTTTGTAACTCTAATAAAAAAATATGTTGAGACGGATGCGAAAATTAAGTATCTACAGGGTGTCTATCCTAAAACTTTCCAGCTTAATATCTCAGTTATTTCTCAATGGATTGCAATGAAATTTTCAATGCACATATCTTGGGAGGTGGTTTTACAGTTAGGAGCAAAAAAATGACCTCAAGTTAAAAAATGTAATTTTAACATACGTTTCTTTTATTTAATTAAACCCAATTGCCTACCATTAGGTTACTAAACCCAAAAAATAGGTGGCCACACAAAAAATTAACGAAATCGCTTGTCTGATCCATCGATAAAATTAGATTTTGTTGTTAAAAACTTGATCCAAATTTTGAAAGTATTTGAGCAGTCACCTTTTGAAACAACTGATGAAGCATTGCTAAGCAGCATTTTGTGCACCACTGAAAAACTGTCAAAAGTGTGTGTGTTGTTAGAAAAGTAAAATTATATTAATTTGGTGAAATTACTTTAAAAACAAACAACAGTGGCAGAAATTTTTATGTTGTTGAAAAGGAAACAAAATTCGCCTTTGGAAAGTGGTGTTTGGTGTGAAATGTTATTCAAATGAAGCCTTCATAAAATTTAAAGTTCAAAGAATCGTCAATAATTTGAAAACACAGGAAGCGTTCGTGAACTAAATGGAGTGAGGACAAACCACGTCACTGGAAGCGAAGAAATAGTTGAGGCTGTAATTCAAGCTTTTGAAGAGAATCCAACCAGCAGTGTACGAAATATTCCCAAACTCCTGAACGTTCAAGTGTCTAGAATTTTTTACTTGTCGCTCAGTCTTTTATTTCTTTTTGAAAGAATTAAAGCATCCAGTACAACAAGTAAGTCAAAAATATTGTTTTTTTAACTTTGTAGGGTATGAGATAAATGTCAAATGTCACTTGCGTGACACTTACGTTTGTGCGAGTAGGAGTACCAAAATTCTGTGGTAATGCGCATCTGTTTCATAGGGATCTCCCCTTTTGCATCTGTATCCACGTTTAACAGTTTTTTTCATTTTTCTTGCAAAGCAGACGTCTTTCAAGAACGAGTTTTCTTACAGCATTTTTTACAGACGATAATTTTTTTAATATAAGTCTTAAATGATTTAACATTTTAAAAAGGCATGTAAAAATTACGTTTATTCTTCAACACTGTCAAAATTTACGGTTTTTCTCCTATGTAAGGAAGTTTTAACAACTGTTTGGCATTTCTCAATTCGAAACGTCAGATTATTTTAAACAGATTTGAAGCAATTTTAAGCCTTGTTGAGTCTAATTCAAAGAATAAAATGTTGTATTGACCTCGTTGTCGTGTAAATCGGTTCATTTATTTCACCTCGTGGATGATAAACCTCTCGTTCTCACTCGACGTTTAAAAATCCACTCGGCAATAAAGCGTCCGATTTACACTCAGACTTGGTAAATAATATACTATTTTAAGACTTGAGTTGTTGCATTAATTGTATTTTAATCTTTACCTTCTAAAATATGTGCATTTTAAATGTCATAAAAATCCGTTTACAAATAATTGAGATAGGCGCGAAAGTCTTAGGTGAGACACCCTGCATATGTGTACAAAAAATATCTAAAAATATACCTAATTAGATACAAACAAATTATTTAATAAATTAATTTGTTAATGAAGGCGATTGATAAACCGTTACAGTTTAAAGCAGAAATGAGCGATAGCGAACGGGTCGCCAGGAGTCACGCTAAACGGACCGTTTCCGTTTGGAAACAATGCTAAAAGACGTCATTTCAGGTTTAAAGGAATACAAAATTTTACCTTAGTTTCAAAATTATTTCTGTATCCCTCTAGCGCCAAAAGCCACCCCTTCAAAAAATTTAAATAACAAAAGGGAACGTCATTTTAAAGCTGAAAGGAGGTTGTTTTTTCCTAGAATTGTTTAGAACTAATAGTAAATAACTAGTTTACTAATAGTTATTAGTTCTTGAAATCCCATCATTAAGTGAAGTCTATTTAATACGAAAAATTAAGACCAGGTTATCATCATTAAAAATCAGATGACTTGACTTATTGAAACCATTAACTCTTTTACGCAGTGATCAGATTTTACTTAAAGCAATGAGAGGTCAAAAAGCGTCCCGTGACCATTTATGGCTTTCGGCCAAAATCTGTTTGGATATACTACAATTCAAAGCCGTAAAAATCATTTCGTTATTTATAATAATCTTAACATTAATTCAAACTGTCTTATTTTTTAAACGTTTCGATAGTTCCTATTTTTTCAAATATTTTCCATTTTATACCGGAACTATTTTCGTAAATAACAAACAACAGCGATTTTACCTGTTTATTTTTTTATTCTAGTTTTTAGTGTCATTTTTTTTTATCGAGAATGTAACACCAGGGATATTGTCGATTTTGGAAGAGTTTGAATTTTGGAGCGAAAGTGATTTTAAACCCGCAATTACTAACAGGATCAAGTGGGAGGCACTCTATATTAACACTTTTGTGGTTTTTAATACATTTGTGGCAACTTTGAGCGGAATTTTTCACGCAATTCCGCTTGATGAAGACAATAATATTTATTATCCGTTGCCCATTTTCCAAGAATTTTTTGCAAACTGGACGAACATACTGGAATGGCTTTATAGATTCAGTTTTTTAGCAGCTCCGACCATAATGATAGCGCCTTTTCTAATGACCATTTATTTTACGAGTACAATGCGATTCCAATTATTCTTACTCTTGAATATTTTGGAAAATATAAATGAAGATTACGACATTTCAGAACCAAATCATTTAATCGAAAATTTCACGTATCAAAGAGAAATCAAAGAACGACTTAAAATTTGTATCAAACGTCACAATGAAATTTATTCGTACGTAACTATTCTTTTTTTTAATGACTATGTTTTACTTTAGCAGAGTTGGAAGAAAAATCATGAAAAATGGTCGTCTGTTTTACATTTTGATCATGTCTGCTGGTGGAATAATACTAGGGGTGTAAATTTTTCTATATTCAGTACGTATCTATCAATAAAGCGTCTCAAATAATTTTTTTTAAGTTTCAAGGATTATTCGAGAAACGATATCCACGTTTAGTCACTTTAGTCATTTCCACTGCACTTAGTTTTACACACATTCTTATCGCAGGTCAATTGATAGAAAATATTGTATTTATAAACCTGCTTTCTTGAAACAGTATTATAAAGTTGTTTTTTAGTCGACAAGAGTTTATGAACTTTTGCAATTTACCGAATGGCACTGTTGGAACCAAGAAAACAAAAAGACTTTAATTTTTTTCATGCAAAACACACCAAGGTTTTCAAATAAAAGTTCTAGATAGAGTAGCATTTAATTACCAGTTGGGTATTTCGGTCAGGAGAAAATCTTATTGACTGCTATTTTTTAACATAAACTACACTTTTTCAGATGGCGAAGGCAGTTTATTCCATTATTTCAGTCGTGTGTTCGCTTAGGAAGCTTGAAGATTCATAAAGTGAAACAAATATTTTCTCAAAACTTTATTTTTACAAATTCATTAGTTTTTGAGGTCTTGATGGAGCAACCTCCAAATGCTCCTTCTTTTGATTTTATCTTTCACAAAACCGTTAGAAGGCAAAGGATAATACTTATTTATCTTTGTAGTTGTGAGTTTCATTGTGGGCAATAAAAATATGTACTATTAAGAAAGTATGCTTATCGTTTGTTTAATTGAGTCCATTTAGTACAAAAGATCTAATAATCATCACTGAACTTTAGGTGACTTTGAATGCCCTACTTTATTGGCAAATCTTAGCAAAAGACCTCCTTGAGAACTCCTAATTGGGCAATCATCATAAATATTCCATCCACCCTTTCGTTGCAGCCGTACAAGATTGATTGGAAGTAAATTGTCGTCTGGTGCTAATTATCGAGAGGTTTCTTTCGCCTTAACTTGTTCACCACTTCACCAGCATCAAATTCGATTAGAGAGAGTTGGAATTTTTTCCCTTCCGGCCTAGGATAGGTTGGTAGAGGTTAGGTTAGGTCAGTGGTTGCCGGCAGCAGTTACTAGACACGCCGCTGATTTGCCCTTTCTGTCCGATCGATTTATGGACTCGGACAAGGTTTAAATCATCCGATTCGGAGTGAAAAAGTCGCCAGACTGCAAACAAAGCGGCGGCGGCGACAAACTTTTAATTAGGCGATGCTGGACGCCGGCTATTGACTTGTTGGGGGCATGGGGGCGGCGTGGACAACAACTGGACACCAAAAGTCGCTTCAAAATCGACAAAAATTGAGACACAAACGTAGAGATTTTTGAGGACATGCCGATATTACCCCTTACAATTAATTTAAATGCGTTTTATCCAAGAACTAATGGTTCCGGGTCCTAATCTAGAAAAAAACAAAGTTTAGAAACAAGTCAAAGGTTATTTCAATTTTAAAGATTTATGCAAAAATCAATGTTTTTACGTCCAAAACTAAAGCTTTTTGAAAATTTCGTACCGCATTCTAAAGAGAAAAGCTATTAGTCAAATGTAGATATGACAAAATTCAGTGAAATTATACAAAATTTTCAGTAAATGTGGTTAATTTTTGGGGAGTTTAACATTATCAAAAAATTGTTTTAAAATTGACAAAAGTGACCAAAAATCAAGAAAAAAGAACAAATTTTGGGAGAATGTAAGTCTAACTTATTTCAAATGTAAAGCTACTGAAAATGAAGTAATTCAAAAAAAGTTCAAATAAATTAGAAATTTTCAAATTAGTTTCAGTAAACTTTGGTTAATTCGAAAGCATTTAACACTCCTGAAAATTTATTTTAAAATCTAGAATAATAACAAAGATTAAAAAACAAACTTTTTTTTCTTAGTCGATAAATTAAAAAAAAAGTCAGTCAAGTTAAAAAGAGATTAACTATTGACTGAATGTTGAGATAAAAAAAAAACGATAAAAGTAGGAATTCTCGAAGAGAAGAATAGTCAAAAAATTGAATTAAATTGAAATCCAAATACGTACTACGAAAGAGAAAATTGGTCAAATGGACAAATATAAAAACAACTTCTACTAAATTAAAAATTTTCGAACATTTCACAAATTTTGGTGAATTTTAAGAGCCTAGTTATTCACCAAAAAATTATTTGAAATCGACAAAAATATAGTTAGATAAAGTTTTAATTACTTACTTTACTTGTCAAAGAGTTTATACAAAAACCAATGATATCACGCAAAAATCCAAAGCTTTGTCAATGTAAATTGTCAATATAAAAAAATATAGATTCACATAACTTTACGACCCTGATGAATTTTAAATACAACCAGTAATACATTACTCAATTATAACATGATTCAAAAACACTAATGATTATAAACTTTTTTTGGGATTTGGATATCCCTGACAAACCTTAAAAAATCAGATTCTTGGTCAGTTTTATTCTCCATAAAGTAACAACAGAGAATTTCCTTTCAAAATAAGCTTGCTTCAACCATTGGACCAATGTGACATGGTAATTTTAGAATCCGGTTAACCGACGACTGGCTTATCCCAGTTTGTCTACAGATTTACCTCTAGCTGATATATATATTGTCCACAGCTTCCATAACTTTTATTCCATTATCAGGATTTATTGCAGTCTCTGGCGTTTTTGTTTTGGCCAATTTAGGAGCAATTCAACTTCCAATTATCTAAAAAGTTTATCTGTCGAATAGTAGGATTCGAGTACCGGCACCGCTACACATTTTCGGCTGCTACTCGTACTTGCTGCCACCTTCTGACACTCATGACGACCCTTTCGTCATTAGAACACATTTTGATTAACAAAAATATTTGAAAAAAAATTGTTAAGTATAATTGTCACTGATGTCAGAGGTGCCCGGATTTCATACTAATTAAACATATCTAAGGATATCAAGTTATAAATGAATAATGTCGTATAATGGGTTGCATTTAAAGTTCGTCAGGGTAGTAAAGTTATGTGAATCACCCTGTATATTTAAATTAAATATTCTCGTAAAGTTTGCATTAAAGTCTAATTAATTTTATGAAACCCAGCATTTCAGAAACTTTTTAAAATCGAGAAAAATGACAAAAAACAAAATTAAAGAAAAATACTATTAGAAGTTAAAAGCAAACCAAATGTTTGAATTAAGTATTTCAGTTTTAATCATATTCCAAAAGAGAAAGCTTTTGTTTCAATGTAGGTAAATACAAAAATCGAATTTTGAATTGGATGGTTTAGGGACAGGGGCGTATCCAGCTAAAAACAAAAGGTGGGGCAGTTTTAAAAATTTAATATCTTATTATACGACATTAACACACATTGGATCATATGCATAAAAATAAGTAAAAGCTTTTACTCTTTACTACCAATTGTATGCATAAAAAATAGCATCTACTTATTAGTAGACACTTAAAAAATTTAGCATCCGCATTTGTCAAGCTTATGCTTCATTTTCCAGCAAATGCTTAAATAAAAATGCATAAAAGTAAGAATTTACTAGTAGTTTATAGTAAACACTTCAAATTTTTCAAGCTGATATTTAAGCGGCTTGAATTTCACTTGTATCAAATTTTGTCTTCAAAATTCATAAAATAACACTTTTTCAATAAATCCCACAACGGAAAATCATTCGATCGTAGTCAAATTAAAATCAGGAAACCTTACAATTGAAAAAATCAGTATTTACTTTAAAAAGTAAAAACTTATTTTTTATGCATATGACTCATATGAGCCATTAACTGAGTAGTTCATATACCATGGGATCGAAAATGTACTCAATTAGAGCAAGCCTTGAAAGTGAAGTGTAACTTTAGCCACATCATATTTTCTTGAGTACTTTTGGAAGAACGACCACTACTTTTTTTTGTACCACAGTTCCTTTTTCTCTAATTGTTTTTATTAAATGTTGCAAAACACAATAAAACGTGAGGTAATTAATTTATTTTTGACCCAATGTCAATTCGGTCTGCGTCATGTTCTCAAACCGCTGTGCGGTCTGTCGCTCGTGACTGGCAGCAATTAGTTAGGTTAACGTTAATAGAAACAAAGGCATTTAACCTGATGCTTGCAATTACGGCGCCATTATTTATTACCCATGCAATAATCCATATAGTATATGAATTTTGTTCCCATGCAAAAGCGGTCGGTATTTCCGCTCGATTTCCATTGAGTCGAGAAAATTCGCGTCGAATTGCCTGCATGCCATTTCTCTAATTTCGCATAATGTTACAACTGCATTGATCAGACGGGTTTTTGCCAACCAACCGCCCCCAGGGAATCCGCACTCTTTTGCACCTGCTCCCGTATGTTGTTGTACAGCTGGAAGGTGCGTCATTAAAAACCAATATTTTGCCGAAAAGACAGGGACGGGCTCAGGGGGCGGACGTCTTAACAACTTTTCCCATTATAAATGAATTTCGAGGCAAAAAATAGCAAACGAACTTACACCCGGTTCAAACTGCTGTAATTTATCGGACGAATCGGAAGCGCGCAATTACGTCCATAGGCAAGTGCAAGCCACTACACATTTCACTTTCCTCGTGAAAAAATTATATTACTTTTAAATTATTTCAATTGTAAAAGTTTCTAAACCCAAACCAAATACAGAGCTCTTGAAAATTTCGTACCATATTCCAAAAATTGAGAGAAAAGACTAAAGTTTTAGAAAATCATTAGAAGCAAGTAAAAATCAATGATTCAATTAAGTAGAGTACAAGCCTACAGTTTTTTTTTTGAAGATTTCATTTCATATTCCAAAAGAGAAAAATATATTGATCGAATGTAGAAAAAATGTTTGTCTTTGCTAATAGTGCCGCAATAAATAAAATCTTAATCTCGCGCCGTTGCATTTGAAAACCCTTCGATTCTTGCAAAATCACGCACATTTCCCCATTCCTTCGCGCAACGACGTGATTTATTCCCTCCGGTTTGAGTAATTTATATCCGAAACAGTTTCATTGTTCTCGCGCAACCGCCATTGATATATATTACCTGATAAAGCTTCCCCGGATAAGTTTTCACTTTTCCTCGTGGAGAAAAATGCATCTGGTGCGTTTTCCCCGCGTCTCGTTCCATAAATCCGACTCGAAATAATATTTCAGTGGTAGTATTTAACTATAATAGATGCAGCGAGTTAGTGTTTTTACTACGAGATAAGTTTTGATCGATGATCGCTCCATTCCGTTCCATATTTTTTCGTTAGGGAGATTAATTCGGCCATTAAGCCGTTGAAATATCGCGTTTTGTCTCGGAGTTCTCACAATGCTCATTATCGCACAATAGATCCGGCTCTAGGGCTGTGGGAACTGGACTATTTGGTCTAGGAGGGTTGAAACACTTGGACAAGGGAAGATTGACCCTTGTGGGGTGGGCTGGCGATTTTTTTGATTTTAGACAAAGACTCTATTCATTGCCAAAGGGAGCAGAATGCAAGATTACAACTGTCTTTACGTAATAACCGGATAAGTAGCTCCCGTGCTTTAATAATCAATAAATTTCTGTATGAATCGGTTAACTGTTCCACCACGGAAGAGCTTTACGACCTATCACAATTTAAATCGAGCATTTTGATTGGTCGATAAGACACTCGCACCACTTTATGACTTGGACGTTAAAAATTAAAAGAAGTTAATGAATCGTTTAAGGTTTAAACGCCGGCATAAATTATTTATTAACCAGACTGTTAGATAATCGTGTTAATTAGCCCAAGTTTTTCCTCAATTATTTAGACAGTGCAGACTTTTTAATAATAAATGTTGCGTTTTCTCTATTAGATCCTCTATGGCATAAAATAAATATTTTATGAGGAAACATCCAGCACATGGTCAGACGTGATCTAATATTATTATTATATAACCGCTCCAGCTATTTCAACATCCAACGAATACTTTAAAATTTATTCAATGTTTTGTCTGCATATACTCAGCCACTTAATTAATTTAGTATTATCCAAGACGTGTCTTGTGTGCTTTCTTTGTAATTTTCTCCTCGCTCTTCTTGATTCAAACAAGTGTGAAAAATCGTGACGACTGCATCATAAACCCTTAACCATTTCACAAAAGAGCAAAATCAGCAGAAGCCGCGACGAATAAATTAACCGTCGCATCTGAAATCTGAATTGCATGACTGGAGTTATGCCGTCTCGTCAGCCGATGGATTATTTATTTAATTTTTTAATAAATATGCAAAGATTTGAAGCAATGAATCACAATTACGTGAGAGAAGCGAAAATGACAAAATTTTGATAAAAAGACAAAGGTCTATGTAAAAAGTAAAAGTTGATGGTGGTGTTTGTGCAGAACCCTTGCGACCTACATGAGTCGGAAGGGCTAAATCAGGTCCATTGTTAGTGAAACTCAAACGGAGCGCCAGTTATTTAATTAAGCCGAATGAAAAAGACACGATTTAATTACGAGCGAGCTTCAAAAGGTCGTTCTTAGTTGAATTATATCGTAGTTCCATCATAAAGATGTAAATTATCGTTCGAAAAATTTATTCAGTTAACAAATCGAGCAAAAGAGAACAATAGCGAGACGCTCAACTTGCCTCGTTAATTATTGTAATTACTTAAAACGAGTTAACTTATATTTACTAGGTTTGTTTCAATCTGTTAACGAAGTGCATCTCGCTGCATTAAGTTGTTGTACTTTGATAAAGTTAATCCCGACTTCCTAATTATAATCCGAGTGCTAAAATCTAACCTTAATGCATTAAACGTCTTGCTTCACTCGTTAAGTAATAGCAAAGTTCATACAATCGATACGCGGGTTGTATGCGGATTAATCACCGTCCTTTGCTAACAATAGACACACTCTCACTTTTGCAAAAATAGCACCCAGACCAAAATCTAGACGCAATTTTACCGTTTTTGCGTAAAAGCTCGACAAAAAATCACTTTCACTCCAAACTAACGAACACTTATTTTACAAGACATCGTACTAATGGAAATCTCTTCTCTTTTCAGAAAAAACCTAAAATTAATTTATGAAAATATTAGCTATAGACTGATCGATTTCTTATCTTCGCCACTATAATTCCAAACCATTTATAATCCATTTTCAGTCGTAAACAATAATTTTCGAATTTTTTGCCACTGAAAGAAATTTCCGGTGGCTTTCAGGAGTTACGATGCTGCAAAGCTATCATGCGAGCTGATTTTATTTAAATATAACCGTAAATCCAGTAATTGCATGATAAAATAATGGCAATAAAGCAACAATAACTATAAAAGTATTCTGTAATGGCCATTTAACCCTAATTTAGATGCGTCATTTTAAATTACGCCATTAAACACTTATACAGCTACTCAGTAAACAAGCCTGCAATAAACCTTATGTATATGTTATTATTTATTTATTTAAGTGTATGCGTTTTCTTCCTGATGGTTGGTTGGTCAGACTCGAAGCAATTTCGACGCAATTTAAAAGTAATTTCGTAAAAATAGAGCAATGGTTTTATTGATTGCTTTAGACGATCGGGGAACTGCAAGCGGCGTCTGGAGACTAGGGAAAATCTTTCGCGCGGAAGGACATCAATCAAAAAGATCGCCGACTTACATGACTTTCAGGTTTCAGCGCCGGTTAGCGACTGTAATTAATTTTCAGCGTGTTCAAAGGATACGCCTTTCAAAATCAACGGACAGTTTTGTACAACACTATCTAAGGATTTTACAGATTGATACACACTAAAGACAGCCAGTCAAAAATTAAGAGACGCTCATTAGCTCTCTGAATCAAAAAGTTCTATAGTCCTGCAGAATTCGCCCGACGCACAAAAAATAAGAGGGAAATTCAGGACCGGGTCTCATCTATTTTCCAAAAAAATTGACATTACTTTAGATTTTTTTTTGTCTTCGTCTTGAAAATAGTAGCTTATATGTTATATGTTATTAGGAGTAAAAATAATACTTTATGTAACAAATCTCAACGTTCAGTCATAAGACTTGTCACTTTTGTGACGTTTGCAAATAAAGTCTGTCTTTTAAGTTTGTGGGTTCAAAGAGCAAATATCTGTCAAATCCTTACATATGTATAATGATTTTTTTGGTTGGTGGGCCTGAGAGCATCTCTTCAAGTGTTTTTTGGTTTCTCAGGATCGAAATTCGAAGCTACCGTTGCACAGTGGTCCAAAATGCGAAAAACACGCGCTAAAATCATAGCTCGTTTATTATTGCAAATATCTTTACCAATTTTTGTATACACAGCTAATACGCAAGTCTGAATTCAATTATGGTGGAAATTTTGAAAAAAGGCCAAAAAGGCAAAAAAAAATTTTTTAATCCAATTAATATTTACGCAAACGCTGCCGAAGGTAATAAACAGGCTGTTTTACACAATTTTACGTGGCCTGCGCATCTAAAATGCAATCAGCAAGGCAGAGTTTTCCGTAGTTCTTATACCCCTCAAGGAAATGGAACAGTATTGTGTGTTCCAACCCAAAGATTCATCTGAAAATTTGTACACAGTCATAATTCATTAAGTTCTGTTTTTGCAAACGTCGGATTTGCACATCTTTTTTCAAAAAGTGGTAACTTTTTTACGTATTTTGACATCACAATCGGGCACTATGTACTGTAATCTAAATGCAGTACGAATTGTATTCATTATGTTAGACTTACTCTGTATAATAATTAATAAGTAATAACAGAACAAAAAAAGTACGAACTTAACTGTAACGACGCACGTTTAACATGTTTTCCAACCAGTAAATGATTTCCTTTATGATGTATTATGTTATTTATTATACAGGGTTGCTAAAAAGTATGGATACAGCTAAATATTTTCAGAACGGTTTAACAGAGCACGTTGAAATTTTGCTCGAAAACATTTCGAATAGCCTCTTCCAAAGCACAAGTTTATTCCTACAGCAGGTCGCCTACAGTACCAGCGCCCCCCTGATTAAGTTTCTCAATCTTTGACCATACTAGTAGATTCTACACTCCAAAATTACCCCAGATGCAAATTTTTATACATCTCCTTCAACCCTTTACTGAAAAAATTGAGAAAAGTCATCTTTAGCTTGCAATCTTCAGGGGGCTAGAGCTCCCTTAGGAAGCATTTTCGGCCAAACGTCCATAGGAAGTTGTTCTTGTATTTTGGTCTAAGGAACCACTTCCCAAACGCTTTTAACGGTTTTTCCGAAAAATCTCTATACCTACAAAACTGTTTGCATCCTTACTCCAAGTTAATCTACGTATTATTTACATCCGCACGTATCCGTACCTGAATTTGAGCGTATTTGTTCGCAATTCGTCTAAATAATTGCAAAACATGGAAATTGGCGTGTGTGTACCGTCTTGTACCATTTTTTATATTTGCGATTAAGTGACAATTTTAAGGCATTTAACAAAAATACAGCTGTTAAGTCTTTAGGAACATTTACACTCTGCAGTCAAATTGTCCATACAGCCAAAGAACTCTATAATGCTACAACGAAAGTAGAATTTTTTGGAGTCCTTTTATATGGACTGTATGTCGGATGCAAAACCGCGTATTTACGGTTAAATTCAAACACACCAAATTTAACAAATTCAACCAACCTTTTTAGCGGTATGGAGTTTTTTGTATTTTCTCTTTTTTTGGCCATAGGTAGTAAGCACTATGTACTTCATTATACCAAAATTACATGTTTCTATTCTATGATAAACTTCAAAAAATGAATTTCTCACGTGTTTTGAGCACTTTGGACCACTGTGTGTTGTCTAAAAAATAAGGGGGAATCAGTTGGATAGTGTTGGGGATGGGAATAGATTTGTGTTTTTCTCCGTCTGGCCGCTGGTGTGGCAAAATGAAAAGTTGGAATTGTGTAATAAGAGTTCGATTATGTGCTGTCGCTTGGGTATCTCCTCAGCAGCTCTGTGGAGTAAAGCCACACGCCGCAGACTGAAGGCCGTCGAAGGTAATCCGCACAAAGCACATTCGAAGCAAAACATGCCGTGCGGTTTTGAGTCGCTAAAAAACCAACAAAAGCCCTCTTCTCGACTCGACCAAAAGGCTTTTGCATTGTAATTCCCTGGCGTTTCTGTTTTCTTTTTCGAGTGGTGCGCTGGAATATTTAACTCGGACAAGCGATTTTTCCTACTATTAGTTTGAAGCGAAAATTCGATCGGAATAAAACCTTTATCATTTCCGAACGAGACGGAGGCCATAACGCTCCACTAATAATGCATGAAGTGTAATTTCCCTTGAAAGTTAAAGTGAGAAGAAACAAGTATTATTGCGTTTTCAGCGGCTCCGCACAAGCTTTTACCGGTTTATAATTCTTGTATGACGCCTGAAATAAGAATTGCGGCTTTTCTATTTAAATCCCGATCGGTTCAATTCCGGATTGTGGCGAGACGGGGTCAACTTCAATTAGCTTTTTAACTCGACGAACTTGGGCGATTTAACTACGACCGGAAAAACCCTAATTGAATCAAAGCCACTCTTTTGCATTAGCAGACGCGGTAACGAACGAGCTTGCAAGGAATCGACGCTTTTGTCTCTTCCTGTTCTGCAACCACAAAAATCCAACCCCGCTGTTGCTTTCCAAAAGACTTTTGACTGTTCAAGAAAGCAAAAAAGTACTTATTAACACGGTTGTTTATTTCATTTTATAAATTTAATTAAAGCTTCTTAAGCGTATACCTACTCAATCTATACTTTCGCTATCTGAAAAATTGTAGCCTATTATAAAAATAGCAAACTAAATGACTTTACAAATTTCAAAAAAATCAGAAGCCAGATATGGCTGGTAATTTAATTTTTTACAGATTGTAACATTCTTATCATTTGAAATCGTTTGGTTAAATATTTGCCGTAGAATAAAATAGCTCCAGCTTGCAAAACTTTGTGGAAATCTCCATTTCGCCTTGATCTCTCCTAGTCCTTAGAAGAATCCAGCCCGATTAAGCTAACACTCTTTACTCTTGTAGCATCTCCGATTTCCCCCGTCTTTAAATTAAAACCGACTATGCTAATATAGCAAAATCCACTTTTGTCCTTTATTCAATTCCAGTCTCGTCCTTGTGAAGCCGCCGTCCAATTTCCATCCCTCTTTTCCTTAATAAGATGCGTCTCTGTCGGCTGTTAAACGAGCGTATATGAAGAAGTAACCTGCCTTTGATGCTTCGTCAATCCAGGAGATTAACCGGTGGTTGCGCGGACATCATTGGTGTCGCTGTACTGTAAACGGTCATTGACTTGAAGAGACGTCTGGTCGCTGTCTGTGGTGATGTTGTGCCACCACCTTCACCACCACTTGTGGAGCACGCACCGAAGACGACCTCTGCATAGAAAACGACTCCAAGTCAAGAGTGTTGGAACATTTTTCGGTTTTATAACAACCACGAGCATAAAAATGGCTTTAGGGCCGTTATGTGTGTAAGTCTCGAGTGGTTGGTTGGAGAAAAAAAAGGAATCGGGCATAAAACGTAATGGAGCACTTTCCATTAAAGTTCCATCTCAATTGGCTTTCATGTTCGACAGACAATTACAATAGCCGGTGTAATTTCGCATTTTTTATTAATCTTTGATTGACCGGCACGTAATACAGCCATTATTGCTTTGTATAATGGAAAGTGATTTTATTTTGTCTGCGGCGTTTAATGCCTGTAAGGTTTCTCGGAGTTTTCTGCATGGCAGCAACCTTCACAATGAAATTATTAATTAACTCGTCGTCATCGAACAGGCTTCGCACATTTACAACGGCGAAAAAACACCAACTTGCGGTTTGGCTCGAGAGAGGATGCATAAGGAGCATAATGGAGGAGTCGACAGAGGCTAAAGAAATTTAGATAAAGAGCTGGAAGAGCTGCTTCACGAATAGTTTCGTCCCTAAATGGAAACAAGGGAATTATTTACAACGGAGTTTGCTTTTAATTTACCAAACACAACTTTGGATCGGGATAATAAACGAGAGGTGTAATTGTCTGAAAGTCAGCAGACAGCCAAAATACACGTGGACTGATTCAAAATAAAGCAAAACACAAGGAAAGAGGAAACTTTTAATAAGGCGCAAAACCCAACTTGATTTGTCTAGAAAAACACAATTTTGCGACAAGCAAATACAACTTGGCCACCCTAATTTCACATGATTTAGAAAAAAAACATTAACACTCCGAATGATGATGAACAAAAAAAAGCGCTTTTATAAAACAAAGTAAGTATGTTGTTACACGAATATCCGAAAATTTATAAAGAAAACAAATAGTGGTAAAGAAATTGAAATGACTGGTTCAATATTAGGATACAAATTATGATCTCAATGGTTTGAATTTTGACCCAACACCGTCACGTTGCTTGAAACGTTCTTTTTTAAAAACAAAATTATTTTTTGACTGATAAGTCATAAGCCATTCAATTTCTTGCCCCAAAATTTAGAGTACAATGGATGTCCGTACACGCAGGGTAGGAACTAAGAAGAAGCAAAAGTAATTTAACTAGCATCATAAAAATGTTTAGGTGTACTACATAGTTAAACCAGCAATAAGAATAACACCTAATTTCTGAGATATAAGTAACAATTAGAGCAAGCCTTGAAAGTAAAGTGTAACTTTACCCACATCATATGATGTGTAAAACCACCATAAGACAACATAACTTCAAAAGTTAAATAAACGGCTAAAGTGTGGCTAAAGTGTAAATAAACGGCTAAAGTTCCACAGGCACAGCTTGCTCTATTTGAGTTTATTTTCGATTTCATGTTATTTTAGAGAGGTTTAGTCGTTAAAAAAAAGCTAAGGAAATACAGCTCTGGTCTAGAAAAGTGTGAAATTAACAGCAAATTCAAAAAATTCTCTGCCGGCAGCTATTCCGGACACCGGCAGCTGGTATGGGCGCCATTATCGACAGCGGAGGCAGTGAGGCACTGCCAATTCCCAATAGTTTTTAAGTTATATATATTTTTTCATTTTACCCATTTTTGCTTTTGTTTGCAGTTTTCTCGAAAAGTGTTAATTGGAGAACAATGATTTTTTTGAAAAAGATAGATAATAATTAAAAAAGCTTTCCAACGATAATTCACCTGAACAAACCGTTTTGTTCTAAGACTAATAAGTTAGTTTTCGAGAAAGCCGTTTAAAATCTGATCACAAGAATTAATTTAATGGCACAAGACAGACAAAATTATCGAAAAAACGTGTTGGGTAACGTTGGGTAAAGGTGCTCGTTTTTAAGATTGAAAAGAGTAAAAAACAACTTATGTTATTTAAACAATCAAAGACGAAACAAATACTCATCCAGTTGATTCGTTTTTAATCGAGAAATCGTTCAGTATCAACTTAGTTGAGCCAAATTTAAGCGAGTGAACGATTTCCATATGTTTCCGCTCGTTTTAAAAAACATCAGTAGTAAAAGCTCCATTCAAAAATGCAATAAAATATACAGGGTGTTAGGGAATGGTTTAGCCAAAATTCGAAGGTAGATAGAGAATGGCAAAACGAGTCGATTAAGTGAAATTTGTGTAAATCGAAAATGCATGGTTTTCCCAAAAAATAGCTCTGAACTTAAGGCCCCAAATTTTGAGAACCGCTGAACTGGAACGACAAAGATTAGCGTGTACTTTAAAATGATTGACAAAATGGCAGAGGTAAATTAATTTGTATGTCCACTCCTCACTCATTTTTCCAGTAAATTTTACAAAAAAAAACAAAAGGAAATTTATGCCATAACTGGGGTTCGAACCTCCCACCCAAATGAACATGCAGTAACACTTTTAAAAAATTCTGAAAACGTCCATGTGTCACACTATGCCCATTTTGTTTAAAGAAAAAATTAGCTGCTAATAAACTACCATAAACCACACAGTGACTCTCAATAGATGGGTAAATAAAAAAATTTGAAGAAAGTATGCACTTGTTGGAAAAATGATATAAGGGTTTTTAACTCGTCATTAACATACAAAATTTGGTCAAACCACTCCCTAACACCCTGTATAATGTTCCATGTAAAAAAAAAACTAAATTTCTATTGCAGTTCATTTCTAAAACCACTTGAATACTTAAAAACAAGCATGACCAAGACGCTGGGACAGACTGTATGTATTTTGTTAGAGCCCTTGAGACTGAATTTTGAGGGAGAGAGTTTTCACTTTTTGCGAAATTGCGCAAAGTCTGAGCTAATTTTTTTGCTTAATTTGTTCTTCGACTGGGAGCAAAATTACAATATCGAGCCGCGAACTTATTTTCGTTCCACTTTTGCCGTAAATGGATCCTTTATCGAAAGATAATATTTGAAGTGGGAATTTTCCTGCGGCGGCGTCCGTCTAGATGATGATTTTTTCCTTATTCCTTCCCCTTTGCAATAATTTTTTCGTCCGTGGCACAGGTACATTTTTTCGCCGTCTCTCTAAAAGTAGACAATGGAGCGTCACAGCGTCTAGACGGTTACGCCATGCGCCTGTTTACACACGTGCTGGCTCACCTTTGCCCGTAAACAAGCCGCCACTTTATCAAATATTGGCCCGGCCCTAATTAATTCATTAAGCCGTCTGAGCCTTCGACGGACGGCCGAATTTCTTCTTGGTCGTGGCCGGCATTAATCTCCAGCCCGTCTAGACTGCGCACAGCGAAACGCAATTACATATGCTGGTAACACGTTGCATTTTATTTGACTTTTTTCCAGCCGGTGTAATAACATAACGAGCTGGGGGAGTCAGTCGATGCCTCGGCCGTCTTTGTCGCCTTCGAGGGCCAGACGGGCATGCAGATGAACGCTCTGCTGCTGCACCTGTCACGATGGTCATTACCATTGGGGATGGGAGGCCAAAACACCACAATTTCACCTTACTAGACCAGTGCCGAGAGCATTTATTACAACAAAAAGAACACAAGGCGAAGGCTTTTTTACGTTACTAACACAGTTATGGCTAGACTTGCGATATCGCGAGACTTATCTTTTCTTACAGGCTTTTATGCGCACAATGCCACAAAGGAACTGTACCGACATCTTTATCAAATGTTCATTAAAATTGCTTCCTTCGTTACTCTCATCATACTCGTTATTGCACAATGGCGAAACGAAACAGCCTTGATTAGAAATCCAACAAATCAATACGCAAGACCAATACCAGAAGATGAGAAATACATTTGCTTGTCTTTTCATTTTAATTGCAGAAACACATATGTCTTTTTACTAGTTCTGTTCAAATAAGTACTTATGTTAAAACAAGAAAGTATGAGCTTTAGTGCCTCAATTCTTCTAATAGCTACAAAAGAATATAAGAGTGTATCCTTAGAAGAAACAATCTATTGAGAAACGATTCTTTCATCATTGAAAAAACGAATAAGGAAACTTGGCAACCCTAAATTAGAAAATTCCACGTCTTAGTATGGATATCTCTAAAAGAACGTAATGTATTTATCTTCAAAAAATTTTAAACATTTCGTTTAGAAATTTATTGGAGAAAATGTGATATTTTTTAAAAATAGTAGTTTTTCTATTTGTTCTTTCTACAGAAGACCATGAGAACTGATTGATACTTTGATTTTTCCACAGAAAAAAGATTTGTTTGGTCTTAAAAAGAATTATGATAATGTAGAAGATATATTTGTCTAGAGTAGGTTTTAGAAAGATTTAAGGAAGTTTGAGCTTTTTCAGAAAACAACATGAATCAACCTCTATATATTTTTTTGATCGGGGGAGAGCTTTCCTTCTTGAGACAGTTTAGAAGATGATTCTTCTAAATTATTGTCTTAGTAGAACCGAAAGGCAACTGTAAAACGTTTAAATAAAAGGAACCTAGAAATTTAAGGATTCTTCTTCATTAAAATTGATACTTCTAAAGACGAATAAATAGAACTTATGTATGCTTCTTGTTGGAGAAGAAAAAGGCAGTGTAAAGCTTAATTTCTTATTTTTTTTTATAAAACGGTTACTATTACCTTTAATAAAGTTCAAGATTTCTTTTTTTTTTAGATTCTCCCTTTATTGTACTTTATTAAAACTGATATTAAAAGATATATGAGTAGATTTTAGGTTTACTTCTTGCTAGGGAAAAAAAGTAGTCTAAACCTTAATGTCTTCAGATTTTTATAAAACAACTTCTTTCCTACTGTTGTTTTTGAGAAAGTTCAAGATTTTTTAGAAGATAAAAAGTATCCTTTTTTTTTGTAAATTGCGACAGTTTAGAAAATGATTCTCCTAACGTACCTATTATCTTAGAAAAACTAAAAAAAAGGATCCTATAAAATTAAGGATACTTCTTCATCAAAACTGATACTATAGCATTTCCACGGAAAGAATGACTTTTTTAAATAACCTGGAAACATGAAAATCACTAAGACATACTTACTAGCGGGGTATTTAGTGCGCACTGTTAGGTTGGTAGTATTCCCGCGCTTGTAATCCTCCGCCGATTTTGCACCTGTCATGATTTGTCGTCCTGTCAAATTCGATTTCAGAATGTGTTATGCTAAACATTTTGAAATATTTTTGTTCAACGTCGTTTTTAAAGTGTTATTAATAATCGTTTTTAGATTGTTTAGACATTCACAGGACCAACATTTTAAAGAATGTTTACAATTGTCCTCACGTAAATGCAAATATTTCCTAGTTGATTATTAATAGGGGCTTAATCACAACCTTGTGACTCATCAAAACGAAACAAAAAACACTTTAAAAGAAAAAATTCAATTTGGTCCGGTACTATACTTTAATCGCGGAGTGTTAGTAACTTGTTTTTCACTTAATTATTGAGTGGAAATAGTCAAATAGTATACTACTATAAAGATTTTAAGTTTGCTTTAGAAAAGGAAAGGGTAGTGCGGAGGTAGTGTAGACTTTTAGTAAACGGCTATTTTTTCTAGCAAGTTTCTTTGACAAACTAAAACTCCTATTCTTCTGTTAATGTTTAGATTCTTCCTCAAAAGGAATTCTTCTTCCACAAAAAAATGAGACAATTTTGAAAATGATTTCGTTAAATGACCGATATTTATTTTAGTGTTAATTATGTATTCTGGTGCTCCTACATCTTCTTGGGGCTTATTAACATATCGCGATGCTTTTTACGGCCTGGGCTGAGGTTTCGCCGGGTCAAACTGCTCCTATTAAGCACTCCATCGACATAAATCGCGACATCCGGAAACACAACAATGCATTCACTCGGTGATAAAGTCATATATTAGCGTTATGGGCCTATTGTTGCGACGGATGGCCGAGTTTCGGGATCAGGTGGTGGTGACGATGGTCACGAGTGTTTTATGACCAGAGGAATAATCTTTGAAACATTAAAATGTTGGAAAATGTCATCGGTGCGGACCAGCTGTAAATTAGCAATCTCGTTGGTCACAGACTAGGTATCTGATGGTATGAGGACGCATTCACATAAAACTATCAACGAGGGTTTACTCGGACGTTATAAATGTTGACTTTGCTTTATTTTGCACAAGCAAAACGGTTTTTCGGCCGTTAATGTTGCAAAGAGATTGAGATAAATGGGTGGAGGTAAAAATACGCTCTCCAGCAAAATGGATCCAAAAAATGGAAAAATCGAAGTTAAATTTGGGAAAAAAATATTATGCAAAGTTATAACTACGGATATCTAAAACTTAGGATATGAAAAGACGTACAAATAAAACGTCCCCGTCCACAATACTTCCGTTAATGTGGCCAGTGGCCCAGTTGTTCCATTACCGTCTAAGTTTTCAGAGCAATGAATTTATAAAAATAGTTGTAATTAAATAATGGTTAGCACAAGGTGAATAAAAAAAATACATGCAGATAGAGCATTAAATTCTCAATAATAAAAGATAAAAATAATGCAAAAATTATATCATAAACTATATTTAAAAAAAATTCAAACTTTTACCACTTTGCACTCTGCCCCATATTTTTCAAAACGCTGCGAATACGGTTACAGATATAAGAAAAATGTTAGAAGGAAGTTGTAGAGAATTAAATTTCCTTTAAAAAAGTCCACGAGACCATATCCCTATCTTCAACCATTTAGGCCCCAAAAGTCATTCAAAGACGCTCAAGCAACGGATCTCCTTCATTTTTTTTTGACGGTGGTCAAGTATTGGGGGAGGATGGTTCATTGTCAAAAAGTCAAAGTAAAAACCAAATTTCATAAAATATTTAAGTCCAAAATATGTATTAAACAAAATCTTTATACGGTAAATACAAAAAATACAAAATCTGAAAGAATGAAAGATAATTTTGGATAAACTGTTCATTCCTAAAAAATGTTTAAGCAAAATAAAATAGAAGCAAACTAATTTAACCTAAAAATTTCAGAGCTAAAATGTTCAAAAACAAAAAGTGAGTAACAGGTTCGCAGAAGCGCGAGGAGGTAGTGCTTAAATATACTAATAATATATATCCCTATATTATAAATATAATCTTTCAGTTAATTTTAAACTTTAAAAATAAAAAAATTCGAAATACAATTGTTGCTATCACAATAATATAACATTAACTATTATCATAATATAAATAGAACCTAAATTGCGTTTTGTTCACGCGCATGCACTTCTTGCACTGCTGTGCTCCAATACCAGGATTTTGTTTTTGAACGCTTTGCGATATTCCGTTTTGCTGGGAAACATTTTAGTTAAAAAAAAAATAGTCAATTTTAGTTTTGCATGCGTACTTTTGCGTTAGTGAACAATTCTTGATTTAAACATTTTATTAAAAGTGGTTTTTAATTAAATGTTTTTGAAAATATTTGGTTTTGTTTGAACCATTTTAAGAAAAATACAATTTATTTACCAATTTTTTGCGATCACACGGGCGCCCCGTATTGGAAAGTGAATTTATACCTAAACCGTTGAAGATAGAAATATGGTGTCGGGGACTTTTTGTAGAAAATTTAATTCTCTACAATTTCGTGTTCCTTATACTTTTTCGTGTCTTTAAGCGTATTCGCTGCGTTTGCAAAAATAGCTGGTGGAACGCAAATTGATAATTCTAAGCGATAATTTTTGGGCACCGTCGCCTATTTATCACGGTTGAAGATACAAGTTGAAGATACAAAAAGTGTAAGGAACGAGGTTGTAGAGAATTAAATTTTCTACAAAAAAGTCCGCGACACCATATTTCTATCTTCAACGGTTTAGGTATAAATTCACTTTCCAATACTTGACCATCCGCAAATTGAAGGAAATCGGTCGCTTGAGCGTCTTTGAACGTCTTTAGGGCCTAAACCGTTGAAGATAAAAATATGGTCTCGCTGACTTTTTTAAAGGAAATTTAATTCTCTACACCTTTCTTCTAAACATTTTTCTTGTATCTTTAACCGTATTCGCAGCGTTTTGAAAAATACGGGATGAAGCGCAAATTTTAAATAATTTTCTTCTCGTTTCTCATGAAAATTGAGAATGCAAAGCTCAACATTTCCGCATTTTTTTTTAAACAATTTGGCACCGAGACGGTATAACGCTCGAAGCGCCCTCACTTTCCTCTGCCGTACTATTTTTTTTTGGGTACAGAAAATGGTGTCGTTTCGTCTCTTAAGTTATAGTCCTTCGTAGTTATAACCCTAACTATGACAAATCTAAAAAATTAGATGTCTGGACTAGAAAAATAGGAATGAATTTTTTCATTAATGTGGTGGAGAAACCGTAAGTGTGGCAACGCAGCGCGGCGACAAATCGTAGGCAGTATGGCCGGCGCACGTCATCAACGTGGGGCGGTTTGGAGGCAGGCTGCAGGTAGGAGTGGAGGGAGAACGTGGTGTCTAGACGCTACGTCATACCGCCCCACCCGCTCATCGTGACGCCGGATCGAAGCCACAGCTCACTGTCCGCCTTTGGCGACGACGGCCAAATTCACTAGATACTACGTCGCGATGACATGACACGACGACGACGCACTGCAGAAGGATATGGCAAATTGGTGGCTGGACAACTGAGATTTACAGGTCGTGTTGGAAGTGAGCGGTGACTTGGGGGCGGTGGAGGAAGATGGCGCGACCTGGTTGGCAAAGAGAGAAAAAAAAAGGAAATTCCAAACATTGAGGATATACTCAAATTAAATTGTCTATCTAATGTTCAAATGAGTTATTAATTATCATAATTAATTTTACAAATCGATCAGAATTACATACTTAATAACCTGACTAATATACCTACAGGATTATTCACATAAGACTCCGAAACTGAGCAAGTAAAAAGTGCAACACAAAATATACAGCGTGATTCTTAAATAGACCGACAAAATTCTACCGATGGTAGTATCAAATGAGGACATGCTGGGAAAAATAGCAAAATAATTCTTTGTAGAACTGTTTTCGAAATAATAATTTTTAAAGTTATGTTGGAGAAAAAGCGTACCCCACTGTTGTGTTCGTAAGTAGTAATAGCAAGTTAGTGGAAACGATGATAATCAATTGATGACAATGTACTTGATCAATAGAACAATGGTCACTGTATTCATGATGAAAACGAGCACATTTTTTTCAAATACAACTACATTAAACTCATGAGCGTCGTAACTGACATGGAATAAGGGGTTTCTAGCCATACGAAATAAAAACGTAAATATGGTACAGATCGTCACTACTTATCCTTGGAAAGCTGTGATAAAATTTTGTCGGTTTATTTAAGAATCACCCTGCATGTTATAAAGCGAACTGAATTCCTATTACGATGTCATAGTTAATTAATTATAGTTTAGAAATTTGGAATCTGGCCGTAAAATGTTTTTTGAGTTATTGAGTTATGAATTTTTTAATAAATAACTCGGCGCATCCACTATTTTTTAATTTTAAATAATTTTTTAATAAGTTCTTGAGTAAGCTAGTCTTGTAAAAAAACTGGTGTAATACGCAAAATGAGCCGCAAATTTCACCGGAACAAACCGTTTTGCTCTACGACTTTTAGTTTTTGAGTTATGAATTTTTTTGTTGAAGAACTAAGTGTTCCTTTGTAAAATGGCCTGCCTAATTTTAGGCAAAAAAATCGAAAATTTGAAACCTTGTGAAAAGCTGGTATAATACGTAGAATGAGCCACAGAATTCACTGGAACAAACCGATTTGCTCTACAATTTTTAATTTTTGAGTTATGAATTTTTTAATTAACAGCTCGGCGCATCCACCATTTTTAAATTTAAATAATTTTTAAAATAAATTCTCTAGTAAGCTAGTGTTGTAAAAAAAGTGGTATAAGGAGCAAAATGAGCCGCAACATTCACTGGAACAAACCGATGTGCTCTACGACTTTTAGTTTTTGAGTTATGAATTTTTTTGTTGAAGAATTAAGTATTCCTCTATGAAATGGTCACCCTAATTTTAGGCAAAAAAATTCAAAATTACGAATGCTTTTAAAATCGACCTATTGACGTTTTCTTGCACTTTTTAAGAACTCTAGAGGGTTCTAAAAACAAAAAAGTGCATAAAACGTTGTTGGAGCGAATTTTTAAAAACTTTTTGTTTAATTGTTTGATGGTAAGTACTAAGTTCATTGATAATGTGACCGCTATAATATTCCGCAAAAAATTTCAAAATGTAAAAAGTACTTCGTAGACAATTTTTCCAACATTTCTCGCTCGGAATTTTAAAATGTGATTATTTTTAATGGAAAAACTGGAAATTGGTATTTAATCTATTGATTACTTGATTAGTTGATTGTTATGTCTAATTATGTAAATGGATATTAATGAATTGCAAATAAATTGCAATGTTTTTTATTGACAGTGTCTAATGAAATTGATTTTGCATCGAAATAACTGAACTATTCCTCGGCCTCATAAAAGTGATTACCGTGAAGACCAAATATTATCGAACCACCAGAGCTAGTAAATTATGGAAGCTTTGTCCCCAAATTTACTACAGTGTGGGCTCATTGCAGATCAATTATAAGTTGGTATTCAGTTTAATCAACTAATTGATTTCAGATGGAAATGCAGTTTAATTACCTAAGTTTTTAATTAAAAAATACATTTATAATTTCGTTGATCATTCATCACGTAAAACAAACAAAACGCTTTCCATTGCAATTAAAAATTATCTCTCTGGCAAATGAATTTTTTTTCAATTTTGTCTAGGTGTCTGGCCGAATCTGTGCCAAGTCCATTACTCTTAATGAAGCCGCCCCTAAATCTCCCCGAATTGTAATATATTTAAGTCTCTCCCCCCGTGTTTTAGTTAACAAAGGCTCTCGTTATAAAAGTTGCACGAGTTGGTGGAAGTTCAATGGGCGTTGTTATCGACGTCTTGGAATTTTTCGCCGCAATTGAAATTCCTCTCCCGACGAGCAATAATTAAAAGTTGTACAATTTCGTATTCAAATCGTCTGAGATCAACCGAATTGCGTCCTTAAAGTGCGCGCGATTAATTAATCGTATAAACGCGATGATAATAATGGACTAATAGGGCCTTTGTGCGGCAAGACATTGTTCGATCGAGTTACAAATTGTCGCCTGGCGGCTTCATGGGCCGGATATTTCACTTGCAGATTGTGCAGACGGCTTTTTTATTTCTTGTAGACGATTTGTTTGCAACTAAATGATGAAGAAGTAGCGCCCGAAGTGCTGGCAACCAACAGCGCAAGCGGACGGGGTGATTTTACACTGTGTTTACAACAACGAAATGGGAAAAACTGCACTCAAGCTTCGACGGATTAGAAAAGCAAATTTATTCATGATTCGGGCGGACAACTCCGCCAGATTATGTCTACGTCTTTGTTTAAACTGTTGAACAAAATAAATACAAAACTAAGCCGAAATTCCAATTTTATTAAAACTGTCTGGAGCCGGCTTAAGCTACCATTACGCACACACACACACTCACACCAAATTGTTATTTTAAGTTTTTTTTTTTAATTGGGCGAGAGCAAATTGGTAATCTGATACGTTTTAACGAAAAGGTTAAGTTCGTTATAGAGGGATGAAAAAATTCCTTTGTTTGGTGCGAGATGTCACAAGTTTGTTGGCATCCACGTTCATCATATCTCGCTCCAATATCAGTAATCCTGTTGCAACTAATACCTTCCATTCGAGCGAATCCCAGTCAATCAATTTTTGGAAAATCCTTAAATCCCAGCCGGCGTTCCCTCGGGAGTGATAAATAGCCTAGCATTTGTAACCGCATCGTTTGTTAGTCGGCATAGAGATTCCATTCATTGTCGAACCGATGCAGACGGGAAACTGGTCTCGTACAGAGAAGGAGCTCGGAAAATATCAGCCGAGGTGCAATTTCTGGTCCAGACACTCGCATAAATCAGTCTGCACTCTGGAAATCCTCCTCCACTTGCACCTGTAACGATTTATTCGCCCGGAATTCAGGTGGAGTCATCGTAACATTCAAATCGGATCGTGACCAACCAGTTTTTTGTCTAACACAACCTCTAGTATGGCCTGATTTTGCATGAGCATAAGAAAAAATTCTTTATTTTGTTAAACTGGCTTTGAATTTGTTTGATTCGAACAGGACTACTTTTTTCCCCAAATTTTATAAACTTGCTGACACATTTAAAACCCAACATTTACTCAAAGCAACACATTAATAAAAATAATTATAAAGTTGTAAGAGATAGTGTTGTATTTCCTTTTTTTATTTTGTATTTTCCAATCAGTTGTTTCAAAATGGAATTTTAGTTTTTAATATTTCGGATTTGATTTTTCAAAGCATAAGAGAATATTCTTTATTTTGTTGAATTTGCTTTGAATTTGTCTGATTTGGAATTTTTTTTATCTCATCCGCAAGAACACTTAACTAAAAGTTAAGTTTTTCAGAATTTTATAAACTTGCTGATATACTATTAAAAACATTTATTCGAAGCAATTCATACAAAAATTAAATAAGGTTGAACGAATAAATAATGGTTCTTGTTATTTTTTTTTAGTTTACGTAGGACCGGTTTATAGAAGCGTCATTAATTCAATCCGCAATTAAATGAGTGATTAACTGGTCACGTGACCAAATTAAAGCAATTTGGTTGGTCCATTCGCGTTGTTAACTTTTAACAACGAATTAAATTTTAATACAGCTTTCTATAAACCGACCCTTAGTATTTTATAATCGGTTGTTCTAAAATGAAATTTTAATTTAATTATTTTTTTTGTTATTGTTCTGGTGTCCCTGATTTTTAAGAGCATGTTTTTGGAAAAAGTCTATTTTGTTGAATTTACTTTGAATCTGTCTGATTCAAAAGAACTGCATTTTTTCCCTCGTCATAAAATATAAACCACCGAGAAAATTTAACTAAAAGTGTTAAGTTTTTTGGAAAAAAACTATATAAACTATATAAACCTAACAATGAATTAAAGCAATTCGTAAATAAAAAATTAAAATTAAGTTGTAAGAGATATTTTTTTTTATTTTTTATTATTGTTCTGGTGTTCTTTCATTCAAGGCAGTTTAGTTTAGCCTGATTTTTCAAAGCATACCTTTAAAAATGTTCTTTATTTTGTTGAATTTGCTTTATACAGCGTGTTAGGGAATGACTTAGCAAAAATTTTAAGGTAGATAGAGAATGGCAAAACGAATCGATTAAGTAAAATGTATGTAAATCAAAAGTGCATAGTTTTCCTGAAAAATCGTTCTGAAATTAAAGTTCCAAATTTTGAAAACCGCTGAATTAAAATGATAAAAATTAGCGTAAATTTTAATATTATTGACAAAACAGCAGAAATAAATTAACTTCTTGGTCCACTCTGTAATTCTTTTATTTCAATTTGTGTTTTATCAAATTTTTCAAAAAAAAAACAAAAAGAAATTTATGCCAAAACTGGGGTTCAAACCTCCCACACAATGCTACAATTTGCTAGCTAGCTACAATTTAGAAAAATTCTCAAAACGTCCATGCGCCACTATGTCCACTTTGTTTAAAGAAAAAATTAAGTGCTAATAAACTACCATAAACCATACAGTGGCTCTCAACAGGTGGGTCAATAAATTTTTTTGAAGAAAGTATGCACTTTTTGGAAAAATGACATAAGGGTTTTTAACTTGTCTGATTGTGACAAATTCACATACGAAATATTGCTGAGCCATTCTCTAACACCCTGTATTTGTATGATTTGAACAAGACTAGTATGTACTACATTTTTCCCCATCAAAAAAATTATGTATTAAATTTTTAATAATTTTATAACCTTGTAACATTTATTCAAAGCAACACATTCATAAAAAATAAAAAAAGCTAAGAGAAATTATAATTTTTTTGCTTTTTCCTTATTTATTTTTAGTTTATGTATTTTCCAATCGTTTACTTTAAAATGGAACTTTAATTTTTAACATTTTTAATTTGATTTTTGAAAGCATAACTTTGAAAATATTTTTTATTTGAATGGATTTGTGTGGATTGAACAGGACTACATTTTTTCCGTCACTAAAATGTACACCAAACACCATCGAGAAATCTTAACGAAAAGTACAATGTGTTTTTAAATTATTCTCATCTAGTCGTCTGTGAATTTCCCATGTAAAATCAGGAATGCCGCTTTATGGAATTAATGACAGGCATTTAGACACCGAATATTACTATTCTCCATTTATTAAGTCTCCAATTCGGATATAAGCTTCGATAATAAAAGTGTTTTCTTGCATAGTATAACAATTTAGTTGCATTTTAACGAAATTTTTAAAATTAATTAAATTTTCACAAATGACAGTTTTGACATTTATTGACAGAGAATTCAATTGAATAGAGCTGCACATTTTTTTTTTTACAAGTAAACCAATTTCAAAGTTAACTAGGTGAGAATAATTTAAAAACACATTGTATTAAGTTTTCAGAAATTTATAAACTTGCTGCTACTTAACTTACATTCTAAACAATTCATTAATAAGAAATAAAAGAAAAGTGAGATAATTATATTTTCTCCTTTTTTTTGAGTTCACATATTTATAATCGCTTGTTCTAGAATGTAATTTTAATTTTAAATAAGTATTTTCTTTGATTCATAGTAGGTCTGATATGAAACAATCAGTCAGTGGCCTCACTCTGCGTTCACTGCCACGACATTGTTTAGTTCATGGATGAATGTCAGGAAATGTCTGCTTCTGCTGCTTATGATTATTGACTCTGGTTTTTGCAAGGGGAGATTTCTGCAAGAGGTGGCGACGAATTTAAGTCGCGACTTGTGATAGCATTTAAGATATTACGAAGAGAATGGGGCGAAATGAATTGGATTTCGCCGGGGGCTTAACCCGAGAAACAATTCTGCATTGCATTCAAGATTCTCTTTTGAATTGCCCAACTTTTTGAGACTATTTTACTTAAACCAAAACTACCAAAGAACCAATGAATTAATTTATTCATTTAATAACAAAAACATTTTGAGATTATTTTCTTAATGAAGCCGATATTATTTAAAGCACGAACGAGCAATAGCGAGTGCCTTTAATATTTGAAACTAATACCAAGTCAAAACCAATTTTATCTTTTAGTTTAATAATTTCAATAAAATGCAAGAAAAATAGGGGAATGTCGGCATAAAGATAAAGTGAAATGTGTTTGACGCAATTTTTGCATTTTTTATGTGCCCACGATGTTTTCCGTACATGGTGTCCAAAAACGGGTCGCCAGGAGCCACGGTAATTTTGCCTCAACGGACGAAGTTCACTTGCTGACTTGTCAAGCGTTTTTTAAGACTCAGAAGCGCAAAACACAAAATTTTCTGAACACTGCCAACAAATATGCTCTCGAAGTGTCTGACGAACGTGTCATTCGTCTCGAGGGGCGCCCTCTCGCGTTCCAAAACCAATTAATTGAAGTGTAATTTGGCAAAGTCACGTGCATTGTTTGCAGACGCGTTCCGTTCTAGACTGTCCATTGTTTGTAAAGTTCGACAAATAAAATGCATACAGAGAGCATCGCTTCAATCTACAATCTCAAATATTACACAAAGTTAGTGCCGTCTGTGCAATTTGGTGAAGCTTCAAAGCTTTGTTTATCAAAGCTTTTCTTCATTGTTTTTCGCCACGCCTTCCGAAATATTTCATCAAAAACCCGACCGTGCTTAATGAAAACCGCTTCGATTTCCCACTTTTACGCAAATTCTTATTTTTGCGGGCTTGCTTTAGTGCTTTTCTCTGTTCTATATATAGCTTCGTCAATAAGTTTGGCGGCTTTTTGTGGTAAGCGTATCGAATTGCCTTGCCACCTGTTATACAGTATCGCCTTACTTCTTTTAATGATTTCCGGGGGGTATAAATTTGCCCGGAAAAATCGTCCACCGTTTGATTAAAACCTGGAGCACGGAGCGAGCGCCTGTTTTCATTTATTGCACCTCCACTCCGGGATAATTAAATGTCCAGTCAGAGGCGGCTAAACGCGCACCCATTCTTCTTTATCGACACACATGACACCGTCCCGAAGGACGCTCTGGAAGATTTATAGGCGCGGAGAGAAGAGAAAAAACTCAAAGAGACGTAATCCCGAAATTTTGCAACGCATTATCTCACAGACTGGAACAATGGCACGCAGAGAGGGAGCTTCAACTCAAGCTGTGATACAAGTTTGTTCATTTTCTAACCAGCTTGTGTCCTTTGCCTCTAATCACAAAATCGATACAGTAATTTGGAGAGATGCGGAAATGTTACTTAGCGGACCCGGAGCGGGAGGCAGGCGTGAAAAGTTAGACGCGGATAAACGACCATTATTTCAATAGCCGCATTTGGACATTAGCTAAATATCACACAAAGACACAAAAAATACGTTCCTAAAACAAGAGCCAATAGATTCACAAAACAAGGTTTCGTTAAAATAAGTCGAAAAATCACCTAACTCCGTTAAGTTACGTTATTTTCAATTACTTTTTGAATTTCAGTGAAATACGATTAACAAATCTCCAATTATTGTAATAGCATAAGGCTATATTTTTGAACAAATAGGTACACCAAATTTAGCTCACTCTATAAGTGAAAAATTAATATTTTTAAAATTATTCCAAAAAGGGAAATTAGTTCAAAATCTCTTTAATCTCATTTTTCCTTTTTTTTGACCAGGTCAGCCAAAAACTCCCTTATTTTGCATAAAATCGCTGGAGTAGACCAAAAAATTAAGATAATTATATTGTTTTGACTTTTTTCGTTATATTTACAGACAGGCTGCTCAAAAACTGGCGCACCAACTCAGTGGTGTTAGCTGTTTCAAAACTATGTAAACGCCAACGTTGTATTTCTCTCAAAATTAGTTGTTATAAATTATTTCTGCACTTCAAAAAATTAATAGCTAATGTAATTTATAGTTTCAATGAGAGATATAATCATTAATAACTATTTTAGATTTTTATCAATCTTATTTAAAAAAATAATTTGGTAAAATGCGACGTTGGCGTTTACATAGTTTTGAAAGAGCTAATACGTTGTTGAGAAGTATATCCCATTTCAGTTCATAGTAGAATTTTGCAACAGCGCATTTGAATTTTTTGAAGTGAAATGGAGCACAAAATGAGAGATTCTGGTGGGTTTTCCTAACTCAAAACCTAGCGCTGGGATTTAGTTGAACAAAGAATTCTTCTCTTTTGCAGAAACTCTTAATTTGTGCTTTATTTTTCACTACGAAAAATTCAATTGCGCTGTTGCAGTAATATTTTTAAAAATCTGGACTAACAAACTTATTTTGTTAACTTCTTTAGTTTTCATTACTTTTTAATGTTTCTATGTTTCACACGAAGTAATCGTTTCCTTACAAAACAATGAATAATTATTTTTAAATTTACTATCAGACTTTAGCAGTTTTTTGAATTTAAAAAAATTAAAATTCATTAAAAAATCACAATTTTTTGTAGATGTTTCAAAATTTATTTATTTTTATTGTTGATCAAATTCTATTGCGATCACGACTGTTAGACAACGTTGCCACATACACTATCGGACAAATGTAAGGCAACATTTTGAAAAATATAGAAATTAATGTCTATCTCATGCAAATAAATTATGATCGGGCAAACTATGGTAGGTATTATTAAAAGAATCAAAGAAGGCTACTGTCATTAATGTCAAATAATTATTTATTAAGGTTGAAAAAAACCGCTTTGTTGACTGGTGGTGTAAAAAAAGATTATTTTAAGACGACAAAAGTAAGGCAACATACAGGTTTTTTTTAAGGTGTTATAATGAAAAATTTGTCTTTTCTGAATTTAGGCCAATATTAGCAGTTCAACCCCAAGTATGTTACACCCACTGTTAAACATGGTCGTGGTAGCGTTTTCCTGTGGGGGTGTTTTTCGTGGAATGGTGTGGGCCCGTTGAGCTTTATTGAAGGTAATATGGATCGGTTCATCTATAGGGACATACTCCAAGATGTAATGCTGCCTTATGCAGAATGGGAAATGCCTCTTCGTTTTTTCTTTCAACAAGATAACGACCCCAGCAGTGGCGGCTCTTCAGAGGAGGCAGGGGAGGCTAAGCCTCCTCAAGCATTTTTAACAAATAAAGATAGTAGCTCTCAGTTATCTATTATTTTACGATATGTTGTTGATAATAGGGTTGTAAAAAGGTTTGGTTTGGCAATAATTTTACTCAGATGGTAATATATTTTTATTAGCAGAGTAGAGTACATTAAAAAAAGGAACTAGCATTGGTATAGGTACTGTCCAAGTTTTAAAATGAAAGTAGCCTCCGCAAGGTTGAATTTCACGAGCCGCCACTGGACTCCAGCACACTTCCGCATTGGTCAGTGAGTGGTTCCAAAATAATAATATTCAAGTTTTGCAATGGCCTGCCCAATCGCCAGACCTCAACCCAATTGAGAACTTATGGAAAGAAGTAGAGCGTCGAATCCGGATACAAAGATTTCCCAACAAGCAATCTTTAATAGATAAAATCAAGGAAGAGTGGTCAAATCTGGATGAAAATGTTATCTAAAAATTAATTTCTTCAATGCCCAGACGGTACCAAACTTATTAACGGCTATGTCATAAATTATTGACTTTTTTCGTTCTACTTATTTAAACTTTAGTGTAGGGTAGTGTTATCTAAATGTTGAATTAAATAAAATTTTAGTTGAAAATATTTTCTGACAATGTTGCCTTACTTTGTCGCATTAATATCGTTTTTTTTTATATTTTAAGCTTGTAGTATGTCATAATAATTACCCACAGGCTATCCATTCTCAACACGGATAAGAATATAATATAATAATATAATATATATATATATATATAATATAATATAAGAATACTTAAGGTACTGGCTAAACAACCGACGGCGGTACTCTTAATGTATACTAAAAGACCGCCGTCCGGCGGCATTATCGCCCCACGTATAAAAAAGCCGCCGAAATTCTGAATTAAATCGTAAGTCTCCGCGGTATGATATACATTTATCGATAGATGCCGCCGGTCGGAGGTATTCTCTATGTAAAATGTTAAATACCGCCGAAAAATTTGTCATATCTAACCTTATACGTTGTTATTCTAACATTCTCATAGTATCTGTCTACGTGTTGACTGTTGATCACCTGATATTATACACATGTTTATTTAAATTTAGTTTGCAGAATAAAACGTACAACTCACGGAGTATTTCGAAATAAATTCAAAAAAAAGCAAAATGTAAAAGTAATCAGAATCAATCTTCGTTCGTTTGGAATAATTATTCAGAAATACTCCTCGCAAGTGTCGCCAAGCTTAATTTTTTCATGTAGGTACTTACACAACCTGCGTTTAGCGACTGAACAAAAATATGGAAAAATGAAAGTTTTTTATTGTTTAAAGTAGTTTAATCTAAATATTTGTCATCAAAAATAATAATTGGTGAAAGATATAAGGCTACAAATAATATAAACATATCTTAAAAATGAAATTTCATTCTGATTTTGTGTTATGTACATTTTGTTCTCAAATGACAACTCAGCATGAAAATGTCTTACGACAAAACTAAATTTAAGTGAGGTAGTTTGCAGAATTGACAAAAAAAATGTTTTACAGTAGGTTCCTATTCAGAAAAATTAACTCTAACTCAAAAACGAAAAAAAAAATTGAAAAACGATCACATTTTTACAATACTGTCTAAAATATGACATATACGTACCTAACATTAATTTTTACATTTCCCTATGTCCACACGACTGTTGTTCACTCGAATAATACAAAAAAATAATTGATGAAAGTACACTGTACACTTATTTTGTTCTTTTCGTCAGAATTAACTTATATTTTTATCAATAAATAATATTATCAAAATTGAGCATTAAACAAAAATGCAATATTGGCGTTCAATATGGAACAGGTACCTAAATATGGGTTATAGACACGAACTTCATTACTTTTTAAGAAAATAACAATAATAAATGTTTAACTTGTATTTAGTTATTATGGCATCTGGTTTACTATATTCACTTGCACTGCCCATCACTTCATTCTCACTAGTCTTTGTTTTCTTATTTCTTGGTTTTTTTTCTTTTCTTTGGGTTTCTTGTTCTAGTTTTCATTTCTTTTTCAATTTTGCTCTTATTCTTTCAATAAGGTAATTTTTGTAAGGAGATAAAGTTATAATACAAAGCGATCAAAAAGTCCTTCTATCAAGTAGCATAGAAATTAAAAGACGTATATCTGCGGATACCCAAGCCTAATGTCAAAAACATTAAGCAAATTAATGATTGTTAGAACCCAGTTTTGCCCCATACACACTATTTACAGGTCGCGAAGCGTTCGGGTGTTATTTGTATCACGGACTCACGGTATCTAATAACAGTTCACGTTTGAGGTAACTAATAACATGACACCGGACACACGTTCACAAATAATACGCCTACTTGATAGAAGGACTTTTTGATCGCTTTGTACCATGCGATTTTTTAAAATTTTGATCTAGTTATCCATGACAGCTACCTCAGCAGTGAAATGAATTGGGTAAATAACTTCAGCATTGAACATAAAAAATTATGTTGGAATCTTATTTTCGGAATGAACATCGGGTTAACGTAACTGTCATGGGTAACTAGATCAAAATTTTAGAAAATCGCATAGTATAACAAACGCCATAGTAGATTTTCTACCTTTCTTAGATGTCATAGCCCACATTTGAAACTCCTGAGCGAAATAAACTTGACCTTGTAACTTTACAAGTCATATTAACTGTTTCAAAACTATGTAAACATTTTACCAAATTATTTTTTTAAATAAGGTTGATAAAAATGTAAAATAGTTAGTAATGATTAGATCTCTCATTGAAACTGTAAATTACACCAGTTATTAATTTTTTTAAGTACATACATAATTTATAACAACTATTTTTGAGAGAAAATGCGACGTTGGCGTTTACATAGTTTTGAAATAGCTAATACATCACAAGCAATTAATCGATTAAAAAACATAAACTTAAACGTATATTCTACAAATCAAACATATAATTACAGTGTTTAGCCTTAATTTTCATTGTGTATTAGAAAATTTATTGACAGTAGGAAAATAACAAAGTCCTATTCTGGGAACACTTCGCACTGGACTGACGAGGTAGACTTATTGAGATGATAAGGCGAATTAATGCAATAGAATATAGTCGTTACAAACAATCTTCAATTTTTTGTTTTCGAGAATTGTTACTAGCCCATATTTACTTACTTTCGTCTAGATACCTAGGTACTTTAGACAAATGTAGTAGATTTTATACAAAACTGAATAAACTTGATAGAAGATATTTTTTTGTATTTTAGTTAATATTTCCAAAACGGTTTACGTTAATTCTTGATTCACTGAGGTACGGAAATCATGCAGTAATGATTTGAGGTACTACTTACGTTTCGAAAGCGGTCGCTTTCTTCTTCAATTACTGGACATTTTTATTTTTTGCACAGAGTGTCCAGAATGTCGCGCACCTCATTGAAGGGAAGTAATTGGGTAATCCCCCAAAGTACCGAAAAAATGTTTAAAAAAAATCCACATGCTCTGTTTTTACATCAGAGCCAAAACAAATTATGAAAAAAGGCAACATTGCTCAAAAATACACGTAAAAATTGCAATTAAAAATTATAATTAAAGTCTTGGATATCATTAAAAGGTGTTAAATATATTTAATTTCGACTGTTTAAAACCATGGTCACGCCGTTGTAGTATTGTTGTTAGTCAGATTAGTTCGCCCATTATCGTAATTTTTATTTATGTTATTGAATGCAATAGAGCGGAGAACAGCTTTATTTATTGTAATGATATTTTAAACAATTTAATGAACAAATAAACAATGCACTCAAAAATTATAACAAATGCTCCAAGTTTTGGCATGCACCATTTGTAATGTTTCTGGAGTGATTGTAGCACTAGCGGCATAAATTCGGTTCAACAACTCCTCACGAGTTCTTTGTCTAAAATTGCTTCTTCTGCAGCAACGGTTTTCGTACTACTTCTGGGCCGACCAAGTTCCCTTGGTAAAAGATCCAAACGACCAGTTGATCGCATTCTTTGGTCCAGTCTATGAAAAGAGTTTTCGTCTTGATGCCTTCGATTGGGGTGTCGAACGGCATACTGACGAGCGGCTTCATTTGCATTTCCAGCATATTCACCAAACAGCAAATACCGAGAGACTATTAAAGATTGTGATTTTTGTCGTCAGGTTGGCAACTAATTTGAAACCTGTATTTGGCAACATTGACTATCAAATTTAAATGTCAAAATTTTATATTTAATTGTCATTCACTTCCGAACAATAGCAGTCAGGGTGAAACGGTTCCACATAACAAGCTAGCAGGGGCGCCAATAACTCAATGTTGCCAAATGATTTTTTTGCTTCAATCATTAAAAGTCACCCGGTACAAGTCACAATATTCATTGTAGGAAAACATTTGAAACCTTCACTGACACTTTTTGAAACTGAAAAACTACCGCTGACAGACGAATCAAA
Organism: Tribolium freemani; assembly: GCA_939628115.1. NCBI lineage: Eukaryota > Metazoa > Arthropoda > Insecta > Coleoptera > Tenebrionidae > Tribolium > Tribolium freemani. The sequence goes on along the minus strand of OW626785.1, from coordinate 6,318,352 downwards.
AATTTTAATGACATGTAAGCATTCACCGTAACCATGGTTTCATCTGAACAACAATGGTTTGTGCCAAGTGTTGCCAGATTTATCATCATTGTTAACTCAAAAATTTTATTAAGATTTCTAAAAGAATTTGGAAAGGTTTTTTTCAGTTTTTATGTTACTAAGTCCTTTTATGCAATATCATTTATACCACAAATGAATTTGGATTATTCTTTTCAACATATTTGGATCATATTTTCAAGAATAAAAGACTTAGATTTTTTTAACATTTTTCTTGTTGTCTACAGGGCATCGCGCGATGCACTGTGGTACAAAATGCTCAAATCCGTGCGCAAAACCCCAAATTTTGACTTTTTCTATGATGTTCAAATTAACACATAATGTTCATATTATCCTAATTTAACGTTTGTATAACTATGACTTTCGTCACAAGATCCATATCAGAGCTGTGGGCACTTAAAGTTCACAAAAATCTCTCATTTCTTTAACAGTAAAAAATCAACCTAAAAATGCGCTCTTCTTTTTACGTGTACAAGCTAAATGCTTTAAGATTTGATATTGTTATGTATAAAGCTTGGAAGATGGATGTTTTAGCTTTATTTTAATGATAAAAGTGTTGTCAAAATTTATCAAGTTATTTTCATTTACCTCGATAATAAAATACAAGTCATTTTCGTCGAATTTCAAACATTCACGAATGATTTTGTTTAGGAAGATACGCCAAGACGCTCCAAAACACCCACCACCGTGATCTATGGACTCTCGCGAATAAAACAGTAGTTAATTTTGCTGCGGCCACTTGCGACAAAGACAGTGATTATTGACAATTTAAGTACGCGATACACTGTGCAACGAAATGCTCAAATCCGCGATCAAATGCTGGAGCTTGTAAACTAATCGTTCAATTTTATTGAAATTTTATATTCGGGGATTTTAAACTATCGGGAATACACCTGCCGTATTAGATTTGACGTAATGTTGTGTTTAGAGGGGTGAATTGGGGGTAGAAAGCGAAAAAAATTTGAAGTCAATAAAATTAAAAGTATTTGATGTAAACCTCGATGTAAACTTAAAAAGTGTGGATATATGCATTATTGTAAATATATTTAGTCAACAAGTCAATATAAAGAGAAACTGATGTGAATGTGTGAATAATTAAATACAGTGAGCGCCATAATTATGAAATTATCTTACTAAAACTACTAACATTTTGTTTTGGCGAAAATACTCGAACAGCTCAATTAAAAAAATTAATTGAAAAATGTCAATTACGAAGAATATCCGGACTGTACAAAAAAAATTTCTCCACAGGCAAGTTTATTGGCAAGAGGTTGGTAGAAGGCACTTCGAAAATATTTTTTAAATAAAGAATTGATCCTTTTTTTACATATTAGCAATTTGTTTGTTTTTTTTATTTAAAATTTTGGTTTTTCATTTTTTGAATGATTTTTCTATCTTTGTTTTAAGCAATTTTTAATATTTTAATATTGACATTTCGACAATGAAAGATCTATCGAAATGGCTAAAAAAATTAAGGGGTTCCATAAAGAAAAGTGTGGATGACGTCATTACTCAAAATATAAAAAGTGTAGAATTTTAAATCAAATTGAGAAATGTGTATTTAAAAACAAAGAAATTGACGTGTTCGAGCATTTTTGCCAAAACACAATATTTGCGGTTTTTACACATTTTACTCCCAATCTACCCCTATAAACAAAATGTTACATCAAATTTGGTATGATAGGCATGTTCCTTATAGTTTAAAACCCCAGAATACCAAATTTCAATTAAATTGAATGGTTAGTTTACAAGATAGATGATTTGATCACGGATTTGACCATTTCGTACTACTGTGCGATGATGCAGTGTAACGGAGGTGCGCGACTTTCCGGACATTCTGTATTTAACCAAAAATCTTCAAGGGTATACAACCTTTGAACAAAATTAATTTTTTTTGAAAAAAGTTAACGTTCAAAAGTAGTTAACTAGTCTTTTCGCTTTAGTTTGTTTAGTTCTTGCATATTAGAAAGCAATTTTTTCACGCTTCACCACCGCTTTTCCTCCTGGTGCATTCCCTATACGTCTCCTGTCCAATTACCCGTCGACAGGTGTGTCGCATTTTTCCGAATTCCCTTCGTCTCGAATGCAAATCCCGGCGACATCATTAGCATCAGTGACACATGCCGCCCCCTATAAGACACACACCACCCACTCGTCGCCGCCACCGCCAATCCGCATTGTTTCACATTTTTTCCCCTTCTATTCATGCCACAAATTAATTATTTTCGCCGCTTATTTAACAAATAGAAACAACAATAACAACAGCGTCGGGGTGAGAACGCTTATTGTTGCATTATAACGGCCCTATTGTACACCGGTCAGATAAAAAATGATTGATCGATCTGATCCACCGAGCGGAAGAGAGTGCGGTCTGCGCATCGGTCTGCTTTATTTCCGTTTCCGATTCACACAGACGGTGCCGGAAATAAGTCCAACAACGGACTGCTTACGCGATATTTTGACTTGTCTCCGATTCATATTTTAATGTTAAAAATCGAAGGGTTTTTTCCAATTACTTGGGAGGGTGGCAACGACGTTGACGAACGTTTCCGGGTGATAAATGGACGTTGCGGTTCGAATTTCATTACTCGAATTTCATCTAAAGGGTTGATAAAAATAAACTATTGGGAAAATAATGCAGCCGCTCGTATTGGATATTCCGAGTCGATGGTTTTCCTAGCCGAGTGAGTTATACCACCGACACTATTTTACAATTCAGATGGAAACTTGCGGTGCTTCTAGCGGACAGATTCGGTCGCCGATCAATTAAAAATCCATCACAAGGCTTAATGGGAAGTTGATTGATTGCCGCCAAGGGAATTCCCCCGATTTTAACTATTTTCAGACCGAATCCAACGCCGAAAAAAACCAATTACGTTGTATACAGTTTGTCCCAAAAATTATTTCCTGATCCATAAATCAAGCTGCGGCATTGAGCACATAGACGACGTGTTTGTAAGCTGGAGTAAACTTCTAACGGCCATAAGTCTCAAATTTAAACTTTACTTATGTCTGGATGGTAGCAATAATCATAACTCAAAATAACAAAAAGGCCCTCGTTTGCTACGGAATGGGTTGGGAAAGCAAAACTTTAAATCGCACATATCCTGCTATACCGTTTGTAAAGATTCATTACAGGGGAAGCACAAATATTGCCGCAAATATTGCAGTTATCCCCGCTTTTATTACACAGATTATCATCTAGACACAAATTTGTTTTTTGAAGCAATCGTTAAAATCTAGAAGCATCAAGCTAAACAGTGACAAAAGAATAAAATAAAAAAATTAAGAAAAAAATGAAGACAAAAACAAAGTGTAAAAGAATAAAAAAAACGATAGAAAATCCAAGTATACCTATAATTTGACAATAAAATAAAGGACAGAAACACAAGAAAAAAGAACCAGCTATAAAGAACGTAATAATAGAAGTAGTACCGACACTCTTGAGAAAAAGAAAAAAAAAGAACAAGAAAGAACAGATGAAGAGAAAGCGAGAAAACACTGAAACAAAAAGGAAGGAAAAAAGTAGACTGTGTAAATAAATGCGACGAATAATTTTATACAGGGTGATTTTTTTAGGGCCTACATTAGAAACTTTTTAACTTCTAATACAGCTAGAGCTTTAAAATTTTCATCATTCTGAGTTTAACTAAATTATTTTTAAAATGGCTGAACTTCCGGAACTATGAGAAATTGGCACCAAGTTTGAAATTTTAAATAGTAACCATAAATTTTTATGGCATTTTTGAATTCACCGTCTCAAACTGAATAAAATTTACCCAAATTGTTGGTACTTATCTGCCATAGTTTTCGAAAATATGTAATTTTTTTTGTTATGCAGAGGTTTATTTAAAATATCACAGCCTTTGAACCCTTTGTGATAAGTAAATGATTTTTTTTGCATTCGATAACCAAAAGTTATCTAGAGTTATCTAGAGTTTTCAAAGTTGTCAACTGTCAAAATTCAACGCTAGTATGATTTTTTTAAATAGTTATCAAAGAACGGCTAAAAATTTCAGTTTTTTCAAATGGAACGACCCTATTTTCTTAACGGCTATCGAAAGAACATTTATAGTGACTTTTATCAACACGTCCTACACCTATCTCTTACAGTTTTTGAAATAATCACAAAAAACGGATTGTATTTTGTAATTTTCATCGTTAATCAAGTAGGCTTTGCAAAATGGTCAACAATTGTCAAATTTTAACATTTTATTTAGTTTTTAGCTCGTTCATTGTGGAATAAACAGTAAAAATATTAATTATGGTTTATTATAACTTATTGAATTATGTAAAGTAACTCAGTGAGTCTGCCATTTAATTTTGAACTTATTCAATGAAAATGGTGGACAAATCGAACATTTCATTTAACTTTTAATTAATAACACAACTTTATCGTATTTTTCGAAAGTTTACTTGATTAAAAATGAAAATAATGAGCTAAAATTTCGTTTTTTGGCGATTATTTCAAAAACTGTAAGAGAAAGATACAGGGTGAGTCAATAGTGGGTTACTTCTGACATGTCCTAAGATGCAACCAAAAATACTAATTGCACTTACCACTTGATACTTCGTTTGATTTCTAAAAACATTAATTGAATCAATATTGGTTTTTTATCTTTTAAATAATAATGGTCTATAATAAAACTTTTGCAAAACTGTCAAGACAAACTTGACAATACTCAGAACAATGTAATCATGGATTAATTTTGAATTTTTTTAACGATTACCGATCTGGTCAGCTGGAATCAGTATTATTCTGGTATTACTGGTTGCATATTAAAACAAAATCAGAAATAACCCACTAGTGACTCATTCTGTATAGAAAATGTTGATAATAAAAGTCTCCATATAAATCGATATTCTTTTGATTGCCATTGAAAACCATTGACCCTATTCCATTTAAAAAAATTGTGTCAAAAAAATGATAGGAGCCTTGCAATTTGACAGTTGAAAATTCTGAAGATTTTAGAAGACCCTTCGAATCTTTGTATTTTCATTTGCAGGGGTTCATTTAAAATATCACAGCTCTTGAACCCTTTACAGTAAGTGAATAATACAGTAAGTGTAAATAATTTAGTTGCACTCAGAATGGTCGATTTAGATCGTATACAAAATTTTAAATCTCTGGCTATACTAGAAGTTAAATATTTTCTAATGTGGTCCCTAAAAGAATCAGCCTGTAACATGAGATCGAAAATATACTCAATGAGAGCAAGCTGTGCTTGCAGAACTTTAGCCATATTTTAGCTGTTTATTTACACTTTAGCCACATTTTAGCTGTGTATTTACGGCCGCACTTTTGAAGTTATATTGTCTTATATTATTGGTTTTACACAGCATATGATGTGGCTTAAGATACACTTCATTTTCAAGGCTTGCTCTAATTGAGTATAATTTCGATCTCATATTATTATTATTATTAGTATAACTTTAACAATTAATTAATTGTTGTAATTGTACAATTAATTAATTGTTATTGTTAAAAAAGCAAAAGTCTCAGATAAAAACCAAAGTCGTGTTTGATTTTGGTGGTTTGGATCAAAATTTCCCTTCTCATTTCAGGCTCGAGTGAGGCAAATCGTGTCTCGGTCGATGGCGAAAGTTATTGTGCCTTTTGAGGAAGCAGCAGTGTCGTAAAATTCGCTTCTTTCGTCGTAGTGAAAATAAAATTGTCTTTGTAAATCGCGAGCACTTTTATCAAAGGGTTTGTCGCACTGATGTCTGTCGTTTTAGGTGCGAAGACAGTGTATGGAAAAAAGCATCGTAAAAAGTGCAGTTCATCCCCCGAACTCAATTGAGGTAATGCAGTGTGTCTGTTCCGGGCCGTTTCATGCTCTCGTATATTTTATGCATCGCTCCGGGATATGTTCATATGTATGTAAATTTGATGCACCATCTTTTAAATTGATTGTGAGTGTCGTCGCGACAGACAGGTTTGTTTTTTAACTAAAGTGAACAGCTCAGCGCACCTTATTGGTTGTCACGGAAATTCAACAAATTGCAGCTTGCAAAAAATTAATGCTTAAATGTTAAAGCTGCGGATTTTGTATGACGGAAACATCGACGCGCTGTTTGACTACTTCAATTACTTTACATAAAAGGTTATATAAAAGTTGCACGTGGGAAAATACGGCCGGGAAACTTTAAAATTACAATCTTCCTCACGACTTCATAACTTCAAATTAATTCATGGCAAGGATGAATTTCAGACGCTGTGTGTGTACTTGAGGGATAACGTCGTTTACTTTATATAATGGGAAGCTAACTCGTTCATGTACTCGCGTTTTATGGTCCGCACTCAACTTTGCCCAGAGATTTCGCTTTATCTAACATGTAGCAAAAAACACAAAATTAATTTGTAGTTACATACTTAAAAAAAAATTCAAAAACTTGGTAAGTTGGCCATGCGTAAAAAGGGAAAAAGTGTAATTCTGGGGTCATGGTAAGTGTGCATATCGATTTTGCGAAATCCTGCTTGGCAGGAATCCGGTCCTGGATTGGTCGTGTCGCTACAGCTCCGGCATAAGAAACGCAACAAGTGAACGTTGGCATAAATGCATTGCTGCAGGATCCCTTTTGAAAGTAATGGGGTGGTTCAGGTCGTATGAATTTTTTCGTTCGTTTTGGTTTCGTTTCTGGTGTAGATATATTTTCGGCGAGAAAAAATAACGGCTTTCCGCTAAGTGCATTCGGCAATAAGAATTCCGGGACAAATACGAATTCTCACTCTGTGCGACCACTAGTGTACGACTAACAACGAAATATGTCGCAATATCTGACTGGGACGTTACGTTTCCTCGTGCAGTTTCAGGTTTTAACGAAATAAAGACGACATAAATACCGATAACGAAGAAGTTTTGTCGGGACGGCTCGATGGTAATTGGCCAAAGGCCGGACAATATCAACGCGAATTACTCTTTAAATTTAGATCTCGTGTCCGAAATGCACACCTTGATACATATAAAATACCCCACTTAATTTTATGGGACGGATGTTTATGGTGGTGCTCCAACAAACGACGACTCCGCAGACAACGACTGCACTTACAACACGACACTCTTCAATTTCTGCTGAATCATCACTGATAAATAAATTCTTCGCAGAAGGCACCACAATACCATCGCCATATTTTAACAGTCACTTACTTTGGCCAATATCATTAATTAAATTGTCACAGGGGACCACAGGCAACATTTGTCCACCGGCCAATCAACCACCATTGTTCGGAAACAAGGAAAAATAAAAGTAATGACTGGAACAGTTGCACAAATAATAAAAAAAAAATGTTAAACTTTCTTTACTAAAAATATCTCCCAACGTCGCTATTTTTTTCTAGAACTTTTCACTTCCTTTTAACCATGGGGTTAAACAAAATTTTTCTTTAAATGTGGCTCAAGGGACCATATCTTTGAGTATTGAACTTACTTAAATATGTGGTCCTTCGTGTCGGATACTCCCAGGGCCAGATTACGCATTACCTAGGCTAAAGCCTACGGGCGCCAGCTAAAATGGGGCGACAACAAAAACAATATTTTTTAAACAAATTAAAAATAAAATTAACTTAAGTAAAACAAAAAAACCTTCAAAAGTTGAGGCGCCCTTTTACAGACGTGGCCGTTCTCAATGATTTCAACGTGCTTGATAAAAAATAAAATATCAACATACAGATACAGTTATTCATAAACGCCGTAAACATGCTTTGTTTCTTTTCTCGATATGAAATCTCTTGAAATGCATTTTTCAAGCAAAGTATAAGTATCAAATGAAACATGACGAAATTACATTCAGTTGTGTATCGGTCCTCTACGATCGTTTTCGAGTTTAAATTAATGAAAACTTATTCAAAATCAATACGAAGTCAAATTTTTTTTAAAGAAAATGACTCCAAATTCTATACAATAAGTTACTAGGTGAATCTCCTAAAAATAATTTTTACTATACCGATCTTAAAAATTAATAATCATTATTCACACAGACATCAGTGCTTACTATTATACAGAGTGGCCCACAACTCGCTCCCCACCGGAAAAGTGCATATAATTTAGGCAATTCTAAATCGAAAGTTTCTTTCTAAAAAAGGTCTAACTCTTTGCGTTTGAAAGATAAGAATGTTTCAAAGTAGCCAATCACCAAAGGCCTTGTTCCTGAGGATTACAGGAATAAAACACGTTGCTAAGAAACCAAAAATAGGTAGAACGGATTATAAAAGTGTGCACTTGAAATATTTTTTATTCCTTAGCAACGCATCTACTGTAGACACTACACCTGGGAGGAAGCTTCTGGGATTGGTCACTTTGAAACCTTTTTATCTTCCAAACGAAGAATAAAAGACCTACTTTTTTGCATATTTGTCAACTCCATTGCTGTTACCACCAGCACATTTCTGGTGGGGAATGAGTTGTGGGCCACGCTGTATACTTTGTGTTTTCTATACATATGACTTTTTTTATATTTTTTTTACAATTTCTCATAAAATTAATTAATTAAAAATATTTTAATAATAGTAGATTTATTAATTAAAATAATTGAAATATTCAGGAATCGGAATTTTGTAATTTCTAGTGTCATTCCAATAAAACAAACTTGGTGTAGCTTGCTAGTCTCAAAATTACGTATATTTTTGTTTAATTAATTAAATTTTGGGGTTAGCGACACTTTTTTAACATATTTTTCACAGGAACCAATATTTAAGCATCACTTAAAGTACCTATAGGAACAAATTGGGATGCCTACTTATTTTTTATTAACTCGAATAATTTGCTTGAAAGTTTTACATTTATTTAAAAAAATTTAGAGTGCACAAAAAAATTCTACGGAGCGGCAAAACTACAATCTGCTACTCTGGTATCAGTAGGTTAACAGAAATTGAAAAACCGTTAAAAAACTAAAAGGTCACACTTTTTAAACCTATTTAGTTTTGTGTAATAGGAGTCATACTTTTTTCAGTTAAAAATTGTAATTACAATGATGGTATCAATGAATTTTCTTGAATGAAATGTCGTAAAATTGGATTTTGGAGAAGGCAAGGGAGACATTATTGTTATGTTTTTTTTGCGTTCGTTATTTATAGTTTGTTTTTAATTTTATTAAGTTATTTACTGTTTATTTTTTACATGTGTTTATCTTGGTTAAAAAACTACAATAATTAATAAATCATATAAAATTAAAAATTATTAGTAAAAAGGTAGAAGGATAAAAGGGGGCGTCGTGTCAGATTAGCCTAGGGGCTCCCACAACTATAATCCGGCCCTGGATACTCCCCACGGTCAAACACTTTAGAAACGATAGACTTTTGTTCTATGCGTACCGAAAAAACAGGAATATTCAATTTTTCTTCTTGAATCTCTTGATTTTATTGCAATTTTATCCGTGAATTCATATCTTTTAACAGGTATTACTTATATGCCTCTAATGTCGAAAATATTAGCAAAATTTTAATACAAATTGTGCAACGTTATTACATTGTCGTGAAATGGAGTCTGTCGTCTCGTTAAAACTGCGAAATTGTGATTTTTCTTGTAAAAAATGTAATGAAACTCTTGGTGCCGCTTTTTAAAACCGTCCAAATTAAATTACTATCGCAATAGTTGTTGTATTAACTTTGCTAGAAGCCTAATTTGAATCAAAATTAAGTTTCGTGACGGGTGTTGCGCGCGTCCCCTCTTGCTCGGTGGTAATTGGACGTAACATCTCTCTAAAACGAGTAAAAAAATCTCCCCGTCAACTCTATAACAAAGTAAGCTAATATTAGCTAATGAAGCCGGTCCGCTCCGTCTCGTCCTTTTTGTCACAATATCTCAGTGACATTGACACGGGATAATGATAATATAAAGTCATCTTGATGTCGGCGCGTTGATATGCTTGTTATGCCTAATAGAATTACTCCCGCGCAGCGTATTCCCTTGATTAATACCGAAGTCGGTCCTGCGTGATCCGATGAATAATGAGTACGGTCCTGATCGCGCATCCGATCTAATTAAACAAAACATTAACCGGTTAAACGACTGCTCGCCTATCATTCATCAATCCCAAGGGACAATTCCAAACACCACAATGACGGATCATCCATCATCAGGGACCTCCCTGCGATTTTTCGAAAAATGACGCCAACACAACTGATGCAGCCAATAACCGTAACGGTAATAATGAGAATAAAGTGTATTTAATTCGGCGGCAAAAATGCAAACGGTGGGTGTTTATCTGTGATTTGTCGGCCCACGGGGGCGCCCAACTGCCCGTTTTGGCAAGGGTGCGATACTGCCAGGAAATAAACCGAACGCTTTACGACAACGCACACCGATATGGGGCACTGGAAAGCCTTCGGCAACGGCAAAATCGATTTTAACGATTATTTATGGACCTACCAAGACCCGCGCACAATTGCAATAGGTTCACTCCAAAAAAACATTTTGCATTTATACAAAACGTGATGTTCCTCTCTAAAGTGGAACATAGATAAAACTGTTAAATACAGCGTGTTAGGGAATGATTTAGCCAAACTTTAAAGGTAGATAGAGAATGGCAAAACGAATCGATTAAGTATTTATGTAAATCGAAAATGCATAGTTTTCCCAAAAAATCCTTCTGAAATTAAAGTCCTAAATTTGGGAACCGCTGAACTAGAACCATAAAAATTAGCCCAAATTTTAATATTACCGACAAAATAGCAGAGTAAATTAACTTCTTGGTCCACGCCGTAATTCCCCTATTTCAATTTGTGTTTTGTTATTACATTATACAAAAAAAACAAAAAGAAATTTATGCCACAATCGGGATTCGAACCTCCCACACGTGACACTACATAGCGACACTATTTAAAAATTCTCAAAACGTCCATGTGCCTCAAAGTCCACTTTGTTTAAAGAAAAAATTAACTGCTAATAAATTACCATAAACCACGCAGTGGCTCTCAATAGATGGGTTAATAATTTTTTTTTAAGAAAGTATGCACTTTTTTGAAAAATGATATTAAAGGCATTGGCAACTTATTTTACCTATTTTATGTTTTAATGAAAATTGAAAATGTAGTTCATTTGAAGTCGGAAGGTTCTTTTCAAAATTTTCTGCTATGAAAAATAACCGAAATAATCACTTCGAAAGGAAGAAATCCTGACGTCACAACCGCCTCTCATCACAGAGTCCTCTTATCACTGAACCCTCTCATTCACTAAAAACCTGACAGATATTTGAACACTTTCCACACATCTTCCAAAAAATAAAAAATTAACTACTTTCTCGACTTTTTTTGTTCTAAATTTTGTCTTGAAGTCCACATAAACATCTCAGAAATTTTGTCAAGTTAATCAAAACTCTGTCAGTGTCACTTAAAAATCAAAAACTATTTGATCTTAAAATTAGACCAAATGCTCAAGAGGCGGTTAGGACGTCATAATTCCAACTTTAAATCGAAATAACTTAAGTTACAAAGCAGATACCTACAGAGAAACGGTTTTCATTACTGTAATAAGCGTTTTCGGTACTATCATTTAAGACAAAGTTGTTTTTTAAGTTGCTAATGCCTTTAAGGGTTTTTAACTCGTCTGATCTACAGTGACTTTATTTTAGAACATAGGCGACAATAGTGGTTCCGATTTTGAGGCAAATTTTGACATTTGCCTAAAATTTCAAATCTGTCATCTTAAAGTTTATCAAAATGCCTGGATGTGTTGCAGTTGGATGCACAAATTAAGCAAAAAAAGAGATCTTAAATTGAATCGTTTTGCAACAGACTCATTTCGGCGAAAATTTTGGGCGCAAAATGTGAAAAAAAAATTGGAATTAAAAGTTTGAAATTGGAGGTAAAAGTGGAGTGGGATAACAATGTGCCTGGAAACCCTCTCTAAAAGGGGTATTAATTTCTACACAAACCATTGTGGAGCTACATGAAAGCTGCTTGACGAAAAAAACTCAAAATTTTGTTGACAGAATTCAGAATTTCACAAGATTGTTTAAAAATCTCTTCAGCACTTTAAGAAGTAAGCAGATAGTTCCAAATATACTGCAAGTTAAAAATAATTTAATCACCATTTCATACTTCACAGTATAAAACACAGCATCTATAAAGGGAAGATTTTTCACCCGGATTTTTACATTTCTTACAGAATAAACCTCATAAGTACAGTGATATCACAAAGTGATATAATTCTTCCCAATGCAGTTGTAACAGCAAGTCTCAGTCTTAATTTTAGCGAGATCAATTCATTTTACATCATTTGAAAACTTTAGTGGGTTGTTTAATTTGCCTCAACATGGCGTCTACTTCGGCCTCTTGTCGCCACTGTTTATAATAATATATAATAATAATAATAATATATATATATAATAAAGTCACTGTAGTCTGATCATGACAAATTCACATACGAAAGATGGATACAATTCGTCGATTTTTTGGTTTAATTTTGCAGTTTGACAGCCAGAAATTTTCAAGTACCTTATGTTCTATAACAGTAAAATATTATTATTTTCGATTAAGATTTGTGTTTTTTTAAACTTTCGCAAAAACTGAGTTTTTAATTCAGACGTGTTTAAGCTCCTGAAAAGACAAAAATAACACAATTTTCGGACTAATAATTTTTTAGATAATTATGACTAAATTTTGCAGAATAATGCGTTTTGAGATGAAAAGCCTACTAATATAACAAGAACATTGTAATTTTCCCATCCAATTTATTGACTTTTCAGCACGGTACACACTGACAACAGACAAAATTAAAGCTGAAAAACTCCATATCTTATAGAAACTGATTGTCACATCAACCTGCAGATGGTTTTATTCGATTCAGGATGAAAAACACAAATCAATATTACAAAAACTTAAACAATCGACAAATATGCAAAGTGATTTAAAAATCAAACGCTCATTTAAAAGTAAACCTTTTAATGCTTTTTGATTCTTTTTAAAATCAAAAACGGTTTTCTATCAGTAAGTAAAAAAGTGTCAACAACGTAAAAATTAAATTAAAAGCTAGGTTTTAAACTCAATAGCAGTTGATAGTAGTTTATTGTCCAAGTAAAGAAAAGTTGTTCATTATCTGTGAGTGATGTATGATATCTGTGAGTTTCAGAAAGGAATCAAATCACAAGCAAATAACTTTTTCCAACTTTTCTTGTGTATGAAACACCAATTTTGTATTTTTCGAAAAACACCATCAATTTTCTTTCTGGCTGGCAAAATTTTGGGTTAACTTTGTGTTAAGGAGGAAACTTGTTTGGGAATCGTTTAACAAAAACTCTTGTGGTTTATCTAAAAATTTTAACTAAATTCTGAAACAACTTTAATAAACCACTGAGTTTGACACTGACCATAGATAATATAATAATACTTCGTATAGATGGGTATCTTAGTATACTGTGATATGAATCGCAAACGGTAGCGCCATCTGCTGGAGTGGAGTATGTCCTACGCATTTGGCGCGAAATTTAAATATTTATTAATTTTTTTACTTTTTATTGTTCTTTTTAATAAAAACAACCAAAATCCGTTATGTTTTTATATATTTAAATAAAATAGATTACACATGCATAAAACTAATTACTATAAAACCGGAATTATCCTTTTAATAGTCAGTCAACTATCGGAATGTGTAAGGAGGATCGGAATGTGTATAAATAGTGATTTTACAATCTTAAGTAATTATTATGTAAAGTTTAAAAGATCAAGATTCAACAGCGCTTCTTTAAAAAGAGAGAAAAAGAAAGATAATAAAATTTATAATAGTACTGTCTAATGACTGTATGTGACTTTAATTAAGCCTAACATTAAATAAAAATTTGTTTTGAATGTGTTATTCTGTATAATAGAAATATGTAACACGGTGAAATCTTGTCTTTCTAGTTTGAACTATTTAGGTAGTATTATTAACACAAAACAGGATATCGACGATTTTAAATTAAATCTAACCAAAATTTCAAAGAAAGCAAATACGAAATATGTAGTTGAAAAATCCATAATTAGAGTGAACATAAACTTGGAGTATATATTGATTTACAATCGTCGATGTACAGGAATGTATTAAATAAAAGTCCGAAAGCCGACCGTAAGATAAAAATGAGCGATATTGAAACTGATGGCAAAAAAATATGGTGAATTAAGCGCGCCTTCGTCGCCTTGTGGCAACAGCCCACCGTTAGTTTTTTGTTATAGCACCTTGTAAATCATAAAATGACCATCAAATGATAAGGTCTTATAAGTTGTAGCAAAATGGGTTTGATTGTTGAATCAGAATTGGGTTTAGAATCTTTTCAACTAGAAGTGAACTTGTTTTTTTTTAATTGGTCACCTCAATGACGGCATCATTAACACAGCCAAGAACGAATGGGAAATTTTATATAAAGGACCAAATGGGATAAGGACTGGTGAGAACGAGGACCACGACTTACCACATTTTGATACAACACAAAACCCTATCATCTTGTAGTAATTTTATACTTTAATGGGTTACATATTGAAAAAAGTTCCAAAACCGCAGCAGAGGTGGTCTGTTTTGTGGGGTTCCAAACGCTGAAGCAAGGCCACCAAAGCTAATGTTTAATTCACCAGTTTTATTTTTATAATTTTAAACGAAGCTCATTCTTTAACCCTATAATACATGTAATATTGCAACCGGCTCTCGGACGGTAATAGTAATATTTTTGTTTAACTACGGTCCATGAAGGTAGAATAGACCAACTAGAATAGAACGTCCTTGCTTCAGTCACACTCGACCATCCTTCATCCTCAAATGTAAAAAATAATCTTTACTCCCCGCATGACACATACTCTGCCATTTAACTGCAATCTTGCAATTTCTCTGGCTTGACTAAAAAAATCATTATTTACCCATGACCTCACAAAGAATTTAGGTACCTGTTCAAAATACAAAATATCAATTATAAAACGCAGTTCTCGCCACAAGCTCTATGAGTGTCATGCATTGGTCCATGAAATTTTAGTAGGTATATTATCACGAAGACACTTTCAACGTAGGCACGTTAAATTTCTACGTAGATTTTTTCTACCTGCCAGCAACATGTCGTCTGAAGTAGCTTTAATCCTTTCTTCTTCCAATAAGTTTAAAATGTCGTTTCTACCAAGATCCTGGATACATTTCCTCACAAGCTATGTCAAATCCAGCAGTACATACGCTTTCAGTCTCACTCCGCTCTGTTACCCAATCAGCTCTCATTTTTCTTTTAGTTAGTTTAGTTAGTTAAAAAAGGAATTTCGTATGTCAAATAATGCGCACTCCAAAACTCAATTCCTAGACACGGAGTTCAAACAAAGTATTACCAGGTATAAAATTTACCATGATTAAGCAGGTATCTTTTGTATCTTTTACTATGGAATTTGCAAGAGATAAAGGTAGAAATATTTGCGTATTTCTGAAGAAACATCTTGGATGCATAATCTTCATTCTTGAATTCTTATGACAAATTGCCCTTAATACCATTTGGTCCATATACTCGTATCTGATGATGACTTCTTTAGCACAGAACTTTGTGTCCACACCACAAAAGCAATCATTTTGAAAAATGTTCCAATTTTTGTTTGTTTTTTTGTAATTCAGAATCGAGCACTTAATTGGCACTGTAACAACTACAAAGCAAACATCACAAACTGGAAAAATTAATTTTGTTTTGAGTACCTGTGCTGTAGGCGTAACGTAGTCTAAACGGTCGTTTTAAAAAAACACAATCACATTCTGCTTACACACCCGAAAGTAAAGTAATGCGGCGGAAACACTAATAGTGGTGATATTAATAAAGAAAAAATGTCTGAAAATACAAGAAACAAATACGAAAAACGTGAAAAGACACCAAGTTAACACATTTTTGACAGAATTTTTACTGTCATAAACAGCTTTCTTGGCTTTTTCATTTAAATTTTTGTAAATGTCGGCAAAGAAAACTGTAAAAAAATGAGAGTGGCGCCTCTACTGGAGTGGAGTATATACTAATTTCGTTGTCACGGCCATTCCTATTAAAGTGCACCCCCCCTGACACTGACGTCTATTAAAAGTGCTAGAGACGACTGGATTATTGTATCATTAACAATGGATCTAATAAAATTTGTAACTTAGCAGCAAGAATTATAAAGAATTGACCTGGATGGTCTAAAACGCTCTGATTGGTTAAACTAAAATGTTCTTTCCTTGAACACCGTTTCAGTTAGAAAAATTGTTCTTTAAAATTTTTTATCTATGCATTATGATGATTTATCGAGTTTTCTCTGGGTCGCGAATATTGGCCCACCCTGTATAGTAACCACCTGTAGAATAAAGGTATACTACTTCTACTCGTATCTATGGAATAAGCAACATTATTAATACCTATAAGAGAAAGGTAATTTCTTCGACTTTTTGATTTATGAAAAGCTTCAAATCACAACGTAAAAAACAAGAAAAAAATCAAAATAATAAAGCCAATTTTTGATAGCAGCTATTTTCAGCTAACTTGCTAAAGATGTTAGAGCATTCTTGCAGAATAGACGATTCCATTAATTTTTAAAGAAATACTAATGCTTAAAAAAGTGTATTTTTTTCGCCTTTGGCCGACTGAGGTTGAGTAAAATTTCGCAAAAACTGCATTTTTATCTCTAAAATGTGCTTATACGCTCGAAAAATGCAGATTTTTTTTTCCATTTTTAAAATAATTTTGAGATTTTTCAGTTATTCTTCGGTGAAATTTCACGAAACAGGTTTTTCTGACTGAAAATGATTTTTGAAAAATTTTACGAAATAATTGCGTTTCTGGAAAACGAGGCAAATTCCTTAAAGAGGCAAAATTAAGTCATTTTTACTTATTTTCAACAAAATTCCAGAAAATAATCGGGTCTCGAATCTACAGGGACATTTTTTTAACTTTGAACATAGCCCTATGTAGAGTTCCTAGCCCTATGTTCAATCTGAAAAAAAAAACAGATCAAAGCATTGCGAGTATTGCTATGCAACTAATTGTTCTACGTGCTGTCAAAAATTTCAAAAAATTAATCACCAGGTAATCGTAATAGTAGCATGGAAGGAATTATAAATTACTTTAACAAATATTCGAAATCACTTCAAATTGGTTCAAATAGCTCGACATCAAATAGTTACCTTTACGTATCGTTGGTAACGTAAATTAGATCAATGCATTGATATGTTTTTTTTCAGATTGAACATAGGGCTATGTTCAGAGTTAAAAAAATGTCCATGTATAAGTTCAACAACGTGTTAAAACTGTCATTCCATTTTAACGCTGAAATACTCAAAAAGTAAAAGAAAAAACAACCCGATTTTCGACACAATACAGGAATTTTTCGGCAGATTATTATTTTTTTTAATTCCCCTTTTAAAATTTCCATCTCAACAGTGAAACCTTCATTATCTGAAATCTTCTCGTGCATTCTGCACCTCTAAAACCCGCATCCGAGTGCATCTTGCACTTGGTGTTTTTTGTGTGCTGACACTGCATGCAAACAACTTGAGCGTCTCGAGGACGCCGCCGTCGTCAGTGTTGACGCTTCTCATCTCTTCGCCTCAAATCCGCTTCTGAATCCATTTTGTCAATCCTCGGTAGTGCGTGCATGTCTCCGAAAAAGCTGTCCAGACGGATTTTACGACGCACTGATTTATGACAAGCCACTCCAGACAATACGCATTAAAATTAATGATTTTTTTTCCGGAGGAGATTTCCCATTCGAAAATCTCTGGATATAGCGGGACTTTTTGATGCATCATACTCGAAGTCGGAACATTAAAATGCACTTGACACGTCTAGCCAACCGACAAAACGCGCCGCTCTTATGAATTTCGATCAGATCGCATCTTAATAGAGCCGAACCGATCCCGACACGAAGCCAATTTGTCGAAAAATCCTAAACCGATTGAAGGTTTTTGATACACACTGTAGTTTTAAGACGAGGAAAAAGGCGCATTCCGACGGTGACCGAAGGGCACTCCAAACCAGTTAGCCATTACACGAGTCGCAAATCTCGGATTTCTCATTCGCAAGATACAAATTATAATAGGCATAAATCTGCAATAGCAGTTTGCGTTGACGTTAATCTTAACTAGTTGCAAGCATTGCAAGTAATAACAAAGAGAATTACCAAAGCGACGCTTACCACATGAATTATCCCCACCTTTCGACCCCTGGGTGTTACTCAGTCCTTGCCGAAGATGAACGAGCGAAAGCTGCAGGACTGCCAACAAAAATTCGCATTGGCTACGATTTTTCCGAACAAAGAGTTAAAAAAGCTAATCGTTTTGGCATCAAATTCGTTAAATTTATTTTGACTTGGGGAATCTATAGTGGTTCACTTTTGTCCCCACTTTTTCAATGAGATTTAAAAGTGATCGCTTTGGCATGAAATTACTTTGCAAAAAGTTTTCTTCAGTTGTGTGATTTGAAGGCACTCTCGGAAGGAGTGTTTCAATTCCATTGTAATTTTTCTGAGTGAGCTTGAGAAGATTTAGAAGAGCTTCCTGGACTATGTAATGCATCCGCTTTCGCGCCTAATGGCCGACAAAGCAGTCCGTAGCCGCTTCACCTTATCACGCATTCAGTCGTGCAACAAAGAATAGTTTAATAAATGTCCGTGAATAAAACGTAACGGCTAACACCGTAATTAATTTTCCCGGAGAGGCAGTTTGTATCAAGTGTTTTTGCGTAAACACGACTTAATTAACTTAGCTTTAAACGTGAAAAAAACTAATTCCAACTTGGCAAATTTCCATCTCTCGACATTTTCGTTTCTTTAATAAAATTCCGGCATTAAAATTGCGTCTGGAAGTATTAAAACTTAAGAGATAACGCCGGCATGCGAAAGCTCCATGTCTTGTGTAAGCAACAAACCGAATTGGAATCGCGAATTCAATTTGAATCCGAGGTATCTGTAATGCAGTCTCGAAATGGGGAAAGCAAATAATATAAAATGGTCAACATTGAGTCTACCAATAATATTCCGGTTCTTTCCTTCGCGTCTGGCCAATTTGGAAATCTCTCTATATTCAATACCCAGGGACGGATCTAGCGACTCGTTGCATTCAAAGGAATAGCAGACGGATAGCCTCAGGGACACCGACGCTTGTAATTTGGCTTCTGGACGCCCGGATACACGAAAAAAACGGCTTATAAGGACGCTACAGCACTGCACATCTCTCCAGAGGACGCCTCTATTCAAAACCAGACTTTACATCACAATGCCGTGCTGTCGTTAACTTTTTATTCGCACGCTTTAAATACACGTAGCAAATGAAAAAAATAAGCTAATTCAAAAATCGCATTCTACTCAAACATAAAAAACACCAAAATAACCTTAATTAAAACATGTGCACAAGAACTAAAAATGCCTCTGTAATCGGCCAAAATCCGAAAAATCAAACATTTTAAAATCGAACCAGTTAATATTTTCTTGCATTTTTAAGATCTCTAGAGGCATAGAGAAGTGCATAAGACGTTGTTGGAACGAGCTTAAAATAACAGTTTTTTTATTTTATTACATTTATTTTTTATTATATTTTAAGTAAGTGACCAAACTACAATGTGTTTTATAAATGATTCTCATCTAGTTAACTTTGAAATTGGTTTACATGTAAAAAAAATTGTGCCGCTCTGCTCAATTGAATTCTGTCAATAAATGTCAACACTGTCACTTGTGAGATTTACAAATTATCAGTTAATTAATTTAAAAAATTTCGTTAAAATGCAATTAAATTGTTACACTGTGCAAGAAAAAACTTTTATTATCGAAGCATATTTCCGAATTGGAGACTTAATAAATGGAGAATAGTAATATTCGATGTCTAAATGCATGTCGTTAGTTCTACAAAGCGGCATTTCTGATTTTACATGAGAAATTCACAGACGACTAGATGAGAATCATTAAAAAACACATTGCATAACTTCAGGCAAAAATTTAAAAAAATTCAAATGTAAAAATCTAGTACCCTACTTATACCTAATAAGTAAAGTAAACCGTAGAATTCCCAGGAAGAAACCGATTAGTTCTGGAACTTCTGGTTTTCGAATTATGAATTTTCAAATAACAAAACAAAAAATGAGAAATTGACCAGAATCGGAAAAATCAAACATTTTAAAATCGAACCAATCGATATTTTCTTGCGCTTTTAAGACCTCTAGAGGCATGGAAAAATGCATAAATAGTTATTTACATTAGGTATACTTGCGGTAAGTACAATGTGTTTTTAAATGATTCTCATCTAGTCGTCTGTGAATTTCCCAAGTAAAATCAGAAATGCCGCTTTATAGAATTAATGACATTTAGACAGCGAATATTACCATTCTCCATTTATTAAGTCTCCAATTCGGAAATACGCTTCGATAATAAAAGTTTTTTTTGTACAGTGTAACAATTTAATTGCATTTTAACGAAATTTTTAAAATTAATTAACTGACAATTTGTGAATTTCACAAATGACAGTTTTGACATTTATTGGCAGAGAATTCAATTGAGTAGAGCGCCACAAATTTTTTTACATGTAAACCAATTTCAAAGTTAACTAGATGAGAATCATTTAAAAACACATTACAGGGTAAAGTTTAATAAAACTGAACGCTGTAAAATACCTAACGCACAAATAATGTACAAAACTTTTTGGCCGACGACCATTCTTGGATTAATTCAAATTTCGATTTGACAATACGTTACGGATCTACATATGCGTTCATTATTGTCACCACTGATTAAAATTTTGCAGAAAAAAGATAAATTGTGTTTATTTTTGAAAACGAAATAGATAAATAAAAATGTAATATTTTCTCAGAATTAATAAACTTTATCTTACAGGTGCAGTTTTTTAGGTACATTATACCACTGTTTTCGGTGAGAGAAATCAAATTTCTCTTACAAGAGAGATAAAGCCGTTTTTCGACTCACAAGTGAGTAAATCTGACAGATTTATCTCTCTTGTGGGAGATATTTGATTTCTCTCACCGAAAACAATGGTATAATGTACAATGGTATAAGATAAAATAAGATAAGATAAAATGTCGTATATCACACGTGATCGAAATGCCATTATAAGGTTCGTGAGAAGTGTCCCACTCGAGCGCAAGCGCACTCGTGGGTCAAGATTCTCACTCGCATATAATGATTCATTTCTATCACTTATAATATAATATACTATTCTCTTATAGGTATTAATAATGTTGTTGTTTATTCCATAGATACGAGTAGAGGTAGTATACTTTTATTCTACAAGTGGCCATTTGGTGATTTTTTTATTCTATCGATGAAAAAATTTAACAAAAATTTCTCAATGTACCTATAAGAGAAAACGTTGTATTATACACGTAAAGAAAAGTTGGCATTATCTTCTCGTGATTCCTTTCTGAAACTCGTGTCACAGGTATCACGCATCACTCATAGATAATGAACAACTTTTCTTTACTTGTATAATAAACTACTAGTTGTCTCTGAAAGCCTAAAATTTTCGTGTTGTTTTACCACACCCCGTGCGGGAAAATGCACAAATGCCTGTAATAATCCAAAATGTGTAAAAACCTTAGTTATAATTGTCAAGGCCAAAAATGTAGTTTAAACGTGTTTTAATAATTGTTTTTTTTTCTTACTTTTTTAAATATAAGTGACCAACTATCTACCTATAATTTTAAACCAAAATTTTCAAAAATTCAAATGTAAAAAAACTAACACTTAATACCTAAAATAAACCATAGAGTTCGAAGGAAGAAAACGTTTTGTTCTAAAACTTCTGGTTTTCGAGTTATGAATTTTTTAACAAAAAACTAAAAATACCTCTCTAATCGACCAAAACCGGAAAAATCAAACACTTTAAAACAATAGAAGAAACTGACGTTTTCTCTCATCTTCGAGGTCTCTAGAGAGTTCGATAAAACTTTATTGGAGTAAATTTAAAATAAAAGAAAAGATTTTCTTGAGTTTATGAAAATGCCAAAAACAAAAATGTTTTTACCTGTATAGGTAGTTTCCAGTATAAAATTGCATAATTTTTTTTACTAGTGTTGTTACAGCAAAAATTATAGCCCTACATTTTTTACAACTTTCTGAGAACAATTTTTCGATTGGAATCGGTGCCTGTCCAAAATTAAAAACCGGCTACCTATAAAATCATCCCGGCAATAAAAACCCAGCCGTAAAATTTTCCCAGCTGCGAGACGATCCCAATTATGATTAAATCCTCGTCTCATAAAACGTCGAAAATCGCCTCGGACGCATAAATAACCCTTTGTAAGTTTGCAATTCTGGCGTCTCGTCTGCACAGTGTTTCGGATTAAACTTCCACACCTTGTGTAAGTTGTGTTATTTTGGCTATTCCTCGGACACGTTTGAGCTCTCTCTTGTCGAGAGATATGTAAACAAGCGTCTGGACGCGATAACACGCTCCTGATGGAATTTTAGGGGTCAAGATCGATTTTCGAATCGTGATAACAGTCTATTCGGAGGTCTTCAGACAGCGGTGCTGCTTTTATGGATTTATCTGCAGACGTGACGTTTTATTTTATAGTTACGTCTGGGTGGAGGTTATTACGTGTTTAGGGTCGAGATGGCGAAAGCGCGAAGAGATAATGGGGAGGAATTATGGAACAGCGACTGTCTAAACAAATCACCTGATGAAGTTTTCCGCGCGGTTATGATTCGCAAAATAACGAGTTTCAACATTTTTTTTTGCTGTGTTTGATCGAGCTTTTGCGTGGGGTCGCCCACGTGCAAATTCGGTTGTGGCCGAGTGGGCCATTTTTATCCGACACTTTCTTATCCCGTACGTAAGGCGTAATTTATCTTCTATAAAAATAACACCAATGTTGAATATTATCTGGTCGGCGGTCAGTGGCACGATCTCCAAATCTTGTTACCCCCCTCACAACCTGTAAATCTTCCCTATCGGTTTTATCTTCGCCGTATATTCATGGACATACAATGGAACCACTCGTTGCTTTTTCATAGCTTGACATTGGGCAATAAAACCGAATCGGCCGAAAATTAAATGCCGCCGTTGTCTCTTACTCCCACGGGACACTGCGTCGAGCTGTTGTTATTAATTTTCATTTTTATGGCGTGTGATAAATGCCTGTTGTGCGAAATGAATGTTATCAGATTCTATACATACACTTGTACAAGCTCAAGGAAAAAATAATCCAAAAATAATTAAATTAAGTCCTCAGATCTGCGAATAAGATGCGACTCATTTAATTTATTTTATAAAGGCAATTCTGTTTGCGCAACAAGCAAGCTGGATTTTCTTTGTTTGGAAAGAAATTAAGAGATAAGGCGACGACGAGGAGTGCATACGTAGCGTTTCACATTTTTTACAACGTCTGAGTTCACAAAGAATAATTAATCATTCGGAGTGCAATCTTGAGTAGGAGAAGAGCATTTTTAAATGTCAACGTTTTTAAGTGTATATGTATAACAAAAACGGCGCAAGCGGAACTAGAACTTGTGCTTTTTCAATGTTTGTGCCCAAAAAATTGCCTATAATAAGAGATTAAGGGGGCGGCTCAGGCCCTCAGTTTTCATTATTCGAACTAAATCGTAGTCATAGTAACGATTAAAATTTTTTCACCAGTAGATAGCATGAGAATGCAGAAATTGAAATTAAATGCAAAATTTCAATTTTTGGAAATTTTGGCTTGACAGATTTCCGATGATCGTTCGAGATTTTTCGTTATTTCCGAGCAAATTGTGACTCGTGTCACCAATTGTCATTTTTCACATTTCAACGAAAAACGAAGTGCAATTTGATTTGTACGTGCAGATTTTGAAGCTTCTTTGTGAATTTGTGTTGAAAATTGGAAAATACACCTCTAGGTATTTGACAAATAGAAGAATACTTGTGAGCCAGAGAAATATAAGGTTATAACAGGAGAAAAGTTCTGTAGTGGATGCTGTAGTGCTTTCTTTGGAGTATTTTTCTTTTTCAATAATGTTGGAATAAAAAAAAGACATTTCAATATTCAGTTTCATCACTGTCTACGGTTCAGATTAAACTAACTAGGTACCAAATAAGTGTTTGTTTATTTTTATCGAGAATAAGAAAGACCATCGAATCAGACGGGCTCTTTAATACTGTTACCAAATTTGCCTTGGTGTGTATTACGGGAATCTCCATGTGTTTCAAAAGATTTCAAAGACGTTTAAGCTTTTCATGTTCAAAAAATTAAGCGTGTACCTACCTCTTGCCCTTCTGAAATTCGGAACGCAATTATACAAGTCACAAATGGTAATTAAGGCTGCACTAAAACCAATATCTCAACGTCTAAGTTATTCATGTCCAGATGATCAAAATTCGTAGATAATAAATAACATAGAGTAATGAATGAAATTTTATCTATGTTCGTTTAATCACATTTATTTTCCTATCGCAAAACTGTGCACATTACTGTTGGGTTCTGTGCTGTGCTGTGCACACTGTTAGGTGTTTCCGCCTAAAAATGTAGAAAATACTGCACTGTTTGTGATTCAATCGTAGTTCTAACGAAAACTTAAAATTTGGTTACATTAACACGACTAACACACAATGTGATGCCTTTTTCACACATTGCCGAAGAACTCGATGATGACAAACTCCTTCAGGAAAAGATTCACAATTCAACATCGTTTTACTATGGAAAATCCCCAACAAATGAACTTTTTACCACGTTAATTCACATATCATGACAGTTATTATTAAATATAATAATTTTATAGGTTAACAATAAATTTGACAATTTGTCAGCAATTTTCAACCGGAAACTGATGTGGCGCCTAAAAATGTCACTGGCACTTCCTTCCAACTAAAGTTTGAAAGCAGTAAATTTGAAAAGACTCATTCTCAAAGAATTTTTTCTAAAGGTTGTTTTTTCCTTGTTATTGCGAGTAGCGGGTTCAATTTTTGCATGCATATTTACAATGAGATTGTGCATAAATAGTGTATTTTTTTCCACGATCTGTGCAGTATCTTGCGTTTGGCACCCAAGTGTCAACTTTATCACATCAGCAGACAAAAAAGGGGTTAAATTTTAAATAAAAAATGTCTAGTTTAGAGAGGAGCTCATTTCTAATCAGTTTGCTTTTTGTTTGGTGTTGATCGGTAGACTAATAAAGCCTACTCTAATTATAAATTCAAATGATCACATGGTACTTTTTCTAGTGTCTCAAAAACTAATATACTGTTAGAAACGAATCAAAGACACTTTTAACTGCAACACTTTTATTGATAAAATTGCTCGAAATAATTAACATCAACAATAGCGGCAACTTCCCCGAGCGTCTCGTGGTGACTGATTCATCACGATCCGACCGGCAGCGGCTATTAACACTTACATAACATCCCTTAATGTGTCATATCACCAAAAAATGCATAATCTGAATAAGTCATTATTCAACATTACTAGCTAATTCAACCTTGTTTTCAAAATAATACAACAAATTAACAATTTTTAAATCTTATTAATTTCCAATATCTAACAATACAGATTATAGATTATAGATACAGAGTGGCCCACAACTCACTCCCCACCGAAAAAGTGCATATAGTTTAGGCAATTCTGAATCGAAAGTTTCTTTACAAAAAAGTTCTAACTCTTTGCGTTTGGGAGATAAGGACCTTTCAAAGTAGACAATCACCAAAGGCCTTGTTCTGGAGGATTACGGGAATAAAACCCGTTGCTAAGAAACGAAAAATAGGTAGAACAGATTATAAAAGTGTGCATTTGAAATATTTTTCATTCCTTAGCAACGCATCTACTGTAGGCTGTACACCTGGGAGGGAGCTTCTGGGATTGGTCAGTTTCAAACCTTTTTATCTCTCAAACGAAGAATAAAAGACCTACTTTTTTTTGCATTTTTGTCATCTCCATTGCTGTTACCACCAGCATATTTCCGATGGGGAATGAGTTGTGGGATACGCTGTATAGATTAAGCATTGAAATTTTTTTTAAATTTTTTTCAACTACATCTTTATACAGGGTGTATACAAAATAGCGCATAAGCTCTCTGGCACGGAAAATATAAGAAACGGTTCAGGAAACCTCTAAAAAAGTTTGAAAAATTCCATTGTCATTTTTAACAAATTTACCACCACAAAACTGTTTAGTAAAATTGGCAACATCGTCAGTACTTTAGTGTTACTCATTTACTGTTGTAACTATGGATTTTTTTTACTACGTTGCCAGATCAATTTTTTAGCTTTTGTGGATTAAAAATCACAACATTGAAAATTGAATGTTGATGATTATTATAAGTAATTTTCAGTTTCGTAGAAGTGGTGGGGTAGAAGAACTTGGTCTCTTTCTTAGTTATATCACCGATTAAAAATATTTTAAGAAATTAAGAGGCAAAAATTTCCACTTTAGTTCTTAATACTGCTAAGAATAATTGAGAGGGATTTTTTTTTAATTAATTTTCTAGAGTTTGTTGGAATGGGTGCAATTGCGTACTGAAGAGCTTATGCGTCATTTTGTATACACCCTGTATATTTTATTGTTTTACTCAAAAACGGTAGGTATGTATTTTACAAAAAAAAATCCGAATTTTTGGGGTAACTTTTGGAAGCTAATTTCACACAAAAAACCTTTTTACAAAAAAAATGTAAAACACAGATCAACTTATTTGTATATTAATTCTTAATGTATGGTTAAAATATTTGCACTTCCTCACGAGACACCTTGTATAAGAATTCAGCGTTTAATATATTTTATCTTATAGGTGCAGTTTTTTAGGTACATTATACCACTGTTTTCGGTGAGAAAAATTAGATTTCTCTCACAAGAGAGATAAAGCTGTTTTTATACTCACAAGTGAGTAAATCTGACAGCTTTATCTCTCTTGTGAGAGAAATTTGATTTTTCTCACCGAAAACAATGGTATAATGTACAATGGTATAAGATAAAATAAGATAAGATAAGATAAAATGTCGTATATCACACGTGATTGAAATGCCATTATAAAGCTCGTGAGAAGTGTCAAAATTCTCACTCTCATATAATGATGCATTTCTATCACTTATAATACAATATACTATTTTTAAATACTTTAGCCTTTTCCCCCATGAATGTGATGTTTTTCTCAAAATTTTTCGACGATTTTTTAATTAATTAAAAATATTAATGTTAACAAATACTAAAATTAATGATTTCTGATGCTGTTCTAAAACAAACGATGCTTATAAATAATGTTTTGTGTAAAAAATACGAAAAGAAAAAAGAAAATTGTCCCAAATTATGTTTGTTGGAATTTTTAATTTTTATTAATTAATGATTCTTTAGGACTTTAGGAGCATTGATTTAATTTACGTTACCAACGATAGGTAAAGGTAATTATTTGATGTCGAATTATTTGAACCAATTTGAAGTGAATTCGAATATTTGTTAAAGTAATTTATCATTCCTTACATGTTACTATTACCTAATGATTAATAAATTTCATAAAAATTAATCTTTCTTTACTTAAATAATCATGGAATATTTAATTGACAAGATGAAATTTTTGACAGCGTGTAGAATAATTAGTTGCATAGCAATACTCGCAATGCTTTGAACTGTTTTTTTTTCAGATTGAACATAGGGCTATGTTCAGAGTTAAAAAAATGTCCCTGTATATATTATTTACCGAATTTGAGTGTAAATCGGGCGCTTTATTGCCGAGTGGATTTTTAAACGTCGAGTGATAACGAGAGGTTTATCATCCACGAGGTGAAATAAATGAACCGATTTACACGAAAACGAGGTCAATACAACATTTTATTCTACGAATTAGACTCAACAAAGCTTAAAATTACTTTAAATCTGTTAAAAATAATCTGACGTTTCATATTGAGAAATGCCAAACAGTTGTTAAAACTTCCTTACACAGGAGAAAAATCGTAAATTTTGTCAGAGTTGAAGAATAATTTTATTTATTTTGATGATAAATAATTGTAGAAAAATTATTAGTTTATTATTAGTGTTTCTAATCCGACTCAAAGGACCATATATTTGAGTATAATCGTAACCCAAAGTTCTTACTCAGACACCTTGTACAAGTAGTGCTTGTTTTTAATAAACTTATTCCAAAATTCCATCAACTTTAATAAAAAATTAGACCTGCTTCAATACTACCCACTTTTCCTCCCCTTGTCGTATCCAAAGCCATTTTATTTTATAAATTTTTAATGGGCCAAGCCATAGCTAGACGCCTTCCTGTTAGGGAAATGGCGAAGGCGTCTCGACGCCTTTTCGAAACCTGTTGGAAAGTTTAGGTCACGCGACTAGACAGCCAGACTGACCTTGACCTCCGCCACATTTCGATTAAACGTTTCGTGCGGAGGCGGCTGTTTACCGCCTCTTGGTTTACGATCTCCCAGTTCTTGTCTCAGAAATGCATTTTTAAAAACTAAAAGTCACGAAATTTTTATTTTGCAAATGCCACCAGACAAAACAATTATTGTAGTTTTTACGTTTGAAAATGGTGGAGGCGCCGGGTCAGAGCAGCTTTTTCAATTTTGTGATTTTAACGGTACATTGTTTTGCCTCATTTATATAAATTGTGTGCTTTTTGTCGGAAAAAACGTCGGAAATAATTCATTTACAAACAGGCAAAAACGCCCTACCTGGGCACAAAGAAATAATGAAGGTCTGAACAATTATTTTCAGTGTAAATATTTTTTCAGGTCGGAGTGTCGATCGTATCTTTATTAAACCGCAAGTTTAGACAAAACATCTTTACAAATTTATTAACTAACTATACTTCAGTTTTCTCAAAACTGAAAAAATTCCATATACCGATTTCACAATCTAGAAAATGGCAAATTAATTAGAGATTTTCTCTTATTGACTCCTACCCTGATCCCAAGTCCATAATTTAGCGAAACTGTTTGTGAAAAATGTATTCGAAAGTAGTGTCTACTATTTAATAAAAACATCACGTAGATTTTCCGGTTCGTGTTATTCCAGTTGTACCAACTGCATTGCTTCAAAATATCAAAACATTCGTCTGACTGCAAAACAGCCAATTAAACAATCAAATAATTTTAAAATCTTACGACGTTTTCAATCATTTGTCCGGCCCAAATTAAATGAAAAAAAATCAAAAGAGCCGACAGTGAAAAAACAGCCAAGCGCAAATATCTGCCTTCAAATACATTACCCTGAAACTACTGAAACAATAAAGTGTTTGCAAAAGTTTACACTGTACCGTATAAAATGTGAAAAAAATGCTAGCAAAAAGTAACACTCCTGCAAGACCGAAAAAAACAATAAATCGGGTGATTTTGGTCACAGTCAAGTGTCGAAAAAATCTGAAAATGTTTATTCAAAGTTTGGTAACCAAAAATTAAATAGTTACGTGTAAAAGTGGTTTTGCCGATCGATACAAAACTTTAGTCTCTTGGAAATTTCAGTTTGGAATTTCTCGTTACGAATCAATTCAAACGTGTCAAATTTTTCATACCCAATATCCAAATGTTTGAGGTGGTGCAACCACATATACATTTCGAAACGAAACCGACTTGCTGTATAAATAATATTGTAAGAACTGGCTTGTAGCAACATTCCTACAAGTAGACAAAACGGTTTGTACACCACTGTAAGCAAATTTTCAAATTTCGGAAAAAATGCCTTGAAAATCGTATAATTGTAAATAAATTCCTCATCGCCTTCGAATGGAATAATAAAAAACAACACGGCTGTTAAACCAATTCCACAATTAATAATTGTGATAATGTGAGTATAGTAAGCTTCCTTTTGAATCTGGTTTTGAATTTCTGGTCCCGCACTATCGATTTTCCAAGTTTCGAGCTCTTTTATAACTTCAAGGGGAATAAAATATATCGATAATAAAGCCTAAAATTTAAAATCGCTTTGTGGCATAAAATGACTACACCTTACGTAAAGTACGATACAGTACGATGGTGAGTACTTGACTAAATATGTGCCATCCATTTGATCCATAAAAAAATAAGTTTGGATCAAAAGGGAACACCCTAAACACCAAGATAGGATTTTTAGTAAAACTTGTACTGTTTTATTTTTGAAAGGATCTAAATACAGTCTTCGAGTTAACCATAACACGTCCTCTAAAATCAATTGTTAGATATCGAAATTTTTAAGCAAAACACACCATGACTTAATGTTTTCGGTTCAAAAGAGAACATCTTTAGTTATAGCAAATGATACACTAATATTTTTAACAAGTTGTCGACGCAAAATCATTAGTAAGAGAGACAATTTCATTAGATTTAATATTTAATTGATGCACAGACATTTTCGAATAATTAAACATTTAATCAGAAGATCAAACGAACTTACCAAGTGAAGTTCGATCTTGATTATATGTAGCACCTTGTACGAAGATCATTAAGTGTAGTACCCTTTCTTTATGGACAAATTCACACATGTATCAAGCCAGAAAAACAAAATTTTTATAACTCCCGGTATATTCCCACGCATGCACTCATTCTTTTTAAAGCCAATTGTCGCAACTTTAGGGTGAAGTGGTTGATTAACCACGGGAATGGGAGGGACTGATCTTCGTACAAGGCATTTGCGCGATATTCCCCACCCCATTGGGGGTTTTTAAAAGAAGCTTTTATTTAAAAGATGCACTAAAAAGTAAAAAATAATGTATTTCAATCACAGGAGAATATTTTTTCTTACAGGTTAAAATTCTAAAATTTATAAAAGCTTTGGGAGTTGTCAACTGAACAAAGTAATTCTGTAATGCCGTAGTTTTATAACTCCCAAAGCTTTTATAAATTTTAGAATTTTAACCTGTAAGAAAAAATATTCTACTGTGATTGAAATACATTATTTTTTACTTTTTAGTGCATCTTTTAAATAAAAGCTTTTTTTAAAAAACATTTTTTATATATTTTTATTTTTTGCTTTTTAGTATTTATTTAGATTTATTGTTATTACACTGTGCATCTACCGCGACGTTCAAATGACCAACATACCGTCTATGTCGGTATAAGTTACGGTATGTACAAATCGAGAACCCCTTTGTGAACATAACCTAAAATTTTAAAACCCCATTTAACACCTTTAGGGGGTAATTAACTATATAGAATTGCATTGTCACGCAGATTACGTAAGCATGTTAAATTTCATTTCATTGCGACTACAGGAACCCTCTCAAAATTACAAATATTGAACCTGTTTGTAAACATAACCTAAAACTTCAAAACCCCATTTAACCCCATTGGGGGGTATTTAACTACATAGGATTGCATTGTCACGCAGATTAACTAAGTATGCAAAATTTCAATTCAGTGGAACAACGGGAACCCTTCCAAATTTGGCTCCGAAAAAATAACCGACAGACAGATAACATTGTGAGTTAAATAAAAGCTTATAAAAAGCATTTATTTGCAGCTGCTTTCATAGCCTTTGCCTCTTTTTTTTGCTCTTCAATAAGAATTTCCCATTAATTGCTTCTACTGCTTTTTAAAGGTTCACGGAGCTCCAAGATTTGTCTTTTTCGTTTTTCTTTTGTAGGTTTGTGACATCTTCAAAAAATAGTAATTAAAAAAAATAATATTTTACTATAAGAACGACTGAGGGGTAAAACCGCGCATAACCTTGCGCGGTATTACCCCTCAGTTGTACATTCAATCGTTTATTTATAAAAAAATAAGCACTCACTGTGATCTCGACTATGTTTAAATGGAAGCTCACAGACTAACAGTTTTATACAAATAAAAAAAATCTACTTTAATAAAACATTTTGACTTACATTGCTTATTTCATGCTATCATGCTACCTATAACAAATGTGTACGCAACAAATTAAATCAGGATGAATTCAGCGGTTTCTGCAATAATGCACACTGATTGGGGTATTGACTGCTAGAGACCTAGATAGGCAAAATTTAAAATACACTTATCAAATGGCTGTAACGTTGATGCGCAGTTTTACCCGCTGCGCGGTATTCCCCCACTTTCCCCTACAGTGTAAATATTTTTGTCATCTCAAAAATAATAACTTTCGAAGCGCCACCTTATCAACCCACCTAATGGGAATGCAAATTTTTCAATTCGTGGCGTATTTAGTGAGAGTTTATTTAACGACAAGAACGTGCTTTAGCTTTACCAAGCTTGCTAGCTTCTCGTCACAGTCTCTCAGTAAGAAAAGGCCGAATAAAAACGCCAAAACTCTTCGCTCAAGTTGCGATTTTAATCTAAATTTAATCCTATTAGGGCATTGTAAATTAAATTTTAGTTTCCAATTACATATTCATATTGTGCACGCTCTGGCGTGACTTGTTTTGTTTACAAGTGTGTTTTGTGCAGATTATGCGGACTTTAAAACTTTGCTTGAATTGACGGCTGGCACGCTCTGCTTCCAAATTCAATTTGAGAGTTTTTGCCAGTTTTTGCGCCTTAATTCATCTAGTGATTGTATGAGTAAAGCCGCTGTCACACCTCTGTCTTTCGGTCTTCCTGGAACGTAATTTCCGTTATTAATCCAGGA
Source organism: Tribolium freemani (assembly GCA_939628115.1). Classification (NCBI taxonomy): domain Eukaryota; kingdom Metazoa; phylum Arthropoda; class Insecta; order Coleoptera; family Tenebrionidae; genus Tribolium; species Tribolium freemani. The sequence continues at coordinate 6,285,904 of OW626785.1, read as the reverse complement.
AGGATTTAATCGGGAGATAAGGAAGACAGGCTCAAATCATAATTCCTCAAATCCCACCTTTAAAAAATACAAAATTATGTTCGTATGTATTCGATGAAATTGGTTTTACATTTTGGTGTATCGGAGAATTAATTTAAGAAACGAGGATATGAGATTTTACGCTTTCTGTTTCCGTCATTTATAAATAGGTCAAAGTTGAAGCGAGCATGCCCTTAATTGGATGTTTGAGTTTTTTGGTGGTGGTAAAATTGGAAATTTCATAACGTCTGAAAAAGTGTGAGCGCTTTCCCGTCTGCGATAATAATTTCATAACGAGCAATAAGCAAAAGAAAGTCTCGATTTTTCTTTAAGAGCTTGAAACCGCAATAAAACCGCCGACGTGTTTTTAATTAAGAAAGTTTTCCTTTGAGTTGTGTATTATTTTCTTTTAAAAAACTGTCCTCATTTATTTGAATCCAATAATCCCTTTCGCCCGTCCGAACGCAAAAAAAAAGAAAAAAGCTCCGAAATAAAATCAATTACGCTTCAATACCCGCCATAGTTTTTCCATTAAGGAATTGCTCTTTGTTTTTGTTGGAGTGGTATTTTTATTAAGACTTGACAAGCACATCGACTCCTGCAAAATGTACTTCCGAACTAAAAACTTCACTTGATTAAAAGCAGTATTGAGTCGCTATTTCTTGTTGCGATTTTGCCCTATGGAAATTTATTTTCGTGATGCAATCGGAAAGTTAATAAACTTTGCGAGATTAAGTGGCTGCGTTATCCTTATCTTTGAATGTACGCTGTCTAGACTTGTGCAAATGTTTTACCTAGCGTGAGACGGATTTTATTGCGCTTTTACTACTTATTATGAATTCAATTTCTTTTTAATGAAAGACGCTTTTTCTAAACATTAACGGGTTCATCAGACAACAATAAAAAGGATAAGAAAAACCCGGATTTGCATTTTATTCCACCGACACAGACGACGACTTGCATGTCTCATTACAGTTACATTCGCTTCAAGAAAACCAAAAAATCAAACTAAATTAAAGCAAAAATACAAGAATATTTTAATTGTAAAAATGGTGGAGGCGCCGGGTCAGGACGCATAAAATTTTAAACTTCCAGTTTGTAAAAATCTTGTTTCTGTGAACAACATTGCAAAGAAACCGTCACGAGTGCGCCAGCCAATGCACTTACATCATTTACATTCTCGTGAATACTTTATAATTTAATTCTAGTTTTGTGAAAGAAATGTCCTGACGTGACAATGCTAACCGCTCTTTATTTCCTTCTTGCCTTTAGCACTATTTAAAGTTTTGGACGTGTCGATGAGAAAACTTGCCGCAAATCACGACATTGTGTGATGATGCAATCTTGTTTAAAGACAACGTTGTCTGGCGATAAATTCATCAGACGACGACGTACACAGAATTTCTCGACTTCCGAACTACAATTTGAATAATTAAACGTGTCGTTGGTAGGGCGGCGCAGTTTAACGCTGCGCTTAGTTAAGTTTCGCATTTAGGAAAATTAAAATCATTGAGCGTGGCAAGCCTGGTGGAGAAAAGCACAGAGACAACTTTGCGAGAGATGTAATTTTTTAGGTAAACAACGGAATTGACAAAGAAGGAGAAGGTCATTGCGTACGAAAACTTACAAAGCGATTAAAGCTCCTCTCAAAGCTTGAAACTGGCGACGGATTAAAAAAAAAATTATAATAAGTAGTTAATAACTAGTAAATAAAATGTTTAAATCTTATAATAATTGTTAATCATCTTTATGTCCGGTACAAAAAGCCGTAAAAAAATGAAAGAAAGAATTGGTCCGTATGTATGGTATTTCGGACTTTTTGGAAGAAAACTTAATTCGCTGAAATTATAAACCTTAAGCTATTTTTGGATTTTTTATTTATATAGGCCCGGTTGCTCATTTCGAGCTTAAACCGAGTTTAACTCTAAACTAAGCTTAAGCCGGCACCTAGTGTTGCTCAGTTACGAAATATCGACTAAGCCTAAGCTTACATTGGTTTAACTAAGCGGTCGATGTTGGCCGCTTAAGCATTGGCTTATCGCTAAACATTTTTGATATTAACGTTATTAATATACATAACTTTATAATTTTATTGAAATCTTCAACAGGTGAATAGAAGAAACCGAAGTAGCAATTTTTACGCGCAAAGAAAAGAAAATTGGTCAGTTTTGATCAATATTATGAAAACAAACACTAGAGTGTAGAAAAGTTACTTGCTTATGTTCGATGAAAAAAATAGACCATGGCCCAAATTGCACTAAGATTTAATGCAACAGCAGACACTCGTAGAGGGGCTGCGACAATTAAAAACTCGTAAAATATGCAGACCAACAATGTTATAAAAAACAGACTGGTGGAGGGCCATCTAGCCCATATACTATTTACTTTCACAAATAATGTGTAAAAAAATTGCTTTTAATGATAATTAATGATAATGAACCAATAAATTACCGAATTCGACAGTGAATTTGGTGATGATGCACAGAAACAGCTTTTTTTAATAAATTTAAGTTCAGTTTGTGATAAACTGATAAACAAATAAACTTGAAGAATAACAGTAATGAGTGGAGGCTCATGGCAACAACATGTAAGTTAGTATATTAAAAAAAAACTAAAAAAAAGTATAATAATAATAATTTACTTATTCTTAGTCCAGTATATTAAACATTATTTTTTTAATTGCTGCAGCAGAATACGGCATCAAGGAAAGATTAATCTTATAATTATTGATATGTAAATATTATGTATTTTAATTATAGCACAAGTTTTTAAACAGTTAAATTATTTATATAAAATTGTTATGCTTAAAAACTGAGGACGCCCAAGTCTTCAAATGCACAAAAACAACAAATAAACTGTGCAAATCAATTTATTGCTGTGCTCTGAAAGGAAATGTTAAATTGCATTTTTTCAGAAGGAAGCACAATTTGAAAATGCCGCGCATGAAAGACCTCCATGAAATAAGAAAAAACCATTTTAGTAATTAATAATTATTTTGAGATACATTTTTAAACATAAGATTCTTATTATAACGATAATATTCCTACAATGTACCAAAATAACGATAAATGATGATATTATTATTGTTAAAACAAAATCTTGCCAAGCAACTTCATACTTGAAGTGCGCAAGCGTACAGTACTACCAACCGCGTAAGTGACAAGTTTAGCGCGGCTTAGCTAAACTTTCCACTGAGCAACACAACTGCGGTTTAAGCTTAGTTTAAATTTAAGCCGAGTTTACGTAAGCAAAATGGATTTTCGATTTGTACATACTATAATATACATGAACATACGCGGTATGTTGAGAATGATGACGTCACGGTATATGTGTACAAAGCAGTAAATTTAAAACCTAGGGAATTTATCGTTGTTTGTGTTGTCTTTAGTTGGTCATATTGAACATTTGAATATCCCCCGCCTCTTGCCATCGAAATTTCCCAAACGAATCCAACGATAACTTTTAAACTTTTATTTAGACAATAAACATTCCAAAATCAAACGAAAACGGGATGTGAATAAATTCTTTATTATTATGTGAAATGTTTCAGCAGGCAAAATTTTTCACTGTTCACTCACTTATTATAGAAATACATTAATACCTAATCATTTTTATTACATTTTGTTATAACAAATGTCGAATTGTTTTTTAAATTTCTCTATTTTGGATGATAGACACAGATCAGAGGTTAGGATGTGCTGTCAAACGTTAAACAGCTGATTCTTACCACATACCGCTAAACAAGGACAGAGCACGTACCAGGCTCAGAGGCTAGTATCTTCGTGATCACGTACCGGAAGATACCGTGACATCATCGTTACAAGCGTAGTATGTTGTAGTGTGAAGCGGTAGGTTGTAGTATGTACAAATCGAAAACTTCTTAAAAGCTTAAGCTCGAACTGAGAAACCGGCCCTTAGGGCCGGTTGCTCAGTTCGAGCTTAAACTTTGGCTTACGTAAACTCGGCTCAAATTTAAACTACGTTTAAACCACAGTTGTGTTGCTCAGTGGAAAGTTTAGCTAAGCCGCGCTGAACTTGTCACTTATGCGGTTGGTAGTACTGTACGCTTGCGCACTTCAAGTAAGAGGTTGCTTGCGAGTTTTTGTTTTGACAGTTCTGATTTTGAAAAGTTAGGTTCAGATGAAATAATATCATCATTTATCATTATTTTAGTACATTAGAGGAACAACATCGCTATAATATGAATCTTATGTTTAAAAATGTATCTCAATATAATTATTAATTACTAGAATGGTTTTTTTCTTATTTCATGGAGCTCTTTCATGCGCGGCATATTCAAATTGTGCTTCCTTCGGAAAAAATTCAATTCATCGTTTCCTTTCAGAGCACAGCAATAAATTGATTTGCACAGTTTATTTGTTGCCTTTGTGCATTTAAAGACTTGGGCGTCCTCAGTTTTGAAACATAACAATTTTATATAAATAATTTAACTGTCTTAAAATTTGTGCTATAATTAAAATCACATAAGATTTACATATCAGTAATTTCTAATATCATTCATTCCTTGACTGTCGAATTCTGCTGCAGCAATTAAAAAAATAATGTTTATCCGCAAACGTCACAAAACTGACAATTTTGTGACAGAATGTCTCAGGTAAAAGATCTAGTTCTCGGACCACTTTTTCCGGACTGAGGTAAAACGTTTTAATGTGATAAAGCGATTTTTACTTTTGTCTGTCATCATGACTTACCATTGTTTTCACTTTCTTGTGTCTTTTGCTGCTTCGCTCAAGAGGTGATGATTCCCTCATTGTGAAACGGGAGTCACTGCACTAGTTAAATTAAAAAATACTCAACACATTCGAAAATCTTAACACAAAAATCCAAGACTGACGTTTGCTCATACGCATTGTTATGGTAATTATTCACGTGCAAAGCTTCCTGATTATTTTATTCATTTCCCTTTAAATTAGTGTTGCTCAAAATTGCTCTTTACTTTTCACCAATACGTTTGCGAATAAAATAGTATATTTTATTCGGAGTACTCATTGCATTCGGCAAAATAAACATTCAGCTTCCCCACATAAACTATCACATTTATCACTTATAAAATAATCTACTATTAATACTAGAATAAAAATAAGTAAGTAAATTATTATCATTATACTTTTTTTTAGTTTTTTTTAATATACTAACTTACAACATGTTGTTGCCATGGCCCTCTACTCATTACTGTTATTGTTCAAATTTATTTGTTTATCACAAGTTTAACTCAAACTGAACTGAAATTTATTAAAAAAAAGCTGTTTCTGTGAATCATCAGCAAATTCACTGTCGAATCCGGTAATTTATTAGTTCCTTATCACTAATTATCATTAAAAGCAATTTGTTTTCCATTGTGAAAGTAAGTAGTATATGGGCTTGATGGCCCTCCACCAGTCGATTTTTTATAACATTGTTGGTCTGCATATTTTATGATTTTTTTAATTGTCGCATATTTTTCGTAATGTAGCAGCTACTCTATTGGTGTCTGATGTTGCATTAAATCTTAGTACAATTTGGTCTATTTTTTTCATCGAACAAAAGCAAGTAACTTTTTTACACTCTAGTGTTAGTTGAATAAAATTAACCAATTTTATTTTCTTTGTGCGTAAAATTGCTACTTCGGTTTTTTTTAATCATCTGTTAACGATTTCAATAAAATTATAAAGTTATGTATATTAATAACGTTAATATTAAAAGTATTTAGAGATAAGCCAATGCTTAAGCGCTTAGTTAAACCAATGCTAAGCTTTGGCTTAGTCGATATTTCGTAACTGAGCAACACTCGGTGCCGGCTTAAGCTTAAGCTTAGTTAAACTCGGTTTAAGCTCGAACTGAGCAACCAGGCCTTAGTGTTGTTTTCGTGTACATGTATATTCGCATAACTCAAAAACAAAACAAAATTTAATTTACAAAACATGATTACATCATTTACAGAAATTTATAGAATTTATATCAAGACGTATTTTCGTCTTAAGGCAAATAGTTTAAATCAGAAACCGTCTAGTGGCATAAATTCATGTGTAATGCATTACTTTGAAGCTTTCTTGAGTGAATTTAGGGCAGTAAGTGTGGAATAAACAGTCCTTGCCACCTGAAAAACCAATTCATTTATTCGCAAATCAATTAATCATAATTTGAGCGTTACGGAAAGGCCATAAGCGTAATTTACAGCTACTTGTTGCGTAAACTGTGCTTTCAGAGGCTGTTGGGTGTACGTCAGACAGATCAAATAAGTTTTCCTGTTTTTCAGATTCCAGCAAAACCAAGCACACTGCTTTAAAACATCATAGCATTCGTAACTCTAAAATATAAAAATAATTTTCTTAATTGGAATAAATAAAACAAACCGTCGTTTCAAAGCTCTGACCAGCCCAAATAACATGCATAAAAGTGATCAAAGTCGCAATAGTCAAGCCGCTTAAACGTAAATAAGTACATTGGAAAAAATCCCCCTGAAACTATTCACCCAAAAAATTGCAAACTTTTAGTCGTAATAATTTTACCGAAATGCAGACGAATATGATGCTTATGCCTGCAAGAGAGCCAAATATTGCATATACAAAAATGTAAAAATGGAGGAGATTGACATATTTTTTAGCATTACTAAAAGCAAAGGCAAATGAAACGAATGAATGGGATGTAAAAACCTGTAAAGATGCTTCTGACGTTCAATACAAAACCGTAGTCTTTTTGTAATTTCGTTTTGATACTCAAGATCATGCATTAGCTCACAAACATCGCGTTTTTCGTACCCTGTATTCAAATTTTTCAGAAATTCCATCCACATGTATAACTCAAATTTGGTTCGAAGACAAGCATAAATAACCATATAGAAAGGCGACTGTAACAATATTGTAATAAAAGGAAAACATGCCTTAAACCCCCATTTGAGTAATTGTTCCTATTGTGGGAAAAATTCTTCAAAAAATGGAAACTGGAAGTAGAAATCGTTATCATCCTCAAATGGCACCACAAATAAACATAGGACTAGTAAAGCAACACTACAGTTGATCACTGTTATTACATTAGTAAGGTGTGCTTCATTCCCAATCTTTCTTTTAATTATAGTTCCGCAACTATCAATTTTCCAACATTCTATAGTTTTGAAAGCATGAGCTGCACATTCAGCTATCATGGGCACAGAATACGAGGCTAAAATAATCTTAAATCAATAAGTGACCGATTTTAAGTTATTCCCAAACTTACCAAAATTGCAAAACAATACATCGAACTAAATTTGACAAAGTAATGTATTTGGAATTTCTGCAAAAACAAAATTCCTTGATAAATTAATGCCGCTATGCTTTCAAGTAATATTATTCTTAGGACATGTTTTATTAATACATTTCGAAACGGCTCCACATATAACTTGCGCACAACCCATAACAAATCGTCTAAAAATATTAGAAAATGTTTTTTAGTGATGTGACCAAAATTTAACCAACCTTTAGTTGTGGGTTGTGTTTCAAACGTAAGCATTGTACTAGTAATAATAAAAGTGTTTCAAAATGTAAGTAAATAAGTATTAATCTGGTTCAAACCAAATGAATCAAAGATCATTAAAATAATTACTCCAATGGAAAAAAGCCAGGTGGTGGTAATTAAAACAATGAGTTTGTTTTAAGATCAAGAAAAATGCAAAGTACGAGTAAATTATTAAATTAGCATTTCTTAAACAAATATTTTAAAAAAGATCGTAGAAACCCTAGGTTTTCACGAACAAAAACGTCAACAAGAAAAGAAAAAATGAGAACACGTATTTTAATATTTTTATATACTATTTACATATTAGCTAAATAGTCGAAGAGTTCCATAATAATAATAATAACATGAGATCGAAAATATACTCAGCTAGAGCAAGCCTTGAAAGGGAAGTGTAACTTTAGCGACATCATATGTGTGTAAAACCAACATAACACAACATAACTTCAAAAGTGCGGCCGTAAATAAACGGCTAAAATGTGGCTAAAGTGTAAATAAACGGCTAAAATATAGCTAAGGTTCTGCAGCTTGCTATAATTGAGTTTATTTTCGATTTCATGTTATAATTATTGTTTTTGTGTTCATTTATATCTTATCTAAGGCGTATATTGTGCATTACTTTAAAGCTTTTTTTAAGTGAATTGAGAGCAGTGAGTGTGGTATAAACAGTTCTCACCACCTGAAACACCACCCCCTAATTTCATAAATTAATAATTACTTCCACTTTACAGAAAAACCATAAATGTAATTTTCTGCAACTGTCTGTGTAAACTGTGCTTTCAGGGGTTGAGGAGTTGTTGACTGTATGTGAGACACATCAAATAAGTTTTTCTACTTTTAAGATTTCAGTAAACCCAATCATCAATCATCAAATCATTAAATAAGTTTTTCTACTTTTAAGATTTCATTAAACCCAATCACACTGCTTTAAAATTTCATAACTCTCAGAACTCTAAAATTTTCAAATGATTTATTTCTATTAAAATAAATTAAACACACTGTAGTTTCGACGCTTTGACCAGCCCAAACGACATGCGTAAAAGTAGTTATAGTTATAATAGTCAAGGCATTTAAACGCAAATAAGTGCCTTAAAAAAAATCCTCCTGAAACTATTCACTCAAACAATTGGAAACTTTTACTCGTAATAAGTTTACCGAAATACAGACAAATATGATACTTATGCCTGCAAGAGAGCAGACTATTGCATACGCATAGATATATACATCAAGTTGTTGGACATATTTTTTGCTATTACTGAAATCAAAAGCAAAATCAGTCGAATGAATAAGGCGGAGAAACCTGTAAAGATGCTCCTGACGTTCGATACAAAACCGTGGTCTTTTGGATATTTCGTTTTGATATTCGGGGTCGTGCACCAGCTTACAGATATCGGATTTTTAAGAAATTTTGTTCGAAGGCAAGCATAAATAAGGGTATAAAAAGACGACTGTAACAGGACTGTAATGAAAAGAAGACAGGCCTTAAACCCCCATTTGAGTAATTGTTCCCATTGTGGGAAAAATTTCTCAAAAATGGAAACTGGAAGTAGAAATCATTATCATCCTCAAATGGCACCATAAATAAACAAAAGTTTAGTAAAACAATAACACATTTGATCGTAGATATTACATTAATAAAGTGTGCCTCGTTTTTTATTTTATTTTGGACTACAGTTCGGCAACTATTAATTTTCTAACATTATATATATTCGAAAGCATTAGCTGCACATTCAGCTATGATGGGCACAGAATACGAGGCTAAAGTAATTTAAAACCGACAACCAACCGATTATAAGTTAAACTTTGCATGTGTTTTTCAACCAACCTTTGGTTGTAGGTGGTGTTTTAAATGTAAGCACTGTACTAGCAACAATAAAGGGTTTTAAAATATACTAGTTCAAATAAACTGTATCAAAGATTATTAAAGTCAGTCAATAGCAGGAGTCAGGTAGTGGTAATTAAAAACCGACAATTATTTAAAGCAAAAATGCAAACTAAATCAATAAGCTAACTTTTATCATAGAAAGTAGTTGTTTAGGAGTAAAAAACGTAAAAGAACAAAGGAGAAATGAGAACGGGTATTTTATTTATAATTTAACAGTTATTGTTTACAAATTTATTAAGCTAATTAAGAAGATTTTATTGTATTTGTGCATAATTATGTTTTATGTAAATCGTGTCCTTTGCATTACTTTGAAACTTTTCTGAGTGAATTGAGAGCAGTCAGTGTAGAATAAACAGTTCTTACCATCTGAAAAACCAAATTAGTTCGTAAATCATTATGATTATTTAAACCTCAGACAGAAACACCCAAAGCGTAATTTACTGATACATTTTGAGTAAATTGAGCTTTCAGAGGTCGTTGTGTGTATGTAAGACACATCAAATAAGTTTTTCTATTTTGCAAATTCCAGAGAAACCAATCGCACTGCTTCAGTATATCATAACTACCAGAACTCTAAAATTTTACAATATTTTTTCTATTACATGAAATAATTAAACACACCGTAGTTTCAACACTTTGACCAGCCCAAATAACATGCATGAAAGTAGTTAAAGTCACAATAGTTAAGACACTTAAACGCAAATAAGTGCCTTGGAAAAAATTCCCCTCAAACTGTTTACGAAAAAATCAGAAATTCTCTCTCGTGATAATTTACCGAAATGCAGACAAATATAATACTGATGCCTCCAAGAGCGCCAAGAAGTGCATACGCATAGATATAGATACCAAGTTGTTGGACATATCTTTTGCTATTGCTAAAATCAAAGTCAAATAAAAAGTATGAAATAAAAGTAAACACCTGTAAATATGCTCCTGGCGTTCAATACAAAATCTGAGTCGTTTTGAAATTTCGGTTTGATATTCAGTATTGTGCACGAGCTCACAGATGTTGGATTTTTCGTACACAATATTCAGATTTTTGAGAAATTCCATCCACATGTATAACTCAAATTTGATTCGAAGGCAAGCATAAATAACAATATAGAAAGGCGCCTGTAACAGTATTGTAATACAAGGAAAAAACGCCTTAAACCCCCATTTAAGTAATTGTTGCCATTGTGGGCAATATTTCTCAAAAGCAATAAACAAGAAGTAAAAATCATTATCATCGTCGAACGGTACAATAAATAAAACGAGGACCACTAAACCACAAATACAATTAATCGCTGTTATTATATTAGTAAGGTGTGCCTCTTTTTTTATTTTATTTTCGACTAAAGCACCTCCACTATCAATTTTCCAACATTTTATAGTTATGAAAGCAGTATTGGCACATTCTGCTATGATGGGAACAGAATACGAGGCTAAAAGTATCTAAAATCAACAATTAACAATTGTGTTCCCACCAACCTTACGAAACATGTAAAGCAATACATTGAACTAAATTTCACAAAATAGTGTATTTCAAATATATACAGGAACAAAACACCTTGATAAGTTGACGTAATTATGGAACCATAAAATAACATTTTCAATGCAAATTGTATTAATTTGTTGCGGAATAAGTCGACGTACATCTTTCGTACAACCCATAAAAATTCGTCTAAAAAATAATAATTTCTAAAAACAAGTTAGTTAATGTTACTCAGAAACCTTTAGTTGTGGGTTTTGTTTCGAATTTTAACATTGTCGGGCAACTTGCAAGACGAAAACTGAATTCCAAATGTTCCAAACCCTAGCTAAATATTTATTAACCTAATTCAAAGATCATTGAAATAATCGGACACTGGAGTTGCTCCAATGGGTAAAAACCAGGTGGTGGTAATTATGATGAAAATGAATCTGAATATTTAAAGAAAAAACAAAAATGTAAAATAAGTGAATAGCAGTTATTTTTTATGATTGCTTTTAAAACCTCTATGGTAATAAAGTTACAACAAGAAGATAAAAAAGTTTTCTTCATTCTTTCGTCTTGATTTTTTTTGTATCTTTCGCACAATAATTCGTATAAAAATAGTAGTTATTAAAGTTACAGACTTGGTTCATATTTAAGCACTATTCTTCTAACCCGAAATTTATTACATGTAGTTCAAGCTAAATGTATCAGAGATCATTGCAATAATTACTCATAATTATCCCTGTGGATAAAGAACAGGTGGTATTTAACACAGCAAATAATTATGAATATTTAAAGACAAAATGCACAATAAATCAATAAATTAACTACAGAACAGTCGACTGTTGTTTCAAGAACAAAAATAGTAAAGAAACAAAAGTTATTTACATACAGCGTGTTTCAAAAAATTCAAAACTCACAAAACACTAGATACAAAAAAACATGTAACCTGATTATAATAATTTGTTAATGGCGATTCATAATTACAACTATTAAAGGCACTCACTCGCTCTCGCTCGTCCGTGCTTTAAACATGATTTTTAATCGCCTTCAATAACAAATTTGTTTTCTGTTCACAAACCCATAAGTGTAAACTTTCTTCTAAATGTTTTATTTTAATTAGTTATTTTTACTATATAAGTAAAGATTTTCGTCCACTATAAATAATTTATGGAAAAATTATTAGAAGCTTACTCTTTATTTCAAAACATGCTTATTACACTACAATTATCTTATTTACATAACTCACAATACGAGCTTTATTACACTGTTGTGTATTCTTCAAATGTCGACATAAAAACTTAGATATGGTGTTGTTTGAAGAAAAGCCACTCTTAAATTTAGAAGAAAAAGACGATTTATAGCTAATTCGAAAATTCTTTATTTACATTTTTAATACGAAGACAATCCGACTTTTACTGAAATTGATGTTTTTCAATTTGCTGTTATTAATATTGGCCCAAACTTTCCTATTTTTGCAAAAATTTGATGGCTCTTATTTTATTAAATACGTGACAAGCTATGCTGTATCATTTTTTGTAAGTTTTAACTTTTCTTCATGATTGCTAAAGATATTACGATAGTAGCGTTTTTGGTCAATTTTTATGCTGTCGTTCATACAATTTTGTGCCAAATAAGTGGAGTATTGTTTGCAATTCCTGTTATTGACGACGCGGATTTTCTTTACCATGTGGCATTTGGTAGTGATTTTCTTCCCGAATGGAAAAATTGGATTTTGTGGGTTTATAAAATTAATTGTGTTTTTGTTCCGATAATAATGCTAGCACCGTTCTATATCCCCATCTACGTTATACACCATATGAGATTCCAATATTTTATGCTTTTGTACTATTTGAAAAATTTAAACTGGGGCTATAGACATCTAGATTCTTATAAATTGATTCGCGACGTAAAATATCAGAAAGAGATGACGAAAAGGTTAATATTTGTCAGTAAACGACATAGCCATTTGTTAGTGTGAGTTTACAATTTAAATATTTCACATTACTAATTATTTTACAGCACCAGTAGCCAAATTGTTAGAGATTTATATCAGTTTATTCTCATATTTGCTGCAGCTGGAGCCATAGTTTTCGTCAGCATTTTAACATTTCTCTACTCTGTAACTATGTGCTACAATCGAATTTTATTTATTTATTTTTCCTAAAGTTTCAAGGTTCTTTTGAAAATCATTACGCACGTGTGGCTACTTTTACCATTGATTGTTTACTTGTATTTATCCATACGTTAGTTGCTGGCCAATTGCTTGAAAATGTTGTAAGTTGACACATTTGAATTTAATGTGAATTATTTTTCCAGTTTTCAGACGAATGAAATTTTCGAAATTTTGAGAACCATCGATTGGGATGGTTGGAATTTGCAAAACAAGAAAATATTTGTTATAGTGTTACAAAATACACAAAAACATTTCAAAATAACAAGTGTTCAATATTGGTTCTGGTCAGATCGCCTATGTGTGGCAATTGTCACAAAAAACGTATGTTTCGGAAACAATGACACATGACAGATGTCAGTGTTCCGCGGCCAAAAATTCACACGTTCAACTGAGATAACGCTTGCAGAGTAAATTCTTGAACGTCTGCATACAATTATCATGATTTGCAATGTGATTTTTATCAAAAACTCCTAAATGCAAAAATAAGGCAGTTGATAGCAAACCATATGAACTTATCACGCAACCTACGTTCATGCTAAAAAGAGAAAACCACAGCAAACCACGACCAGAACCAATATTGAACACATGTTACAATTTACAGAACACATGTCCGTGAATTATGAGCATGGTGTTTCGGTAATTGATTTTTTATGTAATAAAATATTTATGATCAAATTTTTCAGATAGCGAAATTTGTAGTTTCCACAATTTCAGTCATGAATCAGATTAAAAATATCGACTATATGTCGATAAGACATGAATTATAATTACGTATTTCTTGAGTAACCAAAAATTACATTTTGAATAAATTATTCAAGACTACCTCAGAATTTATTTCCCTAATTTTTCTCCTAAATTTTGTCACATTACCTTACTCCTTTCCTAGATTGAAATTTTTGTTTATTTTCCCATTTTTCCAACAATTCGTATAAAAACTGTTATTACATAATTAGGCCAAATCTATCGTCATTTAGTTTTATTTGAATACGGAAGATACATCGCATCGTCAGTAATCATGATCTCGTTCAATGAAAGGCCCGCGTTAAACTTGAACGAAGAAGACAAATTGTGGTTTCTACGCAAAATTTACATTGATACTTTCACAAGCAAAATAGCAAAAATCCTGCTACGCTTGTTGTTTATCAATGGCATATTTTTAATGTCATTTCAAGCCCTTCTTTTCTTGCAAAAATTCGAAACCACCTATCTACTGAAATACGTCGCAAGCTACAGTGGGGCATTTTTTGTAATTTTTGTATTTTGTTTCGGTTTGGTTAATTTGGTCCAGGTTTTAGCATGTCTTTATGCTATCCCATTGATAGTAAAAACTATAAAAGTGAAATTCATTGAACAACTCCAAGTGTGGCGAATCGACTCTGCTCCAGTCGAAATCCAAAAACAAATCAAGAAAACGGCATTTATTGTCAATTTTTACACAGTTGTAAGTTTAGTTGTTGGAGGAATGGGTGCTATAGTTTTTGCTATTCCGACTAAAGATGATGCGGATTTTATCTTTCCGATAGCACTCATGGAACAGTTTATCCCAGAATGGATGAACTTTGCAGTGTGGTGCTACAGACTTCTCTGTTTTCTTCTAATTACGATAATGACAGGCCCGTTCTTTATTGTTGTTTATGTAATACACAATGCACGATTCCAGCTATTAATATTTCTACATTATTTGAAAAATATGAACAGTGGTTACACTCATCGAACAATTCACAACAAAAAATACCATAACGTAATCAAGAAAAGGCTACAATTTTGTATCAAACGCCATGTTCATATTATTTCGTATGTTTAATTATTATTTAACACTAACGAGTAATGATCTTTCTACATATAGGATTCTCAAGGACATGCGTAAAGAACTATATGATTTTATCGTTGTTTTTGCCGTAACTGGAGTCCTAATTCTTATAAGTGTTTTAATTTTTCTCTTCTCTGTAAGCATCTATCTATAAAACTCCATATTTATAAAACTCTCTTAATTAGTTTCAAGGTTCTTTCGAAACTCAGTATATCCGTGTTGCAGTTTTTACCCTTGCCTGTATGCTCACGTTTCTTCATGTAATTGCAGTCGGACAATGGATTGAAAATGTTGTAAGTATCGAATACTTGTGGTTAAAATTTTTATTAATTTTGACTTAAAGACCTATGAAATTTTCGAAACTTTAAAGACAATTGATTGGACTTGCTGGAATGTCGCAAATCAGAAAACATATCTTATATTTATGCAAAACACACAAAACCCTTTCAAAGTACAGTTTTCTGAAAATATTTCCCTAAACTATAAGTTGGGAGTTGCTGTAAGTACCTACAGTGATGGTGCTATTTAAAACAATTTACGTTTTGTAGATGCTGAAATCTGTTGCTTCAATGATATCGGTCCTTAATCAATTGAAAAATATCGATTACTCAGGAAGCAATTAAATGTTGTTTGAAGTTAAAATAAAAATAGAAATTTCAAGTGAAACGAAACAAATGTCACAATATGAAACTGGCTGAAGCAATCACGAAATCTGATCAAAATTCATCTGAAACTCATTTATTTTGTAAAATCTTGGCCAAAAACGCCTCAAAATCACAAAAATAAAATGAAACTGTTGTTACTTTGCCTGTTTTACTCAATTTCGTTTATTTTTGAACACAATTTTGTCAAAAATAAGCTAAAAAATGACAAAATCTGGTCGAAAAAAATTATCCCTCCTAAGATTTTAATCGCGTTTTTGAGTTTCTCACCTGAGTAAAGCAATTTTTTTAAATGATCAAAGTTACTATAACTAGTAACTAAATAACTTTGATATTTTTTTTAAAATTCGGATATAAAACTGCACTTCTAGTCAAATTTCGAATCTAATTTCAAAATTAAAAAGAACAGTTAATTTTCTGTATTTCACACAATTTTAAAAATCTTGTTATACAGGGTGCTCAAAAACCGGCACACCAACTCAATGGTATATGGTAGAGAAATGCTTACAAATAAAGGTAAAAATAGTAAAAAATTCTTTGTATTAAAGTTATTGATAAATAAATAAACAAATAAATAAATGATATGTGGCAACGTTGTCTAACAATCGTGATCGCAATAGAATTTGATCAACAATAAAAATAAATTATTTTTGAAACCGTTTCCTAGGAAATAATTCCCAGTGTTGACGCAAATTGTGATTTTTGTGATTTTTTAATGAATTTTATTTTTTTTATTTAAAAAAGCTGCTAGTCTGTTAATAAATTTAAAAATAATTATTCATCAGTGTGTTAGGCAACGATTATTTAGTGTGAAATATAAAATCATTAAAAAATAATGAAAACTGAAGAAATTAACAAAATAAGTTTGTAGCTCCAGATTTTTTAAAATATTACTTTAGGATTTTTTTCAAAATTTATGCCGCAATCTACATATGGTTCCCAAAAGTGTACCACTGAGTTAGTGCGCCGGTTTTTGAGCAGCACCCTGCACATTGGTTTAAGTTTCGTCTATTGGAAGCAGCATATTAGTCAAAGTACCAATAAATAATTAAGCATTTGTTAGTGTTTATTTTCCAATTTTTTTTAACAACTCACTCGTATTACTCATAAAAACAGTTATTTCCAAACTAGGCCAAGTTTATCGTAAATTAGTTTTTATACTTTGCGTTTACAATACGTTCATTAACGTCTATCAGTAGGAGTCGTTTATGGCTCATTAAAGTACAGTGTACTTTAATGAACTTAGGGATATTTAGTTTTTAAGAGTTTCATCGATAATAATGCGTGGAATACACATGCGATCGATTTAATCATCAATTCTTCTTTATTTAATATTTATAATTTATTAGCGTTACCAACTGACACAAAATTCCCTAGACGACAAAAAAATGCTTTAATCCGCAAACGTCACAAAACTGACAACATTTGTGACAGAATGGCTCAGATAAAAGATCTAGTTCTCGGACCACTTTTTTCGGACATGTGGTAAATCATTTTTATTTGATAAAGCATTCTTTACTTTCGTCTGTCATCATGACTTACCATTGTTTTCACTTTCTTGTGTCTTTCGCTGCTTCGCTCAAGAGGTGATGATTCCCTCATTGTGAAACGGGAGTCACTGCACTAGTTAAATTAAAAAATACTCATCACATTCGAAAATCTCAACACAAAAATCCGAGACTGACGTTTGCTTATAAACATTGTTATGGTAATGATTCACGTGCAAAGCTTCCTGATTATTTTATTCATTTACCTTTAAATTAGTGTTGCTCAAAATTGCTCTTTACTCTTCACCAATACGTTTTGCGGATAAAATAGTGTATTTTATTCGGAGTAAATGTGAGTTTATGTGGCTCAGCTGAATTATTTGCCTCATTGCATTCGGCAAAATAAACATACAGCTTCCCCACATAAACTATCACATTTACTTCTTATAAAACAATCTACTATTAATTAAAATAAGAAAAAATCGGGCGCAAAGTATAAAAAATAGCATAAAATACTCGTTTAAAGGGCCCCCTAAACGTACAATCAAATTTTATTAAATTGATTGTACAGACAAATTATGCAAACAAAATTTGTTCGAGACTAGACATTAAAACAAAGATGACTTACATGTTTGAGTAATTTGAATGCACATACATGAATCGCTACTACACTTTTAATAATGTTTGTGCAAATTTGTTTGTGCAAACAGGGCTGGCCCACAAGTTGAAATAACTTTAAAATGCTTGACAGTCATGTTTCCTAATAATTGTATCATCAACAAAACATGGTCCTACATCTTACAACATCTTAGTGGAGATATTTGCATAAATCTGTTTGGGCAAACCAATAACTGAGTGTAGTTTATAGAAATGTTTGTACCAACAAATCATAAACTTATCATAACTATCAGAAAGTATTAAAAAATCTGTTTAAAGCAAAAAGAACCAAAATAATCTGACAGCATAGAATTCATGAGACGCCTTTAGTATTAGCTGATTGCACAGTTGCACACTTAAGCGGGAAATTCAGAATAGGCCATAAAAGGTGTTTGTAGAACATTGGCGGTATAGGGCACCCTCTCTCCAGAAGTTTCTCCCTCCACGGAAAAGACTAAAGTTTCGTATCAAACGCCATAATCATAACATGAGATCGAAAATATACTCAATCAGAGCAAGCCTTGAAAGTGAAGTGTAACTTTAGCCACATCATATGCTGTGTAAAACCAACAAAAGACAACATAAACTTCAAAAGTGCGGCTAAAAAAGGCTAAAATGTGGCTAAGGTGTAAATAAATGGCTAATATAATTATGGCTTATAGGACTCTCAACCAGTGCCGCATAGATTCATACAATTTAATTATTGCCTTTGCTGTGACTGGAGGGCTGATGCTAATAAGCTTTTCAATTTTTCTATTTTCTGTAAGCAGTTTCAGGTAAATTATTCCAGTAATTGCCTTTTGTAGTTTCAAGGTTCTTTCGAAAGTCAATATGTACGTGTCACAGCTTTCACCATTGAATATATCCTCACTTTTTCTTATGTTATTGTGGTAGGACAAGTGCCTGAAAACGTCTTAAGTAACAAAACTAAAAACTTGTTAGTAACATTTTAAGCCCTCTTTTTAATATTTGAATCCTAGATTATAAACACTATTTTAAAACACGTTTCCCATAGCTTCAAATAAAGCGTTTTTATCCAAAGTGAGATTTTAATCGTGTTTTTGAGGAGGAATAAGACGTTTTCAGCCACTTCATAAACATTTTCTTCCAAGCAGGTGCATAAACCGTTCACTATACGCAAGGTATATTCGGTTTTAACTGACAAAAATAATAATAATAATAATAATAATAATAATAATAATAATAATAATAATAATAATAATAATAATAATAATAATAATAATAATAATAATAATAATAATAATAATAATAATAATAATAATAATAATAATAATAATAATAATAATAATAATAATAATAATAATAATAATAATAATAATAATAATAATAATAATAATAATAATAATAATAATAATAATAATAATAATAATAATAACAATAAGAAGAAGAAGAAGAAGAAGAAGAAATAAGTTTTTTTCTTCCAAATTATAAATTGAATCATTCCTTCAAGCTAATCTAGAAGATCCTCAGTCTGTTTTATTAAATTATACTCGTTTCTTTTGAGCAAAAAGCAGCCCCAAATAAGATGTTTTTTTCTTAAACTGTAATATTAATCGTGTTTTTTAAGCGGAATAAGACGTTTTCAGTTTGATTTGATAAGGTTTTACTCGTTTATAAGCAAAGAATCTGCCGAAATAAGCAGGTTTTTTTCAAATTATAATGTGAATCGTTTTTTTGAAGCTACATAAAACGATTTCAGTTTGTTTTGTATAAGTTTTACTCGTATTTTACTAGTTCCTGTGTAGATAATATTTCGAAATAAGCCGTTTCGTTTCAAATTATAACATAAATCGTTTTTTTGATCTAGACTAAAGCATTCTCAGTCTGATTCATTAAATTATATTCGGTTCATTAGGCAAAAAATAGCTTCAAATAAAGCGTTTTTATCCAAAGTGAGACATTAATCGTGTTTTTGATGACGAATAAGACGTTTTCAGCCACTTCATAAAAGGTTAGCTAGTTTGAAAGCAAGGATTTGCCCAAAAAAATGATTTTTTTTTCAAACTAGTGCATCAACCCTTCACTATACGCAAGGAATAATCGGTTTTAACTGTCAAAAATAATAATTATTATTATAATAGTAATAATAATAATAATAATAATGATAATAATAATATTAATAATAACAATAATAATAGTAATAATAATGATAATAATAATTTGTGTTTGTGTTTTCGCACTTGTATTATTAATAACTATAAAATTTAAGACGTTTGAGTTTTTTCAAATTAATATTTGATTTTTTTTTTAATTAAAAACAGTCGACTGGAATTGCTGGAATCTTTCAAATCAAAAAACTTATATTGTGTTTTTGGAAAATACACAAAATCATTTCAAAATACAGTTTTCTGAACATATTGGCCTTAACTACGAGTTGGGAGTTTCTATAAGTATAAAGAAATTTCTACTTAAATAAATTCATTGATTGTAGATTTTGAAAACTGCTGCTTCAACGCTCTCAGTCCTAAATCAACTAAAAAATATTGATTACTCTAAAGAAGATTTGTAAAAATGGCTTTGTATTTCAATCCATCAATCAGTCAAATATCTCCCAACTTATGTCGGAAAACTTTTCACAAGTTGGTAAGAGCAAGTCAAAAATTATTGAGTTTACAGAAGCCTAATTAAATTAACTGAATCAAACGTCAGATCAAGATTAGATTTAATGGTTAACCACTCATTAAGGACCGAATTCTGGTGCGATTAAACTTAAATTAAATTTTATCTCTGTAGTCCAGTCAAATAAGCCTTTAAATCGAAATATTGTGGAAAAGCTTACATTTTTGATATAAGTTATTATGGAGTATTTAAAAACGTTTAGTCAAAGAATTTTTTGTTTCAACCCCCGAGAAAGGGTTGAAAAAGCGAAAATAAACTGTTTTTTAAAGATTATTCAAAATCTTTAAGAGAAAAAAAAATTAATAAAAATTGTAAAGCATCAAATTTTACACAAAAATGTTATCTTTTCCCTAAAACGTTTTTTCACCCTTTCTCGAGGGTTGAAACAAAAAAACATTTTTAAATACTCTACAGTAACTTATATCAAAAATTGCAAACTTTTCCACAACATTTCGATTTAAAGGATTATTTGACTGGACTATCTGATATCTGAGTTAGTTGCTAAGGTAGTGCGTATCTGGTTGGGGTTGCTATGTTTTAACTGAGGTTTAAATTTATCTCTCCGTTAAATACGTTTCCAGAAAGTAGAAACTGGGCCTTAGTCATTAATGTTTAACAACAAATTAATTTTTAATTCACGTCCTCTATGTTAGATAAAAATTGTAAGTTGTTAAACAAACTTTCCCCATTTGTCCTGCTTATCATTAAACATCATTATAATAACACTAATTAAGATTATTAAAATCAAATCAAGCTACTCTTTCGTCGAATATTTAGTCCGAAACAACCATGACTCGCGACTACTTATGGATTTCAGTCAAAATCAGTTTGCATTTTTTCGCCAACAAAGCAATAAATATAATTTCGAAAATAATTTTCCTCATGTTAATCATCCTGACAGCGATTCAAACGGTTCTTTTTCTCAATCGATTCGACGGCAGTTATTTAGTCCAATATCTCCCAATATACGCCGGAAATCTTTTCGTAAGTAACACATCACATGTATTCCGTTTTAATTTTGTAGATTTTGGTATCTATCTTGTCAATTCCGTTCTTTACAACAACTATGTTTGAAATTCTCGAAGAGTTTGAGTTTTGGGATACTGAAGACTCGCAACCCGAAACTAAACGCCGAATTAAGGCTGAGGCACTTTACATTAACATTTTTATGGTTATTAATACAATTATCTCAGTCTTGAGTGGTATTTTTCATATTATCCCGTTGGACGAAGATGACAAAATTTTTTATCCGATTGCAATTTTCGAGGTTTATGTCCCCAGTTGGAAAAATGTCTTGTGTTGGTTTTACAGAATGACGTTTTTATTAATACCAATGATAATGATAACTCCTTGTTATATTGTTATTTGCTTCGGAAGTGCAATGCGGTTTCAGAACTATTTATTGTTGGATGTAGTAAAAAAAATTAATCAAGGATTCAACTCTTCGGACCTTAGATTAATGAGCAATGTCGAATATCAAACTGAAATCAAACAAAGACTCAAACTGTGCATCAAACGCCACGTCGAAATTCAATCGTATGTTCTTCTTTTATCTTTCATTATGTAATGTTTAACTTCACCAGTGCTGGATATAAGATTATAAGAAAATACCAAGAATTGATTATTGTTTTTTCGATAACTGGGGTAATTTTAGGCGTCAGTATTATATTTTTTCTGTTTTCGGTAAGCAGCTAAAGTGGAAATATTGTTTAACTAAACTTTGAAAAGTTTGAAGGGTCCTTTGAGCACAGATATCCTCGTTTGGTGACTTTAGTCGTATCTGCAGGTCTTACGAGCATACACACAGTCGTTGTCGGACAACTAATTGAGGAAACGGTATTTTTATTTTTATTCCCCAGGTTTCCTCTCGAGATATTAAATTTGCTTCCAGGGATTGAAATTTATCGAAATTATGCTAGGTACCGAATGGTATTGCTGGAATATTGAAAATCGGAAAACCTACATCATATTTTTGCAAAATTTACAAAAAAATTTCAAACTCAAATTCTCAGATAATGTGTCAATTAACTACCAATTAGGCATCTCGGTTCGTTATTTTTAAGTGTTGGTGTTAACACAAGCAAAATTTTAGATTGCAAAATCGATCTATTCCATGGTTTCAGTCTTGGCACAGCTTCGAAAATAACTATGCTTTTAACTTAGTAATTAGCTGGTTTTTGATTTTTCCAAAGTTTGATGCACATTGTTAAGAAAATGACAACACATTCAACATTTCTGTAAGTTAAAAACGTAAAACTGGTTCCGAATTAAGAACTATTTTTTAGGTCTTGCATCATATTAAAAAAAGGTTCTACATTTATGCACTTTTATCGTGATGTATTGAAAATTAATTGTAATTAACAATTTTACTAATAGTTATTAGGTCTTGAAAATTTAGTCTTACAATCAATAAATTGCTTAATTATTAGGTATTATCATTAAAGATCAGACGACTTGCTTCAATATTTACTGAAACCATTTACTCTTTTACCCATTGCATTGTTCAGTTTTTGCTTGAAGTGATGAATGGTCAAAAAGCGCCCAGCGATAATTTATAGCTGTCGACCAAAATCTGTTTAGATATACTACAACTAAAAGACGTAAAAATAATTTTAAAAATAATTTTTGTATCGATATTAATCTTGTCATTAATTCAAACTGTCCTTTTTTTGAAACGTTTCGATGGCCTCTATTTGATGAAGTATTTTCCAGTTTATAGAGGAACTGTTTAAGTAAATAATGATAGGTATGTAAATTTTTTTAGCAATACCTGTTCTGTAAGTCATCACTCATCATTCACTGACAAATATCTTTCATTGTAAGCGGCACTTTTTAATCAGGTGCAAGTTTCCATGGTTACTTACAGCCCGTGGTCTGTAAGTAAATATTACATACCAACGTATGCCATTCGTGTTCCATGAAAAATGATGCACAAGCAAACCTTGCAGCCTCTTATTTTTCTATTTTCACTTGAAATACCTTCAGAACAGTATTGAGGCGTTGATTTTGCAACAAATGCTGATTTAAAGTGATGTTTTTTTTGTTTTGTATCCCTAACACGAAACAAACGTCACACAAATTTTTAATTTGACAACAATCTGACGTTTATTGATTTTTCATAAAAATACATTCAGAAAATCTTTTACTTCTTCTTATTTGTGCAGGTATTGCTAAAAATAGCTTACTAACCTCAAACTGTAAGTTCTTTTGGTCTCGAACGCTTAGGAAACCTCGGTACCCTCGGTTTCCCAATATTGCATTCTCGACCAAAAAAATTGCACTTACAGTTTGCGGTACGTAATATACTATTTCTTTATTTTTTTTTAGATTTCAGTGTCAATTTGTTTTATTGAGATATGTGTCACCAAGGATAGTATCGGTTTTAGAAGAGTTTGAGTTTTGGAACGAAAATGATTTTAAACCCGAAATAAGAATAAACATGATCAAACGGCAGGCACTCTACAGGGTGCTCAAAAAGTGGCGCACCAACTCAGTGGTACGTTATTGAAAAACATATGTAGATTACGGGAAAAAACTTGAAAAAATTCCTAGTCATATTTTAAAAAATCTGGAGCTTCAAACTTATTTTGTTAACTTCTTCAGTTTTCATTATTTGTTAATGTTTTTATGTGTCACACTAAGTAATCGTTAACTAACAAAACGATGAATAATTATTTTTAAATTTACTATCAGACTTTAGCAATTTTTTGAAATTAAATAAATTAAAATTTATCAAAAAAATCACAATTTGTAGATGTGCCAACACTGGGAATTATTTCCTAGGAAAAGGTTCAAAATTAATTTATTTTTATTGTTGAACAAATTCTATTGTGATCACGACTGTTAGACAACGTTGCCACATTTCATTTATTTAAAATTTGTTATTCATTAATAATTTTAATACAAAGATTTTTTGTTACTATTTTTACCTTTATATGTAAGCAGTTCTCTACCACACACCATTGAGTTGGTGCGCCACTTTTTGAGCACCCATATTAACTCTTTTATGTTTGTAATCAGTAATCAGTAATCACAATTATGACATTCTTATCCATTTTTGAAGAGTTTTTTCCAGATTGGAGAGACGTACTGGAATGGCTTTACAGATTCAGTTTTTTAGCACTTCCGACCATAATGCCAGCGCCTTTTCTACTTTTACTTCTACTTATCGAGCAGAATGCGATTCCAAATTTTGATGTTATCGGATATTTTGGAAAATGTAAGTGAAAGTTACGACATTTCAGAACCAATTGATTTAATTGAAAATTCCACATAACAGAAACAGGTCAAAGAAAGACTCAAAATGTGTATCAAACGTCGCAATGTAATTCTTTTGTATGTACAGTCGAACAAAATGAAAATGACACGACAATAAACCAGCCCCTTCTAACCGCAACCAAGCAGGGTCGTAAATTATCGAATCGCAAACTAACTTAGTTTTACGATGAATTCCTTTAGGAGCCGGTTTACAGAAAGCAAAATTAAAATTTAATTTAGAATTAAACTAATTCGAATTAAGTTGACATTTATTTTGCATTGATAAATGTCAAGTTGAATAAAAAAAAATTTATGAAAAATTTAATAAACCATTTCTTGAAGAACATTTTGCATTAATGATGAAATTGACTAAAAAAAAATCATTATTAATTTAATAATTTTTTTTACTGTTTTTCAAAATAATATTATAATTGATGAAACTTGAAAATTGATTATATGTAAAACAACAAATGAATTAAACTATTGTAATTGTAATTTCACGTGTGCATTTACCGCGAGTGGTTTAATTCTTTGAACAGAAAGTGAAATAAATTCGAATTAATTTCCCATTTATGCTGCATTGACGACAAATGTCAACTTGTCAAGTTATTAAATTATGATGATATCAAATAAAACAGAATATAATTTAACTTAAATGTCCATTGTGTAAATCAAACTATTACCTGGAAATTATAATTCACAAAAATTAATGAATTAAGGTAAAACTACAAAATTACAAACTATGTATTAGAAATCCATTCATGTGATTAAAAATACCCTTCAGTTGACAGATGAAAATTCCTTACCTGAGCTAATGTTCACTGTAATTAGGACAATACTAGGAACAACAAACAACAAACCCATTGATAAAGCCTAAGGGCCGGTTTATAGAAAGCTCCATTAAATTTTAATTAAATTTTAATTTAAATCAAATTGGTTCAATTTGGTCACGTGATCCGTTAATCACGCATTTAATTGTGAATTAATTAATGACGCTTCTGTAAACCAGTTCTAACGCCCGGTATTTAAGTTGATGGTTAAATTAAAAATATTCTGGTTACCAATCTATTTCTTGGTTTGGCGTATTTCAGTGTTTGATTATGATTTACCCAAGGTTAAAATCTTTACCGAAGAAAAGGTGTCGGGTTACCAACTTTTTTCAGGGTTAGTCATACGCATGCGCATTGTCTTTACTTTTCTAACCTAATTTTTTCCCGAGATATCACGCAATTTTGCCATTTTTTGCGACCCGTTTGGGCCTGTGTTTTGAAGGTGTTGTAATTCTTATATACGAAACATGAGTGCTGAGATGCCTATTGCATTTTAAGGAACAATAAAAAAAATCATCAAGAAGTCAAATACAGGTTACCAACGCATGCGCATTTAAAATCGTAGCATGCGGTATTGCCAAAAAACTGGGAATTTAACCCAATTTCTACTAAAGCACTGAAATTAGTGTTGGGCACAATCGAATGATTTGGACTATCGAATGATCAGTTATCGAATGATTTTAACTATCGAATGAATCATTCGTTAAAATTCATTCATTCATTTCATTCGTCTGAGCAAATGAATGGCGAATGATCAATCGTTGAATTGCAGATTGAGGGTTTCTATATAAGAAAAGAATTCTATGTTAAAGTGAATTCCAGCGACAAATTTTGAGCAAAGAAAACCCATACGCTCATATACTAGGCTAAATTCAGTAGGTACGAACTTCACTCATTTAGCTCATTCAATGGAATGATTAGAGCGAGATAAACATATTAAACTCACTGTACGTGAGAAAGAAAGCACGATAAGAAACGAATGATTTTATTCGATAGTGTGGTCATATTCATTTCTTCTTAATGAATGATTTTGAACGAATGAATGAATTGTCTACTATCGAATAATTCGAATGACAGACAACTATCGAATTATTCGTTAAATTCATTCGATTGTGCCATCACTAACTGAAATACGCATTCAGAATTAAAATCTTGGGTAAGATTTATCATAGGTTAGTTACCAAAGATTTTAACCAAACACTGAAATACCGGGCGTAAGGGTTTTAAATTTTAACCCTCTCATCGGTTACGTGTTTGAGGAACCGATATTGAGGGGCTGTTGTTCTTAGAAGTTAGAATTCTCTTTACCCCCACCTTATACCAATATTCATTCTTTTACCTAAATTGAAGAAACATTACTAGAGTAACAATTAGTTGAATAATTATTATTTTTAAAATGCAACTATTCAGATCTAGAAAACAAAAATATGTAAATTATGTTACTTAAGGTGGCCCCTGAGAACTGTCAAAATAATCATTCTTTGTTCATTCTTTTATACAAATCTCCAAAAATAGTCCACCGATCAACACC
This sequence comes from Tribolium freemani, assembly GCA_939628115.1. Taxonomy (NCBI): domain Eukaryota; kingdom Metazoa; phylum Arthropoda; class Insecta; order Coleoptera; family Tenebrionidae; genus Tribolium; species Tribolium freemani. Next base: position 6,259,007 of record OW626785.1, on the reverse strand, counting down.
AAACAAAAAGCAAACTGATTAGAAATGAGCTCCGCACAAAACTACACATTTTTTTTAGTATTTAACCCGTTTTTTTGTCTGCTGATGTGATAAAGTTAAGACTTGGGTGCCAAACGCAAGATACTGCACAGATCAGCGAAAAAAATACACGATTTATGCACAACCTCATTGTAAATATGAATGCAAAAATTGAGCCCGCTACTCGCAATAACAAGGAAAAAACAACCTTTAGAAAAATTTCTTTGAGAATGAAACTTTTCAAATTTACCGCTTTCAAACTTTAGTTGGAAGGAAATGCCAGTGACATTTTTGGAGGCGCCACAACTGTTTCCGGTTGAAAATTGCTGACAATTTGTTAAATTTATTGTTAACCTATAAAATTATTATATTAAATAACTGTCATGATATGTGAATTAACGTAAAAAGAAGTTCATTAGTTGAGGTTTTTCCAGAGTAAAACGATATTGAATTGCGAATCTTAACCTGAAAGCAGTTTTTCATCATCGAGTTCTTCGGCAATGTGTGAAAAAGGCATCAGATTGTGTGTTAGTCGTGTCACAGAATAGTGGAAGCAGAAGTCGCAGCTTGTGTCGGCACCTTTGATGTTGGTGGGAAAAAGTGTAACTCGCGCAGGCAGTTTAAAACACAGCAAAGCCTATCTGGAGTCGCTGGCGGAGAAATACTTCGTAGGAACGTGGTTCAAATCCCAGTGCGAAACACTTTTTTTTCCAATTTTTTAACGAAGAATTTAACAATCATTTGTTGTACTTTGTGTTACTTATATTCATACCTCTGATTATTCAATATTTTACATGATTTTTCGAAATAAAGCGACGACCGCGTGACAAAACTGGTGCGCGGGACTATTGCGCGAGTGCAATTTTTAGACACGAAATTGGCCAACTGCGACTTCTACATTTCTCTATTCTGGGGTCGTGTTATTGTAACCAAATTTTATCGTTAGAACTACGGTTGAATCAGCAACAGTGCAGTATTTTCTACATTTTTAGGCGAAAACACAACAGTAATGTGCACAGTTTTGTGATAGGAAAATAAATATGATTAAACGAACATAAAATTTTATTCATTACTCTGTGTTACTTATTTATCAACGAATTTTGATCATCTGCTGGACATGAATAACCTACACGTTGAGATGTTGGTTTTAGTGCCGTAATTGCCACTTGTGACTTGTATAATTGCTTTCAGAGTTTCTGAAGGGTAAGCTGGGTAAGAGGTAGGTACACGCGTAATTTCTTGGAACATGAAAAGCGTGAATGTCTTTAAAATCTTTTGAAACACATGGAGATTCCCGTAATACACACCAAAGCGAATTTGGTAACAGTATTAAAGAACCCGTCTGATTCGATGTTCTTTCTAATTCTCGATAAAAATAAACAAACACTTTTTCTTTTTCTTATTCCAACATTATTCAAAAGGAAAAATACTCCAAAGAAAGCACTACAGCATCCACTACACAACTTTTCTCCTGTTATAACCTTATATTTCTCTTGTTCACAAGTATTCTTCTGTTTGTCAAATACCCAGAGGTTTATTTGCTAATTTTCAATACAAATTCACAAACGAAGCTTCAAAATCTGCACGTACAGATCAAATTGCACTTACTTTTTCGTTGAAATGTGAAAAATGACAATTGGGGACACGAATCTCAATTTGATCGGAAATACCGAAATATCCCGAACGATCATCGGAAATCTGTCAAGCCAAAATTTCTAAAAATTGAAATTTTGTATTTAATTTCGATTTCTGCATTCTCATGCCATCTAATGGTGAAAAATTTTTTGTCGTTTCTATGGCTACGGGTTGTTAAACACATACCCCGGAGACCCCGGGAACAGGGGGGGTGCACTTTAATAGGAGTGCCCGTGACAACGAAATTAGTATATACTCCACTCCAGTACAGGCGCCACTCTCATTTTTTTACAGTTTTCTTTACCGACATTTACAAAAATTTAAATGAAAAACCCAAGAAGGCTGTTTATGACAGCGAAAATTCTGTCAAAAATGTGTTAACTTGGTGTCTTTTCACGTTTTTTGTATTTGTTTCTTGTATTTTCAAACATCTTTTCTTTATTAATATGACCACTATCAGTGTTTCCGTCGCATTACTTTAGTTTCGGGTATGTAAGCAGAATGTGATTGTGTTATTTTAAGACAACGGTTAGGTTACGTTACGCCTAGGGGTAATGTAAGACTTACAGTGTCTGAACTCCCCCCTAAATCTGTCAACTTAGGCACAGCACAAAGATGGGACCATTTCAGAAAACTGTTGGTAGATGCCGCCACCACAAATACAAAAAAAAAACGAAAATCTTTATTTGAAATATTTGTTTGGTAATTTTCTTACATTAAAGTGCCAAAGAATTGCGTACGTAGTGAAAATATTTTATTTGTACCGTTTTTTATAACTTTGTTTGATTGTGGGACCATTTCGGAAACCTGACGCATGAGGTCCTTGCGAGAAAAATTTGACATTCTCACAACTCAAATATGAAAAAAAATTATTGATAATGCCAATTGTATTACCAGTGCACTTGCCGTTTTGAGTTTTACAATTTTAAACTCTGATTTTATTTACGGAACGTGGGCAATTTTTTATAAGTGTCAACAAAATAGCGCCATCTACCAGAAACACTTTCAAATGGTCCCAAAATTTTCTCAAGTCCCAGTTGAATGTTGGCGAAGGGAAGGGGGGGGGAGTTGAAACACTGTCCTTTTACCATTATCCGCCTAGGTACTCCAACAATATGGAGAACTCGCATGTCAAACTTCCCCCACTCTTCTGGAGGACCAACAAAATCAGCTGTTCCATATAATTTGTATGGAGTTCTGGTTCCGCTTCGTTTATTTTTTCGTTTTTTTTGGTGGTTATAGACATCAAAAGACAAGTAAGTTAACCAAAACTTTGGAATAATTCGAAGTAAACTGCAACCCAAATTTTGTATACCAGATTTAATTTTTTTTTCCCTGATTTTCTCAATGTTTCTGTAATTTTTCAAAATTATTTCCCGTAAAAAAATAATTATTATTTACCGTAGATTCTTTTTGTAATTTATAATAATTTGGAAATGTTCATCTTATCAAAATCGAAAGACACGTCAAATGCAAAAATTTTAGTATCACTTGATAGCTCCTCAAAAAAAACAGTTAAATCATTGTTGTGCTTTCTTGCTATCTCCATAAACAAAGTCAGAATTAATTATTGGAATTTTTAAATCAATTTCACGTTTGTAATTCAATAAAGGTACAGTGTGATTTTTAAAAAACGGCAGGTACTGTAGAAGATTTCAAAAATTAAAAAAGGCAATTAAATGGCTTTTATCCACAATCACATTATAATTGGAGTGTTATCCACACTTATGAAGCATATAAAGAGACCTATTTATATGTATTTAACTTCGATTAATTCCATTTTGTTAATGTGGTGATTGTGGATAAAACGTTGTATTGCATTCGTGTTTTAGTCGCATTCTATCCACTCATTCTTGCGTGGATAAAATGCTTTCTAAAACATTTATACAATAAATAACTATTATTCTTCGACACTGTCAAAATTTACGGTTTTTCTCCTGTGGATAATGGTAAAAGGTACAGTGTTTCAACTCCCCCCCCTTCCCTCCGCCAAAATTCAACTGGGACTTGAGAAAATTTTGGGACCATTTCAAAGTGTTTCTGGTAGATGGCGCTATATTGTTGACACTTATAAAAAATTGCCGACGTTCCGTAAATAAAATCAGAGTTTAAAATTTTAAAACTCAAAACGCCAAGTGCACTGCTAATACAATTGGCATTATCAATAATTTTTTTTCATATTTGAGTTGTGTGAATGTCAAATTTTTCTCGCAGCGACCTCATGCGTCAGGTCTCCGAAATGGTCCCACAATCAAACAAAATTATAAAAAACGGTACAAATAAAATACTTTTACTACGTACGCAATTCTTTGGCATTTTAATGTAAGAAAATTACCAAACAAATATTTCAAATAAAGATTTTCGATTTTTTTTTGTATTTGTGGTGGCGGCATCCACCATCAGTTTTCTGAAATGGTCCCGTCTTTGTGCTGTGGCTAAGTTGACAGATTTAGGGGGGAGTTGAGACACTGTAAGTCTTACATTACCCCCGGGGACATCCGATGTCACGGAAGAGAGGAGCGTGACTCTTTCGCTAATACCGTAATTACGACCTGCGCATGCAACAACTCCATTGAGCGGGGGGCTTGCCTTAATTGGCCGGCCCGCGAGGATGACAACCTCTATAAAATAATCCCAAACCCAGTGACCGGTTTCTCAGTCTTTCAGCGTCGACGGGTAGTCGGTTGCGACGGGTGTGGGTGGGGGAGAACTCCACCTCCTAGCGGAAAAGACTTATTTTGGATACCTCGGGAAGGGCGTCAAACCCGGGGCTTACCCTTCTTCCAACCGCCCATACTCGTGGGACCGCGTATGGAAACCATAGAAAACAAAAACAAACCGACTGCGGGCTCACCATCTGGAGGGCCTACTCCCGTGGTGAGACCGCTGCCGTAGGCTCGCTATCAGGTGGGCCTAAATCAACTGAAAAGAAGAAGGCTCGCCGGGCTCGTCTTGCAGCTACTGGTGCTCCACAACAGGGGTCCAGTACTGGGGCCGGGACCGCAAGCGCTTCTTCGAAACCAGTGCCTGCTCGCAGGGCTCCTCAACAGTGGACCTGATAGTGGATGATCTAATTTACAAGCTAAATGAGCTTGGAGTTTACTGCCAAGGGCTATGCAGATGACATAGTTATTCTGGTGAAAGGTAAATTTCTGAACGTGGCGGGAGAGCTCACACGAGGGGCTCTCAGGCTCGTTGAGGAATGGTGCATCTTTCATGGCCTGTCGGTAAATCCGAGAAAAACAGGACATGTGATTTTCACTAGGAGAAAGTGTGACCACTATGTGGCACCTCTCCTATTTGGTGAACAACTAGGTGTGGATCGCAAAGTCAAATATCTGGGGGTAATCTTAGACTCCCGGTTGACTTGGAGACCACACATAGAACACAAAATGCAAACTGCAACAAACACCCTTTGGGCGTGTAGGCGTGCTGTCGGCAGAACATGGGGCATTACACCTCAAGTAATGCTTTGGCTTTACAACTATGTTTCAATGTTATTTAAATGGAATGCTATCGAAAATCCATATTGCCACCGAAATTCATGGGTTGTCGCCAGATGTGAAAACTTGGTGGTCCACTATCAAAGTTTTGTAATTTCTTCTATGTACAAGTATTATTGTCCTTTTTGTTATCATACGAATATATATATATATATATATATATATATACAACTATGTTGTGAAACCAATGATTACATATAGCTCTGTCTGGTGGACCGTGACGGGGTTGGCCTGGGCCAAAAAGACTTTGGCTCGGACCCAACGTCTGGCCTGTCTGACAATAACAGGGGCTTTTAGGACAACACCGACTGCGGCACTGGAGGCTCTTGTAGGAATCTAGCCGCTCCACATTGCGGTGGAGGGGGTAGCTGCGATGAGCTTCCTACGACTTCGTAGTGTAAATCCGTGAAAAACACAATCTGGAACGGGCCATCGTTCGGAACCTGGACCCCATTCTCAAGATGGGGGACGATAGTATGGCTCCCAAAATTGTGACCAATCACAAGTATCTTGTTGAAATTCCACCACGTGACAACTGGTGTGAGTCATCAGGCGGCCATAAGGAAGGAAACTGGCTTGTCTGTTATACGGACGGGTCGGTCCACTCTAATGGGGCAGGCTCTGGTGTATTCATAAGGGGGCTCAATGTTGATTCGTCAACACCTCTGGGCAAACATGTGGATACTTTTCAAGCGGAAATATTCGCTTTGATTGCCTGTGTGACGGAGTGCCTGCGGAGGTCCTTGTTAGGAGGACAAATCTGCATCTGCACTGACAGCCAGGCTTCCTTGAGGGCCTTGCACTCAAGCAGGCACACATCGATGCTTGTCTGGGACTGTCACACAAAACTTCAGATATTAGCCCGGTGCAACAAAGTTGTACTCCGCTGGGTACCTGGACACTGTGGTCTCAACGGCAATGAGAGAGCCAACACTTTGGCTCGACAGGGCTCAGAAATGGGTTTTGTTGGGCCTGAGCCGGCTCTCGGAATTGCCAAGGGACGACAGAAAATCATCATTCAACATTGGATGGAATCACGCCATCTAATTGAATGGCAGGATCTAGGAGGCATGCGTCAATCTAGGCTTTTTATAAAAGGCCCAGACAAGGAACGCAGTATAAATCTGATGCGTCTCTGCAGAAGAGATCTTCAGCTACTGGTGGGTTTATACACAGGTCATTGCCCACTCAAAAGACACCTGCATGTCATAGGACTTAGTGAAGATGACATTTGCAGAGGCTGTGAGGAAGATGAAGAATCTCCCTCCCACATTCTCTGTTACTGCCCTGCGTTTGCAGACATCAGAGAAGTATGCCTGGGCTCCAGATATGTGGACCCAAGTGTTGTTGAGAAGGTTACAGCAGATAAGGTACTGAGCTTCATCAGAGGCACAGGGCTTATCATGTAACTTATCTCGGGAGGTTGTGCACAATGGGCATTAACGGGCCCCTCCTGGGCAAGAAAAAAAAATGACTACGGTTTAGTTCGAATTATGAAAACTGAGGGTCTGAGCCGCCCCCTTAATTTAATTTTGCAAAACAGTTTATCAAAAAAAGAATTACATTAATAATAATTTGTTTTTTGTCAATCAAAGAACCACTCGCGGTAAACGCACACGTGAAATTAAACCTTATTCTCGCAAATAAACAATAGTTTAATTCATTTGTTGTTTTACATAAAATCAAGTTTAAAATAAGAAACGCGTATTAATAGTAATTTATTGTATAAGGGTCTTACAATGTGTTATCCGCGCAAAGGTTTAAACGCCAGAACGAACGCGGATAAAACACATGTAAGACCCGTATGCAATACAACGTTTTATCCACAGTCAGACAATATAGAGAAAATCCGGGACTAAATCAGTATTTGCAAATTATTTTTCAAAATTTTCATTTGAAGTTTTGAAGTGACGTTTGTCAAATTAATTTTTAAAATCGGAATACTGCATTAGTTCCGGCTTCGTTTACAGTAAATCTGTGCTCGACATCGAGTTTAAATAAGAGGCCATAGATTCATTTCTTGTTGCGAAAAACAAACACAAACCGCTAAGGTCTGAAACCAGAATAATTCTTTTTTTATTATCTTTAGATTTCAAAAAGTAGACTTCCAAAATCAAATTATCAAATTATTAATAAGAAACCGAATCGTATTTACCAATAACCGTTTATCAAATAGAATAGTAAATATTGACCAAAAAAATTATTTAGTTACTGCGAGGTCACACATAAAATACAAAACATCAACATCAACAGCTTGTATTTATGAATTCACAGAAGTCGTAGCCATTTGTTCCAAAAAACAGACATCAAAGAATCACCATTAAATATTAAAAAACTTCTCTCCATCATTAACTGAAGTCCACCAACTCACTCAATCTCGACTTGAAGTAATGAGTGTGCAAAAGGTGTCCCGCGACAATTTATGGCTTTCCGCCAAAATCTGCTTACACTTATTCCAGTATAAACCAATAAAAATAATTTTAAAAATCCTCTCTTTATCGATAATAATCCTGACGTCTATTCAAACGTTTCTCTATTTGAAACGTTTCGATAGCCCGTATTTCATGAAATATCTTCCGGTTTATGCCGGATCTCTTTTCGTAAGTATACCAAAGTATACCAAAAGCCGCGCTTTTGGTTTTTATTTCTTTTAGATTTTGGCATCAATTTTCTGTATTGAGAACGTATCGCCTGCGATATTGTCAGCTGTTGAGGAGTTTGAGTTTTGGGATGACGCTAATTTTAAAACAGAAATTCGAAATTGGATAAAATGGGAGGCACTTTATATTAACACTTTTATGGTTGTTGACGCGTTTGTGGCATACTTAAGCGGAATTTTTCACGTCATTCCGCTTGATGAAGACAATGAAATTTTTTACCCGTTGCCCATTTTCCAAGAGTTTTTTCCAGACTGGACAAACGTACTGGAGTGGCTTTACCGAGCCAGTTTTTTAATAGTTCCGCTCGTAATGATAGCGCCTTTATTGATGATCATTTATTTTACCAGCAGATTACGTTTCCAACTGTTTTTGCTCTTGGATATTTTAGAAAATATAAGTGAAGGTTACGACATTTCAAAAGCAAATGATTTAATCGACAATTCCACGTATCAAAAAGAAATCAAAGAACGACTTAAAACTTGCATCAAACGCCACCATGAATTTCTTTCGTATGTAATTATACTCTTTTTGTTTTTTTATTGTTTTATTATAACAGAACTGGAAGTCAACTTATGAAAAATGGTCAGCTGTTCATTTTGATTATGTCCGCGGCTGGAGTAATACTAGGAGTCAGCATCATATTTTTTCTGTTCTCAGTAAGTAGGTAAAAGTTAACTCAATTAATTGTCACAAAGTTTGAAGGATCATTTGAGAAAAGATACCCACGTTTAGTTACTTTAGTCATTTCAACAGGACTAACCTTCACTCATGTTATCATCGCAGGACAATTAGTGGAAAATACTGTAACAAACTTTTTGGTAAAACTGTCTATTTCAAAACGAAATTTTAGGCGATGAAGCTTTACGAAATTTTGCAATTTATTGATTGGCATGGCTGGAATCAAGAAAACCAAAAAATATTACTTATTTTCATGCATAACACTCAACAAGAACTTCAGATAAAATTTTTAGATGAAGTCGCGGTCAATTACCAGCTGGGTATTTCGGTGAGGAAATATTTGGAACAAGAATTATTATTTTTATTAAAACATTTTGTTAGATAGGGAAAGCGGTTTATTCATTGATTTCAGTGTTGAGTTCCTTCAAGAATTTAGAAGAGACATAAAACTAAAAATATGTAGGCCTGTGTTCAGAATTAGTAAATAAAACATTTTCAAAAACTATCATAGTTTTAATGTAAAACCTAATTGTTAATGCGATTAATAATAATCGATACTGTTTCAAGCACGAACCAGCGATAACGAGTGAGTGCCTTCAATAGCTGAGACTATTAATCGCCCATCAACAAATGAGTTGATTACAACATTGTTTTCATTTTCATCTATTTCATCGCATTATGTTTAACTTCAGTCTCAAATTTGACAACTGTCATAAAGTTTGTTGTAAATTAAGTGCTAGAAAAACGATAAAAATCTAGTCGTAAATGATATGTGGGTCGCCAGGAGCCATGGTAATTGTACCTCAACAAAATAATGTCTTATTTGTAATAATAACAAAACATTAATAAAAACGTTTTACAACAAAAATTAAGAAAAGAATTCATTGCAGTTCAATAATTAATTAAGAACAATAGTCATCAAAATATTTTTTTTTCAACCATCATTTATTTATGCCGCCATTAAACAATGCATTAACCCCACCTTTCGAACTAGTCTTAAACACATTTATTTGCTCGTCCACTTTTGAATAATAAACTCATGATTTGTTTTGAAGAAAAACCGCTGGCCAACTTCTTGGAAAGCGACGTTTTGTGGTTGGGGAGAATAATGAGCCTAGAAATGGTTCAATATAAACCGATGAGATTTATTATGAACATTATCGCAGTCAGTATAATAGCACTGAGTTTGATCCAGACGTATCTCTTTTTGCAAAAGTTTGAGGGGCTTTATTTTATCAAATATGCATCTGTTTATACAGGATCGTTTTTTGTAAGTTGATTCAACTCAGAAAAATTACAATGATTTCCAGATTTTGTTTTCGATCAGTGCTACCTCTTTCTTAACGAAAATTTCAATAGAAGCTATAAATAATTTAGGATTCTACCCTATTGAAAGTGCTGGTCCTCAGATTAAAAACCAAATTCAGAGGGAAGCGTTTTACATTAACACGTTTTTTGTTGTAAACACGATTATGTCTTTAATTAGTGGAGTAGCTCATATGATCCCACTAGATGACGATAAAGAGTTGTTTTATCCGTTGGTAATTTTTGAAGAATTTGCTCCGAAATGGAAAAGTTGGTTGGAATGGGGTTACAGATTAAGTTTTCTTGTTGTTCCAGCCGTTATGCTTAATCCCAGCTATGTTGGAATATACGTCATTAGTAATTTTCGATTTCAGATTACTTTGTTCAACCATTTACTAAAAAATATCAATTTTCCCTTGAACGATAATGAGCAGTCAATTGAACTAGTAGACGATCAAGAATACCAAAAAGAAATCAATGAGAGACTCAAATTTTGTATCAAGCGACAAACCCATCTCTACAAGTAAGAACTGCCCAAATTATTCAATCGTAAAATAATTATTATTTAGGGTAGCACATTTTGTTACTGGTAAAATTAAACACCTTTTATTTCTCGTTTCTATACTGACTGTGATTCTGCTAGTCGCGGTTATAGTTTTCCTATTTTCGGTAATTACAAAAATCGATGAAATAACCCCAAATTTTTTTCCCTAAGTTTCAAGGATCTTTCGAGAACAGATACTTTCGTATTATTACTTTGGTACTTACTGCCGGAAACACTTTTGTTCATGTTATAATCACGGGGAATAAAATTGAAGAAGAAGTGAGTAACATGAACTGAAATTAATTTCTCGATTTTGACATTGATTTACAGACCGAAAAAATTTTTGAAATTTTAAAGAGCATGAATTGGAGCAGCTGGAATTTGCAAAACAGAAAAATGTATCTCATGTTTCTGCATAACAATGAAGAACATTTTAAAGTGCCTATTTCTGAAGATGCATCGGTTAATTATGAATTGGGCATTTCGGTATTTATTGATTCAGCTAGATAGAAATTTCCAATTATACATAATTTTAGATGGCGAAGACTATCTGTTCAATGATTTCTGTAATGAGCCAGCTTAAGAATATTGACTATACCAAGAATTAGTCATTAGTTGTGTTTAAATTATAATTGTAATTTGATATTGTAGTTGTTTCAAGGTTCTCAAATCACCAATAATAATAATTACTATCATTGTACTGTATTATAATAATAACTATTCGTAAATCTGAAACACGTTAGGTACTTTATGAAATTTTAGGGTAACTCCTAAATCAAAACAAATTGTTCAGTCAAGTCAGGTCTAAAATGTGTTATTTTTTGTAAATGTAGGAACATTTTTAAATGAAAGACTTCTATATCTACTAAATTAAAAATATGTTGCAAAAATGTAGAAAATTGCAAAATTAAGCTGAAATATAGGAATTTCTATTTATTTATAGTATAAATATAAAATGTATTACACTCGCAAAATAAATAATTATTAATTTAAATTGAGTTGAAGATCCATCATCAATGTGCAAGAAATATTATGTAAGGAATAAAGAAAATGTCTACTTGCACGTCCAAATCGTATATTAAAATTCATGAAACATGTTTCGAGGACAAACAATCCTCATCATCAGTCAATTATAATTGTACAATTTTTGAAAACTCTGGGAATAGTATGTTACATTATTCACAGAGTTGGCGTTGAAATGAGGATTTACATCTAGATTTTACATTGAAGAAATTAATTAAACAATTGAAATTAATAAGACCAGTGAAGTCGGACTTGTTAAGGCGTAATGGAGAAAAATAAAAAAAAATAAAAAAATAAAAACAAAATAATTTTTCTCCATTACGCCTTAACAAGTACGGCTTCACTGGTCTTGTTAATTTCAACTGTTTAATTAATCTCTTCAATGTAAAACCTATATGTAAATCCTCATTTCAACGCCAACTCTGTGAATAATGTAACATACTATTCCCAGAGTTTTCAAAAATTATACAATTACAATTTACAATTATAATTGACTGATGATGAGGATTGTTTGTCCTCGAAACATGTTTCTTACGATTTGGACGTGCAAGTAGACATTTTCTTTATTCCTTACAATTATTAATTTGTTGTTAGGATGTGATTTTTTTAAATATTGTTTTGAGCTCAGTGTGTCAGAATCTCTAGTATATTTTTAATATTCTCAAAAATATCCTCACAAAAGTCACAAAAAAGTTTCTTAGAGAAACAACCCTTTATGAAAAAGTAGTCATCAAAACGAATAGCCAAACTCGCTGTTATAAAATTTATTAATTACAACAATTATTTATCAATCAAGGATATCCGTATTGTACAAAAGTATAAGTCCTGTTTAGGAAAGAAAGTAATTATTCTTGACCTGTGTTGTTAAATTTGAAAGCTACTAACGCAATGTTCAGATATGAAGAAAAACTTGATAGAAACATATTCAAAAATGACGTTTTGTGGCTTTCTCGTAAACTCTGCTTAGACTATTACAATTCCAAAATCGTCAAAATTATCCTTTTTGCTTTATCAATCGGAGTTGCAATTCTGACAATAATTCAGACTTGTCTGTTTTTGCACCGATTTGATGGCCGCTATTTTATTAAATATGCACCAGTTTACGCTGGAAGCTTTCTCGTAAGTGCTGAAATATTACAATAACAAATGATTTGTAATTTTAAGATTTTCCTGTCTGTTGAGCACATTCCACTATCTTTGACGTTTGTTAATTCTTTTAAAAATATAACATTTTGGAGAATAGACAGTTGTGGTCCTGAAATCGAAAGAAAAATTAAAAAACATGCAATGTGGACCAATACTTGCTTAATTAGTTGTACTGTAGTTGGTTTAGTTAGTGCGATATTTCATGCAATGCCATTGGAAGACGATGACGAGTTGTTTTATCCTTTGGTTATTTTTGAAGAGTTTATGCCACAGTGGAAAAATTTGTTGTCATGGATATACAGAATTAGTTTTTTAATTGTTCCATTTTCAATGCCAATACCTATATACATTGGGATTTATGTTGCCACAAAATGTTATTTTCAAATTTTACTGTTTTTGCCATTTTTGGAAAATTTAAATACTGGTTTTGACACCACTTCAAATCATTTGCTGATTTACAACCACAAGTATCAAAATACTGTGAAAAAAAGACTCGTGTTTTGTATTAAACGACATGCTTACTTCGCCAGGCGAGTATTATCCATACTATTCGTAATTATTTACTTAAAATGCAATTTTTTAAGAGCTATGAATGAACACATCAAGAAAATCTACGTTACAATTGCCACCTTCTCTATAATGGGAATCATATTAAGTGTCAGTGTTATTGCTTTTCTTTTCTCGGTAAGTCGTATGAAGAAAAAATCAAAATTAATTTCTCACAAGTTTCAAGGAAATTTCAAAAACAGATACATTCGTATAACTACTCTCGTTTTTACATTTGCGACTGTGGCCACTCATATTTTATACGTTGGTCAACTGATTGAAGATGCAGTAAGTAATTTCGTTCTTTTAATGTGTTTTAAAAGTCTGTTTGTTGGAAGGCTTTTAAGATCTACAATACTTTGAAAACGGTAGACTGGAACAACTGGAATCTTGAAAACAGAAAACTTTATATCATATATTTGCAAAATGCTCAAATAATTTTCAAAATAAAATTTACACAAGACGTCTCCGTCAACTATAGACTCGGTTTTTCGGTGATTTTCCCACTTATGTATCTGATTAAATGATTCTAGTTCTGTTTCAGATGGCGAAAGCTATTTATTCGATGATTTCAGTCATGAGCAAACTTCGTAATGTTGACTACTCAAAAATCTAACGAAACACTAATTCAGAACGAGTTAAAATTTTTTTAGTATTACTGCAACAACGTTAAAGTAAAGTTGTATTAATTAAGGCATCGTCATAATAAGATGAATTAGAATAATCCACCTGTCATAATATTAACATTAAACTTTTACACTTAATGAGAAACAAATACACTTTTTAAGCACCTCTTGTAACAATGATTGGAAATAAAGGTTTTTGAAACGATAGTATTATTATTTTATCAGACCTACAAATGCGCAGACCCATTTTGCGTCAAACAGACATGTCGAAACAAAATCTTTGTGTGTTACCTGCATTACTGGAGTATAAATCTGCTCCAACATTATTTTATTAAACTTAATTCGTTTCACGAATTCTATCCAGATATAACTATTTTGCAAAAATAGAATTTTGGTAAAGAAAACTCCTTCAATCATTAAAGTCTAAAAAATATTGTGTGGATAAAACATTCTCATCTCGATTATGATATTTCCCAACAATTGCAGCTATGCTGAATTTTGAAGAAAAACTAGATAAAAATATATTTAAAAACGACATTTTGTGGCTTTCGCGTAAACTCTGCTACGACTACTACAACACCAAAATCGTCAAAATTATCCTTTTTGTGTCAGCAATTGGTGTTGCAATTTTGACAATAATTCAGACTTGTCTGTTTTTGTACCGATTTGATGGTCGCTATTTTATTAAATATGCACCACTATACGCTGGGAGCTTTTTCGTAAGTGTAATAATATTAAGACATTAAAGATTAATTCATAATTTTAAGATTTTCCTCTCTATCGAGCACATTCCACACTCTCTGATGTTTGTTAATTCTTTTAAAAATATAATACTTTGGAGGGTAGACATTTGTGGTCCTAAAATGGAAAGAAAAATAAAAAAACATGCAATGTGGACAAATATTTGCTTGATTAGTTGTACTGTGGTTGGTTTAGTAAGTGCAATATTTCATGTGATGCCGTTGGAAGACGATGACGAGTTGTATTATCCTTTGGTTATTTTTGAAGAGTTTGTGCCACAGTGGAAAAATTTGTTGGCGTGGATATACAGAATTAGTTTTTTGATTGTTCCATTTTCAATGCCGATACCTATATACATTGGGATTTATGTTGCCACAAAATCTTACTTTCAAATTTTACTGTTTTTGCCATTTTTGGAAAACCTAAATACAGGTTTTGACACCACTTCAAATAATTTGCTGATTTACAACCACAAGTATCAAAATACTATTAAAAAACGACTCGTGTTTTGTATTAAACGACATGCTTACTTCGCCAGGCAAGTATTATCCAGATACTAATTGTAGTTATTTACTTTTCTATGCAATTTATTAAGAGCTATGAATGAAATCATCAAAAAAATCTACATCATGATTGCCACCTTCTCCATAATGGGAGTCATATTAAGTGTCAGTGTTATAGCTTTTCTCTTCTCGGTAAGTCAGATGCAAAAAAATCGAAATTAATTCCTCACAAGTTTCAAGGAAATTTCAAAAACAGATACATTCGCATAACTACCCTAGTTTTTACGATCACATTTGTGTCCACTCATATTTTACACATTGGTCAATTGACTGAAGATGCAGTAAGTAATTCTGCTTTTTCAAATGTATTATTTTAAAGGTATTTTCTAAGTGTTTTAAGGTCTACAAAACGTTGAAGACGGTAGACTGGAACAACTGGAATCTTGAAAACAGAAAACTGTATCTTGTATTTTTGCAAAATGCCCAAAGAATATTTAAAATAAAATTTACGCAAGATGTCTCCATGAACTATAGACTCGGTTTTTCGGTGATTTTACTCTAATGTCTTAACTAAATGATTTCAGAACTGTTTTAGATGGCGAAAGCTATTTATTCCATGATTTCAGTCATGAGCAAACTTCGTAATGTTGACTACTCAAAAATCTAGCAAACGAGTATTATTGCGTTAAAATCGTTATATTCATTATTAAGACATCGTAATAACAATTAGATAAATTAGTAATAATCCACTTGTCATAATATTAACATTAAACTTTTACACTTAATGAGAAACAAATAATACACTTTTTAAGCACCTCTTGTAACAATAGTTCAGAATAAATGTTCTTGAAATGATAGTTTTATTATTTTAGCTGACCTATAAATCCGCAAAGACCCATTTTACGTCAGACATGTCGAATTAAAATCTCTCGACAATTTGTGTGTTATCCGCATTTATTAAACTTATTCCGTTCCGAAATTCCAATCTTAGAAAAAACAGAATTTTAGTAGCGTAGGTAAGTTTATGACAGTAATGTTAAATTTTGAAGAAAAACCAGACAAAAACATATTCAAAAATTTTTGGAAAAATTCAAAATTTATGACTATAAAAAAATTCAGCAGTAATTCGTTTACCGTTTCTCTCTATCGAAAAGTAATTAAAACAAATTACCAAAGCCACTGTTGTAATATTTATTAATCACAATAATCATTTATAAATGAAGAATTGCGTTATACAAAAATATCACAACTTCTTCAATCCTTAGGCTTAGGAGAAGCTCGGAAGACTACAAAATAATTCTTGAATTCTTAAAGAAACCACAGCAATGTTTAATTATAAAGAAAAATCAGACAGAAACATATTCAAAAATGATGTTTTGTGGCTTTCGCGTAAACTCTGCTTCGATTACTACAACACCAAAATCGTCAAAATTATTCTACGTCTGTTATCAATCGGAGTTGCAGTTTTGACAATAATTCAAACTTGTCTGTTTTTGTACCGATTTGATGGTCGCTACTTTATAAAATATGCACCAATTTACGCTGGAAACTTTTTCGTAAGTGTTATAAAATATTTAGACATATTGACTGCTTGGTAATTTTAAGATTTTTCTGTCTGTGGAGCACATTCCATTCTCTCTGAAGTTAGCTAATTCTGTTAAAAATGTAACATTTTGGAGAATAGATTGTTGTGGTCCTAAAATCGAAAGAAAAATTAAAAAATATGCAATGTGGACCAATATAAGCTTGATTAGTTGTACTGTGGTTGGTTTTGTAAGTGCAATATTTCATGCAATTCCATTGGCAGACGATGACGAGTTGTTTTATCCAATGGCTATGTTTCAAGAGTTTGTGCCACAATGGAAAAACTTCTTTTCGTGGATATACAGACTCAGTTTTTTAATTGTTCCATTTTCAATGCCAATACCGATATACACTGCGATTTATGTGTGCACAAAATGTTATTTTCAAATTTTACTGTTTTTGCCATTTTTGGAAAATTTAAATACAGGTTTTGACACCACTTCAAATAATAATTTGCTGATTTACAACCACAAGTATCAAAATACTATTAAAAAACGACTCGTGTTTTGTATTAAGCGACATTCATACTTTTACAAGTAAGTATTTATTCGAATACTTAATTATTTTTTTACTAATGCATTTGCTAAGAGCCATGAATAAAATCAATAAAAAAATGTATGTCACAATTGCTACTTTCTCTCTAGTGGCAATCATAATAGGGGCCAGCGTTTTTGAGTTTCTCTTCTCAGTAAGTTAAATTAAAAAAATCATTCGAAATTAATTTCTCACAAGTTTCAAGGAACTTTCGAAAGCAGATACATTCGTATAACAACTTTAGTTTTTACCATCGCAACTATTTCCATTCATATTTTCTATGTTGGTCAATTGATCGAAGATGCAGTAAGTAATTTCTTTTTTTTTAACATGTGTTACGATGTTTTGTTAAAGTGTTTTCAAGTTTACAAAACCTTAGGAATGGTGGATTGGTATTGCTGGAATGTTGAAAATAGAAAACTGTATCTTGTATTTTCACAAAATGCCCAAAAAATTTTTAAAATAAAATTTTCGCAAAATGTCTCCATCAATTATCAACTCGGTCTTTCAGTAAGTTTTCCCTTTTGTGCTCGACTAAATTATGACCATTTTGTTTTAGATCACAAAAGCTATTTATTCCATGATTTCAGTTATGAGCAAATTGCGAAATATTGACTATTCCAAAATTTAGCAACATCTAGTGCTTGGTCAAAGATACTTGCAACAGAGTTATTGTAGTATTAATGAAGACTTCATAATAAAAAAATAAATAGTGTCACAGTTAATGAGAAATAAATACATATTTTTAAGCACATTTTGATATTGATTTGTAATCAAAGTTCTCCAAATGCTATAAGTTATTTTTATAAGACCTATGCTATTACTTCATAAAATACCTCTACTTTTAGCAGATTAGAGAGAGATTCACTCTCTCTCTCTCTCTCTCTCTCTCTCTCCCCCCCCCCCCCTCTCTCTCTCCAACAATATTAACATTAATTTTTTAGCACGACACGTAGTAAAACTCTAGTTATTCTCTTCCACTAGTTCGAATGAGAATGCAGCCAAACCTACAGAAAAACGATATTCTGTGGCTTTTACGAAAGCTATGTTTCGACCTGTTCCAGTTAAAAATAACCAAAATTTTTCTAACAATAATTTCATTCAGCATAATCTTACTGACTCTAATCCAAACATTCCTGTTTTTAAAAAAATTCAACGGTTATTACTTTATTAAGTATTCAGCAGTTTATACCGGTTCTTTATTTGTAAGTAATTATAGTTAATTTCTATTGTGAATAGGATAACTTTTGCAGATTTTGGTTTCGTCAGTTTCAATTTTGCCACTTTCAAAACTTATAATAAAAACAGTTTGGGTAAAGTTTGATTTATGGGAAATAAACAGCGCCACTCCTGAAATTGAACACAAAATCAGAAAGGAAATTTTCTATATTAATTGTCTTGTGTTTTGTAACACGATTGTGGCAATAATCAGTGGAATATGTCACGCTATTCCGTTGCAAGATGACGAGGAACTTTTCTATCCCTTGGCAATTTTTGAAACATACACGCCAGAATGGAAAGATTGGTTTTCTTGGATATATAGAGCCAGTTTTTTCCCAATACCGATTATAATGTTGATACCTTCTTATGTTGCTGTCTACTTTTGTTCTCATATGCGGTTCCAATTTTATTTCTTGTTGCATTTTTTGGAAAACATTAATCCAGATAATGAAAATATAAATGATAAAGAATATCAGGCACAAATTAAGGAAAGGTTGCTCTTTTGTATCAAACGACACATCCATCTCTTCTTGCAAGTGGTTTTTTATTTGTTGAAATTATGACTTGATTTAGCCATTTCAGAGTATCAAAGCCTGTACTAGAAGATTTAAAAAAGTTTGTTTTTGCACAGGCCCTATGTGGAACAATATTAGGTATAAGCATAATAATTTTTCATTTTTCGGTAAGTGAATAATTAAGAAAATCTGTTCATCAAAAAAAATAGTTTCAAGGGACTTATGAAGGAAGGTATCCACGAATTGTTACTATAGTTATCTCATCAAGTGTCACCTTCATTCTCTCCATAATCTCAGGCCAATTGATTGAAAATACTGTAAAAATTTGAATACCTTTTATTTTTAGAAATTCTATTTTTAATTTTAGACTTTGGAAATTTTTGAGGTTTTGAGGAATACTAACTGGGTTTCTTGGAATAAGCAAAATAAAAAATTGTTTATCATATTTTTGGCAAATACACAACAGATTTACAAAGTTAAAATCACTGAAAATGTTGCGGTTAATTTCAAATTAGGTGTAACGGTAAGTCTTGGTTTGACGTAAAAAATTCCTAAAAAGAATTAATTTCAGATGACCCAAGCTATGTATTCGACGATCTCCGTCATGGAACAACTCAAAAATCTTAACTACTCAGACACTGATTGAAAAGTATTTTCCAACGCCTCACAACAATACATCACAAGAACCACTTTTTGTGTTTATTAAAACTTTGTTAAATCCCAGAAATGTTCTGTAATGAGCACATTGTTTGAAACCTCACATACTACATTAATAAAAATTTAAAATCTCATTATTAAAATGTGTTTTTTAATGCAGCTCAGCAAAGAGCACGACTTAATACCTTCCATTAAGCTCCTTTATGAGCTTCATTTTTGATAAACTGTTCACTTCATTTCTTCATCAAACGTAGTCATGATCTCTTTTGAAGAAAAAATAGACGATGAAAGTGACAAAGACGATGTTTTGTGGATTATGCGTAAAATTTCAATGGATTACTTCCACTACAAAGTGGTCAAAATTTCACTATCATTACTCTCGCTTGGTGTCACCATTTTGACTTTGATCCAAACCTTTCTTTTCTTAGAACGATTCGATGGACGCTATTTCGTTAAATACGCCCCTACATATATTGCAACTGTTCTCGTAAGTAGAAACATTTAGAAATATAGTCAAACTTTGCTGTATTTAGATAATGGTCGCAATGCAATATATTCCCTTTGCAATTCGATTATCTGGACATATTAAAGAAATAACTTTCTGGAAAATAAACAGTGCTGGGATGAAGATTGAACGCAAAATTAAAAAACATGCCATGTATACAAAAATTGGTTTTCTTGGTTCTATTGTAATGAGTGTAATTAGTGCATTATTTCACGCAATTCCACTGGATGACGATAATGAGTTGTTTTATCCTTTAATTCTGTTCGAAGAGTTTGTTCCACGTTGGGCAAATTTTTTCTCCTGGATTTACAGACTAAGTTTTTTGACTGTTCCTTTCACTTTACCTATTCCTATATACATTACCACGTATCATTTAATCAAATCGTATTACCAAATCTTGTTATACTTTGAGTTTCTTAAAAATATTAACACAGGCTTTGACACCACTTCCTTAAACGATGTAGAAAGTGCCGAATATCAACAAGTAACCAAAGAAAGGCTTGTATTTTGTATTAAACGACATTCTTATTTTTACACGTAAGTGATCGGCCTTTAGCCTTCCAGTTAATAATATTTCGACAAATTAGACAAATGAGAGAAATCAATCGTAAAATGTCCAGACTCATTGCTGTTTTTGCTTTAATTAGTATTTTATTGGGGGGTAGTGTTTTAGCGTTCCTCTTTTCAGTAAGTGCAATTTTAGTGTTTCTTTATAATGTTTTGATAAGTTTCAAGGGACTTTTGAGAGTAGATATCCTCGAATTATTACTTTAACCCTCGCAGCTGGATTTATTTTCGCTCATATAATATACGCTGGACAATTAGTTGAAAACGCAGTAAGAAAAATTCTTTCTTTATTAAATAGGTATAACCTTAACATTTTTGAGGCTACACAAGTTTATGAACATTTAAAAATGTTAGATTGGTATTACTGGAATGATCAAAACAGGAAACTATATCTTATCTTTTTGCAAAACACACAGGAACCTTATAAAACACAGTTCTCTCAAAATGTGTCTGTTAACTATAAGCTCGGTGTTTCGGTAACTTTTTTTTAGTCAAGAACCTAACTACAAATACCTCTTTCAGATTGCAAAAACTGTGTATTCACTGATCTCCGTTCTGAGTAATCTGCAAGACATCAACTGATTCAGCAAATGATTTATTATTATTATTATGGGCACTTTTTACACACAAAATGTTTTATGCAAATTTTATGCACTTTCTTGGAAATATTCCTAGAAATATCTCACGATAATAAAAACGTCATTATTACATTGTCTTTTAATCCGATCTAAGACCTTGACTTGATTATAAAACAGCTCCATATTTTACGAAGAAAAAATAGATCAAAATGTTTATAAAAACGACGTTTTGTGGGTTATCAGTTTCAAAAATGTTACTTATAACGGCTGTAAAACACTGCGGAAAATGGCTAAAATTCGACTCTTTTTAGCCCCCTTAATCATAGTCTTGACCATATTTCTTTAGGCCACCCATTCGCGATATATTCCTTTGGATATTATATTTGATAAATAGTAAGTTTCATCCGGTCTGCAGATCGGTCCAGGATGACCTTAGTTCTGATCTTAGACTATTGGTTTGGCGGGTGCCAAAATCGTATCACGTAGTGTAATTTATCAGATTTGAATCACCCACAACTGATTACACTAGTTTACAAAAAAATTTTTTCTTTACCAAGAGATAATTATTTATACTGATTTTGTTTTCTTCTTACTCACTGATAACTAAAATATATATCACATTTGTCTATCACGTCTAGTTTTTTTAATATGTTCACTAAAAGTGTTAAAAATTTGATTTCTATGTCTAGTTTGGCATTCGTTGTTTCTGTGATAAACTAATTGTAAAACATTGTATTTGTTTTAATATATATCTTCAAGTGAATGTAGATTCAGCCCAAACAACTTTTGTTTTGTTTATGGTAAAATTATCCTTAGAAAACCTGGCAAACTTAAGCGATGAAATCACCAATATTTAAAGTCTTATGAAAAGAGGTATACTACAAAGGTTTTTGGGATATAAATATGTTAACCGATTACTGCTGGTTAGAATAAAAGAAACTGACATTAATCAGTGCAGAAAATGAAACAATCTGTGTCATTTTTTAATTTTTCAAAAGTTTTAAACCAATCTTTTCTATATTGTCTTTGGTATTCGTTATTGACGTGATTAACAAATTGTTAAATATTTTATTCGCTTTAAAATATCATCAGGTGAATGTAATTTAAGCCCAAACAACTTTTTCTATGTTTTTGTTATGAAAATTATCCTAACAAAATCTGGGAAATTTAAGCGATGAACATGGTGAATGTTTCCATCAAGATTTAAAGTCTTATGAAGAGAGTTTTTAAGGTTTTTGGGATAAAAATAAATATTTGTTTACTACTAGTCTACATTAAGATAAACTGACCCTGATATTACAAAAGAAGAAGCGATTTGTAACATTTTTGATGTTGCAAAAATTGTCAAATACTGATACTTTTAATGAATATTTAAAAAATTTGACGTCCTAATTTTTTTGTGACTTCAGTATCAGACTTAGGGTTAATTATTCTACCGATACACATTGGTTTCATCTATTGATAAAAACCGTTGTAAACTAGTGTTATTATTACCGAATTTCTTCCGTTTTTCTTGTTTTTAATTCACAGTAAATTTTCCTAACTAAAAGTGGAAATTGTAGCTCAAAATTTTTGTCATGCCCCCGCTTTAATTTTGTGCGGTAATGGTTGTGACAGAATCTTAGCGCTGACAAGCGGTAATGACCGTTCTGTGCCATTTCATTCCACTTAACAAGCTTTAAATTGGCATATTAAACATTCTCGGGATGTGCAAATATGGAAATGGAAGTTGGTAAATCTGCATGAAATTCTGGCTCTAATATTGTCGAGGTAATTTCATGCAGAATTACAAATAGCGCGCTAGTTGAAAAAATTGCGTTTAAGGCCACCAAGTTTAGTGTTCATCATATTGCAAAAAGTTTTGTAGCGGTTTTCTTGTCGGAAAAGCTTTGTATACCGCGCAATCAATCGGATGCATCGCTGTGTCCAAGCACAAAGCTGTACGCGCTCGTATCCTTCAAGAATTTAATTACGTCCGTGATTCGACTCGGTGTAAAAATAAAAGTGCAAATTTCAGACGGATAAGCATGTTGCGTTTGTGAAAAAAGCGATGCAAAAAGTTGGAATCGGTTTGAGCGGCCGCCGATCGAAAAAATCGAGTGCAATGTTTGCGAATGCTTTGGTTCGCCCGCAAAAAGAGTTAATTCCTGTGTGTACGACTTGGATGATTAGATTATTGGAAAGCGGCGGACTAATAGAAAATGCACACTTGGGAGTGCTATCGATCACGACGAACACGTCCCTGGGGGCGGCGAGGACGCGGCTGCCGTTACACTTTGTTCTTATGGACGAAGAAAAAAACAGAAAGAATTATACTTTTATCACAAAATATTGGTAGAGGCGCCAGAAAAATCATCAAGTTTTTTACACAATTTTCATCGACTCGTAAAAAAATTTAATTTCCAAATTGTGACATGTATTGAAACTGACGCTTCGTATATGCTTGTAAGAAAAAAGTAAATTTTACAGGACCTTTGTAACCCCTACGTAAATGTAATTATTTCTATAAAAAAAACCTTTAGTCCATCAAAAAACACATTTCTAATTCAATTAAATCGTAAAAAATCATCAATACGAATGAAACAACAAAGAATTTTTTTCAAACACAGTAATAAATTTTTTACAAAGCCTGTGTTATGCGTCTTTCTAATTAAAAGCGAAATGTGAACAGCCGTATCTAAAAATACAAAAGCTGAATACATCTAGACAAAATTCTTTTCATATTTAATGCAAAGTTCACCTGCGTTGTGATTTGAGAAAACAAATAACATACAGATTTGTTTTTTAACTTCATTTCAACATTTTTAATACATCTTTAACATACAGTCTTATTATAAAATTCAGTAACACCTTACATATTGTATTTTATTTAACTTCCGAGGCATATTTTAAAAGGGTTCCTGTTATTCAAACGAGCTGCAATTTTGCATACACACGTAATCTCCATGACAATCCACTAATATTTAGTTTAAATAATAATTTAAAAACAATTGACAATTATAATTTATGGTTTTCGGCATAAAACTAAAGTTAGTAGTAAAAGCAAGTACTTAATACTTTGCTTTATGTACTTTAGTATATAGAGAACAACAATAATTGCCTGTAGCGTTTGCTTCATCCTGTCGTATTTAGTACAGTTTTTGCTAAGCTGCTCAAGGAATAACTTTGATTTTTGTGACTTTGTCAAAAAACTTTTTAATTTTTTTATCTATTATTATGATATAAAACAGGCAAATACTCGTAGAAAATTATTATTAAAATAAAGCAGAATTCTTCTAGCTTTGGTGCAGGCAACGTTGAATGCATGCGGATGAGTTCTTAAGAAATCAAATTAAGATCAGAAAATGCAACAAAAATGAAAATATATTTAAGAGGTCTCGGTGAACCTAAGTTTCAAGAATGTGCTGGTGTGGATGTGGGACTACAACAAGGCACTATTTCAAAAATTCTTTAAAAAAATCTGCAAAAAATGCATTAAAGAAAAAATTTGTGATTTTGTTCTAAACCCGGGTGTAAAATTGAATGTGCAAAAGGAGGATAGCGCATACCCAGAGCATTAAGGGCTACAGATTGCACACTATGCATATTAAAATAAAAAATAATTAAAGTCTTCTAACAAAAGCACCACTCCTCTGCATTTGCTTTTCAACAATATTTTTACCCATAAAATGCTCCTAAATTGAAATACGAAGATGCGAAACCAATGCCATTTAATAGAACTGAAAAAATCTTACAGACTACTAAAGATTGTAAGAGTAAAATCAACCCCCTTTCTCCTTTAAATGTAGCATACTTACACGCGTAATTTCCATGCCAAAGACTAAAATAAAAAATATAAAATAGTATATTACATAACGAGTGTGGAAAGTGAGTGATATCGTGCGAGTGAGAATCTTGACGCACGAGGCGCCAGCCGAGTGCGGAAAGCTCACGAGCAACGATAGACACTTTCCAGCGAGTTTTGTACACTATTTTTCCTACGACACTGAAGAAAAGCCATTTATTGAAAAAAGATTTCTATGAACCCCATTTAAAATTTTGTCTGCAATTTGCGTTGTATTGGTAACTGATTCATCAGTATATTCTTCGCGGCAGCAGTAGATTTCCATCCACCGTGGCGCTTAAGAGTTGTGATTTCGGCGGACCCCGAAAACAGTGTTCTGTGTACGGTAGAGAGCAAAAAATTTCGGACACCTTTGACGTTTCGCTGACATAATCGTGTGTAATTCCCTATCCTTTTTGACAATGAAATGACAAAAGTGTCCGAAGTTTTTTGCTCGCCATTGTATTAAGGTTCTGGATTTTTATGGTTTAAATAAATGGTTATTCGTTTAAGAAAGCTGCAAAGTTTGTTACGTTTGTTCACACCTACCATTTGTCTTGCTTCGGAGCTCTCCTTGCAGATAAACAGAATAGCAACATACTTGATAATAGCAAACAATTACGTTAGAACTGTACAACATCATAACGCACAGGATTTTGACAAAAGTATGAAATTGTCAACTTTCGGGCCTACTAAATTGTGTGAAATTGACAACTTTCGAATAGTGTCGTAGGAAAACGCTTTTTTCCATTAAAATTTTCGTCATTAAACACAAGATAAAGATACCTATGCTGAGGTATTCAATAATAACAAAAGGAGAACAAAAAATTCACAAAAATATGAATTTTGACAAAAATTCAATATGAAAACATAACCGTAATTTTGTAACAAAATTTCTGGAGACAAAAATAGTTAACGAACCAATTTCTCCATGAAAATTAAGACTTGAAATAGTCCGTCTATAACGAAAGAAAGTAGGTAGAAAGGTCAAGTCACGGCTCGTTTTTACAGACGCACTTAATTTCAAATAATGGAATTCCTCGACAAATAAAATATGGGACGAGTAGACGTTACTCAAGCTGTTTGAAAAATTAATGGCTCTTAAAACCAAAAAGTGGGGTTTTATGAGGACACCAAATCACAGGAAAAAGTTAACCCGGCGCATCCACCATTTTTCGCATCTATATTTATTATAATGCCCATAATTTGTTCCTATTGCGTGCATAATTAAATCTTTGGTGTTGGGTTTTTGCGACCTAAAATCCGGCCATTGTTTATCAATAATTCATCTCAACAGGATGCAAATCCGTCCGAGAGAGCACTTGTAAATCCAGCACGTCGGCGCAGCTCGTAATGGACATTTGGTCCGTCTGAGCAGTTGCCGGCATAATAAAGGGCATTAAATTCAAACGTTTAACAATAAGAGCAACATTTAAACGGCATTAGTTGGCAGCGCAATCGGTGCAATAAGTTGGAACCGGGACGTGCCGGATGCCCAACAATAGATAAACGAGGAGCTGGATGACCTCCTCACAGCTGTACCTGCTGCTGGTCGCTCGGTGTAATGAGGCCATTTGTTACTGCCGGACAAGACAGTGTTGCATTGCCACTGATCCCAGCAGCCATTTTGGAAACGACTCTGATTAATGAACTACGAGAAATGCATCAGGAAATGCGAGCCAATCCTCAGCTTTCCTTGCTCGTTAAGTTACATTTTCACAATACAGTAAAGACACCACATTTTGTTTTTTTATTTTTAACAAACATTACCTCTACCTAGGGAAAAGGTAGAGATCGGCTGTCGGCTTCAATAAAATTTTCAATAAGTTAGTCTAATATGAAACAATAAAACCAATGCACCCACACACACATACTAGAGATTCCTAGCAACAGATGCAGACGGAACAAACATTAAATAATATTTTGAAAAGTTTTATATTGGAAAATGAAATATATACACGGGCACATGTCGTCACGCCGAGGCTAGACGGAGCCCGGCCAATATGCTGCTAGTAAACATGCATTAGACGGGCATAAATTGCGACAGTAGTCTCCTGCAGAAGCCGGAAATTTCCAAAATTGATATATTAAACCGTTGTTGTTTCCCCAAGCGTCCGCCACAAAAAATAAACATTCGATCGATACAACGACCGAAATAAATCGCGAAATTCATAAATAGAAAGCTTGATGCGGTAAATCCTTGGAGTTTAGTTGAAATTCATACGCGTGTGTGCCGTTGGAACACTTGAGAATCGGCGGAATTGCTTTATTTCACCAGCCATAAATCTCATTCAAAATGTCAATACCTCCAGAACCGGCCTGGCCCAACAAAATCCCCCTTCTCTTTGAAGACTACGACTCCAAGTTACGGAGTTAATTCCTCGCAAACTTTATCGTTCATTTTATTTCACCCGTCTTGTGCAACAATGCACTCAAGTCAGACCATTTTCGACCTTAACTTCTGCTGATTAGCTTTAATTTGGAAGCGCGAATCGTAAACTCACTTTCCGGTTACTGGACGCCAAAATGACGTGTAAATCATCGCTTTAACGACCTGCACTTTGTTACGATTCACTAAAAGCGGACGCTTCACAAAGAATACACAATTACCGCAATTATTCTTTATTTATCTAACCCAACATAATACAAGAATTGCGCTCCTTGGGCGGTAAGGTGCTCACAGGGCTAATGTAAAGGGGCCCTGTCCGTTCCAGACGGTGCTCCGGGGCGTTACGCCACCCCACCATACCTAAAATCACTCACAAATAACAACTGGGCTAAAAAAAAATCTGTCACAAGTCGAACATTACCGGATTGTCTAAATACGATGGGTCAAAAATAGATATTTTTCTTGATAACTTGTTCCAGTTAAATCAACTTTTGTAGCAAGAAAAATTAAGTAGAAGAAAATGTAACTAAATTGATTGCAAATTAACAATTAATTGCAAATAATTCGTTTATTTTTAAATCATCCGTTATAAACCTATCTAATAAAATACTAAAATCCAAAATACATTGTGAGTTAGCATGGCCTTCAAAAAGCCGTTTTTCTTAAAAAAATTGAAAAACTAAATGATGTGTGTATTAAATGTAGTAGATTCTAAAGTGTCATATTTGTCTAGTAAAAACGAAATGCGAGAACTTTTTATTTTAAGAGATAGACCCACCAGATAGACCTTCACATCGAGTAAATCGAAATGAAGCTAATAAAATCATTTCGATATCTGCAACACTCACCCAGTTATTCTATTTTAAAGTTGTAATATGGTCGAGATGGTGATCGTTTCGTTAGCCCAATATTTTTTTAAACATTTCGAGAGGCAAAAACTGTAATAAAAGTAATAAAAAATCAATTAATGTCAAGACAGAAAGCAGTTTATTTAAAACCTAAGTCCTTAAAAATTGGTTAAAACTACGTAATTTAGGGCTAATTCTTAAATGTTTTTGTCAAATTTTTTTGAGTTAAGTAACATTGAGCTAAAAATCACTGAAAAATGCCAGAAAGTACGATCAACAATCCTTTCAGAAGATTAAATAACAAAGTTATTCATTGCTTAAAGGCATTGGCAGTTTAAAAAACAACTTTGTTTTAAATAAAAACGCTGAAAACGCTTATTACAGTAGTGAAAACTGTTTCTCTGTATCTGCTCTCTAACTCAAGTTATTTCGATTTAAAGTTGAAATTATAACGTCCTAAGCGCCTCTTGAGCATTTGGTTCAATTTTAAGATCAAATAGTTTTTGACTTTTAAGTGACACTGACAGAGTTTTGATAAACTTGACAAAATTTCTCAGATGTTTTCGCGAGGTTCAAAACAAAATTTAGAACAGAAGAAAGTCGGAGAAAGTAGTTAATTTTTTATTTTGTGGAAGATGTGTGGAAAATGTTCAATGTCTGTCAAGTTTCTAGTGATTGAGAAGGTTCAGTGATAAGAGGATTCTGTGATGAGAGGCGATTGTGACGTCAGGATCTCTTCCTTTTGAAGTGATTATCTTGCTTATTTTTTATCGCAGAAAATTTTGAAAAGGACTTACGGACATAAAATGAACCACATTTTCGGTTTTCGTCAAAACATAAAATAGGTAAAATAAGTTGCCAGTGCCTTTAATTACATTTATCTGCAATCACATTATAATTGGAGTTTTATCCACACTTATGAAGCATATAAAGAGACCTATTATCCACTTAAGAATGTTAAACACTCGGGCTGACGCCCTCGTCATTCTTGCGTAGATAAAATGCTTTCTAAAACACTTATACAATAAATAACTATTAAAATAACTTTAATACATTATGAATTTCTTTTTCTGATAAACAAATAATCACAGCTAAAAAATTAAAGGCACTGGCAACTTATTTTACCTATTTTATGTTCTAATGAAAATCGAAAATGTGGTTCATTCTATCGTATGTTCAAAATTTTGTGCGATGAAAAATAAGCGAGATAATCACTTCGAAAGGAAGAAATCCTGACGTCACAACCGCCTCTCATCACAGAATCCTTTTATCACTGAACCCTCTCAATCACTAGAAACTTTACAGATATTTGAACATTTTCCACACATCTTCCACAAAATAAAAAATTAACTACTTTCTTGACTTTTTTCTGTTCTAAATTTTGTCTTGAACCTGCGAAAAAATCTGAGAAATTTTATCAAGTTTATCAAAACTCTGTCAGTGTCACTTAAAAGTAAAAAACTATTTAATCTAAAAATTCGACCAAACGCTCAAGAGGCGGTTAGAACTTTAAATCGAAATAATTTGAGACAGAGAAAGGGTTGTTACTACTGTAATAAGCGTTTTCAGCGTTTTTATTTAAGACAAAGTTGTATTTTAAGTTGCCAATGCCTTTAAGGTCAGAAAAACTTTGCGACACAAAATAATAAAAATATACAAATAACAATTAAAAACAATAGCTTGCCAAAATTACCATTATAATTATTATACGAGTAATATTCAATTAATATTACTTTTTGCCATTTTTTCGTGCAGTTCAACTGAAGATGATTTTTTAATACCAATATGTAGGTAATAATTTTTTTTTAATTAAAACTTTTGTGAAGACCAAACTAAAAATTTTCAGTATTAGGTATGGTGGTCAAAGAAAAACAAGACGCAATTACAGTTCGTTTTATAGACAGACACATTTTTAAATCGGTTAGCTGCTGTACTTAAAAGCCAGAAAAGTATCTAACGTCCTAGTTTTACGTAACTGTAACAAATTTCAAGCAATTTAAGTCGTAAAGAATTGTTTTTTGACATAACATTAAATGATTTTTTAATTAGGTATTTAAATTTTTGAGCCATGAAATGTTTGGACAAGAAATAATGGACCCCAAAATAAAATTAAAGTAATAACTTGGTGTCTGTTTATTTGAACTATTAGTTTAATTTATTTTTGTTTATGAAAGAATCTATCTTTTAAAATAAAAAATTCTCTCATCTCAAAATTTAAATTGTAATTTTCCCAGTTTCTTTTGTCAAAACTAAAGTTTCTACATCAATCAATTTCCTGCTTTATCTAGAAGGAAGATATGAGGATGTAAATACAAGATTTTCAGAATTTTAGACAGAATCGTTTTTTTTTCCTAATGTAGGCAATTTGAAATCAAAAAACAACCTACGGATTCGAATTCAGCAGAAACTTTTACGAAGGAACAGTTTTGAGTACTTTAGAAAAAATCCAGAAACTTTTTCCACAACCGGTACACTTGTGGTCGCGCTTTCTTCTTATTTCTGGCCATTAATTCCCGTCAAAGCGTCAAAAAAGTGTATATTACCGCAAAATAACGTCGTACAATGGTGCAACTCTCGGAAATTAATTTTACTTGTCGTATCTGTCGTCAGTTCCGATTTTAAGTGCATAACGTGCTTTCGCAACGGCATCGCTGATGACTTGTACTTAACTAAATTTCCGTGCAACAATGCAAAATCGCGTATCGCCGGGTATTTAAATGGGAAACTGACGGTGAAAAATGCAAAAGCATCAGAGAGAGTCGCTTTTGGTCTTGTTTTCGGGAGAGGAGAGAGCCAGACGTGATTGTTGTGCAAGCGGTGAAAGAAACGGAAATGGGGGCGTTTGGGGAATTGCGCAAAACTGAAACGAATACAGTCTTTGTCAAGGTAGAGTGTTTCAGCCGACCTCTATGAAATCATAAATCGCTCAGAGGCCGACACGAGCCACCGATAAATCCTCACCCAGACGTTGCTTTCTATTTACATTTTACTTTTTGCGCTTAATTTGCTGTTTTAATGTTATTATAAGCGAGTGTCTGAACTGGGGGATTTATCACCTACCAGACGACGTTTTAGGGACGTTAGCGGACGCTTTCAGATCCCAGATGTAATCCAAAGCTCTGGTTTTGTTTTTACGTCGTACGGTCCATCGACGGTATTCTTCCTCAGAAATGCCATGCTTGAAAGCTTCCTCTAACACGAACTAAACGACACTGTAAGCAAGAAACGAAGGGAAAAACAAGGGATTACCTTGTCGAAGTCCAGCAGAAAACCCCACTTGTGGTGCCAGTCGCGATGGGCTTTTTCCTCAAGTGTTACAAGGGATTTTCTGAAAATGAGAATTTCAACCGAACGATGCGAAGAAATGGTCACTTACAAGACCTCGTTACGTTTCACTAAATCGAGAAATGAGTCTTTTTGAACACCAGGTTGGTTCGCCATTGGGGTAATTTGAATTGTTTGGTCGATAGACGCCACATATGCGCTTTAAAACTTGGTAAAAAACGGCAAGTTGAAACAATTTAACATTTAACCAATAATTTCAGCGACATCTCTAAACTTAAAACATTTAACTCAAAAACAGAACATGATTTTCGGCCAAATGTTGTAGGTTTTTCTTAGCTTATTTTGACGAAATGTCTCTCAAATTCTAATCTAATTCGGTGATTTTTCTCCAATTTTAATTAAATTTGAAAAAATTTAGTTGACTGTGTGGTCTGTTTTTGACAAAATTTTGCGAAATAATTGCAATTCTAGCTGAAAAACCTGCTCGAAAAAAAAAATATAATATTGGATTTCAATCAGTAATGTTTCGGTCCCTTTTATTAAATAACAAGTAACCTGATTTTCATCTACTTTTAGCATTTAAAATACCTTTTAAAATGTTTTATTTCACTAAATTTAGTTATTTTTCTCACAAAAACTGCGAATATAAATTCAAACTCATGTTTACTTGCTTAAGAAATATAAAAATTACACATTTTTTGAATAAACATTTTTAAAGAAATAAAGCTTTAAAATGAAGGAAAATTAAGTTCAAAATCACCCAATTGCGCGAAATAAATAAAAATAATGATAATTTGGATCAATTTTATATTTTTTCTGGCAGTATTACAGAAATTAATCGACAAGTTTTCGGTTGACCTCAAAAAACGTCGGCATTTTCTGACAAATTCATGCGGTCTAAACCCAAAAAACCTAAATTTAAAATTTGATTCTTGTCGTCTTTCCTGATTTTCATGCTGTTTTGCTCTGTAACATAAGTTTTAAATCGATTTTACTCAAAAACGGTGAGTTGTATCGAAACAACACAAGATACCATTTTTGTGTAGAAAACTATGGAATTTAAGTTTTTGTTACTGAAAATGTCAAAAAACTAAAGGCAAAAGAATTAGGGTAGGGACAATAATAGTGTGCACTAGAGTTATTTTTCATTCCTTAGTAACGGATCTATTGTATGCCATACACCTAGGAGAGAGCTTCTGGGATTGATCACTTTGAAACCTCTCTATCTCCCAAACGAAGAATAAAAAACCTACTTTTTTGCATTTTTGCCATCTCCAATGGTGTTACCACTAGCACCTTTCCGGTGGGGAGCGAGTTGTGATACACGCTGTATTGGAGAAAATCCACTGAAAGAAGCACGCCTTTCAGAGGGAAACTTTTGTCTTAAAATTAAAAGTTCTATCACCTGTTTAAATTTGTAACAATAAAAACGGAACAGAAAAACGGATTTTTGGAAAATCACCCCCTAAGAGGGTTAAATAGGGTGTTAAAATTTAAATAAAAATCCGTCATTTTTAAAGTTATACACGTATTCTTAAAAATTAGTATTTGGGCTTTTGGTTAAAAATGAACAAAGACGTGTTTCAGGATTTTTGGAAAATCAAACCCTAAAGGGGTTAGATGGTGAGTTGAATTTAGAATTAGAATTTAGAAAATCTGTCATTTTTAAAGTTACGTTGAACTTACATCCTTGAAAATTAGTATTTCGGTTTTTGGTTAAAAATGAAGAAACACGTGTTTCAGGATTTTCGGAAAATCAACCCCTAAGAGGTTTAAATGGCGTAATAAAATTTGTATAAAAATTCGTAACTTTTGAATTTACATTAATTATAACTGGTATTTGGGCTTTCAGTGAAAAGTGAAGAAACACGTATTTTAGTTGGAAATACCAACCCCAAGGGGTTTGAACCGGGGTTAGAATTTGTATAAAAATCCATAACTTTTAAGGTAATTTGTATCCATGCAATTGGTACTTGAGTAACAATCGGTTAAAGATGAAAAACGTGTGTTTGAGAACGTTTGGAATTTCCACCCCTAAGGGGGTTAGGTATAAAAATCCGTCATTTTAGAACTTATATTTATGAAAATTGGTATTTGGGCATTCGGTGAAAAATAAAGAAACAGGTATTTTATTATTTTTAAAAATTCCACCCCCAAAGAGGGTCACTGGGTCACGGTTTTAAAGTTCATTATAAAATTATGTGTTTCTACTTTTTGTTATACTATGTTTTGCATTGATTTTCTGTGTTTCAAAATGGTTGTGGACATGCGTGCAAAGCCGTGGGCAATTGCTAGTTTCGATATAATTTCGTGATTTTCTAGCTACAAGGCTTGACAAGATAAGGGTAACAGCATTTTTAACAATAAAATAAATTGTGTTGTTTTTATTTAGGTATTTTTTATGCAACTGCGCAAAAAAACAACCAAAATTATTAGGGGGTTGTTTGTATTTCATTTTTTTTAATTAATTTTTTTAATTAATTTAATTAATTACACCAAACAGTTCCCCTTGTCAATAAAAATTGACCTGTCTCGTTTTTTTCATTTTCCATGATGTCTTTAAACTAATCACCCCGTGTGTGATTTTCTCCAAAAAATTCATAAAAAAACCTCACAACCCCCAAAAAATAATTAACTAAGTAGAAATTAAAAATTCGAATAAACTATTTAAATTATTATAATAAAAAATTGTAGTAACAATTTGAAAAAATCTACATGCAACAAACTCCGATGTGTGTTTTTTGAGATATAGTAAAAAATAGTTTTAAGTTGTATATGTTTCAGAAGACAAATTTCCGAATGATTCTCCCTTCAGTACAGCTCCCTCGAAGCGAGTGGCTCAAATGGTTTAAAATTGCATCGTATAAATCACGTAATTTTTTTTTGAAATTTCCTTGTGGTGGCGCATTGAAAGTCGCTGTAAAAAGTTCCAATTCTCAATCCTTTGAAAATAAATCAGTTAAATCTCTCGTCGCAGCTGTTCGTCCTTTTGCGCGTCCGTAAATCGAATCCACAATAATCGTCGACAGTCCACATAAAACCGGTACAATGTAAGTAAGGAGAGTAAAAATTTATGCATATGCTCGATATGGTTGCTTTATTATTTCATAAAGTTTCGTCCATAAAACAGTTTCGGCCATCGGCTCATGAAGAAGTAAACAGCACAGCACAACATGACGACACCTTTCTCATCTAAACAACCGCTCATAACATTGTCCAACACTCTCAAATGAGCTTTTTTTACGGCGTCATAATCTGCGATCCCGACTAGATTCCATTAGAAAGTGACACGTTTTAGAGACATTGTCGGCGGTTATGAGCACCGATTACTTTTTATTTATACGTTCACCGGAAAATAGATTTTCACCTGAGGCACATTTAAGCGATAAAAAATATCACCATCAAATGGACAAATCCCCTTCGAGCCCGACTCGGAATAAATTCACGATCGAAGTTGCAAGGCTATTTTAAAGCTGGTTTTGTTGCTTTGGTGATCTTAAAACTGGAAGATATCGGATTAGAGAGATATTGGAGAGACCAGAAACTGTAAAAACTCTTCATTCCTCGGAGAAATACTGTTGATTTTAACACAATAGTAGTGATTGGATTCCCAACTTAAAAATAAAAGCACGGAGACGACTCCCGACCAGTTCTCATAATAATTCTACAGAGAACACAAGCCAATATTTCGAAAGCGCTTTCTTGGTTTTAATTCAGGATAGCCAATATTTTCTAACGTTTTTTTTAAACTTAAGTTTGCGTTTCACCTGTTGCCTCAACCCCAGGCCCAAGATCATCAGTTATGTTATTATTAAATACCGGATGTACCCGAAAGAATGCAAGCATTCCGTTTTTTTGCGCCATCTCGTTGAGTATTTTTCCAATTTGATGAAAATGCCACAGCCGTTTGAAAAATGCTCGTTGTGTTGAAACACTCTTGATTACCTTTCGACGTCGGATTTTTGAGCTGCTGAAACTCAATCGAGTGCTTATCTGTACTCGAGCCGCTTCATATAATGGCTGCAATCCCTCATCATTACCACGTAGTAGCTGATAATAAGGGATAACGTTGGGATTATCGGGAATTTAACGAGAGTCGACACGTTAATTTGATATTCCAAGCATTAATTAAGTTTTCCCTGAAAAATTCGGCTCCAATGTCCACGTTCGTTTTATTTTCGTTCGAGACCAAGTAAGTTTCCAAGTCGATTCAAGCTGAAGGTATTTGAATTTCAATCACATATGATTTCTCACGAGTAATGTTGGAATATCTTGACAGTAGTTGACACTCGAGACGGAGACTTGCTTTATTTGCTCGATGGGGTTTCACACCCGACAAACGCACCACACAATAAAGTGGTTTTCCTAGTTAGGACACCAAATACATCTATTACCATTAAAGGGGTGGAATATTCATTTTTGGGCGCAGTCGGTAAGACTTGTGTTAGATAGAATTATTGTTGAACTCGATTCGGTTTTAAAAATGTTTCATTCATGATGCGGCCGGATTTGGGTCGATGCCAGACGGCTCGACGGCCTAACTTTTATTACATTCGTCGAGAGCCTATTAAATATACCAAAATAATAAAAACCCCACAGACAATTATCCGTCTGGTCTGACGCTGTTTAATGGTAGTAGGTCCAGGACAGTAAAAATATAGGATTATAGGTACCTACTTTTAGGAGACTCACTCTGTAGTTATTACATTACGTAAGAGTTTTATACCTACGTACAGTCACGATCAAAAAGAATGACATGCGTACCAACCGGGCCGGATAGTAAAAGCCTGACTAAAATCTTTTAGGTCAAAATTTCAGCAAACTAGTTAGTTTACAAACTCTCCAGTTAGATTACAAAATATTGAGGTAGTTTATAAACTCGCCAAATATACAGGTTGTTTCGTCTAAACCCCACATTAGAAGTATTGAAAGTTCTAATAAAGATATTTATTTAAAAGTTAACACTCATCCATAACTCGTTGAGTTCTACTCAATGAAAATATTTTTCAAGATGTCGGCACTTCCGATTATACCGGAAGTCGCTATCAACTTTCTTATTTTAAATGGAAAGCTATGTTTTTCACGGCGTTTTTGGATTAATTGAGTTATTTTAAGGGAGTTTTTATCAGCTTTCCCTATACATAAGTTTAACCGTTTTCTAGATATTTAGGATTTTTTTAAAATTTTTGAATTTGTACCTGTCCCTTAAAAAATCGGTAACCCTCTTAGTTTTAAAGATTTATGTTGGTTTTTTGACACTATAGGAAATTTCTTACTAACCACAGCTATTTTTGCATAATTTACTATAAAAACACTTCTGATTAGACAAAGGACAAATTCTGTTCAATATTGTGTTATCCGTTCAGTCAAAACAAAATAAATTCATTGAATGTTGGTTTGAAAAACTTTAATTTCTCACATTTTCTCTTTCGTTTCCATGCCAACGTATGAGAAAGACCTATGGCTAATGAATTTCTCAATTCCAACATAATGTTATTGTAACTTGAAAACCATTAAGCATAGGTATAAGCAATGTTAATACAGATCGATGCAGAATTAAATTCTCTACCATTTAGTGAAATAAATCTTGTGGTATTTCATTTGAAAAAATTGAGTTATGGGTGCTTACAGTTCTGCAAACTTAACTTTAAAAAATTGAGGTTTGTCATCCTTCTTTAGAAATTTGAAAACACCAAAGGAAAGATCGAGGCTTTCTCCTTCAAATGCGCTAAAAGATATTTCCAAATTTAAAAAAATTAGTTATCGATTTTTAAACTGAAAGGTGCAAATCCAAAAAAAAATAATTAAAAATCCCAAATATTTTGTAAACGGCTAAGTTTAGGTATAGGGAAAGCTTATAAAAACTACCTTAAAATAACTCTGGTAATCCAAAAACGCATTAAAAATATAGTTTTCCATTTAAAATAAGGAAGTTGATAGTGACTTCCGGTATAACCGAAAGTGTCGCCATCTTGAAAATATTTTCATTGAGTAAGACCTAACATTGTATTATGGTTGTATACAAATTTTCAGATGACTACCATTATTAGAACTCCCAATACTTCTAATGTGGGGTTTAGACGGAACATCCTGTATACATTAACCGATTTGTGGCCTTTTGATCGTAACTGTACTTACCTAAACGTCTGACGATTATAGAGTAATAAGAAAAATAAATATAAAAAAATGTATTCTTCAATATGTCTATTGTTAAGCATCTTTTGGTTTTATCATCATTCTGGCCTTTTTAAGGCTATATTCTGGCCCACGAAAAACCGCCCAGTACGTACACAATTTCCTGTTTTCCTCTTTTGGTACTTGTGCGGGTTGTGCCCTTTTATTTATTATTTATTTATTTAAATGATACAATATTACAGTAGGTACAGAAAAAAATATATGAAATAAATTTTTAACAATTGTTTTTAGGAGGGGCATGATGCTTTAATTATTTAATTAAAGCATCATGCCCCTCCTAAAACAATTGTTAAAAATTTATTTCATATATTTTTTTCTGTACCTACTGTAATATTCAGCACAGTTACCAATATTAGAATTATCTTGATCTCTGTCTTTTGTTGAGAATTTACTACCGGCACTTTGAATGAGAATCTCCAGCATTATACCACAGTACCCATCCAAAACTTTTGGCGCAAATCCTTCGCTTTCACTACCTACCGCAAGTTAACTGTAAATTCTCCCTTTAAATGACCAAACCCTCGTTTATAGTCTTCCTAACCTAGATAAAAATTCCCGGACCCATCAAACCTGTTAAAAAAATAGGTCTAACCTCCACCTTTAGTCTCCATGTCACAAAAATGTTATGGATCTTCATTTCAATGTATATCACAAAAAGCCAAAAATCCTTCGGGATCTTTCCTTGGCTTAATCTTATAGATGCCAGAAGTACTATGACCGCTTTATTGAACGTCTACACAATTATTCTTGGGTGTTTCAGGTATCTGGAGTATTTTTACTGGTTGATAATCCAGTAAACACTCTTCGCATTTATTTAATTGTTGATAAGAGTTAGAAGTGCTTTCACATGAAGACGGTAAAAACTAAACACTCACAACTAAATTAAAATTTACATTTAAGCGTTTACCTCCTGTACCAACACAAAAATCAAAAACAATTCATTTGAAACTATTGTTTAGTTATAGTAGCAAGAGTTGTAGTAACCAGTTTTTCCTTGACCGTGGCATGCCTCATATGTTTGACCACCAAAAATTCTTCGCCTTAAGATGATACAATAGAGTATCGAAACGTCGCGACAAATTTAATAGTTTTATTTACTTACGTCCATTTTCCATTTTCTACGCAATTAACCTTCAAGATTTCATTTAAGAACAAGGAAAACAAAATGAAAAAATAATGAAGGAGACAAAATAAATAAGATGTTAATCGTTCAATCTATTACTTTTACCAAAATTTTGATTTTATTTACACCTTCCAACTTCCAAATTTGTATTTTTATTACCCATTTATAGTGTGATTTCAAAATTATCTTGAACAACAATGGCTATAGATTTTTAATGAATTGTACACTACCCATAAGTTTTTATTGTCTACACCACTAAAATCGCTATCAAAATTCTAGAAAAATATTCGAGAAATGTTTCTCAAACTAAAAATCAAACGCTAACAAATGTAGGATATTAAAAAACGTATTAAACATCAACATGAAATAGTAGATTATACCACGAGTCAATAATGATAGCTATTATTCCCGAGGAATATTTACGTAAGCGCGCGGCGCGAGCAACATTCCGAGGGAATAATAGCCATTATTGCGAGTAATATACTCTACTTTATCTACGACTAAGTGATTTGTACAAATTCACAAACACTATGCGTTTAACAATGACACTTTAGAGTTTGTTTATTTTGTTGCCATGGTATTATTTGAGAAATTTTGTAATTGGTGGGCAAGAGGGAATAATGACTATGAAATTTTGTGATTATAGAGCAAGCGGGAATAATGACTATTATTCCCTGGTCATTATTCCCTAAGGGAAATTATATGGCATTATAATTCAAAAACCACAAATATAATACTTCCATTATACAGCGTGGCCCACAACTCGCTCCCCACCGGAAAAGTGCATATAGTTTTAGGCAATTCTGAATCGAAAGTTTCTTTATAAAAAAAGTTCTAACTCTTTGCGTTTGAGAGATAAGAACGTTTCAAAGTAGCCAATCACCAAAGGCCTTGTTCCGGAGGATTACGGGAATAAAACACGTTGCTAAAAAAACAAAAATAGGTAGAACGGATTATAATAGTGTGCACTTGAAATATTTTTCATTCCTTAGCAACGCATCTACTGTAGGCACTACACCTAGGATTGGTCACTTTGAAACCTTTTTACCTCCCAAACGAAGAATAAAAGACCTACTTTTTTGTATTTTTGTCATCTCCATTGCTGTTAGTACCAGTGGTGGGGAATGAGTTGTGGGCCACGCTGTAGATTAGTCGTAGATAAAATTAATAAAAGATAAAAATTGATTAACAAATAATGTAGAAGGCAAAAAAAAATTAATTCACAATATTTTTTATTATATTTGTATTAAACTTTTATCACTGGTCTCACCATCATTCTGACTTTTTTGAGGCTATACAGTGAGCCACGAAAACTTTGCCAGTACATTATTTCAAATTCTTCATCCGACCCTACTGTTTCCCTCCTATATATGCCGGTTAGTTGGGCGCGCATACAATTTCTATACCACCATGCACCTTCTAAAATTGTTCAAACTTATAATCCGTTTCATTTTGATAGTTTTTTTTCGAAAACTGACTGTTTAATTCAGCACAATTTTTAAACGAATGATCCTGATCTTTGTCTTTAGTTGAGAATTTAGTTCCAGCACTGTAAGAAAGAGAATCACCAGCATCACCACTATATCTCCCCAAAACTTTCAATGAATATCCTTCGTTTTCACTGCCTAGAGCAAACAAACCATAACGCGCATAAACTTTTACCTTAGCCCAATCTTCTAGTTCTACCAATAATTCGTATCCACCACCTCCTAAACAGGTACTTTGTTCAAAATCGGGTTCATTTTTTTTGGTACTGTACCTGTTAACTCGTACAAATGTTGTAAACCTATCCAAAATTCTCCGTTTAAATTACCAAACCCCCATTTATAGTCTTGCCATTGTAAATTAAAATCCTCAGACCCATCTTGTCTGTTTAATAAATACGTCCAACCTCCACCTTTAGTCTGCATATCACAGTAAGCTAAAAAACCTTCGACATCTTTTCTTGGATTAAGCTTGTAGATTCCAGAAGTGCTTTGACCACTTTTTAGCACATCTAGACAGTTTTTGGGAATGATTTGGGGCAATTTTACGACTATTGGTTTTGGAGGCGTTTTTGCTCGTATTGGAACTTTTATGGACGCTGGACTAGTAAGTGGGTTTTGACTGGAACTTTCAAACTAAACACTCACGACTAATATTAGAATAATATCTCATTTAAGTATACCCTCGAAAAAACGTCTTGCGCTAGAAGAACAATCAGAAACAACGACACATTCAAGATCATTGTTTTGACAATGAAAAATCTAACAAGAGAACAACGTGAATTCTAGAGATTTAACTTCTATTCCAATTTATATAAATGACGTTGTAATAAACTTGTGTTTTTACTACCCATTGACCGAGTATACGGTGATTTCAAAACTAATAGTGGTCAGATTTTAAATATGTTATGCACCATTACACTTTTAGTACTTTTGCCATGAAACTGTGTATAGAAAATTGTGGACGATAGTGTTGCTTTTCTCAAGTTTTTTCATAAAAATCCAAATAATTAAGTTTCTCAAAGCTCGTATAATACGCAAAATGAACCGTAGAATTCACTGGAACAAACCGTTTTGCTCTACGACTTCTAGTTTTTGAGTTATGATTTTTTTTTGTGTCGAACTTTAAATGTCCGGCCACCGGCTCCAAGTTTTGACGAAAAAATAGATAATTTTGAGCGCTATCCGATGCTTTATTGATTTTTGCTCTAAGTCTTACAGTTTCCGAAAAACGCAATTTTCACTTTTTTTTTAAATTTTTGAACGCCGATTAGTGTTAGCGAAAAACAGCAAAATCGGTTAGAACCGGTATAAAAAGCAATGTTAACAAATTTTTCAATTTTTTTATTTTTTTAATTACGGACTATTTGAAAAAGTAAAACTATTTCTAACCCCATGTAAAATGATCCGGAGAATCGATTGGCATCAAGAAAATCGCGAGATTACCAATAGTTTTTTAGTTATAAATTAAAAACAAAATTTTTCCTTTTATTTTAAAATTTTCTCGAAAACTAATAATCGGAGAACACTAATCTGTTTTTAGAAAGAAAGATAATTAAAAGAGCTTTCCAGGAGTTATTGCTTGATAAATGTTCCGGGTTCCAAAAATCAAAACTTTAAAAATCGAATCTATTGACTTTTTTTCTACTCCAGATCGTTGTAAAGACATAAAAAAGTCCATAAAACTTTGCTAGAGTGAGTTTAACAAAAAAAAAAATTTTTCATTTTTGTGAATGCTCTGTTATAGAGGGTGGCTGTTTTTCGAGCTCCACCATGGGAATCTCAATTATTATAAGAGACACGAGGTCGATTAAATTAGGGCAAAGTTGTGCATTTTTATGATGACCAGTTACCTAATAGAAGATTTGATGTGTCGTTTTTAGTTTTTGAATTATTGAGAAAAATCAAAAATTTGTAATTTTCGTTTTTATTTTTTTAATCGAAAACTAAGAGAACTAGACGTTTTTAAGTAAGACATTCTTCAGGCACTTTTTTACAAGTAATCTAAATCTGTTATTACCTTTTCCAAGGCGTTCTTGATGACATAGTTACAACACTCAACTTTGGTTTCTCTTATGGACGCCATATTTAATACTTATATTTTTGAAAAGTCTTTTTGTTCCTGATTACAACGATGTATCACATGATATGATCGAATCTTACATGCTGATTAAAATCAAGAGAAAAGCGTTTTTGCAAAGAGTGCTTTGGAAAAAAACGCCAAAAATTTTGTTTAATAAGCTAATTTTTGACAGTTCTTTTAAATATGCGAGCAGAATTTTTCCAACTTTGACTTGTTTTGTTTTGCAAAAAATAAACTTCTAGCTTATCATGTCGTTTAGTTTTTAAATAAGTAAGCTTGGCAAAAATGTAAACCTTCCAGACCCAAATTCAATTAAACTTCCAAACTCTAGTTTGTTTAAAAACAAAATTGTTGGCGTTTTTTACAAAGCACTCTTCGCAAAAATGCTTTTTTTTCATTTTGATCAGTATGTAAGATTCGATCATATCATGTGATATATCGTTATAATCAGAAATAAAAACACTTTTCAAAAATACAAAAATCGAATATGGCGTCCATAAGAAAAACCAAAGTTGGGTGTTGTAACTCTGACATCAAGAACGTCTTGGAAAACACGATCACAGATTTAGATTCCTTGTAAAAAAAGTGCCTGAAAAACGTCCTAGTTAAAAACGTCTTTGACTTGCTTGAAAAAACAAAAACGAAAATTACAAATTTCCGTTTTTTTTTCAATAATTCAAAAACTAAAAATGACATCAAATTTTTTTTCAGATAATTGTTCAGCATAAAATTGCGCAATTTTGCCCTAATTTAACCAACCTCGTATCTCTTATAATTAAAGCTAGGATTACATAGTACGATAAAGAGTATGCCAATTAATTCGTTACTGGTACCACGCAACAATAATAAGCTGACTCACTGCTCTCTCGCTGTGAGCGGAGATTTCCATGGCAATCCAAAGGAGTACCGCATTTCGAGCCTACATGAATTCTATAAAAATAATAATCTTCAATTATTTTATTAGCAAATATTGATTTCTGTGTGTTTATTAATTTCTGAGTTGCAGTAAAAAATACTTTTTGCAGATTCACCTTGTGTATTCAAGTTTTATGAATCTTTGTTGCTTTTACAGTTTGCTGTTCGATCCATTCAAAATCGCATTTTTTCGGAAGATTATAAAAATGAATGTCAAAATCTAATTAAATTTGTGTTGATTCATTTATTTAACGCATGTGCAAGTGCAATGCGTCGGAGCGTTGGCTTAAAATACTAATAATTCAGAAACCATAAGGTCTAATAAACAATTTTTTTTGTAACTACAGACTGATCCAGAAATACTGAGTCTGTTGGCAACAGATGTGAGAGTATTTTTGTTCGTAATTTGCAACACTGCTACCGAATCCGATTTTTTTTGACAATTATTTGACGTACAACCCCACAAGATTGTTGAATTTTTGTTAACTGAAAGCGTACTCCATTAGTATCCTTTAAAATTTAACTCCAGTGTTGCCAACAGACTCAGTATTTCTGGATCAGT
This sequence comes from Tribolium freemani, assembly GCA_939628115.1. Taxonomy (NCBI): domain Eukaryota; kingdom Metazoa; phylum Arthropoda; class Insecta; order Coleoptera; family Tenebrionidae; genus Tribolium; species Tribolium freemani. The sequence goes on along the minus strand of OW626785.1, from coordinate 6,215,211 downwards.
CTGTATTATTGTCAAGTTTTAAGTAATTAATATAGCTCCTTGCATGCTGAAAATTTCAATACACAATTTCGTAACTTGGAGACGTTTTTTCTTAAAAACGTATCTTGTATTTAAATTTGCTGCCACTATTAGTTGTGCAATGGTTTTCTACATAAGTGAGCTGAATTGCAAAATTATTGGTTAAATAGTTAATTTAAAAAACACGATTTTCAAAATTATTGATCCAACATGAAAAAATGAAATTAAATGGGGGTCGCCAGAGATTAAAAACAAAGTTACCGTCACGTATAGGTATAAGATGCCTCAAACAAACTTTCATCAAAAATTCAGCCCTTTATCTAAATTTTGTATTTAATTGGACAATCTCCAATCGCCGCCGCTGGCGCGACAATGTACTATTTGGTCCGACGTTTAGTTATATTGCATAGAATTTGTTCTGCAAATTTTATTTGGTATTTTTCGAGAGAGTTTCTCCGATGTCCAAAATGGAAAATGTCTGGAAACAAAGAAAATCCCATTGTGTGTTCTCTTGTAGCGTTCCGGTCGATCGGTTCCGGGTGCAAGCACGTATCGGTGGTTATCTGCAAAGCCCAAGTAACGGTCTGAGACAAGTAACCGGCTTGTTTGATCCAGCTCCTGTGCGTTCCGGTTGAAGAAACGGCTTAAATCAGGACTAGACAGTGTTTGGAATTAGACAGTGCCCGACCCCGACAGACAATCCCTTAAGTCTAGTTGTTAGCCAGCGATGTGAGAGCGAACAGCTGATGTTTGCGAGCTTTCGCCAGTTAATTAGCGAGACGTTCCTTCCACCTGGAAGCGGGCTTTTTCGCCATCGTTCGCCCCACTAAATCAACGATAAGCCCAACTTTCCCAAGATATAAGAACAATATTCGGGTGAAATACGCGGGACAGATATCATTTTTAAATTATGATTTCCGGACGGAATAAAGCGCGTTTATTCATATTTCACGTGTAATCTAAATTCGGTCGTAAATTATGCAAGTTTTGTTTAAAAATAGGCGTGCGAGAGGTACGGCTGCCTCGACGCGCACTCCCCCATTTGCATAATGTATTCTGATGTATGTTTTATGTCTGATCCTTGCAAGAAACTTGCACCTCTTTGCTATTTATTTGTAACAATTTATGTGCATGAGTAACAATGCTCTCTAGCCGGAATTCCGGAGGATTTTGGGACAGCAGGCACCGCCGGAATTGTCTCCGGGGATTTACGCTGTCTTTGACGGATCACGAGGATTTATACTTTTTGCTGCACTTTATTGTGCATTCAAGGGGCTAATGCCGACACTGACGGCTCTGCACAAGTTACTGCAAATTTAATTACACCAAATAAAACCGCACACATGTCCACGCAAAACAACCACAAAAAAAATGCATTTCAAAACAAACAGCACATAAATAATGGAGTTTTCTGTAATTTGTGTTCAAAACGAGCCGCCAGGAGCCACAGAAATTGTACCTCAATGGATCGTTTTTTACAGATTTTTTGCACAAAGCAACTCTTGTCCAAAAAGTAAAACTAGTGGTTCACCTGGTATATTTATTTAGCAGTGATTTATTTTTATTGTGTAATAATAAAAGCATGTAAAAATGCAATCCATTTGAGTGTACAGTATGAAACAGGTATTAAAATGAGCACGAATCGAGACGGTTTAAAAAATATATCACCACAATTGTTTCATGCGGCAAGTTTTTGCCCTCTTTCTGGCAAAAAACATTTACATGAAACGAGATGATAATTTTATAAATTGTAACAAGTGTAAAAAATTTTATTTGAACTAAACTCGACGGCTCCAAATGAAATTTCCAAGTTTTTTGCAACTCTTTTCAAATATACGTCTCCTACGTTTTCTCGTCGGTCATGAATGAACCTATCCTAAGTGACAGTTTGAGACTGGCGTGACAATTTAATTTAATTTTATGACCGTCTAAACACGAAATAAAGTTTTTCCTTCATGGCCAAATGAATTTATGTTTTGGTGGCGCTCGCGAAACTTTATAGTGCAGTAATGAATACTTTTCTGATCAGATTCTATCTCGTTAGTTTGATCGAGGGTATCACGTGTCATAAATGTCCGAAAGTTTAATTACTTTTATCAGAGGCGTCACAGATAACGAACGGACTCTTCTTCATTGAAGAATTTACGGTGACGTTAACAGCTCGCAATGCTCCCAAACTGTGATTATTTTCACTTTACAGCCCAATAAAACGCGATTTATGAAACGCAAACTTTTCTAATTATTATAATTATTCTTCCGCCTCTCGATTTTTCCGCAACAATGTTCGGAACTTTGTCCGCAATTATCCTCTCGAACGTCCGATAACCCAAGTTCGGATTGAAGTTACAACGTTTCCATTCTTGTTTTATCCCGGGGAGATTATTTATTTCAACAAATTTGTATAGTCTCTTAACTTTTGCACTTGGAAGTAGATTTCTTGCCTGGGGATAGCCAACGCGCCGAGATTTACTTCTGAACTACGAGAGATGTTTTACGTTTCGCTTCTAGTCGTTTTTTTCTCCTCTTCGTCTCGCTGTTATTTATTTGAAGTTTTAATGTTGTGTTGGAGCTTCAAATCTGATTTTCTCCCAGAAACATTAACTTTTCTAAAAGCGACAAAGTTTCGACGCCGAGACAAAACGAACAATTCGAAATTTGCATCAGAGATTTTGACGCTTATTTTCCGCCCAGAAAATTATTATTATTTATGGAGGGATAAAAACATAGGTTATTTATTGAAACATTTATTTTCGACCAAAAGTATTTTGGACCAAACACGGAGGCAATTGCTCAATGAGACTCAAAGGATTGACCTCCACTGCCACCATTTCATCATCGGAAATCCAGCTCAGGTGCACTAGGTGCTGCAAAGGTTAAAGATGTTTATAAAAGCGGGCTTAACAAAGGAGTTACGGGACATTTATTTCCAGGATATTTTGCAGCTTAGCAGGACTAATGTTGCACGAGGAGCAAATGCAAAATTATTAAATTTCCTTACCTTGTATTTCTTTATCCAACGGACAGAGAACTGAAAGAGTTCTTTGCTGTCGTCGTTGGTTTTTCGCACCTTGGAATCCTTGTAGGTTGTAGTCTGAAAAAATGCAACAGCTGGAATAAGCCAAAGATTTTGGTTAAATTGTACAAACACGAAGCACAAAATCCGATAATACCGTGATTGATCACGACCGTCATTATACGCTTATAAGACAAACAGTCTTAAAGCGGATTGGGATGGAAGCATTGCACCTTCCTGAAACGCCTCCCTTATTATTACTTGGTTGGCAAAACAAAAATTTTACTCCAATTACTACCGCAACTAATGTTTAATTTTGTAAGTTATATCATAAATCGTCCGTCTCGTTTTTTTTTAGAAATAAATCGAGAAAATTTATTCTTGTCTTTATCTAGATTAAAATAATTCGACAGAGTAAACAAACTTTTTTTAGAGAAAGTACTTTATATAAGTACAGAAATTTTTTTGTAATTTTGATGAATTCTAAATTTCAGATCTAAAAACGACTCTAGAGAAGAATAAAGAAATTGTGAAAGTACAGAAGAATGTAGTAGGTTTGATCATGCGCTAAAGAATAATCTAAAAAATTCTAACAAGACAAAGAATTTTGAACAGACAGAGAGTAGAATACAAACGAGAAAATTCTTGAAGAATATAAAAAAGTATTTAAAAAAGAATTCTGAATACAGCCTACAAAATAATTCTAAAGAAGCTAGAGACAAATTTATTAAATAATCTAAAAAAAGAGTACATTTCAGACTTACAGACAGCTTGAGAAAAGAATCAGAAAAAAATCTAGCAAGGAGTACAAAAACATATTGCTAAAAAATAATCTAAAAAAATTGTTTACAAAAGATGAAGACAATGAATACAAAATGAATATTTTACTTATTGGCACGTTACTGAAAGAAAATAAATAAAAATAGTTGAGCATGCTGGTGATTATTGGCATCGGTTAAAAACAGAAATAAAAAAACTAGCTTGTTTTAAAAATATTTTTGAAAATTCTGTAATTTCTGTTAAAAACACTTGGAGATTTTGATGTTTTCAGCTATGCCTCGTTCTAAAAGAACAGCCTGTGGTATGAGGGAGTGATTCAGCAAATCGGCAAACTTTGCTCATTTAGTTTTAAGAATCTAAATCATTCGTTGCGACAATCGTCTTGTATTTTTTGTGCCTTTTGTGCGAAGAGAGTCGAGTAGACAAACGATCATTGTGTGTCGTTTGATATTCTGGCGGCTTTTTAACCGAATAATTTATGACTAGGTACGTTGTTGAATATGATCATCCATCTTCGTTGGCTGCAAATTATTGGTGTAAAAAATCGGTTGTGTAACCTGGCCGAGAGAAGAGAGGGCGCAGTCTCCGCCACCTGCACCCCATTATATTGCATCGTGGAGCGAGAAAAGTAGCGCGAAAACTTGTCGAGAGATATAATGCACTCGTCGTTTTTATTTTTGCGTTATTGTTCGGGCTAGACGTAACGAGCTCAATCATTTTGATTGATACCTGAGCCCTGCGGAATTATGAATTTGAATCGGAGGTAATCCCGCAGTGGCTCGAATGGAAATTGCACATTTGCATGATGCATATTTCTCTGTCACTATTTCAGGATGATGACTTTGACTAAGTGCACTTTAGCGAATTCTTTTCGTCTGTTTGCAATTTAGATTATATTTACGTCTGTTATTTGTCTGGCTTTTTAGCAGACGCGACGCGCAGAAAAATACACGAATGCTGGAGGCGGCAAAAAATTGATAAACTACACTTTTAAAACGGACAGATTTGCCAATATTGACTCGGACACAAAAAATCATAAATAAATGAACAGAGACGCAAAAAATCGCGCCGCCAAACACCACCAAGGCTTATCTAGCATCGGAAAGGCTAAATTGCACTCCTATAAAGAGGATCAGACCAATTCAAAACCTCATAAATTTGCAAGCAAATTGCACACAATTTCATAACGCATTTTTAAAAAGTGCACACAGCTAAAGGATACACAAGAAAATAACTTACGAACCACGAGTGGTAGAGAACATTTTTTCCAATGGCAAATCTTTCTTCTATTTTATAATGAAAATCTAGATCTTACAACGAATTTCGAAAAAAAAATTCGTCAAAACATAATTTTTCAAAATTACTTGTACTCCTTTCTACTAATCGAAATAAAACAAGTTGACCAAAATTTTTATTTACCAATAAAAAATCGTCAGAAAAAATTACGTACAGGATCGTTCTTAAATAAACAGAGTGTTCCATCTAAACCCCACAATAGAATATTGGGAGTTCTAAAAATGATAGTCATCTGAAAATTTGTACACAACCATAATCTCTTAGGTCCTACACAATGAAAATATTTTCAAGATGGCGACACTTCCGGTTATACCGGAAGTCACTATCAACTTCCTTATTTTAAATGGAAAACTATATTCATTAATGCGTTTATGCGTTGGATTACTAGAGTTTTTTAAGGTAGTTTTTATAAGCTTTTCCTATACCTAAATTAAGCCGTTTACGGAATATTTAGGGTTTTTTCAATTTTTTTAGATTTGCACCTTCAAGTTCAAAAATCTATAACTCTGGCATTTTTAAAAATTTGGATTTTTTTTCAGTTCATTTGAAAGAGGAAGCTCAGATCTTTACTTTGGTGTTTTCAAATTTCTAAAAAAGAACAAACCCCAAATTCTTAAAGTTAAGTTTGCAGAACTTTAAGCACCCATAACTCAATTTTTTCAAATGAAATGCCTCAAGTTTTATTTCACCGAATGGTAGAGAATTTAATTCTGCATCGACCTGATTTAACATTGTCTATACTTATGTTTAATAGTTTTCAAGTTACAATAACTTTTTGTTGGGATTGAGAAATTCATTAGCCATAGGTCTTTTCTCATACGTTGCCATGGAAATGAAAGAAAAAATGTGAGAAATTAAAGTTTTTCAAATCAACATTCAATGAATTTATTTGTTTTCACGGGACGGACAACATAATTTTTAACAGAGCTCGTCGTTTGTTTAATCAGAAATGTTTTATGACAAACTATGCAAAAATAGGTGTAGTTAGTAAGACATTTCCCACAAAAACCAAACTAACTTAAAAATTATTACAGATAGGTATAGGAAATACTAATGCAGAAAAAATTCTCCTCCATCTAGTAAAATAAAAATTATAACATCCCATTTGAAAAAATTAAGTTATGGGTACTTGAAGTTGTCCAGACTTAACCTTAAATTTTTTGGGTTTACTATCTTCTTTTCCAATTTTGAACACACTGAAGAACAGATATAGGCTTTCTCTTTTAATTCTCCAAATATGATTTCAAAATCTCTAAAACTAAGAGAGTTACCGATTTTTTAAGGGACAGGTGCAAATCCAAAAATTTTCAAAAAATTCTAAATATCTCGAAAATGGTTAAACTTAGGTATAGGGAAAGCTGATAAAAACTCTATTAAAATAACTCAACTAATCCAAAAACGCAGTGAAAAACATAGCTTTCCATTTAAAATAAGAAAATTGATATCAACTTCCGGTATAACCGGAAGTGTCGCCTTCTTGAAAATATTTTCAGTGAGTGTCTTTGTTAGAACTTTCAATACTTCTAATGTGGGGTTTAGACGGAACAGCCGTACCATTTTGCCACTTTGGTTTGATCAGATCTTATTTTTTTGAACTTTTTGGAAAAACAGACTTGAAACCAAATAAATAAATCTGTAATTTTGGCGTAGTTGTAAAGTTGTAAAGCCGTCTAGTTCAGATGCGCTCATTTGGGAATAGACCGAACGTTCTGACGTAATTTCATGATGGCGACGAGTTGCAAAAGTTTCAAAAGGAATCGACGTGCAATTGGAACGTCATATCTCGCTCCAGATTCGAGCGAATTCGATATGACACTCCAATTTTTCGAGAAGATGATTGTCAGTTGCATTTTCCGGAGTAAACACATCAAGTCTTGGATGCAGCAGCAGGCTTACAAACCCCGAAATATATGCATATCGTGCGGCCGTTTCAATTACCGGCAAAGACGGCACAAGGGAGTCCTCCTTCGCCTACTCCTGTAACCAATTACGTTCCAAGTGTCCACTCGAGAATTGATTGCTTCCGATAGAGCAAATAAAGTCGCGTTCTCATACAATAATCGCGTCTAAAAGCGTGACTTATTAATGACGATGACAACGTTCGTTACGATCCCTCGTCGATGATAAAACGGAAATATTCATCAACGTGTCATCGACGCGAGCTGAAATTTCCATTTTGTCGCCAATCATATGGAATTGGATGACGGCCAACGGCACAACTACCCCTTCTTTATACGCCACGGTCTAGACGGACACGAGGAGATGGCGGACTGATAAAGGACCATAAGCGGAATTAAATCCACTAAAAAACCACTTGTTGAATGGATTGCATTAAAAATGACCGAGAGGGATTGGCAAAAGACAGATAAATGTAATTTTACACACGGTAAAAGTATACAGTAACAAATATGAATTGTCAAATTTTATTTTCATTAAACATAGTAGGTAGATGTGGATTCAGAGATTTTTGAAAAAATCGGAGATATTTCATTTAGAAATTTGCATTGAAATCTATAAACAGTGGCATATTTACATATCAGCCAAATGGCCGACAGAATGTTAGGGGCGGCACAAATACCTATCTTTATATTGATTAAAAAAATTGCTAGTAAATAGACAGGTTTCACTTTTTTAAATCAATTGATTAGAATTTTAGTCTTCGTAGTGTTTTTTTACGTTTTTTGGTTAAGAAGTTTTAAGAAGTTTTTAGTAGTTTCAATTCGTATTATACTATAGAAAATTCACGATGAGTAATGGTAGAAAAAGCCTGAGTAGAACACAATGCAGAAAAATATCTTTGAAAAAAGTCAGCGACAACGTAATATTATAGAAAAAAGTGTAAAAATGGCTACGTTTTTTGAGGAAACAAAAACTTTTAAAATAAATACAAGGTGATTTATTAATAGATATCTTAGAAAATAAAGAAGACATTTAAAAATCTAGGGCATGTTTGGTGACATTACAAAGATTTTTTTTGGGTTTTGTCATTTAATTTTTAGAAATATCTTGAATTTTAAAGAAAATTAACTGATAAAAAGAATGAAGTTAAAAGCAGATACATATACAGGGTGTCTCACCTAAAACTTTCGAGTTTAATATCTCAGTTACTTGTCAACGGATTGTTATAAAATTTAGAATGTACAAATTTCAGGAGGTGGTTTTTCAATTAAGAGCAAAAAAAATTACCTCAAATTTAAAAAATGTAATTTTAACACACGTTTCTTTATTTAAAATTAAGCAGAATTCCTATCAGATCATTAAACTCTGAAGAATAGGTGGTCACGCACAAAATTAACCAAATCGCTCGTCTGATCCAACAAAAAAATTAGATTTTCTTGTAAAAAACTTGATCCAAATTTTGAAAGTATTTGAGCAGTCACTTTTTGAAACAATTGATGAAACATTGCCAAGCAGCACTTTGTGCACTACTGAAAAAGCCGTCAAAAGTGTGCGCGATGTTAGGAAAGTAAAATTGTATTAATTTTGTGAAATTACTTTAAAAATATACAACAGTAGCAGAAATTTCTGTGTTGTTAAAAAAGGAAATAATATTCGCCTCTGGAAAGTGTCGTTCGACTTCTTGTTAAATGCTAATCAAATGAAGGCTTCATAAAATTTAAAATCCAAAGAATCATCAATAATTTGAAGACACAGGAAGCATACGTGAACTAAATCGAGTGAGGACAACACACATCACTGGAAACGAAGAAATAGTTAGGATGTAAATCAAGCTTTTGAAGAGAACCCAACCAGCGGTGTACGAAATATTTCCAACCTACTGAACGTTCAAGTGTCTAGAATTTTTTAGTTGTTCAGTGTTTTAGTCCTTTATGAAAGAATTAAAGCATCTAGTACAGTTTGTAAGGGTGAGAGATAAATGTCAAATGTTACTTGCGTGACCCTTACGTTTGTGCGGGCAGGTCAGCAGGAGTGACCAAAATTCAGAGTAGTGCACATCTGTTTCTAGGGATCTATGGTTTTGCATACATTTAACAGTTCTTTTTTCTTGCAAAACTAATGTCTGTCAAGAACGAGTTTTTTCTTACCGCATTTTTTTTGACGATGAATTTCTTAATATAAATCTTAAATGCTTTAACATTTTAAAAAGGCATGCAAAAATTACGTTTTTAAAACTTGAGTTGTTGCATTAATTGGATTTTAATCTTTACCTTTTAAAATATCTGCATTGTAAATTTCATAAAAATCCGCTAACAAATAACTGAGATATCAGGCTTGAAAGTATTAGGTGAGACACCTTGTATATTTACTGATTTGTTTTTATCAGATTACAATGTTCGAAAACTGATAGAATTTGATATTAGAATAATTAGGCTTCTTTAACTGTTGTGGAGCAGTGTACATTAAAACACCTTTATCCCTAACATTTTTAGAGCAGTTCATTTGAGTTGTCACAAGAGGGTGGTACTATTTAAAATTTTGAAGGGTGATTTGTTTTCCAAAGTGCGATAAAAATGTCTCCCTGTCAACAAAAATTGTTCTTTTTCGTAAATGGTAAATTATTTCTTTTTTTTTTCTGAATTATTAAATAAATGTTTTTTTTTTCTTGTGCAGAAATGTAATAGCTTGGGAATATTTTTTTAAAGTATAACAAACATCCCTCGAAATGTACTTTTTCCTCCCTCCCCTCAACCAAGCCATTACATCGTGCACCATTTGTTATTACCACCCTGCACCGTCCACACAAAAGCAATTAATAACGTCTGCTGTCGTCCCGACGCACCTATCCAGAAGAGTCATCACACACGTCGTATATGTGGCCCCCTTCCGCCCGACAAAACATCGCATCCTTGTAATGCAATTTGCGATAGCATCGCTTCGGCGATTTATCACTGTCGAGTCGCTCTATTCAAGAGACGCTGCAAGAGTTGCCATTCAACGAAGCCCCGGCAAAACAGTGATTAATTAACATGCATTTCGTCCAGGGCTGACTTATCGAGGTGTTCAGGTGGCACAAGGGACGCACTTTCCTCTATTGATGGACTCGCATTCATCAGAAACGTTGGACGTGACACGAATGATAACAACGGTCAACCGACGATTTTGAATAGGCAAACTGTTGATTTTTTTTTTACCCCCAAAAGAGAAAAATGGTTGTGACACCTGAACGTGGATCGAGCCGAACGATGTCAAAAACGACGAACACGAAACGATTCAGACAATTCCATTGATGTCGACACGTAATTTGATGTACCGTTTCGAGGAATCGGCGAGAACGTGCAAACTGGATTAAATGGAGAACTACAAGATTTACGTGAATTAATGATGGCCTTTCAAGTTCATTGTTGTTTCAATGCGAAGAGGGTTCTCCATGTTCAACAGTTCGATACTGTATTGAGACCCGAAATTATTTTAACTCGATACAGACTAGTTACGAAAATTTGACAAAACCAAACCACATTTTTATGCCTCTGAACAAAATATTGCAAAACTAATTTGTTAATGACGGCGATTAATAATGGATACTCTTTAAAGCAGTAACGATCGATAATGAGTTAGTAACTTTAATTGTGAAAATCATTAATTGAATAATTGCACATAAACAAACGATTTGATGACAATATTTTTTCGTTGACCGCAAGCACTTATTCTGGTGACAAAGTTTCAAATTAATTCCAATTCAAAACCAATTATCGCACCATTAAAATTTACTGTGAATAAATTCAATAATGTGTGAGAAGTAATGTTTGCATTTTTTGCAGTTAAAAAATGTAAGGAACAATAATCAATGAATCAGACAAACCTCTTAGTTCCAACCTTTGCTGCAATAACTTACCCAAACAGATTACATATATTTTTTTTATTTTTCTTATGTATATTCTTATACAGTTTATTGATGTGCCATTTTAATTTATTTAGTTTGCGACTTCCTGTTGTCGCGAACGGACACAGTATTGAAAAATAAACATGTGCAATTTCTAAAAATTTTTAATTTAATTTTAAATGTGTGCCTTTAATCTAAAGAATCCGGATTAAAGGGTTAGTACGCAATAACTTTTTTCAGAAAAGTTGTAATGTTCCTAAGTAATTTATTAATGGCAGATTATGCTAATTTTTTATTTTCATTTTTTTAATTGTTCTACAAACAGAAGTAGATACCATAAGGTAAGTGAATTTTAATTTTATTCCCATCGCAAAGTAAGGTGTACAACACAGTGAGAAAGAAAGCAAATAGAAAATAATGTCTTGTAAATAAAATGTACGGCGCACTGACAAAAGAGCCCGCGACAAAATAGCCCCGACAAAATAGCCTACCGACAAAATGGCCCACCGACAGAATAGCCCACCGACAAAATAGCTTCCGACAATATAGCCCACGACAAAATAGCCTAACGACAAGACAGAGCCAACCACTGAAATATTGGGTGTTAAAAAAATGTATTTAGGGAGATGAGACCGAAAACGAACTAAATTAGAGCAGACTGTGCCTGTGGAATTTTAGCCATTTTGTCAAAAATTGACAGATCAAAATTTAAAAATAATTTTTCAAAAATTAATTCCTTGCTCATTAAAATTATTCCAAAATAGTGTTTACCATCCGACAAAAAGCTTACGTTATAAAAAGATATTTTCGAACGAGTGAAAAAGTAATTGGGGAGTGGAAATATTCAAGTGGTGAATATTTCCAATCTGAGTTTCTGAAGAAAAAATATAAAATAAAATTTTAAATTAAAAATGTAATAATTTCAAAAATACTGACAATTAAGCATAAAATAAGCCTTACCTTATTGTTCTCTACTTATCTATTAACTATTTCATAACTATAAAAACGCCAACGTCGCATTTTACGGAATTATTTTTATAAATAAGATTGATAAAATTGTAAAATAGTTATTAATGAGTCGATCCCTCATTGAAAGTATAAATTACATTGGCTATTATTTTTCTGAAATGCATGAATAATTTAAAACAGCTAATTTTTGAGAGAAAATGCGCTGTTGGCGTTTTTATAGTTTTAAAACAGCTAATATCATCTAAATGACAATTGATTTTTATTATAAACACTTTATATGACACGTAAACACAAAAACAGAAACAAAGAATAATCAGACCTTATAAAATAAAGCTGAAACAAAAAGAAAAAGCTCTCTGTGTAACACTCCCACTACAGCGTGTACCAGAACTCGCTCCCCACCGGAAAGGCGCTAGTGGTAACAGCAATGGGGATGGCAAAAATGCAAAAAAAAGTAAGTCTTTTATTCTTCGTTTGGGAGATACAGAGATTTCAAAGTGACCAATCCCAGAAGCTCTCTCCTAGGTGTATTGCATACAGTACATCCGTTACTAAGGAATGAGAAAAATAACTCTAGTGCACTTTTTTATTGTCCGTTTTACATATTTTATATATCCTAGCAACGTGTTTTGTTCCCTAGTCCTCTGGAGCAAGGTCTTTTGTGATTGGCTATTTTCAAACGTTCTTATCTCCCAAACGTAGAGAGTTAGAATTTTTTTGTTAAGGAACTTTAGCTTCAGAATTGCCTAAATTATATGCACCTTTCCGGTGGGGAGCGAGTTCTGATACATGATGTATGTAGTACTATGTCGAGCTCGAAATTTCGGACACTATTGTCATTTTTGTTGTCAAAAGGTATGGGGAATTCCATACATGTTATGTCAACGAAATATCAAAGGTGTCCGAAATTCCGTGCTCGCCACTGTATAGTTTTTATAACATTGTAATTTTATTTTCTTCTATTTTTGAATTTGTTTTGCTTTATTTTTTTGATTTTTGATACCCACCGGAAAGACAAAACCATTACTATCTAAAAAACTAATCAAAAATGTCAGTTCTCCTTAAAAAAATGGCAGTCATTACTGAAAATCGAATAACATCAGAAATGTCATTTTGGTGTCAAAATGTAGCATTTAAGAAAATAAAATCGACCTGTTCGATATTTTTTTAAATGACTCATAACAAAATTACGAATTTTATGCGCTACTTTTGTTCAGTCGGTATACTAAATATGAAAAATGTTTATAATATGTCCTATACTTAATTATTGCATTTTGTTATTTTTTGAACTTACTAACAAAAGTAACTACAAATCTTTGTCTAATTGTTTAATTTTTAATTTATCTGTTTATAAAGCATAGACCATTTAAAACATAGAACAATTTTTAGTCGTCTTATTAATCCCAAAATTTGTCCGTGATTCGAATGAGCTATTTTATTAATGGGGCTGTTTTGTCGCTAGGCTATTTTGTCGGGGGCTATTTTGTCGTTGGACTATTTTGTCGGTGGGCTATTTTGTCGGGGCTATTTTGTCGCGGGCTCTTTTGTCGGGTCACGAAAATGTACCTATCAGCATCAGCTATTCTTAAATAACTTTAGTGTTTTTTTGTATCATTATTCCTTTAAATAATTGAAAAACCATTCAAACAACATGCACACCTACGGACTGTTTTGTGATTTTTATGGACGATTTCAATAACTACATATAAATCCGAACAAGTAGTACCACATTATGGATGATTTAAAAAAATAGTTTGCTAGAATTAGAATTTGAATTTTTTACTTACTTTTTCTTTGTCGACGATCAAAACGCTATCATCATCATGCAAAATAATGACGTGATTTATCCTAGAATCAAAAGTAATATTCCGAATTGGCGAAACTCTAGACGTCAATTGTTTCGGAACATTTTTAGCGAAAGATCTGGAAAATTTCGTTAATTCTCTCCTATTCATATTATATTCAATAATCTACAAAAAAAAAACATTTTCCCCAACCCTCACCTTATTTAAAAAACAACTCACATTATTATTATTAAACGCAACTACTAGATTTGTCGAATTCGGTTGAATGGCCATTGAAGTCGGACTTAATTTATATTTGGGTAATTTACAATGAAAAACATATTGGTCATTTTTTAAAGTCCATGCAGCGATATTACCTTTAATATCACCAGCCACCAAAAACTGGGCGGAATCAGAGACCGTCAATAACACAATCGTATCCTCAATTTCTGAGACAAAAAATAACAGTTGATTGTAACTCCAAATACAATACCTACCTGATTCTGTATTGATATGTTGCATCAAGACGGCGTTGCAACTATTTGTTGCAACAACCTGTAAACCCCCCGAATTTGGCGCCAAAATCAAACGATTATTTTTCGTAAATTTTGCACTAACGCATGGAGACACTCCCAACCCGTCTGTTTCAATCGGGACTAATTTTGGGGTAGTTTCCCCACAATCTAACTTAAGTAATCTAACTCCTAGTCTTGTACTGTACAAAATAAGAGTACCATCGTCCGAGATCGTACTACAAATAATCCCTTCATTTTTTTCAACCCCCTCATCGTCAGTCACCACTTTTTGCAACACCACCAATTTCCGGGGGGCTTTCTCGACAGTGTAGAGCCCTGTGTGTTTATCACGCTCGCCCCCAATCTCCCCAAGACTCCAAATTTCAATAAATTTGGGGTAACGTAACATTACGTAGCGCGCTTTTGCACATATCGTCACACAAGGGTTTTGCAAAATTGGTGGATACTTAAGGAGAGTTTTCGGAGGGTGATAACTACAAGTCAAGTAGCCATCGACTCCGCTCGAGTACAATTTATTGCCATTGAGGACAAGGGCGCGCACGTCGTGGTCGTGAATTTTTCGTTGGATGCTACGCACCCATTTATGAGCCCCATCTTTGACTTCAATTCGCACATAATTGACAACATTTGGGTCAATTCCAGCGCAATAAAGTGAGTTTTCGTCCGCTGAGAGACAAAGTGAGAGAATATCGGCACGATGCGATTGGTACGATTCAAGTTGAGCGCCCACTTTGCCATCCCAGACGGTGAGAATGCCCCGGGAATCACCGCTGATTACTGTGAAGTCTTGTGTGATGGCAAGGCACCACACTATTGTCGGTTTGTTGTGTTCAGCACGACCAGGGATCATTTTATGCAACGCTTGATCTAAAATTATTAATACGTTTGTATTAAGGCTAAGTGGGACACGTTTTAGTGTTTTTCTATTTTTCTCTTATCTTAGTACTTTTTTCGTTTTTTTTATTTTTTGACTTACATTCGAAAAAAAAATCGATTAAATAAAATTAAAAAACAAGGGAGCGACGATTCTCCATTTTTAAGGATCGCAAATATTTTGTTTTAAAATTCGATAACGAAAAAGCATCAAAACGTGAATAATTATCTCGATCCTCTTATACAGATAAGTTACAGGGTGTAACGAAAAGATGGGGACAAAAAGGAACCAGAGATTCTCCAAGTCAAAATAAAACGATTTAATCCAACTTACCCCTATACCAAGTTGCACCGTTTAAAAGTTAGATGGCGCCAAATTTCAAAAATTATTTTCGTTTTTTATTAGTAACTTCTAAATGGAATAATCGATTTTAGGGAAATTTGGTACAAGTAATTTGTCATCAAAACCGCATGTTTTGGTGCAATTTCTTTTGTTTTTCTGTTATTGTAGAGTACTTACCTAACACATTTTAGAACATATTTTTGTTATACGTTATCTTAATGGCGTAATTCTTTTTTTATTCGAAAGACCCTTTATTTCTGAACACTTTTTGTATCTTATAAAAATTTTGTATCGGTCTTGGTTTTGGAATCAAAAAATAATTTATGTAGAAGTGTCAACATTTCGGACGTTCGTCAATTATTATTATTGGTTTTAAAAATGCATTTAATTATTTAATAAATTAAGTTTATTTATTATAATTGTAATTAATAATTTTTCCATAACGACAGTGTAAATTTTAAATAGTTATGTTCAGTAGAAATCAAACGATTTTTAGAAATTCACAATTTTGTGAAAAAATGCCTTTTTGGTTTAAAATAATAAATAATTAGAATACATTATTGTTATCCAACATAGAAACCAAACCCAAAATAAAAAAAATAATTTAAAACCCAATAATAATAAATGGGCGAACGTCTGAAATTTTGACACGTCGCCTTAAATTATTTTTTACTCCAAAACAGAGGCCGATACAAAAATTTTATAAGTTACAAAAGTTGTTCAAAAAGAGTGGGTCTTTCGAATAAAGAAAGAATTACACCACTGGGATAACGTTTAACAAAAATGTATCTTAAAATGTGTTCAGTAGTTAATAGGTAAGTATTAGCTGTTTCAAAACTACGAGTATGTAAACGCCAACGTCGCAATTTACCAATTTATTTTTTTAAATAAGGCGGATAAAAATGTAAAATAGTTATTAATGATGAGATCTCTCATAGAAACTGTAAGTTACATTAGCTATTCATTTTTTGAAGTGCATAATTAATTTATAACAACTAATTTGGAGAGAAAATGCGACGTTGGCGTTTACATAGTTTTGAAACAGCTAATGATATACGATAACAAAAAAACAATAGAGAAATAGCACCAAAACATGTGCATGTAAATTACTTGTTGAAATCGATTATTCCATTAAAAAGTTATTAAAAAAAATCGAAAATAATTTTTTAATTTTGGCGCCCTCTAACTTTTAAACGGTGCAACTTGGTGTAGAGGTAAGTTCTATTTTGAACTGGAGAATCTCTGATTCCCTATTGTCCCCATCTTTTCGTTACATCCTGTACAGGCCCGACTGTGAATGAAATAAGTACATTAATTTTAACTGGTAATAGAACTCGTTAAGACCAACAATTTTTCTTAACAACTTTTTTTTCAAAACGATTTAGTTTTTGAGTTAAAATTATTTTAAAATCTTACACAATTTTCTTGCACGCCACTGGAAGCAAAGTTACCTAGACGACAAGATTACCGTTTCCAAGCAAGTTCATGAAAATAGTATTAAATGTATTATTACTTTTCATTGTTGGAGTAATTCATAAAAGGCTCGTCAATTTCTAGGGGGGAAAAATGATTTTAAAAAATGCGATTTTGAAAAAATGGTACATAGAAAATGTTTTTGACTTGAAGAGTTCTACTACTGGTTAAAATTAATGTACTTATTTCGCTTACTTAATAAAAAATATTGTAAGCAAACTAACCCTGAATAATATTTGCTTTCACTTCCTTTTTTTCCTAGCTTCTTTGTCGCATTTTATTAATATCCACATCTTTCACCTACAGGTTTATTAAAATAGTAGATACTAACTGATCATTTGAATTGATAGTTAAAGTAAGCGTTTTTTTTTTCTTTGTGATTGATAAAGTAGTACAAATTGAGAGAAAATTGCAGTTTATTATACAAGTAAAGAAAAGTTGTTCATTATCTGTGAGTGATGTCACATCACTGATGTGTTTCTGAAACGAGTAAGGAGCCAACTTTCAGCTTGATTAATTATGATAATCAGCGTTTTTATACTAATTAAAAAATTAATAAAGCCTACTGTAATTATAAATTCAAATGACCGCACGGTATTACCAACATTTGTTTAATATTTTCATAAAAAAATTGATAATTAAAAAAAGTGTTCCTTTGGCACAAAATCTAAATGTCTTAAAATACACTCAATCCCATTTATCAATTTAAAAGTGGATTACAAAACCGTTAAAAAAAGTGTCGCATACTTTGTTAAACTCTGTCGCCCCACTTATCATCAATACGTTAGCAAAAAATTACTTACTGGTTTTGACGCTCCAAATTCGTATCGCATCCATACTCCCAGACACGATAAATTCACCCGAATTATCAAACTTTAAACACAAAATGCGGCCTTCTTGCTTATCTAAAAACTTTTCAAACAGGACTTCATCCTCAGTAATTTGAAAAATATTCAAATAGCCTTGTTCAGTCCCAATCGCAATTTGAGTTTTGTCTTTATTAACATCCAGACAAAACGCTGCTTCGCCGGTGACCACAGACCGACTTTTCACATCCAATTTCGTCAAATCGTACTCAATTAAAAGCCCATGAAGCCCCACACTAAATAAGCGATCATCGCACCATGCCAGACCTTCAATACTAAAATTCTCAGTCGATGAAGCAATAGTACGTTCAATAAAGGCACAATGAGTCAAATTCCATATCTCAACACTTGCGTCAGCCCTAAAATAGTTAAATAAATACGAAAAACCGGACAAATTAAAGTGAGGTTATACTACCTTGACACTGCTAATTTATTCCCCTGGGGTTGCAGAGCCATACAGTAAACTGCATTAGGTTTAGGTTTGTAAAACCTCACATTGTGTATCTTGGGGTTCCTCGGTGTACTCATTTTCAATAAATACAACACTCACAAACGATCAACATAACCTCAAACTTCACTTTCACGTGTTGTTTATTATTCTAGTGACTTTGGTTGCGTCACGTTGGTAGTGTCGCTCTCACTTGTGTGCGAAGTTTTACAATTTTTTGTTGAAGTGGCGCAAATAAAAATATGTCCATTCTTATAAAAGTGTAAGTATTAGCCTTGCATCTTGCATGTTTGGGTTTCGTATAAGTTTTCGCAATTTTCACCCGGTTGGTGCATGGTTGGTGCCCAAAAAAGTTTTTGTTGACGTCAGGTTGGTGCTCGTGTTTTTTGACAAACGTCATTAACCTACAAAAGCGTAAACTTGTGCAACACTTGAAATGTGAAAAATTACCGGAAATAACGCAAATCAAACTGTGAAAATGGGTCCACCTAAACGCTACAGTAGCAAAGCTGAAGGAAAATCAAAGAAACGCAAAAAGGAGGAAGAAGAATGGACATACGAAGAAGACGATGTGAATGAATCAGAAGGGGCCGCTGTTCCGGGTGCTGCGGCCCGTGACGCTGAGAAAAACGACCAAAGCGTCCAAGAGGACGAATTCGGAGCCAAAGACTACCGTTCTCAGATGATTCTAAAGCCTGATAACACATCTCGACCATTATGGGTGGCCCCCAACGGTCACATCTTCCTGGAGTCGTTTTCGCCGGTTTATAAACATGCTCATGATTTTCTAATCGCGATTTCGGAGCCTGTGTGCCGTCCGGAGCACATTCATGAGTATAAATTAACTGCGTATTCGTTATATGCCGCTGTAAGTGTGGGGCTGCAGACTAACGACATAATTGAGTATTTAAACCGGTTGAGTAAAACAAGTATTCCGGACGGTATTGTCGAATTCATTAAACTGTGTACGCTATCGTATGGGAAAGTCAAATTGGTTTTGAAGCACAATAAATATTTCGTGGAGAGCCCTCATCCGGAGATTCTCCAAAAACTGTTGAAAGACCCGGTAATTCAAGAGTGTCGTTTGAGGCGCAACGAGGAAGGGGACGAGTTTATAACCCAGGTACAAGGACATACAGATAATAATAGTTTAGTGCTTCGATTGATTAAATTATGAATATCTTAGGTTTAGAAAATTCTAAAACAAATAAAACTTAGGCAGCCATCTAGGACCTTAAATTGCCTACAAGCTCGAAAAAAACAGATATTCCATCGGGAAGTATTTTTAAATGACGAATACATTTTCTGGTCAAGTTAAAATTAAAAATAATATCAAAAATTATTCCATTTAGAACAAAATGGTCCTAGACGACGGTTGTAGAGATTTTTTACAGATTTTTTTATTTTTAATTGTTTAAAATTTCTGATCGTTCAAAGTTCCTCAAATAGTTTACCTGACGAAGGCTGCAACAATATACCATTTTAATTTACAAAATCGATGGTTGAAAGATTTTTTAATGAAGAGCAGCAAAGCAAACAGCAGTTCTATTAAAAATTATACACAATTTCAAAAGGTACTCTTCTCTTTTTTGTTAATTTTAGAAAATTGAGAAAACAATAGATTACAATAATCGCGTTTGTTAAAATAATATTAGTTACATGACTGTAATTTTCTTGTGTTGCAGCTTGTAGTGAATTTGTTTAGAAGAAATTGCTTATAAAACCGATAAATAAAACTGCAAAAACTTAGAATTTTGCAACAGCGCATTTGAATTTTTTGGAGTGAAATGGAGCACAAATTAAGAGATTCTGGTGGGTTTTCTTAGCTCAAAACGTAGCGCTGGGATTTAGTTGAAAACAGAATTCTTCTCTTTTACAGAAACTCTTAATTTGTGCTTTATTTTTCACTCCAAAGAATTCAATTGCGCTGTTGAACTGAAGTGGGATATATTTTTATTATAGAACTTTCAACAATTTTTTAACCGTACTTAACAAATGGGGGAATAGGTGTTTCGAAATTAATATTTATATTTTCTATTTACTTATTAGATAATTTATTTGTAGCAAAATTTTCTTATTGCAAAAAAATTCTTATGGTACCTACTGTTTCATTCTCATTACTACAGTGTAGTAGAGTCAATGAGATTACATTTCTATTTTATGATTTTCATAACTAAAATTAAAAATATTCTTTTCTAAAGTGGAACTTACGGCTTTGTCATGTAGGTACATTTGCCAAAATGTTTAAAAAATCATTTCTTGAATCCTTAATGGAAAACCGCCATTGTTTGATTAGGTAGAATTCAAAAAGGAAATGTTTTATTTTACTAATTATGGCAACAGTTTATTTTGTTTTAGAACTATAATTAGCAACATAACATTTTCATTAATACACTGTACCCATTGATTGTTTCTCCATTGACAGAATTGTTTAAAAGTTTTACCATATTCTTCTTTTGACTTAGATGGAAGCAGATTTAAAGTCGCTTCTCTCGCGGCTTCCTAAATACGCTCATTTTCTTCAAAAACACTTTCTGCGTTCATCTTCTGATTAGGCAACTATGTTAAAGATTGTAGAAAAATAATTTTTGTTAAAATATTCTTAGGTTTTCCACATTTTCCATAAAAAAAACACCACTCGTAGGAAAAGTGTTTAACTATCTCGTGAAAACTTATCGAGTAAACCACCACTTTTCTTATTTGTGAAACAATCTACTGTTTCTACAACCCTGAAATATTTAAATAAATCAAGTACTAAATTAATAGTAACCAATCAATCGGAGCGCTTTACTGAATCCGAGCGTTAAGATTTCACATCAGAGCGACTAGTAAATTTCCCTAACTTACCTTTTTCCCGACCCAGGTGCAAGAAAAGAAAAACATTCCGAATTTTGGTGCCAAACCAGCCCCCGGCGACCAAACCGATTCGAGCGCCGTCCCGGACGACATTACAAATTTCTACGACAAAATCGACAACGAAGAAGACGAAGAAGAAGCAACTCTTCAAACTGTCTCATTCGAAGTCAATCAAGAAAAAATCGAAACGATCCAAAAACGTTGCATTGAGCTCGAATACCCTTTATTGGCGGAATACGACTTTCGAAACGATACGATTAACCCTGACATTAACGTTGATTTGCGTCCCGCGGCTGTACTACGCCCTTATCAGGAAAAAAGCCTCCGGAAAATGTTCGGTAACGGACGGGCACGTTCGGGTGTTATCGTGTTACCTTGTGGCGCGGGTAAATCCCTGGTGGGCGTAACGGCATGTTGTACCGTACGGAAACGAGCTCTAGTTTTATGCAATTCGGGCGTTTCCGTCGAACAATGGAAACAACAGTTTAAAATGTGGTCAACAGCTGATGATAGTATGATTTGTCGGTTTACTTCCGAAGCTAAGGATAAACCAATGGGGTGTTCCATTTTGGTAACAACATATTCCATGATAACGCACACGCAACGTAGGTCATGGGAGGCTGAACAGACCATGAAATGGTTACAGGAGCAGGAGTGGGGGATTATGGTACTTGATGAAGTTCATACCATTCCTGCCAAAATGTTTCGTCGTGTTTTAACCATCGTTCAATCACACTGTAAGCTCGGTTTGACGGCAACTTTATTGCGAGAGGATGATAAAATCGCCGATTTGAATTTTTTGATTGGTCCAAAATTGTACGAAGCCAATTGGTTGGAGTTGCAAAAAAGAGGGTTTATAGCACGGGTGCAATGTGCCGAAGTTTGGTGCCCCATGACACCCGAATTTTACCGAGAGTATCTCGGATGTAAAACAAGCAAAAGATTATTGTTATACGTCATGAACCCGAATAAGTTCCGAGCTACGCAATACTTGATACGTTATCACGAAAGAAGGGGTGACAAAACTATAGTCTTCTCGGATAATGTTTTCGCTTTGAAACATTACGCAATCAAGATGAATAAACCGTACATTTATGGGCCCACCTCTCAAGGTGAAAGAATCCAAATCTTGCAAAATTTCAAATTCAATCCGAAAGTTAACACGATTTTTGTGAGTAAAGTGGCTGATACGTCTTTTGATTTACCCGAAGCCAATGTTTTGATTCAAATCTCGTCACATGGAGGGTCCAGAAGGCAAGAAGCGCAACGTTTGGGGAGGATTTTAAGGGCGAAAAAAGGAGCAATAGCTGAGGAATATAACGCCTTCTTCTACACGCTAGTGTCACAAGATACAATGGAAATGAATTACTCCAGGAAGCGACAGAGGTTTTTGGTCAATCAGGGTTACAGTTACAAGGTTATTACCAAGTTGGCAGGCATGGATGAAGAGCCTGACTTGATGTACAAAACGAGGGAAGAGCAAGGACAGTTGTTGCAGCAAGTTTTGGCTGCGAGTGATATCGATTGTGAGGATGAGAAAGTCCCAGGTGAAGGTGGTAGAGGAGCTGGGGGTTCAGGGAATCGCAGGACGGGACAAATGGGGTCCATGTCAGGAGCTGATGATGCCGTTTATTACGAATATAAGAAAAATGCGGCGAGTCAGCATAAACATCCCTTGTTTAAGAAATTTAGATATTAATAAAGTTTTTCTGTTCTTGTTAATTGTTTAATTTCTAGTGCATAACTATTTGCGGTGATTATATTCGTCTTATTGGCAGTAATTATCTATAATCGCAGTTAAAACTAAATATCGAACGCAAAAAACGGGAAAAAATTAAGTTGCACTCACTATTACAGCATGTGTAATGCCTCATCGAATCTGTAACACAAAACACATTAAACGTAAAACATTTAGAATATTAGATCGCAAAAAAGTTTCAAATACGTAAAAAAGTTATTTAAAGACGTCGATAATCTAGGGCAGACATACATTTTAGCCAAAAAAAATTAAATATTAAAAGAATACTAAACTGATTGAAAAAAGTTAGGGGTATAATTGAATTCTTCTACAGAAGCAATAAAAATGCTATTTGTGTTTTTCTATGAAGCTTTTTTTGTTTTAAATCCTCCCTAACTTTTTGGATCAGTTTATAATAACCGGTATGGATACTACAAAATGGCCTAGATTTCAAGGCGAAATCTTGTAAAAAATATAATTTTAAAGAGTTACGACAAAATATACAGTGTAAGCGAAATAAGTACATTAATTTTAACCAGTGGTAGAACTCATCAAGACAAACACTTTTTCTATGTACCATTTTTTCAAAAGCGTATTTTTTTAAAATCATTTTTCCCCCTACAAATTGACGAGCCTTTTAAGCAATGCTCCAACAAAGAAAAGTAATAACAACTTGCTTGGAAACGCTAATCTTGTCGACTATGTAACTTTGTTTCCAGTGGCGTGTAAGAAAATTGTGTAAGATTTTAAAATAATTTTAATTCAAAAACTAAAACGTTTTGAAAAAAAAGTCATTAGGAAAAATTGTTGGTCCTTGACGAGTTCTATTACCAGTTAAAATTAATCTATATCCCATTTCATTTCATAGTAGAATTTTTTGACAGCGCATTTGAATTTTTTGGAGTGAAATAAAGCACAAGTTGAGAGTTTCTGTATAAGAAATGAACTTTGTGTTAAGCTAAATCCCAGCGACAAATTTTGAGCTAAGAAAACCCACCAGAAACTCCAAAAAATGCAAATGCGTTCTTGCAAAATTCTACAATGAACTGAAATGGGATATACTTATTTAATTTACAGCCTGTATTCTATCAGAAAAAAATCGAATTTGATACATGTTTAAAATGACAAGAATTTTGGAAAAAAATGGAACTATTTTGATGTAAAACCAGAAAAACGATCCGAGGAATCGATTGGGAGTTTTAGTACATAAAATTTTCAGTTTCAATTTTGGCATTGGCAACTTAAAAAACAACTGTCCCAAATTTTCAGTAGTAGGTAGCTGAAAAATCGTTTATACAGCCTGTATCGGTGGACAAAAATACGGATGCTTATTTTACGTTGGACAAAAATACTTTGGATGTTTTTACGTTGGATAAAATTACGTTAGGCTGTTTTGGACATTTTTACGGTGGACAAAAGTACGGATGCTCATTTTACTTTGGACAGAAATTCTTTGGACTTTTTTACTTTGAACAACATTGAGCACTCCCATCGCTTCGCTTCGAACCAACTTTACACGTTGCTTATTAATTTATTTTCAATTAATAGTTCGTTTCACACTAGTTGAAGGTTACGGTTGGTAATGCTGAATTCACCAAAATTTAAAAATTCCCTCTTGCAGCCCGGGGGACCACTTATCGTCCGATTTGGCAATTATGGAGCTCCAGGGCGACTTAAAATCCCACAGTGACACCGACTTCGAAGGAAAATTCATCGGCGATTTGCATTTTACGAAATCTGGGACTCCCGTACTAATAATCGGACACCACCTCATGTTCGGCAAAGAAATGAAAATGGAAAAGCGGTTCGCACTCTTAGAGAAACAAACTGGAGACGAGGGAACAAAATATATGGTCAAAACGATAATCACTCGCAAAATAATTTTCAAAACAAGACCCAAACCAATCATCAGTAATTAAATTAATTAATTTATTATTATTTTTTTTTTATAAAAATTACAATCAATAAAGTTAAATCAGACTCGTTTGATCGTTAAGCTGCAAATCGAAGGTGGCCGGTATGGTGATACCCCCGGTATCCACAGCCTCCTCCGAGTGTTCCGTATTGAGAAAATTCTGCGTTTCGTCGCTCGATTTCGACTCGTTGTCTTCAATCGGGCGTTTTTCAACTCTTTGCTTCTTCTTCTTCTCCAATTCGTGGCATTTGACGTGTGCTAAGTACGAACTGCAATTAATTGTTGTGTACTTGCACAAAGTACACGCGTAAGTCCCCTCTTTTCCTGGGTGTTTATTGGCCAAATGGATTTTGTAAGCTGACGTTTGAATTGATTGGTAGTCACAATATGGGCACGAGTACTTCGCCGCCTGAAACAAACCGGTTAAAAAAAGCGTAAAATTGCAAAAAAATTGTAAAAAATGTTAAATAAATAAAAACGAAATCGACTAAAATGGTTCATTTTATTAAAAAAAAAGTACAAAACATTGCATTGCTGTTATAAACTTGCAAATGATAAAATAGGAATTTCCCGTGTTAGGTAACAATTCTGTTTCCGTTCTTAATTGCAAACAAGTATGTCATAGTACAGCTTTAAGTTTGTACTTTTCTTTTTAAACTATTTCAATAATGCACGGTTTTACCATTTTCTTGTATTAGCTTACAACTTTTGCACGTTTTTTTTATTTTAGAATATTTTTAGTTTACTTACCCCGAAGTGCCGCATCGTGTGTTTCCGTAAACAGTTGCGATCACCGGTTTTGTATTCACAGTAGGAGCAATGATACGGTTTATCCCCCGTGTGTTGGCGGTGATGCAACTGCAACATTTCCTTGCGTGCAGTTTGGTGTCCACAAATATTGCAAATGAACGGCTTGAACTTGTCATGGACGAATTTAATGTGTTTTTTAAGACATTTCGAATTTGCGAAAAATCGGTCGCAAAACTCGCACTGTTTTGTTGTGAACGAATCAGGAACTTCGTCTGGTGCCTTATGAATTATTTCGTGATTTCGCAACTGATTCAACTGTTTGAAGGCCTTGCCACACGATGTGCAAACAAACGGTTTCTCCTCGTTATGTATGGCCATGTGGTTCATAACTCTGACTACAAAACTGTCAAAAAAATTGCTAGATTTTAACGAAAAAATTACCAGAACTGTATGATTTGAATTCGTTGCACATTGGACAAGTCAAAAGCCCCAAATCAATCGAATGGCACTTCCACATGTGCGTGCTACAAATGCGCCAAATCGAAAATTTGCTTTTGCACACGGGGCACATAAATTGTTTTTTGTGTTGATCGACATGGCAGTCTTCGTGACGTTTGCGGGATTCCTCCTTATCGAAACGAAGGGGGCACCCCTTTATCGAGCATTTTATTTTACGTAGGGATTTTTGTTTTTTTAAAAGACTGGCGGAAATGGCCCGAGATGAGCGTTTTTCGGGGGTTTCCGCTTCTGGCTTATCAGGGGGGACTTTATCGGTGGTTGTGGGGGCAGTAGTTGTCGCTTGGACCATTTTGTGTTGCTAATAAAATAATGAATTTAAAAAAGCTGAAAATCGTGTTGCCAACCCAAACAAATATTTTTTAATTCAAAAATGTGCCAAATTGTTTATTTTTTATTCAGTTGACACAATTTTCACCAAGTGTCGGTTGGTAACATTGCTGCCAACTTGCTTTATTATTGAATTATTTAAAACACGGTGCACTCTAATATCTTGCAAAGAATTTTTAGAGAATATGATGCCAACTATTTTGTTGATAATTAGAAAGACACTGTAAAAGAAAATCCATTTTAATTTTTATGTTTATATTCATTTTTAGAACTAGTCAACTTTGTCTTTAGAATCTAGAAAAATTCATAAACAATGCTAAAAAATAACAATCTAGAAAAATTCTAAACTAAAATTATTAATTATAGAATTTTGAGAAAGAGCAGAGCAGAATCTAAAAGAGAATAAATGTAGAAAAGGGGTAAAATAATTTTGAGTACTGCCTAAAATAATTCTATAGAAGAATCTTAAGAAAAATCAACAGAATAATGCAGAAAGAATACTCAGAATAAATAATATCGAAAAATTCTAAACGAAACTACCGACAGATTTTAAATAATAATAGACTGATGAGAAGGCGAAGTCTAGCTCAAAGCTATTCAAATTAACCTCGAAAGAAAAATTAATTATTAAATAATAAAAAATATACAACAGCTTCATTTCCTTTGCGTCCACTTCCTAGTGTAATAACTTTAAAAAATCTAGAGAAAAATTTATAGAATAATCTAAAGAAGAAATTTTAGATCTGGATACAGCTTTATAAAAGAAACTGAGAAGAATCATAAGAAAGATTTGGACAAGATTTTGTACAAGGCTAAAAAATAATTTTTGGAAGAACTCTTAAACGAAACTAGAGAAGGATTTTGAAGAGACAGATTGGAATATCCAAAAGAGAATTTGCAAAATGTGGAAGAAGTGTTTATAAAAGGAATTTTGAATACATTCTACCAAATAATTCTAAAGAAAAATGTAGAGAAGAATAATTCATAAAAGAATCTAAAGATGAATTTATAATCTAAAAAAGAATCCAAATTTCCGATCTAAAATTCTAAAAAAAAAATAGAGAAGAATTTTGCAGAGTGGAATCTAAAATAGAATTTAAAGAGTATTTATATATTTTTTTGTAGAGTTTAATAACTAATTGTAAAAAAAGAATCTGGAGAATGATTTATAAAAGAATCTAAAGATAAGTTCATAAAATAATTAAAGAAAGTGAGTCCAGATTTCAGATCTAGAAGATCTAAAAGAATCAGAAAAGAATCTTAAGAAAAATCTAAAAACGAAAACAATACAAAAAATATCTAAACCTTATAAACGAAACTATCGAAGAATTCTGAAAAAAACGCAACGAAGAATGTAAGAGAGAATTTTGAGAATATTTGTTATTTACTTTATTTACGTTATTTTTGTCGTTAGTCTTTTATGCCATAAATAAACGTATTTGCCTTCTTACTTATGTTTCTAATATCGATTCTTATTTAAATTTGAAGCATATTTAATGGTGATTACTACCAAGCTTAAATATGCAAGTGGTACAATTGACAACACAAATAATCTCTGAAATAATAAATAAATAACCAGAAAAACTTACAGTGATCATATGTTGCTTCAAATCTTCCTTATTAGAGTAACCACTACCGCAGTCGCTACAAATATACAAAGTGTATTTCTTCCTCTCTTTATTTACATTCAAAATCGAGGTCATTTTAGTGCCATTGGGTGGTAAAACCCCATTTGTTTGTGGCACTTGCAATTCCTTCCCATGTTTCAAATTAATATGAGCAGTGATATCCTCAACGCTTTCACACAAAAACGAACACAGTTTGCATTTATTGGCCTGGACTTGCGTGTAAAAATTTTCAAAATTCTTCTCCTTCTCAACAACATTGAACAGATTTTTATTAATGGTGGTTACAGTCCCGTCAATATTCAATAACTGAATCACTTCAACATTTTCCTCGCTTTCCGCCACTTCCTCTTGACTATCTTGAGTGTAAGTTATTGAATACGCGTCCCCATTTATCACATGCGTAACAGTCTTTTCCACCTCATTTTCTTCAACATAATTTGAGAGAACTAACTGATTCTTCTCCCCGTTTGAGTAAAATGTACTCTCTTCATTTTGACTACTGTTTTCATTGTCTTCGGTAAGTAACTGGACGTTGGATTCGCTATCGTTGTTCTCTGAAAGAAAGTGTTAATTTTTGGGGGGCGAAGCCGCCAAATGTACCATCAGCTGTAAGGGAGCCACTGAGCAAAATTGGAAAACCTTCAGACGACCAGTCTGAGGCAATCTCTGTGAAAATTGGTTCCACGGGGAAAGCATCATTGAGACCGTCCTCACTACTGTGCAAGAGATAATTATGGGGGCCCTCATTGAACAATTTTAAATATGCCGTAGACTCATCCTCCGCATCCATTACCCGTGAAAAATGTTGCAATTGATTACTTAATCATTTTGTAATCTAGAAAAAAACAGTCAGAAAAACAGACCAAAAAATTATATCCTCAAATTTTAAAATGGGGCTTATGCAAGTCATAATTTAATTTAAAAAAACATACCGTGAATGTATTATTCAATTGTGCCAAGTGATATGGACAGAAAGTTGGTTTATTTTTGAGAAAAATGCTATTTTTTGTGAAATGTCACGAGTGACATAACCTCACTCTTCCACTATTGGGTCTTTAACTTTTTTCGATACGAAATATGATACAAAAAGAGGGTGAACGTAATAAACTCACCTCGTTTCACGTTTTGCTTGACACCAAACACTAGAAAAACCGTGAAATCGCAAAACTGGACATTACTTTAATAAGGTTAGGTTCACTTCTCTGCGCATGCGCACCACTTACAAGTCTTGGGTTAATTTTTTTGAAAAATGAAACAACACTTTTTTAATTACCTATTTTATTTCAACTACTAGCAAAATCTTTGGTCAATCACAAGAACCATCGGCCCAACCGTCCCTCCATCTCTCATTAACTTTCGAACAATCAAATTCGGGTTTTCCTAATTTGTTATTAACTCTATTATGCAATCTACAAAGCCACTGACTTAAGT
Source organism: Tribolium freemani (assembly GCA_939628115.1). NCBI lineage: Eukaryota > Metazoa > Arthropoda > Insecta > Coleoptera > Tenebrionidae > Tribolium > Tribolium freemani. Next base: position 6,185,866 of record OW626785.1, on the reverse strand, counting down.
CTTCCTGAGAAGCGGTTTGAGGTGGATCCACTTTAAGCCTGCAACAAAACGGTTGATTTGCAATAATTAAATTAATAATTAATTACTCTTTGCGAAAATCTTCAGCACAAAAATCACAGGGATAAAACTTGGAAAATAAGGTAACAAAACTAGTCATATCCTTCTGTTCAGTCCTGGTGGGGTTTTCGGGGTATTTAGCTGCAATAGTGTGGAGAAGCCCCCACGAACTGCGCCCCAACTCATCCTTATCCAAGGGGCAATCGGTCCGAAATGTGCCCGAGCCGCCAGTGGTCGAAGACACCTACAAATTTTGTGTCTTTAACTGGGTTTCACCTAACTGTGGGGGCCCACTTCTCCTGAACTTTCTTCATAAGCCTGGCGTCGCGCAATTTTCGCGTAGTCCGAGAAACTTGTACACTGGCGACACTTTTCGGTATCGAGGGGCGAAGGCCGGCGCGACATTACGCCAAATGCATAATTTTTAAATAAATGCACAATTGGAAATTGTTGGTTAGGTTTGTGCAAAATCACAAATGTCACCTTCCGGATGTCAAAATGGCCAGTAAAATGAGAGACAAGATACAATTTTTGGTGGGTTAAAGAAGGACAACTAGAAATGTCACTTTGACGTTTGTTTGACGTTTAAATGACAGTAATGTTGTAAATAGTGTGTTAAAGGGATGAATATTCTTCCAAAAAAAAGGTTGGTTGTTTGATTTAGACACAGTTTGGTTTAGTGGTGTTTAGGTGGCATGTCCGCTCCAAAGACAACATTGCCCGGGTCCGGAGGGACGAAGCCAAGGCGGCTGAGGAGGAAAAAGCCCGGGAAAATCGGGCAAAATTGGCCGAACGCGAGGCCAGAACCGAATTATTAAGGCAAAGGGCACGTGAACGTGTCCCCACGAATGATTTTATTCCCCTCAGTAAAGAAGAAGCCCCTGCTCAAACCAGTCATGTTAATTTTTTCCAAGAGGTTGAAGAAGGCATTGCAGACACTAAAACTGCGAACAAAGAACACGAAAAGGAAGTAAAGGAGGAGAAAGAAAAGTATGAGAAGCAGATTGGCTACTTGACTTATTTGGGGCAGGACACTAACGAGGCTTTAGGGAAGAAAAACTGGTACGATGAATTACCAGACAGGTTTAAGAATGATAAAACCGAAGTGGGGCTTAAAAGTAAACTGCGGGAGGATCCGTTAAGTGTGATGAAGAAATTTTTGGGGGAGTCGGCTGTGGGTGTGAAGAAGAGTGAAGAGCCGGTGCATAAAGCTGTAGCTTTGTCGCTTAAGACGATAAAGAAGGCGAAAAAACGAACGAGGAGTAGTAGTGAAGACAGTAGAAAAAGTAAGAAGAAGCACAAAAAGAAGAAGAAACGGAAGAAACGCTCCAGTGATGAGTCAGATTTGGATGAAGAGAGAGTTGATTTTGAGAAAAAACGGAAATTGGAACTTTTGAGGATGGAAAGGTTGAAACGTGAGAGAGAAGAGAGAAAACGGACCGAAGGGCTTTTGGCCAAATTACGCGGGGAGAAGACAGAGGAAGAAAAAGAGAAACCTCAAAGTGGGGGTAAAAAATACAATAATCAGTTTAATCCAGAACTGGCAAGGCAGAATTATAAATAAAGCACAAAAAAACTATTTTATTTCTTTATTTCTTTACAAATAATTTTTAAAAACGAATATTTCGCTGAACTTTTTTACTTTGTCGAGCTTCTTAAGTGCGCTTTTGACCTCTGAAAACAGTTTTTTCATGTTGTTGAATTAAAATAAATTCTTATTTAACTGGTAGTAATAATAAATCGTTCCAAAATTTCAGAACTGATTAAAACAATTAGTATAAATTTGAAAAAGTAAGCGTTTTGAAATCGTTTCTGAGAATCCATGATTCTCTTTTGAATTGGGGCAAGGAATTACCTACTAAAAATTTATAGAATCTATTGACTAGAGGCAGATTTCAAAACTAAAATTACAATTTCAGAATTTTAATAATTAGACAACTTTTGAAAATTTACAGTTTTTGAATTTGAAAAAATTGAAAATTATATTATTTTCTTTTTTTACGTGTGTTTTGGCCATGTTTATCAATTATGTAGAAACACAAAACTTCCTTTGAAAACAAGCCCACAATTTAGCAATCTTTTACTTGCATTTTTAGAATACGTCTAAAAATTAATCTGAATCGATATACAGGGTGTCCCACGAGGTAGTGCATATATTTTAACCATAGAATGAGCATTAAAATTAAATGGATCCATATTTTTTATTTTGTTTCAAAAAAATTTTTTTGTGGAATTATTAGCCCCCAAAGTTACCCCAAAAATACAGATTATAATTTTTATCTCTAATAGTACTTATCCAATTTTTATAAAATTTGGTATACAGACGTTATTTTAAACACTCATCTATCTTTTAAAATAAAAAACTTTCTCTCGAAATATTCACTATACAAATATGCAACGTTACAAGAAAATTTATTTTTTTTTTATTTCCCTTTATCAAAACTCGACCTTGTGTAACTAGAGTACGCGAAATGACAGATCGTCCACGGTGGTAGGAGTGCGCAGAGACGAAAACTCGTTGCGGACGAGTCCATTCGTAAATTTGGGGGTGGTCCCATGGAGCAGTGGCGTGTATTTACACACTTCCGTCCTTAATTATTATGACAAGTGACAGTTGTTGCTAAAGGTTAGCAACATAGTACGATAGGTCATCAATGCGTAAACGCGTTTTTACTTTTTACTCTGTGTATTTTGATTTATTCGGTAGCTCAACTTTGGATTTATATGATATGATAACAACTTGCATAAAATGAGATTTTCTATTATCTATTTATTTATTATTTAATATATTATTATTATTATTATTTAATCCAGGAAAGAATAACTAAAAAAAATTATAAATTTGAAACCTCTTTTTATCGCAGAAAAGTTTTCTTGTTACGCCACTGCTCAATCTCCCCACTCAACGAAGTACGCATTGGTTCCGCCTATCGTGGACCTAAGACTTTGCATTTATTGAAGAATCTTTTGCAACAAAAATGAAGTTTCTAGCTTTATCCACAAGGAAGATACGAGAATGTAAACGCAAAGTTTGTTTGACTGGACAGCATCTGAAGCGGGCAACCGACGCCGGCAGCCATCCCTCTATTTTTTGGGCACCGTTACCGGCAGCGGAGGCACTGCCTATTTTTTAATTTTTTATAAAAACTTAACACACGATTTTTGAAAGTTTTTGCTAAATTTCGTTGTGAACTAGCTGAAAAATGACCAAATCTGCCAAAAACAAACCGATCACGGCTTCATTAGAAAAAGAAAAAATAATAAGGAACGGACAAATAAAACACAAAAAATCCAGTGATACAATTTATTTAGTTAAAAAATCATTTTTCTAATCTTAGTTCATAAATTTGTATATAAGCCTCCGTCAATGTAATCATCTGCGGCAAAATATCCGTCACATGTAAATCCTGCATTTCGTACCACTTCCCGGTCGATTTTTGCAAAATATGGACCCGGTAAGTGCCTTTACCCGGCTCTCCATCATGCACAATATTCGCCACTAAATCATAAATCGTATGTTTGTGTTTGGCCTTAACTTCAGGCGTCAAAAACTCGCCAAAATCAACATTTCGCACTGGAAAATTAACAATGGTAGGATTCTTCTCCACGTAGAACGTATTCTTCGTAAATCTCTTAATATACAAGATTAAATAAGGCGGCAAACGCGTAATTTCAAACTTCTTTAAAAAATTCTCCTTGTAAGTCTTGTACTCTTTCTCGGTTTGTCCATTAAACTTGGTGAGGAGTTGGTACAAGTTCACCTGGGGGATGATATTCTCCCGGAATTCGTCGATGAAAAGAGGTGGTGGAGGCAGGTCGCAGGTGAGGTACAAGAAGGGCGATTCGGTGATGATCTCCTGGTACTCAGGGGTTGACAAAAGCATGCGCTTCTGTCGATCATCAAGCTCAGTAGGTGGTATTTTCCTGGTGTAAATTTTCATGTTTCCGAGGAATGACTGGTAAATGATTGAACTGTTTTTCTTTTTATTTCCGTTAAGCGCCCGATGAAGTGCGTTCAAAAACCACGAGAGAAAATCAATCGGGTCGCCTTGTGCCGTAATTTGGAAGCGTTTTTTGCTCCATAAAACCACAGCTTGGAGCATTTCGTGTGGAGAAACGTGTGCTTTGAAATTACGGGGGTTCCATAATTTGCGCATCAGCTCACCGTAGCGTTGCACTAGGAGGTAGGAGGAATCACCTGGGGGACGTTTGATCTTGCTGTAGTTCTCCTCACGTAGGAAGTAATTACGGAGGGGAACAACACGTGAAAGGGCTTGCAAAACAACATTACAGTAATCGTTCGCTTTGATGTTGTTCAAACCGACAATTCCTGGCATGTAAAGCAGGCCGTCAATAGCTCGAGACATTTTTGTGCTAATGTCCAATGTACTGATGTGTTGTTCGGTAAATGTGGGGTTGAGGAGGTATTTTATGTCGTCGAGGGATGAATCTATGAGTGATTTGTTAGAAAAAAATGGGTGAAGCTTGAAATTAAGTTGGCAACACTGATTACTGAACGTGTCATTACACTATAGTCCATCCGGAATAAAAATCAATTGTCAAATTGTTTCAACGTTGGCAACTCGATTTAAAGTTAGTCGTCCAGGCTTCGTTCCTATGGTAATGTCGCAGGGTTCCAACATAATTCCACAATTTTTGACATTAACAATTGATTTTAATTCCGAATGGACTTTAGTTTACAGTATATCTGTTGCTTCAGATTTTTTGCTGTTGTTAAGTAATTATTGGACGCTGATTTCAAAACTGCAAACAGATTTTTTCTATCAGCAATAGTTTTTGAGATATAGGTCTGTTTCACTTAAATGAGCTCGTGTTAGATGAAAAACAATCAAAGAAAAGACAAAACTTGGTCGAAAATTGTGCTTTTTCCTTCTTCAAAAGAAAAACCGTTACAATTAATTGAAAAATTCGCTAAATACGATCGAAATTTACGTTATTTTAACCAGTTTCACTCGATTTAATTCATTTTTGAACCAGATAGGCTCATTTATTTTGCACAGTGTGGTCAAGATATACGGCTAAAAATCACGAAAATGAATCAGATTTGCTGGTATTTTGCCTGTTTTACTCATCTTAGCCAAAAAATACAAAAATTGGTCGAATATCGTGTTTTTTTACCTTCTTCAAAATAAAATCGTTATAACTAACTGAAAAATTTACTAGATCCTATTGCAATTAATGTTATTTTAACCTGTTTCTGAACTGAGCAATTTGGTCAAAACACACTCAACTTGTGTGAAAAATAACCAAAATAAAAATACAAAATTTGTTGCAACATGGTGTTTTGTTCACCTTTTCTAAGGCAAAATCACTAAAACTTGAAAAATTCAATAAATGAAATGACTTAGTTCGCTTTTGAATCAGAGACTCATTTATTTAGCAGAAGGGGCATTTCACGTGAAGCGGACAACGAAAAAAATTTGACAACCTGAAATTCGGTCATATTCAGGATAATTATTCTCCTAAAAAGCAAATTGTAAATACATAATGATTTTTTTGTGTGAGGCTTATTTGTGAAGATATTAACTTCTAAAAAATTGACGAAATATGAGTCACAGAGTTTTTGGAAGCTTTTATTCAAAAAACTAGTGCATACCAAAATATTTAAAATAGTGCTTTAGATAGAAAATTCTTTGTTCTTTTTGATTCTGAAATTCGATTTAGAATTTGAAATTTTTTTTGTGTAGAAAACCGGAAGTGAAGTTTCAAATCCGAATTTTAGCAACTTGGACCGTTTTTTTTTCATTTATTTTTATTTCAAAAAATAGCTTATAATATATAGATTTTACACTATAAGTCGCAAAATGAGATCGCTATTCGTTTAGGAGATATAGAACTTAATGTACACAAAAGAGCGTAATTTCTTGCGTAAACAGGCCTATCACGTACATTAAGTACTGTATCTCCTAAACAAGTAGAAATCCCATTTTGCGACTTATAGTGTAAATTCTATTTACTTTAAGCTATTTTTTGAAATAAAAATAATTTAAAAAAAATGGTCCAAGTTACTAAAATTCGTATTTGCAACTTCACTTCCGGTTTTCTACACGAAAAAAATTTCAAATTTCAAATTTGATTTTAGATTTCAAAAGAACAGTGAATTTTCTGTATAAAGCACCATTTTAAATTTTTTACTATTTACTGTTTAATTGGAAATACAGTTTACAAGAACGTTCTGCTTAATATTTGGTCAATTTTTAGAAGTCAATAAATTTTTAAATAAGTCGCTCACAAAAAATCACGTATTTACATTCATACCATCTAGGAGAACAATTTTAACCGAATTTCAGGTTGGCGCATTTTTTTAAATTGTCCGCTTCACGTGAAATGCCCCAGAATTTAATCACAAAACCCTTAAAAATTATGAAATAAAATCACGATTGATAATGATAATTTTGTCTGTTTTACTCAACTTAGCTTGTGTTTAGGTGAAATTACGTTAAAAATAACAAAAAAAAACACACAACTTGGTGTAAAATGCTGTTTTTGATGTTTTGTACGAGAAAACCGCTAAAATTGCCTAAAAAATTCAGTAGATTAGATTGAAATTGATGTTATTTTAGCCAGTTTCACTTGATTTAGTTCGTTTTTGAACCATAATTTGGTCAAAATACACCTAAGAAAACACAAAATTTGCTCGAAAATGATAATTTTTTACCTTTTTCAAGACAAAATCACTAAAATTGGCTACTAAATTTGATCGAAATTGAAGTTAGGTCAGGTTTTTGAACTAGTCATTTACTTTAAGGGATTTAGTCAAAATACACTTAAAAATCTAGAAAATAATTCAAAATTGTTGATATTTCATTCGTTTTAACTGGTGTCTGAGTGAAATTTCATCAAGAAAAGATAAAAAACACAAAAGTTTATCGAAGAATGACCAAATGAAGTCGATAATTACATAATTTTTGTCTTGTTCTTTCAGTCAGAAAAATGCGATAAAGCGAAATTTTCACTTTAAATTGGATTATTTTTAAAGGGAGGCTTACTTACATTGCGCCCCCTCAAACGTTCACAGTATTGAAAAGAGTTAATCTAATCCGGTAAATAACTTTCAACTCGAATCTAGAGCTGAGAAAATTGTTGAGTTTGAAGCAAAATGTTGCCAACTTAATTTCAAAACTACTTTGATCACAGTTAATGTATTAATTACCTATTATTTCATAATTGTCGGGCAAGCAGTAAAACTTCAAGGTGTGCAAGTTGAGGAAAACGTGGTGGCCTTCAGCCACTGAATGCGTATAAGCATGTGTATTTGTTCCTCTACCTTGGAAATACTTTCCGCAAACAAGACATGCATAAACGTTGATGCGAGTCAAAGACACTGAGCACAATTTCTCAAAATCAAAGTCGAGATATTGCCGGTTAATTGTGTCCAAATAGGGGCACAATCGATGCGTTTGGGGCTTCCCACCTGCAACAGACACGTAGAACACCACTTTAATCGATTGGTTTTTGTACCTTTCCGGTCCGAACTGTTAGATGGAGGCTCAATTTCGGCTAAAATTGAACGTTTTAGTTGCGTTTTTGAGGTTATGTTTACTTACGTTTTGGGGCGTTTGATTCTAGTTGGGGCTCCTCAAACTTGGGCTTCTTCGTGGCGGGTTCATCGTCCGCTTCCATTGTATTCACGTTTGATTGATTAATTGACGATTAAATCACGCTAAAACTGTTTTTGTGTGGTCTCGTCAACTTTGAGGTTATATTTACTGTCAACGGTGTCAACATGGTGTCAATGTCAAATTATGCAATAAAATTCGAATTATAAAAAATACTTTATTCAATAAAATTACGCTTTAAGACTAATTTTTTCTTCTTCGACGCCTCGTTCATCACAAACTTCGACTTCCCCCCGCAATTTCTTCTGAATGTCTTCGAGGGTTTTTCCTTTCGTTTCGGGCACAAAGAAATAAATAAAAACGAGTCCAAGTAGCGAACAAACCCCGAATCCATAAAAGGAGACATGTAACCCGTATTCTACTTTAGTAATTTGTAAGTACTTGGAGGCCACTGTGGCCATCACACTGAAATAAACATCGGCCAGACAAAGCGCGAACGCTTTCACATTTGTAGGGAACAACTCCCCTAACATACAAATGGGGATTGATTGCATCCCTAAACTGAAAATTATCACAAAAGCTAGAAGCCCTACAACGGCCACGATCGAAAATGAGCTCGTATCAATGTCCGTTTCGTTCAAAATGTAAAAATAGGTCCCTTCAAAAAAAAGGGCTAAAGCCGAGCCTGCCATAGAGATAATCAACAGCGGTCTTCGACCAGCCTTATCCACAATACTTGAGGAAAACATTGTGAGGAGCAATTGGATGGAATAGTAAATCATCACAGCGTAATGTGCCGAAATGTGGTCCCCGGCAGTTTGGAAAATCTCATGGGTGTAGAAGGCAATAGCGGTGGTTCCCGCCAATTGTTGGAAGCCCCTGAGTCCCCCAATTATGAAAACCGCCTTCCGGTTGCTCTTCACCCGGAACAAATCGACGAATTTTCCGTTGTGCGATTTTTCCTCGGAGTGGATTGCGTTCCGGATTCGGTTCAAATCACCCGAGACATTTTCCCTTTTTTTGAGCCGTTCTAGTGATTTTCGGGCCGCGTCCTCCTTACCACGCATTAACAAATAGTACGGACTTTCGGGCATCCACAAAAACGTAACAAATAAAATTCCCGGCACAATTGAGGAGACTAACGCAGTGGTCTTAATACTAAGGTACGATCCTATCACATTTATTATGAGAAAACCGGCGATCCAGGTCACGGAACAGCTTGAACCGAGCATCCCTCGGACCTGAGGGTCGGCGATTTCGCCGATGTACATGGGCACTACGGTGAAGGTGACGCCGTCGGCGATGCCAGCGATCAAACGCGCGACATAAAGAACGACAATGCTTCGTGCAAAAGCTACCATTATCCAGGAGAGGAAGAAGGGGACGGCTGTGGCAAGGATGGTGCGTTTGCGCCCCAGGATGTCGACGATGGTGGCGGCAGTCAGCGAGCCGATGACCGCCCCCACCAGGGGCATGACGGCCAAGTTGGAGCCCTGGTTTTCGTCAATGCAAAGGGTGCAAGTTTCGTTGTTTTTGAGCTGGGGGAGGCTGGGGGACGACCAGCCGTAGATCATGCCGTCGGTGACGATGGCCAAGGTGCCTGCGAATAAGTGAAAGTGAGAGTGAGTTTCTCTATTTTGCAAGGAATGCATTCAGTTTGAAAGGTTGTAGGGTCGTCAATTTTTTATGTGAAAGCATCATCAGGAGCATGAAAAGGGTTCAGGTAGAGACCTTCAACCAGCTGTTCTTTTGTTGACGACTGGAATGATGACCAGCGTATTCAATTACACAATAAATCAATAATCATAAACAAGTTGGATAAAAAACTAAACGAGTTATCTTTTCCTGCCATGCTTTCGTTTGGGTTTAAACTTGTTTTGGCTAGTTTGTTAAGGTGGTTTTAAATGTTTAAAGTCTTCATCATTATCATATATTATTTTTATTAAATTGCATAGACTTTACATCACTTGGATGTATTTTTATGTTATTTTTAGTAATAAAGTAATAAAGGGTTACGTCAAATCTGTACCTAAGCTGTTTCTCCCTCCCTATTCCAGAAATACGTCTACATACAATAATATTAAAAAAACCTGAGGTACCTTCAAAGGGAACTAGTTCCAAAGTGATACAATCTCCATTTTCAAGAAAAATAAGGTTTCCAATCTATTTTTTATATAGAAAATCGCATTTCGCATTTAGTTTTAAAGTGTGTACATTATTTCTTAATTAACATATATATTAGCTGTTTCAAAACTATAAAAACGCCAACGTCGCAATTTCTCTCAAAATTAACTGTTTTAAATTATTCATGCACTTCAAAAAAATTATAGCTAATATAATTTATAGTTTCAACGAGAGATCTAATTATTAATAACTATTTTACAATTTTATCAAACTTATTAAAAAAAATAATTCGGGAAAATGCGACGTTGGCGTTTTTATAGTTTTGAAACAGCTAATAGTGTACATACATTCAAAACGTACAAATTCCTAAATTATCTAATAATCTTGAAAAAATCTTCAATCTCTAAAACAGTGAGCAAAGTCCGCTCGAAAATCCGTAACATGACGTGTTTTTGATAAAACTTTTTCTTTTTTTACTTGTTATGCTTTTGGTAAAACTATTTTAGAATACCTATATGTATTCATTTAACAAACATTACATTATACCTACTTTGTTACAAATAAATTTTGTAAAAAAAGACTTTTTACTTTTGAAATAATCAACAAATATCTCTAAATCATAATGTTACCTCAACCCAGTGATGCCAGGTAAAAGTAAGCACTTGACCCCACATTGCAGCACAAAATTTTTCTAGACTAATTTTTTCTAGTTGGCATTTATTTTTTTAAATTAAAATAAATATTCGGGGCCAGTTTATAGAAAGCTTCATTAAATTTTAAGTCGTGGTTAAAAGTTAAAAACGCGAATAGACCAATCAAATTGGTTCAGTTTGGTCACGTGATCAGTTAATCACGCATTTAATTGCGGATTAAATTAATGACGCTTCTGTAAACCGGTCCCTAATCGTATTACATAAAATAAGAGAAACATTTAGGGTCGGCTTACAGAAAGCGAAATTAAGATTTAATTCAGAATTAAACTAAATCGAATTAAGTTGCCATTTAAAATGCATTGACAAATGAAAAGTTAATCGCGATTAAAATTTGATTGCAATTAAAATTTTCTGTAAAACGACTCTTAAAGTATACCAAAAATACAGTTAAGTTCTGGTATTTTTATCGAAAATTAAAAAATTTACCAAAAATCCCTTTTCCCTTTTTGTAGGAAATATTCCTAGGTCTAGAAAAAACTTAGTGTTTTTAATTATACAGGATGATTCTTAAATAGATCGACAAAATTTTATCACAGTCTTCCAAGGATAAGTAGAGACGATCTGTACCATATTTACGTAGGGGTGGAAACCCCTTAATTCGTGCCACTTATTACGACGTTCATGAATTCAAATTAGTTGTATTGGAAAAAATCTGCTTGTTTTCATCATAAATATCAATAATACACAGTGATCATTGTTTCATTAATCAAGTACATTGTCATCAGATTATTATCATGCTTTCCACTAACTGTGCTAATACTATTTACGAACACATCAGTGGCGTACGCTTTATCTCCAACATAACTTTAAAATTTTTATTTCGAAAACGGTTATACAAGGAATTTTTTTAATATTTTTCCCAGCATGTAGAGTTTATTCCAAACCTGGTGGCGAACTGACATTGACAAAAATGACTGAATTTTGGCATTAAACATATGTTTACTATTAAGAAAAAAATTGCCCATAGGCGTGGTAATAAAATGTTTTCAAACCCACTGTTAGTCTTGAAAAAAATTATAATAAGATGAAGAATAATAAAGAAATTATTAATAATAATAGTAATATTTCTGTGTATCTTCGTCCTCAAAATTTATTAATGTTAAAATGACGACTAAGTAAATTTTATAGAAAAAAATATACGCCCATGTATTTCATTATCTTAACCAAGTGGGTGCATTTCAAGAGTCTTTTATGTCACTGTCAGTTCGCCACCAGATATGGAATAGCCTCTACTCATTTTGTCGGTCTATTTAAGACTCATGCTGTATTTCAAAGACTAATAGTCGCACAGAAATCACTAAATCAGCATTTGTTATTAAATATTTTATATTTTTTTCTATGTAAATTTTTGCAGAATTTTTCGATCCTTTCTTATAATTAAAATTAAAAATATGAAATATTAATTAATCTACTGCAGCTGTTTTGAACAAAGATTCTTAATAAAATTTTTGTTATCATGCACCAAAATTACGTTTATTTGAATTTTTAATTTATACTTAATTCATTATTTTTTGCACGACTAATCTCTATTTGATTGTTTACTACGCCAGTCTACACCTGTTTCCAAGACAGTATGTGGTGTTTACTAGTTGCTACGTCCAAAGGCCTCGGTAAGTAAATTAGGCGTCGGTAAGTAATTTTGTCGACGCCTTGGACGTAGCACCCAGTAAACATAACCTGCTGTCTTGACAATTATTTTGACATTATTTAATACATTTTTAAAAAAATATAGGAATCGTGCAAAAAACGCTATAAGCATCACGAACGTTAAGGATTACCGAACTCAGACAATAATTAAAGTCGTCGCTAGGCTCCACTCCTCCTCCAAACAATTGTCTTCGATCGATAAAGTCTCCTTACCGTTCTTGATACTTAATATACTCTTGGAGTTAGACATTTTTTTTTATTAATTAATTAATTTCACTTATGACGAATTGAAGAAAAATGTAGTTTTCCAGAAGACGAGAAGTTTTTCTCGTTTCCTGAAAAGTTAACAAACCCGGAGATTTAAGGAGCTTTAAGCTTTAAGGAGAAATTAATTTGTTTCACTTGACTTCCTGAACTTGAAAAAAAAGTAAAATTTTCTGAAATCAAACTCGTGTTCGTAAAAATTAGCAAATATTTTTCTAATTAGATAAGGTAGGTAGGTACAACTAACAGAATATTCGGGAATGCAGACACATTTACTTTTGGTAGATTATTTATTGTCTACGTTTCGACACCTTTTTGGGGCTTCTTCAGGACAAAAAAGAGGGAAATATTCGTGAAGCGTGACGGGGAACCAAAAAACAAAACAAAAATTGGTTCCCCGTCACGCTTCACGAATGGTTGTCCTGAAGAAGCCCCAAAAAGGTGGCGAAACGTAGACAATAAATAATCTACCAAAACTAAATGGGTCTGCATTCCCGAATATCCAGTTAGGTATTATTATTAATCATAAAACAGACGATGAGCAACCAATATAAGGTAGGTATTTTAATTGTTAAAAGGCTTTCTTTATCAATAATTTATTAATTTTCACATTCTTGTACTATCTCTATCTGTTTCAAAAAGCTGAAATATGCGTGGAAAATCCCACTCCGGATATAATTTAATAATATTCAATATCGAAGTATGAAACTGACAAAATAAACACCGACATGAGGTATGTTTTCTTGTTATTGTTTGTTCTTAGAAGGTTGTTGTTCTGCTTTGTTACGTATTAAAAAGTAGAAAAAATCAAACGATAAAGTAAACAAAATCAAACGAAACGAATATTTAAAGCTCCATTTAGGATTGGGGCATTCTGTATGTAAAATAATTATTTTGATTTCTGAGACATATTTTTTAAAGAAAAAAGTCTGTAAAAGAAATACCTAATTATAGGTAAATAAAAGAGTTATTTTAACAATTTATTATTATAGTTACAGACCAATAATTAAAAAAATGATTTTCCCTAAATAATTTTCCGAATTACCTAACCCTCCTTTTAATGAAATCAATTAAAAATTAATTATTACATAATCCACAATCTCCTGTCCAGTTGCTTTAAAAAATACCTACTTTTAGAATTCGCTTTGCCAATTTTTTGTTAAGATAATGTAGGTCACACGAGTATTTGCCAAGCATTTCTGCTCATTTTATTACAAAAGGTTTGAAAAAAACGCACTATCACTTTTTATTATACCGAACTAATCTAGAGAATTAAACAATGAATGCATAATCGACAATAATTACTATCCTAACAAAATTTTATTACGAGAGATCATTAAGCTTTTAACGGCTCTCTAAATAAGCAATAATTATACAGCGTGTTCAAAAAAAAAAACGAGGTGGTGAACCGCAACCGCGATGGAAATTTCCAGAAAACCCATATTTCCACGAATTGTTACGTTGTCTTTAGTCATGGAAACAAAACACCTTTGTTTTCAAAACATTACCCCATCAAGCGATGACCTCTTTAATTCGGTCACATTTGAATATTTTTTCGCGAAAGCTAAACTTTCACAAATTGACACGAAAAAATCAATCAAACTTACCGGTGACGGCAGCAATGTATTGTAAAACAGGACTACCCTTCGTTTCTGATGTCATGTTGTCCTCTTCAAGTCTCTACACGAACTGTTGAACTGAGTCTCTGGAAAAAAGCACCACTCAGAGAACCTGCGCTAATCAAGGTCGCGATAGTTTGATTTGCAAACTTTCCAAGCTCCTGAGTCAAAAATCCGGAATGTGTGATAAGTAAGTGAGAGACAAGTGTGTTATCTTTCGGGCGAATTGACTCATTTCGGTTTTAATTAATTATTCATGCGATAATTTTGCTCCTCTTTGATCATTAATTCATTACCTTGAAGTGGGAAAAGCCTTGGATTTGAATCTTTGTTAATACTGAAATTAGCACGAATTCGTTTATCAAGCGTGTTCAGCTCGTGCCGAACCAGGTCCGGACTTGGCTCAAAGAATTCAAAATTTACAATTACAGGGGTCAACAATAACATATGACACGATTAATTTTTTTTATAAAAAACATGTTGATTTTGCACACATTGCTTATCATTAAACCCACAAGCATATAATTTATTATTTCCTTGTTTTTTCACGTTGTGCCAAAATTATCAATTCAATCAAACAGTCCGGCCCTGACCTAGCGGACTAAAACATCAGTTATTAAAATTTACGAGTGTCACACATAAAAAAATAAACATTTCAATTATGGGATCTCGAATCGAATTAAAATTCTTCTCGGACTTGACATCTCCCATATCAATCGATAAATTCCAGACAGAGCGGCAACCACAAAATATTGACTTACCCCCAACAATAAAAATAAAATCGCAAGTAAGCACAAAGAAAATTTTCGAAATGAAACCACTTCCAACCAGTTCGAGTGAGTGTCGGTCAACGTCTGCGTGCAGTTTCACTCAAATCATCGCTATGGTGGTGTTTATGGCTTCCAGCATCTCCATGCACAAAAAAAAAGTTCAACACGCACTAAATCGGTGCAGAAAAATGGTTATTTCGAACTTGGCCGTCCTTTCTATTTTTAAAGGGTATTATTGTTCGCATTGCGAATGGTTGCGGATTCGCCAGAAATGTGACGTCGAGTGGAAAACTACCAGATTCATTTTTAACAGGAGCGGGTTTGCGGTAACGGTTGTACGATTTATCTGTTATTCAAATTTAGCGCGCCGAGAAAAGCTGGTTTTGGTTGGTATTAATGTCACAAAAGCCCCGCTATCACATCACATTCATCAAACAGAATTAAAAGCTCCTGTGACAAAAAAATTGTTTAGGTCTTTTTCACGATATATAACTCTTCAAAGTTAGTTTTTAAGCTAAGTTTTTGGACCTTTAGATCATATTTCTTGACTTTAGATAGCAGAAACGACAACTCTTGCAACATTAAACAGATACTTCTTCAAAAAAAATCGCCATTGTCTTCATTTAAAAACCTTGCAAATGGACAATAAATTTAATTAAATTCGACATCATAGGAAACAAAAGGGCTACAGTCGATAACGTTGCTAAGGAAAAAAAATAAAAAATATAAGAAGGTATATTAAAAATGAGCTGCTTGAAAAAAAAACATATTTTTATATATTTTTTGTTTGTCGGACACTGTTGAATCTTCCGTATATGGCGCGAATTCACAGGACGGTTTTGCGAGCGATTGCCTGTCGGAAGTGTATAAAATTTCGTCAAGGTTGCCAAATTAAGATTTCCAATTTGTGTGCAACCTGACAACAAGAATTTCAATAGTCACCTGGTATAAAAAATACTTCAAATACACAGAACAGAGAACCTACAATATTTGGGATGGACTGATGCGAGGTTTTTTAAGAATTTATTTAATTATTTAAAAATTCTAATAGGTGGGTATCACTTAAATTTAAAATATGGAGCTAGTGACATTTTTTTACATATTTTTTAGACAATAACGTTCTTTATAAGAAAAACGTTTAGCTGATATGTTATACATAGCTCTTTTTGTCTATTTTCACCTTTTATTTACTGTTATATTGTTTTATAAAATGTACCATCGGTGGACATAAAAAACTGGTACATCCAAAATTTACTCGTTGTGTATCAAACTTTTGAACTGTCATTGAAGACAATAATTGTCAGAAATCTAACCATAACTGATGGAGCTCTTTGAACCTTAAGAAGTGCTTGATCAGCTGTGGTATTTAGATAATCCTTATAAATGTAGAGATTGTTAAAGAACTGAACTTTAACTTAATGTTTTTGACAACATGTCATTAGTATGTCACAATTTTTATAACCTTATTCCCAAAAGCCAAATTTACCCGATATAAATTTGTGATTTTTTGACTTATACAATTGTCATGCTTGTACCAGTTTTTTATGTCCACCGATGGTACCTATAATTATTATTGGACATGCGAAATAATTTGCTAGATATTGGCAATATAACGGATCAATAGAAAGTGTTATTTCATTTTGCAATAACAGTGAACTCCACTTCTAAAAATTAAAACAGTATCAGAAGACGAGTAAATCGGTTGGTATACTGGGTATTCCAAGTTTTATGGCCGAAGCAAAAATAAATATTTCTAGTTGAGTAAAAATAGTAGATTGTTTTATGAGGATTAAAAGTGGCGTTTTGTTTAACTAGCTATTAGTTTTATATCATTAGCCGAGCTATGCAATAATTGCGAGGCACAAAACCACTTTTAATCCTAATGAAACATGTTATTTTTTCTGCAACAGTAGCAAATGATTTAAAAAATCTTGGGGTCTCACTTTTTTTCCTAGTAAAAAAAAATATTTTTAATCCGCCGGATTAAAATAGACCCATTGTCTTAGCAACGCGAACTTTTTTTCTTAGTTACAAAAACGTCAATTTTACCTTTCATAAATGGTATTAGAAATGGCAAGTTTTAAGGCGGTTGGAGAAAAAATAAATTAATAGTCTAAACTCTCTAAACGATAGGGAATTATTTATGCTACCATTTGATACTTTGATATTGTTTAAAATTTTTAAGGTATTCCTGCGAAATATTAAAAAACAATTTTTTGAATTTTTTTAAAGTCATTGGCGTATTTTCTATATGGTAAAATTCCTCTAATTTTTTGAACCGTAATAGCTAAAATAGAATTATACGAAAGTTGATAGCTTTTGAGTAATTAACATTGGAGATCTCAAAGCTTGAATAATTTATGGCCGGCTTTGTGGTATTGTGATCAGGTCAGAATTCTTTGACAATAAACCGCTTTACCCCGGAAAGGTTGCAAACATCATAGAGCGAACTTTTTTCTATTGTCAAGGAATTTTGACCTGATCACCAATTACCACAAAGCTTACCATAAATTATTGGAGCATTTGGATCTTCTATATTAAAACGTTAATTATTCAAAAGCTATCAACTATCAACCACTAACTAACTAAGTAATTTTTTACTAAAATTGGTTTTTAATGTCTCACAGCAATACCTTAAAAATTTTGAACAATATTAAAGTATCGATTAGTAGCTTAATTAATTTCCTATCGTTTAGAGTATTAATTTTTTTTTATTCGACTATAGGAATATTTATTTTTGCCTCGACCACTTGGAACATCCAGTACATCATGGATTCAGGTCGGTTTGCGTGTGAGCGTGTGGGGAGAGGAGTTTCTTCCCTTTGCTGTTGATGCTTTTATGATTAAAAATTCAGTTATAAGTGTGTAAACAAATTGTATTAGGGTCTATAAGAAGATAATATGTCTAAAAACTACATTACATTAACCACAGCTTTGCAAAAATTGTTTAAAATAGCGAGCCAGCCGTCGTAAACTGACCATACTTTTTTATATAAAAGTGACTTATTTGGAATATATTGCTCGACGTAATATATTCTAAAAGAGAAATCCAAAAAAAATAAATTCTCTGAGTTTAAGGGCGAGAATTTCTGCGTTTCGCATGTAAACGGCAGCAAGTCATTTGCCGTCACATATTTTATGTAATCTACATCAACTGGTCAGGAGAGGGTCCATCAGTAGAGCGCAATAATTCATAATTTATTTGGCTATCCGGGTTGGACACACATTTTTTTAAACTGATCCTTATGCAAAATTTTCTGCTGACTTCGAATCCCAAGTTCGATCTTCAGTTTGGAATTGCGTTCATCATGAAAAAGACGTTTTTGTGGAAATTTTTGAAAAACTTAAAATTGGTCTAATTTTGTGTTTACATCGTCATATCTTCCTCCTGGATAAAGCTAGAAACTTTATTTTTTTTGCAGAAGATTCCTCAATGAATGTGGATTCAAACGAATAGACACAAGTTTTAGTTTTGACAAAAAAACTGCAGTTTTCTCAGTTTTTTTGTCACCTTTCTTTTTTTGTGTAGTGAAATTTTCAAGATGCGAGAATTTTTTTATCTTAAAAGATACATTAAAAACTACATTCATTGAGCAATCTTTTGCAAAAAAAAAAGTTTCTATCTTTATCCAGAAGCAAGTTATGATGATGTAAACGAAAAATTTGAATTAAGTTTTTCAAAAATTTCTACAAAAACGATTTTTTCATAATGAAGGCAATTCCAAGTCAAAAAACTAACTTCGGATTCGAATTTCGCAGAAAATTCGATGCTTTTTATAGCGTGGGTATTCTCCCCCTTAAGCTTCTTTTCTGTTGTATAAAAAATGGTGTTTCAAATGGAGTAATTTTAATTCTGGCTATAGGAGTCCAGTTTTTATGTTTTTAAAGTTTAATATAACAGAAATGTTTACGTACAATAATATTTGTTTCCAAATGCAATACCAATTGATAATAATAATTATTCTTATACAAGTTTTTTCCAAATATTCATATCTAATTCTGGATTTTAACTTCCATTATTATTCTTATAAAACAATCAATGATTTATGTTCTTTAATTTTGTTCACATGTAGCTACTGAAACTTTTACAATTAATTGTACTAAAAATAATATTTTTAGACGACCGATGACAATCGTCAAAAGTCCTCAATATCAATAAACACCGTGCGATAGAATTGTATATTATATAAATTAAATACATTATTCGACACGCCAAACCATAGTATTGGTTGTTTTTTTTTCGTTCAGCAGGATGTAAATGGTAAATTTTAAGTTTAATTGAGTGGCTTTGAACTTCCAATCAATAAAAAGGAGATTTTTATTGTGTGTTTGCTTTAAATTGTCTTAAGTTGTGACTGTCAAAACATGTTTTGTTTTTTAAATTTTGGACCTACCTAGTGTTGCCACATCTACAAATTTTGATTTTCTGATTATTTTTATTTTTATTTAATTCAAAACACTGCTACAGACTAATGGTAAATTAAAAAATAATTATTTCTCTTTGTGTTAGGGTACCATAATTTAGTGCGAAACATAAAAACATTAAAAAGTTACGAAAATTGAAAAAATTTACAAAATAAATTTGTATGCCCAGATTTTTCGAAATATAACTTCATAATTTTTTTCAAGACTTTTCTTCTAAAATGCTTCTCAAGAACGTACTGAGTTTGTTAAAAACTACTTACATTTAATCGCTCTTTTTGCTTTCGAAACATACCTTCGCCAGCTGTATGTTCTTTATGCTAACTTTGCCTATGAAAAGACATATAACTTTGAAAGTCGCAAACAGACGCAGTCAAACTATATTGCAATTTAAGGTACATAAATAAAAGAACAAAAATATGCAAAAAGTACAAAATGATATTTCATGTTTTTTTTAATAGCTTCCTCAAAGTTAGGATATACCCTAAATTGTTAGATACTTCATATTACAATAACGCAATTAAATTATAGTATTTTAAGGTATATGTACCTTGATCTGAATACTTCATATTTGCGATAATTTTCTGTATACAGGTACCACACGAAGCGAACGACACAAGAAAAAAACTGTAATTGATAAAGTCATTTCGTAAAGAAACCTAAATGCCGGCCGTTGGAAACCATGATGCTAACTTAAAAAAAAATTAATCACTGATACGAGTGTATAAAACAGTTATAGTTAGTTACAGTTGTAGTTTAAGGTTTCTTTGTAAATAATAAATGATCAATAAAATATTCAAAAATATCGCGCCACAGAGAAAAGCAGAGAAATCGTCATGAAACGACGATTAAAAAATCCTAATGACAAAATTTTCTATCATCAACGGTATTCAAGAAAAGAACGTTTTAATTCGACCAATCAAAGCCTTTTAAACCATCCAGGTTATTTCTCATAATTGTTGCTAGGTTGCATATTTTATTACCTTTCCAATAAACTGGTCGACTGTGAAACTTTCGAGAAACGTCAGCAAACGTCAATGTGAAAATTTTAAGAGCACTTTAGTACTGCCATCGAGCTCAACCGTACTCTGCCTTGATGTATTCTGCCCGGGATTATGTGGAAATCTTGAGTGTTTAGGAAAAATGTGGATAGAGTGCTACTAGTGCTAGAGAGGCGGCAACGGGAACGCTTTCCTAGAGGGAATCATCCCTATCACAAAGTGATTTTCAATAAAGCTATCTCACAAACAAGGGAAACAGGTCAAGTTGTACCAAATTGAAAGGAGATCGGTGTGGTGCTCGCAAGACAGTTCTCACTCTTCCAAATTAAGAGACTTTTCCCAAAAGTCAAAAGTGTATTTTGCGATCACGTATGTCATTTGTAACAACATTTTTAAAAGGGAAAACTGTTTTGGAGCTAATATTTCTACCTTCTAAGTCATCATAACAGTCGTAATTCAAGTCCTAATTCTGGGAAAAGCTTCAATTTATGGCTTTGGTACTAAAATGTCAAAGACTGTCAAATATTAAAAACAGACGGAGGTCATGTCGTGTTGTTGATTCACACTGCCCCGACCAGATGATATTTTAGATGCGTTTGCAAAAGCTTAGCAACCAATTTTATTCACATTAACACCTAGAGTTCCCTTTCTGGGATTGGTGGTTCTTAAACTCTCAAAACTTCGTTATGAAAGCCATTAATTTTTCTTCGTTTACACTTTTGGGATCTACATTGTCGTCGGCACTTGCCAGTTTTTTCTGGGGCGCGAGTTCTGGGACAGCCTGTATTTTTGTCCATGAGACGATGCACTGTGCGTCACTCTAATGCTGTCACTCAAAAGGGAGTATTGTTGCGGTTAATCACAACTCACACGATACTTGCCATAAAGTCATACATATAACAAAGTGGAAGCGTGGCGCCATCTCTCGGCAATTAGTGAAATAGGTACACCACAATGTCATCTTCACTCCGTAGAGGGTGAAAAATGGATTAGATTCGGAAAGTCAAACACAAGCTCGCTATATCAAACTTAATTTAATAAAATATTTTTTCACAGAAAAAATATCACTTAGCCTAGCTCACAGTACAAAATATAAAACAATTAGATACGAACGCAACAATCAGTCTTATCACACTTCACAGTCGCTTTTTTCCTCGCCCTCCTTCCCTGTTTTCCCACCCAAATACTGTTGTATCTCCTCCAGACTTTTCCCCTTAGTCTCAGGCACAAACAACACGATAAAAACCAACCCCAACAGACAACTTCCAGTGAAAACATAAAACGGCACATACATCCCGAAGGAGTCCTTCACAATTTGAAAGAACTTTGACACGACCGTGGCCATCAAACAGAAATAAATGTCGGCCAAACACAAAGCGAAAGCCTTGACATTGGCCGGAAACAACTCCCCTAGCATCAAAATCGGGATGGATTGCATGCCCGAACTGAAGAAAATCACAAACCCGATCAAGGAAATGACGGGAATGCATGTGAAAGGTGTGACATCGATGGCAGTTTGTGTTTTAATAAAGAAGTAAGTGCCTTCGAGGAACAAGGCGCAAGCTGAGCCAGTTAATGACAATACAAGGAGTGGCCTTCGTCCGGCTTTGTCAACGATACTTGAACACAAAATAGTGAGGAGGAACTGGACGGAGAAGTAGATAACTGTGGCAAGTTCGGAGGAGATGTCGTCTCCAGCCTCTTCGAAGATGAGTTGGGTGTAGAAAGTGATGGCAGTGGTGCCGCTTAGTTGTTGTGCACCACGTAGTGCCATTATAATGTAGACAGCTTTCCTGTTACTTTTCGTTACGAACAAATCGAGGAATTTCCCCGTGTTTTGCGTTTGAGCTTTCACAGCTAAACTAACCCGTGTTAACTCACTGTCCACGTCCTCCAAGCCACGAAGACGCTGCAAATTGTGCTTAGCCTCCTCCCTGTGACCTCGCATCACCAAGTAGTACGGACTTTCCGGCATCCAAACAAATGTTAAAAGCGTTAGAATCGGCACAATTGACGAGATAAGCGCCGTTATGGTGATGCTTAAGTATGAGCCGATTGCGTTAATTAGTAGAATACCGAAGATCCAGCAGCTGGAAACGCCTGAACCGAGGAGGCCTCGGATTTTGGGGTCGGCGATTTCGCCGATGTACATGGGGACGGCAGTGAAGGCCCAACCGTCGGCGATGCCGGCGATGAAACGCGCTATGTATAACACGGTGAGGGATTGCGAGAAGGCGATCATTATCCAGGCTGCGAAGAAGGGGAAGCAGGTGAGGAGGATGGCGCGTTTGCGGCCGAGGATGTCCACGACGGTGGCGGCGAGGAGCGAGCCGATGAGGGCACCCAGAAGGGGCATGACGGCCATCCAGGAGCCCTCCGAGTGGTTCATGGTCAAGGTGGAGTTCTCCAGATGTTCCAGGATTGGGAGAGACGGGGAGGGCCAGCCGTAGTGCATGCCGCTGGTGACGATGGTCAAGGTTCCTGTGGGAAATGACCATTTTTAAAAGGAGAGTCACTAGTTTAAGAAATAGCGCGAAAATTAATAAAATCTTGGGGTGCGGTTTTCACTTGGTGACAACATCTAAGATATAAAAGAACTGAATACAAAATTTTGACTGATAGAACATATTGTTTTACAGTACAATACAATATTATTTCATCAATTCAGTAATAGTAGATTATTTTATAAGTGGTAAATGTGATAGTTTATGTGGGGAAGCTGAATGTTTATTTTGCCGAATGCAATGAGGCAAATAATTCAGCTGAGCCACATAAACTCACATTTACTCCGAATAAAATATACTATTTTATCCGCAAACATGTTGGTGAAGAGCAATTTTGAGCAACACTAATTTAAAGGTACATGAATAAAATAATCAGGAAGCTTTGCACGTGAATCATTACCATAACAATGCTTATAAGCAAACGTCAGTCTCAGATTTTTGTGTTGAGATTTTCGAATGTGTTGAGTGTTTTTTAATTTAACTAGTGCAGCATCTAGTGCAGTGTCTCCCGTTTCACAATGAGGGAATCATTTCCTCTTCAGCGAAGCAGCGAAAGACACAAGAAAGTGAAAACAATAGTAAGTCATGATGACAGACAACAGTAAAAAACGCTTTATCACATAAAAATAATTTACCCCATGTCCGACAAAGTGGTCCGAGAACTAGATCTTTTACCTGTGACATTCTGTCACAAATGTTGTTAGTTTTGTGACGTTTGTGAATAAAAAAAATTACTTTTATGATTTAAAGCTCTGTTAATTCATTAAATCTTAAAATCGGATTGCAGTCAGGATTCTCTTGGCATTCTCTAAAAATTGAAATCATAATCGGGTCTATCATTGTTCGTAAATACGCTCTGATAAAATTAGGCCCACTTTTTTTTTAGTCGAATCGAAAGCAAAATTCATTTATTGAGAAGTTATTAACAAACTAATGTATGTATGTCATTTGGAAAAAAAAAACATTGTTCACAAGGAAATAAGTGACATATCATATGAGAAAAAATCCTAAAAAGTTAATTACCTCTATTGCATCATAAAATTCAACAAAATATGGACGGACTATACCTATACCAATATTTAAAAATATTTTATTAAGTTGCTATTTAATTTAACTGAAAATTATTATTACTGCTCTTTTTGCACTACTTATGATTTTTTTTAATTTAGGCAATTAAATCATTATAATTAAAGTCGTAGTTTTGGTTCAGGTTACATAAACCGACTGTTATAAAATTTTATCCTAGCCTTTTCGTAAAATTGTAATATTTGTATTACTTAATAATTATAATTCTATTAAATTTTTGAACGATTTATTATTATTATTATGTACTTTCCGTTCACTTACATAAAAACCATTGTGGTGCAAATAGCGTATTCTTAGCATTAACTTTTATATGAGTTGTCATGGTAACAGATTGGTCATTTGCACCACAATGGTTTTTATGAAAGTGAACCGCGCAACTATTTACTTTTATTCTATGAGAAAAATATGGTAATTAGGAATAGGTAAGTATTTTTTGTATTTAGTTAAATTATAAGGTCGTTCGTAAATTAAGTTAGTTATTTTGTAATTAAACCAAAAATCATGTAATAATACTTTTAAGAACCGAACAGAATAACAAACAGAACCAAAAGTGTGTAAATCCTTTTATTTTTCGACAATGTCAAAATTTACGGTGTTTTTCTCCTGTGTAAGGAAGTTTTGACAACTGTTAATACGAAACGTCAGATTATTTTAAGCAGATTTAATGCAATTTTAAGCCTTGTTGAGTCTAATTCGAAGAATAAAATGTTGTATCCAACTCGTTTTCCTGTAAATCGGTTCATTTATTTCACCTCGTGGATGTTAAACGTCTCGGTAACACTCGACGTTTAAAAATCAACTCGTGAAATAAAAAGACGATTTATACTTAAACTCGTTAAATATATAATTATTTTCTCTTTGCTATTTCCGCATAATTTTTGACAGGCAACCAGTTATACACACATTATTTTTAACATTGTTACCAACAAAAGTTTGTGTACAAGGACAAGGTTGGTGCAGTTGAATTAGTTGTGTTTTTTAAGTGGGTTAAAATCATGGTTTAAAATAATATTTAATTCGAAAATAAAAATTTGGCTAGGCAACTAGTTGTACAGACAAATTCAAAATGGCGGGCCGATCTGAACAAATACCTCAAAAAATTAGTGCATTTTTGGTCCAAACACAAACGAGCATTTAATTAATTTTTATCCGTTATTATGGTAATGAACTAATGAATTAATGATGGGATCATTATCACTTGAAATGACCCCTTGATGATTACGTAAAAAATCACAGAAAAGCATTTAATAGTAATGAGAGTGTTATCAGTCTCAAGGTCAGGTTTGCAGACGTCTTGGCGCCGTTTTTTATACCAGGCGCATCCACAAAGTCATAAATCAAAAACGCAAAAATTCCAAATTTCGCACTAGCTAAAATTACCTCCACGAGTTGGTCATAAATCAAATATTCATTTCGAAGCCAAGCCAACTTTACAATAGCCAAATGGGTTTTTTGGTGAGTCAGGAAATTTACGCGTCGAAAAAATCAAACTTCGGATAAGTAAATAAATAAAGCAAGCGCCAATCAATTGTATAGGTAGGTATATAAAAATAAAACTCACCGGTGAAGGCGGCCAGATATTGGCATAAGGGCTTGCCCTCAGGCACTTTGGAGTTGAAACTCGTAGCTATCTTCATTGTTAAGATTTGGTCCCTTTCGAATTTTTTTTCAACATGATAGTCGCGAGTGAGGGTTTACTATACGAATGAATGGGAGTGAAACACCGGCGGGTTTAAATAGCTAGTGCCAGGAAAATACCCGAAGTAATTGGTGAGCGAACGAGCACAGCTGATTCGAAACATGCGAAATCGAATTTAAGTGGCGCACACTGTAGGGAAGTGTGCCAAAATCGCAAAGATAAGAATAACGATTGTTTGGGGGAAGATCGAACAGCCTTGGTATCATTTTTTCTGCAATTTATTTCAAAAGGCTTTGACCCCAAATAACGCGTCAAGTTTTCAACGCTTCCGAAATTTGAAAAAATGCGAGACAGGGTTTCACCTTGTGTCGGTTTACCTTTGAGATTTATTAATTGTTTAATTTCGTAGTAAAATCGAAAATTTAATAAGTTTTCCAATGTTTGGGAAGTTTTATTTATCAGTTTTATGTTTAACGAACTTTTTTCATTTTGTAGTGTCAAAAATTTAGATGGTTTGATTAAAATTCTTAAAAATATCATCTTAAATATGTGGTTGTTAATGCGTTTTAGGGCGTTTTATAAATCTTTGATGTTTGAAAAACTACTCTACTTATAATTTAATAGCATAAAAATAAATATTCTTCAAAGTAAAATGTAAATATTTTTTGAATTACCCTCTTTTTTAGGACCGATTTAAAATAAATATGAAAAAAGGCATTTGGACAACACAAAATTGTACTGTAACAATTTAATAAGTGTTCGAATGTTAAGTAAGTTTTTTCATCAATTTTTTACTTCGCGAATTTTTTCAATTTATTTTTTTAATTCATATTAACTGTCAGAAATTTAGATACTTTAGGTCAAACTAAATATAATGCTAAAATCGTTTGATTAAAAACTGGAGGAAAAGCGTTTAGTAAGTATACAGTGTGATTCACATAAGTTAACGACCCTGATGAATTTTAAACGCAACCAGTAATACATTACTTAATTATAACTTGCTTTAAAAACAGTAATAATTATAAACTTGTTTGAGATTTGGATATTCCTGACAAACATAAAAAATGGGGTTCTTGGTCCGTTTTATCTTTCATAAGTAACAACAGAGAAGTCGCTTTCATAATTATTAATCAGCTTCCTTTAACGTATGGATGAGCAATGTGACACGGTAATTTTAAAATGCGGTTAACCGACGACTAGCTAATCTACAAATTTGCCTCTAGCTGATATGTGACTTATTGTCCACAGCTTCCATAACTCTTATTTTATTATCATCAGGATTTATTACAGTCGCTGGCGTTTTTGTTTTGGTCATTTTACAACTTCTAATTGTCTAAAAATTTTATCTGTTGAGTGCTAGGATTCGGACACATTTTAATTAACAAAAATGAAAAATAATTTTCAGGTATAATTTTCATTGATGTCAGGGGTGTCCCGATTTCATGCTAATTAAACATAACTAAGGATATCAAGTTATAAATGAATAAAATATAATGGGTTGCATTTAAAGTTCGTCAGGGACATAAAGTTATGTTAGTCACCCTGTATATTTGAATTTTTTTTAATCAGATGTTTTTAGGGCCCTAGGAGTGATTAAAAAAAAAGAAATAAACAGCTATTTGGATAACCTAAGAGTTTTTGAATAATTTTTTTTAAATTATTATTAGAGGCTAGATGGTAAAAAATTTGGACTTTTTAGTCAAATCTAGTTGCACGCTAAATCGTTTGATTAAGACTTGTAGAGGAAAAAGCATTTAAAATTTTTGAAAATATATTTCTTTAAATTTGAAGAAAAAAACAGGCATTTGGACAATGTTACTGTTGCCTGTATTGTAAATAGTATATTATACAAGCTGATTCACATAACTTTACGACCCTGACAAACTTTAAATGAGATCCATTATACATTATTCATTTATAACGTGCTATCTTTAGTTATGTTTAATAAGCATGAAATCCGGACACCCCTGACATCAATAACAATTACACTTGCAATTACAATTACAATTACTGGTTGCATTTAAAATTCGTCAGGGTTGTAAAGTTATGTGAATCACCCTGTATATAGAGGGACTAAAGTGCAGCATTTAATCCCGCGAGTGGAGTTTGTTGCCTCGAGGGCGAAACCCGAGGGCAACAACCACTCAACACTTTAGTCCCAAAGTACATATATATACTATTTTTTGCACTTCAAAAGTATTTATTTTTTTGCACTTTCGAGACTAAAATAGATACTTTAGTTTCTGTCTACATGGACTAAAGTCGGTCATTTATTCCACTTTAGTGCCTGAAGAGTTCATTTAGTCCCCAGGGAATAATAAATGACCCACTTTCGTCTCTGTAAACAGGGACCAAAGTATCCACTTTAGTCCCCTAAGTGTAAAAAATTTAATAAGATTTCGATTATTTGGCGAGTTTTTTCTTGCAATGTTTTACTAAGGGTCGGTTTCACCAACCTCAGTTAAATTTATTAGCAGAATAAATCCACAGAAACGATTGTTATAAACATAGTAACGATTGTTTTTAACTGTTCATTAAATTTAACCAACGTCGGTGAATCCGACCCTTAGCGAATTTGTTATCTTGTTTTCTTTTAATTCATATTTATTGACTGTCAGCAATTTTGAGGCGTTAGGTCAAACTACATAAATCGTAATACGCTAAAGTCATTTAATTAAAACTGTGGAGAAAAAAGCATTATTTAATATTTTTGAAAATTTGCACTTACATTTTTTTAAATCTGACGGTTTTATGATTTATTTATACCTTGAAAAATGAGTCTAAATTTAAACTAGTAGTATAAAAATAATATAATTCTTTGAAGTGAAATGTATTTTTTGAATTAATCGATTTTTTTGCATATATTTTAAAAACATGAAAAAAACTGGCATTTGAACCGTCTCAAAATTACTTGTATGTAGAAATTTAATAAGTGTTCGAATATTTGCCATGGTTTTTCATCAGTTTTTTACCTAGCGATCTTTTTTATTTTTTTTTAATTAATATTAGGTACAGTGTCAAAAATTTAGACGATCTCTTGGTCAGGTCAGGTCAGGTCAGCTCTTGGTCAAAAATAAAATCCAAAAATAAAAACGTTAAAATCGTTTCCTAAAAAAATGTAGATTCTTTAACATGTGTATTTGAAAATATATTTTAAGACGTTTAGGGTTCCTATATCCTTATACTTAAGTATGTAATCTAAAAAACTACTCTAAACTTAAAGCAGCATAAAACAGTTTTAAGAAACAAAAACAGACATTTTGAGTAGCCTTTTGTTCGGTAATTTTAATAAATCTAATAAGTAATAACTGAATAATTCTGTTGACATTTTTTTATTTTTTTATTCATTTTTACCTTTGTGATCAAGTTTGTCCAAGTTTCATGGCACGTGTCGAATTTCCTTTGTAAATATAAATGCAAATCTAAAAATAGCTTTGGCACTTTCTTTATGAAGCAATAAAGTTCAACCTAAGCGTCTGTGTTTTCAAACAAATGCAAAAATTAACCTATTTATACCTTTATGATTTCGAGAAATGTCGTCATTAAATTCAAGACGTCATACTGGAAATTCCTGGCTTTTGTCCACTTGTGACACATTTAGTTGAAGATTATTGGACATCTGCCTGTTACTTGGTTGACGGAAATAATTGCCATCAAAAATATTTCTCTCGCCTATTTTTAGAATTACCCGAAAAGCTGTTTATTTCGGGATATTCTCTTCCAAATAAATAATTGCTCCAATTAACATAATCACACACTAATTCCATTATTTTTTCGTTCGATAAACGGCGCGAGTTAAAAACCAATCAATCTCAACTTCAACCTTCAACCGAATATTTCCTGAATTTATTTCCAAGGTTTGTAGATATAAATATTTTTAAATGAAAAACACAACTTGTAAAAATCTTTATTCGATCAATTTGTACTTGACACAATTCTGACTACATCTTAATCTCTCCCTTGAGAAACCGCTGAATATCTTCGAGGGTTCGCCCCTTAGTTTCGGGTACCCAAATCACGATAAAAACCAACCCAAAAACACAACAAACCGTAAAAGTATAAAACGGCACATGCATCCCAAACGCCTTACTCGTCCCGTGAAAAAATTTCGAAATCACACTTGCAATCACACTGAAATAAACATCAGCCAAGCACAAGGCGAAAGCCTTAACATTGGTCGGAAACATTTCCGACATGATAAGCAGCGGAATGGTCTGTAATCCCAAACTAAAAATTACAACGAAACACAAAAGAGTTGCCAAAAGGACGAAATCAAAGTCTTTGGTATCGATTTCGGTGCAGTTCTTTATGTAGAGATAAGTACCATTGATTAGGAGCGTAACTGCTGTTCCAGCTAGTGAAATGATTAAGAGAGGCCTTCGGCCTGAAATATCAACCATAAGGCACGAAATTGCTGATAGAATCAACTGAACGGTGAAATAAATAATTGTTGCGATTTCTGGCGCTATAAAACTACTACTTTTCTCAAACACTCGCTTGCAGTAGAATGTCACAGCTGTGATTCCGGTCAGTTGTTGCACACTCCGGAGTCCCAAAGCAATAAAAACAGCCTTCCGGTTACTGGCACAAGTGACCAAATCAAGAAATTTTCCGGTGGATTCGTTCTGTTCTTTCACAGCTTTGGCTAGTCGTTCTAGTTCGTTTTCAACATCGGTACTTCCCCTGAATTTCTGAAGACTTGACCTGGCGTCATCATACCGACCTCGCATTAACAAAAAGTAGGGACTTTCGGGGATCCACACAAAAGTTACCAACAGAATCACTGGGATTATTGATGAAACAAACGCAGCTGTTGAAATACTGAGATAACTCCCTAAAATGTTGATTAGAAGGAGTCCTATTACAATAGAAACCGGACACATGGAACTTAAGAGCCCCCGGATGCTTGGTTCCGCAATTTCCCCCAGGAACATGGGCACAGCTGTGAAGGATAACCCATCGGTTAACCCAGCCAGAAATCTCGCCACGTGTAACAAAACCGACGTTTCCGCAAACCCGATTGTGATCCAGGAAATGAAAAACGGGATGGAGGAGAGCAGAATGAGTCGTTTTCGGCCTAGAATGTCAATCAGCAGGCCTGTGATGATTGCTCCGAGGATGGCGCCCACCAGTGGCATGATAGTGAGCCAGGAGCCTTCCGTTTCGTCCATTTGGAGTTTGTCGGTGCCGTTGAGGAGGATGGGGAGTGTGGGGGAGGGCCAGCCGTAGTGCATCTCGCTGGAGACGATGCCCAAAGTACCTGCAGGTGGTGGGGTAAAGAGTGTAATGTGTTAGAAAAGTTTTACCTGTGAGGGCGGCCATGTATTGGTAGATTCGGTTTTTGTGCACCGAGATTTGCATTTTTGTATCACATGAGTTTGGTTGAGTTAATTGGAATCGAACGCATCATCGGACAACTGGTCAATTGACTCCGGGTGGCTCTCTTAAATAGATGGACGCAAGGAAAAGTACGCGATGTGTTAATTGATTTGATGATGCGGGATCAAGAACGGGTTAATGGTCTTTTGGGGGTTTCTTCTATTTTTTTTTTTTCAAAAAAATTATTTCTTTAAAAAGAAGGCTCTTTCAGCACACACCAGTTTTTTTTATCAAAGCTACTCTGTTTTTCAAGGTATCATTGTTAAAAGGTGAAATTCGCCTATTTGTCCTGTTTTTCTATTGGGCTCCTTCGATTTCGGCCAAAAAAATTTACTTTTGATAACACTTAAAATTCGGCTTTTTGTCGTGGTTTTTGTTGGGCCACTTCAGCACACATATGGATAAGATTTTGTCGAAATTCGGACAAGGTCCTTATGAGCGAAGCCAATAAAGAATATTTAAAAAGCAGATATTTTAAGAATTTTGTCCTATTTTTATAAGTTAGAAGGTATGTTATACAAACTCATGGAATAACTCAGACACCGATTTTTCTCATTTTCCCGGGCTAAGTTTACGCATGTATTTTTACGACGGAGTAAAAATAAATTATTAAAACAAATTATTTCGGCTTTTAGATCTTCAATATTAAAATGTTGATTATTCAAAAGCTATCAACTTCCGCCTAGTTCTATTTCAGCAATTACGGTTCAAAAAATTTTCCCATGCAGAAAATACGCCAATAACTTAAAAATAATTTACAAACGTGGTTTTTAATGTCTCACAGCCATACCTTAAAAATTTTGAATAATATCAAAGCATCAAATGGTAGCGTAAATAATTCTCTATCGTTTAGACTATAGAATTATTTTTTTACTCGATTAGAAATATTTATTTTTGCCTCGGCCATAAAACTTGGAACACCTTGTACAGGTTCTACCAAAACGCAAAAAGTTGAATAACTCATTTTTTTCAAATGGAACAGCATGTATTTCTTCACATGTATGGATAGCATTTTTCATAAGCTTTCTAATGATATGCGGTTTGTATAGCAAATTTTAAATATTTTTTAAAGAGTTCAAAAAAAAAATTTTTTTTATTTATTTTATCTTACAGGTGCAGTTTTTTAGGTACATTATACCATTGTTTTCAGTGAGAGAAATCAAATTTCTCTCACAAGAGAGATATAGCTAAATCTGACAGTAAATCTGACATTTTGCTAAAATTACAAGGTATTCTAAGTTTTTCTGTTATAAATGTATCGGAAAATATTCATAAGCGACTTCGTAGTGATTTTTCAAATGTTGGTCTTTTTTATAACGAAAAGTTCCGAATCGAAAGGAGATAGGCCGTTAATATTTTATATAAAGTTACATTGTTTTTTTGCGTAGAATACAATTATGTAAAAATATATAGGGTGTTCCCTTTAAAAAAATATAACTTTGGTTCACCACCCTGTTTACAACACCCTGTGTATAATAAAAATATTTTTAGTTTGTGGACTTTAAGTCGATCCATAGGATAATAAAAACGGCATGGTAATATTTCAAATAGCAAAACAGTTATGGACCAATTACACACCCCTGGTTCACTCTATATGTTATAGACTAATTATTGTAAAATCAGGCATGTTATAAAACGCCTAGTCATTTTGTAACGACTGGGCAAATTGTAAATGAATGAATAAACGGAGGATTTTTACAATACGTCTGAAAATTACTACTAACATGTGTTCAGTATTGGTTCTGGTCGTGGTTTGCTGTGGTTTTCTCTTTCTAGCACGAACGTAGGTTGCGTGATAAGTTCATATGGTTTAATATCAACTGCCTTATTTTTACATTTAGGAGTTTTTGATAAAAATCACATTGCAAATCATGATAATTGTATGCAGACGTTCAAGAATTTACTCTGCAAGCGCTATCTCAGTTGAACGTGTGAATTTTTGGCCGCGGAGCACTGACAGCTGTCATGTGTCATTGTTTCCGAGACATACGTTTTTTGTGACAATTGCCACACATAGGCGATCTGACCAGAACCAATATTGAACACTTGTTACATAAACTACATAAACAATTGCTCGCAAAAATATTAAGTTTTATTCATCGAACAACTTACCAAACGATAATAAAGAAATAGATAAAAAAATTGAAAAATACAGCGTTATTCACTTTTACCTCGTCAGGCGCGGAGATAACTGAATAACCCTGTAGACATCACCTTATTCTGAATTGAAATTCTGATTGAAGTTGAATTTTAGTAATATGTGCACTGGTTGGGACACCAACTAAAATTTGCACCCCCAAGAAACTTAGATTTCGTCCAAGATTGGAGAAAACGCTGAAACAGGGCAATTTTAGTTTAAAGGGGAACCAAATTTTATCTCAGTTTTAAAATTATTTCTGCATCCCTCTTGAGGCCAGAGCTACACCTTCAAAAAATTTAAATGGCAAGTGGGGTCGAGTGACACATTATTTTAAAGCTGCTTTCATTGTCTATGCAACCATGTGTTTTTTTCAATTTTGAACAATTTGTTGTTAAAAATTTCAAACTGTTTATGTCTCACTGAAATTTTACAAATTGTCGATCTGAAATACTCTCGCTTAAATTTTGAATATGTTTTTTGGTATGGATAAACTAAGAAATGCTATCTTATTTGCATTACTATTTTTACGTTTTGAAGTAACAAGAAATTGAGGCTAAAGGTGTTAAAATCATCATTTTTATGCAGTCTTTTACACAGTTTCTGTTTGATTTCGTAAATTATTGTCATTAAATTCGTAAAATGGTTCATAGTAGAGAACAAAGAAATCAATCATCAGAGAGCCGTTTGGTAATACCAGATGTGTTGCAAAATGTTAGACAAAGTTTTGAAAATCGATTGTATACATTGTATGGATGTTGAGGGTTTATAACTACTTTTATTTCCTCTCACAGCAATCTATGCAATGTTCTATAAAATAAATCGTTTAAAATTGAAAAAAATGTTGATTGCATGGAGAAATACAATCAGCTTCAAAATTATTTTCCCTCGGATTATCCATTCGGTCCCTTCCTGCTATTTAAATTTTTGGAAGAGGTGGCTTTGTTACTTTAAAAATGAGAAGTATTAGCGTAGATAACATTTCTGAGTCATTTTATATCAAAAAACGTTCAAAATTGGATCGAGAGGGTTCCAGATTGACAATTTTTTAAATATCAATATCTCGACAATTAATCGGTCAAAATTAAAAAAAGTACATGGTTGAATAGACAATAAAAGCAGCTTCAAAATGAAGTGTCACTCGACCCCTCTTGCTATTTAAATTTTTTGAAGGGGTAGCTTTGGGCGTCAGGGGGATGCAGAAATTAGTTTGAAACTAACATAAAATTTGGTCCCCCTTTAAACTAAAAGTGACCGGTTTCAGCATTTTTTCCAAACTTGGACGAGATCGGAGATTTCAGGGGGTGCAAAGTTTAGTTGGGACACCTTGTATGTTACTAGACTGTAATGGTAAAATTTAAATTAAATAATTTTTTCAAATACAAGTTTTAAAAAGCGAAAAACTGTTGGTCTTTCTTAATAAACTATTTTTTGAATGAAAAAGTTGGTATGGTGGCTAAAAAATACAAGTTTTGCAATTTTTGATTGACTTCATAGGTAGTTAAATTGTGTTTTTTTTCGAAGGAATTTGTTTTTGATCATGGATAATGCAGTCTATATTAAAATAGATATTAAAGTCATTGGCAGTATATTTGGCACGGATTCAGCTGCATACAAAGATGCTAACTACCTACTTAAAAAATATGAAGGTTTAATAAGATCTCGTCCTATGTTAAAAAAGTTAAAATGTGTTTGATTGAATTCGAGGACAATCATTTAATCTAATATGCGAAAAGTTTGGGAAAAATCACACTCAAAGAATAACGATTTTTTGTCTTATATTGACGGAGAATTGGCGTTTTCTACTCAGGCGTATATTTTAACAGAACGGTTTTTTTATTTCGTTTTCAGCATTTAGAAAGAATTTAATGATTTTTATTTAAAAAAATAGGAGTATACAAGGTGTTAAATCTTTTTTAACAATATTTCTATTTAGTGTTAAAGTTCAATTGATGAGCAAATTTTTATTTTAAGATTTAAAAACTAAGGTACTATTTGGAAAGTTGTGATAATAATATATTTTCTTTTAAAGCGACACTTTTAAATAGTATTTGTTGCATCTTAGTTTTTTTTTGGTCAAAAACGTGTTTATGTAGATCTCTTTTTCATTATTTACTTCTGTGGCAATGTCAAGTTCACTGAACTTGTTATTTGTTCTAATTTTATTCAAAATTTTGCTTTGAGACGATCAGTTATAAATTTTTATTTCGTGTAAACATTAAAATAATGTCAAAAGTCGCATTTACTTCTGTGGCAATGTCAAGTTCACTGAACTTGTTATTTGTTTTAATTTTATTTAAATTTTGCGTTCAGTTATAAATTTTTCTTTCGTGTAAACATTGAAATAATGTGGAAAGTCGCCTCTTTTTGTTTTGCTCTAAGAATAACTCAAAATGTTTGGCAGCTTCCGTAAATGAACCACAGTTGGATGCCTTCCAACACGCCAGATGTACGAAAAGGAAGAGGAATCATTTTGTTTTCGGTAGTAATGACCGATTGGAACTGTGCTAAGTCCAAATTTACAAAACACATATTACTGATTATTTTGTTTTATTAAATTTATTACCAGCGGTTCTTCAGATTGCTTACTTTATAGCATCTGGCTTGAATCAGCGCAAAAATATACAAAATCTTTCTTCGAACTAAGGATTTAGACGCAGAAGATTTTTAATTGACAGAGAATGCAATTTATTGTGCTTTTTTACAAAAACTTGAATATGAAGACTAAGACAATATTTAGCAAAGTTGGCAAATTTTAAAAATTCTTTGACAAGACTTTATTTCAAGGTGAAGAATTGTAACTCAAAATTTTATGTTTATTACTGATTAAAATAATCCCTATTTACAGTTTTTGTTTATTATTTCATCGTGGATTATTTTTGAAAAGAAAAGAATAATAGTTGGTGAAATTTTTAAAAACTGACGTTTTTGTTAAAATTTTAGATTGCAGAAACCATATAAGTCTATAATCGAGAGTAAATAAAAAAATGTGTTTTATTTATTTCTGTTGTCTCATTGAGAATTGTTTGCCTTTTGTTTTTACTGTCTTTACAAACTTGATGATATGCAACTAAAAATACACTTGAGTAACTTAGTCTACAGATTGAACAAACTTTGTTGGCAATCCTAGAATCTTGGTAATTTCGCTGGCGGAAAAATTAAAAATCAAATAATGATTTATTTTTCACAAGAAAAAAATTCATTAAAATTGAGTTACGTTTTATTAAACAGTGTTTTACAACGACTGGTCTAAAAATATTTCCCTACATAATACTTTTCGTAGTTCGTATAAATATAACAATTTAAGGCACTAGTGCTCTCGCACCCATATCACACCAACCTACAATCACAGGAAGGAACTAATCGCAAAATACTGAAACGTTATCATTATTGTCGACATTCTCTAATCTCTCGTTTTCCCAACGGCAACGTCGGCCGAAAATTATTCTTCACAAAGCCTTGAAACTCATCACAGGGACATTTCTCCTCTTCACAGTAACATTTCAAATTCCGGAACGCCACCAACTGGAAAATCATTAAACATTAGTCATTTTTCCCAATCTAAAAACACACCTGTTCATGGGATACTTCAATCGGTTCTTTGAAGACAATCCAAATCACGCATTCTGAGCAAGGGGGCGTTGTGAGCGATCCTTGATAAGTGTAATAACCACTATCTTCTGGAATGAACAAACCCGGGTTTAAAGGCACTCCAATTTTCGCTCTTTGCCCTTTGTATTCCACCCGAGGTAATTGTGCAGTGATTTTGTCCAATTCTGGGTGGCGTTTACCGGCCTGGAACATACAGCTTGTAACATGGGCTTTAAATTTTTGGGGGAAATACTTTTAGAAAAACGCCGATAACGCACAAACCGTCAGGGTGTTTGGCTGCTTCGCAGAAAGAATGGTATTTGGTGGTGTTCCAGTGGACGAGGTGGAGCTGAAGGAGTGAAAGAGTTATTAGGGTTAATTTGGTTTAAAATTTAAAATCAGAGTGGTCCAACAAGTTGGTAAAGTAGGTACATTTATACTCTTTTTAAAAAAAAATATTTTTTTTAATTACGGCAAAACTATTCGAAAAAGTGAAACTATTTTAATGCAAACCCATAATAAATGATGCGTGGAATCGCTTGGTGTCGACAAAATCGCCAAAATCTCAATAATTTTTAAGTCATGATTTTTTTAAATTTTACTTATTTTTCCCTTTATTTGCAATATTAGTCGGATACAAAATTCTTATTTTAAAAAAAGCTGTCCAACAATAATAAACATTATGGGGTTATCTCTAATAGTTCCGGAGTAACTAATTGATTAATGTTCCGGGTACCGGAAATCGACCAAAATCTCGACAAAAATGAGAAAAATCAAAATTTAAAAATCGAACCTATTGACTTTTTTTCTGCTTTTAACAACTCCAGAGGGTTGTAAAGCCATACAAAAGTCCATGAAACTTTGTTAGAGTGAGTTCTAAAAAAAATTTTTTTTTTTTTCATTTAGGTGAAGGTAAGTTTTTTAAGCAAAAAATTTCAAAATTTTAAACCTTGTGAAAAACTTGTAGTATGTAAAGTGAGCCGTAGAATTCACTGAAACAAACCGTTTTGCTTTACGACTTTTAATTTTTGAGTTACGAATTTTTCTAGTATAAAACTTTGAATGCCTTTTCGGCTTTGAATGCGTATTTAGAACCCTTGCGGCGGCTCCGGGTTGTGACGAGAAAATAGATAATTTAAAGCGCTATCTGATATCTTTTTGATTTTTGCTCAAAGCCTTATAGTTTCCGAGAAAAACAGAAAAAAGTTTGCAATTTTTACTTTTTTTCAAATTTAAACGTCGATTACGGTGAAACTAAAAGAGCTAGGAGAAAACGGTTTTTTTCCATCGTAAAGAGCGCATCAAAATCTATCAGAAAGAATGATGTTGACAAATTTTTCAATTTTTTATTTTCACAATTACGGCAAAACTATTCGAAAAAATGTGGAACTATTTTGATCTAAACCTATGTTTAGTTTAGAAGAAGTTCAGAATAGTTGTTTAGTTATGATATTTTTTAATTTAACCTATTTTTGCTTTTATCTGCAATTTTATCGAAAACTGTTAGTCGGAGAACAATGATCCTTTTTGGCAAGATACATAATGAAAAGAGCTTTCCTTGAAGTTTTAATAACTGGAGAGGGTTGTAAAGGCATAGAAAAGTCCATAAAACTTTGCTAGAGCGAATTTTAAGTAACATACTTTATTTGATTTTTGTGAAGATGTGAAGTAATGTGACCACTAAAATTTTAGGCAAAAAAAAATAAAAATTTTAAATCTTGTGAAAGGCCGATATAATACGTAATATGAGCCGTAGAATTCATTGGAATAAACCGTTTTTCTCTACGACTTTTAGTTTTTAAGTTATAAATTTTTAATAAATAACCCTGCGCATCCACCATTTTTCAAGTTGAAATAATTTTTTAAATAAGTTTTCGAGTAAGCTAGTATCGTAAAATGCAGATATAATATGTAAAATGAGCCACAGAATTTAATGGAACAAATCGTTTTGCTCTACGATTTTTAGTTTTCAAGTTATGAAGTTTTTAGTGAAAAAAATATTAAAATGCCTCTGTAGCCGGAACCGTTGCAAACATAAAAAAAACAACCAATTGACTTTTTTGCACTTTTAAGGGATGTAGAAGCTTCAAAAGACAGAAAAGTTCAGAAAACTTTACTAGAGCGAATTTTAAAAAAATGATTTTTTTGATTTTTTAATTAACAATGTACTGTACCAAATTACTGGAACACCCTGTATATACCTCTCCCGCGAATTTTTGTCCGTTGACTGTGTGTTCGGAGCCTTGGTCGTTAGTTTCACCCCAGTGACAATGAAACTGCTCCAAAATGTATTTGCCTTCGAGAGGACCACCACACAACTCTGGAATTTTTTTTTTAATTAACTAAAAAAATTCAATTAAAACATTAATACCTGATCCCTCCCCGTCTACGTGCACCTTCCAGCAGTAGCCCGTGTTGGTGACATCCTCCGTATTCTCCGGAACATATCTCCAGGTGAGCTTCCGGTTCGTGTTAAAGCTTTTGATACAAACCTGTTGAATATCTACCGGACTTTGTCGATCGCCGGCTGCTTCCGGGTAGCATTTGGCCCACGTTTCAGGCCCTGAAAAGCGTAACAATTTGCATGTCTAGCACAAGTTCACGCCTGTTTTTAAGTAGATTTATGATCTTTCTTCGCTGAATGTCATTATCTGCATATAAACGATTTCGTCGCGGTTTGCTGCCAGCGACAAACGACTCTTTGTGAGACTAATTGGAGGCGTGATATACGCCAGATTTTTAACAATTAATGAAAGATCAGGCGTTTCGAAACATTAGCGAAAGTGGGTCTTGGTATAGCAGTGATCTGTTTTTGTCAAACTAACCTCGATGGTTATGAAATAATGTTATGGGTTTATTAATGCAAAAAAATTAAATCAATAATAAAGTTGTTAATACTTCTGTGATAATTATTATTTTAAAATGGGAGTTACGGTTTGAGGTCAAATTTTTCCAGAGCGGTTACGAGTTCGGTGTAATTTAATGCTTGAATATTTTATACAAATTAGAGACTAACGTGATATATTTTTATTTTGATAAAATCATTCGGATCTAGTCAATATTTGAACACGTATTTTATCTCCACCAATGGTCAAAGCTGATTTTGTGTTTATACTTGTATTCTTAATTGAATCTTGCTAGATCTAGATTCATTTTAATTTATTATTCTTCGACACTGCCAAAATTTACGGTTTTTCTCCTGTGAGAAAAAGGAAAGGAAGTTTTGACAACTGTCAATACAAAACGTCAGATTATTTTTAGCAGATTTAAAGCAATTTTAAGCCTTGTTGAGTCTAATTCGAAGAATAAAATGTTGTATCCAACTCGTTTTCGTGTAAATCGGTTCACTTATTTCACCTCGTGGATGTTAAACGTCTCGTTAACACTCGACGTTTAAAAATCCACTCGTGAAATAAAAACCCGATTTACACTCAAACCCGTTAAATAAATAACTATTTTAGCTCCTAAGAATTTTTTTTCTACCGCCGGATATTTTGTTCACTAGGTGCAGAATAAAGTTTTAGAAAAATTATACTTACTCGTATAACAAAGAAATAAAGAAAACATTTAGCAAAACGCCTCATTTTTAGTTTTACAGAAAATTTTACAAATCAACAAACACATGGTTGTCCGTCGATTTGTTTAGCATAGAAAACAAAGTTTTAAACAATACAATGTGCAAAAGCTTGTTTTTTCCTTCTAATTATTTTTTAATTATTTCAAAATATTATTTGGTCCTTGATATAGTATTTAGAAGTCCCTATATGTATGATCATGATGTTTTGTTAAACTATTAAATTAAAAATAAAATATAATAACAAAACCAACAAAATCGTAAGAAGATAAAAATCAACTACATCATACTTAAGAATTCTTTTATGAAAAAAATCAGATCTAATAAATACCAACCCCAAGTAGGTTGAACAGGGGTTGAAATTTTTATAAAAATTAGTAATTTTTAATTTGTATCCATGCAATTGGTACTTGAGCTTTCTGTTAAAGATGAAAAACGTTTGTTTAAGAACATTTGGAATTTCCACCCCTAAGAGGGTTAAATATAAAAATCCGTCATTTTTGAACTTATACTTATGAAAATTGGTATTTGGGCATTCGGTGAAAAATAAAGAAACAGATATATTATTATTTTTAGAAATTCCATCCCCAAAGAGGGTATTTGATGAAAGAAGACGTGTTTCTGGATTTTGGAAGTTCCACCCCCAAGAGGGTTGAATATAAAAATCTGTCATTTCCGAAGTTATAACCAAGAAAATTGGTATTTGAGCGTTCGTTGAAAAATAAAAAACGCGTGTTTCAGGTTTGTTGAAAATTCCACTCCAAGGAGGTTAAACAAAAAAATCCTTCATTGTCGAAGTTATACATATCAGTTGATATCTTAGACATTCGGTTATAAAAGAAGAGGCGTATATCTCAGGATTTTTAGAAATTTCAACCCCAAGGGGGTTAAACGCAAAACTCCTGCATTTTACATCCACAAGAGGGTTAAACAGGGAATGAGTTGAGAACAAGCAAAATTTACTCGGGTTCGCATTGGGTCACGGTTTTAAAGTTCACAATAAAATTATGTGTTCCTACTTTTTGTTACACGAAGTTTTGCATTGTTTTTCTGTGTTTCAATATGGTTGTGGACATGCGTGTGAAGCCGTGGGCAACTGCTAGTCTAAAATAAAATAATAGCAAAATCGTAAGAAAATAAATAACAAGCAAAAATATGTTTGAAAAAATACATACTTTAAATGTTTACGAAAAAAATTATATACGAAAAATATAGAAAAATGTCAAAATACTTATTTTTTTAAGATTCATTTTGTTATAATTGCTACCAGCATCATTCGAATTTTTTTCCTTTAATTATTTTTGGAAGAGTTGTTTAAAAATATTGTTAGGTGCGTTATGTAATATTTAGAAGTCTTTAAAAGCTTTATTCTGTTGAATTATTAAATTTAAAATAAAATGATAACAAAACCGTAAGAAAATAAAAAATAAGAAGCAAACATAGTTGTGAAATAAAAAAAAATTAAATTAAAAAATCAGTTTCAGTTGTTGAAAATCTGTTGAAATAAATGAAATTTTTGTTAACATCATTTGAATTTTTTCGCTTATAACACCTGCTTAAAAACATTATTTGGTACTTGATATATTAGAATTTATAAAAGTTCAATATGTTGTTAAATTTAAATTAATATAATAACAAACTCTAAAAAAATTAAAAATCAAGAAGTAAACATACTTGGTTCACAAAAGACGAAGTAGGTTTGAGTTTAGAAACACATTAATTTTACAGAAATGTAGTTATTTGAGTTATTTTTTACTGAGCTGATTTTTTTTAAATGTTCCAACTAGAAAAAATCCATAAACTTTTGTGTGGACTTTTTTTTACAAATTTTTAATTTTTATTGGTATTTATTGGAATTTTCTTCTTCATTTTGGAAGTATCCAAAATTGAAACAAATAAATAAGGTTTCTCACAAAAACAGAAATAAAGAACACGTTTAATTAGTTTATTTAGGGACAATTTATTAAAGCTAAGTTATATTTGAATTCAGAACTAAACTAATTTTACAGAAAAATGATTATTCTCTACAGACCTACACACATCCAGTTTCCAAATAAGATATTAACAATGCATTTTCAAAATTCTAGAATTTTTTTAAATATTGAAAACTGAAAATATTAATTAAATAAAATCAAATGCGAAAAAATTTAGATAATATAGGTTAACCTACCTTAATTATTAAGAATTAATTGCAGTTAAATATTCTGCACCGATTTTCATGGTCTATTTATTTTCTACGCAAAAATTTTTTCGTCTTACGTTAGATCTGGCATCAGTGTAAACACATTTACTCTCGATACTGGACCAAATATAACTTGTGTACAAAGAATAATTGTACACATTGAGCATGCACAAAAAATAAAACTGTGGGTGGAAATAATTGGACGCAACTCAACTATCTCTGCAATAAAATCTCAAATATAAACCGTAGGGTGCAACAAACTGTCTAGTGCAACCTATTTTCTAATAGAAAAAATTATGAAAAAAATCTCATTGCTCTAATGATGAAAATAAATCGTTCAACTGCCTTCTTCGCTCTATTTATACATTTAAATAAATATTTTCTGTTGGAAATCTATTTTAAAATACTGTCATATTTCCTCGCCTCATATGTTATGTATCCAATATTTATTTTCTAAAAGACAATAAAAAATCAAATGTGTCACACATAATTAACTCGAAACAACAACACGGCTTAATTTCCACGGCAGAGTACGTGCCAAGCCATAATTCTCATTGTGAAGCTAAACAGACAGCAGAAATTAACACGTTTCTTTCAAATTGCGTATAAATTAGCACCAATTAATCGTTAAAATAGGTAAAACAAACTGATTGCAATCGTGTACCAGTCTCTCAATTTACGTAAAAACTTAACTCGGGCCATATCTTGAGCCTCCGTTTGATTCTCTTTAACAATGCATTTCCTCTATGAATATGCTAAGCGTTTTTTTGATCTAGAATCGAGGGCCGCAATCATGCTAATGTGTTTTTCCGGCCGGTAATTTGCCTAAAATATTGCTTTGTTTTGGTGTACGTAAGAGCGTAACAACGTTTACGTAACAGAATTACAACGAGAAAACAGCGTTAGAAAGTTGCGCAAAAATTCTGGGATAAAGTGGGACATGGGAAATTGCGACGGGAAACACTTCCTCCTCGAAAGGTTATCTGGTGTATATTTAAACTGAACTGAATTAACTTATCTCCGATCGCTTAATGCGGATTTAATTCGATAGGTTTTGACTAATACTCACCATTGTATTGAGAATAACCCCAATCGACTGACATCCTGCTGTAAAAAATTGATTTATTTAAGGGATTAATTGGTCTTGACCATTTTAGGCTCGATTTCACTTTGCCTCCAAGAGCGTGTTTGAGTCAAGGATAACAATCTTGGAAGAAAGTAAAATCTTGAAGAAATCGCGTGACCACACACGCTTCATTAAAATTATAAAATCGTCTTGTGGTTTATTCTCCCGTTAATTAATAACATGAAGTGAGTTTATGGAAATGGGCAATATTTAATGGATGCAGCATAAACTTTGATCAGGATTAGGAAACTAACGTAAAACTGTTGACGCATTTATCAAGATTCAAGTTTAATTTTTATCCCATAATCACGTTAATTTTTTATCTTTCTGATGCAGTTTCTTAATCCCTCAGTGATGGTTTTCTACGTAAATGGCTTTGCGGAATTACGTAAAAAGAACAATTTTTCCATTTCTGATTCTGACTGACAATTCTGAAAATTTATCATCAGTTTGGCAAATCACTGTTTTGGGTCTTATACCACCGTTTTATTTTCAATTTTAAAAAACAAAATCTAATTTTTTAATTCAACAGTTAATTTTGTAATTAATTTTATTAACTTGATGTCTTTTAACTTTGAATAATGAAAAGCTTAAAATTTTTAACTAATAAGAAAAACTTGATATAATTAATCAATCTTTTCATTCATCTTAAATCTATCCAGAAAATTAAAATTTTGGACTCGAAGTTCAAGGCAAAGTTAAAATTAAATTTGTGTTTGAAAACAAAATTCCAATGAATCCAGAATTTCGGGTTCAAAACAAAACATTTATTTACTTGTAATGGCTAAATTTTTCTACTGAAATTAAAATTTTAATTTTTAAAACCAAAACTCTAAGTTGAAAAAGAGTTAAGTTAAATGAAGGAAAATTGTAGTATTTCAAAATACATTTTTTTCAAAAATTGCTGGCTACAAATTTGTTTATTAAAATGAATTTTAAGGCTGTTAGCCTGAAAAAAATTTATTCAACCGTCACAATTTTTCTAGATAATAATTTAAAAATAATAAATCAAAGACAAAAAAACTACAGAGAAAATAAGTGGTGGTTTAAGATTTTATTATTTTCAAAAAATGGATGAAGGTCCAAACACAAAAACAATGTTTGAAAAGTTCATTTCTGGATTTAATATTTATTTAATT
Organism: Tribolium freemani; assembly: GCA_939628115.1. Taxonomy (NCBI): domain Eukaryota; kingdom Metazoa; phylum Arthropoda; class Insecta; order Coleoptera; family Tenebrionidae; genus Tribolium; species Tribolium freemani. Next base: position 6,141,312 of record OW626785.1, on the reverse strand, counting down.
CTTTTAATAAATCAAAATTATAAAAGTTTGTAGGCTTATTTATCAATATACGTAATATAATTACTAATTTTAATTTAATAAATTTTTTCATTTATTTTTTGAATCCATCCGGAAAAATTAGTCCAAAACAAAGTTCGAAAAGGTTGAAACTTTAAAATGGTTTCCTTCTAAAATTTTAGTGTCATGAAGAAATAATTGAGTATCGATCACAATTTTACACACAAAAAAAATAAAAACTGAAAATTATTAAAATATTTATCAAATCCACAGTTTTGAAAAAAATCATACATTTTATGTTGAAATTTAATGTTGAGAAATAAACTGAAGTTGTGTTTAAAAAGAAAGGTGTGTGAAATTGATTAAGATTCAAAAAAAAATGGTAGAGATTTGATTATTTAACATTCAAATTCCGACAAAACCAGAATTTCGGGTTTAACGATTCATTTGCATACTACAATTTGTATTAAAATTTAGAATTTCAATTTTAATTCTTTAAATCAGAATGTTCGCAGAATCGAATGACAAACATGGAGTTTTTAATTTAAAAAGAAAAGATGGTTTTTGAATTTCTTACCTAAAGTTAACCAAAAGTCTTAAATAAAACTTTCTCCTGAAGCTTAAATAAATACTTTATTACGTTTTTCTCTGTTCATGTCAATTTTCTCAGATTTTTTTTAACTTCGTTTAATTAAAGTCGCTGCAAAAATTAGATACTATTTCTCAAGCGATGCTTTTAAATGTTATCTTGTGCAAACAATTCCCAAAAAAATGTCGCCAGTTCCTAAATTTTACCCAACTATACCTAAGGAATAGTAGAAAAACTCTGAAAAAAATCACATCCATAGAGAAAAAATTAAGTATTTAATGGCAAACGCTTATTTCTGTGCAACTATTCAGTCTTTGAGATATCGTAATTTTTTTATCAGACACCCTGTATAATTACGAGCAGTTTACCCAAAAATAAAAACGAAATTTTAGAATAAATCTTAACAAATATTCTAGAGGATATTTAGTAAGTTTTGAAAACTCTTTAAAAATTAAAAAAAAGTAAAAAATTTGGATCAAATATTACCAAAAAAAAAAAAACAAACATAAATTAAAGATCAAAAAAGTGAAAAACAAAATAAGCATCGTCCAAAGTAACAAGTTTGAAAAAATATTTGTTGAAAATATTCTAACTGCAAGTTAGTTATTGTTTTTGATTACAAAAACTTACTCAAACCTCCTCTAATCCAAAAATTGAACACTAAATTAATTCCACTCAATCAGGCTCGCTCCAGCACTAAATTGCCCATTTCCTCCCCAAGCCCTCTCACCTTTGGTAAAAAAAAATCAAAATCCGTCACCAAATTCCACAACAGGTGTGTGCACTACTCTCTGAATCGAAGCAGTACAAAACTAATAAATCTCAAATAAGCTGCTCTCAGTTTGTTTGAGGCAGGCAGACTCCCCCCACTCGCCCACTGCAAGCAAAGCTCCGAAGAACAACAAGAACAAGTTATGTCTGTGGTGATGATGACCATCGACTTGACCCACGCAACCAACGCGCTCCAATGAACCCATCGCACCCAAAGGGACACCTATCGATTATTGTCTTGCATGAGGGACTTCCAATCATTCCTCCCATCCTTGACCCAACTATTCCGTATTTTTGACGGTTCGCTTCGCTGGTTCTATTAATATTTTGAGGATTTGCAGATTTGTTGTTATTCGCACGTTGCCAGTTTTCGGACAAAGAATCGATTAATAAATTAAATGATAAACAATGTTAATGTGACTAATTTGTCCACTATTGATTTGTTAATGGAATGGGGAAAGGGACAGTTTTTTAATTGCGTGCCAGTTTTCTCCATCGATTTGGATTTTATATTGTTTTACCGCATTTTCCCAGAAAAGTGTGCAACCTAAGGAAGGTCGCAAAATTGCTCTGTTATTTTGTCCAGGTTTGCGTGAGGACATTCAAGTCTATTGTGCTATTATTTATTTATTTTGTTGATCTGATATACTTTCTGAAGTCTTTAGAGCTCAAAAACATACTGCTAGACTTCATTCCGAGCTTGTTATTGCTGCTAGAGAAAATGACAAATATTCTACAAGAACGAAATCTGTTTTTTTTATAAGCACATGGCGCGTTTTTAAGTTTGATGCCAGAAGAAGAAATACGCTGTGCTAGTAATCAATTTTTTGGTTTGATGTGGTACATGCCAAACATGCTCTTTTGTATGAATGTTTAAAATTGCTTTAACATAAAATAAATGGTTGAAGTTTTAGTCTCAATTACCAAAGATCATCCTAAACCCATAATTACTTTATTTTCGATAAGAATTAATCTAATATCCAAAAAATAAAGTGATGTAAAAGTTTTGAATCTATGTGTATATTATATATTATAATATGAATTACAGTTACAGTATTATCGATTTATATATTATATTTCGGGTTATTTTATCAAAAATATCTTAAACAAAAATAAACAAAAATCCGCCACTTTTGTGGATTTTATCGTCTTTAAAATGAACGATACTGAGTGAAACAAGCGATTTACGATTTCTCTCTCTCTCTCTCTCTCTCTCTCTCTCTCTCTCTAATTTATTTTTTCTCCAACCGCCTTAAAACTTGCCATTTCTAATACCATTTATAAAAGGTAAAATTGACGTTTCTGTAACTAAGAAAAAAAGTTCGCGTTATTAAAACAATGGGTCTATTTTAATCCTGCGGATTAAAAATATTTTTTTTACTAGGAAAAAAAAAGTGACCCCAAGATTTTTTAAATCGTTTGCTATTGTTGGAGAAAAAATAACATGTTTCATTAGGATTAAAGGTGGTTTTGTGCCTCGCAATTGTTGCAGAGCTCGGCTACGCTTCACTTCGCCTTGCAATCCAAACTAACTGCTCGTCGAACAAAACGCCACTTTTAATCCTCATAAAACAATCTACTATTTTTTAAATGTAAATACAAATGGAATAGCTTTAACTACTGCTTTACTGGATCTGATAAATTTTGCAAAGCCAAGTCAAGCCTGCTTAGATTTTTTTATTTTATTTTTTTAAATTTGAAACTCTGATTTATACCAAAAAATTGTATTTAAATTTTTTCATACAGTTTTGACTTTGTACAGGGTGTTTGTTTCAATAAACTTAAAACAAAAACCAAATTTCAACTATGTCAAGATGCAAGAAATACTATCCGAACTGGGCATTATTATTTTTATTTAGGTTATTATTATTAATTTTTCTAGATTTTTATCGTACTTCAATAATTCAAAGAAAATTTTTTCTATTACAAGTATCTAGGGTACAACCGACAACATCACAATGTTTAAAAGAATTTTATTTTTAGAGGCTATAGTTTTGTTTTCTCACTTTCAAGAGTGCTAGAAAGTGAATATTTAGAACTTCTGTGGGTGTTTTATTGGAAGGAAATGAGCACTGCAGAAAATCATAAAATACTTAAATAGTTAAATTATCATTTTGCAAAAAAATTTATGCGTTTACGAAATGAAACGTAAACTTTTATTTGATTATACTATTTCCATTTAATGATTGGTACACGTTTTTCGTATTTATTTTGCTTATTTGTAACTTTTAATTTGTCAAGGCTTTTTATTAATGTTTGCCATGTCTCAAACATTGTGATTTCATTAAGAGTCTTTTTTACATTAATCATGATCAGGTTTAACCTTGGCTCGTAACTCTACATTTACATTGACATAACTAATTCTCTATTAGTTCATTATTTTTAGATCTTCATTGTATTTCAGCTAATTGATGGATAAGCTGTTGGTAATTAGTAATTACTTTTAAATTTAAGCATTGTTAGTTCAAATCCTTTATACGTATTTAAAAGCAACTTTCCCAAAGTTTTGTACAGTGGACTGCAAAAGAAACGTCAATTGGTTAAAGTGTATTACTGGTTGCCGTTTCAAGGTTTTATTTTAAGGTGAGCCAATTGCACCAAAGTAGGCTACAACCATGAACAGCATACTTGACTTCCTTGTTCCCTTTTTGTTTAATATCACAACAATTAATATGAATTTTGCGAGTTAATGAACTTTTTATGTGGGGCAAGTAAATAAAACGCCTACACCTCATGTTGTGACAAAAACAGTTTGATTTTCATTAAATTAGTGAACACTTGTTTGTACACGTACGTCTCGGTAATTTAATTGGCGTTCGACCTCGTTATGGTCTTGTCAGTGGGACACGCCTTGAGCTGTCTTATTATAAGTCATATATTTAAAGACGTTGCTTTTCACTGGATATTTTTTCACCTGCTTATTATCCGGCAAAGAATGCACGTAGGTGTCGATCAAAACCTACTAAAAGTAATTGTTGCCATTTATCAAGGAAACAGTTAAACGAGCCCGAATAAAAGCTTCATCTCGGCAACATAATCGCGATTTTATTACACCATAAAATGCGGAAGCTATTTATTAGCGACTACAAAAACATTTAAACGCCCGGCATTCAGGCAACTCTATATACACTCGTGTATATTTAATCACCTAATTGTTCCGTGAAAAAAATTGTAAAACAGTTCAATGCAACTCTATCTATGTATGCATTAAGAGTTTTTCTTTTTACTTTCCTGCTTATTTACGGCGTTCATGTTGATCTTGGACGTTTATAGACTGCTCTTTTTTCCTTCAGCGATCAAAAGTTTCCTCGCGGAATTTTCTCAAATCGCATTCCAGCCGTGCATTTTATGTTTTCGAATCAATTCCGGTTGTGCGTTGTGCTTCTTTTTACTGTGGTGATGTCTGTATTATTGTCATCGGCGGATGAAATCATCAAAGCTCTTGCCTTAATTGCGAAAAATGCGACAAGAGATGAATTATTCACTGTTAGAATCGTCATAACTGTGTATTATTAATGAATGCGATTGAGGAAGTGTCATAAAAATGTAGTAAACGAACGTTTATTGCATTTGGTGTTTGTGTTAAATTGTAGCGGATTGGAGTGACTTTGCATAAACATCAGCCTGATGCGTGAAGATAAACTAATTATTTAAACGAGACTCCCGCAGAGAGGAAAGCTGAGTTACAATCAAGGAAAATGCAGCGCAAAAAAAATCTATTTGGAGAACGAGTAACTGTTTCATTAATCAATTAAATCACAGTCTGGACGTCTTCAATTTTCGATTAGTGAGTGTAGGTGCGTAATTTTCTCGTCAAATAATGGCGTTTTTATTTCACTACTAGCTCGTTAGCGCCGGATTGTGTTGTGTATAATTAGTGGTAGAATAATGACACTTTTTCAAATTTCGTCCAAATATGGCTGGGTTGATTAATCGGTCCCCAATCGTGTTGATAACAAAGGCGCCTAGAAAAACGCCAAGGCCATCACAAAAAGATCGCTTCGCTTCTTCTGCTTTAATCGCATTATCCTGCAGTCGTGTTTTGCACCATTATACACCTGATTCGACGAGATATATTGTGTAGTCGGCCGCTTCCGCTTGCTTGTAACTACTTTTATTCAATTAGCTGTTGTTGAAGGTGATTTATTCGCCGATGGACGCCATCTGCTTTTTCAATATTCACTATTGAGGGGTTTATGGCGTATTATAGACGTGTTGGTTTTGCAAAAGTGGAGCTTTATTGCTTATGAACTGAGAGAATTTCTCAAATAACTAAGATTGGAACAAGTTTGGTTTAATTTTTTTAATCTAAAGCCCAGTTTCACCAACGTTGCTTAAATTTAATGAACAGTTAAAAACAATCGTTACTATGATTATAACAATCGTTTCTGGGGATTTATTCTACTAAGAAATTTAACTTTCATTGGTGAAACCGGGTCTTATAAGAGATTTATCATTCGCAAAACTCTAATCAAGCGATCTTCAAATTAGATGAGCTGAAACCGCAACTTTTTTTTCATCAATTTTAATTAATCTTCAACAAATTAAATTATAAACACCTAATAATTACGTCTAACCTCGATTTTTTTATCTTCGTTGTGTACATTTTCAGGTTTTTTCAGTAGTTTAAAAAATTTTGCATTAACGGATTTATGTAGGTTTCACAAAAAAATATTAAAATTATTTGTTTTATTTTGTTGCACTTTGACGACTTTAATAAAAATCATCGTTGGCCGTTTGTATCTAACAAAACCCTTCAGTTTTTTTTTAATTTTTTTACTTCCCCATTATGCTGGTCGTCTTCTGTATAACGTCTTTTTCTTGTTTTCTATACTTTAAAAATATTTTTGAGTTTTGTAATCATTTTAATCAGCGACTTTTGGTATTTTTGCATTCGGCTAAAAAATATTGACTCGAAAAAGTTAGGGATATTGGTAGGTATTTCAAAACATTCTAATGTGGGTGATATTTTTTATTAGAAAGCACAAAACGGGTAAAACTCTAAATGATGAAATAAACATCTTCGTAGAAAACATGCACACTGTTGCTGTAGATTTTCTTTGTAATTTATTAATATTTCTAACTTTTTTTGATCAGTTTATTTTAGCAGTAGAACTCAACACTCAACAGGGGAATAATATAAATTCTGTTTCTAACTTTTTGCAAAAACTTTGAATTTTCAAAACTATTTTTCTTTCCTAATTTTTAGGTTTTCTAAACAACAAATGTATTGCTGCGATTTTGTCTGAAAGCTTATCTATTATATTTTATACTATTCCTGTTCTATTCTTATTCTATTTCTATTTTATTTAAAATTTCTGTTGTTTTCAGTTGTTCGATTTTAAGTTTTGTTTTTCCTTCTTTTTTTTTAATAATTTAGTTATTGATTTCTTTATACTTTACCTTATTTACATTTTTCTGAATTTTTTTTTGAAAAGCATCTGAAGTTTTTTGTAGGAACTAAGGTTAGAACAAGTTTGTTTTGATTTTTTTAGTCTTAGAAAGTTATTATTCGCAAAGCTCTAATTAATCAAGAGACGAGCTGAAATCAACTTTTTTTCATCAATTTTAATTAATCTTTAACAAATTAAATTATAAACATCAAGAAGTAGTAATTACGTTCAACCACAATTTTTTTATCTTCTTTGTGTACATTTTGTTTTTTTTTTCAGTAGTTCAAACAAAATTTCGCAACTCCTTTCTTTGCTAATTATTCCACCAAAAAGTAGAGTAATTTTGCAAAAAATCTGTTAAATAACTGCTATGTGCTCATAAAAACGTATTAAAACGTACTTTCGGTTCACTTTCGTATAAACTATTGTGGTGCAAATGATTAACCTGTTACCATGACAACTCATACAGGGTGCTTAAAAAGTGGCGCACCAACTCAATGGTATGTGGTAGACAATTGCTTACGTACAGGCTGTTTTGTCTAAACCCCACATTAGAAGTATTGGGAGTTCTAATAATCATAGTCATCTGAAAATTTGTGTACGACCATAATCTTTTAGGTCCTGCTCAATGAAAATATTCTCAAGATAGCAGCACTTCCGGTTATACCGGAAGTCGCTATCAACTTCCTTATTTTAAATGGAATGCTACATTTTTTAATGCGTTTTTGAATTACTAGACTTATTTTAAGGCAGTTTTCATAAGCTGTTTCTATACCTAAATTTAGCCGTTTACGAAATATTTATGGTTTTTAATTTTTTTTTGGATTTGCACCTTCCAGTTCAAAAATCGATAACTCTGCGATTTTTAAAAATTTGGAAATATTTTTGAGCTCATTTGAAAGAGGAAGCCTTTCCTTTGGTGTTTTCAAATTTCTAAAAAAGAATAACAAACTCCAAATTTTTAAAATTAAGTTTGCAAAACTTTAAGCACCCATAACTGATTTTTTTCAAATGAAATGACAAAAGTTTTATTTCACTAGATGGTAGAGAACTTAATTCTGCTTCGATCTGTGTTAACATTCCCTATACTTATGTTTAATAGTTTTCAAGTTACAATACCTTTTTTTTTGGGATTGAGAAATTCATTAGCCATAGGCCTTTTCTCATAGGTTGCCATGGAAACGAATGAAAAAAAGGTGAGAAATTAAAGTTTTTCAAACCAACACCCAATGAATTTATTTTGTTTTCACAGTCTGATAACACAATTTTGAACAGAGTTTGTCGTTTAAGTTTAATCAGAAATGTTTTTATGGCAAACTATGCAAAAATAGCTGTGGTTAGTAAGAAATTTCCTACAATAACAAAAAAACCAACATAACTTGATAATTATCACAGATAGATATAGGGAATGCTAATACAGATAGATGCAGAAAAAAATTCTCCTCCATCTAGTAGAATAAAAATTGGAACATCCCATTTGAAAAAATTAAGTTTTGGGTACTTGAAGTTGTCCAAACTTAACCTTACAATTTTTGAGTTTATTATCTTCAATTCCAATTTTGATCACACTGAACGACAGATATAGGCTTTCTCTTTCAGTTCTCCAAACATGATTTCGAAATCTTTAAAACTAAGCGAGTTACTGATTTTTTAAGGGATGCAAATTCAAAAATTTTCAAAAATCCTAAATATCTCGAAAACGGTTTAACTTGGGTATAGGGAAAGTTAATAAAAACTCCCTTAAAATAACTCAACTAATCCAAAAACGCAGTGAAAAATATAGCTTTCCATTTAAAATAAGAAAGTTAATAGCAACTTCCGGTATAACCGGAAGTGCTGCCATCTTGAAAATATTTTCATTGAGCATAACTCAACGGATTATACCTGAGTACCAACTCTCAGATAAACATCTTTATTAGAACTTTCAATACTTCTAATGTGGGGTTTAGACGGAACAGCCTGTATAAAGGTAAAGAACGTAAAAAAATTCTTTGTATTAAAATTATTGATAAATATCAAATTTTAAATAAATGATATGTGACAACGTTGTCTAACAGTCGCAATCGCGATAGAATTTGATCAAAAATAAAAATAAATTAATTTTGAAACGGTTTCCCAGGAAATAATTCCCAGTGTTGGCACATCTAAATTTTGTGATTTTTTTGGTGAATTTTAATTTTTTAAATTCAAAATACTGCTAAAGTCTGATAGTAAATTTAAAAATAATTATTTATCGTTTTGTTAGGGAACGATTACTTAGTGTGAAACATAAAAACATTAAAAAATAATGAAAACTGAAGAAGTTAACAAAATAAGTTTGTAGCTCCAGATTTTTTAAAATATGACTAGGAATTTTTTCAAGATTTTTCCCGTAATCTACACATGCTTCTCAACAACGTACCAATGAGTTGGTGCGCCACTTTTTAAGCACCCTGTATAAAAGTTAATGCCAAGAGTATCCAGATCAAAACAAAAGGTGGGGCAGTTTTCATAATTTAATATCTTACTAACGATATTAACATACTTTAACTGAATAGTTAATATACTATGAGACTGAAAATGTACTACTGAATAGGAACAAGCCTTGAAAGTGAAGTGTAACTTTTGCCACATAATATTTTCTTGAGTCCTTTTGAAAGAATAACGACCACCACTTCTTTTTGTACCACAGTTCCTTCTTCTCTAATTGTTTTCATTAAATTTTGCAAAGCTCAATAAAACGTGTGGTAATTAAACATTAAATTAGGATGTTTTTTCCAAAATTCTGCTAAGCTTCTCCAATTGAATATTTCACTATTTCGGAATAATCTTAATTCAGCCAAGAATCAATTTTTGAAAAATTATTTTTAACTTCTGATTTGTAAATTTTTGACATTTTCGATCTCATGTTATAATAACTTCTCACTCGAAGATGTTGCAAGTATCTATACTAAGTTTCTTTCAATATGCTGAAATACCAGCAACCAATCTGATAATTAGTTTTTTAGAAATTTGTTTATTTTTTTATTTTAAATATTATCAAAGCTGGAAGGTGGAGCAGCTGCCCCACCGTGCCCCACCCTGTATACGCCCTTGATACGCTATTTGCACCACAATGGTTTTTATGAAAGTAAACCAAAAGTTTTATTTTGATAATAAGTTTAATACTTGGGATCTTAACCAAAAAAGTTTTCACACCACCACATACAAAAATCTAGTGCTGAGTTAATACAAAATTCATGACTTCTTTTAACCTGTGAACAATTTTTTGATTAAAAAACTATGCATCGGCCGGGAATCGAACCCGGGCCGCCCGCGTGGCAGGCGAGCATTCTACCACTGAACCACCGATGCTGTTGATGATGGTACAGCGCATCTTTGAACCAGAAAGCCATCATTGTTTCCAAATTTTGGTCTATTTTACCAATATTTGAACAAAAAAGTTCTATCGATTCTAGACGTTTAAAAACCGATTATTTTATTGTGTATTTTAATGCTAAAACAGTTCAGAGTACGTACTAGACAAACATACATATTTGAAGATTGGTGAAATGACCTCGAGAATTAAAGAAGAACCTAATATATTTATTGATAAAAATTAGTCCAAAATGTGAATTGTATTTCTTTTTCGTTTTTATACTTTTCTTAGTTGTATCATTCAATTTCTCTGCTTCATGCTCTAATTACTGTTTTCCATTTTATTCTTCTCTTAGTTCTTAGATTTTTCTTTTTTCCTTTTTTTTTAACGTGGACAAAGTGGTTGTTTCTTCATTACTGTTTTATCAAAAAGTTAATGGCTAATTTCTTTTCGATTACTTAGAACTCTCAGAGAATTTTTGTGATATTTCTCTAGAAACTTGACTTTTTTGGAGGATTAATAAAATTATAAAAAAAAGGAGAAGCAAAAACTTTTTTTAAGAAATCGAAACTAGAGATTTTCCTCAGTGCTTGTTGCAGTGACTGCTCTAGAAACTGTTGTTAATTACAAAGCTCGTCATGATCTCGCGCTTAATTCCTGAAGAGCGTCGAATTTCGTTGTCCTTTAGTGGAAGTTTTTGTAGAGCATCTTTGCGATTTGATATTAATTTCTCAGGAACATCTGTTCTAACCTCAATGTTAATTAAAATAATCGATCCATTTACGTAGCCGCTCCGTAACGGTACACTTTTCTACAGAAAACAATTAAACCATACTTCGATTTTAAAACATATGTCGTCCGATTTTATTGCAGGGATTAATAAATTCGGAAAAACAGGAACATTTTACGATGTTATAAAAACTTGAAGATCCATATGTTTGATTCTTCATAATCATCAGAGACAAATTTGATAAACATGATAGAGGAATGCGAAATGACACTAACGGGCGATCAAAGAATCGTAAAAATTTTCGCTGATTTTTTAACGGTTCCAAATGTGGGGCTGACCATTCTCACATTAATAAATCACTCATCGAACGTGTAATTACCAACTAAAAGTAACCCGTTGTTAATCCAATCCGATTGTTTTTGCCGATTAGTGGCTTTAATTAGATCATTTGATTTGTGCGTCGAGAACACTTAGCAATGAATGTGCAATAATTAAGCGTATCAACATATCATCAGAACAATACCCCTCCTAATAAGCAAATAGTGCTGATGAGTCCATTCAGATATGGCTTTGTATGAATCCGCGATTATTCGTACAATTGTTTAAATCACTAAACCGTGAAATTAACGGTTGTATGCCGAAATAAGGCCCGGTATAATCAATCAGAATCAATAATGCTTCACGAGAGGTGTATCTAATTTTTTCAATAGATACAATCAGAATAAAAAAAAATAGTTTGCATCGGCCGGGAATCGAACCCGGGCCGCCCGCGTGGCAGGCGAGCATTCTACCACTGAACCACCGATGCTACACTTCATGCATTCGACACCTTAACAGATCTTCGACGACTGACCCACTATGTAAAAAAAATTGTTTTTTTTTATTGAGCTAAACGCCCGCTAATGTTCTGAAGCTATTCTTAGTAATTTTGTGGTAGAAAAATGAAGTTGTATGGAAAAAAAAAGGATATGCATCGGCCGGGAATCGAACCCGGGCCGCCCGCGTGGCAGGCGAGCATTCTACCACTGAACCACCGATGCTTGATAAACAAAATTATCCTCATTGAGCTCAGTGGCGGCGTTTGAGCTTGATTTTTGTAAATAATACACGAAATAATTAATAAATAAGAAAGAGAGACATTAAAACTACGAACGACAGAAACATTAAAAAAGAAGGATTTAGTAAAGAAACAAAACTAAAAGATTATGAACCAGAAGGAAGATGAGAACAAGCAGAACATTTTGAGTTTAATTTTGCTTTGATGTTAAAAAATAAAAATAAAAGTGTAAATAAAACAAAAAGCAAATTATTAAGAGAAACTTAAAACCGAACAATAGAAAAGAATAGAAAGAGAATGGGAATAGAATTAAACATTAAACAGACTTATAGAGAAAATCGCAAGAAGACGTTTGCATTTTTTTGGAATGAAATGGGGTAAAAATTTACACTTTAGATAAAACAGAAGAATTCTGTATTACATAAGAACTCAGTGATAAATTTAATGCCAATAAAACGTCCAATTTGAGGAAAAAAATTGTTATAAAAATTGATAGTTTTTGCTAAGTTATCTATAACTATATCTTTCTTGTTGAGTTCTACTGTTGAAATAACTGATCAAAAAAAGTTAGAAAAAAGCAAATCTGCAGCAGCCTGAATATCGTAACTCGTTTATGTGAAGATTTTTATTTTGTCGTTTAAAGTTGCACCACTAAACAAATATCGTATCTAAGTAATACCAATATCTCAAACCTTCTTGAGTCTATATATTCTTTATAGCAAATGCAAAAAGTATACTTAGCTAACTTCAGGAACCGTAAGAAAGGCAGAAAAGCACCAAAAGTCGCTGATTAGAATGAAAACAATGAGCAAACTGAGGAAAATGAGGAAAAATGAGGAAAAATGAGGAACTGAAAAAATTGCAAATACTGAAGAGTTTAGATAGATACAAACGGACATAGAAGACATAATAATAAATTGTTCCTACGACACTATTCGAAAGTTGTCAATTTACCACACAATTTAGTAGGCCCGAAAGTTGACAATTTCATTCATCTGTCAAAAACCTGTGCGTTATCATAACGCACGGTTCTAACGTAATTGTTTGCTTTTATCAAGTGTGTTGCTATTCTGTTTATCTGCAAGGAGAGCTCCGAAGCAAGTCAACTGGTAGGTGTGAACAAACATAAGAAACTTTGCAGCTTCCTTAAACAAATAGCCATTTATTTAAACCTTAAAAATCCAGAACTTTAATACACAGGACACTGTTTTCGGCGGTCAGCCGAAATCACAACTCTTAAGCGCCACGGTGGATGAAAATCTACTGCGGTCGCGAAGAATATACTGATGAATCAGTTACCAATACAATGCAAATTGCAAATAAAATTTTAAATGCGGTTCATCGAAATCTTTTTTCAATAAATGGCTTTTCTTCAGTGTCGTAGGAAAAATAGTGTACAAACCTCGCTGGAAAGTGTCTACCGTTGCTCCTGAGCTTTCCGCACTCGGCTGGCGCCTCGTGCATCGGACGTGCATCAAAATTCTCACTTGCACGATATCGCTCACTTTTCACACTCGTTATGTAATATACTATTATTGTATTTTCGATTGTTATTAAAGTCGTAAAAATACAAAAAAACCTAATAATTTTTTATACGTTTTCTGAGCACATAGGAGTTAATATTTAGAACCTTTTAAAACCTTTAAAACATTCACTTCAAATAAGTAAATTTAAGAATCTGTGTAAATAGTTTCAAGTCCAAGTAATTAGGGAACAAAACCAAACTTAAGGAAATTTGAATTTTTCTTCTCTTAAAATGTTTTGGGAAAACAGTTAACTACAATTTTTATTAGGTACTTTTGTGGACACTTTTTTGGAAGTGGACCATAATTAGATTTTTGGACGTTTTCTTTCACTCTCCTCAACGTATCTGCTTTTTTATTTCAGTTTTTCAGCTTATAATCTTTATACTAGTTACTGTTACTAGTATAAAAATAAAGCTTGAGAAGTTATAAATGTATTCAGGAAAACTAATCCTTTCATCGAAAAAAGCAAGTATAACTTCTTTATTGATATCGCTTACAATTCTTTGATCCATTTAGGTTCTTGCGCTTGTTTTATATTTACAAAATGTAAATATAATTTCCACTGAGTGTCCGAAAATAAAAACGTAAGTTTTTATTTTCTTTACTTATAATGCAAACTTCTCTTAATTCTTAATACTTTATCTGGGTTTAAAATCTCACCTGATGATGACCACTTTGTAGTCGAAACGTTTCGAATTTTTGATAAATAGTGTGTGTGTTATTTCATTCGCAACGCCATGTGGTTCAGAAGAAAAACAAGAAATTATAAAAAAATTGAATTTAATCTGAAAGAGTAAGGGAACTTGGTCGCTTTGGTGGTTATATCACCGATTAAAAACATTTTCAGAAATTTAAAAAATCCACTTTACTTCTTAATACTGCTAAGAATAATTGAGAGCAAGAACCTTAAGGTGGCGAAAGTCGATGAGGACGACACTTATTCCCGCACAGGGGTCGCTCAAATCGGAATATTACCGAAAATGTTTGGGCCTAAAATGATTTATAACCGGGCTGAGTTTCTCTGTCTAATAATTTACAACCCCCTCGTAAGCCCATGGTCCCAACTTCAATAAACGTTGGGACCTTTATCTCAAGCAGGTACATACTTCGGACAGGGCTAGTGGCTTGTTATGAATCGAAATATTCAAAATGGTGTCGGGACATTTGCGCCCGGGACACTTGCGCCTTTTTACCTGAAGTGGGTCAGATGCGCCTTATCCGGGGTTAAGCCTGTTACCTATCTGTGATTCAGGGTCTGGTGGGACACTTGCGCCCGCTTATATACTCGGTACTTATGTAAAAGCTGAACAAGAAAGATAGACACTGACAAAATTTTGAATCCTTTCTTTAATCCAAAACTGAGTTAAGCTTTGAAAAAATTAATTCACCAGTTGCTTTAAGAGCTAATAATTTTCTATGACAAAGGTGACAAATAGAAAAAAAAAACTTCCAAAGTTGCCGAAGAAATTAGAAACCAATTCTCTCCTGCCAATGAATTAACCAGTAATGTAAAAAAATCTTTAAAAGCGTTATTATGTACTGAGTTGCTCAGTTGTTAAAGAAGTATTTCCCAGTTTACCACTACCTAATAAGTACCTAATTACTAGGTGGGCTGCGGTTAAATGCCGCAATTTTTTTTAATTATTAAAAAATTAAAAACTCAATTTTAGGATTCTTTGGCAAATCTACTGCTATTCTATTAAAGAAGCCGAAAAATGTTTAAAACATAATGTAATACCAAATCAATTAGTGTTTAGTGCAAGTAATTTTCCGTACAAGAGCTGCTTTTGAATGAATTAAAAAAATTGGTAAACAAATGCCATAGAAAATTATCAGCTGGAGAATTAATTTTTACAAAGCCCAACTCAGTTTTGGATTAAAATAAAGTATTTAAAATTCTGTCAGTGTTTAACTTTTTGTCTTGTTTAATTTTTACATAAGTACCAAGTTTATAAGCGGGCGCAAGTGACCCACCAGACCCTGGATCCCAGGTAGATAAGAGTCTTGATCCCGGATCGGGCGCATCTGACCCACTTCAGGTAAAAAGGCGCAAGTGTCCCGGGCGCAAATGTCCCTACTTCTTCAAAATATTACTCATCGTTCTTTCACGAGGAATCGGTCGTTTCGTTGTGCATGTATTTACGAAATATTGAGAGTTTATGCAAATTTTTGCTAATTATAATTATTAATTTTTAAATTGTTATTATTAAATTTGTAATCAAATAGAAAAAAAAGATAACTGTTGGCAAAATTTGTTATAATATTCCTAAGAATATTGTAATTTTTTTTCTTTGTGAATTATAAACTAATGCAAACTGAGGGAAGAAATTTATTCTAACTAAATACTACCTGTGGAAATGTTTTTATTTGACTGTTCAGCTTGATAAATTATGATAATCAGCGTTTCCATACAAGTTAAAGTATTATTATTATTATCGATAAAGTAATAATAATTATTATTTATCGATAGACTTCGTACAAAACAGAGTGTGAATAAATTAAAAATTATTTGATAAAACTTTTTGTAAACGTTGTATTCGCAGGGTTCCAAGCAAATTATAATGACCAATGACAACCCGTTTGAGAAATGTTTTGGAAAATAATGTTCTTCTTTGTCGAACTCTCGTGTGTATTTGATGAGTAATTTTTTGTTGTTTCAATAAGACATTTTTTTGATTTTTTAAATTTGTCATAGTACTACCCATGTTTCAAAAATTTGTAGGTTTGGTTGAACAAACGTTAATTAAAAAAATATTCCTAAGAAGTTCCTTATCATTTTTACTAATTTTTTACATTTGTCAACTTTATAAGAGTTATTTTTTTAGAATGCTAATAAATTGACGTTTTACTAACTGAAACGAGTATAAAAACATTTTCTAATCGAATTGCACAAAAATCTAAAAAATTAGTGGTATAATTTGTTAAGTAAAAAATTACTACTAGGGGTCGGTCAATTTATAGAAAGTGAAATTAAAATTTAATTCAATTAAAATTTAATTTTAACACGTATGGATTTTAAATCCGACCCAGGCGGAATCAAAATTTTAATAATGAATTTGAAAGGATTTTATAAATCAATGTAAATCCTTTTCTAAAGATCAAGCAGTGAGTACCGAAATCATCTTATTTACTCCAACTTTGCCACAACAATGACAAATAAAATTTACAATGAGGGGTTGACTCTCCACTACCTGATGGGACCCGAGGAGACATTTTGCCTTAGGCGACAATTCAGACAGCTCAAATTTGAAGCGACAACTGGTGGCCGGTGCCAGAACTAACAAAAAATTGTTTTTTGAGATAATCTTGAGAACGAACAAACATTTTTAAAAACGGCAAACGCCAAATCGTTTCAATCGACTATACCTAGTGAGATTACCAACTTTCTACAACAAATTTCGTTTCTTTCACAGAGATATCAAACGTATTTTTTTAATTAAAAGTCAATTTTTTTCGGAAGTGGGTATATTTTTGTGTGTTTTCAAATGGTCCCAGTACGATTTATCTACGTATTATGGTTCTAAGAAAAATACGCTTAATTAAACTATAGTAGATTATTTTATAAGGGGTAAATGTGATAGTTTATGTTTATGTGGGGAAGCTGAATGTTTATTTTGTGGAATGCAATGAGGCAAATAATTCAGCTGAGCCACATAAACTCACATTTACTCCGAATAAAATATACTATTTTATCCGCAAACGTATTGGTGAAGAGTAAAGAGCAATTTTGAGCAACACTAATTTAAAGGTAAATGAATAAAATAATCAGGAAGCTTTGCACGTGAATCATTACCTAACAATACTTATAAGCAAACGTCAGTCTTGGATTTTTGTGTTGAGATTTTCGAATGTGTTGAGTATTTTTTAATTTAACTAGTGCAGTGACTCCCGTTTCATAATGAGGGAATCATCACCTCTTGAGCGAAGCAGCAAAAGACACAAGAAAGTGAAAACAATGGTAAGTCATGATGACAGATAAAAGTAAAAATCGCTTTATCTCATAAAAACGTTTTACCCCAGTCCGGTAAAGGTGGTCCGAAAACTAAATCTTTTACCTGAGACATTCTGTCACAAAATTGTCAGTTTTGTGACGTTTGCGGATAAAATAATTTCTTGAACTTTGAAATCACAAACAAACAGTGCAACAGTACAGTTTGTTTTGCTAATTGTCTACAGTTTTTACAAATGTGTACAGTATCACCGTATTTTCAAAAGAAAAGTCTAATTTAATCGGCAATTTTTTTAGTTTTGAAAAAATTACAAATTTATTGAAATATTTTACATTTTTTACTCCAAAAAATCAAATATAGTGGTAAACACAAAAATTGTATCTTATCTTACCTTTTGTTCTTATAGTATAATAGACCGGCAACTCGCGACAGAAAAAGCGTGATGATCGTATACAATATGCCCTTTTGAGTTTTGCACATTAGGTATGTGCTGATTGATGTAAGGTAAAAATTAAAGTGTGCTGCCGGGGCCTTCCAGTAGTAAATTAAGTCTTAAGTTGCATGAAAAATACGCTTTTTTGGATGATCGTATACAGTATGCCATTGATAATAGATGATAGTTGATGGAAAAAATGCAACGGAGTGGAGTCTAAAGGGCATACCGATCCCATGGGGTCAAAGTCTTCTTGTCCTCACCAACTAGTGTAAATTTTTAGGCCATGTTCTGCAAATACAGCAGAACTCTACGCAATACTAATCACCCGAAGCACAGCAAGAGCTAAACAAAAACCTAGGTATTTGCACAGATTCTCTAAGTAGCATTCAGATTATCCAAAAACTACAGGGTGGTCCACGAGTAATAAAGAGCCTGAAAAATTTTTTGATGCAACCAATATTACATTTCAAAGCAAACGTGGATAAAAAAATTTGGTCTTAATTAAGTAAACATAGTAATCGTAGTATAATTTTTGACAAATTTGTATCAGTCATACTGACATTACTCCAGTTTTAAAATTTTATTTAATTCAAATACAAATAAATTGATTTACATTCAAAATAATCAAACGTAATCTAAAAGGTGCTGACCACGGTTTCTACCGCAGGCAGCAGTTCTTCTTAAGAACGATCTCCGCGCCCTTGCAAATGTTCTAGACACAATTTTCGCAGAATCTTCAACAATTCTGTTTTCTAAATGTTCCCGATTAAAATTAGGCGCACTATAAAACTGCACTTTCGGCACTCCCCACAAGAAATAATTTCGAGGTGTCACATCAGGACTTCTAGAGGACAACAGATACACGAAACCTCTTCCTATCCATCTATTTTCATAAATCTCCAAATGCTTGCATTCATCTTTATGAAAATGGGGAACGGACCGTCTTGTTGAAACCACATTACACCTAATGTCTAAGTCTTCTGGTAATTAGGATTTTCATTACTGCAACTGCAACTGCAACAACTGCAGCTTCGTTTCCAGCCGATGTTGCTAATCTTCGATTTCTTTTAATTGGAGATCACTTTCTTGCAATTTATTTTCAACACCTTTTAAAACTGTATTAGTCCATCTATTTGGATATCGCACCCCATAGGTGGTGTATAAACGTTCAGCCTCTGAAGCGTTTTGTAAACATTCTTCATAAATAAGAATCATGTCGGTCTTTTGTCATTGCAAAACATTTTAGTACATAAAACTCACTAATTTCAATTACAAATTTAACCAGGTTTGACAGGAGTTTGACTTTTTAATTTAAAGTTGACGTGCTGTGTGGTTACTATGTTTAACTTTTAAAACCAAGTATTTTAAAATCCATGAAATGTAATGTTGGTTGCTTCAAAAAAAATTTCAGACTCTTTATTACTCGTGGACGAATCTGTATATCCAACAAACCCACTCGTGATTAACATACAAAAAAAAAATCCACAAACTTCAAGAGGCAAAAACAACGGTGCACTTAATCTGGATCCCAGCCCATTTTGGTATAGAACAAAATGAAGAAGCAGACCATACAGCAAAGCAAGTTCCCGAAGACCAGCAACCCGTAAATTTTAAACCACTACACACAGACCTTCTACAATTAATAAAAAACAGACATAGAGAACTATGTCAAGAACGCGGGAGTTAATCGTCAACAAAACTTTGAGAAGTATACCCTCTCATCAAAAAATACACTTCCAGCCACCAAAACAGAAGGGAAGAAATGATCATAAATCGACTTAAGCTGGGACACACACGCGTTACACACGAACATCATCTAAAAAATCGCCCCCTCCCACATGTAGGTACTCACTGCGAAGAGAAACTGACACTACGACACATTCTATTGGAGTGCCCTGAACACCAGCTAATAAGGAACGAAGTCAACCTATCCAACAACATGAAAGACATTCTAGATAACGAAGATACAGTTTTATTTTTCCTCAAAAGAACAAATTATCTGTGTAAAAATTAACATACTCTGTAATATTATTGTACCGAGTACTAATAACCCAGTCGTTGATGTACTCTTTCACTTTTAAATAAAAAAAATGTGTAGTTTTTTAATATATTCACTAATAGTTTTGAAAATTTGTTTCTGGTGTCTAGTTTGGCATTCGTTTTTTTTGTGATGAACTAATTGTTAAACATTGTATTTGCTTTAAAATATCGTCAAGTGAATGTAGATTAAGCCCAAATAACTTTTGTTATGTTTGTGGTAAAATTATCTTTATAAAACCTGGAAAACTTAGCGATTAAACGGTAATCGTTTTTATCAAGATTTATGTCTTATGAAATGAGATTATACAAAGGTTTTTGGGATAAAAATATGCTAGCCGATTACTGCTAGTTAGAATAAGAGAAACTGACACTAATCAGTGCAAAAAAACAATCTGTGTCATTTTTAATTTTTCAAAAGTTTTGAATTAGTCTTTATTGTGGTGTCTTTGGCATTCGTTATTGACATGATAAACAAATTGTTAAATATTTTATTTGTGGTTAAATTATCCTAACAAAACCTGCGAAGCTTAAGCGATGAACATGGTGAATGTTTCCATCAAGATTTAAAGTCTTATGAAGAGAATCATTAAGGTTTATGGGATAAAAATATGTTATTCGTTTACTACTAGTCTATATTAAGATAAACTAACCCTGATATTACAAAAGAAGAAGCAATCTGTAACATTTTTGATCAATATTTAAAAAATTTGACTTTCTAATTTTTTTCGACTTCAGTATCAGACTTAGGGTTAATTATTCTACCGATACTCATTGGTTTTCATCTATTGGTAAAAAACGTTGTAAATTAGTGATACCTATTGATGTACAAGCCAAAAATTAGACAAACACCCGAAGAAAAAAATTTTGCCAGTCATATAACCCCATCCAATGTCAAAATCGTTGCTACCTCTCTCAGTGGCAATGGCAAGGCTACCACTTCTTTGATTTAACACCTCGCACACGCTCGTCATCTCCAGTCCGTTGCGAGTCGTCGTCAGCCTCCGGTCTATCTCAAGCACGCGCGAGTGAACCACTTAAGAACCGGAACAGTGAGTGGCATGTGATGGAAGAACAACAATGTTCCTGCACCAAAACGACTACTACCACCATCACAGCCACGAAACCTCCTCGGACGGGTGTCCCTCCCCTACCTACACCCTAACCCTCTCCAGCCCCATGTCCATCTCCTCGGACCCGGGCATGTCCTCCCAGCCCTACACCCCTAACTACTCCACCTGGAACCACTATGGAGAGAACAACAACCTCTACGACGGCTACAGACCCGATCACAACCCTTACGGAAGCCAGGAGTTCTACAAAACGTCCTACAACTGCACCAAGTACAAGAAGGAGAGTAATAAGAAAGGGACGTCGTCTTCAGCGGGGCTTGAAGTGATGAAGAAACGGAGACTTGCAGCTAATGCCAGGGAGAGGCGAAGGATGAATAGTTTAAATGATGCTTTTGACCGGCTCAGGGACGTGGTGCCGTCCCTTGGGAACGATCGAAAATTATCGAAATTTGAAACACTTCAAATGGCTCAGACGTATATTGCTGCCCTTCATGAGCTGCTTCAAAGGGACTGAATGTGATACCGGTTTGTTATTTATTTATTTATTTAGATAGGTTAGGACATGACTTGTCCGAAACAACGGGCTCGGGATCTGCCTACAACGTGCAATATTAGATATTAAGAATATCAAGACAAGTGCAATATTTTATGTCGATATTTTTAATTGTAGGTTGTGATACGACGCGTGTAAATAATTCATTTGTAAAAGTGCATAAGTGACGGTTGAAGGGATTTGTGCAATTACTATGGCTAACTTAATTTAAGCACACAGTATTAAGGAGGATTGATTTTGTAGTGCAATATTTTTTGGTTTGTTGTTTTTTTTCATAGTTTTATTTATTTACTTGTTCCTTCTTGTTCTCTCAGTGTTTGTTTTTATTTTGATTTTATCTTGTAATTATGTACGATAGTGTAAATTATAATGAGCGTTTTATGTTCCTTTTGTATTATACTTTTACCAAATGTGTATCTCAGTAAGTGCAATATTTTTAATAAATTTGATGTTTTACAACTTGCTTTTTAAATTCTCCTTTCCTAGATCCGAAATTAATTAATCAATAATCAGTGATAAAATTGAAGGTAATTAATTAATTTTTTTTGTTATTACCTTCTCAAATTTGCGAATTCTTTAAAAATTTTAAATAAAAGGTAAGACTTCAAAAACATAAAAGAAGGAGTTTTTATGCTGAAAAGTAATAAGTTTAAACAACCGATTGTGGCTTTTGATTTTTTTTGGGTAAATGCAGATTTAACCAAAATTTAACTTAAAATGAATTAATCAGAAACAAAACTAAAATTAGTTAAATAGTGGACGAACAAACGAACTGTTGAGGTATAAAAACTCGGGAATTAATTTTTTCTTCAGTAGCTGCAGAGAGAAGTTAAATTTTAGCGGAATGAAGATAAAATCATCTTGTGGTAATATTCTAGTTATTACTCAAATTCATCAATTTTTTTTTAATTCTTAATAGTAAGACTTCAAAAATATAATCAAAAAAAGTAGTTTCCATGCTGAAAAATAATAAAGCTCAAACAACCGTTTATAGCTTTTGATTTTCTTTGGGTAACTCCAGATTTAATCAAAATTAATCTCTTCTCAGCTATTAAAGAAAACAATGTTTTTTGAATAATTCCAGATTTTTTTTATTTTATTTTCCCAGACCCAAAATTAATTAAGTTTTTGCCTTTTTTTTAATTTTTTTTCCTAGACCTAAAATTAATTAATGAGACAAAACAAAACTAAAATCAATTAAATCCTGGACGAACAAGCGAACTGTTAAATTTTTAGCGAAATAAAGACAAGATCATTTAAATTTTTGTAGTAATTTTTTAGTCATTACTCAAATTTATTTATTTATTTTAAATTCTTAAAATAGTAAGACTTCAAAAACATAATCAACAGAAAGCAACTGATTGTGGCTATTGTTTTTTTTTAGTAAAAGCAGATTTAAACAAAATTTAACTTCTCGCAGCTATTGAAAACAAATTTTTTTTGGAGTAATTTCAGATTTTAAAAATTTTTTCTTTCCCATGTGCAAAATTTATTAATCAGAAACAAAACTAAATTAATTAAATGGTGGACGAACAAGTAAACTATTGAGGTACAACAAATCGGAAATTAATATTTTCTTCAATAGTGTTGCAAAAAAAATTAAATTTTAACGAAATGGAGGCAAGATTATTTAAATTTAAATTAGTTTTAAATTTTTATTTTACAGTCCCAGTATTAATTAAATTTACTTCTCCTCTTAGCTATTGAGCAAAAAAATTAAATTCCTGTTTTTTTTTTAAATTTTTATTCCTTGATCTAAAATTAATTAATCAGAAATAAAATAAAATAAAATTAATTGGAAATTAAGTCTTCAAAATTAAGTACTTAAAAATAATAACTAGCAACAGATATTGATTTTTTATTTCCTTTTGGAAAAAACAGATTTTATAACTTATAGAACGAAATACAATTCTGCATTAAAGGCATTGGCAACTTAAAAAACAACTTTGTCTTAAATGATAGTACTGAGAACGCTTATTACAGTAGTGAAAACCGTTTATCTGTATCTGCTCTCTAATTCAAGTTATTTCGATTAAAAGTTGGAATTATGACGTCTTAACCGCCTCTTGAGCATTTGGTCCAATTTTAAGATCAAATAGTTTTTGACTTTTAAGTGACACACAGAGTTTTGAAAAACTTGACAAAATTTCTGAGATGTTTTCGCGAAGTTCAAGACAAAATTTAGAACAGAAAAAAGTCGAGAAAGTAGTTAATTTTTTATTTTGTGGAAGATGTGTGGAAAATGTTTAAGTATCTGTCAAATTTTTGGTGAATGAGATGGTTTAATGATAAGAGGACTCTGTGATGAGAGGCGGTTGTGACGTCAGGATTTCTTCCTTTCGAAGTGATTATCTTGCTTATTTTTCATGGCAGAAAATTTTGAAAAGGACCTAGCGACATAAAATTAACCACATTTTCAATTTTCGTTAAAACATAAAATAGGTAAAATAAGTTGCTAATGCCTTTAAAGAATTTATCAAAGCGGAATTCTAATAGAATATGAATTTTTTTTTTTATTTCGTTTACTCAATAATTTAGAATTCACTGAGCTTCCAGACTAAATCGAATTTGGGAGATGCTTATGAATGAAAATATTTTCAAATAAGTTTGTGTAAAATGGTCCAGAAATGCAAAGTTAGCAACAATTTTTTTAATTTTTAAAATTTCTCTCTTTTGCATTTCTTGACATTTTTCTCGAAATCTATTAGTCGCAGAACAATTTTTTTTTTAAAGATAGACAATTAAGCTTTCGAAAGATAGTAAATCTGATGGGGTCACGGTTATTAGTTAAATGGATTTAACATTTTAAAAGCTCTAGAACGTTTTAGAGACCGAAAAATTTGAATTTGAAAACAAAAATAACAATAAAAAAGAACGTGTTTTTTTTCCGAATTCAAATTAGTATTTTTTTCAAATTTTTAAACCAAGTAGAGCTTAAGGACAAGTAAACAAGGATTATAAGTTTTTCCGTGTTGAAACACGGAATTTAGTTTAGCAAACAATTTTATTATGTTTTGGGCTTAATATATTCGTAAAAAATCGCAACTTTTCCCACTTTCAGTCCTGGTAATACATTCAAAGGAAAAAAAGAAGTGTGTTTCGGTTCGGTTGGCGCCACGACCGATAAACCACACTTTTTAATTGAGCAATTATGCGTAAAGTGAAAATTGATAATTGGCGGCAGCATCTCCATCTCTTCTAATAAAATGTTAGCAATTTTCCATCGACTAATTAATACAAACTGGTCGACAAGACGACAAAACACAATGTCGTACCGACTTTTTCAAGAAACGAGTAAACATCACCATAATTGCCTACGTCAAAACTGGTTAGTTTTTAACCGAGTCGATTATTTATGGGAAGAGTGTCAGACATGATGACTGATGGCTGAAGTGAATGTTCACACTGACTTTTTATTAGGTTATAGCAACCAATCGAAATGTGCACCAGCTGGCCAATGAAATTATTATTTATACTCAAAATTTTTTGGACAATTTTTGTGGCCGACTAATTAGCACACGCGTCTTGTTTTTTCACCAAGAGGATCCTGCTACAGTTTAATCTAATCTAATAAATAATTCATTGGAAATAAAACAGCATTTAGCAAAGTTATGGCCCAATAAAAATGTGTCAGCGATAAATTTCGGCGGCATTTTAGTAGCGTTCCTTCTTAATTTGTTCCAAGTTTTTTACAAACATTATCACGTGTGCAAATCATCCGAATCCGTCCCTGTCCAAGGCGTCCGTCACGTCCCAGATGGACGTATCTTCCGGTCAAGATGAAGCTGAGATTCTTTTAATCGTTTCAGTCTCCATAAGTGTTCTTCCTTGCAATAAACTCGCAACAACCGTTACAAGGAAGAGTCCGGTAATCTAGAGGGAATATTTTTTCAATTCGGTATTAATCATCCGAATCTAGTTTTATTTTGAAAAGGTTAAATGCTTATGCAAGCGATGCGTTCGAAAGAAAGGGCAATAAATCGTTACTTTTTGCCAAAATTCCGTAGGTGGAACCTGTAGTTTGAAATGTCATCGATAAATTTCAGGCGCGATTTCAGCTAATTTAATTTAATGATGATTCGATTTGCGCGTTGAATTGTAGGAAGAAAGGAGTTATGACGATTGTCATAAAATGGATAACGGAGAATTTTATGTTTTCAAGACAAAAGTTTTAATTTGCAAATTTAATTGATTTCTAATAAGATGCCTTTAATTCAGTGATTTAACACAAAGGAAAGAAACGGAATCAAGATGAGGCAAAATAAACACTTAGAAATTCTAAGCTCTTATGCATATGAAAATTACATTAAACGTTTTTCGATAGAATTTGAAAAAAATATGCTTTTTATTTTTTATGTGATGCCTCCAAAATCTGAACACCAACAAACTCTAATTACACTTTGCTCTTGTCACTTTGTAGTTACATTACCACAGTTAAATATACAGTCTGTCTATAAATGAATGTAGGATCGTAGTAGGTATTAAAAGTTTGCCGCTTCTTTCAAGAATAAACGAACAATGTTAGTATATGAAAAATTTGGTTTTATTGGTTGCCTGAGTAGATAAAAATTGGTACTCTTCAGAACCGCAATTACCTACTTAGAAAAATTTCGTTAAAGAGAGATTGAAAAATCACCTAAAATGGTTGTTATTTTAATCTACAATCTGTCTATAAATGAATGTAGGATCGTAGTAGGTATAAAAGTTTGCCGCTTTCTTTCCAGAAAAAGCAAACAATGTTAGTATATGAAAAATATGGTTTTGCTGGTTGCCTGAGTCGATAAAAATTGGTACTTTTCAGAAATTTCATAGAAATAAAATAATTAAATGCGACAAATTCAAATTCCAGAACCACCCTCTGAGATCTTACACTCTTTTATAGACAGTCCGTATATCTAGTCTTGTTGATGTACTACTAAGTAAGAAACTATGTTTATTTTTTGGAAAAATTTACCTAAAATTGTATAAAATATCACCGAATTAGGTCAAAGTGGATATTATCTTATCTTTTTTAGGTCGAGACTGATTCATTCTGCAAGAACTTGTCAGAACACAATTAAAAATCACTAAATAAATGGTAATTGATGTTAATTTTTTTGCCAAAATAAGCCGAAAAACCATAACATTTGCTCTAAAATCATGTTTTGTTTTTGAGTTAAAATTTTAAGTTTTAAAACAAACTGAAAAATCACCAAATTAAGTCGAAAATTACTTTACTTTACACATTTGTCAGCCAGAAACGGAAAACCAAACTGAGGGATCAACAAAATTATGCTGAAATAAATAATAATTTTTGCTAAAACTAGATGAAAAATCGCTCATTTATTTTGTAAGTCTTTTTAACACACGCTCCGAAATCACAAAAATAAAATGATGTTATTTATACCTGTTTGACTCGATTTCGTATGGTTTTGAGCGAACTTTTGTCAAGAATAATTAGAAAAATCACAAAATACGGTCGAAGATGAGTGATTCTTATTTTGTTCAAGCTTTCAAACACGTTTTTGAATTTTGTACTTATACAGGATGTTCCGTTTATATTTTAACCATAGATTATCTAATTTTTATAAAATTAGGCGTCCAATCGTTATTTTAAACACTCATTTAACAGTGCAAATTGTAAGCTTGTAGGGCATTGTTGAAGGGGGCTGCCTGGGACCCCCTTGACATAAAGTGTTGCATAACTTTGTAGCACAAATTAGTTTGGCTTTGGTGTGAAAAAAAATGTGAAAAGATGCAGTCTCAATCTATGGTTAAAATACAGGGACGCTCAAAAAATAGCGCACCAACTAATTGATGTGTGGTAGAGAATTGCTTACATATAAAGGTAAAAATAGTAAAAAAATGCTTTGTATTAAAATTATTGATAAATAACAAATTTTAAATAAATGATATGTGGCAACGTTGTCTAACAGTGGTAATCGCAATAGAATTTGATCAACAATAAAAATAAATTAATTTTGAAACGGTTTCCTAGGAAATAATTCCCAGTATTGGCAAATCTACAAATTGTGATTTCTTTGATGAATTTTATTTTTTTTTTAATTCAATAATGTAAAATGCTAATATCTAATAGTAAATTTAAAAATAATTATTCATCGTTTTGTTAGGGAGCGATTACTTAGTGTGAAACATAAAAACAATAAAAAGTAATGAAACCTGAAGAAGTTAACAAAATAAGTTTGTAGCTCCAGATGTTTTAAAATATGACTTTGGGAATTTTTTCAAATTTTTTTCCGTAATCTACACATGCGTACCACTGAGTTGGTGCGCCAGTTTTTGAGCACCCTGTATATGCACTACCTCGCGGACAGCCTGTATAAACCGAGCTGAAAAATCACTTAATTGGGTCAAAAATATCATTTTCCACAATTTTTGCGTTTTGTTAGGACGTTATTAATTCAGAAACGTAATTATTTTGCGAAAATAGTCACGATTTTAAGTCAGAAAATCATTGAAGAATTTAATTTTCAATTTTCTTCACTAATTCGAAATGGTATTCTACACAAAATAAAATGAGAGCCCTATTGTTTTGCCGTTTGTTTGCTATACAATCTAATTAATTCAATTTGCAAAGTAACAGTTTTTTTGACCTTCTCTGGCTTCTCTATCAAAGGATGATGAACGAAATGTCGAAAAACACCAACTTGTAGTAAATTCTATCAGCTTAACTTCGTTTGCCACTATAGTTATTGTTTAAACTTTTTTTTTAACGGGGACTTTAAATTCTGTACAACTTGTTCGTTCACTGAAGTGAAGTGGATTAAAATAAAAAAGTGTTTTAGTTTATTTTGCTGCAACGGAAACTCAAACAAACATAATCTCTTTCGGAACGATCTCTTCTTGTTTACACAAAACCAGTCTCTTCTTGATCTTCCTTTTTCCAACTATCTAAATCTTTTATGACACATGCCAAGTGAGAGATTCCGGTTTAACGATATAGTTAATATATTACGCACGTAATAATGTTTTGCTTACTACCGTCCAATATTGTCTATACCTAGGTAATTAATCGCGCACGTCTGAAATTCTGTGCTTTTCTCGCGTTCATCAAATCTTATCGTGATGTATAGCGTTATTAGCGCCGTTTTTGTCTCCCTAATGGCACTAATAACCATAATTAATAATTCCCTCGTAGCTCATTTGCTGTTAAATTAAGCGCGTAACGATTAATCAAAACTTTTGCATTTCTGATCGCTCGGAAATAGAGATATTTTACTAGGTTTGTTCGGCCTAACATTACCTACATTAAATCAGACTTAAAGTGTACGTGGCTGTGTTGCAAATTATTACTCGAAATTCGAGCCATATGCTCGCGTTAATTATTAACAACAAGAAGAAAATAATTAACGGTGATTGCATGGCGACTGGACCGTTAACGTTATCTCCGAAAAATTTGTTTATGTGTGCTTTTTAGACAATGGCTTTTATTGTTGCGATGCATTAACGAGGACCGATTTTGCGGTCGCATAGCATATGTTTCAATGTAATATGTAATAATTGTCGAGATAAATGACATTTCTGCACTTGTAATTTATCATCCGCTTTAGAGGAAATTATTCCAGATTAAAAGTCTCACGTGTGCTCGATGCGAAATCGAAATGGTTTGAATCGCTCCTTCGTTTTTAGAATTTTTGCAAGCAAGCTTGTGTTACTGCGATTCGTGTTCTATTTGGATAACTGAATATTTTGAGTGTAAACTTTGCCGGGTTGTGTTTGACAATGACAATCTCTACAATGCGTGTTTACACACTTTTTTCAAATATCAGATGGCTGACGCCTTCGAAAATACCAAAAATCGATTTTTAACTTGATCGCCGAATGATAAATCCTAATGCATGCTCTGGCTTGAGACCCTTTAACATATTGCCAGCTTTATCAAAAATTTTAGAAAAAGTAAGAGTATAGCTATGTCGTTTCGAAAGGTATAGTTACTAATAAACAATCAAGATATCGAAAAAATTACAGTCCTGGGAAAAATTCTTGATGATTGTTTTAGAGCTTTAGCTAAGGTGAAGCCACCATTGTGACACTGTTGGATTTGTCTAAAGCGTTGGACACCTAGGATCATTCACTTTTATGTGCAAAATTATCTTTTTACGTTTCGACGAAATTTCAACAAATTTTTTTCATTGATATCTGACAAATAGAAAACAAATTGTTACTAAAGGCACTTCACAATCAAAAACAAGGAGTATTACATCCGGTGTTCCACAAGGCTCAAATTTGGGATCGCTTCTATTTTTAATTTATAGTGCAGAGATATTAGAAACCGTAAATTATGTAAATATCCATGCCTTTGCAGATGATACACAGTTATATTGTCATTTTGATCCCAAGGATGTTGAACGAGCTTGCAATTTTATTAATCAAGATTTAAATGAAACTTTTTTATTTTCTAAAAGCATTGGCTTGAATTTAAATGTAAGCAAATGTTCGTCAATTTGTATTTCTACAAGAAACACAAAAATAAATTCGAGAATTAATACCAAAATTGGTAATATAGCAATAGGTGTCTCCAATAACGTAAAAAATCTTGGAATTATAATAGATTGGGAATTACAATGTAGAGAATATGTCAACTTGATTGTAAAAGGATCTTATATTGCCTTAAAAATGTTATATTGTAACTACAATATTTTGAACTTTCAACTAAGAAAAAAACTGCGAATCTTTGATGTTTTCCAACCATAACTATGGTCTCATTATTTATTATTCATGTTTAGATTATCGTTCCAAATATTAACTACAAAAAATACAAAATTTGTGTGTTCGTTTTATTTATAAAAAAAATAAACAAATTTGACCATGTAACGCAAAATATAAAAGAACTTGGTTAGCTGCCGGTAGACCAAATATATAATTATTTTTTGTCAATGTTTATCTATAAAATGTTTGTTACTGCTTTACCACCCTATTTCCCTGAATTATTTCATTCAAGAAAAAGTCTCCATCAAGTTTCTGTGCGTAATATGGCTGATCTCTCAATATCAAAGTTTAAAACATCAATATTTGAAAGATCACTCTCTTACAATACAATAAAGTTATACAATTCCTGTCAGTTATTTCAAGAAAAACTCTCGATGAACAATTTTCGCAATAGAATAAAAGCATATTTTTCTAATCTTTAATTTTTTTTCCGGAATTTCTTTTGCTTTTTATTGCTATTTTCTGTTATTTTTCTTTAGGTTTTTTTTAGTATTAGTACAATCAATTTTTGTAAATTTCATTTCTTTTATTTATTCATTTATTTATTTATTTAATTCTTAGTTGTTAAGGGGGTTAAGTTCGAATAGCAACTGCTAAACTTCGCCTCCCGAGTTGTAATTACAATTCTAATAAAGATGGGTTATTATTATAATTATTATTAAATTTTTTACGGTATTTTAATAGCTTTAATTCATTTCAGTACAAAATTAAACCTAAGATACACAAAATTTTGTTATTGTTAAAAACGGTGATATTCTTAACTTTTCAAGCCTCATCCTAGCTAAAAAATCACGAAATTAGATCGTAATTGATTTAATTTAGCTTATTTTGCTCGATGTAGCTCGTTTTTGAACAAGGAACATTATACAATAAATTTTCAAAAGAAATTTTGGTCAAAAGTGTTGCTAAATTATTTTTTTTGTGGATTTCGTTAGAGGAGACCGAAAAAAACACCAAGTTAAGCAAAGTACTGTATAGAGTGTCTCACCTAAGACTTTTGAACCTGATATCTCACTTATTTTTCAACGGATTTTTATGAAATTTAAAATGCAGATTTGGGAGGTATAGATTAAAATCCAATTAATGCAACAACTCTTAAAAAGTCTTAAAAAACGTAATTTGTACATGCCTTTTTAAAATGATTTAAGACTCATATTAAAAAATTCATCGCCAATAAAAAATGCTGTAAGAAAAAACTCGTCCTTGAAAGACGTTGTTTTGTTTTGCAAGAAAGATGAAAAAAAATCTGTTAAACGTGGATACAGATGCAAAAGCGTAGATCTCTATGAAACAGATGCCCACTGACTTTCGGTCGGTCACTCTCCTACTCGTACAAACGTGTGTTTCGAAAGGTGACCATTCAAAATTTTGATCAAGTATTTAACAACTCTAATTTTATCGTTGGATCAGACGAGCGATTTGGTTATTTTTTTGTGTGGCTACCTATTTTTTAGAGATTAATAATCTAATGGTAATTGGGCTTAATTGAAAAATTACCTCCTAAAATATGTGCATTCTAAATTTCATAACTATCCATTGACAAATAACAGATATTAAGCTCGAAAGTCTTAGGTGAGACAGCCTGTATAATTTTTGTTTTTTCGTGTGTTTTATTAGCACATATTCCAGATTTCCAGCCAGAAACCTAATTATTCCGAATGGTATTGTTTTTGCTAAACAAAATTTTACTAACTCTTGCTGAAAAATCACTAAATTTGATTGAAATTTATGTTATTTTAGCTTATTTTGTGAACTTTACTGCGTTTGAACTTTATTTTGCAAAATTATGCCAAAGCTTTATTTGATTTGTTTCACTCGATTTAGCTTGTTATTTGAGTGGAATTTCTTCAAATATAAGCCGAAATACTGAAAATTTGGTCAAAAATTGTGTTATTTTTCTGGTATTTTCCAGAAGGTAAACATGTGTTTGAAGTTATATTTTCAGTTTATTGTGAGAAAAAAATTAAAAAAGTACTAAATTTAGTCAAATAAAATATTGTTTTGATACGGTTTGTAGGCAGTAAAGGAATTATCTTACACAATTTTGTAGAACACTGCGTTTTTCCAATTTTTAAACAGGTTTTTGAGATAAAAGCTAAGTTTTCTTTAGAAAAATTTTGCAAAAGTAGATGAAAATTATATTATTTCAACCAGCTTTCAACCAAAAATTCATTTACTAGGTATATAAGAATTTTTTACAGGAATAAAAATTTTTTAGAGCTTAAATCTCAGTTTTTTAAAAAACTGAAAAATCACCAATTTAAATCCAAATTTTTTTTGAGGATGTTTTTCGTTAATTGCGTAAAAAACAAACTTATTGTGGTAAAAACTAGGTACCTATTAGCTGTTTCAAAACTATGTAAACGTCAACGTCTCATTTTACCAATAAATTATTTTTTTAAATAAGGTTGATAAAAATGTAAAATTGTTACTAATGATTAGATCTTCCATTGAAATTATAAATCACATTAGCTATTATTTCTTTGAAGTGCGTAAATAATTCATAACAACTAATTTTGAGAGAAAATGCGGCGTTGGCGTTTATATAATTTTGAAACAGCTAATTCGAAAATTAATTCGAAAAGTATTATCTAAAATTAGATTATGTTAGTTACCTTCGATTTAGGTTGTTTTTGGTCGAAATTGTGTTAAGAATAAGTTGAAAAATGATAAAATTTGGTCGAAAAGAGTTATTCTTATTTTTTTCAATCTCTTAAACACGTTTTCGAATTTGTTACTTACGTTTTTTACCGAATTTGAAAATTGTTTAAAATCAAATTTCATTAGAAGTGAAATAAATTGTCGCTTTTTAAAATCAGTTCTCCGCTAATAAAAATGCAAACAAATTTCTCCTCGCAGCATCAAGAGCAGCTCAGTGTTGACACATCCGGGTGCCATTTGTCTGAGTTGAATTCTGTTTGATTAAACGCACTACTTAATTTAGCATTACTTGGACAAATATGTACAAGCTAGGTGGCAGTACAAGAAATCGACATCAATATTCATTCTTTCTAATTTCGCGGACGTGCCTCGCTTACGAACGATTGACCTTCCATCACATAAAACAATTCTCGTCTTCTTGTACTAGCGGTAAATGTGCAAAAATGAAGAATTTTGCAAAAATTCCAACAGCAGATGCTTTGTCATCGATACATGAATGACACGTGCAATTTGCACCCCGCCGAAATGAATTTACTCTAACTGTAAAGCTAATTTAATCAAAATAAAGTAAGCTTGTAGCGATTCATCATTGGGTAACTGTACAGCTGCATTATCATCAGAAATCGCATCACATTTTGTCAAGTACGCGTTAATTACTTGTTTTAAGGATTGTATCACGTGCCAGGGGATTATTTCAGTTAATTGTGACAATATTTGCTAATCTGTCCAAATACAGGTGGTTGAGATGAATGCTAATGAAATTGTTAAGGACCGCGAAATTGTCATAATCTGAAAAATGAAGGGCGCTTCAGGCACAAAGGCAATTATCTGTGTCAACAAAGTAGGCATTAAGATAAATGCCACTGAAAACTGAAAGTTTAATGGCGCGATTAATTCGATTTGAAAGAGGCAGAGCCGGTTTCAGGGAAAAATGCTGCCGTTTCAACGAGGTGGGATTTTATGGAGTTGGAAATTCAGTTTTTCAGGCATTGAATAATTCAGCTTTTATCGCATCCAAGTCTAATTGAAACCTCACTCATTCGAACGTCAAAACAATTTATATTTTATAACAGCTTGAGGCCTTTCGAAGATTTTCTCATTTCCTGTAACCAGCGTTGCCATCTTGCTGAAAATTATTATAAATAATATGTCTAAATTAAAAAACGTAAAAAAGTAAAAAGGCAAACAGGCTGATACATTTTTGGCACTAAAAACTAATAATAAAAAAAACAAAGCACCTAAGTAAGATAAATAACAAAACATTCTCCAATTTTTTTCTTAGATTCTACTCTGCGTCTTTTCAAAATTTCGCTCAATTTCGTTTAGAAATTTTTTAAGACTATTTTTTAGCCTGTATTTTTCTCTGATTCTTTTCTAAAGTCGTTTCTAGAACTAAATATGGACTCTTTTGTAGATTCGTTTGGACTATTTTATGAATCTATCTTTAGATTCTTTTATAAATTCCTCTCCAAATGCCTCTTACAATAATTTTCTAAACTCTATTAGATAACAATTCTTCTATAAAGACTTTTTAATATATTCTCAAAACTTTCTTTTACGTTCCACTCTCTCTAAATTTTTCGATAGTTTCGTTTAGAATTTCCCACATTATTTTCAAGCAGTTTTTCTTTGTTAGGGGAAAGTGGAGGAATACCGCGCAACGGTTAAAACTGCGCATCAACGTTACAGCCATTTGATAAGTAGTGTATTTTAAATTTTGCCTATGTAGACCTCCAGTAGTTAATACCCCAATGAGTGTGCATTATTGCAGAAACCGCTAAATTCATCCTAGTGGCGTCGACTTGATTTAATTTGTTGCGTACACGTTTGTTATAGGTAGCATGATAGCACGAAATAAGCAATGTATTTTATAAACCCACCTTTAGATTTTTTATACATTTTTCTCCAGATGTTTTTTACAATTATTTTCTAGACTTTCTACTCAACATTTTTTATAAACCTTTTTCTAAATGTTTTCTACATATTCCAAATTTTCTTTTACACTCTATATCCTTTCAAAATTATTTGATAGTTTCGTTGTTTAGACTTTTTTCAGATTACTTTTTAGTATTGTTTCTGTATTCTTCGTTTTTTTTTAAGAATCATCTCTGATCATTTTTAAAAGCCGAATCTATTATAGGTATTCAAACTCTAGATTTTTCGTTAGATTATTTTATATACTTTTTTTCTAAATACCTCTATAGAATTATTTTATAGACTGTACTCAAAATCATTCTTCTATATTTTTTCTACATTTTTAAAAAAATTCTCTGATTCTTTTCTAAAGCCGTTTGTAGATCTGAAATCTAGATCCTTCTTTAGATTATTATTTTATAATTTTATCTTTAAATTCGTTTATAAATTCTTCTTTAGATGTTTTTTGGAATTATCGTGGGGACGGGATTTTCTTTTAGATTTTACTATGTTTTTTTCTAAACTCTTTTTTACTTTTGTAAATATATCCCATTTCAGTTCATAGTAGAATTGCAACAGCGCATTTGAATTTTTCGGATTGAAGAATAAAGCACAAATTGAGAGTTTCTATAAAAGAAAAGAATTCTGTGTTAAATTAAATCCCAGCGACACGTTTTGAGCTAAGAAACCCCATCAGAAACTCTCAATTTGTGCTCCATTTCACTCCAAAAAATTCTAATGCGCTGTTGCAAAATTCTACTATGAACTGAAATGGAATATAGTTTTGTTTAGAATTTTTTTAGATTACATTTTAACATTTTTTTCTGTACAAAATTTACCATAGACAAACATGACTAATTCTAAAAATGAATAGTATAAAAATAAAAATGAATTTTCTTTATTTTTGTACATGCATTTAAAAATTTTTAATCGTTTTTAATTGATATTAAAATTCATCGAATAATTTCAAACAGGACAAAAAGTTCAAATGTTTTAAAATTTGCAAAAATTTCGAAAAAGTTACCAAATTGGCAACACTATAACTTATAATAATTATCACATTTTTTTGTAACAAAACTCGTTTTTAAAAGCTTTTATTTAGCTCACAATGTTATCTTTCTGTCTGCTATTTTTTCGGAGCCAAATTTGAAAGGGTTTCTGTTGTCCCACTGAAGTGAAATTTGGCATACTTACATAATCTGTGTGACAATGCAATCCCATGTAGTTAAATACCCCCTAAAGGGGTTAAATGGGGTTTTGAAGTTTTAGGTTATGTTTACAAAGGAGTTCTCAATTTGTAAATTTGAGAGGGTTCCTGTAGTCGCAATGAAATGAAATTTAACATGCTTACGTAATCTGCGTGACAATGCAATTCTATATAGTTAATTACCCCCTAAAGGTGTTAAATGGGGTTTCCAAATTTTAGGTTATGTTTACAAAGGGGTTCTCGATTTGTACATACTGTAACTTATATCGACATAGACGGTATGTTGGTCATTTGAACGTCACGGTAGATGCACAGTGTAATAACAATAAATCTAAATAAAGACTAAAAAGCAAAAAATAAAAATATATAAAAAATGTATTTTAAAAAAAGCTTTTATTTAAAAGATGCACTAAAATGTAAAAAATAATGTATTTCAATCACACGAGAATATTTTTTCCTACAGGTTAAATTTCTAAAATTTCTAAAAGCTTTGGGAGTTATAAAACTACGGCATTACAGAATTACTTTGTTCAGTTAACAACTCCCAAAGCTTTTATAAATTTTAGAATTTTAACCTGTAGGAAAAAATATTCTCGTGTGATTGAAATACATTATTTTTTACTTTTTAGTGCATCTTTTAAATAAAAGCTTTTTTTAAAAAACATTTTTTTATATATTTTTCTTTTAAATTTTAGTTTTGAGATTTGCGCGGGGGAATATTTATATTTTTTCGATTCTGCATTATTCCGGTTTGTTCGAAATTGAAAATTAAAATAAAGTTTGTGGAACATTTTTGTGCTTTGCTTGGAATTGATGACAAATCGAGGAAATATTCATAATTCCAGAACTAAAAATTAAATCCGGATTCGGTGAAAAATCGCGGAAAAATTGTGTGCTTTGGTTAATTTTCGCCAGATCGATTGCTCCAGATTCATTTAAATAGCTGATTAGACCGCTCCAGTTATTGGCGAATAAATCTCTCGTCCCGATTTCACCTCTCATTCCCCTGATAGATTTAAAATTCCTCTCGTGTCCTAATTTCGTTTAATTACTTTCCTCCACAATTATCAGTTAAATGAGTGACCTCGACCCTTGCCCCTTGCTTGACCGAATCACTGCTCGTCCATTTATCACAAAACTTTCTCGCAAGAATGCGAATAATAAACCAAGCAACCACGCGCTAAACCGGCACATAATTAAAAACTTGTTTGAGGAGAAGAAACGAGTGCCAAATGCATAATTAACCGTGCGCGAAATCGTGCCACCAAATCTTTGTCAAATTGATGAGGAAAACCGATCCCAAGATCAATCACCTCTTTGTGATGGACGAGTTATTTATTGCCGATGTGTTTTCATTGAATTACCCTTCTTATCTCCACTTCTTTATTACATCGACGAGTTATAAACGGTAATAATAATAGAAACTTATAAGGAGACGGGCAATAAAATCAATAAGTTAAATAAAACAACAAATGCACTTAACATTTTTATTAAGCGACGCTGGTTTTTATGTGGCGTTTTAGCACGGGAAAGAAAGCTATTAAAATCGACGGGAATTCATTCCGATGACGGGATCGCGACGATTCGATGTGTCAATCAATAAAACAAATAGCAAGAGGAGCTTTTTCTACGCTGCTGTCATAAATCAACACAAAAAGTAAACAGCGAAACCGATTTCAACAAGGAAGACGCATTTTTACAAGCAATTAAATTTACTTTGGACCCGTTATAAACCAACAACTTGAAAACGGAGACAATTTTTCACAATTTTCACAGGTTCAGAAATCATCTTTTTAAAAAATTATCGACCAAACGCTTCGAGTTTTTGCAACCGTTCTTAAACGTTGACTTTTTTACACAGTTCAGTCAAATAAACTAAAAAAAACATCAAATGTGTCAAAAAAAGTATCAAAAGGTTTTGTTAAAAATTATTCTTGTGAGAAAAAATTTTGTTTACAAATTAATTTTGATTGAAAATGGAGAACTCGTTTTGTTGTTTAGTTGATAATCAAGTTGATTATACGGTATTTATACTTTTATAATATTTATACTTTTAAGTATTTATACTTAAGTTGTCTTCCTTTTCAATTTAACGCCTTTATGCACTTACCTTTTGCTGCATTATTTGCTTTTACAATCCCTTATTTAGTTTGTTTACGTCATATTTTACTTATCTCCACTTTTTTTTATAGAAAAATTGTTAGATCTGATCCGGGCTTGAACTCAGGTCCTAGCTAGTGACCGTTTTTGCACATTTATTATCACAAATTTTATTTAATAATTTCTTTCAACATTAGTTTTTAATTAAATCCAAGCATTATTTTAATTATTTATGTCAAAAGAGTATAAGATAATTTCGGAGATGTCAAGTTGGGCCAAGCGGCCAAATATATTCTAATCATTTATACAAGTTGAGGCCAATCTCCTTGCTTTAATCCTCACGTTATCAATGTCCGTCGGCGGTTAAGAAAAATTTTAAGGAAATTAAACAAGAACAACAAATGAATTTTATTTTATTTAAGATTTCAAACATTGTAACACAAAATAAGTACTTACACTTACAATAAAACTTACATGCAACCTATGAGTGCATAATTATTTTGGGGCATATTTGCTACATACTAACTTTACAAATTCTATTCGACTAATACCATTATTACTATATTTTTTTAATAATTGGCATATTCGAAGTCTTTTTTTTTAATTTCAGGTCTAACTTTTAAGTTTTTAAAAGTTTTATTCTGAAAACTTACTAAAATATTAACAAATTTATACAAATTTGGATTTGGAAGCCGCATAAAAATGTTTATTAAATTTAGCATGAAAAGATTCACATGCGTTGGTAGTCCTAGCTGTGCTTTCGCACACGCCCAGATGTTTGCAGGACATAAAGCATCGTCTCCTATGTTTCCTTTCCTTTCCTTTTTACACTGTTGCTTAAAGTTTGACTCTGAATATTTGATTCTTCAGGGTGATTATGGTTTAAATGATAACTTTCAATCTGCGTAAAATCTATAAACTTTTGTACCACACTTGGATTTTATATTTACACACCGCGACCGAATTTGTCCGTTGTTTAAAGAATTTGCCACACAAAATTTGAAATTATTCACTATTAGCAACTCTTTGCCTTTTTCACTTAAAATACACCTTACTTCCATAATTTTCAACTTTTAGTTAGTAGAACTAGTCAAGGGTTAAAACTATAATAAATTTTTTTGAATGATACTTTTCTACGACTCGAGTGAGTGAGTGAGGGAGAATGAATTAGCTTTTAATGTCATACTTCACTCTAACTTTTGATAATCGAAACACCTTTTATTAAGTACTAAAAAGACAAAACATCTCAAATTTCTTTAAAGGAATACAGAAATAGTAATAATGTTGTTGCTTATTCCATAGATACGAGTAAAGGTGGTTACATTATTTGATTTAGTTATTTTTTTTATCTTACTCGATAACATAAAGTGACCATTTGGTGATTTTTTTATCCTATTTGGTGATTTTTTTATTTTGTCGGTAAAAAATATAACAAAAATTTCTCAATGTACCTATAAGAGAAAAAGTTGTATTATACACGTAAAAAAAAGTTGGCATTATCTGCTCGTGCTCCCCACTCGTTTCAGAAACACATCAGACATCACTTACAGATAATGAACAACTTTACTTGTATAATAAACTACAATTTTTTGAAATTTCGGCTTTTAAATGTTGACTGTTCAAAAAGTAAGGTGTTCATATTATTTTTTAGCGTTGTTTCGGTACTTCTCTCTAGATTTTTTCTTTGATTTTTTTAAGCCGTTTCTAGTTCTGAAATCTCGACTGTCCTTTAGATTATTAGATTCTCTTTTAGAAATGCTTTTACACTTCTACATATTTTTTACTCTCTTCAATTTTTTTTGAAATTATACTTTGGTTTTCTTCAAAACTCTTCGATATTTAGTCTAAAGATTCTTATCTGATTCTAGGTATTCTAAAACCGTTTGTAGATCCTAAATCTGGGTTTTCCTTCAAATTATTTTATAAATTTATTTTTAGATTCGTGTATTAATTCTTCTATAGATTTTTCTTGGCGGTTATTGTGCAGACTGTATTTTCTTTTAGATTTTACTCTGTTTATATTTTTAAACTCTATAATAAGTAATTTTGTTTCCAACTTTACTAGATCAAAAGGTATTTTCTAAATTATTCTTATATGTATGAAAAATTAATGATTTTTGACGGAGTTTGATTGAAAATAAAGAATTCGCCTTTACCCAAAATTTTGATAATCTAGAGTTGAGACACGCTTGCAGATTGAAAAGACAAAACATCTCAAAAATTTTCAGAAAAATACAAAAATCGTTTTTTATAATAAAATTTCGGCCTCTTCCAGAACGCTTCGATTTTTTCAAATTTTCAATCGCACTTAAACATTAGCATTTTTACACAGTTCATTCTAAATTAGAATTTAGAAGTCATACGACACGTTATCTAGAGCCGCTTTGTAGAAAGCGTTGTTAAAATTTAATTCGTTGTTAAAAGTTAACAACGCGAACAGACCAATCAAATTTGATCAATTTAATCAGTTAATAACGCATTTAATTGAGGACTAAATTAATGAGGCTTCTATAACCCGATCCTTATTATTTTTTTTTTCAGCAGGAAACAAGAGCATATAGCGGTCATTAAAATATTCAAAAACCGCTTGCTGAAATTAATTTTTGTCTTTCACGATTGTAAAACTCGTTAAAAATATTTGCATGTAGAGGCCAGCACCCAGCCACCATCACTGTCATTGTTATCTCCTTGATTAAAGCTTTTTGTGCTTGCAGTCACCAACGTTTTTCATTGTTAATTGTGTGATTAGCTTTGGTCTTTTTTCCAAATCCTGTTTTATTAAATTTTCTTTCATCGTGATATTACTTGCCGTTTTGTCCAGCTTGAAGCTAATTTTAACTTGCCTAGAATCGTATTTTTGCAAGTTCCATTTTCCAGCTGTCAACAAAATTTTAAACAATTCGTAAATATGGATGCTGCTGCATTCAATCCAACCCGCATTGCGTTGCGACTCCAAATAAAGGCAAAATCCGGTTGATTATTCAGCATTCCGGTGTCGTTTTGGTCGAGAGTGAAAAACAGTTCCGAATTTTTTCACATCTCGTTCCAATTAGCAAAGATTCCAACGTCATCACGCATTGTTGGCACGTCTATCCGGAATGATAAGTTATTTCATTTGAGTCCGCATTAAACGTTTGATATAAAGGCTCGCTCCCGTGGAAGTCGTGAGACTTAGTGCTTCGAGAACTTGTAATTAAGATATCAAAAGCGTCGAGAACAGAAGCTCCAAGGTTGTACTCCTCCGCTCGAAATCGGAATTTATAAATCGCTCTCGCAACCATTCCGGTATCGACTACTACATGGGGAGCGAGATGCTGTAAATGTCTTTGACAAGCAGCTCTTTACATATTAACAGTTGTAGTTGGTTTTCCTCTGGTGGCAATACTGGTTTCGTCAACTTGTGTAGAGTGGACTTTCTAGTCGCGACACCTCCCAATTTAATTTTTCTCTCTTGACGGATTTTTTTTCTGAAAATACGCGCCTGCACGAAGAAGATGGATTGTTTCGAGAGATTGGAGCTAATTACAATGCGTCGTTAAATAATAATTGGGAGAAGTGCGGAAAACACTGTTATTTCTAAATTGGATTACGAGGAATCGCGATATTGTTCAACGACGTAAATATCTTTTTAATTGCTCAAAGCACGATTTCCACATCAAAAGCGCTGCTACCGCATCAGCGTTTTTAGGGCAAAATGACTTAATCATAGATGTAGCACAAATTCGGGACAATAAATTATTATTTTAACAAAATATTACAGTTAGTGGCAAAAAATTAATAAAATATGGTAATTTACGAGTTTTATGGGGGCCCCTAGAGTGGCTCACAGTTGGTGTAACAGCTAATTTATTATTTCAAATTTAACTGTTGCTACCGCCAGGAAAAAATTGGAAATATCACAAAATTACAATTTGCCAAAATAAAATAACAATCTGAAATCTTATCTAAAGATGCTGACTTTTTCAGTGCCTTAATTATCAAAATTTTGAGTAAAATCAGATGAGTTTTCCGTTTTCACTGAAAATAGGTGAAAAAATTATTAATTTTTGCATACAATTTGAATCAAGACTTTGGCTTTTCAAGGCTAGAAATAACACGACATCTTCTATTCGTAAATCTTACTTTTTTTCACTTTTTTCAATTTATTGCGGTCTATTGCTTGTGTTAACAATCTATGAAACATATTATTTTTGTAACTATTTACAAGGTTTTTTACTAATTTGATAAAATAAAAAAAACACTTGGAAAAACATTTTCTCATTTTGTGTAATTATACCTAAAGATGAGACAGTGCATAATCCATTGACCTATTATAATAGCCATTAACGAAACTATACAGGGTGTTCCGTCTAAACCCCACTTTAGAAGTACTGAAAGTTCTAATAAAGATATTTATCTGAAAATTGGTACTCAGCCATAAGCCATTAAGTTCTGCTTAATGAAAATATTTTCAAGATGGCAGCACTTTCGGTTATACATGAAGTCGCTATCAACTTTCTTATTTTAACTGGAAAGCTATGTTTTTCATTCGTTTTTGGATTAGCTGAGTTATTCTAAGTTTTTATAAGCTTTCCCTATACCTAAGTTTAGCCGTTTTCGAAATATTTAGGATTTTTTGAAAATTTTTGGATTTGTACCTGTCACTTCAAAAATCGGTA
Source organism: Tribolium freemani (assembly GCA_939628115.1). Lineage (NCBI taxonomy): Eukaryota > Metazoa > Arthropoda > Insecta > Coleoptera > Tenebrionidae > Tribolium > Tribolium freemani. The sequence goes on along the minus strand of OW626785.1, from coordinate 6,098,614 downwards.
ACTCACCTATTTTTAGGGATTTCAAAATCATATTTCAAAAATTAAAAGAAAAAGCCCATATCTGTCCTTCAGTGTGTTCAAAATTGAAAAAGAAGTTAATAAACCCAAAAATTTTATTGTTAAGTTTGGACAACTTCAAGTACCCATAACTTAATCTTTTCAAATAGGATGTTAGCCCAGTCAAATTAGACAAAAATAAGCCGATCGGTGGAAAAAATTCATAGAAATCTGGAATTTTTTTTAAACGCTTCCTTTGGACTTAGGTAACCATATATCAAAAGTCCCCGAGGGTGGGGGGCGAGCTCGAGGGGGAGGAGGGGGCTAAAGGTGTCTTTTTTTGTTTTTTTGCTTGTATCTCGGAAACGGTCACTTCTATCAATTTTTATCTTCTTACCAAAATTAAAGCTGATAAAATTTCCTACAAAGCGCTTCTAACACTTTTGTTGTAGGACTAACCGTAAGCGAGCTACTAGCTTTTGAAGTTTGGTGTCTACATGACACTGCATTATTAATCATTAGTATATCATAAGTATTTATATGGAAATAGTATGTGTAAAGCGTTCCCCAACTAAGCTAAGAGAGGGAAATATGGGAGGAAAATACGTTTTTTCCTCTGGCTCACCAGTTGAAGACGACAATTCAGCATGTGAGAATCCAGAAGATATGGTAGAATGAACTGTTGGACTCAATACATAAAGTTTATTGTAAGTTTTATTCAAAACATCTATATTAAATCATCTTTCTATTAATATTGTACTGAACAAGACTGAAATTCGGTTTTCAATGTTTGGGTTGAAGACGAAAATGCAACATGTAAGGACGACTCTGAAGACTTCATTAACCTTCATGCCTCCCCTCTTCTCCTCTAATGAAGTGTTAGACCCAATAAATTCAATTTATTGTCAGTTTTTCAAACCATAAAACATTCTGTTATAAAGCACATTTTTTAAATGATTATTTCTTTCCAAACCCATAACTCGCTTACGGAGTCCTACAACAAAAATGCATAGGATCATTTTGTAGGAAATTTTATCAGCTTTAATTTTGGTAAGAGGATAAGAATTGATAGGAGTGACCGTTTCGGAGATATAAGCAAAAAACCAAAAAAAGACAGATTTAACCACCTCCCCCTTCTCGAGCTCGCCCCCCACCCACGGGGACTTTCGATATATGGTTACCTAAGTCTAAAGGAAACCTTTAAAAAAATTCCAGATTTCTAGGATTTTTTTCCACCGATTTGTCTGATTTGACTGGGCTATGTCCCAATTTTTATTTTACTAGATGGAGGAGATTTTTTTGCTGCATCTATCTGTATTAGCATTCCTTATACCTATCTGTGGTAATTTTCAAGTTATGTTGGATTTTTTGACATTGTATAAGAAATTCCCTACTAACCACAGTTATTTTTGCATAGTTTGCCAAAGAAACATTTCGATGGCTTAGACTGCAAACCGCCTAACTCCGTAATAGTTAATTTTACAAGAGACGAAAAATATGTTCATAAAGAGTAATTATTTTGAAAATGTTATGTACTGATTTGATAGTGAGAAAAATGAAAAATAATACTGTATTATTAATAACACATAAATATTTAGTTTTCTCATTATTTTTCATAAATTGTGGAGTTAGATATTTTGCACATTTATAAATTAATTTGATGTTGGAGTTAGATGCTTTTATTACATCATTTAATTAATTTTTGATATTTAATTTAACATATTTGGTAACAAGTAAAGGCATTGTTAAAAAAATTATTTTCATATTGAATATTATAAAAGTTGTGGTAATCTCTAGGTATTACTGTTTTTAAGTTCTATTAAATCGTCAAATTTTTTTTGTTATCTTGCGTCTACAAGAATGCAAATTTTCTAGTTGAGAAAGATCTATCACCAACACGCTTTTGTTACGTTTCTGAGGCAGATACCTATACTGAAGACCTCGTAAATCAGTCATCTTAAAAAATTAGTTCTAGAATTATTATTTTCAAATAAAAATGCTATAAAACCAAAATCAAATCAAATCATAAGTAAAAACTCCGTGCTTATTAATTTGAGAAATTGGAGTTAGCGTATTTGCATACTAAAATTTTCATCATGTGGAGTTAGGCGGTTTACGTGCTATGCAATTTCAGCGGTTAAAATTTTTTTAAACTTTTTAAAATATTTTTAGAATATTTCTGAATGTCCATTTAAGTGATTGCCATTAAAATCTAAAATTCGACCAAAATTGGAGTTAGAAGATTTGCACTCTAAGCCTTCGATTTCTGATTAAACAAACGACAAATTCAGTTCAAAATTGTGTTATCCGTTCAGTCAAAATAAAATAAATTTATTGAATGTTGGTTTGAAAAACTTTAATTTCTCACATTTTTTCATTCGTTTCCACGGCAATGTATGAGAATTGACCTATGGTTAATGAATTTCTCAATCTCAACAAAAAGTTATTGTAACTTGAAAACTACTAAACATAAGTATAGGGAATGTTAATACAGATCGATGCAGAATTAATTTAGTGAATTAAAACTTGTGGTATTTCATTTGAAAAAATTGAGTTATGGGTGCTTAAAGTTCTGCAAACGTAACTTTAAAAATATGGGGTTTGTTATTTTTTTTAGAAATTTGGAAACACCAAAGGAAATATCTAGGCTTCCTCTTTCAAATGAGCTAAAAAATATTTCCAAATTTTTAAAAATGGCAGAGTTATCAATTTTTGAACTGGAAGGTGCAAATCCAATTTTTTTTAAAAACCCTAAATATTTCGTCAACGGCTAAATTTAGGTATAGGGGAAGCTTATGAAAACTACCTTATAATAACTCTTGTAATCCAAAAACGCAATAAAAAATATAGCTTTCTATTTAAAATAAGAAAGTTGATAGCGACTTGTCGCCACCTTGAAAATATTTTTATTGAGCATGACGTAAGAGATTATGGTTGTATACAAATTTGCAGATGACTATCATTATTAGAACTCTCAATATTTCTAATGTGGGGTTTAGACGAAACAGCCTATATATCTGACATTTTCTTATTTATTGTTGACAAAAATCGCCAAGTGATCATAAAAAACCGTTTACAAAACCATTTCCTTAATAGTTAGTTAAAAGTACAATTTCTAAAAATTTTTATTCTATGTGGAGCATATATGGAATTTTTCGACCCATTAGTTTAACTAAACCATTTCCGAAACCATTTACAAATAATAATAAGACATGTTTGGTCATATACAATTTTTATGCACATATTTCAGATATTTTAAAATAAAAACCATTTAGTAGGTACTTGCTCCTTCACTAATTTATTGTATCGAAAAAAAATTTAACAATCCTAAGTGCATAATCTAAAGCTGAAACCGTTTCCAAAATAATGCATTTTTTAATGTATTCATTGTTTTTTTCCATGTCGAACTTTTCTTAATCATGGTCTGAAATGATAAATAGATAATAAATAAATAATAAGGGAATAAAAAATTAAGAAGTGTAAGTGGATGTACAAAATTATTGTTTGTTGTTATATTTTAATATTTTTTCATTATTTTATCTATTTTGTTTTTATATAATGTTGTTTCTGATGAGAACATCAGAACAACAGAAGTTGTTTTTCTCTTTTTAAAAACTTTTCATCCTAAAAAAGCGATATTTTGGAATTGACAAAAATCGTGTTATTATCGTGTATTTTAGTGTTGTTTTTTAGCTTATTTTGACAAAATCTCCCAAAGTGAATGAGTTGCTGGTAGAAAATCAATTTAAATCGCTTGAAACTGTCAAAGATAACGTAAAATTGGCTAAGAAAGTATCTCAAAAAAAATTGTTTTGCCATTGCAATTCTTCCGTAGCAGTAACAAATCACAACTTGAATAAAAATTTGAGTTAAAACATGAAACTGAACTGAAAAACCGATTTTGAGTTAAGTTATGCGAAAGCTATTTGCAAAAATTAATTAACTCCGGTTTGTTCCGGTTAGTCCCGCCCCCAACCCCTTCTCCAGATATTTGTTTAGTGTAAGCAATCACAAGTTGCCGTTACTCTCCAATGTCACGTTTCCGCGTTTCGTTGCGTAAAATCCGGACACGAGCTCCGGTAATTTTAATGATAGATTCGCGTTTCATCGCTCCGGAATTAATGGCTGTTGAAGATAATCGTTCGATCAGCGCCTCAGCCGTCATAATTATCGTCGTATTTCATCTCGCACTACTGTTTGTTATGATGGGAGACAGGTGTAAAATTGATCAGGTGCCGGAATGAATGATCCAATTTGGTGATTTCGATGCAACGTCAGAAATTTTTCTCAACGGTTTCATCGAATAAATTATTTCGAGTTACGATGCAAAATACTAGATTCCGAGAAATTAATTACGGGCGACAAATTGGACAATTAGGACAACAGGAATTTGGGAAAATTGCGTGATAACGAGTTAATTGATACGAAATATGCTAATTTTTCGACCAATTTGTCGCCGTTTGTATTTTTATCGAAAGATTGTCAATAAAATAAAATTAAGTGCGTTTTTTTGTCTCCTCTCTGGCGTAATTTAATTGCAACACTTATTTCCAATTTTAATTATTCCGATAAAAACTGTTTATAAATTAGCCACGATTCGAAATAATTAGTAAGCGTGTTTCAGACGACAACTAACGTTGTGGAATATTATAATTAGGATAGAAATTTAATTAGTGCCATGAATTCGATCAAATTACAAATTTATTCAAGTCGCGATGAAATAAATCTACAAACTGCTGTCCTCATCCAGCGTTGGAAGCTCCAACTGAACGCTTGATGGGCTTGCGTAATGCGGTTAGCAATAATTACAGCTACTTAATCGCTATTTAAATTTTTCTGTAATTTCGCTTTTTCACCAATTTTCTGACGAGATAAAAAGCTGCTCCATTAACCAGCCTTGAGAGAAATCAAGCCATTTTTATCACAATTTATGGCGTTTTTATTGTTTTGTTAAAGCTATGCAGAGAATTGGCAAACAAATTCAAAACCAAAAGTGAAGGTTAACTTTCTTGGTATCTTCGAAGTCATCATCGATGACCGGAAAATAATGAAACAATGTCCAAGTAAAAGGCTGATTGGATTGTAAACCCACTGTTATTCTAGTGATAAAAAACGCAAATGTAAAAAAATTATAAGCTAGAAAAGTTGAAGCTTAAGAATTCCTCAAAGGAGTAAAATGCATTTTTTACAAACATGTTTTGACGGTTTTTAAGCAATTTGCTGGTTAATATCTTTTTTTAAGTTAAATATTTATTTAAGTTTGTGGTTATTGTTAACGGAAGAATTATAATCAATGTTCAATCAGTCTATACAGGGTGTCCCAGCGAGCAGGTATAGTCTAAAGTAATATTTTTTCCTTAAGCGCTTAGGCCGTAGATACTAACCTCCTGTCTCATCTAAAATTATTTTTAAATATACAAAGTGTTTCCGAAATTAGCTACTATTTTTTTGCAGTTCTTGATGTAACTTTTAAAACTAATTATTTTGACCTAAACTTTTATTAGTCGATTTTGCTTAGTTTTTGAAATATTTTATTTTTTTAACAAAAATATGCTCTTTTAAAAATTCGTTACTTCAAAACTAAGACTCCAAAAAAAGTGTGACTTTCACCACTTTAAAACGGAGAGTTCAAGCTTAAATTCTGATTTATGTTTTTAGATTCACAATTTAATAATCTTTGAGACGCAAAAACAAAAAATTGGGTGTTAACTTTTTCAAGTTATTCAACTTTTAACAAACCTTCGGTAAAATGCGACGTTGGCGTTTTTATAGTTTTGAAACAGCTAATATACAGTGTGTTAGGGAATGACTTAGCCATTTTTCGTGTGTGAATTTGTCATGATCAGACAAGTTAAAAATCCTTATATCATTTTTCCAAAAAATGCATACTTTCTTCAAAAATTTTTATTAACCCATCTGTTGAGAGCCGCTGTGTGGTTTATGGTAGGTAGTTTATTAGCAGTTAATTTTTTTTTAAACAAAGTGGACGTGGGGGCGCATGGACGTTGTGAGAATTTTTCAAAATGGAGGCTAGCATGTTTATTTGTGTGGGAGGTTCGAATCCCGAGTGTGACACAATTTTTTTTGTTTTTTTTTTTTGTAAAATTTAATAACACAACACAAATTGAAAGAAGAGGAACTACGGCGTGGACCAAGAAGTTAATTTACTCTGCTGTTTTGTCAATAATATTAAAATTTACGCAAATTTTTATCGTTCTAGTTCAGCGGTTCCCAAAATTTGGGACTTTAATTTTAGAACGATTTCTTTGCATCTTCGATTTACATAAATTTTGCTTAATCGATTCGTTTTGCCAATCTCAATCTACCTTTAAATTTTGGCTAAACCATTCCCTAACATGCTGTATCTTTGAAATTTGAATACTCTTCTTGAAATTGGTGAAAATCCTACTTTTCTAAAATTCTTAGTTTTTCAGTATTAAATTACCATAAAAAAGGCATGTTTTTGTTAAAAAAAAACAAATTATTTCAAAAACTGAGCAAAATTGACCAATAAAAATTTAGGTCAAAATTATTAGTTTTAAAAGGGTGTTCCGTTTATAAAAACAAAAGTTTGTTTTGTAGTCAATTTCGGAAACATTTTGTATACATATACTCGTTTTCAAAATAAAACATATCGCGGTAGGCCATGACTGTGTAAAACAACCTTTACGTTTGATTGCCAAAACTTAAAATGTCAAACAAAAATTTGAGGTTAATAAAATTATGTCAAAATAATTGTGGTTTATTCTTTTAGTGAAACTAAAAATTGTTAATCCAGCCAGCTTCTACTGTAAAATCCCTTGATATAACCACAATGGGTTTATTTTTTTTATTTAAATCGGTAACTAACTTTAACTAGTTGGAAAACAAACACCAACTATTAACATGAGAAGATACTAAAAATAGCAGTATAACAAACTTAAATTAAAATTTCCACAGCCTACTGGGATATCATTTAATTTGAAAAAGAGTATATTTGAAAATAATATTAGGTGCAGCATAGCGTTAGTATCTACGGTTTAGAAAAAAATTATTACTTTTCTAACGTTTTAAAGGTGAATAATGGATTTTACCTACTCGCTGGGACACCTTGTACACTTTGTTATTACTTATTACTTATAAAACAAATTTTTATTTTGGGGTATTTTCTTAGCCCAAAAGTTGCTGATTTCGTTATTTCGGCATTTACAAGCGATTTATATTGTTTTTGCATTAAAAACTCATCCAGTTTGGGAGATTTTGGTTAAAGTAAAACATTTTCGAAATTTCACAACTTACAAATTGGGTAAAAAGCATCAGTTTTCTTATAGTTTTACAACTTTTAATTTTCATTTTGAAAAAAAGAATCACAAGTTGAGCATTTTGAATCGCCTCTGCAGGTGAACCAATTAGAAATTATCCTCGCTGCGAAAATCTACTTAACTGAAACGGTTTTGAGCCATTGAGGGTTTTATGACATCCAATAAAATTACTAATAATCAGCAAGAAAGTGTTAAAATAATAATGGTATTAGAAATTGACAGTATGGGGTCGAGGAAATGGAAATGAAACGACTTGATGCCATTTACAGAACCCATCACCTGGTATTTTGAGTATTTTCTTAATTAGCGGTAAAGGTATGCAAAGAAAACAAAAGTCCACTTTATTGGACATCTCGGTACCATCTTTATTAAAACGTAAACCAAGACAGATTTTATGAAAGCAATAAAAAATTCTAGACTTGAGTGAACGAAATTTTGCAATTGGTGAAAACACCTGTCTTGGCGTTGTTTACTTTATATTGTCCACTGAATTTGCCATAATTGCTCGGCGGATGTAAGTTAATCGTGTTAAGATGTCTATCAGTGATAGTTGTGACAATTTAAGGCACCTGAACATGTCTATTCTAACAGGTGATGGAAGCTATCAAAAATTCTTTATTTATGAGTTATTTCAATTTCATATAATTCAAGAGACTGCGACTGGAATTTCCTTCGAACGTTAATTGAAATTTTTCCTGTTTATCTACGATCTATTTCCCTTCGTTATCGATAATCGTCCAATCCCCAGCGAGATCAACGAAAATTATGTTTCGATGTCATTGTTGGATTGCTTTCTACAGTTGAGTAAAAGTGCCTTGTCTTCAACAGCGCAACTGTCGTGTCAGCACCCTCATAAATCACCCATCGAAAGGTAGTTAAAATAAGCACGAGCCGAATTATTTGCACACGATGACCGTTAGCTATCAGTTTACCGAAAAGTGGACGTGTAGCTATTTGTCATGGAATTCGGATGCCGTACCATCTGTCAACGCTACTGCTTGTTGTTTGGTGTGTTTATCCGACAGGTAGGCACCCCACGATAGGGGGTATTAAGGGGTCATTGGAGCGTGACAGGTTGTATAGTGTCATCTGGCGAAGACACGAGCCCATCTCCACTCTTGAGCGACCATGCGCTACGACTCGTGCCCTCGAAACTTTCAGGAGATGTGTTCACGCTTCTGCTTAATCGGCTCAAACCAGCCGCGAAATATTCAATCACAAAAGAACGGACCAAGTCATCAGTTTGTTGGACTCACTGAACCATTTCCGAAACTATTTACTACCAGAAAAATAATTAAAACCATTATGAGAAGGTAAAAAGGAAATATGTTGTCTTTGAGGAATTTCCATTTGCATAGTCCAATAATCCAGAATGCAAACCATTTCCGAAACCTCTTTCCGGATGTCTCTAATTTCTACTATAAACGTAGCGGAAGCAATTATTAGAAAACAGCTTTACTTTCGATTTTCAAATGCAGCACCCTGTACATGGTCCTACATTTTGGATGTCCGAATAGGGGAACTCGGAAACTAATAAGATGTTTATAGAAAAACGAGTGGCACATTCTCGAGTCCGTTTTTTGAGAAAATAATTTTGATCAAAACCGCATCCCGCTATTGTCTTTTGTTTTCGACTTATAAACAAAAGTTGCGAAATATTAAAAAATTCATATCTGCCTTATTATAAAAGATACACATTGAAACAAAGACATTATACAGGCACTTTTTACAGAGAATTTAATAATGTTATCAGCAATTTTTTTTAACCACTCGTTTAGTTGTAGGTAATAACATAAAATTAAATAGGAATCATAGTTGGCTATGACATTTTCGAAAAGCTTATTTTTTTCTGATTTGATAGGTATGTCTATTTGTGTAATACATTATTTTTAAATATTAAAAAAAAACATTTCGCTTTTTCTTTATAGTAGGCCATGAAAAAATTTTGGATTTTCAATTAAAACCATGAAATATATATTACCCAACAAGTATTTATAAATTTAATGATTTTTTAAACACTAATTAATTCAAAAACAGCATAATAAATGGTGCTGTTGTTTGGGATTAATAAAAATTATTTGTTTTTAGATTTAAAGTGACAAGATTATATTGCCATTCTATTTTCTAATTAAACATGAAATGTCAGAAAAAGAAAAATCTTATTAATTGCATGATTGCCTGTCAAAAAAAGTTTATTTTACAAAAAATGTCAATCCAAACACCAAAATCAAATCTCAACTGCGGTAAAAGAATACATATCATTATCAACGTCACCTCCATTGCACTTCACAAAATCATAAAAAAGTGTTATCAAATGGTAGTGACATCGTTTTCAATTTTCTGCACATTTTTTATGTCCTTAAAATCTGCGACGATCGTATTTTTGTTCAATTGAAAATAACTTTAACTTAGCTTATTTTTATAATTTTACATTTTTTAATTTAATAACCGTTCACAAAATTTCTAGATTATTCACACCTTTTATGTGAAATAATTTTTCCATGGCCAACTACTTTCAAATATTTAAAAAATGTTTTTTATCAAAAGTATATAAAAATATCAAACTGTATTTATACAGGGACATTTTTTTAACTCTGAATATAGCCCTATGTTCAATCTGAAAAAAAAACAGATCAAAGTATTGCAAGCATGTGCGAGTATTGCTATGCAACTAATTATTTTACGCGCTGTGAAAAATTTCAACTTGTCAATTAAATCTTCCAAGATTATTTAAGTAAAGAAAGATTAATTTTTATGTAATTTATTAATCATCAGGTAATAGTAACATGTAATAAATGATAAATTACTTTAATAAATATTCGAAAGCACTTCAAATTGGTTCAAATAACTCGACATCAAATATTTACCTTTACGTATCGTTGGTAACGTAAATTAGATCAATGCTTTGATATGATTTTTTTCAGATTGAACATAGGGCTATGTAAGAAGTAAAAAAATGTCCCTGTATATTGTTTTCAGTTGAGAAAAAAATAAGCTTTTCAAAAATCTTATAGCCAACTATATCTATGATTCCTATTTTACATTTTGTTTATAATAAATTACTTATTAAAATTTAAATTTACACAATAAAAGATACTTTTTAAATGTAAGACACTATTAATACTTATTAACACTTATTAATATTAATACTATTAATACTTAATTAATACTTTATACTATTAATAATATTTACTATGTACTTATTTTTGTAACATGAAACTTCCTGTAAAAATACTGAAAATGGATAATATGTACAAATAATGTAATTCTTGAGTGTAATTTTAGTGTAACCTTTACAAGGTTTTTTACTAATTTGATTATAACAAAACCACGATACATATAATCTTTTTTTATTATGTGTAGGTAAATAAAGAGATGAGATAGTGCATAATCCACTGACTTATTAAGAAACACATTTACGAAACCATTTCTCCGATTAAAATAACAAAAGTGTTTATTAAAAAACTATTATTTTATTCTTGTAATAGCCGATTAAACGATGTGAAATGTTTTAAAATAAATTAAAAATCGTTTACAAATAAGAATTGTTTTAAAAATGTGTATTTTGATTTTGTCTGTACCAAATAGGTACGAACAAGCAACGGAATTTTTTTCCATTACTTTTTAACTAAACCATTTTCGAAACCATTTACCAAACATTATTGATTAAGGTATAATACATAATGTGTTGAACAATCTTCAAAACATAGTACAACTCTGTAACCATTTACAAAGTATTCTTTTAATTTAAAACAGTAAGAAATCAAAACCATAGCATTTTGGACTAAAATCACAAAAGTGATTATGGAAAAATGGTTATTTCATTTTTGTTATAGCTGATAAAATAATGTGGTTTTAAACCATTTTCATGATAATTGTCTACAGAAGTTATTTTAAAATTTTGAGTTTGTGTGTAGCATGGAATTTTTATACGCATAATTAATTAGTTTAACTAAAAAATTTCCGAAACCATTAACACTCAAATAACTACAGACTCTAATAAGTATTATCTATACATAATTTAGAAATTTGAAACTATTGCAAAACCTTTTACATTTACTTGATACTTTACTAATTAGTATTAAAAAAAAATTCTTAAATGCACAATTTAAAGCTGAAATACTTCTAAAGTAATGTTTTTACATTTTTTAATGTTTTAAGCTTGCGTTTAACTAAAGTCATTCAAAACTGTTTGAAATGACGAATAGATAAGTAGATAACAAATAAATGTGTGGGTGTATAAAGTTATTATTTTTGTTGTTTTATTTTAATATTTTTTAACTTATTTATTTTTTTATAATGCTGATGTTGCATTTTCCTCTTTTTAAAACTTTTCAGCTCAAAAACATCATAATTGGCAACAATCGTCTAAGGTCCAGTTTCTGGAGACATTGTATTTAACGAAGAGCTAAATTTAAACCTTAGTTAAAACATAACAACGCCAATCAGATACGCACTACCTTAGCAACTATCGGAGAGATAAAATTTAACTGAGACTTAATTGTACCAGAGAACGGGCCTAAATTGTCTTAGCCTACGGCTCTGGTTAAAATGACGTAAAATAGGTGGTATACAAATTAATAAATAAAAAATAAATAATTATGTGAATGTATAAAATTATTATTTGTTGTTTTGTCTTAATATTTTTTATGCATTTTACTTATTTGTGTTGCTTTTAAAACTTTTCTACTCGTTTCGACGAAATTTCTTAAAATAAGTGTACTACTGGTTCAAAGGAAAAAAATAAATTACTAGGAATAATAGTTAAAAATCAGGTAATTTGTGTCTTGCAGAAGGGGAAAATCTGAAGTTTTCTATTTGAGATGTTTTTTACCTAATTTTAAAAATGTAGCAAAAGTTGTGAAATTATCTTACTTTAATGTTCAAAAAAAAATTGTGGACAAACAGCAAATTTTTTTCAGCGCTCGGACTAAATATTAATATTTAGTCCGAGCGCTCAAAAAAATTGCGACTGGCTTGTGGTAGCAGATGGCGAGACAGTTAGTCAAAATTTTTACGATTGCTTTAACCTTAGAAATACATCGATTTGCCGTGCGAACTATGTTGTTCATTCTCGTTTTTGATTTATGATCGTAAAGAAGAATCTAGCCAATTCGCTTGGATTTAATTTGCTAAGCTCATGCTCAACAAGCCTCAAATCGCTCGTTAACAGGATTAGATGAATTATTTAAGCGCTGCATTCATCAACAATTCGACAAAAAAAAAACACATGTGGTGACATGTAACCGGGAGTTGTTACACGTCGATAAATTTCAATAAAATCCAATTGATTGGCTTTATTAAATAAGCCATATTTCACCGAAATGCTTTCATTTCCATAGATTTGAATTTAAAATGGAATTCTTCTACGCAATTCAGGCTAGTTTGCATTTAAATTGCTTGGAGTTAATTAAATTGAGGCAAATTAATACTAAAATTAATTAATCGTTTTACGGCCATTTGTCCCAATCAATTTTCGGCTACCAGTCCGTTAAGTAAAGAGAATTTACGGTTGGGATTTTTATGTGTTGAATGTTTACTTCGATCAGTACTTGCCCAAATAAATTGCTATATTTCAGAAATGTTAATTTTTATCTCCGACTTTATGGTTACGGGGAAAATCAACACTTAATTCAGAGAAGTCTGATGGTTTCTTTATAATTTAAACCAGTCCAACATCGCGAAATTTTATTACTAGAAATGTCAATATCATAAATAACACGGTTTAATGTTACAGAATTTTTAAGTGTCGATATAAATTTTTCCGGGCAGTGGTCATAGCTCACGTAATTTATGCATCAACTGGCTCATTTCAATATTTCGGTTCGTAATTAAGTGATCGTTGACCACAAGTAGTGTGAACGACATTTTTTTCTCCGATTTTTCTTTTCAATAAAAAATTAATCGCTTGCTTGGTCCTGTCACGATTTCATCAAATGAAGACAAAGAATTAAATTACAGGTTCCGTGTCTGGACGTCACCTTTTAAACAATATAATTTTTTGAGTGTTGGCATGCTTGGCACATGTCGTCGCTTCAATATTGTTGTTTCCAGTTCGGACAAGGTGTAATTATAAAATTATGAGATCCTGTTATAATGGCACCGCTGGTACGCCATGCGGAACCTTACTCAAATCTGAAACGTTACATTGTAACTTCCTTGACATAGATCCTGGACGTTTTTTCATGAAAGGAAACTCGTTTGGCGAGAAAAAATTCACCAAATGGGACGGCACATAAATCAAAGTTTTGATTAAATGGACACTATACGCAGTAGCGCCTCGTGACAATTTATAAATTACTAATAGTATCTTATTTAACGAGTTTGAGTGTAAATCGGACGCTCTATTTCAAGAGTGGATTTTTAAACGTCGAGTGATAGCGAGAGGTTTATCATCCACGAGGTGAAATAAATGAACCGATTTACACGAAAACAAATTGAATACAACATGTTATTCTTCGAATTAGACTCAAAAAGGCTTAAAATTGCTTTAAATGTGTTAAAAGTAATCTGACGTTTCGAATTGAGAAATGCCAAACAGTCGTCAAAACTGCCTTACACAGGAGAAAAACCGTAAATTCTGACAGTGTCACACAAAATTATTTTTTGATATAGTTTGTCGCTTATTACTATAATATTATTCAGGAAGAATCGACGAGAAATTTTAGAGTGATTTCTTGACAGGAAAGTATTTTGGGAACAAAATTGTAAATTAAATATAAAAGTTCTGACAAAATATAAAAAATCCCTAAATCTTCAACAAAGTTAATAATAAAAAAAACATTCAACAACATACCTACAACAAAACTAAATACATACAATAGCTATAGCTACGTATATTCTGTAAAGTAAAATGAAAATTTATTCTTATTAACAAAAATAATAATGTGGTTATAATAAATTATTCAATTTAAATTTCTTTATAGCTGATACCAATTCTTCTCTGTTTTTGTAAATAGAATTTTTTTTAGAAAACGCTTTTTCTATTGATGTTATAGACAAATTATTCAACGATTCTAACTTGTGAAATTTTCTATTTTTTTATTTTTTTTAGTGCAGAAGCTGAAGTAGGTATTAGGTAATGATAAAAGCTTTAATACGTTATAAATTGACAAAATTTCCAAAATATACAGAAAATGCCACGGCACCGGCTTAAAAAATTCAAAAATTACGTCTCACACATTGCACTTTATTACTTTCAGAGATGGGCGTTAACACGTCGACTTTGATTGTCTATACGACGTGTCAACAATTGCGTCGACAATGTCAACAATGTCAACAATAGGTCGATAATGAGAATTTGAGGTTATGCTGTGTTTTAAATCACATTTTCTGTTCAAGAAAGAATTCTTTATTTTGTTTGTTTTGTTTTTGTTTTCTTGTTAGCGTTTTTCAAGAAATTTATTTTTATTTATTTCTTTTTCTATCACATATTTTATATTTTATAAAAGTTTTCATCATACCCTTAAGTTTTATTTTTAACAATTATACCAATTTCATAGTCAAATAGTTTTTATTGTCAACATTTTCTATTTCTGTATTGTTGACATAGTTGATATTGTTGACATCACTTCAAATGTCGACATCAACGTAATTGTTGACAGGTCAACAATTGAGTTGTTTACGTTGTATTGTTGACACGCCCATCCCTGATTACTTTTAAATCATCTACATCTACAACTGATTTATTCACAAGAATTAATAAAGGAATTTGGGGTCAACGAAAAAATTAACTCACTATCTCTCGCTCGTGCTTTAAGCAGTATCGATTTTTATTATTCGCCTTCATTATCAAATTAGTTTATTAAATAATAATTGTTATCACTGTTATCATACTCAAACTTTAATAATTTTCATTACTTCCGAAGATGTGAAAATTTACTTTGTACTATAGAAAAAACAACATCTACCGGGTGACTTTTGAAGATTGTGATTCTTGTCGTCAGGTTGGCAACAAATTTGAATTTTTAAATTTTGAACATTGACTATCAAATTTAAATGTCAAAATTTAATACTCAGTTGTCATTCACTTCCGACTGGAGATCACTGGCCTGGCAGTGAGGTGAAACAGCTCCTTATAACAATCTAACAGGGAGGCCAATGTTGCCAATAGATTTTTTCGCCTCAATCATTAAAAGTCACCCGCTATTTGTCTAAATAAAAACTTAAAAATATCAAGAAAAAACAGAAAAATTTGAATACCGATATTTTTTAAACCTGCAGCTTCGTGCCGAGTATCGGATTCACGTTCTACTAATATAAATTGAATAACGTCTATCAAATGATCTTGAAATTTCAAAACTGTTCCAGTTATTCGTAATTTGAAATTCCATCAAGTGCTATTAGAGCTACTACAGGCAGTTTTTTTATCACGAATTTTATACAAAATAGTTGTTCTCTTTGTTGGTTTTTATTTTATTTAATTTTGCCACTTTCCACTAAAAACATTCCGTGCTTTTTATTCTGTTTCAATTTTACTTAGTATGAAGTGAACAATTTTTGATAACTTACTGAAAATTTCTCAAATCCTTTAGCCCAGTCAAATTAGACAAATCGGTGGAAAAAAATCCTAGAAAGTTGGATTTTTTTTAAACGCTTCCTTTACATTTGGGTATACACGTATCAAAAGTCCCCGATGGTGGGGGGCGAGCTCGAGGAGGGGGAGGGGGTTAAAGCTGTCTTTTTTTGGTTTTTTGCTTATATCTCCGAAACGGTCACTCCTATCAATTTTTATCTTCTTACCAAAATTAAAGCTGATAAAATTTCCTACAAAACGGTCCTAGTATTTTTCTTCTAGGACTAACCATAAGCGAGTTATAGGTTTGGAAAGAAATAATCATTTAAAAAAATGTGCTTTAAAACAAAATGTTTTGAGATTTGAAAAGCTGACAATAAATTAAATTTATTGAGTCTAACACCTCATTAGAAGTGAAGAGGGGAGGCATGAGAGCCAATGAAGTCTTCAGAGTCGTCCTTATATGCTGCATTTTCGTCTTCAACCCTAACATTGAATTACAGACCGAATTACAGTCTGTTCAGTACAATATTAATATATAGATGATTTAATATAGATGTTTTGAATAAAACTTACAATAAACTGAATGTATTGAGTCCAACAGTTCATTCTATCATATCTTCTGGGTCATCCTCACATGCTGAATTGCCGTCTTCAACTGGAGAGCCCGAGGAAAGAAGGTATTTTCCTCCGTTATTTCCCTCGCTTAGCTTAGTTGGGGAATGCTTTACACACACTATTTCCATATAAATACTTATGATATACTAATGTTTAATAATGCAGTGTCATGTAGATACCAAACTTCAAAAGCTAGTACCTCGCTTACGGTTAGTCCTAGAACAAAAATGCTAGGACCGTTTTGTAGAAAATTTTATCAGCTTTAATTTTGGTAAGAAGATAAAAATTGATAGGAGTGACCGTTTCCGAGATATGAGCAAAAAACCAAAAAAAGACACCTTTAGCCCCCTCCTCCTCCTCGAGCTTGCCCCCCACCCTCGGGGACTTATGATATATGGTTACCTAAGTCTAAAGGAAGCGTTTAAAAAAAATTCTAGATTTCTAGGAATTTTTTCCACCGATCGGCTTATTTTTGTCTAATTTGACTGGGCTACTTAAAATTATTTTGATTTAGCTATAGAAGCTTGACTTTATTAACTTTAATACATAACAAGAAATATATAAAATTACATAAAATAAAACAGACAATCGATTAAAAAACGAGCCGCCACTGCTTGTAGGCAATTACCAACAGGTGATAATATATCACCAAAAGTAGGCAAGAAGCCGCAATTATGGTCAAGAAAAAGTTAGTGATTTATGACCAAGCGGCGCCGAAAGCATTTGTGGGTAAATGGAATTGAGGGAAAACATTTATTCGATAAAATTATTGATTGATCATAAATTATTGTTCTTCAAACTTTTCAAAGCTGCATCAACACTTCGGTACTTAGCTTTCCTATTTTTGGGCAGTAGAAAACGAGCCAAAGGTGTGATTAATTTCTCATCAACTTCTTCAACATCACTGGTAGTGAAGCTAATTAATAGACCCACCACTAATGTTACAACTGATCCGATCATGGTGTAAAAAAAGTACGAAATTCTGAATAGAATAAAAGGCTCGTTTGGTATTGAAATCTTGTCTGGAATTAAAGTTTGATTGAAATTAGTACAATTGTTTGTGGAGACTGGTTTTGGAAAATCGTTCATTAGTCCTTGGCTTTGGTAGTACCTTGCTGGTACCACGATTGTTGAAATTGCAACTAAGCCAATTATAGCGCCATAAAAAGCGGCCTGAAACACAAAATTATTTTTCCTTAACACATCATAGTTCGACTTACTTTAGCACCAGCTCGTGGTACGCAAAGTCCTAAAGTAAATATTCCAAGGACTGGCCCATTTGCTATTGCTTGAAAAGTGATAGTTAGTGGAACAATTCCGCCCAAAAACTGGATCAGAAAAGTCACCCCAAGACACACAATTCCTGCCACAACAACTATCACTTTCAAGATTCGACATTTATTTTTTTCCGAAATGTTTGGAAAAAACTGTGCCAAAAAATCAACGTAGATTGTTCCAGCCAAGCAATTTAAATTGGCCGAAAGGCCACTAAAACTTAATTATTTCATGTAAATAATTTTTTACTAGTTATACCTCAAGCCAGAACTCATAATTCCAGCTATGAAAACGCCAGCCAAACCTGGGGCACTTTTGGCAACTTCCATTACAAAATACGGTACTAACTGGTCGTTACTTGCCACTTCTTTGGTCGTGAAAGGGTCACAACCATCGTAATTGGCATAAATCACAAGTCCAAGTAAGACACAAACTACTTTAATTACCACTATGCCAAGACCATAAAATATGACAGTACTACCAAACGATTAAACCTGAAAATTGTGACGACTCACATTTTGGCGCCTCTTAGCGTCGAAACAGCAAGAAATTTTTGTGCACAAGTTTGGTAAACACTTGTGTTACTTAACCAAATGAACGAAACGCCAATCACTATAGTCCAGAAGCTGTGTCTTTTGGTGGCATCGAACTCAAAGCTTGAAACAATAATAACTTTATCAATTACAATAGCATGCAGTAAATACATATGGAATAAGTCACAAAAATTAATATAAATAGTAGATACATACAGTAAAGGCTAAAGAGAACACATACCAACAAAAAACACTCACTTGAACAAGTCGAGTCGTTCACTGTCCATTGCTCGTCTCCAAATTTCCGAAATTCCACCAACTGATTTAATTCCTAGGATGAAAACAATAATGACAGAGGTTTGGGTGATGATACATAGGAAAGTGTCGCTCCAAATTACAGCTTTGAATCCTCCAATGCTTGTGTAAAAAATGCAAGTTCCGCAGACTAGAGGCACGATTGTGGTCATTTGAAGACCGGTGGCTGCAATTTTTTAGTTAGGGCAATGTTTTGGTTAATTACGAGAGACCGGATCTTTGGTAATTTTTCTAAAATTTGAAATGTGGTACTATTTTATTTATTTATTTTTTTGTATCCGAAATATGTTTTAAACATCCTAAAAGTGTTTGGAAAGTGTTCTATAATGTGTACACCCCTTTAAAATATTGCTACGTTTTTAGCTAGATAAGATAGATTAGGTTCATATTCAATCCGGTGGTACTAATTGCTTCTGCACAAAAAATAGATTAAATATCAATCCACTGTTTAAAGCAATGAGGGAATAAGTTAGTTGATGTTAAGCATCTACTCTTTTTTTTATACAAGATTTGGACAAAAATCGTCAAAAACTCATAAAAAAGTCGAAATCGGTCTTATTATTATTTTTGCATTTGGTTAGTAAGTAGATATGAATAATAGCTTTTGCTTCGAAACCTCTTAAACCTCTTAAACGAACTAAATATTGTAAGAACTTTTTAAAAAAAATTTATTAAAAAATTTAAAATAGGTACCTAATGTTTAACGAACCACAATTTCTATATCTAGTGTTCTACGACCTACTCGTATACTAAGAATTCCCAAGAAAAACGACATTACTACAAAATCTAGGCTATTTCCATTTAGTAGCAAAATTTTTATTTATTTTTTTGTAAGTATTAAATAAAGCACCTTTAAGAAATTGTCTATTACCTATTCTACAAATTCTTTCAAAAACTGCTTGACAATTTTGCGACTAAAATAAAAAATGTTGAGAGAAATACGTAAACAAAAGTATGAAATATAAAATTGCAACAAAAAAAAACACAAAATTATGTTATTGTTAAAGGTGGTCTTACGCTTATCCTTTTTAAAATTATTTATTTTGGTCAAAAGTATTGTTATTTCTGCCTTTCTTAATCATATGACCATGTTTCAGAGCTAAAATTTCAATTTTTTCCCCGAGATTTTTTTAGAAGAGACCGAAACATCACACTTTAAATTCAAAATTATCGACTTCTTGCCTTTTTTGAGCACGTTTTTCAGCCAGAAACGCAATTATTTTGCAAAATATCGTTAAATAAAGACAGAAATCACTCATTTATGCTAGAATGGGTGTTATTTTAGCTTTCTTTGGAACTTTTTGTTTGTGGTAGAAACTTTTTTTTCGAAAAATTTACCTAAAATTGGATAAAAATTTACCGAATTATTAATTTATTGAATCTCTTGATTCAGCTCGTTTTTAAGGAAAGTTTCGATAAAATAAGCCGAAAAACCACAAAATTTGGTCGAAAATTATGTTTTTTTTTAATTAAAACAATAAGTTTTGATATGTCGCCAAAACAAGCCGAAAAGTTACCAAATTAAATTAAAATTACATAATTTTTGCCTTTTTTTTGAGTGTTTGGCACGTTTTTCATCCAATTTTTTTTAAACGAAACCGAAAAATCGACAAAATTATTAGCTTTTTCGAGAGGTTAACACATCAAGTTTCTTCTCTCAAAAATTTCGCTAAAACTGTCAAATTGCGAAAATACTGAAAAAAGTCCTTATCAGTTTTATCTTATTTCAGTCAGTTTAGTTTGTTCTTGAACCTGAATATCAATATACTATAGGAATTAATAATAGATTAAAAAATTAACCCAATTGTGGTGTCACATAATAAACTTTTCTAAAGATCCGGTCTTTATTAATTAATAATTTAATTACCTACCGGTGGAAACGGCCAGAGATGCGGCATAGATGATCAAAGGTAGAATTAGAAATGAGTACATGATATAGAGAAACGAAACCAACTTTTTCGTCCTGTTATCAAACCGCATTTCGAGGTACTCATAAAGCGTGGTTATGTGCAAGTTGTAAAATACGGGTAAATAAATGTAAATTGTTGCAATAATGACAAAAAACATACTAATGCCACTTAGAAGGAACGTTCCGCCATATCGGTACGCATCAGCTGGAAGGCCCAGAAGAGTGGTTCCAGAAATGTGACTACAATTTTTTTATTCTTGTTTTTAATCAGAAATGAAGAGTATTTATTTTATTACCTGGCTATTAGCGAAATTGTGATAATGAAAGGTTTCATCGTTTTGTCACCCATCAGATATTCATTGGCTGTTGATTTTTTGGAGACAAAAAACCCAAAGTAAATTCCAACCAGAGTACTGATTGTGAGCATCATCCCGAAGAGGATATAGTCATACCAAGAGAAAAGCAATGAACGTGGTGTGTCCATTTCTGTTAATCAAAGAGCAAACACTTTGTCAACCTACCACGAGTGATAAATTTGAACAGACTAGTAAAAGTAACATTTTGACGCCAAGCTACATTTGCTGATAATTCAGTCGTATAATTTTGCCTTGAAAAAGCGACACTATTCGACAATACATCAATTAAATAATTTATTAGATAATTAGTAAAACATTGACATTATTTTAAAAAGTAAACAAGTCGAAATTGAGTCGCAATTTTGTAAAATCGACAATTGTTAATACCACCATTCAAAAACTATCGCAATGTTGGTCATTAAAGTTCCGCATCATTAGCTAAAGTGAATTTCAAACATGGTTTATCGCGTTAATACAGTTTGATATTTTTCTCTTTAAAATAAAGTAACAGCTTCTTATTGGACTGGATTAAGAATGGATGAAAAATTAATTTTTCAAATATAAACTTTTTTCTTAGCTTTTTAGCACGTTTTTGGATCAGAAAGGTAATTATTCTCAAAACGCATTGCTTATTTTTTTATTATTGATTACCTATCTACGCTTACGTTTTTGTTTTTGTTATATTTACTAATAAGACAATTTTCTACAAAAAAATTATATCCCCTTGACTTGCCCTCTTGTGCTGAGAACCTAAATACAGGGTGTCTCACCTAAGACTTTCGAGCCTGATATCTCAGTTATTAATCAACGGATTATGACTACATTGTTGTTTTAACATGTTTTTATTTTTGTTTTTTCTATAATTTATTTTATTTATAGAACAGCCATTCCAGCAAAAATGCAACCTAATCCCGAAATTTCAAAATGATTTTAGTAATGTTAAGTTTCTTTCAAAATAAACCATTCGATTTAAATTTAATGTATCTTGCGACAAAAGAGTTTTTGTGAAAGGATAATCATTTAATTTGAAGTAATTCATTGGATTCTAAAATTTACATACTTACATTGCCTTGTAGGCCATAACATAAAGTACAGACGTACTACAACTGTTAAATATTTTTTGATGAGTATTTTTCTAGTTTCTGGTAGTTTAGAAAATGGAAATCGGTAAGTAAATTGATTAGTAATATTACTTTTTTATCGTTATAACTTTTGTTGTCCCGTCCGTTATCACAAACATAAAATGTTGTTCTTATTTCTTATTCTTATTTCTTAATAAGAATAATAATAATAATAATAATAATAATAATAATAATAAGAATAATAATAATAAGAATAATAATAAGAATAATAATTTCTTAATTTCATAAAATGTTGTTCTTATTTCTTCTTATTAGTTTTAATAATTAAAAACTGTATGAATAAATTTTTAGAGCTATTTCATACACAACATTTTTTTGTCCCGTCCGTCATGTGTAAACAAAATAGTATTTTACGTACCAAGTCTGGAAAGTGAGGTTTTACTTGACGAGTAAGCAAATATCAGTATGAGTCGGAGAGGAGTCCTGGTAGCCTACGAGTAGCAGTAGAAGATCACTTTCCGGACGTGATGCGTACAACATTTTTTTTGCAACTGTGATGAGGATTTATTCCAACTTCATTGTCTCGTTTTTACCGGACTAGTCCGGGAAAGTTTTCCAGCGGACTAGTGCGGTAAAATGGTACTTCGTTGACTCGTTTTTACCGGACTAGTCCGGGAAGAATTATCCAGCTGAGTAGTCCGGTAAAATGGTACTTTCCGGCATGAATATTATGAAATGTTCATTACGGTACGGTTGAAAAAAAAGTGAATTAATAAGAAGTCGTTGCACATTGCTTTATTCTTCGGTTTTGTGGTTTCAAAAGTTTCAACAGGTTCCACCTTTTACTTCAAAAATAGTTGTTGGAATTAGTGCCTTTTATATTAACATAATTTTATAACGATTGTTCAACCATAAAAATGTGAGGTGTTTTTTATGTCCCGTCCGTCATCGATTTATATTTTTTTTTCCTGCTTCAAATTTCAAAATTCAAAACATTAAAGTAAAATTTTTAAAATGTGGCTTTAATTGCCCTATAAAGAAAAATTTACTTCTACTCAAACTGTTCATAAAAACTCAAAAAAATCTAAACATTTGTACAGTGTCCCATCCGTTAAAAAGGAATGGCTAACAGACAATTTTCTACAAAAAAGTTATATCCCCCTGACTTGTGCTGAGAACCTAAATATAAAGAATCTACTTCCAAAATTAAAAAAAGTCAATTTAATTACACTAGTTTACAAAAAAAATTTTTTTTTTGACTAAGAGATAATTTATACTGATTTTGTTTTTTTCTTACTCACTGATAATTAAAATGTATCACATTTGTCTATCACGTCTAATTTTTTTAATAATATTCACTAAACGTTTTGAAAATTTGTTTCTTGTGTCTAGTTTGGCATTCGTTTTTTCTGTGATAAATTAATTGTTAAACATTGTATTTGCTTTAAAATGTCGTCAAGTGAATGTAGATTAAGCCAAAACAACTTTTGTTTTGTTTGTGGTAGAATTATCTTTATAAATCTGGGAAACTTAGGCGATCAAAGGGTAAACGTTTTCATCAAGATTTAGTCTTATGAAAAGTGGTATATAAAGGTTTTTAGGACAAAAATATGTTAGTCAATTACTGCTGGTTACAATAAGAGAAACTGACACTAATCAGTGCAAAAAAAGAAACAATTTGTGTCATTTTTAATTTTTCAAATCTTTTTTTGTGTCTTTGGCATTCGTTATTGACGTGATTAACAAATTCTTAAATATTTTATTTACTTATTAAAATATCATCAGGTGAGTGTAAATTAAGCCCAACCAAGTTTTTCTATGTTTGTGTTTAAATTATCATAACAAAACCTGGGAAGCTTAAGGTTGATGGAAACATGGTGAATGTTTCCATCAAGATTTAAAGTCTTATGAAGAGAGTTATTAAGGTTTTTGGGATAAAAATATGTTATTCGTTTACTACTAGTCTACATTAAGATAAACTGACCCTGCGAGTACAAAAGAAGAAGCAATCTGTAACATTTTTGAAGTTGGAAAAATTGTCAAATACTGATACTTTATAATGAATATTTAAAAAACTTGACGTCCTAATTTTTTTTCGACTTCAGTCGGACTTAGGGTTAATTATTCTACCGATACACATTGATTTCATCTATTGGTAAAAAACGTTGTAAACTAGTGTTATGATGAAGCTAGCGATAAAATTTAAAACAAGCTTTTTCAGTTATTTCCAGCCATTAGTCTTAATTCTCTAAATGTAGGATTCACACAAGAAGACTTCTTCAGTCATTTTAATAAGGAGCTGCATTCTGAAAAAATTAAGCGCATGCTATTTTATTGGAACTTTAAGAGGTAATCGGTTTACGGTAGTCCTGCCTCTGAAACAACATCTCGATTAAGATCTCTGATGGGGATCAAGTCGTCGCCAAAACGGCTGTAAAGGCCCGATTTACGGCCGTTGTTGGCGTTAATTGTCCGATATTTCGGAACCGGTATGCGCTGATGACGCCTTTTCATCGGCTAATTGGCGCGCGCAAATTCGGCTTAGATCTCATCATAATAGAGGCCTGATTTTGCATAATAGCTACCATGAAATGGCCAAAGAGAGCGCCACAATAGCCGCAGATGCTCAAACGCCGCCGGAAAAAAGGGAATGTTAATTGTCGTGCCTTATCGAGACGGAATTTTCCGAAAAAAAACCAACGTGAATCAATGTAATTGCCTCTGTAATACGTAATTGTTTACGCGGTGGTAGAATACAAATCGCTTGGAATTCCTGAATTCGGACGGATGTTTGAGCTGGTAATGGAGTCGACGGCATTTTTCAGGAGACTGAAACGGCGCTAATTAAGCAAAGAGATTGAAGTGGGTTTGCACGTCATCGTCCACACTTGAAATAATCAATCGGCGGCGAGGAAAAGTGAATAATGGCTTGTCTTATTAGATGAACTGAAACTTCAACGCGCTTTGGTTTAGCCAATTTGCGCCACAATCATCTTTACTCTATACTTAGCTTCCTGCTAGAAGAAATAACAAAAAGCACACACGGCAATTTTCACGATACATTATTAATTAAGCGACCTATGAATATGCAATACGAGGGGTTAGGAATTGTGACACCTACGCTTTTTATTTACATTCATTTACATTATGAAAAAAATCAAATATTACTTGTGTATGCAAAATTACAGCTTGTTCCGATAACATATGAAACAGGCAGAAAGTTAAAAAAATGTACTAATCGAGAAAAATGCATAAATTAGGGCGGGATCAAATTTAAAACTCATTTTTTACGTATAATAAAGAGGGGAAAACGCAGCGGAAAATAAAAAACTAGGAATGGAGGAGAGTGCACCTGTCGAAAAAGGTCTAAAAAGTTTGATATTTCTTTGTGACAAGAATGGTAAACATTAAATACCCCTTGTTATTTGTTGGAAGCTTCAAAATTGAATTTAAATTGTACATGAAATTGAAACATTTGACCATTTTTACCAAAATTAAGAAATAATTTCTTATTTTTAAAATTTTATGAAGTAAAAAATTTTATATCAAGAAATGTGGATATAATAGTAATAACTTTATTAGGTATTTCTTAGTGGTTTGAAACTTTTATTTATTTTTAATTGATTCAAATTTCAAAAATTCAGGTGGTTAGTAAAATGTAAAATGTAAAATTTAAATAAAAATATATAAAAATTTTTTTTTAAAAAAAGCTTTTATTTAAAAGATGCACTAAAAAGTAAAAAATAATGTATTTCAATCATGGAAGAATATTTTTGCTTACAGGTTAAAATTCTAAAATTTATAAAAGCTTTGGGAGTTGTCAACTGCACAAAGTAATTCTGTAGTGCCGTAGTTTTATAACTCCCAAAGCTTCTATAAATTTTAGAATTTTAACCTGTAAGAAAAAATATTCTCCTGTGATTGAAATACATAATTTTTTACTTTTTAGTGCCTCTTAAATAAAAGCTTTTTTTTAAAAACATTTTTTTATATATTTTTATTTTTTGCTTTTTAGTCTTTATCTCGGTCTTTATTAATTGCATAGATTTATTGTTAGTACACTGTGCATCTGCCGTGACGTCCAAATGACCAACATACCGTCTATGTCGGTATAAGTTACGGTATGTACAAATCGAGAACCCCTTTGTGAACATAACCTAAAATTTTAAAACCCCATTTAACACCTTTAGGGGGTAATTAGCTGTATAGAATTGCACTGTCACGCAGATTACGTAAGCATGTTAAATTTTATTTCATTGCGACTACAGGAACCCTCTCAAATTTACAAATTGAGAACCCCTTTGTAAACATAACCTAAAACTTTTATTTAACTACTTACAGATTATGTAAGTATGCCAAATTTCACTTCAGTGGGACAACAGGAACCCTTTCAAATTTGGCTCCGAAAAAATAGCAGACAGAAAGATAACACTGTGAGCTAAATAAAAGCTTTTAAAAAACTACAATATCTACAGTTATTTTTAATATCTTCTCAGTTTTAAAGTACCTAAATACTGAGAATTACCTGAAAATACCAATTATGTATTAGTATCTATTTTTTTTATTTTTGTACACACTTTAAATTTGTTTAAATTTTTTTAGACATTTTTTTTATAATCAGTTATAATTAAAATTAATTAATTAGTTAATGTTAAGTTGCTGTACAAAACCACAGGCAAAAACGAGTAATGTCGCATTCTATTATTTCCAACATGCAGGAGATTTGAGGATTTTAAAATTTTGATTTTTCTCTTCTTCTTACTGTCTGAAAATTAAAGCGAGCTGTAAAAATACTAATTTTGTTGAATATTCAAAATTCAAAAATTTTGAAGATTCTGCAGATAAAAAATTTAGATTCTGAGTTACTAATAAAACCACAAGATTTCAAGATTTTATAACTGGGATAAGATTTTAAAGTGTCTGTTACCTAGTTACAAAAAAAAATTTGAAATATATTCATAAACAGTATACACTTGTGAAAATAATAATTAGATGAAATTCATTTCGAAAAAATCGCAAGATAAAAATTATGCTGATTTAAGCAAGTGACACACATCGAAATCAAAAACACTCAAATAAAACGAAATTTCTCCTTGACTATATTTTTTTACAAATGATAATAAGAAACATTTTTTCAAATGTCAACGATTTTTTTGGTAATTTTTGAAGTGTCTGACTGAAAAATGTGCTTGGTCAGGTCAGGTCAGGTCTAACAAAACGTCGAAATAATCTCATTTTCAATGCAGTTTTAACAAGGCACAGAGAACGTTATTATTATCTAATTTCGTGATTTTTATCGCGATTTAGTCGAAAGAGTGACAGAAAAACGTGTCTTGAAACTCTCAAAATTGGCAAAAGTAATATTAATTTTCGCTTATTTCGAGTGATTTTTGGTTCATTTTTAACGAGAAATGTTACGAAAAACTGAGTTCTTAGGCTCCAGTGAAAGGCAAAATATCATCATTTTTTACCCAATTCAGTGAGTTTTCAGATAACACTAGTTTACAACATTTTTTAAAAATAGATAAAACCAATGTGAATTGGTAGAATAATTAACCCTAAATCTGAGGCTGAAGTCAAAAAAAAATTAGGACGTCAATTTTTTTAGCATTATAAAGTATCAGTATTTGACAATTTTTGCAACATTAAAAATGTTACAGACTGCTTCTTCTTTTGTACTATTAGGGTCAGTTTATCTCAGTGTAGACTAGTAGTAAACGAATAACATATTTTTATCCCAAAAACCGTAATAACTATCTTCATAAGACTTTAAATCTTGATGGAATCATGTACCATGTTCATCGCTTAAACTTCCCAAGTTTTGTTAGAATAATTTAAACACAAACATAGAAAAAGTTGTTTGGGTTTCCACTTAAAACAATCATTGTAAAACAACGTTTAACAACTAGTTTATCACAGAAACAACGAATGCCAAACTACTAGACACCAGAATCAAATTTTCAAAACTTTTAGTGAATATATTAAAAAAACTAGACGTGATAGACAAATGTGACATATATTTTAGTTATCAGTGAGTAAGAAGAAAACCAAATCAGTATAAATTATCTCTAGGTGAAAGAAAAAAAATTTTTTTTTGTAAACTAGTGGATTTAAAAAAACCGTTAACGACATGCTGTTTTTTTGGTTTATAATTTAATTCATAATTCTGCGCTTTGAAAGTTTAGTCATTGATTGGCGCATTTCTCCGTTGATTTATTGCTATGTGGATTAATTAAGGCATTTTCCTGTTTTTTAATCTCCGCCAATAATTCGCCTAATTACCATCATTACATTGTTGTGATTTTTTCCTCATTTTTCCTGCACACAAATGGGGCGTAATGCTCCGGTTTCGGCTTGGTTCCGTGGCGCTTTGGAAAGTTTAATTCCCATTTGATTAGTCTCGTGAAAGTTGCTTTTTAATCGGAAATAAGGACAACAGCTATGATATAAACCGTAATTAAGTCTAATCTTCACCGATCTGTTGTTATTACAGATCAAGTGTGTTTGTGTGAGGAAGCGCAATAACAGGAAGGCCATCTGCATTGCGTTGACAATAATAATTCGGTAGTTTCCTCACAAAAATCGCTTTAATGCCGCGAAAGCGTTGAGCAAACGATTTTCTTTTGAAGTTGTCGACCGTTTAGACACTAACTGGAACTAATTAATACGTCAAAGAAAAGATAATATCGCTGCGATAATTGTTAAAATCAACGAAACATTACGAGCTGACAATCCCAAATGAAAAATACAAACAATCGATTCCTTGTGAGGGACCGCGCGAACGCAAATAAACCTACGAGAAGAATTCTTTCTTCACTGGCAATTTCGCATAGAAAAGACGGCCCGTTATTGCGCCTAATAGGGCCTTAATGAGTTATGCATCAATGGATACAAATGCTCAATTGCGTCAGCTGACGAAGCCTCAAAGTGACCTGGACGGGCCACTGCTTCACTTTGAAATTAATTAATTATTAATTGATCTACCAATTTTTTTTAATTTTTTTTTCATCGCTCCACAATCAATATTTGTTTTATTGCTGTCGTTTGAAAATGAATTTCCATAAATTAGACACGCATAATTTATTATGTTTAAACTTGTACAAATAGAGAATTTATATCGCTTACAACTTTTTCTATTTGATTATCTATCAACTAATCCCTTTTTCCATTATTTACAATTTTGACCATTAATTTAAATTGTCTTCTTGAGTGAAGTGATGCATCTCGTAATTCTGGTCTAGAGATGCTTGTCGATTCTTAATGTTTCCGGTTTTTACAATTATACATGCATTAATCGTTGTTATTGGAGAGCAAGTAACTAGGCATGTGCTCTCTAATTAGATTATACAACCAGATGCTATAAAAATGTCGGCACAACTTGTAAAATTAATTATGAAATTGGACGATTTGTCAGGAAGAGGGACTATTTATTGCAACGAAACAAACTGTTAAGCACAAAATTAACATAATGGAACAACAAAGCACAAACTCAAATGTAACAGTAATTCGTTTCTGTTTTTAATTATTAAACAATTTTTATCAATTTATTTGACGAAAACATCTTTTTTAAAATGTATTACACAAAAACTAAGAATAATACTAAAGAAATAACGCTTTCACTACTTTTAAGTCAAAAGTTCAGACTTAAAGCTGTACTTGTTGTTTAGCACTAAAAAATGGAGAGTGTTAAGAGTTAAATAACTTACAAAATTAGATGGAACACTATTTTTTGGTTTGCTTCTCAGATTATCATCTAAAAAAGTCCCAAATAACTAAAGTTAGTAAATAAAAAGATATTTGATTTTAATGTTCATTTTAGCAATTAACAGCAATATATTTTAATCAGTGAGCATTGTTCTTGCCATAGTAAACCATAGTAACTCCACCAAGGATTGATTTGAGTTATTTTACTGTAACAAAAGGCCACTAATTAGTTTAATTTTTAATTTTAATATTTTAATTTTTAATTTTTTTTTTAAGTTTCCAGTTAAATATCTTTGAAGTAATAACTATTATTGTTTTTAGAACGATAATTTGAAAATGTTTAGATGGTAAAATTAAAAATAGGGTGTTTAATTTAAAAAAAACTTAATTCAACTTTTAGGAGACCTCTTCATTTTCTTCGAACTTCTATGTGCAACTTCCCAAAAAATATTAAAAGCACTAGGGGCTAATGTTAAAAAAGTTAATTTCGTAAATAAAGCATCTGATTGGTTCAATTTGGTCACGTTAATTAGGCATTTAATTGCGAATTAAATTAATAATGCTTATGTAAACCGACCATAAAGCTCATACATTCTTCTTTTAAGCTGACGCAATATTTTTTTTACTATTCTAAGTATTGACGAAGTGATTTTTTAAAAGGAGTAAATTTTCGTTAATAGAGTCAAATTATTTTAAAAACTAAGCAAACTCCACTAATAAAAGTTTAACTTAGAAACATTAGTATTAAAAGCTACATCGAAAAAATGCAAAAAATAAAATATTTTATTAAAAAATCATAAATTAATTTTTTTTCGAATTTACCAATTTGCTAAGACATTTGTATGATGATCTTTTAGTGTAATTCTTACCTAATTAGAATAGAAAGAAATAAAACCAGGTTTTTTTAATCAAAAATGTATGAATTTGAAATTTATAAAAACTTTTCTTTAATTCAAACATGTCACAATTTAATTATGTGTCTACACTGACAAGATATGAGTATCACTTTATTGAATTAAGCGCATATAATAGCAACTTTTCCTACTTTACGTGTCAAATGTTTATTGTAAAGGTACATTTATTTATCTAGCTGAAGATTTTTACTATTAATATCATTAATTCATTAAAGGACAAATAAAACAAAATGGAGAATTCTTTTAATTGTTTACGGATACTTTTTCTTCGCCATTTTCTATGGTCTCTTAAAATGGTAATTGCAACTAAACTATTGTTTTCTAATTTCAAATTTTGTTACAATTTTAAAACTACATACATAGTTTGAAAAAATTATATGTGTTTATTATTTAAGCAAAAATAATAATAATAAGCAAATTAGCACATAAAGCCTAATTTTTTCTCCTAATAATATAATCTACTATTTTATATCGGTAAAAGTTAAAAATATTTTGACAATTGTATATATTGTTAGCTCATTTGTGAAACACTCTGTAATTAGTCTGTATGCCAACTTGAAAATAATTTTAGGTGATTCATTGATTGTATCTTATAAATTTTGTATAAATTTATTTAAAGATTTTAACATTACACTAGTTTACAACGTTTTTTATCAATAGATGAAACCAATGTGTATCGGTAGAATAATTAATCCTAAGTCTGATACTGAAGTCGAAAAAAAAATTAGGACGTCAAGTTTTTTAAAAAATATTCATTATAAAATAACAGTATTTGGCAATTTTTGCCACATCAAAAATGATACAGACTGCTTTTTCTTTTGTACTACCAGGGTCAGTTTGTCTTAATGTAGACTATAGTAGTAAACGAATAACACATTTTTATCCCAAAACCTTAATAACTCCCTTCATAAGACTTTAAATATTGATGGAAACATTCACCATGTTCATCGCTTAAGCTTCCCAGGTTTTGTTAGGATAATTTAAACACAAACATAGAAAAAGTTGTTTGGGCATAATTTACATAAACCTGATGATATTTTAAAGCAAATAAAATATTTTACAATTTGTTAATCACGTCAGTAACGAATGCCAAAAACACCTCAAAAAAGACTGCTTCAAAACTTTTAAAAAATAAAAAAAATGACAAAGATTGTTTATTTTTTGCACTAATTAGTGTCAGTTTCGATTATTGTAACCAGCAGTAATCGGCTAACATATTTTTATCCCAAAAACCTTTTTAACCATTTTTCATAAGACTAAATCTTGATGAAAACGTTTACCATTTGATCGCCTAAGTTTTTCAGGTTTTATAAGGATAATTTTACCACAAACAAAACAAAAGTTGTTTGGGGTTAATCTACATTCACTTGACGATATTTTAAAGTAAATACAATGTTTAACAATTAGTTTATCACAGAAAAAACGACTGCCAATCTGGACATCAAAAACAAATTTTCAAAACTATTAGTGAATATATTTAAAAAACTAGACGTGATAGACAAATGTGGCATATATTTTAGTTATCAGTGAGTAAGAAGAAAACAAAATCAGTATAAATTATCTCTTGGTAAAAGAAAAAAGTTTTTTTTTGTAAACTAGTGTTATTATTTAATGGTCAGTAATGACTTTACAGAGTATTTATGGCAATGAAACGACTGTTCGCTTGTTTATAAACAGACAGTTTAATTTTTCCTTATAAATCTACACCAATTCACATAGAATTCCGTAAAAAAAGGTGCGATTCCTTGACGAGTGTTTGTTCTTTTTCTTCGTGTTGAAGCCTTGTCGCAGCGACGTTATCTGAAATCAGTGCCACTGAAAAAGGAAAAATCAGCTTCACTCAGCTGTCAAATAGCCAATTAACGATTGGGAAATGGTTCGCAACAACTTGTGCGAAAAAAGCCATAAAAGGCAACGAATTTTTCTTTTTTGACTTTGGCAGCAAGCGGAAGCTTGTATTGTCACCCTCTGGACAATGAAACAAAGGGTTCTTTGACCCGCTCTCTGCGAAATTCACCATCATATTATTAAAGCCTCGTGTGTGTTATTCAAATGATGTCCTTAACCTTGGCTGAACGCAGGCAGCATTATTTTCAGTAATAGCCGTTTATTAATTGCTGCACTGCTACAAGTCGCACACTATGCGCTTGGCTTTTCCTTTTAGTTTGGTATAATAGGCATAGCATCCACCATTAATAGTTTATAGCTCATAAATAAGAAAATGGCAGTGTGCACTTTTCACTATTCTATTATTTCGAGTTGTCATTGCGTTTCCGCATTATCTGGACCTATTGACAATGTTGGGCTCTTTTATCGAATTTTGCACACAAATCATAATCGTTTAATTAAAAGACACCGTATATAAATAACGAGCCATATGACGCGCAACACTAACTGTACAACTATTCACTGCTTGAGTAAATAAACGGCCAACATGGAACTGTTTAAGTGGGATACCGAACTATTTAACGATTAACTCCTCGCATTTACGATTATTTGACGCTGCAATTAGACGAGATCGCTGCTTTTACTTAAATTCATATAAAACAGCAACGAGCGAATTAATTCGAGACATGCATGCTGAGAGCGAAGCTGTTTGCCACCGGTGGATGCGACATGAGAAGCCACTAAAATATTTCTATATCGCTTCACATGCTAACGACACGAAAACAAACCAAAAATAGAAATCTAATGCAATCCATTCCTTTTAATAACTGAGTTTTTATCCGAAAAAGGCACAGGTTGTACCATTTTCAATCCAATTCAGGGATTTTTCGGTAGGTGCTTTCTAAAATAATAACCTTTTTCAACTTATTTCAGATAACGTCAATTAAATTCAGATTAGTAACATGTATTTGAGAAAAGGTCAAGTGTAGTAAATTTGATTTAAGAAAACATTACTTGTAATTCAGATTAGTTATGAGTTTTTCAGAAACTGTTAATAGAATTTCAAATTAGTAACTTAGATTTGAGAAAACGAATACAGTAATCTGTATTTCAGAAAGAGTAAGTTGTGATTCACATTTGACTTTTCAGCTGTATTTAAGAAAAGATCAGATGTAATTTATTCTACCAATATTTAAGAAATAAAAATTTATAAAAGCTTTGGGAACGATCATAGGTAAGTCATAACAATACGGCATTACAGAATTACTTTCTTAAATTAAGCACTGTTCCCAAAGCTTTTATAAATTTTAAAATCCCAATTTGTAAGCAAAAATATTCTCTGATAGAAAAACATTATTTTTTACTTTTAAATAAAAGCTTTTTTGTAAAAACCTTTTTTTGAATTTTTTTTATTGTTAACTATTCTTTATTATTATTATTATTATTATTATTATGTTTTTAAAAGCATATTTAATTGGAAAAAGGTTTCTTTTTTTCAACTGGTGCTAAACTATTAGTTTACTAGGCTTAACAGTTGAAAAGGTTTCACTTTAGATCTCAATTTATTTAATATTTAAAACATTCTATGTTTTATAAATTAGTTTGAAGTTTTGTATTACTCTTTTGTTCATCCTAATTTTAGGCAAAAAAATTGTTATGATTTAGGTGTTATTATTCCGCATTAATAAATGAAACAAAAATAAACAAAGGTTCTGATTTAAAATAAAAAGCTCTATAAAGCTTTTAACAAGTTTGGGAGTATCAATCAAACTTAATTAATTAGTCTGTTTGACGTAATAGTATGTAATAGTAATATTAGCAAAAGGACACTGTTTGTATTTTTTAATAATTTAAAAAAAACTAAAGTGCAAAACCGATTTTTTCGGTTTTTCTTATTTTTAACAGTAACCCTGAACTGATTTGAATTTTTTTAGGGATATGTAAATAACTAAAAGGGTATCCTAGTGGGCACAAAAAATAATATTATACCATTAAAAAAATACAGAGTGTATCAGAAATACGTGTGTTAATTTTAACGTGTAACATATAACATATAAAAGTTTCGCAAATTTAGTTAAAATTTGTAAAAGAAAACATACTGAAACCGGAAATGTGTACCCGCCTAGGGTACAAAAATAAGAGTGCCTAACTATTTTCGTTGTGATAGAAACGGACAATTTAAACAATTTAAAACAGCAATAAAAATTGTTGCCATGTATACAAACTAATTATTAAACACTGACCGGTTGGTTTGCACAAAAAAAAGGAGGAAAACAGTAAAAATGATAAATAATAATTTTGCAAAATGTTATATAGAAAAGTTGTTGCGTTTGATGAGCTTTATTACGTGGTAAAATTAACACACGTATTTCTGATACACTCTGTATATGACAAAATGTAGCATTTGCAAAATAAAATGTAACATGTTCGGGGATTTTTTAATGATGATTTTGATGTTGTGCGATGTAATTAGACCAAGCGCAAATCTGGCATAAGTTTCACTTTTTTATCACCTCCGGTTTTAAAGAAATTGACCTCGATTTTCACATAAATATTTTATTCCTCGTTAGATGGTTATCAGTTGCTGGAACCAAAAATGGTAAAACATCCAAGCTGCAAACAGTTTTGTTTTCCCTAAATTCCGATAACGTAACAGGTGTTGTAACCATATCGGTCCACCCATCTAATAGGGCACCCACGCGTCCATTGGGTCATTTGTCAACCCATCAATGCATAAAATACGTGAAACGTGCCTCTCATTAGAATAATATAATAAGACGGTTCATCCAAAACACCCCATTTGTAATTCAGGAGGTTAATTATGTAGGTACTACAAGTTGGCGTGTGGCTGGGTCGTTAGATTACAAAAACGGCATATGGTCAGACCAGTAACGTAATAACAACCCTCGATGCCTTAAAAAGGTAAAAAGACTCGGCAGCTAAAAGAAATGAACCGGATGTGTTACAGGATCGGTGTAATATCGATGAGGTTTGATCCGAAAATTGATATATAATGACTTTTATGGGCTGAGGGGGACACGCTTTAATGGGCTTGAAAGGTTTATTCAATTTGTGAGGGAGCATTTCGCTGAAATAATAAATAAAATATGAAAAAAAAAAAAGATTTATCTTTATTGTTGTTGTTCCGCTAATCTGTGCTTATTAAAAATTTAAATAAGAGAAATAAAGCGCATTATTATTTCCCTGATGCTTGATAATAAATTGTTCCAGTTTCGTCTTCAATCGACGGTAACAAAATACGCCAATCCATCAGTTTTTTTCTTATTAGTTCCGTCATGTTGCGTCCATCCACCTTTCGCTTCACTCAGCACAATGAAAAATGAACAAAAGACAAATTTGTAATTACCAGATCCGTCCATAATTAAATTTGGGGTCCGACGTTTCAGTTTAAAAGAGATGTTAAGTTTAATAATTACTGGCTTGGCAAAAGAGAAGCAATTTGCCGCAGAGTTGAAGAAATAATACTTGTGATTAATTGGTTAATAACGGTACCAAACATCAGTTTGGAGTAATTGTCGACGAAAAAATTTGTTATTCAAATAATTAATTATTCAAATATTAAAATTACAAGATTATGTGCGTGAGTACCTAATTATTGATATTTTATTTTAAAGAAATTTACTCCTAAAGCTATTGATTGATTATGTCAAAAAAAAGTAAAAAGTTACACACAGCTAACGTACTAATTTAAAGTAACTGTACTGGGGTTTTTAGTCCAAAAATGGTCTAATTGAGTCGACAATGGTGTTATTTTTGCCATTTTCGAGCGTTTAAAAAATTAGTTTTTTTTTTTCAAATGTTTTATGTCCAACTAGAAATTAGAAACGCAATTATTTCGCCAAATTTATTTAAAAATATGCCGAAAAATGCTAAAATAGTGTTATTTTTGCGTTTCTTGGGCGCTTATGCGAGATTTTTTTTTACTATGTTTAATAGTCATTAACTCATTAATTAAAAATAAAATAATATTTTCTTTTTTTCAGGATCTTGCTTCGCTTCTTTGATCCGAAGGAATAACAATATGCAAGATAGGAATTTTTTATCCATAGTTAGTAAGTTTTAAAGGTTTTTTTAAATGTGATGTCACTTATTCTCCAGAATAATTTTCGATCACTTTTATTATTTATTCAACTTCATACGAATAAAAATATATAAAAAAATGTTTTTAAAAAAAAGCTTTTATTTAAAAGATGCACTAAAAAGTAAAAAATAATGTATTTCAATCACAGGAGAATATTTTTTCTTACAGGTTAAAATTCTAAAATTTATAAAAGCTTTGGGAGTTGTCAACTGTACAAAGTAATTCTGTAATGCCGTAGTTTTATAACTCCCAAAGCTTTTATAAATTTTCGAATTTTAACCTGTAAGAAAAAATATTCTCCTGTGATTGAAATACATTATTTTTTACTTTTTAGTGCATCTTTTAAATAAAAGCTTTTTTTAAAAAACTTTTTTTTATATACACTGGCCGGCAAAAAAAACCGGCCACCCTAAAATATTTTATAAAGTTTAATCTTGGCCATATATTTCCCGTTTATAATATAAAACTAAATGGGTTTAATTTCGTTGACCATATTTTAAGAGGTTTGCTTCTTTTCCATTTTTATTTAACATTACAAAATTTTTGCCATTTACGATTCAGCAGATAAGTTTTTGTATTTAATAATTTATTTATTGTAAAATCAAGTAGCCTCTCATAAGTTATTTTAAAATGGAGTTTGACAGCTATATAAACCACGAAATCATTAAATACAAAAAATTATCTGCTGAATCGCAAATGGCAAAAATTTTGTAATGGCGGTAAAAACGGATTTTACCATTTAAATAAAAGTGGAAAAGAAGCAAACCTCTTAAAATAT
Source organism: Tribolium freemani (assembly GCA_939628115.1). Taxonomy (NCBI): domain Eukaryota; kingdom Metazoa; phylum Arthropoda; class Insecta; order Coleoptera; family Tenebrionidae; genus Tribolium; species Tribolium freemani. The sequence goes on along the minus strand of OW626785.1, from coordinate 6,061,328 downwards.
GGTCAACGAAATTAAACCCATTTAGTTTTCCATATTATAAACGTGAAGTATATGCCTAAGATTAAACTTTATAAAATATTTTAGGGTGGCCGGTTTTATTTGCCGGTCAGTGTATTTTTATTTTTTACTTTTTAGTCTTTATTTATTGCATAGATTTATTGTTATTACACTGTGCATCTACCGTGACGTCCAAATGACCAACATACCATCTCTGTCGGTATAAGTTACGGTATGTACAAATCAAGAACCCCTTTGTAAACATAACCTAAAATTTTAAAACCCCATTTAACACCTTTGAGGGGTAATTAACTATATAGAATTGCATTGTCACGCAGATTACCTAAGCATATTAAATTTTATTTCATTGTGACTACAGGAACCTTCTCAAATTTACAAATCGAGAACTCCTTTGTAAACATAACCTAAAACTTCAAAACCCCATTTAACCCCTTTAGGGGGTATTTAACTACATGGAATTGCATTGACACGTAGATTAAGTAAGTATGCAAAATTTCAATTCAGTGGGACAACAGGAACTCTTTCAAATTTGGCTCCGAAAAAATAACCGACAGACAGATAACATTGTGAGTTAAATAAAAGCTTTTAAAAATTTATAAGAACAAAGTAGGTAGACACCCTTGAAGAAGTTTTAATATTAATTCGGAACCTGAAACCTGAAAAATTTCAACTTTAAGTTGAAGTAGTAATGAACGCTAAGAAAAAAACGAATCTTGATCTCAGTGCGGCTATTAGTTGGACAAGTACCAACAAATACCCTAATTATTTAAAATTACTAATAAGTGACTTTCGGTTACAATTTTTTGACTTGTTTGTGGATTTGTTTAATGGAATAATTCGACCACACGTGCGTTTTACGATTGCGGGGGTTTGGAACGCTCCACTCGTTTAAATCTGCAAAACAAATAACGTTGGCGAGTTCTCGGAGTCACTTTGGCATTCTTGAAGTAATCTGCCTGTGCTGAATGTAAATATACGCACTCGCAATCGGCAATAAGTTAGTATAAGTATGTACAAAACATGATGTTCTATCCTTGGACGGACACTAAGTAAAGTCAATTTCCTTGCTGTTCTCTGCCACAAGTGATATGCAAGGAATTACACGCACGTCGACGTTTAATAGTGCATGTAATTTTCAGTATTAACATTTCAGTTTCAGTTGAAGACTTCCTATTCTGGCTGGCCGTGGCGGTGTTTGTTCTTGAGAAAAAAACCTAATTGGATGATGATTTTAGCGGTCATTGCGGGAATCTTTTCCCAGTAGTGAAAACGCGCGATTTGTTAAGTGTTGGCTTTGAGGAATGCGCCCAAGGGGCCGTTGCTTGTTTAAGGAGCACAATGAGATTGTTGGGTTAATACTGTCCGAGATGTGGTGCATTCGACAAAATAGCAATTAGGAAGATGTTGAGCAGTGATCAATTGGTTAGGTGGCAAAAAAATAAAAAAACAGAAATTAGGTAATTAAGATACATTTTCTATTAATTCCTACAACAGAAAACGTACAAACATAATTTTTATTGCAGTAAATTCCATTGCAAAAACAAATAAAACCAAACACGTTTTGTTAAAAACTTAAAATTTTCTATGCACAAAAAAGCTGTAAAAGTTAATTAATCGTCATTGTTCTAAATTTTGCTGTTGTAAAATTACTTTATTTTTATAACAATTTATCTCAATTTAGAAAATGAACTCACTGTGTGGAAATACTACATGGTACATACTAAAATCAGGCTCCTCTGCGTTACCGATATTTTTTCATTCAGTTAACAATTTTATTTTCAGTAGATTTGTATATCTGTTGCAGCCTTTTGGCGAAATCAGACATTTCATGAAATGTCTGGTCAGGTCATGAAACGCTGACAGATTGTGTAAATCAAAAATTTTTCGTTATAAGACTAACAATTATAGACTTCTCATATTTTTTTGTACATTTGTTTTAGTTTGTTTCTAACTCCACAACTCCGAGAGTACTTTTTACAAAGATTTACACTTTATTCACAAGTTCATTTGCTACAACAAGTGACAGGACTATTCTTTCTAATTTTGTTATGCTATTTAGTAAAATTTCAAAGTATGTTATTTTTTAAAGTGGCTAGACTAAAATAATGCTGTGCTTTTGCAAGGGCTCGTAAATCTTCAGAATCAAAAAAACAGTGTAATCTTAAAAAAAATAATTTAATATGCAACTAGTGTTTCCAACTGAAAAGAAGAAAAATTAAAAATTAAACAACTGACATTCTAAATAAGTAACTTTAACTCTGGGAAACTAAAAAGTTGAATTATAAAAAAAATACTGAGATTAAAATTCTGAAGAACTAAGTGACTGAAAAACTGAGAAACTGAAAATATCATGGAACTGGAAAAGAGAAACACTAATAAATTAAAACACTTACATTCTAAATAAAAACCAACACACTAAAGTTACAATAACAAAAAATAGTAGGTGAGATTGAAATTCTGTAAAATTAAGTGACTGAAAGAAATTGAAAAAATGAAATTATAAGATAATGGATGAAAAATTGAAAAATTTGGGACATAATTAAATATATAAAATATGAGGAACTACGAAACTGAAAAGCTGAAATAGCGAGAAACTTAAAAACTATGATTGAAACATTAAGAAACCATCTGATGTATTGTTTTTTTTTAATAAATACTAATAAAAAATAGCATGTCTAAGACATATTTAGGATACAACATTTAGAATTTTACAAAAAATATGTACTTTCGGTTCACTTTCATAAAAACCATTGTGGTGGAATTGACTAACCTGTTACCATGACAACTTATATAAAAGTTAATGCCAGGAGTACCCAATTTACACCACAATGGTTTTTATGAAAGTGAACCGAATGAATAATAAAAATTGTGTCAAATATTTACATTTATAATAAATCAATTTATTTCGAGTTTCAAGAAAAGCCCTTAAAAATGGCGGGTTAGGGAAGTTATACATATGCAAAGCTTTGCTTAATTGAATTGTGAAGAAACGATTTAAGCTCTAATATACAGATATCCGCGACTTTATATTCCTATTTTACGACGCACAAAAACTGGTAAAATCGTCTCGTACTCGAGGCAACTAACTATTTTTTCTCTCAATTATACGACAAACAGATAAAATCGCTAAATATACAGCTAATCAGTAGCAATCAACACTCTTTCTCAACTTTATAGGCAAATCAGTTCCAAGTTGTAAAATTTCAACTATTCAAAAACGACGCAAAACCAACTGAAAAAGGGCCCAAAATTCAAGGGGTGTAGTAATAAAGCAATCAGTAATCAGTTAGATCTGTATTTAATATGAGGTATGAAATTTCAAAAATAAATCACCCCTAACTCAAAAACAAATAGACACATTTTTTCTTGAGTTAGATAAAGGGTTTCAACATCATTTCAAAAAGTAGATGGCTTTGAAAAATTTAAAGTAAGGGTAGCTAGCGGCAAAATGTAACTAATATTGTTTTGAACTTCTCCTTACGATTTTAATTATACATTTATTATTTCTGCTGAACAAAAATACTTGAATTTTAAATAAGATAATGTGGAAAGACAGAAAACTGAATAAAAGTCATATTAATTGGAAAATTCATATTCATATAATCTTTTGTGAATAGTGATTTATGTTAAACTATTATTTTCAAACCAATTTTCCCATTTTTGTTGCGTGGCCTGCAGGGTGCCCCAACGTGGGGTGAGTCCTGCCCTGGCCGGCATCTGGCATCTCTTTCGGCATTCTTTAACACAAACACCTTATGTCGCGCACGTGGCCGAAGTGGTGGGGTCGTGATCATCCCCAAGGCCTTAAAGACAAAGACATAAAGGTCTTTTTGGGGCACTACACCGGACACAATGATAGATGGGGTAATTAAGGCGAGATGCTCAGCTGATTAGATGGGCGCGTGATACCATGAATATGTATGTTTAATTCTTATTAGCTCTTATCTCTAGCATCGGAATATATTCCGGGGACGGACGGTTGCGACCGGATTCCGGGCAATTCCCAAACAACACAGGAAAAATTGTAATTCGAAGATATGTTGGTTATTGGCCTATTTAAATATTACTACTATTGCAACTTCTAATTATTTAATTATGTATAAATGTGTCGAACTATAAAATTAATGAATTAATGAATAACAGAGAATAGAAACTGAAGAAAAGTGTTGCCAATATTGCTATATTCTAAAAGAAAATAACCTACACATAACCCGCTATTTTTAATGGCTTTTCTTGAAACTCGAAACAAATTGATTTGTTACACATGTTTGACACAATTTTTATTATATTTTTTGTAAAATCCTAAATGGACTTGTATCCTAAATATGTCTTACCCCCGGTTTCTTGAACGATTTATATTTACATAAATTTTATCGTTTGGATAGTTGCTAAGGTACAAAGTAAAAAAAATTCTAGTGTTATTCACACTAAAATAACACTAAGAGTGGTTCCCAGAGGACCACACTCTAGCGTGTAATATTTTCTAGTGAAAATTGACTTCTTTCTATATGTACTTTTAACACCTAAACTAGTGTAATAATTATATTTTATAAATGTTTTACACACTTAACTAAATATTTTAATGTACTTCCTGAGTGTACAAAGCATTCTAGTGTGGTTACAGTGTGAAAATGATTTAAGATAAAAGCATGTATACAGGGTGAATCAGAAATACGTGTGTTAATTTTATCACGTACTAGTACTCACTAAATCAACAACTTTTCTATATAACATTTTGCAAAATTCTTATTTATTATTTTCACTGTTTTCCTCCTTTCTTTTGTGCAAACGAGCCGGTCAGTGTTTAATAATTACTTTGTATTCATAGCAACAATTTTCATTGTTGTTTTAAATTGTTTAAATTGTCCGTTTCTATCACAACGAAAATAGTTCGGCACTTATATTTTTGTACCCATAGGCGGGTACACGTTTCCGTATGTTTTCCTCTTTAAATTTTAAGTAAATTTGCGAAACTTTTAATGAAAAATTACAAATAGAAAAGTTGTTTTATTTGTTGAGCTCTGTTACCTGTTAAAATTAACACACGTATTTCTGATTCACCCTGTATATTCAAATGTTTATAAAAAAATACAAATGCACAAAAAAAATAAAATAAAAAATAAATACAAACTACGAGTAGATACCTATTTTACAAAAATATGTTTTTAAACAATACATAAATCAGTAGAATCGTAAGGTTGTTTTCACTTATATTATTAGTTCTTCATACTTAAGCAACATTAAATTAACACAATATTATTGCTGTCTTGTTGTAAAAGATCTGAACTCATGAACTGCCTCATTTAAAACCACTAATACTATGGTAGAAGATTTTTCGGTTTTCAAGTATCTAACATCAGTATAGTAGTAAACAGTCTTCTTCTAATTCGGCCCCTTCCAAATTCGAGAAAGTTATGTTTTCTTATTTCTTCAATTGTGAATTCAATTGTGAACTTGAATTGTCAAGTTATCAAATTTTGTTTTTGCTGTAAAATATAATAACATTTTTAACTAAGTAGCTACTTATATTTAATAGTTCTACTCTAATACATTAAAACAAGAATAAAGTTCTTATAATTGAATCAGTAACTTATCTAATTCTGAGATATTTTCGAAAGTACAGTTTTTCTTTACTTTACAAAATTTTATGGACTTTTATAAGATAATTTGAAAATTACATCAGACATTTTTACTGTCCCAGCATCCATAAAAAATAAATTGTATGTTGCCCAAAAACGTGTGCTTGTGCAGTCTGTACGTACTGTGTCTCTTGTTTAAATTAAGATAAGATTATTGAACACTGTGCAGTTATATATTACACTATAACCTAGAGCTGGGTGGTACCTCCATTTAGGTATCGGGTATCGATACCTTGGAGGTATCGATACTAACCAAAGTATCGTTGGTATCGAGGTATCGAAGGTATCGTGGTATCGAAAGTATCGTGGTATCGAGGTATCGCAGTATCGAGGTATCAACAGCGTTATGGTATCAGCACTAGAGATGTGGTATCAGTGAAGCGAAAAACTGTGTTACGGAATTAAGTGTCGGCCTTTGTTTTAAGTAATACTATGATATAAGTAATTAATGAAGAAATAACAATTAATAATTTCGGAAAATAGTGTCTAAACTGATAGTAATAAGTCTCTCTTTCATTTATGGCAACCATAAAATCGACTTTTAAATTAATCAATAAATATAAAACATATATATATAACAAAATATAAAACAAATATATAACATAACCAGAGTGTCGATGGATCGTAATTAATTAATTATTGTCGTGGCAGTGAAGTATTAACAGTTTTGCAAGAATCGTAGTATCGAAGGTATTTTGGTATCGAGGTATCGCAAGTATCGAGGTATCGAGTATCGCTACCGCCAATATCTCAACAGGTATCGGAGGTATCGAGGTATCGATACTCTATAGAAGTATCGATACTTTTCCTAGCCCTACTATAAATGGCAAACATCATTTGAGAGTGTAAAAAATGCACTCTAAAAGGTAAAATTCATGTTTTCATGTAACTGCGACACTGATAGAAAATGTTTTTAAATTATAAGTTATTTTGTAAATGGTGTACTATGTTAACAGTCATTTTAAACATAATCTAGTGTCAAAATTAACACTAGAAAAATTAACCACATGCCAAAATGTTTTTTACCTTTAAATTTTGTTAATTGTGTAGATCCGTGCTGAAAAAGTTACCAGATTTTAACCAATTTTTATTAGATTGTCCAGTTGGATCTAATTTATTCAAAAAAATGGGGAAAACTGATTTCGAAAAAAAAAACAGAATTGTCGGCTTAATTTGATGATTTTTCGGCTTATTTTTAATGAGTGCAAAGTGACTGAAGAAACGAGGCCAAAGGCTTGAAAGAGGCCAAATATATCATTATAGGTAGTTGATTATGACTTATTCACTTGATTAGTTTTTGAAGAAATTTTGCCTAAAATGAGCTAAATGTGGAGTAAAAAAAATAACGACTTTTGTGAGAATTTTGTGATCTTTCTGTTCTATAAAATAAATAAATCTCCAGTTCTAAGACAAAGTAATCAAGTCAAACTAGCTAAAATAATATAATAAAATTAGTTTTTTAACCTTTGGAAACAATAAGATGGCCCCTTCTGCCGTTTGAACTTCTCTTTCGGGTTAATTAATCGCGTCGTAAAAGCCAACGGATCGGACCGTAAAGCGGATATTAAATGGAATGAGCGTGCAACTGGATGCCGAAATAATTATATGTGTAAATCGGGTGTCAATACAGTTTTTGATTGAGAGTGAGGTCATGGTGCGTTGTCAGCAGAGGCTTTCATCCGTGCACTTCGGAGAAAAGAATCTTCAATTAAGTCCTTACGACACGGATTTAAAAAGGATCGTTTTAATAATATTTCTCTCGCATTGTTGAGTCGAGTGTCTACGAGAGGACTTTAACGAGGTAATTGTTGGTAATCTGTCGACTTTAATGAAGTGAAAATAATAAGCGCGAAAGAGGTTGAACGCTGGGTCAAATGTTTGCAGTGTCTTCGATCTTGATCTAATAAGAGAAGAAATGTCGATTAAAACATGCGTAAAGCCATTCCAAGCCGTTCTTTACGTCAAAATAATGTCCAACACAAAGCTCGCGCAACAAAGGTTTACAATTTTGATTCAGTTTATTGTATTGGTTTGCAATAATAAATCCACATTCCAGCGATACCTTAGCAAAGACACACGCTTTATCTCTAAGGCATTGAGAGGAAACATTTTTACGATTTGCGTCCATAAGATGAACCAATGGCATGCCGCACTACAAAAATAAAAGAAGCAATGAGTGTTGCCAAATTGGGTTGAATTCATAATAACAAATAATGCTTTGTTTACGGTCCTAGACTTTTAGATTTAAATATTTACACCACATTTGCCAAGTAAATACATTTTTTAAGGAACGTTTAAACTAAACAATTTGTGAAAAAATCTACGATAACTTTACAATGACAATATATATGAACAAAGAACATTATTAAAGAGAACGCACAAAAAAATATATGTAGAAGAATCAATACAGGGTGTTAGGGAATGACTTAGCAATATTTTATATGTGAATTTGTCATGGTCAGACGAGTTAAAAACCCTTATATCATTTTTCCAAAAACTTTTTTTCAAAAATTTTTATTAACCCATCTGTGTGGTTTATGGTAATTTATTAGCAGTTAATTTTTTCCTTAAACAAAATGGACATAGTGCCGCATGGACGTTTTGCAAATTTTTAAATATTGTAGTCACTAGCATGTTCATTTGAAATAGAAATAGAAGAATTACGTAGTGGACCAAAAAGTTAATTTACCTCTGCTGTTTTGTCAATAATTTTAAAATTTACGCTAGTTTTTATTATTCTAGTTTAGAGGTTCTTAAAATTTGGGACTTTAAATTCAGAAGGATTTTTTGAAATTTACACAAATTTTACCTAATCGATTCGTTTTGCCATTCTCTATCACCTACAAAAGAAGGAAATTTGTCATACAAAATCAATTTGAATCAATAAAGAAGCATCAATAATAATTAATAACACTAGTTTACTACCTTTGTACCAATAGATAAGACCAATGTAGAATAACACTAGTTTATAAAAATTTCTTTTACCAAGAGAATTTATACTGATTTTGTTTTCTTCTTACTCACTGATAACTAAAATATATGTCACATTTGTCTATCACGTCTAGTTTTTTTAATGTATTCACTAACAGTTTTAAAAATTTGTTTCTAGTGTCTAGTTTGGCATTCGTTGTTTCTGTGATAAAATAATTGTTAAACATTGTACTATGAGATCGAAAATATTCTGAATTATAGCAAGCTGTGCCTGCTGAATTTTAGCCACATTTAGTCGTTTATTTAGAGAGATATTAAGGTTTTGGGGATAAAAATATGTTATTAGTTTACTACTACTCTACATTAACATAAACTGACTCTGATATTACAAAAGAAGAAGCAATCTGTAACATTTTTGATGTTGCAAAAATTGTCAAATACTGATACTTTATAATGAATATTTAAAAAACTTGACGTCCTAATTTTTTTTTGAGTTCAGTATCAGACTTAGGGTTAATTATTCTACCGATACACATTGGTTTCATCTATTGGTAAAAAACGTTGTAAACTAGTGTAATTAACCCTAAGTCTGATACTGAAGTCGAAAAAAAATTAGGACGTCAAGTTTTTTAAATATTCATTATCAAGTATCAGTAAGTATTTGACAATTTCTGCAACATCAAAATTGTAGCAAGACTGGTACACACTGTTCAGAAATGGTTGTTCATCAAGTCACCTATGAAAGGACTAGGCACACTTCTCATGGGAAATTAAGGACCACTCAAATTGGATAATATATTAATCGATGCATCTAAAAAAGCTGAACAATTTATATTATTGCGCCAAACGTGTAACTTGATTAGGAACGCCAGAAATCGAATAATAATAATGAATATAATGAATTAGAGTAAGGCTTGGATGTGAAGTGTAACTTTAGCCACATCTTATGCTGTGTAAAACCAGCAGAAGACAACATAACTTCAAAAGTCCGGCCGTAAATAAACGGCTAAAATATGGCTAAAGTGTAAATAAACGACTAAATGTGGCTAAACTTCAGCAGGCACAGCTTACTCTAATTCAGAATATTTTCGATCTCATGGTACAATGTTGAACAATTAGTTTATCACAGAAACAACGAGTGCCAAACTAGACACCAGAGACAAATTTTCAAAACTTTTAGTGAATATATTAAAAAAGCTAGACGTGATAGACAAATGTGACATATATTTTAGTTATCATTGAGTAAGAAGAAAACACAATCAGTATAAATTATCTGTTGGTAAAAGAAAAAAAATTTTTTTGTAAACTAGTGTAATTAATTAAATACACTGGTACAGAAAAAATACATTTCCTTGTAACGAAATTCTCTTTAATACATTACCTGTATTAAGTTGTTTTTAAATAAGTAATTTAATGATAAATTTTGTTATATAATCTCGACGATTTAGGTTTAGATTTTATACACCTCAAGTGTGTTAAATAATCATTTTGATAATCCCAGCATCCGGAGCACTTCGTAAAATAAAGTTTTGTTATCAATTTTTTTAAATTATTTTTAGAGATTTCTACAAAATAATGTGGAGAGTTGCAATACGAAGAGAAAACTGGAAAATTCCGGGTAGTTTAGTTTACAAGCAAGTTCGGAAGTTGTCTATGTAAAATTCAGGAAAAAATGGAAAGTTTAAAATTTGTATTACATTCACTTACCTTTAGTTTTAGCGTCCGAAAGTCAGTTTACTGATTCTTGTAGTTACTGAAACGTGTGGATAATTTGCTTTCAGTCACATTAATATTCATAGAGGTATCAAGCGACAAAAACACGAAGTTTGTTAATAAATAGCCGTCATATACTCATCACAATCACCTCCGATAATGCAGCAATAAACCCATAAATTTTCGTCATTAACTTCCTATATTCCTATTCAAATTACAGCTTTACAAGAACCCAATTAATATAATGAAGTCGTTAAAATCACCTCATCAGCAACAAATTGATCGCCGTTGGCAAAACCAATACTCAAACGCGCCAAATTCCCCTCGAATAAAACACACTAATAAAATTTAAATTTCAATCAAATTTAGATCGGGGAGATAGAGCAAATTTAATAATACACATCAGTTGTTAAATTAATGGGACAGGTGCGAGATTCGTTCCATTTATTATTGATAAAAATTCTACAAAAATACAATAGTCTCGAGATCACTTCACAAGGCACTCGACTAGATTTGTCACTATAACTCTTTGGCTCATCTTTGGGCGTCCCGTTCGAGGAGCTCCCTCAAGGCAGCGATGTACGTCTGTGCCATCTGCAGAGTCTCAAACTTGCTCAATTTATGGTCAGCGTCCAGACTTGGAATAACTTGTCTCAAACGATCAAACGCCTCGTTCAGGCCGTTCATTCGACGCCGCTCCCGCGCATTTGCCGCCAACCGGCGGCGCTTCATCACCGTCGGGGACGGCAGCCGCTCCCGCACGCTCCGCTTCCGCCCCCGAGTGTTTTTCTGCGACTCCTGGTGCTTGAAGTTGTCCTCTGATAATGAGCTGGTTGTTGAGACGAAGCTGTCGAAGGTGTTGATGTCGTACGTCTCCGGCGGTTCGAAGCCGCTCTGAGGATGGTGGTATAGGAAGTTGTAGTAGTTGGGATATTGATGCTCAGAGTTCATCACGTCCATGACGGGCGGAGGCGCCGCTTCTTGCGCATAGTACCGGAGGAGCACTGAAGGGTTAGAGCGATGACCTATGCGGAAGTCCGGATGAGACTGACCTGCACTAGGTGTACTAGGCGCGTGCTGCACACCTCCGATACGAAGGGAGATAACAGGGCCGGATTAGGGCGCTTGTTGTCTGCGCGCCTGTTGAAAGCTCGAGGCGGGACCACAGTGGGTGGACACACACGGGGCGAGGCTTTTCGCATTTATTACCAAGCATTTGTGTGATAAAAGAGATTTATAAAGTTATATAAAGTTTTACTTTTGAGCCACGGAACGAAAAATCTGTTTTTACGCCTTGCCAGGTGAAGTGCAACTTCTAAAATATACCAGGTCCGGCAATCTTATCGCGCATCCAAGAAAATCGCGACTTACAATGAAATACAATTCTTTAAATTTTACGCACTTGACGGTACATTGATAAGGACCACTCTCAATTTTTAATAAATTTTTTGTTATTAAAGAAAGTCGTAGAAGTTGTGTGACTTTTCTGGCAATAACTGTTAATTTAACTATAAAGTTTTTACACTAAGTGACTCCCTACCTGCCAGCGGATTGAACCCTGGTAATTACAAATTTTTACTTGCTTGATTAAATAATCGGACTTTTTTTATTTAAACGCATACCAGACGCGTGATATATTAGAAGATGGTATAATTTGCCAACAAAGGTATCATTTACCAGTAACAGACCTTTCTGAAACCCCTTATTTACAGCCTCGAAATAAATTTGACAAAAACTAATGCCTGCATTCAAATATCCTAACGAAATCTTTTACAATCTTACCCCAATTATTACAGTTCACATAAGCGCGTATTCTGTAACTTTTTTAACGGGCTGTTAGAATTTAACACTGGTTAAAATTGCAAATCTAGGAATTTTATTGGTTGTTCCTACAGCAACAACGATTAACTGCCTTTAAATTTTAACGGTTTCATTATATTATATTGTCAGCTAAATTTACGAGGCCACAAGTAGCAGTTCATAAATAAAAATAATTTTTATCTTACAGGTGCAGTTTTTTAGGTACGTTATACCATTGTTTTCGGTGAGAGAAAAAGCTAAATCTGACAGTAAATCTGGCAGCTTTATCTCTCTTGTGAGAGAAATTTGGTTTCTCTCCCCGAAAACAATAGTATAATGTACTACAATGGTATAAGATAAAATGTCGTATATCACACGTGATCGAAATGCCATTATAAAGGTTGTGAGAAGTGTCAAAGTGTCAAAATTCTCACTCGCAAATAATGATGCATTTCTATCACTTATAATATAATATAGCGTGTACCAGAACTCGCTCCCCACCGAAAAGGTGCGTATAGTTTAGGCAATTCTGAAGCTAAAGTTCCTTTACAAAAAAATTCTAACTCTCTGCGTTTGGGAGATAAGAACGTTTGAAAATAGCCAATCACAAAAGACCTTGCTCCGGAGGACTAAGGGAACAAAACACGTTGCTAGGAAATCAAAAATATGGGGAACAGACAATAAAAGTGGGTACTTGAATTATTTTTCATTCCTTAGTAACGGATCTACTGTATGCAATACAACTAGGAGAGAGCTTCTGGGATTGGTCACTTTGAAACCTATGTATCTCCCAAACGAAGAATAAAAAACCTACTTTTTTGCAATTTTACAATCCCCATTGCTGTTACCACTAACACCTTTCCGGTGGGGAGCAAGTTCTGGTACACGCTGTATACTATTATTCTTCGTCACTGTCAAAATTTAAGGTGTAAGGAAGTTCTGACAACTGTTTGGCATTTCTCAATACGAAACGTCAGATTATTTTTAACAGATTTAAAACAATTTTAAGTCTTGTTAAATCTAATTCGGGGAATAAAATGTTGTATTCTACTCGTTTTCGTGTAAATCGGCTCATTTATTAAACCTCGTGGATAATAAATCACTCGTTTTCACTCGTGAAATAAAATCCGATTTACACTTAAACTCGTTAAATAATTATTAATAACTATTGAAGTTAAAATGTAAAAGTGAGTTTAATACAAAATATAATTGGTATTTTTACTATTTTTTATCTCTAATTTCGTCAATTATTATCTGAAGTGAATACGCGTATGGGTCAGTTCACGACGGTTTGCGTGTGCGGATGAGTTTCTTCTCTTTGTTATTCTTGCTATGATGACTAAACAATTAGGCAGAAGTGTGTAAACAAATAGTATTAGTGTCTATAAGAAGATTATATGCCAAAAAACTACATTACATATACCATAGTATGGCAAAAATTGTTTAAATAAAAATTGACCCATAGTTTAGTATAAAATTTATAATTTGACTTTTTGGTCGAAAATAACTTTTTTTTAATTCTTGTCTTTGTCTGTAAGTGAAACATTACCAAAAAATTAGGGGAGGTACCTTACTAATAAACAGTTAGACGTTTAAAATGCAAAGACACGATAAGGTCGCCGGACCCAGTACTATACTTATCTAATGTACAGTATGTTCTTTTTTCAAAACAATTGTCGACGTCTATACCACCTTAAAATCTTTAATTTTAAATACCTGTAGCCTGAAAATCAGGTCTGATATTATATCAGCAATTTTTAAGTGTCAGAAAAGTTTCAGTCGGCGCAAGCAAATTTTATGGCAAAAAAATAACAATAAGAACGATAATAAAACGAAAAAATGCATCTAAAGATATTACGATTAAATTTCAATTAGTTTTATGTTGCCATCCTAATAAACATCATTGGGTGTTTAAGTGGCTTATATCAACATGGCATGAACACTGACAATTATTTTAAAAAAGTTATAAATTTTAATATAAGTTTAATTTTCCAGAGCTCAACTTTAAAAAATACAAGCATGCACGTAACATCTTTAAGAATGCCATCAAAAATAAAAAATTGTTATTACAACACTAAAAATTTTATTTGTTTCCACAATTGTTCGCCCAATCTGTTTTTTGTATTTATTAGCTGCTTCAAAACTATGTAAACGCCAACGTCGCATTTTCTCTCAAAATAAGGTGTTAACAATTATTTATTCACTTCAAAAAGTTAATAGCTAATGCCATTTATAGTTTCAATGAGAGATCTGTAATCATTAATAACTATTTAACATTTTTATCAACCTTATTTAAAAAGATAATTTGGTAAAATGCGACGTTGGAGTTTACATAGTTTTGAAACAGCTAATAGGTTTCCTAATACTTTTAAGCCCGGTTGAAGCGTTCGAGCTTTAGCTTAAATGAAAAAAAAAAAACAAAAAGAAAAAAGTGTAAAACTTTAAATCAAGTTGAAATTTTTGTTTTCCAAAAAATATCCGAGCTTTTATGACAAAACAATGTTTTTAGGTTCCTATATCCCATTTCATTACTAGTAGAATTTTTTGACAGCGCATTTGAATTTTTTGGGGTGAAATAAAGCACAAATTGAGAGTTTCTGTATAAGAAAAGAACTCTGTGTTAAGCTAAATCCCAGAGACAAATTTTGATCCAAGAAAACCTACCAGCAACTCCAAAAAATGCAAATGCGTTGGTGCAAAATTCTATAATGAACTGAAATGAGATTGCCGCTCATTGTATATTTAATCATTTTCTGCGCCTGCAGACGGTTGACCAACAATACACCAAGAAAATTTCTAATGCATTTCTTTAGACGCATGCTTCATTAATAATAAATATAATTAATTAAAAAAAAACTTCAAAACAAGTAATTCTCTTTGCATAAAGCTCCTGAGAGTCTATAAAATTATTTAAAAAAATTGGACAAAACAACTTTAATTAACATTATTACCGGTCATTATTATTTATTACAACACAAAAACACCAAAACATCATCGCAATTAAAATTCTTAAAAACACCGTCATAACAAAACAAAAGGTCACCGACCACACTATTGTTTAATCAATACGTTCAAAACAAAAACTGTCATTTGCATTTTTGCAAAAATAAAATCCAAAATGCGTATTATTTTCTTAACCATGAAAAAATTTCAATGTCAAAAATAGCGCATGGAAAAAAAATTACTATTCATAAATACTGCGAACACCGACACAACAAAACAGGTCGACGACCATTTGAATCTTTAATTTTTATTTTACATAACTGCGTACGAATGTACAATCCAAAACGGCGCAAAATAATGTCATTCGTCTGACCTCATCGGGTCTTACTTATTTCACAAATAAAATATGTGGTTAATTGAAATTTTTATTTTGTTTTTGGTACACGCTCTCTAAAATGGTTACTTTGGGAGCTGCTTTGGCTCCGCAAAATGTCATTTTAAAGGACAAGTACTTAAAATCGTCATAGCAACACTTTGCGGACTCTAATTTATTTATTATTTGAGAAAACAATTATTATTGTTTCAATAAATCAGTCGTTGCTATGACTATCGATCGACTGCACTTACAGGGGCATTTTTTTAATTCTGAATATAGCCCTATGTTCAATCTGAAAAAAAAACAGATCTAAGCATTGCGAGTATTGCTATGTAACTAATTATTCTACGCACTGTCAAAAATTTCAACTTGTCAATTAAATCTTTCAAGATTATTTAAGTAAAGAAAGATTAATTTTTATGAAACTTTAGTAATCACTAATCATCAGGTAAAAGTAATATGTAAGGAATGATAAATTACTTTAACAAAAATTCGAAATCACTTCAAATTGGTTCAAATAACTGGACATCAAATACGTAGCTTTACCTTTACGTATCGTTGGTAACGTAAATTAGATCAATGCTTTGATATGATTTTTTTCAGATTGGACATAGGGCTATGTTCAGAGTTAAAAAAATGTCCCTGTATGATGAGGGTGGATTAGAAATGTAAAAATTTTTACAATTTTGTTTTAGAGAGCTGGTACCCAAAAAGTTTGTATGCAACTCCGCAAAATAATTTTAACGGACTCATCTCATTAAGGACTCGGCTCCTCCGTCGTCTCGTCCTTAATCCGATTAGTCCGCTAAAACACTATTTTGCGGACTTGTTACTTAAGTAACTATAAAAGTATGTAAAGAATTTATTTTTCCAATTCTTATTTATAAATTGCTCATTTTATATACAGGGTGTTTCACGTAATTTTACGAAGCCTGTGCCTGTAAAATGCAAACAATACATATTCCAATACGAACTTGATTACAAATGTTGAAAAATTGAACAGTCTTCTCTAGCTTGCTCACCACTTCAAAAGATTCAAAAAATTGGAACATTTTTAGTTAGTGATTAAGTTAGATTGATTAAAATCATAGTCATTCCGTCTCTGGTTAGAAGACATGAATTAATGAAACTGTCATGGCTTTCCAAAAATTAAATAATTGAATGTGTGTTTTTTGTATTTAGTTTTTTGTGACTTTTGTTTATTTGGCTGCGTACAAAAGGCGCAGGACTCGTAAAGTTGTGTGAAACACCCTGTATTAAATCTTATTAATGTAGTAGTTTAATCAAAGAATGTATAAAATGTATAGCAACACTAAAAGCATTTGGAAAATATACTGCATGATACAAGTGTGAAAAAAATTAATGCATCGAAAAACATTATCACACTCGGCTTCGCCTCAACTAAACTATTTTTTCGTGGATAAAATTCGTCCTAATTCAGCTATTTTTCATTATACGTATCTGTTTTTTCTCTTTTTGCCTTTTAAAAGGAGGCTTCGAGTAATTTAAAGTCTCACATTTTTTTATTCAGAATAAAACAAAAAAATTTGGAAAAGAATATAAATTTATTAAACAAATGAGCCATTCCATACAATAATAACACAGATAAATATTTGGCACTTAACATAACTAAACCATTTTCCTCAAATTGATTTTAAAAAAGACCAAATCCTCCTCCGAAATAAATCTTTGTATCAAATCATCGGGCACCGTAATGCTCTTGGACCAGAAGGTCGTACTCATCGGTGGACACTCTTTCGTCAAAATAATCTTCTCGGTGCATTCCGTCGTGCAAATAATCTCCAACTCATATGTGTAACAACTCTGCTTAACCCCAAACTGTTGCAACGAGAATTTAATATCCCCATCGTAAAATACAGCCAATCGAAACATATCATTCCCGAAACAAATCGCAAACGTCTTCATCACCTCGCCCTCCCCCAGGTCCAAAATATGCACCTCTCCGGCCACAATCAATCGGTCGTGGTGTTTCTCATTCAAATGCTTGAACAAATTCATTACTGGACCCGTATTACACTCCAGGAAGCACTGAATCCCTGAAAAGCTACAATCCAACTCATGCTCCCTTAATTTTTCACTAGGACACGCAACGGTACACCCGGCATCACGAAACATGCACGGGTAGTTAATACACGTGGTGAGCTTCTCCAACGTGTAATTACGCCCCTCTTGGAAGGGGTGCCGACACGTGGGGCACTCCTCCATCTGGTCGCGACACCTGGAGCAAAAACTATGCCCCGTACTGCAAATCTGAATCGGGGGCACCATGTAGTTTTTGCACACGGGACACTCCAGCTCCCTGAGGAAGCTCTCATCGAAGGGGCACTCCTGGGGCTTGTCCCCGTAGTTGAGCTCGCGTTTCGATTTTTTAATTATACCAAACCGGCCCATAATAATTGTGGGGTTCTTTAAAAGCGATTTGACTACCTGGAGCTCCACCACGAGCATCTTTTCCGAGTTGGTTAAATTCTCCTCGAAACCGACGGCGTCTTCCAAGCGGCTGCGGCGCAAAATCAAGGAGTTGCGCTTGTTCTCGTCGAAGAGCTCCAGCTGGTAGCGGTAGGCTTCGCAATCAGTGCTGGTACCATTGACCATCACCATGCAGGAGAAGGTGCCCGGAGGATCATATTTTACCACCACGATCATTAGTTGTTTGAGAATCCTGGTAAGGAAAATACCGTTGGCGCGGCTTTCGGTGAAGTTGATTTCGGGGAGTTTCTTGATGACATCTCCGTGGCAGAACTCCAGGTGCTCGTTAAGACCGGGACCGGAGCCCATCCAACGGCACTTCTCCACGTGGAAGGTGTCGTTGCAGGAGAAGGGACAGTTCAATTTCTTGTAAAGACAGGTGTTTTCGTGCTCCTCCACGTCACCCCATTTCAGCTGGGCTTTGCAGCCGTAGGTGGAGTTGGAGCAAGGGAAAATCATAAACTTGGCGACATCTTCGTAGAGGGTTTGGCGCGTCCACTTGGAGTCTTCCGATTTGTTCACAAATTTGCAACGTCCACAAATCGACTCAAACTCGTGGTTGTAAATGGGAGGAACTGAAAGGAATTTGTCGCAGAAGAAACACTTCAGGAGCTCCTGAGCCGTGCTGTTGGAGCACAAGTTGAGGGACGCTTCCATTTGGCTGCAAATTAATTAGATATAGGCGGAAATAGGTTTGCAACGTACCTATTTGAACTCGTTGCCATTATTGAAACGAATAAAGACAATAATATTGTTTGCGCTTTGCGGGTTATTTATTTGAAAAATTCATGACAGTGTCGCCAACCCAACAAAACCAATCTAATTCAATTAATTACAATCAATCCACAAAACAGGAAATTCGATTGTTTGTATTAACCAAGGTATTAACCTAAAGTGTGAGTCGTGCAAGGGGGGGCCCCCTGTAGCGTCAATTCGGCGTCTGATTGGCGATCCTGCGAACTTGACATAACCTCAATCACGCTAAATTAAATTTATTATTATTATTAACTAGATTGAGCATAATTTGTTAAATTGGGCTCGCTTAAACTGAATGTTTGATAACTTAATACACAACTAAATATCGGTAAACACTCAACTACTGAAAAAAGCGATAAGTGCCGGTACCAACTTTGAAAAAAATAATTTAAAAAAATCATTAATTAAATTTATTGTTACGTAAATTAAATTGTAACAACGCGTCTCGCACGCTGTTACAACAATAACGCTAATCAATTAATTGGCCCTTTTTTGAAGATTTTCGTGATTAAATTTCTCTTAAGTTTTGTTGGTACCAATGGTTGTATCTATTACTTAACCTCACTTTTTGCGCCAAGTTTTTCCTGTAAAACATGCGATTTTTGACTAAATCGTTACAAAAACTAGCCCCGAAACGCCTCGGGTTGTGTTACCGTTCAATTTCAGGGCTTAATTTATGGGTGAGTGAGATTTCACATTTGAGGTTATGTTTACGTTTTAACACAGCATGAGGAAATCAACAACGATATTAAGCACAAAATCGAGGATTACTGGCGTGACAAACTCAAAGTCGTTGATTTCGACGAGAATGAGACAGTGCGGGACAAGTATTATGTGTTGTCAATGTTTCCCTACCCCTCGGGTTCGCTTCATATGGGGCACGTCCGTGTTTACACTATTAGTGATGTAATAGCGCGGTTTCAACGCATGAACGGGAAAAACGTAAGTCTTGGGTTGTTTTCATGCAAGAAATAACAAGAAATAATTTTTGTATAAAAAATTGTTCTTTCTTGGACCGTCGTCTGCGTTGATTGACAGTAAGAAAGACAGTAAATAAGTCTGTCCACTAGCCCAAAATCCTAAACTTGTCAAAATTGAAAATTCCAGTAGATGACGCGCGCGTCACGCTCTAAAGGAAACTGTAATTATTAAAATTTGAAAATTTAAGTAAAATTAATGTCACAATTGTTGACATACTTGACAAAATATTGACCTGACGCACAAATAATCCGTTTTTTCAGCTTAATAAGCGTAATATCATTATTTCAGACTTTATATTGAATTACTAAAATACCAAGTATCTGTAATTGTTATGTTCCAAACTGTGAACACGTTGAGAAAGATGAAGTTACCTACTTTAAATCAATTTCCAAAAATTCAAAATCAGAAGAAAGAATGACCTATTCAGGATATACTCTGCAATTTGAGAAAACATTTTAAAACATGAGTAAAAATTGGTAGTAATTCTAAAATGATTACTCGTTTCAGATCCTTTTTGTCTCTTCGATTAATTCGAAAAGTAAGCCGTAAGAAACGCCTGCACTATACCCTGCATGCACACTCAATCATTTGATACAAACTACGCCCATTTCATTTGGAAATGCAGTTTCGTCTTTGCTTGAATTTGCTTGAATTCTTAAACAATTACTCGTTTTTTCTTTTTGGGTTAATTCGCAAAGTAAACCGTTAGGAAAGCTTGAAATCTTCAGAGTGATTTGTTTAAATCTATGTGATTCCAAGACCATTTCGTTTTAATTTTGGTCCACAAATCGATTTAAAAGTAGGTGGTACTCATAATTTTGACTTATTAGGTGTTTAGACGCATTTAATTGTGAATTGTAAATGAATTGTGAAGGACTGAGACCCAAGAACTCGAAATATTAAAGGAATAATAAACAGTTACTGTGATGTTTGATTGTGCTCTTAGAAATTTGGAAATTTTAAGCATACCTAAACTCCGTGACCCAAATGTAAATCTTCATCTTTCAAAAATAACTAATTACTGTATTTGGGTATAAAATATCATAATTTTTGATGTATTTGATTTAGTTTAAAAAAAATAAAATAAAAAATATTCAACCCACAAAACACAAAAGCATTTTTTTCGTAAACGAAATTTAGCAAAGATTCAAACCAAAATAAATAGATTCCATTGGAGCGCCAACTCATAGCTCCCCCAAGCGGCCATTTTTTGACAGTGGACAGACTTTATACATATAGTCGATTTTTTTTTATAATCAACTGTCAATGATTCGTCAGGTTGGCATTTCCATCAATAGTAATTTTTTTGAGTTAAAGTTGGTACACTTTTTTACCTGGCAAATTCAGTTTAAAAATCTTTACAAATTTTTAGTTGTCTTTAAGTGACAACACGTACAACACATGGATTTAATTCAGCGATTTACGAATCCAAATTTCAGTGACTGCGTAACCCAACCTAAAACTTACGTCCCGATCACGATCATAAAATGGCAGGTCTGGAAACTCCATTCATAAGTACGTTACGAAAATGAAGCATTTTTCCTGGATCACAATAGCTATGGAGGGCAACTGTACCCGTGGCGCCCTCACACAGTAATTTATATCAGTCTTCAACTTGGAATCAAATTCATTATTATTCCAATAGTTTTTTGGATAATTCTTATCACAAAACTCTATCATTGTGTTCTTGTGTTACGCAAATTTCTCGTTTTTTCATTCATAAAAACCCAGTTTCATCGTAGTATCCGCCAGGGGCGCTACGGGTATAGTGGCCCAAACAGCCACCCACGATCCAGGAAAAAAACCTCATTTTTGAGACATGAGTTTCCAGACCTGCCAATTCTAAGACCGTGGTCCCGATTGTCAATAGTGGTGTGCAAAATGTCATATACCGTATACAGCTAGTTTCGAAAGTAGTTGAACATGAACTTTTAGGGTGATACAGTATGGTCTTTATCAGAATTTTGACACTGACAGTTGATTATTTAAAAAAATGAACTGTACTTTATATTACTGTCAATCAACGCAAACGAGGCTTGGACTATTGTGATAACTGATAAGTGACAAAGGTTCTAAATGAACAAAGTCGAAACTGTCTTGATTTTAATGACGTTTCAAGAGTACATTTCCATTTTTCAAAAACTTGTCTTTGACATTAAAAATTAATACAAGAAGTAACTAAAAATAAACCATACCTACCTGCCTACCTAATAAAAACTTAATTTGCCTCAATGGTTTATCTCTACAATTTATGAACTTGTAAAAATTCAAAAAAACAATTATTCTTTTACATCTTGAAAACCTTAACTTTTGCCTTTAATTGTAACGTAAAGAGCACATCAGAATTAATCGAAAATTAAAGCTGTTGATCTTAATAAGAGTTATAATCACAATAATATAACTTGAGTGTCATTTGATGTAATTTCGCTTTTGATTGATTTGTCTATTGACGCTGTAAACAGAAGGTTCAATGATTTAAATACTGCTCGTTCTAATATTGAAAAAGATTTCTTGTGGAATGCTTTAAAAAATTTATTTTAAATTCATCGCACCTATTTCACATTTGATCAAATTATTTAAAAGCAAATGTTTTGCTGCCTAATGGGTTCATCTATTTTTATCCTATTGTTGCTGATATAGTTTTGAGCTACTTTTTTTACAATATTCCTTTTGATATTCCACTTGTACCAATAGATAACATTACTCATATTTTAGAATTATTTAACAAACTTCATCCATTTACAGTAGAAGTTTCTAATAATAATCCCATTAATTTTCTTTACCTTTAACTATTAATAATAATTTGATAGTTTTTGATTTTTATAAAATGAAATTACTTCTAATAAATATTTAAATGTTATGTCCTATCATCCATTTTATAATGTGGACTATAAAAGAAATTCTCCATTGAGTTCATCCTGAATTTAAAGATAAAAACTTAATTGATAAATAAAGTACCTTTTTCTACTTTTGTTTCGTACTGAGGTCATTACGATACGCCATTTGGGTTTCGTAATATCCAAGGGAGTGCTATAATAATTACACTAAAAACCAGGGTAATTGAGTTGGAAAATGATGGCAACCTAGTTTTTTGACAATTATCTGAGAGAAGTGTCAGTGTCAATCGTCACCTGTTTCAAGTGATAATTTAATCAAATGAATTAATTTCGAACCTTTAGAGGCTTTTGTACCAACCCTGATACGTAGTCCCTTCGAACACCTTTCGAGTAGTGTACAAACATGACTTCAAAAGCCAGTGCAAGTGAGTAATTTGAGATCCCATTCTCCTTAGGCCAATGTTCAAATTCCGCGTATTTGCCACAAAAGCCCGTATTCGTTGAGGGGCAGATAGATTGCAAAACGTCTTGGACACTTTCAGAATACTTTTTACGAATAAACTAATGACGATCCAAATTATTAATTTAATTTCATGATCCACGCAAATGCTGTCAACTGCCACAAAATTCCCTAAATTTCGAAATTGATTTTTTTTGTTAAAAAAGGTGCAAAGTAGAAAAAATAGTGTATGATATCTCGTTTATAAGGCATTTTGTCGCACTTACTCCATTATGGCACTCCTCGCTGCGCTCGTCGTGCCCCAATTCCGTGCGTGCGATAAAATGCGTCTTATAAAACTCGTATCATAATATACTATTTCAAAAGTTTAACAGTAAAAAGAAAAAACATTAATAATAATAATAATCAAAATTCCAAATATCTATGTTACCAGCTTTCCTTATGATGCTTTTCTTAAATCTAAAATTGAAGCTTTAACTGAAAATATAAATACACACATTATAATAATCTAGAAGACGTATTTATTGCGAGATACTTTTACAAACAATGAAAAAAGGTCATAAAATCCCTGAAAGGCCATTACTAAACAAAGTATTTACTGAAAATAAAGCAATATGCCAATATGTTACAAAAATAAAAAACGACTCAAACAGTTTCAGCCGGTTTATAATTCGCTTGTCACCTAGATTATTCATTATTATATATTTTATCAGCTCGGAACTAGAAACCTATTAACACTTTTAAATGATTTGTTTTTTAGTAAAGTTAAAGGCATTGGCAACTTAAAAAACAATTTTGTCTTAAATGGTAGCACTGAAAACGCTTATTACAGTAGTGAAAACCGTTTCTCTGCATCTGCTCTCTAACTCAAGTTATTTCGTTTTAAAGTTGAAATTATGACGTCCTAACCGCCTCTTGACACTGACAGAGTTTTGATTAACTTGACAAAATTTCTGAGATGTTTTCGCGAAGTTCAAGACAAAATTTAGAACAAAAAAAGTCTAGAAAGTAGTTAATTTTTTGTTTTGTGGAAGATGTGTGGATATCTGTCAAGTTTTAGTGAATGAGAGGGTTCAGTGATAAGAGGACTCTGTGATGAGAGGCGGTTGTGACGTCAGGATTTTTCTTTTCGAAGTGATTATCTTGCTTATTTTTGATCGCAGAAAATTTTGTATAGGACCTACCGACATAAGATGAACCACATTTTCAGTTTTCGTTAAAACACAAAATAGGTAAAATAAGTTGCCAATGCCTTACAGGGTGTTCCGTTTTTATTGTGACAAACTTAAACAGGTGATAGAACATTCAATTTTAAATTAATAGGGTTGGAAAATTACTGGGGAAGGACCATAAATAAAACCACAAGAGAGTTATGCAACGTTTCGTCTTATTACATAAGACATCATCAGGCTGAAGACAAAGTAATTATATAACATCGACAATTAAAATTTAAAAACTTACCAAAATAATCAATACGTAACATTAAAAACAATAAGTTTTACAGATGGCATAATTAATTAGCAGACGAGAATGTGGCACCGACACGTAGCAACAAAGTTCAAACAACGAATGAAATGAGGGAGAAGTCGATGCCACTATCTTTACACAAAAAATTTCTATAAAAAACGGGCGCAAAATATAAAATAAAAATATAATAGTTATAAATTTTAAATTTAGTCAGTAATATAAAACACAACCAAGACGTAAAACAAAAAAAAACACAATAAGGAACACAGTATGATATGTTATGAAGTAATGGATTTATTTAAAATTTTATTATGTTTAAACAGTAGAAATTTATAAATATTACTTAACTTTTGAGTGTCTGTTTTGAAATTTACTGAAAATTTAACTTTATTAATAAACAACATCTCGGAAACCAACCTCTTAGACCAATCTTTTTCAGTATCTAAAATAGTAACATTTTCAAAATCGAAGTTATGTCTATTATTAAACGTATTAGCCGTTTCAAAACTATAAAATCGCCAAATTTTCTGGTAAAGTTTGGTTTTTAATTGAATCAACAAATTGAAAAGAATTTTTGATGTTAAAGTTAAACATGGATCTAAATTAGTCAAAATTGAAGAAATATATTTTGCAAGATTATAAGTGGGAGAGTCCACACAAGAAACAACTGGTCGTAAAGGTAATTCTTTCTTATGAGTTTTAACTAGCCCATAAATTTTATTGAATTGTATCTTATATGTGATTTTAGTTCTATCTCAGAAATTATATTTAATTGAAACATTTAAAAAAAATCCATTACTCTTATTTTGGAATTTCGATGTTAGATCTTTATTAATACGTTTGTAAACGTTATCATCATATACTAGGTCACTCAACTTTTGATGGTATACGTCTTTATTAATTAGAACAGTGCTGTTACCTTTATCAGATCTAGTAACTAGTATTTCTTTATGTTGTTTTAGAAAAATTTTTGTTTGTTTAAAAAGCTTCTCGAAAGTATCATCGTTATCATGATTTTCTAAGAAATTAATATGATTGGTGATAATATTAGTACATTGAGCTCTAACTCTATCTCTTTCATCCTCAACATGAAACTCACTGATAATATGTTCAACATCCTTTATAACATCAATTAATGGAAAATCTTTAACATTAAAGTTAAGGGCAAATTTCGGTCCAAAGCTAAGAAATTGTGCAATATCGTTTGGTATTAGACATTGAGTAAAATTCTGTAACGAATTTTCTAAAATGACATGTTGATTGTTATCGGTAAAATTATGTTTGTCCATGAACATGTTTATAAGAAACTTTTGTCTTAAAATTGAATGTTCTATCACCTGTTTAAATTTGTAACAATAAAAACGGAACACCCTGTATACTATATTATTTGAGAAAATAATTATTATTATCAAACTTATTTAAAAAATTATTTGGCATTTTCATAGTTTTGAAACAGCTAGTAACTAGAGTTCCTATATTGGAATATGGGAACTCTACTAGTAACTATAGTCTAAAATAAGTGTTATTATACAAATTTTGCGGTGTACGTTATTAAAATCAAGATAATTTGGACTTTATTTATTTGGAACATTTTTTACTTAAATAATTTTTGGGTAAGGTTATTCATCCAGTTGGGTGGGACGCATTCGGGCTCCCGGCCGAAAATGCGGCTATCGAGCGCAAAATCGCACCTCAAGACTGGACGCAAAGTAACATTTCGCATATGAAAAGTCAACTCCAGCGTTTGGGGTGTAGCTTCGAATGGGGGCGCGAGGTGGCAACTTGCGACCCCTCTTACTACAAATGGACACAAGACTTGTTCCTAAAACTGTACGATTCGGGTCTCGTTTACCAGAAAAAGGCTCTTGTCAACTGGGACCCCATTGACCAAACTGTCCTTGCTGACGAGCAAGTTGACGAAAATGGGTGCTCCTGGCGTTCGGGGGCCCAAGTTGAGAAAAAATTGTTGAGACAGTGGTTTGTGCGAACAACTCGATTCGCTAAAGATTTGCTAGAGGGGCTAGGTGACCCCCTTTTACAAGACTGGAGAGATGTAATTAAATTACAAAAACATTGGATTGGGGAGTGTGATGGAGTAAATTTTGATTTTAAAATACAAGGGGCCGACGATTTTCTCACTTTGTGGACGTCCAAACCCGAAGCTATCAATTCGGCAAAGTTCGTAGCGATCGATTCGAAACATTATTTGGGGGGAACTTCCGGTGTTGTGTTACAAGAGGGCACGAAAAAATTAAATTTACAACTAGTCCATCCTTTGACAGGGGCCCCAATTCCGGTTTTTGTGACCAATCAAATTGAATTTTTACCTTTCACCGATACTTTTCTCGGAATTCCGGGCGTTTGCCCCCAAGCGACTCAATTCGCCGATAAACTTAACATCATGTATGAAAAACACAAGGAATTGGACGATAACGAAAAATTAAGTTTGCAAAATCAAATTTGCCGCCAAGCGAATGAGTTGGGAGTGGGCGGGTATTGGTCAAGTGCCAAGCTTCGTGATTGGTTAATTTCACGTCAGAGATTTTGGGGAACGCCTATTCCAATCGTCCACTGTGATAATTGTGGCGCTCAACCAATCAGAAAACTACCCGTGGAGTTACCCAAAGTGTCAGTGTCACAAAAAGGAGGGGCATATTTAAAACAAGTCGCTGATTGGGTGGATTGTACTTGTCCGAAATGTCAGCAAAAAGCAAGGCGCGAAACTGACACTATGGACACGTTTGTTGACAGTTCATGGTATTATCTCAGGTATCTCGATCCTTCAAACTGTCAAAAAATGTTTGATGAAAACAAAGTTAGAAAAATGATGCCAGTTGATTTGTATATAGGAGGCAAGGAGCATGCAGTTCTTCACTTATATTACGCGAGGTTTATAAGTCATTTTTTGTACTCGCAAGGGTTACTCCCCGAACGTGAACCGTTCAAGCGTTTATTGGTCCAAGGTATGGTCATGGGGCGGAGCTACAGGGTTAAAGGGACGGGCCGATATGTTCCCGAAAATGAGGTCAAAGTGATAGGTGGGTAAGTTGAAAAAGAGAGAATGAAACAAGAAGAAAAAATTGTAAATTTGAAGATAAGAAAAAAAATCGAGCTGTCATTGAAGCAACAGGGGAGGCCGTGGTCATGGGGTGGGAAAAAATGAGCAAATCAAAACACAATGGAGTGGATCCTGGCGACATGTTTCGTGAATATGGTAGTGATACCACCCGACTTTTGATTTTGGGCGATGTGGCGCCAACTTCACACCGGAATTGGAACAGCAACAGTCAGTACTTTACAATTTCTGATCACAGTAGCCTATGACTTTGAAATTAAGTTGGCAACACTGAATCAATGACAATTCACTACAGTTATCAATGAATTGTCATTTGCATTAATTATTTGTTTTTTTTAACTTCACATTGACTCATGTCACTAACATCAAAACAATTGAAATTTGTTTCCACTAACCTTAAACTAACCTTAAAGGTTTGGCAAATAAATGAGATTTTTTTTTAATCATTGTTGCCAGCTTTATTTCAAATTCTTTCCTCAGAAAAATACAGGACTCTGTAATCTGTTTTTCAACGCCCACTAGCTTTCCCCGGAATACTCAACTGGCAAAAGCGCCTCTGGATGACCATTCAGGACTTCCTCAAACATCGGAAAACTCCCCCACCTCCAATTCCCGACGACCAATTCAAGACACACGACGATTACATGTTTGATTCTCGAAATTATTACATCAAGGGAACGACTTTCAACTACTGTCGCTCGCAGCAACACAGTGTTGCCATTTCCAAACAACAGGGACTCACAAACAGTCTTCGGGTATTTAAAATGCAAGTTTAGAGTGTTTTTAGTTTTATATGGTTGTAGAGGGCGCCAGCGTCAATTTTTGCCAAAAGTCTCCAATTCGAGAGGGCTTTGGCCGCTCAAATAATTCTATTAGCACCAATGGCGCCACATTTTGCTTCGGAACTATGGAGCGGGTTTGTTTCCGCCCCCAATCGGTTAAACCATTCGGGTGAGATCGTTTGGGAAAAACCTGTTCTTGAACAAAAATGGCCGAGTCTCGATGACAGGTACTGTCTTGATTTGGTTTGTAAAGTCAACGGGGTTGAAGTTTGCAACGTCAAAATACCAAAGTGTGATTTTGACAAGTTAGGGGAGGACGAAGCTATTAAAATTGCGCTCAGTCGGAAAGAAGTAAAGGAGATTTTAGGAGAGAAAGAGGTTGAAAGTTCGAAATATTCATTTGAGCCTGATTATGAAGGCATCGTTAATGTTTTTACGAGATGGGAACGCAAAGAAAAAACTGTAACTCAGTAATAGTTTATTTAAATAAATTATTTATATTATATTTTTGTTTTTTTCTAACATGTTCGTGGGGGTGGGGGTAAGGGGGTTAAAATGGGGGTAATGGGGGCATTTTCCCAATATCCGGGGAATCTGTCACCACTTGACATATTGCACTGCATACTCAAGGGGGCCTCATGGTACACATCGCTCAGTAATTGGACGCGCATTTTGTTCCATTTGATTGATTTGTAATTATCTGAAATTCCGTGATGGGGCGAAATTTTTTGCCCCTCCCACCTAGAAATTAAATTTATGATCAAATTGGCCTGGTCTTTGAGTTTAAGTTGGCAACACTAACACATTTATATTTAAATCTTGCCAACTTTAATTTAAATTGAACGCTTGACAAATGGTATCACTTATCACTACTTATCAGGTTACATAACAAGATAAGGATAATATTAAATTTTAAGTGTTAGAGTTTTAAGGTACGTAAAACTAACTTACTCTTTCATGTAGTTGAAATAAGTGCTCAAAGCCTGGTCACTAATTGCGCTCTTGCAAACCTCCAATTGAGTGGCGGGGAAGTAATGAACATAATTAACGCACATCTCATCCGTGATACCAAAGCCTCCAAGTGTGATATTTTCCCGCTCTTGTGTATTGTAATAACATCGCGTAACCAAAGCATCACCCTACAAAAAATTGTACGACCCGACATACATACGATATTTTTTTTGTACCAACCGGTAGAACTTTAACCGGTTTTTTCAACCTGCGAATTTCCTGAAAATGCGTACTGTAGTGATCATCTCTATTTAATTCCCTCAACTCAATCCCATCCCTTATATGCCTCGTATACACCTTAATCCCTGTGAGATGAGTGTGCAGTTGGGAACCGAAAATCGTGATCCCTTCTGGTGGCAAACTCTACAAAAATCGATAAAGTGACAAAAAAATTAAAAAGATGTCAAGTACCACAGCGGTACACTCGCTGACGCAATATCCGGTCAAAGGAAACGCCTCCTGACCTGGAGGAATCGCCATTTTGTCGGTATACTCCAACCCTAATTCGATAACCCCAGCGTCCATTTTTTTCAATTTTGATGAGACGTGAAATCTGATCCCCGAACTATCCACAAATCCGGTTTTATGCTCCGGGTTGTTGTAATGCACTTCGAGCATAACGTAAGGGTTGAAGTCGGGACCGCCGAGGGGAAGCCCGGCCTCCTGTTCCCAATCAATTTAATTTTTATAATCTAATTAACAACCCAATAATTATCGGTTATTGTATCATCGTTCAATTAACTTTGAAATTAAGTTGGCAACATGGAAGCGACAGAAATATATGATGGCAACTCTACTTTTAGTAATTTTTAAGCCTATGTCACCTTTATGATGTATTTAATATTTTTTTGGGAAAGTTCGACCATGGCGTCATCTAAATAGAATACATTTGTCGCATTTATGATAAAGATAAATAAGCTATTTATATGACATTATTCTTCGACACTGTCAAAATTTACGATCTTTCTTCTATATGTAAGGAAGTTTTGACAACTGTCAATACGAAACGTCAGATTATTTTTAGCAGATTTAAAGCAATTTTAAGCCTTGTTGAGTCTAATTCGAAGGATAAAATGTTGTATCCCACTCGTTTTCGATTTACACTCAAACTCGTTAAATAAATATTTATAAAATAAGAGTGAGAAAGAAAGTGCGTACATTCGTATAATTTTTCGTATATGGAATCACTTTTTAATACTTAAAAAATGGCTGTATTTAAGTAAGTAATTAGGTTAATTGCGTGCACTACTCAAACAAAAAAAATTAAGATAAAACATTAAATTCGCAACAGTAATAGTAAGAAATAAAGCTAGACGCTTTATCGAAAACTAGATCCAAACATATTTTTCAAGACATTGTGAAGATATAAAAAAAATGAAGAATAAAAGTTATACATAATTAAAGAGAGAATTATACTTTATAAAAAGTCCACGAGATCATATCTTCAACAGTGTAAACCCAAGGACGCGCAAGCAAGGAATACGTTTCATTGAATTGTCATTATATATAAACCGTTGACGATAAATTATAGTAGTGTATTAGCTGTTTCAAAACTATAAAAACGCCAACGTCGCATTTTACCGAATATTTTTTTTTAAATAAGATAAATAAAATTGTAAAATAGTTATTAATGATTAGATCTCTTATTGAATGTTTAAATTACATGAGCTATTATTTTTATGAAGTGCATAAATAACTTACAACAGCTAATTTTGAGAGAAAATGCGACATTGGCGTTTTTATAGTTTTGAAACAGCTAATAGGAATTTCTCTACCTCTTTTTTATTCTTTAGTTCTTTATATACGTTTTTGTATCTTTAACCGTATTTGAACTGTTTTGATTGTTTATAATTTTTTGTAAATATTGTTTGTGTTTTTGTGGGCCCGGAGTTACTCAAAATGTCCCGAAATCGACGAATAATCTCCTTAAAAATTCGAACATGCTAAGGCAGGCTAGCACCGATAGTTTTCAAGAGTTGTTAACCTATTTAAAAAGTTTGTTTAGTGCTCCTTGGCAGAATTTTAGAAATAAATAATCGGCTTTTTATAAGCCTGGAATCGCCCGGAATACTCCGGACTTAACAATATTTTAAGTAGAATCCTTTGAGGAATCCGAACATCGAAAGAGTCTTTATCTAAGACTGATAAAATGCTCGGAGTATTTTTTTTAATACAAAAATTTTGTATCTGCAGACGAATTTGTAACGGCAACTATTTACTCGGGTTTTTGCTGTCTGGGAGACTTTAAATACAGATTCGGTATTTCTAGTTTTGTTTTGGACAATTTCAAAAAATGTCTCCCAAACTTATCGACGAAAAATCATCTGAAAATTTAGAATCTACCAAACCCTGTTACTTATAGCCGACAGTTTTCCGCCTATTAACGTAATACAAAAATTGGTTTAGCGGTTTCAATAAATTTTTTAAAAATGATAAATCGGCTTTTGTGAGCCGGATTACTATCATTTTCTTCCTTCATTAGGAAATGTTGCATTAACCATTGCACACTTTCTGCTGAAAACCGCTATATTTATATGAAATCACGATCGACTAGATTTTCTAACTCTAAAGTTTCTTGGAGTTCTCAATACGGCAAACATACCGTCTTTTAGTAAATTGACTTTTCTGCAGAAACATAAGTCTAACGAATAGCAGACTAGTGATTTCATAAGTATATGCTAATTTTTGTTAGTAACTTCTCTATTTTATGAATATCGGCATAAGTATAAGTAGGTATATAAGTATAAGTCTTTATAATTTTTAAGCATATTATTATGCTAATACTACATAAGTATTAGCATGTACTTATTGCTACACAAGTATATATTTACAATTTTATGCATATCGATGTAAGAATATACTGAAAAAATACAAGTACATTTTTTTAACTCTGAACATAGCCCCATGTGCAATCTGAAAAAAATCGTATCAAAGCATTGATATAATTTGCGTTTCCAATGATACGTAAAGATAATTATTTGATGACGAGTTATTTGAATCAATTTGAAGTGATTTCGGATATTTGTTAAGTAATTTATCATTTCTTACATGTTCCTATTACCTGATGATTAATAAATTTCATAAAAATAAATTTTTCTTTACTTGAATAATCTTGGAAGATTTAATTGACATTTTGCTATTATTGACAGCATGTGGAATAATTATACTAGTTGCATAGCAATATTCGCAATGCGTTGATCTGTGTTTTTTCAAATTGAACATGGGAAATATGGGTATGTTCAGAGTTAAAAAAAAGTCTTTGTATAAGTATAAGCATGTTCTACTTTTTATGAATATTACCCATTATTTCTATACCTAATTCAAAATAAAACTTAATTTTTTCTTTTATTTTGAAAGAGATATCTGCAAACTAAAGTGTTTTTCTGATTACCCTTTATAAATTCTGTAATCCGAAAGTATTGGTTACCTGAACGGGATTTGCTAGCTTTTAAAATTTTTAAATTGATTATTAATTTGTTGATTTATTATTAATTAATTATTATTATTATTAATTGATTAATAATTTAATAGATTCCATTTACCCACAAAGCTTATTGTTTTAACTTATTTTAACTTTGTAGAATAGCATGAAACGTGTTGGAAAAATATACAATTTGCAATTCATGCAGCACTCACTGCGCTCGTGCTGCAAACAAATTGCTCATACGCCAAATTGTTTCCCAAATAATGTTTTGTAACAAATAACTTTAAAAAAGTAATTTGAAATATTTTTCTCAATTTTTTTTACCTCTGGATATGTGAAAGGTGGTGCCCCCATGGCCCATGCAGCTAGCACTCTTTTACAAACTTGCGTCTCTTTGGGTCTTTCTTCAGCGAAACAGTTACCAACATATAGTGGAATTTGTTGATTTGGGGGTGCCACACAATGAAACACTTCCATATGATGAACCAAACCTTCACTACTACCAGGAATATGGGCCTCGTACTACAAAAAAATTGTAGTAAATGTTATTGGTACTACTAACTCATATGGTACCCTGTAAACATGGTGTTTGTCCTTAAATTGTTCACCGAGTTTATGGACGTGGCACCAATACGTCGTTTCCTGGTTCGGAACCTTCACTTCATGGGCAAAAATATCCAAAGTTTTGACATAATTGGGCAAAGTTGCCTTAACGTTGGTGCTTTTTAACAATTGCACCCTTACCATCCCTTGTTCCTTCTCAGGAGAGCTGATATTCAACCCCACGATTTTATATAAAGGGTGGGCACCACGTGCCCACACGATATGTGTTGTCCCATCCTCGATGACATAATCCTCAAAATCGCAAGTGTCGAATTTCCGCCGAAATGTAAACTTGGTGATATTTCTAGCGCGTTTTATTTTAAAATTTTGGCAATCTTGTTGATGATCTAGCCGTATAATTCCAGTGGTGTCGGCCCACGTGTCTTCAAATTGAATTTTCCGTTTGATGTTTTTCCATAGTATGCAATAATCGGCCGGGAAATGCGCCCCTTGGTCGGAAAAACCGATCGCAAACCAGCCGAAATTTTCCGGGAGGTGGACCTCGAAGGTGACGGTTTGAGTGGGATAATCCAGGACCCAATTGACGGAAATGGACCCATCGCCGTTTAAAGGGACGTGGAAAATTTCACCGGATTGCGATCGCTTTAAACACGTCAGGATTATGATTGCGATAAGAAAGCGCATCTTTCACTAAGAGGAAATTCTTCGGATTTTCGCTTTTAAGAGGAGGCGCGCGCAAGCGCCTTTTGGAAAATTTTCAAAACTCATCACAAGTTATTATTTTAATTTAGGGTGCTTGAGATTGAGTTTGAACTTGTTGCGTTTTTAATTTAATTGCGAAAATCGTTAAGTGATTACTTGATTAGTGAGGAGGGAATTATAAAAATGGTGGTGGCGTCGGTGGAATGCAATTTAGGCGACGTCACGCGATGTTCTTATTATTCAATACGTACAAGAATCCA
Organism: Tribolium freemani; assembly: GCA_939628115.1. Taxonomy (NCBI): domain Eukaryota; kingdom Metazoa; phylum Arthropoda; class Insecta; order Coleoptera; family Tenebrionidae; genus Tribolium; species Tribolium freemani. Next base: position 6,027,098 of record OW626785.1, on the reverse strand, counting down.
GCCGAAGGAATAAATTCGAGTTCCTCAAATTCTTCGCGATAGAAAATTGGAGACGGGAATAATTATCGTAAATATTTAGTGCTTGGTTTCGTTAAATTGCGTTTGTGGTGCCGTTCTGAAGAAACATTAACAATGGATCAGATAAAAGCAATCAAAGTTGAAATTTTAATTTCAAGGTCCCAGAATCTATTACTCGCTATTGTTTTCTACGAACGGGAATAAAGCTATTTTTTTTAACAAGTGTTTTGAACTGTTTTATCATAATTATATCGAGTGATTCTGAATGAGTGTTTAAGTTGGCAACAAGAGTATTTTCTTTTGCGCTTATTTGCAACACTGCTACCAACCCAAAACGATCATTACTATCATTACTATCTAATTATCCAGTATTTTATTTATTTTATTTATCATTGCTTCTGTTTCATGTATTTTATAATATAATTTTTGTAATTTGCCGCCATTTTGATGCTTTAATAGGCATATAAAAGCATGCAACGTCATCAAGCGGGATGCTATTATAGTCATAATTTTGATAATTTCACGGAACATTTTACGGAAATTTTTAGGAAGGCAGGAAGCAAATTTGCGACCGTGTTTTTGCCAATTTCAGAAATTTCAGGGGGCGTTCATGCAAGATTAGTAAGATTACCTTCATTATCATTCATACTCGTGTTTTTTGGCTGAATTTGAATAAAACAAAAAATTTTTTCTGCAGTTACATACTGGGTCCTCAAAAATCGGCGCACCAACTAAATGGTATGTGGTAGAGAAATGCTACATATAAAGGTAAAAATAGTAAAAAAATATGTATAAATGATACTATATGTGACATCGTTGTCAACAATCGTGATCGCAATAGAATTTGATCAACAATAAAAATAAATTATTTTTGAAAGGGTTTTCTAGGAAATAATTCTTAGTGTTGGCACATCCACAAATTGTGATTTTTTTGAGAAATTTAATTTTTTTTAAATTCAAAAAACTTCTGAAGTCTGTTAGTAAATTTAAAAATAATTATTCATCATTGTGTTAGGGAACGATTACTTAGTGGGAAACATAAAACATTAAAAGATAATGAAAACTGAAGAAGTTTGTCGTTCCAGATTTTTTTTAAATACGACTAGAAATTTTCAAGATTTTTCTCGTAATCTTCACATGCTTCTCAACAATGTACCATACTAGTTGGTGCGCCGCTTTTTGAGCACCCTGTATACAGCGTGTACCAGAACTCGCCCCCCACCGGAAAGGTGCTAGTGGTAACAGCAATGGGGATGGCAAAAATGCAAAAAAAGTATACTTTTATTCTTCGTTTGGGAGATACAGAGGTTTCAAAGTGACCAATCCCAGAAGCTCTCTCCTAGGTGTATTGCATACAGTAGATCCGTTACTAAGGAATGAAAAATAACTCCAGTGCACATTTTTATTGTCCGTTCCACATATTTTTTATTTCCTAGCAACGTGTTTTGTTCCTGTAGTCCTCCAGAGCAAGGCCTTTTGTGATTGGCTATTTTCAAACGTTCTTATCTCCCAAACGCAGAGTTAGAATGTTTTTGTAAAGGAACTTTAGCTTCAGAATTGCCTAACCTATATGCACCTTTCCTGATACACGCTGTATAATATTAATTAATTAATTATATCCCATTTCAGTTCATAATAGAATTGCACCAACGCAATGGAATTTTTTGGATTGAAAAATAAAGCACAAATTGACAGTTTCTGAATAAGAAAAGAATTCTCTATGTTAAACTAAATCCCAGCGACACGTTTTGAGCTAACAAAAACCACCAAAAACTCTCAATTTGTGCTTTATTTCACTCCAAAAAATTCAAATGCGCTGCTGCAAAATTCTACTATGAACTGAAATGGGATATATTAGCTGTTTCAAAACTATAAAAATGTCAACGTCGCATTTTCTCTTAAAATTAGTTCTTATAAATTATTCATGCACTTCAAAAAATTAATAGCTATTAACTGTTTCAAAACTATAAAAACGCCAACGTCGCATTTTACCGAATTATTTTTTTAAATAAGATTGATAAAATTCTAAAATAGATATTAATGGTTAGATCTCTCATTGAAAGTATAAATTACATTAACTATTATTTTTTTGAAGTGGATGAATAATTTATAACAGCAAATTTTGAGAGAAATTGCGACGTTGGCGTTTTTATAGTTCTGAAACAGCTAATAATGTAATTTATAGTTTCAATGAGAGATCTAATTATTAATGACTATTTTACATTTTTATCAATCTTATTTAAAAAAATAATTTAGTAAAATGCGACGTTGGCGTTTTTATAGTTTTGAAACAGTTAATATGTTTAATGCCAAAATTCAGACACCAGGTTTGGAATAGGCTCTATTAGCTGTTTCAAAACTATAAAAACGCCAACGCCGCATTTTCTCTCAAAATTAGTTGTTATAAATTATTCCTGCACTTCAAAAAATGAATAGCTAATGTAATTTATAGTTTCAATGAGAGATCTAATCATTAATAACTATTTTACATTTTTATCAACCTTATTTAAAAAAATAATTCGGTAAAATGCGACCTTGGCGTTTTTATAGTTTTGAAACAGATAATACTTCTTTTTAATGGCTCCCGAAATGTAGGTATGCACTGTTTTATCAAAAAAATAATTTGCTTTTCAAAAAACCTGCTGATTTTTGTAATTTGAAGTGGAAATACGGTTGTTTATAAAAGAATAAACATAGAAATAAAGGGCTAGAATGTATTACTGTTAAATTGCTTAAAATTTTCAACAACGTATAAAGAAAGTCTTGCACCACAAGTAGGATGCGTTAGACCACATTATACCAAGCCCCTGTGGCCTAATGGATAAGGCATCGGCCTCCTAAGCCGGGGACTGTGGGTTCGAGTCCCACCAGGGGTACTCGCTTTTTTCCATTTTTTTTTAATTATTGAAAGAAATAAACCAAAAACCACAAAAATAATTTATTCTCTGCATTTACAATTAATGAACCGCTTGCCCCGACCCTGAAACTTTGAGCTTATCCAACCCTGGCAAAGTCCCCGAGCTTCTCACTGGCCCGAAATACTTATGGCCCAAGGCTTCCTGGGCCGTGCATCTCTCCATGTGGTCATAACAAAGCAACGATTCCAAAAAATCAAACGCATTCTGATTCACCAAATGCTCATTCTCAGTATTGACAAACCGCTGCCAGGGCTTTTTCGAGTGAATCCCCAACATCTCCTGCATGCTGCCCTCCAGCACAATGTTATACTTATTCAAATAAGTGTAAAACTTGCTCGTGCCCAACACTTTAACAATGCAATATAGCTGGTTGCGGTTATCGAACCCTTGGAAGAAGGGCTCTTTACGGAAAATCATTGCGGCGAAAACGCACCCAAGCGACCACAAGTCGAGGGAATAGTCGTAATAACCGTACTCTACAAGCAATTCCGGGCCTTTGTAGTGACGGGAAGCCACCCGGACGTTGTAACGTTCTCCAGGGCGGTAAAACTCAGCCAAACCGAAATCAATTAACCGGATTTTGCGATTTTTCCGGTCGATTATGATGTTGTGCGGCTTGACGTCGCGGTGCATTATGCCCTTGCTGTGACAGAAGTCGAGTGCTTTCAGAATTTCGTAAATATAGAACCGGATATCCGAATCACTCAATTTCAAATAAACCTCCTTAAAATCTTCATTATTTGACGGAGATTCAAAAATAAGGGCGTGCAAAGCTGTGGAAGGCACCGAAACCACAGCATACAAACTCACAATGTTGGGGCCGTTCCTCAAGTGCTCCAAAATTTTGATTTCGCGTTTGATTTTCGGCTTTTTGATCGGTTTTAGTAACTTGACCACGACCGAATCGTTATTACCATCGTGCACCCCCTCGAACACTAAACTGTACTTCCCCTGACCGATTTTACGAATCAAACTGTAATTGTTAATATCGTCAGTCGGAGGGTTGTAGTTGTCGTACTCAAAGTAGGAAGAGGGTTTGTTTGAGAACACATCGGAGTAAACCCGTGATGTTGTTACAACAACGCTACGACTAATTTGTGTTATTTTGTGATAAATTGGGGCAAAAACACTTACGGTGTGTCCTCCAAGTCCATTTTTGGCACAAATTTTTTGAAATCTTTTTTTGACATTTGAAATTTAAACGAGGTGCTAACATGTCACTAAACGAGACAAAACAAAATCCCTAACCCAATTAAACAAAAATTACAATTAAGGCTTTAATTCAATTGTGCGACACGAATTATGAAGTGATTTATGATTAATGAGCCAGTCCCGAGTGTCTTGTACTAATTTAGGTCGTTTTTTTGGGTGTTTTTAGTGCGACATAACCTCAAATTTGTAATGTCAACAAGTGGGACTAAAACCGAATCTGAGGATTCAAATGATGCGAAACCCGTTTTCAAGCGTAAGAAACGTAAACAGCTGCGTCAGAGGGCCCCCTCGGACGCGGAGGAGGACCTGGAGGAGATTAGCACAAAGCTGGAGGAGATGAAGGAGTTGCAAAGCTTGCGGAAGCGCCCCCATGGGGTGAACGCCCTGGGCCTGGCCCTCATCGAAGACGAGTCCGTTGCGAAGGACCCCTTCAAGGTGAAATCCGGCGGAATGGTGAACATGCAAGCGCTCAAAAGTGGCAAAGTGAAGCAAGTGGATGATGCTTACGACACAGGGATAGGAACCCAGTTTTCGGTCGAGACGAACAAACGCGACGAAGACGAGGAGATGATGAAGTTTATCGAGGAGGAGTTGTCGAAGAAGAAGCGCAAGGTGGAGCCCCAGGAGCAAGCGGAGGCTGAGAACAAGTCGGCGTACACCAGCCCCGAGGAGGCAGCTTTGAGAGCGGTGCCCGACCACTTGAGGGAGTCGTCGACAAAGAGGTCGGAGGAGATGTTGTCCAATCAAATGTTGAATGGGATTCCGGAGGTGGACCTGGGGATTGAGGCCAAGATCAAGAATATTGAAGCTACGGAGGAGGCGAAGTTGAGGCTGCTTTGGGAGAAGCAGAATAAGAAGGATGGGCCTTCGCCTTTTGTGCCCACTAATATGGCGGTGAATTTTGTGCAGCATAATAGATGTGAGTTGGCATAACTGCTGAAATTTGTTTTTTTTACTTTTTTACAGTTAATATAGACGCAGAGGTCGCTAAGAAGAAAGCCAAGTTGGATGATAAAGTGGAGGAGGCAACAGAGAAGCCGAAGAAAAAGGATGAAAGGGCTACCGATGATTATCACTACGAAAAGTTCAAAAAACAATTTAGGAGATATTAGTGTCTTGTAGTGTTTTTTATTTTTGAATAAATTATTTATTTTGATTTATTTTTTTATTTCGCAATAACAAGTTCTGTAAAAACCGAGCAAATAATCACAATTTGTGCGAAACATTTAAAATAGAATATAGTTTAAGTGTGGTATTCACTGCTTTGTTACTTTTTTTTAGTATTTTTTTTTAATGTAACAAACCATATATACAGGGTAATTCTTTCTTCCAAAGTACCTAATATAATTATAGTACAATGTATCCTACTTATTAGTCTTTATCTATCATAGTTTTTGACATAGTACCTACTACATATATCAATATTGCAGGGGTTCATTCGTTCTTGAACTTTTTGGCTTTTTGCCAAAAGTTTGCGATAAATGAATAAATTTTTTTGCATTCTATAATAGAAGATTTGGAGGGTATTCTAAAATCTTCAGGACTGTCAACTGGCAATAAATTGCCAGGCTGCTATTATTTTTGATGGTGATGATGAACAAATAACAGTTTTTTCAAAATGACCGTTTATTTTTTAATGGCAATCATAAGAAATCGATTTTTATGAAAACTTTCTATCTCTTACAGTTTTTAAAGTAATCACAAAAGACGGATTTTAGCTCATTAGTCATTATTTTCATTTTAATCGAGTAAACTTTCAAAAAATAAGACAGTTATTTTAAATACTAATTAATAGAAATGTTCAATTTGTCTACCATTTTTATTCAAGAAGTTTAAAACTCGATGGTAGACTGAGTTAACTGTATAGGTATAATTCTCTAAGATATTATAAGCCTAAGCCATAACTAAATATATTATTGTTTTACTGTTTATGCGATAATAAATCAATTAAAACTAAATAATGCCAATCTTGGTTTGACAATTGTTGACCATTTCGTCAGGTCTACTTGAATAACGAGGAAAATTACGAAGTTAAATCAAATTTATTATATAAATTGATTATTTTAAAAAGTGTAAGAGATAGATATAGAAGATGTTGATAAAAGTCTCTATAAAAATCGATGTTTCTTTGATTGCCATTGAAAAAATAGGGTCGTTCCATTTGAATTTGCTCATTATTTTAAACAAATCATACTTGTAACACAGGATTCTTGTAATTTGACAGTTAACAATTTGAAAATTCTAGAAGACCATTTGAATTTTTGGTTATCAAATGCAAAAAAATTATTTTCTGTTATGACAAAGGATTTAAACCACAGTTGTGTTGCTCAGTAGAAAGTTTAGCTAAGCCGCGCTGAACTTGTCACTTATGCGGTTGGTAGTACTGTACGCTTTCGCACTTCAAGTAAGAGGTTGCTTGCGAGCACGGTCTTAGAATTGGCAGGTCTGGAAACTCATGTCTCAAAAATGAGGTTTTTTTTCCTGGATCGTGGGTGGCTGTTTGGGCCACTATACCCGTAGCGCCTCTGGCGGATACTACGATGAAACTGGGTTTTTATGAATGAAAAAACGAGAAATTTGCGTAATATTTGACAAATGTCAAATTATTTTGACGGATATGAATGGTAATCAGAAATACCCAAAATGGGATTCAAATTGTGCTTAACGGTGGTAATGAATGTGGTAGACAGGTTTTCGTTGGGTTTATTTACGTCCTGAGCCATTTGCGTACTGAAACATTTAGGTAGGAACATAACCTTATTTGTGCATTAGTCGGTCCTTTGGCCTTTATTTTACTCTAAATATAAGCCAAACTCAACAAAAGCAAATTTTTGAGGTAGATGATTGGAGAAACTCGAATATTACGTCTAGAATTGGTGCTATATAACGAAAGTCTTTATCAAAAGAAACTGATTTTTACAACTGCAAGGAGGGCTCCGTGAGACGTTCGAAAGTGTGTATTTGCTTTTTCCTTTCAAAAATGCTTTCCGTGCAGTAATGTAGATATTAATAACTTACCTTTTTTAATATAAAATAACAGTTTAAAAGAGGTAATCAAGTCCCAGAGGTTATCACGTAAAGTAGACAAAAAACGGGATAAATATCCAAAAGCAAGTGAGTAACACAGAAATAAAGGTCACAAGAACACAATGACAGAGTTTTGTGATAAGAATTATCCAAAAAACTATTGGAATAATAAAGAATTTGATTCCAAATAAATTACTGTGTGAGGGCGCCACGGGTATAGTTGCCCTCCATAGCTATTGTGATCCAGGAAAAATGCTTCATTTTCGTAACGTACTTATGAATGGAGTTTCCAGACCTGCCATTTTATGATCGTGCTTGCGAGTTTCTGTTTTGACAGTTCTGATTTTGAAAAGTTAGGTTCAGATGAAATAATATCATCATTTATCATTATTTTAGTACATTGGAGGAACAATATCGCTATAATATGAATCTTATGTTTAAAAATGTATCTCACTATAATTATTAATTACTAGAATGGTTTTTTCTTATTTCATGGAGCTCTTTCATGCGCGGCATATTCAAATTGTGCTTCCTTCTGAAAAAATGCAATTTATCGTTTCCTTTCAGAGCACAGCAATAAATTGATTTGCACAGTTTATTTGTTGCCTTTGTGCATTTGAAGACTTGGGCGTCCTCAGTTTTGATTTTTGAAGCATAATTTAACTGTTTAAAAATTTGTGCTATAATTAAAATCACATAAGATTTACATATCAGTAATTTCTAACATCATTCTTTCTTTGACTGCCGGATTCTGCTGCAGCAATTAAAAATATTATGTTTAATACTAGAATAAGAATAAGTAAGTAAATTATTATCATTATACATTTTTAGTTTTTTTTAAATTTTAATATACTAACTTACAACATGTTGTTGCCATGGCCCTCCACTCATTACTGTTATTGTTCAAGTTTATTGGTTTAACACAAGTTTAACTCAAACTGAACTGAAATTTATTAAAAAAGCTGTTTCTGTGCATCTTCAGCAAACACACTGTCGAATCCAGTAATTTATTGGTTCCTTATCACTAATTATCATTAAAAGCAATTTTTTTTTCATTGTGAAAGTAAGTAGTATATGGGCTTGATGGCCCTCCACCAGTCTATTTTTTATAACATTGTTGGTGTGCATATTTTATGATTTTTTTTTAATTGTCGCATATTTTTCGTAATGTAGCAGCCACTCTACGGGTGTCTGTTGTTGCATTAAATCTTAGTGCAATTTAGGCCATGGTCTATTTTTTTCACCGAACAAATGCAAGTAACTTTTTTACACTCTAATGTTAGTTTTATAATATTTTCTTTGCGCGTAAAATTGCTACTTAGGTTTCTTTTATTCATCTGTTAACGATTTCAATATAATTATAAAGTTATGTATATTAATAAAGTTAATATTAAAAGTATTTAGAGATAAGCCAATGCGTAAGCAGCCAACATCGACCGCTTAGTTAAACCAATGCTAAGCTTTGGCTTAGTCGATATTTCGTAACTGAGCAACACTCGGTGCCGGCTTAAGCTTAGTTTAACTCGGTTTAAGCTCGAACTGAGCAACCGGGCCTTAAGACTCTTAAGAGTTGTTTTGAATGAACCCCTGCAAGTGAAAAAAAATTGACATAAGTAAAATCCTACAATGTGTTCAAAAATAATTGTTCATCAAGTTGACTATGGAATTCAAATTCAATGTGCCGCTTCGTCGAAATAACTATTGTAGTTTCTCTGTCAAATCTATGAATTAGCCTTTTACTCACTGTGAAGTCCTGACCGGGACTGTATCCCTAAAGATGGTCGGGACTACCCCCCTCCCTGAAATAGTTTAGCTGGGTAGTACGGTAGAAGACCAGAGAGTAGTGAGTACAACTTCATGTAATACAGGCGTTACTGCAACGGCCTAAATTATAATAAAATAAACGCCATACAATTACGTCCGCGTTTTCTAATTATATCCAATCCTATTTAACATACGTACGGCCACTGCCATCCAGCATAATACAAAACACTCAGTTTTTTGCATTTTTCGGCAAAGTTGTTTCAAGTGTAGGGTTTGTCTTGATTTGTGTTTTATACAACGTGTTAGAAAATGGTTTAGACAAAATTCGAAGGTTGATAAAGAATGACAAAACCAGTCGATTAGGTAAAATTTGTGTAAATCGAAAGTGCATACTTTTCCCAAAAAATCGCTCCGAACTTAAGGCCCCAAATTTTGAGAACCGCTGAACTGGAACGATAAAAAATAGCGTGTACCTTAAAATGATTGACCAAACGGCAGTGGTAAATTAACTTCTAGGTCCACTCCATCATTCTTCTATTAAATTTTACAAAAAAAAATAAAAACTCATGCCAGAAATGGGGTTCGAAACCTCCCACCCAAATGAACATGTTAGGAACACTTTTAAAAAATTCTGAAAGCGTCCATGCGCCACTATGCGACTATGCCCTTTTTGTTTAAAGAAAAAATTAACTGCTAATCAACTACCATTACTACCATAAACTACACAGTGATTCTCAATAGATGGGTAAATAAAAAATTTTGAAGAAAGTATGCACTTTTTATAAAAATGATATACAGAGTGGCCCAGAACTCACTCCCCACTGGAAAAGTGCATATAGTTCAGGCAATTCTGAATCGAAAGTTTCGTTACAAAAAAGTTCTAACTCTTTGCGTTTGGGAGATTAGAACGTTTCAAAATAGTCAATCACCAAAGGTCATGTTCTGGAGGATTAAAATAGATAGAACGGATTATAAAAGTGTGCACTTGAAATATTTTTCATTCCTTAGCAACGCATCTACTGTAGGCTGTACACCTGGGAGGGAGCTTCTGGGATTGTTCACTTTGAAACCTTTTTATCTCTCAAACGAAGAATAACAGACCTACTTTTTTTGCATTTTTGTCATCTCCATTGCTGTTACCACAAGCATATTTCCGGTGAGGAATGAGTTGTGGGCCACGCTGTGCGTGTGGGTTTTCAACTTGTCTGATTATGACACATTAACATACAAAATTTTGACTAAACACCTCGTATTTCCGTGATTTTTATTGTTGTGTATTCTTTTGTTTTTAGATTCGAAGCCTTTTTGCATCGTTTTGACGGATTTTTCACTTTGATGGCATTCACATTCAAGTTATACGTTCAAACATAGGTGACTTGATGAACAACAATTTTTGAACACTTTGTGTAACAGATACTAAGTATTAGCTGTTTCTAAACTATAAAAAAGCCAACGTCGCATTTTCTTTCAAAATTAGTTTGTTATAAATTATTCATGCACTTTAAAAAATTAATAGCTAATGTAATTTAGATTTTTAATGAGAGATCTAATCATTAATAACTATTTTACATTTTTAAGGACCTTAAAAAAATAATTCAGTAAAATGCGACGTTGGCGTTTTTATAGTTTTGAAACAGCTAATATACTAACAACTAGGGTATAACATTTTACTCAGATTGAAAAGACGAATTAAAAAATGTAATAAAATTATGTGCTTACTATTTAAAAATTCAAAGTTGGCTACAATTTTTTGTAGTTCCGGAAGTTCAGTTATTTTGAAAATATGTAATTTAGTTGAACCTAGAAAAGGTTGATGTTAAACTATTTAATACACAAGTAAACAATTAGTAAAAGTGGAAAAAATAGATTATTTTAGATAAAAAACTAGATGACAATGAAAACAAATGTTTAGTAGATTTTTTATTTACTAATTTAGGGAAAAATACTATTTTTTGGCCTTGACTGTAGATTTTTTCCTGATTCGAATAACCTGCTGTGATGTGACGTAATTTCGATTTTTCGTGCCTTTCTGTAATGTAACATTTATCATAGTTCTATTTGTATAGGAAAGAAAAATGTGATTTTTTAACAAAATACAACGAGCTAATTAGTTTGTTTCAAGTGCAAGTTATGAAAAAAAAAATGTAAAATAAAACGCCACAATTTTTAACAAAACTTTATTAAACTCAGGTTGTAATAGTATGTAGAAAAATTTGTTCTTTTTTTATTTCGAAACCTAAGCCATTCTTTTGCTCGCTTCAAGCACAGTCCTCGAAATCACCAGCTTCTGAATCTGCGTCGTCCCCTCATAAATCTGATAAATCTTCGCATCCCTCATCAGCTTCTCCACCGGATACTCACTATTAAAGCCAGCACCTCCGAAAATTTGCACCGCGTCTGAAGCACACTTATTGGCCACATCTCCAGCATATGCTTTCGCAATCGAAGCCGAATAACTATTCCTAATCCCATGATCAGCCTCCCATGCAGCCCTCATCCAAGCCAACCTCGCCGTTTCAACCCCTATGGCCATGTCTGCCAACATAAAAGCCACAGCTTGGTGGTACGCAATCGGAACACCGAAAGTTTTGCGTTCGAGCGAATATTTCGTAGCTTCGTCGAGACACCTCTGGGCAACACCAGTGGCCCCACAAGCCACCGGGGGGCGCGTGGTGTCAAACGCCCCCATGGCGATTTTAAACCCGGCGCCTTCGCCCAGAAGGACATTTTCTTTCGGAACGCGCACTTCTTCGAAGGTGACTCCTCGGGTATCGGAAGCTCTTTGCCCCATGTTCATTTCTTTACGACCTGGGGTTACTCCAGGGGTGTCTCTATCGACAATAAACCCCGTGAAGGCTTTACTAGCTGGGGCCTTGGGGTCGGGGTTAGTTCGCGCAAGAACAAAATACCAATTTGCTACACCTCCGTTTGTTATCCACATTTTTTGACCGTTGATTACGTACTCATCGCCTTTTTTTTCAGCTCGGGTTTTGACCCCGTTTACGTCGGAGCCACAGCCCGGCTCTGTGACGGCATATGCCTTAAAAATCAATTGAAAACTTTAATTATAATTAAATGTATGCCATTAATTACAGCAACTAAGGGTTCCTCGATCAAACGCCCCAAATATTTCTTTTGCTGCTCTTTCGTCCCGTTTAGAATCACAGGGACTTGCTAAAATATTCATCAATTAATAAATAGTGTTAACGGAGGTTGCGACGTGCCAAATTAAGTTGTTAGCACTGGCTGTAAACTGTATTTCTAATTAAACAGTAAATAGTAAAAAATTTAAAATGGTGCTTTATACAGAAAGTTCTTTTTAAATCTAAAATCAAATTTGAAATTTGAAATTTTTTTCGTGTAGAAAACCGGAAGTGAAGTTTCAAATCCGAATTTTAGTAACTTGGACCATTTTTTTTTTAATTATTTTTATTATTTTATTTATTATACAGGATGTAAGCGAAATAAGTACATTAATTTTAACCAGTGGTAGAACTCATCAAGACAAACACTTTTTCTACCATTCTTTCATTCTACCATTTTTTCAAAATCGCATTTTTGAAAATCATTTTTTCCTCCTACAAATTGACGAACCTTTCATGAAATGCTCCTACAAAGAAAAGTAATAATAAATTTAATTTAATTTTCATGAACTTGCTAGGAAACGGTAATCTTGCCGACAAGGTAACTTTGTTTCCAGTGGCGTGTAAGAAAATTGTGTAAGATTTTAAAATAATTTTAACTCAAAAACTAAAACTTTTTGAAAAAAATGTTATTAGGAAAAATTGTTGGTCTTGGAGAGTTCTATTACCAGTTAAAATTAATGTACTTATTTCATTTACAGCCTGTATATTAAAAGCTATTTTTTGAAATAAAAATAAATGAAAAAAAAAACGGTCCAAGTTACTAAAATTCGGATTTGAAACTTCACTTCCGGTTTTCTACACAAAAAAATTTCAAATTATAAATCGGATTTCAGAATCAAAAAGAACAAAGAATTTTCTATACAAAGCACTATTTTAATTATTTTGGTATGCATTAGTTTTTTGAATAAAAGCTTCCAAAAACTTTGTGACTCATATTTCGTCAATTTTTTAGAAGTCAATATCTTCACCAATAAGCCTCACACAAAAAATCATTATGTATTTACAATTATGCTTTCTAGGAGAACAATTATCCTGAATATGACCGAATTTCAGGTTGTCAAATTTTTTTCGTTGTCCGCTTCACGTGAAATGCCCCTTAATTGATTACGGTCAGTGTTTCAAAATGACCACTTTCCATTTAAAAAAGTTATTGTTGAAATGCCTTCCATTAGGGAAGTTGATAATTTTATTGATAAGATTAAATTTCCTCAAAAACCGCGCCCGTGTAAGCAAGTAGTTCAACTTTAATTTTTTTCTGACTTTTATTTTTGCAGGACTTCATCGTCTGTGGATTCAGACTGCTCCGGAAGAAGTGGCACTAAAGGAGTTGATAACTCATTCGAATCTGATGATCCATCAGTTACAAAAGGTCTTTGATATATTTTCTAGTTTTTTGTGCTTAGATAAATACTAAATAAATTGTTTATGTTATATTGACACTTTTTACTAAAATTTCCCGTAAAAATATTAGTCCATTTTTGAACCAGATACTCATTTATTAATTATTAACAATGTAATAACACGCCTGAAAATAAAAAGGAATCAATCGAATTTAAGATTATTTTGTTTGTTTCACTCGATGATACAATGGAATTTTTTTTATCTCCAGGTTGTATTTCAAGAAAAAAATAATATTAATTATTATTAATAAATATTTATCGAAAATAAAATAAATGAATAAAGATTTGAGTTTAGTGGCCAAGCTGTTTAATGTTGTTGTTACGGCTAATGCGTAAACTTGGCTAGTTTGTAAACTAACCAAACCGTTGGCTATTTTAATAGAAAACGCAGTTTCAACTAAAACAGCTGCTAGTTTACAAACTAGCCAAGAATCTTGTCCAATTTACTTGAAAGATAAATAAGCTCAATATTTATTTATGAACTATCTAAGGCATTCTATGGCTAATATGAAAACTATACTTTCTTGTAACGCAAAATATCCAATGCTTTAGCTAGCTGACGAACTAATCAACTTGCTGACGAACTTAGAAAATAAAATGAGGTTATGAGATCTTTTTATTTTGGATTACCGGGTCAGGTTTATAAACTAATTAAAACATTGGTTGTTTTAGCTAGTTTATAAATTAACCAACCATCCAACTTGCACTTACAATGGTTAAAATGCGAATATACATTTCTATTCTATTTTTCAAGTAAATTAGGCAAAGATTATTGTCTAGTTTGTAAACTAACCGCTATTCTAGTTGAAACTGCGTTTTCTATTAAAATAACCAACTAGCTACAAACTAACTAGCTAGTTTACAAACTAGTCAGGTTTACACATTAGCCGTAACATTGCCAACTTAACTTAAAGCCAAGCCAGTTTATTTGTATAAATACCCCTAAATGTGATGAGCCAATCACAGTCCCAATCCCCGAACAGCCCCAAGACAGTTCTTCCCCCATCAGACAGGCGTCGAAAACCCCCTGATTCAAGCCACCGCAATGTTCAGGAATGTGCGAATTCATTAAACCCACAGACCATGCTTTTTTCAAAATTTCAATCGGGTATTCCCCGGTTTTATCAAAATGGGCCGCTTGAGGCGCAATCTCCTCACGAGCGAATTTGCGTGCCATGGCTTGCATTTCTCGTTGAGTTTCATTCAATTCTAAAATCGGGGAAAATGACACAGTGTGGCACACTCAAAGCGCGAAAATTACCAAAATTGAAGCCTGATTTTCGGGCGGCTGATACCGAAAATGCCCGTGTGAGCGTGGTTGGGGTGAAAATCTGTAAAACTTGCAAAATTATAATAAAGTCGTATTTTTTGTTGTTTTTTACCTTTTGCACGGTTAGGGCCATTTTGGGTGTGTTTTGTCAAACGAAGCGCGAGCGACTCTTCAATTTATTTATGGTGGATTGTAAATAATACAACAGAAATGGAGATAAGATAAAAATGATTGCACTTTGAACCTTGGAAACAATTTATTACTTACCTTAATGCAATTAAACGGTTCTGTAACGATGGGTCAATAAAAATAGATTTTTGCGCCAATTAGAAGCTCTCAATGTAATCTGCTTTTGATTATTACAACGTAAACAAAAATGATGAATCGGTAAAATTTGTGACCTTGATGGGTGTACAGTGTACACAACACACAACGGAAAGTGGGGGAAATCGTTCTACTTTCCTTTAGTTTGTGTTTGTAGCATGTTTTCAATTAATGTTTTTTTATCAAAGTAGCCTACAACTTTGAAATTAAGTTGGCAACAATATTATTCACTCAAACGTTACACTTTTTAGTCAAATTTTATTAGAATTGGTGCCTTTTCGTAATGAAAACAAATAAGGAACTACTCGTTGAATAAAAAAGGTTGGTAACTCTCAAAAATGTCATTTATTTTTGAGACAGTTTAACATCAATAAATTCGGTGTTGCCAACTTAATTTAAATTTTGTATTCTACGGGGCGAGTATTTTTTTTAATCAGAAACTCGCTCTTAAACTAACGTATTGATAAAAGTGTAATTTTTTATTTGATTTACACTTATTTTTAAGTGTATTTTAACCATGCTTGATCGGGAACTCAATTAAGTACAAGTACATCCATGTATTTTGCGAAAAATTTTTTTTCAAGAGAGTCTCATTTAGATCAACTGTTTTTTATTTGCGTTACTTGTGATGTTTTTTAATCACAGACTCCATTAGATTGACATATTTTGACGAAGAAAACGTAAACAAATTAAACAAAATGATTTAGGTCGGAATTATTTTTTAACACAATTAAATACAGACTGATCCAGAAACACTGAGTCTGTTGGCAACAGATTTGAAAGTATTTTTGTTCGTAATTTGCAACACTGCAACCGAACTCGATTTTTTTTTGACATTCACTTGACGTACAACCCCACAAGATTGTTGAATTGTTGTTAACTGAAAGTATACTCCATTGGTATCCTTTAAAATTTAACTCCAGTGTTGCCAACAGACTCAGTATTTCTGGATCAGTCTGTATTAAGTTAAAAAAAAATATGTTAGCTTAAATCGAAGCATTTTATTTACAAACCAAAAAATGTCGTTTTGGTCGGCTATGTTTTTAAACCAGAAACTTTTTAAATCTATACAGGGTGTTTCACATAATTTTACGAGGCCAGCGTGGGCCTGCGTTTGTAAAATGCCACCAAGAATACATATTCCAATACGAACTCGATTACAAATTTTGAAAAATTGAATGAAAAATCTTTTCTAGTGTTCACCCCTTCAAAAAATTGCAAGTTTTTTGCAAGTTGAGAATATTCATTCTCTCTCTTGATATAATACATGATAACTGTTTCTAAAAAACGACAATTCGTTACTATTAATCAAACCACTGTTTGATTAATAGTTAGTTAATAATTAGTAATTAGTTTGACAACTATTATTGTCATGGGTATAAAAAAATTAAATAATTAAATCTGAATTTTATGTATCTTGTGTTTTGTGACTTTTGTATATTTGGGTGCGTACATTAGGTGCAGGCCTTGTAAAGTTATATGAAACACCCTGTATAACGCCAATTAATGTTTCATTACAAAAAGTTTAATTAAATTCGATTTTCTGGAAGATTGTGAGAATTAAAGGAAAGGAAATATTTGTCACTTTAATTCTTTTTATTCAAAAACCGACAAATTTTTTTTGATGGTCAAAATTCTTTTATTTATTTTTACTCTAAACAAATAATACAATAAGTGCTAACATCATTGTTTGGTTTTCCAGGTCAAAGTTTTGCATAGTATAATTTCTGTCACAGTTCAAATTCCGAAAAAAGAGCATTGTAATTGAATGTTATCTTATCAATTCAAACTTCGAGTACAAAACTTGTTTATACACAACAACATTATGTCACTTATTTCATTCCACGTTAATTCTTACACATTTTTATAGCCCAAAAATGGCATCATTTTCGCCAAAAATTTCGAGAGTTGTGAGCAAACTTGGCAGAAAAACTTTCAGCATTTCGGCGAGTCATTCAAACGGCTACAATTTTGGTAAGTTCTGACTTGAAACACGCCAAAAAAAACGAGATTTCTTCCAGAACTGAGCGAAACTCAGAAAGAGTTTCAAGCAGTAGCACGAAAATTTACAAGGGAAGAAATAATTCCGGTTGCAGCCCACCATGACCGCAACAATGAGTATCCGAAGGAACTCATTAAAAAAGCCTGGTCATTGGGGCTCATGAACGGCCACATTCCCGAATATTTGGGTATCTGTTAATACTATCATAACTAAAAATTAAACTTTAAATCTATTAAGGGGGTCTTCAACAAGGCGTTTTCGATATTTGTTTAACTGGCGAGGAATTAGCATACGGATGCACTGGAATTTTCACTGCAGTTGATTCCTCCAACCTTGGAGTAACTAATTATTCCTAACACTCCCAATTAATCTCGCTTACTTTATAGCAAATCCCAGTCGTGATAGCTGGGACTAAAGACCAACAAAAAAAATATTTGGGCCGTTTCCTTGACGAGCCTTTAGTTGCCGTAACCTTCTCCAATTTTTTAATTAATTTAAAAATGAAAAAAATAATTTGTAGGCTTATGCTGTTACTGAACCTGGGGCAGGTTCCGATGTAGGTGGGATCAAAACCAAAGCCGTGAAAAAAGGCTCTGAGTGGGTCCTCAATGGCCAAAAAATGTGGATAACAAATGGGGGCGTTGCAAACTGGTATTTCGTCCTTGCTCGCACTAACCCCGACCCTAAATGTCCAGCTGGTAAAGCTTTTACCGGATTTATCGTCGAGCGGGATTTCCCTGGAGTCACTCCAGGTCGTAAGGAATTAAACATGGGGCAAAGAGCGTCCGATACGCGCGGAATCACCTTCGAGGATGTTGTCATTCCCCAGGAAAACGTCCTCCTTGGTGAAGGCGCCGGTTTTAAGATTGCGATGAGTACTTTTGATAAAACCAGGCCTTCGGTGGCTTGTGGTGCCACAGGTTTGGCTCAGAGGTGTCTTGATGAAGCTACGAAATACTCGCTCGAACGCAAAACTTTTGGTGTTCCAATTGCACATCACCAAGCTGTGGCTTTTATGTTAGCTGATATGGCCATTGGGGTTGAAACTGCGAGGTTGGCTTGGATGAAAGCTGCTTGGGAGGCTGATCAAGGGATTAGGAACAGGTACAAATTAAGTATTTTTGTTCAGTAAAAATAATAAATGCGCGGTAAAATTGTAATAAAACTGAACAAAATCGTTATAGTCTTTCGGCAGCTATCGCAAAAGCACACGCCAGTGAAGTGGCCAACAAAAATGCGTCTGATGCGGTCCAGGTGTTTGGTGGTGCAGGTTTTAATAGTGAATATCCCGTGGAGAAACTGATGAGGGATGCGAAGATTTTCCAAATTTACGAAGGAACCACGCAAATTCAAAAAATTGTGATTTCAAGGAATGTATTAAGTGAAAGTGGGAAATAAAAATATGAAAGGTTTTTGTTGTGTTTTATTTTATTATTAAAAAGGGATGGCTTGTCGTTTCAATAAGATAAAAGGGTATCAAAACTTGATGACTGTAATAAGGGAAGTAAAAGCAGGTAAGCACTTGAGGATTATGGCGTCATAAAGCATTTGAGTTTGGGAAAGTTTGAAGGTTGTAAAAGTAAGATGGTCGAAATGTGGTGCGGGAATACATTGTGTTTATTTTTGTTTGAAACATATTTTAATTTTAAATTTTTCGTTGTATCACAGGTGATATGAATTGAACGTTGTATTATTGGTTGCATACGACGTTATCTGTTTACAAAGTTTATCCACAATTTTTACGAGAAATAAATATTGTACCCATTTTTCTCGAAAACTATCAGTCGCAGGAAAGTGATTTTTTTCTAAATACTAGATAATTAAAAAAGCTTTTCACCGACAATAAAGTTCATAGGGTTACCTCAATAGTTCCGGAGTTATTGTTCGATAAATGTTCCGAGTAGTCGAACATCATTTTTTTGCACTTTTAAACTCCATAAAACTTTGTTTGAACGAATTTTAAAAAAATTATGGTTTTTGATTTTTGTGTAGGTAAAAAATTCAAAATTTTAAATTTTGCAAAAAACAGTTATAATACAGAATGGGCTACAGAATTCACTGATTTACGATTCTACGATTTTTAGTTTTTGAGTTATGAATTTTTTAATAAATAACTTTAATTTTTCAAATTAAAATAAACTTTTTAGCAATACCTGTTTTGTAAGTCATCATTCACTGACAAATATCTTTCATTGTAAGCGGCACTTTTTAGTCAGGTGTAAGTTTCTATGGTTACCCTGCAATAATATTTTACTTACAGCATGTGGTCTGTAAGTAAATATTACAAACCAACGTGTGCTATTCGTGTTCCATGAAAAATGATGCACAAGTAAAACTTGCAGCCTCTTCGATATCATCCATTCTTCTATTTTCACTTGAAATACTTTCAGAACAGTATTGAGGCGTTGATTTTACAACAAATGTTGATTTAAAGTGATGTTTTTTTTGTTTTGTATTCCTAACACGAAACACACGCCATACAATTTTTTAATTTGTCAACAATCTGACGTTTATTGATTTTTCAAAAAAATTCATTCAGAAAATGTTTTACTTTTTCTTATTTGTGCAGGTATTGCTAAAAATAGCTTGCTAGCCTCAAACTTAAGTTCTTTTTTGGTCGAGAATGCAATATTGGGAAACCGAGGGTACCGAGGTTTCCTAAGCGTTCGAGACCAAAAAAGAACTTACAGTTTGAGGCTAGTAAGCTATTTTTAGCAATACCTGCACAAATAAGAAAAAGTAAAACATTAAAACATGCACTTGCAGTTTACGGTACGTAATATACTATTAAATGAGTTCTCGAGTAAGCTAGTGTTGTAAAAAAGCTGCTTTAATATACAAAATGAGCTGCAGAATTCAATGGAACAAACCTTTTTGATCTACGACTTTTAGTTTTTGAGTTATAAATTTTTTTGCAGAAGAATAAAGCAAATCTACCCTAATTTTAGGTAAAACAAAAAATTTCAAAACTTTAAACCTTGTGAAAAACTGGTATAACACGTTAGCTGAGCCGTAAAATTCACTGGAATAAACCGTTTTGTTCTATGATTTTTAGTTTTTGAGTTATGAATTTTTTCATAAATAACTTTAATTTTTCAAATTAAAATAAATGAGTTCTCGAGTAAGCTAGTGTTGTAAAAAAGCTTATTTAATAAACAAAATGAGCTGCAGAATTTAATGGAACAAACCGTTTTGATCTACGACATTTATTTGTTGAGTTATAAATTTTTTTGCTGAAGAATGAAGTAAATCTACCCTAATTTTAGGTTTAACAAAAAATTTCAAAATTTTAAACTTTGTGAAAAGCTGGTATAATACGTTAGATGAGCCGTAAAATTTACTGGAATAAACCGTTTTGTTCTACGATTTTTAGTTTATGAGTTATGAATTTTAATGGACAACCCGGCGCATCCACCATTTTTTGTTTAAACTATTTTTTAAAATTAAGTTTTGGAATAAGCTAGTGTTGTGAAATTGATGGTATAATAGATAGAAGAAGCCGCAGAATTCATTGGAACAAACCAAAAGTTGTAGACGCTCTACGACTTTTAGTTTTTGAGTTATGATTTTTTTTGTATTCTTTTATGAAATGGCTACCCTAATTTTAGTCAAAAAAAATGAAAAATTTAAATCTTGTGAAAAGCTCGTGTAATACGTAAAATAAGTAAAATGAGCACAATTCACAGTAACAAACCGTTTTGCTCTAGGAATTTTAATTTTCAAGTTGTGAATTTTTTAGCGAAAAACTAAAAATAAGTGCATTCCGCTAAAACAGTTTGCAAAACTTTCTATTTTTTAGTCCCACTTTCACGATGAAAGTATGGGGTTTTTACAGTTATAAAATAATAAACTTATTATTCTTAGAATATTTTGTCCAAATTAATTTATTTTTTATCCGACTGCCATTTTATCAAAATAAGAGTCTAGTTTTTTGATAAATTTAATAATTGATTGGAATAAAATTTAACGGGGGGAGGACCAACTTCCTTAACAGGTTTTAAATAAAACACCAAGTGTTAAGACGCGGTGGTGTGTGTATGTGTTGTTGTTATTAAGTGATTGTCAATTCCATCTTTCAATGTTTACTTCTAGTTCTAAGAATTTAAACGAGTTAAAAGCCTGAAGATGTTTATTATGTTAGGGTAGTCGGTCCTTCCGTCGTTAAATTTTATTCCAATCAATTATTCAAGGATGTCAAAAACTTTCAGCATAAGTTTAATAATTGGCGCAGTCAGTAGGATTTTGTTGTGACATCTTTAATTTAAAAAATACAACTTTACCAAGTCGTTTTGACCGAATTGGAAGCAGAAATTAACAATTGTTTGTAAAGGCAAGATTCATAACTTTATAACAGACGCTCATTCTAATAATCCTCAAGTTGCTATTTTTCGATAAAACAATCTACGCAATATTCAGATCGAAACAACGTTATTCAATGGACTGAATATCAATCACACAGTATTAGCAGATAAGATAACACTAAATACAATTCAAAAAATAAACTAATACATTATTAATTTTCAGCCGGAAATGAACAATCAAGCCGATCTTTTGATCACTCAAAAATACTTTATTTTTGATCCACTTTTCCCATAATTGTTATTTTCCAATTATTTACAGTTCAAAGAACTTTTCTTTCCCCAAGTGACTTTTTCCTTAACCCAATGATTACTCACCATAGTTGTAAATCATATTTTCTAAACCGCCATAAATCACAAACACTGACCTAAATATAATTATCTAGTCGTTTATATGACAGGATTATTTGGTTCATTATTTATAAGAAAGTTCAGGACAAAATTTCGCAAATCGTACAATGGCCTTAAAAACTTTCTTTGTTATACTCAGTGTGGTGTGTTTCGTAGTACAAGCTGCTGATTTAGGCAAAACAGCAGTTTTGAAAAAAGTCGCAAATATTTTAGACCACATACCGGAATCTGGTAAGGTCCGAAAATTTTAAAATTTTTGATTAATTGTCCTTTTAGAAAAGAATGATTTTTTGCGGTACCACCTAAACAAAGGGCGTGAATTAATGTTGGCAAAAGTGCTAGACAACTACCCTGACGTAAGTCTTTCGCCAAAAAATAGCCAACATTTTAAAACTAGCAATTTTAGTTTGACTATGACTTAGATGAGGATGATACAATTCTACTCTACAAATACTACGCTACAAATAACTTAGTGACTGACGAAGAGGTGGTAAAAACAGTCAGTAACATAATCTGTTGGGGTGATAAATGTATCGATTTCTCCGATCCGGGGGTTCACCCCTAATAAAACATTCAATCAAAGTGTTGTATAATTGTCTTTCCTTGGCCAAAAATCGATGGAATCGGTGATTTATAAACAATTTTAATTGCTCGTGTCAATCACTGGCTGATTAATCGCTTAATATTCAGCAGTGGCCGACATTTTTGTCGTTTTACATCCATAAATCGTTCACAAACGAGGCATCATCCAATCTTCGACATGTCAGCCTAGATAAGTCTCACAATAAAATACGACCAGCGTGAATGATTGATTCAGACGAAAGAAGAAAAAAATGACTTATCGTGCAACCTTTATACTTTGTTTTGCGTCTAGCGGATTAGTTAAATGGAGCTTATCACTTAATCCAGCTCAAAGAAACACCTGTAGTTATCGATAAAGCGCCGTTTGAGCCAAGAAGATTCAAACAAAACATGTTTACGTTTTTGATTTTGATAATAATAATGCATGAAAGGAAAGTAACAGGAATTTCAAAATTTTCAATAATTTCGTGATGCACTTCTGAGTAGTTTGTTAATCTCTCAAAGGAGAGATTATTTTTGATTGATGTTCTTTGCCTTGCTATAAATAATAGGTTCGCAACGGATTTACTCAATTCACTAGTTTCCAAGTGAGTAATAATGGCTCGTTTCTTGATTTTTGTGTTTTTTTTAACTGCTCTAGTGGCAACAATCGGTGCAGAATGCACAGGTAAGAAAATCAGTTTACAAATGAAGGATTAACCAATTTTTTAGGAGCTACAAAGGATGTGACCCTACATAGTACCGAAGATGTAAGAAGGGATAATTCAATTCATTACTAAATTACTTACGATTTTTTAATTAATAGATTAGGTATTCGCTTGAAGTCTACTACCAGCTCCTGTTGTACATCAAAGAAAACGACTTGTTGCAAGTTCACGACTGTCCAATGTGTAAATGCTTTAGTGATGGCACTTGTGTGGATTTGTGCGATGGTGGAATATGGCCCTGATTGTATTAATTATTTATGTGAAGCCAAAAAAATTAAATAAAGTGTGGCAAACCTAATTGAGACGTTTTTTAACGAGTCCAAATCCTGGAATTTAATACTTGGGGATTAGTTTTATCTAGTGAACTGATTAGGGGATTAAGATTTGTCGATCTGTGTCAATAACTTACAAAACGACGAAAATAGAACGCAATCTCTGGAATTGGATCAAAATTTCGAACTGATTTTGCATTTAAAAAATCTGGGGCAAAATGTCGGAAAATTCCGAAAAGGGATTATTCGTGATAATATAAAAGCGTTTAGTCCATTCTATTGTCAGTTTGATCACAAATCTTGAAGCAACAATGAAATACAGTTGTATTTTGGTTGCTTTAATTTTGATTATTTTAGCAAATAATTTGCATGAAACAAACTCGGAGAATGCGGATGTTTCAACTGTAAGTCTCAATACGTTTCCTTTGTGAGAAAATATTAATGAATTTTGTAGTTCCGGTATACGAAGGAAAAATATTATGAGCTGCTCCGTTACATCAAAGAAAATAAATTAATTGACTTGGATACCTGTCCACAAAAATTCAACTTCCACCAGTTTTGTATCGACTTGTGCAACACTAACGAATGGCCGTGATTTTATCAAATATATTTTGAATGAAATTAGTTGTTTATTTTATTATCCGCCACTCTTTCCTGATTAATTATTTTGATAAATAACAAACATGTGTATCAAACGTGTACTAAAGCTCCTCTAAATATATCTTTTTGTTTACAGTAGAAGCTTTCAAGGTTTTGAGGTCAATTGCTTGAGTTATTTATCAAATGTTCAGATTTTTATCATAAACTATTAAGTATTTAAAGAATAAAAATACAGTGACCTTGAAGAGATAAAAAAAGTCGAGCGAAGCTTTTTGAAAAATTAAATTGGTTTTCTATATGTAAAATCATAATGTCACCAGTTAAAATGATCTACGACGAGTAGTTCTTGAAATATTTTGAACGTTCCTTGGATGGAATTAACGTTATCTTGTTGAAAAGTAAAATAATAAAAAAATAGACGTATGTTTTGTAAAGTTTTATTTTTACCTGCTCAAGCTCGGAATAATCCTTTATATTTTCGGACATTTTAGAACAAGCGATGCTTGAATGTTGCTTTGTGCAAAGAATCCATAAAAAATGTAATTAGCCCCAAAAAATAATTAAGCAAAAATTAACATACAATTTTTGAATTTGATTTATAATATTTACTTACAGACCACGGGCTGTAAGTAAAATATTATTGCACAGAAACCATGGAAATTTGCACCTGACTAAAAAGTGCCGCTTACTATGAATGATATTTGTCAGTGAATGATGACTTACAGAACAGGTATTGCTAAAAGCAATTTTAAGCCTTGTTGAGTCAAATCCGAAGAATAAAATGTTGTATCCAACTCGTTTTCGTGTAAATCGGTTCATTTATTTCGCCTCGTGGATGTTAAACCTCTCGTTAACACTCGACGTTTACAAATCCACTCGTGAAATAAAAACCCGATTTACACTCAAACTCGGACGAATATGAATTGAAAAATTGAAGAAACGGTCGTGAGTCCGTTCGAAATATGCAATTCTACTCATTAATTAACTGTGAATTAAAAATTTTTTTCTTGCAAGAAATCACTAATCAAGATAAGGAAATCAAAATCTGATCCGATTAAACTGGAATGTTTAATTAACACCTTGAAGTCGCAAGTGCTGTCAATCAGTTATTAAGTGCTTCCAAAACAGCAAACATGAACCTAAAAATACTCTTGACTGTTTCTTTCAGTCTTATTGTAGTCGCTCAAGCATTAAATCTCAATCGTTCGAGGTAAATTTTTGATTAGGATCCATGGTTCAAACAATACACTTTTTCAATGAAACTGTGTGTTAGTCATTTTGAACCCAATAAAATGGCTTAAAAATCGAGATTAGACTGCCATAAATCTGCCAATTTTGAAAAACAACACTAGGCACGTTATAAATTCGACTCTGTTATGGATTATCCCAATCCAAAATGAGTCCTCGACTGTTCATTTTTTGCTTGTGCCTCTTAACCCTAACCAGTGCCTTCACTCTGACCCAGAATGGTTAGTTAATTCACATTTTGCCAACTCTGACATTGCTATTTCAGGTGAGTTCGACTTGTCCAAAACTGGGTGTCCCAAAATCATCTGTTTTACAAACGGAAAATGTCTAGACATGTGCGACCCCGGAGTTTTCCCGTTTTTAGCCAAGAACATCAATAAATCGACATTGTAATTTCGCAAATAAACCGTAAATTTTTAAATCAATTTTTATTCCCCTCTGTCTTGCATCCATCAACTTTACGAGATCACGTACTTTATTTTTTCCTTCCACTTTTTCTTTATCACGTAATAAATTGCGAGGATTAGGTGCAAACGTCTTGTTTTGATTCGACTTTTCATAATAGTGCCATAAATCGAGCCAACACATCGCGCTCTATTCATCAAAATGAAGAAAAGTTAGCTAAAGTAGCCAAGCTATTTTATTTTATTTTTCAGTTTTTCATGGTTTTATTTTATTTAGCATCAATGACAATACATAAATTTATTTCACATCTGGACGGTCATCCATAAACTCTTGAATGGAATAATAGCTCTTTTCCAGTAGTGCCTCCCTTACATTCCTTTCAAATACAGTTGGAGCTAGTTTTTTATAGTGTCTGGAATCTTGTTATCTTATAATGTCAGTTTTCCAGTTTTGTAATGTTTTTACTATGCAATTCTACAAGTTTTTTTCTTTTTTCTATCTCGTTCAGTCACTTAGTTCTACAAAATTTCAATCTCATTTTTTTTAGTTTTTTGTATTTCAGCTTTTCAGTTTCTAAATTTTTTAGCATTTCAGTGTCTTAGTTTATTGTTTTTTTTTATTTGGAATGTAAGTGTTTCAATTTATTATTGATTCTCTTTTCCACTTCTATAACTTTTCCAGTTTCTCAGTTTTTCAGTCACTTAGTTGTTTGGAATTTCAATCACGCTGTTTTTTAATTTGTTTGTGTTTCACGTTTTTAGTTTCTCAGAGTTAAAATTACTTACTTAAAATCTTAGTTTTTGAATTTTTTATATTTTTGTACTTTGAATTGGAAATACTAGTGGTCTAAAATCGTCGCACCAACTCACTGGTGTGTTGGTAGAGAGTTGCTTACATATAAAGGTAAAAATAGTAAAAAAATTCTTTGTATTAAAGTTAGTGATAATTAACGAATTTATAATTTATAATTTCTCAACGTTGCCTAACAGTCGTGATCGCAACAGATTTTGATCAACAATAAAAATAAATTATTTTTGAAACGGTTTCTTAGGAAATAATGCCCAGTGTTGGCACATCTACAAATTGTGATTTTTTTGATTAATTCGAATTTTTTAAAATTCAAAAAATTGCTACAGTCTGATAGTAAAGATTTTTTATAAGATGACTAAGAATTTTTTTAAGATTTTTCCCATGATCTACACATTCTTCTCAACAACGTACCACTGAGTTGGTGCGCCAGTTTTTGAGCATCCTGTATATTGAATTATTTTTTAACGTTAATTTGACTTTTAATCCTAAAGATTTACGACGAACCTCTGCAAAGTGACTTACTTTTTCACTTTAAAATTTTAGTATTAAATAGCAGAACAAAATAATGGTGCGGTTACATCTGGACACTTATTGCACGATAGTTATGTCCGATATTGAACTGACATAAATATTTCAATTGTCAACAAAATATATCAGACCAGGTGTAAACACTACGGATTTGAAAGTTCAGACATGGTTCAGACGTGTTTCACAGAAATTGTGAGAGTTGACGAGTCGTATACCTTTGTGAAGGTATTGACTAGAAGAATGACTAGAAAAAGTGGTTGAAAAACGTACATTTATTGCTGAAAACCCATTTTGAAAAGTGTGTGACAAAATGCCATTAAAGAAATTGCAAGAAATATATGTCGGAATGTAAACAGCTACGGAACTTTTGTGTCCGACATTTCACACAAATGTCTAGAGAGAAATCGCAGATGTAAACGCACCATAATTAGAGACAGTATGTCTGTCCTTGTTGAAGCAATTGAACTTGTGAATAAAGTGTCAATTTTTTCTAAAAAGTAATTCAGGAATTCGTGACAAACAGATAAATTGTACACAAAAAAAAATTATTGAAAATAAAAATGTTAATGAATGAGAAAATACTGGTAATTCGGAGGTGTCTGAAAAATTAAAATTATGGGATAATAACTAAAATACAATATTTTTTGAAAAGTAGGTTTGAATGTGGAAAAACCTATCCACTTATACTTAATCTATTTTTTTTAAATGGGCGTAGAACAGAAGAACTTGTAATTTCATTGAATTTTTTTAACAAAAATTGAACTAGAGTACTAAATTTATTTCTAATTAAGTGGGTTGTCTCAGATGTGCTTAATTGGGTTGAGATTCAAACTTTTAAGTGGCCACACTATAACATGAATCCCCCTGTTACGGTAAGCTTTCCTGTCACAATATTTGCAACGTTTGGTCGAGTGTTATCAATAGTTATCATGCATTAAAATGAATTGTGGACCACGTAGAGCAGCAAATGGTTTGTGAATGGAAATTATGGTTTCATCTCTATAACTTAAGACAGTCATTAAACTTCTGTTAACAATTACAAGTTTCGTGCGGTCCTCAAAATTTATACCTCACCATACCACAAAAGAGACGCCACCAAATTGGTTTACTTTTCAAGTGGCACACTAAAAATAACGTTTACCTAGTCTTCTCCATGTCTTTAGACGACGATTATTGGTATAAAAACAGAATCTGGACTCATCCTTTCACGTAGCCAAGCTCTACTGACTACTGGATTGTTGCGCATCCAATCTTTGACCAACTTCTTTTTGCGAGAATCCTTCTTCAATAAGAGTCACTATTAGGCGACTTTCGTGTCAGATAAATGACGATCTTCCCTACATTCATTCATGACGTGCATTTTTTGCAACGATTTTGTGTTTTTTATTTGAAAAATTAAAAAAATTAAATTAACACCTGTATGATTTTTTTAATTTTATTTTAATTTTTTTATAATTTTTAGTTTTATTGGGTAAAATGCACAAAGAAACGATAAGAAATAATTAAAATAATTTAATTTTTCTAAAAATAAGTAAGTTATTTATACAAATCTTTTATGCCAAGATGAAAATATTGAATTATCCCTTAATTTTGAGGTCAAGTGTATGTGTTTCCATACAATGAGTTCATTTTCTAGGTTGAGATGAATTCTTACAGAAAAACGAACTAACTTTAGAGCAGCAAATTTAGAGCAATATTTATAGCTTTTTTGTGCAATAAAGATTTTTAAGTTTTTTTAAAACGTATGTTTTGTTTATGAATTTATTGCAATAAAAGTTGTGTTTTTATCCTTTCTACTGAAGGAATTAATAAATAAAAAGAGTGTAGGATCTCAGGTGGTTCTGGAATTTGAATTTGAATTTATTTATTTTATTTCTATGAAATTTCTGAAAAGTACCAATTTTTATCTACTCAGGCAAGGAGTAAAACCAAATTCTTCATATACTAACATTGTTCGTTTTTTCTTGAAAGAAGCTAATAAGTGTTACTACCTACTACGATGCTACATTCATTTATAGACAGACTGTATTATAAGTGGTAGAAATGCATCATTATTCATTATATGTGAGTGAGAATTTTGACCCACGAGTGCGCTTGCGCTCGAGTGAGACTTCTCACGAGCTTTATAATGGCATTTTGATCACGTGTGATATACGACATTTTATCTTATCTTATCTTATACCATCGTACATTATACCATTGTTTTCGGTGAGAGAAATCAAATTTCTCTCACAAGAGAGGTAAAAAAATATGCGTATATTGGTAATGCCATCATCCAAGTGCCAAAGTTTTCAGGTCGCATCTACAGCCTCTGACCTAACCTAACGACCACTAACTAGTAGTGACCGAGACCGACGGCTCCTCCGAAAGACGAGTTAGTTACGATGTTTTTGACATTACATTATCCGGTCACCCATCCAAGGAATGACCGGGGTCAGTGCTGCTTAACTTCATAAACTAATTAAAACCTATGAAATCAGCTAGTCTATGCAACTAGAGAGATAAAGCTGTCAGATTTACTGTCAGGTTTAGCTTTATCTCACTTGTGAGAGAAATTTGATTTCTCTCACTGAAAACAATGGTATAATGTACCTAAAACAGTGCACCTGTAAAATTAAAAATGTATCCTAAATTACTAGATTTTAATAGCCAATTTCTGTTTTTTTTACAATTTTAATTTTCCAAAAATGTTGTCTCTACATCAAAATGAAGAAAAAGGGGGCGCGAGCTATTTTTATTTCCCTTTTAATTAAACCGTGTCCATAAATAGCTTTCCACAATAAAAATACTTCGTTTAATTATTATTTCGCTCTGATCCATAAACACACAACCAAATCCCTTTGATAAGTGTATAAAATCTAGCTGCGTTATGGCAAAGCACTAGTAAAAATGATCATCCCAATAAAATTGTGTCTCCTTGTATGGATTTGCAGCGTGATTTGTGGTTCCCAAGAACAGGATTTTTTTGCGAGTTGTGAGTGTTTATTGTTGTGTTAAATTTCGATAAGAATTATCTGTTTTAGTACCTTCGATTGCTTTGAAACGAGAAGTCGAATCGAATGATAGAAAGCCAGTCGAAATGATGTTGGTAAGTTGAAAGCAATTAAAATTGGTAATTGACAGATTCGAGTGGTTCGTTTTGAAATTGCATGATAATATCGCAAGCTGCCAATCACTTTGTTTATGGAAGTTTGAAGCGAACAAAGTGGTAATAAAAGTGCATTAATGGCAATACATCATTTTTGACGCTTTTGGATTAGAAGCGATAAGAAAACGATTATTTTTTTCAGAGACGTTTAAGCCACCATGCTTTGGAGTTGCGCCGCTTTTTGGAAAATCGAATCAAGT
Source organism: Tribolium freemani (assembly GCA_939628115.1). Lineage (NCBI taxonomy): Eukaryota > Metazoa > Arthropoda > Insecta > Coleoptera > Tenebrionidae > Tribolium > Tribolium freemani. The sequence continues at coordinate 5,996,808 of OW626785.1, read as the reverse complement.
CATCAGAGAGAGTCGGGAGAGGCTTCAAATCCGAGTCAAATTTTGCGAACAAAGTGATCTGTTTCCCCCGAGGCTGTATCGACATTTCCGATGTGGGAATTCACCCCTAGCTCGAATAAATTTCTACAAAAAAAATCAATAAAAATCGTTCATTAATAACCCGTCCCATATTTCATTTAAGACGATTCTAGTTAATTTTTTAGCGGGTCTGAGAGAGTTATTACTCCCTTTTTCATGCAAAATATTCCACGGATAGAGTCTCAAGAGACCACTTGCTCTCGGAGCGATAAAATTTTTACAACACTGCAAATATGAGCAGTTTTTGTGCAAGTTTCTGGCATAATCCGGCGCAATTAAGATTATTTCCCAGTTAATGTGTATTTAATTGATGCGAAATCCTTTAATGGTTTAGATATCATCGTTTGTGATTAGTGTGACAGGAATTGTAATGCTGATCGATCACCTGTGTCTGGTTTCGGCCTAAATCGGATTAATGGAAAGAAAGCTGCGTGTGATTTCGTTATAAATACGGACGTTTCGCTTTAAACGAATTATTCTGATGAAAAATAGACCCTGGGGGAATCACAACAAATCTACGAAGAGAAAATTGGTTTAGGTCGCTTAACAGTCCAGAGCCTGTCGTTATCCGGAGGTGAGATCTGGAACTGATACAAAACAACGCAAAAATATGTCGCTTTCGAAAAATTACTTGGAGGAAAGATGAGATTCAGATTTATTTCAGCGAAAGGTTGAGGTCGGAACTCGACATCGATCCAAAGGTCGGGTTTCGAATTTTGGGTTAATTGGAGAAGTTTGGGATTGATGGGCCAAGTGTGCACAAATCGGCAAACAAAAATTATTGTAAAAATTATAAGATAATAAGGACAATAAACTAAGAAGAGATTTTGTCATTTTACATAATTTTTACTCGAATAACTAAGGTTTTCTATGATTAATAGAATTCATACAATTGTATTATCACGGTTTTTAAAAAAAATTTCCATTATTATTATTTTTTCTTTTACGAGAGTTTAAGCACATTTTTTTTTAGATCCAAGCAAAGCTTGGAACTTATTCAACGAATTTTGTATGTTGAATTTTATTTTGCAAGATCAAGCCAAACCTGTATTTAATATGTTTTACTCGATTTAGCTCGTTATTTGAGCGAAATTTCATAAAAAATAAACCAAAAAACTATAAAATTTGGTCAAAAATTTGTTATTTTTATAGCAGGTAAACACTCGCTTGAAGTCATATTCTGAGAAACAAAATTAGACCGAAATCAATTGTACTTAATTATTGCTCTTTTGAGTGAAAATTTTTTGGTAAAACTGGCTGAAAAAAATTATCAAATTCGATCGCAATTGCTATTAATTTTATCTCATTTCATTCAATTTAAAGTAAATTCGAAAGTAATGAGCTGTTAAATATTTTTCAATTTGAGATAAACCCAAGTAAAAAAACGAAATGATAATCAAGAACACAGCTTTGAATTTCTGTGGTATTTTGTAATTTTAAATTAGGAATATTAAAAACTATACTGGGTGATTCTTTTAGGGCTTACATTAGAAACTTTTTAACTTCTAACATAGGTAGAGCTTTAAAATTTTGTATACGATCCAAGTCGACTATTGTGAGTTCAACTAAATTATTTTCAAAATGGCTGAGCTTCCGGAACTACGAGAAATTGGCGCCAACTTTGAAATTTTAAATAGTAACCACACATTTTTATTGGATTTTTGAATTCACCTTCTTAAACGAAGTAAAATTTACTCAAGTGGTTGGTACTTATCTGTCATAGTTTTGATATGTCAAATTTTTTTGTTACAATTTTTATTTGCAGGGATTTATTTAAAATATCACAGCTCTTGAATCAATTGCGATAAGCAAATATTTTTTTTGCAATCGATAACCGAAGATTTGAAGAGCGTTTTAGATTTTTCAAAATTGTCAACTGTCAAAAAAAGGCTAGTATAATTTTTTCAAAATGATTTCAAAAAATGGCTATAAGTCAGTTTTTTCAAATGGAACGACGGGAAAAATAGTACAAAAATTCCTTGTATAACCGTTTTCGAAATAAAAGTTTTAAAGTTATGTTGGAGATAAAGCGTACGCCACTGATGTGTTCGTAAGTAGTATTACCACAGTTAGTGGAAAGCATGATAATCATCTGATGACAATGTAGGTACTTGATCAACGCAACAATGATCACTGTGTATTATCGATATTCATGATGAAAACGAGGACATTTGTTCCAATACAAGTAGTTTGAACTCATGAGCGTCGTAAGTGGCAAGGATTAAAGTGTTTCTACCCCAATAAAAACATAAATATGGTACAGATCGTCTCTACTTATCCTGGAAGAGTGTGATAAAATTTTGTCGGTCTGTTTAAGAATCACCCTGTATAAACACGTCCTATACCTATCTCTCACAGTTTTTGAAATAATCACAAAAAACGGATTTTACTCTGTAATGTTTATCGTTAATCAAGTAGGCCTTGCAAAATAGTCAACAATGAGGGTTTCCAATGAATGGTGGAATAAAGATTTGTTAATAGATATTCAAAGTACGTACCCCATAACCTATGAATCTAAAAAAATAAATGAGAAAAAGTTATCAATAGTAGCTACAAAAAATTATGAAAAAGCAAATCTCCAACTAACCATTTTAAACTTGCGGCTAACCACTGAAACCAATAAAATTAATGTAACATGCCACGTTGTCAAATCTCAACTTGTTATGAAGAAATATTTGCCCAAGAAAATGAAGTTAAAAATAAATTACTACGTTCAATGCATAGTATTAGGTGAAAAATATAAAAACGTATTAGCTGTTTCAAAACTATGTAAACGCCAACGTTGGATTTTACCAAATAATTTTTTTAAATAAGGTTGATAAAAATGTAAAATAGTTATTAATGTTTAGATCTCTCATTGAAACTATAAATTACATTAGCTATTAATTTTTTGAAATGCATAAATAATTTATAGCAACTAATTTTAATAGAAAATGCGACTTTGGCGTTTACATAGTTTTGAAACAGCTATTAGCTTCGTTCGCGGTAGCAATCCTGAACTAGTTCAGGCATCAATCGCATGCGCAGTTCATCTGAGAGCGTTCGCGGTGAAAAAATCCCGAACTTTTAGTGTGTTCTCAGAACACTGTTCTGCTTTTAGTAACAGTCCGGCGTTCGCGGTAGAGAATCTAACCGTCCCGGATTAGTTCAGAACCAGTCCAAAAGATCCTCGGACTCGACGTAGGATTTTTAGTTCTAGACTTGCGCAGTTGGCGAAAGCGATTTTGTCTTTGTTACTCTCGTACCTTTAAAGCTTTTGAGGTTGGAAATGGGTTTGAATCACAATAAAGAAATAGTCTGTTTTGGTTACCGGGATTATTTTCATACCTTACTAAATCGAAATTATTTATAAAATAACATTTGTAAATTGGAAAATAAGTTGTTTTCTACAATTTATACCTTTTCGTATCAAGGTTTTTCGGATAACTCATTCCTAACTTGGGGATAATTTTTGATGGCTTGTTAGTTTTTGCATTTACTGTGTACTTGACAATGATAGATTATCGTTCGCAGTAGACGAAAATCCATAAGTGATTCTGAACCGCACATGCGCTTTAAAAAATTCTGGACTAGTTCAGGATTAGTTCCAAAAATCGTCCGCGAACAAAGCTATATATGTTAAGCTAATTTATCCACAGCCAGTCTATTATTAGGTCATACTATTGCTACTAGGAGACCTCTAATGATATCCATAAAACCTATAGGTTTTATGAAAACACCATAAAACCCGTAACGAAATTAAACTGTATTTCTCACACGTCAAATGAAAATTTTGAAAAATAATTTGCAAATATTGATTTAGTCTCGGATTTTGTCTATATTGTCTGGCTGTGGATAAAACGTAGTATTGCATACGGGTCTTACATGTGTTTTATCCGCTTAATTAAACGCTCGAACTTCATTCTCGCGTTTAAACCTTTGCGCGGATAAAACACATTGCAAGACCCTTATACAATAAATAACTATTTTACGTCGTTTCCTCTAAATTTCAAGCATTTAAAAAAATAATTCATTGAGAGATTTGGCAATAAGCCTTTGTACCACGCAAACTCAACCATGTCTTAAGTCGTCATAAAGCATCGCTTTGAATTCGCCACTTTCCCGCCTTGTACTTTACAAATTTTTTTAGAGCATTTAGAAAACGTTTTGACCGCTAAAATCTCACATTTCGCATAGCATTGCATTAAACTTTAATTTAAAAAAATTAAAAAAAATCATTGGAAACCCCCATTGTCAAACTTCAACAACATTTGATTTAGTTTTTAGCTGGTTATCCATTGTCGAATAAACAGTAAAACAATAATATTTAATTATGGTTTATTATAACTTAGTGAATTATATAAAGTAAAGTTAGTCTGCCATCGAATTGTGAACTTCTTGAATGAAAATGGAGGACGAATTGAACATTTCTTTTAATTAATAAATAACACAATTTTATCGTAATTTAATTTATTCGATTAAAAATGAAAAAAATGAGCTAAAATTGTCTTTGCGATTATTTAAAAAACTGTAAGAAATAGATAAGAAGATGTTGATAAAAGTCTCCATAAAAATCGATGTTCTTTTGATTGTCATTTAAAAAACAAGGTCATTTCATTTGAAAAAACTGTTATAATCATTTTTTGATTATAATTTTTTTGATCATTCTCAAAAAATCAAGCCTTGCAATTTGACAATTGACAATCCTGAAGATTTTAGAAGACACTTCGAATTTTTCTTTATCAAATACAAAAAGAATTATTCACTTATCGCAAAGGGTTTAAGAGCTGTGATTTTTTAAATAAACCCCTGCAAATAAACATTTGTTAAAAAATTGATATAAATACGTCAAAAACTATGATAGATACGTACAAACAATTAAGGTACATTTTCCTCAGTTTCAAAAGACGAATTCAAAAATGCAATAGAAATAGGTGCTTACATTTTAAAATTTCAAAGTTGGCGCCAATTTCTCATCGCTCCGGCAGTTCAATCATTTTGAAAATAATTTAGTTGATCTCAAAATGGTCGATTTAGGTAGTATACAAAATTTCAAAGCTCTAACTGTATTAGAAGGTAAACAGTTTCTAATATAGGCTCTAAAAGGATCAGCCTGTATTAATTACAAATGACACAGTCTGAATTACAATTAACATTTTCCGAAATAGAATGAAAAAGGTGTAGAACCTAAATAAACAAAACTATAAAAACGTCAACGTCGCATTTTACCGAATTATTTTTTTAAATAAGATTGATAAAATTGTAAAATAGTTAATAATGACATCGCCAACTTACATCAATGTCGCTACGCTGCCTCCATTGACTGATTTTCCTAACCTAAAAATGGATTATGATCCATTTAAACGTTAATTACCATAATGAAACTTGTTTCGGCCTACTTCTCATCTTCTCAAAAGTGGATTTTGAACATTTGCACCCATGTGGAACGTTTTTTTAAATTTTTGAATTAACTGAGTACGATTGTGTTAAGAACGTGGCTTTTAGTAATAAAACCAAGGATGTAATGAAATACTAGGAAAAACAACAATTTCCAAAACCTAAATTTCAACAAAACGATTTGAACAATAATTTTGGTATCCGTCAAGTAAAATTATTCCAAAAATATCAATGGTTTGTAGAAAATGGTAAAGATGGACCAATATGTAAATACTTATTGGTTGAATTTTCCTGTTTTCTTACATTAAGACAAAGGTGCAAAAATTATAACTTTGAAGAAGTTGTGGAAGCTTACAAAAATGTATAAATAGTAAGTAAGAGACTTTTTTAAATTTTAGACTAAACTTAAGACCATTTTTAAGCCTCTGTTGAAATCTGACTATTTGAAGCCACCAGAAGACTCACTAACGTTATTAAAGAATATAGAACACAAGTTGTTCTCTTAGCTGTCCTATTGATACAAATCGAAGTACCTAGTTACCTACTCCATGTGGTGGAAACTTGATTTGATGCGTTTTATTACTTTAAAAAGACGACTACACTTACAACAAAGACGTCTGCAACGAAGTTTAATTATGGTTTAATTTATTTTTGAAATGTTTCTGTATTTTGTAATAAAAATCACTTTACATCAATAAAATACCGAATTCGATCATTTTCTGAGTTAAAACTATTCTTACAAACTGTCCTTAGTCTGTTGGTATGATTAGTGATGGTTTTTGAGCGTTATTGAGCTTCTTTTTGTTGGATTTCCTTGGCGTGGAATTCTTAACAAAAACACAGTCTAAAATCCCGTCATACCAAACATTTATTTGAAACACAACGCGTTTCAGAATATAAACTGTTTATATTCTCACCTGAGGATGACCACTTTGTGGTTGAAACGCGTTGTGTTTCAAATAAACGTTTGGTGTGACAAGATTTTAAACTGTGTTTTTGTTAATTATTGAGCTTATTATTTAGTGTCGTATGACGACATGACGGTATGTCTATTAACGATTTAGTTAAAACCATGCGAAAAATTGTGTTTTAAAAAAAATGAAATGATTTTGAAATTAATTTAGTGATTGGTTTGTCAGATAATAAACAGATGGCGTTACGTAAGGAGAAATTTTTTAGGTTAGGAGAATCAAATTCAACAATGGAAACGGAAGTTTTGTTACGGCTTTAATGGAGCGCAGCGACATTTGATGTGAGTTGGCGATGTTAATGATTAGATCCTTCATTAAAAGTATAAATTACATTAGCTATTTTTATTTTGAAGTGCATGAATAATTTATAACAGCTAATTTTGAAAGAAAATGCGACGTTGGCGTTTTTATAATTTTGAAACAGACAATATATTAATAATTAATATTAATGGTTTCCCCAACAACACCTAATAAACAACAAAACTGTATACAAAAATTGACAATTTCCACTGTCATAAAAATGAACTCGTGGTACTTTGTCTTATTATTATCAGCGACTTGTGTCGAACTGTCTTCAACAGACTCATCTAGTAAGGGTTTCAAACTAGAGAAGGGAATTCACCCTTACGTTGTTCTAATTGTTGATGTGACTTCAGAAGATCCTATTGAACGATTTATAGCATCAGGAACAGTACTAAATGCACAATGGGTCCTTTCAGTAGCTGAACCATTTAAGTCCAAAAACACAACAAGTTTGGTAATATTTGGAGGATCAGAAGTATTTACCGACATCAATTATGATCAAATGAATTATACCATACAAAATTACACCATACAAGCTAGTAAATATGGACCATAGTCCAGTAATGGCTATTAATTACTTAATTAATTTCCAGACCCTCCGAAACCTGAATACGAACTGATCTTGTTGCAAACTACATACCTCATGACTTTTCATGATTATTTCTGGCCTGTAGTTTACGGTTTCAAGCGGGTATTAAATCGTTACTTGCATTGTGAGTTGGTTTCTTGGTATTTGGCCACTGACAGATGGATTAAAACACGAGTATTTGTCGATCCTCAAAAAAGTTCAGATAAGTGTAAATCCGACGAAGAGTATGAATTTTGCATTGAAGTGATGTCAAATCGTGGAAAACAGTTAAATCCGTGTGCGTCGAAAATCAATCTGGGGATTCCCCTAATGTGTGATATTGCAATAGAAGGCGTTTTTTTGGGTGTGGGGGCTGGTGGGTGCGATAAAATCGAAGATGGTACTCACAATAAAGCCTATCTTTTCAATAAAGATCCAAATATTTCTTCGTTCTTGTATGAGGTGCAGGCGGATAACACTGCGTATGAATCAGGGATTGAAAGTTCCAATGAATAACCAAGAATGGTTCGCAGATTTAGTTATAAAATTTGTTAAACTTTAAATATTTAAAAATATATAAATAAACTTTTTCAAAAGCATTTGCTTTTTGTATTGTCCTCAACTCCTTCACAGTGCGAGACGATGATTATTTTGTGTTTTCTGGAAATTTGGAAACACCAAAACAAAGATCTAAACTTTCTTTCTTTAATAATAATAACAATAATAGCAAAAAATGCATCGCAAAAACAAACATCTTGTCACATAAAGCAGTGTTTAAAAAAAAGCGATACAAATTCTGTTTAAAATTATCGCCCCATAAACCAAAATATTTGAAACAGCAATGACGAAAAATAATGACTTAAGTAACTTTTTTAATAAATATAATTTATTTTCTTACTTCCAACATGGTTATTTTAAAAATAAATCACCAGTAACAGCTATATTTAACTTTATTCAACGTGTAATTAGCTCACTTGACATTTGAAAAGCAAAATATTTCAGTAGGATGCTTTCTAGATTTGACCAAAGCTTTCGACTCACTAGACATTGAAATTCTATTGAATAAATAAGAATTGTATAAGAGTCGTGAAAATGGACGTAATTGGATTAAATTATATCTTACAAACAGAACTCAATCTGTTAAATATATTTACAAGAATATTATTGTTTGGTGAGAAACTAAAACATAGTCAAATTTATTTTGATTAATTTGAAATTATTTATTGAATCAGAAATAAAAAAAACTGTTTTACTATTATTGTATAAGAACTATGATTGTGGTTTCAGCATTAGCATAAATTAAAAACCAAAGGATACATCTCAATTAAGAGTTCCTAAATCTAATACATAATAGTCTTTAAAAAATTGTGGATTTCGTATTATCTAATAAATTATCTAATAAATCCAAAGAACAAAATTATTTAACAATGTTTAGTAGGTATAGTCAAGACACTTACAAAAACTTCTACAGTACTTTTATATTACAAGAAAAAACCTCTTGTTAAATAATTGTCGCTAATCTAGAGTGTTGCCGTTCTGTCTTTGTATATTTTTTGTTGTTTACCTAGTTTTTGTAAAAGATAAGTTTTCGATATTTCTCTTCATGATTCACGAATACTATACTCGTCCTAAAGACTTTACTTCATCAACCTAGTTTACAAAAAATTTTTTTTCTTTTACCAAGAGATGATTTATGCTGATTTTGTTGTCTTCTTACTCACTGATAACTAAAATATATGTCACATTTGTCTTTCACGTCTATTAGCTGTTTCAAAACTATAAAAACGCCAACGTCGCATTTTACCGAATTATTTTTTTAAATAAGATTCATAAAATTGTAAAATAGTTATCAATGATTAGATATCTCATTGAAAGTATAAATTACATTAGCTATTATTTTTCTAAAGTGCATGAATAATTTATAACAGCTAATTTTGATAGAAAATGCGACGTTGGCGTTTTTATAGTTTTGAAACAGCTAATAGTTTTTTTAATATATTCACTACAAGTTTTGAAAATTTGTTTCTGGTGTCTAGTTTGGCATTTGTTTTTTCTGTGATAAACTAATTATTGTTAAACAATATGTCACATTTGTCTTTCACGTCTAGTTTTTTTAATATATTTACTACAAATTTTGAAAATTTGTTTCTGGTGTCTAGTTTGGCATTTGTTTTTTCTGTGATAAACTAATTATTAAACATTGTATTTGCTTTAAAATATAGTCAAGTGAATGTGGTAGATTAAGCCCAAACAACTTTTATTTTGTTTATGGTAAAATTATCCTTATAAAACCTGTGAAACTTAAGCGATCAAATGGTAAACGTTTTCATCAAGATTTAAAGTCTTATGAAAAGTGGTATACAAAGATTTTTGGGATAAAAATATGTTAGCTGGTTACAATAAGAGAAACTGACACTAATTAGTACAAAAAAAAAGAAACAATCTGTGTCATTTTTAATTTTTCAAAAGTTTTGAATCATTCTTTTATGTGGTGTCTTAGGCATTCGTTATTGACGTGATTAACAAATTGTTAAATATTTTATTTGTTTTAAAATGTCATCAGGTGAATGTAAATTAAGCTCAAACAACTTTTTTTATGTTTGTGTTTAAATTATCCTAGCAAAACCTGGGAAGCGATAAAAATGGTGAATGTTTCCATCAAGATTTAGAGTCTTATGAAGACTAAGGTTTTTGGGATAAAAATATGTTATTCGTTTACTACTAGTCTACATTATGTTTAAACTGACCCTGATAGTACAAAAGAAGACGCAGTTTGTAACATTTTTGATGTTGCAAAAATTGTCAAATGCTGATATTTTACAACGAATATTTAAAAAACTTGACGTCCTTATTTTTTTCGAATTCAGTATCACACTTAGGGTTAATTATTCTACCGATGCACATTGGTAAAAAACATTGTAAATTAGTGTAATTATTGTTTTTGATTAAAGTTTTTCTATACTTTATTACAATAAATCTTTACGTTGCAAATAAAAACTGTTATTTTTTTTAGCAATGATTTTTCTACCTTATTATTAACTTATTAACTTATATTGTTTCAAGGAGTATGTTTACATACGTTGTTTTTTCATTTGACTTAGTTAAATTACTGTTTTTTTACACGTATACATTATTTATTTATAAATTGTACCAAATTTTGCTATATAATTTTATTCTTGTCATGTCTTGTGTCTGTTTCAGATTACACAGGACGACAAGTGGAGATTGCTTCTCTAGTTGAGGGTAAATCTGAAAAATTATTGCATATATAACAAGAGGTGGTGGAGCATACACGTTATTATTTTGTAAAAAAAATCTATAACAATATAACCATACAGGGTGCTCAAAAAATGGCGCACCAACTCTGTGGTACGTTGTTGAGAAGCATATGTAGATTACGGGAAAAATCTTGAAAAAATTCCTAGTCATATTAAAAAAAATCTGGAGCTACAAACTTATTTTATTAACTTCTTCAGTTTTCATTATTTTTTAATGTTTTTATGTTTCACACAAAGTAATCGTTCTCTAACAAAACGATGAATAATTATTTTTAAATTTACTATCAGACTTTATCAGTTTTTTGAATTTAAAACAATTAAAATTCATCAAAAAAATCAAAATTTGTAGATGTCCCAACACTGGGAATTATTTCCTAGGAAACTGTTTCAAAATTAATTTATTTTTATTGTTGATCAAATTCTATTGCGATCACGACTCTTAGACAACGTTGCCACATATCATTTATTTAAATTTTGTTATTTATTAATAATTTTAATACAAAGAATTTTTTTACTATGTTTACCTTTATATGTAAGCAATTCTCTACCACACACCATGCGCCACTTTTTGAGCACCCGGTATAAATTCTTCTATTCTACACACGTTTTGGAAAAACTAGATTGAGTTAATTAAAATAACATTTTATGCACACAGTACTTTCCAAAGAATATTAAATTTTCGTAAATATGCCTTAATTTTGCGAAGAGTATTTTATTATTAATTCGAATTTCAACACTGTTGCCAACACAAACATCCCTTTGCTCCTGAATTATTACCCCTTGTTACAAACAGGATGTGTGCATTGTGCATTCACTTGAATGTCTCCACTGAACTCTTGTATGCACCGCTCGTCCTTAAACAATGAATGCAGAAAAAGGCCATAATCCCATAACGGAGCATCACACTCATACATCACCCCCGTATTTGAATGTGGGGTTTATCTTTGCAAAAACGCCGAATCAGCGGTTTACACTCGGTTGCAGATCTAATGTAGACGAATGGAAATGTGCACTTCTTGACATATTTTCGAGCGAGACCATTAAGACATTAAAAACATAATAAAAAGACGGGCTCAACCGGGATTTGAACCCGGGACCTCTCGCACCCAAAGCGAGAATCATACCCCTAGACCATTGAGCCTCAATACTTCCACAACCAACACAATCGTCGAACTTTCACTTGAATCCCACAGCAATTTGATGCACTTTTTTAATTCGGTCTACGAAGAAAAATAAAGTAAATGTTAAACATATTTTGCGCCCTATTATAGGCAACCAACCGTGCACCTGATTAATTTTAATTGCCTAAACTTTGACATACAATTATTGATTATTTATTACTATTATTAGTTTTCGTAGCCATTGTAGCAATTTGAAACGACGAAAAAACCAAACTTTTACTAATCACATGCTCAATTGTGGCCAAATTTAAATTCTTGTCCTTGACAGAATTAGTGTTTTGTTTATGACAATACGGCTCAATGGTCTAGGGGTATGATTCTCGCTTTGGGTGCGAGAGGTCCCGGGTTCAAATCCCGGTTGAGCCCGTTTTTTTAATGATAATACAAATCAATAATTATCTTAAAATTCTGTTTTGGTGTGGGTGATACGTGTCGTGATAATAAATCGGAAGCGAGTGTTTTAAGTGCAAGAGGTGGCCCGAAACGTCTCAGATCTATTATTCAAGCTGCTGAGAGTTGGCGTAAAGTAAAAGCAGAGATTAATCAGTCCGTCAGTCAAGTTGATATGGCCATTAGTGAAATGGATGGTGGAGAGAATTATTTAAAAAATTAATAAAGTCACAATTCGCTCAATCATTCAGATAAAAATAATCTCATTGTTTTAATAACATATGGACAGTCGGGACTTCCCCTTTTTCTTTATAAGCAATCCTGCGCTTGTTGACGCTCAGTTACCAACATTTCATTGAACTCAGCGCTATGAAGTCGCTTGTGCCAGTAACAGCAGTGACCTTAATCTTAGTGATGGCAACACCCGATGATTATTTGCAACAACGTGCAACGATTTTGGGCCAAGAATCGGTTAATTTTCTCGGTGGTAACCTCATACTAACGGTGAAAGAAAAATCCGTCAACAAAATCATCCTTGAAGCTAAAAATACAGAACTCTCGTTGGCTTACAAAAATTCGAGTGATTTCCTCCCAGCGTTGCATTTTTCCCAATCGAAGAGTCGCATCGACAAGTCCCGAGTGTTTTCCATAATAAGGAAACTCCCCAAAGGAGCCTCCCTTCATACTCATTTGCTTGCCGCAGCTTCGGTTGATTTCCTAATCGCGAACATTAGTTACCGGGAGAATCTTTATGGGGGTTTTGTTAACAACGTGTTCAAGTTGAAGTTTTTGCAAAATCCGGAGAGTGACACTAGGTGTAATTGGACGTTGGTTAAGGAGTTAAGGGAGAGGGAAACAGCGCCTGTTTTTGACCAATGGCTTCGCTCACAATTGACTCTCAGTGAGACTTATCCAAACGTTGAAACAGTTTGGGATAAGTTCAAGAAGATCTTTACTACAACTTACGACATGTTGGCCTACCGTCCAGTTTTCGAGGAGTACATTTACCAAGTCTTGAAGGAACTCCATGATGATAACGTCATGTATACGGAACTCAAAGGCACAATAATGCCCTTATACGAACTGGACGGAACGACACACTCAAAGGAGGAGTTTTTCCAAATTTTTGCAAACACAATCGAGAAATTTAAATCTGATAACCCGGCCTTTACAGGCGCTAAATACATTCACTCGATTTACCGTGGAGTGGACAATGAAGTCCTTCAAACCGCTTTGGAGGAAATAATCGAGTTGAAAAAACTCCACCCGGATTTAATCGCCGGTTTTGATTTTGTTGGTTTTGAGGAAGAGGGTCACACACTTTTTGACTACCATTTGCAGCTTTTGGAGGCTGGAAAACACCTCAATTTTTTTTTCCACGCGGGTGAGACCAACTGGTTTGGTCACACTGACCTCAACCTTGTTGATGCCATCCTTCTTAATTCACCCAGGTTTGAGTTTTTTCATCCACTATTTTCGTATTTTTTATTTGAACCAATTGTAGGATCGGTCATGGGTTTGCCCTTGTGAAACACCCAAAGCTGTTACAATTGGCCAAAAGCAGGAACATAGCGCTTGAAATATGCCCAATATCTAATCAAGTCTTGATGTTGAATGAGGATCAGAGGAATCACCCAGCCTCTGTTTTGATGGCTTTGGATTTCCCGGTCGTGATAGGGAATGATGATCCTTCAATTTGGGATGCGACAGGTTTGAGCTACGATTGGTTTATGGTTTTTATGGCCATGACGCCCAGAAACAGTGGGCTTGAGGTTTTGAAACAATTGGCGCTTAATTCTATTGTTTATAGCAGTATGGGGGTGGAGGAGAAAAGGAGGAGTCTGGAGATGTGGGAGGGACAATGGGATAAGTTTCTAGACGAGATTTTAATTAGCAATTGAAAAACTACTAGGAAAAACTAATGTAACGTTTACTGATGATGTTATAAATTCTGAATCCTGATTCTCTGTAATTCTAACGATTTAAGTACATAACTGGAACCCTATGCAAGCTGTTGTAACATTTTATTTTTTCCCCTATTTAAATAAGGTGAAACGTGTTTCTTATTAGATAAAAAGATGGAATAATTTTAGTTTTTGAAATTTAATTACCTTATATTAACAAAATTTAATATATCAGTGGGTGATAGAGTCATACCTACTTATACTTACAATTTTTTAAAGAGATACTTGTACTTGTGTAGCTTTTACAATCATAAGGAAATAAGAATTCATAAAATAGAGTTATTAACAAAAATTAGCGTATCGTTACATATAGCTCACAAAAATTGATTTATTAAAAAAAATCGCCTGCGAACGCTTCACACGTTCTAAAAGGGTTAATAACACTAGTTTACAAATAATAACTTTTTTATATACCTTTAATCAAATTATTATTTTTATCTTACAGGTGCAGCATTTTAGGTACATTATACCATTGTTTTCGGTGAGAGAAATCAAATTTCTCTCACAAGATTTATCTCTCTTGTAAGAGAAATAAGATAAGATAAGATAAGATAAGATAAAATGTACATGTAGTATATCATTATATCACATGTGATCGAAATGCCATTATAAAGCTCGTAAGAAGTGTCCCACTCGAGCGCAAGCGCACTCGTGGATCAAAATTCTCACTCGCATACAGGGTGTCCGTTGTCAAATATGGCGTCCATAAGAAAAACCAAATTTGAGTGTTGTAACTCTGACATCAATAACGTCTTGGAAAATATGACGACAGATTTAGATTCATTGTAAAAAAGTGTCTGAAGAACGTCCTAGTTAAAAACATTTAGTTTTTTTGATTTTCGCTTGAAAAAATAAAAACAAAATTTACAAATTTCCGTTTTTTTCCAATAATTCAAAAACTAAAAATGACACATCAAATTTTCTTGTAGATAATTGTTCAGCTTAAAAACGCGCAAGTTTGCCCTAATTTAACCGACTTCGTATCTCTTATAATAACTGAGATCCCCATGGTGGAGCTCGAAAAACGGACAGCCTGTATAAAGATGCATATCTATCACTTATAATATAATATACCATTAATTATGTGTACTAACCCTCTGGCAACCCAAAAAGACAGGTATTTTTTTTTATCACGTCCCAGTTTTTTTTGCGAAATATTATTTTCTGCCTTACCTGCACGAATCCCTCCGAATTAAGGTTCATTGTTTTAAGGAAGGAATACTACATAATACAATATGTCTAATAGAGGATGTAGATTGGCTTCTGATTGTTTTTGTTATATTTGGACAATTTATATTTCTGAGACTTCTCTCAGAAGCACTAAAAACACCATAACTGCTGTATTTTGTTTTTTCCGTGTCTAATCAGGCGAAGTTATTGCATAATTATTATCACCAGATAGGTGTAAATATGTCTCAAAAAATACATTTTTTCTCCAACCGTCCAACTTGACAGTTCTTATACCATTTATGAAAGGTAAAATTGACGTTTTTGTAACTAAGAAAAAAAAGTTCGCGTTACTAAGACAATGGGTATATTTTAATCCGGCGGATCAAAAAAAATTTTTTACTAGGTAAAAAATGTGACCCCAAGATTTTTTAAATCATTTGCTACTGTTGGAGAAAAAATAACATGTTTCATTTGGATTAAAAGTGGTTTTGTGCCTCGCAATTATTGCATAGCTAATTAACTAATTGCTCGTCGAACAAAACGCCACTTTTAATCCTCATAAAACAATCTACGATTATTCTTCGACACTGTCAAAATTTACGGTTTTCCTCCTGTGTTCTGACAACTGTCAATACGAAACGTCAGATTATTTTTAGCAGATTTAAAGCAATTTTAAGCCTTGTTGAGTCTAATTCGAAGAATAAAATGTTATATCCAACTCGTTTTTGTGTAAATCGGTTTATTTATTTCACCTCGGGGATGTTAAACGTCTTGTTAACACTCGACGTTTAAAAATCCACTCGTGAAATAAAAACCCGATTTACACTCAAACTCGTTAAATAAATAACTATTTTCTTTATTCACATTTAGCTTCCTTTCCGAAAAACCTAGGCAACATGAGTGATGAACAGGGCGAGCCTTTTCATCAAGATTTGAAGGTTTTCAAAGATCGGCACAAAGGCTTCAGAGATGAAAACATGTTAGGAGATTATTGTTGGACTATTATAAGGGAAACTGACCCAAAAAAGTACAAAAAAGAGAGTAAAAGCATTCATTTTTAATTTGTTGTTTGGCGATTTAAGAATTACTCTTGCCTTTTAATTAATTATACAGGGTGATTCATATAACTTTACGACTCTAACGAACTTTAAATGCAACCCACTATACATTGAAAGTTGAATTGCGCTTAAATTGGCCAAAACAAAAACGCCAGAGACTGCAATAAGCACCTAATTTTTTAAGGTTCGTCAGAGACATCCAGTTCACAAACAAATTTATAATTATTAGTGTTTTTAACCAAGTTATAATTCAGTAATGTATTACTGGTTGCATTTAAAATTCGTCAGTGTCGTAAAGTTATGTGAATCACCCTGTATATTTCTTAAATCTAACGTCATGGGTTTTTTTATATATTTTTTTGAACTTAGTGTCTCATCAGTCAGCAGTCATAATCTATAAATAAGAAATGATGACTTCTAGTTAAGGTATATAAATCGTGTAAACTAGTGTAATTTGAAAACTAGGTAGGTACTTATCGCAGAATATTTTGACTAGTTGCATCGTCTTCTACGCAAAATTTTATGCATAGAAAACTATTTTTCAAAGGTTTCGTAATCTAAAACAAACGAAAATTGGGAGATTTACTGATAACCAGTTTAAATAGAGGCAATTCCATATTTGATGACGAGAACAAAACACTGTTTAATGTCACAAAACCAACTTGTCAGTGTCAATTTTTTCATAGACGTTCGTTAATTAAAAAAAACAGTGATTTTGTTAAACAGTGGATGTTAAATTAATTAATTATTATTATTAATAGACTTTTCTCAAATACCTGTATTATTATTTAAAAACAAAAAAAATTAGTTAATGGTTATGATAATTTTTGCTGAATTATTGAAGCCCCCTGTTCCCTGAAAATTATTCCCACTTGTAACGTTCATGAACAATTTGACACTGACAACATGGTTTTGTGACATTATTGACATTAAACAGTGTTTTGTTCTCGCCATCAAATATGAAATTGTCTCTAATTAAGCTATTATGTTCAAAGCCAAACTAAAAATACCAACGAAATCTGCGTTTAATTGTCTGCCAGACATCAAAAACGTGAAGACAAAAGTTATTGTTTTGTCTGGAGATAGGAAGATTTTTCTAATTTTTTTAAAAAGAAAAAAATTAATAACTCGAAAATTTTCGGTCTTTGGTTAAAAAACACTACATACTCGCATTTCGCAAACGATTCTACGTAGGATTTTAACAATTCCGATTCCCAATAATTATTTTTGTACTCATAGCGTTTAGATAGCTACTTCCCGGTTATCTCCGTGTGGAAAACGGACTTTCCCGCACTCCGATGTTTTTTACTTTGCAACAATGGCTATGGACATTGGTTATTTTTTTACGATAAGTGACAAGTGTTTGTCACATTCGCACTTCATGCAACCCTGAAATTGTATTTACCAAACACGTTAGGTAAATAACTATTTAAAAATTTCGCCCGAAAACGCTTTGGAAATCTAAATGCTTGTTTAGCGAAGATTCCAAGCTAATTTAATTTTATCCGCAAATGTCGCAAAACTGACAACTTTTGTGACAGAATGTTACAGGTAAAAGGTCTACTTCTCGGACCACTTTTTCGGACTGGGGTAAAACATTTTTTATGAGAAAAAGCGTCTTTTACTTTTGTCTGTCATTATGACTTACCAATAGTTACCATTGTTTTCACTTTCTTGTGTCTTTCGCTGCTTCGCTGAAGAGATGATGATTTCCTCATTGTGAAATGGGAGACATTGCACTAGTTAAATTAAAAAATACTCAGCACATTCGAAAATCTCAACACAAAAATCTGAGACGGACGTTTGCTTATATGCATTATTATACGTGCAAAGCTTCTTGATTATTTTATTCATTTATCTTAAAGGTAAAGGTAGAGAGTAAAGAGCAATTTTGAGCAACACATATTCACCAATATTTTTGCGGATAAAATAGTATATTTTATTCGGAGTAAATGTGACTCAGCTGAATTATTTGTCTCATTGCATTCGGCAAAATGAACGTTCAGCTTCCCCACATAAACTATTGTCACAACGGGGATCAATCTCTTAGTATTACCGAATACCAAGAGGTTGGTATTCGGTAATACCAAGAGGTTGATCCCCTTTGTGACACTATCACATTTACCCCTTATAAAATAATTTACTATTTTGATGTTAAAATAATAATACTGTAATTGTTAATTTTTTCCAAATCTTAATTAAACCAAGCAAGCAAATGAAGTATTTAGTAATAAGGATAAGCATCTCTTACGATGATTATGATTGTGGTATTCAAGTATTCATTTTTACATTGAATTGAAAAAGTATTTTATTAACGAAATACTAATACTTACATGCTTATAATAAATTCTAGACAGATAATTTTTAGTAATCATCACCAGTTATTTTTCAATTTTATTTTGGTATTACCCTAATAACTTTAAGTTATTCACACTTCAAGTTCAGGAATATATCAGTATTTAGGACCAGTAAAAAAAGTGTTGTTTTTTTAAGTGGACAGGTTTTTTTATGTTGATGAAATATTTGAAAAGCAATTCATTTTTTGAAGAAATATAACTTTAAACAATGAACAATATAGAATATCCGGAGAAAACGATGAAAGATTTTGGGGAGTGATTCCTTCAGTCACATATTCTTAGAATACAATAAAAAAGCCACTATTTCTAATTCTTTGAATGAGAAACAGAGAAAGGAAGACAAAATGCCAGAAGCTATGAGAGAGCACAGAACAAAGAAAGAGGATAGTAAACAAAGAAGACAGAAAAAAGAAAGAAGAGAGAATAGAGAAGAGCGACACGCAAACAAAGAACAAGAAAAAATGAAAGCAGAACACAGTTGATTCTAAATTTTGTCATTTGGATCTAACACAAAAACAAAGCTGAAAACTGTTTCGTCCTACCTATGACGATGGTGGTGGTTTTTCCCTTCTAGCTCTTCTAGCACAAATTCTGTAGGCTTTTCATGGGTCCTTTATTTTTTAAACAGTTGCAATAAAAAAAAAGCTTTCAATCAATAATTTTATTCACAAAAAATCAAACCTTGTTTACACTAATGCAATCGCTGAACCCTAACTTTTCCCCGCCCAAAACCCCATTCAAAAACACCTCCCATTGCGCCTCCCAACTAGCCAAAGCATCACACTTCTCCTCCTCCCCCATCACACTAAACTTCAACGAATTCAACGCCAACTGCTTCAACAACCTCAAATCCCCCTCACGACTCGCAAACCCCATAAACGCCAAATACCAATCATAACTCAAACCCTTCGCTCCCCAAAAACTCGGATCATCACACGTTATCACAACCGGAAACCCAGAATTAACTAAAAACGCCCCTGGATGATTCCTCAAATCATCAACAAGCTTCAAGACTTGATTGGAAATCGGACTGATCTCAATTGCAATTTGGCGCTTCTTCACCTCCTCCAAAATTTTGGGGTGTTTCACAAGACCAAACCCGTGCCCAATTCTCGTAGTGTTGAGCAAAACTGCGTCAACGAGGTTCAAGTCGGTGGAGGTGCCGGACCAGTCGGTTTCAGCAGCATGGAAGAAGAATTTCGTGTCGGTTTCAGCGAGTTCGAGGAGCTGGGGGATGAAGTCAACGAGTGGTTTGCCCTTATCTTCCTGCCCCACCAGGTCGAAACCGGCCATAAAATCGGGGAATAAGTGTCTCAATTCTTTCGTTATTGTAACGTAGTTTTCGACGGTACGGTTGTCCACGTTACGACTTGGGGCAAAAATAAATCGTGCACCATGGAAGTCAGGATAATCGTGTTTGAACTTCTGGAGTGTCTCCAAATAAAGTTGGACGACTCCAACGTGGTCATACACCGTTCCATTGAGTTCGTATACCTGGGGGAGGATTCCACGAAATTCCAGGTACATGACGTTGTCTTCGTACAGTTCTTTAAGTGTTTGGTAGAAGTAGTCCTGGAAGACTGGTCTATAAGCCACTAGGCCAAAAACGGTGGAAAACGTGTCCGAAAACTTGTTCCACACCTCACTTATTGAAGGATACTCGCTGAAAGGGTCGTCCACAATTATGGATAATTGTGACTTGAGGAACTTGTCGAAGGAGGTGTTACGTGATCGTAGGTCTGCGACCAATTCCCACCCACGTGGTGGCTTGTCAAAAAAATGTAGTTGGAGCCTGTTTTTGACCACACACCCATACAAATTCTCGCGATAGGTCAGATTGTAAAGATAGTCCAATGACACTAAGGCAGTGTCATGTGAATGAAGTGATGCTCCCTTTGGTAGTTTTCGGATGAAGTCAAACACTAGTGACTGCTCGATTCCACTTTTCGATTTGAAGAAGTGGATGGATGGGAGAAAAGTGTGTGGGTCTTTGAAACCTTCATCGTATTCTTTGAGTTTGTGGCTCATTAGGATTTTATTCACTTCTTGCTCTTTGGGGGTGAGGATAATTGACGAACCAATGGCTTGACTTGAGTCGGAAGTGACCAGTTTGGCCCTTTCTGACCAATAATCGGCACTTGCAAGTGTCAAAAATGTGAACAAAACGAGTGGAAACATGACTTGTGGTTTCACACACTGGTAATACACTAAGATTTTTGTTTGTCGGTTCTCTCCCTGTATCCGATTATACACAGGATAAGGAATACAAGAAATTTATCTTATCTGTCACATATCGAAGAGACAGCTGATTAAAATAACTTGATACAAAATCGTTTAGTTGGTAACACTACTACACGAAACAATTCTCTTCTCGGTGTTGAATTTTATAATACGAAATTAAATTCTGGCGAAACTGCTGATGAGCAAAAACGCGTGTTTTTGTATTTGCAACTAATTTGAAATAACGGCACGATTTACATTTTGCTGAACACAAAACAACGCGAGGTCTACAAGATGTTTGCAACTCTGTACGAACTCCAAGGTTGTTACACGAAGTGGCACGTGATTCCAGTTGCTCTGTCTATTATTGATAAACTTGTCTAAAATTTTGTATAACTTTTATTGGCATATAAGTGGTCTATATACAATACTCAAAATGTACATTATTGTTCGTATATCTAAAAATCGTAATTAGTAAAATAAACACTACATGAATCTATCGGAACTCTACATCAAAGATATTGTATTATTATCACGGCCGCACAGCCGGATTGTGTTCACTTGAATTTGGAGACATTTCAACCATCAGTCCGTACTTTGAAGGTGCACTTGGGGTGTTTTTTTTCTTAAAATGTAGTACTTTATCTAGATGTGTGAAACCCGACAATTTTCTGTGAACGCCTGCCTCATCGAAATAATATCTAAAGATCTATCAAGCTCGTGTCACAATTTTTGCCTAGCGTAGCGATAAATCACGACAATGTTAGATTTATAGCTACGAGGAGGAAGTTTGGTTACACAGTCATGGGCGCCGACTTTTTCCATTTTCAAAGAAGTTAGAACCAAGGTGTTATCAGTTATCATGCAATTATCAAAAACGATTTTTCCTTTTTATTCTTCCAAGTTTTATATTTTTGAGAAGTTTATTCTATCACTACCTATCTGTTTATTTAATCTGTACTTGTTATAGATATTATTAAAAAACAGATAAAAAGTTATAGTTTAGATTAATTGTTCTTAACCTGTGTTCCGCGGACCATTGGAGGAAAATTAGTTTAAAATTTATACAATTTATCGTATATCTGTGTAAAGAAAAGTCGTTTTTTATTGTAAGAGAATTTTATTAAATCAGAGTATGTTTTAAAATTTACAATTTTTGTTTGATTTATAAGCTTACTTTTTAACAAGAAAAGTTAATTTATGCAAAAAATTGCAAATAGCATTTTTTATGATGGTCTTAAAAAAAGATTTATTTCTGCACAACAGTGTGGTTTATAAAATATAATAATAGGCCTTTTTCTGTTGAATTAGTTCCACATACAATATGAGTCTGCTAAAAGTATTTTCTACTATCTATTAATTCTACTTCTACTAATTAATAATTAATTATCTGAACAAGCATTTGCTTTTGAATACGTACGTAATTATTTTTCTATGGATATGAATTTTTTCAGAATTTTTCTACGATTCTTTATAATAAATATTATAATTAATTAAAAACTCTTATTAATGTTAATAAAACTAAAATATGAAAACATTCACTAATCACAATTTTATTATTTCTAGTGCCATTTCTAAAAGAACAACGATTCTTAAATTATGCTTTGACCAAAAAATTACATTTATTAAATTTTTAATTAAGTAATTTTTTAACAAAACAACTGTGAAAACGACATTTAATCATCGTTTTTAGAATGACTTAGGAAATAATAGTTTATTGAACAACTTAGGGTCGGTTTACAGAAAACGAAATTAAATTTTAATTCAAGATTAAACTAATTCCAATTATTCTAATTATTAGTTTTTAAATATTTTAATTATTAGTTTTTGAGTCAGAGTAAAAATATACTTTTAGCAGACACACTTTATATATCGGCGGACTTGTTAAATGAAGTCATACTTTTTTAGGAATTGTTTTCGTGAATACTATTTCTAAATTTTTATTTTTCGGCATACAGGCTGAGTCAGTAGCGGGTTACTTCTGACATGTCCTAAGATGCAACCAAAAATACTAAGTGCACTTACCACTTGGATACTTCGTTTGATTTTTAAAGACACTAATTGAATCAACATTGGTTTTTTATCTTTTAAATCATAATAATCGATGATGAAATTTTAGCAAAACTGTCAAGACAAACTTGACAATACTCAGAACAATGTAATCGTGGATTACCGATGTGGTCAGCTGGAATCAGTATTATTCTAGTATTATTGGTTGCATATTAATAATAAATCAGAAATAACCCACATTATTTATTGACTCACCCTGTATTATTGTTGCCTCAAGCTTGTTTCGTTTAGTCTGGCTTTTTTAAAGAATTGTTATATTCTGTTTAAAGTTTAATATTAGCTGTTTCATAATTACAAAAACCCCAACGTCGCATTTTACCGAATTATTTTTTAAAATAAGATTGATAAAATTGTAAAATAGTTATTAATCCCTCATTGAAAGTATGAGTTTCATTGGCCATTATTTTTTTGAAGTGCATAAATAATTTATATTAGCTAATTTTGAGAGAAAATGCAACGTTGGCGTTTTTATAGTTTTGAAACAGCTAATACATGCCAGACATCACATGAAAACTCCTTTCGTTTTAATCGATGCCGAAAATTGCAAAAATATGTTTTAAATAGTAGGTAATAGTATTTATTATACAAGACGATAAAATTTGATTTTATCTTTGAGAGCGGGTACGCTCGAGAAGATAATGGTGAATTTTATCGTCGTGTACAATACAAAAATTTAGTCCATCTTCCATTATTTCGATTGAATTTCTGAGTTATTTTGATTGACAATTATAAACGTGAAAAAAATACTATAATGAAAAAAACGTCAAAAACAGAAAAACAACAATGGTTGTGAACTTTTTTATTTTTCTAGACGATCAACTTCCGTTTTACCATTAAGTAAGCAATGGATAAAATACGATTTCATCGTTGATGATGGCTAATTTTGATCGATTTAACTTATTTTTCAAGAAGAATCGCTCTTGTTTAAACAATAATATACACTTGCTTTTTTGGGCAACAATCTGGCTTTTTTAATAATATCTATTTATTATTTTTTTCTGCTGAATAGTGCCAGATATGGCAAAGTAGGTCGATTTGTTAAAAAAAAATCTTATTTCAAAGATTTTTTTGTCGACACCGAAATCGACACAGAAAATTGCAGATCAAATTCTTTTTTTTCGACAATAATACAAGTATCTTCGAGAATTACTGATTCTGTTCTTGATTAAAATTGCTCAACATATGCAAAAAATAAGCTTTGAGATAAGATATTTTAACATGTTTTCTTGAGTCTGAATTTTTTTGGAGATTTTTTTTTATTCCCTTGAATGCCTTAAATTGGAATTTGGGGATATTGTTTTGTGAAAATTTGATTTATTTAGATAACATGTTTTAATGTAAATAGAAAATTGCAATTAACATTTGAAACAATAGCAAAAAAATTATAGTATCAAAAAAATCAAGTCAGGTCAGGTCAAGTCAAGTCAAATCACGAAAAAGCTATTAACCGTCTGGTTTAGACAAAATCAAGAAATCAAGTACCTGGAATGTTCTAACTGCAATAAATGAAGCAAAAATTCTGGTACTACACTATTTTCAACGGTTGCCCATTGAAGCCATTACCAAATTTCCATGGGTGCACCCATGTAGTCGGCGCCCGTGTATACAATAGAGTCTCGGTTATCCGAAAACTCCACCAAAATAAATATTGATATCACAAAAATGTAGTCCAGACCGCAAGCCTACCACACCAAACAACACACAAACAACTCTAACAAAAATTGGTCCTCCTGAAAGACTTGGATATGTGTTTACGGCGCGGCAGTCCGGTGGACTCGGTGCAGAATCACCTCGCCCGTACTCGAGGTCGGTTCGTGGTCCTCCGGCTCACAGCGGCACTTCAACACCCACTGGACTGACACTGTTATCAACCGGGAAACCTTATTATCACCCTTCCAAGGACTCGCATCCGTCCAAAAATCCTCTCCAGGTTCCAAATACTCAGGCAGGAGGTCGGAAGTGGTTTCGTCGGGTTGTGGGCCATCGCAGACAAACTCCACCTTGACGGTGGTGCTCAACGAGGGGGCGCACTGCATCCCGGGGATGGGGCACATGCCGCAGTATTTCGGCCGGAAGCGTTTCCGGCTGCGACAAGGGCCGAAACGAAGGAATATGCCGCTGCTGAGGCGGTGGGTGGCCTTGCACTCGTGGCCCCGCTATAAAAAAATATTTAAATCCGACACTGTATTTTCAAGGGGTTACAATGTAATTAAATTAATAATTCAATTACAGATTAATCTAATTACAATGTAATCTGATTACTTTGTATTCAATTACATTGTAATTGCAATTACTTTTTTATTAGCTGTAACAAATTACATATTAATTCAATTGAAAAGTAATCGATTACTTTGTAATTTGTAATTTCCAAAACGTCCAAAACATGCCTTTTATCTTTAACCGAAACCTCAAATACCAATTTTTATAAATATACCTAATTTAAAATAATTATAAATTTTTATACAATTTTTAACCCTTGTTTAACAATCCTCCTCCCTTCAGGGTGAAATTTTTAAGAAACCTAAAACAAGTGTTTCTTAATGTTTCAGCAAAGGTCTCATACCACTTTTATGGTATATCTTTAAAAATATATTTAATAAAAAAGCAATTACTATTATGTTAATGTAATTGAATAAAGTAATCAGATTACATCGTAATTAGATTAATCTGTAATTAGTTACTCACATTACTTAAGTAATTTGTTACAAAGTAATCGAATTACAAATTACAGGTTAATTGTAATTATTAATTATTAATTAGATTACATTTTGCCCAACACTGGATTTAATAGTACCGAGCCATTGCGAGAATAGTGCGAGATAGGCAATCCAACGCTGCACACTTCACAGATTACGAAATGAATTTATGATTTTTATTCGGTTTAATAAGCCGTTCACGGTGTCACGCTTCAAACATGCATAAGAGCACTAATTATAAAATAGTATATTATTATACGAGTTTGATAAGACGTTCTATTGTGGCACGAATGGTTTTGGATCGATCACGACGAAGGAGTGTTCCAATAAAATGAGTGCCACAATTAAGTCTTATAAAACGAGTGTAATATACTTTTTTTTCTACTTTCTATTTTTGTTATTTGTTTTTGTTTAGTTTAATTTATCAAAATCTGTTCAAACTATTTCCTCTTAATTTTGTTAATTATTCGGGCTTTATCAATAAACGACTTGACGCTGTTGACACGTTGAGAGATCACACACTAAATTACAGTGATGACTGGTGACTATAATGACACCCAGCCCTGCACTGCCAATACAACTCCTAAAAATTTACTAAAATGAGTTGTACAAAAGTTTTCTTTGTGAAACTACTTTCGGTTTCATAATGAACAATTTGTGAAACCAAAGTAGAAATAGTATATTATGATACGAGTTTTATAAGACGCATTTTGTCGCACGCACGGAATTGTTAATGGAGTAAGTGCGACAAAATGCCTTATAAACGAGATATCATACACTATTTTTTCTACTTTGCACATTTTTTGCCAAAAAAATTCAATTTCGAAATTTAGGGAATTTTGTGGCAGTTGACAGCATTTGCGTGGGTCATGAAATTAAATTAATAATGTGGATCGTCATTAGTTTATTCGTAAAATGTATTCTGAAAGTGTCCAAGACGTTTTGCAATGTATCTATCCCTCAACGAATACGGGCTTTTGTGGCAAATACGCGGAATTTGAAAATTGGCCTAAGGAGAATGGAATCTCAAATTACTTACTTGCACTGGCTATTGAAGTCATGTTTGTACACTACTCGAAAGGTGTTCGAAGGGACTACGTATCAGGGATGGTAGAAAAGCCTCTAAAGGTCCGAATATGATTGATTTGATTAAATTATCACTTGAAACAGGTGCCGATTGACACTGACAGTTCTCTCAGATAATTGTCAAAAAACTAGATTGCCATCATTTTCCAAGTAAATTCCCCTGGTTTTTAGTGTAATTATTATAGCACTCCGTTGGATATTACAAAACCCAAATGGCGTATCGTAATGACCTCAGTACGAAACAAAAGTAGAAAATAGTATATTATGATACGAGTTTTATAAGACGCATTTTGTCGCACACACGGAATTGGGGCACGACGAGCGCAGCGAGGAGTGCCATAATGGAGTAAGTGCGACAAAATGCCTTATAAACGAGATATCATACACTATTTTTTCTACTTTGCACCTTTTTTAACAAAAAAAATCAATTTCGAAATTTAGGGAATTTTGTGGCAGTTGACAGCATTTGCGTGGATCATGAAATTAAATTATTAATTTGGATCGTCATTAGTTTATTCGTAAAATGTATTCTGAAAGTGTCCAAGACGTTTTGCAATCTATCTGCCCCTCAACGAATACGGGCTTTTGTGGCAAATACGCGGAATTTGAACATTGGCCTAAGGAGAATGGGATCTCAAATTACTCACTTGCACTGGCTTTTGAAGTCATGTTTGTACACTACTCGAAAGGTGTTCGAAGGTGCTACGTATCAGGGTTGGTACAAAAGCCTCTAAAGGTTCGAAATTGATTCATTTGATTAAATTATCACTTGAAATAGGTGACGATTGACACTGACACTTCTCTCAGATAATTGTCAAAAAACTAGGTTGCCATCATTTTCCAACTAAATTACCCTGGTTTTTAATATCCGTTGGATATTACGAAACCCAAATGGTGTATCGTAATGACCTCAGTACGAAACAAAAGTAGAAAAAATATTTCTTGGAATTAACTTTTGATTTATTTTAAATTCATATTAGTATTATTATTTGCCCGGCGCTTATTGACGAATCAACTGCGATACGAGTCCGAAGCAATTGATCAGTTTAATATTGACGGCGCACTCCGCACGAAATACGGCACGCTCGGACTGGTCAACTGACCACTGGTACTGACATAAGTCATTCATAAGTAACACTCATAATTCATGAGTCATAAAAAAATATTTATAATGCGTTTGATAAAAAAAATATTGAATAAATATATTCTGTAATCAATACTCCGAATAATGCAGTCGTGGATTAATTTTATAATTATCTAATAATAATAATAATAATTAATAATAACTAATAAGCCCGACATTCTGGCGATACAACCCAAAAAACAAATTTCATTTACGTCTTGATCTAATTTTAATTACGATTTGCATTTGCAATCCAAATTATTATCTTATGTCTTGCTCTGACAGTGCTTGACAAGCTTTGACACCAGTGCTGATTATTATTGTCATTGATGCATTGATGTTGCTGCAATGAATTTGTTTGCCCAACGTTTCCCGAATAGACGACATCATAGTGACACGATTTTTAAACGTCTTAAGAGGGAACTTAGAAGAAATTAACTTTTTCGTAAAAGAACAAAACGCACTGCCTAGGTCTTTGGAAAATGAAGTTCGCGGAATAGCTTCTATGACACAGAACCAACACGTATCCAGACTCCAGTTTGTCGGATTCCGAGGAAAAATAAATTTCAACCCTATCATGTGCAGCGAGTACAAGAACTTAGAAAAACTGGTTTTGAACGCAGATTAGATTTTTGTTTCTTTATCAGAACTCAAATACAACTTGTCATTCACTTATTTCTTCAGAAAATTTTATTCAGTGATAATACAATGAATACAATGGTAGTGCACAACTGCAATGACTATGCTCAGGAAAATCTACTGTGGATACATGAAACACATTTCCAACGAATTGTTTTGGTGAACGTTTGGTGTGGCATATCTTCGGGGATTGCATAATTGGGCCATTTTTCCTCCCAGAAAAACAAGTAGGAGGCCAGTATTTTGAACACCTTTTTCGCTAAAAATAATTTTTTTGTCTTCCTGTTTATCGTTGCAATTTATGATTTAGAAAAAATTTCATACATTTTGTATTGGAGCAGTTTACACTGAAAAGTCTTCTCTACTTTCGCTATCGTTCCGCGAGAACGGAATGGCACTAATGATCGTTCACTGCACTGATGTTACAGTGAAATAGGAGGGTAACTTGGATTCAACTTGCAAACCTTAATCTAAATTGGATCAAAGGCGTAATTGAAATTTGTTTTTTGGGTTGCATCGCCAGATCGTCAGGCTTATCTTATCTGAATCACCCTGTATTATTGGTTGCATCTAAAAAATGCCAGAAGTAGCTCACCAATGTTTCATATTATTTTGTCGCTCGTTTAAGAAAAAATACTTCTGGTACCGTAAAACATACGAGTATATTCGATTCGATGTTTTATTTTTTGCTAAATTTTCAATGCAAAGCAGCGAAACGACGAAAAAACAAATTTAAACTCATGGAGATTAAGTTTTTCGTCGAAATTTTGATACAACTGAACGCCAAATAACTAAATTAGGTAAAAAAGTGTATTGTTTCCTTTTTTTTCCAGGCAGTATATTATTCAGTATCGTATTTAAGTCCATTGCCATCCTGGGCTACTTAATTTTGCTGCCCCTGCCTATGACAACTTTTCTTAAAAAAAAAACATTTATTGGTTAATTCAGAAAGTAAGGAAAAATTTAGAAACCCTCAAAAAGGACAATTTGGAAATTTATAGCACTTAATCTCTTTGTAATACAAATCACCCTTTAAAATTTTAAATAGTACAAGAAATGTGACACCTCAAAGGACTGCTAAACTGTATGAACCGTTCGAAAAATGTTAGAGATGTTGGTACTCGTATATAATGCAGTTATACATTGCTCTACAATAGTTAAAGAAGTCTAATTAATAATTATTCTAACATCAAAGAAATTCTATCAATTTTCGAGCACGGGAATCTGATAAAAACAAATCAGTAAATATATATGTACTGCTTTAAACTTTATTTTATTAGTTGATTTTCTTTAAACTCAATAATATCCCATTTTTTTTTTCAATCAGTTTGTTTGAATGAAATAGGAAACGTAGTTTTAGCACAAGTTCTCTTCAAATGCAAGATAGTTCTGAAAATTAAATTAATAAACCTGAAATTTTTTTCTAATGTCACTAAACAAGAACTAGATTTTTAAATATCTCATTTACTTTTTAAGATTTCTATTAAAAAATTACCTTTTATTTATTTACACTTACGCCCGGTTGCACAAAAATCAAATTAATCGGCCATTATGTGATGGTCCGTCAACATTTGATGTTTTGTTAACGGTTTGTTAATTTTGATTGCGTTGCACAAAACAATTTGCACATGTTTTAATCGTTCATCATATGATGTTCCGTTAATCGTCGATTAATAAAAAACCGGTTTGGAAACAAGGCCTTAAGTCTCAAATTTGTCAGAAGGCAAAACACGGAAATAGCCCTAAAGGCAGATGAAATTAAGGCGTGAAAGAATCTACACGTGTTTATTACCAAATTCAATAAACCTTCATTTGAACATTGGAGTTTTATTTTAACTAAAATTAATAAAGTGAATCAAGCGCATTGGCACATTGGGAAGCAGACCAACAAAGTGGACATTATGTTATTCGTTAAAAAAAAAGTTATTCCTCGAATTGTTTTATTGAATAAACGATACAAATTCATGTCTGAGCTGGTTGTGTGACTTTCTGGGATAACCCTACAGATGTTTCACAAAAGACAAAAAACCAAAATCGCAAAAAATTGGGTTTGTGCATTGAGGGATTTGATTCGTTGCGTTTTGGTGCAATTCTACCTCTGGTTTTATTTTAACGAAAGTGCTTTTTACACTCATGATCAACCAACATCTCAAACAGATCACCAGGATCTTTGATTTTCTGCACAGGCCTCTCAGGCACTACAGTCACTTGCACATAACCTTTCTCATCCAACAAAATCAATTCAACGTTTTCCTCCTTAATTCTTGTTACTCTCTCACTCCTTAGGTAGTTGTCCACTTTAGTTCATGAAATTTTACCAAAAACACCTTAAATTCCCCAATAAAAAGTTGTGGTGGTATCATGTGGGTCAAGGAGCCCTGACCAATAAAAGCCGTTCAATCAAACACTAACATCTATTCAAAATATAAATACAAAGAATGAAATCGGTTCAGTTACTCGCGAGGACTGGCTGTCGTCAGTATGGCGTCTAACTGGCTCCCTGTCGCTGCCGACCCTGCTCTTCATTCTTGCCGGTACCTCGGCTTCAGCCGACGTTTTGTGGCCCTTGGCTACTAGATGGCGCCACATCACTCCCTTCCCAGTGATTTTCAGTCACGAAACCGATTGGGGATTACCACTTTTCGGCCCGTGCGGGTAGTTGTCCCTTCTGTTGTGCTCTTTCTTGGTGGAGTAAGGGGTTGGGGAATTGTTGGAGTGTAGATGTATTCTGAGTCCCGCAACAAAAACGCGGGCTTCACCCGGTCGACGTTGACGGTGACTTGTCTGCCGTTTACGTCGATTTTGAAAGTTTTGTTGTTGCGTTGTATGATTTTGTGAGGGCCAGTATACGGGGGTTGTAACGGTCTGCGGACTGCGTCGTCTCGTAGAAAAACGTGCGAGCACTTCGACAGTTCCTTGTGCACGAAAACTTTCTTGTGCACGTCGTGGTTTGTAGCAGGCGTAGGTCGCAAATCGCGCATTTGCTGGCGGAGATTTCCTGCAAACGACGTGGGGTCGACGGCGATTTTGGTATTGAAGAAAAACTCCCCGGGCAGTCGTATTTGAGAACCGTACGTCAATTCTGCTGGGGAACACCCTAAATCCTCTTTGACTCCGCTTCGGAGGCCTAACAGAACGGTTGGCAGCAGATCGTACCAATTGTCTGTCTCGTGGCACATTATGGCAGCTTTCAACGTCCTGTGCCACCGCTCCATGAGACCGTTGGCTTGGGGCCTGTACGGAGTGGTGCGACAACGTCGAACTCCAAGTAAGTTCGTTAGCGAGGTCAGCAACTGCGACTCGAACTGGCGTCCTTGGTCCGTTGTGATGCGATGTGGACATCCAAAGCGGCTTATCCACGTGGAATACAACGCCTTGGTGACGCTTTCTGCGGACATGTCTACCATAGGGGTTATTTCCGGCCACCGGGTGAAGCGATCTGACATCGTCAGACAATAACGGTGACCTTGCGACGGTGGTAGCGGTCCGATAATGTCAATGTGAAT
Organism: Tribolium freemani; assembly: GCA_939628115.1. NCBI lineage: Eukaryota > Metazoa > Arthropoda > Insecta > Coleoptera > Tenebrionidae > Tribolium > Tribolium freemani. The sequence continues at coordinate 5,964,774 of OW626785.1, read as the reverse complement.
GTGTTCGAAACGACTCTCTGGAAGCTCAAAAAACTTTAAGGGGGCCACTGTGTGCCGATTTACCTTGGCTTTTTGGCACGCAACGCAAGTTCGCGCCCATTTTCGAATTGTGGCATCCATAGCCGGCCACACAAACTTTTTGCGAATTGCTTTGCTTGTGGCACGGCCGCTCGTATGCGACATCCGATGGAACATGTCGAAAACCTTTTTTCGCAGGCTGAGTGGGATATACGGGCGAATATTGTTTGTGGAAATGTCGCAATAGATGGATGCTTCTGCGTCGGCGGGAATCAGTTCCTTCATGACTAAACTTGTCGCTTCCGATTTAAGGATTTGCTGAAGCTCGGGGTCGGTCTCTTGCGCCCTTTTGAGCTCCTCCGTTGAAATTGTCGTAGGTATGACGATTTCGTCAATCCGTGAGAGCGCGTCGGCTACCGTGTTGTCTTCACCAGAGACATGGGTTATTCGAGTCGAAAATTGGCTGATGAAATCCAGCTGTCGCTGCTGCCTCGGCGAGGCTTTATCAGCCTTTTGGAGAAACGCGTACACGATGGGTTTATGGTCCGTACGAATTACGAAGTCGCGCCCTTCGATTGCGTAACGGAAAAATTTTACTGCCTCGTAGATGGCGGTCAATTCGCGGTCGTATGTGCTGTACTTTACCTGAGCTGTATTAAGTTTTTTTGAATAAAAACCTAGTGGCTGCCAATTTTGCGCCAGGCGTTGCTCTAGCACGGCGCCGATAGCAGTGTCTGAGGCATCACTTGTAAGCCTTAAGGGGGCGTTCACGGCGGGATGGGCGAGCAGCGTGGCGTTTGCTAACTGCTCCTTACACTGTGCGAACGTGACCTCAGCTTCTGGGGTCCACTCTACAGGTTTACGGCCTTTACTGTCGGTACCTTTGAGGAGGTGGTGGAGCGGTGCCTGCGTCTGGGCTGCGTTTTTGACGAATCTACGATAAAAATTAAGCATGCCGAGAAAACGACGTAAATCTTTGATCGTTTTTGGTTTCGGGAAATTCGCGATAGCCGTCACCTTGTCCGGCAACGGGCGGCTTCCTTCTGGTGAGATGTGGTGTCCCAAATATTCGACTTCGTGGGCACCGAACACGCACTTTGCGGGGTTCACTACGATATTATAGTCTCTTAAACGCTGAAATACAGTCTCTAAGTGCTTTAAGTGCTCTTCTGGCGATTCCGAGGCTACCAGGATGTCGTCAATGTAATTAAAACAAAAGTCTAAGTCACTTAATACGGAATTTAAAAACCTCTGAAATGTCTGAGCCGCGTTACACAATCCAAATGTCATTACCGTAAATTCGAAAAGTCCAAATGGCGTACACACTGCCGTTTTTGGAATGTCTTCCTCCGCGACCGGAATTTGGTGGTATGCGCGCACCAAATCGAGTGTGGAAAACACTTTCTTACCCTGAAGTTTGCTGGCAAAATCCTGAATGTGCGGTATGGGGTAACGGTCGGGGACGGTGACGCTATTAAGCCGTCGATAGTCGCCGCATGGGCGCCACTCCCCAGGAGTTTTCTTCGTCACCATGTGGAGGGGGCTGGCCCAGGGGCTGCTGGAAGGGCGACACCAACCTTGCTCTACCATATATTGGAATTCCAACTTTGCTACTTTGAGCTTCTCCGGGGGCAACCTCCGGGGGCTCTCGGCGATGGGTGGTCCCGTGGTAAAAATGCGGTGGACTACGGCGCTTTTGGCTACTTTGCCCGGTAGCGGAGTACGCGTAATATCTCCGTACTTTGCCAATAGCTCGTGGTACTCAGTAGTCTTTGCCACCGTGGTAATTTGGGGTGTGTTGCACTGGACGACTTGACCGGGTACGGAAAACAAAGTTTGTGCATCGACTAGTCTACGGTTTCGTAATTCCGGTAGAAGATTGTAAAAGTTCAAAAAATCAGCACCGATTATAGGCTTTGCGACGTCCGCGATTATGAAAATCCACTTAAAGGCCCTTCGCAGCTTTAGGTCGAGCAGAAGGAGTTTGTTACCGTAAGTGTTGATGGGAGAGTTATTGGCTGCGAACAGCGCGTGCGAACTTTGTCCCGACGTAGACTTACCCACAAGTCTCTTGGGTACGACCGAAACTTCGGCGCCGGTGTCGACTAGATACCGAATTCCTGATTTTTGGTCAGTAATAAAAAGGCGGTTTTGCTGTGAATCTGCTCCGTCACACATCGCCTCCACTGCTGACGGGCCTTCTAGTTTCCCTGCTGGGAGAACTTGCAGGGTTGCCTGCATTTCTTTGCCTTTTTCCCGAACCGGTTGTGGTAGAAGCACAAACCTTCTTCGCCGCTACATGATTGGCTCCTACCGCGTGCCCTCGAATTCGAACGGTCTCTCCCGAACCGGCGCCCTCTGTCGGTGGAAAGCTGTTCCACCAAGGTCGTGAGCGCAGCTATTTCGCGGCGCATGGTTTGCAGCTCGGCTCTGGTGTCGTTGTGTGCGACGGCGTTAGATGGCGTTGCTGCGCCGTCTGCAATGGCGGCAATGGAACCCGACGCCATTTCATTTGCCGAATGGATTTCCGTGAGCTTATCCGCTACGCTCGCCATCTTCTCGAGCCCGGTGCACTCGCTCGCCGAGAGCAAAAGATGAATTTGGGCCGGTAGGCGTTGTAACCACAAAGTACGGAGAACTTCCTCGTTCACCTGTACTCCTGCTAGGGTCCTCATCTCCCGTAGCAACTGGGATGGTTTCCGGTCGCCCAACTCCAGTTCATTCAAAAGCCTCCGGAGCTGTTTCTCCTGCGAGTCGCTGTACGCCGATATTAATTTTGTCTTGATGGTTTCGTATTTGTTTGTCTCAGGAGGGTTTGTCAAAATGTCTGAGACTGCCTGAAGCACGCTGCAATCGAGCGCTGCGACGACCGTATAATATCTGCTCTGGTCTGCTTTGATTCGGTACGCGTGGAACTGCGCCTCCACTTGGGCAAACCACAGCGCGGGGTCTCTTTGCCAAAACGACGGCAACTTTATGTTGGTATTCTTGATCTCTTCTATGTTAGCGTCTATGTCGCGTGTTCCTGTTCGGTCCGACTGAAGTGCAGCTTGTGCGGCTCGGGCTTCAGCCAACTGCTGTTCCAAGTTGGCGATAGTTTGTCTCTGTTGCTCCTCCACCGACATTTTCTCCCGGTCACTAACGGTCACTACAGAACGCGTTAAAAAAAACTGCGCGATGCGTCACCACGTGGCATCTATTGTCGCTTAAGATCACGTCGGAGGTCACCAATGTGGTGGTATCATGTGGGTCAAGGAGCCCTGACCAATAAAAGCCGTTCAATCAAACACTAACATCTATTCAAAATATAAATACAAAGAATGAAATCGGTTCAGTTACTCGCGAGGACTGGCTGTCGTCAGTATGGCGTCTAACTGGCTCCCTGTCGCTGCCGACCCTGCTCTTCATTCTTGCCGGTACCTCGGCTTCAGCCGACGTTTTGTGGCCCTTGGCTACTAGATGGCGCCACAAAGTGTTACAGACGGTTAATCAGAGATTAATCGCTCGTGGATCGGCCATTAAGTTGATGACTCGTTAATCACTGATTAACGATGACATTTGCGTTGATTTGCGTTTGTGCAACGGAAAACAGAGTTATGCCCGGTTGCACAAAAGATAATTGGCCGTTAACAAGCCGTTAATCAATATGCAATAAAAACGGCTATAACATAGTTTTTTCAAATGGAACGACACTATTTTCTTAACGGCAGTTGAAAGAACATCGACATTTATGGTGACTTTTATGTACATGTCCTATACCTATCTCGTACAGTTTTTGAAAAAAATCACAAAAAACGAATTTTACTTTGTAATTTTCATCGTTAATCAAGTAGGTCTTGTAAAATGGTCAACAGTTGTCAAACTTCAACATTTTATTTAGTTTTTAGATGGTTCATAATCGAATAAGCAGTAAAACAATAATATTTAATTATGGTTTATTATAACTTAGTGAATTATGTAAAGTAACTCAGTCAGTATGCCATCGAATTTTGAACTTCTTGAATGAAAATGGTAGACAATTCAAACATTTCTTTTAATTAATAGCACAACTTTATCGCATTTTTTGAAAGTTTACTCGATTAAAAATGAAAATAATGATCGAAAAATCAGTTTTTTGCGATTATTTCAAAAACTGTAAGAGATAGATATACAAGATGTTGATAAAAGTCTCCATAAAAATCGATGTTCTTTTGATTGCCATTGAAAAAACAAGGTCATTCCATTTGAAAAAACTGAATTATAATTATTTCTTGATCATCATTTTCAAAAAATCATAGTAGCCTTGCAATTTGACAGTTCAAAATTCTGAAGATTTTAGAAGATCCTTCAAACCTTTGGTTATCAAATGCAAAAAGAATTATTCACCTACTGTAAAGGGTTCAAGAGTTGTGATATTTTAAATAAACCCCGGTAAATGAAAATTTGCAAAAAAAATTGACATACGTCAAAAACTGTGACAAATAAGTACTAACAACTAGGGTATATTTTAGTCAGTTTCAAAAGGCGAATTCAAAAATGTAATAAAAATAGGTGGTTACTATTTAAAATTTCAAAGTTGGCGCCAATTTCTCCACGTTCCGGAAGTTCAGCCATTTTGAAAATAATTTAGTTGAACTCAGAATGGTCGATTTGGATCGTATACCAAATTTTAAACTTCTATCTACACTAGAAGTTAAAAAGTTTCTAATGTAGGCCCTAAAAGAATCACCCTGTATAGTTTAGGCAATTCTGAAGCTACAGTTCCTTTACAAAAAAATTCTAATTCTCTGCGTTTGGGAGATAAGTTTGAAAATAGCCAATCACAAAAGACCTTGCTCCGGAGGACTACGGGAACAAAACACGTTGCTAGGAAATCAAAAATATGTGGAACGGACAATAAAAGTGTGCACTAGAGTTATTTTTAATTCCTTAGTAACGGATCCACTGTATGCAATACACCTAGGAGAGAGCTTCTGGGATTGGTCACTTTGAAACCTCTGTATCTCCCAAACGAAGAATAAAAGACCTACTTTTTTGCATTTTTGCCATCCCCATTGCTGTTACCACTAGCGCCTTTCCGGGGGGAGCGAGTTCTGGTACACGCTGTATAACACCTAAAATTTTGGTACTATCGACATGTTTAATAGATACATCACCCATTTTTATATTGATAGTGGATTTTAGTAAAGTTAGCTCGTATTTAGAACTGAAACATAATATACAGCATTTATCTGGGTTGAGTTTTAGATTATGTTTTTCTGAATAACGAGCAATTGAATCAAAATCATAATTTATATATAGACATTAGCAGCAGCAACGGCGTGAATATTAAATTTGAATTCGAGCTGGATATCGTCAGGAAAAGAATGAATAGTACTACAATATTTGATGATATTGGAAATATCAAATGTATACAGGGTGTCCCAACGAAAAGGGCATCCCCCTCATAACTTTTTTATTTATTAATCAATTCGAACAAAATTTAAATTACACATGTTTGGTCCAAAGGTCCACAGTTTAAAGTAACAATTTTTTTTTAAAGACTTTGTGAGATAAAAAAATAAAAATTGTGAAAAAAGATGCAAAATTCTTAAATTGCATATTATTAGAAGAAGCTATGTTATATTGCCGTGTTGGTAAACTTTGTTTCAACAAAAGTAATCCAGATTTCCTTAAATTCTTTTTTAAAAATCTCAAAAAAAATTAAAATTTTGTGTGAAATATCATTGTCCATGAAGCGGTGTTGTGAGATTGCTGTAAACAATTACCTGTAAGATTTTGACAACCTGTTGACAACTAATTTCAAAAATGTTATCAAATCAAGAAAAGCGAGAAATCATTCTAGTCTACGGTGAATGTGGCAGAAATTTACGACTCACAACGCGAGTCCTTGAAGAGCGCTTTCCAGACGTGCGTTACTCTTTGAAAAAAGTCCGCAAAGTCGTCCAATTATTTGAAGACACAAGCTCAGTAGTTAAACCTAAAAGGGTTTATTTTCCTGGAAGACACAATCCTGATTAGACAACATTTTTTGAGATATCAATGTCAGTGGCAGTATAAATTCACAGGTAGCTTTTACAATCTCACAACACCGCTCCATAGACGACGATATTTTGCACTAAAAAAAAGATTTTTGGCGAGATTTTTAAAAAAAGATTTGAGGGTATCTGAATGACTTCTGTTATAACAAAGTTTGTCAATACGTTAATGTAATCTGGCTTCTTCTAATAATATGAATGTTAAAGGTTTCATACCTTTTTTCATAATTATTAATTTTTTACCTCACAAACGATAAACCCCCCAAAAAAAGTAGTTACTCCAAAATGTGGACCTTCATTGCTAACATGTGTAATTTTAATTTCGCCTAGATTAATTGAAAAATAAAAAAGTTATGAGGGGGGTGCCCTTTTCGGTGGGACACCCTGTATAATAAGTATAATAGAGAAATGTGGCTAAAGTTATATACACTTCTCTTTCAAGGCTTGCTCTAATTGAGTACATTTTCGATCTCATGGTATAATTATTAGAGATAATACAGCGTGTATCAGAACTCGCTCCCCACCGAAAAAGTGCATATAGTTGAGGCAATTCTGAATCGAAAGTTTCTTTACAAAAAAGTTCTAAATCTTTGCGTTTGGGAGGTAAGAACGTTTGAAAGTAGCCAATCACAAAAGATCTTGCTCCGGAGGATTAGGGGAACAAAACACGTTGCTAGGATATATAAAATATGTGGAACGGACAATAAAAAAGTGCACTAGAGTTATTTTTCATTCCTTAGTAACGGATGTACTGTGTGCAATACACCTAGGAGAGAGCTTCTGGGATTGGCCACTTTGAAACCTCTGTATCTTCCAAACGAAGAATAAAAGACCTACTTTTTTTTGCATTTTTGCCATCCCATTGCTGTTACCACTAGCACCTTTCCGGTGGGGAGCGAGTTCTGGTACACGCTGTATTTCAGTATTATAAATTTAAAAGAATTGCACAAAAATTTTGAAAAAATTTGCATGATTAGAGAAAGCAACCACTGATTTCTGTGAAAAAAAACTTTTAGCAGATTCATGTAGTATACCTATTAGCTGTTTCAAAACTATATGTAAACGCCAACGTTGCATTTTCTCTCAAAATTAGTTGTTGTAAATTATTTATGCACTTCAATAAATTAATAGCAAATGTAATTTATAGTTTCAATGAGAGATCTATTCATTAATAACTATTTTACATTTTTATCAACTTTATTTAAAAAAATTATTTCGTAAAATGCGACGTTGGCGTTCATATAGTTTTGAAACATTTAATAGATATTTTTGCACACAAAGATATTTCTACTTTTCTTAATCTTCTGTATAAATTTTATTTCTCTTGAAACGTTTAGTTTTCTTATCAGTTAAGTAAATATTGTTTGCTAAAAAATCTATACCGAAATCTTTTCTAAAAAAATCATTTCCTTTTTTTTTTCGTGAGATTGAGTTTTTCCACTGTTCGATTTGAAGCTCAGCTTTGAGCTTTTTTCTCCGCTTTCGCGGAACGTGTTAGAGTTACAACGTGGAGGTCCTAAATAAGCACTTCATGGGGTCCTGACCGAGTTTTACTGCGTTCTTGGATGATTTATCGCTTAATTATTCATAGCTTCCTCAGTTTTTAGCGGCTTTCCCTTGAGGTAAACGCGGCACTCCTCCGTGTTGACTAATGTGTACAGTGTGTGCCACAATTTTCGTAATTAATGGCGCCTCGAGATACAAATTGTACGCAAAGGACCACAAAAATATAATTTGCGGCGATAATTCGTGCCCTGATTGCTTTTTCGGTTCACTTTAGTACTGATTTTCTCAAGATCAAGTAACAAAAAAATGTTAATTACAAAAATTCAAACTTATTCTTCGAAAGACTGCATTTTAATACAAATGGAATGAGTTTTTGTTGTGTTTAAAATGAACGTAGTGGTTCAATTAAAACTGGGTGTCCTTGCTCCTTGCCCCGCTTTGTATTAATAATTCATCGCGAGAAATCGATGCGAAAGCTCAGACGGCGAATTAATATCACATCGAACGCGTCTCTGGAAGAATCATTTCAAACTTTCAAAGCTTTGAGCCTGAATAATATTTACAAAAGTTGCATACCGCAAGAAATCTCGCTTTGAGTCAAATACTTTTAATAAAATATTCGTGTTTTACCCTGAGATGGTGTTGGTTCTTGTGATGAACCGTTGGAGCGGCCTCCTGACACCGCCTTGTCTGGCATATCCTGATTTCCGTATCGGGAAGACACCTCGCGTTCAAGTTGGACCTCCTGGAGGACAAGCCTGCTCCGCAGTCGCTGCTGCAGGGCGACCACCTGGAGAAGGCCGGCTGGCAAGCCGGGGGTTGCTCTGCTGAAAGAATAATTTAACTCCATTATGTTTTCTTTTTTAACAATTACCCTGATTTCGTCTCGCTTAATTTGAATACGTGCTGGAGTGAGAGACAAAGGTCGCGAGCTTAAAGCGCAATTTCCTGAATTTCTGTCGAGATTTTCATGAAAATTAGGAGCAATTTCGGCGTTTTATTTAAGCCCGTTTACGAGGACAAGGTGGAGGAGGACGAGGGCGCACTACAATGCTCAAAGTTCCGAGAAGGGTTTTGTGCTAGTTTTATTGCCGACGGTGTAATTTGTGTGGATTATTTGGTTCGGTTTGGAACGAATGTTATGTGAAATAGGTCCACAAAACGATATTTCGGTATTTTTATTAATATTTTTAAATGTCGTTAAATTGTCTCAATAATTTTGATTACAAGCAAATACGTTCAAATACCAAAAAATATAATTAGATACAGATAATTATAAAAATACGAGGAAGATCGACTGATTTTATTATGAACACTTATTTCTTGACGGTTTTGCAAAATAATAGCTTTCAGAAAAAACATTGTTTTTGACATTCAGCCTCCAATTTTTTTTTGGATTCCTCCCTAAATTTTTGTTGTTTTTCTAAGGTCTATTACAAGTAACAGTCTGTTTACAAACTCACTTTTGGATTTTTTATAAACTCGTCTTTAGATCTGTTTTTTAATTTTTTTGGTTTTTGGATTTTTTTGCTTGATTCAGCTTTAACTTCTTTTCTAAATTCTTATCAAAATCTTTTTCCAGATTTTTCTTTATAATTTATTTACGGTCAGCTCTAATTTCTTCTCTATCTTCTTTTTCTAGGTTTTTTTGTGAACTCATCTTTGGATTTTGGGGAATTTCACGTGAAGCAACGAAAAAAATTTGACAACCGGAAATTCGATCAAATTCAGGATAATTGTTCTCCTAGAAATCATCATTGTAAATACATAATGATTTGTTTCTACTTTTGTTTCGTACTGAGGTCATTACGATACGCCATTTGGGTTTCGTAATATCCAACGGAGTGCTATAATAATTACACTAAAAACCAGGGTAATTTAGTTGGAAAATGATGGCAACCTAGTTTTTTGACAATTATCTGAGAGAAGTGTCAGTGTCAATCGTCACCTGTTTCAAGTGATAATTTAATCAAATGAATCAATTTCGAACCTTTAGAGGCTTTTGTACCAACCCTGATACGTAGTCCCTTCGAACACCTTTCGAGTAGTGTACAAACATGACTTCAAAAGCCAGTGCAAGTGAGTAATTTGAGATCCCATTCTCCTTAGGCCAATGTTCAAATTCCGCGTATTTGCACAAAAGCCCGTATTCATTGAGGGGCAGATAGATTGCAAAACGTCTTGGACACTTTCAGAATACATTTTACGAATAAACTAATGACGATCCAAATTATAAATTTAATTTCATGATCCACGCAAATGCTGTCAACTGCCACAAAATTCCCTAAATTTCGAAATTGATTTTTTTTGTTAAAAAAGGTGCAAAGTAGAAAAAATTGTGTATGATATCTCGTTTATAAGGCATTTTGTCGCACTTACTCCCAATTCCGTGCGTGCGACAAAATGCGTCTTATAAAACTCGAATCATAATATACTATTTTGTGAGACTTATTTGTGAAGATATTGACTTCTAAAAAATTGACGAAATATGAGTCACAGAGTTTTTGGAAGTTTTTATTAAAAAAACTAACTAATGCAAAAATAGTGCTTTATATAGAAAATTCTCTGTTCTTTTTGATTCTGAAATCCGATTTGGAATTTGAAATTTTTTTCGTGTAGAAAACCGGAAGTGAAGTTTCAAATCCGAATTTTAGTAACTTGGACCGTTTTTTTTTCATTTATTTTTATTTCAAAAAATAGCGCATAATATATAGATTTTACACTATAAGTCGCAAAATGGGATCTCTATTCGTTTAGGAGATATAGTACTTAATGTACACAAAAACGTGTGATTTCTTGCGTAAACCGTCGTATCACGTACATTACGTACTGTATCTCCTAAACGAGTAGAGATACCATTTTGCGACTTATAATGTAAATTCTATTTACTATAAGCTATTTTTTGAAATAAAAATAATTTTAAAAAAATGGTCCAAGTTACTAAAATTCGGATTTGAAACTTCACTTCCGGTTTTCTACACGAAAAGAAAATTAGTAGAAAACCGGAAAAACTAATTTTCTTTTCGTGTAGAAAACCGGAAGTGAAGTTTCAAATCCGAATTTTAGTAACTTGGACCATTTTTTTTCATTTATTTTTATTTCAATAAATAGCTTATAATACAGCGTGTACCAGAACTCGCTCCCCACCGGAAAGGTGTTAGTGGTAACAGCAATGGGGATGGCAAAAATGCAAAAAAAGTAGGTCTTTTATTTTTCGTTTGGGAGATACAGAGATTTCAAAGTAACCAATCCCAGAAGCTCTCTCCTAGGTATATTGCATACATCCGTTACTAAGGAATGAAAAATAACTCTAGGTCACTTTTTTATTGTCCGTTCCACATATTTTTGATTTCCTAGCAACGTGTTTTGTTCCCGTAGTCCTCCGGAGCAAGGTCTTTTGTGATTGGTTATTTTCAAACGTTCTTATCTCCCAAACGCAGAGTCAGAATTTTTTGTAAAGGAACTTTAGCTTCAGAATTGCCTAAACTATATGCACCTTTCCGGTGGGGAGCGAGTTCTGATACACGCTGTATACTAAAAGTCGCAAAATGGGATCTATTCGTTTAGGAGATATCGCACTTAATATAAAAAAGCGCGTAATTTCTTTCGTAAACCGGCCTACCACGTGCTTTATACAGAAAATTCACTGTTCTTTTTAACTCTAAAATCAAATTTGAAATTTGAAATTTTTTTCGTGTAGAAAACCGGAAGAGAAATTTCAAATCCGAATTTTAGTAACTTGGACCACTTTTTTTAAATTATTTTTATTTCAAAAAATTGCTTATAAGTCGCAAAATGGAATCTCTACTCGTTTAGGAGATACAGTACTTAATGTACACCGGCCTATCACGTACATTAAGTACTGTATCTCCTAAACGAGTAGAGATTCCATTTTGCGACTTATAGTGTAAATTCTATTTACTTTAAGCAATTTTTTGAAATAAAAATAATTTTAAAAAAGTGGTCCAAGTTATTAAAATTCGGATTTGAAACTTCACTTCCGGTTTTCTACACGAAAAAAATTTCAAATTTCAAATTTGATTTTAGAGTTAAAAAGAACAGTGAATTTTCTGTATAAAGCACCATTTTAAATATTTTGCTATTTACTTTTTAATTAGAAAAACAGTTTACAAGAATGTTATGCTTAATATTTGGTAAATTTTTTGAAGTCAATAACTTTTTAAATAAGTCGCTCACAACAAAAATTCATCACGTATACTTCATACTTTTTAGGAGAACAATTGTAACCGAATTTCAGGTTATCGCATTTTTTTGAGTTGGCCGCTACACGTGAAATGCCCCTTTTTTAAACTGGTTTTTATATTATTGTTTTTTATTTTCTTTAGAGTCTCCTCTTGGTTTTGTTTTAGCTTTTTTTTAGATTTTTATCTAAATTCTTCTCTATTTTTTGATTTAACAGTCTTCTCAAATGTTTTCAACAATTTTTTTAGATTCGTTACTAGATGTTCTGTTAACTAATTTTTGTTTTTTATAAACTCTTCTCTTACATCTACTTTAGCGTCTGGTATAAATTTTTATCTTAAGCATTTTCCAGATTTTTCTTTAGATCGTTATTCACGTTTAGCTCTAATTTTTTGTCTAAAGCTAAAGCTTGCCTCTTTTTTTATGTAAATTCTTTCTCAAATTTTTTTATAGATCTGTTTTTACGTCCAACTCTAAATTTTTTTCCGATTTTTTTCGAATTTTTCCTTTTTTAAGATCTTTTCTAGAGTTTTTGTAAATTAATTTTTTGATTTTTATCAACACTATTTTAGATCTTTATTCACACTGTTTTTAGGCGACTCCTCTTTAAGTTCTTTTAAAAACTCATCTTCCTTTGAATATTTCTTACCTTCTTTTCTAAAATTTTGAATATGTTTTTTTAAATGTTTCTTTACATCTTTTTTACGTTCAGCTCTGTTTCTTTTTTATCTTTAATTTTACAGTCTATTCTAATTTTTCTATAGATTCCTCTCTAATTTTTTTCTTTTTTTTGCAGATTATTTTCAAGTTCTATTATAAAAGAGTTTGTTTGGATTTTTTATAAACTCTTCTTTAGACCTGTCTTTTAATTTTAGGCTCTTCTCTTGATTCAGTTTTAGATTTTTTTTTAATTTTTATGGCATATTCTTTTCCAGATTTTTTTTACACTTTTTTGTTTTTTGTCGATCTTTTATTTTACAATCTTCTCAAATTACATCTTTTTTCACGTTCAGCTTTAGTTTTTTCTCTCTCTTCTATTTTAGAGTGTATTCCAATTTCTCTTTAGATTTAGACTTTTTTCTCTCTGAATTCCTCTCTGATTTTTTTTTCTTCTTTTTTTAGACTTTTCCTTAATCTAAATCCTTCTGCAGATTTTTTTTAGTTCTTTTCCGTACGTTCAGCTTTAGTGTTTTTTCTACCAACGATTTCACAATCCTTTCAAATTTTTTCTTTAATTTTTTTAATTTTTTTCTAGGTTTTTTGTAAAGATTCTTCTTTACCTTCTTTTCCAAATTTTTATCTAAATCCTTCTTCAAATGTTTCTTTACATCTTTCTTCACGTTTAGTTTTTAATAATAATAATAATAATAATAATAATAATAATAATAATAATAATAATTCTTTATTGATGTAACGGAGTCTTACACGTTTTACACAAGTTACAATAGGTACATAAAATACTCAGAAAAAAATAAAATTACATTTAAAAAACTCATTCGAGCTGTATCGTACAAACAATTTGTTTCCAAAAAAACCTGTCAATTATGTTTTAAAAATATTAAAAGATTTTTCTCTGAATTCTACCGGCCAAACATTGAAAAATTTTATTTTTGTTACTTTTTGTGTTGTGGTCTTGAAATTCTTGATTTGTAAGTTTTACGAGTATTACAATAGAGTTTGTTTACAAACTGTTTTTTGGATTTTTTATAAACTCGAACAAATACATCCCCTAATTACTTAAAATTACGAATAAATTCAATGTGTTTATACGTACCAGTTTGACTGTCGCACATCCACTCGCGACAGCACTGCTCGGGAACATCCACCAAACGGGGATGTTGACAATTGCCACGGGGCGAAATGTGCTCCTGGGGGCACAAAGAGGAGCACCCATACGTACCGTTCTACAAAAAAAAATTAAATTAAATTTGCATAATATGTTATTTCAATTCAAAAGCTCTGAAGCGTTTTGTTATTTTTCCACCAGACAGATTATTATAAGCTTTGTGTATGTTGTGGTTATCGATAACTGTTTAATTTCAACCAACAAACAATTACTGTCATGAATTAGCATGTGGAAATATCGCATGATTGAAAGCATTCGATTCATAAATTAAACAACAAATAACATAAACATTATTACCGATGTAACCGCATTCTCCATCATACCCAAACTCAATTTACATACGATTGGAAACACATCGAGTATTGCCGTCTCTATGTGCCTAATGAACTCTGCTAATTAACATACAAACATTAAATGAAGCGTTCATAACATGTGCCTAAAAATATTTATTTAGCCTTCAGTGAAAATTGGGTTGTTGATTCTTGTTTACAACAACATTTGTCGGTCGATGTCATGTAAATTCTCAAATCCTTGACGTGGCATACATTAAGTTGTGAGCCTCCCGAGTTGAAAAAGTTTTAAATAGGCTCTTTATGGAAACACCAAATAAAGTTTTAAGTAGGTAAGTTTATCATTCAACCAACAAGGGGGCATTATATTCGAGACGTCTCCGAAAAGTTAAAAACTTTTGAAATCTTCGTCTTATTTTAATTGGTAATTGGACCAACTATTGTCTTTTCCAGTGATTCCGGAAATATGAAAGTTAACAAGTTTTTGAACGAAATCACGATTTTGATAAGGTCGCCCCTTGGAAACTCTCACAATTGAAATTCATCGGGTTTTGCATATAAACCGCCAAAATTTTTGGCTCTAAGATGGCCTAATAATTTTTGTCCGAATCGTGTATCGAGTATAAAATAATGCGGAATTTATGGCAACATGAAAAATTCATAAACCGTTCTTTGAGGAGCTTTTATTAAAGCCACCGAATGGAAATTGTAATTATTTTACGGCCTTTAGTAAGCCAACATCAAAGAAAAGTACGACACTGTCCAATATCGAAAGATTTGCTTGCAAATTTCATTATTTCGGATGCAAGCGAGTCACATTTGGTTATGTGGGTTTTATTGTGGAGATGATTGGAGTTTTGTGTATCAACGTTTCAGCTGCTTTTCCGGACGGTGAAATATTCATTTTGAGATATCTTCACTGGCGCGACTTTATTTCTTGTTGATGTTGTTGTTGTTGTGCTTCCTTCGCTCGATTAAATATTAAATATAATTATATCTGGGACTCACCTGACAGGCGCATTGAGTGCGACAGTCCAAAGAAAACGTCTCACCGTGCTCGTATGTTTTGTTGTGCACGATACATGGCACCCCAGTTGATTCTGCAACAAAAGTATTTTCTAGCAAGGGGAAAGAGTATGTAAAAAATATCACTAGCCCCCAAGAAATAGTAGAATAGTAATAGTAATTTTGGTGCTAGCAACAATTTTCTTAAGAATAACTGTTTTATTAGAATAACACTAGAGATCATAAAAGTTCGATTTATTTAGGTGTCAAAAAAGGTTGTATTGTAAAATAGTAGATTGTTTTACGAGGATTAAAAGTGGCGTTTTGTTGGACGAGCAATTAGTTTGGATTGCAAGGCGAAGCGAAGCGTAGCTGAGCTATGCAATAATTGCGAGGCATAAAACCACTTTTAATTCTAATGAAACATGTTATTTTTTCTCCAACAGTAGAAAATGATTTAAAAAATCTTGTGGTGTCACTTTTTTTTCCTAGTAAAAAATATTTTTAATCTGCCGGATTAAAATATACCCATTGTCTTATTAGTAATGCGAACTTTTTTCTTAGTTACAAAAACGTCAATTTTACCTTACATAAATGGTATTACAATTGTCAAGTTTTAAGACGCTTGGACAAAAAAAACATTTAGTTTGTCACTAACAAATTTTTCCGTAACTCTTCGAGTACTTTTTACCAAAATTTACACCTTAAGGTCTAATTACACTATCCAATTTTCTTCAAAGATTCGTATTGTGATAGAGTCCGGATTTATATGCGCTAAAAAAGTGTAAAAGAAGTTGTTTTTATGCTCTAAAAATATAACAATATATTAGATGTTTCAAAACTATAAAAACGCCAACGTCGCATTTTCTCTCAAAATTAGTTGTTATAAATTATTCCTGCACTTCAAAAAATGAATAGCTAATGTAATTTATAGTTTCAATGAGAAATCTAATCATTAATAACTATTTTACATTTTTATCAACCTTATTTAAAAAAAATAATTCGGTAAAATGCGACGTTGGCGTTTTTATAGTTTTGAAACAGCTAGTACCTATGCGGTAAAACTAGTTGAAACTATGGAACTATGGAACTATGGAAACATGGATTAATATGTGGGTAAAAAATGCATATTCTTAATAATAAAAAATATAATATATTTTTATTTAGAACAGGAAACAGCAGATTAAATTTTCAGGATTACAATAAAGTACAAGTAACTGATTTAAATGTTCCACCGTTAAACGTTGACACTTATCCGTAAGTATATTTTTAAACATTGGCAAAACGAGAGTAGGTAAAGGCGAAAAGGGTGTTTTATGAACAGTGGAGATGAAAATGTACAACCAATTAGCAGTGCATATTTTAAAATAAACGCCTAGTCACTAGAAATTTTATTAATCTATATTTGACATTAAAAAAACATTTTTTGTTGACCGTTTATTAATGACGTCTATTAATACATCCTTTTTTAAATAATATAATTCATTAATTTCGAAATTAATACATTCATTTCCATTAATACACTTTTTTGGGATTTTGATGTTTTGATAATATTTTCATATAAACAACCAGTTATACTCATACAAATAAAAAACAATGACGACTAACATCATACATTTCAGTGGTAACTATGTTTTTGAAGCATACCTGATTTTTACGTGAAATTGAAAATGTATGGAGTTGACGTTACGATCTTTGTTATTGTCTTTGTGGAAAAGTGAATGGAAAGTGTTGAAAATTTAAAAAATGTCTACTTCGAGGACAAACAAAGGATGAATGTATTTTATAAGGCCTCATCTTTATCGATGCGATGAAAAAGATGAAATTAGGTTTGATTTGTAATTAATGTCTAATTTTGCCTAAAAAAAGAGTTTACGGTCAACGAAAATAGTATATTAAAAAACAAGTTTCATAAGACCACTCTTGAAGCACGAATTCAGTTTCAACAACGAGTGGCGTTAGCCACGAGTTTTTTGAAAGAATGAGTGCTTCAAGGCCTTATGAAAACGAGTTTTTTATACTATTTTTTGTAATTTGCCCCCTTTCTGTCGATTTTAAACAAAAATTGTTATTTTAATCAACCTAGGGATTGTGACGATTGGCAATGTCTCAATTTTAAAAGTGAAAAATTGATTTAAAATTTTTGTTTTATTCAAATTCTGCCCAAAAAACACGAGTATGAATGGTAATGAAGGTAATTTTGCATGAACGCCCCACCTGAAATTTCTGAAATTGGCAAAAACACGGTCGCAAATTTGCTTCCTGCCAACCTAAAAATTTCCGTAAAATGTTCCGTGAAATTATGACTATAATGACATCGCGCTTGATGATGTTGCGTGCTTTTATGTGCTTATTAAAGCATCAAAATGGCGGCAAATTACAAAAAATATTGTAATAAACTCGTTTGTTAATGAAGGCGATTAATAAACTATTCACTCGCTATCGCTCGTTCGTGCTTTAAACAGTTTTGTTTATTAATTGCCTTCATTAAAAACTAGTTTAATAAATAACTATTACGCTTGCGCAAAAAGAACTACACAAAAATTAAAACATGAAAAATTCACTGATAATTCCAAAAATGTTGAAATAATCTCTTTACATGCGGTTATATGCAGATATGTATATGGACAATAAGTTTTTATGCGGTAAAAACTCAATACAGGGTGTCCGTTTTTCGAGCTCCACCATGGGGATCTCAGTTATTATAAGAGATACGAGGTCGGTTAAATTAGGGCAAAGTTGCGCATTTTTTTGCTGAACAATTACCTGAAAGATAATTTGATGTGTCATTTTTAGTTTTTGAATTTTTTAGAAAAATAAAAAATTTGTAATTTTTGTTTTTATTTTTTTAAGCGAAAACTAAGAAAACTAGACGTTTTAAAGTAAGACATTCTACAAACATTTTTTTACAAGAAATCTAAATCTGTCATCGCCTTTACCAAGGCGTTCTTCATGTCATAATTACAACACTCAACTTTGGTTTTTCTTATGGACGCCATATTTAATACTTGTATTTTTGAAAAGTCTTTTTGTTCCTGATTACAACGATGTATCACATGATATGATCGAATCTTACATACTGATAAAAATAAGAAAAAAGCGTTTTTGCAAAGAGTGCTTTAAAAAAAAACGCCAAAAATTTTGTTTAACAAACTAACTTTTGACAGTTCTATTAAATTTAAATCTATTTAAATTTTTATAACTTTGTCTTGTTTTGTTTTACAAAAAATAAACTTCTAGCTTAACATGTCGTTTAGTTTTTAAATAAGTAAGCTTGGCGGAAATGTGGACCTTCCAGATCCAAATTCAATTAAACTTCCAAAATCTAGTTTGTTTAAAAACAAAATTGTTGACTCTTCGCAAAAATGCTTTTTTTTCATTTTGATCAGTATGAAAGATTCGATCATAACATGTGATACATCGTTGTAATCAGAAATAAAAACACTTTTCAATAATACAAAAATCGAATATGGCGTCCATAAGAAAAACCAAAGTTGAATGTTGTAACTCTGACATCAAGAACGCCTTAGAAAATACGATGACAGATTTAGATTCCTTGCAAACAAGTGCCTGAAGAACGTCCTAGTTAAAAACGTCTAGTTCTTTTGGTTTTCGCTTGAAAAAATAAAAACGAAAATTACAAATTGTCGTTTTTTTCCAATTATTCAAAAACTAAAAATGACACATCAAATTTTCTTTCAGATAATTGTTCAGGATAAAATGCGCAATTTTGCCCTAATTTAATCGACCTCGTATCTCTTATAATAACTGAGGTCCCCATGGTGGAGCTCGAAAAACGGACACCCTGTATATGACGTTATATGCGAAATAAAATTAAGCGTATGTATATTCTTCTTGTTGAGAAACATACAGGGTGATTCACATAACTTTACGACCTTGACGAATTTTAAATGCAACCAGTAATACATTACTCAATTATAACTTGATTCAAAAACACTATTAATTATAAATTTGTTTGTGATTTGGATATCCCTGATCAACCTTAAAAAATCAGGTTCTTAGTCCGCTTTATCCTTCATAAAGTAACAACAGAGAACTCGCTTTCATAATCAACTTCTTTTAACGCCTGGACCAATGTGACAGGGAAATTTTTCGAACTCGGTTATCCGACGACTGGTTAATCCCAGTTTGTCTCCAAATTTGTCTCTAGCTGATGTGTAGTCCACAGGTTCCATAACTCTTACTTCATTATCAGGATTTATTGCTGTCTCTGGCGTTTTTGTTTTGTCCAATTTAGGCGCAATTCAACCTCCAAATGTCTAAAAACTTTATCTGTCGAATGCTAGGATTTGGATACCAGTGCCGGTACAAATTTTCGGCTGCTACTTACTACATTCTTCTGACACTCACCATAAATCAATATTATGTCGATCCTTTGGTTATTAGAACACATTTTGATTAACAAAAATGTTTGAAAAAGAATTGTCAAGTATAATTGATGACAGGGGTGTCCGGATTTCATGCTAATTAAACATAACTAGGGATATCAAGTTATAAATGGATAATGTATAATAGGTTGCATTTAAAGTTCGTCAGGGTCGTAAAGTTATACAGGGTGAGTCAATAGTAAGTTATTTCTGTTTTTTTTTAAATATGCAACCAATTATACTGATTCCAGCTGACCAGGTCGGTAATCGTTAAAAAATTAAAATTAATCCACGATTACATTGTTTTGGGTATTGCCAAGTTTGTCTTGATAGTTTTGCTAAAATTTCATTATGGACTATTACTACTTAAAAGCTAAAAAACCAGTGTTGATTCAATTAATGTTTTAAAAAATCAAACGAAGTATCCAGTGGTAAGTGCAATTAGTATTTTTGGTTGCATCTTAGGACATGTCAGAAGTAACCCACTATTGACTCACCCTGTATGAATCACCCTGTATAAGGACAAAACACCAGTTACGTAAGGATAAAGAAATAAAAGATGTAAATACATATAAATCCGGATTCTAGTGATAAATTTCTTTCATTAAATATCTTGAAAGGATCTTGAATTTTACGTCACACCACTTCATTCAACATTTATGGCCAATTAATTGGATAGCACCTTCGAAGAAAATTGGATAGTGTAATTAGGTCTTTATTTACGAGCTCAATTGCTTCAACAAGTGACAGGCCTACTATTTCTAATTTTGTTATGCTATTTATTTACTAATATTTTGGAGTGAGAAAGTAAATCATTTTTCAAAGTGGCTTGACTAAAATAATGCTGTGCTTTTGCAAGGGCTTGTGAATCTTCGTAATTAAAAGACAGTGCAACCTTAATAATAATTTAATATCAACTACACCTTTTTCAAGGGTAATTCAGAAACCATCACATGTAATTCAGTATAGTCAATTTAATTTCAGAAACCGTTAATTGTAATTCAGATTAGTCAACTGTATTTCAGAAAGTGTTATTTGTAATTCAGAATAGTAAACTGAATTTCAGAAAATATCACATGTATTTCAGATTAGTCAATTTAATTTCAGAAAACGTTAATTGTAATTCAGATTAGTCAACTGTATTTCAGAAAGTGTTAATTGTAATTCAGAAACCATCACATGTAATTCAGATCCAGTAACTTACTTGCATGATACTATGTATACATAACTAAAAATATTTTATTTTCAAAATTAAATTACATAAACATCAACAACAGCATAAATATTTAGCGCCCTAACATTGTTTCCAAAGGTAGGTATTTTAATAATTTTATGTTTAAATGAAAATATTGAATTCTGAATTACAATTAACACTTTCTCAAATAAAAGTTACTAATCTGAATTACAGTTAACGTTTTCTGAAATTAAATTGAGTAATCTGAATTACATGTGATGTTTTCTGAAATTCAGTTTACTATTCTGAATTACAATTAACACATTCTGAAATACAATTGAGTAATCTGAATTACAATTAACGGTTTCTGAAATATATCTTACGGTTTCTGAATTACAATTGAAAAAGGTGTAGTATTTCCAACTGAAAAGTAAAAAAAATAAAATTCGAAGACTCACATTCTAAGTAAGTAGCTTTAACATTGAGAAACTAAAAAGCTGAACCACAAAAAAATTTGAAAACTGAGAAACTGAAAATACTGTAGAACTGGAAAAGAGAAACACTAATAAATTGAAACGCTTACATTTTAATCAAAAAAACAATGCACTTAGAGACTGTAAAGCTAGAAAACTTAGAAACTGAAAAGCTGACATACAAAAAAATAAAAATAAAACACAGATTGAAATTTTGTCGAACTAAGTGACTGAAAGAGTGAGAAATTAAAAAACTATAGAACTACAAAGTAAGAACATTAAGAAATTGGAAAACTGAAATTATAATATAAGATATTGAAACCACGAAAAAAAAAATAGAAAATGAGTATGAAATTTGGGGAAACTAAAAAACTAAAAACTCAGAAACTTAAAAAACTTTGAGATTGAAAGACTGGAAGAGTGAGAAACAAAAAATCTTTAGATGTAAAATTAAAAAACTAATAAACTAAAAAATTTGACTTGTTAATTTTTAAACGACTTAAATAAGAGTACTAATAAAAAATGGAAAAATATCCTTTTGTAAATTAGGAAGGTTAATCACAACTTTATGATGTTTAAAACATATTTAGGATACAAGTCAATTTATTAATTTAAGAAAAATATTTTTTTTTTATCAAATATTAACATTTTTAACAATTAAATCTAGTTAGAAGGAAAAATTTTGAAAAAATTCAGATGCACAGAGAAAAAAGTTTTTAATAACAATAATAATGTATTTTGATTTAAAAACACATAATGTGCGTATGAAACAAGATAAAAAATTTAGCATAATAAAATTTAGCATAAAATAAGTTCACAATTCACAACGTATAAAAATTAGGTAGTGTCTCCGCTACCGGCAACGACGCCCATACCAGCTGCCGGCAACTGTGTTTGGAATAGCTGCCGGCAGGGAATTCGAATTTGCTGTTAATTTCACATTCTTCTAGAACAAAGCTGTGTTTTCTTGGCTTAAAATGTTTTTTTAACGACTAAAACTCTCTAAAATACTTACATCTCAGAAATTAGGTGTTATTCTTATTAGGTACTAGCTTAACTATGTAGTAGATACACCTAAACATTCTTATGATGCAAGTTAAACCCTGCGTGTTCGTACATAGCTAGTTTAAATTTTCCAGCATAAAATTGAGTCCTTTAATTATTAGTCAAAAAATAATTTTGTTTTTAAAAAAAGAACGTTTCAAGCATGCTGCTGACTGTATTGGGTTAAACACTAAGGTCGTTGAAAAACCTTTTTTTTTGTCCAGCATTATCTAGAGTGTTAGTGTTTTCTTTCTGAATCATGTGTACCCTCAACAATTTTGATTGAATCTTTTATTTAAACAAAGTCTAACACTTCTAACTTCTAACAGCTTCTAGGCTATCAGTGTCATCAAAAAACTTTCGCAAATCGCTCTTTGCTAATAAAATTTCTCAAAAAATATTTCAAAATATGATTCCTCAAAGAACTATTATCTAAAATGATAGTTGAAAATTCCAATTATCGTTTTTGTATTGTAAGGTTATGCAGTTGACGGACTAAAGCTTTTGCACATAGCGCCACTGCTGAGATCAGGAATCACCGTTGTCGGCAGCGGAGGCACTGCCTGAAAATTATTACAGCAAACGTAAAAATTCACCCTTCAAGTTTCTCTTTTGAACACTACGTTCATTAATTTGTTTTTTTTTTCGGCAATTTACTGTAAATGTTTATACCATTATACTCACTAAAAAACAGATGAGTTTTTAAAAATATTTGACTTTGGCTTTTGTTGTAGAATGTTGCATTTTAATCTTGTATTGTGTTTGTTTTTATAATAGCAAACGCAAATTTCTGTGCGACTATTAGTTTTTGAGATATATTTTGAACCAAATTTATTATTATTTTAAAAATTAGTAGGGTTTGGATCGTTCGCTCCTCGTTTATATCCCCAACAAATTTAATCGAATCGAAGCGATTAATTATAATGACAGCGAAGACGCTATGAAACGATTCCACTTAAATTTATTGCGATTTTAATTAGAGTGGAGCGTCTCGCTCCTTCATTCCGCACTGTTTCTCCTATTTGCGTTCTTCTGGAAAAAGGATTCAAACGAGCGAAAAAATAAACTCGGCGATCGATTGCGCCCAAATCCTTTCACCTGATGGTGTTGCCATCAACAAGTAAACCCTTGACGGATTCGTCCCGTAAAACCTTTTCGCGCCATTTGAATGAGGACGTAACAATTAAGCCACAATCCTTCGAAAAGTAATCTGACAGGCGAGTTTACCACCCGGATTTGCATCCACTAAACCGTCTTGATGGAATCCCAACTTTACTTCAGTCGTATTTGTTGGATACGGAAATAGGGTTTTTTGGTTTTAATTTTATCGAGGAGGAGCTGTATTTAATTATGGCTTGTATTCTTTGTGTCCCGGGGCGCAGGCGTGTCTTCGGCACACTTCATTAGACCAGAAACTAGCTGAAGAGCAAAAACGAGAAACGCTGCAGGCTTTCACAGCTACGTCGTTATTTTGTAATACAAACAATGCGACCGGAACACCAAGTGTAATAGTTGAACAGGAATTATGATCAAAGCTTTTTTTTGGGAGATGAAATTGAGTAGGTAAAAACGCAAATCAATAAAGTTTGAAAAACAACACTGAAACGATCGACGAGCGTCTTGTTTCACTTGCTTATCGACGCTCGTGTATTAAAAAGTTGTTAATTTTTCGGGTTATGATAAAATAATATTATCGCCTCTGCAGACAAAAATTATAAAAGCATATGTAGTAACAGTTTTTATGACCTACTTGATGACAAGTTGCTAGCATTAAAAAATGGAAATCGAATTGAAATTAAAAATCTTCACACGTTTGCGTATTTCGATATTTTAATACAAGCCCCCTGACAAAAAATTAATTAAAAAAAATATTATATTATGATCATTTTTGGTGCATGCGCCAGGCTAATAACATTAGGTTACAACGTTTTATACCAATAGATAAAGCTAATAATGTATCGGTAGAATAATTAACTCTAAGTCTGATACTGAAGTCGAATAAAAATTAGGACGTCAAGTTTTTTAAATATTTATTATAAAGTATAAATATTTGACAATTTTTGCCACATCACAGACTGCTTCTTCTTTTGTACTATCAGGGTCAGTTTATCTTAATGTAGCCTAGTAGTACACGAATAACATATTTTTTCCCCAAAAACCTTAATAACTCTCTTCATAAGACTTTAAATCTTGATGGAAACATGTTCATCGCTTAAGCTTCCCAGGTTTTGTTATAGTATATTATGATACGAGTTTTATAAGACGCATTTTGTCGCACGCACGGAATTGGGGCACGACGAGCGCAGCGAGGAGTGCCATAATGGAGTAAGTGCGACAAAATGCCTTATAAACGAGATATCATACATTATTTTTTCTACTTTGCACCTTTTTTAACAAAAAAAATCAATTTCGAAATTTAGGGAATTTTGTGGCAGTTGACAGCATTTGCGTGGATCATGAAATTAAATTAATAATTTGGATCGTCATTAGTTTATTCGTAAAATGTATTCTGAAAGTGTCCAAGACGTTTTGCAATCTGTCTGCCCCTCAACGAATACGGGCTTTTGTGGCAAATACGCGGAATTTGAACATTGGCCTAAGGAGAATAGGATCTCAAATTACTCACTTGCACTGGCTTTTGAAGTCATGTTTGTACACTACTCGAAAGGTGTACGAAGGGACTACGTATCAGGGTTGGTACAAAAGCCTCTAAAGGTTCGAAATTGATTCATTTGATTAAATTATCACTTGAAACAGGTGACGATTGACACTGACACTTCTATCAGATAATTGTCAAAAAACTAGGTTGCCATCATTTTCCAACTAAATTACCCTGGTTTTTAGTGTAATTATTATAGCACTCCGTTGGATATTACGAAACCCAAATGGCGTATCGTAATGACCTCAATACGAAACAAAAGTAGAAAAAAATAATTTAAACACAAACATAGAAAAAATTGTTTGGGCTTAATTTACATTCACCTGATGATATTTTAAAGCAAATAAAATATTTAACAATTTGAGAAATCACGTCAATAGCGAATGCCAAAGAGATCACAAAAAATATTGATTCAAAACTTTGGAAAATTAAAAATAACACAGATTGTTTCTTTCTTTGCATTGATTAGTGTCAGTTTCTCTTATTGTAACCAGCAGTAATCGGTTAACATATTTTTATTCCAAAACCTTTAAATACCTCTTTGCATATGACATTAAATCTTGATGAAAACGTTTACCTTTTGATCGTTTAAGTTTTCCTGGTTTTATTAGGATAATTTTACCACAAACAAAACAAAAATTGTTTGGGCTTAGTCTACATTCACTTGACGATAGTTTAAAGCAATTCGTTTATCACAGAAACAATGAATGCTAAGCAGCCCAACTAGACACCAGAAATAAATTTTCAAAACTTTTAGTGAATTTATTTAAAAAACTAGACGCGATAGACAAATGTAACATATATTTTAGTTACCAAATATTATTTGTTTTAGTTTTAGTTTTAGAATGAGTGGAAATTATCTCTTGGTAGCAGAATTTTTTTTTTGTAAACTAGTGTAATTTTATCAATAATAATTTATAAAATTAAAAAACAGAGATCGCAGAAATCAAAATTAAGTAGTCTCACCCTTTTGCATGTTTCGATACTGACAACTTAATTTCATAGTCATAGGCGTTTCAATAATTATTATTAACATTAAAAAAAGGAAATTATAGTTATACAGGGTGATTCTTAAATAGACTGACAACATTTTATCACAGTCTTCCAAGGATAAGTAGAGACGATCTGTACCATATTTACGTTTTTATTTCGTAGGGGTAGAAACCCCTTAATCCGTGCCACTTACGACGCTCATGAATTCAAATTAGTTGTATTGGAAAAAATGTGCTCGTTTTCATCATGAATATCGATAATACACAGTGATTATTGTTGCATTGATCAAGTACATTGTCATCAGATGATTATCATGCTTGCCACTAACTGTGCTAATACTACTTACGAACACATCAGTGGCGTAAGCTTTATCTCCAACATAAATTTAAAATTTTTTATTTCGAAAACGGTTATACGAGGAATTATTTTACTATTTTTCCCAGCATGTACTCATTTGACACTACCATGGGCACAATTTTGTCGGTCTATTTAAGAATCACGCTGTATATGATGGATGCACTGGGATAACTGCACTGCACTGGGCAGCTTTCCAATTCATCCAAAAAAATTGCAAAGAAATATGACCTCTGAGGTTAGTTTTTAAAAACCCATTACATTTCCTTAAAGAAACTGAGCTAAAATTAGCAAAACCAATCACAGGAAGTGTCCTCATCTTAAAAACATTATACAAAAGGTAAAAAATTTGTATCAATTTTTGTTGTTGATTTAACCGAATTTAATTTCCTCAAATACCACTGACTAATAACGATGTAAACTTAGGAGTAAAGTACTCAAGAGCTGCAAACTTCGTTTACAGTGCATTTTTCAACGCTAAAGTGGAGGTTGCACCCTTTACATCTCAAAAACTTCAAACATTCGGTAAGGCAAGTTATGTTATATTGACTTCTCTTGAGCTCTACTATCATCCCTTAAAATATAAGTAATACTATCAAATTCACCCCGTATTTAATTTAATAATTACATATTTTATTAAATTGAAACACAATTGATCGAAGAAATGAGTCAAAACTTGTCACATGTTTACGTGTTTCGATGTTGTCAACTTAATTTTAAAATTACAGGCCTCTTTACAAAAAAAAATAATATAAAATGATGTTCATTTTTGCTGTCAAAGGCCTCTCGATAATTAACTTTAAAAAAATTACATTAGTTTACAATGTTTTTTACCCATAGATGAAACCAATGTTTACCGGTAAAATAATTAACCCTAATGGTACTTTTACATCTGGGATTTCTCTCTAGACATATAATTTAAATGTCGGACACAAAAATTTCGTAGCCGTTTATATTCCGACAGAAAACACCCGTAGTGTTTACATCTGTCACTAAAATTTGTCTGACATATTTTGCCGACACTTGAAATATTTATGTCAGACATAAATTCCGTATTGTTTACATTATGAATTATGAGTTATGTCACTTCAATACCGGACATAACTATCGTGTAATAAGTGTCCAGATGTACGGTCGAATTCATAAAAAACTGGTACAGCAAAATGTCATATTTGACATTTTTTTATGTAGTTTCGTATAACCCGATAAAATTTTGCTGTACCAGTTTTTCATGAATACGATAGTAACTGCACCATTAGGACCGATCTATAGAAGCGTCATTAATTTAATCCCTAATTAGATCTGTGATTAACTGATCATGTGACGAAACTAAACCAATTTGGTTGGTCCATTCGCATTGTTATCTTTTAACAACGAATTAATTTTTAACAAAGCTTTCTATAAACAGGCTCTAAGTCTGATACTGATGTTGAAAAAAATTAGGAAGGTAAGGTTTTATAATATTCATTTTTAAACTAATTTTTAACTTGCTAATTTAGTTTGCATGAATTATTTACATTTATATTTAAAAAAATATATTTAAGAAGTTGTTAATTTTTTGTGATATGGTAAAATAATACGTGCAAACAAAAATCACTAAAGCAAGAACAATTTTTATTTTAGGCAAGCCTGACCTATTTGTTCACAAGTTGGTAACGCTTGAAAAGCACAGAAGCCTTTCTTGTTTGCGTGTTTCGGTGTTGCCAACTTAACTTCAAAGTCACAGATTCGGGATAATTAAAATAATTTTAAAATAAAATGAAAATCTTAATTATGGTGGATGCGGCGGGCGAATAACTTAATAAATTAAATATACAGGGTGTCTCAAAATCGGCAAATTTCGAGTTCAGAGCATTGTAGAGAATATCTTTAGTAGTTCAAATATAGAAAAAAAAAATAATAAAGATTTGGGGCTTCTTCACAAAGAAACCTTGGTTTGAAAATCACTCTTTGAATTGCGTTTTCTTCAAATGAAGGCTAAAAGTTTCAGTGTTTATTGTTATTCATAGTGTAGATGATTGTGGAGAATAATAATGTAAAACAATTTCTCAAAAAATAGCTTTATTTTTGAGTAAAAAATCTTAAATTTTTGTAATTAAAAAAAATACAAAAATTTAAAAATTGTTTACTCCAAAATAAGGCCGATTTTTCGAGAAATTGTTTTACATTATTATTCTCCACACTCATCTACACCATAAATAACATTAAACACTGAAGTTTTTAGCCTGCATTTGAAGAAAACACAATTAAAAGTGCACGTGAAGTTCATCTTCTAACCAATGTATCTTTGTGGGGAAGCCCCGAATCTTTATTTTGTTTCTACATCGATATTTTTTTTACTCTGAACATACCCATTATTCCCTATGTTCAATCTGAAAAAAAAACAGATCAAAGCATTGCGAGTATTGCTGTGCAACTAATTATTCTAGGCGCTGTCAAAAATCTCAACCTGCCAATTGAATGTTCCAAGGTTATTCAACTAAAGAAAAATTAATTTTTATGAAATTTATTAATCATCAGGTATATTGGTTCAAATAACTCGACATCAAATAATTACCTTTACGTATCGTTGGTAACGTAAATTAGATCAACGCTTTGATATGTTTTTTTTCAGATTGAACATAGGGCTATGTTCAGAGTTAAAAAAATGTCCCTGTATAACTGAACCACTGAAGTGATTCTCTACAACGCCCTGACCTCAAAATTCACAAAGTTTGAGACACCCTCTATGCAAGCTGCTAAAATTACTTTTTTTAATTGACAAATCACAAATTGGGTCAAGTTTTCTACATTTTATTAAAGTTTGAAGCATTAAAGCAATTTCAGTTTTGGTGGATGCGCCGGCTCAATTTCTTATAAATTAAATATCTATTGTTTTGCAAAGTACAATTAAAAATTTATTCATAATTTTTTTCTTTTATTAATTATTTAAAATAAAGTGTTCAAATCTTGATGTTTTGTAGTTATTAGAAATTTTCATTAATTTGTCGTACGAAAATCGTTCTAATTCACTTTCTTGTGTATCACTTGTTACTTAATAAATTTTTTTTGTTATTTGATCAAAAAAACCTTACCTCTGCAAACTCCTTCAGCATCGCCATGTTTGAATCGACACACGAGCCCTCGTTGCCTATCACATGGCCTGTCCTCGCTGCAGGGCTCGCCCAGCTGTCTTGGGCACTCCTCACATTCCCTACACACTTCCTGGCCTATTACAGGACACGTGCAGGGATAAGGACAGTCCTGCAAATGAGAATTGATAAATCACCTTTTGATTGAAACCGGAAGGCTCATTTTAGCCCGGTTTACGCCCAACACGATATAAAACTTTTATTCTGGTGTAGTAAACCCGGAATGACGACATTATGGAAATATTCTTGTATCAGCAACAGTATTTTGTTGAACTGCAGACGCGCAAAAAGAAAATTTGACTAATTTCGACGCTGTGTGAGTGACGGCGGAAGTGAGCAAATGTGTAAAGTCATCATTTTGTTTCAAGAGGAAATTCGTAAACGTGTGAAATCAAATTAATTAAAAATGTGACACTTGAAGTATCTAAATTGGTCGAGTTAAGTCTAGCACTGCATCATTCTAGTTTTTTTTTCAAATGTTTTAGAACATTTATCAACCAGAAATCTAATAACTTAATGTTCTCGATCGCCGATTAAATGAACGAGATCTGTCTTGAAATTTTTTTTTATGTTATAATGAATCAACATTCTTTTTTTTTGTTGGAAAATGCATTAAAAATTGAAATTACACCGACTTTCAGAAAGCTGAAATAAACTTTTAAAACGTTTTTAATGCACCGTAAACAAATTTCCAATAAACAGATTTAAATTTCAAGTTTGAGCTTAAAATAAAAATCTCCGTTTCTAACTAAACTAAAAAATAAATACAGTTGCCTGTCGCACGCCACAACCGTCCTCAAATATCCATATAGGTCACACCTGTCGATACCATTTCTGCAATTCTGGCATGATACGTCACCAATATTTATCGATAGTACTTTCGCAAATTGCGCTCAATTTCCCCTAAGATTTCCCTAGTCCAGAAGTTGGTTCGTCTCGTGCCATAAATCGTTCACTCGTTTACGAAATGTCGTAGCGGTCTGTATAAATCTCGATTTAAGTTGTTGCCTTGTAATCTCAGCTCGAGATTGGTTGAGCACAGGTGGTGCGTCGTTATCGGTGGCCCTTTGACGTTTGATCGATAAAGCTTTTTTAGGCCAATTATCGCGTTTTTTGTTTGTTGCCCTAATTATGCTTTATCAACTGATATATAAGGGGAAACGAAGAAGTGCACGGAACGACTCCCTAGTCTCAATCCGGACCCTAATTGCATTCCCGTTTCCTAATTAACCGGAGTCGAATTTTATGCGATGTAGAGGGATTTTCGACGAGCGCCATCTAACGTTAATTAGCTATTTAATCAGTGAGGACGCGGTCGTGATTGTTTGATAAAAACGAAAACAACACACAAATTTAATTTCACTCGAGTTTCAAAATAATTTAGTTCTGTGATTATTATAACATGACAACTGATTTTATTTATTCAACTTATTCATAGTTCAAGTTGGCTGTTTTGTTTCTAGATACTTTAATAAGTTTTTGTCCGGAACCGTATTTGGGGGTTTAAACAAGGCGAAATAGTTTATTTAAGTTTGACAAATAAACAGCAAAACATGGATGTGTATTTAAAAGCTTTGGAAAATTGGATTGACCTATTTCAATTTTGGTGGATGCGCCGGGTTAACAGTTAACAGACTAGCTGATTTCATAGGTTTTCATTAGTTTATGAAGTTAAGCAGCACTGACCCCGGTCATTCCTTGGATGGGTGACCGGATAATGTAATGCCAAAAACATCGCAACTAACTCGTCTTTCGGAGGAGACGTTAAGCCGTCGGTCCCGGTCACTACTAGTTAGTGGTCGTTAGGTCAGGTCAGAGGCTGTAGATGCGACCTGAAAACTTTGGCACTTGGGTGATGGCATTACCACCATACGCATATTTATTTTTTTTAACAGTTATATTTAATTATTTAAACATTTAACGTTCTGAAAGCTATAGTTTAAAAAACGTCTAATTATTGTTAGTTTTAATTTAAGTTTTGTTCAATTCAATGTGAACGTTTAAATGAACTGTTTAAATTTTATTAAAATTAATAGAATAAAATAATTTGTTTTAGTGGATGCACCGGGTCAATAATTTTGTAAATTAATTATGAGTGATTTTGCAAAATGTAATTGAAAATTAATTAGCAATTATGTTATTTTAATTTATAAAAAACAAATCCACCTATTTTTCATCACCTCAGTTTGTGCGTAATTTGCTTAAATACACTAACCGGCAAAATTATCGCATCACATGAGAATAGTTATTTATGTAACAAGTCCGCAAAATAGAGTTTTAGCGGACGAATCGGATTAAGAACGAGGCGACGGAGGAGATTTTTAGAACTAATTCTGAACTAGTCCAGGATTTATTTAAAGCGCATGTGCGGTTCTGAATCAGTTACGTATTTTTGTCCACCGCGAACGGTAATTTATCGTTGTCAAGTACACAGTAAATATTTAAAAACTAACAAGCTACAAAAAATTATCACAAAGTTAGAAATGAGTTATTCGAAAACCCTTGATACAAAAATGTACAAATTGTAGAAAACACCCCATTTTCAAATTTTCAAACGTTATTTTACAAATAATTTAGATTTAGTAAGGTATTAAATAAATTTCGGTAACCAAAGCAGACAGTTTTTTTTATTGGGATTCCAACCCATTTCCAACTTCCACAAATTTCAAAGACACAAGAGTAACAGAGACAAAAGCGCTTTTATCAACTGCGCAATTCTAGAACTAGAAATCCTTGATCGAGTCCGAGGACCGTTTGGACTGGTTCTGAACCGATCCTAGACGGTTATATTCTCTACCGCGAACGGCGGACTGTTACTAAAAGTTCGGGATTTTTTCACCGCGAACGCCCTCAGAGGTGCTGCGCATGCGATTGATGCCTGAACTAGTTCATGATCGCTATCGCGAACGAAGCTAATAATAATTATTATTTTGTCAAAGAATAAATAAATTTGAGTCCGCAAAATAAATTAGAGTCCGCAAAATGTTGCTATGACGACTTTAAGTAATTGTCCTTTAAAATGACATTTTGCGGAGTCAAAGCAGTTCTCAAAGTATTAGGGAGCGTGTACAAAAAAATTAATTAATTAACTACTTAACGTTAAGTTAAACTAAACTTACAAATGTAACGTCAACAATTAAACTACAACTTACTGATTGTTAAAAAAAGCCAAAAAGTGAATTTCATTCGGATCAGTTCTTTTGGCTTGGATAAGGTTTACTGAGGCAACTTTGGCATCCGGAGGCAATCATTAATACCTAGTATTACCTCCTTGAGCCTGAAGAAGTGCCTTCCTTCTACATGGCCTGCTGTGATTTCGATAATTTGACATTTAATTAGAAAACAATGAGTCTACACCAATTGTTTTTGAAAACTGATACCCGTCGAAGTTACTTGAGAATGCTACTAGCCTATATCATCAACTTCAGTACTATTTAGTTTTTAAGAGTTTCATCGATAATGCATGGAATACACGTACGATCGATTTAATCATCATTTCTTCTTCATTTATTATTTATTATTTATTACCGTTACCAACTGACACAAAATTCCCTAGACGACAAAATTTTTTTTTATTCTTCGACACTGTCAGAATTTACGGTTTTTCTCCTGTGTAAGGCAGTTTTGACAACTGTTTGGCATTTCTCAATTCGAAACGTCAGACTATCTTTAACAGATTTAAAGCCTGAATTACCTATTTTCAATTAATTTTGAAATGAAAGTTTTGAAGAGTTTCACTTGCTTTATTCAGTTGCTTTAGTGATTTTTTTAGACTCTTCATTTTGTAGATTTTTAAATTTATTTATTCATCGCCACTGTCAAAATTTACCGTATTTTTCCTGTGTAAGGAAGTTTTGACAATTGTCAATACGAAACGTCAGATTATTTTTAGCAGATTTAAAGCAATTTTAAGCCTTGTTGAGTCCAATTCGAAAAATAAAATGTTGTATCCAACTCGTTTTCGTGTAAATCGGTTCATTTATTTCTCCTGGTGGATGCTAAACGTCTCGTTAACACTCGACGTTTAAAAATCCGCTCGAGAAAAAAAATAAAAAACCGCCTACAGCTCGTTTTCTAATTTGGGATTCGTGCGCCAAATCAACCGTCATAAACTTGTTCTTTAATATACTCTTAATGTCAAAGGTCAAAAGTATCGGTTTTTTGCATTTTTCTCCTAAACCGTAAGTTGTAGATTATACAGCTATCTATAAAAATTGTTCTTATAATTTTTTTCCTACGAATCACCATTCCTGAGATTTCACTATTTGAAAAATTGAAAATACGAATACACAGACTTACGTCGCCTATAGTGTGTATTAGAACTCGCTCTCCACCGGAAAGGTGCATATAGTTTAGGCAATTCTGAAGCTAAAGTTCCTTTACAAAAAATTCTAACTCTCTGCGTTTGCGAGATAAGAACATTTGAAAATAACTAATCACAAAAGACCTTGCTCCGGAACAAAACACGTTGCTAGGAAATCAAAAATATGTGGAATGGACAATAAAAGTGTGCATTAGAGTTATTTTTCATTCCTTAGTAACGGATCTACTGTATGCAATACACCTAGTAGAGAGCTTCTGGGATTGGTCTCTTTGAAACCTCTGTATCTCCCAAACCAAGAATAAAAGAGCTACTTTTTTTGCATTTTTGCCATCCCCATTGCTGTTACCACTGCCACCTTTCCGGTGGGGAGCGAGTTCTGATACACGCTGTATTGCATCTTCGGAATATATGCAAAAATATTAATTTAGATAACTTATACGTACAACGAATTATAGGATTTTGAGAATGAATACTTTGAGAATGATTTATTGTAATTTAGTTTTATTATACAAAGTTATTTTTTAATAGGAGCCACCCTGGATATCTCGAGAAATAAACAAAATATTATAAAATCCCGAAACAGGTCAATTTTTATTTACAACTTTTAGTGTCCTTTTGAGAGTTGCAGCACCAATCCCCTATGTAATATATCGGGTGCTCAAAAACCGGCGCACCAACTTAATGGTGTGTGGTAAAGAATTGCTTACATATAATGGTAAAAATAGTAAAAAAATTCTTTGTATTAAAATGATTGATAAATAACAAATTTTAAATAAATGATATATGGCAACGTTGTTTAACAGTCGTGATCGCAATAGAATTTGATCAACAACAAAAATAAATTAATTTTCAAACGGTTTCCTAGGAAATAATTCCCAGTGTTGGCACATCTACAAGTTGCGATTTTTTTGATGAATTTTAATCCTCACAGGTGGTGGGAAAATGTGTGTACACGACTTCTTTATACTTTTTGGAATCGCGATATCTCAGGAATACGAGTAGTGACTCGTAGGAAAAAGGTATAAGAACAATCTTCATAGATAATTGTATGATCTACAACATTTGTCGATCTATTTTCAATTTTCATGATAACACTTACTGTTTTCGAGAAAAATGCATAAAACTGATACCTTTGGCGTTTGACATTGAATAACTTTTTTAGCACACGTCTGATCGGTGGAGACTTTTGATACTTTATTTGTAATAGTGTACTTAAGACCTGTACCAATTTTCAGCTCTATGCGAAGCTGACCCGTATACAGAGTGGTCCACGAGTAATAAAGAGCCTGAAAAAATTAATTAATAAACATAGTGATCGTAGGGATCGTAGTATCATTTTGGACAAATTTGTATGTCATACTGACATTACTCCAGTTCTAAAATTTTATTTAATTCAAATACAAATAAATTAATTTACATTCAAAATAATCAAACGGAATCTAAAAGGTGTTCAAAGTGCTGACCACGGTCTCCATCGCAGGCATCAATTCTTCTTAAGAACGATCTCCGCGCTCTTGCAAGTGGTCTAGACACAATTTTCGCACACTCTTCAACAATTCTGTTTTCTAAATGTTCCCGATCAAAATTAGGCGCACTATAAAACTGCACCTTAGGCACTCCCCACAAGAAATAATATCGAGGTGTCACATCAGGACTTCTAGAGGGCAACAGATACACGAAACCTCTTCCTATCCATCTATTTTCACAAATGTTGTCTAAATGCTCGCATACATCTTTATGAAAATGGGTGACGCACCGTCTTGTTGAAACCACATAACACCTACTTAAGTCTCCTGGTAATTAGGATTTTCATTACTAACTGCAACAACTGCAGCTTCGTTTCCAGCCGATGTTGCTACTCTTCGATTTCTTATAATTGGAGGTCACTTTCTTGCAATTTATTTTCAACACCTTTTAAAACTGTATCATACGGAGCCCGCCTATTTGGATATCGCACTCCATAGGTGGTGTATAAACGTGCAGCCTCTGAAGCGTTTTTTAAACATTCTTCATCAATAAGAATCATGTCGATCTTTTGTCATTGTAAAACATTTTAGTACATAAAACTCACTAATTTCAATTACAAATTCAACAAGGTTTGACATTTTAATTTAAAGTTGACGTGCTGTGTGGTCACTATGATGAATTTATAAAACCAAGTATTTTAATATCCACGTTATCTATGAAATATAATGTTGGTTGCTTCAAAAAAAATTTCAGACTCTTTACTACTCGTGGACCATCTGTATGGTCTAAGAAAATTTTGCACATTGAAATGTCTATTTTGACCGGACTATAAATCGATTATTAATCGTTTTCGTTAACAAATTATTTAATTGGTTAAAAAGCCGTTCAAGTCCCGCGTTTCTGTAGAAAAATGTGATTAGGATTTTAATTAAATTTGTCGTGTGGATGATAATTGGCAGCCGTTTTGATGAATTGTAATCACTCTATAACAAAATCAATGAGGAGCGTAATGAATGCCGTCGAAATTTATAATTCAGCAATGTCCTAATCCGGGCTTTAATATCCCGCTTTATTCTGCAAATTTATCGTTGCCGTTTGTTATATGAGTTGTGGCGTTTCATAATTTATTAAAAAGAGCTTTTTACAGTTAATAAAATCCAGATAAACGCGGCTTTTCCATTGTTGATAAATTAATGCGGATTGGCCGGTATATATACGGCGAGAGTTTGTAAAAATAAAAGACTTGTTTACGAAACGGAGACTCCATTTCATGAAAGTTTATCAAGTTCTTTCAGAGGAAGAGCTTCAAAGCTTACAGTCCCCTCGTCTAGAATTAACAAGTTTGATCACAGCGATGACATTTTTCCAACGGAATAACGAATTTTATCAAGGAGCGTCTCATCAACATAATTCGCAAATTTAATCTATAAATTGGAAATTTGCGCTAAAAAATCCGATCGATTACTTTTCTTATAGGAACGTTACAATTATTAATGCAGGACATCATGTGGGTGTGTACCAGATGTTTAATAATCCAATACATAAAAAACAACACTTCAATTAAAATCTTCTCGCTCCGGGTTTTTATTGCTTTGACGAGCGCACGCACGAAAATGAAAGACGGTTATAACCCGGAAATATCGACAGTCCGGACTCCGGACACAAAAAGGGGGTTGAACGGAATTCTAATGAGATACAAATGACTAGAGTCAACCGAATTCCATCGATCGTCAGGAATGCACTCAACATGTTCTCTTATCGGATGAACGGCTCTAATGTGGCCAAGAAAACGACGAAATCATTACAATTCTCCTCAAAAACTACTGAAAGTTTGGTAGCATTTTTTATTCCAAATTTTCATTTTGTCTTCTATCTTTTGATATAGAATTTTATAAAACAACAAACTATTTTTTCGCCAGTATTTAACTGTGCTAGAATTTGATAATAATAATGCATAATAAATATCATTTTTAGATTTGCGTTTAGCAAAGTTGACATATTTATTTGTTTGTATTTATTGTTTACTGGAGTTACTTACCACAACAAAGGCTTTTCTTTTAAGGTTTCATTAATTGAATTTTCATCATTCATATTGGGATCACTTAAATTGAAAGGAGTAAAATTGTGATCACTTAAACAACTGGCTTTGAATAAAATATCGTTATCACTACGATTTAAAACGTATTTTTCAAGAGAAGAAATTTGTCTTGTATGTAAATTTAGTAGATTCAGGAAACCTCAACCTCCATCTTCTCTAGATAAAGAAAACTTCTCAATAGATGATTTTGGATGGTGTTTCCTCAAAATGAATAATTCCTAATTTTAATGTTAATATTGCTAATATCGATCAGTACTGTCCATTTAATAATCCCAAATAAATAAATTCAAACAGGAACAGCA
Organism: Tribolium freemani; assembly: GCA_939628115.1. Taxonomy (NCBI): domain Eukaryota; kingdom Metazoa; phylum Arthropoda; class Insecta; order Coleoptera; family Tenebrionidae; genus Tribolium; species Tribolium freemani. The sequence continues at coordinate 5,927,482 of OW626785.1, read as the reverse complement.
AACGTACCTATTTATTGCCTTCATGAGATTTTTGAGTTTAAAAGTGTTTTTTGTACTCTTAGACAGCTATTTCCCGGTTATTCCCAGCGTGTGGGAAAGTAACTTTTACGCACTGCGGTGTTTTTTACATTCCAACAGTGGACCTTTAGTAGTTTGGTATCGCTATCGTTGAGATGGAAACGATTGAGATTTTATGATAAGTGACAGTTCATGTCAATTTTTAATAATAATTTTTAATATTTTTTGAGAGATTCGTTACAAAAAATATTGTACTTAACTTGTTTGGAAAGCAATTTCCCACATTCGCTCTTCATGCGGCCCTTGCTGCGCTCATGCCGCAAACAAAGTGCTCATGTGGGAAATTGTATTTTCCAAACACGTTAGGTAAATAACTATTATCTACAACTGCCTTGTATTAGCGTTATTATTCCACTCAATCGGCACTGTTTGAGTTGAATAATGTAGGTCATAACACCACTAGTGGAATAATCAAATAATCGCTTTAATAAAATAAAATTTTATTAAAATGACAATTAATACGAATGTCTGAGGGCAGATTTTCCACTTCTGAATCGCTCATTACAATTTAACTTGCACAGTTTGTTACAAATAATAAAATTATATCACATTTCAGTTCATAGTTGAATTTTGCAACAACGCATTTGAATTCGTTGGAGTGAAATGGAGCACAAATTGAGAGTTTCTTGTGTTTTTTTTTTAACTCAAAACGTGTTGCTGTTATTTAGTTTAACACAGACTTCTTTTCTTTTACAGAAACTCTTTATTTGTGCTTTATTTTTCACTCCAAAAAATTCAAATGCGCTGTTGCAATTCTACCATGAACTGAAATGGGATATAGTAGATTTGAATAGTTGTCATAAAAATGTCAAAGTTTTATTGATAAAATTTTTATTCCTTTCAAACAAATTTAGATTGTTTTCAGATTTGGGCAGTTGTAGATAAAGTTTTGTATATCATACCTGGGCTAGAGCATATTACATTAACTCGTGTGTTACAGAACACTCGGTCTACGACCTCGTCATCTGCAATCTTCACATTCGTTGTGTAATGATGCTTCTAACCCACAAATAATATAAATAACCGTCGTCTGCGTTGATTGACAGTAATATAAAGTCTGTCCACTGTCAAAAAATGGCCGCTTGGGGAAGCTATGAGTTTGCTCTCCAATGGAACCTATTTATTTTGGTTTGAACCTTTGCTAAATTTTATTTGCTAAAAAAATGCTTTTGTGTTTTGTGGGTTGTCTATTATTTTTTTTTTAAACTAATTCAAATACATAAAAAATTATGATTTTTTATGCGCAAATATAGTTAGTTAGTTATTTTTGAAACAAAGATCTACATTTGGGTCACGGAGTTTATGCCTAAAATTTCCAAATTTTTAAGAGCACAATCAATCATCAATTCATCACAGTAACTGTTTATTATTCCTTTAATATTTCGAATCCTTGGGTCTCAGTCCTTCACAATTCATTTACAATTCACAATTAATTGCATCTAAACACCTTATGTGTCAGAATTATGAGTACCACCTACTTTTAAATCGATTTGTAGACCAAAATCAAAACGAAATAGTCTTGGAATCACATAGATTTAAACAAATCATAGAAGATTTCAAGCCTAACGGTTTACTTTCCGAATTAATAAAAGAAAAACCAAGTAATTGTTTAAGAATTCAGCATCAAAGACGAAACTGCATTTCCAAATGAAATGAGCGTAGTTTGCGTCAAATGATTTTGAAGACATGGGCATAGTGCAGGCGTTCCAGCGGCTTACTTTCTGAATTAATCGAAGAGACAAAAATGATCTGAAACGAGTAATCGTTTTAAAATTTCAGCAGCAAAAATGGAACTGCATTTACTACCAATTTTTTACTCATGTTTTAAAATGTTTTTTCAAACTGCAGAGTATCTTACTGTCAATCAACGCAGACGACGTAAATAACTATTAAGTGATTGTCTACATCTCGTGATAAAAATGTATTAGTGTTAAAAGCAAATTTTTTCAACCAAAAATTACGAATTATATTTGTATGTCCTCTTATCGGATGAACAACAACACTCGAAAAAAGAGTTTGGAATTAAGAAACGAAAGTGTGCTATACAAGTGACTGAATAAGCATAAATCTGGTAGTACAACATCCCCTGTCACATCGACACCCTCATTAGGATAAACCGGTCTTAAGATAAGCATCCTCCGGAAAATCCGGCCATAAATGAAATAACCCCACACAGTCCGAATCCTCTCATATCATACAGTTCCAGATTAAGAAAGCGTTCCTTCTTTGTCCCCTCCGCAATTAATTTTCATGTAGCGTTCAAGTCTTCGTCACGTACCCGGAATTATCCCTCTTGCAGAAGGGAAATTCGTGGAAATTATGTCATTCGAGCGAAGATGGATGGCCACAAACGCTTTGCTTTATTAGTTATTGGGTGCCGACACGATATATTAATTATTAGAACCGCAGGGATGATTTTTAAAGAGAAGGCTTGCTGGGTTAGTGATTTTCATGCCTTTTATTCGGGCTTTACGACTTTGTACTTGAAAATGCAACACTTAGTAAAATTACAACTGAAATGTGGGTTAGTGCCAGCGGCATTTTTCAAATTAGCAACATTTAAATGGAAAATTCAATAATTCAGCGCGCGGAGACAAATCCATTTGTGCAAATGTATTTTCGAAGCTAAAAATTGAAAACATTCGTGTTTGTGATCCAGAAAAATTCCGTCAGCTGAAACCGGCAGTACGTGTCAAAGCACCTTTTCATTTTTTCGATTTAATGAAATGCAAAAACGTTCGTTCGCCACATTTGTTGCAATTTTTCGGATGCTTATTAATTAAGATCACCGGCCGAAATGTGATCTGCTGGCGCCATTCGAGGAAAAGTTTTAATGAATGCGTCGTATTGACGGCTATATCGGAATATTATTAGGGCTGTTTCACAAGTTGGTGCGATCACGGAACCAACTCGATTAAGCTTCAATTAAAAGTTTAGTTTTTACAAGGAGCCACCCTCTCTTTATTCAATTAAAATTGTAATTAGAAGTGCTGAAAGCAATTCGCAGAAAAGGAAATATAATTGTTTACAACAAAGTTTCGACAGTGTATTATCAAGCGAGGTGACGCCCCGACTAAAACTAATTATGGCTTCGATTTTACTTAATATGTTAATTTATTCGAGATAGAGTTACGAGGTGTTACTTTCGTCTATGAATTATTTATTGTGCTATTTGCATAATGGCGATTCGGAAATCGACGATTCCGTAATGTTGCGACACATTCCCTCAAAACGCACTGCTTTGTCTTCAGTTAACTTTGAGTTATTCATAAGTTTTCACATCTCACAAAACGAGTCACTCTGTGCTTTTAGATCTTTGAACTTTCCTGATTTTTTCAGCTCACTTGAAGAAATCTCGTCATTTACAGAGTGTCTATTTTTTGAGCTCCACCATGGGGATTTCAGTTATTATAACAAATCCGAGATCGGTTAAATTAAAATATGCTGAACAATTATTTTAAAAAAAATTTGGTGTGCCATTTTTAGTTTTTGAAAAAAAAACGGAAATTTTTGTTTTTACAGGGAATCTAAATCACTCATCGTATTTTACAAGTAAATTTTGAGATGAGATTTATGCCCTTGAAAAATATAACCGGAAGAAATTGTTTTTGGTTATTGAGGGCAGGGAGTAATTAAAATTTAAATTTTTAGCGACGTTTCGATTTTTATTAAATCCTCATCAGGCTGCAGTATTTATACGTCTTGCTTGATTAATTACTCCCTGCCCTAAATAACCTAAATAACCTAAATAACCGGTCGTATTTTACAAGGCGTTTTTGATGTCAGAGTTACAACACTCAATTTTGGTTTAACTTATGGACGTCATATTCCATTATTGTATTTTTTGATCGAATCTTACATGCTGATGAAAATGGAGAAAAGAGTATTTTTGCGAAGAGTGCTTTGAAAAAAATGCCAAAAAGTTTGTTTTTAAACAAACTAGATTTTGGAAGTATATAATTGAATTTGAATCTGGAACGTTCACATTTCCGACATAATAAACTAGAAGTTTGTTCTTCGCAAAACATAACAAGACAAAGTTCGCATATTTAATAGAGCTGTCAAAATGTAACTTGTTAAACAAAGTTTTTGGTGTTTTTTCTAAAGCACTCTTTGCAAAAACGCTTTTGATTATTAAAATTATAATCAGCATGTAAGATTCGATCATATTATGTGATACATCGTTGTAACCAGGAACATGAAGAGTTTTCAAAAATGCAAGTATCAAATATGGCGTCCATAAAAAAAAAACAAAATTTGAGTGTTGTAAATCTGACATCAAGATCGCCTTGGAAAAGGCGATGACAGATTTAGATTTCTTGTAAAAAAGTACCTAAAGAACCTAAAGAATTTTAAAATTTTTAAAATCTAAAACTGACATCAAATTTTCTTTCAGATAATTGTTCGGCATAAAAATGCGCAACTTTAACCGACCTCGTATCCCTTATTAATAAATGAGATCCCCATGGTGGAGCTTGAAAAACGAACACCCGTACTGGCAATTTAAAATGTCTACTAAATTATTAATAACTCTCTCGTCTTTAATTAATTTGATTAAACAATTAGGTTTAAAAAAATGTGTTTACATTTTATTTTACGAACGTTTGAACAATAACCAAGCATGTTAACGATTGTTATTAAATACTCGTAAGACTTTATTAAATTATGTTGTACATTGAAAAACGTAGAAATCGAAAATATCAAAACAAATCTATACTTTTACCAACTTAATAACAGAAGCCATTTTAAATTACTTTTTTTTTAATTTGCGCCGGTCAAATTTTTCAACATAAATGTTTCTGCCTTTGGCCTTTGTCTAAAAACAATTTTGAAGATAATTTTGAATTATTCTTAAGTTTTCACATTTCATGAGAAGAGTCCCTTAGTACTTTTAGGTCTTTGAACTTTCCTGATATTGTTTCAACTCACTTAAAGATATCGCCTAAAATATTGGCAAAAATTCGGTTTAAAATATCAAATTATTGAAACTAGGTACACAATTAACAAATTTTAATATTTATATGTTTGATGTTTTTAACTCTCATGTTTCTATTTATATCAATTAACCTTAATTTAAAATGAATCAAAAACAATTTAATAAAAATGTGTTTACAGTTTACAGTAACGATTTTCAATAAACACTCGTTTGACATATATTAAATTAAATTGGCAACATTTAACAACCTAGACATAGAAATGTCATAACTAATAAACCGTCTTAAATGTTTTTTATCTTTAATACTGTTAAACGTAATTTCACAAGCCATTTCGTCTAAGATGTTAAATTCAATTTTGGTGGATGCGCCGGGCAAATTTTACCATAATAAATATTTGTGGTTTTGCAACTTGTAATTGAAAAATTGTATTTTTGGCAAATAAATGTACACAAACGGTATAATACAATTCCGCAAAAAAAGAGAAAAAATCAAATTCTGAATCAGGGAGAAATTTAAAAAATGCAAAGTGCAACACTCGTTTAACTTTCTTCCCTCTTTTTTAAACATCATTTTTAATCGATATTTCCGAATTGTATTTCCGGCCTAAATTATGGCAGTAACGTCCAGCGGAACCGGATGTCGGAAGGTAATGTTCCGGTGAACTTCGTCTAAGCATCGAAAGCGTACTTCCTTCACCGGTAATGCGAGAGATGGTTTAAACTTACCGTTTCAGCGTAAATAACTGTTCCACGAGATCGCAAATCTCTCTTGCGATGTCGCTCGGCCGAGATGCTTTGAGGGATAAAGGCAAAGATGGCCAGAACGAGGAGGAAGCGACATGCGGATTCCTCGATCTGAAAAAAAAATGTTGTTTTCAGTTTAAACTTTACTGAAGATCAGTTAAAATTTATGTGGATATGTTGTTCCGCAAAAAATCGCCTGACATAAATATTTTCGAATATCTTTGAATTGAAAATTAATAAAATGTTGCAATAACTCTGAAGAGACACCACTGTCAGGTCTATGCTGATCGTTCTAAAAAATCGACTGAAATATCGTTTTCACTAAAAGTTTGAATGGTTAAGTAATTTTATCAAATATTTTATTTGCTTATTGAGTTATTAAGACGAAAGCAGGTCCATAAAACACTCTTTTGGCCGTCTTCCATTAAATTCTGAAGCACTTCTCACAAAATACGACGGCGACTCCATTACACACTTTATGTAGTCAGAAGGGATATGATATAGTAGAAAAGTGATATTTTTTCTCAAAAGAGGATATTCCTCGACCCGACTCGTTCAAAATTAGTAATTCTCTAACGAATAAGGAACTACATTTACTTAATTTATTTAGCTTTGTTGTGTCAACGGCAATTAATTATGTATTCACAGAAATTTATTGTTTTATTGCAGCAGATTTTTATAATAAAAATGCTGCTAGATCGGTTAATCACCAGACGCGTCAGAAACAAAGTGCAGGCGTGCCAACCGCTCCCGCCGCATTAATTAAACTAATCCAGCAGTTGCAGCTCTGCACTTATTAACCTCTCTGCACTATAGTCTCTCTGACACGACAAGACTTGTTCGTTTTAAATGACAGCTTTACTAACAATAATGAAGCTATGACATCGCTATCTGATTACAAAACTCCACTACCTGTGTGACGCACTTGTTCTTGCGGTCAATAAAGCTCAGAGCTTTCAACGGTTTATTCCAGTACTCGCTATTTGCATTTTAAATTCGGTAAATTGATTTTTAAGGAGAGGTCAAGAGAGACGCTGGAAACCATTCGAATTAATTTATAATGGCGTTGTGAAGGGGAAAATTTGTTTAGTTCAGTTCGATATTTCCAAAGTTATATCCTTCGATAAGATTAATTGACTCTAGGTCTGACTGGCAAACACTGTCATAAATTTCGTTCAGCAGACATGGCAATTTTTTGCCGGGAAAATATTGAAACATGTCTCGAGGCATAGGTTCTTGAAAAACAAACCGGAATATTATCTAATTTTCTTAGTTGGGAGGCATCCATAAATAATTTTTGTTTGCCTCAAACTTCGCAAACAAATATTTGGGCAAACCCGGGCAACAACCAGAGGAAGATACACTTTTATTTATTTTATAACAAATAAAGAAAGACCTTGTTGATTATTTGCTTCATTCAATTGCTTTATAAATTTTTTATTTGAAATTTGTAGATTTTTGTTACTCAAATTTTTGTTTGTCTCGCTCTTTGTGAAGCAAATGTTGGGTTAAAATACGTACACAGTATGAATAAAATGTAGCAAAAGCTTTTACTATAGCTTTATCCCTTTCTCTTTCATAAAATATAAATTACGTCTATATTTTACTATTACAAGTAAAAGCATTTACTTCACTTTATTCATACGGCCCAATAACTCCTATGGAACCCTCAAATGTTGCTTTTGGTTTAAATTTAACTTTAATGAAAACAAAATGTAAAAAATGGGACAAAAATTTTGAAGAATTTTGGTAATTAATCGTTTTAAACAAATAATTGTCTAAAATGTTTTTTCAATTTAAAGTTAAATAAATTATAGGCTATTTTGTTGTTCTTAAAAGAAGATTGGCTGAAATAATTAATGATAATGAATAAATGATTTAGAAGAGTTATGCTCATTTATTGTTTTTTAAAATGTTTTGTTTAGTTCTAAGTGTTCACTAAAAACAATATTAAAAAAATGATTAAATAATTTCGTTTTTTTACAAATAGAACGACGTGAAATATTATTTTCAGTTCAAAGACTATAAATGTTTAACTAATGAAATCTATAATATACTGTTTTGTTGTTCTGGTAAGAAAATCGTGTGAAATGTAATTTTCAGTTCAAGGTTTACAGTTCAAAAGTTCTCTGAACACAACATTAAAAAAATAAAGACATAATTTCGTCGTTGTAAAAATAAACCGCTTAAAATATTGTTTTCAATTCAACGTTTATTAAATACAAAATTTAAAAATGGTTAAATAATAGAATTTTATAGAGCTATGCTGATTTCTGAAACGAAAATCCACTGATCTGTTGTTTTATTTCAAAGTTGACTGAAAATTAAATTAAAACAGTGTTTAAATGTCATGCTGATGGAAAAAATTGTAAATAATTCCGAAAAAAGTTTCTAGATTTGCCATTCTGGACAAAAAATTGGTTTCAAATGTTGTTTTTCATTTTAGTCAGTTGAATTTGATTGAAAACAAAATAAAAATTACTTAAAATAGTATTATCAGTTCTAAGATGACTGAAAACAAAATTTTAAAAATGTTATAAAATTTCGTCGCCTGAAAAATTTTTTTTAGCACAAAGTTTTCCGAAAGTCAGATGAATAATTAGATAATCAGTAATCACTTTAAAATGTATTGCTGACTTGTTGATCTTACAAAAAAAGCTTAATTGATTTGGAAGATAAATTTGAGGAGCTATGCTGCTTTCTTGTTCTTAAAAGAAGATCGGTTAAAATGTTGTTTTCAGTCAGTTCAATTTAATTGAAAGCAAAATAAAAAAATAATTAATTATTCTTATGTTAAAAGATCAGCTGAAATTTAGTTTTGAATCATTTCAAAATGACGAAAACCAGAATGAAAAGATGATTTAACAATTTAAAACAGTTAAGCTCATTTATCATTCTAAACAAAATAGCCTGAAAAATGTTTTATTCAGCCCCAAGTGTTCACTGAAAGCAAAATTGAGAAAACGATTAAATACTTTGGTCGTTATAAAAACAGAACCGGCTGAAATATAAATTCCAGTTCAAAGTTTATTGAGAACAAAATTTAAATATGATTAAATAATAAAAGAGCTGAGCTGATTTTTTGGAGAGAAAATCGTCTGAAATGTTGTTTTCAGTTTAAAGTTAATTGAAAATCAAATTAAAAAATTATGTAGATTTGTTGTTTTGAAACGCCTAAATTACCTATTTTCAGTTAATTTTGAAATGAAAGTTTTGAAGAGTTTCACTTGCTTTATTCAGTTGCTTTAGTGATTTTTTTAGACTCTTCATTTTGTAGATTTTTAAATTTCTGTATTCTTCGACAATGTCAAAATTTACGATTATTCTCCTGTGTAAGGAAGTTTTGACAACTGTCAATACGAAACGTCAGTTAATATTTAGCAGATTTAAAACAATTTTAAGCCTTGTTGAGTCTAATTCGAAGAATAAAATGTTGTATCCAACTCGTTTTCGTGTAAATCGGTTCATTTATTTCACCTTGGGGATGTTAAACGTCTCGTTAACACTCGACGTTTAAAAATCCACCGTAAAATAAAAACCCAATATACATTCAAACTCGTTAAATAAATAACTATTATGTTTAACTGTAGATTAGGCATAAAAAACAAATTGATCTGTATTTTTTAATAAATGGTTTTTGTGGATTTATTTGCCTTCAGATATATTTTTTATCTTTATCTTTTTGTGAAATTTGGCATTTTAAATTTGTTTTTTTTTTTAATAATAATTACACCAGTTTACAACGTTTTTTACCAATAGATGAAACCAATGTGTATCGGTAGAATAATTAAGTCTGATACTGAAGTCGAAAAAAATTAGGACGGTAAGTTTTTTAAATATTTATTATAAAGTATCGGTATTTAACAGTTTTTACATCAAAAATGTTATAGACTGCTTCTTCTTTTGTACTGTTATAAGGTCAGTTTATTTTAATGCAGACTAGTAGTAAAGGAATAACATATTTTGATCCCAAAAACCTTAATACCTGTCCTCATGAGACTTTTGATAGAAACGTTCACCATGTTCATCGCTTAAGCTTCCCAGATTTTGTTACAATAATTTAAACACAAACAAAGAAAAAGTTGTTTGGGCTTAATCTACATTCACCTGATGATATTTTAAAGCAAATAAAATATTTAACAATTTGTTAATCACGTCAATAACGAATGCCAAAAACACCACAAAAAATATTGATTCAAAACTTTTGAAAAATTAAAAATGCACTGATTAGTATCAGTTTTTCTTATTGTAGCCAGCAGTAATCGGCTAACATATTTTAATCCCAAAAACCTTTGAATACCTCTTTTCATAAGACTTTAAATCTTGATGAAAACGTTTACCATTTGATCGTTTAAGTTTCCCAGGTTTTATAAGGATAATATTACCACAAACAAAACAAAAGTTGTTTGGGATTAATCTACATTCACTTGAGGATATTTTAAATCAAATAAAATGTAACAATGTAACAATTAGTTTATCACAGAAACAACGATTGCCAAACTAGACAAAACAAAATCAGTATAAATTATCTCTTAGTAAAAGAAAATTATTTTTAGTGTAAACTTGTCATATTTAATAGTGTAACCTTTAAGTTGTACGTGTAGAACATTGTTAAAGGGAGCTACGAGAGCCCCCTTTATATAAACTGTTTCATAATTTTGTACAATCTGTCTATAAATGAATGTAGGATCGTAGTAGGTATTAACACTTTGCCGTTTCTTTCAAGAAAAAACGAACAATGTTAGTATATGAAAAATTTGGTTTTACTCGTTGCCTGCGGAAATAAAATTTGGTACGTTTCAAAAATTTTATAGAAATAAAATAATAAAATGGGGCAAATTCAAATTCCAGAACCACCTGAGATCCTACACTCTTTTATAGACAGTCCGTACTATAATTTAGTTTGGTTTTAGTATTACTATAAATCCATTGAAAGCTCATTTAATTTGTATTTTTTTTTTTGAATGTACCGTTTTCGAATAAAATAATAAAATATGAAAAGATGAAGTCGATATCAGCACAGACATTGCAATCTTCTACAAAAAAATAAAAACATTGGTTTAGTTAGTTTTTAACCAAATTAAACAAGAAAGAACCCATGAAACGATACGATAAATAATTGCGTTAACTAATGACTTTATTTAATTGTTTTAGTATTTTTTGGAAAATTTTCACATTTATCAACCTGTAGATATTCAGATTTTTCGAATGTTTTGGTCTTTTATTTATTTTTTTAATTATTTTTGTTTAGGTTGTGAAATGCATTGACTTTTAGCTTTTGATGGCGGTTGTTCGCCCCTGTATCTCAGCGAAACTTGCTTTCTCTTAGATTTAAGACACGTTATGTGATCAATGGAGCGCATCGTGATCAATGCCATCCCTCCGGCAATTCTCTCAGCTTCTTAAACTGTGTAAAAACCTGTCTTTGTGTTAAGGCGCCAAAACTCGATATCTAGTTCTGCCCCGTCTCTCCCATATTTCATTTAGCAATTTTAATAAAAACCCTCGATCCTCGCAGTAGCGAAAAGAGAGCGGTTTGGAGGAAGATTAGGTTAATGCCGCACAAGCGGTCGGTCATGCATGCTAACAAAGCCTCTGGTATTACATCCAACCACGGCCACGACAATGATACACTGTTTGGCGCAAATGAGCTGTGAAATGAACGTCCTAGCAAGGATCTAGTCCTGTCGACAGGAGCTTAATAACCGCACTCGACTCGCTTTGTTGACTTGGAAATTTTTATTTTGAAAGACAACAGAATTCAAGGAAATTTTATTTGCAAGAGTTGACCTAAACTAACACAAACCGAATCCGAGTGGCCATCTCGACTAGCCACGATGGTCTGCTTGCGGTTACCTTTGTCCCTTATCAAGTCAAACCAAATGTTATTATGCTTAAATAAACAACCGGTTTAATTAAACGGCCGCAACGTTTGGGGACAAATTTTTAGCAATTTTGAACGAAGCATTACCAAATAAAATAACAGTTTAACGTGAACGATTTCTTGCAATAACCCGGCACTCCACCAATTTTTCTCTTTATAATCTATTACATTACCTTAGACTCAGCATTGGTTCCCAACTTTTTTTACCTTGCGAATTCCTTTTAAAATCCGACAGAAATTGGCGAACCCCTATACGAAGACAATAAAATTTGGTATGACATTTATTTTCCTTGTTGTACATTTTGAACTGAGTGAATGTTAATGAATACGAATTTTAAAAAACTAATAATTTAGTATCAAATTTTAATTTTTGTTTCATAAATACAAACTGTATCAGAACTCGCTCCCCACCGGAAAGGTGCGTATAGTTCAGGCAATTCTAAAGCTACAGTTCCTTTACAAAAAAGTTTTAACTTTTTGCGGTTGGGAGATAAGAATGTTTGAAAATAGCCAATCACAAAAGGCCTTGCTCTGGAGGAGTAGGGAAACAATACACGTTGGTAGGAAAACAAAAAATAGGTAGAACGGACACTAAAGTGGGCACTTGAATTATTTTTCATTCCTTAGTACGCATGTACTGTATACACTACACCTGGGAGAGAGCTTCTGGGATTGGTCACTTTGAGACCTCTGTATTTCGCAAGCGAAGAATAAAAGACTTACTTTTTTGCATTTTTGCCATCCCCACTGCTGTTACCACTAGCACCTTTCCGGTGGAGAATGAGTTCTGATACTACCTGTATTTTTTATTTTAAAATTAGAAACGGACCAGTGTTTGATTTATATATTTTGAAAAAATGTTTGCAAAAAAATCCTATATGAAAATCTAGATACGAAAACACAGAAATAGGCACAAATTCCGTATCAGCTAACAGTTTTTGATGTAAATGTGAAGACAAAGATTGCTGACTTAACACTGCAATTTCCAATTTTTAAGAAGAAAGAAATGCAAAATAATCATGTAAGACAGAAAGCAATTCAATGAAGGTGGCTGATTGCATGGCACTTTAGGAAGAAATAGAAAAAAGTGTCAATTTATTTTTAAACTAAGGCTGAAGAAGAATTTAGAATTTGCTTCAACTTCAAGCCGATTTCAGTTCAAATAAATTTCAGTAAGCCAATATTTATAACATCAAATTATTGTTTCCTTCGACGAATAAATTTTTTCAGTAAATGCGTTCTTTTTCATTAAAATTTTTGTAGGAAATGCTCAAGTTTGCCTGTAGCTAAATTTGTACAATGATCTGTGTGTTCTTATTAATAAGCACTGGGTTGTTTTCATAGATACAAAGTGGTTATATTTGTCTTTAGGTGTTCAATAATAACGCGTTTAACAAATAGATTCCATAAAACAGTAAATTTTGATGAATCTTCAACATGAAAACATAACTAATTTTTTAAAGAAATTTTTAGGAACACAAACAACAAACAAACACAATTTGCAACCACGGAGACAATGGGTGGTATAAATAAAACGAAGTATTTGCTAATACTACTAGTAATTACCTCAGTCTTGAAGAAATGTTTCGCAAATGAAGTAAATTCTTTCATTATGAAGTATTTACTCTATAAGTTAGCCTCGGTACAGGGAAATACTACAAGTCCGTAGTATTTGATTTATATACCAAAGTAATTACTATAGTAATTAGCAAATGCTATTAGCTGAAGCAAATACTTCACTTTTACTGAAGCTAAGGTCAGACAAACTTCGTGGTTTGTTTTTTCTCAAGTGTTTGTATAATATGGCGGAATTATTGATACAACAGAGGCCAATAAAGTATTATAAAGAAAGAAGAACATTTAATGCTCGCGAATACAGAAAATTATTTCGGTACTGATAACAATTTTAAAGAAAAAAGGGAAAATAATTTTGAATTTCAGCTTTAGTTTTCGAGATATAGGTAACTCATTTATGCATTTATGTAAAAAAGCACATTTTTAGTCATTTACTTCTCTGTTGCCTTAGATTTTTTTTGCTGTTGTTGAGTAACTATTGAATGCTGATTTAAAAACTGCCAACAGATTTTTTCTGCCAACTCTAGTTTCTGAAATTTAGACTCGTATTAGCAATTTCTGCACATTTCATAAGCTCTAAAATTTTTAACTGGTTATAATTCTGCTCCAAATATTTAGAAAGAGATAAGAACTGCTCTTTAGGGTCATGACTCATGACTTAATCCAGAAACAACATTTAATTGTAATTGGTTTCAAATCAATTGATTGTTTTTAAAAAATAATAGTTTTTCATGTAAACGATATTTTTGCATTTGATACCTCAATTACTTTGCAAGATTGCAAGATGCAGAAATAATGAATCGCAATTACAAATTCATTTTATAAATTCATTGAATTCTACATTTTGATTACTTCAGCTCCACTTTCCGCTTCATATTTATTAAGTGCAACACTGAGGTGAAACTTTCATCATAACTGAAAGATTTATAAATTTGGACGTGTGCCCAACCACCGACTTGGCACCTTCACGTCGCTTTTTTGCGTATTGCAGATACAATAAACTACGAAAAAATTAATTTCGATTCCTGGAAATAGTTTTTCGGTTCGTTCGCAATAATCCAGATGGAGTTGTATCAATATTAAAACCGTCGGCAAACAGTTGATACGAAGCAATTTCGTCATACAATAGAGAAAGGTACAAGGAATCCGACGCGGTTTCGGACCGGAAACGAGGCCATTTTAACCGGGTATTGTATAAATATTGTATGACAATGCGGAGTTACGAGCTTCTAAATCCGCGCTTCGCATTACCATTTCTTTGAGCCGGCTTTATCCGATGAAAAATTCGCGTTTCTTTCATTTACATGGACCTAAATTAAAACGCTTGAAATGGAATTAATATCAGATTCAGGTGTGATCGAATTGGGACGGAAATAATAGGACTGTCATGTACATTGTCTACGTTTTGAGCGGATTCATAAAATGTTGTTACGACAAATGGAAATATTTTCAGAATTAGATGGTTAATGGCATTGCCTTTTTAAAAGGGTTCCAAGCTTTATGGACGGATAAAAGCAAGGGGTCTTGTAGATTATTATTTCTGTAATGTGAAATAATGCCTTATATTGCGAAAAATCATTTAGTGTTGGTTTATGCAGGGTGGTCCTGATATAACCTGCCAAATAAATTCCAGTAATAGGTGACTATGAGTAGAACTCATTTTCTAATAAAAGTCTTTGTGTTTTCGAGATAAAATTTAAAATGCCATTAATTTGATTCAAATTGTCAGAGTTGTCACAAATATCGGTCACCAATGGTTCAACTATGGTTGCACTTAAAATTAATTCCTGATTATGACTGTGCTCAGTAGCGTCGAATGTGTGTGGATAGGGGTTAATTTATCCCCATTATTTTTGACTTGTTGGATCTTTCTAATGACCCAGAATTTCTGCAAAACGTCAAAATGAAAATATAAATGTTTAAATATTCAATATCTTGCACTGTTTACGAGATAGAAATTTACACAAAAACAATGAAAAAGTAAATATCAATTGACTTTATTGTTCTGTGGTCAATAAAATTGGCACTAGATTTAAAACCAAACAAAAATTAATTTGAACTTAAAACTTTTTACCTTATACAGTGCTCGCATTTCAAAATTGGCTAGTCTCAATAACTTTCGGAATTGAATAAATACATCGTGTGTCTGCTAAGAGTTTATTTTTACTGTATTTCAAAAACTAATAATCACACAGAAACGAGCGTTTGTTGTTAAATTTTTAATTTTTTTCTTGAATTTTTTCAAAAATTTTTTACAGTTCTTTATACACATTCAACTCTAATAAATTAATATTGAGTCACTTAAAAATACAGGCTGTAAATGAAATAAGTACATTAATTTTAACTGGTAATAGAACTCGTTAAGACCGACAATTTTTCCTAATAACTTTTTTTTCAAAACGTTTTAGTTTTTGAGTTAAAATTATTTTAAAATCTTACACAATTTTCTTACACGCCACTGGAAACAAAGTTGCCTAGTCGACAAGATTACCGTTTTCAAGCAAGTTGATCAAAATTAAATTAAATTTATTATTACTTTTCTTTGTTGGACCATTTCATAAAAGGCTCGTCAATTTGTGGGAAAAAAAAATAATTTAAAAAATGCGATTTTGAAAAAATGGTACATAGAAAAAGTGTTTGTCTTGATGAGTTCTACCACTGGTTACAATTAATGCACTTATGTCGCTTACACCCTGTATATTTGTCAATATTTCTAATGACATTAATTTAGTTAATTAATTAATTAATTAATTTAGTTAATTTAGTTACATTTTAGGTTCCATTTCCTAATTACTGGCCAACTTTAATCTAAGATTTTAAATAGCTTTCCTATTTTTTAAACATTTTTGTTTCTTACTGCTTTCGTGTTTGTTATCAAAAGACGAAAAGTTTTCACTTAATGTTTCGTTTTCATTTTTACTTTATTTTCTGTTGTTTCTTCATTACCTTTAACATTTACTTATCATTGAATCATTATTTTTCCTTCTTAGAAATTTTAGCTTTAATTTAATGTTTCTAAAAATTCCATATTTAAATGTTTTTCTTGACCATCCTGTGCAATGTAGTCTTTTAAATTCAAAATGTCAAATTTTTCTAAACACAGATCTACCTTTATCTTCAGAAGATTTAAATTATTTATTAAAGATGTTGGCAACACTTCAATTTGCTGCTCCAATCTATTGAACCTTGATTGAAATCATTTTATGCTAAATTATCCGTCTTTTCTGTTTCTTTTTTCATTGAAGTCCTGACCATTTTGAAGCTGTTCGTTTGTATTTTTATTTTATTTTTTGTTGTTTCTACATTACCTTTAACATTTACTTATCATTGAATCATTATTTTTCCTTCTTAGAAATTGTAGCTTTAATTTAATGTTTTTAAAAATTCCATATTTAAATGTTTCTCTTGATCTTCCTGTTTAGTGTAGTCTTTCAAATTTAAAATGTCAAATTTTTCTAAACACAGATCTACCTCTATCTTCAGCTGTTCACACTTTAAATTATTTATTGAAGATGTTGGCAACACTTCAATTTGCTGCTCCAATCTATTGAACCTTGATCGAAATCATTTTGTGCTAAATTATCCGACTTTTCTGTTTCTTTATTCATTGAAGTTCTGACCATTTTGAACCTGGTTTTATTTTCTAATTTTTTTGGCTTTTGGCTATTAAAAAGTTTTGGTACGGCTGGTATCATTTTTAGAGCTAAATATCTACTTATTGTCGCGTATTGTAATAATGTATACTAATGTAGTGTATTTTTAGGTATTGTATCGTATTGTAACGTATTGTGATCAGTGGATAAAAGTTTATAATTTTTTTAATAACATTTGAGCCAACAGGTGTTTGGGCGCAACGAAAAATTGTGTAATAACACGAGCGGAATATTAATTTTAGTAGCTTCCAACATGCAACAACATTGATTCCATTAACCTTGACTAACCCATTTCCATTTTACCAGCGATTATTTCGCTCGACCTACAATTGTAAAAATGGTGGAGGCGCTGGGTCACAAATACGATTTCAAAGAGTTTCACAAAAAATTTCTTACCATGTTGTTGGTTTTGTTAGACACTGGTCATTTCCTGTGGTGCAATGCGTAACGTCTGGATCATTCGTCACGTTTCAACCCGGCGTCGCGACGCTCTTTATTTTCCGGACTAGAGTGCACTGCACTGAGCGACGTCGTCGTCGAGCAAGTCGTCTCTTCTCAAACGCATGCTCTTTGCCGCAACCCTACCACTGGCGTGTTGCCGTGCGAGGAATTTATAAACTCTCTGTTTACATTCTTTCACTCATGAATCGTCTTGCCGACGAAACGCTTCGCAGTTTTATGATACGGCGAGGTGTTGCCAACAAGACATGAATGGAATGAATTTAACACGGGGAAAGCACCGAATAAATTGCAGGGTTTAGAAAATTGTCGAAAGTGAGAAACTTGAGGAGGAAATGGTGAAAGTAGATGGATGGAAAGGATTAAGTTTGTGCTTTTGTAACATTTTATCCATTTTTAAATTACTATTTTAGAATTTTGTATTGCACTTGTTAACGAAACTGTTCTTCAGCGAATCACAAACTACAAATAATTAGTCTTAGATCTTAAATTTGTAGTAAAGGTAATTATTTTTACTGAAAGAGAAAAAGTCAAATGTTTTTTAGTGTTAACAAACAAAATCGTGCTTTACTTGACGTTCTTTGTCATTGACTTTAATTAGAATGCTGTAGGATAGATAGTTTTTATCCGTAATCACATTATAATTGATAATGGAGTTTCATCCACACTTATAAAGCATATAAAGAGACCTATTATCCACTAGTGGAATAAAGTAACTTTATTCCATGTAATAAAGTAACTTTATTCCATTCATATTATCTACTAGTGGAATAAAATAGCTTTCTTCCACTAGTGAAATAATAAAAAAAATAAAATTTAAGTTCGATTAATTCCATTTTGTTAATGTGGTGATTGTGGATAAAACGTTGTATTGCATTTGTGTTTTAGTCGCATTCTATCCACTTAAGAATGTTACTCGCCGAAGGCCCTCGATTTTAACTGTTGCCCTCGAATATAAACATCTTCATTATGCCATTAATACGTAAAATACTATTAAGAAAAAGTCGCCTAAAATTTAGAAATTTAGATTGATTTTTATTATTTTACACAAAAACATTTCAAAACACCTGTATAATACGTAAAATGAACCGTAGAATTTGCTGGAAAAAACAGTTTTGCTTTACAACAATGAATTTTTGAGTTATGATTTAAAAAACAAACCAGCGCATCCACCATTTTTAAGACGTAAGTTATGCATTTTAATAATTAACCCGGCGCATCCACCATTTTTAATATAATTAAAAAATATGTTCTCGAGTGAACTAGTGTTGTAAAATCACTGGTGTGATACGCAATATTTAATTATCGGTGGACATGAAAAACTGGTACAAGGATGACAATTTTATAACTCAAAAAATTACAAATTTATT
Source organism: Tribolium freemani (assembly GCA_939628115.1). Taxonomy (NCBI): domain Eukaryota; kingdom Metazoa; phylum Arthropoda; class Insecta; order Coleoptera; family Tenebrionidae; genus Tribolium; species Tribolium freemani. The sequence continues at coordinate 5,908,783 of OW626785.1, read as the reverse complement.
TAGGGTAAATTTGTCTTTTCGCAAATAAGGTTATAAAAATTGTGACATATTGATGACATATTGTCAGAAAAATTAAGTTAAAGTTTAGTTCCTTAATATTCTCTATTTTACAAAAATTGAATAAATAACACAGTTGATTTAGCATCTATTAGGTTCAAAGAGCTCCAACGGCTATCGTTGAATTTCTGACAATTTTTGACTTCAATGACAATTCAAAAGGTTGATACACAATGAGGAAATTTTGGATGTACCTACCAGTTTTTTATGTCCACCGATGGTACAAATTTCAAAATCTTAAATCTTGTGAAAAGCTGGTATAATATGCAAAATGAGCCGCAGAATTCACTGGAATAAACCGTCTCGCTCTACGACTTTTAGTTTTTGAGTTGTGAATTTTTAAATTAATAACCCGGCGCATCCACCATTTTTTAAAATAATTTTTAAATATGTTTTCGAGTAAGCTAGTGTTGTAAAAAAGTTGCTGTAACACTCAGTGTGAGCCCTGGACTTTACTGGAAAAAACCGTTTTGCTCTACAACTTTTAGTTTTTGAGTTACTAATTTTTTTGTTGAAGATTAAGTATCTCTCCACGAAATAGCTACCCTAATTTTAGACAAAAAATTTCAAAATTTTAAATTTTGTGAAAAGCAAATACGCAAAATGAGCCGCAGAATTCACTGGAACAAACCGTCTTGCTCTACGACTTTTAGTTTTCAAGTTATAATTTTTTGAATTAATAACCGGGCACATCCACCATCATCTTTTAATTCAAAATATTTTTTTTCAACCCTTCCGGAATGAACATTTTACTTTCATAATATTAATTCCGGAAAGTACCATTTTACCGCTGGATAATTTTTCTCGCACTAGTCCGGTAAAAATGAGACAATGAAGTGGGAATAACTCCTCATCACAGTTGCAAAAAAATGTTGTACACATCACGTTCGGAAGGTGATCTACTGCTACTCGTAAGCTACCAGTATTTTTTATTTGCTTACTCGTCCAGTAAAACCTCACTTTCCGGACTTGATACGTAAAATATATTTTTCAATAAGCTAATGAGTAAAAATGAGTAAAAAAGCTGGTGTAATATGCAAAATTTTTAGTAAAGATTTTATTTTTAAGGACTCTGGAAGATTCTCAAAGCATAGAAGAATAGACTTTGCATAAAACTTTTTTGGAAGGGTGTTGAAAAGTCGAGTTTTTTAAGTTTTGAATTTTGAACTTTGAAGATTTTTCCGAATTTTGCCGTTCGATACTTTTACCCGGAAATTGTACAATTCCAACATGACAGTTGCATGTAAATGCCCAACCGCAACACCATTCGACCAATTTCCCTCAACACGCATCTCGCATCAAATTTTGCAATTTATTTTAAACCCATCTCTAATCCACACCGCACGGATAATACCGATCCTGTTTACAGATCGATAATTCGAATTAAACGCTTGTAAATTTACAAATTATATTTAACGGCCTGTGAACGTGACAAATGCTTTAAAAAGTACACTAAACCAAACGAAATTATCAATTATTCGTTAATTTTCGTCCCACGGGAGCATTTTATTTCATTTGCTAACACGACGCGATAAATGACCGAATAAACCAAACCGAGGCCTGGAAATATCGCAAAATTTCGAACAATGCGACGGGTTTTGGCTGTTTCAAACGTTGTAGAAAGAAACTTGAAAGACGCTTGCGATTGTTGCAGCAATTTAATCAAAGGGTTTATTTGAGAGGTGTAGTTGGGTCAAGTGCACTCGAGGATTGCTCGCGGCTTTAATTATGAGCAAAATTAAAGCGCCTGAAACTAGTTTCAATTGATCTGTTACAGTTTTTTTTTTTTTAGTTGAGAAAGAAAACTGGCTTATTATGTAAACCAAGCTTGATAAATGCCGGCCATTTGTTTCAAGAAACGTTAGAAGTTAATTATTAAGTCGAGTGAAGGAGCTTTATGGTTTCAGCTCAGGTGTTAGCGAGCTTAAAGATGAATACCAACTAGAAAATATTTCAAATGTCGTCGTTAGCTGAGCTATCAATTTGATTACATCATTATCACGTCTTTGCGCTCCCTTTACACCGGGAAGATAAATATCTTACACTTCGCTGGATCAGACGCGCATTCCTTCCTTATTTACCACTCAGAATACATTTTTCTAACATTGGACTTGAAGTCTATAAAGCGAGTTGATCCGTGATAGCTTTCGATCAACTCGACATAATTTTCGCTTATGGAGCACTAAGTTCATCAAGATAATTTTTACATTATTTAAAGCTTGACTTAATTAACAGAAAAGTGCTACTTTCCATGAACTTAAAATCTTATGTTTCATCGAGAACCTTAAAAAATTCCTACCGCAGGAAAAATAAAATAGTTATTTATTGTATAAGTGTTTTAGTGCGTATAGGAAATCAAGGTCGGTACAGGATTGGATGAATTACAAACAGACAAGAAATCTTACAGTCTCTGCTATTAGGTATGAAAAAAAAATGCTATTTAAATCATTTAAAGGCATTGGCAACTTATTTTACCTATTTTATGTTTTAACGAAAATTGAAAATGTGGTTCATTTTATGCCGGTAGGTCCGTTTCAAAATTTTCTGCCATGAAAAATAAGCTTGATAATCACTTCGAAAGGAAGAAATCCTGACGTCACAACCGCCTCTCATTACACAGTCCTCTTATCACTGAACTTAACAGATAAAAAGTTTTTATTTTTTATTTTTACTTTCATCTTTTATTTTAAAGAATTCTTTCTTATTTCTGGTTTCTTAAGACTGGCAACGGCTTTTCTTCTGATGGTTATTTTTCTTATTGTGTTTCTTTTAGTTCTTAAGAAATGTTTAAATTTACTTTTGCTTCTAAATTGTTTATATATATATTTTTTATATATCATTTTTTATTAATTTTCCATTGAGGTTAAGTTGAATGGCTATTAGCTAGACTTCGCCTCTTTTTCTGTTTTTTATTGTTTACATTTTTTTTCTCAATAAAGCCCTTTATTATTAGTATTATTATTTTATCCACGCAAGAATGAGTAAGATTCTTAAGTTTAGATTCTCACCTGAGGATGACCACTTTGTGGTTGAAACGCGTCGTGTTTCAAATAAACGTTTGGTATGAAGGGATTTTAAACTTTGTTTTTGTTAACCATTCCACGCCAAGGAAATCCAATAAGAAGTATAACATTCTTAAGTGAATAAAATGCGACTAAAACACGAATGCAATAACACGTTTTATAATAGTATATTATGATACGAGTTTTATAATACGCATTTTGTCGCACGCACGGAATTGGGGCACGACGAGCGCAGCGAGGAGTGCCATAATGGAGTAAGTGCGACAAAATGCCTTATAAACGAGATATCATACACTATTTTTTCTACTTTGCACCTTTTTTAACAAAAAAAATCAATTTCGAAATTTAGGGAATTTTGTGGCAGTTGACAGCATTTGCGTGGATCATGAAATTAAATTAATAATTTGGATCGTCATTAGTTTATTCGTAAAATGTATTCTGAAAGTGTCCAAGACGTTTTGCAATCTATCTGCCCCTCAACGAATACGGGCTTTTGTGGCAAATACGCGGAATTTGAACATTGGCCTAAGGAGAATGGGATCTCAAATTACTCACTTGCACTGGCTTTTGAAGTCATGTTTGTACACTACTCGAAAGGTGTTCGAAGGTGCTACGTATCAGGATTGGTACAAAAGCCTCTAAAGGTTCGAAATTGATTCATTTGATTAAATTATCACTTGAAACAGGTGACGATTGACACTGACACTTCTCTCAGATAATTGTCATAAAACTAGGTTGCCATCATTTTCCAACTAAATTACCCTGGTTTTTAGTGTAATTATTATAGCACTCCGTTGGATATTACGAAACCCAAATGGCGTATCGTAATGACCTCAGTACGAAACAAAAGTAGAAAAAGTTACTTTATTCCCCTAATGGATACTAGTAGTGGAATAAAGTAACTTTATTCTTTAACATTCTTTAACAGTAACTTTATAGTGGATAATAGGTCTCTTTATATGCTTCATAAGTGTGGATAAAACTGCCAATTATAATGTGATTGTGGATAAACATAATTTTTATTGTATTTCAAAAACAAATAAAACGAAATACTATTTGTGGGACTGAAATTCTTAAGAACAAAGTGACTGAAAAACTGAAAAACTAAAACACTATAAAATTGGAAAAGAGAAATACTAATAAATTGACACTCACGCGTACATTAAATAAAAGGCCAATACACTAAGGTACTGAAAAGCTAAAAAACTTTGAAATTAAAAAGCTGAAATACGTACGAAAAATAGAACTGCATAATATGAACATTGAAAAATTATAAAACTGACATAGTGAAACAAGGAAAAACTGAAAAATTTAGGAAATGAATAGGGAATATGGGAACACTAAAAAGCTGAAATTCTGAGAAACGTAAAAACTGTGTGTTTTTTAATTAAAAAACTATTAAATGAAAAAATCTGGGGCCTTAATTTACTTGTCACTTGTACATTTTTGTATCGTAATACTATAATGTAAACAGTAAACTTGTCACTTGTAAAAATCAACTTGTAATTTTTATTAAACGGGCCCCTGGTATGTTGCTTTTTTAAACTAAATAGTAATAAAAAAAATTGAGAAAATCCTATTTTACATTAGGAAGGTTAAACCCAACTTTAGGAAGTTAAAACATATTTAGGATTTAGGATAAATTGTGACAAATATTTACTTATACATTTTTACAAATAATGTATTTCCAGTTTCAAAAAAGGCCTTAGAAATTTCGGGTTAGAGAAGTTTTCTAAAATCCGGTCTCTATAGTCAATACGACATGCGTTAAAGAAGGAAAAAATGCATCAAATAAAATTATTTCGTAGTTTTGGATTTTTGATTTAGTATTTGAATAATAATCTATACTTTGGTGGAAAGTCAATTATTTATAAAGAAAATTTTTTTCCCCGAAACCGTCACGAAAATAGAACTTTCCTTGGAGTTACTTGGAATTAAGGAAACCAGGTTTCCTTGACAAGGCAAGAAAACACTTTCGTGCCTTGTCAGGAAAATACTTTTTTTTAACCTTACCGTAATGAACATTTTACTTTCATAATATTCATACCGGAAAGTACCATTTTACCGGACTAGTGCGCTGGACAATTTTTCCCGGACTAGTCCGGTTAAAACGAGACAATGAAGTTGGAATAAATCCTCATCACATTTGCAAAAAAATGGAAAGTTATCTTTTACTGCTACTCGTACGTTTAGCGTATTTGCTTACTCGTCCAGTAAAATCTCACTTTCCGGACTTGACACGTAAAATACTATTACCTGACCCATTTGAAAAAAATACAAATTTAAAAATTATTTTAAATTTCTTTGATATTTATTTAGTTTCATTTTAAGCGGTTTCGGGAAAAATCGTATAATGACAAGGAAGTGTCTTTACACGACTCGCCTATTGAAATACTCGACCTATCGGTCTCGTATGTTCAAACAATCGCCTCGTCGTGTAAAGTTCCACTTTCTTGACATATTATGTGATATACAATGTGTTCGAAAATGGGTGTTCATCAAGTCACTTATGAAATTTGAACGTAATGTGCCGCTTAATTTAAATTGTGAATGCCATCAAAGTGACAGATCCGTCAAAACAATGCAAAAGGGCTGCGAATCCAAAAACGAAGAGTACACAACAACAAGAATTACGGAAATACAAAACACAAATCAAGACAAACCCCACACTTGAAACAACTTTGCCGAAAAAGTGAGTAAAAAGCTAATTCAAAGATTTGACCTAGAAACTACGATAGTTATTTGGACGAAGCGGTACTTTGAATTTGAATTCCATAGTCGACTTGATGAGCAGCCATTTTTGAACACATTGTACTATACATTTTAAATAAAAAAAACAACATTACCGGACTGTTAACATATCAAAATCAAAGATTTATAAATAACTACAATAGTGAAACTGACTTCCTACCAGTCTGCAACGTATTTAGATTAAAATTCTGCAATAATTTTGTCAGTAAATGTAGTAGTTTATTGCAGACCTAGCAGAACGATGTAAATTTACAGTAATTTTAAATTGCAGTAACATAAGTATTCTTGCGGCAAAAACTACTTGAACTACTACGGTTTCTCCATTATGTAGGGTTTTATTTTTTATTAAAAAAATTCTCGCATCACAAAGATTTCACTACAGGCAAACGTGACACGTTACGAAATCCAGTTAAATAAGCCTTTAAATCGAAATGTTGTGGAAAAGCTTGCACTTTTGATATAACTTACCGTGGAGTATTTAAAAATGTTTAGTCGAAAAACTTTTTGTTTCAACCTTCGAGAATGGGTGGAAAAGACGTATTACCGAAAAATTTACAGAAACCTAAAATTGGACAAAATTTTCGTTTACATTCTCGTATCTTTCTTCTGGATAAAACTAGAAACTTCTTTTTTTTGCAAAAGATTCCTCAATAAATGCAGAGGTTTAGGTAGTTACACATGATTGAGTTTTGGTAAAGGGAAAAAATAGTTATTTGTGTATCAAGGCCGCAAAAGGTGATCTTTTTTGGCCGAATCTGTTGTTTGTGGCCGAGGCGTTAGCCGAGGCTGCAATTCAGGTGAGGCCAAAAAAGCACCCTAGGCCGAGGTGTACACAACGTTTTTTAGGCGATGATTACAACAGAATTAAAGAATTTGATCATAATTCATATTTTTGTTATTTGCCATTAAAAAAAAATTAGAACAAATGATTTTATTTTTCTAAACGCTATAGACACCATAGTGACATTTATGACATTATAAGTTTTTGTATTTTGACGTCAAATATTATAAAGTATAAAAATGAAATTTAAAAAATTTAAAATTAAATAAAACAAAATACAAAAATTATTGACAAAAATTGTTGGGTCAGTTCACTACGGTTTGCGTGTGGCTCGCTATTTTAAACAATTTTTGCAAAGCAATGGTAAATGTAATGTAGTTTTTCTACATATTATTTTCTTATATAGATCTTAATACTATTTGTTTATACACTTATGACTGAATTTTTATTCATCAAAGCATGAATAGCAAAGGGAAGAAGCTCATCCCCACATGCAAACCGAGCTGAATCCATGTATACAAAAGGTTTTATCTTTTTGTTCTTGCCTTATTTTATAAAAGACAAATGTTTTTGGGTATTTTTTAAATGGGCATAGAAACACTTAATATGAACACTTATCACAAAAAATAAACAAAGAAACAATCAACCTACATAATATAAATCAAAAACAGAAAGATAATCTCTTTGTATAGATAAATTCAACAATAACTTTTTTATTTTATTTTCTTTTTTTAAAATTAAATTACTTTTTTTTTCTAGCTCTTACCGATTTTGAATAATCTTTAGAAAACAGTTTATTTTTGTTTTTTCAATCCTTTCTCGGGGGTTATAACAAACAATTCTTTGACTAAACGTCTTTAAATACTCCATAATAACTTATATCAAAAATGCAAGCTTTTGTACAACATTTCGATTTAAAGGCTTATTTGACTGGAGTGACTGGACTACACAATAAAACAGCAATTTTCTCAGTTTTCTTTTATCAAGTCTAAAACTTGTGTATGTACCTATATTCGCTAAAATCTACACTCATTAAGGAATCTTTTTTTAAAAACAGTTATTTATTGTATAAGGGACTAAGGGTCTTACTATGTATTTTATCCCCGCAAAGATTTAATACAATACAACGTTTTATCCACAGTCAGACAATGAAGGCTAAATCAATATTTTATAAAAGTTTTATTTGACATTTTGAAGTGACATTTTCAAATTAATAGGTTTTATTGATATCATTAAACGTCTCCTAGTAGTGATATTATGACCTAATAAAAGACTGACCGTGAGTTCCTATATTGGGAGAGTTGGGACACTGAAACATCACTGAATGTCAATTTTCGAAATTTTGTTTCGTATACGTCAGCTCGCATGTATAAAAACGAATTGTGATAGAAAATCAGTGGTGTTACACTTCAATTTTTCAGAAAAGTCAAATAAATTTGTCAAAAATATTTCCCTTTTTCGTTGATTAACTGTGTTTAGTCTGGTAGTCATTGTCAGCTTAACGTTTTTCTTGATATGATGATATGAACACCTAATTTTAAAAGAGATTTCTTTGTAAGTATAAGAATTTCAATTTCAATGTAAACATTTTTCAGTTAACTTTAAGAAATGGTACTAATTATCGATGAAACGAAGAGAAACTGTACCTTTTACATTTATTATTAACAAGCATTTAAAGAAGTAGATTGTCTGAACAATTTAATGTACAAAATCATGAAATTTTGGAAATGTGTCGCTGTATTAACAAAATACGTGAACCAAAAATTCTTAGAAGAGATGAACCTGTTGCTTGGCCGCCTTTAGCTGCGAGTGCTGCGACGCAAATTTTAGATTCTGTTCCAAATTATAGTTATTTGAATCCTCAATTTCTATTCCTTTTTTTTACAAGAAAAGACCTTCAGTATCAATTTTTGTAAAATTTAAAACAATGACGGAAAATATGGTGGTTCTTGATGACCATGCAACTATTGAGACTCGATGTTTAACCAAAAATTGTAACGGGAATAAAGACATTTAGCAATGAGGTGTTTTAATTTATGTATTTATTACTGGAAGATAAATGTCGAGAAATTTCAGTAATGTGAACAGCAAAGATTTGTAGGTATTCAATTATTTTTGTTTTTATACGGTATCCCAAAATTCTTAAGTTTCCTCCGCCCCTGGTTAAATTTGGCGTAAATTTTTGTCAATTCAGTTATTTGACAAACATTTGTATAACCTTAAAATTATTTTTGACATGACCTGACATAAGTTGCTAACAAAAATTTTAATGAAAAAGGATGGAACGATATACCTTATACACATAATACAAAATTGGCTCGGTTTGACGTTCAGTGTCCCAACTCTCCAATATAGGAACTCTAGACAAAACTAAGTTTCTAACTTTATAATACAGACAGAAGATATGAGGATATAAACAATTGTAAAAAAATTAAGTTTTCCTTAACCGGGGCCCAAAGTAAGTTGATTGGGATTAAATCCCTGGTCACCAGTTGCTGTCCACGTGACCATAATCCCTCATAATCCCTTCGCACGTGTTATGTAGCGCAATGATTTTCAATGATTATGGGATCGATTCGATGCGAGTGTCATTAACTCAGAGTTAACAAGCGTTGCGTCATTACCGGAGCGGAATGACAGTTCATAAACCGTGCAAAATATCATTTCCTTTGGAAATTCCAGGTGGGTTGTGTTAAAGCAATCCATCGAGCTCTATTAAGGCGTTAATGGGCCGCTATTGATTGATTGTGCCAAAAGAGGCGGAACATAGGACAGCCTACAAACTATGATTATTCATGATTTATGTTACGATGATCACGACCGTATGGAAATGCAATTATACGCCGACAAATTGTCAGTTTACTTTCTTTCGATAAATATTTTTCAAGTTTCGCTTCGGGCAGTAGGATAGAGGTGATAAAAAACGGGGATCGAAGTTTTCTCTTCGGCCGCTCATTCTTCTTCAATAAATATTTAAGAGCTCGAAACTCGATTCATTGAAAGTGGATTAAGCTCGACAGTGGTGATCTAATTCCGGTATTTCCGGTTTTAAAATATCACGATGTGTGAACGGAAGTGTCGTGTTAAAACACCATCCATCTTCCAGTTTATACACAGTGAGACAAGCAGTAAGCCCGGACTCCCGGAGTGCTTTATCCGGGCTTCAAGACGGTCCAATAAGCATCGAGGGATCTCGACTTAATATTTCCGTCAAACATAATAAATTAGGTGGCCGCAACTCCGGAGCTGTGACGACAGAAACGTATTGGAATTCCTCACTTTCCGGAGTTTTAATCGTGTTTACAAGCCGGAAGTAAGCTCGGATTAGGCGGTTTCGAGGAGATTGGCAGGCGAATGAACAACCACCTTGCAGTTTTTAAGAGGTTTCTTCACAGTTTAAAATAGCCAGAAACTAAAAGTAAAAATTAACTTATTGGTAAAACATAACAGAAAAAGTGTCTTACGGGAACAACAAAAAATTATTCATCAAATACTACACAAGAGTTCGACAAAGTAGAACATTATTGTCCACAACATTTCTCAAGCGGGTTGCCATTGGTCATTCTCATTACTCCATTATAATTTGCTTTGAACCCTGCGGGTACAACGTTTGCAAAAAGTTTTATCAAATAATTTTTAATTTATTCCCACTCTGTTTTGTGAAATAATAAATAATAATTAGGTAATGTACCATGTGACGATTTGTATTTATAATTAGTGTATGCTTTGTTACTTTTTTAAATTGTATGAAAACGCTGATTATCATAATTTATCAAGCTGAAGAGTCAAATAAGAAAATTTCCGCAAGTAATATTTAAATAGAATACATTTTTTCCCTCAGTTTGCATTAGTTTATCAATCACAATGAAAAAAAAATTACAATATTCTTGGGAATATTATAACAAATTTTACCAACAGTTATCCTCTTTTTCTATTTGATTAAAAATTTTATGCATAGATATAATGATTAATTAGTAAAAATTTGCCTAAACTCTCAATATTTCCAAACATTACAGAATGAAATGACCGATTCCTCGTGAAAGAACGATGAGTAATATTTTGAATACATATTTCGATTCATAACAAGCCACTCGCCCTGTCCGGAGTACCTGCTTGAGATAAAGGTGCCAACAACGTTTATTGAAGTTGGGACCATGGGCTTACGAGGGGGTTGTAAATTATTAGACAGAGAAACTCAGCCCTGTTATAAATCATTTCAGGTCCAAACATTTTCGGTAATATTCCGATTTGAGCGACCCCTGAGCGGGAATAAGTGTCGTCCTCATCCACTTTCGCCACCTTAAAGACTTTTGCTGAAAGTTATACTCTTAAAATCTTATGGATTTTGGGGCATTGGGTTCAGAAATATGTTTTAGACATCGTAAAGTTTTGCTTAACCTTTCTAATTTAAAATAGGGTATTTTTTCAATTTTTTGTTAGTATTTAGTTTATAAAAAAAAACAATACGTCAATTTAATAGTTTATAACTTTTACATCTAGAAATTTTTTGTTTCTTACAGACTTGTAGTCTTTCAATCTCATAGTTTCTTAGTGTTTCAATCATATAGTTTTTAAGGTTCTCTATATTTCAGCTTTATAATTTTTAATTTCTCCATATTCATATTTGTATTCATTTTCTAATTTTTTAGTTTTTCGCGGTTTTATTATCTTATAGTTTTAGTTTTCCAATTTCGAATTGTTCTTATTTTTACAGTTCTGTTTTTTAATTTCTCACTTTTTTAGTCACTTAGTTCTGCAGAATTCCAGTGTTACATTTTTTTAGTTTTTTTTGGTGTTTCAGCTATTTAGTTTTATTTGTATTTCAGCTTTTCAGTTTCTAAGTTTTTTAGCTTTTTAGTTCCTCAATGTATTGCTTTCTTGATTCGATTGATTCGAATGTAAGCGTTTCAGTTTATTAGTATTTATCTTTTCTAGTTCTATATAGTACAGTCGGGTGATTTGTAGATGTCATGCCAATAAACCCCGACACTTGGGATCGGTAGGCACTCCAACCGCATTGGCATGACATTTTCAAATCAGCCGGCCGTACCTATTTTCAGTTTTTCAGTCACTTAGTTCCTCAAAATTCAATCTCAATATTTTTTAGTTTTTTATTGGTGTTTCAGCGTTTTCGTCTCTCAGTATTAAAGTTACTTACTTGGAATATCAGTTTTTGAATTTTTAACTTTTCCACTTTTCAACTGAAAATTCTAGTTGATATTAAATTATTTGTTAAGGTTGCACTGTCGTTTAATTCTGAAGATCTACGAGCCCTTTGCAAAAGCACAGCATTATTTTAGTCAAGCCACTCTGAAAAACGACTTACTTTATCACTTTATAATTTTAGTAAATAGTATAGCAAAATTAGAAACAGTATGCCTGTCACTTATTAAAGCAAATGAACTCGTGAATAAATTGTAAATTTTTGTTAAAAGTACACCAGGAGTTGTGGAAAAATCAGTTTGTGACAAACTAAGACAAACTGTACAAAAAAATTTGGAAATAAAAATCTTCCTACTGAAAATAAAAATGTGAATGTTGTTAAGAAATAAAATGGTCCTTCTCTCTCAAAATTGCATTTGTTAAAAAACGCTACATGTTTCGGCACACATTCGTGGTCATCTTCAGGCCTATAAAAAACAATAGAAGTGTTTGTAAGCTTAATTTAATACTTACTACGAAAAAGTTACACCAAATTTTTAAATCACCATTATATCACATATTATACAGGGACATTTTTTTAACTCTGAACATAGCCCTATGTTCATTCTGAAAAAAAACAGATTAAAGCATTGCGAGTATTGCTATGCAACTAATTATTCTACACATTATCAAAAATTTCAACTTGTCAATTAAATCTTCCAAGATTATTTAAGTAAAGAAAGATTAATTTTTATGAAATTTATTATTAATCATCAGGTAATAGTAACATGTAAGGAATGATAAATTACTTTAACAAATATTCGAAATTACTTCAAATTGGTTCAAATAATTCGACATCAAATAATTACCTTTACGTATCGTTGGTAACATAAATTAGATGAAGCTTTGATCTGTTTTTTTTTAAATTGAAATGTTCAGAGTTAAAAAAATGTCCCTGTATATTATATATTACTACAGATACGTAGATGACGTCATACTTTCATGGAATGACACCCCAACAAAACTTAATGATATTTTAAATTTAATTAACACTATAGATCAAAACTTGGAATTTTCTATGGAATTACAAAATAATAACTCTCAATTAAATTTTCTTGACCTTACAATTACAATTAAAAACAACAAACACAGTTTTGGGGTTTTTCACAAAAACACCAACACTGGCTTTATGAACACAAAGCATTCAATTGTTACATACATAGACTTATTAACTTCCCCTTTAGACAATATAGAATACGAAAAAGGAAAACAAATTATTTTAGATATTGCAACAACCAATGGGTATGGTATAGAAATGATAAAAAGTTAATTAATAAAAAAGAAAAACAAAAAATTAGAAATTCTATTTACCCTCAAAATATAGTTCAACAAAACAACAAAAAATATATTAGCTTACCTTTTATTGGAAACCCATCTTAGATTATTGCCAAAATAATAAAAAGAATTAATAAAGATGATATAATTTCATTTAATACTAATAATAACTTAAATAAAAAACTTTTAAATAATAAAGACAAAAAGGACAAACTAGATAGATCGGGGGTTTACTTACTAAAATGTAAAGATTAATGCTTACTATGTTGGAAAAACCTATAGAAATTTCAAAACAAGGATCAAGGAACATCTTTCTAATTTAAATAAAGTGGATAATAGACAGTCGCGTTTTGCCAATCACCTAAAGGATAACTTACATGATTTCGATATAAATACAGGTTTTACCATTATATTTGAACACACTAGAAATGACTTACTATTAGCTTTCGAGTCCCTAAAAATTTACAAATTAAACAATACTAAAAATAAAGTCTCATTAAATCATCAAAATAACTTCGAAATATCAAGTTTAATTAAAAGTTTTAATTAAGTAAGTAATAGAAATTTCCCTGTTTTTACCCTTCCAATAATACCTTTCAGTTAGGTTGGTTGTATTGTCCTTTAAATATTTTAATGTGTTATACTGGTTAATGTTGATTAATTTTAATAATAATAGTGTTCGATTGTCATGTTATATTTAAAATTGTTATTTGTTTCATTGTTTATTTATTATTTATTATTCTTTGTTGACAATGGTCATCTTCTGGCCTAAACTTAAATTACATTTCGAGCATGCTCAAACAAAATTAAAAACTTTATAAAATGATGAATTAAAAATTTGGTGTAACTTTTTTGATAGTAAGTATTAAATTAAGCTTACAAACACTTCTATTGTTTCTTAAAGGCCTGAAGATGACCACGAATGTGTGTCGAAACATGTAGCGTTTTTTAACAAATACAATTTTGAGAGAGAAGGAACATTTTATTTCTTAACAACATTCACATAACATTACCTCTCACGACATGGATCCGAACAATCTAATGAAAATAAAAATGTTAATTGAATCTGATTTTAATACTATGCTGTGTACTACTATGGATTTCCATGCAGTGAGATTAATAATTTTAGTGCAGCTGATTTAGAACAATGTTTAGGTTCAACGATTAATTAAGTTCTTTATAGCTTTCTAAGTTTTTTACTAATCGTATTTTGTTTTGTTTGTTTATGTAATGAAATTTATTGCAATAAAAATTGTGTTTCCATTCCTTCTGCTGTAGGAATTAATAAAAAATGTATCCTAAGGTACCACATTTCAACATTTTACTTTAGTAATTTACTAAAAATATTTCTACATTTACACAAAATTTCAGACCTAATATGCAAAAAAGTAATGACCCAACATTTTAGGTCTTTCATAAATTTTTGTTTTTCTCTACTCTATAACGAATACAAGGACCCTTGTTATTTGGTGATTATTCGCTGTCGGTGTTTATTTCATGTAGTCCTTGTAATTTATTTTAATCCATCATTAAAAAATATGTTTGGCTAACGAGAAAAATGTTTACATTGTGTTCGGTTTAATTAAAAAAAGTTGGGAAACGCTCCAACAGACGTATTGTTTCATTTTTCATTTGGCTTTTTTCTGATTAAAAACCGGATGTTTTGTGAGCATCTAACCGAAAGCCATTGCTGTTCCGCATGAGTGGTTTAGAGTTAAATCTTGTTTATATGATGTCTGCATCGTTCCAATGGCTTGTGAGACAATTAAATGCGCATAATTCGGTGTTTCCACACCTTTGAGGGTGTTTGCATAATTAAAGACTCTTTTAAATCGGCTAGTTTTATTTTTACAAAATTAGTTTCGGTGTGGTAGTGTTAAATTTTCTCTTCTTGGACGCACCATCATTCTGGTTTGTTTCAAACTGTAGGAAACGCCACGAAACGAATTCCAATACATGACACGACCTGCTAATTCATCAAGAGTTGAATCTTTGGTTTTCAAATACTTTCCAGTCAGCTGACAAGCCATGCAATTGTTATACCACCAAGCTCCACCTAAAAAACACGGAATTATTTTTAACCAATTATTTTTTTGAATTACTATAAAGTATGGCACAATTTTCAGGACTCGAGTCTTGATCCTTGTCTCGTGTACTAAATTTACTCCCTAAACTGACGCTTAAGTCATCACCAGCATCACCACTATACTCTCCAAGAATCCTAAGAATGTATCCTTCATTCTCGCTGCCAATACTGAACGCGTTGTAATGAGCGAAAGCTTTTTTATCGTCCCAATCCACAAGTTCGACCAACAGTTCGTTAGCTTCGTAACCTTTAATTCGTGCGTTTTATTATGTTACACGACAAATGATTGCGCACCTGTCAAGGCGTATAAATGCTCCAAACCTATCCAAAATTCCCCAGCTAGGTTTCCAAAGCCAGTTTTGTAATAGCTCCAACTTAAATAAAAATTCTGCGAACCGTCAAACCTGCTGAGAATGTACGTCCAACCGCCTCCACGTGTCCCAAAATCACACAAAACCATAAAACTTTCAGTCGAGTGTGAGGGTTGGATGCGGTAGAAGCCTGAAATGTTTTTACCACTAGTTTGCACCTCCTTGCAGTGTTTTGGTAGTTGCGTCTGAAAATGTTTATTTGGGAAAACATTACCAAAGGTTTGGCCCTACTGTGCATGGTTGTTCCGGAACAACGTTTTGTATTGAAACAAAATTTAAAATTATGATTAATTTGAAATACATTTTGTCTCAGATTAATACACTTCCTTAAATGATAAGCGAGTAATGCGACATTATACTTGACCTGTGACCAAGTTTTCAAATAAGTGGTACCAAACATTTCGTTTGTTGACTTCAATATCAAATGTTTAAGGCACTGGATAAACGACCGCCGGCGGTACTCTTAATAATTTATACTAAAAAGACCGCCGTCCGGCGGCATTATCGCCTCAAGTATAAAAATGCCGCCGAAATTCTGAATTAAATCCTAAGTCTCGGCGGTTTGATATGCATTTATCGGTAGATGCCGCCGGTCGGCGGTTTTCTTTATTTAAAATACCAAATACCGCCGAAATTTTCTCATATACCTAACTCTAATTCTAATTCCAAATAAAAAATTTTTTTGACAAAAATTGAATTCAATCGAGGTGGTTATAATCCTGTTATTCCACTCTTTGTGAAGAAAAATTGTACCTACTGTACAATAATACAAATAATACAGTGTACATTCATCAATTAATTTTTTGTATTATTCGAGTGAACAACAGTCGTGTGGACATACGGAAATGTAAAAATTAAAGTTAGGTATGTACGTATACAGGGTGTCCCGCGAGGTAGTGCATATATTTTAACCATAGATTGAGCATTAAAATTAAATGGACCCGTATTTTTTATTTTTTTCCAAAAAAAATTTCTTGTAGAATTATTAGCCCCCAAAGTTGCCCCAAAAATACATATTATAATTTTTATCTCAAATAATACTTATCCAATTTTTATAAAATTAGGCATACAGTCGTTATTTTAAACACTCATTTCACAGTGCAAATTGTAAGCCTGTAGGACATTGTTGAAGGGGGCTGCCGGGACCCCTATGACATAAATTGTTTCATAACTTTGTAGCACAAATTAGTTTGGCTTTAGTGCTACTAGAATTTAAAAGGCTATTGAATTTAGAAGCTTTTTTGTCTCTTGTACATTTTTTGTAAAATGTACCATTTACGAGTAAAATAATAAAATGTGAAAAGATGCAGTCGATATCAGCACAGCCACAGTGTTTTTAAACAAAGCGGCATTGACTTCAGACCTGTTAAAGGTGCAAATATTATTGTCAAATCTCGTTTCACACTTTTTCCGTTATGGTTGCTTATTTTACAAGCCAGGAATTTGAAAATGAAATTTGACAATAAAATTTTCACTTTTGACAGGTTTGAAATCAAAGCCGTTTAGGTGCGATACTGATGCTGATACCGACTGCATATTTTCACATTTTATTATTTTACTCGAAAACAGTAGATTTTACAAAAACTTTACAAGGGACAAAAAAGTTTCTAAATGGAATAGGCTTTCAAACTCTATTAGTACCAAAGCTAAATTAATTTGTGGAACAAAGTTATGAAACAATGTGTGTCAAGGGGACTCTGGTAGCCCCCTTCAACAATGCCCTACACCCTTACAATTTGCACTGTTAAATGAGTGTTTAAAATAGCGTCTGTATACCAAATTTTATAAAAATTAGATTTATTATTAGTATTATTAGAGATAAAAATTATAATTTGTATTTTTGGGGTAACTTTGGGGGCTAATAATTCCACAAAAAAAATTTTTTGAAACAAAATAAAAAATATGGGTCCATTTAATTTTAATGCTCAATCTATGGTTAAAATATATGCACTACCTCGTGGGACATCCTGTATGTCATATTTTAGGCAATATTGTAAAAATGTGATCGTTTTTCAATTTTTTTTTTCGTTCTTGAGTTAGACTTAATTTTTCTGAATACGTACCTACTGTAAAACATTTTTTTGTCAATTCTGCAAACTACCTCACTTAAATTTAGTTTTGTCGTAAGACATTTTCATGCTGAGTTGTCATTTGAGAACAAAATGTGAATAACACAAAATCACAATCAAATTTCATTTTTGAGATGTTTATATTATTTGTAGCCTTATATCTTTCACCACTTTAAACAATAAAAAACTTTCATTTTTCCATATTTTTTGTTCAGTCGCTAAACGCAGGTTGTGTACATGAAAAAATTAAGCTTGGCGACACTTGTGAAGAGTATTTCTGAATAATTATTCCAAACGAACGAAGATTGATTTTGATTACTTTTACCTTTTGCTTTTTTTTTATTTATTTCGAAATACTCCGTGAGTTGTACGTTTTATTCTGCAAACTAAATTTAAATAAACATGTGTATAATATCAGGTGATCAACATGTAGACAGATACTATGAGAATGTTAGAATAACAACGTATAAGGTTAGATATGACAAATTTTACGGCGGTATTTAACATTTTACATAGAGAATACTGCCGACCGGCGGCATCTATCGATAAATGTATATCAAACCGCCGAGACTTACGATTTAATTCAGAATTTCGGCGGCTTTTTTTATACGTGAGGCGATTATGCCGCCGGGCGGCGGTCTTTTTAGTATAAATTAAGAGTACCGCCGGCGGTTGTTTAGCCAGTGCCAATGTTTAAACCTAGCTACTTCATTTTTGCGAAAATTTAATAGGGGAAAAATACGGGAATACACATTTATAACCAAAAATAAAATTTTAGTACATACAGGGTGTCCGTTTTTCGAGCTCCACCATGGGGATCTCAGTTATTATAAGAGATACGAGGTCGGTTAAATTAGGGCAAAGTTGTGCATTTTTATGCTGAAATGATGTGTCATTTTTAGTTTTTGAATTATTAAGAAAAATCAAAAATTTGTAATTTTCGTTTTTATTTTTTTAAGCGGAAACTAAGAAAACTAGACATGTTAAAGTAAGACATTCTTGAGGCACTTTTTTACAAGAAATCTAAATCTGACATCGCCTTTTCCAAGGCGTTCTTCATGTCATAGTTACAACACCCAACTTTGGTTTTTCTTATGGACGCCTTATTTAATACTTGTATTTTTGAAAAGACTTTTTGTTCCTGATTACAACGATGTATCACATGATATGATCGATCCTTAAAGGCCGATAAAATTAAGAAAAAAGCGTTTTTGCAAAGAGTGCTTTGGAAAAAAACGCCAAAAATTTTGTTTAACAAACTAACTTTTGACAGTTCTATTAAATATGTGAGCAGAATTTTTATAACTTTGTCTTGTTTTCTTTTACAAAAAATAAACTTCTAGCTTATCATGTCATTTAGTTTTTAAATAAGTAGGCTTGGCGGAAATGTGGACCTTCCAGATCCAAATTCAATTAAACTTCCAAAATCTAGTTTGTATAAAAACAAAAGTGTTGACGTTTTTTCCAAAGCACTCTTCACAAAAATGTTTTTTTTCAGTATATAAGGATTAGATCATATCATGTGATACATCGTTGTAATCAGAAATAAAAACACTTTTCAAAAATACAAAAATCGAATATGGCGTCCATAAGAAAAACCAAAGTTGATGTTGTAACTCTGACATCAAGAACGCCTTAGAAAATGCGATGACAGATTTAGATTCCTTGCAAAAAAGTGCCTGAAGAACGTCCTAGTTAAAAACATTTAGTTCTTTTGGTTTTCGCTTGAAAAAATGAAAACGAAAATTACAAATTTCCGTTTTTTTCCAATAATTCAAAAACTAAAAATGGCACATCAAATTTTCTTTCAAATAATTGTTCACCATAAAAATGCGCAACTTTGCCCTGATTTAACCGACCTCGTATCACTTACAACTCATGAGATCCCCATGGTGGAGCTCGAAAAACGGCCACCCTGTATATTTGTGTTTATTAGATTACAAAATTAAAATCTTGTTTCATAGTATCTACTAAGTAATAAAATGTTTCGAAGAAAAAGATATTGAAAATTAATCACTTCTTTAACTTTTATTTTTAAGTTTTCCACTGTTGTTACTATTTTTAGTTTCATCATCATTCTCGCTTCTTTAAGACTATACTGTAATCCGTGAAAAGTATACCAGTGCATTATTTTACTTTCTTGATCTTCTGTCACAGTTTCTCTCATATATTTACCGGTTACTTGTGCGTTCATACATCTATTATTTTATTAGTAATACAATAATAAATTATTACACTACCATGCACCTTCTAGAATTTTTAAAACTTTTAATTTATTTTATCTACAACTGCCTTATATTAGCGTTTACACTGTTTGAGTTGAATAATCAAGGTCATTACACCACTAGTGGAAAAATCACATAATCACTTTAATCAAATAAAATTTTATTAAAATGACAATTAACACGAATATCTGAGAGCATATTTTCTTCTTCTGAATCGCTCATTACACTTTAACTTGCACAGTTTGTTACAAATAATAAAATTAGTAAGTTTGAGTACCTAGTTGAGTTTTTATGACTAAAAATGTCAAAGTTTCATTGATATTTAATTTTGATAAAATTTTCATTCCTTTTAAACAAATTTAGATTGTATTCAGATTTGGACAGTTGTAGATAAAGTTTTGTATATCATACGTGGGCTAGAGCATATTAATTAGCACGTGTGTTACAGATGACTCGATCTACGACCTCGTTACCTGCAATCTTCAAACTCGATGTGTAATGATGCTTCTATCCCACTAATAATATAAATAACTATTTTTTATACTTGTAATGCGATAGCGAAAATTATTTTGCTCAACAGGTCAAAGATTTTAATTTTGATATAATATTACCTACTATAGTATACAAAGTTTATTTGTTTTAAAAAGTAGTGTAAGAAATAAGACAAAATTAATTTGGTAAATTGTGTATTTAAAAAATCATAATTAAGTGTTGCCATTGGATGCCATTAGTGACTCTCAATTCGCAATTTATATTAACAACATACTTCATTAAATTCCGTCAGTTAGGTGCTACCTTACTATTATTATTTTTTGGTTTCATCATCATTCTCGCTTCTTTAAGACTATACGTTGGCCCATGAAAAGTATTCCAGTACATGTTTTTAAATTTTTTAACAGGCAATTGTATATCCTTCACATATTCGTCGGTTAGATGTGCAAACTTACAATTTTTATACCACCATCCACCTTCTAAAATTGTTAGAACCTTAAATTTATTTCTTTTTAATTATTTATTCAAACTCACCCCACGTTGTGGCACAACTACCAACAGGAGCATCATCCTGATCTTGGTCTCTTGTAGAGAATTTCATACCATTACTGTACTCTAGAGAATCACCAGCATCACCACTGTATCCTTCTATAACTTTTAACGAAAATCCTTCTTCTTCACTCCCAATAGCAAACGAACTATAATGGGCATAAACCTTTGTATTGTTCCAATCTATTAATTCGACAAGCAATTCGTTTTCACTATCTATTAATAGTTCGTAAATTAAAATCTAATTTTTTTACTGATTTACCTCCCGTTAACTCATGTAAATGTTGTAAACCCAACCAGAATTCTCCGTTTACATTACCAAACCCTTCTTTATAATGCTCCCAATCTAAATAAAAGTCCACAGAGCCATCAAACCGGTTAAGAAAATACATCCAACCTCCATCTTTAAGCTTCATATTACAATAAACCAAAAAGGATTCGGAAGTATCCTTTGGCTGGATGCTATAAACTCCTGAAATATTTTTGCCACTATCTAGCACTTCTTTACAGTTTTTTGGAACGTTGTTTTTGGACATTTTTACGACCTTGTTACTCTTTACATGATTCCACACTTTTTGAACTTGCTCTTCTAATTTACTTATACGATTGTTGAAAATTTGTTCAACAGACATATTCAATCTTCGAGTCGTACATGTTAAAAACTGAGCAAACAAAAATTGTGGTTTTAAAAGTTTTAAATTTAAATACATACCTCATATTCCTTTGATGATACTTCAGAGGCCAAAATAAAAATTAAAAGAAATCGTACCTTTAAGTCCATTGTTACTATCAACAAAAAAGCATTTAGTCGACAGATGTCATGTCTTCCGCAACTTAGACGTTATACTACGATTACTTAAAGGCTGTGATAATGTTGTTTATACTTGCAATGCGGCAATGCGATAGCAAAAATTGCTTTGGTCAAGAGGTCAAAGAATTTTAATAATGTAATATGACTACAATATACAAAGTTAATTTGTTTAAAAAAGAAATAAAACTAAATTAGTTTGGTAAATTGTGTATTTAAAAGAAAACATAATTAATGGTTCAGAATGGCCTCACAACTTGTAATTAACATATTTTATTAGATTCTGCCAGCTAGTATTAAAAACACCAAAATTAAAAATTAAAACAAATTGTTCTCTAA
Organism: Tribolium freemani; assembly: GCA_939628115.1. Classification (NCBI taxonomy): domain Eukaryota; kingdom Metazoa; phylum Arthropoda; class Insecta; order Coleoptera; family Tenebrionidae; genus Tribolium; species Tribolium freemani. The sequence continues at coordinate 5,886,755 of OW626785.1, read as the reverse complement.
GGGTCGTTGGTTAAATTTAATAAACAGTTAAAAACAATCGTTACTATAATTATAACAATCGTTTCTGTGAATTTATTCTACTAATAAATTTAACTGAGGTTGGTGAAACCGACCCTAAGTCCATTATTCATTTAACGATTTAATTCTCAACAAAAAAGGATTTCACTCGACAGACTTAATATTTGTAACGCGATAATAATAATAATTTTGTCCAACAACTCTCAAAGACCATAAAACGATCATACAATTTTTAATTCCCCTTTTTTTGTCTAATTTGAACACTTTTGGTCGTACCATCATTCTAGCTTACTTTGCTCTGTGGACCCATTCCCTGTTAGAAAAATCCGGCAGGAACATCATTCTTCAAATATTTACTTTGTTGCCAATCCACTATGTGCCTGTCTGTGATAATGTTATATCACTGCGGTTTTTCCCGACTTTATCGCCGGGGCTTTCCAGCACTAAATCATACTAAACAGGTTAGGAGGTCCACTTATTTTTAAATGTTTTTTTTTTTAATTTAAACTGGATTTGAAGTTGTCCATGAGTCACAATTTTTTCGTTTGTGACTTCACTTTTTCCAACAAATGCCAAGAAACACAATAAAAGTTTTTGTAGTGTTGTGGCTTTCTTGTACAGGGTGGTGTATTTTGGATGTCCGAATAGGAGATCTCCGAAACTAAGAGGTTTAGAGAAAAACGAGCGACACATTCTCGAGTCTGTTTTTTGAGAAAATAATTTTGATCAAAACCGCATTCCGTTATCGTCTTTTGTTTTCGAGTTATAAATATAAACATTTTAGCGAAATCTTAAAAATTCATATCATCCTTATTATAAAAAATACACATTTGAAACAACACAAACACTATACAGGTACCTTTTTACGGAGCATTTAATAATGTTATCAGTGATTTTTTTTAACCACTCGTTTATCTGTAATAACATAAAGTTGTAATTTTTTAAATAGGAATCATAGTTGCGGCTATGACATTTTCGAAAAGGAAGATATGAATTTTTGAAGATTTCGCTAAAATGTCAACTTTTGTATGTAAGTCGAAAACAAAAGACGATAGCGGGATGCGGTTTTGACGAAAATATTTTTTTCAAAAAACCGACTCGAGAATGTGCCACTCGTTTTTTTATAAACCTCTTAGATTCGGAGGTCCCCTTTTCGGACATCCAAAATCAAAATGCACCATCCAGTACAAATTCTAAAGGAGTACATATTTTACATTTTTTTATTCAAAAATAAAATTTTAATAAAGTAAAATTTGTGTTTATTAGATAACAAAATTACAAAACGTATTCCATAATATCCCTTCGTAGTTCTAAGTATAAAATGTTTTTTAATTTTTAATCTTCTTTAAATTAACTTCAAGTTATTATTACTTTTTGGTTTCACCATCATTCTTGCTTCTTTAAGACCATACTGTGATCCGTGAAAACTCTCCCAGTACATACTTTTACCTTTTTGATCTATTTCCAATGTTCCTCTCATATATTTGCCGGTTAGTTGAGCGTACATACAATTTTCATACCACCATGCACCATCTAGAATTGTTAAAACTTTTAATTTATTTCATTTTGAATTACTTTTTCAAACTCACCGAACGATATAGCACAACTACCATCAGGATCACCATCTTGATCTTTGTCTCTTGTAGAGAATTTCATGCCTCTATGTCCCGACAGAGCATCACCAGCATCACCACTGTATCCTTCTATAACTTTTAACAAAAATCCTTCTTCTTCACTCCCAATAGCAAACGAACTATAGTGGGCATAAACCTTTGTATTGTTCCAATCTATTAATTCGACAAGCAATTCGTTTTCACTATCTATTAACAGTTCGTAAATTAAAATTATTTTTTTTTTATTGATTTACTACCTGTTAACTCATGTAAATGTTGTAGACCCAACCAGAATTCTCCGTTTACATTACCAAACCCTTCTTTATAATCTTCCCAATCTACATAAAAATCCACAGACCCATCAAACCGGTCAAGAAAATACGTCCAACCTCCACCTTGAAGCTCCATATCACAAAAAACCAAAAAGGCTTCAGATGTATCTTTTGGCTGAATACTATAGACTCCTGAAAGATTTATGCCGTGATCCAGCACTTCTTTGCAGTTCTTATGAACGTTATTTTTGGGCACATTCACGACCTTTGTACCATTTATATATTCCCATATTTCTTGAACTTGATTTTCTAATTTACTTAGACGACTGATGGTCATTTTTTCAAAAAATTGTTTTGTAGATGAGAAAAACTGAACATAAGTACACAAATTATATATTTTTTTTAATTTCATATTTAGGTGCTACTTACCTCATTGTCCTCCGAAGATACTTTATGTGATGCAAAAATTAAAATTAAAAAACATCGTACCTTCAAGTCCATTGTTTCAACGATTCAGCTAACAACCAAAAAGCTTTTGTTCGCTAGATTTAATGTCTTCTGTAATTTATAGTATACTAACACATAATTACTAAGAGGTGATAAATTTGTTTATTTATACTTGCAGCGCGATATTGAATCTTAACGTAAGTCACGTAAGTTTTAGGAAAAATGTCGAAATTCTTCAAAAAACAAGTGACATAATTTATATAATTAACTACTTTACTAACATTTTCCTTAAATCAATTTTAATCCCTTTTGCTAACTTAATGAACATTTTTATACCGATAATCTAATGTACAGGGTGTTTCAAGTTTTAGTGCCTGTCAAAAAATTAATATTTCGAGTTGCCCAAAATAAAAAAAATATATCGCAAACGATAGAGTTTCTAACACGCTTCAGTTTGATTCAGCAACATTATCTCAAAATTTCATGGTGTGAGCGTGAAATGCAAAATACTACATTAGAAATTTTTTATTTTTAAATTATTGCAATCGTTTTCTCATAATAAATTTCCTTCTATTTTTTAAGTGAGAGTTCCAAAACTGAAATAGTAAAAAACTCAAAGCGTTTTGCGCAATTGAAATTTTAATGTGGATGAGATCAGATAAATGCTTTATCTTAAGATAAAACATTTATCTGATTTTAACCAAATTGCGCAAAGCGCCTTGTGTTTTTTACTATTTCAGTTTCGGAATTCTCACTTGAAAAATAGGAAAAATTTTATTATGAGAAAACGATTGCAATAATTTGAAAACAAAAAATTTGAAAATTTGGAATAAGGTTAAAGCATCAAATTGAAGCGTGTTAAAAATTTTATTGTTTGAATATCCTTTGCGTTTATAGTACGTTTATTAACGTCTATCAGTAGAAGTCGTTTATGGCTCATTACAGTACAGTGTACTTTAATGAATTTAGGAATATTTAGTTTTCAAGAGTTCATCGATAATGCGTAGAATACACGTACGATCGATTTAATCATCATTTCTTCTTTTTTTATTATTTATTATTTATTACCGTTAGCAACTGCCACAAAATTTCTTAGACGACAAAAATTTTTTTTTATTAAAATAAGAAAAAATGGGGCGCAAAGTATAAAAATAGCAATATAAAAAATCGACTACGGCTCGTTTTTCCTTTGGGCAACTAGAAGTATTTATTTTTTGAGTGGCACTAAAACTAAAAATCAGACAAAATTATAAATACTAAAATAAATAAAAATAAATAAATAAATGTTACATACAGCCTATATGGACTACTTGCTCAAGTTGATCCACTTTATTTGATGAAAATATTTAGAAATACCAGCAAAGATTTCTTGAGAACTTTTGAACACGAAAGTATAGGATAATGAATGAAAAGGTCAAATTAAAACACAACTAAGAATAATGAATATATCAAAAGATAAAAAAAGTTGATATAAACACTATGGGACAAGTTACACAAAAATTGTGAGTATTTAAGACTGTATTCAAGATTTAATAGCATTTAATTTTCATATAACAGGATTATACAATTTTTTAAATTTAATTCGAACACTTTATTGGCAGTTTTCGTAGTTCGCACACTTTTCAGTTTCTCGCTCTTGGTCGTACCATCATCCTGACTTTCCCCAAACTATAGTTCGCTCCATGAAACCCACTCCAATACATCCCCTGGTACAAAAACCCATCAGGAACCTCGCCCTTCAAGTACTTCCCGTTTAGATTACTTTTGTCACAACTGCGGTACCACCAAGCCCCTCCTAAAACGAACTGTACCAACAACAAACTCAAAACAACCCATCACTTACTATGTGCCTGTGCGCAACTCCCTTCTGGCCATTCGTCCTGATCCAAATCCTTGGTACTAAACTTACAACCTGCATGGTACGATAGTGAATCCCCCGCATCTCCGTTATAACCTCCCAGGACTTTTAAACTGTAACCTTCAGTTTCACTACCAATACTGAAAGCAGCATAATGGGCAAAAACTCTAGTTTTGTCCAGATCTTCAAGCTCGACGAGCAATTCGTTAACCTCCGAACCTATTTTTTTATTATATTTTGTGACAATAAGAGTTTAGGAATTTACCTGTGAGTTGGTACAAATGGTCAAGACCTAGCCAGAATTCGCCCCCAATGTTTCCAAACCCGATTTTATAGCTGTCCCAGTTTTGGTAGAAATCTTGAAGGCCTGTATAACGGTTTTGGACGTAAGTCCAACCTCCCCCTTTTGACTCCAAATCGCATAAAACCAGAAAGGGGCTTGAGGCCAGTTCAGGTTGGATTCGGTAAACTCCAGACACTTTGTGGCCCTTTTCTGAAACCTCTTTGCAATTTATTGGAAAGTTTGGGGTCAAAGAAGTGTGTTTGATATTTTTCCTCAAATTGTCAATGCCCGAATTGATGTTTCTGAGTGCGGCAACAACGACCTGAAGGCTTTTTTCCAAATTATCGATTTGTAAATTGTTTGGTTGTTGTTGTTCTAATTCACCCTGGAGGGATTCAAGGGCTGTTTCGACTTGATCACTTTGCCATTCAAGGGTTTGAAGTCGGCGATTGCTTTCTTTCAGTTCGGAACGGATGTGTTCAGATTGTTCCGCTGTTTGGACTTCTAGTCTTGTAAGTCTGTATTCGAGTTGGTCCGGAATGCAAGACTGGGGTAGAGAAGACGAAAATTATTTTTACAACTTTATTTTAATAGTTCAGATAGTATTCAGAAAAGTACTATTTAAAAATTTTGATCCTTAACATTAAAATTTTACTAATCTAACGTAAAAATTTATACCAAAATATGTTTTTCACTGAATAACTGTTTCTAATGTCATGATTGAGCGTTTTTTTTTATTGTTTTCAAGAGGCACCAAATTTTTTAGGCAAGATTTTCTATGATTTTCTCAGCTCTCAGGTTTTTCTATTTTTTTAATTGCAAATTTACTGTTTATTTTTTGTATTTTTCATTTAGAAAAAATATCACATCAATCAATCAATCAACACATGGGGTAATAAAAACTGTATAACAATTTTTTTAAATGAGTGTGGGCTGATTAAATTGCATAAGAATTTAGCTCAATGTTCACACCCAATATTTACCTCGTCTTATTTCTATTATAATTTTTATAACATCTCGGTCGGATAAGTTACTTTAGAACTTTAGATCATTTCCAGATGTTCAGCAAACAAGTACGGATCTGTAGGTTAACATATTTTTTAAAAACGAAAAGACAAAAAACTGATATTCAATAGCCCTAATTTTAATTGTTCTCGCACCAGTATCTATTCCACAAAATTAATTAGCTACTATGACTTGGATAAATTCTAATAAAAATTATAATATCACAACTTTTTTTTGACCTCTTTCTACTCTACACTGAAACATCAGCTTTTAAATAAATGGCATGCAGAAATTTAAGCTTCCTTTTTGTAATAGAACAACCGAAAGATTTCCTCTATTACATATTCAAAAATTATAAGGTTGTCTTCCTTCATTTTCTTATTATTATACCTAAACGAAAACGCGATTATTCCAAGATTCTTATTGTAGGTATTTTGGTAACGTTCTTATTTCTTTCAATGTAAGACTTAAATTAAGAAACTAAAAACCCAACTCGGATTTTTGTTCAGACTAGAGTAAATAAAATAAGGAGCACAAAAAAATGGGGAGGAAATATTGTCAATTTTTTTGTTTTTCTATGTTAATTTAAAGGTGTTATAATTTTGAGTTAAATGTAGAAAGTAGGTTGTAGGAAAGGCTTTAAATTTTTTGTAATGCCATTAAAAAATTCGTATTTCTCTTCACTCCACTGAAACCTTTGAAAGATCTTTGTCACACCGAATTACTAAATTGTAATTGTAGTTTACTTCACTCTTTGAAAAATCTTAACTATAATTTTAAACAAACTTTGGAACATTTACTTTTGACTAACCATTTTTATAAACCAGTTTTGTCAATTTGGTGAATTCTAAGAATATTTGGAAAAGTTTTACACCTCTTTGAAATTCCTTGAAAACAAATATTTTTTATAAATTGTACAGATACCTACAGTGGGAGAAAGTGCATTTTTAGAATTATCAACTTTATTTTAGAAACAATGCTAAAAAATAATTTAGAAAAATTCTATAGAACTATAGAAGATTATTTGGAAGAGACGCAAAGTAAAAACTAAAAGAGAATTGGGAAAATGCAGAAAAAAGTGTTTTTGAAGTAATCTTGTGTAGGACCTAGATAATAATTGTAAGGAAGCACCTAGAGAGGAATTTATAAAAGAATCTGGATTTATAAAATAAAACAAAGAAGAGTACAGAAACAATGCTAAAAAGTAAACTGGAAGAATTCTAAACGAAATTATAGAAGAACAATTTTAAAAAGACGTAGAGTGAATCCCAAAAGAGAACTTGAATAATGTAGGAGTAGTGTTTCTAAAAGAATTATGGATGAAGTCTACAAAATAATTCCAAAGAAGTATCTAGAAAAAAATCTATAAACTAATCTAAAGATGGATATTTAGGGTGGATTTTACGATAATTCTAAATTGCAGCGATGGTCATGATGACTCAAAATCAAACATAAAAGTTGCAGCGATGGCCAAATCTACGTATCCTAAGTAAATTGAGTAGGACATCCCGCTGTGTTTTGGGATAAGTATACAGAGCGAATTCATAGACTCATTTAAAGGACATTTCACGGACATTTTACGTAACAATATTGTCTTGTGCGGATATGTTTTTCGACTTGTTGACATTGTTTTTATTTGTATTTTCGATTAAACTTCTAAGCGTATACCTGGCGTTATAAATATAAACGGTTAATTTAACTCTAAAGCACAATATTGAAATAGTTTTAAGTGCAAGAAACGTATCGAAAAGCGCAATCTTCTGATATAAAAAAGAGAACAGCGGAACTTAAATGAAAAATGAAGCTTTTTGACGCTAAATTATGTTAAAACATACCTATTTGATTAATTAATAATCTTCACCAACAAAAGTGATCAAATTTATTTGATGTTAAAATGATTAAAATTAAAAGAGTGTAGAAATAGGGTAACTGCAAAAAAACTCAGGGAATTGTTATTTTTAAGAATGTTATTTAACCCAGAAGGATTGGTGCAAGGTTTGAGGGTCACTGGAATAATTTCTTTGTTAAAATAAAATTGAATTGTTGCAACAAATAAGAATATTGTAACCACGACAGTTAAAAACGTCACTTCATAGTTTTGACACGGTCATCATTTAATTTGGCTTTCGTTTAGTTTTGATCAAAATTTAAATTTGAAAGTTTTCTGTTTGATCACTACTACCGAAATCGTTTTGAACAAGGTTGGTTTTGTTTTGTGAAGGTTTTTCATTAAATTTATGTCCATGGACTACAATTATAAAAATAATAAAGTGGTTGTCATATGATTGTTCACAAACAAATAATGTAAATTGAATGATTTTCTATTATAATGTGAATTGTTATTTTGTATAGCGTTTTGGGGTTCTTCTATCACACATTATCTTCTTTAAATTTCAACTCCAAGACCGTACTTCCTTAACTTTTCTAGAGCACGGTATTTGTACAACTATCAACTATAATTGTCATCAACAATTTCAAAATCATTTTTGTATTCACAGCTATTTCCCGGTTATCTCCAGCGTGTGGGAAAGTAACTTTCCCGCACTGCGGTGTTTTTTACTTTCCAACAATGGCTAGGGACATTTAGTAGGTTGGTATTGCTATCGTTGAGATGGAAACGATTATTTTGTTTACGACAAGTGACAGTTCATGTCAATTTTTTGATTGTTTGACCTATTACCAATCCATTATGAAAAAAAACCTAAATTATAAAAAATATTAATTTTTTTTTGAGAGATTCGTTTAAAAAAATATTGTACCTAACTTGTTTGGAAAGCAATTTGTATTGCTTGCAATTGTAATTTTCCAAACACGTTAGGTAAATAACTATTTCACTTATATTGTTAATCCATGTTGTGAGCAGAATGATTTACCGACATTATCAAAGAATTTGCTCCCATATTAAAAACCAAGGGCAATTTCACTTTTGGGAATTTACTGTTCCTAAAATCCGTCTAACCATATGGCTTTTCTTCAGAGTTATCCTAAATTTCTGGAGATTCCACTTTAATAAAATTTCTATTTTCTTTCATTCATTCATTTATGGATTTTTCTTTTTTTTTAATAAACAATCTGTGGTAAGTTGTTTCACTGAGTTGGTTTTACACCCTGTCTTATTAAATGGCAACCGCATAAGATTTGGTAACACATTTGTGACTGTGTAAGATGCTGTTTTAAATAGTAAACAGAATAATTAGACTTTGAAAAATTTACCCTTAATGATGGTCGGTTATTATCATAATTTCCATGTACTGGCGGAAATGTGCGCAGGTAAAATTTTGTCTTCGCTGCAGCTTTCACAAAAGAGGTCCAAATCGCTGCAACTTTCATGCCCTCGGATTTTACAATTGTCAGATAAACCCCGGATAAGTTATTCGTAGTATAATTACTATAGTTACAATTGTTACAACAATGTATTTTTCAAAATTTATCCCCAGGATAAAGTTATCCGACGATTGTAAAATCCACCCTAAATCTAGAGAAAAATCATATGTACAGACGGTTTAAAAAAAGAATCTTAAGAAACCAGAGAGAAGAAACAATGCTAAAGAAAAATTTTGAACAACTCTAAACGAAACTGTTTGTGCATGTGACGCAGTCGGCAATAGTGTTCTTTATTATAAGGGTGGATTTTACAATCGTCAGATGAAGCCCGGATAAGTTGTTTCTATTATAATTACTATGGTTACAATTGTTACAACAATGTATTTTTCAAAATTTATCCCCAGGATAAAGTTATCTGACGATTGTAAAATCCACCCTAAGTCTTTTTTTTTAATGTTAATAAGGGTTACAACTAGGGTTACAACAGGGGTTACAACATGTGTAGTTAACTTACTTTTATTTATATATTTTACTTGGCTATTTTTTTAAACCCTTATCGGATTAATTTTTATTCGTATTTTCGATTACATTTTTTTATATCTTTATTTTTTTCAGTTCAGCTTAAGATAAGAGCCATGGGGTTGTTTTGCCAATTTAGAATAGGCGGATTTATTCTGGTGTTCCCTAATTTCCTCATGATTTCTTTTAATTTTTTTTTAAACGATTTTCGTAGTTTCCTCTGATTTCCCCATTTTTGTACACCGATCGTTGTGGTTTCCCGACTTTACCGCGGGCTTTTCCAGCACTAGACACATAAATCATGCAGAACATGTCAGGGGGTCCTCTTATCTCCCGGTTATTTAAAAATGTGTTTGCTAATATCTTACATCACCGCGCAATCCAAAAATAGCACATTGTTAGATCGGATTCCTCGACCTTCGCAATCGCATCAACAAAAGGAAAAGTGACTTGGTCTAAAGAATGGCTAAAAATCTCCGATTTGTGGATGTGGATAACATCTTACCATGGAGGCATTGCGCGCCTCGTGTCTGACCCTCCTAGCTCGAGGAAACCTGGTGTTTTCAGCCTGATGAAAGGCCGCAATTTCAGCGGAAACTAAAAACAAAACCGAAAGCACTCTCCCGTGCATTCTTCCGCTCTGGGAACGCCACAACTACTAACTAGAAACTACTTAGCGGGAGCTTAGTTTGTTTAAAAACCTCGATCTACTCCAATTAAAAAAGTGCAAGCGGGAGATGTGATTAATCGCCGAAATCGAGAGTGGACAACTTTTCAATATTATTAAATGGATCAGTCAGTTGGTATAAATAGAAATGATTTATGGCCAAAGCACAACGAACTAGAAACAATTTTAATTTGCAAATAGGCGATGCTTTAACGTTCCTGAGACAAAAATGGATTGATTTATTTTTCGAGCAGTCAACGCTAATTGACAGGAGTTTGCGTTAAATTTAAATTCGAGCTTTGGGATTTTCTGCAAAAGGATTCCTCTATTTCACGTTAATAATTTAAAATGTTTGATATTCAGGTTCGGTATTTATAGTAAAGGAGTCGAGCGAAAGCTGGATTTCATCTCAGATAAAAGACGCTTTTATACAACTTCTGTTGATTCAACTTTGACTCTTTCATTTTTATTACTTTGTCTTCGGTTTGCTTTTCAAAACGGGAACGCAATTTGCCTGCTATTCCTCAAAGATTTCTATTATTGGACAAGTTTTTTGAGGTAAAATTAGGTCACCACATAAACATTCTTAGTAGGTGATCTGTTGCACTATTTTAAACGAGAAAATATTTCAGGAAAAATAAATAAACTTGCGGATTTAGGACATGCATAATTAATAAGTAATTAGCAATAATTAATAATGCTCTTTTCAGAAGAAAAAACAAATAAAAATTTACGATTATGAAGATTTATTTATTACGCTGTGACATGAAAAATATACAAAACTTTGGTTATGCTTTTGAACTGATACTTTTGAGCAATTATTTACTTCTGTATTTTTAGCTTCAGCATTTATTAATATTTGAAACTGAGAACGACATCGTTAAGTATATCAAAGAAACTGAAATGAAATATTAAAATGTATTAAAATTCTTCAATTAAAAAGTTTTAAATCTTTTATTTTTTCGTTACAAAGAACTTGCAGTCAAGGTAAATGGATTTGGAGGAAAAAGGAAACCGAAAGAATTTCGTATTTTGTAATTAATTTTTATTTTATGTGAATACTTTTTGTACATAAACAATTGTCATTTACTAAGCTTCATATCTGCTTGACTTATTTTTTGATTATAAGCCACTGTCCTTAATGTTACGAACTGGAGTTGTAAGAGTTACATTATCAGATGTTTGTGTTGTATTACCTACAAAAAAATTACAATTTATTTTTAATGTTTGTTGTTACTTACCGCTGTCTGTAAAGTTACTAAATGGTGTTGTAACAGTAACATTATCTGATTGTGTATTTGTGGTCGGCCAGATTGTTGTGTTATCTATAAAGTCTTAATAAAATCTTTAAAACATATTTTTAGTTACTCACCAGTGTCTGTGAAGTTACTAAACGGAGTTGTAACAGTTACATTATCTGATTGTGTACTTGTGGTCGGCCAGATTGTTGTGTTATCTATAAAATCTTAATAAAACGTTTAAGACATATTTTTAGTTACTCACCAGTGTCTGTAAAGTTACTAAACGGAGTTGTAACAGTTACATTATCTGATTGGGTGCTTGTTGGCCAGATTGTTGTGTTACCTGCAAAAAGTAACTCAATTTATTTTTTTATTTTTTTAGTTACTTACCATTGTCTGTAAAGTTACTAAATGGCGTTGTAACAGTAACATTATCCGATTGTGTACTTGTGGTCGGCCAGATTGTTGTGTTATCTACAAAGTCTTAATCAAACTTTTAAAACATATTTTCAGTTACTCACCAGTGTCTGTAAAGTTACTAAACGGAGTTGTAACAGTTACATTATTTGTGGTCGGCCAGATTGTTGTGTTATCTATAAAGTCTTAATAAAACGTTTAAAACATATTTTTAGTTACTCACCAGTGTCTGTAAAGTTACTAAACGGAGTTGTAACAGTTACATTATCTGATTGTGTACTTGTGGTCGGCCAGATTGTTGTGTTATCTACAAGGTCTTAATAAAACTTTTAAAACATATTGTTTCTTACTCACCAGTGTCTGTGAAGTTACTAAATGGCGTTGTAATAGTAACATTATCTGATTGTGTACTTGTGGTCGGCCAGATTGTTGTGTTATCTATAAAGTATTAATAAAACGTTTAAAACATATTTTTAGTTACTCACCAGTGTCTGTAAAGTTACTAAACGGAGTTGTAACAGTTACATTATCGGATTGGGTGCTTGTTGGCCAGATTGTTGTGTTATCTTCAAAAAAATATTAAAACTGATTATTAATTTTTGCAGTTACTTACCACTATCTGTAAAGTTACTAATCGGAGTTGTAGCAGTTACATTACTAGCTGAATTTGCGTCAACATTTTCATTTAATATAAATATGTTAACATTAAGGCCAAATGTTTCTTGTTCTATGATGTTGGGTGGAATTCCGGCTCCCAGTGTAGCAGGCACTAAAACAATTATTTTCAACTTCAATCACAGTGTTTTTACCAAATTTACAAATTGCCACAAATAGCAAAACTGTTCGGATTATAATAGCCATGTTACTCTCTATGTTGGATTTTACTTTGATTTTCTTAAAAATAGAGATGAATTTATATAGCATTTCGGTGTTATCAATTTTTATTTTTTACTAGTGGCAGGATGTATAACTTGTAGAGATAATTACACAAGTAGTGACCTCATCTTATTGGAATTAACTGTACTATACGTATCTATTTAATTTTATAAATTCTAATTTTGTCACAAAATTTTATATTTTTAATTAACAAGCAAAAGTAGTTAGTTTAAAAATCCCTTATTTGTATTCACTTCTTTGTTAAAAGTGAAAAATAAATAAATATTGAATCATCGTTTCATCACGCACTTCAAAATTTATCATGTTTCCGGTTTTTCATACAAAAGGAGCAATTAATTGCAACTAGTAAAAAGTGTCTCTCATTCGATAGTTAGTTGTCGAGAAGAACAAACAAATTTTTTAGTGTTTTCCTTCTCCAATGGTGATTTTTTTTGAGCTTCAAAATTTAACAAGTTTCTGTCCCAATGTTCGATACTTTTAGGTAGAATTAAATAGATATCGACAGTGAGATTCATTAGGTGTTCTTCACTTCTTTTACGATGTTTTTTTGTAATTTTCTAAACCAAATCTATAGAAGTTTATAACAATACATATTTATAGTAGGAACCAGAAATATTTGAGATTGACTTATGCAAGCTTTATTGAGGGTTAAGCAGCTTGGCCGTAACAATTTTTCACAGCTGGTGGCACCACCCTGAAGATTCACAAATGAGCCGTATTGAGTAATTTTCATAGTAAACTTTTCATTTATTCCAAACTAAAGTTTCAAAATTCATTAGATTAGTTAATTTCGTAGATCACTTTATTTGTGAACAAACATTTTAAAAATATATCTAAATATTAATAAAATTGTATTAAATATTTGCTTGGTGAAAGCCCATACACAAATTTCTGTTACGGTCCATCACTCCGTACAAACGTTTGAAAGGTGCCTGCCCTAAGAAATGTAAATTTGTTTATGGCATCTTTACCGCAAGGGACATAAACCATTGTGAGGGGCAATCGGCTTATTCTATAATGAGTCTCAAATATTGTTGGTTCCAACTATATTAACTAATGGTTTTCCTTCCATCATTGAGTCAACCTTATATGTATTTCCAGAATGCAATAAAAAATCAAAACATTTTGAATGCTTGGATTTGTTCCTTGTTTCTTTTTCTTGTATAAGCTGTTTCAAAACTATGTACAGGGCCCCCGCGTGGCCAAAAGCCGCCCGCATGCAACTTTATGATTTGGCGCCCTTTGAACAATGATTGATCAAATGATCAGTGAGAAGGTCGGGTCAGGTCAGATCAGGGTCATTTGAATCCAAAAAGTTTATAATGATTGACCATAATATCTAGTTTCTCGAAAAACTATTCGAATGTCTTAAATTTTCTAATACAACTTAACAAGGGCAAAAAAATTAAAAATTCAGGTTGTCACTTTAAGCCACTTTAAAAACAGCTCAAATAATATAATATTGTCAAAATCTATAAGATAGGATGGGTTTAAATTGACTTTGAGACACTTCCAATATTGGCCATTTTGTAGGAAGGGTGGGGTGGGGGGTGGTGTTTACAAATTTTTCAATTTTGTTATTTTCTCAATTGCCGAAACTCTAAACAGCTAACTTGCAAGTTCCAACATTTGCATTACAAAATACTCCTGCGTGACAATATTATAAATAAAGAATAACTAAGATAAGATAAAAATAAATACTTACCATTTTATTAAATAATTTAATCCAAACTACCACTAACTGGCAAAAAGGAACTTTATCCACACACACTATGTAAACGCCAACGTCGCATTTTCACTCAAAATTAGTTGTTATAAATTATTTATGCACAATTAATAGCTAAAGTAATTTATAGTTTCAATGAAGTAATTTATAGTTTCAATGAAGCATCTAATCATTAATAACTATTTTACATTTTTATCAACCTTATTTAAAAAAATGATTTGGTAAAATGCGACGTTGGCGTTTACATAGTTTTGAAACAGCTAATATATGTACAGAAACACAGTCTTGATTTTCCAGACTATTACCTAAAGAAGCTGCAATAACTTCTTTTAGCGTTTGCCTCAAGAGTATGTTTTTATTTAAAACAAGAGGTTTTTACTGTAATAATTTATTGCCAAGAAGGCTCGATACTTATAGATAGATAGATATGGACGGTGATATCCATTATTAGTAATTATGAGTAATTTTTATTGCTTTGAATATATTTTTTTTTTCTTTTTCAAAAACAATTTATAATTTCATGATCATAACAATACATATTTCTTAACTATTCGTAACACATTTCATTTTTCTTTTAATCTTGTGCGCAGTAATCTCCAGGATGGTCACACACGCTTATAGTTTGATGCCACCAAAGTCCTCCAGGACACTGGTAGAGATAACTGTTGCCCTTGTAACACTCCCAATACTTTGTGCAATCTCCATCAAAAGGAAGGAAAGTTATGACATCTGATGGATAAGGACACCTTGGAGGTTTCGGGGTGTAGTGAGTTGCTAAAAAATTTTAAAAATAGAATTTGAAGACGTGAATATTAATAAAATCACTTACGAGGATGCGAACTGGCCGTGGTTGCAGCCTCTGAAAATCCAGAGTTAATGATTGTAATTACATTTGGTGGTGTAAATTCTTACCGGCAAAAGGAAAGGCGACAAGGGCCAAAGCCAAACTACAAATAATTAGGTTTCTCATCGTGTAGTGGATCTACGAGTAAAAGGCTCACGATTTTATAGCTGTGAGTCCGGATGCGATGTACTGATTAGTTTTCAATATAATAGTTACTTTTCCGGCCCTTGAAATGCTAAGGAAATTGATAAGTCGGTTACTATTATAGATTAGAGGCGTTCAAAAATGTGTTACCCAGAGGCCATGCTACGGTGCAAAATGTATTTTCTAACAACCAAAACACATAATTATCTTCAGAAAGAAATGTGCAATTAACCGAACGCCAATTTTTTTTCTTTTCTCAGAAATTAGGGCCTGATTTCAAGTTTGGTCGCAAAGTTGCGCGGGTCGCAATTGCATAGCAGCAACGAATGACATTGCTAGATTTGCGTCGTTGCTATGTCAATCTTGATTTGCGCCGGTTATAACTCAACTTGAAATTAGGCCCTTAGTTTTTAGGGTTAGAAAAAATTACATGTGCTGTTTACTTTACGAACCTATAAAAGAAAATAACTTTCCTCTTTTGTTACAGAAATAAGTATTAGTTAAGTTAAGTTACGCAAAAAGCATTATTTGATAAAATAAATGTTAAACATTACAAAACGATTTTCTATCAGACAAAATGTATAAGAATTATTTTTATTCTTCGACACTGTCAAAATTTACGGTTTTTCTCCTGTGTAAGGAAGTTTTGACAACTGTCAATACGAAACGTCAGATTATTTTTAGCAGATTTAAAGCAATTTTAAGCCTTGTTGAGTCTAATTCGAAGAATAAAATGTTGTATCCAACTCATTTTCGCGTAAATCGGGTTTTTATTTCAGGAGTGGATTTGTACACGTCGAGTGTTAACGAGACGTTTAACATCCACGAGGTGGATCATCAAACTCGTTAAATAAATAACTATTTTAACTGCAATTCAGATAGTATAAAAAGTAGGTATACTTAGCTACCTGTCCTGACCTGACCTGTTCGTCTAAGAATTTTTATCTGCACATTTTTAATACCTGGGTGTTAACAATTTATAAATTTTTAATATTATTTATTCTATTGGTTCATAACCATTATTTTTCTTAAGCAAAACTAATAGAAATTAACAGTCTATTAATAGAATTTTTTCCAAAAAAAACCTATAAATTTCAACTGGTTTATGAACAAATCTTCTCATATAAAAGAACTTGGTCTCGTTTATGGTTTTATAATAAAAAAGTCTTTTCATCTTCATCATTGAACAATATTATTGAACATCCTTTATTAATAAACTTTATCAATGGTAAGCCTTTTTTGACATTCAAAATTTAACAATTTTTCCTCTTTTCGCTCTTAACGAGCGTTTGTGACTGCGATTATGTTGGAGATTATCGCGTTAATAATAATTTGTCACAGTTAACACATAGCAAAATTTTTGATAATTTTTGATAAATGATAAATTAATATTAATGATAAATTAATATGAGAAGATTTGTTAGCAAACACGGTTGAATTTATAATTTTTTTTCCAAAACTGTTAACTCTATTATTATTTACACAAATAATAATAAAAAAATCAGTATAAAAGTGGAAGTTATAATACATTAATTGTCATCGTATTGTATCGTGTCTATACTTCTTATGATTAAATTGCAATTAGAGAAGATAAACAACAATTTGACCATTTTCAAATGGTAACACCAAGACAACTCCGACAAAGAAGTTTTAAGGAAAACTATTGTCTTTCTTAATTTTTCGTGTTCGTTTTTTGAAAGAAAGATTTTTTTTCAATGTAACGTTTGGTGAAGCTAAATGTAACTTTCTCTTTTGGTGTTAAAAAAAATGCAACGTAGTATGATAAATTATAGCCCCGTTTATGTGCCATTTTGTAACCCAAATTATTGTAGCCGACTTATCAACTTCCGTTGCAACTCAAGGGCCGGAAAAGTGATTTTACAACTATTAGATTCAAAATTAATCAGTAAATCACATCCGGACTTACAGCTATAAAATAAGTGAGCCTTTTTCTCGTAGATTCAGTACACGATGAGAAACCTAATCATTTGTAGCTTGGCTTTAGCCCTTGTTGCCTTTTCATTTGCCGGTAAGTATTTACACCAACAAATGTAATTACAATCAGTAACTCTGAATTTTCAGAGGCCAGTTCGCATCATTGTAAGTGATTTTATTATTATTACGTCTTCAAATTCTATTTTTAAAATTTTTCAGCAACTCATTATACCCCGAGACCTCCAAGATGTCCTTATCCATCAGATGTTATAACTTTCCTCCCGTTTGATGGAGATTGCACCAAGTATTGGGAGTGTTACAAGGGCAATAGTTATTTCTTCCAATGCCCTGGAGGACTTTGGTGGCATCAAACTATAAGCGTGTGTGACCATCCTGGAGATTACTGCGCTCAAAATTGAACGAAAAATGTTGTCGATAGTATTGTCACGATCATGAAGTACCGATTTGTTTTTGAAAAATAAAAAAATACGAAGAAACAAAAATGCCTTAAATTTAATGCAAATGCCCATAAAAACCTATTGTTCCAGAATCTAAACAAAATTTTGATGAAAGAAAAAGAAAATTTGACGGGTTAAAGTAGTGATTGTGGAGTTGAAACTTGCTGGAGCAAAACCAAGCGACAAATTATTTGTTTTTCAATTGTAGGTACATTTATTCTAGAAATACTTTTATGAGGGTGTCTTATCTCTCGATCTGAGCAATCAATATGATTTTTGTATTATTATTGTAATACTTGTAAATCAATCATTTATGTTTAATAATTATGTCGACAGATTCAAGTTTTTGGAATTTTACTCTGATTGTAATCGCCTGATATTTAAGCATGGATTTAAACAGAGATAAAATATATTCAGGCCCAGTGTTGGGCAAAATGTAATCTAGTTAATAATTACTAATTACAATTAACCATGTAATTTGTAATTCGATTACTTTGCAACAGATTACTCAAGTAATGCTCATTCATAATTACCCAATGTAATCGATTAATGAGTAACTAATTACAAATACAAAGTAATCTGATTACTTCATTCAATTACATTATGCATAATAGTAATTATTTTTTCCTACGACACTATTCGAAAGTTGTCAATTTCACACAATTTAGTAGGCCCGAAAGTTGACAATTTCATATATTTGTCAAAAACCTGTGCGTTATGATAACGAACAGTTCTAACGTAATTGTTTGCATCTATCAAGTATGTTGCTATTCTGTTTATCTGCAAAGAAAGCTCCGAAGCAAGACAACTGGTAGGTGTGAACAAACGAAACAAACTTTGCAGCTTCCTTAAACAAATAGCCATTTATTTAAACCTTAAAAATCCAGAACTTTAATACACAGGTCACTGTTTTCGGCGGTCCGCCGAAATCAGGATTCTTAAGCGCCACGGTGGATGGAAATCTACTGGTGTCGCGAAGAATATACTTATGAATCAGTTACCAATACAATGCAAATTGCAGACAAAATTTTAAATGCGGTTCATCGAAATCTTATTTCAAAAAATGTTTTTTTTTTCAGTGTCGTAGGAAAAATTGTGTACAAAACTCACTGTAAGGTGTCTATCGTTGCTCGTGAGCTTTCAAGATTCTCACTCGCACGATATTACTCACTTTCCACACTCGTTATGTAATATACTATTTTATTAAATATGATTATCCGTCATTTTTAAGGATATACCATAAAAGGGGTATAGGGACCTTTGTTGAAAAATAAAGAATCACGTGTTTTAATGCTTTTCAAAAATTCCAAATTCCAAAAATAAACAGGGGTTAAAAAATTGTAATTGTTTTAAATTAGGTATATTTGATATTCGAGGTTTCTGTTAAAGATAAAAAACCCATGTTTTAACCCCATTTAACCTCCTTAGTGGATGATTTTCTAAAATAATCAGTTATTTTGTAATTAATTACAAAGTAATCGATTGCTTTTCAATTGAATTAATATGTAATTTTTTACAGCTAAAAAAAGTAATTGAATACAAAGTAATAAGATTATATTGTAATTACATTAATCTGTAATTGAATTATTAATTTCATTACATTGTTATCTGATTACGCACTACTCTGTTCAGGCCTATGCGTTTTCTGCAAGAGTGGTCCAAAGTTATTCAAAATTGAAAATTTCAATGATGATTCAGCAGATATCACCAAGGAGAAAAACTATTTTATGTCAAAAATTAATTCAACAATAAATACCTGAATACAAAAAAAATCAATATCGTTTGCTTAGAATTGTAATTTACGAAAAAATGTACAAAAAAGGAAATCTACAACATTTTTTAACTAATTTTGCAATTTATTGTTATTATTAGGCTGACTGCACTTCCAATGAGGATGTAATATAACTAAAACAAAAAAAAATATATTAATTTAATACGAAACTAATTTTTTAAAACAATCAGGTGCTCGTTTATCATTTTTTTTTTTTAATTTTACAAACTGTTAATGTGGCTTTTTCTTTTTTTACTGCATTATCTTTGTTCCCATTCTACTTTAGCTTATTTTTTTCCAATTTTCCAATATTATTTCTAATTCAACATTTGCCGGAGCAAAATCAATTAACAAGTATTTCACCTGAAAGAATTAGGTCACTAGAAAATGGTTTGTTTTCATATTTTTATCACTGACTCATTTATTAAACTCTTATCACTTTTAAAAATCGTATTATTATCTGTTGTTGAGTGAATGGACAAGATCAAAAAATCACTTTGAATGTAAATAATACACAATACGAGTATTTCTCTTTGTGAAATTCGTTGAATTCTCTAACTTATCGATATTTATTTCAATGTGGAAAAGTGCAACTCTTTCCACACATTTGAAATTCTATTCACGACGTGTTTTTTATTTTTTCTATATTGTTGCACAAATAGATATTGGTAGTTATTAATTAATAAGAAAACGACAATAAAATTGAAAAAAAATGTTGTTGTATTTAAGATTTATTTCGTCTGTAGGTATTAGCTGTTTCAAAACTATAAAAACGCCAACGTCGCATTTTTTCTCAAAATTAGCTGTTATAAATTATTCATGAACTTCAAACAAATAATAGGTAATGTAATTTATACAATGTGTTTTTAAATGATTCTCATCTAGTTAACTTTGAAATTCATGTTAAAAAAATTTGTGCCGATCTGCTCAATTGAATTCTCTGTCAATAAATGTCAAAACTGTCAGTTGTGAAATTTACAAATTGTCAATTAATTAATTTTCAAAATTTTGTTAAAATGCGACTAAATTATTACACTGTGCAAGAAAACATTTTTATAGTCGACGCTTATTTCTGTATTGGAGACTTAGGGCCGCTTTTACAATCGTCGGATAACTTTATCCTGGGGATGAATTTTAAAAAATACATTGTTGTAACAATTGTAACCATAGTAATTATACTACGAATAACTTATCCGGGGTTTATCTAACGATTGTAAAATCCACCCTTAATAAATGGAGAATAGTAATATTCGGTGTCTAAATGCCTGTCATTAATTCTATAATGCGGCATTTATGATTTTACATGGAAAATTCACAGAACACTAGATGTGAATCGTTTAAAAGCACATTGTACTTTCAATGAGAGATTTAATCAATAATAATAACTATTTTACAATTTTATCAATCTTATTTAAAAAAATAATCCGATGAAATGCTACGTTGGCGTTTTTATAGTTTTGAAACCGCTAATACCACAGTACACTTTGTCTTATTTTTCTTCTTCGAAAAAATTCTTATCTCTTTTTATCAAGGTGTATATACGCACTTGTGTCATTGTTACAACAAAAACAGTCAAATAAACAAACTTTTTATTCATACTACTAGTAAATTACAATTTAAATAATACATTTTTAATTGCGCCCACGTGTATCAGGAACACAAAAATCCCCAGGATAATCACACTCGCTTATCTCCTGGTGCCACCACAAATCCGGTGGACAATTGTACGTGTACAGCCTGCCATTAGCACACTCGTAGTACTTTGTACAATCCCCAGGATACGGGTAATAAACAGGATCATCCCCAGTTCCTGTACAATCCGGTAGATCACCATTTGTTGTAGTAGGGCCTGCGGTAGCTGTCGAATCGGTCATTTGAGCTACAAAACAGTGAATAGACTAAAAATTAACCATTCCTTTTCTTACTTGTGCCATCAGTGCAGAAATCTCCAGGATAATCACATTCGCTGATTTCCTGGTGCCACCATAGTCCTGCAGGACACGTGTAGAGATAACTGTGGCCCGAATAACACTCCCAATATTTAGTGCAGTCTCCCTTGTAAGGGAAATAAATTATGTCAGAGGAGGGGTAGGGGCAGGTGGGGCCGGGGTCAGGGGTTGCCACCTGTCGTGCCTCTAAATAAAAAAAATAAAAAAATGTCATATAAAAAAATGGGAAAGAGTGGGGTACTTACGAGCACAAGACAGGGCGAAAATGACCAAAACCAAGCTACAGATTTGATTCTTCATGATGCACTGACTTTGTTTTAAAAGTGCCGACTTTTATACTTAGATACAGATATGATTTGTTTGTGATATTGGGACACCAATTTTGTCTTTGGAATATTGTGTTTTTAGATTCTTCGAAATGATAAGATCTTATCAAGGTTTCCCATCTCATTAGAATAGCCGACAGCGCAAGAGTCAAGTAGGAACATGAATGTGTCATTAAAATTATCTCATTATAGTTTGTTTTTTTATTGAAAATTTTTAGTAATTATTTTGTATGGTGTCATATTTAAATAAATGGAAAATGCAGTGCAACCACTTAACACAATTATTCAAGGATTATAAAATATCTGATTTTTGCAATAAATCACAAAAGATTGGATGATATAACATAACATTAAAAAATACAAAATTGATAAGATAACTCACTTGTAAAATATTTTTGTCGCTAAGTCAAAAAAATGTATTTTTTTAAATAAATTTATTTATTCTTCGACACTGTTAAAATTTACGGTTTTTCTCCTGTGTAAGGAAGTTTTGACCACTGTCAATACGAAACGTCAGATTATTTTTAGCAGATTTAAAGCAATTTTAAGCCTCGTTGAGTCTAATTCGAAGAATAAAATGTATCCAACTCGTTAACACTCGACGTTTAAAAATCGTGAAATAAAAACCCGATTTACACTCAAACTCGTTAAATAAATAACTATTAGCTTGAAGGTCGATCACACTTTCAAATTTTTGATGCCCATTCCAATTCCCTTTAAAAAATGCCTTCGAGAGCCTTTACAAAAAAAGATAATTAGTTCCCGACTTTCTACCTCTGAAGATTTTCTTCAGAACTTAGTAATATCCCTAACTTTTTTTGATCAGTTTATTAAACTTAATTTCACAACTGAACAACTACTAATAGAAGCAGTTTTTGCAAAAAATTGTTGTTGGAATATAAAAATATTGAAATGTTATAGAAAAGTCTTTTTAAACAAAGTATTCAACGATTTTTAGTTGGATCCCGACTTTACGATGGCTATCTTAATAGAATTTTTGAAATCAACACACTGTTTATTTCAGACCTATTTTCTCATAAAGGTTTGAGCTCAGGTTTCAAGCAGTTTTTCCCAAACAATAACACTTAAATATCATGTGCGATTTTGTTTGTTCCTCAGCAATTTGCGAAAGATTAGATTAACTTAATTTTTGAATTACAGTGTTCAAAGCCTGATATTTGGAAATGCTTATATCTCCTACTATTTCGGGAGCTTATAATTGATAACTTCTTGGGTCATGAGCATGACTCATGAGGGTCATTTTTCAAGTCCTAAAAAAATTACAATTTTTTAGTATAGTTTGTGAAAATGAAGAGGAAAAATGAATGAATCTGTTAAAAATATAATTACTGTATCTCAAAATCTAATAAGTACACAAAAATGAGCTTTATTTATTTCTCTATGCAATATGCATATAATTTTTATCAGAACTCGTAATTAATTCTTAATAAAGTCAATGAAAAAAAATGTACTATGCTTGATTGTTATTTACCAAAGTTCAACAGTAATTTACATCAATTATTTGTTCTAGCAAATTATTCGTGATTTTGATAAAAGTTGAAAAATTGGAAGGAAAAACTTGCTCTGGTCTAAGTAAAGAAAACAAATTCTTACAAAAATAGCAGATCGCCATTTCCGGCGTCGAATTCAAGCCTCTGTAGACACGTCACGAGAAATTTCGTCCCTTTGTAACACTCCCAGTAGAGAGAACAATTTCCATAATAAGGGTATCTAATGACTTGGTCGGAAGGGTCAGAACAGACAATATCGCAACGCTCAAAAATGGAACAACCGCAATAAGGAGAATGTTTAGGTTCATACTGAATCACATTTCTCGATAAATGCAAGGAATTCGTCTTTGAGACGTCCTAAGCAAAGAATGGTAGGAATGTATATTAAGTGTGGTTGATTGAATTTGTAGTTGTGTCAATCAATCAATCAAAGAAAAGATAAGACATTCAGATTGAGGCTGTCTGGAGTGTAGCCGGATGTATCAAAAAATGCGAAATTTACATTTATGGAAAAATGTCACCTTTGAACGTTTTAAATCATCCATCAATCCTTATCCGTTATTATCCACTTAATTTTGCTATCATTTTAATCCTTTTAAATAAACAAACATTCGAGAAGACTATATAAACACAATTGATCAAAGCGTTGGCATTTTGTCCAACAACACCCAAAATGAAAGCCGTTATAACTTTCGCACTCTTGTTCCACATCACAGGTAGGTTAAACCGACTTAAACATTTTGGAACAATTTTTTTTCTAGTTGTAACACCAAGAGCAACAATTGGTGGTGATATAAGTAAGTGTTTGAATAAAAATTGGACATTTTTTTAAATATCAAAATACATAGCTCAAGCGTGTAAAGATCAGGATCCCAGTCAAATCACATTTGTGCCTGTACCGGGTGATTGCAGCAAATATATAGAGTGTTACAATGAAGTTGGGACACTGTTTCAATGCCCGGACGGACTTTGGTGGCACCCAGCCATAGACGAGTGTGATTATCCGGGGAGTTACTGTCAGGAGAACTCAACAACGACAACTACAACACCAACTACAACAACAACACCTACGACAACAACAACACCAACTACAACAACAACACCTACGACAACGACAACACCAACAACAACGACAACACCAACAACAACGACAACACCAACTACAACGACAGCGCCAAATACAACAACGACAACACCAACAACAACACCTACGACAACGACAACACCTAGAACAACAACGACCCCTTCACGTATGTGTGCCCAAATTACGAGTGAATTTTTCTTACAATTTTTTAGCGAGTCCTGACCCCAAACCTGACCCCCGGTGTATTGACGACAGCACCGAACTGTGGCCACATCCTGCAGATTGTGCCAAATACATAGAATGCTTCCAGGGTAATTCGTACGAACTGACCTGCCCTCCAGGTCTCTACTTTTCTTCAAGTTCCAAGACTTGTGTAACCGCTGACGAATCTGAATGTTGTAAAACCAGCTCTCAATGTTAGCGAATTTAATAAAATCAACGGCAATATGAAATCTGTTTAATTTTATGTTGGCCATAACACAAGTTTCTATTGTGCCACTAAAACTTAATTAAATTTCCGAACCGAGCAAATATCTAGTTTTACTATTAAAGTTTTAGTGCTGGAAAAATTACTCGTCTCGGGTTGGCTAATAAATGTGGCATGAAATCTTGGCTTTTTGCTGAAGCAACGAATAATTAATTACAAATTATCCAAATGTATTTGCTTGGGCTGTTTGATATTAACTTATTAAAACCGTCAATATTTGATTTTGGTCGGAAGTGGAATGATATATTTTTTAATTCATGATGAAACAAGAAAAATAACAAGCAACGACTTCTAATTCCAAGCGTCGCTCCTAAATCCTTCCTTATTTGTTCGTAATCAACTCGATCCGAGCGCAGTCTACCTCGGAAGTAAGACTTATTGGAGGCGAATTCCTCAGCCAAATCCACAACAACATAAATTTATTACTCCGACCCGAAACAATTTATAGCAATATTTCGATCAAAACATTAAGAAATAACACGAAATGAATGAAAAAACTTCCATAACCCGTAATTTTTTAAGGTTTTTTTTTGAAAGTGGAAATAAATCTAATTTGTGAAAAGTGTAGGTAAATATTTGACACAATTTTTATTTTTCCCTAAAATCCGGTCGCTATTAATTAATTATTTTAAGGCCGTAACGGAATCAAAACTAACGCAAACTAACGCATAATTAAACTTGAAAAAAAAACGCAACTATGAGTATAAATTTTATTTATTTGCATTGTGAAGGGTCATTGCTACAACATTCTGACTGGCTTGCTTCCACACATTTCTTATGTTGGTCCGAGAAATAAGTATCAGGAGGACAAGTCATTTCGTAAGACTTTCCACCGTAGCATTCGATGTACAAATGGCAAACGGAAACGTGGGGCCAATAAGATGTTTCGTTATCGATACATCGTGGGTCAATGGGGTCTAAAATTTGGCACAAATAAAAAAACCGGAAATTTTTTATTTACCTGGAGTTTCAGTTGGTGGTTCTGTGGTGGTGGTGGATGTGGTAGGGGGTGGTGGGGTTCCAGTACCACCCATACATTCCGAGTATTGCTCCTCCACACATCCTTTATTATATTCGCTGAAATACAAGTCTTTAGGGCACTTTTCTTCCGAGAAAATTCCTTGGTAGCATTTATAATATAGACTACAATCAATCGGGGACGGGAAAAGTACTTCCTGATCTGGCGGAAGGCCCGAACAAAGTGGGTCTACAAAAAAAGGTTTTTTCTCCAAATGTCACACTTGAAGTAAAGTACTACCTTCGGCCCAAACACCAAGCGCCAAAGCAAGAATTGTAAATACAACAACACCTTTCATTTTGGCTCAGTCTAGACTGGGCGACATCACTAAGGACCTTACTTTTATAGTGAAGCTTTGCATCATTCAATTAAGTTGATGGGAAATTCTTGGACTTTTGCTTCAAGTGGGAGATTAATTGGGATTAAAAGATTTGAATCTTAATCTAATCAAAACAAAAATGACGGCATTTGTCGATTTCTTTCAGTGATAAAACAATGCTTATGGTTTATGTTATTTCATGATAAGCACAACATTTTTCATGTTTTCGCATTCGCAATGCGCCTGATAAGGATAATCGCACAATTGTTTTTCTACGTCAAAAAAATCCGAACGGAACACTCAAGAGTCAGTTGTCCCATGATAATAGGGCCATCATTTTGCATAATCATCTTCTTGTAGTTATAGAACTGTCAGATGAAATAATATAGAAAATAATCAACTTCTATGTCAACAGAATTCTCTTCTTTTGGAATTCAATAATAGTACAAATTCTTTTGGAAATCACAAAAATACCTAGGTCATGTTATTATAATTAAGACGACCTGAACACAGAAAATCTCGAGGAAAAGACGGGAAATCATTTTAAAAAATTAGGAGGTGCTATTTAAAAAAATCGGGTTATGGTCCTTCAAAGTTTACCAGCATGGTAATCAGTGGCGGCTGACGAAATTTTTAAGAAACGGTTCTGCAAAAATTCTAACATTTACGGTAGATATAGGTAGGTATGAAATATTTCGGCACACTGTCTTCTTATATAAACCCACCTAAATATTTGTTTACACACAGATAGATAGTTAAGATAGTAATTATAATGAGTAACAAAACAGAAAAAAACTTAACCACATACACAAACATTCGTGGTTTCATGATTTTTGTATCTGGCACGTATCTGGATCCAGATCGGAGGTGCCCGCTAGACAGAACCAAAATCCGACGATTTATGCTTAAAAGTGCTTAAAACTACCTTCTTTTCATATGGACATTTTGTACAGAACGGAGCGGAGAACCGCTGAACGTAGTTTTGAGCCGCCACAGTGGAAATTCATAGTTTTATTTCCTCAATTACATCATTAAAAACTTTTGATCTTCACTAAAAGTTTTTGTACATTGAAACAATAATATGCTATATATATGTACTATATACTACATAGTACATATTTTGCTAAACCTAGTTTTTTAATTTTTCTTCAAAAAGTTAGCGGTTCTGCAGCTCCGCAGCTCCTATTGAATAACCTCCTCTGATGGTAATGCTACAATGCAAATGGACGATCATCAAAAAATACCTTACACATTATTTTGTTTACCCAGAGACAAAGTCCCAACTTGATATCCCGAAAACCAAGCACACTCCAATTATTTAATAATGTGCTTGCAGACGCACTAAATTTTAGAAAAAATTAAATAACTTCTGAACGGTTAAAATAGATTGCAAAAACTAAACTGATTTATAAAGCCAAAAAAAGTGCAAAGTGAAATATGTAGGTATCTCAAACAGCTAGCCTCAAAAAAGGCCACTAAGAAGATTTTTCGTTGTGTAATTCACATTTTGATGATTTTGTAGCTCACACATTCTAAGTGTAATCAAATTTTAATTCGCCAATATTTTGATTTTTCAAAATTAAATGGCAACAATTAGTAATTAAATTAATTGTTTAATTAATTGAATTACAATTTTATTCCAATGAAATGTGAACTATGACACAATGAATAAATTTAATCTTTAAATTTTTTGGAGCTTTCGATCTGTTGAACTGGTTTGGAGGTTATTAAACCAAACGTGAAAAATTTTAAATTTAGTCGAGAATACACGTATATTCAGTTTTAATAAGATTACTCGATAATTTTCCCGCCCACTTTTGTGTTTTCTTGTCAAACTTTAGTAGCTAAGCGCAATAATGTAAGGAGATTAAAAAACATCATTAAAAAACGATTTGTAACTTTATTCCCTCAAAAAATACACACATCTATTCAAACTTGTGCTCTTCTTTGCCATATTTGCACCCAGAATGGTACGGATAATCACAAACCAACAAATCTGGGTTAAACCAAAGCCCAGCGGGACACTCTTGCGCCACTTTTTCCCCATCCCAACATTCCAAAAATTTGGTACAATCTCCCGGATATGGGAATAGATACCTATCGGTACTTGGAAAAGGACAATCGGGATCATTGGTCCAATCGGACGATTTCGTAGTCGTCCATGGGTCAGGTGTTGATGTTGTACGACCTGTAAAACCCATCATGAAACCCCAGTTGGAAAAAATTTGTCAAACGGACCGCAATCAGCTTCACTGGGATCTTCACATTTTTTATCAACTGAATCAAAATAGAGCCCAGATGGACAATCCATAATGTACCCATGCCCATAGTAACACTCCACGAATTTGGTACAATCTGGGTCTGGCCAATAGTTATTGTTACCATCAGCACATCGCGGGTCGTCGTTTCCGCTAGGAGTTGTTGGGGGTGTTATTGTGGAAGTAGAGTGCGGATCTGGGGTTTCAGTGGTATCTACAAAATAACTGGTTTAATGGTACTACTTATGTAATAGTTATTTATATATCAAGGGAGTAAATTTCTTCCCTTGCGCAATTACAGCCCTCTGCTTCGCGTCGGACCGCAAACTTTGCTGCAGTGAAATATTATATGATTTTTCCCCTCGCTTTGTAGAAAATGATATTTTTGCTCCCTTATTTGATGGTGCAAAGTATGTCTTTTACATACTTTGTACCCTCAAATTAGAGAGCAAAATGTCTTTTTCTATAAAGCGAGACAAATAAAAAATTACCATCGCATCCGGACACATCCGGCCAATCACACATCTGTCTATATTCATTGAAATACAAATGAGGCGGACAACTCATTTCAGTTTGTCTGGAACCGTAACATTCGTAAAACTTGTTACAATCTCCTGGATATGGTCTTAGAACTGTTTGTCCAGGGAGAACTCCCCAACAAATGGGGTTGGGTGTGCTCCAGGTGGGTTCTACTGAGGAGGAATGCTCCCCACAGCCTGAGCTGGAAGGGTCAGTGCACCGTTTTTCCACACTATTGAACCAGAGATTATCTGGACAAGTGCGTGTTTCTGGGTTTCCGTGGTAGCACTCTATGTACTTGGTGCAATCCTCGGGATAAGGGTAGAAGTCAACAATGTTTGGAGGGCATACAATAGCTAAGAAAAAATTAACTTTGGTTGGTTTCATTCGGACGACTTACGACGGCATCCGGAATTGTCTGGATGATCGCAGGCTTGCAGAGCTTCGTTAAACCATAAACCATCCTCGCAACTTTCAACGGTTTTGTTGCCGTTTTCGCAAACGTAGTACTTTGTGCAATCTCCAGGATAGGGGAAAAGGTAAGTTGAACCGGGTGGAACACCGGAACAAAGTGGATCTAATCACACGTTTGAGAAGGCGAAACATGAAAACGAAGACTTACCAGATTCAAGTTTTTCGGCAAATGCCGAAACGGCAAAAAGTAGTAAAATTGTGAAAGCTACAACGAAATCTTAAACAAAAAACAGAAAAGAGTTACTTACCGTTCATTTTTCACCGTTTGTGTTGTAAAAGTTTGCAATCTTGGCTTTATATTGTTTTTGTACCTACTGATAGACATTTTTTTATTTTTTTGAGTTTTTTTAATTAAATTATCTCAAGGATTTTTGACTTTTAGACTCCATGATTGATTGATTATATTACTATTTATAGTATGATTTTTTCAATATCTTCTCACATAATACGAGGGGAGATACGTACTATTATACTATTATACAATTAAGGTAAGTCTGCTAAAAAAAATGTTACTGTACCTCAAAAACTAATAATCGAAAAAAAAAATTCAAAAATGGTTGTTCGTCAAGTCACCTATGAAATTTGAACGTAACGTACCGCTTAAATTGTGAATGCCGTCAAAGTGACAGATCTGACAAAATAATGCAAAAAGGCTTCGAATACAAAAGGAAAGAAAACACAACAACAAAAATCACTGAAATATTAAATACAAATCAAGACAAATCCTACACTTGAAACAGCTTTGCCGAAAAATGCAAAAAAGTGAGTAAAAAGCTAATTCAAAAATTTGAGAGAGAAACTACAATAATAATGTGGGCGAGGAGGCGCACTGAATTTGAATTCCATAGTCAACTTGATGAACATCCATTTTTGAACACATTGTATTATATTTTACGTCATTCTAAAACCAACTTCAAGGACGTTTTGTCCAAGAAATATGTAAATTACATACATAGAGAAAACAATAAAGTATTTGATAGCAAACCCTGAGTTCTGTGTGATTTGATATGTGACTAGTATGACCGAGTGGTGTATAAGTGAAAGATTTCGAAACTGTTTATTGCATAGTGCATGATTCCAAGGAGTACAAAACTGAAAAAGCTCCACAAATTACAAATAACAAAATAATTAAGCAGGTTGAGAGACAATAACTAGCAGTAGTTATTTTAGTAAGTTATGGGTAAGTCACATCTAAAATTTACCATTTTTATTTCCTTTTTATTTACGGATATATTTAACTTTTCAGCCATATTATGATCAGTAAATTATTAATAACAGAAACAATAATATATTATTTAACGAGTTTGAGTGTAAATCGGATGCTTTATTTCACGAGTGGATTTTTAAACATTGAGTGAAAATGAGACGTTTATCAATTTATCATCCACCAAGTGAAATAAACGAGTGGATTTTTAAACATTGAGTGAAAATGAGACGTTTATCAATTTATTATCCACCAAGTGAAATAAATGAACCGATTTACACGAAAACGAGTTGAATACAAAATTTTATTCTTCGAATTAGACTCAACAAGGCTTAAAATTGCTTTAAATCTGTTAAAAATAATCTGATGTTTCGTATTGAGAAATGCCAAACAGTTGTCAAAACTTCCTTACACAGGAGAAATTTTGACATTGTCGAAGAATATTGTTGTATATTACATCATTATCCCCCTTTTTAAGTTTCCACATTATTTTCAAAATTTTACGATCAATTCATTTCGAATAAAGCATTTGCGGTTAAATAGTTAATTTTAAATCATCACTACTAAACAGTTAACTTTGCTAACTTGTCAATAACTTTTTTGGAGAAGTTACTGATTTTTTAAATATTTCCAAAAACTTCTAAAGTGTGATACTAATGTTCAAGTTGGGCAAATAATTGAAAATAATTGGTATGTTATCAAGTCCGTTCAAAATGTAATCATTTTTGAAGAATAAAAATTTTCAAAATTCTTTTTGGTTTTAGAGATATGCAAAATTTTTGTGGTTAATGATTATGCTTTAAAAATGACTTTTAATTCTTTTACTGAATTAAGTATTATTTGAAAAGCATAACTGTTAACTAAATCGTCGTATTAAGATGCCATTTAAATTAAATTAAATAACTTGAAAACTAAGTAGAATTTCAAAAATTAACTCTGTATGTATGTTTTTACTGTTTTCTGCCTCTTCTTTCACATCTGAGTAAATAACATTACAATCCTTCCTCGTACACTGTGCGAAATAAAAATTACAATTTATTTTTTCACTGTATTTACTGATTGCTGTAGAGTTTCATTAACACTGCCATAATTTCCCCAGTAACAGTTTTCTTACATAATTTGACTTAATCGATTAGATTAGATCACAAAAAAAACAGAAGTAGGTACCTTCTGTTTGATTTGGAATAATAGCAATAAGATCTCTCTGCCAGATAAAAACTTTGATTTGTTTTAAAGCAATGAAAGATACGATAACCCCATTGAACATTAAATTTTTATTTACGTTTCTTTTTTAATCAAAACATTGATTCATCTCACACGCGTCTCGAGCCCCTTAAACCAGTCAAGCTTAACTTTTTCCCGTGTTATCTAAATGCATTGATGCAAAACAAGATTGATGGCTTCCCATTGAAAACTGACACATTGTATACGCTTATCGAGCGATAAGACAAACATCTGCTTTGAATAAGACATCGCTGCACACTTTTCACCATCTCATGTGATTTTTCACTCGAGAGATAAACTATTGTTTCAGCCTGCATATACTTTCCACTCTAATCCAGCCGAAATCGATCGATAGAGGGATGAAAAGGTTTAAATTTTATTACGAGGCCTTTGTCGCCAAAAAAAGCGACAAAGGACGCAATTTACGCGACACGATTTTGATTATCTGATTAAAGTTTTAAGTTTCCGAATTTTTATTAAATATTGCGTTTAATAAATGTACGGAAAGTTTACGTGTAATCCTCTTTGAAAAATTCGAAGTAAAATAGTTTCTATAAGGAGTACAAATCCCCATTAAATTTCTCAGACGGCAAAGAAAATGATTAAATACGAAATGTTCACAATAAGAAAACTGCTTTGAATACGACTCGATACCTAAGGGGATTGTAATACGTATACACCCTCCAATAGTTTGAAACCTTCCTCGACAGCTGCCTCTCACAAACTGATAGCTAAATACTTATCACAATAATTTTAAAAAATCTCCCCATCATTGCTGCTTCTGACACCCCAAAAAAACAACCCCCAAATGGAAACAATTTATTTTGTACAAAATTAAGTAAAACACTGCAATTACTGTTTGGAAAGACTCTGAATATGATTTATCCGAGCCAATTTCTCCTCCAAAACGGCAATCTATAACAAAACATTAATAACAAAAAAATACAACACACTTTGCACCTTCTTAGCGTGAGATTTCTGAGCTTCGGGGGTTGCTTTGACCTTGTAGTTCTCCCCCGAGAGCATTTTGTTCATTTTGGCCAATTCTTTGACTAATTTTGCCTTCTTCTCATCCAATTTGGGCAAATCTAATTCGAAAGCTTTGCGTAATTCTGGAGGGACAACAATGTGGATGTGAGTGTCTCCAACACGGTCGCAAACTGTGTCTTTGGGAGGTGGTGCAAACGTCACCGAAGGGCACATGGAGAGGGTTTCCATCACGGGGAGAAAAGGGGCGAAAAATGCCACATCACCCAACAAATAAACTACAGACAAATGAATAAAAAATGTATCCTAAATTACCAGATTTTACAATTGTTAAGTTAAAGCATTTGCTACGGTTTTATTCACTCCACCCAATAATTTACTTGTAATACTGTATTTTTTTCACGCCATTTGAACGGTTTTTCCATAAAAACATTAAAATTATTACGCTGTTTAACCCGTTATAATTTGCTTACAAATGTTTAAATCGAGATGCAAACTGGTCTGTGAGGTAATAAAGGCCGATTTCATAAATGCCACATTAACTAATTGGACATTTAACTTAATGGAGACATTAAAACTTTCATTAATTTATTACATTTTATAAATAATAATAATAATAATAATAATAATAATAATAATAATAACAATAATAATAATAATAATAAAAATTTGCAGCGACATTAACTAACGGACCATTAAATTAAATTATACCTTTTGGTAGCGCTGTTTGGATAGACGTCGCTCATTTATGTCAAACAATTTTGTGTGTCTGTAAAACTATGTCCACTGGATATAATACTGGAGAAGCAAAAAAAGAACCAAGGAAGCAATTTCGCCAATCCAAAGAAGAAGAGCTTTTGTTGTTTGATGAAATTAATAAATAAAAAATATTATCGAATATAGGTATGTATTATAATCATTTTTTACTGGAAAATAATACTTTCTGCATTTTCTGTTAGAAAAATAGAGAAGAAGAAGCACATAAAAAAAGATAAGGGAACTAGCAAATACACTCAAAAAAAAATGAAGAACGCCGATGTCCCAGAAACTAAAAGAAATCACTAGAAATCCCTTGAAAGAACAATTTTACAGTTAATAGAGGAAGAAATAAAAAATTAGTTAGAACAGTGCATTCTGACAAAAAAAATTGTGGTATTAAGGAAAAGAACACCAAAAAAGAATGAAGCTTCTGGATTTAGAAACAAAAATAAAAAAACAAATGTTAAAGAATAATAATTAATTAATAATTAATTTAATAATTTTTTATAACCTAGCAAAATATTCTGTTATTAAAATTCCCATTAAATACTCGTACGTTAATGGGCGAAAATTGGGACATTAAACTTAAAGGGGCATTAGTTTTTACATGTACATTTAAAGTGATTATGAAAAAAAACTTAGAGTTAAAATCAACATTAAATTGATATGAAAAATTAATTTGATTATGAAATCGGCCCTAATAAGTTAACCTAGGAACAACGTCCAATTGTAAAAATCTATTATTTCTCCAGCCGTCTTAAAACTTGACATTTCTAATCTCATTTTTGAGAGCTAAAATTAGCGATTTTATGGTAAAAATAAAGTTGCGTTGCTAAAGCAACTGGAACATAATACAGGGTGCTAAAAACTGGCGCACCAACTCAGTAGTACGTTGTTGAAAAGCATGTGTAGATTACGGGAAAAATCTTGAAAAAATTCCGAAAGTCATATTTTAAAAAATCTGGAGCTACAAACTTATTTTGTTAACTTCTTCAGTTTTCATTATTTTTTAATGATTTTATGTTTCACACTAAGTAATCGTTCCCTAACAAAACGATAAATAATTATGTTTAAACTTACTATCAGACTTTAGCAGTTTTTTGAATTAAAAGAAAAATAAAATTTATCAAAAAAATCACAATTTGTGGATGTGCCGACACTGGGAATTATTTCCTAGGAAATCGTTTCAAAATTAATTTATTATTATTGTTGGTCAAATTCAATTGCGATCATGAATGTTAGACAACGTTGCCACATATCATTTATTTAAAATTTGTTGTTTATCAGTAATTTTAATACAAAGAATTTTTTTACTATTTTTGTATATAAGCAATTCTCTAGCACACACCATTGAGTTGGTGCGCCAGTTTTTGAGCACCCGGTATTTAGTCTAGGATAAAAAAGACAATTTTTTCCTAGTAAAAAAAAGTTGTCATTCAATATTAATGTCTACGGATACATAAATCTCTCCTGAAATTTCATAGTAGATTTGACGAGTTATAAATTTTATCGTTATTTCCATTTAATAATGGCGATTTTCGGATGGAGAAAAAGTAGCATGTTTCATTCGGAATAAAAGTGGTTTTGTGCCTCGCAATTAGATTGCATAGCTCGGCTACGCTTCGCTTCGCCTCGCAATCCAAACTAATTGCTCGTCGATCAAAACGCCACTTTTAATCCTAATGAAACAATCTACTTAATTATTTTTCTTAAAAATTGATATTGCATTCGCACGGCCGCCTGGACGGTGTGCCCAGTATAGTTCAACCTTAATACCTTCAGGTTTGTGCTTGGCAACAACTCCGAAGAGTTTCTTCAAGCGTCTGATCCCCACAACCACCTCCATCACTTTCGAAACGTCCTCTTCTAGTTTCATGTCTCGCAAATTTAAATCCTGCAAATTTGGATCAAAACGTTTCGTTTTGTCGAATTTATGAAATATTATTACTTTTGGGTAGTAAAAATCGCGTTTAGTGCCAGGGAATATTTCAAGTCTTTGGTGCAAATGTTGAGCTAGTCGAGGCATGAAGGGGGCGAGGGTCCTCAGGGCCGTATCGAGGCAATGCGTCAAGGTCCAGCAATGTCCGGCGGCATTTCCTCTCTCTGACAGTTTGAAAGCCCTCTTGGTCGTCTCCTAAACGAAAGAGATACCGGTCAATAGCCGGAAAAAAATTACAACGAGAACACGAAACCTCCATTAAGTCCTTAGTGGCACAAGGTGAAATGGATTAGTTTCCCGTCTGTTGTTTTCTCCTCCAAGTAATTATTGAAACGCGGGATTAAAATGCCGAATGGAATACATAAATGAGTGAGGAGCTTTCAATTCAATTAGAGAAATGCGATAGCGTGCTGAGGGAGATTCGATGCAATATCGAGCTTCATTTCCTTGGGAACGGAACGCGTTTCAACACTATTATGACCAGTTTTTGCGAGTTTTTACACAGATAAGTAATTATCTTGTAGCATTTTGCAGCTCGTCAAAAATAGCTTTTCATTTTTTACTAGAAATTTTCAAGTCATTTCCAATTTTCATTTCCATCTATCTTTTGACAGGAATGTCGGTTTTCCAAAACCAGAAAGAAACTCGTTATTGCGTGAAATAATAATAAATAAATAATAATAAATTATTCTATCTACTGTTCATGGTTCTGCTTTTCTATCTCTATTCCCTACATATATTATTATTTCTTCTACTAGTGCCTGATTCTCTCTTATTTTCATTCTTTTTTTTCATACAAAACGTCATTTAAGGTATCATTTAATTATTACAAAAAACTGCAAGATCTAAAAACAGAATATTCATACACAAAATGGAATCATTTTCTTTTTTCTTAGGCCACAACTACTACAACTGAAATTAGACCCAATTTCTTTTACACACAACTTATAAAATTATACTCTTTTAATTTAAGATGATTCACAATATGACGTAGAAAAGTGTGATTTCTAAGATCCGAAAAACAATTGTGAGTTGATAACACAATAAACAAAATAATAGTAGTTTATTATACCATGCGATCATTTGAATTTATAATTACAGTAGGCGGTTTTTTGTCTTTATGATTGATAGACTAGCACAAACTGGGGGAAAAATGTATTCCAATTAAATATTACCTTTCGAAATTTTATTATTAAACTCTTCAGCTTGATTAATTATGATTATCAGCGTTTCCGTACAAATTAAAAAACTATTACAGCCTACGCTAATTATAAATTCAAATGATCACATGGTACAAGTAAAGAAACCTTCAATTATAATATAATGTGCCGCTTAATTTAAATTGTGAATGCTGTCATAGTGACAGATCCGTCAAAATGATGCAAAAAGACTTCCAATCTATACAAACGAAAAAATGCACAACAATAAAAATGACGGAAATATAAAACACAAATCAAGACAAACTCTACACTTGAAACAACTTTGCCGAAAAATGCAAAAAAGTGAGTAAAATAAAAAGCTAATTCATTGATTTGACAAAGTACTCAAAAACTTCTTAATTTTTTGTATAGATTTAATTTTTCTTGAAACGTTTGATTTGTTATGCACTATACAGGGTGAGCCATTGATATGGGCGTACTCGATTGCCCCTACACCGAAATGAATCAAAAGTCACTGCACATGGGAGGCCAAAGTGCAGATTCTAAAATTATTTTGCCCTATACAGAGTGTCCATTTTTACAGAGCAGCCTTTAACATATTTTTTTTTAATTTCCACTGGTTTAGGGGTTATAAATCAGTTTAGTTTTTGCAATTTGCTTTAACCGTTCGGTAGTTATTTAATTTTTTCTACAATTTAGTGCGTCTACAGGCACATTTTAAAAAAATCGCAGTGAGTTGGGATTTTGCCTGTGGGTAAACAAATGTCTGAGGTATCTTTCGGTAATAAGACCTGTGACACATTCATTTTGGTAAAGTTTGAAGGACCATAACTCTTTTTAAATCAACTTCTGTACGGTTAAAGCAAATTGCAAAAATTAAACTGCTTTATAAAACCTAAGAAAGTGCAAATTTAAATGTGTATAAATATACAGGGGGTGCCATTTAAAGAAGCTATGTTAAAGGCTGCACTGTAAAAATGCAAAATAATTTTAGAACGTGCACTTTGACTTTCCATTTGTAGTGCCATTTGATTCATTTCGATATATTGGAGAGTGTAGGTGTAATCGAGTACGCCCATATCAGTGTCTCAGCCTGTAGGTATCTTTTTTTTTTAATTTTTGATAATTTTTTTGTTTTGTTTCAGACTTACCAGATACACGTCGCAAAACTGGAAATAAAGAAACTCCTTGATCGCCCCTGTGACAAGATGAAAATCGTGATTATGCATCCCTTGCCGGCACACATCCAACATTCCGCTCAATTTGCTCAGAATCCAGCAATCCATTAGCCCCAGTTGATGGGTATGTATGGGCTCCAACCATTCCCTGGCGTTCTTCACAGCATTATTGGTAAACTTGGTCGCTTGCCAGATCTTGTTGCAGAACAATCTGTTCGTGTGACACTCTTGCACGTCAAAATCGATGAAATGACCTAAATGTGGGTTAATCGTGAACAAAGGGCAATTTTCGCGCCTCAGCATCGATTTATTTTTAATGGGCTCATGCCGCGTATTTAATATCTCTGGAGCATATCGAAAGTCGAAAAATAACTCTTCCTTGAAATAATTTAAATTGCTCGAGTCACTTATTCATCATAAAACTTTGGTAATTAATTCGTTAACTATAATAACCGGCGTAATTTCCAAATGAAAACATTTACCATCGAGGCAAAGAGGAGCGAAACAATTAAACAACTCGACGAAAATATCGCATCCATTTAAGTTGGGCTACATAATCAGCGTCGACATCCCAAATTAGACGAGGCGATAAATAATTTCGAGCCTGTGGAGACCGCCTACAGACAAACTGCTAAATTCGACCCTTATCACTCTGAAACGCTCCACAAATCAATTAAAAGCCCAAAAACTTGTCGACGGCCATTAGCAACTAAAATCGCTCAGCATATTTTTGACGAGGATAATTTATAAGGTGAGTGCATTCACGATTTTTCTAAATTGTTTTGTTAATAAATACAGTCGAAGCTATTTTATGACCCCCTTATTCACAGTTTCGACACGAAATTGGCAAAGTTCAATGCCTATATATAAGTGAAAAAATAGTAAATAAAAACAATTTTTAAAGTTAAAATGTAAAAATGCGTTCAATTTAAAATCTGATTTCGTAAACAATCATTAGAAGTAGCTTAGTATAAAAATCAAATTTGACTTTTTGGTCGAACGCTTATTTTCAGTATTCAAAACTCTCAACAATGGTCTTCCTCAGGGTGCAGTATTATCTCCTTTACTTTTCAATGTATATACGAGTGACCTCCCTGAAACGCTTTCAAGAAAGTTTGTCTATGCTGACGATATTGCACTGACTTTTCAACATAAAGAATTTCATCGATTAGAGGAACAACTTTCTCAAGATGCTTCTGTTTTGTGTGATTACTTCAAACAGTGGCGTCTATGTGTAAATCCAACAAAAACAGAAGTTTCCTGCTTCCATTTATCAAATTCTCAAAAAGAAAGGAAATTGAACGTCTCTTTAAATGGAACACTACTTAAACACAACTTTCATCCAGTTTACCTTGGTGTCTCTCTTGACTGTTCGCTCACCTACAAGTTTCACCTTGAAAAATTAAGGCAAAAACTGAAAACAAGAAATAACATTCTACTAAAGTTGGCCGGTTCGACTTGGGGTGCTAATGCTAAAACTCTTCGTGTCTCGGCTCTTGCATTAGTCTTTTCAACGGCAGAATATTGCAGTGCTGTTTGGATGAACAGTTCACATACAAGCAAAATTGATGCACAATTAAACACTGCTATGCGAGTCATAACTGGCACTTTGAAATCAACCCCCACTGAATGGCTTCCAGTATTGTCTAATATTGCTCCACCGATACTAAGAAGAAAACTTTTAGTCAAGAAACTCTGGATCAAATATAGCAGACATCCCCAAGATTATCCAATATGGTCTGATCTAATTGCCCCCGAAAATCGATTAAAATCCAGAAAACCTTTTTGGGTTGAAACTTCTGACATCGAAAACTTTTTCATTATTAATGAGTGGCGCAATATGTGGTCAAATGTCCAACTTTTCAATAAAGATTTAATAGAAGATCCAACAAAAAGTGTATCTGGAATGGATCAACCAAGGTGGGTCTGGGTGAAATTGAACAGACTAAGAACTGGCCATGCGAGATGTAATTCAATGTTATTTAAATGGAATGCTATCGAAAATCCATATTGCCAATGTTGTCAAGTGGAAGAAACTGTCCAACATCTTGTCGAAGAATGTCGACTTACGAGTTTTCAAGGAGGCTTCACCGAAATTCATGAGTTGTCGCCAGAAGTGAAAACTTGGTTGTCCACTATCAAAGTTTTGTAATTTCTTCTATGTACAAGTATTATTGTCCTTTTTGTTGTCATACGAATATATATATATATATATATAGTATTCAGTATACGGGTATACGGTATTGTTTCAAAGTAAATCGACAATCACTTCTTAAGGATGTAACGAATTTTCTATTTTCTCAAACACTTTGGCACTAGTTTGTTTTTAAAAGTCTCATTCGTAAACTTTTTCTGTTCTAACGCCAGAATATTTGGAAAAAAAAAAGAAAAAAACATATTAGGGCCCAAGGAGTGATTATCACTTTCTCAGTTTTGATAAGCTTTGTTTTCTAATCCTCCTTGGGCCCTAATATTTTTTTTTTATTTTTTTCCAAATATTTTGACGTTAGTTCTTTTTTAGGCAAATTATTATTCGTTTTTAATTTTTTTAATTTTTAATTTTTGCTAAAAAAACGGAGAGGCGAAACTGTTCTATAAAATAGTATAAACAAACTCGGAAAAATATTGCCTCACATGTTAATAAAAAGAAAGAAATATAATGCAATTCATTTTGAAAATAATTACGTTTCTGTCTCGACAACGTGCTAAAAAGTCGATAAAACCTATAATTTAAGTTACTTTTTTTTTAAATACCTTTACATTTTTTACATTTTTGATCAATTTTTCTTAGTTATTGAAATAATTTGACATTTTTGACGAAAACAGAGACCTTTTAAAAATGCATTATACCAAAACCGAATTTTTTTTTTGAAGAGTTGCAGTCGAGAAGTTAACAAAACGAAGAAATGCTTGAAAAGTTGAATGAATACTTTAAAAATACATTAAATGAAATACCCAATTTTTTATTTTTGAATAACAATTTTTTCCTCCTTTTTTACTATGCGTGATTATTATAAATTTTATCCACAGCCAGTCTTTTATTAGGTCATAATATCACTACTAGGAGACGTCTAATGTTACCACTAACACCTATAGGCCTTAAAAAAAGAAAATAATTGAATACCTACCATTTTTGAAATTTATCGATATTTATTTTAATTAAATACATACATTAAAACATACTTCATTGCTAAAAATGCCGTTCTTCTGGTCACAATTTTTAATTAACCATCTCGTCCCAAAAATTGGTCACCAAGAATCCAGCATATTTCCCGTCGTCATTTTAAATTTCACAAAAAATTATATTGAAGGTCTTCTCGTGTAAAACAACGTAACAAAGTCGTAAATTCCAATAACTTTATAATTCGGAACAGAATCTAAAATTCATGAAGAAGCTAATGGCGTCCACCAAGTAACTACAGATTTAACATTTTTTAAAATTAGTCCCAATTATGGGTTCAAGTACCTACGTATTCTGTAAAAACATAGAGAAATTCCCAAAATCTCATACATTTTGTATAATAACATTATTTAGATAATTATTGTTATCTTTGGTCAACTCACCGTTTTTCTTGATATGAACCCCAAATTTAAAAAGCCATTTCTTTGTAAGTACAAGAATTTTACGTCTAAACACTGAATTTTTTAGCCTGCATTTGAAGAAAACGGCACCCGAAGTGCACCTTCAAACAAATGTATCTTTGTGGGGAAACCCCGAATCTTTATTTTGTTTCCATATTTGGACTAGTGAAGTGATCCTCTACAACGCTCTGAACTCGGAATTCGCTAATTTATAGTATACTTGTAATTATAATATATGTAGTAATAATTTCCAAACACTAAAGATCTATAAAAAAAATCATTTGCTTATTAATAGCACTTTTCTTTGTAGTTTTTTTCCTTTTCATACAGCGTGTACCAGAACTCGCTCCCCACCGGAAAGGTGCTAGTGGTAACAGCAATGCAGATGGCAAAAATGCAAAAAAGTAGGTCTTTTATTCTTCGTTTGGGAGATACAGAGGTTTCAAAGTGACCAATCCCAGAAGCTCTCTCCTAGGTGTATTGCATACAGTAGATCCGTTACTAAGGAATGAAAAATAATTCAAGTGCCAACTTTTATTGTCCGTTCCACATATTTTTGATTTCCTAGCAACGTGTTTTGAGCAAGGTCTTTTGTGATTGGCTATTTTTAAACGTTCTTATCTCCCAAACGCAGAGTTAGAATTTTTTTGTAAAGGAACTTTAGCTTCAGAATTGCCTAAACTATATGCACCTTTAAGGTGGGGAGCGAGTTCTGGTACACGCTGTATTTTCCATTGAAGTTTCAACCAACAAAAATGTGCTATCATTGCTACTAACGATCTTCTGACTATTACTACGTTTTCATGACGAATTGAATTCGATTTGAAAACTGTTTTCTTATCCAATTTGAAACGTGTTTTCATGGCAAGTTTTGAATCTGGGTTTGAAATTGTCATTGGGAGTACAACATAAATTCAACTGTGAACAATTTCTGGACGAAGCGTTTTAGACATTTGCAACGAATTTAACCCATTCGGAGGTTCATTAATGATATTACAGTGTTTAGTGTCCAACAAACCAAGTTTTGTCAAAAATTCTCCGTTTTCATGAAAAAAGATGGGTTCGATTCCGATTCGATCTCGATACGATCCTAAAATTTGGTGAATCGACCTTGGACTCAGATCGAACTCAATACGTTCAAGTCGAGGGGTTTTGATGAGTTGGATCCGTATTCAAATCGAATTGAATCCTCATGAAAACGCAGTATATTTCTCGTTGTATAGTCTTTCATCTATCGTACGTGTAATATTTCTTGATGAAACCTTTTTACATGTTTATCGATAATACGCTAAGATTTTCGGTAAAGAAATAGAAGTGAGAGTAAAAAAAATGAATTTTTGAAAGGACATGTCGCATATACCGGGACCAGCGACCTTATCGCGCATCTGAGAAAATCGCTATTTCTAATTAAATAAAGATTCTTTGCATTTTACACGCCTGACTGTACATTCGAAACGTATCTATAATTTTTCACTTACAAAGACAAGAATTAAAAAAAATAATTTTCGACCAAAAAGTCCAATTGTGAGTTTTTTACTTTTTTTATACATTTATACATTTTTAAAATTTGAAGTACGAGCAGGAGAAAGAAGTAAAAACTAATGACGGACAGAACACAAAAAAGACCTCACATTTTTATCGTTGAACAATCGTTATAAAATTCTGTTACTAATTCCAACAACTATTTTTGAAGTAAAAAGTGGAACCTCTCGAAACTTTTGAAACCACAAAACCGAAGAATAAGGCAATGTGCAGCGACTTCTGATTCATTTACTTTTTGTTTACACGCTAAGTACTTCCATTTTAAAAGCTTTGGATATTATCCCCCCAGACATTGCGACCAAAAAGATCTCCTTAAAGTTATTAATGAAACATCGCTAGTTAGCAGACGAAACGTATCGTGCCTAATATTTTTACAAAAAATCGTTTCTAGTCAAATATCTAGTCAAACACTACTTAGTTATATACAATTTAATGTTCCTAGAATATGCAGTCGATGTCCCGCCACTTTTTCATACAGCACCACCAACAGTCATCACCATTTTAATTGTCCCATGTTATATTGTGTCCGCCTGTATAATTGTATATGTAACAAATTCGATATATTTTTTCATAATTTTGCTAATCCGTCGGTCAAGAGACAATTATTGTGTCTGCTCTAGAAATAGTTGAATGTTATATAATCATCTTGGCTTGTTATTTATTTGTTTTTTTTTTGTAGTATCTTTATGCTTTATTTTGTTATTCAAAAATTTTTCATTTGTTTTGAATTATATTTTGTAATACTTACATGTAATTATCCACTATAGACATTTTTGTCTGTTGGAAAAAATTTACTATTATTATTATTATTATTATTATTATTATTATTATTATTATTATTATTATTATTATTATTATTATTATTATTATTATTATTATTATTATTATTATTATGACGTACGGGACAAAAAAAATCTTGTGTATGAAAATAGCTCTAAAAAATTTACTCATACAAGTTTTAATTATTATTAAAGACTTTAACAATATTAAAATTAGAGAATGGAAATAAAAAATTCTTTTTTTGTTTTGTTTAATAACGTAAGAAAAAAGAACCACATTTTATGTTTGCGATAACGGACGGGAAAGCAAAAGTTATAAAGATAAAAAAGTAATATTACTAATCAATTTACTTACTGATTTCCGTTTTTTAAACCACCAGAAACTAGAAAAATACTCTTCAAAAAATATTCAACAGTTGTAATACGTTAGTATTTTATGTTATGGCCTACAATAAGGCAATGTA
The DNA here is from genome assembly GCA_939628115.1 of Tribolium freemani. Taxonomy (NCBI): domain Eukaryota; kingdom Metazoa; phylum Arthropoda; class Insecta; order Coleoptera; family Tenebrionidae; genus Tribolium; species Tribolium freemani. The sequence continues at coordinate 5,842,553 of OW626785.1, read as the reverse complement.
TGTAAGTTTTAGAATCCAATGAATTACTTCAATTTAAATGATTATCCTCTCCCAAAAACCCTTTTGCCGCAAAATACATTAAGTATAAACCGAATCATGTATTTTGAAAGAAACTTAATATTACTAAAATCATTTTCAAATTTCGGTATCAGGTTGCATTTTTCCTGGACTGGCTGTTATATGAACGTTCAGATACGATTCAAATGGATTAGAATAGCGTAAATAACAATAGATCATAAAAAAATCTATACGTGATAGCAAAAAACTGAAAACAGATATAGATTCAGCACGTTAAAATCTTCATATTCATAATAATTTTATTTAAAAAAAAAGAGTGTAATTAATGTAAACAATAAAACATAGCCATAATTATAGTGGATGCGCCGGGCTAATAATTTAATAAATTAAATATTTGTTGTTATGCAGGGTATAACTATTTCAAAAACTGTTTATAATTACTTTTTTAAATCATAAATTACAAATTGAATCAAGTTTAAATTTTATTAAATTTGAAATTGGTGGAAACGCTATTTCTCTAGTACTCTCAGTTTTGATGTAATAAATTAAAAAACCTCTGTTTCCGTAAAAAAAACAATTTCAAAAACAAATAAAAATCTAGTTCAAAATCATCATTAATGATAATAAAAATGCAATAAAATATGGGTTGAATCTTTTACAAAAACACCTTGAAAATTTTGTAAGATTTTTTTATAGTTATTTTTGTATTTTGCCGCTATTTTAATGTTTTAATGACGTATTAGCGAACGCAACGTCATCAAGTGCAATGTCTTAATAATTATCACTATTTGACGGAACATTTTACGAAAATTTTTAGATTGGCAAGACGCAAATTCGGGACCGTATTTTTGCCAATTTCACAAAGTTCAGGGGGCGTTCATGCAAGATTACCTTTATTGTCATCCATACCTGTGTTTTTTGCCAAAATATGGATAAAACAAAAATTTTAAATAAATTTTTCACTTTTAAAATTGACATTACCAACCGTCTCAAAAATCTCTAAATCGATTAAAATAACAATATTTGTTTAAAAACAGCAAAAAGGGGGCAATTTACAAAAAATAGTATAAAAAACTCGTTTCATAAAACTTGAAGCACTCATTCTTTCAAAAAACGCGTGGCTTCGTATCTATTATGTCTATTAAAGCATCAAAATGGCGGCAAATTACAAAAAATGTTTTAACTCCTTGGGACACCTTGCTTATTCTGTGTAAACAATTGTCACACTTACAATAATATAATTATAGTGGGACAATAAGTTTACTTTTTCGTTTTTTCATTACTCACTCTTAATATTGTGCGAACAGAGCGTAAATCTAAGCGCATCCGCTCCGCATTCCGGAATCCCGGAAGGAAACATCTTCTTCTGACCTTCGAGCGCTTTAGTCAACTCCTCCCTCGATAAAATCCCTGCGTCATGACTCAGCCTCGACCCCTCTTCCAATTTCTGAATAAAAACCGGCGAAAGAATGTTATTTGAAAGTTGACAAGAAGTGGTTAAAAAGTTGCGCCTCCGGCACAAAAACAACACATTCGTGCTGTGATTGCAATTGAATTTTTCGACGTGATGAAAACCCAAACTTTATTACCTCTGACGTCGTTCCGCAAATCACTTCCTCCGGCAAGATCACGTTCCCCAAACTCTTCGACATCTTCCTGCCGTGGGCGTCGCGGATGATCCCATGGAGGAGCACCCGCTCGAAGGGCAAACGCCCCGTGAGTTGTTTGCCCAACATGACCATCCGAGCCACCCAGAAAAACAGGATGTCGTGACCGGTTTCCATCAAATCCAGGGGATAATTCAGGGACGCCTGAATGCGGGAATGTGAAAGGTAGGAGCAGGAGTGGAATTTCAACGAACCTGTTGCGGTGGCCACACTGAGAAAGGGAGAAGTGCTGATGAGAACCAGGTGTCAAGGACATCTTCGTCCTGCTGGATTTCGATGTGAGGGCAAGAGAAATGAGCAGAAGCTTTGCGAAACGCCTCGTTTTGGTCATTTGCTGAGACCCATATTGCAGGAGCGGAACCGTCCTGCGGTTTGCAGGAGTAAGCAGGAACGCGGTGGCCCCACCAGAGCTGACGCGAGATACACCAGTCTCTAAATCGCCAATAAAAAAATATAATAATATAATATTATAATATAAACACAATAATTTTGTGTTTATATCGTCATATCTTCCATCTGGATCAAGCTAGAGACTTAATTGTTTGCGAAACATTTCTCAATTAATGTGGATTCTAACAAATAGACACAAGTTTTAGTTTTGACAAAAGAAAAGTGACAAAACTGTAGTTTTCTTGTTACGTTTCTTTTTTGTGAGGTGAAATTTTCGAGATACGAGAAATTTTTTTATCTTAAAAAAGTAGATCTATACATAACCGAGCCGAAATGAAGCTAATGGATTAAATAAATTTTTGGTGGAAGAATCATTTCGATATGTTTAACACTCAGCAAGTTATTGCAATTTAAAATTACTGCGATATGCACATGAAGTGGCATTCCCGCGTATTGCCCTTTGTACTCGTAGTGTATCCCAATTTTCTGTTTTTTTTTCTCAAAACTAGAACTTGTGTATTTACGTTAAAAACTACATTTATTGAGCAATATTTTGCAAAAAAAAAAGAAGTTTCTACCTTTATCCACAAGTCAGTTATGACGATGTAAACGAAAAATTTGACCATTTCTAAGTTTTTCAAAAATTTCTACGAGTTTTTCATGATAAAGGCAATTCCAAAACAAAAAACTAACTTCGGATCCGAATTCAGCAGAAAATTTTCCATAAGAATAATAAGTGTTCAGTAAACGAGTCCGTTTTTGAGGTAAGTGCTCCCCCATCTGCGAACGTACGACACTGAATTGAAGCCAAGCCCGCAATAGAAAGATCGGTGATATCCTGATATCATAGGCCAATACCGCATGTTCGTTTTAAGAATTTTATGAGTTAACGATTGACAATTTCAAGTTAAAACAAAAGCCACTTTATTCCTAAGAGTCCACTACAGGGCCAAAAGTATTTCATTTTCTCTTTAATACTCATTGTTGAAGGGAAATAATGTTCAAACAACACTATTTTTTTCAGTTTTCAGGATTTTTTTCTGAATTAAATAAAACACTTATATTATAATTATTATATACAAGGTGTCCGTTTTTCGAGCTCCACCATGGGGATTTCAGTTATTATAAGAGATACGAGGTCGGTGAAATTAGGGCAAAGTTGCGCATTTTTATGCTGAACAAATACCTGAAAGAAAATTTGATGTGTCATTTTTAGTTTTTGAATTACTGAGAAAAATCAAAAATTTGTAATTTTCGTTTTTATTTTTTTAAGCGAAAACTAAGAGAACAAGACGTTTTTAAGAAAGACATTCTTCAGGCACTTTCTTCCAAGGAATCTAAATCTGTTATTGCCTTTTCCATGGCGTTCTTGATGTCAGAGTTACAACACTAAACTTCGGTTTTTCTTATGGACGCCAAAATTGACATTTGTATTTTTGAAAATTCTTTTTGTTCCTGATTTCAACGATGTATCACATGATATGATCGAATCTTACAAGCGGATTAAAATTAAGAAAAAAGCGTTTTTGCTAAGAGTGCTTTGGAAAAATCCGCAAAAATGTTATTTGACAAACTAAATTTTGACAGTTCTATTAAGTATGTGATCACAATTTTTAGAACTTTATCTTGTTTTGTTTTGAGAAGAATAAAATTCTAGCTTATCATGTCGTTTAGTTTTTAAATAAGTAAACTTAGCGGAAATGTGAACCTTCCAGATCCAAATTCAATTAAGTCTCTAAAATCTAGTTTATTTAAAAACAAAATTGTTGATGTTTTTTCCAAAGCATTCTTCGCAAAAATGCTTTTTTCTCCTTTTTGATCAGCATGTAAGATACGATCATATCATGTAAAATAAAATATAAATATGCGTATGGTGGTAATGCCATCACCCAAGTGCCAGAGTTTTCAGGTTGCATCTACAGCCTCTGACCTGACCTAACGACCACTAACTAGTAGTGACCGGCACCGACGGCTTAACGTCTCCTCCGAAAGACGAGTTAGTTGCGATGTTTTTGGCATTACATTATCCGGTCACCCATCCAAGGAATGACCGGGGTCAGTGCTGCTTAACTTCATAAACTAATGAAAACCTATGAAATCACCTAGTCTATGCAACTAACTTATGTATCATGTGATACATTGTTGTAATTAGAAATAAAAACACTTTTCAAAAATACAAGTATCAAACATGGCGTCCATAAGAAAAACCAAAGTTGAGTGTTGTAACTCTGACATAAAGGATGCCATGGAAAAGGCAATGACAGATTTAGATTTCTTGTAAAAAAGTGCCTGAAGAGCGTCCTAGTTAAAAACGTCTAGTTCTTTTGGTTTTCGCTTGAAAACATAAAAACGAAAATTACAAATTTCCGTTTTTTCCCAATAATTCAAAAACTAAAAATGACACATTAAATTTTCTTGCAGATAATTGTTCAGCATAAAAATGCGCAACTTTGCCCTAATTTAACCCACCTCGTATCTCTTATAATAACTAATAACTCCCCATGGTGGAGTTCGAAAAACACCCTGTATAATATAATATAATATAATATAATATAATGTGTTTAAAAATGGCTGTTTATCAAGTCACCTATGAAATTTGAACGTAACGTGCCGCTTAATTTAAATTGTGAATGCCGTCAAAGTGACAGATCCGTCAAAATGAAACAAAAAGGCTGCGAATCCAAAAACGAAGAATACACAACAACAAAAATCACGGAAATATAAAACACAAATCAAGATAAACCCTACATTTGAAACAACTTTGCCGAAAAATGCAAAAAAGTGAGTAAAAGGCTAATTCAAAAATTTGACAGAGAAATTACAATAGTCATTTGGACGAGGCGGCACATTGAATTTGAATTCCATAACCAACTTGATGAACAGCCATTTTTGAACACATTGTATAATATGATATAATATAATATAATATAATATAATATAATATAATATAATATAATATAATATAATATAATATAATATAATATAATATAATATAATATAATATAATATAATATAATACAGGCTGTAAATGAAATAAGTACATTAATTTTAACTGGTAATAGAACTCGTCAAGACAAACAATTTTTCCTTATAACTTTTTTTTCAAAACGTTTTAGTTTTTGAGTTAAAATTATTTTAAAATCTTGCACAATTTTCTTACACGCCACTGGAAGCAAAGTTACCTAGTCGACAAGATTACCGTTTGAAACGGTTACCTTGGTTGCAGCTATTATTTATTGTTACTTTTCTTTGTTGGAGCATTTCATAAAAGGCTCGTCAATTTGTAGGGGGAAAAAATGATTTTAAAAAATGCTATTTTGGAAAAATGGTACATAGAAAAAGTGTTTGTCTTGATGAGTTCTACCACTGGTTAAAGTTAATGTACTTATTTCGCTTACATCCTGTATAATATAATATAATGTAATACAGTATAATATAATATAATACAGCGTGACCCAGGGGTGCATAATCGGTCTATAACTTTTTTGTTATTGAAAATATTGCGATGCCGTTTTTATTATCCGATTGATCAACTTAAAATCCACAAACTAAAAATATTTATATTTTATACAGGATGTTGTATACAGGGTGATAAACTAAAGTTATATTTTTTTTAATGGAACGCCCTATATATTTTTGCATAATTAGATTCTACGTAAAAAAATAATGGTACTTTGTATAAACTATTATAGGCCTATCTTTTTCTGTTTCGAAATTATTCAACTTTTTGTGCTAAAAACAACCCACATTTAAAAAATCACTATGAAGCCGCCAATGAATATTTTTCGACAAATGTGCGACAGAAAAACTTAGAATATCTTGTAGTTTTAGCAAATAGTCGACTTTTCGTTAAAACGCACAGATCATGTACAGGGTGTGCCAAAACGCAAAAAGTTGAATAACTAATTTTTTTCAAATGGAACACCCTGTATTTGTTTACACCTATCAATAGCATTTTTGATAAGCTTTTAATGATATGCGGTTTGTAAAGCAAATTTAAAAGATTTCTCGTGATTTTCAAAAAAAAAATGTATTTTATTACAAAAAAAAATCTAATTTTCAAATAAGCTGCTGCCACAATGCTTTTAAAGTGAGACAGTTATTTATCTCGCTAGTGTTATTAATTACTTGATACAAAAATGAATTATACTCAGCAAGAATTAATCAACATGGTTTACTATATTGGTAAAATGTTCTGCTCATGTTAGAAGAAAACCCGAATTTAAGCACGTGGGAAATTTCTCGGCAAACAGATATTTCACAGAGCAGTGTCAACAGGATGATATTGAAACATAGATTTCATCCATATACCATTTAAAATTACATGGCAAAGATTTTCGAAAGAGAATAAATTTTTCTGAAATTATGCGTAATTTGATTGCGGAAACAGAAATTTTATAAACAAAATTCTGTTGACCGATGAAGCAATATTTAAAAGCATTTGAAGTGTGAACAGACATAATATGACTACTACTCAGTTGAAAACCCACATTGGGTTACGACAAAAAAAATGTATTTTATTACAAAAAAAGCAGTTAAATTTTTCAAATAGGCTGCTGCTAGAGCAGTGAGTGAATTTATTTTTCACAAGAAATAATCTTAATATAACTGAGAATTAAAATAACACAATGTTTATAGCAACATTAATATTCATCATAATTCCTATTGAAGAACAATTCACAATAACAAAAATGAACATTATTATTAAAAAATATTAAATAATAATAAAATAATAAATAATAAAAATATTAATAATAAAAAATTTAATGCAGATGTTCAAATAAACCACCGTTTTCCTCGTTAAAAAACGCCAATCGCCTTTCAAAAGACAATTTGACTCTTGCTAACGTGTCTTGGCGGATTGACTGAAATGTTTCAGAAATTCTATTCCTCATAAATGTCGCTTCATCGGTAAACAGAATTTTGTTTATAAAATTTCTGTTTTCGCCAATCAAATTAAGCATAATTTCAGAAAAATTTATCATCTTTAGAAAATCTTCCCCATGCAATTCTTGGTGTAATTTTAAATGAAATGGATGAAATTTATGTTTCAATATAATCCTGTTAACTTTGCTCTATGAAATGTCTAACATTAGCAAAACATTTAGTTCAGTGTCTTGAATTAGTCCTCCCACCTAGTATTTCTTTCTTTTCGTATTTAGTACTACCAGAGTTCTCAAATCGATCTTTTAGCTTCTGTTGGCTAACAAAACATTTCGATCGGCTTCACCAATACGTACAGTAAACCATGTTGATTAATTCTTGCTGAGTAAAATAAATTTTTGTATCAAGTAATTAATAACACTAGCGAGATAAATAACCGTCTCACTTTGAAAGCATTGTGGCAGCAGCCTATTTGAAAAATTGATTTTTTTGTAATAAAATATTTTTTTTTTGGAAATCTCGAGAAATCTTTTAAATTTGCTATACAAACCCCATATCATTAGAAAGATTATCAAAAATGCTATTGATAGTGGGTGTTTCATTTGAAAAAAATGAGTAATTCAACTTTTTGCGTTTTGGCACACCTTGTACATTATCTGTGCGTTTTAACAAAAAGTCGACTATTTGCTAAAACTACAAGATATTCTAAGATTTTCTGTAGCAAATTTGTCGGAAAATATTCATTGGCGGCTTCACAGTGATTTTTTAAAAGTGGGTTGTTTGTGGCACAAAAAGTTGAATAATTTCGAAACAAAAAAAGATAGGCCTATAAAAGATTATACAAAGAACCATTATATTTTCACGTAGAGTCTAATTATGCAAAAATATATAGGATGTTAAATTTAAAAAATATAGCTTTGGTTTATCACCCTGTATACAACATCCTGTATAAAATATAAATATTTTTAGTTTGTAAACTTTAAGTTGATCTATTGAATAATAAAAACGGCATCGCAATATTTTCAATAGCAAAAAAGTTATAGACCGATTACGCACCCCTGGGACACGCTGTATAAATATAATATGATACAATAAAATATAATATAATATAATATAATATAATATAATATAATATAATATAATATAATATAATATAATATAATATAATATAATATAATATAATATAATATAATATAATATAATATAATATAATATAATATAATATAATATAATATAATATAATATAATATAATATAATATAATATAATATAATATAATATAATATAATATAATATAATATAATATAATATGCAAAATGAAATTACGTTTGTTAATTTCATCGACATTTATTATTTATTTAGTCGTTTAAACTTTTTTCTATAAATAAATAAGTAGATACTTATTTTAATCACAGTTTTTTAATTAAGTACATAAAGATCAAGTAATTTAAAGTCGACTAGCTTATTAACTGTAAAAACAAAGATAAGATAAATATAGCGAGATCTAAAAGGAAAATTCCTTCAACCCCTATTTTTAATAAAATATGCTTTTAAATATACAAAGACATTAAAATAGCATCCTCTGTTAATAATCGGTTTCTTTGTATGGAAAAAACTCGTTCATTGTCTGTCGATATCTCGACGGTTTTTTCACATTTCGAATAAGGCCCAGGGATGGGCGTTGACACGTCGACTTTGATTGTCTACATGACGTGTCAACAATTGCGTCGACAATGTCTACAATGTCAACAGTGTCAACAATGTCAACAATAGGTCGACAATGAGAATTTGAGGTTATGTTGTGTTTTATATCACATTTTCTTTTGAAGAAAAAATTCTTTTTAGAATAAAGACGAAGAGGCTAAAAATAAAGAGTGAAGCGTAAAAACAGAAGAAAAAGAGACTAATAATCACATATTTTGTTTTAAAAAAGTTTTAATCATACTTTTAAGTTTTATTTTTAACAATTATACGGTCAAATACCAGTTTACTGTCAAAATTTATTATTTCTTTATTGTTGACATAGTTGACATTGTTGACATCACTTCAAATATCGACGTCGACGTAATTGTTGACAGGTCAACAATTGAATTGTCTACCTTGTATTGTTGACACGTCCATCCCTGTTGAGGCCATATTTCCCGAGAGAACAAAACGCTATGTAGCGTAGATATGAGAAGCATCCAAAGACTTATATTTAGTTCTTCATAAAATTCGATTAAATACATAGGTCAAGATTTTAGTGAAATATCAAACACCGGTTTAGCCAAAAAGGAAATAATTACATACAAATGCAAGAAATTAAAATAATAAATAATATACAGGCTGTTTTGTCTAAACCCCACATTAGAAATATTGGGAGTTCTAATAATCATAGTCATCTGAAAATTTGTGTACATCCATAACCTTTTAGGTCCTACTCAATGAAAATATTCTCAAGATAGCAGCACTTCTGGTTATACCGGAAGTCACTATCAACTTCCTTATTTTAAATGGAATGCTATACTTTTTAATGCGTTTTTGAATTACTAGAGTTATTTTAAGGTAGTTTTCGTAAGCTGTTCCTTTACCTAAATTTAGCCGTTTACGAAATATTTATGGTTTTTAAATTTTTTTTGGATTTGCACCTTCAGTTCAAAAATCGATAACTCTGCGATTTTTAAAAATTTGGAAATATTTTAGAGCCTAGATCTTTCCATTGGTGTTTTCAAATTTCTAAAAAAGAATAACAAACTCCAAATTTTTAAAATTAAGTTTGCAAAACTTTAAGCACCCATAACTCATTTTTTTCAAATGAAATGACAAAAGTTTTATTTCACTAGATGGTAGAGAATTTAATTCTGCTTCGATCAGTGTTAACATTCCCTATACTTATGTTCAATAGTTTTCAAGTTACAATACCTTTTTGTTGGGATTGAGAAATTCATTAGCCATAGGCCTTTTCTCATAGGTTGCCATGGAAACGAATGAAAAAAGGTGAGAAATTAAAGTTTTTCAAACCAACACCCAATGAATTTATTTTGTTTTCACAGTCTGATAACACAATTTTGAATAGACTTTGTCGTTTAAGTTTAATCAGAAATGTTTTTATGGCAAACTATGCAAAAATAGCTGTGGTTAGTAAGAAATTTCCTACAATAACAAAAAACCAACATAACTTGAAAATTATCACAGATAGATATAGGGAATGCTAATACAGATAGATGCAGAAAAAAAATCTCCTCCATCTAGTAGAATAAAAATTGGGACATCCCATTTGAAAAAATTAAGTTTTGGGTACTTAAAGTTGTCCAAACTTAACCTTAAAATTTTTGGGTTTATTAACTTCAATTCCAATTTTGATCACACTGAACAACAGATATAGGCTTTCTCTTTCAATTCTCCAAACATGATTTCGAAATCTCTAAAACTAAGCAAGTTACCGATTTTTTAAGGGACAGGTGCAAATTCAAAAATTTTCAAAAATCCTAAATATCTCGAAAACGGTTAAACTTGGGTATAGGGAAAGCTGATAAAAACTCCCTTAAAATAACTCAACTAATCCAAAAACGCAGTGAAAAACATAGCTTTCAATTTAAAATAAGAAAGTTAATAGCGACTTCCGGTATAACCGGAAGTGCTGCCATTTTGAAAATATTTTCATTGACCATAACTCAACGGATTATGCCTGAGTACCAACTCTCAAATAAATATCTTTATTAGAACTTTCAATACTTCTAATGTGGGGTTTAGACGGAACACCCTGTATATTATTGTACCGAAAGACCGTGCAATTTTCCCAAAGATTTAAAACTTGATTTTTACAGAAAACAGCTTATCAAAGGGGACTTCTACTACAAAAAACAATAGTAAATCGACTACGAATTCTTAGAATCTTAACAAATTTTCTCAAAATATTTTAGCTTGTTTTTACAAAAATCATCCGTAAAATTATTCAGATTTTTTTCTGTATTTTATTTTATTTTATTTCCTGAAAACAAAGTTTTTCAAAAAGCTGTCGATTGTAAAAAAATGGTAAACTGACTCGTTTTCTCCAAATATTTTGGCGTTGGCTCTTTTTTAGGTAAATTATTTGCAACATTTTTCTGATTTTTGCTGGAAAAAAAAACAAACGGAGACGCGAAACTGGTAAACAAAATGGAAAAAAAATTTGGAAAAATATTAATTCAAGTGTTTAATAAAAAGATTCATTTCAAAAATAATTACCTTTTGTCTCGACAATGTGTCAAAACATTGATTACAAAAATATTATTTGTGACCTCATTTATTGATTTCTCATTTATGGTTTAACAAAATTTATTAGAAACGCGTGTCTAAGTGCTCGAAAAAAGCAAAACTTACACCATCCAATTCAATAGTTGTTTTGTTATTTCTTAAGGAAATTTCGTAAAATAATCAATTAATTATTTGACTGGAAAATGATATTTGTCATATAAACAATTAACAACATTTTTCACTCAATTCGGCGATTTTTCGGTTCAGTTTTATCAAATTTCGCAAAATAATTGCATTTTTGGACGAAAAAACCTTCCAAATACAATTCCGAAAGTTTTGTGATTTTTCAAACTTTCCCGGAAACTCAGTTTTTATGTCAATAACCTGTTTAAGTGCCCAAAATAAACAAAAATATAATGAAAATAATGTACTAAAAACCCGAAATGACAAAATAATGTAATTTTGCGAAATAATTTTATCTCCAAAAAACGAGGTAAAATGCCTGAAAAAGGCATAACTAAACATATTATTTTAACTTTTCATTTTATTTGTAACGAAACAATGTGCTAAAACAGTCGAAAAAGGAAAAAATACTGAAAATTTTAACGTAGTTTAGTAACTATGTATTAGTTCCATTTTCTTAAAATCTCGTTTAATTGCTCATAACAAATTAATTAAGTAATTTTAAATAAATTTGCGCTTTCGATTTCTGGCTGAACAACGTGCTAAAATGTTTGAAAAAAAAGTACATGATGATCACTTGTAAAACGCTAATGTAACAACGTTTTCGGCCCAATTTCGCTATTTTTCAGTTCATTATTAACAATATTTTGCAAAATAATTGTATTTTTGGACGAAAAACCACACATAACGCCAAAATAGTCTCACTTTCGTTTTGTTATTTCAAACTTTAGCTCAAATGCCCAAAAAAGGCAAAGATAAATAAATTTTCGACCCAATTCAATGATTTATTCGGTAATTTTTGACGAAATTTTACCGAATAGTTGCAATAATGCAAAGATGGTAAACCAAATTTATAGATTTTTTTGACCAGTTTATAGGTTTTATTGCTTTAGTTTTCGTAAAAACTGGGTTTTTATCTCAATGTCCCCAAACACTTCAAAATCCAAAAACTGCTCCATTTATAAACGAACTTTGATATTTTTCGGCTTATTTTTGGGGAATAATTGCATTTGTGATTTCTGGCTAAACAATAATATGCTAAAACGCTTGAAAACCAAGAGAAATAATGTATTTTTTGCACTTTAGAGACTAAAATAGATACTTTAGTCTCTGTCTACAACTCTACAGGGACTAAAGTGGGTCATTTATTCCCTATGGAATAAACTCTCTCTAGGGGGTTCAGTCCATATTTAATCCCAAGGGAATAAATGACCCATTTTAGTCCATGTAAAAAAAATCAGAGTTTATTGTTATTTATGGTGTAGATGATTGTGGAAAATAATAATTTAAAACAATTTCTCGAAAATTAGCTTAATTTTGGAGTAAAAAAAACTTAAATTTTTGGCACCTTTTTTTAATTGGAACGGCAAATTACAACAATTTAAAATCAAAATCAAGCTAATTTTTGAGAAATTGTTTTACAACATTATTTTCCACAGTCATCTAGACCATAAATAACAATAAACACTGAAACTTTTAGCCTGCATTTGAAGAAAACGCAATTCAAACAGTAATCTTTCGAACCAGTGTATCGTTGTGGGGAAGCCCCGAACCTTTATTTTTTTCCAGATTTGGACTACTGAAGTGATACTCTACAAAGCTCTGAACTCGAAATTCGTCAATTTTGAGACACTCTACTCTGTATAAAAGATTTAGTGTTTTCTCATTCCGTAACAAAATCGCGACAAAAAACTGAGTTTTAAGATCTTTAAGAGCTCGCAAAAGGCAAAAGAAAGACAATTTTCAATAACAATTTTTCCAATTTTTCTAAATAAAAAATCCATCTTGGAAAAACTAGCCGGGCCATCCCTTTTTAAAAAATAAATCGCCACTTATTATCTTAATGGCCTAGTAAAAAATTCAATTTTTGTGTCCCGAAGTGTAATCGTTTTACGAGCCCCTCGATAATTAGTTAGAAGCAGAGGAGTCCGCGATAATGTTAAAATAATCCCCTGGAGCCATCTAACTCGTAAATGGAATAAGTCAGACATTGTTAAAGTTCAATTATTAGGCCAACAATAGTCATTCGAATAAATTCCCAAGCACAATGAACACAAGTAACGACTTGTTTCATTCCACTCCCCATTATTTGGGCTCTGAATGGAAGTAATTGCTGCGAAAAATTCTGGGGTTTTTCGCCCCTCACTACCTGATACTTCCAAGCCAATCGAACCACACTTTCTCGAAATGTTTCGGTTCAATTGTCAATCGGCCGCTCTCGACATCCTTGACGGCTTCTTTGGCCATTTCCGTGCACTTGATGAACCACTGAGGCTTCACCAGGTGCTCGACGATGTCCTTGGAGCGGCTGCAAATTGGAACAAGCATCTTGTGGTCCTCTCTGCCTCTCAACAGTTGCAGTTTCTCCAGGCGTGACAACAGAACTTCTCTCGCTGCGAATCTTCCGATTCCGGCGAATTCGCCGCAGATTGGAGTAAGATTGCCCTTTTCATCGATCACTTGGAGGAGGGCCAACGAGTGTCGTTTGCCCACCTCGAAGTCCACGGGGTCGTGGGCTGGGGTCACCTTCACGGCACCTTTCACACAAAAATAGCAACAAAAATATTTTTAGGTTTCTTCAAACCCCAAAAATAATTTTCTTCAATTTAATTATATTATAAATATACCGGGTGTATCAGAAATACGTGTGTTAATTTTACCACGTAATAAAACTCATCAAGTACAACTTTTCTATAAAACATTTTGCAAAATTCTTATTAATTATTTTCACTGTTTTCCTCCTTTTGTGTAAACGAGCCGGTCAGTGTTTAATAATTAGTTTGTATTCATAGCAACAATTTTTATTGTTGTTTTAGATTGTTCAAATTGTCCGTTTCTATCACAACGAAAATAGTTCGGTATTCTTATTTTTGTATCCATAGGCGGGTACACGTTTCATTATGTTATCTTTTTCAAATTTTAAGTAAATTGTCGAAACTTTTATCAAAAAATTACAAATAAAAAAACTGTGTTGTTTGATGAGCTCTGTTACTTCTTCAAATTATCACACGGATTTCTGATACACCCCGTATAGTACAAAGCGATTAAAAAATGCTTCTATCAAGAAGGTGTATTACTTGAGAACGTGTGTCCGGTGTCATGTATTAGTTCAGCCTGCTGTCAAAATTTAAACTGAAATTACCTCAAACGTAAACTGTTAGATGCCGTGAATCCGTGGCACAAATAACACCCGAATGGTACACGACCCGTAAATGGTGTCTATGGGGCAAAACTGGATTCCAACAATAATTTAATTTCCTTAATTTTTTTGACATTTTTCCTTTGACATTAGGCTTGAGTTTCGCAGACATACGTTCTGTATTTCTATGCTTACTTGATAGAAGGACTTTTTGATCGCTTTGTATATAATACAGGGTGTATCAGAAATACGTGTGTTAACTTTAACAGGTAACAGAGCTCAACAAATAAAACTTTTTTTTTATTTATAATTTTTCATAAAAGTTTAGACAATTTCCTTAAAATTTGGAAAAGAACTATTTTCGTTGTGATAGAAACGGACAATATGAACAATTTAAAACAAGAATGAAAATTGTTGCTATGAATGCAAACTAATTATTAAACATGTTTACACAAAAAAAGGAGGAAAACAGTGAAAATAGTAAATAAGAATTTGGAAAATGTTATGTAGAAAAGTTGTTGTACTTAATGATCATGAGTTTTATTACGTGGTAAAATTAACACACGTATTTCTGATACACCCGGTATATAATATAAAATAGAGCGATGTAGCCCAACCTACCTCAATACCAAGTTGCACCGTTTAAAAGTTAGAAGACGTCAAAGTTCAAAAATTATTTTCGATTTTCTTTAATAACTTTTTAATGGAATAATCGATTTCAATGAAATTTGGCAAAAGTAATTTGCCAGCAAAACCAATCAACAATTTTACACATTCTAACAGCGTGTTCGGTAATTCGACCGACATCACTTTAGGTAACCACCAGGATTCAAAAGCTAGTGTTAAATGTTTTCCATCTTGCTTCTTGTTCGAACAATAGTCTTTCAAATTTACCCAATCAGACCTCAGGCAAGAATTATGGTGTGTAATCAAGAATCCGAGTGCTCTGAGAAAAAAAAGTGAAAGTGATAACTACTGTCAATGTTAGAACGTCATTGCTAAGACGAGTCCGTTTGTGAATACACAGGAAGATAGTCACCTGTTTGAGCAATTAAACATTTCTTATACAAATTTAACTAGGTAGTACTTGAAGTGTATTTAATAATAAATTCCTTTTGACATCCAAATTATTGTATAATTGTACGCCACTGAATATTAAGTGAAAGTTGTTATCAGTTTGTTTTTTTTTCACAAATAGACTACTTGATACATCAAAAAGAGTGATAATAAAATTTGTTCTCTCATTGGCTATTTTTAAGTTTCTCTAGTTCTTCACAGCATGATAAAAAGAAAAATACAAATGCAGAATAATACTTTTCTAAGTCCTGTGAGTTCGCAGTGAAGCGATGGCGGTCCAATCACCGAACACGCTGTATATTTTTGTTATACATTATCTGAGTGGTGTAATTTTTTTGTTCGAAAGACCCATTTTTTTTTAATTTTTGTAACTTATAAAATTATTGTACCAGCCTCGGTTTTGGAGTAAAAAAAAATTTAAGTCGACGTGTCAAAATTTCAGACGTTGGCCCATTTATTATTATTGAGTTTTCAATTAATTTTTTTAATCTTGGCTTTAGTACCTCTATGTACGTGTATGCTAAACAACAATAATGTAATTAGTTGTTATTTTAAACCAACAAAGGCATTTTTTTACAAAATTGTGAATTTCTAAAAATCACACGATTTCTACCCAACACAACTACCTAATTAACGTTAAGGAAATAGTATATTATTTATCGAGTTTGAGTGTAAATCGGACGCTTTATTTCACGAGTGGATTTTTAAACGTCGAGTGATAGCGAGAAAACAAGTTGAATAGTCTGACGTTTCGAATTGAGAAATGTCAAACAGTTGTCAAAACTGCCTTACACATAAGAAAAACCGTAAATTCTGACAGTGTCGAAGAATAAAACACTTTTTAATTACCTGTACTAAAAGAATAAAGTGTAATGAATTCAAATGATTAAACTGACACTGATATTTGAAAGCTTGAAACGACTATGTATTTAGGAAGTGAGGCAACAGTTGACTCTAGGCCGAATTCATTTTGACGTTTCCTCAGAATGCACTTTGTGCATTGTGATAGAGTTGGCCGTGGTTGGGTTAAATCGTTTTATTTTGACTTGGACAATCTCAGGTTCCTTTTCGTCCCCATCTTTTCGTTACACCCTATACAATTATTGTAATTTAGTTTTTATATTTTTTATTTAAAATAAATAACAAATCATTCAAAATACAGAGTGAATTTAAAGTAACGGATAAAATTCGTAATTCTTTTATTATTCAAAAATAAAAAAAATGCAAAAAGGTAACTTAGCATTTTAATTGTGCTCAAATTTGACGTAACTGGATCAGTCATGGCGGCCAATATGGTGGCGCCATGACGTCATCATACATTTTTTAAATGGAACTAGACGATTTTTCTTTTATAATTAAAAGCCTTATTAATAGGCCTTTACAACTGTGCTACTTATTTTGAATGTGGATGAGGCGAACACGAAAAAAAAAAATATATGAATTAGACGCTATGAGTGATCTAGTTAGGTCAGAATTGAGCTGCCTTAAGGTAGTTGGTGCCTAAATTCACTTTCTTAAGATTTTTTTTAAACTTTAACAGATTATTATTGTTCAAAGAATTCCACATCGAATGGTGCAAAAATAAAAAAGATCGACCGTCTAGTTTTGGATGGTTTTGGAGATATTCAATTTCAAAAACTGAGTTTTTGACTCTCTTTTACATTGCGGCATAATGGAGAATCGGATTTTTTTACGTTTTTTGAAAACGTAAAACCCTTCTTAAAATTTTTATAAAAAACTAAATCAACATTCAGCAACATCTAATTAGTATTTTAAGGGAAACAAAAAATTGGGGGTTGCCGTATTTGTCTCTCTGGAGCAGTGTAAGGGACACACTAAAATAGAACTGGCAACACAGCACATCTGTAAAACCGCTAAAAATGAATTTTGAAGCAGCTAACAAACAAAAATGAATATCCCGACCCAGAATTTGTTTCTTTAGGGATGTCTTCGGACTAGTTATGTGGTAAACATATTAAAAGTCGCTGTTCCTACGAGGTGAGCGTGCCACAGGGGCCACCAAAAAGATGTCATTGCATGGTTTTTCGTTTATATTTCGAAAACGACGTGTTTATAGTAAAACCCCTACAATTTTTAACCGTTTATCGAAGGCTTTTGCCTAATAACTCTTCCTTTGTAATGTAATTATTTGACACATTTGACATTTTCAATCGGAACCTGGACAGTGTTGACGCATTTTACAAATGAGTCGTGACTGGTTAGGGCAGTACATTCCCAGCAAAAATTTTTGGGTTGGTTTCTGTGGATACTAAAAAGTGTTCAATAATTGTTCTGGTCAGATCGCCAATGTGTGGCAATTGTCACAAAAAACGTATGTCTCGGTTAACATTACAAAACAATGACACATGACAGCTGTCAGTGCTCCGCGGCAAAAATTCACACGTTCAACTGAGATAACGCTTGCAAAGTAAATTCTTGAACGTCTGCATACAATTATCATGATTTGCAATGTGATTTTTATCAAAAACTCCTAAATGCAGAAATAAGACAGTTGACAGCAAACCATATGAACTTACCACGTCAACCTACGTTCATGCTGGAAAGAGAAAAGCACAGCAAACCACGACCAGAACAATTATTGAACACCCGTTACAAACTGTTCCATATATTCTGTTGCGCTAACTTTTTACTCCGAATGTCTGGCCCCAACTACCTTAAAATACTAAGTTATCTGTTTGTGCATTTTTATTTTATTTTAGAAAAATAATAAAAATATGAATTTTATTATAAAAATTTCAAATTTTTTTTCGGCGTTCGGTTCACCCACATTCAAAATAAGTAGCACAGTTGTAAAGGCCTATTAGTAGAGTTTCTAATTATACAAGAAAATAGTATCGTTCCATTTAAATATAATATGATGGCCGCCATATTGGTCGCCATGACTAATCCAGTTAGGTCAAATTTGAACTCAATTAAAATGCTAAGTTACCTGTTTTTGCATCTTTTTATTTTTTAAAAATAAAAAAATTACGAATTTTATGCGTTACTTTAAACTCACTCTGTATATTCAGGCTCACAAAAAGTCCAAATTATTTACTGATTTACTTAATATTTACAAAAAAAACAATTTTCTAGGAATGTTTTTATTCCCAAGCAACTATTTTTAGAAGCGGACACAAAACTCGATCAATTACCCCTAAAAACGCATTGTTGTAATTGGCTTAAGTAATCACAATCGATTGATAAAGAACAATGCTACAGTCGTCCAAAATGCCAACATGCGACAATTTCGTAGACTCCGTAAAAATAATCTTACTCCAAAACCAAATTTTAGGCATAACAACGTTACGAATAACTAACAAAAAATTCGCAAAATGTAAAACTGGAACCTACATCGTTACTGCAACAATCATCATATTTCTAATTGGCGCTGTTCTAATTTTTAAGAGCTGCCTACTCGAAACCAACATCTTCATTTACAAATGCACTGAAATAATCCTCCTGATTTCAAACTCAACGTTCGCTATCACAGTTTGGTGTAACGCAGTGTTCAACTTTGGGCCCTTCTCACACCTCTTAACCAACATGATACAGTTCGACCAAAAATTACAGAAAAACTCAGTTAACTACACAAAGGCAAAACGCAACAATTTGATTCAACTCGTAGTGCGATACTCGATTATAACATTCCTCTTTATTTACTTCATCTCGTTTCGGGTGTGTGTGAGTGGATACGAATTATCTTCGGAAATAACTCGCTTCACTACACTTGTTTTAAAATCAGCGGTTTGTCACACTGTTATCAGTTTGGCCACAGTCATCAAGCAACGATTCGGAATTTTGAACAAACAAATAGGGAAATTAATTCAAGGGAAGCAAACGGACAATAAGTTTAAAATTCTGTGCCGTATTTGCGAATTGCACGCCCATTTGTGCAAAATAATTAAACTGTTTAACGAAGCTTTTGGTTTGGTTTTGTTGCTAATGTTTGGTGTTAGTTTTATCACTGTTGTGGTCTGTTTCTTTTACATTTCTGCGAGTTTGCAAGGCGGTGATTGGAAGTACTTGATTTTGTCGTTTTCCCTAGCTGCGCCTTTAATGGTCGATATTTTCTACGTTTGTAATATTTGCTACAAAACTGTTGAAACGGTGAGTGAATTTTCTGTGAGTTGGGAAATAATTGTTAATTCCAGGCGAAATTAAGTGCCGAATTAATTCATAAAATTGCAACTGATGATCACGATTTGACCGATGAGATTGAGATGTTTTCCTTGCAAATCGCTAATGGAGACATTGAATTCAGCGCAGCTCAGTTTTTCCCAATCGATCACACTTTACTATTTTCGGTAATTGAATCAATTATTTGATATTGGATGAAGTTTGTGTTTAAGATAATCGGAGGTGTAACCACGTACATAATAATTCTGATCCAATTATCGTCAAGTTTCATGTTTGAAGATTGATTAAAGTTCGTTGCGAAGAATCGATAAAGAATGTCTCTCAAAATAAGAAACAACCCTCTAAATGGAGTTTATCAAGTTCATACATTTTGCAAAGTTAATAAAATCCCCAACTTAACTTATCTCATTGTTTCCATGGAATACTGATGCGCTATTTTCCAGCTTCTGTAATAAAAGCTCTGCCATTTGAAATTCTAAACAGAAATGCATAGAATCATCGGATTGTAGACAAGCTTTTGACGGGTAATTACCCCAGACAGGGAACATAAATCTACACACCACACGAATAAAATTATAATCAAGGGCATTGTCTCCTAATGCAATAGCATTGTCGAAATGTGCTCAAACCTCAAACTAGGCTTATTAAAACCAGAAATGGCTCAACATTTAATATAATAATAGTGGAAGATGTTTTTTTAATAGATTTCTGGACGCAAAAAAATGCTCTAGGATAAATAGTTTTACTATACTAGCATACTAGTATAAGTAAAATGAACCATAGAATATAAACCTACAGGGACATTTTTTTAACTCTGAACATAGCCCTATGTTCAATCTGAAAAAAAACAGATCAAAGCACTGATCTAATTTACGTTACCAACGATACGTAAAGATAATTATTTGATGTCGAGTTATTTGAACCAATTTGAAGTAATTTCGAATATTTGTTAAAGTAATTTATCATTCCTTACATGTTACTATTACCTGATGATTAATGAATTTCATAAAAATTAATCTTTCTTTACTTAAATCGTCTTGGAAGATTTAATTGAAAAATTGAAAATTTTGACAATGCGTAGAATAATTAGTTGCATAGCAATACTCGCAATGCTTTGATCTGGTTTTTTTTCAGATTGAACATAGGGCAATGTTCAGAGTTAAAAAAATGTCCCTGTATATAAATTGGCGTCAAGAAAATCACCAAATTCCCAATTGTTTTTTAGTTATATATATATTTTTTAATTTTACCTATTTTTGCTTTAATATTCTCGAAAACTATTAGTCGAAGAACAATAATCTTTTTTGAAAAAGATAGATAATTAAAAACGCTTTCAAACGATAATAAGCATAGTGGAGTTACGTCTAATAGTATTCCGGGTACCGGAAATCTACCAAAATCTCGACAAAAATTGGAAAAATCAAACATCAAAAACTCGAAGCAATTGACTTATTTGCACTTTTAGGAACTCGAGAGGGTTGTAAAGGCATTAAAAGTGTCCATAAAACTTTTCTAAAGCGACGATTTAAAAAAAAAGTTTAAGGTTTTAAAATAGGCAAAAAAAACAAAATTTCAAATTTAAATGGGTCACACAGTTCACTAAAATAAACCGTTTTGCTCTACGACTTTTAGTTTGTGAGTTATAAATTTTTAATAAATAACCCGGCGCATCCACCATTTTTTAAAATGGAAAAGCTTTTGAATAAGTTCTCGAGTAAACTAGTGTTGTAAAAAACTAACACAATATACAGAATCAACCGTAGAATACGCTAAAACAAACCGTTTTGCTCTACAACTTTTTTTTATGATTTTTTTTAATATAAAATTTTAAATGCCTCTGTAACCGGAACGTTGCTCGGAACGGCTCCGGGTTTTCACCAGAACATAGATGATTTCAATCGCATTTTGACGCTTTCTTAATTTTTGTTCATAGTCTTATAGTTTCCGAGAAAAACGCAATAAAACATTCGCCGATTACGGCGAAACTAGCT
Organism: Tribolium freemani; assembly: GCA_939628115.1. Taxonomy (NCBI): domain Eukaryota; kingdom Metazoa; phylum Arthropoda; class Insecta; order Coleoptera; family Tenebrionidae; genus Tribolium; species Tribolium freemani. The sequence goes on along the minus strand of OW626785.1, from coordinate 5,820,850 downwards.
AGGAGAAAACGCTTTACTCCATCATAAAGAGCACTTCAAAATCTATGAGAAAGGATGGATTTTAATTGATTTTATCCACAGCCAGTCTATTATTAGGTCATAATACCACTACTAGGAGACGTCTTATGATATCCATAAAACACACGGGTCTTATGGAAAAATCGTCTCGTGATGGGCCGAATAGAAATTAATTCGACAAATGTCACTTCAACACGTCAAATAAAAATTTTCCAAAACATTGATTTATCCCCTTAATTAAACGCTCGAACTTCGTTCTCGCGTTTAAACCTTTGCGGGGATAAAATACATTGTAAGACCCTTATACAATAAATAACAATTATCCACAATCACATTCTAATTGGAGTTTTATCCACACTTATGAAGCATATAAAGAGACCTATTATCCACTAGTGGAATAAAGTAACCTTATCTCACTAGTGAAATAATGAAAAAATTTAAAAATTTAACTTCGATTAATTCCATTTTGATAATGTGGTGATTGTGGATAAAACGTTGTATTGCATTCGTGTTTTAGTCGCATTCTATCCACTTAAGAATTTTAAGCACTCGAGCTAACGCTTGGATAAAATGCTTTCTAAAACATTTATATACAATAAATAACTATTGAGACACTTACAAATTTTTCAATTTTTTAATTTTCTCAATTACGACACAATTATTCGAAACAGTGGAACTATTTTGAGTAAACCTATCTAAAATGAGCCGAAAATTGATTAGCGTCGAGAAAATCACACAATTTACTATGGTTTTTAAGTTATGTTTTTTTTTAATTTTACCAATTTTTGCTTTTGTTTGAAATTTTCTCAAAAACTATGAGTCAAAGAACAATGATCTTTATTAAAAATGATAGATAATTGAAAGAGCTTTCCAATGATAATAAACTTCATAGCGTTATATCTAATACTTCCGGAGTTATTGCCGGATAAATGTTCCCGGGACCGGAAATCAACCAAAATATCGACAAAAATCGAACCTATTGACTTTCTTTGAACTTTTAAAAGATATAGAGGCATCCAAAGACATTGAAAAGTGCAAAAAGCGTTCAAAAACATGGTTTTCTGGACAAGATCTGAAAAAACCCTCCAAATCGAACCAAATAACTGTGCTAGCTATTCGAAAAATCCATTTTCTTTTATAGGTATTAATAATGTTATTGCTTATTATAGATACGAGTAGAGGCAGTACACTTTTATTCTACAATAAGTGGTTACTTGGTACATTATTTGCTTTAGTTATTTTTTATCTTACTCGATAGAATAAAGTGGCCATTTGGTGATTTTTTAATTCTATTTGGTGATTTTTTATTCTGTCGGTGAAAAAATTTAACAAAAATTTCTCAATGTACCTATAAGAGAAAACGTTGTATTGTACACGTAAAGTAAAGTTGGCATTATCTGCTCGTGATTCTTCACATCACTCACAGATAATGAACAACTTTTCTTTACTTGTATAATAAACTACTATTTTTCAGTCTTCTAAGATGTGTAGCATGAAAAATTATGAAAGCAGTACACAAACTTCAAATATTCTACAGAATTATAAACTGTTTAGCTAATTTTCGAAAACCTACCAGTCCCGAAGTCCGGATCGACAAACTCGTCAGAAATCACCGGAATTTTCTCCTTCCTGAACGGATGCCATAAAAACCTTCCAACAAATTGACTATATCGTCCATCTCGGGGATTCACCGCCACAGCCACGTCCCCCAACATGGTCTCTGGCCGAGTTGTAGCCACCACAACTTCTTCCTCCGAATCGCAAACTTTATAAACAAAGCGAGTCAAAGTCCCAAATTCGACGGCTTTGTCACAGTTGGGCACTGTGATCTTGGTGGCTTTAGTCACTTCCAAGTGGTCAACCTCGATATCGGAGATGGCCGATTGGAGACTACATGACCAATTCACCAAATGATCCGAGCGGTAAATCAGCCCCGACTCGAACAATTTAATAAAAGCTTGTGCAACGGCTTGTGACTGTTTTGGATCCATGGTGAAGACTTTGCGAGGCCAGTCGAGACAAGCCCCCAAACGACGCAACTGGCTTTCTGTAATAGAATTAGTAATAATAATAGTGACTAAATTGAAAAATTCCTCAAAGAAATACCCAAAATGGAATTTTTTATTAAAAAATTGTTGACAAAGTTCTTACATAAGTTACAAGGTAAAGTTTTAATATGAAGAGGTAAAGTATATTGAAAAGTTTTAAAAAATAATTATTATTAACGTCTCGCCAGTGGTTTAAGCTTAAGAAATCATGATGGAGAAGTTTTGATGATGAGTATAGTGTTCGTGGTCTAGACTTGAAAATTGTGAAAAGTTATCTCTTACAAAAAGTAAACAAAAAATGTACAAAGTCGGAAGTGTCATGTCTTCCAGATCAGCGAAACTCTTGCGGCAACATTCTCCATAATTTAAATTATTAATAATGCGGAGACTTTTAGTTGGAATTTTCCTCCACACTAGTAAACCGTTTATTAATAATTGGTTTTGTATGTAGACATGATACGGCGTGATAATTGTTGTTTTTTTAGAAGAGTTGTCTTAGTAGGTATATTTTTTGTGATAGTATTTTATTTGAAATATTATTTTATATGAACGTGTCGCTTTGAGAAGATCATTTATATAAATTTAGAAAAAGTCATAAAACGGATCCTTGAGGCACACCAAATCTATTGTATTGGCAACTGGAAACGTTATCTTTATATTGAACAAATTGTTTGCGATCTCGAAGATAAGATGATGAGAGCAATACTATAGGAAGAAAAACCCTAGTATTTCAGTTTATCTACGAAAATATATAATGCAAACAAAAGCCTTAGTTAAATCATAGCAAACAGCATAAGCGTGATTTTTATTTTCAAATGCACCAATGACTAGCTATGACAGGAGTTGTAAAGCAGAAGTAGTCGATCTGTTGCATTTAAAGCTAAAACTTTAGAGAATAAGTGATTGTTTTTAAAGTGAAAATGAATTTGATTTGTTAATTTTTGAGAGTATAGAGTATAGAATATAGAAATTGGTCGGTAATTTGCAGAATCATTAACATTTCCTTTTTTTTAAATGGGTATTACCTTTGATAGTGTCAAACATTGGTAATTAAACACAGATTAAAAAGCTTAGTTAAGGGACAGATTATGAGGTTTTTGATAGTAAGAATGTTAGTGGAATTTATACCACTGCTATTATTTCTCTTAAGTTTGTTAAAAGCACCTCTCTGACACCGTCTATTGAAAAAGATTTAAATTCAAAAGTAACGAAAGTTCCTTTTGATTTTTCCAATCCATTAATAATATTTTTAGCAATGTTCGAAAAATAATTGTTAAAACTGTCAATGCTGTTTTCCTTTGAGTATTGATCATACGCCTTTACATTTATTATTTGACTTGGAAATAAAACGGTCATTGGCATATTTTTGCATTACTGCTGAGATCAAATCTGTACCGGGATTTAAAAGTGAGGAAAATTGATTTCGAAATAATGTTGTTTTTGTGCAAGTTATACATAAAAACTAAGTTAGTCCTCACGAGTGAACCAACTTATTTTGATATTTTTTTTTCTTTTAATTTGTTTTAGCGGAAAGCAAAGGTTTATGGCGGTTATTAAAATGTTTAAAAACATAAGGAGTTTATCGTCGCAATGAAGCTTCAATCTGTTGTATAAATGAAAAGACCCATATCAGAAATTGGTCTTATAATAATTATTAATCCACTAGATGGAGGCGCATTTTCTTTGGTAAAGTATATAAAACAAACACCACAATGGTCGGACAGTACAGTATCAAAGTCAAGTGCAGATTCGCAAGATCCAATATTTGTGAAAAAATTATCTAGGCAATGGTAACAACAAGAAATTACAGGCCTCATTATCGCACACAAACCTATCACGGCCTCTTTCTCCTCCTTCCACTTCCAGACATGAGCTTTGAAAAGCTCGCGGCCTAAATCATGCCTACTTTGGCGCTTTTCGCCCCAGAGGAGCTTCTCTACGACCACTTGGGTGGCAATCCCTGCATGATCAATCCCTGGCACCCAAACACAATCAACACCCTCCATACGTTTCCTAAACATTAATTAGTCAATGAATCTATTAAAAAAAAAACTGGCACCCAATTACCAGCGCACTATCACATCCTGTACTGTTGCAGTCAACGCGTGCCCCAAATGAAGACTCCCTGTGATATTGGGCGGAGGCAAAATCATACTAAACGTTTCACCTGACCTAACTTTAGGCCTGAAGTAATCACAACACTCTAACTCTTCGGATTCGACAACACTCGGCTTGTAAGCATCCCTCAGATCTGAAATTTAATTCACATTTAAATAAACCGCCATGAACGGCGCCACCTACCGGACACCGTTTGCAACAAACAAGTCAACATACCGGCCTTCCTAGATGCGCTGTAAAATCGACCGGGAAACCGCAACAAATGTCCACACGCAAGAAAACGTGTTTCATGTCGAAACCACACAACATTAACACCCATTTTTCACTCAATTCGCACGCAAAAAAACGCTCAAAAACGCCACACGTGCCCCGCCGCAAGAGGGCGCTTTTTGACAATACTTTTTGACGTTTGAGGTTAGGGTAAAAGTTTTGGGAAAAATGTCTTTATTTTATCAAGGATTGAGACGACAAGGCCGCGATTTGCTCAAATTGGGTCTGAATGGTGTTAGTTTGGTGGGTGTGTGGGGGCGGTGGTGTCATTCTGTAATTACACCACACGGAGAAGTTGGGGCTTGGCGGTGTCTCAGTGCCTCGAGGGCACATCGTCAGCGAGGAAACTGCAATATCGCTTCTGGAGGAGTTACCAACTATTGCACCAAGTCGATTAAATTGTTATAAAATTGTGTTATTGGGCGTTATTACAGGTGCGGTTTTCTGAAGACCGGTCCGACCTTAATTAACACTTTATCAATAGCAACTTGTCCGTTTTGTCGCAAAGTTCGAGCGTTTTGAATTATTACAGCATTATTACAGTGATTGAAATTGATCCGGTTTTGTACCAATCAATCAAGTTTGCACTAGTTTATAGGGATAAAAAAGTCCCCAGTTCTATGATTATTTCTGCCTAGTCAACTTGTCAACATACATCAAAGACAGGAAGGATTTACGCGAGACAGTCAAGTGTTACTCCCATATAACCGTGGACGAGGACGCCTCCAAGAAAAGCGAAATTAAGAGAATAAAAATTCAAAGGAAATTAAGTACTTTCGGCTCACTTTCATAAAAACCATTGTGGTGCAAATAGCGTACTCCTGGCATTAACTTTTATATGAGTTGTCACAGTAACAGGTTAGTCATTTGCACCACAATGGTTTTTATGAAAGTAAACCGACAGTAATTTACAAATTGCTCAAGTGGCCCTTGACTGAAATTGAGTTGGCAATAGTGACTGTCAAATTCAATTTTAAAATCACAGCCCATTTGATTTAAAATTAACACTTTTATAGCGAGGAGTGACAGTGGCGCAAGTGGGTGGACGTAGTTTTCGTCCACGTGTTTTCTCCCAACATCTACAGGACTTGAGAGGAGGCTTTTTAAGGCCTTCAATTGGTTTTCAGAAGTGGGTGAGCGAGAGAAAAAATTTCCGTCATGGGATCCTAAGTATCTTATCATTTTCGTGGGTGCCCCAGCCATGTATTTGGAAAAAAAAACTGCAGAAAAAATAGTTTTGAAAAGCGGCGCCCGGGAAAGTTTTTACGACGTATGCAACTTCTGGATCAAGTCAATTAAGGCAAAAGGGACGAAATTTATGGGGGTTGATGAAGGAGGCGGTAATGCCCACTAGGGGGCACAGTTTGTTTAAATAGTATACTATAGAGTATTGGATTTTAAATAAAACACTGTTTTACTGAATGTACAAGTATTATTGTCCTTTTTGTTGTATATATATATATATATACAGTTCATGTCCAACTACTTTCGAAATTAGCTGTATTTTATATTTGACATCTTGCACACCAGCTGATTTGACCATCGCAATTTGAATTCGTTAGTGGTTGCAATAATTCCATGTGTTGTACGTGTTCTAACTTAAAGACAACTTTATAAATTTGTAAAGAGTTTTAAACTGAATCTGCCAAGTAATAAATTTTACCAACTTTAATTCAAAAAATTACTATTTAGAGTAATGCCAACCCGACGGCTCTTTGACGGATTATAAAAAAAATCGACTATACTTACATATCAACTATTGAACACATTTTAGGACATATTTTTGTTAATCTGAATGGTGTAATTCTTTTTTTTTTGAAAGACTCTTTACTTCTATTACTTGTTTCAAAACTATTAGCTGTTTCAAAACTATAAAAACGCCAACGTCGCATTTTACCGAATTATTTTTTTAAATAAGATTGATAGAATTGTAAAATAGTTATTAATGATTAGATCTCTCATTGAAAGTATAAATTACATTAGCTATTACTTTTTTGAAGTGCATGAATAATTTATAACAGCTAATTTTGAGAGAAAATGCGACGTTGGCCTTTTTATAGTTTTGAAACAGCTAATATGTAAACGCCAACGTTGCATTTTCTGTCAAAAATCGTTGTTATAAATTATTTAGGCACTTTAAAAAATAAAATGTCTTTAGACCAGTTTCATAACTTCACAGATTTAATTTAAGTGAATAATTAACAGATTTTAAAAACTTTTAGAGCTTCTAACCTATATTTGTGGACTCTGTCAATTCTGACAAATTTCTCACTACACCTTTTTCAATTGTAATTCAGAAACCGTAAGATATATTTCAGAAACCGTTAATTGTAATTCAGTTTAGACAATTGTATTTCAGAATGTGTTAATTAATTAACTAATTCAGAATAGTAAACTGAATTTCAGAAAACATCACATGTAATTCAGATTACTCAATTTAATTTCAGAAAACGTTAACTGTAATTCAGATTAGTAACTTTTATTTGAGAAAGCGTTAATTGTAATTCAGAATACGTCATTTGTAATTGAGAATTCGTCAATTGTAATTCAGAATTCAATATTTTCATTTAAACATTAAATTATCAAAATACCTACCTTTGGAAACAATGTTAGGGCGCTAAATATTTATGCTGTTCTTGTTAATGTTTATGTAATTTAATTTTGAAAATAAAATATTTCTGGTTATGTATACATAGTATCATGCAAGTAAGTTACTGGATCTGAATTACATGTGATGGTTTCTGAATTACAATTAACACTTTCTGAAATACAGTTGACTAATCTGAATTACAATTAACGTATTCTGAAATTAAATTGACTAATCTGAAATACATGTGATATTTTCTGAAATTCAGTTTACTATTCTGAATTACAATTAACACTTTCTGAAATACAGTTGACTAATCATCTGAATTACAATTAACGGTTTCTGAAATTAAATTGACTATACTAAATTACATGTGATGATTTCTGAATTACACTTGAAAAAGGTGTAGAAATTACCAGAAACAATAGCGCTCGATTAAAGACCGAGTTACATAAGCCAAATATAAAGAATTTACACTAGAACGTTGTTTTTATGAACGTAAACCGACTTTACATAGTTTTGAAACAGCTAATAAACACTTTGTATCTTATAAAATTTTTGAATTGGCCTTGGTTTTGGAATAAATAATTTAAATAGAAGTGTCAACATTTCGGACGCTCGTCAAATATTATTATTGGTTTTAAAAATGCATTTAATTATTTAATTTAATTATTATTTTACTTATTTTAATTGCAGTTAATGATTTTTCCATAACGACAGTGTAGATTTCAATTAGGCAGTGCCACCGCTGCCGGCAACGGCACCCTACCAGCTTCCGGCAACGGTGTCCGGAATGACTACCGGCAGAGTAGTAACGCAGTAGAAAATGTAAAACTCTTGCCCCTATCCCAAAAGACGCTGCAATAATGCTTCGGTAAATTGTGACTTAAGAATTATCGCAGCGTTTTTTGCGATAGGGACACGGGTTTTTCATTTTCTATATTCGTTAGACCACCGCTCAACTCTCAATTTTCGGACAGTACTTTTTTTTATAAAAGCCTTTTTTTGTTCAGCATCATTTGGAGTGTTAATGTTTTTTTTTCTGAATCATGTGTTTCTTCTACAATTTTGATATAATCTTTTATTTAAACGAAGTCAACACTTCTAACAGCTTCTAGGCTTTTTGTCATGAAAAAACTTTCGCAAATCACTCTTTGTAAATAAAATTTCTCAAAAAATATTTCAAAATATGATTCTTCAAAGAACTATTATCTAAAATGATAGTTGAAAATTCCAATTATCGTTTTTGTATTTAAGGTTATCCAGTTGACCGACTCAAGCCTCCGCACATAGCGTCACTGCTGAGATCAGAATAATAAGAAATCTAAAGCAAGATGCGCGGGCAACCGACGCCGGCAGCCATCCCTCTATTTTTTGGGCACCGTTGCCGGCAGCGGAGGCACTGCCTTTTAATTAATTGTGTTGGGTCGAATCGAACGATCTTTAGAAATTCACAATTTTGAAAAAAAAAAATGCTTTTTTGGTTTAAATTAAAAACTAATTACATTATTGTTGTTGTTGGAACTTCGGGGTAAGACACTCGAGACTTCTAATAAAAGTATATTTAATATGCAAGTAAATCGAAATACAAAGTCACGCAAGTATTGAAAAATATACACAGCACACTTTTATAAACACACTATCGTTCACAAGGAAAAACTTTGATCTCCAACACTCCAACTGTTGTCTAACATACACAAACATAAAAGAACTAAAGCCAAAATAAAAACAAAATTAAAATCCAATAAATAATAAAATGAATGTCTGAAATTTTAACACGTCGACTTAAACTATTTTTTAACTCCAAAACCGAAGCCGATACAAAATTTTTATAAGTTACAAAAATTGTTCGAAAAGAATGGGTCTTTAGAATAAAAAAAGAAAAAAGAACACGGATAATGTATTACAAAAATATGTCTTAAAACGTAAATCGTCGAATATTGAGTACTTTGCAAACAAGAAAAAACAAAAGCAACAGTATCAAAACATGTGGTGGCAAATTACTTTTTCCAAATTTCATTGAAATCAATTATTTCATTAAAAAGTTATTAAAGAAAATTGAAAATTATTTTTGAACTTTAGCGCCCTCTAACATTTAAACTGTGCAATTTGGTATAGAGGATAGTGTAGTGTAGATGTAAGTTGGGCTAAATCGCTATATTTTGAGCTGGAAAATCTCTGGTTCCCTGTTGTGTCCAGCTTTTCGTTACACCCTGTATAATAAACAACTAAGGGTATGGTCCGTAAGTCAACCAGGTTGACAAAAATAGCGGTTAGGCGTTCCGTGGCGTTCCGTAAGTCCTGAAAAACCAAAATGACCTAACTATCCAAGGTTAGTTAGGACCGCTGATTTTGAAGCGGTTGTTCCGGTTATTTTTGTTGATTTGTCAAATTTGGCAATTTGGCATTTATTTGTGAGTTTGTGAAGCCAGGTTCAAAAATAACGGCACATCAACACTTTCTTCAAGTTGGTCTATCTTAATCTGAAGATGGTAAAAAAGGAAAATTCTTCAAAATATACCAATTTATTTCATAATCTTAAGGGTATAGATTCGGGCTCAAATTGCGGCAGCAGTGGTCCTCACAGGGCTAACAATACGGTTTGCAACTGGAGTGACACCTCAGTTAAGCTGCTGGTAGCCACTTACAAGGAATTTGAGGACAAATTTTCATCGCCTCCACACAACAAAAAGAATGTATGGAATCTCATCAGTCATCAGCTCTAAATTAAATGAGAAAGGTATTCCTGTTACATCTGCAAAATGTGACGAAAAATGGAGGAATTTAAAGAAAAAGTACGATTTAGTTAGAAGAGAAAAAAATGAAACTGGAAAAGGCAGCAGTTCCATTTGGAAGTTTTATAATGATCTCATGAAGTTTATCATAAAGATCCATTATTTGCACCTGTTGCTACTGTTAGTAGTACAGGACAGGAAACATATAATAATGTACAGTCACAAAATGGAACCAAATTTAGTCCTGCTGGCTTATCAGAAAAGCCGCGTGATGCAGCGAGTTCGAGGAAAAGAAAAAGTACCAACTTACAAGAAATCGAAAAGAAAAGAGAAGCACGCCATCAAGAAAAGATGGTTTTCAAACGGGAAGTTTTTCAATGGTTAAAAAGTTTAAAAGAAGACAAAAAAGAATAGGAATACGTTTTTCGGTTGTTTGTATTATTAAAAAAAATAAAAGTTTCAGTTATGTATTTTTATGTAATTTACTCATTGGACCTCTAACGTTCATGTAATCTTCATCTTTACTATCACTACAACTGCACGGTCGTTGAACGATTATATTAAAAAATGACAAACGCAATAAAATGTCATGTCGAATTTTGAAAGGTTGAACTTTGAACCGCCTTTTGGTCCGTAAGTTAAAACTTTTCAGCAAACCGTTAACAAACCATGTCACATTTGACAGGCTGAACCAATTTGGTCAACCTGGTTGGCTTACGGACCATATCCTAAATATCTCTAAAATGAAAAAAAAAATGTTTTGTTAAATTTGTTGTTCATTGTCTGAATAATTAACTAACTGGATCGGTATTCGGGAATACATACACTTAATTTTTTGGTCGATTATTTACTGCCAACGTTTCGCCATCTTTTGGCAATAAATAATCGACCAAAAAATTAAGTGTCTTTATTCCCGAATACCTATCCAGTTAAAAAATGTTTTCTTAAATACGAGGGGTTTTTCTCGTTTTTCTCTAAGAAGGTATTAATAAATATAAAGATTGTAGGTATATTTTGGAATTAGAACCCCTTAAACATGGTAGTTGAAAATTTCAAATTTTTTTCTGCTAATGAAGCATTCGTCAAAGAAGCATTAGATAAGACACCTTGTAGTATTTTTCTCTTTTATCACATTTTTATTAAGCGCTTCACGTTTTTGAAATATGGTAATTGATTATGTTTTTATCTGTTTTTCTATTTTTATCATTTTTGTAAACATTGAAATGTGGAATGAAATATTTTTAAAACCGATCTGGCTGATAAATCAATATTTCTTATCACCATGAACAGGGAAATACCAAGCGATCATTTGAATTTATAATTAAAGTAGGCGGTTTTGTGTCTTTGTGATTGAAAAACTTAGGCAAACTGTGGGAAAAAATGTATTCTAATTAAATATTATCGTTTCAAACATTATTATTTGACTTTTCAGCTTGATTAATTATCACAATCGGCGTTCTCATCCAAGTTAAAAAACTGACAAAGCCTATTCTAATCATAAATTTAAATGATCGCATGGTATTATAAATTACAACCAACTAAAAGCACAACAAGCATTTGCTATCCCAAGACAACAATCCAAACTCAAATATTTTTACTTTCAGGAAACGTCAGGGGATTTCCTCACTATTAAAAGTTTGCGATTCTCACCGGAACCATGAATTTTTGTGGAATCCCGAAAGAAATGAAGCTAATCAAATGAGCGATAATGGTTACGACTCGTTTTATAAAAGAAATCATAAAATAAAAAGCAAAAACAGTTTATACTTACCTTTTGTGACTTGTGGCGGTGTGTTTGGTGGGAATAACAACAATTGACAATTGTTAATATAATCTTTAATATCACATTTTATGAAAGTCACTTAATTAGAAAATAGAATATCCTCTAGACCTTTCCGTAACGAAAAAATATTTTTAAAAGAAGTGTGTTTAATGCAGAATTTAATAAAGAAGAATTTATTAGAACATTTACGTTTACGTTTTATTTACTGAAATATATACGGATTACATGGTTAACATTTATACTGTTTCTATATTATTGACTTGTTTAAATATAGGTTTTATTGCAATCTTATTTACATTCGTTTATTTAATACAAAATGATCAACACAGAATAGTACACAGTTAATTCGGCCAAAATAGTTCTTATTACACTGATAAAACAACTTTCAAATCAATGGTAAAATGTAGAATCTCCATTGTAGTGATTATGAGGTTTAAAGCATTTTCTAATGAAGATTTTACATTTAGTTACAATGTATGGATTTACAAACTAAACAACGTGCGATTAATCTTGAAACTTGAATAAATTCATTAAGAATATATTCCAATTTCCGAAATTCTAATATTCCGACTTTTTGAACAAACTTGTTTTAATTTTTTTGATTTTGTGGTTTCTTCGAAAAACGATTTGACACTAAATGCGTAAACAGACACTGACACTAACGTAAAATAATTAATATTTACACACATTTAAGAGACAAATTTTTTCATCCCTAACATTGAATTAATTAAATGTTTCGAGTGTTTTGTATGGACATGCATTCAAGACATTTACCATTTATAGTGGCTAACAGTGTCACCAACTAAGCCATCATTTAAGAGTCAAATCATTTTTCGACTTACAAATCTGTTAAAAACTGTCAAGAATTAGGCCAAGGAGTCGGTTTCCTACAAACGAGTCGAAAGTATTTGTTTTAAACAAACATAAAAAACAGACTCCTGTCGTGTACTTCTGAACGGTCATTAGAAATTTTCAATGTTGTTTAATTCTACTAGAAGTCGAGGAGGAATTTATTTAAAAATTTATTTTGCATCGTATGCAACAAAGGCAGTCTTGTGAACATTGTCTCTTAAATTTTTTACAACTAAATTCTACGACTTTATTTCTGGGATTCGTGTTGGGGTTTATTGGTGGTGTGTGATAAAATTTCCGTTTTGAAATTTCTCATGACCTTTATTATACATCATATTGACATAATTTATAGCGTGAAAACATCAACAATAACAGCAACAACATTATAGCAACAACAATGTAAACTAATAGAAAGTGGTATAGGTTACAGTTGGGCGACAAAATAATTTGTTTTGCAACATTAGTCTTTGAGTTTGATAAAAATGTAATCTATACAACGTTCAGTCAGTTTAACGTCATAACGGTCGAATTTGCGACTGACTATCTACAATATGAATAAATATTTCGATCTAGATGCTATTTGTATTTGACGAATTATGAGCTTATCCGGCACCAAGAAGTTTTGTATTGGTATGTGTTTAGGTAGTCACTGATACTATTTAACAATGCACCACAATTCATAAGAGTTCTTTTTTTCAGGCAATGATGATGGTACCAATGTACTCGGAAATTATTTGGTGTTGTTCATCTCGATTTTCTTATTTGATCACAGTACTGTTTCCATTTCTGCTATTTCTGTCTTCTGACTGCAAAACATAATGTTTGGTCAAAATGCAGCATACGAAAATTGATACAATGATGGGCTTGATGACAACAATGATGGAAGAAATAAAGATCAGGATAAATCAGAAAAACTATGGAAAAAGAAATTATCGAGATAAAAAAAGAAAATGAATATTTACGAAAGTTAAATGAAGTCTTAGAATCAAGTATGAAGCAAATAAATAAAAAAATAGAATATATAGACAAAGATGAAAGAATGAAAAACGTGGTAATAAAAGTAACTGAAATTAACTCAAATAAGCAAGAGGAACTAATTCAGGCGATAGAGAATTTTGCCAGGAGAGAGCTAGAGGTCGAAACAAAGGCAGAACAAGTAACGAAAATCGGGAAAGACAGATGTGTTGTAAAACTGGTAAAATTGCAACATAAGATAAAAGTGATGATGGAAAACAAAAACAAACTAAAAAGAAAACAAGGTAACTCGATCTATATTGAAAGTGACATAAATGTAAAAGAAAGACAAATACAAAAAGAATTACGAAATGCAGCAAAGTAAGAAAGAAAGGAAGGAAAAGAAGTAAAAGTGGGCTTCCAAAAATTACTATTGGAAAATGAAGAATGGAGGTGGGACAATGAAAAAAACACATTAAATAAAGCTAAAACTCGGTAAAAAAACTACAAAAAGAAAAGCAGAATTAAAAGCAGAAACATACATAATAGTAACTAAAAATATAGTTGGACAACCGAATAAAAATACGGGACAGAAGAAAACAGAAACATTACGAAAATATGGGTAGGAAAGAGAATGGTATTTGGGACTATATGAACAGTTTTGTTGTTGTTGTTGGTTTGGTGGAAATGTGGGTTGAAGAAAAAGGGAGAATAAATGGGAGAAAATACTGCCGAGCGATTTTAACTAGGATATACAGAATGCAGTGAGAGGGACAAAAAAAGGGAGAACCAAACGTGGGTAAAGAAAACACTGAAAGAAGAAATGAAAGAATTGATACAAGAAGAGAGTATTTCGGAAAGAAAAATCAAAGTAAATTAAGAAGAATGGAGAATTGTAACAGTGTATAGCCTAGACGAAAAAATGGAAGTTACGGAATAGAAGAATTTAATAATAGGGGGACATTTTAATGCGAGAGTGAGAGAAAATAAAAACAAGAAAAGCAAAAGACAAAGTGGAAAACAAGGAAAACCTAACATTAATTGAAATGATCGAAGATAGGGGATGGGAAATTTTAAATGGCAACAAAGAGGGCGATTTAGAGGGAGAATACACATATATTGGGCAGATCGGGACATCCACAATATAGTATTATGGTATTACAAATGATGAAGCATGGGAGAAAACTGTCAAGTTTTCATAACATAACAATTGGTGGAATAAATAATGTGAAAAACTGAAAAAAGAAGCTAGAGATAAACTGAAAGAATGAAAAAAAGGAGTAGCTACAAAAACGGAATATCTGGAAGCAAGAAAACGGTACAAGAAAAAGTGTAAAGAAATAAAAAACAGCAAGAAGAAAAGAAGTAAACGAAATAAAGGAAAGAAGAAATAAAAGAAGGAAGCCAAAACAACTGTACTGGAACCAAAATTACGGAACCATTAGAGGAAATAAACGAACTTTCAAAGGAATAAATAGAAAGACAGATTAGAAAGTTAAAAAAAAAGAAATAAGCTACAGGAGAAGATGGAATTCCAAACGAAGCAAATGGAATAACGTTACTCAGTACGGTTTGCAAAATCTACGCCATGGTGCTAGATGAGAGACGAGCGGAAACGCATGAAAGAGGCATGATACCAGACGAACAGGCAGGGTTTAGGAAAGGAAGGGGAGCCATGGACAACGTTAGATTTGAAAGCATTTTGTTAAGAAAGAAATAAGTAAAGATAGAGGACGAATGTATGCGTATTTCATCGACTTTAAAAAAGCGTTTAATAACGTGGACAGAAAAAAATTAATCCAAATTTTACGAAAGAAAGGGGTGTGCAAGTGATTGGTGAGAAGAATAGAGGAAATTTATAAACAAACGATTAATCAAGTCAAAATAGGTGAAGAGACGAGTGAATTTTTTGGACAGTGAATGGAGTAAGGCAAAGTTGTCGGTTATTAAGCTCTGCATTATTCTTAACATACCGGGGGGACATAGATGAGGTTCTAAGAAAGGCACAAGTTGGTGGAATGGTTATAGGCAGAGAGAAAGTTTGCAGCCGACTTGATGATTGTAGCAAAGAGCAAGAGCGAGATGAAGGAAATGATAAAAATAATGGAAAGATAAAACAAAAATGATGTTTAGAAAGAAAATTGGAAAGAAAAAGAGGATGAATGGCAATGGGAAGGAAAAAATATAGAACAGGTGAATAAGTATTTGGAAATAGTCTAGATGTCAGAAACAACCCATATAAAAGAAGCAGTAAAAAAGCAAATAAGATTTTAGGAAGTGTGTAGAGCTTGGGAGAACGTAAATTTGGTGGAAATTTCAAGAGAAGAATGATGATGTTTGATAGCTTCGTATGGAGCAAAGTGTGGGAATGGAAGGAATACGAAGAGATCGAACGGATGCGAGATAAGTATATAAAATGGGTGATAGGGCTAAATAAACAAACGCCGGGCTACATAGTAAGAGAAGAAAGTAAGAGAAAAATTAAGAGTGGAATCAGGAAAGAGAGCGGTGAGATTTGAAGAGAAATTAAGAATTCAACAGTGTTGGGTAGAAATTAAAAAAGCAAATCAAAATGTTGGATGGAAAGAACGAGAAGACTACTATGAGAAGAAGGGGTATGCGTGTACAGAAATTGAAAGAATGAGAGAGGGGAAGAACAATAGAAAATGAACTGAAACTGAGAGATGCGGACATAGATAGACAGGAAAGAATAACATGCTTAAAAGGTATAACGCAAAATATGCCCTGCTCATTAACGCTGAACTCCCCAAATACTTAAGTAAGATGAAAAGTAAATATAAGAAAATCATAGCCAGATTTAGATGTGGAAACGAGGAAAGGGACAACGAATTTTGGAGGGAAGATTGGAAAAGAATGTGTAGATTATGTGGAGAAGAAAGGGAGACGTTAGAACATTGTTTATCAGAGTGTGCGGAGCTATAAGAGAGTGCGAGTTTGATAGGGGAAAAAAGATTTGTTTGAAGAAACGGTTTTTCGTTCAACATTTTGTCATGACATGCCAGTTTTGGATATTATTTTCTGATCACATGCTCAAGTTGTTGTTCCATCGAGCGAATTTCTGCTTAATTGTTTGTTGTTACATGCGATTTTTTTGTTGAATTTTTTTCCATTTAGATTTCGCTAAATTTGGCTTAGAAAAGTAGCATCAGGGCTTTGCGTTTATAGAAAAGAAGACAATATTTCAGCAATAAATGAATATTGCTTTGGGAAAAAGTTAAAGAAATTGAGATAAAATACGCCAGTCTAATACCGTAACTCCCCAAGAGAATAGTCTCGTAAGAACAGCTTCTCACAACAAACGACACACAAATTTTCAAATAAAAATAACATAAACCCAAATTTAAAACTGATTTATGCAGATTGAACGGGAATTATTACACATTGTCTTGAGTTTTGGTGCAACAATTTTATTTCAATATTGATTTTTACTTAGTTGCATAATGTTTCCATACTTTGCTCAGCTCGCATACGATTACTTTCTCTACTTTTTGGTCTTTATTTTTCATGAAATTAGCATAAAGTTTGGAAAAGCTTTTATTATACTTTTGCTCTAGAAATATTTCTCTTTTTTTTATCACATAATCAATATTTTAAATTTTAAACATAGAACAGGAAACAAAGAAGGCATTTAGGGTGTACAAAAGTTAATATTTGAACGGAAGGTGCATGGAGAGTTCTTGACATCACACAACATAAACTTACACAACTCTAATAGCACCCACCGGAGTAACAAGAAAACACTTACTTACTTCAAGAAGTGCCTTTGGAATGAAATGAGTGAAACTCTCCCTAAAGATTAATACAATTATTTTTTAAATGAACAACCTCTACTGATTTTTCCCACATCTGTTGTTTTCATTTTGCATAATCTTAACAAATTGTGTGTTTTTTTCTTTGTGAAAATATTACCTAGACAAATTGTAGATTAATTCAAGTAACAACACATTCAGCGTAAAACTGTTTGCGCATTTGTAACCACAATTTTCCCAATAAATCAGTAACAAAAATTCCTAAAATATTGTGGGAAAAAAATCTGTTGACAACTGAATTAGTAGTCCTTCAGTATGTTCTCTAAACGTAGCCCAATTAAAATTTCAAGCTGTTGCCTACTTGCTAACAAAAATTCATAACTAAAATTCGCTCAGTATTAAATTAGCAGAATTTTCTATTTTTAGAAAAAAGTCAATCAAACAGCAACAGATTTCAATTTCATATTCAAATAAACAACTAGTCTGTCTGTCGAGGTTTAACGTTGCTACGTTGTAAGCCAATTATAGTCACAATAAAAATCTATACGATGCGGTTTCCCATAGAAATGATGTAACATTCATTTTTGACATCTAAAAAATTGTACACACATTTCATTTGATTCGATAACTTTTTTGCTATCTGTTCGGATCTTTATATTAGCCTTGTATCCCCAGAACAAATGAAGATATAAATTTGATAAACATATGAGACGATAGAATTGAAATACTTTTATGCGTATACCATATATTTCAATAAGTTTTGATGAATAGTTTTTATAATATTTAACTGTTTCCATACTTTTTAGCGACTCTGTATAACAACGTGTGACAGAAATAAGTATACATTAATTTTGACTACTTGTAGAACTCTTTTGAGAGAAATGAATTAAAATTATGAAAATTAATTTAAAAATTACACAAAACATTGTGGCTGTAATTGTTTATTATCGCTTCGTGTTAGTTACCTAACAGTTATAATTGCTTATTTCATTTATTTACAAATATGGAAATAAATTACGAAGTCAATCTGGTAATGTACGTGTATCAAAAATTGTCTGTTTTTCTGTCAAATAGTATATGGAATCAAATGACTTGTCGGTCACGTATTCTCATCCTAAACACATCAAGAAGTTGGTTTCACCAACAGATGTAGGTACCATGTAGGATTGGTTTTTAAGACAATAAGATTTTTTTTTTCAAAGATTGTAATGTGCTTGTTTTGTACCTTTCTTTGTGATGACTAAAAGAAGTCTAAGAGTGCAGATTTGGACAATTGCCAATCGAGATCGAGCTACCAAACATTTAACACATGATTAAACAATTCGAGCGGTGACATTATTTAAACAAGAGCGATTTAATGGGAAATCTCTCATGAGCTAGGGGTGCACCAAACGTTGGTGTTTCTAGTCTTTGTTTGGTTCAGGAAAACTGGGTAATACTATCGTAGACCAGAGCAGTTTTCCAAGGGCCACATCGCAAAGAAATTTACGATTAATAAATACCTGAACTACAGCTATGCGATAATTTTAGCGAGGAGTGTATGTTAGGACGGTTGATACAAAAAAGATTTTTTTTATGTTCTGGGACATCGTTGCTACTTACAAAAATCTTATTTCCGATAATTTCTATAATTCCAAATAATTCTTTATACAAAGTGGCTTTCTTGACTCTTAATTAGTTAATTACATAAATAATACAAATTCCGTATTATCGGTTACTGCACGCATCAATAATTGATTCAGTTCGAGTTGCACATAACTTCATTGCACACGAGCAAAATTTCCACTTCAGTTAAGCAATTTATGTTCATGTGTTCAATGTTCATCCAATGTCTAATTTTTTTGTGAAAATTACACAATACTACAAACGATAGTGAGGTAAAATTGAAAAAATTGTTCAAAATTATGTTACAAATTTATTTCGGCTACATCATGCGTATTATTAGTATTCTTCGAAGTATGTGCTTAGGTATACCTGCTTTTGTGAAATATTTCGTACAATCATTGTAAATGAAAAAAGCTTCTCCATACTTTTGCTACTGATTTTATTTATGAAATCGACTAACACACGGCGCTATGAATTTTAAAAGAGCGACATGTTTATGGAAAATTCATACGAATGATTTACTGACAGGTTCCTTAGATTACTACGTGTGCTGAATATTGATGTGGATATTTACATAAATCTGAGGACGTCTAATGCATTACTAAAAACTCGAAGCCTAAAAGTGAGCCTTTTCCAGCTTTACTAAATTAATTAGGTGCAATAAATTCCTGCAATATTAAATTAAATTTTGTATTTTTTAGTTTTATTTTTGTATAAAAACACAAGTTTATTATTGTAATCTTCTCGTGAACCCTTATTTTTACTTTCAGTTACAACTCTACAGATAGCTAAATACCCTGACATGACATGATGTATCATGTGTTCAGTATTGGTTCTGGTCGTGGTTTGCTGTGGTTTTCTCTTTCTAGCATGAACGTAGGTTGCGTGATAAGTTCATATGGTTTTCCTATCAACTGACTTATTTTTGCATTTAGGAGTTTTTGTTAAAAATCACATTGCAAATCATGATAATTGTATGCAGACGTTCAAGAATTTACTCTGCAAGCGTTATCTCAATTGAACGTGTGAATTTTTGGCCGCGGAGCACTGACAGCTGTCATGTGTCATTGTTTCCGAGACATACGTTTTTTGTGACAATTGCCACATATAGGCGATGTGACCAGAACCAATATTGAACACTTTTTAGAAATTAAACGCTCCCTTCTCGTTAGTTCCATTGGCATCGCCAGGTAGCGCAGTTGTTACTAACCCGTCTAAGTTTTAAGAGCAATATAAAAATAACTACCATGCGATCATTTGAATTTATAATTAAAGTAGGCGGTTTTGTGTCTTTGTGGTTGAAAAACTACTACAAACTGAGGGAAAAAATGTATTCTAATTGTATTTTACCATTCAAAACATCATTATTTGACCTTTCAGCTTGATTAATTATCACAATTGGCGTTTTCATCCAAGTTAAAAAACTGACAAAGCCTATTCTAATCATAAATTTAAATAATCGCATGGTATTATAAATTACAACCAACTAAAAGCACAACAAGCATTTGCTATCCCAAGACAACAATCCAAACTCAAATATTTTTACTTTCAGGAAACGTCAGGGGACAAAGCCTACTTTAATTATAAATTCAAATGATCGCATGGTATTTATTTGAGTAAGCCTATGCTTAACTCTGGTTTAACTAAGCGGTCGATGTTGGCCGCTTAAGCCTTGACTTATCGCTAAACATTTTTAATATTAACGTTATTAATATACATAACGTTATAATTCTATTGAAATCGTTAACAGATAAATAAAAAAACGGAAGTAGCAATTTTACACGCAAAGAAACAACTTTTTTTTTTTAATAAATTTTACTTCAGTTTGAGTTAAACTTGTGATAAACAAATAAACTTGAACAAAAACAGTAATGAGTGGAGGGTCATGGCATCAACATGTAAATTATTGTATTTTAAAATAAACTAAAAAAAATATAATGATAATAATTTACTTTACAAACAAACTGTGCAAATCAATTTATTGTTATGGTCGAAGGAAAACGATGAATTTAATTTTTTCATAAGGATAGCACCAGAGAAGCACAATTTGAAAATGTCGCACATGAAAGAGCTCCATTAAATAAGAAACAGCCATTTTAGTAATTACTAATAAATTAATAATTATTTTGAGATATATTTTTTAACATAAGATTTTTATTATAACGATATTATTCTTACAATGTACCAAAATATTGATAGAGGATGATATTATTCCATCTTAACCTAACTTTTAAATCAAAATTGCAACTGCAACTGCAACTTCATACTTGAAGTGCGCAAGCCTGCAGCATTACCAACCGCATAAATGTCAACTTGAGCACGGCTTAGGTGAGCAACACAACTGCGGTTTAAGCTTAGGTTAAATTTAATTTATTGAATTCAATCGAAGTAGTAGAAAATGGAATAAAATTTTGTTTTGTACACGACGATAAAATTCACCATTATCTTCGCAAGCGTTTCTTTTCAAACCGCTCTCGAAGATAAAATAAAATTTTATCAACTTGTATAATAAATAACTACGATATTTTTTATATTTGTCGTGAAAATGTTAGTGGTTATTTTTTTACAGTTTATTGCTCAAACGTTCCTGCCTTTTTCCAAACAATTAGCGAACTAGCTGAATTTAAATTAACTTAAAACAATTTGTAGCCGAAAGCGAAAATTAAGTTATTATGTATCTCGTTTCGCCTCCTAGTTTTTAGTTCTTCGTAAGTGCACTTATAGCTCCATTTGTGCTTTTTCTTTCAACTCGCAGTCTTATTACTAATTATTTTTATTAAACGACTTATTCGACTTATTTGGTTTTAACTTTTTCAGAAATCCTAAATTATTAAGGTCAGTTAATAAAAAGGCAGTGCCTAATCTGCCGGCAACGGTGTCCAAAAAATAGAGGGATGGCTGCCGGCGTCTGTTGACTGCGCAGCAGTGGCGCTTCAAATCCGTCAAACGCATAACCTTACAATACAAAAATGATAATTGGAAGTTGCAACTACTTATAATAGTCCTTTGAGAAATCATATTTTCAAATATTTTTTGAGAAATTTTATTACCAAAGAGTGATTTGTGAAAATTTGATTTTTTTTGATGACATTGATAACCTAGAACTGTTAGAAGAACCTAGAACTTCGTTTAAATAAAAGATTCAATCAAAATTGTGGAGGAAACACTAACACTCCTTCCTGATGGTGCTGGATAAAAAAAGGCTTTTTTCTACTTTTGTTTCGTACTGAGGTCATTACGATACGCCATTTGGGTTTCGTAATATCCAACGGAGTGCTATAATAATTACACTAAAAACCAGGGTAATTTAGTTGGAAAATGATGGCAATCTAGTTTTTTGACAATTATCTGAGAGAACTGTCAGTGTCAATCGGCACCTGTTTCAAGTGATAATTTAATCAAATGAATCAATTTCGAACCTTTAGAGGCTTTTGTACCAACCTTGAGACGTAGTCCCTTCGAACACCTTTCGAGTAGTGTACAAACATGACTCCAATAGCCAGTGCAAGTAAGTAATTTGAGATTCCATTCTCCTTAGGCCAATGTTCAAATTCCGCGTATTTGCCACAAAAGCCCGTATTCGTTGAGGGGTAGATACATTGCAAAACGTCTTGGACACTTTCAGAATAGATTTTACGAATAAACTAATGACGATCCACATTATTAATTTAATTTCATGATCCACGCAAATGCTGTCAACTGCCACAAAATTCCCTAAATTTCGAAATTGAATTTTTTTGTCAAAAAAGGTGCAAAGTAGAAAAAATAGTGTATGATATCTCGTTTATAAGGCATTTTGTCGCACTTACTCCATTATGACACTCCTCGCTGCGCTCGTCGTGCCACAATTCCGTGCGTGCGACAAAATGCGTCTTATAAAACTCGTATCATAATATACTATTATGAAACAAAGTAATGTTACATAATGAATAACCGGACTTTGATTGTTTACAAAATTTATAAAATAAACAAATTGTAGTAAAGAAATTGAAACGACTTTAGTTCAGTATTATTATACGAATAATGATCTAAATTATTTTGATCCAATACCGTCAAACTTCTTGAAACCTTCTTTTTTAAAAACGAAATTATTTTTTGACCGATAAACGACTCAATTGTATGCCCGAAAATTTAGAGTACAATGTATGTGTACATGCATGCAGGGTAGCTTTAAAAAATGATAAAAAGTAGCAAAAATAATTTAACTTGCATCATAAGAATGGAATACGTGTAGTAAGTGTACCTACATACTACATTAGTTAAATTAGCAATAAGAATAACACCTAATTTCTGAGATATAAGTATTTTAGAGAGGTTTAGTCGTTTAAAAAACATTTTAAGCTAAGAAAATACAGCTTTGTTCTAGAAAAACGTGAAATTAACAGCAAATTCTAAAAATTCCCTGCCGGCAGCTATTCCGGACACCGTTGCCGGCAGCTGGGATGGGCGCCGTTGCTGGCAGCGGAGGCACTGCCTAATAATAATCGTAGAATACAACATTTTTTAAGAATATCGCTATTTGGCTTAGTTTACGTATTTCACAAAAGAGAAACTGGCGATTAAATAAAAATGCGGAGTTAATCTGTCGCCTTTTTTATGCTCGCTCGAACCTGGGATTAAAAATTTTACAGAAATTTCATGTTGGATGTGTTTAAAGTAAAGGATGGCAGTTCAGAATATCAGGTTGGATTACCAAATGAGTTAACGTTGCCGTTGATTCTAAATTATATTTTAATCTTTAGTTGGAAAAATAAGCCACTCCACAATGAAAAAAGAACGTTTACGGCATGTCGTAATTAAAATACAAACATCAATGAGAAATATTCTGCAAAGTGGTTAACTCTACGCGATTAAAAATTGTCGTAACAAATAATTTGATTATTTTCTGAAATTAAAAACTGGTGTCATGATTTTGAAACTAAATCTCATCTACGCACAATGCCCCTTTTTATTTAAAAACTGAAGAGTTTGTTTGAAATATTTTTCAGTGTTACATTATAGGCTTTGCGAAAAAGATAAACTGTGATCGTAAATAATCTTAAACTTTAAAAATAACGTACTTACCCAAATAAATCAGAGTTGCTACTTTTATCTGGATTTAAGCTTCTTAACCTAGATCTGGCTTGTTCTCCAGAAACTATTACACTGAAAATAACAAAAAAACATTTGTATTAGCTTAATAAGGACAATTGTATGGCCTAAACTATTTTTAAATTAGAAATTAGACTTCACTTTATTTCACCCTTCATTCAAGTATAGCTGAAACAAATTTGGTACAAGGAATCGTGTTATTATCACTTCTGATAATAGAAAATACCAGGTTGCAGTGGCAATATGCAGAAAGCTGCACTAGTTGTAACGAACTTTCATGTTTTAGCAGCAACAACTTTGTAATAATAGTAAAATTTAACACTAATCAGAAAGTTGGTGGATATTTTTGAATTTACTTCATTAAACAGCTTCACAAGGTGATCAGGTTCGAATTACGATCTTAGATTCGGCTCAAACATGCGAAAACAATTGTAAATTTAATACCGGACTAAATACTAATAAGCATTGACCCAATTAGAAATTAAATTAATTAAATTCTAGTTGAATGGTACATCATCTGAAACTCCTCGAAACTTAAAATTAGCATTTGTCCTACACGGTTCTTGAAGTGATTTTCAATAACGCTTTAGCTATCTTACTTATCTCAAGTGTTTCGAAACCCGTATCACAAGGGAAGCTATCATAATTATTAATGAAACTTTTAAAACTACTTTTTGTTTGTATTTGTGAAATTAAATGAAAATTAGGTAACTGTGACATAGTAGGTATTACACATGTAACCGGTTCTATATCTACTTATCCAAACGAAATTTTGTCCCTATATGAGGCTCATGCTCATGCAAAGCGGCTTATGTTTGAAATCTCTTGAGTGATTAAATCAAAGGAATTTATTTTTTTTAGTAAGTTTAACTAGTTAAAAATATATTGATTTTTTCTATGACGGTTATTACTACGTAACGATCTGTTTGTTAATAGAATAAAGAATTTCTCCAATGTGCATGAAATATTTTTGTATTTTCCGTTTTCATCATTAGCGTACTTACTCAAGTTTGATAAATAGAAGTTTCCCACTAATTAAATATAAAAAGCTGGTTGCAGGCATGACTCTCTTTTATTTTGAGCAAGCATTCCTAGTTATTAATCAAACCGCAAAGTTTCTTCGTTGCTGAATTAATTATTTTTAAATTTAATGAATTAATTGAGAAAGGTGAATAATAATGAACGTGGGACTCTCAAATGATTAGAAACACTCAAGTAGACAAAACAACATAACTGGCAATAAATCGGCGCATTTTTTACAGTCGTGTTATAAGAGCTCGCCAGATGTATCGAATTTTTATTTTGTAATAAACTCGTTTGTTGGTGTTTTGCGAAGAAATATATTTTTTTTAATATTTAAATTGAATATAAAATTGTACACTAACTATGCGGGGTTGATTAAATACTAATTTTTTAATTTATTTAACAATTAACAATAAGAAAAAATAAAGTGTTCAATAATTGTTCTGGTCGTGGTTTGCTGTGGTTTTCTCTTTCTAGCATGAACGTAGGTTGCGTAGTAAGTTCATATGGTTTGTTATCAACTGTCTAAATGTTGTCTTATTTTTGCATTTAGAAGTTTTTGATAAAAATCACATTGCAAATCATGATAATTGTTTGGAGACGTTCAAGAATTTACGCTGCAAGCGTTATCTCAGTTGAACGTGTCAATTTTTGGCCGCCTTTTCGTATGTGGCCTGCACCTAACCTCTTTTCGTGCATGTTTGAAAACTCAAAATAAACGAACACTGGTAGGTAAATGAATAAATTTTATTATAAAAGATGTTGAACATGTCCACCACCTACTTCAATGCACTTTGTAACCCTTTTTCTTACAGAATTGCACACATTTTGTTTACGCATTTTTGCCGTCCTTAATTTCATCGGGGAATTGCTCCAGATAATCATTGAGAGCTGCTTGATTTGAATAAGTCCACACCCCACCAACTTTTGTGCCTTTTCTTAATAGGCCTCCACCATAAATTGTTTTTGTTCCAAGGTAAAAACCATTGCGGAGTTCACGTGAAAAGTCCAGAAAAGAAGAGCGGGCCCAAGCCGGGCGAAAACAAAGTCGCCAACAAAAAAAAAAACGCACGTGGGGCAAAAAACACAGCGAAAAGTATGCAAGAGGTTAAAAGTGGAGCACTGACAGCTGTCATGTGTCACTGTTTCCGAGACATACTTTTTTGTGATAATTGCCACACATAGGCGATCTGACCAGAACAATTATTGAACTCTTGTTATAACTACAATGTTTAAAATATTAAATATTTTAACTTTTATGTATATTAATTATGCTAATTAAATTACTTCTTGTCTAACCCGGCGCATCCACCATTTTAATAGCTAACTTTTCGGTAAGAAAAATAAAGCCAAATGTTAAAATTCAGAAGGAGCAAATTCTTGTTGAAATTATTTTACAATTGCGTACTATTTGACATTTAATTTTCTCGTCTGTGAATTGGTTAATAAAAGTACAAATTATTCTGTAGAAATCCGTTCCTAAGATTTTACAATTACTTCTTCCAAGTCGATTTGAAATAAATAATTGTATAATCGAAGGTCCGAAAGGTCAACATAATTTCTGCCTTTCTTGTTGTGTATACATTCAATAGAATTTCCTTCAGGTTAAGTTGGCAACAATGAGAAATTTATTACATATTTTGAGAGAATTCGAAAAGCGCCAGATAAAAAACCCAACAATTTGGATCGATTCCCTCTTTTAGATGTCGTTTTCAACGATATTAAGATCGACATCGATTTTTTCTAATTTTAAAAACTGCGAGAATTATCATAAACCGACATAATTTTTGATGTTTAAATATTGTTTAAATGTTGTTATTGTTAAATGTTTAAATATTCATTTCACGTGAAGCGGACAACGAAAACAATTTGACAACCTGAAATTCGGTCATATTCAGGATAATTGTTCTCCTAAAATACATAATGATTTTTTGTGAAGATACTGACTTCTAAAAATTTGAGGAAATATGAGTCACAGAGTTTTTAAAAATTTTTATTTAAAAAACTAATGCATACCAAAAGATTTAAAATAGTGCTTTATATCTATAGAAAATTCTCTGTTCTTTTTTATTCTGAAATCTGATTTGGAATTTGAAATTTTTTTCATGTAGAAAACCGGAAGTAAAGTTTCAAATCCGAATTTTAGTAACTTGGATCTTTTTTTTTTCATTTATTTTTATTCCAAAAAATAGCTTATAATATATGGATTTTACACTATAAGTTGCAAAATGGGATCTCTATTCGTTTAGGAGATATAGTACTTAATGTACACATAAGCCCGTAATTTCTTGCGTAAACCGACCTATCACGGTACTGACTGTATCTCCTAAACGAGTAGAGATCCCACTTTGCGACTTATAGTGTAAATTCTATTTACTTTAAGCAATTTTTTGAAATAACAATAATTTTAAAAAAGTGGTCCAAGAAAAATTTCAAATTTCAAATGTGATTTTAGAGATAAAAAGAACAGTGAATTTTCTGTACATAGCACCATTTTAAATTTTTTGCTATTTACTGTTTAATTAGAAAAACAGTTTACAAGAACGTTATGCTTAATATTTGGTCAATTTTTAGAAGTCAGTAACTTTTTAAATATGTCGCTCATAAAAAAGTCATCACTTATTTACATTCATACCGCGTAGGAGAACAATTTTAACCGAATTTCAGGTTGTCGCATTTTTTTGAGTTGTCCGCTTCACGTGAAATGCCCCTATTTTACTAATATGGTCATGCTGATTTGAAATCCATCACTCGTTTTTCTGTATCACCTCAGGCTTTCGAAAAAATCTACATAGCAGTAATTTTTACTTATTTCAAAAAATTAAACAAAACCATTCCGTTTTTGCTTTTTTTCTGTAAGTTTTACCATCGCCCATCAGAGACAAGTTAGTTAAAAGAGTACAACAACTATGCACAACCCTATGTTAATAAAGCGTTAACATTTTTATTTGAGTCATTACTGGACCGTGTTAGTAATGCAAGTTAAAAAAAAATTTTTAAGTAATAAGTAAGACCAAGTTTAAGTAAGACCATCTAATATTTGAAATTAATATTTTTTCCGAAAATGTTTAAAAGTGATTCAAAATTTTGGATCTATGTGTATATTTGTATATTTGCATGTCTAAATTATTCTATGTTGTCAACTCAGTTTTAGTCATATGTCAGAAATTTTATTGAACTTTATTGAAGTACCATTTATTTATTTTTTACTTTGCGATCAATGCCTCATTCTTCAATGTTGCCAACTTATTTTTATTAAGTTTCGTAAAAGTACTGAGCTAACGTTTATCTAAAAGACACAAAAACGTACTTACCTATAAATGTAGTGCAACGTACAATTTTAATCAAAATTTCTTTACACAAGTATAGTAAAAACAAAAAAGAAATGTTAGTTCACTTGATTTGCGGTTTGTACTAGGTATAAACTATAACGAAAAACTGAAGCTGTACGCTGTTTCAGGTGAAATAATACAAAAATGTGTCCCAAGCGTTATTAACTTCCATGATATGTAAAAATTCCTTTGTGTGGGATAACGTTTACTTCTCTTGTTGTACAATAATACAAAGAAATATGTGTATGTGTGAAACCCATATTCGAGTGTTCGTTTCGCCCCAAAGTTGAAATCCTTTGATTTATCATTTCACATCGCATGCTATAGGCTAAAGCATCCCATAAATAAAAAAATAAGACGTGTCGTCGAAAAGCGTATTTATCTAAACACTGTGAACGTAAATGCCAAGCTTCCTATGACTCTAAAACACACATGTGGGTCACAGACTTACTCAGGTGATTCGGAAGAATCCAGACAGGACGAAAGACAGGTGGTGTTACGTTGACGCCTACTCATACATAATGATTAACACAAGTGTCGCAAATAAAATCGTTGCAGCTAAGATCAGTTTTGTTAATTTGGTGAAAACGTGGCTTAGTTTTGATCGATCGATACGTGAAGAAATAACAGTAAAATTTCAAAATGTGCCAATTCAAGCGATTGCCAAAAATTTAAGTGCTAACAAATGATGTCTATCATGCTCGTGCTAAGTCGAGATGAGATCGTAAAGAGAATTTGGGTCAAAACTCACCGTTTGCATGGAGGCGGCGGCTTTATACCGTGTGCTTCCAACTCCTTCTCCAGCTGCTTACACCTCATTTGAGAGATGTCCAACTCCCGTTTGACTTTCCAGAGATGAGTGTCGCAAATGGGGTCTCTGCAGCGGTGATGTCTTAGGATGTCTTGAGCTTCGTATACAGCCCCTCGAAACGTCAGACTCTTGCCCATGGAGAGACTGATGAGGGCACAACAGCCCCCTCGATCGGTCTTCGCGAGGTGCTTACGAACATATTTGAAGTACAAGTGTTCAAGAAACAACAGCAGCGCGGCGAGCAGTATTCCCGCCATCAACAATAGGAACGCTGAGAAAAACAAGTTATACTGTCCACAACTATTGTGAAACGCAGAAAAACAAAGCAAAACTTTGTAACGAAAGATAGTGACCCAATAGGTACGAACCCGATTTACTTTTGCTTGTTTTCATAACTGCAAACAAACTTTCATCCCTATTTAACACCCTTGTGGGTGTAATATCCAAAAATCCTAAAACACATGTTTCTTCATTTTAAACCGAAAACCCAAATAGCAATTCTCATGAACATAACTTTAAATATGATGAATTTTTGTATTTAACCCCTTGGGGGTGGCATTTGTAAAATACCACCCTAAAATCCTAAAATACACTCCTCTTCTTTTTTAACCGAATTTCCAAATATTTACCAGTTTTATCAGTTATCACTTGGAAAACTCAATCATATTATGGTAGAAAAATGATTACATACAGTATGATGCCAATCCATTATTTTGTAAATTGGTGACTTATATAAAAAAATCCTGAAACAGATTTTTTTTGCCCACCATTTCTATGTATTCCTTCAAGAGACGGGATGAATACGATTCCATAATTCTATAGAATACGGTTCCATAATTTCTATAGAAACACCAATCAGATCATTTCTACCTTAGCAACTATCCAACCGATAAAATTTATCTAACGATAAATCGTTCAAGAAACCGGGGATTAATCACTAGCTACACAAAAATGTTGTAATTTTTAAGGCGTGAACAAACTAGACAAGACGTATCTAATTTTTCAAAATTTGTAATACCGTTCGTATAGGAATAAAAATAAATATAAATATGCGTATGGTGGTAATGCCATCACCCAGGTGCCAGAGTTTTCGGGTCGCATCTACAGCCTCTGACCTGACCTAACGACCACTAACTAGTAGTGACCGGGACCGACGGCTTAACGTCTCCTCCGAAAGACGAGTTAGTTGCGATGTTTTTGGCATTACATTATCCGGTCACCCATCCAAGGATTGACCGGGATCAGTGCTGCTTAACTTCATAAACTAATGAAAACCTATGAA
Organism: Tribolium freemani; assembly: GCA_939628115.1. Classification (NCBI taxonomy): domain Eukaryota; kingdom Metazoa; phylum Arthropoda; class Insecta; order Coleoptera; family Tenebrionidae; genus Tribolium; species Tribolium freemani. The sequence goes on along the minus strand of OW626785.1, from coordinate 5,790,571 downwards.
ATCAGCTAGTCTATGCAACTAACTAAGGAATAAACAGGGTGTAACGAAAAGATGGTGACAAAAAGGAATCAGAGATTCTCCCAGTCAAAATAAAACGCTTTAACCCAACTAACTTCCAACTAACTTCTATACCAAGTTGCACCGTTTAAAAGTTAAAGGGCGCCAAAGTTCAAAAATTATTTTCGTTTTTTATTAGTAACTTCTAAATGGAATAACCAATTTTGATAAAACTTGGAACAAGTAAACTACATGTTTTGGTGCTATTTCTTTTGTTTTTCTGTTATTGTAAAGTACTTACCTATCAACTATTGAATACCTCTTGGGACATATCATACGTTATCTGAATGATGTAATTTTTTTTTTATTTGAAAGACCCTTTAAAAGGTCTTGGAACAAAATAGTAGATTGTTTTATAAGGATTAAAAGTGGCGTTTTGTTCGACGAGCAATTAGTTTGAATTGCGAGGCGAAGCGAAACGTAGCCGAGCTATGCAATAATTGCGAGGCACAAAACCACTTTTAATCCTAATGAAACATGTTATTTTTTCTCCAACAGTAGCAAATGATTTAAAAAATCTTAGGGTCTCATTTTTTTTCCTAATAAAAAAAATATTTTTAATCCGCCGGATTAAAATAGGGTGTCAAGACATTTGCGCCCGGGACACTTTCGCCTTTTTACCTGAAGTGGGTCAGATGCCCTATCCGGGGTTAAGCCTGTTACCCATCTGTGATTCAGGGTCTGGTGGGACACTTGCGCCCGCTTATATACTCCATACTTATGTAAAAGCTGAACAAGAAAGATAGACACTGACCAAATTTTGAATCCTTTTTTTATCCAAAACTGAGTTAAGCTTTATACAAATTAATTCATCAGTTGCTTTAAGCTAATAACTTTCTATAACAAAGGTGACAAATAGAAAAAAAACATCCAAAGTTGCAGAAGAAATTAGAAACCAGTTCTCTCTTGCCTTGAATTAAAAATTCAATTTTAGGACTCTTTGACGAATCTACTGCTATTCTATTAAAGAAGCCGAAAAATGTTTAAAACATAATGTAATACCAAATCAATTAGTGTTTAGTGCAAGTAATTTTTCCGTAAAAGAGCTGCTTTTGAATGGAATTACAAAATGTGGTAAACAAATGCTGTAGAAAATTATCAGCTGTGAAAGGAATTGGAGAATTAATTTTTACAAAGCTTAACTCAGTTTTGGATAAAAATAAAGTATTCAAAATTCTATCAGTGTTTAACTTTTTCTCTTGTTTAACTTTTACATAAGTACCAAGTTTATAAGCGGGCGCAAGTGATCCACCAGACCCTGAATCCCAGGTAGATTGTTGGGCATGGGTCACTTGCGCGCGGCGGTCAGAATTTTTTTTATGTAGTTTTAATCTCACAGGACAGTTGAGCACAGGTTACCCTTCGGGTGTTGGTCAGTAGCGCGCGGTGGTTACTTTACCCCCTGCCATGTCTCTTCATCCCCAAATCGGCAACAGGGTAGTTGCGCGCGGATAGGAGCAGATACTTCATTAAATAAAATTTGGTAAACTTTAAAAACAGCTCTCTTTTACGCTCATATGTAACGATTTGTTAAATTTAACAAATTAGAATAAAACACTGAAATATCTAAAAGTTTATAGGTATTTAATTTTTTTTCATACTGAAAACAGTCTTGCAAAACTATGGTAGACGTAATGTAGTGTTTCGGTATGTCTTCTTCTTACAGATCCTAATTAAAGTATAAGTAGAAGTAAGTATAAGTATAAGTTTATATACTTACCTACAGCTGATTTTTAGTCTTTATGGCATGAATTGCTTAGGGAAAAAGCTCATCCCGCAAACCTTCGTGAATTTGTTCATATTTTATTTAGATTGCCAACGAGCAAAGTAATTATTTCTTTATAGAGGAATTTACAGAAGGTAAATTAAAGTTGAACTCAAAATTACTAAAATTGAACTAAGTTGTCATTTAACTTTGGTGTGTTGTGAGGTATGGTCAGTTATCCTTGATGGGATATCTCCACGGGAATTCGTCTCACCGCTGCGCGCAAGTGTCCTGTTGCCGATTTGGAGACCGAAGTACCTGACAGACCGTAAAGTGACCACCGCGCGCTACTGACCAACACTCAGATTGTTGGCTTCCAGGTGTCCTGGGCGCAAATGTCCCTACTTCTAAAATAGACCCATTGGCTCATATGCATAAAAAACAAGTATTTACTTTAAGTAAAAGTATTCAGTAAAAGTATGCTCTTGGGAGTAAATACTATAAGTGCCAGTATTTACTTAATTTTGTATGCATAATCTTTTACTTTTACTAGTAAGTATATACTGAAAGATTTTCCAGTAAATACTGATTTTTTCAATTGTAAGGTGGCTGTACAGCAGGTTTCCTGATTTTAATTTGAGTACGATCGAATGCACCAAAAGCACAGGAAAAATTGTACCACAGACGTATTATTGCTTCCCCTACTTCTTTATATCTTGTAGGAAATTTAATTCACTGATTAGGAGTTTTCTAAAAAAATTTCTACTTGCATAGTCAACTGTTCTGTACTTTGATGAGTACCACTATCTTCTCCTACTCCGTCCTGAAAACCTGGATCGCCCATCCACCGCAAACAAATTTCCATTCTTTGTTTGGCCTCTTTTTTTCCTTAGTCTTACCGCAAAAAGTTTCAGAGAAATATTCAACATTAATTTTCCGTTGTGGAATTTATTGAAAAAATGTTACTTTATGAATTTTGAAGACAAAATTTGATACAAGTGAAATTCAAGCCGCTTAAATATCAGCTTGAAAAATATGAAGTATTTACTATAAACTACTAGTAAATCCTTACTTTTATGCATTTTTATTTAAGCATTTGCTGGAAAATTAAGCATATGCTTGACAAATGCGGACGCTAAATTTTTTAAGTGTTTACTAATAAGTAGATGCTATTTTTTATTCATACAATTGGTAGTAAAGACAGTAGTAAAGACATGAAAATTTAAAGTAAAAGCATTTACTTATTTTTATGCATATGAGCCATTGTCTTAGTAACGCGAACTTTTTTTCTTAGTTACAAGAACGTCAATTTTACCTTTCATAAATGGTATTAGAAATGTCAAGTTGTAAGACGATTAGAGAAAAAAATAATTTTTGTAGAAGTGTCAACATTTCGGACGTTCGTCAATTATTATTATTGGTTTTAAAAATGCATTTAATTATTACTTTACTTATTGCAATGTAATTGTAATTCTTAATTTTTCCATAACGACAGTGTAGATTTTAATTAGTTGTGATAGGTAGAAATCAAACAATTTTTAGAAATTCACAATTTTGTGAAAAATTTGCCTTTTTTGGTTTAAATTAATAACTAATTACATTATTGTTGTCTAACATACAAGTACACAAAGGAACTAAAGCCAAAATTAAATTAAAGTCAAAATTTAAAAAAAATAATTTAAAACCCAATAAATAATAAATGAGCGAACCTCTGAAATTTTATCACGTCGACTTACATTATTTTTTAACTCCAAAACCGAGGCCGATACAAAAATTGTTCAAAAAGGATAGGTCTTTCGAATAAAAAAAAATATTATATCACTTAGATAACGTATAACAAAGATTTGTCTTAAAATGTGTTAAATTGTTGATTGGTGAGTACTTACAGGCGACAAAAAAATAAAAGTAACTGTATCAAAACGTATGGACAGCATCCAGTACCTTAGTCTTGATGGCAAATTACTTTTACCAAATTTCATTGAAATCGATTATTCCATTAAAAAGTTATTAAAGAAAATCGAAAATATTTTTTTAAATTTTGGCGCCCTTGAACTTTTAAACGATGCAACTTGTTGGTGTAGAGGTAAGTTAAGCTAAATCGCTATTTTTTGAGCTGGGAAGTCTGATTTCCTGTTGTCCTCATCTTTTCGTTACACCCTGTATAACTTGGTGGTATTTTAAAGGTGTAGGACCGTAGGCCTCGTAAAATTATGTGAAATACCCTGTAAAATCGACCTGTCTTAGCGTTTTTGAGTACCTACTACCTAACATGAGTCCAAACGGTAAAAACTCGGGTGGACTGTTTTCAGTGGGCTACCCTGTATGTATGTATGTATGTGTAGAAGATGTGAGACAATATTTACTTACCTGATAAGAACTGTTCTAAAGCTAAGGGGTCCGAGCTCTTGTGCTCCTGTTTTCCGGGTTTGCAAACCCCGGTCATCCAGTAGCGGCGCAGACGTTCAAGGTCGCCGTTTTCTCGAAAATCCAGCAACCTTTTGTTGAACATTTTCAGGTACTTGGAATTTCGAGGGAAGGCCAGGCCGTAGCCGGTCATCGCGTACCAGGAACCGACGGTGAGGAGTCTACAGTCTTCGTCTTGCGAAGTGAGGTAATCTAGGACAGTGCCGTCGTATATAAAAGCGTCCATTTCGGCGCTTAAAACGGCGTCGACTCCATCATGGACTGTGGATTTGTTGAACTGTCTCATGTAAGCGTGCATTTCTTTGAAATATTTCGCTATTGTTGAATCGGTGTGAGACCAAGGGATTGTTCCGAATTTGATGAGTGGCTTTTGCGAGTATGGCCGCGATAAGCGGTGGTCGTCGAGACCTAAAAATTTATTATACACTGTTCTTGTTTCAAAACGAATCTACATTGCCCTATCTACGTTTAAACTATACAAAGCGACAAAAGCTTAATGATTTTTTACACAAAATAGTTTTTTATGATTTAACATCTTTTTATTACCGTTTCCGTGGCATCACGCCTTTTGTATCAAAAAATTGAAGAACATGTCCAGAAGTTCAGAATTTGCGTTTTATGAATTTTATACATTTTCTATTTCTATTCTATGTAAACAACAAAGGAATGAAATAAATCAGCTTTTCGTAATTGGAAGATTTATTTTTTAAATGTAGAGCGTGTAAAATAAATTTTGACTTTAAAAAGTTGCTTTTCCTATACTAGCATTTCTTCTCCATGTTTTTTGATATTGACTTTTATTGTTTCGACCTAATTTGCTTTTTGAAAAGATTATGAAGGTTTACTAATAAATTTATTTTTTTAAGACTAGAAATAAAGATAAGTTGTGGCCTCAACTTGTTACTTTTAGAAAGTTTGCTTAGAATTGACGATTGAGAAATCAGTTAACATACACGGCGAGAAATCAACTGTTGACCATAATAAATTGTTTTTTCTCACTTTAAATAGTTATTTACATAATCTGTTATGAAAAGCCCCACAATTTAATTAAGAAAACAGTAAACAAATGAATTAGTCTCAATCGTAAACGAGTTGCTCCAAAAATACAGATTGTATTTTTTATCTCTAATATAATAATACTTATCCAATTTTTTATAAAATTTGGCGTGCAGCCGTTGTTTTAAACACTTATTCAAGAGTGCAAATTGTAAGGTTGTAGAGCATTGTTGAAGGGGGATATCAGAGCCCTCCTGACATAAATTGGTTCATAACTTTGTAGCACAAGTTTAGCTTTGGTGCTACTAGAATTTAAAAGGCTATTCCATTTAGAAACTTTTTTATCTCACAACTTATTATTTTACTCGAAAACAGTACCTTCATATAAAAAAGTAAAAAAAGAGGCAATAAAATTTCTAAATGGAGTAAACTTTCAAATTCTATTAGCACCTAAGTCAAACTAATTATGCTACAAAGTTATAATAGTAGACTATTTTATAAGGAGTAAATGTGATAGTTTATATGTGGGGAAGCTGAATGTTTATTTTTCCGAATGCAATGAGGCAAATAATTCAGCTGAGCCACATAAACTCACATTTACTCCGAATAAAATATACTATTTATCCGCAAACGTATTGGTGAAGAGTAAAGAGCAATTTTGAGCAACACTAATTTAAAGATAAATGAATAAAATAATCAGGAAGCTTTGCACGTGAATCATTACCATAACAATGCTTACAAGCAAACGTCAGTCTCGGATTTTTGTGTTGAGATTTTCGAATGTGTTGAGTGTTTTTTAATTTAACTAGTGCAGCATCTAGTGCAGTGTCTCCAGTTGCACAATGAGGGAATCATCTCCTCTTCAGCGAAGCAGCGAAAGACACAAGAAAGTGAAAACAACGGTAAGTCATGATGACAGACAAAAGTCAAAAAACGCTTTATCACATAAAAATGATTTACCCCATGTCCGATAGAGTGGTCCGAGAACTAGATCTTTTACCTGTGACATTCTGTCACAAATGTTGTTAGTTTTGTGACGTTTGCGGATAAAACAATTTTTGGTACACGCTCTCTACAATGATTACTTTGGGAACTGCTTTGACTCCGCAAAATGTCATTTTAAAGGACAAGTACTTAAAGTCGTCATAGTAACACTTTGCGGACTCTAATTTATCTTGCGGACTCTAATTTATTTATTATTTGACAAAACAATTATTACTGTTTCAATAAATCAGTCGTTGCTGTGACTATCGATCGACTGCACTTATGAAGGTGGATTGGAAATGTAAAGAATTTTACAATTTTGTTGTTTTAGAGAGCTGGTACCAAAAAAGTTTGTATGCAACACTTCCGCAAAATAGTTTTAGCGGACTCATCTCATTAAAGACTCGGCTCCTTCATCACCTCGTCCTTAAGAGCTTAAGGGAGCCCTTGTAGCCCCCTTTAACAATGCTTTACAACCTTACAATTAAAATTCATTACGTAACTAGTACATAGAATAGACCTTCTGTAGTTACAGACTGCTTTTTTAGTGAAAAATCAAAGCGCTATGACAATGTTTAGCTTCTAAGGCTGGTGGGTTGAAAAACTTATATGAGCTAGCCAAAAACTTATTTTTAGTCTTTTTTTAGTATGAGTATTTACCTGTGTTCTGCGGTTAAGTAGTTCTGGGATACTCGATAATCGACCGGATTTTTGCAACAAAAGCATTCATTATTTTTCTTCTATTAATAGAAAATCCATGACGAACTTTACCCATTTCAAATGTTGCTTTTTTGCTAAGCGATGCGACCATACGAGTAATTTTGTCTTATTTTAGATATTATCTTATTAGGAAATAATTGGAAAAACGAACCCAACATTTATCATAAAACTCATGTACCTATTCTCAACAGTGAACACCAAAGAAACGTATTTTTACAAAATTGTATTTCAAACCTAAATTTGATCAATGCTAATACCATCATGTTTCTACAGGGTGATTCTTAAATAGACCGACAAAATTTTATCACAGTCTTCCAAGGATAAGTAGAGACGATCTGTACTATATTTACGTTTTTATTTCGTAGGGGTAGAAACCCCTTAATCCCTGCCACTTACGACGCTGATGAGTTCAAATTAGTTGTTTTGGAAAAAATGTGCTCGTTTTCATTATGCATATCGATAATACACAGTGATTATTGTTGCATTGATCAAGTACATTGTCATCAGATGATTATCATGCTTTCCACTAACTGTGCTAACACATCAGTGGCGTACGCTTTATCTCCAACATAAGTTTAAAAAAATTTATTTCGAAAACGGTTATACAAGGAATTTTTTTACTATTTTTCCCGGCATGTACTCATTTGACACCACCAAGGGTAGAATTTTGTCGGTCTATTTAAGAATTACGCTGTATATTGACAAAATTTTATCATTTTTAAGTGGAAAATTGATTATTTTCTTAAATCCATATTATAATGTATCCAAGGTGCGTAAATTACAATTAGTATTTTGTAACGTTAAGCATCAAAACCAAATTCATGAATAAAGATTTAATATTATTATGTAGGATTATAGGGATTTATACCTTTGCCAACTGTTCCAAATCCAACAGAACTCCCATTTTTTGAGGGTTGTTGTTTTATTCACTATATTTATTTACCAACTTATTTTAGATTGTTGTAGAAGTGATAATGTAGTTTCATTCGACACCTCAGCATAAAATATCCTGTATCTAGTCTATTAAGTCCAATTTGATTCAAAAGTTCCGTGTTGATTTTATTGAGGAACAATGGGTACAAATTCGAAACATTCACAACCACATTGTATTCATTTCGTTGGAATGCTCGCACACCAAATAGAAAAACCACCACATCATAAATTTTTGTGAAATTTTGCAGAAAACTGATTCGTTTGATGAACAGTGGAATGATGTGTCATTGATTATTTACGTGGTATAACATAATACCTGATGCTACTATTATATTAAATTAGGCGAAAGCAATGAACTAAACAGAAACAAGGGTCAGTTATAAAAGTTGTTTGAACACACAGAACACCATCGTGTTAATTTGCAGCCAATCAACTGTTTGTGTAACAATCGCAGCAACATAGAATAATTTTTTTAATCAAATATTATAGCTCACAACTTTTCTTGATTGACATGTTAACGAGCATTTGTTTTACCTCACTTTGTTGTTATTCAGGCAAGCGTATTTTAACAACACAAAGTTTACAGCTTCTTCAAGTTGCACTTCGTTCAAAGGTAATTCTCGAAGGATAACATCAGATGAGACAAGAAGGAACTTTGCTTTGATTTTGCAATTGTAATGCATTCCACATTACTCTTTTCAGTGCAGCCTCCGGCTGATCTAACAGATTTCGCCGGAAATCCACCGTTCATGTAAATGTAGGAGACGATATGTTTTATGGCTTATGCTAAGATTTGCAGGAAATATAAATTTATGCTTGTCTTTTTACGATGTGACGTAAAGTGACGTAAGTATATTTGAATCAATAAAAACAAAATGTCTGCAAGTTATTTGCTTCGCTTCCACGTATGGTTTCAGTAATTAATCACAATAGAGATTGCTTCTCCTGAACTTAGTCTGATAATATGTTGCTTGTTTACTAAATGAGTTACTGTGTAGTTGAAATTATAATCATATTATGCGCCTAATTGGAAGTAAAAATACGGGAAAGTTGGGGTAGCTTGTTTTCCTGTAATCGGATTTAGAAAAATTAGATTAATGTTAAAAAAGTTAGACTGGTTATAATCGACTTTTAAACTGACAACTGTGTCGGTCCAAAAATTATTAATCAGTTTGTTAAATTACCGTGAAGATTTGTATCGCTTTTTTAACGTTTTTTTAAAAGCTTTTAACTTTTAGACTATTTTTTCACCTATTTGTATTGTTTTTAAATGTTTGTAGAATCAACGATACGAAAGCATATACAATTTGTTTTTAATTTGGTTCGTTATATAGTGATAACAAAATAAAAAAGAAATCGGACGTTTAAGTTTTACAAACAGCAGTATAAAAAAATAATTACAGTTGAATTATTGTTTTTCAGTTTGTAAATGTTTGAAATATTGGCGGGAGTAAAACTTGGTTTATGTTTTGCATATTTAATGCGATTATAACAAACCTCATAGTCACATTTTTACGATTTTCATTTCAGTGTGATTTAAAATTCTCATTCCTTTATATGTGACCGACACATGTCGCTTCCATTTGTGTTAAGTTACTGAAACCTCACACGCACTCAAACCACTAAAATGCGACCTCGCAATCTAAATTGAAATATGATTTCAATTACGGGGATTTTTGGCAGACTGTTTTGACGTATCCTCGTGTAAACAAACCTTCATAAATACCTAGTATTTCATATTTTGTTTGAAAAAATATTACCATTAAAACTCGTTAACTGAACTTTCCATCGACTCATTTCCAAAGTACGTGCTTATCAAAGAAATAATAAAACATGATTCGCTTTTGTGTTTCATATCCTTGAGAAAATTGTCGTTCATTTACATAAAATCCATCCCTGCATAATTAATAAGGACAGGAGAGTTTGAACTTAAACGTAATAAAAGTCGTTTAAATTGTACTATTTTCGATTTTAATTAGAATTTTCTGATAATGAAAAACTTAAACTGAAGACTTATTTTAATTAAAACTGTTTTTGCCTAGTCCTATTCCATTCTCAATTTCGTCAAAAAATCCTGCAAATAAAGTCTGTAACGAGTTCAGCTACGTTGCTGTGTATAAATGGCTTCCAAGACGTTTAATAATACAAGCCCTAACAATATTTTTTGCATAACAGATATCAGAGAAAAAAACACGTTTTAAATGAATCCTTTTTCATGCAGGGGTAGAAGATTTAAGGCACATAATCCGCCCATCCATTTATTACTTTACCCCAAACTAGCTTCGTCCTATTTTCAGGAAAATTTTCCTCTGAAGCTAAGAGTTGAGAGGACATATCCTGTCCTCCTAATAATTTTTTATTTGAAACAAAAATTCATCTAGTCAAAACGAGAATAAAGTTATTTCTAGTAACCTGAGCTGTACAGAGTGCATTAAAAGCAGTAAAGGTCTCACAGCTCTTTTTGTACCGAAATAAATTCTTCTAAGGATTTTAATTTAAGGCTATTGAGAGTAAAATGACATCGTGATTAGGAAATTGCGTGGAAAAGTTATTTGCTTCGTTATTTGTGAATAAAAGGAGTCACTGTCGTTAAATTTGTAAGAATTTTTTTCTTGATGTGCAGAAATATTTCAGGGAAAAATTTACTTAGTTTCCAAGATAAACACTATGTCTGTGAACACTACTTATCATTGTTTCGAGGTAGTGCGTTATTCGACACAAGAAAATTAATTTTACTATCTCTGCTATGCGCTTTGATGATATACAAGTTGTACTTGGTATCTTGGTATGCTGGCAAATAATGTCGTAAAGGCAAGTTAACAGAGCATTCTAATTTCTTACACTTTGAGTGGATATTTGTCTTGATAATAGATGAGGGTTTTTGAAAAATATTTTCTTGTTTATTACTCGTAAATTTTACAATTTTATTGGCCACGTGACATCAGTTATCTTAAAAAAACTTCATGTGGGTAGGTATTTTTGGAAGCTATTATCTTGATAAAAAAAATAATTTTAGTGTACTGTTATGCCCGTCTCGAATTACCTAGTTGCCTTCTCACAAGATGTTTAAAGCAGTCATAATTATGTTCCTTGATTTAAAAAAGGGATAAGGTTAAAAACTTAAAAAGAACCGAAAGTAATTTTCTTTTCGATTTTTTTTTAGAATTCATGGTTGCAGTGTGAATGCTATAATAAAGTTTATAAGTGTCATTCTTTAAGCACGTAACTGTACAGGGTGGTGCATTTTGGATGTTCGAATAGGAGATCTCCGCAACTAAGAGGTTAAGAGAAAAAAGAGTGACACATTCTCGAGTCAAAGTCTTTAAAAATTCATATCTTTATTATAATAGATACACATTTGAAACAAAGACATTATACAGGCACTTTTTTACAGATAAATTAATAATATATTATAATAATAATAATATAATAATAATATATTATCAGCGATTTTTTTAACCATTCGTTTAGCTGTAATAACATAAAGTTTTATTTTTTTAAATAGGAATTATAGTTGTTGTTGACTAAGACATTTTCGAGAAGCTTAAATTAATAAAAAATACAAACGGTGCCCTATTGATAACATTATGACTAGGTACACTCAGAAAAGTTAAAAATGTCGTGTCCATAAACCGACCCTCATTATTCGATCCTCTTACCCAACACAATTGTAAATCATCTGCGAGGGGAAGGTAATAAAGATGCATTTGCATGGTATGTGGTTTGTATACTAAATTTAAAATATTTTTTGAGATTTTCCAAAAAATGTATTTCATTACAAGAACATTTGTTATCTTAGAATCTGATAAGTCAAATGGTAATTTATTTTTTAATAACTACTAATGTGACTAATTGTAATTATACTAGTAATATAATTGTTACTTGATTCATAAATTAATTTCACTCATCAAGAATTAAGAATAAAATAAATAAATAATTTTTTTTGTAAATCTTAAGGCTAAAGGGAACGACAGAGTTAAACCAAGTGTGCGACAAAGACAAGTATAATGAAAATTATTTTTCTATTTTTAGCGATATTTGTAATCTAATTTTAAATCGAAAAATTAAATTGAGTCTTTTAAACAATTAGAATTTGCGCGAACGCAACACTTTTTAGAAAAAAAATTATTTGACATTTTTTTGTTAAAATTTTAAAGAAATTTTTATAATATTTTAAAAAACGTGTAGGGGAAAGATGTACTGTGATGATACGAATAGAATGCGACCAAGAAACTAGAAAAATAATTATTAGTTTTGAACGAAACGCGAATATTCATTTTACTTTGACAATATTTGCCGCCGAAAATCTTCCATAGTCAAGTGCGCGGTGAGAGGAAGCGAGGGCAAAATTAACCTCGCTCAACTAAGACTGAGAAATGTAAAGATGATGTTTCTGTATCTGCTGGTGTTCATGTACAGAATTATCGTATTAATTCTTTGAACTGAATTTAGTGATGCATCAAGCATCAGTGAGGTTTTTTTCTTTTTGAAATAATGTTTAATTGTTACTTTCGTTAGTAATTTTTATGTATTCCTTTTTCATTGCTCAAAAATAGAAAAATGGATAAATGATCAAAAGTTTAGAATACGTGAAAATTACTTTTTACTTTGGAAAACAATAGGTTAAAATTTAATTTGATTATTTTCGGTAAAAAAAGTAATTTGTAATGAAGATATCTAATAATGGAGATTGAGAAAGCTGAGCAGACAGCAAGTAAATAAATAAATAATTAAATAAAGTGTTAAATAAAATTGAATTCGTATTTTTGTGCAATTAAATTCTCTGAAATATATAAGATTCTCTCAGATGTCGGAACTATAAGCGAAACCCAAGTACATCTGCTTCCCATTCCAAGAAAAAGCTTAACAAAAAAAAACTGAAAGGGATTGAAGAATATGATGAAACAAATGGATGGAAACTACTTGTATAATAATCCGGAATTCAGCGTTTGGTATTAAATGCTTAATTTTTTTCTGTATGCAGGTACTCGTACGTGAATTTCTTTCACATTTTTTTGCATAAAACATCATTTAAGCATCGTATGTTTTTGAACGACAGTTTGGTTAAAATTTTTAATTTTATTTATACAACTATAAATATTTTCAATTCATTGATAATAATTACTATAAGGAATTGTAGAAAAAAAATCGGGTACATAGAGAAAAAAAATACAAAGTTCTAAAAATTTTGCATAGCATCTGAAGGGAAATGTATAAAAGACAAACCAATCCTTTACTAAATAAGTTCTAAATAAAATCTATTAGATAAACTAATTAGGTACTAAGGACTTTTTTGTAATATTTATTAATATCGGGTAGACCGCTTTTCCCAAAACGTAAATACAGGCAAACGCTTCTCTGTCCAAATAACGAGACCATAAATTTTTTGTTGGTTACTTGAATGTGAATTTGGTCTATATCAATGAAAATATCTTGCCGGTGGCTAATATGTACACAGCTGCTTCCAAGCAGTCCAAGATTGAGGCAGGACAAAAGATTATACAAAATTCGCGTTTTGATAACTTTCCCGTTACCAAATTTTGAAAACTAAAATACATTTGTGATCAGCAAGAAATGGAGATTCGTCGCCCTACCTTGTTTTTTCAAAATATTTTTTAGTTTAAAAATTTTTAATTTTTTTTCAGAAATAAGTCAAAAAATAAAAAAGTGTTACGTTGGCGCAAATTTAATTACGATTCTATGATCAAAACTTTTTTTTGTTTCCGAAAAATGTAAAATGTAACACCCTTTAACCTTAAGAAATATTTTTCAAATAGGTACCTGATGTTCCATTTGAAAAAAATTAGTTATTCAACTCTTTGCGTTTTGGCGCACTGTACATTATCTGCGTGCTTAAAGTAAGTAAAGTAAATAAGTAAAAGTCGACTATTTTCTAAAACTATAAAGTATTCTAAGTTTTTCTGTTGTAAATTTGTCGGAAAATATTCATAGGCGACTTCGTAGTGATTTTTTTAAAGTTGGTCTTTTTATAACTAAAAGTTGAATAATTCCGAAACGGAAAGAGATAGACCTCCAATAGTTTATACAAAATGCTATTATTTTTTTACGTAGAATTTAATTATGCAAAAATATATAGGGTGTTATTTCTTTTAAAAAAATAACTTTGGGTTCACCATCCTGTGTACGACAGCCTGTGTATAATAAAAATATTTTTAGTTTGTGAACTTCCAAGTAGGATCTATCGCATAATAAAAACGGCATGACAAAATTTTAAATAGCAAAAACGTTATAAACCGATTACACACCCCTGGGTCAGCCTGTATGTTCGTCATCATCTTTTTAATATCCAAAAACAAAATATCTGTTATTATTATTTTGGTAATAATCAATTTTTAACATTTTTTTATTATACAAAAACTAAAAGCACACACTCCAAAGCAGCGGACCAATAGCATTGCATAAAATAATCGCCAGCTTAAATACTTTGCAGCTTTTGCTGTGATCCTTTTATTACAGTAGTTTCAAAGCTAATGCAACAAAAGGATGTACTAACTACAAAAAACAGCTTTACATCAAATTTTATTTTTGGTTTCATTTAATGAACGTATTTAACATTAAAAATACTTTTATATTCTTCTATGTAAATAACATGTTCATCATTTTATTGAATTAATATACTCCAAACACCGCAAACACTAAATTTGTGTTGTAGAAAACTGTAACTTTGAGTCTGAAAATCTATCGAGGACTGTCAGAAAGCTCCTTTACTTTGTCATGATGAATTATCAGCATCGCGTTCTCAAGTCAGATATGTATGTTCGGCACTTAAAAACTGAAATGGAATTCTAAATTCGGTAGCTGTACGTTTACAATTGACAATAAAACTGTTTCACTGATGTATCCTTTTCAGCCGTCAAACTAGTGGCAAAGCTTTGACGAATTATTTAGCAGATTAGGTACCCCAGGGTCCATCACTCGCCAAACGTGATTGGCACACCACGTGTTTTGCTAATTTACGACAAGCAATTACGCTAATTTATGACGTGATCACGATTGAATCCCGCCGATTAGACAAAAATGATAAAACTTTCAAACGCGAGTTGGGAATTTTCCGAAATGAACCGATCGAAGTTGAGATGTATTGAGATTGTGATGTTCTGTATACACCTTTTAGTATTTTCCTTAATTAATGAATTTTGTACTTACCTGAAAATTCAAAAAATTCTTCTCTGGTAATCATGAAGGCTGCGAGGTTGGCAGTGTATATGGCAAGGAAGACTACGGCGAACATCGCCCAAACATTTGTCATAAAACGTGCTGTGAATCCTCTGGGAGAATCAACATGAACCGCCGCTTGGAAAAGGACAGCCCAAACCAGCCAGTAAGTGCGGAATAACGAAAAACGATGCGACGCTGATGGTGTTGACTAAAATAAAAAAGATCCCGGTGAAAGTATCTTTTGTAGTTTGATCTAAGTTTAGATTTTATTACGACACTGTAGTTTTCATATCTCTGTAATAACTAGCACACAAAATGGGGATGTAATCATAATCTCACGTAGATCAAAACTGATTGGCAACAATACCAATAACAATAGTCAATAATAATCTAATTTTCTGTTTCTTCTGAAAAATTGTGACTTCACCTGCGAAACATCTGAAATTGCATTCACAGAAAGGCCAATTAACCACCAAATACGATAAAGTAAACATACAATGTGTCATAATTAAATAACGAAGTTATAAGCATTACTTTTAGTTAAAAAAAAGAGAATGAAAATTATTACGAACAATAAACAAAATTAATAATAATTATATAATTAATATAATTAAATAACATGATATCGAAAATCTACTCAATTAGAGCAAGCCTTGAAAGTGAAGTGTAACTTTAGCCACATCATATGCTGTGTAAAACCAACATAAGACAACATAACTTCAAAAGTGCGGCCGTAAATAAACGGCTAAAATGTGGCTAAAGTGCAAATAAACGGCTAAAATAAGGCTAAAGTAATTTATATTTTCGATCTCATGTTATAATAAAAAGTTTAATCAAAGCACGATTTTTCAAAATTTTGCAAAAAATTTGTCCAATAAACTTCCTTGTTATTTCTGAAGCTTGAAACACCGTAGGCGCCTTTCCACAAGACAAAAACAATTTTTAAAAGTTTAAAAAAAATCAAATAAGCCCTTTTGCTGTTTTGCATTAAAAAAGAAAGGCTTTTACTGCAATGATTTAATGACAATTTTTACGTATTTTGTATTTAATAGTTAGGCAAAAACTTATAAGAAATACTCAAATAAACACAGAAATCTTGTTGTTTCATAGCCGATAAATGAAACTTTCTGCATTATTTTTTAAGTCCAATTGAGATATCCAAAGCAAAATTAATTTTGTTGTAGCAACATTACTTGTACTCCGGTCATTTTCTGAAGCAATTTGGAACTTTTACCTAATTAATTTCCAGTTAATTATTATTTAGATATTTAACTTGGTCATCTTCCAAAGTTATAATAATTACGTCGTAATTTGAGTCATGGTATAGTCGAGCGAACATTAATAATAAAATGATGTACTGTATTACGACCTTTACTACCATTTTGCCGTATCAAAATTATTTTCATAAAGTATTCTTTGTATACTTATGAACACTTTTGTCAAAGTGACAACTTGTGATCAGGACAAAAAATGGATCTTTTACAAAAAACTAAGCGCCAGTTAATTAAACACAAACCCGTGACAACCCTGGACAATGTAAAATGTGATGCAAGACGGCTTTAATTGCTCTAAGTAAAATATAATTTTGTCGCCTTCAATCATTTTACCTATTATTTGAGGAGATGTAATATGAAGGTTAGCAAAACAGTAAAAATGAACAAAAACAGTCATAATGTGGTCCTCTTTTAGTTTAGCAGAAACAACTGTAAATATTCGCTATTTATTTAAATTTTTTCCGTCATTTAGTAAAAACTTGAATCATGAATGTTTGTTCAACCGTATTTAGAAACATAAGAATTCAAAATGCGTTAAGGGGAGGTCTCCCCAATTGCGTTGCAATCAAACAAATGAGAGACATTAACATTTCACAAAATAGTATATACAGGCTGAGTCATTGATATGGGCGTGCTCGATTGCACCTACACCGTCAATGATATCGAAATGAGTCAAATGGCACAGCAAATGGGAGGCCAAAGTGCATTTTCTAAAATTATTTTGCTCTATACAGATTGTTCCATTTTTACAGTAGTGCAGTCTATAACATAGTTTTTTTAAATGACACCCCCTGTATATTTGTACATATTTAAATTTGCATTTCTTTATTTATGATTTTGTTGCTGAAAATGTTAAAAAACTAAATCCAAAAGAGTTAGAGTATTTTTTACACTACTCCCCTCCAGTTTGGGACGCCCTGATTAAAAATTTCTACATTCGATCCTCGAATTTTATTTGACGTATAAAGTTTATTAACTGTACCAAATTTTGTAATTTTATCTATAATAGTTTCTGAAATATTGAGAAAAACTCACTAAAAAAGCACCCCTTTCAAGGGGTGTAGCTCCCTTACGAAGTATTTTTCGATACATGTTTATAAGAAACTTTTGTCTTAAAATTGAATGTTCTATCACCTGTTTAAATTTGTAACAATAAAAACGGAACACTCTGTATTTTTATTACCAAAATTTGCTCCAGCCTTTATAGAACAAAATCACTATTTATGGTAATACCAACTTGACGACTTTTTAACAATTGATTATAAAAAAATCCACTGTAATTGCTTGTAATAAAATTAGTTCGTAACATTTGCTCATCTGGAGCCAAATGTAATGGCCACATCTATTACAACATTAATGAGAGGAAAATGGTGGTTGATTTGCTTAATTACTCTGTTGGTTGGACTGATGACAAAAATATTTTCTTTAACATTAAATTACGTTATGTGATCTATAGCTTTATACATAACGTAATACAAATAATAATAATCAAATTTATCTTTAAGGTTAGTTCCTCACAGTAATGTAAAATTTAATACTATAATAAATGCTATGATCTAATGGAAATTTAAATTTCCTTTTTTTGATTAATGCTCTTATTCGACTTTCATTCCTAAACGTTCTCAACGTTTGGCCAAAAGTGTACAGTATTTCAAAAATTTCTTTTGTTTTTTCCTTCAAGAAGTAAAATAGCAATTTATAGCCCCGACTGGAGATTAGATAGAATACGCAGATAGGTTGGAAAACGGTGAGTGTGAATTTTAATTAAGAAAACGGGGTAATGTTATAAAGAGGATAAAATATCCGCGCTAGTCTGTGGGATAAATTCGTTCGATTATTATTAATTAATACAAACCTGATTAAGGGACAATCTCATATTGAAACCACTCGGAGACAGCCATTCAAAAAGAAAAATTGTGAAGGTGGCAGCTTGAATTGCGACAACCCCCACAAGCATCCAAGAGGCTGTATCAAACGGTTCCAAAAATGCCGTCGGAGAGATAATTCCAGTTCGTTTGGCCACAACGATTGCAATTCCCGTCTCCATAAAAGGAACACTGAAGTCTACCTGCAAAGAACAGAATATTTGTTTGTTTTAAAATATGCTAAGCTGCTCCTCGGGGTAACAACTTTTTATCAGTTTATGCCAGTGTTTGGATATGTAACAGCTGCTGGAATGTGGGTCTATGCAGACGTATTTCGGTGACAGTAGTTGGCTAATCACAATGCAACCTTTCGACAAGGGGCGGGTTTAACAAATCATCGAAGCTCGTCGCAATTTCTGAGTAATTGATGAATTTATATAGTGTGGTTCTGACAAAAGCACTAGAGATATGCTGCTAATAATTTACTCTCAATGAGGACTGTGAAGATAATTGCCCAGAACATTTATATTCTACAATTAAAAATTGAATAAATTGAAAAATAAGAACATATTTTTACACAGTCATACTAGATAAATCTGCATCTAACAAAATAAATATGCTATAAGTAAGATAAAAATAATAATAATTCTTTATTGGTGCGTAACGAGGTGGTACACGTTTTACACAAATTGCAAATTAATACATAAAAATACTCACAAGAAATTAAAATTACATTTAAAAAACTCATCCGAGTTGTACAGGATGCTGCATTTTCGATGTCCGAATAGGGGATCTCCAAAACTAAGAGGTTTAGAGAAAAACGGGTGACACATTCTCGGGTCCGTTTTTTGAGAAAATTATTTTGGTCAAAACCGCATCCAGCTATCATCTTTTATTTTCGACTTATAAACAAAAGTTGACATTTCAGCGAAATCTTAAGAAAATCATATCTTCCTTATTATAAAAGATACACATTTGAAACAAAAACATTATACAGGCATTTTTTACAGAAAATCTAATAATGCTAACAGTGATTTTTTTAAATCATTAGTTTAGCTGTAATAACATAAAGTTGTATTTTTTTAAATAGGAATCATAGACGGCTGTGATATTTTTGAAAAGCTTTTTTTTTTTTAACTTAAAACAATATAAATACAGTTTGATATTTTTATATACTTTTGATAAAAAATATATTTAAAATATTTGAAAGTACTTGGCCATGGAAAAATTATTTCACATAAAAGGTGTGAATAATCTAGAAATTTTGTGAGCGGTTATTAAAGTAAAAAATGTGAAATTATAAAAATAAGCTATATTAAATTTATTTTCAATTGAACAAATATACGATCGTCGCAGAAAATTGAAAACTACTATTTGATAACACTTGAAAGCATTGTGGCAGCAGCCTATTTGAAAAATTGATTTTTTTGTAATAAAACAAAAAAATTGAAAATCTCGAGGAATCTTTTAAATTTGCTATACAAACCCCATACCATTAGAAAGCTTATCAAAAATGCTATTGATAGGTGTAAACAAATATAGGGTGTTTCATTTGAAAAAAATGAGTAATTCAACTTTTTGCGTTTTGGCACACCCTGTACATTATCTGTGCGTTTTAACGAAAAGTTGACTATTTGCTAAAACTACAAGATATTCTAAGATTTTCTGTAGCAAATTTGTCGGAAAATCTTCATTGGCGGCTTCACAGTGATTTTTTAAAAGTGGGTTGTTTTTGGCACAAAAAGTTAAATAATTTCGAAACAAAAAAAGATAGGCCTATAAAAGATTATGCAAAGTACCATTATTTTTTCACGTAGAGTCTATGCAAAAATATATAGGGTGTTCCATTTAAAAAATATAACTTTGGTTTGTGAACTTTAAGTTGATCTATCAAATAATAGAAACGGCCTCCACCAGTCTGTTTCTTCTAACATTGTTGGTCTGCATATTTCATGAATTTTTAATTGTAGCAGTCCCTCTACGGGTGTCTGCTGCTGCATTAAATCTTAGTGCAGTTTGGGCCATGGTCAATTTTTTTCATCGAACATAAGCAAGTAACTTTTTTACACTCTAGTGTTAGATTTATAATCTTGATCAAAATTGACCAATTTTTTTTTCTTTGCGCGTAAAATTGCTACATCAGTTTCTTTTATTCATCTGTAAAAGATTTCAATAAAATTATAAAGTTATGTATAGTAAAGTTATGTAATATGTTAATATTAAAAGTGTTGGCGATAAGCCAACATCGACCGCTTAGTTAAACCAATGCTAAGCTTTGGCTTAGTCGATATTTCGCTACTGAGTAACACTCGGTGCCGGCTTAAGCTTAGTTTAGAGTTAAACTCGGTTTAAGCTCAAACTGGGCAACCGGGCCTTAATCATTTTTCCAAAAAATGCATACTATCTTCAAAAATTTTTATTAACCCATCTGTTGAGAGCCACTGTATGGTTTATGGTAGTTTTATCAGCAGTTAGTTTTTTCTTTAAATGAAGTGGACATAGTGGCGCATGAACGTTTTGAGAATTTTTACTAAGGTACCTATTTGTGGATTTTTATTTTAGAAAAATAACAAAATGAATTTTATTATAAAAGTTTCTTTTTTTTTCCCGCGTTCAGTTCACCCAAGTAGCACAGTTGTAAAGGCTTATTAGTAGAGATTCTAATTATACAAAAAATGATATCGTTCCATATAAAAAAAATTATGATGATAATATGGCTTACGATTTTTATGCGTTACTTTATACTCACTCTGTATAATTGTAAGTATTGGAAGTAAAAAAAATGAAGAAGTTTAATGAAAATGCGAAAAAACATGTAGATTGTCATTGGGAAGAAAAACGTACACCATATAATACAAAATAAAAAAATCGTACTTTCCGTCTCACTAACGACATCCCGTAGATCTTCATAACAAGGAACGGTGAAAAAATTCACTTAAATTTATGACTCCTGTGAAGAATTTTATTGCTTACTACTTTCCAAATCTCCTGTGGGTCTTATATTCCGACGCAATTCTGTTACTTTGAAAATGTTTTAAAATTGATGAGACTCATTAGATTTAGCGATCTCCCAAAATAGATTAAGACCCTAGCAAGGCGTTTTACATTGTCTGGGCACGAAAATTAGAAGAGGTGATAATTTTTGGTATTTTATAGAGAAACTTTGTTTCGTTAATTTATTACACTGTAGTGGCTTTAATCCTTATTTATTTTAATCGAAGTTTGAGATTTATTTTTCTTTTTCTTTATATGGAGGAAATCGTATTGTACCGCAAACAATAAAATTTACCAAAAACTGAGTGAACAGCATCTAGGGTCGGTGGTTTTGTTTTACGACATTATTTGACCCGACGCTCCACAAATGAAGCTTTACAGCCCAACAAATTAGATTACGGTGTTCTACCTTCTTCATGGAATCTATCACAGTCTACCTCCTTTACACATAATAACAAGTGCCGGTAGACGAAATGGTGAAATAGCTGGGAAGCTATTGAATACCTTTTTAGGAGAGCTTTTCATTTATAAAAAGTTTGTTCGAATTGAAATAATTACAAGTTGTGAGCTATGATTAAATTTTGTCACGGAATTCGTCATTCGAAATTCAACAGTCAGACATTATGCACTTTTTCACAAAAAAGTTTGTAAACCGATTATTGATCGAAACCCATTTTGTAGTTGAACGATTTTATGTACCTACTATTAGGCGTAATACATTTATCTCCGCCAAAGACACGCTTGTAGTGGCATGAGATAAAAGTGCAATTAAAACGTTGTGAAAGTAGTGCTTTTGTAGATAGAATATTTGGAGTAGTATAGTATGTTGTTCAAGTTGCTCTGTTTTATATTAAGTGCAATGAAAAAAAATAAATTTTCAGTATTAAAGTTTCAGATAAAAAATGCATATTGAACCCTGAAAGGTGATTGAGCATTCATATAGATAAATTTCTTTTTCATAAATCGTCCAAATGTAGCACTGAATATAGACGCTTTGTCGAAACGAATCTCACACTGACAAATTCATAAATCATTTAACCCAATTCGATTTTAAAATAACTTATCAGCTCACTTTGCTTCGAGCGATATCTCTCGTTAACTCAGTGTGAAATAAAATAAAACCACCATTATTCCACACCGAATACGTTCTATCTTCATGTCATCTTTTGACGATTAAACAATAGAACCCAAATTAATACGCCATGTGCAAGCATTTGTGCTGTGCTATTAACAACTGATATCCACCGTCTTGCTCGAATTTCCTCACAGTAAAGAAGCACATTTTTTTTTATATAAACAAGGATAAAGATTTGTTGGTCTTGCACGTTAGAAAGCTCTAAGTTGAGAGTTAAATCCTGAAGCCGTGCTCCGAAATGAAGGCCTTGCAGCTTTAAGGTGAACAGATTAACGCTGAAACTCGAAGCATGTGTTCCTCTACTTCAGAAGTGAACGGATTAATGATTTCGGAGTTTTAATACTTGTTGCTTGTTTTGTCGCGGAAAAGCTGAAACAATCATCCGGCAGCATAATGATTCGATTCCTTATTATTTTTTAAATTAGAAAAGTCAAATATTTCACCACAATCTCATTACATTAAACGATGCTGAGGGTAACCATAAAAATCCCACACTTTCATATCAGCGTCGACCGTCATGAATATTTAAAATTTTTGCTTAAAATTCATGGTAATGGACCACAGTTCGCATACGTATTCCTCACATGGGTTCTCCATCTACTTCATTCTTGAAATTTATTAAGTTTTCGTAATTTAATTTAAAAAAGCAGACTATTGTGAAATTTGTTATTTAAAAAATGAAATAATTTATTAATAACACTAGTTTTACAACGTTTTTTACCAATAGATGAAATCAATGTGTATTGGTAGAATAATTAACCCTAAGTCTGATACTGAAGTCGAAAAAAAATTAGGACGTCAAGTTTTTTAAATATTCATTATAAAGTAGCAGTATTTGACAATTTTTGCAACATAAAAAATGTTACAGACTGCTTCTTCTTTTATACTATCAGGGTCAGTTTATCTTAATGTAGACTAGTAGTAAACGAATAACATATTTTTATCCCAAAAACCTTAATAACTCTCCTCATAAGACTTTAAATCTTGATAGAAACATTCACCATGTTCCATCGCTTAATCTTCCCAGGTTTTGTTAGGATAATTAAAACACAAACATAGAAAAAGTTGTTTGGGCTTAATTTACATTCACTTGATGATATTTAAAAGCAAATAAAATATTTAACAATTTGTTAATCACGTCAGTAACGAATGCCAAAGACACCACAAAAAAGATTGATTCAAAACTTTTGAAAAATTAAACATGACACAGAATGTTTCTTTTTTGGCACTGATTAGTGTTGTTTTCTCTTATTGTAACCAGCAGTAATCGGCTAACATATTTTTACCCCAAAAACCTTTGTGTACCTCTTTTTATAAGACTTTAAATCTTGATGAAAACGTTTACCATTTGATCGCTTAAGTTCTCCAGATTTTATTAGAATAATTTTACCACAAATAAAACAAAAGTTGTTTGGGCTTAATCTACATTCACTTGACGATATTTTAAAGCAAATTCAATGTTTATCAATTAGTTTATCACAGAAACAACGAATGCCAAACTAGACACTAGAAACAAATTTTCAAAACTTTTAATTTTAGTGAATATATTAAAAAAACTAGACGTGATAGACAAATGTGGCATATATTTTAGTTATCACTGAGTAAGAAGAAAACAAACTCAGTATAAATTATGTCTTGGTAAAAAAAAATATTTTGGAAACAGTGTAATTGGAGTGTTTAGATGTTTGCAGCATTTGAATCAAAATTAAATACCTAATATTTGTAATCAAAAATTTAAAGCAATAAAAATTCTTCTAAATTTAATTTAACACTAAACATTCTGTAACACATATAATTCATTGGTTTATTTTCCCTCACCAAAGCTCAAATTATTCCAGCAATTTTTTAATTAAACCACATAAGCCACACTGATGTATGGATCAACGTTGTATTTATTAAGTAAACAGTGGATTATTATTAATACAAAATTTCCTCGTAAAATATAACAGGCAGGTAATTTTTAAACCAAATTAATATTCACTCTTTACCTACCTAACTTTATATTTTATGCATGTTACCCTTGTCTACCAAACGCCAGCCTTAAGATGGGCTGAGTTGATTTATTGGTTATTAAGGTAACACTTTAAATAAATCTGGACGGCTTTAATGTGTGGGATAGACTTTGTTATATTTTTATGATTCGGCGCATTCACCACAATTTGAAACATACCTGTATGAAACTTGTAGTAAAACATTTATTTATCAAAAACAAATTCAGAGTGAGTCAATAGTGGGTTATTTCTGACATGTTCTATATGCAACCAAAAATACTAATTGCACTTATCACTTGGATTTGTAGATGTGTTATCCACAAAATACAAGAAAAACTGAGAAACTTTTTAAAAGTCTTGTTTTAATTTTTCTTGATAAATTGTTCACTATTTACATACTGTTACTATATCTACGTTGTGTATCTATCACTTGATTTTTAATTCTAATTTTATTCGGCAAGTCGCCACATTACCCTCCCCCTAATGAGAAGGTCGAACGAAATATCACTGGCACTGTACGAGGTTTCTTGAAAAACTGACTCTTTTTCCTGAACGTGTAACTCTCGTAGTTTCAGGTGCTGATTTCATTATCTTCGGAGTTTTGACTTGACTGGTAGTAGATTCATGTTTATCGTCGGTGTAGGTGTCTGAAGTTTCAAGGTATGCCGGTTTCAACCTGTCGATAGAGACAGTTTTGTGTTTTCCTCGAATCAGCAATGTAAAAATCTTCGGCTCTGCTTTAATGACCTGGTACGGGCCATCGTATGGTGATTGAAGTGATTTCTTAATTTTATCGACTCGGACGAATACGTATTTTGCAGAGAAGAGATCTCTAGGAACGTAAATTTGATGTTCTCTATGGTAGGATGTTTTCGTAAAATGAATCTTCTCCATTTTTGCCTTCAGTTGTCGAGCAAATTCTGTTGTTGGTTGTACGACATTTGTCGGATGAACGAGATCAGCTGGTAAGCGTAGAGTTGTTCCGTACACTAATTCGGCTGCAGAAGCTTCAATACCTTCTTTTATGTCACTTCTTATGCCAAGAAGTACAATAGGTAGGGCTTGAGTCCAAGCCGCATCATGACATCTAAGAGCTGCTTTTAGTCTACGATGTAATCTTTCAACTAGGCCATTACTGATTGGATGATATGCTGTTGTTCTAATTCTGTGAATTCCCATCAATTGTTGCAAAGATTGAAAGAGCACTGACTCGAATTGAGTACCTCGATCTGTCGTAACTTGAGTAGGAACACCAAAACGAGCTATCCAATTCTCGTAGAAAGCTTTGGCACACGATTCAGCAGAAATATCGGATAATGGTATAGCTTCAGGCCACTTTGTAAATCTATCAATCATTGTCAACAAATACTGTTTACCTTCTGAGTGAGGTAGTGGTCCAACGATGTCAACATGAACGTGACTGAAACGTGCATCAGGATTAACAAATGTACCAAATGGAGCATGTGTGTGTCGTTGAATTTTTTCTCTTTGATGCATGTTTTGACCCATGAAGCAGTGTCTTTTCTCATAGAGGGCCAAAAATACTTTTTGATTATTTGCTTTGTTGAACTTCTTACTCCTGGATGTGCTAAATCATGCACTAGATGAAAAATATTCTCTCGAAACTGTTGGGGTACGTAGAGTCGATTGCCATTCGAAGTTTCATACCAAACTTTTATTGTCGTTTCTGGAACTGGCACTTGCAGAAAATGATACTTTTCATTCTGCTGCAATTCTTTCAACTCCGGATCTGATTGTTGTACTTCTGCCAGAGTAGATAAGTTAAAATTAGATCTTGTAACACTTTGAATTCTTGAGAGAGTATCAGCCGGACAGTTGTCATCACCTTTGACGTGACGTATGTCAGTGGAATATTGGAATACTAAGTCTAATTGTCGTGCTTGTCGTGGGCTGCATTTATCAAGTGATTTCTTTAAAGCAAATACAAGTGGTTTATGATCAGTGTAAATGATAAAATCTCTTCCTTCAAGGAAATGTCGGAAATGAAGGATTGTTTGATGAATTGCTAGAAGTTCGCGGTCTTAGGTACTATATTTTCGTTCTGTGGGAGTCAACTTTCTAGAGAAGAAGGCTATTGGTTTCTCAGAATCTTCTTCTTTTTGCTGTAACACACCTCCTATGGCCACGTCAGAAGCATCTGTTGAAATGCTTAATTGGGCTTGAGGATTTGGATAGACAAGACGAGTTGCGTTGACAAGGTCTTTCTTACATTTGTTGAATGCGGTTACTACTTCCTCATTTGACTTGATTGGAACACATTTCTTCGTACAACCATTCAACAAGGCGTTTAACGGTGCTTGTGTTTCAGCTGCTCTCGGAATCCACCTTCGATAATAATTATACATTCCCAAGAATCGTTGTAATTGTTTGGAAGTTTCAGGAAAAGGTATTTTGTTTATTGCTTCGACTTTTTCGGGCAATGGCATAATACCAGTCGAAGATATTTTGACACCCAAAAATTTAAGTTCTGACACACCAAAAATACACTTTTTAATGTTGACAATCACACCGTGTTGGTCTAATCTTTGAAAAACTTGTTTGAGGTGTCCAATGTGTTCTTCTTCTGTAGATGATGCGATAAGGATATCGTCTATGTAGGCGTATACGAATGTAAGTCCTTGTAAAACTTGATCGATGAATCTTTGAAACGTTTGGGCGGCATTTCTTAATCCAAATGGGGTTCTTAAAAATTCAAAAAGACCGAATGGAGTTGTTACCGCTGTTTTATGACGATCATCTGGGTTAACAGGAATTTGGTGATAAGCCTTGACGAGATCTAATGACGAGAATACACGTTTTCCTTTTAAATTGTGAGTGAAATCTTGAATATGAGGAATGGGGTATCTGTCAGGGACTGTTTGTGCATTAAGGCTGCGAAAGTCTCCGCAGGGTCTCCAGCTTTTGTCTGACTTGAGTACCATATGAAGAGGACTGGCCCACGATGATGAGGATGGTTGGATTACTCCCATATCCATCATTTCCTTGAATACTTGTTTTGCAGCTTCGTACTCGTCTGAGGCTAGTCTTCGCGGCTTCTGATGTACGGGAGGACCATGAGTAATGATGTGGTGTTGCACGGTGTGTTTTGGTTCTTCTAATCTCACTGCAGGACGTAAAATATTTGGATATTTTCGGATGAGGTCTTGATACAATGAATTTGTATTTTCAAATACCGCGCGAATGGTCACGTCGCAAGAGTCTTTAATCGGACATGTCACCGCTAATGAAGTTGTCGAGTCCACTAATCTTTTTCTGTGTACGTCTACCAATAACTTGAAATTGTCTAAAAAATCCGCACCAATAATAGGGTCTGTAACATTCGCCACTAAAAACGTCCACGTAAAAACGCGTCGAAGTCCTAAATTTAAATTAATGATTTTTTCTCCGAACACTTTTATTACAGAACCGCTAGCCGACTGAAGATTAAAGCGAGGTATGTATGTTCGATTAAAATCTCGGTATTTAACTGGCAAAATTTTTTTTGTCAGTTTTTTTTGTTTTTGTCTTTTACAAATAAACGGCGCGCACTTTTGAGAGGAGCGAGAGCTGTGGTTACTCCTGCCCTTGATCGGCGTTTTTTTGAAAATTCACATGGTTGTAAGCAACGTTTAGCTTGAGCACCAAATTTGAAATGATACCAGCAATAAGATTTTTGATTATTATTGTTGCTTCGGTTAGGTTCTCTGGATAAACTGCGACTTCTACTTCTAAACCTACCTCCAGAATTTTTGACACTTAACTTCTCAATTTTTCTTTCGAGTAGCTCGATCTTCTCTAGTAATGTGGAAACGATGTCTGAATTATGCGATGAATTGTTCGTTGTTGCAGATTCACTGGCATCGAATCGACGAGTTGTAGAAATGGCTGCTGTTGGAGTTGCTTCCAATATTTTGTCAGCTATAGTCGCAATCTTATCAAGATCAACTTCAATTGATACTAACATTGGTTTTATCGAGCTCGGCATCTGTTGGAGAAATAATTCCTTAAGAACTTCTTCATTCACATAGTGAGTTCCAGCAACGAGGCTCCTCATATGTCTCAGCAATTGAGTGGGTTTCCTACATCCTAGTTCTTCCCCTTGTAGCAATTGCTTTAATTTTTGTATTTCTGACATTGACATTCGTTTGATTATTTCATTTTTTAGCTTTGTGTAAGGAGTTGCCTCATCGGGACTAGTTATTAGGTCTGCTACTTCAGTTGCTACCTCAGGAGACAATGCTGTTAGGGTGTGATAAAACTTCGTTTCTTCCTTCGTAATTTTGGGTGTAGCTAAACAGAATTTTGCCTCTGCCATCGCAAACCATAAGTCAGGCCTTGATGACCAAAATGAAAGCAAGGAAAGTGCAGCGATAATTACATGGCCAGTCTCTGAGAGTGACGGTGTTGAAGTCGATGTCGGTGGTAGAGTATTGGTTGTATCTCCACTTCCTACGTTATCGTTAGGCATCCTCGGTTGTCGTATACGTCGAGTTCGTCGGTTTCGTCGGGTTCGTCGGGGTCACCAATTTGTAGATGTGTTATCCACAAAATACAAGAAAAACTGAAGAAACTTTTTAAAAGTCTTGTTTTAATTTTTCTTGATAAATTGTTCACCATTGTTCACTATTTACATGCTGTTACTATATCTACGTTGTGT
Organism: Tribolium freemani; assembly: GCA_939628115.1. Classification (NCBI taxonomy): domain Eukaryota; kingdom Metazoa; phylum Arthropoda; class Insecta; order Coleoptera; family Tenebrionidae; genus Tribolium; species Tribolium freemani. The sequence continues at coordinate 5,761,657 of OW626785.1, read as the reverse complement.
ATCTATCACTTGATTTTTAATTCTAATTTTATTCGGCAAGTCGCCACAGATACTTGTTTAATTTTTAAAAACAGTGTTATTGGTTGCATATAAAAAAAATTCAGAAATAAACCATTATTGACTCACCTTGTATTAGCCGTGCAGTTTCTTTGTGTCCATTGTAGTGCAAATAGAGCACTCTTGGTATTAAGTTTTATATGAGTTGTCATGGTAACAGGTTAGTCATTTGCACCACAATGGTTTTTATGAAAATGAACCGAAAGTACGTAGATGGGGTTGAAATTAAACCCACGATTACACGAACCAAAAACAATCCATTTCATAATAACATAGCTATTTCGTTAAATATTAATATTTCTACTAACAAGCTAGGAATGTAATCAGTGACATTATTCTATTTTCTTTTACGACAAAATTATTAACGAAAATACATAAAGTTATATTCAAAGATATTATGTTTTTTTTAATCATTAAAATAACTTCGAAATATAAAGTTTAATTAAAAGTTTTAATTAAGTCAGTAATAGAAATTTCCCTGTTTTTACCCATCCAATATTACCTTTCAGTTATGTTGGTTGTATGTCCTTTAAATATTTTTTTGTACTCATAGCTCTTAGACAGCTATTTCCCGGTTATCTCCAGCTTGCGGAAAAGTACTTTCCCGCACTGCGGTGTTTTTTTAATTTCCAACAATGGCTAGGGACATTTTGTAGGTTGGTATCGCTATCGTTGAGATGGAAACCATTAATTTTTTTTTTTACGAGAAGTAACAGTTCTTGTCAATTTTTTGATTGTTTGAACTGTTACCAACCCATTAGCAAAAAAACTAGATTAAAATATTAATTTTTAATTTTTTTTGAAAGATTTGTTACAAAAAATATTGTACCTAACTTGTTTAGAAAGCAATTTCCCACATTCGCACTTCACACGTTAGGTAAATAACTACAATGTGTTATACCGATTAATGTTTGTTAATTTTATAATAGTGTTCGATTGTCATGTCATTTAAAAATGTTATTTGTATATTTATTTATTCTTTGTTGACAATGGCCATCTTCTGGCCTAAACTTAAATTAAAAATTCGGTGTAACTTTTTTCGATAGTAAGTATTAAATTAAGCTTACAAACACTTCTATTGTTTCTTATAGGCCTGAAGATGACCACGAATGTGTGTCGAAACATGTAGCGTTTTTTAACAAATACAATTTTGAGAGAGAAGGACCATTTTATTTATTAACAAAAAAACATAACATAACCTCTGACAATGGATCCTAACAATCTAATCAAAGATATTAATTGCAAATTTGAATTTTTTGGATTTACGCCCGGTATTTCAGTTGATGGTTAAACTCAAAATATTCTGGTTACCAATATATTTCTTGGTTTGGCGTATTTCAGTGTTTGGTTATGATTTACCTTAGGTTAAAATCTATACCGAAGGAAATGTGTGGGGTTATCAACTTTTTTCAAGGTTAGTATATTCATGCGCAGTGTCTTTGTTTTTCTAACCTAATTTTTTCCGAGATTTCATGCCTTTTTGCCACTTTCTGCGACTCTTTCTTGCCCGTGTTTTGATGGCATGGTAATTATTTTATACGAAACATGAGTGCTGTGGATGTCTATTGCATTTTAAGGAACAATAAATAAAATCACCAAGAAATCAAAAACAGATTCCTACTTTTCAACGCCAACAACAAGCACTGAAATACCGGGCGTTAAAGTTACAATTTTTTTAAATCTCGGTCTCAAGCAAATTAGCAAGCATTAGCAAGTCAGATTTTCGATGGTTAGGAATAGTAAAATTAAATTTAAAACGTCAAATTTAGTGTTACTTTTGCTTTGATTTCTCACTTATGAAGGGAAAATTCGCACTTTGATGTGTTGAGACTTGCGAAAAGTTCGGGTTTTGTCACTCAAATCACAAAGACTAATAATGTTAATGTTGTCCTAAAATATTTCTTTCTAGTGGAAAAATAAACAAGAAAGATCGACTGCTGCGGAGACTGAGGTCTTGAAACGACAAATCAATACAATATTTTCAATACAGAAAATGTAAAGAAGCTGTTATGAATTGAAAATTATGTTTTTTAGTTAGTGAGGCAAAACGGTTTTAGAAGAACATGATAAATAATTCGTATTTGCACTTTTGTTTGGAACACTACTTGTTGTTAAGATGTACCGCTTATTGTAAAATTTGAATGGACTAATATTCTATCCCGGCGCATCCACCATTTTTACAAAAACTATGGGAATCTCACATGCATTTTATAAAATAAATGTTCTGTTTTCCTTTTTTGTACTTGGTTCTACGAACACCTTTTGTCTTGTCATAAAATTGATATCAAATAAATTTAAATAGTGAGAGAATCCTTACCTTTTTATAGCAGAAAAAACTAATCGCTGTTTACAAAACTTTAACTTCCTTCCAACGTGCAAAGCCTGTAGTTGCGTCCATAACTTTATATCTATCTTGTTATAGTAAAAAGGAAGTTCAATAGATTTAGTAACAATTCGCAATCACATCATATGAATGTGATTCATATGAACTTGCTGCTTACAATTGCGGGTGAAACAATAAATAATGCATTCATATTCATTTGATTGACTCATTTTCACATGTGTTCATCAAACTATCCATTGCCTACTCGTATCAGGTCCATACCTGATTTCATTCTTGTGTATTCATGCAGAGAAGGGTGAAAATATGTTTGAACAAATCTTGATTTGTTTATTTATGTTCGAAAAGTAAATGCAAAATGCATAGTCGTGTGTAAAGGTATTCATACTATTATTTGTTGAGTTAAAAAATAGTAATTTACGTTATTAGTCCGGTCAATTCATTTTTTTTAATTTTTTTATAATTATCGGAAAGATAAAGAGGTGTACTATCAACAACATTACCTAAACAAAAATGTCAATTGCCACTCAAAAATATAAAAAATGACGTCATTTCTCAAAAGCTAGTGACGTCATAAGTTTTGAAATAATAATAATAATGTCAAAGTGTAGTATTTATAAAAATAAAATGATCCTATTTGAGGAATTTTTTTGAAAAATAAGCCATAACAAAGATTTAAACTTTAACTTTTACTTGTTTACTTTATGTATTTATTTTCATTAATGCAGTGAAAACTCGCATACAACTATTTATATTTTATATGTATTTATTGAATGTTTTACGCATTATTTGTCATCACTTGGTAGCACCGCCAAAAGGGTAAATTTCTGATGACAAGTAGAATTGTAGAATCAATTGTGAGTACGAACTAAACCCAACCACTTACAACGTCTTAACGAACTGTGATAGTGCATTATGACGTTTAATAGTTGCAGAGAAACAAAGCAAACTACATTAAAAGTTCCACTCGATATCGTTTACGATTATTGGAACTAAATCTAGAGTGACACAAGAATTTACAAACTAGAACCTTGTGAGTCAGTGACAAAGCAATTTAACAAAAAAGACTAAATTTGAAATTCAATAAAAATTAAAATTTAAATGAGTTTCTCACTGTTTTCCCAAGAACGGTTTGAAATATTTCTGTACTTTCTTAAATTGGATTCTCCTTCCGTGAAACAAATTTCGACTTAACCTGTTTGTGCACTTACCGATTTAATTTCGTCTTGAAAGTTGGCCTTCTTAACACAACTCATTTATCTCAAAACATTTAGCCATTTAATAACTTCAGACAGCCCCAAATCATTTTGCTGTGCAAAAATTACATTGAAACTAAAAGCAATTCCATGTGATTTTCGGCGCAATTTATGCCCGATCTTTTCAAAACTCAAGTGATTCAATTTGCAAGTTTTGTTCGAAAAACTCTCTAAATTGTATTTGACTACTTTACGATCGATGGAATTGCTTCTTTGTTTTGTATCTTTGCAATTGGCTCATTGTGTTGGAATATCACAGTCCAACCAAACTTTGGCTAATTCATACACATGACTAGAAAAAGCGCAACACTCACCACTGCTTCTCTTTCCGCATTAATCATCAGCGACGTCAGAACCATATCTGTTTTTCGATTAACAAGATCAGCAATGAGGCCGTTCCACTTTCCATTTTCGTTCGTTCCCCATCTTCCGTCTTCAACGCGGACGAGTTCGTAGGTGAAACCCAACTCTTCCGAGAATTTTTGCAAAAGGTCGATGCAAAATCCTGAGCAACACTGGTAGAAACTGCCGTTGCGGTGGGCCAGCGTCGTGTCGACCCTGCAACAAATTACAAAATAGTAAATAAAACACTGTATGTGATCAATGTTTCTATTACTTTTTAACGCCAGAAGAAAAAATATATTGGGTTTGTCAAAAGTCGCGGACAGGCATTTCAGAGCAGCTAGATAGAGCTATACTATAAATTATACAAATTTATATAAATAAAAAAAATCACAAAACCTTTCCTTTTGTAAATAAAGATTAAAAGCAAAAACAAACAATGGCAACGCCGTACAGGTATACCTATTTTCACACATTTAAAAAATATTAAGGTGGCGAAAGTCGATGAGGACGACACTTATTCCCGCACAGGGGTCGCTCAAATCGGAATATTACCGAAAATGTTTGGGCCTAAAATGATTTATAACAGGGCTGAGTTTCTCTGTCTAATAATTTACAACCCCCTCGTAAGCCCATGGTCCCAACTTCAATAAACGCTGGGACCTTTATCTCAAGCAGGTACTTCGGACAGGGCTAGTGGCTTGTTATGAATCGAAATATTCAAAATATTACTCATCGTTCTTTCACGAGGAATCGGTCGTTTCGTTGTGCAATATTCGATTAAGAGAGGCATCGTATGCATATATTTACGAAATATTGAGAGTTTATGCAAATTTTTGCTTATTATAATTATTAATTTTTAAATTGTTATTATTAAATTTTTAACCAAATAGAAAAAGAAGATAACTGTTGGCAAAATTTGTTATAATATTTCTCAGAATATTGTAATCTTTTTTTCTTTGTGAATGATAAACTAATGCAAACTGAGGTAAAAAATGTATTCTAACTAAATACTACCTGTGGAAATGTTTTTATTTGACTCTTCAGCTAGATACATTATGATAATTAGCGTTTCCATACAAGTTAAAGTATTATTATTATTATCGATAAAGTAATAATTATTATTAGTTATCGATAGACTTTGTACAAAACAGAGTGTGAATAAATTAAAAATTATTTGATAAAACTTTTTGTAAACGTTGTATCCGCAGGGTTCCAAGCAAATTATAATGACCAATGACAACCCGTTTGAGAAATGTTTTGGAAAATAATGTTCTTCTTTGTGTAGTATTTGATGAGTAATTTTTTGTTGTTTCAATAAGACACTTTTTCGATTTTTTAAATTTGTCATAGTACTACCCATGTTTCAAAAATTTGTAGGTTTGGTTTGAGGTTTGATTGAACAAACGTTAATTAAAAAAATATTCCTAAGAAGTTCCTTATCATTTTAACTAATTTTTTACATTTGTCAACTTTATACCATAGTAATATTAGTACGTGTTGCCAAATGTTTCAGCACTTTTCAACTGGTTTTTAACTCATTTCCAAAACCAAAGAAAATGTTTTCGTACAATTCTTTTTGAAAAATTAAATAATAAATCAAATAAACATTAAAATATATCACTAAAAACAAAGTTAACGGGTCTGCTTTTCCTACAATTCCACATTAAAGTATGCATTTTTTGAAACTTTTACGAGCTGCTGCATCTTAAATAAGAAGCAATAATTTTTTTTAGTTTTTTTTAGTGGTCAGTAAGGCCACTAGTATCCACTCTCAAGAGCATGTCCGCGACTTTTGACACACCCAATATAGGTATTTAAAAAATATTAAAAAAAAGCTTTTTAAAAGATGCACCTATATAGAGATACACTAAAAAATAAAAAATAATGTTTTTCTATGAGAAAAGAATATTTTTGCTTACATGTTAGTGTAATAAAAATAATACTTTTGATATTTTATTAATTTGAAATAAATTTATTAAATCAAGATGCATCACATTAGTTTGTCCGTAACTACATAAAAATTATTATAAACAAGTTATAAACGAACTTCAATCATGTTAACGAAAATCAGAGCGAAGCCGTAAATTTGGTGAGTGTTGTTCTCACAGAGTATTTATAGTCAATATTAGTTATCGTGGTGAGTGTGGTTCTCACAGAGTATTTATAGTCAATATTAGTTAAAGTAGAAAAAGTAGTTCTTGTTATGCCATGTATCATGAACTCCGATCACGTGGTGTGTAAACCAGGATTAGGGATGGTAACGTCCAACCCCTATTGCACAATCTGGTAGAGAGAGATATTAGAGATGCCATTATGCCAGGGTCAGGTTGGTATAGTCCAACCTATTGCACGATCTGGTTGTAATGAAGACGTGTGTCCCGGATGGAGTCAGTTAGAGTAGTTAAGCTACCAACGTCACATTGCACGACTGCCATCCGAAGACCAGGATTAGGGAGACTGTTAAGTTGACCTATTGCACAATCCGGTGGAGGTTATCCAATACTAATCACAGGATGGTGGACTCCATCCTATTGCACGATTGAGTATTGAAGGGACTACAAGATCAGGTCAGCGTGGAGGCTAACCAGGTGGGTGTTAGCGGGCTGACCATTGCACGATTTGTAGATTCAGTAGTCATCCATTTAATGACAATTAGTGTGAGAGATCTGGCTATACATGGTTCTTGAGAGTTAATATTAATTTAACTTAGTTGTCTCTTGTAGTTGTTGACATAAATACTCAACAACCCTTTTTACTTCATTACAGAATGAAGTCTGAGCTAGTTGGTCTATCCGCTGGAACGGCCTGACGAAAGGACCTCCTGACTTGTGTTTTGAATTATTCTTCACAATGTAATTAAAACGCCCCAATAAAAAAAATTTCTATTACATTAGGATTCTAAGATCGGGTTAATTAATCCTATTTAATTCTGGTTTAAACCATTAGCGACGATTGTTACAAAAATTGTTGTTGATTAATTTTTTTTACAGTTCGACCGTAGATTTATAGGGTCGTTTTCATATCTCATGGCGACAACAAAACACTGTTGAATGTCACAAAATCAACTTGTCAGTGTCAATTTTCTCATGAACGTTACAAGTGGGAATAATTTTAAGGGATCAGGGAGCTTCAATAAATGATTAAAAATGATCTTAACAATTAACAAAATTTTATGTTTATTTAGAAAATAACACAGATGTTCAAGAAAAGTCTATTCAAACTAATAATTAATTAATTTAACATCCAAAATTACTGTTTTCATCATTATTTTCACTAAGGTTTATAATTAGTTCTGGAAATATTTCTTCTAGATGCCGTTCATTACTTAAATAATTATCTTCATTTGTCGTTACACGCTTAAACACAACACAAGTTCCCAAGTTTTGGTTTCAATAAGAATTTTTCTATTGTCTGGTTTTAGCCCATTTCCCCATTTGAATGCAATTCGTCGTAAAATTCTTCTAATGAACAATAACGTACTGCCTTCCCAGCCAAGATCTTCCTTCGGTTTCCTATTTAAATGTTCAGCAATTTCTCAACATTTTGCCGTCACGTGAAAATATAAATAATGTTTCTGAAATTGCTCAATTCAAAACCCTCTAAATTAGTAACTGTGCCGTTTTGTTGAACTTCTCACAGGAATTCCATCGTTAATTTCGGCAGAGTCCGTCTTTTGCTTCAAGATCCTTTCAATCGTTCGTACCGACACCTTCCTGCATTCGGAAACATGTTTTTTTCGCATCCATTTCACCCGAAAAAATTCTTTGCATATAGTCCCTCGTATAACACACTATTTCCCGAGCTTGGGCATGCATGATCTTCATAATACACTCCGCACAAAAATTATCGCAACACCTAAATTTTCTCATTTTATTCAAATGAATGACATCCCTTGTCAGCAATTCTCATTCTGTTAAATCTTTTAAGCAATTCTATTGTATATATGCAAAAAATAAGCGTATAGTTTAAGTTTCTTGGGTCTTTTTCTGAAAATTTTGATAGTCAATGTTGTTTAACACAGTAAGTTATCTCTTGTTTTGTAAGTTTTGTTCGCCTAATAGTGATCTAAACAGCAAAAATAATCAAGATGAACATTGGGGAAAGAGCTTCTTTACATCTCTCTCCAGAAGAATCTGTAAGAGCCGTCACGTTGTTGGAAGATGGTCGTAGTATGCGTTATGTGGCTCAAACTCTACGGGTACATCCTTCGACCATAAGTAGGATCGCAGCACGTTTTAGAGAGACTGGGGAACACAAAAGACGGGCAGGACAAGGAAGAAAAAACATAACTAGTCAAAGAGACGACCGTTTTTTGCGTCTCACAGCACTTCGAATTCGACATTGCACTGCTCGAATGCTGCAAAACGAACTTTTAGCAGCTAGAAATGTACAAATTTCTATACAAACAGTTCGTAACCGTCTACGAGAAGATGATTTGAGGGCACGGGTCGCTGCAAAGGGTCCTCTTCTTAACAGGGAACATCGAGTCGCTAGATTACAGTTTGCTCGAGAATATGCCCATTGGGATTTGAATGATTGGAGCAATGTAATGTTTTCGGATGAATCTCGTTTTTGTTTACATACTTCTGATAGACGAGTACCAGTGTACAGACGCTCCGGGGAACGCTATTCGCAGTGTAACTTTCGCCCACAAGTTCCTTTCGGTGGAGGTTCAGTTATGGTTTGGGGAGGAATCTCTGTCGGAGGGCACACAGAGTTGGTGTCTCTACGTGGTGCTCGATTAACAGCTGCCCGATATATTGAGGACATACTGGAACATCATGTAGTGCCATATGGCCCCTTTGTCGGGGATAATTTCTTGTTTATGCAAGATAATGCCCGACCTCACGTTGCTGGAATTGTGCAACAATACATGGAAGAGGTCAATTTAAGAACATTGCCGTGGCCTGCGAAAAGTCCTGACCTGAATCCAATCGAACATGTATGGGACCACCTTCAACGAGGGTTGCTAGGGCAACAAAATGCATTGCGGTCTCTCGAAGAACTAGAGAATGCCCTTATGCAAGAGTGGGAGAATTTGCCTCAAAATTACGTTACTAACCTCATAGCAAGCATGCCAAGAAGATTGGAGGCTGTTATTCAGGCTAGAGGTGGTAATACGCGGTATTAGTGTTAAGGTTTAATTTCTGAAAAATGTTAAAAGTTAATTTTTGTTGTTATTTCTTATTTTTTTTGCGAACTTTTTTTGCGTTTTACTTTATCTCTTGTTACATTTCATAAAAATATAAAATAATTATTTGTTTCTAAATCATTTAAGAAAACTACGGGTGTTGCGATAATTTTTGTGCGGAGTGTATTACCAATATGTGACATTTTCTAATAATTAACGAACGTCTTTGGAAAAATTGACACTGACAAGTTTATTTTATGACATTCAACAGTGTTTTGTTTTTGCCATCAGATATGAAAACGACTCTAACACTTTTGGGAATGGTCATAACACTCATAACAATACGGCATTATACAATGTGTTTAAAAATAATTGTTCATCAAGTCAACTATGAAATTCAAATTCAATGTGTCGCTTCCTCCAAATGACTGTTGTAGTTTCTGAGTATTATTGTCATCTCTGTCAAATCTTTAAATTAGCTTTTTACTCTTTTTTCCATTTTTTTGGCAAATTTGTCTCAAATGTAGGGTTTGTCTTGATTTATGTTTTATATTTCCGTGATTTTTCTTCTTGTGTATTTCTTTCGTTTTTAAATTCGAAGTCTTTTTGCATTATTTTGACGAACCTGTCACTTTGACGGCATTTACAATTCAAATCAAACCGGGCATTACGATCAAATTCCGTAGGTGGCTAAATAAACAACCATTTCTGAACAGTGTGTACAAGGTGTGTTAAAACTGAGTTACAAATTCCTATGACAAAAATTGTTTCGGCCTTTTTTTACGATATATATCTCTTCAAAGTTAGATTTTCATGTTAAGTTTTTAGCTTTACAAATTATATTTTCTTGAATTTAGTTAGCGAAAATGCTAGACCTTGCAACATTAAACAGATACAAAAAAAAATATAAAATATAAAAATACAGATAAAAATCACCATATTGTAAATAAAAAAAATTTCAAAAAAATTTAAAAAAAGTTAGCTTAGCTGAACTTCTTTTATCATCATGCGAAAGTTGATCCGTCACTTTTGAATCATCTCTATAAGTAAGTGAACAGTGTGCTTTTTACACATACAGCGTGTTCGGTAATTGGACCGCCATCACTTTAGGCGTGGTAAAGGTAACCACCAGGATTCAAAAGCTAGTGTTAAATTTTTCCCATCTAGCTTCTTGTTCGAACAATAGTCTTTCAAATTTACCCAATCAGACCTGAGGCAAGGATTGTGGTTGAAATCAAGAATCCGAGTGCTCTGAGAAAAAAAGTGATAGCTACACTGTCATTGTGACAAGTTTGATTAATTGAAATCAGTGGTGTTCGTTTGTTGGGTTTATTTTAGACCTTAGAGTTGTGAAAATAGAAAGAATTTACATTTTCAACAAGTTAGAACTGCAGTTCGTTTGTACGAAGCAATATTTCCAGATCGCCACATTCGTTGTCGTTGTGTATTTGCTAATCTTGTTCGTCGCATCCGAAAATTTGAAAATACTTAAATTTAGACCAACGACTTGGACAGAGGTAGATTTGCAGCAGTTAACGCTTTCGTCATGGACAAGCACATTGGAATTGGTTCAACTCTTGGCGGCTGAAATATGAAATCATTGTGATATGTTCGAAAATGTTAGAACATCATTGCTAAGACGAGTCCGTTTGTGAATACACATCAAGATGAAATTTAAGTAGGACAGTAGGTAGTACTTGAAGTTTATTTAACAATAAATTCCTTTTGAGATCGAAATTATTGTATAATTGTACGCCACTGAATATTAATTGAAAGTTGTTGTCAGGTGTGACAGTTTTTCTTTTTTTGGAAATAGACTACTTGATACATCAAAAAGAGTGATAATAAAACGTGTTCCCTCATTGGCCATTTTTTAATTTCTCAAGTTCTTCACAGCATGATAAAAAGAAAAATGCAAATGCAGAATTATACTTTTCTGACTCCTGTGAGTTCGCGATGGCGGTCCATTTACCGAACACGCTGTATATGATATGATATGATGCTGTATTTACTCAGCGAAAATCCCTTTTTTAACCTAATCTTAAATATTAACACCCTATTTAACCCCATTAACGAGTGATTAAGCACACTGCAATTTTTTAATAAAGTGCCTACAGACGCACTAAATTGTAGAAAAAATTAAGTAACTTCTTAACTGTTAAAGCAAATTGCAAAAACTAAATGGATTTGTAAAGCCTAAGAAAGTGCAAATTTAAATATGTATAAACATACAGAAGGTGCCATTTAAAAAAACTATGTTATAGGCGGCACTGTAAAAATGAAACGCTCTGTATAGGGTAAAATAATTTTGGAATCTGCACTTTGGCCTCCCATGTGCAATGGGAGGCCATCATTTTGATGGTGTAGGTGTAATCTAGCATGCCCCTATCAGTGACTCCCCCTGTATAGAGTACTTACTCGGTGATGTCTGCGTCGCTGGCAACCCTGCACAACACCCCCCTATCCATTGAACACTTTCCTGTAACTGGGTCAGGAGGTGCTAGGCTTATGTATGGTGGTTCTTCCAGAAAAGTGATTTTTAGATGAAACTTCTCAGGAACTCCTTGCGGTGGCGTGTGGCTGTTTCCCGGCCAGACAATGTCTTTAATGTCGAGTCCTTCCTTCTGCCAGGACTTCCAAACTCCAATCTGGAACGAGAGTTAAGCATCTAATAAAACATTTAGTATTTATTCTATTTACATCATGTCCGATCGAGAAATGGATGTAAATGGAAACGCAAATCAAACGTCATCATGCAAATGTAATGGGATGGCTCTCTCGTTCTCCGAAAACAAAATGTATTTAGTGTGACACAAATTTTGAAAGAGGTTGCTATTAAATATGCATGGAAACAGAAAAGAGGAAATAAATTAGTGCAATTCGGCTCAATTTTAAGTCGCAAACAGATTTGCTTCAAACAGGAAATATTATTTGTTGTTTCCTGTTTTGTCATGCAAATTGTAGTACCTCAGTTTGTATCAATTTTGAGTTTTGACGATAATAAAATAAGTTGATATAATAACATAAAATAGAGACTGTTTTAGCTGAAACTTTGTGCTTTTCGGCTAATAATAATTATTAAAAATTTCTCAGTGCTTAAATATAGCTATAAGACATTATTAAAAGAAAATAATCTCTGAAATATTCTGAAATGGTTTCTCTGTTAAGACAAAATTTAGTTCTTGTAAAAAAGTAATAAGAATAACGTAAACAAACGCCATGACAATGAAAAACGTCTTTTGATAGTTTTGACACTGTGCCTAGACACTGTCATCACTCATCACCATCAGTCATCACTCATCAAGTCATCACTTTTCTTATGATCAAGTCGTTTCTAATTTTCTGGACTCAATGATATGTAAGTCCAACAAAACGTGAGAACGAGTTCTAAGAGCGACGTTACCTAATTAGTTCACGTCTTTTACAGACCCTTTACATCAAAGCTTTTTAGCGTAAAAGTTCAATTTGTAGTTTGTTCCGCATTGTGCAAGAAATTAACAATTTTCTACATTAAGTAGTAGTTTTAAACAAAATAACTAACTAAACTGTTAGTCCATTTACTCATATTGATCGTATGTACGTGGTTCATACAGCTAGTTAGATTTCAAATTTAATAAAGTCAAAATTTTAGTAAGAAAATTGGTAGCAAATTATTTCCGTGGCCACAATTTTCTTTATTTTCTTGCTAAAAATTAGAGAATGTTTCGCAAACCCTTATTACATGCGTAACGGTGCTGGTAGTCTACGATTTCAATTACATTTTCAGCGCTTTCGTGCCCAAATTTCCAAAAACAGTCATCAGATTTGTTTTCATTACCACATTTTCTTATAGGATTTTCTACAGATGTTCAATGATTAAGATTAATTAAAATCCGGATTTGTATAATATTCTCTTACATATTTCCGTTTAAATACAAAACAAACTTCTAGTTGTAAATGGGTCGTGAAATTTCGCTCATTTTTTTTTTCTAGTAAACATCTACATGAAGCGCAAGAAACAACTCACCTCCTCCCAAACGAGCTGTTTGCTGACTCCTGGCCTAAGATTCATTATTTTCAACTCGGCGGCTTTCAACACTCCATCTTGCGTGAATTCCAGATTAGGTTTCCCGGCTTCGCCTTCTACACTCACATTGCGGAGTACTCGAAAAAACCGATCACCGGTATTCCATCGAGCTGCACCTTCGCCTTCGCACGAAAGTTGGGTATTAAGAGAGCGTCCTGCATTTCCTAGGTCGTTTGTGAAGTCTTCCACGCCATAAGCATACACCTTGATTGCGGTGGTTATCTCGTTTACCAGACTGGAACTCGAAGTGTCAAAATGTACGCCTGGAAAAATAAACGCAAAACATCAAACATTTTACAACACTTTTCCATCACTAAGACTGCCAACGGGGTGATTTTCCGATAGCTGACAACATAATCGGACTCTTAGGATAGTGAAAGCTCTTAACAAACAGATTTTTTTCTTTCAGAACGAAAACATAAATTTCTCCTTTTTCGCAAATTACCTACAGAGGTTGTTAAAATTGAGAATATATCCCATTTAAGTTCATTGTAGAATTTTGCAGTAACGCATTTGCATTTTTTGGAGTTTCTGGTGGGTTTTCTTGGCTCAAAATTTGTCGCTGGGATTTAGCTTAACACAGAGTTCTTTTCTTATACAGAAATTCTCAATTTGTGCTTTATTTCACTCCAAAAAATTAAAATGCGCTGTCAAAAAATTCTACTATGAAATGAAATGAGTATGTTATTTTTTCTACTTTGGTTTCGTACTGAAGCCATTACGATACGCCATTTGCGTATCGTATTATCCAACGGAGTGCTATAATAATTACACTAAAAACCAGGGTAATTTAGTTGGATAATCATCTGAGAGAACTTTCAGTGTCAATCGGCACCTGTTTCAAGTGATAATTTAATCAAATGAATCAAATTCGAACCTTTAGATGCTTTTGTACCATCTCTGATACGTAGTCCCTTCGAATACCTTTCGAGTAATAACAAATATAACTTCAAAAGCCAGTGCAAGTAAGTAATCTGAGATCCCATTCTCCTTAGGCCAATTTTCAAATTCCGCGTATTTGCCACAATAGCCCGTATGCGTTGAGGGGTTACATTGTCTTGGACATCTTGGACACTTTCAGAATACATTTTACGAATAAACTAATGACGATCCAAATTATTAATTTAATTTCATGACCCACGCAAATGCTGTCAACTGTCACAAAATTCCCTAAATTTCGAAATTGAATTTTATTGATAAAAAAGGTGCAAAGTAGAAAAAATACTGTATGATATCTCGTTTAAAAGGCATTTTGTCGCACTTACTCCATTCCGTGCGTGCGACAAAATGCGTCTTATAAAACTCGTATCATAATATACTATTATTCCATCGTAAACGGTAAAATTGCTTTTTATCCACTGATTACTTCATGGTTAAACGAAATGTTATCATCTAGAGAAATATGGTTTCGGGCGACTATTTTAATGACTGTGATTTGGGTTTCTTGTAGTCAGGTCAGGTCAGGTTGGGTTGGGTTGGTGACATATTTGAAATCTTAATTTGGCAACCTTGACTATCAAATTTAAATGTCAAAATTTTATACTCTCAGTTGTCATTCCCTTCCGACCTACGATCCCTGAAATGGCAATCAGGTGAAACGGCTCAAGTAACAACCTAACAGGGAGGCCAATAACTCAGTGTCACCAATAGATTTTTTTGCCTCAATCACTAAAAAAAACCGGTATATTATCTAGGGCAGAGGTTCCCAAACTTTTTTGTCTCGCAGACCACTTGGCATATTCTTCGGTTTTGGATAGACCCCCTTCTTAGTTGATGAAAATTCAACAACCTCAAACATGTTTTAACTAATTTATAACTGTAGTAAGGTGAGTGGGGTTGAGTGAAAAACAAAAAACAACAATTTTTATACACTTATTAATAAAACTTAAATTAAAACTAGCCAAAATAAGATTAAGTACATATGTATTACATAAAACATAAGCTCAATAAGAAAACATAAACGCTTTTTAGTGGTTGGGGTGAACCTGGTGCTTTGATAATAAATTTTCAATTTGGCATCAATTTAGTGAGGTTTAATCTTAAATCTCCTCAGTTAATGACGTTCAATGTGTTTCTTTTTTTTTATTAGCAGATTGGCAGCCGCACGAAACCTTTTTCGACTAGATATGAAGACGGAAAAACAATTAAAAATTTCCTCGAAATATTCCATAGTATGGGATAAGTAACAGGCATTTTTTTCGAAATGCCGAAATTACCGAAATTATGGACTTTGTTGTTGTTTTGGTCAAATTTAGGCTATCACGTTGTAACTGCAAGTTAACCTCATTAAATTTAATATAAAAATCTGTTTAATAGGCAATGTCTGGTTTGCACCTGATTAAATTTTGTTTTAAAATTGGCTCTCTAGTATCCAAAAACTCCAAGACACTGAACAAAAAATCTTGTCGAATATAAAATATAAGCCTTTCAAAAGCCAGCGTACTTCAGTTTGAAGGAGCAATTAATGAAAGTTCTCGTCATTTTCTTCTCACAACTGCCTATTCAACGCGTTGCTTCAAATTGGGTAAATTGAATATCGTGGACCCCCGTTTACATCTCACAGACCCCCAATTCTTTTTTTCGCTAACATTGACCCCTTGCAGGTCGTCGTCGACCCCTGGGGGTCGATATAGACCACTTTGGGTATCACTGATCTAGGGGGTTCAAATACACGGAGAGGCAAAAGTAATGACATAGTTTGATTGTGCCATAATTTTTACAAATGGCGTCAAATTTCATTGTGCTTTGATATTTATGTTGTTAAAAGATAGAGAATTTGTTGTCAATAAGCAATACACATCTGAAGCACGCGAAATTATTGTTATAAAGTATAAGAGATCTAAGCTTTCTAAAGTATTGTAAAACTGGGGTGGAGTGACAAGAATATTTCTTATTTCTGTCACTCGCCTCGAGAAAGAATGAAATAGAAAGACGAAGGCTTCATCCCCTAAGTTTTTTCTCTGTCAAACACACCTATAAAGTAAGATGCAGCTATTTTGAGGGAGCACGAACCAGAGCTAAAAAGAACACGTGCTTCTTGCTTCTTGGCGCTTTCTGTGTTTACCAGAAACCCTCAAACAGTTTGTAAATGAAACAAGGATTAACAAAACAAAAAATAGACCAAACTTAAAATTAATCTTCCACTAATTCCTACTGTTTTAAAAATGTTGAATTGACCACTTTTTCTTTTATATTTTTGTACGTGTAACTACTGAACAGTTTGAGAATCACTCTTTCAAGATCGCATTGAACCCTCCCCTTGAACTAGCGCTATTTCATTTTATGCGTGCGTTAGACAAAGACCGCAAACCAGTGGGTCTGGCTCGGAGTTACGTACTTGATGATTCAATAATGCAGAAAGAGATAGAAAAGGTTAAGCATGTCTGGGATTGTAGTTTCACCCTGTTTTACAACAGTTTAGAAATTTTAAATCTCAACGACTATACCTCTTGTTTGACCAATTTCCGGTTGTGTGATCTCCCGTTTTGGCGATGAACTGGCCGATCAGACCGCCAGATCTGACGACGCCAAACTTTTTCCTTTGGACTTTTTGAAATCCCGCGTTTACCACAATAAACCACAACCTTGCAGGTATTGAAAAGTAACACAGAAAAAGACATCACCAATTTGCAGTCAAATATTTAGAGAAAAACAGTTCAAAATGCCGTAAAACGAGCTCAAATGTGCTCGAACTCAGGAAGTGGTCATATGACCGATATCATTTTTTCAATTCAGCATCATCAATTTTACACCTTTTTATAATCTTTAATTCCGAGAAAACAGAACTCATTTATTTTTATTTTTAATAAAATGGCAGCCAATATACATTGTGACATTACTTTTGCCTCACCCTATATAAACCGTAATTTTCTTATAGCTTTCAACTAAAACAAAATATTAACAAAACTCTTTAAACAACTTTTACAGATAGGTGCTCTTCCTCTACCTCTATGCACATATGCCATCCCATTGGCAAAATACCTTTTTTTATAGAAGTTTTTTGGCTTAGTGCGTAATCAGTTATGTACTAGAGGTTTTACTAAGCTTCTCAGACGATTTAAACACTAAAGGAAATTTTTAAATTCAATATTAGGTACGTATTAGCTGTTTCAAAACTATAAAAACTCCAACGTCGCATTTTACCGAATTATTTTTTTAAATAAGAATGATAAAATTGTAAAATAATTATTACTGATCAGATCTGACATTGAAAGTATAAATTACATTAGCTATTATTTTTTTGAAGTGTATGAATATTTTATAACAGCTAATTTTGAGAGAAAATGCGACGTTGGCGTTTTTATAGTTTTGAAACAGCTAATATAATGACACCTTAATCTGTCATTTCACTCCAGAATCAAAAAAAAAATCCAATCCAATCCAATCCAATGTCGAAATTGTGCTTTCAGATGGAAAAAAAATATGGCTTTTGTATTTTAGAAGACCCAAGGGGTTATACAGGGTGTCCGTTTTTCGAGCTCCACCATGGGGATTTCAGTTATTATAAGAGATACAAGGTCGGTTAAATTTGGGCAAAGTTGCGCATCTTTATGCTGAACAATTATCTGAAAGATAATTTAATGTGTCATTTTTAGTTTTTGAATTATTGAGAAAAATCAAAAATTTGTAATTTTCGTTTTTATTTTTTTAAGCGAAAACTAAGAGAACTAGACGTTTTTAAGTGAGACATTCTTCGGGCACTTTTTTACAAGAAATCTAAATTTGTCATTGCGTTTTCCACTGCGTTCTTGATGTCAGAGTTACAGCACTCAACTTTGGTTTTTCTTATGAACGCCATATTTGACATTTGTATTTTTGAAAACTCTTTCTGTTCCTGATTACAATGATGTATCACATGATATGATCGAATCTTGCATGCGAAATAAAATTAAGAAAAACGCGTTTTTCCAAAGAGTGCTTTGGAAAAAACGTCAAAAATGTTGTTAAACAAACTAAATTTTGACAGTTGTATTAAATATGCGAGCAAAATTTTTATAACTTTGTCTTGTTTTGTTTTACGAAGAATAAAATTCTAGCTTATCATGTCGTTTAGTTTTTAAATAAGTAAGCTTGGCGAAAATGTGAACCTTCCAGATCCAAATTCAATTAAACCTCTAAAATCTAGTTTGTTTAAAAACAAAATTGTTGACGTTTTTCCCAAAGCACTCTTCGCAAAAATGTTTTTTTCTCCATTTTGATTAGCATGTACGATATGATCATTTCATATGATACATCGTTGTAGTCGGGAATAAAAACACTTTTCAAAAATATCGAATTTGGCGTCCATAAGAAAAACCAAAGTTGAGTGTTGTAATTCTGACATCAAGAGTGTCTCGGAAAATTTGACGACAGATTTAGATTCCTTGTAAAAAAGTGCCTGAAGAACGTCCTAGTTAAAAACGTCTAGTTCTTTTGGTTTGTCAATAATATTAAAACTTACGCTAATTTTTTATCATTCTAGTTCAGCGGTTCTCAAAATTTGGGACTTTAATTTCAGAACGATTTTTTGGGAAAACTATGAATTTTCGATTTACAAAAAATTTACTTAATCGATTCGTTTTGCCATTCTCTATTTACCTTTCAATTTACGCTAAAACATTCCCTAACACGCTGTATTTTAGATAATTTTTTCTCGTTTCTCACAAAAATTTTAGTTATCAGTTTTTCCGTCTATTAAGCTCAAAGCTCAACATTTTTGTATTTTTGTCCAAGTAATTAGTGAATTGGTTGAATTTATATTAATTTAAAACAATTTGGCGCCGAGACGGTATAACGCTCGAAGCGCCCTCATTTTTAATCTACCTTAATATATTTTTTCGTCTCCTAATCTTTAGTCCTCCGTAGTCCCACACTAGCATTTCTTTCTTACAGGTGAAATTCAATTTTTTTTTGACAGTGAAGACCATGCAATTTGGATACTGAAGATAAATGATGTTTTCGGTTCAAATGGGTAAGTGAAAAAACTTTGAAACTTGTAAAGATCAATAATTCAGTGTCCTGGTCCTGAAGTATGAAAAAATGTATTAATGTAAGACATCTGAAACAAACTTTATTCGGACTTGAACTTTAGTTGGTGAAACCCTAATTTCCCATCTACAATGAACTGACTAGTCCTTATTAGAAATGAAATAAGAAGCACAGATGGATAATAGAATGTCATAACTTTATCGCGATGTGATAAGAAATTGTTCGTCTTGCGAAACACTTGAGTAAAAATTGCTTTTCGGAGTAAAAGCAGCTGTCAACTTTATGAATTTCGTGATAAATGGATGTGTTAGTTGTTTGATGAGAAAATATGGTTTTTAGAGTACATATCAAGATCCCCTTACGACCCTCAGAAATAAGGGCAAAATTGCTTCGTCATAAAATTAAAAATCATTTTAGTAAATAGTTTCGCTTGAAATTCTAGATCCAGATTTACTCATATATTTGCCATGTAAACACTAGTTGCGGAATTTTATGTACCTTCAGCTGAATTTGAAGTGAAACACGAGATGTTTCGAATTCAAATGGCACACCACGTTTCCCTATAAAAGGAATTTTAATGCACGAATTCTTGTATCTAACAAATAAAACATTTGCAAATCGAAAAAAATTAAAACACAAATTTCGGAAAAAGAATTTTTTAACGTTCTTTCGCCCATTAAATAACGTTAGCAAGCTATCGATACAATTTTCACATTTTGCAGAGTGTGGGTGTTATTTACTGTGAAGGCATTTGCGTTACAATTTATTAGGTTAATACCAATGCATACGAAATTCTCCAGCTGCAAGTAATAATATACTCATAAGCAAAATAAAAATCATTTCAGCTTTAACACAAAAACACTCAAGTGTCAATAAGTGTCAATCGATATAATTGCTTTGCTCTTCAATTTTATTTTTAATTGGAGAGGCAATCATCAAATTTAATTATTACATCTGAATACTCTAGAAGAAAAGCTTTTGTGATTGAAATTCGATAGCAAAAACACTTGTTTTCCTTGACACCGAAAAATTAGACAGAATAATTTCCAATATTTTAAAACAAAGGAAACATCTCTGTTTTCGCTTTTACTAAGCTTCCAATCCAGTCGATTAGCTAAATGTAGAGCCGGCCTTCTGACTGACTATTAATTTCAATTATCTTCCGACAGCTGAAATTTTTCTTTTTAATTGTAAGCCTTTTTACATTCTTTTCTGTCTGAAAAAGAAGGGTGATTAAAATACCTTACTTCTCCCCAACGAAGCATTTGATTATTAATATTTGCAAACAGAATTAGCTAAAAAAGTACTGAGGGCGACATTTCTACACACCAGCTTAATCACGAGACCAAATAACAAACGTTTTATGTGATTGTTATAAATGAGTTGAAACAGGGAAAACCTTGCTTTATTTTTTGTTAATATTTCCTTTGCATTTAAGACAATGATAAATGTGTTTGTTATTGTGCGGCAAAATGTCATTTATACCTTTCGCTTTACATTCCTCAACTACCCCAAGTTTTGGGATTTCAGCTTGAATCGTTTCAAACGCACTGATAAAGGAGTTTAAATCCTGACCCACGCTGTGTACACACTGATTAGCATTGATTGAACAAACACAACACTTGCACACAGTGCTTTCTAACTGATGTTTAATTGGAAATGTGCGAATTTCATTAATCAATTACAAATGTGCTTAATTAATACAAGGTGGATTTCCAGTTATTCACGACGTTTATGGAAATTAATTCGAAATTCTAGAAGTAATTGTTTCGCAAAACAGGCACATTCCAGAACAGCGAAAAAAGTGCCATTATTGAAATGAAAAGTATTTTTTTATTAAAGAAAGATGAATTATTTCAACGTCATAAAGTCTTATTTAATAGTATGTTACATAACAAGTCAAGAAAGTGGAACTTTACACGACGAGGCGATTGTTTGAACATACGAGGCCGATAGCCGAATCATGTAAAGACACTTTCTTGATGTGTCATGTATACGATTTTTTCCGAAACCGTTTAAAATGAAACGAAATATTAAAGAAATTTAAAATAATTTTTACAACGTCTGAACAAGTATTTTTTTCAAATGAGTCAGGTAAAGTATTTTCTTGACAAGGCACGAAAATGTTTTCATGCCTTGTCAAGGAAACCTGGTTTCCTGGTTTCCTTGACTCCAAGTAACTAAGGAAAGATTTATTTTCGTGACGGTTTCGGGAAAATACATTTTAAGAATATTTAGTTATACAGGGGGTTTTACCCTACTGCTACTACTCGAAATTTTTAATTGTGATTCCCAGATTTTCTGACTTGGAAATTTAGTTATTAAATAAATCTTGAAACACATAACTTATTCAGATTTTAACTACCGTATGGTCTTCCAGTTAAAGTTTCAAAGACGAAATTATTTTGACTTAATCTTAAATTTCATTTTAGGTTGTGTTATCACTTATCAGTAGTTTGATTTGATTTTAAACAATTTTAGCCAAGTCGCCCAAAAATACCGAATAGAACATTTAAGTTTTAACTACGTACTCGTCTAAAGCAATACAAAAATTACATTTCACTCAATCCACTGTTAAATACCTACAGGATCGGTTTACAGTAAGCTATCTAAAATTTAATTCAGGATTGAGTTGATTCAAATTAAGTTGCCATTTATTTTACATTCACAAACATCAAGTTAACCGCGAATTACATTTTAATTGCGATCTGTAAACTAGCCCTTAGGATTAGTAGGATCATTGTTGTCTAACGATTTTCAGTGATTAAATACGTTTACAAAAATTAATTTGAAAATGTGCTCTCAGGACCCCTTGACTGTAAAGATTTATTTTTTTGATGAAAAAATTTAGAGGCCTAAATTGTCCAAAGTTAAAGTTGACAAGTGTCTGACAGGACTTTAAGCATTAAAAAAGTAGTGTTAAGAGGGCAAAAAATTTTAAAAACACAAAAAATGTGATCCGGAAAAGCTGCAACCGGAAACTGGGTGAATGTATCCGGTTTTTGTAATCACCAGATTAAAAGGCATGTTCTCTTTAGTAAGTCTACCAAGTTTTGTAATATTTGGTCAAATAATTCCAAAGTTATGGTGCCAAAACGTGTTTCCATACCCCTAATTGCCAGGGCTGTAAAATTCTTATCAGTTTCGATAGGACACGCGTTATAATCTCAATTGGCATCATTTTATAGGTCCTTTTTGAGGTTTATTTTTTGTCTCATAAAGGGTGCTCAAAAAGTGGCGCACCAACTCAGTGGTACGTTATTGAGAAACATATGTAGATTACCGGAAAAATCTTGAAAAAATTCCTAAAGTCATATTTTAAAAAATCTGGAGCTTCAAACTTATTTTGTTAACTTCTCCAGTTCTCATTATTTTTTAATGTTTTTATGTGTCACAGTAAGTAATCGTTAACTAACAAAACGATGAATAATTATTTTTAAATTTACTATCAGACTTTAGCAGTTTTTTGAATTTAAAAAAATTAAAATTCATCAAAAAAATCCCAATTTGTAGATGTGCCAACACTGGGAATTATTTCCTAGGAAACCGTTTCAAAATTAATTTATTTTTATTGTTGATCAAATTCTATTGTGATCACGACTGTTAGACAACGTTGCCACATTTCATTTATTTAAAATTTGTTATTATTAATAATTTTAGTACAAAGAATTTTTTTACTATTTTTACCTTTATATGTAAGCAGTTCTCTACCACACACCATTGAGTTGGTGCGCCACTTTTTGAGCACCCTGAATACGAATAACCCTGTATACTGAGGTACAACTATTTTAGCGTTTAAATTTTAGCAAACAGATAAGTATTCTGTCTCTTTTCATATTGATGAATCTAAAACCTTAGACAGAAACCTAAAAATTAGGCTCTTTCCAACGATGTGAAGTGTAAAATGTGAAAAAACAAAAAGAGAAGCTGTTTATCACTGAGTTTCCATACACAGAGACACCAACAAAAGGAGAACCTTTTCAAAATAGTCAAAATAGTAAAAAGGTGTCTAATTGCACACATATTTCAGGAAAGAAACCTGTGTAAAACTTAATTTTTCAAAAATTTGAAACTGAAATCCGCCTTTGATATTCAAGATCCCATGATAGCAGGTACTTCTTTTTGCCGTCATTATTAGTATTTACTATTATTGTATATGTAAATGTTCGTTCATAATAATTTTATTCATGAAATAAATCTACAAAATCACATTTTCTGTACTCTTTTTGATTTCGTTACAAGTATAACAAACACATGATTCTTATTTATTACAATTCGTTATCTTCTTTGAAATTCTAGATCGTCGCATTTTCCAAAAGGCTTTGCCTTGAATCTAATAATTTTTGTCTTTCAATATTTGCCAGTATCTCAATAACTTCTTTGTCAGTACCAGAACTGGTAGAATTGTCAAATTCCATTTGTTCAAAGTTCAAAATTTCTAAAAAATATTAAAATTTGTAAAATAAAGCAAAATAATTTCACTTACAACCACAACTTACTGAAATTACGCCCAAATAGAGAGAAACTCAGAAATAATATGACATTTTTTTGACATACCATAAATTATCGAATAGATATCTGGGCGTTATTGGGCGGATAAGTTATCGAACAGATATCGACTACATAAACTCTCAATAGCGTTTCAGAAACACTTTTTGCATCTTATTGCTAGTTTATCGAGTCCATAACTCTATCGGACCGATATCTATCGTTTTGGAAACCGGGCATTAGAGAAATACATTTTACGAAGTCAAAATACAGATTACTTGTATAATTACATATTTTTTCCATACTCGGAATTTTAATTTGAACTTGAACTTCTGGCTTTCAAACTTAAAATTTAGACTTAATATTTTTTCCCAATTCTTACCTTTCAATAGTTTGTTATTTGTTAGTTGGTCTACAAATAACCGAAACAGCTACAAAATTTAGATCTACAAAAATAAATTTACCAAAATACTTTTGAAATGAAATACAATGACCTCAACGACTATTATACAATTTTAACGACAGTGATCCTCAAACTAAGCAAACCCATGTTCCGTGTGGATGTGGAACTTCCTGATAAAATTATTTGTCTTGGTAATGCAAGTGTTGATTCACATGCTGTTAACCGCAAATTCGGAACCACATTTGTAAATAGGCCAACATGGGTTTCCGTAGATAGTAATATTTAAATTTCAGACGTGTCTCTACATAGCAAATGCAGAAGCAGCATTATAATTACAGAAAGCATTACAAAATAAAAATCTCCACATGTGTTACCCCTTTTGCACAAAAATGCATTCTTCGGACGTGTCTGCATGCATAATTATCTACGTTCGTTCATTTCTCAAGCCGGCGACATAAATTAAATGCATGTTTTCGTCTTGTGTCATATCGCTCAAGATATAACATGCATCTCATAATATTTTCTTGTCACCGTCAAGAACAATGTTATTAATGTCAAAGGATGTTTGTGACATGGATTTAATAATGCAGATGGATTCGGTAAAAAGAGGGAAAACAATTCCAATAACAGGCAGTGTTGATAGTAGATACGACGTCAATTGTTAATTTTAATTATTTTAAATAGAACAAGTGCTACACTTAGTTCGACAAAGCATCCGAAATAGCATTTGAAGCTTTAAGCTCTGTCTGTAATAACGGGATATTATGATAACTCTATGCATCCGCCTACAATACAACATCGATTCTATACACATTCCTGTTGAACTAAGATCTCCTGTTATCACTCATAATTACAGATTAAACATTAATTTCATCTTAATAATTGCTTAATTAATCAGCTGAATAGTTGTAATAACAATGTCATTCCAAATCTGCCTCAAGATGCATCATCTTCCCTAATTTAATATGACGTAACATATAAACACTTCTGATTTTTGCCCATTTTGACACCAAATATTAATTTCACCTGACACATTTTTTCGTTAAACCACATTTATATCAATATATTATCTCAGACTGTAGCAATAGCTCGTCGAAAAAAGCTTCTAATGTGTTTGGCAAGCCGTCACTGAGTTATTCTTTAATGTGGTTGCCATTAGTGTCTCGTAAAAATATCACATTTAAGCTAACATTCACTTTCGTTTTCTTTTAAAATTATTGGCAGTTTTTTACTTGAATCTGAAGTAATTTGTGGTTAAGTACGGGGCTAATTATTGTAAAATTCTATCAGATTTAGTTGCTTTGTTAAATACAATATGGTGAGGTCATGCACCAAATATTATAACAGAGCGGCTCTGTTATAATAACTGTAATAGAAAATTAATTCCTACCCCTACTCTTCCGTTTCATATCGTATTATAACAATATCTTACCTTAATTAGATCTATTTGTTAATATTATACCCGTTTCTATGTCAGGTAATTGCAATATTTCAATAGAAATAGGATATTCCGTTTTCACAAAACAATTTAAAGCTAAAAGCACAAAGATTTTTCAGTAGATAAATTTGCGAATTTGCTGACGTCACAGTTTTTAGGAAATTTGCATAAGAAATTTCTACGGTTAAAGATGAAGGTCTAGAAGTGTGTTTTAATATCGTAAGAAAATACAGGAATAACAAGAAGGCATACAGGGTGTCCGTTTTACGAGCTCCACCATGGAGATCTCAATTATTATAAGAGATACGAGTTCGGTTAAATTAGAGCAAAGTTGCGCATTTTTATGCTAAATTATTATCTGAAAGAAACTTTAATGTGTCGTTTTTAATTTTTGAATTATTGGGAAAAATCAAAATTTTGTAATTTTTGTTTTTATTTTTTTAAACGAAAACCAAAAGAACTGGACGTTTTTAAGTACGACAATTTTAGTCACTTTTTTACAATCTGTCATTGCCTTTTCTATGGCGTTTTTGATGTCAGAGTTACAACACTAAACTTTGGTTTTTCTTATGGACGCCATATTTAACATTTGTATTTTTGAAAACTTTTTTGTTTCTCATTACAGTGATATATCACATGATATGATCGAATCTTAACATGCGGATTAAAATTAAGAAAAAAGCGTTTTTGCAAAGAATGCTTTGGAAAAAAACGTCAAAAATTTTGATTAACAATGTAACTTTTGACAATTCTATTAAATATGCGAGCAGAATTTTTTAACTTTGTCTTGTTTTGTTTTGCGAAGAATAAAATTTTATCGTATCATATCGTTTAATTTTTAAACAAGTAAGCTTGGCGGAAATGTGAACCTTCCAGAACCAAATTCAATTAAACCTCTAAAATATAGTTTGTTTAAAAACAAAATTGTTGACGTTTTTTCCAAAGCACTCTTCGCAAAAATGCTTTTTTCTCCATTTTGATCAGCATGTAAGATTCGATCATATCATGTGATACATCGTTGTAATCAGAAATAAAAACACTTTTCAAAAATACAAAAAACAAGTATAGCTTCCATAAAAAGAAAAACCAAAGTTGAGTGTTCTAACTCTGACATCAAGAACGCCTTGGAAAATATGACGATAGATTTAGATTTGTTGTAAAAAAGTGCCTGAGGAATGTCCTAGTTAAAAACGTCTAGTTCTTTTGGTTTTCGCTAAAAAAATAAAAACAAAAATTACAAATTTTTCGTTTTTTTCCAATAATTCAAAAACTAAAAATGATACATCAAATTTTCTTTCAGATAATTGTTCAGCATAAAAATGCGAAACTTTGCCCTAATTTAACCGACCTCGTATCTCTTATAATAACTGAGATCCCCATAGTGGAGGTGGTGGACACTCTGTATAAGAAGAAAAATTTTGTTAACATTTAGTTTTTCTAGTTATCTATTAACGGGGTAACTTATGCGCAGTGTCTGATTATTGTGGATGTTTTGTTCGTATAAATAATAGAAAACTTATCGAGAAACCAAAAAAATTGTTTTCGAATTATTATCCAGTTCATGCACATTTTAAAATAATGTAGATTAACAATACAAAAATGGTGGATGCGCCGGGCTAGCTATTATAATAATTAAAAATAAAATAACCTTTTGATTAAAATATTGTAAAAAATGAAGATTTATAAATCATTAATGGCGGATACAAATTAAGCGCCTGACTTTTGATTTTGTTTAGAAAAAAGATTTTCAGAATATATATTTTTGTAATATATTATAAGTTTAATTCATCAAAATATGCGACCGTTAAAAAAAATATTATTTAACAACATATTTGCGCTTTCCTTTTTCAAAATATTAGGTTTATTAACTACGAGGCACAAACAAAGTATTTGTAGTCTAAGACAAAGGTGAAAAATTCAGGACGTGAGTGAATCCTAATAGCCTAGTTTGGCTTTACGACTATGTTCGATAATACGTGCGATAAATAACTCAACGGCGAACAAATTTAGCTACGTTTCATCTTATCCATTCTATTTTCTCCAAAGTCCATTACAATCCCTTTCCACAATTTGTCTTTTTTAAGAACAAAAATATAATCACGTGAGGAATTGCAAGTTGAAAAATGTTTCCATATATTTGCGCATTTTTGCCGAGATTAAATATCCTTGCATTCACTGAGTCGAGTTGAGAACTTTACAACGGACTGTATTTTACATACGTTATAATTATTCCTGAATAAACCCCATTCAAGTGAAAACTTTTGTTCCAAATTCATAAAAATTACCATGAATACACAAATTAATGAAAAATTTATGCGCCACGACTGTAATGTAATGTTTGCACACAAACCCCCAAATTTCAAATATACAAAAACGTCGCAAAGTTATAACAAAACCACAGAACAATTGGGAATGGCAGTGTAGTTGGTGGGAAACGAAATGTATCATAATAGTATTATAAACTTTTATTTCGAATAAAAGACAGCTTTAATGGGTTCGTAAACAACATTAGAAAAATTACGTTTTGACTACACTTCCCGTTGCCGAATTGGAAAACAAACATTGTTTTTGTCTGAAATGTGTAAATGGAATAAATGACAACAGCAAAATTCTTTAGTGACGTATTGACGGCTGCAGGCAGAATTCGGCGGAAAAGCGTTGAACGCTTTGATGTCGAAGTTATTTACTGACTTTACAACAATACAAACCTAATATTATTTGATTTTTGCTTTTAATGACTTCATTTAGTTTTGAATTATTGGTTTTGAGTGTCTTATAAAAACATTTTATTTGATGGTGATAAAATTGAGTTAGTTAAGTTTTTGTTTTATGAGCTTCACTAGTTAGAAATACATTAACAAACTGCTATGTATTTTTGCTCCTTAAAATGAAAACTTGGAAGCAGGGATGGGCGTGTCAACAATACAAGGTAGACAATTCAATTGTTGACCTGTCGACAATTACGTCGACGTCCACATTTGAAGTGATGTCAACAATAGAGAAATAATAAATTTTGACATTAAACTAGTATTTGACTAAAAAATTGGTGTAGAATTGTTAAAAATAAAACTTTAAGGTATGATGAAAACTTTTTGAAAATATAAAATATGTGATAGAAAAATAAATAAACAAAAATAAAATTCTCGATAATCGGTGTAACAAGAAAACAAAACAAATTAGTCTCTTTTTTCTTCTGTTTTTACGCTTCACTCTTCATCTTTACCCTGTTCATCTTTGTTCTCAAAAAAAATTTTTCTTCAAAAGAAAATGTGATATAAAACACAACATAACCTCAAATTCTCATTGTCGTCCTATTGTTGACATTGTAGACATTGTCGACGTGATTGTTGACACGTCGTGTAGACAATCAAAGTCGACGTGTCAACGCCCATCCCTGCTTGGACGAAATTAAATACATATTACTGACATTTTACAATCAACCAAAGTTCACAAGATTTTTCTGTCATTTTTAAGCCTAGTTAAGGACAATTTCCAAACTTGAAAAATCTGTAGTAATTTATTACTATGTTTAGAGAGGAAGAGAGGTATCAAGGTAACATCTGACCGATAGGCAACATATTGACGCAGTCAGTGGCGCACCGTTTTGTCATCAGGATATGATTATTGCTGGTTGTATACACAGTCGAGGGATTAGGAAAATATGAATTTATAATAAAATAGAATTTGTTGCTTTATCAAGAGTTTGTGCTCCAGAGATGCATTAACTCTTGATAAAGCAGCAAATTTTAGTTTTATTATAAATTCAAATCCTTCGACTGTATATACAACCAACAATAATCGTATCCTGACGACAAATCGGTGCGCCACTGACTGCGTCAATATGTTGCCTATCGGTCAGGTGTAACCTTGATACCTCTGATTTCACCGCTCTATGTTCATTAAACACAGAAATAACGTTTTTATAGCCACTATATCGTATTGTTTTATAGACAAATTTTTTGATAAAAACAAAAAAAGTTGTGTATTTACAATGGTTCTATCGGGTGTATCAAAAGTCGCGGCCACGCTCTTGAGAGTGGCTTTACTGACCACTAAAAAATAATAAAAAAATTTTGCTTCTTATTTAAGATGCAGCATCTCATAAAAGTTGGAAAAAATACATAGTTTAATATGGAATTGTAGGAAAAGCAGACCTGTTAACTTTTAATTTCATTTTAATGTTCACTTGATTTATTATCTAATTTTTCAAAAAGAATTGCCGGAAAACATTTTCTTTGGTTTTTGAAATGAGTTCAAATCACCTGTTTAAAAGTTCATCAACAATTGGCAACATTTAGTAATGTCACCATGGTAATACTTTTGGTTAATACCATGCGATCATTTGAATTTATAATTAAAGTAGGCTTTGCCAGTTTTTTAACTTGGATGAAAACGCCGATTGTGATAATTAATCAAGCTGAAGAGTCAAATAATAATGTTTTAATCGGTAATATTCAATTAGAATATATTTTTCCCGCAGTTTGTCTAAGTTTTTCAATCTCAAAGACACAAAACCACCTACTTTAATCATAAATTTAAATGATCGCATGGTATTTTTCTAAACGTATAAAAATAGGTGTACTTATACAGCGTTGCCATTTTTTGTTTTTTATTTCAGTCTTTGTTTACAAAACGAAAGGTTTCGTGAATTTTTTTTATCGAAAATTCTGTTTTATATTGCTATATCCAACTACTTTTAAGCGCCTATCCGCGACTTTTGACACATCTAATATACAGACTGATCCAGAAATACTGAGTCTGTTGGCAACAGATTTGAAAGTATTTTTGTTCGTAATTTGCAACACTGCAACCGAACTCGATTTTATTGACATTTACTTGACGTACAACCCCACAAGATTATTGTTGAATTGTTGTTAACCTAGGTTGTTAACTGAAAGTATACTCCATTAGTATCCTTTAAAATTTAACTCCAGCGTTGCCAACAGACTCAGTATTTCTGGATCAGTCTGTAGTATATCATAACTACATAATTTATAATTTTATAAATATTGGCAAAATTGAGTTAAAATACGATTGTATAAATTTTGCGCGTTATTAGCGAAACAAAAGTTTAACCCCAAAACGGCAAAAGTAAATTAATGGTCCCTACAACGCGGTTACAAAACTTATGTCTTCAAATGAAATTCAATCAGGAGAAACTGCAGTGTTTCAACGCTTCAGGCATTTTTCAGTTAGCAAGCTTTCCGGTTCTAGAAGAAAATTTGTACTTATAAAAAAATGGTGTTTCTTTACACTAAGAGTTGACGAGAAGAACTGCTCATTAGGATTTAAACTTGATACGGAATAAAAGTTATTAAACAAAAATATGATAGATTTCAGAAGTTTGCATAAGATGAGATTCTTTAAAGTCAACTTGAAAAGTGGAAAGCTGCAGGACTTAACTCGGAGAAATGATTAGATGGTTGGAAATATTCTCCGAAAACTGCATTGATGACTATTTTGGGGTGTTCACTAAATGATGAAATCATTTTTTTCACATTTAAGTCGATTACGTAAAAATGGCCTCACGTCACACATCTACAGACTGCACAAAAGTCTAACGAAAACTATAGGACTACATGGATGGAAATTTGCTTTCAGAAAATGGCCTAAAAACTGCTATAAATGATTGTTTTCAAGAATTATTATTAACAACATATTGTTTTCTGAAGTTAAAAAAACATTGAAAAACATTAAGTTCAAAAGTATTTATCTCGCTTATTCTTCTTGATATCTAAGTAAACTACATAAAAGGTACCCCTCGTAACAGCCCTACAGGTTGCACAGAAGGGAAACATGTTTTTCGTTTTAAACAGACACAAAGAACCTCTTTTATTAATCGCTCAATCATGGTGTGGTTACAGATTGACGTCTGATTCATGTAAATTTGATTAATTATGATGTAAATAAAAGCCGCGCTCCCAAAAGAACATTTTGTGCTATTGTATTCAGCCAAAATGATAAATAAGACACGAAATTTGATTTTACAGTGCTTTAGTGCAGGCGAAAAGTATTGGAGAAAATGCAAACCCACAACAATCCACTATTTTGTCAGATTTACTCCACCGACAAATTTTTCGCGATTCTTAAGTCTGGATTTAGATTCCAACTTTTAAATACTTTTAAATTGGTTCTCGGGAAAAAATTCCTTATGAATTTTTTAGTACATTGGGAAATTTAAATGTTCAACCAGAAAAAATTAAATTATTGTTTTATTTTGCCCACTTTCAGCTTGATTAGATTATTTTAAATTTATAATAAATCGCTCGATCAGTAACGCAATTATTCTATTAAGCTAAGGCTGCAGCAACTTCATTGAAAAATAACTGTATAAGCATTCCTTTCATCTTCTTTTACTCTCATTGCTTGCAACTTCAAACTTTGAATTAGGATGAGGAGCTTGTCATAAATTTTACTTTACTCAACTTTATTTTCTGAGGTTTCTAACAAATATTTAAGCCGGAAGTTTAACCTGCGATAGTCGAACCACCACACCGTGGAGAATTTAAAGTTTATTATTCGACAAAAATCCAAGAACGTATCGCAGCAGGTAGGGCTTTTATTACTTAATTAAAACCGAAACAATTTTAGATTAGATTAAGCTCTAAACGACATAATTTTGAGCTTTTAGCTGGCGTTTCACCGATTCAATAAATGCATTGAGATTTTCGAAGATTTTCAAGTTTAGAATTTTAAAGTTTATAAGCGTCTTGTTTTGTTTTTGTTTTGCGATTTTCCCAACGGGTAACTTTATCAAATCATACGTTTGGAGAACAAAAGACGAAGGTAATCGCGTATAAAACTCACCTAACATGCCAACTGGAAATTGGCCTGGTGCTTCAAGTGGGTTCGCTATAACGCTTTGTGTTACAACCCAAACATAATTTTCTCCAGTAAGGTGAAAATCCTTAGCGGCAGTAAGTATGTCTATTGCTTCTTGACTCGTACAATAAAGCAGCATTACTCGGGCTTCAGAATCCACAAGTGCAGCCAAGTCGCGATGATGTGATACGAGGACTGCGTTGAGGATCGTAAACTTGAAGCGGTCCTGGAAAAAAATAATTACGATAATTTTGTTTACTTACAGAAATTAGAGTTAAATGGGGCCAAATCGATTTCGCCAGACGAAGAAACGTACATTTACGAGTTTTCTAAATTGCAATTTCATACAAGAGTGAACCTAAAACGTCTGTACAATTTTCAATCAGCTTCAAAATCGATCTAACGCTATATTTGTAAACATCTAAATATCTTGCTTTATTTTTCTGCCGCTAGAGAAACGAGTATGACAATGTGCCACTTCTGACTAGAATTAATTATTACGAGTATGAAACCTTGAAAATAAAAAATTCGGTTTCAATTATAGTCCAGTCAAATAAGGCTTTAAACAAAATGATGGAGATAAGCTTTAATTTTTGATAACACGAGATCGAAAACATACTCAATTAGAGCAAGCCTTCACTTCAAAAGTGCGGCCGTAAATAAACGGCTAAAATGTGGCTAAAGTTCTGCAGGCACAGCTTGCTCTAATTGAGTTTATTTTTGATCTCATGTTATAAGTTACTGCGACATATTTAAAAACGTTTAGTTAAAGGGAAGGGGTTGAAAAAACGAAAATAAAGTGTGTATTCAAAATAGGTAAGAGTTAGAAAAAAGGTTTTAAATAAAAATTGTAAAACTAGTTATTTATTACAGAAGACCATAAACTTTGATTTTATCTTTGAGGGCGGTTGAGAAGATAATGGTAAATTTTGTCGTCTTGTACAATACAAAATTTTATTCTATCCTCCATTATTTTGATTTAATTTCTGAGTTATTTTGATTTACAATTATAAACGTCAATCAAAATGCCAACAATGCAATAAACGTCAAAACAGAAAAACAACAATGATTATGAACTTTATTTCTCTAAACGATAAAATTTCATTTCATCATGAAGTAAATACCATTTTATCCTTGACATCCATTTTTATATAAAATATTATTTATTCCATATAAATAATATTTTATATAAAAATGTTCGCTCGACTTTGATTAACAGAGTGTAAATTAAAAAATCATCATAAACACTTGATTGTTCTGTAAAACTTTCTGCTGAATTCAAATCCGAAGGTGGTTTTTTGATTAAAATTAACTTCATTATGAAAAAGAGGTTTTAACGAAAAATTTACGAAAATCTAAAATAGGATAAATTTTGAATTTACATCCTCATACCTTCCTTCATGCAAAAGCTTCATTTTCATGCAAAACATTTTTTGCCAAAGATTCCTCAATAAATGCAGATTTTAACGTAGTTACACAAGTTCTGATAAAGAGAAACAGAAAAAATTACATTTTCTTGTAACGTTGCTTATTTGTGTAGTGATATTTTGATTTTGATATCCGAGAAAGTATTTTATTTTAAAAAGTAGACTCTGCATAATCAAAATGAAATGAGGCTAATTGTAAGTTTTTGGAGCAAGAATCATTTCCATCTTTCCATCTTTGTAATACTCATCAAGTTACTGCAATTTAAGTAAAATTACTGCAAATAATGCACTCGAGGTGAAATCGTAACATGTTTGCCTCTGAAGCGTGGTTTCTATTTATGCAAACATTTCCAGGTCTAGAAATGGTAAACAATCAAAAATTCTACTTCGAAAAAAATTGGAATGGAACAGAATTTTCAAATTTAGTTTTAATTCGTCAATCTTTCTTCTTTTTAAGTTCAGAAGATAAAAAATGTTTTTTTGACTTTTTGCATTATTAAAATTAACCGAGTAATTAGGGTGGTTAATAAACTTAATGGAAATATAAGTATATGTACAACTTTATAGAATCATAGAGAACTGAAAAGTTTATGAATTTTCAAGTTTTTTTTATTTTGCAGTAAAAAAATTATAGCATTGCTTATTTTCCAAAAGCATATTTTTTTAAAACATCTGGACCATTTACTACCATCGGTAGAAATAAAAAAACTGGGACAAGTATGACTAATGTAAAAGTCAAAAAATATCACTTTGCATAAATTTGGCTTTTTTAGGCCCGTTATTTCAATACTAAGTTAACTTTAGAATCAACTAACTCAACCTAAACCTAAACGCTTCTATCGCTTCTGAGACTTGAAATAAGTTAGTTTAACTCTATTTTAATTCATACCTTAGGTCTGAGTTACAAAAAATTTAAGTTGACTCAAGAGTAAGGTTATTTTGAAGTTGAAAATATCTTTATATTTTATATATCTTTTACTTTAACCTGAAGTTTATACCATGCGATCATTTGAATTTATAATTAAAGTAGGCGGTTTTGTGTCTTTGTGATTCAAAAACTTAGGCAAAACTGAGGGAAAAATGTATTATGCTGATTGAATATTACCGTTTAAAACATTATTATTTGACTCTTCAGCTTGATTAATTATCACAATCGGCGTTTTCATCTAAGTTAAAAAAAGCCTACTCTAATTATAAATTTAAATGATCGCATGACATTTAACTCGGCATTGAAATAATGGGCGGAAATAAGATTATAAAACGTGACATATTGCCACAAACCTTAAGTTAAAGCTCAGTTCTTTGATGCAGCCTTCATTTACAAAAAAATATAAAAAACACATATTAGCTGTTTCAAAACTATAAAAACGCCAACGTCGCATTTTCTCTCAAACTTAGCTGTTGTAAATTATTCATGCACTTCAAAAAAATTATAGCTAATTTAATTTATACTTTCAATAAGAGATCTAATCATTAATAACTATTTTACAATTTTATCAAACTTATTTAAAAAAATAATTCGGTAAAATGCGAAGTTGGCGTTTTTATAGTTTTGAAACAGCTAATAGGTATGATTTAGCATCGCTTTAGGTTCAAAGAGCTCCAAACGGTAAGCTTTACAAATCTGGACAAATTTTGTCTTCAATGACAATTTAAAAGTTCGATACCCAATGTGTAAATTTTGGATGTCCACCGATGAATTTACGAGTATACCAAATGGTATAAAAAATTATTTTCTCTTATATATTTTGTTTCAAAATTGTAGAAAAAATGGACACAAACCGTAACATTTTTGTGGCAAAATAGGTCACAAATCAAAACTTCTTGTGTTTCCGTATGACTCTGTCTCAAACTGTGACAAATTGACAGAGTGACAAATTTAATGCTAAGAAAACCCCCTAATTAAAAGAAAAAACCAATTGTGAAAAGTGACATTTGTTTTTTTTTAGTTTTAGTTTAGTGTTCCTATGTTAGCAACTGTCGAACCGATAAAATTTATCTTACAATAAGTTCTAAAAACCGGAAGAAAGTTAATTAAACTAAATTCTGTTAATTTGAGTAATATCAAAAAAAGTCAAGATAACATTTTTAGGTAGAATTTATGCATTATAATTTTGATTTAATAGTATATTATATTATAAGTGAAAGAAATGCATCATTATATGCCAGTGAGAATTTTGACCCACAAGTGCGCTTGCGCTCGAGTTCTCACGAGCTTGATAATGGCATTTCGATCACGTGTGATATACGACATTTTATTTTATCTTATCTTATTTTATCTTATACTATTGTTTTCGGTGAGAGGAATCAAATTTCCATCACAAGAGAGATAAAGCTGTCAGATTTAGGTACTGTCAAATTTAGCTTTATCTCTATTGTGCGAGAAATTTGATTTCTCTCACCGACAACAATGGTATAAGGTACCTAAAAAACTGCACCTGTAAGATAAAACCTTTTTCTAGCTCTTATCAATTTCGAATAAGCCTCAAAAAACACTTCTCAGAGGTTGAAACAAACAATTCTTTGGCTAAACGTTTTTTGACTTCAAAGCTTATTTGACTGGACTACTATAAACAACCACTTTTTGGTCTAGCTTCCCTGATAACAGTAACTCGATTAAGATTATGAGATTCTGCTCAATATCTGCGTCATCTTCACGCTGTAATTGCAGCCGATGGACGTCATCCTAACAGGTCCACAAAGCACCAAAACGCTGCGTCATCGAAGTAGAAAAAGCAACTTTTCCAATTGTCAAAGAACAGTGATCTTGGGCCCTATTAATCAAGTCCGCTATCCGCTACAGAGTTAAGACGATCATTTCGTGTTCGAACAAGATCTCGAAGGGAAGGAATGTAGCAGAATCAATTATTGGACATCAAGGGCAATCCTTTGTTTGATAATACAAACTTTTGTGCGAAATGTTACTGCTGAATAGCATAATTAATCAGTTTGAATTTTACATTTCTGAAAAATCGCGACTAACACAATGGTGCAACAATTGTGTTTTGGTTACATTATGAAATTACATACCCACAGCGTTTTGGTGCAATGCGTGGAATTATTTAATTGTGCTAGAGGACACGTCCTATTTCTAGTCGCAAATTTTATAATTTGAATAAATTTAAATCAGTTTTATACGCCAACAGTCACTTCAAAACACTTTTTATTTGCGTTATTATGTTTTTTTTTAAGAAAAAATCGTCTTTCAGCATCTTCGCTGAATTTACATGTACCAAAACGAATCAATAGTTACGGTCTCAGTGCGGTTGCCTTATTTCGTAATCCGAATTCGTTTCTGTTGTAATTTGAGTTTAATAAAATCGTTATACAAAGTGGAGCATCCCTAAAAGTTCATAAAACTCGTGCTTTTATTTTTTAATTTACAAATTTACCACAAATACGTGTATCTGCAGTCAGTTTGTTCGACATCGTATTGTGTGTGGCAGAGATATGTCAATATTTGTGTAACGGGTAATGTTATTAATACTATTGATTTTAAAATTCTATGTCATTTTAAGAGAAATCAAGTGATCGTTCCTTTCGATGCTTGGGTAATTAATGAAGTGAATAACTGATTCAAGATTTTAGTAAAGTGGTTATTTTAAGAAACAAATTTTAAAATATCTTTTCAATAATTGAAATGGATCAGTTTTCCAAAACTAAGGTTAAAACAGGCTGTAAACTCATTGATAAGTTACTAATGCGAAAGTTGCGAAAAAAATATTGAATTGCTATAAAAGAATTTACTTTTCTAAATCAGTTTCGAGTGAAAACAAGTGCTCTTGAACTTGACCTGTTTGGTTTACAATTTTGTTAAAGATGTTGTAATTATTGACAAGATTTTCTTTAAAAAGTTTTTTTTTAAGTTTTAGGTATTTTAAGGTAGGTTGCGCTGTCTATAATAATTTATAATAATTTGAGAGTGTAATAATGAACTGGACTAAATTTTTTAAAAGTATTGTAGTTTGTCGACATTTCAGACCAACTCAGTCCTTTCTCAAGACTTCTATTCTTCAATTCAGTCGTTTCTTGAATGGAATTTAAGAGCATTTAATGGTAGCCCCCAAAAAGGACTGACTTAGTGTGAAACGTGGATAAATTCTCGAGTTTTTTACGGCATAGTATTTACATTTAAAAACTATTTTTCAAATTTCATAAAACTACTAATCTGACATTAATTATGCAAGAAGGTAGTTTTTTTAGAAGTGCTGAAAGAAGTGAAATACTTTCAGTCACTGGCAGGAATTACAAAAACCAGCCATTCAGGAAAACTAAAAAACTAAAACTACTCAAAAAACTATAAACAAATTGTTATAAAAATGCTTAGTGTTTTACAAAGGTGAGGGTTGTAAGTTTAATTTGTTTTTGTGGTGATTTCTATATTAAATGTTATTTTTTTTTGTTCTGTGAGATAAATTACAGCGGGTGTGATTCAAGTTCGGAAGCTACGTTTCAATTGGTTTCTGTGTGATAAGCTATTCCTATGCAAGACCTTTCTTTCACTCCTGATTTATACAGTAAAATTTAAGACTGAAAGTTGGGTTTTAACATTAAAGAACCTAACTCTTCTTGCTTCAAAGAACAAGAATTACGTTCGAAGTTTGATAGTTAAAATAAAAAACATTAATTCTAATGTTTCTTGCATTAAAATGTTTAGTGGAAATTCCAATATTAGGTCTCACAAAACATTCATTCTACTGTTTCTTGCATTAAAATGTTTAGTGGAAATTCCAATATTAGGTCTCACAAAACATTCATTGGCTCATATATGCGATTAGGTTGAACCCAACCCTTTTATTCAGCTAGCTCAAACAATGGAAGATATTGTAACGCTATCGCCACACAACTTTTGTTAAAACCCCTGACTGTTAAAACTAAGGACATATTTAACTACCATAAAATTGTATGTTGTGTAAAGCCAGCTTAAGAAGAT
Source organism: Tribolium freemani (assembly GCA_939628115.1). NCBI lineage: Eukaryota > Metazoa > Arthropoda > Insecta > Coleoptera > Tenebrionidae > Tribolium > Tribolium freemani. The sequence goes on along the minus strand of OW626785.1, from coordinate 5,722,983 downwards.
TGTTGTATCCGGAACCCCACAAATCGTTTGGAAAGAAAAATGCTTTTTTCAAACTAACTACTCTGGATTTTTATATAACATAACTTTTTAATTATTTGTTATTTATGCAAATGCAGCTCTTATGAGCGACATTTTTTGAAACTTGACACTCTTGAAACATGAGTTACAAATAATAAGTGACAAATTTGTGTTTCTGCCTTCCCCACTCATAACTGATGCATTTTTCGAACACCTCATAAATAACGTTTTTGTCTACCTAGACAGAAATTGAACGTAAAACTGACTTTAAAGAATCATTGTGTCAGCTTCCTCCGAGTTCGTGTTCTTTCTAAAAATTTTCTCATATGTTTTTGTGTATTATTATTAAAGTGATTATTAAAAAAAAACATAGTACAGACAAAGAACAGATGTCCGAAGATAATCAAATTGTTCTAGATTTGTATATAAACCAAACAATGATATACCATGTTATCCTTAAATTTTAGTTCAGTCTATATTTATGTATTTTTAAGTAGTTATTCCACTTTTTAATAATGTATTATTTGTACTTCAATTGAACATTTTGAGTATGTTTTGTAATGCTTTTGATTGAGTCTAACTTTTAACTAATTCTTTCTAAAATCTCGAATTGTTAATCATTTGAGCAACAAAGAGAGAAACCCACCCGCAAAGCTTCTTGGATTTGTTCTATAGGTTTTTTTATATTTGATAATATACCTACATTTTTAACATATTTGGAACACAAATCAATAAGTTTTAATTAAATGTAGTTTTTGAGGTTTGAGTTTCAGACAATTATTAATAATTAACCTATTTAAGGCCAGAAGCTTACTTTGGTATTTCAAATGACTTTGTGGAAACAAGTTGAAACGATTTCACTAATAAAAGAAAATAAAATGAAACATGGACATACAAAAATGAAAGGAATAAAGAAATATAAAAGAACGGAATAGAGTAACAAATATTTTTATAGCATTTTTTTTTGTTTACTTACGTGGATTCAGCCAGTTCAAAGTTCTAACTTACTTAAATTTCGCTACAAAAGTCAAAACGTCACTAAACTAAGTTTAAATTACATCATTTTAACCAATGTCAAGCGTTGTAGTTCGTAAATTAAACTAATGTTTGACGTTCTATTAATTGATTTTGTTTATTATTTTCCAATTTTTAACACAAAATACTTGCAAAGGCTAAGAGAAGTTGGACAATGCTGCTACTTCAAAGTCGTTAAAGTTTAACAAGTTACTGAATATTAAAAATGCAATAACCTTGTTTGTAGTTGCGGTAGTTTCAACAGTTCAACACCACATTAAAGTGTAATAACTACACATTGCGATTGCGTAATTCCGACTCACCATCTATTTAGAGCATTTTTCAAGCCTTTTTATTCAGCCAGACATTACAAATATAATGAAAAAGTCCAAGACTCCAAATATACGACATAAAAGGAAGCCTTAGAGAGCGGTCAATGACAGAGTCTGCACTCAATATTCGCTCTTAAGGACCAAGTCCCAGTCCTCTCTATACTAAGACTCTTGGGACGTGATGTGTCTGTTTGTTTGTTTAATTGATTTTGTGGTAAAATGGGATCCGTTTAAAGCATTATAAAGATGGCTCTAAAATAACGTTTTTACAACTCCCTCAATGCACAAACACTTGATACTTTTACTCAACGCATAAATTCATCTTTTTACAGTAACTACTAGTAACTTGGATTTTCTAGGCTCTTGTAAATCTTACTAAACAGATTCGCACGACTGCTTTTTAATTGCAAACATTAGAGTGATTTATTCGGGACAAAACAGAGGCAAATGTGTTTTAAGTGCTCTTTTATTGTCTGGAAATATAGGTTTTTGTCTGTGATTATTAGAATTAACACAATTTCAGAGTTTATTTCGAATTAATGTTTTTGGTATTACCAACATCGTTTCATCTGTTATCGATCATAAAACATTTTATTTATTATTTACGATATAACAACACACCTATTATCGGTTTACGTTGAAAGTAATTTAAAATATAACATGAAATTGAGCCATTTTTAAGTCTTCTTCCTTTTTTGAGGTTTTATGTACATTAGTCAAACGTATAAAACAATAAGTCATAATTTATTCAATCGTGTAAAGCCAGCATTTCCGTTAAAACTTTGGAATGCATTGTAAGCTCCCATCATTCCATCTAACACTTTAATTTTTAATTGAAATAAAAAATTAAAGGTGAAATGTTCTGTGCACAATAAAACTGTTATCACCGGAACACAAGTTGTGTTAGCAAAGTAAATGCTTCTGCTTTATTCCATTCGCAAAAGTTATCCCCTCTGACATTCAAACCGCATGTCAGAATAGCTTACTGAAACGAAATTGGATCTCGATAAGATATCGCAGGATGATCAGCAAAATTGTTAAAACGCGCTTTTTAGGTGTATTCAACAAACTCTTAATTACGAGTGAAATTCTTTTTTCCAATCGTTCTTTCTCAATCGATTTGAACCTTTTCTTTGACGTAGAGCGTAAACAAGAGTCTAGACAATCCTAGACAGTTTCTAGAAAAATTATAATCGTGTAGTTTTTTGTAACGATCTCAAAGTCTCTAAAAAATTTACAGCATCAAAGCAAGTCGACTCACGTTTCAGTTTTTTCCATTGTCTCAGCAGCATTTATAGTACAGTTCTTTGGTACAAGACGAGACAGTACATCGTATGTGTATTTAATGTTTAATGCTTTTTGCGTAAAATTGAGATTGAAAAAATGGAAAAGGTTACACCTTTATCCGCAAGATCACTTTTCTCATTAACTATACATGCAAACTAGACGTTCTTTTAAGATTCATAACACGTTCAAAATTTATGTACTTATTTTATTTTTAAGCAACTGTTTTTGATTATTTCAATTATTTCCGTTTTTTGTTAATCCTAGACACATTTTTCTTGTGGGACTGTGGAAATTGATTATGAATCCGGCAGCAAATAGATTGTATATATCTCTGCGTCATTAGGCTGTTTATTCAAGAATAACATTTTACCTTGTTTTTGCTCCGAGCACAATGAAATAACAAGGTTTTAGCGTTCTCGGCACAGTATTAAAATAGAAACTGAACTTTACACTTTGTTTCTAACAGTTTTTAGTTTTCTTAGTTATATTTTAATACAGTCAACCAGTGGCATATTTCATAAAACTTTTTACAAGTGATTTTCTTGTCACTTGAATACTTTTTCCACAGTAATCTAATGTAAATAGTAAACTTGTCACTTGTAAAAATCAACTTGTAATTTTTATGAAACGGGCCCCTGATCGTAACTTTTTGTTGCAGGTATATTCTCTTTAACTTTAACTTGTGTTTTGAACTCTTGCTTCTACAAAACAAATTTTCCATAAGACTATATACCTGTTTGTTGTATGAACACGTTTTACCAAAAGCTTGACTAAAGTACATTATTTAAAATAATTTTTTATGAACTTGTTACATTTTAAATTCCCTCTGAAAAAATGTTCTTTGTCGTTGACTTGACTGATAGCAGATGATGTAACACGTCATAAAAATTGAATTTAATTCGACATATTTTGTTATGGAACAATATGGTGTGCCGCCTCTAACCTATTGTATTATTTATTAGATTCCTTGTATAATTCTCCGCCATTTGTGCCAAATGGTACCTAAATCTAAGTTTTATTACAAAACTGATTTATTGCTTTCTTTTACCTGTGTGCCAATTTAGTCAAATAATATTGTACTATAATATTGTATTCACAAGAAGAAATCAACATAAAGAAAAAAAATAGGAAAGGATTAAATAAAAACAAATTAATTTAGTTGTTACAGGAAGACGTCTAGCCTCCGGAATTTACTTCATTAATGCCAACACCTACTCATTTATTTAAGCATCACACGTCACTCAGATCTTATTATTTTAATTAATTCAGTTTGTTTAACTATATTGAATACCGAAGCTGTAAATTACATCTTAATTAAAGAAAATTTGTTGTGTAGGTATTTTCAAATAAAACCATCATTTTTAAACACGAGCTCTATTTTTCCAAATCACGCCGTAATTTATTTTTATTACCTTTGTACTCAAAGGTTTTATTACCTCTACGCTATCATGAGCAAAACTAACACAATCAAAATCAATAATGACCCAAAAATGCATCTACATGATATACAGTGTCGAGAGAGAATGGATATTTTCAGGGCTCGAATGTTAAATGTTAGATAACAACTTGACTTTTTACTACACTTTGATAACATAATATACATGGTGTCTCAATACAAAGTTATGTTTTTTTTTGCCGCATTATTTTTTAAATAATATAATTTTTTGGCTAAAACAGACTCTTCGTAAAAATGTATGTAATTCGAGAAGTTGTTAAGTAAGATTTGGTTGGCTCTTGAAATGAATTTAATTAGTGGTTTTTCCACTTTTAATACTAGAAATGGGATTACCTGCATTGCCGAGACTCTCTCCCTCACAGCTTGTATGAAATCATCGTGTCCTGCTATCGGACTGGTTACCACTGAAAATTGATGCCACTTATATCTCTCTAATATGCTCAGCATCGCAGCTGTTTGATGTTCCAGCGATGGCGCTAATTGAAGTTGTAGGGAAGATTGTGATGCTCTCCTTTCCAATCCTGAATTATCCGCATTCCACGCGATGACAGGTATCCCTAAGTAGCCGGCTAATTGAAGGAAATACTGTGCAGATGCCGTACTTCGACCGTATTTCTCGTAATTCATTAAATATAAAATGGCTGACACATTAACCGAAAGAAATTCCTTGCAGAGGGACTTGAGAATTGCTGAAAGAGAAAAATGCTTGTTAAGTATGGGATACAAGTTGAATAAGGTTTTTTTGGGTGAAATTTCTGTGTACAGTTTATAGTTCTACAAACTGCTTGTCTTTGATTTATTACATGAATTGTCATTTAGTTGGATCGCTCAATGTAAACAAGACATTAAATCTAACTAATTTACTAAAAATGATCATATTTTACACCTTTGTCAACCTCGTAATTTCAGGAATTATCTATGCATCCTAGAACTCTGATAAACATGATATTTTACAAAGCAGCACATTTAATTAAATTTATGATCAAACTGACTCGTGAATTTGAAATTGGGTCAGCAACATTAAATGACATTATCGAACGATTTAAGCTAAAATAACACATTTAGATTTTTTGGAATTTCTTGTACTTAGTTTTTTTAGAAAAAAGTAAAACTCTTATTAACAAACATATGTCGCTATATCGTTGTACAGGGTGTTTCACACAACTTTACGAGACCTGCGCCTAATGTACACACTCAAATATATAAAAGTCATAAAACATTAGATACAAAAAATTCACATGTGGGGTCGGTTTACAGAAAGCGAAATTTTAATTCCGAATTAAACTAATTCGACATTAAGTTTCCATTTAAAATGCATTGATAAATGTCAGGTTAATCCAGAATTAAAATGTGATTGCAATTAAAATGTTCTGAAAGCCTGCCTTTAGTTATTTAATTTGGAAACGCGTGATAGTAGTTGCCAAACTAATCATGAATTGCTATTTTTTAGAAACAGTTACTCGTATGTGTTATATGATAAGACGGAATGAATAGGATTCTAATCTATCTATCTTAATCACTAACTACCCAAAAATGTTCTTATTTTTTTAAGAGGTGAACTAACTAGAGAAGACTATCTAATTTTACAAAATTTGTAATCGAATTCGTATCTGAATATGTATTCTTGGTGGCATTTTATAGGCGCAGGCATAGTAAAATTATGTAAAACACCCTGTATATCATATAGGCTCTCAACTATATTTTCTTTATCAAACGTTCTCGCATTTAATTACTTTTGCTCCACTTTAATACAAAATACAAGTGTTTACACAGCTTTTTACAATTGCATGTTAACATTTCTAAGATAAATTAAAAGTACAAATAAAACCTAGGGAGAGCACATAAAATGTATGGAGAAACATTTTCCGCTTAATTAATTTCACCCGACGTATTACCGCGTTTTAGTTTCACACAAATTTTTAAACTCATTACAACTTTGTTTCTTATGACTAAAACAATCGCGTTGTGTATAAGTAGTAAATAATCCAAAAAGAATAAGAAGATATTTTCCCAAACAAAAGAGCTGTTCATTTCTTTTGGTTATATTTCAATTTAGAGTCAATAAAAAACACTACGGCGAAAAAAATCGTTAATTCAAAATCAAAAAATTTTCGCGACTTCAACGCTTGTTGACTTGACCTAACCTGACCTGACCATATTTTACACCTTTGTCAACCTCATAATTTTGGGAATTATCTATACATTCTACAACTCTGATAAACATGATATTTTATAAAGCAGCACATTTAATTTTGATCAAACTGGCCTGTGAATTTGAAATTGATGCGGTAACATTATAAATAAAATTATCGAATGACACAAGCCAAACATATATTCGATTTTTTTCGAATTTCTCATGTAACTTACTTTGGGTTCACTTTCATAAAAACCATGTGGTGCAAATGACTAACCTGTTACCATGACAAGTCATAAAAGTTAATGCCAAGAGTACGCTATTTGGACTACAATGGATACAAAGAAACTGCACAGCTAATATTTTTTTAGAAAAAGGAAACTCTTAGTAAAAAACATATCTCACTATATCGTTATTAAATTGCCTAAAAATTATTACTACTTATGTTATGACTTATGAGTGTGGCGGAGAAAGAAGGATTTATTTTAAAGTTGTCTCAACTATACTTTCCTTTATCAAACTTTCTCGCTTTTAAATTATTTTTGCTCCGGTCTAATAGAAAATACGTGTTTACACAGCTTTTTACAATTGCATCTAAACATTTCAAATTAAAAATTCAAATAAAATCTAGGGAGAGCACACTACATAAAATTTTTGTAACATTTTCTGCTCTAATTAATTTGACGCAACGTATTAACATATTTTAGCTTTACCTAAATTTTTAAACTTATTACAATTTTATGTTACTTGTCACTAAAAAAAATCGCGTTATGGATAAGTAGTAAATTTTTCAAAAATAGTAAGAAGAAAGTTTTAAAAACAAAACAGTTGTTTAATTTTTTACTTAAACCTACCTAATTTTATTTACTGTCAATTAAAAAATAATACTGAAAAATAAAATTCGTCACTTTTAAATGTTTTGCGATTTCATCGTTTCGAACATGACACAATTGGTGGATGCGCCGGGCAAAATAAAGTAACAGAAAAACAAGTATCTGCTTTAAATATTTTTGGTGACTTTTTGGCAACAATAGTATATTATTTATCTAGTTTGAGTGTAAATCGGACGCTTTATTGCCGAGTGGAGTTTTACACGTCGAGTGATAACGAGAGGTTTATCATGCACGAGGTAAAATAAATGAACCGGTTTACTCGAAAACGACGTTAATACAACATTTTATTCTTCGAATTAGACTCAACAAGGCTTAAAATTGCTTTAAATCTGCTAAAAATAATCTGACGTTTCGTATTGACAGTTGTCAAAACTTTCTTACACAGAAGAAAAACCGTAAATTTTGACAGTGTTGAAGAATAAAATGCTATTTTTTTAAATTTATTGTTATTTCTGTACGGTTGGTAATAACAACGCGAATTTGCTGCCATTCTAGAGTAAGTACGTAAGTACGTTCTAAAATTTACAATTTCCATATAACTATGTTCTATTTATTAATATGAACTGTCGGATATCAATAACCGAGTTTCAGTTGTATTGCTAAAGGCACGTTTTCACGGATCGATTTTAGTTGTTCAATTAACAAAACTTGAATGAAAATCATCCTGAGAACCTGTGTTTCAACGAAGTTGATCAAGATTTTATGTTGATTTTCATTCAAGTTTTGTGGATCAACTTTAGTTGAACAACTAAAATCGATCGGTGAGAACGCGCCTTTACTTACTACAACTTACTCAAATACTCAATAATCTTTTACCGCTCTGTAGTCACATTTACTTTGTATTGTTAATTTGGTCGTAGAATTTGACCATTTTCTAAAATTGTGATGATTTATTTTTAGTAATAATAACGAAAATATCTACAACATGCTTCTAATGAAAAAATAATATTTCTGGTTTCGATATTGATTCAAGCGCAAAAGTTCTGCCAGGTCATTTGGAAGCCTTTTCGTAGATTAAGAAGCTTTACAGCAGATCCCCCACACATTCAATAAAAAAACTCATAAAAATCATCGTTATAAGAGTTCGTTTTTTATTACTCAAGTGAACTGTAAGGTGTGTGACAAGGAATCAATTTAATGTTGATGTTGATAAAACACCGCTAAAGCAAGAAACCCAAATATGACATATTTTCACGCTAACGAACACCGCAAAGTTTCCGAAACCATTTATTTCCACTCATATTTAGCACATAAAAAGCGTCCCAACTTTAATTGGTAACAATCTCGATACTCAATTACTAACAATAAATGGAGCTTCGCAAATTGGATTGCGAAACTATTCCTTGTGTGCTTCATTTACTAAACGTGTCACTAAGTAACTACAATGGGCCTAAATGCTCCGAAAGGGGCACCAAAGGAAAATGGGCGACAGGTCGGAAAAACAAGTATTAGCCAAAATTGTTGTGTTTTGCTAAGTAAACAACTTATTTCAGATCTTAACACAGTTCAATTGACAAATTTAAATGCGTTTTCTACCAATGCTATTTGTAAGATGCTCGTGATAATAAGAGAAGATATTACAAAACCACAGAGCCGTTCCCCAAACCGCCAACCTTCCTCCAATAGTCTGATTATTATCAAAGATAAAATTCACTGTACCGCATGATTGTAACAGTAAATTTCGAATCCTTCACTTTCCTTGACCCTCGTCTCGGATCAATTTCCCGCTGTAACGATCTTCAAAGTTAAACGCTGTCGAGAAAATTAACGTTCTTTGTTCTTTTATTATTATTAGAAAGTGCTTAAATAAAACTAGTTTGTAATTTTATAAAGTATCATTTTGGGAAAGCCGCTCCAACATTTATTTTAACTTTGGCAAATTACCTAGAAGAAAAAAGAGCAAAGTTAGCGGTAGCTAAAAGTTTCACACCTATAAAATTTAGTTAGGAAAACTACTTACTCTGTGGCTGTAACTTGTTTTGATGTAGGCATGTACTAAAGTGTGAAAGAATGTCTTTAAATCTTTCGAAAACCACTTATCCAATTTGCAAAATGTAAAGTTATTGTTTTCACTAAACAAGCTTTCATTGATTGAAATGAGTGTTTATAACTGGACGCTTTGTTACAAAGGGTCTTTAATTTGTTACATTTAAATTAACGAGTTTTCCAGTAAATCTGTTCATAAAAAAGGTATTGATATTCATGTGGGCGCGTTTATTAAAACAAATGCATCAAAATAATTGTGGTTTTATGAATTTATACTTGTGAAATAGAAATTAAAATTGCCATTTATTACAAACTGATACAGATATCTTTTATCTACCAACAGAGTGTTCAGTACACGAGTGTGACAGCCTGAATGGGCTAGAGTTATGACTCATGACTGCAATCCAACATTTTTTCTTCAATTTCAACCAGAAATTTAAGTTTCAATATTTTTAATAAAATTAATTCTATTTTATTAAAAAAAAAAATTCAAGATTTGTTTGGTTTTATTTATTGTTACAGGGAATTAGAAATAAAATTTTAAAAAGCACAAGGTAACCTAAATTACTATTAAGGGGCATTTCACGTGAAGCGGACAACGAAAAAAATTTGACAAGCTGAAATTCGGTCATATTCAGGATAATTGTTCTCCTAGAAAGCATAACTGTAAATACATAATGATTTTTTTGTGTGATGCTTATTTGTGAAGATATTGACTTCTAAAAATTTGACGAAATATGAGTCACAGAGTTTTTGGAAGCCTTTATTATTCAAAAAACTAATGCATACCAAAATATTTAAAATAGTGCTTTATATAGAAAACTCTTTGTTCTTTTTGATTCTGAAATCCGATTTAGAATTTGAAATTTTTTTGTGTAGAAAACCGGAAGTGAAGTTTCAAATCCGAATTTTAGTAACTTGGACCGTTTTTTTTTCATCTATTTTTATTTCAAAAAATAGCTTAATGAAAACAGAATTTACACTATAAGTCGCAAAATGGGATCTCTATTCGTTTAGGAGATATAGTACTTAATGTACACAAAAGCGCGTAATTTCTTGCGTAAACCGGCCTATCACGTACATTAAGTACTGTATCTCCCAAATAAGTAGAGATCCCATTTTGCGACTTATAGTGTAAATTCTGTTTTCTTTAAGCTATTTTTTGAAATAAAAATAATTAAAAAAAAATGGTCCAAGTTACTAAAATTCGGATTTAAAACTTCACTTCCGGTTTTCTACACGAAAAAAATTTCAAATTTCAAATTTGATTTTAGATTTAAAAAGAACTGTGAATTTTCTGTATAAAGCACCATTTTAAATTTTTTACTATTTACTGTTTAATTAGAAATACAGTTTACAAGAACGTTCTGCTTAATATTTGGTCAATTTTTAGAAGTCAATAACTTTTTAAATATGTCGCTCACAAAAAAATCATCACTTATTTACATTCATACCTCGTAGGAGAACAATTTTAACCGAATTTCAGGTTGTCGCATTTTTTTGAGTTGTCCGCTTCACGTGAAATGCCCCTAAATCAAAAGTTGTGCCGACAAAAGGAGTAAAAGCACCTATCAAAAAAATCTAAAATATTAAGAATTGTCGGCTCGCTATTTTCGCCGTGAAACGCTATACAACTGGTTAGAGCCATAAAAAAATAATGCAGACTGCAGACAGCCGTCTTGCAGTATTACATGTTTTACAAGATGGTTGTAAAGGATGCTTCAATTTTTAAAAGACTGCATGCATTTGAGTATTTATTTCAACAGAAAAAATTAAATTTTTATCCATTAAACATTGAATGTGAAATTTCAAGGATTGATTTTTTATTGAGGAAGCATGATTAATTATTATTAATTATCCAGGGTGACTCAAGGGTGCGTGTGCATGCTTCATAACTTTTTTTCTATGCAAGCTATCAATTTGAATTTTTTTTAACGATTGATCTCAAGGTGCAGTTAGACGTCGCTTTTTTATGGTTTTACCCGCACGGTTTCACCTGTTCGGGTAAAACTGTCTGTGTAAATGGTAAACTGTCGGTTTTGACAACGTTCCAAAAAGTTTGTGAGTTTTCATCACAAAGCTCTGTTTTTCCAATCCAATGGAGGAGAATCAAATACAGTGCCCAATGGATTTAGTCGTAACTAAATATGTCTATATTGACAAAAAATACCGTCAACAATTTATCGTAGAGTATACAACACTTTGTAGAAATTCACTATGTATTTGGAAGGATTATTATCATAAAAAACACAATTAAATTTTTACACACGCCACTGTCGAAGTAAAAAACGAAAAAACCGTCCTTTTTGAAAGTGTCTTGTAAACACGTTCGGGATGTTTACAAAACCGTACAGGTAAACCGTGGAAAATAAAAGACGTCTAACTGCACCTTATACCTCTTTGTTTCGGAGATCCCCTATTCGGACATCCAAAATGTAGCACCCTGTACAGACTATTTATAAAAAAAGTGTAGGATCTCAGGTGGTTCTGGAATTTGAATTTGCAGCATTTAATTATTTTATTTCTATGGAATTTCTGAAAAGTACCAATTTTCATCAACCCGGGCAACCAGTAATACCAATTTTTTCATATACTAACATTGTTCGTTTTTTCTTGAAAAAAGCGGCAAACTTTTAATACCTACTACAATCCCACATTCATTTATAGACAGACTGTCTAATTAATGATTATACATCAAAACAATCATTTTTAAATTCTCTAGGCCCGAACCTCAACGATGTTTAAAAAAGTAATCCCCTTTTTTATTAGATTATTAACAAAACAAAGTGCGTAGATCTGGCTACATAAAGACGTGCCTCATCTACTATCGGAAAAACGCTTTACAGAAAAAAATAAGCAATTTTTAGAATATTTTTTAAATTGGAATTAATTATTCACTAAAATCATAACATTCATAACACATCATAAAAATAATTTATAAATTATTTCGATATTTTTTTTATCAACATCAGAAGTATACTATATATACTACTTCGTTGTTGTCAAACATAAGTTAGAAGATAATATTTTCATTACTACATGCATTCGCACTCAAACGTCGCCAAAGGCAACTTTAACTCGAAAGTGGTAAATGGGACAAAACCCTTTGTACTACATATTCGAAAGCCTCTTAGGGAGAAGAATATTGTGATGTTACCAGTTCACCATTTGGGACTGACGACTAAGTTTTGTTAAAAGAGCACAAGGTGACATACGGGTTGGTAATTTTATTGGAAAAGTTTTTGTGAGGAATATTCTACATCACTTATGGCCGCTTTTACAATCGCCCGATAAACCCCGGATAAATTATTTCTAGTATAATTACTATGGTTACAATTGTTACAACAATGTATATTCGATGATAGTAAAGCGGCCCTAAGGGGTTGTAACAATTGTAACCATAGTAATTATACTAGAAATAACTTATCCGGGGTTTATCTGACGATTGTAAAATCCACCCTTAGGGCCGCTATTACAATCGTCAGATAAACCCCGGATAAGTTATTTCTAGTATAATTACTATGGTTACAATTGTTACAACAATGTATTTTTCAAAATTATCTCCAGGATAAAGTTATCCGACGATTGTAAAATCCACCCTTAAAAAAATCATCTGTCATAGCGCTAAAAATCAATAATTCTCTCTCAATCACAACAAATGCTCATAATTTATTTGAGGATTAATAAACTGGTTTTCCATTTTTTTCCTCTCAAATTATAAAAACGCTGAAACCAAAATTTAGGGTAAGTAATTATCAAGCGATTATTTAAATTGGATTTCAATGGAAAGAAAAGCCTGCCGAGAATTGCGGCAAAACTTCGCTCGGATTAATCGACCGAGTTGGACCGTTAAGACGCAACTATGGGTAAACGTTAATAAACTCGAATTTTAATTATTGGGATAAAATAGATTGCTGTTTATTAGATTTTGCCTTACTCAACTGCTGATTACTCAAATGCATTGAATGTCCCAACCTGCCACAATAATTCCATTAACTCGACCTAATTTATCGAGTAATTTGCGAGCAAATTTTTTTCTAATATGCTGCAAATTAACTCAGCAACAGAATTTTTCTAATGGAAAACGCAAAAGGAAAGTAAACGAAAAGCGAGATTTTTATGATTCAAGAGAGACTTATGCTTATCAAAGTGGCATAATTATGAAAAAAGTACGATGGAAATGAGGCTGAGGAGAGGCTCGCTTTGTTGAAATTATCTTTCTACCTGAAAGCCGTATTATGCCAAGAATTTCAGCAAAAGCATTCTCTTACTCCACAAGAAACCACATGTATTTTTCAAGAAAGCTAAACAATTTACCCCTAACACAAATTTTCTTTTAAAATCGCATCGCTTTAATTACTAAATTTATATGGTAATCCGGTGGTATAATTAGTCATTTGCCACATATGCAAACAAAATATCAATTTGTGATTTAAATGGGTCATTTAATTTTAGTACATATTGTACAGGGTGATTTATATAAAACTACAATCCTGACGAATTATGAATGCACCCCTACTACTCATTGAAAAGTTGATTCAAGTAAAGGATTGCATAAAAGCTTTCTGTAAAAAAGCTTGGCACCTTGTAGCTTATCTGACTCCTCATGTACACAACAATTTACAATATTTATTTAAACCAAATGCAGGAAATTTTAAATTATCCCTGATATTTAGTTAAAAATCGAATTTAAATGCAAAGCGGAAAATGCTGCACAGTTTTTTGTGAGTCTGACGATTTTCTATTGCAAATTTAAACCGCCATTGAACACAGGATCTTGGGTAATCCAAGTTTAAGCCCAAAGCGTTGTTTGATGAACTGAATGTTTAAATCTTCACTAAACACGGGGCCTTAAATGTTACGCAAAGGTTGACATGGTCGCTGGAGATCTAATTTAAATAAAATGGTCTTCACGGTTGAAAATTGTTTGAGTTGGAACTGAAGAGACTAAGCACTTATTAATGTATGAGATTAAATTAACCCAAGTTAGATTTATGCAAAGTAGTTAAACTTTGGCGAACTATCAGTGATTTGGATTTACCTCAAAACTTGAAATAAATGCAATTAGATTGGTTTAATTATAAAAGTTTCTTCCTCCAACTAATAATTCGGGGGTTATAGCATATTCTTGTCAAGACATCCAAGCCAAAAAACTTTTAATTGATTTTACTTGTTGGAAAAACTCAGTTTGCAATAGCACAGTTATTATACTATCAAATCCTGACCAAACCAAATATTTGAAAACATAATTTTGCAATCACGAATATTTGAATATTTGGAAACAGTTTATTACGCAAAATTAAATTGCTGAAATAAATGGAATTAACCAAATTGTGATTTATTTGTTCATGAGTAACTAGTTTCGCATGATTTAAAGACAAGCATATCATTTAAGCATTAAGTCTATATTTCATGTGAGCACACATTTGATTAGAAATTTAAATATTTTAAACATGTTTTTAAAAATATGTTAATGTTATAAAACTGGTGGATGCGCCGGGATAAATGAATATTTTTGTGAATACAAGTGTTTAATTATACAAGGTAAGTCTGTCAAAATTATATTATTTACTGTGTTTCAATATCTTATAATGGCACGGAATTCAGCGTTTGCTATTTAATACAACTTTTTTTAAGTTGGACTCTTATATTTCACTGTTTAGCGCTAGCTTAAATAACATAAAATTATTATCACCAAAAACGCAATAATGAATTTATTAATACGCAAAAGTAATTAATTCTTTTAGACAATCGTGAAGGGTTGGGAATTAATCAGGAGTCTATGTTTCATGTAGGCGCAATATATTACAGCAATATTTAAGCAAACTATGCGTTTACGTTTGGTTTTACGATGTTCATAAACAACACATCTGTTAAGTGTTTTTGCACGATGTACGACTACATGCATCCACATGAATTATAGGTCCTGAGTTTCGCAACGATTAAAACAAATGGAACAAAGTTACATGAGTTTTAAGTGACTTGAAGTGTGACATGTTCTATTAACAAACAAGAATTTTGTGAAGTGTTTTTGGACCTTGTAATTTGTAATTTAATGTGAGAGCGCTGAGAGCCCGATTTAAATTATTATTCTCTTTAAATAGAGCCATTTGTGTGCGTTTAATTTACCTAAAGTTATAACTGGAATATTTGTTTTAGATTTAATAGGATAGCAGAAGTCAGTTCCTAATTAGTGCATTCTTAATTGCGTTTCAGTTATAATTTTATTCATTTATTTTTTTTATAGAAATTCTAATTCGTATTTTTCTCTGATACTTGACTAACGACGTAATGGTGTCTACTTTAAGAAAAGTGCTTTCCAAGAGTGGATGAGTGGTTTTATCAGAAAAGTGAGAGAAATCTTGTCTGACAAGTAAGGATGTTTTGGACACATTTTAAAATATTGACGTGGACGTTTCCTAACGTAACGAAAGGTTTTAAAAATCATCATTTTGTTGCGTAGAAAAATATATGATTTGCCAAGCTAACAAAATGAAATTGTAGTTGTTTACTACTGTAGTAAAAAATGGTGGATGCGCCGGGATAATACACTTTTTCAACACAATTTTGTTATTTATAGAGATAAAAAAACAAATTTATTAATGCTCGAAAGTGATTTACAATACGAAAGCTTTAATGATAAGCAAAACAAGTGCGAATCATAATTAATAGCTCAATAAAATTGAATTTATTAGCAACATAAATCGACATATTTTTTTTTTTAGATTTAATTTTCACTAGCACACTAACTGTTTGGCAAACCAAGTAAACGAGCAACTTTTAAGTTTAATTAATAACAAACAAACAGGCAGAGAGGAAGTCAATTCAATCTAATTTGCCGATGATTAAAGGAACCGAAACTCCGCAACCTCGTAATTACTAGTTTGCAAAGCAGAATTTTTCTATGCAATTTTGCCAACTTTTTCCATTAACATTTATTAAAATACTACCTGTGCGATATAATTTACTATTGCGGACCACACAACTTTGTGTCGTACTTAACACTGCAGACAACAATTATTAAATTCAAAGTTTGATGGTAATGCTTGGTATACAGCGCATACAGCAAGTTATAAATGCACCGATAATATTTTTGAATGTACACATGTAACTTTCTGCTTTGTTTTTTTATTAGCAAAAAAGTAGTGAGCATGACAGCTGATGATAATAATAGCAAGACTTTTTTAGGAAAAAATGTGTTATGAACTGTTTGGAGTGGTCTAAAATAACACTGAAAGCCTCTTGTATTTGGAACAAAATGTTATAAAGACATCTTTGTCACAAGCTTTTAAAAACAAAATACCTACTTAATTTAATTTTCGGTAAAAGCTTCTCACAAAGTAGGCACATTCTTATACTTTACGCCTTTGACTTCGAAACATAAGAAAGCTGAACAAAAATGGCTCAAATTATCATTACTCTAGTATCACTTTCATGTGTGCGATTGATTCCGAAAATCCAATTTAACAACTAAGGTTTTGGGTTAATAATCAGATCCCATGTTTAATCTTGATAATACAAGGTGCAACACTTCCCTTTATTGGAGGTCGGAGAAATTTGTGAGCAAATCATTTCTGCCCGAGTTAATCTGAAAATTATTAATTTCGCAAACCAAATGACAACATAATGGGGCGCCACCGCAAATACCTATACACAGTGGAGTAAAATTTGCAATTTAAAACATTGTTAATTATTTTAACATTGTTAAGTTCTTGGCAAAAGTCGGAAATCATTAATTTATTATTGCGTATTGGTGAGGTGAATTAGCTAAAGGGTTATATTTCAACGCATTTAGGGAAACACATAAACGAAATTTATGGAGTTTAATGAACTAAAATTCAACCTTCGTAATTAATATAAAAATGAGTTACGGAAGGTGTATAAATATTTTTTCGTTTCAATTTAATTTGAATTCCATCAGAGTCGTAGCCACGGGGCGAAAAAGAGGGTTGTATCCGTCACGAAAAAGTTAATTTGTTGACTGTCACTTTTCTTGCATTTAATATTTATGTTAGGATTAATATTAGCTTCACTCGTTTGTTGGTTCTTATTTAATTATTCAACAGAATAGAAGGATAGAGGTGAGGAAGTTTGTTGCAACATTTCATTTGTGCAGGTGTTTGAAATGTTGAAAAAGATTTTTTTATAAATAAAATAAAAAAATTAATGCAATGTCGAATCTCTTGAAAATATTTTTTGCACAAGTGTTTAAAATGCCAAAAAATACAAAGTCAATATTGTCTTGCCTCTCAAACATTTTTTCTATTGTAACTAGGTACGCAGACGAATTAAAACACAATAAATTAACTGCTGAAGTTGTCATTAAGGAAGCTACAGGTGTTTACAACTTTGATAACGTTGTGTAGGGTGTTAAACAAACTTTCGGTTCACTTTCATAAAAACCATTGTGGTGCAAATGACTAACCTGTTACCATCACAACTCATATAAAAGTTAATGCCAAGAGTACGCTATTTGCACCACAATGATTTTTATGAAAGTGAACCGAATATAGAAGTTTGTTTAGTGGAATCAAATATCAAGTTGAAAAAATTAATTAATTAATTTGCAGGTGTAAATTATTTTAATCTTATTTTAATTTTTTTTATTAGAAGAAACGTAAAATGAAAAAAAACTAATCAAAACTAACGTAAAACTAAACGTCCCAATGTAGTTTTTTAACAGTTCGTAGTAGGAAAAAAGGAACAAAAATTAAATAGCCTCTATAAACAATAAAATCATTACAAAAATCACCACTAAAAGGGTCGTTTTAAATATGCAAATTATTGTTTTTTATATAGTTGGTTTAATGTCGAAAATGATATTAAACAGAAACCATAAAATTACATTAAAACATACTTTAACGTCAAAATACAGATAAAATAGGGGTATCAAATATAGACTAAAAAATTAGTTATCATCTTGAAAGCTAAAACTTTAAACCAGTCAACAAAAACTAAATTACTTCATATATTGGTCTTGAAATGTGCAATTTAAACAAACGGTTCAGAAGGTTAGAATAAGTGAAAATTATATTAAACAGCGTAAGCAAAAAACGAAGAAAGGAAAATATCTACTTGCACGTCGAAATCGTATATTAAAATTCATGAAACATATTTCGAGGACACACAATCCTCATCATCAGTCAATTATAATTGTACAATTTTGAAACTCTGTGAATAGTATGTTACATTATTCACAGAGTTGGTGTTGAATTGATGAAATTTTACATTTGAAAAAATTAATAAATTAATAACAAGTTAAATTAACAAACCAGTGAAGCTGGATTTGTTAAGGCGTAATGGAAGAAAGATTAATTAATTATTAGTAATTAATCTTTCTTCCATTCATTAATTATTAGTAATTAATCTTTCTTCCATTACGCCTTAACAAATCCAGCTTCACTGGTTCGTTAATTTAACTTGTTATTAGTTTATTAATTTTTTCAAATGTAAAATTTCATCATTTCAACACCAACTCTGTGAATAATGTAACATACTATTCACAGAGTTTCAAAATTGTACAATTATAATTGACTGATGATGAGGATTGTGTGTCCTCTAAACATGTTTCATGAATTTTAATATACGATTTCGACGTGCAAGTAGACATTTTCCTTTCTTCACTCCTTACATAATATTCCTTGCACATTGATGGATCTTCAATTCACTGTAAACAAAAAAGCCACAATTGTATTAAAAATAGTGTTAAACGTCAACATGGTATTTTGTACAATAGAAGTCTCAAATGTAGTAAAAAATTATTAAGTTACAACGTTGAAGTTAAACCAGACACTAAAAACAATAAATAGTTAAAATTTCCGTTGTACAAAGGATCCTTTCACTGTACAGGTTGATAACGGTAAAACAAAAATACGTCAAAATTAGATTTTATAACAAATCCTAGTTTTAATAGGCGAGGTTTAAAATAGAAGACACAAAGAGTGATCACACAATGAGTTAACTCATTTGAGCATTTATTGCTCTGTCTATTTTTATCCAGGATCTGCTTATGAAGGTAGATTTAAAAAATACGAAACTTAAAACATATAACACAAAATTTTATGGCGCTGTTTTACTCGTGCATTGAAACGGAAATTGTGAGAAAATTATAAGCTGTGAGTCTTCATTTACCCTAACTGCCTTTGTGCCGGTACACAACCATAAGTCATAAAAGAGATAATTGGGAAAAATACCAAACAATTCAACTATACGACAGCGTTTTACGTCATAATTGTACAAATCTACTTGAAGAGGGTCGGAAGTTCGTTAATTTGTTATGGTTTCTATTAAACGAAAACTCAGTGCACGAAAGGCTCCATAATTACTGCGCGGGTAATGACTTTATGTAATAAAGCTAAGAGTAAAAAGTCATTTCAATTAAACTAACACTGCAGAAAGTAGACTGCAATTATCTGCCTACTATTTTCTTTTCTGACCGTAAAGTCGTAGTAATTGGGAAATTATAAATTGGATTTCATCAAATTGGTTTTGGTGTAAACAAACAAAATGTTTGTACATACTTTTACGTATCCTCACGCTTAGTTTTAAAACAAAAAATTTCAATTCATCAATTTCATGTAATGATTTATACGTCCACAACATCAAAGAATCTGAAAATTAAAAAAAAAAATTTCAATTGCATTGCAATTATTAATATTATTAATTATTAATTTATTATTTTCCTCTTTGATTATGGCAAGGTTTGATGTCTTTGACACGCTATGACGTTTTATTTGCAAATGTATACCGTGTTGTCTGCCATTAAATGCATTAACTAACTTCATTTCAAATTAGACATGGGCCTATATTAGCTGTTTCAAAACTATAAAAACGCCAACGTCGCATTTTACCGAATATTTTTTTTAAATAAGATTGATAAAATTGTAAAATAGTTATTAATGATTAGATCTCTTATGAAAACTATACATTACATTAGTTGAAGTGCATGAATAATTTATAACTGCTAATTTTGAGAGAAAATGAGACGTTGGCGTTTTTATAGTTTTGAAACAGGTAATACATAAAAAAATAAAATAAGTTTAGAAAGATTAAACTACACAGATGCAATTTTAATAATTTAATGTAGTAATGTGTTTGATTTTGTTGGAATCTCACAAGTACACCTAATTTGTGTAATTGTACTTCGGTATGCAGACCATGCAATGCATGCTTGCACTTGTACACGAATGGCAGAAATGTCAACTAACGATTCCAGTGCATTTCTGTATTACGTGCCCGATATTAAAAGATTTTAACTCTCCCTTTCATCGAAAAGCACTGAATGAGTTTTACTTTGAACTTTATAGGGAACAGCATAACATTTTTACCTCTAAACACAGACAAATTGTAATTTGTGTTTCTTGTAAATGAAAACAAGAAAAAGGCAAATGTAACACAAATCCTATCCGATTAATGAAAAATTAATTTTTAAATTAAGCTTGCTATTAATAAATAAGCTTCGTTCCGATTATCTATTGATCAGCTGTGGTCATTTGCATTTAAATTGGCTAAAGCACGAAACCTATTATCCAATACTTTGTGCAAGAAAAGTAATACTTTATTGACAAAACCAAACGTAAATTTAGTTGTAGATAGATGGGTGAATGCATTTATTTTTCCGGTCGGTTAATACCCCAACAAATTGTGAAGGGAAATTGCTGTTTCTCTACCTGAATCCAATATTGAAGCAGATGGTGCATAAACTTTACTTAAACAAACGTAATATCAACAGCGGTGGTTGCGATAATTTTTAAGCTTTTCATTTACATTCCAGTCTAGCGTCAAACTGTGTCCTGTTAGTTCAGCTAGAGCCCAAACAACAATACGTAAAATTAATTTGTTTGTGGTGTGTCCAACAAAATAATTTATTAACATTTCATTTATAAAAAAGACAAGAAAACTGCTGTCATTTTTATTATTTTCAAAACAGCGTAAAAATCATAGCTAGCAATTTACAAGGCGTAGGTAACACCTTGTATGGTTTAGTTATTATACTTGGAAGCACTTGAAGTTTGTAAATTGATTTTCGAATCAAGAGTACTCTCAAAGATTGTTTGCTGACACAAAATGTTTTAAAAGTTAAAACGCAATATTAAAATTAAAGGTATAGAAAATTGTGTAATCTACACGTAGTGTACCTTTCTTCCATTTCATTATTATTTCGTAGAACCACTAGAGAACTGAACAATCTCCCGTGATGCTCATATTGAACAGCATTTTATTGGGAATGTCTTAAAAAAGATGCTCGTGTTAACCCAATTTTAATCAGTGATACGTAAAATAGCCAACAAATTGCAAATTCCAAAGCTATCAATTAAATGTTTTCTAGATCGAAGCATTGAGTAGACGTAAAATTAATTAGCTAATTCCGATTTGTCAAGAAAATTAATTTCATGCTATTTGCCTTTGATATTAGTAAATCTACAGCTTACATTCCACACTAATTAAGCTTCTGAACATCCACTCAATATTCCAACGAAATGTGCGATTTGCCGTGGTTTGAAAATATATTAACGAAATCAATTAAACTGCATAAAATTCAACACGAAAAAATTCAATCTGCACACAATAAAAAATTAAAAGGAGATTGTTTTCATCGTACCGAAATTAAAAACTTAAATTGTTTTTAAAGTTATTTACGTGTAACTTTGTTGCCTGCTCAATTTAATTTGCAATCACAAAAGAATTACTTAACTTGATTCCGCCGATAATAAATTGTTTTTTCATATTTACAGAAAGTGATATTCTGATGTTAGATAGTTAGATTAGATACAGGGTGTTTCACATAATTTTACAAGGCCTGCGCCTGTAAAATACCACCAACAATACATATTCCGATACGAACTCGATTACAAATTTTGAAAAATTGGATAGTCTTCTTTAGTTTGGAAATTAGAAGGTTTTTAGTTGGTCAGTGATTAAGAGAAATAAATTAGAATTGGTAGAACACATGAAAATTAATGTTTCTGAAAAACAACTATTTATGACGATTAATGAAATAGTCGTGGGTCATGGGTTTCCAAAAATTAAATAATTAAATGTGTATTTTTTGTATCTAGTGTTTTGTCAGTTTTGTATACAGGGTAAATTTCATAGTTTGGAATATATTTTAAGGGGTGATAGTAGAGCTCAAAAGAAGTCAAAATAACTCAATTTGCCGTATCCGAATATTTATAGTTTCCGAGATATAGAGGGTTTTAGTCGGCGAATAAATTTCAATTTACGGGGCAGCCTTAAACTATATCAACGAAAATTGTAAAAAAATATGATCTTTAAGGTTAGTTCTTCAAAACTTATTACATTCTTTTAAAGAAATTTTGTTAAAATTTGCAAAAACAGCCACAGAAAAAAACTGTCTTCACGTTAAAAAAAATTACAAAAAATGTAAAAATTTTGCATGAATTTTTTTTTTGTCGAAGATACCACTGAATTTCATTCTCTCAATTGTCATCGATTGTTAGCTATGCAAACTTAGGAATAACGTACTCAAAAGATACCAACTTCGTTTACACTGCATTTTTACACTCCATTTTTTGACCAATATTCCGACACTAAAGTGGAGTTTGCACCCGTAATATCTCAGAAACTAAAAACATTGGGATAAGGCAACTTGAGTTATTTTGACTTCTTTTGAGCTCTACGATCACCCCTTAAAATATGTTCCAAACTATCAAATTCACCCTGTATTTGGGTGTGTACATTAGGCGCAGGCATCATAAAGTTGTGTGAAACACTCTGTATATGATATAATGTGTTCAAAAATGGTTGTTCATCAAATCGACTATGGAATTCAAATTCAATGTGCGGCTCCGTCAAATGACTATTGTAGTTTCTGACGAGTACTGTTATTTCTGTCAAATCTTTAAATTAGCTTCTTACGTTTTTTTTTTAATTTTCCGGCAAAGTGCAGGGACTGTCTTAATTTACATTTCTGTGATTTTTGTTGTTGTGTGTTTTTTCGTTGTTTGGATTCGAAACCTTTTTGCATTATTTTGACGGATCTGTCACTTTGACGGCATTCACAGTTTAAATTAAGCGGCACATTACGTTCAAATTTCATAGGTGACCTGATGAACAAACATTTGTAAACAGTGTAATAATATACGAATATACAATTCTTTCTCCAATTTATAACAAAAACAACATAATTAAAAATAAATCATTTCGGAAAACATTACAATTTGTGTTAGAATATCGTAATCCCTGGTCCGGATATTACCATGACAGCCTACCAAAGGAAAAAAAATTTGGGAAATATTTGACGGATATCTGCTCGGGAGTTACGCATTGCTTCGTCAAATAGAAGTGTTTAAGCTGTTTTAAGTACATACGTTGTGGTAATGTCTCATTCAGGCGCAATTCAACACTTGTAATTGTTTATAGGGATCTTTTTTATTTAATCAAGTCATCTGAACTTTATTACTTAAGCATATTAAGAACTTTAGATGCTTAATCATTAAATTAAACTTCTTGTAAAAATGTATGTTTATCATTTAAAATTTCAAAATTGGTGCCAATTTCTCGTAGTTCCGGAAGCTCAGCTATTTTGAAAATAATTCATTTGACTTAAAAATCGTCGCTTTTGGTCCGGCCTGCACAAAATGTCAAAACGAACCACACTGGATGCTAAAAAGTTTCTAATGTAGACTCGAAAAGAATCACCCTGTATAAACATAATGCCGGAACCAAATGAAAGCATTCCCTTTTTCTAACAAGAACTCATTGAGTCGTTGTGAATTCTACTTATAAAAGCCAGTCATTTCTTTTTAGTTTCATGTTGTTTTTTAACTTACACTTGAAGACTGTCTTATTTCATAAAATAAATTCAAAATCAACTAGCTACCGACAAACCTCTAGAAAAATATCCTGCCTGGCTTTATGTTAGCTAGACATAGTTCCAGATATGTTTTCTTTTTAAAATTCAACAAGTACCTATTTATTAAATTTTTGTTAGTAACTCATTGTTCTCATTTACAACAAAATTACAAAATTGCTTTTGTGGAAGGTACTAACACATTCTGCTTAAAATACAACCGTGAAATTTCCACAAAACTGTTGTATTATTTAATAAACACGCAAAAATACTGACTATTTCTGACCCGGCACCTCCACCATTCCCATGTAACTAAATTAACATTTTAATATTATATGTGTAAAAACAACTAACTCAGCGTTGTTGCTTTTTGCTGTCAACAAATCCTATTATTGATCAACTGATAAAGTTATTGTTATATCCAAAAACCCTGATACTAATATACATTTAAAAAAATATAAAATGAACCGACATCTCCACCATATTATACACAATTTGTAACTTTAGTCCTAGTTTTATTTACGAGTTATTATTATCACTACAGGCTGTAAATGAAATAAGTACATTAATTTTAACTTGTAAAAGAACTCGTCAAGACCAACAATTTTTCCTAATAACTTTTTTTTCAAAAGTTTAAGTTTTTGAGTTAAAATTATTTTAAAATCTTACACAATTTTCTTACACGCCACTGAAAACAAAGTTACCTAGTCAACAAGATTACCGTTTCCAAGCAAGTTCATGAAAATAAAATAAAATTTATTATTACTTTTCTTTGTTGGAGCATTTCATAAAAGGCTCGTCAATTTGTAGGGGGGAAAATGATTTTAAAAAATGCGATTTTGAAAAAATGGGACATAGAAAAAGGGTTTGCCTTGATGAGTTCTACCACTGGTTAAAATTAATGTACTTATTTCGCTTACACCCTGTATTAAGGAATGGAGGAGTACAAATGTGCCGGCGTTCAATAAAAAATAAATTTTACAACACAACCTTCTGTGGTTGTAAAACAAATCCTAACTAACCGCTAATCCAGTTATTACATGAAAGTTTATAATGTTTGTTGTCTCTGGTCATATATTGTCGCGAGGCAACAACAAAAAATTGCGCTGTTAAGCTATTTTCTGTCTTTCCTCGGTTCCTTGTGGCACCATTTCTTGCACAACTTTACTGAACCATTAGTGGAAAAGGCAACGAAGTGAGGTGACTGACTTCGACTCGACCTTTGCCAGAAATTAGCTCATAATTCGGTTCCTTCTGTTTAATAACTAGATTAAACATCACGTTAAACTTGCATCAGTAGCAGTCAAATATTTTTGTGATAAAAAGATTACTTGTCTTTAAAAAGTTAGTGACAAGCTGAAAAGGAATCTTAAAGTGGGACAGTTGGAAGCAACTAGTAGCTGGAAGTATGTATACTTATACCATGGAGTGGAAAAAGATCTTTATTTTTTCCACTTTATCTTGTCGGTTCAAGACGCACTTCTTGTCGTCGGTGTGCCAAAAGCACAATTGGACAAATTTATCATTTTGCTGGTTACGGTCAGCTGACAACACACAAAAGTAAACAAGTGCTGTTTGAACAAATTCTATTGCTTTTTGATTCTCTAGTGTATAGTGTAATGTAATAGTAAAATTTACTTTGATTGTTTTTTTTTTCGAAATTTTTTAACATGTCACGACGTCAACTTATGAAAAATAAGATATTTTCTGGTTCTGTTTTTTTCTGGTTTCTGGCCATGCTTCATGTTGCCTTGTTAGCTTTCTTTCATAATATAAATTCAAATCAGCTAGAATTAGTATCAAATATTTTTTTCTTTTTTTAATTACCAATTACCATTAAATATTTACTATTGTTGGTAATCATTGTTGACCTTTATAATTTAATTACGTTTGTGTCTGCATTAATGTTTTATCATTTTGTAAATACAGAGATTCCCTATACTAACTAATATTTTAAATATGTAACATCTAAGTCGGTTATACTTTCTATGCTTTTATCTAATGGTAAACTGTATTATTGACAAGTTAGTAAAGTTATTTTCATATCCAAAACTCTCCGAGAATTACATACATAAAAAGACACTGACCTGGCACTTCCACCATAAATGGACGATTATTTGTTTAATAATAAAATTATTATTACTTTAAACTTGCGTTGGAAATACTCTTACGATAACAGACCTCTTGTGATTAAAATGTAGTTGTAAAGATGAAAAGGAAAATGAAAGTGCACAGCTGGGAGCAAGTAGTAGTTAGTTACTTTGTCGGTTCAAGACGCACTTCTGCCGTCGGTGTGCCAAAAGCACAATTGTACACATTTTCTCATTTTTCTCCCTCCGGACGCTAAAAAACCGCCTTTCGCACAATACAAAAGTAAACAAGTGTTATGTCCATTTAAAATAATTCTGATCCTGATCCTCTACATAGAAGTTGGTCAAGAATTTTGCACACAAAAATAAAAGCGGAAACAAGACTCCTTGACGCATTTTATCTGAATGCCCGGTTCCAGCAGCCATGAAATTCTTCACTTTGCAGTGAAGTTTCCACAAGTTGAAAGGACGCCACCGTTTATTTTATCCTGAAAAACTTTAAATTCTTTTCTTTCGGGTTTCATATCTCTAACTCGTAATTTAATTCCCGTTTTATATCAAATTCTGGACGCGAATTAAAAGAGATGCGAAACCCTTATTCAATAAAAATGTAGACACTCCTTATATGCAGTGTATTTCAATGCAATATTAAATGAATACAAAGGAAGCACTCCAGTTTTCGCCTGATTGCTTTTACGTTTCTGATTTACTGCATTTATTGCGAAAACGTTATGAATGTTAAGTAAAAAAGAACAAACACAATGAGTTTATTGTGCGAACTTTCTTGGTTTATTCCAATAGTTGAATTCTTTAAAACCTCATAATTTAATGCGGCCACCTTCTGCGTTTTATTTTTCAATTTGAACAAGAACCAGAAACAAAATTCCATAATATCACAACGGGAAGAGCAAAAACGAGATTTTAAATTAATTGCCACATTTCATAAAAAGCACAATTTCTAAAATCACTTTCAGCTTTTCACATAGGTGTTTAAAAACGCAATAGTCGTTTAATTTACATTTGTAAAAGAGGCGGCCGCTTGTTAATTGTCAAAAGCAGGGCGTAAAACTGTAAAACTAATGGAGTTTCAGTTTCATGCTTCGTATCAAGGGATGGAGTTGTCGATAACGCCTTTCGAGACCCTTCCCCCTTGTCGAGAGATCTAAATCAAACAAAGACTATAAATTATGCTGCTCAAATTTCTCGGCCGTGTTTTAGAGTCTCTAGAGTTTCGTCTGTTTGGATTGACAAGTTCTTGTTGTTGGCTGAAATTATTGGCCACTCTTTTATCAATGAACTGAAATGCAGCTTCAGTTTCTGCTTCAGCTGCTGGTTTCACTCTTCCGTGTTAATTAATCCACTTGTGCTCATTTTCACTGACCCTTGAAATGGAACTTGTGTTTTCACTTCAAACGATAGACGTGCTGTACAGCATCGAACATTCAAAATACAAAAGGTGAACTTGATTCACCATGAATAAACAAAACTACATTTGAACTAACACATCGATCAAATATCACACACGGAGTAGAATAAAACTGGCACGTCTGCACAATTCCAAAGGGTGAAACTAAAAGATATCAGTTGCACCTGTGCGGAAATTTCACCACCGATTTACATAATAGGCATATAAACAACAATATCAGCGTTATAAAATCGATATAAAGTCGTTGAAATGTGCATTAAAACTTGTGTTACGTATTCATTTCGACACTTAATTCGTTACTACATTATATGAAGCAGTGTTTTATTTTGGGTGTTCGATTTAGCAGACACAGATTTGGAAATTCCCGATATTGCGTTTTTTGCTTAAAGCAAACTGCGTAATTCGACCCAAAACTAATAAAGGTTAGTCCAAGAAATCACCTTAGAACCTTCCTAGATCAAATAAATGAAATTCCAAGCATGGCATTCTTTCTGGCACAACATGGTCCATTGGAGGTTCAATATCATCAACGTTGTGTTGAAATTGAGCAAATTTGCGTTTTTAAGTGTGTAACGAGTTAGTTAATTAATTTGATCGCAGATTTCTGAAATCTTTGCAATATTCCCAATATTCTCTATTCCTAGCGAACATACAATACATAGAATCCAAATTTATGAAAGTTTGAAGCTGGATATTGGATTCCGTTGCTACAAGTATATACATTCTGTTTTCCGAATTTAGTGTCGAGTAATTTACAAACCCATTTTCCCGTTTAATTAAACTGTGATGAGCAGAACGCAAAAATTCCAACTTTGCCGAATGAAACGTTTCTTTCTACCTTGGAATAAAGAATGCAAATCGCCAACAATCAAGGTAAACAAAATCAATTTAATTCGGCTTTAATTTAATCAGCTTACAATTAAAAAGTTTCCCAAAATATTCAAAACTTGAGCTTAAGACTAAAAATTTCATGAAAAAGTTACTCTTGACTTATGAATTGCTACTTGGCTGAGCGACTGCATTTCGTTTTGATTTACAGTAATATCCGGAGAACGGAAGAATCGCATTTTCGAACGAATTACGAGAAATATTGAGCATTAAAAGGATACTAGGAAAAACTCCGATTTATCGAAAATGATATTTCCCAAATTGATAGATAATCTTTAAAGTTTGCATTTTTAACGTGAAGATATAATATTAGAAATTGCTCAAAAATTTTTTGTGAAACGATTCAAAAATGTAAAAATAATGTATTAATATGGTATTGATATGAAATTTTGTAAACTTTATATTACAAATAACTCCCGCATTCCATTTTTCAATCATCCTACGAGCATCCTGGTTGATGTTAAAACAATGCAGTAATAAATGTACAGGTCGGTGCATTTTGGATGTCCGAATAGGGGATCTTTGAAACTAAGAGGTTTATAAAAAACGAGTGGCACATTCTCGAGTCCGTTTTATGAGAAAATAATTTTGATGAAAACCGCATCCCGCTATCGTCTTTGTTTTCGATTTATAAACAAAAGTTGACATTTTAGCGAAATCTCAAAAAATTCATATCATCCTTATTATAAAAGATACACATTATTACAACTAAACGAATGGTTAAAAAAATACTGATCACATTATTAAATTCTCTGTAAAAAAGTGCCTGTATTATGTTTTTGTTTCAAATGTCTATTTTTTATAATAAGGAAGATATGATTTTTTTAAGATTTCGCTAAGATGTCAACTTTCGTTTATAAGTCGAAAACAAAAGTCTATTGCGGGTTGCGGATTTAACCAATATTATTTTCTCAAAAAACGGACTCGAGAATGTCACTCGCTTTTATGTGTCACTCGTTTCTCTCTAAACCTCTTAGTTTCGGAGATCCAAAATGCACCACCTTGTACAATGTGTTTTTAAACGATTTTCATCTAGTCGTCTGTGAATTTCCCAAGTAAAATAAGAAATGACGCTTTATAGAATTAATGACAGGCATTTAGACACCGAATATTACCATTTTCCATTTATTAAGTCTCCAATTCGGAAATAAGCTTCGATAATAAAAGTGTTTTCTTGCACAGTGTAACAATTTAGTTGCACTTTAACGAAATTTTTATAATTAATTAATTGACAATTTGTGAATTTCGCAACTGACAGTTTTGACATTTATTGTCAGAGAATTTAATTGAGCGGCACAAGTTTTTTTATATGTAAACCAGTTTCAAAGTTAATTATACCTCTTTTTTTTTAAATCAACTGTCAGTGTCAAAAATTTTGAAATTATGTTGGAACCCTGCCACATTGCCATCTAGAACGAAGCCTGGACCACTAATTTTAAATGGAGTTGCCAACGTTGACACAATTTGACAATTGATTTAAAAAAAAAACGACTGTAGGTGAGAATCATTTAAAAACACATTGTATTTCATTTACGGTTTTTGCTTACACACAACCAAAATATTACTATTTTAGAAACCAACGAAGCCTCACACTCGGTGGAAATTCTGACGTCACGAAGGGAACGAAGTGAGCAAAGCAACGGTTTGTGCTAAACTGATTTTATTTTACAAATTAAACTTAAACTGTACAAAATTATTTACATTGCATTTTTACTATACAAAATTTCCAAATACAAAAGATTGCGGTCAGCAACTCAGCACTTTGACAGTCGTTGCTCCGAACGTCAACGACTGCAAAGTGCAGTCCAATCAATTGCTTAATTTTGGCAATAAAAAAAATTTCCACATCAGGAAATGAAACTTTGGAATCCCGCCAGAAGTCGTCGACCACAACTTGCAACATTGACAATATTCCTGACCTGAATATTGCCTTATGTGGTCAATTTAAACTTGAAAAAAAATATGTTTAATCGAGATTAAACACTTTTATTTTAATGACTAACAAAGAACGTACAACAAGAATTTTAAGCATGCTGCCTCTTCAATACCAATTTTTTTGTGATTTTTTATAAATAATGTTAATTTTGTTTACAAGAAATGAAAGTAAGAGTTATTTATAACAAAGTGAAAATTTTCAAAATAATAATCTTTGCGTTATTTTTCATGAACATGTTAAAAAGAACGCAAAAAAAGAAACAAAAAAATTTGAAGATGATGTAATTTTTTGATCATCTCTTTATGCAATTTATCTTTTTTAAAGTTTTTTTAATATAGCTGTCAGAATTCCATGTTTTATCAATTACACTATTTTACAACGTTTTTTTACCAATATATGAAATCAGTGTGCATCGGTAGAATAATTAACCCTAAGTCTAAGTGATACTGAAGTCGAAAGAATAATTTAAACACAAACATAGAAAAAGAGTTGTTTGGGCTTAATTTACATTCACCTGATGATATTTTAAAGCAAATAAAATATTTAACAATTTATCAATCACGTTAATAACAAATGCCAACGACACCACAAAAAAAATTGATTCAAAACTTTTGAAAAATTAAAAATGACATAGATTGTTTATTTTTTTGCACCGATTAGTGTCAGTTTCTCTTGTTATAACCAGCAGTAATCGGCTAACGTATTTTTATCCCCAAAATCTTTGTATAACACTTTTCATAAAACTTTAAATCTTGATGAAAACGTTTACCATTTGATCGCCTAAGTTTACCAGGTTTTATAAGGATAATTTTACAACAAACAAAAGAAAAGTTGTTTGGGTTTAATCTACATTCACTTGACGATATTTTAAAGCAAATACAATGTTTAACAATTAGTTTATCGTTTATCACAGAAACAACGAATGCCAAACTAGACATCAGAAACAAATTTTCAAAACTTTTAGTGGATATATATTAAAAAAACTAGAGGTGATAGACAAATGTGACATTAGTTATCAGTGAGTAAAAAGAAAACAAAATCAGTATAAATTATCTCTTGGTAAAAGAAAAATTTTTTTTGTGAACTAGTGTATCACACTACGCGTTTATGGTCTATTGCACATAGTTCAATAAGAGATTTGAAGGAGTAATGAACATACAGCCAAAATATTACAAAAAAAAACATTGAAACATTGAAGTTTATACACAATTAAAAAATCGACTTAAGAAGGAGAATACCCACGCTAAAAAGCGTCGAATTTCAGCCATTTCCCTCGTTGTTTTACAGCAGTTGTAAGTAACGTTTTTGAAAGTTATTTAAAGGATACATTCTTCTACTCGGGCTGTAGAGAAGAAAGTATTTTAAAATGCTATCAGTGCTTTATTTAATTCAGAAAAAAATTGGTGTTTTTTGAACCTTATTTCCCAATGATCTTTTGCAAAAAAGTAAGTAAGTTTCTAGCTTTATCCAGAAGAAAGATACCTATGACGAAGTAAACACAAAATTTGACCAATTTTAAGTTTTTCAAAAATTTCCTAAGAAACGTCTTTTTCATATTAAACGCAATTCCAAACAATAATCGGAGAAAATTTTTCATAAAGATCAGTTTAAAAAAATTTGTGTCCTCCAACCCGGACGAACAATAGTTATTTACTTAACGTGTTTGGAAAATACAAATTCCCACATGAGCACTTTGTTTGCGGCATGAGCGCAGCGAGGGCCGCATGAAGTGCGAATGTGGGAAATTGCTTTCCAAACAAGTTAGGTACAATATTTTTTGTAACGAATCTCTCAAAAAAAAATTAAAAATTAATATTTTTTATAATTTAGTTTTTTTTTGCTACTGGGTTGGTAACAGGTCAAACAATCAAAAAATTGACATGACCTGTCACTTATCGTAAAATCTCAATCGTTTCATCTCAACGATAGCGATACCAACCTACTAAATGTCCCTAGCCACTGTTGGAAAGTAAAAAACACCGCAGTGCGAGAAAGTTACTATCCCACACGCTGGGGATAACCGGGAAATAGCTGTCTAAGAGCTATGTGTACAAAAATAAATTATTAATTATTGCGCGCTAGCGATGGACCCTCTCCTGGCCAGTTAACGTAGAGTACATAAAATATGTGACGGCAAATGACCTGTAGCCGTTTACAGTCGAACAGAGGGATCCTCACTCTTAAATGTGTTTAAATTTTGAAACAAAACAAAAACTTATTTTTGCGTGAAATCTCTTACAAAACTTAAAATTCTTTGTGATTCGTTGTAAAAAAAACAAAAAAACAATACGCATAACTTGGTTTTTGGGTAGCTCTAACTGTCATATTTAATAGAATTGTAATGGAGATGGAATTTTTAAAAGAAATTATAACTGAAGCGCTATAATCCTCATGAAAGAAATCCTGAAAATATAAAATTTATAGTGTTCAGATAGACCATAGAAAAATTAAGTCACAAACTTTCACCTTGCATAATGTTATACTAAGAATAATTGGTCAACATTAAATATACTGACTTGACCTGACTTGATTATTCATGTTTTTGGTGGGGAAAGAAGGAAAATCAAAGGAAGAGAAAAAATACCATTGAAAGTTAGTTGTTTGTCATATTTCGTTACTTGAAAACTGAAAAGTATCTGGTATTTATTATTGTGTATCTACTATTATCAAATAAGAATGAGAATAATACTTTGTTTATTTTGGACAAAAGAAAAATCAAAGTTAGCTACATGAATGAAGGAACGCGCGCATTTTTACTTTTTAGAGCTCAATTTTGTAACATTGTAGAGGAGATATTAGAAATAGCTCCCATATTTCTCAGTTCTTTAATATGTTACAATCCTATATGCATAAGAATATTTAAAATATTGATGTGAAAAGTGCACATTGAAAGGAAATTTCCACTAACATCACTTAGTGGTAAGCAATGAAAGAGTTGGGAATACTTGACCGGCAAGAGCCCAGTCCAACGCTGCGCTCTCATTATTCTTAACATGAATAGATTTCTTTGCAGCGAGGGTCAAAGCGAACCAACTTTGTTGGAGTATTTACTTTTAAATCCTGATTACCCTCTATTACAATTAAAGTTTTAGTCAAAGGGTTTAAGGCTTGTTAAAATTTCACAAAGCAATTAAACATGTTTTAGGATACAAACAGAAAATACACACAAGATTCAGGGATCAACCCAAAATTTTCAATACTTTTAGTCATGTTTCATGCAGCAGAATGCAAGTGCATGCTGTGTCCATTAGTGTTTCGCTCGACTAAAAATAATCGAGTTGTGTTTTCTAGCAGCACAGATGTTTGTAATTGTATTAAAGTATGATTGTGTCTGCAAGATTGAAATTTTCAATATTTAGAATTTTTATTACTGGCTTAAGGGTAGCTATTTGAATGTGTAAATCTATGATGAAATTGGTTAATTTTACTTTCGTGGGAAAGGTGATGGTGTGAGTGAGTGAGGGCTGTCTGATTTGTGTATCTTCGTGGCAAACAAGCGGAATTAAAAAACGATTAGAAGCATAATTAACCTGTTGGACTAGGCGTGAGAGTAATGAGAACATAGTGGACGTTTTTCGGGGTGAAATTATACTTCTTGAGCCAATTTAAGCGTTGTCCCCTAGATCGATGTAGTCCAGAGACCGCATTGTTGATCGCTCTGGTGTATTCCCGAACCCCGAAATTCGTGTACGGCAAAATGAGCCCGACGTTAAGCGAATCCTTATGATCCTGGAAATTCTGGTATGAGTGGACACTCATAAATAAAATCAGGACCAGCAATATGGCGCGCAACATTCTGGATCACTCGTTTCGCACAGATCGGTTCATTCATTCTAAGTTTTTCACGCATGAAGTGCATCCACGTTTAGTCATTACCACTCGAATAACAATAGTTTTAAGAGATGCAGATACACACGAGTTGCAACACGCACGGGGACGGACGCAGCCACCGCCCAGCTGACTGCTCTCACTAACAAGGACGATTATATTAAAGGATAATGATGAGGAAAAGGATGTGGTGATATTTTATTTAAGGGCGCAGGCGTTGTTGCCACGACGACGACCCGTCAGCATCCACATCTTCCCTTCAAAAATTACACGAATATGACAAAGATGTTGCTGGCGCTCCATGTGTTCCCGATACCGCAGTGGCTGGATAAAGTTGCCGAAATGTATCATCCAAACTAAAATAACTAGAATTGAAAGAGGACGAGAAGTTTCTATTCCAAACTCAGACTACAATTTGCGCAAAGTTTATTCGTACTAACATGCAATGGCCGATGCCCGTACAAAAAGTTACACACGAGACTGATTCCTAAACGTTTTCAAACTTTTGGTTCAATATTATTTCATACGTCATCGGGCGCCATTTCCGACTTCAATCTTTCCTCAAAGTTTCCTAACAAAATTTAGGTATATACAACTCCAGTTTATACTTTTGTTGTTCTAATACAGTCACTAAATCTATCACTTGCTTCACTCATAATCATTCACACAAAGTTTCAAACAATTAAAATAACCAAAATTAGACAAAAGATGATTGAATTTGTCCATTTTCATTGTTTGGAAAACCCAAACGTCTTTGCCACCAAACCAAACTGTTGGTGGAAAAACTATAAAACTTTCTCTCATTCGTCACTTTACGTTTGCAAGTAAATTTAATAATCTGAAAATTAGAATCAAAAACTAACTGAAAAAAAAGATGGATCTAACGAGTTCCAAAATTAATGAAGTTGTAAAAATACATACTTTATTAGATCTTTTCTGTATACTTAAACGTCTCTATAGTAAACAACTCTACACAGGATGTCCCAACTATAATTTGCACCTCTCAAGATATTTGATTTCGTCCAAATTTGGAAAACAATTTTGCTGAAAAATTTTTTCTGATATTAGCTGTTTCATAACTATAAAAACGCTAACGTCGCATTTAACCGAATTATTTTTTTAATAAGATTGATAAAATTGTAAAATAGTTATTAATGATTAGATCTCTTAATGAAAGTATAAATTACATTAGCTATTATTCTTTTGAATTGCGTGAATAATTTATAACAGCTAATTTTAAGAAAAAATGCGACGTTGGCGTTTTTATAGTTTTGAAACAGCTAGTACACCTTTATTCTACAAGTGGTTACTATGGTACATTATTTGATTTAGTTAGTTTTTTATTTTATTCGATAGATTTTCACGAGTAGATTATTAAACCACGCGATGAAATAAACGAACAACTACTTTTGTTTTCTCTCACAGTAATCTAGTGTTCTATTAAAAAATTTGTTGACTTGCTAATGCCAGTCTTAATAGTAGGTACTTGCAAAATAAAATGTACTCGTATTTGCACTTTTTAACTTGTTTAACTTATTTGTACATTTATGGTCACTGAATCTGTGCAGTGCTAATGCTGGCAGTTATAACGAAACACAAACTCTATTTGCATATTATTGTTATTTTCGATATTTTGACGATATTTAAAAAGTGGAAATTGCAATCATTAACTAACTTTCAAAAATAAATTTTATAATAAATTAAACTGAAAATTAAATAAAACAATTAACTAGAATGGATGATGAATAATTAGGTACTTAGTACGTTGTAAAATTATTGAAATTAACGTAATTTACCAACTCGTACGGTAAAACCTGTAAGTAATAGTTCATTTTTGTTAACCCAAACTGATATTCTAAAAACTGAAAAACTTTCAAGACGGACAGTAAAATTCACTCCTTCAGCAAGATTTGAAACATAAAGTGATCTCACTACAACGGTCAGTATTTAATAATTTAGAAAATGACAACAGTAACTTACAGGTAAGAGAAGCTTAGTTTTGTGTAACTGCTTCTTTATCATGAGCAGGTCTAAATAGATACAGTAAAAAAGAAATTGAATTAATATTCTGTGCAAATATCCATTGTTGGGAAGTTAGAAAACGAGTACAGTTCGTAAATGATAGTTCTGAATTAAAAATGTAAATAAAAATATTTATCTTACGATTCTTAAGTCACTACCATGAAAAGTAAAAGTACAAACAAATACCATTTACTATCTACTGGAGTAGTGTTTGTAGACACACGCAAACCTTGGTGATTTGGATCATATTAAATGTGGTGGATGCGCCGGGGTAAAATAGAAATACGTTTTTCCATGTTTGCTTATCCACATTCCACATTTTAAAGTAGGACAAACTTGTTGAGAGTGTTTTTCTAATAGCCTAATTGTTTTAATAACTTAATCAGCAAACCCTTAAATCCGACATTGAATAGCATACAAAATTCAGGTATTAACAAAATAGTTTTGAAACCAATTTTTTTTAAAATGACTGTTTTAAGCACACGTTAATTATTAAAATATTTCTCAAAACTTGAAATAATCAGCAATTATTGTTAGGAATACGCAAAGAGTGTTTTGCTTTTTATATCTTCCTTAAAAAAAACAATTATTTTTGTACTAACTGTAATAATTAGTTTGAACAGTCTAAGAAAATATTTTGAAAGGATATGGTTTTTGCAGAATCGATGGAATCAGTGGTACGATCATAAGGAAAAATACAATTATGATTACTTCCTATCTTTTTTTTCATATCTAGAAAAATTGTTTGAAAAGATCCCTCGTACAATTTTATTAGATTTAGATTAGATATAAATACACAGGAAATAAGAATTATGTAGTTGTAATAATTGACAACAGTTTTTTTCCTACTTAATTGATTGATTAAATATTGAGCGTTTGACAACAGTCTGATATTTAATAATTGTTTATGTAACAAGTCCGCAAAATAATGTTTTAGCGGACGAATCGGATTAAGGACGAGGCGACGGAGGAGGCGGGTCCTTAATGAGATGAGTCCGTTAAAATTATTTTGCGGAAGTGTTGCATACAAACTTTTTTGGTACCAGCTTTCTAAAACAACAAAATTGTAAATTTTTTTACATTTCCAATCCACTCTCATCATAAGTGCAGTCGATCGATAGTCATAGCAACGACTGATTATTTGAAACAATAATAATTGTTTTCTCAAATAATAAATAAATTAGAGTCCGCAAAATGAATCAGAGTCCGCAAAGTGTTGCTATGACGACTTTAAGTACTTGTCCTTTAAAATGACGTTTTGCGTAGTCAAAGCAGTTCCCAAAGTAACCATTTTAGAGAGCGTGAACCAAAAAAATATATTTGGCATTTTAAAAAATAGTAGTTTATTATACAAGTAAAGAAAAGTTGTTTTAGAAAGGAATCACGAGCAGATAATGACAACTTTTCTTTACGTGTATAATACTATGCGATTTTCTAAAATTTTTGATCAAGTTATCCATGACAGTTACGTTAACCCGATGTCCATTACGGAAATAAGATTCCAACAAATTTTTTTTATGTTCTTCGGTAAACATTTTGGACATATTGACAGATAAAGCAATGATGAAGTTATTTACACAATATGTTTCACTGCTGATGTAACTGTCATGGATTACTAGAACAACACAACAATGAAATAATATAATAGTCTTATTTTAAAAAAAGAGAGTATCTATAGTTTTTTTAAACTTTCTTATAACTCTTAGATTTTTAATCTTATTATCTCTACTTGCTTGAGTAATCGTTCCGATTTATCAAAAGCGGATTATTCATGGTTTCTTTCAAACACCAAACACCCTTCTTGCAAAAGCTTCGATGTTTCAACACAAGTAAAAAAATTTCTAATTAAGGAAATACGAGTGTGACATTACCCCTATCGCAGTATTTTTAGATCAATACTAAGGACGTGCTCAAATCTGAGCCAATCAAATGTGCCACCATTCCTAATCAACTTATATTGGAACTACACCCTCATACAAACACGTATAAATTTGCTTTAGCACCTGATGAAGGCGCTTATTTAGAATCAGTTGCCACTCACATCCACATAAATTTTTCACTGCAGTTTGAAACAAGTGTAAACATTTTTCCCTTTTCATCTTCCGGGTTATAAAGTACTAGAGTTTTTAATTACTTATTATTAATTCAGAGTGCAGAAGCGCCTTTTTCTACCTCACACTTGTTGTCATTAGGCGAACCTGCTATGAAACGCGACCTAGGGGTTCGCTTTACTCATATTTCCACCTAGTCTACAGGATCTCATAGTGTCAACAGCTGAGCTTCAACAAACAGGAGACTGGGAATATTTTATGGTTTAATGGATGGAATAATGAATGCAGCTCCTTATGCATTAGTAACACTACTTTAATTTTTCACTTATAACTCGTTGATTATTTAATATTTGCACTTAAAATTAATTGCGGATCCTATTTATACAGCGTGTCCCAGAACTCGCGCCCCAGAGAAAAGCAGAGAAATCGTCATAAAAAGAAGAATAAATAATCCTAATGACAAAATTTTCTGTCTTGAACGGTATTCAAGAAAAGAACATTTTAATTCGACCAATCAAAGCTTTTTAAACCATCCAGGTTATTTCTCATAATTGTTGCTAGGTTGCATATTTATTACTTTTCCAATAAACTGGTCGACTGTGAAACTTTCGAGAGACGTCAGGAAACGTCAGTGAGAAAATTTTAAGAGCATTTTAGTACCGCCATCGAACTCAACCGTACTCTGTCTTCATGTATTCTGCTAGGGATTATGTGGAAATGTTGATAGTTTAGGGAACATGTGGATAGAGTGCTACTAGTGCTAGAGAGGCGACAACGGGAACGCTTTCCTGAAGGGAATCATCCCTATCACAAAGTGATTCTCGATAAAGTTATCTCACGAACAGGGGAAACAGGTCCAGTTGTACCAAATTGAAAGGAGATCGGTGTGGTGCTCGCAAACTCTTCCATATTAAGAGACTTTTCTCAAAAGTGTATTTTGCGGTCACGTATGTCATTTGTAACGACATTTTTAAAAGGGAAAACTGTCTTGGGGCTAATATTTCTACCTTCTAAGTCATCATAACAGT
Source organism: Tribolium freemani (assembly GCA_939628115.1). Classification (NCBI taxonomy): domain Eukaryota; kingdom Metazoa; phylum Arthropoda; class Insecta; order Coleoptera; family Tenebrionidae; genus Tribolium; species Tribolium freemani. Next base: position 5,683,782 of record OW626785.1, on the reverse strand, counting down.
CGTAATTCAAGTCCTAATTCTTGGGAAACGCTTCAATTTGTGGCTTTGGTACTAAAATGTCAAAGACTGTCAAATATTAAAAACAGACGGAGGTCATGTCGTGTTGTTGATTCACACTGCCCCGACCAGATGATATTTTAGATGCGTTTGCAAAAGCTTAGCAACCAATTTTATTCACATTAACACCTAGAGTTCCCTTTATGGGATTGGTGGTTCTTAAACTCTCAAAACTTCGTTATGAAAGCCATTAATTTTTCTTCGTTTACACTTTTGGGATCTACATTGTCGTCGGCACTTGTCAGTTTTCTCTGGGGCGTGAGTTCTGGGACAGCCTGTGTATTGCTATTTTGACGTGTCAAGGAAGCGACGTACAATGCAAGTTTATATTTTTCCAATAACTCAAGTTGTCAAAGAAATTGTGTCGCGATAATAGGAAAACACGGAAACATGCACACATGTATAAATAACAAGCCTCAAACTACTGCTTGTCTCTATGTTTTTAATATTTCATAGGTTTTACACTAAATGTAATAAATATGAATGTACATAATTTAAGTTAATGCAACTGCCAACAAAAGATTTATATTGAATCGTAGGTAATATTAAATTGTTACAAAACGTTGAACAATGCCATACGTCACCTGTGTCGTTATTAGTATGGTGAATGGTCTATCCGGTCAGCCATTTGACCTCGTTCGACCATTGTTATCCTGTTTCTTGTCCTGTAAATAATTTGCCACCTTTTTCCAACCTTTCTCAAGTTAACAAGAAAGATGCAAAAAATGCTAATAATAGTTATTTATTTAACGAGTTTGAGTGTAAATCGGGGTTTTATTTCACTAGTGGATTTTTAAAAGTCGAGTGTTAACGAGACGTTTAACATCTACGAGATAAAATAAATGAACCGATTTACACGAAAACGAGTAGGATACAACATTTTATTCTTCGAATTAGATTCAGCAAGGCTTAAAATTGCTTTAAATCTGCTAAAAATAATCTAACGTTTCGTATTGACAGTTGTCAAAACTTCCTTACACAGAAGAAAAACCGTAAATTTTGACAGTGTCGAAGAATAAAAAAAATAAATAGTTACAATGTTGAGAAACGAAAAATTTGAACAGTTGTAACAAAAATTAAGTTTATATACTCATTAAATTTAAATGAAGTCAAACTCATCTTGATTTATAACCTTCCTAGTTGAGAGTTAAGCCTCTTGCTACAAAGGCCCAGCTTAAATACTTTCAAAATCACAATTTATGGAATTAAACTATGCTTAGCTTTAAGCTTGCAGTAAACCATTGGGCTTTCTTCGTTAAAGTTGTTTAAAACAATTAATTTGGAATTTTGAAATACTAATTAGAGGTTTTTGTGTAAAAGCAGCGCGTCTGCAAAGTTTTGTATTGTAGAATCCATTTCTAAAAGCTCACATGCGGTTGCGGGCAAATATCCTTGCGGGTTTTGTCCGGCTGGCTTTTGTCTGGCAACATTTTAATACAGGCAATTGAGCAGGTTCCGGCCCCAACACTGTCATCCCTTCTTTATTCTTTCTTTGGACGTGGCAGAGGGAATAGTGCAAGCAATAACAGGAGAATTTAGTAATCCCTGATCGACTTTTTTTATTGAACAATGGAAGTTATATTTAGTTGCACTTTAAGAATAAAAAAAAAATAAAAGTTGAATGTCAGACTTGAATCTCAAAGGAGAAATTCAACATTGAAGCTGCATCTACTGTGGAACATAGCTTTCTGAATTTATGCCGTAACAGGAGTAAAAGGTTATTAGATTTACCTTATCTTTTGTGCCGAACACATACATACATCACACACCTATTGGTAGTCTGACACTTGCATCAAAGATATATTAAATCGAGAACTTAGATAAATTATTCACAACAATACAGGATGTAAGCGAAATAAGTACATTAATTTTAACCGGTGGTAGAATTCATCAAGACAAACACTTTTTCTATGTACCATTTTTTAAAAATCGCATTTTTTAAAATCTTTTTCCCCCCTACAAATTGACGAGCTTTTTATTAAATGCCCCAACAAAGAAAAGTAATAATTAATTTAATTTAATTTTCATGAACTTGCTTGGAAACGGTAATCTTGTCGATTAGGTAACTCTGCTTCCAGTGGCGTGTAAGAAAAATGTGTAAGATTTTAAAATAATTTTAACTCAAAAACTAAAACGTTTTGAAAAAAAAGTTATTACGAAGAATTGTTGGTCTTGACGAGTTCTACTACCAGTTAAAATTAATGTACTTCTTTCATTTACAGCCTGTATATTTGCAATATTTTTATACAATTTTTATGCCCCAAAATAAAAAATAAAATCATTTTGGTTACTTTTTCAGTTTACTTTATTTATTATAAAATACAAAATCAAAATTCTTTGCGGCGCTCTAGTAACTATCTCGATTGAACCAAAATATTTAAAATTAAAACACAATTTAAATAACATACTCGTACACAACATATTTAAATGAGAAATGTATTTTTAACGGACACCCCTCTCTTACACTTAATTGATTATACACGTATTAAGCACCCTCCTATTAAAAACTGGTATATTTGATTTTGATCATTTTACGATAAACAAAATACTGTAATAAAAAATATAATAAGTTTTTAAAACCTTAAAATACTAGTACTCCTAATTTGTGATTTTCACGTACACGTAGATACTTATTGCAAGATATTTTTTTTATAAAAAATAGTTCACTGAAACTATAAGTAAAACCTAATAGGATTTAAAGAAAAAGTTTCAACCTGAAGAAGGTTATTATAACGATATAATTCCTACAATGTACCAAAATATTGATAAATGATGATATTATTCCATCTTAACATAAATTTTATATCAAACTGTAAAAACAAATTATCGCCAAGCAACCACAGACTTGAAGTGCGCAAGCGTGCTGCATTACCAACCGCATAAATGTCAACTTGAGCGCGGCTTAGGTAAACTTCCTCATGAGCAACACAACTGCGGTTTAAGCTCACCTTAAATTTAAGCCGAGTTTACGTAAGTAAAAGCTCAAGCTCGCACTGAGCAACCGGCCCTAATAGAATCTATTAATAAAAATAATCTTGAAACGCTTTAACTTAAGGTAAATTTACTAAGGCCCGGTTTCACCAACTTGAATTAAATATGTATATTAGCTGTTTCAAAACTATAAAAACGCCAACGTCGCATTTTCCGGAATTATTTTTTTAAATAAGATTGATAAAATTCTAAAATAGTTATTAATGATTAGATCTCTCATTGTATGAATTGTCTGAATTGCATGAATAATTTATAATGGCTGATTTTGAGAGAAAATGCGACGTTGGCGTTTTTATAGTTTTGAAACAACTAATAATGAACAATTAAAAACAATCGTTACTATGATTATAACAATTATTTTTGTGAATTTATTCTACAAATAAATTTAACTTTCATTGGTGAAGCCGGGCCTAAAACAATTTTTTACAGAAACGGTGTAACGTGTTCCTGGTTCTACATATACAGGGACATTTTTTAACTCTGAACATAGCCCTATGTTCAATCTGAAAAAAATCATATCAAAGCATTTACGTTACCAACGATACGTAAAGGTAATTATTTGATGTCGAGTTATTTGAACCAATTTGAAGTGATTTCGAATATTTGTTAAAGTAATTTATCATTCCTTCCATGCTACTATTACCTGATGGTCTATAAATTTCATAAAAATTAATCTTTCTTTACTTAAATAATCTTGGAAGATTTAATTGACAAGTTGAATTTTTTTTCTTTGATCTGTTTTTTTTCAGATTGAACATAGGGCTATGTTCAATTTGAAAAAAAAAGAGATCAAAGCATTGCGAGTATTGCTATGCAACTAATTATTCTACGCACTGTCAAAAATTTCAATTTGCAATTAAATCTTCCAAGATTGTTTAAGTAAAGAAAGATTAATTTTTATGAAATTTATTAATCATCAGGTAATAGTAACATGTAAGGAATGGTAAATTACTTTAACAAATATTCGAAATTACTTCAAATTAGTTCAAGTAACTCGACATCAAATAATTACCTTTGCGTATCGTTGGTAACATAAATTAGATCAATGCTTTGATCTGTTTTTTTTTCAGATTGAACATAAGGCTATGTTCAGAGTTAAAAAAATGTCCCTGTACGTTTCAAAACTACAGAAATGCCAACATCGCATTTTAGCAAATTATTTTTTTAAATAGAGTTGATAAAAATGTAAAATAGTTATTAATGATTAGATCTCTGATTGAAACTATAAATTACATTAGCCATTAATTTTTTGATGTAGATGAATAATTTATAACAACTAACTTTGATAAAAAATGCGACGTTGGCATTTCCATAATTTTGAATCATAAAGTAGAATATCAAAGATTAATCCTTAATAAAATTGTTTTCTTCAATGAATCTCACTTCACTGAACAACTACCTAATTATTTCCTTCACTGGATCATAAATTGTAAAAAAATTAGTCAAATCAATCAGAAAATAATTAAAAAGTTTAACTTGACAAATATCAGCAATCAGTAATACCTGTGGCAATCCTGTTGAAACTCCATAAAAAATTCTGAATAATTGCAAAGTTGTCCTAAAATCTCCAGGTGTGTGCAATCCACAAAAAATAACCACATTCATTGTTAGTTCAGTATGGCACTTATTAGAATATACACATTGTATCACATGTACGTGTGTTAATTTTAACAGGTAACAGAGCACAATCAATAAAACATTTTTTCTATTTATAATTTTTCAATAAACATTCAATAAAGTTGTATTTTCAAAAATATCACAGCCGCCTATGATTCCTATTTAAAAAAAATACAACTTTATGTTATTACAGCTAAACGAATGATAAAAAAAATCGCTTATAACATTAGTAATGTTATAAGTGTTATAAGTGAATGTAAATTCACTGTAAAAAAGTGCCTGTATAATGTCTTTGTTTCAAATGTGTATCTTTTATAATAATGAAGATATGAATAAAATGTCAACTTTTATTTATGGTCGAAAACAAAAGACGATAGCGGAATGCGATTATGACCAAAATTATTTTCTCAAAAAACGGACCCGAGAATGTGTCACTCGTTTTTCTCTAAACCTCTTAGTTTCGGAGATCCCCTATTCGGACATCCAAAATGCAGCACCATGTACTTGATGAGTTTTATTACGTGGTAAAATTAACACACGTATTGTTTTTAAAAAAATGTCTCTTGTGGAAGCCAAAAAAGCTTAATAACTTCCATTTCCAAAAAAGAGAAACAAAAAAAAATTACTTCATTGTTGTAAAATACAGAATATTTTTATATTAAAAGACGAGATTAAAGAATTATTGTCAAGAATAATGTGTTTTCCATTTTATTAACGATTAAATCTTTTAATTTACAAGTGCTTCTCAAATTCTAAACTACTAAGCTCCAAAAATGGTGGATGCGCTGGGCGAAAATAGTTCATATTTTCATTTTCATATAAAACTAAGTGTTGCTTACCTATAGATTCAAGGAGATTTGTTTATTTACAATAAATAACAGTTATACAAACAGCGTTGGGCAAAAGTATGAAATCAAGCGTTTTGTGCCTAAACTATGTACCTTTCGAAAAAACTAATTAGTACATCATCAACTACTTTAAAAATTTGATCATTTTTTAAGAATAAATTTCTTCGAAATTCCTTTTAGTTTTCGAGTTAGTCAAAAAAAAATTGTTTTCAAATGGCACCTTATTACGACGATTTTTTTTGGTAAAAGACTAAGCTCTAAAAACAACTTCTATTTTAATAAAATTAATTTTAAACCAGTGGTTTTTCTTAAATAAATTATTAAAGTTGCGTTCCGAGCTCATTAGGAAGGTTTTTCGAACTTGGCCGAAGTGGTTGTGTGGATGTTTAAATTGCGTTCCGAGCTCATTAGGAAGGTTTTTTGAACTTGGCCGAAGTGGTTGTATGGATGTTTAAATTGCGAAAAATTTAACAAATCAAATTAGTGGATTTTTAAAAACATCCATGGATACAATCACTTCGGCCAAATTCGAATCATCTTCGTAATGAATTCGAACAGCAATTTTAATAATTTTTAAAATGAACAATGAACAATAAATATTGTTTTTAAAGCAGTATTTTTTTTAAATAAATTTATTTAAAAAAAACATTGGTTCAAAAACAATATTAATGACTTAGAAGTAATTCTTAAGGCATAATCTTTTACCAAAAAAATCGCCATAATAGGGTACCATTTAAAATGTGAATTTTTTTGGAATAACTCGAAAACTAAAAAGTATTTGAAAAAAAAAAATTCTTGAAAAATTATCACATTTTTAAAGTAGTTCGTGATGTACTAATTAGTTTTTTCGTAGGGTACATAGTTTAGGCACAAAACGCTTGGTTCCATACTTTTGCCCAACCCTGTATAATCACGAGACGCAACTTTCATCAGAGCTGCTACAAGTATAACAATAAACACACTCTTAGTAATTCTAGAGCTAAGTACCGCTTATACGCATACAAATTTCCACTTTTCTCTAAACTTTTGCAGGTAGAGTAAGAAAATTGCCACACTTTTGCAACTACATGTTTCAGTTCCTATTAACATTTCACAATCATCCAAAAGAAAGTTTTCAACTTGAAATGTACTTTTCTGAACTAAGAATTGCTTGAAACAGTATTCTATCTAATAGGCTAAAATAATAGCAATCTTCTTAATTTTTTTCCGCTACAAGTAAAAAATCCAATTTACCGAACGTTGTTTGGAACGATGAGTGAAATAAGAGGCTAACCTCATATTTACGTTTTGCGCAAAAATCCATAACTTGTTTCCAGATGTAGGTTTCCGATTAAATTGCATTAACTGAACTAGCCCCTTAATGAAATTTCACAGAAACGTATCCTGCGATTTTATCAGATAACACAGTTATTTACACAACGACGTGGTATTAAAACTTAAATCTTGAACAGCAACATTTTAGTTTAATGGTAAAATATTCAGTTTTAATCCCGTTAAGTGATCATACCAACTAAATTATTCATCAAAGTTTTTCACATTTATGTGATGAGTGTTCGAGCTCGCGATTAATTTTTAATGCCATCCTTCGTTTCATGTATTAACCGTTAATAATTATGAAATATTATATTCCTTTGTATTTCCTCCTCATCGATATTTCCTAGATAAATCCATCAAACCCGTCGACGCTACCAACTTTGCATACTAATCTCCAAGTAATTCGGAGCGTAACAAGCTGATAAAAAATGTAGTTTTAATTATTATATTACCTACGTATTTCTGAAATTAACAAAACACGATGTTGTGAATTTTTAAAACTTCAAAGTAAAATTCTCGTCTTAAACTTTTTGTGCCCACATTTTTTAACATTCATCTTGTAATCACACCGTTCGCCTTGCTTCAAAAACAACTCTCAAAGTCCGCCTTTCCCTATAAAGACCTGTTTACTTTAATAAATTTAAATTTTGTGGAAAAACCAATACAGAACGTGAGATATGGAAAAGTTACGCAACTTTTTTTCAGGAATACATATTTTCCAGTTCTTTTGTTTTCTTTTAATTAAAGATCCCGCATTGTTATGTTATATGGAGGAAAGTGAAACATTCGGAGCCAGGCAGATCAATAAAATTATCCAGTTTTGAAAATAAGTGCCGTCTGGTAGTCATAAATTTAGTCTAGAAGCTTTCAGATAAAATGTTTAGTACGTTTACTGAATATTCATCAATATGGTACTTTTATACTTTGTTTTAAATTTGAGCAACTCAGGGATAAATTCTCTTGAATTAACTTGAGAGATTACTGATTATGGAAATTTAAACTTGTCAATTATGCAACATCTGCGATGTCAAATTAATTATTATACTTAGCTCTTAACTCTTAGAACATAAATCCTTACCGCCGACAGACATCTCGGGGAGAAATAAGAAATGAATTAAGGAAGTTTTAATTTGCAAAACGCTATTTCAATTATAACAGTTATTAATGTTATTATCAATTATTACCATTAAATCGCTTGAGACAAAAACATTATTAGCAACACCAAAAGTTATTGACCGTTACACGGCAATCATGAGTTCTTTAAATTGAAAATTTTTTTTCGCCTCACTGTATAGAAAATGATATTTTTTTGAATTTTTATTTATTTTACCTCCCGTGGGAGGAAAAAACATACTTTACACCTATGTTACAGCCCGTGGGAAGAAAAGACACAAATTGCATCTATTTTATCCCCCGTGGATGGAAAAGACACACCGACTTTGTGCAAATCCTTAATTAACTTTTACCTATTCAATTTTAAATAGAAAGTTTATTTCATGTTTTGGTTACACAAAGTATTTTTTTAAAGAAGAAGCAAATTAATCCCTGTTCAAGAGACCTCACATAAAAACTGCGATTTAATTTTCTTGTTGGTACAAACAAAGATAAAGGTTTTACGACCATCGTGAAACGCCCTTGATTTTGGCAGACCCTTGTTACTTAAATCCCTGACTCACCTGATATTTTCGCGGAATCGAAAGGGTTTGAGTTTATTTTTGGGTTTGATTTTATTGCCCAATTTTTTCCTGCAAAATGTATTTATTAATTAAATTATTAAAAGCTTCTTGAAACGTCAAGGAAGCGCTTATCGGCGTCCCTTATTTGATTCTTGTAATTAATAATACAGTTAAGTTTACGAAGTGTAACAGTTTGTATCCCCAAATAATTAATTTCGCCGATAAGCCTACAAGGGAAATTACTTACAATCAATGCATTAGAATCGTCGCATTGTTTTTGAAGTGTTAAGTTATAACAAGAAAAGACTTTTAATCAGCGATGTCAGATTTATCGCACAAAAACACTATTGTCCTAATTCTAAGCGTAATCTGTAGTGGCGTCATTGAGGCGTCTAAATCGGGACAATTTTAGTATCGCTTGAACATCTCTGATAACTATGATATAATGTCATTGTTTATTACAAGTTATTACCTTTCACCGTAAAAGAGATAACAACTCATGTTTAACACTTGTATACACACCATTTGTTTGGCGCAGACAAGATAGCAGATTTATTCCTTTTTAAACATGACGCTGCATTCAAAACTAGATTTGTCGTTTTATTTTTCATAGGTGTTAACTTACAAGTTTTAACATTCTATCAACGTTCATACTTCAAAGCACACAAGTTTGATGAATAAATGTACTAAATCAAGTTCCTAAAGACCATTTACTTTAATGCTGACACAGATATGCCAGCGAATACGCCGGTGATAAAATCCTAAATTATAAATTAAAGCATGGAAATTTTTGAATTTGCATAAAATATTTCTGTACATTCATGCGAAAGTGGTAATTTTGTCTAAACTAATTTAAAGTTGAACTTATTCTCGTTTTTCAATGAATAACATTTTTTACTTATTTTTTTTAAATTTAAGCTAAAGAAATAAACATTGAAAAAACATTCTACTTAATAAACAAAGACAAAAACAGATTGTTAAACCAGAAAACGAAAACTGAAAAAAAAATAGTACTTGAATCGTCAACAGAGAATTATAACGAATTAAAAACAGAAGAAATAAAAGAAGAGACGAAAAAGAGATAAGTTGTAACTGAAAATTATTCTAACGGCAACCAAATTGTTAATTTTTTTTTATATTTCTGTAACTATAATACAGGGTGTTCCGTCTAAACCCCACATTAGAAGTATTGAAAGTTCTAATAAAGATATTTAACTGAGAGTTGGTACTCAGGCATAATCCGTTGAGTTATGCTCAATGAAAATATTTTCAAGATGGCAGCACTTTCGGTTATACCGGAAGTCGCTACTAACTTTCTTATTTTAAATGGAAAGCTATATTTTTCACTGCGTTTTTGGATTAGTTGAGTTATTTTAAGCGAGTCTTTATCAGCTTTTCCTATACCCAAGTTTAACCGTTTTCGAGATATTTAGGATTTTTGAAAATTTTTGAATTTGACCCGTCCCTTAAAAATCGGTAACTCACTTAATTTTAGAGATTTCGAAATCATGTTTGGAATATTGAAAGAGAAAGCCTATATCTGTTGTTCAGTGTGATCAAAATTGGAATTGAAGTTAATAAACCCAAAAATTTTAAGGTTAAGTTTGGACAACTTCAAGTACCCAAAACTTAATTTTTTCAAATGGGATGTCCCAATTTTTATTCTACTAGATGGAGGAGATTTTTTTTCTGCATCTATCTGTATTAGCATTCCCTATACCTATCTGTGATAATTTTCAAGTTATGTTGTCTTTTTTGTTATTGTAGGAAATTTCTTATTAACAGCTATTTTTGCATAGTTTGCCATAAAAACATTTCTGATTAAACTTAAACTACAAACTCTGTTCAAAATTGTATTATCAGACTGTGAAAACAAAATAAATTCATTGGGTGTTGGTTTGAAAAACTTTAATTTCTCACCTTTTTTCATTCGTTTCCATGGCAACCTATGAGAAAAGGCCTATGGCTAATGAATTTTTCAATCCCAACAAAAAGGTATTGTAACTTGAAAACTATTAAACATAAGTATAGGGAATGTTAACACAGATCGAAGCAGAATTAAATTCTCTACCATCTAGTGAAATAAAACTTTTGTCATTTCATTTGAAAAAAAATGAGTTATGGGTGCTTAAAGTTTTGCAAACTTAATTTTCAAAATTTGGAGTTTGTTATTCTTTTTTAGAAATTTGAAAACACCAAAGAAAAGAACTAGGATTCCTCTTTCAAATGAGCTCAAAAATATTTCCAAATTTTTAAAAATCGCAGAGTTATCGATTTTTGAACTGGAAGGTGCAAATCTAAAAAAAATTTGAAAACCATAAATATTTCGTAAACGGCTAAATTTAGGTATAGGAACAGCTTATGAAAACTACCTTAAAATAACTCTAGTAATTCAAAAACGCATTAAAAAATATAGCATTCCATTTAAAATAAGGAAGTTGATAGCGACTTCCGGTATAACCGGAAGTGCTGCTATCTTGAGAATATTTTCATTGAGCAGGACCTAAAAGATTATGATTGTACACAAATTTTCAGATGACTATGATTATTAGAACTTCCAATACTTCTAATGTGGGGTTTAGACAAAACAGCCTGTATAATTTTTAACTTAACAAAAAATATACATATATTTCTTTTACAAATATATTAAATTTTATAAATGGCGGATGCGCCGGGTGAAACTGAAACTTCCTTTTAAAATTGTTCAAACTTAACTTAATAAACATCTCAAATAGTATTTATATCAAGTACAAGTACTACTCTTTTTGCCTTTTATTTTATTATGTCAGCAAAATAAACATTACGTTATTTGAAAAACAGTGACAACAATGCATTAAAACAAATTGTAATAAATGTTCCCACACCCTTCCATCCATTCAGGATCATTTAAAAGTTTTAAAATATTACAGGAAAAAATAAAACTGACATTTTTGTCGTAATGCAGCACGTATGTGGTTTAAGTCGAGTTTATCAAAGACAGTCATATTTTACTTGAACTAGTTTGAATTAATTGAGAAGCTTTTAGCAAAGCACCATTTCCTGCAAATGACCACAGTAAATTCTAGTTTAAGTAGTTAAAGCCTAATTAGTCTAATTACCATTACCTACACTTTTGACACTTCTCGATAACACTCTTTGTTCTAAAGTGGAAAACAAAACAGACTTCTCCCTTTCTCTGACTTTGTCCCTGTTATAAGGCTAGTAAGTCGAATATAGCACAAATAATAAAGACATTTTCATTGCAATTGGCTGAAACTTGTTATGGGTAGAAAAGGGAACCTCAGAGCGAGACACTAATCTAACTCCAACTATTATATACACATTTTAACAAGAGTGCCAAACTTAAACTGTACGTTGCACATTTTGATTAAGTGAAATTGCATTTGCAACAAGCCAAAACTCTTGTTACATTCTAAATTTATTATTGACTTGGTACTTATTGTTCCACAATTTGCAAAATAATTTCCACGTTCAACAAGTTTGAATGGAAGTTAATAGAAGTGTTTTTTGCCTACTTACTGAAACCCGAAACACACTTCAAACGAATTTTAAAAACTTGCATATTTTGCAAGTTGAGGAAATTTCTGTATAGTACATAATTATGAACGCCATGCACAATTTGTTAATTAGTGACGCCAACTTTTGTTCACGTTTCTTCCATACTTTGCAATTAGCAAAGTCTCATTACAATTTTATTACAGATTGCGACAGTTTTGGTAAATTAGACAAAATTCAAACAAAAATTAAATTCAAAGTTTAATTAACTTTTTCTCACATCTTGCATGTAAATGATACTTGAGAGGTGCAACAGAAGATATTTTAAAACTTTACACACCAATAGAGATGTTTTGAGTCTATTATTTGTAACTATTTCAGTTTTGCTCAGAAAATAGTATTAAAAAAATATTAGTTTTAGACAAAATTCTAATCATCGCCATCTCATAGATCCGCCATGTGTTGACAAATAAAAATTGAAATTAATCGAAGGACAGTCAGTCTTCAGTCAAAAAGTTTTGTATATCATGTATGCGTTAGGTTTTACAGCGTGAAGTTTTATTAATGCTCTCAGCTTCGCTTCGAGCTTCAATATTAAACCTTCACACTTAAAATTATATCTACGACAAGTATAATGTAATTAACAAATAGTTATGTAGAGCTCTGCTTTGTAAAAAGAAAACAGAACTTTTTAAAGGAATCGTAAATAACCTTTACTTTTCATCTAAAAATAAATCTTTTATTTCAAACTATTTGATCGATAAAGTATTGAGAACAAAATTCTTCATTTCTAGACTTCAAAAAAAAATAATGATGGAACATAATTTAATTATTTCTGAAAATAATTTTCTGTTACAATCTTTTACCCTACCAATATCGAAAATTATTTTAATATTAAGCCCTCTTCCGCCATTATGAACCAAACAGCAAAAACAAATACAAGATATAGCCAATACATTTTGAAATAAATTTGTGTTAAATCTTACATAATATGTACAATTGTACAGGTTTCAAATGTGTTCTACAGGGTGAGTCAATAGTGGGTTATTTCTGACGTCCTAAAATGCAACCAAAAATACTAATGGCACTTACCATTTGCATCCTCCGTTTAATTTTTAATAACATCAAATTGGAGCAACATTTGTTTTTTATCTTTTAAATAGTAATAGTCCATAATGAAATTTTATCAAAACTGTCAAGACAATTTTGACAATACCCAAAACAATGTAATCGTGAATTAATTTTGAAATTTTTTAACGATTACTGATCTGGTCAGCTGGAATCAGTATTATTGGTTGCATGTTAAAAAAATTCAGAAATAACCCATTATTGGCTCACCCTGTTTCTATTTTCGCAGTCTTGAACTAGATTTTTTTAAATTACTTCACTAGCATTTTTTCGAAAAAACTTTCGTTTTTCGACGATCCCATCAGAAATTATGATTTACCACTTTCTACATCCATGAAAGTATGTCATTTCCTCCCTAGAAAGGAAAGTATTTTCCTCCCTCTTTTTCCATCCTCGGGAGGGAAAAATGTAGTTTCCTCTCTCATTTTCCTTCCTTGGAGGAAATAACGTTCCGTCATGGGATATATGGAAGGTGAAAAACCATATTTTTTGATAAGGAAAAAATCACTGTAGGTACACAAAATGAAAGCTTCTTCTCTCCCTTACTTAATTAATTCATCTTCAAGAGAGAATTCATGTCTTTCCTCTCTTGGAATACAAATAGCTATTGGATATTTTACCTTTTACCACAACACTATAATTGTTTATAAAAAATTGTCTAATTTAAATAAAAAAAGAGTGAACAGGCACGAAGTAGTTATGGAGAATAGTTCTAAACAAAGAATTTCTACAAACAAGTACAAGGTGTTGCACCTAATTTAACGAGGCCTGCACCTGTAAAATGCCACCAAGAATACAATAAAAATACAGATATGGAACAACTTTTAACTAAAGAAACAAAAGATGCTAATAATTGTACGCTACTTTCTCAATGTTATCAACTAAAGTCAATTTATTTTTTAGAACAATTGTCAATGTTAAAATTCCCTCAAAGACCAGATTGTACACACAGTAAAACCTCTAGTTTCTAAACACCTGTATCGCAAAGATCAGGTTTTTGGTTATGTCCAATGCCAGAAAAGTTGCTTCCAAAAGACAAAAATTAAGGACAATAATAAGACTGAAAAATGCAACTGACTATTACTCAGTTAAACATCAAAAATGGGAGTCTGTTTACTTATTTTACATTGCCAACCTAATAATCATCAAATTACTAGTAGCTGATGATGACTCATATCAACGATAGACGTGGTTCGAAATATTATTGATTATACTACTGAAGCCCTTGATAATGGACACCTGGCCGCTATGACTCTTTGTGATTTAAGTAAAGCTTTTGATTGTGTCAACCACGATTGCTTACTGGACAAACTAGAGCATTATGGAATTAGAGGACTATCTCTATCGTTTTTTAAGTCCTCTTTGTCAAATAGACCACTCTGTGTTATGCTGAATCACGAATTATCTTCGTTTAAAGAATCTGCAAGGGGAGTTCCTTAAGGATCGGTGCTGGTGCCGGTTCTGTTTATTATCTATGTGAATGACATGTTCTATAATATGGGCCTTTCGGGTTTATTGATGTATGCTGATGATACCTCCATTACTAATATTAGCACAAATATAGAAAATTTAAAGGATTTATCGAAACTTTCATTGAATAAATCGGAAAATTGGTACAATGGCAACAGTTTAAAGATAAATCAAGATAAAACTCAACAATTAATTATATCTAAAAAAAATTAAAAACGAAAAGATCAATAGTGTAAAACTCCTGGGATTCACATAGATAATAGACTGAACTGGTCTCACCACGTAGACGCCCATACCTCTAAGCTTGCCACTTATGTGTTTTTATTTCATAAATTAAAAAAATCTGTATACGTCAACACACTGTTAATAGCATACCATGCCCTAGTCCAGTCACAAATAGCATACGGAGTAACTTTGTGGGGAAACTGTGGACATTCCATAAAAAAAAATTCTACTTTGATTTCGTACTGAAGCCATTACGGTACGCCATTTGAGTATCGTAATATCCAACGGAGTGCTATAATAATTACACTAAAAACCAGGGTAATTTAGTTGGAAAATGATGGCAATCTAGTTTTTTTGACAATTATCTGAGAGAACTGTCAGTGTCAATCGGCACCTGTTTCAAGTGATAATTTAGAAATGAATCAAATTCGAACCTTTAGAGGCTTTTGTACCATCCCTGATACGTAGTCCCTACGAACACCTTTCGAGTAATGGCAAATACAATCTGTCTATAAATGAATGAAATGATCGTAGTAGGTATTAAAAGTTTGCCGATTCTTTCAAGAAAAAACGAACCATGTTAGTATATGAAAAAATTGGTCTTACTGGGTGCCTGGGTAGATAAAAATTGGTACTTTTTAGAAAATTCATAGAAATAAAGTGATTAAATGCAGCAAATTCTAATTCTATAACCACCTGAGATCCTACACTCTTTTATAAACAGTCCGTATAACTTCAGAAGCCAGTGCAAGTAAGTAATTTGAGATCCCATTCTCCTTAGGCCAATTTTCAAATTCCGCGTATTTGCTACAAAAGCCCGTATTCGTTGAGGGGTAGATACATTGCAAAACGTCTTGGACACTTTCAGAATACATTTTACGAATAAACTAATGACGATCCAAATTATTAACTTAATTTCCTGACCCACGCAAATGCTGTCAACTGCCACAAAATTCCCTAAATTTCGAAATTGAATTTTTTTGTTAAAAAAGGTGCAAAGTAGAAAAAATACTGTATGATATCTCGTTTATAAGACATTTTGTCGCACTTACTCCTCGCTGCACTCGTCGTGCCCCAATTACGTGCGTGCGACAACATGCGTCTTATAATAAAACTCGTATCATAATATACTATTTTCGAGCAGATAAAAATTATGCGCATCATTTCAGGCTGTCCTTACAATGCCCACTGTCGGCCAATTTTCAAGCTGTACCAAGTACTGCCTCTTCCATGTTTATTTATATTGTACACAGTTGTAGAAATACATAAACTGAAAAATAAATTCCCTTTACAGTCGGATATTCATGATTATAATACTAGATCAGCCAATCTAATGAAACTTCCGTATTGTCGCTTGGAAACTAGTAAAAAAAATAGGTACACTTGATGTGAAAATTTATAATAAACTTCCCAATAGCGTCAAAAATTTGACCGCTATGAAATTTAAGTCTGTGATTAAAAAATGTCTGTTACACTTTTGTTTCTTTTCATTAGAAGAATATATGAATACGCCTTTGGAGAATTTTTTTATTACACTGATATTTCCTATCTTGTTATGTATTTAAATGTAAATTATTGTTTTATACTCTTTTCCTTCCTTTTTATAACGAGCTACACACTATTTTTATATTTTATACTTAAGTAGCAAATAAAGATGATTATTATTATTATTATTATTATTAACACTTGGACAATTGTTTTAAAGAATAAACATAACATAACATGAAGTAACTTTTGATCAAATTTTTGGTCCTTGATCGCCAATCAAAATACGAGTAGTTTTTGACTAAAAATAAAGTTGGCAACAATGAAAAACATAGAGACAGTGTGAAAATCGAGAAGAAACAATTCATTAATTATAATTATTTTTCGTACAAGCGTTTTTGTTTTTTATTTTATTTCAACTAATCTTCCTTTAAAAAAACGCAATAAAGCATTTGTTCCTTCGTCCCGCGTGCTTCAACGTTGCGTTCACGCAAGATTGTAAGTAACAGTTCATGGTACATACAAAAAAAAATAATTGCAAAATTTCAATAGCCGTTTGTAAAATACGAGTATATAACCGTTTCAAAACTTTTTGCTACTTTGTTGGATATCGCAAAAGAATTGAGGAAGTAGCAATCCTCCAAACGAAATTCCGACGTCGGATATCATAACAGTCATAAAGATTGATTGATTAATTAAGTGAACGACCCCAAACAAACTCCAGACATCGAATTACCTGTTGGACTAGGGGTGAGTTCTTTCATCACGATATGAACCTTGATATCATGGTGCTTGAAAAGTCTTAATTTTCTCTGCAAGTTATACTTGGCCGAAGTGACAGCCTTGGTGTACTCCCTAACCCCGAAGGACTTGGACGGCAGCACCATCCCCACATTGAGAGGCGTATGCTGGTGGTTGGAAGTGGCCGTAGCAGTCGGTTGGCTGACTTGGTCGCCCTCCGGCATCATCGTGGTGGTGATCCGAACGCCTCTGGTGCTGCCGCCGACCCTAATTCCATTACCCCTCGACGAAGAGGAGTTTTTGCCGGCGCCAGAGCCGACCCTCAGCCCTCCACCCCTTTGGACCTCTCGCCAAGCGGGACCGCCACTTACAACCACCACAATCAACACATTCAGCAGGAAGACCACCACATTCATATTGAGTATTTTGCTAAACATCAAAATTGTTTTTGGTGACGGATCGGGAATTTTATTTATTTACATTTGCACAATTTTCTTTTGAAGAGGGAACGCGCGTAGAGTGCGATTTTATATCGGGCGATGTTCGGAACATTTACGAAAGAAAAAGGGAGTGACGGCTTTCTGATGGAAAAGAGCAACACCACTCCGATAAGGTCCGTTGGAAACTGAGGATGTACGACGCTTGCAATGCGGAATAACAACGCCCACCCCTTCTTAGCCTTGCGCACAAAGGCCCTTTCGGGCCAAAATTTTATATTTTATTGATAAAAGACAAGAATTTCTTTTATACTTAGACACTCCAGTAAAAACAACATCGAGATCTCGGGCGAAACTTTAAGGTAAATAACATTAAAACACTTTTCAATTTTTGGATAATTTATTTAAGATATTTAAAACCAACACTAAAAATAAAACATCAAAGATTTTCAGAGTTAATATTGAAAGAGCAACTAATAGTAGAGGATACGAAATAGGGTCGTCCTGCACCCTTCTGCGTACCGGATGAAATTTATTTTATCTTACAGGTCCAGTTTTTTAGGTACATTATACCATTGTTGTCGGTGAGAGAAATCAAATTTCTCTCACAAGAGAGATAAAGCTAAATTTTAAATCTGACAGCTTTATCTCTCTTGTGAGAGAAATTCGATTTCTCTCATCGAAAACAATAGTTTAATGTAAAATAGTATAAGATAAAATAAGATAAGATAAGATAAAATGTCGTATATCACATGTGATCGAAATGCCATTACAAAGCTCGTGAGAAGTGTTCCACTCGAGCGCAAGCGCACTCGTTTGTCAAAATTCTCACTCGCATATAATGATGCATTTCTATCACTTATAATATAATACAGCGTGTATCAGAACCCGCTCCCCACCGGAAAGGTGCATATAGTTTAGGCAATTCTGAAGCTAAAGTTCCTTTACAAAAAAATTCTAACTCTCTGCGTTTGGGAGATAAGAACGTTTGAAAATAGCCAATCACAAAAGACCTTGCTCCGGAGGACTACGAGAACAAAACACGTTGCTAGGAAATCAAAAATATGTGGAACGGACAATAAAAGTGTGGACTAGAGCTATTTTTCATTCCTTAGTAACGGATCTATGCAATACACCTAGGAGAGAGCTTCTGGGATTGGTCACTTTGAAACCTCTGTATCTCCCAAACGAAGAATAAAAGAACTACTACATTTTTGCCATCCCCACTGTTGTTACCACGGTGTCGGGACACTTGCGCCCGGGACACTTGCGCCTTTTTACCTGAAGTGGGTCAGATGCGCCCGATCCGGGATCAAGCCTATTATCTACCTGTGATTCAGGGTCTAGCGGGTCACTTGCGCCCGCTTATATACTCCGTACTTATGTAAAAGCTGAACAAAATTTACGTTATCAATGATACGTAAAGGTAATTATTTGGTGTCGAGTTATTTGAACCAATTTTAAAGTGATTTCGAATATCATTCCTTACATGTTACTATTACCTGATAATTAATAAATTTCATAAAAATTAATTTTTCTTTACTTGAATAATCTTGGAAAATTTAATTGACCGTTTGAAATTTTTGACAACACATAGAACAATTAGTTGCATACCAATTACTCGCAATGCATTGATTTGATTTTTTTCAAATTGAAAATAGGGAATAATGAGTAAAAAAAATGTCTCTGTATTGACTGTGCTTACAAATTGATGATAATCATATGACTAGTTGGCAGCAATAAAAAGTCATATTATTTATTTATAATGTAAATTTTTACATTATATAGCGTTTTGGGGTTCCGAATCTGAAACAAACGTTCTTCCATTAATATATGATTTGTTACCAGACAAATCAACAAAAACATATTTTCGGTTTTTTAATTTATTGAAAACCAAAGTGAAAGGATGGAATCCAATTTCAGTTAAAATGGATTTTGAGTGTAGTGCAATTCAAGCGTTGCGTAAAGTATTTCCAGACATCAAAATTTCTGGATGCAATTTTCATTTCAACCAATGTTTATGGCGAAATGTTCAGACTTGCGGTTTGGTACCTTTATATACTAATAATGAGGAAGTACGAAGAAATGTACGTATGTGTGCTGCACTAGCTTATTTACCTTTAGAAGATGTAGAGTCGGGTTGGTTGTTTATCATGGAAAATGCACCGCAAATTCGAGAACTAACTAAATTTTTTGATTATTTTGTTGAGCAGTGGCTCGAAAATAAAAATATTAGTATAGATATGTGGAACTGTCATAAACAGCGCCATCGAACTAACAATGCAGTGGACGGTTGGAATTGCAGATTAAATGCCATTTTAAAAAAAAATCAGCCCAATGTTTTTGTTTTAATTAAAGAATTAAAGCAAGAGGCTTTATATAATGATTTTCTTCTAAACAGAAACTATTTGTTGCTACCAAATAAAAACAGGAAACACAAATATGTTGTTTTAGATCAGCGAATAAGCAATATTTTAAATAAACACGAAAACTGTTATAATTTGGAACAATGTTTAATAGCATTAGCGTATGTACAGAAACTAGAATAATTTTTTTGTATTAGTTGTAGGATTTATTTGATGTTTGTATTATATATTATTTAAATGACAATTTTTTAAATAAAAATGTGTTCGGCTTAGAAGTTTTTTTTTATTTAGCATGGAGTGAAAGTCTCTGGTATTTCAAATGAACCGATTAATGTCGTAAACATTATCGGACCACCTTTATCATAGAAAATTATTAGCTTATTCAAAACTCTGTCAATGTTTATTTTTTTGGTTCAGCTTTTACATAAGTACGGAGTATATAAGCGGGCGCAAGTGACCCACTAGACCCTGAATCACAGGTCAGGTAGATAATAGGCTTGATCCCGGATCGGACGCAACTGACCCACTTCAGGTAAAAAGGCGCAAGTGTCCCGGGCGCAAATGTCCCTACTTCGTTACCACTAGCACCTTTCCGGTGGGGAGCGAGTTCTGATACACGCTGTATACTATTTTATCAAATATAACATCCAAAGAAACGTATCGCGAATGGGTTGCCTAAAAAATATGTTCAAAACTATGATTAAAGAGGCTAAAAAGCCTCGAATTTTAGCCTTTTTTTTAGTGTTTTACATCCGTTTTAAGCACGGTGTAGTTTTAAATAACATTTTTGAAATTGAAATTCTACTCGGGCTGTATTCTTTGGAATTTATTTCCCATCAACAATAAGTGTTAAAGGAAAAATAAAATCGTACTTTGGGCCTTGTAGTGGACTTTTGGAAATCAAAAATTTGTCTTGTAAATCAGTTTTTTTTTTCAGATTTTTTTCTGACTTCAATAAAGCACTGACCACATTTTAAAGACTTTCTCCCCTACAGCCCGAGTAGAAGAATGTATATCCCATTTCAGTTTATAGTAGAATTGCAACAACGCATTTGAATTTTTCAGAGTGAAAAATAAAGCACAAATTGAGAGTTTCTCTAAAAAAAAAGAATTCAGTGTTAAACTAAATCCCAGCACCACATTTTGAGATAAGAAAACCCACCAGAAACTCTCAATTTGTGCTCCATTTCACTCCAAACATTGCAAATGCGTTATTGCAAAATTCTACTATGAACTGAAATGGGAAATATTCTTTAAATAAGTTTGGAAAATGTTACTTAAAACGGCGAAGAATGCTGAAGAAAATGTCTGAAATTCGACTCTTTTTAGCCCCCTTAATCATAGTCTTGAACATCTTTTTTTAGGCAACCCATTCGCGATACATTCCTTTCCATATTATATTTGATAAAAAAAATAAGTTTCATCCAGTAAGCAGATGAACGCAGGACGACCCTAAAATTCGGATCTTAGACTTATAACACATCAAACAAAAATTGTTAGGTAAACTATAAGTTTCATTAGCCTTGATACAAAAACTTTACACTAAACCTAATGTATCAAAGGGAATCAACCTCTTGGTATTCGGTAATTTGTTAAGTTTCGAAAGGTCGGTTTTGCTGATGGTAAATTCCATAAAGGATGGTGACCGACCATTTTAGTAAAGTCAACCTATCGAAGCTTAATAAAACTGACTGAATACGAGGAGCGGGGGTTAGTCGGGGAGTCGCACAATGAGTTGGTAACGGAAGTGAAGAGTGAATTGTGACCTGTGCCCTACCCTAAGGTTAAGAATGTAAGTAGAGCCCTTTATATTTAGTTATGTAGTTTGTAGGTAATAAAATATTATTTTTCTACCATCGTCGTTTATCTTAACCCCTACCACGGGCGTAGACCCGTGACAGTATGTTAACCTCAAGTTTGTTAACAAAATTGTATTGTAATTAACCGGAACATAAGCATTTCGTACATACTGATCCGTAAGTTTTATAGTAATCGGATACTATCCTTAAAATTATGTTAAAAGAAGACTACGAGAGTAATAGTAGATTATACCACACCACGATTACCACGAGTCAATAATAGCCATTATTGCCAGTAGTATACTCTACTTTATCTACGACTAAGGGCCGGTTGCTCAGTTCGAGCTTAAGCTTTGGCTTACGTAAACTCGGCTTAAATTTAAACTAAGTTTAAACCACACTTGTGTTGCTCAGTGGAAAGTTTAGCTAAGCCGCGCTGAACTTGTCACTTATGCGGTTGGTAGTACTGTACGCTTGCGCACTTCAAGTAAGAGGTTGCTTGCGAATTTTTGTTTTGAAAGTTCTGATTTTGAAAAGTTAGGTTCAGATAAAATAATATCATCATTTATCATTATTTTAGTACATTGGAGGAACAATATCGTTATAATATGTTTAAAAATATATCTCAATATAATTATTAATTACTAGAATGATTTTTTTCTTATTTCATGGAGCTCTTTCATGCGCGGCATATTCAAATTGTACTTCCTCCTGAAAAAATTCAATTCATCGTTTCCTTTCAGAGCACAGCAATAAATTGATTTGCACAGTTTATTTGTTGCCTTTGTGCATTTAAAGACTTGGGCATAACAATTTTATATATAAATAATTTAACTGTTTAAAAATTTGTGCTATAATTAAAATCACATAAAATTTACATATCAGTAATTTATAATATTATTCTTTCCTTGACTGCCGGATTCTGCTGCAGCAATTAAAAAAATAATGTTTAATACCAGAATAAAAATAAGTAAGTAAATTATTATCATTATACTTTTTTTGTTTTTTTTAATATACTAACTTACAACATGTTGTAATGGCCCTCTACTCATTACTGTTATTGTTCAAATTTATTTGTTTATCACAAGTTTAATTGAAACTGAACTGAAATTTATTAAAAAAAGCTCTTTCTGTGCATCATCAGCAAATTCACTGTCGAATTCGGTAATTTATTGGTTCCTTATCACTAATTATCATTAAAAACAATTTTTTTTCCATTGTGAAAGTAAGTAGTATATGGGCTTGATGGCCCTCCAGCAGTCTATTTTTTATAACATTGTTGGTCTGCATATTTTATGATTTTTTTAATTGTCGCATATTTTTGGTAATGTAGCAGCTACTCTACTGGTGTCTGCTGTTGCATTAAATCTTAGTGCAATTTGGGCCATGGTCTATTTTTTTCATCGAACAAAAGCAAGTAACTTTTTTACACTCTAGTGTTAGTTGAAAGAAATTAACCAATTTTATTTTCTTTGCGCGTAAAATTGCTACTTCGGTTTCTTTTATTCATCTGTTAACGATTTCAATAAAATTATAAAGTTATGTATATTAATAACGTTAATATTAAAAGTATTTAGAGATAAGCCAATGCTTAAGCGGCCAACATCGACCGCTTAGTTAAACCAATGCTAAGCTTTGGCTTAGTCGATATTTCGTAACTGAGCAACACTCGGTGCCGGCTTAAGCTTAAGCTTAGTTAAACTCGGTTTAAGCTCGAACTGAGCAACCGGGCCAATGTCGTATATCACACGTGATCGAAATGCCATTATAAAGCTCGTGAGAAGTGTCCCACTCGAGCGCAAGCGCACTCGTGGGCCAAGATTCTCACTCGCATATAATGATGCATTTCTATGTATAATATAACTTATAATATAATATACTATTGTTTTTTTTTTAAGTTAAAAACTCATCTTTAAGGGTCGATTTCACCAACGTCAGTTACATAAGATAACTATTCAATAGCGTTAACTGTTAAATAAATGTGGTACTTACTGTTTCACCGATTTCAGTTAGAACTTATTCATTAGATAAACTAACTGGACGAAATTGAGCAGTTAAATTTTATTCGATTGTCATTTTTGACATTTTTATTTTAGAATTACAAAAGTTACTTTGCTTCTTTCAAAAAAGGCTAAACTACTTTTGCCCTTTCTCTTTGCTGTTGTAGTTCAATTGAATTATTCTTCTTAACAAATTACATGCCACAAATCCCAAATTTTTTTACACTTTTTGTACTGTCACTACTAAAAACATCATATTCAGCTGACTAACTGGATAATAACTAACAGAAGATTGGTGAAACAGTTTTTTATTTAACTAATAGATAAATATTATTGGTCAAATAACTAACTGACGATTTATTTATCGTTGGTGAAACCGACCCTAAATCACCAATACTTCTTACCTATTCAAAACTTTTGAAAACAAGTTGACAGTGATTTATTGCCAGTTTCTCAGATACAAGTGCATCCTTTAACCCGAATTTTTATTCAAATAGAGTTTATTTAGACAAAATTGACATCTTTATTTATTTATTACATTGATACTGAAATTGTTTTATATTGAAAATAGGTAAATAGTTTTGCCTGTGTTTCAATGAACTCAATGAACTTCCAATGAACTCAGAATCATCGTGAGTTGTTTTTTTTTTAGAGAGAGAGAAAAATAAATAAATCAAAATAAATTTTTCATCCATGACTAATTTTGGAAATTCTTGTACATTACGCATACAGTCGTACCGTAAATAAAAAAAGTGATGACTTCTTAGATGTAATAGTATTAACATACCAAGGATGTAAGAAATGCTATTTTATTACAACCGCAGACCTCAGCTTGAATTCCGAGCGAGCTTGCGGGCGCCATTTTGATGCTTTAATAGGCATATTAAAGCACGCAACGTCATCAAGTGCGGTGCCATAATAGTCATTATTTGACGGAACATTTTACGAAAATTTTTAGGTTGGGAGGAAGCAAATTCACGACCGTATTTTTGTCAATTTCACAAAATTCAGGGGCGTTTATGCAAGATTACCTTCATCATCATTTATCATCCATAGTCGTGTTTTTTGACAGAATTTGGATAAAAGAAAAATTTTAAATACATTTTTTACTTACAAAATTGAGACATTACCAATCGTCACAAAAGAATAACAATTTTTGTTTAAAAGCGGCAAAAGAGGGGCAAATTACAAAAAACTCGTGGCTAACGCCACTCGTTTTTGAAATTGAATTCGTGCTTCAAGACTGGTCTTATGAAACTTGTTTTTTAATATACTATTAACAGATTCTGTGAATTTAACACAAAGAAGAGTTCATTGCGCTCCTGTCATTTGACAAATATATCTGTAAAATTGACATATCGATAGGTAAAATTGCCAGTACAATATTGTAAACAGTTTCAGCGAATCATATGTTTATACCATATCTACCAGATTATTTTTGTGTTTGCAAGGTAGCAGAATCCGATAAAATTAAAAACATTGGGGTTATTAATAATTTATTAGATTTAAGAAAGAAACGTTAAAAAATATTTTTCGTAGGATGCAGAATTTCCTAAAAATAACGATATACACGTCGCTAAAAAAACAGTTAAATATTAGAAAAACTATTCATCAAAACTTATTGTTTTGAAATTTTGAAACTTGGTATATCGGGTGTGTCAAAAGTCGCGGATAAGCTCTTAAGAGCAGCTAGATAGAGCTACACAGAACACTATTTTCGATAAAAAAAATCATAAAACTTTTCATTTGGTTGGAATCAAAAACAAAAAATGGCAACGCCGTACAAGTACACCTATTTTTATACGTTTAGAAAAATATTAACCCAAAAGTATTACCATGGTAACAATACTAAATGTTGCCAAATGTTGCTGCACTTTTAAACTGGTGTTTTTAACTCGTTTTAAAAACCAAAGGAAATGTTTTCCTACAACTCTTTTTGAAAACATTAAAACTTATAAATAAATCAAGTAAACATTAAAATAAATCATTAAAAACAAAGTTAACAGGTCTGCTTTTCCTACAATTCCACATTAAAGTATGCATTTTTTGCAACTTTTACGAGCTGCTGCATCTTAAATAAGGAGCAATGATTTTTTTTATTATTTTTTTAGCGGTCAGTAAAACCACTAGTATTCACTTTCAAGAGCTTATGCGCGACTTTTGACACACCAGATATACTCAAAAGTATTTAAATTCTATCGTCTCAGATATTTATCAAATTTCTACCTTCATTTTTTCTGGAGATACAAGGCTAAATTGATTTTTTAAATGGGAAAAAGTGTCAAATCTAGCATTAAAAAAAACATTTATCTTCATTTTTTCTGGGGATATAAATCAAACTTGATTTTTTTAAACTGCAAGAAGGGTCCAATCTAATATTTTTAAAAAGAGCATTTTTTTCTGAGTTTTGTGATGTAACACATGCATACCTTATTTTAAAAAAATTATCGAACTAGTAATATTTTGTTAGATTTGGAAATGTTGTTTTTATCTAACATTAGCTCTTTGCGCCTAAACTGTCACCAAAAAATAAGTAAAAGTTAATAATAATTGTTAAAATAATTTTTTTTTCTCCAACCGTCTTAAAACTTGACATTTCTAATACCAGTTATGAAAGGTAAAATTGACGTTTTTGTAACTAAGAAAAAAAGTTCGCTTTACTAAGACAATGGGTCTATTTTAATCCGGCGAATTAAAAATATTTTTTTACTAGGAAAAAATGACACCCCAAGATTTTTTAAATCATTTGCTTCTGTTGGAGAAAAAATAACATGTTTCATTGGGATTTAAAGTGGTTTTGTGCCTCGCAATTCAAAGTAATTGCTCGTCGAACAAAACGCCACTTTTAATCCTTATAAAACAATCTACTATTAATAAAAAAGTTAGGTATATCCATACGTATTAGCGACCCTGTATTAAAAATTATAATCAAAGAAAAACTCTTTCGAAATAAATGTGGAAAAATGCACTTTGAATTGACTCATCCCGTCATCAGTCATCCATCTTAACGATTGCCACATAATAGGTTTATCTCTCATGAATTTAACAATTTCCAATCCGTCGCTCAAAGAGATGCGACAGAGAATAACAAAACATAAATACAAAAAACAGCTGTAGGTAACCCATTAATGTCTTGCGAATAATTGTGTGAATTTAATTTTCCATTTCCAAAAATGGGTGCTATTTTTTTATTCCAAAAACCAGAGCGATTTTATAAGCTAATTGTAAACAAGGACAAAAAGAATAAATCAGGAACAGCAAAATGTATTTGTAAAAAATTCTACATCCATATATTCATTTCATGTTGTTTCATTGTGATAGTCGTTATTTTTAGTTCTTTAGTTACGAGCCGGCTTAAACAGAAATAAGAGGAAAATATTTGTAGAATTTTTTCAGTGATATTTCTTTTCCGGTGTTTTCCATTATTCAGCAACATTTCACTTTCAGTATTCGAATCACCACTCCGCAATCAAACTTGATGATTGCCATTATGTCGTCTCAAATTCGAGAAATGTTCTGTTTCATTAATCATTATACGTTTGCATTCCAATTTTTCGCTAAATGACTTGTCATCACCGAGACGCCCTTTTTTAATTACATTTGGAATAGATCAGAAATTCTAGTTGTTAATCTAGTTTAATTATATTCAAGATTTGGCATTTTCGTCGGCAGAGATGTATATTCCAATCTCTTCACGGCATTATCGATGTTTTTGCAGCACACAAAAGCATTCGTACCCACAAATTCAACTTTTACTGGATTTCAGGAAAGTTGAGATGAAAGCATTATCCAAATGCAATACTTCACACACTACGAACAACTTTTGCCTTGCACATTTTACATACAAATTATTAAGTCACTTTCAGTAATAAAGCTGAAAACTTACTTGAACTTATTTACATTTAATAAAAGTAAATCTCTTTGATTGACAAGGAGCTGTAGCTCATCTGATTTTCGAATATGATATTTTTCAGGTGTTTCCCGGAGTAAATAAACTAATGGAAAACTTTTCAATATTTCATAAAGCCGTCATCAGAGCTGGATGTAAAACAATAAATTGTATAATAGAAACTCTATTCCATACAATAAAACTTCCGTCAAATCACATACAGGCTGATTCTTTTAGGGCCTACATTAAAAACTTTTTAACTTCTAATATAGCAAGAGCTTTAATGTAATTTATAGTTTCAATAAGAGATCTAATCAGTAATAACTATTTTACATTTTTATCAACTTTATTTTAAAAAATTATTTGGTAAAATGTGACGTTGGCATTTATATAGTTTTGAAACAGCAAATACAATACAAAATATTCTGAGCCACCGTTCTGAAGCTGGATTTATAGATTGGGTACCGCACCCGCATTGGTTCCGTAGACCGCACCGTAGAAATATAAAATATAGAATTCTTATGGCATTATTTATAAATCCCATACCGTAGTCGATAAACGCACCGTATCCAAAAAATTGTCCCAATTTATCTTATACGGTACGAAGCTTGCGGTAAACCAATGAAAAAATTAAACAAAATGACGTTTTGTTTGTGTCAAAAGTTTAAATAAGTAAAACGTCCAAGAAATGAATCTCTCCGATGTACAGGGTGCTGCATTTTGGATGTCCGAATAGGGGATCTCCGAAACTAAGAGGTTTAGAGAAAAACGAGTGACACATTCTCGGGTCCGTTTTTTGAGAAAATAATTTTGGTCAAAACCGCATCCCGCTATCGTCTTTTATTTTCGACTTATAAACAAAAGTTGACATTTTAGTGAAATCTTAAAAAAATTATATCTTCCTTATTATAAAACATATACATTTGAAATAAAGACATTATACAGGCACTTTTTTACAGAAAATTTAATAATGTTATCAGCGATTTTTTTTAATCATTCGTTTAGCTGTAATAACATAAAGTTGTATTTTTTTTAAATAGGAATCATAGTTGGCTATGACATTTTCGAATAGTTATTTTTTTTTTGAACTAGAAACAATATAAATACACTTTGATATTTTTATATACTTTTGATAAAAAATATATTTAAAATATTTGAAAGTAGTTGGCCATGGAAAAATTATTTCACATAAAAGGTGTGAATAATCTAGAAATTTTGTGAACGGTTATTAAAGTAAAAAATGTGAAATTATAAAAATAGCTATGTTAAAGTTATTTTCAATTGAACAAATATACGATCGTCGCAGATTTTAATTACATAAAAAATGTGCAGAAAATTGAAAACGATGTGTCACTACCATTTGGTAACATTTTTTTATGATTTAGTGAAGTGCAATGGAGGTGACGTTGATAATGTTATGTATTTTTTTACCGCAGATGGGATTTAATATTGGTGTTTGGATTAACATTTTTTTGTAAAATAAAATTTTATTGACAAGCATCACACAATTAATAAGATTTTTCTTTTTCCGACATTGCATGTTTAATTAGAAAATAGAATAGCAAAAAGTAAGCTTGCCATTTTAAATCTAAACACAAATAATTTTTACTAATTGCAAAAATTTGATCTAATAATAATTTATTATGCTATTTTTGAATTAATTAGTGTTTAAAAAATTATTAAATTATAAATACTTGTTGGGTAATATATTTTTCATAGTTTTAATTGAAAATCCAAAATTTTTTCTTGGCCCACTATAAAGAAAAAGCGAAATGTTATGTTTTTTTTAAATATCTAAAAATAATATATTAAACAAATAAACATATCAAATCAGAAAAAGATAAGCTTTTCGAAAATGTCATAGCCAACTATGATTCCTATTTAAAAAAATACAACTTTATGTTATTACAGCTAAACTAATGATTAAAAAAAATCGCTGATAACATTATTAGATTCTCTGTAAAAAAGTGCATCTATAATGTTTTTGTTTCAAATGTGTATCTTTTATAATAAGGAAGATATGAATTTTTTATGATTTCGCTGAAATGTCAACTTTTGTTTATAAGTCGAAAACAAAAGATGATAGCAGGATGCGGTTTCGACCAAAATTATTTTCTCAAAAAACGGACCCGAGAATGTGTCACTCGTTTTTCTCTAAACTTCTTAGTTTCGGAGATCCCCTATTCGGACATCCAAAATGCAGCACCCTGTACAAGTTAAACATTTTAGTGAGTACATATTATTTTGTAGCTTACATCCACTTGGGATTATTAATAAATTTTGTAGAAACAAAATGTTCATGCGTATGTCATTTCTACCTTACGGTTTCTATAAATTGCATTCTTTCGTACCCACGTTCTGCCTACGGAACCAATACGGTACCAATCCGGATGCGGTACGGTACCCAATCTATAAATCCAGCTTTAGTTATTTCGATTGACAATTATAAACGTCAAAAAAATTCAACAATGAAAAAAGCGTCAAAAACAGAAAAACAACAATGGTTGTAAACTTTATTTTTCTAGACTATAAACGATGGCGATAAACTTCCGTTTTACCATGAAGTAAACAGTGGATAAAATACGATTTTATCCTTGACGATGGAATAAAATTTTGTATACGATCCAAATCGACCATTTTGAGTTCAACAAAATTATTTTCAAAATTGCTGAACTTCCGGAAGAATGAGAAATTGGCGCAAACTTTGAAATTTCAAGTAGTAACCACCTAACAAGGGATGCATACAAAATTGTCCAAAGTAAAATCATCCAAAGTATTTTAATCTAAAGTAAAACAGCATCCGTAAAATTGTCCAACGTAAAGCTGGATTTATAGATTGGGTACCACACCCGCATTGGTTCCGTAGACCGCACCGTAGAAATATAAAATATTGAATTCTTATGGCACTATTTATAAATCCCATACCGACATACCATCGACAAACGCACATTATCCGAAAAATTGTCCCAATTTATCTTATACGGTACGAAGCTTGCGGTAAACCAATGAAAATTAAACAAAGTAACGTTTTGTTTGTGTCAAAAGTTTAAATAAGTAAAGCGTTCAAGAAATGAGTCTCTGCGATGTGTAATTGCCCCACAAGTAAAACATTTTAGTGAGTACACATTATTTTGTAGCTTACGTTCACTTGGGATTATTAGTAAATTTTGTAGAAAGAAAAATGTCCATGCGTATGTCATTTCTACCTTACGGTTTCTATAAATTGCATTCTTTCGTACCCACGTTCCGTCTACGGAACCAATACGGTACCAATCCGGATGCGGTACGGTACCCAATCTATAAATCCAGCTTAATATAATCCAACGTGAAAATAGCTTCCGTAAAATTGTCCAACGTAAAAACGTCCAACGATCTAGGAACATGTTTAGGTGTTGGCAGCATTGACTGAGGAGTGGATATTGTCCATGGTTAGACATGGTTGCGCCGTAACTTTTAGCCAATCAGCAGACGGCGCGCGAATACGTCACGGAGATTGCACTTTTGAATTTCATACGTATTTATATGCGTGTTTGTGTGACTTGGAGTAGATTATAATTATGGGAGAATGAAAATTAATATACAAGGCTATTCCAAAGATATGGTTCCACACTTTAGGGGGGTTATTGCGGGAAAAAATGTTTGAACACCAACCCTTAGTCGAAAATAAGCCGTTTCTCCCCTGGAGCCAGTTTGGTCCAAATACGTATTGCTATTTTGTTCATATTAAAAGACTTCGATATTTATTAGCTAAAACCTTCGCAAGTCAAATTAAAGTATTGTTTGTTTAAATCAAATGGGTTCAAAATGAAAGGCTCCCTAAGACTAAAAATTTAAAAATCAAACTACCCCCAACCTAAAAACAAGTCAACAATTTTTTACGATTAGGCAAGCTTTTTCTTCCTTTTTCAAAAAATGAGGGTGCTATTTAAAATTTTAAAACAGGAATGACTAGCGTCTAGGGAATGAAACCTAATATGTAATTGCTTGGCTACGTTTGAAAGGAAAACACTCGGGGTCGTCCTAATATATTTGGCACCCCTGGGCTACTAACAACAATGCGCCCCTCATAAAAAAATTCATAGGTGGGAAAATGGGGAGAGAGCAAACTTTTACGAAAACTAAAGAATCAATAATTCTTGTATTACCAACAAAACAATGAAAACGCAAAATTCGCATAACATACATATTGGGTAGTATGAATAAAATGTAGTAAAAGCTTTTACTATAGCTTTACCTCCTTCTCTCTCATAAGATTTAAATTACGTCTATCTTTTACTATTACAAGCAAAAGCATTTATTTCACTTTATTCATACGCCCCTATAGTGGAAGCAAAATTGCCGCTCCAACATGCCCCTGGGCTGTAGCCCATTTAGCCCTATAGTTAGGGTGGCCCTGAAAACATTATATTAATATTTTTGCGGCGTGTAATTTTAAGTATTGTTTAATAAAATCTGAATGTTTGAGTTGAAGCTTTTTTTAAAAGTATAGGTGGGTGTTAATTAAAAATTATAAAAAAAAATAGTATATTATGATACGAGTTTTATAAGACGCATTTTGTCGCACGCACGGAATTGTGGCACGACGAGCGCAGCGAGGAGTGTCATAATGGAGTAGGTGCGACAAAATGCCTTATAAACGAGATATCATACACTATTTTTTTTACTTTGCACCTTTTTTGACAAAAAAATTCAATTTCGAAATTTAGGGAATTTTGTGGCAGTTGACAGCATTTGCGTGGGTCATGAAATTAAATTAATAATGTGGATCGTCATTAGTTTATTCGTAAAATGTATTCTGAAAGTGTCCAAGACGTTTTGCAATGTATTTACCCCTCAACGAATACGGGCTTTTGTGGCAAATACGCGGAATTTGAATATTGGCCTAAGGAGAATGGAATCTCAAATTACTTACTTGCACTGGCTATTGAAGTCATGTTTGTACACTACTCGAAAGGTGTTCGAAGGGACTACGTATCAGGGATGGTCGAAAAGCCTCTAAAGGTCAGAATTTGATTCATTTGATTAAATTATCACTTGCAACAGGTGCCGATTGACACTGACAGTTCTCTCAGATAATTGTCAGAAAACTAGATTGCCATCATTTTCCAACTAAATTACCCTGGTTTTTAGTGTAATTATTATAGCACTCCGTTGGATATTACGAAACCCAAATGGCGTATCGTAATGACCTCAGTACGAAACAAAAGTAGAAAAATATTATTATGTACACTTAAGTTGTAATTTTACGAAGTTTTTTTCTTGATTTTCGAGCGGTGCTTGAGTCGTCGCCTCTCCTTTTTGTGCCCCTGTCTTTTAATCATTGTGCATAAATATGCGTTGACGACTAAAAAACCGGATGAGATCTGCGCTGATATATATCAAGCTAAACAACACTATTAACTAAAAAAAGTCATCACCACTGGTTTACAATCGTTATTTTTTATTAAAAACCCTAAAAACACGATGTAAACAATGCATTTATATGGCATTAACAACACGTTTGTAATCTTGATGACGTATGAACATGGCGGTCCTCCCACTCCTCCACAGAGTTACGTCGCAACCATGTCTCTACTAATCATGGATATCGTCAATAACATTTATAGAAAAACAAAATTATAGTTCATTTATGCTTGTGGTTGGAAAATATTGGTGCAGTGTGTTATTAAAACACTTAAAGTCGGTTCACTTTCATAAAAACCACGCCCTAGTGTAAATTCTTTATATTTGGCCTGTGTAAGTCAGTCTTTAATCGAGCCCTATTTGTTTCTAGTAACTTCTACTAAGAAATTTGTCAGAATTGACAGTGTCCACAAATATAGGTTAGAAGCTCTGAAAGTTTTTATAAAATCTGTTAATTATTTACTTAAAT
Organism: Tribolium freemani; assembly: GCA_939628115.1. Lineage (NCBI taxonomy): Eukaryota > Metazoa > Arthropoda > Insecta > Coleoptera > Tenebrionidae > Tribolium > Tribolium freemani. The sequence goes on along the minus strand of OW626785.1, from coordinate 5,650,372 downwards.
TAAATCCAATTACGAAACTGATCCAAAAACAGGGTATCAAGACAAGACTAATACTTTGTTTTAATAAAAATTTGTATTGCGTTAAAATTTTTCGAATTTGGGATCTTGAGCATTAGTACTGCCAATCGCTACACTAAAAAAACTAAGCACGCCGTACCAACCTGACAACAAACAGTACTCTTGATTACTTTCTTATTATGTTGGTATTGAAAAGAACACTAGAAACTTTGGATGCTTTTACGGTGGACAAAAATACGGATGCTTATTTTACGTTGGATAAAATTACGTTTTGCTATTTTGGATGCTCATTTTACTTTGGACAGAAATTCTTTGGACAAGTGTTAATTTAAAAAAAAAATACACTAGAGTGCTTTGAAATTAAAAAACAATTATTTTGTATGTCTGTGATTAATCCGTTCTCTCATTCTTACTTTATGACAATTAAAAAGATAACAGACTTTCATAAAAATATTTATAAAAACTGTTGGAAATGTCTTCCTTGTTGTTCAACACACATACACATAACACATCGCTTTTGAAAACTATTTATCAATCATAGGTTATGAATTCTGGTGAGCTGGTTTAGTAGGCAACCAACAATACAATGATAAAAATTGTTCTACGAGTTCCGTAACAATCTCAGGGCAGGGCATGCTGCGAGTTTTTTTAATAATGAACACCTGATATTTTTATTGCATTTTTAAATTCGCCTTTTGAAACTGGCTAAAATGTACGCTGTTATTAGTACCATCGGTGGACATAAAAAACTGGTACACCCAAAATTTGCTCATTGTGTATCAAACTTTTGAACTGTCATTAAAGACATAAACTGTCAGAAATCTAACCATAGCCACAGAGTGCGGCTATATACTCTGTGCCATAGCCGCTGGAGCTCTTTGAACCTAAAGAGATGCTAGACCAACTGTGTTAACCAACTATAATCGTAGTAAATGTAGAGAACATTAGAGAACTGAACTGTAACTTAGTGTTTTTGACAAGATGCCATTAGTATGTCACAATTTTTATAACCTTATTTGCAAAAGCCAAATTTACCCGATATAAATTTGTGATTTTTTGAATTGTCATGCTTGTACCAGTTTTTTATGTCCACCGATGGTACATATCTGTCAAAGTTTTGACCTATGTCAATTTCTTGAAACTGGCTAAAATGTACGCTGTTATTAGCACATATCTGTCAAGGTTTTGACGTATGTCAATTTCTTTATGCAAATTTTCATTTGCAGGGGTTCACAGCTCTTCAACCCTTTACAATAAGTGAATAATTTTTTTTGCATTTGAGAACCAAACGTTCGAAGGGTCTTCTAAGCTCTCCAGGATTGTCAGTTGTTAAATTGCAACGCTACTAAGATTTTTTGAAAATGATGTTTAAAAAATGATTACAACACAGTTTTCTCAAATTCGATGACCCTGTTTTTTCACTGGCAATCAAAAGTACTTCGATTTTTATGGAGACTTTTATCAACATCATTTGTATCTCTTACAGTAATCGCAAAAAACTTAATTTTAGCTCATTATTTTAATTTCGAGTAATCTTTCGAAAAACACGATAAAGTTGTGCTATTAAAAAAAGAAATGTTCGATTTGTCCACCATTTTGATTTAAGAAGTTCAAAATTCGATGGCAAACTGACTAAGTTACTTTACATAATTCACTAAGTAATTATAATAAACCATAATTAAATATTATTGTTTAACTTATTCGGTAATAAATCAGCTAAAAACTAAATAAAGTGTTGAAGTTTGACAATAATTGTTGACCATTTTTCAAGGCCTAATTGATTTACGAAAATTACAAAGTAAAATCCGTTTTTTGTAATTATTTCAAAAACTGTAACAGATAGGTATAGGACATGTTGAAAAATAAATAGATAAATAAGTAAAGAAATAAATGTCGATGTTCTTTCGATTGCCGTTAAGAAAATAGGGTCGTTTCATTTGAGAAACTTGAATTGTAGCCGTTTTTTGATACCCATTTTACAAACGTCATACTAGTCTTGAATTTTGACAGCTGACAATTTTGAAAATTCTAAAAGGCTCTTGAAACCTTCTGTTATCAAATGCAAAAAAATATTCACTTATCACAAAAGGTTCAAAGGCTGTGATATGTTAAATAAACCCCTGAATTTTTTTTTTTAAATTGACATATGTCAAAAACTATGACATATAAATACCAATAACATGGGTAAATTTTACTCAGTTTGAGAAGGTAAATTCAAAAATGCAATAAAAATGTTTGGTTACTTTTTAAAATTTCAAAGTTTTCCCTAAATTTTATACAGGGTGAAAGAATGACATTTGTCCCAAAATTAATAAACCAGAACTTTACAGTCACAGCTGGTTTTAAAGATGGTTAGGTTAAAACACATAGCAGATAGCAGAATTAAAATAAATAGAAAATTGAATCATATTCGGTCTTTGCAAGCAATATTACAATTTGAAAATTCAAATTTCATATTATCTGTCTGTATTTAATTCATTGTAATAACCTTGCTTGCAATATTACGTTGAGAAATGGTTTACGTTTGGTGTCACAAACAGCGTCGTAACAATGGGAAGAGACTAGATGAATATTTTTAGTTCTAATTCAACCAAGATAATTTATTGGTACAAACCACAAGCACGTACCTGTGACCTACAATTTATGTTTCTCTTTCGTGATGTCACCAAATAAAAGCCGATACAAACGCTCTGTGACCGCTTGTCAAAGGCTATTATTTATTCAATAACCCCAGGTTTCAATGGAAATAAAATTGCCGTGAAAGCTACTTAATAAAAATGAGATATTTCGTATTCAATATTTATTATTTTAGCTCACATTCACGAAACAAAAACAAATCTTCAAAACGAATAGATTAACTCTACTTATCCCTCGATTACAAAGCCCCATCTACTAGATTAAATACTGCGAACCGCTGATGTATGTTGCCAATAACCGATGCGAAGACCTAAAAATCCTATCACGGATTTTCAGTCCGGTTTTGCCCAATCACCTACGAATCAATCAATTTTTGTAATATTTGCCTACAAAACTCGTCAGTGCAAAAAAATGTGGGTCAGCCTGGACGTTTATCACTTGAAATAAATTTTCAATTTCACGCCAACCACAAAATCCTTATTTAAATTTAGCAGCGTATATTTACCTTCAGATTTTGCCACATTGTTTTAATTTTTTCGCTGACATCGGAGGTTTCCTTGTGCTTATTTGTTATTATTACACATCGAATATTATGTCCTATCTTGTTTCTTCAGCTTTAACCTAAATCAGTCACGATATGAAATAACAAGATTCAGCTGGCGGCTTTATTAAGTGGTGAGCGACAGTTTTTTATGTCTATATTCATAACGGTCTGAATCGCAACAAGAGAAAAAAATTGCTCACAATTTGAATATAAAAAAGTATAGTTGCAGTGAAAAAGTGGACAGCTGACATAAAAATAAATCATACAAAACAAATTAAAGGAATTTACTTGTTTAAGGTTGGAAGACGCCAAAATGTCAAAAACAACCTCATTGCCTGGCACCTCCACCATTATTGTTAGTGTAATTTTCGATAAATGCTGGACATAAAAAAGTAAAAAGAGACAAGCTGCATACTCAAATAGAAAAAACTACTTTTTAACTTCTTCCTCTGTTTCAATACATAAATGACATATTCTAGCACACATATTGGTGTCAGATTGAATTTTTGACGCTTGATTATATTCTTAAATAATTTAGAGTATTATGTGTCCATAAAAAATATTGTACATGCTTCATAACGGATAAAATATGGATGAAAATAAAGACACACTAAATATGATACTAAAATAAAATTTTATTAACCCATACACTATATCCATAACTGTATCTGCATATAAACTATAAATTTTATAGCCGCTAATATCTTATCGAAACTTATTTTTCACTATGCGTTTCAGCGAAACACAATTCATCATCATCACCAGTTCTAGCGCAACTTTTTTCACATAAATTTCACCTAACTTATCTCTGAAACACTCACGACCCTCGGGCAGGGCCTCAACTTAATATTTTTTCATGATAAGAAGGGTCAAGTGTCACTTTGTTTAAGAGTTTTTTAACTTGTACTTAAATTTATGTACTTTGAATTTTAAATTAAGGTGCCATTATAAGGTCAAGCACGAGTTTCCGTCAATGGCAAACCAATCAATATTTTAAACTTGACAACAAATTATTTGTGTACCCACCTGTTGATGCAATTACAAGCTTTCATGATTGCTATGTCAAATTTAAGTAGCAATACCAGTTTAATCGCTTTACGCTTGTATCCTTGTTATTATCTTCACAAAATTTAAATTAGGAATGGAAAAGTTTATTTAGACACATTATTTCATTTAATTTTAAATACGAAACAATCGCAAAACACATAAAAATGTACAGAATTTGTTGTCATATCAAGAATAAATGTTTGAGTTGTCAATAATACTGCATTTTAAAAATATTAATGTATGTTAGTATTGCTTTTAATTTTGTTATCACCTGATTAACATCTTTGTTCTTAAACCTGCAGGTAGACAAACATTTCGAATTTAGAAATACGTTTGGTGAAAAAAAAAAGTAAAAAATAAAATAAAATAAAAGTAAAAAAGTAAAAAATCCACCAAATTAAATCGTCCCTTAATTAAGACCTTGTCACTGATTAACATGAAACTAAATTTCGAAATCACGAGCACTGTATCATCAGGTGCTATTACTTATTACACAAACTAAGTTAAAAGTAAACACATAAAAGATGCCCACTTGTGTAGGAATAAATTAATTAGGCTAACTACGTGTGTGTAACCTCAACTTGGCTACAACTCTAGGTAGTATCAGTAAATTACTTTACAAAGCAGTTACTTGAAGCTTGACATTTACGTTATCTTGACACTTTTGTGTTTACTTACTTACGTAGGGACTCTGAGCTTTGTTCGCACATCACTTATGCAATACATCTTTGCTTTGTTTTGTTAAGACAAGTTGCAAAATTTGTACCTGCAAATTGTTTCGAAACACTTAAGCTGAGTAAAAACTTATCTATTTCTGTGCGAAACACCGGAGAAGTCATTTTATTTGTAAAATCCCTTAAGCAATGTTTCTCAGATTATTTACGGTTGAAGTACTTATTATTATACGTATTGTGTTATCCTCGTTGAGTCTGCAATCGTGAAGCGAGAAAGGTTATAGCATCATAATGCTGAAATCATATCTAGATGTTATCTGGGGATCTTTGAGTGAAAAGTATGTCTTTGATGTCTTTGCTATTCAACAAATCAATAAATTTTAATATAATATTGTAGTAAAAACTGCATAGACAGCAGATTACTCGGTGATTACTGATTATTATTAATCAAGAATAAGTAATGATTTCAGTTGGAAAAAAAATTCAGATTCAGAAATTACCAACACAATCATTAAAATATGAAAATTATGACCCAGACAAAATATTGACTATGTTTATTAAAAACTTTCATAACAGGCAACACACTCGACACCGCTGGACTTCTAATTAAACACAACGGACCCGTAATGCGAGTAATAAAAATGGATTAGCTGAGAGTCAAATTAACGTTAGTGCCCTTAATCTCTGTGTTAAATCATACAAATTGCACAAAAATGAACTACTAATTAAAAGCAATATCACAGCATGATCGGTGTGCAAACATTATGAAAATTACATCAACAAACTACAAACTGTTTAAAATTGTTGTGGACTAGCACAAATTTTGCGTGGCATTAAAATCATCAAAAAAATTGTAACACGTTATTTATTTATTTAATTACTGGTTGTAGACTTTCGTATGGATAATGGATATTTAAATTAAGATAAATTAAGCAACAGAGACTTTCCAAGGTATATGATATTAAACCAACTAGTTCCTTTTAGTACAAGAAAAAATTGAAAATTAATCTTTATTTCCGTGCTACCTATACACTAGTGTATTATATTAAACTTCATAATGCAACATGTAGGGTCTCTGACTTTGAACATAAATAACTTAGAATTTAACTTGCACATAGTTTTCATTCCTGTTTACGTCTCATGTGTGTACCACACCGTAAATGAAAATATTTATGTAATTCAAGTAACTCGTATAATGGGGTTTTGTTGAGATTAATGCTCAACACATCGCATATTTGTTCCGTTTGTACCCTTATTAGAATGTGAGCACCAAAAATAAAACCAAAGCAAGCAATTCAAATTTTAGTAAAAATAAAGTTAAATTTTATATAAAAAATAAGAATAACTTTTGAGTCGAACGTACGTTTACGTTTTTACAGAAATCACAATATGTATTTTGAAATTTAAAAATTATTTTAAGGGTACAGGGGAAAAACGACCTTAGTTCACTTGTTTACGAAAATGAGGTGGAGTTGCAATATTGTAGTTTTTGAGAGTACTATCAGATAATTAAAGTGGGAAATAGCAAATACGACTTTAGTACAAAGCAAAATGTGTTACAAGATACACCATAGGGGCATTTCACGTGAAGCGGACAACGAAAAAATTTGACAACCTGAAATTCGGTCATATTCAGGATAATTGTTCTCCTAGAAAGCATAATTGTAAATACATAATGATTTTTTTGTGTGAGGCTTATTTGTCAAGATACTGACTTCTAAAAAATTGACGAAATATGAGTCACAGAGTTTTTGGAAGCTTTTATTCAAAAAACTAATGCAATCCGAATTTTAGTAACTTGGACCGTTTTTTTTCATTTATTTTTATTTCAAAAAATAGCTTATAATATATAGATTTTACACTATAAATCGCAAAATGGGATTTCTATTCGTTTAGGAGATATAGTACTTAATGTACACAAAAGCGCGTATTTTCTTGCGTAAACCGGCCTATCACGTACATTAAGTACTGTATCTCCTAAACGAGTAGAGATCCCGTTTTGCGACTTATAGTGTAAATTCTATTTACTTTAAGCTATTTTTTGAAATAAAAATAATTTAAAAAAAAATGGTCCAAGTTACTAAAATTCGGATTTGAAACTTCACTTCCGGTTTTCTACACGAACAAAATTTCAAATTTCAAATTTGATTTTAGAATTAAAAAGAATAGTGAATTTTCTGTATAAAGCACCATTTTAAATTTTTTACTATTTACTGTTTAATTAGAAATACAGTTTACAAGAACGTTCTGCTTAATATTTGGTCAAATTTTAGAAGTCAATAACTTTTTAAATAAGTCGCTCACAAAAAAATCATCACGTATTTACATTCATACCTTTTAGGAGAACAATTTTAACCGAATTTCAGGTTGTCGCATTTTTTTGAGTTGTCCGCTTCACGTGAAATATCCCTACACCGGAAAAAAAAGTGATGGATCCACGTTGGAAAACTTTGAATTTGATTGTTTGTGATTTTATTTGAGATGGACTGAGGTCGTTTTTCCCCTGTACCCTGTACCCTTCATTTGAAATACTGTCCCCAAAACTTTACTTGGATGTGAACACATGTTAGCTGTACCTACGCTAAAGGATATCCAACCCCCGGTGTCCAAATGACTTATCGTCACATCAATTTTAACGGTGCCACAGTTGCTAAGAAGAGATGATCTGATTGATATTTCTATAAAAATTATGGAACTGATCTTTATCTAACGATAAGTCATTCTAGAAACGAGACTCGGTAAATTTCTTTCTACTAGGTAGGCAACTCACTATACAGCTTGTTTAGACTGAAGGACTGAACTACAAATAAGTAAATAACCCACAAAATTTAACTCAGTTAGTAATCATTTTTCAAAAAATCCTAGATAAGATCGATTTGGTTTTTGTAAATGTTACATTTTACACCACAGTAACATTTAGGTATGACAAGTAGGTTATAAAATGTTACTTCTGAGCCAGGACATTTGGCGTCTTAAAAATCAAGGCAAAATCTTACAAATTTAGCTGTTTGCCCAAAAGCAAACAACCGAATAGGGCCTAAAACCTCTCAAAAATCATTAATTTTTATCCACCCCAAAAGTTCCCAAATATGTGTAGGCCACCAAAAGTTGGGAACACGAAAAACAGGGTAGAATCCTACAAATTTACTGTTTTCCCAAAAGTAACCATCCGAAAAAGATCTAAAAAACTTACAAAATGCCTTGATTTTAGACACCCCAAAAATAGCTCTTCATTTCTGGACCAAGCCAATTGGCGCATGCAAAAATCAATTAAAATTACCTCAAAACTGTTCTAAAACCATTGTCAAATCTCTAGATTTCACACACCTCAGAACAGCTTTTCATTTCTGGACCAAGCCTATTGGCGCATGGAAAAAATCAATGAAAAACAACTTAAAGCGACTTAAAATCCTCGACACTCCAAGTAAAATTACTTTAAAAACCAGGAAAAACCTTTATAAATTCCCTAGTTTTTAGATACCCCAAAAATAGCTTTTCATTTCTGGACCAAGCCAATTGGCGCATGGCAAAGGTCTTCAAAATTATTACCAAATACATTTTGCATACCCCAACTGTATTCAACTATTATACGCACATAAAAAAGATACACCTAATGGGGTCGATACATGAAAAATTTTTATTTTATTATTTCAAAGAGAAGTATTAAAAAACCTTGAAAATATAACTTTCAGTCGATGCAATAAATTTTTAATTAAAAAAAAAATTATATGAAAATTGTTATTTCAAAACTTGGCGCTTTGTGACGTAGGCTTTGCTCGAACCAATAAGAAACAAGAAACTTTTGATTCCGAAAGTTGCACAACTGGTACTGGAGTGTTTTCTATGCTGGAGATTAATGACCTCCACCCACGGTACGCCGGTACGGTGTACAGTAAATATTGTCAATTTATGAGGTTATGTTTATTATTAACAGAAAAATTATGACCATGGAATGGAAGAAGAAGAAAGACCCCGTTGAAGAAAACAAAATTTGCAAAGATTTTAGGAATTTGACAGAAAACATCTAAAATCTAGGGAATTTGTTTGTTGGTGGACTACATTTGCTCACAATCAGAGTTTGGAATTATAATTCACAAGCGCAAGATTCTCTATCTCCTTCTTGTTCGTGTCATTCTAAGGCAGGAAATATATTCTCGTTTGTGTTTGATAAACAAAAAGCAAAGCCTACGTCACAAAGCGCCAAATGAAACTTAATTTATTTTTAATTTAAAATTCTGAGAAGGTAAGGTTGTAATACCTTATTTTTTTGTGTTTAAATAACATTTGAATTTCTCCAATAATGTTACTTTTTGTTTTTGTGATACCATGTATCGACCCTATTGTTCGAAGTCTACTAAAATATCTGAACACTCCATTATGGATTTTCATTTAGAGATCGCTATTAAAACTTTAATGTTATCGTAAACATGTTCGGTTTGTGTCTTAATTATCAAAAAATATCACACGTATACGACAACGTTTAACGTTAATCAAGCGTTGGTAATTTTAACAAAGACGTGAACGTAAACGTTGTCATGGCATGGAAATATTTGCTTTCAACACCCCAATATTCGACTATGCCTTCATGATAATTCTTGGATTCAGAATATTTGCAGAATTAATAAAAATAAGTGTAAAACATTCCCCGTTTTCATTCCGACTGCAATCCGATCTATTCTTACAGCATCTCCTCTTTCACGACAGCTTATACCATTTATAGGTATGTGTCTATCGAGGAGAATCATCGGCACGACCATCAATCCTGAATTCGTCTTCGACTCATGAGCCTTTGGCGAATCAACAGGACAGGTCATTGTTGTTCGATATTACTGTAAGTCATGAATAGATGGAAGAGTCCTAAAACCGAGAAATGTTTTGAGAATATTTGGCAGCACTCAGTTGCCCGTCAATCTTCGTGGGTCCTCAATCTCTATGGCCACTCGAGATCTCACCAGTTCAGATTTAAGAACAACTGCATTCTCAATAAAAAAAGGCGGCGATAGGAATCGAACTCAAAACCTTGTAATTATCTGTCTAACTCTTTACTAACTGAGCTATTTAGGTCTTGTCCATTATAATTTCTAATCAGCTACAATAATACATCAAATTACGCAATATTACGAAATTAAAAAAAGTTGGATTCGCGGGGGTACGATCCCGAGACCCCTTGGATTGAACGCGAATATGCCTATAATGGATCTTATGCAGTCGTTTTCGGATTGAATATATTATGCTAATTTTCTTATTGATTAAAAAAAATGAAATTCGCTTCGCACGCTACGCACTAGTGTACATAGCAATTATTGTATCCAAATTAAATTTATTTTTTAAAGGTAAACACGCACGTAATACGCTGAATACGCTCGATCGTGCAGCGCTTAAATTTAATAACGAATAACGCATTTTGACTTTTGAGCGTTTTTATTAAACAGAAGACGGTCGATGGTCGAGCGTTGGTATCCTTCAAAAATACGCTGACACATCGGCCTACTCGTTTAAAAAAAAACGATAGGCAACCAACAATGTCATTATTGTTACGTAGTTATAATTTGTTTTTGTAACACAACTTACTAAATTTGAGTTTTTTTTTTTTAATTTTGTAATTGTGATATTAAAAAGCGTAGATATTTTTATAATAAAGTTTAATGCAAAACGATAATATGGATGGCGCCATCTAGACCAGGATCGCGCGCGGCGCTGTTTCGGTCGATAATTCAGTTTGGAATTTCTGGAAATTAATGGTTAATGCCCCGTATGGTAAGTCTATGCAATCTGTTAGAAACCAACAAAATATTAAATTATATTGTGATGAAGAAAAATTACAAAAAGCGATAAACAAACCTAATTTTAAACACAGAACTATATTTAGCAAACACCTGGCAGCAGTTCACAATTTTAAAACAAAAGTATTGTTTAATAAACCAATTTATATTGGACAAGCTGTGTTAGATTTATCGAAATTATTAATGTATAACTTCCATTACAATGTAATTAAAAAAGAATTCAATGAAAACGTAAAACTTCTTTATGGAGATACTGATAGCTTTATATATGAGATTAAAAATGCCGATTTTTATGAATTTATGAAAAACCATCCCGACTATTTTGATACATCTGATTATCCAAAGGATCATCCATTATATTCGGATAAAAATAAGAAAGTAATAGGGAAGTTCAAAGATGAATTGAATGGTATTAAGATATTAGAATGCATAGGTTTAATGTCAAAAATGTACAGTTACAGAACTGAAACGTCTGTTTCGAAAAAAATAAAAGGTATCAAAACAGCAGTATTGAAGAAAGAAATAAGTTTTGAAGATTACAAAAATTGCTTGTTTAATCAAAAAGAATACTTTCATAGACAGAAAGTGATCAGGAGTCATAAACATGATATATTTACTGAAGAAGTAAAGAAAAAGTCTCTAAGTTGGAAAAATGATAAAAGATACCTTTTACCTAATTCTACAGATACATTAGCTTATGGATACGTATTAGTATCATCATAGGTACGTTCATGGACATTGTTGAATAAATCGCTATTTTTTATTAGTGTTGAAATAATAAATTAAGAAAACAATAATTACAATTACGATAATAAACATAAGAACAAAAATAATAATTTTTAATTTATTAACTTGTTGAATGAGACTTGAAAACTTTTTTCGGAATTTTGGATATTCTTCATTGAATATATTTAAATTCTTGAATACAGTACTTTCCATTTAATTTACAATTTTTGAATCTTTTCATTTATTGCTCTCATATTTTTAGTATGTCTTTCAAATATTTTCAAAGTTCTTTTCTTTACATCATCGATGTTTGATGGTATTACTACTGTTTTGTTTCTTAATTCTGCTAGTTTCTTATGATCATAATTATTGTAGTTATCTAATTTATATTCCAATTCATCTATTTTATTATTAGCGGACTCTATCTCACAGTCAGTCATAATTAATTGTTCAAGGAATAAATTAGCTGCTTTTCTTGCAATATATTTATCTACAACTTCTTGTTTGAAACCAACTATTTTTGCTCCATCTTCTAATCTGTCTATTTCAGCAATAATAGGTTTTAAATCTTTTTTCCATTTTTCTTTCTCATCATTGGGAATATATGAAACTAGTTTGTCCATTTACGACTGAAAAGTTTCTAAAGATTTACTAATTAATTCGTCTGCTTCTTCATCTAAACTTGTATTTTTACGACTACCTGCTTTATGTTCTACATTATCGAATATTTTTTTATTCTTTATTTTACTTTTTCTGTCTTTTGTTCCCAATTGTTCCGATTTGTTCTCTTTTGTTCCGGATTGCTCTGGTTTGTTCTCATTTGTTCTCGTTTTACATGCAATCTTTATGCCAACTGAATTTAGCCCCATATTGAGGGAATTTCTGGAAATATTTTTAGATTTGCAAAATTCTGTCTTTGTTAGTTTTTTATTTACAGTCGAATTGAGATATTCAATGGCAAAATTACGATTTCTCGTTTGAGTTACTTCATTGATATTTTTTGGTATATTTAGTTTTTTATCTTGAGTAAAAGATTTGTAACTATTTTTAAATTGCTGGAGGTCAGATTGTTGTCTTGTTTTTAATGGTGTGTAATATTCTGCCACTATTTTGTTTTCTCTAGTATTGGTCATTTTTTTAATTTATTGTAAAAAAATTATTTAATCATTAAATTTATTATGCTTTTGATAAGTGACAAAGATTCCTACCTGATGGAAGTAATTGCTTTATTGCTGGTTGAAACTTTCAAAGTTGTTTATAAAATTGCGTCCAAGTACAAAATAATTGCGATTAGGTGAAATTGTATGTGTTAGTATTGAAAACCAGAATTGAAAAATTAAACTTAAAAAAGGAAATTCACACATTTACGAAATATGATTACTAACAATAGGAGACTAATTTTAGAAATATAAACAGTATTTACAACCAACAATGCGTCCGCTGCACCAGTTAATTGAACACACGCAATTACAGGGTAAAACATGAGATTTCAAGCAATCTTTCCAAAACGGTTTAATTTCACTTATTCACTTTTATTATTACATGTATTAATAATCCAATAAAATTCGCTATAGTCCCACTGATGTTTATTAATTTATTTATTCATCACTAATGTCTCTATTATAGACATCTTATGGATGAGAGAGACAAGAAAAGACGAAGAATGAATACGGAGGGTGAATCTGTCAACCGGGATCATGACAACGAAAAAACTGATGGTGCCCAAATTGTTGCTACCGATATTAGACCACCAAAGGTAATAACGAATGGATTGACCACCATAATAATTATGGTAATGTAGTTTTTTGTCTTTGTTTTACATATGCGTTCTGTTTTATGCTTTGATTCGTTTTGCTGATTTATTGTTTTTCTTGCATATTTAAGTGTGGTTAATAGCTAGTTAAATTAATGATTTTTTTAATTTTGTTTATAGGATCTGGACACATCAAATTCATCAGATACATTAGATATCGCCGATTTAGGCACAGCAGAATTTAAGATTGTCCGAACAAAACTCACCTTTGTAGATAAGAGCGAGGGCATAAAACGTTTTTTTGGATGCCCATCATCTGGGGTCCAGACAACAGCCCCGAGACGTTTTGGAAAATCAACATTTATTAATATGCTCGAGGAATTTTTGATGATAACAGTGGATGAAGATGCAAAGCCAATTTCAAATTCAGAAAGTTCTGATAATTACAAGATGTTTATGAATTTAAAGCTAGGTCAAAAGCATGGTGATTTTGTTAAAAAACATTGTGGTCAATATCCTGTGATTTCGTTGAGCTTTAAAAGTGTGAAAGTTACAACAAAAACAGATATTTTAGACTCTGAAGAAAGTTATTTGTGAGGCATTCAAGAAGCATTCTTATCTGCTTGAAGAAGCTCCTGATGGTTCTATTAGGGGCTTTAAAAATAAGAAAAAAAGGGGCGCAATCGGAACATTTTTGAGATATTATGAAGAAGATAGGTTGAAGGAACTGTCGGAAACGGATGTAGTAGACGCTTTGAAATTCTTGTCTGAAATCTTGTACACTCACTTTAACAAAAAAGTTGTTATATTTGTAGATGAGGCCGACGCGCCCATTATGAAAGCTATTATAAAACATGTGGAAAATGAAACCCTGGAATACCTCATGGACCTTCTTAAGGAAATGTTGTCAGCGGGCTTGAAGGATAACAGATTTTTGGCACGTTCATTAGTTAGTTCCTGTGTTCGCTTATCAGGCGTATATTCCTGGGAAGTAAACAATCAATATCATGCTCTGTTCCTCCAAGAAAAAAATTTTTCTGAAACATATGGATTCACAGAACAAGAAGTACATAATCTGTTAGAGAATGCTGCATTTCAAGCAGTAAATGATTTTGATGGTGTTAAAAAGTGGTATAATGGATACCAAACGTTAAATAAAGATGGGGCACCCATTTACAGTGGCTGGTCTATTATAAGTTATTTGAGCTACAATATTCAAGAAGAAAAAAAAAGTTTAACAATTATTGGGCTAAGTCAGGCTTACTGGAAATTTTAAAAGAATTGCTTGTGAATCATGAAATACAAAAGAGAATCGACAAACTTATTAAAGGCGAGAATATTTCAATAGTAATAGCTGAGCTAACAGTTCATAATACAATCTGTCTATAAATGAATGTAGGATCGTAGTAGGTATTAAAAGTTTGCCGCTTCTTTCCAGAAAGAGCGAACAATGTTAGTATATGATAAATATGGTTTTAATGGTTGCCTGAGTGGATAAAAATTGGTAATTTTCAGAAATTTCATAGAAATAAAATAACTAAATGCGGCAAATTCAAATTCCTGAACCACCTAAGATCCTACACTTTTTTATAGACAGTCCGTATATTGGAATTGAAAAATATGATTTCTTGTCCATCTAGTAAGTTGAAGGAGTCACAAGTGAATTTCTTCTTACAGCTACTGTGGGATGATGGTTTGTTGAATGCAATTGAAAAGAATGATGATAATGTAGTACTAAAGATACCAAACTTTGAGATTAAGACGGAAATCCAACATAAATGTTACACTCAATCACTTTTTGAAGCCAAATATAAGCTCAAATCTGAGAATATAGAGAGATACATAGAAGCACTCAATGAACTGCTACTAACAAGTAGTAATGAACAAGAAAGTGAGGACGAAGAAAATTATTAAGAAAAAGGTGAGCTGGAGGAAGGGACAACTGAAAAATTTGAAGGAGCAATGCGCAACCTTGTTAATGCGGTTTCACTTCTTTTCTCAAGTGATGCGACAATTCCAGTTAATGAGTCAGAGTTACATCACATACTGTTTTATTTAACATATAATAATACGCTTTTCAAAACACTGTCTAGTAGGCCAGTTGTGAAAGTATCAGAACAGTTGCAAGATGCTAAGACAAGTTCTCAAAATAAGAGAAGAGAAAAACGTGGAAGAAAAAATGAGTGTGACATATGTGTGACTCGTGGAACAGGTGGAGCCATATTCGAATTAAAATTACTCAATCAGGTTAAAGCAAACGAAAATTCAAAAGCTGCTCTTCAACAAATTATTGACAGAAAATATCATACGCTTTTTGAAGGAGACGAATATAAGCATGTTAGAACCAAAATCTATGTTGGTCTGTGTTTTAAAAAAAACTTGGATGTGACAGCGCATTACTTAGTCGACAATATTGATATAAACAACGCAAAAATTGTATGTAGAAACAATTAAGTTTTTTTGAATATTTTTTCTTTTTTTGTTTACTAGGTGTATGTATTTTCATTTCAGTTAGTTGACGAAATAATCTCTTGAATCTTTGTATATTTTATATTAATAAATAATAATTAATAATAATATTTTGGTAAAAAATTTAAAATAAAATGTCACAAAATCAACTTTTCACTAAGTTGTCTAGCCAACTGATAGATTTTATATAAAGTAATAGATACTTAATTGTATCACACATAATGCTGTTGAGAAATGTTAATTTAACACAATAATGACCTGTCCTGTTGATTCGCCAAAGGCTCATGAGTCGAAGACGAATTCAGGATTGATGGTCGTGCCGATGATTCTCCTCGATAGACACATACCTATAAACGGTATAAGCTGTCGTGAAAGAGGAGATGCTGTAAGAATAGATCGGATTGCAGTCGGAATGAAAACGGGGAATGTTTTACACTTATTTTTATTAATTCTGCAAATATTCTGAATCCAAGAATTATCATGAAGGCATAGTCGAATATTGGGGTGTTGAAAGCAAATATTTCCATGCCATGACAACGTTTACGTTCACGTCTTTGTTAAAATTACCAACGCTTGATTAACGTTAAACGTTGTCGTATACGTGTGATATTTTTTGATAATTAAGACACAAACCGAACATGTTTACGATAACATTAAAGTTTTAATAGCGATCTCTAAATGAAAATCCATAATGGAGTGTTCAGATATTTTAGTAGACTTCGAACAATAGGGTCGATACATGGTATCACAAAAACAAAAAGTAACATTATTGGAGAAATTCAAATGTTATTTAAACACAAAAAAATAAGGTATTACAACCTTACCTTCTCAGAATTTTAAATTAAAAATAAATTAAGTTTCATTTGGCGCTTTGTGACGTAGGCTTTGCTTTTTGTTTATCAAACACAAACGAGAATATATTTCCTGCCTTAGAATGACACGAACAAGAAGGAGATAGAGAATCTTGCGCTTGTGAATTATAATTCCAAACTCTGATTGTGAGCAAATGTAGTCCACCAACAAACAAATTCCCTAGATTTTAGATGTTTTCTGTCAAATTCCTAAAATCTTTGCAAATTTTGTTTTCTTCAACGGGGTCTTTCTTCTTCTTCCATTCCATGGTCATAATTTTTCTGTTAATAATAAACATAACCTCATAAATTGACAATATTTACGTACACCGTACCGGCGTACCGTGGGTGGAGGTCATTAATCTCCAGCAGAGAAAACACTCCAGTACCAGTTGTGCAACTTTCGGAATCAAAAGTTTCTTGTTTCTTATTGGTTCGAGCAAAGCCTACGTCACAAAGCGCCAAATTTTGAAATAACAATTTTCATATATTTTTTTTAATTAAAAATTTATTGCATCGACTGAAAGTTATATTTTCAAGGTTTTTTAATACTTCTCTTTGAAATAATAAAATAAAAATTTTTCATGTATCGACCCCATTAGGTGTATCTTTTTTATGTGCGTATAATAGTTGAATACAGTTGGGGTATGCAAAATTTATTTGGTAATAATTTTGAAGACCTTTGCCATGCGCCAATTGGCTTGGTCTAGAAATGAAATTTTTGGGGTGTCTAAAATCAAGGCATTTTGTAAGTTTTTTAGATCTTTTTCGGATGGTTACTTTTGGGAAAACAGTAAATTTGTAGGATTCTACCCTGTTTTTCGTGTGCCCAATTTTTGGTGGCCTACACATATTTGGGAACTTTTGGGGTGGATAAAAATTAATGATTTTTGAGAGGTTTTAGGCCCTATTCGGTTGTTTGCTTTTGGGCAAACAGCTAAATTTGTAAGATTTTGCCTTGATTTTTAAGACGCCATATGTCCTGGCCCAGAAGTAACATTTTATAACCTACTATGACATCATTGGTTTATAAGTAAATAACGCCATTTTAAATTTTTTTTTTCTGTTTTTGATAGTAAAATATGGTAAAATACCATTTTAAATCTTTAGCACAAAGGGTAACGACGCATTTACATTTTTTAGACTCAAATAGGTCACAAATTTAAACAAAGCATTTTGCGTTTGGACAAATGTGCCAAGAAAACCCATTAATTAAAAAAGAAAAATATGAAAATTGGCTGTTTTTGAAGTATTAAATGTATTAGGAGTTCTAAAAAAGATAATCCGCTGAAATTTTGTACAAAGCCATAAGCCGTTAGGCCGTGATCAACAGAAATATTTTCAAGATGGCGGCGCTTCCGATTATACTGGAAGTCGGTATAAACTTTTTATTTTAAATGAAAAGCTATGTTTTGGATATTTCTGGTAAAATACATTTATTCTATTTAAAATAAGAATGTTAATACCGGCTTCCGGTATAACAGAAAATGCCGCCGTCTTGAAAATATTCTAACGGATTATTATGACGTGATTATGACTCAGACATGCTCAGATTGAGTACCAATTTTCACATAACTATCATAACTTCCAATACTTCTATCATTTCTCAAAATATTTTTTTTTTCCGAAGCAATGTGCAAAAACGATAGAAAGGTGAAAAAATAATTATTTTGACCTAATTTAGCAATTTCTCCCGCCAATTTAATTACAAATCTCACAAAAAAAAACAGAATTTTTAGTTCAAAAACTTATTTAACCGCCCGAAACAAAAGGCAAATCGTTCCCGTTAGAATTACACTATCGTATAATGTATATTCCATTTCAGTTCATAGTACAGACTGATTCAGAAATACTGAGTCTGTTGGCAACAGATTTGAAAGTATTTTTGTTCGTAATTTGCAACACTGCCACCGAACTTGATTTTTTTTGACATTTACTTGACGTACAACCACACAAGATTGTTGAATTGTTGTTAACTGAAAGTATACTCCATTGGTATCCTTTAAAATTTAACTCCAGTGTTGCCAACAGACTCTAGTCTCTAATATTTCTGGATCAGTCTGTAGAATTTTGCAACAGCGCATTTGAATTTTTTGGATTGAAATGGAGCACAAATTGAGAGTTTCTGGTGGGTTTTCTTAGCTCAAAACGTGTCGCTGGGATTTAGTTTAACACACAATTCTTTTCTTTTACAGAAACTCCCAATTTGTGCTTTACTTTTCACTACTATGAACTGAAATAGGATATACAGCGTGTCTCAAAATTGACGCCCGTGCTTTGGGAATTTGATTCAGAGGGCTAATGCAAATCGAAAGTTAAAAGTAAAAAATTTTCCATTTGTCCTTCGTTATTGAGTTATTGTTAAAAATGTAAATAATATGTTTTATGCAGTCTTTCCAATTAATTGTGCTATATAATTCATTAGGTGGCTATAGCGATGTTAAAATTCTTTGAATTGCTCTGTCTAGTGACAAGTATTATTACTTTTCTTCTGTTTTGTATGTTGAGAATGATACGATACTACTGTATTCGAGATTTCGTCGATATATTAAAAGTTAGATGTGTGTATGGTGACAATGCCGCTGCTGCGGCTAGGGCATATGCGGAAAAGTTTCCAATTTGCATTTGAACATATTTTGTGACAACAAATGTGGTAAATATCTTGTTTCAAAATATTATTGGCTTTTAATAAAATTTAAAG
Organism: Tribolium freemani; assembly: GCA_939628115.1. Lineage (NCBI taxonomy): Eukaryota > Metazoa > Arthropoda > Insecta > Coleoptera > Tenebrionidae > Tribolium > Tribolium freemani. The sequence continues at coordinate 5,631,169 of OW626785.1, read as the reverse complement.
TTTAAATTTTAATTTTTTATCAATAACTCGATAACGATGGCTAATCGGACATTTTTCCACTCGTAACTTTCGATTTGTTTTAGTCTCCTGAAACAAATCCTAAAAGCACGTGCGTCAATTATGAGACACCTGTATGTAATGCCCTATGTTTATACGACTTTGTAATTCTGACCCAACGAAATGTAACACCATTTTTAACTCAGTTCGACGTTTTTGTAGTTTTGAAACAGCTAATATCTTCACCGACATCACTTATGTAACGAAGTGACAGCCACGGGTATGAAGGTGGAATACGCGCATTGGCAACACGAGAGTATGGGCAAGGGGGGAATTGCACTCCCGGGGGGGTGTAAAGGAACGACTAATAAGAATTGCTTATTTTAAAATAAGCGCGTATTTATTAGGGATTTCATTGTTATGAATTTTTTGACATAACAATGACATCTACGCTTGCGCAAACCGCAAAAAACATCGCGCTAATAATAGCGCGCTAAAAGTGTTGTGTGACTTGTGTGAGTGTCGTGTTATTGTCACTCATTGTTTAACGTGTTATCGTAAGTACGTAGCAATTATTTGTTTAATCGTTTAATCAAAACAACAAATTCTGATTACAGTTCGTCAGTGAGTCAACTCCTGGTGTTGAACGCCGACCAAAAAAGATAAGTATCTCTTCTTTTATTAATATAACCTCATCTTTTTGATTCGTGTTTCTATTTTAAAGGAATTGCTCTCCGGGCTGGAGTGACGGATTTTTGATTTCTGCTACTCAAGCAACTTTAGTCATGGCTGGTTATCGCAAATATTTCTGCAAATACCCCGGATGCACCAGTGGTTATGTTCCTAACAAAGGACGTGCCAACAAGCATTTCTTCACCTTCCCTAAGAATCCAAAGCTTCACGAATTGTGGAGGAATGCCTGCAAAATTGAGGATCCTGTAAGTTCAAAATTTTGGCGTTTATGTGAGGATCATTTTGAAAGTCGCGATTTTGTTAATGAGAGGAAGGATAAATTAAATCCAAATGTAGTACCAAAACCATGCGTTATGGCCCCGCAAGAGGAGTTTGTTGAGATTTCACAAACAAATCTTTCTGTTACAGAAGATAGTTTTGTGGAAAATTCAATAAATCATCCATCTTGTATTTGCAATTTGCCCTCAACATCCAATGCCAGATGTTTTGCCCATGGACTTCCTCTTTTTACAAACAGTGAAGAAATAATAAGCAACGATACTGTTCAACAAGACCACAATTATTGTCAGGGTAATAATGCAATCACTGGGAGGTGCAAAAAATTTGCTTTTTTGAATGAAGGTGACAAGAATGGTATTTTAAACAAAATGAGACTTTCAAGGGCGGATTTAACATCAAGAGAAAAGCAAATGTATCACATTCATCGAAATGTCACTTCGCGCTTATCGAAGTTGCAAAAGTTACTGCAACAAGAGAGGAGCAAAGTAAATACTTTGCAAGATTTATACAACTCTGGCAAATTCGAATTCATTGATGAAAACCTGAATTCTGTAACAAAGGAATTCATCAATTCACAACTCAGAAACGCGACCAAACCACCATCGGGGCGCAGGTGGAGTGAACAGGATAAAGCATTTGCTTTATCTGTTTACAAACGCAGTCCACGGTTGTATAAATACTTGCAAACCTATTTTCAATTGCCCTCCTCGCGAACCTTGAAAGCCATTTTATCTAAAATTCCATTTGGTCCTGGAATTAACGAGGCAATTTTGGGGCACTTACAGGGAGAAGTCATCAAAATGAAAAGTCAAAATCGATTTTGCACTTTGATTATTGATGAAATATCCCTATCCCATGGATTTCATTATGAGGCCCACCAACAATTAATTAGTGGTTTTGAAGACTTGGGTTCTTTGGGGCGGACAAACAAGGCAGCCAACCATGCTCTTGTTTTCATGGTCCGAGGCGTCAGAAAGCAATGGAAACAAGTAGTTGCTTATTATTTTACTGCTCATACGGTTTCTGCTGACAATTTAAAGGTTCTTATTAAAGAAATAATAGGTCGACTTCAGGAAATTGGTCTTGAAGTTGTTGCAACTGTTTGCGACCAAGGTCCCACGAACCAAAAAGCCTTGTCTCAGCTCTGTGCTGAACGACACCCCAGGCAAGGATCCTATTATTTCTTTGTTAATAACCGGCCAATTGTTACGATTTTTGATGTACCGCATTTATTGAAGAACACGCGAAACTCGCTATTGCGATGCAAACTTCAATTTGAACCTCACAAATGTGCCAAATTCGAACACATCGAGGCCGTTTTCAATCTTGACCAGCAAAAACAATTCAAATCGTTGCCGAAACTAAAAAAAGAGTATTTCAATTTTAAGGATTCCTATGTGAAAATGAAAGTCAAAGTTGCTGCCGCCCAACTCAGCAGCTCAGTGGCTAGTGCAATTGAGACGTTCTCTGTTTTTACAGACAAATTGCCAGCCGACGCCATTTTCACGGCAGAATTTGTCAAAAAAATTGATGATTTGTTCGACTCTTTGAACGGTTCGCGGGTTTTTCCAGCTGACTCAAAAAAGTACCGTTGTGCTTTGACGGACGAGTCGCCCCATTTGGCATTTTGGTCAAAATTGTTAACGGAGATGGGCCATTGGAAACTAATAGATTTGAAAAATGGAACTGATTGTACCAATCAGTTTTCATTCGTCAAGGGTTGGCAGACGACAATCAGGTCTATTATTTTTCTATGGAATCACCTCAAAAACATCGATGGGTTTGATTTTTTGAACTTGAAGGTCTAAACCAAGACCCCTTGGAGAATCTTTTTTGTAGTATTCGCCAGCACGGTGTTGCAAACACGAATCCCACATGCCACCAGTTCACAGCTGCCTTGAAAACTGTTGTTGTCAACCATTTAGTTTCACCAAAAGGCTCTGGTAATTGTGAGGATGACGAGTGCACGCCTTTGGAAAACTTGGGAAAGTTATTGAACTTTTCAGGGAATGAGGAAAGAGAGCAGGAATCACAACCAGAAATATCAGTGGACTTTTCTACATTGCAGCAAGCAGACCTTTGCTGTGAAGACAGTCAAGGTTTGGCTTATGTCGCTGGCTATGTATTAAAGGAAATTGAGGTTCCTGATTGCGAAAACTGTCAGAATAAATTATATTCTGAGGAGCCGACAGAGCACCATCTCTTAGTCTCATTCAAGGAATTTGACGATAATCAGCGGCGACTGAAGTATGCTAGTGAACATGTAATGTGGCTTGTTCAAAACATTCATGATTGTTTATACAGTTTCCTTGATACCTATGCTCACCACGCAATGTTGGAAGACAGGTTCAAAGAAATTTATAAATCTCAGTTTGATTTTGGGCCAACCTATTGCATGACTCACGATTGTGATAATTTAATATTAAATAGGTGCACCACCTTTTTAATATATAAATACACGAGAGACAAGCAGAAATCAAAGTCCGTTACCACCGGCCATATCCAAAAAATGAAGAAATTTCGAAGGCTGTGATTTGTAAATAGACTGTGATTTGTAGATTGACTGTGATTTGTACATAGAAGGCTGTGATTTGTAGATAGATATTTAAACAAGAAGTGTTTATTTTCTTAATATATTTGTACATAGTTGTTTTAAAATGAAATGTATATAGTTTATATTTGATTAAGTTTTTTGGTTATTTTTTTAGAATTTCTTCTGTTTAGGTTTTTTCAGAATATACTTTTAGTTTCCATTTTGCGCTCGAGTGTGTAAGTGCACTGCATGTACCTCCTCGTGGTCGTAGCGTGGGCAACTGTTTGCTGACAGACAAGTTAAAAGTTTTTATAAATAAGGTATTATTTTGTTTTAAGTCTGGAGCAGACAGGCTAAACATGCCAACACTGACTGATTTAGTTTTTTGATTATTTTTGTATAATTAATAATTAATACAATAATTTTATTTTTAGAAAAATTGAATTTGTTATGATGCTGATGGCTTTTACAATAAAAAAGTTGAACACAATCTGTGTTTTATTACCCCAAAACATCTTTACAGTTTCATTGCAAATTTTGTTTAAAATAAATGTAAAATGTTTTCATTTTGTTCAAAATGAAAATATTTTTATTTTATTTTAAACAATTTGCAATGAGACTTGTAAAATAAAAACATTTAGTAATAGAAAATAAATAGAATTTATTCAAACGTGGCGCTTTTCCGCGGTAGTAACGCACTTCCGCACCAGAGGCGCTAGATTCTCGTGTTGCCAGTGATTTACTAGGGAATTCTCATTTCTTAACCCTTACTGTTCTGTGGTGACAGCCTGTGGTGACAGCTGAGCCACTACTGATGAGCCACTTGTTGTCGGTGCCTTTGATGTCGGGCGCTTGGCAATTGGCGGCCTTGCTTGGAAATGGACAAACGTGCGCGTAGCCGTAAAAAAATCTTCCGAACTACCAGCCCTTTCACTGTTGACGCTACAGCTGTAGCCAATAGTGATGCAGCGCGGTAAATTGAAAATAGTGATTGAGCGCGGTAATTTTTGACTGATTGACTGTACTCACGACAGCACGAATGAACAAACTTGGAAGCTTGAAAAGTTACTAGAATAAACAGGACAGAGGATAATGTAAGACTTACAGTGTCTGAACTCCCCCCTAAATCTGTCAACTTAGGCACAGCACAAAGATGGGACCATTTCAGAAAACTGTTGGTAGATGCCGCCACCACAAATACAAAAAAAAACGAAAATCTTGATTTGAAATATTTGTTTGGTAATTTTCTTACATTAAAGTGCCAAAGAATTGCGTACGTAGTGAAAGTATTTTATTTGTACCGTTTTTTATAACTTTGTTTGATTGTGGGACCATTTCGGAAACCTGACGCATGAGGTCGCTGCGAGAAAAATTTGACATTCTCACAACTCAAATATGAAAAAAAATTATTGATAATGCCAATTGTATTACCAGTGCACTTGCCGTTTTGAGTTTTACAATTTTAAACTCTGATTTTATTTACGGAACGTGGGCAATTTTTTATAAGTGTCAACAAAATAGCGCCATCTACCAGAAACACTTTCAAATGGTCCCAAAATTTTCTCAAGTCCCAGTTGAATGTTGGCGAAGGGAAGGGGGGGGAGTTGAAACACTGTCCTTTTACCATTATCGGACAGAGATATATATCTGCACCTTTTTTTCACTAGGTGCTCTATTTGCAGTGCGCAGTAGGGCCCTAGAAAATTTGAACCCAAGAGTGGGGGGAGTGAACCATCCGTAAATCCGTGGCTGAGCACGCAGCTCCTAAGTCCTAACCTCTCTTTTGTAATTTAAAAATTCTTATAAAAAACGTTCTTTTTTAATTTATAACTTACGTAAAGTAAGATCAAGAATGTCAACACACGTGGAAAAAACGGCCAAAGATTTTAGTAAATTTCTAACAGTTGATATGGACGAAAGGGTGAGTCGCTGAAATTTAATTTTATCAAATTTACAACTCTCAAAATTAATTGTATTTAGCTAAAACCAATCAACAAATCATTAGATGATATGCTTGCACGTTTAGAAGAATTCCAAACAATGATCTCTTTCGCTAAACAAGAAAGAATCAACGCAACGGAATTAGTGTCTTCAATACAGAGCAGCAATGAAAGTCTGAATGATTTATTCCAAAGAATAGATTCAGTTGAAAAATTAATACAAGATGTTAAATCTACTTTAGATAATTTAGAGGCAGATGTGGAAAAAGCAGAAGAGGAAGTAGGGGTCACGGAGAGCAAAACCAGTAAAGTAGCAAACATATTTACACCACTTTTTGTAAGTATGTGACTTATTATTAAAATTGTTATTCTCATTGTGTCCACTTCAGAAAAAAACTTCGGGGAAAAAACAAACTGGCAATTCTTCTCAGATATTTAAAACATCTGATTATTTCAATTGATGTTTTAAGACAATCTACTGAATATCACAAATAGTCACTAGAGCTTGGGCTCTCGTGCCATCAACACGGACAACAAACACGGTTTTAAAAAGTTCTGTCTGTCAAATTATTTTCACTATGTGTGATATTGTAATTGGAGATTTTAGGGGTTATGTAAGGGGAACAATTAAAAACATACTGTGATAAAAAAAATGTATACCATTACAGAGTTGTACTATATAAATATTTTGTTACTTGAGTTCACTTTATCAATTATTTGCCTTAATAGAAGTCCTCTTCGGCCGTTTTACTGCTTGTACCAGCTTGATTCTTCACTTGTTCTTGATTAGAATACATTGAAGCGACCTGTTGCGAGGATGTCGCTTCTTCTGAAGACTTATCGTCTCTCACACGGATAAATCTAGGGAATCGCAGAGAAATTCCCTTCTCAGAATCAACCTAAAATACACAATTTTAACAATAATAAACCATCTTTATTTGAATTGTAAGTACAACTCGGGAGGCGAAGTCTAGCCATTGCTATTCAAACTTATTTTAGGTGTTTTATGTTTTAACGGAAATTGAAAATATCGTTCGTTTTATACCAGTAGATTCTCTTCAAAATTTCCTGCGATGAAAAATAAGGGAGACAATCGCTTCGAAAGGAAGAAGTCGTGACGTCACAACCGCCTCTCAACACAGAATCCTCTTATCACAAAAACATGACAGATATTTGAACATTTTCCACACATTTTCTAGACTTCTTTCTGTTCTAAATTTTATCTTGAACTTTGCGAAAACATCTGAGAAATGTTGTCAACATTTGGTAAACTCTACTGTCACTGTCACTTATAAAGTCAAAAACCATTTAATTTTAAAATTGGATCAAATGCTCCAAAGGCGGTTATGACGTCATAATTCCAACTTTAATGGTGGTATTCTCTAAATGTCTCTGTTATTCTGTTACGTTTATAGAATGTTAGCAACAGTGCTCTGTTGTGACACCGCTTAACAGAGCTGTCTAATTTGCGATTCTCTAACTGCTTCTGTTAAAATAAGGGTAACAGTGTTCCCATTTGTTCGAAAATGTAATTTTTGAGATAATGGAAGTCGATTTTGACGTATGGATTACTACTTGATTAGGACTGATTCAAATATTTTGCGAAAATGTTAAGAAGTTTTCATAAAATTATTATCATTTCGAGCTTGGTATCGCAAAAAGTTGCACTAAAATGTGAAAAGAAAGCGCATGCAAAAGATGAGTCTAGATCAGAGCAAAGAATATCTTTGTTTATTGGGAAAAATTTCATTTTTTGTTTTGGGACAATTTCTGTGGGATCTCATGTCGCATTAGCTAACTGAATTGAATCCAAATTATTTTATTCTGTGCTGGAGAGAACTTATACACAAAATTAAAGAGAGAAACACGAGTTGGAAGAAAGAAAATTATTCTTGAAAGCCAAAAATGAAATTTGAAATAAATAATTCAACTTTAAAAATTTATGTTTTATTTTTACGGAATACTGTAACCAAAATGAAGAGTACTCAGTGTTAAATTCTGTATTTATACAAATTTCGCGTTTCTGGAGATTTGTAAGTGGCGTTCATTGGCACAGATTACCTTTGCAACATTATGGGGATTATACCAATTGATTTTTTTCTAGGATCGATCTCTCTTTCTTCGTTTTCTAACACTTCAAAAACCAAAGGTAGAATTGTATGCGTAATTCAAAGCTTCTAGTTTTATCCCTTATCGCATTTTTAATACAATTTCTTGTTAATTTGGTAAAACATCGCAAAAATTCACAATCTGTCACTGTCAATGTTAGTTTATGGCTATATTTATGGCGAGATTTTTGCCGCTGTTATTTAACAGAGAATGTTACTGTAGAAATGTTGCTAACAGAGGGTAACAGAGTTTACGGAATACGAATTTAAATAACAGCTGTAATTTTTACAGTAATAGAGCAATAACATTGTAACAGAAGTTAGGGAATAGCACCATTAATCGAAATAACTTGAGTTAAAGAGCAGATACAGAGAAATGGTTTTCACTACTATAATAAGCGCTTTCAGTACTATCAATGGCATAAATTAAAAAATAGTGTTCTGCTGCAGTTTTCTCATCAAGTACTATTTTTAACATTACAACCAAATTTAATCGCATCCAGAAGCATAAAAATGAACTAAATAGTTAGATATATTCAGTGGCGTTAAATAATAGTATTAAAAAAGCTGAGTAACTTAGTAGAAAGACATTCAAAAATAATTTGAGAAAAACTTCGAAAATACAAGTTGGGCCAGATACTTCAGATAATCCTCCCTCCAAAAATTTTACTTCATTTATACAGTGGGGCTACTTAATCTTAGGACAGGATAAGTAAATCAGGTAATCGGTCAAATCTTCCATATCCTTCAAGAATTTGTTAGGAGAAACTTTCTAACTTTTATAAGGCGGTGAAATGTGTTTCAAAAATTAGAGGTGGGTGAGGGGGATTAATTGACGAATGAGAGTATGCTATTGATCGAAATATTAATGAATGAAATAGTCAATGTAATTATGGTAAAACAGTAGAACATTTAGCATTCTCCTGCGTCTTGTAGTAACCATAAGTGGGTCAAAAACAATAAAAATGACAGGTCTCATATAAAAAAAAGTCGATTAAATCATAAACTAGAATTTTTGTGTGTTGATGGTGTAATTTAATTTTTTTAGCTTACTTTGGCCGAATAGTGCAATGCCTGCCTATTCACCCTGCTTAATGTTTTTTACCCATTTTTTTGTATCTAGTGTTATGACCAAGGCTAGGATGTCTGGGTCCCGTCCCAGTGCAGTGCATAAGCGCGAGAATGGGATTGCGATTGAACTCTTAAAACTTTAAAACGTTCACGATTTTGATTACTCTATTGCTGTATCTAAAATATAAAACTAATTAAACCTTCTATCGTGCTTTACTTTTTCAGTTTTCGCTAGAAAATAGCGCGCCAATGTTTCGGCCAGTTTTCGACCAAAAGTCAAACTCAATACGTCGCGTTGATTAGGGCACAGTTGCACTGTTTGACTGTGCTTCGGAACCTCGGAACCCTAGCATTAGTTATGACTCATGAAGTCATGAATAGAAGGCGGATTATTTGCATATTTCATATTTCATATTTCATACAAATTTCTGTTTTGTATGTTGAGAATGATACGATACTACTGTATTCGAGATTTCGTCGATATATTAAAAGTTAGATGTGTGTATGGTGACAATGCCGCTGCTGCGGCTAGGGCATATGCGGAAAAGTTTCCAATTTGCATTTGAACATATTTTGTGACAACAAATGTGGTAAATATCTTGTTTCAAAATATTATTGGCTTTTAATAAAATTTAAAGTTTAAATTTTAATTTTTTATCAATAACTCGATAACGATGGCTAATCGGACATTTTTCCACTCGTAACTTTCGATTTGTTTTAGTCTCCTGAAACAAATCCTAAAAGCACGTGCGTCAATTATGAGACACCTGTATGTAATGCCCTATGTTTATACGACTTTGTAATTCTGACCCAACGAAATGTAACACCATTTTTAACTCAGTTCGACGTTTTTGTAGTTTTGAAACAGCTAATATCTTCACCGACATCACTTATGTAACGAAGTGACAGCCACGGGTATGAAGGTGGAATACGCGCATTGGCAACACGAGAGTATGGGCAAGGGGGGAATTGCACTCCCGGGGGGGTGTAAAGGAACGACTAATAAGAATTGCTTATTTTAAAATAAGCGCGTATTTATTAGGGATTTCATTGTTATGAATTTTTTGACATAACAATGACATCTACGCTTGCGCAAACCGCAAAAAACATCGCGCTAATAATAGCGCGCTAAAAGTGTTGTGTGACTTGTGTGAGTGTCGTGTTATTGTCACTCATTGTTTAACGTGTTATCGTAAGTACGTAGCAATTATTTGTTTAATCGTTTAATCAAAACAACAAATTCTGATTACAGTTCGTCAGTGAGTCAACTCCTGGTGTTGAACGCCGACCAAAAAAGATAAGTATCTCTTCTTTTATTAATATAACCTCATCTTTTTGATTCGTGTTTCTATTTTAAAGGAATTGCTCTCCGGGCTGGAGTGACGGATTTTTGATTTCTGCTACTCAAGCAACTTTAGTCATGGCTGGTTATCGCAAATATTTCTGCAAATACCCCGGATGCACCAGTGGTTATGTTCCTAACAAAGGACGTGCCAACAAGCATTTCTTCACCTTCCCTAAGAATCCAAAGCTTCACGAATTGTGGAGGAATGCCTGCAAAATTGAGGATCCTGTAAGTTCAAAATTTTGGCGTTTATGTGAGGATCATTTTGAAAGTCGCGATTTTGTTAATGAGAGGAAGGATAAATTAAATCCAAATGTAGTACCAAAACCATGCGTTATGGCCCCGCAAGAGGAGTTTGTTGAGATTTCACAAACAAATCTTTCTGTTACAGAAGATAGTTTTGTGGAAAATTCAATAAATCATCCATCTTGTATTTGCAATTTGCCCTCAACATCCAATGCCAGATGTTTTGCCCATGGACTTCCTCTTTTTACAAACAGTGAAGAAATAATAAGCAACGATACTGTTCAACAAGACCACAATTATTGTCAGGGTAATAATGCAATCACTGGGAGGTGCAAAAAATTTGCTTTTTTGAATGAAGGTGACAAGAATGGTATTTTAAACAAAATGAGACTTTCAAGGGCGGATTTAACATCAAGAGAAAAGCAAATGTATCACATTCATCGAAATGTCACTTCGCGCTTATCGAAGTTGCAAAAGTTACTGCAACAAGAGAGGAGCAAAGTAAATACTTTGCAAGATTTATACAACTCTGGCAAATTCGAATTCATTGATGAAAACCTGAATTCTGTAACAAAGGAATTCATCAATTCACAACTCAGAAACGCGACCAAACCACCATCGGGGCGCAGGTGGAGTGAACAGGATAAAGCATTTGCTTTATCTGTTTACAAACGCAGTCCACGGTTGTATAAATACTTGCAAACCTATTTTCAATTGCCCTCCTCGCGAACCTTGAAAGCCATTTTATCTAAAATTCCATTTGGTCCTGGAATTAACGAGGCAATTTTGGGGCACTTACAGGGAGAAGTCATCAAAATGAAAAGTCAAAATCGATTTTGCACTTTGATTATTGATGAAATATCCCTATCCCATGGATTTCATTATGAGGCCCACCAACAATTAATTAGTGGTTTTGAAGACTTGGGTTCTTTGGGGCGGACAAACAAGGCAGCCAACCATGCTCTTGTTTTCATGGTCCGAGGCGTCAGAAAGCAATGGAAACAAGTAGTTGCTTATTATTTTACTGCTCATACGGTTTCTGCTGACAATTTAAAGGTTCTTATTAAAGAAATAATAGGTCGACTTCAGGAAATTGGTCTTGAAGTTGTTGCAACTGTTTGCGACCAAGGTCCCACGAACCAAAAAGCCTTGTCTCAGCTCTGTGCTGAACGACACCCCAGGCAAGGATCCTATTATTTCTTTGTTAATAACCGGCCAATTGTTACGATTTTTGATGTACCGCATTTATTGAAGAACACGCGAAACTCGCTATTGCGATGCAAACTTCAATTTGAACCTCACAAATGTGCCAAATTCGAACACATCGAGGCCGTTTTCAATCTTGACCAGCAAAAACAATTCAAATCGTTGCCGAAACTAAAAAAAGAGTATTTCAATTTTAAGGATTCCTATGTGAAAATGAAAGTCAAAGTTGCTGCCGCCCAACTCAGCAGCTCAGTGGCTAGTGCAATTGAGACGTTCTCTGTTTTTACAGACAAATTGCCAGCCGACGCCATTTTCACGGCAGAATTTGTCAAAAAAATTGATGATTTGTTCGACTCTTTGAACGGTTCGCGGGTTTTTCCAGCTGACTCAAAAAAGTACCGTTGTGCTTTGACGGACGAGTCGCCCCATTTGGCATTTTGGTCAAAATTGTTAACGGAGATGGGCCATTGGAAACTAATAGATTTGAAAAATGGAACTGATTGTACCAATCAGTTTTCATTCGTCAAGGGTTGGCAGACGACAATCAGGTCTATTATTTTTCTATGGAATCACCTCAAAAACATCGATGGGTTTGATTTTTTGAACTTGAAGGTCTAAACCAAGACCCCTTGGAGAATCTTTTTTGTAGTATTCGCCAGCACGGTGTTGCAAACACGAATCCCACATGCCACCAGTTCACAGCTGCCTTGAAAACTGTTGTTGTCAACCATTTAGTTTCACCAAAAGGCTCTGGTAATTGTGAGGATGACGAGTGCACGCCTTTGGAAAACTTGGGAAAGTTATTGAACTTTTCAGGGAATGAGGAAAGAGAGCAGGAATCACAACCAGAAATATCAGTGGACTTTTCTACATTGCAGCAAGCAGACCTTTGCTGTGAAGACAGTCAAGGTTTGGCTTATGTCGCTGGCTATGTATTAAAGGAAATTGAGGTTCCTGATTGCGAAAACTGTCAGAATAAATTATATTCTGAGGAGCCGACAGAGCACCATCTCTTAGTCTCATTCAAGGAATTTGACGATAATCAGCGGCGACTGAAGTATGCTAGTGAACATGTAATGTGGCTTGTTCAAAACATTCATGATTGTTTATACAGTTTCCTTGATACCTATGCTCACCACGCAATGTTGGAAGACAGGTTCAAAGAAATTTATAAATCTCAGTTTGATTTTGGGCCAACCTATTGCATGACTCACGATTGTGATAATTTAATATTAAATAGGTGCACCACCTTTTTAATATATAAATACACGAGAGACAAGCAGAAATCAAAGTCCGTTACCACCGGCCATATCCAAAAAATGAAGAAATTTCGAAGGCTGTGATTTGTAAATAGACTGTGATTTGTAGATTGACTGTGATTTGTACATAGAAGGCTGTGATTTGTAGATAGATATTTAAACAAGAAGTGTTTATTTTCTTAATATATTTGTACATAGTTGTTTTAAAATGAAATGTATATAGTTTATATTTGATTAAGTTTTTTGGTTATTTTTTTAGAATTTCTTCTGTTTAGGTTTTTTCAGAATATACTTTTAGTTTCCATTTTGCGCTCGAGTGTGTAAGTGCACTGCATGTACCTCCTCGTGGTCGTAGCGTGGGCAACTGTTTGCTGACAGACAAGTTAAAAGTTTTTATAAATAAGGTATTATTTTGTTTTAAGTCTGGAGCAGACAGGCTAAACATGCCAACACTGACTGATTTAGTTTTTTGATTATTTTTGTATAATTAATAATTAATACAATAATTTTATTTTTAGAAAAATTGAATTTGTTATGATGCTGATGGCTTTTACAATAAAAAAGTTGAACACAATCTGTGTTTTATTACCCCAAAACATCTTTACAGTTTCATTGCAAATTTTGTTTAAAATAAATGTAAAATGTTTTCATTTTGTTCAAAATGAAAATATTTTTATTTTATTTTAAACAATTTGCAATGAGACTTGTAAAATAAAAACATTTAGTAATAGAAAATAAATAGAATTTATTCAAACGTGGCGCTTTTCCGCGGTAGTAACGCACTTCCGCACCAGAGGCGCTAGATTCTCGTGTTGCCAGTGATTTACTAGGGAATTCTCATTTCTTAACCCTTACTGTTCTGTGGTGACAGCCTGTGGTGACAGCTGAGCCACTACTGATGAGCCACTTGTTGTCGGTGCCTTTGATGTCGGGCGCTTGGCAATTGGCGGCCTTGCTTGGAAATGGACAAACGTGCGCGTAGCCGTAAAAAAATCTTCCGAACTACCAGCCCTTTCACTGTTGACGCTACAGCTGTAGCCAATAGTGATGCAGCGCGGTAAATTGAAAATAGTGATTGAGCGCGGTAATTTTTGACTGATTGACTGTACTCACGACAGCACGAATGAACAAACTTGGAAGCTTGAAAAGTTACTAGAATAAACAGGACAGAGGATAATGTAAGACTTACAGTGTCTGAACTCCCCCCTAAATCTGTCAACTTAGGCACAGCACAAAGATGGGACCATTTCAGAAAACTGTTGGTAGATGCCGCCACCACAAATACAAAAAAAAACGAAAATCTTGATTTGAAATATTTGTTTGGTAATTTTCTTACATTAAAGTGCCAAAGAATTGCGTACGTAGTGAAAGTATTTTATTTGTACCGTTTTTTATAACTTTGTTTGATTGTGGGACCATTTCGGAAACCTGACGCATGAGGTCGCTGCGAGAAAAATTTGACATTCTCACAACTCAAATATGAAAAAAAATTATTGATAATGCCAATTGTATTACCAGTGCACTTGCCGTTTTGAGTTTTACAATTTTAAACTCTGATTTTATTTACGGAACGTGGGCAATTTTTTATAAGTGTCAACAAAATAGCGCCATCTACCAGAAACACTTTCAAATGGTCCCAAAATTTTCTCAAGTCCCAGTTGAATGTTGGCGAAGGGAAGGGGGGGGAGTTGAAACACTGTCCTTTTACCATTATCGGACAGAGATATATATCTGCACCTTTTTTTCACTAGGTGCTCTATTTGCAGTGCGCAGTAGGGCCCTAGAAAATTTGAACCCAAGAGTGGGGGGAGTGAACCATCCGTAAATCCGTGGCTGAGCACGCAGCTCCTAAGTCCTAACCTCTCTTTTGTAATTTAAAAATTCTTATAAAAAACGTTCTTTTTTAATTTATAACTTACGTAAAGTAAGATCAAGAATGTCAACACACGTGGAAAAAACGGCCAAAGATTTTAGTAAATTTCTAACAGTTGATATGGACGAAAGGGTGAGTCGCTGAAATTTAATTTTATCAAATTTACAACTCTCAAAATTAATTGTATTTAGCTAAAACCAATCAACAAATCATTAGATGATATGCTTGCACGTTTAGAAGAATTCCAAACAATGATCTCTTTCGCTAAACAAGAAAGAATCAACGCAACGGAATTAGTGTCTTCAATACAGAGCAGCAATGAAAGTCTGAATGATTTATTCCAAAGAATAGATTCAGTTGAAAAATTAATACAAGATGTTAAATCTACTTTAGATAATTTAGAGGCAGATGTGGAAAAAGCAGAAGAGGAAGTAGGGGTCACGGAGAGCAAAACCAGTAAAGTAGCAAACATATTTACACCACTTTTTGTAAGTATGTGACTTATTATTAAAATTGTTATTCTCATTGTGTCCACTTCAGAAAAAAACTTCGGGGAAAAAACAAACTGGCAATTCTTCTCAGATATTTAAAACATCTGATTATTTCAATTGATGTTTTAAGACAATCTACTGAATATCACAAATAGTCACTAGAGCTTGGGCTCTCGTGCCATCAACACGGACAACAAACACGGTTTTAAAAAGTTCTGTCTGTCAAATTATTTTCACTATGTGTGATATTGTAATTGGAGATTTTAGGGGTTATGTAAGGGGAACAATTAAAAACATACTGTGATAAAAAAAATGTATACCATTACAGAGTTGTACTATATAAATATTTTGTTACTTGAGTTCACTTTATCAATTATTTGCCTTAATAGAAGTCCTCTTCGGCCGTTTTACTGCTTGTACCAGCTTGATTCTTCACTTGTTCTTGATTAGAATACATTGAAGCGACCTGTTGCGAGGATGTCGCTTCTTCTGAAGACTTATCGTCTCTCACACGGATAAATCTAGGGAATCGCAGAGAAATTCCCTTCTCAGAATCAACCTAAAATACACAATTTTAACAATAATAAACCATCTTTATTTGAATTGTAAGTACAACTCGGGAGGCGAAGTCTAGCCATTGCTATTCAAACTTATTTTAGGTGTTTTATGTTTTAACGGAAATTGAAAATATCGTTCGTTTTATACCAGTAGATTCTCTTCAAAATTTCCTGCGATGAAAAATAAGGGAGACAATCGCTTCGAAAGGAAGAAGTCGTGACGTCACAACCGCCTCTCAACACAGAATCCTCTTATCACAAAAACATGACAGATATTTGAACATTTTCCACACATTTTCTAGACTTCTTTCTGTTCTAAATTTTATCTTGAACTTTGCGAAAACATCTGAGAAATGTTGTCAACATTTGGTAAACTCTACTGTCACTGTCACTTATAAAGTCAAAAACCATTTAATTTTAAAATTGGATCAAATGCTCCAAAGGCGGTTATGACGTCATAATTCCAACTTTAATGGTGGTATTCTCTAAATGTCTCTGTTATTCTGTTACGTTTATAGAATGTTAGCAACAGTGCTCTGTTGTGACACCGCTTAACAGAGCTGTCTAATTTGCGATTCTCTAACTGCTTCTGTTAAAATAAGGGTAACAGTGTTCCCATTTGTTCGAAAATGTAATTTTTGAGATAATGGAAGTCGATTTTGACGTATGGATTACTACTTGATTAGGACTGATTCAAATATTTTGCGAAAATGTTAAGAAGTTTTCATAAAATTATTATCATTTCGAGCTTGGTATCGCAAAAAGTTGCACTAAAATGTGAAAAGAAAGCGCATGCAAAAGATGAGTCTAGATCAGAGCAAAGAATATCTTTGTTTATTGGGAAAAATTTCATTTTTTGTTTTGGGACAATTTCTGTGGGATCTCATGTCGCATTAGCTAACTGAATTGAATCCAAATTATTTTATTCTGTGCTGGAGAGAACTTATACACAAAATTAAAGAGAGAAACACGAGTTGGAAGAAAGAAAATTATTCTTGAAAGCCAAAAATGAAATTTGAAATAAATAATTCAACTTTAAAAATTTATGTTTTATTTTTACGGAATACTGTAACCAAAATGAAGAGTACTCAGTGTTAAATTCTGTATTTATACAAATTTCGCGTTTCTGGAGATTTGTAAGTGGCGTTCATTGGCACAGATTACCTTTGCAACATTATGGGGATTATACCAATTGATTTTTTTCTAGGATCGATCTCTCTTTCTTCGTTTTCTAACACTTCAAAAACCAAAGGTAGAATTGTATGCGTAATTCAAAGCTTCTAGTTTTATCCCTTATCGCATTTTTAATACAATTTCTTGTTAATTTGGTAAAACATCGCAAAAATTCACAATCTGTCACTGTCAATGTTAGTTTATGGCTATATTTATGGCGAGATTTTTGCCGCTGTTATTTAACAGAGAATGTTACTGTAGAAATGTTGCTAACAGAGGGTAACAGAGTTTACGGAATACGAATTTAAATAACAGCTGTAATTTTTACAGTAATAGAGCAATAACATTGTAACAGAAGTTAGGGAATAGCACCATTAATCGAAATAACTTGAGTTAAAGAGCAGATACAGAGAAATGGTTTTCACTACTATAATAAGCGCTTTCAGTACTATCAATGGCATAAATTAAAAAATAGTGTTCTGCTGCAGTTTTCTCATCAAGTACTATTTTTAACATTACAACCAAATTTAATCGCATCCAGAAGCATAAAAATGAACTAAATAGTTAGATATATTCAGTGGCGTTAAATAATAGTATTAAAAAAGCTGAGTAACTTAGTAGAAAGACATTCAAAAATAATTTGAGAAAAACTTCGAAAATACAAGTTGGGCCAGATACTTCAGATAATCCTCCCTCCAAAAATTTTACTTCATTTATACAGTGGGGCTACTTAATCTTAGGACAGGATAAGTAAATCAGGTAATCGGTCAAATCTTCCATATCCTTCAAGAATTTGTTAGGAGAAACTTTCTAACTTTTATAAGGCGGTGAAATGTGTTTCAAAAATTAGAGGTGGGTGAGGGGGATTAATTGACGAATGAGAGTATGCTATTGATCGAAATATTAATGAATGAAATAGTCAATGTAATTATGGTAAAACAGTAGAACATTTAGCATTCTCCTGCGTCTTGTAGTAACCATAAGTGGGTCAAAAACAATAAAAATGACAGGTCTCATATAAAAAAAAGTCGATTAAATCATAAACTAGAATTTTTGTGTGTTGATGGTGTAATTTAATTTTTTTAGCTTACTTTGGCCGAATAGTGCAATGCCTGCCTATTCACCCTGCTTAATGTTTTTTACCCATTTTTTTGTATCTAGTGTTATGACCAAGGCTAGGATGTCTGGGTCCCGTCCCAGTGCAGTGCATAAGCGCGAGAATGGGATTGCGATTGAACTCTTAAAACTTTAAAACGTTCACGATTTTGATTACTCTATTGCTGTATCTAAAATATAAAACTAATTAAACCTTCTATCGTGCTTTACTTTTTCAGTTTTCGCTAGAAAATAGCGCGCCAATGTTTCGGCCAGTTTTCGACCAAAAGTCAAACTCAATACGTCGCGTTGATTAGGGCACAGTTGCACTGTTTGACTGTGCTTCGGAACCTCGGAACCCTAGCATTAGTTATGACTCATGAAGTCATGAATAGAAGGCGGATTATTTGCATATTTCATATTTCATACATATTTGCATGTTTTGGGAAACAGTTGCAGATTTAGCATATTTAGGAAAATTTTCGACAAAATTGTTGTTTTGTGGAAACATTTTAAATTGCTTGAGCTGTTTTTGTGAACAATTCTAAGAAAGACTGATCTTTTGTCCTAACTGATTATTTTGCACCTTTCTGGGTAAATACTGACAGGTCTAATAACTTCCCTAAGAGAATTGTTTTTCAACGTTTTATTCTCTTTATAGAATAAATTAGTACGGTGCTTCGATGAGATAAGGTTGTATAAGTTCCGTACTATTTATCCTCAATACCGGAACCCTTTTTTTACCTGGTCAAAGCTTTTCGGCACCGCACTTTATCTGATCAAAACGAATTATTTACATTTGGAAACAAAACTTGCACAATGTGCTAGAATCAGTTTGGCGAAATATCGCCAAATATCAAAAATTGCTAATTGTTTGAGACGTTTCATTTTAAAACACATCCGTAGCCGTTTGTGTTTATAAATGTGCAATGATTTTCAAACAAAGTTTACATGAATTTGTAAGATGTAAATATTCCAAAACAAAAGAGAAAAAAGCAATTGCTACATTAAGTAAGTCGTTATTAAACCAATAATGAAATAGGGCGTTTACAGTTTACCTGTTAAGTGTTTTGGGTATCTTAATAAACAAAAATTGATTTGTTGGCACATAATTTTTGTAAATGATTTCATTTTGGTTTTTTTACTCAATGTACATTTTTAAATACATTAAGTAAATATTAACTATTTTATAAAAATAGTTTATATTTTTGCATATTTTGGAGAAAACTTTCTCAAATTAATCTGATACATTCTGAACTATAGAAAAGATGTAATAAGATGTAATAATCCGGATGTGATCCGTAATATTGATCCCTATATCATCCGTTGCAGTGAACCGGATCAGCCTGATTCACATTTTTTTCTGTAGCAATTCGAATTTAATTCGAATCCGACATGTATACGGATTTTAATCCGTCCGTTACTTACATATTTACTTTTTCTTGTCAAACGTTGAGTTAATCGTGAAAATTACAAATTGTTGGGTAATATCTTCTTATTTAAAATTTTCGAAACAAATCGGTGTTTCAGCATAATCATAATGTATTCATGTGCACAATTGTGCCTAAGTGTAAAAATTGTTATAGTCATGTTGTTGGGGGTTAGCGGTCGGTGATTCAATAGGTCGGCCAGCAAATGTGTTTACCTAAAGTTCAAAATCGGAAAAGAGCCCTCTAGTGACTAATAGAAATAGGGAAGGCTTCTAAGTAACAAAGAAACGAAGAAACGAACCCAAACTATTTGACCAAAAATGGGCAAAATTAAGTCTATGATGGGTTATCTAATTCGGCGCTGAATACTGCGCCATCCTGTGAGCCAGAAACACAATACTTCCCAGTATAGTTCAACCTTAACTACTATCTCGACTTCTTTTATTCTAAATTTTGTCTTGAATTTCGCGAGAACATCAAAGAAATTTTGTCAAGTTTTGGTAAACTCTGTCAGTGTCCCTTAATCTTAAAATTGGACCTATGAATTGGACCAAATAATCGAAAGGCGGTTACGACGTCATAATTCCAGCTTTAAATCGAAATAACTTGAGCTAGAGAGCAGATACAGAATAGTATGGCTGAAAATGATAAGTCGCAAAATACTAAGTGGCGCTCAGAAACCCAATCAGCATTAACAACATCAGAACTACGAACTAATAACCTCTGGATTGTCACAAAAAATTAAATCGATGCATTTCTCCAGAGAATTATCTCAAACTGTCAACACTGAAGTGACCTAAGATAAAAATGTTCGGATATTGACGTGTTATAATTATAAAAGACAGTAAGTCCTCAGAATAATGAATGAATGTGCTAATTTAACACTGGTGGGTATTTGGGTTGTTTCAAATTTAACGGATTGAAAATTTTCGAATGTATTACTCACAATTCCAATTCCTGCTCTGTGTACGGGAGAGAGTGACAAATCGGCGCATTTCACCTCCCACACTTGCACCGAATCAAACCAATGGTCAGGCTCATGACTCCCATCAAACCTGTAATATGGTTTTGGGCCTTGAATAACGTGATTTTTCAAAAATTCAGAATGTTGTTGAAGGGCTTCATCCGAAAATCCAGTCCCAATCTTGCAAATACTTTGGAACTCCTCGCTTTCTTGGTCATAGCACGCCAAGAGAAAGCCTCCGTAGGTTCCTGTCCGTTTCCCTTTGCCCAAATAACCCCCAATGACCACTAAATCGAGAGTATCGCCACAACTGTCCAAGTAGTCTTTTTTCAGTTTGAGCCAATTATGCGAGCGTTTGGCGATTTCGTACGTTGCTTCTTTCTCCAAGGTTTTCACCATTAAACCTTCACAATTTCCCTTAATGCTCTCCTCCAGGAATTCTTGGACTTCTTCCATAGTGGTTGTGTCAAGCGAAGTGACGAAACACCACTCACCTTCCACTTCTTTGAAATGCTCTTTTAGGAGGTTTCGACGTTCAATGAACGGTTTTTTCACTAGTGACTCGCCGTTCAGGTATAAAAGATCAAACATGAAGACACAAACTTGGACTTTGATTGACGATTCATCCGCGTCCTGAAGACAATAATTGATTGAATTTTATAAAAATCGTGCAAATTTTATGTTAAAACATTACTTTACGCTTACGGGTACTGAGAATTTGGAAGGGAAGAATGACTTTCCTTTCTCGATCCCAAGCCACAGCTTCACAATCAAGAACACATGATTGCACCCTTTCATCTTTGCATTTGTCTATTCGAGATATAATGTCCGGGTATTTGGAAGTGTTGTTTTCTTGATTACGGCTAAATATGAAAACGTCTTTGCCACTTATGTGGATCTGAAAATACAAATAAATAAAGGAAATTCAATTGCAAAAATAGGGAACCAAATTGATGAAGAATAATAATTAATAAAAAAAACTTTCATTAGTAACTTAATGCTAAATCAAAATAATTCAATTTGTAAGGGTTATTATTAACAGCTATTAGCTGTTTCAAAACTATGTAAACGCCAACGTCGCATTTTACCAAATTATTTTTTTAAATAAGGTTGATAAACATGTAAAATAGTTATTAATGATTAAGGGTCGGTTTACAGAGGCGTCATTAAGTTAATTTGTAATTAAATGCGCGATTAACTGATCACGTAACCAAATTGAACCAATTTGATTGGTCTATTCGCATTTTTAACAACGAATTAAAATTAACGAAGGTTTCTACAAACCGGCCCTTATTCTCTCAATAAAACTATCGAGCGATCCATTAAATTTGTTATTAGAGTTGGCGCTGAAACGGTTTAGGCATGTCTGGGATTGAACCATCGCGACAAACGTCACATTTAATGATAATGACAATAATTGTAAAACAGAAAATGGCGAATGAAGGATTTAGAGAGAACAGAACAATGATTACGATGGAAAGGTTTTTTTTATTAATTTTATTAAATTACAACAGCAAAAGCCTAACACAGTGGCTTTTGGCTTTTCATTTAATAAAATTAACGTTTTTGAAAAAAATATCAAAATTAGATACCACCACGATACCACAAATAAGTGTCTCAATTCAAGAAGACGTAGCGATCCAGTTCCAGCGCCAACCCTAATAACAAATTCATTAGATCGCTCGATATAAATTACATTAGCTATTAATCTTTTGAAGTGGATAAATAATTTATAACAACTAATTTTGAGAGAAAATCCGACGTTGGCGTTTACATAGTTTTGAAACAGATAATAGTCCTCTTTGAAAATTATTATTATTATTTTCAGAGTACTAATAATAATAATAACAATAATTCATTAATTTCAATATTATGCAGTTAATACATGGAATAAGTCACAAAATTCATAAATTACATAAGTAAAATAAACACATACCAACAAGAAAACAACCACACTAATAGTACAGAAATTCGCTGACTGTGAAAAACGCATTACTAATTAAAAATTGTTTCACAGAACACTTAAATTTATTAAACACAGTAATCTCTTTCATGCGGTCTGGACATTAACATACACGAGTAGGATGGCGACTTTTCGAACAGACTAGATTTGTGAAGCATAACTCTAATATCGCCTCCATGTCTTGTGAAATATTCATAACTCTCATTATTATTATTAACAAATTTTTGACGATGTTTAAATACGAACAAACAACACCTGAGAATAAGAGATGCTACAGTTAAAATCGCATGCTCCTTAAATATATTTCTGCAAGAATCTATTGGCTTTATGTCATATAGTAATCTGAGAATTCGTTTTTGAATAACAAAAACCCTGCTGATATCTACCGCTCTACCCCATTTAATCACATGATAGTTGACATGACAATAAACTAATGAATTTTGTTACACTAACATCCTCACTTTTAAAAAACAGATATTCAGTCTTAAATGGTTTTGGTAACACCATTTGGACATTGCGGAGTTAATTTCTGAAACATATTGATGAAGTAAAATTTTACATTTCGCTGATACCGCAACAAAGATATCATCTGCATAAATTGCTACAGTGCAGGGATTGACAAATATGGGCAGATCATTAATAAATAGACTAAAAATAGGACGTCCAAGGACTGAATCCTGAGCCACTCCAATCTTTAGGACATGTGTGTCCATTTACAGTAACAACAAACTAACATGTGTTCAATAATTGTTCTGGTCGTAGTTTGTTGTGGTTTTTTGTTTCTAGCATGAACGTAGTTTGCAGGTTGACGTGATAAGTTCATATGGTTTGCTATCAACTGTCTAAATGTTGTATTATTTTTGCATTTAGGAGTTTTTAATAAAAATCACATTGCAAATCATGATAATTGTATGCAGACGTTCAAGAATTTACTCTGCAAGCGTTATCTCAGTTGAACGTGTGAATTTTTGGCCGCCTTTTCGTATGTGGCCTGCACCTAACCTCTTTTCGTGCTTGTTTTAAAACTCAAAATAAACGAACACTGGTAGGTAAATGAATAAATTTTATTATAAAAGAAGTTGAACATGTCCACCTCCTACTTCAATGCACTTTGAAACCCTTTTTCTTACAGAATTGCAACGTACAACGTAACGAAATTTTTGAACGAAATCTCGGAAAAAAATTGATTTTTAAAAAAAGGCAAAAAATATGCCATTATCAGGTTAATTGATAATTTTTCGAATTATTTTGAGCAGTAAGAAAAATGTAGTTACTATTCTAATTACCTTAACAAAAATAATATTAGGTACTACATGTTTATTTTTTTTTGTAATTTTTGGCTCTGGGTTGCCCCAAAAAACGTTTCAAACTTTGAAAAAAATGAAACTATTACAGCATTCCCCTATTAATTTAATGTATGCCGGCTTATTTTTCTCAATTTAAGTAGATAAGTCTATGATCGAAAATTTGCAAAATTGCTTGAAAAGGGAAAATAATGTAATTTCCATTCCAATTCGGTTTTTTATAGGAATTTCGGAAATACATATTTGTCTAGATGAAAAACGTGGTAATATCGCAAAAACAATAAAAATAGTAGATTGTTTTATTAGGATTAAAAGTGGCGTTTTATTCGACGAGCAATTAGTTTGGATTGCAAGGCGAAGCGTAGCGTAGCCGAACTATGCAAAGTAATTGTGAGTCACAAAACCACTTTTAAGCCGATTGAAACATTTTCTCCAGCCGAAAATCGCTATTATTAAAAAAAAATAACGATAAAATTTATAACTCGTAAAATCTACCATAAAATTGCAAGAGAGGTTCATGTATTCGTAGACATTAATTAATTTAATGGCACTTGGGTGATGGCATTACCACCATACGCATATATATATACATACCCAGCTATCTTTACCAAGCCCGGTATGTTCTATAGGCACTAAGAAGCCCGGGCTTTCCTTTGTACTTAGAGCTGTATATTCTGCACAAACGCATTCTATAATTAAAAACTATTATGCGCAACCGCAGAGGGGTTAGTTTTTTCAACATAAATTTGAAAATATATTTCTCAGATTTTGCAAAGCCCACTATGTTTTACCGACTATGAGAGTCCCGTTTGTATATATTAAGCATGTTTTGCGCATTATACGAAGCCCGACAGTGTTGCCCATATTTACTCACTAAATTAAATTGCCGCTTGGATTATTTTTCAGCATCGGGCACCTAAATAATAGTAGGAACAAATTTTACACAGTCGAGGGATTTGGAAAAAATTAATTTATAATAAAATAGAATTTGCTGCTTTATCAAGAGTTTGTGCCCCACAGATGCAATTCAAATCCTTCTACTGTATACAACCAGCAATAATCGTATCCTGACGACAAATCGGTGCTCCACTGACTGCGTCAATATGTTGCCTGTAACCTTGATTCCTCTGAATTGTCCTCTCAATGCTCATCAGTCATTAGAGTCATCACCTGTATCCACAAATCCACATATCCCAAAAATCCCGATTCATACGCTTATGGTCAAGTCGGCGTCGTCGGCGTTGTCTTGGCAACGAAGCAAAATACGCCTGCGTTTTTCATAGCCCGTCCAGAACGAACTGGACAGAGTCATCCAGTAAAGGAACTCGACTTTGGGACGGAGTTAAAATTTAGGTTGAACGAAAGTATGTAGTACAGGGTGTTTACGGTCTTGAGATTGAAACTTAAAAGAGATATGTGTGATAGAAGAACCCCAAAACAGTATATAAAATAAAAATTCACATTATAACAGAAAATCATGCAATTTACATTATTTGTTTGTGAACTGCTGCTTCGTCTTCAACAATTACCATTACCTTGTGCTTCACCTTAAATCCTAATCATGACAACCAATTCACTATTTCAACAATTATTGTAGCCGATGGACGTAACTTTGATGAAAAACCTTCACAAAACACAAACCAAACTTGCTTGAAACGATTTCGACTGAAGTGATCAAACAGAGAATCACCATTAGATTTAAATTTTGGTCAAAAATGCAGCCAAATGAAATGATGACAGTGTCAGAACTATGAAGTGACGTTTTCACTGTCATGGTTAGGTTACAATATTCTTATTTGTTGCAACAATTAAATTTTATTTTAACAAAGAAATTATTCCAGTGACCCTCAAACCCTGTACCAACACTTCAGAGTTGAATTAACATTCTTAAAAGGAACAGTTCCGTGAGTTTTTTTTCGGAGCTACCCTATTCCTACACTCTTTTAGCACTAGGTAAAGTTTCGACTCCTAGACTGTAAACACCCTGTATTTTATTTTGGACAAAATTGAACGTGTTATGTCGTTATGTGTTTAATGTACTTTTTACTGTTAATTTAGTTTATTAGAATTCATTAAATATTTCTATGTGTAAGTACTATTGCGGAGAAACGTCTACATCAAATCAAAAGTGTGGTTATTTTTATAAAGCCATTTTACACATTTATGTCATCACCATGACATTGATGTATGAGACTTTTGTCCGCCATTGTACAGATTTTAGATGAAGTGGCACTTCACCTACTTTCCCTGGCGAGCCGCCACTGGCAAACTTTAAGAGCCGGTTTATACAACGTGTATACAAAATAGCGCATAAGCTCTCCGGTAAGTTGCAGGAAACGTTTTAGGAAAAATGTAATAAAAAATCCATCGTCATTTTTAACGAATTTATCAATATAAGACAGTTTGGTAAAATTGTCATCATTTTAATTGTTGTGGAGTAGTTACAATTGTAACTAATGACTATTTACAATGTTACCAATCAACTTTTTAGCTTTCTAGATAAAAAAAAATCACAAATTTGAAAATGTAGTGTTAATGATTTTATAAATAATTTTCAGTTTCGTTGACGTGGAAGAGGAATTAGGTCTCTTTCTTGGTTCTATCACCGATTAAGAATATTTTAAGAAATTAAGAGAAAAAAAACTTCACTTTACTTCTTAATACTGCTAAGAATTGAGGATTTTTTTTAATTATTTTTCTAGAGTTTGTTAGAACGTGTGCTATAGCGTACTGAAGAGCTTATGCCGCAATTTCTATACTCCCTGTAAATGCGTCATTATTTAATCCGCAATTAACTGATCACGTATTGAAGCAACTTGGTTGGTTCATTCGCGTTGTTAACTTTAAGAAACTTTATGAAATTTTCGGTACTTTACCTGAGCTCTTTCCCCGTCATACTTCCATTCACAAGAAAATTTCAGCCCATCAAATCGGTGCAAAACCTCCTGGATTCCTTTCGTAGGGTGCGCCAACATGGGCTTCAGGGGAATCCCTGGAGTGAGTTTGCAATATTCGGGTAACTTTTCAATTCCGTCCGATAACAACCTTGGAATTATCATGTCGTAATTAGGACACTCGCTACGTAAAACTAATTGTTAGGAAAACCAACAAAACAGTGCAGTTAACAGTACCAGTAAGTAGTTTTGAGGATAAGAGCCAACTTATCATAATTTTCCTTAAAATCATCCAAGACAATTTTTTTCGATACGTTCACACTTTTAACTGGCGATTTCGAATTTGGTGGGTTTAGAGCACACGCCAAAGCCAGAGCTTGCAAAACTGACTGTTCTGCTAATCCAATTCGTAATTTACCAGTCAATGAACGGATTAAAAATCGCGCTTCTGATTTTTTACAAGCCACGAACATTGTTTGGATTTTTTCAATTTTCTTAGTTTGTGACTAAAAATTAAACATTGAAATACCTCAGCAAAAAATTAAATTAAATATTACAGCGTGTCCAGTCAATTTGGCGATTTCTTTCAATTTATCAAAGACGCCAAAAACTGTAAGACGTGCAGGTTGAAAAAGCATCCTTTGATTTGTTTTTGACTGTTCAGCGACCAAACCAAGGTCACCTAATTCCTGACAATCGCTTTTTATTTGTGACATTGATCGACCAGTAGAGGAAGCAATTGCTTTCATTAGACTGGTTTCAGCAACACCAAGCTCAAGACCTAAATTTCAACTTTAAAAACTTAAGAAATCAAATAACAATTAAAAAAATAACCTTCATAGGCCGGGCCAAGCTTATTCAAACACAAATAAAGCGACGGCAGCAAATCATCAGGACTTAGAAGTATTACAGAACGAAAAAAGTTACTTAAAATTTCAATTATTTTTAATCTGCTTGAAATACTTCCAATTTCCTCCAATGTTCGAGTTAAAGCGATATAGGGCACTCTGAAATTGACACAAATTTAATTTTGAATGTAGCTAATTGTGGAACAAGCAAATACTTACCGTTCACCCTGCTTCCACGTGGCATCTTCAAGAGGATGATATTTGGCAACATTTGGATTATACGAATCATTTTCGCCAGAATCTTTAGCTGAAGTATTGAATTTTAGTAGAAAAATTCTAATGTTTATAAATTATTACCTAACAGAGATTTTACTGGCGTTTGGCTGGGCGAAGCTACTTTAGGTGACTTTTCCACTTTCTTTTTGTTCTCTGTTAACAAAAAATGTGATGCGCATTGTTTCAAGGGATGAGCAATGTCAATTATTGGGTGATATTCATAAAAAGAAGAACATGCTTATACTTATATTTTTTTAAGTATATGCTTACATCGATACTCATAAGTCTAAGGATATTAGTAATTTTGCTGAATTATGATGTAATAAATAAAATTTTTGGCAATTTTTTAAACGAATTATTATTTATTAGCGTAAATTTCAAAGATACCATGAAAAAACTAAAAATGACATCAAATTTTCTTTCAGATAATTGTTCAGCATAAAAATGCGCAACTTTGCCCTAATTTAACCGACCTCGTATCTCTTATAATAACTGAGATCCCGATGGTGGAGCTCGAAAAACGGACACCCTGTAGAACTGTTGGGATTGCCGTTTCTTTAAATACTGAGCCAAATCCTGTAGGTTTGAAATTTTTCCGGGGAGAATAGCTAGGGCCCTATCATGTAATTTATAATATTCATTGTTTTTGCGGCAAGGCTATAGTGTTTATGCAGAATTGCAGGTTTTTTAAAGGCGATTATAGCGGACTTCTAGGGTTTTTGCGGAATTATTTGTGCAGAGTACGTCGACAGTGGCGTCCTCTATGTATATGTGCCATCAACGCAATTTTGAAGAAAAGTGACATATTATGGTGTTGGAAAAAACGCCACAACTAACAGAGCTCAACAAATAAAACATTTCTTTTATTTGTAATTTTTCGATAGAAGTTTCGACAATTAACTTAAAATTTGAAAAAGATAACATAATAATGAATCGTGTAGCCGCCTATGGGTACAAAAACAAGAGTACCGAACTATTTTCGTTGTGATAAAAACGGACAATTTAAACAATTTAAAACAACAATAAAAATTGTTGCTATGAATACAAACTAATTATTAAACACTGACCGGCTCGTTGACACAAAAGAAAGGAGGAAAACAATGAAAATATAATAAATAAGAATATTGCAAAATGTTATAGCGGTGTGTCAAAAGTCGCGGTAAGCTCTTAGGGGCAGCTAGATAGAGCTATAAAAAACACTATTTTCGATAAAAAAAATCATAGAACCTTTCATTTGGTTGGAATCAAAAACAAAAAATGGCTACGCCGTACAAGTACTCCTATTTTTATAGGTTTAGAAAATTATTAACCCAAAAGTATTGCCATGGTAACACTACTAAATGTTGCCAAATGTTGTTGCACTTTTCAACTGGTGTTTTTAACTCATTTTAAAAACCAAATGAAATGTTTTCCTACAATTCTTTTTGAAAAATTAGATAATAAATCAAGTAAACATTAAAATAAATCATTAAAAACAAAGTTAATAGGTCAGCTTTTCCTACAATTCCACATTAAAATATGCATTTTTTGCAACTTTTACGAGCTGCTGCATCTTAAATAAGGAGCAATGTTTTTTTATTATTTTTTTAACGGTCAGTAAGGCCACTAGTATTCACACTCAAGAGCTTATCCGCGACTTTTGACACACCCGATATAGAAAAGTTGTTGTACGTGATGAGTTTTATTACGTAGTAAAATTAACACAAGTATTTCTGATACACCCGGTATTAAGATTTAAACGATTTTTATCTGATGTTACATGGTTGTATTCGTCTTGTATTGTAACCATGCAGTTCACCATGGGTTTGAAAGTTATTTGAATAATGGGTTTCAATTAAAGTTGAATATTAGCTGTTTCAAAACTATAAAAACGCCAACGCCGCATTTTCTCTCAAAATTAGCTGTTATAAATTATTCATGCACTTCAAAAAAATAATAGCTAATGTAATTTATACTTTCAATGAGAGATCTAATTATTAATAACTATTTTACAATTTTGTCAATCTTATTTAAAAAATAATTCGGTAAAATGCGACGTTGGCGTTTTTATAGTTTTGAAATAGATAATAAATATACATAGAGAGTAACGACAATATTTGAAATTTGTGAAACCAAGGTCTACAACTTATGTTATGTTATGTTATCCCAGCTAAAATTCTTACTGCTTTTTTCTGAAGTTTAAATCCTCTTATTGAGTGAGATGAATTTCCCCAAGGAAGGATTCCGTAACTAAGAACATTGTGTAAAGTAGTAAAAAGTAGGTTGTGACTAGATTATTGAGTATCTTTCTAAGTTGTCGAAGTACAAATAGTTTGCTCGAGATTTTTCTGCACAAAGAATCAATATGATAATTCCATTTTAAACCATCATCAATTATTAAACCTAAAAATTTTACTTGGACTTGTTAAACGAAAAGATAATTTTTTGAGTTTTATCTCTGTTTAATTTGAGACAACTATTGTTGAAACACTGTTCTGCTTTACTCAATCCTTCTTCAAATTGAAGATTGATTTTATTTCGATTTTTTGAAGTAAAGAGTAGCGTTGCTTCATCAGCATACAAAATATTTTTATTTCATTTATATAACTGATAA
Organism: Tribolium freemani; assembly: GCA_939628115.1. NCBI lineage: Eukaryota > Metazoa > Arthropoda > Insecta > Coleoptera > Tenebrionidae > Tribolium > Tribolium freemani. The sequence continues at coordinate 5,601,031 of OW626785.1, read as the reverse complement.
ACAATAACGGTCCAAGTACGGATCCTTGGGGTACGCCATATTCAATTTTCCCTATCTTGGAGTATTTGTTGTTTGAGAACACTATTTGTTTTCGATTCTGAAGTTAAGATTCAAAGAATTTTAATGGAGTACTCCTAATACCGTATAGATGTAGCTTTTGTAAAAGAATAGAGTGAAACACGCAGTCAAAAGCCCTACTAAGGTCACACAAGACTGCAATAATTTTGCCTAAAATGGATTTAAATCTTCATATTTAACAATTCCTACGTATCTTTTCGTCATTTTAAAAATCGAATGCAAAACGTTAATCATAACTTATACAGCGTGATTCTTAAATAGACCGACAAAACTCTACCCATGATAGTATCAAATGAGTGCATGCTGGGAAAAATAGTAAAAAAATTCCTTGTATAACTGTTTTCGAAATAAAATTTTTCAAATTTATGTTGGAGATAAAGCACACGCCACTGATGTGTTCGTAAGTAGTGTTAGCAGAGTGACTGGAAAGCATGATAATCATTTGATGACAATGTACTTGATTGATCACTGTGTATTATCGATATTCATGGTGAAAATGAACACATTTTTTCCAATATAACTAATTTAAAGTCATGAGCGTCGTAAGTGGCACGGATTAAGGGGTTTCTACCCCTACGAAATAAAAACGTAAATACGGCACGGATCGTCTCTATTTATCTTTAGAATGCTGTGATAAAATGTTGTCGGTCTATTTAAGAATCACCCTGTATACTTAAATAAGTCACATGTTTTTATTACTTGTTATTTATGTGATTTTTTTCACGATTATATCTTGATGACTTTTATATAGTAATAAACTACACGTAATAAATAATAACGTATGGCTAGTTATTAGGGCAGTATATAATAAAATAGCTATTGTTGAAGGGAAATATATAGAAACCAAGTATTGAAACATTTATCAACAAAAAATTTTTTAAGTGTGTAGTCACATATTTATCAATAAAAAATTAAATAACCATTATCACTATCATGTAACAGTTTTTAGATAATAGTCACCCACATAATAAACTTTGTTTTTGAATGAAGGTGTATAAACACACATGTGAGTATCATGTTTAAGATAGTTGATTTGCATTCCTTGCATTAAGTATACCTATAAACATTTTGAAAATTTGTTTTTCACTTAAAATATGAAATGTAGTAGGTATATCAGTTAGATCACATACCTTTATCCGACTTTCCTGGAGAGACAATGGAGGGGCATGCCTTCCTGTAAAATCAGCGCAATTAAAACAAATCAATTTCAAGTTTATTGATTTTTACTTGACATCTGGGGAACTATCAGCACTGCTTGACTTCCTTGGCCTCTTCCCACTTTGCTTCGCTTGCAAGGGCTCCCCATTAGAGACGGCAATTTTTCTAAGTTGGGGTAAACATGAATTAATTGTTCGGTAATTTGTAATAAGTCTTTTAAAGTGGAAATGAAACATTGTTAAACGTTTACGTACCCGTCCTTTTCCCCACTTTCTTCATTATCTTTAACTTTAGTAAAGAACGATCTGAAAAACAACGAACTCAGGTTCCAGTAATGTTATATTTTATGTTTACGTTACCTTATGCTGCTTTGAATCATGTTAAAATGTACGCTTTTGGAAAAATAAAACACACACAACACAATAGTGAATATTTAACTTGTCTTCATAGAGTTTGCTCGTTTACGCTTAAATGCCGCCAAAACATTCAGGGTAATTTTGAGGTTAGGTCATAGGGTTAGGTCTACAAGAAGAGAGGGGGTGTTGCATGAGAATTTAAATGGATTATAAAAATTTTATAAATTCTAATTCTTTCGCGATGATGGTTTGGTTTATGTTTAATTAAAATTATAAATAAGGTAGATAATTACGGATTAATTGAAGGTATTTGCGTAATTGCGGAAAATGCATGAACAACTGACAAAATGTTATTGTGATATTGAATAATTTATTTTTATCTTTCTAAAAGACCCCGAATGTGTCCTAATTATACTTTTTTTTACACAATCATGCATTTTTATTTGTTGTTATAAACCTAACCTCAAAATTGTACCTTTATTTTCAAGCCTTGTCCTTTGCTGACCTTAAAAGTCGCTTTAACTGTATAGGTCATTTCTCCTATTTTAATTTTATCAAGCTTATGTAAACTTTTAATACCAATTCACATTGGAATAGTGTTAATCTCCTTTCACAATGTTTTGCACATTTTCGTTGTTGACAGGGTGTTAAGACAGTTTTTTATAATAAGACTTCACCTCAAAATTCTCTGTATTTTTCCAGTTTGGAGTTTTTATTTTTGCTGCTCAAAATGTGCGACTGCAGCCCCCAAAGTATGGATTTAAAGACACCACGCAATGTTTACCTAACTGCGTTCTACAAGAGGTGATTAATTTAATTAATATTATTGCGATTAAGTAAATACTTTGTGTTGACAATATTATTGTAGGAGTTTTGCTTACCACACAGTCAAAAATCGTATGCCGGTTATTTTAACACAAGTTATTGATGGTCTTGCTAGAAATAAGGAGGAAATAGCTAGTGCACATGGTGAAGTAAGTATAGTTTTATCTTGATTTAAAATTTTTACGACAATACCTATATTTAATAAATCAAATCAGATTTTAATTAAAAATGAAGGTCTGAAATAATAATATTGCCCTTAAGTATCTCGACAACAACCTACCTAACAAACTACCACCTTTGATAAAAAAAATCACTCACCGCCATTTGGAGCTTAAATAACTATTTCAGCAAATTAAACAATACCTATAAAAAGGCAATAAATCTGTATTTGCTTATTGTTCTTATTTTCATGAAGAAAAAATTTATTATTCACCACAATAATGAGTTTCCACAACAGGAAAATGGACTGAGGCACTGAGGTATAACGTTTTGGCGTTGTACTCACCTTATTAAATTTTATCAGAATAAGTCAAAAAATCACTTACTAAATTAAGAAAAATGAAACTCAAAAATTAATGGATTTTGTTTCTAATATTTTCGTTAATGTAGTATACCTAAGTACTTAGGTAGGTAGTACATTTAATTATTATTATATATTTTTTATTATAATTTTGAATTCAACGTTGCGATGAATTTAAGAATTTTTTGCCACCTCTGTCCTACCATCTTCAACGAATCAGAATATCAATATTGCTATTTTTTCTACACTACAGTTTAGGATATGCTCTAGATTTATTTTTTAGGAAGGTCAAAATGATCTTAAATCAGTAATTGGTGAGCTTTCAAAATTGAAATACGAAATTCAAACGAATAAATCACTGAGAAAAATTGTGTCCGATGCTCCAGATGTGAAATTTTACAACGATTACATTACTGGACAATCTGATAAAGACGGAAATGTTACGTTTTTTTCCGCAATATGGCTGTTATCTGAATGTTACATGTACAGAAGAATCAGAGAAGCTTTCGAAATGACGTACGTAATTTATCATCTATATACTGTGGCCAAATGAGAATAGAATCTCTTCGATGGTTACAGTATTGTTTATCATCGGCGTGCTTAAATAAAATTCCTTTTTAGAAATACATTAAAAAATTATGATCCATTTTTGAAGCAAAAGAGGAATTCCCATTTCCAAGCATTACCTGTTATGGCCAAACTAGCCCAGTACTTGGTAGAAGTTTTAGAAATGTCGGAACAACCAAAGAACCTTCGGTTTTATCATTACAGTTTGAAATATTTGTTACTTTAGATTAACTTATGGGGCAACAAATGCGACTTGTCTTTATCCAATGGAGAAATGACTTCAAACACTGACGATTTATTTAATTTGGAGAGTCTAGAGCCGAATATTTTGTGTGATCATTCTGAAAAAGTATGGATGGCGGTTTCTGGTGCCCAATCATCGGCAGTTATAGGTAGGTACGACTTATAATTTTTTTTAAGTTATTACCATTTTTGTCCAAAGATATCGTATTTGATAATTCCGGCTACGAAGTGTTTACCGACTTATGCATCGCTGATTATTTAACGACAAAGAAACTAGCTTCAAAAATCAGATTTTACGTAAAAACTATCCCTTGGTTTATTTCCGATGTCATGGCCACCGATTTTCGATGGATAATAGATCACTTGAGAATAAACGTTGACGAGTATTTACGACAGTTGGGCATCAAATGGTTCAACTATATCGCAAATGGAACATGGATTGTCATTGAAGACAACTTCTGGACTTTGCCGGTTGATTTTACCTACATGCGTGACGTGAAACCTGAGCTGTACAAAGAATTGGCCAAAGCAACACTCGTAATGTTTAAGGGAGATCTAAACTATAGAAAATTGTTTGGTGAAAAAAACTGGGACCCCACCACTCCCATCGATGAGGCATTGCAAAATTTTAATCCGACGAAACTGTGTACATTGCGAACGATTAAAGCCGATATTGTCTGCGGTTTGCCTCAGGGCTTAGCCGAAAAAATGGAGGCTATTAGCGAAAAGTGGATGGAGACGGGCGATTATGGGCTTATACAATTCTCCGAAAAAATTATTTCTGTTTAATTTTCGATATAATAAACCATATATCAAGACACCGTTTGTTTTACTATTCATCGTTTCTTCAAAAAAATTGGGGGACTCCGTTCAGACTGATGGTATCAAGGCTTATACGGGAGGGTGGTTCAACTCAGCTCCCGTCTTCCGTAGCTCAGTTATTAGTAAAGTTGGACTTTTGATATTTTATAGACGATATTAATACTCTAGGACACATTTTAGGAAAATATTTTTGATTATACAGAGTGGCCCAAAAAAGTATGATATAATATAGTTATTTATTCGACGAGTTTGAGTGTAAATCGGACGCTTTATTTCACGAGTGGATTTTTAAACGTCGAGTGTTAGTTTTCTTGTTTCTTTTCTTTACATCCATACAACCTTTTTAGATCTTCTTTACTTCGGAGTTCAGAAACACATTAATAAGCCTACAAGTTTTTTTTAAAAAACCCAATCATAGTCGAGCAACTTGCGTGACCTAACGTTATCATACGTTACCATACGTTACTCATGGTTACCTAACTGACAGTTTGAAAAATTTTGTGCAAAGATAATAAAAATTAACTGGGACATAAACTTAACTAGCGCTTAATTAATCCGTGCTCTTAACCATGACCGGTGCAAAAGGGTATAGGAATTTTTTCAAGATTTTTCCCGTAATCTACACATTCTTCTCAACGACCGAGCACTAAGTTGGTGCGCACTGTTTTTGTGCACCTGTAGACTGGCTGTGGATAAAAAAATTATTATGTCATACTTTTTTGGGACACTGTTATCAAAAATATTTTCCTGAAATGTGCCCTAGAGTAGGTATAAATAACGTCTACAAACTATCAAGACTCCAACTTTAGTAATAACTGAGCTTCAGAAGACGGTAGCTGGGCTACACCACGCGCTGTAGAAATAAGTTACAAAAATATAATACCACAAAATATTTTCTACATTTTCTAAATTTTCTAAAGCCTCGTCGACTTACGTGAATCAGCCTATATTGGTTTCACTTTGTAAAAATCTGTTAACACGTAAGCAAATAAAACTGACTAAGTGAGTGGTTTAATTCAATTTTTTCAGTAACTTTAAAATAGATTTTACTTTGCTTCCAATATTTTTTGATGGTTTTATGATCGTTTCGTGAATCCTGAGTTCGCTCATTAAATAATACATTTGTGCACGCAAGGCACAGCTTAGTACCGGCGACTATAGGTTTCTAAAAAAATCCATAACTGTGAGCATTCATTTTTAAGCTGCATATTGCGTTGCTTTTAACTGTGTTGACATCTTTTTTATTCTTTACTTTGCAACTAGTGACCTAAAAAGATCATTTTTTCACAAACCTTACATAGTTTAAAAGTAACATGAGATCGAAAATATATTCAATTAGAGCAAGCTGTGCCTGCAGAACTTTAGCCATATTTTAGCCGTTTATTTACGGCCGGCGCACTTTTGAGTTATGTTGTCTTATGTTGGTTTTACACAGCATATGATGTAGCTAAAGTTACACTTCACTTTGAGTATATTTTCGATCTCATGTTGTAATATTATTGTTCTTTAACATAATTTTTTTTATTTTTCAATATAATTTTTTTATCACTTAATCATTCTGATTCAATTTTACTCTTTTCTAAAATAAAAAATAATTAAAATAACTGTATTAAATTAAAACGTCAATTTTACCTTTCATAAATGATATTACACTGTCAAGTTTTAAGACGGTTGGAGAAAAATGGAATTTAAAATTAAAAAATTACCATTACAATTATATACAAAAGGCTTGATCTTTTTGTTTTTGCCTTGTTTTATAAAGGAAAATTGTTTCTCTTATAGGTAATAATAATGTTGTTGCTTATTCCATAGATACGAGTAGATGTAGTACACCTTATTCTACAAGTGGTTACTATGGTACATTATTGGATTTAGTTATTTTCTTATCTTACTTGCTAGAATAAAGTGGCCATTTGGTGATTTTTTTATTCTATTTGGTGATTTTTTTATTCTATTGGTGATTTTTTTTATTCTATCGGTGAAAAAATTTAACAAAAATTTCTCACTGTTCCTATAAGAGAAAACGTTGTATTATACACATAAAGAAAAGTTGGCATTATCTGCTCGTGATTCCTTTCTGATCACATCACATCACTCACAGATAATGAACAGCTTTTCTTTACTTGTATAATAAACCACTATTTTTACATATTTTACACATTAGGTTTCATATTAAGTGTAAAACATGTAAAAATATATAAAAAATCAATAACCTAAAACAAATCACCACTTACAAAATAAAATTATCAATAGTTTTTTGACTTTTCTTAACTTTTTTATACTTACCAAAAAGAAAATGTCAGTTCTCATTAAAAAAATTAAACATGATGTCATAACTCAGAAACTAATGACGTCAGAAATGTCACTATGATGTCAAAATGTAGCATTTGAAAAATACAATCGACTTGTTCAGATTTTTTTGAAAAACAACCCATAGTAAAAAGCATATGAATTTTTTGCGTTACTTTTGGTAAGTTAATAATTCAAATAAGTTTTTGGTGCACGAACAATTTTGATATCTTTAACACTCACCAAGTTATTTCAATTTAAAATTAAACGCCAACAGACTTTTCTTATATTTTTTCTAATACAAACGTTTCTAGGGCCAAAAATGGTAGCTCAAAAAATAAAAGATTTGGAGGCTTGTTATTCGACTGGACTACTGTGCTGGAAGCTAAGTTAATTAATTAAAATTTGACAATGTTAGTTGGATTGTCGGCTGAAAATTTTATATAAAATGCTCCATAATTATAATTTGTCTAGGTCTAGACAAATTTTATAAAATATAAAGTTGCTATTTATTTCAGTCATTTATAAAATAGTAGGCGTTTTATGAAAGGACTGATTTTGTAAATAACTAATTGGCCAGTTAGCCTACGGTAAATACCTACACTACCACGTTTGGTTGCCTTTGTTTAAATTGTGCACTAAATACTTCTTCAGCAGGTATTTTATTTTAAGTTATGACATTGTAAGATAAAAAATATTTTCCCGTTATTAAATTTTAACTATATATTTGCCGATTTATTAGCATCTAGTAAATACTGTCCATTATAATCACAAATAAATCTGGCTATACTAAACTACTTTGATATTTTTTTCCTTTTCTCACCTGCAAACGGACAAAAGCAAGCGGATTTAAAGTCCAAACTAAATATCGCGCCTTTTCGACGACGAAGTTCCAACCACAAGACAATGATGCCAACATCTTCCCCTCACTAGCCAAAGTTAAATAATTTAATTTAATACACAACAATCCAAGTCACAACTCGCGTAATGTAATTTATTTAAATATGCAACACAATGTGATTTTGTTTTTTCACAAATTTAATTGGTTTTAAAAGAGATATTCTCATAAAAGTATTTTTTTCTTTGTTGACCAATCCAATAACACAAAAATCCCTAATTTTTTCAAACGCTTTCGTCAGTTTTTTCACCCAAATAATCTAAACGATATAAATGGGACGGCGAAGATACTGCAAGTAATAGTGCCACGCGGGTCAGTAAAGTTGAAAATAGTTCAGGTGAGTTCACATTTAATTTCTTGAAGAAAAGTAACTGAAATTATTTAGAATGCCTGGTTGCTCCGCTCGTCGCTCTTGTGCTTCTTGTCCCAAAACTACAAAACCCAAAGCTAAATCATCGACCAAGGTTAAGAAACCGGCAGCGAAAAAATCTACAACGAAATCTACAACGAAGAGAAGATCTGCTGGTCCTTGCTCTCCTTGTGGTCCCTGTGGTTCCTGTGGTCCTTGTGGTCCTAAGAAGAACAAGACAAGTGCGAAGGTATGAAATGTATAATTTTCTATGTTGCAATTTTTTGTGGGTATTTTGCTAATAGTTTTTCCTAATTTTATTGCAGTACAAGAAAGCACCCCGCCGTCGCACCAACAACTGTTGCCAAGACTGCAGCTCCTCTTCAGAGTACAGCACTTCCGACACCTGTAGCTGCTCAGACTGTTGTACTTCCGACAGTTTTTTCTCTTCAGACTACGAAACCAGCGACAGCGACGACTGCTGTGCTGCTCCTAGAAGAGGATGCCCTAGGCGTTAAATGCACTTATAACAACGCTGGTCGTTATTTTAAATTTTAATTTTTTATGTAAGTTAGTGTATCTGTAGTACTAGTTTTAATGTTTGACATGTATTATCTTAAGTGTTTTTTATTAATGATTTTTGATGTTTGCCTACTGAATAAGTTATGTAATGGATTAATGATGATAATTGAATAAAGCTTTCTACTATATTTTATCAGATCAAAATTTTACATTAGAAAAAAATTTGAAGATTCAATTTAAAGACACAAACTGATAGGTAATTCCGTGTGCCGGGCCTAGACACAATTTCACCTAAAAGACCTCAAAAACTAAAAACGACACATCAAATTTTTTTTCAGGTAATTGTCCAGCATAAAAATGCGCAACTTTGCCCTAATTTAACCAACCTCGTATCTCTTATAATAACTGAGATCCCCATGGTGGAGCTCGAAAAACGGACACCCTGTATTATGATATAATCCCTTTTTTTGGAACAAGTAAATTAATAAAAGGCAAACATTCTTTTTCTGAAAAAAAATAGTACCTACTCCCATTTAAAATAAGTGTTAAAGAGAAAATAAAATACTTTTGGCCCTATAGTGGCCTCTTGGGAATAAAGAATGTATCCTGTAAATCAGTTTAAAAAATGTTACTTAAAACGGCTGTTAAACACCTTTTTTTTCAGTTTTCAAGTTTTTTTCTGAATTAAATAAAGTACTGACCACATTAAAATTTTAAAAGGCTTTCTCCCCTTGACCCCGAATATCCTTTAATAAGTTTCAAAAATGTTAGGTAGTTAAAACGGCTGTAATACACTGAGGAAAATGGCTAAAATTCGACTCTTTTAAACCCCCTTATTAATCATAGTCTTGGCCATATTTCATTCGCAATTACAATACATTCCTTTGCATACAGTGTGATTCTCAAATAGACCGACAAAATTTTATCACAGCTTTCCAAGGACAAGCAGAAACGATCTGCACCATATTTACGTTTTTATTTCGTAGGGGTAGAAACCCCTTAATCCGTGCCACTTACAACGCTCATGAGTTCAAATTAATTGTATTGGAAAAAATGTGCTCGTTTTCATCATGAATATCGATAATAAACAGTGATCATTGTTGCATTGATCAAGTACATTGTCATCAGATGATTATCATGCTTTCCACTAACTGTGCTAATACTTTTTACGAACACATCAGGGGCGTACGCTTTATCTCTAACATAACTTTAAAAAATTTTATTTCAAAAGCGGTTATGAAAGGAATTTTTTTACTATTTTTCCCAACATGTCCTCATTTCAGACTACCATGGGTAGAATTTTGTCGGTCTATTTAAGAATCACGGTATAGTATTTGATAAAAAATAAGTTTGAAGAGGTGGTAAAGTGTCTGCGGACAAGACTTATTAGCTGTTTTAAAACTATAAAAATGCCAACGTCGCATTTTCTCTTAAAATTAGTTCTTATAAATTATTCATGCACTTCAAAAAATTAGTAGCTAATGTAATTTATACTTTCAATGAGAGATCTAATCATTTATGACTATTTTACATTTTGAACAACCTTATTTAAAAAAATAATTTGGTAAAATGCGACGTTGGAGTTTTTATAGTTTTGAAACAGTTAATAAATCACCTTGTCTTTTCGAGCATTTCTGCAGTGTCGTCAAACATAAGCAGAAAAATCGAAAGGTCTGAAACATTGTGTTAGTTTAGACTTTTGCGACAGCATAAAGATGCTTTTAAATTAACAAATTCGTTATTGTTACGCAAATTTTTTTTTACTCCGAAACTGAGACCGGAACGGAAAATCTTTAATTTCGGTTAAAAATAATTATGTTATCCCTTTTTCCAGGCTTTAGCACATTGATCAAATAAAAAACAAAATTATTTTCAAAAAATAAGTTAAGAATTGGTCCGAAAATGGTGTTATTTGTGCCAGTTTAATCATTGATGTTTTATCTATCTATTTATGAAAATTGCTTCTTATAGTCGTTGGGTAAAATAAAATAAATAGGTATTTGCAAAATCAATCGTTTTTTTTTGTAGCGAGACCGTATTTTATGTAACTAGAGAATTTACCGTCAACGTTTTACATAAAAAATTCTATTAAAAATCAAATTGATAATTCAGTGCCGGACACAATCTCACCTGACGCATAATTTGAAAATTTAATTCCTTAGCAGTGCCATAATGTAAAAAACATGTGTTTGAGTAAACTCAGTTCTTTGCAAGATTGTGCTACATGTTGCCAAAAAATATATCAGTAATTTAGGTTAGCAATACCTATTCCTGTTAGTTTTCTTTTGTGCAGATTATTTAGCCAAAAACGTAATTACACAGTTTCCTCAAAAATAAACTAAATTAGTTATTTGTTTAATAAGGCTGACAGTTTCAGAGCGAAGACTTTGAGGGTAAAATAAGTATAGCTCAATAATACGTGGATACATACAGCGTTGGGCAAAAGTATGGAACCAAGCGTTGTGTGCCTAAACTATGAAACCTTACGAAAAAAGTAATTAGTACATCATCAACTACTTTAAAAATGTTATCATTTTTCAGGAATAAATTTTTTCAAAATCATTTTGGTTTTCGAGTTATTAAAAAAATTTTTTTGGCGATTTTTTTGGTAAAAGATTATGCTCTAAAAATAACTTTTACCTACTTAAATAAAATTAATTTTAAACCAGTGTTTTTTTTAATAAATTATTAAAATCGCGGCCCGAACTCATTACGAAGGTATTCCGAATTTGGCCGAAGTGGCTGTATCCATGGATTTTAATCCATTAATTTGATTCGTCCAATTTTTCGCAAATATAAGCATCTATGGATACAACCACTTCGGCCATGTTCGAGAAACCTTCGTAATGAGCTCGGAACGTAACTTTAATAATTTATTTAAGAAAAACCCCTGATTTAAAATTAATTTTATTGAAGTAGGAGTTATTTTTAGCGCATAGTCTTTTACCAAAAAAATCGCCGGGGTAGGGTGTCTTTTGAAAAAAAAAATTTTTTTTAATAACTCGAAAACCAAAAAGGTTTCGAAAAAAAATATTTTTGAAAAATGATCACATCGTTAAAGTAGTTGATGATGTACCAATTAGTTTTTTCGTAAGGTACATAGTTTAGGCACAAAACGCTTATTGTTTCCATATTTTTGCCCAACGCTGTATAACATTTCATTATTTTAAAATTATTTGACTTGTAATTTATACGTTCTTGGAAATACACCACTTGAACATAAATGCAGTCAAAAAATTTATTAAAATCATGTATACGAGTATATCAACAATTTCCAAATAAGATATAGTCAAATGTTAAAAGTTTAAAATTCCTGATACATTTTTTTATTAACACTTACAATTTTGTAGTATCTTTACAAAAACCATTTTTACATTTTAGGTATTTACCTACATAAAACCATAAATCTCAGTGCTATGTAAAAAACCTATTTACTGCAACGGTTGCATGCTAGACTCCTCATTGTTACAACCGTTGCCATGATATCTCTTCGGATATTTCGACTAAACAACAATTGATCGCAGAAGGTTATAAAAGAGACTAACACGGAGGAACTCACCTTAGATCTTTCCATGTCATACACAATGTATAACACTCCAACAAGTAAAAAACAAAAACCTACAACAAGTTACTTGGTTAGGCCAAGATTGGGTGCCATCAGAGGTATTTATTCAACCAAACCAATGTCGTCGTATAGTCAAGACAAAAAGAAAAAACTCAAGTAAGTTTATCAAAATAAAATCAATATTATTATATTTAATATGATTTTTACTGAAAAAAATACATTATGAATATTTAAATTGCACACTTAGCGATGGGGGAATCACTTAATCGATTCTTGCTAAGCAGCCTGACATACAAACAAACCACACGCACACATTAATAGTGAAGTGTATTTTTTGAAACGTAGTGCGTTTTTAAGGAAATCTCTCGGCAAAATGGAATACAAGAAAAAGCCCGATTATGCGGACACTGCGTACCGCGAAGCAGTTGGAAGACTTCGTATTCTGTTAGCAGAAAGTTATACACCAATTAAAAGGCCTTTGAGAGAATTAGACAGTGCTGGAGAAGACACCGACAACCAGTCTCTCATAAGCGCTACTAGCAGAACATCAAAAGGATATCGTCCGTACTATCAGTACCTCACAATGCCTCCAAAACGGTATCACTATTATCCTTCCATAAGACCTACAAGTGTACTACCACCAGAAACCGAAAAAAATGTCATGTAAAAAGCAAAATTAATAATTAATATCGTTAATTACTTCAAGGTTTTGTAGGAGTGCGCCTAAATTTGAAGGCAGTTCTGCACCGCCGGAATTAATGTCTTTTATAGAAAAACAAGAGGAGTATATTGAGCAACTGGAAAAAGAATCGAGATTTTGCAGAGTAAATTGCAAAAATTAGTAAATCGGACGAATGCTTTGATTTTTCAAAATTGTAGGATGAACTCTCTTGTTTGCTAAGCAAAGTCAAAGATGTTATAAGTGAAAATGAGAATTTACACGAAAAGCAGAAATCGAATTTAATGAAGTCGGTTTTCAGTCACTTGGAGACGGAAACAGAAACCGAAACTGATGCGGATTTAGCCCAAAAGGTAAAAATTATAATATCTCTGCCTCTTATACGTTCAACTAAATTCAATAATAAAATTTCGTTAACACAAGTTATTTGGCGTAGATTTCATTGTCGCCTAAAAAATCGAAGAAATCTCGAGTCCTAGAAGGCCCCACAATCGTTTTTGAATCAAGAATTTCCGAACTCGAAGCCCAACTAACCCAAGCAAAAATCGATTTAAGAAAAGCTTTGGAAGACAACGACAATTACAAGAAAAAAATTGCGGACGGTACGATTTTTGATGGATTTGGTTTCGAGCATTACAAGAAACAAATTGATTCTTTGCAGAGGTATTACACACATTAATTATTACGATTATTTTATCAATAATTTCAGAGAAAAAGATCTCTTGCAAGAGACCATCTCCAAACTTCAAGCTGCTTTAGCCAAAGTTCGAGACAAAGAAAACGATACTTGCGATCAAGTTAAGAGAAGCTTGGATGTTGCCGAACAAGCCCAATATGAAAAAAATGCTGCGGAACTTGAAATCCGGAGACTTAAAGATGAACTGGAGCGTCAACACTCCAAACTCAGAGACGCAATTTCAGATCAGGTATTTTTATGTTATTTTTTTAACAAAATTAACTTGAAAATTTTAGAGTCGACGAATCTCAGATGAGAGAAGTGCTGTTGAACGTCGATACACACAACAGATCGAGCAATTGACCGCCGAATTGGGGGTCCAGTGGGAGACTACAAACAAACTCCAATTGGAGTTGGACAAGCAAAGGAGAGAAAATGCAGATTTGAGAAGGGAAATAGCACAGAAAGAGGCACTGCTTGATGGCATGCGAAAAGACATGCAAAATAAAATTAGTAAGTTTGTAACAATTTAAAGTTGAGCTACCGGAGCGGAGGTCCCAAAGATTTGAAAAAGTTGCTTTGAATGTTAGATAATTAATCTTTTTCTTTACAAAAACTGTAGATACTAACCCCCTGCATTACCTAAAAATACAGACTGATCCAGAAATACTGAGTCTGTTGGCAACAGATTTGAAAGTATTTTTGTTTTCATAATTTGCAACACTGCAACCGAATTCGATTTTTTTTTACAATTACTTGACGTACAACCCCACAAGATTGTTGAATTGTTATTAACTGAAGGCGTACTCCATTGGTATCCTTTAAAATTTAACTCCAGTGTTGCCAACAGACTCAGTATTTCTGGATCAGTCTGTATTTTCAAATATACAGAGTGTTTCAGAAATAAGACACAAGATACAATACAAATGGAAGGTTTTAAAGTTTTTCTTGCATTTTAGGACGTAGCTTTTAATACTGATGAGTGTGATATGAACTTGTATTGGTCGAGTCTGCTTAGCTTTTGAAATAATTTTAATTGTTGACAAAAACACGGTTTTTAAAAAAAGTATTATTACACAAAAATTAAGAATCCTACAAAAGTAGGACATTCACCACTTAAAGGGCAAAGTTCAGTCTTAAATCTGTTCCAATTGTTTAGCGCATTGCAATTAGGAACTTAAAAAAATAAGAAGTTTGTTAAAAGTTGAATAACTTGAAAAAGTTAAATGCAACACCTTATTTTTTGTTTTTGCTTCTCAAAGATTATCAAATTGTCTATCTAAAAACATAAAGTTTCAAATGCCTAAAGTTAATAACTAAAAAGATATTTAACATTAAGAGTTAAATTCAGCAACAATGCACATTATTGATGAGCATTGTTGTTACCACAGTTTGTTAAAAGTTGAATAACTTGAAAAAGTTAAATGCAACACCTTATTTTTTGTTTTTGCTTCTCAAAGATTATCAAATTGTCTATCTAAAAACATAAAGTTTCAAATGCCTAAAGTTAATAACTAAAAAGATATTTAACATTAAGAGTTAAATTCAGCAACAATGCACATTATTGATGAGCATTGTTGTTACCACAGTAAACCATATCAACATACCATAACCATATAGCAACTCTACCAAGTATCATTTGTTGGAGTTTATACGGGGATTTAAAGATTTGCCATTAATATTAAAATTTTAGTTATTTCACTGTACCTTATACAGGCTCGCTAAAAAGTATGAATACATCAGTTAAATATTTTAAAAACTATTCTTCAAAACTTTGATTGATCAAATTGAAATTTGGTATAAGCTTAAAAGTATATAAATTCTATCGTTTTAGATGTTTATCTTTTATTTATTTTCTTTTTATTTTTTTTATTTCTTTTGTTCTGAGAATACAAGGCTAATTTGATTTTTTAAATGGCAAGAAGGGCGAAATTTAATATTTTTAAAAAGAGCATTTTTTTCTGAATTCGATGGTGTAACACATGCATACCTTATTTTAATCGAAACTTAAAAAAAAATTATCGAACTAATTAAATTTTCAAAAATGTAAAATGTTATTAGCCTTGGAAATGTTGACTTTATCTATCGTTAGCTCTTTGCCGCTTGAACTTTGACCAAAAAATAAGTAAAAGTTAATAATAATTGTTAAAATAACATTTTTAACTGAAAACGAACAATTTTAATAAAAAAAGCAAAACACGAAATACATGTTTTTTATGCTACAAAAGATGTTGCTCAAAATGATTTCCATTGACTTCTTGGCTTTCTGTCGCCATAACCAACCATCATGAGAATTTCTGTACACTCAGTTTGACTTAAATGTACCATTGTTAAACTAATTATACACAAGTTTAATTTTTCGCTAATATAAAGTGACCGATCGCTAATGACAGTATTTTCAAAGCTAACTTAGTTTTACTTTTGCAGGAATCCATAATAAAATTTTTGAATTTTTATTTTTTTTGTCTTTTAATGAAGATAAAGGTGTGAATATGTTACATCATTAAATTCAGAAAAAAATGCTCTTTAAAAAATTATTAATTTAACCCATCGTGCCATTTTAAAAAAATAAAGTTGACCTTGTATTTTCAAAATTAAAAAAATCTCAGATGATAGAATTTAAATGCATTTAATTGTACCCCAAATTTCAACGTGCTCTGTTAAACCGTTCTGAAAATATTTAGTTGTATCCATATTTTTTACCGACCCTGTATATGACGAATAATGGCCTAAGAGCCTAATTAAGTTATTATTAGCTGAAAATTTCACTTTTCTACTACTGGAACAATAGTTAATATTTTTTTTAATGTTCAAAGTTAAATATCTTTCGAGAAATCAATAAAAGACACTTAAGTGTTAATGTTTTTAGAGAGACCATTTAAAGGTCTTTTAGATGCGAAAATATGAAATAGGGTGTTTCATTTAAAATATTTAAGTGATTCCACTTGCAACAAACTTTTTAATTTTTTTAACTTCTTGATTGCAGTGAGCTAAAAAAATTGCGTCCTTAAAGTTTGAACTTTTTTCTTTAAAATGGATTCTAGTTTTTATGAAATAAATTTTTTTTAAATGCGTTTTCGTCAAAAACATCAAATTATTTCAAAAACCAAGCAAAAGCGAACAATAACAACTTATTTTCAGTGTTAAAAGGTACATCAAAAAAATGCAAAAACATACAGGGTGCTCCATTTAGAAAAACATAAGTTTGTATTGTAGCTATAATTTCGGAAACAGCCTGTATAAATAAAAATAATTTTAGGTGTTGCAGGTTAGCATCTACGGCTTTTGTTTAAAAAAAACATTTAAAGGTCAATAGTGGGGTTTTTCAATTGGCTGGGACACTCAGTATACTGAAAATGCTCAAAAGGAAAAGACGGATTTTGTTTAACAAGTATAATGTTTGCCAAAACAAGTGAGCGCAACGAACAAGTTTTGCAAATTATCCGAGTAACAATAGGGGAGAGTGGCCCAAAATGATCCCTGCGGGCATAATGATCCCCTCTTTTATTTTTAATACCAATGTTACCCTCTGTGGTTTGAGTGGGTGGTTACGATCGGTCGAGCCGCCATGGTTGGTTGACCACAAAAAATGCACAAGGCAACATCGCTTTATGAAAATATTTGTGAAAATGTGTTGATTTAAGATAAGTGCTTTTAAACTATTGTAGCAGTGTTGTCATAGAAGTAGGAATATTAAGTTGCAATATATTTTATGAAAATACATAGTTTTGTAAATATTTGACGAGTTTACGAAAATATTAAACAGAGCCGTTATGAAGTTACTAATAAGTAATAAGTAATAATACTAATAAGTTACCTAATGCAATATGCACACTTTCGGGCAAAATAATCCCTTACTGAATGATCAGGGATCATTTTACCCGCTCGACCTTATTTTTATATTTTTAACGAATACTAAATCGTTTTATTGTTTTTATTTTGTTGCAGATAAGAACATAGTTCAAAAATATAAAAGAAAAACTGAGAGGCAGTTATGCCTTACTTTAGAGGATCATTTTGCCCTACCTATGCGGATAAAACGATAAAAAAAGTGCTTACCTGTAATATAAAAAAATTAGTCAGGCAATATTTAAGTACAGTCTACCGGCATTCCAAAAAAATATATTTGAACATCTTCTCTTGTATACTTTACTTTTTACAGGCATTTCTAGCTTAGGGGGATCATTTTGGGCCACTCTCCCCTAATAGGCTTGTCATAACGTATTACGTACACCATTTTTCCGAATTCTGTCGTAAATTGAAAATGAATTTTCACAATTTTATGTTTTTTTTTAAGAGTGAACACATCAATTATATTAGCCTTGACCATTAACGATTAACGTAATAAGTGATAGTACATTACGTCAAAATTAGACATTTGGTAACGGGATTCGGAAAAAAAAAGTAAACTAAACGGTTTCTTTACAATTTTATTTTTAGTTTTCTTAAAAATTCATTTTTTTTTCATTTGAACACTCGTTTGGACAGCGTTCAGAGTTAATAATAATTTTGTTGTCATAGTGACTTTGCAGTCGGATATTGGAGTCAACGGGGCCGAGAAAAGTGCCCTCGAACAACAAATTGCAACCCTTCAGATGACCAACGAGAGGAATGAACGACAATCAAAGCAGGAAATCGGGCGTTTGCAGGCCGAGATGCAGTCCCTGAGGCAGAGATTGGACCGAGCAGATGCTGATCTCATACACAGCAGGCGCGAAAATATTCGACTCACTGAACAAGTGGCTTCTTTGGAAAAAGAAGTATGTTGGAGTGGTAGTAGAAAAATAGCACATACAAGTTGAATTCTTGCAGATTAAACTTAACTCTGCGTTAAGTGAAGAGAAGAGCAAACAGTCGAGTGGAGAAGTTCTAGCTCTTCCTCCGCCCAAGGAGCAAGACAAGCAATTATCTTCCCTCATCCAAGATATGGAGTCTAAGCACGGTGAGCAAATTCTACCCTTTGTTTTGATTTCAAAACACCTCAAAAACGGGACAAGCCATGAGTTGATTCGGGAAGTTGCTTGATTTTTAATTCGTGCTATTGTTGCAGCGGCTACTGTAGCCGAACTCGAAGGCATGATCCATTCCCAAAATCAACTCATGGACAAATTGTCAGTCGAATGTCACACTCTTACCCAGAAACTGGAAGACGCCAGCGCAAGGCATAAGTAAGAAAGCTATATTTTCTGGTGCTAAATTTTTGGGGATGATGCTCAATTCGATGTTTTTGACCAATGGAGTCGCCTTTTTTCTAACTAATGGCTTGTGTTTGGTAGGGACGGATCAGGCAAGTACCAAAAACGAGTCCGATTCGCCGACAGTCCGACCAACCAAACGCAAGGAACCCATTAAAGTAGATATCAGTGTTAAAGTGGTACCCAAATCCCGTAAGGTTAGTCCTTAATCCTATTTAATTACTACAACAAATTCTCTTCCTTGTATTTATACTCGTTTTATGCTTAGAGCTGAGAGAGCAAATTTGCGGACAAAAAATAACGAGCTTTTGACTAGATTAGGAAATATATGGGACTGCTTGAAGCAATTTGATGAAGAGCATTCACAACTTGATACTCCACAGGTAACCAGATATTTTGTTCTAATAGTCTTAATTGTTTATAGGGAGGAAATACGGGAACTACAAACTAGCCTAAGTCGATTAAATAGTAGATTGTTAAATCAGTCACAAATTACCTCCTCCAGTGTCAAAGGTACTTTTTACCAAAAACTTAAATAGAGCTACTGTAGCCCATTAAAGTAGCTTAATACATTTTCATCAAATGACAGTGTCTTAGATCTTTAGCACCATATAATTTTGACGCAGATAATGTATATTTGAGTATTTTGAAATTTATTCATGTAGTTAACATTGCATGAGATGTAGGTATTCAGAACACAATTCGTTTAAAACATTATCAAAGTAATAAAAGGAAAAACAGAAAAGCTATTTTTCCTGTAGATGTATTCGGCTGTTTGTAGTTAAAAATGAAATTTTACTTTTTCCAACACCTACGATTACCAGTTTTTACTGTTTCATAAAAATTTACAAGAAAATTTAATTGGGTATTGGAAAAAATATTGTATACCATTCGTGTACCAAACATTCACATGTAGTTGAAATAGATGTTAAACACGTTAATTAAAGAAAAAATAATATTTTCTTAATTTAATTTTTGTATTTTGTTGGCTAGATGAGGACTATAATTCCCCTAGCAATCAAAGAACTGCACCACCAAAAAATTTGAGCCGTTCCAATAGTCGATCATCCGTTAAACCGGACCCCATTTTATCAAGAAATAACAGCGAAGACAAAACACCATCACTTCAAAATATTTCCGAAAACAGAACATATGTTTCTGATCAACCCCACGTTAGTGATGCGTCGGTCGAGCGAAATTATGTTCCAGAAGATTATCAAACCGATCCGAATAAACAGTACGATCAATATGCAACTGATCCAAACCAACAGTACCAACTGGATCCAAATCAACAGTATGCAACTGATCCGAATCAGCAGTACGAAATGGATCCTAATGCGCAATATGATGAGTCCTATGGACAATACTTGAATGATCCGAATGTTCAATATGTTGAGGATCCGAATCAACAGTATGGAATGAATCCAGAACAGCAAGAGTATGTGGCAGATCCGAATCATCCCGATCAACAGTATGGAACGGATCAACAACAGCAAGAATATGTGACAGATGCGAATCATCCTGATCAACAGTATGGAACGAGTCAACAACAGCAAGAGTATGTGACGGATTCGAATCATCCGGATCAGCAGTATGAAGAGGGATCATCGAACGTGCAATATTCAAATGATCCGAATCAATATTCCGATCCTCAGCAACAATATCAACAGTAAAATATGTAATAAAAATGGTGGTGGTGTTTTGAAAAGAACTACCTGCATTGTTTGTGAAAATTTTACATCACAGCTGTTTTGTAAATTGAAAAATATAAATTTATCAATAATGTAAAGTATGTCATTTTTAATGTGCTTGTAAAAGACATAACAATTTATAAGTTACATTTAATAATGACTGATATGTTAGTACCAATAGTGTTTTCGCTTCCAATATTATAAAAAGCAGTGCATATTTGTATTTGCATATTATTTTAAAATTTAGTAGAGATCGCATCTTGTATATTTCTTGTAAGAACTTATACAATAAAATCCCATACTACTACTGCTAATAAAGTTAATAATAAAATTCCCAGTTTAAAGTTTCTTAGAACAAATTGTTTGAGCCTTTTTTTTAGCTCGAGATAATATGGCACACCTTCTACAACATTAAACAGAGTAGATACACCTATCTGTTGAAAGAATCACCATTTTATGGCTCATTAATTATTATACAAAATATCCCGAAAGTACCGCAATTCCTTGAAGGTGCGTGATCTAGAAGTGTTATGAAATGTTACAAAAATGTTAAAAAAATCAATATATCCCATGTCAGTTCATTGTTGAATTTTGCAACACCGCACTTGAATTTTTTGGAGTGAAAAATAAAGCACAAATTGAAAGTTTCTGTAAAAGAAAAGAGTTCTGTGCTAAACTAAATCCCAGCGCCACGTTTTGAGCTAAGAAAACCCACCAGAAACTCTCAATTTGTGCTCCATTTCACTCCAAAAAATTCTAATGCGCTGTTGCAAAATTCTACTATGAACTGAAATAGGATATGTATATCCCGTTTCAGTTCATAGTAGAATTGCAACACCGCAATTGCATTTTTCAGAGTGAAAAATAAAGCACAAATGTAGAGTTTCTGTAAAAGAGAAGAATTCTGTGTTCAACTAAATCCCAGCGCTACGTTTTGAGCTAAGAAAACCCACCAGAATCTCTCAATTTGTGCTCCATTTCATTCCAAAAAATTCAAATACGCTGTTGCAAAATTCTACTATGAACTGAAATGGGATGTATACATGGTTTCATACTTCTAATTTTTTTTAAGTGACGTTGGTGGACCAAATTTATTGTGCGGCGGTGTACATTTGCAGTTAAAAACGTCAAATATTTCTCAAAAAAAAAACGAATCTTGTTCCAGTGTTACAAATTAGATTAACAAAATAAATACTTTCAAATCTGTTGCTATAACAAGCACAGTCTTTCTGGATTAGTCTGTAGAACAAAAAAAAAGTCAATAAGCACTCGGTATATCAGTATGCTTTTTAGTGCTATTTATTTTTTGTTCTTCCTGCGGTTATAAAGTTTCTCTTCTCAAGTTATCAATTATCATTTTTGGTAGTACGATATTTTCAAATCCCGCACAATTACAACTACCAACCTCTGCTGGTGTATAAGAAGTTTTCCCTAGAAATAACCAGCAGAGCCTATTCTCTGAGCAGAGCAGAGAAGGAGCAGAGAGCGGAAGTCTAACCTTACTTTCTGTAGTATATGTGTTTTTAATAAATATTATCAAAAATTGTGTTAGCACATTTCATGGAACCGTGAATCGTGAAAATGCCTCCAAAACCGAAACTCCACAAAAACAAAGGCAAAAGTGACTTAAAATTAAAAAGTTTTCCAACCACTTCAAGTGCAAACACAGAAACACCACAGGAATCTCCGAATATTGTCACTAATCCGGAATTACAAGAGCAATTTGAAACGGAACTTTGCTGGTGTATTCAGCAATTGCAAAGAAGTATTAATTCTGGTAAACTGGATCAAAAACAAGGTATGTTTAATGAGGTTATGTTTATAGAGAGAGAATATTAATCCTTAAAGAAAAAAATAGGTACCCACGTTTCTCTTCTCCTTCATTTTGCATAATACGATACAATACGTAATCACACTTAAGTGCATATAAATTATAAAGTAGTATAATGTAATCGAAAATCTTGTCTTTGTTAGTCTACTAGATTTTGGAACCAGTACTAGTACTACTAGTAGGCTCTGAAATTCAATGTTCAGAGCCGCCTCATTGACATGTATACTGTACTTCATTGTTGTCATATTCTTTAAGTCATTTAATAATATTTTAGCTTTTTCGTGTTCAAAACCTTAGGATTTCGTTACTTATTTTCAATTTTTGTTGCATATTCTATCATTTTTTACCTAAACAAACTGGCCTTTAACTTTCAAATTAAGGTGGCAACAAAAAAGATCGATATAAAAGATGAGATATTTTATACAATTGTCAACTTAGTTTGAAAATCCCAGGCTACGGGTTTCTCTGTGTTTTCGATTTTTGATGTAAAATAGAATTCATTTGAAGTGATATAATGGGTAGTTTTGAAAATTTAAATTTTTACTGGCAGTTTTGGGTTTATAGGATTTTTTAAAATTAAATGTCAATAATTGTCAACGTTTGAATATGTTGTAGTTTAAAAAATAATTGCCGCTTTTTATTCGAAGCTCAAATTTATGAACCGGAACAAATTTACAAAAAGATTTACGTTTATTAGTTATTAAACAGAAAATGTGGTATTGTGATACCGCCTCCCTTATGCCTAATTTAAATGACTGTATACTCTACCATTTTTTACCAAATCGAACTGGCCTGTAACTTTGAAATTAAGTTGCCATAATTAAGGAATATAGAGATACAGGGTGTTAGGGAATGGCTTAGCAATATTTCGTATGTGAATTTGTCATGTTCAAACGAGTTAAAAAGCCTTATACCATTTTTCCAAAAAGTGCATACTTTCTTTAAAAAAAATTATTAATCCACCTGTTGAGAGCCACTGTGTCGTTTATGGTAGTTTATTAGAGGTTAATTTTTTCTTTAAATAAAGTGGACATAGTGGCGCATGGACATTTTGATAATTTTTCAAGAAGATAGCATGGTCATTTGTGTGGGAGGTTCGTACCCCAGTTCTGGCATTAATTTCTTTTTGTTTTTTTTTAGAAATTTTGATCACAAAACAAATTGAAATAGAAGAATTACGGAGTGGACCAAGAAGTTAATTTACCTCTACTGTTTTGTCAATAATATTAAAATTTACGCTAATTTTTATCATTCTAGTTCAGCGGTTCTCAAAATTTGGGACTTTAATTTCAGAACGATTTTTTGGGAAAACTATGCATTTTCGATTTACAAAAATTTTACTTAATCGATTCGTTTTGCCACTCTATCTAGCTTTCAATTTATGCTAAACCATTCCCTAACACGCTGTATAATACTGTTGCAACTTAATTTGAAACCTACAGGCTACTTATCAAAACATTTGAAGGGTACAGGAGAAAGACGACCTCAGTCCACTTGTTTAGGAAAATGAAGTTGAGTTGCAATATTGTAATTTTTGAGAGTACTATCAGATAATGAAAGCAGGAAATAGCAAATACGACTTTAGTACAAAGCAAAATGTGTTACAAGATACACTATACCGAAGAAAAAAGTGATGGGTCCACGTTGGAAAACTTTAAATTTGATAGTTTGTGACAATTGAGATGGACTGAAGTCGTTTTTCCCCTGTACCCTTCATTGGTATACAGGGTGTATGGTGAAATTTTACAAACTTGTGGATGTTTAAAATAGTGTTTAAACTATTAGGTGTTTATTATTTTTCAGTATTAGAAAGTACCAGAGTGTTAAACATGCTAATGAGCAATACGACACCCTTCATAAAAAAGCGCCAACTTATGAGGGTCACGTTTGGTGATTATAGAGCAAAAATGCTGGAAGAAAATAAAAAAATTTCAAAAGGTAATCTTTATCTAACTAACAAACAAATTACTTAATTGTAATTCTTCATTTTAGCAATCAACATAAAGATATCACCAGCTTCGCCTAGTAAAAAATCGAAATTTGTAAAAAAATCTATTTTTTCGTCAACATCTGACGGTAATTTTAAATTTAACTTCGACGTGGAAAACATTGAGGATAATTTATCTGGGAATATAAACAAGATTGAGTTAACTACCGACAGCCAACCCAAACCAGAGGCATTTCATTTTAGGACATCTGACAATTCATTTAAATTCAATTTCGTTACTGATGAAAGCTAATATTTTGTTTAAATAAATAATTAAGAACAAACTGATGTTTTGATAGAATTGAAGGTTTAAAAAAAGGCAATTTTTGCTACATGTTTTATTTTTAGTTGGTAATACATACGGACATCACAATTTTCCTTAATACCTAGAGATACAGATTTGCGCAAATTTTATAAATGTATAAAACAGTCTCTTCAAAAGGCACTACATCGTTAATAAATTAGGTATATTTGTAGGCGGCAATACCGCCAACATTTAAAATATAAAAATACTCTATTCGTAAAAATGGTAAAATATTGTTCACTTCTGCAACAAACACTATTTAATCGGCACTTACTTAAATTAATTCAATCACTTAAGTAGAGAATTGACAATTTCGCCACAAATTTACAAACTTAACAATAATTTTACGTGCCAAATACGTAATCGTACCAAATTTCAAGTACCATGTCCAAACTCTTGGTACCCTTCAGCACCCGTAAAAATAACGTCAACCCAAATCCTCATCGCCTCGGGCGAGGGCGCCAGTAGATAATAGGACTTTTCGTGCGTTTTTACGATGAAGGTCAGTTGGGGGTTCGGCGATTTGACACTGTTGAGGTGGTCCAAGTAGACCTCTTCGATCGCCTAAGAGAAAAAAATTGTCACAAAATAACATTTTGTTTTATTTTCTCGAAACAGATAGCGCTAGTAGTAGTAGCGCCTTTGCATAAATATGGAGAAAGTCTTCCACCATATTTCAAAAATTAATAGCTGCACCGAATTCAGCGTTTGCTCTTAAATGTTTCTTCGGGCATGGGTCACTTGCGCGCGGCGGTCAGAAAATTTTTGATGTACTTTTAATCTCACAGGACAGTTGCGCACAGGTTACCCTTCGGGTGTTGGTCAGTAGCGCGCGGTGGTTACTTTACCCCCTGCCATGTCTCTTCATCCCCATATCGGCAACAGGGTAGTTGCGCGCGGATAGGAGCAGATACTTCATTAAATAAAATTTGGTAAACTTTAAAAACAGCTCTCTTTTACGCTCATATGTAACGATTTGTTAAATTTAACAAATTAGAATAAAACACAGTAATATCTAAAAGTTTATAGGTATTTAATTTTTTTTCATACTGAAAACAGTCTTGCAAAACTATGGTAGACGTAATGTAGTGTTTCGGTATGTCTTCTTCTTACAGATCCTAAAGTATAAGTAGAAGTAAGTATAAGTATAAGTTTATATACTTACCTACAGCTGATTTTTAGTCTTTATGGCTTGAATTGCTTAGGGAAAAAGCTCCACCCGCAAACCTTCGTGAATTTGTTCATATTATTTAGATTGCCAACGAGCAAAGTAATTATTTCTTTATAGAGGAATTTACAGAAGGTAAATTAAAGTTGAACTCAAAATTATTAAAATTGAACTAAGTTGTCATTTAACTTTGGTGTGTTGTGAGGTATGGTCAGTTATCCTTGATGGGATATCTCCACGGGAATTCGTTCAGACGCTGCGCGCAAGTGTCCTGTTGCCGATTTGGGGACCGAAGTACCTGATAGACGTTAAAGTGACCGCCGCGCGCTACTGACCAACACCCGTTTCTTCATGTATGATTTTTTTCAGAATTTTTCTACCTTTCCTTATAATTAAAATTAACTAATTAATACTACATTAGGGTCAGTTTCATGATCGAATTTAAAGGTGCATTAATTAAATGTTGCTCATAATGAGCTGATTACTATTGATTTGTTGACAAAACTTTCACATTCTAAATCAACATCAACTTTAAAGTCTCTTTATTTCGATTCATCAGTTTCATGGCCCTAATAGCAATAAAATTAAAAATACGAATATACTAATTAATTAAAATTTATTATTTCTAGTGTTATTCTAAAACAACGATGCTTAAATGATGTCTTCGAGCAAAAAATTCGTATAAAAATTTTGCTATGACCAAAATTACGTTTATTTTAATTTTAACTTAGGTAATTATTTTTTGAGGCTAGCGACATTTTTTTAGAGATTTTATTACACAACAACATTTAAGCATCTTGTTCTCAGATGACACAAGAAATAATATTTTTTTGCAGCTACTTGACAGTAATTAATTAATTGGTTTTAATTATAAGGCATTGAAGAAAAATTCTGAAAAAATTCAGACATACAGAAAAATACAAAGTAGGGGAGAGCGGGTACAATTGTAATAGCTTACAAAACTTAAGGTAAGTTTTTAAATTTGGCAATGGTGCACATGAACATACAGGGTAATTCAAAAGTACCGGACAATCTCTCGGGTGGTGATAAAGGACAAACTGCATTTAAAGTTCCTATGACAAAAAACTGTTTGAGCCTTTTTTTCACGAGATAAAGCTTTTCAAAGTTAAATTTTTGAGTTCAGTTTTTGGTGCTTTAGTTAGCGGAAAAGACAGCTCTTGCAACATTAAACAAATCCTTGTTGAAAAAAAAAAACAACAATTAATGTCTTATGATATACAAAACAATTAAAAAACTTGCAAATTCGACATCATAGGAAACAATAGGGCAAAAATCGATACCGTTATCAAAATTAAGTTGCTTGAAAAACGATCTGACTTCATTTTTGTACTTAACTGAACGTCTTTTATCACCATACGAGAGTTTGTCCGTCACTTTTGAATCACCCTGTATATTGATTGATATGAAGTAGTTTTCGTCTTAGTTTAAGCGGGTACGTGACACGGGTAAAAAATCATTTAGGATTGTGTGTTTTATAGGCACGTGGGTAAAATTTAATTTTTTTCGTCTTTTCGGTATAGCCCTTTGTGTTTACATTTATCGCAATGTATTTATAGTTGATGCTTACCTATCGTAAATATGTCTTTTTGTACTCATAGCTCTTATTAGACAGCTTTTTCCCGGTTATCGTGTAGCGTGTGCGAAACGAACTTTCCCGCACTGCGGTGTTTTTTACTTTGCAACAATGGCTAGGGAAATTTAGTAGGTTGGTATCGCTATCGTTGAAACGAAAACGATATTTTTTTATGATAAGGACAGTTCATGTCAATTTTTTGATTGTTTGACCTGTTTCCAACCCATTAGCAAAAAGAACTAAATTATAAAAAATATTAATTTTTAATTTTTTTTGAGAGATTCGTTACAAAAAATATTGTACCTAACTTCTTTGGAAAGCAATTTCACACATTTCCCACCCTCGCTGTGTTCGTGCCGCAAACAAAGTGCTCATGTGGGAAATTGTATTTTCCAAACACGTTAGGTAAATAACTATTTCTTTTATCATTAATCCATTACACATAATCCGAATAAAAAATCGCCAGTAATTAGTAATAAGTGTTATAACTGTACCCGCCCTCCCCTACTTAATAGCAAACGCTGAATTCTGTACGATTATTACTATTAGTTTGATAGTTTCTGAGATACACTTGTTTGAGTCCACCACCGAAAATTCGGAAAATTGGTTAGAATATTTGAAAGCTATTTACTTCGAACGACATTGTTACCAATATTAAAAATTTCAATTTAAAATTAGTAGGTATAAACTTACTTGAAAATAGGCCCCTCCACGAGCTTTCTTTTCACTCTTGTCATTGTAGTAAGTGAGCGTGTGTTTGTTTCGGTCGAAAACGAACCATCTTTTCGACCATCCGTTCAGTTTTGATCCCTTTTTGTGCAAAAAGCCTCTGCAGCTGCTCGAGTTGATGATGACGTGGGGGCATAGCACCACTTGATGACCGGCTGATTCTATATGTTGGCGTAGGTCGAGGTCTGAGCCTCTGATGGGCAAATACCGGGTTAAGGGTCGTTGTTTGTCGCCATGGGGTTTTGTTCTTTTCTTGTTTGAGATTTCTCCGAAATCGGTGCTTATTTCACTAATTTCAGACATTGGACGTGGCGAATCCGCCTCGCTTGAGCCGGAGCGTATCTGAAATTAATTAGTTTAATTTAACAAGGTTTAATTTGGAAATAAATTGGATAAATGTCTCAATGAAGAAACAGTTTTGCAAATTAATTGCACGGAAAAATACAACACTGATAACAATATAATTAATGATAAATGGGTAAGATAAAAATGATTCTGTGAGATCTTTACAAATGTGGTTCAAGGTGAAAAATGTAATCAAAAGAATTACTGACGCATACCGGGTGCTCAAAAACTGGCGCACCAACTCAATGGTATGTGGTAGAGAAATGCTTACACATAAAAGTAAATATAGTAAAAAAATTCTTTGTATTAAAGTTATTGATAAATAACGAATTGTAAATAATTGATATGTGGCAACGTTGTATAACAATCGTGATCGCAGTAAAATTTGATCAACAATAGAAATAAATTATTTTTGAAATGGATTCCTAGGAAATAATTCCCAGTGTTGGCACATCTACAAATTGTGATTTTTTAAGGAATTTTAATGTTTTTAAAATAAAAAAACTGCTAAAGTCTGTTAGTAAATTTAAAAATAATTATACATCATTGTGTTAGGGAACGATTACTTAGTGGGAAACATAAAAACATTAAAAAATAATGAAAATTGAAGAAGTTAACAAATTACGTTTGTAGTTCCAGATTTTTTAAGATATGACTAGGAATTTTTTCAAGATTTTTCCCGTAATCTACAAATGCTTCTCAACAACGTATCACTGAGTTGGTGCGCCATTTTTTGAGCATCCTGTATAAACTTTAATTTTGAGATCAAAATTTTAAATTAATCATACATTTTTGTTAACAATTTGTTAATCTTGCTATAGCAAATTAAAGAAATTCCCATGTCAGTTCATTGTAGAATTGCAACACAGCACTTGAATTTTTTGGGGTGAAATAAAGCACAAATTGGGAGTTTCTGTATAAGAAAAAAAGCGACAAATTTTGAGCCAAGAAAACCCACCAAAAAAACTGAAATGGGATATAGTAAATTCTTAATATCAGTGAAGCCCCATTCAAGTTAATTGTAAAAATTCTTCCATTTTCTTTATTTTTCACAAAGCAAAGATTGTTTTAGTAAATTTTGTTTTTTTTTTCTGAGTCTGTGATATAACACATGCATATCTTATTTTTAAAAAATCATCGAATTAATAAAATTTTGTTAGCCTAGTAAACGTTGTTTTTTCTAGCTCTTTGCCGCTTGAACTTTGACCAAAAAGTAAGTAAAAGTTAATAATAATTCGTTCGATTAGAATTACACTGTCGTATAATGAATATAATGCTCTATGTTTATAGACAGTGTAATTCTAACCGAACGAATTGTTAAAATAACACTTTTAACTGAAAGAGAACACATTTTAATACAAAAAAATATTTAGTTGTACCTCATACTTACTAGAGACCTGTATACTTTAGTTGCTTGTATCGACA
This sequence comes from Tribolium freemani, assembly GCA_939628115.1. NCBI lineage: Eukaryota > Metazoa > Arthropoda > Insecta > Coleoptera > Tenebrionidae > Tribolium > Tribolium freemani. Next base: position 5,571,215 of record OW626785.1, on the reverse strand, counting down.
TTTCAAAATTCATTTTTTGTATATTTGTAAAGGATTAATTATAATATTCATAATTATTTGTAGTAAAAGGTAATAAATGAAGACAGGAAGTGATTTTTATGAAATTAGTAAAAGAACAGCATACTGACTTTTCCACATAAAAAGCATTAATAAATAATCCATCCTTCCGAATTTTGTTTAGAGAGATTTGAAAGATTTATGACAAAGTAAGGAACGCTTCCTAAAAATACATTTCCAATGTTTTTCTTATATGTTTTGATTCTGTCTTTCAATTCAAACACTTCCTAAATTTTTAATTTGAAGTGTTTTCTCCTAGGTTTTCCCTTGCTCTGATAAAATATGTATAATGAACAGAAAAAAATTCTTCACAAATTTTTAGCTTAGACCTTAATGTACAGGGTGTTTCACATAACTTTACGAGGCTTGCGCCTAATGTACGCACCCAAATATGCAAAGTCGCAAAACATTAGATACAAAAAATACACATTTAATTATTTAATTTTTGGAAACTCATGATAGTAGTTGTCAAACTAATGACTGTTTCATTAATAGTCGTAAATTTCTGTTTTTCACAAACAATTATCATGTAGTCTATTAAGAGACGGCATGAATATGATTCTAATCTGTTTATTTTAATCACTAACTAACTAAAAACGTTGTAATTTTTTGAAGGGGTGACCAAATTGGAGAAGAATTTTTCAAAATTTGTAATCGAGTTCGTATAGGAATGTGTATTGTTGGTGGCATTTTACGAGCGTAAGCCTCGTAAAATTATGTGAAACACCCTGTATATGCATCTGGGATGAGAACTGTAATTTACCTAATCTTTCAGTAAACCTTAATAAATTTGAGAAAAGTTAACTCGTAGGTATTTGTATCGGTGATGCCAATGTAAAAACCTAAAATTGATCACACAAAACGGGAATTTTATCAGTTTTCTCAATAAAAAAAAAAAAGAATATTGAAGACGTGTGTACTTTTTGATTTGACGTAAGCAAGTACAGAACCCAATTATAGTTGTTTTCCAAATCGTTTTCCCCGAAACACTCCCAAGTACAACCACACAAACATAAAATATTATTTGTTATTCATCTATTTTTAAAGTACAATTAAACTTACACATTTCAATGCCGGTGGTCTCTTAGTTCTCTTCTTTTTCGGATGACTGTATTCAGCCCGAACGAAAGTTATCCATAAAGACATTATCAGTGACTAATTGACTTCAACAATAAAACTCTAACCGCAACGATGTTTGCGCTACAAGCGACTGACTCAAATTTGAATGAACGTAGTGTTGCTTCAAAATAACTCGTAACAGTCAAACATTAATTGTAGAGCACGTGTCGGCCAAATAAATACTGAGGTGAAATTAGAAATGACCACAGACACATCAATTTCGATTAAATGATTCAATTACGGATGTCTTACGTTTTTAAATAAACCAAACAATTTAAAAAGAATGGGCTATACATTACCTGTTCGTTTGACGTAGGTGATTTTGAAACTGGCCTTTCGGGTTGTCGTCCTACGATTTCAACACTGAAAACAAAAAAATACAGTGACGACCACTCTGTAGGTACATGCAATTAAAATCTTTATTGCAATAAGGTTAATGGTGTGTAATGCCGATTTGAAGCAGATTCTAAAAATACAAATAGTCAAAACATAAAAGAATTTTCAAAACTCTTTTGAAAACTACGTGACCCGTGCCATGGAAAATTTCCAAAATTGTTTATTATTAGTAAAAATAAAGAAGTCTGGTGAAAATCAGATTCGACAAGTAACGTGCGAAAACATAAAATTTACAATTGTAAAGCGTTTTACCGTCATTTACATTATTTTAAACCGAGGTTAATGTAGAAGTTACTCACCAAATATAAATATTTAGTGACAGATAGCTTTAGATGCATTGTCTTTACAAACAACGTGTTTTAAATGAAAAAATTTGGTTTAAATTTAAGCTAATGAACTAACATCTTGGAATTTTTGAACGGAAAATTTTATAAATATCGATTGTCTACAGGGAATTTTAAGTTTTTTTATGGTAGCGTAAATAGTAGTTTATTATACAAGTAAAGAAAAATTGATTACAATCCGTGAGTGATGTGATTCTGAAACTCGTGCTCCGCACTCGTTTCAGAAAGGAATCACGAGCGGATAATGCCAACTTTTCTTTACGTGTATAATAGAACGTTTTCTCTTATAGGTACATTGATAAATTTTTGTTAAATTTTTTCCCCGATAGAATAAAAAAATCACCAACAGAATAAAAAAAATCACCAAATGGCCACTTTATTCTATCGAGTAGGATAAAAAAATAACTAAATCAAATAATATACCATAATAACCACTTGTAGAATAAAGGTGTACTACATCTACTCGTGTCTATGGAATAAGCAACAACATTATTAAGACCTACAAGAGAAACAAATTTTATCTTACAGGTGCAGTTTTTTAGGTGCATTATGCCATTGTTTTCGGTGAGAGAAATCAAATTTCTCTCACAAGATAGATAAAGCTAAATTTGACAGTCAATCTGACAGCTTTATCTCTCTCAATGTTATAACTTATAATGTACAATGGTAAAAGATAAAATAAGATAGGATAAGATAAAAAAATGTCGTATATCACATGTGATCGAAATGCTATTATTATAAAGCTCGTGAGAAGTGTCCCACTCGAGCGCAAGCGCACTCGTGGGTCTAAATTCTCACTCGCATATAATGATGCATTTCTATCACTTATAATATAATATACTATTATTAAAGTATTAAATACCTAAACTTCATTTTTAATTTACATCGTAAAACAATGAAACAAAAAACAAAACTGACAAAAATACTTTTCAACTAAACAGATTAGATTACACATTTATTGATGTGCCGTTTATTTTTACTCAATTTGTCACTTGTCGTGAAATAACGCTTCATACTAAGCTTATTAAGTTTTTTTAAACATAGGCCTATCTATTTCCTACGCCAAGGACCTGTGGGGGAAAATGACAGAAATAATAAACTACGTATTAAATAGATAAAAAATATGTACTTCGGTTTCCTGTATAAAAAAAATTAGGACGGTGGACTAAAAATGAGGGTAGTTCGAGCGCTTTGACCGCTTTGGTTCCAAGTTGTGTTAAATTAATTTAAATTCACGTAGTTTATTCATGCTTGGAAAAAAGGTGGGAACAGTGTACATCAAATTCTTAAGAAGCTGACAACTAACATATTCACGACACTGGAGAAAAAAATATCAAACATTTGGAAATAAGGTTAAAGATACCAGTAAAATGTAATAAGAGAGTTCTAGAGAGAATTTCTTACAAAAAGTCTACGAGATCAATGGTTTAGACGTCAAAGATGTTCAAAACGAAGGATTCGTTTCATTTTCTCCTGTAGTCTCGAAAACTTTTTTTGAAGAAAATTTTGTTCTCTACAATTTTGTCCCTTACACTTTTTTTTAGCTTCAACCATATCCGCAGCGTTTTGAAAATATGAGACAAACTGGTCAAAGCATAGGTTAGCCGTAAGTTTGATTTTTTTTTAATTCAGTGAGAGGTAAAACGAATAAGGAGTAATCTTTTTAAAAGGTTTTCTTTTAGCAAAAAAAACTCAAACAGGTCAATTTTCTTTTAACAAAAAATTAACTTGAGTTTTGTCCTTTTGTTTTATGACTAATGGCATCGTCGACATTTTTTTTAGTGAAAATCCATAATTTTGTGGACAATTCAATAGTTACATAACAAAGTTTTTAAAAAGACAATCATTCAAAAAGTGAAAAGCGCAAATCTTAATACCAACAAAAAACAAAGAAAAATTCTAATATTTAACAAAAACAAAGAGTCAATTTTCATATAAATAAAATTTTCAAAGTACCATCACCATCCACTTGTCAATGAACATACCCGTGGACACACTTTCTTGTATACAGTCCGAAATTTCTTCGTGATGTACATTAAGAAAAAGAAAAACTAAACAAATATGCAATTGTTTTGTCACAAAAAGTACTTTTAACGAAAAGAAGTTAATACGATTTTGTTAGAAATTTACTTCCAAGATTTTTTGTTGAAATAACAAAATTGTATGTTTGTTAGTACTATTAAAAACGTTGCAATAAGTAAAAAATTGTAAATCAATTTGAGAATTGTGTATTTTTTAAAAGGAAAATTAACCTGTTTGGGCATTCTTGCCAAAACAAAATATTTTCAGTTATAGAAAGATTATTCCATAACTTTGCCGCTTACTGTATAGTTTTCGATAAATTGTTTGCATTATTTTTATCACTATTTCAAAGCTCTTAACACTGCTAGGTCGGGTGACGTCCTAGTATTTAGGTTTACGTTCCCCCAATATTTGGTACTGATAATGTTAGTTACATTGAATTTGTAATGTTTTCAACTAACTTGTATGATTTTGTTTTTTTATAATGGCAGTAGGTGGTCTGTTCTCTAAAGAAGTTGATGTCATAGATTAAGTTCATTTTTATAGCACAATTCGATTTTAATAAAATTTCCGGTGCCTATAAGTTTGTTAATAGTGCGCCATATTTAACATTTTTGAATAATTCTGAAAATTAAATTTATAATTTTTTTTTTTTCTTCATTTAGACATGTGTGTTGAAGAAATTCAAATCTTACCATAAAAAAGTCATTTCAGAAAACATAAACACAAACGTCCTAAATTTCATTCAATGTTTTTAATAAATTAAGAAATTGGTCCCGAAATTTGAAACATCCTGATCCTGTAAAAACACCACTTATACGAGCGAACTGGGTTACGAACAAGTAAATATTTTGTTGGAACGGAAGCGGCTATTCCAGCTTAAATAAACCAATTTGCAACGTTCTAAATTATTTTAGCTAAAATAATAAACATTACACCTTACCGTTTAAAGCTTAATTCCAAACACTTTACTTATGTTACAACTAAAACGCATTTTCGCCGACATAATCTAATCTTATCTAAGCGATTATTTTATTCACACGCGATCACTATAATCTATTGCTAACCATTTAGGAGTCGGGAAATTCATTTCATCCTTGTACCTAGTGATTGTAACATACTATAGTCCGTCTATATTTTGTTGAATTTTATGGTGCAATAGAGATAATTAACTTTTTAGGATTTAAGCTATAAAGAAACCCCAGCCCCTCAATTGTAAGTGTATTGTAAATTACCGGCGGGTGCTATGGGACAGGATTCCAGGGTCGCTTACCATCTGGTCGCTTTGGTAACAATAGCTTTACGACCACCTCATTATATCCCTCATAAAATGGTTTGGAAAGTTAAAATCATAAAATTCAACAAAATATAGACGGATTTTACACATTACCTGTTTCTCTTCTCTCCAGACTCAGAAACCACACAATCCTGCCTGCTCTGCGCCCATTTGATCCTCACTTCATGCTGAACCCTCTGTTTCAAAGCCAGCACTCTCTGTCTCTCCTGCTCGATAACCTGCGAACCTATAACAAATTCTTCACTAAATCTTCACTCACAACCAACTAACCTTGTTGGCACAAATGAAGATGTCTCTTCCTTTCAATATCTTTCAGCGATTCGATTGTTTTTCGTCCCAGAGATCCTTGTTCCTCATTGATACTAATAGGGGCACTTGATGTTACTTTACTGATCCGGTCGATGTCATCCTGACTGGGACATTTGGTGCCAATCCCGGTCTCCAAAACCGACTTTTCTTGCAACAATTTTTCGTTAAACGACTGCGACATGTTATACACGTGGTCAATTGAGGTCTTGGTGTTGCTCACGATGACCGAACAGCTCAGGTCATGGATCACATTCAGTGATAAATTGGACAAATGTTTGTCCAGGTCTTTCGATTTGTCGCTGTCACTGTCAGTGGACTCCTCTTGGTCGGACTCCTGATGGGCAAAAACGGACAATTCGTTGTCAATTCGCCGCAAAACCAGCGAAAACTTCTCCAACTTGCGCATGAATTCGTCACGTCGCATGCGAATGATTTTCACTTCAGTGTTGTTATTTTTCGAGATGTTGTACTTTTGTTGTTCCAGTTCCTGAATTTGGTCTTTGACCGAGTCAATCTTTTTGGACAAGTCCAGAATTTCCCGTTGGACCTCTTCCCGACTGGCCAACCAATCGGCTTCCTCCTCCAAGTGGTGGAACTCCAAGTCTTCAAACGCCTTCTTCTCGTTGTCCAAAATTTCCTGAGCCTTTAAATACTCCTCGAACACGTTCTCATACTCGGGATCAGTTTTGGGCGTTTTGGCCAACTTGCCTTCGATTTGTAGCATATTTTCCTGCGCTAATTCGAGCTTTTCTTTGCACTTTAACTGATCTTCGTCCTGTTTCGTCTGTCTGTGAGACATACTCTCTTCCAGTTTCTGGGCATAGTTGAAGAGTTTGTCTTTGCGGTGTTGTAATTTATCCAGTTCGAGCAACTTTGCTTTGTGTTCACCGGAAATGAGGGCGTTTTCGAGCTCGATGTCGCGCTGCAATTCCTCTTCGTGGATTTCCGTTTCCGCGATGTGGCGCTTGATGGACGAGATTTGGGAGAGAATTTCTTTGCGCTCTTTTCGGATTTTTTCAATTTTTTGTTTGTCGTTTATGTTGTTTGGTTTTGGTTTTTTGTTGTACGGCGTGGCGTTCAAATCCGCAGGGAGTGAGGTGAAGGATTTTTCTTCGAGGGGAAATATAAATTTTGTGTTTTCTCGGCCGGCGAGAATTTTGTCGGTTTCGAGGGATTTTTCGTCATTTATTGTGAGGTTCTGGAGGAGGTATTGCTCGGCTTCGAGAATAGCGAATTTGTTTTCGATTATTTCGGCAGTGTCTTTTGATTTGCTGTAAACATATTTAAGTTAGATGAACCCCCTAAGAATATTAAAATTAATAAAATGCGTAATTTAGAGGATTAATAATAAGCTGGAAAATAAATTTGAATATCAAGATACAAAAACTATTACGAGTATAATAAATTATACAGGGTCGCTAATAAGTATAGATGCAACTTTGCAACTAAATATTTTTTTATTAAAATGTGTTCTTTTCTAGTTAAAAGTGTTATTTTAAGAATTACTAATTTTTTGGTCAAAGTTCAGGTGGCAAAGAGCTAACGTTCGATAAAGACTACATTTTCAAAGCTAACACAATTTTATTAGTTCCATAATTTTTTAAAATAAGCTATGCATGTGTTACATCATAGAACTCAGAAAAAAATGCTCTTCTTAAAAATATTAAATTTGACCCCTCTTACTATAAAAAAATCAAGATAGCCTTGTATCCCCAGAACAAATGGAGATAGAAATTTGATAAACATCTGGGACGATAGAATTTAAATATTTTTAAGCATATACCAAATTTCAAAAAGTTTTGATGAATAGTTTTTATAATATTTAACTGTATCCACACTTTTTAACGATCCTGCAGCAAAAAAGGAAACGGATTACCTCAATAAAAATGCAATTAATTATTGGAAATTTTAAGATTTTGTTCGACAAGCTGACTCGTCGCAGCGCTCTCGCGAATTTCAGTATTTATCTACAATTGGTCGGCTGTAGGCTGCAGCCGACCTCGAGCCGACCAATTGTCGATAAATATTGAACTTCGCGAGAGCGCTGCAACGAGTCAGCTGGTCGGTTGTAGTGTCATGGCCTCCCCGTAAAATTTCCTCTCCTTAGTAAAAACGCTAATACAAGGCAGTTGTAGATAAAGTCCATTATTCATTTTAAATGTTAGAAAAGTATTTTTTCTTCCCTAAGCCGTAGATACTAACCCCCTGCCTTACCTAAAATTATTTTCAAATATACAGCGTGTTTCGGAAATGAGCTACAATACAAACTTCTGTTTTTTTAAATGAAACCCAGCTTTTTTCCATTTTTGGATGTACATAGCTTTTAAAACTAATGATTTCGACCTAAAACTTTTATTGGTCGATTTTGCTTAGATTTTGTTATATTTTAATTTTCTTAACAAAAACACCTACTTCTAAACATGTATTAAGTCGATTTTTTTTTTATGAAATATTGGAAGTTTGATGGTTTTTTATATTAAAATTTACGTTTTCACTTTTTGAAGATATATTATTTTTTCGACGTAACTTTTAATTTTTTAGTATTGCCATTTCTCCAGTTAAAGAATCTATCAATATGGCTAAAAAAATTAGGGGTTTCTATTTAAAAAAAACTGTCGATTCATCATTCATTACTCAAACACGGCCAAAAGGTGAAAAATTTCAAATTTTATTGGGAATGGTATACCTTTTAAAAATAAAATTGACCTGTTCCACCTTTTTTGACACAACAATATAATAGTTTTATTAATATTATTCAATCATTTTGCCGCTCACTGTATACAGGGTGGTTCAGCGCAGCTCCCGTCTTCTGTAGCTCAGTTATCATTAAAGTTCGAGTTTTGATATTTTGGAGATGTTATTATACTCTTGGACTCATTTTATGAAAATATTTTTGATAATACAGTGTCCCAAAAAAATTATAACGTCATAACAATACATTTTTTTAAAGGTATGCTATTATTTTTTTTTGTGCTCATTAGGATACCTTTTTAACTTCTTACATGTTCCTAAAGTTTTTTCAAATCGGTTCAGGGATTACTATTAAAAAAAATGACCTGTGGCCGGTTATGCTGTCGAATAAAAAATCGTCTCAGCGTGGAGGATTCTCCCCCTTAACAACTATTTAATTTCTTTTTTTTTAATCTGAAGCAGAATATGGACTTATTATCCCTGTCATTGGCAGTCAATTTTTTTATTTTATTTACCATTTATTATCGTTCCCAATGTTTTATTCTTTTGAAACGGAACTTATACAGGGTCGCTAAAAAGTATGGATACAGCTAAATATTTAAACAGTTAAAAGCATTTAAATTCTATAATCTGAGATTTTTCCAATTTTCTATCGTCATTTGTTTTGAAAATACAAGGCTAACTTGATTTTTTTTAAATGACTCGAAGGGTTAAAATTAATAATTTTTAAAAGAGCATTTTTTTTACTGAATTTAGTGATGTAACATATTCTCACCTTTATTGTCATTAAAAGACAAAAAAAATAAAAATTCAAAAATTTCATTCTGGATTTCTGCAAAAGTAAAACTAAGTTAGCTTTGAAAATAATGTCATTAGCGATCTGTCACTTGTATATTAGCCAAAAATTAAACGTGTGCAATAATTAGTTTAACAATGGTACATTTAAGTGAAACTGAGACAGAAATTCTCATGATGGTTGATTATGGCGACAGAAAGCCAAGAAGTCAGTGGAAATTATTTTGAGCAACATCTTTTGTAGCATAATAAACTTGTAATTCGTGTTTTGCTTTTTTTTATTAAAATGTGTTCTCTTTCAGTTAAAAGTGTTATTTTAACAATTATTATTAACTTTTACTTATTTTTTGGTCAAAGTTCAAGCGGCAAAGAGTTAACGATAGATAAAGTCAACATTTCCAAGGCAAATAACATTTTACATTTTTGAAAATTTTATTAGTTCGATATTTTTTTTTAAGTTTCGATTAAAATAAGGTATGCATGTGTTACACCATAGAATTCAGAAAAAATGCTCTTTTTAAAAATATTAAATTTCACCCTTCTTGCCATTAAAAAAAAATCAAGTTAGCCTTGTATCCTCAGAACAAATGAAGATAGGAATTTGATAAACATCTAAAACGATAGAATTTATATATTTTTAAGCTTGTATCAAATTTCAATAAGTTTTGATGAATAGTTTTTGTAATGTTTAACTGTTTCCATACTTTTAGTGACCCTGTATAGAAGAGTCGAAGAGTTATATTCAGTTTTTTGTTTTTACTTTATGTGATGATTATGAACAGTAAACAAAATGTTATCTTCTAAACGACTGTATTTTCATAATTTTTTTAAACAAATTCCTTACCCGTCCCGGTTGGACGAAGCGATAGTCTTAATCCTCGTCCGTGGCGACTGATGTGACGGAACAATATTTTCGTACGGACTGTTACACTTCGTGCTCCTAAAGTCATCAACTTGCTTCATTTCAACATTATCATAATTGGCATTAATTCGTTCCAGTGAATTATCCCTATTAATACTAATATTCTCGTACGAAGAATTATTCCTCCTGTTCTCATGCTGAACGATTTCCACGTCTCTCGGCGAGGGTGGAGGCGTTGTATACACAGGAGATAAGGGTCCATACTGACGCTTATCACGCGGCAGCGAACCGTTCGTTTTTATTCTAGCGATAAAAAATTAACTAGGTACTTACACACACAAATAAAAGTGCAACAAACCTATTTGGCGTCAGTTTATTTTTCTCCGATTGTGCCTGCTTTTCGTATTCAACGCACATATTTAAAATTTCCTCAAGTCTTGCTTGTTCCGCTTTCCCGATTTCTTGCTCCTTGATTCGTTCCTGTTGCGCCTGTTGGACAAATAATTGTTACTAAAAGCTAGGAGGGAAAATTTTCATTAAACCGAGGGCTCATGTATAGAGACCGGATTTTTAGGAGGTTAAAAAAACTCTATTTAGGTGCCAAAAAAGGTTTAAAATAACAGAAATTAGGTATTAAAATCCTGTAAAATAAAAACTTAATTTTTATTGCAATAAATTCCATTACAACAACAAACAAAGCGAAATAAGTTTTGTAGAAAACTTAAAAATTCTCTTTCACAGAAAAAAGCTATAAATAAGATATTAATCGTTGAACCTAAATATTGTTCTAAATGTGCTGGTGTAAAATTAGTTCGTTTTTCTGTAAGAATTATTTATCTCAAGCTAGAAAATGAACTCGCTGTATGGAAATACATAATAATTATTTTTCTTCAACCGTCTTAAAACTTGACATTTCTAATACGTACCATTTATGAAAGGTAAAATTGACGTTTTTCTAACTAAGAAAAAAAGTTCGCGTTACTAAGACAATGAGTCTATTTTAATTCGGCGGATTAAAAATATTTTTTTTACTAGGAAAAAAAGTTACACTCCAAGATTTTTTAAATCATTTGCTACAGTTGGAGAAAAAATAACATGTTTCATTAGGATTAAAAGTGGTTTTGTGCCTTGCAATTATTGCATGGCTCGGCTACGCTTCGCTTCGTCTTGCAATCCAAACTAATTGCTCGCCGAACTAAACGCCACTTTTAATCCTCATAAAACAATCTACTATTTTATGTTAAGGGCGCAATGCAAAGGTTTTTTGAGCTTGAGAATATTAGTTTTTTTTTATTGAGATCTTTAAGTCGAGATAAAAAATACTGTCGAAAGCTCAAAAAAACAGCTTTGCGAACATAATATAAATAACGTTTTTTCTACAATTGCAGTGTTTTAAACTGCAAATTAATTATTAATAGTTAACTTGACGGTTAGAAAACACAGTAATTTTGACCTTGTAGTGCGTAAAGTAAAACAATGAAAAAAAAAAACACGAATGCTTCGTGCACTAAAATTAGTTCGTAAACACGTGTTTTTTCGTCAATTGTAGAAAAAAATAAAATCAGGCACCTCTCCATTACCAACATTTTTTCATTCAATTAACATTTTTATTTTCAGTAGATTTTCATATCAAGAATTTTTTGTACTGTCTGTCCCTAACTAATTTTTGCACAACTCCCTAGAGTGCTTTTTACAAAAATTTACATGTTATTCACAAGTTTAACTTCAACAACTGACAGGCTTACTGTTTTTAATTTTGTTATGGTGGTATTTAGTAGAATTTTAAAGTGTCAAAGTAGGTCATTTTCTAAAATGGCTTGACTAAAATGGTGCTGTGCTTTTGTAAGGGCTCAGTGAATCTTCAGAAATAAAAATAGTGCAACCTTAAAATAGTTATTTATTTAACGAGTTTGAGTGTAAATCGGGTTTTTATTTCACGAGTGGATTTTTGAACGTCGAGTGTTAACGAGATGTTTAATATCCACGAGGTGAAATAAATGAACCGATTTACACGAAAACGAGTTGGATACAACAAGGCTTAAAATTGCTTTAAATCTGCTAAAAATAATCTGACGTTTCGTATTGACAGTTGTCAAAACTTCCTTACACAGGAGAAAAATCGTAAAAATCGTAAATTTTGACAGTGTCGAAGAATAAAATAATTTAATATACAACTAGAGTATTTCCAATTGAAACGTCGTAGAAAAATTAAATGTTCAAAATAACTTTAACACTGAGAAACTAAAAAGCTGGAACACGAAAAAAAAACTAAAAAATAGTGTGATTAAAATTCTGAAGAACTAAATGACTACGTGAAAGACGTGAGAAACTGAAAAAAATATAGAATTGAACACTAATAAATTGAAACATTACATTCTAAATAAAAAAACTAATACACGAAGAAACTGAAATGCTAAAAACTTAAAAGCTGAAATACAAAAAAAGAACTAAAAAACAGTGACATTGAAATTATGTAGAACTAAGTGACTGAAAGAGTGAAGAGTTAATAAACTAAAGAACTGCAAAGTAGAAACTAGAAACATTAAGGGCCGGTTTGTAGAAAGCTCAATTATAAGTTAAAAGTTAAAAACGCGAATGAACCAACCAAATCGGTTTAATTTGGTCACGTGATTAGTTAATCACTCATTTAATTGCGGATTAAATTAATGGCGCTTCTATTGGGTGCTCAAAAACCGGGCACCAACTCAATGGTGTGTGGTAGAAAAATGCTTACATATAAAGATAAAAACAGTAAAAAAATTCTTTGTATTAAAATTATTGATAAATAATAAATTTTAAATAAATGATATGTGGCAGCGTTGTCTAACAGTCGTGATCGCACTAGAATTTGATCAACAATAAAAATAAATTAATTTTGAAACGGTTTCCTAGGAAATAATTCCCAGTGTTGGCTCATCTACAAATTGTGATTTTTTCGATGAATTTCAATTTTTTGCTAAAGTCTGATAGTAAATTTTAAATAATTATTCATCGTTTTGTTAGGGAGCGATTACTTAGTGTGAAACATAGAAACATTAAAAAATAATGAAAACTAAAGAAGTTAACAAAATAAGTTTGTAACTCTAGATTTTTAAAAATATGACTAGGAATTTTTTCATAATTTTTCCCGTAATTTACACATGCTTCTCAACAACGTACCACTGAGTTGGTGCGCCAATTTTTAAGCACCCTGTATAAACCGACCCTAAGAAATTGGAAAACTGGAATTATAAGATAGTGAACCACAAAAAACTGAAAAATTTTAAAATTAATGTGAAATACAGAGAGACTAAGAAACTAAAAGCTGAAATATTGACAAATTTAAAAACTGTGTGACTGAATTAACTTCAGGTTAAAGCCCCAGAAACATATTTCTAACTTCCAAATAACCTGACTCTTGAGTAACTTATACTTTTTCTATCTCAGACCTAAGAAATTTATTTTCAAGTGTCAGAAGCGGTAGAGGCGTTTAGGTTGACTCCGAATTATTTGACTCTAAAGTTAACTCACTATTGAAATAACGGGCCTAAGAAACTTTGAGAAAGACTAGAAGCCTAGTAGACTAGTAAAATTTAAAAAAAAACAGTAAATTGTATTTTTTTAAATTACATAGGTACTAATAGGAAGAAATTAGGAAGGTTAAACACAACTTTAGAAAAGCCCTTAAAAATTGGGGGTTAGGGATATTTCTTAAAATCTGGTCTCTATACGGTCATGTATCACTCGAGGTTAGATAGAGCCTAACTACAAAAAAATACGAAAAAATAATAAATACCTGTGTCCTTTTTAGCTCGGCGTCGTTGCAATTTTCTGCAATTTCTGCTTCGTTTTTGCAATTATTCGGCGTTGTACTCCTCAAATGTGGCGAGGGATTCCTGTTATAATTCGGCGATGGTGTGAGCGCTCGATTCATGTTAACATTTTTGTGACTTGAGCTTTTATTATTCAGTTCGTTGCATTCGAGGTTTGGTTTCGGAATACATCCATTTTCGTAAATTATCACTTTGTTATTTATGTTTTTCTTCTCGCTCACCGTCACGTTAACGTACTGTGGCGACTTTTTGCCAAACATCGGCCGCTCCGATGTTTTAATTTGCTGTTTTTCGTTGGAATTCAGTTCGGAGTAGTTTAAGGCATTCTGTGGTAAATTCTTGCTGAAGTTTTGCAGATCAGGGGGCGATTTTCCGAGGACGTCTTTCGCCGGCGTATTTACAGTTACGAGATTTGCGGAGAACACTTTCGGTGATATGCTTTTTTTGAAGTTTTGTTGGGCTAAATACTCGAATTTTGACACTTTGGTCATAATACTGGAAGGCACCGGTTCTTCGACACCCGATTCAATGAGGGATTCTTTCGAATTTTTTCGAGGCACTGCTGGTGGTTTTTTGTTGTATTTGGATTGGAAGGAATTGTCAGGTTCGAAAGTGATCGAAGCCATCGAGATTCGGGGGTTGGGGAGGACTGATTTCATTATTTTTGCTTCCGCTGGGTGGTTAAAACGCATATAGTTTGATCTGCCGATGGTCAACATAACACCTAGAAGATGAAGAATGAACTATTATAGTTTGGTATCACAAACGTTGACCTCTAAGGTTGAACAATGGGCTGATAAAATAAAATAAAAATGTAGTTAAAGGCTAGAAGATTTGGGTCACCAAACTTTTTTTTGAATTAAAAAATAATAATTTACCTACAAGTTAACTCACCGCAAAATAGCAAATGTACTATTCCGTTTGTTTACTTTATTAGAACAACATTGGTGACAGGCATAGTTAGCAGTACGAACAGAGCTTCACCACTGCTCTGATAATTATCTCTGGTTAAAATGTGACTCAGTTGAGTTCATCTTGCATCATGGCAATAAAAAACCATAATTGCCTTATCTTTATACGCAAATGTGTCGTACGCAAATACATAAGCTTCTAGTTTAGTAGATTGGTCCATTTTATTGGCAATGAACAAAAATAACTAGGATACAATTTTATTTGCAATAATATTTAGATCACCAGATTTTTTTAGCCATTTTTGTAAGTACTCGTATCATAAGGCAAATTTTGTGATTTTGGATTAATAAAAAGCCGCTACGTTTACGAAAAATATTTTTCCTTTTTTTAGTCACATAGGTATGATATTAAAGGAGAGTTGAAGGAGTTCAAAACTAAATAATAATATAAATGAACTAAAATTTTTCGGATCGTAAGTGAAGTTAATGGTAAATATTAGCTGTTTCAAAACTATAAAAACGCCAACGTCGCATTTTACCGAATTATTTTTTTAAATAAGATTGATAAAATTGTAGAATAGTTATTAATGATTAGATCTCTTATTGAAAGTATAAATTACATTAGCTATTATTTTTTTGAAGTGCATGAATAATTTATAACAGCTAATTTTGAGAGAAAATGCGACGTTGGCGTTTTTATAGTTTTGAAACAGATAATAAAAATATATAAAAAAATATTTTTTAAAAAAAGCTTTTATTTAAAAGATGCACTAAAAGTAAAAAATAATGTATTTCACTCACAGGAGAATATTTTTTCTTACAGGTTAAAATTCTAAAATTTATAAAAGCTTTGGGAGTTGTCAACTGAACAAAGTAATTCTGTAATGCCGTAGTTTTATAACTCCCAAAGGAACCCTCTCAAATTTACAAATCGAGAACCCCTTTGTAAACATATCCTAAAACTTCAAAACCCCATTTAACCCCTTTAGGGGGTATTTAACTACATGGGATTGCATTGTCACGCAGATTGTGTAAGTATGCCAAATTTCACTTCAATGGGACAACAGGAACCCTTTCAAATTTGGCTCCGAAAAAATAGCAGACAGAAAAATAACATTGTGAGCTAAATAAAAGCTTTTAAAAAGTTATAACAGAAAATAACTTAAGAATGAGAAAAAAATAAAAACGCATTGTTTTGTCAGCAGGTTGGAAACCTTGATAATAATTAACGCACAATTTTATATGCAGCTCTTATTTATTTTCGAGAGACAGCGGTTATCTAAAACAGTGCTGCCAATAGGTTTTCCCCTTAGTTTTCCCTTTCGGTCACCTGGTATTTCATCAATGACAACAAATGAAACTTCTGCCATCTGTTTTTAATGTGAACGAGACAATAGGAAACCTTGTCAGTTTCAAGTACTATTACCAAATGAAACCGTATTTCAGTGCATATTTAAATTTGATTAAAAAATTTCTTTGTCGATGTTGACAGTTTATGTTTAAAAACAATCTCTTAATTAATCATTTAATTCAACTATAGAAGAAACCAATTTTGCGTTAATTGATAAGAAAATTAATAAATAAAAATAACAACATATTTTTAAACTACTTAAAAATTAATGTTTATTTATATTTTTAAGTGAGTGATTGATGTACTTATTAAGATCGCAGATAAATTTACTCGAACTGAATTTGGGTCAATATTTGTTGATAAGAAAGATAAAAGTTTTGAAAATAAAACTGAGATTCATGATAATATTTCTGAATTCCCGTGAGTTATAATAATTTGTAGAGTTGCGCAAACAGGAGGAAGACAATAAATTT
The DNA here is from genome assembly GCA_939628115.1 of Tribolium freemani. Lineage (NCBI taxonomy): Eukaryota > Metazoa > Arthropoda > Insecta > Coleoptera > Tenebrionidae > Tribolium > Tribolium freemani. Next base: position 5,554,776 of record OW626785.1, on the reverse strand, counting down.
CAATATTTTTAATCTAATAATATAATTAAGCGCTTATTTTGTACGAAATCTAAAAAAAACACAGTTTTTTTAATTTATTTTCTATCCTGATGTATTTTAAAATAAAATTAAAAATTAAAAAATTCAATTGTTATTCTTGCAAAACATAAACAACAGCTCATTCAACCGTTAGTGCACCTCCTGAATATCACACACAGGTGTTCCGGTCTAAAGGAAAGATTACTTCCTACATGTCTACTTTCAACCAATCATAAAAGACAACAAAACACATCACTCCTAGATCGATATTTGTCTTTCCGGTGATTTTCTTCCTACACGTATCAAATTTTAATTTCTAGTTACCATTGAAGACTGTGGTAACTGTTAATTACAATATAATTATAGTTAGACTTCCGTTGAATAGAATTGTCATTTTAAAATCGATAATTTCTCCTAAAATGTTGTCCATAATAAGTGTATTTTTTAACCTTCACAGCTGTGAAGCGGAAAATAATTTTTTAGACAATGTGGACCTACATTGTGGAATCGTATAGCAATATTGGATAATAATAGATACAAAGTTCACAAATAACTTGTCCGTTGCAAGGTCTTTGTAAATTATAGTTTGATATAAAACAAACCGTTTGTTAATTTTACAATTTGTGTTATCAAATCAAAATATTTAATAGAGCAAGTAATTATTTTGGTTCAAGGTAAATTTATTTGTGGGGTTATATTTCACTAAGTAGATGCACATATGCCTAATTAATTTAGAAACCGCATTAAATTTTCTCGTTTTGTTTGAAATCTACAATGGAAATACACTAAAAGCAGATGTGGTTAGTTAGTTACTGAATGACTATATTTATTGTCATCACAATGGTTATTAAACTAGTAGATACAATGCAATATGACAGTAGTAAAATCAGTGAGTAGAACATACATACGCTAACAGACCTATCATTAAGGAACAGCTTAAATTTTGTTCAAGAAAATTTAAGTAGACATCTGTTTAAAATTATTTGTGGTCCAATTGTTTCGAAAATTTTTAAGTACCTATCGTGAAGGATTTTTAATAAAAAAAAACTGTACTATAACTAATTAGCCCTCAGAGCTGAAAGTGTGGAGCTAAGCGATTTTGCTATTTACTTTTTTAGTAATTGGTTCAGATTACCGAAAACTCACGAAATAACTAAATTTTTACCTCAACAACGTATTCTAATGAACTTTTAGTTTTCTAGCTTGGTTTTGAAAAAAAGCAGGAAAACGGCAAAAATAAAGTGTCTTTAGGGACTAATTTAGTAACTTTTAATTCCGGTTTAGCGAGCTACTAGCTCAACAAGTTCTGAAAGGGAAAAAATAGCATGATTTGGGAATGTTTTGCGAAATTCACCTTTTACCGTTTGAAAAACTCAAAGTAACACCATTTGCCACGTAATTTAATGATTTTATGGCTTTCTTCTGATAAAATTTTGTAAAACTGTGGTGTTTCTGGCGGAAAATTATGATAAAACGCCGAGAAGGGACAAAAATAAAGACATTTTGAGCTAATGTAATAACTTTTAGGTCCATTTTAGCGAAATTTCCTGAGTTTTAAAAAAATAAGAAGTATTGTGATGACTTTTTGGTTTATTCTTGACAAGGTTTCACGAAATGCTACACATTTTGCTGTAAGATAAACGCTGAAAAAACGTAGGAAAATAACACGACTTTCGTTCAAATTTGACGATTTTAAACCAAGTTTATTAAAGTACAGGGTGTTTTACGCACCCAAATATACAAAAGTCACAAAACACTAGATACAAAAAATACATACATAATTAATTGTTTAATTTTTTTAAACTCATGACAGTACTTGTCAAACTAATCACTGCTTCATTAATAGTTGTGAAATGCTTTTTTTTGAAAAACTATTATGATGTTCTATCAAGAGGCGGAATGAATGTGATTCTAATCTATCTATTCTAATTAAACTAAAAACATTGTAAGTTTTTGAAGGGGTGAACAAACTAGAGAAGACTATTCAATTTTTCAAAATTTTTTATCGAGTTCGTATTGAAATATGTATTTTTGATTGCATTTTACAGGCGCAGACCTCATAAAATTATGTGAAACACCCTGTATATTTTTGCTGTATCTTAAAAACTAGTAATCGCACATTACTGTTAAATACTTTTCATTTTTCTTTTCACCTGTGAATTTTTTAAGAATTTTTCCTTCTAATTAATATTAATTAATTAATTACTATTAAGTAACTATTAAGTAAGTAGATTCAAAAAATTGTTATTTCTTATGTCATCTGAGAATAAGCGATTTTTAAATGTTTTGTGACAAAAATGCTTAAAAAAATGTTGGTAGCCCCAAAAAATACCTAATGAATTAAGTAAAAATTAGAAATTCAAGTAAACATAATTTTGTTTTTTTATAAGAATTTTTGCCCAAAAACATCATTTAAACATGGTTGTTTTAGAATAAGGCACTGGCCACTGGGTAAACAACCGCCGGCGCTTATGGCTTCACGTATCAAAAAGCCGCCGAAATTCTGAATTAAATCGTTAGTTTCGGCGGTTTGATATGAATTTATTGATAGATGCCGCCGATCGGCGGTATTCTGTATTTAAAATGTTAAATACCGCCGAAAAATTTGTCATACTACTTAACCCTATATGTTATTCTTACAATTTCATAGTATCTTTCTACATGTTGGATACCTAAACACACGTGTTTATTTAAATTTAGTTTATAAAATAAAACTTACATAAAGCAAAATAAAAAACTAATCAAAATGATTTTTCGTTCGTTTGGAATGATTATTTAGAGCATATGAAAGTTTTTTAATGTTTAAACTGTTTAAAGTAGTTTAAACTATGTACTTGCCTTCAAAAAATAATAATTGGTGAAAGATATAAGGCTCCAGATAATATCAATACAGTAGTGTCGCGATAATCCGAACCCGCGGTAATCCGGATGCTACCATAATCCGGACTAGATTTCTGCTCCACTGTGTACTTTGTAGTCCGGATTTTTTCTTGATTTGATAATCCGGGTATTTGGTAATCCGGATTATTCGATAATTCGGATCGCCTTGGTTTTAATTGATCCGGATTATCGCGACACTACTGTATATCTTAAAATGAAATTCAATTTGATTTTGTGTTATGCACATTTTCTTCTCAAATGACAACCCAGTATTAAAATGTCTTTCGACAAAAACTAAATTTAAGTGAGGTAGTTGTAATCCCTAGTTTGTAGTCTTGACCAAAAAAATTGTTTCATGGTAGGTTGCTATTCAGAAAAATTGAGATTAACTCAAAAACAAAACAAAAAATATTTTTTTAAACGATTACATTTTTATGTAACTTTACCTAACTTTAATTTTTACACATCTGTATGTCCACACGGTTGTTGTTCACTTGAATAGTACAAATGTTTATTTAATTTTTGAAAAAACTAATCGATAAATGTAGGGTAGGTAACTACCATGAGATCGCAAATGTACTGAGTATAGCAAGCCTTGAAAGTGAAGTGTAACTTTAGCCACATTTCTTTTCAAAACATTTGTTGCAAAAGATAGTGGAGGAGGCGAAGAAAGTGTCCAGAAAAAAATTCTTAGAGAAATTTCTCCCGAAATTCTCCCAAGCATTTACGAAATGAGTATTTCCACTGTCCATTTATTTTTTCAGATGTTCGAAAATGGCATTCTACAATGTAGGTTTTTTGTTGGATGGTAAACACCATTTAGGAATAATTTTGATTAAGCAAGCATTCAATTTTTGAAAAATTATTGTTTAATTCTTATCTGTACGTCAATTTTTGATATTTGGCTAAAATTCCGCAGGCACAGCCTGCTCTAATTCAGTTCATTTTCAATTTCATGCTATAAAATAGTAAAAGAATTTCTTTTAGGTTTTTAAGTTTATGCTTAAATAGCAACCAAGCATCAAACAATTTTTCTTCACAAAGACTGCAATCATAGGATTATAAACACCTCAATGAATTCTATTTTTACCAAAAGACATTTTCATATTGGAATTAGAATTAGACTTATGTATGACAAAATTTCGGCGGTATTTGGTATTTTAAATAAAGAAAACCGCCGGGCGGCGGTCTTTTTAGTATTAAGTAAGAGTACCGCCGGCGGTCGATTAGCCAGTGCCTTAGAATAATACTAGAACTAGAACCCATAAAATTTCGATTAACTAATAAGTAGGTACTAGTTTGGTATTTTTAATTTTATTGATACATATTAAAATTCTTCATTAATTACTTACTTTCAATTATATGGAAAGGTAGAAAATTTCTGAAAAAATCCACATACATAGAGAAAAATATTAAGTATTGAACAGCAAAGCTGAATTCGGTGCGACTATTAGTTTTTGAGATCTAGTAAAGATACGTTTAGCAGTCTCACCCCCAATAAACTTTTATTTATTGGAAAATATTGGAATTTAACTATCATCAAAATGGCAGTTTACATATTCAAATGTAAAAGTGTTCAAAAATTGACGGAAAAATACAAACCGAATTAAATTTTTCAAAAAAATTCACCAAAAAACTTAACAAAACAAACAACTTAACTAGAGGAGATAAGGTGTTGAAAAATATTTACCCTGAGATAGGCGAGTGGGTCTGGATATTTTCACTCCATCAACAGAGAGATTATCCGATAGCGGATAAATGGTAACAACACCTTCACTATTTTCGATATGGCAATGCAAAGGCAGGACTCCAGTCCCTTGCACTCGAATATCAACACCTGGACCGCATCCTAACGTCACCCGACCTAAAAAACAAAAAAATATACATAACCGTCGCGTCACTCAGCAGCAATAAAACAGTCATCCAGTTTATTCGACAAAGGCGAATGCGGGATTTGTTTCTTTCCGTTTTTAAAATAAACGCTTCCTTCTGCGGATGCAGACATTTTCCAGTTTTAAACATATACATGTGTTACCTACGTGCGGAACTCCCCACCAAAATAGAAGCATATCCCACACAGAAATGCGTAAAAGTTTGGATAAATAAACCGATTAAAACCACCTCGTTTTTCGTAAACAATTTTGAATAGTTATACCACTACCTTGAGGAATAGGGTGGAGCGTCACCGAAGTGCTGAGTCTGTCGCCCCCAATGTTGACCAAGTGTGGTGTGTCGGTTTGCAATTTCAGGGCTCTGCCTCCACCGTCTGATAATTCCGGCGAAGATTCGGTTCCAGTTAGGCCGGACATTCCTGTAAATGGCAGGTACATTTTGAGAGGGTGAGCAATTATAAAATACCAGTTTTGGTTCAAGTACTCAGGTAGTTTTACATACTTCGACTAAACAATTGGCTTTCCTTTTGAGAGGGTGAAGGTAGTAAAATTCAAGTAGGTACTATTTATGGAGGTGAAAACCTGGCAGGAAGTTGTGTGATAACAATAAAAATTGAAGCCACCTCTTGCCAAAAGTGTCGCAAAAATAATAATTTCGCAAAACTCATTTGAGATGAATTTATGTAACATTATTCAATGAATTCATCACATCTCATCTAACTTTCATTACTCGGAACTCTGCAAATGCATAATTCGCTGTGATTCTATCTACCATGCAACGTCGTAATTATTTTGCTAAATATCGGATGCATGGATACACAAATTATGATAGTAAAGTTCGAGTGTGAGTTCCACACAAGTGGTTTTAACAAGAGACAATTCGGATTAATTTAATCGAGAGAGCGTCTGGATGTTACATCATCGTCGTTAACTACCATCTGTTCTCGTTTCTCACCATAACATTCAACTGCTAGGGTGGTTAATACATCGGAAGGCTTACTATCCATAAAACTGTTCCCTATTATGTCTTTTTACGATATTTCTTCCAGTTTTTATTGGGAAAGAAGTAAAAAAGCCCTTTTTTAGAAATCAAATTTTAGTTTTTAAAGTTTCTATTCTTATAATAAAATTAAAGATGAATTGCAACGAAAATTGTCTTTATTTATTAAAAAAAATTGCAACTTTACCAAAAACCAGATATTTTTTAGTTTTTTTCACATTTATTTAGCCTGAATGACTGTTCAATTGGTAACAGATTTTAAAGTATTTTTGTCAGAAGTTTGCAAAGCTTCAACCGCATACAATTTTGCTCGTTTTGCTTGACAAATATTTGATGTAAACCGAACAATAATATTGTTACTTTGTTTTACTTTATTACGTTTATTGATTACAATTGGAAGAATCATTCTAGATCAGTGAATTAATTGTCGTTTATTTCTCAAATTCCTTCAGATGTAACCAAAAATACAATGTGTTTTTAAACGATTCTCATCTAGTTAACTTTGAAATTGATTTAAATATAAAAAAATTTGTGCCGCTCTGCTCAATTGAATTCTTTGCCAATAAATGTCAAAACTGTGAAATTCACAAATTGTCAATTAATTAATTTTAAAAATGTTGTTAAAATGCAACTAAATTGTTACACTGGGCAAGAAAACACTTTTATTATCGAAGCTTATTTCCGAATTGGAGACTTAATAAATGGAAAATGGTAATATTCGGTGTCTAAATGCCTGTCATTAATTCTATAAAGCGGCATTTCTGATTTTACTTGGGAAATTCACAGACGGGTAGATGAGAATCATTTAAAAATACATTGTATTAATTACACTTACCACTTGACACAGCGTTTCATTTTTAAATAATTACTACAAGAATAAAAATTGGCTTTTTATTTTTTAAATAACCATAGGTAGTACATAGCAAAACTTTCAAAACAAAGATGACAATTCATATTCAGAACAATGCAATTGTGAATTAATTTTTGCAATTTGCTAACAATTACAAATATAGACAGCTGGACAATAAAATTTCAGAAATAATTTATAATTGACTAACCCCGTATGCAATGAGCGGCAAAATTATAGAATAAGTTTATTAAAACTGAAAAGTTTTGTTTATTTTGTTTTGACAGAAATGCTCAGACATTTTTTGTGTTAAAACCTAACACCATTTTCAAGGAAATATAAAATTTTTCACCTTTTGGTTTTTAAACCCTTGTTTATTTCACCATTTCGATAGATCTTTTATTCTTCGACACTGTCAAAATTTCCGGTTTTTCCGGATGTTTTGACAACTGTTTGGCATTTCTCAATACGAAACGTCAGATTATTTTTAACAGATCTAGACCAATTTTAAGCCTTGTTGAGTCTAATTCGAAGAATAAAATGTTGTATTGACCACGTTTTAGTGTAAATCGGTTCATTTATTTCACTTTGTGAATGATGATAAACCACTCGTTTTCACTCGTGGTTTGATAATCCACTCGTGAAATAAAACGTCCGATTTACACTCGAACTCGTTAATTAAACTATTAAATGTCGAAATGGGAACAAAAAATTAAATATTACTCAACAGCATAAATTTTAATACTAAAAAAACCTACAATTTTGTTATTTCGTCAAAAAAGTCATGGAAGTAAAATAGATGTCCTATTTTTTTATTAAAAGTGTTTTTTTTTTATCAAAACAATTAGATATTTGTTCAGTTTAAAAGAGAAAATAGTCTTACATTTTTCTTTTGAACGGACCACAAAGTTTCTTGACGATTTGAAAAATGTTAGTAGGGAAGTTCTTACGAAGAATTTCCGGACTATATACAGGGTGATTCACATAACTTTACGACCCTGACGAATTTTAAATGCAACCAGTAATACACTACTCAATTATAATTTGATTCAAAAACACTAATAATTATAAATTTGTTTGTGATTTGGATATTCCTTGCAAACCTTACAAAATTAGGTTATTGCAGTCTCTGGCGTTTTTATTTTGGCCAATTTAGGCGTAATTCAACCTCCAATGTATAATGGGTTGCATTTAAAGTTCGTCAGGGTCGTAAAGTTATATGAATCACCCTGTATGTACAAGAAAATTGTGTCCACACTGTCCACCAGATGTCAAGAGGTTGGTGGCTGGCACTCGACAATTTTATTTAAATGAAGAATTTTTTTGTTAAATATTAGAATTTGGTTTGTTTTTTGTTAGGTTTAAAATTTACGTTGTTCACTTTATGGATGTTTTTTCGAAAACTTTGTTATGTAACACTTACCTAATATTTTGGTATTGCTATTTTGAAAAAGATATATCGAACTGGCTAAAAAGTAGAGGTTTTCATTCAAAAAATGTCGTCGACATCATTATTTCAAAGACAGGAAGTGTAGTAAAGTTTTAAGTCAAGTCGAGAAATGTCGTGAAAAAATGACTTATTACATAATTTTGCGGCTCACTGCATAAAGTTCTGATCTGCTTCAACGTTTACCACCCACTCTATATGTGTAAATTACCAAGAAACAGAAAATAAGCAAGCGAACTTAGATTTTATGATTCTTAGAAGTTCAGAAATAAATCAAAATATACACATCTTGTGTGGTATGACAACGTTTGAAGTCAGTCAGGGTCGTCTTCTTAGCTGAGTCACCCTGTATTTACCAAACAAAACTCCAACAAACGTGATATCACTCATGTCAATACTATTTTATGAAAAATCTATCAAATTACCACTTGCTGTTCTAGCTGTAAAAAAACTGTTGGTTTTTGAGGGTTCGTAATTATGTGATCCATGTGTGGAGATGCATATACAATTTATAAAACAGGATACATCTGCCTCAGTAATGAAAAAATAATTATTAACGGAAGTGTGTTTTGAAACAAAGAAAGTTGTTCCTGAGTTTTTAACAAACACTGCAAGCAGTTTGTAGAGAGACAAATCTTTAATTACAAATACACATAACACATCATATGGTACACATTCTTATTTCTTTCCTATTTCTTTGAAAATCATTTTTCATTCATCATTATTATGAGATTGTTGCATAAAAAATGGGTGTTTTATGACAATTTAAATTAAGTAATAAATGTATTTTAAGTGCTGAGTAGTATTCTTGAACTGCATGAAATCAAACACAATTAATTTTCTGGCAACGTTTCGGAAATAGAAAGAAATGAAATGAAATTTGTGATCAAGTGGCCTGTGACTTTGAAAATAAGTTGGCAACAATGAAAAATGTAAAAAACATATGAACACTGAACGGAAATATTAATTTGGCAACAATGGCAACACTGTCATTCGTTTGCACCAATAATTCAATGTTGCCAATAGAATTTTTACAACAATCGTCTAAAAAAGAATGACATCGTAGTGTGCCTAAGTTAGACCTATATTGACTTAGCCAAGACATATTACGATGTCACTCTTTTTACCTGTTTAATGTAAGTATTATGTCTTTCCTGTAAGTGGAACATCGCCGACAATAAATTACCTAAGTAGACACTAGATACGTACTTAATTTTAATTACTTTTAAATGACCAAAGCCAGTAATATCTTTCGTAAAGTTTAAAATAAATTAGTTGGGCAACAATTATTCCAAACGAAGTCAACTATATTTGCATTTTATACCTATATTATTTTTTAACAAAATATAACAGTTATGGAGTTATGTCAGCGGAAGCGAATGTTTGTGCATATTTCATGAATCCAAGTTACGAATTGAATTAAAATGTAAAAAATGCATTTTATAGTGGTCGTATATGGTGGTCCACGAACAATGTGAACATGCATATCGACAACGGAAATGCTACAATGTGATTTTATTCATGTAACTAATAATAAAGATTCAAACTTTATTTAGGTGTTTTCCCATTGAAATTCAAATAGTTTTTGTAAGTTGTTTGAGAATCAAAGCACGTTTTGCAACAAAATACGAGTAGCTGTTACTTTCTTTACCATTTGCATATTAAAACGAATGAAAAATGTTTGTTTGGATTATTTTGTGAAATATGTATGCATCCTCTCTGATTGTTTGGTATTACCTCATTAGTTATGAATATTCCAGAAGCTTAGTGGTATTATCAAATGATAAACAAACTGTACACACCTAAAACGCTCGTCTTACTGCTAAGAAGACAAGAATAAATTATTGTTTGTATACAAGTAAAGTAAAACATTATAAACGATCTTGAATTCTACACGATTTGGTTACGTCAGAGACATTAAAAATGTTGTAAATAGATAAACATTATAATGTCAACTACTGGACGACCAATGATCATGAAAAATATGACAACGAAATGAATTAATGACTTTTACGGAATGAGGAAAAAATTCAATACTATTTAAGGCAAATTCCAAGTTTAACTAGTTTTGCGACTGATCGCAGAAGTAATAAATTCATGAAATGAATGTTAAATAAATATCCTCAGGCTTCATAACAAAATTATTAATTACTGCATGAATTAGAATTTAAAACAGCACCTGCAGTAGTGTATGCATTCGTATGTATTACTTTTTTTGTTTAATTATTTATAATAATTATGTAGTATACAGGATGCTCAAAAACTGACGTACCAACTCAGTGGTACGTTGTTGAGAAGCATGTGTAGATTACGGGAAAAATCTTGAAAAAAATCCGAAAGTCATATTTTAAAAAATCTGGAGCTACAAACTTATTTTGCTAACTTCTTCAGTTTTCATTATTTTTTTATGTTTTTATGTTTCACACTAAGTAATCGTTCCCTTACAAAACGATGAATAATTATTTTTAAATTTACTATCAGACTTTAGCAGTTTTTTGAATTTAAAAAAAATAAAATTCAACAAAAAATCACAATTTGTAAATGTGCCAACACTGGGAATTATTTCCTAGGAAACCGTTTCTAAATTAATTTATTTTTATTGTTGATCAAATTCTATTGCGATCACAACTGTTGACAACATTGCCAACATATCAAAAAAATTCTTTGTATTAAAATTATTGATAAATAACGAATTTTAAATAAATGATATGTGGCAAATATCATTTATTTAAAATTCGCTATTTATCAATAATTTTAATACAAAGAATTTTTTTGATATTTTTACCTTTAAATGTAAGCAATTCTCTACCACACACCATTCAGTTGGTGCGCCGGTTTTTGAGCACACGGTATGTAAAATTAAAAAATTAATTATAAAAAATTCATTGAAACACGTAGTATATTTTTGAAAGCAATGAAAAATAAATGGTACTCAAGTTTGAGTTAGTTGTCCAATATTTTTGGAATAATATGCACGTATATTACAAAAATTCGGATTAGATTTAGATTTGGGCCACTATTAGTATTATTCAATGGATAATTTTGCTAAATGCAAACATCACACTAAAGTGGTAACTGTTACGTAAATTATCATAAAATCAATAGGTTTTGTAATTCGAATTTCTCAATCAATGAGATAACAAAGTACAATAGTGGTACCCTGAATAGCTCGTAATAAAATAAAACGTAAACAAACAGATTTTTATAAATGAATCAAATTAAGGTTAACTAACCAAAAAGAACACCTAAAGCTACGAGGAGAGTGCCTTGTTCTTTCAAGAATGAAACTTTGTACAAAACAGTTATAATAAATGAGCGTTTTTCAAATACGAATTAATGGTGTTGGAACGAAAAAAATCAAAAGCATCATAGTACTCTAAATATTGGGTATAGGTACAGAGTCATTCCAAAATATAGAATTTTTTTAAAACATCCGTAACGACCCTTAAATAATTAGTAATATAAAAAAGGTGAAAAGTGAGATAGGTATTTACTAGCTGTAAGTTAAAATAGAACTGATAAAAATAGTATATTATGATACGAGTTTTATAAGACGCATTTTGTCGCACGCACGGAATTGGAGTAAGTGCAACAAAATGCCTTATAAACGAGATAACATACAGTATTTTTTCTACTTTGCACCTTTTTTAACAAAAAAATTCAATTTCGAAGTTTAGGGAATTTTGTGGCAGTTGATAGCATTTGCGTGGGTCATGAAATTAAATTAATAATTTGGATCGTCATTAGTTTATTCGTAAAATGTATTCTGAAAGTGTCCAAGACGTTTTGCAATGTATCTACCCCTCAACGAATACGGGCTTTTGTGGCAAATACAAATTGGCCTAAGGAGAATGGGATCTCAAATTACTCACTTGCACTGGCTTTTGGAGTCATGTTTGTACACTACTCAAAAGGTGTTCGAAGGGACTACGTATCAGGGTTGGTACAAAAGCCTCTAAAGGTTCGAATTTGATTCATTTGATTAAATTATCACTTGAAACAGGTGCCGATTGACACTGACAGTTCTCTCAGATAATTGTCAAAAAACTAGATTGCCATCATTTTCCAACTAAATTACCCTGGTTTTGAGTGTAATTATTATAGCACTCCGTTGGATATTACGATACGCAAATGGCAAATGGCGTATCGTAATGGCTTCAGTACGAAACCAAAGTAAAAAAAAATATTTATTTATACATGAAACTTATTTGTACAGCAGTGACTTAAACTTTTCGAAATACGAGTAAAGCCTGATTTATAAATTCCCGTTCTGTTTACGTCCCGTTGACGTCCCCGCTCTGTACCCGTTACGAAATGTCTTTCCAATTTATAAATTTACGTTACAAATAACAACGTCGTGTTTTGATTGGCTATTTGGCTGAGTTTATTTAATTCAATTACAAAAATTTTACCTTTACATTGTCAATATCTGGTTAACGAACGATAGACACAATTTAAATGTTTTCGGCAAGCTGCGAAATTGTTTGGCTAAATGCTTCTACCGCACATCATTATTTTAATCACTTCACTTGCACCTTGTCAAAATATTTGACGTTACCGCTGTAATATCATTGGCCACCGCTTATCCCGTTCCCGCAACGCAACGCAAAAGTTGGAACTTGGACATCAGTTGCGTAAACGGGTGCGTTAGTGGGAACGTAGCGGGATTTTATAAACGTCGTCATATGAAATGGCATGTTGATCTTTTGCGGTAGCGGGAACGTCAGCGTCGCGTAGACAGAACGGGAATTTATAAATCAGGCTTAATAAGTCTTAAATCCTTTCGAAACTTCAAATTTTTGTAAATATAGTTATCAAAAATAAATAATATTTCTCAATGAGTTATTAAATAAAATTAAATATCATTAGTAACTTAACAAAAATCAGAAAATTGTGTATTTTCTAACCATTTTTTTTCACAATTAAAGAATTTGACTTTTTTATTCATCATACCTGTATGTAATTCTATAGATTTCCCTAGAAAATTCTTTAGCAAAATTTTAACTCAAAATACATCTAAAATTAGGTATTAGGAAGAATTTTTTCTTGAAATTGCGAATAATATTTTGTCTACCAGCCCAGCGCAGCAAAATACGAGTGTTACCGATTCTCTACATATATAATGGGGGTTTCCAACGGTTTTTTTTTAATTTTTTTAAATTAAAGTTTAATGCAATTCTATGCGAAATGTGAGATTTCAGCGGTCAAAACGTTTTCTAAATGCTCTAAAAAAATTGTAAAGTATAAGGCGGGAAAGTGGCGAATTCAAAGCGAAGTCTTATGACGACTTAAGACCAAGTTGAGTTTGCGTGGTACAAAGGCTTGTTGCCAAATTTCTCAATTGAATTATTTTTTTAAAGGCTTGAAAAATTAAAGAAAACGACGTAAAAATTTTCTTAACATATACGGTTTTATATTTTACACCTAATACTATGCATTGAACATAGTAATTTATTTTTAACCTCATTTTCTTGAGCAAATATTCGTTCACAACAAGTTGACAACGTGGCATGTTACTTTAATTTTATTGGTTCAGGGGTTTGCCGCCGAAACAGTCAAGTTTAAAATGGTTAGTTGAAAACTTGCTTTTTCATAATTTTTTGTAATGACTATTGATAACTTTTTCTCATTTATTTTTTTAGATTCGTAGGTTATGGGGTATGTACTTTGAATATCTATTAACAAATCTTTATTCTACCATTCATTAGAATCCCATTCTTCACATGATCAAAAACAGTTAGCGCCTGTTATGTTGTTTAATTTAATTATACACGTATTCTTAATTATCATTTACATTCCAATTTGCCCCTTCAGAATATTTATGGCGGGAATCACAGTTTCCCAATTTACTCATCGGACTAAATCGGTGATTCATAATTAATTATAACAGAGGTAATAAGAAAATTTGAATTCCAAAATTCAAATTACTGAATGATTGGTTACAAAGGATTCCGAGTTATTTCTACGAGTAAATAATATTTAATAATATTATCTACAGACACTTTTTTCAAAAGGGTGAACACCTACCATTCTTACATTATTTACTTAAACAATTTCGGTAGAGAAAATTAAAACTTCGAGATCCGGATTAAATATGTCAATAACAATAACGCCGATAGGGAGTGACGAATTCTTATTTAAAAGTTTGGAATTTAGTGGAACAGACGATGAATCATTTACTGAGTGAACTTACCTGAATTTTTAGATAAGAATCACTGACCAATTCCAATATTAACACGCATTCTTCGCAACTGAATCTATTTGTTATGGATACCCTGAGTCATCAATCAATTTGAAATGGGTCTTTTAACCGTGGATAACTTCATTATTTTTTAATAAAATCGAATCCAATGTCTTCCTCAAATGAGGTTCGTGCTCAGTTGAAAAATATTATTTATTTGCGTTACTGGTTTGCAAATAATAATTCATACTTCACGTTGAAAATATGCATTACCTCATAAGAGTAAATAGGTATTCCAAGAAGATATAGAATTAAAATATAATACACACACACGCCGATTGTTGAATATTAAAAGACGTAAAAAGAAATATTTAATTCATCCACCTAATAGTGCAACCAAAGAATTGTTGATATGTATAAACTGAAAATCAAAAATATAAAATAACACTAAGTACAATTTTCAATTGGAATTTGGTATTATTTTTTTTGTACTACTACTACATATTATATCATAAATTTTAAATCGCATTAGCTTACAATACATTACTTACCTACATTTCATTCTTTATTAAATCTTATGTAACATACATATTTATTGCATTTATACCCTAGATAGTTACGTGGTAATATATTATACCCACACAAAACGTGTGTTTGTAGATGCATGCAACATCAACTTGTACAAAATTTCATATATCTGCTGACTTTTCTATCATATACACAATGCAAACATGAGGTGAAATACGTCAAAAAATTGTGCTGCATAACCAGGGCCGTCCTAATAAATTTGGCGCCCCTGGGCTCCTAACAACAATGCGCCCCTCATAAGAAAATATACATGGGAGGGAAAACAGGGAGAGAGTAAACTTCGGCGAAAATTAAGAATAAATAATTATATTACTAACAAAAAATAAAAATATAAAAATCAAATAAGATGCTTATTATTATAAGAAAATAAAAGACCATAGTTACAATTAAACAAAACAATAAAAATAAATTCTGTAACTACACAAATATTTATAACTCAAATATTTATTTTCCTAGCTTTTTGTTTAATGAATTGATTAATAATATCACCAGTATTTAATTTATTAAATAAGTAACTTTCGATGAAAGCCAGATAACTTTTTTCGTTCTATAATAAGTTTTGTCGTCAGAATATAATTTAAAAATTTTTTTTAAATGAACACTAAGAACTGAAGATGAACTTACCAGTTGCTGACCGTTACCGTAAAAATTTCAAATATACTTTTATATCATAAACTGCCCTGCATTTTATCCGCCAAACTCAAAAGTCAAAACTGATTTTAGTGGAAGCAAAATTGCCGCTTCAAAATGCTGGCGCCTCTGGGCTGTAGCCCATTTAGCCCTATGGTTAAGGTGGCCCTGTGCATAATATAATTATGAAAAGAAAAAAAAATCTGGAAACAGTTTAATAAAATTTCGTCTTATTATTTTTTACATAAGATAGAAATAATTTCACAGACCAAAAGTTTCCTAATTATAATTTTTTATTTGTTTTCCTATTTCACCAACCAAATTTTTGTATGGTAAATTAACACAAAACCTGTGTACATATACTGTAATAAAATAAAAACAAAACGTTTAATTTGAATTTTCGCATCAAAAACGAACTCAAATTACAATAGATTATTATGCAACAGCAGGAGATATTTTTTTACCTTCACGCCTCCAAGTTATCTGATGTCAAGGCCACGTGGTATAGAGAATGCATTTTTTTTAATAATTTACAATCGAATGTACAGTGTTATTTCAAGAGTTTATGGTTATTCTTGACTTAAAAAATAAATCAAGTTGTTATTTTTTTGACTATGATTATGCCGTGAGTCAAAAAAACACGTGGTCAAAGGTGGTGTGAAATTTCAAGATTTTGCACAGATTGTTACGTTCCCAACAATATTGTTAATTTTGATTTTTTGTTCTCGAAAAGATTACTTAGTCAATTTACCTCAAGCTAGGTTCAAAAACTGGTAAATTTAACTGATCGAGCTGATATCTACAACTAAATTTCAGGGCACTCTCTCGACGATTTTACTTGTTTAGACTTATGATATTTCTTCCAAGACATATTATGCAAGTATTATTTGTTTCAAAACTATAAAAACGCCAACGTCGCATTTTCTATCAAAATTAGCTGTTATAAATTATTCATGCACTTCAGAAAAATAATAGCTAATGTAATTTATACTTTCAATAGAAGATCTAATCATTTTACAATTTTATAAATCTTATTTAAAAAAATATTTCTGTAAAATGCGACGTTGGTGTTTTTATAGTTTTGAAACAGATAATAGGTACTTTTTATCAATATTAATATTTCGAGTTTTATAGAGAAATAAACATCAGAAAGAAATATCAAGAAGAAAACAATTGTGACAAAATTCAGGATTTACTATTCAAAATTTTCAGGGCCCTCTTGACCACGTTGAATCCGGATAATAATCTTCTATAACTTCCGTTATTAGTTTTTATTTTATTTTTTTTTTATTTTAATATTGTAAGTTGAAAACAACAACGAAATTAGTCAAAATTCAGGATTTTCCCTCCTACAAGTCCGAGTTTTGGATCTTTTGTTGTGCGTGGCAGTTTCAAAAAGTATTTCGGGCATTACACATCATTTTCTCTCAAATAATGAATGAATACGGCATATTTATCACAAAAAACACATTTATTCTATCAGTTTCATTTAAGGAGAAACCATAAAACTGTTTAAAAGTCTACTCTCTTCCCTATTTTCCTAATTTTTACTAGTATTGGTGTTATTTGTTTATTTACATACCTAAAGTTTAATTCCAGCAGTGAAAACGAACACTTTATAGCTTGTAAACACTTTACAATTCATAATTATTTATTTCATCAAGTAGTTTAGAACGCCTCGATTGTCATTTATTCACAAAACAAACACATCACACTCGGACTTCACTGCTGCTAGATCTAAAAGTGAATTGTAAACAGAAAAATTTTAGGTGCACGAACTTCGTGCTTGTGTTCTACCATTCGACAGTCGACATACGCTCTCGTTGTCATGTTACGATTGAGTAAGATAAAGATAGAAACAGAAAGATAACGTAATCGTATTCGTAACAGTTTAGTGTGAAAAACTTGAGATAGGGATGGTTTGCGCTACCACCTGATAGATGGCACTACCAAAACAAAAATGCTAATGCCATTTAGTTTATATTCTTTCTTGTTACTGTATTCCTTTGCAAATTAATAGTGATCACTTATAAGATTATAAACTAAGATAAACAATATTAAATCTATTAACAAAAAACCGTGTTACAGGTTCCTGTTTGCTGTTAGTAACACTTGTTGACGTTTTATGTTACTTGTTATGATTTTATTTTATACCACCCGTAATACATGATCACATGATGATTTCAGATTGCGCACGCATGTCCTCATAATAATTTCCACAGGTTTGTGACGTTTGTGTGTTGTCAAAACTCTAAAGATAGAATACGAATCTTCTGCCATAGTTTAAAACTTTTACTTTAATTAAAAAAAAAATTGAAGATGCGTAGACGATATTATTGTGATTATTGTGACAAATCCTTTATTGACGATTTAGATGCCCGAAAAAAGCACTTACAGAGTTCATATCACATTAAATTGAGAAATTTGCACTATGAGCTTCACAGAGGTAAAGTATTTAAGTAGGTATTTTGTAGAATATTTTGTGATTCAGTTAATTTTGTCTAGATCTTCGGACCATCTTAAAGGAAGAATGTGAGAAAACACCTTGTAGGAGGTTTCTGAGTAATGGTGTGTGCCAGTTTTCAGGGATTTGCAAGTACACCCATTACACACCAGAGCAATTATGGGAAATTAAGTTACAAGGTATTGAATAACCTTACTGATGTGGTTTCTTGCACAATCGTTTATTTTTTGTTAGTTGATAGTGAAGAACAAGGAAAACAAATTAGGGTTCCCACAATGGAGTCATGGCTTCAAACGTATTCCGAAAAACATAGCAAGGAAAATTCAGATCTAGTTCATATTCCTTGGTCGTATCCTGAACAACTTGAACATAGGACTGACTTGCCTCCTTCAATAAAAAAGCTTAAACCAGAGCTTTTTGTGCACGAAAATTTTAAGGAATGGGGCAAATAAATATACTTGATAATTTGATTATTGTCTTTTATTACCATAAATAATGTACAAACCCTTTGAAACAAAACATATTTTTTAAACCACCATCTAACCATGATTCTATAATCAAGCTGTGGATCTAATATCTGTTCCAATGCAATAGAAACAGAAACACCGCATTTTCTCTCAAAGTTACTCCTACATTACTCATGCAGTTTGTTTAAAAAATTAATGGCTAATGTAATAAATAGTATTAGAAATCTAATCAATCATCAATAACTAGTTTACATTTTGATCAACATTATTTAAAAAAATAGTTTAAATTTATTAAAACGCGACGTTGGCATTTCCGTAAGTTTCAAACACAGAGTGCCTACCAGTGTTGGGCAAAATGTAATCTGATTAACACTTACAATTAACCATGTAATTTGTAATTCAATGACTTTGTAACAGATTACTCAAGTAATGCTGATTAATAATTACCCAATGTAATCGATTAGTGAGTCAAATTCAAATTCCAGAACCACCTGAGATCCTACACTCTTTTATAAACAGTCCGTATATGTACAGTTGGATGCAATAAAAACGGAAAATGTCATAGCATAAAAATGTCAGATTTTTATATTTTTCCCTAGTTTGAACATGGCGTTTTTTCTAAAAGTTGGAACTGACAATTAATCAATACTTGACAAATTCAACGGAGTCATCAAATTATGTGAACCTGTAGTTTTCAGTGTCCTAAGGTAACATTATTATTAATGCCTAATCCAGTACATTTTACTGTGCGATAGAGCAATAATTGTTTGAATGTGACAGCTGTAAAATTGACAACCTCGAGATCTCTTTTAATCTGAAAAAATTTCAGTTTTCCGTTTTTAATGCATCCAACTGTAATTGTAATTATTTTTTTTTAAATATGAATATTCGTCATTTTTAAAGACAAATAAAATTGGAATTGGGTGTTTTAGGTTTTTTAAAAATTCCACCCTAAAGGTTGGATGATGGTTCAACAGGGGTTAAAATTTCTATAAAAACTATTTTTTTTAATTATAGTATTTATAACGATTGGTATTTGGGCTTTTAGTTAAAGATGAAAACGCATGTTTTGGGCTTTTTAAAAATTCTACTCCTAAGGGGGTGCAAAATAAAAATCCGTCATTTTTGAAGTTACATTCATGAAGATTGGTAAAATCCGTTCACCTTGGATTTTCCCAACCAGATTTAAGTTATGTTGCAAGCCTGAATGTCACTAGGTAGTTACTAGCTAGTAATTTTCAGACCGTTATATTAAAATAATATTAAAATTGCCTACCCAGACTCCTCTTCCAACACCGTCATAGAAAAACTTTCTAACATCTTTTCGGTATCTAACAGGAGAAATAAACTAACCCATTACAAAATACCAAATCCAGCTTCTCCCTAGGTTTCGACAAAAACGGTAAGGGATATTTTAAAAACTCACGAAAATGGTCAAGAAATTACAAACTCGATGAACAAGCCACGACAAAAAGGCCAATTGTTTTCAAATTTTTACCTTAAAGGCATTGGCAACTTAAAAAACAACTTTGTCTTAAATGACGGTACTGAAAACGCTTATTACAGTAATGAAAACCGTTTTTCTGTATCTGCTCTCTAACTCAAGTTATTTCGATTTAAAGTTGAAATTATGACGTCATAACCGCTTATTGAGCATTTGGTCCAATATTAAGATCAAATGGTTTTTGACTTACACTGACAAAGTTTATCAAAACTTGACAAAATTCCTCAGACGTTTTCGCGCAGTTCAAGACATCATTTCGTACAGAAATTAGTCAAAAAAGTGGTTACTTTTTGATTTTATGAAAGATGTGTGAAAAATGTTCAAATATCTGTCACGTTTTTGGTGATTGAGAGGGTTCAGTGATAAGAGGATTCTATGAGGAGAGGCGGTTACGACGTCACGATTTCTTTCTTTCGAAGCGATTATCTCGCTTATTTTTCATCGCAGGAAATTTTGAAAAGAACCTACTGGTATATAACGAACGATTTTTTCAATTTTCGTTAAAACATAAAACAAGTAAAATAAATTGCCAATGCCTTTTTAAAGAAAAAAATTTATGATTTTCATAAGAAAAACAACATTTTACTCTCGACGACCTCTTGGACTTTGCCAAAGAGAACCTTGAGTATTCTGGGGGTCGCACTACTTTATACAAAACTAGCAGTTGCCCACGGCTTCGCACGCATGTCCACAACCACTTTGAAACACAGAAAAACAATGCAAAACTTTGTATAACAAAAAGTAGAAACACAAAATTTTATTGTGAACTTTAAAATCTTGACCCAATGCGAACCCGAGTAAATTTTACTTGTTCTCAACTCATTCCCTGTTTAACCCTCTTGTGGATGTAATTTTCAAAAATCCTGAAACACATTTTCTTTATTTTTAACCGGAAGTCCAAATGCCAATTTTCTTGGATATGACTTCAAAAATGCAGGAGTTTTGCGTTGAACTCTTTTGGGGGTGGAATTTCTAAAAATCCTGAAATATACGCCTCTTCCTTTTTAACCGAATGTCTAAGATATCATTTGATAACTTCAACAATAAAGAATTTTTTATATGTATAACTTCAACAATGAAGGATTTTTGTTTAACCCCCTTGGAGTGGAGTTTTCAACAAACCTGAAACACGCGTTTTTTATTTTTAGGCGAATGCCCAAATACCAATTCTCTTGGTTATAACTTCGAAAATGACATATTTTTATATTCAACCCTCTTGGGGGTGGAACTTTCAAAATCCAGAAACACGTGTTTTTTCATTTTTAACCGAAAGATCAAATACCATTTTTCATTAATATAGCTTCAAAAATGACGATTTTTTATGTTTAACCCTCTTTGAGGGTGGAATTTCTAAAAATAATAAAATACCTGTTTCTTTATTTTTCACCGAATGCCCAAAATATAAGTTCAAAAATTACGAATTTTTATATTTAACCCCCTTAGGGGTGGAAATTCCAAATGTTTTTAAACACACTTTTTCATCTTTAACCGAAAGCTCAAGTACCATTTGCATGGATACAAATTAAAAATTAGGATTTTTATACAAATTCTAACCCGTGTTCAACACCCTTTCCAACTAAAACACGTGTTTCTTCACTTTTCACAGAAAGCCCAAATACCAGCTTCAATTAATGTAAATTTAAAAGTTACGAATATTTATACAAATTTTATTATGCCATTTAACCTTCTTAGGGGTTGCTTTTTCGAAAATCCGGAAATACGTCTTTCTTCATTTTTAACCAAAAGCCCAAATACTAATTTTCAAGGATGTAAGTTCAATGTAACTTTAAAAATGACAGATTTTCTAAACTCTAATTCTAAATTCAACTCTCCATTGAACCCCTTTAGAGGTTGATTTTCCAAAAATCCTGAAACACGTCTTTCTTTATTTTTAACCGAAAGCCCAAATACTAATTTTCAAAGATATAACTTAAAAAATGACGGATTTTTATTCAAATTTTAACACCCTATTTAACCCTCTTAGGGGGTGATTTTATTTTATCTTAGTACACCCCTACGTTACAAAAGCTATCTACTGTAAAAATTTCAAGTTTCTATCCTTAGCCGTCTAGGCTGTGCGTTGATTGGTCAGTCAAGCCAAGCAATTTTATATACAGCGTGTATCAGAACTCGCTTCCCACCGGAAATGTGCATATAGTTTAGGCAATTCTGAAGCTAAAGTTCCTTTACAAAAAAATTCTAACTGTCTGCGTTTGGGAGATAAGAACGTTTGAAAATAACCAATCACAAAAGACCTTGCTCCAGAGGACTACAGGAACAAAACACGTTGCTAGGAAATCAAAAATATGTGGAACGGACAATAAAAAAGTGCACTAGAGTTATTTTTCATTCCTTAGTAACGGATCTACTGTATGTAATACACTTAGGAGAGAGCTTCTGGGATTGGTCACTTTGAAACCTCTGTATCTCCCAAACGAAAAATAAAAGACCTACTTTTTTTGCATTTTTATTATCCCCATTGCTGTTACCACTAGCACCTTTCCGGTGGGGAGCGAGTTCTAGTACACGCTGTATAGATAATTAAATCCATGGGATTTAAATACAAAAAAGTAGATGAACGAAAAATTTTGATTGAAAGTAGTTACCTTAAATCAAAGAAAATTGCCTTTTTGAAAAAATATTTGCAGGATTTAGAATTAGATGTAAATTTTATCTACCTCGATGAGACCTGGATTTACCAGAACGGGAGCTAAGTGCGTCAGTGGGTTCGAGATGGTGATGCAAAGGCAGATCTATCAAAAATCACTACAGAAGGAAAAAGGTTTACTATACTGCATGCTGGTTGTATTGATGGTTTTTTAGAAGGTTGCGATTTTCTCTTGGACAGTAAAGTCGAACACATCAGAGATTATTATCAATCGATGAACGAAAAAGTGTTCAAAGGATGGGTTACAAATCAGTTAATTCGAGCACTAGATCCTCTACGATCAAACTAAACCCAGGGATGGGCGTTGACACGTCGACTTTGATTGTCTACATGACGTGTCAACAATTCCGTCGACAATGTCTATAATGTCAACAGTGTCAACAATGTCAACAATAGGTCGACAATGACAATTTGAGGTTATGTTGTGTTTTATATCACATTTTCTTTTGAAGAAAAAATTCTTTTGAGAACAAAGACGAAGAGGCTAAAAATAAAGAGTGAAGCGTAAAAACAGAAGAAAAAGAGACTAATTTGTTTTATTTTCTTGTTACCATTTATCGAGAATTTTATTTTTATTTATTTATTTATATTCTATCACATATTTTATGTTTTAAAAAAGTTTTAATCATACTTTTAAGTTTTATTTTTAACAATTATACACCAATTTCATGGTCAAATACCAGTTTACTGTCAAAATTTATTATTTCTTTATTGTTGACATAGTTGATATTGTTGACATCACTTCAAATATCGACGTCGACGTAATTGTTGACAGGTCAACAATTGAATTGTCTACCTTGTATTGTTGACACGCCCATCCCTGACTAAACCATACTTGGATGCTATGAAATTACAACAAATAGTACGAAATCGACGAAATTTTGCTGGTAAAGGACTATGAAGTGTTGCGCCTTCCCTCCTGCCATTGAATAAATTATAATTCTCTTCGCAATAATGAGTTATCTAATCATTAATAACTTTTTTACATTTTGATCAACCTTATTTAAAAAAATAATTTGGTAAAATGCGACGTTGGCGTTTACATAGTTTTGAAACAGCTAATAGGTACCACGAAAAGTGGTATTGGAACCTTTGCTGAAAAATGAAGAAACACGTGTTTCATTTTTTTTAGGGGGTGGCTAAACAGGGGTTAAAATTTCTATACGGTGACCCACGAACGAGTGCAAATATTTTAACCATAAATTAACAATTAAAAATTAATTGATACATATTTTTTATTTTTTCAAAAAAAGAATTTGTTTTCGATTTATGGCTCTTTAAAAATAGCCCCCAAGAAAGACGTTTATTTTTATATCTTGAAAAATATTTAACCAATTTTTATGAAATTTGGTATGCGAAACATTATTTTTATTTATCATATGACAGCATAATTTGTATTTATGTAGGATGCCCCAAATGGGGGTTGTGGGTGCCCCCTTGGAATAAATTGTCTTATAATTTTTTAGCTAGTTTGGTTTTGCTATTATTATTATTATTATTATTACTATTATTTGAAAGCCCATTCAATTTAAAAACTTTTTTGTCTCTTGCAAGTTTTTCTTCAAATTAACGGTTTTCGAATAAAATGCAAAAATGTAAAACGATGCAGTCAGCATCACAAGACATATCGGCGCTTAGTCAAAGCAGGCGGCAGTGTTTTTCACTTTAATGCTCAGTTACCATGCTCAGCTTCATCCTGTCAAATCTGTCAAAATTGAGTTTTAGAATTGATTTTTAAATCAAATTTGATTAAAGTAAAGAATGCTTTATGTAGAAAGACTAGAAAGAGTACTGGATATTTTCACATAAAAATAAATTAACAATTTTTTCCTGATTGCATCGTTTTACATTTTATTCGAAAACCATTTATTTTAAGAAAAAAATTGGAAGAGACAAAAAGTTTTTAAATTGAATTGGCTTTCAAATGATAATAATGGGCAAGACAAACTAATTTGCGCTAAAAAGTTATAAGACAATTTGTTCCAAGGGCCCCTTTTGGGATACCCTACATAAATACAAATTACGCTGTTATATGATAAATAAAAATAATGTTCGCATGCCAAATTTTATAAAAATGGTTAAATATTTTTCAAGATATAAAAATAAACGTCTTTCTTGGAGGCTATTTTTAAAGAGCAATAAATCGAAAATAAATTTTTTTTTAAATAAAAAATACGTATGAATTAATTTTTAATTGTTAATTTATGGTTAAAATATTTGCACTCGTTCGTGGGACACCGTGTATAAAAACTGTATTTTTTTAATTACCTACATGTACAATGTGACCCAGGGGTAAGTAATCGGTCTATAACTCTGAAACAAAAAAAGATAGGCCTATAAAAGTTTATACTCAGTAAAATTATTTTTTCACGTAGAATCTAATTATGCAAAAATATATAGGGTGTTCCGTTTAAAAAAATATAACTTTGGTTTATCACCCTGTATACAACATCCTGTATAAAATATAAATATTTTTAGTTTGTGGACTTTAAGTTGATCTATCGAATAATAAAAACGGCTTCGCAATATTTTCAATAGCAAAAAAGTTATAGACCGATTACGCACCCCTGGGTCACGCTGTATAAAGATTGGTATTACTATATTTTTAACCGAAACCCCAAATACCAGTAATCTAAAAAAGGTAATTAAATAAAATACAAACGTTGTCCATGGCTCCTCGACCTTTCTTAAACCCTGCCTGTCCATCTGGTATCATGCTTCTTTCATGTATTTCCGCTCTAATTAGTTTTTTATCTAGTACCATAGCGTAGATTTTGTAAACCGTACTGAGTAATTTTGCGGTTGATCTTTGTCCCCTTTCTTGTAAATTGGGATAATTAGTCTTTGGGCAATCCCCCTCCCTTCCAAGCTATCTTGAGGACTTTATATAACCTTTCTTGTAGGTTTTCTGTTGCGTATATCCATGCTTGGAATTGTTTGGAATTCCGTCTTCTCCTGTAGCTTTCTTTTTCTTTAACTTTCTAATCTGTTTTTCTATTTCTTCTTTTTTAAGTTCTGTAAGTTCGTTTATTTCCTCTAATGGTTCCGCATTTATTTTGGTTTCGGAACAGCTGTTATGCCTTCTCTCTAGTAATTCCATAAAGTGATCTTTACATTTTTCCATACTTATATTTTTATTTATTGTGTCTTAACTTTCTTTTTCTTTATTTTGTTTACCTCTTCTTCTAAGGGTCGGTTTCACCAACGTTGGTTAAATTTAATGAACAGTTAAAAACAATTGTTACTCTGATTATAACAATTGTTTCTAAGGAGTTATTCTACTAATAAATTTAACTGAGGTTGGTGAAACTGACCCTTAGTTAAATAAAACTAGGACTAATGTTACAAACTGCGGATTTATAGTGGAAATGTCGGTTCATTTTATATTTTTTAAATGTACGTTAGTATGTATCAGAGTTTTTTGATATGACAGTAACTTTATCAGTTTGTTAATAATATAATTTATTATCAGCACAAAACATAATTGAGTTAGTTGATCATGTATTATATTTAAAAATTTAATTTTGTTTCATGGAAAATGGTGGAGGTGCCGGGTCCAAAATAGGATTTCTGCGTGTTTGTTAACTAATAAAATATTAATGTGGTAGTTTTATACTTGTGTTTTAAACCAGAATGCTAGTTGAATTTATTTTATGAAACGAGACAGTTTTCAAGTTTACTTTAAAAATCAAAAAACCATAAAGAAAATGACTGGCGTTTGTAAGTAGAACTTATAACATGTCAATGATTCCTTTTTGGAAAAACGAAATGCTTCATTATTCTATGAAAAATAATAAACGATTTTATGTGAATACAAGGTTGCAGGTTGTCTTGAACGCCTTGGTTACTCCGAAAGTTTAAATTCTCGGTTATACCGGGTCACTTTTAAAGATTGAGGTAAGAAATCTATTGGCAACACTTGGCTAGCTTATTACATGGACCTGTTTTATCTGACTGCTATGTCTGTGATTGTAGGTCGGAAAAGAATGACAATAATTGAGTACAAAATTTTGACATTTAGATTTGATAGTCAAGCTCACCAAATTAAGATTTCAAATTTGCCACCAACCTGACTACAAGAATCACATTCTTTAACAGCCGTCCGGTACAGAAGGGTCTTTAAATAATAACACTTATCCAAGAACAAAAAGTAATTTCCTGTTACGTTTTAAAAACATGTTTCTCTTCAGTTAATTTTTTTTTTCTTGTATTAATCATGAATAGAAGAAAACCACCTTATTTTTAAAAATGTTTATTCAATAAGCGGATTAATTGTACACAATATAATAAATAAATAATAATTAAGTATCATACAGGGAAATTTTTTTTAACTCTGAACATAGCCCTATGTTCAATCTGAAAAAAAAAACAGATCAAAGCATTGCGAGTATTGCTATGCAACTAATTATTCTACGCACTGTCAAAAATTTCAATTGTCAATTAAATCTTCCAAGATAATTTAAGTAAAAAAAGATTAATTTTTATGAAATTTATTAATCATCAGGTAATAGTAACATGTAAGGAATGATAAATTACTTTAACAAATATTCGAAATTACTTCAAATTGGTTCAAATAACTCGACATCAAATAGAAATAATTACCTCTACGTATCATTGGTAACGTAAATTAGATCAATGCTTTGATCCGTTTTTTTCAGATTGAACATAGGGCTATGTTCAGAGTTAAAAAAATGTCCCTGTATATTTTAAACTACCTTAGGTGTTTATATCTACTTACAAAAACTCAAACTTATTTAATGACACTGTTAATAGTTATTAGCGAACATACTTGCAGTGTCCATTTAACCAACATCAAACAAACTTAGCACATAATTGTGTGTGGTATTACTTTAGCATGCTACTATAATTTACCTTATCGATACATAATTGCATCCATCGCATCGCATGTCGTGGTGAAGAAAACTTAATCATATTACAATAGATAGACACACCCATCCTTTTATCCCTGATAAGCATCGAGAGCTTCATTATACATATGTCATGTGCCAAGTTTATGACGTGGCTATGCTAAGTCCGAATCATATTTCCAAACAGACTTTCAGAAGAATTTCGTACTTCTGTTAGTGAATTTAAAAATTAATGCCCTCCTTCTAAGCAGGATTGTTTGCTTCCGAATACAAAGACTGAACACTTGTCGTTAACTTATCATTAAATGAAAATCTTAAAAATGTAACTGTAGATGTTTCAACGGACTAATTAAGAACATCTAATGTATTTTGTTTCAATATGTTTTAGTACAGATAGTGTTGAAATATCTACAGATGTTTACATTACATCTAGTGGAATTTTTAAAACTCACGTACTTTATGAATACTTTAAAGCTCTGAGGGAGATCATCGTCGACAGAATAATAGGTATTTGGTTATATTTTGCATCAAAAATTAACCCATGCTTTCAAACAGCTTAAAATGCTGGTCAGGTTTATCCTAGGAGCTTATCTTAAGACACGTATTACACATTTTTAAAATGGATACACACAATGCATTTTAAAATCGGGACAAGTTCAAGGAATAGAGACGCAAATATTTGGCAGTTAATTATAAATAGGGCACAGATTGGATCAACTCATCGAGATATGTGATCAACCTGATGCAGAAGCAGATTGATCAATAAAAAATGAAGGAATTTACACTCAATGACACATTTTATACAATTCTTAAAATACAATATATGAGTTGGTATAAGTGTTACAGTGTTATAGGCACTAAAATTTGAGACTTGTATGTGCAATTATGTTTAAATTTTTGTTTCAACGGTGACTGAAATTGCAAAATTAAATTTCACTGCGTTTTAATTAAGTTGTCAACGGATAACGCTACAATAAAAATTGATCCGGTCTTTGATACTTCGTCGGAAAAACATGGCTTATCTTTTTGATCAAAATACGAGAAGTATTTTTTAGAAGTCGGTATCGGCTGAAAACGATTTTGCACAAATAATATAATTTTCAAATTAATTTATTAATAATCGTTTTTTTATTTTGTGTATCAATAGGGGGAGCAGTTTGGAAGTCTGTACCTACAGGAAATCTCAGAAACTTAAAGGCTAAAAAATGAGTGACCCATTTTCCAATAAATTCTCTTAAAAATATCATTCCATTATTGTCGTTAGTTTAGCGACTTTCTTCTCTAAAATTTATTAATCCAATAGTCCATGGTAGTACACAAAGTTTTATTTTTATTTGAGTATTTTTTTCTGATCTAAAAATAATAATTGTAGTAATTTTTCAAAACCTCTGTTAAATTGCAGTTTACTTGTTTTATTTGCATGTACCTATTTAATTTAATGCCCGTTTTAACATCATATTGTACGAAATTTGAAAACCCATTATTTATAGTAAATCCTTTTTTGAATGTTTTCTGTAAATTTGTATTAATTTGTTTTTTTAATAGACAATGATTGTGTTTATGCATAAAATCGACTGAATTTTTAATTCTTCTCAAAAAGTACGTCACGAATTTTTTAGTTAAAATGTCATCTTTGTTGAACACCTTCGACAAGATTTCCTTTTCAGCAAAATAATTCTCTCAAAAATGAGCACGAAAATGTGCCACTCATTTTTTCCCTGTACACAAAATCAATTAACAGCGTTCTACTTTGGCTCACAACGCTGTTAATTGATTTTGTGTTCAGTTTCCTCTAAAACCTACCAATTGAAAATTCACTTGTATAATTAAAACCCTGAAATGCATTGGTTAATTATTAATTAATTACTGAGGTACATAATATGTCACAAATTAAAGGTATTCTACATTGCAAGGACAATTTATTACTTCTAGAAATACCTAATAAATATAATTTTCAGACGTCTTACGTGGTTTTAATTAACATTTGTCATAATAACGATTTAAAATAGATTAATTTGTATAGTTTTAACAAACACGAACAAATATGTCAACGATTGTGGTTCTCGTTTAGTTACTTGGTTCATTTTCATTTTCCTTACGAACCATGTGACCCCTGAACGAAGCCTGTATTTTCACAGCGGCTTTATTCAAGTCAGGATCTGAAAGGTCTATGTCTAGTTCTTCCTCCTGTAAAGTAATTAACAACAAAGTTAAAAAATGTTGTCAGCTTCTGAATAAAACCTACTCATTAATAATCTTTGGATTATGAAAGGTAAATGTTATTGCAGCAGCGCCTTTAGTTATTCAAATATAATTAATGGAAGTTTTGAAAAGTTCCAAAGAAAAAGTGTTTTCTCGTAACAAGTTTTACCTCATTTTTCTTGTGTTTGGAAGGATCCGTCTCATCTTCCTTTTTCTCCATTTGTTTTCTTATCATATGCCCTCGAAAAGAAGCCTGGATCTTCGTAGCTGCATGGCACAGTTCTGAAATAAATTCGAAAATTAAAATTGGAAAATACCTATTAACGTAGAATTTGCATTATTTGATACACGCATTGTAGATTTGGCAGCCCTTATCTTTAAAATTCTACACATTCAGGGCTGTGTATGAACATCCCTCTTGTTTGGCCACATCCGAGTCGTTTATTGATTGTTTGTTGCCTCATTTTAGTTCACCTGGAGAACTCTTCACTAATCTAAATAACGCCTGCGGATATTTAATATTCCGAATTCGTACTTTCAGTTTCTTTAGTTTGATTCTACAAGTTTAATATGTAAATTTTAATCAAGAGAAAGCTTCAAACTATAAAGGTAGTAGCAAAGTTAACGAGAATGCCAAAATTCTACATTCAAATGGAATAAAGTCAAATTTCCAAGTTAATTAAGAAGTGTTCAAGTGCTTTGTTCAGCTAAAGAGCCAATTTACAGACACCTGTTACAATATAATCATAAATCATGAAAATATAACAATGTAAGCCTACTATTGTTTCAAGTAGTAATAAGCAGCAATTGGATGTGTTATAGGGGCTTGGGTTCGAACGAAGGGAATCGTATTTTGGCCACAGGTGCGTAATAATCAAAACTTTCTTACGCTGCTTTCGAAATGAAAAGTTTTTAATCTCTTAGGCGGGTCTCGGGCGTAATTTTGATTGCATAAATGAAATTGTAAATCTCTAGTCATTTTCACGATATGTGGGTTTAATCCAACTTTCCGTTTTATGTCGTTGTACGATATTGAATAATATCCTCGTCCTATTTGCTCATGACCTAACACGAGTAATCTTCAAGCTGAATAAACAGAGAAGGGCTTGATTCTGGCTACTTGTGATAAAATATTTGCTAATTTGGTCGTTTCGAAGATTGATTTCCCAAGTGTAGTATGTTAATAGTAACTAATCCACTTTTTACGACTTGATTTCGTTTTTTAGAAGCTTTTGCGTCGAGACATTTTTTATTTTGTCTCCACCAATAATATAATTAAACCCCGTGATTAAACCCAAAAACTAAGTGAGCCACTGGACAAAATTTTCGCCCACGATTTTTTAGTACACGTAAGTATACCTGGTGGAATGTTTCAGTCTGCTGAATAAGTACCTAAATTTCTAAATTTAAAATTTCTTTGTCGTTAATAAGCGAAAATCAATAGCACCACACACATACACACACACACCACACTTTTGTAAAATTACAGATTCCTTAAGAAAAATATGATGCATTTTTTTATTGAGCAATATTGCAGTAATTTTATTTTTCTTATTGTATTAAGTTTCAGTCAGATCTCATTGTTTTAGAACCATTCTTTCATTACCAACGCCAAAGTGTGATTTGTTTTTATTTTGCTAGCTTGTCGTCACTTCTAGATGTTTTTACTTAATAAAAAACACCT
Organism: Tribolium freemani; assembly: GCA_939628115.1. Taxonomy (NCBI): domain Eukaryota; kingdom Metazoa; phylum Arthropoda; class Insecta; order Coleoptera; family Tenebrionidae; genus Tribolium; species Tribolium freemani. The sequence goes on along the minus strand of OW626785.1, from coordinate 5,523,436 downwards.
TAATTGGACACGAAATGCCCTTATAATGTATTCAAGATACTGGAATATGCACATTTTATTTTCTTGGCGTGACGCTAAAAATTAAGATATGAATTTAGATTCATTTGCACATTTTAATTCGGAGAAAGAATGATTACAGTTAATGGCCACAATTTTTATCAATGGCTTAAAAAGGATAGTTTGTACAGGGTGTTTAGGGTCTTGGAGTAAAAACTTTACCTCGATTAAAAGAGTGTAAAAATAGGGTAACTGCGAAAAAAACTCACGGAACTGTTTGTTACTTTGAAGAATGTTATTTAAAACCGAATTATTGGTACAAGGTTTGAAGGTCACTGGAATAATTTCTATGTTAAAATAAAACTTCATTGTTGCAACAAATAAGAATATTGTAACCGCGACAGTGAAAAAATGGTTTTGACATTGTCATCATTTATTTGGCCTTAGTTTAGTTCTGTGGTTTAGTTTTGATCAAAATTTAAATCCGTTGGTCCTCTGTTTGATCACTTCTACTGAAATCGTTTCGAGCAAGTTTGGTTTGTGTTTTATGGAGGTTTTTCATTAAATTTATGTGCAGTTATTAAATAATGAATTCGCTGTCATGATTAGGACTTACGATGCAGCAAATGGTAATTGTTGTAGTCGAAGAAGCAGTTCACAAACAAATAATGTAAATTGAATGATTTTCTGTTATAATTTGAATTTTTACACATATCATCTCCTATAAATTTGAACCTCAAAACTGTAACATCCTTATTATAGCGGATGTACACTTGACTGCACGGAAATCGACTACACTGAATTTTTGTCTGTGTGGCTTGCCTTTATTCAAACGTTTTTTACGTCAAAATAATTATTCACGTCAATCATTAAAATGTCAAAATTGTAAAACTGGAGGAAGGTTGGTCCCTTAGAGGTAGTTACCATGTGTTCAAAAATGGCTGTTCATCAAGCCGACTAGGGAATTCAAATTCAATGTGCCGCTTCGTCCAAATGACTATTATAGTTTCTGTTTCTGATGAATACTGTCACCTCTGGCAAATCTTTGGATTAACTTTTAACTCACTTTTTTGCATTTTTCGCCAAAGTTGTTTCAAGTGTAGGGTTTGTCTTGATTTGTGAATTATATTTCCGTCATTTTTGTTGTGAATACTTTCGTTTTTAGATTCGAAGCCTGTTTGCATTAATTTGAAGGAGTCCGTCACTTTGACGGAATTTACAATCTAAATTAAGCGGCACGTTACGTTTAAATTTCATAGGTGACTTGATGAACACCCATTTTCGAACACATTGTACAATGAGTTACAAATTTTTACAAATACAGTGTTTAGAATAAAGAAGAGATGGGAGCAAGAAGTGATACTTGCAGAAAAGGTTGGTTCTAGTGGTTGAAAATTATCAACGCTAGAACAGGATGAAGCATTTTTAAATGTTTCAAGGAAAAATCCGTTTGAATCTGTCCGCAGTGGCTACGAAAAAATAATATCGAATTACTCTTTGGTCTGCATGCAGTCCTGACTTGAACCCAGTAGAAAATGTTCGGGGGTAACTAGTCAAATCAATTTACAACAGGGATTTTAGACCATAAAATGCAGAACAACTATGGGATTCAATTACCAATGCATGTGAAAATTTGCATGAAAACCCTGATTTACTTAGAAATCTAATTCATTCCGTCCTCCGGAGATTAAATAAAGTGTTACAAAAATATGGTGCGATGACAAAATATTAATAAGATTTGTTGTATTTGTGTTATATTTTCTTCTTATTAAACTACTATTTTCTGCTTTGTTCTTAATTATGATGGATGATAGCGCAAATATTTTTGAAAACGTGAATGTTACATGACTATCGTAACCTTATTTTATAAAAGACTTGTTCATTCTGTAGAAAAAACTAAAAATAAAGTTCATTTGATTTTTTAGGTGTAGTCGTTTTCCATGCAAACAAGTGTATGAACCCTAATTACAACTAGATGTTTGGACGACTACATTTTTGCAAGTAAAATGCACGTCGAGCTCATGAATGTTTATTTAAAAAAAACAACTATAATAAATTAAAGAAATACGTTTATTTTGTAACTTATGACCTATTTAAAAACTAGGTACTTTAAAGCACTTGATATTTAACATAAAATTTAAAAAAACAAGAATGATATCTGACAACTAATTGTTTGAACAAAAAAAAGAAAAACTTTTTACTAATTTGTGACATCTTTAATTGGCTTTAATGACGACTTGACTTACCGCTAGCATACTTTTAACGAATCTGTCACAGAATTCTAGCGTTTAATTATTTTTAAATCTTTCAATAAACACTGAGGAAGATTTTTAAAATAATTTTTCATTTTGTGCCAAAAAGACCATGATACTTAAATCAGGGCTATTTGCTCAGCAAGACGGAACATTAACGTTAGAATTACCGAATAATTATTTCAAACATTTTGCTGTGTAAAAAGAAGCATATTTTTTTTTTAATAAAAGTACCTTTGGGATATAATTTTTTAATCGGTGATGTTAATAAACGTCTTTACAAAATATATTTCATGGTGTTTACTGTCCCATCTATGAACTCAAATTGCTCAAGACCCTTTGTAAACATGAATCCTCATACCATTTGTTCCTTGGCTAATTTAACCGTATTTTTGAGACGTTCTTCCTGAAAGATCTCTTGTTTATTTCTTATTACTCGTAATCGAGAATTTCAAAATCTCCAACGCATACATCAAATTAAGATTCGTCACTAAATACGACGTTTTTCCAGTCATTGTATGTCCACTGCCACTAACTTTTAACCCGCAGAGTTCTTCCCTTTTTTTTTGAGCAGAAGTGAGTAATGTTTTTTTTGTCTAGTTAAAATCATTATTATGGATTTATGGAAAGTAACATTTTGCTAATCATTTGTGTCTACCTTATAAAAACCAAGTTCTGTTTTTTTATCCATCTGCGACAACATTCTTAAGAACAATTGGAATGTGTTTCTGCAATGCTTAGTGCAGTGACTTCTCTTAAAGTGTTTCTGCGGCAACTTTTACAAATTTTACCAAGTGTCGTAGCAGTCTTTGTGTCACAACTCGTGATCTACCAGGACTTTTTCCTTAATAACAATTGTACCTTGCTCTCCATATACTTGAATAATCTGTGCTGTATTCAGTTTTTTTTTGGCAACTTCTGCCATGAATTTCCTCCAGAGTAAGTATTTCAATGGAATTATTGTGCCTTTGTTGGAATTTCGACCCCTTTTGTTATTTTAACAATTTAAAATCCAATGAATGTTTTGGCATTCCATCAAATTGAAGGTCAAATGATGCTAAATACAAAAACAGTCAAAGAAAATAAAAAAATTTCTTAGCGTCCATACATTCAGTTGCCATGCTCAAGTGGGTAAATTTCATCATTTATGGGTTTTTTTCTAATAACTGATTGAAAATTAGACAATAAATTACAAAAAATACTTTAGAGTATTCAGATAATTGGATAAGTTTCTATCCATGCCAATTATGAATAAAATGTTGTTGCAATAAAACCAGTTTCATAATTAAAAATAAAACGAGATTTCGTCCAAACATTTAGCTGTTAGGGCTCGTAATATAAACTATCTAGATTTTTTTAGATTGCGAATGTACTTTTTATAATACATCATGAAAATCACTCACATGAGTCACATTTATTTATAATTCAAACTTAATTCAAATTCAAACAGTGTAATTGGTGTCGATTTCTTAATAAATTGCTGCTCTTCTCTTAATAGTCTTTCCGAAAAAAAAAATCAGAAAAGGCTAGAATATAACCCATATTTTAAGCTAATGCTATGGGAATATTAGAGAAATTTAATGTCCAGGATATTCATATTTCATATGTAGTCTTCTGGACTGAAACTATAATCATTCGATGTAAGACAGCTCTCATAATATGTTGTAAATTTTTTCATTTTTCAAAATGCGAAGGATAAAGTCAGGTCAGATCTAACCATTCTAAAAAGTTCTGACTAACCCCAACGAGGTCTCGCTTTTGCCACACCCTTCAGAATTGTCTTTGGTTTTGTTTAATTTAGAAAATTAAATACCTAATTATGAATAATCCGTCATTTTTATTAAGCTTCTGAATCACAGCTAAAAGAAGTATTTATTCACACTTGGAAATTCTTTTTAACAAATAAAACTCCATCAATAAGCAACTAGGTGAAAGGTCAATAACATAGTGTTGTCAGTAGATTTTCAGACAATCAAAATGAACAAAGCATTATAATTTTTAACATTGTTAATTTTATTGCTTCTTTTTAACTCCTTTTAATATGATGTAAAACATTTTCTCTGAATAATTAAAAATAAACATTAATTTGATATTTATTGATTTTTACACAGCGAGAGAATCAAATCATTAATAGAGCGCCGAGGGGTGACAACTGACAATATTCAATAAATCTGGTGTTACTACCAAACAAACAAAATTAATTACGTTGGAGGTGATTTTTGTTGTAACGCCATTAAATTTTATTTTTATGCTTCTGAATGTCACCGAAATGTTAGAGTTTGCTGAATTCACTTTTATCTGATGAAGTATCGATTAAAATATTTCAAACTTCCGAGCAATATCTATTACAGCAGAAAGCAATTTAAGTCGACTGTAAAGAAGCAAACGTTATTCTATCTTTCAATTCCACAAAAGAATCAAAAAGCAATTGATATGATTTCTTACCATGATCGTCGGATCTGAATTCCTGTTCGAGTTCTTGTTGAGTGGGTTCAGTCTCCTCATGTTTTCCAGGCTGTTTCATATTTTTTCTGGTTTGATGACCGCGAAAAGCCGCTTGAATTTTCACAGCTGCGTCCTCAAGATCTGGATCTTTTGTCGGTTCGTTCGAAACCAGTACACCACCGTTGGACAAAGTCACAGTTTTGGCAGATTCCGGTTTCGTGTTTTCTGCAACAAAAAAGTGTTGATACATTTTGGTCGAAACGCTGAACCAACCCAGGAAATTTACTAAAATCGATAGAGACACGCAAATACTGAAACGCTAACTTTAATCCACTCGAATCCATCCATTTAAAGATCTCAAGTTCACTGTTATAATGCGTTATTTGAGATTACAATAAATTATTCAGGGCAAAATAAATCGATTAAATTTAATCAAGTGGAGAACACAACGTGTGCAGTTGCAAGAGCTGGATAAAAGTACAAAGTGAAGGAAGAATCGACCAGAATGGAGCAGTACACAATAAACAAAAGGATGTAGAACAGAGCTTGAAGCTGATAATAAACTCACAAAAGCCTGTTTTTTCAGCACTGATAAATGAGGATAAAAAGTGACCCAAACATAAAACGTTCAAACAATATTTTAATTATTTATGATGTGCTCATAAGCACATGACAAGGGTGAAAATTGTATCTTGTTTAAGGCACCTCAGGGAAGATACATTAGTTGATTTTATCACGTATTGGATTTCCGTTAACTCCCTTGTCGACTAATTTTGGAAGTAACAAATGAAACAGAATTTCCTACTGTTTCAAGCCTAAAATGGCTTTATTTTGAGATGACACCTCCATTATTCAAATGGTAACACGAATAAAATTTACATGTATTTGTCAATTCACATATTCCAATTCCAAATATTTTATATGCGGGAAACGGGTCATTTAAATGAAAAATACAATAGTTGATGACACGTGGTCTTTATGTTTTTTCTTTTTATAAAATGGATTTTTGTACCCATACGATTTTTTGTTGTTTAGTTGCGGAAAACTGATCTACTTATGTCTTATAGTGTATCCACATTGCAGAGATAAAGCCAATCTGGACCAATTAGTAAGTATAAAATCTGATTAATGGATGAATAGATAAATACACCTAATAATTGTTTTCGCATGTTTTTAGGAATTACAATAAAAGGACAAAGTACAAAGAAAAATGTAAGAGGCAAAAAAGAAGAAAAAATTATAGGTACAAGTCAGAACAAAATAGAACGAAGAAGCAATCCAAAAGTATAGGTAGACAACAAACAAACAAAGAAATCTTCAATAACACTAGTTTACAACGTTTTTTACCAATAGATGAAACCGGTGTGTATCGGTAGAATAATTAACCCTAAGTCTGATACTGAAGTCAAAAAAAAATTAGAACGTCAAGTTTTTTAATATTCATTATAAAGTATCAGTATTTGATAATTTTTACAACATTAAAAATGTCACAGACTGCTTCTTTTTTTGAACTATCATGGTCAGTTTATCTTAATGTAGTAATCCACTAACATATTTTTTTCCCAAAAACCTTAATAACTCTCTTCATAAGACTTTAAATCTTAATGGAAATATTCACCGTGTTCATCGCTTAAGCTTCCCAGGTTTTGTTAGAATAATTTAAACACAAACATAGAAAAAGTTGTTTGGGCTTAATTTTCATTCACCTGATGATATTTTAAAACAAATAAAATATTTAACAATTTGTTAATCACCTCAGTAAGGAATGCTAAAACCATCATAAAAAAGAGTGATTAAAATCTTTTAAAAAATTAAAAATGACACAGATTATTTCTTTGTTTGCACTGATTAGTGTCAGTTTCTTTCATTGTAACCAGCAATAATCGGCTAACATATTTTTATCCCAAAAACCTTTCTATACCACTTTTCATAAGACTTTAAACCTTGATACCATTTGATCGCTTAAGTTTCCTAGGTTTTATACGGATAATTTTACCATAAATAAAACAAAAGTTGATTGGGCTTAATCTACATTCCCTTGACGATATTTTAAAGCAAATAAAATGTTTAACAATTAGTTTATCACAAAAAAAAACAAATGCCAAACTAGACACCAGGAACAAATTTCCAAAACTTTTAGTTTATATATTAAAATTAGACGTAATAGACAAATGTGACATATTTTAGTTATCAGTTAGTAAGATGAAAACAAAATCAGTAAAAATTATCTCTTGATAAAAGAAAAAAAATTTGAAGATTATGTGGAGAAGAAAGGGAGACGTTAGAACATTGTTTGTCAGAGTGTGTGGAGCTAAGAGAGTGCGAGTTTGACAGGGAAAAAGTCCTAACCGAAAATGGTGAGGGAAAAGAATGAATAAAAGAAGTGCCGGGTACAAGAAGAAAATTGGAAAAAAAAAGAAGTGTAAATATACGTAATGTAGAATATCACATAATTTCAAGTAGGGTTGTAACACCAAATAGACAATATAGACAATAAAGACATTATATAATAATAGTAGATTATTATACCGGGTGCTCAAAAAGTGGCGCACCAACTCAATGGTGTGTGGTAGAGAATTGCTTACATATAAAGGTAAAAATAGTAAAAAAATTCTTTGTAATAAAATTATTGATAAATAACGAATTTTGAATAAATGATATGTGGCAACGTTGTCGAACAGTCGTGATCGCAATAGAATTTGATCAATAATAAAAATAAATTAATTTTGAAACGGTTTCCTAGGAAATAATTCCCAGTGTTGGCACATCTACAAATTGTGATTTTTTTGATGAATTTTAATTTTTTTAAATTCAAAAAACGGCTAAAGTCTGATAGTAAATTTAAAAATTATTATTCAGCGTTTTGTTAGGGAACGATTACTTAATGTGAAACATAAGATCATTAAAAAATAATGAAAATTTAAGAAGTTAACAAAATAAATTTGTAGTTCCCGATTTTTTAAAATATGTCTTTAGCAATTTTTTCAAGATTTTTCCCGTAATCTACACATGCTTCTCAACAACGTACCACTGAGTTGGCGCGCCATTTTTTGAGCACCCTGTATAATAGGACTATTAAATATATGTACTTAGTTAAAAATGTTATTATTTTACAGCAAAACCAAAATATGATAACTTAAACTGTGAGGAAAACGGATTTGGAAGGGGCCGAATTAGAGAAAGACTGTTTACTATACTATTACATAATTGAAAATCGAAAAATGTAGTAACCTCCTACCATAGCGGTTTTAAATAAGGCAGTTCATGAGTTCCGATCTTTTACAACAAGACAGCAATAATATTGTGTTGATTTAATGTTGCTTAAATATGAAGAACTATATAAGTGAAAACAACCTTTCGGTTCTACTGATTTATGTATTGTTCCAAAACATATTTTTGTTAAATGGGTATGAATTTATAGTTTGAATTTATTTTTTATTTTATTTTTTTTGTACATTTGTACTTCTTTAATAAACATTTGAAAATATACATCCCTTTATGTTAAACCATTTTCACACTGTAACCACACTAGAATTCAATGCTTTGTACACTCAGGAAGTACATTAGAACATTTATAAAATATGATTATTATACTAGTTTAGGTGTTAAAAGTACATATACAAAAAAGTTAATTTACACTAGAAAATATTACACTCTAGAGTCTGGTCCTCTGGGGACCACTCTTAGTGTTATTTTAGTGTGAATAACACCAGAAATTTTTTTACTGTGTAAGCAAACGTCAGTCTCGGATTTTTGTGTTGAGATTTTCGAATGTTTTGAGTGTTTTTTAACTTAACTAGTGCAGCATCTAGTGCAGTGTCTACCGTTTCACAATGAGGGAAGCAGCGAAGCAGCGAAGCAGCGAGAGACAAGAAAGACAAAACAATGGTAAGTCATGATACAGACAAAAGTAAAAAACGCTTTATCACATAAAAATGTTTTACCCCATGTCCGAAAGAGTGGTCCGAGATGTAGACCTTTTACCTGTGAAATTCTGTCACAAATGTTGTCAGTTTTGTGACGTTTGCTGATAAATAATAATGTTCTCAGCTTTGAATATCCAGTTGTACCTAAACGGGAAATTTGCAAAACTGTATAAAACTCCTAAACTAATATTTTTACTTTCAATTATTTTGTTTGTGTTTGTGGCTCATCTGGCAGAGTGCTCATTGACTTTCTCATCTTAAAAATTTTCTCTAATAGATTTAACTTTTTATTACTTAAAGACAAATTACTCACCTGGAAATGAAAAATATCACCTAAAGGTTGGACTGTTTGCATTAAATAAGAAACTGGAAAGTTGTAACTTTCTTTTATAACAGAAAAAGTTTTAATTTTCCGATTCCGTGCATTTTTCCGTTTAATAAATTACGAGTTGCAAGTTTTAATTAAAAATAAGTTCGTCTCCTATTCGCATAAAATGCAGCACTCTTCATTGACATTAATCAAAATTATTTTTTAACTTAATTTAAACAATAAATTTAACAACAAACCTCAGTGCAATTTCTCGTCCGTATTTAATTTTTACGTCTCTTAATAAAAAACAAGGATGTTTTGTATTTGCGTAAAAGTGCAAAACCTAGTGCAATCAGGGATGGGCGTTGACACGTCGACTTTGATTGTCTACACGACGTGTCAACAATTGCGTCGACAATGTCTACAATGTCAACAGTGTCAACAATGTCAACAATAGGTCGATAATGAGAATATGAGGTTATGTTGTGTTTTATATCACATTTTCTTTTGAAGAAAAAATTCTTTTGAGAACAAAGACGAAGAGGCTAAAAATAAAGAGTGAAAAACAGAAGAAAAAGAGACTAATTTGTTTTATTTTCTTGTTACCATTTTTCGAGAATTTTATTTTTATTTATTTATTTTTCTAATATATATTTTATGTTTTAAAAAAGTTTTAAGCATACTTTTAAGTTTTATTTTTAACAATTATACACCAATTTCATGGTCAAATACCAGTTTACTGTCAAAATTTATTATTTCTGTATTGTTGACATAGTTGACATTGTTGACATCACTTCAAATATCGACGTCGACGCAATTGTTGACAGGTCAACAATTGAATTGTCTACCTTGTATTGTTGACACGCCCATCCCTGAGTGCAATGTAATTTTTCATCCGACCTATTTCATATCTAATTCTAAACATTAGTGCAGCTTTAAGCTTTGTGTTTGTCGGCTCCAACTAGCTTGTCGGTAGGAAGGCCGGAATTTGGTTTAGCAAACCCAAGTTTCATTGTTTGAGTAATTCAAAGTGCACATAAAAGAAAAGACGCCTGAAAAGGGATCCGACAGAGATTTACAACTAGTTGTTACCCTTTTGACGGCATACTTTTGAGCAACTTTAGTCATCATCTGAAGCCCAATTTTTCCAACTAGAATGCAAAAATAAAACAAGTGATTTTATAAAACAAGTATTTTATCCACAGCCAGTCTGTTATTAGGTCCTAATACCTCTACTAGGAGACGTCTTATGATATCCATAAAACACACGAGTCTTATGGAAAAATCGTTTCGTGATTGGCCGAATAAAAATTAATTCGACAAATGTCACTTCAAAACGTCAAATAAAATTTTTCCAAAACATTGATTTAGACTTTATTGTCTGACTGTGGATAAAACGTTGTATTGCATACGGGTCTTACACGTATTTTATCCCCTTAATTAAACGCTCGAACTTCGTTCTCGCGTTTAAACTTTTGCGGAGATAAAATACATTGTAAGACCCTTTAAAAGGTAAAACCAGCACCTTAAATTTTGTACACCAGATTAAGTGAAATTTTGCGCTATATTTTATAAATGATTTCTTCTGATTTTCCCAATTTTATACACCGATTTCCTTTGCGGTTTATTCTTCGGATAAAACTTCTGAATCAAAGTCAATTTTTTCTATTAACATCTTCTGAAATATTATTAACTGATCTGAATTACAAGTAATGTTTTCTTAAATCAAATTTGCTACACACTGAATTGTTCAAAGGGTGTAAAATTTAAAAAATAAAAAATTTTTTTTTTAGAAAAAAGCTTTTATTTAAAAGATGCACTAAAAAAGTAAAAAATAATGTTTTCTATCAGAGGAGAATATTTTCGCTTATAAGTTAGAACTCTAAAGTTTATAGAAGCTTTGGGAACAGTAGTCAATTCAAGAAAGTAATTCTGTAATACCGTATTGTTATGACCATTCCCAAAGCTTTTATAAATTTTTTGTAATCTGTCGTCATTTGGATGCTTTAATGGGCTCCTAAAAGCACGCAACGTCATCAAGTGCGATGTCATAATAGCCATAATTTCACGGAACATTTTACGAAAATTTTTAGGTTGGCAAGAAACGAATTTGCCACCGTATTTTTGCCGATTTCACAAATTTCAGGGGGCGTACAGGCAAGATTACCTTCATTATCAATCATACTCGTGTTTTTGACAAAATTTGGATAAAACAAAAATTTTAAATCAATATTTCACTTTCAAAATTGACAGTACCAACCGTGACAAAAATCCCCAAATCGACAAAATAATAATTTTTGTTTAAAATCGGCAGAAAGGGGGCAAATTACAAAAAATAGTATAAAAAACTCGTTTCATAAGACCTTGAATCACTCATTCTTTAAAAAAAACTCATAGCTAACGCCACTCGTTGTTGAAACTGAATTCGTGCTTCAAGAGTGGTCTTATGAAACTTGTTTTTTAGTATACTATTAGAGATCTAACTTGTAGGCGTAGTAAGCGAAAATATTCTCCTCTGATATTTATAGTTTGATAGTTATTTATTTAACGAGTTTGAGTGTAAATCAGGTTTTTATTTCACGCGTGGATTTTTAAACGTCGAGCGTTAACGAGACGTTTAACATCCACGAGGTGAAATAAATGAACCGATTTACACGAAAACGAGTTGGATACAACATTTTATTCTTCGAATTAGACTCAGCAAGGCTTAAAATTGCTTTAAATCTGCTAAAAATAATCTGACGTTGTCAAAACTTCATTACACAGGAGAAAAACAGTAAATTTTGAGTGTCGAAGAATAAACATTATTTTTTACTTTTTAGTGCATTTTTTAAATAAAAGCTTTTTTCTAAAAAACTATTTTTTATTTTTTTTTTAATTTTTAGCTTTTTGGTTTTTACTTATTCTAATCGTTTTTTTCTGACTGCATTATTTAACACCAGAAGTAGCTAAAGTAAAAAATTACCACGGACCCAAAGTCCGTGGTTAACATAACCTAAAATTTTGACACCCGAATTAACTCCCTCAAGGGTGATTTAACTAAATAATATTGCATTGTCACGCAGATTACGTAAGTAGGTAAAATTTCAACTCATTTCGACAACAGGAATCCTCTCAAATTTGACTCGGAAAATATGAAATAGACAGACAGCAAAGCAAGTTAAATAAAAGCTTTTAAAAAGAACTTTTTCTCGTTGCACGAATAAGCTGCTTTTAAACTGAGTGTATACTTTTTTTTGGAAAATTGTTATCATATTGAACTTTTGTTCGAAAGTATTTTTTTCTGAATTCTGAAGTTCTAAAAAAATATTATAGATCTGGCCTAGGACGCCATTGTAATCAAATCCGCGCCTTAGATAGCACTAAATAAATGGAATGGGACCAGGATAATAAACTTTCCTTCCACTCAGAAACAAGTATTTTGGAAAGTTGTAAACTTCTACGACTCTTCTGCTGGAGTTAATAAAACAAATCGTACATCAACGGAGTCACAGGGGAGGTAATCACGTTAATTTTTAACAGAAATTAATCGCTTTCACCAATCCGGTCGAACGATTTATCAATTATGTTTTAAACCGAATTTATGGACAGCTTTGTGAAAAGCAAGGTCAAAGTTAGTATATTAGTCCTGCGATCGAACTCTGCCTTGCTCTGATTCCTTCGTGACGTCACCGGATATGACCACGCCATTTATTACAATGTACCAATAGCAACTCGTACTTTGTTGTCGAAAATGTAATTTAATTTCGATTGTTACAACGTGTTAATTTATTTTCTATAGACACCAGAAGGAGGCTCAACCTCCCACACCTTGCGTGACCTATATTTTATATACGGTTAGGTGTAAATGCCAATTTTGTTAATGAGTTAGTTTAACAGTGAACGATTTATTAAAAGATGCAAGGAATGACTCCATTCTTTTGAAATATGGACACTTTGAAGTTAATTAGATTTTTGGGAAAATTCAACGGTGCTGAACTTCACAAAGCACATGCAATGTTCTCGTTTTGTGTGTGCGCAAATTGCTTCCGAATTTTATTTTTGGGGTTCGGGTCATTTGCAATTGTTATAAATAATGTTTTCGACAAGCACATTTCTTAATGACATACGAAGTTTTTTTTGTTCAAAAGTTTCACGTAATTTGTGCTGGAGGTAGTTTCGTTGTAATGAAAGGGCACTAATAAGGGTTCTAAATGGTATTTCTGAAACTGAAATCACAGTTGCACCGTGTGATTACAGTCCTTTGAATGTTAGACAAAGTTCATGAGGGCAATAATTGATATTGCTCGGAAAAGCTACCTCCAATTAAGAAGACAAATAAATATTTTTCACGGCGGTAATTAATTCTGCATTCGAGTTAAATGTTAATGGTTCAACACATTGTTGAGTAAATTGGTAATAAAATTTCAATCCGAGTTGACTCATTAAAAGGAACTAGAACTCAGAACGTCTCAATTTGATGGATTTAATTGCTTTATACCGGGTGCTCAAAAACCGGCGCACCAACTCACTGGTGTGTGGTAGAGAATTGCTTGCATGTAAAGGTAAAAATAGTAAAAAAATTCTTTGTATTAAAATTATTGATAAATAACGAATTTTAAATAAATGATATGTGGCAATGTTGTCTAACAGTCGTGATCGCAATAGAATTTGATCAACAATAAAAATAAATTAATTTTGAAACGGTTTCCTAGGAAATAATTCCCAGTGTTGGCACAACTACAAATTGTGATTTTTTTGATGAATTTTATTGTTTTAAATTCAAAAAACTGCTAAAGTCTGAAAAGTAAATTTAAAAATAATTATTCATCGTTTTGTTAGGGAACGATTACTTAGTGTAAAACATTAAGAACATTAAAAAATAATGAAAACTGAAGAAGTTAAGAAAATAATTTTGTAGCTCCAGATTTTTTAAAATATGACTTTCGGATTTTTTTCAAGATTTTTCCCGTGCTTCTCAACAACGTATGTACCACTGAGTTGGTGCGCCAATTTTTGAGCACCCTGTATTTGATCGCAATTAATTAATTCATTCATATTAACTTTATCTCTCCAGACTCAAAACTTTTGAAAATTTTTTAGTGTTTTTGAAATAAAACTGAAAGGGTTTGAAAAAATTGTCTAATTAAATCAAAACCGATTTTCACAAGAAATTTATTCCCTATTTACAATAAATTTCTAGAAGCTTAAAAATAAATTTCCAACTATATGAAAGTTAATTTAACGATTGCTTTGCACTTTGATGTGATAATTATTTTTGGAGACAGAAATTACGATGCCAAGTTTAAACACCTTGCTAATTATAATGTTTTATTATTAACTTTGTGTGTTTATAAATTTTGAAATTATCTCGTTATCAAATTTAGTAAATATTTTTCACTCAAAATAACTCATCAGGTGGTGTCAGAACAGAACGAATCACTGATTATGTAAGAATCTGAAGCACATAATGCTGGTTAAACCTACTTATGTTTTCGCTCCTGAATTATACAAACACACAAAGAAAAAAATAAATTGCTCCATTTATATTCCAACAAGAGCGCGGGAGATAATACCTCTAAATTTTTCCGGGGTTTAAGCATATTTTTTAAATAACTAAAGCAATTATACTAATTGCAATTGTAGGATCCTTGACCCTTTCTCCTCTTACTTTCTTGTTAAAACAGGAGAAACAACTATGATTTGATACACGGCGGAATGTGGGTGATAACAGGGCAAAATACAATTTTTAATCACCACTTTGGCTTCCAAGAACTTTATCAACAGACAGAACTAATTAAATATTAATTAGTTTATGCATTTATTTACGTGGCCTTTCCCAACTCATAATCGCAAAATCGTCGTTTTTTACAACATCCCCCAGTAGATTTTCCTCGGTGTTACGAAACGATGGAAATAAAGAAATATCCCCATAGAGTGCAATTTTAGGAAGATGCATGGCAAGGCATCTTTGCGGCTGGATTCACATATGCCTTGAATGATTTGATATTTACTAGTTGCAAGGTGAAGAAGCCAAACAACCGACTTAAACCTAACAAAATGAGCGTGGAAAAATTCTCCAATTAATAATTAAAAAATCTGTGAACAATAAAACGTTTTTCAATCTGTTTTCGAGCATTTCAATTAATTCTGCTGACGACAACAAGACAAAACTCATCAAAATTAGTAAATTTTCATTTATTACGCTTTGATGTTGTCCTGCAGAACGAAACAAATCTCAGTTATTGCGTTTTGATTGAAAGGATGATAAAAATAATTGAAATCGTTTTCAATATGACATTCATTGAAGATTACTTCAAACATTTTCTAATAAATTAATATTGACGTAAGGATTTATGTATTCTTAGGGGTCATTTGACAGAGTAGTAATTTAAAAATCGGGAAAATGCCCTCGTAATGGCCCACGAGGTATGGATTTTGTAATTACGCAAATTTGATTTCGAAAGATTTCAACAACCCACTCGAAAATTGTTACCGCAACTGTGCAGAAACAAGAGCCCTTGATAAATTATTCACAAAAATGCTTTATATTCAATGTTTAATTAGAAAGACAGTGAAACTGGCACAAAGCAGAACAAATACAACCTACTATGTACTTACATAGATTTTTCCTCCAATTTGCTATTATGAAAAGGGGCGCAATAGTGCTTTATTTGTTTTTACCAGAGTTTGTAGTACAATATGAACCTCATATTCGGTGCTTGGCACAAACAGAAATTTCCTATTTTACATTTATAGAACGTAAACACTTGGCTTTTTTTTTTCAGTTGTCTAATCAAGTTGATCGAAGCAATTTTTTAAGTAAAACTTAAATTTTATTTTCTATAAAAATTTATGGCCGAATAGCCTTTATAGGTAGGTACCTGAAAACAAGCTTTTAACAAGATCATTTTATTGACCCGACCCCTATAATACAACCATAAATTTAAAATTAAAATTTTCAAATTATCTAGATCATTGCTCGGAGACCTTTAAACTTTAACAATTCATCATTCCTTGAAGTTCTGCCAATAGTACTTATTTGTTGTCACATCTCCATAATATTACTTTTTGAAATTGATAGGAATGAATAATTCATCCGATTGATCAGTTTATTTTTATTGTGCCCCGTATTGATTCAAATTCAATTTATTTTATTCAAACAAACACAGATATTTTCATACAGAATCTCCAACCACAGCACTTGAAACTAGAGATTAGGACTCACCTAACTCCCAGCCACTCAATAACAAACCCCTCACTTGGAAATTTCAGAATGGCAAAATTTCAGCATTCCCACATTATATAGAATGAGATGGTGGGACGCACTTATCTGCGACCTACGTTTTTATCCTGAGCTTCAGCAGGATCGAGGCGAGTTTGTTGCGAGCGGGATGTCGGTTATTAAAGCTCGAGTGACGAGCTTTCGGTTGAATTCGCTACAAGTCGTGCACGAAGCTTTGCCTTATTTAATAATAATGTTACAGGAACGGCAAAGCTCGCCTCTATTTTCTTCAGTAACCTGGTTATTTAATTAGAATAAACGGACCACATCACAAGTAAAAAATCACTAGAAATTAGCGAAGGAAAACAAGGCTTTTGTCGCAGGGATGATCAAATTAGGCGACTAATTCTAGTGGGAGAAACTTACTAAACAAAAGTAAAATCGTTGGTTTGTGTCACCTGAATCGTGAATTATTTCGCGTGATAATGAGGTGTTACACCCGTTCTTCACGTTTTTTTTTATTAAGATATAACATTCCAATTTGCTCTTGAATTATAGCTTATAGATAATAATGAAAAAACACACCCACGTAATAAACCTAACAGGAGATAATAATAATAGTGCATACATTTAATTAAGTTTTTAAGCAGTTTAGTGAGAATTAAACTCAAAAGTTTAGTTGGTTCGATTTTTGGTTTAGCAACGACGCAATCTCATGGTCAAAATTATGTATCAGAACGGTTGTATCCCGAAGGAAATAAGCAAGTAATTTCTAATTTCGGACAAAAAATCAACAAGAAACTAAATTTGTGGATTATTGAATTAAATTATTTGACTATGACGGATAAGAAAATTTAATTTGAAGGGATGTCAATCCAAGCACTTAAACGAAATAAAGTGGAAACAGTGACGAGCTCAGGATCACCATTCGGTTTTTACGGGAGCTTGTAAAAGGACAATTCGTATCAGTTCAGGATCTGAACTAGATTTGGTTCAGATCCTTAACAGCGTTTCTAAACATAAAATTTTCGATTTGTAGGCTATTTTTTTAAATATCTGAAATAAAAACCTTTTGTCAGTTATTTACTAACCATAATTATAGTATTGGTAATTTTTGTGTACCGTTCTTTTGCTTTGAAACATTTATCAGTCTGGCAAATATTGTTAGGTGCTTAAAACAAGTTTCTTGTTTTAAATATTTTTTATGTTGAATTGATAATAGATATGTCTTAATTGACTACGTTCTAATTTTTTCATTATAAGAATAGATTTATTTATACAGCGTGATTCTTAAATAGACCGACAAAATTCTACCCATGGTAGTGTCAAATGAATACATGCTGGGAAAAATAGTAAAAAAATTCCTTGTATTACCGTTTTTGAAATAATTTTTTTTAAAGTTATGTTGGAGATAAAGCGTACGCCACTGATGTGTTCGTAAATAGTATTAGCACAGTTAGTGGAAAGCATGATAATCATCTGATGACAATGTACTTGACAATCCAACAATGATCACTGTTTATTATCGATATTCATGATAAAAACGAGCACATTTTTTCTAAAACAATTAATTTGAACTCATGAGCGTCGTTTGATTAAGGGGTTTCTACCCCTACGAAATAAAAACGTAAATATGGTGCAGATCCTTTCTGCTTATCCTTGAAAAGCTGTGATAAAATTTTGTCGGTCCATTTAAGAATTACTCTGTACAGTTAAAAAAACACGTAGACAAAGTCAATCACCATTAACATTAACAGCTTAAAATTAATAACTAAAAGCTGCTTAGAATTGTTACCAACAGAGCAGTTTTATGCATTTTTTCTGAAATTTTACCGTTTATAAACGTTATAATACATATTAGAAAAAAAATTGTTTCTTATAAGTTATAAGTGTTTTTTTTCCTTAACAAATAAAGAGAAAAATTTGAAGTCAAAATGACCACAAAATGCCAGGTGAGGTTGTTGTAGATTTGTACTATGGTGAATGTATTTAAATTGAGTTAAACTGTGAATTTCATTTTTGTAAATCATCTTACGTGAATCACTTCCATTCCTGTTTTTTTTAATTCAAAAACTAAACGCACCCCAAATTTTGTACAACAGATTAACTTCTGCTTATTTGATTTCTTTTGATTTCTTGTGATTCTTAGCTACGATTCTTTCCTCTCTCGATGAAGTTTATCAACTAAAATTTCTATTTTTTGTATTTTAAGCCAAAATGAATGCAAGCACTTATTAACTTTTTCATCGCTCATATTCTGATGGGTACTTGGTTTCAAAGGATTTTGTATTTTTAGGTTTTATTTTAAAAAGTGTCGAACTTGGTTTCTTGTTTCAATGAAGAACTAATTCAAAATTTTGTGCCTGTTTTGTTTTAATTGTAGGCACTTTATACAGGGAGCTCAAAAACTGGCACACTAACTCAGTAGTACGTTGTTAAGAAGCATGTGCAGATTATGGGAAAAATCTTGAAAAAATTACTAAGTAATATTATAAAATTTTTAATTTAATATTATGTAAATGTTTATTAGTAATTTTTTCTGGTAATTGACCGAACTTTTTAATTTAATTGTATAATACTGAGATATGTTAACAACGTGTAATTTTTGACAACTTCTGTAAAAATATCCCTGAAGATGACCTTATAATAAGGTCGAAACCCGAGTTGATATAAAAAATCAACAATCGTGTGGTGTGGATAAATAATCCGAGATAAATTTTCTATAATTTTTTCACGATTTACCCATTTTGTCTAGCGATTTTCTTTGCGGTTTATTCTTCGAAAAAAATGTACCATTTAATCGGAAAATTTCAAGTAAATTACATAATAAAATAATAATCGGATATCTTCAACTAGTTTTGAAGAAAATTTGAAATTTTCTCCTCAAACTGAATTTTAGTTGAAAAGATTGTATTTTTTGAATTTTAGCTTTAATTTTTTTTTGGCGCCGGAGCTGGGACCAAACCTAAAATACCACTACTCACTGTGGTGAAAATTTGGTACAGTTTCGTAATTTTCAAATAATTTTATTATTAGCTAAAATTTAAAATTGTCTCAAAAATTTTCGACTGCAAATTTTGTTGTTTACCTACACTCTAAAAACAATCTGTTTTTTAAACAGGAAAAACCGATTAAAGACTAGAGTAATTTACAAATGCTATGAGAAATATAACTTTCTATTTAAAATAATCCACTTACTTATAGTTATAACTTATAACTAACTGGAAACGTCCCCATCTTGAGAACATTTTCAGTGAGCAGAATCTAATTATGGCTGTATACAGATAAACCATTATTACAACATATTAGCTGTTTCAAAACTATAAAAACGCCTACGTCGCAGTTTACGGAATTATTTTTTTAAATAAGGCTGATAAAATTGTAAAATAGTTATTAATGATTACATCTCTCATTGAAACTGTAAATTACATCAGCTATTAATTTTTTGAAGTGAATGAATAATTTATAACAACTAATTTTGAGAGAAAATGCGACGTTGGCGTTTTTATAGTTTTGAAACGGCTAATAGGTACACTACTTCTAATGTGCGCGCGGTATAGACGAGACAGTCGGTATATTGTTTTAGCGAAATATAATGATTAATTAAAGAACGATTAAAATCAATGATTAATTTTATGAAATAACGCCTCATTAAAACAACCTGTTTTCACTTTTTTTTAACTTTTTGGTACATAACTAGCACTAATACAAAAATTGAAGCCAACACAAAATACCTGCCAAATATAATTTATAATGGCGCATGTATAGTTTGTTTTATTAATCTTATTTTTGTGGTGGCTTTAACTATGTGATCACTTGATCAGTTGATCAGAATTATATTCTTTTAAACAATGTTTCTCATAAGGTACGAATTTGCATTTTAGTATTTCTATTAGCTGTTTCAAAACTATGTAGGTAAACGCCAACGTCGCATTTTACCAAATTATTTTTTTATACAATGTTGATAAAAATGTAAAATAGTTATTAGTGATTGAAAATATAAATTACATTAGCTATTATTTTTTTGAAGTGCACAAATAATTTATAACAACTAATTTTGAAAGAAAATGCGACGTTGGCGTTTACATAGTTTTGAAACAACTAGTACATTATATTCTTCAAAATACTTAAATGTTGTGGAAAATATTTTTCATTCTTTTATTTAAAATATCTTATTTCTGCATACGGAGGACTCAGAAGCCAATCAGCGTTAAGTCATTTTTCCTCAAGTAACTTTGTGGTTCAGAAGTTATTACATTGTCAACTTTTTTAGAAATCAATCAGTTTAAGTTCTTCAATAACGATTTTGTTTTTATTAATCATCATTCATCATCTTTGCAAGTTTTGCTATACAGGTGTCCCAGAACTCGCGCCCCAGAGAAAAGGAGAGAAATCGTCATAAAAAGACGAATAAATAATCCTAATGACAAAATTTTGAACGGTATTCAAGAAAAGAACGTTTAAATTCGATCAATCAGAGCCTTTTAAACCATCCAGGTTGTTTCTCATAATTGTCGCTAAGCTGCATATTTTATTAGCTTTATTACCTTTCCAATAAACTGGTCAACTATGAAACTTTCGAGAAACGTCAGCAAACGTCATTGTGAAAATTTTAATAGCAGTTTAGTACCTCCATCGGTATCAACTGTACTCTGTCTTCATGTATTCTGCTGGGGATTATGTGGAAATATTGATAGTTTAGGGAAAATGTGGACGGAGTGCTACTAGTGCTAGAGAGGCAACAACGTCAACGCTTTCCTGACAGGAATCATCTCTATCACATAGTGATTCTCAATAAAGCTATCTCATGAACAAGAGAAACAGGTCAAATTATACCAAATAGAAAGGAGATCGGTGTGGTGCTCGCAGGACTGTTCTCAATGTTCAAAATAAAGAAACTTTTTTCAAAAGCGTATCTTATTGCTGTCACGTATATCATTTGTAACGACTTTTTTAAAGGGAAAAACTGTTTTGGGACTAATATTTATACCTTTTAAGTCATCGTAACAGTCGTAATTCAAGCCCTAATGCTTGTAAGAAGCTTCAATTTGTGGCTTTGGTACTAAAATGTCGATGTCAACCCCTACCAGATGATATTTTAGATGCGTTTGCCAAAGCTTAGCAAACAATTTTATTCACATTAACACCTGGAATTCCCTTTCTGGGATTGGTGGTTCTTAGACTCTCAAAGCCTCGTTATAAAAGTCATTCATTTTTCTTTGTTTGCACTTTTGGGATCTACATTGTCGTCGGCACGGGCGCGAGTTCTGGGACAGCCTGTATTTTTATAGACTACATTTTAAAAATGCTTAATTATCTCCTTTTTGTTATTTGACCTACACTGATTGTTTTCTGAACCCTCCATATGTTGTTGTTACCAGAGTGGTTTTTTTAATTTATAAGCAACTTTGTTTAGTTGTCAGTACAAGGAGTAGGTAGTTTCTTTTTGCGTTATATTTTGACAAAAATAATTATTTTTTGTCAAATATACAGGCTGCTCCGTTTTTATTGTTACAAATTTAAACAGGTGATAGAACTTTTAATTTTATGACAAAAGTTTCCTATAAACATGTATCAAAAAATACTTCGAAGGGGTGAAAGGGGTGGTTCTTTTAGTGAGTTTTTCTCAATATTTCAGAAACCATTACAGATAAAATTACAAATTTTGGTACAGTTAATAATCTTTATACGCCTAATCAAATCCGAGGATCAAATGTAGAAATTCTTGAGCAGGGGCGTCCCAATCTGGAGGGGACTATGGTAAAAAATACCCTAACTATTTTGGCTTTAGTTTTTTGACACTTTCAGCAACAAAATCGTAAATTCCATAGTTTTTTACAGAAAAAAACTGTTGTTTCAATACATCTCACCGTTTATGAGAAAAATCGATTTAAAATGTATGTTACAGACAATAAACAGCATGAAAATCAGGAAGGATGACCAGAACCAAATTGAAATCTGAGTCTTTTGGGGTTAGACCGCATCAGTTTGTAAGAAAATGTCGATGTTTTACCTTAGAACTGGTGCTGGCCGCGAAAGCCTCTGTTCATCCCTGATTTTCATGCTGTTTATGGTCTGTTAGACAACGTTTAAATTAATTTTACTCAAAACCGTTGAGTTGTATCGAAACAACACAAGAGACCATTTTTGTGTAAAAAACTGTGAAATTTATGATTTTGTTGCTGAAAATGTCAAAACACTAAAGCCAAAATAGTTAGGGTAGTTTTTACCCTGCACCCCTCCCGTTTGGGACGCCCCTGATTAAAAATTTCTACATTTGACCCTCGAATTCGATTAGGCGTATGAAGATTAGTGACTGTACCAAATTGTGTAATTTTCCAGATATGGAATGGTTAATGAAATATTGAGAAAAACCCGCTAAAAGAAGCACCCCTTTCAGAGGGTGTACCTCCTTTAGGAAGTATTTTTGGATACATGTTTATAGAAAACTTTTGTCTTAAAATTGAATGTTCTATCACCTGTTTAAATATGTAACAATAAAAACGGAACAGCGTATATGTTTATTTTTATCATTCTAAACAGTCAAGCCCTAATTTTTGATTTCAAGTTTTAGACTGTGTCTATAATCTAAAATTATTTTCTGGAACTGGTGATTGCAGAAAAAACACAGACATTTCAGTAAAGAGTTAAATTTAGTTATTAGCTGTTTCAAAACTATAAAAACGCCAACGTCGCATTTTACCGAATTATTTTTTTAGTAAGATTGAGATTGATAAAATTGTAAAATAGTTATTAGTGATTAGATCTCTCATTGAAAGTATAAATTACATTTATTTTACAGGTGTGCAGCGCACTCGTGGATCAAAATTCTCACTTGCATATAATGATGCATTTCTATCACTTATAAGTTATAATATAATATACTATTATTTACATTTAATTTTAATTTACATTAGCTATTATTTTTTTTTGAGAAAAAATGCGACGTTGGCGTTTTTATAGTATTGAAACAGCTAATACTCAGTAAGGATTCTGTTTTAAGGAATAAACAAATGAATGGCTTTTTTAGTTTTCTGTACTTTAACTTTAATATAAAAAAAGTCTTAACTGAACACATACCAACGCTATTCATTGAATAATTGAATCAAACAGTGGAAAAGACTAAATCAATAATTGCAAGTAAATATTACAGTAACTCGTAACCAGAAAAGAAAAGAATATTAGGGTGGCTATCAATAATAGGACAGCCGTGAGCCGTGGTGTACAGCGCGGAATAGGTACTAAGTATTGATCTCCTCCATTTATTTTCGACAACGCAATGATATTCATCTGCTATAACTCTGATCAAATCGTTCACAAAATCTAAATTAATTCATGCAAGAGTGGACATCACCGGATCAATATAACAGTCAAAAATCTCACGTCTGGACAGGTATCAAACCACGCCTGTCCTATCTTTAGCTGCTTTATCATGGGCGTAACAACTCATTTCGAAAGATCGATGATGACAAACACGACTAATCCTCTTTTTGGTGAAAAAAATCTTTACTGACCTTTTCCCTCACTTGCGTCCTTTTCATTCTCCTTTTGTTCCCTATTCTCTCCTTCGGGCGGCACGGTCTCTTTGCTAGTGTTGCAACCCATTTTTTAATTCTTCGAATTTGAAAAATTTTCCATCAATCTCCATCAACTTTGTTTTGTTATGGTGAGACACATCGCACTAGTGTGACTAAAATGATAAATGTGGGACCAAATTGATTTTTCTATTAGCGTATAGGTAAATAATTGGGCAATTATAAGCAGTTTGTTTATTGAACGACAAATTAAGCGACACATATTTACAAACTCTTACTTACTTCTAGCTTCTAGCAATTATTTCTAATTTATTTATTTACAAAAAATTAGTACAAAATCATGTCAATGAATCCAATTTTCTAAAATAACTGAACCACCCCTTGTTGCATGAGTAGAACATGCACAAACAAGGGTGGTTACTACCCATTCAAAATTTCCCCTGAGCTTGCGCTTTTTCCAATGACTCATCATCATTTTTTAATCTCTGAAACAAACATTTTTTCTCGTTTGTTTTCCACCGGATTTATGGATAAACCCCGCATTAAAGAGGGTTTTAAGTTAATAAATAACGCACAAAGAGGCGTTAGGGGTGCCCACAGGATTTTTAAAATATCCTGGTTATTTTACCTCGTTTAGGTTGGCCACCACAATCATACGTCAAGTTTGACAGCGATTCTAACCCAACTTTTGCAACTCCACAGGTGTTCTCAAAATGTTCAAATAATAAACAATTATGACTTAATTGTGGTATAAAGTGATCAATTTCGTTAAATTTAACTTAAGTGAAATAAAAAATGCAGCTGACACTATGTTTGCAAGTTGAGTAAAGTCCAAAATGAGTAAGCAAAAAGACCTCCGGTTTCTAGTGTATTTGGCCAGAATTGCCTACCCAAGACGCAATTCTTACTGTTTTATTATCTACATGATTGTAAACTACTGTGATATTTTGAAACAACAACAAATATTTACATTGCGAGGTGTTAGTAGCGAATTTTTGAACAATTTAGTTGGGGGGACCGTTTGGGACATTGATAATACAATAGTTGTGAATGATAACGTTGAACGAAATTGTATTAAATACATTGTCGTTAAAGACACTGCAAGGAAGGTTAATTTAGTTACGAAAAAATTTGATACTAAATTTGTGGCTTTGTTGAGTTACAATTTGTTGTATAACTTGAAGGGAGCTATAACTTGCAGTTTTAAAACATGTCAAAGAAACCTCCAATTTGCCGATGAAATTGAGTTGTCTTTGGTCAATTCGGCTTGTGAATGGAGCCACTTTGCCGTAGATTGTTGTTTAAAAATTTTTTTCGAAGTTCCAAAATTGTTATATCAGGGAGATTTGATCAGCATAAGTCTGAAAGAATATGGAAAAGACGTTTTTTACCAAACAAATAAAGTTGCAAATATCGATCAGACGTTACACTTTAAATGTAATAAAATAATTCTTTCGGGGGCCAACGTGGACGGGGGTTACTTGTGTTCGAAGAAAACTACCGTAAAACAAGCCACAAATATTCAAAGTTTTATTCCAAATTTAGAAAATTCACTTCCAAGTGCCTTAGACACATATTTTGAGGACCTTCGGAAAGCTGTTTTTCCGTTTATGAAGAAAAGTAACGTTTTCTGTGTGTTTTAAAATTTTTCTGATTAATTTGTTTCCAGAGAAAAATAAATTTTTGCCGGTTTTTCTTCTTGAAGGACGCAGAGGGAGTGGCAAAGGTTTGTTGGTGAAATGTTTGGCTTCCACGCTAGGGTTGCATTTGTACACAATCAGTAATTTTGACGTTACTGCAACCACTTATGCGCAAAATGAGACGAAATTGCGAAATAGCTTTTTTGCTGCGAAAATGGCGGCCCCCTCCATCTTGCACATAAAGAATTTTGAGGTGAGATAGTGCACAGTTTACTTAGTAATATCGCTTGTTTTCTTATTTTAATCGTGAAGGAATTTTGCTTTTTTTAATTGCTGTGGTTGTCTTATCGAATTAAAAATAAGTTTTGCAAATTTTTGTACGAGCAGTTTTGTTTCTTGCAAAACGATTATCTGAAAATTTTCTCACGTGTTGCATTCCAAATATATCTGTAGTTTATCAGTGCAGAGCACAAATTCCTCGTGTTTTTTGCTAAAAAGGTAATTTGTAATTTTGCACGAGGCGGTTTTGTTTACGCACTATTGCCTGCCCCGTGTTAATAGAATTTTATTGATAACAGATTCATCAATAGATCAAAAGTTAGATGTCTTAAAAATAATATTTGAAAATTATAACTTAATAGGTTTACATCAAACATTATTAATTTGTTAACTAAAGAAGAGAAAAAATTTCTCAGAAGAAAATTAGTAATTTATTTTGTTTAGATTCTTTTATTTTCGTTATATTTGTTTATTTTTGCACAAAGTGTTTAGTGAGGAGCATCTGTAATAGGTACTACTATTTTGTTGAGGAAGTTTATTTGAAAGTTGCGTTAGATTTTATGTTTTGTTAAAACTGGAAATCTCACTTTCTCACATAAATTCTCTTCAAAATGTTGTCGTTACTCTTTTAGAAATATTTTTTAAATTCTTTTGACATGATGTTTACGAGTGTAAGTAAATAAACCTTTTCGTTTTTTTAATCGTATGTACCGGGTGACTTTTAATGATTGAAGCAAAAAAATCATTTAGCAACATTGAGTTATTGGCGCCCCTGCTAGCTTGTTATGTGGAACCGTTTCACCCTGACTGCTATCAGTCGGAAGTGAATGACAATTAAATATAAAATTTTGACATTTAAATTTGATAGTCAGTGTTGCCAAATTCAGATTTCAAATTAGTTGCCAACCTGACGACAAAAATCACAATCTTTAATAGTCTCTCGGTATCTGTACCACAGACATGTACTATGTACTTTTCCATTTGCTACAGAAAGTTTTTGTTCCATCGTCACGGATAAAATCGTATTTTATCCACTGTTTACTTCC
Source organism: Tribolium freemani (assembly GCA_939628115.1). Taxonomy (NCBI): domain Eukaryota; kingdom Metazoa; phylum Arthropoda; class Insecta; order Coleoptera; family Tenebrionidae; genus Tribolium; species Tribolium freemani. The sequence continues at coordinate 5,496,802 of OW626785.1, read as the reverse complement.
TGGTAAAATTGAATTTTATCGTCTAGATGTTGTTTTTCTGTATTTGACGTTTTTATTACTTGTTGAATTTTTTGACGTTTATAATTGTCAATCAAAATAACTCAGTAATTCAATCAAAATAATGGAGGATGGAATAAAGTTTTGTATTGTATATGACGATAAAATTCACCATTATCTTTTCTCAAGCGTTTCAACCTCTCGGCCTACGCCTCGAGGCTGAAACCGCTCTCAAGGATAAAATCAAATTTTATCGACTTGTATAATAATAATAAATAACTATTATGGTAGTGCGTACGATATAGTAAAATTTTTCACTTTATCGTTTTTTTGGAATGCTAAATTTTTGAATAAAAAGGAACAATAGTTAATAGCGAATTTGTTAATAATGTATTTGATCTTGTTTCGATGTGATCTTACTGTAATAAAATCTAATAAATATACAATTTTAAATTGTCATGTTCCGCTTAGAATTTAGATTTCTGCTAAAATTAATTATCCTGTTGGTAGGTATTAAAAGTTTGCCGCTTCTTAAAAAAAAGACGAACAATGTTATAAAAATATAAAAATTGGTTTTACTGGTTGCCTGGATAGATAAAAATTGGTACTTTTCAGAATTTTTATAGAAATAAAATAATTAAATGCGACAAATTCAAATTCCAGAACCACCTCAGATTCTACACTCGTATAAATCTAACCCACACAACAACCAATTCCGCAACCAATAGTCACACAAAACAGGGATCAAAATTAGATTCGAGAAACTCAATTACATAATTGTGAATATTTTAAATTTAAAATTGCAGTACTATTGTAAACTAAGCTTGCATCATATTCAAATTTTATTTTTGATTTGATAATAGTTATTTACCTAACGTGTTTGGAAAACACAATCTCCCACATGAGCACTTTGTTTGGGGCACGAGCGCAGCGAGGGTTGCATGAAGTGCGAATGTGGGAAATTGCTTTCCAAACAAGTTAGGTACAATATTTTTTGTAACGAATCTCTCAAAAAAAATTAAAATTAATATTTTTTATAATTTAGTCTTTTTTGCTACTGGGTTGGTAACAGGTCAAACAATCAAAAAATTGACATGAACTGTCACTTATCGTAAAATCTCAATCGTTTCCATCTCAACGATAGCGATACCAACGTACTAAATGTCCCTAGCCACTGTCGGAAAGTAAAAAACACCGCAGGGCGGGAAAGTTACTTTCCCGCACGCTGGGGGTAACCGGGAAATAGCTGTCTAAGTGCTATGAGTACAAAAAGAAACATTTCAGAACACATTATACTATAATAAATCAATAAACACAACGTAAGGAGAAAAAAGGTTCCAATTCTGCGTACAGTATTTTATTTATTTATTTTTGAACAGAAATATCTGGTCTCTGATTTGTTGACACATTTTTTTGCCTTAAAAAGGAAAAAATAATTGTTTTGCAAGGCTCGTCATTTTTCTTGTATCACCTGGTATACTATTTCCACTCAATAATTAAGTGAAAAATAAATTACTAACACTGCGATTAAAATAGTACCGAACCATATTTTAGTTTTTTCTTTAAAATGTTTTATTTTTCGTTTTGATGAGTCACAATGTTTAGGATTAAGCCCCTATTAATTATAAACTAGGAATATTTGCATTTACCTGAGGAAAATTGTAAAAATTCTTTAAAATGTTCGTCTTGTAAATGTCTTCAAATAACCAAAAACAAATCCACTACCAACAATAAATATTTACTAGAACACAAACTAAAAACGATTATTAACACTTTAAAAATGGTGTTAAACTACAATAATTCCAAATCTGTGGCACAACACGTTTTGAAATCGAATTTGACAGGACGACAAAACATGACAGGTGCGGAGGATTACAAGCGCGGGCGTACTACCAACTTAACAGTACGCAATAAACACGAGTTTAATGTTTCCAGGTTATTTAAAAAAAGTCCATTCTCTCAGTGGAAATGCTATATCATAAAAAACATTAAATAATTCGACTAAATTTGTACTCAAGATGGCAAGACTTTGTCATGCCATGTTTTAGCAATTCAAACTCTATTTCAAAGGACTAGGCACACTTATGAGAATTTAAGGACCATTCAAATTGGATAATTTTTATATCAATGGATGGGCTCCAATGGTCTAAAAAAGCTGAATAATTATATCATTGCGCCAAACGTGTAGCTTAATTAGGAACGCCGGAAATTGCAATCAATGTGAAGATTTGTCCCATAAGAAAAGCATTGGGGCGACTTTTCGGTGTGTACAAAGAGCTTGAATATCTTGGAGATTTACAACATAATGGGTTCAGGTACAGAGAGAATAGGCCTTTTACGAATTTGGAAATACATAACAGACACTTTTATGGATATGGGGATTTAAGCTGTCAGGAGTTAATATCTCTAAGATTGGGATTAATTTAAATTCAATCGCGACTTCTGGCGTTCCTAATGAAGCTACACATTTGGTGCAATGATATGATATGTTCAGCTTTTTGAGACACATCGATTAGTATAAAGATTATCCAATTTGAGTGGTCCTTAAATTCCCATAAGAAGTGTGCCTTGAATGAAAAAGAAATTATAAATTTAACATTTTGCTGTAAATTTCATCTGTGACTGTCATATGTTTCAGAAAATAAGTACTAAAAAGTTTTTGAATTCTTGTTTGTAGCATTTACACTTGGTTCTTTCTTTAATTTTTCATCTATCTTTTAGCTCTGATCCATCAACTTCAGGATTTTTCAGTTATTGCCATGTAACATAGAAAAAATTATTTTCATTAGATACAGGCTATCTCAAAATTGGCGAATTCCGAATTCAGAGCGTTGTAGAGAATCACTTCACTAGTCCAAATATAGAAACAAAATAAAGACTCGGGGTTTCCTCACACAAAGATACATTGGTTTGAAGGTGCACTTCATGTGCTTTTTGAATTGGGCTTTTTTCAAATGCAGGCTAAAAGTTTCAGTGTTTATTTTTTATTTATGGTGTAGATGATTGGGGAAATAATAATGTAAAGCAATTTCTCGAAAAATTCTCTTACAGGTATTAATAATGTTGCTTATTCCATAAATACGAGTAGAGGTAGTACACTTTTATTCTATGGTACATTATTTGATTTAGTTATTTTTTTATCTTACTAGAATAAAGTACAGTGACTTTATTAGAAACAGTGGCGACAATAGGCCGGAATAGACGCCATGTTGGGGCAAATTAAACAACCCACTAAACAAATGTTGTAAAAGGAATTAATCTCGCTAAAATTAAGATTGAGACTTTCTGTTACAACTTGCATTTGGAAGAATTATATCACTATGTGATGTCACTGTACTTATGAGGTTTATTCTGTAAGAAATGTAAAAATCCGGGTGAAAAATCTCCTCTTTATAGCTGCTGTTTTTTACATTATTTAGATACTGTGAAGTGTGTAATGTTGATTAGCTTTAAATTATTTTTAACTTGCAGTGCATTTGAAACTATCTGCTTACTTCTTAAAGTGATGAATAGATTTTTTAAACAATCTTGTGAAATTCTGAATTCTGTTAAGAAAAACTTTAATTAATACCCCTTTTTGAGATGGTTTCCAGACACATTTTGAACCCACTCCACTTTCACCCTCAATTTCAAGCTTTGAATTACAATTTTTTCTTTTCATAGTTTGCGCCTAAAATGTTCGCCGAAATGAGTCTTTTGGAAGACGATTCATTTTAAGTCTCTTTTATGCTGAATTTGTGCATCCAACTGCATTATATCCACTAATTCTGACAAACTTTAAGAGGCTTTAAGATGACAGATTTGAAATTTTAAACAAATGTCAAAATTTGCCTCTTATTGGCTGCACCAATGAAAATCGCGACCACCATTGTCGCCACTGTTCTAAAATAAAGACACTGTAGAATAAAGTGGCCATTTGGTGATGTTTTTATTTTATTGGTGATTTTTTTGGTGATTGGTGATTATAAGAGAAAACGTTGTATTATACACGTAAAGAAAATTTGGCATTATCACCTCGTGATTCCTCCACATCACTCACATCACCACATCACTCACAGATAATGAACAACTTTTCTTTACTTGTATAATAAACTACTATTATTTTGGAGTAAAAAAATCTTTTTTTGTAATGTTTCTTAAAAATGAAATTGAAGCCCCGAATCTTAATTTTTTTTCTATATTTGGGCTACTGAAGTTATTCTCTACAAGGCTCTGAACTCGGAAATCGCCAGTTTTGAGACACCCTGTATACTTGTTTTTTAAATACGAGTTTCAGTTTAGTATGAGTTTTTTAAATTATTGTAGGAAAAAATTCTATATAAAATCTGGAGCAAAATAATTCTTGAATCTTCAGCTTCTTGAAGCTTCAGTAACAGAGAAAATAACTGTAATAAAATTTAACGACGATAGGAACAACTTCCTTAAAAGGTTTTAAATAAAACGAGGAGTTGCAACGTTTTGTTTATATAATTAACATCATCAGGAACGAGTAAAAAGCCTCTTCCTTTTAAGGAAGTTGGTCCTATCGTCGTTAAATTTTATTACAATCAATCAGTCAAGGACGTCAAAAAGTTTTCACTCTCAAGAGAAAATAATGAATTACTTTTAGCTTTTTAAAAACTGATGAAAGTAAAATTGTGTTGTGGGCCAGCAATTATTTAAAGTAAACACAGAATGACTTTGCGATCAGAAATCGTAAAGAAAAAACATTTAGGCATTGCAACAAAAATTATTGTTATATTACTTATGGCAAGGTTAGCTTTACTATTGAATTACTTTTGAATTTGTTTTTTTATTCACAAATAAGCTAGCGAACCCGGCAAAAATTGATTAACCCACCGCGCCGCCGTACTTATAAATTATTGTCAGCATTTATCGACAATAAATCGATTCATCACAATAAAAAAATAATGATTTCTCCATTGTTCAAGCCAAATTTATCAAAAATAACAAAAGTGACTCATTTTCGTATTGAACTTTGCAGAATTTTGGGAAAAATAACGAAGGACAATACGACGAACGCCTGATTAGTTATTTTACAAATGAAGTTAAAACTCTCTTCGAAAGCAATTCATTTCCGGTGATTTTAATCTGCTGTAGCAGCGATAAAAATATTCCAATAGAACTCAAACGAACTTTTCTGAAAACTTTCGAAATAAAAGCACCAAACGACCAAGAAAGAGAAAAAATACTAAACTGGATTTTAAAAAGCAAAGATGTTACGACTGATATTGACATGAGCGAGGTTGCCAACAAAACTCACGGATTCTTATTCGAGGACTTGCAAACGTTGATTCATTATGCCATAACAGATTTTACGAACGAAAAAAAATCAGCAGAGAAATGTGTGCCTCAGGATTATTTTTTCCGCGCTTTGGGTAAACTCGACCGGTTTTTAATGACAAGAAGACAGTTTTGAATTTCTAGACTTGATGCAATCGAATTATAGCGACAGTTTGGGTGCACCAAGAGTGCCTCAAGTCAAGTGGTCAGACGTTGGCGGTTTAACCGAAGTGAAGGAAGAAATAATTAAAACGATAAAATTGCCACTGAAACACCCCGCACTTTTGAAAACGACCGGATTGAAGCGATCCGGTGAGACTTTGATGGATGCGAATCGACAGTTTTGCAATTTTTTTTAATTAGGGATTTTGCTTTACGGCCCTCCGGGCACCGGAAAAACTCTAATCGCCAAAGCGGTCGCCACCGAATGCGGTTTATGTTTTTTGTCAGTCAAAGGCCCCGAATTGTTGAATATGTATGTGGGCCAGTCGGAGCAAAACGTGCGCGAGGGTAAGGCTAAAGGGAACGGCACAGTTAAGGTTGAACTATACTGAATTGAATTGAACTATACTTTAAATTAAATTTTTAAGAAAAGTAATAAACTAAATGCTTTCTTTACAATTGGATGTTTCTAAATTGAGTCATTACCTCACAGGTCAGTTTGTACCTAATTTTAAATATTTGTAACCGATATATTTTTTTATAAAAAAAAATTTTTGTTAAACAATACACCTACATAAAGAAAAAAAATTCGTGTCATTAAAAATAAAATGAAAAAAACTCATTTTTCAGTCATTTTATGTTTTTATTAAAAAATCGTATATAATTTTTCGATAATTTTTTATGGGTCGTGTATATCACTTTCTTGTAATGTATTTTTTTCAAGCCATTTGAACGTAAGGCTTTTTCATAAAACCATTAAAATTCTTACACTGTTTAACCCGTTATAACTTGGTTACAATTATTTAAATCGAGATAAGAACTGGTCTGTGAAGTAATAAGTTAACCTAGGAACTACATCCAACTGTAAAAAAATGATTTTGTTTATTATTTTTCTTAAAAACTGAATTTCAAATTTGTGCATTTGTACGGCCGCGTATGCCCAGTATAGTTCAACCTTAACCAAGCGTGCGACAAAGACAAATATAATGAAAATTATTTTTCTATTTTTAGTGATAGGTATTTGTAATCGAAAAACAGAATTGAGTTTTTTAAACAATTAGAATTTGCGCCAACGTAACACTTAAAAAAATATACTGTGACAATTTTTTATTAAAATTTTAAACAAATTTTGATGTTTTAAAAACCGTGTAGGGGGAAGACGCATACGAACAGAATGCGACCAAGAAACTAGAAAAATTATTACTAGTTTTGAACGAAATTTGAATTGTTCAATATTTTGTCAAAATTTGCCGCAGAGAATCGGCCAGTCAAGGCAAAATAAATCTCGACCAACTAAAGGTTTGGAAGATAATGTTTTCTTAGCTCAAAACGTGGCGCTGGGATTTAGTTGAACACAGAATTCTTCTCTTTTACAGAAACTCTTAATTTGTGCTTTATTTTTCACTCTGAAAAATTCAATTGCGCTGTTGCAATTCTACTATGAACTGAAACGGAATATATTTGAAATAGCTAATGCCTGTGGTAATGTTTATTACACGACAAAATCTACTTTTTACTTTGGAAAACAGTAGGTTAAAATTTAATTTGATTATTTTCGGTAAAAAATCATTTTGACATGAAAATTTCTAATTTCTAATTTCTAGTGAGAAAGCTCAGCAAAAAGCAAATAATGTCAAATAATCTTTAATTCGAATTTTTGTGCAATAAAATTTTCTAAAATACATAAGATCATTTTTTCTACTTTTGTTTCGTACTGAGGTCATTACGATACGCCATTTGGGTTTCGTAATATCCAACGGAGTGCTATAATAATTACACTAAAAACCAGGGTAATTTAGTTGGAAAATGATGGCAATCTAGTTTTTTGACAATTATCTGAGAGAACTGTCAGTGTCAATCGGCACCTGTTTCAAGTGATAATTTAGTCAAATGAATCAAATTCGGACCTTTAGAGGCTTTTCTACCATCCCTGATACGTAGTCCCTTCGAACACCTTTCGAGTAGTGTACAAACATGACTTCAATAGCCAGTGCAAGTAAGTAATTTGAGATTCCATTCTCCTTAGGCCAATTTTCAAATTCCGCGTATTTGCCACAAAAGCCCGTATTCGTTGAGGGGCAGATAGATTGCAAAACGTCTTGGACACTTTCAGAATACATTTTACGAATAAACTAATGACGATCCACATTATTAATTTAATTTCATGACCCACGCAAATGCTGTCAACTGCCACAAAATTCCCTAAATTTCAAAATTGAATTTTTTTGTTAAAAAAGGTGCAAAGTAGAAAAAATTATGTATGATATTTCGTTTATAAGGCATTTTGTCGCACTTACTCCATTAGGACACTCCTCGCTGCGCTCGTCGTGCCCCAATTCCGTGCGTGCGACAAAATGCGTCTTATAAAACTCGTATCATAATATACTATTTTGTAATTTGCCGTCATTTTGATGCTTTATTGGGCACATAAAAGCACTCAACGTCATCAAGCGCGATGTCATTATAGTCATAATTTCACGGAACATTTTACGGAAATTTTTTGGTTGGCAGGAAGCAAATTTGCGACCGTGTTTTTGCCAATTTCAGAATTTCAGGGGGCGTTCATGCAAGTTTACCTTCATTATCATTCATACTAGTGTTTTTTGGCAGAATTTGAATAAAACAAAAATTTTAAATCAATTTTTCACTTTTAAAATTGAGACATTACCAACCGTCACAAAAATCCCTAAGTCGATTAAAGTAACAATTTTTGTTTGAAATCGGCAGAAAGGGGGCAAATTACAAAAAATAGTGTAAAAAGCTCTTTTCATAAGACCTTGAAGCACTCATTCTTTCAAAAAACTCGTAGCTAACGCCACTCATTTTTGTAACTGAATTCGTGTTTCAGACTAGTCTTATAAAACTTGTTTTTTAATATACTATAATGTTACCCTTAGGCCATTATTTGTCATTTATTACAGTTAAATAACTAAAATTTTAATATTTATGGCGAAATTTTAAATTCTCGTATAAATTCCAATGATCCGTGGTGGAGTTACTGTGGTTATGGTTATGAGAAGCAAAAACACAAAATAGGCTGCTCCATTTAACTTTTTGAAGTTATTCAACTTTTAACAAATCTTTTTTTTACGTTCCTAATTGCAATGCGCTAAACAGTTGGTACAGATTTATGTTTTCTAGGATTCTTAGTTTTTGTGTAATAATTATTTTTAAAAAGCGTGTATTTGTCAGAAAAATCAAATTATTTCAAAAACTAAGCAGAATGGACCAACACAAGTTTCGATCATTTAAGAATCATCCTGTACATTTATGATCAGCGAATAAAGAAGTTTTTTTCAAAAATAAGTCAAAAAATAAAAAAGTGTTACGTTTGCGCAAATTTAATTAAGGTGTTGTGTTAAGATAATAGAAAAATAATAAATATAACACATTTAAACGTGTTCTTCTTTAACCGAGCTCGTTCAATTTTTTCTAGTGTTTGAAAAGGCGCGTGACGCCTCTCCGTGCATAATTTTTTTCGACGAATTGGACTCTCTGGCCCCCAATCGGGGTGCTTCCGGCGATTCCGGCGGCGTGATGGACAGGGTGGTTTCGCAGCTTTTGGCGGAAATGGACGGTTTGAATCAAACTGGCACTGTTTTTATCATAGGTTGTCAGCAGTTATTAATTACGCCTCAGTAAATTCCGCTTTCAGGAGCAACAAATAGACCAGACTTGATCGATCCTGCACTTCTAAGACCGGGAAGATTTGATAAGTTGCTTTATGTGGGTCCGTGTATCGATCGCGATTCGAAAATTGCCGTTCTAACTGCCTTAACACGAAAGTTAGATAAGAGTGAGGGTAAATTAATGCTTGCTTAATTAATGATATTTCAGGTTTAGGCTGGAAAATGAAAGTTTGATAGAAGAAACGGTTGATTTGTGTCCTGAAAATTTCAGTGGGGCTGATTTTTATGGGGTTTGCTCTAGTGCATGGATGGCTGCAGTGAGGCGATTTGTGAAGACCATGGAGGAAGGTATGTTTATAGCGAGCGTAGCGAGTGGCTCACTTTGGCACCTGTGTCAGTTTTTTTTTTTCGAAATTGTGAACTAATAATTATTATTTATAATCCGCAACGAAAATTAAAAATTTTAAAGTTTTTAACAAGTTTTCGTAACAATTGCCTATGGAATATTTTTGTTTCTAAACTGATTACGCAAACGTCTACTATTTTTCAAAACAATACTTCATTTGTAAAAATTAGCGGCAATGTTACGAAACTTAATAATTTAATAAATATGCAACATTAAGACATCAACATTTAGATAAAAGCGTTGTTTTTTATTGTTTATTATTTGGCGGTTAAGATCGTTGCGCCATCTGGCAATTAATTACGAAATTTGAGTAGGAGTAATTGTTAGTTTTAAGTGCTTTTAAGTTAATTATCTGTTAGAAATGTAACACTTTTGAGCAATTTTTGATGCGCTTAATGAAGAATTTATAAAGGTTTTGAAATGAAATTTTATTGTAGCTTGGAAGTACCTAACTCTGAAATCGGTCATCGATCAGACCTAATAAGTTTATTAAACAAATCAAGATACTTAATTATGTTATTGACTGCCTGTTATATTCTTAATTTTTTTTGTCTGTACTTGCCTGCAATTGAAATTAAGTTGGCAACACTGAACAATCATGCGAGTTTAGTGAAAAAATTTAAAGACGTTGGCAACTTATTTTACTTATTTTACCTATTTTACGTTTTAACGGAAATCGAAAATATCATTTGCTCTACACCAGTAGATTCTGTTCAAAATTTCCTGCTGCGAGATAATCGCTTCAAAAGAATGAAATCGTGTTTCACAAGTGTCTCTCATCACAGAACCTTCTTATCACTTAATAACCCTCTCAGTTAAGAAAAACTTTACAGATATTTTAATATTTTTCACGCATCTTCCACAAAATCAATAAACTTCTTTTTGTTCTAAATTTTGCCTTGAACTTCGCAAAAACTTTTATGAAGTTTTGATAAACTCTATCAATGTCACATATAAAAATTGAATATTAAAATTGGACTAAATGCTCGAGAAGCGGTAATGACGTCAATTTCAATTTTTAAATCGAAATAACTTGAGTTAGAGAATATACAGTGTCCGTTTTTCGAGCTCCAGTTATTATAAGAGATACGAGATCGGTCGCAAAGTTCCGCATTTTTATACTGAACAATTATTTGAAAGAAAATGTAATGTGAAAAATCAAACATTTATAATTTTTGTTTTTATTTTTTAAGCAAAAATCAAAAGAACGAGACATTCTTCAGGCACTTTTTTACTTTTACAAGAAATCTAAATCTGTCATCGCCTTTTCCAAGACGTTCTTGATGTCATTGTTGTAACACTCAAGTTTGGTTTTTCTTATGGACGCCATATTTGATACTTGTATTTTTGAAAAGTGCTAGCAGAATTTTTATAACTTTGTCTTGTTTTGTTTTGCGAGAATAAACTTCTAGCTTATCCTGTCGCTTAGTTTTTAAATAAGCAAGCTTGGCGGAAATGTGAACCTTCCAGATCCAATTAAACTTCTAAAATCTAGTTTGTTTAAAAACAAAATTGTTGGTGTTTTTTCCAAAGCACTCTTCGCTTTTTCTACATTTTGATCAGCATGTAAAATTCGATCATATCATGTGATACCGTTGTAAACAAGAGTAAAAACGCTTTTCAAAAATACGAAAAGCAAATATGGCGTCCATAAGAAAAACCAAAGTTGAGTGTTGTAACTCCAACATCAAGATCGCCTTGGAAAATACAATAACAGATTAAGATTCCTTGTAAAAAAGTGCGTGAAGAACGTCCTAGTTAAAAAGGTTTGGTTCTTTTGGTTTTCGCTTGAAAACATAAAAACGAAAATTACAAATTACAAAATTTCGTTTTTTTCCAATACTTCAAAAACTAAAAATGGAACATTAAATTTTCTTTTAGATAATTGTTCAGCATAAAAATGCGCAACTTTGCTCTAATTTAACCGACCTCGTATCTCTTATAATATTAATAAATGAGGTCCCCATGGTGGAGCTCGAAAAACGGACACCAAAAACAAAAACGATTTTTGCTAATAGTAATAGTAAGCGTTTTCAGTACTATCATTTGAGACAAAATTGTTTTTTAAGTTGCCACTATCTACTACTAGTAGTGCTGGTTTTTTGTGAATGCGATAGTAGGTATTGAATTTCATTTTTCTTATATTTTCCACATTTAACTTTTTAATAGGAGTTAACATACATTAACAATGTGCCGCTCTATCTCAAGATTAATGTAATTTCTTGGTACTGTCATATCTGCATAATTTTTGATTACTTTTTTACTCATTTTTCCTCAAAGTTTTTTTTTTGCTTTCTGGTGTTGTGTTCTGTCATTTTTAGGTTTGAAGCATTTTTGCATTATTTTGACGGAGCTATCACTTATGATAGACAGCATTCACGTTTTAAATTAAGCGGCAGATTACGTTTAAATTTCATAGGTGACTTGTTGGTTTTTAATTTTCGAACAGTCTGTACACTCTTATTCAGGATGTTTCAGCGAGTTTATAAAGTCACTTATTGACCATGACCATTCAGTGTTAATACAGAGTGTTAGGGAATGGCTTAGCAATATTTTGTATATGAATTTGTCATGACCAGACGAGTTAAAAAGTGCATACTTTCTTCAGAAATTTTTATTAACTCACCTGTTGAGAGCCACTGTGTGGTTTATTAGCAGTTAATTTTTTCCTTAAACAAAATGGCCATAGTAGGCCATGGACGTTTTGAGAATTTTTAAATAGTGTTGCCAGCATGTTCATTTGTGTGGGAGGTTCGAATCCCGATTCTGACATATACTTGATTTTTTTTTATAATCAACTGTCAAAGAGTCATCAGGTTGGCATTACCATAAATAGTAATTTTTTTGAGTTAAAGTTGGTACACTTTTTTACCTGGCAAATTCAGTTTAAAAATCTTTACAAATTTTTAAAGTTGTCTTTAAGTGACAACACGAACAAACACATGGATTTAATTCAGCGATTTACGAATCCAAATTTCAGTGACTGCCTAACCCAACCTAAAACTTACGTCCCGATTGTCAAATCTGGTGTGCAAATTGTCATATACCGTATACAGCTAGTTTCGAAAGTAGTTGAACATGAACTTTTAGGGTGATACAGTCTGGTCTTTATCAGAATTTTGACACTGACAGTTGATTATTTAAAAAAATGAACTGTACATTTCTTTTTGTAAAATTTAATAACAAATCAAATTGAAATGGAAGAATTACGGAGTGGACCAAGAAGTTAATTTACCACTGCTGTTTTGTCAATAATATTAAAATTTACGTTAATTTTTATCATTTTAGTTCAGCGGTTCTCAAAATTTGAGACTTTAATTTAAGAACGATTTTTTGGGAAAACTATCCATTTTCGATTTACATAAATTTTACTTAATTGTAAAATTTATAGATATGAAGCTTTTGCATCACCTAAAAGTATTTGCAAGTATACTGGGTGTTTCATAATCATAAATGGGGTACAATGTAAACTTATGTTTTTTTTAATGAAATTTTCTAATTTTTGCATTTTTTGATGTATGAGTAACTTTTTTTAATATGTTTTAATTAATATGTCTCTAATTCAAACTTTTATGTTTTCTTTAATTTTTGAGGTAATTTAACGACAGATTTGAAGGTATTTTTGTTCGGAATTTGCAACATTGCAACCAAATTCGATTTTTGACAATTATTTTATTGTACAACCCCACAATATTGTTCAATTATTGTTAACTGGAAGCGTAATCCACTCGTATCCTTTAAAATTTAAATTCATTATCATTATTGCCAACAGACACAGCATTTAACACCCTATTTTTGTATACTAATTGTGAGTGATTTAGCTCATTCTTGAGACAGAAACTATTTTGCTTCAAGAAATTTCGTCGACAAAACGTCTTAAAATGGTCAAAGTAAGTCTAAATTACGTTATTTCAACTAATTCGGCTCGTAATTTTTGACGTGACTAATTTTTTTTCCGAGATATTTCCAAACATCTTACAGCGCTGCCATATATGGTGTATCACAAATACATAAGTGACTGAATTTTTACTAAAACTTTGCAGGTTGAAGTTTTTTGCCAATGATTTGCAAAATTATTTCACCTGATTGCTACCATATCCTTATCCGTTCTATTAAAAGATCAAAGTGGCCTATAATTTTGAAATTATGTTAGTAGCATTGAAAAATATTTAGGGACAGAATCAACACATTAGTCACATTACGCATACGCATTGTGTTACATGGCATAATCATGTTAATTTTTCAACGTTACCAACTTTTTTTAAATCACGTGTTTCACTTTAATCAGAAATTTAACTGAACGTTGTATTTTTGTATATCATATTGATATTCATATTTTTTTCGTTTCTGTTACTCGGACGAAGTTTTAATTTTTTTATTTTTACCTACAAAATTATTTTATCCGCAAACGTCACAAAACTGACAGTTTTTTGTGACAGAATGTCTCAGGTAAAAGATCTAGTTCTCGGACCACCTTTACCGGACTGGGGTAAAACGTTTTTATGAGATAAAGCGATTTTTACTTTTATCTGTCATCATGACTTACCATTGTTTTCACTTTCTTGTGTCTTTTGCTGCTTCGCTCAAGAGGTGATGATTCCCTCATTGTGAAACACAAAAATCCAAGACTGACGTTTGCTTATAAGCATTGTTATGGTAATGATTCACGTACAAAGCTTCCTGATTATTTTATTCATTTACCTTTAAATTACTGTTGCTCAAAATTGCTCTTTACTCTTCACCAATACGTTTGCGGATAAAATAGTATATTTTATTCGGAGTAAATGTGAGTTTATGTGGCTCAGCTGAATTATTTGCCTCATTGCATTCGGCAAAATAAACATTCAGCTTCCCCACATAAACTATCACATTTACCTCTTATAAAATAATCTACTATTTTTATAATTGTTAGGTTTATTCACGCGCTTTATGGTTATTATTATTATTTTTTTCATTTACTTGCTTCCTACGCTCAATATATCTTACATCAACTTGGCAAATCAAGTAAGTTGGCTCTAAATTATTAATAAATGTGCCAGGAGTAGTAGGAGTAGTTTCTAAACTTAGTAAATTTATTCAGAATAAATTATTTATCAACCGAAATTTGAACTGAATTATGGAAGAATTGCTTTAATTTCTCTTTTTAGGGAAGAACGACAAATATAGCGCTACAGCAAGCGACGTTATCGTGACTCTCGATGACTTTAAGCTCGCTATCAAGACCATCAAGCCATCAATTAGGCAAGAAGATTTGGAATACTATAATAAACTGAAGTCCGATTTTAAGTAAAAATTGTGTCACAACCTTGGCCGCAGCACATTGTGCACACAGTAAATTGAAAATAAAAGTGCAAACAGCAAAGGTCACGGCTGGTGGTTGTAGCAGTTTGTTCTACAATCAATTATTGGTTTTTATGTAAAAAATGGAATGTGGGTTAATAAATGATGAGTTAGTACGTTTGTGTTTTTTTACATATTTTTACAGATATTGTTTATTATTCTGGCGAGACTTAATTTTGATAACAATAATTTTGTAATTTTAGCAGAATAACAAGTTTTCGACTAGGTATTACAGTTAATTAAACTAATTGGTGTCCATACCTAAAAACATTTGCTTATCATTCCTTGCAACTGTTTTGACACGAAGCACAAAAATTAAAGAAAGCAGATTTTGGAATGCAATGCAAAACAAGTAATTAATATTTCTCTTAGAGGGAAGGTCAACGGTTAATAGCTTCTAGGCAGACATGAAATAAGTTGCATTCTAAAGCAGATATTGATTTTCTAATAAGAACTTCTAAACTTTCAGTTTTTATCTTATTACTCAATTTATGCACCATGCGTATTACTCGTAAGGGTAGTATTTGTTGTATATTTATGGAAGGGCAAACGTATTAACTCTTGAAAATGATTTATTCTCGCATAACTTGATTATTTAGTGTAATTTACCAATTCTTTCATGTACTATGCCAAACAACCATTTCCTTTTACCTACATAATTCCGACATGTCACCTTTTAAGGAAAAACGTATTAACTCTTGAAAATTATTTATTCTCTTATTTTGTGTACAATTTCTATTTTGTAACTTGTAACTATATAAACATTTTTACTACTTGTTTTCCTCGCTTGCTTCATACTAAATATATAAATAACATGAGATCAAAAATAAACTCAATTAGAGCAAGCTGTGCCTTCAGAACTTTAGCCATATTTTAGCTGTTTATTTACACTTTAGCCACATTTTAGCCGTTTATTTACGGCCGCACTTTTGAAGTTATGTTGTCTTATGTTGGTTTTACACAGCATATGACGTGGCTAAAGTTACACTTCCCTTTCAAGGCTTGCTCTAATTGAGTATATTTTCGATCTCATGTTATCCAACAATATTGAAAAAATTAAACAGCAACAAAATCAAATAGTTAACTGACGTTTTCGACACCTCATGACTCATGAGGACAAATAAAAGTTATATTTTTTTGAAGTTCTTTATCTTTAAAAGAGATAAAAATAAAGTAAATAGAAATAAAAAAATAGTTTAACTTAAAATCATGTTTAAGCGCTCAAGAATAGTAAATGGTGTTTTCGATAATTCCGCATTTTTTGGAATTTTGAGATGAAAATGTGCTTTAGCTCTCGAAAAAGCATAAGATATACCACTGCATTTTTACTTCAAAAATATACTTAAACATTTGAAAATTAAAAAAGTGATTAATAAAGGAAGTGATTTTTCTATATATTTTTGACCAACGTTTGCTGGACATTAGTTTTGGGCTGAAAGGTCGAAGAAAGTAAAGTAATACAGATTTCAACTCAATTTGTATTTTTGGTGTAGTTTTTAATACACAGTTTAATATAATCTCGGTTTCACGGTGAAATTATGCAAATTCCCCCTCAAAAATAACACCAGTTTCGACCTAGTTCGGCGATTTTTTTGTTTATTTTTGACGAATTTCAGTCAAATAATTCCGTTTTTGGATGATAGGTATATGAATAATATACAAAATCGGTTAAATTTGGCGCAAAACTATAGAAATTTGAACTAATTATTATTGGTGATTGACTGATTGCATTCGGATAATAAAATGTAGCTACTAAAACGCCCGAAAAGTAGAAAATAATGCAACTCGACTCAATTTAGTGTTTTTTCGGCCTGGTTTAACTAAATGTCTATTTTGAGTTTAAAAATTTGCTTAAATTCTCGAAAAGGAAAAATGTAGTGATTTTTGTGCTTGAGCAATTTTGCAAAATTATTAAATTTCTGATTTAAAAACTTGATACACTGTGTACTCGAAAAAAGCAAAGACGACTCCGTTTTAAGGAAATCTTACAAACACACAGTACTTCAACGCTTGGAAAAGACAAAAGATCAAATCAATAAAAATGTTCTAAATGGTCGCCAAATTACTCTTTTTAGGTGAAATCTGGTTCTAATAATAATAATTGAGTTTTTTTTATAAAAAAATAAGGGAGGATGACTGCTGCGAAATAACATTTTTTATTTTCTAATTGTTGCTTCTTTAATATTTTGCGATTTTCAAGTTTAATTCTTAAAATGTGGGTCAAATTATTGTTTACTATTTTTCTAAAGACCCAATTTATTTTAATCTTGATGTAAATACAAAATTTACAAATATGTTTCATGTATTACTGTTGAAGCGTTTAAATAAGTAGCAAAAAAATGTTTGTATAAATAAACTCAACTATCAGTCGCCCTACTTTTTTTAAATAAATACTGATAGAACTCATGTCAACTAGAAACAGTCTGTTGCAAAATTTCTAAATTTAGTTATATTTACATAGATATAAAAGTAGAATCCACGAGTGCATTTTAAATCTATTTTACAAAAATTATAGTTATGTAAATGGAATAATACAAATGCCTAGACAAGATTAACACAAGCAATAAGATTATTATAATATTATTTATTTAATAGAATGTTCCAGAAATAGACGCACACAAAGTAACAAAAATCTGTTATTTGTTAATTATAATGGTCATAAATCATGCTATCTCAACCCTATCCTTGGGTTTCCTGGAAAAAATTATTTTTATGAATAATTATCGACTTTATGTAACCGCGGTTATAGACGAAATGATTTTAAATAAATAATTATGTAAGCAATTATTTTTCTATCGTGCGTTCATTTAAAAATCTTGGCCCAGTTCGCAGTGCTTTAAATTTGAACATGGGAACAGTGTAACCGGATCCGGCAATAGTTGTTTGCAGTCATTTATCGTTTCTGAAATGTCAAAAAGATTTGAGGTTAGATATTTTCCCACCCAAATTTTTGATTTTATGGCTGCTTTGGGTCACTGCGCATTTCTGCTGTGGCTATTACTCTGTACTGTGGCCCTTGTTTTAACTTTTAGCAGGTTTTTAAGTGAAGTCAAAGGAGATTTTCGCTTGACAATATTGACATTTCGTAATGTCAAATTCTACGCTGGAAAATTAAAAAACAAAAGAAGATTCCACAGCCTCCTGAGCCCAGGTTTTTATTTGAACGCTCGATAGTTTGGGTTCATAATTACGGATAGAGTAGTTTCTTCTGTCCTCGTTTTTTAAAAATATTTTTTTAATGACCACATCATGTATGGATATTCCGTCAAAAAGTTTAAATAAAAAAATGCTTTTTGCTATATTAAAAAAAACTTTTACCAATTTACCCCATAGTTTTCAAAACGCTGTAAATGTGGTTGAGAATAAAAAAAGAGTCAGGAAAAAGTCTTCGGGGATCCGAGACTATATCTCTATCATTAACTGTTTAGATTTAAATTGCTTTTTTCTACTTTTGTTTCGTACTGAGGTCATTACGATACGCCATTTGGGTTTCGTAATATCCAACGGAGTGCTATAATAATTACACTAAAAACCAGGGTAATTTAGTTGGAAAATGATGGCAATCTAGTTTTTTGACAATTATCTGAGAGAACTGTCAGTGTCAATCGGCACCTGTTTCAAGTGATAATTTAGTCAAATGAATCAAATTCGGACCTTTAGAGGCTTTTCTACCATCCCTGATACGTAGTCCCTTCGAACACCTTTCGAGTAGTGTACAAACATGACTTCAATAGCCAGTGCAAGTAAGTATTATCCGGTTTTTTTAATAAACAATTGTCAGTGTCAAAATAAGAAAGAATTTTTGTTATATGGCTTTAATTGAAGAAATTTATATAACTAGGTGTATTGCTCACCCCAAATCCGGGTACGTAATATAAATCTAATTTCTCAATTTTCCCTTTTAAAGAGATATGAACTACTTTTATACTCGATTTTGACACTGGCAATTGTTTATTAAAAAAAACGGACCATAATTTGAGATTCCATTCTCCTTAGGCCAATTTTCAAATTCCGCGTATTTGCCACAAAAGCCCGTATTCGTTGAGGGGTAGATACATTGCAAAACGTCTTGGACACTTTTAGAATACATTTTACGAATAAACTAATGACGATCCAAATTATTAATTTAATTTCATGACCCACGCAAATGCTGTCAACTGCCACAAAATTCCCTAAATTTCGAAATTGAATTTTTTTGTCAAAAAAGGTGCAAAGTAGAAAAAATAGTGTATGATATCTCGTTTATAAGGCATTTTGTCGCACTCGCTGCGCTCGTCGTGCCACAATTCCGTGCGTGCGACAAAATGCGTCTTATAAAACTCGTATCATAATATACTATTAAAGTGTTTCCCCCGATACTCAACCACCGGAAAAATGAAACGAATTCGTTGCTTGAGCGGTTTTCAACGTCTTTGGGGCCCAAAATTATTAAAGATGGAAATATGGTCTCCAGGGGCCTATTTCATAAAACTTTTTTTCTACTTTGGTTTCGTACGATACGCCATTTGCGTATCGTAATATCCAACGGAGTGCTATAATAATTACATTAAAAACCAGGGTAATTTAGTTGGAAAATGATGGCAATCTAGTTTTTTGACAATTATCTGAGAGAACTGTCAGTGTCAATCTGCACCTGCTGCTTCAAGTGATAATTTAATCAAATGAATCAAATTCGAACCTTTAGAGGCTTTTGTACCATCATTACAAATGATTTTCACACCAACCCCACTTAAAAACATTGGAGGGAAATTTAAGCGCGAAATGGCAAGAACCGCCAATTTTTCCCTCAATTTCTATCCAGACTTCCGAAGTGTTTCATGTGATTTTCTTGTGTGATTCTTCGAAAGGCGTTAGAGATAATAATTACCTTTTATTTAACCGTAGATTATATTAACCACCGCAATAGTTAATAACAACATATTTACATAGATTATTTAGTTAATATTAATATCCATTACCTAATTTACTGTAGTAGAATTAGTTTGCATGGTAAAGTAGTAATTAGTACTTAATTGTTGATAATTAGTTTACGTACTTACTAAGTAATATATTTATTTATTGTATTTTTGATATTAGACTTCTTCTTCTTTAAAGATGAGTATTCGTAAGACATTTTTACATAATCATTGTTCCTTTCTAGAAAAGCCATCAAATTAAAAGTAGCGAATACAATGAAAACAGTTGCGACCAACAACATTGTAATCAAATTTAAGATGGACGCAGTTTTACCTTATTTGAACTGGAAACTGTTTTAAACGCAGCAGATTTAATTTTATTCATTCTAATAGTGTAATTAAACACTTATAACACACTTTGTAATAATAATAATAAACAATTTTAAGGTTATGTTATAGATTTTACTATAATAGTAAACACGTAGTAAAAATTTAGGGAAGTAGGTTGGCAATATTGATTAGTACCAACAATTTCACCAGAAAGGCGACTCCAGAATCATTCATAAATACGGCTTCGCCTGGAGTCGCCAATCACATTCGACCACCGAGGTCATTGCGACGCCATCTGTAATTTCATTCATAAATAGCCGAGTGACGGCTCTGCTTGGCTATATACTCTGTGGTCAAAGCGACTTGCCCTACCCGACTGTCAATATTTCGACAGTCGAAATAATCTGTTCACGTGTAGTGAGGTTATGTTTAATTTAAAAAAAATCAACACGTTCAAATAAAATAAAAATACTTTTGACCGTGACACTGTTTCTAGAAAAAATAATTAGGGTCAAAAGCAATTTTTCCTACCTCAACACCCTGATTCACTACAAACAGCCGGACCAACATTGCACGTAAATTTGTAAATAAATAATTAAAAATAATTATGTATTTTATTTAAAAACATTATTACAATTTATTAAACACTTTTGCTTATAAAGTCCCAATACTAATTATTTTCTACCAAAATTTATCAAACGCCTTTAACAAAAATTGTATTTTTCTTTTAACTATTGGTTTTCTTCGCACTTTTATCACTAACGCCATTGAATTTCTTTTCTAACATTCTCAACAGAATTTATTAATAAAACACACTTAAATAGTGTTAACACAGGCAATTTTGAGTGCAATCCACCTTGCACATAACCAACTTTAACATAACCACCAAACGTCAAATTATTTCAAGTCGAAATCTTTACTCAACATGTATGGAGCAGTTGAGTTTTATTTCGACTTGAAAAGGGAATTGATGACGTTACAAGCGCTTGGCGTTCGCGCCACCAGATGGCTCCACGATCACATTGCGACAGTCGAAACCCTTTTCGAGTCGAAATATTGGTTTAGAATCGACACCCTGGTTGAAGCAAGTTGGAGGTTAAGTACTGATTTGATAAAATAAAAAAACTTATTAACTGTATTTTCAACTTGTTGCAGATAGTTTGTTAAAGAAAAGATGGAGCAAAAATATCTAAGCATTACCGAAGTTTTCAAGGCATTGCAAGCAACCCCTTCGTCAAGAAATGTTGTTGAGGGGGAAAGATTACTAAATGCTAAACATGTGATACTTTGCGATTGCACTAAGAAAACTCAATCTGACATTAACATTTACGCACTTTGTCTTCAAAGCAGTGCACTAAATGACCCTCCACACACTATTGAAGTTTTCATGAAAATTAGGGACATTACGATAGAAGTGGAGAAAACATCCTGCAGTTGTAAAGCTGGAAACAGTGGAAAGTGCAAACATATTGCTGCAGTGCTCTTCTATTGTACAAGGTTGTATTGTAACCACACTACACGCGCTAACACGTGTTGACGTTTCGCCCTATTATACTTAATGTGACGTCACAGATGCGTCACAGCCTAAAAGTTCGACCGATTGCCGCTAGTGTCGCAGGCTTAGCTTGAATCGCGAATACTCAGTTCCAAATTGTTTTAAATAAATTTTTTTGCATAGTGTTCATGAAAGTTGAACTTTCTTCACGAAAAATAATTTAGAAAGTGATACTTTTTTAAACGATTTTATTAAACAACCATTAATCATTACTATACAATCTTCAATATATATTTGTGTATCGTTCACGCGATTTTTGTGGGACCAGTGCATCAATTGCAGCATTAGCCAATTTCTTAACGTTATCAGGAATATATAAAGTATAAACCACTATTACTTGCATTTTCTTCAAAATTATTCATTTTTATCGATTTCGACACTTAACGTTGAAAACGAAAAACAAAACTATTGTTTATAAAGAAACTTGTGTTTCCATAGAGTTCATTAATCATTACAAAGAGCTTGCGATGCATTACAATTTATTTTGTCAAGTTGATATTTTTTGGCTCAATTCAGTCTTTAGATTATCAATATATCACTATGCAAAAAAATTACGTGTACAACACGTTTTCAAAGCATGTTTTTTTCACTCATTTGCTCCGCTTCGCTCCGCCCTCTTTAATCAAACTGCAAAATTCGTGAAAAAAAGTATTGCTTTCAAAACTAGTTATACAAATAACTATAAATTCAACTACACCTTTTCCCCTTGTATTTCAGAAAGTATCAAATGTATTTCAGAAAATCATTTGTAATGATGGTACAAAAGCCTCTAAAGGTTCGAATTTGATTCATTTGATTAAATTATCACTTGAAGCAGCAGGTGCAGATTGACACTGACAGTTCTCTCAGATAATTGTCAAAAAACTAGATTGCCATCATTTTCCAACTAAATTACCCTGGTTTTTAATGTAATTATTATAGCACTCCGTTGGATATTACGATACGCAAATGGCGTATCGTAATATCCAACGGAGTGCTATAATAATTACATTAAAAACCAGGGTAATTTAGTTGGAAAATGATGGCAATCTAGTTTTTTGACAATTATCTGAGAGAACTGTCAGTGTCAATCTGCACCTGCTGCTTCAAGTGATAATTTAATCAAATGAATCAAATTCGAACCTTTAGAGGCTTTTGTACCATCATTACAAATGATTTTCTGAAATACATTTGATACTTTCTGAAATACAAGGGGAAAAGGTGTAGTTGAATTTATAGTTATTTGTATAACTAGTTTTGAAAGCAATACTTTTTTTCACGAATTTTGCAGTTTGATTAAAGAGGGCGGAGCGAAGCGGAGCAAATGAGTGAAAAAAACATGCTTTGAAAACGTGTTGTACACGTAATTTTTTTGCATAGTGATATATTGATAATCTAAAGACTGAATTGAGCCAAAAAATATCAACTTGACAAAATAAATTGTAATGCATCGCAAGCTCTTTGTAATGATTAATGAACTCTATGGAAACACAAGTTTCTTTATAAACAATAGTTTTGTTTTTCGTTTTCAACGTTAAGTGTCGAAATCGATAAAAATGAATAATTTTGAAGAAAATGCAAGTAATAGTGGTTTATACTTTATATATTCCTGATAACGTTAAGAAATTGGCTAATGCTGCAATTGATGCACTGGTCCCACAAAAATCGCGTGAACGATACACAAATATATATTGAAGATTGTATAGTAATGATTAATGGTTGTTTAATAAAATCGTTTAAAAAAGTATCACTTTCTAAATTATTTTTCGTGAAGAAAGTTCAACTTTCATGAACACTATGCAAAAAAATTTATTTAAAACAATTTGGAACTGAGTATTCGCGATTCAAGCTAAGCCTGCGACACTAGCGGCAATCGGTCGAACTTTTAGGCTGTGACGCATCTGTGACGTCACATTAAGTATAATAGGGCGAAACGTCAACACGTGTTAGCGCGTGTAGTGTGGTTACAATACAACCTTGTACAATAGAAGAGCACTGCAGCAATATGTTTGCACTTTCCACTGTTTCCAGCTTTACAACTGCAGGATGTTTTCTCCACTTCTATCGTAATGTCCCTAATTTTCATGAAAACTTCAATAGTGTGTGGAGGGTCATTTAGTGCACTGCTTTGAAGACAAAGTGCGTAAATGTTAATGTCAGATTGAGTTTTCTTAGTGCAATCGCAAAGTATCACATGTTTAGCATTTAGTAATCTTTCCCCCTCAACAACATTTCTTGACGAAGGGGTTGCTTGCAATGCCTTGAAAACTTCGGTAATGCTTAGATATTTTTGCTCCATCTTTTCTTTAACAAACTATCTGCAACAAGTTGAAAATACAGTTAATAAGTTTTTTTATTTTATCAAATCAGTACTTAACCTCCAACTTGCTTCAACCAGGGTGTCGATTCTAAACCAATATTTCGACTCGAAAAGGGTTTCGACTGTCGCAATGTGATCGTGGAGCCATCTGGTGGCGCGAACGCCAAGCGCTTGTAACGTCATCAATTCCCTTTTCAAGTCGAAATAAAACTCAACTGCTCCATACATGTTGAGTAAAGATTTCGACTTGAAATAATTTGACGTTTGGTGGTTATGTTAAAGTTGGTTATGTGCAAGGTGGATTGCACTCAAAATTGCCTGTGTTAACACTATTTAAGTGTGTTTTATTAATAAATTCTGTTGAGAATGTTAGAAAAGAAATTCAATGGCGTTAGTGATAAAAGTGCGAAGAAAACCAATAGTTAAAAGAAAAATACAATTTTTGTTAAAGGCGTTTGATAAATTTTGGTAGAAAATAATTAGTATTGGGACTTTATAAGCAAAAGTGTTTAATAAATTGTAATAATGTTTTTAAATAAAATACATAATTATTTTTAATTATTTATTTACAAATTTACGTGCAATGTTGGTCCGGCTGTTTGTAGTGAATCAGGGTGTTGAGGTAGGAAAAATTGCTTTTGACCCTAATTATTTTTTCTAGAAACAGTGTCACGGTCAAAAGTATTTTTATTTTATTTGAACGTGTTGATTTTTTTTAAATTAAACATAACCTCACTACACGTGAACAGATTATTTCGACTGTCGAAATATTGACAGTCGGGTAGGGCAAGTCGCTTTGACCACAGAGTATATAGCCAAGCAGAGCCGTCACTCGGCTATTTATGAATGAAATTACAGATGGCGTCGCAATGACCTCGGTGGTCGAATGTGATTGGCGACTCCAGGCGAAGCCGTATTTATGAATGATTCTGGAGTCGCCTTTCTGGTGAAATTGTTGGTACTAATCAATATTGCCAACCTACTTCCCTAAATTTTTACTACGTGTTTACTATTATAGTAAAATCTATAACATAACCTTAAAATTGTTTATTATTATTATTACAAAGTGTGTTATAAGTGTTTAATTACACTATTAGAATGAATAAAATTAAATCTGCTGCGTTTAAAACAGTTTCCAGTTCAAATAAGGTAAAACTGCGTCCATCTTAAATTTGATTACAATGTTGTTGGTCGCAACTGTTTTCATTGTATTCGCTACTTTTAATTTGATGGCTTTTCTAGAAAGGAACAATGATTATGTAAAAATGTCTTACGAATACTCATCTTTAAAGAAGAAGAAGTCTAATATCAAAAATACAATAAATAAATATATTACTTAGTAAGTACGTAAACTAATTATCAACAATTAAGTACTAATTACTACTTTACCATGCAAACTAATTCTACTACAGTAAATTAGGTAATGGATATTAATATTAACTAAATAATCTATGTAAATATGTTGTTATTAACTATTGCGGTGGTTAATATAATCTACGGTTAAATAAAAGGTAATTATTATCTCTAACGCCTTTCGAAGAATCACACAAGAAAATCACATGAAACACTTCGGAAGTCTGGATAGAAATTGAGGGAAAAATTGGCGGTTCTTGCCATTTCGCGCTTAAATTTCCCTCCAATGTTTTTAAGTGGGGTTGGTGTGAAGTTAGCGCATTGTAGAAATAACATGGTTTTATGTTTTTAATAAAAAAATAATTTTTGTATAAAAAACTAATAGAAATGAGTTAAATAACGACACTGATTCATATTTTCAAAAAACCTTTATCGTTTCAGCTATAAAAATATTTTTATAGTTGCAGCAAATGTGACTAATATCATTCAATACTTCATTCATGAATACGCATGTCCAAGGTCAACGAGCCTCACAGCGCGCGGGAACAGAGTGACGGCTCTGCCTTGGCTATTTACTCTGTGCTTTGACGTCATCAGATTTCGACTCGACTTGCCGTTTCCAGTCGCAATGAATTAGAATCGACACCCAGAACTGAAAACCGCACACAGAATGGTCGTAAGTCGTGACCGTAGTCGAGACAATGTAAACACTCACTTAAAGATACTTTTATATGTTTTATTCACATTAAAAACACTGTATTAGCACAAAAAACACGTATTAACAGTGAAAATCATGCATAGAATACGTATAAAGCGCTAGACATTATACTTAATGTGACGTCAGAGTTGCGCGCGCAGCATGGCGGCATATCTTAACTTGAATCGCGAATAACACTTGAAGCTTACTAGGAGTATTTACCTGTAACCTGGCTCTATAAAAACGACGAATGATTTATTTTGTCTAATATGATCTAAATTTGACAACTAACTTGAAGTTTTAGAAGTATAGAGCTTTTTTTAAGTAAATAAAAAAAGGTATAGAAGTACTTCTATAATTAATTTTTTTTTTCAATTAGTACTAATTGAAAAAAAAATTAAAAAATTAATTTTTAAATATTGTGAAGCATATTTTTTTGTAAAAATTTGCCAGAGATTGCTGCTTTACCTGATAATGATAACATGAAACAAATATCACATGCAACCACATGTTGTCTGGATATTATAGATATATTAGTCATCTTTTTGGAATTTTGCTCAGTTTTCAGCTTTTTTATCTTAAGCTATTTTAACTTTGATCTAATAAGTCACATGAGTCAATTTTTTGCAATATAGTTCAAAGTCAAGGCTTGTTGCCTAGAGTAACAAAAATTCTAGAAGATTTCATGTCTCACTTATTAATTTTTTTTCAATTATCACAAATTTTATTAATTCTCTAGACTGCTTATGAGTGATTACTTGCAGAATCGTAGATTTGCTCACAACATTTGTTTTGCTATACTTATTTTGCAGACTTCCACAAAAATTTGACCAAAAATAATAACAATTTGCTTGTCATAAAAACAAAAGTAATACGACTTTAATTGGTTTAATTACACTTTGTTTGCAAAATAGCATTAACAAGGGTAAGATATGTGTTCTATAAACAATATTTTGACGAAGTATAATCAGCATTGTTTAAATAAACTTTAACATAATTAAAAATATAAGCTTGAGGAGCAAGGACCCTCAAACCCAAAAAAATCTAACACGCAGTTGTTTTGTGATTTTTTCAATTCAAGCGATCATTTATTCAATTTATTCATCCAAAGCAATCGAAGTTACTATTTATTTAGTGTAATAATTCGTTATTTATATACCTTACAATGTAGATACATTATAGTAAACATAACTTACAAATAAACAACTTCGTCACGTTTGCATACCAACCTCAGATACAATGCTGTAAACTTTGATAAAATCTGAAAGTAAAATTAATAACAACACAACTAAAAGAATTTTTTATAAAAAATTACAATTAGTTTCGAAAATAGTCTCATTAGACCACAATAAATAAATTTACTACAATCCATTTGATAAAAATAGCGGAACAATAACATTTTTAAATCAGTCGCAGAAAATTTGAAAATAATTCTCCAAGAAACGTGGAAAATATTCGTCTGATATGAACAACAATAAATAGATGGGTCATTAAACTGTTAAAAATGTAAATAAAAATTGTTAGACACGTCCGTATTTGTCGTTTAGTGTTTAATTGAGTTGGATCGAATTTTGGCAATTTTGCAACGTTTTGTGGAATTTTATTTTTCTATGAAGCTATTCGGTTACGTTTCAAAGGTCAGTTCTATCGAAAAATGTGAAATTCATATTTAAAATTGTTAGCCGATAATTACAACAATAATAAATCACATTTGAGGGAGATAAGGATTATACAAATGTGTCTATAGCATACTTCCGTGAATAACAAAATTCAAGACACACTCCCAGTCTTACTTCATCTGCAGGCGTGATCAAAAATACTTATCAGTTATTAGTAATAATTATTATTGGACTTGGAACTTGATTTTGTCCTATATAATTATGATTTGTTTTAAGCGTGGGCAGTTGAGCAAAATTAAACAAAGTGGTTCTACCTACGGCGGGAAGCGGTGGCTTCAGTGTTTGTGAATTACTTCCGACTGTTCTCAGATATGGCTTTCCTATTCAAGGTAGGATGGACAATTAACCCGGATTGTATCGTTTTTTTCAATCAATTTTATAACCGCTGCAGTGACCAATGAACTCGCATTCTTTTCACGTTTATCTAATCGTGAAAAATTTTTTTTGCCACATGGAGCCTGTTTCTATGTAATTTTCTTCGCAAAATTGGAGGAATTGAGGCATAAACATTGCCAATCCGATGATCGATGCGTGATTTCGATTAAGATTTTTTTTTCAAATTAATTAATGAACACTCGAGCGAATAATTTACTGTTTGGTGCTAATTAAATATGTTATTCTTGAGCGATAAGGGCAATTTATGGTTTCAATTTAATTTATGCGATATACCGTGTTTATTTCTTGCAAAAACTTTTCTGTCGCTAGTGACCAACTTTGGCCAAAAATTGTATTTTTAGAAGTATTTTTTATCAGAGCATCCTGAAGCAAAAGAATACAGTGATTATCGTCTGGTTTATCTTTTTGAAAACATTGTCTCTATCTGTCTTGAAATGTTACAAATTTATGGAGCGTCCCAGAACTGTGACCTTTTGTTTTGTTAAAAAGTTATCTTGTTGTGTTGTGGTGGGTGGAAAAGCATTAGTCGGAAGTCAAAATTATGAACAGTTATCTGAATTAAAAATATTGTTTTTTTTGCAAAACACTAACAACTTAAAGGACATTCATATTGTGGACAGTTTATCAATACAATAATTTGTTTGATGTTGAGCGAATATTTCTGTTAAACCTCTAGACAACTTTTCCATATTGTTCTGAATATACAAAATCAGTCTGCTAAAAGTATGTTTTGCTGTATCTTAAAAATTGATAATCACAAAAAAATTGTGACAGCTGAATTATTTGCCTCATTCCATTTGGCAAAATAAACATTCAGCTTCCCCACATAAACTATCACATTTACCCCTAATAAAATAATCTACTATTTTCTTTGTTTATTGGAATACTTTCAGAGTTTTCTACAATTCGTTTAGTTAATTAAAAGATATTAATATTAATAAAATGAAAAATATGAAAATATTAATTATTCAGATTTTTGTGATTTATTGGCGATGTCTAAATGATGTGTTCATCAAAAAATACTTTGCTGCTAGTCCCAAAATTAGATTTTTTGACACATTTTTTTTTAGTCACCCGGCATTAATATTAATAATCGTAACCTTATGATTTGTAGTGGCATTCCAAATGATGTTTTTTGTGCAAAACATACCCAAAAACTATGCTTATTTTAGTTTTTAATTTTTATTTTATTAATTATTTTGTAGTGCTAGAAACTTTCTTTTTATTGCACAAAATAACATTTAAGCATCGTATATTTTAGAAAGACAAAAAATAATAATTTTGCTCCTAAGAATAATGTATTGTAGAAAAATTATAAAGATTTTTTTGGCACAGTCTTTTATAAACACCCGGTATTATTATTAGAAAAATTAAAGATATTAAAATATTAATTATCAAAATCTTATGATTTCTAGTATCATTCTAAAACAAACGATACCTAAATGATGTGATGAGCAAAAAAAATTTTCAGAAAATTGTTGCTAGCTCCAGCTAGCTGTTTATTTCAATGTTTAATTTTTACCTAATTAATTATTTTTTGAAGCTAACGACATTTAAGCATCGGATGTTTTGGAATGAGCTGAGAAATATGTTCGGACGACTTTATATTAATTAATTTGTTAATTAATTAATTAATTTTAATTATAAGGAATTATAGAAAAGTTCTGAAAAAATCGCATACACGGAGAAAAGGTTAAAACATTGAATCGCAAATGCGGGAGTTTATGTGATTATTGATTTATTACATACAGTAAAAATATTCTTTTAGCAGACTCACCTTGTAGATATAAAATAATAATTTTAGGTAGGCTAGTATCTAACAATATCTTTTACTAAAATATTAAACCTAATAATCACACATTGTTATGAAATACTCGTACTTAAAATTAAGTAGGCATGTGCATTATTTAAGAATTTTTCTAAAATTTCTTGTACCTACAAGGTGAGTCTACGAACAGTATATTTCTACTATATCTGGAAAACTTATAATCGCAGTTCAGCGTTTGCTGTTAAATCTGTTTTTCTCTATTCCTGTGAGTTTTTTAGTTTTTTTACAATTCCTTACAACCTTAATTAATCAATATTTTTTGTATCATCTGTGAACAAGCGATGTTTAAATGTTGTTTTGTAATAAAATTTTGTAAAAAAAATTCGCTAGCCCCAAAAATACTTAATTAACTAAATAAAAATAAGAAATTGTAATAAACGTAATTTTAGGGTGTTTTATTTTAAAAATACAACTTTGGTTTACCACCCTGTATTTGTATACAGGTTTGTACCCTGTGTATAATAAAAATATTTTTAGTTTGTGAAGTTTAAGTAGATATATCGGATAACGAAAACGGCATGGCAATATTGCAAGTAGCAAAAAAGTTATAGACAGATTACACACCCCTAGATCACCCTGTATTTATTTAATTTATGTATGAATATTAGTTTTTGAAATACAATAAAAATATACTTTCGCAGGTTCACCCTATTTTAGAACCTTGCCATTAAAAAAATGGAAAGCCTGAAATATAAGGACTTGATATCCTATACACATTAAACTAATTTTTTTTCAGGTTTCCTGCTTACACACCACCATATTCTTCATTTTATTGTCAGTTGCTTTTGCCAGACCCGGAAATTTTGGAGAATTTGGAGGAGTTCCACATGAAGATAAATGTAAATTGGGCGATGTAAGTATTTTTTACTTTTGTGTGGCAAAAGACAATTTATGTTATTTCAGTCGACTGTGGTTGAAATCTGTCAAAGATGCGCCAAACAGACCAAATCACCCATCGTATACCCTATGTGCTGTGTAAACGAAGACGACGCTTACAACTGGTGTGACCAGTACATCAACTATGGAAAAAAATCAAAATAAATATCGTGTTATATATTTTATTCTTGCTTCTAACGGGTACCAGTGTTGAGGTTAAAGACTAAATTTAGTTTTTATATGCCGCATGTACGAGTATAAGTTTACCAAACTAAATTAATAATTCTTTTATATTAAAACATTATTACAGACTGATCAGTCTATTAGGTTTTTATCCTGTCTTGCGATTTGCAAAACATGGATAAAAATTTTCATCCGACGAGCAAGATAAATATGGCTGTGTTATAACAATGTACTTGTATGTTATGTAGTCATGTTTTTTATATATTTGTGTAATATTTATTTATTCTTTTGTAAATACATTTTTTAATATATCAGGTCGTTTTTTTTAAAAAACACATTAAAAAAATAACTTTATTACAATTGCTTACAACACATAAATAAATAAGTATATTTTGTACATAACTTGTCAACGTGATACGTATAATATTTAAAAATTGTACTATTTGTTCTGGAGCGAATGTAATTTGTAATAGAGCCCCTTCTGACTCAAAAGTTCCGAATGTGTTCCAATCTCTGCCACCACACCCTTGTCTATAACACAAATAACATCAGCATCTTGAATAGTCGTCAATCTATGCGCTATTGTTATACAAGTTCTTCCCTTCTTTGCATTATCTAAAGCTTCTTGCACAACCTACAAATTAAATAATAATAATAATTAAATACTTGGTCCAGTATTTCAAAATTAGTTACCTTTTCACTTTCGGAATCTAAAGCGCTAGTCGCTTCGTCCAAAAGCAATAATTTAGGGTTTCTAACCAAAGCTCTCGCAATAGCAACTCTCTGTTTTTGGCCACCTGACAGTTGTGTCCCTTTTTCACCAAGACGAGTTTCATAACCCTAAAAATCCAAATAAGTATTTCCTAAATTACTTGTTTCCTTTTTATTACCAAAGGCAACGAAGCGATAAAATTGTGTATGTTTGCGTTTTTGGCAGCTTCAATTATCTCTTCTTGAGTCACTTCCCTGGAATTGTCACCATAAGCGATATTGTCGCCGATGGTTCTGTCGAAAAGATTTGGTTCTTGCGAAACTATTCCCAAGTGGGAACGATGCGACTCTAGTCTGATGTTTCTGATATCTTCGTTGTCTACTGTAAGGGTGCCTTCAAGAGGGTCGTAAAATCGTTCGATTAGTTGGATTATTGTCGATTTTCCACAGCCGCTAGGGCCGACTAGGGCCACGGTTTTTCCTTGCATTACGGACAAATTTAGGCCTTTGAGGACTGTGATGTTTGGACGAGTTGGGTACGAGAAGTATATGGTGTCGTATTTGATGGCACCATTTTCCTTAAAAAAGTAAGTTTGTTTTACAAGAAAATTACAAATTTGCATTAATTTGTAAATAAGTGGTTTTCGTTTGTCGAAGTACTTTTTGATTGTAGATTAATTTAAGATTTATGATTTTCGATATGAAAAATTGGAGCAAGGCTACGAATACTTAAAATGTATTTATTTAGTATTTATTGGTTTACTATGTTTTACATTCGAAGACTCTTTTGGTAAGCTTTGTTTGCAGTAAAACTGTGTGAAGGGTCAAATTGACTTATAAGGTTATAAGGCCCGATATTTCAATGTCGAGTTAAATATGAACTTTAGAATAAAAGTCAAAAAAACATATTTCCAACTTCGAAATAACCTGACTCTTGAGCTAACTTAGACTTTTTCTAACTCAGACCTAAGGTAGGAATTAAGATAAGAGTTAAACTAATTTATTTCAAGTGTCAGAAGTTTAGGTTGACTCAGAGTTATTTGACACACTATTGAAATAACGGGCCTTACAACTTATTAAAAATTTTACCATACGATTTCTTGAACTTTATCGGTTTATGAAGATGCTATACAGTGTGCGTCTTAACTTATACGCATAAACTTAGGGAATGATAGTCTTTGCCAGATATCATCTCATGAAATAGTAACCAATAGTGAAAAAAAAGTACAGTGTTTTCATTTAGATAACGACCTGCTGTAAAGTTGTTAGGTTGGTACTCCGTGCCTAGTTTTTTTTTTAGTGTACCGGCTGGTAGTACTAATTCATTTACAAAATCTGACACTTGGCACAAGCCCAGGAAGGAACTGAATTGAACTGAACTGAACTGGTTACTTTTTTATTAAAACAAAGTATTAGTCTTGATCCCCTGTTGTTGGACCAGTTTCACAACTTCGCAAATTTAATTTAAGTGAATAATTAATAAATTTTAAAAACTTTCAGAGCTTCTAACCTATTTTTGTTGACACTGTCAATTCTGACAATTTTTACACTAGAAATTACTAGAAACAATGGCGCTAGTTTAAAGACTGACTTACATAGGCCGAATATAAAGAATTTACACTAGGATGGTTTTTAAGAAAGTGAACCGACAATAGTAATAGTTATTTTTATATCAAGGGGTTTACTGTGTAGAGGGCCGTCTATTGAATTGATAATAGGTATGTCTTAATTGACTACGTTCTAATTTTTTCATTATAAGAATAGATTTATTTATACAGCGTGATTCTTAAATAGACCGAGAAAATTCTACCCATGGTAGTATCAAATGAGTACATGCTAGGAAAAATAGTAAAAATTTTCTTTGAATAACCGTTTTCGAAATAAAATTTTTTAAAGTTATGTTGGAGATATAGGGTATGCCATTGATGTGTTTGCAAGTAACATTAGCACAGTTAGTGGAAAGCAAGTCTTAATGGCCGTGGGCAACTGGTTTACTATCCAGAGGGCCGCTTAGGTCCTAAACAGCCTGATGATGTTAATTAATAATTATCCAGGGTGTATCAGAATTGCGTGTGTTAATTTTAATAGATAACAGAGCTCAACAAATAAAACATTTTTTTATTTGTGATTTTTCAATAAAAGTTTCGACAATTTACTTAAAATTTGGAAAAGATAACATTTTAAAACGTGTACCCGCCTATGGATACAATAAAAGTACCGAACTCTTTTCGCTGTGATAGAAACGGACAATTTAAACAATTTAAAACAACAATGAAAATTGTTGCTATGAATACAAACTAATTATTAAACACTGACCGGCTGGTTTACACGAAATAAAGGAGACAAACAGTGAAAATATTAAATAAGAATTTTGCAAAATGTTATATAGAAAAGGTGTTGTACTTTATTACGTTTTATTACGTGGTAAAATTAACACACGTATTTCTGATACACCCGGTATACCAAAACGAAACGTTGCAGCTCGTCTTTTTATTTATAACCTTTTAAGGAAGTTGGTCTTATCGTCGTTAAATTTTAATATTACAATTAACTTATGAAGTTTAATCGTACTAGAAATTTGGCCATTAGCAAACTCAGATTAATTTGTATTTAGGCCTAATTTTTAGTACGATTAAGCTTCAGTTAAATTTTAT
Organism: Tribolium freemani; assembly: GCA_939628115.1. Taxonomy (NCBI): domain Eukaryota; kingdom Metazoa; phylum Arthropoda; class Insecta; order Coleoptera; family Tenebrionidae; genus Tribolium; species Tribolium freemani. The sequence goes on along the minus strand of OW626785.1, from coordinate 5,462,529 downwards.
TTCTTTGTTAGTTGCTAAGGTAGTGTTTATTCAGATAATTGGTGTTTATGGTATGTTTTAACTGATGTTTAAATTTATTTCTTTGATAAATATGTTTTCAGCAACTGGGCCTTATAGAATAAAATAGACCTAGGATCGGTTTCACCAATAATCTCAGTTAAATCTAATGAACACTTAAAAACAATTATTGTTACTATGATTATAACAATCATTTCTGATGTGGATTTATTCGACTAATAAATTTAACTATCATTAGTGAAACCGGCCCTGAAGGTATTAAAATTTAAGATTTAATTATTATATTTTTGCCTCGCTTTATAGAAAATGGTATTTTGCTCCCTAATTTGAGAGTACAAAGTCTGTCTTCATCGTCTCCCTAAGGTATTTTTGTCGATTTTACCTCCCTTGGGAGGAAAAGACGTACTTTGCACCTTCAAATTAGGGAGCAAAATATATTTTTTTTCAAAACAAGGCGAAAAAATCATATTTATGTCACGGGATCAAAGTAAATGTCCTCCTTTGTGCAATTACAGCCCTCCACTCTGCGTCGGGCCTCAAACTTTGCCCGCGGGAGGAAATTATACACTTTTATATTTTTTTCTTGCTTTTATAATAATCTTCGATGTTTGGACTTTTAATTAGGTAGGTAATTTATTGCATTATTGAAATTAGTGTGTGCTAATTATTAATATTGACTTTTGACTTAGTTTTTATATGTGGTTAATCATGTTTATTCGTAGTTATTGGACGTATGAATGTATTGGACTTGTAATTTCTTGATTTATTTACTCGTTTATAGTGGATCTGATTTAGTCCGTTTATGAAATTATTGCTTATTACTGAAGTCTTTGATTTTGACTGTATAAAATGAACCCTTATTGTCTTGATTGGCTCCACAAGGTATCGCTGGAGAATCTACCTCAAATTTTATTCATCGCGTGTCGGAATCTTTGACATCATAAAAAAGGTTAAACCTTTATTACAAGAAAGTTAATTATCCGTCACAATTCAACAAAATTTTGCGGATGATTTGTCTGAAAACCAACCAATCCCAAATTATTTTGAGAAATCAAAAAATATGTATGATTGAGAAATTGAGAAATGATTGTCCCTTTATCAATTTTTACTGTCGAAGACTCAAGATGTTAAGCTTTGTTTTCAGCAAAAATAAGGTTGATTCGTCTAAAAACGAGCCAATGCTAAAATATTTTGAGAAAACCAAACAATTCATTAAAGCCCTAAGTAATTGTCGGATGTCAATTCACTGGTTTTTTTTTGAGTCGAAGGACAATTTTGATAAGCTGTTTTCATCAAAAATTAAGAATTTTTTACAGACTAAACACCAAAATAAAAGTCATATTTACCCATTCTTTATCTTTAGCCCCGGGTTCATCCCTAATCAGTGGTTGTCGCTTCAGCAACCTTATAATTCTAGCAGCTGCTACTAGACCTTTTTGGAGGTTTGGTGTAAACGCTAAGGCATTGGCGATTGATACAGTACCCATAATAAGTGACTGTGATACTCTGTAACACGTTGATTACTATTTTTGGAATTAACTAATAAACTCAAACTTACTTAAAAACATCCTGATATAGAAGTCCTTCGTCTTTAATAAGATGACCACCGTAGTACATACAAGCAGAATAAGCAAAGAACATTATACTCCGAGCTAGACCTAACACCACGGCACGAAAATGTGTATTTCTCAAAGTTTTCTTGTGGTGCTCTATCAGATACGAGATGTAAAGTTTGTGGAAAGTTTCTTCAAGGCCTAACGACACTACGGTTCGCACATTACCGACCGCTTCAACTGCGAGCTACAAATTATTCCACTGATTACATTTCTATGGTCGGAAGGAACAACTTACTTTATTAGATTTTTGCAATGACTTGTGATGAGCTTCATTTTCGACGTTCATTAATCTGTGTTGTAAGAAGACAGCGAGGAGGATAAAAGGCGTAAAAGCCATAGCCACAAGCCCCAATTTCCATTGGTAGTACATGGAGAGACCTACTGATAAACCAATTGTGGCAATCGACTGTAAAATTGTACCAACTCTTTGTCCAGTCGCCTAAAATAATCATGTTTTGTCTGTTTTGTACGAGAAAAAACTTACTCCTTGGACATGTGCTGCTTCACCAGATAATCTAGCACAAAGAGCGCCAACTCCATTGTCTTTTCTGTCATACCATCCCATTTCTTGCTTTAACATTGCTTTGAATGTCATGCTTCGAAGCCTCATTGTTAGTTTTTCACCAGCCACACTGAACATAAATATCTACAAACCATTTTTTTATTATAAAATTAATGTTTTGTTTTATTTATTTTACCTGTAAAAATGTTGCGATTCCAGAAACAACTCCAGCAATCACAAAGTAGATGCAGAAGCGGTTGGTTTCAGAAGTAACATCGTCATCGTTTTCTTCAGCTAAAACCTGTACAAATTTGTTATTACAGTAGATTAGAAATTTATTTCAGAAAAGACGTACCCCCATAATATCACCGAATATGACAGCAAACGCCGGCATGGAACAACCCATCACGATGGAAGTGATGCAGCCGATGGAAATTGAGACCCATTCAGGTTTGTTCATTCTTAATATTGACATCAGCGATACGGATCTTTCGGCTTCTTGAACTTCTTCCTCGGCATCGACGTGCTAGAATTATGATTTACATATTATTAAGAAATTGCCAAGAAATCATTGGTTTGGAGTCAAACGGTTTCCAAATCTGAATTCTTCATAAACAAATCAATAGGCACTATCTATATTTTTCTGAAATTCTTACAGTTGGTAGACGACTATTTGAGGAACACATCGCCAAAAGTACATTAAGAAATATCCTCTAGTTTCAAAATTACGCTTTTTGATATTTCTAACATTGCGAATTTCTTGTGTCATAGACACAACCGTTGTAGTAAACTTCTTGTTGCATAATGTTTACAGTTGGTAGATTATCATTTATGGTACAAATCCCCAAAAGTACATTACGGAATATCATCTAGTTAAAAAATTACGATGATGTTTTTAGTTTCTGCAACCACTGTACAGCTTTTTATTTCGAAATTCTTACAGTTGATAGACGACCATTTGGGAAACACATCTCCAAAAGAACATTGAAGTTACAAAAACAAAACTTACTTTTTTCTAATTTTTGACTGTCAATTTCTTTCTCAACTATAACATAGGCACAACCGTTCTAATGCACTTTATATTGCGAAATTTTCATTTGATAGACCTTAATTTGTGGTACAAATCACCAAAAGGGCATAAAGAAACATCCTTTAGTTTCAAAATTACAATTGTTTCAAATTTTGATTTTAAATTTTTTTCTCAACAATAGTTGATAGTACACAATTCATTTTCTTACAGCTGCTCTAGTGCACTTGTTGCTGCGAAATTTTTACAGTTGGTATAAATTGCCAAAGTGGTATTAAGAAATACCCTCTAGTTTCAAAAGTACGATTTTTTTAATTTATGACGTTACTAATTTGTTCCTCAACTAATGTAGACAATTCATTACTTTGTTATCATCGTTCTGGAGCACTTTTTGTGTCGAAATTTTTACAGTTGATAATCCATTATTAAGAAATATCCCCTGGTATCAAAATTACGATTTGTTTTAATGTCTGGCGTTACTATGTAATTTCTTTCTCAACTGCCGGCTGTATCAGAAATACGTGTGTTAATTTTAACAAGTAACAGAGCTCAATAAATAATAGTATATTATTTAACGAGTTTGAGTCTAAATCGGACGCTTTATTTCACGAGTGGATTTTTAAACGTCGAGTGATAGCGAGAGGTTTATCATCCACGAGGTGAAATAAATGAACCGATTTACACGAAAACAAGTTGAATACAACATTTTATTCTTCGAATTAGACTCAACAAGGCTTAAATCTGTTAAACATAATCTGACGTTTCAAATTGAGAAATGCCAAACAGTTGTCAAAACTGCCTTACATAGGAGAAAAACCGTAAATTTTGACAGTGTCGAAGAATAAAAAATTTTTTCTATTCGTAATTCGTAATATTTACGTTGTAATAGAAACGGATAATTTAAACAATTTAAAACAACAATGAAAATTGTTGCTATGAATACAAACTAATTATTAAACATTGACCTTCTCGTTTGTACAAAAGAAAGGAGGAAAACAGCAAAAATAATAAATATGAATTCAGCAAAATGTTATATAAAAAAGTTGTTGTACTTGATGAGTTTTCTTACAGGGTAAGATTAACACACGTATTTCTGAAACATCCTGTATATTAGACATTTCTTTTCAACATCGTTCTACCGCACTTTTTCTTTCGAAATTTTTACAGTTGATAAATCATTATAAATCGCCAAAAATGCATTAAGACATATCCTCTAGTTTCAGAATTACGATTTTAATTTTCTGAATTGGCAATTCCTTTTTTGGTGCACTGTTTTTTTTCGAATTGTTTACAGCAGGGATGGGCGTGTCACCAATACAAGGTAGACAATTCAATTGTTGACCTGTCAACAATTGCGTCGACGTCGATATTTGAAGTGATGTCAACTATGTCAACAATACAGAAATAATAAATTTTGACAGTAAACTGGTATTTGACCATGAAATTGGTGTATAATTGTTAAAAATAAAACTTAAAAGTATGATTAAAACTTTTTTAAAACATAAAATATGTATTAGAAAAATAAATAAATAAAAATAAAATTCTCGAAAAATGGTAACAAGAAAATAAAACAAATTAGTCTCTTTTTCTTTTGTTTTTCACTCTTTATTTTTAGCCTCTTCTCTTTGTCTCTTTTGTTCTCAAAAGAATTTTTTCTTCAAAAGAAAATGTGATATAAAACATAACATAACCTCATATTCTCATTGTCGACCTATTGTTGACACTGTTGACATTGTAGACATTGTCGACGCAATTGTTGACACGTCGTGTAGACAATCAAAGTCGACGTGTCAACGCCCATCCCTGGTTTACAGCTGGTAGATGATTATTTAGGGATTGTATTGCCGAAAGTACATTGAGGAGTACCTTCTAGTTTGAAAATTACGATCTTTTTAATGTTTGACTAATCTTTTATTTCTTTCTTAACTATCGCATTCATGATTTTCTTACAACCGTCTTAACCTCCGGTTTCTTGATCGATTTATCGTTAGATAAATTTTATCGGTTGGATAGTTGCTAAGGTAGAGATGATCTGATTGGTGTTTCTATAGAAATTATGAAACCGATAGTATTTATCTAACGATAACTCGTTCAAGAAACCGGGGGTTAGTGAACTATGTGTTAGACAATTTTTTAATTGATAGAATATTATTCACAGTTTAAAATAACAAAAGGCCATAAACAAGTTTAATATTGTACGTAGTTTTGAATTTGGAATGATAATATCATTCCAGCTTTTGGTGACTTGTCTGATTCGCAAGACTCGAGGAATAAATCTAAAAATTTCTCTAGACCACTAGACAAAATTAAAATATTCAAACTCTTGGAAAGTCGGTTTAACATTTTGAAGAAATTTTGGTGTATACTCTAAAAACCTACCTCCTCGTCATCCAGAAGCGAAACCTGCCTTTCCAACTCCACCAGCTTCCTACTTTTACCTTCCTTATCCCCATCAAACTTCTCCACAGCACTCACTTGCGTCATAACTAGATTATAATACTCGCTTTTCAGTTCCATCAACTCGTCATGAGTTCCCTGCTCCACGACTTTTCCCTTCGATATCACAACAATTTTATTAGCATTTCGGATAGTCGACAACCGATGAGCCACAATAACAGTCGTACAACCTTTACTAGCATTATCCAAAGCGGCTTGAACTTTAGCCTCACTGTTCGTATCCAGAGCCGAAGTTGCTTCGTCCAAAAGCAGAATTGCCGGATTTCTGACAAGAGCCCTAGCAATCGCAATTCTTTGTTTTTGGCCTCCGGACAACTGGGCCCCTCTTTCGCCAACTAAAGTATCGTAACCTGAGGGGAGTTTTTTGATAAATTCGTGAGCGTTGGCTTTGATTGCCGCGTTTTTGATCTCTTCGTCTGTTGCTTTGTTGTTGCCGTATCGAATGTTCTCGGCTATTGTGGTAGCGAAGAGGACTGGTTCTTGACCCACTACACCAATGTTGTTCCTCAGCCAAGTCAAATCCAAGTCTTTCAGATTTTTTCCGTCCAGACTCACCTAAAACGAAAAATTGTATGGCCATTTTTGGTAACGCAGCAATTCCACGGTAATTGTCAACTTTTGATCTGAATTATTTTTATTAAAAAATCAAGAGATATCAACAAATATCGTTCCAAAATACATAGCTTTTTTTAATGAAACAATCAAATCATTAAGCCTATAACAGAAATACAATCCAAACATTCTTATTTTTCCAAAGCTTACAGTAAATAGTAGTTTATTTGTTTATTACATACAAGTAAAGAAAAGTTGATAATGCCAACTTTTCTTTACGTGTATAATACATTTTCTCTTATAGGTACATTGAGAAATGTTTGTTAAATTTTTTCACCGATAGAATAAAAAATCACCAAATGGCCATTTTTATTCTATCGAGTGAGATAAAAAATAACTAAACCAAATAATGTACCATAGTAACCACTTGTAGAATAAAGGTGTACTACCTCTACTCGTATCTATGGAATAAACAACCACATTATTAACACCTATAAAAAATATAATATTTTTTTAAAAACATTTTTTATCCAGCGTGTATACAAAATAGCGCGGTATCTTATAGGAAACGTTTCAGGAAACCTCTAAAAAATGTAATAAAAAATCCATGGTTATTTTTAACGAATTTAGCAAACTGTTTGGTAAAAATCGCAAGATTGTCAATACTTGTGTGTTTTCGCCGTACCAAATTGTTACAGTTACAGTTGTACTAATTATAGAATTTTTTGTAATATGTTGCCAGACTAATTTGTAGAAGAACTTGGTCTCTTTCTTGGTTATATCACCAACACCGTTTAAATAATATGTTAAAAAAATAAGAGAAAACAAATCTCTTCTTGGCTGCTTAATACTGCTAAGAATAATTGCCAGAGATTTTTTTCTAGTTTCTTTGAATTTGTGCTATTGCGTAGATACTGAAGAGCTTCTGTGCCATTTTGTATACACCCTGTATGTACATACAGGTACCACAAATACAAAAACAAATCGAAAATCTTCATTTAAAAAATTTGTTTTATAATTGTCACACATTAAAATGCCTAAAGGTTGTGTATGTAGTAAAAGTCCTATATTTATACAGTTTTTTATTATTTTGTTTAATTGTGGGACCACTTCGGAAACCTGACGCATGAGGTCGCTGCGTGAAAAATTTGACGTCCACACAACCCCAATATGGAAAAAAATTATTATTAATGCCAATTATATTACCAGTGCATTTGCCGGTTTTAATTTTACAATCTTAAACTCTGATTTTATTTATTGAACATCGGCAATTTTTTATAAGTGTGAACAATATAGCGCCATCTACCAGACACACTTTGAAATGGTCCCAAAATTTTCTCAAGTCCCAGTTGAAATTTGGCGAAGGGAAGGGGGGGGAGTTGAAACACTGTACCTTTTATCATTATCGATATAGGTAAATGTAAAAATAGTAAAAAAAATCTATTTAAATATTACAGTTATTGATAAATATCGACTTTTAAATAAATGATACGTGGTAACGTTGTCCTTAAACAATCGAGATCGCAATAGAATTTGATCAACAATAAAAATGAATTATTTTTAAAACGGTTTCCTATGAAGTAACACCCAGTGTTGTTGACACATCTATATGGTAGGGTGACCATGGGACATCTACAAATTTTGATTTTTTGTTGAATTTTAATTTTTTTAAAGTCACAAAACTCCTGAGGACTGATAATAAATTCAAAAATAATAATTCATTATTTGTGTTAGGGGCGATTTTTTGTGTGAAACATAAAAACATTAAAAAATAATGAAAACGAAAGAAGTTATCAAAATACAACAAAATACAAATATTTCTAGCTCCAGATTATTTAAAATATGACTTTAGGAATCTTTTAAATATTTTTCCAGTAACCTGCAGTTGCTTCTCAACAACGTACCACTGCGTTGGTGCGGCAATTTTTGAACACCTGTGTACCTATTATTTTTATCATACTCTTATGCTGTCTTATCTATTTTTATGGAAAAATCATTCACAACCTTTCTATTATGTTTAAATATTCTAGCACCTCTAACATATATTTTAGGCAATGATTACAATCTGTCTCATCTGTCAAATTTTACTTTTTTGTACACTTCTGTCACTTTCTTGGACTCATCTGTCACTTTCTTGGACCGATCTGTCAACGCTATTAAATTTGACAGATGATTTTTGGTTTGTCTTGATATCAAATTCTTTAATTCTGTTGTGATCATCGCCTAAAAAACCTAGTGTGCACCTCGGCCTCGGGTGCTTTTTTGGCCTCAAACGCCTCGGCCACAAACAACTGATTCGGCCAAAAATGATCACCTTTACGGCCTTGATACACAAAATAACTATTTTTGTTCTTTTAAAAGTATTCATAGATTTTTTTACTTATTTTAGATTCAATTTTTACTCTACATTCGTGTCCGGTCCGCAATCAATTATTTACTCGTGTAACGATTTTGAAAAATTTGGCGACATGTATTTAAATTGTTAATAATTATGCAACATGCTGGTGCTTGGTTTAAAATAACATCATCTCTTTAACTTTTACTGCCTTTTTAAGGAAAATAAGTCATTTTGGAAATATAAGTTGACAGAATTATGTCTTGTCCATAACAAGGAATAGCTGAACGAATTTTTTGACATACCTCTCCTTCAAGGGGGTCATAAAAGCGCTGGATTAGTTGGATGCAAGTCGATTTTCCACAACCCGAACTGCCTACCAAAGCCACGGTTTGGCCGGCTTTGATATCCAAATCCAGACCTTGCAAAATCTACAACACGTTTTGAATTTTAAAATTTTTACAATTTTTTTTTGACTTACAGGCACATCTTGTCTGGAGGGATAAACAAACCGGACGTTCCTAAATTTAATGTTTCCCTTGAGATTATCAATTTTATCTCCATTGCCTTTGGATAGGTTGATTTTGGGAATGTTGTCAATGATTTGGTAGACTTTGCTCGCTGCAGCTCTCGCAACGCCGAACGCTTCAATGTACGGCGAGGAAATTCCAAAATTCATACTACCGGTCATCACACTGAAAAACACCTAAGTTTTTTGATTACAAGTGCCCAAATTTTACGAAACAACATACAGTGACCATGGTACCAGGATCGTAGACTTTGTCCTTGGCTGGCTTGGTTCTGTCTTCTAGAACCAGTTTAACTCCGTACCAAAACGCAAGAGCGTAACTACCATAGATAAAAAACCACAATAGACCAAAACCTATCGCTGTCATGGACTGTCTTTTGATATTGTTTTTCTTTGCAAACTCCAGTTCTTCATCATAGCGTGTTATTTCTTTGTGTTGTCCTCCGAAAGCTATAACTGTTCGAATCGAAGTCAGGACTTCTTCTGCGATAGAACCGGCAGAACCATACGCGTCTTGCTCTTTTTTAGCAAGTTTTGAAGTCAACTGGAAAAGTATTGATGCACCAAAAGCTATAAACTAACTTAACGTACCACTGCGATAATTCCAATTGCAATCATGGACAAGGGGAGCGAAACGAGACAGATAAGGGCAAGTTGCCAGCCTTTGACCAAAGCCATGATCAAAGAGGCCAAGAAAGTGGCTTGGAAGTGGACAAACATTGGGACTTTTTCCCCGATTCCGTCCTCAAATTTTGAGAGATCGCTGTTTGGAACGATTTTATTTAGTTCGAGAGAATAATATTTTGGACGGTACTACTCACTCTGACATTCGGCTCGAAAAATCTCCAGTAGTGTTCACATCGTACCACGAAATGTCCTGATTGAAGACTTTCTCAAGATATAACGTTCGTACTTTAAAAACCTGCAATTACTAAATTTGTGACAAGTGGGAAAAATTGTTAAACAATAAAAAATAAATATGCGTATGGTGGTACTGCCATCACCCAAGTGCCAGAGTTTTTAGGTCGCATCTACAGCCTCTGACCTGACCTAACGACCACTAACTAGTAGTGCCCGGGACCTAGTTAGTTGCGATGTTTTTAGCATTACATTATCCGGTCACTCATCCAAGGAATGACCGGGGTCAGTGCTGCTTAACTTCATAAACTAAGTAAAACCTATGAAATCAGCTAGTCTATGCAATAATTACTTGTTTCAGAGCAGAGTAGTTGAAGAATTCTGTCGAAATGTAACTCAAAACGAGCATTCCAACCCCTATTAAGGTGTTGTAGATTGCAAAATCTGTGATACCGTCTATAAAGACATCAGTTGCGTTCTGTTTTTGTGCCTCGTTGGTTTCATTTGAATTGATGGTTGAGACATAATCGACGATGGTCCCAGTCAAGTCTCCAAACAAAAGTGTGTTTAAAGGTTGCAAAATTCCGGTGCCTATGGATGCAAAAACCGCTATGATCATCAGAAATGTCTCCCATTTTGTGGCATAACGAAACTGGAAGTACAAAGATAATGATTATGTCGCAATCTTTTGTAAATTGATGATTAGTCATTTATATGAATTGACACTTACTAGTTTAAAAAATCCTACAGGAGGTGCTTTTTCCAGTTTCTCGCTTGGTTCTTTTACAAATTCACTAAAGAATGAAGAGTTGACTTGTGGTCAAAAGCACGAAACTTTTACTTACGGTGTTAGGGCGTCTTTTTTTTCATTTTTCACGTTTGTTTCCAAATCGTACGCTTTCTTCCCCATTATGTGTAATTGTGTTTTAAACTGTGTAAAACGGTGAATTATTAGAAAGATATGCAAAATCAAAAAATTAAAATATATGTTGCGTTAACTTCACGTTTTGTGAAGTAAACAAACACAAACATTAATATATTTTGAAAAGTTACCTAAGGATCAGTATTGAAGAGAGGACTACCATAAATATCACATAGACGTTGAACTAACTGGGATTAGATGTTATAAGAGAATAGACGATCGAAACAATAAGCTCTTTATCTTGATGGTACCTAATATAAACGATAACAATTATCAGATAACGTGGATTATATCATTTTGATTAATCGAAATTCTTGTCATTGTGCTACTACTGTAAGCATTTTCGGCTGATTTTTTACGTTTTCTTAAAAAGATTTGTAGTTAATTACTCAAGATACTGAGATCAGTTTAATATTTATAACTGTCTATAAGTAAACAATTGTCAAATTGTGTTATAGTGAGTTGTGTTTTTATCTTAACAACAGTAATCTCAAGATCTCGTGCATTCAACTGCTCTTCTTTATCTATTCAGATTACATACCTACGCTTTTAAAAACTTAACCAAAAACGCGTAACGTTTAAATGAAACATTTTTATATTATCAAATATAATTGAAATTTTATTTGTTTTCTCTTTTGATAGTACAAAGGCTAACATTTGAAAAAAGGTGACAAATTGAAGATGCATCTTTGAAGGTTTTACGTCAGTCACTTCGTATAACAACTTCAAAGTTCAAGTAGGACGTCTTGTTCTTTTTAAATATTATCTCTATTATTCAGTAAATATGTAAATACATTTCGATAAATTTTTCATTAAACAATTGACGTAATTTTTTGAAATTGTGTTCCATATTCAGCTGATTTTATCGGAAATATTAAAATTTGTATCTAGGGAACTTACAAATCAAAGTTTTGAATATTTGAGAAATATTACAAGGAAAACCAGTGAATTTTTGATTATTTTCGAGAAATGTATCTTTGAGTATGGACTGTATTATTAGTGTCATGACTTATAAGGTTTGGTTGCTAAGGTACAAATGCATATAAAATATAGAAAAATGTTATCTCTTGTATCTGTCTACACAATGTTACGCCTATATTTTAAGTATCATCATGGGTCCGACGATGTTCCGACCAATTGTCATCTAATTGAATATTAGTCAATTGTGCTAAGATAAGACGAAAAACACAATTAATTAAAATTATGCGAGTGTCCTTTAATATTCAAGATTAGTACCAACCTCGATACTAACAATAAATTCTTACTAATTGATAAAAATTCTTGTACTCAAACGTGTATCTATTATTATTTGCCAAATCATTATAGGAATCGTTTTACCTGGAAATAGAAACTAGTCTGATAAGTATTTTTACGATTTTTATTATTAGCTTAATATTAGCAGGTAACCGTCATTTACATACCATGCGATTTTCTAAAATTTTGATCTAGTTATCCATGACAGTTACATTAACCCGATATCCATTACGGAAATAAGATTCCAACATAATTTTGTTATGTTCTTCGGTGAACATTTTGGACATATTGACAGATAAAGCGATGCTGAAGTTATTTACGCAATTCGTTTCACTGCTGCACAACAACCTCAGAATAAGATTCTACCGTGTGTAAACTATAATGATAAGAATAAAGATCTACTTCAAAAAAACTACACAAAAATTAATACGGGTATTGTAGGAATTAGTTTAACTTTTAGTTACAACCTTATTTGCTTTACTAATTGTTTAATAGTAAATTCGAAATACATTGCCTCAAACATTATCAATTAACGCATTTTGCAACTAAACAAGAAAATTATTTTAAAACTGTAAAATCGCTTTTCCCGTTTAGGTAATGGTCACAAATTTAGAGAGTTGATTGACTCCGAATAAGTAGCCGCGAAGCTTTTGGTAATCTGACATTCTCTTATTAAGTAGTACTCAGGTCTGATAAAAAACAGCAAAGACAAAAAACGTTGAATTTCGTAATTTTACAAATATCATACAAAATTCTCTCCCAATTAAGGTTTTTGTGAGATGTAATTTTTCATCAAAAGTGTATTTGCAAGAAAACAACACTGAATTTGATTTTTAATTTTAATTAATTTAATTAATTTAATTTTTATCCATAATTTGACATGTAAAACCCTATCCACTTGCTAATATTGCAAAATCCGAAAAAAATTTAACTGTATTTTGGAGAGTTGTTTATTTGCATAAATGTAGTCAGTGCGACAGTATTTGGTAAAATAAGCGACATTCATTACATACATGTTTGTAAATCTACCCCTATTTCATAAAACTAAGACGAAAAATGCAACGTTTTATGAGTAAAAAAGTGCGAAACTTTGAGAAATATATGAAGGTATTTGAATACGCTAAAGACTGAATATTATTATTTTATTATTGTTAATTGTCCGTTTGCATGAGGTATTTGTGGATTATCACGATAATAATCTGACTCGTGATTATAACGATGACGGCGGGAATGACTGAGTGGTTTTATTTTTATTTTGTAGATATCTGCTACTACATCCCAAATACTATAGGATGATACTCCAAATAGCTATTGATGTACAAAGTAACATAATGCAAATCTTTATGAGACGAGGTGGTTTATAGAGTCAAGTGCGCTAAGCGCAGAGGCATTAAGAAAACGGGTCGAAAATGCATTATGTACGAATTACATACAAGATTTTAGGTATGATGTTTGACTGCTGTACAGAAAACTTAATTTATTTTAGAAAAAAGTATGATTTTCAAAGTTTGCTTTGGACGCGCTAAAATTTGATTGGTGGTTGCTCAAGGCCGATTTTGCTACCTGTATTGTACCCGTACATAATGACATTACATTACATTACAGTACATTAAGTACTAAATCTCCTAAACGTGCATAGTGTAGTGTAGCATAATGGATGATATTAGCCTAAGACATTTTAATCATTTTATGCTTATTGTCGGGATACTAATATTACTAATACACAGGGCGAAAAATTTTCAGGCAAATAACACCCTTAACGACAAATTTAAACCATACTGGCTGATTTAGAATATTAGGAATTGCTGTAAAAATTTTATTTGTTCTTCTTGCTTAAAATCACCTTTAACTGCAACGAAAGTTTAATTCGCAATTAACTTCTCGTTTGACAATAATGCAAAGTAAATAACAATGTAATTCGGATTACTTTAATTCTGAATTAAAACACGAATAAAACATTGCGGAAAGGCTGAACCCGACTTCTGCAAAACATGTCACCAAAATCACATAAAATCCTTTCTTTACTGTTGATAAATAGTAAATAACCCTTAACAAACAATAAATTAATTATTTTGTAAACTGGTGACTTTGGACAAAACCCTGAATCAAGATGATTCATTTTTAATAAAAAAAATAGTTGCAAATATTGTTTTATTCCTTTCATTAAACAAGTCAAATGCGATAAGTGATTTATTTCTAGTCAAAATTTTTAATCATTTGAGCGAACGTTTATCAGTTTTCACAACTCTCCATCGCTTTGTTCCCTGTGCCGGAAAACCGACAACAGACGACTATCCGCTCTTCTCCCAGTCCCATCTCGATCTCGAACCCTTTCTAGGAGAACAATTATATGACCGAATTTCAGGTTGTCAATTTTTTTTCGTTGTCCGCTCCACGTGACATGCCCCAATATTGACATTTTTTTATAGCGGATTCATTTGAGCACTCATTTTTTACATAAAAATCATTTTAACACAACTTGTACAATCTGTCTATAAATAAATGTAGGATCGTAGTAGGTATTAAAATTTTGCCGCTTCTTTCAAGAAAAAACGAACAATGTTAGTATATGAAAAATTTGGTTTTAGTTGTTGTCTGAGTAGATAAAAATTGGTACTTTTCACAAATTTCATAGAAATAAAATAATTAAATGCGGCAAATTCAAATTCCAGAACCACCTGAGATCCTACACTCTTTTATAAACAGTCTGTATAATATACGTGTTAATATTAGGGGTACTTATTTGCCTTCCATACAATGCAAAATTTTGGGGTATAGACATATTCCGCCGATGGTAAAAAATCATTAAATCTCAATATACAAATTCCGCCAGGGGTGAACCCGATTATTTTAATCCTCAGGTAATTTACGCTGATCCACTGGCTAGAAGGGTTTTTTACAGGTATAAGAAAGCATTCTTTCTATCAAACTTTCTACATGTTTCACCAATTGGAATCTTGTATAGAAGGTTAGTGCAAAAATAGGGGTGTAACAAAAATTAACTTAAATGATAACCAATCGTTCAATACTGTCAAAAAATAAAAGCACTCATAATTCATTTTAAGATTGTATAAATGGAATAGTATACTAGAATAAATTTTGCCAAACTAGCAACTCAACATTTTGGGGACACTTAAGTTTAAGATCTGTTTGTTTTATTTTTTTGTATTTCATGTGCTTTATTTTATTAAGTAATTTTAACACTACTCAGTATTGGTAACTGCAATAATTGAGTCGTTAACTGTAGGGGGTAGAAGGTACGGCGATTGGCGGAATTTACCACTCTAAGATTAAAATTTGACCACTGGCGGAATCTACCTTAAATATACCGACCAACGGCGGAATTGGTAAACGCCGAAATTTTGCTATTTGCTTCTACTCGGCATAAAAGGCAATACGCAAAGTTCACAAACTAATTCGAAACTTTAAAAATAAATATCGTCTAATAATGTTTTCTAAGTTCTGACAACACATAATAATATGTTGATAATTTGCTAAATTGCTAAATCCGCAAGGCTACGCAATACAAAATCAATTTAATTATTTTTCTAAAATGCAGTCAATGACTTGCAAACAGGACACCGCTGCCACCTTTTCAGTGGTGTCTTTGCGTGTTTTTTCCTACTTCTACTAATCACTTTGTTCTAAATAAAAATGATCCGCTTTTGTCTCTATTGTTACATACGTACAGCGGATTTAGAACTCCTGAAGAATCTGCCTCAAAGCAGCGACAAATTTTCTTTGAATTTTATTTGTATTTGAGTTATCCAAAATAACAAAATTATTTTTTTAATAGAGTGAACAACAAAGTAAACCTAAAATTTGATGTAGATGTAAGGCTAGTAATTTAAATGAAACAAATTTTGAAACTAAAATTTTAAAATGTACCCAAGGGAATAACAATTCAACCCTCTCGGGCGTTTCAGATGAATTATGGTTGGACGGAAACACCTTAGAAGTTAGCCCAAAATGTTCATACATAACATTATGCAACATTGAAAAATAACAGAGAAGAGTTGAGAGAATCAGTATATGTTATTAAATGTGCATCTTTCGTTCAAAGACCAAAATTTTTTGAACTACGTTGCCAAATCAATTATTCGGTTTTCTTAATGTAAAAATGCTAACTTTTACTAGTAACTATTATCAGCACCATTGACGTGAAATTAAAAAGGGACAGGGTCTCTTTTTTGTTTTAAATTTTCATACTATTTCGTAATGTTGTTATCGTTTGACAATCAAGTCACAGTAAAACCAATTACAAAAATATAATATTTTTGAACAGGTATTTCTCACAACTAGAAATACCAACACAAAAGCGTGTGAAAATATTTTAAATTAAATATTACATTGACGAAAACAACCACATTTTGTCTTTAAAATGAAAATACTTAAATTACTTATCTGAAGTAGTTATCATTTGTACAATTAAAAATAATCCAGAATCATCTAAACTTGTATTAAATGAGATCAGATAAAGAGTGTTACATTTAATTTCATAAAAATGAATATAGTACATACGTCTTTTGATGTCACTGTTTTAATTATTCGAACTCACGTCACCCTCAGTAGGTAGGTACTAGGTGGTAGTGATCGTTTGTTATAGTAGAAGACTATTAACAATATTGAATATTACGGATCAATAAAAACCGTGGGAGTGTGATTTTAGAAAGAAAATTGTTTCACGATCACAACATTTTCAAAATGTCTTTGCGTAGATATGGTTCACAGATGTCTATTTATTAGTTAAACGAAATAAAACAATTCATTAGCATTTTTTACTTACG
The DNA here is from genome assembly GCA_939628115.1 of Tribolium freemani. Lineage (NCBI taxonomy): Eukaryota > Metazoa > Arthropoda > Insecta > Coleoptera > Tenebrionidae > Tribolium > Tribolium freemani. The sequence goes on along the minus strand of OW626785.1, from coordinate 5,445,672 downwards.
CTGATGAGTTTTGGTAAAGGTTCAAATTTGCTCTTCATTTTTCTCGAATCAATTATTCTTGTAGCACATTTACACGTAAACCATTTCATTTTTTAGCATTCTAATTTTTGTATTTACCTACTTGAATTTTATCAAATTCTTTAGTTATCACAAAATTTATATAAAATTGAGTACTAGACTCTATTATTTTGATCGTTAATGCCTAAATAGAGCGATTTAGATAAATTACTGTTTCTACAATTAAAAGATAAATTGTGATATAATTATAACCCTAATTATAATAATTCCACATATGTAGGTATATACAGGGGGCACTAATTGTGCTGACAATTAAGGGCTTTATCCGAATATTTGTATCTTGTGACCAAGTTCTTCAAAAAATGCACAATTTGTGTAATAAATACAGCCTGTATCAGAACTCGCTCCCCACCGGAAAGGTGCGTATAGTTCAGGCAATTTTGAAGCTAAAGTTCCTTTACCAAAGAGTTATAACGCTTTGCGTTTGGAAAGTAAGAACGTTTGAAAATGGCCAATCACAAAAGGCCTTGCTCTGGAGGGCTAGAGAAAGAAAACACATTGCTAGGAAAACAAAAAATAGGTAGAACGGACAATAAAACTGGGCACTTGAATCATTATTTTTCATTCCTTAATAACGCATCTACAGGCTGTTTTGTCTAAACCCCACATTAGAAGTATTGGGAGTTTTAATAATCATAGTCATTTGAAAATTTGTGTACAACCATAATCTTTTAGGTCCTGCTCAATGAAAATATTTTCAGGATAGCAGCACTTCCGGTTATACCGGAAGTCGCTATCAACTTCCTTATTTTAAATGGAATGCTATATTTTTTAATGCGTTTTTGAATTACTAGAGTTATTTTAAGGTAGTTTTCATAAGCTGTTCCTATACATAAATTTAGCCGTTTACGAAAATATTTATGGTTTTTAAATTTTTTTTGGATTTGCACCTTCCAGTTCAAAAATCGATAACTCTGCGATTTTTAAAAATTTGGAAATATTTTTGAGCTCATTTGAAGGAGGAAGCTTAGATCTTTCCTTTGGTGTTTTCAAATTTCTAAAAAAGAATAACAAACTCCAAATTTTTAAAATTAAGTTTGCAAAACTTTAAGCACCCATAACTCATTTTTTTCAAATGAAATGACAAAAGTTTTATTTCACTAAATGGTAGAGAATTTAATTCTGCTTCGATCTGTGTTAACATTCCCTATACTTATGTTTAATAGTTTTCAAGTTACAATACCTTTTTGTTGGGATTGAGAAATTCATTAGCCATAGGCCTTTTCTCATAGGTTCCATGGAAACGAATGAAAAAAGGTGAGAAATTAAAGTTTTTCAAACCAACACAATGAATTTATTTTGTTTTCACAGTCTGATAACACAATTTTGAACAGAGTTTGTCGTTTATGTTTAATCAGAAATGTTTTATGGCAAACTATGCAAAAATAGCTGTGGTTAGTAAGAAATTTCCTACAATAACAAAAAAACCAACATAACTTGAAAATTATCACAGATAGGTATAGGGAATGCTAATTCAGATTGATGCTGAAAAAAATTCTTCTCCATCTAGTAGAATAAAAATTGGGACATCCCATTTGAAAAAATTAAGTTTTGGGTACTTGAAGTTGTCCAAACTTAACCTTAAAATCACTGAACAACAGATATAGGCTTTCTCTTTCGATTCTCCAAACATGATTTCGAAATCTCTAAAACTCTAAGCGAGTTACCGATTTTTTAAGGGACAGGTGCAAATTCAAAAATTTTCAAAAATCCTAAATATCTCGAAAACGGTTAAACTTGGGTATAGGGAAGGCTAATAATAAAAACTCCCTTAAAATAACTCAACTAATCCAAAAACGCAGTGAAAAACATGGCTTTCAATTTAAAATAAGAAAGTTAATAGCGACTTTCGGTATAACCGGAAGTGCTGCCATCTTGAAAATATTTTCATTGAGCATAACTCAACGGATTATGCCTGAGTACCAACTCTCAGATAAATATCTTTATTAGAACTTTCAATACTTCTAATGTGGGGTTTAGACGGAACAGCCTGTATATCCCATTTCAGTTCATAGTGGAATTGCAACAGCGCAATTGAATTTTTCGGAGTGAAAAATAAAGCACAAATTAAGAGTTTCTGTAAAAGATAAGAATTCTGTGTTCAACTAAATCCCAACGCCACGTTTTGAGCTAAGAAAACCTACCAGAATCTCTCAATTTGTGCTCCATTTCACACCAAAAAATTTAAATGCGCTGTTGCAAAATTCTACTATGAACTGAAATGGGGTATACTGTATACAATACACCTGGAAGAAAGCTTCTGGAATTGGTCACTTTGACCAAACGAAAAATAAAAGACCTACTTTTTTTAAAAGCTTTTATTTAACTTACAATGTTGTCTGTCTGTCCGTTTATATTTTCGGAGCCAAATTTGAAAGGGTTCCTGTTGTCCCACTGAATTGAAATTTTGCATACTTACTTAATCTGAGTGACAATGCAATCCTATGTAGTTAAATACCCCCTAAAGGGGTTAAATGTGGTTTTGAAGTTTTAGGTTATGTTTACAAATGGGTTTTCGATGTGTACATACCGTAACTTATACCAACATAAACGGTATGTTGGTCATTGGGAAATATATTAAAACCTAATCTTTTTCATTACGTTGCATTACAAACAAATGTCGCTGTTTTTTAATTCATTTATCTTGGACGACAGACACAGAACAGAGGTTAGGATGTGCTTCCAAATGCTAACAGCTGTTTTCTATCACACACCAGTAAACAAGTTTGCACAAATCAGCAAAATAATGGTTTTACAATAAATAGTACGGTGAAATTAAATCTCAGAGAAAAAGACGATTAGAATAAGTAAAGACTAAAATGCAATAAATATAAAAAATTTAAAAAATAGTAGATTATTTTATAAGGGGTAAATGTGATAGTTTATGTGGGGAAGCTGAATGTTTATTTTGCCGAATGCAATGAGGCAAATAATTCAGCTCAGCCACATAAACTCACATTTACTCCGAATAAAATATACTATTTTATCCGAAAACGTATTGATGAAGAGTAAAGAGCAATTTTGAGCAACACTAATTTAAAGGTAAATGAATAAAATAATCAGGAAGCTTTGCACGTGTATCATTACCATAACAATGTTTATAAGCAAACGTCAGTCTCGGATTTTTGTGTTGAGATTTTCGAATGTGTTGAGTATTTTTTAATTTAACTAGTGCAGTGACTCCCGTTTCACAATGAGGGAATCATCACCTCTTAAGCGAAGCAGCAAAAGACACAAGAAAGTGAAAACAATGGTAAGTCATGATGACAGATAAAAGTAAAAAATGCTTTATCAAATAAAAATGATTTACCACATGTTCGAAAAAAGTGGTCCGAGAACTAGATCTTTTATCTGAGCCATTCTGTCACAAATGTTGCCAGCAGGGATGGGCGTTGACACGTCGACTTTGATTGTCTACACGACGTGTCAACAATTGCGTCGACAATGTCTACAATGTCAACAGTGTCAGCAATGTCAACAATAGGTCGACAATGAAAATTTGAGGTTATGTTGTGTTTTATATCACATTTTCTCTTAAAGAAAAAATTCTTTTGAGAACAAAGTCGAAGAGGCTAAAGATGAAGAGTGAAGCGTAAAAACAGAAGAAAAAAGAGACTAATTTGTTTTGCTTTCTTGTTATCGTTTTTCGAGAATTTTATTTTTATTTATTTATTTTTCTATCACATATTTTATGTTTTAAAAAAGTTTTCATCATAACTTTAAGTTTTTTTTTTAACAATTATACACCAATTTCATAATCAAATACCAGTTTAATGTCAAAATTTATTATTTCTGTATTGTTGACATAGTTGACATTGTTGACATCACTTTAAATATCGACGTCGACGTAATTGTTGACAGGTCAACAATTGAATTGTCTACCTTGTATTGTTGACACGCCCATCCCTGGTTGCCAGTTTTGTGACGTTTGCGGCTAAAAATATTTTTTAGAAAAAAGCTTTTATTTAAAAGATGCACTAAAAAGTAAAAAATAATATTTTTTCCCTCAGAGGAGAATATTCTTGGTTACAAATTAAGATTTTAAAATTTATAAAAATTTTGGGAACCGTTATAAGTTCATAAGTCATAACAATACGGCATTACAGAATTACTTTCTTGAATTGAGCACTGTTCCTAAAGCTTTTATAAATTTTAAAATCCTAATTTGTAAGCAAGAATATTCTCCTGTGATTGAAATACATTATTTTTTACTTTTTAGTGCATCTTTTAAATAAAAACTTTTTTCTAAAACTTAAATTTTTTTTAAATTTTTTTTATTTACATTTTTGCCATCCCCATTGCTGTTACCACTAGCACCTTTCCGGTGGGGGGTGAGTTCTGATACCCCTGTATTACAGCATAAATTTTAGGTTTGATATAATGGGTGTTTGTGGGATGTTAGGTACAGGGTGAATGAAAAACGCCGCTTATCAATTGCAATTTATTAATTTCAACTTTAACAAGTTTGAATTTTACACTTACATAACTAAAATATTAAGTATTGTCAGCTGAAAAAATATTTTTCTACAAGAATATATACAAGCCTTTCAACTAACGCAGAATATTTGCCAACAGTATTGTTAAAATCATTTTGCAATAATGTGGTCAATTAGTGCATGACAATGCTAATGATTATTAATATTATTCTAAGAGGTCAATATGAGGCACCATCAATAATTTATAACCCTACTTCACTTTTGTTAATACTCATATTATTAAGAAATAAAAACATTGCTTATTAATGAAATATTAAATTTCCTATCCACGGAAAAATTTCCCTAATTTTCAACTAAAAAGAAAAATAAGTTACAAGTTACCTATAGGTACTTTTATATCTAATATTGTTTTCGATTGACTACATTTGTTGATACTGCAGATAATGTATGACTTTAACAAAATTAGTTACACTTAACCGAAAAATGTCAGTTTTGACCATTTTAAGTCATCCATTATTACACTATCACTAAAAATTTATGAATAATACTTCAATAAAGATTTGGACGAATGATGTTTGCACTAGTCACGATGACAATCAAGAATCATGTCAAATGGGGACTGATAAAGCGTAATAATGATTAGATTAGACAAACATGCAATCAATTTGACAGTAAACAAATTAATTTGCCGGTAAATAAATGTTCATTCGTTTTTATGTTAGTACTGAGGTAAGTTTTTTAACAAAATTCGTTGCTTCCCTACCAAAATCAAACAGCTGGTTTTTCTCTAGGCTTACCATTAACCAAACAAGAAATTTTATCCAAATTTGTCAGTACTTGTTTATCAATTATATTTATTTATAAAATCACCAGTATGAACTAAATTTGTTTTTTTTTCCTTAGTAGGTAAGTTTGTATTTTGCGAAAATAATTTCCTTAATTTTGTTAATTGTACACAAAAACCAGTATTTTAGATATCACTTTTAAGAAATCCTGTTTTCATCAGACATTCAATATCTTCGTCCACCGAGCTATCATCGGATGTAGATGGTGATGACACATTTCCCATCAGTGCGCTTCCTATTGTTTGCTGTTTTGAAATGCTAGGACGAGAAGATTGGCGTGATTGGGTAAACCACGATTGCCTCCTGTGAGAAGTTCCAAAAGTTTCTTCAGGTATTGTATCACGGGTAATTGACCTGCAGAAAGCGCTATCATAAAATAATTAACCAATTAATATTGATTTCTCAGCAAGATACTAAGGTACACCTATAATTACAATGAACTTCTGTCATTCACATAAAATTGGTACATATATGTTGTCACTAACTATATGACAACATTGAAAAGAAGTTGACTTCATGCAAAAAATATGAAAAAATAGGTAACAGAATTAAATAATTAATTAATTAACAAATTAATGTTTATGTGGACAGAAAACAATAAAGCTGTCATTGTTATGTTCTCTCACCTGTCAATGATTCAGACAGCTTTATTTACTTTCTAATTATGATTATTGACAACGTATATCTGGTAACCTTGACACACAAATGGCGTTTATGTTATCGCTAACATTTTTTAAGTAAATATTAATTACTCATTTTTTTTAGTATAGATAGCTTGTTAGTGGCTGTCATAGGCATAGGCGCAATTGGCTGAGGGACCAACAGGTTCTTCACATTTAACTTCTCCAAAATAAAATGTTTTACAACTTACCTAACAATAGGATGTTGATTTTGCTTAAAAAAGAGAATTTTTTGCAAACAGTAATTATTACATTATGAATTTATGACTTTTTGGCTTGGTTTATTTTTAACGGAAGTCTTCAAAATAATTATGTTTCTGAAAAATAGAAAATGTGTAATGTAATTTATTCTTCAACACTGTCAAAATTTACGGTTTTTCTTCTGTGTAAGGAAGTTTTGACTGTTTGGCATTTCTCAATACGAAAGATTATTTTTAATAGATTTAAAGCCATTTTAAGCCTTGTTGAGTCTAATTCGAAGAATAAAATGTTGTATTGACCACGTTTTCGTGTAAATCGGTTCATTTATTTCACCTCGTGGATGATAAACCTCTCGTTATCACTCGACGTTTAAAAATCCACTCGGCCATAAAGCGTCCGATTTACACTACCTAAACCTCGGTAAGTAATATACTACAATCTGTCTATAAATGAATGTAGGATCGTAGTAGGTATTAAAAGTTTGTCGCTTCTTTCAAGAAAAAACGAACAATGTTAGTATATGAAAAAATTGGTCTTACTGGTTGCCTGGGTAGATAAAATTTGGTACATTTTAGAAAATTCATAGAAATAAAGTGATTAAATGCGGCAAATTCAAATTCCAGAACCACCTGAGATCCTACACTCTTTTATAAACAGTCCGTATTATGACCACATTTAATAGTTTCTCGTTCTATTTTACTGAAATATTATCTCGCAAACATGTTTCAACCCTGTAAAAAACAAAAAGAACATACATTCGGCTTATTTTTGACGAATTTCGCGAAATAATTCTATTTTTGGATAACAAAAACGGCAAATGTTCTTTTGATCTAATTTAATGATTTTTTAGTCAGGTTTAATAAAATATAAAAACTGCGTTTCTATCTCAAAAATGTGCTCCACGACCTAATGTGTGATTGTTTATTTCATTTTTGATGACGTTTGATGGTTTCTTTTTCTGTTTTATTAATCATCACACTTTTAGTTCGCAAAAACAAAAAATAACATCATTTTCAAGTTCTTGCAGTGATCTTTCATCCAGTTTCTCCAAAAAAAATGCGCTTTGATTTCATATAAACGTCTTTCAATATCTAAAAATGCAAAAATTGTTCTATTTTTAAACAAACTAATGTGTGATTTTTCCGTTCTGTTATTGATTTCTTCTTTGGTTTTACTAAAAACTGAATAACGTGATTAATCGTTGGAAAAAAAAATTTCAAGTCATACCGGGGCTTTTTTTTGTGTTTTTTGATAACAATTTCTTGAAGTAATAACGTGCTTCCATGCCAGAAAAAAGGCAAAATAACATTTTCGACTTAACTTAATTCAGCGAGTTTTTTGGCTTAAATTTGACGAATTTTGTGAAATAATGGTGTCGATGAATGGAAAACTTGCGAATACAGAGTGTCTCAAAATTGGCGATGAATTCCGAATTCAGAGCATTGTAGAGAATCACTTCAGTAGCAATTTTAAGACACCTTGTATAATGGCAGAAATGACAAAAATGACATTTGCCAGTTTTGCTACCTAATTTAGTGATTCTTCAATGCGTTTAAGAAAAATTTTGCAAAAATGTTATAAGTGTGCTTATATCCCATTTCAGTTCATAGTAAAACTGCAGCAGCGCAATTGAATTTTTCGGAGTGAAAAATAAATAACAAATTAAGAGTTTCTGTAAAAGAGAAGAATTCTGTTCTCAACTAAATCCCAGCGCCACGTTTTGAGCTAAGAAAACCCACCAGAATCTGTTAATTTGTGCTTCATTTCACTCCAAAAAATTCAAACGCGCTGTTGTAAAATTCTACTGTGAACTGAAATTGGATATAAATACCTCTACAATGGAAAAAATTTAAACGAATTACTTTGTGGAATTTTCTGTTTTCTTGATGAAACTGTGTTAAACAATTGTGTGTATAGCTGAAAACTGTGCTCAAACTCACGAAAAAGACAAAACTAATAGTACTTTCGACCTCCGACGAAATTTAATAATTTCTCCTTTCGTTTTACCAAACCTTGGACCGAAAACCTATTTTTCGGCCCAAATAGATGTTTTTTTGCGTAATGGTAATTCTCAAGCTTGAAAAAGACAAACATTTATGAAAATTTACTTCCGCCTTGATTTAAAAAAAATACAGAATAGTAGGTACATTGTCCTAAAGTTATAAAACTACCAAGAAACAATTTGTCCAACTTGAAAAAAAATCAGAGCCACACCTTGTCTAAAAACATCTTAAACTATCACTGTTTTTTGTATATACAATATTATTTTAAAGAAAAATTCTTGTGTTTTCTAAAAATCATTGTATAGGATTTATTGCGCCTATGACCATGAACCTTAATTGATTATTTTATGCCCTTACTTCCGGTGTTAAAATATTAAAAATGGTGCATTAGCATTATTATTTGTCTAAATTATTCTATAGTGTTACTACAACATGTTTATTAGAAATATTTTAAATCTTACTGCATTGGTGGTGAGGTGCTGTGTGTGAGCATCGTGTGTTAGTATTGTTATTTAAAATAGGAGAACATTTAAACATTCACAATATTTATGTGTTTCATTTCTTACATTGTCTTTTGTACAAGTGTCACATATGAGAAACCTCATCATTGTTAACACACCCGCTAAGTTCCAGCATGGAACCGCGACGGGCTTGTCTCCGTTGTCCTGGCGTTTGGGGTGGCTGAGGGAGGGGTGGAATAGTGCCGGTTTTGTGAAGGACGCCCAAAGGGTCGCTTTCGCCCTCTTCTATGAGCAGAACGGCGTTTCGTCCTAATGAGCCTCGCCGTTCTTTCTGAGGGGTTGATTCTGTACTACTTAAATGCTCCGATCCGAGGCTTTCCCTTCGGAAGAGTCCAATCACAGACGAACGAGGATTCTCTAGGCCTCCTACAGCAAACACAAAAATAACTTATTTACTTTAAATTATGTACTAGTTTTGTTTATTTCAGATAACATACACAGGAAAAAAAATCTGATGTTTATTCACACTAATATACACAGAGGACCAAGTGTAATATTTTCTCTGAAAATTAACTTTTTTGTATATGTATTTTTCTACTTTGGTTTCGTACTGAAGCTATTACGATACGCCATTTGCGTATCGTAATGTCCAACGGAGTGCTATAATAATTACACTAAAAACCAGGGTAATTTTTTTGGAAAATGATGGCAATCTAGTTTTTTGACAATTATCTGAGAGAACTGTCAGTGTCAATCGGCACCTGTTTCAAGTGATAATTTAATCAAATGAATCAAATTCGAACCTTTAGAGGCTTTTGTACCAACCCTGATACGTAGTCCCTTCGAACACCTTTCAAGTAGTGTATTAGCTGTTTCAAAACTATGTAAACGCCAACGTCGTATTTTCTCTCTAACTTAGTTGTTATAAATTATTTATGAACATCAAAAAATTGATAGCTAATGTAATTTACAGTTTCTATGAGAGATCTAATCATTAATAACTATTTTACATTTTTATCAGCCATATTTAAAAAAATAATTTGGTAAATTGCGACGTTGGCGTTTACATAGTTTTGAAACAGCTAATACAAACATGACTCCAAAAGCCAGTGCAAGTAAGTAATTTGAGATCCAATTTTCCTTAGGCCAATTTTCAAATTCCACGTATTTGCCACAAAAGCCCGTATTCGTTGAGGAGTTACATTGCGAAACGTCTTGGACACTTTCAGCATACATTTTACGAATAAACTAATGACGATCCAAATTATTAATTTAATTTCATGACCCACGCAAATGATGTCAACTGCCACGAAATTCCCTAAATTTCGAAATTGAATGTTTTTGTTAAAAAAGGTGCAAAGTAGAAAAAAACAGCGTCTTATAAAACTCGTATCACAATATACTATTTTAACACCTAAACTAGTGCAATAATCATATTATATAAACGTTTTTGTTAAGATGCAATTCAGCACGCTATACAATCAATTATACAGTTAGTGCTAGTGACTTTTTGATTTAAGTTGGTAAAGTAAGTAAGTTAAGTTTGTAATGGCGTCAAGCACGAAGCATGTAGTCTTTGTTTAAATAAATCGTTGTTGTTAAATCACTTTATATATAATTCATCGTACCACGTACCTCAACAGTTTTACACCCTTAACTAAATGTTCTGATGTACTTCCTGAATGTACAAAGTATTGAATTCTAGTGTGGTGTGAAAAGAGAAGATTTTATTTTGCTGAATATGGGCGTTTCTATGGAACTGTTTCCAATGCATTGACATGGACTTTTTAAATCTGAACAAAAGATAATACCATGCGATCATTTGAATTTATGATTAAAGTAGGCGGTTTTGTGTCTTTGAGATTGAAAAACTTAGGCAAACTGCGGGAAAAAATATATTCTAATTGAACATTATCGTTTAAAACATTATTATTTCACTCTTCAGCTTGATTAATTATCACAATTGGCGTTTTCATCCAAGTTAAAAAACTGACAAAACCTACTTTAATTATAAATTCAAATGATCGCATGGTACAATTAATACTGTTTGTTGTGTGTGTTATGTAATGTTCAGCGAAATAAATTCTTCACCATAGAATACAGAAGATCTAAAAATTCTAATAATGCATTGATTAGAATTTTTTTAAATTGAACATTGTATTAATAGTGTTATGTGTTATGCTACGTTCAGTAAAATAAAAACCTGCAAGTGTACTTTCAAATATTTATTTAAAAAAATACAAATGCACAAAAAAACAAAATAAAAATAAATTCAAACTACGAGTACATACCTATTTAACAAAAATATGTTTTGGAACAATTCAAAAATCAGTAAAACCGTAAGGTTTGTTTTCACTTATGCAGGGTGTCCGTTTTTCGAGCTCCACCATAGGGATCTCAGTTATTATAAGGGATACGAGGTCGATTAAATTAGGGCAAAGTTGCGCATTTTTATGCTGAACAATTATCTGAAAGAAAATTTGATGTGTCATTTTTAGTTTTTGAATTATTGAGAAAAATCAAAATTTTGTAATTTTCGTTTATATTTTTTTAAGCGAATACCAAAAGATCGAGACGTTTTTACAAGAAATCTAAATTGGTCATTGCCTTTTCCATGGCGTTCTTGATGTCAGAGTTACAACACTCAATTTTGGTTTTTTATGGAAGCCATATTTGACATTTGTATTTTTGAAAACTCTTTTTGTTCCTGATTACAATGATGTATCACATGATATGATCGAATCTTACATGTGGATTAAAATTAAGAAAGTGTTTTTGCAAAGAGCGCTTTGGAAAAAATGTCAAAAATATTGTTTAACAAACTAAATTTTGACAGTTCTATTAAATATGCGAGCAGAATTTTTATAACTTTGTCCTATTTTGTTTTGCCAAAAATAAAATTCTAGCTTATCATGTCGTTTAGTAAGCTTGGCGAAAATGTGAACCTTCCAGATCCAAATTCAATTATAAACCTCTAAAATCTAGTTTGTTTAAAACAAAATATTTTGATCAGCATGTAAGATACGATCATATCATGTGATACCATCGTTGTAATCAGGAATAAAGACACTTTTCAAAAATACAACTATCGAATACGGCATCCATAAGAAAAACCAAAGTTGAGTGTTGTAACTCTGACATCCAGAATGCCTTGGAAAATATGACTACATATTTAGATTCTTTGTAAAAAAGTACCTGAAGAACGTCCTAGTTAAAAACGTCTAGTTCTCTTAGTTTTCGCTTAAAAAAATAAAAACCAAAATTTAAAATTTTTGATTTTTCTCAATAATTCAAAAACTAAAAATGACACATCAAATTTTCTTGCAGCATAAAAATGTGCAACTTTGTCCTAATTTAACCGACCTCGTATCTCTTATAATAACTGAGATCCCCATGGTGGAGCTCGAAAAACGGACATCCTGTATAGTTCTTCATATTTAAGCAACATTAAATCAACAATTGTGTTCTTGCTGTCTTGTTGTAAAAGATCTAAACTCATGAACTGCCTTATTTAAAACCACTATGGTAGGAGGTAGGATGTTTTTCGGTTTTCAAGTTTCTAATAGTATCTAACAGTCTTCTTCTAATTCGGCCCCTTTCAAATCCGCGAAAGTTATGTTTTCCTCACAATTCAAGTTATCAAATTTTGTTTTCGTTGTAAAATAATAACATTTAGTATTTATATAGTATTAGCTGTTTCAAAACGATAAAAACGCCATCGTCGCATTTTCTCTCAAAATTAGCTGTTATAAATTATTCATGCACTTCAAAAAAAAATAATAGCTAATGTAATTTTTACTTTCAATGAGAAATCTAATCATTAATAACTATTTTACAATTTCATCTATTTTACACTATAAACTGCAAACATCATTTGAGAGAGTAAAACATGCACTCTAAAAGGTAAAATTCATGTTTTTGTGTAATTTCAACAATGACAGAAAATGTTTTTCAATTACGTATAAGTTATTTTGTATAAGATGTATTATGTTAACAGTCATTGTAAACATAATCTAGTGTCAACATTAACACTAGAAAAATTAACATGCCAAAATGTTTTTTACCTTTAAATTTTTTTTACTGTGTACAAGTTAGCATTTCATCAATCGTTTATTGTTTGAATCTTTTCAGTCAAAGACAGGAAGAAAATCTTCCCCTTTGAAAAAATACCATGAGATCGAAAATGTTCTGAATTAGAGCAAGCCTTGGAAAGTGAAGTGTAACTTTACCCACATTTCTTTTCAAAACATCGTGTTGCCAAAGACAGTGGAGGAGACTAAGGAGGGGTCCAGAAATACTGTTTCTATTTCAGCAAATAAACGTTTAAATTGTTTTTAGAGATATTTCTCCCGAAATTCTGCTAAGCATCATTCATCAATTAAAACTTCCACTCCCCATTTATTTTTTCACGCTTTCCAAATGACATTCTACAATATAGGCTTTTTGTTGGATGGTAAACACCATTTCGGAATAATTTAGATTAAGCAATGAATCAATTTTTGAAAAATATCTGTCAATTTTTGATAAGTGGCTAAAATTCCACAGGCACAGCCTGCTCTAATTCAATTGATTTTCGATCTCACGTTACATACATGTTTTTGTAAAAGTTTGAATTGGGCAAGTGTGTACTTATAGTAAAAACTTGGTATTAATTTTATGCTTGAAGGTAAGTTTCGTTTTGATTGACATAAATTATGTAACAAAAATTTTTCAAATTCAACACAACAACATAATTTGTTAGAGATAAGCGTAACAAATTCGAAAATTATGCTAACATTTGCACATTTCAATTTCATATTTGTTCATTACCAGAGGTGTGTAATAACGTAATTGTAGATATTTGTGGTGTGCCAATTTTAAAAACAGATGTTCGTAGGTTTTAATTATAAAATACGCATTTATATTATTAATAAGGAAAATGGTCCACCTACATAACTCGTATAATTTATCACCACTCAATTTTTTACGTTCCACAATTTATTGATAAATCTGTGGTACTGAGACAAAACCACGGAGTGAGTCTACTAAAAGTATCTTTCACTATATCTCGAAAACTAATAGTCGCACCAAATTCAGCGTTTGTTGTTAAATACTTCATGTTTCTCTGTGTATGTGATTTTTTTCAGAATTTTTCTATACGTTTCCTTAAAATTAAAAATATTGAAACATTAATTAATCGAAATTTTATTATTTCTAGTTTTATTCTAAAACAACGATGCTTAGAAGATAATAAAATAGTAAAATTTTGGCTTTTAATTTTTGTTCTTAGATGACAAAAGATATAACATTTTTTGCAGCAACTTAATAGTAATCAATGAATGAATGAATTAATGAATTCTTATAAGCAATAATTGTAGAAAAATTATGAAAAAACTAGATTTTCTGTGCCCAAAAATTTATAGGAATAAAAATGAGACCTTTTCGGCTCCAAATTGTTTTAAATTAATTTAAATTCAACTAATTTACTTATTGGCTCAGAATGAAGGTACATTCTAACAATCGGAGAAAACCTATGACGGGACGGCTACAAATTTCACATAAATATAAGAAGCAAGAAACATCAGTAAAAACAAATATGAGGCCGGTACCATATTGCGAATACGGTGAAAAATGTAAAAAAGAACGTTGTAAAATGAAATTTCCTCGGAAAAAATGTCCTCAAAGTCAAAACCACATTTTAATTTTTAACGTTTTTAGTCCCAAAAGCCTTCCGACTTTAAATCCTCTCAAGCTACATTTTTATCAGTAGTTCAGTGCCGGGTGAACATTTTAAAGTAATTTGAACTTAAACGGTTGAAGATAACATTTTCTGAACGTTAGAAGAAAATTAAATTATCTACAACTTCATTTGTTACATCTTTCTTTGATCTTCAACAGTATTCGCAACATCGATTCACACCGTTTTCAAAAACATTGGGCGGTTCGCAAATTGGTGAAAGTCTGTATGTAAAGTAATTTTTTATAGGTATATTTTCTAATAAAAGTTTTTAATATCTGCTTTTTCTTCTGCTTTTGTTTGATTTGTGCTCACCGTAAATCCTAAATACAGATTTTTTTATTTAAATAAGTTAAAAACGACTGCGCTATCTGACGACGCTAATAGAACTAACGAGAACATGGACGTTTTATTTGTACGTGCTACCGCATCCTGGTACTTAGGTATCCAAGGACGAAACGCCATATGTTAAAAAAATTGATTTTTCTTTCAGTAACCATTAAGAAATTAAGAAAGAACTAACTTCAACAATTAATCTTATGTTCTAAAAATAAAAATGTCGAACCGGAGTTTGTATAGCATAGTGATTGGTCTGACAAAAATTAATGAGTAACATGGCTATGTTATCAATCGAGAAAGATTTTATTGTAGATTAATATAATTAATTCAAATCAATGAAGTATTTTCAAAAAATGTTAATAGCAAATCTAAACGATCATTAGAACTCTCATTATTTAGTTTTTTTTTTCGAAATAAATATGAAAATAAAAAAAAGAATTTAATGTCAGAGAAAGACAAGAGTTTAAGTCCAATAACAATTATGCCATTTAAATTTTCGTAGTCTGTAGTTGTAGTTCTGCTTACTTTTAAGGTCTCGGTATGTGTTCTTTCATTTTTAATTAATGCCAACTCTAAATTGTTTGGTATAAGCACAAAAACTTTAAACATCAAAAGCCTTTTATGTGCTTTATGTCTCCGGATTTTAAGGTCATTCTTAATTAATTTGTTGACAACTAACGATGGGCTCAAACTCATGAAATCTGGAGCATGTAAATAAAAACATTGGAAATATGCCAACTTCCACCTACCAAAAAACCTTTTACTAAAATAAAAATTAAAGCTCAAAATTAATTCTAAAAGACGTCTGTTTAACGAAATGACATTTCTTACAAGAAAACAACAATGTATATTTAATTCTTCCACGCAATGAAATGTAAAACTCATTATATTTTTTATAAATATTGATTTTTGAGCTATAAATAAAATTTCATTACATTTAAAAGTAATTTACAGTGTTAAACATCATTTACGCTTTTCTAATTATAAATAGTACATTCGTGGGTTTAAATATCGAGGGAAATGACTGTCGTTTCCATTTTATTTTTATGTTTATCAAACAATGGCACAAAACTGTTCAGGAAAATTATTAATTAACTGAAAAATGCTCAGTGGCACGAACGTATTCCTCGAGACTTCACAAAGGTGTAAATACAAGTGACTTTTCTAAAAATAATTGTTTACCTAAAAATGTTGCAGACGGCGAGTTGTAGGCTAAATATTCTTTATTGGACGCCCACGCCGGAAACTCAGATTGCTGTAAAGGTACAGATCCTTCTTCCTCTTCACGTTTCCAAGGCAGCATTGTTTCCGTCGCCGTGGGCGTCGTGACGCGCATTAAATCTCCCCCTAAAGAACAAAACATGTGATCAAACTAATGCAAAATCTTTGCCTAATTAGTGTAAAAAACGAGACTTTTAAAACTAAAAAGTTAATTTTTAATTTAGTAAACAAGTAGTTCATAAATAAAACAAAAAGCAAATATTTGCCATAAAAAGACACGTAAAACAGCGTTCCTTAATAGTATGAATAAATTTTCAACGTTAATAAGGTGTTTGTTGTGGGAACACGTTAGCTCTCTTTATGGTTGATTATAATAACTTGAAATTTTGTTATGTGCAAAATGAGACAAGCGAAACGTTGTGTTTGTTATAGCAAACCATAAGACGTGCCTGCAAACAAATCTGTTAAAAAAGGACATGTCTACATACCATCTATGGAACCTCTTGACATGCGTTTTCCTGTATCTGAGAAAATACTCTCATCTGTAACTAAACATACAATACAGTGCTCGATTGTGACGAGTTAATGCCAGAAGAGTGTTTCATCGTGTGAGAAAGACGTAACACTCTTTCTTCAAATCAAATACAGAAAATGGAGAAGTGATGCAAATCATGCAAAAATGCCAACAGCAAGTGATCAGAAAGCTTGCAATTGAGCCAAGCACCATAGATAACAATACATACGATCTTGAGTGCTGCAGCTTTTATTATTATTTGAAACTTTTTTTGATATATTGCCCAAACCTCATAACAGACGAGATTTTATTTCACGAAAGCAACGATAGTGTGCGATGAATTAACGAAACACATAATATTTATTACGGAGATGAAAATTTACTTAACTTGAAATTAAAATGTTTTTTTAAGTTTCGGGTTTTTGACTAAGAAGATTTTTTTGTTTATTTCGTAGGAAAAGTTCTTTATAATAAAGGGTGATCTAGGGGTTTGTAATCCGTCTATAATTTTTTTTATTCTTCGACACTCTCAAAATTTACGATAGTTTTTCTCCTGTGTAAGGAAGTTTTGACAACTGTCAATACAAAATGTTAGATTATTTTTAGCAGATTTAAAGCAATTTTAAGCCTTGTTGAGTCTAATTCGAAGAATAAAATGTGGTATCCAACTCATTTTCGTGTAAATCGGTTCATTTATTTCACCTCGTGGATGTTAAACGTCACGTTAACACTCGACGTTTAAAAATCCACTCGTGATTAAAAACCCGATTTACACTCAAACTCGTTAAATAAATAACTATACTATTTGAAATATTGGCATGCCATTTTCATTGGCCGATAGATCCACATACTAAAAATATTTTTATTATACACACGGTGTTGTATCCAGGGTGGTAAATCAAAGTTATATTTATATTTTTTTAAATTGGTTAACTTGGCGCATGGTACGTTATAGGAAACCTCTAAATAAAAAAAAAATCATCGTCATTAACGAATTTATCAACACAAAACAGTTTGCTAAAATTGGCACCATTGTCAGTACTTGAGTGTTTTCGCCGTACCTCTGTACGGCGTAGTTCTCCACAACAATTAAACAGAGGTACGTCGAAAACACTCAAGTACTGACATTTTTGACTACGTTGCCAGATCAATTGAAAATTTAATGTTGATGAGGATTATATAAATAATTTTCAGTTTCGTTGACATGGAAAAGTAGAGGAACTTGATCTCTTTCTTGGTTTTATCCCCGAATTAAAAACATTTTAAGAAATTAAGAAAAAAAGTTTTTACTTCTTAATACTGCTAAGAACAATTGAGAGGGATGTTTTTTTATTATTTTTCTAGGGTTTGTTCGAACGTGTGCAATAGCGTTCTGAAGAGCTTATGCATCAATTTGTATACAGCCTCTCAGAATTTTTTTCAAGCAACTTAATTTTGATATATTTTTTAATTTGTTTTTCTTAGCAACGGTATCGATTTTTACTCTTTTGTTTTCCATGATGTCGAAGTTAATTTTGTCTAATTTACAAATTTTTTAATTGTTTTGTACATCATAAGACATTAATTGTTAATTTTTTTCAACAGGTATTTGTTTAATGTTGCAAGACCTGTCGTTTCCGATAACTAAAGTCAAAAAAATATTATCTGAAGCACCAAAAACTTAAAACATTAACTTTGAAGAACTATATCTCGTAAAAAAAAGGTTCAAACAATTTTTTGTCATAGGAACTTTTAATTCAGTTTATGTCCTTTATCAGCATCCGAGAGATTGTCCGGTACTTTTGAATCACCCTGTATAAGATTAATATTTTCAGTTTGTGAACTTCAGGTAGATCTATTGGATAATAGTATATTATGATACGAGTTTTATGAGACGCATTTTGTCGCACGCACGGAATTGGGAGTAAGTGCGACAAAATGCTTTATAAACGAGATATGATACAGAATTTTTTCTACTTTGCACCTTTTTTAACAAAAAAATTCAATTTCGAAATTTAGGGAATTTTGTGGCAGTTGACAGCGTTTGCCTGGGTCATGAAATTAAATTAATAATTTGGATCGTCATTAGTTTATTCGTAAAATGTAAGCTAAAAGTGTCCAAGACATTTTGCAATGTAACCCCTCAACGAATACGGGCTTTTATGGCAAATACGCGGAATTTGTAAATTGGTCTAAGAAGAATGGGATCTCAAATTACTTACTTGCACTGGCTTTTGAAGTTGTTTTTTATTACTCGAAAGGTGTTCGAAGGGACTACGTATCAGGGATGGTAAAAAAGGCTCTAAAGGTTCGAATTTGATTGATTTTGATTAAATTATCACTTGCAACAGGTGCCGATTGACATTGACAGTTCTTCAGATAATTGTCAAAAAACTAGGTTGCCATCATTATCCAACTAAATTACCCTGGTTTTTAGTGTAATTATTATAGTACTCCGTTGGATATTACGATACGCAAATGGCGTATCGTAATGGCTTCAGAACGAAACCAAAGTAGAAAAATATAAAAACGGTTCTCCTGTATTTCATATACAGGGTCGCTAAAAAGTATGGATACAGTTAAATATTTTAAAAACTGTTCATCAAAACTTATTGAAATTTGGTATAAGCTTAAATATATATAAATCCTATCGTTTATCAAATTCCTATCTCCTTTTGTTCTGAGGATACAAGGCTAACATGATTTTTTTTAAATGGCAAGAAGGGTGAAATTTAATATTTTTAAAGAGAGCATTTTTTTCTGAATTCTATGGTGTAACACATGCATACCTTATTTTAATCAAAACTTAAAAAAAAAATATCGAACTAATAAAATTTTCAAAAATGTAAAATGTTATTAGCCTTGGAAATGTTGATTTTATCTATCGTTAGCTCTTTGTCGCTTGAAGTTTGACCAAAAAATAAGTAAAAGTTAATAATAATTGTTAGAATAACACATTTTAATAAAAAAAAAGCAAAACACGAAATACATGTTTTTTATGCTACAAAAGATATTGTTCAAAATGATTTCCACTAACTTCTTTGCTTTCTGTCGCCATAACCAACCGTCATGAGAATTTCTGTACTTTCAGTTTCACTTAAATGTACTATTTTTACACTAAGTTTAATTTTTGGCTAATATACAAGTGACAGATTGCTAACGACAGTATTTTCAAAGCTATCTTAGTTTTACTTTTGCAGAAATCCAGAATAAAATTTTAGAATTTTTATTTTTTTTGTCTTTTAATGAAAATAAAGGTGGGAATATGTTACATCACTAAATTCAGAAAAAAATGCTCTTTTAAAAATAATTAATTTTAACCCTTTATTCATTAAAAAAAAATCAAGTTAGCCTTGTGTTTTGAAAACAAATGCCGGGAGAAAATTGAAAAAAATCTCAGATTATAGAATTTAAGCGCATTTAACTGTACCCCAACATTCAACGTGCTCTGTTAAACCCTTCTGAAAATATTTAGCTGTATCCATACTTTTTAGCGACCCTGTATATCCCATTCCAGTTCATAGTAGAATTTTGCGCATTTAAATTTTTTGGAGTGAAATGGAGCATAAATTGAGAGTTTCTGGTGGGTTTTCTTAGCTCAAAACGTGGCACTGGGATTTAGCTGAACACAGAATTCTTCTCTTTGATAGAAACTCTTAATTTGTGCTTTATTTTTCACTCCGAAAAATTCAATTGCGCTGTTGCAATTCTACTATGAACTGAAATGGGATATAGCAAAAAGTTGTAAACGGATGACAGCCCTGCGTCACCCTATATCACAATAAAGTAAAGATCTTTATAACGCTAATTGTTGTCGTCACATCTTTCAATGTATAGTTTCTAATGATAATGGATAATGAATTTGGAAAATTGTGTTTTTTGCAATTACGGTTAAGCATAAATCTACTTTCTACTCTAGTCCAAATACTTGGTATTAGTTATTTCACTTTTACGGAAAAATACGTCAAGATTATCAAACCAAAATACCAAATATTTTTGGCGTTCTGTGTTAAAACTGCACTAAGCAAGCGGTACTACAGTCTCGTACCATTAACATTAGAAAACTCCCTTCGCCAAGGGAGACAATCCTCAGCTGCAGTCGGTTTTTTACTTTTGGTTCCCATCAGTGGAACTAACTGACTAGCAAACGTCCCGCTCATATCCGTTTCCGTGCTTGCTAAAATAATGAAGCTCGTTAAAATTTCGAAATTCACACGAGCCTCGAACGGACAAGATTTTTAGCTGTATGTCTTCATTATCTTAGGTGCATTAGTATTATGAACGCACTTTGAGTTAGTAAATGCAACTAAGATACAAGTCGCCAAAGCAATCATTACTGAAGAATAAGCAATCAAAGGTAAGAAAACAGAACATGCTTTTTCTTCAGTTCAGCCGGAAAGCAATGTTAGAACAGACAGCCACCCGAGCATCTTCTCCACTGAAATCTGCGTTTGTAAACCTAACAGAAAACACCTAAATACTCACGAGACGACTTCGCGGTAAAGGTTATAGGACTGTCCCAGTCCTCCTTGGTTGATTTGGGCTCAGTGTCGTCTTCGTGCAATACCTCACTTATGTAATCTAATGGATGGAAGAAAAATTGAAACTAAGGCTAGATGGGGTCTACCACTAACAACTTGTTTGCTAACTCACCGTGTGAGAATTGCTTGGCAGTTCCGTTTTGCTGGAATTCGGGGAAGCTGACGTGGTTTTGCTTACCATCCTAGAGAAATCTTATTTAGAACGCCCAAGACCAAAAATTCTCACATACCTTATTCATCTTCTTACTGTGACGTTTATGGTGGTGTTTCTTGTCGGCCACCAAGCGTCTCATGTTGAAATGCATCCGATAATTGACTTGAGTTGAGAGGTCTCGATCGTTGACAGCATGTCTGCTGTAGCTGAGGCGACGGTGCTAAGAAATTTTTTGTAACACCTTGAATTTATCAGTTTTGAGTTATTACCCTTCTAGCAGGTTTGACTAATTCTTCGGCTAACAAGTGGTGAATTTTGGCATCTGTTAAGTCCTTCTTCGACGGGTTGTATTCCAATTCTTGCATGTCTATGTTCCACGTGCTCGAATCTAGATGACTAAAACTGGTACTATAACAAAAATGTACAATCAAGCGTGTTGTACAAAATGTCCCAGAATCCGCCTCTCGGACAAAGTATGGAAGCGAGGAAAATTTTACTTTGAAATTGCTGCCAACAAGTGAATTCTGGGACCATTAAACTATAGTAACTGCAAAAATTATTAAAAGATCTTTATGATTTTTTTATTCTGCCGCTTACTATAAAATAACGGATCATTCTAAGCTATTCTAATGATAATTCAAAAATTAAAATTATTTTAGGTAAAATATGATTAACCAAATTTGCATTCTCAATTTCTAGACTAGAAAATTTAAGACTCGAAATAGAATCCCAAAAAGCAATCGTTCAGTTTTAATTGCTTCTTTTTCAGCTTCGCCTTTATCTTTCCTTCTAGTTTCTTGAATATAGCTATTATCTCCTCTTTATTAGTTTTATTTTCAGTTTTCAGCTCTTTTGCTTTCTCTTCAGTCTCATTTGTAGCCTTTACTTTAACTTTCTTTTTAGCTTCTTTCACTTTTTCTCAGTTTCTACTTTAACATTTTCCCCAAATTCTTTTTAGCGTTTGTTTCAGCTTTGTTCTTAGTTTTCTTTTCAGTTTCGTCTCTCATTTTATCTTCGCTTTCCTTCATTAGATTTCTTTTCAGCTTCTTATATAACTTCCATTTCTTCTTCTTTCGTTAGTTTCAATCTCACCTTGCTCTTTAGCCTTCCTTTTAATTCAACTCATGGGTTTTTTTAAGTTATTTTTTAGGTTTTTCTTTCATATTTTCTCAGTTTATACTTCAGCATTTTTCCCAACTTCTGTTTAGCTTTCATTTTAGTTTTGTTTTCAGTTTCGTCCCTCGTTTTATTGTCGGTCTCCTCATTAGATCTCTCTTCAGTTTCTAATATAGCTTTCATTTCTTTTTCTTTATTAGTTTTTCTTTCGGCTTGCTCTTTATCCTTCTTTTTAACTCAAATCATTCGCATCCTTTTCAACCTCCTCTTTAGTTTTTAGCATCTTCTTTAGATTTCTTTTTAGGTTCTTTTTTTCTCTGTTTCTATTTTAGCTTTTTCCTCATTAGTGTTAATTTCATTATTCGCATATAGCTCTCATCTCTTCTTCGTTAGTTTTTCTTTTAAAATTTTGCCATCTTTTTAACTCAATTCTTTCTTTTCAACTTCATCTTTAATGATCTTTTTTACTTCTCCTTTAGTTTTTTTTTCAGTCTCTTCTACGTCAGTTTTTTTCTTGGTTATTACTTCAGCATTTTTCCGAACATCTGTTTAGCTTTCATTTCTTCTTCTTTGTTAGTTTTTCTTTCGGCTTGCTCTTTAGCCTTCTTTTTAACTCAAATCATTCGCATTCTTTTCTACTTCCTCTTAAGTTTTTAGCTTCTTCTTTAAATTCTTTTTTGCTGTGTTTCTACTTTAGCATTTTTTTAGTTTTCATTCCAGATTTGTTCTTAGTTTTCTTCTAATTTTTTCCATCGCTTTATTGTCGTTTCCTCATTAGTGTTAATTTCAATATTTACATAGCTTTCATTTCTTCTTCTTTAGTTTTTTTCTTACAATTTAGCCTTCTTTTCAAATCAATTTTTTCTTTTCAACTTCATCTTTAATGATCTTTTTTACTTCTTCTTTAGCTTTTTTCAGCCTCTTTTTTCAGCTTATTTCTTAGTTTCTTCTTCAGCATTTTTCCCATCATCTTTTTAGCTTTCATTTCAGTTTTGTTCTTAATTTTCTTCTCAGTTTCTTCTTTGAATAATTAGCTTTGTGTTTTCTTTTCTTTTTTTTCTTCTTCTTTTTTTTTAGTTTGTTTTGTTTAACCCTAATTCCGAATTTTTGTCACCTTTGTATAATCAGCTTTGTTTGTGGCCTTATTTGAAGTTCCTCTATATTTTTTGTCCAATTTTCTGATAAATTTACAAATTCTTGTTATGATCTTGACTCATGCATACGGCTGTATGATATATTGCTGTTATATTTAAACTGAAAAATGTAGAACCTATCTCTTTCAATATTCAATGCTACCGAACTAGTTTCAAGATAGCACCCCATTTTGGTCAGAAATTTAAATGAATAGATTGTTCTTTGTATAAAAGAAAAAACCCTTCTAGTTAAATTAAAACAACAATAGTTTTTGATACAGATTTATAGACATAAATATCTTAATATTGTGAAGTGTCTAGTTGATTCTAACATAGAAGGATAGCAGATAATTTCACCCTGTGTATGGCGAATTGACGAGACTTATTTTAACTGTTTAATCATTTCAAATTTCAACTTGGGTATAAGTTCTTTGGGAAAAATTCCTTTGGTTTCAACTAAGAACTTACAATTTTTGGTTACTTTTTAGCAATATTTTTATTGTAAACAATTAGAGAACGGCACACAACTAAACATACAACCATACAACAATGGCAAAAAAGCACTAACTACAACTACATCTAGTCAATTATAAAACTTTTATTAAAAATTTATATTACGGCAAAATGGTCAGTGCTGTTAATTTACCAAGTTTGTAATGTGGTAGCGCACCTGCCATTGAGGTTGCCCGCCGTATAATTCTTGAAAATAGCGGACATGCTTTCTGTACCGGAAATGTTACCTATGGTGGAAGCGTTCCTACGCATATATTCCATGGCGTCCCTCATTGCTAATTTTGAATAAGTTTCTAATATTTTTGGTTCGGCACCTTGATGGTTTCGCAATAAATACGGTCGGATAAATTTATTATCGAAGCGTTTAAATCTGAAAGAGAAAAGACATTTTATTAGTAAATAACTGCAATTTTTGCTACTGGATATTATGAACGTAATATTGATTAACGCGATGTAATAGTATTTCACAAAGATGATGGAATCTTGTAAGCATATAATTTTGCAAGTCAGGTGTCAAAGGGGGTTTTAAATTCCATTATTAGAAACACAATGGCCTCTTCAAGCTCTTTATATAATTCGAGACTCATAGATCATAGAACACGAGTAGTAGCAGATATTTTTCTGAGAAAACTAAGAAAATAATGGACGAATTTTTAACCACTTTTGCTTCCTAATCGATTGGACAACTAATAAAAAAGATAAACATGATTTAACTGTAAAGCAAATAGAAAGTAATAACGTACACTGGTTGCATTTAATTCTTGTTTTATTATTATTGCATTGTCCCTTTCTGTCGTGTAATCTCCTTTGCTGACCTTTTGAAACCTTTTATTTGTCGTTGTTTTATTTTCGTTGTGCAAACGCTGGTGTGAAGAAGTTTTATAGTTGACGTGAATTTAGACTTTCAAACATTTAAACTAATAAATTCTTCTGGTAGAAAAAATTGAGAACTATTGACTGAAGTGTCCATTTAAGTAAAAAACGGAGAAAATCAATCATTATTCTTACATTTTTAGTTTTTGAATTTTTTTAGATGAAAGAAGATGTCTAAAGGATCCTTGTAAGGAACTACTGAAAACATAGTAAAGTAATAAAATTTTGTCAAAACTGAAATTATAAAGTGCTAAATAAAATAAGAACTAAAAACTAAAAAACTTATTTTCTCAGAATGTATAGGTTGTGGCATTCCTTATTTTTTCCCTATACCTACTCTTCATGAGATTTCCTGTTGTGCATAAGACTTATTTCCCTTAAAAACTACATACCTAATGATAATTTTTCTAATACATTTAGATTTAGTCTTATAATGGTGAAAGTACCCGAATTTCGGATACTTTTTTTAAACCATATTATAAAATACAGGGTGAATCAGAAATACGTGTGTTAATTTTATCACGTAATAGTACTCATTAAATGCAACAACTTTTCTATATTACATTTTGAAAAATTCTTATTTAGTATTTTCCAAGGGGTAAACCGCTACCCAAATTTTGTACACCAGATTTCCCTTTTTGCTTTGATTTCCATTGATTTCCTCGGATTACCCCAAGATTTCCCCTGATTTTCTCTTTTTTGTACACCGATTTCCCCTGGGGTTTACCCCTCGGTATTTTCACTGTTTTCCTCCTTTCTTTTGTGCAAACGAACCGGTCTGTGTTTAATATTTACTTTGCATTCGTAGCAACAATTTTAATTGTTGTTTTAAATTGTTTAAATTGTCCGTTTCTATCATAACGAAAATAGTTCGGCACTTTTATTTTTGTACCCATAGGCGGGTAAATTTGCGAAACTTTCAATGAAAAATTACAAATAGAAAAGTTGTTTTATTTGTTGAGCTCTGTTACCTGTTAAAATTAACACACGTATTTCTGATTCACCCTGTATACAATTAAAAGAAATTAATCAAAATTTTTGTATTGTCTCATTTATTGCAATATGTACCCAATATGTAATATCTGAAATTGGTGTCCGAAATTAGAAGCAATTTTACCTTTAACTTTAAATGACTTTTATATCAAAATTAAAATAGAAAAATAACTTCCTTTTGTAAACATAAAATAATTATATGCTACTCTTTACCTAGTAATCCATCCAAAGTTTTAAAAAAGGCAATAAAGTTAAAAAAAACATCACCTACATTCTACGCGTAAAAAACTTCAAAACTAAACTGTACCTACAAAAAATTTACAGTTCACTAACGGAACGAAAGCAAGACTACAAATCATGCAACATCATTAATTCATTAATATACAACCAAATAGGCACTATGGTAAAAGAATACAATTCGGTTATTCCGTCTAATCCCACATTAGAAGTATTGAAAGTTCTAATAATAGTTATTTATATTATTAGTGGAATAGAAGCATCGTTCATTATACAACGAGTGTGAAGATTGCAGATGACGAGGTCGTTTTTATCTTTAACTTTATCTACAACTGCCCAAATCTGAAAACAATCTAAATTTGTTTGAAAGAAATAAAAATTTTAGCCAAATTACAAATCAAGGAAAATTTGACATATTTGTGACAACTACTCAAATTTACTAATTTTATTATTTGTAACAAATTGTGCAAGTTAAAGTGTAATGACTAATGAGCGATTCAGAAGAGGAAAATCTGCTCTCAGATATTCGTGTTAATTGTCATTTGATTTGATTAAAGTGATTATTTGGTTTATTCCACTAGTGGTGTAATGATCTTCATTATTCAACTCAAACAGTGTCGAATGAGTGGTGTAATAATGCTAATATAAGGCAGTTGTAGATAAATATCTATTCTCTGAAAGTTGGTACTTAGCCATAATCCGTTAAGTTTTCTCAATGAAAAATAACGGAAGTCGCTATCAACTTTTTTATTTTAAATAGAAAGCTAAGTTTTTCACTGCGTTTTTGGATTAGCCAAATTTGGAGGAGAATTTTTTGCTGTATCGATCTGTATTATCATTCTCTTACCTATCTGTGATAATTTTCAAGTTATGTTGGTTTTTTTGATATTGTAGGAAAAACCTATGAGAAAAGACCTATGACTAATGAATTTAGTTTACGTAATAAATTGCAAAATAAAAGTGCATTAACATTCGCATGAAAAAAGCTTTTCTGACGCGTAATACACAAATGTTTTTCCTAGAACTCTTCAGTAAATTACCATTCAAAAAATTAATTCAATAAATTGTTGGTTAAGCAACACATAATACTATTTCTTTTCACGCTGACATTTCCAGACATTTCAACTTTTCACGCTGGCATTTCTCTTTCCATTCGAATCTTGCCTTAGCAACGAAAACGTGTATTATCCTTTTTTTTATAAACAATCAGAAAGAATTTTCGTTGTACGGCTTTAATTGAAGAAATGTATATAACTAGGTGTATTGCTCACCCCAAATCCGGGTACGTAATGTAAATCTAATTTCTCAATTTTTTCTCTTAAGGCGAGATGATATGATACTTTTATACCCGATTTTGACACTGACAATTGTTTATAAAAAAAAAACAGACCATACTTTTCTTCATTTCTTAGCTACGGACATCCATGTAAACAGATTTTAGCATGGCGGTCGTAGGTAAAAACAATTTTGTGTAATCGATACAAATAATAATTGCAAAAAAGTTATTGTAACTTAAAAACTATTAAAGATAAGTATATGGAATGTTAATACAGATCGATGCAGAATTAAATTCTCTAATTCTACCATTAGTCCGGTCAAAATAGACAAAAATATAGTGGTGAGCT
This sequence comes from Tribolium freemani, assembly GCA_939628115.1. Taxonomy (NCBI): domain Eukaryota; kingdom Metazoa; phylum Arthropoda; class Insecta; order Coleoptera; family Tenebrionidae; genus Tribolium; species Tribolium freemani. Next base: position 5,418,014 of record OW626785.1, on the reverse strand, counting down.
TGCAAAAATTCGCATAGAGCTGAAAATTGGTACAAGTCTTAGGGACACTATTAGAAATAAAATATCAAAAGTCCCCCACCTATACGACGTGTGCTAAAAAAGTTATTCACAGTCAAAGGTCAAAAGTATCCGTTTTTTGCATTTTTCTCGTAAACGGTAAGTCTTATAATGAAAATGGTCAAACAAAAGTTGTAGATCATACAATTATAATCTATAAAAATTGTTCTTATAATTTTTTCCTGCGAATCACCATTCCTGAGATATAAGCGTTTGAAACATCGAATTTTCACACCTACCTCGCCTATATAGGGTGTTTACGGTCTTGGAGTCGAAACTTAACCTGGTATTACAGTCCGTCTATATTTTATTGAATTTTATGGTGCAATAGAGGTAATTAACTTTTTAGGATTTAAGCTATAAAGAAACCCCAGCCCCTCAATTGGGACAGGATTCCAGGGTCGCTTACCATCTGGTCGCTTTGGTAACAACAGCTTTACGACCACCCTCATTATACCCCTCATAAAATGGTTTGGAAAGTTAAAATCATAAAATTCAACAAAATATAGACGGATTTTAAAAGGGTATAGAAATAGGGTAACTGCGAAAAAAAATTCAGGGAATTGTTATTTTTAAGAAGAAGAATTTTTATTATTTTCCGAAGAACTGGTATTGGGTCACTGGAATAATTTCTTTGTTAAAATAAAATTTAATTGTTGCAACAAATCGAATATCGTAACCACGACAGTGAAAAACGTCAGTCACTTTATAGTTTAGACACTGTCACCATTTTATTTGGCTTTGTTTTAGTTTTGATCAAAATTTAAATTAAAAAGTCTTCTATTTGATCTCTTCTACCGAAATCGTTTTGAACAAGGTTGGTTTGTGTTTTGTGAAGATTTTTCATTAAATTTAGGTCAATGGACTTCAATTATTAAAATAATGAAGTGGTTGCCATGATTAGGAGTTACGGGGAGGGTATTTGTTGCAGTCGAAGCAGCAGTTCACAAACAAATAATGTAAACTGTATGATTTTTTGTTATAATGTGAATTGTTATTTTGTGTAGCGTTTTGGGGTTCTTCTATCACACATATTATCTCCTTTAAGTTTCAACTCCAAGACCGAAACATCCTGTATGCATCTTCAGAATATAAGCAAAAATATTAGTTTAGCTAACTTATACATACAACAAATTATACGATTCTGAGAATACTCCACGATTTATTGTGATTTACTTTCATTATACGTACAGAGTGATTTTTTAATATACGAGCCACCCTGGATATCTCGAGAAACAAACAAAATATATTATAAATATCCTGAAACAGGTTAATTTTTATTTCAGAGGGACATCTTCTAGTGTACTTTTGAGAGTTGTAGCACCAACCCCCTTTGGTATTATACAGACAACCCCTTCAAACTTATAAATGGCATCACCCCTTTTGTGATAAATTAAATGAAAGGTTTTTTTTATAGGAATTTGGCTGTGTAGGAAAGAAACCACGTTAAAAAAAAAACAGTCTACCTCACAGGTGGTGGGGACTTCTTTAGCTTTTGGAATCACGATATCACAGGAATGGTGACTCATAGGTTATCGATTTTTAAATTAAAATATCCAAATCCAAAAAAATTTAAGGAACCCTAAATATTGTGTAAACGGCTAAATGTAGGTATAGGAAAAGCTTGTGAAAACTACCTTAAAATAACTCCAATGATCTAAAAAGGCATTAAAAAATATAGTTTTCCATTTTAAATACGGTAGTTGATAGTGACTTCCGGTATAACCGGAAGTATCGCCATCTTAAAAATATTTTCATTGAGCAGAACCTAACAGATTATGGTTGTATACAAATTTTCAGATAACTATCATTATTATACAGGTGTCTGCACATACGAACCTATCATAAATTAAAATTAGGCTACTTTACTCTACATCATTACGGTAGCAGTTCAACAATTTGTAGATATTAAATCCAAATATAACTCTAGTTTATGGGATACGCAAGTTGGTATAACCGTTAAGCTTTATGGGGCATAAAAATAATTTGATACCATTTACGTTTTCTTTCGATAAAAAATAAACTGTTCATAAAAGACACAAGTAATTTTGTATTGTTGTGTATTTTGTGTTTGACGTTGAATCTCGCCTAGTAGTAGGAATTTCTGCTACAGTTTGGTAGTGATAACGGTTTATTACTGACGAAATCCGGGGCTGGATTAGAGCAATGAAAGATTGATAAGAGACGTCGCGTCGGGAACTCCGGAATCTAAGGTCACCGAACCAGTTTAAAGCTCAACACAAGTAAAAATGCTCACATTAGCAACTGCTATAATCGTAAATATGAAAAAATTTGATTTTTAGGAGAATTCTAACTGTTTAAGTGTAAAAATAAAACAGACCAGACGGATTTAATGTTAATACCACATGCAAAACATGTTTTTCCTAACATTTAATCAAACACACAATTTTCGAATATTTTCGCAACGCATTTATTTTTAGATGTAAATATTCATTTATGAGGAATTTGAGGTCGAATACTTTCTCGCCCCTTGACACTCAGACTAATATTTACCAAGATTACAAATATGTGTGAGGAATTCTAATAATTATATTATCAAATATTAATCAAAATAACTTATTGGTCGCAAAGCGTGCGTAAAATAAAATCTCAAATAAATATATATGTGCGAAAATTGCTATCTTATCTTTTAAATTCAAAATTGATTTTTTTAACCCATAAAGTATACAGGGTGTATCAGAAATACGTGTGTTAATTTTAACAGGTAACAGAGCTCAACAAATAAAACTTTTTATTTGTAATTTTTCAATCAAAGTTTTGCCAATTTACTTAAAATTTGAAAAAGAAAACGTATTGAAACGTGTAGCCGTCTATGGGTACAAAAATAAAAGTACCGAGCTATTTTCGTTGTGATAGAAACGGACAATTTGGACAATTTAAAACAACAATGAAAATTTTTGCTTAGAATACAAACTAATTATTAAACACTGACAGGCTCGTTTACACAAAAGAAAAGAGGAAATCAGTAAAAATAATAAATAAGAATTTTGCAAAATGTTATATAGAAAAGTTGTTGTACTTGATGAGTTTTATTACGTGGTAAAATTAACACACGTATTTCTGATACACCCGGTATAGTTTAATGAAATTTCGTAAGAAATGCTTGCTTACCTGTCTCGAATGTGGTAATTCCCGTGTTGACCCATTATATCTTCCAACGCAGCCATTACGTGATCCATCAACTGTAAATACAATGTTTAATTTAATAAAATTTCGTGTTACGAATAAATGATAAATAAACAACTCGACATCGATGTCTGGTTCGTGCATATTTAATTAAAAAAACGTTGTTGTGAATTACCCTCTCGTGAATTCGTTCATTCATCGTCGGTTTCCTTTTTTCGGATGTCTTGACATTAAGAATTTTTACCAAAGGTTTTATCGTAATACCCTGGAAGAACACAGTAAAGTAGACAACAGCAATCGTCGTCGTCATAAACATTGGCTGAAGTGGCACTATATCGGGGCTGATTAAAAGCACCAAAGCGAAGGCTACAGCCCCTCGTAAGCCACCGTACGACATCACGAATTTCTCCACTTGGCTTAGCTGATGTAACCGAAAATGATTTGCTATTGCTGTGAATATTATTACACCTGAAAGAAATTGCCGCTATTAGCCTGATTGACTGCAAAAATTACAGAAATCAAAATATAAATAAATCTCTATTTTCAGTTTTCACTTCCACAAACAGTAATTGGTAATTAAAGCTCCATAAATCTATAATGTACACTTTGATGTGATATTGAATTGCAACATAAATCAAATTTACAGTCATTTATCGAATTAAAGTCTATTTTCAATTTTGTTTGAATGTGAATTAAAGAGAAGTTTTGAATTTACAATTTTTTTTAAATAGTCGGAGTTATGAATAAAGCTAGGATTACAGAGTACGATAAAGAGTAGGCCAATTAATTCGTTGCTGGTACCACGCAACAGGCGCAACATTACTAAGCTGACTCACAGTCCTCTCGCTGTGAGCAAACGTTTCCATGGCAATCCAAAGGCGTACCGTATTTCGGGCCTATATGAATTTTATAAAAATAATAATCTTCAATTATTTTATTAGCAAATATTGATTTCTGTGTGTTTATTAATTTCTGAGTTACAGTAAAAAATACTTTTTGCAGATTCACCCTGTGGATGCAAGTTTTATGAATCTTTGTTGCTTTTACAGTTTCTTTATTCTATGCTGTTCGATCCATTCAAAATCGCATTTTTTCTGAAAATTATAAAAATAAATGTCAAAATCTAATTTAATTTGTGTTGATTCATTTATGTGCAAGTGCAATGCGTCGGAGCGTTGGTTTAAAATATTAATAATTCAGAAACCATAAGGTCTAATAAACAATTTTTTTTTTAAAAACTTATTTATAGATTTGTGAAATCGATAATCTAACTAATATTGTCAAGTTTTAAGTAATTAACATAGCTCCTTGCATGCTGAAAATTTCAATACACAATTTCGTAACTTGTAGACTTTTTTTCTTAAAAACGTATTTTGTTTTTAAATTTGCTGCCACTATTAGTTGCGCAATGGTTTTCTACATAAGTGAGCTGAATTGCAAAATTATTGGTTAAATAGTTAATTTAAAAAGCACGATTTTCAAAATTATTGATCCAACATGAAAAATTAAATTAAACGGGGGTCGCCAGAGATTAAAAACAAAATTACCGCCACGTATAGGTATAAGATGTCTCAAACAAATTTTTATCAAAAATTCAGCCCTTTATCTAAATTTTCTGTTTAATTGGACAATCTCCAATCGCCGCCGCTGGCGCGACAATGTACTATTTGGTCCGACGTTTAGTTATGAAGGTTCAAGCTACGGAGGACTATAACTTAGGAGACGAAACAAGTTACAAAATCGCACGATTTTCTGAACCCGAAAAAATAGTACGGTAGAGGAAAAATGAGGGCGCTTCGAGCGTTATACCGTCTCGGCGCCAAATTGTTTTAAATAAATTTAAATTCAATCAATTCACTAATTATTTGGAAAAAAATGCAGAAATATTGAGCTCTGCATTCTCAACAGACTGAGAAAAACTAACGACTAAAATTTTTATGAGAAACATGAGAAAAAAATTATTTAAATTTTAGAATTTGCGCTTCGTCCCGTAATTTTTAAAACGCTGCGAATACGGTTAAAGATACAAAAGTGTTCTGAAGAAAGTTGTAGAGAAGTAAATTTCCTTTAAAAAAGTCAGCGAGACCATATTTTTATCTTCAACGGTTTAGGCCCTAAAGACGTTCAAATACGCTCAAGCGACGGATTCGTTTCATTTTACCGGTGGTCAGGTAACGGAAAATTGATTTATACCTAAACCGTTGAAGATAGAAATATGGTGTCGCAGACTTTTTTATAGGAAATTTAATTCTCTACAAGTTTGTTTCTTACACTTTTTTGTATCTTTAACCGTATTCGCTGCGTTTTGATGAATATGCGATGGTGCGCAAAAAATTATCGCTTAGAATTATCAATTTGCGTTCCACCTGATATTTTTGCAAACGCAGCGAATACGGTTGAAGATACAAAAAAAAGTATAAGAAACGAAGTTGTAAAAAATTAAATTTTCTACAAAAAATCTGCGGTACCATATTTCTATCTTCAACAGTTTATAGGTACAAATTAACTTCCCGATAGTTGACCACCGGTAAATTGAAACAAATCCGTCATTGAGCGTCTTTGGACATCTTTGGGGCCTAAATGGTTGAACATTAAGATATGGTCTCGCTGACTTTTTTTGTAGAGAATTTTAATTTCTACAACTTTCTTCTAAACATTTTTCTTGTATCTTTAACCGTATTCGCAGCGTTTTGAAAAATATGGAACAAAGTACAAATTGGTAAAAGTATGAATTTTTTTAAAGACTATAGTTTACGATAAAATTTTTGCATTATGTTTGTCTCTTACTAATCTTACTAATAAGAATTTAATGCTCTATCTGCCTGTATCTTTTTGTTTGCCTTGTGCTAACCGTTATACTAATACAATCATTTATTTAAATTCATTGCTCGGAAAACTTAGACGGTAATGGAACAACTGCGCTCTCTGGCGACCTATCGGCGGAACTATCGAGGACAGGAACGTTTTATTTGTACAATCACGATCAAAAAGAATGACACTCCTACCAACCTGACCGGGTAGCAAAAGTCCGACTAAAATATGTTAGGTCTTAAATTTCAACAATTTACAGGTTAGTTTACAAACTACCCAGCCAGTTTACACATTATCCAGCTGGTTTATAAACTAGCCAAACATATTAACCGTATCATATCGAAAATATTTGTGGCTGCGGTTTTAGGGGTGTCATTCTGTTTGATCGTGACTATACGTCGTTTCGTATCCTAAGTTTTAGATATCTGTAATTCAAGCTCAAAAATTCTTGGGTGAAGGTTACAAAGATCATAATATTGATTAAAAATAATAATTCATTTCTTACTTACCTATTACCCTATAAACTGAGCAAAATAGAATTGTGAGTACAACAAACCACGTGTTCCAGACATGGTCCGAACTAACAGTCGCCACACCCAAAAACATGAAAATGATAGTTTCCGACGAGCTGCTAAGCATTTTCATGGTGTATTTTATTGTCGTGTGAGACTTGTGTGATATGTTTGCCTCTACGTAGTTCTTCATTGTTATACCACAAAATGTAATTCTGGAAGAGAACACAAACTTCAGTGTAAAAACAACATTCCGAAAGGTGAAAATTTATGAGATTAGTTATTGGATTTAAGAAGCAAAAATTATGAAAGACAAGTTTCTTAATTCCGAATAAACCTTTTCGTCTCCTTTTTTTTGGTTTTATTTTAGTAAAATTTTGCAACAGTAAAAAAAATTAAAAATTAAATTCAGATTGTGCTAAAGATAAATTAGCCAATGGATAATTAATCTTTCTGCAACGAGTAATTTTGTTTAGGTTTGAATAATCTTATTTACTTGTCAAAGGGTTTATAAATGAAATAGTAATCCTGCAACACTGGATTTAACGTTTCATTCAGTAGAATAATCAAGCAATTTGTTATTAGCCCATCAAATTCAATTATCCATGGCTTGAAGAGTCTAGAAACACACAGCCCTTACAATAAATGTTATTCTTGGGCATAATGAGTTTTATTGACAATGGTATTGTTGTTTGGCACGAATGACTGAGCAAAAAAAAATAAATTTGTGTGCAAGGAATTAATTAACAAAGAAATATTATTTTATTATACTGAAATAATCCCAATAAGCCAATAAAATTCTAGTCCATGCACGAATTGCAAAGTTATTAAAACTAGAAATACCGTCATTACGAAGCATTCAAATCACAAATTTTTTAATTTATTGAATCCAGAAATTTTAGGGGCAATAAAACACATTTCTGAAAACGGCGATAAACCCAATGAAGAATTTTTTCATAGCTCTTTCACATTGGAATATTGCCAAGCTCTTAAAACATATTGCTACATATAACAGTAGTCAATAATACAGAGAGAACAAAACATTTTAAGCAATATGTGAGGCTAAAAAATACAGGGTGCGTCAGTTGTGATGTATTTATGAAATTTTCTTAAATAAAATCAAAAATACTAATTACACTTACCACTTGATACGAAGTTTAATTTAAAAAATAAATTGAATCAAAATTAGTATAACTATTCGTGGAAACATGTCTACGTACTTTCTCATCGTTTAAGTAGTAATGCCCTATGTCAAGACTAAGTTGACAATACTCAGAATAATGCAATCATAAATTAATTTTTAATTAAAAAAATAAAATCCAATGGACTTTGTATTTTTGGTTTTATCTAAAAAAAATCATAAATTACTGTTATTAAATTTTGGTTTTAATTTCTTGAAAAATATGAAACTCCAATGTGATCAAGCGTTGGTTCTTTCGTAATACATAGGATTTCAAAATGAAGTTAAATACCTAATAATAAAATAACACACATAAAGAATAAAAATCTCCATAATAGGAAATCATAGACGTAGAAAAATAAAAAAAATATGACCGTGAATTAAAAATAAAATTTTGTATTGTAAGTTATCATTTTTTATTAGAGATTACCACACTATGAAAGTTTTAATCCTTTTAGATCGTAGACTAGTCTTTGTCAAAACAAAAGTTTTATAGCGGAAATATTAAAAGAATTAAAAAATTTAAAAATTACAGAACTTTAAAACAAATCAAAATTCAAGTATTTTATTTTTTCAGAAATAGTCACATTTTTCTAGTAAGTTACATACTTTATCATTTATCAATCAATTTTTATCAAAACACAAATAACACTTGTTGGTTCTATAGATACTTTTCGTTCACCCTTGTTACATAAATTCTATCTCCTTATGCATATCTAAGTTCTTTATAACAAGTGTTCATTTAAAAAAAAAACTCTAGAGTGCTTTGAAATTAAAAAACAATTATTTTGTATGTCTGTGATTAATTCGTTCTCTTAAACAGTTATAACCTTATTTTTTGACAATTAAAAAGGTAACAGATTTTCATAAAAATATTTATTTATTATTTATAAAAACTGTTGTAAATGTCTTCCTTGTTGTTCAACACACAGAACACATCGCCTTTGAACACTATTAATCAATCTTAAGTTATAAATTCTGGTGAGCTAATTTAATAAGCAACCAACAATACAACGATAAAAATTGTTCAACGACTTCCGTAAATATCTCAGGGCACGCTGCGAGTTTTTTTAATAATGGATTTTTAATAACACCTGATACAATTTCAGCGCATTAGTACAAAGCGATCAAAAAGTCCTTCTATCAAGAAGGCGTATTACTTGAGAACGTGTGTCCGGTGTCATGTATTAGTTAGCCTGCTGTCAAATTTTAAACTGAAATTACCTCAAACGTAAACTGAGTTCGTGGCACAAATAACACCCGAACGGTACACGACCCGTAAATGGTGTCTTTGGGGCAAAACTTTTTAACTTTTTGATCTCTTTGTATCAATTTTCAAATGTAAAAATATTTTCTTTTTACCATATGATTAAAGAAAAATAGATAAAATGAAAATAAAATACGTAAGTAAGCTTTTGTTGTTTAGGCGAGTCCAGGCTTGAGACTATGAGACTTCAATTTCCATAATAAAAATTTGTTGTCAACTCTTTTACTTAAAGCAGAGTTTGAGCAAATTTGTTCACTTGACAAGTCGTCATGTCATACTAGTATTACAAATATTTTCTGGAGTATGGCTCATTCACCGTTTTGCACTACAACTAAGTTCAAAAGGAATTCAATAATAACAACTACACTGCTCAACAATTGAACTGGATGTTAACTATTTTTCAGAAATTTGCGTTTAACTGAAATGGAAGTAATTTAGAAGGCGATATCTCAAAACTTTATTAATACTAATTTTATAAAGAGTCTTCCATATAGGGTAAGGGCCTCAATAAAAGACTGGAGAGGTCCCAGACGATTTAGAAGTTTTTTCAAATATCCATTTCAATTGTTGAGCAGTATATGTACGTTGTGGATCAAAAACGTCGAAACGTGGTGTAGCCTTTGATTAAAAAAAAACACGTTTTTGAATGAATAACTAATTACCACACACATTTTGCAGTTTATTTCTCAAAGCCTGTATTTTTTTTGAATCATACTAGCACAACAGTAGGTTTTTCGTTAAAGTAATTTTTATTAACTAAATAATTTAATTTATTAACTAAATTCATTTAAACAGTCATTAATATAATAAGTCTTTTTTATTAGAGAAGTTGTGCAGCCATTTTTTTAGGTAAGTACCGTGGAGGGAGAAACTTGTGGAGGGAGCATAAGCGAGAAACCGTGGTCTTTGCACAAGCACCTTTTATGACCCTTTTCAAATGTGCGAGCGCTAACTTTCTTCCCCACTAGAAATTTCTAACCAGGGGTATAGTGAGTACATTTTAATTTTGGGGGCACTTGGAGCACATCATTGTCCAAATATACTTAATAAAAAACACTAACCGCAAATACTAACACTATTAGGCGCTATTGCCTAAAGCTATCAGAAAGTATTAAAAAATCTGTTTAAAGCAAAAAGAACCAAAATAATCTGACACCACAGAATTCATGAAACGCCTATGCTGTGCCTCCTATGGTATTGGCTGATTTGTAGAAACAGCTTTAGACCTTCGCACTGACTGCTGCACACTTAAGCGGGAAGTTCAGAATAGGCCATAAAAGGTGTTTGTAGATCGCTAAGAACCTAACATTGGCGGTATAAGGCACCTTCTCTCCACAAGTTTCTCCCTCCACGGTATGTACTAAACTTGTTTTCATTGGAATTATGTACTCTCAAAATGTGATTCCTGAAATATAAATTTTGGTTTTCTCACATTTCATATTTGGGCTTAAGCCAAAGATGCAATAAATTAAAAATAAATAACACTGAAATAGAATACTAGCTTTTATAAAAACCAAATAAATTTTGAAGAATATCCTTTCTTCTTATTAGGTAGTTATTAACTTATTAACCATTTTTTTTAAGAGACTACACTAAAAGCAATCATATTCAGATTTTAATAACAATCACTTATTAGTGTGTTTTTAGGCATATTCCTGTAAATTTGTAATGTAACTACCTACACCAACTGTTATTAAAATATACAAAGTTATTATTCGGTAATAGCTTTTTTGTCATTCGAATACATTTCGCTTTTGATAAATGTGACATAACAACTAAAAATTGAATTATCAAAAGTAGTCTTGGATCCATAAAGAAATTGACATCAGTTGGTATCTACCCATTTGATAAATACCATGATTTTTTTGTTTGTGAATAATCTTGTATAATACTATTTCAACTTTATACAGGGTTGACGGAAGAAATTGTTTTTGGTTGTTTAGGGCAGGTAATAAACTAAACTTTATATTATTAGCGACGTTTCGATTTTAATTAAATCATCACGAGTGTTCGTGCCATGTCACCTTCAAGCAAGACGTATCAATATTGCAGCCTGATGATGATTTAATTAAAATCGAAACGTCGCTAATAATATAAAGTTTAGTTTATTCCCTGCCCTAAACAACCAAAAAATTCTTCCGTCAAAAAATTTTCAAGGGCACAAATGTCAATCCAAAATTTATACAGGGTGATTCAAAAGTGCCGGACAATCTGGCAGGTGGTGATAAAGAACATCAAACTAAAGAAAAGGTCCTTTTTCACGAGATATAACTGTTCAAATTTAAATTTTTATGTTAAAAATTTATGGCACTTCAGATTATATATTTTTTTGACTGTAGTTGGCTGAAACGATAGCTCTTGTAACATTAAACAAATATCTGTTGAAAAAATTTAACAACTAATGTGTTATGATGTACAAAACACTTAAAAAACTTTCAAATTCGACAATACATTAAATTCGACATCATAGGAAACAAAAGAGCAACAATCGAGGTTTCAAGGTCGCTTGAAAAAAGTCTGACTTCATTTTTATGCTTAACTGAACGTCTTTTATCATCATATGAGAGTTTGTCCGTCACTTTTGAATCACCCTGTATTTTTATCATTTTAGATGTTTTACTTCTCTGTATTTATTCGGGAATTTATTTTAAAGATTTTTCACGCATGGATTGGTGTTTATACAGACTGTGCAAACATAAACACTGACTACCGTGTGGATGACCTAGTACGCAATAACAATTTATAAACGCTATAACAATAGACATTTTTATTTATGTTGTATATTTTGGTAGTGTTTTTAAAATAACACACACAATTCAGTTTACATTTAATACAACCATTTCAAACACATATTTTGATTATTATTTATTTATTAATGTTATTAATGTGAACCAAATATATTTTTTAAATTTTATCTTTTTTATTGGCTTTCAACTGAATTAACAAATTAACATGTTTTCCGCACAGAATCCTGGTGTTAAATTTGCCAAAGGATTATCCATTTCCGATGTGTAAAAAAGATTAAATTTTCTTTTGTTTTAGACAGTCTGCGTAAGCAATTTGAGTCTCATGACGAATAAATTATATTCTATTTGGATTGCAGTGTAATGTATACCTAAATTTAGCTAAATTATGTTTAATATGCAAATATTGGAACGTGTACTTACGCTAAAATTCCAGACATATGAAATATTTCGGCATTTAAATACGCCAAGTAGGCCATAACAAATATAAAAATAGGTTCTATGACACGCACTTCATTGGTAAATCTTGTAACGTATCCCGTCCCAAGTCCCCATATCACACCTATCACAGTACCACCGAGTGCCACAACGAAGAAACTGGCAAGACCGGCCAAAATGTCTTGGTAGACGATGTTTTGTAGGCCCATTTCGGTGTAAGACTCAAAAAGGTGGTATAACACTACAGTGACGGCATCATTTAAAAGCGATTCACCGAACACCACTATGTATAATATTTCGTTAACTTGAATCTCTTCGAAAACTGCCAACACTGCTACTGGATCCACCGCAGATATCAGTGAGCTAAAGAGGAACATGTCCAGCAGCGGGGTATCACAGGAGTACAGGCCTGTCAGTCCTACTGCCCACAAGGAAGCACCTGAAACAAATTTACTTGGTTCTAACATTTGTGGTTTCGTCTAAGCACACTGTGGGTTTGTAGTTAAGCCAAAACTTCGTAAAGTATAGTTTAGAGAGGACGAAATCCGTACTTTGAATCGTCTTTGCAATTTAAGCTTCGAATAAGAGATTAAGATCTTGTATAAATTCTAAACTCACACACGAATCGTCTAATAACTCTCTTACAAATGTTTTGAACCATGTTTGAAGATTTTCATTTAAACTATACAGGGTGTCCGGAAAGTCGCGTACCTCATTGAAGGGGAGTAATTGGGTAGTCCCCCAGGGTACCAAAAAAATGTTTAAAAAAATTACGCATGCTCTGTTTTTACATCAGAGCCTAAATAAATTATGGAAAAAGGCAACATTGCTCAAAGATACACGTAAAAACTTAAATTAAAAATTATAATTAAAGTCTTGGATACCATTAAAAGGTGTTAAACACATTTAATTTCTAGTGTTTAAAACCATGGTTACGCTGTTGTAGTATTGTTAGTTGGATTAGTTCGCCCAATATCGTAATTTTTATTTATGTTATTGAATGCAACAGAGCGGAGAACAGCTTTATTTATTGTAATGATATTTTAAACAATTTAAAGTACGAATAAACAATGCACTAAAAAATTGTAACAAATGCTCGAAGTTTTGGCATGCACCGTTTGTAATGTTTGTGGAGTGATCGTAGCACTAGCGGCATGAATTCTGTATTTAGCTAGAAAAATTAGTAACATTGATGATTACGATTAATCAAAAATAGCTTAAATAAACTTGTGACAACAATGAATTAGGACTATTCAAACTGTATTTTCTACTTTAAGGTCAAAGCTTAGAATTTTTGCATGTGCCAGGCACATTACAATTAGAATTTTGGAAAGATCCACAGAAAGATCATATAAATTAAATATTTTTATTATGAAAATTATTCCTTGATTTTTAATTTCGTTACCGTGCAACCTCGGTTATCTAGTGAGATGGGCCTATACATGGATTAAATCTTGATCTTATGGGATTATACAGGGTGTTTCTTATAATTTTACGAAACCTGCACCGTAAAATGCACACAACAATGCATAAATTCCGATATGAACTCGATTACAAATTTTGAAAAATTAGATAGTCTTCTTTAGTTTGTTTACCATTTCTAGCAACTGCAACGTTTTCAGTTAGTTAGTGATTTAAGATCGACGGATTAGAATCATATTCATTCTCGTGATAATTGTTTCTGGAAAAAAGCAGATTAACTATACATGTGTATTTTTTGTATCTAGTGTTTTGTGAATTTTGCCTATTTGGTTGTCTACAATGTGTGCCTCATAAAGCTGTATGAATCCTGTATAGAAAATCAATAAAATTTTGAAATTATTAAAATTTTCATATCTTCGGAACTACAGCGTGTATCAGATCTTGCTCCCCATCGGAAAGATGCTAGTGGTAACAGCAATGGAGATGGCAAGTATGCAAAAAAAGTAGGTCTTTTATTCTTCGTTTGGGAGATATAGAGGTTTCAAAGTGACCAATCCCAGAAGCTCTCTTCTAGATGTATTGTATACATAAGATCCGTTACTAAGGAATGAAAAATAATATTTTTGATATTTTTGATTTCCTAGCAGCGTTTTGTGTTTCCGTAGTCCTCCGGAGCAAGGTCTTATGTGATTGGCTATTTTCAAACGTTCTTATCTCCCAAATGCAGAGAGTTAGAATTTTTTTGTAAAGGAACTTTAGCTTCAGAATTGCCTAAACTATATGCACTTTTCCGGTGGGAAGCGAGTTCTGATACACGCTGTAGTTAGGATTGCGATTTAAATAATTGTTTTCTAAAAGATAACAGCCCGAGAATTATTAAAAAACAAAGGAAAAGTGAAACTTTAAATATAAACTTAAAAAATCAATTACACGTCGATAATAATCAATTTTGTTTTGTTAAATTGTTATTCTACAATTAGTTTAATGACATTTCGTGCCAACTTACTCACTTTTAGTTTAATTAGGTATTTTTATATACATTTTTCAGTTTTTTAACTGATCCATCACGATCCAAATTTTAGAGATGAATCCAAAAATAATATTCCTTTTTTACAACGTAAGGTTATTTTTATTTTGTAAAAAAGTATTACTAACCCATGTATTTTTGAATGAAGTGACAAAATCTTTCCGATAAAATCATCAATTTACTTTAATGATATTTGTTAAAACGGTGACAGTCAACTTTTTTTCATGGTACGCTGTATAATTTTTTGGACCATTTGATACATAATTTACTTCTAATTTTAGAAATTGTCTCAATACAGGGTGGGGCACGATTGGGGTACTTCTGAAACCTTTAAAAATGCAACCAAATATACAGGAAACTTTAAACACTTGATACAATATTCAATTTAATTCAAATTAGTAATCAAAGTGTGTAGATGAAAGCTTCAAGATGACAGTGGATGACAGTTAATCAAATTAGGCCAATTAAACGAATTATTTATTTATTTATTTATTTATTTATTTAATGCAAAAGTCAGTAATAAATGTTCAGAGAGCCGATAGACGGACGCATAAAGTTGCTGGCGTATTAGCTCTGCATACGATTCTTTACATTACTAGACACCACAGAAAAAGTCCAACAGTGTTAAATGTGAAATTTTGGGGGCCAAATCCAATGGATTCTCGTCCTATCCAACGATTTCCATAATTTTTATTTAAATGATCTGTAACAATAGCGCACCATCTTGTTGGGACCATTGCCGTAAGGTCTAAATTTTCTAACAGGACAATTCCATTTGTAAAAGTAGAGAAACACTTTCCCATTGAGGGTTCCATCAAAGAATGGGGTCCAATTACGGGCTCATTAAAGACCGCACCAAACTATATTAGTTAAAAAAAAACACTTTAGAAGTGAGTTTCACAAATTCATCGTGAGTTCTCTTGAGCATTTCAAATCGGAGTGAAACTGACAATTATGAAAATTTTTGACGTTATTGAGAAAAAGCATTCTTTGACTCAAATTTTAATTTATAATAATACTAAAGCATAGAGAGCGACGAAAGATATTTTAAAGGTTGCAGATAAAAACATTCCAGAAGTACCCCACTCGTGCCCCACCCTGTATAACAAATATGATAAAAAATGATTATACAGGGTGTATCAGAAATACATAGGTGTCTTAATTTTAACAGTTAAAAGAGCTCCACAAATAATACATTTTTTTAATTTGTAATTTTTCCATAAAAGTTTGACACTTTACCTAAAATTTGGAAAAAATAACATATTGAAACGTGTACCCGCCAATGGATACAAAACTATAATCGTTTTTTTTTTTAAATCAATTGTCAAATTGTTTCAACGTTGGCAACTTCATTTTAAAATTAGTGGTCCAAGCTTCGTTCCTATGGCAATGTGGCAGGGTTCCAACAAAATTTCAAGTGTTTTGACACTGACAATTGATTTAAAAAAAAATTAGGTATAAAAGTATCGAACTATTTTCGTTGTGATAGAAACGGACAATTCGAACAATTTAAAACAACAATAAAAATTGTTGCTATGAATACAAACTAATTATTAAACACTGACCGGCTCGTTTACCTCAAAGAAAGAAGGAAAACAGTGAAAATAACAAATAAGAATTTTGCAAAATGTTATATAGAAAAGTTGTTGTACGTTGTTAATACGTAGTAAAATTAACACACGTATTTCTGATACACCAGGTATTTTAAATAAAAAAAAAACTAGATAACCACTAAAACATTTATTATAACATTTATAAGCTTTTATTTACTAATTTAACCAAAAATACTATTTATTGGCACTCCCGTAGATCAAAATCATGTTTAACTTTTCTTGATTTTAATAACAAGTCATCTTTTATTCAAATTTCTACTGATCGACAAGCTGCGATGTTTTTTTGGCACACTAAATTGAAATGAAATTGTTTTCATGGATAATTACCTATTACCTACCTTAAAGGTAAATTGATAATTTTATCCAATAGATTTTGTCAGTTCATTTAAGAATATAACAATACATACAGGGTTATTCAGTATAAATGACGACCCTGGCACATATTAAGGTGCAACCCAAAATACATCTTTCACTTGTGCCTGGATCCATGTTCAAATTAATGAAAAACGGTGAATCCAAGTTTGCGCCCTTTGCGATTTGACAAATTGTCAAGTAACGTCAAGAGAAATAATTACAAGCCGGTCATTATTTAATAATTAGTTTATATTATTTTTATATTCATAGCAACAATTATTATTGTTGTTTTAGATTGTCCATTTCTTTCACAATGAAAATAGTTCAGCATTTTTATTTTTTTACCCATGTTATCTGTTCAAAATTTTTAGTAAATGTGCGAATCTTTTATTGAAAAATTAAAAATAGAAAAAATGCTTTATTTGTT
The DNA here is from genome assembly GCA_939628115.1 of Tribolium freemani. NCBI lineage: Eukaryota > Metazoa > Arthropoda > Insecta > Coleoptera > Tenebrionidae > Tribolium > Tribolium freemani. The sequence continues at coordinate 5,401,015 of OW626785.1, read as the reverse complement.
GAGCTTTATTACCTGTTAAATTAACATGCGATCATTAGAATTTATAATTATAGTAGGCGGTTTTGTGTCTTTGTGATTGAAAAACTAGTACAAACTGAGGGGAAAATGTATTCTAATTGAATATTACCGTTCAAAACTTTATTATTTGACCCTTCAGCTTAATTAATTACCACAATTGGCGTTTTCTTCAAAGTTAAAAAAGTGATAAAACCTACTTTAATTATAAATTCAAATGATCGCATGCTATTTCGGAAACACCTGTATACCATAAAAATACAAAGTGAATTTGAATGTTGTATATATATTTTAAGGGGTGATAGTAGAGCTCAAAATAGTAAGTCAAAATAACTCAACTTGCCTTATCCGAATGGTTATAGTTTCTGAAACATAAAGGGTTTTAATCGGCGAAATAAAATTTCTTCAGGAACTGTTACATTGCACTGAAGAAACTAAGCTAAAATTAGCAAAACTCTTAGAAAAAAGTGTCCTCACATTAAAAAAATTATAAAAAAGGTCAACATTTTGCACCAATTTGTTGTGGCGAAGCTACCACCAAATTTTATTCTCTCAAATACTATAATAACTTCAGAATAAAGTACTCAAAAGATGAAAACTTCGTTTACATTGCACTTTTTGACAAATTTTTAGACGCTAAAAACTGTTTGAAATTGTTCGTAATAGTTATTTATTTAACGAGTTTGAGTGTAAATCGGACGCTTTATTTCACGAGTGGATTATTAAACCACGAGTGAAAATGAGTGGTTTATCATCCACGAGGTGAAATAAATGAACCGATTTACACGAAAACAAGTTGAATACAACATTTTATTCTTCGAATTAGACTCAACAAGGCTTAAAATTGCACTAAATCTGTTAAAAATAATCTGACGTTTCGTATTGAAAAATGCCAAACAGTTGTCAAAACTTCCTTACACAGATGAAAAACCGTAAATTTTGACAGTGTCGAAGAATAAAAAAACTTTACTTGATTTTCTTTAAGCGATGTGGCATTCTTATCAATATTGAAGGTCCATTTACAGAAAGTGAAATTAAAATTTAATTAAGATTAAATTAATTTGACCATAATCGCGAATTAAATTTTAGTTGCGATTAAAGTGTTCTGTAAACCGGCCTTAAGGTATAGAAAAAGAAATTGCTTTTTTAAAGGAAGCTTCAGAAAGTTCAGTATAAATTTCTTACATTTCTCAGATCTAGATTCGATCTACTTTTTTATACCAAAAGCAAAATGTAATGAACTAATGAAACAACAATGTTTTTTAAATCAGTTTTATATTTGTGTACCCTAACTAACTATCTATCAGGTTTATTAGGCAAAAAAGTTACCTACAAAACAACATAAACTTTATAAAACTATTTTTTTAGATATACTCGTAATAGAAGTAATTTTATTATTTGATCGTTATCTGTACTTGAAGTAACACTTTCAAGTGGTGTTTTTTATGTTTTGTGTGGTTTATATAAAATTTATAAATGTTATGAGTATGACAAAATATTCCAAGTGTGTTTCAGACTGTTTTATTACAGTTTTGTTTTAATTTTATACATATTTATGTCCTTTTATCACGTTATTACAATGCAAATAACATTAAATCATTTTTGCCCCAAAATATTATATTTTACGAAAATTTATTTGTTTGTATATTTGCGCTTTATGTGTTATATTTATATAAATATGAAACCTCTAATTCTTACTTTCAACTTACCTATGGTTAATGTATTAAAAATCGTCCCAATGACAGCAAACAATAAAATCGTGCCTAAATGATCAAAAAATAATCTATTAGGCATAAAATAACCAGCGTCCAAAATAATTGGAGGAAGCATGTAAAAAAAGAATGTGTCTGGTGTAAGCGGCGACATGTGGACGCTGTCAGTAACGTGGACCAAAACCACTCCAATCACCACTCCCACGAATATCAGTAGACATGACTCGGGGAATATTTCGCTTAATTTTGGGGCCATATGAAAACCTGAAACAAACAAAAAACGGATTTTTTAATACACCTACCTAATAAATATTTTTTTAGGAGTTTTCTTTTCGTTTTTTGTACTCATCTGTCAAATTTTACTATTTTGTACACTTCTGTCACTTTCTTGGACTCATCTGTCACTTTCTTGGACCGATCTGTCAACGCTATTAAAATTGACAGATGTCTTTTTGGTTTGTTTTGTTATCAAATTCTTTAATTCTGTTGTGATCATCGCCTAAAAAACGTTGTGTACACCTCGGCCTAGGGTGCTTTTTGGCCTCACCTGAATTGCAGCCTCGGCCACAAACAACAGATTCGGCCAAAAAAGATCACCTTTACGGCCTTGATACACAAATAACTATATTGTGTCATTGCAAATTTGGTGGATGCGCCGGGTAACAAAAATTTGTTCGATTATAATACGTTTCTATCACAAATGATACATGTTAATGCACAATCAGCTCATTCCAATTAACAGTTTAAGCCAGGAAATGTAAAAACCAAGAGGAATTTACTCCATTGTACTCCATTTCCAAAGCTAGCACGAAAGATGTAGCTCCTTATTGTGAAACAACCGAATCAATAAAACTACTAAATGAATTAGATTCAAGTTTTACAATAAAACTACAGACTATTGCACAGTTGTTCTCATTCTTATGTACGTTGAGCTAACAGGTTGTGTCTAAATAACAACGTGTTTGTGCTGAGAAATTGCGAACACTTATTAAGTTTTCAAATAATTTGTTGCCAGGGAGAAATGTTTTAAATTTATTTAGCAAAATGCAGCAAATTCTTTTAGAGATCAATATGTAGGTAAACTTTGACCTTTTCCTATAGCTACTGTTGTGTGACTATTGGTTAAAACTGCTGTTACTGGTCGAAATTTGGTGAACAATTAAAACTAAAGCTGCTTACTTGTATTTTTTATTTAATACTCCTTTCAGTTGCTTTGTAATAACTATTTCCGAAATTTAAGATCTATTTCTTGAGACAAACTTAATTTTAGAATGTTTACTATAACCTTCAACTAAGTAATACTAATGTAAATGCCAGAACTTCGAAGGAGACGTTAAGCCATCGGTCCCGGTTACTATTAGTGGTCGTTAGGTCAGGTTAGAGGCTGTAGATGCGACCTGAAAACTCTGACACTTGTGTGATGGCGTTACCACCATACGCATATTTATTTTATTTTTAACTATTTGAAGTGTTTTATTTTTTAGTTGTGTTTTTCTGGGCATACGGGTAATATTAAACACATGAATATAAACTTTCTTATTTTAACAGTTCGTATATGAAAGTATAATTTATGAACCTCCACAAGCAGATTAAACGCCTACATACATGCTTCATCTGAATTTGCACAAATGTACACATTTTGTTTTCTCAGAAACGATGCTGCTTGAGCATGAGCATATCGCGTGCATGAATAATAACTAATTTAATAACCTTTACAGCTTTTTGCTTTTTAGTTCTAAATATCAAATTTTAAAATTAATTCCTGTGCACGACTCTTTCCTACTTTAAATTGGATCAATGCCAAAATCCTTTTCTGTTTTCGCCAAGATGTCATAACAAAGTTGTGAAAACGTTTGGTTGCAATTATTTTCATAAATATTTCACTTTGAATCATTAATAATAATAATAATAATAATAATAATAATAATAATAATAATAATAATAATAATAATAATAATAATAATAATAATAATAATAATAATAATAATAATAATAATAATAATAATAATAATAAATGCCTTTATTAATTAATTAATTACGAATAATATTGGCATTCTGCTATGGCGAAGTCTAGCTGCTGCTACTCCACTTAACCATAGCAGAAGCAATTGCAATAAACTTAATATCAAAAATAAACATACATTCTTTTAAAAGTAAAATACAATGAAAATGAAAATACAATGAAGAATTGAAGATATTATTTAATTAAACAAAGAAACAAATAAAGAGAAGCAAGAAAGAAAATTATGCATTATACTGATGGTAATAAATGTACCTTAATAAGCTTCTTAAAATTGCTTACTGATTTTGATTTAAGTGCAAAAGGTAGAGAATTATACAATTTGACAGCATTAAAAGTAAAAGATCTTGTAAAGAAACTAGTTCGGAAACGAGGCATAGACAGAACATGAGTATGACGTAAGTTAACGTTACCTATATAATAGCTTATCACAAAGGTAGGGAGCAGAAGTGGTTTTAAGAACAACGTGAACATTAACAATTAACTGATATTTAGATAACAAATAAAGATTCAATCATTGCAACTCATTTAGCTTAGCGGATATGTGATCATATTTACGCAGTTTGAATATGAATCTACAACAAGTATTTTGTATGCGTTGGAGGCGATTTTTATAGTTGCTATCTAAACAGGGGAAATAAACATTTAAGCAATACCGAACTACGGATAGAACTAAAGTTTCAGAGAGTTTTTTACGTAGTTTGTAATTTATTAGGTGGTAATTTAGGTAAAGAAGCCTCAAACGAAAGTAACATTTCTTTATTATTAAGTTGAACATGATTTTTGAAGCGTAAATTGTTGTCAAATATAACACCTAAAATTTTAGTACTATCGACATGTTTAATAATATACAGGCTGATTCTTTTAGGGCCTGCCTACATTAGAAACTTTTTAACTTCTAGTATAGCTAGAGACTTAAAATTTTGTATACGATCCAAATCGGCCATTCTGAGTTCAACTAAATTATTTTCAAAATGGCTGAACTTCTGGAATGATGCGAAATTTTTCGCCAACTTTGAAATTTTAAATAGTAACCACCTATTTTTATTACATTTTTGAATTAGGATTTTGAAACTGACTGAAATATACCCTAGTTGTTAGTACTTATCTGTCATAGTTTTTGACGTATGTCAATTTTTTTGTGCAAATTTTCATTTGCAGGGGCTTATTTAAACACAGCTCCTGAACCCTTTACAGTAAGTGAATAATTTTTTTTGCATTTGATAACCAAAGGTTCTAAGGGTCTTCTAAAATCTTCAGAATTTTTAATTGACAAATTGCAAGACTACTATGATTTTTTGAAACTGATGATCAAAAAATGATTACAACACAATTTTTTCAATGGCAATCAATAGAACATCGATTTTTATGGAGACTTTTATCAACATTTTTTATATCTATCTCTTACAGTTTTTAAAAAAATCGCAAATAACGAAATTTTAGCTCATTATTTTCATTTTTAATCGAGTAAACTTTCAAAAATACTATAAAGTTGTGGAGTTGTGCTATTAACTAAAAGAAATGTTCGGTTGGTCCACCATTTTCATTGTGTAATTTCAAAATTAGATGACAAACTCACTGAGTTATTAGCTGTTTCAAAACTATAAAAACGCCAACGTCGCATTTTCTCTCAAAATTTGTTGTTATAAATTATTCCTGCACTTCAAAAAATGAATAGCTAATGTAATTTATAGTTTCAATGAGAGATCTAATCATTAATAACTATTTTACATTTTTATCCACCTTATTTAAAAAAATAATTCGGTAAAATGCGACGTTGGCGTTTTTATAGTTTTGAAACAGCTAATACTTTACATAATTCACCAAGTTATAATAAACCATAATTAAATATTATTGTTTTACTGTTTATTCTTTAATTTGGTTATAAATAACATTCTCTAAAATCTTTGATATTGTATTAGCTGTTTCAAAACTATAAAAACGCCAACGTGGCATTTTCTCTCAAAATTGGCTCTTATAAATTATTCATGCACTTCAAAAAAATAATAGCTAATGTAATTTATACTTTCAATGAGAGATCTAATCATTAATAACTATTTTACAATTCTATCAAGGTTATTTAAAAAAATAATTCGGTAAAATGCGACGTTGGCGTTTTTATAGTTTTGAAACAGCTAATAGGTATAAGACTTATCGGTCGGAGGTCACTGTATTTTTTAGAGTTAGTCAATTTAGGTAAGGAAGTTACGAGTGTGGTTTTTCATTGAGTCGGGAAGAAACCAGACTCAAGACAACAATTAACAATGTGTGATATATTTAATAATAAACGGACAACACAACTTGATCATTTTAGCATTAACACCATCAATTAGATTGAAGTTTTGAAATTGTATCTAATATGTCACCACAAGTTGGAAGGCAAAAAGTAAAAGAGATTCCTTCTTTATATCTATTTTCTAAGTATAACTCAGGGTTTCATTGCTCGGCTCAGAAGAATTAAAGACAGAAAGAAAATAGTCATTTATTTTATTAACGTCACTAAGATTAGAAGGAATATCTGTATTTTGTTTGTTTTTTATGTTAAGATGATTCAACGTCTTCCAAAGCAGTTTATCGTTATTATTTTTATTAATTTGTGTAAGATAGGTTCTTTTTTCCTTTTTGATTGCAGTTACACAGTAATTACGAAGATGTCGGTAAGCTTCCCAATCAGCAGCATTTTTAGATAATAATTTGAATTTACAGAATCTCTTATTCCATAATAAGCCTGATGTTATCGCTTAACCATGGAGCAAATGGTTTAATAATTTTTCTCGTAATAAAAGGCGCATGTTTATCAAAAAGCATAGTTAAGTTGTTGTTAAAAAATCAACCTTATGATTAATATCGTTTATGTACAAAATGTTATCCCAATTAACACTTGTTAAATCTTTATAAAAATATTCAAGGGAAAAGTATCTAAAGTTTCTGTAAGTAATGGTTTTTAGTAACGTTTTAGTAATAGAAAATTTGAGATCACAAAATATAATTTTATAATCGGAAAAGAGATCTGCATCAAGTGATTCAAGTGTACTAGACGACAAGACTTTATCAGAAAAATTTGTATAGATAACATCTATAATGTTTTGTGATGTACTAGTTAGTAACTCAAGTGGGCTCGTTAATTAATTGAACAAAATCATATGAATGAAAAAAATCTGAGATTTATTTTGAACATTTAGATCACCTAATATTAAGATATGCTCGAATTTAGGTAAGAAAAATGATAATACATCTTCAAGATGATCTGAGAACAGATTAATATTTTGTGAAGAGCAACGATAAAAAAACTCCCAGAAGAAATGAAAATTTACTGGAACTCACTTCTAAAAATAAATAATCAACACCATCAGGACAATTGTCAATTGTCATCTTACTCTTTACATTTATAGTATTTTCAAGATATATAGCTACGCCACCTCCCCGCCTAAGTGAGCGATCTTTACGAAACATTTGAAAATGAGGAATGAGGTAGCTGAACCGCATCAGATGGAACTTGTTCTGACAACCACGTTTCCGATGCACATGTGATATCAAAGGAGTTTTCAATGACTGAAGAAACAAATAAATCAAAACCAGCCAAAAGTGATCTTGCGTTGATATGACCTATCTTAATTAAATTCATTTTTAAAGAAAAAGATTGAAGTAAGTAATAAATAGAAACTAATAATAATTACAAGTTAATTTTTATATACAGGCTGTCCGTTTATCGAGCTCTAACATGGGGATCTCAGTTATTATAAGAGATATGAGGTCGGTTAAATTAGAGCAAAGTTGCGCATTTTTATGCTGAACAATTATCTGAAAGAAAATTTGATGTGTCATTGTTAGTCTATGAATAATTGGAAAAACGGAAATTTGTAATTTTCATGTTTCCTAGCAACGTGCTTTGTTCCCCTAGTCCTCCGGAGCGATTTATAATAAAAACAGTTTGAATCAAATGCAGAGTGATCAGTAGGAACATTGGATCAGAAACATTATTATAGAAATTAATATTGAGCTGTAACCAATTCACAATAAAAAAAAGTAAAATTGTTCGTTTGAACAAATTATAAAGAGTAGACAAATACAAATAAAATAAATTCCTCTTGAATATTTGTAATTGCATTTTACACCTTATCATTATCTTATCGTTTTTCAAACATCAGAATCAAATTTTCGGTCAAGGTTTTACAAAATGATCATTGATCATTATCTGCACACTTGAACTTATTTATTATTATTAATTAATATTATTATTAATTATTTTGGTTTTCAAAAGTGTTAAAAATAATATTACCGTCCACAGCAACTTTTAGAGCTTTTTTAATATTCAAGACCGAAAAAGATGTCAAAACTGTTCTTAATTAAGGAAATTGTATGGAATTGTCCATAACTATTTCGATCCAGCAAAAAACAGTTGAGTCAACAATTAAAGGTTGTGTTTTGTGTTTAAAAATTTTGGAGTAAACAAAATGAGAAATTTAAGATTAAATTTGTTGTTTGGTTAATTGTTAAATGTGGACAAGACGGCCTGATGAAGAACTAATTTTATTCAAAACATAGCCAGAAAACTGTGTTATTTAATCCCGTCCAAAATCATTAAACAATTATTCACCATTTTCTTAAACTAAAACAAAATGAACAACAGATTAACAGTTCAAAATGAGAAACTTGAAATATGTCTCAAACACAGCTATCATCCAGATTATACTTATTGTTAAGCTGTAGCACATCCTTATATCATGTCATATAACACTGCTGCTTATAGGCACTGAAAAGCTTTCTCGGTTATTAAAAATCTCCTACGTATAAAGATTTTTACCTTAAAATTTTCTGGCTCCGAACTGTCCGTTCTAAATTTAATCATTTTAAAATTAGAATGAAAACGCATATTATGATGAATGAAGTCGAGTAGTAAATAAATTGAACTATCATTTAAGATTAACTTAAATATCACGTTTAGAAATCATTACTTGTAATAATAATCACACGTGTTTCAAAAGTTTGATTACATAACCACCTTTAATATAAATTATGTATAGGGTATTACATATTGCGATTTAAAATCTGATACAATACATAAACCCTCCACACATTCTAAAAGAGATGAAAATGAATAGATTTTTAAACAGTTACTCCCACACTAAAGACCTTGCGCACATGTCTTATTAAATTCACCTGAAATTTCTCCCTGAAAGTACAAGATCCATGGCGTCACCAAATTCATAATCGATTCAGTATACAAGATTTTTATTACACAAATTTTGGATGGACGCAAATCTTACCCTAAACCCAAATTAGGTGGCTCATATTGTGAGTATTTATTAAAAAGTTTTCCACTTTCAACTCAAAATCTTTATCTTTTGTTTTATAAATGACGAACTGTTTGTGTTTTCATCGCTTTAAAAATTATATTGAAAAAAGGAATATTATGGAATCATTGTTTACTGGTAAATAATTGGAAAATGAATATACTCGTGTGCAAGTGTTAACTTCAACAAACATCTTTATAAGTTGATTTTTTTATAATTTTTGTAAAATCATGATAGGTTCCAACAAGATAAACGAAAAATTCCCTTTATTCAAAAAAAAATGTAGGTAACAATAATTGTCGTTAAATTATAATAACGTTAACAAGAAAAAACAAATAAATATTTTCTGGTTTCAAATTTATTTCTATCTTTAAATAAATATACAGGGTAGCAAAAAAAGTATGAATAGGGTTGAATATTTGCAAATTTCGTTTCTATTATTTCTAAAAAGTAAACGAACATCATTTTGAAAATCTTTTATAGGATAACGTAATATACTAATACAGGGTGTATCAGAAATACGTGTCTTAATTTAAACAGGTAACAGAGCTCAACAAATAAAACATCTTTTCTATTTGTAATTTTTCAATAAATGTTTTGCAAATTTATTTAAAATTTGGAAAAGATAACATACTGCAACGTGTACACGCCTATGGGTACAAAAATAAAAGTGCCGAATTATTTTTGTTGTGATAGAAACGGACAATTTAAACAATTTAAAACAACAAAATTGTTGCTATGAATACAAACTAATTATTAAACACTGATCGGTTCGTTTGCACAAAATCAAGGTGGAAAACAGTGAAAATAATAAATAAGAATTTTGCAAAATGTTATAGATATAGAAAAGTTGCTGTATTTGATGAGTTTTATTACGTGGTAAAATTAACACACGTATTTCTGATACACCCTGTATATGAGTGTTTTTGGTCCAAAATAAAAATTAAATTTGACGTCTTGTTCGATTTAAAAAAGATCTAGTTAGACTTGTATCTATGAAACATATATGCTGTGTGCAGTATGGGTAAAGATAAATAAATATCTAGGTATATTTCAAAACCTAAAGTTCTAAAGTTATGGGACACTGGTATACGTAGTTGTTTCTTGTCTATATTTTTCTCCTTTCTGAAACAGATGTTTTTTTCAGAGCAAAAACTAGTTAGATTACTTCATTATCTACTTAATTAAAAAATTAATACTTAACGCTCAATCTAGCATAACAAAGTAGCACAAGTTTGTTAAAAATGTATGTGATAATTTGATAAATCTGTGGTTGGGGACAAATTGGTGGGTACAAGGGCACTGCGTCTAGACAATCGATATTCTTTGACCTTAAACTCTGCAGTACAACTAAAATTCTGTCAAATGTGGAAAAACCAGATCTTCAAATTGTTCCAGCATTAAACAATTGAACATTTTGCAGCACTGATCAAAGCTCAAAGTAGTGTTTGTATCCAGTGTTTTATTTCCTATCAGTTTTGTTACAAAAACATCATATCTATTCACTTGATAAAATGATATAAATTTGTAATAAACTTGTTCATTGGTCATACATGTCTATTTATTGTCAGCCAAGTACATAAAAAACAATTTTTCATAATAAATCACACTTGAAGGCCTTGCAGCTTCCTAAACATTAGGTAATTTCCCCATTAAACTTTTTCATTTAGCGCCTAAAAGTCAGCAAACGCGTTGAATAAGAGTTTTGTTATTGACATGTAATTTAATTTCCCAGTGACGTAGCTATTACGTTTGTTCAAAACTTATGAAACATTTTCCACCCAATTAAGCAGTTACAATTATGATTGTTTGCGAAAAACATTCAAACTGTCAAAATCCATTTATGTAACGTATAAATTGGTTAGCACTTGAATCGGGAGATAAGTGTGTTATCTATTTATCTGACTGGTAGTTGCTTACGAGTATGCAAAGCTGCTTGTTTATTCAACCCTTCATGAGATTATTATGCTGAAAAATTGCAGTTGCGACGTAACATTTTTCACGTTTATGAGGACTTTCAGAAAGCTTTTAACATTGAAAACACACAATTTATTTTAAAGAAATATCTAATAAAAATTTTGAAATCTGTTTTTTTTTTAGAACATGATATTGTACTTTGTGCAAGCTGCTCTACATGCCATTTCTCTCAATAATAAATAATAAGCTAATGGTTCTAGTTAATATTGATGGCCATTTCATGCTGGGAAACGTGGATACGTTGATAAAATCGTAATAATCCTCAAATCAAGATTCAATGAATTCATGTCTAAGCTACTGAAAACAACTCAAAAAAATGTTATAAAGATAGCAAGGTAATTGTAATAAAACGGAATAAGGCACTGCTTACAAGTTATAATTTAATCTGTCAATATTTTTTAAATTATTATGTTTCCGTTAAAAAATAATAGAAGAGAAAGTAAATGATACACCTATTACACCAAACTCTTCTCTGACAGTCGTATTATTTTCTGCAAGTAAAATCATCAGGAAGATGATACATTTAGGGATTGTTTACAGAACATTTAATTGCGATTAAATTTTCACGTCGTCATTTGGTAATGTAAAGTAAATGGAACTTGATCCCAACTGAAATCGCAATTAAATTTTTTATTTCGTTTTTCAACTTCAACATAAGAAATTTCTCACAGACACAACTCTATTCATTTTGGATTGTGGAAATTTTGTTTTATATTATTACGAGTCGTGTCTGTTTAAGTGTTACCAAGATGCATAAGTAATATAATGTAAAAAATCAATAACATAAACACCCAGATATCTGGGTTTCTCGTAGTTGATGTCATTAAATTACTATTACAGAAAATCATTCATTCTGTATTACATTTAGGTAATGATGAGAATTCAAATCTATTGTTAATTAACTCGTCTGCTAATCGGCGATTAATAATATTAATATTAATGAATGACACACGGTTTTTAGTTGACTTTCGAAACTAAACTCAAGTTTTCAAAAAGATTTTGCATACAATAAGCAGTGCTGAATTTTTGTATTTAGATGTTACTCAATACCTACTCATTGTTCAGTAGCACAATTATTTGACTACGTTCTACGTTTAATTTTTCTTCCAAAAATTGATTGACTGAGATTTTATGACAAAATTGGCCAAACGACCTTTACCAAAATTATAGTTACAGAGTAAAGCAAAGTAACAGATTTTTCTCAGTTTTTATTATATCAACTTTTATCTTTATTAGCTGACATTTTACTATTTAACACTCGCAACTTTTTCTAGGTTCATAAGTTTTTTCTTTTTTTTTTTCATTCTTAGGTTCCCTAAATTTTTTCAAATTTTTTCAAATTTTTTCAACATTACAAAATTCTAAAAATGATTGATAAATTATATCCAAGTCGTGGAGGGAGAAATTTGTGGAGAGAAGGTGCCCTATCCCTATACCACCAATATTAGATTCTTGGGGATCTACAAACACCTTTTATGGCCTATTTTGAATTTCCCGCCTAAGTGCGCAGGTCTGTAAAAGTTTTAATTGTTAGTATTAACGGTTAGTGTTTTTAAGGAAGCGTATTTTGACAATGCTGAGCTGCAAACGTTGCAAGTGCCCCCAAAATTAAAATATGTTGGCTACACCATTAGTTTGAAATTTCAAGTGGGGAAGAAAGTTAGCGCGCGCACTTTGAAAAGAGTTATAAAAGATCTTTATGAAGGGCCACAGTTTTTCGTTTATGCTCCCTCCACAAGTTTCTCCCTCCACGACCTAAATTAAATAGCCACAATGCACTTTCTGCACATCTTTATAAAGTTTCTGGAAATTGTTATCTCTTGAATATTTTCTGATTTTATTTTTTTGTTTACCTACTAATGTCATCATTCATTGTACCGGATGATCATTGATCAATTTCAAACTAGAACACCCATTCAGAATATGAATATCCTTGCCTCTAAATATATTCCTACGTTTTCTAAGGTGATGTTAAAAATATTTTTACCAACAAAACAAATTAAAGATGTATCTAACATGAGCTTAGAAAGGCAAATACAGGGTGCCCGTTTTAAATTTTGGAAATTCAATTGAATTTAGATTTAGAGTGTTCACATCTGTGTCAAACTTAGCTAGCTTGTTGAATAAAATTGTTGGCGTTTTTTCCAAAACACTCTTCGCAATGAAGCTTTTTTTAAGATTCAATTATATCATGTGGTAAGTAACATAACAAACTGTAATTAAAAATAAAAAAACTTTTCAAAAACAAAAAATCGAATATGGCGTCCATAAGAAAAACCAAAGTTGAATGATGTCCATGGAAAAGGCACTAATAGATTTAGATTCCTTGTAACAAAGTGCCTAAAGAACGTCCTAGTTGAAAACGTGGTTCTTTTGGTTTTCGCTAGAGAAAATAAAAACGAAAATTTGAAATTTCCGTTTATTTCCAATAATTCAAAAACTAAAAATGACACATCAAATCTTTGAGGTAATTGTTTACCATAAAAAAGCGCAAATTAAGGCAACTTTGTCCAAATTTAACCGACTGCGTATCTCATATAATAATAACTGGTATAAAAAATAATTACAATTAAATTTAATTTTAAAACGAGTTGAAACCGTGTTGAAAAATTGTGTTAAAGTTAGTATTTTTAAACTTTAAGAACGTGAGCTTTGTTTACCTATTTCATATTAATCAATCCATTTAGGTGTTCAAGATGCTCTTTGTTTAAATTCGTTGTTCATCGTCTGTTTTTATTAAATATTTTTCATTAATTACTATATTCAGGAATGCAAACACATTTAATTAACACCTTTTTGGGGCTTCTCCAGGACAATAAATAGGGAACCATTCGTGAAGTGTGACAGGGAACCATTCTGTGTCTGCATTCCTAAATATAGTAATTAATCAAAAATGCTCTTTGTTTTTTCTTGTGAAAAACCAATATTATACTGACACTAATAATAATTACCTACTATAATTTAGAAATACCAGTAGGTATGCACAAACAAGTGATAACCAAAAGAATTAAAACAAGGAAGTTGACAACGACTTCCGGTATATACGAAAGTGTCGCCTTTTTGAAAATATTTTCATTGAGCAGGACCTAACAGTTTATGGTTGTATACAAATTTTTAGATGACTATCATTATTAGAACTCCCAATACTTCTAATATGGGGTTTAAACGAAACAGCCTGTAGAAGCAAGACGGCATTTTGATCTTGATGAAATCGCTCGTCAGTTTAAGTCAGACCCAAAACATCAATTGAGACAACTGACAAAATTATGAAAACTGATAAACAAAATCAACCTAACTCTGACACAAATTAGCAACTGGTTGATGATAGACAAAAACCTAGAAATAGCAACATAGAAATCAGAAACCGTGCTCTTGACAGGAGGAACAAATTTAAAAAGAGAGGACATTTGAAATTAATAGAGAAGTAACGTTTGACAAAGGCACTAAGGGAGCCCATGGCAAAAAAAGAAGAATAGGGAGAACTCCGGGGAAGCGGTACTTTTCCCAATGGGGAAAAAGCCTTGCGCTATAAAAGGTGTAGAGAAAACACTCCGGCGTCTCGCATTAACCATAAAAAGCGCCAAGCGAACTGACCCGATACAAAGCCTGTTGATAATAACTGGAATCTCTTCCAGAAAGGCTGTTAACTGAAGAAAGATCTAAATTGCACTCCTTTACACATATTCGACAATCCAGTTTTCTGATTTGGGTTAAATAGTCTTTTTATATGCAACCGTTTTCAAGTCTCCTTTTCTATTTACGGACGTTTTACATCATTTTACGGAAAAATTGTACAATCTGACTAGAAATGAATGTAGGATCGTAGTAGGTATATCCCATTTCATTTCATAGTAGAATTTTTTAACAGCGCATTTGAATTTTTTGGAGTGAAATAAAGCACAAATTGAGAGTTTCTGTATAAGAATATAAGAATAGTGTTAAGCTAAATCCCAGCGACAAAATTTGAGCCAAGGAAACCCACCAGAAACTCCAAAAAATGCAAATGCGTTGTTGCAAAATTCTACAATGAACTGAAATGGGATATATTAAAAGTTTGCCGCTTCTCTCAAGAAAAAACGAACAATGTTGGTATGCATATGAAAAATTTGGTTTTACTGGTTGTCTGAGTAGATAAAAATTGTGACTTTTCAGAAAATTCATAGGAATAAAATAATTAAATCCGGCAAATTCAAATTCCAGGACCACACTTTTTTTTATAAACGGTCCGTACAACTATGTAGTAATTTCACACTATGTATTTTTACGTTAATTTATCTTGTATATAGCTGTACTGACGTCATTAGCTGAAACAATAAATTATAAACTCGCTTGTAGAGTTTTTGGCATGAGTTACAATCAGAATAAATATTTAACAACATACACCAATTTTGTAATAATTGGATATTATTTGTTTTAACAGAGGCAAATCCTTATCGCTACGAACACACGAGAACGTCTAGGTAAACCTACCAAAATGTGATTAGGCGATGAGTGAAGCGTAGAGATTGCAGATATGAAGATAAATTCTAGTCTTGACAATAAATCTTGCCAATTACAATTTTTATCAAAAAAAGCAACAACTAATTGTAGGTTTATTATTTAAAAATAACAACAATTAAGTTTTTCAATGCCAATGGTTCGTATTGTTTTGGTCGCTGAACCTAATGTTTTTCCCAACACGTGTGCCCTCATGTGTGGTAAAAATGAAACGAAAAACAAATATTTGTCGTAAGGGTTGAGGCCCGATATGCGGCATGCTATTCCTCCCCTTAACGATTTTCAATTATGTTCACTTTCCGTATAAGCAGCTCGTCGTGAATCATCCTCTCAACTCACCAATTTTGGCCAAGCTGGCACAGAAAATCCAGAGTCCGATAATGAACGGCGTCTCGACTCTTTGGAACGAAACGGAAATGACGGGATATCTCTCCACCTCCTTCTTCAGGGGTGGCTGGTCGGAAGGGCCCGCTGTGGGGCTGGGGGTCCCTTCGGGGGCGGCGCTGGCCGCCGTCGAGGGCACGTAGAGGCTATCCATGTCGCGCGTGTTGGCGGCGCGGTTGACCGGGGGCTGCACGGCGGTGTCGGACGCGTGGTCCGGGGGCTTGGGCAACGCCGCCGCCGCCGCCGCCAGCAGCAGCATGGCCGCCGCCGCCCGCCGCGAGAGGTTCACACCGTGTTGGAGCGAGTGCATCGCATACGGCTTAGGGTCGCGGGAGGACTGCCATGGAGGCAGCCGGCTGCAGGCACCGTGCACCTGCCGAGACTGGGCGTCGAATCCAGCTGATGACGGCGTCGCGGCGCCTGGAGTTGCGCACTGGCGCTGGAGCAAAGCGCTCGATTGCGCGGTGGACCGATGATGACACTTATTGGGATTTTCGACGGCGGCGGCGGCGGCGGCGGCGGCAGCGGCGGCGACGTAGAAAGCGCGATAAACAAACCAAATTCAATGGAATTTGCTTGATGAAGAGGAAAACAACGAAAGATGGGCGCGTGAAAAATGGCGTTTAACGATTTTAGGATTAATGTAAAGCTGCAATGAATGTTAAGAGACTTTGAGGGGATTTTCTAGCTGAGTTGAGGCTAATTTTACTGCCACAGCTAACCATGAGCTTAAAAAAGACAAATAAAACAACAACGCCCTAAAAACAATTTTTTTATTTGGAAACTGATTTACTCGTATCTAAATTTCGTTGCCAGTGGTGACTTGGTAGAGCTTGGGAATTTGTAAAGAGATTACTATAAAAGGGGTGCACGAAAAATGAAAACTGATAAGTTGATAACACAGGCCGACATAATTTTTGATGTTTACAATATTGTTGTCAATTTTTACTAATTTGGTGATGCTGATTACAAATCCATTATATCTGTTTTTTTGTACAGGGTGTTTCAAGTTTTAGTGCCAGTTAAAAAATAAATACTTCTGGTTGTCCAAAGGAAAAAAATTATACTGCAAACGATAGAGTTTCTAACATGCTTCAATCTGATGCTTTTACGTTATCCCAAATTTTCATGGTATAAGCGTGAAATGCAAAAAACTACATAATTTTTTTTTTCAAATTATTGCAATCATTTTGTCGTAATAAAGTTACTTCTATTTTTTAAGTGAGGATTCCCAAATTGAAATAGTAAAAAAACAAAAAGCATTTTGAGCAAATGAAATTTTAATTTTGTTAAAATCAAATAAATGTTTTATCGTAGTCACCTTTGAGAAAACAGAGCTCGTGTCTTTGCTTGATTCACAAAAATGTGACTGTCATTACTTGTCAAACAATGATTTGTCACTTAAGGGAGTTGGTGCCTAAATTCACTTTCTTAAGATTTTTTTTAAATTGTAACAGATTATAAAGAATTCCGCATCGAATGGTGCAAAAATGAAAAAGATCGACGGTCTACTTTTGGAGATATTCCATTTCAAAAACGGAGTTTTTGATTCTCTTTTACATTGCGGCATATGGAGAATCGGATTTTTTTTTACGTTTTTTGGTATAACTAACAAACCCTTCTTAAGATTTTTATAAAAAACTAAATCAACATTCAGCAACATCTAATAAGTATTTTAAGGAAAAAAAACTGGGGGTTACCGTTCAAATTCTGGAGTTATTAATTAATAAACGATGAGAAATTTGCCTCTCTGGAGCAGTGTAAGGGATACACTAAAATAGAACTGGCAACACAGCACATCTGTAAAACCGCTAAAAACGAATTTTGAACCAGCTAACAAACAAAAATGAATATCCCGACCCAGAATTTGTTACTTTAGGGCTGTGTTCGGATTAGTTATGTGGTAAACATATTAAAAGTCGCTGTTCCTACGAGGTGAGCGTGCCACAACGGCCACCAAGAAGATGTCATTGCAAGGTTTTTCGTTTATAATTCCAAAACAGGACGTGTTTATAGTTAAGCCTCTACAATTTTTAACCGTTTATCGAAGGCATTTTCCTAATAACTCTTCCTTTGTAATGTAATTATTTGACACATTTGGCATTTTCAATCGAAACCTGGACAGTGTTGTCGCATTTTACAAATGAGCCGTGATTGGCTAGGGCAGTACATTCCGAGCAAAAAATTTTGGGTTGGTTTCTGTAGATACTACACACTGTTCCATATACTGGGTCATATTCATAAAAATTAGTATCTACTTATAAGCAAAATATTTATACGTATTAGCATTTACCACAGCATTTACTTATAAGTATCAGTTGAACCTAAAAGTAAATACTTGCATCCATATTCATAAAAAAATGCTTACTTTTATGAGCTAATACTTACATCATAAGTATCTATTAGCTGTTTCAAAACTATAAAAACGCCAACGTCGCATTTTGCCGAATTATTTTTTTAAATAAGGTTGATAAAATTGTAAAATAGTTATTAATGATTAGATCTCTCATTGAAACTATAAATTACATTAACTATTAATTTTTTGAAGTGCATGAATAATTTATAACAACTAATTTTGAGAGAAAATGCGACGTTGGCATTTTTATGGTTTTGAAACAGCTAATACTAGAGTTCTACTAATATGCTTACTTGGTTACCGCCAGATTTGTCAAATATCGACAATTATTTTTATTTTGACTTTCAAAACTCAACTCAAGTTGAGTTAGTATTATATATTAGCTAACACTCAGTTTTCGAGTTATTAACATCTTCAAAAAGTTTGTTTAGTGCTCATGGGCGGAATTTTGGAACTAGCCTGAAATCCCCAGGAATACTGCGGAATTGACAAAATTCTAAACAGAATCGTTTGGAGAATCCGAACATCTAAAGTTAAGTTTTTATCTAAGGCTGATAAATATCCTGAGTCATATTTTTTCTAATAAAATATTTTAATAAAAAAAATTTGTATCTGCAGGCGAATCTGTAACTCTAACTACGGGCCTAATTTCAAGTTGAGTTACAACCGGCGCAAATCAACATTGACATAGCAACGACGCAAATCTAGCAATGTCATTCGTTGCTGCTATGCAACTGCGACCCGCGCAACTTTGCGACCAAAGTTGAAATTAGACCCTAAGGGCCTAATTTCAAGTTGAGTTACAACCGGCGCAAATCAACATTGACATAGCAACGACGCAAATCTAGCAATGTCATTGGTTGCTGCTATGCAACTGCGACCCACGCAACTTTGCGACCCCACTTGAAATCAGCCCCTTAGTATTTACTCGGGTTTTTCATAGTTCTAAAAATAGTTTTCCAAATACTATCGTTTGATTATGATGAGCCCGGAATCAGCCAAAACGGACTAAAATCGACGAAGTCATCTGAAAAATCTGAACCTACCAAACTCTGTTACTTACACCCGACAGTTTTCCGACTATTAACGTAATACAAAAATTGGTTTTAAAGCATCAGATAGAAGCGTGTTAGAAACTTTATCGTTTGCGGTATAACTTTTTTCTATTGGGCAACTAGAAGTATTTATTTTTTGACTGGCACTAAAACTTAAAACACCCTGTATAACATCAGATTTTCGAAAAAATGTGCATAGCAGTCATTTTTACTTATTTCAAAAAATTAAATTGAATCATTTGGTTTTTGCGCTTTTTCTGTGAGTTTTACCACCTCTGTTGGGTCCATAAAAAAATTACTCCCAAACGTAATTTTTTGAAAAAACGCATGAGGTATCACTCGGAATAGACGTCATCTAACATTTCACAAATAAATAATATATCAAATAAATAATTTTCCCGAATATGTTTAGAATAATAATTAATTTCAAAAATTTATAATAATTTTTATTTTAGTTTTGTAGAAAAACTAGATGTGATGGAGAAAAATTGTGGGTACTACTGAATTCAGGACACATGAAATACCGACTGTTAATAGATCTCGTGATGAAAAAATCAGTCCACATCCTAAATCGGCATCACGAAATTAGTTAAAAACAAGTGATTTTTAGTAAATTTATAAAATTAGTTATATTTTGTACAGCATTATCATAATTTATAGTTTAATATGATTTAAATAACCGTAAATCATTCATTTAAAACATCTCGACTTTTTACTAGATATTATTAGTAGTTTTTTTTTTTCTAAAAATGAATAGAAAGTACTAAAACTAGAGTTAATTGACCGACAAAGCATTAAAATTGCGGTAAAAATATCTTATCAAATGTAAAGAAGATAAAACGATATAAACTAATCACGTGTTTGGGAGTTATGACAACACAATTGGCATCATTGAGGAGTCGCGAAAACGGTGGAATGATTTAACACTGTGCATACAAAATTTTCCAACAATCGACGCTCAAAATAAACTACAACTTTGAAGGTTTTAAAAATAGTGTTAGGG
Organism: Tribolium freemani; assembly: GCA_939628115.1. Classification (NCBI taxonomy): domain Eukaryota; kingdom Metazoa; phylum Arthropoda; class Insecta; order Coleoptera; family Tenebrionidae; genus Tribolium; species Tribolium freemani. The sequence continues at coordinate 5,380,702 of OW626785.1, read as the reverse complement.
AGTAATGATTTTACAAAACACGTACTGTGTACATGTTCTTGCCTCTGCAAGACCTGCCTCTCGTTACAAAATACTTACATCGATTTATTGCCTACATTAGCTGATCAGTGATCACACACATCCTCACAAAGTGGTCTATTTCTTCTTCCAGAAATGCGCAAAGGGGACGTTTGCTCGTCACAGGATGTATTATGTTATTAAGACTATGTAGTAATTAGGGCCTACTTAAAATATTTATTATTAAACCTAAATATTAACTTAAACGAAATAACTAAATGAAGTCAGTAAGAATATCTTAATTGTTAAGTAACTGCCATTTAATTAATATTTTTTTACAAAATAAAAATACTTAGGTGTTGAAGTACCTTGACATGTTAAAAAAAATCATTATTGAATTGTAGGTAAGCATTTATAGATGTTTGGTAAAGTTTGACCCGGAATATACTGAATATTGTGTTGCCTATATTAAAGCCTGTAAACTTAAGGAATTAGGTATTAGGTGTGTAAGTTTATTAATTTCTAACTAGATTTAACTTAGCATTAAAGTCATTAAACTAAATAATAATTATACAACTTGGGTAAATAAACTGAACACCAAATAAGCAACATTTTTACTTCCAATTAAACAACGGCCAGTGAGCAATATCAAAAGATAAGTATACAAAAGAAACAATGCTTAATTAGTTAATTACTTTAAAAATAATGTTTTAATGTTTATTGTAGACTTCAAGAAAATCTGTAGGAAAACATGACCATTATAAAAATAGGAATGAAAATTTATTTTTTCCTTCTCATTTACTGACGTAACAAATGACGTACTGATAACAAGTAGGTACCTATATCCATATAATAATATACTTGTTTTTGTGACGGTTATTTAAATAATTTTCCTACCTTTAAAAACATTGTTAATAAAATTGCCCAATCTTTCCACAAACTGACCAATACAGGGTGATTCACATAACTTTACGACCCTGACAAATTTTAAATGCAACCAGTAATACATTACTCAATTGTAACTTGGTTCAAAAACACTAATAATTATAAATTTGTTTGTGAATTGGATGTCTCTGACAAACCTTAAAAAATTAGGTTCTTATTGCAGTCTCTGGCGTTTTTGTTTTGGCCAATTTAGGCGCTATTCAACTTCCAATGTATAATTGGTTGCATTTAAAGTTCCTTAGGGTCGTAAAGTTATATGAATCACCCTGTATAACAAATCAGATTTAACAACGAAAAGCTAAAAAATCAAGTTAAGTACTTATTTTCTTTTTACTTCATTCAAATTTTTAACATCAAAAAACTAATTGATTTACATATTGAGTTTTGACAATCTATTATGAATTATGATCTACAAAGACTTTAACAAATGCAACTACATATTTAAATAGTATTTTTTATTAATTTATTTTCTAAGCAAAAGTTTTACACAAAAAAGAAACAACTAGGTACACATATTGTGTTAATGTATATACGAGTTAATGTGATTGTGTTTAGAGATTTTTACGTATTTACAAGATGCATAGAAGTAGCTTTTTGGATGTTTTAGTATTTTACCATTATTCAATATAAATAGCTATATCTATAACCCATTTCAGTTCATTGTAGAACAACGCATTTGCATTTTTTAGAGCTTCTGGTAGGTTTTCTTGTCTCAAAATTTGTCGCTGAGATTTAGCTTAACACAGAGTTCTTTTCTTATACAGAAACTCTTACTTTGTGCTTTATTTCACTCCAAAAAATTCAAATCCGCTGTCAAAAAATTCTACTATGAAATGAAATGAGATTTAGTATATTAATATTATTAAGAGCTGTTAAGAGCATAAGTGAAGCTTTATGTGATCTGATAGGTATAGTTATCCATAACATTTCCTTTTTTCTGCTTTCAGTTTTTTCAAAACTAGGTAAATAGAGATCATTCTCTTTTTATGAATTTTTATATACTTTAGCTCTTTGATTGTTCGTTGATTTTTTTAGACTTCAATGAGTTAATTATTTTCTCAGACTTCGTATTTCTGGGTACTTCGATAATAGTCTTGAACTAGCAGTAATTACCAATTCACGCTTCCTTTCGTATTCAGTGAGGTCTATCTCACAAATTGTCTTCTTCGCCCTTGCAATAGACCAGACATTTTCGATTTTAAGAATTTAATAGTTTAAAATTGATTAAATTTATATTGTGGTAATTTAAGAGCAATACGAGTTGCCAATTTTCGTCCAAAGGACACCAAAATCTTTCACCACTTGATCAAATTTCAAAGGTTGATTGATGGCAAAACAAGGTAATGTTAAAATAACACAAAAACTGTTATGTAATTATTTATTAGGCCTAAATGTGTCAATTTATAAATTTTGAAGTTCCTTGTGACTTCGATGGTGGACAACACCTGCACCATATGCATCTCCCATCACATTAATGGCCGTTCGAAACCGATCTCTGTAACAAAGTACCTAATTAGAAACTGTTTCATCAAATAAGACACAAATATGGATAAATTTCTTTGAGCCATATAATACAGTGAGCTTTCACTACAAAATTTGTCAGTCTCAGAAACTTTTGATATTGAGTAAATTTAAGATTTTCAAGCAAAAACAAGTCAATTAGGATTGCGAAGGAGAAGTTTAGATCCAACATGTGTGACATTTTAGGTTTCATCCCCACCCTTATTTTAAAATTTCCTATGGAATTCAAATAAAGATTTTGAGTTAGGGGTGGTCTTATTTTTTAAATTTTCAATCCTAGTAGTCTTTAATTTTTAGATTTCTATAAATAAAATAGAAAATAAAGAAAAAATTGCTCATATTGTAATGATATTTTACCTTGGAATTTTACAAAGAAAATATTCAGAGGAATTAATTTAAAGTGTGAATATGATATTAAAATTTGAAGTATGTTACTTAATTACAGGTCCAGTGCTTTTCTGAAAACATTTAATTGTAAAAACAATTATAAATATGATCAATCCTCCAATGGTTGTCTTATTCATACTCATCCATCAGTGATGGATGAGTATGAATAAGACAACCATGTGCTAATAAGACCATCACATGTATCCTAATTTTTTTGTATAGCGTCGAGCTGAACAATGCAGCCAACAATAGTAAAGACAGAAGTTTGTGAAGCACAGTCACAAACAAAAGGAATGACACCCCATCAAAAAAGGTGTGATTAAAATGTTTTGGGACATAAATTTCACCACACAAGTTAAGTTATTTTACAAAATCTCTAACTAGTTTATAAACTAGCCAAATTACACATTATGCGATAACATATCGAAAAGATTCGTGGATGCGGTTTTAAGGATGACATTCCATTTGAAAGTGACTGTACGTCACTTGTGTAATCGGCTATTCAACTCTATTTCACATGAAAGCTGGCTCACGTGATAACATGTAGACAAATGCAAACAGTATAAACGGAACATACCCCTAATTGACCTGTTTTTTGTTTAAATTAAATTGGCCTAAAATCAAAGGCTAGGAGGACCTAAAAATTGAAAACTAAAACCACCCCTAACTCAAAAACGAATCGAGAAATTTTTTATATTGATAAGAATTTTTCAAAAATGTTCAAAAACTAGACGTGGCCAATGATTAGGGTATGCAACCTAAAATGTAACTAATGTTAATTTTGAACTTCCGTATCGCGATCTTAATCGACCACTTAATATTTGAAAATATCTTTACTCAATAATACCTACATACAGAGTTGGGCAAAAGTATTGAACCAAGCGTTTTGTGCCTGAACTATGTCTATTATGAAAAAACTAATTAGTTCATCATCAAGTACTTTAAAAATATGATCATTTTTCAAGAATAAATTTGTTCGAAATTCCTTTTATTAGTTTTCCAATTATTCAAACGGGGATACTCTAAAATAGTCTTTTAATTCAATAACATTGTTTTTAAACCAGTGCTTTTTTGAAATAAATTATTAAAGATGCGTTCCGAGCGCACTACGAATAAGATTTTTCGAACTTAGCCGAAATGGTTGTAGGTATCTATGAATGTTTTTATTCGAATAATTTGAATCTTCAAATTTTTTGCAAATAAAAACATCCATCCACTTCGGCCAAATTCGCAAAATTTTTGTAATAAGCCCAGATCGCAAGTTTAGCAATTAATTTAAATAAACCACTGGTTAAAAACGATATAATTAAATTAAAAGTTAATTTTAGAGTATAATCTTTTACCAAAAAAATCGCAATAGTGGGGTGCCATTTAAAAAAAACATTCATATTTAAAAAAATTGGAGCTACAAACTTATTTTGTTAACTTCTTCAATTTTCATTATTTTTTAATGTTTCACACTAAGTAATCGTTCCTCGCCTACGGCTCGTTTTCTAACTTGGGATTCGTGCGCCAAAACCCCTATAAAACGAGTAATTTATGCTATTTTTTATACTTTGCTCGCCCTTTTTTCTTATTTTAATTAAAAAAAAAATTGTAGTCTAGGGAATTTTGTGTCAGTTGGTAGGGTAATAAATAATAAATAAAGAAGAAATGATGATTAAATCGATCGTACGTGTATTCCAGGCATTATCGATGAAACTCTTGAAAACTAAATATCCCTAAATTCATTAAAGTACAGTGTACTTTATAAACGACTCCTACTAATAGACGTTAATAAACGTATTATAAACGCAAAGTATAAAAAATAATGTATAAACGACATGAAACTAATATTCTTTTTTTAATGAAGCAAAAATTTATTACGTAAATGTTTTACTTTTAAAATTAGCAACGAACCAATCATTACGAATTAGAAACCCGCATATAAGTAAATAAGTCTCCACCCTTTACTTACAAAAGCCAGTCAACGGCCAATATCAAGGACACATCTTCCGCAGGAAGTCCCACGGTGTCCAGGACCATAACAAGGGTAACAAGACCTGCTTGTGGAATTCCAGCAGCCCCTATACTGGCAGCAGTTGCAGTTATACTTATAGCTATGTAACTACCAATTGATAAGTCTACTCCTCGCACTTGTGCAATAAAAATAGCAGCGATGGCTTCATAAAGTGCCGTACCATCCATATTTATGGCTGCACCAATTGGTAATGCAAACCGAGCAACTCTTGGATCAATTCCATTCTTTTCTTCGAGACACTGGATTGTTATCGGAAGGGTGGCAGAACTGAAAATATTTCGTGTTGCAAAATTGTTCAAGGTAAAAAATCATTAAAAATTCCATCTTTATGTCTGATGTTGTGATAAGTAACTCTCTATTTTACATAATTAATACGTAATCGTGTAGATGTTACCCAATATTTCTAGTCAAAAAAATGTTAAAATCTAGATAAAATCAATCATGCGAAATGTTTTGGGCTTATAATAGATTTTTGACTTTTCAAATCTTCTGTTTAATTACTTTAATTCCATAATACTAGAGATTATACGGAGTTTATTTTGCAATCAATTTGAACAATTTTTGCAAGATCATGCTTTATTTACTTCGAGGTCTTCTTAACAAATTTTTACCGATTTAGAAACGCGAATATATTAATAATTATTATTTCTGTAACGATTACGTAAGTCAAACAAATAAATCTACCTGCCTATAAAAGACAATGTAACTTTTCTCGAACGTAAACAGATTAATAAAACCGGCTCCATCTTTTCTAAGAAACCTGCATAAATGCATTTGGAAACCCAATATGTATGTGCACAAAAGTATGGGAAGAGGCAAAAACAATATCAGATCTTATGAAATTATACCAGAACTGGACATTATAATGCTCATTTCATAATTCGGTGAAAACTTTTAGAAAAATTAATACATGGGGATTTTTTTAAAATAAAAAAACTCCTGTAACTGCGGTTACAACAGAAACCTAATCCGTTCTTCCATTTGGTGGAATTAGGAATTAGGAAATTTCCAAGTTTTTCTGCCACGAACTCAATGATTTTGCTAAACTTCTTCAAAAAAACAAAAAATCAGCAAACTGCTAGTCAGTGAACCGGATCAAAAAATCATTAAATTTTTGCACGTTTGTCCGATAGAAACGCAATTATTTCGCAAAATTTCGTCGAAAATGTGCTAATTTATGCTAAATAAAGGTGTGTAGACACGTTAAGTTTTTTCAAAAAGTTTCGCGGATAGTATCTGAAAAATGCTATTAATGTTATTTGAACATGTTTCTAAGCCCGATGTTAATTAATTTGGTCAGATCTTATAACCTAACATGTTTTTTTTGTTATTTTAAACTTTGAGATACTTTTATTTCTGTCATCATTTATTTATTTCTGAAGCGCTTAGAGGGTTTAAAATGTATTAGTATGATGTTATTACAATTTCTTAAAAACAAACCTTTTTGATAAGATTATTTCGTTTAATGTTATTTAAACATAAAATAATATCCAAATTGTTAACAACGTATTATCGTTTACGTCGATACTAACTTTGCATTTTATTTTATTACATACTTTTGCAACTATGATTCTTTTATTCTGCTTTAATCCTTTAATTCTACAAAGATTAGGTTTTAGGATTTTAAAGATATCGCCAAATGCGAAAATCAAATAAAAATGTTATATCAATAATAATGAATCCAACATTAATGAAGTACAAAAAATCGTAACAAAATAATTAGGTATCATTTTTTATATTTTTATTAAATTATGTATTTAAAACTACCTACACACACTTATTTGTTTAAGAATTAAGAATTTTAAGCCAATACTTCTAACGTATTTATCCTAATTATGAAGTGTTATTTATTGTCCAAATAAGGTTGACCACTTTATAACTTAAAGTGACAAAGTAGCCAAGGTCTTTTTGCAAATTGAAAATAAGCAAACATTTTGTTAATTTTACTTTTGAATAAAAATAAAAAATAAAAATGTACCTAGAAGCTGTCCCAAACGCCGTGGCGACAGCCTGGCTCATATTAACTAGGTATGTAATCGGCGACTTCCTCGTCAGAACGAAATATATCAAAGGTAAAACTACAAATCCTTGAATGAGAAGGCCTGCCATTACTGTTGCAAAATACAATCCTAGCTGACTCAACACCATTGCCATATCTTCCATCTCCATTATTTTAGCTGTGACCAAAAACAAGATACCAACAGGTGATAATCTTATGATCCACGTTGTAATTCTCATAGACAGGGCCATTAAATTGTGGAAAAAATTGGCTAAAGTTTTGGTTTCTTCTCCTAGTTGGGCGAGAGCTATACCGACGACGATTGCAACAACGACCAAGCCCAAAATGTTTGTTCCGTTTACAAGCTCTTCTTGGATGTCCCATTTGTATAAATCTAAATTTTGGAGTTGTTAATTAGTGATTTGATTTGCGTAGTTTAAACGTGTAAAATACCTGATTCGTTGGGGGTTTTACTGGGAGGGACCAAATTGGTGCGATACTAAAAACGATTTTTTAATTAATTCTTATTAACACATGTTTAAACTATGTTAATTTACCTGTTGTGTACACGCTTGAATGACGTTAGGCGGGAACATATTTCTAAAAAGAAATCATATTAAATATTTAAATGATGATAATTGAAATTAGAATTTTTAATTTCAGTTTCTTAAATGTAAATAATAATAATAATAATAATAATAATAATAATAATAATAATAATAATAATAATAATAATAATAATAATAATAATAATAATAATAATAATAATAATAATAATAATAATAATAATAATAATAAATGCGTATTGATAGCTCATCTAATTAGGAAACCAACTCTTATCATTAGACATCAACTTAATATTTTTTGGTTTCCATTTAAATTTTTTGAACCAAAGCAAACGAACAAAACTATATCTATTAAAAAAACGAAATTATGAAACTAGTTAGTCTTAAATCATAATCATAACAGTCATAATCATAATTTCGTTACTCATTTAATCAATTAATCAAGAAGTGATTTAGATAAATAGTGTTTCATTGATCACACCTAGATTATTGAATATCCTGGATTCTGATGGATTTGTTTTTTGTAAAACGCCATGAAAGCAAGAAACTACCAAATTATAGGTGAATTTAGAGACAGAAGGGTAAACTCATAAATTTAATACAATCCCATGAACGAAATTTTTCAGTTGGTAATGTAAATACTATAACTTTATTGTTATTGCCGGCTCAATCTACAAAAATCTTAGATACTTTAGGTGAATTTTAAGTGTTTAACTGTTTGAACAATATTTCATTTTTCTTGTAAGTATCAAATTAGGAGCATGTTGCCTTATTATATCCAGAGTGTTTCGCCTAAATCCAAGTTTAAATCTCATATTAGAAGTGTTGTGGTCCTGTACTTTCAAGGTGGCAGCACTTTCGGTTATATCGGAAGTTGGTATTATATTTTAAATGGAAAACTTTTATTTAACATGCTTTGTTGACTGTCTCTCTGTCTGTGTGTTTCATATTTTCCGAGTATAATTTGAGAGGGTTTCCGTTATCCGAACGAGCTGAAATTTTGTAGGTATACACACGAAATCTCCCTGACGATGCAACACTATTTAGTTTAAATAATAATAATTTGTAGATAATTAAGAATTATTATAAACAATCTATACATACCAAATTGCTTGTCCTGACTGTTAGAATAACTGGGGTAATCCAAAAAAACAATAAAACGTCAAATAACCAAGATGATATCGAAATCCGGTATAGCCGGAAGTGCCGCCATCTTGAAAGTATCTTCGGCTGGGTACAAATTTTTAGATAAATTTAATTTTTGGAACTTTACAATGTGAGATTAATAGACGGAACAGCCTGTATATTCTTTTAATTTTCAAGTACTAAATTGATTGAACTGGATTTTCATAAATTTTTGTCTTTCCCGAACAAGACCTACGATTTTTTTTTTCCAGAAACGAAATTACATAGTATTTTATGAAATATCTCAAAAATAAGCCAAAAAATCTCAAAATATGTGGAAAACAATAGTACCTACAATTTTTGACTTCTTTGAGAATTTCTATGCTTAATTGTGATAGACAGCTTTATCGCAAAATTTCATTAACCCGATTCGAAAAATCACTCAATTGAGTCGAAAATTATGATACTTTATCAAATTAAAGGCACGAATATTAAACCTCAGACAACCTCAGGTAAAAAACAAGCCAAAAAATCTCGTTTTAAAACCACGTATGTAAGTTTTAAAGTTTGAGAGATATTTTCTTAAAAAAGACCGAAAAAATACCAAATAAGTATGTTAAAAATCACATTATTTTGCCTCTTATGAGTGTCTTATATCTGTTATATCTAAGGAGCGGAAATTCTACGGGGTGGCCATGACGCTACAATCGCCAAGCTGACTCGTCGCAGCGCTCTGGCGAAGTTCAATATTTATCTACAATTGGTCGGCTGTAGGCTGCAGCGGACCTTGAGCCGACCAATTGTCGATAAATATTGAACTTCGCGAGAGCGCTGCAACGAGTCAGCTGGTCGGTTGTAGTGTCATGGCCGCCCCGTTAAATTTCCTCTCCTTAGACTTATATCCCATTTCAGTTGATAGTAGAATTTTGCAACAGCGCATTAGAATTTTTTTTAGTGAAATGAAGCACAAATTGAGAATTTCTGGTGGGTGTTCTTAGCTCAAAACGTGTCGCTGGGATTTAGTTTAACACAGAATTCTTTTCTTTTACAGAAACTCTCAATTTGTGCTTTATTTTTCACTCCGAAAAATTCAAATGCGTTGTTGCAATTATACTATGAACTGAAATGGAATATACAAATTTTTTCAGCTAAAACGGCAATGATTTTCCCAATCTGCTCAAAAATAAGCCGAAAAATCTCTAAAATACGTCGAAAACTATGGCACAGTTGGATGCAATAAAAACGGAAAATTGAATTTTCTTTAGATTGAAACAGATTTTGTTTGTCAATTTCACAACTGCCATATTCAAACACTCTTTTACTCTAATGGCACAGTGAAATGCACTAGATTAGGCTGGAATGGTTTAATAATACCTAATGTTATCTTAGGACACTACCAGCCCAGATAATTTGATGACTGAGTTAAATTTGTCAAGTCTTGATTAATTGTCAGTTCTAATAGAATCTTTTAGAAACAAGCCATGTTCAAACTATCGAAAAATATAAAACTCTGATATTATTATACTATGACATTTTCCGTTTTCATTGCATCCAATTGTACAATACTTGGCTTTTTTGAGAGTTTCAGCATTTCTCAGCTCAATTTTTTTTGCGAAATGTTGCCTTTTGTGAATATTTTATCACATTTTTGAAAGAAACGCATATTTTTCCTAAACCTAAAGAGTTTTTGAGTAGGAACAAAATTATTTCCCAAAATTTTCCAAATAAGTCGAAAAATAACTAAATTATATCGAAATTGGTGTAGTTTTTGAAAGTTTAAGTACGTTTCTAAGCATAGAACTCAGATTTATCTCAAGATTTTATTAAACAAGACCAAAAAATACTAAAGCGTGTTGAAATAGTATATTATGATACGAGTTTTATAAGACGCATTTTGTCGCACGCACGGAATTGGGGCACGACGAGCGCAGCGAGGAGTGCCATAATGGAGTAAGTGCGACAAAATGCCTTATAAACGAGATATCATACACTATTTTTTCTACTTTGTACCTTTTTAAAAAAAAATCAATTTCGAAATTTAGGGAATTTTGTGGCAGTTGACAGCATTTGCGTGGATCATGAAATTAAATTAATAATTTGGATCGTCACTAGTTTATTCGTAAAATGTATTCTGAAAGTGTCCAAGACGTTTTGCAATCTATCTGCCCCTCAACGAATACGGGCTTTTGTGGCAATACGCGGAATTTGAACATTGGCCTAAGGAGAATGGGATCTCAAATTACTCACTTGCACTGGCTTTTGAAGTCATGTTTGTACACTACTCGAAAGGTGTTCGGGGAAAGGGACTACGTATCAGGGTTGGTACAAAAGCCTCTAAAGGTTCGAAATTGATTCATTTGATTAAATTATCACTTGAAGCAGGTGACGATTGACACTGACACTTCTCTCAGATAATTGTCAAAAAACTAGGTTGCAATCATTTTCCAACTAAATTACCCTGGTTTTTAGTGTAATTATTATAGCACTCCGTTGGATATTACGAAACCCAAATGGCGTATCGTAATACGTACGAAACAAAAGTAGAAAAAATTGTTTAAATACTTGTTTTGAATAACAACCTACTGTTTTTTTTAAGAAGAATTTCTATTAAAATTAAGCCCATCTAATTCGTTTCAACATCTGGTTTGAAAAACAATTTCGAAAAACTTCCATCATAAATTAATTAAATTTTATTGCAGCTCCTTACACTCGCCGTAAAATGCTATAAAACGCTCTGTACAATTGTTTTCCTTTTTCTAAATTATTTTTATCTCATAAAATTTTATAGATATGTTTGCCGACTTTTCTACTAATAATTTCCGCAAATTGAATAATAGTTTTATTTTGATAAGTTGAAAACCCGAGTCAATATCTCAAGTACAATAGCATTAAGCAAACACACCAAACGGAAAAAATATTTTTCCAAACGAATAGTAATGGAAAGTTTAATAAAAAGTACAAAGAATATTTTCCAGCGTAATTCCCACACGTAACTCGTAAAGACAAGAACAAATAATAAATTATTAAAAAATATGGAACCAACAAAAAAAACTACTTACTTTACCAAATCCAGGAGAGTGTCAACCGTGGTCACATTTCTCTGAACAGCACTCGTGTTAATATCACTACTGCTGTCACCCCCATGGTTCGACCCAGGCTGGATGGACGCAACCAACACAATTCCCAAAACCACAGCCATGAAAGTGGTCGTTAAATAATAAGCTATAGCTCTTGCAGCTATTCGCCCCGAAAGGGACAAATCCAGACTAGCAATAGCAGACACGAGCGATGAAACAATGAGTGGAATAATCAAAGACTTGAGCATTCGCAAAAAAACATCTCCTGCGTAGCTCACATACATCACTTCCCTTTTCGTGAACGAACCCACGGTCTCCTTCAAAATAATCCCCACAATTATGCCACACACAACCCCGCCAACGGTGGCCAAAGTCAAAAAATTTGTCTTTAAGCACGAGAGCCATTTGTTGGACTTTTGTGGTTTTTCTTCCTCGATTTGGACGTCTTCTAGGTCTATCGCGCCGTTTTCGGCTGCTTTGGTTTCGGTGATTTCGGACATTGTTGCACGGTTTGGAGCTAAAAGTTAACTAGAGCACGGCCGAGAATGTCGTCCAAAAGTTGGCGGGATTAGCGAGATTAAACACAGTATCACTTATCTTGCAGTGTAATTTAACGTTGGAGGTATTCATATGAATTACCTTTAATGACAATTTGCGAAACACTAATCGCACGAGAGAAAAGTGACGAGTTACTGTTACGACTGTATCTGTGGGGATTTTTTCACTTCACTTACCGAATCTCGAACACTTTTACCGCATCAAAAACCTCACCGATTATCTTGCAGTCAGGAAAATGGTTAGTTTGAGGTAATTGTTCGTTTCACTGTCGGCTGGACGTGAAAAGCAAACAAGGTGTTTTACAATTATTGGGCTTAAGAGGGGGCCATTGACTACCAGTTCATACTTGATCAGTTTGGTTTCAGAATGCCTCGAAAGGAATTTCTTTTTTAAATAAAGTGGTTCTCATTAATTGTTACTTATATCGGTAAATTACTACAAATAAATGACCTTCAATTTCTAGGTATTACCTACCTGTGAAGTGGGTGCCAAATATGAATATGTATAAATGAACACCCAGCACGTGTAAAAATAAAATTTACAAATAAAATGTCTTATTTGTCCTCTTTTCCCGGATTGTGAAAGAAAGCCGTTTTAAATAATCCGCGACTAAAACGGGTACAAAAAAAGTGTAATAATTCATCAAGCGAATTAACATTTCGATCACATTCTACAAGGTGTTGCTTTGGAATATGATTACTGGGTTACTTCCCAATTGTCGTCTCCAAATTTTTAACTTTAAATTTTCTTGAAAATAATACCTCACTGAATTTTATTAGTATTAAGTCTACCAGTCTTGCATCCATCCAAAAACACTTTCGCTTTGATGTTTAGAAGTTTGAAAAAATTGTTTTTAAAAAACAACGAATGTAAGAGGATTGTTGTTCATAGGAGAAAGCTGTGGAATAAGTAAATGTCTACAGAATTAGAGTAAAAGCCAAATGTTAAGTTTTTATGTCAGCCTGGGACGGAAACATTTGCTTACACGATAATGCCATATTAAATTATTGACTTGAAAACTGGTAAAAAAATTGTTGCATTATGTGTAGAAACCAAGGTCCTTGGTTGAAACTACAGAAGTGCTTTAAACATCTATTCAGTTCGTATAAAAATTCATGAAGCTCTTTTGTCTCATGTAAAATACAGTCCTCGTTATAAAAACGCAACATACTCGTATTAGTTTCATCATGTTTCATCTAATTTACTATACATAGATAAGTCGTACATACAAGGTGATCAAAAATAAGCGGTTGAGTTGACAACATTTATTTTCTTCTTCAACTCTATGCAATACCATAAGTGGATATAGTTTTTGACAAATACATCATACATCATATTTTTTTTATTAATAAGGTTGATTGCGTCTTGGGTACGTCTCGCTTACGAGTATCGATTTAAATCGAAAATTACTATAGGTGCTAGGCAACAAACTCTGCAACACTGTAATAAAATCTTAGAAAGTATAAATTACATGGCAGAGTCAGTTGATCGATGTTATGTTATGTCATGTCTGAGAACGTGAGAACTAAACAGAATTTTGCAAAAGGCAAAAAAAAATTATAACCCAGGTCTGCTTTAGCTAAAATTAAGAAGTTAGAGCAAATAGGAAACTATGCACTAATTAATTCTCTCAGATTTGATCTAAATATCTTATACAGGGTGTTTCGTTTTTATTGTTACAAATTTAAACAGGCGATAGAACATTCAATTTTAAGACAAAAGTTTTCTATAAACATATATCGATAAATATAACATTTCAGAAACCATTCCAGAAAAAATTACAAAATTTGGTTCAATTAATAATCTTTATACGCCTAATCGACTTCGAGAACCAAATGTAGATATTTTTAGTCAGGGGCGTCTCAAACTGGAGGGGAGTAGAGTAAAAATACCCTAACTATTTTAGCTTTAGCTTTTTGACACTTTCAGCAACAAAATCGTAAATTCCATAGTTTTCTACACAAAAATGTTGTTTGGTACAACTCACCGTTTGTGAGTAAAATGGATTTAAAATTTATGTTACCGACCATAAACAACATGAACAATCAGGTAGGATGACCAGAACCAAATTGAAATCTATGTCTTTTGGAGTTAGACCGCATCAGTTTGTATGAAAATGTCGATGTTTCGCCCGTTCTTGTAAGGGACATCTTCAAAACAGGTTCTGGCCGCAAAAGCAAAAAACGAAGTTGTTCGCTTTATCCTGAAGGAAGATATGACGATATTGTAAACGAAAAATTTGACAAATTGTAAGTTTTTCAAAAAATTTCACAAAAACGTCTTTTTCTTGACGAAGGCAATTCCAAATCGAAAAACTAACTTCGGATTCGAATTTAGCAGAAATTTTTGCATAAGAATAAATATTCAGTAAACGAATCCGTTTTTGAAGTAAGTGCGCCCTACATCTGCAAATGTGCGACACTGAATTGAAGCGAGCGCGCAAAAAAAGGATCGCTGATATCGAGTGATATCATAGGCCAGTACCGCAAGTTCGTTTTAAGAATTTTATGAGTTAACGATTGACAATTTCAAATTGAAACAAAAGCCACTTTGTTCCTAAGAGTCCACTACAGGGCCAAAAGTCTTAAAACGGCTGGAAAACACCGAGGAAAATGGCTTAAATTCGACGCTTTTTAGTGTGGGAATTCTCCCCCTGTTTTTGGAAGCGTTTTAGCATGTTTTTTATTCAGGAGCGAAATCTATATGTATAAAATAACAAATAAGATGAAAAATCAATGAATTAGGTAAAAAATGATCTTATTTTAAATGTTTTCAAGCATTTAAGCTACTGCTTGGCTGATTCTGATCTGATCATAGAGCGGTTTTTTTTCATTTTAATAATTTGATTCACACTGTTTGAGCAGAGCAAAATTTAAAAAAAGGAAACGATAAACGAAATAACAAGAAGCTGAATGAATTTTTATCGAAGTATACTGAAACAATTACAAATTAATTAAAATAAAATGATAACACTATCAGACCTTGCGCAAGCCTAGTACTTATTGTTAAGTGTGTTTTTACTCCGACACGTATTGTATTGCACCTGTTGTCCTGTTTATTATTTGTAGCAAAGCAATTAGAAAAATAAGTCGATTTACCTACCCATTAAACCCGATAAAAACAAACCCATCGACACAGCGCCTGTGCAAGCAAATAGTTTGGGAGATTGTAATCTTCAAGAAGTTGTGTTATTGGAAGTACCCGAGACAGCCTTGTGGTAGTCCGTGTCCGTCCGCGAAATGTTGTGTTTATGAGCATGCAAGTGTTAAAACCGCCAAAATGATACAGGGCCATGGACCGGTTATGCAAGCCTTTCTGGGCACTTTGTTCACATGGGGCCTTACAGCAGCGGGGGCTGCCCTCGTCATCATCATCAGAGGCTCACAGGTTAGAACATAACCTCAAAAGCAAAACAACAAACTTAAATACACAACTTGTAGCGAAAACTCCTGGACGCCAGTTTGGGGTTCGCTGCAGGGGTCATGACGGCAGCGTCCTACTGGTCTCTGCTGTCTCCAGCCATCGAAATGGCCGAGCAATCGAAAATTTACGGCGAAAATGGGGAATATGCTTTCGCACCGGTGGCCTTGGGGTTTCTCCTAGGAGCCCTGTTTGTCTACGGGGCTGACGTGCTCATATCAATCCTGGGGGTACACTCGCCGAACATGATGCTTGGTAATAAGAACTGCATTACAATTGAGGTGGTCAATAATATGTTACTATCAAGGGCCGTGCACCCGAGTCGCAAATCAAGGGGGTGCAATAAAAATCTTATCGAAAATTGTGTCAGTAAATGCAACAATTATTTAAGCGGAACATAAATACAGATATTATACAGCGTGATTCTTAAATAGACCGACAAAATTCTACCCAAGGTAGTGCCAAATGAGTACATGCTGGGAAAAATAGTAAAAAAATTCTTAGTAAAGCCGTTTTCGAAATAAAATTTTTTAATGTTATGTTGGGGATAAAGCGTACGCCACTGATGTGTTCGTAAATAGTATTAGCACAGTTAGTGGAAAGCATGAAACCATTTGATGACAATGTGCCTACTTGATCAATGCAATATTATCGATATTCATGATGAAAACGAGCACATTTTTTCCAATACAACTAATTTAAACTCATGAGCGGCGTAAGTGGCACGGATTAAGGGGTTTCTATCCCTACGAAATAAGAACATAAATATGGTACAGATCGTCTCTACTTAACCTTGGAAAGCTGTGACTAAATTGTCGGTCTATTTAAGAATCACTCTGTATTGTACAGACTGTTCCGTCTAAACCCCACATTAGAAGTATTGGAAGTTCTAATAATGATATTTATCTAGAAATTGGTACTCAGCTATAATCCGTTAAATTATGCTCAATGAAAATATTTTCAAGATGGCATTTCCGGTTGCTATCACATTTCTTATTTTAAATGGAAATCAATGTTTTTTACTAGGTTTTTGGATTACTTAAGTAAATTTAGCCGTTTTCGAGATACACCGCACAAAAATTATCGCAACACGAGTAGTTTTTTTAAATGATTTAGAAACAAACAAATATTTTATTGTTTTATAAAGTGCAATAAGAGTTGAAATAAAACACAATAGATGTTTCAAAAAAAAATTTTTTAAGGACAAAATTTATTTGTTTTCAAAAATTGTTATTTTTACAGGAACTTCACTTCTAGGAATGATTGCTATGAAGTTAACAACATAATTTTGAACCAATTTTTCCCATCTTTGCAGAAGGGCATTTTCCAGTTCTTGTAGAGACCGAAATGCATTTTGCTGCTTTAGTAAGCCTCGCTGAGGGTAATTCCACACATGATCGATCGGTTTAAGATCAGGGCTATTTCAGACCACTGTAATGTTCTTAAATTGACCTATTCCACGTACTGTTGCATAATTTTAGCTATGTGAGGTCAAACATTATCGGGCATTATCGTGCATAAACAAGAAATTATTCCCCGCGAAATGGGCCATGAGGTTCTAAAATGTCCTCAATAGTATATCGGGCAACTGTTAGACGAGCACCACGTAGAGACACCAACTCTGCGAGTCCTCCGACAGGCGTTCCCCCAGAATCATAATTTTTAACTTCCACCGGAAAGAACGGGATGGAGAAAGTTACAATGAGAATAACGTTTCCCGGAGCGTCTGTAGACTCTGGTATCATCTTTTTTTTTATCAGATGTGTATAAACAAAACCGAGACATTTGAAAATATTACGTTACTCCAATAATTCAAATGTCAATGAACATGATCACGAAAAAATTCATGTGTTGCGATAATTTCTGTGCGCAGTGTATTTAGGATTTTTTGAAAATTTTTGGATTTGTAGCTTTCACTCCCAAAATCGGAAAAAGTAGGTAATTATTTTGTAGTTTTGGGTGTTGTTTTAACCCATTTTCACTCAGAAAGGCTGTTGTTTTATTAAGATTTCACCAAATACAGGGTGAGTCTTAATTCCGTCAGACTCTGTAAACTGGAGTGTCTTCACTATGTGTAGAAACCGAAAACGTAGTTCAAAATTGCAAACGCTAAAGTCAAATTTTCCTTAATTCCATCCCTAACGCGACGGTTGTGAAGGTTCTGATAAATCAAAACACGAATGGCCACAAAAACGCATTAAAAAGAGAGGCACTATTATATTTCAATGAATGGAATAACGCACAAACGCTTTAAATGAATGAAAACAAGTGGAACAAGTTAAGCAAAAACTTCAAATAAACAATACTCTTTCTACTTACAATTACAAAAATTGTTCACAAAGTTCGCCCTGATTTCTAATACGCAACGTGCCCTTTGACATAGTGTAAGGGTACAAAACAAACCGAAGTAAAACAGGTCGCGCCGGACATTTTTCGCGGTACGATGTATGAACCCTTGAAACAAGACCATCTGCACTTACGTAACACAGGACCATATCGGTCGTTTCAGGATTTGTTTGATTTTTCATGATAATGATCCACTGCCGAACTAACAATAAACTAATCTGCACGTAGTACGGCGTACCGGCGATGACACAAGTTTTTGCACCTTTGTTGTACGCGATAAGTTTTTAATTTCCCGATTCTTTTAAATGTAGTTACCAGTGGCGTACTTATCTATTGTGCTTAAATTTTACATCGCATTTTTGCCCTCATGTGGACGCATCGTCCAAAATGGAATTTTCTTGATTGTGCGAAATGGTCTGAAGACCAGTTTACAGAGTATGACGGAATTAAGACTCACTTGTATGTATATGTCGTAGGCGAATAGTAAAATCAGGCTTATTATAAAACGCCTAGCCATATTGTAAACGACTGGGCAAATTGTAAAAGAATGAATGAATGAATGCAGAATTTTTATAATGCGACTGAAAATTTTAGGCGTATTATAAAACGGCTAACAAGTTATCGTCTTATTGCAAAATGGTTTTTCATATTATAGTCTCTTTAGAAAGTAACAGGTTACATTCAGTCGTTTTGTAAAAGATTGAGAAATACAATCAGTGGTATTGCAGTTAGGTGATTTAATAAAAAAAAAATACAAAAATTGCACCCCAAATTTAAAATTATTTGTCGATTAAAACCTTCTCATTTTGAGTTCTACTATCACTTTCACCCTTTGAAATACTTGCACAACTATCGAATTTATCCTGTAGTATTTTAACTTTAAGCCTTTGACGTTATTTTTTTTCTACTTATCACCGTAAAAATTTTGTAATTCTCGAGAATGCAACCCTTTATTGATGAAGGCATTGCTTTCGGTGTTTTCCAGCATTTTAAAACGATGGTTTATAATTATAATACAAATTTTATGGACACCAGTACCAGTTTCAAAAATGGCGACTTGTGTATTATATTATAATACGCCTAAAATAATGCAGGTTCGTTTCAGGCGTATTGTAAATGAACCATAGGTATTTTACAGTAAGTCGAAAACTTGTTAGGCATTTTATAATACGCCTAAAATTTTCTGTTGCATTGTAAAAAACGTCCATTTATTCATTCATCTACAATTTGCCAAGTCGTTTACAATATGACTAGGCGTTTTATAATAAGTCTGATTTTATAATTAGCCTACGACATATACAGTCCGAAAATTGAGAGTTGAGCGGTCTAACGACTGCAGAAAATGTAAAACTCGTGCCCCGATCCCAAAAAACGCTGCAGTTAATTGTGTCGTATGTTTACACAACTGACTTAATAAGAATAATTATCGCAGCGTTTTTTGCGATAGGGCCACGAGTTTTAAATTCTCTACAGACCGCTCAACTCTCAATTTTCGGACAGTACTTACCGGGTGCTCAAAAACCGGCGCACCAATTCAATGGTGTGTGGTAGAGAATTGCTTACATATAAAGGTAAAAATAGTAATAAAATTCTTTGTATTAAAATTATTGATAAATAAAAAATTTTAAATAAATGATATGTGGCAACGTTGTCTAACAGTCGTGATCGCAATAGAATTTGATCAACAATAAAAATAAATTAATATTGAAACGGTTTCCTAGGAAATAATTCCCAGTGTTGGCACATCTACATTTTGTGATTTTTTTTATGTATTTTATTTTTTTTTATTCAAAAAACTACTAAAGACTGATAGTAAATTTAGAAATAATTATTCATCGTTTTGTTAGGGAACGAGAACTTAGTGTGAAACAAAAAAACATTAAAAAATAATGAAAGCTGAGGAAGTTAACAACATAAGTTTGTAGCTCCAGATTTTTTAAAATATGACTCGAATTTTTTCAAGATTTTTCCCGTAATCTACACATGCTCTCAACAACATACCTCTGAGTTGGTGCGCCAGCTTTTGAGCAACCTGTATTTAGTGAAATTTCTTTAAAAACTGCCTTTCTGAGTGAAAATGTGTGAAAACACCCAAAATTTAGTGCTTTTTTGAGTGATCTTTGAGAAATTTTGCAAATTAGTTGCGCTAGAAAAAGGAAAATTAAATGATATTTGCACATTCCGCGTATTTTGGAAATTTGTTGGAGTTTATACGGGAATTTGAATGGATTTTATACGGGAATTTGAATATACGCCGCAAATATGTGTTAAAATTTGTGTTATTTCACGGTAATAACTAATAAATGACAAATAATGGCTTAAGCCTAACATTAAAGTTATTACCTATTTGCTGAAAATTTCACTTTTCGACTACAGTAACAATAGGTAATATTTTTTTTAATGCCGCTTAGCTGTTACGAATGTTTTTAGAGAGACACTTTAAAAGTCTTTTAGATGCGAAAATATAAAATAGGGTGTTCCATTGAAAATTTTAATGTTATTCAATTTGCAACAATTTTTGGCATTTTTTTTTATTTTTTAGCGTTTTTTCGTTACGAAGTGAAATTATTTGACTAAGCAAAAAACTAAGCAAAATCGATCAATGATATTTTAGCTTGAAAACATCAGTGTTAATAGTTGTTTATTTAACGAGTTTTAGTGTAAATCGGACGCTTTATTTTAAGAATGGATATTAAACCACGATTCGTGGATGATAAACTACTCGTGTTCACACCACGAAGTGAAATAAAAGAACCGATTTACACGATAACGAGTTGAATACAACATTTTATTCTACGAATTAGACTCAACAAGGCTTAAAATTGCTTTAGATCTGTTAAAAATAATCTGACGTTTCGTATCGAGAAATACCAAACAGTTGTCAAAACTTCCTTACACAGGAGAAAATATTTTTTTTTATTTAATGGACAATAATGGACTTTATATAGAGGATGATTAAAAGTCTCGGGCCATCTTCTAGGTAGGATAAAGGTCATTAAAGTTAAAAGCTCCAATGTTTGAGCCTTTTTTTACGAGATATAGCTCTTCAAATTTAAATTTGGTATTTGGCACTCATATTGTTTTGAATTTAGTTGGAAACAAAAGAACAACAATTAAGACGGTTGCTAACGAAAACAAATTTTAAAAATTAACAACTGCTTTGCTTGAAAAAAAAACTTCATTTTTATGCTTCTTATCAGTTATTACCAGGGCTAGGATGTCTGGGTCCCGTCCCAGTGCAGTGCATAAGCGCGAGAATGGGATTGCGATTGAACTCTTAAAAGTTTAAAACGTTCACGATTTTGATTGCTCTATTGCTGTACCTAAAGTATAAAACTAATTAAACCTTCTATCGTGTGCTTTACTTTTTCAGTTTTCGCTACAAATACGCGTCGTGAATGCCGCTAGAAAACAGCGCGCCCATGTTTCGGCGTCACATGGGCGTCACATGGGATCTCCCAATTTTTATTTTACTAGATACTAGATCTGTGATAATTTTCAAGTTATGTTCTTTTTTTTGACTCTTTTTGCACAGTTTGCCAAACAAACATTGACAAATGACAAAAATGACAAATTCTGTTCAAAATTGTGTACCCTTGCCGTGAAAACAAAATAAATTCATTGAAAGTTGTGTTGGTTTGAAAAACTTTAATTTCTCACATTTTTTCATTTGTTTTCAGAGCAACTTATGAGAAAAGACCTATGGCTAACGAATTTCTCGATCCCAACAAAAAGTTACTGCAACTTGAAAACTGTTACCTAAATATAAGTATAGGGAATGTTAATACAGATCGATGTAGAAGTAAATTCTCTACCATTTAGTGAAATAAAACTTGTGGCATTTCATTTGAAAAAATTGAGTTATGGGTGCTTAAAGTTCTGCAAGCTTAACTTTAAAAATTTGGGGTCTGGTATCCTTTATTAGAAATTTGAAAACACCAAAGGGAAGGTCTAAGTTTTCTCTATCAAATGAGCTGAAAACCATATCAAAAATTTAAAAAATGGCAGAGTTATCGATTTTTGAACTGGAAGGTGCAAATCCAAAAAAATTTAAAGAACCCTAAATATTTTGTAAACGGCAAAATTTAGGTATACGGAAAGCTTGTGAAAACTACCAATAACTCCAGTAATCCAAAAACGTATTAAAAATAAGGTACTTGTCCCAAATAAGGCCAATCGTTCATTTGAGAAAAACTAAAAATCGAGTAAAGTATTCTGTGCCATCTACGAGTATGTTCTCTATGACACGAAAACATACCCTGGAAGAAAAATTAGATTTGTAAAAAATTTCTAGAAGGTACAGTTATAAATTATTTCTTTGTGAAATTCATTTATAAAATTTGGTACGTTATAATATACTAGAAACATTTTCATTTAAAAAAATTTTTAATTTTTGAAGAATGTGTCGGCCCAGATCTCATTTAATTTGTTCAAATTACAGTGAAGGTTTAGATGTTTACTTACATGTTTCATAAATTTCTCCCAAAAGAGATATTTTAAAATTTTTCTTGTTTTTTTGTACTTTTTTCTACATATGACCTTATTTGGTGCAACATAGTGTGCTTAATAAAGCTACATGTTACAAATTAATTGAAATTATTTAATTAATATTTAATGTGCCTAAATAAGAAGTATGAAGTCAACGTCTTATTGCAAAAATATTAAAGTATAAGTATACCAGCGGAAATAACGTTAATATTTTAGATAAAAATTTTATGGGGTTCCAAACCCTTAACGTGGCCTTATTTGGGACCTTATAGCTTTACATTTAAAATAAGGAAGTTGATATGAAAATATTTTCATTGAGCTGGACCTACCAAATTATGGTTGTATACAAATTTTAGATGACTATCATTAGTAGAACTCTCAATACTTCCAATGTGGGGTTTAGACGGAACAGTCTGTAGATTAGTTTTAAAAGTCTCACGAAGGCGGCAAAATGTTGATATTGAATCAAGGCTAAGCCCGAGCGGTAATAAGTTAATAACATATTACTACCGAGGTTCGTATACTGTTTTATTCACAATCACATTATTTTTAATCAGTCGTTCACATTACTTTCCACGGGACGTAATGACTAATTAAATTTTAATTAAATTAAAATTTTGTTTGCAGCACTGCATGCTACAAGCACTCGGAAAGACAGGCGCGAGGTCTCCAGACCAAACTCGCATATCTCATCGCCAGATTCAACTGCTATTGACGGTTTTTCTGACATAGGAGGCACAGTCCATCAACGTAGAAGGGGTTTGTTTTGCTTTGTATTGTCGTAGATTTTGATGTAATGTTGGACTTTGTAGTAGGTAAATCTGATAAAATGAATGGACAAAGTGAAGAAATAGTTCGTACACAGAGTTTTGAAGACGTTTCCAACATTGAAGAAATCCAACATGGGCATTGGAAACGAATCATGCTCTTAGTTATTGCAATAACTGTCCATAATGTTCCTGAAGGGCTGGCTGTGGGGGTGGGGTTTGGGGCGATCGGGAGCTCCACGTCCGCGACCTTCGAAAGTGCCAGGTTAGTAATTTTATGTGACTGTTTGTGGAGTGCTGATAATTGATACCTCTTTATAATGACCTAAAATGCCTAAATTAATGTTTAGATCCTAACTGGAAACTAACATAATGAAGCATAACATTTATTTTTTAGAACTTAAATTAGGAGAAACAACTTACGAATTTTTTACAATATCTACTATAATAACACGAAAGTAAACAATGTGTGATAGTAGGTATTCTTAAAACTTGTCACAAATTGCGCTTTCAAGTAGTTTTCTGGTGACATAAATTAGGAACTGTTGGAGTTTCAACAGAGAGCGTAGTTGTTCCTAGCTGGTCTAAAAGCAATGAAATAAAAGTGGCTGTATTTAAATAATGACAAAAAATTTCGGGCAGACAGACTTAAATTCTCAATAGTAAGAGATAAAATGCACTTTATCCAAATATGCAAGTCTCAAATCACTAGATACAAAAATTTCACATTTTATTATTTAATTTTTGTCGTAGTCTGCGTTGATTGACAGTAATATAAAGTCTGTACACTGTCAAAAAATGGCCGCTTGGGGGAGCTATGAGTTCGCGCTCCAATGGAATCTATTTATTTTGGTTTGAACCTTTGCTATATTTCGTTTGCAAAAAAAAATGTTTTTGTGTTTTGTGGGTTGTCTATTTTTTATTTTATTTTTTTGAAACTAAGTCAAATACATCAAAACTTATGATATTTTATAAGCAAATATAGTAATTAGTTATTTTTGAAACATAAAGATTTACATTTGGGTCACGGAGTTTAGGTATGCTAAAATTTCCATATTTTTAAGAGCACAATCAAACATCACAGTAACTGTTTATTATTCCTTTAATATTTTAATTCCTTGGGTCTCAGTCCTTCACAATTCATTTACAATTCACAATTAATTGCATCTAAACACCTTATATGTTAGAATTTTGAGTACCACCTACTTTTAAATCGATTTGTAGACCAAAATCAAAACGTAATGGTCTTGGAATCACATAGATTTTAACAAGTCACTCTGCAAATTTCAAGCTTTTCCAACGGTTTACTTTCCGAATTAATCCAAAAAAAAAACGAGTAATTGTTTAAAAATTCAGCAGCAAAGACGAAACTGCATTTCCAAATGAAATGGCCGTAGTTTGTATCAAATGATTTTGAAGACATGGGCATAGTGCAGGCGTTTCTTACGGCTTACTTTCCGAATTAATCGAGGAGACAAAAATGATCTGAAACGAGTAATCGCTTCAGAATTTCAGCAGCAAAAGTGGAACTGCATTTACTACCATTTTTTTACTCATGTTTTAAAATGTTTTATCAAATTACAGAGTTTATCCTGAATAGGTCATTCTTTCTTCTGATTTTGAATTTTTGGAAATTGAGTTAAAATAGGTAACTTCGTCTTTCTCAACGTATTCAAAGTTTGGAACATAACAATTTCAGATACTTGGTATTTTAGTAATTCAATATAACGTCTAAAACAATGATATTACGCTTATTAAGCTGAAAAAATGGATTATTTGTGCGTCAGATCAATATTTTGTCAATCATGTCAACAATTGTGACATCCTAGTGTGACATTAATTTTCCGTAAATTTTCAAATTTTAATATTACAGTTTCCTTTAGAGCGTGATGCGCGCGTCATCTACTGGAATTTCTCATTTTGACAAGTTTACGATTTTGGGCTAGTGGACAGACTTTATATTACTGTCTTTCTTCCTGTCATTGTCAATCAACGCAGACGACGATTTTTGTAAAGTAGTTGTCAAACTAATGACTATTTCATTACGTGTTTATAATCATGAATTACTGTTATCATGTGTTCTACGAAGAGACGGAATGAATATGATTCTAATCTATCTTAATTACTAACTACCCACGTAATTTTATGAAGGGATAAACAAACTAGAGAATATGCTAGAGAAGACTATCTAATTTTTCAAAAATTGTAGTCGAGTTCGTATAGGAATATGTATTCTTTGTTGCATTTTATAGGCGCAGGTCTTGTAAAATTATGTGAAACACTTTGTATTAAAAAACATTTACCGTTAAAGATAGAGATATGGTCTTTTCTGTAGGGGATTTAGTTTTTTTTTAGTAATTTTTAAATTCTTAATATTTTTTTCTTATGTTTGTTGTGATAATTTTAGCCGTCTGTTTCTGTCATTTTATTAGCAACGTTATTGTCCTTTTTCAGGCAGCTCTTGAACTAGTTGAATTTAACTTAATTTAAACAGTCTTCATGATATAAAATTCGGAGTTTCTAGTAATGAGCTTCACCAATTATTTTAAAATTATTATAGTCAGTTTATAAACAAATTTTCACAACTGATATAGGTACCCGTAATTTTGAAAAGGCCGATTTGGCCAGAAGATTGAGGTCTTCACGTGAATTAATTAGCCTGACCAAATAAATGTGAGGCATGTTAATTACTCTTGAAAGAAAGAGAAGATTAGAACATTTTTTTTATTGGTGGTACTGTATGATCAGTAATTTACTGTTTGTGTTGGCAACAAAATTCTGGGGACATTTTGGCACTACATGAAACATGAAACTAGAACGTTTTGAGACTTTTGAGTGTAGTTCTTGTAGTATACAGGATGTAAGCGAAATAAGTACATTAATTTTAACCACTGGTAGAACTCATCAAAACATACATTTTTTCTATGTACCATTTTTTCAAAATCGCAATTTTTAAAATCATTTTTCTCCCTACAAATTGACGAGCCTTTTATGAAATGTTCCAACAAAGAAAAATAATAATATATTTAATTTGATTTTCATGAACTTGCTTGGAAACGGTAACCTTGTCGACTAGGTAACTTTGCTTCCAGTGGCGTGTAAGAAAATTGTATAAGATTTTAAAATAATTTTAACTCAAAAACTAAAACGTTTTGAAAAAAAAGTTATTAGGAAAAATTGTTGGTCTTAACGAGTTCTATTACCAATTAAAATTAATGTACTAATTTCATTTACAGCCTGTATAAAATAAAGATCTATTAAATGCTCAATTATCATGTCAAAACAATCGAAAATTTGTATTACCCAAAAAAAAATGTTTATTTGAGGACAAATTTAAAATTTAAAGAGGTATGTTGTGATAAATAAGGTTTATCTAAGACTAAATTGGTTTTTGCTGATGTTTGTTTAAACATTATTTCTTTTTTTCTTATTAATTGTTAATAAAAGTGCAAGTGCCTGGCTCGCCGTACATAATTAAGAGGGCCGTATTACAGAATATGAAATTGCTATTAAATTTCAATCCGGGATTAACTTGATATTTTTGACAAAGTAAGTTGCTTAAAACGTATTAATTTTTGAATTAAAATTTAATTTCTTTTCTGTTTCTACAAGATATGTCACGAACTAAGAAACGAGCAAAAATGTAAATATTATGCTTTGGTCTGCAATCATCTTTTTAGTAGACGTGTTCTCATGTTCAGGTACGCGATTCACTTTGTTTTCAAAAAAGCTAAACTGGTTTTAATGTCATTAAGCGAAATGACCTTTTCCTAATTTTTTTTTGCTTTATGCATCTAATAAAACGGCATTCATATGTCTCACAACAAAAACATGTGTCTCATTTATTACCATTTAAATGGCTAGGTTTACAAAATATGTAGATTTAATTTTCATACTTTTTCTTTTTTAACATAAATATTAACACGTTTGCATCAATAACGATTGAAGGTCCTTTTTTCATCAAATTTTTATTTTACTTATCACGCGAAACTATTTTTTAAAAGTTATGAAGTCACGGTTTCCATGACACACATAACTGAGGTTAAGTAGGTTTAGATTATTTTCATAACTTTCGTTCTTTGCTTCCTGTTTTTAGACATTTTTCTAGTTTTTGCAAACTTCCATAATAAGAGTTATTTTATAAGTTCTATGAAATTTCTGATCAAAGTGACCTGTGATTTCACTTTTCAATAGATATGATATTGGTCAGTACTGTGTGATACTGTCAAAAAAATCTTTTGGCAACACTGAATCGTTGATGATTGCAGCCACCACCTGTCATATTTTTCAGAAAAAAAAATCCCGGGATCTGAGGCAGGTTTGCTACTCTAATTACTAATTTGATTAAAATTATTCTAATAATAGCAAAATAAGGTAGAAGGTTTACTTTTTTTGTATGAACTGAGGTTTCAGAGTCTTTGGGTCGATTTATGGAAGCGTCATTAATTTAATTCACAATTAAGTGGCTTTTTAAGTGATCACGTGACCAACTTGAACCAATCGGAGGCCCTCATTCACGAAATTACCTTTTGATGGCGCATTAAATTTGAATTAAGCTTTCCATAAACTAGCCCTTTGAGTTGGATAAAATTAAAATTTTTATTAAGTTACTAAGGGGCTGATTCCAAGTTGAGTTACGACCGACGCAAATCGTGATTGACATATCAACGACGCAAATCTAGCAATGTCATTGGTTGCTGCTATGCAACTGCGACCCACGCAACTTTTGCGACCCAACTTGAAATCAGCCCCTAATACTATAACACTTTAGTATAATTTTTTGGTCCCACTGAGTGAAATCTCGGGAAAAACTAGTTAAAAAATGAGCAAATCGAGTGAAATAGACAAATACCATGAATTCCGTATATTTTTGTTATTTTTCGATCTCCAAAATAAAGGACTTTTTCGTTCATTTCGAACTAAAACGAGCGAAACAAGTTAAAATAACATCAATTTCGATCAAATTTTATTATTGTTTAACAAGTACATACAGCGTTGGGCAAAAGTATGGAACTAAGCATTTCGTGCTTAAAATATGTACCTTACGAAAAAACTAATTAATATATCATCAACTACTTTAAAAATGTGATCATTTTTAAAGAATACATTTTTTAGCAATACCTGTTTTGTAAGTCATCATTCACTGACAAATATCTTTCATTGTAAGCGGTACTTTTTAGCCAGGTGCAAGTTTCTATGATTACCCTGCAATAATATTTTACTTACAGCCCCTGGTCTGTAAGTAAATATTACATACCAACGTAT
Source organism: Tribolium freemani (assembly GCA_939628115.1). NCBI lineage: Eukaryota > Metazoa > Arthropoda > Insecta > Coleoptera > Tenebrionidae > Tribolium > Tribolium freemani. Next base: position 5,352,221 of record OW626785.1, on the reverse strand, counting down.
GCCATTCGTGTTCCATGAAAAATGATGCACAAGCAAAATTTGCAGCCTCTTTAATATCATCCATTTTTCTATTTTCACTTGAAATACCTTCTGAACAGTATTGAAGCGTTGATTTTGCAACAAATGTTGATTTAAAGTGATGTTTTTTTTTGGTTTGTATCCCTAACACGAAACGAACGTTATACGAACGTCACACACATTTTTAATTTGACAACGATCTGAGTTTTATAAGACGCATTTTGTCGCACTTACTCCATTATGGCTCCCAATTCCGTGCGTGCGACAAAATGCGTCTTATAAAACTCGTATCATAATATACTAATTAAAAGTTTATGCTTAAAGTTGAAAAAAAAACAAAATTCATATGTTTTTACGCTGGGAGATCGGATCTAAAATTAAAAATCAAAAATCTTTAACATTCTCAAAATACATTAAATTTTTAAAAATTCTTTCGTTATCGTCTCTTTACATCTACAATATTGCATGTCTTATTAATAAAAACCGTGGCTTGTTAAAGACACATTTAGGACCAGTTTCTGGCACGATTAAACTTTAATTAAATTTTATTTCTCCGTTAGTTCTCTAAAGTAGTATTTATCTGATTGGTGTTGACTGAAAATTGCTGTTTTAACTGAGGTTTAAATTGATCTCTCCATTAAATATGTTACCATTGTTACCATAAACTGGGCCTAATTAGTTTACCATAACTTTAATACAAGCCTCAAAATCGCAGACAAGGGCCCTCTTGTGTCAGGTATTAAAAATTTTAATAACCTTTCTACCAGTATTAAAGAAATCGTATCTCGTATGCTGTATTCTCATTTATTAAAATATTGTTTCTATTCCATTGAAGAATATGTTAACAATTAACATTTTCTAAACAGGTCTGTTGTTTTTTATGTTTTTTGATGTCCTAAAATTTAAATTTTAATACTGTTTGATGTATTTGTATGTAGTAACTTTTTCTTTTCATTTGTCTATTTTTATTGTATAAATTCGACGTACCATATACTTGCTGATAATAAATTGAAATTGATATTATACAGGCTCCATGCTGTTAAAACTGTTTCAGCTAGAATCTTGAAATTTTAAGGAGACTGGATAAAAGCAAAAATACTTTTTATTTTTTTGACCCTCCTTGAATTACAAAGCCAACATGGAATATGGAAACGTGAAACTTGTAACGCATATTTAAAATACTTAGATTTTTTGGAAAATTCTAATACCATTTCCACTTTCTAGTTTTACCATAGATGTATTTAAGTTTAAAAAAGTTTCCTGTGTCTTTTGATAACATTCATTGGTTGTGGGAGTTTGGTCCCCGGTTGCTAGATGTCGGTAGCAGTGCAATCACGAACCATCAATGTGGAGTTATCCTAGTAGGAGGTCTACTCTTGTGAATGAATGAACCAGCCCGGCGGGGGCTCGACAGGGGGGCCAGGAATTCAATTCTACGCCCGAGGCGCCGAACATTCCTCCGCGCAAGACGTCTGACCTCACACCGCCCCCTCTGCTCCACGTCCACAATGTTCAGCCTTACAGCTGTTGTAGAGCATATTTTATGGTTAATGCTTGGCCCATTTTTGCAAAACACATTTTTTATACACTCGAATTCAAATTTTCAACTTTAAAATACTTGAAAGTCAAATTTATGTCTTCATTTGGGCGCAATTCCTTGAAATCAAGTTTATTTATTTGGTATATGTCGTTCATGTGGATGAAGGTGGATGTCGGCATTGCGGTCTGGAATTCGCTTCTCGGAGCAAAAAAATGGGAACTCGTCTATCGCTAATATGTTTTAATTACTGTGGGTTTGTTTGCTTCATTCACTTGGAAGAAGTAGTGTTGGTGAGGAGCCTCGCAGTCTAGCTGGTTCCTGCATCATTTTGCGACCTGAATACCGACCTTGTTTTCAATAATACAACACGTGCTTTATAAACTAGCTTTCCAAATACTCGTTTTGCTTACCATCACCACCGAAAATGCAGACAGATTTTTTGTCTCGTAATAATACGTACCGACATTCCTAAGATCGCAGTTTAGACAAATGTGGGTTATTAGCTGTGATACTTGCATATTTTTCTTTTGAAATGTTAATTGACTGTTTTATTAGTATGCAAAATTGTTACAGCTTCATCTAACAACCTCTATAATTTGGATATCAAAAAATTTCGCCGACGTTTATAATCTGGTTTGTATACCAGTCGCCATTAAGGTACGACTTGGTGATAAATTAAATTCGATAAATTATTTCAAAAATGCCTAATTTAATTCAACAAAATAAGAAATAATATATAACGGGAACAAATTATCAAGGAAATCGAGCACTTCAAACTCGGGTCGCGTTTATCTTTTATTAAATTTCAAACTGAGTTCTTGATACATTTTTATGGTGATAATTTTGTTTTTTAATTTCTTGGGTTGTTGAACAATTTTTGCGAAATCGTCGATGTTATAAAATATACCATTTAAGAGTAATTTGATTTTTATAATTGATGTGTACCTTAATTTTATTATTTAACGATAATTTCATGTTGCTCAACAGGAAGTTTCTTTTTTATAGATGATAATTCACGGTGACAGTTCTAAATAAGTTATCCTACTTTTAATAATTACACTAAGTACTCGGTATTAATTTACACATCATAAAGTTGCGGAATTTAAACTGTAATTTTTCATTAAAAAAATATTAAACTTAATTAAAAATGTACCTAAATTGTTGCGAAAATTCTAATAAAAGGCAAAAATTATCCAAAGAGGAACTCAAGATAAGAGGACAAAACCTACACTATGATCACAATAATAAACTACTACAAACTTGTTTTTTTTTAAATTACAAACTCTGCTATCCGAAAGGAACTTAATACATATAATGCTTTTTTTACACCACTTACCTAATTTCGCAAAACGAAATAAATAATTCATCAATCGGGGTGTAGAAAGCACTACAGTGACTTTATTAGAAACAGTGGCGACAACAGGCCGCAATAGAGGCAAATTAAACAGCTCACTAAACTTTTCAGATGATGCAAAATGAATTGATCTCGCTAAAATTAAGATTGAGACTTTCTGTTACAACTGCATTTGGAAGAACTATATTACTCTGTGAGGTCACTGTACTTACGAGGTTTATTCTGTAAGAAATGTAAAAATTCGGGTGAAAAATCTCCTCATCATAGCTGCTGTTTTTTACATTATTTTGAACATTATTTAGATACTGTGAAGTGTGAAATTGTGATTAGCTTGCATTTGAAACTATCTGCTTACTTCTTAAAGTGCTGAATAGATTTTTTAAACAATCTTGTGAAATTCTGAATTCTGTCAAGAAAATCTTGAATTTTTTTCGTCAAGCAACTTTCATGTAGCTCCACAATGATCTGTGTAGAAATTAATACCCATTTTTGAGATGGTTTCCGGGTATATTTTGATCCCAATCCACTTTCACCTCCAATTTCAAACTTTTAATTTCAATTTTTTTTTCACATTTTGCGCTCAAATTTTCGCCGAAATGAGCAGTCTTTTGGAGAACAATTCATTTTCAATCTCTTCTTTTGCTGAATTTGTGCATCCAACTGCAGCACATCCAGGCATTTTGCCAAACTTTAAGATGACAGATTTGAAAGTTTAAACAAATGTCAAAATTTGCCTCTTAATGGCTGCACCAATGAAAATCGGGACCACCATTGTGGCCAGTGTTCTAAATAAAGTCACTGTAGAAAGCACTACCCCATGCTACCACAAACAAATACTTTACAGATTTGTATTCTAATCTATTAGATTGGTGCATAATTACAATAATTTATTATACAGGGACATTTTTTTAACTCTGAACATAGCCCTATGTAGAGTTCCTAGCCCTATGTTCAATCTGAAAAAAAACAGATCAAAGCATTGCGAGTATTGCTATGCAAAAAATTATTCTACGCGCTGTCAAAAATTTTAACTTGTCAATTAAATCTTCCAAGATTATGTAAGTAAAGAAAGATTAATTTTTATGAAATTTATTAATCATCAGGTAAAAGTAGCATGGAAGGAATGATAAATTACTTTAACAAATATTCGAAATCACTTCAAATTGGTTCAAATAACTCGACAATTACCTTTACGTATCGTTGGTAACGTAAATTAGATCAATGCTTTGATATGTTTTTTTTCAGATTGAACATAGGGCTATGTTCAGAGTTAAAAAAATGTCCCTGTATATCAGTATCTAATAATAATTATCTATCTAATTTCTATACCTATTTTTCCGAGCTTTTTGAGACGACGAACGATGGTTAAATGGTTCACATTGAAGTCTTTGACCAACAGTTTCTTTGTCAAGCGTTCGTCCGTTTTTACGGCTTTCGAAAGTGCCTTATTGTCGCAATTTTTTCTTCCTTCTTCGTCTGCAAAGTTTGTATCTTCAGATTAGAACTTCTTGAACCATCTTTCAACTTGGCTTTTTCTGATTGTTCCTTCACCAAAAATGGACTGCTTGCTGCATTCCAGTCTTTCTCGAAATGGTAGAATATACTCGTAATAATGTGGATGTGATTTATCAGTTTTATTACTAACTGAAACGAAAGGATTAAAAAATAATAAAACAAAACATCAGTTTATAAACACTAATCTAATATTTTTTGTTAAATTGCTTTTAAGTTTAATAATTATTGTGAATTTTTTGGATAAGTTTAAGAAAAAGACTCCAAGACCGGATAGATTAATCTTGAAAATTAATGCTTTTATTATTAAATTCATCAGATTTTGGATCAGTTTACAGAAAGCTAGTTAACTTGATTCAGAATTAAACTACATAATTCATTAAATAAGTTGCCATTTATTTTACATTGACTACCGATTTAAGGGTCGAATTTACAAATAATACTATGAATTATTTGTTTAGTCAGATGCCTATTTTTACTAGAATTGAAACAGTGTCTTTTAAGAAACAAAATGATCTTAATAATCTGTAAATCAGTACGTTGTTACGTTAACAGAAACACTATGTAGAAACAGAGAAAGAGGAACAAGTAGGTATGGCTAATAAAAATTGGTTCAAACTATGGACTGAAATCGACGATCCCACGCCTCTTCAATATGAAAGGAAGAACACCATTTTACTCGAATTTAATTTTTTTATTTAGATTTTTTAACGAAAAATTGCCATTTATTTTACATTGACTACCGATTTAAGGGTCGAATTTACAAATAATACTATGAATTATTTGTTTAGTCAGATGCCTATTTTTACTAGAATTGAAACAGTGTCTTTTAAGAAACAAAATGATCTTAATAATCTGTAAATCAGTACGTTGTTACGTTAACAGAAACACTATGTAGAAACAGAGAAAGAGGAACAAGTAGGTATGGCTAATAAAAATTGGTTCAAACTATGGACTGAAATCGACGATCCCACGCCTCTTCAATATGAAAGGAAGAACACCATTTTACTCGAATTTAATTTTTTTATTTAGATTTTTTAACGAAATTGAAATAATGTTGAAATTGACGATTGTGCAGATTACAATCTTACCTCAAATCAGATTTAGAGTCATTTTATCGATTACATTTGGATTTTTGTAAACTGCGGCGATGGTGGTTTAAAAAAAATATTCTTAGAATTAAGGTATAGCCAGGGACATTTTCTTTGTCACCCCTATCGCGTCGATTTGGCATAGTTCGACCATCGATCTCGGTCAAATCGACACGAAGGGTGTGACAAAGAAAAAGTCCCAGACTGTACCTACACTGATAATAATTAATATTGCCAAATATCAAATTAATTCAAACTTTGAAATGTGGTCGCAATTAAATGTTCTATGAAAATTAAGGCACAAATATCCTTACAATTTTGTAATATGAAAAGAGGTTATAATCTTATTTTTTCAATTCGTTCTGCGCGAAACCTAAGAATTCGGAAAATAAGGAACATTAGTTATTTATTCAACGAGTTTGAGTGTAAATCGGACGCTTTATTACCGAGTGGATTTTTAAACGTCGAGTGATAACGAGAGGTTTATCATTTACGAGGTGAAATAAATGAACTGATTTACACCAAAAAAAAGTTGGATACAACATTTTATTCTTAAAATTAGACTCAACAAGGTTTAAAATTGCTTTAAATCTGTTAAAAATAATATGACGTTTCGTATTGAGAAATGTCAAACTTTCTTACACAGGAGAAAAACCGTAAATTTTGACAATGTCGAAGAATAAACATACATATTTAGGTAACAAAACACACATCACTTTTTTATAGATTGTAGATGATCTATATTTTTTTATGTTTATTTAGTTAAAGCCATTGTTCATATGCATATGCTATGTATATTTTAAATTAACATAATCAGTAAAACCTAAAGATGGGTTAATAAAAAGTTTGGTGTTGGGATTTGGTTTAATTTGTTTTTCTCTGAATAGGTAAGAAGTATAAATCAGTTTCAGGAGAAAATTGGCTATTAAGGAATTTTCAAACAGTTTGTTGTTTTCACTGTTTCAGTACACCTAAGATTTTTGTGTACATTTGAAAATTGTATAGTACCTAACCTCTGTACAAACCTCTATGGTAATTAGTCAAATGAAAGGTATTTTCGTTAGGAGTTTAGCTGTTTCTTTTTGTCATGACATATACAATTTTGAAGGGATTATTGTGTTATACAAAGTAAGTGCTATAAATTTCAAAACATCACTAAAACTTGTAGCAGCCTTATCAATAAAAATTGATCTGTTTCTCTTCATACGTTAAAGCCAAATTCGCTAATCAGCTTCATTTGAATGAAAATTTACCAAAAATCAGTACCTATGTGGCGTTTTTTTCATATGTATACAAATATATTATTTTAATCGTGTTCCAGAATTGTATGGTATTCAGTGGAGGATGAAAAACATACCTTCTCTTGACGTTGAATTAGAAAAAAAAACGTATGGTGTATCAAGTAGGGCTGGGCAAGATAATCGATTAATCGATTAATCACTAATCGATTATAGATTTGAAAATTATCGATTATCGATTAATCGTTATTACTTTTATTTTATAAACACATACCTATGTGGTATCTACCCTACATCACATTTTTGCTTTTGTTGCCAGTTTGAGTCAGGTATCTAAAAGTAGGTAAATATTTTGCAAATAATTGTGTTTTTTTAACAATTACGACGGAGATTAATCAATTTATAAAGCTACATTGATTAATCGATTAATCGATTAATTATTTAACCGATTAATCAGAATAATCGATAATCGAAATAATCGATTATTTTTAGTACTCGATTAATCGATTACTCAAAACCGTAATCGCCCAGCCCTAGTATTAAGAACATTTTTTAAACATGATCTCAAAATCTCTAACCTATACTTGTACCTATAGTTAGTAAGCTTTCTGGTCAGAATATTTGTCACTCTATAATTTTATTCTCATTCACGTGGTTTTATATTTTTTTTAAATTCTCATAAATGAGCATTTTCAAAGGTTTACTGAGAAATCATACTTTTTTGTGAGGTTTAAATATTTTTCTCATCACAATAACCCTAACAAAACGTTGGCTTTGCAGGAATTTTTTAATATGATAATTATGCTAATACGATTGTAATTAATTTTTTTTTTGGCAATTTTTATATTAATTTACGTATTTACCCAGAAAATTTCCTAATTTTTGAATTGCTTTATTGGTACTTTTCAGAAGGTGGCATAAACTGGCAATTGCTGCAGGAATGTCGTTCACATACGACTGAATTAATAGATTCGAATTTTGATATAGCAGAGCTAATATGAATTATGCAAAAACCCTGTCTACATTTTAACCCTTGTTAAGTTAAGAGCGCTTAAGTGGCCATTCTAGAATTAGGTAAATTGTGTTAGTAAAACACATCGTCTGTTTATCTCTGCCGCTATATGTGGCAATATGTTAAAGAAAGAAGACCACTGAGTTACGTAACGTTCAGATGTTGGTGCATATCTGAGCCAGTGTTTGGAGTTCCTGGAATCGGGTGGGTCGGAGACGGTCAACAGACTATGTAGCCTCCCTTTCCCTTTCTACACGTCACTCCGATGGTTGGATTATTATCAATTAAATTTTGATGATTTTGAACTATATTTGTTGTATTTAAACAAATACATTTATTTACTAAGATTTAATGGCAGGTTTTTGCTGCCTTCTGGTGAAATTGCAAGTCAAAGTAAGCATTATTAGGTACTTCTTATTTCGAATTCAACTTGTCCCTCTCAGAGAATAATATTGAAAAGTGTCACTAAAAGGTTTATTTCGCAGAGAATTACTTAAAAAAACAACATTCAGAGTTTTACATCTTTAGATAGAAATAACGATTCTTATAACTTGTAACTGCCCTTTTATCACAGTAGGAAATAGAAATTTATTTTGTCCAAATATTCTTACATTTTCTACAAACACAGGGAAACCCCAAGCTCTTAATTCGTCTGCTTTCCGGTTACATTTCGTTTTCCGGAAAATTCGCAACCACCGGAGCTTTCCGACTACATTTCCACTCCCTTCTCTTACTATTCTCCTGCTACAAATTTCCTGGAAATTTTGCTTTTACGCTGTTTAACAGAAATTTTAGGCTATTACCTGAACTTAATTTATGATAGAAATTTCCTAAATGATCTTTCCTTCGCATAAAAAAGGACCCTAGCAATTAATTTGGGGCAATATTACGTTTACCTGGAGCAAGACAGGAAGTGCTCTAACAGGATTGCAGGAGTTTCCAGCAGGAATGTTATTATTGATCCGTCTTGCTGCTCATGGCAGAGAGCTTCTTCACAGTAATCAATAAAACTAATGTTCATATAATGGAATATCGTCATTAATGCCTTGGCAGAAGTATTAATAAAAAACATTGCAATTAGTGGATAGTATCAATTATAATGAATTGGGAATAAGCTACTGATTAAATTATACATATCGTTAAAAGTGCAGACTGCTTCTAAAACATAGTCAAATACAACTATTAAAAAATCATGACAACAAACAATAGAAAATCTTTAACAAGAGATAAAGGGCAGACTCGCAGTGGCAGGAAAAACGTTACAAATAGAAAAAGAACTAAGAATAAGTGGTGATTTTTTATTTTTACTTGGAAATTAGAAACATAAATTAAACTCTCTACACTCTACGGACACTCAGGACAATCCTGTTGAAGACTACTTACTAACAAAAACTAAGTTATTCAGTTCTTCAGGGCTTGTCATTTTCTCGATTAACGATGACTCCTCTCAAGTTAATCTAATCTTTCTGTAGTCGAATTTTTTTATTAAGTCGAAATGTTCAAGCATTTATATTTTGTTTATGCATTCGCATTACTTTCGTGTTTTTCTAAGATTGTCTTCAACTTATATTTGCGTACTAAAAATTAGTTCCGATGTAGATAGGTATATTTGAATCGTGAGAATTTTAAGTGAAAATCCTCGAATCCTTTTTTTATGGGAATACTATTTTTCCCAGCTGAACTTACTACTGACTAGTAACTAAATATCTTTAAAGATAGTAGCTATCTGTACCTATACCAAGGGAGGAAAGACATGGATTGTCGCCCGACGTGAAGCGGATGGCAGTAATCATCTGAGGGAGAGAAGATGCTTTCCTCTTGTGGTATACATATGATTTTTTCCTCGTCTTCATCAGAAAATATCGTTTTTTCTTATCCAAATATTCCATGACAGAACGTTATTTTCTCCCGATGAGGAGACTTTTAGGTCGAGATAAAAAATACATTCGAAAGCTCAAAAAACCAGCTTTGCGAACGTAATATAAACAACGTTTTTTCTACAATTACAGTGTTTTAAACTGCAAATTAATTATTAATAGTTTTTGACGTTACGGTGCGCAAAACGTTTAGAACTTTTGGCACTACGTAAAATAACTGTGCGCAAAGTAAATCAATGAAAAACACGAATACTTTGTGCACTAAGATTAGTGCGTAAATACGTGTTTTTTGCTCAATTGTAGAAAAATGATATTGATGAGGTAAAAAACATTTTACAAGGAACATGTGTGGTCCAAATTAAACCCTGTTGTAGTACAGTCACGATCAAAAAGAATGACACCCTTACCAACCAGGTCGGATAGCAAAAGTCCGACTAAAATCTTTTAGGTCATGAATTTCAACAAACAGGTTGGTTTACAAACTGTCTAGCTAGTTTACACAATATCCAGCTAGTTTATAAATCAGCTAAACGTACACATTAACCGTATCATATCGAAAAGATTTGTGGCTGCGGTTTTAGGGGTGTCATTGTTTTTGATGTAAGTGTGCAGATAGTATTTTTATTAGGATTCATTTGTGAGACATAAATTAATGTCTTAATCGTTTTTTCTATACAAAAATTATTCAGTTTTTAGGTCTTTTTTATTCGAAGTGTTGCGAAGAATTTATATTTCGTGTTTCCAAAAATTCATTGTTTTGTTGTAATTCATTTTATTCTTCGACATTGTAAAGATTTACGGTTTTTCTCCTGCGTCAGGAAGTTTTGACAACTGTTTGATATTTCTCATTATACGAAACATCACATTATTTTTAACAGGTTTAAAGCAATTTTAAGCATTGTTTAAGCATTGTCGAAGAATAAAATGTTGTCTTCAACTCGTCTTAGTGTAAGTCGTTTCATTTATTCTACCTCGTGAATTATAAATTGATAAACCACTCGTTATCACTCGTGGTTTGAAAATACACTCAAACTCGTCGAACAAATAGTAATAATAATAATAATAATAATTCGGTACTGAAACCGTTAAAATTTAAAGGCTGTTGCAATAACCAATAAAATTCCTAGATTTGCGATTAAACTTACAGAATAAGGCCTATTGCCCGTTAAATAATTTTCTTTATTTTTTATTCCTCTCTAGAAATTGGAAAATATAATGTGTTTCTGTTGATTGTCTTAATCTAGTCGTAAGTCTTCTAACACTTTTTTGTATATTCATTCAAAAGTTTTATTTATTAATTAAATTTTGAAAAATACCTATGTTTCTCGTGAGACATTATTATTTTCCTGTAAATTTTGAATTGACATTTGTGCCCTTGGAAATTTTTGACGGAAGAAATTGATACGTCTTGCTTGAAGGTGCCATCTCACCTTCAAGCAAGACGTATCAATATTGCAGTCTGATGATGATTTAATTAAAATCGAAACGTCGCTAATAATATAAAGTTTAGTTTATTCCCTGCCCTAAACAACCAAAAACAATTTCTTCCGTCAATTATTTTCCTGTTTTTCCAAAGACCCCATCTGTCGCTTGTCTTTGAGTATTTCATTGTACCGTAACAGTGTAGTTTCTAGTGAAATGCACGAGTTTTTCTGTTTGAATAAAAAAGTCATTGTTTACTTCAGTTTTCTTCATAGAACTCTTTGGAAAATTCAAAAATATATAAATATATCTGAGGGTGTTAAAAAGGACAGATTAACATAATTATTCGTGTTTGAGTTTTCTCAAGACAAAAATGTTTCAGTTTTTCAGAATTGTTTTCTTTTAATTTTGATACATTTATAATACCTATTAACTTTTTTCTGTTTTTCAAAAACCTCATCTTTCGCTTGCATTTGTGTACCTATTTAAATTTACCTGAATTTTTTAATATTCGGATTCATGGTATTGACATAGGGTAATTAAAAAGCAAAATTCCCCGAACGATAATTTCCATATTTTTCAAAACTCATTGAAAGATGCGAAAATGTAGTCTTAATTCGAAAATACTCGATTTTTTTCTTTTTTTGAAGGTAAATTTTCAACATTTTTACAAATACTCCTTTTTGTTTTTTTTTTCTTATAAGTCACTGGAAAATATAAAAATTGAATCTGTGCGTCCTTAAGAAGAAATATTTGTGGACCAAAGTGTTCTTTAGTTTCAAAACGTTAAAGTTTTTATTTACACTTACAGCAGATGCTTTGTCAACGTTATGAATTTTAATTGATATAAATCCTAATACAGGGTGAGTCCAATAGTGGGTTATTTCTGATTTTTTTTTAATATGCAACCAATAATACTAGAATAATATTGATTCCAGCTGACCAGATCGGTAATAGTTAAAAAATTTCAAAATTAATCCAGGATTATATTGTTCTGAGTATTGTCAAATTTGTCTTGACAGTTTTGCTAAAATTTCATTATGGACTATTATTGTTTAAAAGATAAAAAACAATGTTGATTCAGTTAATATTTTAAAAAATCAAACGAAGTATCCAAGTGGTAAGTGCAATTAGTATTTTGTGTTGAGTCTTAGGATATGTCACTATTGACTCACCCTGTATACTAGAACATGAAAGTCTCCATTTTTGGTGTACGAGAAGGAACGTAAATACTTAAACATTTGTATAATGGGTTCAAAAACGTTGTGATAATGATAGTGTTTGTGAAACACGAGCTGAAATCCCCGATTCTCTACTTGATAATTCGAGGCGAATGCTTTATGCTAACGAAGAGTCTGCAAACTTCTCCCTACCTGTAGCCAACTATTCGTGCCTAAAGTGTTGAAGTGCTGAAGTTTATGAATGCTGGCACCCTGTCAGGGCTAACTGGCCGAATATGGGAGAGGCCGAAGAAACAGGCGCCAGTGGTCGCACCGGCTCGAGACACAAAGGATCCCGCAAGTGTGGAGTAAATAATTTGAAAGTGAGAGGTTATAAAATAGGGTGATCGGCCTGCTGCTTGCCGGCGATTTGTGGTGATAAATGATGCTTCTCTCGCTTCGCATTCTTCCAAAAGCACTCGCTCTCTTCCATTACTTCCAAAACAGACGGCAAAAATTTTGGCCAAAGCTGGAAAAAGCTAATGCATACTCGTAACTATGTGAAACAGTCTTCGGTTTTGGTTCTTAATCTTGAGCCCTCATTCATTATGCGTATTATGCGAGTATAGGGTTGTGTGACATAAATAATAATGGTAATAATGGGTTCTCCTCCAAACGTGATCAGAACCAGAACAATGGTTCATTGTTTTGTTTGGCATATTCCGAAACTAAATTAGAGCTATCTTGTAAGAAGTTATACCATTAGCTGGAAGCAGCAGCAGGAGCTCGAGCGGATCTTGTGAAGTAAAAGGGTCAAGTCGCTTGTGGAATGTGGCCAGGCCTACCTTGACCAGACGGTCGTGATCGCACACCGCTCAGGAATGCGCTCTCCACTCTCGCACCTGCAGAAGAGACCCCTCTTCTCCACGATCTCTGTACGCTTGTTGACCTTTTTCCGGTAATGCAGGACACTATTAAACAAATATTTTGCCTAGTCCCCTCCTATTACACACAACGGAAAGTACCTTCTGTTTTTTCCTCTTTCAAAACTCTGGATGGAATTCTGTGTTAACTGCGTATTACTCCACATCTTAGGTTTCCTCCAATTAAGCAACGTTGCTCCAATTGCTTTTCATTAATAATGTGATGGTTAAACGTTTGCCGATTTATCAATACTCTCATTAGACATCGCTTTTATGAAATGTGTATACCTACTTATGATCAATCAAGCGGTTGAGCATTTAAGACATGGAGGCTTTTTACGATGAAATTTAACTTGCATCAGCCCTTTTATTTAAGTAACTTTTATTAAATGGTTTGCTTTCCATGAGTTTGACAGCAACATGTATCAGGAATTCATGATTAAACGAGCATGGATCCTGCTGATTCTCTCCATGCCTCTTATTACGAACTTTTGAGAATTTAAATACATTTTATTATTCGAAAAACTAAGTGCTAGGCTGAATTGTTAGTTTGTTGATAATTATCGTCTAACTAATTAACTATGTTCCTGCTGGACATTAAAATTGCCAATTTTGAAACTGTAGTACCAATATCTATTAGTAAATAAGTTTATTTTCAACCACTAATTTATAATATTCCGATTACTAACTTTTTGGAAAAAAAACCACGGTCGTTAATAATATTTCATCCCTTGGGGCTGTTATGTGCAGGTTTACCAACGTTAAGATTGCAATTCTTTCAAATTGTCAAGCAACTCATAATATTTTATTTAATGAGTTGTTACAATCAGTGAAATTAATTTAACGTACGGCAACCTGGTGCATGTACGAGCACTTGGGGGAATGCCATAATCGACTAATTTATCACATTTATATATTAGACAAGTGGCAATAGAATTTAATACAACCTGAGAGTTATTGTTATTTTATATTTGCTATTTAGTTTGATTCAAAATATTTCACTTTATTAAACGCAGCTACACCAGTTGAACCATGAATAATAAAGCATTATTTTCTATGTTAACGGACCGTTGAAACCTAAGAAATTTCATTTTTTGCTGGCGCCTGTATTGTAGGTACATCTTGAAGCTCTGTTAACTTTAAGAAACATTGTGTTTAGTGTAGAAATGTATGCATCGAAGGTATAATTTAGAATTTTGAATCTACTCAAACATTTCAAGTTTTACAATCTTCTTGTCAGTTTTTTTTGTATTTTCAGAACCTAAAGTAAAATACTGGATGTGGTACCCTGATGTATAGTCCAGCTTACGAAGCTATGCATGTGGCTCGATACTGTAAACAGTTTTTTTAAATCTTTAGCATACAAAGAAATTTTCAGCATGTTGTCTTTTTATGGACCCTAACACTATTCGTTTACATTTTTTACACACCTATAAACTTATAATGAATTTTTAACTATTGTGGCATGCTGGCATGAGTAACAAAGAAAAAAACCTCATCCCCTTGCACAAAGGTTTGTGGTTATAGCTTTCTTCTGCATGGGATTATAACAATTTAGTAGCACTACTATGGTCATTTAATTAACCCACCGAAGATTTACTAAAAGCCGTGCATTTTCTTAGCGTCCATTGTGGTGCAAATATCGTGCTCTTGGCATTAACTTTTATATGAGTTGTCATGGTAACAGGTTAGTCATTTGCACCACAATGGACGCTAAAGAACATGAAACTGCTATAGATATACATTTATGGACACCGAAAACCAAGCTATGAAAGCAAACTAAATAAACTTAATCTTATTTCTTTTAAATCTCGAAAAAAAGAGAGGCGACTTAATAATATTTGCATTTAAGATAATTAAGTCTCAACTTAAACATTTATTTCGCCTAAGGCAAAATGTAAAGCTCTCTCACTCAAAAGATTTTTTTCATAATTATTTCAGAGCTATAGAGCCTCTCGGGTCTGCCCTTTTCTTCTTCTTGTTGGATTTCCTTGGCGTGGAATGGTTAACAAAAACAACGATTAAAATCCCTTCACACCAAACGTTTATTTGTAAACTAAAGTTTAGATTCTCACCTGAGGATGACCACTTTGTGGTTGAAACGCGTCGTGTTACAAATAAACGTTTGGTGTGAAGGGATTTTAATCGTTGTTTTTGTTGCCCTTTTCTTAAGACAACAATAATAACGATAATAAATTTTACTATTAAAAAATAATAATTTTTGAGCTCCGAAAAACAGACCACGTTCCAATCGATATACAGAGTTAGGTAAAAACATGGAGGAATAAATACTCTGGAGGTAAGGATAGCTCAAAAAGCTGATATTTCGCGCCATGCTACAAAGTTGTAAAAGGTGCTTGCATATGGCGGCCTATTCCATAGGCGTATGATTAACTTTTTCTCGGGGGCAACATAAATAAAATTAAATTTGATTTTAATTATCTGATTGATTGGAGATTAGTTGAAGCTGGTGTTAGTGAGTTAAACTAAACACTAACACAAAAAAACCTACCAAAACAAAACCAAAAAATCAGTAAAAATGCCATCAAAACGTTAGACGCTGTGGTTGCTATTAGAGACGCCACTGGTCGAGCGAGATCATTAATCATTCGTAAGAGATCGACAACGTTCGTTGCGCGTGAAACTGCGCCTCAGTCTAAAAGGGCCATAAAAGGTTCTTGGATTTATGTTAAAAATTTTACATGGCGAACATAGCTAACCTTACCTCCAGAGTATTTATTCCTCCATGGGTAAAAATATGGAACCAAGCGTTTTGTGCCTAAGCTATGTATCCTACGAAAAAACTAATTAGTACATCATCATGTACTTTAAAAATGTGAACATTTTTGAAGAATAAATTTGTGCGAAATTCCTTTTATTTTTCGAGTTATTAAAAAATATTTTTCTCTTATAGGTATTAATAATGTTGTTGCTTATTCCATAGATACGAGTAGAGGTAGTACACCTTTATTCTACAAGCGGTTACTATGTTGCATTATTTGAATAGTTATTTTTTAATCTTACTCGATGGAATAAAGTGGCCATTTGGTGATTTTTTTATTCTATTTGGTAGGATTTTTTTATTCTATTGGTAAGTTTATCATTCTATCGGTGAAAAAATTTAACAAAAATTTATCAGTGGACATATAAAACCCATACATTCAAAACCAAAGATACATAAAAATGGTTCTGATGAACTACTTCTTATTTGTTATGTTGTGGAACTTATTAATTCTTTCTTGGTTTTTAATAGATAACATTTCAAACACGCTGTGATATTCTTTTAATCTCTACTTTGTACTTACTTAGCTAGCTAACAACTTAGCTTTACTTTACTTAGCAAAAAAATGTACAAATTCCTGGAGTAGTCTAATCTAACACACCCTGGATAGCCATACCTATAGCGTTGTCATCTCGTTCATTTTATTTTTAAATCATTTAATAAAAAATTGTCAAATTATTTGATGACCAGCACAATTTTTTGTTGTGCAAATGCGAGATATCAATGATTTCAAAGTACCTATGTATGACTCCTGAAATAAATCAAGCTCTACTTAACACAACGTTACATCAGGTGGGTTGCAGCATTCTTGCTCGTCTGACTTCAAGAACAGTCATTTCCGTTATAATTTTTGACTCGTAATTGGATTGTCGGTTGTTGCTGGTATTTTTCTTGAATGATTTTTCTTGCAATTGTTTTTGTACCCAAAGAGAAAGCAATAAATTTATGATCTACCTACCCACCATATAATTACTCTAAAGCATTGTTGTCTCTACTTCTCCGCCCGAGCTTTTTAAATTCACTTAACTAATTAACTATTCATTTATGTGTATTTAGCAGTCGTTAACGCCCTTCTCCTGTTATTCCTGAAATCTTACTTATTACATCTAGCTAAACCAACTGCCGTAAAAATGACAAAAAAATTGTTTTCTTGTCGTTTGTGAGACAATGATGGTTTTCACGTCTACTACAATGAGAGTATGAGAGCTATTGACTTTATGGTAATTTTCATTTGGATTATTATTATAGTTGAGCATTGGACATTAGAAGAGCAATAGCACGAGCGTGAAGTAGAAGCACGTGCGCGTGTGGTCATTTAAAAGTTTAAAGAGCGGGCTCTGCACGTTCGGGGTGCTAATTACAGTTGCCGCGCTATTCTGTCAACAACCACAGCACACCTGATTATTACTTAATCAAATAGAAGCTCTTCACGAGGACTTAGGTATTTAACTCTGAACTTTAAATAATTAAATCCTGTCCATAGTCAAACAGTTCTCTTCTTATGGCAGTAGGTTAGCTTAGAGACTTCATTTATGGAATGCAGTTGCAACTGCTTTTTCATAGCTAAATCGGTGTCTTTCAAATGATTTTCTTATATTACCGTGTTAATTAATATAAATTGCAATGAATGTTTTAGAAGAGTGAATGAGGATGTAATTCCGGATGTTCCCTTTTTGCACTTACTTACTTACTTATGCTCAATTTTTGGCACAAACATAGCCGTGCATTACAGGAGGTTTTCCACTCTCATTATGCAGAATTTTGTTCTAGAAAAAGTTCTCGTATTCCTAAATTATTAGTTGAGAGACAACTTCTGCCCCTTTATGTCAAAATACAAATTTCTGTTCTAAATAAATCTTCGCCTACCTTTTATGCGTTTTTCCAATATTACCTATAGATTATTTTGTTAAAATAAATACTTACGTGGTTTGATCAATAAGTACGGTGAATGGGCCCACAGTCTCCTTCAGTTTTGTGTTTTAAAAACATTATCTATGAACTTTTTGTCACTAAAGTACTAAATTGTTAATTAATCGATTCACGAGTTTACTCTTAAAACGGTTTTTCTAAACCTTTGTTTCTAAAAAATCTCTAAAAAATCATTTTTTTTTCAATTATAATCAAAAGTGACTTGACAATAAACATGAAATGTTATTGTTTTATTAAATTTAATGTGTGCTTTAACCCTTGAAATCATGTACAAACTGTTTTAATAATTTCGAAAAGAGTTGAAAAGAATGATCCACGATGAAGAAAGACGTGGATGTTTTTTTGATTGCTCTTCCAAGACAAAATCTTCAAATCTCATTCTTTCTTTAAATCAAAATTACATTAAAGAGAAAACGGTATTTTGTAAAAGCACACAAAAATGCGTTCCAAGACTTCATTTCTTGCGTAGGAGTACTAATTGTACTTGTTTTTTTTTCAATTGAAATAAACTGTCTTATTGGATTTTAGGAATTTTCAAGCTAATAAAGTTATAATAAAACAATGAAAACGATATACCTACAGGGTGATTTTTTTTAAACGAGCCACCTTGGATATTTCAGAAAGTAAACAGAACATTAGAAAATCCTAAAACAGGATTGCAAACATCCCCTTCAAAACTTTAAATAGCAGAAGAAATTAAAGGTTTATTTTGACCAGGAGTTCATTTCAGGCGGTAATTTTTTTTGCAAGGTTTTTGTGAAACTTTCGCGGTTGTCCCCTAATCTAAAATAAAATAATCAGGTTAATATTAAACTATACAAAAATATAAGCGAACTTACACAATCGTCATGATTGTAGAGTACTCGTAATTTATTTTTGGTTTATTTAATTGTTGTGAATAATTTATACGTGTTATTAATAATAATCATTAGACATATGCTTACATATTAATTTATTAATCGGTTTTGCTTAATGCTAATTTATACTATTGCAAATAATAATTCATGTGGGTCAAAAAACGATGTTCTGTTACAATATTAATTGACGTCAAATGCACTCACTCTTAAATATTCATTTCTTGTTTCCAGGTCTAATTTATTTTGTTCATTTATAAAAGTTTTTACCTATATGTCATGTGGTTATAAGATTTTATTACAGTTTTGAATATTTTTTTATTTATACAACGTGATTTTTAAATGGACCGACAAAATTTTTTCACAGCTTTCCACGGATAAGTAGAAACGATCTGTACTTACGGCGCTCATGAGTTTGAATTAGTTATATTGGAAAAAAATGTTTGTTTTCATCATGAATCTCGCTAATAGACAGTGATTGTTGCATTGATCAAGTACATTGTCATCAAATGATTTTCATGCTTTCCGCTAAGCTTGCTAATGCTACTTACGAACACATCCGTAGCGTACGCTTTATCTCCAACACAACTTTAAAAAATTTTATTTCGAAAATGGTTATACAAAGAATTTATTTACAATTTTTCCTAGCATCTATTCATTTGATACTATCATGGGTAGAATTTTGTCGGTCGATTTACGAATCACGCTGTATAATATCAAATGAGGAAAACTTACCTCCTTGTTTTTAATTTTTTTCAAGAAATATTATAGTTCATTAGGTGACTCTTGGCTCAATTTCATATTAATAATTTCTCTGTTCTACCTCATGTAATGTCCAAGTTTTTGTCCTGTGATCGCGATTACAGTCTATTAGATTTAAATATTCGTGACCCGACAAATGAGCCCGCGACAAAATAGCCCACCGACAAAATAGCCCACCGACAAAATAACCCAACGACAAAATAGCTCACCGACAAAAAAGCCCACCACAAAATAGCCTAGCGACAATACAGCCCGTTAATAAAATAGCTCATTCCAACCACAGTTAGACATTAGTTGCATAAAAATTTATGCGATCAATAAACCGACTAAAATTGTTCTAAATTTTAAGTGGTGGAAACAAATAAAATTAAAAAATTAGAGAAAATTTTGTAGTTGTTCTTATTAGCTGTTTCAAAACTATGTAAACGACAACGTCGCATTTTCTCTCAAAATTAGTTGTTATAAGTTATTTATGCACTATGCACTTCAAAAAAATTAATAGCTAATATACTTACCTAATTTATAGTTTTAATGAAAGAGCTAACCATTAATAACTATTCAAAATCCTTATTCAAAAAAAAAATAATTTGGTAAAATGCGACGTTGCCGTTAACATAGTTTTAAAACTACAAATAGTAAATTAAAATTTTAAAAGGTAAAAAATTAGTTGAATAAAAATTCAATTCTATTCCATAATAAAATAAAAACTAAAATTTACAGTTTTAATAATGACACATAAAAATTGTTCTTCATCATACCTAATCACTGACAATGTTTAAAACATAATAATAAAAACAATATTTGAAAAGTTTGAAACATAATAATAAAAACAATGTTTGAAAAGTTTGAAACATAATAATAAAAACATTTATTTAATGTCTTGATTTATTTAAAGTTGGATTCAAATGATAAAAGACTCATTATAGGGCAGATTATAAGCATTTTTTTATATTTTATTCATATTTGCACATTTTTACAGTCGACTGTGATGTGGACTGAAATGTTTTTGTGTACAATACCAAGAAACACTACCAGGCCTAATCGTTTGTCTAAATAGATTTTTTTCTTACTACCTACTTTGCAAACATTTAGACCAATTTTTTTAGTCCATACTATTACTTTTTAAATATTTTTTAACACCCTGTATTTCAGTGGTGGGCTGTTTTGCCGACAGGCTTTTTTGTCGGGGGGCTTTTTTGTCGGTGGGCTATTTTGTCGGTGGGCTATTTTGTCGGGGATATTTTTTTCGGGGCTATTTTGTCGCGGGCTATCTTGTCGGTGCGCCTTAAATATTGTATTTGTAGAAAATTTTTAAGCAATCTAATGAAAACACCAACGAATTCGTAACTGTAAATTATGTTGCATGAAGGAAAATTCGAAGGGATTATGGGTATTTTGGACTTGAAAATACAGAGTTAGAAGTTTGATAGGTTTCAGCTTTAGTCGAACGTGTATTAAGACTCGCAGTTGCACCAAGTTGTCTTATTGGAAAAGTTTCTAATGTTGTTAGGAATTGATGTTTTATATAATCGTAATAGTTCTGTTGATTTAAAATCACATTTCATTATCATCAAATTTAGTAAATCTTTCGTCTAAGTAACTAAACTGTAGTATGTTTTTTCTGAAAAAATTTACATATTATACTACCTAGTGTTTGTAGCGGAAATTGATAAAATTCTGTTTAACAAAAGGACATTAAAATCATATCAAACAATGGAGCAAAGCTCTGTTTACCAGTGCACAACGATACATATACGATAATATTAAAAATGCTAGGTCAAAGCCTGATTTAACATAATTTTTCGAAAAAGGGAGGAGCCCCAATTTTTTATTCCACTTTAAATATTTTAACATTTAAAATTAGCTAAATAATAAACAGATGTAGAGATTCAAGGAATTCTGTAGAAATGTAAGAAAATAATTCATATTTTTTATTATTACCTACATTTTATACTCAAGTTCAATTTTTCACAAAATTACCCAGTATATCCCTGTTTCTCCTGGGGCCAAGTTAACTCAGACAATTCAAATATACATTTGTATTCATGTGTTCTATCTTCCAACCTCATCTAGATGAAAAATTGAAATTCCTGCGTATATTGCAGTATTTTATTATTTCTCTTGCGTATGACAAAGCGAAGCAACCGAGAAGCAACTGTTATCTTTAAGCGTTTTTATTTCGAGAAATATTTACTGTGGTGTAATGAGCTTTTTATAAATGAAAGGCCTCGAAATAAAGCTGTGGTCAGCATTCCGCAGTCTAGAATAATCTTCGATAATACTTTTATACTTTATTTAAAATTTTGTTCACTGTTATTTTATATGAAAACACTTTTTTGGCCTCCACAACGGTTATTGTTATTTTTACACATTTTTGACAGCTTCGGTATTTGGATAAAGTTTATTAATGCAAGAGAGAATACAGGGTGAATTTGATAGTATGGGATATATTTTAAGGGGTGATAGTAGAGCTCAAAAAAGTCAAAATAACGCAACTTGCCTTATCCGAATGGCAGCCTAACACATTTATCTATTTAGTATTCAAAAACAAACACTTTTTTTTTCTCCGAACAACCTTCAGCCAAAAAGTTTTGTACATCATTTGTGCGTTAGGTATTTTACAGCGTTGAGTTTTATTAAAGCCCTCAATTTCGTTTTGGGCTTCAAAATTAAAACTTCACGCTGTAAAATTATATCTACCGCGCGTATAATGTAAATAATTATTACCTAACGCGTTTGGAAAATATAATTTCCCACATGAGCAATGTGTTTGCGACACGAGCACAGCGAATTTTGCATGAAGTGCGAATGTGGGAAATTGCTTTCCAAACGAGTTAGGTACAATATTTTTTGTAACGAATACCTCAAAAAAAAATCAAAAATTAATACTTTTATAATTTAGTTCTTTTTCGCTGATGGGTTGAAAACAGCTCAAACAATCCTTAAATTGACATGAACTCACTTTTCTGGAAAGTGTCTATCGTTTGCTCGTGAGCTTTCTCTCTTTCTCACTCGCACGATATCACTCACTTTCCACACTCGTTATGTAATATAATATTTTAAGTTTTTTACGTAAGTACAATTTTTGGTATACTATTTCCAGTCAATAATTAAGTAAAAAACAAGTTACTAACACTCCGCGATTAAAGTAGTACCGGACCAAATTTTAGTTTTTCCTTTAAAACGTTTTATTTTTCGTTTTGATAAATCACATTGTTTTGGATTAAGCCCCTATTAATAATCAACTAGGAATATTTGCATTTACCTGAGGAAAATTGTAAAAATTCTGTAACATCTTCGTCTTGCGAATGTCTTCAAATGACCAAAAACAAATCCACTATGAAAAATAAATATTTGCTAGAACACAAACTAGAAACGCTTATTAACACTTTACAAACGTCGTTAAATAAAATTCGTCCTAAATCTTTAGCACAACACGTTTTGAATTCGAATTCGACAGGACCACAAAACATGACAGATGCAAAATCGGCGGAGGATTACAAGCGCGGGAATACTACCAACCTAACAGTACGCACTAAACACCACGCTCATACGTAGATCTCAGTGATTTTAATGTTTCCAGGTTATTTAAAAAAGTCCAATTTCTCGCTGGAAATTGTATAACAAATTGGTAACACGAATAAAGATGGTTTTTAAACTATGTCACATAAACGTTAAAAGATAACGTAATCATACAACCAAATAGCAACATTGTAAATTTCAACGTATAACGTTGTATAATAATCAACCGCCGTTACGTTAAAAAACGTGTATGCTTGCTGGGGTGAAAACCAAAAATTAAGGAATAGCAACTACCTACTAAAATTTTAGTTGAAAAACACGGCGTTTGTAATTCTAATTGACGTAAAACCGTGAAGAGTAGAATGCTTATAAACAATGAAAAAATAATGTAAGAAGAATCTTAATTTTTCGACTAGGTTTAGCGAATTTCTACAAAAAAAAACTTGAGTTTTTAATCGTAATTAAGCTTTCGAAAGTAACATAATTTTTCACCCCTTTCGAAAATTTTCTGCATTATTTTTTACCAAATTTTGGTAAATAAATGCGTGTTTGATGGAAAAGATACTTAAAAGCTCTGAAAACAAAAAGTAACACTATTTCATAAAAGGTAATTTACAAACGTTCTTAAACGGTTAAAAAATCCAAAATTGCACTACTTCTGACTTTATTTAATGATTTTTCGGCTTATTTTTGTGAAAGTGAAAACATTTTTAAATGAGAAAGTAATGTCATTTATAAGTTAATCGGAGGTTTTTAGCCCAATTTAGTAATTTTTGGATTGATTTAGCCAAGTTTCGCAAAATCGTAATCTAACAGTAACACGTTCAAAGCTAACAGTTTACAGAAAAAATAAAAATATTGGATACTGTTACTTTTTGTAAAAATTAAAAAGATTTGTGCTTTTTCTGCGATTCACGTTGCATTAGAGGCATCAAAACCGCCGAAAGCTCTCCGCCTGCTGAAAAAGCTCGGCAGAACAGCAAGGATAATGCGTTCACAAGTCGTCTTTTTCAGCGCTCTGAAGTCTGCAGCAGCAGATAGTATTAGCAGAGTCCTGCAAGAGGTCGTCGACCGGCACATGTCATTCTAACTGTCCGCGAATCTACACCGTCGCTTCTTGGAATCGAACCCCACACCTCGTACCGGCACATTCTTCGCATTCATGTCGCTGCCGCGTCATTGGGTCACACAAATAATGAAACTTACACATATTACGTGCATATGTTTTCTATTTTAATGTTATCATTATCATAGTCTGACGGCCCATATCCGCCGCCAAGTCCAACTTTCATATCGCAGGTGGATTCGGGTTCAGAAGCCGCCGCCACCGCCAGAAATTCCTCAATGAATGAATATACGACAATTGCATATTAGTGTGGGAACTGCTCTATAATTAGTTTAGTTTTTACTTGGTGCGGCATGAGTTCCGGTTAGCTGCGGTATTGGCTGAATTTTTTAGGCCTGAAATTAATGTTCATTAAGTACATCACTCGGTTTTTGTTACGGGATATCGTTGCATAAACGTGTTTTTTATGATAAACTGAATCATTTTAAACCAATTAACACTAATTATACGAGAGAAATATTAATTTCACGTAATACCGACTTATGTACTGTCTGTAATCACTTCAATTAGGAAATTATCATACACTGATGTGCATAAGACGGAAATTACTACTATTTTTAACGCAAGTGTTGGATTTCACTTCACTTATTAAAACTATACGTTCTGTACTAGCAATTTTAAACAGAACTTGTTTATAGTAACAAATAGTGTACGCGTTTTATCATAAAGAATTCCAAAACACCGATTTCTTATTTCTTACTACATAGATCATTCAAATCACTCAAATTCTTCAAAAACTGGTTCAGGTATCACCAATGAAAATAATTTTTAACCTTACAGTGCATAATTGGGTGTACATTTTTAGTACGAAACAAATCTTCATATTTATTAAACATTTATTTTTTGTTTTTTGTTTTTCAACTAACTTATACATGGTGTCTCAGCGAGTTGGTCAAGTTCATTATTGACTATTAAATATCAAAATATTTAAATATATTTGTACAGGGTGTCCGTTTTTCGAGCTCCACCATGGGGATCTCAGTTATTATAAGAGATAACGTGGGGCAAAGTTGTGCATTTTTATGCTGAATAATTATCTGAATGAAAATTTGATGTATCATTTTCAGTTTTTAAATTATCGAGAAAAAACTTTTTTTTTTATTTTGTTAAGCGAAAACTAAAAGAACTAGACGTTTTTAAGTAGAACATTCTTCAGGCACTTTTATACATTTACAAGAACTTTAAATCTGTTATCGCCCTTTCCAAGGCGTTCTTGATGTCATAGTTACAACACTCAACATTGATTTTTCTTATGAACCAAAACATTAGTGTCTAAAACATTAGTGGAAACCATTTTTCTTACTTTCCACATACGTAGTAATTGAATAACTGTTGTGTATTGACAATTAAATTTCAAAATTTCCACTTCAAATGTAAACCAAAAGCTAGAACTTTTTGTTTTCTATTTTTCACCAAAAATTGTGAACAAAAATTAAAATCAGCCCAAAGAGTTTGTGTTAGCTTTCTGGCCATTATTCTATGGGTTACATTTTTTTTAATTAAATTAATTATGTTGCTTAAATTTATTTCATATCTTCTAATCTTGATTTTTGATGGCCGATACATACACTCGTCCAAAACGAGATTTTTTCTTCTAACATACAAAATAAAAAATCAGTAAGGTAGGAAGAAAACTCGCTATGGTTCTAAAACTCGTTCAAACTGAATTGAGCTTTTCATATTACAGATTGTAAACAAAATTCAAACCTCGGCGATTTAAAAATCGGGTTTCGAGCCTAGATTTACTGAATTGTGTTCACTGTTCACTAACTTCTCAGTAAATTGCATCAGTAGAGCAAGACTTATTTTTATTGAACAATGCAATGACAAAGTTCTTCAACTACTATTAAAGAATTTTTGTTTTAGATACAAAACATCGCCAGTCTCTTCATAAATTCAGATTATTCTTATTACTTAAACACCTAAAGGAGGTTAAGATTGATTTCCAATATTATTATTCCTTGTTATTAAAAACTTATGTTAATAATTTTTGATTTTTATTATTTTACTACTTTACCAGTTTTTAAATTTTACATTTGAACTTTAGACCTTAATCGTGTTCTTCGAATGATAGATTTTTCCTTTATTAGTCATAAATAGAATTTGTTCACAACTTTGTGTGGTTAAATGTGGAGGAGAAAGGGCGATCTCAATGTAATTTAAAAAAATTCTAGCTCGGTCTCTCCATTTCTTGTGGGAAATTTTTTTTCTGGTTAGACGAGGTGGTAATATAGATTAAGGCCCACTCTCTGGAAACATATTTATTGAAGAGGTAAATTTAAACCTCAGTTAAAACATAGCATCGCCAATCAGATACGCACTACCTACCGGAGAGATAAAATTTAACTCAAGTTTGATCGTACCAGAAACCGGGCCTTAAACATTTGTTTTCTCTTTAGAGTAGATCTTCTGAAGGACAATACAGAATTTTTCAAACAAATCCTCAAACAGGTCAATTTTATTTTTATAAATGCTGCATTTTGACACCATGGGAACATTTGTAACGTCATAGGTTTTTGAGTAATGACATCATTTTTGTGTTTTTTTAAAGCAACCTACATTTTTATTTACTGTTTTTGATAGTAGTACCTATACTCCTTTACTCCTTTCTTCCTTGTAAGTATAAAAAAATTAAAAAATTAATTAATAACATCAAAATAAGAAAATGAAGTTAAAAAAGTTAAAAGACATTGATAATTACACACAAAAGGCTTTTTCTTATTGTTCTTGTCTTATTATTGTTTTATAGAGGGCATTTGTTTTTTTTTCTTTTAGAAAATGACCCAGAACAAAAATATGAATTTTATGAGTTATTTTATTAAAGCCTATATAATTATTGAATATCTATTTTCTAACTTATAAGATAATAAAAGATAATAAATATTATTTATGTCATGGTTCAGATTATTTTTAGATGGTTTTATACTTATAGTATACAACAATTATCGAAAGAAGTTGAAGTAACTAAATCATCCTCATTTAATAAGCTGTTCCTACGTTAGGTAATTGGAAAAAATGAGAGTAAGCTCTCTTTCAAGTGCATTATATATATCTATTAAGAAAAAGCTTTGTCCTACGAGTTTTGACTACATTTAGTAACAATCTAATCTTACTAATATTCTGACACTACCTCTAATTCCTAATATAATAGCGATATTTCTTTTTACGCTCAAATACGTGACCAATTTGCTACTTTAAATCTGCAATAGAAATTGCTCACCAATTGTTCAAATTGTTAAAAATGTTGAAGTGTTCGTTGTTGCTTTAAAGGAGACAAACAATACGTTTATGTAAATATACCACTGCAACATCCTGTTGCATATTTTCACACACTATTCTTGGACTAGACATATTCATATTACCGAAGTCACTATTACAACAAGGTGTGTACGGTAGTTTTAAAATGTTCCTAGAATTTACGGTAAAATGAATAGTCCTATTCAGGCATTGAACCTACCTAAATTTTGAATTGAAAAAAAAAAATAGACATTATTGGACGTATAATATTTTTCTTTTTCAAAGTAATATAAAGCGTGTACAATCGTACATAAAAAGTGATCAATCAGAACACGCTGGGGTTAGATGACTTAGATGATACATATTAAGAAAAAAGCCGTAAAAGTGTACCCATTTAATAAAACTGAGTCATGTACTCGTACAAATAACTGTACTTAATGGATGCTAGTCGAGAATTTTTAATAATTATATACAGAAACGTAAATTTTTAATCATTGTGTTTATTTCTATACAACTTAACCCTCTGTTACAAGTCGTTTGATATACTTACCTATTTTATAGTTCTTATCATCACATAAATAATAATTTTGAATTATCATAAATCAAGTGGTAACGCATGGACGGAAAGTAAAGGATGCTGAAGTTAATATTAGCTTCCTGGGGAAGTGTTCTTCCTCATTGACTGGGACCCCACGCAGATATTCTTCCTACAGCTTTACTAAATTTTAACAATGAGTTGTTCTTTCTAATTATTTACTATGTCAATGTCACTGTGTTATCGGCAGGACTTTTTTATGCAAAAATTGCTTTTACCCTCATACACAGTAAAAAGTGGAACAGGAATTGGAATAGGTATATAATTATATAATTGCTATGGTTCATACCTTCATTTTTATCATTTTTTTTATTTGTGAGATCGTTTTCTCATAGTTTATTAATAACTTGACTCTTGACTGTTACATGAGAAGCATAGAATTCTTTCAACTATCACTACACTCTCTACCTTGATCTATAAATTTTTCATAAGAGATAGATTGATATAGCAAATTGACTGTAAATTAATCCTAAAGGCCACACATTATTTATTCATCATAATTAAAAGTATAAACAAAGTATGTACCTCGTTCCTACAGAAATGAACTTTTCTCATTTCAGAAAAACATTTTTTGTACAGAAACATATTTACTAATAAGTAATAACTTTGTCTTTATGTGATGCCAAACATTCACCATTATGTTCTTTTGTTACAGAAATCTTGCAATTGGTATAGGAATTCAGAATTTTCCTGAAGGACTGGCTGTAAGTTTACCTCTTCAAGCAGCCGGATTTTCGACATGGAGAAGTTTTTGGTAAGCACGTTATAGATTACTTATTCTGTGTTTTTTAATGAACTTGAAAGAAAATATTTCAAAAGTACTAAACTGACGTCGGGTCTAACAAAATAAATAAAATAAATAAAAATGTAATAAATGCTTAACGATTATTTTGTACTTACGTTATTTTTTATTAACCTTAATAAACAATAAAACAATCCTTAATATTATCCTACTTTTGACATTAAAAAAATACAATTTTTTAGGAAAATAGACATTACATTAAAAATGAGCTTTTCTCTTTCAATTTGGAGCCAACAAAGGACAAAATAAAACACCAGATTTTAAATCCATTGAATTTTTTCATTAAGCATCAGAATGTTGAAAACGTGTTAAAAAAAACTGTACGATTGCAAATTGGCAACATATGTATAACTTAACCCACTTTGGAGAATCGTAGTTTCCAGCACAATACCGGAAGGAAAATGCATTACAGCAGCGTTACAAGTTAAGCATTTGCAGTTCATTGTGCATGTGTGTGTTATTAAACCGGGAATAATATAATTTAATCGTGGCTTAACACGTGTGTTATCAAAGTGATAAGTGACGTCACTGGTATGTGACCTCGAAATTTAGGTCAATGTCTTTGTTTGTTTTATAGTTAATCTGGTGGTATGAAGCTGTGGTCTAAATTTAATTTCATCTTTATTTGAATTTGAAATTTAGAGAACTTAACATCCAAGCGACGACACACATTTATGTAGAATGTCATCCGCTTTAAAAGAAAACAAAATTAAAAGTGTCTATTTGATCTTATCTACTGTTTAATTCATGACATAGTTACTACATTCACTCTTCACCGTCAGTCCGCTGCTTATCTGGCGATTCAAAATTAGTGTGATGTATGTGAAAGACTGGTCATTATCTACTTCCGCTTTCTTTTTTATTCAATAGAGGAAGAAAGTTTTCATTCACAAGCGGTTTCATTCATGGCTTTTCTTCACGATGTTATAACTGGTTGTCTAGTCGACTTCGATCCCGCGATTTTAATAAAATTATTCTTAGAAATATTTTTCTATAACGATTGAAAATTATCTTTACGAATGTAATGTAAGACGCAGTTCTGAAACCTACTACATACAAATTTATTTTGGGAAATTGATTATGAAGATGCTAGAATTTTTAATATGTTTTGTTAAATTTTTGCACAAGATTAATAATTGGATTTTGTATATCATTTTTAGATAGTATTTAATCAGAGTGCTGTGTAACAACGAATTTGTTTCCTTTAACATAATTCAAAGTAGATCTTTATTTACATAGAAGAGAGAAAAGACACTTAATGAATTCGTATAATTATTCCCATAATTACATTACATACCAAGAATTGTTCAAGATTGCGTTCATAAAAGCTTGTTCAGGATAACTTTGGTGTTATTACATCCAAAGACGTTCAAAAATTACTTGGTTAAGGTAACTGAAACCTAATGACGTGATATTATTTCGTTCAAAAATTGAACAAATTTTACCCAGGCAAGGTTTAATTTTCCATACAATTTCATGTTGGTAAAGTTTGCTTAACGGGCAATGTCGCAAAGGCATCCGACGTAATACAAAAATGTGATTGAAATTGCACTACTGTAATGTGGTGTTTTTTTCATCAAAATTTGGTATTAAGTTTGTCTAGTGACGTAATCACTACACAGAGAAAAAAAATATTTTGTTTCAAACAAAATTTATTTAGTTCATATTCTATATGGGCAAGAAAAAATATCTGGTTCAATAATCATATTTATTTGATTCTACAATATATCGGGTTGTTTCAATGACTTGAGTTGTTCCTTTTAAAAAAATATTTCTTTTACTAAAATCATCAAGTTGTTTGTTTTGAATGGTAATTTTTTTAATGGGACAGGAAAATTTTGTAAAAAAAACACTGTGTTATGCTTAAAATCAGTTCAGTACCATCTTTAGATTTAAGGGCATTTTATTCCAAAGGTCATTTTTACACATGATGAGCTAATTGCAGGTAGAACTATTTTCGAAAAGTTTAGTTTAATTTTATAACACTGCATACAAAAATTAAAACCAACGATAAATAAAGGCCGCAGTATCAAGTAGAATGTTTCGGCCCTCCAACTCTGACGCAAAATGGCGCAACACATAACTACTATGCCACACGTTCTTACTTGTTTGCAAAATCTTCTGACTGACCAAGTGTTGTCCAAAATTCAAACAAATATATCTTTAATTAGAAATCGAATTCGTTATATGGAAACGGTCGTTGTGTTGGATTTAATAAAATACAAATTCTACAAGTACATATACAATTAATTTGATTTAAAGAAACTATTTCTTTACTTCAAAATTATTTTGCATTGAAATAATAATAGTGATCAACTATCATGAAATAAATGCATTATTTTCATCAAACATTTCAGTTTACTTGGTCTAAGATTAAATTTTCTTAAAATAAATAACATTTAATTATTTGAAATAAATGCGATTCAAACAAACACAAATACTAAAATTAAAGAAATGCTTTTCTCTGTGTACGTTTTTCAAATAACCCTTGCCTAGACCTTGCCTAAACCTCTAGATATATTTATGAACGCACTCCAGCGTTTGTAGTATCTGCAATCAAATGCAAAATTTATTTCGCAGGAATGTGGGACACACATATCTTTCTGGGTCATTGTGCATTTTTATGCTTTTTTATATTACATAGTGTTTCTCGATCTCCTCTTTTCCTTCAACAATTTTGTGAACTTCAAACAATTGCCTCGATGATTTTTATAAATCAAACCATAATTACGTTACATTTTTTAACTAAAAATAAAAAATTAGACGTCTTTGTTAATATCTTTATCATTAAATTACTTTCAATAACATATCGAAAAAAGTTGGGACGATATTACCGTAAAATTTTCAATTCTGAAAAATTGTATTATTATTCAAGCGTCTATTAATTTGTTGTAAAAACGTGTTAATCAATTAAGAGAATTTGAGCCCATTCCGGTAGATACTGGGCAAACGATGAAAAAAATTTTTTTTTATTTCTACCTATGATGATTTTTGTTTTGGAAATCAATAAACTTTTGCGAAATCTAAAGGTGCGTCCAGACGAGAGTAAATTCATCATGAGCACACACACACAAGGCGAGCATGCACAAGTATTTGCCCACTATGTGCGTTCAAAGAAAATACCTAAATTTCGTGTGTGTTTTAAATTTAATCTTCATACTGCTCCAGTTGTGCGTGAACCGACAAGGTACATGTCCAAAAATTTAAAAATTGCAAATAAAAAAATAAAAATAAAATAAAAAAGCGAAACTGCCAATGACAGAAAAGAAGAAGGTGCTGGTAGATTATTACGTATTCTTTTCGACGACATCAAATCTGTGATTTGCTTCAAGATCTTCAATTGGAACTAAATTCAGGATATTTAAGAAATTTCCTTCAAATGAGGGTTGAAAATTTTCTTATTATTTTAACCAGTGCTCTCTGTGCGACGATTAACTAGAAAATAGTTGGGAATGTGTCCAGACGGAGCAAGTTGGAGAGCGTACAAGACGCACATTTTCTTTGAGCAATACCAAAAAACCGACAGTCCGCGGCTCGGGTTGTTCGTGTGTGTTTGCGTTTGCTGTTCCGTCCACACTTGAGCATTTGTGCATGCTCACCTTGTTCGTGTGTGCTCATTGCTCTCGTCTGGACGCGCCTTAATAGAATATATAATTTTGCGCCGAATGTCCTATATACCATATAACGTATTCACTTCAAACCCAAACACCCATACAAAGTAATATGACTTATCTTTGACTTAATAGGTTACCTATCATTTCTAAGGTGATGCATTTTTAATTTGCTTTGTTGGTAAAAGTAGGTATTCTTAACATCACGTTAGAAACGATGGGAATACATATTTAATGGCAAAGATAATCATATTTTGCATGAGGTTCAGGTTTAAAACTGATCACCCGGTATAATCAATGCCAAACTAATTGTCCAGAGCGTATACAGTTTTTTTTATTAGTTTACATAGCCCTATGTACCGGATGACTTTTAATGATTGAGGCAAAGAAATCTATTGGCAACACTGAGTTATTCTCCCCACTTTTAGTTTGTTGAATGGACTATGGAGCCGTTTTTCCTAACAGCCATGTCAGCGATCGTATCGGAAGTGAATGACAATTGAGTATAAAATTATGACGTAGTCAAGGTTGATTTCAAATTTGTTACCAACCTGACTACAAAAATAACAATCATTAATAGTCGCCCGGTATATAGGTACAGTTAAAAAAAGCGCGTCGGCATCATTGTTATGCAGGTCTAGGTGCAGGCAACCAATATTACAAAGGCTTTAATATCCAAAAATAAAAGACAAACTTTGCAAAACAACAATAGCTCTAGTCTCTAGTCTGACCAATTTGTATACATAGGGGCATAGGGCTGTGAGTATACTTACAGGCTGTTTTATTGCCAAATTTTTGGGAGGTTATAACGGTCATTGTGTTGGAAAATTTTTACATATAAAGTCGAAAATGAGCGGTTTTGTCCCTGGAGCCGTTTTTTAAGATCATACTCTTCAAACTTTTGTCGTAAACAAAGTTCATGTGTTCATGCGCTAAAGACTAAACTTAATTTTTACCGACCTTATGAGAAAAGATAAACTTTATTATCTTTTAAATCATTTTTCGCGTCAAATTTATTACAAATTAACCAAATATCTTTAGTTTTTGGTGTAAACAAGAAAGCATCAGGTAGTTTTTGAACAAGGATGCTCCAGGGACGAAACGATTAATTTAGGACGGGAAAAAAATTAAACGCTAGATTTATTTCATTAAACGCTATAATCTAAAGTATAATACATCTTAAACGCTAGGTGAAAAAAACATAAACTAGGTAAATTAGTAAATTTAAGTGAAAATAATACCTTGCGATTTTTTTAAATTTTGATCTAGTTATCCATGACAGTTTCGCCAGCAGTGAAACGAATTGCGTAAATAACTTCAGCATCGCTTTATCTGTCAATATGCCCAAAATGTTCACCAAAGAACATAAAAAGAATATGTTGGAATCTTATTTCCGCAGTGGACATGCCGACATGTGGTTAACGTAACTGTCATGGATAACTAGATCAAAATTTTAGAAAATCGCCTGGTAATTGCTGATAAGAAATAGTAAATGCTAGGTAAAAATAATAATCGTTAGATAAAAATTATAACCGCTATGTAAAAGCAGCATGTCCTACTAATAGGTATTTACGTGCCAAGCGCCGAAAGCGAGTTATGCTATTGTGGCTTTCGGCGAAAATGCATTTTTTTTTATTAAATAAATATTGAATATTTTAAAATATATCATCCGAAATACAGGCTGCTTTAGATCAGTTTTGTAAAGTTAGTTTATTTTTTACTTCTATTTCATGTTTTGCAGCTCTACTTTCGGTTCACTTTCATAAAAACCATTGTGGTGGAATTGACTAACCTGTTACCATGACAACTCATATAAAAGTTAATGCCAAGAGTACCCAATTTCCACCACAATGGTTTTTATGAAAGTGAACCGAATGTAGATCATTTTTCATTCATTACAGTGTCAGTGAGGTTATGTCAAACGAAAATTGACACTTACGGTTATGGCAACCCAAAATAGTTATTTATTTATTAAGGGCATAAGGAGGTTTTTATGGCCTGAAGCCATATTTCTGGCCTAAGGCGCAGCCAAAGACCAAGAAAAGGCTGTATTAGGCCATAAAAGCGAGTTACACCTGCCATACATACAAAACTTTATGCACACCTTAAGTTTTTAAATTCAAATCTCAATGTTTCGGCGGCTGCAATAACTGTCCCATCAAGTCGCACTAATGTGCAATCTGACTTTGAATTTTTCGAAATGAGTTTGAACAATTGTTCGTCAAATGAAGAAAATTTGATGGTTAACGAAGCCGAAATTTATGGAATGACTTGTGACAGCAAGAATCTGTGAGGTGGTGTGTGAAAAATCCAAATTTGTTTACGAGTGTGTGAGTACAACCCTCTAGGGCTATAAAGAAATGTTTATGTTCAGGTAAAGGTGGCCATAATGGTCTGATAATGATATATCTGTGCATAAAGATTATTTATATTTAAGAAAAAAAAATGTATCAATGCAAAACCTCTTTGTCTAATAAGTGGGTCAACTACACTTTTTACTTCTCTCTACTAAATACGCCAATGGGTTTTTCCATTCCATCTCTTTAAAAAAAACACTTTAGTTTTGTATAAAGAGATGGATTTTAATCGAATATTCACGTCAAAAATTGCTTTTAGTTCATGTCTAGCATATCAGATATTTAGCCTAGCAAGTGCATGTTAAATATCTTAGCGTTTTCTAAGTAATATTATTATTTTTTCTTAGCAAATCATATTTAAAAATGCATTACCACTTAGCATATACAGGGACATTTTTTTAACTCTGAACATAGGGCTATGTAGAGTTCCTAGCCCTATGTTCAATCTGAAAAAAAACAGATCAAAGCATTGCGAGTATTGCTATGCAACTGATTCTTTTACGCGCTGTCAAAAATTTCAACTTGTCAATTAAATCATCCAAGATTATTTAAGTAATGAAAGATTAATTTTTATGAAATTTATTAATCATCAGGTAATAGTAGCATGGAAGGAATGATAAATTACTTTAACAAATATTCGAAATCACTTCAGATTGGTTCAAATAACTCGACATCAAATAATTACTTTTACGTATCGTTGGTAACGTAAATTAGATCAATGCTTTGAAATGTTTTTTTCAGATTGAACATAGGGCTATGTTCAGAGTTAAAAAAATGTCCCTGTAGATTATTTTATCTAGCATTTACAATATTTTAGCTAGCAAATCATAATTTATTAGTTTATTACATAGCACTTTTCACCTAGCATTTACATAATTTTACTTAGAAAATGACTATTATTTACTTAGCAGTTTATTCGTATCTATTTTAGATTAAGAGTTTATATGAAATTTTTTTTGTCGTGAAGACCCAGTCCTAAAATTTGAAGCAGCCTGTATACTAATAAAAAAAATCCCTGTATGTACTCATAGACAAACATAAATTTGGAAATTGGAAACACGTTTAGTTGTCTGTTAAAAAGTTAAAAATTGTTAAACAAATAAATGTTATACTTTTCTTAAACAAAAATAGAATTTTTTCTCATTGAGTCGTTTGAAACCCTTTTCTCTTTTACAAAAGATATTCATGAAGTGAAAAAACTGAAGAACAAGTTTTTTTTAAGAGGTTAAACAAGACAAATTACAGGAATAAAATGCAAACTATCAATTTTGCTGGCTATACTAGACGATCAATGTGTTCTATTTCTTGCAAAATTTATATTTTGGCTGTCTCTCGAAAGCCACGCCTTTCAAATGCATATTTTAAAGCAATGTAAAGTACGAAAATAATTCTATTAAAATACATCACTTAATTCATCGATAAGTTGCATTTATATTGCTTTAACATTTTTAAATTTTTTGGGAACATTGGAATAAACGCAAAACATCGTTTTAAATACACATGTTTTGTAATTTAGTAAAACAAAAAAATTAAAGTATGAGGAAAAAAAATTAAAAGTGGCACTCAAAATATAGTTACACACATTGTGTGCCACATTATTATTTATCTGATAATAACTGTTTAAACTGCACTGATTAATACACAGACTGGTAAAATTTAAAGTTTTTTAAATTTAAAATTTAAAGTTCAAAATGTAGTTACACACATTGTGTGCCACATTATTATTTATCTGATAATAACTGTTTAAACTGCACTGATTAATACACAGACTGGTAAAATTTAAAGTTTAAACAATTATTAACAGATAAATAATAATGGGACACACAATGTGTGTAACTACATTTTGAGTGCCACTTTTAAATGCAGTTTGTTTTTTTTTGATTCTTCATTTGTGATAGTTTTTAAGCTGGACTAACCCATGAGAATACCCGAGAAATACCCACAAAACATATTTCTTTATTTTTTCTTATTATTACGTGGGATTTACTTTTTGGTTACATGTGATCTGCTACATGTCAATTGTTTTTATACAGCGTGTTAGAGAATGGTTTAGCAAAAATTCAAAGGTAGATAGAGAATGGCAAAACGAATCGATTAAGTAAAATTTGTGTAAATCGAAAATGTATAGTTTTCCCAAAAAATCGTTCTGAAATTAAAGTCCTAAATTTTGAGAACGCCTGAACTAGATGAATGAGATAAATGAGCGTAAATTTTAAATGCAGCAGGGGTAAATTAACTTTTTGGTCCACCACGTAATTCTTCTGTTTCAATTTGTGTTTTGTTATTAAATTTAACAATAAACAAAAACAAAAAGAAATTTATGCCAGAACCGGGATTCGAACCTCCTACACAAATGAACATACGTCCATGCGCCACTATGGCCATTTTATTTAAAAAAAAATTGACTGCTAATAAACTATCATAAACCACACAGTGGCTCTCAACAGGTGGGTTGGTAAAAAAATTTGGGGAACGTATGCACTTTTTGGAAAAATGTTATAAAGGTTTTTAACTCGTCTGATCATGACAAATTCACATACAAAATATTGCTAAGTCATTCCCTAACACCCTGTATACAGAGTGTAGCAGAAGTACGTGTGTTAATTTTAACTTGTAACAGTGTTCAAAAATTAAAACATATTTTGTATTTGTAATTTTTCAATAAAAGTTTTGCAAATTTAGTTAAAATTTGTAAAAGAAAACTTATTGAAACGTGTACCCCCCTGTGGGTACAAAAATAAGAGTTCCTAACTATTTTCGTTGTGACAGAAACAGACAATTTAAACAATTTAAAACAACAATAAAAATTGTTGCTATGTATACAAACTAATTATTAAACACTGACCGGCTCGTTTGCACAAAAAAAATGAGGAAAACAGTGAAAATAATAAATATGAATTATGCAAAATGTTATATAGAAAAGTTGTTGCGTTTGATGAGTGTTTACGTGGTAAAATTAACACGTATTTCTGATACACCCTGTATTTCATCGAATTTGACGGCCAATCCTGTTATTGTTTAAATAATACTTACTGAGCTTACTGCACCTAAACAATACATTTTAACAGTGACCATTAGTCAGTCAAAACTCACTGTCACAGTGGAAAAATAATAATTGAGACGTTATGGACTGCTTCGTATACAAGTAGATAATACAAACAATTACCTACTTGTACTTACATTACAATATTGTAATACGACAAAAAATTATTGGTATTTACAGTCAAATGTGGAAAGTTTGAATGAACATTAAAACCATTTTTGATTTCTGACGACTGGTCACTGCAGCAAGGCTATGGTTCAGTCCTACTTAGGTCATAAACACTCAATAACATTTAAATTAGGACTTTGTGCTTGCAGTCCGTAATGTCTTGTTGTAAATGTAAACATAATGAGGCACGACTTTTGCCATGTCAAACCATATATTATTATTATGCATAATCATAAAATTGACGCCAATATAACGTGCTTAGTTATTGCTTCTAAGAAAAATAATTTGAGATAATGAATAATTAGCATACGGTGTGCATATAATATCTACAGGTTAATTAACGTGAACACTAAAAACTCCCAAACTGCAAATTTCTAATAATCATTACCTTTAAAACATAAAAATGCTTTAGAAATAGAATATCAAGCTTCCTTTTTTTTGCTGATTTTGTGAACGAAGAATTCATAAATTGTGGATAGTTTAACTGGAAGTTTAATTGTTTAGTTGTTAAACAAATTGTTTCCATCAAATTCTTCAAATTTAAATTATACACCTTTGTGTCCTCATTATTATTTAGTATTTAATTTAATAGAGAATGCTTCATAATGATTAATGATGATCAAAATTTAAGAAGCAAAAATTCAAATTGGAACCAATTTATTGTAAAAAATACGCGATGTTCTATTCTGTTTACCACCTACAAGTTTAAGAGTTGGTCATATTAATTTTTTTAGTCAGGTAGTTTTGTCATTTCTCCAGGCGATGTAATACCTAATGAAAATACCTATATTATTTAGGTGAATCTATTTCGTTATTACAGCGACTGATTTAAGAGCTGTTTACGCAACGAAAAGGGGCCTCTAGTCAACAAGAAACGACCTTGCAGGGTCGCGAATGGTATGCAGTGTTCTTGCGGTCATATACTTCTTAATGATTATAATTTTAAAGGAATCGGAAATCTGGAGCTGTAATTATTATGTAACTTAGTCCGGTATGTTGGAAGTTAGCTGTCTTTTTTCCGTTTTATTTTTAAAGTTAACATATTAAGTGAATCTTAAGTATGAAATACATAGTACTGTTAGGTACTTTAAGAGAAATTAAATAACTAACCGGAAATAATAGAAATATTTTCTTTTTGCTTTTTTTACCACAATCTAACTCAATATTGAGTCGATTATTTTAGAACCTTTTACATAAAATAATAGAAATTTCCGTTTTGATTGAAAATAAAAAGAATTTGACGTATTTTTCCGCTGTTTTTGTGTTACGGCTAATGTGTAAACTTGGCTAGTTTGTAAACTAGACAAACCGATGGCTATTTTAATAGAAAACGCAGTTCCAACTAAAAAAGCGGCTAGTTTACAAACTATCCAAGAATCTTGGCTAATTTACTTAAAAGATAAAATAGCTGGATAGTTTATATGTTTTCCAAGGCATTCTCTGGCTAATATTATAACAATACCTTCTAGTAACACAAAATATCCAATAATTCTTTGGCTAGTTGACATACTAACGAACTTGCTGGGCAACCTAAATAAACTAAGCTATGAAACTGAGGTTATGAGATAACTTTATTTTTGATTACCGGGTCGGGTTTATAAACTAACTGAAACAATGGATGTTTTATCTTGTTTATAAAGTAACCAACTTACTATTCTTCTGACAACTTGGACTTACAATCATTAAAATACGAATATAAATATCCATTCTATCTTTCAAGAAATTAGCCAAGGATTTTGGCTAGTTTACAACTAGCCAGGTTTACACATTAGCCGTAACATTTACAATTACAACCTCTGTGTTGTGTTTTAATAAATTTTAGGTCGTACAGGTTGAAGCTTTTCAGAAGTAAACTCATGTAAATTCATTTATACGTATACAGGGACATTTTTTTAACTCTAAACATAGCCCTATGTTCAATCTGAAAAAAAGCATATCCTAATTTACGATACGTTACGTTACCAATGATACGTAATACGTAATTTACCGAGTTTGAGTGTAAATCGGACGCTTTATTGCCGAGTAGATTTTTAAACGTTGAGTGATAACGAGAGGTTTATCATCCACGAGTTGCAATAAATGAACCAATTTACACGAAAACGAGGTCAATACATTTTACATTTTTTTTAACATTTTATTCTTCGAATTAGACTCAACAAGGCTTAAAATTGCTTTAATCTGTTAAAAACAATCTGACGTTTCGTATTATGAAATGCCAAACAGTTGTCAAAACTTCCTTACGTAGGAGAAAAACTGTAAATTTTGACAGTACTGAAGAATGAAGATAGTTATTTGATGTCGAGTTATTTGAATCAACCTGACATGATTTCGAATATTTGTTGAAGTAATTTATCATAATTTATCATTTATCAATTTATCATCTCCTATATATACAGAGTGTTCTGTCTAAACCCCACATTAGAAGTATTGAAAGTTCTAATAAAGATAATCCGTTGAGTTATGTTCAATGAAAATATTTTCAAGATGGCAGCACTTCCGGTTATACCTGAAGTCGCTATTAATTGGATTAGTTGAGTTATTTTAAGGGAGTTTTTATCAGCTTTCCTTATACCCAAGTTTAACCGTTTTCGAGATATTTAGGATTTTTGAAAATTTTTGAATTTGCACCTGTCCCTTAAAAAATCGGTGACTCGCTTAGTTTTAGAGATTTCGAAATCATGTTTGGAGAAAGAATTGAAAGAGAAAGCCTATATCTGTTGTTCAGTATGATCAAAATTGGAATTGAAGTTAATAAACCCAAAAATTTTAAGGTTAAGTTTGGACAACTTCAAGTATCCAAAACTTAATTTTTTTAAATAGGATGTCCCAATTTTTATTCGACTAGATGGAGGAGAATTTTTTTTCTGCATCTATCTGTATTAGCATTCCCTATACCTACCTGTGATAATTTTCAAGTTATGTTGTTTTTTTTGTTATTGTAGGAAATTTCTTACTAACCACAGCTATTTTTGCATAGTTTGCCATAAAAACATTTCTGATTAAACTTAAACGACAAACTCTGTTCAAAATTGTGTTATCAGACTGTGAAAACAAAATAAATTCATTGGGTGTTGGTTTGAAAAACTTTAATTTCTCACCTTTTTTCATTCGTTTCCATGGCAACCTATGAGAAAAGGCCTATGGCTAATGAATTTCTCAATTCCAACAAAAAGGTATTGTAACTTGAAACTATTAAACATAAGTATAGGGAATGTTAACACAGATCGAAGCAGAATTAAATTCTCTACCATCTAGTGAAATAAAACTTTTGTCATTTCATTTGAAAAAAATGAGTTATGGGTGCTTAAAGTTTTGCAAACTTAATTTTAAAAATTTATTCTTTTTTAGAAATTTGAAAACACCAAAGGAAAGATCTAGGCTTCCTCTTTCAAATGAGCTCAAAAATATTTCCAAATTTTTAAAAATCGCAGAGTTATCGATTTTTGAACTGGAAAGTGCAAATCCAAAAAAATTTTAAAAACCATAAATATTTCGTAAACGGATAAATTTAGGTAGGTATAAGAACAGCTTATGAAAACTACCTTAAAATAACTCTAGTAATTCAAAAACGCATTAAAAAATATAGCATTCTATTTAAAATAAGGAAGTTGATAGCGACTTCCAGTATAACCGGAAGTGCTGCTATCTTGAGAGTATTTTCATTGAGCAGGACCTAAAAGATTATGGTTGTAAAAGATTTTTCAGATGACTATCATTATTAGAACTCCTAATACTTCTAATGTGGGGTTTAGACA
This sequence comes from Tribolium freemani, assembly GCA_939628115.1. Lineage (NCBI taxonomy): Eukaryota > Metazoa > Arthropoda > Insecta > Coleoptera > Tenebrionidae > Tribolium > Tribolium freemani. Next base: position 5,310,531 of record OW626785.1, on the reverse strand, counting down.
AAACAGCCTGTATTTATCATTCCTTGCATGTTATAGTAGGAACCAGAAATATTTGAGATTGACTTATGCAAGCTTTATTGAGGGTTAAGCAGCTTTGCGGTTACCGTAACAATTTTTTACAGCTGGTGGCACCACCCTGAAGATTCACAAATGAGCCGTATTGAGTAATTTTCATAGTAAACTTTTCATTTATTCCAAACTAAAGTTTCAAAATTCATTAGATTAGTTAGTTTCTTAAATCACTTTATTTGTGAACAAACATTTTAAAAATATACCTAAATATTAATAAAATTGTATTAAATATTTGTTTGGTGGAAGCCCATACACAAATTTCTGTTACGGTCCATCACTCCGTACAAACGTTTGAAAGGTGCCTGCCCTAAGAAATGTAAATTTGTTTATGGCATCTTTACCGCAAGGGACATAAACCATTGTGAGGGGCAATCGGCTTATTCTACAGGATGTAAGCGAAATAAGTACATTCACTTTAACCAGTGGTAGAATTCATCAAGACAAACACTTTTTCTATGTACCATTTTTTCAAAATCGCATTTTTTTTAAATCATTTTTTTCCCCCTACAAATTGACGAACCTTTTATGAAATGCTCCAACAAAGAAAAGTAACAATAAATAATAGCCGCAACCAAGATAACCGTTTCAAACGGTAATCTTGTCGACTAGGTAACTTTGATTCCAGTGGCGTGTAAGAAAATTGTGTAAGATTTTAAAATAATCTTAACTCAAAAACTAAAACGTTTTGAAAAAAAAGTTATTAGGAAAAATTGTTTGTCTTGACGAGTTCTATTCCCAGTTAAAATTAATGTACTTATTTCATTTACAGCCTGTATAATGAGTCTCAAATATTGTTGATTCCAACTATACTATATCCCATTTCAGTTGATAGTAGAATTGCAACAGCGCAATTGAATTTTTCGGAGTGAAAAATAAAGCACAAATTAGGAGTTCCTGTAATAAAGAGAAGAATTCTGTGTTTAACTAAATTTGAGCTAAGAGAACCCAACAGAATCTCTCAATTTGTGCTCCATTTCACTCCAAAAAATTCAAATGCGTTGTTGCAAAATTCTACTATGAACTGAAATGGGATATATTATCTGATGATTAATAAATTTCAAAAAGGTTAATTTTTCTTATCTTGAATAGTCTTGGAAGATTTAATTGACAAATTGAGATTTTTGACAGCGCGTAGAATGATTAGTTGCATAGCAATAGTAGCAATGCGTTGATCTGTGTTTTTTTAAATTGAACATAGAGAATAATGGATTTATTCAGAGTTTAAAAAATTTCTCTGTTGTTGTAGTTAATAAAGGACATATTTTATTAATTTTTGCTTATATTTAGATAACACAATACAATTATTTCTGTGGACGAATTGCAATGATTATCGTTAACTGACACTAATTAATAATTGCATATGTTACATATTTGAGTATTCTCGTAGATGTTTTTGCAGAAGTTTGAGTTTTGAGTACAGGTACCTAAATAAAAAATTATCTAAAACTTTTCTTTAAATAAAAATAACAAAAAAATCAGGAGTTGGGCCATCTGTACCATAGTGCCTGGGTGGGATGACCCACTAACTATAGGTGATATGGCCCAAAGACATTTAAACGGTTTTAAGTCGGTATTACTTCTTTTTACATAATATATATTTTATCTATATATATATATATATAGATAAAAATATGGGTATTTATAGTTTATAGATAAATGATAGTACCTAATAAATGTTACTGTTAAATTTTAAAAAGTTGAAATGGTAAAATACTTGATTTTTTTTTGTTAAATATATGTCTAAATTATACAGAGATCATAAAGTTTTGTATCATAAAGTTTTGTACTTATAGTTATGTAGCTAATGTTTTTGCATTAATTACCTAATGTTTTTTTTTAGCAAAAAATGCTCGAACCCGTCGATTTTTAATTTTAAATCGCCATCTTTATACATACAATTTTTTTTTGTGACGTCATTTGTTTTTGAACTATGATGTTATCCTCAATTTTTTGGGTTGGCAATCCTCAACTGTTTTTGTTTTTCATTACACTTTTACGTTTTAGTTCAAAAACATATGATTATTCTATTAAAAGAAAAGATGTTAATTTAAAAACAACAATCAACGTGTTTTGTAGTTCTTTACAAAAAATTGCACAATTAAATTATGAATTTAGCTTCTAACTAAACTAAAACGGTATTATCAGAATTTATCCGAATATCGATAAATATTGATAATTATCGATATTTATCGGTATATCGACAATTATCGATATTTATTAATAATATCAATACAGGGTGATTCTTAAATAGACTATATCGATAATTATTGATATATCGATACTTTTTGATAATTATATCGATCAACGATATATCGATATTTTTATCGATGTATCGGTAAAAATTCCCAGCCCTAGTCCAATCCGTCCTTTTTAATGTTGGATTATATTCTTCTCTACAACTCCCCCAGTCCACTTTTACTATCATGTTCGATATTGCTACTAGAATCTCGTGTCTCTAAATTGAATAAAGTTTCTTCTGACTATGAATTCTTTTAGAATAAGCAGGCTTGTTTTTTGTTTTATTTGTTTTACATCATTCTCTTTTTATTTTTGCTTTTAAAATCTTATGGTCTTCCTTCGCCGGTTGTTAAATAAAGAGTGGTATAGGGGCAAATGGTGGGCGATATACAGGGTGGGGCACGAGTGGGGTATTTCTGAAATATTTTTATCTGCAACTTTTAAAACATCTTTCGTTGCTCTCTATGCTTTAGTATTGTTATAAATTAAAATCTGAGACAAAGAATGCTTTATCTCAATAACGTCAAAAATTTTCATAATTGTCAGTTTCACTCCGATTTTAAATGCTCAAGAGAACTCACGATGAATTTGTGAAACTCACTTCCAAAGTGTTTTTTTTTAACTAATATAGTATGGTGCGGTCTTTAATGAGCCCGTAATTGGACCCCATTCTTAGATGGAAACCTTAATGGGGAAGTGTTTCTCCACTTTTTACAAATGGAATTGTCTTTACTGTTAGAAAATTTAGACCTTCCGGCGGTGGTTCCAGCAAGGTGCGCTATTGTTACTGATCATTTAAATAAAAATTATGAAAATCGTTGGATAGGACGAGAATCCATTGGATTTGGCCCCCAAAAATTCACATTTGACACTGCTGGACTTTTTTTGTGGTGTCTAATAACGTAAAGAATCGTATAATACATAAATGCAGAGCTAATACTGCAGCAATTTTACGATGCGTCCGTTTATCGGCTCTATGAACACTTATTACACTGATTTTTGCAATAAATAAATAAATAAATAATTCGTTTAATTGGCCTAATTTGATTAACTGTCATCCACTGTCATCTTGAAGCTTTCAGGTACATACTTTGATTACTAATTTGAATTAAATTGAATATTGTATCAAGTGTTTAAAGTTTCCTGTATATTTGGTTGCATTTTTTGAGGTTCCAGAAGTACCCCAATCGTGCCCCACCCTGTATACCATATAAAATTGGTCATCTCTCCCATTCTTGCGGGAGGGATGGCCCACTGATTTTTTTGTTTAAAAAGTGAAGGTAACGTCACCCTCATTATTAAACAAACCCCTAAAAGTATAATGAAACAGTTATAAACCACTACGAAGAATGCGAAGAATTCATTTTAACATTTTTTCAAAAAAGAAAGCATGATCTAGCTAACTTACTCGTACTTTGTGGTTGCTGTTCACACCGCGTTTCATATCACTATTGCTAATGACATGAACACTATTATCTGGTATGACAAACAGGCCCCTATTTTGCATTGTAACAGAATAATTTTAATAATGGGTCATCTCACCCGCTGGGCCATCTCTACCGGAATTACCCTACTTATAAAACGCTATACATACCTAGGTATTTATCACCTACTTGTTAAACTAAATATTTGAAATTATAGACATGGACAAAAAACAATTTTTGATGTGAAGATCCGATTAAAATCCATCTCTTAATAAAAACGAATGTTTTTTTTACAGAGAAGGAATGGACAAACCCAGTGGCGCATATTTAGTAGAGGGTAAAAAAAGTAAAAAATGTAGTTGCCCCTGTAATTATACAAAGGGATTTGCAATGATACTTTTTTTTTTTTCTTAAATACAGAGTGAGTTTAAAGTAACGCATAAAATTCGTAATTCTTTTATTTTTCAAAAATAAAAAAAATGCAAAAACAGGTGACTTGGCATTTTAATTGAACTCAGATTTGACGTAACTGGATCAGTCATGGCGTCCAAAAGGGCGGCACCATGACATCATCATAGAATTTTTTAAATGGGACGATACCATTTTTTGAATAATTAGAAGCTCTACTAATAGGCTTTTACAACTGTGCTACTTATTTTGAATGTGGGCTAACCGAACGCTGAAAAACAAATTTTGAAATTTTTATAAAAAAAATATATTTTTATTATTTTTTAACTTAGTATTTTATGGGAGCTCAATTCTGACCTATTTGGATCAGCATAGCGTCTAATTCATATGATTTTTATACCCTATTTTAGACAAATGAAAATTTTAAATTTTATTTTCGCATTTGCTTTTTCTACATTCAAAATAAGTAGCACAGTTGTAAAGGCCTACTAATATGGCTTTGAATTATAAAAGAAAAATCACATCATTCCATTTAAAAAATTCTGTGATGACGTCATGGCGCCGCCATATTGACCGCCAGGAATGATACAGTTACGTCAAATTTGAGTTCAGTTAAAATACTAAATTACGTGTTTTGCATTCTTTTTATTTTTGAAAAATAAAAGAAATACGAATTTTATGCGTTACTTTAAACTCACTCTGTATAAACAATCTTTAGTAGTACTTACTGGAGTTACTGGTTTCACATAGCGTTTATAATTTTTATTTAGGCAGCGATTGTTATTGTTACGATTTTTTACCTAGCATAGCATTTACTATTTTCACCTAACGTTTAGCGTTTACTATTTGTACTTGGGAACTATGTACTACTTAACGTTTAATAATAAAATAACCTTATAGTTGAATTTTTTCCCATTTTCGAATAAGTCTTGCATACTGTAATGAATATTTTTAAATTAAAATTGATTATAAACTTTAAGATGCATGTTTTCTTCTAGGTATGGCCAACTTAGCGGAATGGTGGAACCAATATTCGGAGTTCTAGGAGCCGTTGCGGTAGCTTTGGCCCAACCTGCATTACCCTATGCTCTATCTTTTGCAGCAGGTGCCATGATCTATGTTGTGGTAGACGATATTATCCCCGAAGCAAATACAAAGTAAGTTATGCAAATTAATTTCGCGCGTAATCGCGTAAATTTTTTACACACCAATCTCTTAAAATATCAAAGGAAAGGTAATAAATAAATAACGGAAAGCGATCGTTCAAAGCAGGATTTAATGGTCTTCGTAGTATTTGTTCGTAAAAGATCCTTCGGACAGAACAAACTATACCGAAAGCTTTTAACTAAATATTCATTATTAATAGCTTCGAAGCAAAGACACGGGTTTGACATTGAAGGAGGCCTCCTAGGAGCTGGTAATTTATTCGTTGAAAGTGGACGGGCAGCGCAGAAATATCACCATAAAAATATGTAGTTTAATGAAGCTGCACATCATGCTTTGTCAGAGAACAGTAGAGGAGAGTCCCAGACGTGTTTTTATTTATTTTAATAAGATTTTATTAAGATTCTTCCTGAAAATATGATTCAGGCCGCATGAAATAAGCGCGTGATATAATATTTTATCATCGGACTTCAATTTTATGATTCATTTTCTAAAAGCAGAGATTATTTGGTCGCTTAGTAATTTAGGGTGTGCACAAATTCAGTACAATCTTTTTCGTATTAATGTGCATCGAAGTATGAATTGTCAGGAATTATTTTAAGGTGACAAATTAAAAATTAATCTTTCAAATAAATATGTGTACCTAGTTTCTGAGGTAGCAAGAAATCATTAAAATTAACAACGCAATTAATTAATATAGGGTGGCAAGCATAAAGTGTGTTATTATTATGGTAGACAGTTTTTGTGTAAATTGGACATTAAACCACAGATTAAACTAAAAGTGCATTTAGACTTCCACAACCTACTTACACATTAATATGAAAAAGAGTTATAACTTTCCACCTAACATTTTTTATGCGAAATGTTTGACTCAATGTTATTTCTAGCGGCAACGGGAAACTTGCAACCTGGGGTGCAATTTTAGGATTTCTAGTTATGATGACTCTAGACGTCGGTCTAGGATAGTTAATTATTTTTAAATGACAATTTTAAACTGTAGTTAAATTTTATTACAATGTTTCTGTTGTCTACGTTTTATTGTATTAAGGTATTTTGTTTTATTCTTTTCACTTTACAGTTTGGTAGTTGTACTTACTCTGTTTTGGAAATTTAATCTACTTATTTCATTTCTCCTTCTGTACTTACGGAATTGTATTACAAAAATATATTTTCGTACTAAAGCCAATATAACAACTACTGCTGTGATAGTAAACATAAGATCTATAATTGTCAATAAACGGACAAATTAAATTAAGTCCGTACAAGTATTTTAAGGTATTACACAATTTCTTCTTTAGTTTGACTTAGCATTTATTATGTTGATTTGGATTTGTTCAATTCAATCTTTTATATCAATTTCTTTATGAAACTGCCCATATTTTTTTTGTTAGTTAATAAATTTAACTAAAATTATCAAATACAAGACTAATTGTAAACTAAAAGTGTCCTACTATTAAAGTCGTTCAAATATAAATCAATTAAACAAGAAGACTAGTCTTATTTTGACCATTTCTACACCTCTCCTCTCCTGTTTCATCAATATTCCCTTCTTATTATGCCATAAAAATATGCCAACAGTTTTTCTGGTGTGTTGTAACTGTAATTCTGTTGGTAATTATGCCATTTTTCAGGCAATTGCTGTAACAGAGTGTCAGACAATAAGCTTCATGATTAGATTACAAGGTAATAAAATTCAGGTAACAACATACAACACTTAAGAAATATTGCAACATTTGCATGCGCTGTGACATTTAACATGCACCTGCACTCCTGCCGTTAGCACTACTAAAGAGAGTCGGAAATCGCCAAAATCTACAGGTGGTGTTTGCAAAATTGCCGTTATATGTAATACGATAACGCCCACAATGCTTGAAGACTTATTTAAAGAATAATGTTTTTATAACTTTATCATCCGGCCTTTACTTAAAATTGGAAAAAACTAACATTTTGGTATTTTGATCGGAGATGTGTTTGGCCGATAAAGTGACAATAGCTAATCTTTAGTTGTTTTAACTTAATTCTCTTGGATTTAATCTGCAAACAGTCATCGCGCTATTTATAGGACTTGGGTTTTCCATTTGGAAAAAATATTTAATCCGCTGCCACATTATATTACCCAGAGAGATTTGTATAATGAAACTGAAAATGTTTGTAAAAAATGCAAATAAATGTTGATGCGAATAGTTATAAAACGTTATAAATTACTTCAACTACTAAATAACTGAACAACGGATTATTTTGGAAAAAATCAATTGGTCGTGAGATTTAAGTTGTATTCTTATTTACAATAATTCCATTTCCAAAAAGTTTAAATCCTTCTATTTTCGAAAAAGAGCTTAATTTACAGAAAAGTAACCAAAAAATGAAAGAACTTGAGCTAAAATACCACGATCTTGCATAATAAAGCTGAAAATAATAAATATTTGGAATAGGTCGTAATAAATTATTTAAGCAACATAACTTTTTGGAAATAAAATTTTATACAAAAAGCTATCTTTCGAAAACCAGGGAAATAGTCCAAGTTCAGACTCAAGAGAAGCTCCAATTTACTAATGCCCGAAAAAACGATGTGAAAAAAGTAAGTGTGACTTTTCGGAGATTCTACGATTCAAGGAAGCCGTTTGTAAGTATAAACTTTAAAAGACAGCAACGAAGTTTATTTTTTAAAAATACAGAATACGGAAAGCCAGATTCTGTAAACGTCACTCACGAAAGCTCCAAAGCCCATCAGACATATGGATAAAAATCAGATATTTTCAGTAAAAGTGTGGTTCCGTGTGTAAGAATAAATAAAATTGATTATTGTATATCCAGCGAAAAATTGGACTTTTTTAAATAACCTGGAAACATTAAAATCACTAAGGTAAACATATTAGCGGGGTGTTTAGTGTGTACTGTTAGGTTGGTAGTATTCCCGCGCTTGTAATCCTCCGCCGATTTTGCACCTGTCATGTTTTCGTCCTGTCAAATTCGATTTCAGAACGTGTTGTGCTAAAGATTTGGGATTATATTTGTTTAACGACGTTTCTAAAGTATTAATAATCGTTTTTAGATTGTGTCCTACTCAATTATTATAGTTGGTAGTGGATTTATTTTTGGTTATTTGAAGACATTCAAGACGAAAATTTTAAAGAATTTTTACAATTTTCCTCAGGTAAATGCAAATGTTCCTAGTTGATTATTAATAGGTGCTTAATCCTAAACATTGTGACTCATCAAAACGAGAAATAAAACATTTTAAAAGAAAAACTAAAATTTGGTCCGGTACTACTTTAATCGCGGAGTGTTAGTGACTTGTTTTTCACTTAATTATTGAGTGGAAATAGTATAACAATTTCTGTACGGGGTGCAAATAATTATGTATTTTAAGGTGTTATACTAGAGCTCAAAAGAAGTCAACTTCCCGAATCTTTATAGTTTTGTTCGGTGAATAAATTTAAATTTGGGGTGCAGCTTAATTAAACTTCACCAAGCAAAATTGTAAACAAGTAGGTATGATCTCTAAGACTATTAAAACAATTAGATACATTAGATACATTGAGTTAAAAGTTGCAAAGAAAAAATCACTGAAAACGTCATCACCACCTTACCTAAAAAAAAAATATAAAAATTCAAAATTTTACATTAATTTGTTTTGTCGAAGGTACCAACGAATTTTATTCCCTTAAATGTCACCGGATGTTAGGGGAAAGTGGAGGAATACCGCGCATCAACGTTACGGCAATCTCGGGTGTGTCAAAAGTCGCGGACAGGCACTTTAGAGCAGCTAGTTAGAGCAATACAAAATACTATTTTCGATAAAAACTGACAGAACCTTTCGTTTTGTAAACAAAGACTAAGATCAAAATCAAAAATTGGCAACTCCGTACAAGTACACCGATTTTTAGACGTTTAAAAAAATATTAACCAAAAGTATTTATTACCATGGTAACATTACTATACATGTTGCCAAATATCGCTGCACTTTTAAAATGTTTTCTTAACTTATTTCGAAAACCAAAGAAAATGTTTTCCTACAATTCTTTTTGGAAAATTGGATAATAAATCAAATAAACATTAAAATATATCATTAAAACAAAGTTAACGGGTCTGCTTTTCCTAAAATTCCACATTAAAATATGCATTTTTTGCAAATTTTACAAGCTGCTGGATCTTAAATAACAAGCAATAATTTTTTTTTATTATTTTTTAGTGGTCAGTAAGGCCACTAGTATCCACTATCAAGGAGTTTTGACACACCCGATATAAGTGAATTTTAAATTTTGTCTGCGTACTCAAAAGGCGCAAATTGACTCTGTTAGATTACGATTAGACAGATTACGAAGAAAATACTAAATTAGTGTATCAACTTGACAAATACTATAACAAAAACTATGTGGATTATTATGTAATCAATATCTTCTTATTGAAGGCATTGTGAAAAGTAAAAACGTAGTAATAATTTTGATTTGGGCGAAACTGAAAAAACGACCCAGTGTATTTAAATTTAAAGTATTTACTTTAAGTAAAAGTATTCAGTAAAAGTATGCTCTTGGGAGTAAATACTATAAGTACCAGTATTTACTTAATTTTGTATGCATAATCTTTTACTTTTACTAGTATATACTGAGAGATTTTCTAGTAAATACTGATTTTTTCAATTGTAAGGTGGCTGTACAGCAGGTTTCCTGATTTTAATTTGAGTACGATCGAGTGCACCAAAAGCACAGGGAAAATTGTATTGCTTCCTCTACTTCTTCATGTCTTGTAGGAAATTTAGTTCACTGATTAGGCGTTTTCTTAAAACTTTTTCTACTCGCATAGTCAACTGTTCTGCAGACAATACTTTGATGAGCACCACTGTCTTCTCCTACTCCGACCTTAGAACCTGGATCGCCCATACCCGCAAACAAATTTCCATTCTTTGTTTGGAAGATAGTGCTCCGCCTCTTTTTTTCCTTAGTCTTACCGCAAAAAGTTTCAGAGAAATATTCAACATTAATTTTCCGTTGTGGACTTTATTGAAAAAGTGTTATTTTATGAATTTTGAAGACAAAATTTGATACAAGTGAAATTCAAGCCGCTCAAATATCAGCTTGAAAAATATTAAGTATTTACTATAAACTACAAGCATAAGCTTGACAAATGCGAATGCTAAATTTTTTAAGTGTTTACTAATAAGTAGATGCTATTTTTTATGCATACAATTGGTAGTAAAGACTTGAAAATTTAAAGTAAAAGCATTTACTTATTTTTATGCATATGAGCCAATGAGTTATTGAGTTGTCAAAGAAACATTGTGGTATTTGCAATTGTTGATCATTATTCAATTAAATTAAATTTAAGAGAGCTTCTGAGATTGGTCACTTTGAAACTTCTATATCTCCCAAACAAAGAATAAAAGACCTACTTTTTTTGCATTTTTGCCATCCCCATTGCTGTTACCACTAGCACCTTTCCGGTGGGGAGCGAGTTCTGATACACGCTGTATTTTTACTTTTATATGTAAGGAAATTTTCTACCAGACACCATTGAGTTGATGCGCCACTTTTTGAGCACCCGGTATGGCATGCTATTATTTTTTTGTGCTCATTAGGATACCTTTTTCGCTTCTTACATGTCCTTAAAGTTTTTTTCAAATCGTTTCAGGGATTACTGTTAAAAAAAAAAATATATTAATAAAAAATAGACCTTTTTGATAATATTATTACTAGGTCTACCTATAAGTAGTAAGGGTCGATTTACAGAAAGCTGAATTAAAATTAATTCAGAATTAAATTTAAAATGCATGGACAAATATCAAGTTAATTTCGAATTAAAATTTGATTGCAATTAAAATGTTCTGTAAACCGGCTTTAAGAGACTTATTAATTAAGTTTTATTAATCTGAATCACTACAGGTGTTCACAATTTTTCCAATAATTCAAAGACTAAAAATGACCTCAAAATTTCTTGCAGATACTAATTGTTCAGCATAAAAATGCGCAACTTTGCCCTAATTTAACCGACCTCGTATCTCTTGTAATAACTGAGATCCCCATGGTGGAGCTCGAAATACGGACAAACTGTATGCACCTTTCCCGAATTCCCGTGTATTTTCCTAAAAGGTGTCCTAGAGTATAAATGTTTATTTTCCAACTTTAATAATAACTTAGTAATAACTGAGCTACAGAAGACGGGAGCTGAGCAGGACCACCCTGTATAATTTTTCATCTATTTCTACATAGTCCATGAAACAAATATTCGTTCTTGGCGCCACCAATCTTCGGTCTGTTTTTTTCTGGCTTTTTCTCCAAAAGGTGCACAAACTCGATTTGACGATTTGTCTACCGAATCACACTGTGAAGCCCTGAAAAAAAACTGAGTCGGAAGTACTTACTCATAATTATGAGGGTAAAAAAGTAAAAGTTTTAAACGGGGTAAGAAATGAGATACGATCCCGGATTGTAGCACAAAGTGCTCTGTTTGCGCTAGATAAAATCTGGTAATTCCTAAGTTGCGAATTCCATCACGCTTACATAGTCACGACAAGGTGTAGGTAAATACATGTATTTCAACAATAGCACAGAATTATTATGAAATACATAGATTAAACAATAATTCAATTAGTCTCAGAGAGAACAGCCTTAAACGACCCTGTGCGAAGAAAGAATCACTTTTCCTAGAAGGAAAAATGGATAAAAATAACTCGCGAATTGCATAAGTCATGTTGGAATGTATTCCATTCACAACAAAAATCAATGTCATCCACTTTATTAAACATGAATGGATTGTAGCTGCATTGGAGTATTTAAGTACCACTCTCGTGTAAGAGTGTTAGGAAATGGCATTACAGAATATTGCAAAAAGCGAATAGAGCCATTGTATTCAGCATGAATGAACACGGCATTGGTACCCGGAAATTCCACGGAAGTACGTCACACCGGAACCGGAACCCCAAGTCCGATTACACAGTCGACACGAACTACATGTAACAAAATTTCCTATCAAATGTGGCGATAACTTATCAAACACTAATTTACGCCATATTGAAAGAGCTTTGCAATTAAATGGATGCAAATAAATGTGAGAAATTTCCTTCGAAATTTCAACGCGCAGCTTATTTTGGGCTACAGATAATCGCACAATCTTCCCACATGATCTTCTATTGTGTTGAGGAATGCACTAGAGCAATGGAACACACAAAAGAAATAGCATTGTGTTAGTCTTCTTTCCAACACAAACGTAATGTTTTAAATTTACGAATGGTAAAAAATGAATTAAAGGTCAAAGGATTACAAGAACAGCATTCTAAAACATCACCTTAATTGTTTGCAAACTTAAAAATCTTTTTAGTATTCTTTCTTGTTCCACTAATTTTATTACTCTTGATTAAGTCATTTCCTTTATCCCACTGATTCATACACCTGTTACTGGTACATTAGAGATAGGAAACGTCAGTCGCTATAAACAAATTAGAATGATTCGCCAACTGTACGAATGCACTTGATTCAAAAAGCAAAATTATGTAAATTCCTAGCAAATAGAAGAATTTTTATAGCGCTGCTAATTTCGTTGTGGTGCAATAAAAATGTAGTAAATTATAGTGAAAAATAAATTTTGCACCTTTACGACTTTACCAACAAGGTTTATCTATAATTTAGACATACCAGACGCCGTTTATTCAGTCATAATTTACATTTTGTAATTTACTTATACATAGATGTGTTTACTTGCAATAATTGTCTTTGCGTAACTGCAATGAGCTTTAAAGCTTGGTGTATATGGTGAGGAAGGAAGAAGGTCAGAAATCTATTGATCGAGCTTTTGGGGTAACAAATCAGAAAACTGGAATTTTGTCACATTCATTAAAAAAAAATGAAAGCTACTTTTTTATTTAAAACACCTGGAATTACTACCTTACCCTTAATTTGCCAAAACAACTCCACTTTTGCTCCTGACCTCTACTAAAAAATGTTTTTTGTAGCTTTCAGCCTCTTCTTCTACGAGTACATACAGGCTGTCCCAACGATCCGAAAAGTCCCATAACTTTTTTCGTATTAGAGATAGTGACTTTTTCTTTTTTCTGGATTTTAGCTGCATTTTTGCTACACATTTTAAAAATATTTTGGTATGTATACAGCGTGTCCCAATATTAAAAAAACAGTAAAGTTATGTTTTTAAATGGAATCTACTCAGTTTTATTTGACTTTTGGATTCTACGCTAAATTACGAATTACTTTTATAGAGGTCGTTTTCACTTACCTCTTATCAATTTTGATTTATGGCGCTTTTTTTGCCAGAATTTCGAAATGTAGGGGTCTGTCCAAAAAGTCGTATCTTCCAAATCTTTAACCACAAGTCAAAGTAATTAACGCCGTTTAATTCCTGAAGGTTTGCCGCATCTTTTAAGTGTTTACTCAACAATCTGCTCAGTCGCATGTGCCTACTACGATTTTTTAAACATGGCAAATTAAAAATGTCAAAAACTCATTTTTTTCAAATGGCATCCCCTATTTATTATTATATTGATCAAAAGCTTTTTTGACAAGCTTTCCATTGATATAAGGTTTGTATAGTCTAATTCCAAGTTGCTGTCTTAAAATAACAAAATTTCGAGAAACTTTTGGACAATAAAAATCAAGTGGGCTTTTGTACAAAAGAATTTAGCACAGAAAATAAATAAATTATGGAATTGGAAATTCTTTGTTGAAAGAAAATGCACAATTGAGTTACAGAGAAAATGAGGCAAAAACTAACATTTCGCAAAGTACTCGTAGTATTAACCTAATTAAGTAGAAAAATTAAAAACATTAACAAATAAAAAAAAACAAAAAATTAAACCTATTTTACAATATTCCTTATAACAGATGCTCAAAAATATTTCCATTTTCTTCAATACAAACGTGCAGTCTTCGTCTAAAAGATAGTCTAACACGACTTAGCATATTTGCATTTATTAAACTAACTAAATATATCTCGTATTCTTTGTTCCATCTCCTCCACAGTTGTTGGTCTAAGTTTATAGACCTTTTCTTTAACAAATCCCCAAAGGAAGAAATCAATCGGAGTGAGGTCGGGGGAACGAGCAGGTCAATTGATTGCTCCTCCTCTGCCTATCCAACGATTTGGGAAGGTTTCATTTAAAAATTGACGAACTACTGAATGGTAATGTATAGGAGCTCCATCCTGCTGCAGCCACATGGTCATTCGCGTATACAAATCCACATTTTCCATCAGAATTGGAAGATCATTTTGAAGAAACTCTCGATATCTCACCCCATTCAGAACATCATCAAAAAAGAACGGACCGATCACTTGGGGCTTTGCGGCAGTCTTGTACCTGGGTATTTTTGATTGTAGATTCTTTCAGCCAATAATACATTACAATCCGCTTCACCAAGACAGTATACCATGTTATTAAGTCCTCGACGAGTAAAATTCATTTTGAGACTTGTAATCTTTACAATACGATTGACAGATTGTAACAATAACAGAAGCCCACTCGATTTTTATTGTCCAAAACAGAAAAGTTTTCCGAAATTTATTTATTTTAAGATAGCAACTTTAAATTTTACTTTAGACTATACAAACCTTATATTGATGAAAAGTTTGTCAAAAAAGCTTTTGACTGGTACAACAATAAAAAGGGGTTGCCATTTGAAAAAAATTAGTTTTAGACATTATTAATTTGACATGTTTAAAAAATCGCAATAGGCACATGAGATTGCGATTGAGATGAGATTGAGTAAACACTTAAACGATGCGGCAAATATTCAGGAATTAAACGGCGTTAATTACTTTGACTTGTGGTCATAGATTTGGAAGATACGAATTTTTGGACAGACCCCTACATTTCGAAATTCTGACAAAAAAGCGCAAAAAAACAAAATTGATAAGAGATAAGTGAAAACGACCTCTATAAAAGTAATTCGTAATTTAGCGTAGAATCTAAAAGTCAAATCAAACTGAGTAGATTCCATTTAAAAAACATAACTTTAGTGTTTTTTAATATTGGGTCACGCTGTATACATACCAAAATATTTTTAAAATGTGCAGCAAAAACGCAGCTACAATCCAGAAAAAAGAAAAAGTCACTATCTCTAATAATAAAAAAGTTATGGGACTTTTTCGGTTCGTTGGGACAGCCTGTATACCCGGTGCTCAAAAACCGGCGCACCAACTCATTGGTATGTGGTAGAGAATTGCTAGATGCTGCGTTTGATTTTTAAATAATTGATTCAGTCAAATTGGCCTTTTATCGTTTAAATAATAATAGTGCACAAAGAAATTTTAGCAAAATTATCAAGACAAAGTTGAGACTTCTCATCAGAACAATACAATCGTGGATTAATGTTGTAATTTTCTAATAATTACAGATTTGGACAAAAAATAAAAATTAAAATAAAAAAAATTCAAAAATAATTTATACTGACATCCTGCTGCATAATTTTAATTTTTTGAAACGGTATAACTGTGTAATTTTATTAGAGATGTACCTAATAACAAGAGAATACTTCTCGCAAATGCAATTCGAATAACCAAAAAAAAAAAAATATTTTCGAACTCCCCGCCTCGAAATTGAAGGATAATATCATTCGTATTGTTATACAGCGTGTACCAGAACTCGCTCCCCACCGGAAAGGTGCTAGTGGTAACAGCAATGGGGATGGCAAAAATGCAAAAAAAGTAGGTCTTTTATTCTTTGTTTGGGAGATACAGAGGTTTCAAAGTGACCAATCCCAGAAGCTCTCTCCTAGGTGTATTGCATACAGTAGATACGTTACTAAGGAATGAAAAATAACTCTAGTGCACACTTTTATTGTCCGTTTCACATATTTTTGATTTCCTAGCAACGTGTTTTCTTCCCATAGTCCTCCGGAGCAAGGTCTTTTGTGATTGGCTATTTTCAAACGTTCTTATCTCCCAAACGCAGAGTTAGAATTTTTTTGTAAAGGAACTTTAGCTTCAGAATTACCTAAGCTATATGCACCTTTCCGGTGGGGAGCGAGTTCTGATACACACGCTGTATTATACGTCTTAGCACTTACATAGAATATGAAAATTGTTGGTAGTACCTAATATTTTTGTGCGTTTCAAAAACTATTTAGCATAATTTTCCCGCGTTCACCCAATGAAGGACTTGCTCGTTCCTCATGGGTGCTTCAACACTGCCTTCACGTCGGAAAATTGTCATCCCGCAATTGGTTTGTAACTATTTCATGAACAAAATGAAATTTTGAAAATTTTGCAACATTCAACAACAAATTATAACACGTTATTAGAGGAATAGTGTCTTCATTTAGTAAAATCAAATTTATTTTAAAATATTCACATTCCGAACAAATTTTGGTTCTCTGAGTGACATTCGGAAATAGTAGATAATTATATAAGTATCATAGGTATTTATAATTTTCGCTAAAATGCCTATCACAAATTCAGGCAGATCCAATTTTCGTAATATCGTACGTACATTACTGGATCTTGTATAAAGAATAAGGCCACCCACCTACTCTTGGTGTACTCGTACTATTTTTTGTTTTTGTAAAATTGTAAAAAAACGAATATTTGTAATTTTCGTTTTTATTTTTTCAAGCGAAAACCAAGAAAACTAGACGTTTTTAACTAGGACGTTTTTCAGGCACTTTTTTACAGGGAATCTAAATCTGTCATCGTATTTTCCAAGGCGTTCTTGATGTCAGAGTTACAACACTCAGGTTTGGTTTTTCTTATGGATGCCACATTCGATTTTTGTATTTTTGAAAAGTGTTTTTATTTCTGATTACAACGATGTATCACATGATATGATCGAATCTTACATACTGAACAAAATGGAAAAAAAAGGATTTTTGCGAAGAGTGCTTTGGAAAAAACGTCAACAATTTTGTTTTTAAACAAACTAGATTTTGGAAAATTAATTGAATTTGGAACTGGAAGATTCACGTTTCCGCCAAGCTTACTTGTTTAAAAACTAAACCACATGATAAGCTAGAAGTTTATTTTTTGCAAAACAAAACAAGACAAAGTTAGAAATATTCTGCTCGCATATTTAATAGAACTGTCAAAAGTTAGTTTGTTAAACAAAATTTTTAGCGTTTTTTTTTCCAAAGCACTCTGCAAAAACGCTTTTTTTTTATTTTATCAGCATGTAAGATTCCATGATATCATGTGATACATCATTGCAATCAGGAACAAAAAGATTTTTCAAAGATACAAGTATTAAATATGGCGTCCATAAGAAAAACCAAAGTTGTGTTGTAACTACGAGATCAAGAACGCCTTGGAAAAGGCGATGACAGATTTAGATTTCTGTGCCTGAAGAATGTTTTACTTAAAAACGTCTAGTTCTCTTAGTTTTCGCTTAAAAAAATAAAAACCAAAATTAAAAATTTTTGATTTTTCTCAATAATTCAAAAACTAAAAATTACACATCAAATTTGCTTTCAGGTAATTGTTCAGCATAAAAATGCGCAACTTTGCCCTAATTTAATCGACCTCGTATTTCTTATAATAACTGAGATCCCCATGGTGGAGCTCGAAAAACGGACCCCCTGTAGAAAAGAAGATATGACTTTCGAAAAATTCCAAAACATCCAATAGGGAATCCTTCACCTAAAGGACAAAAAAAGCGAAAATGTGTAAGACAGCGGAATAAAAAATAATTGGACCATTAAATAAGTGGATTAGCACCACCCAAAACCACCCAGAAAATATTAAACTCTGGAATCTTTTGACCCTAAATCAATTGAGAAAATGTAGTTGTGATATTTTGATAAGCTTTTGAAGGTAATGATTGCAATTTCGTTATAAATGAAAATACATTTATTGATTCTAATTAGAGGAACAAATTTGTATCATTTTCACGAAAATGTCTTCAAAAACAAACAAAGACTATACACTATACAATTCGTTATTTTTGCTTAAATATTTTCAAAAACTATTTATGAATAATTTTAAATGCATGGAATACGTATACTGAGCGACCTTGGAGTGTTTTAAACTGAAAAGAAATGACCATTTGAATTTAAATAAGAATCTTCACCAGCCTACCGTGACGTGTACATCCCAAAACAACAAAACTCGTGGGATATTTTACTAAAAAAGTGGATGAAATTTAGCTTAAATGTTATACATAATAATTACTTGAAAAACTAAAAAAGCAGTCCCAGTAATATGATTATGGGAAAATTGTCTAAATAAGAATAGTTTGGTTTGTTTTTTGATTCTGGTTTTATATTTATATATTATATTGCAAAAACATCAAAGATTAATTTTGGTTGGAAGATATTGGAATATTTATAGAAAACAGTTCGTGAATACACAGATTATGACTTATGAATGATTAAAATGAATACCTACTTTTATAGGGGATAACTGTGGCTTTTTCAGAGCTTGAACTTGAACATTTGCAAAGTTAGATAATGTTTTATTTTTATCAGAGGATATAAGCTTTTAAAAGCTCTGCTTGAAGATAATTTTCTGGAATAGTGTAATTAAAGAAAAGATCAACAAGAGCCAGAAGCCTTCAAGCAAATTTTTTTGGTTTTTTCTTTTGTAATTAAGTACCTAACTAAAACAGCATGGCTGAAGAATTAAAAATTAGGTTCACTTTTTTAGTTTGGTTACACGAAATTTTATAATAGTATATTATGATACGAGTTTTATAAGACGTCGCACTCACGGAATTGGAGTAATGGAGTAAGTGCGACAAAATGCCTTATAAACGAGATATCATACAGTATTTTTTCTACTTTGCACCTTTTTTGAAAAAAAAATTCAATTTCGAAATTGAGGGAAGTTTGTGGCAGTTGACATCATTTGCGTGGGTCATCAAATTAGATTAATAATTTGGATCGCCATTAGTTTTTCGTAAAATGTATGCTGAAAGTGTCCAAGACCTTATGCAATTTATCTACCCCTCAACGAATACGGGCTTTCGTAGCAAATACGCGGAATTTGAAAACTAGTCTAAGGAGAATGGGATCTCAAATTACTTACTTGCACTGGCTTTTGAACTTATGTTTGTTATTACTCAAAAGGGACTACGTATCAGGGATGGTACAAAAGCCTCTAAAGGTTCGAATTTTATTCATCTGATTAAATTATCACTTGAAACAGGTGCCCATTGACACTGACAGTTCTCTCAGATAATTGTCAAAAAACTAGATTGCCATCATTTTCCAACTAAATTACCCTGGTTTTTAGTGTAATTATTATAGCACTCTGTTGGATATTACGATACGCAAATGGCGTATCGTAATGGCTTCAGTACGAAACCAAAGTAGAAAATTAGTCCTATAACTAATATCTTTTAATAAATACAATTATAATCTATTGCTTCCTCAGTTTTTCCACAACTAAAAAAGTGAAGAATAACTTTTTGAAATTGTGCATAATTTCCTTAAGCAATCGATTTTGTAAAATAAGGTGTTGTATTGTAGCATTTATCAAGTAGATCAATTAAACAATTAAAAATAAAAAAACGTAAACACATCTTAAAGATTTAATCATCTACAACCGCCTGGCTCACGATTTTGTTCAAAGTACACAGTTTTTGATACATTTTTAATTAAACGATGCGCAAATCCTAAACTCGGGCAGAAATTTAGAACAACTGTAATGTATTTGCGGCAATTTAATATACTACTTAGATACTACGAAACAAGGCAGGGCAAAGGCATAATTACAGACAGGTATCTGCAAAGTAAGATTCTAAAATAACATTAAAATTAGCACGCATTTATAAGTGAATCAGGCAATAAAATTTCATTTATTTTGTGTAAGCTCTCAATTTGAATAATGTAATTGTTATGTAGTTATGTTGAACAAATACAAATAATCGTAGGCGAGGCTAGGATTCGCGTTCCATTTAATCAGAAAGGTGGAGACCTGACGCACTTTCTGTTTAGTAAACAACAGGAGTATCTATGTGTATATGGAATTTCCAGGATTAAACGTGCTTCCTTTGAACGAACGATAAATTTGTTACACATTATTAATAATAATGTTTTCTTTGTTTATGGAATTAATCTTACATGCGAAGAACATAATAAAACTCTTCCTAAATACCTACAGTTCATTTTTTTAAATAATGTCAGTGTCAAAATTCTGAAAAAGACCAGACTGTATCACCCTAAAAGGTCATGTTCAACTACTTTCGAAACTAGCTGTATACGGTATATGACATTTTGCACACCAGATTTGACAATCTGGACGTAAGTATTAGCATCGCCAACTTACATCAAATGTCGCAGCGCTCCATTAAGGCCGTAACAAAAGTCTCCGTTGACTGATTCTCCTAACCTAAAAATGTTCTCCTTAGCTAGCTCTATCTGCTGGCAAAAGATGCAAACAAAAACAAAACCAAGAAAATATGTGACCAATCATAATCCGTAAAAATTTTAATTTTTAATTGACACTTTAGACTAACAATCAAAGTTTGTCAGAAAAATTTCAAATAGGAGTGGATAGTCAGTATAATTTGATAATTTATTAGATTGAATACTAAACTGTAAAAAGCAAGAAACATTCAAGGTAGGAACACAAAAATTGAAAAACATTGAGAAGGCAGATAATTATTTGGTATTTTCAGGTGCACATTGCTTTGAGATAACATTTACCTCGCTGAAATGGATTATGATCCATTTAACCGTTAATAACCATAATGAAACTCTAGTTCTCATCTTCTCAAAAGTGGATTTTGAACATTCGCACCCATGTGGAACGTTCTTTTAATATGATTTTTGAATTAACTGAGTACGATTGTGTAAGAACGTGGCTTTTAGTAATAAACCAAGGATGTAATGAAATACTAGGAAAAACAACAATTTCCAAAACCTAAATTTGAACAAAATGATTTGAACAATAATTTTGGTATCCGTCAAGTAAAATTATTCCAAAATTATCAATAGTTTGCAGAAAATGGTAAAAATGGACTAATATGTAAATACTCATTGGTTGAATTTTTCTGTTTTCTTACATTAAGACAAAGATGCAAAAATTATAACTTTGAAGAAGTTGTGGAAGCTTACAAAAATGTATAAATAGTAAGGAAGAGGTTTTTTAAATTTTAGACTAAACTTAAGACCATTTTTAAGCCTCTGCTGAAATCTAACATAATTTGAAGCAGCAGACTCATATTCTTTTAAAAAGAATATGGAACACAAGTTGTTCTCTTGGCTTGATACAAATCGAAGTACTGCATGTGGTGGAAACTTGATTTGATTCGTTTTATTACTTTAAAAGGACAACTAGACTTACAAGAAAGACGTCTGCAACGAAGTTTAACTATGGTTTAATTTATTTTTGAATTGTTTTTGTATTTTGTAATAAAAATCACTTTACATCAATAAAATACCGAATTCGATCATTTCCTGTGTTAAAACTATTCTTACAATCTGTCCTTAGTCTGTTGGTATGATTAGCGATGGTTTTTGAACATTATTGAGCTTCTTCTTGTTGGATTTCTTAACAAAAACACAGTCTAAAATCCCGTCACACCAAGCATTTATTTGAAACACAACGCATTTCATAATATAAACTGTTTATATTCTCACCTGAGGATGACCACTTTGTGGTTGAAAAGCGTTGTGTTTCAAATAAACGTTTGGTGTGACGGGATTTTAAACTGTGTTTTTGTTAATTATTGAGCTTATTAATTATTGTCGTATAACGATATCATAAATAAGAATATGTCTATTAACGATTTAGTTAGAACGATACCAAAAATTGCTTGTTTTAAAGAAAATAGCGAAACGATTTTTGAAATCAATATAGTGATTGGTTTCTCAGATAATAAACAGATGGCGCTACGTAAGGAGAAATTTTTTAGGTTAGGAGAATCAAATTCAACAATGGAAACGGAAGTTTTGTTACGGATTTAATGGAGTGCAGCGACATTTGATGTAAGTTGGCGATGGTATTAGGTAGGGTTACACAGTCACTGAAATTTGGATTCGTAAATCGCTGAATTAAATCCATGTGTTGTACGTGTTGTAACTTAAAGACAACTTTAAAAATTTGTAAAGATTTTTAAACTGAATTTGCCAGGTAAAAAAGTGTACCAACTTTAACTCAAAAAATTTACTATTTATGGTAATGCCAACCTGACGACTCTTTGACAGTTGATTATAAAAAAAATCGACTATATACATATTGTGAAATTATTACTTCCGATGTATTTTAATTTTGATTTTTAGCGTGATTTAAAAGCCCAAACGCGAATTTTAAACTGGAAAAAATCGTTACCAAAATCCAAAATTGAAGTAATAAAAGCATTTAGAAACAACTGTATTATTGTTTTTCAAGCGAGAAATTGGACTTTTTTAAATAACCTGGAAACATTAAAATCACTGAGATCTACTATGAGCGGGGTGTTTAGTGCGTACTGTTAGGTTGGTAGTATTCCCGCACTTGTAATCCTCCGCCGATTTTGCACCTGTCACCTGTCATGTTTTGTCGTCCTGTCAAATTCGATTTCAAAACGTGTTGAGCTAAAGATTTGGGATTATATTTGTTTAACGACGTTTGTAAAATGTTAATAATCGTTTTTAGATTGTGTTCTAGTCAATATTTTTGTTGGTAGTGGATTTGTTTTTAGTTATTTGAAGACATTCACAAGATGAAAATTTTAAAGGATTTTAACTATTTTCCTCAGGTAAATGCGAATATTGCTAGTTAATTATTAATAGGGGCTTATTCCTAAACATTGTGATTCATCAAAACGAAAAATAAAACGTTTTAAAAGAAAAACTAAAATTTGGTTCGGTACTACTTGAATCGCTGAGTGTTAGTAACTTTTTTTTCACTTAATTATTGGCTGGAAATACAAGAACACTTTCAAGAATCAAAGGTCTAGGTGGTGCTGGTCCTTGAAACCTTTTTTAAATTTCTGGTAGAGTCTAATTCTGTCAAAACATTCCAAATCTGTAAAAAATGTCAAGTCATAAACATTACTTTAAAAAGATTAACTAATAAGTAATAACAATAACTAATAAACTCTGGAAAACTGGATGGCCTTTTTTTCAAGACACTACAATAACAAATCCGTTTTTATTAAAAACAAAGCAATATTTTAAATAATCTTACATCATCTTAGGTCAAAATCTATTCCAATCGTCATTAAGATAATAAAAAATGGAACACATCGTTTACATAACATGGTATTATCAACTCTGGAGGTATATTTTCAATCACTGGTTTTTCGAAAACCATTTTAACTAAAAAATGTAAAAGTTGTTCTACATTTTGATGCCAACAATACAATTTTTAAAACGACTGTCACAAAATCTATTTTTTAATATGCAATTTATCCCAAAAAAACTTGCATTTTTTTGATAAATTGTTTTTGATCGAAATTCTGTAACAGCAGAATTAAACTCATAACAGGAAATTGACCAAGTCCCTGTTCTAAAGTTGATTCTTGCAGATTAATTCATAATATACTCAAAGCTGCAATGAGCAATAGTCTTTACGTAATTCAATCTTCAGCATTCAGTTTAATCTCGTGATGAACTTGGTTATTTTTAGATGTGCTTCTGCATGAAGAATTGTTATCATCTCGTAGAAACTTCGACTTGCAGGAGTGTAATAAATTATCATTGTTTTGTTTTAAAAATAAAAACAAATATTGTTAGAAAGAAAGAGAGAAAAGACGGAAGTTTTGTCAAGGAGCACCTCGGCGCCGTGCTCCTAAATTTAGTTCACACAAATAGGAACGACCTTTTGCATAATCAAGTCTACATTTTTACCGGTTTAACAATAGTTTTCAATAAAAGATCTTTCCTAGCTTTTTTAGTTATTGATTAACTGTTTTAAAATTTGGTAAATATTATCTATAAATATTATGTATTATAAACAATAATTTTTCATCAGAAAATTATTTCAGTCAGATTTTTGTTTTCACAATCATATCTTAAAGTTGTACCAAAAGCAATCTGTGATTTTATGCCAATGTAGGACACAGCTTTTATGGCACCGTATTTCATTAAATTCCACAACACAATATCATAAAGTAATTATCTTGGGCCTGTTGTGTGAGAACGTTTTGATATGAATGACTAGAATGCACTATAAATATTATGCAATATGTGTGGGCAAAATGAGGTTTTTACAACTTAAATGGCGAAAAAGCTCTTTACTATAAAATAAAAAGAATGAAAGATGAATGAATGTGAAAGCCGCCAATAATTTAAATGTTTTTTTTAATTCTCACGATTTCCATAAATGAACAAGTTCCTTTTTTTAGTAAAAAATATAACGCCATCAAGTACGATTTCACATTAAACTATGCATTGGATTAAAGTTGAAAGAGATTAATGATTCCCATTTGTAAAAAGTTTGAAATAGTGTTTTTACTTGTTTTGTCTTCAAACCATACCTAACTCTACACTTTATTCTTGGCCATTTACAACCACACTTCCGTTGTTATTCTTTCACACTTTTGTGATTATGGTCTTTATTCAGGTGTTTATTACAATTGTTCTGCTTTATATGCTTTAATTATGAAAATAAAGTTAATTACATAATTATGTATAAAATCATAGTAAACGTCTATAAAAATATTTCTGTTTTAAATCTATATTAAAAGTAAATCACTCTTCCTACCTTGTTAAAACACTTATTAGGAATGGTGTTAATCTGTTTCTTAATGAACATTAAAATAGAATTGTTTTATTTTTATTTAATAAATTAAAGTTAAGCTTTTGAATGACTTTTATGGCAATTCACATTTACACTTTTACAGGGAGGTGAGATGAATGAAAGCTTTTAAAAACGTATTTTTAAATGTTTTCACATTCGTTGAATTCTTTCTATTTGGGTTTTGATAAGTCAGTTAATAAATAGTGCCAAAAAGACAAAGGTTCTTTTAAATAGAACAGTCTATGTTTTAAAATAGACATTATCAGGAAACAAGGACCAGTGAAGTCTAGTTATAATTTATTTTATACTTATGTCAAGGTTTTACTATAAGTCATTCATTCTTGCTTTATAGCAACATAAATCATTATATTTTCAAGCTTCCTAATTTAAAAATAAAATCCATTTCATGCACAATACAAAAAGTGTCATTTTAATCAGTCGTTATATCTGTTGGTTAAAGCAGTTACTTCTAGTTTTGAAACGAGATTAAGAAAATGTATAACAATGTCGGTGCGATTTAATTAAGAAATTTTCACGTCCGGTTTTGGAATAGAATATTTTAAGTGAAATATGAAATATTTACAGACGTGGAAATGGCAGTAACAAGCACTTGTTCTATATCTCGAAAGTCGTTTCAAATTAAGATACAATTTGTGTTGGATACTAGGTACTAGGTTTTGCGAAAGAATTTGTTTTGTATTATGTAAACGTAAGGAACAAACCTCGATTCTTCCATTTTCCATTATTATTATTGACCTGGTAAATAGTAGGGTAATTCCGGGAGAGATGAACCACCGCCTGAGATGGACCACTGCACTAATTTTACCCATGAAGGGGTAGATGGCTGTTTTAGCTGGCTCATCTACTTCTATGGTTAACCGTCTATGCCGGAAATTAGTGATAGTGTCACTATTTTCCTTTTGTTGCTTAAATATAATTGCAAAGATATTTGGGAAGTGTAAAAAAAAATTGTGCGATCCACTTGGGGAATGATTTATAGTGAAGGTAAGCACCTATAAACAATTGATTTGCACATCCAATGATTTGGAAGTGTTTTTTAAGACTACATAACTAAATGTCTGTTTACTGACAGCAAATATTGTTTTTGAAGTGGTTTATCTCACCCTTAAAATGGGATAGTTGGACCATCGTTCTTGAGATGAAATGGACCACGTCTATATTTGGTAAATTGTAGTTTTACCTTTATAATTCAGTACTTTTTCCAGAATACCGACAAAATATAAACGTAAGTTGAAGACTCTAACATCTGGCAAAAAGGTAAATCTTATTATTCAGTCTATTATTGTAATTAAAATCAAAGCTGCAGAAGTCAGAAACCAGGTATCCAGGTCGTACACTAGCAGAAGTTTTGACTTCACCAGAACACATGCAAAAAAGAAAAATCTTTATGACAGGAAAAATCTAAAACAAAATCGAACACAAGAAAGAGAAAAGCAACTCCCCATAAAAAAGTATCAAAAAACAAAACAAAAAGTTGTCAAAGGCAAAGATAGCACAACTTCAGATTCTCATAACAATCTTTTATGTGATCACTGATGACAGTGTCTCTATCAATTCCTGGAGTGATATAACGATTGCACTAGATGCGGGGAAAACTATGCGAAAATTACCAAACGTGACATGGTTGAAATGCATTAATGCAATCGTTGGTTACACGAATCATGCATGAAATATTTCGAATTGTGTGAAAAATGTGGCAAAAAAGACAACAACTCAATGTTGCTTTATTACTTTGTCTTATAATTATATTTTTGGGGTTAAAATCTCTTCACCCTGTATGGTTCAACTGACCCGGTCTTGAGGTTCATCTCACCTGTAGAGTTAGGGTGAGTTGGACTATTTGTAAATTTTTAATTATGTTTTTTTCTCAGAATTTATGGAGCGTGTACCAGAACTCGCTCCCCACCGGAAAGATGCTAATGGTAACAGCAATGGCGATTCCAAAAATGCAAAAAAAGTAGGTCTTTTATTCTTCGTTTGCGAGCTACAGGGGTTTCAAACTGACCAATCCCAGAAGCTCTCTCCTAGGTATACAGCTGTATACCTAGGAGAGAGCGTTACTAAGGAATGAAATATAACTGGAGTGCACACTTTTATTGTCCGTTCCACATATTTTTGATTTCCTAGCAACGTGTTTTGTTCCCTTAGTCCTCCGGAGCAAGGTCTTTTGTGATTGGCTATTTTCAAACGTTCTTATCTCCCAAACGCAGAGAGATACAATTTTTTTGTAAAGGAACTTTAGCTTCAGAATTGCCTGAACTATACGCACCTTTGCGGTTCTGATACACGCTGTAGATGATACTAGAATTTTATTTATGTTTTTTTATATTTTAAGTATTGTTCGTTAGATTTGTATCATCCGCCGTTTTAATTAAAGTCTTTTGGAATTTATATTGCCATTTTTAAAAAGATGGTCCATCTCTCCCGGATTTACCCTAAATTAGGCTGAAGAATCGCCGACCTAGTTGGAAAAATGTGTTATTTTTGTTTATTTAGTTTTTATTTTTTCGAGCTTCTTGAACGTTTTTTAGACAGAAACTCAAAAAAGCTTAAAAATTAATAAACTCTGGTATGAAAATGACAAAAACAGTAGAAACGCAATTCTTCGCAAAATGCTGTTAAAAACAAACCAAGGATTCAACAAATTAGCTCAAAAACGGTGTTACAGCAAGTTTCTGAGGCTAAAATTAAAATCGAAAAAAATTTATTATTTAGCCTAAAAAAATAACCAAACTGATGTTTTGCTGGATTCAGTAAGTTTTTGAATCAGAAACTCACTTATTTTGTATGATTTTGTCAAGATACGTTATAATATATTAAGTATCAAGAACGGTAAGGAGATCCTTACTTTTTTTTTAAATTTATTAAATAATGTCAAAATAATGGTCAAGACTGCAGGAGTGCGTTCATAAATATATTTAGAGGTTTAGGCAAGGGTTATTTGAAAAACGTAGTGATTACGTCACTAGACAAACTTAATACCAAATTTTAATGAAAAAACCACCGTATACAGTACAGTAGTACAATTTCAATCACATTTTCGTATTACGTCGGATGCCTTTGCGACATTGCCCATTAGGCAATCTTTGCCAACATGATATTGTATAGAAAATTAAACCTTGCCTGGGTAAATTTTGTTCAATTTTTGAACAATATAATATCACGTCATTAGATTTCAGTTACCTTAACCAAATAATTTTTGAACGACTTTGGATGTAATAACACCAAAGTTATCCCAAACAAGCTTTTATGAACGCAATCGACAAAATTACTTACCGACGCCTAATTTACTTACCGACGCCTTTGGACGTAGCAACTAGTAAACACCACGTACTCTCTTGGAAACAGGCGTGGTAAACAATCAAAAAAGCTCAATCGTGCAAAAAAAATAAAAAGAAAAAGCTATATGATCTAACTTTCTAACTTTTAACAAAAACTATCAATTTTCATAATTATTTTTCTCCTCTAATTAGTAGATCTTCTTGGTAGGGTAGACTGGATACGGTTGAAACAATTTCGCTTTTATCGTCCATAGCATTGCCATTAATAAATCAAGGGATGATGGAGATATGTTAAACACGAGAGCGTGTTTTTATCTAGTGATGGGCAATATCATTTGAGTAAAAATAAAAGTATTTTTAGCGTCATATAAAAAAAAATAAAAGTGATTGGGGTCAGTTGAAACACAGGCAAATAATACAAGATATATTATTAGAACATGCTCTCTGAATATTGCATCATACAAACAAGGCAGTAACACTCCTCATCTTCTAATGATGATTCCTGTTGTTTATTATTTTTTTGCCTTTTTGTGGTATTTCTTTTAGTGTTTCTTTCATTTAATGTTTTTTTAATTTGCTTAGCTTTGGTCCATTTTAATTTGTTTTCATGTTCTTTTCTTATCTCTTCCACCATGGTGTATCAGTGTAGATTGTAGACTTTCAGGTTTTTCGCTTTCTGTATGTTTTTCTCGCTTTTCGCAAAGAATTTCCTGCATTTGTTTCCTTATATGACTCTTTGTTCCTCGGTAAGTCAACCTGCCCCCTTAAAGTCTTTTATACACGTACCCACGACATCCAGAAAACAAAAAAAGAAAATAAATATATTGTTTCAACCGTACCCAGAAAAATTGTTTCAACCGTCCCCAGTCTCTCCACTAGGTGTAAAACAGTTTATTGTAACTCTGACAACAATTTCGCATTAAATCATGGTACTCTATTCTAAAGGCTTCATTTCAAACCCAAAAAAACCCTTAATACTCTCATTTTAATAAAAGCTTTAATAAATGCAAAAATCTCTTCAAACAAAAATTCTTACTTTTGATCAACAAAACACAACAAGCCCTTATATAAACAAGTACAGCGTGCTGTGAGCGACGCAATATTGATACGAGTGTTTGGACTGGTTGCCTAATTCGTTGGCCCTTTTTATCCCCCACCTTATTGCAAACGGTACCAGAAATATTAACTCTGTTTCAACCGTCCTTTGTTTCAACCGTACCCAGTCTACCCTACTTTTGTCACCTAGTTCCATTACTCGTAATAGAAGTCTTCTATTATACGTAAAGTCTAAATTTGTGACCTATTTCACTCCAAAATGAGACATAGATGTTTTTTGTGAAATTTCCTCAAAAATAAGCCAAATAAATTTTGTGAAGACGAAGTTACTTTTATTTTTTTTAAACATAACTAGGGGTTCAAATATAAACCGGAATTTTTTTATAACTTTTGACCTCGCTTTTGACTAAAACAAAATTTTAACAAAACTCTTTAAACTACTTTTTCAGTACTCTTTCTCTATACGCTTTGGTAATTTTATGTTATTACTTTTTTATACAAGTTTTTTGGCTTAGTGCATAGCCAGTTATTTACAAGAGGTATACTATCAGACTTATTTTAGTTGTCAGTTTGGTTTATAGTCATCATCATTTTGAAAAAAAAATTCATTAAAAGTCAGTAAAATATCCTCTAATGAAAATTTGGAGACGAAAACACAGAAACAAAGTCAAGTTGAGACGAAATAAATATCAAAGCAGAACAAATATACAGAGCACCGCCGAAATTTGTGGCTAAACTCCAATTTTTCACAAGAAAGTGGCGAAAATGCAAAATAATAATGAATAAAACAGACAGCAATTAAATAAAGGCCTTGTAGCACAGCATTTGATGAAGGAATTGAAAATGTAGCAATTTTGAAACTAAAGTTGATGAATAATTTAGATAGAACATTTCAAATAAATTACAGACAATTTAAATCATTCTTTATAATAACTGTTGGTATTCTTCGCCACAAGAACTTTTTTGGTACAAACGCCTTCTTTCCAAGGACGTATACAGCTTGGGGCACTTTGAAAATATTTAAAATAAAAAAAAGAGAAATTTCTAAAAAATTAATTATCAGATTGATTGCTGGTATTTCAGCATTTTGAAAGAAACTTAGTAAAGTTACTTGCAACATCTTCGAGTGAGAAGTCATAATAACATGGGATCGAAAATCTGCTGAATTAGAGCAGGCCATATGTCAAAAATTTACAGATCAAAAGTTAGATCAGTACCATAGTATATTAACTATTCAGTTAATAATGTGTGTTAATGTCGTTAGTAAGATAAGATTTGTTTTGAGCTGGATACGCCCTAGCTTCTTTCATTAAAATCTTTGAACGCGAAGTTAATTTTTGCCCACAACATTGAACATCTATTAAACCACGTACGTACGTATACGTTTTCTTCAAATTTAAGAAAAGATGTATAAATACCGTAGCGGCAGCTACGTTTTAAGTTTTGTCGCTAGGTGGCAGTGCACCTTTTTATTTACGACTCAAGTGTGTCCGGTGTTATATAAGTAGTTCTATGTTCGTTACTTCGTTCTGCTTTTTAGACAGTTCAGTTTTAGAACTTATTGTTCCTGAATTGTAGTGTAGTGAATAAAGTACCCTTCGTTAGTGAAGTGTCTTTATACAATACAAACTTATTTACTTATTTTCAGACTTTGTGCAGTAAATTATACCACTCACAAATTGTTGTAGGGGAAATTTACAGTTTTCTAAGCTATGTAGTGTAGTGCGTACTATGATGTTTTAATTCCTATTGAAGAAGAGAAAAAAATTTTGTATTTCTAATTTATAAGTAGAATAAAATCCTATTCCACAATACTTATGTTTTATGGTGGTATACTCTAAATATCTCTGTTATTCTCTTACATTTATAGAATGTTAGCAATATGTAACAGCGCTTAACAGAGCTGTCTAATTTGCGATTCTCTAACTGCTTCTGTTAAAATAAATGTAACACTTTTCCCATTTATTCCGAAAATATAATTTTCGGCATAATGGAAGTCGATTTTAACTTACTATACTTAATTCAGATATTTTGTTCGAAAATCTCAAGAAGCTTTTATTTCGAGTCGAGTTTCGAGCTTATTATTACAAAGAGTTCCACTAAAACGTGAAAAAAAAACGGATGCAAAAGACAAATGCCGAACAAGGCGAAGAATATCCTTGTTTAATGGAAGAAAATCACATTTGTTTTGAAACGTTTTCTGTCGGATCTTGTGTCGGAATAATTAAGTTGAATCCGAATTATTAAGTCTGTGTTGGAGAGAACTTTCGAGTATATTATGCAAAATAGAAGAAAGAAGAAGAATTTGGAAGAAAGAAAGATTGTTGGAGGACAAAAAATGTCATTTGAAATATATAATACAAATTTAAAAATCAATGTTTTTTTCACGGAATAATTTAACCAAATTGAAGAGTACACAGTGTTAAATTTTTTATTTATACAAATTTCGCGTTCCTGGCGATTTTTAAGTGGTGTTCATTGCCACAGGTTATCTCTGCAACATTATGAATTATACCAGTTGATTTTTTTTTAAGATCGAATTTACTTCCTTTCTTCGTTTTCTAAAATTTTTTGAAATGTCAAAAACCAAAGGTAGAAGTGATTCTAAGCTTCAACGATATGTTACTATCACTGTTAGTTTATGGCAAGATTTTTGCCGCTGTTATTTAACAGAGATTATTACTGTAGAGTGTAAAAATGTTGCTAACAGAGTATGTTTGTTAAAGTGATTTATCATTCTTTACATGTTACAATTACCTGATCATTAACATAAAAATTAATTTCTCTTTACATGAATAATCTTGCAAGATTTAATTGACAGTTTAAGATTACTGACAGCATGTGGAATAATTAGTTGCATAGCAATATTCGCAATGCGTTGATATGTGTTTTTTCAAATTGAACATAGGGAAAAAAAATGTCTCTATCAATGAATTGTAGGAATTCACAAAAACATACGCACTCATAGGAAATATTTTGCAATGGGTCAATGAAGTCGAGAACAACAAATTTGGATCATAGGTATAGGAATTTATATGCGAATTTTGGCATGGGAATAAATTCCTAATGGAAAATTTTCGTATGAGTTAGGCATTCTGTTCCCTAAGTTGACTTGAACATGGCGATTTTGGCGACTAAGTAGGAATAGGAATAGGTCGATACCGATGTATTTAGTTCTATTCCATCTCGGAGAGTGGAACTCTCTATAATTACAATAATTACAATCTGAAGAAACGTGGAATTTTTAGTAAGTAACATAAATAAGTATAAAATAATAATATTATTGTTGAAAACTTATAACTCCCTTGAAATAATTATGATGAAGATTAATCCAATTACAGGGACAGGATAAATAACACAAAATGTTTCAATCAACTATAGTTTTGTTCCCTATTGAACATCATCAGGATCGCTCTAGAAAGAGAGGACAATTAATAATTTTATTTTCCACTTGTATAAGTATTATTAATTCTTTTTGTCTATGATACGCGTTATATAAACCTGTTCATTATGCCCTAGGGCCACAATAAGCGGGCATAATAATTACGCCCGCTAATTCGTACTAATGCTGACAAAAATAAATCAATTAATTTTCATATTCCAAGTGGAAAATAAAACGTTATATACACCACGGGCTTAATTCGATTTTATAAATCTCGGACTACGTAAAATCTCGGGCCGGGGGCTCTCGACTTTAACTGTTGCCCTCGAATATATAAACATCTTCATTATGCCCTTGGTACATAAAATACTATTATTACAATAAATAATTTCCTGTAGCGATCCTGAGGATATTCAATAGGGAACGAAACTAGTAAATTGAAACATTTACTTTTATTTATCCTGTCCGAATAATTGGATTAATGTACATTATATTAAAACACTTATCTTTTCTGTAAATAATGTGTCATTTTTGTTGTTTATTTTTTCGTTGATTAAAAAAAATGTTTGTTTCAATCTCTGGAGTGTTAGTAGTCTGTCCAACTCCATATAAGTTAGCTAGGACCCTGCCGTGTACACCACTCGATAATTTACATAATACATATTTCTGATTTTTGTTTTATTGTCAAAGTGATGGTGTGTTTCCTCTTTGGAGCCATTGTAACAATTAAGCGTTTCTGAAGCAATTTTGAACATGTTGAGATTTGTAAAAAATGCAAACGGATAATTTCGGATTAGCAAATCATAATTATTCGGTTTACAGAATTCATAACATTCTCTGAAAACCTCTTCAGTTTACCGAAGAATTCGGATTACAAAAGCTTCCGACTATCGAGGTATTACTGTACTATGAATCTACATGGTGCCTCAAAATTCGCGGAACAGCTTTTTCAGGATTTTTTTACTTTTTGTCCCACTTCACCTCGATATTCATCCTTCTTTTGTGAATCGATAAATTTGACACTAGCTTTAAATAATAGTAAGAAATAAAATATTCACATAATGGGAAAGGTAACGACAAAAATAGGCAATTTCGCTTCGTTGATTTGCAGTCTTTTCGGTTTTTGCAAAGTGCACATGAGAGTGTGAAGCGAAGAACCTTCCTTTTCCACAGGGTGACGTAGCGAATTACGGCGCTGGCTGTAGAAAGGTATTTCTATTCAGATTAGAGGTCAGGATAGAGTGCACACAGGAATTTAACAAAAATACTAGGAAATTATCCAGAGCATATCTTGAGAACGCTGAAAGAAATAAAAAAGCTTGTGACTTGAGTGAACACTATTTTATCCCACAGCGTTACACAAATAATAAAACGGTGAGCTTGTTTATGAATGGAAATAACCGAATTTTGCTCTTTCTCTTCGGCTTCCCTCTCCACACTGCAAGTGAGTGACTGACTCCACAGTCTGCATTCTTCAATGGGCCTACGGTATACTCCGGCATCGACCGCAGCAGTCGTGCAGTGGCGATGGGCAAGGTAGTAGTGCTTTCTTCCAGATTACTCTACCATTATTGTAGTAGTCATAATCACACATGTCGATGGCTTATCGGTTATCTTGTCGACATTCATACTGTGCTTTGACTTAATATTTCATGGACTGACCATTAAACAAACCCTCGCTTTGCCATTTGGCGATTTGTTGTAAATACTGCATTGCTTTCTAATCTTCCTGGTATTCGTAAATCTTGCCCTGGTATGCCACATCGGGATCACCATTCTGTGCGGGATAACTGTGCAGTGTGAGTGTACAACATTTCTTTTAATTGGAGCGACTTACTCTTGATTGACGATTTGGTAAGTTTTTTTATAACTTAATTCCGCTCCACTTTGATAAGATTGTACTCTATTAGTCGCTGTGCTTCATATTGTTTTGTAAATATTTGTGTATTTATGTAACATTGTTTTTTCACAAGAGAGATATTTAAAAATTAAAAGGCTCGAAAATTGTGTGTAAATTTGGCGTATAATGTATTCTTTTGTTTTTGACCTGTTACAGCTGTTCTATATTTGTTTATTTAAATTCTCCAACTTTAATTATATTTATGAATGTAATTACTCCTCTACGTGATTTATGAGAGTGCATTGTCCAAGACTGGACGCCGGCGCCAGTGCTAAATTTTAAATTCACACTTTCGTCAACACATTTCCCTTTGAACAGTCATCCGGAATTCATCGAACGTCTGGAATATTTCAAAATAACTACACCGAACCGTATTATATTTATTATAGAGGAACTCGAGTGCCGAGTGATCCCAAATTTTAGTGATACTTAGCTAAATTTAACACAACACCTAAAAATACCTTACGAAGTCACTAAGATGCTTACGTAGACAAATTGCCACGATGACGTTGCCTTTTCCAACTTGCACTTAACATATTTGCTTCAATTTTGCAATTTGGTGGTGGATACTTCAGCATGGGATGGTAGCTGCTATAGAACTTTACTCGTAAAAGGACCACAAATTGTCAGGGAACAAACTTAAATATCTAAAACACCAAAAAAAAAATATGTAAACTCTTGTGGTCCTTAAATTTTTCACAAAATGTCGAGAATTCTCAACTGTTGAAAATAGTCAAGATTTTTGAAGAACAGCGAGTTTTTTCAGTGGATGACTTAATTGACACTACATAATTTTTCTGGTAGTAGCTCCAGGTGTCCAGTGTAACACGAATTCTTCACCGAAATCACATTGTGATGATCCCGTTTTGCAGATAAAGGGGATAGGTATAATGTCACAGAATTTTATAGTTTTGAACCTACTTTCAAATGATTTTATATTTTGTACCAATTAATTTGTAGTGGATGTCAGCATGGAATGGTAGATGCTACAGAACTTTAGTCTTAAAATCGAAAAGAACGTTAAATCGTGCAGAATTTGACAATAAATTTCGTACAAGAAGCAATATCGGCAGTTCTAGTAAACTTAATATCTGAAACACTAAACAGAAACTTGTAAACCCTTGAGGTCTTTAAATTTGGAAGAAGTGTATATCGAGAGTTAACACTGAAAATGGTGTGCTTTTTCTCAAATAAGCTGAAAAAAAATATTTCTGAGGAACGGGGAATTTTTCTATCCCAACACCAAAAAATTGTTTTTTTTTTACAAAAAAATTTGGTTTTCTGAGATAGTTTTCTCATTGTTTATTGGTCTAAGTTTGATGGTACCTAGGACCTGGTGTTTTCAAATTTACAAAAAGGTATGCTGAAAAAAATTACTGAATTGTCAATAATTGCAGTTTTATTGTTGTATGAAGAGAAAATTAACGAGTTTGCACCTGAGATGTGTTTTTCTAATAGGGAAGACGCGTTAAAGGTTGAAAATTTTTTCAATTAAGTAAGCACCATTAAAAAATAATTTCACAAAAAACAATGCTTTTTATCCCCCTATTCATGTAAATATTGAAGTTTTTAATCATTTTAAATTTCTAAAAAGGTTTTGAAATAGGTATTTGACGAAAAGTAAAATATGTACAGTTGGATGCAATAAAATCGGAAAATTGAATTTTCTTTAGATTGAAACAGATTTTGCTTGTCAATTTGAAAACTGCCACATTCAAGCAATTTTTGCTTTAATGGCACAGCGAAATGCACTGGATTAGGCTGGAAAGGTAAAATGATCCATGTTCAAACTTTGGAAAAATATAAAAATCTGACATTTTCCGTTTTTATTGCATCCAACTGTACCTCTAAGTATTCCCTAGATTGCCGAGTCAGTCAGTAATTACTACTAATTACATTTTCCAATGTTGAATGATGTAAAATTAAAGGGTTTAAACCTCGTTAGAAGTTGGAAATGTTTAAGAAAAACAGTACCTTATTAAATCAGTTTTCTAATAGTAAAGCATCGTTTCATCTTAAAAAAATTTAGGTTTTCCACCTAATTTTAATTGGTCATTTTTCATAGTTCATTCTCTTTATTGGTTCTGAATTTACTATTAGTTACCCAGACATTCTCACACACTCTTCTCATTCTAATATACATCAATTACTCATTTTATTTACGGTGTTTTCCCTAAGGTGATTTTTTTTCTTGCGTATCATTGCTTTGATCAAAAAATTCTAAGATAGGTACAGCGTGAAAGGGAATGGTTTAGCAAAAATTTGTGTAAATCGAAAATGCATAGTTTTCCCAAAAAAATCGTTCTGAAGTCCTAAATTTTGAGAACCGCTGTACTAGAATGATAAAAAATTGCGTAAATTTTAAAATTATTGACAAAACAGCAGAGGTAATAAATTAACTTTTTGGTCCACTACGTAATTCTTTTATTTCAATTTGTGTTTTGTTATTAAATTTAACAAAAAAAAATTGAAGACATTTATGCCACAACCGGGATTCGACCCTCCCACACAAAATAATGAACATGCTAGCAACACTATTTAAAAATTTTCAAAACGTCCATACGCCACTATGTCCATTTTGTTTAAGGAAAAATTTAACTGTTAATAAACTACCATAAACCACAATAGATGGGTAAATAAAAAAATTTGAAGAAAGTATGCACTTTTTGGAAAAATGATATAAGAGTTTTTAACTCGTCTGATCATGAGAAATTCACATACAAAATATTGCTAAGCCATTTTCTAACAGCCTGTATACTACAACCCGTAGGTATGCTTTATGAGTTTCTTTCACAATCGTTTGAATATTTGATATTCAGATATAGAGATCATTGTTCTTGATTAGGCACTTTTGGACACTGAATCCTCTACATTTTTATACCATTATTTCTTGTAAGAAAATTTTTATTTTTAAGTAATCGCATTTATACCAAAAATAATGTGAGACTACGTTGGCAACGTTAAATAATGTACAGTCACTGTAAAAAAGACTGACACCCCTAATACAGCCACAAATCTTTTCAATATGATACGATTTATGTGTACATTTGGCTGGTTTATAAACTAGCTGGATATTGTGTAAACTAGCTGGACAGTTTGTAAACAAACATGTTTGTTGAAATTTATGACTTAAGAGATTTTAGTCGGATTTTTTATCCGGCCCGGTTGGTAGGGGTGTCATTCTTTTTCTTCGTGACTGTACACGTTACTTACGAATTTTCGTAGTATTAAGTATACATATTCTGTCTGTTTTTCAATGCTGCCAGCATTAAATAAATGAAGTGTCTTAAAATAAGCTGAGGACAAGGTACAACTTGAGTCACCCTGTACAGGGGGATTCAAAAGTGTCGGACAAACTCTCGAATGGTGATAAAAGACGTTCAGTTACGCAGAAAAACGAAGTCAGATTTTTTTCCAACCAACTTTATTTTTAAGGTTTAGGGTTAATCGCGAATTAAAATTTAATTGCGATTAAAATGTTCTGTAATCCTGTCCTAGATATTATATTTTTTAATTTGTTTTCCTTAGCAACGGTGTCAATTCTTGCTCTTTTGTTTCCAGTGATGCCGAATGTTTTGTATATCATAAGACATTTATTGGTGATTTCTTTGAAAAGGCATCTGTTTAATGTTGCAAAAGCTGCCGTTTGCGGTAAAAATGTAAAGTTACAGAAACATCATCTGAAGTGCCAAAAACTTATGTTAAAAATTTCACTTTGAAAAGCTATATCTCGTAAAAAAGGTTTAAACAATTTTTTTGTGTTCGGAACTTTAATTCAATTTGATATCCTTTATCACCACCCGAGCGATTATCCGACACTTTTGAATCACCCTGTAGATACAAGCTCTTGCCAATCTTGTTTAATGGCTCTTATGATTATTATTAGAATTATCATTTAGTTGTGATGTTTTCTTCTAAAATTAGTGTTTCGAGTGTGAGACATATCTATTACGTATAGAAACGGCTATTGATCCAGTATAGCAAGACGGACGGAATACTGGTGTCGTGTCGGGGTCGTTAACGTGGCGGCAAAGAGCGCTTGAGCGCCCATCCGTGCCGTATGTCTGATACCAAGTCGGATTCCGGCCATCATCTTCAAGAAGCGGTTCCTAATTAATTGGCCTGCTATACATTTAGAAATGCAATAATTATATGCCTCGAAGTTTGCTCTTGCTTGTGGTACACAACGTGCCTATTAGCTATTTTACTAAGAATTGAATGAAAGGGTTGGCATTCATTCATCTTCCTCTGGGTCATCCCAACTTGTAGCATTGTGAGCTGGTTTTTTATGCGTGAAGTAGGTAATGTTTCGGAAGTAGCGAAAAGGGGTTGATGGCTGGGAATCAGGTTGCCGTAAATACTTCTTCTTCTAAATGGGAAAATATTTTTACAGCATTTTCTTGTATTTTTGTTATTCCCTTCATTTCGACTTTTTACGAGTCATTACAATGTCATACGTTATTTTTGTTTGAAACCACAAGGCAGGAACTGGTTCAGTGCTTACAACTAGTGGGGTCTCCATCACTCGTATTTCCTTGTCCTTTTATTAAAATATTAAACGGATAGAGTGGTTTCAAAGAATTTTTTACTGGAGCGGGTTTGATACGAAATTAATTTGCCATTTTATTGGGTATAATAGAAACTGGTTTACTTTTTTACTTTACAATCATTTCAGGATAATGTAACAATTCATAACAAAATAATCTTGTTTTTTCCTGAAAAATGAAGTAAAAAATGTTCTCAAGTTGGTGTTACATTGACCCTTTTCCTTTTTTACATTTTTGAGATGATTCTTGAAGAATGTCGTAATCTTTGGCGAAGTTGAATAAATGCATTCAACCAAACAACAACAAAAAAAAACATTACAAAATGATGCTTTATAAATTGTGGTGTACCATGAGATTTGTTAATCCACGTTGTATATTTCTCCAAATACGTATTTAGTAGGGTGCCATTTAAAAAAAAACAACTTTTTTTTACATAACCCTGCACATATACGGAATTTTGAAAATCTTTAAATAATTATTTTTTTCGTAAATAGTTTAGGCACAAATCGCTTGTTTTAATATTTTCGACTTATTCGGTATGTATTCGTATACCTATTGCTTGTAACTATCGGATATAGCGTCCTAACATTGAATTCCCTTCAATACACGTACCTATATCCGGTTTCTACTGTAGATATGTATAGTATCGTAGTAACTATTACTAGAATCACCACCTCACTAGAATAAAGTTTTACTATACTTCTTTCTACTCGTAGAGGAAGTGCATCATATTTTAAAGAAGTAGAAAAGAAAACGGGTTAGCTCAATAAAATGCCTCATATTATTAAAAAATTACTTATACAAACCTTCTCAAATTTTCTATTAAACTAAAAATCTCCAAAAGTGTGATTTCACTTATTATTTCACTATATTAGCTTTTTTTTGTTCTTTGAAAATTGCTTACGCTTTTTCTTAATAGTTATTTAATTCACGGGTTTAAGTGTAAATCGGACACTTTATTTCACGAATGGATTTTTAAACCACGTGGGATAATGAGTGATTTATCATCCACGAGGTGGATTAAGTCAACCGATTTACAGGAAAACGTGTTGAACACATTTTATTCTTCAAATTAGGCTCAACAATGCTTAAAATTGCTTTAACTCTGTTAAAAGTAATCTGGCATTTCGTGTTGAGAAATATCAAACCGTTGTCAAAACTTCCTTACACAGGAGAATAACCGTAAATTTTGACAGTGTCGAAGAATAAAAACTATTAAATCTATAGTTTTACGGTCTTTATGTAAGTAATCTATCTTTATGTAGGTACCTAATCTTAAATTTAAATATTTTTTTAACAATAGCCTACAATAGGTATTACTCTATGTCATATTTTTAGTTCTAGAAATTTTCACAAAGTTAAAACAAAATCATAATCTAATAAGGTCACTCATAGTTTAACCAATTAGGCGCAATGAAGATTTTGTAAATAAACAACAACATATTTAATACTTATAAGACAAAAAATAGTTATGGCCTTGCTGTATCAAACAAATTATAAAATAGTAAGAAAAGTTGTTCATTATCTGTGAGTGATGTGTTTCTGGAGCACGAGTTTCAGGAAGGAATCACGAGCAGATAATGCCAACTTTTCTTTACGTGTATAATACAACGTTTTCTCTTATAGCTACATTGAGAAATTTTTGTCAAATTTTTTCACCGATAGAATAAAAAAATCACCAAATGGCCACTTTTTTCTATGGAGTAAGATAAAAAAATAACTAAATCAAATAATGTGCCATAGTAATCACTTCTAGAATAAAGGTGTACTATACCTCTACTCGTATCTATGGAATAAGCAACAACATTATTAATACCTATAAGAGAAAAAATATTATTATAGGTTCGCATAATACAAAACAATCATATTCTTACTAATAATAATTCACTTCATATGTTTTTCGACTTTTCTGCAAAAATCACTAAAACTATGTCTGTTTTAAAGTAGACAATTTTTATAAGAAGTTCTAGTTCAGAAACGTAAAATACATTAAAATTAACACAGAAAATGCATTTTTACATTTATTGTGAAGAGTTGGGTTCCGGCAAAAAAGTAAGAAGGTAGTATGTTGTTTTTGAACCATACTATATCAACTAGCTATATGAAATCGGATTGTGCTTTTCTAATTAAAAAACGTAATAAACTTT
The DNA here is from genome assembly GCA_939628115.1 of Tribolium freemani. Classification (NCBI taxonomy): domain Eukaryota; kingdom Metazoa; phylum Arthropoda; class Insecta; order Coleoptera; family Tenebrionidae; genus Tribolium; species Tribolium freemani. The sequence goes on along the minus strand of OW626785.1, from coordinate 5,269,292 downwards.
GCAGAACCGAAAAACTCAATAACTGAAAACGATAAAATCTTACCTACCATCCTTTTTGGAATGCATTTTCCACGATACAATTATTAGTCGTTCGTGTTAGATATAAAATCTGCACTTGTTTTGAGATTGAATGATTGTTTTATAATAAAAGCTTTGTTAAATTAGTTGCAATCTTCAGATTAATTAAATACGCGGCCAAATTTGACCAATTCGATGTTCAGATTCACGGGGTAATCAGGAATTAACTTTAAACAAATTTTTAAAGGAAGTTTTAATTTGCCTTCTGCAAACCTCCCTCGAGAATGCTCTTACTGTTATTACCATGGAGAGTTATACTTATTACAGCTTGTTATAAGTCTACTTCGAAGCTGTTAATGAAAAATCAAAAACGTTATATGTGTAGACGACGCAATTATGGCCAAACCGAATTAGTCATCCATAATTTGACAAACGGCACTACTTAATTGATTTCTAACGGAAAAGTATTAAACGGTGAGACAGATTAGTCTATTAAGGTTGCGAGATGTTTTGAAAAAATAATTTAATTTGTTTTTGGGGTGTTAAGTGGTAGACTATATTCGTACGAGTATTAAAAAAAAAAAACTATACCCAGTGTTCATTGTCGCCAACCATTCACTCTGTATGAAAAAACATATTTATGCAGTTGAATTTTATTTTCCATTAAAACTGTACGAACATATTATATTTTTTTCCAAATTATCTTTCTAGGTACGCACTTTAAGTCGAACCTTGAAACAGTATATTGTACCAAGGTCATGTTCGAGATAATGCGCCCTACAATGTTGCAAGTCATCTACTCTTGCATGAACTTTTAATGATGTATGGAAATTCAGCTTTTCGTTTACTGTGTATAAATTTAAACGGGAATAGTTTGCGGTACGGTATAGTACCTACCTAAGAATTAGAATGATGAGTGTTGAAGAGCTTTAGCCGGAACGCACAACTAATTTTTTTTTAAATCAATTCTTGAGTATTTGAAGTCAAGCAGATTTGTGTATCTCCAAAAATTCTTAGAGATGGCTTTAATCTACCACCTACTGATCTTTTGCAAGTTATAAGGTCTGATAGAAATGTAGCCTCGGTATTGAGGATAAACAGGTCATGTTGTTAGGTTTTTCACCCCTACGAGATTAATAATAATTGTTGAACCTCTATGAAGAGTGGTGATTTTAGAAGGTAATTTTCTTCCCTTTAAAGGGGTTGGTGTGGTTTTTAGCTTAGGATTATAATTATAAAAAGAACAACAGTTAAGAAAAGTTTAAACAGACGGTGAGTATCTACACTTAAAATATCGGTTTTCGTCCAAACTCTGGCCCTTTGGTTCAAGTAAGTTTCGCATATCTTATAGAAAAAAGCTAATAATTAAGAAATAATGTAAAGAGATCTTTATCAACCCGTCTGTGACTGTATAACAAGTCCTGATCTAGTTTAGCATCAAAATAGAAAAAAGCTCTCGTTAATAAATACTTAGCAGGTAGTTCCATAGAAAAAGCTAAGTAATTGTATGAAGATACAAGGGGTGTGTTACAGTTCGAATCAACACTATGATTCACCACAAAATTTTCGAGTCATTTTTATTCATCACTATGATTCACCACAAAATGTTCGATTCACATTTAATAGGCCCTTATAGAGAAGCGACTGTTAACCCCTAGCAAGGTTCAAATGCCCCAACAAGACACCTTTGCGTCAGGTAGATGGAACAAAATGTTTTAAATAAGTAGGTAGATCTACCCTCTTCATGATCATTGGGACACTGTCTGACAACAAAGTAGCAAGGGGTGTGTTTTCGTGTATTTAGTTTTAATAATTAGACACTCAATTTTGTACTTTATTATTACTAGAATAATCTAATTTTTAGTTATTAGACGACAGAATCACCCCTTTGAATGACTATCAAACTTCAAGAAAGGGTTAATTTATTAAATGATTATAAATGAGGGTGAAAACTTGTGATTGAAGGCCTGTAGCTTATCTTTACGCATATGCCACGATTTTTAAAGAGACTGGAGCGTATTTTCCTCTTTGTAATAATAAAAATGTGTAAAAATTATGTAGGGGATGTTTTTTACAACTATTAGAATTTTTTGTTATTGATATTACGACTCTTAACACCGGCGTGCATTGTGAAACGAAAAACTCTTTAGAATTGTATTCCAATATTTAACAAAAGTGTTTTTCGGCGACACCGAGCGTAAAGGGGGTTGTTTTCCCCGCTTTTTGCATTCTTAACCCGAACTGAAGTGATTTTTTATAATTTTCCTCGACGAATTGTGACATTCGGAAGACAAAACAGTCAAGAATATCAACAAATTTCCATTTCCAAAACGCACTTTTTCCCCTTATTTCCTAATTCCCGTGGTTATCTGCAAAACTAGTGCGTATTAATTTTTCACGTCGCGCCGAAAGCCGTCGGCTGAGTTTTTATCGCCCGAAAACCGAGCGAAAAGAGCAAAAAACCGTTCCCGCTCATAAAAGTCGACTTTTTGGCCCTGCTTCGCCCCCAATCACCCCTTAAACCTAAAATTCGTTACCAGCAAGTGGGTGCGTCTCCTGTGATTTTTTAAAAGCGGAAAATATTCCTCACAACACCCCGGGCCCGAATCCGCGAAAATCCCTCACAAAATCGGTTCGGGAGAAGAATTTCAAAGGCCAATATGCGCACTTGATTAGCGAAGTTGGCGATAGCAACCATTTTGCGCTAATTCGTCCTTCCACTCCGACTTTGGCTGTTTCGGACGCGATTTTTGCGCACTTGGGCTGAAAAAATGCGGACTTTTTTGTTGTGGGTTTTTCGCAGGGTGTGTGAGGGTGCCCTTCGGTGTGGAAAAAGTTTTGTTGGGGGAATCCCGGGGGTGAAAAGTGCAGAAATCGGCCAATCCCCACTCGGGAAGTTTGCGAAGTCGGTGTGCGCCTGCCTGAATGACGTGTGTATTGCGGTCTCACTCCCAAGCATTGGGTTTGTATAGTCGGTGAATAGGACGTTTGTCGGTTGGTTGCTATGCGAGACTCCTTACTAGAAAATAAGTAGTTGCAATAAACTGCTCGTCACATATGCCAGTGCTCAAGTGTGCTTTAGCCCCCACCCAATGGGCGCAAACCCGATTTTTCCGGTGAGTAGTTTTTTGCCCTTTTGGCGGTAATTCCCGGATTTTAAGCGTTTAAGCACCGTTTATTGGCTGATAGAAGTCGGGAAGATTTGAGTTCGGGTTTCGTCCGGATTTATTACGATGTGGGTCACTCCGGGCGACTCCGGGCGTCTCGCACCGCTCAGACGGTGGTAATAGGGCTTCTCCCGTCTGGCGCTCGACCCAAAATTCGATCACTCCTTCAGCTGAGGTCTAGGAACTGTGGATTATAATTGTAATAGATGTGGGGGACGACTGTCTAGCCAGTTTGAGGCTCCCTTTAGGAGCAGTCAGACTGCCGCCGAATTACAAAGTCATTCGCCAATTTTTTGTTGCTAGCGGTTCACTAAACCATCGGATTCTGGCCGAAAACGCTCCATTCATTGCTTTAGCCAGACGGATTGTTACATAATCAAGGCAGGCTGGGCGCCCGCTCCGGGAATACCCGGAAACGCGAGCCCTCTACGAATTTTTGCAATGCTTGACCTAAACTGACCTGACCTAAATATTTCCCTAATGAGCCGTCCTCCCAACGCAGGCCTCTTTTTCGACAAGTCGTAAGAATCGCAAAAATTTTACCACCGTAAACGCTAATCGCATTATTCGGACCAATTTCAATTATTTTAGGATAAAGGGTAGTTGTAATTTGTTTTTGCAAGTTGGCCAAACTTTCAATTCCTTCCATATCCAGTCAGTGCCACGAAGTCTGAACCATGTTGCCTAATTTATAAAATGAACGCAAAAAATTAGAGATATAAAGAAAATCTACAGAAGCAATAAAAAGTAATATCTACCCTATCATTTGTGTTTTTCTGTGAAGCTTTTTTTATCGTTTAGACTTGTACTGATTGGTTTTATATCTTCCAGTAAAAATTATCACGTATTATCTTAGAATGCAGATGAATGTGTTAAACTAAGTTTTTTCGAAGTTTATTTTTTAAGATCAAATCGTAAGTTGACACAAAACAAGTAAACTAATTATTTTAAAACAGGAAGTTCTTGCAAAATAGTGCTTCGTGCGCAAGGACTTAATTTCTGAATGTTATTGTGAAAAAAAAAACATTTTTTAGATAAAATACCTCACAAACTATACTATGCAAAAAATTTTAATAGAAAACGTCATAATATGGTGAGAGACGATATTGTCCAATATGTTGCAATATTGCTGCAAATGTTAATTATGGTTAATGGTTAATGAATTAATCATTTAATTACTTGCTATATTTCGGTCTTCGTAATTATTAAGTACTTGTCCCCAAAATTAAAAAGCTCGTAAATTATACTCGAAAACAGGTAAATAAATGTGGAGAATCCTGAAAAGAATTTGGACCACTGCATTAAATTTCGAGACAAAAAACTATGTACCTATTTAAACTCAAATAGATCACATTCTCTTTTCATAAATCGAAAAGCGCTTTTTGCACGTATAAATTGGCATTTTCGACATGAATTGCTTTTACATTGCATTTTCCAGTTAATTAGAAGAAAACAAATGGTCGGTGGTTCTAAGACACAAATTAAGAATTCTTGACATAAAATTCTTCTTGCGAGAATACAGGCTGTATACATACAGCTCTTCAGTACGCTATAGTACATGCTCCAACAAACCCTAGAAAAATAATAAAAAAATCTCTCTCAATTATTCTTAACAGTATTAAGAAATAAATTGGAGGAAACTGAAAATTATATTATTTATAATCGTCAACAATTAAATAGAGGTACCACGAGAACACTGGCGATGTTGCCAATTTTGACAAACAGTTTTGTGTTGATAAATTTGTTAAAAATGACGATGGATTTTTTCTTACATTTTTTTACAAGTTCCCTGTAATGTTTCTTATAACTTATAACGTAATAGTACCAGAGAGCTTATGCACTATTTCGTATGCAGGCTATAATTTATACAAACTTTCAAAGTACTTTTGTACTAAACAGTCAAGAGGGACTATGATTTAGCTTTGTTTCTGATAACTGTTACCAATCAATGAGTTTCAAGTTTTTAGTTTGAACAATTTATTACTTACATGTTGGCATGTTGATGTCTACATTCTTTATAGGGTAGGGCTTGAATTATGCTTGTTTATCTCCTTTTGGAAATGTCACAGCGTTAGAAAGGGTTTAAACAATAGCCTTGAGGGTTTTTTATGTCAAAAATGCATTTAAGTCAACTAAAAATGTATTTGCTTTTTTAATTTTTTATCTCTAAACACTTGTTCTCTTTGGCTTTATCTTGACCAGAAATTTAAAAGAATTAGTCTGATACAACGATCACCCTTTAAACCTGCTAGTCGTCTGACCCTAATAAAGGTGTAAAAACCACCTGAAAAGCAGTATTTAATTCTTGCTACCTTTACTTAGAGTAACCGACCTTTGGCAAATACAATGATGTTTACAAATGTTGAAAAAAGCCAAATGTAGATACGTACGTCTTTCGGATTATTAGTTGATTCACACATTCAAATGGATTGTACTTCGATTTGGCAAATTGATACTTTATTACCTTCATGGTACTGTAATGAGAGTAATACGTATGACTCAATAGGTTCAATGAACTATTGTTTATGTACATGTGATTTTTGGTGTTTTTTTCGAAAATTCGTGAAATCTAGGACCGTCAAATTATGAAAATGAGTCTAATTGCTTTCCAAACGGAACAACAATTTGGGTTAGCGACACAATCCATATTAATCAATAGTGCGGTCTGGGGACTTTTAAATTTTAAATGTCCATAGTTCACTGTTTACACTTCTGACGCGCCATTTCATTATTAATTTGGGCTACCATTACGTGTAAAGTACACTTAACAGTAAAGCTAATTGCCGTGTACTCCTAAGGTTGATTGAATTTATTAATGTACTTTTAATGTTTTCAATTACACGACTGCGATTTCCACTTTAATAATCATTTTTCCTCGACGAATAATTTTGAGAAGTGTGTTATCAGTATCTGCCTGTCAACGCTAATTTAATCAATCTCGCAACATAAAGTGCTCATTAACTGTTAAATTACAAGAATGGAACATCTGCGGAGTATGCAGGTGGACGCGGCTAATGGTTTATTGGCATTGTGTGCAAAATTTATAAATAAAAATGCTGTTTTTTCACTAATCTACTTTTGAAGTTGTTTATTACCGGTGCACTTGATAACGTTCGTAAGTTATGGCACTGCCGTGCAACAGTTTGTCTGTGTTATTTACATGCATGTTCAAAGTGCACTTTGTCCACTTTTGCGTAAGTTACTGACAAATTATATTCGTGGAAACTTACGTGCCACACTTTTCGCAAACTTTACTTAACTTTGCACCTATTTAAATTGTTTTCTAATCATTTGAATTATGCATCACGTCGAAGTATTTATTTTATGTAAGAACACAACAAACAAAAATCATACAATCCGGGACTGAAAACTCTTCATGCTTCAAAAGTTACTTTCTTTCTCAAATTTCCTTTCCTAAAGAAACTACGAAAATACTGATTTTTTTCGACTGATTTGTCTGAAAAATGCAATCTTTTTTAAATAACATGAAATAAAATTAAAAACGTATAATGGGAGCAGGCATAAACATGTTTGGGTTATTGGAGGGTTGGATTATTGGGTCCGCACTGATGTGATTAAAAGTTGCTCCAAAAACAACAATCTCTAAAGAATATTTTCTATAGCTTCTCATCTTCTGGTGCGTAAAAAAGACTTGTTGTAAATTTTGACCTTATTATTACATGGAAAGATAAGTTATTCATTTTATGGACAAAGTTACTTCAATAATGGAGTATTTTATTGGAAATAATCAATAAGTGTAACCTTTAGTGGACTTTACTACGTGTTTTTATGACGGACGGGTCTTAAAATGCAGCAGACGGTTTTCATAAAGTGCAAGTACAGTGAAACTCCTCAAAGTAAAATTAACTTCAATCGGCTTAACTCTACTGAATGCACCAGGAAACTCTCATTCCAACAGAAATTTCTTCCTCTTGTTACCGTAAAGTGAAATTCCGCAAAAATTCGAGTTTAGACAGTGTTTCTGTATGTTTTTTAATATTTTTTTTTAATTGCAAAATACGGTTTAAATGTATATACGGATTAATGAGGAAGATATTTTCAGGTAAATTCTTGTAAACGTGGTAAGTAATGTTATTATTGCGTGAAAATAATTATAATAACGTGTTGTGTTCAAAGTTAAACCACTTTTGTCCATTTAGTAACAGCAAAAACTTGTCGTCTTTGTTTTATAATTGTCGCGTTAATGCAATAATGATAGATCAATATAAAATTATGAAAAAAATCTGTAATTAAATAACACAAATACTGAAAAAGTAGCTTCTGTAGCTTGTTTAATGGATTTTTTCATTATTGACAATTTTTCCAATTGTTTCTAAATCAGTGTTTAAGAGAGAGAGAGAGTGAGTTAAGAGGGAAGGTTTTACTTAATTTTTAAGAGTTTTTAAGGTCTGAAGAAGAGATAATAAAATTTTGAAACGTCGTTTTTCAAATCCCGGACTCACATTTGCAACCTAAAGTGATCAAATACGATACGATTAATAAAAAATAGGAGTACAAAACCTTACGATTAATGAAAATAGGAGTGCAAAACACTTTTGCTATTGTTTCTAACTTTCTAAATCAAAAAATTTCTTTTGACTTACCAAATCAATAGGTGATACAGAAATGACTTAGGGAAAGGTATGGTAAGATAGGGAGGGTACGCACACATAAAGTAAACCAAATCAATAGGTGATACAGAAATGACTTAGGGAAAGGTATGGTAAGATAGGGAGGGTACGCACACATAAAGTAAATCTACAGAAACCTGTAGACTTAAGTTATTAAGGGCCAGTTTCATAATCCAAATAAAGGGATTTCAAAGTTAATGTTGTTGATTTAGAATGTGAAAGTTTTGTCAACAAATTCATAGTAATCAGTACATTATAAACAACATTTAGTTTAATGCTTCTTTAAATTTGATTATGAAACTGAGGACCCTAAGTAGGAAAATGATTTCTGCTTAATTTAAGTTTCAATTTCGGAGTTGCCGAGTTGGACCTCGCCGACCACGGCTGTTTGGGGGTCCGCAAATCTTACGGCAGAGTTGGACCACGATCTAATATAATCCTGATTAAGGTGTTAAGTTATTATTCCCCCTCTAAACTAGCTAAAAAAATTGCCAACAGATACTTTACGAAATATTGGCTCATATGCTTAAAAATAAATAGGGTAAAGTGCATAGTTATTGGACAGGGGGCATTATGAGTTTATAAATAAGGTCTTTTCAACTCATGTGTTCATACCTAAAGTCCAAACTACTCTCTTCTGCTATGTTTTTTTGGAATGACGTACTTTAGTCTGCACGTCATAAATGTTTGACCAGTCCAGCAACTAAAATTCTTGCACTTTATAAATAAAAATGTAATGATTTTTCTAGTTTGGATTTCTGTCCCGTAACCATGCACTTCATCCTAAATGCTTTTACTTTAATTGTAGTGAATTGTACCTATGCATAAAAAATAGCAAATACTCATTTATTAATAAACACTTACAAAATTTAGCATCCGCATTTGTTAAGCTTTTGCTTAATTTTCTAGCAAAAACTTTAATAAAAATGCATAAAAATACGGATTTGCTACTAATTTATAGTAAACACTTTGTCTTCATTTAACTAGTTGTTACATTGGCCTTTTCCATAATTTCTTCAAAAAAAATTCGGAAAAATTAGTCCCGATTACCTGCCGTACCAAGGGCTTAATTGCACCCGCTCGGTGGGGTGTCGTGGTCGAACTCGGCTATGGATTTAATCCTCAGTTTCAGTATCAAAGGATTATTTTTGCAGCGGTGGACGAACTGGGATACACCCTTCAATTTTAATGAAATACCTATTTTTTGTATTTTTAAGGCGAAAAAGATTTAAAAACTTCAGCAAATAGTCAGTTTTTTGACTTATTCATTCAATTAATTTAACAATTTCTTACCACACGTAAAAAAGTCTAAATATTAGGTAATTTGGTCAAAGACCAAAAAATACACTACAAATTTCTTAGATACTATGTCTTATATTAAACATTGGAGTTTGCTGTACAAGGTCATTCAAAAAGTATCTATCGAGTTGTTTTTAGTAACTGGGTGTCGATTCTAAACCAATATTTCGACTCGAACAGGGGGGATAAACCGAACTCATCGAATACCAGTTCAACTCGCATCTTACACCCATATCATCAACAGACAGTTGCTATAATGTGGCAACTCATCGAAAGAACCAAAGAACATTTAATATACAAGTGTTAATTCCATAAACACATGATTAGAGTATTCTAGGAGCTAAAATGATAAAGTCAACTGTTATAGATTTTTGAACTCGGTGGAAATTACGTTCACATAATGTCTTAATCTGTGAATAGGTATTTTAATACATAAAAATAACATACACTTTTTATCAATTTAAATATTTTATTGAATGAAATAAAATAATTTAAACCAGCAGGTAGTGATTTAAACAAAACAATATAAAATTCTTAAAACAAATAAAAAATAAAATTCTTAATACAAAAAAAACAGTCTTCTCTAAAGAACATAAAAAGAGTACATGCAAAGCCTTACTGATAGTGTATGTAATGACTACAAGCCTGCAGAAAATCACCAATATTTCTGTTCTCAAAATCTCTTATTATATTCAACAGTCTTTCATTAGCCTTTTGGTATTCATTTCGAGCATACAGTTGCACAACTTGTCCGGCTTCTAAACGAGTGCATATAAAATCGGTCCTCATTTGCTCTCTTATCAACTTTTCGATGACTGTATACGGATTTGGGTGATGAGAACTAAATATATTTGCAAATGCGTAATGCCAGGATTCTGCTGAATTGGATGTTCTTGGTAAACCTTCCAACGAAATATTGTTGCAGTTCCACATCTCGATCGGAAAACGAGGTCTTCTGCGTGGAACAGAACGTCCAACCCAAGTTGCTATAAAATATTCCAAAAATTCGTTACTTTCTTCTTCCCCAAAGCTTTCTAACAACTCCTGGGCCAAAACTTCAAAAGCATCTGAAACTTGCTCTGGAGGGACAAATGAGAGTGCACTGAATGATTTCATTATTGTTCTAAAGTATTCATCATTCCTGTAATTCACAACCATTCTCGGAAATTTTTCGCCAAATTGCTTGTGAAAAATGAAAAAAACATCCATGTATATTTATATTGGGGATTAGTCTTTTGAAAGTGTTATCTACCGCCATTTCAAAGTCAATTATGACAGTTCTTGGTCTTGCTGTTGGACGAATTGCGTCTATTTTTGCCAAGACAGTTGTTAAAGCCCGCTCATAAATAACTTCACTTTTACTGGGCAAAAATGCAAAAATAAAAGGTACTGTTTTATTGAAAAAAACTCCATGGATTACCCATAACTGGTACCATAAATTGGGAGCGCTTTTAAAAGTCCCATCAACAACCCAAGTATCACATTGTATTAAACGATTGACGTCAGTTGTGCAGCCAAATATTATTATGCGATTTGCGTCCTCCGTGCCACTATCACTTAGTATAAAATTTTCTTGGGTTGCTGTTTTCGTTCGTCGAAGTCTAGGTGGTATGTCTATTTCCACCAATGAATGAGGTACCAAACAAATAGCACCTACATTTTTACGTTTTCTACTAACGGTCTTCTGTAAATTTTTTAATTCGGGTAGATGAATTTTAACTCCGTCAGATATTCCCTCTAAAGAACTATTAACTAGATCTCGAGGTGTATTAGGACTTGTAACAGCATTTTCTTTAATAGTAGATTTGACTCTTTTGACAGCAATCTTTGTTGGAGATGGTGCATGATTGTGTGGCTGCCCAAGAAAAACACTATTATTTCTATCAGTAGTAGCAGTTCCTCCGCATTTTAAAGGTATTTCATCGCATCTCCAGTAAGTTTTACCATCAGGACCATCCTTCACTTTATTGTAAGAGTATTCTTGAAAAAATAATTTCCTAGCGCCTCTTTGGGTTTTTATAAAGGTGGCCATTTTGATTTTAATTTCTAGAAAACGCATAAGAGTCGGTAACTTAAGCATTATTAATAAATTTACCTGGCAACTCTACGACCTGTCACTCGGTGAGTTGCATAGATGTGAGTTGGTTTGTATATAGGTTATGTTGTATATGTTTGGCGCGTATATGATCTGTCATTCGACGAAAAGTCAGTCGATGAGTTGGGTACGACCCTCGAACAGGGTTTCGACTGTCGCAATGTGATTGTGAAGCCATCTGGTGGCGTGAACGCTAAGCGCTTGTGACGTCATCAATTCCCTTTTCAAGTCGAAATAAAACTCAACTGCTCCATACATGTTGAGTAAAGATTTCGACTTGAAATAATTTGACGTTTGGTGGTTATGTTAAAGTTGGTTATGTGCAAGGTGGATTGACACTCAAAATTGCCTGTGTTAACACTATTTAAGTGCGTTTTATTAATAAATTCTAATTGAGAACGTTAGAAAAGAAATTCAACGGCGTTAGTGATAAAAGTGCGAAGACGAAAACCAATAGTTAAAAGAAAAATACAATTTTTGTTAAAGGTGTTCGAAAAATTTTGGTTGAAAATAATTAGTATTGGGACTATATAAGCAAAAGTGTTTAATAAATTGTAATCATTTTTGTAAATAAAATATATAATTAATTTTAATTATTTATTTACAAATTTACGTGCAATGTTGGTCCGACTAGGGTGTTGAGGTAGGAAAAATTGCTTTTAACCCTAATTATTTTTTCTAGAAACGGTATCACGGTCCAAAGTATTTTTATTTTATTTGAACCTGTTGATTTTTTTGAAATTAAACATAACCTCACTAAACGTGAACAGATTATTTCGACTGTGGAAATATTCACAGTCGCTTAGCGCAAGTCGCTTTGACGTCATCAGATTTCGACTCGACTTGCCGTTTCCAGTCGCAATGAATTAGAATCGCGCTCCTGATTTCGGTTTCATTTTGCATGTGTGGGACAAAAAGATGTATTCAATATATTCAAAAGTCACAACAGTATTTCGACGAGACACGTTTAGAAGAAAATAGCTTTGTCTTAGTGTATTTCACTTGCTAATAAAGTAAAATAACTATTTTACAGTAACGTCTCCTATAAACTTGCAAATTTTGTAGAAACCTAGAATCTTAAAGTTGTCTCTGTTTACGTAACGCCCTGCCAGATAATTAAAAATTTTTTGGTGGGCAAGTTTAGTAATTGTGGGCTTTTAAACCATGGAATATTGCTATACCTGGAATAACCTACCCACAGGTAAATTTGAATAATCTGAGGGTTTTTAATAACATCTGTTTGAACCTACTCACTATCGTTATACAAATAAAGGGTGTTTCAAAAATCCAAATCGATTGATTGGTAGAAAGTTGAATCAAGTGAGGTGATTTTGACAGTCGGAATTTCTCGCTAGACCAAATTCCAACCAACAGACAGACACAACAAAAGTATATTTTTGCAGCCCATCGTAAAGGAGTGCCAAATTATATTACAAAAGAACCATGTTGTTTGTATTACGGCGCCTGGCCTACAGTCTGGTTGCCAATAATTATACAATCTTGACATTTAATTTCCGGCAAAAAATGTGTCCAAAATCGCACAAATCGCGCGTTTAACATAGGCCTTAATAAGCAATGCATTATTCGTATGAGGTGCATCCCACACCAGTAGATTGTGTCATCGGTCGTTTATGTAGGTTAGCAGCTAGCTAACTCTGGAATGCGACCTGTGGGTGCGCGTTGCATAGTCTCGGCTTAAAAAGACTGCCGCAGAGACTGAATCACCATGAAGTCGGCCTTATAAGGCCTAGCGCCACCGAGCCCGGCGCTATATAACTCCACACTCTCACTTGCTTTATCTCACCGTATTGTATTCAACCAACCAAAGGTGGATGCCTTTTTTCCAAGAAGTGCAAACCATTACCGGTCAGATGCCTACAAATACCTTCCGCCAACAAACAACTCGAGAAAAGAAACTTACGAGGGAATTTAGGGCCAAATTTATTGTGTGATAATCGCTTGGTTCGGGGAAAACGACCTAAATTATGGGCCACACGCTATTTGGCAAAAGGTGCCTAAAGAGCGCGGTTAAAGTGACAATTATTTTCGCCGACTTTTGTAGCTTTTACCACAGGGATCTAATCACTTTTTTTAAATGAATAATGCCTAATAACGAACAGGTAACGTAATTTTCGACTTAATGAGATGTGTTTTAATAAATCTCACATCTCGGATAGAATTGCATTAAACTTCCATTTTTTAATTTAAAAAATACAGTCATTGGAAACCCCCATTTGTGTGATTGATTTTGTAAAATTTTTTCATTTTCGCCAAGTGAATTGTGGTAGTTACATTTTTCGGGAAAGGTCAAAGTCTACCCACAGCTTATTAATTTTATTAAATTTTGTCAATTACATGCAGACTATAGTTTCGGAAGTCATCCATCATCAGTGTATAACATTAACGATTCTAAAATTTTACATGGAAGAAGATGCAACAAGGATATAAAAAACTTACCAGGATAAAATTTGCAGTTTGAAAAATTTTTTTCCTACTACACTATTCGAAAGTTGTCAATTTCACACAATTTAGTAGGCCCCAAAGTTGACAATTTCATACATTTGTCAAAATCCTGTGCGTTATTATAACGCACGGTTCTAACGTAATTGTTTGCTTCTATCAAGTATGTTGTTGCTATTCTGTTTATCTGCAAGGAGAGCTCCGAAGCTAGACAACTGGTAGGTGTGAACAAACGTAACAAACTTTGCAGTTTCCTTAAACAAATAGCCATTTATTTAAACCTTAAAAATCCAGAATTTTAATACACAGGACACTGTTTTTGGCGCTCAGCCGAAATCACAACTCTTAAGCGCCACGGTGGATGGAAATCTACTGCTGTCGCGAAGAATATACTGATGAATCAGTTTTCAATACAATGCAAATTGCAAATAAAATTTTAAATGCGGTTCATCAAAATTTTTTTTCAATAAATGGCTTTTCTTCAGTGTCGTAGGAAAAATAGTGCACAAAACTCGCTGGAAAGTGTCTATCGTTGCCCGTGAGCTTTCCGCACTCGGCTGGCGCCTCGTGCGTCAAGATTCTCACTCGCACGATATCGCTCACTTTCCACACTCGTTACATAATATACTATTACAATGCATTTAAAATCGAATAAAGCACATGATTTTAAATGGCCAGTTACGTAACCAAAATTGTAGGTTCAAGTTAAACGGACGGGACTAGTGAAGCTAGTCAAGCCGAAGTTAACAATAAAATGGCTTAAATGAAAAATAGAAAATGGAGGAAAGAGATAAACTGAAACGACCTTTCTTGAAGAAATAAGGTAGAAGCAGTTTTCTGTTTCCTCCATTTTTTATAAAAAAATTTGTTTATCAAATTGAATTCCAAATTTAACAATAGGTACTAAAAATTATTCATTAAAAACGTTAAAACTGGAGTAGAAAAGAAAATTTGACCGTTAAGTATTGTTGAACGTACCAACATTCTTGCAAAATGCAATAATTGTGTTGTTTTCGATTTTCGATGGTAACTTTTCGATCTATGTATTTGTATGTAAATGTCGATCTAACTCACTGGACTGACTTTCGAAAAATAAGTGAGTTCTCGAAAAACAACGAATAGTGTATAATGTTATTTTTAACATTAACCTTTATTGTAATTTTTTGGTCGGTATTAGTGAATTAGTGAATGATTTTTTGGCCGTATTATACTTATTAAATGCTCGAAAAAAGGCACAAGCAACAAGCAACGTGAATAATCTCTCGATCTGTTAAGGCAAAACTTTGTTTTTGTTAAAAGTAGTGATTTTGAAATATAGTTACCTACGATTTTTTTTGCCTTTTTAAGGAAATGTTGCATTAGTTTGTTTAAAACTTAGATCAAAACATAACATCATTTTGACTTTAATTGGAAATTTATAAAATTGTGATTGTGTTATTAATTAGAAGTTGATTTCGCAAAATAAGTGAGTTTTCAGATGAAAATTTGCTATATTTTGGATATAATTAGGTGTTTCTTTGCCTTGTTTTAACGACTGCGCTTTTAAGGTCCATATTTACACAATCATGTGTTTAGGGATAAAAACAACAAAACGTTGTAGGTCTATCATAGCCTCAAAAAAGCTTGGTTCGTGTATTCACTTTTGAACCCACTCCACTAGTCAAACTTTTTCGGTTTGTAAAGTGTAATTTATTGGTGGTGATTTTTATGAAATTTCTTCCATTGTGATTGAATTAAACATGAATTTGCTTTCGGTAATTGATCCTAACATAAATTAAAACTACTAAAAAGTTATGGTTATTAGCAATAATTGAAAAAGACAGTTTTGTTTTTAATAAAATTAGTGACACTTCATTTTGCTGTGTAGCGACCTATGAGAGGTAAAATTGACTTTTTAGGTTTGAATGGAAGCCTGGACAAAAGTCAAATACCTACTACCATAAAATTAACCTCTTGGAGCTTTCAGGAAGTTAGCTACTGTTGACCAATGTAGATAGACCCTTTAGTTGTATCTGATACTAATGAGAAATAATTCATTAATCCAAAGATGTATTTAAAAAGTCTTTATTATCTACTTTTATTAGAAATCAAGCATTTTCATAGAGGGCAGCTTTTTCGAAGTTCTCTTTACTCTATGAGCCCTATTTTTGTTTGCAATTGCTTTTTTTTACTTTTTTCGGGAAAAATTCTAGAAATAAGTCAGTTTCTGGCTCAAAAACCCACTAAAGCAAGAGCTGACATAAATAACATAATAATAGGATGATAAGCTTCTTATTAGCTTCTTTTCGTAAAAGAAATGAGTTTTTGGTTCTTAATCAATTTAAATCGCCCAAATCCACTTAAAAAAGATACTGAATGGGGTAAAACAAGTTTTTTTTTAAGTTTGTAAAAAAAAAATTTTGGCAAGAAATAATTAAAATTATCACTTCTCAGTTCTTCTGTTGTAGAAGGTATAGGAAGGGATGTACCTCACTAAGAATTTAACAGAAAAATGTTTTTATTTGTTGTTAAACTAATATTAATTTATTTTACTTTTTGTCAGCTAGGTTGTGGGTCATATTCTAATTACAAATGGATCTCTTGAAGGGATTATAGGGAAACTTTTAAAGTTTTTTGATACGCGCCACCAATTTAATTTCTGTATTATTTTATTAACATTTCGTGCCAAAAAGGCTAATTCAACTGTGTTTTAGAGAAGTGGTGAGTGAATAACTTATCTTATTATAAACAGATTTCAAACTCTTCACCTTCAAACATCCTTTGATATTCCAACACTAATAACAGCGACTTAATGGCGGACCCTTGGTTGCACATTTTCACAAATCTGATGAATTTTCTTCTTGAAGCTAAGACAAAACTTTTTACATCGAAATGATCTTTGAGCGATGTCACAATTTTGAAAAAGGAAATCAAGGTTAATAACCCAAAGTTATGTTAATTCAAAATTTTATTCAGCTACACTTCTCGATTTGCTACCGAATGTTATTATTCACCCACGGAGTCGGATGAATCTGTGATTTTCTGCGAACTGTTAAGTGCGGAATACATTATTTTACGTTCTACTCCCAGTCAGAGATGAATTATAGCTTATTACTTCGTTTACGATGAAAAATTATTATTGAATGAATGGAGCATTATTCATATTCTCAGAAATGTCGATGAGTGTCGTTGCTAAAAAAAATTCGTCCTTTATAATTGTGTCTCATAACATTGTTACTTAATGAGTCAGGTTCATTCATATATTTTCCATTCATTTTATCAAATCTCCATGTATCACGTGTACGAGTGAGTTCTCGAGTTAATCGCCGATTGATCTTGGATGGTTTTATTTTTAGTCACAATATTTTATTTGATTTTATTTATTCAAATAAAGAAATGTGATATTATCACTCGTATCTATCCAAGAAATATTTTAATATGTGACACAGTTGTGCAACTTTTCATGACTCGCTGGATAGCAACACTCTTATCTGACAAGAAGTTTTTCGTAAAGAGCTTTCAGAAATCATTTTAATGTTATACAACTTCGTTTCTTTGTTAAAAACTTCAAAAATGTTTTCTTTGGGCGAGTAAACAACTTCGTTTTAGTGTCCTTACGGATTTGTAAGCTGAATTATGCAGCAAATTAATTAAAGTACAGGAAGTTGTAAAATTATAAATGAACTGTGCGCACGAGTTCTCATTGTTATTTAAAAAGAGAGATATTCTATAATTATCCTAAAAATGTAATTCGTTGGCATTTAAAAAATATCACGAAGGGGCTCCGATTATAGCCTCACAACACGACCGGAAGTGGAACAAACGCACTTCGCGTTGCGTGACATTGACCCAGAAATCGTTCCGATAAGACGATTGCAAACTGAAATTGCGGTATCTTTTGAACAATTTCCTTTGGTAAATGTTGTTACGCTATGGTTTCTTTATAAAATTCCGCTGTTCACAAGCAAAACTGTCTGGTTACGTAGATGATCTGTTTAAATTGACCGAGTATGGTGTCGGCTTCCCACGGTTTTTTTCTCACCGGCTGCAGGTTCCCTCAGGAACATTGTGCCTTCTCAGAATTAGGGTTCATTCTATACACACACACGCAGCCGACTAGTTCGACTACATTTCGCATCGATTGTTGCTTTTCGAAAACATGTGGACGTTTTGTGCTTTTGTGCTTCTTCCGACTGGCGAATATTGCAGGAAATCAACGCGAAAAATATACCAAAAATTGTACAAATTTAAGGGAGGAATTACGTAATATAAGCTGGCAAATAATAATTGAATAAGGTCAACTGGAAAAATTAAAAAATAAACTAATTAGAAGGGGAATTATCATAACCTATTATAAAAATTATGTACCACATAAACTTTTTGTAATAGATTTTAAATCGTTGGATTTTACTTAAAACTATAATTGTAATATCGTATTGATTGCGATAATAATTTAAAACAAACGTTATTAGAACACCAAAAATCGTTTAAAAAATGTAAATAGTCGAAGTTGCATATTAATAACATTTTTTTGTAGTTTTTCTTTTTCATATTTTTTATTAAAGTTTTAACCTATAAAAATGTGCTATCATTGCTTCTGACAGTTCTGACGATTTGCTGACTATTTCCCGTTGTATTCTCTCTCATCTATGTGTAATATTTCTTGATGAAACCTTTCTTCATATACTACAGGGTGGTGTCCACCTTCCGTTTTCTGTAGTTCAGTTTTTATTAAAGTTGAATAATTTCGATATTTTGTAGATGTAATTTATACTATACGACACATTTCAGGAAAATATTTTGTATTATACAGTGTTCCAAAAAATGTATGATGTCATAATGATATTTTTTAAAACGTAAAGAATACTTCTCCACTGCCGAACATATTTTTCAAAATTGATGAGAGATTATTCGTTTTTAAAAGGTTTTGTGGTGTTAACTGCTGATGATAGATCTATAAGTCTGAGAACGTATCTAATTATTTGGTAACTTAAAATGAAACTGGTCGCTAGAATCGCAGCCATAAAAAATTCTGCTTTTAAATGTTTGCGTTTTTCTGTTTCATAATTGTGTAAGTCACGTAGAGCCAATATTTCGAAGGAAATCCCGCTAATAATGAAAACTGTTGTTTGAAAAACACGGAAGTCATTGAAGCATTTCTAAGTATGTTATTGTTTGTATGTAATTTTCTTATTGGCGGGTAATACATAATCATAAAATTATTGAGGTTGTTGATACTTTGCTCGTGCAGTGTATTTAATGAGGTTTTTCGGGACCACCCTTTTCTAATTTCGTCACCCTTTCGTGGATCCGTTTGATGAGCATGAGAATGTCGTCGTCATTAGGCCTAAATTATGCATCGAGAACTCACTGCATTATGTTCATTTTCCTAAACCTTAAAAAGAGCGTAATGTCGTCGTGGACGGTGAGTTGAATGACCCATTATTGGATAAACACGTGTAGATTTCATTCATGGTGAGGAAAATTTAGTTATTATCCGTTTTTGTCCGAGTCGAATAATTGGATTATGAGATCTGATAAGTAATGTGCGCATTTTTTTAATGTAATTTGCTACACCGGAAGCTCTTTCTTAATTTGTCTCGTAAACAACATGTGTAGTGCTCTTATTGTAGTAGGATTTTTTGCACGATAAACTTTTCCCACCCTGAAATAACCTACTTCATTCCAGCGAGTGGGGCTTTCGACACACTATTCCATTCATATCTTTCCCATTTCTAGCATTACCGCACCGATAAAGCGGCAACGACACGATCTGAAGCCGATTACACATTTCTTGGCGGCGACGCGACAAGTAGTGATAAGAAATATTTTTTACAAGCAACAGTCAACATTCATTTTTCAAATATCCCAAAATCAATTTATAATTATGTTTTTTATTATCGAGTCAATAGTGCGTTTCTTTCTTTTTTTAAATTCCATTTTCTAACCATATAGATATGACACATTTTTTTTAATTTGGTGGATTGATGAAATTTCATCTACAATAATTGTTGCAACATTTTTGTAAAATGTTCTGTGTTTATAACAAAGTAGGATGGAATAGGGTAGGGTAGGGCAGCTCCGGAAATTTTAAAATCACCGTCTTTTGCTAAGCTTTTGCGAATGTTAAAGGTCCCTAAAACGAAATTGCATTTTGTAGACTAGTTGTCTTAACTGTCTCAAAGTATAACGTGATTTCAAGTTTTTAAGTTAAAAATCAATACTATATTTAGTAGGCGAAACACGTGCCAAAATAAAGCGCCTAATAACGTTTATTTGTTTTTATTCATTCTAGTTTTTTCGAAAAAAACAAAAGTTTCAGAAATCGTCCCTCGAAAGATTTGACTTTTCAAATACAAATCTAAAAGCATTAGATTCAGTTAGGTAAATAAATAGAAGAGGGTGTCTTTAGATAGAAGAATCATTTTGTGCGTATTTTATTTAGTAAGGGAGAAGGTAAATTTTTTGCCACATTTGATCTTGGTTTTCTCCCAAGAGTTACATAATAAAAATTTAGTTTCGTGGGTTATTTGGTTGCATATAAGTATTTTTCTGGGATAGCTGATTTAAATAAAAAGTCAAAAATGTCAAAAACAAATTGGCAGAATCTAATATTCTTCCTTTCTCTAACGCAAATCTCCTAAATGCCATCAAAACCTCAGATCTCTAGCTGCCATTGGGGCAAAAAATAGGAAACCGTTAAAAGTATTAATTTCTAGATCTGCAGAGATATGATAAACGGTTCTCATGCATCCATATTTATTAAGCACAAAACGAAGAAAATTCGCTAGTATGTCAGGAATGTCGTGATGTAGCAGAAAAGCTCCGGGGGCCGCCATTTACCGCTCAAATGGCAAATAACTAGAACGTTAGTCATAGTCGATAATAGCGAAAAGTCGCAACTTGATAGCAACGGTAAGACTGCCGAAGATTTTGCAAGAGAATAATTCAAGTAGAATCAGTGTTTATCGTTCGTTCATCACAACAGCTGTCTGACTTCCATCCGGCCTATTTTTGTTTGTAGTGTCGAGCATATGATTTCCTCGGAATTCCATAGGTGTTCATTCAATACAATCGATTTGTCGAGAGCCGCCAGACATGATAATAAACACGCCGATTGGGTAATAATAATAATCGACGAAAATGGAAGACTGCATACAGGGTGTCCCAGCTAGTTGGTGAAGTCCATTATTAACTCTTAAGGCGGTCCCTGAGAATTGTCAAAATGATCAAAAAACCATGTGTTCATACATTTATACAAATCTCAAACAGACCACGGATCAGTATCAAACAAAAAGCAAAATGATTAGAAATAAATTCCGCACAGAAATATTATCTAGAAATAAATTCCGCACAGAAATATTATCTGCTGATCTCATAAAGTTGAGACTTGGGTGCCAAACGCAAGATACTGCACAAATCGGAAAAAAAACATGATTTATGCACAACCTCATTGTAAATATGCATGCAAAAATCGAACCCGATACTTGATGAAATAGCAAGGAACAAACAACCTTTAGAAAAATTTTTTTAAATTAGGTACCGCTGTCAAAATGCAGTTGGAAGGAAGTGCCAGTCAGTGACATTTTTAGAGGCACCACAATGGTTTCCGGTTGAAAATTGTTGACAACTTGTCAAATTTATTGTTAACCTGTAAAATTATTTTATTAAATAACTGTCATGTTATGTGAATTAACTTGGAAAGAAGTTCATTAGAGTAACAATCTTAAGCCTAGTTATTAAGTATCCGTATTGAAGATTTCCCAGAATAAAATGATGTTCAATCATGAAAATGGGTTTCCCTCGGATTTTTATTTGTTCTGCAGTGGGTGCAACTGGCATAGGATTACGCGTTAATGCAACCAAGTTTTCGCCAGGAGCCAGGAGTTTTAGACGAAATAACAACAATGTGCACAAATTTTGTGGTAGGAAAATAAATATGTTATTAAACGAACAGAAATAATATTTTAACCATAAGTTTACATTATTTCTTGTACATTCCAAAGAACATAAAATTTAAATGATTCTCTGATAATATTCGCCGTAAAAAAACTTTATTGGACAAGGATAACTTAGAGGTAGAGATGCTGGTTTTGGTGTTTAGGTTTAGCTGTTACACTTTTATACCACCAGGAGCTTTTGCCACTTGTATAATAAATTGCGTCAATGTTTCTGAAGGGGGTACACGTTTGATTTCTTGAAACATGAAAAAAATCTTTGAGTTCGTTTCGATAACATAAACACATGTTTGGCAGTTAGTTATTCAATCTCAACTTTACACAGTGATATAAACTACATTTATTTTATTGAAAAGTCTTTATCTTATTCCATTACTATTAAAAATGAAAAATACTCCGAAGAAAACATCCACTTCATCCATCCACTACACTTTTGAGGTTAGTACTCACTTCTACAGTTTTACCACTCTTCTACCAGAGCTTCCACGTTATTTCTGTCGAATGGGTTCAGAAAATATTAGAAAAATACCTTTTATTCCTCGACACTGCCAAATTTACGGTTTTTCTCCTGTGTAAGAAAATTTTGACTACTGTCAACACGAAACGTCAGATTATTTTTAGCAGATTTAAAGCAATTTTAAGCCTTGTTGAGTCTAAGTCGAAGAATAAACAACTTTTCTCATGTTATAACCTTTATGTTTCTCTTTTCTAATTTTCAACACAAAGGAAGCTTCAAAATCTCCACTTACAGCTTAAATTGCACTCGAATTGTCCCGAACATTCATCGGAAATCTGTCGAACCAAAATTTCCAAAAATTGAAATTTTGTATTTAATTTCGATTTCTGCATTTTCATGCCATCTACTGGAATAAAATTAACTAATTGTTTCCAAGGCAACCATTAGTTCAAGTTATGAAAACTGAGGGCCTGAGTCTCTTAAATATGAAAATATTCAAAAGAAAATTTGCACGTAATTAGTGATTGTACAGTTGGATGCAATAAAATCGGAAAATTGAATTTTCTTTAGATTGAAACAGATTTTGCTTGTCAATTTGACAACTGCCACATTCAAACAATTTTTGCTCTAATGGCACAGTGAAAGGCACTGGATTAGGCTGAAAAGGTTTAATAATATTATCTTAGGACACTGATAATTTGATGACTGTTTAAAATTTGTCAAGTTCTGATCAATTGTCAGTTCTAACTTAACCTTTTAGAAAAAAAGCCATGTTCAAACTATGGAAAAATATAAAAATCTGTCATTTTTATGCTATGACATTTTCCGTTTTTATTGTATTGTAACATATTTGCAGGGGGATTATTATCTACAATTTTGAAGTAATGAATCAACTCGCTGAACCTGCTGTATTTATGATTGGCGGAAGATGGGTAAAAATACTTGCGGAGGCCAGAATTAGAAGCCCAAGTTTTGTTCCTCGTATTGCATTCTTCAGAGTAGTTAGGAAGCAATAAAATAGCTATTACGTATTTGACGGCTTGTGACGCAACGGCGCGCCGGTCTATTCTAAGCGATTCGACGCTCTACAAAGGGGAATAACTTTCAATGACCCCGTGTACAGACTTCTGCACTTCCGCTAAAAGTTTCAGATTTTTAGGTTTTCGCTCAATAGCATTCTTTAGTCTGCGGTGCATTTCGCGGAACAAAGAAACATGACAAGCGGTGTTCCTATTCTTCGCAATATTCACGCAAAAATGTCTAATATCGAGAGAGAGAGCTGCGGGAAGGAATTCGGTGTCGCCAGACGCAGGCATTGTAATACTGACACAGTTTTCTTCAATTTTTTCTCATTACGGGCGTCTAGCTGATTTTACTGAAATGAATTAGGAAAGAATGCAATTACCACGGAATATCGCATGTCGGACAAGACGTACAATAATGAACGATGCAACTTCGAAGCATTATCCAATTTAGAACATTCTATTCTTCACTGTTGTTCTCGTGACATCCTGGAACCAGACGTCACTTCCTATCCGCTCTAAGTAAAGTAGCCTTTGTTAGATTCGACTAGCCTTTACATCCGGAAACGTATTTGTTGCTTTATGACTTTGCAATAAAATGGGAATCAAACCGGTAATAAGCGAGGGGAATACAAATTTATTTAAATGCCTTCAAGTTTAAACCGCTTCCGCTCTAGGGCCAACCAAAACATTTCAAATTCTTCTTGGCCTTTCCTAAAACGTTTCTGGCACGTGTACAAAATATGACACCTCTAAAAAACGAAAACATATCCTCTGTGGCCTAGTGGTAATTCGATCTCCAAAATCGGCTTAGTTTTTAATAAGATTTTTTTTAAAACTCGTAAGACCCCAAAGAAGTTCAAAAGGCTTCACTTAACTATTTGATTTTATTATTACATTTGTTCAGTATAAAATGTTATGTCAGGTCTTTTAATACAGTAGTACTTTCAGTGCTACAAAAACCTGCAGATCTAATATTGAAAATTAGATCCCAAATGCCCGAAGAAGTGAAAAATTCTGAACTGTGGTCTGAAAATTAATTTGAGATTACGTATTTCTAGGATCTCTTCCTGGTTTAATAAAGGTTTTACACTTGCACTATGCATATCAATAACGTGAACTAATTACTTGTATTTATCGGAATATGAAGGTATACCTACCGTTAATCGATGTCGATTGTCGAGTTGCACTGTAGTGACTTTTTTAAGACTAAATCTCAGGAAAAATAGTTGATCTGAGAACAACACAGTTTGATCTTTTATCAAGGTTACAGCATAATGTTGCAGTTGGTTATTCTGAGCTTGGTAAGATCGGGTGTACTAACTTTACGACATAGATAGGTACTACATCAGACATTATGTAGCAGTTATTATAGTTCTTTTCTGTTTTTCAATGAAGGATGGGAAATAGTTAATTTTAAGATCTAAACCTTAGCAGGTGGAAACATCTCTGTTTCCTAAATATCTCTCGTAATGTTAAAAGCATAATAAGGTTACTTGTATCATAAATTACTATTGTAGTTTTTCATAGTTTCTGGACTTATAATTTATAAATTTTTTGACCAAGAAATCTTGAGAATTGAGACAGTAAAAAAAAAGAGAAAATTTAACAGTTCGAGCTTTCTGGTATATTGTATTAAGAGGTAATATCTGCTACTAGGTAGAAACTTCTCTAGTTTTTAAGTAACTGTATGGGAACATCTTAAATAATAACCATTGCATTCTTGTGAAGTTTCTGTAAAAGTCTTGTTTTTACCATAATTTTTTCCAACATAAAAGAACTCTTTCCCTGACTCACTACATACTTCCAAAAATTCAGTAATATAATTGGAGCCTATTAACTTTTTAAGGATCAAAAAAAAGAGAAAATTTAACAGTTCGAGCTTTCCGGTATATTGTATTAAGAGGTAATATCTGCTACTAGGTAGAAACTTCTCTAGTTTTTAAGTAACTGTATGGGAACATCTTAAATAATAACCATTGCATTTTTGTGAAGTTTCTGTAAAAGTCTTGTTTTTACCATAATTTTTTCCAACATAAAAGAACTCTTTCCCTGACTCACTACATACTTCCAAAAATTCAGTAATATAATTGGAGCCTATTAACTTTTTAAGGACCGAATCTCCACAATTTGGAACAGAAAAAAAAAAGATAAAAAGTGACAGAATTTTTATGAAAGGTTGCCAGATTTAGTAAAGACCCATCTTTCCAAAAATTATAAAAGAAATATTTCAAGAAATAAAAAAAACATAGTGTGATGTCTTTGGAAAGGCAACACATTTTTGATTCATTCAACACCAAGAAAATATCAGTTTTATTTTTCTATTTACTCAGAAGTATCACAGTTTATACTAAAATTCCAACACATTATCGGACACATGTTTCTCCAACCAAACTGGCATCATCGGAGCCAGTTTATATTTTCTTTTACTGCTGATGTTAGGTTGTTGATTTTGATAAAAATTTTCTCAACTACTTTATTATTTTCTCTGTTATACAGGCTGGTCCAGCTCAGCTCCCGTCTTCTGGAGCTCAGTTATTAGTAAAGTTGGACTTTTGATATTTTGTAGACGTGAGGCGTGAATTACTCGAGAATTTAAAGAAACTTGCGTCTGACGGCATAGGAACGTTAAATTTTCCTCTCGTAATATGAAAGCATAGCAATTTATTGAAATTGAAATCTGTAGCTAAACTATACTTTTATCACAAAAAAATAGTGAAGATTAAGCTTAAGAATTGAAATAGATCTAGCTTCAGAACAGAAGTAAAGTACACTACGAGTAACTATGTCTATTTGACACACATTGGAGGATTCACAGCTTATTTTTTTTATTTTAGTATTGTGATGTCAGCTAAAGTGTTAGAAAATCACACCCTGCACCTATCTCATCTTCTGGCAAACACCCTTGAAATCGGTCCATTTCCACCGTTTTAAAGGTGGTAGTTAGCCAGTAGTCACAAAAGCTATTCTTCACCATGCAGTTGTCCAAAAAGAAGTTTCGAGCCAAGGTGGCAAAAGAGGAGATAAAACACCTGCCCTGAAACATCTGTCTAGTGCGCGCGTGTATTCTTCTTCACAGTTGCACCTTGCCTCTTTGATTAGTAACGGATTAAAAGGCTTTGATTGCTTGCGGTATATTTTTATCACCTGTTTTACAAGAAATGCACGGACACAATGACATTTTTAGCATTTTTTAAACCAAACGCTAAGTAATTCACTTTATGGTTTCGAGCTAACCGAGAATGCATTTCCTTATTAAATTCAAACACTGAATCGTTGCACCAGCGACTGTAATAATAGCATAAATTTATGCAAATAACACATTATCCAAAAGGTAATATGCGAGTATCAGGTTTGTGAAAAGGCAAAGTGAAATGTTTGCACATAAACGGTAATTTCTTCATTTTTTAATTATTTTGTTATTACATGCATGGTAATCGAATATTACACTGCAAGATATGATCACTCGATGGCATGACTTTGGAAAATAAATCCATTTCAATATTGCTTTATTTCAACTGGAAAAGTGCAAGTTGGAGAAATACAACTCTTTTAACGGCCGAGTCATAAAAACAACGTTAAAATAATTACTCTAACCAATGACAACATTTTATGATAACAGGTTTGCGTTGTGCAAAACATTTATTTGAAAACATCTCTCGAGCAAAGTGCAATTTTTTCATTACATGCAGAATTTATTGTGTAATTGTCAAATCAAAAATGGCTTGAACCGCTAATTAGCTAACAAGTTAATTAATCCAATTAGACTAGTGGTCAACGTAAAATAATTATAATTCAATTACGACTGCAGATTTGTCTTTGCGCTGATTTCTAGCTTCAAAACCGCGAACTCTTTCTTCATGTGCAGCTGTTGGATTTATCACCTGTCTCTTTATTGTTCCTGTTCGAACTCCAAAATTGCGCAGTTTGGGAAGATTTTCGCCGAATTATGTTGAGTTTCAGCTGCGTTTTGTGCAATTTTGTATTTGCAGCACCCGCATTTCCATCGCGTAATGTTCCATGTTTAATAATAGCACTCGGACGAAATTATTTATGTCAGGAAGTTGGATATTGGTGTCATTAATATATTCAACGAGTAAGTAAACTTTCTGATAGGAATGTTTGTATTTATTGATAGATTTTGGTAAATCACAATGGGCTGCGTCGTCACATTTCCGGTGTAGTACATAAATCTGTCCCCTTTTTTATAAAGTAAATAATCCATCAACTGAGTTTGCTTCAAATTCCACGTTTTATTTATCACGATATACATAAATTTTTATACTAGACCTATAAATACAAATTGTAGGTGATAACGTTGCAACATTACTACCTACATTAGCATTGAGTAATTGCTAATTATTCGCAACTTTCTTGTGTATAATTTGTTTAAAATTATTTCGTTTTGTCTGCTCTGAACTCATCGGTCTTCAAAGTTGGGGCGAAACGCCTCGGTGTTGACGCTTCCATAATTTATTATTTAGCAACTAAATGAGTTTCTTAGTTTGCTTTCTCGATTGCATCTATAGAGTCTTTAATTTTTAAATAACGAAGCTGTCAGAAGCTGCTTATTATTCAGCACGAGAGCGAGCAGCTTCCTTCCTGTTATTAATCGACGTAAAGCTCAGGAAGTTTTATAAGATATTCTCAATCATTCACGTTCTGAATTAAGGTTCTTGAGACCCGTCATTTTCCAATTAAAACTAAATATTGCTGTGAAATTAAAAAAATTACATATAAACAAATATTTTCTGAAGTTTGTCACAAAATCAATTTTCAGCTTTGTGATTGGAAAAGTTGTCTTGTTTTTTTATTCTGAGAAACTGAAATGTGTGGCGACGTTGGAGAGTTATGCATAGAAGAACAAATGTCGACCGGAAATGCCATAACCGGAAATACGAGTATTCTTTAATTATTTTGGTTGTTTTTTTTGCTAATTGACTCGTTAAGGGCGATATTTCGAAAGTGTTTTTTCGGTCGGTAATTGTGATCTCGTCGAATTGGCAATACCGTAAACACGATAATAATGCACCTTCCTGTCCGCGGTATTCGTTTTGCATTCTTAATTTCTCGTTCTGGTCGTTGGTTTGTCCACGTGCAAACACCACCCATGTCTGTTGTTTCTTCGAATAACTTCATGTGCTACCAGGAAGTTTTAGCAAAGAAAAAACTGGATTTCAGAGTTTATGCAATGTTTTGCATAGGCGTTTACATTTAGTCATGCAAACCACCCTTTTCCCATTTACACTTTTCTATTCTTGCAACTGACGTTTGCGCCCATCTTTTTCTTCCTCTGTCCTACGAACTAAACTAGTTTTTTTATAATTAGGATTTTAGATCGTTGAAGAATTTTTCTCATGAGCGAAACGCCTATTTGTTAAACTATTTGTAACTCCTTTGCATGCTAGTTTCTTATCTTAAAACTTGACGAATAATCTTATAAACTTGTTCCATTCTCTTCAATTTTGTCAGCGTTCTTCTTTTAACTTTGCTTTCGATAACCCTTTTCTTCAGTTAATATATCAAAAGTAAATCCCTAGGTGGGTACTCTTTCCTTTCAGATCAAGCCTCAATTTTTATTTTTTATGTGTGAAAATGAGGTCATAAGGAAACAAGTATATTGTGGAAAATGTAATTTGTTTTCGGATATGCAGGGATTTTTTTTACAAGTATACAACCTCATGTCCCAATACTTTATTAAAAAAAAAAAGAAAATAACTAGGTATGTACAGTAATGTGTGGGTAATCCGAACGCCCCAATTGCTTAAAATGGTGTCCATAGTCCGAACTACCACTTAATTATTTTAACTCTTGATTACTTTGTACTCGTAGAAAGAAGCTGAAGCAATAGCTGTGTTTTTATAGCCCCTAAGTATATTTTTTGTGGTGGAAATATGTATTTGTCTAACCAGACAACCAATTGGTGATGTAAGATATCTGTAAACCGAACGCGTGTTTGGATTATTGATATCATTTATCATGAATTCTATAATCCGAACGGGGTCTGCAAACTTTCTGTTCGGATTATCCAAATATTACTGTAATAACAATACCTATATCCCATTCCAGTTCGTAGTAGAATTTTGCAACAGCGCATTTGAATTTTTTGGAGTGAAATGGAGCACAAATTGAGAATTTCTGGTGGATTTTCGTAGCTCAAAACGTGTCGCTGGGATTTAGTTTAACACAGAATTATTTTCTTTTACAGAAACTCTCAATTTGTGTTTTATTTTTCATTCCGAAAAATTCAAATTCGCTGTTGCAATTCTACTATGAACTGAAATGGGATATACCTCATATGTACACAATATCTCGTACATAGTTTGGGAAAAGAAGTTACAGAAAATCTTGACCAGAAGTACACTGAAAAACTATTACTTGTATGACTTTTCAAAAAAACTGGTGATTGTTTAGTGCTTAGTTTCATGAAAGTACGAACATTCATGAATACACGAATGACTTAATGTTTCCATTTGTGAAGAATAAGTAAGGAGACTGGAGTTTGGTTTCAACAAACAAAAAATTTTCTTTCTTTAAAAGTTCCTAAAAATAAAAACCTTTTATCTTACAGGTGCAGGTTTTTAGGTACATTATACCATTGTTTTCGGTGAGAGAAATTTGATTTCTCTCACCGAAAACAATGCTCTTTTGAGGAAAAGAAAATTATTTCTGTACTTGAAAAACTATGACATATTATTAATAACATACTTAAACTAACAAGAACTAGGTGTCAAGACATGTATTTTTTTGAAGTAGATTTCATTTTGAGTTTTATAAATATCGAAATGAAGGTAAGACATTTTTCCTAAAATGACAAGTTCTCTTAATGGGAAGTAAAGAATTAAGCTTTTAATTTTTTACTTTGTTTTGTAGCTTTTACAATCAGTAGTTAGTAACTCTTGCGAAAGCAGATACCTACCTATTTTGCGTCAAAATTTTTGCTCACGTTCTCTTGAAAGAATTACACTAGTGCACACTTATATTAAGTATAATTGTTATGGACTCGTTTAGTTTATTGCTCCATTCCGGCATTCATTATTTACGTTTTAAATAATTCGGAATATAAGGACGATCATATTCTATTTCACTAGCTCCAGGAGTTATACTCTAGAATCCGATGTGTTTTTCCTATGTTTTGATCTTTTTTGTGTATTGTTACAAACGAGGCAACAAAATAAAATTCTTGTAATACTTACTCGTAATTCTGCAAAAACATGATCTCAAAAAACGCAAACTTTTGTTTGGTGTGGTGTTTTTGTAACACTTTGTTCTGTTAAGGACAAATATTATAAGGTTATAATAATATAATTCATTCATTTAACAGTTAGATTCAGGGAGTTCAGATTATGTGGCTTTCTATCATTTCATATTTTTTTACTGTTTGAGAGTCGTGGCATTTGAGAGGATTTGAGTAATTTCACATTTTATGCAAAATACACAAGATATCGGACACTTCTGTGTTCCATAATTAATAATTCAATTAAATTTTAGTTACCTACTCATGAAGTATGATCGAACACTTCGATACTACACCTTTTCCAGTTGTATTTCAGAAAGTAACAAATGGATTTAAAAAAATCATTTGTAAATACAACTCATCTTTTCTGAAATACCTATAAAAAATGGATACATTCTGAACTACAGGTGGTAAAGGTGTAGACATTTACTTATTAAGAAAATAATTCTCTATTGAAAAGTTCACTTCGTTCCACAGTGGTATCTTGCAATAGAATTTTCTTTTGCTATCCCGACGTATCACGTGAGGATCCAAACTTTTTTTGCTTGTACAATTTACTTCTACAAGTTTTTAAGTGTATTATTGAGAGCTTAGATTAGTTAGATTGTTTCTAAAACGCAAATTGGATATCTTGACAATTTTATCAAAAAAATGTGTAATGTTAGTCAAAATCTCTGGTAGACCGCTCGTGGTCCGGAATGCGTTTAATAGTATGTCTGGGGACAAAAGTCGGCGTAAAAATAACTGTTCCGTTGACTATGTAGTGTAGTTTTTTATTCGCGAGTGGGCGGAAATATTTATGAATCGATTTGGTTACAGAAAGGCGACTGAATGTACACTACACTACGTGTACCAAGTGGACCTTCGTCTCGATGTGTGGTGCTGTGGTGTGTCGCAGTGGGATTCAATATAGCATAGCATCTGATTACGGCATTTCTCTGCAGTTGCGCAAACGAATTCTTCCGGTGAACGTGGTGTTTTGTGCCGTCGAAAGCTCCTCACAACTTTAATGGGCCGCTGTGGTGAGTAGATCAGCATTCCAACAACCTACGGCTTCTTATTTTTATTTCCGCCACCTTGTCACAAAATTGTTTAATGCTGATTTGACACGAATTGTAACGCCGCCGCTTTGATTTTCGCGACCGGACGCCGCCCCCACGTGGCGGCGGCGGGCCCTACACAGGGGGCGGCGAAATTGGAGTGATTGCAGTTTGCAAACGAAGAAATTGCGAGATGTGAAACCAGCAGCTGACCGTGGGACAGGCGCCCGTGAAAAAGTCGCACGGTCTTTGCGCAAGCGTAATACCACCAAATATCTACACAGATACCGGGGCAACTGAAACACAAACGCTCAAAACGGGACCCAATTCCCATCTATTATTGGATGCCGATTTGGGAAGAGCCCCGAGAGACAAGGATTGCACACGGTAATCGCTGCTAATACCCCACGAGAAAAAATACGAGCTTTTTCCAAGTTTTGCAAACTTGTGGGGCTATGATTTCGTGCTTAATGCCTTAACATACGAAAATTGCAAAAAAGAGATTAGTTTAAAACTCAAAATTTTATACTTTTATAACTTCGACATTAAAACAAAAATTAAACAAACTTAGCGCAACAAACGGCGGCAGTATCATCTTTAGAATACGATGTTGATATTGTCTTTGTCAGTTTATTTATATCAATTTTAACACAAGCGAAATTTTTTTTAAAGTAAGATAACCTATAAAAATGACCGATAAGTTTTTCCAAAAAAAACGAGCTGGCTGGGATTTTGGATAAATACAGTGAAACATCTTTAATCCGACCATGCCTCAATCCTAAACTCTTGTAACCCGGAAAACAAATGCATTGGACATAATACATACTCCCAACGGTGAAAACAATTTTCATTTCCTATTTATTTTAATTAGGAAAAATTATTAATTCGACAATTTGAAGAACCTTCTAGCAATAATTTTAGTTTGGGTTATCTTTTAACTTCTTAAAAATTGTCAAATTGTACAAAGCAAACTGAAATTTTCGTATTTATTGCTTTAATTCAACAAAATTTCTTTAACCAGGCTTTTTCTTGCATGAATTCTTGAAACTTGTTTAAAATCTGGTAGAACCTCATCAATAATCCGAGTTGCATGGGATTATGGGATCGGGATTCTCTGGCATTATTAGAACACAGATTATTATCAAAAAAACTTAGGTCCGAATGCAATTTGAAAAAATTGGAAATCTATGCAGTTACATTTATTTAAAAGCTTTCTAACCCATTTTTCTTTTCATTTTCAGTAGTTTCAGGAGGCAATCTATTATGGCAATGGAATGACTTTCTGAAACGAACGCTACGTGTGGGACTGTGGGTATATCCCTATTTTCTGTTTCAGCCGTTACTTACTCATTGCATTATTTATTTGTAAATTTCGATATAATTCTTAGATTGGGAAACACTGATTAATTAACATTTTAAATCTTTAATTTCAAAATATGATGAAAATTCTGGTAAAAGTTTTATTTTTTTTAAGTTTGAAATGCTAAAAAAACAATTTATTTTTGGAAGAACTTATTATTAAACACCTCAACATTCATACAGCGTGTATCAGAACTCGCACCCCACCGGAAAGGTGCATATAGTTAGGCAATTCTGAAGCTAAAGTTCCTTTACAAAAAAATTCTAACTCTCTTCGTTTGGGAGATAAGTACGTTTGAAAATAACCAATCACAAAAGACCTTGCTCCGGAGGACTACGGGAACAAAACACGTTGCTAGGAAATAAAAAATATGTGGAACGGACAATAAAAAAGTGCACTAGAGTTTTTTTTTCATTCCTTAGTAACGGTTGTACTGTATGCAATACACCTAGGAGAGAGCTTCTGAGATTGGTCACTTTGAAACCTCTGTATCTCCCAAACGAAGAATAAAAGACCTACTTTTTTTGAATTTTTGCCATCCCCATTGCTGTTACCACTAGCACCTTTCCGGTGGGGAGCGAGTTCTGGTACACGCTGTGTAGAACGGAAGTTGGGCTTCTGTTAAAATTGAAAATAAATAAACAAATACGATAAGGTTTAAATAAATATAAAAATGTAACAATTTAAAAGGTAAAAGGTTGTACAGTCACCCAAAATGAAAATGACGCATCCACAAATTAACGCCTACTGTTAGAGTGCAGTACCGATCTTTTGACCGTAACCAGCTCCTGCCATAAATTACACAGGTCAACAAAGGTTCAGTAACATTGATGAAAATTTGGTTAATAGTAGTTTTTTACTTCCTAAATAACAAAATGCATTTTGTTTTTTGACAACACGTACCGTTTATTTGTTGCATTTTCTACCAATTTTTACCAATAATTTATTTAATTTTGATATAAGTCCAGCTCCTAACTTATTAAGAGCTCAGATCAAATTAGTATGCGTTGCTATGGTTATGCAATTGTTTATTCATTATTTCTTGGACACTTCAGTCTGTCAATTTCAAATAATTACCACTACTCACCAAAAGTAAAAGTTATTTTGAAAAATGTCCCTAAAAATACATTTTCTGTACTCCCACTTAATTTTTTTTGTAACAAATCTGCGGCTATCAGTGAGGAACCAGGGGAAAAGTTCCATCAAAGCATCAGAAAGATAGAAAAACGGTATCAGAGCCGCTAGGATCCTTCCATGATGGGCGATTACTGTTGGCTTTTAAAACTCGACAATAAAACTAATAAAACTCGACCCTAACAAAAGAAAATGTTGAGATTTCACTCTTTTATCGTAATATATGACTTCTTTAATGCCCCTAAAGTTAGTTTACGAAAATATTGTAAGTATATTCATAATAAAATAAATTAAATAGTTGAATTATTTTCAATACTCTTTTACCTTCATATGGGTCTCAGAACGAACTTGGTAACATACGAATGATACGTGATGTGACATTTTTGTAAAAATTTTCGATCTCAGAGTGAAAAATCATAAACAGGGAAGATAGTTTCATCAATGTTACCGAAACTTTGTTCAAATTTGTTGGCCTGTGTTATCACTTATCACATATCGTAAATTAGTTTTAAAAGAAGTTCCGTTTTCTTCGTCTGTCATACTTTAAAATGGTTGAGGAGTTTTTGTTGGAATTGGTTCGTTAGAATAGATGTCAAATAAAACAAATTTTAAGTTCGTCGCGACGTTTCGATTCTTTGAGCTAGAAACCTAGTTACGAGGATCTCACAAAATCTTGTCAAAACACAAAATGAACAAAATTAAAGCTATGTTACTTTTTATTTATTTTAAATGTGGAAGCAGTGGCTGCAAACTATAATTTCATAAAGTTTTAACACACTAAAACAGAACTTTTTTTTTAAATTTTGTACACCAATAACTTGTAGAAAGTCGCGATTTTGATTTATCAAAAACGAAAAAAATCAAATATCCTATTACGAAATGCAAGTGGAATGCATAAAGTTGTTCTTAAAATCTCAAAGCAGAATAATACATATTCGGTGTTCCTTTGGCACTAAAAGTGCGTTCATGGAAGCTTTTCAATGAACTTTAGATATTTTTTTCTCCATTATGATTAGACAAAGAATTTTTGCTATAAATATGTAATAAATAGGTGAACAAAATTATAAAAACTAAGGTTAGTTTTCAGAAAATATTAATTGTCCTAAGTGACAACCTAATGTCGAATTAGTTTAATCCTAGATTAAATTTTAATTCGCTTTCTAGGTATAAACTGGCCCTTAGTTTTGTAAATGTAGTTCTTAGTTTTGTAAATGTAGTTGTATCCATAACCGTGGTCTTCAGTGTTCAAACTTTATGTTAAGCAGCAGAGACGAGAAATACTATCAGTTTATCACAAAGTCTGAAGTTATTTTTTATGCAATCACTATTATCTTTCCCATTTTCGAAGTCTCGTTTTTGCGAGTTTCCTTGTGACATAGATATTTTACAACCGAAATAAATGGACTTGGCAAAGAAACCACGCCAGACTGGTCAGACTTAAAAAACGTGATTTAGTGGAATTTCTATAAAAAAAAAGGTCCATGTTGATGGGTGTGAACAAAATCAAAAACTTGGCAATTGGTACATCCGCGTTTTATTTTAATAAATTTCTTCCGTAATTTAAGATTAAATTAACTCATTGCGTTGAACCAGCGCCACCATACATGTAGGGAATTTTCTATTATTCTAAAGAAAACAGAGTTCAATGGTTTGTTCTTTGGAATTAAAACAATGCAAAGAAACAACACGTGATGTGTGCTCAAAATTGGTAATAACCATCGGCCAAACAAGAAATTCTTTTCCAGTGGTGACAAGGCTGATTCAGATTGTTCGTTTTTCTGATTAATGAGCACAACTGTTTAATTTATGATTTGATTAGATTAAAAATGAATCAATTAAAATTTTAGTCACCCACATCTGCCCGAGGAAAAATCTTATGAAATAGTGATATAGTGGTCTCGTAAGCTGATCATAAATCCAACTAAATTAAGCCGTTTTGATATCCCACATCCGGATTTCTTGGTCATGAGGTTATCAAGCAGTTGAACGATTTCCAGACGATAATTCTGAAACTTTTATCTAATTCGTGTTCAACGGAGACATTTTACAGTTGCTTGGTTTTACATGTGTAGTGTGCGTCCCAACTTAGCATTGTATCCATAATATGCCTTGATGCTGACAAGACAAGGAACTTTAATGAATAGGACAGTGGAAGACGAATGTGAGCGTCTTTAGCAACGACTAATGGACTGTCTAATGCTTGTAATTGCCAACACTCCATGAATAACAAGTTACAATATCTCGGATCGGAGGGAAATTAATAGCGGCATATTTACAATACAATGTTATTGCACGTTTAGCCTTAAAATCGACTAATTACAGAGGTCCAAATTAGATACCGAATATTTTAATTAAAGGGGCAGCTTGGACATTTACTGCACCCCAACCAATCAGCTTCGAAATAATTAGCACTCGGATATAATTTAAGCGATTATTACTCTAATTAAAGAAACTATTTTGCTAAATATAGCTACACATAATTCGTGTAATTGAAAGATTAATTAAAGGAAATGTCTTACTAAATATAACTCGGAAAGAAATAGCCACTATAACGGATTACACAATATGCTTTCTTGAACTTTTGATTCCTCAAAATACCAAACACATTATCGCATGAATTTTGACATGAAATATGATTATTAACAATTTATTGTTTCTTACTTCTTACTTCTTCTGTTATCGGAACAATTGAAATCCTAAAACTTTTCCCTATCATATTTAACAAAACTTTTTTTTAACGTAACTCTTCAGCATTTCCGTTCACGAAGAATCCATTACGAAGTCTTAGCGAATTGTTCTGTTGGAGACTTTCCGCAGAATTTGCTCCTAGATATCAGAGGCGTAGTTATCAGGGGCAAAATTCATTTTTAACTAATTGTTGTTGACACTGGTAGAGCTTATTCCAAACCTGGTGGCGAACTGACATTGTCAAAAATGACTGAATTTTGGCATTAAACATATGTTTACTATTTTAAAAAAATTGGCCATAGGCGTCGTCATAAAATGTTTTTCAAACCCACTGTTAGTCTTTAAAAATTATGATAAGGTACTTAAGATGCAGAATAATAAACAAATTATTATAATAATAGTAATGTTTCTATGTATCTTCGTCCTCAAAATTTATTAATGTTAAAATGACAACTATATTCTTTTTCAAATTAAATGATATCCCAGTAGGCTGTGGAAATTTGAATTTAAGTTCGTTATACTGCTATTTTTAGTATCTTCACATATTAATAGTTGGTATTTGTTTTCCAACAAGTTAAAGTTAGTTACCGATTTAAATAAAAAAAAAATAAACCCATTGTGGTTATATCAATGGATTTTACAGTAGAAGCTGACAGAATTAACAATTTTTAGTTTCACCAAAAGAATAAACCACAATTATTTTGACACAATTTTCTTAACCTCAAATTTTGTTTGACATTTTGAGTTTTGACAACCAAACTTAAAGGTTGTTTTACACAGTCAAACGAGTATAAGTAAATTTTAGAGAAGAAAATGCACGCCCATGTATTTCTTATCTTAACCAAGTGGGTGCATTTCAAGAGTCTTTTATGTCACTGTCAGTTCGCCACCAGATATGGAACAACCTCTAGCTGTAACCTGTAATCATTTTCTGTTTGCATTTGCAGACTAGAACTCTTTGTTTTTGTGCTGCTCTTTCCTTATTTATAACCCTTTTTATTCTCTTTTATGTTTATTTGACAGCATGTTTACTGATTGAATTTCTTTTTTGTAGTTGGTTTGGTTTGTCTTGGACTTTTAAGTTTTTCTCTTTTCCTCTTAGTCGTAATTTTCTGCTCCTTGAGTCCCGTGTTTTGGTGATTTTGTTTGCGGTTCTTTAGTTGCAGAACCAACTTACAATAATCTAATCATTTGTCTAATTCTTGTGCTAGAAATTTCCTCTGCGATTTTTAATAGTAGTTCTGCCAGTTCGGGTACTATTTTCTTTTTGTTGTTTTCTTTAACACTTGTTTTCTTAATTTTCTTTATTTTTCCTTTCGTTTCGTCTTACCCTTTTTTGTTCTTTTGAATTTTCTCGATATTTTTTGTATAAATCTGTTGTGTCTTTCATGTGTGGTATCATATAATTTGCTTCCTCCCTAAGTTTTCACTTTTCACTGCACGTCTATTCCTATTATTTTTGACAGGTTATAAAATGTATACCGATTTGTATTTTCTTTATATGGCATTTACATTATTAGTGTAACTGCGTTTTTTCAGGTTGTTCAATTTTTTATTGTTGGGTTTTGTTCTTTCTTATACCTCTTTTAGGTTCTTCGTTAATGTTAACGTCAGTGCTCCTCTTTCTTTCCACGTTTACCACATGTCCCAGCTCTTTGGGTCGACTTGACTTTTTGGAATTTCAAAATTCTCCACGTTTTCATTTTACACCTTTCCTTTCGCTTTTCCCTCCGAAACTTACACCTGAATTACTTAAACTGATCTAAAAAAGTTAAGAATCAAGGTATCATATTCATTTTGAGATTATTCGCGTCTAAAGGTGATTTTACTGATTTTTTACTGGAAAATACAACTCTTAACAATAAAATAAAAAATTTCATAGAAAACACATGCGGCATTATTTTGTATTCTTCTGTAGATTTTTCTTTAAAATTTAAGGACATCCTTAAGTTTTTTCGATAAGCTTATTTTACCAATTTTCAAACTTGTTACGTCTAAAATGGGACGTAAAATTCTTAATGCAAAAAGTTTCAAAAATAATGCGATTAAGCTAAATCAAGTCTACAGGGTGTCCGTTTTTCGAGCTCCACCATGGGGCTCTTATAAGAGATACGAGGTCGGTTAAATTAGGGAAAAGTTGCGCATCTTTATGCTGAACAATTATTTGAAAGAAAATTTGATCTGTCATTTTTAGTTTTTGAATTATTGAGAAAAATCAAAGTTTTGTAATTTTCGTTTTTATTTTTTAAGCGAAAACTAGAAGAACTAGGCGTTTTTAAGTAGGACATTTTTCATGCAGTTTTTTACAAGGAATCTAAATCTGTCATTGCCTCTTTTGGACGCCATATTTGACATTTGCATTTTTGAAAAATCTTTTTGTTCCTGATTACAATGATGTATCACATAATATGATCAAATCTTACATGCGGATTAAAATTAAGAAAAAAGCGTTTTTGCAAAGATTGCTTTGGAAAAAACGTCAAAAATGTTGTTTTTAACAAACTAAATTTTGGCAGTTCTATTAAATATGTGAGCAGAATTTTTATAACTTTGTCTTGATTTCTTTTGCGAAGAATAAAATTCTAGCTTATGTGTCCTTTAGTTTTTAAGTAAGTAAGCTTGGTGAAAATGTGAACCTTCCAGACCCAAATTCAATTAAATATCTAAAATCTAGTTTGTTTAAAAACAAAATTGTTGACGTTTTTTCCAAAGCACTCTTCGTAAAAATGCTTTTTTCTCTTTTTTGATCAGCATGTAAGATAAGATCATATCATGTGATACATTGTTGTAATCAGAAATAAAAACACTTTTCAAAAATACAAGTATCGAATATGGCGTCCATAAGAAAAACCAAAGTTGAGTGTTGTAACTCCGACATCAAGAACGCCTTGGAAAATATGACGACAGATTTAGTTTCTTGTAAAAAAGTGCCTGAAGAACGTCCTACTTAAAAACGTCTAATTCTTTTGATTCATTTGAAAAAATAAAAACGACAATTACAAATTTCCGTTTTTTCCCAATAATTCAAAAACTAAAAATGACACATCAAATTTTCTTGTAGATAATTGTTCAGCATAAAAAAGCGCAATTTTTCCCTATTTTAACCGAGTTCGTATCTCTTATAATAACTGAGATCCCCATGGTGGAGCTCGAAAAACGGACATCCTGTATATTGTGAATGCTAACTTCTCCTTGATAATTTGAGAAAGAACATTTCATCTTTTCTAATAAATTGTTTTGTCAAGATTTTCTTAGACATTGTTAATACCTAAAAGAATTGGTTGTCAAACCGTTCCCTTGACAATTTTTTAGAAGAAAAGTAATTATTATGGAAACAGAGACAGTACGTTACTTTGTTTTACTTCGCACCATTAATGAAAGAATAAACTGATTAAAGAAATAAGAATATAGAAAGAAGATGGGAATCTCTTTCTTTTCATTTTTCCTTTAAAGAAAAGTGCGAACTCGCATGCTTTTCTGCTTCGGTTTAACTTATTTGTATTGACTTTTGAAGAGCTTTTGGATGATTGATGAGTGTTTGTTTTGAGGTGGTTTAATTTCAGCAGTTTTCCCTAATTTAGTAAAGAATTGGAAAAATATGTTGTATTTGTGGATGCAACAGTCTTTTCAGTTTTTTTGTAGTTGTATGGATGATCTAATTTAAGTCGGAAATAGAAAAAGCGTTCCCGCATTATCAGATTCCTTTATTAGGTCATTAAAATGTCTTTCTCGCACAATGTCGATCCATAATGTGAAAAAATGTGTCAGCCGAGTTTCCTTGAAAAGAATTAACGTTATCTTAACCCCATATTTAGTTCGGATTCCACACTCTAAATCTGGCTGCAATCCTACCATCGCATCCTCTGCAAAGGTCTTGAGGCTGAGACCTACGTTCAACATTCTCTATGCTTTATTAATGACAAATTCCCGGCACGTACGTGCTGACTTGGCTCCTACAGGTCTTAGTTATCTTTCTGTTGATTTTGCATTCTTTAGGTGACTGCATTCTTCGCAGGCCGTTCTTCGGATCATTGCACTTGCTAGCACTACGTTTTTAACACGAAATCCTTGATGGACCACTTACGTGTTGCCGGTCGATTCGGAATACCGTAAATTCCGATTTTATCTTAAATTAACAAAATTAACATTAATGAAATGTTGCTGCTTTCTCTAGCTCCGGTCCTGGAGGCGCACAAATATTTCCGATGGTCAAACATCGGATATTTTCTAATAAATTATCGCTGCATAGCGCTCCTCACACACAGGCATTTTAAATATTTCTCTCAATTGAGTTTTTAATATCCATTATACTTGGCGACATTATTTTCTATCGATTGTTAATATGCTATTTGCATAACATGCTAAGTGAGTGACATGTGAATAAATAAATTGTGCATATTATAGGTCCTGTCCCATTCACCTGACACCAAGCTTTTTAACCACATTTCCAACGAACCCGCCAGCATTTTTACTCTGTAAAATTAGTGACGTCCATTGAAATTCGGCGAAAATATCTCGAGTATTTCACACATTTTTAGCAAATTTTCGCAGGTTTTATATGAAGTCATCACACTATAATTTTTTGAGAGTTGACTAATTATCGAAGAATGTACTTCCTGTATCTTTTTGCCAGAAAAGTGCTACTTCTGAGCTACGATATGTCTAATTTATTTTCTAGTTAGTGCGACTGTGTGAGTAAATCTTTGTTTATGCACGTAGTTTGTGCTGTGATTTAAATTGGTCTTAATTGCTGTCACATTAATTCCATAAAACACGTATTATATGTAATTATTATTATAGGTTAATTAAAAAGCTTGAAGAAATTCATATTTTATGGTTTCAATA
Source organism: Tribolium freemani (assembly GCA_939628115.1). Taxonomy (NCBI): domain Eukaryota; kingdom Metazoa; phylum Arthropoda; class Insecta; order Coleoptera; family Tenebrionidae; genus Tribolium; species Tribolium freemani. The sequence continues at coordinate 5,227,902 of OW626785.1, read as the reverse complement.
CCAATTAAACACTTCTAGGTATTTAATAAAAATAACATCTAAATCATATTCTAGTAAGCAATTATGGCCATTAAAACCACTTCGAGGATTACTTTTGACGGACCCAATAATAATTTTCCAGTAGATCGAAACCGATAAAAATTTGCAAGTAGTTCGTATAAATTAATTCTTGTTACATTTTAAAAATTCAATTAAGAAAGATGAATAGTGCATTTATTTATGATTGTATGATTTTATTCAGACTTTGTGCATTTTTGTGCCCAAACGAGTCTCTATTCTAATTTGTTGTCCAATTTTTAAAAGCTTTTATTTAGCTCACAATGTTATCTTTCTGTCTGCTATTTTTTCGGAGCCAAATTTGAAAGGGTTCCTGTTGTCCGACTGAAGTGAAATTTGGCATACTTACATAATCTGCGTGACAATGCAATCTCATGTAGTTAAATACCCCCTAAAGGGGTTAAATGGGGTTTTGAAGTTTTAGGTTATGTTTACAAACGGGTTCTCGATTTGTAAATTTGAGAGGGTTCCTGTAGTCGCAATGAAATCAAATTTAACATGCTTACGTAATCTGCGTGACAATGCAATTCTATATAGTTAATTACCCCCTAAAGGTGTTAAATGGGGTTTTCAAATTACCGTAACTTATACCGACATAGACGGTATGTTGGTCATTTGAACGTCACGGTAGATGCACAGTGTAATAACAATAAATCTATGCAATTGATAAAGACTAAAAAGCAAAAAAAAAATATATAAAAAAATGTTTTTTTAAAAAAAGCTTTTATTTAGAAGATGCACTAAAAAGTAAAAAAATAATGTATTTCAATCACACGAGAATATTTTTTCCTACAGGTTAAAATTCTAAAATTTATAAAAGCTTTGGGAGTTATAAAACTACGGCATTACAGAATTACTTTGTTCAGTTGACAACTCCCAAAGCTTTTATAAATTTTAGAATTTTAACCTGTAGGAAAAAATATTCTCGTGTGATTGAAATACATCATTATTTTTTATTTTTTAGTGCATCTTCTAAATAAAAGCTTTTTTAAAAAACATTTTTTTATATATTTTTTTTTCATTTAAAAAATCACATAAATTAATAATTAATCTTATGTGACTGTAATTATTTACATTGCATGTTTTGACTATTAGGTATAAATCCCATCCATGATTAAGCTTCTTCAAGATTTGAAAACGACGTCCACCCAACTTTTTTTTTGCTCTCAGGAAACAAGAAAAAGCATAGTGATTCAAAAGTTTTTTCGGAAGCGTTTCTTGACACCGTGTAACTCATTCCTTCTTATGTAGCACCCCTTGCAAAATATGCTCTTCAGACCAAGTTTTTTTATGAAAAATCGTTAAATGTCTGGCGATAAAACATCCTTGTAATATCCGCCAACGTCTGAATTCTCTAAAAAATCTAAAGGAATGTCCAGAGATGAAACTTTTAGAAAAATACCGTTTGTTTGAAGAAAAATCGTATCGTAAAAGGTAGCTCGAAGGTGTTGATAAACTCGTTGACAAAATGTTCACATTTTGTACACTTAAAACTTATTCTAATTAAAGCTAGACATAACAGGCAATAAACTTACCAGAAATCCACACCTTTCTTTAATTACAGGCCTTTCTTTATTAATATTTAATTACACGTATTCGTGGGCAAATAAATACGTTGCAGTTAAAGAACTCAGGCAGGTAATGAGAGTGCAAGCAAAACCTTTAATTATCCTTGAGTAAAACCTGCGTACCGTTGCGTCCAAGGCGAGGAAGTAATAAGGAGTCCGTCCGTCCGCCCGCCGGTCCGTCATCCTCGTGATGAGCTGAAGCTGATTAACAATCGACAGCAAGCAGTCATTGTCCTAGACCGGAGGAATTTCCTGCAGTCGGTGAGAGCGGGCGTGTGCCAGCTATTTGGGGTCTCGTCATCGTCCGTCTACCTAGTTAGCGGTTTGTTTCCATTCTCATCAGGAGCTGAACTCTGCGCCGACGGACGACTCCTCCACTCCACTCCATGCCACTCTCCCAAGTGGAGTGGAGCAAGAATGCGGTGCATCAGTAGGTGGCATCCCCCTAAGTCCCCGACCCCGCGGTGCGCCTCTGATCTACCGCACACACCGTTCACACACAGAGACTACGGTGAGAACAAATCGCACGAAAACCGGATCTCATCAATATAATTCATATGAGAATTGAATAATTTACCTTGTTCTTATTACAACCACCCCACGCGCGCTCGCTAATTTCTTACATTTCTTTTACTTTTAAAAACATTTGAAGAAACTGAAAGAACCTGAAAATATTTCAGCAGTCGGCAGAAGTTGGAGTTTATGGGGGTCCATCCAAACCTATTAAACATCAAAATTGAGCGAACTCATTTCAAAAGATGATTTTGAACTGAACTACCTAATCAGGGCCGTTCCTAGCGGGTGTGCAGGGTGTGCGCGCACAAAGGCGGCCAATTTGCAGAGGCGGCCAAAACCCAAAAAAAAAATTATATCAAGTCTACACTGTTTATATTCTTGTTATCATAACAAAAAATTCCTTGGAAAATTTCAATTTAAAATTGAAAAAGTGGTTACAGGAGACTTTCGTAACATATTTTCTTTGCGAAAAACTATAAAGTTGACTTTATCTGCGAATCGCGAATCGATAAATAAGCAGAATTTTGCTTAATACTTAACTAACTTAATATTTAAAAATCGAAAGTATATTTTTGTTAGCTATCAAGTAACTTAAACAAAAAGGTTCTGGTTTCTATCGCGTTAAAGTTGACAACAATGATAGAGATCGATGATACAATGGTCTCTTTTAAACAATTTTCAAAATTTGGGTAATGAGGAATTGCAAAAAGCCTGTGCAGATCTTGACATTGCACTTAAAGATGGTGAATTGAGAGATACCATTGCCTTCGAACTTTTTCAGGAAATTGTTACTTTTAAGACATTGATTAATATAATTGATCCCATTGAAATAATAAACATTTATACAGTAACAATATTATTTCATCTTTTCCAAATTTTGTTATAAGTCTAAGAATATTTTTAACAGTTTCGGTAACGGTGGCATCTGGGGAAAGGTCATTGCAGCAAATGTTACTTTTATTCCAATAGACATTTATTTTTACTAGAATCTTGCTATGACACTTGATTTACAAAAAATTTGCATTTTTTTCCAAGGGTGCAGGCCGCTACCTACTAGATGAGTAGTAGAGGATAGCTACTGTAAAGTTGCTGTAAAGGACACTGCTCGCGTTAAAATTTCAAAAGTTTATTAGAGATAACTTTTAAACTATTTGACAAAAATTAAATTAATAATTTTTTATGGATTTCCGAAAACAAACTGTTGTAGTCTATAGTCTTAAAAATTTTTAAAAATAATTTTTTGTTTGCGTTCTTCTATGCGGCAAGAGAAATTGAGAGATCTATCTTTTATTTTAATTGAAAATGAAGTTTGTGAGGCATTAGATTACACAAAATTAATAGATGAATTTGACTTCGCTAAAGCCCGAAGAAAGACTGCTTTAATTGTCTGTAACTTGTTTTTGTGTTTGTTATATATTTATTGTTTTTACGTATTTTTTTATATTATATACAGGGTGATTCTTAAATAGACCGACAAAATTTTATCATAACTTTCCAAGGATAAATAGTACGATCTGTACCATTTTTACGATTTTATTTCGTAGGGGTAGAACCTCCTTAATCCGTACCACTTACGACGCTCATGAATTTAAATGGAATAAATCATATTTGTTTTCGTCATGAATATCGATAATACACAGTGATTATTGTTGCAATGATCAAGTACATTGTCATCAAATGAATTCTATGCTTAAATTAACCTGTCCTATCACTACTTATGAACACATCAGTGGCGTACGCTTTATCTCAAACATAACTAAAAAAAAATTATTTTGAAAACGGTTATTCAAAAAAAAATTTTACTATTTTTCCCAGCATGATACTACCGTGGGTAAAATTTTGTCGATCTATTTAAGAATCACGCTGTATAATGTTTATAGTGTTTATAGTTATTTCAATTACATATTACATATCAAAACCTAGAACTTAGTAATTAAAAAAAAACAGAACATGGGTCATGTCATGAGGGCGGCATTTTTAAAGTTGGCACAAAGGCGGCCAAGCACCTAGGAACGGCCCTGTACCTAATACTCCAGTCAAATGAGCCTTTAAATCGAAGTGTTGTGGAAACGCTTGCATTTTTGATATAAGTTATTAGGGAGTATTTAAAAACGTTTAGTCAAAGAATTTTTTGTTTCAACTCCCGAAAAAGGGTCGAAAAAACGAAAATAAAGTGTTTTTTAAAAATTATTCAAGATCGGTAAGAGAAAAAAATTTTTAAATAAAAATTGGAAAGCATAAAATTTTATATAAAAATGTTCTCTTGACTTTTTTTGATATTATTCAAATTAACAGAGGGTGATTAAGTGTAAAGGGATGAAATGTACAATTATAAAAAGCTATCAAAAACACTTGATTGTCATGTAAAATTTTCTGCTGAATTCGAATACGAATGCAAACGCAAAATTTGTTTTATTTTAGGTTTTTGTACATTTTTCGCTAAAACGGCTTTTTCACCCTTTCTCGGGGGTTGAAACAAAAAATTTTTTGACTAAACATTTTTAAATATTCTACAGTAACTTATGTCAAAAATGCAAGCTTTTCCACAACATTTCGATTTAAAGGCTTATTAGACTGGATTACAAGTACGGCCGGGTGATTTGAAAATGTGATGCCAATGCGGTTGGAGTGCCTACCGATCCCAAGTGCCGGGGTTTATTGGCATGACATCTACAAATCACCCGACTGTACTATAACTAATGTTTCGGTCTTGCTGTCTTGGTCTTTCCGGCACTTTGCTACTAACGCCCGGTATTTCAGTTGATGGTTAACCTAAAAATATTCTGGTTACCAATTTATTTCTTGGTTTGGCGTATTTCAGTGCTTGGTTATGATTTACCCAAGGTTCAAATCTTTACCGAAGGAAATGTGTTGGGTTACCAACTTTTTTCAGGGTTAGTCATACTTATGCGCAGTGTCTTTGATTTTCTAACATAATTTTTTTTTCAGATTTCAGGCCGTTTTGCCACTTTCTGCGACTCGTTCTTGCCCGTGTTTTGATGGTAGAGTAATTATTTTATACTAAACATGAGTGATGTGGTTGTCTACTGCATTTTAAGGAACAATAAAAAAATCATCAAAAAATCAAATATAGATTCCTACTTGTCAACGTCAACAACGCATGCGCATTTAAAATCCTAGCGCGCGGTGTTGCCAAAAACTGGGAATTTAACCCTATTTTCTACTAAAACACTGAAGTACGCCTTCAAAGTTAAAATCTTGGGTAAGATTTACCGATAGTTACCATAGATTTTAACCAAGCACTGAAATACCGGGCGTTAATCTTTTAAAATCTTACCCCAGTTATAGTTTACATTGTTACTTCAATTTACAAGGTCACAAGTAACAGTTCATAAATAAAAATAAATTTTGCAATTTACTGCATATCTGTTCACTTGTGTATCGATTGTTCTGTGTCTTGGTTTTAAAAACTTTAAATTTTAAAATTACACAAAGTAATAGTGTATGTCCGCTTATAATGAACCCGATTATAACGAACCAGACTGAAAGGTAAGGTAAAAAAATGGCTATAATTATGAGACACTTTTTTTAAAAATTCACGTTTTCAGGAAAACGCAGCAACCTTTCGAATTTGTATTTTTGTCGGATATGTGAAATTTGCCTCTTTTAAAAAAAAGGGTTCCTAATAAGAGACAGTATGCGTAGGTACTTAGTATGAGACTTCTCATATTATATTAGGGAACCAAGACAAAAATAACCAACCGCTTTAGCGAGAATTTTATATTGAATAAAATAAAATAAAAAGTAAACATAACAAACTTAAAAAGTAAACATAACAAACTTCCTAAAACAGAATAAGAGTTTTTCTTAAAGTAAAAACATTTTCTTCCAAAATAAAAATTAACTTTAACTGAAAACAAATTTAAAATGCCTCTTTGATTTGACGTCTGTGGAGCAAAATCGTCAAAAAATTAATCAATTCCCTTTATCACTTCTAAAGTTAAAAAAAAATATTGAGTACTGTTTTTTGTAGTTCGCTTATAACGAACATCGGTTCAGTCGGTCCCTTGGGGTTCATTATAAGCGAACACCACTGCACATCTAACTTTTTAGTGACAATTTGGTCATACGCTATTTTACTTTCATTTTTCTGTATTCATTTCATTTTTCTGTAGGTTTGTGGTCGATTGTTGGGTTTGATTTCTTTAATAATATTTTCCATTAGGAAACAATGTTTGTATGTTTGTAAGTGTTCAATATCTGTTCTGGTCAGATTGCCTATGTGTGGCAATTGTCACAAAAAACCTATGTCTCGGAAACAGTGACACATGAACATGACAGCTGTCAGTGCTCCGCTTTTTAACTTTTTGCATACTTTTCGAGTTTCTGTGTCTTCCTCTAAATTAAAATCAACTTGTAAGTGTTTTCGCTGTTTTTTTCCCTACGTGCGTTTTTTTTTTGTTGGCGACTTTGTTTTTGCCCGGCTTGGGCCCGCTCTTCTTTTCTGGACTTTTCACGTGAATTCCGCAATGATTTTTACTTTGGAACAAAAACAATTTATGGTGGAAGCCTATTTAAGAAATGGCACAAAAGTTGGTGGGGTGTGAACTTATTCAAATCAAGCAGCTCTCAATGATTATCTGGAGCAATTCCCCGATGAAGTTGTGGATGGCAAAAATGTGTAAACAAAATGTGTGCAATTCTGTAAGAAAAAGGGTTTCAAAGTGCATTGAAGTAGGAGGTGGACATGTTCAACATCTTTTATAATAAAATTTCGTTTATTCCTTCGTTTATTTTGAGTTTTAAAATAGGCACGAAAAGAGGTTAGGTGCAGGCCACATACGAAAAGGCGGCCAAAAATTCACACGTTCAACTGAGATAACGCTTGCATAGGAAATTCTTGAACGTCTTCATGATTTGCAGTGTGATTTTTATCAAAAACTTATCACGCAACTTTCTTCTTTTACTAGTTTGGGTTGGTAACTTGAAAACAACAACTTTACATATTGCAACCACTACAACCCCCTCATGTGCTGTCGCCTAACATTTGTTTTACATTTAAAATAAAAAATTCGAAGAAACTGAAAAAAATCTGAAAATATTTCATGGCGCAGGCGGCGGAAATAGGAGTATGTTCATGAGGGTCCACCCAAACCTATTAAACGTCAAAATCGAGCGAATTATTAACGCGAATGGTTCCTAAATAAACGGTTTATGGCTCGAGCATGCGTCTTGCCAAATCACAGATACGCAAATTGTTACATTTTCATGAAGTCTGGTCAACAATCACGAAAATTTGAGCAATTACTTTTAAGTATAAAAATACCTTTCTGTCTATGTTCTGAATTATGCTGATAAGTGGTGTTCCAATTTGTTGCTAACTCGATACCTGAATAATAAGGCGACTGCTTGATAGCAGCCTACAGTGTACTTTGTAGATAATAATCGTAATATTTCCTTATCGAGTAATAATTCATTATTGAACTTATCACTCAAACCATTCATTATTTTAATATGGTAGTTTAAGGAAATTGTCGTAATTTTGTTCTTGTCTCGATTTTATCGTTGGATACGTCGGAAATATAGACATTTAGCCGTGAAGCATCGAGCTTTTGTGACACTTGTATCATTTTAGGAGCTCTTTGCATTCTTATTATACAATTCATAAGAAAATACTTTGACACGTGGTCAGAAGTAGAAAATATAAAGTATTTCCTGTTTAGTATTTGAACATTGCTGTAAGGTAAATATTTGTGTGAACATTCCAGAAATTCTTCCGCTTAGTAGACAAAACAAGTTTTCCTATAATCTCAAACTTTGATAATTGTTATGTAATAAGAGTTAAATACCTTCCTCCTGTTTGTTTTGGAGAATTTCTAGTCTTAACCACTTCACTTAATTAAAAAATTTAATTTCAATCTGATTGAGGACTGTGTTACAATTAATGTTTTATTACAACGGAATCTTGCTTGCGAATACTTGACGTGCTTGCCTTTCACCGTTTAAATCAAGAAAGAAACAGAAAATGAATTAAAACGGCAAAAAATTTCATGAATGTGTGCTACAATATGTGACTTTTATGCTCTGATTGCAGCAAAGTAAATTAAAATTTGAAAAATTGGAAAAAGTGCGAGAAAAACGTGGGAACGATGGAATTCATTCATATAAAGTCCATTCATTTATTTTGGTTTTTGGATCAATATTGGAACGATAAGTGATTAGTGAATATCCTTCGGAATATCCAGAATATCACTCAACTAATTTCATAGTTGAAAAAATGTTGTAATCTATCTTTAATCATGATAATCACAGATTGCATGCAACTCTAGATTTTCAGCGGGTTGTAAATTTATTATTTTCACAAAACGGTCACTTGAAAAAGTAATAATTGGGAGAATTATGTGGGTTCGCTCATTCATCATTTTCATTCATTCCATTGATTCATTTAATGAAAAAAACTACTTAAACATTTTTGTGACCCCCTTTAAAACATAATTAACATTTCCAAGCAATTTTGGTCATACAAAATGAACTAAAAATTAATCACTTATTTATTTTTTTATTTTCACAATTTTCTTCTTTCTATAATACCGGGTAATCAAGTTTCACTGTTTGTGCACTGCATGTCTTACCTTAAGACTTCTAGTTTTCTTAGTTTTTGCTTAAAAAAATAAAAACAAGAATTACAAATCTTTGTTTTTTGACAATTATACAAAAACTAAAAATGACACATTAAATTTTCCTTCAGATAATTGTTCAGCATAAAAATGCGCAACTTTGCCCTAATTTAACCGACCTTATAATAATAACTATAATAACTTAGATCCCCATGATGGAGATCGAAAAACTGACACCCTGTATACATACTGTTTTTTAGGTATACAAGGATACTATACTGCAAAAGTTGTTTTTTTGTAGCAAATTTAATTATCTACAACTTTTTTGTGCAATTTTAAATTATTATTAAATTATTATTAAATTTTTATTAATTATTTATTACATTTTTAATATTTTTTCTCATGAGTCGTCAAGTTTTTAGAATTTAATGTTCCTGCATTTTTTCCAAGCAATTGGTAAACTAGTTCAATTTAAATTAATTAAAAGCTTTTATTTAACTCACAATGTTATCTTTCTGCCTGCTATTTTTTCGGAGCCAAATTTGAAAGGGTTCCTGTTGTCCCACTGAAGTGAAATTTGGCATACTTACATAATCTGCGTGACAATGCAATCTCATGTAGTTAAATACCCCCTAAAGGGGTTAAATGGGGTTTTGAAGTTTTAGGTTATGTTTATAAAGAGGTTCTCGATTTGTAAATTTGAGAGGGTTCCTGCAGTCGCAATGAAATAAAATTTAACATGCTTACGTAATCTGCGTGACAATGCAATTCTATATAGTTAATTACCCCCTAAAGGTGTTAAATGGGGTTTTAAAATTTTAGGTTATGTTCACAAAGGGGTTCTCGATTTGTACATACCGTAACTTATACCGACATTGACGGTATGTTGGTCATTTGGACGTCACGGCAGATGCACAGTGTAATAACAATAAAATTTGGAGATGTGAATCGAATTATTTGCGTTTCGGTATGAAAAGTGTAAACGCTCTAAAAGGTAGGGCTGGATAAAGTATCGGGTGTCGATACCGATTAAAATCAGGTATCGAAGTATCGATACCTCCGATACCTATTGAGGTATCTATACTCGATACCTCGATACTTTCGATACCACGATACTTGCGATACCTCGATACCACGGTTCCTTTGATACCACGATTCTAGCAAATCTAACAATACTTCACTGCCACGACAATAATTGCGATTCATCGACATTCTGGTTATGTATTAGGTAGACTAGAACTTTTGTTTTCATCGACTAATTCAAAAGTCGTTTTTACGGTTGCCATAAATCAAGGAGACTTATCACTATCAGTTTAGACACTATTTTCCGAAATTATTAATTACTATTTCTTCAACAATTACTTATATCATTAGAATTACCTACTAAAAAAAGGCCGACACTTCAATAATTCAGAAAGTCAGTTTTTCGATTCACTGATACCACAGCTGTAGTGCTGATACCATAACACTGTTAATACCACGATATTCTCGATACCTCGATACCACGATACTTTCGATATCTTTGATACTTCGATACCAACGATACTTTGGTTAGTATCGATACCTCCAAGATACCTCCCTACTAAAAGGCAACTAAATATACAATTTTTAACCGAATTTTGTGATTTTCCCTTTCGGTTTATCGAAATCTACCGAAAAGCTAAAGTTTAAAGTGTAAAGACGTTTGCTCTCCAAAAAGGCAAAATTTACGTACATATTTTTTGTCGAAATACAGTACTCACTTATTTTACCGTTTATTTTTGTAAAAGTTTGCTAAATGGTTTTGCAAAATATTCAGTTGTTAGTTCGTTCACGTTAAAAAAAAATATATGGAGATTTAGTACCTACTGTGAACATTTATGAATTTATGATACTACCAAGAAGCCAATTCGTAAATTTGTATTTGTTTTAGGGGCACCAATTGCCAGTTTACCCTTCTGTCTTAGGTGAAATTGCCTCTGCACACTTATCAATATTTAAAATTTTTAATTGTTGATATTTTTCGCTAAACTAGAATAAATTCGGTTAGGAAAATCCATTCTGATTGATCGTTTAAAGTTCAATAAAAATTTCTTGGCAATCCATTTTCTATTTATAGTTTTTCGCGTCTGACACATCGATCTATTACTGGAAGAATTTCAATTTAAATATATATTTTTTAAAATTCAAGATGACGAATGGAAAAAACAGCGAAAACAATTCAAAGAATTGCAGCACTGAGGAGCAATGCAGATCTTACGTCATACCCTGTAATAAGCGGTAAGGTCAAGAGCAAGAATGCATTGGTGGCCGCTTGTTTACATTCCTATGACCGCATTCGAACTTTCTCACGAATGCTTGCGCATTGTATAAGGTGGTACCTCCTGCATTGCTTTGTCATTACATAACGCCACTTCCTGTCAAACAATTATTTCGTACCTCCACCAAAACCGAATTTTTACGACATTTCATCGTATCGACAGAAAAATGCAATGTGGCAAAATGTGGCCATTTCGAGCTGCGTGGCGCCATCTCTGCGGCGGAAGCCAAAGCTCAACGCGTAATCGAGCACTCTGTGCATAGAGGGCGCGCACAACCGATGATGTGCTTTTGTTTTCACAGAGGTCGCAACGAGCGCCAAGTTTGAATATCTTCCACCTTTTATCAAAACTTTTTTGATTGAATTTCGACTTTTTCGCCTATTTTCTTATTTTAACGTTTCCGCAAGTGAGTTCGCGTGAACGTAAGTAATTGAACTTATTATTAATAATAACAATGAAATTTAGATAAGAATAATGTCTAAATTTGATTTATAAATCATGTCTTGTTTCCTGTTATTGTGAGGTTTGATAATGTTTTTTTTTCTAAATTGACAACATTTCAGGGGACAGGGGATATTTTTATTAAGTAATGAAGTTAAAGGTTATCACTTTATCAGATACTTCCTGTCGTTTCGTTTCTTCCTTTGCGTTCCAGTTAATTTTTTATGTTTGCAGCAAAGTTTGCAATAACATGTGTCTGTGTCGAAATGTGATACTGTTTCGAGTCGGCGTTTAATTAACTAAAATTGATTCAGTTCGATTTTATCAGAAATTGTGCGTGAAATAATTAATGGTATTGAGACGGAGATTAGGTCTTCCAGCGCCCAGCCCACTTCCTGACGGTAAAAGGATGTCTGCAGTCTGCTTCGTATTAGTGACGCTTGATTGACAAGTGTTTGTTTTAAATCATTTAAAATGCGTTTGATGAGAAACCGAAGTCGCCATAATTATTTCGTCGGACGGTTCTCACATATTTCGTAAATTTTTATCATCGTTCTGAAACGTGATCCGGCTCTCTTACAACGAAAATAGCATGATGACTTCAAGAAATGATAGTAATTTTAATTTTGGATAATATGTTGATAAAAGAACTGTTTCATTCATAGTTCACTTGCTTATTCATGAGTTGAGTAATAATTTGTGCCGGGCTGATTTTTGCTGGTGTCTTCCTGGGAACAGGTAAAAATTTAAAAAGATACAACATTATGCAATCAATTTATTTGTTATTTACGTTTTTATGCTCTCAAAGTACATAATCCACAAAGTGGACTTTGGCCACTCTGGATTAAATTGTGTTTGAACCCAAATTTCGATGACTTACAGTTCAAAATTTTGGTGAGAAAATTAGAAGCAATTTATCTCCATTGTCACAAATTTTCTTTTTTTGTTTTTGTCTTTAGACTTTCGTTTTTGCGCTTGTTTTCGTGTCACTTCTGTCTTTTAAAAGCGTGTCTGCTTAAATTAAGTGCGATTGATAGAAACATTTTAGAAACAGACTGTATGTAAGTATGGATTCTAAAATCCGTCTATATTTTGTTGAATTTTATGATTTTGACTTTCCAAACCATTTTATGATGGATATAATGAGGATGGTCGTAAAGCTATTGTTACCAAAGCGACCAGATGGTAAGCGACCCTGGAATCCTGTCCCATAGCACCCGCCGGTAATTTAATTACACTTACAATTGATGGGCTGGGGTTTCTTTATAGCTTAAATCCTAAAAAGTTAAGCACCTCTATTGCACCATAAAATTCAACAAAATATAGACAGACTATAGTAATTACTTTGTAGTACAAAGTGGTCCAGCCCAGCTCCCGTCTTCTATAGCTCTGTTATTATTGAAGTTGGAGTTTTGATATTTTGTAAATGTTCCATATTTACATTTCAGGTAAATATTTTTGTGTCCCAAAAAAAAAGTATGACATAATAATAAATTTTTTAATGGCATGCTATTATTTTTGTTGTGCTCATTAACCATGTTTGACTTTTAATCATTAGTCATTTGTCATTGACAGAACGAGTTTTTATCAAATAACTCCGAATGTGTCAGGATTTACGTTAGGGTTGTTCTGAAAAAATGTTCGTTTTCTAGTTCCCCATCGAAAGATATAAAAATAAACAGGGGCTGCCATTTAAAATAAGCAAAATAAAAGGCCCTAAAGTTTAAAAAGTTTGTAAACACCCTGTAGTAATTCAAATCAATCAGACTTAATTAATAACTTAGTTAGACCTTGTTCAACATGTACGTAGTAATAATGTTATCAAAGAAAAACTGTTTCAATTTTTTATTCATTTTTAATACTAAAAGTGTAAAATCGATTTTTTTGCTTTTTTTTAACAGTAATCCCTGAACCCATTTGAAAAAACTTTAGGGACATGTAAGAAATTAAAAAGGTATCCTAATGAGCACAAAAAATAATAGCATGCTATTAAATTTTTTTATTGTTATGTCGTCTTACTTTTTTGGGACACTCTGTATATAAGCAAAAAATAGTTTCTTGAAATGTGTTCTAGAGTATAAATAACAGTCCACAAAATATCGAAACTCCAACTTTAATAATAACTGAGCTACAGAGGACGGGAGCTGGGCTGGACCACCCTGTATACAAAAATTAAAAATGGGTGTTTGATAAAGAAAATTCAAGTTATTCAGTTTTAAAATATATCTTAATTTTTTTTATTTTGTCGAAGCACCCCAAAGATGATACTTATTCTTTTAAGTTGAATTAATTTAAATTGTTTATTATTTTTAGTTTATAGGTATAAAACATTTTTAAAAAGAGTGTCTTTTCGGCAATGTAAGCAAATTATTTCAAAAATTAAGCATATTCGACCAACAGAAGTTTAGCTCAATTTTAAGCTGTATTAAAAACTATGCAAAAATGCAAAAAATATGGTGATTAATTAATAAAACCATAAGTTTATATTCCATTCTACAATTCCTTAAAATTAAAATTAATTAGTTATTAAATTCATTTTTATTATTAGTAGGTGCAAAAAAATTGTTATTTCTTGTCTTATCCGAGAACAAGCGATGCTTAAATGTTGTTTTGTGTTAAAAATCAGTAAAAAAATGTCGCTAGTCCCAAAAAATAATTATTTAAGTAAAATTAAAAATTCAAATAAAAGTAAGTTATTTTTGTGCTAGTAAAAATTTATATAAGAATTTTTTGCTCGAAAAAAAGGGCCGGTTTACAGACCGTTTTAATGCAATTAGAATTTAAATACAACTTAATTCGAATTAGTTTAATTCTGAATTAAATTTTAATTTCACTTTCTGAAAAAAAACAACTCTAGAAATCATAAAATTTCGATTAATTAATAGCATTTTCATATTTTTTTATTTAATTCTTTTATTTTTTGATTTTAATATGAGCTCTTAATTTTAATTTTTTAATTAATTTTAATTACGTATAAGGAAGGGAAGAACAATTATGAAAAAAAAAACATTCATAAAAGAAAATATTGTGTATATAATGGCAAACGCTGCGACTATTAGTTTTTTATTAGTTTTTGAGATATGTATAGTAAAAGAATCAGGTACCCCATATAAACTTTCTAAAAATTTCTTCAAATATTTTAACATTTAATGGCTAGTAGTGGACTTCACCAACTCGTTGGTACACTCTGTATAGCAAAAAGTTTGTTTGAGGAAAATTGGAAGCAAGTAGTATTTTGAAGATTGGTAATAAATTTTGTAAAGTGAGCTTAAACTTGATGAATGTTTTACATTTTTTTCGCCTCGGTTTGTAGAAAATGGTACTTTGCTTCGTAATTAAGGGTTTGTAGGGAATTTTTGTCTATTTTACTTCCCGTGGGAGGAAAAGACATACCCACCCATTTTACTTCCCATGGGAAGAAACGACATACTTTGCAGCTACTTACCTCCCGTGGCCGGATAAAACAAACCTATGTGCATTCGAGCCTACATTGCACCTTTAAATTCGGTAGTAAAGTAAATTTCCTCCCTTGTGCAATTACAGCCCTCCGCTTCACGTCGGGCTACAAATTTTGCTCGCGGGTGGAAATTGTACACTTTGCTCCCTTGATACCTAAATAATTCTCAAAATAATAATTTTTCAACACTTTCCTTAAAGGCGGTGTAATTGGACACTCTTATTTCATATCAAGAAATTGAACTGTAGAATCCTTTCGGTAAAATCAATCGGATTGAATTTGTTAGGGGTGCCAACGTTGAAAGTGTTTGACAGCGACTTTAGGTGGTTCCAAATTTCTTATCTAGTGTATTATTTGACGTTATTTTAAGATAAGTTTTGAAATAGGTGAGATAAATTTTATTTCCTGCATTCGCCAGCACCTCGCGGCCACACCAACTTGGAACTTTTCAGGAAACCACTTGAGGAGAAGACCTCCAGGTCCTGTGAGGAATTCACCTCGTCACGGCGACGTCAGCGAGACGAAACTGGTTTTCACAGTGATTTGACAGATATATTTGATTCTGAGATCATTGTGAAAGCTGATTTTGTTCATTAATCATCGATCGCAGCACCCCTTAAAACGGACTTCGCCACCAGAGGATTGAGGTAAAAAGTCGTGAAGAGAGTTAATTTTCTATTGAAGGGGCGTTTGGAATTTGACGCCTGTTTGCGGATTGATTTATGTAGTAATATTTGTCAGTGCAATAATTAAAATAACGCCCAGGCGATTAGGTAGGTGGACGCAAATAAAATTTCGAATTAAAACCGAATTTTGAATCTGAAAAATGCAAGTCATTTAATTGAAAATTGTAATGTCATATTTCATTAGGCTTAATCAATTCGTTTTGGTATTTGATTTCTTTACGATTACATATTCCGACTTTCATTAATTGCACTTTAGAAGGACACAACTTGTCATTTGTAATTAGAATTTTTAATAGGAAACTTTGCGTGAGGAAAAAACTTGGTTGGTTTTTGAGATCAATATAATCATAATATCGCGGCACTTTGTAACAAGATACGGATAAGCCTTTTAAAATATGACTGACAATTTGGTTAAAATGACAATGTACAGCTGCTACTTACGTAACTCAGCAGAGCTGGATTTCATTAGTTTTTTGCATTTTTTTCTGTCTGAAGCCCACTGAAGATTTTAGGTAAGTTTTTTGTTACACAGTAGTCGGAAATTGTGATTTTTTCTTGACCTGGAGTTAATGTGTCAGCGCACTGTTGAGAATAATCTTATCGTAAGAGCACCTTATGGATTGAATCTTAATTACAAGTTGAATTAACGCCTCTTGACATTCTTTGCTGTGTGTAGCACTCCGACAATCCGTGAGATTAACACCAGAAACAATTTGCGTAGTCTGAAATTTAAATTGTATTATTTTTTTTATAAAGTGATCGTTTATATCTTTTACATTTAACAAGAGAATGTCAAGAATCGATTCATGTGGCAACGTATTTTTTATAATAATTTAGTATATCACTACTCATTGAATGAAACATGCTCGATCTCATCCATCTATGCAATTAATTCTGACTTGAATAGGACGTTGATATCTAATGATTATCTGCGGAATTGTTAAAACATTCTTGGTTGGGTTCGTTTCAAATGCTCACCAATTATTTGGCCCAATTACTCAGTTCATACTGGGTGATTTTTTTTTATTTACAGGGGTACACCTTTTAATATACTTTTGAACATTGTAGCACCAAGCCTCTTTGTAATACAAACAACGTCTTCAAAATCGTAAATGGCATCACCCCCTCTGTGATAACTGATAACTTTGTTATTTTAAATTCGTATCTATATTTTTTTCATAAAGGTATTAATTTTTTTGTTACAAACATGTGCAATTTACCTACTTTTACTAAAATTATTGTTTAATAAAACTATCAAATTAAAATCGTTTTTATGGTGCCATTATTGTCGATAAAAAGCAGCAAATAAAAGAGAATATTACCAATATTTTTTCAAATATACTTCCAACATTTCGATTAAGTCATTAAAAACATTCATTTTAAAGATTATTTTTAACGTTAGTATTTTTTATTGACACCATACCAACAGATTTTATTAATAAAAAAAGTATTTTCTTTTTAATTTACTTCTATGATTTTTTGACAAATTAACAAAATCATGTATGTATTTATTAATAACATAATAACATGTGATCATTTGAATTAATACAGGGTGGGGCACGATTGGGGTACTTCTGAAACTTTTAAAAATGCAACCAAATATACAGGAAACTTTAAACACTTGATACAATATTCAATTTAATTCACACTAGTAATCAAAGTATGTAACTGAAAGCTTCATGATGACAGTGGATGACAGTTATTCAAATTAGGCCAATTAAACGAATTATTTATTTATTTATTGCAAAAATCAGTGCAATAAGTGTTCAGAGTCGATTGACGGACGCGTCGTAAAGTTGTATTAGTTCTGCATTCTTTATATTACTAGACACCACAAAAAAAGTCCAACAGTGTTCTATTGAATTTTGAATTTGAATTTGAATTTTTGGGGGCCAAATCCAATGGATTCTCGTCCTATATCCAACGATCTTCATAATTTTTATTTAAATGATCTGTAACAACAGCACACCATCTTGTTGGAACCACAAACGTTGCCGCAGGATCTAAATTTTCTAACAGTAAGGACAATTCCATTTGTAAGAAATGGAGAAACACTTTCCCATTGGGTTTCCATCAAAGAAATGGGGTCCAATTACGGGCTCATTAAAGACCGCACCATACCTAATAGTTAAAAAAACAGTTTGGAAGTGAGTTTCACAAATTCATCGTCAGTTTTCTTGAGCATTTAAAATCAGAGTGAAACTGACAATTATTATAAATTTTTTTGACGTTATTGAGATAAAGCATCCTTTGACTCAAATTTTAATTTATAATAATACCAAAGCATAGAGAGCGACGAAAGATGTTTTAAAAGTTGCAGACATAAACATTTCAGAAATACCCCACTCGCGCCCCACCCTGTAATTAGAGTAGGTTTTATCAGTTTTTTAACGTGGTTGAAAAGCCCAATTGTGATAATTAATCAAGCTAAAGGGCCAAATAATAATTAATGTTTTGAACGGTAATATTAATATTCAGTTATAATACATTTTTTCCTTCAGTTTGCTACTCTAAACTCTTAATTATAAATTCAAATGAGCGCATGGTATTTACATCGTTACTTGTCACATATCATTTAAATATTTTAGTATTGCCATTTCGACAATTGACCGATATGTCGAAATGGCTAAAAAAGTTAAGAATTTCTTTTTTTTAAAAATGTCTATACCATAAAGACGTCTTTACTCAAAAAGGGTAAAAAATTGAAACTTAGTTTAGAATGGTGTCACCATTGCACTAGATTTTATTACCTTTTTTTGCAACTTTAACTTTTTTAACAATTTTCTGTAAAAGTAGAACATACATTAGAACATATATCCTATTTCAGTTCATAGTAGAATTTTGCAACAACTCATTTGCATTTTTTGGAGTGAAATTGAGAGTTTCTGGGCTCAATTTGTCGCTGGGATTTAGTTTAACACAGAATTGTTTTCTTATACAGAAACTTTTAATTTGTGCTTTATTTCACTTCAAAAAATTCAAATGAACGGTTGCAAAATTCTATGAACTGAAATGGGATATACATTACACATATTTGTATAAAAAAAACTATTTACTCTCTTCGAAATTATGAAACGAAAAATATAGGTTCCAATTAAAAACAACAATATATACAGGGTGTATCAGAAATACGTGTGTTAATTTTACCACGTAATAAAACTCATCAAGTACAACAACTTTTCTATATAACATTTTGCAAAATTCTTTATTATTTTCACTGTTTTCCTCCTTTCTTTTGTGCAAAGGAGCCGGTCAGTGTTTAATAATTAGTTTGTATACGTAGCAACAATTTTCATTGTTGTTTTAAAATGTTTAAATTGTCCGTTTCTATCACAACGAAAATAGTTCGGCTTTCTTATTTTTGTACCCATAGGAGGGTACACGTTTCAACTTTTTTTTTATATTTTTATTTTTTTTATATTTTTTACAAATTTTAAGTAAATTTGTGAAATTTTTATTGAAAAATTACAAATAGAAAAAATGTTTTATTTGCTGAGCTCTGTTATCCGTTAACATTAACACACATATTTCTGATACACCCTGTATAGTATACTGGGTGTTAGGCATTCCATTGCTTAGCAATATTTTGTATGTGAATTTGTCATGATCAGAGGAGTTAAAAATCCTTAGAAGTATCATTTTTCCAAAAAGTGCAAACTTTCTTCAAAAATTTTTATTGACTCACCTGTTGAGAGCCACTGAGTGGTTTATGCTAGTTTATTAGTAGTTAATTTTGGTGCATGGACGTTTTGAGAATTTTTTAAATAGTGTTGCTAGCTTGTTTATTTGTGTGGAAGGTTCGAATCCCGGTTCTGCCATAAAATTCTTTGTTTTTTTATTTGTTAAATTTAATAATAAAACGCAAATTGAAATGGACCAAGAACTTAAATTACCTTTGCTGTTTTGTCAATAATTTTAAAATTTACGCTAATTTCTATTATTTTATTACAGCGGTTCTCAAAATTTGAGAGTTTAAGTTCAGAACGATTTTTTGGGAAATCTATGCATTTTCGATTTACATAAACTTTACTTAATCGTTTTGCTATTCTCTGTCTACCTTTAAATTTTTGCTAAACCATTCCCTAACTGCTGTACTAATATGAGACTACATCATTTAGAAAAATTTTAAAAGCATCCGCTTACACTACATTTAAAGTCTTTTTATTTATTTAATTTTTAAAATTGGGTCATAAATCAAAGTTCCACAGCGCTTGCCGTTTTAAAAAAATCACTCTGTATTTTTATCCTTTTCTTATTTTAAAGGTGTAATTAGTTTTTTAACTAATTACACCTTTAAAATAAGAAAAGGACAAAAATATTAAGTTTTTTTTGTGTGTAATTAAAAGTAATCTATTTATTTTATTTATTTTATTTATTTTATTTATTTTATTTATTTTATTTATTTTATTTATTTTATTTATTTTATTTATTTTATTTATTTTATTTATTTTATTTATTTTATTTATTTATTTTATTTATTTTATTTATTTTATTTATTTTATTTATTTTATTTTTTATTTATTTTCTTTTCTTTTTTATATTAAAATTAATTTCTTTTTTTATTTGTTATTACCAGAAAGATGAGAGAGTGTAAACACAATATCGGTTATCATTTGAAAAGTTTAAATTTGACGTCATTAGTCCTTGCTCAAACATCAGTGACGTCATAAAATGTTGCTTGGTGTCAAAATGTAGCATTATAAAAATATGATCGACATATCCAGGATTTTTTTTGAATAATGACCTATATGACAAAGACATTAATTTGGTAACAGAAATGAAATGCCGAAAATGCAAAGAAAAATAGGTTATTCTTCCTTTGGTAGATATAATAGAGATTGCAGAATTTCAAAAGTTATGAAAAGTAATTCAAATGCTCACTTTTATCATCATCCGTGTCACCTATTTTTGTTTTCCTAGCAACGTATTTTGTTCCGCGACATATACTCGTTTTTTTTTAAATCAATTGTTAAATTGTTTCAACGTTGGCAACTCCATTTAAAATTAGTGGTGCAGGCTTCGTTCCTATGGCAATGTGGCAGGGTTACAACATAATTTCAAAATTTTTGACACTGATAGTTGATTTTAAAAAAAGAGGTATAACTATTAGAATTATATCGAGAATTATTAAAACTGAAAATATATTTTATTTTGTTTGAAATGCTCAACACGGTAAAAATTCTAATTCTAATTCTAATTCTAATTCTAAAAACTGTCCTTTCGGCTCGTGAGTACTGGTAGACTGCTTGTCCACCAGTTAATAAAATAAATCTCCAAAACTAATACAGATAGGTTGACATTAGAGAAATATGAAACAACAACAAGTCCATCAGACGGAACCAAAATAACATAAAAATACATACAAACCCAAAATTCTTGAATGATTTCTTATTAGAAATTTTTGGATAGTGATGCAACGCCTAATCATTCATAGTAGTTGGCCTCATGCTAAATGTTTACAGTGCACGTTTAATGTAGCAATCGAAGGAAGTCAAGTACGTAAATCTTAGCCATAAAACGAATTAACTTGACAAGTGTCGCCTCTCCGTGTTTTATGCCCTCTTGTTGCTTCCATTGATGATTGAAAGGGAAATGCTTGGAATTTTATGACTCGAACTGTGTCAGAGTCTTTTGAAATGTTTGTTTTCAAAACGTATTAGATAAAATAAATTTTCGCATTTTTTTCTGCAATTATGAAACATTTAAAAAGTGTATCGGCTAAACAGTGGTAATTAACAGAGGTTTGTTAATTTGTAACTCGAAACTATTAAGAAAAATCAATCGTGGACACTCACAGAGGCTTCATTTAAACGCAATATTTATGCAAATTGGTCTAATTCAGTTAGGCGAGAAAGGAACCGCAAGCTTTGAACAGGTTGTCACCAAAAGTAATGGCATGCAGTTTTTAAATAATTTTTTTTCCATTTTTTGATTCTTTTGAAAAACGTATATTTTTTCATGTCTGTTTATGTAAAGTTTCTATTATTAGAAATCTAAGAGAAATTACTATTTGTTTCACTCACCATGGCTATTTATGCAATATATCAATCACTGGATCCTTGGAATATCTACATTTTGCTGTCTAAAAATGTATGCAAAAAAATATCAATTTATAGTGCGTATTCTGCAATGAAACCGTTAAAATTTAAAGGTCGTTAATCGTTGTTGCTATAGCAATAACCAATAAAATGCCTAGATTTGCGATTTTAACCAGTGTTAAATTTTAACAGTCCGTTAAAACAGTTACAGAATACGCCCTTATGTCAGGCAAAATTGAGTATTTCGGAAACATTTATTTTTTTTAATTATATCTGATGAAGGGGAGAATTAGCTGCAAAAAAGTATAGGTTACAGTAATTTGTCAAACTTTAACATGTCCACACATCATATTAATTATGGGATGATTTACTGAACAATGTAGCTAATGATTCATCTTTAAACTCTACACCTGCTTTTGTGAAAGGTGTTGAAGAGGATTGATTTCGTTTGTGCACGTGGACAATCACCAATAAACGCCCGTATCATCACCACAAAATATCCTCGCCTTTTATACGTAATTGTGTTCCAAAAACATGGTTTGTTATTTTTTCACAATCAACATACAAAGTAAGAGCTATTAAAATCGATTATCATTTTAATGTAGCTGTGGTTTTCTTAATTCTAGTCCTCGAACTGTTTATTTTTATATTTTGACATATTTTCACATTCATATTGGTTTTATTGTTGTTTGGAATACAAGTTCCAGGATATAAATTGAAAAAAATATGAAAGGGGTCGAATCTAATCTTAAAAATGTCTTTACACAAAGGGTGATAACAAATATATCAATTGTATTGAAATTACTAAGGGAATGTTCATATTCTCACCAGGGGGAAGCACATGGAGATAACAAACACGTGGAAGAGTGTGGAAGTATGAGAAAATACGTATATTAAAAAATTATATTAATTTTTTGATAAATGGACTTTTAGATATTAAATTTATTATTATTTAGGTATATTAAATAATTTCTCAGTTACTGGAAACTTAAAACTAATTATTGAATGTTAACATGCGCTTGGAAACACTTTAAATAATTGGTCATAAAATAATATTTGTATTGTAAACCTACTACACATGTAAAGTAATCCGATTTATTGCAGTGTTTACAATAAAATTAATAACATGTGTAACATGACAAGTGCATAACTTTTTTGTTTGTTTGTTAGTAATGTTGTAATGTTAAAATTTAATGATCACCTGGAGTTCCAACTCGTATTTATATTCCAGAGATTAGTTTTATTACTGCTAGT
Organism: Tribolium freemani; assembly: GCA_939628115.1. Taxonomy (NCBI): domain Eukaryota; kingdom Metazoa; phylum Arthropoda; class Insecta; order Coleoptera; family Tenebrionidae; genus Tribolium; species Tribolium freemani. The sequence continues at coordinate 5,205,007 of OW626785.1, read as the reverse complement.
AAAGAGTAGACAAACACAACAAACTTTATTACAACACTTAGACTCCAGTTAAATTTCAAGAGGTCTTGCCACCCAGGATCGTTTTTTATCTTTATCGTTGAAGAATTCTGTCACAAATTGCTTCGTGTGATTGAACATTTGGTGTTTCTAATTCATTATTATTTTTCCCATTCAAACAGAAAATAAAACCAAACCAAACAATGGCGAGGATTTATGCCAAAATGATTGCGCTTAATTAAAATCATTCCGTGATTTTTTATTTGATTACGGTTATTAAAAATGGCAATGGAGCAAGTGCATCTGCGACTGCAATTCTATATGGAATGATGTGCGGCGCAAGTTCAGAGAATATCTTATCTGACGAACTTCCGGTCAGAAAAAGTTTAAATTTGCTGACCATCTCGGTTCAGATCACATTTCTCCAGACTCATTAATTCAAAACATTTTGTTGCCTTATAATAATATTTACATACCATCCTCGGCACTTATTAGACGTTTATCTTTAATAATTGCATTATATCAGCAAGTCTTTATCACCGTGGGTGCACATACTTCTAACGATTATTTAATTGCAGGAGAAGACTTCCACAGTTATGGATTTTGAAAACGATACATGAGAAGTAAATTTAAAGAAGTGTCTTCATACTGTGGAAATAATCAAGGTTTCTTTTGATGTTGCCATTAATCAGAACTTTACAAAATCATTAAACAATTTGTATTCATTTTTGGCTTCAAAGCCTTTTTCATTACATTGACGGAATTCACATTTAAATTAAGCGGCACATTATACATTATGTTCAAATGTCATAAGTGACTTGCTGAAAAACCATTTTTGAACACATTGCAGTAATTTTAAGCAATTATTGTTTCTTATAAAATGTTTGTATCGGCCTAGGTTTTGTAATAAAAAATTTTTCGGACGTTCGCCAATTTATTAATTGATCTTAAAAATTTATTTAATTAGTTAATTATTATTCTTATAATAATTCTTATTATTAATTTGTTGTTTTGGGTATATATCGAGCGATTTTTAGAAATTCACAACCCTGTGAAAAAATGTCTTTTCGGAGTAAATTAATAATTATAATAAATTAATATCTATAGGCTGTTCCGTCTAAACCCCACATTAGAAGTATTGGAAGTTCTAATAAAGATATTTATCTGAAAGTTGGTACTAAGCCATAATCCGTTAAGTTCTCTTCATTGAAATTATTTTCAAAATGACAGGACTTTCGGTTATACCGGAAGTCGCTATCAGTCGAGTTGTTAAGGGAGTCGAGTTATTTTAAGGGAGTTTTTATCAGCTTTTCCTAGACCTAAGTTCAGCCGTTTTTGAGATATTTAGGACTTTTTGAAAATACTTTTATTTGGATCTGTCACTTCAAAAATCGGTAACTCTCCTATTTTTAGAGATTTCGAAATTATATTTGGAAAATGAAAAGGGAAAGCATATATTTGTCTTTCAGTTTATTCAAAATTGGAAAAGAAGTTAATACACTCAAAAATTTTAAGGTTTAGGGGGTGATTTCAAGTTGGGTCGCAAAGTTGCGTGAGTCGCAGTTGCATAGCAGCAACCAATGACATTGCTAGATTTGCGTCGTTGCTATGTCAATCACGATTTGCGTCGGTCGTAACTCAACTTGGAATCAGCCCCTAAGTTTGCACAACTTCAAGTACCAATAACTTAGTTTTTTCAAATGGGATGTCCCAATCTCGTATTAGTATTCCCTATACCATCAGTGATAATTTTCAAGATATGTTAGTTTTTTTAACATTGTAGGAAATTTCTTACTAACCACAGTTATTTTTGCATAGTTTGCCAACGAAACATTTCTGATGATTAAAAACAAAATAAATTCATTAAATGTTGGTTTGAAAAACTTTAATTTCCCTGATTTTTTCTCTCGTTTCCATGACAACCTATGAGAAAAGACCTATAGCTGATGAATTTCTCAATCCCAACAAAAATTTATTGTAACTTGAAAACTATTAAACATAAGTAGAAGGAATGTTAATACAGATCGATGCAGAATTAAATTTTCTACCATTTGGTGAAATAAAAATTGTAGCATTTCTTTTGAAAAAATTGAGTTATGGGTGCTTAAATTTTTGCAAACTTAACTTTAAAAGTTTGGGATTTGTTACCTTTTTTTAGAAATTTGAAAACACCAAAAGAAAGATCTAGGCTTCCTCTTTCAAATAAGCTGAAAAAGATTTCTAAATTTTAAAAAATGGCAGAGTTATCGATTTTTGAATTGAAAGGTGCAAATCCAAAAAAAAAATTAAGGTACCCTCAATATTTCGTAAAAGGCTAAATTTAAGTACATATAGAAAAAGCTTGTAAAAACTACCTTAATATAACTCCAGTAATCCAAAAACGTATTAAAAATTAAGAATTCAAAATTTAAAAAAAAGAAATCTTAAATATTTCGTAAACGGTTAAATTTAGGTATAGTGAAAGCTTATGAAGACTACCTTAAAATGACTCCAGTAATCCAAAGCATAAGTGTTTATAGCGACTTCCGGTATAACCGGAAATGTCGCCATCTTGAAAATAATTTCATTTCGCAGAATTATGGTTGTACACAAATTTTCAAATGACTATCATTATTAGAACTCCCAATACTTCTAATGTGGGATTTAGATAGAGGAACTAAAACCAAAATTAAAAAACTTAAATTTAAAAATCAATAATAAATAAACTAGCAAACATACGAAATTTTGACACATTTACTTAAATTATTTTTTACTCCAAAACGAAGGCCGATACAAACATTTTATAAAATACAATAAAGATTAATAAATAAATAAAAAATTACGCCACTCGAATAACGTATAACAAAAATATGTCCTAAAATGTGTTTTAAATTGTTAACAGTGTTAACTTTACTTTCGGTTCACTTTCATAAAAACCATTGTGGTGCAAATGACTAACCTGTTACCATAACAACTCATTTAGAAGGTAATGCCAAGAGTACGCTATTTACACCACAATGGTTTTTATGAAAGTGAACCGAATGTAAGTACTTTGTAATAAAAAAAAAGAAACAGTACCAAAACATGTGGTTTTGATAGCAAATTACTTGTACCAAGTTCCATTAAAATCCATTGCATATTCTATTAAGAAATTATTAAAGAAAATCGAAACTATGATAATCGATTTGACGCTCTCTACCTTTTAAACGGTCCAAATGCAACTTGGTATAGAGTAAGTTGAATTAATAAATTTGACTTGGGATTCTTTGTTCTTTTTTATCCCCTTCTTTTCGTTACACCCTGTATAATTTTACGCTAAATGGGTTAAATGTTACTGCTCATTATTATGGTGATTAATATTTCGCTTTTAAAAACAGTAATTATTAGGATTTTTATAAGATTTCTGACAACACTGTCAATTACCCTTTTAATTTCTCTCTCGAGTTTACAGAAAAATAAGTACACCAAGGGGTAAACCGTACTTCAATTTTGTACACTAGATTTCCTCAAAATTCCCTCTGATTTCGTTTGGTTTCCTCGAAATATACAAATATTAGTTTTTTTATCTCAAACAGTATTGGTAGATCGGAAATAAAAAGCTCAATAATAATTACGACTTGCTTTATCTAACTATTACAAAGGATAAGGACTATCCTGCATTGAAATCTCAGGTGGAACTGCACCAATTAACTGAATTTTGAGAAAAATCTGTCCCGGAAAAATAAAAAAGTAGAGACGGTGAAGGCACTGGAAAGCATCCGCATCAACGTCCTACCCGTTCGGACAGAGCTCGCTTGTTCGTAAGCAATGCTCCGTACAAATTGCACTTCTTTGATGATAACTCACTAAAAGCTAATTGCTCTGCGTTGATTTGTAAACTGTTTTTGCTCCCATGTTTTCCGCAATGTGAAATAACTGCTGATTTATGGCCGGCCGCAGTCAATTTAAATAAATATCGCTATTCGAATTGGGGCAATTATGCAAACATATCAAGCACACATATTTTGTTTATTGAATAAATTTTCGAGAGGAATTCCAGGAATTTGGCCACCCCAATCTTTGATTAAGTATTCAACACTCATAAATGTAAAAAATGACTTGATGAAGTGACATGAAAGCTATAGGGTCAAGAGTGTGAGTTCACTCGAATACAGTCGAGTTCCTGGATTGTTTACACGGCGGTGTTTTGACTGATGCGAAGTTGTAAGAGTTGAAATGACTTTCAGATTTGAACCCGACTCGAGTTTCATCATTAAAACCGATCCCCGTCCCAATGAAAAAATTCGTAAACCAAGTTACTCCAATAAATTTTCTATAAATTATTCTCCTGTACAGGGTGGTGCATTTTGGATGCCCCAATAGGAAATCTGCGAAACTAAGAGGTTTATAGAAAAACAAGTGACACATTCTCGAGTCCGTTTTTTGAGAAAATAATTTTGGTCAAAACCGCATTCCGCTATCTCTTGTTTTCGACTTATAAACAAAAGTTGACATTTTAGCGAAATTTCAAAAACTTCATATCTTCCTTGTTATAAAAGATACACATTTGAAACAAAGACATTATAAGACACTTTTTTACGCAGAATTTAATAATGTCACTTCAGCGATTTTTTTAACCATTCGTTTAGCTTTAATAACTTAAAGTTGTATTTTTTTAAATAGGAATCTAGTTGGTTATAACACTTTCGAAAAGCTTATTGTTTTCTAAATTAAAAACAATATAAATACAGATTGATATTTTTATATACTTTTGAAAAAAATATATTTAAAATATTTGAAATTAGTTGGGCATGGAAAAATTATTTCACATAATAGATGTGAATAACCTAGAAATTTTGTGAACGGTTGTTATAGTAAAAAATGGCAATGGTAAAAAATGTAAAATTTGCCATTTTAAGTTTAAAAACAAATAATTTTTATTAATCCCAAACCTTTGATCTAATAATAATGTATTATGCTATTTTTGGATTAATTAGTGTTTAAAAAATCATTAAATTATAAATACTTGTTGGCTACTGTTGGCTAATGTTTTTTAGTTTTAATTGAAAATCCAAAATTTTTTCATGGCCTACTATGAAAAAAAAGGGAAATATGTTTTTTTTTAATATTAAAAAATAATATATTACACAAATAGACATATCAAATCAGAAAAAAATAAGCTTTTCAAAAATGCCACAGCCGCCTATAATTTTCATTAAAAAAATACAACTTTATGGCATTGGAGCTAAACAAAAATCATTGGCAAAATTATTAAATTTTGCGTAAAAAAGTGTCTGTATAACATCTGTGTTTCAAATGTGTATCTTTTATAATAAGAAAGATATGAAGTTTTTGAGATTTTGTCAACTTTTGTTTATAACTCGAAAACAAAAGATGATAGCGGGATGCGGTTTTGAGCAAAATTATTTTCTCAAAAAATAAACGGACTCGAAAATGTGTCACTCGTTTTTCTATAAACCTCTTAGTTTCGGAAAATGCATCACCCTGTATACTAAGTTTTCTAATTTTTCGTGCGTTTTTAGTTCATTTTTCAGACAAAAAGCCTGAAATTTAGTCAAAAATAAATCGAAAAATTACCTCACCTACTTTTTCAAATTTTTGTTTAGGCAGGGCTTATGTTCTTTACTTGTTAATAGAAGTTACCAGTTTTTGGTTAATGGTAAAGTGTATTTTTTTAATCCTGTCCAACCCCTCTGATTATTATTGTAGTAGTCGTTAGTGACAAACATCTTTTAGCCTTATTTACAAATGAAATATTAAACCTGACGTTAATATGCCGACCTAATTTGTAAAAGCAAATTTATCGATGCTCCCCATTTTTATTACTTCTGGAACAGTAAATCATTCCTCGGAAACTTCATTTTTATTTTCTTCTTGTTTGAGATTCGGTGCAGGTGATCCCGCACGTGTGTGAACAGTAAACAAAATTATCACCATGCTTTACTCAGCTTTATTTAAAGAAATTTATTTTCCTGTTGCTGATAATTTCTCGCATTGTGTATATTTTATTAAGATTATCTGTCGTCAGTTTTACGCACATGAGCTTTCGATTTTATAGTTGGAAGCTTTACGATTTTAAGGGTTTTTCTAAACTTTCCTAAGTGCTGCCCTTTAATGTGGATTCCAGATACGGCAATTACTTGTCAAACTTGTTAACGACATTTTTATGGTATAAATAACAAAAGTCATGTTAACAGGGATATTAAACCGGCGCTGGAGCAACAAATAATTACGTAATTATCAAGTGCTACTGTTAAATGCTTTTAAATTAGTTGTTGCGCACGGCAACACGTCCCATGTCAAAAACTTTGGCCAATATTATTAATCAGTGGAGAGGCACAATTTCGCTCGACGAAAATACACCACACCACCTGTTTAAAATGATATACGAGCTTTTATTTAAATGGGTGGGTTGCTGCTCTTACTCACACTAAGGTGACCGGAGTTATTTTCTCTGAAACTGGATCGAATTCGCTTCGGCTTTATGTTACGACCCTTGAAAATTATGACATTTTGACGCCAGTCAGTGCCTGTAACATATGCTAAACTAACAATGGTCCCATCATATTAAAACTAGCTGCTACTATTTTCATTTGGAACTCATCGTTGTAAATTAAATAGGTATCTATCATTCAAAAGAACTAAACCAAATATTTGCGCGATTGAGCGTTATTTGATTGTTTACCACTTCTTTTTTGTTGTATTTACCCATTGCTTACCCAAACTCAACTCTTTTGTTTACTTGTTGGTTACGACAAACTCGGCAGTAAGTATTTTATAGTGCAGGCGCTGGAAGGATCTGAGTATGCAAAATATGAGGACCGAGATCTGACTTCGGATTCTTATTGCTCAAGCCCCAAACTATGAGAAAACCCATGTTGCCGGCAGCGGCGGTGGTCCCTTTTCATCCCTCAACCCCTTCTCACGCGCCCTATGGTAAGTACGCATTGCGCGCTCTGCCCTCCAATATTTTTGCTTCTATAGTCACAACGTTTTATTAGTTTTTGCTAAAATACTGGATTCCGTTTAAATTTACTTAATTTCTCATCTAGGATTATCACATTTTTTAACCCTACGTTACACTTTTGTTGATAATTATGTATTATCCTCAGTAACCACAACTTCTAATGCAGCTAGAGTTGTGAAATTTTGTGTACAACCCAAATCGATCATTCCTGATTCCGGAACTACGAGAAATTGGCGCCAAATTTGAAATTTTCACTGGTAACCATCTTATTTTTATTGCATTTTTGAATTCGCTTCTTCAAAGTGAGTAAAATGTATACCTTACTCGATAGTACTTATCTGTCAAAATTGTTATTTGCCGATGTTTATTCATTTAAAACATCAGGTACAGCTCTTTGCGCCCTTTGCGATAAGAAATTTTTTTTTTGGATTTAACATCCGAAGGTTTGAAGTCTTCTACGATTTTTTTTTCAAGATTGTCTGCTATCAAATTACAAGGCTAGTTTTTTTTGAAAATGATGACACAATATGGTTATATTATAACCCAGTTTTTCAAATAAAATGACTCTGTTTTTTCAATGCCAATCAAAATAAACGGATTTTAGCTCATTATTTTCATTTTTAATCCAGTAAACTTTAAAAAAATGCGATAAAGTTGTACTACTAATTAATACAAATGTTCAAATTCTCCACTATTTTTATTCAATACGTTCAAAACTCAATGGTAAAGTGACTATTATTGTTTTTCAACTAATTCGATAATAAATCAGCTAAGAACTAAAAAAATGTTACAATTTTACAATAATTGTTGAGCATTTTGCAAGGCCTACTTCATTAACGATGAAAACTACTAAGTAAAAGCCTTTTCTGTGATTATTTCAAAAACTGTAAAATATAAGGCGTCGTCTGCGTTGATTGACAGTAATATAAAGTCTGTTCACTGTCAAAAAATGGCCGCTTGGGGGAGCTATGAGTTGGCGCTCCAATGGAATCTATTTATTTTGGTTTGAACCTTTGCTAAATTTCGTTTGCGAAAAAAATGCTGTTGTGTTTTGTGGGTTGTATATTTTTTATTTTATTTTTTTTAACTAAATCAATTACATCAAAAATTATGATATTTTATACCCAAATATAGTAATTAGTTATTTTTGAAACATAAAAATTTACATTTGGGTCACGGAGTTTAGGTATTTCTAAGAGCACAATCAAACATAACAGTAACTGTTTATTATTCCTTTAATATTTCGAATCGTTGAGTCTCAGTCCTTCACAATTCATTTACAACTCACAATTAATTGCATCTAAACACCTTATAAGTCACCTACTTTTAAATCGATTTGTAGACCAAAATCAAAACGAAATGGTCTTGGAATCACATAGATTTAAACAAATCACTCTGAAGATTTCAAGCTTTGCTAACGGTTTACTTTCCGAATTAATCCAAAAAGAAAAAATGAGAATTCAGCAGGAAAAGACGAAACTGCATTTCAAAATAAAATGGGCGTAGTTTGTATCAAATGATTTTGAAGACATGGGCATAGTGCAGGCGTTTCTTACGGCTTACTTTCCGAATTAATCGAAGAGACAAAAATTATCTGAAACGATTAATCGTTTCAGAATTTCAGCAGCAAAAATGGAACTCCATTTACTATCAACTTTACTCATGTTTTAAAATGTTTTCGCAAATTGCAGAGTATATCGTGAGTAGGTCATTCTTTCTTCTGATTTTGAATTTTTGTAAATTGATTTAAAGTAGGTAACTTCATCTTTCTCAACGTGTTCACAGTTTGGAACATAACAATTACAGATACTTGGTACTTTAGTAATTCAATATAAAGTCTGAAATAATGATATTACGCTTATTAAGCTGAAAAAACGGATTATTTGTGCGTCAGGTCAATATTTTGCCAATTATGTCAACAATTGTGACATTAATTTTACGTAAATTTTCAAATTTTAATAATTACAGTTTCCTTTAGAGCGTGACGCACGCGTCATCTACTGGAATTTTCCATTTTGACAAGTTTACGATTTTGGGCTAATGGACAGACTTTATATTACTGTCTTTCTTACTGTCAATCAACGCAGACGACGATATAAGGTATAGGATATTGATAAAAGTCGTCATAAATATCGATGTTCTTTCGATTGCCGTTAAGAAAAAAGGGTACTTCTAGTTGAAAACACTAAGTAATAAGCATTTTATAATCATCACTTTGAAAAAATCATACTAGCTTTCTAATTGGACAATGGACAGCTGATAATCTTGAAAATTCTAGAAGACTCTTCAAACCTTCGGTTATCAAATGCAAAAAAACTATTTAGTTATCGTAAAAGTTTCAAGAACTGTGATGTTTTGAATGAACATCTGCAAATAAAAATTTTGTCAAAAAAAATTAAGATATGTCAAAAACTATGACAGATAAGTATACCATGCGATCATTTAAATTTATAATTAAAGTAGGCTGTTTTGTGTTTTTGTGATTAAAAAAGTAGAACAACTGAGTGAAAAAATGTATTTTAATTGAATATTACCGTTCAAAGATTATTATTTGATCTTTCAGCTTGATTAATTATTACAATTAATTAATTAATGCGTTTTCATCCGAGTTAAAAAACTAATAAAGCCTACTCCAATTATAAATTCAAATGATCACATGGTACTATCAACTAAGGAATACATTTTACTCAGTTTAAAGGGGCGAATTCAAAAATGCAATGACAATAGATAGTTACTATTTCAAATTTGGCGCCAATTTCTCGTATTTCCGGAGGTTTAGAAATTTTGAAAATAATTTATTTGAATCAGGAATGGTCGATTTGGGTTGTACACAAAATTTCACAACTCTAGCTGCATTAGAAGTTGTGGTTACCGCGAATAATACAAAGTTATTAACAAAATGGTAAGGTAGGGGTAAAAAATGTGATAATCGTAGATGAGAAATTAATTAATGTAAACCGAATCCATTATTTTAGCAAAAGCCAATGAAATGTTGTGACGATAGAAGCAAAAACAGTGGACGACGGAGCGCGCAATACGTACTTACCATATAGGGCGCTTGAGAAGGGGTTGAGGGATGAAAAGGGACCACCGCCGCTGCCGGCAACATGGGTTTTCTCATTATATGGGCTTTCAGGAATAAGAATCCGAAGTCAGATCTCGGTCCTCACATTTTGCATACTCACTTCCTTCTAGCGCCCGCTCTATTAGTGTTTTGGAACGAAGTATAACATTTGTTCTAAATTATTGTCGCAATCATTAACCCTAGAATACTATTATGATTTTTTTCTACGTTAATACCTACTAATGTATCGTAAAATGTACGGCTTTTTCTAAAAATGTTCAAATCAAACTTAATTCTTTATTTAAAAAATAATAAAAATTAACACACATAGTTTGGGTTTTTAGCAACTCATTTCATTTGTTAATTAATAACAAATTAATGATCTTGCAGACATACTGTCAGTATAGCATGCCCCACAGTGTTCTCTACAAATTGGGTGTTTGCATTAAAGAGAGTAACATAGGGGTCATGCCTCGGCCGACTAGAATATAAAAAACATATTGTGCGTTTCCTTCTTATGGGTTAGTATTATTAGGAGAAATATCAATATTTGAAATTTTGCAATTTTGTTTCGCGGAGACTACGGCATAAATTCTTGGTACAAATCCTTTGTTCTATTCTATCCATAGTCTGGCGAGTCGAGTTCATGAATCAAGTTTGTCATAAAATTGTAACATCTGGCAGTTTTCACAAATTTTAAATTTATTCTTTAGTTTATTCTTTGAAAATTGCTTATACATAACCCGTGAAAAAAAAATAGGAAATACTTTCCTTTCGAAAATTTGGACAAAAAAGTGTACCTTACTACTAATGACTAAAAAATTTATGACGCCAACATCAAAAAACATCTAAAACTAATATAACCAGGAAGGTAAGTTGGTACTCAGTAAGTTCTGCTCAATGAAAATATTTTCAAGATGGCGGCACTTTTGGTTATATCGGAAGTCGCTATCAAGTTTCTTATTTTAAATCGAAAGCTATGTTTTTCACTGTGTTTTTGGATAAGTGGAGTTATTTTAAGGGAGTTTTCATCAGCTTTCTCCATACCTAACTTTCGCTGTTTTTGAGATATTTTTTTGGATTTGCACCTCTCACTTCAAAAATCGGTAGCTCTCCTATTTTTGGGAATTGAGAAAGAAAAAAAGAAAGAAAAGAACTTAATAAACTCAAAATTTTAAGGTTAAGTTTAGACAACTTCAAGTACCCATAACTTAATTTTTTCAAATAAGATATTCCAACTTTTATTTTACTAGATGGAGGAGATTTTTTTTTGCATCGATCTGTATTAGTATTCCCTCTAGCCTATACCCTATACCTATTTGTGATAATTTTCAAGATATGTTGGTTTTTTTGACATTGTAGGAAATTTCTTACTAACCTATTTTTGCAGTTTCCAAAAAAATATTTCTGATTAAACAAACGACTAACTCTATTCAAAATTGTTATTCGTCCCGTGAAAACAAAATAAATTCATTGAATATTGGTTTGAAAAAACTTTAATTTCTTATATTTTTTCTCTCGTTTCGTTGGCGTTTATTATCTGTTTCAAAACTATAAATACGCCAACGTCGCATTTTCTCTCAAAATTAGCTGTTATGAATTATTTATGAACTTCAAAAAAATAATAGGTAATGTAATTTATACTTTCAATGAGAGATCTAATCATTAATAACTATTTTATAATTTTATTAATCTTATGTAAAAAAACAATTCAGTAAAATGCGATGTTGGCGTTTTTATAGTTTTGAAACAGCTAATAGATAGTTTTGAAACAGTTGGCGTTTTTATAGTTTTGAAACAGCTAATAGATAGTTTTGAAACAGTTATTAGCTGTTTCAAAGCTATAAAAACGCCAAAGTCGCATTTTACCGAATTATTTTTTTAAATAAGATTGATAAAATTATAAAATAGTTATTAATGATTAGATCTCTTATTGAAAGTATAAATTACATTAGCTATTATTTTTTTGAAGTGCATGAATAATTTATAACAGCTAGTTTTGAGAGAAAATGCGACGTTGGCGTTTTTATAGTTTTGAAATAGCTAATATAATACAAAAAAAAGTAAATTTTTGTCATTTTTTTGGCATTTTTACACAGTATTGACAATTTGTCACTTTATAAAAATAAGTTCAAAAAGTAAAATCTCCGACGAATAGCAAAAAAACACGTTCAGTTTTTATTTCGGCAAAGTCTGCAACAATGCACAAGAAAGAATAAGTTGAATGATTGAAGAAAACTGCTTGGAGGGAATTAAGGATTCAGAATTCCCTCCTAAAAGTCCCAAGGGAATAATACTATCTTTATGGTTTTCGTGACTAAGACAATATTTGACTACAGTAAGAATTAAAATTTATAATAATCACCCATAATAATGAGGAAAAAAAGTTATTTTAGAGTTTTTACGTTTTACGAGTTGCGATCGTGTGGTGTTTCCCTCACTTATAGTTTATAGTAGTTTAAAAAAAGTATGAACTAACAGCCAAAAGGGGCATTTCTAAGTTTTCTGTATGAATATTACATACCTTGTCGTATTATAACAAAAAAGACAAATCATAACTTGTCAGGAAAACCAAGGACGGATTTTCAAATTTTTTTAGGGTGGGGATTTGGGGAATCAGGATTAACTTTCGGCAAAATTAAAATTTTTTGTTGCTTTTATTTTTGCAAACTTATCTATGATTCCTTCTTTCGACATTTAATTTTACAAACAAGAGATTTCATGTTCAATTGTCAAACTAGAAAGTATTGCCTAAACCATGTTTGATTTTAAATACATACATATTTTTTAATTTAGAAAAATTGCGTTAACAAATTTGTAAAATCAAACTAACAATTTGCTGAAGTAATTTTCTTGAATTTACAGGGTGTCCGTTTTTCGAGCTCTACCATGGGGATCTCAGTTATTATAAGAGATACAAGGTCGGCTAAATTAGGACAAAGTTGCGCATTTTTATGGTGAACAATTATCTGAAAGAAAATTTTATGTTTCATTTTTAGTTTTTGAATAATTGGAAAAAACGGAAATTTGCAATTTTCGTTTTTATTTTTTCAAGCGAAAACCAAAAGAACTAAACGTTTTTAACTAGGACGTTTTTCAGGCACTTGTTTGCAAGGAATCTAAATCTGTCATCGTATTTTCCAGGGCGTTCTTGATGTCAGAGTTACAACACTCAACTTTGGTTTTTCTTATGGACGCCATATTTGTCACTTGTATTTTGGAAAAGTGTTTTTATTTCTGATTACAACGATGTATCACATGATATGATATAATCTTACATACTGATCAAAATGAAAAAAAGCATTTTTGCAAAGAGTGCTTTGGAAAAAACGTCAACAATTTTGTTTTTAAACAAACTAGATTTTGGAAGTTTAATTGAATTTGGATCTGGACATTTCCGCTAAGCTTACTTATTTAAAACGACATGATAAGCTAGAAGTTTATTTTTTGTAAAATAAAAAAGACAAAGTTATAAAAATTCTGCTCTCATATTTAATAGAACTGTCAAAAGTTAGTTTGTTAAACAAAATTTTTGACGTTTTTTTTTAAAGCACTTTTTGCAAAAACACTTTTTAAATTTTATCATCATGTAAGATTCGATCATATCATGTAATCAGGAACAAAAAGACTTTTCAAAAATACAAGTATATCTCATTTCAGTTCATTGTAGAATTTTGCAACAACGCATTTGCATTTTTTGGAGTTCCTGGTGGGTTTTCTTGGCTCAAAATTTGTCGCTGGGATTTAGCTTAACACAGAAATTCTTTTCTTACACAGAAACTCTTAATTTGTGCTTTATTTCACTTCAAAAAATTCAAATGCGCTGCCAAAAAATTCTACTATGAAATGAAATGTGATATATTAAATATGGCGTCTATAAGAAAAACCAAAGTTGAGTGTTGTAACTATGACATGAAGAACGCCTATGAAAAGGCGATGACAGATTTAGATTTCTTGTAAAAAAGTGCCTGAAGAATGTCTTACTTTAAAACGTCTAGTTTTCTTAGTTTTCGCTTAAAAAAATAAAAACGAAAATTAAAAATTTTTGATTTTTCTCATTAATTCAAAAACTAAAAATGATACATCAAATTTTCTTTCAGCATAAAAATGCGCAACTTTGCCCTAATTTAACCGACCTCGTATCTCTTATAATAACTGAGATCCCCATGGTGGAGCTCAAAAAACGGACACCCTGTATTTTTGTAATTTGTCTTGATGTTTAAATGAAGAAATTTCGTTACAAAATTCAACTAATCCTTCCCTTTTACATCTATAGAATACACTATTATTAATTTATCGTATATTCTCGTATATGTTTATTATTTTTAAATTATTGTGGTACTCTGTAGCCTCAAATTTACTACAAGATCCAGGTATCCCAGGTGTTTACAGTCTTGAGGTTGAAATTTTAAGCATGTGTCATGAACCCATGAATAATAGAAGAAAACCAATCCACTGTTGTAAAACGAGGGTAACTTTCAACTCCAAGACCATATTCTATCCAAAAAGTCGCAGTTTTTCTTAGATGATTGCATAACATTTACCCTTCGATAGTAAACAGCACGTTCATGGACCGCTTTCTTCAGGAATTTATATTTGAGATAAGCGTAGTGCAATAATTTTTGTTTACGATTAAAGATTTTTTCTGTTGCCTTCTTTGTACACAATGTGGGAAAAAAGCTGCGTGACCCTACACCGTCTATTTACTATATTACAAGAAGTAGTAGAATACTTACTTCATTGTGTTTCCCCCCAGAGACAAAAATAAATAAAAAACGGTAGTTATATTGACATGTTTATTTGGATATAAAGGACTCTATGTAATTAGCTATTTTTATATAAAAATATTCGGACCTAAGGCACTTATTTTATAAGTACAAACATACACTTAAAACAGCGCATGGTATCATAGAAAACAAGACCTACCTAGACGCTTAGAATAACTTAACAAACATTTCTCTTGGTTTTGATTAAATGAATTTCTTTGGCTTCAAGAGAAACATTTTTGCCTACAATAATAATGATAGTAATAATATATTGTAAGTACTTACATCAAATAAAATACAAAGCAACTAATAAAACTTAAATATCACGTTTTGCAACAAGTTTCATTCAGTCAGACTACAACGTGTAATGTCCCCACGGTTCAGGATTACTCTCTCCGTTGTAAGTCAGCGAAGAGTTTCCAAAAACGGGCCTTTGGGGCAAATACTGGTACGAAGGTAAATACTGATGACCACTACTCGTGTAATAAGCGGAGGTTGAGCCAATGGGCCCTCCCGACTGATAACTGTACATTACCGAAGCATTTGGTGAAACAAATCGTTCAGCTTTCACAACAGAGCTCGGCTGTAGCTCATGGTACCTCCCGACAGAGGACGGAGGAGTTTCTTCGTACGCCTCCTGGTGCGAGATATTCTCCATGCACAACCTCTTGCTCTTGTAATTATTGTTGGTCTCTTCCTCCGCTGGGTGTTTGGCGTAGTTCTGCGGGTAACTGGGTTGGTAGGACTGGCTGGTCTCTGACGGGAAGTACTGGTCCAGGTCGCTGTTGTCGATGCAGTCCTCCGATATGTAACTATTGTCTATTTCTGAGAGTCGATTGAAGTCCAGATTGTGTTGTTCCAGACAGGATCGCAGTGTTTGGGACTGGATGGCGGGACTGTGAGGTTGCGACGAACAAGTGGAGGGGGATGTGGAACTGTGGCTTCGCGGACTGCAAGGGGAGTCTTCCTGTTTGAGGGAGCGGGAAAAAGTGACGTTTTGGCCGTGGGGGATTTGGAGCATGGAGTCGCCGGGACTTTTGTTCTGTTTTCTTCGGCGAGGTTGGTATTTGTAGTCTGGGTGTTCTCGCTTGTGGATCACCCGAAGACGTTCTGCTTCTTCGATAAAGGGTTTCTTGTCCACGTCGCTCAATAGTCTGAAATTAAATTTCAAGTTCAAGATTGGTGTTTACTCGAATTTATTTGCATTTTTTTTGTTTTTGTTTTATAGGCATTAACTGAAATCCACTGAATTTTTTTGCGCATAAGAAATGGTTTTTCTTTTCAAGTACCTGTCTCTGAAAATATTTTATTCGATTTTATCCTTAACGATGGAATAAAATATTTTCACTGTTTACTTTATGGTTAAACCAAATTTTATGGTCTAGAAAATAAAGTTCACAACCATTGTTGTTTTTCGGCTTTTGACGTTTTTTTTCATTGTTGAATTTTTTGACGTTTATATATACGTCAATCAAAATGACTCAGAAATTGAATCTAAATAATGGAGAACGGAATAAAATTTTGGATTGTAAAATGTAAAAATGTAAAATTTTGTATTGATAAAATTCACCATTATCTTCTCGAACGTATCAGCTTCTCGGGATAAAATCAAATTTTATCGTCTTGTTTAATAATAGTCTATTATTAATTTATTATACAAGACGATAAAATTTGATTTTATCTTTGAGAGTGGTTTCAACCTCGAGGCTTGATACGCTCGAGAAGATAATGGTGAAATTTTATTCCATCTTCCATTATTTCGATTGAATTTCTGAGTTATTATGATTGACAATTAATTATAAACGTCGAAAACAATGGTTGTGAACTTTATTTTTCTAGGCGATAAACTTCCCTTTTAACATGAAGTAAACAGTGTATAAAATACGATTTTATCCTTGACGATGGAATAAATAACTATTATTCTAACCGGATTTTATCATTAGAAATTTGTAGAATTTTCCCAAAAAAAACGTAGGGATACAATTAAAAAACTACATGAGATGTTGCAAGTGGCTTTGTTTTTTGTTGTCTTTAATTCAAAAATGTTTTTCTGCAAAAATATAATATTTAGATAATATTAGATAGAGTATAATATCCTTCGTTAAATGAAAAATGTGGTTAGTGAATAATCCTGGTTTAAATAATCCAGTTTTTGCTGAAATTAAGCTCATGTAAACGCATATCAAGGAACAAGGGACTTTTTAATGACGTCTCATTATAGCAGCAGAAAGGATTTTAAAAAGACCTAGCGTCAAACAGAGTAAAGATCAAAGATATTAAAGTGTTTGTAAGGGCGCACCGACAAAACAGCCCGCGACAAAATAGCCCCGACAAAATAGCCCCGACAAAATAGCCCACCGACAAAATGGCCCACCGACAAGATAGCCCACCGACAAAAAAGCCCCCGACAAAATAGCCCACGACAAAATAGCCTGGCGACAAAACAGCCCTTCTATGAAGTACAAGGTGTTAGAAAATATTTATAAAGGTAATAGTATGGACTAAAATAAAAAATAAGTCTAAATGTTTGTAAAGTATGTAGTAAGGAAAAAATAATCGATTTAGACAAACGATTAGGCCTAAAAAAATACTTATGATCTGCTCTATAATGAGTCTTGTTAATCATTTGAATCCAATTTTAAATAAATCAAGACATATAGGTAAATAAATGTTTTTTTATCCGCAAACGTCACAAAACTGACAATTTTGTGACAGAATGTCTCAGGTAAAAGATCTAGTTCTCGGACCACTTTTTCCGGACTGGGGTAAAACGTTTTTATGAGATAAAGCGATTTTTACTTTTGTCTGTCATCATGACTTACCATTGTTTTCACTTTCTTGTGTCTTTCGCTGCTTCGCTCAAGAGGTGATGATTCCCTCATTGTGAAACGGGAGTCACTGCACTAGTTAAATTAAAAAATACTCAACACATTCGAAAATCTCAACACACAAATCCAAGACTGACGTTTGCTTATAAGCATTGTTATGGTAATGATTCACGTGCAAAGCTTCCTGATTATTTTATTAATTTACCTTTAAATTAGTGTTGCTCAAAATTGCTTTTTACTCATCACCAATACGTTTGCGGATAAAATAGTATATTTTATTCGGAGTAAATGTGTCAGCTGAATTATTTGCCTCATTGCATTCGGCGAAATAAACATTCAGCTTCCCCACATAAACTATCACATTTACCCCTTATAAAATAATCTACTATTAATTATTCATAATTCTTTAAATGTTTCAAACTTTTCAAATTGTCAGTGATTACGAACAATTTTTATAAGCGTCGTTATCAAAATTGTAAATTTATGTAAATGCCAAGGCATTTTACTAAATTATTTTTTTAAACAAGGTTGATAAAAATGTAAAATAGTTATTAATGTTTATTAATTAATCTCTCATTAAAACTATAAATTACATTAGCTATTATTTTTTTGATGTGCATAAATATTTTCACAACTCATTTTGAGAGAAAATGCCATATTGACGTTTGTATAGTTTTGAAACTGTTAATAAGAACAACTGCAAATTTTTGTCCAATTTTTTAATTTTTAATTTATTTGTCTCCACCATTTAAAATTTAGATCAATTTTTTTGTCAGTTTATTGATCGCATAAATTTTTATGCGACTAAGGTCCAACTGTGGTTAAAATGAGCTATTTTATTAATGGGCTGTTTTGTCGCTAGGCTATTTTGACGGGGGCTTTTTTGTCGGTGGGCTATTTTGTCGGTGGGCCATTTTGTCGGTGGGCTATTTTGTCGCGGGCTCTTTTGTCGAGTCACGGTTTGTAAGTATTTAACAATACAGTGTGTAAGCGAAATAAGTACATTAATTTTAACCAGTGGTAGAACTCATCAAGACAAACATTTTTTCTATGTAGCATTTTTTCAAAATCGTATTTTTTCATCATATTTTCCCCCTACAAATTGACGAGCTTTTTATGAAATGCTCCAACAAAGAAAAGTGTCGCAATCAACGGTAACCGTTTCATACGGTAATCTTGTCGACTAGATAACTTTTTCCAGTGGCGATGGCGTGTTAAAATAATTTTAACTCAAAAATTAAAACCTTTAGAAAAAAAGTTATTATGAAAAATTGTCGGTCTTGACGAGTTCTATTACAAGTTAAAATTAATGTACTTATTTTATTTATGAGCCTGTATATCTCATTTCAGTTCATATTAATAGTAGAATTTTGCAACAGCGCATTTGAAATTTTTGGAGTGAAATAAAGCACAAATTGAGAGTTTCTATACAGGGTGTTAGGGAATGGCTTAGCAATATCGTTCCATTAGAAATTACACTGTCGTATAATGTATGTAATGCCCTATGTTTATACGACTTTGTAATTCTAACCGAACGATATTTCGTATGTGAATTTGTCGTGATCAGACGAGTGAAAAAACCCTTATATCATTTTTCCAAAAAGTGCATACTTTGTTCAAAAAAATTTATCAATCCACCTGTTGAGAGCCACTGTGCCGTTTATGGTAGTTTATTAGGGGTTAATTTTTTCTTTAAACAAAGTGGCCATAGTGGCGCATGGACGTTTTGAGAATTTTCCAAAATTGCAGATAGCATGGTTATTTGTATGGGAGGTTCCAACCCCAGTTCTGGCACAAATTTCTTTTTGTTTTTTTTTTTTAGAAATTTTGATCACAAAACACAAATTGAAATAGAAGAATTACGGAGTGGCCCAAAAAGTTAATTTACCTCTGCTGTTTTGTCAATAATATTAAAATTTACACTAATTTTCATCGTTCTAGTTCAGCGGTTCTCAAAATTTGGGACTTTAATTTCAGAACGATTTTTTGGGAAAACTATGCATTTTCGATTTACAAAAATTTTACTTAATTGATTCGTTTTGCTATTCTCTATCTACCTTTATCTACCTTTCAATTCATGCTAAACCATTCCCTAACACGATGTATAAGAAAAAAAATTCTGTGGTAAACTAAATCTTAAATCCCAGCGACAAATTTTGAGCCAAGAAAACTCACCAGAAACTCTCAATTTGTGCTCCATTTCACTCTAAAAAATGCAAATGTGTTGTTTCAAAATTCTACTATGAAATAAAATGTGATAGTTATTTATTTAACGAGTTTGGGGTAAATCGGACGCTTTATTTCACAAGTGGATTATTAAGCAAGGTGAAATAAATAAACCGATTTACACGAGAACGAGTTAAATACAACATTTTATTCTTCGAATTAGACTCAACAAGGCTTAAAATTGCTTTAAATTTGTTAAAAATAATCTGACAGTTGGCAAAATTTTCCTTACCAGGAGAAAAACCGTAAATTTTGAGTGTTGTAGAATAAAAAATTAAAAAAAATTTTTTTTTTTTTGTTGAGATCTGTTAAAATTAACACACGTATTTCTGATACACTCTGTATATTTCGTTTTGACAAAAATGCTCGAACAAATCAATTGTTTTTTTTAAGTATAAGTATATCTACTCTTAGCATTTAATACTATTTTGTTGATATTTTAGTATTGCCATTTCGACAATTAAAAGATCTACCAAAATAGCTAAAAAAAATTAGGGGTTATCATAAAAAATATTAGTGATTGCTCATTACATATTACCTAATCAAAATTAAAAAATGGTTGTATACTCGTATTATTAAAGTAGGTAAAAGCAACATATGAAGTGGCCAAGACTCTTAAATTATTAAATTTGATTTGGACGTTTTTTAGACAATTACAGTTAGGGTGTTTACACGAAAAATCAATATTATTTTGGAGTTGTGTTAAACAAATATTTTACCGTAACTAACAGGATATCCGACATTATAACTTATCTGTTTTTAAACATACGGTTGAAATTTTATAAAAGCTGCTACCCTCTATTTACTAAGTTATCCCCTTATATATTCCTTAATCTTTGTTTGTAATCTTTGTATGTTGTAAAGTAAACTTGGACTATTATTTCACCTGGTAAAATAGGTCATATCGGAAGAATTGCGTCTCCGCGAGCCTAGTTTTTAATATATGAGTATGTCGTGTAAATATTTTTCATAGGCTGTGCACTGAAAAACGACGCAAATCGGGGAAGCATAAATGTAATACCGTGTATTATACAGGCTGTATCAGAAATACGTGTGTTAATTTGAACAAGTAACAGAGCTCAACAAATAAAACATTTTTTTTATTTGTAATTTTTCGATAAAAGTTTCGACAATTTACTTTAAATTTGAAAAAGATAACATATTGAATCGTGTACCCGCCTATGGGTACAAAAACAAGAGTACCGAACTATTTTCGATGTGAACAATTTAAAACAACAATAAAAATGGTTGCTATGAATACAAACTAATTATTATTAATCACTGACCGGCCGTTTACACAAAAGGAAGGAGGAAAACAATGAAAATAATAAATAAGAATTTTGCAAAATGTTATATAGAAAAGTTGTTGTATTTGATGAGTTTTATTACGAGGTAAAATTAACACACGTATTTCTGATACACCCGGTATATCCCTGTATATCGTCATTTTTTATTTGAACTTGAAATTATTACAGATACTAGGTAACACAGAAACTTTTAATAAAATTTGAATTTTATTCAATTCGAATTTGCAAATTAAAAAAATTTTGATGTTACACACTGTTAAAGTAAAATACCGAGGGTAAACTGCATTTCAAATTTTGTACACCAGATTTCCTTTGTCATCATTTCCCATCATTTTCTCAAGATTTACCCTACTTTTTAATGATGTTCCGTGATTACCTCTGATTTCTCCAATTTTCTAGGTACACCCATTTTCTCTACGGTTTACCCCTCGAAAAAAAAACAAAGAAATAAGTTTTCACAGTTCCAAAATTTCGCTTCCCCTTAGAAATTCTATTGCAAAAGTTGAGTAACAACAACAGCAGTCACTCTGAATCAGTTATGTCATTTGTGAACGACTCAATCATTAATAAAGTTGTCTAGGAATTGGTCAGTTGTGCAATTTCGGTGCAAATCTAAGCCGCGTTGGTAAGCATTTGGGAAGTTGTATTATAGTTCATCGTTCCAGTCATGGTTTGTAATGATTTGAAGCAGTATGCGTCTGTCTATCTTTGACGATCGACCAAATTAATATCCGTGGCACATTACACAGCATCGGCGGCGACTTTGAGAGTACCACCCGTAGAGTTTGGTTGCGCTGATTGCGCTCACACACGCCGTCACAACGACACGCTCCACCCAGGGGTTTGTCATACAATCTTCGACGATTTCACTTAGATTCTGGCTCGATGGGAACTTGGCAAATTCCAGCGCAAGATACCACAAATACTACCAGAGAAAACGGTCTCCAGTTGGCAGTTTGTACCCAAACAATTTTAGAAAGTGTTTCCCCTTTATACTCTTATTTCAAATTTTTAATACTTGGATAAAATATATAGTTTTAAGAAAACTATTGTCTTATATAGTATTTCCAGCCAATAATTAAGTGAAAAACAAGTTACTAACACTCCGCGATTCAAGTAGTACCGGACCAAATTTTGGTTTTTCCTTTAAAACGTTTAATTTTTCGTTTTGATGAATCACAATATTTAGAATTAAGCCCTTATGAACAATCAAATAGAAATATTTGCATTTACCTGAGGAAAATTGTTAAAATTCTTTAAAATCTTCGTCTTGTGAATGTCTTCAAACGACCAAAAAAAAATCCACTATCAACAATAAATAATTAGTAGAACACAATCTAAAAACGATTATTAACACTTTACAAACGTCGTTAAACAAAATTAATCGTAAATCTTTAGCACAACACGTTTTGAATTCGGATTTGACAGGACCATTAAACATGACAGGTGCAAAATCGGCGGAGGATTACAAGCGCGGGAATACTACCAACCTAACAGTACGCACTAAACACCCCGCTCATACGTAGATCTCAGTGATTTTAATGTTTCCAGGATATTTAAAAAAGTCCAATGTCTGACTGGAAAATGTATACCCGTTTGCACCGATCATGGTTAAGAGTACGGATTAACTAAGCGCTAGTTAAGTTTATGTCCCAGTTAACTTTTATTATCTTTGTACCAAATTTTTCAAACTGTCAGGTAACTATCAGTAACATAATGGTAACGTATGGTAACGTATGATAACGTTAGGTCACGCAAGTTGCTCGACTATGATTGGGTTTTTCAAAAAATTTGTAGACTTACTAACATGTTTCTGAACTTCAAAGTAAAGAAGACCTAAAAAACTTGTATGAAAATAAAGAAAAGAAACAAGAAAAGTAGCTGCTATGGAGCGAAAAGAAATTTTCAAGACGGATGGGGGAACAAGGGTTTTTGTAATAAAAGCCTCCACTTTTGAATTGACAATGACCATTTTAAATAAAAAACAGTTCTGGGGTTTTCTTCAATTTGCGATGGAGATAAAAACGAACCTTCATCATGTCGCCAAGAAAATAATTATGCTATAGCAAATGTAAAGGAAACGCGAGAGATGGAAGTGTAGAAGAAGAGAGGAAGGAAAAGAAGCAATGCCAGTATAAGAAAACAAAATAGAAATCGTAACACAAGAGCAGAACTCGTCATTTCTACTTGATAGACCCTTAATTAACAAGAATATAAAGCTCCAGATAAAAAGTCCAGCTAAAACGTGACAAAGAAATATGAAGATTTGGGGCAAGTAGAGCTCCAGGTTGCTAGAGCACAACTTGAATTATTGCAAAATGAAAGGGTTCATCAACAAAAAAGTTTAAAATGGAGATTGAGGAAATGTTGAGAAAGCGAAAAAAAAAGAGAAGAACCTAACAAATAAAAGCATGAAATTAAAAAAGTATGAAAGAGACAAAGAGGAGTCCGAACTGAGAAAAAATGTCTAGATTTAGAATTAAACCTTGCTAAACCGCACTCGATCCTCAGATTAAAATAATTGACACTTTGGTGACATTAACTGACGGATAAACGTCGGTGCAAAGCTTTGTATGATTTAATCTCCGCTTAAGTTAATCTGTACTCTCTTAACTGTAACCGGTGCAAATGGGCATTAATAATTATTTAAATACAGGATGCTCAAAAAAAGGCGCACCAAACTCAGTGGTACGTCGTTGAGAAAAATGTGTAGAATACGGGAAAATCTAGAAAAACTTCCTTAAGTCATATTTAAAAAAATCTAGATCTACAAACTTATTTTGATAACTTCTTTAGTTTTCATTATTTTTTAATGTTTTTATGTTTCACATTCAACGTTCACTAACAAAACGATGAATAATTATTTTTAAATTTACCATCAGGCTCTAGCAGTTTTTTGAATTAAAAAAAATTCAAATTTATCAAAAAAATCACAATTTGTAGATGTGTCAACACTGGGAATTATTTCCTAGGAAACCGTTTCAAAAATAATTTATTTTTATTGTTGATCAAATTCTATTGCGATCACGACTGTTAGACAATGTTGCCACATATCATTTATTTAAAATTCGGGACATTTCACGTGAAGCGGACAACTCAAAAAAATGCGACAACCTGAAATTCGGTTAAAATTGTTCTCCTAAAAGGTATGAATGTAAATACGTGATGATTTTTTTGTGAGCGACTTATTTAAAAAGTTATTGACTTCTAAAAATTGACCAAATATTAAGCAGAACGTTCTTGTAAACTGTATTTCTAATTAAACAGTAAATAGTAAAAAATTTAAAATGGTGCTTTATACAGAAAATTCACTGTTCTTTTTAAATCTAAAATCAAATTTGAAATTTGAAATTTTTTTCGTGTAGAAAACCAGAAGTGAAGTTTCAAATCCGAATTTTAGTAACTTGGACCATTTTTTTTTAATTATTTTTATTTCAAAAAATAGCTTAAAGTAAATAGAATTTACACTATAAGTCGCAAAATGGGATCTCTACTCGTTTAGGAGACACAGTACTTAATGTAAGTGATAGGCAGGTTTACGCAAGAAATTACGCGCTTTTGTGTACATTAAGTACTATATCTCCCAAACGAATGGAGATCCCATTTTGCGACTTATAGTGTAAAATCTATATGTTATAAGCTATTTTTTGAAATAAAAATAAATGAAAAAAACGGTCCAAGTTACTAAAATTCGGATTTGAAACTTCACTTCCGGTTTTCTACACAAAAAAAAGTTCAAATTATAAATCGGATTTCAGAATCAAAAAGAACAAAGAATTTTCTACATAAAGCACTATTTTAATTATTTTGGTATGCATTAGTTTTTTGAATAAAAGCTTCCAAAAACTCTGTGACTCATATTTCGTCAATTTTTTAGAAGTCAATATCTTCACAAATAAGCCTCACACAAAAAAATTATTATGTATTTACAATTATGCTTTCTAGGAGAACAATTATTCTGAATATGACCGAATTTCAGATTGTCAATTTTTTTTCGTTGTCCGCTTCACGTGAAATGCCCCATTCGTTATTTATCATCACTAACATCAATACAAAGAATTTTTTTACTATTTTTACCTTTATATGTAAGCAATTCTCTACCACACACCATTAATTGGTGCGCCAGTTTTTGAGCACCCGGCATACAAAAGTCTCGTCTTCAACTTATGTTGTAATCAATTATCGGGTGATCAAGAATGACTGTTTCAGTTGGCAACACTGAAAACACTGAATGTGTTCTGTTTCTAAGTTATCCACTGTTGCCAACTTAATTTCAAAAACACAACCGGTTACCAGTATGCGTCACCCAAAAATACTATATCCGCTTGTAGTGTTGCAAACATCCGAAAAAAGTGCTCCTAATCTGTTGTCAATTCAAAAATGATTTTGGCAATAAAGTCTGTTGGTAATACTGAATTACTGGTAATCGCCGCTGCTCCTTGTTAAATTAAAATTTCAAATACATTGCTAACTTGATGACAAACGTCATAGTCATTTAGACACCTGATATATTATGAAATATGAACCAAGTTTTATTTTACAAATTACCAGTTCTTTTTGTGAATGATTTGTATCATGCATGCTTATGAGAATGAATGTTTTTCAGGTCATCTCTCAAGTTTATTTTTAACATTCTGGGTGATATCCGCAAATGTGAATTTGATAACTCGGCAACACAAATTGAATGAGATTCATCGCTAAAACATGGGCAGACCACAAAACATTCATCCTTGTAGCAGAATAATAAAAGATCAATCAATGATCTCTCATTTCCGGTCATGTAACAGATTATCTGTATTTGTCTAACTGTATTTATAAAGTTGAATGATAAATTTGTATTATCTTAACCACAAGAAAACTAGGCACATTTCCTGAAATTTTATGAAAGGTGAATTACAATTTCGGGTCTATAACACCTTTTTACTGCATTTTCTTTTTCAATAAAACAAAGGCATGTTGGCATGTAGTTTTTTTATATTATTTATTAGTTTGTTAGGATGTACATTAAACACAAGACGAAACTAAAACAAGATTCTATTCTGGATCTTTGAAAAGTCTTGAGCTATCTACAATGTTGCCAACTTGGCGAATTTTTTTCAGTTTTGCTAAATTCGAAGAATATTTGGAGAACTTTGACATTCGTTTGAGATTATTCGAAAAAAATGTCGCACAGTGAATTCTAAGATCATGTACTCGTAAAGAGTTTTTAAAGAATATTATTCTAAACATTTTATTGATAATTATAATGATCCAATGGGAAAAAATCAGTTTTTAGAGTTAATCAACTTTGTTTTTAGAATGTTAAGCTTATTGGAACAGAAACAATGCTAAAAATTAATCTAGAAAAATTCTAATCAAAACTACAATAGAATTTTGAAAAAAGCAGAACAGAATCTAAAGAGAATTTGGAGACTAGAAAAATTTATAAAAGGATCTAAAGATGGATTATAAAACAACAGTCTAAATCTGGACAAAAGGTTTAGAAAAGAACCAAAGAAGAAGTAGTACAGAAACAATGCAAAGATAAATGTAGAAAAATTCTAAGCAAAACTATAAAGCATTTATAATTATAGTGAAGACACTCCAGTTTACAGATTCTGACAGAATTTACACTTACCTTGTATGTCACATTATTTGTCTATCACGTCTAGTTTTTTTTAATATATTCACTAAAAGTTTTGAAAATTTGTTTCTGGTGTATAGTTGGGCATTCGTTTTTTCGGTGATAAACTAATTGTTGGACATTGTATTTGCTTTAAGTGAATGTGGTAGATTAAGCCCAAACAACTTTTGTTTTGGGTCGGTTTCACCAACCTCAGTTAAATATAACATGAGATCGAAAATATATTCAATTAGAGCAAGCCTTGAAAGTGAAGTGTAACTTTAGCCACATCATATACTGTGTAAAGCCAACATAAGACAACATAACTTCAAAAGTGCGGCCGTAAATAAACGGCTAAAATGTGGCTACAATGTAAATAGGCAGGCACAGCTTGCTCTAATTGAGTGTATTTTCGATCTCATGTTATTAGTAGAATAAATCCACAGAAACGATTGTTATAATCATTGTTTTTAACTGTTCATTAAATTTAACCAATGTTGGTGAAACCGACCCTGTCATTTTTTATTTTTCAAAAGTTTTGACTTTTTTGTAGCATTCGTTATTGACGTGTTGTTAAATATTGTTAAATATTTTATTTGCTTTAAAAAAAATCTTTTTCTATGTTTGATTAAATTGTCCTAACAAAACTTGAGAAGCTTAAGCGATGAACATGGTGAATGTTTCCATCAATATTTAAAGTCTTATGAAGACAGTTATTAAAGGTTTTTGTGATAAAAATATGTATTCGTTTACTACTAGTCTACATTAAGATAAACTGACCCTGATAGTACAAAAGAAGTAGTCTGTAACATTTTTGATTTTGCAAAAATTGTCAAATACTGATACTTTATAAATTATTATAATGAAATTTAAAAAACTTGACTTTTTTTCGACTTTAGTATCAGACTTAGGGTTAACTATTCTACCGATACACACTGGTTTCATCTGTTGCGTAAAAAAACGTTATAATCTAGTGTAATTAGATACTTTTGTTAACTTTGCTTAATTCAATCAACATTACAAACTTGAAATCGAAATAAAATCAGGAGAAAACCAATCAAAATTTGATCTTTGATTTAAAATTACATTGATTTAGTTACTGTTATTTTATTTGTGTATTTTACCAAATAAAATTTCTCATTTTTGAATTTGCTTAGGCTGAAAAACTCTCATTATCTGCCCCTGATCTTTGCCCTTTTTGGCCATAAAATATAATTATTATTAGTCACTTGGTTTGTTTATCTTTTCATGTGTTTGCAAATATGAAGTAAGCAAACATTTCTAAGAATTGCAGAAATGAATCTAATTTAATTATGGATCTGGAGCGCATTAGGTTTCAATTACGACTATTCCTTTACTAGACAGATATCAAATAGGTATAATCTCGACAACAGATGTATCCTCAGACAAGCTTCACATTAATTTAATTACGAGTTTGTTTAAAAAAAGATGAAAGAAGATACCCACATATCGTAACGTTAATTTTTGGGTTTCAAATTATTGAAAGTCTGGTGTATTAATTAATAGCCACATTTCAAAAAACGAATTGTTTTTTCTTGTTATTGTTATGCATTCATACAATCAAATATAAAATTTTAATGTAGATATCTATAAATAAAGCATTGGGATATGAGATACGTGGCATTGTTAAATCTAAACGGAAAAATCTTTTCAGATTTATGTTTTGTTTATCACTGGAATTACAAATGGAGTCATCTGTAGTTCAAATGACAAAAGAATCTACTGACGTCACTAATTTTTTTTTAATTGCCGGTTGTTGCAAATTAAAGCCACAATGCAATACATATTTGAACAGAAAAAGCAAATATATGGTATGACTAAATTCTCTGGAAAAATCACATGCGAGTGTATAGTGCGTAACACGTTCATTCATGAAATAAATGCGATAACATGAATGAATTGTTATCGCAATAAGGCAGAGGATATTGTATGAGATAAGCCAACAG
This sequence comes from Tribolium freemani, assembly GCA_939628115.1. Lineage (NCBI taxonomy): Eukaryota > Metazoa > Arthropoda > Insecta > Coleoptera > Tenebrionidae > Tribolium > Tribolium freemani. The sequence continues at coordinate 5,176,304 of OW626785.1, read as the reverse complement.
AAAGTCAGCAGAGTCGATCATTGACCGTCAAACAGGACGCATCTGGCCAGGGTAACTATAACTTGACCTTTCTAGATATGAAAATTGACAACTTTTTATTAAAAAAACGAGTTAGAAATGAAAACTATCAAGGATTTCCGTTTCATACACTTATGGCTTGAAAACACTAAATTTTTTAAATGCGACACATGCATTTTCGCACTTTTTTGAGTCCCTCTTAAAGACTTAATGGAGTGGAGTACATTATTGTTAATATGGGTTTTTGTGAGCAAGATGTTTTAAGTCAAGACCAAGTTCTTGGTAGTTGATAGAAAAAACAATGTGAGTTTGTATTAATAGAATAACTTAACAAATATAACCCACCTCCATAACTTGCCAAGTGTTTTTGACAGTTCCGCATTGTGGAGTTGTGGATACTGATCAGCTAATTTCCGTCTGGCGGCTTGGGCCCACACCATGAAAGCGTTCATTGGGCGTTTCACGTGCAGTTTTCGCTTGTCGGAAGCAGCCCTGGAAAGAAAAAATAAAATATATTGAAAAAAAAAATGAAGAAAATAAAAAAATAAAAAAAATGGAATAGAATAATCTGAAAAAAAAATGTCTCTTCAAACTATAATTGGGAGCAGTTCTGGTAATTTCCTTAATCTCTTATTAGAATTGTAAGAGAATATCAGATTTGACCTAATTTTTGATTTCAAATTGATTTGATTTCAGCAAAAACAAAACAATTCTATTTTGTTAGTTTTAATAGCAGTAATATTCTAAAACGATTCCTCCCTGCACGTCACAATCACAAAGTAATAATTAGAGACCGGATCTTGAAAATAAATAACTCGCAATTTTTAAGAGCTTTTCTTGAAACATAAAATAAATCTGTTTTCTTAAAATATATTTTTATTTCTCCTATGTTCCTGTTGTATCCTAAATGTGTTTTAAACTATCCCAAAGTTGTGCTTAACCTTTCTAATTTAAAACAGGATATTTATTCAACAAAAAAGACTCTCACTTGGAAATCGTAGTAAATAGCATAACAACATTAGAATTAGTAAGCTTTTGAACTCGTGAATAAAGCGTAAAGTTTTGTAAAAACTACTCCAGGAGTTGTGGAAAAATTTGTTAGTGACAAACTAAAACAAACTGTACAAAAAAATTCTGGATATAAAAATGTACTGAAAATAAAAATGTTAATTGAAAGAAAAAATGTTGGTAATGTACACACTGTTCAGAAATGGCTGTTCATCAAATCATCAAGTTACCTATGAAATTTGAACATAATTAAATTGTGAATGCCATCCAAGTCACAGATCCGTCAATACAGTGCAAAAAGGCTTCAAATTTAAAAACGAAAGAATACATAACAACCAAAAATTATGGAATTATAAAAAAGTAAGCAAAAAGCTAAGTTGAAGATTTGACAGAGATTACAGTGCTTAGAAACTACAATAGTCATTTGGACAAAGCGGCACATTGAATATTCCATAGTCGACTTGATGAACAACCATTTGTGAACACATTGTATGTATTTCCATACAGTGAGTTAATTTTCTAGGTTGATGAATTCTTACAGAAAAACGAACTAATTATTAGAACAATATACAGGGTGTCCCAACTAAAATTTGCACACCTTGAAATCCCCAAACTCGTCCACGCTTGGAAACAATGCTGAAACACGTCAATTTTAGTTTAAAGTGGGACCAAATTTTATCGTAGTTTCAAAGTTATTTCTGCATCCCTGCCAGAGCTACCCCTTCAAAAAATTTAAATAGCAAGAAGGATCGAGTGACATCATTTTGAAGGTGCGTTCATTGTCTATGCAACCATGTACCTACTTTTTTTCAATTTTGAACGATTTATTGTCGAGAATCACAAAATTGTTTTATGATATTTTGAAAATTGTTGATCTGGAACCCTCTTGTTCAAATTGTGACTGTTTTTGGTATAAATTGACTCAGAAATGTTATCTGTGCACTGTGATAATGTTTCTCTTTTTTAAAGTAACAAAGTTACCCCTTCAAAATTTAAATTTTGAAGGGGTAACTTAAAACAAAAGTATTTAAAACAAAATTTTAAAACAAAAAATTTAAAACAATTTAAAACAAAAAATTTAAATAGCAAGAGGGGTCGAATGGAAACATTTTGCAAAATTTCTGGCGTTATCAAACGGCTCTCTCATAATTGAATTCTTTGTTCTGTACTATGAACATTTTAAGAATTTAACTTGGAATTTAATGATAATAATTTACGGAATCAAGCAGATACTGTGTAAAAAGATGATTTTACCACCTTCAGCCCAAATTTCTTGTTACTTCAAAACGTAAAAACAATAGTGCAGATAAGATACCATTTTTCATAGTCTATCCATCCCAAAATACTTCTTCAAAATTTAAGCGAAAGTATTTCGGATTGACATTTTAGAACATTTCAATGAGACATAAACAATTTGAAATTCTTAACAACAAATTATTCAAAATTGAAAAAAGTACATGGTTGCATAGATAATAAAAGAAGCTTCAAAATGATATGTCACTCGACCCCTCTTGCCATTTAAATTTTTTAAAGGTATAGCTCTGGACTCAAGAGGGATGCAGAAATAATTTTCAAACCTAGATAAAATTTGGACCCCCTTTAAACTAAAATTGACCTATTTCTGCGTTTTCTCCAAACTTGAACGAAACCGGAGATTTTAGGGAGTGCAAATTTTAATTGAGACAGCCTGTATTTATGTTCAACGATTATTAACTTTTTTAAGCTTTTTTTGTGCAATAGAGAATTTTAAGTTTTTTACAAAACGTATTTCATTTTGCTTGTTTTTGTAATGGAATTTATTGCAATAAAAATTAAGGTTTTATTTTTTCTGTTTTTTACAACATTTTTTGACACCTAAATAGAATTTCTAATCTCCTAAAAATTTGGTCTCTAATAATTCTAATAATAATCAATCATTCTCTAAAAAAATTTCAGAACTGAAAAACTAACTAAAGCTGAGTTGTATTGAATTCTGAAAATTGTCCAATGTAGTGTCATTTCATTGACTTCACAATTAAAAAACTTAACACATGACATGGAGGATATTTGAAAAACCAATCATTGCCCACGATTAAGACAGGACAAAGCTGTTGACTTACTCTCATCCAATTAGATTTCTAAATAAGAAATTTTACCACATTGGAGTTAAATTTGTACAAATTTTTGAAACAAAAACGTGTTTACTCTTTGAATCACGTAAGTGTACCACTAATTAAAACACAGTTACTGTTAATTTATGTGGTTAAGCGTTTGCGCTATACATCCACTTAACTTTAATTTCATTAAATTTTACGACTGTACTTTGCCGAGTGTGAATGCTAATTCACACCTTCACGAAGAGGTGGATATTCTATTTGTTGCGACTTTTTCTAGAAGTGCATCACCATATTAAGCAGTCAAAAAAGATGAAATTTAAGATAAAATTTATTTCAGTTGTCCAAACAATTTTTATTTGGTGGAAGGTAAATATTTCTCAATTTTAATTTTAAAAATGCAAACAAGACCATAATATTGTGGGGATCATTAGGTATGTGAATAAATTGTTTATTAATAAGGTAACATCAGAAAGTAAAAATGTTCAGGCTCCTTTGACGAAATAGCTACCAAAATTAAAACAAATCTATTTTCAAAGAATTGGTTCTAACGAAGAAAACCACATCATGTTTGCAATTACATAAAATCTGTTAATACACTTTAGAAAAGATAAAAGGTACCGTCGGTTAAGCCTCATTAACATCTGTACCTTAATTAACCGCCTTTAAAATCTTTTTGTTTGCGGCGGAACTTTCAAACACTTTTAAAACTGTTACCACGAAACTGCATACTGTGCATAATTAATTTCAGAGACAACCCTAGTATTTGCTAAGCTTAAATTGAATTTTTTGAGAGTTCAATAAATGAAAAATAAGGCCACATTTTGACGGAAATATGTGATAAACCAAACGTTGTGGCAAAAGGAAGCACAAGGTGTCAGAGAAGTCTGTTTCAGATAATTTTCTTCAGTGTTTAAACCGACACCATGAGTAAACATATGTTATGTGAAATCTAAACATTTTATTTTCTTCTCAAATTGTACGAAATAAAATTTTACCTGCATCTATCCAGTTAGTTATTTATTTAGTGTTAGAGACCGATTTTTCTATAAATATTTGTTTAAATATACACCTCTATTAATCTTAATCGTTTAAAACAAACAATAATCGTACAAATAAATGTAAACACGAAACGAACAAACTTCATATCGAGCTCCATATTAACAAATATTCAAGAATATGTATTTTATAATTGGAGATTGTTGTTTATTATAACTATTATAAGATTTATTTTCGATTTGGTGTTGAATAAATTAAATTAAAAAATTCCGACTATAGTTAATATTTAATTGTGGTATAACATAAAAAGACTTTCATTTTATTTTGCAAACAATAAATCAGACTTAAAAGGCTGCAGAACAAAATAGTTACTTAATTTGTTGTAGAGTATTATCAGTATTATCATTTAGGTATGCTCAACGAAAAAAATAAAATAAATAAAAAGATGTTATTGCAAAGTTTGAAGACATTGATTTATTTTACCAATGACCAAACATGAATTTATCTTTACAAGTGGCGAAATGATATTTGCTTAACATTTGCATTTCTTAAAATTATTCATATTCTGAAAGAAAATTAAATATTTTTTCCAGTGAGCAAATGGATTTGCAAGTTGCATAATAGATTTTTAATATACACGTAAAGATATTTTTAAAAAAACATAAAAATTTGCAAGAATAAACAGAAGACACTGATTCTAAACAAAAAAGGCAAGAATTAAACTGTGATGATTTAAAAAGTGTAAACAATTATCTGACTTAAAAATAAATGCAGCCAAAGAAAAAAATTGGAAACAACCCAATCCAATATTTTTTTATAAAAACTTGAGCAAAAGGCTTACTTTTGAACAGCAAATCTAATCCAGAGATTTTGATATCAGTTGAAATAAAATCAAACAACAAAAATAAACAACTTGTATACTATGTATGACTTCACCAAAAAATATAAGAAAATCAGAAAATATGCTATAGATTTACAATTTAATTAAGTATTATTAAAATAAATTTAAAAATTGTGAATAAAATTAACAAAATAATATAGGTACCTATTATTAATAATAAGAAATTAATTACATAATTATGTTACTATACAGGGTGTATACAAATTGCGCATAAGTTCTTCAATACGCTATTGCACACATTCCAACAAACCCAGAAAAATAATTAAAAAATTCCCTCTCAATTATTCTTAGCAGTATTAAGTAAAGTATGTATTTTTTCTCTTAATTTCTTAAAATATGTTTAATCGGTAAAAAAAATCCAAGTTCCTCTATTCTTCCACATCAACGAAACTTAAAATTATTTATGATAATCATCAACATTAAATTTTCAAATTTGTATATCCAGAAAACTAAAAACTTGATCTGGTAACATAGTAAAAAATTCCTTAGTTACACTTTTGTAAATACGCGTAGAGTAGGAAAGTCGTATTTATTTTCTTATCTATCCAGAAAGAATATGGTTAACCATGAAACTGTAGGGAAGATAAGTAGATGTTTATTTTGCCCTATTATTTATTCATATGCCGTTCTACGATCTACAATTTATCAAAAAATTTAGTTGTCATATAGGGAAGAAGGGAAACAACAAAAATGAGATTTACGAATAAACATTTTTATAGCAGTTTTTGAATCATCTTCTCAACGTCATAATAACATCTCAATAGTCTATCTAGGATTCACCATTCCGTAAAACATCATTTAAAACCTAAATGTTATTTCAGTTGTTTTGTGTTTAATTTTGTACCTACATTTAGGTACAACTATTTGTTATTTGTTTACCTATATCTATATGTATGTTGTTAATTGAATATTAAAAAGTTAAAAAAATGTACTTCTTTAACTGAAAGGCTAAGGGGCCGGTTTATAGAAAGCCTCATTAAATTTTAATTCGTTGTTAAAATTTAACAACTCGAATTGACCAATCAAATTTGTTCACGTGATCAGTTAATCACGAATTTAATTGCAGATTAAATTAATGACGCTTCTATAAACCGATCCTTAAACTAATTCGAATTAAGTCGCCATTTAAAATGCATTGACATTGACAAATGTAAATTTAATCGCGAATTAAATTTAAATTGCGATTAAAACGTTCTGTATACTGGTCCTTAGGTTCATAAGATTAAATTTAAAAGAAAAAGAATAAACACAGAATTTTTTTAATTTTTAAAACGACCTTTCAAAATGCGATTTTGGTAACCACAGTTTTAGTACGGGGTGAGTCTGTTAAAAGTATCTTACACTAAATCTAAAAAAAATGTAGAAAAATTCTAAAAAGAATTCACAGGTATGAGCCTATAATAGCAAACGCTAAATTCTGTGCGATCATTAGTTTTTAAGATACAGTAAAAATATACTTTTAGTAGACTCACCCTGTACAGCACACTCTATTTCCAGGGTCTCATAAGGTTATGTGAAAATCAGCGGCTTCTTGAGCTGTGTCATGAAATGCGGTCAAAGAAGAAAATTATTTTTTTCAATTTAACTATTTTAACAGTAATTTTAACATTACAGTATTCTGTAATGAAATCGTTAAAATTGAAAGGTCGTTAATCGTTGTTGCTATAGCAAGTAACCAATAAAATTCCTAGATTGCTTTCATCTTTTGGGAATGGAGCAGGTCTGCACTGGATATTAGAAACCGTTTTTCCGAATCAATCAACACCGCCTGACAATTTTTTCAGGAGCTATTAAAACTTGAACCAAAATTTAAATTACCAAATTAGGTACAAATTTGAAAAATTTGTGCATGGCACGTTCATGTCCAGGTCATTGATTTTTAAAGCTAATTTAATAATTAAAAATTATTATCAGCCACATTTTTAACAAATAAATCGGAAAATAAACTTACAGAACTCATATCCGATATATAATAGAGTGCATAAGAACCCCTGCCACTACATGCTACTAAATTGATCTCTCTTTTTTTTAAGAAAAATATTATCGATTTTTGGCTTCCTTTCGGATGCCGCCTTTTTGTTTTGCACTACCAGATTTGTGTTTCTAAGACATTTTCAAATTTTTTTTTATAACGAAACTGACTAGTGATTACACAAAAATTAACACTGCTCGTTTCCAAACTGGATTTAATCTGAGCTGAGGACTGAAAAAAAGAAGGATGAAGATATGTTTGTAAAAGCACTGGTAGAAGTAAAATTCAAAAGTAGCAATAAAGTTTCACATTTCGTTTCTTTAGAAATCTGTACAGTAGAAAATTTTATTTTAAACCGATGAGTTTTAAAAAACAGATCAGTTTTGTTTCTACCCTCACTCCTCATTACGCCACTGCCTCTGTTGAAACTTGAAAATAGGATAGTTATTTATTATTATACAAGACGATAAAATTTTATTTTATCTTTGAGAGCGCTTGAGAAGATAATGCTGAATTTCCTCCAAAATCTCCGAAACAAAGAGGTTTAGAGAAAAACGAGTGACACTTTCTCGAGTCCATTTTTTGAAAAAATAATTTTGGTCAGGTCAGGTCAGGTCAGGTCCGCATTCCGCTATCGTCTTTTGTTTTCGAGTTATAAACAAATGTTGACATTTTAGCGAAATCTCAAAAACTTCATATCTTTCTTTTTATAAAAGATACACATTTGAAATACAGACGTTAACAGACACTTTTTTTATACAGAATTTAATAATTTTGCCAATGATTTTTTTAACCATTTGTTTAGCTGCAATACTATAAAGTTGTATTTTTTTAATGAAAATTACAGGCGGCTGTGACATTTTTCAAAAGCTTACTTTTTTCTAATTTGATATGTCTATATGTGTAATACTTACATTCTTTTTTAATATTATTATTATTACTAATATTATTATACAGGCACTTTTTTTACAGAGACTCTAATAATGTTAGTATCGATTTTTTTAACCATTCGTTTGCTGTAATAACAGTTTTTTTTAATGGGAATCAGAGTTGTTTATGACATTTTCGAAAAGCTTATTTTTTTCTGAACTGATAACAATATTAATACAGTTTGATATTTTTATATGCTTTTGATAAAAAAATACAGGGTGGTCCCGATATAACCTGCCAAATAAAATGCAGTAATAGGTGACTATGAATAGAAATCACATACAAAAAAAAATTCTAATAAAAGTCTCTTCGTTTTCGAGATAAAACTAATTGAAAATGCCATTAATTTGATTCAATTTGTCAGATGTCACAAATATCGGTCACAAATGATTCAAGTATGGATGCTTAGGTATTGATATTCTTATACAATCAAATTAATTCCTGATTATGACTGTGATCAGTAGCGTCGAATGTGTATGGATAGGGGTTAATTTATCCCCATTATTTTTGACCTAACAGAAAAGGTTTTCCGGGCTTGTTGGATCTTTCTAAAGACCTAGAATTTTTTTGGCAGGTTGGAAAAATTATTTCACATAAAAGGTGTGAATAATCAAAAAATTTTGTGGACGGTTATTAAAGTAAAAAATGTAAAATTATAAAAATAAGTTATGTTAAAGTTATTTTCAATTGAACAAATATACGATCGTCGTAGATTTTAATTAGATAAAAAATGTGCAGAAAATTGAAAACGATGTCAATACCATTTAATAACACTTTTCTATGATTTAGTCTTCACGCAATTGAGGTGACATTGATAATGTTATGTATTTTTTGGTGTTTAGATTGATATTTTTTTTATTGACAGGCAACCATACAATTTTCATAGTTTTAATTGAAACTCCAATTTTTATTTCATTGGGTACTATAAAGAAAAAGCGAGATGTTATATTCGGTTCACTTTCATAAAAATCATTGTGGTGCAAATAGCGTACTCTTGGCATTAACTTTTGTATGAGTTGTCATGGTAACAGGTTAGTTATTTGCACCACGATGATATTTATGAAAGTGAACCGAAACTATGTTTTTTAAAATATTTAAAAATAATATTACACAAATAGACATAGGTTTTTCAAAAATGTCACAGCCGCCTATGATTTTTATTAAAAAAAATACAACTTTATTTTATTGCAGCTAAAGAAATGGTTAAAAAATCATTTGCAAAATTATTAAATTCTGCGTAAAAAATAGTTTCAAATGTGTATCTTTTATAATAAGGAAGATTTAAAGTTTTTGAGATTTCGGCTAAAATGTCAACTTATGTTTATAAATCGAAAACAAGACGATAACGGGACCAAAATTATTTTCTCAAAAAACGGACTCGTGAATGTGCCACTCGTTTTTTTATAGACCTCTTAGTTTTGGAGATCCCCTATTCGGACATCCAAAATGCACCTTGTACAATACAAATTTTTATTCCATCCTCCATTATATCGATTGAATTAATGAGTTGTTTTGAGTGACAATAAATATAAACGTCTAAAAAACCCACAATGAACGTCAAAAACAGAAAATCAACAATGGTTGTGAAGCCTACTTCTCTAGACGATAAAATTTTATTTTACCATAAAGAAAACAATAGATAAAATACTATTTAGAATTTATGATGGGAAAAAAAATTAAATCTACATTGTGAATTTAAAATAATTCATCTTCGGCAAAATAAAAATTTTAAATTGACAGATTTATAGGTTTATAAAGTCAAATTTATTAAAAGAAAGGAATTAACCACAGGATCTGACAAAATAACGATTATACTTACACAGAGCATGTATTCAAGAATAAAAAATTATGATTGTTTTGCGAAGCTTGAAATGTCTTCAAAAAGATGTTTCACATAATTAAAGCATATTTTGCTCATTCTTTTTTCTCTTCTTAAAATTCTAACAAAATTTGTGAAAAAAAATTACATTAAAGTCCTAACAAATTCTCAAATTTTTTTAACTAATTAATTTCAAAAACTCGATCCTAATAATAATTATTAAAGGTTTTGTGATGAAGTGCGGTCAAGGAAGAAAATTAATATTCATGAATTTAACAGTGCGTAAAACCGTATTTTTTGTCGTCTCATTTTTTTTAGTCGAAAATATCTTGTTGAGATGTCTCAAATATTCCTCATAAGGCATTACATACTTACAAATTTACAAAATTCAGTCTGTCTAAGAATCAGTGCGTGCTTAAATCCGTCGGTGAAACTGCTTACTTTTGAAATAAATTTTAAGTAGATACTCGCAGATAACAAAATAGCGATTGCTGGACAATTGTGATAAAAGAAATTATCTAAAAAAAGATGTTTTTTTGAAAAACAAAAATTTACTAAGTTTTAATTTCTTTCGTAATGTTACATGCAAAAAATTCAAAAAAGCTCAAAATCAAACTTCAAAGGAATAGACAAGTAACCATTTCTTAATTTAGCTCATTCTTTTAAGGGCCGCTTTTACAATCGTCGGATAACTTTATCCAGGGGATAAATTTTGAAAAATACATTGTTGTAACAATTGTAACCATAGTAATTATACCACAAATAACTTATCCGGAGTTTATCTGATGATTGTAAAAGCGGCCCTCATTTAGCTAATAGGTATAGAATTTTTGAAACTAACATATTTTTCTCGGGAAACAAGAAAGAAAGTCACTTGTTACTTATCTCACCGGTTTTTCTGAATATCGCTGTTATTTTTATTAGCCAATAATAATAATCAACAAAACTTTAGTATCATTCAAAATAAATCACAGATTACACAGCAAACAAATAATTGCGCTTTTAGAATCGATGATGGTTTAACGATTTTTTAAGGATTTATTTACTGTCAATAAACCTACCACTTCAGCAAATAAAGTTATCACACGATTTTTTTGAGTAAAATAAAGCGTACTTACTTGGATGCGATGGGCACTAGCGTCCAGTCATACCCTTGCAAAACTTTAGTAACCGCATCATTAATCTCACTTTTATCGAGTTGTTGTGAGTTAGACGAGCCACTGTTGATTGTCTGTGAAGCGTTGTTATCTTGAAGGACCGACACGGCGGCCGCCGCGACGCTCGTCGCCGTCGAGGCGTTGATGGCAACCGACATCGAATTCGTCGATAACATTTCAAAAATAATCAGTCACTGATCTACGCACGAGAAATTTATGAATGAAGCTCAACCACCTGACGGCAAACAATTAGAAAACAATAAAGTCCTGTTCGAATTGCATGCACTAGCACCTTCTACGACACCAATCAAAGAGTGCTTTGAAAATCTGAGAGCTGTTTCTTTAAACCACGCACTTGCTGCAGATGTGAGCGAGTGTGTATAGGTTGTCTCTTTTCCGTTTGTAGGGTAAATAAGGACGAGATGGTTGAGTCGATCGTGGCTTAAGACGTTGCTAACTCGTGGCTTAGCCAATGGGAGGCCGGGATCTACGCCTATGGAAGGCGATTGGTCGATTGGATTTTTATTTTTTATTCAATTTGCATTTAAATTTTGGATAGGTGCGATGTGAGACTAACCAGAACGGTGAATTGGGAGAAGTAGGTAGTTGCACGGATTGTGTTAACAGTTTGTTCAATTTTTATTTCAAGTAGGTAGTTATTGGTTGAGTAATAATTTTGATTTGTCTCGATGATAAATATAAATTAAAAGTCATTGTCGGCAAAAATGTTCCATGGAAAGAACTTAATCAACATTAATTTGCTCCCATTTAAAATATCTGTACTTACGTTTATCTTTTGCTTCACAAGTGGAAAATTTGCTGAACCGAACGCATATAATCTGGCTATTATTGTCTGAGGGGTAGTTATTGGGTGTTGGTAAGTTAGTAATTTAAATCATTTTCACACAAGTGCTTCTTTACCTAATATTTGCTTGTTTTTGTTACTGAAACAATTCAGTAACTACTTTTACTACGAAAATAACAGAACGTACAGTGGAACTTCGATTGTGAGAGTTTGATTGGACCGACATGGATTAGTGAATAATTTAATAAAATTTTGAAATGTGGAATACGGTTTGTAGTAACTGAATGAAAACTGCAATAGGGGAAAGAGTGGAAACGTTTATGTCTTGATCGTGTTTGTGGGAATATTTCTGCAGATATAAATAATAATTTTTCGAACACGTATAGCTCAACTCATCGTTCTTTTCTTCTTATCTAATTGTATTATCATAGTATCAATTATAACTAGTATAATTAAAACCGAGATAAAACGTAGTACTTACCTAATACATAGAAAACAGACAACTCCTCTAACACGAGATACTTCATCCATCCTGACCCTTAAAGACTAAATAACGGTGTTTTACCAAAGGAATTAAGAAACCTTTTATTAAATACATTAAAAAAATGCCATGAAAACACTGATATTTTATTATAAATCTATAATTTATTTATCTACGCCTTTAAAAACTTATTGGTTGTCACTTATTATCGGTACTATTATTTATTCATTTCTATTATAATTGAACAAAAATATTTATTTAATGAGTTTGACTGTAAATCGGACGCTTTATTTCACAAGTGGATTTTTAAACCACGAGTGAAAACGAGTTGTTTATCATCCACGAGGTGAAATATAATAAATGAAACTATTTACTCGAAAACAAGTTGCATACAACATTTTATTCTTCGAAATAAAATTGCTTTAAATCTGTTAATAATCTGACGTTTCGTATTGAGAAATGCTAAACAGTTTTGACAGTGTCGAAGAATAATTTTAATGCAACTCCCAGTAAGATTTTTTTTCCATTTTCCCGAGATTTTTTCTGAGTGGTATTTTAAAACTATTCTCGAAATTATCATAGAAAACAGTGTTTCAAAATAATTTTCATCTATTCAGTATAAAAAAATTTCCTATAATTCTTGACAGTCGTATTCATTATCGTAATCATAACATAAGTCATAATTGAAATGACTTTTTTCGCGCTCTATAAAAAATATAATGTACCTACTTTCGGTTCACTTTCATAAAAAACATTGTGGTGCAAATGACTAACTTGTTCCTGTTTACCATGACAACTCATATAAAAGTTAATACCAAGAGTACGCTATTTGCACCACAATGGTTTTTATGAAAGTGAACCAAATATAGTAGAATTAGTTTAGGTACAGTTGGATGTAATATAAACGGAAAATGTTATAGCATAAAAATGTCACATTTTTGTATTTTTCCATAGTTTAAACATGACTTTTTCTAAAAGGGTAAGTTAGAACTGACAATTAATCACAACACGATAAATTTAATGCAGTCATCAAATTATCTGAGCCGGTAGTTTTCATCACTGTCCTAAGATAACATTATTAAACCATTCCAGCTTAATCCAGTGCATTTCACTGTGCCATTAGAACAAAAATACAAAAGTAGGATGAAAAATAACTTATGTCTGTTTAATTGAACAGATTGTACATACCGAGTGCTCAAAAACCGGCGCACCAACTCAATGGTGTGTGATAGAGAATTGATTACATATAAAGGTAAAAATATTTAAAAAATTCTTTGTATTAAAGTTAGTGATAAATAACGAATTTTAAATAAATGATATGTGACAATGTTGTCTATCAGTCGTGATCGCAATAGAATTTGCTCAACAATAAAAATAAATTATTTTTGAAACGGTTTCCTAGGAAACCTAGTTTCCTAGTTGTTGGCACAACTACAAATTGTGATTTTTTTGATGAATTTGATTTTTTTTTAATTCAAAAACTGCTAAAGTCTGATAGTAAATTTAAAAATAATTATTCATCATTTTGTTAGGGAACGATTACTTAGTGTGAAACATAAAAACATTAAAAAATAATGAAAACTGAAGAAGTTAACAGAATAAGTTTGTAGCTCCAGATTTTTGAAAATATGACTAGGAATTTCTTCAAGATTTTTCCCGTAATTTACACATTCTTCTCAACGACGGACCACTGAGTTGGTGCGCCACTTTTTGAACAGCCTGTATAACGATAATACCTATCTATAATTAATTAATCACTTGCAAACTTACATTTCAACTATTTGTTTCAGATAATCTTTCAGTATCTATGCAGTCTGTCCAAATTTTTACTCCACTGTGAGTCTACGACTCACGACGGTGGTATAGCCTTTACATTTTTTTCAAATCATTTCAATACGGAAAAAGTATGATGATGACGAAAATTTGCCGAAACATGCATTTACCAATGAATATTTTTTCGTAACAAATTTTGATTATATATTTGCACAATTATTTTTGTAATAATATCTTAAAATAAATTAAATTTATTTTTCAATTTTATTTCAGTATAACAATAAGAGTAACTGTCGCAATCGATTTACTCGTATGATTGATGACATCACTTCCTTTATGATTTCCGGTGAACCACGAATGTCAAAGGGTTGTCGTTCGTATAATCTTCACGATTTACTTAACTATTTACTTAATACTTCTAGTAGCATATGTGGCGCATTTACGATATTTATGTAATTATATTTGAACTTATGTATAGCATTCTCTTTCAAGTTTCAATAACAAACTGTCACTTTTCATTACTATGTATTTTGCTCATTTAATTGGTGGGTTTACTTTTGTCACTTGGAAAAAAATAAAAAATTCAATGGGTGTAGGTTTGTGGGTATCTACATACTATTTGCTACTGTTATGTATTTTTATCATGTAATTTTTAAGACGGTTCCTTTAAGGGTTCTCATTTTTGCTTTTGACTCATTATGAAACACCTAAAAGTTATTAGTGGCTTTGTTCCGCATTGTATCTTTTTCATGTTGTCAATATGTTATCCTCAAATTGACAGCATCATCATTTGTGGGTTTCCTGATGATGACCCGTGCCTGAGTGTTTACACCTGGACTAGTACCGACAAAGACAAGAACCGCCTGCAAGCGTCAAATATTCATCATCTTGTGAGTTCCTAGTCGATGATTTAGCACCATTCGGATATTCGCATATTTAAGAATTCTTAACACACACTGCTGACAAGGATAAATGAATGACTTACCCTTACCAAATGTATGCTTTTCTAATTTATAATAGTAAATAAATACCTACATGTACCTATTTTTATCTTTGAAGGTACGGAATGGAAATAAACGTCGGTCCAGTAATGTTCACAACTTTATTCAATTAAAAACCGATCAATTTTTTGTGTGTGATTGATGTTTGAGTACCAGCACTCAACAATATTCGCTATTCTAAAGATGAATCAGGAGGACTTTGATTGGCATTTGGAGAAAAGTGTTTATAAATTTCATTCATGAAGAGTTCTTTGACTGTTTGAGTATGATATAATTTTCATTAACTTCCTCTAAACTATAATTATAAATTATAATAAGTTGTACAAAATATACAAAATGAATTTGAAGGTTGTACAGTTATTTGAAAGCGTCATAGTAGAGCTCAAAATAAGTCAAAATAACTCAACTTGCCTTATCTGAATGTTTATAGATTCTTAGACTTCCACTTTAGCGACTAAAAATTCGTCAAAACGAAGTTTGCGTCTTTTGTGTACTTATACTGTAGATTACATTGCTATTATTAGTCAATAGTATTTGAGAGAATCAAATTTGGTGGTATCTTCGCCAAAAAAATGGATGCAAGATTTTTACCTTTTCTATAATTTTTTTAATGTGGGGATACTTTTTTCTATGATTGTTTTTGCTAATTTTAGTTTAATTTCTTCAATGCAATGTAATAGGTTTTGAAGCAATAACCTCAGAGATAACATTTCGTTACAATTTTTGTTGGTGAAGTTTAATAAGGCTGCGTCGTCAATTTAAGTTTATTCGCCGACTAAGACCCTCTATATCTCAGAAACTACAAACATTCCGATAAGGCAAGTTGAGTTATTTTGACTTCTTTTGAGCTTTACTATCACCCCTTAAAATATACAGGCTGATTCTTTTAGGACCTACATTACATTAGAAACTTTTTAACTTGTAATGTCGCTAGAGCTTTAAAATGTTATGTACGATCTAAATCGACCATTCTAAGTTCAACTAAAATATTTTCAAAATGGCTGAACTTCCGGAACGATGAGAAATTGACACTAACTTTGAAATTTTAAATAGTAACCATCTATTTTTATTGCATTTTTGAATTCGCCTTTTAAAACTGAGTATTAGCTGTTTCAAAACTATAAAAACGCCAACACCGCATTTTCTCTCAAAATTAGCTGTTATAAATTATTCATGCACTTCAAAAAAATAATAGCTAATGTAATTTATAGTTTCAATGAGAGATCTAATCATTAATAACTATTTTACAATTTTATCAGTCTTATTTAAAAATATAATTCGGTAAAATGCGACGTTGCCGTTTTTATAGTTATGAAACAGACAATATAAGATATACTCTAGTCGTTAGTACTTATCTGCCATAGGTTTTGATGTATGTCAATTTTTTTATGGAAATTTTCATTTACAGAGGTTTATTCAAAATATCACAGCTTTTGAACCCTTTACAACAAGTGAATAATTCTTTTTGCATTTGATAACCAAAGGTTCGAAGGGCGTTCTAAATTCTTCAGGATTGTCAATTGTCAAATTGCAAGGCTACTATGATGTTTTGAGGATGGTGATCAAAAATGATTAGGTATACCTGTGTTATAACTTATAACACAGTTTTTTCAAATGAAATGACCCTACGTTTTCAATGGCCATTAAAAGAACATCGATTTTTATCGAGAATTTTATCAGCATCTTTTATATCTATCTATTATAATTTTAGAAATAATCGCAAAAAGCAGAATTTTAGCTCATTATTTTCAATTTTATTGAAATAAACTTTCGAAAAATACCATAAAGTTGTGTTATTAATTAAAAGAAATGTTCGATTTGTCCACCATTTTCATACAAGAATAAGTTAAAAATTCAATAGCAGACTGACTGAGTTACGGTTATTTCATTAAAAAAATTAAGTTATAGCCGTTTTTTGATAACCATTTTGAAAAAATCATACCAGCCTTGAATTTTGACAGTTGACAATTTTGAAAATTCTAGAAGGCTCTTCAAACGTTCGGTTAT
This sequence comes from Tribolium freemani, assembly GCA_939628115.1. Lineage (NCBI taxonomy): Eukaryota > Metazoa > Arthropoda > Insecta > Coleoptera > Tenebrionidae > Tribolium > Tribolium freemani. The sequence continues at coordinate 5,159,340 of OW626785.1, read as the reverse complement.
CGAATACAAAAAAAGTATTCACTTTTAAATGAATACTTTTAAATACGCCACTGCAAATAAAAATTTTAATAAAGAAATTCACATACAGGGTGAGTCAATAGTGGGTTATTTCTAACATGTCCTAGGCTGCAACCAAAAATACTACCTATTGGCACTTACCACTTGGATACTTTGTTTCATTTTTAAAAACATTAATTGAATCAACATTGCTTTTCTATCTTTTAAACTTTTAAATAATAATATTAATAATAGTCCATAATGAAATTTTAGCAAAACTGTCAAGACAAACTTAACAATACCTGTGACAATACCCAGAACAATGTAATCGTAGAATAATCTTGAAATTTTTTAACGATTAACTATCTGATCAACTGGAATCAGTATGATTGGTTGTATATAAAAAAAACAGAAATAACCCACTATTGACTCACACTGTATGTCAAAAACTTTGACAAATAGGTACCAACAACTTGGTTAAATTTTACTCAGTTTGAGTAAGTGAATTCAAAAATGTAATAAAAATGTGTGGCTACTATTTAATTTCAAATGTGGCGCCAATTTGCCAATGGTCGATTTAGACAATATACAAAATGTTAAAGCTCTAACTGTATTAGAAGTTAAAAAGTTTGTAATGTAGGCCCTAGAAGAATCACCCTGTATGTACAACATTCAAATTCATCTTGTATGTGCAAATTTTTAAATATTTCTATTTTTTCCTTTTCAAAGTAAGTTAAATCCATGAAGGGACAACCAATCAGAAAAACCTCTGAGAGGATAAATGTTCCACTTCCAATTTATAAAAAGCTTTTACCCTCGCTTTTACCTTATTTCATAATACATATATTTGCTTCCCAGTAGAAAAAAAAAGAAAATTAATCTGGGATGGTGGTTGAGTTCAGACAGGTACTACACCTGTCTACAGGTTTGAAATGAGATTTATATTTTCCACAGATTGAAATTACCACATTTGTAGTTAATTATGTACCTAATTGAAATTGGAAAAGAACGAGTAGGTAATTGAAGAAAGAAATTATTTTTTTCTAATAGTAGCTCACTGGACTCACGTTTAGCAGCATTTTGGAAAAGAGATATTTTTTTTAATTGACATTTGGATTAAAATTTGTTGTGTATCTGTTATTAGAAAAAAAGCACATGTATTTTGTAGTCGCAGTTTGGTAGTCACACGGCATCTCGCCCTCTTCTCGAGATAAATGTACTAGATGAAATAAATGGAAGGGATCAGTTGAGCCGCCGCATGTGTCATCTATGGGGCGTAACGCGCGCCGTGACGCATGTCGTCGATCCGCTATCTACCTGAATCTGTCTCACTAATGACCATCTAAATAGAAATCTTCTTATCTATTCTATAATCAAACATAATCAGAGCGTATCCAGTGATCTATGGCATCTGAGTGCCAAAACATTGCCTTAAATTAATTAAGAGTGAGATTTTAACGTTAATTATGATGTCCGGGTTATTAATTTTTTCTTATAATTTATTACATTTACATGTCTTGCCTAATTAACAAACTGCTCCCGATTTTTAACTTTTTCAGCACCTTTTTTTACCCTATTCGTTTTTATGTTATTATCATTATGAAAACACTTTCAGCAACGAATAATAATTGTGGATAAGCACAAATATCACATATATAAAATAATAAAATTTGGCTATAGGAATTCTACAGCACCTGAAGTTATAAATACCATACTTTCCTAAACTTAGTCCAAATTCAAAAATTTTGTTAATTTAATTGAACACGTGCTACACTATACAGGATGTAAGCGAAATAAGTACATTAACTTTAACCAGTGGTAGAATTCATCAAGGCAAACACTTTTTCTATGTACCATTTTTTCAAAATCGCTTTTTTTAAATCATTTTTTTCCCCTACAAATTGACGAGCCTTTTATGAAATGCTCCAACAAAGAAAAGTAACAATAAATAATAGCTGCAACCAAGGTATCCCGTTTCAAACGGTAATCTTGTCGACTAGGTAACTTTGCTTGCAGTGGCGTGTAAGAAAATTGTGTAATTTTAAAATAATCTTAATTCAAAAACTAAAACGTTTTGAAAAAAAAAGTTATTTGGAAAAATTGTTTGTCTTGACGAGTTCTATTAAATCACTTATTAAAATTAATTTTTAATTTTGATTTTTGTTTCGTATTTCGTATTAGTCCACGAAATGTGGACGTATATGCACGGACTGTTTATAAAAGAATTAGGATCTCAGGTGGTTCTGGAATTAGAATTTGTCGCATTTAATTAATTTCTGATTAATTTAATTAATTTCTATGAAACTTCTGAAAAGTACCAATTTTTATCTACTCACTGTAAAGCTAGGATTACATAGTACGATAAAGAGTAGGCCAATTAATTCGTTGCTGGTACCACGCAACAAGCGCAACAATACTAAGCTCACTCACTGTCCTCTCGCTGTGAGCGAACGTTTCCATGGCAATCCAAAGGGGTACCGTATTTCGGGTCTACATGAATTCTATAAAAATAATAATCTTTAATTATTTTATTAGCAAATACTTATTTCTGTGTGTTTATTAATTTCTGAATTACAGTAACAAATATTTTTTGCAGATTCACCTTGTGTATGCAAGTTTTATGAATCTTTGTTGCTTTTACAGTTTCCTTTTTCTATGCTGTTCGATCCATTCAAAATCGCATTTTTTTGAAAAATTATAAAAATAAATGTCAAAATCTGATTTAATTTGAGTTAATTCATTTATTTAACGCATGTGCAAGTGCAATGTGTCGGAGCGTTGGTTTAAAATATTAATAACTCAGAAACCATAAGGTCTAATAAACAATTTTTTTTGTAAAAACTTATAAACGATAACCTAACTAATATTGTCAAGTATTAAGTAATTAACATAGCTCCTTGCATGCTGAAAATTTCAATACACAATTTCGTAACTTGGAGACTTTTTTTCTTAAAAACGTATTTTGTTTTTAAATTTGCTGCCACTATTAGTTGCGCAATGGTTTTCTACATAAGTGAGCTGAATTGCAAAATTATTGGTTAAAAGTTAATTTAAAAAACACGATTTTCAAAATTATTGATCCAACATGAAAAATTTAAATTAAACGGGGGTCGCCAGGGATTAAAAACAAAGTTACCGTCACGTATAGGTATAAGATGCCTCAAACAAACTTTTAGCAAAAATTCAGCCCTTTATCTAAATTTTCTATTTAATTGGACAATCTCAAATCGCCGCCGCTGGCGCGACAATGTGAGTCAATAGTGGGTTACTTCTGACATGTCCTAAGATGCAACCAAAAATACTAATTGCACTTACCACTGGATACTTCGTTTGATTTTTTAAAACATTAATTGAATCAACACTGGTTTTTTAGCTTTTAAATAATAATAGTCCATAATGAAATTTTAGCAAAACTATTAAGACAAACTTGACAATACCCAAACAATAAATTTTTAAACGATTACCGATCTGGTCAGCTGGAATCAGTATTATTGGTTGCATATTTAAAAAAAATCAGAAATAACCCACTATTGACTCACCCTGTATGTACTATTTGGTCCGACGTTTACTACTCAGGCAACCAGTAAAACTAAATTTTTCATATACTGTCATTGTTCGTTTTTTCTTGAAAGAAGCGGCAAACAACCTACAACGATCCTACATTAATTTATAGACAGATTGTGTAATGTTGGTTGCATGACATTTTAAATTAAAAAAGGCCGTGGTTAGCCGTCCGCACAAACACAATGTGTGTTAGAATGATTTTCCACTAGTCGTATGTGAATTTCTCATGTAAAATCAGAAAATACCGCCTTATAGAACTAATGACAGGCATTTAGACATCAAATATTATTATTCATTTATTAAGTCTCTAATTGGGAAATAAGCTAACAAAAGTATTTTCTTGCATAGTGTAACAATTTAGTTGTATTTTAACGAAATTTTTAAAAGAAATTAATTGAATTTCACAACTGACAGATTTGACATTTATTGACAGAGGATTCAATTGAGCAGAGCGGCACAATTTTTCTTATATGTGAACAACACATGACATGTCCGGTTCAGGTGTAAGGCTGGAATGAATGCAAATTGATAATAATGACATCATCGTTTGAGAAAAGTTTTGGAAAATAATTTTCTAATTTATTCTCACTCTCGTGTGATATTCGAAAGACGAGTTTTTGACGTTTCGTTCGAATTCTCGTTAAAATACCCGTTTTGTTTGAACATTGTGATTTTGTTCCACAGACATCAAATTAAAAAAACCACTTAAAAAAACCCATCAGACTTACAGCATAAATTACTGGTATATATTAAGTAGAAAATTACCACTAAATGTAATAATGGTTTTGTATAAAAAAGAAAAGAAGATTATCAAGATTAATTTTTTATTTTGATTTTTGGTTCGTGTTTTCAATAGTGTGAAGTGTAAACGGGGGCTCGTGTGATCGCAAAAAAGGTTGTAAATAAATTGTATTTTTCTTAAAATGTTCAAATATAAAACCAATATTTTCAAAAAAAATTAATTAAAAACTTCTTTTAATAAAATGTTTAAATCAAGAAATGTTCACTAATATCGCAAAGCGTTCAAAAACAAAATCCTCGTATAGGAGCACAGCAGTGCAAGAAATGCATGCGCGAGAACAAAACACAATTTAGGTCCTATTTATATTATAATAATAGTTAATGTTATGTTTTTTGTGATAGCAACAATTTTGTTTCAAACATTGCTAAAAATTAACTAAAAGGTTGTATTTATAAAGGCATGTATGCTGGTATGCTGAACGAGTTAATTCCATCCTCTCGCTTCTGCAACCCTGTTACTCAATTTTTGTTTTTGAACATTTTAGCACTGAAATTTTTAGGTTATATTATTTTGCTTCTATTTTATTTTGATTAAACATTTTTTAGGAATTAACAGATTACACAAAATTAGCTTTGATTCTTTCAAATTTTGTATTTTTTGTATTTACCGTATAAAGATTTTGTTTAATACGTATTTTTGACTTAAATATTTTATAAAATTTGCTTTTTACTTTGAACTTTTTGGCAGTGAACCACCCTCCGTGTAAACATGCATGTACTATATTTCAAATTGAAAAAAAAAGAAATTATGATTAAAGGAAAAACGTAACTAAAAAACTAAAAAAACATTTTTTACAAAACATTTGTTTTGTAACACATTTTGTAGAAAATAAATTAAGTAAATTAATTTTCTTAGTCCATGCACCTTCATGTTAATTAAATCTGTATACAGGGTGTGTCATTGATATGGGCGTGCTTGATTGCACCTACACCGTCAATGATATCGAAATGAGTCAAAGGACACTGCAAATGGGAGACCAAAGTGCATTTTCTAAAATTATTTTGCTCTATACAGGCTGTTCCATTTTTAGAGTGCAGCCTATAATATATAGTTTTTCTAATTAGCAACCCCTGTATATTTATACATATTTAAATTTGCACTTTCTTAGGCTTTACAAATCTATTTAGTTTTTGTAATTTGCTTTAACCGTTCAGAAGTTATTAAATTTTTTCTACAATTTAGTGCGTCTGCAGGCACATTATTGAAAAATCGCAGTGCGCTTAGTTTTCGAAATATCAAGTTGGGACTTTGCCAGAGTGTAAACTACTGTCTGAGGTATGTTTCGGTGGCAAGATCGTCCATTTTCATTGTAGCGTCTCCTTGCTGTGGTGACACATTCATTTTAGGAAATTTTGAAGGACCATAACTTAATTATTTTAAATAGCACCCCCTGTATTTTATTATTAGGTCCGATTCAGTGTCTCATTTTACATATTTTCTACCTCTTAAGTTTTTTCCTAAAAGTTGATAGTTTGGGAGATAATTCGGTTGATTTTTCTGAAAAATGCACACAAAATAACTTGAATATTAACGTAGTGTGTCATAAAAAACAATAACTTCTGACATACGACATACCAAAATCAAACTGGGTTTATTGTACGTCACGTGTCACGTTTTAATTTTGTTGTGAAAATGAATTTTTCATAAAAAATGCATACAATCTCATCGAGATATAAACTCTAATTTTGACAAGAAATTATGAAACAGAAATGAAAGAAACGACGGCTTTACCAGAGAAAATATGCAAGAAAGAATTATAAAGGCTTTTCATAGAATAGATCAAGTCACATTAGAAGCGGTGAATTTTTAAAAAGAATTAACAAATGTAGTGCTTTATTTCTTAAAAAAGCCGTCATTTTAAACAGTTTTGTAATTGCAATTAATATACTATCGCTATTGATTTGTTATACTTCAGTAAATATTTTTTTATTTCCTTATTTCTCCATTGTAAATTTCTTTCATTTTTATTTAATAGTTTTTTGTCAAAGCTTATATCTCAATGAGATTTGTAGATTTGTATTTTACGCGAAAAAATTATTTTCACAAGAAAGTCAAAACGTGACATACTATATGTGCCATTTGACATTAGTATGCCAGAATGTATTGTTTTTCATAGCACGCTTCATTAGTATTCAAGAGATTTTGTGTGTATTTTTCAGAAAAAACGATGTACAATGGCGAGCAAAAAATTTCGGACACCTTTGACATTTCGCTGACATAATCGTGGGTAATTCCCTATCCTTTTTGACAATGAAATGACAAAATTGTATCTCCCAAACTATCAGTTTTTAGGAAAAAACTTAAGAGGTAAAAAATATGTAAAATGAAACAATGAATAGGACCCAATAATAAAATACCGGGGGTGCTATAAAAAAAAAAAGTTACGGTCCTTCAAAATTTCCTAAAATGAATGTGTCACACCAAGGAGGTGCTACCATGAAAATGGACGATCTTGCCACCAAAAGATACCTCAAACAGTTGTTTACATATGAACGTCAAAATCCCAAAAAGAGTGTATTAATGAAAAAGAGTGCATTAATGACCTCTATTAATGCATCCTTTTTTAAATAAAATAATTCATTAATATCGAAAAAAACGGATTTTTAAAGCTTAAAGAAATGCAAATTGAAATATGTACAAATATACAACGGGTGCCATTTAAAAAAACTATGTTATAGGCTGCATTGTAAAAATGGAACACGCTGTATAGAGCAAAAAATTTTTAGAAAATGCACTTTGGCCTCCCATTTGCGGTGACATTTGACTCATTCCGATATCATTGACGGTGTAGGTGCAATCGAGCACGCCCATATCAATGACTCACGCTGTATATTTAAAAAGTTTTTATTGTTACTTGTCTCCAATATTGATTGTCAGAACATTCTGAAAGGTTTTAGTGCAACAAAAGTTACAATTAATAATCTTTTGAAACCATATACCTAGGTTTAGCAAATGGCATAGCAATGCTCTTTTAATTTAAAACCAGCTTTTTTCTTTTTTATTCGTAGTAATAAAAGAAAATACGAAATACCCTCACATACAGTGAAATTTATTGAATAATTATTTTTAGAGACCTGACGTGATGGCCGATTTTTGGGTTCATTTTTAGAATCTGAATAAAAAAGTGACATGAGATCGAAAATATACTCAATTAGAGCAAGCCTTGAAAGTGAAGTGTAACTTTAGCTACATCATATGCTGTGTAAAACCAACATAAGACAACATAACTTCAAAAGTGCGGCCGTAAATAAACGGCTAAAATGTGGCTAAAATGTAAATAAACGGCTAAAATATAGCTAAAGTTCTGCAGGCACAGCTTGCTCTAATTAGTGTTATTTATGATTTATGAATAAACACTAGCGTTTCCTTGTAACTGCTTGTAATGCATTGACATGGTGTTTGAAATTGATTATACATATAGTTGGGCAAAAGTACGTATGGAACCAAACGTTTTGTGGCAAAAGCTATTTACTCCACAAAAAACTAATTAGTACTTCAAGTACTTTAAAAATATAATCATTTTTCAACAATATTTTTGTCAACATTACTTTTAAATTTCGAGTTATTCAAAAAAATATTTTTTAGGCGTTTTCTTTTCGTTTTTTGTACTCATCTGTCAAATTTTACTTTTTTGTACACTTGTCACTTACTTGGACTCATCTGTCACTTTCTTGGACCGATCTGTCAACGCTATTAAATTAGACAGATGTTTTTTTGGTTTATCCTGTTATCAAATTTTTTAATTCTGTTGTGATCATCGCCTAAAAAACGTTGTGTGCACCTCGGCCTAGGGTGCTTTTTTGGCCTCACCTGAATTGCAGCCTCGGCTAACGCCTCGGCCACAAACAACAGATTCGGCCAGAAAAGATCACCTTTACGGTCTTGATACACAAATAACTATTGTTTAAATGGCACCCTACTCCGCCGTTTTTTTTCTTTTGTAAAAGATTATGCTCTAAAAATTTCTTCTAATTTAATAATATTGTTTTTAGGCCGGTGATTGTTTATAAATTTTTAAAGTGGTGACGAATCAAATTACTCCATGGATGTAACCACTTCGGCCAATTTAGGAAAATCTTCGTAATGAGCTCGGAACGCAACTTTAATAAATTCGGTTAACTTTCATAAAAAACATTGTGGTGGAAATAGGGTACTTTTGGCATTAACTTTTATATGAGTTTTCATGGTAACAGTAACAGACTAGTCAATTCCACCACAATGGTTTTTATGAAAGTGAACCAAATTTATAGCTGTTTCAAAACTATAAAAACGCCAACATCGCATTTTCTCTCAAAATGAGTTGTTATAAATTATTTATGCACTTCAAAAAATTGATAGCTAATGTAATTTATAGTTTCAATGAGAGATCTAATCATTAATAACTATTTTACATTTTTATCAACCTTATTTAAAAAAATAATTCAGTAAAATGCGACGTAGGCGTTTTTATAGTTTTGAAACAGCCAATAATTTATTTAAAGAAAACCCTGGTTATAAAACAATGTTATTAGAAGTCATTTTTAGAGTATTCTCTTTTACCAAAAAAATCGCCGTATTTTTTTTTAATAAATCGAAAACTAAAAGAAATTTTTGTAAAAAATTATTGTTGAAATGATTATTTTATGTTTATCCTGTCTTTTTGCGCTCGAGTGCTACAAGCGATCATCCTGTATATCGTAACAGGTGATTGGTGATTGGATTGTCAATAACTGTCAGTTGTTAACCTCATTTTTTATATAAAATGTTTCACGTTATTTAAAAACGTGTGTTAATGTATTAAGCGATGTCTTTTTAGTCAAATATAGGAAGTGTGTGCCACTTTAATTGATTACTGTCAGTTTAATTTTCGTTTTTTAATATAAAAGTTACAATTTGAGGTTATGTAACCTTTCATGTGTCAAATAGCGAACGAAGCAGACACATCATACAGTGATTCGATTTTAAAAATACGGGTTATCATAACTCTTACATCATTATCATAGCCCTTGCAACGTGGAAATGTTTATGAAATAGACGCAATGGCTGCACGTAAGAAAGAAACCAACGTTTGGAAGAAAAATATTAATCATAACCGAGGTGGTAACACTTTGGTCAATTCCCCGACACCTGCAGAATTGAAATTTAAGGAAGCACATGGAAAACTTCAAGCGGCAGTGCAGAAATATGTCCAAGATTATGAGTCGTCTTCCTCTGAAGATGAGTTAGAATCCGACAATATAATAGGTTTGTGCTCAAAAAATTAGATAATCGAAATAATTTATTGTTCCATAGGCGAAATTATTAAAAATTACACTAAAACAGGGGGGAAAGATGAGTATTTAGGGAGAACTAAAACCTTCCTTCAGGATTCATTTCTATCAGGGACTGCCACGTGTTTGATTTGCATTTCCAGAATAAAAAGGGACTCTTCAGTACGTATGACAATTTATCTTTTAGAAGGCTGTGAAATGCATTTTTGATAAGATGGCGTCATGATCTGTCAAATTCAAATGTTTTATAATAATTAACGGCGTACTCCGCACGGAATACGACACGCTCGGACTGGTCGATTAACTATTGGTACCATCGGTGGACATAAAAAGCTGGTACATCCAAATTTTACTCATTGTGTATCAAACTTTTGAATTATCACTGAAGACAAAAACTGTCAGAAATCTAACGAAACACAGTGGAGCTCTTTGAATCTAAATAGATGTTAGATCAACTGTGTTAAATGTGTTTAATCTTTGTAAACGTAGAAAACATTAGAGAATTGAACTTTAACTTAATGCTTTTGACAACATGTCATTAGTATGTCACAATTTTTATAACCTTATACTCAAAAAACCAAATTTACCCGATATAAATTTGTAATTTTTTGACTTATACAATTGTCATGCTTGTACCAGTTTTTTTATGTCCATCGATGGTACTTTAAATTCCTCTTATTAGTCATTAAACATCAAAAAATCACAGGTCACTTTGATCAAAAATTTATGGGATTACAGATATGGAATTGCAATGAATGCTACTGTGTCTTCCACCTAACTTGTATTCAAAGATGGTCCAAAGACAGTATTTTTCAACAAAAACAAATACAGGAAGGTCCAATTCAAGTTCAGAAAGTTACTTTAACGTGGGGTTGCCCCAAATGTAGGCACAGTTACCAACTAGAAAATATACCAGACAAGTATTATTGTTTCTGTGGTAAAACCACCAATCCTGAGCTTCAGCCGTTTTTAGTACCACATTCTTGTGGCGAGATTTGTGGCAAAGGTTTGGTGCCACTTTGTGGTCACAAATGCTTGTTACTGTGTCATCCAGGTAAACTAAATATCTGTTGGTCAAGAATGCTCTGAAAATTTTATGTCAATTATCTGTCAAATCATAAAATTTCCACAACACTCTTGATCACGTTTTTATGAAATTTTAACCACGTTAACAATGATTCAGGCCCTTGTCCACCTTGCCCTGTAACAGTTAGTGTTACATGTTACTGTGGCAAAAAGCAACCAGTTACACGAAGATGCAGTGACAAGAAGTGGTCCTGTGGAGGCCCGTGTGGCAAGCTTTTGGCCTGTCAGAAACACACTTGTTCTGATGTTTGTCATCCTGGTGAATGCAAGCCATGTCCAAAGAAAAGTCTTCAGAAATGTTTGTGCAAAACTAATCAGAAGCTGCGTGACTGTGCTACGCCCATATGGCAGTGTGATCAGGTATAATTTTTTAATTGTTTGTCCGTATGATTAAATCAATGTGGCATCGCAGTGGACTATGGTAAAAAAAATCGAACCTTTGTTTAATGTTCAACTGTCTTTTGAAAAGCCACTTTGGTTGCCAAATTGACAGATCAGAATTATCATTTGTTTTGGTGACAGTTCAAGTTTTGTGAATCAGGCAGTCGGCTTGGGTGGACACTTTTATTTGATCATACGGTATAGAACTGGAAATTAATAAATTAAATTTGTAGGTGTGTAATAAGCCGCTTCAGTGTGGTAATCATTCTTGCTCAATTGTTTGCCATGAAGGCATTTGTGATTCTTGCCCTTTGACCAAACAAAGAACTTGTCCTTGTGGCAAAAGCAAATATCAGTTGCCTTGTACTGAAGAAACACCTACCTGTCAAGATACTTGTGATAAATTATTAACCTGCGGTCTTCATAGATGTAATCAACGGTGTCACAAAGACGCTTGTGGTGCGGTAAGTATACTAAGAGACAAAATTTTATTTATTCTTCGACACTCAAAATTTACGGTTTTTCTTCTGTGTAAGGAAAGTTTTGACAACTGTTTGGTATTTCTCAATACGAAACGTCAGACTATTTTTAACAGATTTAAAGCAATTTTAATACTTGTTGAGTATAATTCTAAGAATAAAATGTTGTATTGACTTCGTTTTTGTGTCAAAATCGGTTCATTTATTTCACCTCGTGGATGATAAACCTCTCTCTCGTTATCACTCGACGTTTAAAAATCCACTCGTGAAATAAAGCGTCCGATTTACACTCAAACTCGTTGAATAAATAACTATTTTGGCCTCTTAACTTCGTTTTTGTGTCAAAATCGGTTCATTTATTTCACCTCGTGGATGATAAACCTCTCTCTCGTTATCACTCGACGTTTAAAAATCCACTCGTGAAATAAAGCGTCCGATTTACACTCAAACTCGTTGAATAAATAACTATTTTGGCCTCTTAACTTCTAAAAATCAAATTACCATTCATTTGACAATTATCGAAACAACGTTTTTACAATAATTGTCAGTGCTGTAAAGATTAACGAAAAAAACACTGTTCTTTAGAAACGTTTATAAAATAAATGGTGGTAGAAAGCATTAAAAGAAACACAAATGTGCTTTTAGAATTTTTCTACTGCACATGGTTTTGAAGACACGAACGTTTAAAGATTGCATGTACTATCAACGCCGCATTGCATCTAATGCACCTTGTGGTTTGTGGTAGTACGAGAATTTGAAATCATATAGTCATGTACCTCCACAGTGACAACACAGATTTGTAGCCGATATAACCTTTTCATAACAAAACCACATTTACCTACGTATTCTTACTATTATTATTATTATTATTGATTTCTGCTACACCACAGTCGAAACCAATTATTGTGTAGCCTATGTAAAATTTAGAAGAAGTATATTTTATGAGGTGAAATAAGTACGTAAAATATTACAAAAAGAATTGTAATTCATAAAAAATATATCTACGTTATTAATTCGGTTCATTTCAGAGCACATCTTAAATATTGGTGATTTTTTTTGGAAGTTTGTCCGACTAGCATCCAAGTAAAATAATTGTTTATTTCTAGAGTTATGACGAGGTACACGAAAATTTAGATGTTTTAGCAGTTGAGGGCAATCAATTTTATTGTGTATAATTTTAAAAAGAAACGTTAATGCAGCAAATTTATATTTAATTTCAAGACTAGATACTTGAAACCTATTTATTACAATACAATGGGACGCTGAATATAACCTAAGACCATTTGGAATATTATAATAATATTTCTTGCGGGAAACCAACTGGAGGATAAGTTCCATCATCTCTATAAGCCAGAAATTTCATAAACCTTCTTTGTACATTTTCAAGCTTTTCCTGGTAGGTAACGTAAATAGGAGACCTCACAACTGATGCATTTCCAAACATGATCTAACAAATGAAAAATATAGTAATTTCAGTGTTAATTTGTGAAAATTCAGAACCATTTCTTATAACAAAACCCAACATCTTAGAAGCTTTTAGTATGACACTATCAATATGATTGGAAAACGTGAACTGTGGATCAAATGTAACACCTAGATCTTTAACATAATCCAGTTTATTTAAGAGGAAAGAATCAATAAAATAATTAAACTTTATGACTGATTTGTTAGAAAATTGCATTAAAAAACATTTTGACAGATTAAGATTTAACTCATTTTTCTGACACCATTCTAAAAGATTAAGAATATTCTTCTGCAGAACATTACAGTCCAGAGAAGTTTTTATTCTACAATTTTTTTTTAAATCGTCAGCGTATAGGAGGCAAGGTATGTCAAAAGAAGTTACAATGTCATTAATAAAAAGTACAAAAAGAAGCGGACCGAGTATCGACCCTTGTGGCACTCCAGACGTATTTACGTCAGAAACAAAACCATTTAGGAAAACATACTGTCTTCTTTTAGTAAGATAACAGATAACAAAAAAAATTATCAAAGAGTCTGAAAGACCAAAGTAATAAAGTTTGAAAAGCAGTAAATTAAAGTTTACGCTATCAAAAGCTTTTGAAAAGTCTGCATAGAAAACATCAAGTTGCATACCAAGATCTAAAGTCTCGGCAAGATACTGGGAAAAGCAGGAAAGATTTGTTACCGTAGATCTACCAGACACAAAACCGTGTTGTTCATTGCATAAGTATTTTTTAACATGAACACTTACTACATTGTAAATAAGCGTTTCAAAGCACTTGCTGAAGTTATTAATTAAAGGAATAGGTCGGTAGTTAGTAATGTCCCCCTTTTTGTAAATAGGCATTATAGAAGATAATTTATGCATCAGGAAAAACCGAAGTTCTTAGAGAAGGATTAACAATTAGAAAAAAAGGATAAGACAATATATCAGCACACCTATGTATGACAAAGGCTGGAATTTCATCTGGTCCAACAGTCCTCTTAGGCTTTAAACTTTTTAAAGAAGAAAGCACATTTGACTCTTCAATAAAATTTAAAGTCAATATTTCATTATTATTAAAACGATTTTCAAAAGCAGAGCGAGCAATTATTAGATGCAGGAAAGTTGTTCTGAAAATAAGATGCAAAACCATTAACAATATCTATAGGAGTATTAAAACATTTACTTTCAAAATGTATAATATTGGGAATAGATTTAGTACATTTTTTGTTATTTACATAATGGTGCGTTTACATCTGCGATTTCTCTATAGACATTTGTGTCAAATGTCGGACACAAAAGTTCCGTAGCTGTTTACATTCCGACATATATTTCTTGCAATTTCTTTAATGGAATTTTGTCACACACTTTTCAAAATAGGTTTTCAGCAATAAATGTACGTTTTTCAACCACTTTTTCTAGTCATTCTTCTAGTCAATACTTCCACAAAGGCATACGACTCGTCAACTCTCGCAATTTCTGTGAAACACGTCTGAACCATGTCTGAACTTTCAAATCCGTAGTGTTTATTACACCTGTCACTAAAACTCTGATATATTTTGTTGACAATTGGAATATTTATTTTAGACACAAATTCCGCCTTGTTTACATCATGACAGTTCAATATCGGACATAACTATCGTGCAATAAGTGTCCAGATGTAACCGCACCATAAGACCCAAATTTTTTAGGATCATTACGAGATTTTGTTATTATTTTCAATATTTTATTTACTTTTTATTATTTTACATTGATGGTTTAACGTATCTCATTAAAAAATATAAAATAACCTTGTTAAATTAACAGAAAATAGCGCGTATTCTGTAACTTTTTTAATGGGTTGTTAAAATTTAACACTGGTTAATGTCGGAAATCTAGGAATTTTATTGGTTGTTGTTATAGCAACAACTATTAACGGCATTTAAATTTTAACGGTTTCATTACAGAATACGCGCTAATGAATATTAAAGTGGAGACTTTGAAGTATCTAGCTCAAGAAATTTTTTTCAGATTTTTCTTTAGCATTTTTAAATGTAACTATTATCTGTTTCAAAACTATAAAAACGCCAACCTCGCATTTTCTCTCAAAATTAGCTGTTATAAATTAACCATGCACTTCAAAATAATAATAGCTAATATAATTTATACTTTCAATGAGGGATCTAATTATTAATAACTATTTTACAATTTTATCAATCTTATTTAAAAAAATAATTCGGTAAAATGCGACGTTGGCGTTTTTATAGTTTTGAAACAGCTAATAAGTGGTCTCTAATCTCTATAACTATGCGAGTGATTCTACGGTACTTTTGAATCACGCTAGTAGCTTAAACTGACGCACGTAGTGTACGAAATACTATTCTGCTCAAGCGGAAAAGTACCATTCAGAGAAATGCGGTTGCAAGTAATATTCTCTTAAAATAGTTGCCGCTCTACAGAGAAGCCGTACCATATGAATGGAGTGTCTTGCTCCATGGCCCTTAACGCACATATCAATTAGGTTGTGTTGGACACATTTTTGATAATCTTTCGGTGTCACATATTATTGTAGACTCTTGTTCCATAATTTTAGAATCCTATTGAAAATTACTTAAAAACCGGACACAGTGTGTTTGTTATAATAATTTTTTGCTTGAGCCCACACTAGTTCTATTACATTGTAGTGGCAGTGGTGTGGAGAAAGTCCTAAAACTTGGTGGCCATGTTCGTTAACCAATTTCTCTATAACGTATTCCTTCTCCGGTTTAAGATTTTTAATTATCGTCAGTAAGTCAGTCTTAAAAGCGTTCTCCGGGAAAACAGTATTTTTCTTCCTTAGCTTTTTTTATTCCCTCTATTTTCCATGTAGTTGTTGGAAGTTTTCCTAATAACGCTGAATGGTAATAGACATTATCCATAATAATCAAGCTGGGTTCAGGCAACGCAGGTAATAATTTTTGAAAACCTTTAGAAAACACAGGAAGTTTCATCTAAGTATAATAGATAATGTTTAGGGAATTTGCATTTTCATTGTGATAACTTTTAACCCTAATTTGTTGGTTTTTATTTTTCGGGAAGTAATTTAATCAAGGACAATAATAAATGTCACTAACGGTACGTTAATTTGGTGATTAATTGAATAATTGTTATCTATAAAGCGGGCTTTTGAATTTTTGCAACTTTTTTATAACCTTAGGAAATTTTCTTACGAAAACATACTTTTTTGCATAGGAAGCCTATTAAGTTTTCATTTTGTTTTGTGACTGGGAATATGATATTAATGACTTTGAGTGTGAAAATAGCCTTGAAATAGAATAAACGAATCTGCATTTGCGGCATTATTTATTAATGTCGTATTATTAACTAAATTATTAATTCATATTTATTTATTATTTATTATAATTATTAATTATTATTATTAATTAAATGACTGACTTTAAGCATTAAACAAGTTGCAGTCCATGGCCCATGCGCGAAAATGATTTTAAATAAAAAATAAAGGAAATAATTATGTTGCCATTTATTAAAATTGCTCCTTGTTGTCTTCTCTGTTTAAAAAAAATTAAAAATTCTAATAATGACGAACCTTATGCCGAGGAAGCAATATACTCACCTAAAGGGAAGACTCCTTTCAGGTGTGTATGTAATGTGCTTCCGCTGTGTAGTCTCACTAGTATCTTTCACTCTATTTCAAAAAGTAATAATCGCACCACATTCAGCGCTGGATATTAAATACTTAATTTTTCTCCTCGTATATAGGGTGATTCAAAAGTCACGGACAAACTCTCGTATGGTGATAAAAGACGTTCAGTTAAGCACAAAAATAAAGACAGATTTTTTTTCAAGCAACTTAATTTTGATATATTTTTTAATTTGTTTTCCTTGGCAACCGTATCGATTTTTGCTCTTTTGTTTCCTATAATGTCGAATTTAATTTATTGTCGAATTTGCAAGTTTTTTAATTGTTTTATATTAGCTGTTTCAAAACTATAAAAACGCCAACGTCGCATTTTCTTTCAAAATTAGCTGTTATATATTATTCATGCCCTTCAAAAAATTAATAGCTAATGTAATTTATACTTTCAATAAGAGATCTTAATAACTATTTTACATTTTTATCAACCTTATTTAAAAAAATAATTCGGTAAATTGCGACGTTGGCGTTTTTATAGTTTTGAAACAGCTAATACATCATAAGACATTAATTGTTTTTTTTAACAGGCATTTGTTTAATGTTCCAAGAGCTGTTGTTTTCGCTAACTAAAGTCAAAAAAAAATATGATCTGAAGCACCAAAAACTTAACTTAAAAATTTAACTTTAAAGAGCGATATCTTGTGAAAAAAGGCTCAAACAATTTTTTGTCATTGGAACTTTTAATTCAGTTTGATGTCCTTTATCCCGAGAGCACCCGAGAGATTGTGTAAAAATTTAAAAAAAACTGACTTGGCGATGCTGTTGTATTATTCTATTTTATTTCCGTTCTTTTATTGTCGTTTCATTACTGGTTTTAGTGCCTTGAAATTGTTGAAAAATCGTGCAAATGTGGCCTACATTCAAAAGAAGTTCATTGTTCTAAACCATATTTCTGCGAAACCAAATGTAAACGAATGCGGGATTGTAATAAACACCCTTGCAATAAAAAGGTTTGTATTTGGGAAAATTACCTTCTCATCTAACAAGTTTTTTGTTAAATTAATTTTAGTGTTGTGATGGCAGTTGTCCTCCATGTGAAAAACCCTGTGGCCGTACACTCAACTGTGGTAATCACAAATGCAATTCAGTTTGTCACAGAGGTCTTTGTTACCCTTGCAACCAAACCGATGTTGTGACCTGTCGTTGTGGTCAAACCAAATTGACTGTACCTTGTGGAAGAAAGCATAAAACTAGACCACCAAAGTGTAGCAAATTGTGTTTGTAAGCTTAACAATCACAAAATCATTGATGAAAAAAGTATAAATTTGCAAATTTCAGAATTCCTCCTGACTGCCATCACGAATCGAGGGAACCACACAAATGCCACTTTGGTGATTGTCCACCCTGTAAACAAATTTGCAATAAACCCCGACCCAAGTGCCCTCATTTATGCAGTGCTTCCTGTCATTCTGCCGTCGTAGTAAAAATTGAAAGTAAGAAGGCGTCGATGCCGTGGGAACAAACCAAACCACAGCTGGAACGCAAGGCCTTGGCTTGTCCAGATTGTGAAGTCCCGGTTTCAGTCACTTGTTTAGGTATGTTAACTTTTAGATTTCTATTCATTCAAATTGGCCAAAATATGTTGGCAACCCTGTCTGTTCAACTGATATCCGTATTGTCAAAGTGACATTTTGTTGACAAGCCTTAAAATTAGTTCCTTTTGCAGGAGCAAAATTTTTAAATGACTGGCATTGAACGCCAAAACACAATTTTGATTTTGCAAAAATCGACAAAAAGAATTACTAAATTGAGTCAAAAATTACGCATATCTTATCTTTTTCAAACTTTTTTGTTAATTTTGACACATTATAGATCCAAAAACGGGACACTTTTTCGAGTGTTAAACAGGTTTTTGAAGTAAAAAGCTGGAAGGAAAAGTGCATAGTTAATGAACAGTGACAGCAATTTTAACGGGGCATTATGAGTTTTTATAACTATAGTTATTTACCTAACGTGTTTGGAAAGTACAATACCTAACTTGCTTTCCAAACAAGTTAGGTACAATATTTTTTGTAACGAATCTCTCAAAAAAATTAAAAATTAATATTTTTTATAATTTAGTTTTTTTTTACAACTGGGTTGGTAACAGGTCAAACAATCAAAAAATTGACATGAACTGTCACTTATCGTAAAAAAATAATCGTTTCCATCTCAACGATAGCGATTTTACTTTCCCTAGCCATTGTGGGAAAGTAAAAAACACCGCAGTGCGGGAAAGTTACTTTCCTACACGCTGGAGATAACCGGGAAATAGCTGTCTAAAAGCTATGAGTACAAAAAGGTCTTTTCAATTCATGCGTTCATGACATAAAGTGCAGACTATTCTCTTCTAAGCACTTTACCGTTTTTTTTTAACTTTGGTATAACTGGCGGGAAACAGAGAAATTTAGATCTAAATCGTCTTATTTTTTATTTTGCAAGATCTCGTCACAAAAACAAAACACCGCAATTGAGATTAGTTTATACACAAAATTAGTTCAGTAACGAGTTTTTACATTGTTTTCTCATTTTTTTTTGTAAAATTTTGCTAAAATCGATCATTGAAAAATATTTATTTTGTAAGATCTTAAAAATGCACCTAAAATCACAAAAAATAAAATCGAAATTGATACCTATTATTTTGTATATTTCGTCAAAAATAATAATATACAAAACTAATTCTAAACTAACTTTTTTTTCTGAAATTTCGCTAAAATAGGCTAAAAAATAACCAAATATAATTATATTAAGTATTTTTTCGAACATTTTAGTCACCGTTTTAGTTTACTCTAGAGCGAAAAATTGAATTATTTTGCGAAATGTTATAACCAAGTCAAAACCAAAAATCTTATGCCAAAATATCCTTGAAACGTTTCGTTCAGGTTACTTCGTTTTTTACGGATTCTTACCAAAATTAAGTCGAAAAAACTCTAGAATTGATTGAAAACTGTGTTATTTTTATTTATCTTTCAAGCTTTTAAACAGATTGAAAAAAGTATGTATTATTGCTTTTTTTTAGGCGTTTTTGCTTTTAATTCATTTTCGAGCCAGAAACAAAATTATTTCGCAAGAAATAGGAAAAACAGAGCTCGTTTCTTTCACAAAAAATTGTAACGTCATTGCTTGTCAGACTAAAATTTGACTTGTCAACTAAAAAATGCCTTCAATACTCATTTGAAGAAAAACTCGAAATGGTGTTAAGCTATGGGGAATGTGGCGGGTAAAAAAATTTCTGGCATTGACATTTTGTTGTCATAAAATGTGGAGAGGTATACCTCTTTTTTTTAAATCAATTGTCAATGTCAAAAATTTTGAAATTATGTTGGAACCCTGCGACATTGCCATAGTAACGAAGCCTGGACGACTAATTTTAAATGGAGTTGCCAACGTTGAAACAATTTAACGATTGATTCAATTCCGAATGGACTTTAGGTATTTTACACGTTGAAATGTCAAAGGTACCGAAATTTTTTGTCCCTCACTGTTCAGTAGTGCCAACTTAATTTGAAAGTGATAAAATATTGAAATAAACGCAATGATCCCAATAAAACTATACAGATTGTCTCATAATTTACTATTTTGTGTCAGGTGAGCATGAAACCTGCGACTGGCCTTGCTACAAAGCCGTTCCTTCAAGCTGTCATCGACCATGTGGACGCCAACTTGACTGTGAAAACCACACTTGCACCCTTTCATGCCACGTGGTTGAAAACTCCCCTGATAAAATCAGGGCCGGTCAGAATTGTGAAAAATGCGAAAACCCGTGCTCCAAACCGCGACCTGAAGGTTGCCAACACGAGTGTCCTAAGCCATGTCACCCCGGTCCTTGTCCACCGTGCAAACAAATGCTTCGTATCAGATGCCACTGCGGACTTAACCAACCCTACGTGTCATGCAACGATTGGTTGAATTCCGAAAAACGTGAAGAAATCCAAAGTTGTGGCAACCAGTGTCCTAGGAATTTCGATTGTGGTCACAGATGTCGCGCAAATTGCCATTCGGGCCCCTGCCCAAATCCGGAACTTTGTCGCAGGAAAGTCAAACTGACTTGCAAATGTAAAAGGTTGAAGAAGGAGTTTTCGTGTGAGACGGTTCGGAATAAGGCGGCGAAAGTTGAGTGCGATGAGGTTTGTAATCGGAAGAAAGAGGAAGACAGGAAGCAGCAAGAAATGATCAATGAACAGAAACGTAAAGAGGAGGAACTGAAGAATGAGAAAGAACTGGCAAAGTATAAGAAGATGTTTGAAAGTAAGAAGAGGACGAGAGATCGACGAGCGTACGAAGAGGAGCAAGAAGTTGGTTTTATTAAAAAATATTGGTTCTTGATAACGACATTCACGGCAGTTGTTTTATCTGC
Organism: Tribolium freemani; assembly: GCA_939628115.1. NCBI lineage: Eukaryota > Metazoa > Arthropoda > Insecta > Coleoptera > Tenebrionidae > Tribolium > Tribolium freemani. The sequence goes on along the minus strand of OW626785.1, from coordinate 5,138,326 downwards.
AGTGATGTTTTTTCTACTTAGGTAATTTTTTAAAGGATTTGAGTTTTATTGTTAAAACGTAGTTAGTTTGTATCGTAAAATAAATCACGGCAATTAGAACACACTTGGTTAATTGGGTTTGCGTGCTTGTTCTTCTAGGCATTTTAATTTATTACTTCGTTCTTGAAGAAATAAAGAATTTTCACGAATTTTTGTTTTATTTAAAACCTGTTGAGATGATCAACTAAATGTACATTATGACAAGGTGATGATGATGACTGATGAGCAGAGAGCGGTGAAAATAGAGGGATCAAGGTTACACCTGACCGATTTGTCGTTAGGATATGATTAAAATGAATTAATAAAATAAAATTTGCTGCATCTGTGGGCCACAAACTCTCGATAAAGCAGCAAATCCTATTTTATTATAAATTCAAATCCTTCGACTGCATACAACCAGCAATAATCGTATCCTGACGACAAATCGGTGCGCCACTAAGTTGCCTGTCGGTCAGGTGTAACCTTGATCCCACTGTTTTCACCGCTCTCTGCTGATGAGTAAGGTGCTTAGTGACACTATTTAATCGGCAGACAGTTGATCATATTTTTATCTTATTTACTAAGGTCAAGTACTTACTAAATTTATCGGGTTGGGTTTATTTATTTGTGTTCAGACCTCAGCAACAGCTACGAATGCTCAGTACTCAAAAATGGATAATAGAGACTTGTATGTCGTGGGTGCTGAATTTAAGGAATTGTATTATGACGGGGTGAGTGCTAACAATTAATGGACTTCATTTAACGAATAACTATTATTTGTAATTTTTGTCTTTGTTTAGTAAAGATAAATACAAAAAAAAGTAAGAAATTCGAAAGATGTTTGGTGATTTCTCTTTATTGGCACAGATGGTTTTAATAGTTTTAAAATAAGGTCTTTAAATAAAAAAAGGATAACAATTTTATGCAGAAAATTCTTTTTTTTTCAGTTTTGGGATTGGTTTGTTAGAGTGTCTGACCTGAGTATTCATTTAAAATACGAACCCACTTACTTGATTTCTCAATTTGCCTTCATATTTGGTGGTATAGCAACTTTACTTCATGGTAAGTTGAAAAATAAATAATAGTCAATCTCACATACAATCTAAATGTGTTTTAATAAAAAAAAAAACATGAAATACGAGGATCTTATACAGTTTTAAACGAATTTCAGCGTTAATTCGAGGTGGCAGATTACCCTACCTCTGGTTGGGGATTTTGATTCATGGAATAGTTATAGAATGTATGTGTTACATACTTCCGGACATTGACAATTTTTGGCATTCACAAACTCCGATAATCTTTTTAGGACGAAGACTTCCATTGCACATCATGTTCTTATGTAAGTTAAAAAAGAAGTTGAAATAGGGAGAATTGAAGAAGTCCGGATTTGTAATTTTTTTTATTTTAAGTCGACGTTTCGAGTGTATCATTATCTTTATTGAAACGTCGACTTAAAATAAAAAATTTTTTTTACAAGTCCGGACTTCTTCAATTACCTCCCTATTTCAGCCTCAATAATTATCACGGACGATTAATCGGTCAATGTCAATTAAAAAAGAAGTAAGGTAAAAGGTTAAGTATCTTGGTTGAGTAATACAAAAACTTGTTACCCAAAAACACCAAAAAAAGATTCAAGAATTAAAATTAAAATACTAGTTTCAAATTTTTTTATCAGTTAGGTAATTAAAAAATGAATATTTTTCATGTAAGTTCATCAACTTTGCAATTGTCATGGAGTTATTTTGTATTCTATATGTATCTACTCTATTTGAAAAACAGCCACCTGTACAAACATATTCGCACAGCAATCTAGAAAATAATCAAATTTTAGATAAACACCTACTCAGTATAAAATGCATATCTTGATATCTATCACGAACTGTAATAGATATTGCAAAATTTGCACATTTGTACGTTGCTTCAAACCAAAGTTTTTAACATCATAACAATTTATGAAGTCAAAATTTTGTGTTTTCAAATCTTTTACGTAATATTAATGTAGTACTAGTTATTATTTTTTTAATTATATGGTTAGTGCCTTGATACACAAATAACTATTGTTAACTTGGCGCTTTAACTTCAATAATCAAGGCGAAGTGTCACTTGATTTATTTTTTTTAATTACCAAATCAGTAATACTTCAATGGAAAAATGGAGGGCAATATCCTATATCCGTAGCTTTTTAACTAATCATATTTTGTTCAAAATTTTGTAGAATTCATATAAAAAGTAATTTGTGTGTTATTACTTTGACTTGTTTGGTTCACTTTAGTTTATTTGTATTATTTCGGAATGTTTCTTTCGATGTGCCACATTTTTAAATGGAAAGCAAAATTGCAATACTACTTATACAACTTTAATAAGCATGTTATTTCGGCTTATTACTCATATAAAAGATTTTTTATGGATATGTTTCCAGAATTTAACTCCCGAGTTCGTTCAAGCCAATACAAAATTAACGTCATTATTAAAAAAAATTAATAATCAATATTTTTTAATAGTAATTAATAAGATTCTTGCAACAATCATATTCGAGAAATGTAAAAAATCCTACTCTCGGAGGGTTTTAATCCACAATACAGTGTTACAGCCGGATAAACTTTCGAGTGGTGAATCACAATACCAGGTGATTCAAAAGTGTATTTTCAAGCAAATTAATGTTCAATTACATTTTTCCCTTAGCACCCGTATTAATTGTTGCTCTTTTGTTTTTGATGTTGTCAAACGTATTTGATGTCGGATTTGATCTATTGTTGAATTTGCTAGTTTCTTAAATGTTTTATCCACCAATGTGGATAATTAATGTCGGGAACAGTCGGATATCTTCTATCAGGCCAACACAAGAGATAGTCAGAGACTTGTTAATCACCATGTATATTTTTGACTCTCTCTACATAATATGCTTGTTTCGTTCCACTTGCTATATTTTTTAACGATAACTACTCTGATAAGAGGTTTGTTATACTAAGGCAAAAAATTACAAAATCAAATGGAAATAATTGTGTTATGGATCGCAGCTTATTTAACTCAGTGTGAAACACTTTTGAACGAAAATATTTATTTAGTTGAATTAGAGGAAGAAACTAAAATCAATTCCTAAAATTTGTTCGGTCATTACAAATACTAAATTAGTGCATGAAATTTCACATTTATTATTCTACAGCAACGACTACTACTCAACTGTAATCAGTAAATGATACTCCTTCACCGGTTTACATACTTAATTTTTAAAGTTCACAAAAAAAAGGAACACTAACACCAAAATTACAGATCCCTGTTTTATCTACAATTCTTCAATCGGCGTTGCCAAAATGCGTCTCCCACTTTGGGCAGAACCATTCGCCGTAGGCTTAGGTTCCGTCCTAGTGGACATTCCTTACGACATTGTGAGCGTAAATTTTCTACACTGGACTTGGCACGACACTGACCCAAATATCGCAGACAGACATTACTGGGTCCCATGGAATTCGTACTACTTCCACGCAACTTTTGCCGCAAGTTTTACGTTTTGGTTCCACTTTACGAGAAAATTGATTTGCAAAAGCGAAGGAAAATGGATCGCTGATAAAAAGTACTAAATAATTTTCACCTAAAAACGTTAATAATTTAATTGAATATTTCAGCCCCGTCAAAGAGATTTTATGTTCGACCATTGCTGGAATTTTAGGCACACCGGGAGGAATTCTCATGTTCATACCTATTTACCACCCTTTACACGACATTTACAAAATTCATTCGGAAGTCACTTTTTTCATACTGTTTGTGATTTTTCTTTTGATAATATGGTCGGCTGATCGTACTCCGAAAAACACAGATGAGGCGAACAATATTCAACACACCACATATTGGAGTACTTGGTTATTGATCGCACATTTATTCATACATTACGTCACTTTTTTGATTATCCCTATATTTTTTAACCCCGAGGATGAAATTGCGATTGGAGTTAAAGAACCAATCGGACCTTGTAACGAATATGTTCCAGTTCAAACCGCATTCGGAATGGTGAGCTATTTTTTAAGTAAAATAGATCAATAAATAATAATTTTCAGACGTTACAAAAACGAAAATATTTGTGTGCAACAGATTACGACGAGAAATATTTCGACTGGCATTGTTTACCTGGTGGCAAGCCCCCGTCTGAAGGCTCCTATTGGTACACAGCCTGCGGTGTCCCCCTACCAAACAGAGTCGAAACAATTGCCATAATTAGCCTAATATGTTTGTTGGGTGCCACTGTATATGGAAATTTACATTTCAGGTCAAGTGGTGATCAAGTGTTTACTCACAAGAGCCAACCCGAAAAAACTGTAAAAACGAAAAAAGCAAAGAAACATTGAGGCAATAAAAAATCCCTTGAGTTATCAAAAGAACTTATTATTTTAATTTAAGAATAGAAATACACAACTGAAGTTTCACTAAAACTGAAAACAAAATCATTGCCGTACAGAAATTTAGACATTGAAAACGCGACAAAAAGTGCTCATTTAAGTAGTAATGTTTTCGATTAACCTTAAAAATTATATTAGAAACTAGCTTAAATCTATACATAAACTACCTTAAATTGACCACACACACTGGGAGATTCTCAATGCTAGCGGTAATTACAAGGTAAGCCGCGTTATAAAATTATTCTTAACAATATCCTCCAGTTTGTTGTTGGTACACTTCGATCGTGTCTCCCTCTTCCATCCCGAGGGATGTTGGAGTATCCGTCTCGTTGATTGGGGTTCCATCGAATCGGAACCTCACGACCTGCATGCTCAAGCCCTGCAATTAAAGCGAAACTTTGCAACTGCGCAAGCACAACTCAAACTGTTCATTTTCATAGTACACTAAAAATTCATACGGTCACTCACACTGTAGACCCAAACACCATTTCTCCAGTGTACAACAAAAATGTAATAGTTATTTACATTATACAAGGTTGGGCAAAAGTATTGAACCAAGCGTTTTGTGTCTAAACTATATACTCCCCTACGAAAAAACTAATTAGTACATCATCAACTACTTTTAAGTTTTAGTTTTCGAGATATTAAAAGAAATAATTCAAATTTCAAATGGCACCCTATTATGGCGACTTTTTTGGTACAAGATTATGCCCTAAGAATTACTTCTGGCATTAATATTGTTTTTGAACCAGTGTTTTTTTTAATAAATTATTAAAATTACAGTCCGAACTCATTACGAAGATGTTTCGAATTTGGCCGAAGTGATTGTATCGATATATGTTTTTAATCCACTAATTTGATTCGTCAAATTTTTCGCAATTATAAACATCCATGGATACAGCCACTTCGGCCAAGTTCGATAAACCTTCGTAATGAGCTCGGAACGTAACTTTAGCAATTTATTTAAAAAAAAACACTGGTTTAAAATTAATTTTATTGAAGTAGAAGTTGTTTTTAGAGCTTAATCTTTTACCAAAAAAAAATCGCCGTAGTAGGATGCCATTTGAAAAAAAAAAATATTTTTTTTAATAACTTGAAAACTAAAAGGAATTTCGAAAAAATTATTCTTAAAAAATGATCACATGTACTAATTAGTTTTTTCGTAAGGTACATAGTTTAGACACAAAACGCTTGGTTCCAACGTTGCATGTGTGGTAGGTATAATTTTACAGAGTGAAGTTTTAATGTCGAAACGCGAAACGAAGTTGAGGGTTTTAATAAAGCTGAACACTGTAAAATACCTAACGCACAAATAATGTAACTTTCTGACCGAAGACCGTTCGTCGATTAATTCAATTTTCGATTTTTCAACACATGACGTATCTATGCATTTACTATTTTCACCATGAGGTGCTAATTAGAATTTATCAGAAAAAATAAATAAATTGTTTATTTTTGAATATCAAATAGATAAATGAGAGCGTGATATTATTTCAGCGTTAATAAACTTTATTTATCATATAGTATCTATTTTTTGGGGTCTCTGAATGCCTAAAATCTTTGTGCACAAATGTCTTTAAAAATCCAAATACCGTAGGTGTCAGAATGTGTAAAAACGTCAATTTCAGTTGTCGAGGCCTAAAAATCACTTCAAGACGACCTTTTCGGTCAGGTCCGGAAAATTTTAGTAATGAGGTGGGCACACAACTTTAATAAATTATTTAAAAAACATTTGCTTAACCAAAAGCAACGCACAAAATTCATATCTTTGTTATGTGCATAGGTTATGTGAATGTGTCATTTTTTAAAATCCTCAAACAGGTTGTTTTTATTTTATAAATGTCACATTCAGACACTATAATAACGTTTATGACGTCATTAGCTGTTGTGTAATGACGTTACTTTTATTTTTTTTAAATGACAACCGACATTTTTTTGCATATTGTTTTTAATAGTATACTCCTTTATTACTCTAGTAAATACAAAAAAAAGGGAAAATATAAATGCAATGTATAAATCGTAAACGCTAAGTAAAATGAGCCGTCTAAATGCAAATCTCACTCTTTGCTAAAAATTGAAAAAATGTCTTTCCCCCGATGTCATATTTAGAATTTTAAAACAGTAATTTTAGATTCTACAGATTTTTACAAAAACAATTCTTTAATACTGTAAAACTATACAAAAGTTTCGAGATTGGCGCAAAACTTACTGTTCGGTTTGCCAAAGAAGAAATTTTGCGCTTGAACATATGACCTCCGCCCTGCGGCTTAATTTTTTTAATGGTTAAAATTTACTTCGGTTTACTTTATTTAAGTACGTAGCTAGTTATTCAGATTACAATTATTTGCATAATCAAATGCAAAACTAACCTCAAAGGGCGACATCATACGCAAAACTCACGCTTTACTTTTTGTAAAGCTACTATGTTTATGGCATTTAATTTTTACACTAGTGTACACACACTTAAAGAAAAATGTCCTTCAGATGTAATTACAACGTTCCAAAATAATTTTTCGCAAATATCTCAAAAGTAACTCATTGTCAAAGAGTGAGTTTTGCATTTAGACGGGTCATATAAAATGTTTCAAAAAATTGCATACTTCCTTAAATTTTTTTTATTAACCTACCTGTTGAGAGCCACTGTGTGGTATGGTAGTTTATTAGTAAGCAGCGGAATTAAAAGTATCGTGCCAACGCTGTACACTTCATGAATTTACGATTTTTATTCGGTTTAAGACGTTCACGGTCTCACGCTTCAAACAGGCATAAGAGCACTAATTGTAAAAATATTTTTTGGGATGACTTTTTGATTTATTTTAAATTCATATTATTATTATTATTTGCCCGGCGCATCTGATGGATGACGAACAAACTACGATAACACGTCATAGCAATAGACCAGCTTAATATTGACGGCGTACTTCGCGCGGAATACGACACGCTCGGGACTGGTCGATTAACTATTGGTACTTTAAATTCCTCTTATTATTTATTAGCATTCATTTTTTCCTTAAACAAAATGGACATAGTCGCGCATGGACGTAGTGAGAATTTTTCAAATTGTAGCCTAGCATGCTCATTTATGTGGGAGGTTCGAATCCCGGTTCTGGCATAAATTTCTTTTTGTTTTTTTTTTGTAAAATTGAATAACAAAACACAAATTGAAATCGAAGAATTACGGAGTGGACCAAGAAATTAATTTACTTATGCCACTTTGTCAGTAATATTAAAATTTACGCTAATTTTTATCACTCCAGTTCAACGATTCTCAAAATTTGGGACTTTAAGTTCAAAACGATTTTTTGGGAAAACTATGCATTTTCGATTTACACAAATTTCACTTTAATCCATTCGTTTTGCCATTCATTCTTCAAATCTATCTATCTTCAAATTTGTGTTAAACCATTCCCTAACAGCTGTATAAATTTTGTGCATTAATTTCGGTCTGTATTCAGCCATTCCAGCAAAAATGCAACCTGACCCCGAAATTTCAAAATGATTGTAGTAATGTTAAGTTTCTTTTAAAATACACGATTCGGTTTATCCTTAATTTATTTTGCGACAAAAGAGTTTTTGGGAGAGGATAACCATTTAAATTGATTCATTGGATTCTAAAATTTACATACAGTGGTGGACAAATTAATCGCGTACACTACGAAAAATCAAGTAACACATTTTTTCTAATTTATTAATGTGTAATTATGTCTTTTTTGAAGTTTAAAGGTATTTTTAGAAAAGAGGTTATACGTTGCAATTAGAAAATGTCAAATTGTCACTCTAATTTAAGAGTAATGTAAGAATGAATCTTTATTTACAAAAATTAATACAATAACGATTCCAAAATTAATATTTTTTCATGGCTCCATTTGCAGCTGATACTTTGTTTAATCTGTTAGAAATGGATGCAGTAAGGTCTCGACAATAATTTTTGTTAATTCCCTTCAAGCAACTTCAACGTTTTGACCACCAGCCCATAGTTCATTTTCGTTCTCAGGTCTAAAGTACCTTAATTATTATTTAACAAGTGTTTCACCTTATTCAGGATTTGATGGTCATGGTCGTCCCAAACCAACATTTTTTTTTGTTCCCATCACTTCCTTACTCTTAAAATTGTGCTTTTGTTGTTGTATTGGTCCTCCACTGCTCTTATGCTATGACCCTCTTCCAGTTTCGACAGTATATAAAAACTTTGTCGTGTTCAGTAAGTTTTGACAATTTTACTATTTGACACAGACGAAAATGTCATGCTAATACCTACTCAATCCAGCAAAAATACGGTGTACGCGATTATATTGTCCACCACTGTACACTGCCTTGTAGGCGATAACATAAAATATCGTGCGTTCATTTAAAAATCTTGGCCCAGTTGGCAGTGCTTTAAATTTGAACATGGGAACAGTGTAACCGGATCCGGCAATAGTTGTTTGCAGTCATTTATCGTTTATGAAATGTCAAAAAGATTTGAGGTTAGATATTTTCCCACCCAAATTTTTGATTTTATGGCTGCTTTGGGTCACTGCGCATTTCTGCTGTGGCTATTACTCTGTACTGTGGCCCTTGTTTTAACTTTTAGCAGGTTTTTAAGTGAAGTCAAAGGAGATTTTCGCTTGACAATATTGACATTTCGTAATGTCAAATTCTACGCTGGAAAATTAAAAAACAGAAGAAGATTCCACAGCCTCCTGAACCCAGGTTTTTATTTGAACGCTCGATACTAACGTACTACAACTGTTGAATATTTTTTGAATAGTATTTTTTTAGTTTCTGGTAGTTTAGAAAACGGGAATCAATAAGTAAATTGATTGATAATATTACTTCTTTATCCTTATAACTTTTGTTGTCCCATCTGTTATCGCAAACATAAAATGTTCTTATTTCTTACGTTGTTAAACAAAACAAAGAATTTTTAATCTCCATTGTCTAATTTTTAGATTTTTAAAGTCTTTAATAATTAAAACCTGTCTGAATAAATTTTTTAGAGCTATTTTCACATACAAGATTTTTTTTGGCCCGTTCGTCATGTTTAAGCAAAAAGTAAATTAATTAGAAGACGTTGCACATTTCCTTATTCTTCGGTTTTGTGGTTTCAAAAGTTTCAACAGGTTTCACATTTTACTTCAAAATAGTTGTTGAAATTAGTGCCTTTTAAATTAACAGAATTTTATAACGATTGTTCAAGGATAAAAATGTAAGGTCTTTTTTGTGTCCCGTCCGTCATCAATTTGTATTTCTTTTTCCTGCTCGTATTTCAAATTTTAAAAATGTGGCTCTAATTGTAGGTTGCAAACAATTTGACTGGTACTAACTTCCTATAAAGAAAAATTCACTTCTACTGATATTGTAAAAACTGAACATAAAAATCTAAAAATTTGTGGAAAGTAGTATTCCGTTCGTTAAAATAGAATCGCTGTATTATTGAAATAGAAGTGATTTTATAGCATAAGCTTTGACTCAATTTTATCTTTCTCTCAAAATTAGCTGTTATAACTTATTCATGCACTTCAGAAAAATAACTAGCTAATGTAATTTATACTTTCAATGAGAGATCTAATCATTGATAACTATTTTACAATTTTATCAATCTTATTTAAAAAAAAAATTAGGTAAAATGCGACGTTAGTGTTTTCATAGTTTCAAAACAGCTAATACTATCACTAAACAAAAACGTCGGTTGCTATTTGAAATGACGTCATTAGTCAAAAACCAGTGACGTCGCAAATGCTACCAAAATGTAGCATTTACAAAAATACAATCGACCTTTTCGCGGAAAAATGACCCACAACAAAAAGACGAATTTATGCGTTACTTTAAACTCACCCTGTATACAACCAATCACAGTCACTGCACAAGGGAGTGAACAAGACTTGGAGAAACGATGCGGCTTTTGATACATTTACAAACAAAAGTATGAATCACAATCCATGTTCTTACTCATTTGTCCCAGTAATAAAGTTACAAACTGAGGAAAGAATCTCGAGATAAAGTGTAACACTTACCGCTCTTTCACAATAAGCCCCCATCAGTTTCCTGAGAGGGGTGTGCTTTTTGATCTTGAACTGGACGACGGCATTGTCTTGTCCCAGGACTTTTAAGTTGATATGTTCGGTTTCATTGCTCTGGAAAGACCCAAAAACGTAAGTAGTAGTTCAAAATTACGAGAAAAAATCCTCGTTTATGGTTAGGAAAGAAAAGTCATGTTTACCTTCTTTTCGTCACCCATATTTGGCAAATTTGGTTGTGGCTTGTAGGAGTGTCTAGGGCCGAAGTTGGTGCACAAATGTAAATGATTTTAATGGAATTTGATGCACTTTAAACCGTTTTATCAACAGACACGCAGCTTGCCGCTAACAAATAATGGCCGGCTTGCTTGCAAAGTAGCGGTAACTGCTCGCCGGAAGTGACTACGCGGTTAGTCAAAGTCGGTACTAGCTGTTCAAATTTCACACTTCCGCTACAAAAATTAGTTGACATTTACCATCTTATAGCTACAAAATGTGCGTGAAACGACTCGGTAAATTAAAAGAAGTATTTAAGCTATATTTCCAAAGTAAACCTGATTTTTTGTCTTCAGTTTGATAAAATTTTAATAAAGAAATTAATCGTTGTTCCAGATTGCTGACGACAGATGGCAGGCCAGAAGCTTCAATTGATCAGCACTACCAATGTTCCAGAAGAAAAAAACCTAGAAATTCATGAAATTAGAAATCAAAAAGCTTCTAGAAAAGCGCAATTGGGGCTTTCTGAAAATAATCTAATTTAGAGTATAAATAACAACGTAAATTTTGACTAAAGGAGAGTAATAAGAGGTAAGGAAAATTGATAAATTTTGGTATGTCATCGAGAAATTAGGTTATATTTTTGCAGGTTTTCTTGAGACAAGATGATTATACCGGTTCGTTGTTTCACTTGTGGGAAAGTTATTGGAAATAAATGGGAGGCTTATCTTGGGCTTTTACAAGCTGAATATACTGAAGGAGATGCGTTGGATGCTTTGGGTTTGAAGAGGTACTGTTGCAGAAGAATGCTTCTTGGACACGTTGATCTTATTGAAAAGTTACTGAATTATGCTCCTTTGGAGAAATAATATGTAGTAGTAAGTCCGTTATGTGAGTGTAGACGTAAGTTTAATTTTATGGCATGTTAAAAGGCGCGTTTTTAAATAAATTTTACAACTATGTGTTGTCCTTCATAAATCAGCCTTTTTGAAATGCCCTTACCAGTTTTTGAAATCTTTTTCTACTTCATGGTGACTTTTTACTTTAATTTGGACGAATTACTCTAAAAAAACTGCATTCCTGGCTTTATCTAATCAAGTCTACATATTAGCTGTTTCAAAACTATGTAAACGTCAACGTCGCATTTTCCCTCAAAATTAGTTGTTATAAATTATTTTTGGACTTCAAACAATTAATAGCTAATGTAATTTACAGTTTCAATGGGATATCTAATCATTAATAACTATTTTACATTTTTATCAACCTTATTTAAAAAAAATATTTGGTAAAATGCGACGTTGGCGTTTACATAGTTTTGAAACAACTAATAGTTTCAGTTAACATCTCGCGAAATTTTTGTTCAAAAATGTGTTGAAGCAATCGCAGATGACAAAAATAACACCATTTTCGACTCAGCCCAGTGATTTCGAGTTTATTATCATATTTATTAAATAAACTTCCATACTTTTACAAATGACGTCGAAACTGCATTGCAAGTGCAAAAAAATACTATCAAATTGTAAAATTGTGTTTTGTGTTTTGTGCATTCACAAAAATCAACTAGAATAACAAAATTAAAATGAGAGCAAATAATTTTGAAACTACAAAATCTGTAAAATAAAATCGATGCACAAAATTATTGAAAAACCGAAAACTATTCACTTGAAAATCACGAAATTTTAGATACTCGTGTTTGTATACAACGATTCCATTTTAACGGACAAATTTGCACAATGTGTAGATTTTATTTTCAATTTTTTCAACAGTATCGTAGAAGTGAATTTTTCTTTAAAGGAACTTAGTACCAGTCAAATTGTTTGCAACCTACAATTAGAGCCACATTTTTAATATAATTTAATAATTTTAATTTTCCACAATCATCTACACCATAAATAAAAATAAACATTGAAATTTTTAGCCTGTATTTGAAAAAAACGCAATTCAAAGAACACTTGAAGTGCACCTTCAAACCAATGTATCTTTAGGGGGAAACCCCGAATCTTTATTTTGTTTCTATATTTGGACTAGTGAAGTGATTCTCTACAACGCTCTGAACTCGGAATTCGCCAATTTTGAGATACCCTGTATTTTTAACCAAAACCAAAAAGTCTTGATCATAACTTTAAAAATATAAAATGGACAAATGTAATTTTTAGGTATGGTTTTTCAAGATTTCGAGCTTATTGTTCTAGGTTTTGATTTTTTAAATTTGTTTGATTTTAAACTTTCAACTTTAATTTGACGAAATAATTGCGACTTGGATGAAAGACGTGGTAATAAAACTTGAAAAAGTGGCAAAACAATGTGATTTTTGACAATTCTTACAGTCTGGTTTAGAAACATTTCTAAAAAATCTGCGTTTTTATATCAAAACCGTGCTTAAACACTCGAAAATCGAATTGATTTTGATTGTCGAACTAATTTGATGATTCAATACATGTGCAGGCAACTAACTATCCTGTCTTAAGGTTTGAGTGAAGTTGTTTGTGTAACCCTCGGTTTCTTGAACGAGTTATCGTTAGATAAATACTATCGGTTCCATAATTTTTATAGAAACCAATCAGATCATCTCTACCTTAACAACTATCCAACCGATAAAATTTATCTAACGATAAATCGTTCAAGAAACCGGGGGTTAATAAAAGAAACAAAAACTATAATTTTTGGATTTATTTATTATTCAAACAATAAAACTGTACAGAACAAATTTCTTAATGGACAGCACTGTAAGTGTGATGTAACGAAAAATCAATCAGAAACTAATTAAAACAGTTTAAAAATCAGATCAAATATTAAGTCGTGGTTCTTACTAACGGACGTGCGATTAAATTAGACTCCTTTGTCAGCCAAAGTTTTATTTATTAGTTTCGATGATAATAGTCTTATGATCTAATCGTAATTTTAAATGTCGATTTTTTTGAGTGCATAGTGTGTATAATCAACAAGTGTGTTTATACATCACTAGAACATTCATTAATACAAAATACAGTTATTTCGTGACTACTTGTTAAACCCTAATTTGACTAATTATTAATCATAAGAAAGCAACAAATTTAAAGTTAATAAGATAAAATGAATCTCATGTCACATGGGATTTTAAGTAAACTTTTTAGATTTAATATCACTGGACACATAGTACTATTATTGTTATTATTATTATTTATTAGTGGTCCGAGAACAATACACTTAAATTAATCTTGACACTTTTGAAGCCAGATTAATTAGTCCCTACGAAATAATTAATCTTACTAAAAAATAATGTAGTATTAAGAGATGAAAATATTTATCGAAAACTAAATGTTTGCTCCTATTTAAAAAGATAACACTACACTGTTACCTTTTTAAATAGAACGATCAGAGTTGGTTGACTAGTAATCCTGTTTTATTACAAAAAATTACAATTTTTGAAAAATTAAGTGGGAATACCGATTTAATTGTTAAAGCAAGACGAAAGCATATCACTATAAAGTCACACTGTTTGATATTTGATGTCGACCAAATATCGTCACTGAGAGGTTACATCTATTTGAAAAAATAATCACTTCAGACTTCGTTTCTTTAAAGCAAAATATCAGCCACTTATCACACAAGCTATTTTCCCAATGAAAAATATATCCTTACCGATATTTGATATCTTGTAAAATTACACACTATAGAGTAGGTACGTAAAAATATGAATTTGTAAATTCGATATATCTATATGAGATAGCGGCCCCTAAAAATACACAGTAATGTATCACAATGCAACAGAAGCATAATAAATTAATTGGACGAAGGCAACTACAAGGAGAAGAACTTCAGAAAGGCCGAAGGAGGAACAGGACTGGGCGGAGTAATTCCTCCCGCTTCTTGAAGTCTCGCCCGGAATTCCGGGCACTGATCAGCTATGCACGGATGACCGGAAGACCGCCAAAATAGGCATCGACAATATCTACACAACGACAGCATTTCTGCGTACTGACGGTCTTCGCTTAATCCGAAAGACCTGCAAAAAACACTTAATGATTAATTGCTCAGTCAAAGGAGTTTCACCGGCAAAAAACCTATTTTCTTAATTTTTTCTTGACAATTACTTTATGAGTGATTCACACATTGAAATTTTCGACCGTCTCAAATCCAAAATAAATTCGCCGTTCCGCTACGTATTGAAAAATTAATTGAAAGGTATCGAGATTTCAGGTTGATTACGCTAAAATATGGTTTTATGTCGATAATTCTGATAGTGTTGTCGTAATCACTGTTTGAATAATAAAGGCAAAAACCTGATACATATGTCAATATTTTTTCTACAGCAGATGTTAAGACTCTTTCTTTATCAGCTCTTTTGAGTAGATAAAATTGCACTCTAACCGCAAGGGTAAAATTTGAAGCTGTTTTGCATTATTTTGCCGGATCTGTCACTTTGACGACATTCACAATTTAAATTAAGCGGCACGCTACGTTCAAATTTCATAAGTGACTTGATGCACAAATTACCATGCACAACCATTGTATTTGGTGATTTTTTTATTCTATCGGTGAAAAAATTTAACACGCATCCGCACTCGTTTCAGAAACACATCACTCACACATTGTGAACACATCATTCTACTATTATTCAATGAAATTTACAAATTCCAACATATTAATTTTAAGGATAACGGATAACAATAACTTTTTTCTCTTAAACTTAAAGTCCTGCTATAGAAAAAACTTAACCTTTTCACTCGTAGATAAACAATCTCTTTATCGTCTCGTATAATAAATAGCTATTGAATGCATTTATCTTTTTCTGAAAGCTATAACTTGCTATGCCGTATGGAAACTGCAAATAAGAAACCATCGGATTCTGTGGTAAATAGAATAGGGTGTTGGGTGAAAACACGAAGTCGATCGGTGTTATTATAGTTCCGGCCTTAATCGGAAAATTAAAGTTAATATTTGAAAAATATTGCAACAAAGAGGATTAACCTCGTAAACCTTTAAGGTTCCCTGTCTTTTTAAAAGACTAAAATACAGACAGGAATTTTTCGGTTTTCTTGGCGTCAATTGATTTGCTAGAACGTCATACATCTACACCAAATTCCAAAACATTGAATTTTGCCGTTATTGATAAAAAATTACCTAACTTGTTTTAAGAGCGTTTTTTTAATTAACTTCAAACCAAAGCCATTTTAGAAATTTTCGAATGCTGTTTATAGGACAGTGTTTGATTTTCCGCTCTAACTTCCTAAGTTTTGACGTAATTTCTCTTTGAAAGTTGAAAAATTATTTCGAGATATAGGCTTTACTTCCGTGGTATTTTATAGTTTTTTTCATGGTTTACATCTATAGACTGAACCTAAAGTAACGCACAATCCATATCTTTGTTATAGATCATTTTTCAAAAAAATCCTTGAATAGGTTAATTTCGGTTTTTAATGCTACATTTTGACACAATAACGACATCTATGACGCTATGACGTCAATTGTTTTTGAGTAATTACTAATTATTAGCTGTTTCAAAACTATAAAAACGCCAACGTTGCATTTTCTCTTAAAATTAGCTGTTATAAATTATTCATGCACTTCAAAAAAATAATAGCTAATGTAATTCATAGTTTCAATGAGAGATCTAATCATTAATAACTATTTTACAATTTTATCAATCTTATTTAAAAAAATAATTCGGCAAATTGCGACGTTGGCGTTTTTATAGTTTTGAAACAGCTAATACATCATTTTAATTTTTTTTTAATGACAACCTACATTTTTTTGCTTACTGTTTTTGATATCATACTCTTCTATCTTTCAGGTAAGTATTAAAAAAAATCAAAAAAAAATGAGGTAAAAAAAAGAAAAAAAAAGAAAAAAGTTTGTGTTATCGATAAATTTATGCAAAGAGCTTTCTCTTTCGGTTCTTGCTTTATTTCATAAGGGGTGATTGTTTTTTGTTTATTCTTTTGTGTTTAGGTTTTATGATACTAAGAGCCGGTTTATAGAAAGTGAAATTAAAAGTTAATTCAGAATTAAACTAATTAAAGTTGCCATTTACTTTACATTGACAAACGTCAAGTCGTTAATCACGAATTAAACCTTAGGGTTGGTTTATAGAAAGCTCAAGTAAAGTTAAATAAATAAAGTTAAATAAAGTTGTTAAAATAAGTTAACAATGCGAATGGAGCAACCAAATTTTTTCAATTGTTTCAATTTGGTCACATGTTCAGTTAATTGCGGATTAACTTAATGACGCTTCTATAAACCGGCCCTAAATGTTTTCATGTTCATATTTAAAAAAAATTCATACAAAAGCAAATATTTCTTATCAAATAAGGCAAGAAATAAAATGCCTTTTGGGTGTAATTGTCAATGTTTTTAATTTAATTTTCACCAAGTGTACAATTAAAAATATTAAACAAAAATGTAGGTTGTCATTTAGTAAAACGTGAAATGACCTCATTACTCAAAAACGAATAACATCGTAAATGTTATTATGGGGTCAAGACCTGTTCTAGGATTTTTATGAAAAATGACCTACAAAAAATATGAATTTAGTGTGTTACTTTTGGTTCAGTCTGTATAATTGGTGGACGCTTATATTAAAACCAAAAATCTGCATTTTCACATTTTATACGCCTTTTTCGGAAATTGTAACATTGTAAGTCTCACTAAAAATATACGAAAATAGTCAGAATCTTTTCTTATATAATTATTGGGTATCTTTTAGACCATGTAAACTCGGAGTCGATCGGTGAAAACCCGGTTGAACAAGCGAATTCCCTGGACAACATTAATTTTACATAAGACATCCACAACTTCGGATGATTTCCGGGCATTCGAAAAATAAATATATTATTTTCAAAGGCTTGAAGCCCAAAATAATACGCGGCACATGTAAAATATCTCGTTTGTAGAGAATTTTAACCACGATTTTAACCGGTCGTATAATATTCCTGTTCAATTTTACATCGGAGCTTACATAATGAATAGTTAAAAATAAATAAAAAATAAAATTTTAAATTTTAAAACTTCTTTTTCAAAAATTACTAAATGAACAATATTTTGAATGTTCTTCAACTATAAAAAAATATTTCTCTTCAATACACTTTTACAAGTTCCAAAAATCGCAAGTTAAGTGGTGCAAACAATTTATATCGGTAACTGCCAGGGCGATTTTACATAAAATATCCGGGTGATTTATTTCCAGGCATTCGAAATATCGATGCTTTATTTTAAGGATAGGGAAACGCTCAACATATTCGTAGTTCAGTTTATCTAGAAAATTGTTCGTCGTAGAGCATTTTAACTGAAAAAAAAATTCAACAATGTCTTCGGCACTTTTTCCGAATCCTTAGAAGTGGTGTGAAGCTAAACTGTTAAATAGGTACATTCATAGAAATAGAGAAAGTAGGTTTTTTGTTGTTCAGACCACGAGACTTCGTTGACCAAACTTACTTTTTGAGTGAATGATAAACGTCTTTCCAGTCAACGTTTTCGCCGTTTTTTGGTAAAACTAGCTCTATTTGATGAGGTGAAAAGTGGAACTTGGTTAATTCCCTCCAGACGCGCTGCTCGCCCACAATTGTGGCCATTTGCTCGCACGTTTGGGCACTAGCTGTCAAGTCTCTATGATCCGACAATCTTAGAATAATCTCTCGGATGCATTCTTCCGGTAGTTGCAACAATTGCGGCCTCGACTCCGGGCTGAGTTCGCAGATTTGCATATTAGCTGCCATTTTGAGGATACGTTCAATTTTCGCCGTGTGTTCGCTCCACAGCACTTGGGAGCCGAGGAGACCGCCCCAGCAGGAGGAGCGCTCGGCTTCACTCAACGATCTTAAATTTTTGAGCAGTTGTCTGAAATTTCGGGGATTGTGTTGACTTGCCACCGCCTGGCTTGCGACTTCTTCCAACATTGCTAGAAGCACTTTTTGGGCGCAGCCCGATAGTGCAGTCATTTGTTGACCGATGAGTAAACCTAATAAAGCGCAAATGTAGTTGAAGCGGCGGACGTCTCTTACAGCGCTCATGAAGTCCAGTTTTTTTACAGCCTCGTTTAATTCGTTAAATCCTGCTATCTAAAACATTGACAAGTAATTTAAGAAATTCTAATTAGGAGGGGCTACTTCTTTTGTGGATTTTATTGTTATGTGGCAATGGGGTTGAATGGCAGTTTCGGTATTTCCGTATGTGGAAGGTTCTTCTGCGCCACTTTGTCTAAAAAGAATGCAACATTAATTTTTATGAGAATAAGAATTTTTTAATTTTCAGGGAAGAGACTAAAATTCGTACATTTTTTATTGTAAACAACCACTAACAAAAACGAGAATATACAGCGAAATTCAAAAGCGTCGGACCTAGATAGACCTAAAAAAAATCAATTCAATTTTTTTAACCAACTTAATTTTTTATTGTTAACATTTTTTTTATTTCTTTTTATTTCCTATGCTGTCGGATTTCATTCATTGTTAAAATAGAAATTGGCGATTTTTTTCAACAGGTACCTATTTAATGTTATCAGATCTCTCATTTCCGCTAATTAAATTCAAGAATACCTGATTTGAGGGTCCAAAAACGTAACCCAAAGATATAATTTTGATGAACTACATATGTCTCGTGAAAAGTTTTTGTCAGAGGAATTTTTAACTCAGTTGGATGTCTTCTATTATCACCCAAGAGATGGTCCGAGACTTTTGAATCACCCTGTATTGCTTCCTTTCCTAAATCATAATGATGTTTAACTTTTATCAAACTATAACCCCATTTGGAAAGGAACAGAATGTACGATTACTTTGTAAACACAAAATTTCGCTTGATTGAATATCTGGAAACGAAATCTGGATTTAAACGCTGGTATGTATCATTGTAAAAGTTTACTGTAATAAAAAAGTTACTAACTTTTATGGATTTATTCATAAAGACAAAAAAAAGAAGGTAACAGCTGCGTGTTTGTTTATATACACAATCATGTATCTACAGGGTGAATTATTTATGGGTTATTTCTCACATGTCCTAAGATGCAACCAAAAATATTAATTATACTTACCACTTAGATACTACGTTTGATTTGTAAAACGTTAATTGAATCAACATTAGTTTTTTTGTCTTTTCACAGTTATGGATTTTGCAGACGATATATGAGATATAAAATGGAAGAAAATGTCTTCAAATTGTGGAAATAATCAAGGTTTCTTTTGATGTTTCCATTAATCAGAACTTTACAAAATCATTAAACAATTCTTTTTCATTTAATCAAAGTGATTGTTTTTATCCAGGACTATTTTCCTTTGCATTATTTTGGTGACTAGTTTTTTTATGTTTCCATTTCATTTTTGATTAGTAATATCTTATTTGTGAAACAAACATTTTATATTTGGTGTGTGATGTTTTAACTAATTTTTGTCCAAAAGTGACGTTTTTTGCTTATACGTAGAACAAGCTAAAACTTCCAAAAGTTCCAAAAAATATACAGGGTGAATTATTTATGGTTTATTTCTGAGATCTCCTACAATGCAACCAAAAATACTAATTGTACTTACCATTTGGATACTTAGTTTGATTTGTTAATTTAAACATTAATTGAATCAACATTGGATTTTTATCTTTTAAATAATAATAGTGTATAACGAAATTTTAGCAAAACTGTCACGACAAACTTGTCAATACTCAGAACAATGCAATCGTGGATTAATTTTGAAATTTGTTTATCGATTATCCATTAGTGATTACTGATTAGTGAGTAGTGGTAGTGGTTGCATCTAAAAAAAATCAGAAATAACCCTTAATTGACTCACCCTGTATAGGCTTTGAAACGGACTAAATTTTGAATCAAAAGATTAAAAGAATAATACATCATTTTTTCTGAATTATGAATAGCAGTTGTGTGTGACGGAAACTTGAAAAAAATGTGCAGTTTATACTTTTTATTAACCGTACAGTTTCTTAGGGTCCATTGTGGTGCAAATAGCGTGCTCTTGGCATTGACTTTTGTTTAAATTGTCATGGTAACAATAACACAATGGTTACTTAAATAATAATAATAGTTATTTAATTTAAATATAAATATTGAAATATTTTTTATTATTATTGAAAATATGTTTTTTTTTAATATTGAGAATCATATTACACAAAATTTATAAATTGTCAGGTTTTTTTAAATTTACAATTAAAATCAATATACCTACTAATACCTATACAAAACTGAATCTTAACTTATGCAGGGTGTCCGTTTTTCGAGCTCCACCATGGGGATCTAAGATGTACGAGGTCGGTTAAATTAGGGCAAAGTTGGGCATTTTTATGGTAAACAATTATCTGCAAGAAAATTTGATAAGATTTTTAGTTTTTGAATTATTGTAAAAAAAACGAAAATTTGTAATTTTCGTTTTTATTTTTTCAAGCGAAAACTAAAAGAACTAGACGTTTTTAACTAGGACGTTCTTGAGGCACTTTTTTACAAGGAATCCAAATCTGTGGTCATATTATCCAAGGCGTTCTTGATGTCATAGTTACAACACTCAACTTTGGTTTTTCTTATGGAAGCCATATACGTTTTTTGTATTTTTGAAAAGCGTTTTTACTCCTGTTCACAACGATGTATCACATGATATGATCGAATCTTACATGCTGATCAAAATAGAGAAAAAAGCATTTTTGCGAAGAGTGCTTTGGAAAAAATGTCAACAATTTTGTTTTTAAACAAACAAGATTTTAGATGGTGAGACAAAGGTGGCATGGAACGCCACCTGTCGGGGTGCATGGGGACTCGAGACCTTCACATCGACGGGCGGGAATTTGCAAAGCAAATCTCCCGTAGCGCCCGCCGAGAGAGGTAAACCAGCATTAGCCAAAACAGCTACTCCTCGGGCAAATACAAATTTTAGATGTTTAATTGAATTTGGATCTGGAAGGTTCACATTTCCGCCAAGCTTACTTATTTAAAAACTAAACGACATGATAAGTATAAGACAAAGTTATAATCCATTCACGATTGTTTTAAACACGCAGCAGGCCTAGATATATTTTTGTTAGGTTGGCTTCAGGTCCTGTTAGGTACTGTCTTTATGACGTTTTTTTGTCAAAGATTCGCCTTGTTGTCAGTTTAATTCTTGTTGCTTTAAATGCCGAATGTTATTCCTGTTAATACGGATACGTGTATCAAAAGGTGTTTTGAGGAATACCAGAAAAACAGACCGGACCTTTTTACCTAATGATAATGAGTAGAATAACAGTAAATAACGAATTCAATTTAAATTTAAAAAATGAAGAAGACTGACAACAGTGCTTGGTTGTCATCAATTATAACCTAAAATAAATTTCTTATGACAACTCACAGTACTGCGAAATAAAATGCCAGATTTTCATAGATAGTCCGAATTTGAAACAATCGTGAATGGTGTATATAAAAATTCTGCTCGCATATTTAATAGAACTGTCAAAATTTAGTTTGCTAAACAACATTTTTGACGTTTTTCCCAAAGCACTCTTTGCAAAAACACTTTTTTCTTAATTTTAATCCGCGTATAAGATTCGATCATATCATGTGATAAATCATTGTAATCAGGAATAAAAAGTGTTTTCATAAATACAAATGTCAAATATGGCGTCCATAAAAAAACCAAAGTTGAGTGTTGTAACTCTGACATCAAAAACGCCATGGAAAAGGCAATGACAAATTTAGATTTCTTGTAAAAAAATGCTTGAAGAATGTCCTACTTAAAAACGTCTAGTTTTTTTGATTTTCGCTTGAAAAAATAAAAACGAAAATTACAAATTTCTTTTTTTTTTCAACAATTCAAAAACTAAAAATAACATCAAATTTTCTTTCAGATAATTGTTCAGCATAAAAATGCGCAACTTTGTCCTAATTTAACCGACCTCGTATCTCTTAGTTAGTAATGAATAGATCTCTCATTGAAACTGTAAATTACATTAGCTATTAATTCTTTGAAGTGCATAAATAATTTATAACAACTAATTTTGAGAGAAAATGCGACGTTGGCATTTAAATAGTTTTGAAACAGCTAAAGTGTTTATATTATAATGCAGTGACATTTTTTTTTAGGTTATTGAACATATAGAGTTAATAGTATTATATTAACTGTTTCAAAACTATAAAAATTTACCGAATTATTTTCTTAAATAAGATTGATAAAATTCTAAAATAGTTATTAATGGTTAGATCTCTCATTGAAAGTATAAATTACATTAACTATTATTTTTTTGAAGTGCATGAATAATTTATAACAGCTAATTTTGAGAGAAAATGCGACGTTGGCGTTTTTATAGTTCTGAAACAGCTAATATGTGTGTTATGTGATTAATGTTCAGCGAAATAAAATCCTCACTATATGTACATCCGTGTAATTGACAAATACAAAGTTTAGTATGAGATTCTGATTAGATCTTCCAATTATTTATTACACAAATAATTTTTGGTTTGTGTGCCAATATTAGAAAATGTAACAGTGATAAATTTATTATTTACGACACGGAAATTATTAATATGAATTAATCAAATCACATCTATGTAACCCTAAAATAAATGTATTGTAATAAGTAGTAGTAACGTGACATTATGAATGCTATTTGTGACCGACAGGCAAGTAAAAAAATTCAATGTAAAAATTACATTTCACAATTTTTGATTTCTACGTTTTAAAATCAGGAAACACAAACGCCTTCAAGGAAATTATGAAGTACGTTTTAAACAAACATTCTAATTACAAAATAAAATTGAAGGATAAACACTCAAGACTTGTCCTCTTTGATGAAGGAGTTGTCGGTAATTGTATAATTACGTTGTTCCAATTTTAATCAAAAAGTTGTAACGAAATAATGATTAAATTCCGAAGTTTGAAACCAAGATGAGAATTTTAAAAGTAATCGTGTGTTTCCACTTTTGCAAATCTTTAACGATGGGAGCAGACCACATGACCCACAATATTTTAAAAGTGTACTCGCGGTATTTCACACAAAATACCAAAATTTCAGTGACTCAATTAAGCAAAAACCTGAACATGGATAACTCACTGATGACAGAATTAATCAGAGACATTTATTCTTACCGAAGAGACGTTACCATAAAAGTCAGAAATTACGCTCTTAATAAAAGAATTAAGACGAGTTACAATTATGTTTCTGTTTATAGACATAAACAGAGACTTCAGTCACCGTATTATTACGACGATCATATAATTATCGTGCAAGAAGGTAATATTTTAGAGCAATTCTTACATGACTTGCCCCTCGATATAATCCCAAATAACAGAGCAAGCTACGTTTTCTATTTGATGACTGATCATTTTTTTACGGGAGTAAAAGCACAAATGAATCTTTTATGGACAAACTTTCAAGTTTCAAACATGATTTTCATTACGTCGTGCAATTACGTTCACATCTACTATCCATTTGACCTATTTCAATCGCTCTCTTTGTCCGCATTTCTGCATCGAAACTTTACAAATAATCCGATAATGAAACTAAACGGCCATGTCCTAAAAATATCGATGTTTGCCCGAAACCCGACAGCAGTAAAACTAAATGCAAATAAATCGACTGCTGCTTTTAGCGGAGTTGATGGAAATGTCTTGGCCCAGTTATCAAAAAGTATGGATTTTGTTGCCGCTATTTCACCGGAGTTTACTTTCTATGGGCAAACGTTCCCAAATGGTAGTGTCACAGGCACTTTAGGTGCTGTGGTCAAAGGGCTTGTTGATTTAGCAATGAACGGGAGATTTATAGTCGGACGGGAATATGACTGTGTGGAGTTTACTGCAGCTTACAGTAACGACAAAATTTGTGTGGTTGCGCCAAAATCCGGACGAATTCCACACTGGGCGGAGATTTTTCACAGTTTCAGATTGAGAGTTTGGTTGTTGATTTTCCTGGTGATAACATTGTCGCTGCTGATTTGGTATGCGTTTAAGAGAAATTGGGGAAAAGTCTGGATAGAAATGTTCAGCATTTTCATAAACGTTCCAGTGAAGCTGGCCTTAAGCTGGGAAAGAAAAATCTTTTTGACGTTCCTTCTCCAATTTCTGGTGATAATAAACGGGATTTTTCAAGGGAATCTCATCAAGACGTTCAGTGCCGTGTCCTACTACCCGGACATCAACACTTTAGAAGAGTTGGATAACTCAGGGCTGAAAATTCTAACTTCGCTCGGAGTTTTCAATAACAATGAATCAGAATTGTTTAACCACTTGCAAAGCAAAGTGGTTGATCGAAACCAATCCGCGATCGAACGAGTCGCTTATTGCAAAGACATTGTGGCGTTAGAACGCAGAAACGATGCCAATTTATTCAAATCTGTTTATGTTTCTTCGGATGGTACTTCTTTGATACATCTTGCGCAAGAATGTCCCATTTCGTACTATCTTGGGTTTATTGTAACTGAAGGATCGCCGTATTTGCCACGGCTAAATCAATTGGTAACAAGAATGTTCGAGTGTGGTTTAACAAAAAAGTGGTACAGTGACATGTCTGAAAAAATTATTATAAAGATGAGGTTCGGTCAAAAAGTCAAAGAAAATCGAAAAGTGAAGGCGTTTTCGTTATACGACATGCAGTTGGTGTTTTTAACGCTGCTTTTAGGTTTGATGTGCTCTATTGTTGTTTTTGTTGGCGAACGTGGGCTCTATTGCTATAGAAAATATTTAATTGTATATGAAATCGTCCAGTAAAGGTTACGTAACTCTGCTGTTCTTTTTGACTCTGTTTCTTTAATCACACTTAAATTATAAATGCAGTAGGAATTAGTTAAAAGTGTTCCGTCTAAATCAGTTTAGAAGTACTGAAATTGCTAATAAATTCTGCACAGAGCCATACTCCGTCAGGTCCTGTTCAACGAAAATATTTTCAAAATGGCGGCACTTCCGGTTATACTGGAATTTGTTATCAACTTTATTGTTTGAAATTAAACGCTGTTTTGGATTATTCAAGTATCAAGTTATTTTAAGTGAGTTTTTATCAGCTCTTTCCCTATATCCAACATTAAAACAAAACACACCAAATTTTTATTTGGAAACACGATGCCTTTCAACCACACAGTGGTTATCCCCAGGTGAGAATTTACTTAAGGCTAGGTTAAACATTCTCGTCTTATGGCGTTTCCAATGTAAAAGAATTGTGGCTTTAACTTAGTCATTTGAAAAGGTATCAACGTCGTTTCAAAACTCAATGTATCTTAGAAATAATATCTACAAAATGGCTTTTAGAAAATTTTAAAAAATCTAGTACTGAATAAATTATGGCCACTTAAATAAACACGTTTTCGGACTAAAACACTTATAAAGACACCAAGGCTTCAAAATGAAAAAACTCAAAAGGTAGTCGATAGAGATTTTTATTTCAAACGGCTTGGCATTTTTAGTTTTTTTTTATTATTAAAAATAAGCTTGATATCGCGACAATTCTAATTCATTGGAAACTCAAAATTTCTCGAGCGATGATTTATAGCAGATGGCTAGACAAATCCGCAGGAAGATTTACAATGGGTCTGAGTAACAGACCCAAGAGCAGGTACCTGCCAAAAATGATTAGATTTGTCACGTCTCACTTTCTTGTTAGTCTTGTTCATCCAAACAATAATGACTTTTGTTTTCATTGAAAAAGGAATTTGGTCGGGATTAGCAACCAAATCAGAAAAAGTTAAACCATGTAACTAGAAAAGGGATTAGCCGCTTAACAATAATTTAGGGGTTTCAAGTTATTATAATTGGTATTACAATAGGTAACTTGTTTATCTAATATTTTCTTTATCTAGGGCTGGTATTTAGAAAGCAATTTATTTGTGACCACACACCTGGCTAATTTCCTATTACCCCGAAATTGTTAACGTAGATTTCATGTGTTTTATTTTAACTTTAATTCAAAACAGTATACTCGTATTGCGGGACTATTTCCTAAACGATAACGGTTTGTAGCTGTTGTGTTTTGTATAAGTTTCAACCGAAAAATTGATAATAATGATAATAATTATGAGATTTTAAAAAATTTACACACGACTCCGTTTCGTCAAAAAATGACACCTACACTGTTATTCTTGATAAAAACCTAATTTACACTTTATTTATTTTTAAAATATAGCAATTAATATGCAAAAAGGGAATGTCTTACTTTTCAAGAGCCCCAACTGTGTACATGCCAGATTTTGACACTATAGCAACATTTATGACGTCATTGGTTTTTGAACGATGACGTAATTTTTATTTTTGTAAATAACAACTGATACTTTTGTTTACTGTTTTTGACAGCACACTTTTTATCCTTCTAATAGTAATAAAAAAATTAAAATTAAAATTAAATAAAATAAAAAGATTATTGGCAATTGCATAATTGTAGCTCTTTGAACCTAAAGGTTTTTTTTGTTAATTTTCTACTTTATCAGTGACCATAGGTATTTAGAGTGTTATTCGTTATTACACTTGTATATTATTAATTCTTTTCGTCTATGATACGCATTATACAGGGTGTTTCAAGTTTTAGGTCCAGTCAAAAAATAAATACTTCTAGTTGTCCAAAAGAAAAAAAATATATCTCAAACGATAGAGTTTCTAACACGCTTCAATTTGATGCTTTAATGTTATACGAAATTTTCATGGTATGAGCGTGAATTGTGAAAAACTAGATAAAAAATTTTTTGTTTCCAAATTATTGCAATCGTTTTCTCATAATAAAATTCCTCCTATTTTTTAAGTGAGACTTCCGAAACTGAAACAGTAAAAAACCCAAGGCGTATTGAGCAATTGAAATTTCAATTTGCAAAAGATCAAATAAATGTTTTATCTTAGTCACCTTTGAGAAAAAACAGAGCTCGTGTCTTTGCTTGATTCACAAAAAATTGAAACGTCATTAACTGTCAGACTAAAATTTTACTTGTCAATTAAAAAATGCCCTTTTTTTGCAAATTGAAATTTCAATTGCCCAATACGCCTTGGGTTTTTTACTGTTTCAGTTTCGGAAGTCTTACTTAAAAAATAGGAGGAATTTTATTATAAAAAAATTATTGGAATAATTTGAAAAAAAAAAATTTTTAATGTAGTTTTTTGCATTTTACGCTTATATCATGAAAATTTGGGATATCAGCAAAGCATCAAATTGAAGCGTGTTAGAAACTCTATTGTTTGCGATATATATTTTTTATTTTGGAATACTAGAAGTATTTATTTTTTGACTGGACCTAAAACTTGAAACACCCTGTACAGAGGCGAATTTTTAACTGGAATAAAATTCATTACTTGGATATAGGCTATTTTTGTGAAAATTCCCGAGACAAGTCGATTTTCGTTTTTTCTTGTCCATCACTTGATGTAAATGATTTTTGTTTATTGCTGTCAAAAATGCACAGCCACCTCTAACTTTTTTTTTCAAATGTAACAGTATGTCGATTGACACCTCATGTGAAAGAGCACTTCGCAAGCAATACAACGCACTATTCGTTTTTTGAATATTGTCAAGGCCTACTTGATAAAAAAAGTATTACCAGTGGAATAAAATAAAAAATAAAATAAAATAAAAAAATAAAAATAAGATATATAACTTGCACATAAGCGACTTTTGTAATGAATGCTGAAACCGGTCGATTTTTGTTTTTCTTTGCGCATCATTTGGTGCATATGGTGTTTGTTTATTTGCTGTCACAAATGCACAACTTTTTTTTTCAAATGTAACGATATATCAAGTGGTAACCTCTTGTAAAAGGTAATTTCGCAAGTAATACAATGCGCTATTTATTTTCTGAATATTTGCAAACCTGTACACAATAAAAAAATAAAAACCAATTTTTATAATATATTTATAATAATATAACTTTCATTAAGAAAAAAATTAATTCAGTAAACCGAAAAATTGACAATCCGGAAAACCCCTTGAATTAGTTCCTTTTTATCGAGATTTACCTGTATTTTATTATGTTTTTACTATTCTGTTAAATTAACACTTCAAATTTAAAATAAAACTGTTGAAAATGAGAAAATCTTGCTCGGGCATACAAATATCAAGTAAAACCAATCTAGGTAATGTTGTAAATCACAAGTACATCTTTTGTTGTGACATCAGCTTGACCACAGAATAATAAACGCCCTAAGCCGGTCGGGCCGACAGTTTTATGATCGACACCCCGAAAGCGAGTTACAGATTCCTTTTAACCTAGCCGTCGTGTTTCAATACAACTTCAGCTCATATTCTCACCTGAGGATGGCCACTTTGTGGTTGAATAAAAATTCAAATAAAAATTTGTCGGATTAAAAATGTGCTTTTGTTCATCATTCCCATACCAAAGAAATCTAACAAGGATTATACCCAAGTTTAACCGTTTTCGAGATAGGTATATTTGCAGTTAAAAAATGATTTAAATTCTTCAAAAATTGATAACTTTACAATTTTTACTATTCTAACGTCGTATTTGGGCATTCGAAAGAAAAAACTTCAGAAAAAGTTAATAAATCCCAAATTTTTAACGGTAGTAAGTTAAAATCTTCAAATACCCATAACTCAATTTTGCCAAATGAAATGTAGAATTTTGGTATGTACATAGCACATAGTACATAGTATGTAATAAGACTAATAAGAGAATGTAATTCTGCATCAATTTGTATTAACATTTTCTAGACCCATTAATAGGTTTCAAGTTATTTTTCCTTTTTTTTTGATATTGCGAAATCCATCAGATGGTAGTTCTTTGCGCATAGGGTTATCACTTATGAGAAACACGAAAAAAAATTGGGAAATCAAAGTTTTACAAACCTGAATTTTGTGAATCATTTAGTCGTAATAACCGATCCGTCATTATAAGCGGTGTCGTTAAAACCGGGTTTCACTGTGTAGTGATTTACGCAATCCCTGCAATCAGTTATGAAAGACCGATTTTCTTTAACGAGCATAAACTTTTTGCCAAAACGAGTGAGCGCAGCGAACAAGTTTTGCAAATTATGCGAGTTAAACAATAATAGGGTTTTCATAACGTCTTCCTAATTCTCAAAATTTTATTAAATAAAAAAGAGTAAACAAATCAATTAGCTTCAACCGTTAAGGAATTACGTAACGAAATTCATCATTACGAAAATAGTTGCGTAATAAGTGACAGTACATCACGTCAAAATTAGACGTAAAATCTGACATTTGTTAACGAGATTAAGAAAAAAATCGTATTAACTTGAAAACTATCTATACAGGGTATATCAGAACTCACTACCGACAGGAAAGGTGTTAGTGGGAACAGCAATGGGGATGGCAAAAATGCAAAAAGTAGGTATCCATCGTATGCGATATACAGAGGTTTCAAAGTGACCAATTCCAGAATTGTTTTATTGTCCGTTCTATCTATTTTTTGTTTTTCTTCCAACGTGTTTTGTTTTCCTAGTCCTCCAGAGCAAGGTCGCCTTTTGTGATTGGCTATTTTCAAACGTTCTTATCTCCCAAACGCAAAGAGTTAGAACTTTTTTGTAAAGGAACTTTAGCTTCAGAATTGCCTGAACTATACGCACCTTTCCAGTGGGGAGCGAGTTCTGGTACAGGTTGATTGATTGATTTATGAGTAATTAAAGTTCTGCAAACGTAATCTTTTCAATTGTCCACACAATTTGAAAACGATAAAGTTATCAATTTTTGAAAGAGAAAGAGCAAAAAAATTAGAATGTTTAGACGTAACTCTGTAGATAATTGGTATAAATTCTTAAATAAACTGATTGGTTTTTACAACTTTATGGAATTTTATATATGTATGGACTAGAGTTTTAGACTATTAAAGAGTATTCGTACGTTTTTTAAATATTTTTTAAAACTTTTGTAAGTAATGAAAATATTATATTTTATTCAATTTTTTTTAAAAGAAGTAAATAGTTTTTGTAACAATGACATTCCGGAACAATAATAAAAATAAACTTCAACAAACCTGACACGAGAGAAGAACAGACATAAGAGTGAAGCCTTTTGCTTTGTGTGCAAAGCAATTATGTATTATGAGTTTTAGGTTTGACATCCTCTTTCTGTGTACTTGTATGCAAACATGTGCCAGAAGATACTGAATTATGTATAAAATTGTCTAGTAAAGAATGTTACACTTAGAACAAAATTCCTACAAAATTATTTTTCGTCAAAAATGAAGTATAAACTATTCGTGTCCGTCACGTTCCTTGCATTTCTAAAAGTAAAACCCTTGCAAATTAATAATGACGAAACTAAACACTTTACACCGAATTTTGTTGCATTTTATTCGAAACACTTTTCAAAAATAAAATCAGCTGAACTCATATTTCTAACAAATGGAAAACCGCAACCGCATCTTGATAATTTCTGTAACAAATTTATTGAAAAAATTCTCGCTTCCAATTCTGCCACAAGTGTGAGAATTAAAAATTTAAACAACTGCGATGTGGAACCAGATCCAGAATTCGAAAACTACCTAAAAGAAACTTTTGTCTTGGATTACAATTTCACACTGGACACCAAGCCGCAAATTATCCGAGAAAAACAGAAAAATGTACGAACACATTCCGACTTAAACAACGGTTGTGTCATCATTTCTGGGTCTTTCGCCCACCTTGCAATGTTTCTCAACGGATCATACAATATGTGTACAGAAAGACGAGACTTGCACTTGATTTTTGTACTACAAGACCAGTTTGGAGAAGATTTTGGTTCATCTGTGAGACAATTATTTCTGAGGCTGTGGACCAAGTTTCACGTCCTTAACGCCGTGTTATATTTTTCAGAAAATTTGTACATTTATAGACCATTCCGACAAACTTTACGTTCCTGGGGTGTCATCAACGTGTACAAAATAAGAGAAGTTAGAGAAATAAATATTGTGAACGATTTAAAAAACCTGGAGGGGTACCCACTAAGAGTAAAGGCACTTTTCAGATTTCCCACTGCATTGAATGAAATTCCTGCAAACATGAAAAATGATCCCATCCACATTGAATTGTACAAATACAGTGGTTTTTTAGGCGTTGATGGCAATGTTTTGGGTCAAATGGCCAAACAAATGAATTTTAGCGTAATGCTGATAAATAAAAATCAGCGAAATTTTGGTAAAACTGTGAAGAAAGGTTGGGTGACGGGATCGTTAGGTTACATTGTGTACGATTTGATTGATTTAGTTGCGAACGGAATGTTTGTAACGGACCACGAAAATGGAAATTTTGAGTACACTTGTGTTTATTTTCACGATAAAATATGCGTAGTAGCGCCAAAAGCCGAAAGAATTCCTCAGTGGCTGGCTATATTTAAATGTTTTCAGTGGCAAACTTGGATATGTTTCATAATTACGTGTGGCATCTCTTTGCTATTTTGTTTCCTGGTTGTGACAAGAAGAAGAGTCAAAAACACACTAGTTGATACGTTCCTGATCCTGGTTTTTGATTCAGACAAAATTCATAAAATCAAGGATAAAAATCTATTTCTAGCGTCCTGTTTACTATTTAATACCATCGTGATTTTCACATTGCAAGGCAATTTGGTGACTTACTTTAGCACAAAGTCTTATTACTCCGATATCAACACTTTGGAAGAACTCGACAAGTCTGGACTTGGCATTTCAACATCATTGCCTCTTTTTCACAATTACGGCAACTCAACATTGATCAAAAACTTGCACGAGAAAGTCACAAATAAATATCGCGTCTCGATGAAACAAGCAGCTTTTGGAAAAAATGTAGTAGCTCTAGAACGAGGGAAAGATGCAAAGTTGTTGACACTGCTTTACGTGGATGATGAGGGTAATCCTCTCTTGCACATATCGCGAGAAGCCGTAATTTCATATTACTTGTCGTTTATGGTACCTCAAGGGTCGCCTTATCTTCCACAATTTAATTTTTTGATTATGAGTTTCTTTGAAAGTGGATTGGTTGAAAAATGGTACAATGATATTGCTGCAAGTATTACAACAAGTTTTAAATTTCGGTATAAGGGGGGTGACAGTGGTTTGAAAACCTTTTCGCTGCATGATGTGCAGAGTGCTTTTATTATTTTAGCAATTGGACTCTCGGTTGCTATTTTAATTTTTATCTATGAAGCAACTGCAACAAAACTTCGAAACGGGTATATTTTGTTATATTGTATTCATAAAGAGTGAATAATTATATCGGGCTTAGAAATAAATCCTGTGTATGTTATGTCGGTTCGGTAATAATACTTGTCATGTCATTTGTGAAAATAAAAATCTTTTATGCCAGTACGTATACAGGGTTGGGCAAAAGTGTGGAACCAAGCGTTTTGTGCCTAAACTATGTACCTTAGGAAAAAACTAATTAGTACATCATAAACTACTTTAAAAATGTGATCATTTTTCAAGAATAATTTTTTTCCAAATTCTTTTTAGTTTTCGAGTTATTCAAAAAAAATCAAATTTCAAATGGCGCCCTATTATGGAGATTTTTTTGGTAAAAGATTATACCCTAAAAATTACTTCTAAGTCATTAATATTGTTTTTGAACCAGTGTTTTTTTTTTAAATAAATTATTAAAATTGCGGTCCGAACTATATTACGAAGATGTTTCGAATTTGGCCGAAGTGATTGTATCCATGGATGTTTTAAATCCACTAATTTGATTCGTCAAATTTTTCGCAATTATAAACATCCATGGATAATACAACCACTTCGGCCAAGTTCGAAAAACCTTCGTAATGAGCTGGGAATGCAACTTTAATAATTTATTTAAGAAAAAACACAGGTTTAAAATTAATTTTATTAAAGTAGAAGTTGTTTTTAGAGCTAAATCTTTTACCAAAAAAAATCGCCGTAGTAGGGTGCCATTTGAAAAAAAATACTAAAAGGAATTTCGAAAAAATGTATTCTTAAAAAATGATCACATTTTTAAAGTAGTTGATGTACTAATTAATTTTTTCGTAAAATACATTCCTATTTATTTTATCTGTTTACTGTAAATGAAATGTAAATGTTAATCTTTTTCACAGAAATAGGGAAAACGTAACATTTAGGGTTGGACCAAACTTTCTAATTTAGGTAAATTATCATTATCACCATTTTGAACATCTAATGTATTTTTAATATAAAACATTTTTAACATGTTAGTGTGCTTATTCCGGTCCTGGCTTTAAAACCGACCGATGGG
Organism: Tribolium freemani; assembly: GCA_939628115.1. NCBI lineage: Eukaryota > Metazoa > Arthropoda > Insecta > Coleoptera > Tenebrionidae > Tribolium > Tribolium freemani. The sequence continues at coordinate 5,104,666 of OW626785.1, read as the reverse complement.
ACCGTGCCGCTGGATCGTAAAGTTTTTTCACTTATTTCTGTTACTGGGGTAGGTAGTGGGTCCCTAGGAGATTTATTGCTACTCAATCTTGTCCCTCATAAATTAGAATGAAATTTCCGATAAATAATATCAAAATGACTTTTAATCAAACTCTAACGATTTTTTTCAAGTCAAATTTTTGCAGAATAATTTTATTTCGCATTTTCGATCCATTCATGTAAAAAACAGCCAATGTGATTTTTTGGTCAAATGGTTTTTTCTTTTTTATTGAAGAAATAAACTAATAGAAAAAAACTTTTTTTCCCTAGCGAGATTGGACATCAGTGCAGTGGAATATATTTATTTAATATTTTTTTCTCTCTTCTAAGAGGTGAAAAGTGCCTGAGTGTAAAACTTGACTCACCCGGTACATAGTTTAGGCACAAAACGCTTGGTTCCATACTTTTGCCCAACGCTGTATGTGTCTACAGTATACTACATATTTATGTAACATGTGTTCAATATTGGTTCTGGTCGTGGTTTGCTGTGGTTTTCTCTTTCTAGCATGAACGTAGGTTGCGTGATAAGTTCATATGGTTTGCTATCAACTGCCTTATTTGTTGCATTTAGGAGTTTTTGATAAAAATCACATTGCAAATCATGATAATTGTATGCAGACGTTCAAGAATTTACTCTGTAAGCGTTATCTCAGTTGAACGTGTGAATTTTTGGCCGCGGAGCACTGACAGCTGTCATGTGTCGTTGTTTGCGAGACATACGTTTTTTGTGACAATTGCCACACATAGGCGATCTGACCAGAACCGATATTGAACACTTGTTATAATGACCCAATTAAAAATATTAAAAAAATCGTATTCTCATTCCGGAAAAAATTAAACAAGTATTTCGTAATAGCTTTTTTTTCAAAACGTTTTAGTTTTTGAGTTAAAATTATTATAAAATCTTACACAATTTTCTTACACGCCACTGAAAGCAAAGTTACCAAGCCAAGACAAACCAAGTGTTTGTCTTAATGAGTTCTACCACTGGTTAAAATTAATGTACTTATTTCGATTATACCTTGTATAGTTTCAAATCGACTAGTTTCGTTGTTTATATCCCAATTTTGAAATAATTTTTGTGAGGATGCATTGCAAGTGACGATTTATTTATTCATGATAATAAGGGTGTGCGTTCATATCCTTTAGTAGTAATTTTTGGGATAATTCGTGGAATAAAAGATAATGAATTAAAAAAAGCTTTTAATAATTAAAAAAGACTAGCTTTATTGTTTTTATGCAACGTTTCTATAACGGCCATATCATCTTCAGGAAAAATAGAGTTAAGCTTTTATGGGTTTGATGTTTTTATTTGATAAAAGTAGAGGCGAATTTGGTCCTGGTCTGAATGGTTTAATTCTATTTCTTTAATCTTTAATCTCGCCTTTATTTAAAGAGATACAGAGTTGGCGCAATGATACGAATTGATCCTTATGTCAAGAGCTATCAATTGGTGTAAAAATATCCGGATTTGAGTGGTCATTAGATTTCCATAAGGTGGGAACCTTCTCCTTTATTTTACCTACTTATTCAATTAAATTTTCAAATTCCAAGGTATTAATTTGAAGGATTAACGGATTAGCAATAACTTTTCTCTTAAACTTGAATTCCTGTTATAATAATATAAAAAAAAAAATTGTATTATTCATGACGACCAAGATTACTGTTTATCTACTCTTGAAATAAGTCCACTCGTGTCTTCGTCACTCTTGAACTTAACCTTTTTATCCGTAGGTAAACAATTTCTATATCGTCTTGTATAATAAATAACTATTTTTAATTATCCTTTATTTCATGAATTATCTCAAAAATCTATTCAGGATGTTTTATGATTTGGTTTGTTCCAATAAAAAAATGTGTTTTAAATGAGATTATTAGGTTAAAAATTTTTAGGACTGAATTAAATAAAATAATGAATTAATTTTTGTAAATTTTGTTTTCTAATTTTTATTTTTTTGTACTAATACGTTGTCTCCATACAGGCAAAAAAAAATAAAAAATATGGGTCAATTTAATTTTATAATGCTGAATCTATGATTAAACTATTTGCACTACCTCGCGAGACACCCTGACCCTGTATAACTATAATTTGGATGTAAGTGTAAAGTTAAAATAGAAACACTGACAATGTAAAACAATACCACCAAAACATCAACGCCTTATCAAAAAAGAAGTAAAAGAAAAGTGTGGGCAAATACTGATTCACCCCTGCATTAGGGAATTTCTTGTAAAATGAACAAAAGAAAAATTTCTTTCTCGACATTATATGTACATTTTATCATTTTTATTTTCGAAATGAGGATTACTGTTGTTGCTGCAAAATTAAACGTTACGGCATAATGGCACACAGCACGCCAGGTTTGTTAAAATATCAAATGCTTAATTTCAAAAACTCATTTTTTAGAGTATGGAAACAATGGTTTGATAAAGAAGACGCTTGAATAAGTATTTGTCTTATCAAGTTCTACAAAATATGAAAATTAGCGGAAATTGTAATGCAAGTAGGTGTAAAAATTTTTGTTGTAACTGGTCTCCTATCACTAATTTAATTTCACATTTAAGTATGTGGATTTAGTAATAAGTGAAATAAATTTTTACGAGTATTAAGGATTACTTTCGATTATGATGAAAAATACAAACAAAGATTCACAAAGAAATTAAATATTCCTTGTATATTTATATTTGCTCTGATGACTAAAGTACAAATTAAAAAAAAGGAAATTGCGAGATAAATAATACAACTATTGCAGCCCGTATTTTCTTAATGATTCAGGACGTCTTCAGGACCAAAAATGCCAATTTTGAGAAAATAATGTTTGTTTATTACGAGTACGAAAAAATAAATTGGCAGTGTAAATTCCCAAAATCCAAAAATTATAACTACAATGTGTTTTTAAATAATTCTCATCTAGCTAATTTTGAAATTGGTTTACATGTAAAAAAATTTGTGCCGCTCTGCTCAATTGACTTCTCTGTCAATAAATGTCAAAACTGTTAGTTGTGAAATTCACAAACTGTCAATTAATTAATTTTAAAAATTTCGTAAAAATGCAACTAAATTGTTACACTGTGCAAGTAAACTCTTTTATTATAAAAGCTTATATCCGAATTGGAGACTTTAATAAATGGAGAATGGTAATATTCGGTGTCTAAATGCCTGTCATTAGTTCTATAAAGCGGCATTTCTGATTTTACATGAGAAATTCACAAACGACTAGATGAAAATAATTCTAAAGCACATTGTACTTATTTTGAGTTAATTACAGTATCTATATTTTTAAGTCAATAGTAAATTATTTAAATAAAAAACAAATTAAACAATTTTGATTTTTTTTTGTAATTGAAAGCTTATATGGATTAAGATACCATGCGAATTTCTAAAATTTTGATCTAGTTATCCATGACAGTACAGTTACGTTAACCCGATGTCCATTACGGAAATAAGATTTTATTTTATTTGATTTTATGTTCTTCGGTGAACATTTTGGACATATTGACAGATAAGGCGATGCTGAAGTTACTAAGTTACTTATCCAATAAATTTCACTGCTGAGGTAACTGTCATGGATAACTAGATCAAAATTTTAAAAAATCGCTTGGTAATAAATTTTAAGTGGGTATTAAAAAAGCCTAAAAGGCTTGGTTTTGTTCCTGTATACGTAGTTACCGAGCAGTTTTCAGATAAATATTTTGAAATTTACAAATTTTAATTATCTTATTTCATTTTAATAAAATGAAGTAAACATGTTCGAGTTGTTGTTGTAAGCTTTTAAGACTGTTTGTTGTGTTACTTACCTGGCGACCTGAACGATAACAATAATATTCTACGTAGTTAGATATTGTTAAAGTTTTACGATATATCCATAAAATGCAAAATGTGCTTTATTAATAACAGCACTGTCTGTAGTGTCAGATAAAAAAAGCGAAATTCCAGAGAGCATAATATTGACATTGGCAATAGTGTTGAGAAAGTGGCGAAAGCGAGAGAACAAAGAAACAACATTGCAGAAATGGATCGATCGGTGTGCAATGAGTTTAACAAACTTACTTGATGGCTTTGCAGTTTTCCAGTACTTTTTTCTTCTCCCATCCTTCTTGTGTTTTGACCCAGGCTTCCCCCGGAGACCGCCAATCCTTCGATATAAAAGGCATTATTTTTTAATTGGTTCAGCCAAACAGCTGATGTAAATATACACAACACTTTGACAGTCGCTCGTTTGATTATGGAAACACGATTCTAGTTTTCTGCGCAATCAGCTGATTCTACAGCAGGCAGCAGGAGTGTGCGCATGCCGTTTCCTGCTGGCTGTTCTCCGGTTCGAAATTGAACCATGTGTTTTTGTTATGGCGAGCCGAGTTGATTGGACGAATCATGGTTTTAGTCATTAAACATTTACTTTTAGCGTAGTTCGTTCACCTTTCTCTTCAAGTGAAGTAGGTGGAACACTCATTGCGTCTTCAAATTTAATAATAACCTAGGACATGCTAAACACTTACTAAACGACTTTGGAGTGTTTTACTCCAAATTTAATAACGTGGTTATGAAGGCAGAGGAACAAGATATTTGTAATGTTTCCTGTGCTAAGGTTAATGCAGAAACTATTGTGTTGGAAGAGAGAATTTTTTCAGCATTCAGGGTTTTCACTTTTATTGAGTAATTAGCTCTGACATAACGAGTAGAAAGGAAAAATGATTTAACTTGAGTAATCCACTTTATTATCGCGTAAGAAACGCGCACATGCTTGTTATTATTAATTAGAAGTACCTACTATTTTGAAAGATTTTGAAATGAAATACTTATTTCAAGAAAAGATGATATTATAATCAACCAACTAACAAAAGTGTTGAGGAAAACATTATAGAACTGTCAAAATATACATTAAAAACTATTAGCTGTTTCGAAACTATGTAAACGCCAACGTCGCATTTTACCAAATTATTTTTTTAAATAAAATTGATAAAAATGTAAAATAGTTATTAATGTGTAGGACGGATTTCTGCGTGGCCAATTTTTTTTCCATTTTATTTTAATTTTTTCCCTACATTATTTGGTCATAGTTTAGCATGTAAATAATTAGGGTAATTAGTCAGTAAAGTTCCGAAAAGACTCCGAGACTTTTATTTCGAGAAACACAAACACTTGAACTTAATTTATGAGCTAGTCAGGGTGACAAGCAGGCCACCCCCGAGTCGACCGTAAGAAAGACGCCTTCGAATCTGCATATGAGTTTTTAGTTTTTACCCACACTTCAGAGGGGTAGTTTGAGTTTCAAATCAAAGTGATTTAAGTTTGTGAATAACTGAATCAAGGTGAGTTATCACTGAGTAATCCCAGTTTGTTGGTGTGTGAGGTTTTCCAATCCAGTAAGGTGTAGAGATTTATGATAATTACCATATCAACGGTAGGGTGAGTCGTTTAATAATTATTTTAATCGCTGAAATGTTGATATTCATCATTGTTGATAATTGATGCGCTATTCATCAGTTGATGGTATTTAATTGGTTGATATTAAAGTTGATGATATTTGATGAGATTGATATTGAATTGAGAGTTGACGAATTATGAATAAGATTGAGTTGAGCCCCGACATGTCGAGCTAAACTTTGTTACTCTGTCTATCCTTAATTGATCCAAGGTTAAGCTTGAGGCGGGGCAGCGTTTAAAAAGCCCATTGCACACCGAGATTAACCCAACAGGGGACGCTGGAGGATAGCGGCGTCGCGAGGCCTCCAGGTCCGGTTTATGTTTATTTTTGGACGCGGGGGATCACTAGGTAGCCGCCCTCATTGCACCCCAGGTCTAGATTGCAGAATAGATCGTGAGGAGAGCGCTGGAAGGTGATCATTGCACTTGCTCGTTGTTCCGTGTGACGGCTTCGGCTATGAGGTTAAGGGACTTGTTCACCACCTGCGCTATGAAGAGGGCTTCCATTGCACGCTCAGGGCTATGTGTGATTAGCAGTTGAGCAGGTTAGCCAAAAAGGTGTTCATTGCACTGCCCGGAACCGCCCCTGAGATACGGCTACGGCCATGAGGTTTATAGGGACTTGTTCACCACCTGCACTATGAAGAGGGCCTCCATTGCACGCTTAGGGCTATGTTTGATTAGCAGCTGAGTAGGTTGGCCAAAAAGGTGATCATTGCACTGCCCGGAACCGCCCCTTTTTTTTGGGTCATAGGCGAGTACCATGAACATAATATCCATTGCACGCTTGGTGTTGAATGACCTTCGGGTCTCGAAGTAGACGCTGGACGGATATTACCGGGGTACTCATTGCACAACCTAAGACAAGTGGACTGGATGGTATCTATGAGCAAAGGGTTAACCCTTCACCTGGTTTTTCCTGTGCTCCTGGAGTCCTAGCGACCAGGACTGCGTTTGTTAACCTTTTGAACCCTTTGGACAAAGCTCAACCGATTCTATTCGAATTACATATTTTATTGATGGTAGATTTGCATAATTATTTTGGATTAACGACTGTTAGGTTTATTTGTTCACAAATGGTGATTGTGGACGTCTCACTCTGAGGGACTGGACAGGCGTTGCCTTAACTAAAATTGATGACCTGACCCCGACACCTCGGCACCAGCTCTTCTGACAGGATTATTTAAAGTGGTTGAGTACTTTCAAAATTAGTAAAGTAGTGAGTTGCTAAAATTTTCCTGACATTTGATAACCGTATGTTTGTAAATTACGACAATTACGCCCCTTTTTAAACATAAGTACCTCAAAGGCCATTGTAAATGATTTTGCACGTGTTCAAATCGGCTCTAACTTCGTGTTTCAAAAATGGCCCTACAAATGGTTAGATCTCATTGAAACTATAAATTACATTAGCTATTAATTCTTTGAAGTGCATAAATAATTTAACAACTAATTTTGAGAGAAAATGCGACGGCGACGTTGGCGTTTACATAGTTTTGAAACAGTTAATAAGTTTAAAAAGCTTAAATGAACATTGAACTCCTTTAACTTTTCTTACCAAGAACTAATGGTATTTTTTTCAGAGTAATCAGAAATCTAAACTGTTGATCTACATTCTACAGACGAATTTGCTAGTGGTCCTAGCTTGAAATTTCGTTAAAAAAACAGCTCAATAGACTATGCATTGTTTGCCTAATTTATATTTATTTTTTAAAACCAGGTTATATATTTTGTAAATTATCTACAATCAGAAATCAAAAAACGCAATGGCGTTTTTTATGCATTTAATTTTATTTTTCACAAAATTTTTATAAATTTTTCCGAGAAATAATCCTCGGACTTTTTTTAGAGCATTTTACATCCAGAATTTATAGAAGTGTTGACAAAATTTTTTAGATAAAATAGTTATTTTTATATTAAGTGCGCAAAACTAGTGTTTTTTGAGCTTTCGAATGTATTTTTTATCTCGACTTAAAGGTCTCGATAAAAAATCTAGCATTCTCAAGCTTAAAAAACCAGCTTTGCGAACGTAATATAAACAACGTTTTTTCTACAATTGCAGTATTTTAAACTACAAATTAATTATTAATAGTTATTCTGACGTTTAGAAATTTTGACATTACAGTGCGCAAAGCAAAATAACAAGGCGCAGAGTAAAACAATGAAAAAAAACCGAATGCTTTGTGCACTAAGATTAGGGCGTAAACACGTGTTTTTTGGTCAATCGTAGAAAAACGAATTTTTTTCTCGATATTTTGCTAAAGCAAGATTAAAAATCACTAAATTGAGTCCATAAAATTAAGATTGATGATTTGGCCGTTTTTATGGTGTTATTTTTGCATTTTCCGAACATCCAAACATTAAAATAGTATATTATGATACAAGTTTTATAAGACGCATTTTGTCGCACGTGTACGTGCCTTATAAACGAGATATCATACAATATTTTTTCTACTTTGCACCTTTTTTAACAAAAAAATTCAATTTCGAAATTTAGGGAATTTTGTGGCAGTTGACAGCATTTGCGTGGCTCATGAAATTAAATTAATAATTTGGATCGTCATTAGTTTATTCGCAAAATGTATTCTGAAAGTGTCCAAGACGTTTTGCAATGTATCTACCCCTCAAGGAATACGGGCTTTTGTGGCAAATTCGCGAAATTTGAAAATTGGCGTAAGGAGAATGGGATCTCAAATTACTTACTTGCACTGGCTTTTGAAGTCATGTTTGTACACTACTCGAAAGATGTTCGAAAGGACTACGTATCAGGGATGGTACAAAAGCCTCTAAAGGTTCGAATTTGATTCATTTGATTAAATTATCACTTGAAACAGGTGCCGATTGACACTGACAGTTCTCTCAGATAATTGTCAAAAAAACTAGATTGCCATCATTTTCCAACTAAATTACCCTGGTTTTTAGTGTAATTATTATAGCACTCCGTTGGATATTACGATACGCAAATGGCGTATCGTAATGGCTTCAGTACGAAACCAAAGTAGAAAAAAAATAATGTGCACTCAAATATTATTTAACAAAATTTCTTCAAAAATTTCCTGAAAAATGTCTTTTACTAAGCTGAAAACAAACAGGTTGTCCACATAAAAATGGGATGATTACGAAAGTCTTAAAAAATAATCGAAAAAATCACTAAATTTTGTCGATAATTAAATTATTTTAGCGTGTATTAGAAAGTTTCTCACCTGGAAATGGCAGAAATGCAAACTTTCTCAATAATAAGCCGAAAAAACACTAAATTATGTGGAAAACTGTATTTTTCCCGAGATTTCGGTAAACCGGACTGAACGTTAAGTCCTTGGAAAAATCCGAGTGGTAAACTGCAGAGGAAATCTGTGTACAAAATTGAGAAAAACATGGGAAATCATTTTAAAAAATTAGGGGAAATCTTGAGGAAAACATATTAAAAAGCAATAAATTAGGATAAAACTTTTGCTATTCTTGAACATTTGCAAGCATAAACATAATTATTTAGTGAATTTCGACAAATTTTGTTTATAAAATCAGCAAATTCGAAAAAAGGATGTAGGGAGTGTGAGAATAAGAAACACTTCACTAACAAAGGACACTTTTTCACCACACTACTATTGAGGAACAATAAGTTCTAAAACTGAACTGTCCGAAAACCTGAACGAACATAGAGGTACTTATATTACAAAGGACACACTAGTCGTAAATGAAAAGATGCGCTGCCATCTAACGACAAAACTTAAAACGTAGCTAGCTGCTTGATCAGCAATTTTTGCATTTTCAAGCGTTTAGTACGTTTACGTATTACTTTTAAAAGTAAAAGCGCAGTTCTTCGCGAAATTCCGCTGAATCAGACTAAAAAAACTTCAGAAAATCACTAAATTGAAACGCAATTACGAGTATTTAAGGCAAGTTTTGACAAAAACAAACCCAAAGATTTTAAGATATGATTAAAAATCGCTGAATTGATCCCAAAAAGATATTATTTCGCCGGTTTTACATTTTACCATCCAGAAACGCCAAAAAATTGCTAAATAGGTGAAAACGCCAATTGGTGCCGAGAATGGTGTTAATTTTGCCTTATCGAGCGCTTAAAACGTGATGATTTTGCTAAATTAATCAAAAATAAGCCGAGGAATCACATGTTTACGCACGTTTTGAAGCTTATAAGTATAACTTAGCTTTTTGCAAAATTTTACTAAACCTATGTGAAAAAATCATTAAATTGGGACGAAAATGACCTGATTTTGTTGTTCTTAATGATAGCTTAATTGGGTCGCAAGTAATTATTTATAAAAAAACAATAATTTAAAAACAATATTATTTAATTAAAAGTCATTTTTGGAACATAATCGTTTACTACAAAAATCGCCGTAGTACAGTGCCCTTAAAATTTTTTTTAATAACTCGGAGAGTAAAAGGAATTTTGAAAAAAACATCTTTCAAAATGGTCACATTTTTAAAGTAGATGATGACGTACTAATTAGTTTTTGCAAAAGGTACATACTTTAGGCACAAAACTCCATACTTAGGCCCAAAATCTGTATGTAGATAAAATAGGGTCGTGCTATAAAGTATGGATACAGTTAATATTGTAATGTTTTTATTTATTTAAAACTGGGCGCCACCAACTTTTTCCTAAAAGTTGGAAAAGAACTGCTTGCCGCTGTTATCCAGGTTTACACTACATAGAAGTGCCTTTCCGACGAGCTTTTATACAGTGGGAGTGGGGAGGTTCGAATTCAATTAAACGCAGGTGATTGAAAAGAGAAATTTATTAAGCAACCATAACAACGGTAACAACAGATAAAACAAGTAATTTCTACAATAAACAAAATCTAACTTGGACCAAGTGAACCCTAGCCCTTGGAGAAGAGGTCCTCCGAGGGGAGAAGTCCCGTCGTTTGTATTTCCTGAAGAGGTCCAGGAAATGATACCACCTGGAAGAAATCCCAGATATTATGCCCTTACCACGGAAGAGGTCCCGTAGCCCGTGTCCAGAGATGAACTCGGATCCCAGAAGATGTTCTGGGGTAGGTGTGATTTTACGACGGAAGAAGGTCCCGTCGACTGTATCCTTTGAAGAGGTCCAAAGAATGCAGTCCTTCGGAAGAGGTCCTGAAGTTGTTTCCACCAAGAGAGGTCTTAGTGATTTGCGTCCGAAGAGGTTCGGAAGGAGACTCAAATGAATCTGCCGGAGTGACGGCCTGGGCTCCTTTATATACCTTTTGAAGTTACCATTTCCATAGTAACAAAACACTTTGTTTATATTTTTATTGATTTATCTCCGTTCACCTTTCATTGGTCTATTGTAGCGGTCCTTTTTAAATAAAACACAAACACAACATAACGTTTATTCAAGGAATTCTTACACCTTCTTAATCAATTAATTGTTTGGAAAATATGCTACCCATATTTCTAATACCAAACAAGTATTAAATCCACGATTTTGTTACAATATATATTTTAAAAACTATTCATCAAAACTTATTTTGAAATTTGGTATATGGCTCAGATGTTTATCAAATTTAATATCTACTTCCATTTGTTCTGGGGACACAAGGCTAACTTGTAATGGCAAGAAGGGTCAAATTTAATATTTTATCTACGACTAATATACAGCGTGGTCCACAACTCGCTCCCCACCGGAAAAGTGCATACTATAGTTTAGGCAATTCTGAATCGAAAGTTTCTTTACAAAAAAATTCTAATTCTTTGCGTTTGGGAGATAAGAACGTTTCAAAGTAGCCAATCACCAAAGGCCTTGTTCCGGAGGATTACGGGAATAAAACACGTTAAGAAACCAAAAATAGGTAAAACGGATTATAAAAGTGTGCACTTGAAATATTTTTGATTCCTTAGCAACGCATCTACTGTAGGCTCTACACCTGGGAGGGAGCTTCTGGGATTGGTCACTTTGAAACCTTTTTATCTCCCAAACGAAGAATAAAAGACCTACTTTTTTCGCATTTTTGTCATCTCCATTGCTGTTACCACCAGCACATTTCCGGTGGGGAATGAGTTGTGGGCTACGATGTATAATGGAAGTATTATATTTGTGGTTTTTGAATTATAATGGCATATAATATTCCCTTAGGGAATAATGCTCTCCAATCACAAAATTTCATAGTCATTATTCTCTCTTGCTCAGTGCTCCTGTATACTGTATATTTAAATCACAATCCACCGGGAGCCAATAGATTGAAAGATTTTACACGACTTGATTAAGCTCCTCATTTTCTCTTATCATTAAATTAAAATCATAGTCGTTTGCATATCACTATTACGTGAAAAGAAAGGAGTAGACATGCATAATCCAATTCTCAACTTTATGTCTAGTTGCATTTGTTGGAAACTTTTTTTCCATTAAAACAAGGAAAACTGATAAATAAATAGATATTAAATATTAAATAAAGATATTAAGTACCGAAAACCTTAAAGATATTAAAAGTTATAATATTTGGTTTTTGGATCTGTACAAAATCACGAAAACTACAGGGTGTCCGTTTTTCGAGCTCCACCATGGGGATCTCAGTTATTATAAGAGATACAAGGTCCGTTAAATTAGGGCAAAGTTGCGCATTTTTATGCTGAACAATATTATATGAAAGAAAATTTGATGTCATTTTTAGTTTTTGAATTATTGAAAAAATGTAATTTTCGTTTTAATTTTTTTAAACGAATACTAAGAAAACTAGACGCTTTAAAGTAAGACATTCTTCAGGTACTTTTTTACAAGAAATCTCAATCTCTCATCGCCTTTTCCAAGGCGTTCTTAATGTCATAGTTACAACAATCAACTTTGGTTTTTCTTATGGACGCCATATTCAATTTTTGTATTTTTGAAAAGTGTTTTTATTTCTAATTACAACGATGTATCACATGATATGATCGAATCTTACATACTGATCAAAACGGAGAAAAAAAGCATTCTTGCGAAGAGTGCTTTAAAAAAGACGCCAACAATTTTGTTTTTAAACAAACTAGATTTTGGAAGTTTAATTGGATTTGGATCTGGAAGATTCTCATTTCCGCCAAGCTTACTTATTTAAAAACTATACGACATGATAAGCTAAAGGTTTATTTTTTGCAAAACAAAACAAGACAAAATTATAAAAATTTTGATCACATATTTAATAGAACTGTCAAAATTTAGTTTGTTAAACAAAATTTTTGGCGTTTTTTTCCAAAGCTCTCTTTGCAAAAAAGCTTTTTTCTTAATTTTATCAGCATGTAAGATTCGATCATATCATGTGATACATTGTTGTAATCAGGAACAAAAAGACTTTTCAAAAATACAAGTATTAAATATGGCGTCCATAAGAAAAACCAAAGTTGACTGTTGTAACTATGACATTAAGAACGCCTTGGAAAAGGCGATGAGAGATTTAGATTTCTTGTAAAAAAGTGCCTGAATAATGTTTTTCATAAAAACGTCTAGTTCTCTTGGTTTTAGATTAAAAAATAAAAACGAAAATTAAAAATTTTTGATTTTTCTCAATAAATCAGAAACTAAAAATGACACATCAACTTTTCTTTCAGGTAATTGTTCAGCATAAAAATGAGCAACTTTGCCCTAATTTAACCGACCTCGTATCTCTTTAATAACTGAGATCCCCATGGGGGAGCTCGAAAAACGGACACCTGTATACACAACTGAAAACTATACAGGGTGTTAAAAAAAGAATGTAAAATATTTAAAGATGTAATAGTATGGACCAAAATGAACAAAAAAGTATTAATAAACATGGGTCCACAAAGTAACGGATTCGGAGATATAAAGGATTATTCTTTTTTGAAACATTTCAACACTCTGTAGCACTGTACCGGTAACACGCAATTTTTGGTAAATTCTTCCAAACATACGATGTGAAGAAATCTTGCGATTTGGATAAGCTTCACCAGAAGATGTCGCTTTTCGATGGCAATCCCATTAGCACGACAATACATGAAATCCATGGCGGTTAATTCTGCGTTAAAGTATACAGTCCTAACAAAGGAAAATTTGTGCATTGACAACCACTGTCGAATACTAATGTTTATTTTACAAATCATTAGCCAATTATGTGAAGAAATTGCAAATTTTTGCAAAATAAAAAGAGGTAAAAAACATTCCATATCTCCGGAACCGTTACTTTGCGGACCCATGTTTATTAAGAGTTTTTTGTTTATTTTGGTCCATATTACTACCCCCTTAAATATTTTATTTTTTTTAAACCCGGAATAGTTATACCGGGTGCTCAAAATGTGGCGCACCAACTCAATGGTGTGTGGTAGAGAATTACTTACCTATAAAGGTAAAAATATTTAAAAAATTCTTTGTATTAAAATTATTGATGTAAAGGATAGTGTAGTAATAGGACTAAGTAGCGCATGCGTGCGGGAGGGCCGGCGTGGTCCTGATCCAGCATGCAGGACAGGGGTAGTGTATGTCGGGAGACGACGAGAGACACTCAGCTAGTGAGACGGCCTTTCTTTCTATTCTTAACATTGATAAATAACAAATTTTAAATAAATGAAATGTGGCAACGTTGTCTAACAGTCGTGATCACAATAGGATTTGATCAACAATAAATATGTAGTATATTATGATACGAGTTTTATAAGACGCATTTTGTCGCACGCACGGAATTGGGGCACGACGAGCGCAGCGAGGAGTGCCATAATGGAGTAAGTGCGACAAAATGCCTTATAAACGAGATATCATACACTATTTTTTCTACTTTGCACCCTTTTAACAAAAAAAAATCAATTTCGAAATTTAGGGAATTTTGTGGCAGTTGACGACAGCATTTGCGTGGATCATGAAATTAAATTAATAATTTGGATCGTCATTAGTTTACTCGTAAAATGTATTCTGAAAGTGTCCAAGACGTTTTGCAATCTATCTGCCCCTCAACGAATACGGGCTTTTGTGGCAAATACGCGGAATTTGAACATTGGCCTAAAGAGAATGGGATCTCAATTACTCACTTGCACTGGCTTTTGAAGTCATGTTTGTACACTACTCGAAAGGTGTTCGAAGGGACTACGTATCAGCGTTGGTACAAAAGCCTCCAAAGGTTCGAAATTGATTCATTTGATTAAATTATCACTTGAAACAGGTGCCGATTGACACTGACATTTCTCTCAGATAGTTGTCAAAAAACTAGGTTGCCATCATTTTCCAACTAAATTACCCTGGTTTTTAGTGTAATTATTATAGCACTCCCTTGGATATTACGAAACCCAAATGGCGTATCGTAATGACCTCAGTACGAAACAAAAGTAGAAAAAATTAATTTTGAAACGGTTTCCTAGGAAATAATTCCCAGTGTTGGCACATCTACAAATTGTGATTTTTTTGATAAATTTTAATTTTTTTAAATTCAAAAAACTGCTAAAGTGATAGTAAATTTAAAAATAATTATTCATGGTTTTGTTAGGGAACGATTACTTAGTGTGACACATAAAAACATTAAAAAATAATAAAAATTGAATAAGTTAACAAAATAAGTTTGAAGCTTCAGATTTTTTAAAATATGACTAGGAATTTTTTCAAGTTTTTTCCCGTAATCTACATACAGGCTGTAAATGAAATAAGTACATTAATTTTAACTGGTAATAAAACTCGTCAAGACCAACAATTTTTCCTAATAACTTTTTTTTCAAAACGTTTTAGTTTTTGCGTTAAAATTATTTTAAAATTTTACACAATTTTCTTACACACCACTGGAAGCAAAGTTACCTAGTCGACAAGATTACCGTATGAAACGGTTACCGTTGCTTGCGACTATTATTTATTATTACATTTCTTTGTTGGAGCATTTCATAAAAGGCTCGTCAATTTGTAGGGAAAAAAATTATTTTAAAAAATGCGATTTGAAAAAATGGTACATAGAAAAATTGTTTGTCTTGATGAGTTCTGCCACTGGTTAAAATTAATGTACTTATTTCGCTTACATCCTGTATGTTTCTCAATAACGTACCACTGAGTTGGTGCGCCACTTTTTGAGCACCCTGTATGAGTGTATGATGTAATTTATAATCGAGTTTAGTTCTCAGTTGTGATTTTGCTCAGATCAAAATACAGGATGTCACTCACTCACTCCCCACCGGAAGGGTGCTAGTGGTAACAGTAATGGGGATGGCAAAAATGCAAAAAAAGGTAGTTCTTTTATTTTTCGTTTGCCAAATACAGAGGTCTCAAAGTGACCAATCCCAGGAGCTCTCTCCAAGGCGTAGTGTATACAGTAGATGCGTTACTAAGGAATGAAAAATAATTCAAGGGCCCACTTTTATTGTTCGTTCCACCTATTTTTTATTTTTCTAGCAACGTGTTTTGTTTCCCTAGTCCTCCAGGCCAAGGCCTTTTGTGATTAGCTATTTTCAAACGTTCTTATCTTCCAAACGCAAAGAGTTAGAACTTTTTTGTAAAGGAACTTTAACTTCAGAATTGCCTGAACTATATGCACCTTTCTGGTGGGGAGCGAGTTCTGATACAGGCTGTATAATGAATTAATGAATAATGATTGACAACGTATACTTTGTGACCATTAACTTTTTACTTGTGGCAAGTACTTTAATTAAGTAGACCGACGGAAAAATATCGCAAAATAAAGAAAAATCGTCATTACCCCAAAGGATTATTCGCAGCGTGTTGAAATTATTGTTTCCTGAACCGAACAGAGTACACTACGTTTTAAATTAGCATATATTATCTCATCCGTAATCAAAGATGCATGAATGCTGTTTTCTACCCGTGAAATATAACTGGCAAATAAACATATGTTTGAGTCTACTTAGCATTTTCATAATAGAGGGTCAGATGACCCTTCTTTGAACACTTTACCGTAACTGGCACGATTTAATAGAAACGGAACCGGATTTTTCCATTTCTCCCGCGTAAGACTGAAACGAATGTTCAGGAAATTAGTTTGGCCAAGTTAACTAACTGAAAAAATGGATCATGCACTTAATTTATGAAAAAAAAAAAAACACACAAGTTTGATATGTAGGACATTTATAAATAATTTATTACAAATACATGGCATTCAATACTATTTAGTAACATTTACACCAAAACATTTTGCAACTCACAAGTATTTACAATCAGTCCATTGAACATAACTTTAACATACACACATTGTCATAACATAACTTAATTTAAATCTGATATGTAGTCAGATATAAAAACGATATTTATACACTTAGAGAAAGCTAAAAAACGGCATATGCGCGAAAACGATAAGTACATTTACGAATTTCAGAACTTAAAAGGAATTTATTTAACGTTGTTTCCTTTTAATTTCCTTGTGTTTGCTTTAAACAATGAAATGATTATAAAAACTATATAAATTCTCTAAAGACAACGGAATACAACTATTTGGGTACATTAAATTTTGTAATATTACGTAGGTTTTCGTATCTTATAGATAATTATGTATTTAAGCTTAAAGTTAAATTGTTGGACATGTGTACTAGAGATGACGGAATTATCGATGTCTGACTATGGATGGAACGGTCGTTGACCAATCACAAAATTTTTCTTCAATTGATGAGACTTAGTAGAGTGTAATAATCGTCCTCGTTCAGTATTTCGTCGTTACTGAAACAAAATTCCGATTTTAATTGGCGCAAGTATTCGATTTATTGTTAGTTTAATGATCCCAAATAGCCATTGAAGAGGAAACATTGTGATTTGTTGTTTGATAGGGGAGAGCTGCCTATACAGAGTGAATTTGATAGTTGTGCAAATATTTTACTTTATTATACGGACTGTCTAGAAAAAAGTGTAGGACCTCAGGTGGTTCTGGATTTTGAATTTGCCGCATTTAATTAGTATATTTCTATGAAATTTCTGGAAAGTATCAATTTTTATCGACTCTGGCAACCAGTGAAACCATATTTTCCATATACTAACATTGTTCGCTTTTTCTGGAAACAAGGGGCAAACTTTTAATACCTACTACGATCCTATGATTTCACATTCACTTTCCCTTATCTAAATGTTTATAGTTTCTGACATAGGTATTTAAGGTGAATTTTCTAAATGTGTATCTCAAAACTAATAGTCACACTGAAATGCATGTGTTTTTCTTTTAGAGTTAATAATATACCAAGGGTCTTAATGACCGTACAGGCTTACTGTCCAGAGGGCCGTTTAGGCCCCAGGGACAGTACGCTGCCCAAGGTTATTAACTAGTAGTTCCCCTGATAGGTAAATAATTTTATTTCTTACTAAAATTAATTTCTACAAAGAATAAAATTTTTGTCATTTTTTACAATACTTATTGACAATAATTGTTTATAAAAAATTTGTCGCTTTATAAAAGTGAGTTAAAAAAGTAAAACCTCGGACGAATTGCAAAAGAAACGAAGAAAACACGTTTAGTTTTGGTTCCAGTAAAGTCTGAAACAATTAATGCACAAGACGGAATGAGTTCAATGATTGAAGAAATTGACGAATTATGACCATTTACTAGCTGTTTCAAAACTATGTAAACGCCAACGTTGCATTTGCTCTCCAAATTAGTTGTTATAAATTATTTATGCACTTCAAAAAATTAATAGCTAATGTAATTTATAGTTTCAATGAGAGATCTAATCATTAATAACTACTTTACATTTTTATCAACCTTATTTAAAAAAATAATTTGGCACAAATTTGGTAAAATGCGATGTTGGCGTTTACATAGTTTTGAAACAGCCAATATACAGCGTGTTAGGGATAGTTTAGCACAAATTGAAAGGTAAATAGAAAATGGCAAAACGAATGGATTAAGTAAAATTTTTGTAAATCGAAAATGCAGTTTTCCCAAAAAATCGTTCTGAAATTAAAGTCCCAAATTTTGAGAACCGCTGAACTAGAATAATAAAAATTAGCGTAAATTTTAATATTATTGACAAAACAGCAGATGTAAATTAATTTCTTGGTCCACTCCGTAATTCTTCTATTTCAATTTGTGTTTTGTGATCAAAATTTCTAAAAAAAAAAACAAAAAGAAATTAATGCCAGAACTGGGGTACGAACCTCCCACACAAATGACCATGCTATCTTCAATCTTGAAAAATTATCAAAATGTCCATGCGCCACTATGTCCACTTTATTTAAAGAAAAAATTAACCTCTAATAAACTACCTAAACGACACAGTGGCTCTCAACAAGTGGATTAATATTTTTTTGAAGAAAGTATGCACTTTTTGGAAAAATGGTATAAGGCTTTTTAACTCGTCTGATTAAATCAAATTCACATACGAAATATAGCTAAGCCATTCCCTAACACCCTGTATACAGCGTTGGGCAAAAGTATGGAACCAAGCGTTTTGTGCCTAAACTATGTACCTTACGAAAAAACTAATTAATACATCATCAACTAATTTAAAAATGTAATCATTTTTCGTGAATACATTTTTTCGAAATTCCTTTTAGTTTTCGAGTTATTAAAAATTTTTTTTTTAATGACACCTTATTACGGCGATTTTTTCGGTAAAAGATTAAACTCTAAAAACAATTTTTACTTTAATAAAATTAATTTTAAACTAGTGGTTTTTCTTAAATAAATTATTAAAGTTGCGTTCCGAGCTCATTACGAAGGTTTTTCGAACTTGGCCGAAGTGGTTGTATCCATGGATGTTTATAATTGCAAAAAATTTGACGAATAAAATTAGTGGATTAAAAACATCCATGGATACAACCACTTCGGCCAAATTCGAAAAATCTTCGTATTGAGTTCAGACCTCAATTTTAATAATTTATTTTAAAAAAACCACTGATTCAAAAACAATATTATTGATTTAGCAGTAATTCTTAGGGCATAATCTTTTACCAAAAAATCGCCATAATAGGGTGTTTGAAAAAAAATGTTTTTTGAATAACTCGAAAACTAAAAAGAATTTGGAAAAAATTTATTCTTGAAAAATGATTACATTTTTAAAGTAGTTGATGAGGTACTAATTAGTTTTTTCGTAAGGTACATAGTTTAGGCACAAAACTCTTGGTTCCATACTTTTACCCAACCCTGTATGGTTACCGTATCTAAGACAATATTTGGCTATGTAGGTACCTATGTAACTGTAAACGCTACTTTCTATGTGATTTTTAGTTTTTGGGATAGATACCTTACAGTAAAAAATACTTTTAGTAGACTCACCGTGTACAGGTGCTCAAAAAGTGGCGCACCAACTCAGTGGTACGTCGTTGAGAAGAATGTGTAGATTAGGGGAAAAATCTTGAAAAAATTCCTAGTCATATTTTAAAAAATCTGAACCTCCAAACTTATATTGTTAACTTCTTCAGTTTTCATTAATTTTTAATGTTTTTTTTCACACTAAGTACTTGTTCCCTAACAAAACGATGAATAATTATTTTTAAATTTACTATCAGACTTTAGCAGTTTTTTGAATTTAAAAATTAAAATTCATCAAAAAATCACAATTTGTAGAGGCGCCAACACTGGGAATTATTTCCTAGGAAACAGTTTCAAAATTATTTTATTTTTATTGTTGATCAAATTCTATTTAGATCACGACTGTTAGACAACGTTGCCACATATTATTTATTTAAAATTTGTTATTTAACAATAATTGTAATACAAAGATTTTTTTTTACTATTTTTACCTTTATATGTAAGCAATTCTCTACCACACACCATTGAATTGGTGCGCCAGTTTTTGAGCACCCGGTATACCTATACTTATGAAAAAATTCTTTATTATAGGGTTTGTGGTTGAGACTTCTGGAAACGAGAATTCCCAGAAAAATTGGTCTTATTCGATAAAAGGAAAATAAACACGTTTTTTCGTTGTATGGAAACTTTTGCAACTAAAATAAGAAACCGATTGCCAGATGAAGTTAATAATGCCCTTGTATTTTTAAAAGCTAATAAATATAAATATAAACTTATAGGTTAGCGGTTGAAGCGGTTTCAAGTTTTGATGTAGGTTTAATATCTATCTTTTCTTATCATAGGTTTGTAAGGCTAAGAAGTTAGTTAGTTTTGAAGAATCTTATGTTTTTTTTATGTAGGTACAATAGCGAGCAAAAAATTTCGGACACTTTTGTCATTTCATTGTCAAAAAGGATAATGAATTACACACGATTATGTCAGCGAAATGTCAAAGGTGTCCGAAATTTTTCGCTCGCCACCGTACTATTGCGGATAAAAGTCTTCATACATTATTGTCATTGTGATTGACATCAATCAGTAGTTGACAGTATAAAAACTGCCTTTGGTTTCGTACTTTAATAAAGTAAAAGCAATTGTTCTTGCCCAAAGTGGTATGTCGCATGGACAAATTGCAACAACTCTGGGTCTTCCCCGTGCGACAGTGTCTTTGATTTGGAACAAATGGAATCGAACCAAATCAAAAGTGTGGTTATTTTTATAAAGCCATTTTACACATTATGCCATCATCATGATATTGATGTATGAAGAGTTTTGTCCGCCATTGTACCTAGTTAAAAAAGACTGTAGTCAAAAGCTTATTGGCAGTGGATTCTTTAGCTGATTGTAAAGGTAGGTAATCATTTTATTAAACTTTTTATGTTTTCTTTAATTAAAAGATTTTAAAAGTTCTACTTATTTTATTTGTATGTAATTGTAATTTAAATATTGTTTTTATGAAGATACTTCAGGTACAGTCTATTTGTTAATCAGTACTTACTAATTAAAAGATTATGATTAATTTTTTTGCGTAACTAAGAAAGGAAACTCATATACTGGCTGTAAATGAAATAATAAGTACATTAATTTTAATTAATATAATGTAAATAATTAATTAAAAGATTAATTTTTTTGCGTAACTAAGACAGGAAACTCATATACAGGCTGTAAATGAAATAATAAGTACATTAATTTTAACTGGTAATAGAACTCGTCAAGACCAACAATTTTTCCTAATAACTATTTTTTCAAAACGTTTTAGTTTTTGAGTTAAAATTATTATAAAATCTTACACAATTTTCTTACACGCCACTGGAAACAAAGTTACCTAGTCGACAAGATTACCGTTTCCAAGCAAATTCATGAAAATAAAATCAAATTTATTATTACTTTTCTTTGTTGGAGCATTTCATAAAAGGCTCGTCAATTTGTAGGGGGGAAAATGATTTAAAAAAATGCGGTTTTGAAAAAATGGTACATAGAAAAAGTGTTTGTCTTGATGAGTTCTACGTTCTACCACTGGTTAAAATTAATGTACTTATTTCGCTTACACCCTGTATACTACACACATTCAGACTAGTCAGAGTACCTATGTACTTTTTAATAAAAAGTCAAATTTAAAATTTCATCGGAAAATACTCAAAGTTTGATTTAGTTAGTTTTGTTAGAAAAATGTATAATTATATTAAAGGTTTAATTAAAACACAGTTGAATAAATAATAAATGTTGATAATAATTATTAATAAGCGTTATTCTTTTTTGCATTTAACTAATAATTTTATTATGGAAAATTGGCGACTCTCGGATCAAACTCAAATTTTCACAACAGGTAGCCCTTGAAAAAATAAACAATTCATGTCATTGCGTCAATTTGGTGGGACTTATAGTTTAGCCGCAATTAATTGTTGAAAATTGCCAATTTTTACCAGATTCTTATTAGAAATCATGTTTTCGGCTGCTAAAATAATTTACAACCTACCCTTGCGGTGAACACCCGTCGAGAGGGCTCATTGCAGGCAATTTTAGTGTTCCAACAACAATTTCATTTAAAGTAAATTTAAAATAGAAAAAACTGGAAGTACTTAAGGGTGTCCGGGAGTGAGCGAGCAACTCAGTTTTCAACACGTATTATTTTTCTCCAAAAGCAACCAGTAATACACCCACCATGGGCAGGGTTCAGTCTTTACCTGCGTTCACGGGTTGGGTTGGAAAGAGTCATAAAATAGAAAAGATCAGTTGGCTAATATTTTAATCCCTTGAAATTGTGAAAGTTGCTCCAGAAACTTTTAGGAAGCTAAATATTTTGAGTTTTATATTTCTAAACAATAAAAAATAATGGAACAAAGATAATTTTGACATCAAAGTCAAAAAAGTCATCAAAGTTTGACAAATCAAAGTCAATAAACATTAATGTGAGACCTATTGCTTTTGAGTTTAGTTACAACATAAAACAAGCCCAATTTATTTATTTGGTGACTCCATCACCACAGTAAAACTTTTGTTTTGATTTACAAATTATCGTTGAAAATGTATTACGTAATTTTTTGTGGAAATAGTACTAATAAATACGAGGTATGATGTGTGCATTAAGATTAAAACGGTTACAGCTTTTAAAAAAGTCACTATTAAAAAGTCAAGAAGTTGGCCTCATAGTAGATAAAAAGAAACCATGTTTAGCAGCCACTCCAGATCGAATTTTGGCAAATTAATCTGTACTTGTAGAAACCAAATGCCCAATGACATCAGGAAATAATACTCTAGATCTAGAAGAAGCCGGATGTTCTAAAAAATTTAAAAAAATACCTCGTTCAAAAATCACAAAAACCTAAATTTTGACATAACGTAATCCTAATTTATCAACAAAATTTCTAGGGACAAAAACATTAAAAAAATGTCATTTCTTCACCAAAATTTTGACTTAGTGTAAACTTAGTCTATAAAGAAAAACAAGTTTAAAAATTACGCATTTATGTACCAATTTCAATGTCAAATCTGGTCAAATGTTGATCTCCATCATGACAATAGTCATTTTCTACACCGAAAAAGTGAAGTTTTGGAGTAATTTATAGAAACAATGACATATGCGAAAATAATAAGTATAATAATAATCATAATAATACATTATTTTATCTCATTTGTTGTCATATGTTAAAAATTCATATGCATAATAAATAATCTTAGGTAAATCTCTACAAAGCAGTTATTTAAAAAAAATGGTTAGGTGAACTTCAAATTAAAATATCTCCGAACGGAAAAATTGCTTTTCTGGCTCAAATGTATCAGCCACTGGTTTTCTAAAATAACCGAAAATTATGGTAATCACAACAATAAAAGTGACCGCAATCCGTCCTTTGCTTGGGTTGGGACAAGGACAGGTAGCGACCAAAAGACCCTTCACAGAATCGGCTCGAGCAACGCCTCTAGTGGCAAAAGCAATGAACTATGGAGGATTTTAAGACAAAATGTATTCATTGATAATTTGAAAACAACAATGTTTTATTACGTGGCATTTGTTAAGTTAGTTGATAATTAATATTTTGTAATAAATACCAAAACCCCAAAACGAATTTTTAGGTCTACTAGTAAATAACGCGACTTTTACATCAATCACAATATCTCAAAAACAAATTTAAAAAAAAAACAACCTCAACGCATCGGCCTATAAAATATTCTTTTGAATTATCCTGCAAAATCTCAGATCGAATACTTTCAAAATAACAGCGTAAAATTGCTTTCAATATGAACATTTATGCATTTTCTTCCTTTTTTTAAAAGAGTTTACTTTTTTTCAAAATATGACAACGCATCGGCCTGTAGAATTAAAAAACCTTTAATTTGATGTATAATACTTGAAATTTTGTTGTTTATTAAGAGAGAAAACTTGCTTTCAATATGCTAACGTCTCAAATCGTTGGTCGCGGACACCCTTAAAAGTGCACACTGCAATCATATTGTGGAAGAAGCAAACCTTCTTGCACCGACCTCTCACCTCTCTAATAAATCCTCAGGGAACGTTCGTTAGACGGTCGAAAACATGAATTTTAATGAGAATCTGGTTAAAATTGGCGATTTTCAGAAATTAATTGCCACTAAACTACAAGTCCCACCACACTGGCGCAATGATATGAACTGCTTGTTTTTTCGAGAACTGTGAAAATTTGAATCTGATCCGAGCGTCGCCAATTTTCCATAGGCAACGTGTCATCTCCTTTCGCGAAAATTCCATAATTGTCTGGAATTCCTAATTGAGAATTTTCCAGTCCCAAGAAAAAAAGTCAAGTCGAGAAATTAGAAACCTGGTTAAAATGAACAATAACAGCCACAGAAAAACGAATCCTCACATAGAAAAAATTGCATCAATAAGATACTACCGAATTTAATTCTCTCAAATGACAACAATTATTAGCAACGAAGACTTTAAATAAGTAGATACAACGTGTATCAAAACTCGCTCCCCACCGGAAAGGTGCTAGTGGTAACAGCAATGGGGATGACAAAAATGCAAAAAAGTAGGTCTTTTATTCTTCGTTTGGGAGATACAGAGGTTTCAAAGTGACCAATCCCAGAAGCTCTCTCCTAGGTGTATTGCATACAGTAGATCCGTTACTAAGGAATGAAAAATAACTCTAGTGCACTTTTTTATTGTCCGTTCCACATATTTTTGATTTCCTAGCAACGTGTTTTGTTCCCGTAGTCCTCCGGAGCAAGTTCTTTTGTGATTGGTTATTTTCAAACGTTCTTATCTCCCAAACGCAGAGAGTTAGAATTTTTTTATAAAGGAACTTTAGCTTCAGAATTGCCTATACTATATGCACCTTTCCGGTGGGGAGCGAGTTCTGATACACGCTGTATACAGGTTGTCCGTTTTTCGAGCTCCACCATGGGGATCTCAGGTATTATAAGAGATACGATGTCGGTTAACTTAGGACAAAGTTGCGCATTTTTATACTGAACAATTACCTGAAAGAAAATTTGATGTGTCATTTTTAGTTTTTGAATTATTAAGAAAAATCAAAAATTTGTAATTTTTGTTTATATTTTTTTAAGCAAATACTAAGAAAACTAAACGTTTTAAGGTAAGACATTCTTCAGGCACTTTTTTACAAGAAATCTAAATCTCTCATCGCCTTTTCCAAGGCGTTCTTCATGTCACAGTTACAACACTCAACTTTGGTTTTTCTTATGGACGCCATATTTAATACTTGTATTTTTGAAAAGTCTTTTTATTCCTGATTACAACAATGTATCACATGATATGATCGAATCATACATGCTGATAAAATAAAAAAAAAGTGTTTTTGCAAAGAGTGCCTCAGAAAAAAACGCCAAGAATTTTGTTTAACAAACTACCTTTTGACAGTTAATATTATATGATATTCATCATATATGATATTCATCATATAATATTAATATTCATATGAGAGCAGAATTTTTATAACTTTGTCTTGTTTTATTTTACAAAAAATAAACTTCTAGCTTATCATGTCGTTTAGTTTTTAAATAAGTAAGCTTGGCGGAAATGTGAACCTTCCAGATCCAAATTCAATTAAACTTCCAAAATCTAGTTTGTTTAAAAACAAAATTGTTGACGTTTTTTCCAAAGCACTCTTTGCAAAAATGCATTTTTTTTCATTTTGATCAGAATGTAAGATTCGATCATAATTACATGTGATACATCGTTGTAATCAGAAATAAAAACACGTTTCAATAATACAAAAATCGAATATGGCGTCCAAAAGAAAAACCAAAGTTGAGTGTTGTAACTCTGACATCAAAAACGCATTGGAAAATACGATGATAGATTTAGATTCCTTGCAAACAAGTGCCTGAAGAACGTCCTAGTTAAAAACGTCTAGTTCCATTGGTTTTCGCGTGAAAAAATAAAAACGAAAATTACAAATTTCCGTTTTTTTCCAATTATTCAAAAACTAAAAATGACACATCAAATTTTCCCCATGGTGGAGCTCGAAAAACGGATAGCCTGTAGTTAAAAGACACAAACTTTATTTATGTTGCATTTTTTTGACGATTTTTCTAGAGGTTGCATCCTCTAGATCTCAGAAACTATAAACATTCGGATAAACCAAGTAAAGTTATTTTGACCCCATATTTTTTTAATTTTCCTCAATAAAACTCTAAGAAAATTTAGTTAAACTTGACCTAGTTTCCAGTCACTTTGCCATAAAAACATGTTCACTGCTTCTAGTTGGTAGTTTTTAGATGTTATCATTTAATAGAAATTAGAGATGGGTTAATTTGAGTCCACTTCGGATGCCCTACCTGTTATCTAAATCCCTCCGTTTCCTTTGGATGAACAGTTCACTTGTGGCCTCAATACAAAGCAAGATGAGTTTCTTGTCGCAAGTGTAGGGCGTTTGCTCTAGAAGTGTGGGTCCTTTGAGTGATCCAGCAAGCCCCACTTTGTCTCTGGACGCCGAGTGCCAAGCGTCACAAGACGTGTCCAAAGCCCTTTCACCATTCACCAGCGCCCCATGCCAGACGGCTTTGTGCGGCCAAGAAAGATCAGTTAATACGTTCTTGCCATTAAAAGAGTAAATGCGTGGCGGATGCGGGAATGGCGCGCCGTCCCCTTTGAACATCTCAGACCAGGAGTTGAAAAGTACTTCACCTCGGAGATTAGATACAGGCAGCTTGCGATCCGCTAGTCGCACAATGGAATCGACGTTTTGAACGCGAGATGATAGAAAAGCTCGGAAAGTTCCTCGCAAGCCCGCACGTCGAGCTTCGCGATAACAGGAGTAATCTGCGCCGCGGACGCCGTGAACGTCTCCGGTGTATGCCTCGTTCAATGCGGCCATACGCAACTGAAAATGTCAACACATCATATGTATGTACATATATGAGACTTCAGACTTAGTGCCAAGGATATAATCTCGACTAGATGTCAACTACTCATTCACAGCTAAGGTCGGGACATTAATGCTTTCAAATCGAGACTCCACGTATTATATGAAGAAACGTGCAACCGTCCTTGCAAACAACTCTTTTCATTATGTATTTTTAAAAATGTGGATCGTTAGAAATCACAAAACGAGAAAAATTCAGAGAAAATTCAATATTTTCATTTTGGCATAACTTATTTTTAGAGAAAATAAATTATTTTTATTATTTCTTATCGTTTCTTTGTAAATTTTATTCAGTAAAACTGAGAATTATAGAAAAATTAAATTAAATTAAAAAGTCATACAGGTGTCGACTATATTTTTTTAATTTTTCAAATAAAAAATATGAAATCGTTGCAAAAATGCACGTCATGAATGAATGTAGAGGACATCGTCATTTGTCTGACACGAAAGTCGTCAATAGTCCATAAGCCTTTAAATCGAAATGTTGTGGAAAAGCTTGCATTTTTGATATAAGTTACTGTAGAGTGTTTAAAAATGTTTACTCCAAAAGTTTTTTGTTTCAACCCCCAAGAAAGGTTCCTTCTGGATAAAGTTAGAAACTTCATTTTTTTTGCGAAAGATTCCTCAATAAATGCAAAGTCTTATGTAGTTACACAAGGTTGAGTTTTGATAAAGGGAAACCAAAGAAAACATTTTCTTCTAACGTTGCACATTTGTGTAGTGTAATTTTCTAGATGCGAGAAAATTCTTTATTTTAAAAGATAGACCTCTATACAGCGTGTATCAGAACTCGCTCCCCACCGGAAAGGTGCATATAGTTTCGGCAATTCAGAAGCTAAAGTTCCTTTACAAAAAAATTCTAACTCTCTGTGTTTGGGAGGTAAGAACATTTGAAAGTAGCCAATCACAAAAGATCTTGCTCCGGAGGACTAGGGGAACAAAACACGTTGCTAGGAAATCAAAAATATGTGGAACGGGCAATAAAAAAGTACACTAGAGTCATTTTTCAATCCTTAGTAACGGATGTACTGTATGCAATACACCTGTAGGAGAGAGCTTCTGGGATTGGTCACTTTGAAATCTCTATATCTCCCAAACGAAGAATAAAAGACCTACTTTTTTTGCATTTTTGCCATCCCCATTGCTGTTACCACTAGCACCTTTCCGGTGGGGAGTGAGTTCTGGTACACGCTGTATAATCTAGATGAAATGAAGCAAATACTTCAAATATGTTTTTGGTGTAAGAATCATTTTGATATCTTTAATCACACTCACCAAGTTATTAGCCCTTGAAATGTTTTCAAAGGCGGTGATCACTGATCAGGTTTCAGAGGGAAATACGCTGCGATTTCACCTCGAGCGCATTTTGCAGTAATTGTAAGTTGCAATAACTTGGTGAGTGTTATAGATATCGAAATGATTCTTGCACCAAAAACTTATGTAAAGTATTGGCTTCATTTCATCTCGATTATGTAGGGGTCTATCTTTAAAAATAAAAAACATTTTTGCATCTCAAAAATTTCACTACACAAACATGACACGTTACCAGAAAACTGAAATTTTCTGGTTTTTTTTGCGAAAACTAAAACTTGTGTGTATTCGTTCGAATCTACATTCATTGAGAAATCTTCTGCAACAAAATGAAGTTTCTAGCTTTATGCAGAAGGAAGATACGAGGATGTAAACGCAAAATTTGTTCAATTTTAGGTTTTTGTAAATTTTTCGCTAAAACGTTTTTTTCATAATGTAAACAATTTTAAATACAAAAAAGACCTTCGAATTCGAATTCAGCAGCAAATTTTACATGACAATCAAGCGTTTTTGACAGTTTTTTATAATTGTACATTTCATCCCTTTACACTTAATCACCCTCTGTTAATTTGAATAATATCAAAAAAAGTCAGGAGAACATTTTTGTGTAAAATTTTATCTTTTACAATTTTTATTTAAAACTTTTTTTCTAGCTCTTACCGATTTTTCAACCCTTTCTCGGGGATTGAAACAAAAAATTCTGTGACTAAACGTTTTTAAATACTTCATAATAGAGCTGGGCTTATCGATGCAACATCGATGTTAAAGTATAAATATCGATAAAATCGATTTCAGTAACAGTTTTGACGATATTCCGGCTAAATCGATTTATTTTCGATATTTGAAATCTATAATTGCTAAATTTTTAATAATAAACAAATGTAAATAAACAATATTTTATTAACAAATAAAAGAAAGACAAAAAATAGCATTCCTTTATATAAAAAACAACAATAGAACATAAACAAAAGTTAAATGATTAAGTTACTTGTGTAAAATCTGTGGCATATGAGCTCGAAATAAATGATTTATGATATCAAACACAAAATATTTTCTGAGAACAGCAATAGAATAACAGAAAGACAGCCAAGATATAGTCAATAATCTGTCAAACACAAAACATCCAGTTTAATTTACTAATTAGTTAATTTGATTTACTAATCGAATCGATATTATATCGAATCGAAAATCTGCCATCAGCAAATCGATGTAGTTTTTTAATTTTGGAAATTGATGTAACATCGATTTATCGAATCGGTAAGCACACCTCTACTTCATAATAACTTATATCAAAAATGCAAGCTTTTCCATAACATTTCGATGTAAAGGCTTATTTGACTGGACTACAAATAGTGACTCTGATTGAAGACGGATTCTCTGGTTAAAGATTGGATATGCAACAATTCAGTAGCTAGTAGAGCTTGGAAGAATGGCAGTTTCCGTAGTAGACCCAAGCAAGGTAGAAAACACAAAACAGCAAATGCAGAAGACCGATTTTTACGTATTCACCTAAAAAAGTTTTTGCAAAAAATGTAAAAAACGACCTTCAGCATGCTGCAGTACCATAATTAGCTTAGATACCCTAAAGGAAAGGTTATGTAAGGTTGGACTAAAACCATACCACTCTGGCCTGTTTTAACGGTAGCTGACAGAAAAGCTCGGCTAGAATTTGCTGCAGAGACCCGGACCCAAACGAAATAAAGGTTCCAGATGAGCAAAAATTTTGGGTTCCGTTACGGTTCCGGTTCTAAATTAGGAAAACATTTCGGTTCCGTTACAGTTTCGGTTCCAAATGAGTAAAAAATTTTGGGTTCCGTTACGGTTCCGGTTCTAGATGAGCAAGAAAATTTTGATGCCCTTCCGATAGTAAAAAAATTAAAACAGAATACGGGTTCCGGTTTTGGATCCGGTCTGATTTCCAATTCTACTTCGATTATAATTATGTTTAACTTTAATTCTTTAGTCTAAATTTGTTCTAATTATTGTATTTCTTAAAAATGGTCTAAGGTATAACTGGATCTGGTGAATAAATTTTATATTCTGATGATGATAATTATGTAAAGAAATGAATAATATTACAATTGTAGTTGCGCACATGTGTGTATTCAAAATAATGAAGCAAAATTTTACTTCTCTTAATTGAAAGAATGATAAATAAAATAAAGGTTCTGCCGTAACGGTTCCGGTTCCGGTTCTAGATTATTGAAAAAATTTTGATTCCGGTCCGGTTTTCGGTTCTATTTTGGTTCGGTCCGGGTCCCTGATTTGCTGGAATACAGTTTAACTATTGGAGGCACGTGTTTTTTAGGGACGAGTCCAGATTCTGTTTTATACCAATAATCATCGTCTAAAGACATGGAGAAGACTAGATGAACATTTTTTTCAGTGTGCCATTTGAAAAGTAAACCAATTTGGTGGCGTTTCTTTTATGGTATGGCGTGGTATACATTTTGAGGACCACACGGAACATGCAATTGTTAATAGAAGTTTAATGACTGTCTTAAGATATAGAGATGAAACCATAATTTCCATTCGCAAACCATTTGCTGCTTTACGTGGTCCACAATTCATTTTAATAGATGTTAACTATTGATAACGCTCGACCAAACGTTGCAAATATTGTGACAGGAGAGCTTACCGCAAAAGGGTTAATATTATAGTGTGGTCAAGTAAACTTTTAAAAGTCTGAATCCCAACTCGATTAAGCACATCTGAGCCAACCCAGAAATAAAAATTAGAGCCCACGTAAATCGTCGGAGGACTTTACAATAAGTCTTTTACAGATTGCAAGAAATTTGTTCTACAGAACAAAAAGAGGAAATTGCTACTCTAGTTCTGGGTACGTCTGCACAAATGACAGCATGTGTAATATCAAAAAATGGTCATACAATTTATTAGTACCTGTTTTTAGTTAAATTTTGTTAAAAAAATTCAATGAAATTACAAGTTCTTCTGTTCTACGCCCATTTTGGAAAAATTAGATTGGGTATGAGTGAATAGGTATTTAAAAAACCTAATTTATTTTAGTGCCAAACAAAATACTTTCACATTCAAACATACGACTCGGCTATTGAAATACTCGGCCTATCGGCCTCGTATGTTCAAACAATCGCCTCGTCGTGTAAAGTTCCACTTTATTGACTTGTTATGTAATATACTATTAAAAGTCAATTATCTTTTTGTTATTATCTTTAGTTACTTGAAACTTTTTGTTCTGAGATAAATAACACTTGACAACAAATTACTTTTTTTATTTATTTTTTATAAATTAGAGGGTGATTCTTAAATAGACGGACAAAATTTTATCACAGTCTTGCAAGCATAAGTAGAGACGATCTCTACCATATTTACATTTTTATTTCGTAGGGGTAGAAACCCCTTAATCCGTGCCACTTACGGCGCTCATGAGTTTAAATTAGTTGTACTGGAATAAAATGTGCTAATTTTCATAATGAATATCGATAATACACAGTGATCATAGCTGCATTGATCAAGTACATTGTCATCAGATGATTATCATGCTTGCCACTAACTGTGCTAATACTACTTATGAACACATCAGTGGCGTACACTTTATCTCCAACATAACTTTAAAAAAAATTATTTCGAAAACGGTTGTACAAGGAATTTTTTTATAATTTTTCTCAGCATGTACTCATTTGACACTACCATGGGTAGAATTTTGTCGGTCTATTTAAGAATCACGCTGTATATCCAAATTAATTTTATTTTATAATATACAGGCTCTCTCAAAATTGGCGAATTCCGAGTTCAGGGCATTGTAGAGAATCACTTCAGTAGTCCAAATATAGAAAAAAAAAAGATTCAAGGCTTCCCCACAAAGATACACTGGTTTAAAGTTCACTCTTTGAATTGCTTTTTCTTCAGTAATTTCTCAAAAAATTTGCTTTATTTTGGAGTAAAAATTCTTAAATATTTGTAATTTTCCGTTTTATTTTTAAGAAAAACTACAAACAGTTAAGACTTTTTTATCTCAAAATAAAGCTAATTTTTCGAGAAATTGTTTTACATTATTATTTTCCGCAATCATATCCATCTTAAATAACAATAAACACTGAATTTTTTAGTATATACGTTTGAAGAAAACGCAATTCAAAGTGCACCTGAAGTGCACCTTCAAACCAATGTATCATTATTGCGGGGAAGCCCCAAATATTTATTTTGTTTCCATATTTAGACTACTAAAGTGATTCTCTACAACGCTCTGAACTCGGAGTTCGCCAATTTTGAGACACCCTGTAGTGGATAATAACAATAAAAACATTTCTTTTGTAACAGGTTTTGTACAAAATAAAATAAGTAAATAAATTTTATTCTTCGACACTGTCAAAATTTACGGTTTTGCTCCTCTGTAAGGAAGCTTTGACAACTTGTTGAGTCTAATTCAAAGAATAAAATGTTGTATCCAACTCGTTTGCGTTAAATCGGTTCATTTATTTCACCTCGTGGATGATAAACGTCGAATGTTAACGAGACGTTTAAAGATCCACTCGTGAAATAAAAACCCCATTTACACTCAAACTGGTTAAATAATAGTATATTATGATACGAGTTTTATAAGACGCATTTTGTCGCACGCACGGAATTGTGGCACGACGAGCGCAGCGAGGAGTGCCATAATGGAGTAAGTGCGACAAAATGCCTTATAAACGAGATATCATACACTATTTTTTCTACTTTGCACCTTTCTTAACAAAAAAAAATCAATTTCGAAATTTAGGGAATTTTGTGGCAGTTGACAGCATTTGCGTGGATCATGAAATTAAATTAATAATTTGGATCGTCATTAGTTTATTGTAAAATGTATTCTGAAAGTGTCCAAGACGTTTTGCAATCTATCTGCCCCTCAACGAATACGGGCTTTTGTGGCAAATACGCGGAATTTGAACATTGGCCTAAGGAGAATGGGATCTCAAATTACTCACTTGCACTGGCTTTTGTACACTACTCGAAAGGTGTTCGAAGGGATTACGTATCAGGGATGGTAGAAAAGCCTCTAAAGATCCGAATTTGATTCATTTGATTAAATTATCACTTGAAACAGGTGCCGATTGACACTGACAGTTCTCTTAGATAATTGTCAAAAAACTAGATTGCCATCATTTTCCAACTAAATTACCCTGGTTTTTAGTGTAATTATTATAGCACTCCGTTGGATATTACGAAACCCAAATGGCGTATCGTAATGACCTCAGTACGAAACAAAAGTAGAAAAATAACTATTATTATTCCTTCTGTTGATAAGAAAATGTGTATCACAAGATGCTTTGAAGAATAGAAGAAAGACACACCGGACTTTTTATCTAATAATAATGAGTGAAATACAATAAATAAAGTATTCAATTATTTATTTCAAAAATGAAGCAAATTGACAACAATGCTTGGTTGTCAAGAATTATAACCTAAAATAGATTTTTTATGACAACTCACAGTAGTGACAGATTTTCATAGATATCCCGAATTTGAAACAATCGGTGTATACGTTTGCATTTCATAGGTGACTTGATGAACACCCATTTTCGAACACATTGTATTTCATTGTTAAATAAAAGCAAAATTATCCTGCCAATACTTAGCCTTGTATTTTCAACATAAATGATGGTAGAAAATTGAAAAAGATCTTAGATGATAAGATGATAGAATTAAGACACCTTTAACTGTGTCCCAAATTTCAAGGTGCTCTGTTAAACTGTTTTGAAAATATTTAGCTGTATTTAGCGACCCTGTATATCAAAAGTCCCCGAGGGTGTTGGATAAGCTCGAGTAGGGGGAGGGGGTTAAACCTGCCGATTTTTGGTTTTTTGCTTATATTTCGGAAACGATCACTCCTATCAATTTTTATCTCCTTACCAAATTAAAGCTGATAAAATTTGCTACAAAAATGGTCCTATGCATTTCTCTCGTAGGACTAACCGTAAGCGAGCTACTACCTTCTGAATTTTGGAGTCTATATAACACTGCACTAAAAATTCTTTTAAACATTAGAATATCATAAATATTTATATGAAAATAGTGGGTGTAGAGCCTCCTCCAACTAAGCTAAGGGAAGAAAATAAGTAAGATTTAAGGGCGGTTAGTTACCATGGATTTTAACCATTTAACCCTGCACTAAAATACTGGGCGTTCATTAACCACCGGTTATTCGTATGAAATGCACATTTTTCTTCCCTAAAAATAACAGATATGACTAGAAAATTGTTTTGTCCCATTTTGCCCACATTTTTTCTACCAAAAAAATGCGATTTCAGAAAAACAGAAACTAGAAAATTTGTTGCAGTTTGCGAAGTCGCTGTAAAATTAGGTTCTTATTCCTAAAATAATGAAAGAGAATCGAGAAGGGAATCAATACTCACAATTGATAAAATCATGAAAACATAATAAAATCTTTCTGAATGTATTCTGCATTACTAATGCAGCGATATTGAAACCTGTATGAATGTGCAAAATTCAATATTAAATTTCAGATAAAATAAAGAACTAGTAGACGTTCATTTAATAAATTTTAATAGTGCCTAATAAAAATGTTACAACGGAAATTTCATTGGGAATGAAAAATCGTATGCGCATTTTAAACTTCAATATTATAAGTATATTTACTGTAATATACTTCAAAAACGGTAGTTTTTTGTAAAAATGCTCAGAGAATACTACTTGCAGTTAATAAGAATAACTTATGAAATGCTTGAATTATTTTAGGTTAATTATAAAGTGTTCCAAAATGGCCCAACCATGTTATATTATATCGAGATGATTTAAAATTATTGTTAGCAAACAGTAGGTCACATAAGACAATGATTAAATTCTAATGATTTTTTATTCAAATAAAAAACCATTATACTCTGTAATTTACCTATAGCCGTTTAAGTGCAAAAGTAGCTAAACGCAATAATTAACAATTATTAAAAATTAATTTAATTTAAATTAAAAATTTAAATCGATTTCCGTTTCGTCTGTCCAAAGTAACAAAATTTCTTTGTTGCAGTAGCCACTAACTTTCATGATTCTAGAGAGTTTAACTTTTATGCTTGTAAGAGATAATCCGGTGTGGGATAACTAGCCGAAGTCGCATTCTTGCTCATCGGTATTTTAAATAAAATACTTCAGATTTGTGTTACAAAAGAAGTGCAACTTCATTTGGAACATGAAGCACATATTTCTACCCTATGGTATGCGAATAAATAATAAATGTATAAGATTTAAAGTTTGGAAAGTACGGAATTGAACACAATTTTAATGATAGCTACTTAAAATGCGCGTTGAGAGACATAATCCTTACTTTGAAAAGAAAAACACATTTAAAAATAAGTAAAACTGTTGATCGATGTTACGTAGAACAACACTTAAGCGAATGCTTTTTATCACCGTAATTAGATGCCGAGACTGATCCTAAGTGAAAGGTAATCTCAGATAGCTGGAGAAATGACAGACCTCGATTAAATAAACAAAGCTTCCCACCGAAAAAAAGAACAGCCACCAACTAGCAAAATTAAAGGGGCCAAAGTGGGATTTCATCCGAGAAAGTTGTTTTCTTTTATCGACTCATTATCTGAACTCCAGCTTTATTATTCTCATTTTCGAGCTTTTAGAGAAACAATATTATGAAACAAGGGAAAGTTTTAAATAAAATGGCTTTCTTTTTATTTACAGTTTGGCAGGTGATAGAAAAATCGTACGATCTGAGCGATTTAATTTAAGAGAAACAAATAAGGAGGTTTGTTGTGTATTCAGCAACCAACATGTATTGTTCCAGAATTTACGGCAGTACCTTGGGAAATGTAGCGAAATTATGGTAAAAATATAAATTACCTAATTGTGTATTTGTATTATTAATTAAATGACTTGAGTTCACATACAAATGGAACAAAAGGTTGTTAACAGGTTTGTTTTGTTCACTCTGTTTACGGTGGCGATATTTCAACTTAACCCTTTGCAGCAAATTAAAGAATAATAGTAGTAAATATTGTTATTTTGCAAATTTATTGCAGGTATTGTTGTTTTAGATATATTCATAGTGGAATCAACGGAAAATAATCCAAGCTTTACTTTACTATTTACAAGATAATAATCATCTTTAGTATGAAAAATAGCTGAAATTCTGTACATTGACATACCTGGGTGATTGGAAAAAGTGAATAATTTTGTAACACAACAATCGAAATTTAGAAACAGTTTGTCGATTACCATTTAAAAAGGTAAATAAATTGAACAGCTAAAAATGATTTTTAGAGACGTGTTTAGTCCGATCCAGAGGTGGAAA
This sequence comes from Tribolium freemani, assembly GCA_939628115.1. Classification (NCBI taxonomy): domain Eukaryota; kingdom Metazoa; phylum Arthropoda; class Insecta; order Coleoptera; family Tenebrionidae; genus Tribolium; species Tribolium freemani. Next base: position 5,068,115 of record OW626785.1, on the reverse strand, counting down.
CCGTTGTCATGCAGGAAAACCTTACATTTTGTCAAAATAATTGAAAAGAAGCCGTTTGAAGGACGTTTCAGTCCACACAATACCTTGGCTCATTATAGCTCGAAATTTGTTGGTGTATTATAAGGATTTATTTCGTAATGAGTTCTTGGTCATCATTTTTCAGCACATTAATTCTGACAAATAGAAAAAAACAACTTACCATTTTCGGATACCACTGAAACAAAAAGACATAATTAGATACAAAATAATAAACAAGTAGAACTGATTTAAACTTTTTTAATTTGTTAATCTCTAAACTTCGTCTCATCTACCCACCCTTCGGTGTGATGTAATCTTTACCGTTAAAAAGTTGACTTTGTAAAAAGTAAAATTTGTTAAAAATTCCATCAGGTGAACGAGTCACAAGGGAGTAAAATCGATAACAATTTGTATAAAGAAATCTACTAAGTAAACAAATGTGGAGTGCTTCACTAAAATAAAATTCCATCCATATAAATGTAAAATAAATAACAACTAGCCGTTTTTTGCCGGTAGAAACATTAAGTAAAGTGCAAGCAAAGCAAACAAAAATGAGGAAAACAACTGTTTGGGTCATAAATCGGATATTTTTCTCATATGGCTTTATATTAATTTTTTATGTGAGTTTGTTTTGTGTACCTAACGATGAAATGTTTTGATATATTACGATTATAATTATAACATTGTGTAAGTGTAGAAATTTAGAAAGGCTAAAAATGTATTTCAACCAGTCGGAGCTTAATGTTTAAAAAATACAGGGTTTGATAAGATTAATATTCCCGACGTAAAATATAGGGGTAATTCGTTGTTTATCTCAGACCTTTAAATGAATCCACTCGTTCTTTTTGCTGCAATGTGGATAATTTTATACGTCGAGAGGGATTAAAAGTGCAATTTCACGAATGCGATTTAAGCGAAAACAAGGTTTGTGATTGAAATAGAGAGCAAAAATTTATATTCAGTGTTGCAAATAACCGAACCGAAGAAGCAAAGGTTCGTAATTCTGTTGACACCCTAAACAGCCCTTCCTTTCTTAATAAACACCAGATATAAATACAAACGTTTTTTCAACGGTTGTTGATTGTATTTTGTGATATATGATGAATGATGATTGATTCTTGTCGTCAAGGTAGCAATTAATTTGAAACAATTTTAAATCGGAAAGAAGATTACCGGGTTTTTAATAATCAACTAGAGTAGAGAATAGTCTAAACATTTTAAGCTACATGTGATCAAAAAGATATTCGTTTGAATAACTTTAATTATGCTTTTAACCTACTGAAATAATCTTTTTTAAAAAAAAGTTTTCTCAACTGCAAGTGGGCATTTTTGGAATGTTCTACTATTTTTATTTAAAAAATTTAAATATACTATATTTTTTTAATTGAAAATAAAAACAAAATCTTACCTGAAATACCTGTTTTCCGCAAAAAACCACCTACCTACGTTAATTTGTAGAAAGACTATTAATGAACTATGGGTACATGATGTTCCAATTTTTAACCTACTTTTGTGAGTCTTTTTTTTTAAATTTGTGTTGCTTGATGAAAAACATGGAAATAAAATTAAAAAATTACTAACTGATGACTTGACGTAAACAAATTGGCAATAATTATAGTCCACTGCCAAGAATTGTTTAAACACTTAGTCCAACTTGAAAGCATACAGCATACATTTTTTAAATCGAAATAATTAAACTTTATTTAATAAAAACCCACGTTTTCTCCCAGAGTTGTTTATTTTTATTTTTGGAAAACTAGTTTTAGGTAATTACCCTTCTTCAGTTCCTACGTCAAATGTTTTTAAACAGTACATACTTTTTTTTATACTTTTCACATTAAAATTATAAAAGAATTATTAAAGGTTAACTTAGGCATCAGGTGAAATTACGTCTAGATGCGGCTCTGTATTTTTAGGTCATAGTGGTCAAATTATGATTTCAAATTTGTTGCTAACCTGACCACAAAAATAGCAAGCAAGATGTTAAAATGTTAATGTTTTTAAAGTTGTCAACTTAATTCAAGAACTACTTTGGTTAGAAGTTTTTTATGCAATTCAATTTAAACAAAAATTAAGAGCTTACAAGCAATCGAAAGATTTGCAGAAAGCTATTTCTATGAGTTACAATTTCAGGATTGCGATTGATTTCGTTTCAAGACAAATCCGTTGGTGATTCTTCGATCACTGTCACTTTTTATTTCGACGACACTTTAGAATCTCTCGCTAGTTGAGCCATATGTATTATAGCTACTCCTAATGGATTCTCCATGTTTAAAGCAATTAGTCGTGCGTACATCAAGTCGTTTTATTATTAATAAGATTTTGGCTTACACTATGCATTTGTGGCAAATGAATTTTTTACTCGTAAATACGTAGTTGCGACCAAATTTATGATTTTCAAGAAGAGAATAAATCCGTGTTACGGCAAAATAAATGTTGAATGCAAGTCTGTGTCGAAGTCAGATTGTAAAGAAAACACTAAGAATACTCACATTGGGAACATCAGCTGGTTTCGATATGTGATTAATGAGATTACTGGCTTCGAAAGGCGGCCTCAGTTGTGGGCTAGTTGTGGTGGGCGGCGAGGGGGTGGTCACGGGCAGAACAGATCCCAACTGAAAATAATACATATACAGGATGATTCTTAAATAGACCGACAAAACTTTATCACAGCTTTCCAGGGATAAGTAGAGACGATTTGTACCACACTTACGTTTTTATTTAGATACCCCTTATTCCGTGCCACTTACGACGCTCATGAGTTTAAACTAGTTGTATTGGAAAAAATGTCCTCGTTTTCGTCATGAATATGGACAATACACAGTCATCATTGTTCTATTATCAAATACATTGTCATCAATTGATTATCATGGTTTCCACTAACTGTGCTATTACTACTTACGAACACACCAGTGGCGTACGCTTTATCTCCAACATAACTTTCAAAATTATTATTTCCAAAACGGTTATACCAAGGATTTTTTAAATATTTTTCCCAGCATGTACTCACTTGATACTATCATCAGTAGAATTTTGTTGGTCTATTTAAGAATCACGCTATAGAGAGTAGTTTAATAAAAAGTTGATTTTCGGTTAGACTTTTTACTTTTCAGAAAAATTAATTAGTGCAATATAAACGTGTGGAAGTTTTTCAAGAATATATTTTTTTGAAAGATGCTTTAGTTTTTGACAGACAGAATCTCGCAAAAAATTGAGTTTGCAATCCAAAAACCTCTGCAAGCGCTAGAGAAAAAAGGAAAAAATCATTCTATTTTCGATCCAGATCAGCAATTTTTTAGATAACTTACGATAAAATTTTGCGAAATAATTGGGTTTCTAAAACAAACCATTTTTGGCCGGCCCAGTTCGGATTGTTTAGCTTATTTGCGATTAATTGAGTTATTGGATGAAATAAACGCACAAGTCGCAAAATCATTGAAATGATCGAATGTAGTGAATAAAACATAAGGGGCGGAAAGACAGTTTTCATTTCAAAAACGTGCTCAAGCGCCCCAAAAACGTGAAAATTTCTCCATTTTTGATAACTTTTTGGTCAATTTTTAAGGAAATTTTGCCAAATGATGGGATTCTAGATCGAAAACTTGCCTAAATGCTTAAACAAAAGGAAAAAATAATACTATTATAGACTAGGCTCAGCAATTGTTAGCCTTATTTTTAACAAACTGTTGTTTCTCAGAATGAAAAATATGCATGTGAAGGTTGAACTATACTCAGAACGTCCGAAGATGAGCCATTCAAGCAAGCGCGTGAACGCAAAATTTGAAATTGGATTTTTAAGAAAAGTAATAAACAAAGTGCTTTCTTTTTATTACAACTGTATGTTGTTCTTAAATTCAGTCATTACCTCACAGGTTAGTTTGTATCTCATTTTAAGTATTTGTAACCGAGTTTAAACGGGTTAAAAAGTCGATTTAATTTATTGTTCTATTAAAAAAATTGTAAGTTCAAATTCCATGAAAGAAATATGATAACTTTCTGAGCAACAATATACAAAAATTAAAAAAAAATTGTTAGTGTCATTTAAAAATAAAATGAAAAAACCTCAATTTTTACTCATATTATTTTTTTATTAGAGAATGGTACTATGTCTTTTGATATTTTTTTGTATGAGTCTCGTATATGACTTACTTGTAATACTGTATTTTTTTCATGTCATTTGAACTTTAGGTTTTTCCATAAAAGCATTGAAATTATTACGCTATTTACCCCGTTATAACTTGGTTACAAATATTTAAATCGAGATAAGAACTGGTCTGGCTGATAATAAGTTAACCTAGAAACAACATCCAATAGTAAAAAAACAATTTTGTTTATTATTTTTCTTAAAAATTGAGTTCCAAATTAGTGCATTCGCACGGCTGCGTGGACAGTGGTGAGCCCAGTATAGTTCAACCTTAAACGTGGTAAAATAATTTCATTTCCGTTAATGAATTTGTAGCTCGCTTTAGCAACGTTTCGCGAAATGACTGAGTTTTTATCTCAAAAACATGTTTTAACGTTCGAAAAAGGCAGAAAACACCCCTTGCTGATCTTCTAAACCAGCGATTTTTTGGGCACTATGATGAAATTGTGGGAAATAATTGGATTTCTAACTCAAATATTTACGTGCATAAACGTTCGAAAAGCGCAAAAATTACAAATTTAGATTTTTTGGCTTAGCTTTGACGAACTTGTGTAAAATGATCCTTATCTGAATTAAAAAAACACCTACAACTAATTATTGTAAAAACGGCAAAATAATTTAGTTTTTTATCGAATTTAATGAATTTTCGGCAAGGTTTTAAATATACTTATGTCCAAATTAGTGATTTTTGGACAATTTTTGACACATTTTTGTGAAATAATTGCGTTTTGCCGAATTTAGTGAGTTTCTAACTCGGTTTAGAAATATTTCACGAAAGGACTGTTTTTTTTTATAAAAGACATTTCATTGTTGAACCAAATCAGAGATTTTTAGACAATTTTTTAGAAAATTTCCGAAACTATTGGGTTTCTAAAACAAAAACGTGTATAAACGATCGAAAAGGTAACATTTTAGGTAAACACTGTTCGACAAGTTCGACTAACTTTTTATGAGGAATTTTCGTAAAATAATTGGGCCTCTAAATGAAAAATACAACCATAATTGCAAAAACGCAAAAATAATTTAATGAATTTTTAGCTTGGTTGAGCAACATTTTGCGAAAGAATTGAGGGCTTATCTCAAAAACATAAGGGCTAGAATAAGGCAGTAGTCATCCCATTTCCAAAACAAACCAGCGATTTTTGGGCAGTTTTTAACATTATTTTTTGGGGATTTTTTGGCTTAGTTTGACGAAATCTCGTAAATTATGCCTGTTTGAACAAAAATAAAATTAGTCGCAAAAGCGGGTAGATAATTTACTGAATGTTTAGCCTGGTTTTGCAAAATTTCGTGAAAAATCATCTCATTTCCGACCGAAACATTTTGGGAAAAATTTGGAGTTCTAATTGAAAAAGGTGGATAAACGCTCTGAAACGGAAAAATAAAACCATTTAAAATTTGCCAACTAAACGCAAAAGAAGTAAAATATTTTCTTTTCGGTCAAATTTAGTGAATTTAGAGCTTGATTTAGTACTGTTTGCGAAAGAACTGAGTTTTTTCTCAAAAACTTATACAAACGTTAGAAAAATTTAAATGTTATCCCACTTTTGATACAAATTAGCGATTTTAGGTCAATCTTTGACGAAATTTTGCGAAATGTTTGGGTTTCTAGACCAAAAAGGGAAATAAACGCCCAAAAAATGTAAAACAACACCATTTTAGAATAAAGTTTGGCGATTTTCGGATTGATTTTTGACGAACTTTGTAAAATAGCTGCGTTTCTAAATGAAAAGAAGCCAGTTACGAAAAAGTGACAAAATAATTTCGTTATAGGCCCGCTTTACTGATTTATCAGCTCAGTTTAGCCATGTCTGGTGAAAAAGTGATTTTTTTAATTTCAAAAACGTGCTCAAACGGTCGAAAAGTACAAAAATTGGTTGAACCATTGCGACAAACATCAGATTTAATGACAATTGTAAAACAGAAAGTGGGAAAGCTTGGCCGCATTCCTAATGTTGTTCGATTTAGCATTATTTGATAAATTTAAGTATCATTTGGTATACTCTATATTCACCGAATGTTCACCCTGTAGATTCAAGGAAGACACATCAAGCAAATACTAAATTTAGCAATTCGTAGTTTTGTAATTCGTTATCGTACTTACCGCAATGTACTGCCAGCCATTATTAACTCGCACAAGAAGCGCTTCTTCTTCAATAACATAGGCCAAAGTTCCCACGGGACTGACGGACGACATCTTTATCATAGCGTCATGGTCCTGGAAAGTTACAGCTCCGGGCACAATGCGAGCCGCAACTTCTTGCTCAGGAACCGTGAATATAGGTGGACTTGCTGTGGATCTGCCTAAAAGGGATTGCAAATAATGAACACTATTTTCAACAGTCTGCGACACATGTTATAGAATCAAACTTTAATCACTGTTAACTTATTAATAAGCGTCTGGGGCGCGCTTAGAATGAGACCGATACGGTGGACTGCCACAAGAATGTGGCCATTGAAAGGCATTGGGTTAAGTCGAGAACATAAACCAAAATTATTTTGATTATAAAGGCTGTTTCATCCTTAAAGAAATTGAAAAAAGTTGAGATATTTTTAAGAACACAAATTAACTTAGGGAAACAGATTCACATAAAGAGATCACTGTCTCAAAATTTGAAGATGGAAGTTTTGAAAATGGCCTGATTTTTTTTAGAGTGCAGTACAAAGTAAGTCAACTATTAATTTCATGTCTAAAAACTTTAGGTACGGAAAAAAATAAATTGCCAGATGCAAATAAACCTCAAATATTAATTTTACTTACTACAGATATCTACTTACTCTCATAATAAAGTACCTACTGTACAGGATGATTCAAAAGTCGAGGACCATCTTTTGGGTACTGATAACACACATTCAACTGAGCTAAAAGTTTGTATGGCAAAAAATTTGAGCCTTTTTTCACGAGATATAGCTCTTCAAAGCTAAATTTTTAAGTTAAGATAAGATACCTTATTGAAAAAAATCACCATATTGTATTTTATGGTGTATAAAAAAACATTTACCAAACTAGCAAAGTCATTACATGAAATCTGATAACATGGGAAAGAAAAGAGTTATAATAATAATGAATACGGTTGATAAGAAAAAAAAGTAAAAAAATTTAAAAAAGTGCTTGAAATAAAAATCTGATAGGTATGCATCATGTTTATGCTTAAATGAACTTTTATCACCATACGAAAGTTGGTCAGACACTTTTGAATCAGCTTGTATAAGTAAAATTAAAAAATACTGGTGGTCTTCATTTTTATACAAGGTGTCTCGCGAGGAAGTACAAATTGATCTGAGCCTATTTTTAGTGGTTTTCTTAAAATGTTTGAATGCAGATGCACTTGCCGTGCAGTTGCCACGGATAACGTCTACTCAAAATTCATACTTTTTTGATTTTGGTCAGGTGCAAGCCTCTGTTTAAATTAAAATAACTTTTAAACAGTGCATTTTAGAGGTGTAGAAGGTTATACCTTTTTTATTTGCAATTGATTACTCTATCGCTTTAAGCAATAAAAAAGTAGTGTTAAGAGGACAAAAAATTAAAAAAACACAAAAAATGTGACCCGGAAAAGCTGCAACCGGAAACTGGGTGGATGTATCCAGTTTTTGTAATTACCAGATTAAAAGGCATGTTCTCTTTAGTAAGTCTACCAAGTTTTCTAATATTTGGTCAAATAATTCCAAAGTTATGGTGCAAAAACGTACCCCTACTTCCCAGGGCTGTAAAATTCTTATCAGTTTCGATAGGACAAGCGTTATAATCTCAATTGGCATCATTTTATAGGTCCTTTTTGAGGTTTATTTTTTGTCTCATAAATACGAATAACCCTCTATATTTTTTTCTTTAAAAATTTTTGACAAAATTGGCAGTCGTTGTTTTTTAAATAATCAATTAACAGTGTAAATGGTAAAGTAGTAAAACATTGTTACGAGGGCCCCTATATGATTTAAATTGTTTCATAATGTTGTATTGTATTTCCAGCGAGAAATTGGACTTTTTTAAATAACCTGGAAAAATTAAAATCACTAAGATATACGTATTAGCGGGGTGTTTAGAGTGTACTGTTGGTAGTATTCCCGCGCTTGTAATCCTCCGCCGATTTTGCACCTGTCATGTTTTGTCGTTCTGTCAAATTCGATTTCAAAACGTGTTGTGCTAAAGATTTGGGAATATATTTGTTTAATGACGTTTGTAAAGTATTAATAATCGTTTTTAGATTGTGTTCTAGTCAATATTTATTGTTGGTAGTGGATTTGTTTTTGGTTATTTGAAGACACTCACTAGACGAACATTTTAAAGAATTTTTACAATTTTCCTCAGGTAAATGCAAATATTCCTAGTTGATTGTTAATAGGGGCTTAATTCTAAACATTGTGACTTGAGAAATAAAACATTTTAAAAGAAAAACTGAAATTTGGTCCGGTACTACTTTAATCGCGGAGTGTTATGACTTGTTTTTCACTTAATTATTGAGTGGAAATAGTATAACACAAATTAGTTTGGCCTTGATGTTTCTAGAATTTGGAATGTAGATTTTTTTTGTCCCATGCAATGTGAAAAGATGCAGGCGATATCAGCATAAGCATTGCAGTGTTCTTAGAAAAAATTGAAATAAAAAAACGTTTTTAGAAAAAAATTAAAAATATGATGGATAATTTATGTATTTTTAATGCTTATAATCTATGATTAAAATATTTACACTTACTCCCTAGACACCCTGTATGTAACGAGTATCTACGCTTTGCGTCAGCGATTTCAAATTTTATTTTTTATTTTTTCAAATGGAGGTTAAATCGAGCTTTACAATATAATATAAGGTTTGCAATATTTTTGGAATAAAAGAGCAGTCGTTTTACTTTATCGTAGAAATTGGAACATCTTGTGTGAACACTAATTAGAATGCTAGCTAATTAGCTTCACTATGTGTATACATATTGCCATATTTGTGGAATTATTATTAGTGGTAATAAATATTATTTGAGGAATAAAAGAGAAGCATTAAAAGTGACTACTAACTATTTGACTATTTCACATCAAAAGCTACATCAATTGCATTGATTTGCCAACAGTAACATAATTAGTATCAAATTTGGGTCTACACTGTAAGAGACAGATAAAATATTGATCGTTTCTCCTTTCTGTACAATTTAAATCAGAATAAACAAACACTGGCCAAATTCCTTATTTAAAACAGAATCCCTGTTTCTAAACCGTCGTCTTGTTTATTCGGCGCAGATAACTAATAACCCGTTGGTAAACCAAATAAACTGAAGTTAACCTATCTATTTACAATACCTTACAAAATAGTAAACGATAAGTTGAAAACAATTTTGAAATGAAGTCAGTTATTTTGTTTTCTAAAATTGATGCTAAAAGTGCTGACAAATTTTCAATAAATATTTAAAGATATATTTGAAATGTATTTACTCGTAGTTTTTTTAAAAAAGACGAGTGCATATCCAGAAATTCATTTATGATCCCACGCAAATCATAAAACAACCAGACTTTGAGTGGGCGATCCCTTCCGGGGATTAAATCTAGGGTAACCCACGGAATAAAAGTAATCACTTCTTTATGAAGCCTGTGGAGTAAATAAAAAAGACGAGAAAAATATGAAGTGAAAATGAAGAAATTAAAAATAAACGAGTGTTTTTAAGGAATCTATATTTAAGGACTATACCTTACAGTGGATATTTATTTAACTTTACAAAAGACGAAACCCTTCAGCGTCATATTTGCCACAACAATTTTCCACAATAGGTATCGTTTTTTTTTCAATCGTTCTCAGATGCTATTTTTGTATTCAAGTCTTTCTGCAAAGTTCGCAAAAACCATTTAGATATATATTATTTGTTATTTTAACATGATGTTAACACCCAAACTATGAAAATAATTAGTTCAATTTTATGCTTGTCAGAAGTTAATTAAACATTTTTAGCGTAAAATCAATACCGAATTTTTGTGACAGTTGATTTGACATTTACCAATGAGTAGTGATATATTTTTATAAAGACTATAGACTGAACCAAAACTAACCCACTAAATTCATATCTTTGTTAACAGTCGTTTTAAAAAAACTCGTTTTTGAGTAATGACGTCATTTTTAATTTTTTGAAATGGCAATTAATATTTTTGATTCCTTTTTTTTATATATCCCATTTCAGTTCATAGTAGAATTTTGCAACAGCGCATTTGAATTTTTTGGAGTGAAATGGAGCACAAATTGAGAGTTTCTGGTGGTTTTGCTTAGCTCAAAACGTGGCGCTGGGATTTAGTTGAACACAGAATTCTTCTCTTTTACAGAAACTCTTAATTTGTGCTTTATTTTTCATTACGAAAAATTCAATTGCGCTGTTGCAATTCTACTATGAACTGAAATGGGATATATTATACATTTATACCTTTCTGGTAAATATAAAAAAATTCAAAAAAAAGAAGAAAATAAAATAAAACAGTTGTAAAAGTTATTGAGTTATTTTATAAGAAGTGATTGTTTTAATTTTTCATTTATTTTTTTTCTTAGAACCAGATAGATATAATGATGTGTACTAACTAAAACAGTGAACAAAAAAGTCGGTTGTCATTTAAAAAAGTTAAGAATGACGTTACAACTCAAAAAAACGACATCATAAATGTTACTATGATGTCAAAATTTAAAAATTTTAAAAATAAAATCCACATGTTCCAGGATTTGTTTGAAAAATAATTAATAACAAAGATATGAATTTTGTGCGTTACTTTTGGTTTAGTCTGTATGCTTGCATATTCATAAATTCAAATTGACATTATAGAGTTGGCGCAAAACGTTTTTTATGTTTATATCGTACGTTAGAACTTTTTTCTCTTAGCAACGTGTTAATCTAGCCAATACGAAATCGAGTAAGGAACTTATAACGTAACGAAATTTATAACGTTTGTGATGCGCAAACTCTACAGGCTGTTTCGTTTAAACTCCACATTAGAAGTATTGGGAGTTCTAATAATAATAATCATCTCAAAATTTGTGTACAACCATAATCTTTTAGGTCCTGCTCAATGAAAATATTCTCAAAATGGCAGCACTTCCGGTTATACCGAAAGTCGCTATCAACTTCCTTATTTTAAATGGAATGCTATATTTTTAATGCGTTTTTGAATTACAAGAGTTATTTTAAGGTAGTTTTAATAAGCTGTCCCTATACCTAAATTTAGCCGTTTACGAAATATTTCTGGTTTTTAAATTTTTTTTGGATTTGCACCTTCCAGTTCAAAAATCGATAACTCTGCCATTTTTAAAAATTTGGAAATATTTTTGAGCTCAGTTGAAAGAGGAAGCCTAGATCTTTCCTTTGGTGTTTTCAAATTTTTAAAAAAGGATAAACTCCAAATTTTTAAAATTAAGTTTGCAAAAATTTAAGCGCCCATAACTCATTTTTTTCAAATGAAATGCCAAAAGCTTTATTTCACTAGATGGTAGAGAATTTAATTCTGCATCGATCTGTATTAACATTCCCTATACTTATATGTTTAATAGTTTTCAAGCTACAATAACTTTTTGTTGGGATTGAGAAATTCATTAGCCGTAGTCCTTTTCTCATACATTGCCATAGAAACGAATGAAAAAATGTGAGAAATTAAAGTTTTTCAAACCAACACCCATTGAATTTATTTTGTTTTCACGGTCTGATAACACAATTTTGAACAGAGTTTGTCGTTTAAGTTTAATCAGAAATGTTTTTATAGCAAACTGTGCAAAAAGAGCTGTGGTTAGTAAGAAATTTCCTACAATGACAAAAAAAAAACAACATAACTTGAAAATTATCATAGATAGGTATAGGGAATGCTAATACAGATAGATACAGAAAAAAATTCTCCTCCATCTAATAAAATAAAAATTGGGACATCCCATTTGAAAAAATTAAGTTATGGGTACTTGAAGTTGTCCAAACTTAACCATAAAATTTTTGGGTTTAATTCCAATTCCAATTTTGAACACACTGAACAACAGATATAGGCTTTCTTTTTTAATTCTCCAAATATGATTTCGAAATCTCTAAAACTAAGCGAGTTATCGATTTTTTAAGGGACAGGTGCAAATTCAAAAATTTTCAAAAATCCTAAATATCTCAAAAACGGTTAAAATTGGGTATAGAGAAAGCTGATAAAAACTCCTTTAAAATAACTCAACTAATCCAAAAACGCAGTGAAAAACATAGCTTTCCATTTGAAATAAGAAAGTTAATAGCGACTTCCGGTATAACCGGATGTGCTGCCATCTTGAAAATATTTTCATTGAGCAGAACTTAACGGATCATGCCTGAGTACCAACTTTCAGATCAATATCTTTATTAGAACTTTCAATACTTCTAATGTGGGGTTTAGACGGAATAGTCTGTATATTGTTCCGACATACGTTATTTTAATTTAATTTCAAAACTTTGGAAATTCCAACGTCGCATTTTCTCTCAAAGTAAGTTGTTATGATTGTTATGAATTAGCTTTTAGACATTATCTCTTGAGAAAAAAATTTAATACCGATAAGCTGAGCAAATGTTCAGTTCTCCATAGAAAAATTAATATAAAAGTAATAATTCCACGAAAATCAAAACTGATTTTTTTAATAAGTAAAACGTGATAAGTCATAACTTATTAAACCTAAAATATTATTTAATTACCATCACTACCTGATTTTAAATCCTTCAGTTCTCTGAGAGCCTTCAATTCTTCCAAACTACTTCTTGTTCCTTGATGTGTAAGCATAAAAAAGATTTTCACAATAAGACATTGTTGCAGCGTGGAGAAAGTATGTACAAACATGTGTGAGTTGTGATATTAGTATCTTTAAATAATTGTTTTTTTTTATTCATTTATTCATAAACGATCGGATATAGCCTTCACCAATTTTGCATTGCAGTCAAATTATTGACGAAATTGTGTTAAAGTGTAATCATTACCTGGTCGTAAGTTGTAGGTCGGTTCTCCATACGGCGAACCTCCCGGTTCTCCTTTTGGTCCTGTTACCGAAACTCCGGGAATTCCGGGCGGTCCAGGTGGCCCCGGAGGGCCCGGCACTGGCACATATCTGATTGTTTCGTCTGAAGAAGCCGCTCCAGGTAAACCCGGAGGACCCGGACTGCCATCTCGCCCATCTCTTCCAGGAATTCCATCTTGGCCTCTATCACCTTTGTCGCCCTTATCACCTTTAGGCTGTTTGATAACATCCGTTATATTGTGTCGTTTCATCGAGATAATAGCTACTTTTAATAATGAAAATGTCTATACGAAATATTTGTTTAGATTATCAGCTCCATTATTAATGTAGCAAATCGGCAACAACAGTAATAATAGTGCTTTATTAAACGCACGCAAATTCATCATTAAATAATGTCCTCATTTATCAAATTGTCTCTCTTGGATAATAGATTTACCAAAATAAAGCGTTTCTTGTTTGATAACCAAATGATACACAAAACCGAACAATTTCGTTCTTTCGTGTCATTTTTTTAAGCGGATTAAAATTAAGTGTGAAACACTCACCCCTCCGTAAGCGCCAGGGTCACCTTTTTCACCCTTTGGCCCCGAAATTCCGGGTAATCCTGAAGCTCCCGGTCGACCCTAATATAAAAATAAACTGCAAGATCGGTATCACACTAACAGTTTAGATTACGTAAAAAGCATCCCCGAAACAATTTTCTACATCTAAAAGGGAATTTATTTGAGCCAACACAAATCTTGAAAATGTATTATTTTTAAATGCTTCTACCAAAAGCAAACTTTTTGTGTAACAGAGATAAAAACTACGTTAGGCTGTAGGGGCGGAAAGATTTGTTTGAGTCCAGCTTTTATAAAATGGAAAAATGCCTTATTTGACTTCAAGTGTTTAGTGTTTATTACAATTTGGTTACACTCATAAATAAGTTTTGAGACGATAATTTATCTATGCTAGATACCGACTGACAAATTATTATTAGGTTGGAAAGAAAGTTTTGCCCGTGTTATTATTTTTATTACAAATCAAAATAAAAGTTACATTTAGAACAAATTTTTATTTATGTATTCGCCATTACTTTCGACCATCCTTTTCCAACGCGAATACAACAATAAAATTCCTGGATTATAAAACGCTGCCAGTTTCTGTGTAAAGAAAGCAGCAATGATCTGCTGGAGATAGTCGTACTTTTCAAAGCGGTGTCCGTCCGAGCGACCTGAATAAGTAGTGGTTTGTTATTATAGGTGCGATTATAAGGGCTATAGGCGGATTGCTCAAAAAGTTTCCAGCTCAACTCGTTCAGCTTTGCTCAAGGCTGATGTAAATTTCGTGTTTTTTCGTGGTCCTGATGGAAGAAAACATGAGCTGTGTTGACTTTTTGTGCAATTAGATTTTTTTGTACGCGGTCGGGTTGGACACAAAAGACATCCGACGTTATGGTTTGGTCTCGTGGAAGCAGCTCCCAATGCACAATTCCGAATGAAACCAAAAAAAAACAAAAAAGTGTTTCTTTTAGGTGAAATCTTGGAATAGCTACCTTCAGAAAACTTTCTGTACCAACATCTGCAATTGGGTTTTTTGTCTACAGACTTCCTATCTATTGTGGCACATGGGTTACGACTTGCTTCTGTTGCATAATGCTTCTGTATGAACTTATGAAAAATGAGATTTGCAAGTTTTTTCATGATTCTTGACCAAACCGTACTTTATCATTAGTACCTCAACTTCTCACATTAACAGGAACAATAAGCGAAACGTGTGTACTAAAGGCAATGAAATAAGCTTTCAAAAGATGTACAACTTGTCCATTATAATCTACCATGTGATCATTTGAATGTATAGTTAAGTAGGTTTTATCAGTTATTTAACTTGGATGAAAACGCCAATTGTGATAATTAATTAAGCTGAAGGGTGAAATAATAATGATTTAAACGGTAATATTCAATTAAAATACATTTTTCCTTCATCGCATAGTACTTTAAAGTAGTGATGGGCACAATCGAATGAATTTAACGAATTATTCGATAGTTGTCTGTCATTCGAATTATTCGACAGTAGACAATTCATTCATTCGTTCAAAATCATTCATTAAGAAGAAATGAATATGACCACACTATCGAATAAAATCATTCGTTTCTTATCATGGTTTCTTTCTCACGTACAGTAAGTTTAATATGTTTATCTCGCTCTAATCATTCGATTGAATGAGCTAAATGAGTGAAGTTAGTACCTACTGAATTTAGCCTAGTACATGCGCGTATGGCCCATGGTCCGTTTCTAACCTTTAGCAATAACTGTAAATTTTCATAATTATTTTCCTTTTTGATTTGATGGGTTTTCTTTGCTCAAAATTTCTCGCATAGAATTCTTTTCTTATATAGAAACCCTCAATTTGCAATGCAACGATTGATCATTCGCTACCATTCATTTGCTCAGTCAAATGAATTGAATGAATGAATTTTAACGAATGATTCATTCGATAACTGATTATTCGATAGTCAAAATCATTCGATTGTGCCCAACACTACTTTAAAGGTCTTTTAGATCATGCGAACATAAAACGAGCAAAACTTTCTTTCCAACCTAATAATTAAAGGTTCAAATAATATACTAATAATAAATCCCACACATTTTTTTATCAAGGAAACAACAATCTTTCTTACCTTTCCATTCTACGTTAGCGAAAATATCAAAAAGATATAGTTTCCGTTATACAAAAATTAAAGAGAAACATACCATCCATCCAGGTAGTCCAATTTCTCCCATAGGGCCTAATTTTCCAGGAGGTCCTGCTGGTCCTGGAGGGCCGGGTTTGCCTCTTCTTCCTCGTCTTCCCATATCCCCTTTATCGCCCTTGATGATCAAATTTTGTACGTCATAAAAAATTTAATTTGCACAAAATTTTTGTAATAATTTTTTTTAGTATTTAGATAAAAGTTGCTACAGTACAAGCTCGAGAATCCAAGTTTCCATAGACGGTTCACAATATTGTCGTTTTAATTTATTTTTGATGAAAGCGAAATAATGCTCACTGCGCTCGCTCGTGTTCTAAACAACTTTCGTATAATATGCCCTACATTAGGCATAACATGAGATCGAAAATAAACTCACTTAAAGCAAGCTGTGCCTGCAGAACTTTAGCCATGGTTTAGCCGTTTATTTACACTTTAGCGACATTTTAGCCGTTTATTTACGGCCGGACTTTTGAAGTTATGTTGTCTTATGTTGGTTTTATACAGCATATGATGTGGCTAAAGGCTAAAGGTATACTTCACTTTCAAGGCTTGCTCTAATTGAGTACATTCTCGATCTCATGTTATAATCGTTTAATAATATACTGTTACAAAGATAAAATAGACATATTATTACAAAAAGTTTTTCTCTGTTTTCTTTTATATCAGATATAGTTGCTTTTCTAATCAAATAAAGTTTTGGTTACGAATCGTCGCGGGTTCGGTTAATCAAGTTTCTAAGAGTGCTCTATTAGCTGTTTCAAAACTATGTAAACGCCAAGGTCGCATTTTCTGTCAAAATTAGTTGTTATAAATTATTTATGCACTTCAAAAAATTAATAGCTAATGCAATTTATAGTTTCAATGAGAGATCTAAACATTAACAACTATTTTACATTTTTATCAACCTTACTTAAAGAAATAAGTTGGTAAAATGCGACGTTGGCGTTAACATAATTTTGTAACAGCTAACGTCTTCCAGTGAATCACAAAGAGAAAATTTAGACATGAACCCACTTATTTTTTTGTAAAGTGACAGTAATATCATATTTAAATCAGGACTCGTTTGAACCTCCTATGGACATTTCTACTCCTAGGACCGCTTTATAACAAGCGTCTAAAAAACATTACATGGTGTGTGTGTGTGTGTTGGCTAGGCCAACGTAGGTCTAATTTGGACCTACGCTGCCCAAGACAAGACACACTACGATGTAAATCTTATTTAGACGCTTGTAGAAAGCTTCATTAAATTTTAAGTTGTTGTTAAAAGTTAACAACGCAAAGAGACCAATCAAATTGGTTTAATTTGGTCACGCATCAGTTAATCACGCATTTACTTGCGGATTACATTCTATAAACCGGTCCCTAGGATTTGAAGTCTTCCTACTTCGGTTACAAAAAAAGTACTTCAACTTTGCTATAGAAGTACACAATTTTCAGCCGCTTGAAGGTAATAGCTATTTTTATACCAAGGGAGGAAAGACATGGATTCTCTCCCAAAAATGAATTACTCGTCGTAATGCCCGACTCGAAGTGGAGTGCAGTAATCGTCTAATAGAAAGAAGAGGCTTTCGTCCGGTTTGCATGATTTTTTCGCTGTCTTCTTTAGAAAATATTGTTTTTCACCTTCCAAATATTCCATGACAGAACCTTATTTCCTCCCGAGGGAGGAAAATGAGAAAGGAAAGTACGTTCTTTTCTCCCTAGGAAAGAATTATGTAGGCATTGTCATGGATTATTTAGAGGGCGGAAATAGTTATTTGTGTATCAAGGCCGTAAAGGTGATCTTTTCTGGCCGAATCTGTTGTTTGTGGCCGAGGCGTTAGCCGAGGCTGCAATTCAGGTGAGGCCAAAAAAGCACCCTAGGCCGAGGTGCACACAACGTTTTTTAGGCGATGATCACAACAGAATTAAAGAATTTGATAACAAGACAAACCAAAAAGACATCTGTCAAATTTAATAGCGTTGACAGATCGGTCCAAGAAAGTGACAGATGAGTCCAAGAAAGTGACAGAAGTGTACAAAAAAGTAAAATTTGACAGATGAGTACAAAAAACGAAAAGAAAACGCCTAAAAATGATATTTTCTGATGGGATCGGTAATTTTTTTAGAATAAAACCCTTACAAGCTCTTTGGACATTCTTAGGTTGTGTAAAACTTGAAATTCTAGGTTTGCACTAGAAATCCAAAAATGTAGAAAATTTAAATCCACTAGTTTTAAGTAGAAAACAATAAAAATGATAAAAGTTCAATTTTTCTTTTTTTAATGTACGTTTAGAAGGCCAAAAAACACATTTGTATTGTACGAATTGTTAATTTCGTTAGAAAAGAGGCAGAAATGTTCCTTTAACAAAACTGGCTTCTGCTCGTTCTGCATTATGAGGATAAACAACTGTTTACATGAGTTCGACTACATAATATTTCTCCTAAAATAACAACAAAAAATAACGTTATTCATTAAATAAGAATTGCCAAAAAAGTTTTTTTTCTACAATTGACCAAAAAACATGTGTTTACGCACTAATCTTATTAGTGCACAAAGCATTCGTTTTTTTCATTGTTTTGCTTTGCGCATTGTAATGTCAAAATTCCTAAATGTCGGAATAACTATTAATAATTAGGCAGTGCCTCCGCTGCCGGCATGGGTCCCCAAAAAATAGAGGGATAGCTGCCGGCGTCGGTTGCCCACGCATCTTGCTTAAAATTCCTTGTGATTCTGATCATCTGATCCCAGCAGTGGCGCTATGTGGAGAGGCTTTAGTCCGTCAAGTGCATAACCTTATGATTTTAGATAATATATCTTTGAGGAATCATATTTTGAGAAATTTTATTAACAAAGAGCGATTTGCGAATGTTTTTTGATGACAAAAAGCCTAGAAGCTGTTAGAAGTGTTACACTTTGTTTAAATAAAAGGTTCAATCAAAATTGTAGAGGAAAAATTCAGAAAAAAAAAAAACTAACATGCAGATGATGTTGGACAAAAAAAAGCTTTTATAAAACAAAGTCTGTTATCAAACGAATATTCAGGATTTGACTGTTCACAAAATTTATAAATTAAACAAACCCTGGTAAAAAAATTGAAATGACTTTATGATCTAAATATTTTGACCCAACCCCGTCATGCTGTTTGAAACGTTCTTTTTAAAAAAAAACAATAGTATATTACATCACGAGTGTGGAAAGTGAGCGATACCGTGCGAGTGAGAATCTTGACACACGAGGCGCCAGCCGAGTGCGGAAAGCTCACGAGCAACGATAGACACTTTCCAGCGAGTTTTGTACACTATTTTTCCTACGACACTGAAGAAAAGCCATTTATTGAAAAAAGATTTCTATGAACCGCATTTAAAATTTTGTCTGCAATTTGCATTTTATTGGTAACTGATTCATAAGTATATTCTTCGCGGCAGCAGTAGATTTCCATCCACCGTGGCGCTTAAGAGTCGTGATTTCGGCGGACCGCCGAAAACAGTGACCTGTGTATTAAAGTTCTGGATTTTTAAGGTTTAAATAAATGGCTATTTGTTTTTAACCCTTTCACTGCTGCACACGTACATATACGTTCTGAAAAAGCGGAATCTACATGCTACTCCCGTATATTTACGTACTATACTTTTAAAAATACCTGCTGCTTACGGATTTGTACGTGCTGTCCTGGCTTGCGCATCACTAGACAGCCAATTTTTTTCTCTTTCTAAGAAGTATAAACACAACCAACTTGTTTCCAGCGCAAGTAATGAAAATGGCCGAAAACAACAATTATGTTGGTATATCAAAAGATAAAGTTTCTGCACTAAAAGAATCTAAGGAAGATTTGGACATAGAAATTGAAATTGAAAGCATTACTGATAATTGATAAAATTGATGAAGATATCACAGAAAAAAATTTTTTAGTTTTGTCTCTTCATATTTTTTATGTATGTATTTTCTTATTTTATGTTCATAAATATATCACAGATTGTATAAACTGTGATTATGTTTTGATAAAATGTGTTTTTTTCAATTGTTTTTTAATATAAATTTTGTATTTAACTGCCCTTTGCTACTTACGTATAACAATAATACATTTTTAGTGCTGTAGACGTATATGTACGTGCTATGAAGCAAGTTTTTGGTGCTGTACACGTTCACGTACGTGCGTGTTTTAACCCTATATGCGACTTACGGAAAAATCCGTTTTGGCCAAATCTAATTCAGCACAGCAATGTAACAAGAGAATTGTTAATTCAGCAGCGAAAAGGTTAATAGTTATTTTTCTACAACTGACCAAAAAACATGTGTTTACGCACTAATCTTGGTGCACAAAGCTTTCGTTTTTTTATTGTTTTCCTTTGCGCACTGTTTTTTTACTTTGCGCACTGTTATGTCAAAATTACTGATTTTTGCGCACTGTAATGTCAAAATTTCTAAACGACAGAATAACTATTAATAATTAATTTGCAGTTTAAAACACTGCAATGGTAGAGAAGACGTTGTTTATATTACGTTCGCAAAGCTGGTTTTTTGAGCTCTGGAATGTATTTTTTGTCTCGACCTAGAGGTCTCGATAAAAAACCTAATTTCATTCTCAAGCTCAAAAACCCTTGCTATGAGCACTTAATATAAAATAGTTATTTTAATATTAAGTGCGCAAAGCAAGGGGAATGTTAAGCTGCGTCCAGACTGCAGTGGAATACCGCGCAAAACGTTCGCGAACGTTTACCAACAATTTTAGCGTTGTCGTCCAAACTGCACGCGCGGTGAAATTGTTTATGAGTTTAATTATTATTAATATTTGCATGAACGAAGAGTGTATTGCGACTGCTGCTTTTATTGTTTTGTGTGATGCTTTAGCGACTACAAAGAGAAAAAAAAAGAATGAAGAGACGTCAATGGGTGACACGTTTATTTTACAGCAAGAAAATGTATAGCGGCAGTGATTTACTTGAACGAACAAATGCAACAAAATATCGCGTCCAAATCAAACATTCACGAACGTGCGAATTTCTTTCTACCGACATCACGCGGAAACATTTTGGTTTGGTGCGGTTATGCACGACTTTGTGTGCGTGCGCGAGATGCCGTCCAAATTGGTCATTTTGCAACGTTCGCCAACATTTTGCGAGGTATTGCGCAGGCGGTCTGGACGCACCTTTAGGTTTTTTTATCGAGACCTTTAGGTCGAGATAAAAAATACATTTTTCTACAAATGCAGTGTTTTAAATTGCAAATTAATAATTAAGCAGTGCCTCCAGTGCCGGCAACGGCGCCCATACCAGCTGCCGGCAACAGTATCCGGAAAAGCTGCCGGCAGACAATTTTTAGAATTCGCTGTTAATTTAACATTTTTCTAGACCAAAGCTGTATTTTCTTAGCTTAGGATGTTTCTTTTAAACGACTGAAACTGTAAAATACTTATATCTTAGAAAATAAGTTATTCTTATTGCTAGTTTAACTATGTACTACACCTAAACATTCTTATGATGCAAGTTTATTATTTTTGCTTCTTCTTATCATTTTTTAAAGCTACCCTATGTGTACGTAAATTTTCGGGCATACAAAAGAATCGTTTATCATTTCAAAAATAATTTTTCCTACGACACTATTCGAAAGTTGTCAGTTTCACACAATTTAGTAGGCCCGAAAGTTGTCAATTTCTTACATTTGTCAAAAACCTGTGCGTTATGATAACGCACAGTTCTAACGTAATTGTTTGCATTTATCAAGTATGTTGCTATTCTGTTTATCTGCAAGGAGAGCTCCGAAGCAAGACAACTGGTAGGCGTGAACAAACGTAAGAAACTTTGCAGCTTTCTTAAATGAAGTAAGAGACTTAGGATAAATACTCATTCTGTTGATTAATTATTATCACACAAACAATTACATTTTTTTAAATGTAATTTATTGTTCCTTTTGATAAACGTTTAAACTATTTTTCCTTAGGTAAAACATTGTTTTATTGCGGTCCTTCTCGTAAATTTATTTGTTGACGCATCATGAAAATCATAAATCTTTGAAAAGCTTCTGCGAACCATAAATTCAAGAATTTTTATCGACGCACTGTGACTCACATAAAAAATAAAATAAAAGTGCAACGAGTACAACAAATCGCGACGGAAATCCCGTTTTAAAATTTTTAAGATTAAAAAAAAACACTCACCTTCACTGTCACAATTTCTCCATTTCCATTTGGCATAATAATACTCCCAGGCGGCCCCCTTTCCCCCTTAGACCCCGGCGGTCCCACCGGTCCAATAGCCCCACTTTCCCCCTGCTCCCCCTTCTGACCAGGTCCCCCAGGTTCCCCCTTCATTCCCGGAACTCCCGGTATTCCACCCTCTCCCTCTTCGCCCTTATCACCTTTCGGCCCTTTCTCGCCTGGTTCGCCCTTCGGGCCCGGCAGTCCAGGTACAATTCCCGTCATGTCACTATTATATGCAATCCCGGGCGGCCCTGGAGGCCCCACAGCCCCCTTTTCGCCCTTATCGCCATGTTTTCCGGGATTTCCGGGTATTCCGTCCAAACCCGGACTTCCGGAGTCTCCCTTAACTCCCGCAGGGCCTCGTTCTCCGGGGAATCCCCGATCGCCTCGTTCGCCTTTAGGGCCGGGATCACCGCGAGATCCCTTCGTTCCTGTGGGACCTTTCTCTCCTCGAGGGCCGGAAGGGCCGGGTTTTCCAGGCTCGCCCTTGGCCCCCGGGACGCCAGGACGAACCAGAGGGCCCCCAAGGACTGTTTCCTAGGGAAAAATACCGAAATAAATCACTAAAAATAATTGGGTTGGATGAAATGTGCTAATGGAGACTTTCTGGAAAAAAGGGCATCGTTGATTCCCCTTTTAAGTAAAAGTTTACATTTAAGGAGAAGTTCTAAGTGTTGTACCTTAAACGGACCTCTAGGTTTCCAACTCGGCTGCTTGTGAAAGTGAAAGTGTGGTAGCAAATTAGCAAATTAATTTTGGTTAATTAGTTGATTAAGTGGGGCTACTCACGTCAACATTTTCGAATTCGACTGGACCAGGGGGTCCCGGGGGGCCCGGGGCGCCTGGTTTTCCGGGAAGTCCATCCTTGCCAGGTTCACCCTTAGGTCCTTGCAATCCGATCGGTCCTTGAGGACCACGCTCACCCCTCTCACCTTTATCCCCAGGAATACCAGGGATACCTTTATCGCCAGGAAGCCCTGGCTGGCCTGGCATACCAGGAGGGCCTGGCTTGCCCTCACTAACACCCAATGAGTTTGATGATGACAAGGAACTTATTAAACTAGTAAAATTACAAGAGCAGACCCCCTGAAATCAATAGGAGTTTATTACATAGTTATTTTTTTAGGGTCCACTTTAGCAACTCTTCAACTTCTAATGCAGCCAGGATTTTAAAATTTTCAACACAACCCAAATTGACCATTTTTGAATCAACTAGATTATTTTAAAAATGGCTGAACTTCCGGAACTACGACAAATCGGCGCTAACTTGGGAAACACCTATTTTCAGTGCATTTTTGAACTCACCTCTTCAAATTGAGTAAACTGTACCCTAGATGTTAGTACTTACTTATCTGCCATAATACCTTGGTTGTTAGTACTTATTTATGTTATAATTTTTTATATGCAGGGTGTACCAGCGAGTTGAAAAAGTCCGTTATTGACCTTTAAATGTTAGAAAAATGTTAGAAAGTTAACCTTTTATTTACAAAAGCCGCAGATACTAATACCCAGACTCACCAAAAAATTTCCAAGTATACAGGGTATTTCCGAAATTAACTACAATACAAACCTATGTTTTTTTTTAAATAAAACAGCCTATATTTTTTGCATTTTTGGATGTAGCTTTTAACAATGATGTTTTTAAATTTTGATTAGTCGATTCTGCTTGTTTTTGAAATAATTTAATTTTTTTGAGAAAAACAGTTTTTTTTTTAAATTATAACATAAAAACTCGCTGTGGTCAAGAAGATAAAAAAAATTAAAAAGTTAGTTGAAAGTTGAAGAACTTATTAAAATTTTTAATAGAATACTCTACTTTTTATTTCCGCATTTCAAAGACTTTTAAATTGTCTCTAAAAACATTAACAGTTAAGTGTCTCTGATTACTTTAAAAATATTTAAATTTAAAAATTTAAAAATTATTAACTGTTTATCATTAGTCAAAAGTGAAATTTTTAGCTAATAATAAGTTTAATGTTACCCCTGAGCCATTATTCGTAATTTTTTTATAGTGAAATAATTAAAATTTTAACATTTATGGTGAATCTTTAAATCTCAGTGCAAACTCCAACTTCAATGATCCTTGGTAGAGTTACTATGGTTATGGTCTAGCTTACTATGATAATAACAATGCTCATGAATAATCTACATTGTTGCTGAAATTAACTTTAAAAGTCAAATATCTTTTTACTTATGTACTTTAGGCAATAGAAACTTTATGGTTTTAGATAGACAATTTTGTAATTTTTCAAAAGCAAAAACAAAAAATAGGGTGTTCCTCTTAACTTTTTCAAGTTATTCAAGTTTCAACAAATTTCTTATTTTTTTTACGTTCTTAATTGCAATGCGCTAAACCATTGGTAGGTACAGATTTAAGTTTGAACTTTCTCATTTAAAAGTGGTGAATGTCCTACTTCTCTAGGATTCTTAGTTGTTGAGTAATAAATTTAAAAAAGCGTGTTTTCGTCAAAGAAATTAACATTTCAAAAACTATAAAAAACTAGTAGAATTGAACAATACAGGCTGTAAATGAAATAAGTACATTAATTTTAACTGGTAATAGAACTCGACAAGACCATTTTTCCTAATAACTTTTTTTCAAAACGATTTTGTTTTTGAGTAATAATTATTTTAAAATCTTACACAATTTTCTTACACGCCACTGGAAGCAAAGTTACCTAGTCGACAAGATTACCGTTTCCAAGCAAGTTCATGAAAATAAAATTAAATTTATTATTACTTTTCTTTGTTGGAGCATTTCATAAAAGGTTTGTCAATTTGTAGGGGGAAAAAATGATTTTAAAAAATGCGATTTTAAAAAAATGGTACATAGAAAAAGTGTTTGTCTTGATGAGTTCTACCACTGGTTAAAATTAATGTACTTATATCGCTTTTTTAATTAAAATCATCAGAATTAAAAGCTACGTACAAAAATAAAATAAAATTTAAGGTGTTCCCAAGATTGTATTTATTGTAGCTCATGTCTGAAACATTCTGTAGGTGATGCAGAAGGTTGGTATCTACGGCTTTTGTAAAAATATTTATTTTTCAATAAAAATACCATGCGATCATTTGAATTTATAACGAAAGTAAGCGGTTTTGTGTCTTTGTGATTGAAAAACTTAGGCAAACTGACGCAAAAAAATTTATTCTAATTGAATATTATCGTTTAAAACATTATTATTTAACTCTTCAGCTTGATTAATTATCACAATCGGTGTTTTCATCCAAGTTAAAAAACTGAAAAAGCCTACTCTAATTATAAATTTAAATGATTGCATGGTACTTACTATTTAAAATTTCAAAGTTGACACCAATTTCTTGTAGTTCCGAAAATTCAGCCATTTTAAAAATAATGTAATTGAAACAGGAACGGTCGATTTGAGTTCTGAACAAAACTTCAAATCCCTAGCTGAATTATAAATTAAAAAGTTTTTAATGTAGGCTCTAAAAGAATCACGCTGTATAATAAAGAAAAGTTGTTCATTATCTGTGAATTCTACGCACTCGTTTCAGAAAGGCATCACGAGCAGATAGTGCGAACTTTTCTTCACGTGTATAACGATTTCTCTTATAGGACATTAACACATTTTTGTTATAATTTTTTCACCAATTTAATAAAAAAATCACCAATTTAATAAAAAAATCACCAAATGACCATTATTACATTGTATATCGAATAAGATAAAAAAAGCCCAGTTAGCCCAGACTATCGATCGAATGTACTTATGATGAGGGTGGATTGGAAATGTAAAGAATTTTACAATTTTGTTGTTTAGAGAGCTTGTACCAAAAAAGTTTGTATGCAGCACTTCCGCAAAATATTTTTAGCGGACTCATCTCATTAAGAACTCGGCCCCTGAGTCGCCTCGTCCTTAATCCGATTAGTCCGCTAAAACTCTATTTTGCGGACTTGTTACATAAATAACTATTAATGAACTTTTAATGAACTTTTATTTGTGCCAATTGGAGAGATAAATTTAAACCCCAGTTAAAACATAGCAACGCCAATCAGATACGCACCACCTTAGCAACTAACGGAAAGATAAAATTTAACTGAAGTTTAATCGTACCAAAACCGGGCCTAAATCAAATAATGTACCTCAGTAACCATTATTAGTCGAATAAAGGAAAATAACGGTGTATTACTTCTACTCGTATCTATGGAATAAGCAACAACATTATTAATACCTATAAGAGAAATTGATTTTTCCAAAAAAAAAAAGTATGAAAATGTACCTCGGGAGCTGAAGGTCCCGGCAAGCCAGGGGGGCCTGGAGGACCCGGAGGTCCCCTTATTGATTCGCCAGGAGGGCCCTAAAATAGTCAATTAAAATTTAAAAAATCTTTTGCTCGCAGTGTTACCCTTGGTCCTCTATCGCCCTTATCGCCCTTATTTCCTAGGCTAGCTTTGATGTCATTGAAAAGATAGTTGCAACAATGGTCGTTATCACAAATGCAAGGCTTACCATTTGGGGGTGGGGGTGGAGGTGGAATGAAACCGTAGTCTTCGGATCCACTTCCTTCTCTGAATGTTCCATCGTAGTCGCTGCGTTCGACCTAAATAAAAGGTCAATTTTTTAGGCATATTCAAGCGGAAACTTAAATATTTAGCAGTTGTTTTATTCGTTGTGTATTGGTTAATTAACACAACGAATAATTTATGATACTAAAATAACAAACGAAAGCTCTGAAATCTTCTGGAGTTCGACTGTTAAACGGAACTTGGAGCTTGTTTGCGAAATATGTTTATTTTTACTCAAGTTTATAAAGTATAATGATCTCGAATAAAACTAACTGCGAGTAGAATAATTCCAAAAGGTAAAAATATATCGTTTCAAGTAGGTAGAATATGCCTTTTAATTTACTTGAAAGTTGTGATTAAATTAAATGTAGAAATGAATTGCCTACATTTTAAATTAATAAATCATCTCCTACATATTCCTCACAAAGTAATTAAAAAATTCATTATTCCATGATTATGACAGTAATTAATCACGCCTTCTCATAATTCTCTTAATGATAATAAGATTGTTAGTAATTATTAGTTTGTTTTTTCCAACATGCAGTTAGTGAGTTACTTCGCACTATTACTTACTTCATCTATTTCGTTTTCGTTTTCGGGATTGAGCTTTTGAAAACCCTGGTTAAAAAAATAAAGAAATTAAGAACTAAAGTCTACATAATGAGGTTTCAAAAGAAATCTAGCACATAGTCCGAATACTATTTATTCTTTTAATAGAAATTAAAACACAAACCTGAAAATCTGTTTTACATTGATCTGCAGCCATGTTAGGGTCGCGGAATATTTTCACTTGATCCAGGGCGCCCTTAAATGAAATTAATCAGTGCAAGGGTTCACGGTTTCGAGAAGCAACATCATCCTCTGTAATTGTTCGACTTACACAATTTTCCGCTAAATTTTTTTACGAAAATATTGACAAATTATCATTTCTAGTAGTAAAATCGTATCCTTGATTCTGGTAAACGGAGTTTGAATTTGAAGAATGATTTGGAAAAAATAAAATAACTTTCTTCTGACCCAACTTTTAAGATTTTATATAGTCTCTTCAATAAACAACATCGAAAATATTTTGGTTTGTATGTTTTTTTTAATTTTTACAATCACTCAAGTAGTTTTGAAAAAAAGATACAACACATTTTTTCTACATCCTTATTCTAGGCAATATATTTCTCCTTTCTTTTACTTTTTGTTTTTTTGTGAATTTGTTCTTACAACTAAGGACAGACTGAACCAAAATTAACGCACAAAATTAATACTATCTTTGTTATTGGCCGTTTTTCAAAAAAATCCGTGGACAGGTCAATCTTATTTATTTAAATCCCATATTTTGGGATCATGGTGACATTTTTGACGTTATTCGTTTTTGAGTTGTGTGTTGTTTATATTTTTTTTAATGAAAACTGACAATTTTGTTCATTGTTTTAGATAGTAGGTACACAACTGTGGTATAGCATTTCCACTGAGAGAATTGACATTTTTAAATAACCTGGAAACATTAAAATCACTAAGATATACTTATTAGCAGGGTGTTTGGTGCGTATTGTTAGGTTGGTAGTATTCGATTTCAAAACGTGTTGTGTCAAAGATTTGGAATTATTTTAGTTTAACGCCGTTTGTAAAGTGTTACTAATCGTTTTTACTTTATGTTCTAGTAAATATTTATTGTTGGTGGTGAATTTGTTTTTGGTAATTTGAAGACATTTACAAGACGAACATTTCAAAGAATTTTTACAGTTTTCCTCAGGTAAATGCAGTTGATTAATAATAGGAGCTTAATCCTAAATATTGTGACTCATCAAAACGAAAAATAAAACATTTTAAGCGAAAAACTAAAATTTGGTTCGGTACTACTTTAATCGCGGAGTAACTTGTTTTTCACTTAATTATTGAGTGGAAATAGTATACACAACTTTATCTTTCTGATAATAATTAAAAGTAAAAAATAAAAAAATAAAAAAATAAAAAATAAAACCAAAAATATAAATTAAAATATAAAATAATAAAAAAAAATTAATAAAATAAAAAAATATTGATATTTAATCACAAAATGCTTTATCTTTTCGTTCTTGCCTTATTTTATAAGAAGCAATTGTTTTTGTGTTTTTTTTTTAATAATTAGGATGAAAACACTGAATATGAAACTTAAACACAAAAAATATACAAAAAACAATCACCCTTTATAAAAAAAAACAAGAACAAAAAGATAAAGCTCTTTGTATAAAACTTCCAATAACTTTTTTATTTTGTTTTCTCCTTTTTTGAACTTTTTTATGTTTACTAGAGACACAACAATGTGTACTATCTAAAACGGTTAACAAAATGACGTCATTATTCAAAAAATTATCCTCAAAAAAGAATAACGTCATAAATGACACTATGGTGTCAAAATGTGGCATTTAATAGTTAATCATTATACAAGACGATAAAGAGATTCTTTATCTACGAGTGAAAAGGTTAAGTTCAAAAGTGACGAAATCACGAGTGGACATATTTAACGAGTAGATAAACAATCTTTATCGTAGTAGATAAACAATCTTTATCGCCGTGTATAAATACAACATTGTTTTCTATAACAGGAACAGGACTTCAAGTTTAAGAAAAAAAAGTTATTGTTAATCCGTCAATCCTTCAAATTAATATGTTGGAATTTGTAAATTTAATAGAATAAAATAATTTTAAAATATTTTATCCCTGCGGTTAAAGTTCTCTTTTATCTACTCAAAAGAGTTGATGAAAAAATATTTTAACATATGCTATAATAAAAAAAATAAATAAAATAAATAAAATCGAGCTGTTACAGGATTTTTTGAAAAACGACGCATAACAAAAAGATGAATTTTCTTCGTTATACTTTTGGTTCAGTCTGTGTAACAGGTATAAGAAAAATTAATACAATACGTCTCTTTTCCGAGCGCTAAAGTAGTGTAACTTCTTAAGCAAATTATTAGTATTAATTTATTGAAAATTCTTTTTCGATTAAACAATCACTAAATAAATGTTGCATTTGTTGTTATAAAAACACCTATATAATTTTTTTTTGTAAAAAATCAAAACTCATCTAGCAGGTATTACAATAATTATGCGAGCAATCAGTTTTGGTGGATGCGCCGGGTTAGAACATCCATGCACAGAACGCAAACTTGTAATTAAATGATAAGCAGGTTATAATTAAAGGTTGCAGAGTTAAAGTATTCGTAAATTAATGTTTCATGTTCATAACTTTTGCTGCCTCTAATAGCACAACCACTTATTTAATTATCCTTTTAAAGATAATAAACGAACTTGCAAACGTAGCAAAAACTGCACGAAAATACGGTTAGTCATTATCAAATTGTAAAGTGTCTTTACACTTTTATGTCCCTAATTTATTACATTTTTAATACCCCATCCCTAATAATTCAGCACCTTTCTTCTTAATATTTCATAAAAATACTTGTGAGTCTAGACACGCCGACTTTTTTATGATGTCGTATAATTTTATTAACGCATTCCTAACGTGCCAAATCTAATTTATCACTCGAAAATTATTAATTTTGAAACTTGTAATTATAAATAATATCGAATTCACGTACATACACGTACAATATACATGTTTTAAACATAAACAGGGTGTGAGCTTGTTAATAAATGTGGCCTAGAGAATCTCACAGAAGAAGGTTAATACAATTTTATTCTGTTTCATATGTCGGGCAAAAGTGCTACAAACGCATAACGCACATTTTCTCTATTGGAAATGAAATGCTTTGGCTTCCAGTGGCCGAATAAGTGAATTTGCATGGTAATTTCGAATTGCGGTGGCCATCGTTGACAGCTAATTTAATTTGTGCAATAAACTTTTTCACCTCATATTTGTGCAAATATTTCACATTTATTTTAAGATAACAGAGATGCTTTGCCATTGTTGTATAAAGTGGCAATGCCATCAGCCCCTGCTTAAAATTCAAGAGTTTATTATCGTCAATATTATGAAAGTTTAGGGACTGAGCCGCTCGCTATGATTAGCAACATGGGTGTCATTCCGAAAAGACTAAAAGAAAAGAACTCTCACAAATAAAACTGCTATCTTTTTTATGTGTCAATAAAAACGATTTATTGTTGGCTTTTACTATAATCTGTACTAAAGCATTTAAACCAAATCTAGCTTCTTGTTTCTGGGAGAGAAACAAATATTAAAAGGGAAAAAGTAGCGTTAAGTGTCATTGATTTGTCGACTTGTAGAGCTGTGAGATATAAACGTTCCGAACTGAATGATTTAACTCGGTAATAAATTGTAACTCTTGGTGCTTCTATCTTCAGACGTGGTCAGCGATATTCTTGATGAATGAATGAGTGGTTTAGCATCCTTTATATCTCGCAAACTTTCTCAAAAAAAAAATGTGTGCAAGGTTAGAGTTATGTAGGAAACATTTTTTCAGTTTTTATTAATAAATCAACACAATGGCTAACACTAATATGCGTTTTTAAATGATTCTCATCTAGTTAATTTTGAAATTGGTTTACATGTAAAAAAATGTGTGCCGCTCTGCTCAATTGGATTCTCTGTCAATAAATGTCAAAACTGTTAGTTGTGAAATTCACAAATTGTCAATTAATTAATTTTAAAAGTTTCGTTAAAACGCAACTAAACTGTTACACTGTGCAAAAAAAACACTTTTATTATCGAAGCTTATTTCCGACTTGGAGACTTAATAAATGGAGAATAGTAATATTCGGTGCCTAACTTCCTGTCATTAGGTCTATAAAGCGGCATTTCTGATTTCGCATGAGAAATTCACAGACGACTAGATGAGAATCATTTAAAAACACATACTTTGTACACTAAGGGCCGGTTTATAAGAGCCTCATTAATTTAATCCGCAATGCAATTTGGTTGATACATTCGTGTTGTTAACTTTTAAAAACGAATTAAATTTTAACAAAGCTTTCTATAAACCGGCCCTAAATATTTTTGTTATTATTATTATTAACAAGGAGAAAACTATAAATGGAGTGCGATGTAAATATGAAATAGGAGTTTTCTCTCTCCTAAAGAAAAACACTGTAATTCGTTCAAAAAAAAGGACCATTACAATGGAAAATTTTTAGAGGAAATCTGTTTTCACATTAAAACAGGAAGGTGCATTTATTCATAAAAAAGTTTCGTAAACAAGCTTTCAAGCTTCAGTAATTTATTAAATATTCACATTGAAAATATGCTACTCACGACCTATTTGCTTCCTTTTGTGAAACATAGAAAAATTAAAAAATTTCCATTTTAAAAACTGTGGAAAAAACTTTAGAAGAAAATGTGATAGAAATACTAGTACCTACGTGTACAGAGTGCTGCATTTTGGATGTGCAAATAGAGGATCTCCGAAACTAAGAGGTTTAGAGAAAAACGAGTGACACATTCTCAGGTCCGTTTTTTGAGAAAATATCGTCTTTTGTTTTCGACTTATAAACAAAAAATGACATTTTAGCGAAATCTCAAAAAAATTATATCTTCCTTATTATAAAACATACACATTTGAAATAAACACATTATATAGGCACTTTTTTACAGAGAATTTAATAATGTTATCAGTGATTTATTTTAATTATTCGTTTAGCTGTAATAACATAAAGTTGTATATTTTAAATAGGAATCATAGTTAGCTATGACATTTTCGAAATCCTAAAAGTGACGGAATTGATAGAAACGGTGTGAGTTGTAACTGGTGTTTACGACAACCTTTTTGTTACATGTAATTAACATAATTATTCGAATATAAAGGGAATAAGTGTTCAAATCGTTAATTTTTACACCTGAAAGCTGAAAATGAAAAAGGGAAGTTTGCACTGATGTATTAATAAAAGAAATCAATTTTGTAAACAAGCTTTACGCAATATTTTCAAATATTTCAGTCCATCAGTCGTTGGCTTCCGCCAAAATAAGGCAATTCCAGTTATTTGATGATTTTCTGGTTTCTAGAAAAACATTGTTGAAATGAAATGTATTTCAGCGAAACAGGTGTGAAGATCGTCATTTTCAGTCAAAATAAAGCGCTCGGTGCTGATTTTTAAACGACAATTCGTTGAAAATCAATGTATTTCAGAAGAACAAGTACGAAAATTGTCATTTTTAGCCTAAACAAGAAGATTTCATCTATTCCCAGGTAATTTGCTCGTTTTTTATTGAGAAATCGATGAAAATCGACGATTTTATAGCAAAATAAAGCGTTTTCAATTATTTACAACTGATTTGGTGTTTTTTAAATTAGAAATTGTTAAACATCGTGACCCGATCAAAGAGCCCACTACAAAATAGCCCCTGACAAAATAGCCCACGATAAAATAGCCTACCGACAAATTAGCCGATTAATAAAATAACTCATTCCAACCACAGTTGGACGTTAGTCGCATAAAAATTTATGCGATCAATAAACTAAAAAATTGTTCTAAATTTAAAATAGTAGAAACAAATAAATTAAAAATTAAAAAATTTGTAGTTGTAGTTGTTCTTATACCTATTAGCTGTTTCAAAACAATGTAAACGCGAACATCGCATTTTCTCTCAAAATTAGTTGTTATAAATTATTTATGTACTTAAAAAAATTAATAGCAAGGTATTTAATGTTCTAATAAGGGATCTAATAAAATAACTATTTTACATTTTTATCAACCTTATTTAAAAAAATAATTTGGTAACTTGGTTGGCATTGGCGTTTACATAATTTTGAAACAGCTAATAGTAAAAATTAGTTGAATTCTTACGTAATCAAATAAAAACTAAAATTTACAATTTTGATAATGACGCTTAAAAAATTGTTCTGAATCACTGACAATGTTTGAAAAGTTTGAAACATTTAAAAAATTATGAATAATAAAAAGAACATTTATTTAACGTCTTGATTTATTTAAAGTTGGATTCAAATGATAAACTTAATAAGACTTATTATGGGGCAGATTATTTGTTTTATATTTTATACATATTTACACATTTTCACAAACGGCTGTAAATGTTGACTGAAGTGTTTTTGTGAACAATACCAAGAAACACTACCAGGCCTAATCGTTTGTCTAAATGGATTATTTTTTTCCTTACTACATACTTTGCAAACATTTAGATTTATTTTTTTATTTTAGTCCATACTAAGGTGCTGGATGCTGTCACGGGCAGAGGTACTGCCATCAAATGATTTTGACAATGACAGTGGGTTTTTGACCTTGAAAAATTTCCTTGTCAAATCGACTGTATTGTCAAAAATTGATATTTAAGTTAATTTTTGTGGCAATAAATTGTGACATGTGACACTGACACTAAAACTTTCAAATCTTGACACTTTTTTGGCATTTTTTCAAGGTCAAAAAGCCGCTGTCATTATCAAAATCATATGATGGCAGTATCTCTGTCCATGACAGCATCCAGTACCTTAGTCCATACTATTACCTTTTTAAATATTTTTTAACACCCTGTATTTCAGTGCTAGGCTTTTTTGTCGGGGGCTATTTTGTCGGTGGGCCATTTTGTCGGTGGGCTATTTTGTCGTAGTCTGTTTTGTCGGTGCGCAGTTAAACATCTTCATTTTCAGTCAAAATAAGTCGACTTGAGCTACTCCAAACAAACACATGTGAAAAGCAAAGTTCTTTCAAAAAGACAATTTGGTATGCACCTCCCAAGTGATTTTACAGTTTTTAAGTAATATTTTAAAAAAGTAAACGTACCTATTATTTCAGAGAACCAAGTGCGTACATTGTGTTAGATTCGTTCTTAAAAATGGTATAAGATATCTTAAATGTTTGCTAAAGAAGCTTTCTTTCCATTTTATACAAACAATACGCTGAGATGTGAAAAGAAATGAAGATAAATCAAAAATAACGAATTATCAACAGGCAATTTAAAAATAATCTTCAATTATTTGGCTACTGCATTAAAATGTTGGAACGAAAAAAGCTTGGAATGTTTAATAATAAATATAAATAAATTAAAAACAGGATTCATCTCTTGTGTCGTTTTTCGTATTTACAACAACTTCATATTTTCTACTGTGTACACTAATTTAATTACAGTAATTTATTTTCTTCCTCAGTCTACTAAAATGCAGCGCAATATAGACATTCTTTAGGTTGCGTTCTTTTCCTTTAATTTTGTTTTTGAACTAACTCTTTGCCTTTGTAAGATGACAATTTTATTTTAATAACTCTCGTACTTGCTTATTAAATGTGCTAATTACTGTCTCTACTGCAAGTGCAATAAAATATAATATTATGCACAATACTGTTGTTTATATCCAAATGTTTAATCGTTATTAATTTTATGACTTGGATCGGTCGGAATTTGAACAAACCTGAGTTTCGCTGACCGCATAATGAAATTAGACAAGTTTAGCATTGCTGAATAGCTTGGAAGTTGGCCGAGATTACGTGGACAAATGGGAACAAAACAACGCCACCTACAGAGAATAGTTTTTCGATTTGGGTTGATTAAAGTGATGGTTTTGAAACAACGACAAAGTTCAAACAAAAACGTAGAAAGGACAAATAGATTAATAAAATGTAAGCGATATGAACTGAATTCATTATTGAAACCTAGAGTAGAACGCGTTGTTATCATTATGGCTATTATTTGAGAACATAAAACATAAATAATAAATGTTAATGCATCAATATTTAAATAGAAGGCAAGAAATGAAGGTGTAGTGTTTATATTGCCTGGAGTTTATTTCGCTAATATCGGTACTATTAAAGGAAAATTAGTTAAATCATGAATTATATTGTCCCAATTCAGTAAAATTTCGAATTTTAATAACTGTAAAAGCTTGCATATTAACGAAAATTTTACTAGTTGCATTTTTGGCACAGTTTTAAATTTTTTGAGTGAAAACATGTTTAAGTAACATTAACACATAAAACAACAAAGTATCGTTTTTTCAAAACTGGAACCTAAAGTTCAGACAATTTGTATAAAAAAACACATTCCAAGGGCTACCATTTTGTTTATATTTTACTTCAATGCGTCCAATTTCGGCAAATTTTTGAAATAAGCAAAACATTCTTCTTATTCTGATAATATTGGTACTCGAGCGACTTTTAAAGATCATTGCTTTTACGGAGGTCTATAAAAAAATGTGTCAGAAGAGCTACCTTTATAAGACTTAGGTCATTCATTAGTCATTAACTCATTACTTAGGTTTTTTTAAACAAAATTATTAACATTTGATTGAAGGTTCAAGAAGTTACTCTTTAAGAGAGGTACCTATTTGAAAAATCAATCTTGATTTATTTGTAATAAAAAATCTGTTTTTACATTATAACAGAAAATTATACATATGCCTATTAATAAAAAAAAGTATCCTAGCAAGCTTTGTGAGACTTTTAAATGTTGATTAATTTATTAAATGTTTACATTAAACAAGTGCATAGCATACTCACTACATTTACTTCCTTTTTCTGTAAAATATAGAATGTTTTTTAATAAAAACAAATTTGAAATATTTAGAATGTAATTGAAAAATAAAATGAATTCTGGTACTAGTTTATGAGATGCTGCAATCACAACTGTGAACCGAACGCCATCTATTCGTTAATTATGAAGTTACCGAATAAAAATGCTTGAAACGTCTAATTGCTAACAAATTTATATACAGGGCGAGTCTACTAAAAGTATATTTTTACCTTATCTCAAAAACTAATCATCGCTCAGAATTGATTAGTCTGTGCTATTAAATCTATACCTACTTTGTATTCTTCTGTCTGTAATTTTTTTCAGAATATTTTACGATTCCTTGTAATTAAACTAAATAAATAAATTAATTAATTAATCACCTTAAGTAGGTGAAAATTGTTATTTCTTGTGTCATATGACTATATGATTCATATGAGAACAAACGATGCTTAAAAATTGTTTTGTGGTAACAATCCGTAAAAAAATGTCGCTAGCCCCAAAAAATAAGTAATTAAGTAAAAATAAAAAATTCAAATAAACGTAATTTTTATAAGAATTTTTTGCTAGAAAACATCATTTAAGCATCGTTGTTTTAGAATAACACTAGAAATAATTAATATTAATTAATAATTTCATGTTTTTACTTTTATTGGTATTAATATTCTTAATTAATTAATTTTAATTAGAAGGTAGGGTAGAAAAATTCTGAAAAAATTGTACATAGGCAAAAATATTAAGTGTTTCGTAGCAAACGCTGAATTCTGAATTCGGTGTGACTCTTAGTTTTTGAGATATAGTAAAAGATACTGTTAGCAGACTCACCCCGTATAAAAGGAGTAAAAACAAGGTATTAAAATTATATTAGATTTGATTAGATTAAATGTATTTGAAAAACCATTCTTGAGCGCCATCTCGCTCTGTTTGAAATGTTTTGGTTCCACCCAGTATAAACTACTTAAAACATTCAAATCCACAAACTGTTTGTAGAACGTTTAGTAAACCTAATTGCATTTGACCGTGTTTATAGTACATGGTGTATGCACACTTTAAATTCAACAGTTTAGATAGTGTCGACTGTCGATACTGCAATTTTGATACTTTCATTTTAGAAATTCAGATTTCGAGAGAAATACAAAGTTTAAAAGCACAGTTAAATAAATTGTGGCACAAAACAAATATTTTCGTGGGCTAACAGCTTGGAAAGAATTTTAATTTTTGTGCTCATTACGTCCAAGTTACTAGTCATTTTATCTTTCATTTTTAATCTTCCATCCTAGTGATTAATTGCGAAGCGGACATACAACTGCGGCCCGGGTCTTATTTAATGGAAGAATGTGTTATTTCGTTTTACAACACAAAATGGCCAAAAAAGCAATAATTGCGTAATTCCTGATATTTCTGTTTTGTAGCTTTACAAATTTTTCATCTCAGAGAAGATTGTTATTAAAAGGAAATAATAAATTAATTTTCAACTTAATTTTGTTTGGGGAAAGAGTTACACTTCATGGAAACAAGATTGTTCATGTTATGAAGAAGTTTTAGTTAAAGCGCGTTTTATTTTGGAACTACATGAAAACCTACGCTAAACGAGAATGCGAAGTTGCAAATAATAGCCTTTGAAATATGCATTAGAGTTCACTTTATGTTTGATGTTTAAATATTATGTATTTTGTTACAAACCCAAGTTTGTTTAAATAGTATTAACCATTTCTGTTACAGACTATTTGTAGAAGTCTAGACTAAGCCAATGAGCTTTTTTATGGTTTTATAAATTCATAGAAGATTTATTTAGAAAATGGTCTGTTTATTCGAGTAAAAAGGTTTGTTTTTAAGAATGACTTTAATGCCCCTTCCCCCTCATTAAAATCTTAAAATAGGCAGAACTATTAAATAAAGCCTCGGTGTCTTTTTACATCACAATTGAAGAACTAAACAAAACTGAAGAGAAATTTCCATCAATTTATCACACATTTGTCAGTTTAATAAAAAAGGTGGTAAGAATCTTGTGAGATTTATTTTTATTCAACTAAATCAACATTTCGTTGTCAGGACGAGTGACTGATTGTGATTAGAAACATAAAAAAATATTTAGTTTCGCTTGACTGCAACGTTTCGATACCTACAAGTATAAGAAAATTTTATATTAGATAAAGAAACTCAATAAAACACTCCTAAATCGCTTTGTAACAATTTAATTACAACGGTCCCATAAATGTACTTCAGGATTTAATAAAAGTTAAATTAATTCAAAAAGTTTAATAACGTCATTTTATTTTAACTTCCGACATGAAAAAGAATTCGTAGCTCTTTCGTAATTTATTTTTTCAATATTTGGTCGTATTAATTGAATTTTTTCCAGAGCGATATTTCTACTCCTGTTCCACACGTAATATAAATATTGCTTTAAAGCATCAGTTGTTTAAATGTCTCCAACGAAACCAGCTTTTTAGACATACCTATTTCAAAAATCTACATATAAATTTTATTTTTTTAGAATATATATTATAAAAAAAAGGTTGCTAGTAAAATAGTTATTCTTGTAAAAACTCCCAATAAAGATTGGTACTATGATGTGCTAATGTTCAACAAAGGCCTTTCAGTGTAATGGTGAGCAGAAATGAAAAACCTACTGATAACTAAAATCACCATAAAATTCGCGATAAAAAAACTAAATTCAGACCAGCCCACATTTTTCAAATTTAATTTTGCGGACTGTACTTCATTGGAAATTATATTTAAAACAAGTCGCTTCGCAGAATTAAAAGTGAATTAATTATCACCGTTTATTCATTAATTATGCCAAATTTATTTCAACTTCAAATGAATCGTCGCTCACAATGGGATTTGTATGTTGGCAGCAAATATATTTAAAATAAACTTTCAAATTCTGAAATTGTCCAATTTATACCGTCAGTAACAGAATTCATTTTTCAATGGTTGATATTCATGTCGACTGTGGCCGCTGGAAATTTATTTAAAAAAAATGCATTTTATCTAATTTGTCGAAAAAATTCCATTTGCGACAAAATTCTCAGTCTGTAGAGATTTCGGTAATTTACCAAATGACTAAATTCCTACAGTTTAGTTAGTTTGATGTAAAGTAATCGAAGTGATTAGTAACAAGTGTTCAATAATTGTTCTGGTCAGATCGCCTATGTGTGGCAATTGTCACAAAAAACGTATGTCTCGGAAACAGTGACACATGACAGCTGTCAGTGCTCCGCTTTTTAACCTTTTGCATACTTTTCGAGTTTCTGTGTCTTCCTCTAAATTAAAATCAACTTGCAAGTGTTTTCGCTGTATTTTTTGCACCACGTGCGTTTTTTTTTTGTTGGCGCCTTTGTTTTCGCCCGGCTTTGGCCCGCTCTTCTTTTCTGGAGTTTTCACGTGAACTCCGCAATGGTTTTTACCTTGAAACAAAAACAATTTATGGTGGAAGCCTATTAAGAAAAGGCACAAAAGTTGGTGGGGTGTGGACTTATTCAAATCAAGCAGCTCTCAATGATTATCTGGAGCAATTCCCCGATGAAGTTGTGGACGGCAAAAATGCGTAAACAAAATGTGTGCAATTCTGTAAGAAAAAGGGTTTCAAAGTGCATTGGAGTAGGAGGTAGACATGTTCATAATCTTTTATAATAAAATTTATTCATTTACCTACCAGTGTTCGTTTATTTTGAGTTTTAAAACAGACACGAAAAGAGGTTAGGTGCAGGCCACATACGAAAAGGCGGCCAAAAATTCACACGTTCAACTGAGATAACGCTTGCATAGGAAATTCTTGAACGTCTTCATGATTTGCAATGTGATTTTTATCAAAAACTCCTAAATGCAAAAATAAGACAACATTTACACAGTTGATAGCAAACCATATGAACTTATCACGTAACCTACGTTCATGCTAGAAAGAGAAAACCACGACCAGAACAATTATTGAACACATGTTACTTTCACTCACAATGTAATAAGAAGAAAATAATAATAATTGTAATCGCGAATTTATAAAGTCTAATTAATTTGGTACCCATACACTGAACATAGGCGTTTCTATGGAACTGTTTGCAATGGATTGACATGAACTTTTTAAACTGAACAGGGGATAATATAATTAATACTATTATGTGTGTTATGTAATGTTCAGGGAAATAAATTCTTCACCATATAATACAGAAGATCTAAGAATTCCAGTAATGCATTGATTAAAGTTTTTTTTAAATTGAACATAGGATTAATCGAGGGATTAATAGTGTTATGTGACTTATGTGTGTTAAGCTATGTTCAGTAATAAAAAAACCTCAGTGTATGTACTTATTTCATTTTAATTTTTTAACTATTGTTCCTATAAAACAATGTGTATGACAAATTTTCGTTTAAGGATTCTTAGGTGTATAGCTGTTGTTTGTCATTTATTTGCATGCAATGAAGTATTGTTTTTAGAAGTAGACCTAGCGCTACTCAAACTGTCCAATAAATGTTCTGTTTTATATTTGGGGCCTAATAATCCAAAGCATGCTTATTTTATGGCTAACAATCAATTGTCTCAGGTAGACTCGATTATCGACTTGGGTGTTACAATTACTTCCATCCTTTCCTGATCTGTGCACGTTGCTAACGTTGTCAGAAAGGCTAACAAAATGGTTTACCTTCTTGGTAGAATGTTTTACGGTTCGAAACCTGTGGTAATTGCCAAACTTTATAAGACATATGTAAGGCCAATTTTGGAATATGCAAATAGTGCATGGACTCCGATGCTTCAAAGAGATGTAGATTCTATGGAAGCCGTGCAACGCCATGCCACAAGAATGCCCTTTGGTCGTTTCACGAGACCGCCTTATGACAGAAGGCTCCAAATTATGAAGTTACCAACCTTATTAGCAAGACGTAGAAGAGGTGATTTGATAACATCCTTCTGTGCTACGAAAAATGTCGATTCGCCTATAAGACACCTCTTCCCTTTACATCCTGACAAACGTACCAGAGGGCATTCTTTTAAACTAGTTAAGGATAAATTCCGGACTAGCGAGTTTTTATAACAAATAGGGTCTTCCATCTATGGAACCTCTTACCGGAGGATGTAGTTTTGTGTGATAATATTACTCAGTTCAAGGCCAAATACGATTCCCTTGATCATATTTATTAACGTAGTACGGTATGATTGTTGGCGCGGGCATAACAGGCTTCGGCCTCTGCTCGATCGCGACACCCATAATAGTAATAGTAATAGTAAAAGTTTTAATTATTCAACTACATATTTTGCAGTCGTTTTTAGTGAATTCTTATTAAAATTTCTGTAATGAGACAAACAGATCGATTTATTGTTTTTGCCACTAATCAAAATAATGTAACTCTTTTGTGTTGTATGCTTACACAACATACACATTTTTTTTATTTTTAACTGAATACCACACACATTTTTATTACGTTATCTATTTGTATACATACATGTAAAAAGAGAACCGAAATAATTATTTCGACGTCTACAGTTCTCATTAATTAAAAAATGGTGATGTAAAGTAATTAAAAATTTAAAACTCTGAAAAATATTCAGGTGAAAATATTATAAATAAAAATACATCAAACGTCATGTTTTTTAAATAATATTTTGAAAATATTGATGGCATTCGGCGGAGTCACTCGTCTCTAAGCCTCTTTGTACAGACTGTTCCAAGTTTTATGGCCGAGACAAAAATAAATATTTCTAGTTGAGAAAAAAAATTAATTAATACTCTAAACGATAGAGAATTAATTGCGCTACCATTTGATACTTTGATGTTGTTAAAAAAATTTAAGGTATTGCTGTGAGACATAAAGAACCAATTTTGTAAAAAAAAATTTAAGTTATTGGCGTATTTTCTCTATGGTAAAATTTCTCTAATTTTTAGAGCCGTAATTGCTCAAATAGAATTGTGCGAAAGTTGATAGATTTTGAGTAATTAACATTTTAATATTGAAGATCTAAAAGCTCGAATAATTTATGATGGGCTTTGTGGTATTGTGGTGATAAGGTCAGAATTCCTTGACAATAGACGGCTTTACCCCGGAAAGATTGTAAACATCATAGCGAACCTTTTTCTATTGTCAAGGAATCCTGACCTCATCACCAATTACCACAAAACCTGCCATAAATTATTGCAGCAATTCCATCTTCAATATTAAAATGTTAATTAAAATCAACTTTCGCATAATTCTATTTTAGCAATTACGGATCTAAAAATTAAAGGAATTTTACCATATAGAAAATACACCAATAACTTAAACTAAATTTTTACCAAAATTGGTTTTTAATGTCTCACAGTAATACCTTAAAAATTTTGAAGAATATCAAAGTATCAAATGGTAGCGTAATTAATTCTTCATCGTTTAGACTATGAATTAATTTTTTTACTCGATTAGAAATATTTATTTTTGCCTCGGCCATAAAACTTGGAACAGGCTGTACAAATATAATTTTCAATGGAAATATCAATAATACGGACTGTTTATAAAAGAGTGTAGGATCTCAGGTGGTTGTGGAATTGGCATTTGCCGCATTTAATCACTTTATTTCTATGAATTTTCTGAAAAGTACCAAATTTTGTCTACCCAGGCAACCAGTAAGACCAATTTTTTCATATACCAACATTGTTTGTTTTTTCTTGAAAGAAGCGGCAAACTTTGAATACCTACTACGATCCTACATTCATTTATAGACAGATTGTATAACTGACTTAATAATTATTAAATTAATAAATTTTTATTATCAAGATTTGTAGAAGAATTCTGAAAAAATTCACATGCATAGAGAAAAAATAAATATACTTTGTAAAAATGTACTTTTAGCAGACTCGCCCTGGGCGGGCTATGTTGACCAGGTTGACTTAAGGTTAGCTTGTATTTTATAGAATATAATACAACGTGGTTCAAAAAATGTTGCCAAACTTTATAGTGGTGGTCACTGAAAAATTTTGCAGATAATAAATCAGAAATGATTCGTTTGGCAAGGCGAACAAGACGACATTAAGAGACTTCATTATTTTATTAATTACCATTAAAAAAAGGTAAAAATAATAAATTTTATGCATCATCTCCTCATTCAAGAAAAATAAATGATTAAAAGTGAAAAGAACCTGTTACATAATTTTTATACTTGATTTATGCAACATAATTGATTGAATTAATTTGCATGCTCTTACGGTATTGAATTACAATTTGTTTGGAAATAATAATTAGAGCATAATGAAGTAAATAAACTAAAACCATAGTACGGTCTTTTTACCTAAATAAAATTACCACAGAGAATATTTCCTTTTTTATTTGGTGAGAAACAGCGTACCGAAACACCTCCAGTGTTTGTAATAAAGTAATAACAATTTTTCCCTTTTGTCGGTTTTAAACTTCTTACCGAAAATGTAATTAAAATTTAATTACCGTCCAATTAAACAAGTTCAATTAACCTTACGTAATATTGCCTAAATAGCAAATAAGTGTATTATTTGTTTCATAATAGAGACAATTATTTCTTTGAAGTGCTTTCAATCTTGTACCCTAATATCAAATTAGAGCATCGTTGACTGATCTCTCGCAGCCATGATACGGGAATTAATCTGATAGTGCCACTCATTATTTCGTGTTAGACTAGCTTGCTGAAGCAAAACAGCGTTTCATTAACTATTTGTTTCAAAATTCGTTGTTAATAAATAATTTTACAAATCAGCTGAGCAATTAATTTCGTTAGGAGTCGAAAAGCCCATTGCAATTGCTCATTAAGACAGAGTAAATATTTTAAGCAGTGAGTAACAAGCGAACTTGTTCTCTTCTGCGTTCGTCACTACAGTTTTTTTGCCATTGCAAAATACAAATTAGTTCCTTTCCAGTTTATTAGTTAAATTTACATAGAATTCAGTGGTGTCGATCAACATCCTGAATAAGCCGAAACTTTTATGCCTACTGTTAAATTTACACAGCAGAAAAGTGTTTCTGTAGGTGAAGTAACTCAAATATTTTAATCAACATAACTCAGAGCGACCGCCTCACTCGGCGAATTTCTGGTTTATACACAAACCACCGTTGATAACATTTCCCGCAGGAAAAAATTGCATAACGTGGGGATGTAGCGTAAATTTTTGGAGGTGCTAGTTGGCAATGTGTTAAATCAATTTTTCTAAACCTGACCTGACCTAAAATCATGATTAAATTTATTTCTTAAAATGTTATTATGACGCAGAAATATAAAAATACTTCAATGTGACCCTTAGCTGCGGAAGTCTGCACGTAACAAGATGTCTCATTACATTTCCCTGTTTTTATCGTATGTTTTGTACTGCGATAGCTTCGTAAATAGCGTAATACGTATTCTATACAAATGAAGAATATTTCATTTTTCACTGGTTGAACGTTGCAATAATATTAAATTCAATCGTCGAAAATATGATACAAAATTACTATTTGTGTAGTCTGTAGGTGAATATTATGAAACTATTTTTTTTGCCAGAGCTTTACATTAATAAAGTTAATTTTGCAAACAAAATGAAATGCGTGTCAGTTATTTTGTTCCATATTTTTTATAAAAGGAACTTTTTACTGTAGATGGCTGAGAAATTGTGTCTGAAAAATAACAGTGCAAGAAATTTGGAAGAGATAACTTAATATCTAGAAAACGA
This sequence comes from Tribolium freemani, assembly GCA_939628115.1. NCBI lineage: Eukaryota > Metazoa > Arthropoda > Insecta > Coleoptera > Tenebrionidae > Tribolium > Tribolium freemani. The sequence goes on along the minus strand of OW626785.1, from coordinate 5,023,518 downwards.
TGAATATTTATTGAATATGGTAAGTAGAGTTGTTTTAGCTTCATTTGAGCTGTACTATTAGGTATCTCTTAAAATTTTTGAACAACTGATGCCAAAGTCCCCGTTCTAGTATTTGTTTGAAGAGAAACATTTACTTTTACTAAGTTTCTTTCTTTCTTTTTGTGTTATAAATTGGGCGAGCAATGTGTTTTTTTAAAAAAAATTTAAACTAAGCTAAATAGACCATAACTATAACAATCATCACTAAAGACACCCAAATTTGTATGTGTAAGCAAATATTTTTTAGTTTCCTTTCCTGTGACGTGACCTCTGATAATGATATATTCAATAAATCTGAACACTAATTGATAGTTATGGAATATTCTGTATAAATTTTTGTATGTACATATTATAATATGTATGGTATGTATGTATGTGGAATATTCTGTATAAATTTTTGTATGTACATATTATAATAATTTAGCATTGGACTACAGAGTTCGTAGAACACCCTATATACAGGCTGTTCCGTCTAAACCCCATGGACATTTCTAATATAGATATTTATGTGAAAGTTGGTACTTGGCCATAATCCGTTGAGTTCTGCTCAATGAAAATATTTTCAAGATGGCAGCACTTCCGGTTATACCGGAAGTCGCTATCAACTTTCTTATTTTAAATGAAAAGCTATGCTTTACACTGCGTTTTTGGATTAGTTAAGTTATTTTAAGTGAATGTTTATCAGCCTTCCTTATACCTAAGTTTAACCGTTTTCGAGATATTTAGGATTTTTTGAAAATTTTTGGATTTGCACCTGTCAATTAAAAAATCGGTAACTCTCTTAGTTTTAGCGATTTCGAAATCATATTTGGAGAAATAAAAGAGAAAGCCTATATCTGTTGTTCGGTGTGTTCAAAATTGGAATTGAAGTTAATAAATCCAAAAATTTTATGGTTAAGTTTGGACAACTTCAAGTACCCATAACTTAATTTTTTCAAATGGGATGTCCCAATTTTTATTTTATTAGTTGGAGGAGAATTTTTTTCTGCATCTTTCTGTATTAGCATTCCCTATACCTATCTGTGATAATTTTCAAGTTATGTTGTTTTTTTTGTCATTGTAGGAAATTTCTTATTAACCACAGCTATTTTTGCATAGTTTGCTATAAAAACATTTCTGATTAAACTTAAACGACAAACTCTGTTCAAAATTGTGTTATCCGTCCTGTAAAAACAAAATAAATTCATTTAATGTTGCTTTGAATTTTAATTTCCCACACTTTTCTCTCGTTTCCATGGCAACCTATAAGAAAAGACCTATGACTAATGAATTTCTCAATCCAAATAAAAAGTTATTGTAACTTGAAAACTATTAAACATAAGTATAAGGAATGTTAATACCGATCGATGCAGAATTAAATTTTCTACCATTTAGTGCAATAAAACTTTCATTTGAAAAAATTGAGTTATGGGTGCTTAAAGTTCTGCAAACTTAACTTTAAAAATTTGGGGTTTGTTATACTTTTTTAGAAATTTGAAAACACCAAAGGAAAGATCTAGGCTTCCTCTTTTAAATGAGCCTAAAAATATTTTCAAATTTTTAAAAATTGCAGAGTTATCGATTGTTGAACTGGAAGGTGCAAATCCAAAAAATTTTTAAAAACCCTAAATATTTCGTAAACGGCCAAATTTAGGTATAGGGAAAGCTTATGAAAACTACCTTAGAATAACTCTAGTAATCCAAAAACGCATTAAAAAATATAGCTTCCAATTTAAAATAAGGAAGTATATATAGCGACTTCCGGTATAACCGAAAGTGTCGCCATCTTGAAAATATTTTCATTGAGCAGGACGTAAGAAATTATGGTTGTATACAAATTTTCAGATGACTATCTTTATTAGAACTTCCAATACTTCTAGTGTGTGATTTAAACGGAACACGCTGTGTGGTAAAGCAGAATTCCAGTCTTTATCTCCCGTAATTTAGTTTTAAAACAAAAAATCTAATTTTTAAACCTACGCCCCTAACAAGTTTTCTTTAATTCCCTAAAGCGAGTTACGTTTTTTGTCGCGAAAATTATGGTGGTTCTTGCTTAGTTTCGTTAAGTTTTTAAAAACGAAAAAGTTTTAAATTAAATTCAAATACCCGTTGGCTTTTTAATTCAAACATTCCCCTTACAAATAAACACATGATTACCAAATTGTAGCTAGTACATGTGCTTTGATGATATATTTTTGGATGAACAATCCAAATCCATACATGTTTATCACCCATAATTAAACACTAAAAATTGTTTATTCAAACTGGTGGAAAAATATGGGCTAATTAGAGAGATTTTCTCGTATAATTTTGCATTAAAATGGACTAATAATCCGTTAAAATGGAAAATATGCATAGACATTTTTTTGTGAGTAGGTATCCATTATTGAAATGTTTTTGTATTTGATAATTGACTAATACCTTGCAACCTGTTTGAACTATTAGTTACGTTTATTAAAATATCAAAATAAATATTAATAATAAATGTTGTGCCCCTTATTTATACATAATTTATAGGAAATTCCTGTAGAAATAGTTCGATCAATAAATACATGTAGTAGTAAATAAATAAGAACATGAGAGATGTACATCTAAGTTTTCTTGAGTCTTCGTAATAAATTCGTGCTTATGTTTTGTTAAAATTTAATGCATTTCAAGAAATAACCCAGACTACACGTAGGTATATGTTTGTCATTTATGAATGTAAACTTTTTTATCGTATTGCACTTCTTGCAAACTTATAATTGGATAATTTTACTTCAAAATGCATCTAAATACGTTGCGATGTTCGGCAGTAGCGTTATCTTTAGTTCTCAGAGACCTACCAAGTCAATCCCATATTCAACTCAACTCGAAATATCTTATTGTGCTAGTTAAAGAATTGCTGGCATTTGCCAGTCAACACAAATATTTATAAAAGGCTTTCCTAAAAGGATAGTAAACATTTACGTTTATATATTTTTAATTTCAATATAAAATTAATTTAGGAAGCTTTAAGTCGTATTGTGTTTAAGTAAGCAGTGTTTTCTCATGATTAATGTTTTTTGCATCGACTGTTATAGTACTTAACGTAATAAGTAACGTTATAGGGATTTTACTTTTTGAGGGAATGTTTGAAGAAAGAGGAAAGAGGGGCGGGACGGTAGTCTTTATTACACTTTTATTTTATTTATTCCTTTTATTCTAAAACTCAAAAAAAAATTGATGCTTGTCATCAGTTGACAGTTGGCATGGTAGTGTTTTTAAATGTATGTCTTGTTACAGTTTAAACCACGGTTTAAACTATCAAAACTCACCGTCAAATACTTTCGGTTCACTTTAATAAAAACCATTGTGGTGCAAATGACTAACCTGTTACCATGATAACTCATTTAAAAGTTAATGCCAAGAGTACGCTATTTGCACCACAATGGTTTTTATGAAAGTGAACCGAATATAGATATTTTTCAAAACGCTGTGTTGAAGATAGATAAAACAGTACAAGAAACAAAGTTCTAGAGATTGAAGTTTACTATAAAAAGACATATTTCTACACTCAATATCTTCAACGGTATAGGTTTAGGTTTATTATTTATAAAAATTATGAAATGACTGTGGAGTCGATATTTCCTAGTCAGGTTGTTTACTTTGAAATTATTCATAAATTATTAAAATTAGAATTTTTCTACGCCACATTGTTTTGAAGATACGAACGTGTACATGCACCTTGATGCACCTTGTACGAGAATTGGAAACCTTAGACACCCTTTTGCGTTTCTTTATTGTCCCCTGTATATCCACAGTGACAACAAATTTTTGTTGCCGATTATCACCTCTTCATAAAAAGCCAACATTTACATTTAAAATTAAAAATGACGTAAAATCGCAAAAACGAATGACGTCATAAATGTTACTATGGTGTCAAAACATAGAGTTTAAAAAAATAAGATCGACCTGATCGAAGATTTTTTTGAAAAATGATGCCCAATAATAAAGATATGAATACTTTTGGTTCAGTTTGTATAAAATCTCAGTCGAAAAGCAAAACAGGCAAAAAACTACTTAGATTTGTTTTCTAACTAACTGAAATCGTTTAGCGCATATACTTATTGCTCAGGTTGTAAAAGTACACACTTCTTCAGAATTAATGACACAAACTCGGCTCGCGAGCGGGCTCGTTGAAAAGAAGAGCCGGCAGTCGGCAGTTATCTACCTATAGTCCTATACAGGGTGTTTCACATAATTTTACGAGACCTGCCTCAGTAAGATGCAAACTACAATACATATTCTCTGTATCAAAGTTAATTACAAATTTTGAAAAATTGGATAGTGATTAACTGATTAAGAAGAATCATTCATATAATCTCTTGACAGAACAAATGATAACTGTTTCTGAAAAAAACCATTTCATGAGTATTAATGAAACAATGATTAGTTTGACAACTATTGTGTACTTTTAGAATCTAGTGTTTTGTGACTTTAGTATATTTGGGTGCGTACTTGTATAATTAGACAAAGACCTCGTAAAATTGTGTGAAACACTCTGTATGTGTAATAATTTTTGAAAAACAAAATATTCACTGATTTGTGATTGTTCTTTTTATTTAAAACTTTTTGTTTCAGTTTATTTTGATCTAACCTTTTTTAAAAATCCCATAACTAGGTGGAAGAATTAAGGAAATCAAAAATCCCTTTAATTAGGTTACTAAGGGTCGGTTTCACCAATCTCTGTTAAATAAGATAACTATCCAATAGCGTTAACTGCTAATAAACGTGTTTCACCGAATGCAGTTTTGAACATATTCATCAGTTAAATTTTATTCGGTTGCCATTTCCTATTTCCTTGCTTCTTTCAAAAAAAACTAGACTCCTCTTGCCCTTTCTCTTTTGCTGTTGTAGCTCAATTGAATTATTCTTCGTAACAAATTAATTACTGTCACTACTAAGAACATCGCAGGTACACGTATTCAGCTAACTAATGGATACATAATAATGGATAAAAATAATTGTTAAAGCAATTTTTTCTTTAACTAATAATAAAAAATTATTGGTCAAATAACTAGCTGACGACCTATTTATCGTTGGTGAAACCGACCCTAAGTTTAAAAATCTAGCAAAATATACCAAAACTGAAATAAGAAGTATCCATTTTTCATTGTAAAATAGAGCTACCTAAGATAGATAACTTTCTGGGTTACTTGTGTCTGCAACTATTCTGAAACGCACATTCTAAGTCCTGTTTTTTATAATAGGTACATTCTTAAGGAAGCGCTCTCCATGCTCGTAACTCACAGAAACATTTAAATTCTAATTGACAAAGTCTTACAAATATTTTAAATAAAGTTTTTTAATCATTTGGTGTAATAATCTAATAATTCTAGTTTCCATTTTAATTTTAAAAATGAAAAATGAAAAGTAAAACATGAGCTGTGCATCCACTTCTACCTACTCTCTGGGGCTTTTTCAAGCAAAAGAAAGTATGAAACTATTTAAAAATTTCTCTGGATTTCTCTCGATTGCAAGAGCAGGAATTTCAGAAAAGCTCCCAAAAGTGTGATTCTTCCGGCGAGCAAATGAACAATTTCAAGTGCACCAGAGACTGTGAATGTACCTGTCGAAGTTTGGCTGGCACGGGTTCGGATGAACCTGGAGGATGGAACCATCCGGTGAGCGAGCCCACGGCGAGAGCGCCCGCGAGCACCAAAAGCGTGAAGCACAGAGCCACCAGGAGTCGGCTCTGGCTCGAAAGTACCATCGCCATCGTTCAACAGTCACATCGCACAACTCCGCCGCCGAAATATCCGAAAATTGCGAACCGCACAAATGTGTGTTTTTGAGTCAACGTGTGCTTCCAGCAGCGGAAGTTTCATATCGGACGAAGAAGTTGTCGAACTTTGAAAAGAGTCGCCAGCGCCGCAGTGACCGCCGGCCGAACTAACGACGTTAAGCGTCGCGCCGCTACTGTATCAAAGACGCGCCGGGACGCCGCCACCAGACGCTCCGCCGTCTGCGCACTGCAATGATACGTTTACCGTCAAAATAAATTAAGTAATTATATTCGGGGGAAAAACTGCGTTGTTGGGCTTAATGAGTTAACGCGTGCCCGACTCCTCTAGATGCAGATAAAAAGAATTACATCGTCGAAGTTTGCTAATAAAATAAAAGATTCAGTCATTGTTCGGACGGTAAAAAGTTCAGAGAGCGTCCTCTTATCGGGAGCTTTATAGGATCTCATTTCCAGGCAGAAGGCCGACGAGATATCGGTCGAAGGATCGACAAACGGTTACGTTTATCTCTAATCAAAGTTTGGCCGAATCTGGATAACCGCATGTGGACTCATCTTTACGGAATGATCGACCGGCCTTTACTGATGATGATGGCTTACTCCCAAATTTAGATTGCACTTTGCTGCAGAATGTTTGTATCGTCCTCAAACTACTAAATGGAACGAACGTTCAAGCTGAACTGGTTTATTGCACACCAACGATATAAAAAAAGAAATAAACTAATAGCAGAGGCGGAACCACTAAATCCTAAAAAATACCACACATGTTAACTTATGGCAAATCTTTCCAAATTTAAGTATACTTTCTTCTCTTGTTTTTTATACTATTCGTTGTTATGAAAGGTGCATCAACTGATACTCAATTGGTTTAATATTATATTATAGTTTTATTTTTAGTGGTTTCCATTAATTTTAATTTACTCTATTCTAAAATTTATTGTCACAGTATAAAATCCTACCAGAATTTTGGATAAAGAATGGTTGTGGTTTTTCTTTCTAAATTGGATAAATAACTGTTTGAAGAAATATCATTTCTTCTAAATGTTACATAGTTAGGACCATGTTACCTATAATTTATCTTTCTTTAAATTGAAGCCATACTATTTTTGTTTTATTCTCATGTTGTCGCACAAATGTGCGGTTTCCGCTAAAATTCTTAGAAAAAAATCTGGCTTTCATCGTAGAACAACATTTTGATCTAACAGGGCCTTTAAGAAAGAAACTGTTGTGTCGCGGAATTTTGCTAAACTGGGCCGGCCAATGACGTAATTTTTTATCTTCTTCAATCGCCTTGTTGCATTTTTCAGCCAGAAACAAAATGATTTCGTAAAGTTTCCTCAAAAACGAGACAATATTGGTTCATATGCATAAAAATAAGTAAATGCTTTTACTTTAACTTTTCAAGTCTTTACTACCAATTGTATGCATAAAAAATAGCATCTACTTATTAGTAAACACTTAAAACATTTAGCATCCGCATTTGTCAAGCTTATGCTTAATTTTCCAGCAAATGCTTAAATAAAAATGCATAAAAATAAGGATTTACTAGTAGTTTATAGTAAATACTTCATATTTGTCAAGCTGATATTTAAGCGGCTTGAATTTCACTTGTATCCAATTTTGTCTTCAAAATTCAGAAAATAACACTTTTTCAATAAATTCCACAACAGAAAATTAATGTTGAATATTTCTCTGAAACTTTTTGCGGTAAGACTAAAGAAAAAAAGAGGCGGAGCACTATCTTCCAAACATGAATGGAAATTTGTTTGCGGTGTATGGGCGATCCAGGTTTTCAGAACAGAGTAGGAGAAGATATAGATATAGTGGTGCTCAAAGTACTGTCTGCAGAACAGTTGACTATGCGAGTAGAAAATTTTTTGAGAAAACACCTAAGCAGTGAATTAAATTTCCTACAAGACATAAAGAAGTAGAGGAAGTAATACAATTTTTCCTGTGCTTTTGGTGCACTCGATCGTACTCAAATTAAAATCAGGAAACCTGTTGTATAGCCACCTTACAATTGAAAAAATCAGTATTTACTGGAAAATCTCTCAGTATATACTTACTAGTACAAGTAAAAGATTATGCATACAAAATTAAGTAAATACTTGCACTTATAGTATTTACTCCCAAGAGCACACTTTTACTGAATACTTTTACTTAAAGTAAATACTTGTTTTTTATGCATATGAGCCAATAAATCACAAATTACTTCAAAAACAATTTTGTGTTTTTCGAGGATTTAAGAATTTGTCTAAATTTCAGTTTTCTTGCTTTTTCTCGAATCACGAAATTAGGCAGAAAGTACGCGTAGCACAATGTTTAGCTAGAAAATATACAGGGTGACATTTCCTAAGACACCACCAAAAATACTAATTGCACAGACCATGGATACTTCGCTTGATTTTTAAAAACATTGTTTTTTATCTTTTAAATAATAATAGTCCATAATGAAATTCGAGCAAAACTGTCAAGACAAATTTGGCAATACTCAGAACAATGCAATCGTGGATAAATTTTGAAATTTTTTAACGATTACCGATCTGGTTAGCTGATATCAGTATATTATTCTAATACTATTATATTGATTGCTACTAAAAAAACTTCAGAATTAACCCACTATTGACTCACCCTGTATAAGTTACAAAAGTAATGTTTTTTGTGCTTTTCGGGTACACATTTTGTAGAGATAGACGCATTATATCAAACAATTCCGCCAAAAATAAGCCACAAAATCATCAAAGGTAAACAATGTAATTTTTGCCATTTTCGAGAGCACGATGTTGAAGAAGTTAGTTCTTCCGCGATAAGTTTTAGCTAAGCTCACTTAAAAATCACTAAATCAGGTCTAAAATTACATACTGGTTTTTTAGTGTTGTGACGCATTTTTCAATCAAAAACACAATTATTATTTCTAGGACTATCGTCAAAAATTGTTTACAACATCGCCAAATTGGGTCAAAGTGATGTTATTTTTGTTTTTTTCCATGACTTTTAAGCACGTTTTTGGGACAAAACCTTTACTTGTTACTTGTTACTTTACTTTACTTTACTTGTTAACGAAAACGTTAAAGCATCAAATTGAAGCATGCTAAAAACTCTACCGTTTGCCAGATAATTTTTTTATTTTGGATAATTAGAAGTATTTATTTTTTGACTGGCACTAAAACTTGAAACACCCTGTACAGGGTGAGTCAATGGGTAGTATGAATAAAATGTAGTAAAAGCTTTTTCTATAGTTTTATCTCTTTCTCTCTCATAAGATTTAAATTACGTCTATCTTTTACTATTACAAGTAAAAGCATTTACTTCTCTTTATTCATACGGCCCATAAGTGGGTTATTTCAGACTTTTTTTAATATGCAACCAATAATACTAGAATAATAGTGATTCCAACTGACCAGATCGGTAATCGGTAAAAAATTTCAAAATTAATCCACAATTACATTGCCCTGAGTACTGTCAACTTTATCTTTTTTTTTTAGCTAAAATTTCATTATGGACTATTATTATTTAAAAGATAAAAAACCAGTGTTGATTCAATTAATGTTTTTAAAAATCAAACGAAGTATCAAGTGGTAAGTGCAATTAGTATTTTTGGTTGCATCTTACATGTCAGAAGTAACCCACTATTGATTCAGCCTGTATGTTTCAGAAAAAAACCTGGTATTTAAAGAAACTAATATTCATCTACTAGAAGAAGGTACTTGACATACAAGTAACTTTAGGTTTTATTCGCCTTCTGAAACGCCAAACTAAACTGAGATTAATTGGAATTAAGGAATTTTATTTAAAAAAACAAACCTGTATTTTTCACAATATTTTTTTTAGGAAAGCTGACATTTCCATACAGTATTTAAATAATTCGGCATAAGACCATAAGAGACAGACGTACTAAAATAAATTTTCCATTCAAATAGATTTTCTGTTTAATTCACCTCCCACATGAGTTCTAAATACGAAGTATTTCGATCAATAAATACACCTAACAGAGGTGCACTCATTTAGTGATAATCATTATTGTGTCTATAATAATAATTAATAATAATTAATAATAATTAATAGTAATTAATAGTAATTAATCAAATAGTGTTGGTGAAGCATAGTAAAATTATCAGTTCTGAAATATTGCTATAAAACAATAGTTTTATCTAAAAAATTTATTTATAAGAAAAAGTATGCTTTTTATTGTTAAACACCATTATACGGGAAGAAAAAAGAATCAAACTAATTTTGTTAGTATTCTAGTTCTGTTCTGTTTTAAGAACAGATTAAGTTTTATTTTGTGTGAAATTATTATCATCGTTAGATTTTTCTACTTATTGTTATTGTCTCTCTTCTGTATTTCACTAGTTACGCCACTGTCTCCTGATAGGTATGTGCATTTCAACGAGCAATAAAAGAAATGGACACTAAACTTCGAGCTGATTTTAATTTAGATAAATATTAGACAAAACGAGTTATTAAGGTTAACGATAATAATTTCCACTCGGCTTCTAGTTCTTATTAGAAACACGAGATCGCATCGTGGCATATTATGTGGTAATGCCACACAAAAGAAAAAATTAAGGAAAAAAGAGTAAAGATAATGTGGATGCGACGCGACGGTTTGAACAGACATTAAAAGCTTCACTTTAAAATATGTATTAGGTAAACTTGAAAAAATATGACTCGAGATAAAGCTTTTAGATGGTAACAAAGGTTTCACTAGAAATGTGATTGTCAGGAGACAACTAAAAAAGTTCAGTCAGTTTCAAGTATCGCTTAACCAAATGTTATTTACACCTATATGAGCAATTGAAGAAAAAATTGCCTTTTATTGGTAATTACAAATCAATAATTTATTGGGGTTATTAGTATTTGGCTTCGGCTCGATTTGTGACTTGAGTTCAAATGTAAACACAAAATTTATGTTTTTATTGATTTTACTGAAGTTGAAATATGTGGAAGGAATTAAATTTTAATTCTCGTAAACAATTTCAAACACTCATATTTTATTATTATTATTATTATTACAGTAACCATTACGTAATTAATAAAAAATGAGTCAAATGATTTTTAAACCAAATCCGTTCTTTTGTTCTTTGCAGAAATATCAATTTGCAAAACAAGTTTTTAGCACTAATTGTATCAATTAAAAGCCATACCCGAAATCTGAAAAACTAGAAATATAATTTCGTAACTTTTAAAAGCTTTTGAATAAATGAATAATAAAAAGCATTTTGTGCCGCTAGCTGTTGAATTTAAAGTAAAGTTTAAAATGTCAAATATGTAATGCACATTTCCACTTGCAGCTGAAATTTGTGATTTCGAGAACGTTACATGTGTTACCTCAAATCTCGAGCTGAGGACAATGAAAGACGTGAAGTAATTTAATCAAGTAAATTGTTTGAGAAAAACAATTTTTTCTTAAGTGTTGCGGATCCACTCGCATATTTTGCATGAGAAATAAATGGGAAAAATGAAAAACAAGTAGGGTAAATTTTAGTTTAAGCAAGTTGGAAAAAAAAGCAAACCAAAATCAAGTAAGTTTACACATGAAAGAAAACTTTTATTAAGGACAACAAACTTTTGTTAGCACAATATTTAGAACAGCATATACGTTGACTCATCGTGCTCTCGAAAATGGCAAAAATTACATTGTTTATTCGTAATTAATTTTTGGAACACGTTTGTAATTATTGTCAATTCTCCAACACACTTATAATAAAGGCTCCAATTAGTTTTAAACAGGGAAATATTTAAATGTTCTTATTCTTAACATGTGGAAACAAAAAATCATTTTCAGCTTCTATTTATGAAGGAATAACAAATATTTGCGCAGTATTGCTCCTTGTCTTTGAAAATACAAATATTCATTATCAAAATAGAGGCTTCATATATATCTACCAATAAATTTAAATTTTAAAAAACTACATCTGCTTACTTTGCAAACCACAACATCAAACTGACCTATAGATAAGCTGTTACATAAACAAATCAGATTTCCAATTTCAATAAATCCACTCGCGCTGTGTTTAGTACTTAGTACGTATGTGTGGGAAATAGATTCTGTAACAAAACTTTACCCAGTTACTGCATTTCACAAAATTTGTGACTAGTTTTTATTCTAGTTTTTCAGTGGTTCATTAAAATCTTAACGATTTTTCATGACTATAACTTGAAATAATGTTTTATTAGATCATACAGAACTTAACGTTTAATACCTAGTTAAATTTATTAGTGGTGTGAAAGTGCAGTTGAGTCTTTAAAACTTCCCCTTGAGAGAAAAATTGCATTATGGCCAAACCCAATTTTCACCGGTTAATAAATTCGGTTTGCAAATGGACACAAATTTAAATTATAGAGCATTACGAACTGTTGTGTTTCTACTGCTGACATATTTTGCGTATTTAGGGATAAATGGAACGCAAACAGGGAGCTAGAAATATTTATTATAATTAGATTGGAAAAACTGTTTACGGAAATAAGGATAAAAGGCGATGGACTGAGAAATGTTTGCCTTTTAACTTAGAACAGTAAATAAAATGTTCGCGATTGCATCTAAGGATTATGCATTAAGAAGCTCGCTGTTGTTTCTAATGCAGATTCTTGCATGATAATGATGACAGTGCTTTTGGTCTTTATGAGACAAGAATGCATTTGAAGATTGCATCAACCACACATAAATTTTAATTATTTACATTTACATAGTAGGTATGTGTTATTATTGTCTGGGAGCAAATAAAATTATGTTTTCCTTGCTCTTAAAATTTACTTGATAAATAAGAAAAAAAAATTTATTCCTCCTTATGTTCAGGTCCGGTTGCTCAGTTCGAGCTTAAACCGAGTTTAACTCTAAACTAAGCTTAAGCCGGCACCGAGTGTTGCTCAGTTGCGAAATATCGACTAAGCATAAGCTTAGCATTGGTTTAACTAAGCGGTCGATGTTGGCCGCTTAAGCATTGGCTTATCGCTAAACATTTTTAATATTAACGTTATTAATATACATAACTTTATAATTGTATTGAAACAGATGAATAAAAGAAACCGAAGTAGCAATTTTACGCGCAAAGAAAAAAAAATTGGTCAATTCTGATCAAGATTATAAATCTAACACTAGAGTGTAAAAAAGTTACTTGTTCGATGAAAAAAATTGACCATGGCCCAAATTGCACTAAGATTTAATGCAACAGCAGACACCCGTAGAGGGGCTGCTACACATTACAAAAAATATGCGACAATTAAAAAATTCATGAAAATATGCAGACCAACAATGTTATAAAAAACAGACTGGTGCTCATATACTACTTACTTTCACAAATGTGTAAAAAAATTGCTTTTAATGATAATAATTAGTGATAAGGAACAAATAGATTGGCGGATTCGACAGTGAATTTGCTGATGATGCACAGAAACAGCTTTTTTAAATAAATTTCAGTTCAGTTTGACTTAAACTTGTGATAAACAAATAAACTTAAACAATAACAGTAATGAGTGGAGGGCCATGGCAACAACATGTAAGTTAGTATATTAAAAAAAAACTAAAAAAAGTATAATGATAATAATTTACTTATTCTTATTCCATTATAATAAACATTATTTTTTTAAGTGCTGCAGCAGAATCCGACAGTCAAGGAAAGAATGATGTGAGAATTATTGATATGTAAATATTATGTGATTTTAATGATAGCACAAGTTTTTAAACAGTTAAATTATTTATATAAAATTGTTATGCTTCAAAACTGAGGACGCCCAAGTCTTCAAATGCACAAAAGCAACAAATAAACTGTGCAAATCAATTTATTGCTGTGCTCTGAAAGGAAACGATGAATTGAATTTTTTCAGAAGGAAGCACAATTTGAAAATGCCGCGCATGATGAAAGACCTCCATGAAATAAGAAAAAACCATTTTAGTAATTAATAATTATATTGAGATACATTTTTAAATATAAGATTCTTATTATAACGATAATATTCCTACAGTCTACCAAAATAATGATAAATGATGATATTATTCCATCTTAACCTAACTTTTCAAAATCAGAACTGTCAAAACAAAATCTCGCCAAGGCAACCTCATACTAATTCAAAATTATGTTGTTGCCTCCTAGCAAGCATTCCTAGAAGACTGGAAGCTGTTATTTGGGCTAGAGGTGATGATACACGGTATTAATATGTTAAGGTGAACTTCCTGTAAAAGTTACAATATTTGAAAAAAAATATTTGTTTTTAAGAAAAAAATTTTTTGGAAACATTTATTGCGTTTTATTTCAACTTTCATTGCACTTCATAAAACAATAAAATATTTGTTTGTTTCTAAATCATTTAAGAAAACTACGGGTGATGTGATAATTTTTGTGCGCAGTGTATTATTTAAAACCCGAAAATTAGAAAAACCGATATTTTGTATATCGTTCTTCAAATGAATGTTCATTTGTGTTTGAAATCGGTTAGTTAAGAAAGACTAATTAATTTTTTTTTACTGGGTTTTCCTATAATTATCTCAAAAACTAAATTAAATACTTTATTTTTTGCGTTTTTTTATATGCTCCCTTATGACACAGGTGAATAAATTTGAACAAACTTTCGGTAACATTGATTGAACTACCTCTTCCACGTTCATGATTTTTCACTGATTTCGAAATTTTTTACAAAAATATCCAATCACGTATCATTCGTATGTTACCAAGTTCGTTCCGACACCCATATTAAAGGAAAAGAGTACTGAAAATAATTCAACTATTTAATTTATTTTATCTTACAGGTGCAGTTTTTTAGGTACATTAAACCATGTTTTGTGTGAGAGAAATCAAATTTTTCTCACAAGAGAGATAAAGCTGTCAGATTTACTCACTTGTGAGTAGAACTTACAGCTTTATCTCTCTTGTGAGAAAAATTTGATTTTTCTCACCGAAAACAATGGTATAATGTACAATGGTATAAGATAAAATAAGATAAAATGAGATAAAATGTCGTATATCACACGTGATCGAAATGTCATTATAGTGAGAAGTGAGAGCAAGCGCACTCGTGGGTCAAAACTCTTACTCGCATATAATGATGCATTGCTATCACTTATAATATAATATACTATTATTATGACTATACAATAATTTAGAAAACTAACTTTAGGAACATTAACATATACTATTATTATGACTATACAATAATTTAGAAAACTAACTTTAGGAACATTAAAAAAGTCATATATTACTATACAAGAATGAAATCTCAACATTTTCTTTTATTTAAAGACGATACTTGTCGCCTTTTAAAAGCCAACAGTAATCGCCCATCATAGAATGGTTCTAACGGCCCTGATAGCATTCTTTTATCTTCTTGATGTTTTCCCTTTGTTCTTCACTGTTTCGTTTGTTCTTCACAACTACAGATTTGTTAGAAAACATCCAAGTGGGAGTGCAGAAATAGTTATTTACCTAACGTGTTTGGAAAATACAATTTCCCACATAAGCACTATGTTTGCCACACGAGCTCAGCGAGGGTTGCATGAAGTGCGAATGTGGGAAATTGCTTTCCAAACAAGATAGGTACAATATTTTTTGTAACAAATCTCTCAAAAAAATTAAAAAATAATATTTTTATAATTTAGTGTTTTTTAGCTAATGTGTTGGTAACAGGTCAAACAATCAAAAAATTGACAAGAACTGTCACTTACCGTAAAAAATAACCGTTTCCATTTCAACGATAGCGATATCAACCTATTAAATGTCTCTAGTCATTGTTGCAAAGTAAAAAACACCGCAGTGCGGGAAAGTCCGTTTCCCACACTATGGAAATAACCGGGAAATAGCTATCTAAACGCTATGAGTACAAAAATGTAATGTAGGGACATTTTTCAAAATAACTTATACCTTTGGTAGCTAGTGGTAATTATTTGAAATTGACAGAGTGAAGTGTCCAGTAAACAATGAATAAACAATTGCGTAACCATAGCAACGCGCATACTAATTAAATAAATTATTGCTAAAAATTTGTAGAAAATGCAACAAATAAACTCTACGTGTTGTCAAAAAACAAATTGCATTTTGTTATTTAGGAAGTAAAACACTGCTATTGCCTCAATTTTCATCAATGTTACCGAACCTTTGTTGACCTGTATAATAATTAGTATATTATATACAGGATGTCTCTGAAAGATCATTCCATTTAGAAATTTTTTTGTCCCTTGTAATTTTTTCGTAAAATGTACCGTTTAAAAGTAAAATGTGAAAAGATGCAGGTGATTTCAGCAAAGATATCGGAGTGTTTTTAAACTAGGCGGCTTTGACTTCAGACCTGTCAGAATTGCAAATATTTAGTTTTCAACCATAGTGTGGTCAATATAAATAGTTTATATTCTCCCGCTGAGGATGACCACTTTGTGGTTGAAACCCGTTGTTCTTCTAAATAAAAGTTTGGTGTGCCAAGTTTAAGCTGTGTTTTTGCTCATCTTTACCATACCAAGGAAATCCAATAAGAAGCAGTCCAAATGACCTAATTCAATGGTAAACAGTCCAAAGTGATGTTCGACGACCTTCGCATATAATAATGCACTTGGATTTCTATTCAAACAAATAGCAATTTGTCTAAATGAAAATCCCCTATTCGTTGCCCTTTTAAAAATTGTTTAATTGTTGGTAATTTCTTTTTATCGAACTCTAGGCGTTTTTAGAAGTCTTGAAACTAAACGAATTTAAAAAAAAAACACTGCAAAAGATAGGCAGAAAAGCAAAAAATTGACCCTTGAAAATTTGAGACTTGAAACTAAACGAATTTAAAAAAATCATTGCAAAAGATAAGCAGAAAAAAAGAGAAAGAAACACTTGCTGGTAAAAAAAACTTAAAACGTTAAAAACTCCCTTATCATTTGACTAAAATCGCTCAAATTTTAATCATTGATTACTTGCTAATAGTCTAACATTTGTACCAAGTTTCGTTAAAAAATCCTTATTCCTTCTTGGTGTTGCAACTTTTATGACACAGTGTACAGGCTGTAAATGAAATAAGTACATTAATTTCAACTGCTAATAGAACTCGTCAAGACTAACAATTTTTCCTAATAACTTTTTTTTCAAATCGTTTTAGTTTTTGAGTTAAAATTATTTTAAAATCTTACACGCCACTGGAAACAAAGTTACCTAGGCGGCAAGATTACCGTTTCCAAGCAAGTTCATAAAAATAAAATAAAATTTGTTATTACTTTTCTCTGTTGGAGCATTTCATAAAAGGCTCGTCAATTTGTAGGGTGAAAATATGATTTTAAAAAATGCGATTTTGAAAAAATGGTACATAGAAAAATTGTTTGTTTCGATGAGTTCTACCACTGGTTAAAATTAATGTACTTATTTCGCTTACACCCTGTATTTGAGCCGTCTAAATACAAAACTCACTCTTTGTCAAAAATTTGAAAAATGGCTTTCCCGCGCTGCCATATTTAGAATTTAAAAAGCTATTTCGGATCCTATTGTTTTTTTTACAAAACCGTAATAAAACAATAATAAAACTATACAAAAGTTTCGAGTTTGGCGCAAAACTCACTGTTCGGTTTGACACTTCAGGTGTAAAACTAACTCTTTGCTTTTGGAACCAATTGAAACTGCAGAATGGCGTCATGTGACTGAATTTTCATAGTTATTAGCTATTACTGAGGTGAAAATTTAAAAAGGAATTTTGTTTTAACATAATTATGCGTCTTTAACCTGCAGCTAATGATGTTTTTGATTGTTTTTATTTATTTCGGTTTGTTTTAATTAAGTAGGTATGTAGATCATTACAATGATTTACATAAATCAGATGTAAAACTCACTCAACGAGTGAGATAATAAGCAAAACTCACTCTTCACTTTTTGTAAAGCTAAATTTCTATTTTATTTGGGAAGTATGATTTGTACAGCTTATAACATTCAATTCTTACACTAACAATAAAGCCACTTAACAGAAAATCATCCTTTAGATGTTATTACAACTTTCCAAAATAGTTTTTCGCAAATATTTCAAAACTAATTAATGATCAAAGAGTGAGTTTTGCATTTAGACGGCTCATTTTCTGCTTTACTAATTTATGAAAAAGAGTAAATTCTTGCATTGGAGAAAATAATAGCAGTTTATTATACAAGTAAAGAAAAGTTGTTCATGCTCTGCACTCGTTTCAGAAAGGAATCACGAGCAGATAATGCCAACTTTTCTTTACGTGTATACTAGACGTTTTCTCTTATACAGAGATATTTTTTTACTCTGAACATACACATTCTTCCCTATGTTCAATCTAAAAAAAAACTGATCAACACACTGCGAGTTTTGCTATACAACTAATTTGACGCGCTGTCAAAAATCTCAACCTGTCAATTAAATCTTCCAAGATTATTCAAGTAAAGAAAAATTAATTTCTATGAAATTTATTAATCATCAGGTAATAGTAACATGTAAGGAATGATAAATTACTTTAACAAATATTTGAAATCACTTCAAATTGTTTCAAATAACTCGACATCAAATAATTACCTTTACGTATGCTTTGATATGTTTTTTTTCAGATTGAACATAGGGCTATGTTCAGAGTTAAAAAAATGCCCCTGTAGATACATTGCTAAATTTTTATTACATTTTTTCACCGATAGAATAAAAAAAATCACCAATAGAATAAAAAAATCACCAAACAGAATAAAAAAATCACCAAATGGCCACTTTATTCTATTGAACATCGCCAACGTACATCAATCAAATGTCGCTGCGCTATATTAAGGCCGTAACAAAACTTCCGTTTCCATTGTTGAATTTGATTCTCCTAACCTAAAAAATTTCTCCATACGTAACGCCATCTGTTTATTATCTGACAAACCAATCCCTAAATTGATTTCAAAATCATTTCGATATTTTCTTTAAAACAAGCAATTTTTCGCATGGTTTTAACTAAATCGCTAAGAGACATATTCTTATTCAAGATATCGTCATACGATAATAAATAATAAGCTAAATAATTAACAAAAACACAGTTTAAAATCTTGTCACACCAAACGTTTATTTGAAACACAACGCGTTTCAACCACAAAGTGGTCATCCTCAGGTGAGAACATAAACAGTTTATATTCTGAAACGAGTGTTTCAAATAAATGTTTGGTGTGACGGGATTTTAGACTGTGTTTTTGTTAAGAATTCCACGCCAACGAAATCCAACAAGAAGAAGCTCAATAATGCTCAAAAACCATCGCTAATCATATCAAGGACGGTTTGTAAGAATAGTTTTAACTCAGGAAATGATCGAATTCTGTATTTTATAGATGTAAAGTGATTTTTATTACAAAATACAAAAACAATTCAAAAATAAATTAAACCATAGTTAAATTTCGTTGCAGGCGTCTTTCTTGTAAGTGTAGTCGTCTTTTTAAAGTAATAAAACGCATCAAATCAAGTTTCCATCACATGCACATGCAGTACTTCGATTTGTATCAATAGGACAGCTAAGAGAACAACTTGTGTTCCATATTATTTAATAACGTTAGTGAGTCTTCTGGGGGCTTCAAATAGTCAGATCTCAACAGAGGCTTAAAAATGGTCTTAAGTTTAGTCTAAAATTAAAAAAAATCTATTCCTTACTATTTATACATTTTTGTAAGCTTCCACAACTTCTTCAAAGTTATAATATTTGCATTTTGTCTCAATGTAAGAAAACAGGACAATTCAACCAATGATGAGTATTTACATATTGGTCCATCTTTACCATTTTCTGCAAACCATTGATATTTTTGGAATAATTTTACTTGACGGATACCAAAATTATTGTTCAAATCGTTTTGTTGAAATTTAGGTTTTGGAAATTCATTACATCCTTGGTTTTATTACTAAAAGCCACGTTCTTAACACAATCGTACTCAGTTAATTCAAAAATCATATTAAAAGAACGTTCCACATGGGTGCAAATGTTCAAAATCCCCTTTTGATAAGGCCGAAACAAGTTTCATTATGGTAATTAACGTTTAAATGGATCATAATCCATTTCAACGAGGTAAATATTATCTCAAAGCAATATACATCAGAAAATACCAAATAATTATCTGCCTTCGCAAAGTTTTTCAATTTTTGTGTTCCTACCTTGAATGCTTCTTGCTTTTTATAGTTTAGACAGTTATTCACTAATAAATTAACAAATTGTACTGACTATTCACTCCTGTATGAAATTTTTCTGACAAAGGTTGATTGTCAGTCTAAAGTGTCAATTAAAAATTAAAATTTTTACGGATTATGATTGGTCACATATTTTCTTGGTTTTGTTTTTGTTTGCATTTTTTGCCAGCAGATAGAGCTAGCTAAGGAGAAAATTTTTAGGTTAGGAGAATCAGTCAACGGAGACTTTTGTTACGGCCTTAATGGGGCGCAGCGACATTTGATGTAAGTTGGCGATGCTATTGAATAAGATAAAAAAATAACTAAACCAAATAATGTACACTTGATTGCACGGAAATCGACTACACTAAATTTTTGCCTGTGTGGCTTGCCTTTATCATAGGTCTTTATTGAAACCATATTGAAACGTTTTTTACGTCAAAATAATTATTAATTATTAATTAATAATCATTAAAATGTCAAAATTGTAAAAGTGGAGGAAGGGTGGTCCCTTAGAGAATTGCAAATGAGTTACACATTTCTACAAATACAGTGTTTAGAATAAAAAAGAGGCGGGAGCAAGAAGGCACACTTGTAAGAAAGGTTGGTTCTAGTGGTTACAATAAATTATCAATGCCAAAACAGGATGAAGCATTTTTAAATGTTTCAAGGAAAAATCCGTTTGAATCTCTCGCAGTGGTTCCGAAAAAATAATATCGAATTACTACCTTGGCCTGCATGTAGTCCTGACTTGAACCCAATAAAAAATGTTTGGGAGTTACTAGCCAAATCAATTTACAACAGGGATTTTAGAGCACAAAATGCAGAACAACTATGGAATTCGATTACCGATGCATGGGAAAATTTGCAAGAAAACCCTGATTGATTTAGAAATCTAGTTCATTCAATCCGGAGATTAAATGAAGTGTTACAAAAATATGGTGCAATGACAAAATATTAAGATTTGTTGTGTTTGTTATATTTCTTGTTATTAAAATACAATTTTCTGCTTTGTTCCTAATTATGATGGATGATGAGCGCAAAATATTTTTGAAAACGTGAATGTGACATGACTATCGTAATCTTATTTTATAAAAGCTGTGTTCATTCTGTAGAAAAAGCTAAAAATAAGGTTCACATGATGTTTTAGGTGTAGTCGATTTTCATGCAATCAAGTGTATTAGCTGTTTCAAAACTATAAAAACGCCAACGTCGTATTTTCGCTCAAAATTAGCTGTTATCAATTACTCATGCACTTAAAAAAATAATAGCTATTGTAATTTATAACAAGTGTTCATTAAAAAAAAAACTCTAGAGTGCTTTGCAACTAAAAAACAGTTGTTTTGTATGTCTGTGAGTAATTCGTACACTTCTTGTCAAATTGAAAGATCTCATAACCTTACTTTTTGACAATTAAAAGGATCACACATTTTCATAGAAATATTTATTTATTATTTATAAAAACTGTTGGAAATGTCTTCCTTGTTGTTCAACACACATAACACATTGGCTTTGAACACTATTTATCAATCTTAAGTTATAAATTCTGGTGAGCTGGTTTAGTAGGCAACCAACAATCCAATGATCAAAATTGTGTACTAGCAGTTGTAAGACATACGTTAAAATCTCATAGCCTGCTGCGAGTTTTTTTAATAATGAAC
Organism: Tribolium freemani; assembly: GCA_939628115.1. Taxonomy (NCBI): domain Eukaryota; kingdom Metazoa; phylum Arthropoda; class Insecta; order Coleoptera; family Tenebrionidae; genus Tribolium; species Tribolium freemani. Next base: position 5,001,993 of record OW626785.1, on the reverse strand, counting down.
ACCTGATAGTTTCAATGAGAGATCTAATCATTAATAACTATTTTACATTTTTATCAACCGTATTTAAAAAATAATTCGGTAAAATGCGACGTTGGCATTTTTATAGTTTTGAAACAACTAATACCATAGTAACCACTTGTATTGTATTTCCAGCGAGAAATTGGACTTTTTTAAATAACCTGGAAACATTAAAATCACTAAGGTATAGGTACCATCGGTGGACATAAAAAACTGGTACAAGCATGACAATTGTATAAGTCCAAAAATTACAAATTTATATCGGGTAAATTTGGCTTTTGGGAATAAGGTTATAAAAATTGTGACATACTAAAAGCATGTTGTCAAAAACATTATGTTAAAGTTCAGTTCTTTAACGTTCTCTACATTTACAAAGATTATCTAAATAACACAGTTGATCTAGCACCTCTTTAAGTTCAAGGAGCTCCAGCGGGCTATGGTTAGATTTCTGACAATTTTTGTCTTCAATGACAGTTCAAAAGTTTGATACACAATGAGCAAATTTTGGATGTATTAGCTATTTCAAAACTATAAAAACGCCAACGTCGCATTTTACGGAATTATTTTTTTAAATAAGGTTGATAAAAATCTAAAATAGTTATTAATGATTAGAGCTCTCAATGAAACTATAAATTACATTAGCTATTAATTTTTTGAAGTGCATGAATAATTTATAACAACTAATTTTGAGAAAAAATGCGACGTTGGCGTTTTTATTGTTTTGAAACAGCTAATACCAGTTTTTTATGTCCACCGATGGTGGACATAAAAAACGGTATTAGCGGGATCTTTAGTGTGTACTGTTAGGTTGGTAGTATTCCCGCTCTTGTAATCCTCCGCCGATTTTGCACCTGTCATGTTTTGTCGTCCTGTCAAATTCGATTTCAAAACGTGTTGTGCTAAAGATTTGGGATTATATCGGGTGATTCAAAAACATGTGGGATAATTTTAACCACGAATAACCCTCTACAGATGATAATAGATAGGACCGTATTTACTGGCCCTCCTCAAAAAATAGAAAAATTACAGCTATTCAAAAATCGGTATGTAAAAATGATTTTTTGGAAATATTTTTGTTATCGTTTATCCGATTATTATGAAACTTTGCACGTCAAGAGACAAAAAGACGCGCTTTGATATGATGTAAGCGGAAGTCTTGTCAAAGCTATACATTTTCGGTGACAAGGCGGCCCTTCTAGTTTTTGGGTCATAACTCAATTTTTCGGCCTATTAACACGTGTTTTTGATGCCAAAAATCGAAAGCCTAATCATGTTTTCATAAAAAAGGTACTCTTGTTTCATATCGCCAAAATGTACAGTTCTCGAGTTATTTAGGTATAAAGAAAACACTACACCGCTCTGCATAATCAAAAAGTATGAATTTTGAGCGTACCATTATCTTGGAAACAATCCACTACAAATGACATATTAGCTGTTTCAAAACTATAAAAACGCCAACGTCTCATTTTACCGAATTATTTTTTTAAATAAGGTGGATAAAAATGTAAAATAGTTATTAATGATTAGATCTCTCATTGAAACTATAAATTACATTAGCTATTCATTTTTTGAAGTGCAGGAATAATTTATAACAACTAATTTTGAGAGAAAATGCGACGTTGGCGTTTTTATAGTTTTGAAACAGTTAATAGATGTCAATGCTGTCACATTTAATGTCAATTTAATTTAATTTAAAGTAAAATTTGATTATTTCTTGATGATCATAGTAAAACACACGATTTTGTATTAAAAGAAACAGTGCATGAGCTGACATGAGCCATCTCATCCATCACAACATCATCTGAGAATACACCACAGAAATTTTCACACCGTAAAACGATTTTCCATCCAAGTTGTTTTGTTATTCATATTTCATCACTTGCATTATAAAACTACAAACCAAATGAAAAATTAAAACGATCGGATCGAGAACATAACCTCAACTTTAACAAATTATAAAATAGAACCTTAATAACCATTTCCATGGTTTCGGGGAAAAAGAGAGGAAGGAAAAGTTCATTTTTGTATTTTACAAATGGGGTAAGTTCTTTTATCTGTCAGACGATTGTTAGGTGAAAATAAAAATTTTCATTGTTTTTCGCGCTGTACGAAACACCGCAAGCGCTTTACGAAAAACAGCACAAGCGCCATCTAGCGGCATGTGTCGCATTTGTGTTACTTGTTCCATCGCCTACTCCATTATACTCTAAAGAGTAAGGCCTTGCCAATTTGCAAAAAATGTGGAACCGAGACAGCATGCTGGAAAGCTCTGATGAAGTGTCGCCATCTCTCGATGGTTTCAAATTTTGTTACCGTAGTAGCGGTAAATTTAAATCGATTTAAATAAAAAAAAAATACTTCAAAAGCTTCAAAATGAATTATTAATGTTTTATGTGTGGCAATTTGTGTAAACCTCTATTCAAAATTCCTTGCAAATCATACACTCGTCTGTAATGGATTCAAGCTTTTGAACCTTTTTGAGATAATAAAAATTATAACACTATTAAAGATAACAATTTAATTGCAAACACTACATTACAGATATAACTGTAACAGATGCTTTACGGCAAATCCTTCGTTGTGGCATTGTCAAGGCTTCTAAATTGTCAAATGTTGGGAACATTAGTGATTTTATTAGTCAGGTCTAAATTCCACATTCTACAAAAACATACAACAATGAAGACCTTTTAAGTTTACCACCCCTCATCCAGCTTGAAATTTAAAATTTAAGTACTCGCAGCCCATAACCTGATTCAACAATTTACGCGGCATTTGTTGTCTATCAGGCAGGATATCGTAAAAAAATTTAACGATAAATTTGATTGTGACGAATATTTGGCACCATTACTCTCTACAGTTTTACCTTGACTATTAATACGATTAATTGCTCTGACTGCAGGTGGACGGCTTACTTTTGCAGACCTTATAAAGCATTTATATTCTCGGTCTAAACGTTTTAATTTTTTATTTGGTTTGTAGTAATGCAAGTAATGAAATACGAAGAACAAACAACACTTTGGATGGAAAATCGTTTTACGGTGTGAAAATTTCTGTGGTGTATTCTCAGATGATGTGATGGCTAGGATGGCTCATGCCAACCAAAGCACTGTTTCTTTTAACACAAAATCGTGTTTTACTATGATCATCAAGAAATAATCAAATTTTACTTTAAATTGAATGAAATTGACATTAAATGTGACAGCATTGACAGCTATGTCATTTGTAGTGGATTGTTTCCAAGGTAATAGCACGCTCAAAATGCATACTATTTGATTTTGCAGGGCGGTGTAGAGTTTTATTTAAACCCAAATAACTCGAGAACTGTACATTTTGGCGATATGAAACAAGAGTACCTTTTTTATGAAAAAATGATTGAGCTTTCGATTTTTGGCATCAAAAATACGTGTTAATAGGCCGAAAAATTGAGAAGGGCCCCCTTGTCTTTTTGCGTCTTTTTGTCTGTTGACGTGCAAAGTTTCATAATAATCGGATAAACGATAACAAAAATATTTCCAAAAAATCATTTTTACATACTGATTTTTGAATAGCTGTAATTTTTTTATTTTTTGAGGTGGGTCAGTAAATACGGTCCTATCTATTATCATCTGTAGAGGGTTATTCGTGGTTAAAATTATGCCACATGTTTTTGAATCACCCGATATTTGTTTAACGACGTTTGTAAAGTGTTAATAATCGTTTTTAGATTGTGTTCTAGTCAATATTTATTGTTGGTAGTGGATTTGTTTTTGGTTATTTAAAGACACTCACAAAACGAACATTTTAAAGAATTTTTACAATTTTCTTCAGGTAAATCCAAATATTCCTAGTTGATTATTAATAGGAGCTTAATCCTAAACCTTGTGACTCAGCAAAACGAGAAATAAAACATTTTAAAAGAAAAACTAAAATTTGGTCCGGTACTTTAATCGCGGAGTGTTAGTGACTTGTTTTTCACTTAATTATTGAGTGGAAATAGTATAAAATAACGATGTACTAATTCCCATTTCAGTTCATAGTAGAATTGCAACAGCGCAATTGAATTTTTTGGAGTGAAAAATAAAGCACAAATTGAGAGTTTCTGAATGAGAAAAGAATTCGGTCTTAAACTAAATCCCAGGCGGTACGTTTTGAGCTAAGACAAACCACCAGAAACTCTCAATTTGTGCTCCATTTCACTCCAAAAAATGCAAATGCGTTGTTGCAAAATTCTACTATAAACTAAAATGGGATATATGTACCTCTACTCGAATCTATGGAATAAGCAACAACATTATTATTATTTATTAATACCTATAAGAGAAAAGTTGTTTTCCCCCGCTTTAAAAATTTTTTTGATAGAAAGGAAAGGAAAAAATATTTTGATTCCTCTTTCTTTTAGATACTGACAACACAGTGAAAAATTGTAAATTACAAATTAGAAAAAAATCGTTAGAAAATTAAAACCGAAAAAATTGATAAACAGAAACACGGATATTTAACAAATTGAAATATAAATTACAACAAGATGCAAAATTTGTTTCTTTATGTTTCTCTCATGCTCATAATGTCTGAAATTTGGGTAAGCACTTTGGTTCTAGTATCTTATCAGAGTAAGTAGCTATTACTTAAATATTCCACAATAGCCGGCAATAAATCCAAAAGTGCTTTTGAATGTTCCATTAGTGTGCGAATACTGTTGAAAAGGGCAGGAATTAATAAAACTTCAAACCCATTGCTGACATTAAGAAACTAATAACTGTGAGATTTTGGTATTAAAAAATGTGTAATACTTGCAAATGAAAATATTCAATAAGATGCAAAGTTTCTTTAAGCTATTAAGCCGCCTTTGAATATTCATAGGTAATAGCAAAGCATTTTATTGAGCCGCGTATGGATGATGGTGCCTCTGTTTTATTAATGTCGAATAAATCAATGCAATTCATTATTAAATCAGAAAGTGAAGACTCACCTCGTAGGGCTCCCCGATGACAGGTCCGGCTTGTGCAATATATAGCGTGGAAGCAGAATCGAAAATTAATTCTAATGGTTCCCGCTTGACGGGAACGGTTTCCGTTTCGTTACAGTTAAAAAATAATGTGACATTGTCAACGGATAAGCGGAAAGCGAAGCGCGTCCATTTTCCGTTGAATCTATTAACAGTAAAATTTGCGATAATCTGGGAAGCAATATGAGAAGTGTCCGTGTAAAATAAAGATATGACGGTATTACTCGTTCCCTCTGGAGCAATTCTTACTCCCAATCCTACAACAGTATCGTATGGGTTGACTACGGCAAATATAAATCCGCCCTTTCTGGATCGCGGTTTCGCACTAATTAAAATCGAAAATTCCGCTGGCAGTTTTTCCGGCAATATTTGGCGGTGAGCTATTTTCACGTCTGATCCGGCTTTGAAGCCGAGAGCGGGAAATCCGTCATGGCCGTCCTCGTCGATGTACTGAGTCTTCGGATCTTGGAACGGAATTTTCACAGCCGCAAGCAGATCGTATTCTGATACTGCAATAAAACAAAAATGTATTGGACACATTTCCCTCCACTGAAAATATGTATACCTACATAACTTAACAACGAATAGAATTCTCCTTTTCCATAGGGATTTTCTAGATTTACTTTATAACTAAAATCCAGATTTTAGGTCACATAAACTTAAAAAAAGCAAATCACCTAAAATCCGAACTCTGTTTATAACAGTCTTTACTATCTATTAGTTTTATTTATTTATATCAAATAATTAATGTTTAACTGCAAACATAAAATTACGTGTAGATCTATACAATAATAAACTAATTGACTAATTCCAAGAGTTTCGTAAATTGTTGGTGTCACAAAAATACCAGAAGAAGTAAATAAAAAAAATTCTCCACACGTTGCTATATAAACCAATGAGAAGACGTGTATAAGTACTTGCTATAAAATGATTTTATTGTCCAGGAAGATATAAAAATTACAATTCAACTTTAGTGACACCATGAAGCGTTAATAATACAAATGAACAAAAATACTTGGTATTGGTTGTAATATCTTACAAATTTTAGCTTATGAATAAAAACTATTACCATAATACTTTGGAATCTGAGTGTGTACAGAGTGGTGAACCACTATGGATGGATCACCCTATATATTCTTGCATAATTAGATTCTACGCAAAAAAATAATGTAACTTTATGTTAACTATTATGGGTCTATCTCTTTCGTTTCGTTATACTTTTTGTTATAAAAAAGACCAACATTTGAAAAATCACTGCGAAGTCGCTTATGAATATTTTTCGATAAATTTGCAACAGAAAAACTTAGAATACCTTGAAATTTTAGTAAATAGTCGACTTGTAGTTAAAGCACGCTAATATACAGGGTGTTTCAAGTTTTAGTGCCAGTCAAAAAATAAATACTTCAAGTTGCCCAAAGGAATAGTTATTTGTGTATCAAGGCCGAATCTGTTGTTTGTGGCCGAGGCTGCAATTCAAGTGAGGCCAAAAAAGCACCCTAGGCCGAGGTGCACACAACGTTTTTTAGGCGATGATCACAACAGAATTAAAGAATTTGATAACAAGACAAACCAAAAAGACATCTGTCAAATTTAATAGCGTTGACAGATCGGTCCAAGAAAGTGACAGATGAGTCCAAGAAAGTGACAGAAGTGTACAAAAAAGTAAAATGTGACAGATGAGTACAAAAAACGAAAAGAAAACGCCTAAAAAAATATTTTAATACAAGAAAATTTGTTAGCCTAGAATCTAATAAGTCAAATGGTAATTTATTTTTGATATGTACTAATGTGATTAATTACATTAGTAATCTAATTATTACTTGATACATAAATAAATTTCACTCATCAAGAATTAATAATAAAATTCTAATTCCTTGCGACTCGAAACCGCAAGTCGAGTCGAAATCTGATGAAGTCAAAGCGCCGTTGAATTTGTTTTCTAACGTTCTCAAATAGAATTTATTAGTAAAACACACTTAAATAGTGTTAACACAGTGTTAATTGTTTTCACACTCATTCCAAAGTTTAGATAAATCGATCAAACAGTTCTAATAACACGTCGATTGTTCTATGTTATTAAGGGCCGGTTGCTCAGTTCGAGCAGTTACTGTACAAAATACGTCTTTGAAGGAAAAACATCCAAACTGAACTTTGGTTTGGTTTGGTTTGGTAAGGTACCAGCGTTTTATGGTTGGCAAATTACACCCTTTTCAAACAAACACAAACTTAACTTCGTCAAAACGTTTTTTGGGTTCAGTCCGCATTTAAAATTTCGAAAGTTATGGCACGGAAGTGTTTAATGCTCCATTCAATAATTTTTCAAATATTGCTTTGCTTTAAAGATGTAACATGAGATCGATATTGTTCTGAATTAGAGCAAGCTGTGTCTGCGGAACTTTAGCCACAATTTAGCCGTTTATTTACGGCCGCACTTTTGAGGTTTTGTTGTCTTATGCTTACACAGCATAAAATGTGGCTAAAGTCACACTTCACTTTCAAGGCTCGCTCTAATTGAGTACTTTTTCGATCTCATGGTATAATTTGACAATGGAAAAGATATCTTTGTTTTGTTTTTATGATATACTCACAAAATGTGACTCCAACTTATTTAATTAATTAACTCATTTCACATTTTACTTATTTTTGACCGTAACTTTTTTTTCGTCCTCGCTAGCCAATGACAAATGAAGGAACTAGATGTGTGCCGGTATTCGAACTTGGTCAGCATAATAATAATCATGGTATTATTCAAAACCTAAAGGTTCAACAATAGTTAAGAGTGAGTGTCCCGGGAAATTAAAAAAGTATTATCAGATTCTTTTTCCTATTTGTTATTATTCAACAACAATTAATATTTCCTTTGTGTAAATTAATTAAAACTCACCTTGTACAGTGCAATTTCCAAAAGACTTATAAGAAATTATCCCGGCGCATCCACCATTTTTACAACAATTAAAACATTTTAAATTTCGTGTGGTGGTGTGGTATTTATTACAGAGTGAATATAATTTAACACATTCAGCTGACGTTAAAAAGTGAGTTTTCTAATAGTATATTATGATACGAGTTTTATAAGACACGCATTTTGTCGCACGCACGGAATTGGGGCACGACGAGTGCAGCGAGGAGTGCCATAATGGAGTAAGTGCGACAAAATGCCTTATAAACGAGATATCATACAGTATTTTTTCTACTTTGCACCTTTTTTAACAAAAAAATTCAATTTCGAAATTTAGGGAATTTTGTGGCAGTTTACAGCATTTGCGTGGGTCATAAAATTAAATTAATAATTTGGATCGTCATTAGTTTATTAGTAAAATGTATTCTGAAAGTGTCCAAGACGTTTTGCAATGTATCTACCCCTCAACGAATACGGGCTTTTGTGGCAAATAGGCGGAATTTAAAAATTGGCCTAAAGAGAATGGAATCTCAAATTACTTACTTGCACTGGCTTCTGAAGTTATATTTGCCATTACTCGAAAGGTGTTCGTAGGGACTACGTATCAGGGATGGTACAAAAGCCTCTAAAGGCTCGAATTTGATTCATTTGATTAAATTATCACTTGAAACAGGTGCCGATTGACACTGACAGTTCTCTCAGATAATTGGCAAAAAACTAGGTTGCCATCATTATCCAACTAAATTACCCTGGTTTTTAGTGTAATTTTTATAACACTCCTTTGGATATTACGATACGCAAATGGCGTATAGTAATGGCTTCAGTACGAAACCAAAGTAGAAAAAATGGCTTTAACTCACATAATTTGTATGTAACTCTTCATTATTAAACGTCAAAACAAGTACGACACGTTAAAAGTATTGTGATGGTTTAACCATTTCTAAAAAGAACCATTTAAGTCAAAGTTAGAAACTCAAAAAATTAATTATTTCAGTCATTCAACAATTGAACAATTTGTAAAATAGGCTTTTAGTCGGTTTCAATAAATGAGTGTCCGATATACAAAAGAATTTATTTTATAAATGTATCTAAAACGCATTTGTACATTTTTATTTTTAATATCGTATTTTTACCTCGCTGCGAATTTTTACCACACTGACCATTATAAAAATGTTGTTTCGATGTTGGCAATTTGACGTAAAAACGAAACTAATAAAATGCTCGACTAAAGTTGAATAATCTAGTTTCTAGTTTAAAAATTTATTTCCAATTAGTACACCTTTGGGTATTTGCTTCAGGTATGTAATAATTACACTAGTTTACGATGTTTTTTACCAATAGGTGAAACCAATGTGCATGGGTAGAATAATTAACCCTAAGTCTGATACTGAAGTCGAAAAAAAATTAGGACGTCAAGTTTTTTTCCTACGACACTATTCGAAAGTTGTCAATTTCACACAATTTAGTAGGCCCGAAAGTTAAAAATTTCATACATTTGTCAAAAACCTGTGCGTTATGATAACGCACAGTTCTAACGTAATTGTTTGCATTTATCAAGTATGTTGCTATTCGGTTTATCCGCAAGGAGAGCTCCGAAGCAAGACAACTGGTAGGTGTGAACAAATGTCTGGTAGGTGTGAACAAACTAATAAACTTTGCAGCTTCCTACACAGCTTAATACACAGGACACTGTTTTCGGCGGTCAGCCGAAATCACAATTCTTAAGCGCCACGGTGCGGTGGATGGAAATCTGCTGCAGTCGCGAAGAATATACTGATGAATCAGTTTCTAACAATACAATGCAAATTGCAGATAAAATTTTAAATGCGGTTCATCGAAATCTTATTTCAAAAAATGTCTTTTCTTCAGTATCGTAGGAAAAATAGTGTACAAAACTCGCTGGAAAGTGTCTATCGGTGCTCGTCAAGATTCTCACTCGCACGATACTACTCACTTTCCACACTCGTTATGTAATATACTATTATAAAGTATCAGTATTTGACAATTTTTGCAACATCAAAAATGTTACAGACTGCTTCTTCTTTGTACCAGTTTATCTTAATGTATTCTAGTAGTAAACGGATAACATAATTTTATCCCAAAAACCTTAATTACTCTCTTCATAAGTCTTTAAATCTTGATGGAAACATTCACCGTGTTTTGTTAGGATAATTTAAACACAAACATAGAAGAAAAAGTTGTTTGGGCTTAATCTACATTCACCTGATGATATTTTAAAGCAAATAAAATATTTAACAATTTGTTAATCATGTCAATAACGAATGTCAAAGACACCAAAAAAAAGATGATTCAAAATTTTTGAAAAATGAAAAATGACACAGATTGTTTCTTTTTTGCACTGATTAGTGTCAGTTTCTCTTATTGTAACCAGCACTAATAGGCTAACATATTTTTATCATTATTTTTGACGATGTTTTAAAGCAAATACAATGTTTCACAATTAGTTTATCACAGAAACAACGAATGCCAAACTAGACACCAGAAACAAATTTTCAAAACTTTTAGTGAATATATTAAAAAAAGTAGACGTGATAGACAAATGTGACATATATTTTAGTTATCAGTGAGTAAGGAGAAAACAAAATCAATATAAATTATCTCTTGGTAAAAGAAAAAAAAATTTTTGTAAACTAGGGTTATACAGGATGTAAGCGAAATAAGTACATTAATTTTAACCAGTGTAGAACTCATCAAGACAAACACTTTTTCTATGTACCATTTTTTCAAAATCGCATTTTTGAAAATCATTTTTTCCTCCTACAAATTGACGAACCTTTCATGAAATGCTCCAACAAAGAAAAGTAATAATAAATTTAATTTAATTTTCATGAACTTGCTTGGAAACGGTAATCTTGTCGACTAGGTAACTTTGTTTCCAGTGGCGTGTAAGAAAATTGTGTAAGATTTTAGAATAACTTTAACTCAAAAACTAAAACGTTTTGGAAAAAAAGTTATTAGGAAAAATTGTTGGTCTTGGCGAGTTCTATTACCAGTTAAAATTAATGTACTTATTTCATTTACAGCCTGTAGATGTGCCACGCATTTTAAATTGCCAGTTTTAACTTACATCCTCGCTTAGTAGACGTATAAGCCGTTTCTCTCCGTTTGCTTAACAATTAACAGTTCCTAGTTTTCCAGTTGAGATTATTCAAAAGAATAAAAAATTGTGAACAATAAACGACACAAAACGTAGTTAAACATGTCAAAATGACAATATTGTCATTTTTTGGTAAATAAATATTCTATAATACAGAAGAATAATTTAATTTATTTTTTTTTATTTTGTGCACATGTTTCTTCTGATACAATTGAGCGTAAACATATATTTTTTAAATAAATAGTAAAACTTAAAACTCTACCAATACAGTATTAAATAAACTGTTAGGTATAGCAAGAACAGAAATATGCCTTTAAAAAAAAATCTAAAAAATTATCCCGGCGCATCCACCATTTTTGGCACAAGTTAAAAAATCGTACTTAGTTTATGTAAATAGCGTTATTAATGTTTTTACATTACGAGAGAATTGTTTAGGTTTTTGTTTTCGTCCAATTTTATTTATTGTGTGAATTGTTTTTGGGACAGCTTGGACAGGTTTATGAATAAAAGTCTTGTTTTGTCAACGTTTCGCCGGTTTTTTATTTGTCCGCTTCTTCAGGACTATAGCAAACTGGGTGTTTGCTATAAACACATTAAAATTTACATTTAATTTGGTCACATTTTTTGGGTCGCCATTTTGCTGGTATTGAGGAGGGGGGGGGGGGGGGGGGCAAATTATGTCTAAGGTTACACCTATTATTATATTAAGGGGGCGGCTCAGGCCCTCAGTTTTCATTATTCGAACTAATTCGTAGTCATAGTAACGACTAAAATTTTTTCACCAGTAGATGGCATGAGAATGCAGAAATCGAAATTAAATGCAAAATTTCAATTTTTGGAAATTTTTGCTTGACAGATTTCCGATGATCGTTCGGGATTTTTCGTTATTTCCGATCAAATTGTGACTCGTGTCACCAATTGTCATTTTTCACATTTCAACGAAAAACTAAGTGAAATTTGATTTGTACGTGCAGATTTTGAAGCTTCTTTGTGAATTTGTGTTGAAAATTGAAAATACTTGTAATTTGTAAACAAGAGAAATATAAGGTTATAACAGGAGAAAAGTTCTGTGGTGGATGATGTGGTGCTTTTTTGGAGTATTTTTCCTTTTCAATAATGTTGGAATAAGAAAAAGACTATTCAATATTCAGTTTCATCACTGTGTACGGCAGTGGCGTGCGGTGAAATTTTTAGCAAGGGAATCAGTTTCAAAACATACCTATTTACATAATAATATGTATAATGCGATTTTTGATTTCGTGAAAAGCAGACAGGGCCAACAAAATAATTTGTTCAAAGTTTTACAATCTGTTAGCCACTCAAACTGATTATATAAGTCATTATTAAAAGACATTGTAAACGACTTCGACTTGTTTTCCCCCCGAATTTACTTGCTAATTTGTTCAACGCCGGTTTTGGTCTGCTTTTCCTGACTATTTCTTGTTTTTCCGAAAAACTGAGTATCGAAATACCTAATAACGAAGACACCGAACAATCCACACACTTTGCTTCTTTTGAAGAAAAGTCCTTTTTAATTACGATATTATGATTATGACCGACTAGCACGATAGCTCAACCCATTGCCTATTCACGAAGACGAAATTTGGAGAGGGAGACAGAGACGGAATTCGCAAAATTCCTGACTTGCTCTACGTAAGTACGCGTACCCAGGTCTCATAAAAGTCGCAGCAAAACAACACACTTACTGGGACGAGTAAAAAAAAATCAAAACAAACGACACATTTATATCGAATGAGATTTTAAATTTAAATAAAATTAAAATTACTCTAATCGTAAACCCCTAATAATGCAACTAATGCACGTTGAAATACGCCACAGTACTCGGCACAGGTACGGTGAATCTACAGTGCATGTGCAATCAGGCGCTCCAACCACAAGCTCGAGCGCTCCTGGAAGTCCTGCAACATTATTTTATTATATTTCTCGGAAAAGTCGGCAAAAGAGTTAGATATTTCGTTTCAATTCAAAAAAGACCTTCAATAATAATGTTTATATGCAAGTGTAATTAAACACACACCATACATAATTATATTTTAATGAAATTATATCTGGTAAATATTCCACCTGTTACCTTAAATTTATTTGAATTAATTTTTAATTTTACAAGGGAAGCACTGCTTCCCTTGCGTACATGGACCGCACGCCCCTGGTGTACGGTTCAGATTACCAAATTCAGGTTACCAAATTCGCCCTGGTGTGTGTTACGGGAATCTCCATGTGTTTCAAAAGATTTCAAAAAAGTTCACGCTTTTCATGTTCAAATATTAAGCGTCTACATACCTCTTGCCCGTCTGAAACTCTGAACGCAATTATACAAGTCACAAATGGTAATTACGGTGGCACTAAAACCAACATCTCTACGACTAGGTTATTCATGCCCAGATGATCAAAATTCGTAGATAATAAATAACATAAAGTCATGAATGAAATTTTATTTATGTTCGTTTAATCATATTTATTTTCCTATCGCAAAACTGTGCACATTACTGTTGTGTTTCCGCCTACAAATTTAGAAAATACTGCACTGTTTGTGATTCAACCGTAGTTCTAACGGAAACTTAAAATTTGGTTGCACTAACACGACTAACGCAATCTGATGCCTTTTTCACACATTGCCGAAGAACTCGATGATGACAAACTCCTTTCAGGAAAAGATTCGCAATTCAACATCGTTTTACTATGGAAAATCCCCAACAAATGAACTTTTTACCACGTTAATTCACATATCATGACAGTTATTTAATATAATAATTTTGTAGGTTAACAATAAACTTGACAAATTGTCAGCATTTTTCAACCGGAAACTGATGTGGCGCCTCCAAAAATGTCACTGGCACTTCCTTCCAACTAAAATTTGAAAGCGGTAAATTTGTAAAGTCTCATTCTCAAAGAAATTTTTCTAAAGGTTGTTTTATCCTTATTATTGCGAGTAGCGGGTTCAATTTTTGCATGCATATTTACAATGAGGTTGTGCATAAAGCATGTACTTTTTTCCTCGATCTGTGCAGTATCTTGCGTTTGGCACCCAAGTCTCAACTTTAGCACAACAGCAGACAAAAAAAACGGGTAAAATACTAAATAAAAAATATCTACTTGAGCGGAGCTCATTTCTAATCAGTTTGCTCTTTGTTTTTTTTTTTGGAGATTTGTATAAAAGTATGGACACATGTATTTTTGACCATTTTGACAGTTCTCAGGGGCCGCCTTAAATTACGAGAGAATGTTTGAAAAAAAGAACAGCACTAGTGTTTTTAAATGCAAGTAAATATTATACAGGGTGGGGCACGATTGGGGTACTTCTGGAACCTTTAAAAATGCAACCAAATATACAGGAAACTTTAAACACTTGATACAATATTCAATTTAATTCCAATTAGTAACCAAAGTATGTAGCTGAAAGCTTCAAGATGACAGTGGATGACAGTTAATCAAATTAGGCCAATTAAACGAATTATTTATTTATTTATAGCAAAAATCAGTGTAATAAGAATAAGTGTTCAGAGAGCCGATAGACGGACGCGTCGTCGTATTAGCTCTGGAGTCATGTCTTATACGATTCTTTACGTTACTAGACACATCAAAAAAAGTCCAGCAGTGGGGGGCCAAATCCAATGGATTCTCGTCCTATCCAACGATTTTCATAATTTTTATTTAAATGATCTGTAACAATAGCGCACCATCTTGCTGGAACCACCGCCGTAAGGTCTAAATGTTCTAACAGTAAAGATAATTCCATTTGTAAAAAGTGGAGAAACACTTCCCCATTGAGGTTTCCATCAAAGAATGGAGTCCAATTACGGGCTCATTAAAGACCGCACCATACTATATTAGTTGAAAAAAAAACACTTTGGAAGTGAGTTTCACAAATTCATCGTGAGTTCTCTTGAGCATTTAAAAACGGGGTGAAACTGACAATTATGAAAATTTTTGACGTTATTGAGATAAAGCATTCTTTGACTCAGATTTTAATTTATAATAATACTAAAGCATAGAGAGCGACGAAAGATGTTTTAAAAGTTGCAGATAAAAACATTTCAGAAATACCCCACTCGTGCCCCACCCTGTATACCAACGTATGCCATTCGTGTTCCATGAAAAATGATGCACAAGCAAAACCTACAGCCTCTTCAATATCATCCATTTTTCTATTTTCACTTGAAATATCTTCAAAACAGTATTGAAGCGTTGATTTTGCAACAAATGTTGGTTTAAAGTGATGTTTTTTTTGTTTTGTATCCCTAACACGAAACAAATGCCACACAATTTTTTAATTTGACAACAATCTGACGTTTATTGATTTTTCATAAAAAAACATTCAGAAAATGTTTTACTTTTTCTTATTTGTGCAGGTATTGCTAAAAATAGCTTACTAATCTCAAACTGTAAATTCTTTTTTTGGTCTCGAACGCGTAGGAAACCTCGGTACCCTCGGTTGCCCAATATTGCATTCTCGACCAAAAAAATTGCACTTACAATTTATGGTACGTAATATACCATGCGATCATTTCAATTTATAATTAAAGTAGGCTTTGTCAGTTTTTTAACTTGGATGAAAACGCCGATTGTGATAATTATAATTAATTAGAATATAATTTTTCCCTCAGTTTGTCTAAGTTTTTCAGTCGCAAAGACATAAAACCGCCTACTTTAATTATAAATTCAAATGATCGCATGGTACTAATAACGCAGCTCGTTGCAAAAGAGTTCTGCTTTGATAACTTCATTGGGTAAAATAAATAAAATTGACCTATTACTTATTGGTTTAATTCTTTTTACATTTATAGTTTTTAAATAATGTGTTGTAAAGCATGACCTTGTTAGAGGGAATTAATTAAACTAGATAAACGCAGCCAAAAACTGTACGAAATATCCACCCGGCGACAGTTCGGCAGTCAAGTAAAAATTTAATTCCAATTAGTGCACTTTCTAGCATCAGCTTCAGGCATCCAATAATAATTAATCCAACATGATTTTCAAATTAACAGTTTTTTCTTATACCGTCACTCGGTACACGCATATAATGTTCTGTTTCATGTCAATTTTTTTATTTTTTCTGATTCTCAGTTATTGTTTAAAAAAAGATTATTCGATTATTTGTGCAACTGTGGATGTCCATAAATCAGCAAGATACAGGCTCTTCCGTCTAAACCCCACATTAGAAGTATTGAAAGTTCTAATAAAGATGTTTATCTGAGTTGTTATTCAGGCATAATCCGTTGAGTTCTGCTCAATGAAAATATTTCTAAGATGGCAGCACTTCCGGTTATACCGGAAGTCGCTATTAACTTTCTTATTTTAAATGGAAAGCTATGTTTTTTTACTGCGTTTTCGGATTATTTAAGTTATTCTAAGGGAGTTTTTATCAGCTTTCCCTATACCCAAGTTTAACCGTTTTTGAGATATTTAGGATTTTTTGAAAATTTTTGGATTTGCACCTGCCAATTAAAAAATCGGTAACTCGCCTAGTTTTAGAGATTTCGAAATCATATTTGGAGAATTAAAAGAGAAAGCCCATATATGTTGTTCGTTGTGTTCAAAATTGGAATTGGAAGTTAATAAACCCAAAAATTTTAAGATTAAGTTTGGACAACTTCAAGTACCCATAACTTAATTTTTTCAAATAGGATGTCCCAATTTTTATTCTACTAGATGGAGGAAAATTTTTTTCTGCATCTATCTGTATTAGCATTCCCTATACCTATCTCTGATAATTTTCAAGTTATGTTGGTTTTTTTGTCATTGTAGAAAATTTCTTACTAACCACAGCTATTTTTGCATAGTTTGCTATAAAAACATTTCTCATTAAACTTAAACGACAAACTCAGTTCAAAATTGTGGTATCAGACCGTGAAAACAAAATAAATTCATTGGGTGTTGGTTTGAAAATCTTTAATTTCTCACCTTTTTTCATTCGTTTCCATGGTAACCTAAAAGAAAAGGCCTATGGCTAATGAATTTCTCAATCCCAACAAAAAGTTATTGTAACTTAAAAACTATCAAACATAAGTATAGGGAATGTTAGTACAGATCGAAGCAGAATTAATTTCTCTACCATCTAGTGAAATAAAACTTTCGGCATTTCATTTGAAAAAAATGAGTTATGGATGCTTAAAGTTCTGCAAACTTAACTTTAAAAATTTGGAGTTTGTTATTCTTTTTTAGAAATCTGAAAACACCAAAGGAAAGATCTAGGCTTCCCCTTTCAAATGAGCTCAAAAATATTTCCAAATTTTTAAAAATGGCAGAGTTATCGATTTTTGAAGTGGAAGGTGCAAATCCAAAGAAATTTTAAAAACCCTAAATATTTCCTAAACGGCTAAATTTAGGTATAGAGACAGCTTATGAAAACTACCTTAAAATAACTCTAGTAATTCAAAAACGAATTAAAAAATATAGCATTCCATTTAAAATAAGGAAATTGATAGCGACTTCCGGTATAACCGGAAGTGCTGCCATCTGGAGAATATTTTCATTGAGCAGGACGTAACAGATGATGGTTGTATACAAATTTTCAGGTGACTATGGTTATTAGAACTCCCAATACTTCTAATGTGGGGTTTAGACGGAACAGCCTGTATATTTTCTATATTTGCACTGTAATATTTTTTTTTAATTTAATCGACCTTTATTACAAAAGATATCTTGAATAGGTAAAGGTAATTTTGTATTTATTATAACTTATTCCAGATCATGAGATTAAAAAAATATTCTACAGTTCGGATTATGAAAATACAAGCCTAGCAGCTTACAAACTAGTGTCATTATTGTAAGGTGATATGAAGCGCATTGTTTCACTAAATCAGTTTGTTATTAAATTAATTAATGCTCCAACAACCTGAGTTACTTAGACACTATGAACTCGGGTAATAGAACCTCGCAATTAATTAGCATTTTTCGTAGCAACTTCTTGATAAAATAATGCTCGTTTTCTGGATAATTATAATAAATATTTATCAACAGATTTAATCCAGTTGGAAATATTTGTAAGTCAAAACATGATATTTCCACTTTGAAAATTGGAGGAAATAACACCAAAAAAAATTAGTGAAGTAACCAATTAATTATTCATAGGTAGTTGGTTGTGGTTATTGTTGTTGTTGGTAACAATTATTGGTCCAATAAGTTTAGATTAATTTAAATAGAAAACACAGTTTAGTTCGGATTTGGGGCTTTGATTACAAGCTTTTGATGGTAACAGAACACTGCTATCAACATAAGTTAATAATTTAGTTATTTTAAGTAACGTTTCAACTCCACAATTAAATAATTTATGATAATGTGGAAAATTGAAAAGACACGAATTTAATTTTGCATTTGACACGACCAAATTGACGACAAAAACACATGTTCGCTGGTTGTAACATGACTGATTAATTCGCAATAGGTAAAACAGAACCAATTTCCGGTGACAGACGTGAGATATTTCAAAAATTAGATTAAGTGGGCAGTTTATTGAACTGAAACGAAAAAAATGTTTGTAAAAGTGCCCCGCAATTCGAATGTTGTCTTTCATTTTTAATTCTATGAGAATCGCCAGCTGCCATTGACAGTCACACTTCCCAATATGAAAACCGCTCCAGCCACTCGTGCTTTCTGAACAATATTGAATGTGCACTTGGACTAGTGTTATTTCATTGCTAAAAACAACACCTGTATATTCGGGAACGTAACTTGTTTGTGGAAATCCTCAGCACGGTTTTTATCGTCACTGTTATCTGATTAGTCGGCGCCAATGCACTGGAAGAGCATTGTTTGAAAAAAGTGAGAAAGCGCCTTTGTGCAACTACCCTCGGGCTCGAAGCATATTAAACATCTCGTTCAAGGGTTGCGACAGAAATATTAACGTTTCTTGTTTGTTACAATTACAGAAGCTTTTAACTAAATAAGGTGCTTCTTAAAACTGTATCCTCACTTGCAGAAAATCTCAATTTCAAATTACCTACCACTAGCATAAATTCCTTCTGGCTAAGTTTCGCAAACCCAGACATTGTTTGGATATTTAAATTAATTACCTGGTGGTAAACTTTAAGAACGCAAGCTATAGATAATATTATTTAACCTAGTCTGTATAATCAGTTTTTTGTCCTTGTTTGCTACTAGATACAAATTTGCATTCGTTTCGAAATCATCGCAAATGTACTGCGTATTAGTGAAATTGCAACGGCAAAGACGGAAAGTTTTTTCATCAATTTTTTTTTACTATTTATGATACATAACCACAGAAAGGTAAATTGTAAAAACCTGGGCCTAATTATAATTAAAGTTGCAAATGAAATAGAAAATTGAAATTTCCGTGAAATCAGCCACAGGTTCTTTACGTAGAGGAAATTTCAGATGAAATATTCGTGCAAAAGAATTTTGTTAATGTAAGTAATTTGTGACTATTGACTTGGTTAGTCCATGATGTTATAAGGAAGAGAACTTGTAAGCACAAGGGTTACATCTGCAAACACACCCCCTCATAGCAACAACCCTTTAAGTGTTCTCAGAAATGATTTATTTTTGACAAATATCAATCTAACAAAGCAAAATGCGTTGCACGAAAAATTTCTTATTTATTATTGAATTAAGCTGTCTAATCAGATTCTCTTGCAAAATCACCCTTTAACCTAGCCACAATCCTCCTCGTAGAAATTTCCATTTTTTGACTAATTCAGATCTGACAAACAAATGGTGTTCCTTGGAACTCTGCTTCACAAGAAGCTGAAGTCCAGCCTGTTGTCGATCGGAAAGGAAAATCAATGTTATATAGTTCTTTGAGTAACTTTAAGTTCAAAATTCAAAATTCAAAATTCTTTGATGGGTCTTAGAGGACTACATAAAACATAAACTGCAGTTGGTGTCAACACGCGGTGGAGTGTGCATGTGTTGTTATCATTAAGTTATATTAACATTATTATTATTATTATTATTATTATTATTATTATTATTATTATTATTATTATTATTATTATTATTTTTATAAGTTATAATAACAATAACATTATTAATTCCATCTTTTAACTCCTTCCAAGAATTTGAACGAGTAAAAAGCCTGATGAAGTTTATTATACATTGAAATGGCCAACTGGAGTGGTTTTCTTTGAAGTAGTAGTACGTGCTGAAGGTAATTCACATTCTTTCTGTTGAAAAAAATTATTAACTTCTAGATAAACCCATCCCGAAAAATTCAGTATAAAATTGCATTGTAACTGGTTGCTTCCACATTGTGACACAATTTGCAATTAGCCACGTAATTGTGCCAGTGTTGAAGCGGTTGGAAATGTAGCTTTGCATGCTTTTATAAAAGACTAAAAGACTGAAAAATAACTAAAAAATGCTAGACACTTGAACGCTCAGGAGTTTGGAAATATTTCGTACACTGCTGGTTGTAGTCTCTTCAAAAGCTTGGATTACAGCCCCAACTATTTCTTCGTTTCCAGTGACATGTTTTGTCCTCACTCGATTTAGTTCACGTACGCTTCCTGTGTCTTCAAATTATTATTGACGATTCTTTGAACTTTAAATTTTACAAAGGCTTCATTTGAATAACATTTCACAGATAATGGTAAAAGGTACAGTGTTTCAACTCCAATTTTGGGACCATTTCAAAGTGTTTCTGGTAGATGGCGCTATATTGTTGACACTTATAAAAAATTGCCGACGTTACGTAAATAAAATCAGAGTTTAAAATTGTAAAACTCAAAACGCCAAGTGCACTGGTAATACAATTGGCATTATCAATAATTTTTTTTCATATTTGAGTTGTGTGAATGTCAAATTTTTCTCGCAGCGACCTCATGCGTCAGGTTTCCGAAATGGTCCCACAATCAAACAAAATTATAAAAAACGGTACAAATAAAATACTTTTACTACGTACGCAATTCTTTGGCACTTTAATGTAAGAAAATTACCAAACAAATATTTCAAATAAAGATTTTCGATTTTTTTTTGTATTTGTGGTGGCGGCATCTACCATCAGTTTTCTGAAATGGTCCCATCTTTGTACTGTGCCTAAGTTGACAGATTTAGGGGGGAGTTGAGACACTGTAAGTCTTACATTACCATCATTTCACAAAAAGTCAAACGACACTTTCCATAGGCGTGTGGACACAATGCTGCTTAGCAATGTTTCATCAATTATTTGAAAAGGTGACTGCCCAAATACTTTCAAAATTTGGATCAAGTTTTTAACAACAAAATCTAATTTTCTCCTATCAGACGAGCGATTTGGTAATTTTTTTGTGTGGCCACTTACTCTTCCCGGTTTAATAAACTAATGGTAATTGAGCTTAATTTTAAATAAAAAAACGTGTTTTAAAATTAAATTTTTTAGCTTGAGGTATTTTTTTTACTCCTAATTGAAAACCGTCTCCTAAAATATTGTAAATTTCATAACAATCCGCTGACAAATAACTGAGATATTAAGTTCGAAAGTCTTAGAGACACCCTTTATAAACGAAACGTTGCAACACGTCTTTATATAATAATACTTTTTTTTTTTAATTTTTAGATGATAATATTGCAATTCAATGTTAGGCGGTATATTTCTTGCCAGGAAGCTTCTGTACTTTTTATGTTGCCGAGATTGGGTGAATAATCACGTCTCGCGAAGGGTTGAAAGCTCCAGCATCATGTATGTTGCTCACAGGCATGCAGGTATAACGTATGTGTATCTACCACACGTAGAATAGGGTCTTATATTTACTCAGACATCAGTGGAAGATACTAAGGAGCGGTAACGAACCTAACCAAATCTCACGCGCTGCTTGTCACTCAACCACATACACGACCAAGTTGAACGGTGACATTTTAGATGGCCCAGGACAAAGAAAAAAAGCAAAGAAGCGAATACATGCAGGTAAAATTTCGTGCTGGAAATACTTAATTTTCAATGTTTTCAGTTCTTGATTTAGTTCAATTTGTAAAGTATGAAAATTTAGACAGAAATACGATAATAATAAATTTAGATTTTCTCTGCTCACCTTGAGGGATTTTGAACAATCCCTACAATAAGAAATCGCAAAATTGGGATCTTAATCAAATGGTCACATACTATTTGGAATGTTACAACCATTTATTTCCGGAAGTTCCTTCGGGGAATTCGTACGTGTATGTTTCTTAAAGGCTATGTACCTACTTCAATTAAGAGTATACAGGATGTATCAGAAATACGTGTGTTAATTTTAATAGGTAACAGCTCAAAAAATAAAACAATTTAAAACAACAATGAAAATGAATAATCAATAATAATAAAAAATAATAAAAACTAATTATTAGGTAATAATTAGTTTTCAAAATCAAAAAAGAGCGAGGAAAACAGTGAAAATAATAAACAAGAATTTTGCAAAATGTTATAATAGAAAAGTTGTACTTGATGAGTCTTATTACGCGGTAAAATTAACACACGTATTTCTGATACACCTGTATCAGGTTTTTGAAATTTTTGGTTGACTGATGGACTTCTTTTGTATTTGATTTTAAACTTATTAGTTCTAAAAATTGAATTCCAGTGATTTTGCACATTCCAAAATCAGAATTTTGATTTATTTATTTAAATTTCACATTTCACTAAGTGATGCAAGAAATAGCAATGCAAGGTAATATTTTTCATACTTTTGTTTATCAACTTGTCTTTGTAAAAATAAATTTTATTTAACTGACTTAATTAATAAATATTTACTTTATGTGGGTGGCCATTTGCAGAAGCATTTACGATTACAGTAAAAGTGTATTGTAGTATTTCTAGTAAGTAGGTACTCTTTTGTTTTATTTCTATTTTTTTTACTCTTATTTCTAATCGAGAACAACAAGAATTATAGCGTTTGCTGTAAGCCCAAGAGTTTGTTTCGTAAATACCTTTAATTCCAAATTTATTGTGAAAAATGTTTAAATAGTAGTATAATACAATATTTCAAAAATTATTATGTAGCCAGTCTAATAGAAATCTGTTTGATGCACTAATTTTCACCTGAGAATTCTTCATTCAGTTTAGAATTCCTATTACATAAATGGAAGCTTTGAGTCTACAAGTCGGAGGATTTTGAATTTGAAAAGAGTTGAAGCTTTAAGATCGTGACTGAAAATCGTAACTGTAATTCGTTTATGAGAGTAAAAACTCTCTTTATTTCTTTAGTATACTGAAACGGAGAACTATGTGCACAGATTTATTATTTATTTCGTCCAAGACGAAACAAACTTTAAAACTACCAACTAGGTGTTTCTAAAACTAAGTTGCTGTACTGTAGTCTGACGGTAATAGTTATTTATGTGTCAAGCTTTGTAAATCTTCGGAATATTCGTCACTTTTGGGGTTCGAATTTTTCACACATTTTCATGTCAGAATTCCTAAATCACAAATCTGCTTTATGCATCCCTTGGCTGGTGACCCAGTTAATGATGCACTGACAGTTTGTTTTTTGAAAGTTTTCCAAACTTAGTTTCAAAACAATATATTTTCATTTTTTAAATGTATAATAATGACAAAGAGGATTATTAAAATTAATAATAAATTAAATGCCGTGGAACAGTTTGTAAAATTAAGATTATTCGATAAAGCGATTAAATAATTTACAATTATAAGAGGTCTTACAAGTTCCATCCTTCGGAGGAAAATTACATGCGGCATTAAAGGATAAAAGTTCGACATAATAATGGAACGTGCCTCCGTTATGATAGCAAAGTTTCAACTTTAATCTCCAATATACGCATTAGCAATTGATTGTCTCTATTAGGACTGTTCATCTCACCCACATGTTTAAATTAAATAAATTGTATTTTGTACAGTTCAAACAAAAATCGCATAGTTTAATAAATTGAGCAAACACCCGATATTTATCCATTTTTATATAAAAACTAAAATAAATAATGCAAGTTGGAATTAATAAATAATCACTTCTGTAAATAACGTAGCTAAAAACACAAAATATGAAACGTGTAATAAAATTCCGGAATTTGCATGGATGGCTTTAGAAAAGATAATTGCTTCAGCGACGAATGCAGCATATAAAAAATCCACCGGTTGTCTCTTTAATTTAACAAAACGGTGAAATTGGTTTCGAGCAGCTTTTTCGCATAAAATATAACTTTGTTACATTGCCCCAAGTACAAGAATAGATTTTTGTTTTAATATGTTGCGAGAGGCAAAGCCGATATAAAGCTTAAAGAAATTAAAACCTCTGAAATAACACTGAGTTTTGTTTTAATATTAGTCTGTGTCAATACAATTTCATTAAAATGCGAATTATTTATGCTTGCTTTGATTATGTAAATACGAACCAAAAGATAAACATTATCCTGTAATTGAAAATATGGCAGAATTTATTTTATTCTATAGCGACGAATCAAAGAAAAAAGCGTCTTCAGGCACAATTTGTTTGAACATAATATGTAGAGGTCTTTATTTGCAGTTCTCGAAGTCACGGACTTATTTAATTTTGTCAATATAAAGGACAAACAGCGTGGCCCAAAAATGGCGCATTTAGACGGAATCTCTCTCTCTCTCTCTCTCTCTATGTCAAATATCGAAATATACACGGTGGGGCAAAAGTAATGTCATAGTTTGATTGTGCCATAAGTTTTACAAATGGCGTCAAATCTCATTGTGCTTTGATAGGTACTTATGTTGTTAAAAGACAGAGATTTTGTTATCAATAAACAATACACACCTGAAGAATGCGGAATTATTGTTACACCTCTTGTCTGACCAATTTTAGGTCGTTTTGGCGATGAACTGGCCGATCAGATCGCCAGATCTGACAACACCAAACTTTTTCAACAAACCACAATCTTGCAAGTATTGAAAGGCAACATTGAAAAAGAAATCACCAATTTGCAGTCAGATATTTAGCGAGAAACAATTCAAAATGCCGTAGAACGAGCTCAAATGCGTCGAACTAAGGAGGTGGACATATGACAAATATAATTTTTTCAAATTAACGTCATCTATTTTACACCTCTTTATAATCCTTTCGAGAAAACAGAACACATGTATTTTTATTTTTAACAAAATGGCAGTCAATTTACATTGTGACACTACTTTTGCCCCATTCTTTATACAAGATGTCCCAGCGAGTTGTAAAAATCCATTTTTTACAAAAGTTGTATCACTGCATCACTTAATAGTTATTTACCTAACGTGTTTGGAAAATACAATTTCCCATATGAGCACTTTGTTTGCGACACGAGCGCAGCGAATGTGGGAAATTGCTTTCCAAACAAGTTAGGTACAATATTTTTAGTAACGAATCTCTCTCAAAAAATTTTTTAATAATTTTTATAATTTAGTGTTTTTAGGTTGGTGAGAGGTCAAACAATCAAAATATTGACAAGAACTGTCACTTATCGTAAAAAAATAACCGTTTCCATCTCAAAGATAGCGATACCAACCTATTAAAGTCCTTAGCCATTGTTGCAATGTAAAAAAACACCGCAGTGTGGAAAAGTCCGTTTCCCACACGCTGGAGATAACCGGGAAATAGCTATCGAAACGCTATGAGTACAAAAAATTATTTTCAAATACAGAACAGCTTAATTTTTATTGCATTTTTGGACGTAGCTTTTAATACTGATGATGAAAACACTTTCCTTAAAAAAACAATATTACACAAGAAACTAAATCCTCGAAAACTAGGACCTTCACCACCTTCGAATTCGAACTTACACCTGCACCAATTGTTTAGCGCATTGCAATTAAGAACGTAAAGAAATGAAGAAGTTTGTTTGTTGTAATTATGTAATTATTTTGTTTAAAAAGCATGTTTTTGTTAAAAAAAAACAAAATATTTCAAAAACTTAGCAAAATCGACAAGTACCTTAAAAACATCAGTGTTAAAAGCTTCTCTCTGTTTCAAAACTATGGAAATGCCAACGTCACATTTTCTCTCAAAGTTAGTTATAAATTATTCATGCACTTCAAAAAATTAAAAAAAAATGCGACGTTGGCATTTGCGTAGTTTTGAAACAGAGAGTACATCCAAAAGTGCATAAAATACAGAATGTTCCAATTAAGAAAACATAAGTTTGTATTGTAGCTAATTTCGGAATCAACTTAAAAATGATTTTAGGTGAGTCAGGGGATTAATATCTTCGGCTCTTGTAAAAAAGAATTAATTTTCTTTTACCGATTTTATAAAGAAATTTAATGGTCAGTTTCATAATCGAAATAAAGGGACTTTAGAGTTAATGTTGACCCTAATTCTTCATTTACATTTAATGTCGACCTTAACTCAAAACCCTATTCTGTAATCACTTTAACTGTACATTTAAAAATGAATGCCCCTATAAGTTTAAAACCACAATTTTCGCCCACTGACGTATTTAATTCTCTATTTAAGTTATGTAAAAAATTTTGCAAATCAACATAAACGAACGAAACGCAATTGAAAGTATCAGTTCGTAGTGTGAAGATGATGATGTGTGACTGTTGCAAAGACAAAAGATATGAAATAAAAAAATACATCCAAATTTATGAGTTTTTTTTCAAAAATTTGCAATTGCAAAAAATACAATGATCAGAAGGTATTAATGAAGAGAACGTGGATTTTAAAAAACGCAAAAAAGCAAAAAAGGACACAATTTTTAGTCATTTACTTATATGTTGCCTCAGATATTCTTGCTGTTATTGAGGAACTGTTGGACGCTGATTTCAAAACAGCTAACAGATTTTTCCTACTAGCTCTAGTTTTTGAGATGTTAAATCGGTCTTAACATTTAAAGGTAATAAACTTTTCCAACTCGGTGAGACAGCCTGTATTTTTTTTCTGCATAAACTTATTTTTATAGTTCTTCCTCCGTTTTTTTCTTTGTACTTTTTCTAGTTTTTAAACAACTTCAGCTGTGGAATCTAAATCTCTGCTTTCAGATTTTCCTCTCCCCGTGCCCCGTAGATATTTATTATTGCCTGCAGACATTTTTCGGACCTTGTTCTTCAAATTATCGAATTAAGTTTTAATGTGCTCCAAATTTTTGTGGCATGATTTTTTTAAATTAATTTATACTCAATTTTATCCTGCCTTACCTTTTCAGATAAATTAATTTTATCAGTCATATTACATTCGATAGAATATTTCTTCAAGCAATAAAAGCATTTTTTCTTTGAAAAAATTGCTTCAACAATGAATTACACAGTTCCTTACACAGTTTTGCTAGACAAGCTCAACAGCCTTTGTCAGAAAACACTAGTTTATCTATTGCCTCAGATTTTTTTTTGCTGTTATTGTTACGTAATTGTTGGATACTGATTTCAAAACTGCAAACAGATTTTTTCTATTAGCTATAGTTTTTGAGACATATTAAAAAAATAGGTAACTCAAGTTAGCATTTCTTTTAAAAAAGGACACAACTTTTAGTCATTTACTTATATGTTGCCTCAGATGTTCTTGCTGTTATTGAGTAACTGTTGGACGCTGATTTCAAAACAGCTAACAGATTTTTCCTACTAGCTCTAGTTTTTGAGATGTTAAATCGGTCTTAACATTTAAAGGTAATAAACTTTTCCAATTCGGTGAGACAGCCTGTATTTTTTTTTAATAAAAATTTCAGTCTGGACAAGAGCACCGGTTGCGTATGTAATCCAAATAAAGTTATTTCACGGAGTACGAATTGTGGGATTGGGCGCCCGTCATCCACTCCAGTTTCTCTATCAACAATTCATCATTGCAGATTGTAGGTATATAAAACAGCGTGTCCTTGGGGACCGTGTTGTAATTATTGATGCCATCTGAAAATCTCACTTCCGCCGGAACCGAGATGAACTTCCGCAATGCTCAACTTACCAGGATATTCCTATAATTTCCTACGTGGAAATTCGACGATTTATTTAGTTTAAATAGCGCTCAAATCTACCGTCTCGATCAGATCTCAGACCCACATCGGTTTTGTTTAATACAAAATTTAATTGAAAAAATTATTCCCGGTTTTATGCCGGGAAATCTGATCGAACTGTCCAATAAAATATATCTACATTTGCTTGCAAATCGCATGATCCCGGGCTTTATCCGCCATCCTTTACCAACATTCGTACGAAAGAATATCAATTGCTTGTTTTGCTTATTCTTCCCTTTCTGGTGTCTTCCTTCCTTCACGTACAAATTGTTTATACGTGGGAAAGTTTCAATCTTGCCGTGAAATTTATAGAGGAATGTTAAGGGGCGCCCTTTAAAACAAATCACCATAGATAAACCAATTGCGGTTGAAAGTTGCACGATCACATTTTGTGCGAGAGATGGACGAGAATGGTCTGCTTTTTATCCAGAAAAACACGGATTTATGGATTGTTTTGTATTTATGGACAAAATTTAGGACTTCACATAAACTATTAAACAAAAACGTAAAAAGCTTCTTTATTATGACAAAATAAAAAATGCGTTTATTACAAAATAACAAAGCTTTCGTAACTAATCATCAGCATATTTTAGAGAAAAATCGGGACGATTTTGGAAAACTGTTTAATTAAGATGTGTAAAAAATGACTATGTAAAGAAAGGAAGCAATGTTCATCCATGAGCATCGTTTGAAGCACGAACAAGCAAAGCGAGAAAGTGTCAAAACGCAACTATGTAGGAAAACCAGCAAAAATCCACCACCTTCTTTCTGTTTTGTTCGTTACCAAGTTGGACAGTTTAAGTGAAAATATGAAGAAACAATTTAAGAGATCATCAAGCCCATCATTTTCCATGATTTTTATCTTGATGCCTGTTACATCTTAAAATATCAGCACAATTGTTAAAGTCGTTTTACAGGGTGTTCTATTTAAACTAAAGTTGGCATTGAGCCTCTTATAACATGTCTAAACAATGTATCGTGAATATGTCTTGAAACTCTCATACAATATTTAACGAAATTAAGAAAAGTAACATTGGTTATTAAAATAAGAAAAAACAGAAGTACGCTATACACATGAAAATAATTTAAAGACCCTCGATACCTGTTAAATTGATCCAAACTGCCAGAAAATAATTGTTAAAAACGCTCAAACTTTGAGTCAAAATAAATAAAAATGACAATAATAAAGTCAATGTAAATGTCCTTCCAGCTTGTAGGTACTTTTTCAATGCATCACTTGAACTTTGGTTATTTTCTTCTAATTTCAATTCTTCAAAATTGTGTTGAAGAAAATCGTCAACTCTTGCTATTTTAATTTCTGGCATTCTAACATCTCACTGTCTTGTTTTTTCTATAGCCACTATTTTTCCGTTAACCACAAAATAGGCTTTATCTAGCTTTTTGACAAACTGTAACTGGTGGGTCACTAGTACCACGCATTTGCCTTTCAAAAAGTTTAGAATACTTTGCTCGAAAATTTGTCTAGCTACGTAAACATCAACAGCCGATAAAGGATCATCTAAGGCCCGGTTGCTCAGTTCGAGCTTAAACCGAGTTTAACTAAGCTTAAGCTTAAGCCGGCACCGAGTGTTGCTCAGTTACGAAATATCGACTAAGCCAAAGCTTAGCATTGGTTTAACTAAGCGGTCGATATTGGCCGCTTAAGCATTGGCTTATCTCTAAATACTTTTAATATTAACGTTATTAATATACATAACTTTATAATTTTATTGAAATCGTTAACAGATAAATAAAAGAAACCGAAGCAGCAATTTTACGCGCAAAGAAAATAAACTTGCTTAATTTTATTCAACTAACACTAGAGTGTAAAAAAGTTACTTGATTTTGTTCGATGAAAAAAATAGACCAGGGCCCAAATTGCACTAAGATTTAATGCAACAGCAGACACCAGTAGAGTAGCTGCTACATTACGAAAAATATGCGACAATTAAAAAAATCATAAAATATGCAGACCAACAATGTTATAAAAAATAGACTGGTGGAGGGCCATCAAGCCCATATACTACTTACTTTCACTATGGAAAAAAATTGCTTTTAATGATAATTAGTGATAAGGAACCAATAAATTACCGGATTCGACAGTGAATTTGCTGATGATGCACAGAAACAGCTTTTTTTTAATAAATTTCAGTTCAGTTTGAGTTAAACTTGTGATAAACAAATAAATTTGAACAATAACAGTAATGAGAGAGGGCCATGGCAACAATATGTTGTAAGTTAGTATATTATAAAAAAACCAAAAAAAGAATAATGATAATAATTTACTTACTTATTTTTATTCTAGTATTAAACATTATTTTTTTAATTGCTGCAGCAGAATCGGGCAGTCAAGGAAAGAATGATATTAGAAATTACTGATATGTAAATCTTATGTGATTTTAATTATAGCACAAATTTTTAAACAGTTAAATTATTTATATAAAATTGTTATGCTTCAAAACTGAGGACGCCCAAGTCTTTAAATGCACAAAGGCAACAAATAAACTGCAAATCAATTTATTGCTGTGCTCTGAAAGGAAATGATGAATTGAATTTTTTCAGATGGAAGCACAATTTGAAAATGCCGCGCTTGAAAGAGCTCCATGAAATAAGAAAAAAAACCATTCTAGTAATTAATAATTATATTGAGATACATTTTTAAACATAAGATTCATATTATAGCGATATTGTTCCTCCAATTTACTAAAATAATGATAAATGATGATATTATTTCATCTGAACCTAACTTTTCAAAATCAGAACTGTCAAAACAAAAACTCGTAAGCAACCCTTATTTGAAGTGCGCAAGCGTACGTACTACCAACCGCATAAGTGACAAGTTCAGCGCGGCTTAACTAAACTTTTCACTGAGCAACACAACTGTGGTTTAAACTTAGTTTAAATTTAAGCCGAGTTTACGTAAGCCAAAGCTTAAGCTCGAACTGAGCAACCGGCCCTAAGGCGAACTTTAAGTACCCATAACTCAATTTGTCCAAATGGAATGTCCCACTTTTTAGTTCACTAAACAAAAGAAAATTTAATTTCATTTCATTTAATTAGCAGTTCCAATGAACTTTATTTCGCAATATTTTTTTATTTGTTTCACTCGCTCTAGCTCGTTTTGGACAAAATTACTTTAAAAATAAGCCGATAAACTATAATGTTTAGTCGAAAAATGTATTAATTTGAAATTGTGAGAAATAGACTGAAAGATCACTTTTGCGCTTCAGTTCTTCCTTTTCCCAATGTTTTGATGTGGTTTACAGTCAGTAAAGGAATTTTCTGTCAAAATTTTGTAAAAGCAAATCGAGAATTCTACGTTTTTCTAATGTTGAACTACTTTCAACCAGAGATTCTTATACAGGGTGTTAGGGAATGGTTTAGCAATATTTCGTAAGTGAATTTGTCATGATCAGACGAGTTAAAAAGCCTTATACCATTTTTCCAAAAATTGCATACTTTCTTCAAAAAATTTTATTAATCCACCTGTTGAGAGCCACTGTGTCGTTTATGGTAGTTTATTAGCGGTTAATTTTTTCTTTAAAGAATGTGGATATAGTGGCGCATGGACGTTTTGAGAATTTTTCAAAATTGTATCTACAATGGTCATTTGTGTGGGAGGTTCGAACCCCCGTTCTGGCAAAAATTTCTTTTTGTTTTTTTTTTAGAAATTTTGATCACAAAACACAAAATGAAATAGAAAAGAATTACGGAGTGGATCAAGAAGTTAATTTACCTCTGCTGTTTTGTCAATAATATTAAAATTTACGCTAATTTTTATCATTCTAGTTCAGCGGTTCTCAAAATTTGGGACCTTAATTTCAGAACGATTTTTTGGGAAAACTATGCATTTTCGATTTACAAACAATTTACTTAATCTATTCGTTTTGCCATTCTCTATCTACCTTTCAATTTATGCTAAACCATTCCCTAACACGCTGTATATTGGACAATAACGTTTTACAACAATAAATTTTGGTCAAAAATAATGTTGATTTTGTCTTTTCTAAGTATTTAAGCACCTTTTCGAGCTAAAATTTCAGTTTTTTCTAAGATTTCGCTAGACCAAATAATCACCAATTTAAATCTAAAATTATACTGGTATATCTTATCTTTGCTTTTTTTGAGCCCGTATTTCAGCCTGAAGCACAATTATATCGCTATCCCGATGTAGTTCGTTTTTAAGCGAAGTTTCGTCAAAATAAAACCAAAAGATTTGGTCAAAAATCATGTTCTGGTTTAGAGTTATAATCAAAACATTACCAAATTGGGTGAGAAGAATCTGTGGAAATAAACGAAAATACTAAATTGTATTTTCTGCTTTTTTCGAATGGCTAACACACTACGTTTTTTCTCGAAAAATTTCGCTAAAATTGGCTCAAAAAATCACCAAATTTGATCGAAATTAATATTAATTTTATCGTATTTCAGTCACTTTAGTTCGTTTTTGAAACTGAAGTCCTTGTCAAAATATGTCTCAAAAGCACAAAAATAAAATGAAACTCTTTCACTCGACTTGGTTTGTTTTTGATCGAAGTTTCGGCAAGAATAGGCTGAATAATGACAACATTTGGTCGAAAAAGGAGTTAATATTTATTATACTTTTTTCAAACATTTAAACACGTTTTTGAGTTTCTTACCTAAAATAAATCGAGCTGAAAAATCACTTAAGTAATTTTTTGCATTTTATTAGCACGTTTTAAATGCAGAAACGTAGTTATTTGCTAAAAATTGTCAAGAAGAAGCCAAAAAATGGTCGAAAAAATTAATATTTTTCAATTTTGTTCATTAACACAAAATGGCTTTTCCGTGTTTGTTTGTTATACATTACGGTAAATTTTAATCGTACATTAAATCTTATTTTACATCAAAATTAACAAATTTATTTTTGTGACATTTTCTCAAAGTGTCGACGCGTCGCGTTGTCATTTGTCCTAATTAAACATTTCCAACAAAAAGTCCTTATTCATTTCAATGGATGATAAACGAAATGTCAAAATTCTTTCAAAACTAGTTAACGATCTCTGATAATTTATGGCAGAGACTGGTTGCGGTCAAGGGTTCGTTTATAGACGCGTCATTTTCATTTTGGTTGACTGTACCTATTATTTCTGAGTTAAAAGCGAAAAGCCATAAAACGGTTCAAAAATTCTGCAGGTTTCCAATCATGTACAAGGTGTTTATAAATGATTATAACATCCAGGTGGCTGTGGAAAATTATAAAACAAGAACAACGGCCAATTTGCCGCTTCGTAAAAATAGCTGAAATGAACTCATCAGTCTGACAATTGGATTGACGTTTTTAACCTCTCAAGTTGTTGAAATTAAGCGATCTCAAAATACAAAACACTTGTGTCCTTTGTTTTCAACGCCAACTACGATGTTATAATCATTTATAAACACCTTGTATTTTGTAATCCCGTTTTGGAGCAGCTTGTTTTTAAGCAATTGTTAAAAAATATGTCAATAAAATATAATCTAATCTGTTTTTGTTCTTCGGGATATCCATGCTTAAATGTCTAAAGTCTAATAAAGGTGTTATAAGCAGCAAGTTATACGTTTTTGTGGAAACCTCGCATCCTCCAGATTTCTCTGATCCCTTAACTTTCCTGTACAACTACTCTCGAGAGTAACATTGGAGGTGCGGAACACTTCCGGAAAAGTTTTATTCTTGGCACTAAATGCAATGACAAACTTGTAAACTCGAAGACGGTTGCATTGCAAAGGTAATGTTATAAAATATAAATCGAGTATTGTACATTTGTGCGGTGAAAAAACTCGAGAAAAAAGTCAAATAAGATTCTTGATTGAGTGTACTCAATCCACAAACAAGAAGCAAACTTATAATCGAGTTGAGACAATATTTATTTATGGCAATCGTGTGCCATCAGATTACATCCGTAGAGGATTCCCCGATTTATGTTTGGTTAAACTTAAATTCTGAAATAGACAGCGACAGTTTGTTTTATCAACGTGTGTAACGTATTATTTATTCACTTTTATTAACTGAGGGAGCGAGGGATTACGATTAAAAACACCGTTTAGATCACACCGGATTTATGGTCTAGAGTTCGAACAAACTTGTTTCTATAGAAAATTACGGTTTCTGGACTAGTATTCATTAATTTAAATCCTTGCCAGAATGATATTCCATGTTGACTTCAAAGTAACCCAATGACATTTGGAACTGAGATTGAAGGTGCATGCTGAAATCTAATTAATTAAGGTCAATTACGGTTTTCAGACCCTACGGAATTCATACGTTCTGAGCAATTAACTTTATCGATAATGCAAACATTTATTGGTCCCATCAACGTTAATAACTATTGCTCAATCTATCTGCAATGTGTTAAATTTAAGGAAACGTGAAATCTAAAACTTATTAACTTTAACTTAATAATGTTCTAAAAGACAAAGGAGAACTCAAGAACGTTACCCTTATCTTCTCAAACATAAATAATTGAGGGTGACAAAGCGTGTACATATTCGTATATTAGTTTAATATTTGGATTTCACTACAAATAGAATTTCATTTAGTAAAATTCACCTAAAAGTTGCATACTACTGCATACAAAGCAGTTTAAATCATCTTATTTTTTGCAATTTATCTTCAAATAAAACGTAAAGTAGTATTTAGAAAAAGCCTGAAGTTAAAAATAGACAAAATTTTATAAAAGGCGCTCTGTTTGTTGTAGTGTTATACTTATAAGTGCCAACTACCTAATTCTTTTAATTAATCCTTTTGTATAATAGGTATACCCAGGGGTGCGTGCATGCTCAATAACTTTTTTCTATGCAAGCTATCAATTTCAATTTTTTTAAGCATAGGCCTTACAATAAGACATTCTAAAAATATTTCTATTTCTATACAGGATGTTTTAAAATAAAATACCCAACTAAGTACTGTTTTTTAAATGAAAACCCCAAATTTGTGATTTTTTTTGAATTCATGACTAAATTGTCGATATAACTTAACAAACTTTTTTCCAGTCAATTTCCTAAGATTTAGCGCATCTTTTGCAATAAAGGCAAACCTCGAAGTCGATATTCCATCGCCTATTACGATTTTCTAAAAATGACAAATTACAAAAGACAGTAACTCGATTTTTTCAAATACAACACGCTATATTTTATTGCATCGTTGCATGGCATTCTTTATGAGCTTTTCGCCGATATAGGGTTGATGGGGTCTCCTTTGTAAACTTTGTGAGATTTTTGTAAAATAAAAAAATATTGATGTTTTCGGAAAAAAAAGAGTCTAGTAGGCTATTGCCGCAAAATTTAACACTCTCATACCATTCTAAAAAGAATATCTTTTCACAAACTGTAAATTATAATAGAAATTCTAGTAGAAACAGGAATAGATCACAGGAAACAATTTTTATAGTCTTTATAAAAACAGAAAAGTAACACTGACAGGAAACAATGTAAAACGCTCCAGAAAAGGCTATTTATAAAAAATGCTTAAATAGGTCACCATCGTGTTCCACAGAAGCTGCTATTCTTCTGGTAAATAAGCTAATGTTTTAATTGTTGAGCTCTGTTACACGTTAAAATTAACACACGTATTTCTGATACACCCTGTATACTCGAAAATAATTTTATGTGAGTAAGGGGTTTAGTATCTACCGTTTTTCTAAAAAAAGATTAATTTTCTTCCACTGAAAGGTCAATAATAGACTATCTTACTGGTGCAATTTTTTAGGTACAATAGCTTTGTTCGCGGAAGATTTTTAGGACTAATCTTGAACTAGTACAGGATTTATTTAAAGCGCACGTGCGATTCTGAACCAGTTACGGATTTTCGTCCACCGCGAACAATAATTTATAGTTATCGCGTACATAGCAAATGTTAAAAAATTAAAGTCTCACAAAATTATCTCAAAGTTGAAAATAAATTATGCGAAAAAACTTGGTACAGAAAGGTGTAAATTGTAGAAATCAACCCATTTTCAAATCCACAAACGTTATTTTTACAAATAATTTCGATTTAGTAAAGTATTAAATAAATCTCGGTAACCAAAATAGACAATTTCTTTATTAAGATTCCAATCAATTTTCAACCTCAAAAAGCTCCAAAGACACAAGAGTAACATAAACAAAACCACTTTGGTCAACTGCGCAAGTCTAGAACTAAAAATCCTTAGTCGAGTCCGAGGACCGTTTGGAATTGTTCTGAACCGATCCGGGACAGTTATTTTCTCTACCGCTAACGCCGGACTATTACCTACTAAAAGTTCAGGATTTTTTCACCGCAGACGCTCTCAGACGTACTGCGCATGCGATTGATGTCTAGTTCACGATTGCTACCGCGAACAAAGCTATTATACCATTGATTTCTCTCACCGAAAACAATGGTATAATGTACAATGGTATAAGATAAGATAAGATAAGATAAGATAAGATAAGATAAGATAAGATAAAATGTCGTATATCACATGTGATCGAAATGCCATTATAAAGCTCGAGAGAAGTGTCAAAATTCTCACTCGCATATAATGATGCATTTCTATCATTTATAATATAATATACTATTTTCAACTCACTTGGACACCGTGTGTGTCAATTATTTTTTTGACAACATGTTAATTCGGAAGAGTTCATTCAAAACTTCACAGCTCTTAAAGTCTGCAATAATTGAATACGTTTTTTGCATTCGATACTCGAAAGCTCGAAGGGTTTTTTAAAATTTTCAGGACTGTCAACTGTCAAATTGTAAGACTATCATGATCTTTTGAATATAATGATAAAAAAATGGTTATCACTTATCACGCTGCATACTGTCTCTAATTTACCTAAGAAATCCTAAAAACATTTGTTAGCAAATGTTAAACAGTGTATGAATATATCTGTCTACGTTACTCAATGTTGCCAACTTAGGTAATCTTAAATTTATTAAAGTATACACTATTACTTTGGACACACTGTATGTGCTCTAAATTACGACTGAAGTAAACGCAGAAGAGACTAGGCCCGAGGTCTCATTTGGAAATTAGCACGTTTAACTTATCCCTCTTTAAGGAAACTCCGACCTAATGTGCTAAATTCAAATTAAACGGACGTCATAAGGTGGGTGGGTGAAATTAATACACAAGATGTGACACAAATGCGAGCTTTTAGCATGTATGCGGACTCCCATTTCTCTATTTAATCCCTATAAAAAATGAAAATTTGAGCCAAACACGTTTTTCTACTCAGTGATATCGATGTTAAGGACACTTTCTATGCAGATCGAAATTTGGACACAACCTATTCACCATAAGAAGAATCATTTACTCACATCACTAGCATAAAGTGTTTTTTTTATCAAACCACTGTATTAATAACTTAATAAAAAATGGAGAAGTTAACCAAAATTTGGATCAATTAATTAGTAACTGCTTAAATTAGTCAAACACATGGGTAAAAATATTAAAAGCAAACATATGGAAAAAATCAATAAATAGTCAATTTATGCAAGACACAAGTTCCGCTTTTATTCAATAAGATCATGGTAATTAAATGGCTTCCTTTATACATTATTTAAGACATTTCATAACACAACAATAAGTTATTGATTGCTAAAATTAGAAATGTCAGTAAGGTTTTACTCTAAGCACAAAATGGAATTACATAAGGTCACTACAAACAGTTCGTTATTAAATTACCTATAATTTTACTAATTGTTCACAAACTACCTACAACCACTCAAATTATAGGTTGCTTCTATAAATATGTAATACCGCCTGCAGAATTATTTGGCTATTCGGTTTTGAATTTTTAAAATTGCTCCCATTGTCAACATCTTGATAACAGGGTAATAAAAATTCACAGAAATAATTAAAACCATCTGTTTTGACTTGTGACTTGTATTTTGCTCCACTCCTGTGACTTTATTATTTATAAAAAATTGTCATTTGGTTAAACTTGAGTTTAACTTTGCTTCTAACTGAGCAGTTAGAAGCAAAGTTTGTTCTACCCAATTAAAATTTGTTAATTTCTCTTCTTGTTTGTCTAATAAAATTTGACATATTTGTTATCCTTGTCTAACAAAGAAAGTTATAACTAAGATAGCTGTTTTAAGTAATAATAATCTTTCATCGATTTGTACTTAAAAGCAGTCCTTTTTTATATCAGTTCAATAAAAAATAAAAGCGAATTAACTAATCAATCGAGAATCGTTCTATGTAGACAGGACCCATAGAACTACATACATACAGATGGATTTATGTAATATGATGTAAATGTACTTATATTAAATATCATGTTAGAGCTGAAATTGTATTACATACCCAAATATGCATTAAAAACTGTTATCTTCCTAACAATTAATTTTTGTTCCAACTGATAACTAACTAGCTATGAATCTTACTTGAAGATCAATCAATATTTAAACTAAAAAAATAAACCACAAAGTACCCAATTGTTTGCACAATATTACTTTATGCATAAATCAAAAATTTCAAATACCAAATACTTTTTACTAGAATCAATATTGGATTTAAATTACTGGAATCTTTTCCTCTGTTTATTTTATTTTGTTTACTTTCTACACTTCGCCGATTGATTGTTGCTTCTGTAGCTCTGGGGTCAGATTGATGTGTACTCAAATGTACATTAAAAAATGTTTACTTTTTCTCATCTATACTTTATCATTAATAACTAATAAGTCCTTTCAGGAATAAAGTGAAGAATACTACAAGTTTCGATACCACTGAAACGCTCAACCAAAGTAAAGCTTATAACTTATTTAAAAGAATTTTCAGGTTTGGAAGTGCATCACAACGGACACACGTCATACGACTCTATTGTAGGAATACTGAAAAATGTCCAATCTA
Organism: Tribolium freemani; assembly: GCA_939628115.1. Taxonomy (NCBI): domain Eukaryota; kingdom Metazoa; phylum Arthropoda; class Insecta; order Coleoptera; family Tenebrionidae; genus Tribolium; species Tribolium freemani. Next base: position 4,963,333 of record OW626785.1, on the reverse strand, counting down.
GAGAAAAAGGGTGTTTTAATTAAAATTTTCGTTAATTTGTGTTGATTTTGAAGCGACAATTAAATTACGCGATTTAACTGTTTAAACTTTCTAATATGGAACGTTACATTTGTAAGGGCATTAATTAAAGCGGCACTAATTTTACGTTTTTCGAGTATGCATTTACAAATTATTAAAACTTAATTTAGCTCAACTATAAACGTATCCCTGTCCGACATTTTCACCACCAACTCTAATTAAATATTCATTATATGTCGACGCAATACCAACAACAAGACCTTTAACATGGGATTTGAGTGGACAAAGGGCTCTTTCATTTTATTAGTAAACCTCAAATAAATGCAAAAACTATTATTGGTTTGCAAAGTTTAGCCTTTAGACGCGATTGTGGCTTAAATTCCTAAAATGAATACGGAACTTTAATAATATGTGAATGATATGGACCAGCGTCAAGGGAGTAAATAGAGCTTCACGTATTGTTAAAGCTATCACCAACTTCGTATTTATCGGAACATGATTGTTCCGAAAAGTTTTAGGATCATTCGACTCTATTTCAGATTACATTCGATGAGCAACTACGAGTACGCTTTCATCTCAGAACATGCGATTTAATGGATTATGTAATCAAAAGATCTTTTTAGCTGGAGCTTTGTTGTGTTTTCATAGTCTGAATAAATGTGGTGTCTGAAGATTACTAAAACACTAATAAATCATACAATTGGAAGGCATTTGAATTAGGACTCTATTCTCCGGTTGTTCTTGGCTTTAGCTCAATTATTATTGTGGTGATAGCTCAAAGCTTCAAGCTGATAAAAAAGAAAACCTTATTTTTTACAAACAATAGTTACACTATCGATGTTTTCTATGCATATGTTACAGCTAATTATGTGTAAACTTAGCTAGTTTGTAAACTAACTTGTTAGTTTGTAACCTATTTTAATAGAAAACGCAGTTTCAACTAAAAGATCGGCTAGTTTACAAACTAGCCAAGAATCTTGGCTAATTTAGCCAAGAATCTTGGCTGATTTACAAATTTTAAAAGACAAAATAGCTAGGCAGTTTGGCTAATATGAAAACCAAACTTTCTCGTAAAATTTCAAACTTTAAGGATATATTTCTTTTAGTTCAGTGTATCTTTTGATTACTCAACAGACATTAATCTTTGAACATTAAAAAAATTATAATCTATTGTTTCAGTAGTCTAAAAGAAAAATTTTCAGTTACTAATAACTTTAACAGGCAATTAAATAATCTGTTAGAAGCAAAACTTTTTCAAGTTATTCAACTTGTAACAAAGTTCTTATTTTTTTACATTCCTAATTGCAAAGCGCTAAACAATTGGTACAGGATTTAAGTTTGAAGTTTCCCTTTTAAAGTGGTGAAAGTCCTACTTTTCTAGGATTCTTAGTTTTTGTGTAATACATTTCTTAAAGAAGCGTGTTGTTCCGTCAAAAAAATAATTTTTTTTTCAAAACTAAGCAGAATTGACCAATACAAGTTTAGATCAAAATCATCAGTGTCAAAAGCTACGTCCAAAAATAAAATAAAATTTAGGGTGTGCCATTTAAAAAAAAGTTTGTATTGTGTAGCTCATTTCTGAAACAGCCTGTATTGTTAAAAATAATTTTGGGTGATGCAGGGGTTAGTATCTACGGTTTTTGTGAAAAGTATTTATTTTTCAGTTATTTAAGGATCAATAATAACCCGCTAGGACAGCCTGTAAGTATATTTTTTTAAACCTCTTATAATACAGAGTGATTAAAAAACGGCAGGCGCTGTATAATTTTTATTTATGGACTATTTAAAAAATTTTAAAAAATAATTAAACGGTTTTTAATCTTTGAAAAATTTATAGAAATTAATAAAATCTAGTTGTATGGTATCAAATAAGCTAATGCCATTATTGTTATGAATATGTTACAACCCAGCAAATGAAAGAAAACATTGGCAATATTCTTTCAAATACAGGTGTCCCAGATTAAGTGTAGGAATCGTAAACTACAAATTCTCGTGTGAACAGTGTTAGATATAAGGTGACCAATTACAAGAGCTCTTACCTTACCTTGCAGCTAAATATTATCACAAACTTAGGAAACGGAAATACCTACTCTTATAAATATCGTTATAAGAATCTTTTTAAGTTGTGTTAAGATTATATCTACAAAATTAATTTGCAAGTGATTGGTCGACTTATATTATAACCTTTATAACTGAAACTATTTGACCCTTGATCTCACACAAGATTATGTGGTTCACGGCTCCTACACTTAATTTGGGACATGCTGTATATTTGCCAAATATTTGTTATGTGATTAAAATCATCATTTTAAAGAAAGAGTTCACGATTGTTTTTAACGTCAATATTTTTTATTGACACCATGCAACAAATTTTTTAAACAAAATTTCGTAGAAAAAGTTTAACAATACACATGATTGTAGCAAAAAATCCAAATTATGGAAGAAAAAATATGGATCCCAATTTAAAATAAGAATGTTAAATATAGCCCAAAAAATACTGACATTTACAAAAATAAAAGTATCAACTTATGCCGCATAAAGCTCGATTAATTTAATTAATATTTATATTTAATATTTTTTTAAATTCGACCGTAAGTAAAAATTTTACAGGACCTGCCGTAAATAACTTTTTTAATTTAGTATCTTATACATAAATCGGAATATGAATTTTTCAAGCCTGGTTCCCCAATTTATGCGAGAATTTTCATAATAAAATAAGCTACTAATTGAAAAATCGAATAATTAATTAGTTACTGTCCCAGGTACGTCCATTTTTTATTCCATTTAAAGAAAGTTATCGTTAGCCGACCCGTGGGAAATTCGTCCTTTATGAATTTACTTAAGATTACAAAGTTTCTGTTAAGTTAGGTAGCTTTATTCCCTGCTCAGTGTCCGCTCTGGGATGCTTTAAGTGTGTCCCTATTTAGTATTTAACTCACATACAAGTTACAAACTGCATACGGAGCAAACAACACGGCCATTTATCGTCTGTAACATGTTCACGCAAGAGAAATAAGCACCCAAATTTAAAAAAATCATTTCGGAAACGGGTAATTATAACTTAGTTACCTTCTTTGCGAGGCGAAATTTCATTTCATCGCAAAAAATTCAAGTCGTTGAGAGGTTTTCATCAAAAGCGAACGAGTAAAGTAGATAAATTACCTATTGTTAAGCAGATAATGCTAAAATTTGGCACCCTTGTTTTCCAACCGTGTTATTGAAGTCACTCGAAATAAGCACTAAGAGGCATCAGGCGGAAAATTACATCACTATCATTTCTATCCGACCTCAGTAACTTATAGTAACTGTTATCGCAAAAATGTGTTAGATTCAAAGTTATTAATGACAAAGTTTTGATTAGAAGATCCGGTCGTGAGGATACGAAAGCACAATGAATTTGCTTTGGTGCACGTACTTAGGTATGCAATGGGCGAACTTTTAATTCAGTTACTAAAGCACATGAGCCGACTGAATTATGTATTCTGCGGTCATCTCTCAGCGGATAATCTGTTAACATAAACAAACGTGTCTAGATGGCTATAAGTTATCATCTCCAGCCGTTGTTTAAATTTATATAGATAACCGGATGATACACAAACAAAAAGTTATAAATCGGACGTAATGCTAGAGCGAGATATAACTCCGAAAAATATTGTGCCGGTTCTAGACGATTATAACAAAATATGCATATTCCACCAGCAGATTTTCACTGCTAACGCTCTAATTGTTGGGATTGCTTTGATGAATATGTCAACTTTACAGAATTTCATTCACGTACGTTGCTCATTAAGATATCTCAAACGCTGTACCCTTATGCGTGTACAATACGACGTAGGTATTGTCACGAGAACTCGTTACAAAATGATTGATGTTTCCTTCTGTGTTTCAATTTTTATAGCAAGAGGGAGGATCTACTTAATTCCATGTAACTGCAACGGAACTATTTATTTCATTGTAAAAAAATTAATTCTTCCCTGTCAAACTTTTTTGTTTTAACAAATTTTCCCTTTTTCCCCACTCTTTAGACGACAGAGAGTGCGCTTGTGTTAATGCAAGTAATTTTTATTATTATATTACATCAACTTTTTCATGAAGAACCGAATCTTCTAACCCGATTGTTTCTATTGATTTTTCAAGAACAATATTACGAAAATTTTAACTTTCCAGAGTAGCAGGTAGTCTTCTAATTGATCTAAAAAAAATGTTGCGTAATTTACATTTTAGGAAGTCAGGAAACCAAAGAGTTTAAACCGATTTAAATATTAAGATCTGAAAATTAATTAAAAAAAAGAGATAGCTATCCTATGAGGAAACTGTAAATACTTATCACAACTATACAGGGTTCTGTTTTTCGAGCTCCAAAATACAAATTACATTACAAATTTCCGTTTTTTACCAATAATTCAAAAACTAAAAATTACACACCAAATTTTCTTTCAGATAGTTGTTCAGCATAAAAAGGCGAAACTTTGCCCTAATTTAACCGACCTCGTATCTCTTATAATAACTGAGATCCAAACGTATTCGAAGGTCTTTATCCTCGGTCTTTATTCGTCAATCAACAGTTTCTTGGGAGAGACTTCAGAGACAAAAAGGCTCATTTGCGACTGGAAAAAATTTTCTCTCAGTGACCGCTATTAAAAACCTAACGTTTGGTAACAACTTTTTGAACCACCCTGTATATTTTTGTAATATGGAACTTAAAAAAATGCTAAAAAGAAAAAGTAAAGTAACGGATTGCATATTTGAATTCTGCATGAATCTGATGTGACCATTTTTTTATTTATCCTAGTACTAATAGATCTTGACTAATTACAATAAATAGATATATACATACATACAATAATTACATTTTTTTCTAGGCGACTTGATTTGTAAATTAAAATTTTTTTTGTCTAACTCGGTATCTGTCTTAACTGTTGTTCCTTTGTTTCAAATGTTGTCGGATTTAATTTATTGTGGAATGTGCGAGTTTGTTAAATGTTTTGTACACCATAAAACACAAATTGTTGTTTTTTTTTCAATAGATATCTGACAAAAAATTAACGTAAAAATTTAACCTTTGTAGAGCTGTAACTCATGAAGAAAGGCTCAAATAATTTTTGCCATAAGGAATTTTAACTCAGTTGGATGTCACTTATTTATTTCCCAAGAGATGGTCCGAGACTTTTGAATCAGTTTGTATAATTCAAACACTATCGGTCCTGGATTAAACAGAATAAGATCTGTTGTGCAATAACCGATGAAACATTAACGTCTTTCTTTAGTGAGAGAATCGAACGCAAATTTCGACGCTTTTTTATTTTTCTGTAGGTCTTAAGTCTCCAAAAATAGTAGGATTTTTAAACTTAAAAAAATCGACGAAATTTTTACCCTAAGCTAAAAATTAAGCTAATAATTAAGCAAAATAAAGCTTTTCACAAATACTCACAAAAATCACACAGCTGAATTCCTGGTCAAAATACCTTTTACAAAGAGGGTAATGCCATTAAAAATTTTGAAGAGGTTGTTTGTAAGTATTACAAAAGAGCTTGGTGCTATAACTTTCAAAAGTATACACTAAAAAGTGTCCCTCTTTAAATATAAATTGACCTGTTTCTGGATTTTCTATTTTCTAAGTGGCTTGTTTTTAAAAAATCTTCCTGTATACAAAAGTAGAAGTAAGGACAGGATGACTTCAAAAATTTTTTTGGTTTTTATTTAAAATGAAAAAAAATTTCTTTCTGTGACTTCGGACGGCCATGTTAGATTTGGGTAGCTTGCTCCCGGACAATTTAGAACATTGTTTTCTTCTAAAATGCACACTATGAATAAAGATAAAAAAAATCGGAATACCTTTAATTCAAATTAAACAAGATTTCTGAAATGAAAAGATTAACAAATAGCCCACAATTACCTACGTTTCACAAAAAGGTTTCGTTAAACTTTGCAAAAAAAAGGTTTTTTTTTTAACTTAACTGGATTTTGCCTTTGGCAAAGTTTATTTTCATAAAAACGGACACAAATAAATAAAAAAAATAAGTGCATATTCTAGGCAAGCATTTGACGTTACCAAATAAATTATAAAATAATTAAGAATTTTCATAGAGAAAAACAAAATAAAGACACTTCTGTATAGATAAGGTTATATTTTACGGAAGATTACCTACGAGTCCGAATCTGCAAATAGCTATTAATAAAAATAAATGTTTTTACCCAAGAAGGAAAACCCATACATACTTTCCACATTTTATTACGCAAGTCGTACAAACTGAATTTACACAAAAATATTTCCTTTTGGTGTTTTATCAGAGTCTTATTTCGCTGATAACCTTTCTACAAGAAACACATAAGAGAAAATAGGAAATCTAATAAATGAGCCCACACTGTGAGAATACGATCTCTGGCAAATGTTCTCGAGCTGACCATATTCAGTGATCCTCTTACCTGAAAGGAAGTAATTTAGGTTTTTTGTTTGTTGTGCTGACGATAAATTTGACAAATTCGCCACATTCACCCCACATTTATTTATGTATTAGTTTCAATGTTTTCGATATTTACCATCCACAATATACATGGTAGTAAATAAGCAACAAAATCGTTGCAAATTGAAACGAGTTCTAGGAGTTACAACTATATTAATAAATCACTCTTGTTTTAAACGTAGAACAACAGCGAATGTCAAAATAAATTTACGCCAGAAAATAAAAGTGTGTACATATTTAATAATTGTCATTTGACATTATATTTAAGATTTAAAGCGCACCATGAAGCATGTAAACTTAAGAAACCACCTACGATCTCTACGGACATCTACTGAAGTTGACTGGAGTAAATAGTTTCTCTATTCCTGTTAGTAATAAATAAATGAGTGTCTGAGGTCTGTCTAGACGATGCATACACGAAAACTGAATCTGTTTAATGATAATAACAATTACTATGCAAGCTCACGAGTCAAATAGTGTGACAGTAGCCACGTGGATGTAGTTACAAATCTGAGGGTTTTCCGAGTTTCTGTTCCAACATGTGTTGTTGCATGAATTTATTAAAAGCTGACTCTGATATATCCAGCAAAGCTTACAAACCTCATGCTCCACGTGTGTTTCATCTCCATTGTTAAATAAAACTGAGGCACTTCCTGAACTCTCACGTTAATACATTTTGACTTTTTTAAAAAAACCGGAAATTAATTCGTCAGTCTTGAACACTTAATTAAAATTCATCAATGGTTTTTTAAATGTTATCATTTTCAATGAATAACTCTTTCATGGCGGTTTTTTAATTTAAACACAATAAATCTATTCGCACTTTCTCAACAGATGCAGGAAAATACAGTCCATGTATAGAAAAAATATTGCTTTGTTGCACTAGTTACTGAAATTTTGACATAAAAATTTTATTAAAAATAGCGAGCAATAAGTAATACAAAAGCAAATTAAGATGTATTTTTAAAAACATACATGCCTAAATAAATTGCTTCTGTTTTAAAAATAGATTTATTTCATTTATAAAATATATTTAGAAACTGCAGTAATATAAGTAGAACTGACCGCAATTTTCGGCAAACTTCCTGACACTGTTTTATAAATATTTTATCAACTTTTGACCAAACTAACTTTTAGAATAAATTTACTCAAGCAAGTGGAAGTTCATATCATTTTTTGTTTTTCTTACGAGTACAACCTAAATTGTGTGAAAGTTTATTAAAAGGCAAATGAACCGCACAGGTGTGCTGAATATTTCTGGGATGAAAACTAAAATCTAAACCACCTCCAATTTTTCATTTAATTTACAGACAATTTACAGTCCGATGTTGGATCATAACATTCTTCAATAGTTGTGGGCCAATAGAAAAAGGATAGTAAAGATTTTCACGATACAGATTTTTACCCTTCCAAGTAATTATTAAAGCATTAAATACGCCAAAATAATGTTAATTCGTTAATTGTTTGTTCATTTTTTAACAAAATATTAAAAAGTAACTAATTATTTTTTTGCGCGATTGAGCTCTATTTGAAACACAAGTACGTGGTGTTTACCGGTTGCTACGTCCAAGGCGTCGGTAAGTAATTTTGCCAATTTACTTACCGACGGCTGCTGTCTCGACAATTATTTTGACATTATTTAATAAATCTTTAAAAAAATGTAAGGATCGCGCAAAAAACGTCAAAAGCGTCTCGAACATCCCTTACCGTTCTTAATACTTAATATATTATAACGAAATTGCACGAAATGCGCTTAAACATTTGAAGGAAGCATGACTTTAAACTGGACTTAAACTTTTTGCAAAAAAATTGGATTCTCACTATCAAATACACTACAAGGTGATTCGAATGGCGATTCTATCAAACTTAATTTTTTATATATTCTTCCTTAGCAACTATATTAATTATTGCTTTTTTTATTAAATTTTACTATCTATAAAAGTATTTGACCATCTCTCGGGTATTATGAAAGAAGTGAGTTAAAAGATCCTAATAACAAAAAATTGTTTGAGCCTTGTTTCAGGAGATATTGCTCTTCACAAGCTAAATTTTCGGGGAAAGTTTTTGGCACTTGAAGTCAATTTTTCTTGAATTTAGTTAGCAGAAATAGCATTAGAACATTAAATAAACAGATACCTTTTCAAAAAAATCACCAATTTCTGTGTTAGATGCTCGTCATAAAAATACGCAACTTTGACCTAATTTAACCGTCTCCTATAATAACGGAGATCCCCATGGTGAACCTACAAAAACAGACACCCTGTATAGTAAAAACATCGTTTGATGCCCCAACGAACAAATTGAGTGCCACAAATAGATGCCGCAATGTAGAAAAAAACTAGGCACTCGAGATTTGTACACAAATTTTCAAAAAATTTTAATTCTTGTGAACAAATTCAAATATCTTAGAGAAAATCTGAAAAATCATATTAACAAACCATTTATCTGTTTATTATAAAATAACTCGGGTATTCTATCAACTCCTATTACATTATTATGTCCATACTTTCGTTCTTTTAATGAGTTAATAACACCTATTTCTTCCATTTCAAAGTCCCTGTTCGTAACTTGGTTATTCCCAGGGTGTTACTCCTCTTTTGTTCTAATGGTTACGGGGGGCAATAGACAAGGAATGTGTAAATTCGACTTCATCACATTTGTTATTTAGATTTTGCTTCAATAAATCTGTCTAATAAAAATGTAAAAGCTTAAAGGTAGGTAGAATCACACTCTCGTAAAATATTTTCATCATATTTCAGTACGTTTTAATTTTAATTTATTACAGATTAAAACGCGTAATTCGTTACATTCAATCTACAAAAGTGTCAGTAACACGGTTTGTTTCCTTCACACAATTATAAATCCGCGAAAAACAACATTTGCGTTTGATATGCTTCTGCTGCACCAGTAAACAAATCAATAAATGCAAATCCTTGGCATATTGTGTGTTGATCAAAACGTTTGTCTCCTTAATTTCAATTATTCCCAAGTGCAGCTCAGCGCCACCGTAAAACGAGCCCAATTTGCCTAAAAGGCCGTTAAATTTCCATTTTTTTCACGCGACGATCACACGTTTTGCTCGCCGTTTAAACGGAGCAACCTGAAAGATCTATCCTCAGCGCATAATTTGTGTTTATCTTTGGCAGGAGAGCAACGTGGAACGGTGGTAATACTATTCAAGACGACTGCAACTGCTCCCTTGACGACGATGCTGTAATCTTACCGCGGTATTCATACCCCTACTTATCTTTTAGACTCGACGGTTCTGAATTACTTCTTAAATATGCTGCTTAGCTTAGAAGCATCAAATTGGGCCTTTACATCCTATATATGTCTGCGCCCCATAAAGTTATTCATTGCTCTGAACAATTTACCTTTTAGTTTATTTCAATTATCTAAATTTTCGTTGCAGTAAATTAAAACAGTGCATAGTTGCTTCTTATATAAATCAAGCTTTAAAATCTTAGCACGCGCTACAAACGGAATAATTTAACTCTGGTTGAAAGGGTAGATGTTTCAAAGAAAATTAAAATCGTAAAACGAGAACAGAACTCCCTAAAACACAGTGAGTTTCTTCAAACAGAAGATGAACTAACTTATTACTACTATAACAATACTAAATACAAAATTTCAAATGCGAATAAGGAAATCTCTTTTTTAATCAAAGACAGAAAAGTAATTAAAATACACACTTTAATGACTGACTCTAGTTTTTCTTAGTAAACTAATTTGCTTCACAGCTGCATACAAAACAAACTTAATTTATTAACACGATGACAGTTTGTGAATTTGCTAAGTGCAACAAGCTCAAGCTTTGATACTATGCTATTCTGACAGTGTTAGCTCCCACATAGAGTAAATAGAATCCTTATAATAGCAGAGCACATTTCCTTATTTTATTGTAATGCGAAAGATCAGGCAAAATAGGTGACACCATTAAATTAATTACGATGCGCTTGGTACAAAGGCTGTTGCATTTGTATACTGACTACTGACTTACCAATTCCTTCCTTCCTTGTGTGTACTGTCTACCATTATGGCTTTACAACTAGGGTGATTAAAACAAATACCATGTGATAAAAAGTAAATAGACTTTGGAGTAAAGACACAGAACTTTAATGTTGATGTTGAACAATTATCTGAAAGAAAATTTGATGTGTCATTTTTAGTTTTGAAATAATTGGAAAAAAACGGAAATTTGTAATTTTCGTTTTTATTTTTTTAAGCGAAAACCAAAAGAACTAGACGTTTTTAACTAGAACGTTCTTCAAGCACTTTTTTACAAGGAATCTAAATCTGTCATTGCCTTTTCCATGGCATTTTTGATGTCAGAGTTACAACACTCAACTTTGGTTTTTCTTATGGATGCCATATATGATTTTTGTATTTTTGAAGAGTGTTATTATTTCTGATTACAGCGATGTATCACATGATATGTTCGAATCTTACATACTGATCAAAATGGAAAAAAAGCATTTTTGCGAAGAGTGCTTTGGAAAAAATGCCAACAATTTTGTTTTTAAACAAACTAGATTTTAGAAGTTTAATTGAATTTGGATCTGGAAGGTTCACATTTCCGCCAAGTTTCCTTATTAAAAAACTAAACATGATAAGCTAGAAGTTTATTTTTTGCGAAACAAAACAAGACAAAGTTATAAAAATTCTGCTCACTTATCTAAAGATCTGTCAAAAGTTAGTTTGTTAAACAAAATTTTTGGCGTTTTTTTCCAAAGCACTCTTTGCCAAAACGCTTTTTTCTTAATTGTAATTAGCATGTAAGATTCGATCATATTATATGATACATCGTTGTAATCAGGAACAAACAGACTTTTCAAAAATACAAGTATTAAATATGGCTTCCATAAGAAAAACCAAAGTTGGGTAATTGTAACTCTGACATTAAGAACGCCTTGGTAAAGACGATGACAGATTTAGATTCCTTGTAAAAAAAGTTCCTGAAAAACATCCCAGTTAAAAACGTGCAGTTTTTTTTATTTTTGCTTGAAAAAATAAACAAAAAAATTAAAAATTTCCGTTTTTTTCCAATAACTAAAAATGACACATCAAATTTAACCGACCTCGTATCTTTTATAATAACTGAGATCCCCACGGTGGAGCTCGAAAAATGGGCTCCTTGTATAATACCTACCTACAGGCTGATCAAAAATTAAAATTAAACTCAGTGGTACGTTATTTTGAAGCATGTGTAGATTACGGAAAAATTCTTGAAAAAACTCCTAGTCATATTTTAAAAAATCTGGAGCTACAAACTTATTTTATTTGTTAACTTCTTCAGTTTTCATTATGTTTTTATGTTTCACACTAAATAATATCGTTTCAGTCCCTAGCAGTTTTTTGAATTTAAAAAAATTAAATTTATCAACAAATAAAAATTTGTAGATATGCCAACACTGGGTACTATTTCCTTGGAAACCGTTTCAAAAATATTTTTTTTAATTGTTGATCCAATTCTATTATTTCTGTTGCGATGGCGATTGTTAGAAAACGTTTCATAATTCATTAATTTTTATATTTTTTTATGACATTGTAGTTATTTAGATCTTCAGTGACTAACATATGCTTCTCTGTAATATCTAATAAGATGAAATAAATCAATTTTAACCACATCCAGCCTATTATTAGGTCATAACACCACTACTAGGAGACATCTTATGATATCCATAAAACACACGGGTCTTATGGATAAATCGTCTCGTGATTGGCCGAATAAAAATTAATTCGACAAATGTCACTTCAAAACGTCAAATAAAAATTTTCCAAAACATTGATTTAGTCTTTATTGTCTGACTGTGGGTAAAACGTTGTATTGCATATGGGTCTTACACGTATTTTAACCCCTTAATTTTTAACTTTAATTTTTAACTTTTGCGGGGATAAAGTACATTGTAAAACCCTTATACAATAAATAACTAATAACAAGTTACGACGACTCATCTTGCATATTTTTAAGTTTAAGACTTTATGATACTTTGTGTTGTTTTACTTTTTAATGTAAAGAATGTTGTCTGAGGAAGACAGCAGGTTGGCTACCGAAACGTCAGCTTCTAACTCACGAAATACCCGTCGGCGTGCTTTGAGAAAAACGTGTTAATAGCACATTCTGCTAGCTTTAATGCGGACACAAAGCCCACATTAAGTTATTACCCTGCGAAAAATTTCCACTCGTTAATGTAAATGTAATAATTGAAATAACAGATAATGATCTTGGTAAGTGAGCGACAATTTCAAAGCGATTACCTGTCTTCTATTATGCATAGGTAATATGCACCAGTGACGACGATAAATGGTCATAGTGAAACCACACCTAATTTAATGCACAAGAGTTATTTCATACGACGTATCAAGAAGGGTGTAACCGCTGTTTTACTATTTTGGCGAAAATGTATAATTCATATGACATTTGACTTCATTTATCATAACGTGACTATATTAGTAAACTAAAATTATGGAAAATGGTTTTGAACGAGTCTGTCATCCACATTTGCAATGAAATGCAGAAACTACCCACTTTTATCTATAATAATATTCAACGACCGTCCCTGCTAATATTATGTGGTCTTGATGACACTGTAATATCGTATCATGTATACACCACTCGCATTTCTCTCACAATTTTATTATTTAAAATAAAAACTATTTTATTGGTCATTTGGATAACTTTGTTGTACCGCATGTAAGTTTTTATGCAATTATAACGTAACTTGTAACTCACCTTCTAAATTACTCCCAAGTGCAAAAGATGGTGGCAAAGCAAATGAATCCTCGCCGAATACTGTTGATAATAATGAATAGACGTAAACTGCTGCAAACGTTGTTAATCTGGAACAGCAAACAGGAACAAAACATCAGTGACCATTTTTCAATAAAACTGTCGTTAAAAAATGTTTGTCTTTCACTGAACTTAGGAAATGGAAATCTTTTGCAAAAGAAACAACATTTTAAATGAGAAGAACAATTTTGCTTCAATCTTGTCGTAAATTCTAAGGATTCTATCGATGTAAATCTGGGAATAAGGGGACTCAAAAAACCAAAAGTCAGTTAAGACTAATTTGACTCATTTTTGTTAGAATTTTGAACATGTTTTTGGAAACAAAAATCGACTAAAACCGCAAGATTTTACTGAAATGACTACGACAATTATCGTTTTAGGTCATAATAAAATTATTTCAATCAATTCCGAAAGAAATAGCAGATTTAATATGCGACGATATAGGGAAAAATTGCCACCTGTAGTTTTGGTCGTAGTTTTGAAAATGAACCGCTATAAAGTTGTCAATTTTTGCTTAAAAATTCAAAATTTTAATAAATCTGAAGAGTCAAATCAGTCTATCAAATCCATAATGTTTTAGAATTTCGAATAGACCAAGGCAAGTTGAGATGTTTTAGCTTCAACTATCACCCCTTTTTGAGGTTTAATTAAAATCATGAAAAACACTGGAACCGTTTTGAAGCAGTATCGACACAAATTTTGACAATACAAATTCAGACAATGTCTATTGGTCAAAGTAACGTTACTGCAGCCTTTCTTCAGAGATGTAACACGGTTTGGAGCCTAGATTAGACATAAGTTTTAGGTCATAGTTATATATGATAATGATAATGATACTCGAGTTAATCCCGACTGTTTTAGATAGTTTTTAGAGTCAATTTCAGTCAATTCCGAGCTTTTTCGTTTATTTGAAATACGAACGAGCGAAACGACAAAAGAAAAAAAAAATGAAAAAAAATCCGCATGTTTCAGTTTTGTGTAAATAAGTTTTGGGCAAATTTTTAAGTGGTACACAAATTCGAAATTCTGAATAAAATCTGAATAAACAAATTAAAAAATATTTACTCCCAAGAAATCCATTAATTAGTATTGGAAAATATTAAGATACACCATGCACTGACTTCCTTTACCTTTTTCAATATTTTTGGACAACTATACAGGCTAATTCTTGTGGGGCCTACATTTTAACGTTCAATCAAATTTTATTAAATTGACTGTAAATAGTACGGAGGCCTATAATGGTGCAGTTACATCTGGACATTTTTTACACGATAGTTATATCCCATTTCAGTTCATAGTAGAATTGCAACAGCGCAATTGAATTTTTTGGGGTGAAAAATAAAGCACAAATTGAGAATTTCTGAATAAGAAAAGAATTCCGTGTTAAACTGAATCCCAGCGACACGTTTTGAGCTAAGAAAAACCACAGAAACTCTCAATTTGTGCTCCAATTCACTCCAAAAAATGCAAATGCGTTGTTGCAAAATTCTACTATGAACTGAAATGGGATATATTGAAGTGTCATGACTCATGATGTAAACAAGACGGAATTTATGTCTGACACAAATATTCCAAGTGTCAGCAAAATATGTCAGACAGTTTTTAGTGACAGATGGAAACCCTATGGATTTGAAAATTTGGTTTCCGATACTTGACACAAATGTCTAGAGAGAAATTCCAGATGTAAACGTATCATAACTTAGGAGACGAAACGAGATACAAAATCGCAGAATTTTCTGAATCCGAAAAAATAGCATGGTACCCCTCTTATCGATTTCATTTTGAATCATATGGTATACAATTATCAATAACTTCTTACAGTATATTACATAACGAGTGTCGAAAGTGAGTGATATCGTGTGAGTGAGAATCTTCACGATGCACCAGCCGAGCGCGGAAAGCTCACGAGCAAACGATAGACACTTTCCAGCGAGTTTTATACACTATTTTTCCTATGACACTGAACAAAAGCCATTTATTGAAAAAAGCTTTTGATGAACCGCATTTAAAATTTTATCTGCCATTTGCATTGTATTGGTAACTGATTCATCAGTATATTCTTGGCGACAGCAGTAGATTTCCATCCACCGTAGGGCTTAATATGTCGGCGGACCACCGAAAACAGTGTCCTGTGCATTAATGTTCTGGATTTTTAAGGTTTAAGTAAATGGCTATTTGTTTAAGGAAGCTGCAAAGTTTGTTACGTTTGTTCACACCTACCAGTTGTCTTGCTTCTGAGCTCTACTTGGATACTTGATAAAAGCAAACAATTACGTTAGAACTATGCGATATAATAACGCACGGGTTTTTAACAGATGTATGAAATTTTCAACTTTCGGGCCTACTAAATTGTGTGAAATTGACATTTTTCGAATAGTGTCGTAGGAAAGCTATTTAATTTTAGTTTCTTCTTCTTTTTAATTCTTTTACTTTTTTTGAATTTTTTATACTTACCAGAAAGATAAAAGAATAAAGAAATGATAAATAGAGTTTTTAGAAATTATGCCCCTGATGATGCTTCAATCGCAAAACCGGTTACGCAATAAATAATTTGTTTTACTTGGGTAAAGGTCTCCTTCCTTAAGAATCCCAAAATAACTTTGTCGCTTTAGAACATAAGAGTGATCCGTGTTTTACCCAATTCCAAGCAACTTCAGAGGTTTTGCATATGCGACATACATATGAGGAAAACAAAGATCTGCTTGCTTACCATTTTGAAACAACTTCGAATGAAAATGAAAAGCTATAAAGTTGTAAACTAAACTAGTCAGAGATTTTAAGAGATATTTGCTACGCAAATGATATATCATTAGAAAGCTTGTTAAAAATGCTATCGATACGTGAAAATAAAAACATGGAGTTCCATGTGAAAAAACTACGTTATTTAACTTTTTTTTTTCAACAGGTATTTGTTTAAAATGTTGCAAGAGCTGTCGTTTTCGCTAACTAAAGTCAAAAAAATATAATCTGAAGCACCAAAAACTTAATTTAAAAATTTAACTTTGAAGATCAATATCTCGTGAACACAGCCGCAAACAATTTTTTGTCATAGGAACTTTTAATTCAGTTTGATCCTTTGTCAGCACCCGAGAGATTGTCCGGTACTTTTAAATCATCCTGTATACAGGGGATGTCATTAAAAAAAATATGTTAAAGGCTGTACCGTTAAATGAAACACCCTGTATAGGGCAAAATAATTTTAGAAGCTGAACTTTGGCTTCACATTTGCAGTGCCTTTTGCAATCGAGCTTTCCCATACCAATGACTCACCCTGTATGATAATATAGGAAAAATCTCCCTCTTCCAGTTTTATACAAAATCTTTTAAACGAATGAATAAAGTTTCTAATTTTTATGTAATCAAATTACAAGAACGAAGACCAAAGCATATTGACTTGCTTTGAGTTCATTTAACCTCATCTCCTACCACCTCTGTGAATTTCTGCAGAACTATTAAATTCACTGTGTATACAGGGTGAGTCAATAGTGGGTTATTTCTGACATGTCCCAAGATGCAACCAAAAATACTAATTGCACTTACCACTGGATACTTCGTTTGATTTTTTAAAACATTAATTGAATCAACACTGGTTTTTTAGCTTTTAAATAATAATAGTTCATAATGAAATTTTAGCAAAACTATCAAGACAAACTTGACAATACCCAAAACAATGTAATTGTGGATTAATTTTAAATTTTTTAACGATTACCGATCTGGTCTGCTGAAATCAGTATTATTCTAGTATTATTGGTTGCATATTTAAAAAAGAATCAGAAATAACCCACTATTGACTCACCCTGTATTTTCTTCCACCACACTTCAAAGTTTAAACTTGGGAAAAATTAAAATTCATACTCCATACTGAAAACTATCATCTGGCGAACGCTTTTTGATGTTTAAACAACAACAGTTGTCAGATAGGTGTCTTCTTCAAAAATATACGTCGTTAAACCGGCTATTCACGATGATGATACGGCCTGGAATCAGAATGCACGTGTGTGACACCAATTCTTGTACTTGTTGTGTATACCTAATGCTGCTGCTATTATTGCTATAATCGATCTGTGAACCATGACAGAAATTTAGTATTCTTACATATCTGTGACTGAATAAGAATTAGCCCACCCACAGTTTAATGTACTCGTATCTACTATTATGCTCTTCGGTAGTTGCGGCTCCAATAACTAGTCCTATCTCCTGTATTTTCGTTGTTCATTTGATAACCAGAAATAAAAATAAAAATTATGTGACCAACTACTACAACCAAATTGTTCAAATTAATTTATGAGAAACTTTTGTTGCATTCAAATTGACAATTGGGGCATTTCACGTGAAGCGGACAACTCAAAAAAATGCGACAACCTGAAATTCGGTTACACTTGTTCTCCTAGGAGGGAGGAATGTAAATACGTGATGATTTTTTTGTGAGCGACTTATTTAAAAAGTTATTGCCTTCTAAAAATTGACCAAATATTAAGCAGAACGTTCTTGTAAACTGTATTTCTAATTAAACAGTAAATAGTAAAAAATTTATAATGGTGCTTTATACAAAAAATTCACTGTTCTTTTTAAATCTAAAATCAAATTTGAAATTTGAAATTTTTTTCGTGTAGAAAATTGGAAGTGAAGTTTCAAATCCGAATTTTAGTAACTTGGACCATTTTTTTTAAAATTATTTTTATTTCAAAAAATAGCTAAAAGTAAATAGAATTTACACTATAAGTCGCAAAATGGGATCTCTACTCGGTTAGGAGATACAGTACTTAATGTACGTGATAGGCCGGGTTTACGCAAGAAATTACGCGCTTTTGTGTACATTATTATCTCCTAAACGAATAGAGATCCCATTTTGCGACTTATAGTGTAAATCTATATATTATAAGCTATTTTTTGAAATAAAAATAAATGAAAAAAAAACGGTCTAAGTTACTAAGATTCGGATTTGAAACTTCACTTCCGGCTTTCTACACGAAAAAAGTTTCAAATTCTAAATCGGATTTCAGAATCAAAAAGAATAGAGAGTTTTCTATATAAAGCACTATTTTAGATATTTTGGTATGCATTAGTTTTTTGAATAAAAGCTTCCAAAAACTCTGTGACTCATATTTCGTCAATTTTTTAGAAGTCAAAATCTTCACAAATAAGCCTCACATAAAAAAATCATTATGTATTTACAAGTATGCTTTCAAGGAGAACAATTATCCTGAATATAACCGAATTTCAGGTTGTCAAATTTTTTCGTTGTCCGCTTCACGTGAAATGCCCCAAAATTGTATTCCAACCGTAAATTACAAATATGCGACATCATTAAAATGTAATATAGCTGAGCCTCACTTGTTTTTTAAGTCAATTTATAATTTTAATTTTCTGTTAACACAACTCTTTATTGATTGTAAAAATGGCCAAAATGGAATGCTTTGATAGATATTGCAATAGAAAAAAATAAGTGAAACAGTTCCTTTCCTAAAGCACGTCAATATTCCAACAAGATGTTTTCTGTAAAAGTTATTTTTTATAAAAGTTTGAAACTTCAACAACCGATTTAAGAAAGTTTTATTTGATAAGTTCCGTATCGGGTCATGATAACATTGTTAGATATTTTTATGATCTTTCTACATTTTACTTCAATATTTCCTTTTAAATATTGCTGGAAATAGACACTGGCTCTTGAAACACTCAAAACAAAAGTTACTTGACTCATTTGTATATGCATATTAATTTCTGCTCACAATAACTTATTGGCTTTTAAGCATATTGTAAAGGTTGTAAAATCTTTTGACCAAATTAGGAAACTCCTTGAAAATTGTTGCAATATGAAATATGTTTATGACACTGCGGTTTTATTTATTGCTTTATAGCCAACAATTAGGATCTTATTAAAGACTAATACCGTAATTATGCGCAAATGTTATCAAGGTCTGAAGTAATCGTATTGTTATAGTTTAGTATGGACGCTAAATTTCCTAGAAACAATCCGGTTACCGGATCAACATTAACTTCCAAGAGATTATACACGAACTTAGGTAAATTCTCCGTTAAATTATTATGCACAAGAAGTAATTGTCATTTAATCTGTTTACTACATAATGTTGTGATAGTTTGCACTTGACTTATCTATCTCGTCCACTTGTCTATATATATAAAATTGCTTGTCCTGACTGACTGACCTATCAACGCACAGCCTAGACGGCTAAGGATAGAAACTTGAAATTTTTACAGTAGATAGCTTTTGTAACGTATGGGTGTACTAAGAAAGGATTTTTCAAAAATCATCCCCTAAGAGGGTTAAATAGGGTGTTAAAATTTGAATAAAAACCCGTCATTTTTTAAGTTATATCTTTGAAAATTAATATTTGGGCTTATTATTTGGGGGTTAAATGGAGAGTTGAATTTAGAATTAGAGTTTAGAAATTCTGTCATTTTTAAAGTTATATTAAACTTACATCCTTGTAAATTAGTATTTGGGCTTTTGGTTAAAAATAAAGGAAACGTGTTTTAGGATTTTCGAAAAATCAACCCCTAAAAGGGTTCAATGGCGTAATAAAATTTGCATAAAAATTCGTAACTTTTGAATTCACATTAATTGAAGCTGGTATTTGGGCTTTCAGTGAAAAGTGAAGAAACACGTGTTTTAGTTGGAAATACCAACCCCAAGGGGGTTGAACACGGGTTACAATTTGTATAAAAATCCGTAATTTTGAATTTGTATCCATGCAAATGGTACTTGAGCTTTCGGTTAAAGATGAAAAACGTGTGTTAAGAACATTTGGAATTTCCACCCCTAAGGGGGTTAAATATAAAAATCCGTAATTTTGAACTTATATTTATAAAAATTGGTATTTGGGCATTCGGTGAAAAATAAAGAAACAGGTATTTTATTATTTTTAGAAATTCCACCCCCAAAGAGGGTTAAACATAAAAAATCGGCATTTTTGAAGCTATATTAGTGAAAAATGGAAAATGAAAAAAGACGTGTATCTGGATTTTGAAAGTTCCACCCCCAAAACTTATTCCAAAATCCAAAAGGGTTGAATATAAAAATATGTCATTTTCAAAGTTACAACCAAGAGAATTGGTATTTGAGCATTCGTCTAAATATAAAAAACGCGTGTTTCAGGTTTGTTGAAAACTCCACTCCAAGGGGGTTAAACAAAAAATCCTTCATTGTTGAAGTTATACATATAAAAAATTCTTTATTGTTGAAGTTATCAATTGATATCTTAGACATTCGGTTAAAAAGGAAGAGGCGTATATTTCAGGATTTTTAGAAATTCCACCCCCAAAAGAGTTCAACGCAAAACTCCTGCATTTTTGAAGTCATATCCAAGAAAATTGGCATTTGGACTTCCGGTTAAAAATAAAGAAAATGTGTTTCAGGATTTTTGAAAATTACTTCCACAAGAGGGTTAAACAGGGAATGAGTTGAGAAGAAACAAAATCTACTCGGGTTTGCATTGGGTCACGGTTTTAAAGTTCACAATAAAATTTTGTGTTTCTACTTTTTCTTATACTAAGTTTTGCATTGTTTTTCTGTGTTTCAAAGTGGTTGTGGACATGCGTGCGAAGCCGTGGGCAACTGCTAGTTATTTTATAAAAGCATTATTTTATCAAAGGAAATAATTAACCAATTTTTCAACAGAGTAAAGAAAACAACAAATTTTATATTTGCCAGTTCATAATATCAAATTTTGACGTCCTTGTCAAATTGGTTTCATAATACAGGGTGATTCTTAAATAGACCGACAAAATTTTATCACAGTCTTCCAAGGATAAGAAGAGACGATCTGTACCATATTTACGTTTTTATTTCGTAGAGGTAGAAATCCCTTATTCTGTGCCACTTACGACGCTCATGGGTTAAAAGTACCTGTATTTGAAAAAAATGTGCTCGTTTTCATCATGAATATTGACAATATACAGTGATCATTGTTGCATTGATCAAGTACATTGTCATCAGATGATTATCATGCTTTCAACTACCTCTGCTAATATTACTTACGAACACATCAGTGGCGTACGCTTTATCTCTAACATAACTTTAAAAAAATTTATTTCGAAAACGGTGATACAAGAAATTTTTTTACTATTTTTCCAGGCATGTACTCATATGACTCTACCATGGGTAGAATTTTGTCGGTCTATTTAAGAATCACGCTGTATATTAATTTTAAGATTACGTTGGAAAACTGAACTCAAGTCATGACTGAATTTTGCCAAACATATTGCCTCAATTTTTATTTCATTAATTCCAAGAGATTTTAATTGCATCGATTTGCATTAACTTTTCCGGCATCTATGGGAAATAGATTTTAATTCAGTTTAACTTTTTGTTGACATTGAGAAATTCATTAGCTACTTAAAACTCCTTTCGAGCAATTTGTCATAGAAACAAAAAAATATGTAAAATAAAAGTTTTTCATCATTAATTTATTTTGTATTCACGGAATGTGTAAAAAATAGCTCTGATTAGTAATAGTAATGAACTTCCAGCAATGTCAAAAAAAGGAAAAACTTGCAGAACGGTACAGAATTACATTTTCCTTCTTGTACTAAAGAAAAACAAATGAGGCTATTATTTGGCGAAGTTGTGTTCGTGTGTCGTTGTGTCATTAAGGAGTTATCCAAACGTAACCTTACAAATTTGAGGTTTGAAATTTTTTTTTCAAAATTTGAAAACGCCAAAGGAAAGACCTAGTTTTCTCTTTTGAACACCCAAATACGATTTCAAAATATTTAAATAAACGAGTTTTTTAGCAACTTAATAATAAGTAATTAAAATTTGTTATAAGAAATTGCAGAAAATCTTCAAAATTTTTACTTTTTAGACCTGTATCTACAATATCTTTTAAAACTTCTTCTCAACTTTTAAGGTCACCTTTTTATGTAAAAATTTGTCAGTTAAGTAGGTATTAAATTATCATTAGACAGGCAAAACAAAAAAGTCACAGAAGACAGAAGTGACAATTTATGTGTCTTCATGGACAATGTAGAAATGCATAAAATAGCAACTTTTGCCTACTTAAAATGCCCAATCAGACAATCACACAAGTACCTACATTCGGTAGTCAAAGTGCAAACCTTAGCATACAAAACCTAATTTTTTATCCTAAAAATACAGAGAGTTATTCGTTTATTCACCTAAGACTCCGCGCTTTTGAAACATCAGATCCTAAATCGTAAAATTATAAAAATTTGCAATAAAATTGTTTTGTTGCAAAAACGAAAAGATTTTGGCTTTCAATTTGTTTTAATTTCTGTTGGAATGTGTGCGATATCCCCCTTTTATGTTCTAAAAACTGATGACTGACTGACTAGTTCCACTTTGTTGTGGTAAGAAATTTTGTCTTCCAATGTAATAAATCTATTTTTCACTACTAAGAAGAGACCAATTTTCTCTCAAGACAAATTCCACTCTTCTAAATGTGTTGTTATCAACTTTTCGATAAAAATACCGTTCACTGCATCTCTACTACTGTATACTCTACTATTGTCGTGAAATATCCAAATTCGACTTATTATGGATTTGAATAGTTTAAATAAGTTGGTTTTCAACAATTTCTTGTTTAAAAACTTGCCAAATCGCCTTAAGTCGCGTTGATTTGGCATTTGCTTTTTTTAGTAAGTTATTTTGATTCGATTCCTCGTCCAAAAACAAAATAAGTTACTTACGAATAGGTCTTTGTATCACCTTATTTTGGCATAATATGTTTCGTTAAAATGTGTTGATTTTTACGTATTATTCGCCTAAAAAAGAACTAATTCTCCTGGGAACGGTTTATATTATGGTAATGGTATGTATTGTATTTCCAGCGAGAAATTGGACTTTTTTAAATAACCTGGAGGCATTAAAATCACTGAGATCTACGTATGAGCGGGGTGTTTAGTGCGTACTGTTAGGTTGGTAGTATTCCCGCGCTTGTAATCCTCCGCCGATTTTGCACTTGTCATGTTTTGTCGTCCTGTCAAATTCGATTTCAAAACGTGTTGTGCTAAAGATTTGGGATTATATCTGTTTAACGACGTTTGTAAAGTGTTAATAATCATTTTTAGATTGTGTTCTAGTCAATATTTATTGTTGGTAGTGGATTTGTTTTTAGTTATCTGAATACATTTACAAGACGAAAATTTTAAAGAATTTTAACTATTTTCCTCAGGTAAATGCAAATATTCCTAGTTAATTATTAATAGGGGCTTATGCCTAAACATTGTGATTCATCAAAACGAAAAATAAAACGTTTTAAAAGAAAAACTAAAATTTGGTTCGATACTACTTGAATCGCGGAGTGTTAGTAACTTGTTTTTCACTTAATTATTGGCTGGAAATAGTATAGTAGAGAAATGCTTACACATAAAGGTAAAAATAGTAAAAAAATTCTTTGTATTAAAGTTATTGATAAATAACGAATTTTAAATAAATTATATGTGGCAACGTTGTATAACAATTGTGATCGCAATAGAATTTGATCAACAATAGAAATAAATTATTTTTGAAACGGTCTCCTAGAAAATAATTCCCAGTGTTGGCACATCTACAAATTTTAATTTTTTTAAATTCAAAAAACTGCTAAAGTCTGTTAAAAAATAATGAAAACTGAAGAAGTTAACAAAAGAAGTTTGTAGCTCCAGATTTTTTACATATGATTTTAGGAATTTTTTCAAATTTTTTCCCGTAATCTACAAATGCTTCTCAACAACGTACCATTGAGTTGGTGCGCCACTTTTTGAGCACCCTGTATTGTTCTTGCACTTGTTCATTTTTAAAGATTCTTTACTTAAAAATTAGCTAAGACGCCTGGAACTTTAATTTTATATAAAAAAAACTGGTATAGTATAAAAATTCAGTTTAGCACAAACATTTGTTTTTTTAATTTAAGCCTTGTTGAGTATTGACCTCGTTTTCGTGTAAATCGGTTCATTTATTTCACCTCGTGAAAGATAAACCTCTCGTGATCACTCGACCTTTAAAAATCCACTCAGCAATAAAGCGTCCGATTTACACTCAAACTCGGTAAATAATATACTATTTTCCACAGCCAGTCTATTAATATTAGGTTATACCAGTTCTAGGAGACGTATTATGATATCAATAAAACATAAGTGTCATATATGAATGCACACCATAAGACCCGTAACAAAATTAAACTGCATTTTTTCCATTTACCTTTATATTAAAAGAGAAAATATGATTGGTTTTTTCTTTAGGGGAGAATACCCACGCTAAAAAGCGTCGAATTTCAGTAATTTTCATCGTTGTCTTACAGCCGTTGTAAGCAACGTTTTACAAGTTATTTACAGGATTCATTCTTCAACTTGGGCTGAAGGGGAGAAAGGATTTTAAAATGCTATCAGTACTTTATTTAATTCAGAAAAAATCCTGAAAACTGAAACAAATTGGTGTTTTTTCGAAAAACGTACATGAAATATTTTCTTTTATATTCTGTCGTAAAGAGAAAGGTATCAGGTATAATTAAAAACTGAGAGTAGACTTGGACATTTTTTTCAAACATAAGACATCTTCAGACCAACCGTGGTGGGTTATAATGGGGGAGCACTTACTCAAAAACGAACTCGTTTACTGAACACTTATTCTTATGCAAAATTTTCTGCTGAATTCGAATTCGAAGGTAGTTTTTTGATTTAGAATTGCCTTCATCATGAAAAACTCGTAGAAATTTTTGAGAAACTTAAAATTGGTCAAATTTTCCGTTTACACCGTCATATCTTCCTTCTGGATAAAGATAGAAACTTCTTTTTTTTTGCAAAAAATTGCTTAATTAATGTAGTTTTTAACGTAAATACACTAGTTTTAGTTTTGAGAAAAGAAAACTGAGAAAATTGGGAACACTACGAGTAAAAAGGAAAATATGCGGCAATGCCACTTCAAGCGCATATCGCAGTAACTTTAAATTGCAATAACTTGCTGATCGAAATGATTTTTGGACCAAAAACTTATTTAACCTATTAGTTTCATTTCGTCTCGCTTATGTATAGATCTATCTTTTAAGATAAAAAATAAGATAAAAAATAAAATAAAATTAAAAAAATATCTCAAAAGTTTCACTACACAAAAAAGAAACGTTAAAAGCAAACTGCAATTTTCTCACTTTTCTTTAATCAAAACTAAAACTTGTGCCTATTCGTTAGAATCCACATTAATTAAGAAATCTTTTGCAAAAAAATGAAGTTCCTAGCTTTATCCAGATTTGACCAATTTTAAGTTTTTCAAAAATTTCCACAAAAACGTCTTTTTCGTGATGAAGGCAATTCCAAACAGAAAATCTAACTTCGGATTCGAATTCAGCAGAAAATTTTGCATACGAAGCAGTTTAAAAAAACATGTGTCCTCCAACCCGGACGGATAAAAAAATTATTAATTATTGCAGGCTACTGATGGACCCTCTCCTGTCCAGTTGACATAAAATATGTGACGAGAAATGACTTTTGGCCGTTTACATTCGAAACAGAGTAATTCTCGCCCTTTAAGGCAGATTTACTGTAAACAAAGCTGGAGCTAATGCAGAATTGGAAGCCTCTATTCCTAGTTTAAAAATTAATTTGACAAACGTCACTTCAAAACGTGAAATAAAAATTTTGAAAAATAATTTGAAAATTTTGATTTAGTCCCGAATTTAATCTATATTGTCTAGCTGTGGATAAAACGTTGTATTGCATACGGGTCTTACACGTATTTTATCCGCTTAATTAAAAACCTTTCCGCGGATAAAAGACATTGTAAGACCCTTATATAGCATTTCCACGGAAAGAATGGACTTTTTTAAATGACCTAGAAACATTATACCAAACGCACAGAGTGTAAAGGAACTTTTAGCTTCTGAATTGCATGAACTATACGTACCTTTCTGGTGGGGAGCGAGTTCTGATGTACCTTACGAAAAAACTAATTAGTATATTATCAACTACTTTAAAAATGTGATCATTTTTCAAGAATAAATTTTTTCGAAATTAATTTGGTTTTCGAGTTATTCGAAAAGATTTTTTTTTCAAATGGCACCCTACTACAGCGATTTGGCCGAAGTGGTTGTATCAATGGATATTTTTAATCCACTAATTTGATTCATCAAATTTTTCGCAAATTATCCATGGACACAACCACTTCGGCCAAGTTCGAAAAACTTTCGTAATGAGCTCGGAACGCAAATTTAATAATTTATTTAAGAAAAAACCCTGGTTTAAAATTAATTTTATTGAAGTAGAAGTTATTTTTAGAGCTTAATCTTTTACCAAAATAATCGCCGTAGTAGGGTGCTATTTGAAAAAACCAAAACCAAAATAATTTCGCAAAAGTTTATTCTTGAAAAATGATCACAATTTTAAGGTAGTTAATGATGTACTAATTAGTTTCTTCGTAAGATATGTACATAGTTTAGGAACAAAACGTTTGGCTCCATAATTTTGACCAACGCTGTATAATTCTTTCTCTTTGTGTAGATTCTAATTAGGTACATAACAAAAATTCCAGTAAAAACTGTCCAATGTTATAGTTTGAAATTCTAAACGATGTTAACAAAACTCATTTTAATTGAAACTGTGACAGTTACTTTTAAATACATTCTTTGATACAAATGAGCAATAATTATTTTCCATGCTCACAGTTTTATTTTACAAAGATCAGCAATTGAGCAAATTACAGCCTATCTACTGACAAGTATTTCAGCCAAGTGCATTTTATTAAAATTAACTCCCATTCAAACGTCTGGCATGCCAGCAGGTTACACTCAACATGCTTTACTTTTAATTTGAGTTAATATAAGTTTTTAAATCTGAAAGCGGGCTTTAATAAAATAATGTAAATTGGTTATTGTTACCTTAGACGAACTGCTAGGGCCGCCCTATCTCTGAAACAAAAATTAAATACTATGAGATTTGTCGTGTTATAAGTGGATAACGCATATGAATAATACCTACTTGACAGAGCAAAGGTTATTACAGTGTTTATACCACTTTGACGTGAAAAATAAAATTTATGGATGGACGGACCCTATGATGGAGCGCATCGCTAAGTGCACCAATGTTTCATAAAAAACTGGACTTTTCCCGTGATTTTCCAGTCAATTTGTCAAATTATATCCGTTTAAAAGCACAATAATTCAAATAAAAAGAATCACACAACACGAAACTCATTTTTCTGTGATTTATTTTAAAGTACGAGTAGATCCCACATGTTATTTAAAATGATGATTTATGGACCAAACGCCGAATACACCACTTTTAAACACTGATTCATTCGGGATGGCTTAAGTCCTATGTCTTTGTGCTCTTACGAACAAATTCAATTAAGCTGCTGAAAAATGCCATAAAAATGTACTATGATCCTTTCTTTATTCTCATAGATTTACAAAGTACCATGAACACGAAAGTTTCAAAGTTCAGGAAAAAGTCAAACTGGTGAAGAACTATTCAAAAGTAGATGCCCGTCTATAATAATTAGATAGAATTAAATTATTTAATCACGTAGTTAATGTTACAGATTAATTTACTCTTCCTACATTAGACGATTAGCAAATAACTACTTTTCAAGATTGTCAATAAATTATTATTATTATAAATGACAAATTGCACATACGGACAGTAGACCTAATTCCGCATATCTAACATAACATACAACCACGCTTCAAATTCCATAATTTTCTTACAAGTTATTACTGATTAGGTATTTACTTATAAATAAAGTAACATAACAACTTTTATTAAAATGTACTCCTAATTAAATTTTTCAGAATCTTTTGCAGAACTTGTTAAGTCCTCATTATCATTACTAAGAATAATGCAATTTATATTTTAAATATTTTAAATCAGTTGATATTATTATTTTTTCAACTTTCAACTTCTTCAACTTATACCGGGTGATCATCAGTTTCAAACTCGAACACTCATACGAAATACGACTATCTTTGACTCTATTTTTGCCTATCATTTAATTTGCTTTGTTGGTAAAAATATTCATAACATACATAACAAACGATAGGGATATTTAAAGGCACCGCCTGCTTAATGAAATGTATCAATATCCCGCCTGGGCATTTCGTAAAAAATGCATTGAAACTGTGATTCCATAATTCCGCGCGTTGCTATGTGTAGTGCGTCAACTTCTGTCGTCAACTGCTAAGAGTGTCAATAAGTTATTAATAAGCTGTCAACAACCCCAATTTTTAAACGCAAGAACAACGAAACAGGAACCAACTAAACAAATAAAGAAAAACGCAACTAACAAAAGCTCGACAGAAATGATACAACAAAACACCATATGTAAGAGATATTTTGAAGTTTTGAAAAACAATTTACCGTCAAGTGCAGGATGTGTCAAATATTCCGTGCAAAATAGCGTATTCGCAATTTAACGAATGACTTGTAACGATGATTTATAAAAACTCCAATTTTTGACCTCCTTCGTTAGTCGTTCGGTGATCGTTCGTTAAATAACGAATGCCAGATTTGACAACATCGCGTTATGTGTCAAATAAATTGAAATCAATGTTTGAAATATTGTTATACACGCAAGATCTACAAAAACTTTAGAAGAAGAGAAATACGTGTTAATCAAACATGTTAAACACATGCCAATACTTATAAGTAGCAAGTTTGAGCCTTCTTTTACCCAAAATACGCCCAGAGAAAATGGTAAAAAATTCATTAAGTCTTAGCAGCACGAAAGAGGCAGAAATAAAACTAGAAAGGGAAAGCTACTTATACAGGGACATTTTTTTAACTCTGTACATAGCCCTATGTTCAATCTGAAAAAAAAAACAGATCAAAGCATTGATCTAATTTACGTTACCAACGATACGTAAAGGTAATTATTTGATGTCGAGTTATTTGAACCAATTTGAAGTGATTTCGAATATTTATTAAAGTAATTTATCATTCCTTACATGTTACTATTACCTGATGATTAATAAATTTCATAAAAATTAATCTTTCTTTACTTAAATAATCTTGGAAGATTTAATTGACAAGTTGAAATTTTTGACAGTGCGTAGAATAATTAGTTGCATAGCAATACTCGCAATTGCTCGCAATGCTTTGATCTGTTTTTTTTTCAGATTGAACATAGGGCTATGTTCAGAGTTAAAAAAATGTCCCTGTATTTTATGAAGTTGATACAAAAAATAATTAAACGGTGTTGGATTGTACAAAGCGATCAAAAAGTCCTATCAAGAAGCCGTATTACTTGAGAACGTGTGTCCGGTGTCATGTATTAGTTCAGCCTGCTGTTAAAATTTAAACTGAAAATACCTCAAAAGTAAACTGTTAGATGGCGTGAATCCGTGGCACAAATAACACCCGAACGGTACACGACCCGTAAATGGTGTCTATGGGGCAAAACTGGATTCCAACAATAATTTAATTTCCTTATTTTTTTGACATTTTTCCTTTGACATTAGGTTTAAGTTCCGCAGACATACGTTCTTTATTTCTATGCTTACTTGATAGAAGGACTTTTTGATCGCTTTGTAGATGAGAGTCTCACATCTAAAAGCAAATCCAAAACTGCTGTTAAATTCTTCCATATTTTCAAGCACTATAACCACTATAAAATCACACAAAACACCATTTTAATATAACACGTCGATGTGTCGTCCGCTCGCATTTTAGCGAATGATCCATTGCGAGCGAATACGTTAAATAACGAAGGGTCAAAAATTGACAAATTCAGATTTTCATTCGAATTCGCTATTTAGCCAAGGGTCAAAAATTGACCCCCAGGCGAGATAAAGTGTCATTCTATACAGACGGCAATGTTTAAAGGCAAGGAGGAGCATTTTTTCTATAGTGTTCGGGTTTGAAACTAATCACCCGGTATAAAAAGCCTTCAATGTCATACACGTATACAGAATGATTCAAAAGTCCTGGACCATCTCTTGAGTAGTGATGAAGGACACCAAACTGAGTTAAAAATTCCCATCATAAAAAGTTGTTGAAGCCATTTTTCAGTCTTCAAAGTTACATTTTTAGGTTTAGTTTTTGGCACTTCAGAACACAATTTTTTGAATTTAGTGAGCGGAAACGACAGATCTTAAATACTTATTATTAAACAGATACCTGTTGAAGAACATCATTCATTAGTGTCTTACGGTGTATCAAACATTATTTAATAAACTAGCAAACTCGACAATGAATTAAATCATTGGAAACAAAAGAACAACAATTAAGAAAAATCTTTTGATATCTTTTTCTTTTTACAATTAAACCTGAAAGGAATTGTGATGCAAATTAAATAAAAGTAATTAAAGTTTGTAGAAAAACATAACAAATCCTGCTTCAAAATAAATAAAATTAAAATTTAAGCACCAACTCTCGTATTAGTTGCATTTAATGATTTTAATCCTACACAGTGTTACAGCATCTAAATCTGAAACTAACATTAAAACCTTAGTCAAACTTGTCCGACTTCAAATACACCATCAATGGTTTCGTGTAAATTGAATAATCCCCAAAACGTTAAAAAGTCGTTTGATTCAAGTTTCATTCAACTAAGAATATCAAACAAGGAAAGTGAATTTTAAATGAACGGCTTATCTTTAATTTCAGATATTTATCTTCTAGATAATGGTTTTCTTATGCAATTCGTATAAATTGTTATCGGTTCGATCTATTAAAATGTTTAACAAACTATCTAACTGTAAATTTTAGCAATTCTAATATAAACATTTAGAAAAAATAGGTATTAGGTGTTGGAATGTTCATAAATTTACGACAGTTTCACACATGATATGTACATAAGCTAATTCTGTTGTTATTCACACAAGCAAATGCAACTAAATGGAATGAAGTCAAAATACGTGTTTCAGCATGATATAATTTATCTGACAATGCGTTCAGCATTAGGTTGGTAGACGTAATTATCATGTGACATAAATATGCAAGTGCAATTTTTAACATTTTCGTGATACGATTTATCATTTTATACCAAATTTACAGGAGTGTGTAATTCGAATTTTTCGAAAGGTGAAGCTTGCATAATTAGTTTAACCCAGGAAGTCTTCTCACTACACGGTACATAATAGAAAATACATTTTTGTAATTAGCTAAACCAATTTACGAAGCTGGTTGGAATTCTCCTTTGAGTTTACAGAGTGCGTGTTTCTTTCATTAATGCACACGCGAGAGTATTTCCTTGCACTTCTATCTATTCAACATAAATTTACAATTTTTAATTTCTTCTACAATGCTCAACACTTGGCAGTCACTACACTTTATGTTCGTGACAAACCATACATTTCCAGTGAATGTCACCACAATAAATTTTAATTTAATTAAAATATCTACAAGTATGACTAACTCAACTGTCATACATGTAATTACTATACTGAGAACAAAAAACATTGGTCGCTTTTTGAATTATTAATTGACAAGTTTGATAAAACTGCATTTCATTTTATTATACATTTTTAACAAAATTGTAACAATTAACTACAGTAACACGATGAAATTTGTTACATCTAAAATCCCACCAAATTAATAAATTATAGTTGTAATTCGCCGTGCTAGTGCTATTTCTTGGGGTAAAAGCTGAAAAGACGCAAATAATGCATTTCAGATGTAAACAAATTTGTGATTTTTTTTCCTGGTTTAGTAAACTGTTCGCACTAAGTCTCTAGCTAAAAAACAATAATGTAACCAAAATGAAGCATTTCAGATTTAATTTTTTTAATTTTCTTTTTTTACCTTGAATTATTGTGTATTTGTCTCTAAAACTCATTGTAACACATGTAAAAATAGTGAAAATAACTGACATTAGGCGCAATTTTGTAATTTCCTGTTTTGCTTTGAAAAAATCTCTAATTTCCAGAGTTTCCCGTTAAAAAAACACTCTAAAATAAGAAGCATAATAAAAGACGTTTAGGTTCAAATTTTGGGCTTTTTTGCATTGTTTTGGCAAACTCTTCTGAATTTAGGTTTTTCTGTGTATTTTTATGTTTTGTTTTAATGAAAGCTTAGAAACTCAGTATGGTGAAACATGCTCTAAATCCATAAAAATTATACATTTTTCAATCTGGATTGTGCTATTTAATATGTAATATTTTCTTAGTGAAAAACGCTGTAAATATATCTTAATTGGACAGAACAGACAATAACAATGCATTTCATCAGTTCTAATTTTAGATTAAGAGGTATTTCTCTGTAACGCTCTATAACGAACGGTATTTTAGTCGTCGGATAAACTAAAATAATTCTGGTTACCAATTTAATTTCTGTTTAGGCGTATTTCAATGCTTGGTTACGATTTAACCGCCTTTAGATGTTGACCGAAAAAAATCTAAAGAAAATGTGTTCAGTTACCAACGTTTTTTCAGGATAACTGAAATCAAAATTTGACCTAACACTTTTGGATATTCTGCCCTATTGATGAAATTTCTTTTTTTAATTCAGTGAGTTTCTTAATAAAAAACACTCATTTTATATTCATCCATCAAAAGAGGGAATATAACGCATTTTAAATCAAAATATTACAATTTAGGAGTTTCTTGATAAAAAACTTTAAGCTAAGAAAACAAGTCGGTTTTAATTTTACAATTCTCTGACTGGTTTTGCTTATTATATATTAACAAAATTTCCCGATTTGAATTCAGACAAAGATTATTCGTTTCAGTAGCTAAATATTTTCAGAACGGTTTAGCAGTTAAAAGTATTATTTTAAAATTATTATTAACTTTTACTTATTTTTTGGTCAAAGTTCAGGCAGAGATAAATGTCTATAAATGTCTATAAATTAATGTAGGATCGTAGTAGGTATTGTTGGCTTGTTTTATACATATAAATGTTTGTATATGAAAATATGGTTTGAGTGGTTGCCTGAGTCGATAAAAATTGGTACTTTTCAGAAATTTCATAGAAATATAATAACATAATTAAATGTGGCAAATTCAAATTCCAGAACCACCTGAGATCCTACACTCTTTTACAGACAGTCCGTACAACATTTCCAAAGCTAACAAAATTTTACATTTTCAAAATTTTATTAGATCGATAATTTTTTTTTAAGTTTTGATTAAAATAAGGTATGCATGTGTTACACCACACAACTCAGAAAAAATGCTCTTCTTAAAAATATTAAATTCGATCCTTCTTGCCATTAAAAAAAAGCAAATTAGCCTTGTATCCCCAGAACAAATGGGGATAAAAATTTGCTAAACATCTGAGACGATGGAAATGATGGAACTTTTGATAAATAGTTTTTATAATATTTAACTACATGGTGTATCAGAAATGCGTGTGTTAATTTCACCAGGTAATAAAACCCATCAAACGCAACAACATTTCTATACAGGGTGTTCCGCGAGGTAGTGCATATAATTTAACCATAGATTGAGCATTAAAATTAAATGGACCCGTATTTTTTATTTTTTTCCAAAAAAATTTTCTTGTGGAATTATTAGCCCCCAAAGTTGCTCTAAAAATACAGATTATAATTTTATCTCTAATAATACTTATCCAATTTTTATAAAATTAAGCATACAGTCGTTATTTTAAACACCCATTTAACAGTGCAAATTGTAAGCATGGGGGGCATTGTTGAAGGGGGCTGCCGGGACAGTTGTTATTGTTGTTTTAAATTGTTTAAATTATCCTTGTCTATCACAACGAAAATAGTTAGGCACTCTTATTTTTGTACCCATAAGCGGGTACAGGTTTCCATATGTTTTCTTTTACAAATTTTAACTAAATTTGCAAAACTTTTATTGAAAAATTACAAATAGAAAATATATTTTAATTATTGAGGTCTGTTACACGGTAAAATTAGCACATGTATTTCCGATTCACCCTGTATATCCATAGTTTTTAGCTACCCTGTATATATCTGACAAAATAGACGAAAATAACATGTTAGGCGAAATAGGCGAAAATAACCAGTTTTTTAATTCAAAAATCCATTGTGGTGCAAATGGCGTGCTCTTGGCATTAACTTTTATATGAGTTGTCATGGTAACTGGTAAGTCATTTACACCACAATGAACGCAAAGAAAATGAAACTACAGACTACAGGTATTGCAGACCTAATTCTGTAATTTTGCTGCATTGTCTTGACTACATTTTGACAAAAACACTTGACAAAACTCCTTTAATCGACGATGCAGACAAAATAAGGTAGTTTTTTAATTTTTTCTCTTGTTTTGGAAAGAGGCCTAATTTTGCACAGAGACCTAATTTTGTGCGTTTCTGTTTAATTTTTGGCGAACTCTTTCGCTCTATTTAAATCAAGAGAAAATAACACATTTCAGACGAATTCAGTGTATTTTCTCGGTGCAACGGCGAATTGAAAATTATGTGTTTCGGACATGACTTTACGATTTTTCTCTTCTCAAATTTAGACATTTCATAAAAGAGACTGTAAATCCATCAAAATATTCTAAATTAACACATCTTAGACCTAATTTTGCGATTTTGAGATAATTGTACGTATTAATCTTGACAAAAACTTTCGATAAAATTCCTCTTATATGAGTTGTGCAAAGCAAACAAAAACAACGTATTTCTCTGAGGTTGAATGTGTTTCTCGGTGGATGAAAGATGCTCTAAATCAGCCAAACAAAGATAACAACGCATTTGAGACTTTAATTTAGTTTAATTTCACAATTTTCATACTTTCTCGGACCATTTATTGGGTTGTGACAAAGGACATCCAAATGAGTTAAAAGTGCCCATGACAAAAAATTGTTTGAGCTTTTTTTCCAAGACATAGCGCTTCAAAGGTTAGTCTTTGGGTTAAGTTTTTGGCCGTTCAGATCATGTAATTTATGAATTTAGTTAGCGGAAACGGTAAATATTGCAGCATTAAACAAATACCTCTTGAAAAAATTACCAATTTGTCTTACGGTGTACAAAACAAAACATTTAACAAACTAGCAAATTCTATAATAAATTACATTCAACAACATCGAATACAAAATTACAATTATGTCGGTTTCTGAGGAAAAAAGTAGGTATGTAAACTAAAATACAAATTGCTTAGAAAAAAATCTGCCTTTATTTTCATGCTTAACTGAACACCTTTTATCATTATCACTATCCAAGAGTTTGCGAATTTTGCGAATTTGTGCCTTCTTTTGAAAAAAGCTCTTAAATTTAATAAAAACAATCAATGTTCTCTTATTAAGGTTGTTACTTAAAAAAATACAATGTTGCAACTGAAATAGTTTCCATCCAAGCAAGGAAAGTATAACATTATAAGTTTTCCACGACTAGTTAAACCTAAAGTACATTCTGATTACGATTTCCTAAACCCCGAAACAGAAAAACAAATTGAAAATTGAAATACAGGCGCACATTTTCTGTTTCAAAATAAACGATTTTCATGCGCTTGCAGCCAGACTTGCGTTATTCAAAATCCTATAGTCACATATTGCACCATTTATTTATTGTAGGGAAATTTTTGTGAGAAATTCCTTATCATATATTCGAGTAAATCGTGCTTACATGCACGTAAAATTGAAGAAGCGTAAAACGGTATTCCTATGCAAACAGGCGAACGCATAACTTACGAAAATGTGCTCCTGAAATAGATGGCAAGGATTGGATTTTTAAAACTGGTAACGTGCGATTGTCACCACTCGTTTTGCACCTTTCCAATGTTTTAATAGTGCAATTATTTTCAGTAATAACAAAAAATATCTACTTGTTTACAGTAGCTGTAGGTAGTTGTGTTAGCTCAAGGCTCCCATATATTGGAGAAAAATAAAATTTTGCAGTTCGTATAAGGCAGAACCTAGATATAGGAGCTAATTTACAGCTTTTGCAAGAAAAGCATTTAACTGCATCCACTTTCTACAAATTGCAATTTATATGTAGATGAATTATCGATATTTCATTACGTTTCGTAATTTTACAACTTCTTCAATAAAGCGGAAACAAAGCAAATAAAAGCTTCTGCCCCATCATACCTACGCAGTATTTGCATGTCCTACAGCTCAATAATAGAAACCCAGAACTGGAATCACGATTCTCGCCTACGAGGGCAATTAATAATGTAATTCTTTTAAAATATTAACAAGCCGGCAACAGTGATGTCTTGATAAGTCTCCATTGAAAAAGAGATTAAGCGTGAGATAAAATTAATTATTTTTTCATTTAATGACTACATGAAGCAAGTGCTCTAACACGACAGGTCCCTGTAATTGTATTTTTCATGCAAGATAATTAATTTCACGTTGAATTAACTTTATACCCCGTAATGGCCCCTCGCTGAAATATTGCCGAATAAATAACTGCATGCGCTCGCGAAAATATCGAAGCCTAACAAAGGAATTCAAAAAAGAAAAGCTCGGTAATTTATAAAGACCACCTTTTCGATTTAGCGGTTGAGTGATTGTTCTTTTTCAGAAACAGATGCTGTGGGATGTTCCGGTTTGCCGCTTAGCACCTATGCAGTGAGATATTGCATACATAATGCCCAACCTCTGGTCAAAAATAAATGTGCCCATATTTCCAAACGTTGATGCTTTTACAACGAAAATCAAACAAATGCGATGATACTGATTCAAAAACGCCTTTTATGGAAACTGGTTGTAAAGAATCGAAAGTGACTACAAAATTGCTGTTTGCATAATGCCACACACCTCAGCCAGACTCCAGACGCGCAAATTAAGTTCTTGAAATAGATAATTCAATTACATGAAGGATGTTTCTGAGTAATCATAGACAACGTAACGTTTTGTGAAATCGTGGTTAGACTGAACATCAACTAAGTACATGGCTGGAGGCAACCATTTGTTATTATAACACATTATTAGAACATTAAATTTTCTTGAAGACTATCTCATCCAAGCCCGAAGATGTTTTTGCCTCATATTATAAAAGCCCAGATCAGATATGTTATTGTTTGATTTAAAATTCTAAAATATGCCGCACGAAAAGTTTACATAGTTAAATCTATCTTAAATACGTAATCACACCCGACCTGAGCTATTATGTACAAAATTTTATTCTATTCGTATAAAAGATAAAAGATGCATTTAAGGGGGCGGCAGGCCCTCAGTTTTCATTATTCGAACTAAGTCGTAGCCATAGAAACGACTAAAATTTTTTCACCAGTAGATGGCATGAGAATGCAGAATCGAAATTAAATACAAAATTTCAACAGGAAAAA
Source organism: Tribolium freemani (assembly GCA_939628115.1). Classification (NCBI taxonomy): domain Eukaryota; kingdom Metazoa; phylum Arthropoda; class Insecta; order Coleoptera; family Tenebrionidae; genus Tribolium; species Tribolium freemani. The sequence goes on along the minus strand of OW626785.1, from coordinate 4,925,955 downwards.
AATTGTGTAGTGGATGCTGTGGTGCTCTCTTTGGAGTATTTTTCCTTTTGAATAATATTGGAATAAGAAAAAGACTTTTCAATATTCAGTTTCATCACTATGTACGGTTCAGATTAAACTAACTAGGTACCAAATAAGTGTTTATTTTTATCGAGAATAAGAAAGACCATCGAATCAGAATACTGTTACCAAATTCGCCTTGGTGTGTATTACGGGAATCTCCATGTGTTTCAAAAGATTTTAAAGACATTCACGCTTTTCATGTTCCAAGAAATTGAGAGGGTACCTACCTCTTACCCTTCAGAAACTCTGAAAGCAATTATACAAGTCACAAGTGGTAATTATGGCACTAAAACGTGTAGGTTATTCATGTCCAGATGATCAAAATTCGTAGATAATAAATAACATAGAGTAATGAATGAAATTTTATTTATGTTCGTTTAATCATATTTATTTTCCTATCGCAAAATTGTGCACATATTACTGTTGTGTTTCCGCCTAAAAATGTAGAAAATACTGCACTGTTTGTGTTTCAACCGTAGTTCTAACAAAAACTTAAAATTTGGTTACATTTACACGACTAACATACAATCTGATGCCTTTTTCACACATTGCTGAAGAACTCGATGATGAAAAACTGCTTTCAGGAAATGATTCACAATTCAACATCGTTTTACTCTGGAAAAACATCAACTAATGAACTTCTTTCCACGTTAATTCACATAACATGACAGTTATTTAATATAATAATTTTATAGGTTTAATAATAAATTTGACAAATTGTCAGCAATTTTCAACCGGAAACCGTTGTGGCGCCTCCAAAAATGTCACTGGCACTTCCTTCCAACTAAAGTTTGAAAGCGGTAAATTTGAAAAGTTTCATTCTCAAAGAAATTTTTTTAAAGGTTGTTTTTTCCTTGCTATTGCGAGTAGCGGGTTCAATTTTTGCATGCATATTTACAATGAGGTTGTGCGTAAAGCGTGTATTTTTTTCCTCGATCTGTGCAGTATCTTGCGTTTGGCACCCAAGTCTCAACTTTAGCACATCAGCAGACAAAAAACGGGTAAAACACTAAATAAAAAATGTCTAGTTTTGAGCGGAGCTCATTTCTAATCAGTTTGCTTTTTGTTTGGTGTTGATCGGTGGACTATTTTTGGAGATTTGTATAAAAGTATGGACACATGTATTTTTGACCATTTTGACAGTTCTCAGGAGCCGCCTTAAGTAAATAAATTTTCTTCATTTTTTGTATTGACGAAATCAAGCCGTTCGTTCCTTCATACATTTTATTAAACATCTTATAATCATGGTGTCAAAAGTGAATTAATGGTTTTCCATATAAATTATTTACAAAGAAAATTTTTAAAATTTTCACCTTAACATTTTTTTTTTGAAACCCTGTATTACACAGGGTGCCTCACAATCCTCACATAAGACTTTCGAGCTTAATATCTTGCGGGCTGATTTCAAGTTCAGTTACGACCGACGCAAATCCGGATTGACATAGCAACGACGCAAATCTAGCAATGTCATTGGTTGCTGCTATGCAACTGCGACCCACGCAACTTTGCGACCAAACTTGAAATCAGCCCCTCAGTTATTTGACAACGGATTGTTATGAAATTTAGAATGCACATACAGGGTGTTTCAAGTTTTAATGCCAGTCAAAAAATAAATACTTCTAGTTGCCCAAACTAATTTTTTTATTTCAAACAATAGAGTTTTTAAAACGATTCAATTTGATGCTTTAACGTTATTCCAAATTTTCAAGGTATGAGCGTAAAATGTAAAAAACCACATAAAAAGTTTTTTGTTTTCAAATCATTGCAATCGTTTTCTCATAATAAAATTCTTCCTATTTTTCAAGTGAGAATTCCGAAACTGAAATAGTGATAAACCCACGCGTTTTGCGCAATTGAAATTTTAATTTGGTTAAGATCAGATAAAGGTTTTATCTTAATCACCTTTGAGAAAACAGAGCTCGTGTCTTGGTTTGATTCACAAAAATTTCTACTGTCAATACTTGTCAGACAAAAAATAATGATTTGTCACTTATGGTGTTTTCATCAGACCTATAGATTTTATTGATATCATTAGACGTCTCCTAGTAGTGATATTATGACCTAATAAAAGACTGGCTGAGAATAAACGATTCAAATAAAGGGCCAAGGCTGTTCGGATTATCTTAAAATAAAATTTTACAACAAACTTCCTTTGAATATTACAGCTCTATTATCTATTTCAAAACTATGTAAACGCCAACGTCGCGTTTTACCAATGTTTTTTTTTTTAAATAAGGTTGATAAAAATGTAAAATAGTTATTAATAGTTAGATCTCTCATTGAAACTATAAATTACATTAGCTATTAATTTTTTGAAGTGCATAAATAATTTATAACAACAAATTTTGAGAGAAAATGCGACGTTGGCGGTTTCATAGTTTTGAAACAGCTAATAGATTAGAGTTAAAATAAAGGGTATACTGCTTGCGTTGCATATTTACAATACAAGTGATTCAGTAACGATCTTATTTTATCTGAATACTAATTTTTGCTATTAATTAATGTTATTTGTTCTGAACTTAACATTTGTTTATTTATTACATGTGTAAATTGTCATTTACTTATATCATATTTTGACGTTTGTGAAACATTTTATCTTATGGCAATAAATTTGTATTATTATTTTATTATTATTATTATTATTATTATTATTATTGTTATTATTAGTATTATGTAAAACTATACCTTGAAAAATTTGCTTTATTTTGAAGTAAAAAAATTTTAAATTTTTGTGATTTGCCGTCTCATTTTTAAGAAAAATTACAAAACTAAGATTTTTTTACTCCAAAATAAAGCTAATTTTTCAAAAAATTGTTTTACATTAGGAATTATTCAACAATAACAATAAACACTGACATTTTTTGTCCGCATTTGAAGAAAACGCAATTCAAAGTGCACCTGAAGTGCACCTTCAATCCAATGTATCTCTGTGGGGAAGCCCCGAATCTATAGTACTTTGTTTCTATATTTGGACTAGTGAAGTGATTCTCTACAACGGAATCCGCCAAGTTTGAGACACCCTGTACTTTACAGTTTACAACAATTTGTTGCAGTAAATTGCCGTCGTCCTAAAATTTTCTCGTGTAATTCTACCTTCATTTTTCAAATAATCATTTAAATTAAATTAATTAAAACGGTAGATTTTGTTAATATCGTGAGAACAAACTTCCGTCTAATATGAAAACACAATAAACACAATGTATGTCACATCACTCACTTCAATCAATAAAGCAAAAAGAAAAGAAAATCTATTGTCAAAGTTCGTGCTTATGTAATGAACCGATGAACATGTCTTTCAAAGCGTGTCGAAAACTTGGATATAAATGAAAGACTTGAATTAAATCGAAAAATTACCATGATTGAATAGATGATAATGCAGCCATTATGCTACCCCCTTCAATTCACACATTTATACCTAGTTGAATAACTTATTCGTAAGCATTGGCCGGAAGTATTTAATCGATGAATTATTTTTATTGGAAACGGTTTTTTAATAATAATTCAATTTAATTAAAATAATTTGTAAATTCATCTTCACGTCATGTTCACATGTTTTACCAGCGCAGGAAATGATTGCACATTTTAGATGCATCTAAATTAAACCGACAGTTTCCCATGCATTACCAAACAAACAATATTGCGAGATGATTGCCCCAACCATGTAATTTTGTCATTCATTTTTTGAATCACAAACTACTAACATCCACAACGGTAAAAACGGCCATTACAGTGGAACAATTGAATCATTAGTAAATCTTGTGATTCAGAAAATTGATCATTATGTGATAGACAATCACTCTGTAACAACAGACATTAAGTCCTAGATTGCTATCTTATGCCATCTTCAAGCGTCTTCATTCTTCAAACCATCATTCATTCTTCGTTAGAATAACAGTTTTGAACATAGACTTTCGCTTATCAGCCCTTTTGCATTATTTAAATGTGCTAATGGAGTGTAAACATTATAAATCGATGATCTAACCCTCACTGATAATTTCTTAAAAAGTGTGTAGGAGGAACGTATAAATCGTAAACCAGCATGGTACTATAAAGTGCATGCATATGTAATGACCCTGAGGAGTGTCTACATGGTTCGCCCTACGACCTCATGCATTCTCAGAAACTCACTTTGTCTATTGAATAATTTCATCTTTGCGGCTTTTGATTAAATGACATGTTATGAGCAATAATTACCACGTCTAGCAATTATGACAAGTGACAATGTAATTATCATATGAAAGGAGCACGTTTTTATAACTGACTGCATTTGTGGCAAAATAAAAATCTGTGGGATATGCGATTTGGTATGCGAAAGTCGAATAAAAAAGAAAATTTCAACATGTGACATTTGAAGAACTTCTGTTGGATTAACTAGGAAAACCAATATTAAAATAAAAATAAATTAATGATCATAATCATTATTATCCAAAAAATACGTAACTATACAGGATGATTCTTTAAGGGCCTACATTAGAAATTTTTTTACTACTAATGCTAATGCAGCTAGGGATTTGAAATTTTGTACACAACCCAAATTGACCATTCCTGATTCAACTAAATTATTTTCAAAATCGCTGTATTTACAGAACTACGAGAAGTTGGCGCCAACTCTAAAATTTGAAAATGGTAACCACCTAGTTTTATTGTACTTTTGAATTCTCCTTTTCAAACTGAGTAAAATGCACTCTAGTTTTAGTACTTATCTGCCATAGTTTTCCATAATTATGTCATTCTTTTTGACATTTTCATCTGCAAGGCGATAAAAGAATCACCCTGTAGGGTTCTAAAACACATAAAAGTGCCTAAATTTTTTTTTATCCAATTGCAATTAATTTTGCGCCCCCTGAAATATTTAAAACGATGTTGAAAGAGAAACTTCGGGAAAAAACGAATGCTCAGTATCCATCTAACTGCCACCTTAAAGCGGGATTTATGGCTAACAAAGTAAAATGTTAATGTAATAGGAATCGGAAAACGTCTTGAAGTGGATAATCAGAGTATTCTGTACCAAATATCTTATACAAGATGAGATGAACGAAAGGTAAAAAAAAATGAGGAATATTTGGCTGCACTCCACCACAAAGCCAAATATATAAAAAATGCACTCATTAAATAATAAAATGTTTTTATTCTTTGACACTAGTTAACGTGGGAGCGTTAACAAAAGTCTTTTTAAAAAATTATTTATTTTCACTTATTTTATTTACACTTGATATTTATATTAAAACTTCACTTTTTACAATTATTTCACTTTTTTACATTAATTATTATTTTTACAATATTGTAACGACTGAACAGACTCTAAATACAGACTATAAACACGGGCTCTAGGTATAGACTATAAACACGGACTCCAAGCACAGACTAACTTCGTATTTTCCTAATCTGAATTTATAATAATGATTATTGCAAGAGTTGCAAGGATTTTGATGATTGAGGTGTTGGAAAGCGCGTGTCGTCAATGGATCTTTATGGAAGGTTCTATGCTGATCCATGGCACGTGTATGGTGATAACATAACACACTGTTAAAACTTACGGTTTTCTTCATGTGTAAGGAAGCTTTGACAACTGTTTGTCATTTCCCATTACGAAACGTCAAATTATTTGTAACAGATTTAAAGCAACTTTATCACAGCCAGTCTCTCATTAGGTCATGATGCCACTACTAGGAGACGTCTTACGATATCAATCGTAAAAAAAAATCGTCGTGTGGTTGGTCTGATCACATCCGAATAAAAATTAATTCGACAAACGTCACTTCACAACGTCAAATAAAATTTTTCAAAATATTGATTTAGTCTTTATTGTCTTACTGTGGATAAAACATTGTATTGCAAACGGGTCTTACATGTATTTTATAACCCTCTAATTAAACTCGCGAACTTCGTTCTTGCGTTTAAACCTTTGCAGGGATAAAATACATTGAAGACCCTTATACAATAAATAACTAACAAGTGTTCAATAATTGTTTTGGTCGTGGTTTGCTGTGGTTTTCTCTTTCTAGTATGAACGTAGGTTGCGTGATAAGTTCATATGGTTTGCTATCAACTGTCTAAATGTTGTATTACTTTTGCATTTAGGAGTTTTTGATGCAAATCACATTGCAAATCATGATAATTGTATGGAGACGTTCAACAATTTACTCTGCAAGCGTTATCTTCTGTTCGAGGTGTGAATTTTTTGGCCACCTTTTCGTATGTGGCCTGCACACCTAACCTCTTTTCGTGCCTGTTTTAAAACTCAAAATAAACGAACACTGGTAGGTAAATGAATAAATTTTATTATAAAAGATGTTGAACATGTCCACCTCCTACTTCAATGCACTTTGAAACCCTTTTTCTTACAGAATTGCACACATTTTGTTTACACATTTTTGCGGTCCACAACTTCATCGAGGAATTGCTCCAGATAATCATTGAGAGCTGCTTGATTTGAATAAGTCCACACCCCACCAACTTTTGTGCCATTTCTTAAATAGGCTTCCACCATAAATTGTTTTTGTTCCAAGGTAAAAACCATTGCGGAGTTCACGTGAAAAGTCCAGAAAAGAAGAGCGGGCCCAAGCCGAGCGAAAACAAAATCGCCAACAAAAAAAAACGCATGTGGGACAAAAAACACAGCGAAAACACTTGCAAGTTGATTTTAATTTAGAGGAAGACACAGAAACTCGAAAAGTATGCAAGAGGTTAAAAAGCGGAGCACTGACAGCTGACCTGACCTGACCTGACCTGACCTGACCAGAACTATTATTGAACACTTGTTATTAAGCTTCGTTGAATAAATAACTATTTTCTAATTTTGACATTGTTGTAAGGTAATATTTTGTTTTTTTGCTTGTGTTAAATTCGAATTTCTGAAATTACGTACCGGAATGAATTTGATAAAGCTTTGATTAATGACACATGACATTAAAAAGAAGGTGAATAACACTTAACGCCAATTTTATTATTCGGAGTTTTCAAATATAATTACACTTGAATTTTATATTCACTTTACAAAGAGTTGAAAACAGGCTGAGGTGTTCACTTTATCAATTATCAAACATCAAAATGTATTTAAAACACACACACACATACAACTGAAAAGATCGCAGGACGAAAGTAAATTCAAGTCCAAGATAAACAAATAAAAATTATTTTATGAGATGCGACCAAAATATTGCCAAATTTATACAACCAGTGATGGTTCTTCGTGTTTCTAGAGATTTATTAGAGGCTCCACACGTTAAAAAGCAAAATCCCTCTGTGACAACGGATTAAACTCCTTATAAACCAAGCTATAAAAATAATTTCTATTAATAACAAGTTTTAGAATTTCTCATTCGACTTGAGAGTAGATTCTCGATTTACAATAAGTAAGGAATCTCATGCAATTCCTTGTTGTTAAGTGACGGACTTGTCTCTTTCAAAGCGTGCCGAGAGCTCGAGTGTACGCTTGAATTAATTTGAAAATATAACCATGGTTGAACGGTTAAGAACGTGGCTTTTTATCTTACCCCTTTGATTTCACATATTCCAGTTGATGAGTACTGCATTCTTTACAAACAATGGTAGCCGGACTCAAAAAAACCTTTCACGCTAATAAGTTGCACTCAACCTCTAACGATGCATATTAAATAAAATAATTTTCAAGTACACCCACATTTATCGAATAAATTGCTTAATTAAAAATTTCCTCCCCGCCTACATTATTATTAATTTTGGTAGGCGGCCTACCGCTGATCTTTACGTGAGAAAATGAGAGGTCCTGCATATTTGAACTAATGCCCACTTCTGCAAATATATCCTCAAACCCAAACAGCGACAACGTTGACAAATGAAACATTCGGTGGATACACATAACTGGATATACAGGATGTGGTCTTTTATTTCCCGCCATTTGGTAAATATCGCGTCATTTTTAAAATGAATGTAGTGATAAAAATTGCGTCCCAGGTGTCCAGTTTACAGATTCATAAAACGAAATAATAAATGAAATAACTTGAATTTGCCATTAGGGACATTAGCTGAGCAACGTGTTTTTTAAATACAGTTTTGATTTATGGCTCATCGCGGATGGTGGAGTCATATCAAACCCGAGAACAAGAATGTTATTTCATACAACAAACATTTATAAAAGGGATGGTATAGGTAAGTTATATTTAAATTTGTTAAAAAAAAATTCAGAATTCATTTTTTTTTAAATTAGACACTGTTACAATTAATAATAATTAACACTTTATACACACTGACAATAAGGTTGTCCCAGCGAGTTGGAAAAGTCCATTATTGACTTTCAAATATTAGGAAATTAATCTTTTCCTTACAAAAACCCCTTGACTCACCTAAAATTATTTTCAACTACACAGAATGTTTCCGAAATTAACTACTATACAAACTTGTGTTTTTTTATAATAGAACACCTTACAGTTTTTTTGCGTTTTTGGATGTACAGTCACCCAAAATGAAAATGACGTGTCCATAAACGAACGCCTACCATACAACCCCGATCCCTTGACCGCAACCAACCCCTGCTATAAATCATTAGAGATCGTAAACTAGTTTTGAGTCGAGTTCCACATTTCATTTATCGGCTTTTGAAATGTTTAAGGATTTCTTGATGGAAATTGTTGATTATCCCAAATGTGAAATAATACAATTTTTAAGTTCTTCGCAACGCGATGTTTCGACGCTTTGAGAGAAGGTCACAAAAATAAAATTGTTAGTTGGTTTGCAAATTTAATTTATTATTTGGTTGATGCAAAATAAATTTTAGTGTGCAATTAAAATCTGCATAATAAAAAACACGGCAAAACATGGATTCTTATTTCATTTTGTTTAAATTATCATTAAATTAAATTTCGCGGATTGTGATGCGATCGCGAAACGATCACTTTGATATCCATTGTCCAAAAATTATTTCAATTCAAAATAATTATTATACTTAAAATCTGATTGTCACAAACTGTAACTAAAAATATGATCGTCTTTATAGTTTATTTCTTAAGAATATAAAACTTATTGCAATAATAGTTGTGCATAAAACAAGATAAAATAAAAATGTCGAAATCCAATTGTTATTCTAAACTTCAAGCAAAGACGTCTACACTCTTAATGGTTTTAATTATTAATTGCACAATCGTTTTTGTGAACATTTTAGTTTATTAAATTAATAAATGTTTATCAATTCGGAGAAGAATTTGAAAACTCTTTCGTTGCAGTTTTGGGCTTAAGTTATCCCCTGTGGTGTTACGGGTTTGTTAATTATTTTCCCGTGAATCTAATTTGCGGTAATAATCGGAATTTTAATCCGGGTATTCCCATGAATGAATTGCCGAAACATTTATTGATAACTTTTATTCTGGCGATTCTAATTTTTCAAAACATTAACGGCAGGCTTATAAAAAACTCCATTAAAATTTAACACGTTGTTAACAACGAACTAAAATTTAATAAACCGGCACTAATAAACTAAAATGTTCACAAAAACGATTGTGCAATTAATAATTAAAACCATTAAGAGTGTAGACGTCTTTGCTTGAAGTTTAGAATAACAATTGGATTTCGACATTTTTATTTTATCTTGTTTTATGCACAACTATTATTGCAATAAGTTTTATATTCTTAAGAAATAAACTATAAAGACGATCAAATTTTTAGTTACAGTTTGTGACAATCAGATTTTAAGTATAATAATTATTTTGAGTTGAAATAATTTTTGGACAATGGATATCAAAGTGATCGTTTCGCGATCGCATCACAATCCGCGAAATTTAATTTAATGATAATTTAAACAAAATGAAATAAGAATCCATGTTTTGCCGTGTTTTTTATTATGCAGATTTTAATTGCACACTAAAACTTATTTTGCATCAACCAAATAATAAATTAAATTTGCAAACCAACTAACAATTTTATTTTTGTGACCTTCTCTCAAAGCGTCGAAACATCGCGTTGCGAAGAACTTAAAAATTGTATTATTTCACATTTGGGATAACCAACAATTTCCATCAAGAAATCCTTAAACATTTCAAAAGCCGATAAATGAAATGTGGAACTCAACTCAAAACTAGTTTACGATCTCTAATGATTTATAGCAGGGGTTGGTTGCGGTCAAGGGATCGGGGTTGTACGGTAGGCGTTCGTTTATGGACGCGTCATTTTCATTTTGGGTGACTGTAGCTTCTAACACTGATGTTCTTAAAAGCTAAATTGTTATTGGTCGATTTTACTTAGTTTTTTAAATAATTAGACTTTTTTGACAAAAACACGCTTTAAAAAAAATGTCTTACATAAAAAACAGAATCCTAGAAGGGTTAGACTTTTTACCACATTAAAGAAGAAAGTTCAAACTATAAATCTATAATTTTTTAACTCACTGCATTCAAGAAGATAAAAAAATGAAGAAGTTTGTTGCAAGCTTTTTTTATATGGATCACACTATTTTTTATTTCGCATCTTAAAGACTGTTAAATTATCTCTCTAAAAACTCAAAAAAAATAAACTATTTTATTTTATTTTATTTAAATGTTTACAAAATTAATATAAATTTTAAAAATATTCAACAATGAAATAAACAACTCTTCTTTACTTGTACAATATACTACTATTTCTAGACGATAAAATTTCGTTTTACCATGAAGTAAACAGTGCATAAAATACGATTTTATCCTTGACTAGAAAATAAAAAAATCGTATTTTTAATTTTTGGCCTGAGATTAACGAAACTATAGAGGGTGACCCAGGGGTACGTGCATGCTCCATAACTTTTTTTCTATGCAAGCTATCAATTTGTTTTTTTTTAAACGATAGGTCTTACAATAAGGCACATTCTAAAAATATTTTACTTTGTATACAGTGTGATCCAAATTAAAATACCCAACTAAATTCTGTTTTCTTAAATGAAAACCCTAAGCTAAGAAACCAAAAATAGATAGAACGGATTATAAAAGTGTGCACTTGAAATATTTTTCATTCCTTAGCAACGCATCTACTGTAGGCACTACACCTGGGAGGGAGCTTCTGGGATTGGTCACTTTGAAACACTTTGAAAGAATAAAAGACCTACATTTTTTGAATTTTTGTCATCTCCATTGCTGTTACCACCAGCACATTTCCGGTGGGGAATGACTTGTGGGCCACGCTGTATTTTATTGCATCATTGCATGACATTTTTTCTGAGTTTTTCGTCGATAGGTATAGGGTTTGTAGGGTCTACTTTGTAAACTTTGTGAGGTTATGAGATAAAAAATTATTGACGGTTTTTTCGGAAAACAAAAATCGAGTAGGCCCTTGTAAAATTTAACACTCGGATACTATTCTGAGAAGAATATCTTTCAACAAATTGTAAACTGTAATAGAAATTTTAATAGAAACAGGAGTACATCACAAAGAAAACAATTTTAGTAGCCTTTGTAAAAATAGTAAAGTAGGTATGATTGACAGGAAACAATGTAAAACTTTTGAGAAAATTTCTTATAAAGTAAAACTTATAAAAAATGCTCAAATAGGTCACCATTGTGTTCCACACAAACTGCTAGTCTTCTAGTAAATGAGTTCCGAACTCTAGCAAGCATTCAATTGAATGGAAGGCTTCCGTGATCCAGTTGCTTACTTCCTAGAGGTCTGAGAAGAATAGCAGCTTGTGTGGAACACGATGGTGAACTATTTAAGCATTTGTTATTGTTACGTTTGAAAAATCCACCCTGACTTAGAAGGGCGGGTCAGGGTGTAATTTTAATGCCCTTAACGGCGTCAGAGTGAACGGCTGACGTCGGAGCGTCAATGTTCCTGTTCCTTCTGTGATGTCCGCTTTTTTTTTGTCAACCTTACAAAGAAATGTTTTTTTCTTCCTTATATGTGGCTCGGTGCGTCCCGCATTCAGTTGTGGGCAAACTTGAATGTCGCAGCCTTTTAGTGCCCACTGTCCTGAAAATGTTTCTGGTTAAAACCGTAGGTTGGTACCTTGATAACTTAGTTGGGAAAATCGTCGGAAATGCTATCCGTTAGGGCCGGATAGCCTCCTTATTTCCTTTTGCCTGCCCTAGGGGTTCCCATGTGGGCTATGGGGGCCTTAGTTTAATTGCCCATGTCATTGTTTACATTTTCTTATCTGTTTTGAATTTGAATCTAACCTGTAATTGTCAATCTTAGTTACCTTTCTAAACTCCCTAGTTTTCCTCTTATCTTCTGGTTAGCGCGTAAATTTTAAATTTTCGTTTCCGTTTCACTTTTTTCTGAGTCTCGTTCTTTAAAACTCCGAACGGAAATCGTTCTAGCACTTTTGTCCTAGCTCCGTTGTGGGAGTCATCTCGAGTGATCAGATTTTAGATCATCTCACATTATTGTGGAGATTTGCGGTCATCGAGTGTGAAAATTTAAGTATCGTATGGAGTGATTCGTTGTGAGTGCAGCTTCACTAAGATTTTCGTGGTAAATGCTCGCACCATCGCCGTAGTCGGATAGTCGGATTCGCAGGACAAAATTCTTTTGCTAACACGAGGAAGCCGCCCAACATCAAAGGTACCGAATTGATTCTGATGAGCCCTTTTCTTTGTTTTCTTGGTTCAGTGTGTATTTCGATTTAAAGGCTTCAAATTGGGGAAGTAAAACCTTCGAGGGGACCTAACATCCCATAATCTCTCGTTCCGGACGTGGTCCTTCGCCGTTATCACCAAACCCGCCATCTGCGAGGTCGACAGCTACCTCTGAGGGAGCCCCTCATCGAAAAGACGGTCAGGCAAGCCTTTGTTAATTACGGACGCGCCGGAACCCCCTAACCTCGAGCCTTTTTGCTGCCTCGTGTATTCTCTTTCTTCCATTTTTTTTTTTGATCGCCTCACGATCAAACGTAATTTTGCTGATTTCATTTTGTAATTTAATATATATAATTTCGTTGTAAATCGTCTCTGGACATATCGGTTGGTAGATTCGGTTATTAATTTTGCGCTTATCGATATCAGTCACAAAACATAGATCTATGAGTTTGCGGCCGACAAAGAATAATATTCCGAGCACGTGATCGGTATAAGAGAATCACTTTTCTCCTGTCTACTTGTCCAGCGTAGATAGAATAGTACTTTTTTTATTTCTTTAATAATTTTTAATTTCCTACATTTTTTTAAATTTTTATTATATAATATTTTAATCCATTAAAATTTAATTTCGGGGAAACCCCTTTTTCTTTCCTTTCTTTTTTTCCCTCTAGTTGGGGTTATACAACTAGTGGCGCCCAATAACTTCGGTTTATAGTTCTTTGTGATCACCCACGTTACTTAGGTAACATTATAAATAGCCTTTTCTGTAACTTTTTACATTTTTTCCTGTCAGTCGTACTTTTTTACTTTTATAAAGACTGTAACAATTGTGTCCTTTGTGATCTACTCCTGTTTCTACTACAATTTCTACAATTTCTGTTATAATTTACAATTTGTTGAAAGATATTTTTCTCAGAATGATATGAAAGTGCTAAATTTTACGATAACAGTCAACTCGATTCTTTTTTTAATGAAAAAACCAATATTTTTTGTTTTACAAAAATCTCACAAACCCTAAATCGACGAAAAGCTCATAAAAACATGCCATGCAACATAGAGTGTTGTATTTGAAAAAATCGAGTTATTATTGCCTTTTGTAATTTGTCATTTTCTGAAAAATCGTAGTAGACGATGGAATATATAGACTTTGAGTTTGCCTTTATTGCAAAAGATGTGCTAAATCTTAGGGAATTGACTGGAAAAAAGCTTGTTAAGTTATCTTGAATGGTTTTAAAGTTATAAATTTTTCTGTGGGACTATATGCACGACGCTATTTTCACTCATAGACTGACCCAAGTCAAAAACTAACTCGGGTGAGTTATATCGGCAATTTAGTCAAGATTTCAAAAATGTTTCAAAAATTTGGGGTTTTTATTTAAAAAACAGTACTTAGTTAGGTTTCTTATTTTAGAACACTCTGTATACAAATTAAAATATTTTTAGAAGGTGCCTTATTGTAAGACCTATTCTTTAAAAAAATCAAATTGATAGCTTGCATAGGAAAAAAGTTATTGAGCATGCACGCACCCTTGGATCAACACTCTAAAAAGTAAATCATGTAAATTTACAGTAAATAATGATGGTTACCGGTAACCATCAATTGTTGATGTATTATTACCGTTCATATGTAGATTTACGGAACATGATGTAAATTCACAATGAGATATGTAATTCACAAAACCGTAAAACTACGTTTCGTATTGTGATTTTACTATGTATATGTACAACAAACATTGCGAATTCACTGTGTAAATTTACAATAATCAGTGCGAATTCACTGAGTATATTTACAATAGATATTGTGAATTTTTACAAAAATTCTTTTTTTGGTTTGCGCATGTTTTTGTTTTTGCATGTTTGCGCAGTGTTTGTTGATGCTGCCTTGCAACACAAACACTGCGCAAGCACACATACCTACACATCACAAGAATATCGTGAATTTACTAGTACGAAAATGCAATTCGACTAAACTTTTAAGATTTAAGTAGTAACTAAAAATACGGGTTAGACAAACAATTATTTACAGAAAATAATAAATTTATTAAATTAAAAAGTAGGTACACAAAAATTGTTTTTAAGAAATACGTTTCGACGTAAATCCAGTTTGGTAATGTCTTCATTGGTAATAGCTTTATTGGCATAGCAATGTCTACAGAAGAATCCGTTTGTGTTAAAGTTTTCAGTAAAACCTCCTATTTGGTGGCTTCCTAAGTTATCTCCACACATAGCAATAATTGAACCTTTAAGTACTGTGTTTATTGACTGTATTGTTGAAACTGACGACTTAAACTGAACAGATATTCCCTGAGTTTCCAGTAGCTGTGGGTCTTTCATTAAAACGTCTAGAATCTTTGGGAAACCAAATAATTTCACATTTTTGTCAAAATTAAGGCGACAAGTAGTATCTGTTCTACCTTTGAATGATTCCAACTGGGTATATTTGATATTCTTGCGTATACTCCAACAATTTTATATTTTTTTCATGATGCACCTAGAGGATTGCAAGTTTCAAATGCATCCTGATACAAAATTATCTCTATAGCGCCTTTGTTTCTTTGAAAAAATAAGTTTCTTTTAAATGTACGACCATCGTGAATACTTGAGAGAACTTCGGTTTTGCTTGCTTTTTGAGATTTTAAGTCATATTGCTCACAAAAATACATTCTTAAATGAAAAGACGAAGTCTATAAAATTTTTCGGTATAACGGTTTTATACTTACTTTGGTGGCTACCGTAGTTCACATTAACAAATATTTTAACTACAAAAATTCAGTTTTATTGCTAGCGTTGACGCCGTTGACAACACGCCGTTTGTAGAACAATTTTTGATCACATACGCATGCGCTTAGGAAAAATTCGCACTGGACAACGTAAATTCACATACCGATAATGTAAAATCACACAACATAATGTAAAAACCCATAAAAGGCGTAAAGTTACGTAAAAAATGTTTAGTTACATAGGAAATTTTCATGAATTTACAGAAAATTACAGCACGTTCCATAGTTTTACAATTTATTTGTATTATCAACAAAAAATATGCGAAAACGCATAAAAGTGCGTAAATTTAAACGATTTCTGTACAAAATAGCATGAAATTTGATGTATTTTTCTTGTAAATTTACAGCCACTTTTTAGAGTGAACCTGTATGTATACAGTGATGAAAGTGATCACTGCATAGGTTGCTTGGGCAGTTTGATTATTATTTGAGCAATTAAAGCCAATTTTTGACGACTACACAAAATGGCAAAATAGTTGATAATTTGTTGAACACGCAAAATGCATGGCTTTTATTAATAATAAAGCGATTCATTGGAGCTAAATGTCAGGTAATATTCATTCATAACTACATAACATTAACACTAATTGCTCATTACGAACCAAGTACATAAATTAAATCTTAGAATGATTTTCTATATAAATGTGCAAACGAACTCGTATTAACATTTCTCTCGAACCTCCTTCGCGCATTACCAGAGATATTTCTCCATCAAAACAAATATTTTTTTTAGAGATCCTTTGAATATTTTAGCCGGTCATAAAAAGCAGTCTTATATAAATAATGTAACTTCCCAATGTAAACCGTGTAATACAAATAAAAGCAAGTCAAACTTTTAATATTTTATTAGCTATCTTGGCAGTTGTGATCTCGTATACTAATTGAAATCATTTATCAGTCTCCAGATGGGGCCACTTAACAAACTTATTTGATCTTATTCCAAGCATGTATTCTCATACTTCAGACTAATTTTTATTGTGATTAATTGTCAGGTATGAAATGGAGAAA
This sequence comes from Tribolium freemani, assembly GCA_939628115.1. Lineage (NCBI taxonomy): Eukaryota > Metazoa > Arthropoda > Insecta > Coleoptera > Tenebrionidae > Tribolium > Tribolium freemani. The sequence goes on along the minus strand of OW626785.1, from coordinate 4,909,589 downwards.
TGTTCTCGCGTCCATTTACCAATTTTCAACAATTCCTCAATTTTTATTTCACATGCGGGTAATTAGCCACAATACACAATATGCATCCATTAAATGTACTTCCTCTGTATCCTCATAAATTTTTATTATTTTGACTATTAAACCTACTCTCACTATCTTGTTCAAACATAAAACACGCATCCAAGTGTAGTTGCAACAAGTCAGAAAGTGTTATTAAAACATTCACATTATATAAAGATAAATTAAAATTATACAATAACTGTTTATATCCATATACAATTTTATTTTTTATCGGATTCTGTCAGTTAGGAGCCACCTTACATACACAAAAATAGTCTGGTAGCTATTGCATAACCATAGCTGAAACTGTTTACAATATCGTAATGGAAATTTTACCTATCGATATATCAATTTTACACACCTATTTGTCAATTTAAAAAAAATATCAAAAGTAAACAACCATGAATGTAATGACATAAAATTACATTACATCCATATTTTTGGGCCAGCATTACAGTTTTTTCGTAACCATTAAATCATTGAATAAATTTTTCTTATTCTTGAATCCGGCTGTTTACATATTTTTTCTACTTTTGTTTCGTACTGAGGTCATTACGATACGCCATTTGGGTTTCGTAATATCCAACGGAGTGTTATAATAATTACACTAAAAACCAGGGTAATTTAGTTGGAAAATGATGGCAACCTAGTTTTTTGACAATTATCTGAGAGAAGTGTCAGTGTCAATCGTCACCTGTTTCAAGTGATAATTTAATCAATTGAATCAATTTCGAACCTTTAGAGGCTTTTGTACCAACCCTGATGCGTAGTCCCGTCGAACACCTTTCGAGTAGTGTACAAACATGACTTCAAAAGCCAGTGCAAGTAAGTAATTTGAGGTCACATTCTCCTTAGGCCAATATTCAAATTCCGCGTATTTGCCACAAAAGCCCGTATTCGTTGAGGGGCAGATAGATTGCAAAACGTCTTGGACACTTTCAGAATACATTTTACGAATAAACTAATGACGATCCAAATTATTAATTTAATTTCATGATCCACGCAAATGCTGTCAACTGCCACAAAATTCCCTAAATTTAGAAATTGATTTTTTTTGTTAAAAAAGGTGCAAAGTAGAAAAAATAGTGTATGATATCTCGTTTATAAGGCATTTTGTCGCACTTACTCGCACAATTCCGTGCGTGCGACAAAATGCGTCTTATAAAACTCGTACCATAATATACTATTATAATTTTTGGAATTAACAAAATCGCAGTTAATCTGAATAATTTCAAAGAAGTAAATGATAAACTAACCACTAGATAAAAAAATGTTCATCTAATTTTTTTATTTCTAAGTAACAAAATGATAAAAATACAATCAACTTCCCTTAAGTGTGGTTAAAACAAAAACACTGCCAATTCATATGAGATCATCTAAAACAGTAAGCAATTAGTGCAAAATTAATGATATCTATTATAAAACAATATTTGTGAATATCAATTTATTTTAATAAGCCGGTTATTTTTTTGCGAAACTGATAAAATTTCTTAATTATACAGGTTGATCCAGCCCAAATTTTGTTATTAAAGGTGGAGTGAGTTTTGATATTTGGAGGTGTTATTTGTACTCTATCTATGGGACACATTTCAGGAAAATATTTTTGATTATACAGTGTCCCAAAAAAAGTATGACGTCATAATAATAAATGTTTTCATGGCATGTATTTTTTGTACTCATTAGGATACCTTTTTAGCTTCTTACGTGTCCCTAAGGTTTTTTTCAAGTCTGTTCAGGGATTACTGTTAAAAAAATAAAAACCAAAAAAAATTGGGTTTACACTTTTAGTTTTAAAAATTAATGAAAAATAGAAACATTGTTTTTTTATGACATTATTACTACGTACGTGTTGAACAAGATCTAACAAACTTGTTAATTAAGTTTGATTGATTTGAATTACAACAGGGTGTTTACAATTTATTTACAAACTTTTTAAACTTTAGAAACTTTTATTTTGCTTATTTTAAATGGCAACCCTTGTTTATTTTTATATTATTCGATTCAGAATTAAAAAACCAACATTTTTTGTTATCACAACCCTATTGCAATTCCTAACACATTCGAAGTTATTACTTATTTGCCCAAAACATTAACCATATTCGACTTTTAATGATTAAAGTCATTTGTCATTGACAGAATGAGTTTTTAGCAAATCACTCCGAATATGTTAGGATTTATCGAAAAAAAACTTTAGGGACATGTAAGAAGCTAAATAGGTATTGATTCATTTCATTGGCAGTATACTGTATACTTTTTTACAGTTGTTACACAAATTTTCTGGAAACAAACACATTTTTTCCCAATTATACATAAACCAAGTGACAATCATAATATCAAAATAATTATTACATTAATGGTGCTATTCCCTAACTTCTGTTGCTATGTTATTGCTCGATTACTGTAAAAATTACAGCTGTTATTTAAATTCGTATTCCGTAAACTCTGTTACCCTCTGTTAGCAACATTTCTACAGTAACATTCTCTGTTAAATAACAGCGGCAAAAATCTCGCCCATAAACTAGCAGTGACAGTGACAGATTGTGAATTTTTGCGATGTTTTACCAGATTAACAAGAAATTGTATTAAAAATGTGATAAGGGATAAAACTAGAAGCTTTGAATTACTCATACAATTCTACCTTTGGTTTTTGAAGTGTTAGAAAACGAAGAAAGAGAGATCGATCCTAGAAAAAAATCAATTGGTAGTGGTATAATCCCCATAATGTTGCAAAGGTAATCTGTGGCAATGGACGCCACTTACAAATCTCCAGAAACGCGAAATTTGTATAAATAAAGAATTTAACACTGAGTACTCATCATTTTGGTTACAGTATTCCGTAAAACTAAAACATAAATTTTTGAAGTTGAATGATTTATTTCAAATTTCATTTTTGGCTTTCAAGAATAATTTTCTTTCTTCCAACTTGTGTTTCCCTCTTTAATTTTGCGTATAAGTTCTCTCCAGCACAGAATAAAATAATTTGGATTCAATTCAGTTAGCTAATGCGACACGAGATCCCACAGAAATTGTCCCAAAATAAATAATGAAATTTGTCCCAATAAACAAAGATATTCTTTGCTCTGATCTAGACTCATCTTTTGCATTCGCTTTCTTTTCACATTTTAGTGCAACTTTTTGCGATACCAAGCTCGAAATGATAATAATTTTATGAAAACTTCTTAACATTTTCGCAAAATATTTGAATCAGTCCTAATCAAGTAGTAATCCATGCGTCAAAATCGACTTCCATTATCTCAAAAATTACATTTTCGAACAAATGAGAACACTGTTACCCTTATTTTAACAGAAGCAGTTTGAGAATCGCAAATTAGACAGCTCTGTTAAGCGGTGTCACAACAGAGCACTGTTGCTAACATTCTATAAACGTAACAGAATAACAGAGACATTTAGAGAATACCACCATAAGTAACTAACTGTGACATTGTTTACCAGTTTACCTATTCACCTAAATCGTCTAGACAAGTTTAGTTTCTAATTGGCAAGACATCTTGCTAATTGTTTACAAATTTTGCAGGCCTGAAATTTCAACTAGCTGTAAAATCATTCATTAGACCGACGACAAGTTTTCCACCTATTTAATTCACCGTTAATCTAAAGGGAAAGTCTCCGCCGACCACAATCGTCTCAATGACGGTGTTAATTTAAGCCTGCGGCTAAATTCTACATTTGAGACTGTGGACCACCAGCACGAGAAATTAATTTTCAAGTTCCTCATTTAAAAAGGCATATCCGACCACGAGTCTAACTCCTACTAATAATTAAAAGTTTGAACACTGTCAAGACCAAATTCAATAAATTAATTTTCTGAAAGAAATAAATAAACAATCCGACATTAACTTATTGAAGGTACGGGATTATATTCCATCGCAATAAATCAAACAGTAATCTGTAAAAAAATTAAAAAATGTTCATGTTCGTGTAATTAAATTTTTATTTGAAATGAAAATAAAAAAGTACACGGATCAATGAATTGAAATCAATTCACATTGCTTTCTATTTGTTTTTCGTAATTTTTTAAATACTTAATTGACTACACGAGTCGATTTCCCGTTCATTCCGGCTTGCTATCAACTTGTAAAAGTCATCCAACAGACGTACAAATAAATTAATGCACTATTACCGATTCCAATCATGAATGTTTAAACTCCAACTAATTGTAACCCTGATTGTAAGTCATTAATTACAGTACTTAATTCATTATGAATTAATTTAAATTATACAACTCCAACTAAACTTTGAGTACCTATATCCACCATGTTTATATAGCTAATACACAGGGTAAACCAATGTATTTAAAACCTCATAGTTACTCTCAAAAGATAGATACAGCTCTTCAAAGAAGCAACAGCATTTATAGTAAAAAATATTAAAAAAGTAGTATTAAAAAACACCACGTTGCAGTGAGCGTTTTTTTATTACTTCATGCACTTGTAGTTAAACCAAAAACTAAGTTTATCTACCCAAGATATTAAGTGTTAGAAGTAACAACAGCCTGATCAGTAAATTCTGAGACCCTCTGTATATAAAACAGTGTAGAAATACCGAACACACAACCGTAAAATCCTTGTTTGATGTTAAATAAATCTACATTAACTTCAGAAGTGAGGAGCAACATAAGAAATGCGCTGCTTTGAGACTTATTTGATTTCCAAGAATATACAAAATATACTTTTAGATAACAAGTTAATGTTTGCTAGGAAAACAATATTCAGATTAAAGATAGAACCCCACCTACGCGGTGCATCGTATTTTAGTTAAACTTTGTCCCTAATACATATTTAAATGTTTAAACTTGTTTTTTTTTGTTTTTTTTTGTTAATAAATTAAATAATAAAATTCAATTTACATTAGAAATAGAAAAAGATAACAATATCAACTTTTTAGATTTAACATTACAAAAATAGAAAATAAAATAGAATTCAAAATATTTCATAAACCACTCACACTTCTCACATTATACCGATAGATTCTATTCATTGTAATAGTCATAAACTTACAAGTATTAATAGTTATATACATAGATTATAATTAACGTAAATATGTCAGTAAATAATTTTAACACGGAATTAAATATCATTAAACAAATTGCAAGAGAGAATGGATTTTCAAACAATATAGTTGATAAAATACTAATAAAGAAATTTGAACAAAAAATGTTAAAAGTCATCAGTAAATTAGAACCATTACATACAACAGAAAACACAACAGGAATTAGTAATAAAATAACAAATAGATCTATCATTTTTACATGTAAAGAAACGTATGCAATAAAAAATATACTTACCTACTAAATAAACATACAGGGTGAGTCAGTAGTGGGTTATTTCTGATTTTTTCTTAAATATGCAACCAACAATACTGATTCCAGCTGACCAGATCGGTAATCGTTAAAAAATTTAAAATTAATACACGATTACATTGTTTTGTGTATTGTCAAGTTTGTCTTAATAGTTTTGCTAACGTTGCATTATGGACTATTATTATTTAAAAGCTAAAAAACCAGTGTTGATTCAATTAATGTTTTAAAAAATCAAACGAAGTATCCAGTGGTAAGTGCAGTTAGTATTTTTGGTTGCAACTTAGGACATGTCAGAAACAGCCCACCCTGTATAAAAAATTTAAAAATTAATTTTAAACCATGTAACAACTTAGGAAATCATTTAATAAACACTAAAGATATTTGATAAATCAGGAGTTTATAAAATATGTTGTAGTGATTGTAATGTAGCATATGTTGGACAAAGTGGTAGAAAAATAGGTATTACAATAGACGAGCACATAAAATATCATAACAAATCTAGTTTCGGTACACATATAATAGAAAATAATCATAAATTCAATAAAAATAACCACTTCTGCAAGCTACACAGTACCACTGACGGAAGTAAAAGGAGCGCCACACATTGGAGATTTTTACAAGTTTTCACTATGAGTTTTCAGATCTTAGTAATTATAGTAGGATAATTTTTTATCGGCATTGTTACATTTGTACCCTGTTACAATTGTACCCGGGCTTCCCTACTCTCGATGGAGAAAAATGAGGAATTAAAAGGAAGAAATAACGTACATTCATGGGCAATTTAGAGGGTAGAAATAGTTATTTACGAAGCAAGTTCGAAATAGTATATTACGTACCGCAAACTGTAAGTGCAATTTTTTTGGTCGAGAATGCAATATTGGGAAACCGAGGGGACCGAGGTTTCCTAAGCGTTCGAGACCAAAAGAAGAACTTACAGTTTGAGGTTAGTAAGCTATTTTTAGCAATACCTGCACAAATAAGAAAAAGTAAAACATTTTCTGAATGTATTTTTATGAAAAATCAATAAACGTCAGATTGTTGTCAAATTAAAAATGTGTGTGACGTTCGTTTCGTGTTAGGGATACAAAACAAAAAAAACATCACTTTAAATCAACATTTGTTGCAAAATCAACGCTTCAATATTGTTCTGAAGGTATTTCAAGTGTAAATAGAAAAATGGATGATATTGAAGAGGCTGCAAGGTTTGCTTGTGTATCATTTTTCATGGAACACGAATGGCATACGTTGGTATGTAATATTTACTTACAGACCATGGGCTGTAAGTAAAATATTTATTGCACAGTAACCATGGAGACTTACACCTGACTAAAAAGTGCCGCTTATAATGAAAGATATTTGTCAGGGAATGATGACTTACAGAACAGGTATTGTAAAAGAATATTTTCGCGCATGATCGCATTATTTGAAGCACGAGTTGCACGAGAGACAAACGAGCTAGCGAGTGCTTTAATTGCGCCAAATACGTCTTCGGGCACCAAAGTTCGTTATTTATCAATAACTTTAATACAAAGAATTTTTTTACTATTTTTACCTTTATGTGTAAGCATTTCTCTACCACATACCATTGAGTTGGTGCGCCACTTTTTGAGCACCCGGTATATAAAAAAAAATAATTTTCTTTAATAAAAAAATACTTTTTCTACAAACGCTACTAAAAATTGAATTTTTTGCACGGCATACTGCCTTTAAAAATATAATATTAAATAGTAGCGTGTTAAAAGTAAATCACGTGGTCTACTTTTAACACTAATGTTAAAAGTGAAATGACAGCCTTTGTCAACAAGATAATTTTGGGGCAAAAGTTCTTCAAAGTACGCTAATAAAACACTTTCGTTGTATTTTCCAACAACATTCTTCTGGGCGCACCAATTTTGAAAACGCTTAAACGCTAATTCGTATTGTTGCTTCGATTTAGTCGGCAACAGATTTAATGTTGCTCTACTGGCAGCTTCTTCTATTTTTTAAATGTGATCAATAGTGGTGTTTGTAGAAAGAATGTTGTATGATATACGTGTTAAAAGTGATTTTATTTTGCTCGTGGGGTTGCTCCACTCGCTGTGCTCGTTCCGCAAACTGCCCCACTCGCAACATAAAATTGCACTTTTAACACTTATATCATAAATAACTATTTTATTACTATAGATAGCGCTTGCCTAACGCATGTCAGATTGTCAATCAATTATTGTAATCGCGATTTATTTTGCTCTTTTTTATCTAAATTTGATGTACCTAAAAAAATTTTCACGAAGTCTTAACTAATGTTTAATTATTACAGTAGTCCTAAATATGTTAGTGATCGCTACTCGTAGCAATTGTTGCGCTGTGTATTTGGATCAAAAACTAACTTTGTATTAAGGGTAGGCAATTAAAGGAAGCCTCAACTACGAGTATGTCATACTTGGACTAACTGGCCAATGTGTTTCATTCGGAAAAAACAGGTCCTCGCAGTTTTCAAATGCAAAATTCAACAAGTGTTTGACACACCATAAATGTAAACGAAAATGGTAGAATTAACAAACTAAAACCTCATTTACATTTGAAGCACTCGGTCGTACATTAAAAACATGATTCAACAACTTCAGTAAAACTAGAAACAAACATTTTGAAAATAAACAACCATGTCATTATTTCTTTAAAACAACTTTAATTTATATGTCTGATAGATGATTTCAACTCCAATTCAACTTGCCTGTAATAATGCAAGTAGCAATTTCAAGTCAAGTTTCAAACTACTGAAATAATTCTTCGATTGCATCCACCTATTTAAAAATCACTGTTATTAGATCTAATAAATTTACAAGTGCCACAAGTGACCATGCATTTCAGACATAAATCTAAAATCAATAATTAAGCTTTACCACCTGAATAATAACTTATAAGTGGAAAAAAGAAAGTAAATAGTTCTTTTAATTAAGACGAAAGATGTGAAATTTGATTCTGTTTAAAAATCATGACGTCACAAACGTTTACACATACTGATCTCGTATGAGTCCGCTTTTCGCCGAATTTAATTAAACAGAGGATACCGAAAATCCGGACTCATCTATGTGAGAAACATAAGAAGATACATTAGCATAGTTAATAAAGCAATTTATAAGCGAAAACACAGTACTAAGACGCTGTATAGATATTTTATTGTCCACTTCAAAGAAATTCTACTTTAAAATTCAAACACACATAGATATAGCAAGTCCGCAACTGTGCAAACATCACGAAGAGTCGGAAGTGCAGGAAATAACCAGTACTGAAGAAGTAAATAAATATCTCCAAGAGAGAGGTGCCGTGTAATGAGGAAAGATTATTTCACAGTACATTGACCTAAAACACGCACCTGGGGTGTCGTTGTCACTCTATGAAGAAAATTCTAACTACCTAATCTTCTTCACATACTTAAATTACGCAAATGAAGGCCGTTATACTTCGTGTTGAACCTGTCAATACTCAAATAATAACTTGTACAAACTTAGTTGCAATTAAATAGAAAAGACGCCGTAAAGGGCGTTACGAAATAAATATTTGAGCACCTAATATGCGGCCATTTATGTAAGCAAGATAAAAGTTGTAAATAACGTCTTTAATTTTTAAAGAATTTTATTACACGGTAGGAGCACTAAAGAAAAGCCAAATAGCCCAATTTTTTATTCAATTTCTAATCCAAGTTGGATTGTTTTGTTCAAAATGTTCATTTTAAACTAGTACACGGAAGAGGATTTAAAATCAGATCGATGAGATGCGAACATTGAATGCATTATGAAACATGGGGACATGACTTGTATTTATATTTCTTTTTAGCACTTCAGTAAATGTCTGTTAACACTTGTCGCATAATGTGAAGTATAGCTGGAACAGATAAGTGACTTCCGTTATGTCATAAGAAGAATGAAAAATGCATAATACTTTTATAATGCATCTTATTTTCACCATAACTCAGCTGGAATAAAAAAATAAAAAAAAACAATCAATCGACTGTAAAACACTTTGGACTGTGTTTATAAAAAATAAAATTTTTCTTCCATACGATCTCATGGAACAAGTAAATGCATTGACAGTATAGAGGTATCTCATTTTTTATGAAGACAACTTTAAAACTTCTTTGATATTTCAAAAGTGAAAAGTTACAGCCAAAAAACTGCATCAAATAACTAGCGGGTCTCTTTTCTAAAACTTAATTAGCAAAACATTGTTTAAAACATTGTTGAGCAGATTCTAACTAGTTTTAAATTTATTACTGTTTGCACAATATTTAATTAGAGGGACCACAATTTTATACCAAAAATACTCTTATCCTATTTTGCGAGAAGTTCATCAGTGTATAAAGGTTTTATTTGGAACAAGCCGCCAGATAAAAATATCGGATGGCTTCACGTTCTCCACAAAGCAATACCTAATAACTGATTTCTCTTAAAAAGAAATAAAAGTCGTCTCTTCTCAAGTTCGATAAATTTATAGGTAACTATTACGAGTGTGCTCCTAGGTCACGAAATGTATTAGAATTCTTTCCTAACAGAAAGTTTCCAGACTATCACAACATTTTCATTTACAAGTTTCAAGTGTCTTTCATTTCAAATTAAATTACTGCACTTACTTAAATAAAATTGTACAACGTAGCGTACGAACATGAATGGAACTTTGGTAAACACCAGGCGATAAGATAGGAAATTTGTTGTGCCGTCTAAGAATAACTTTTTCATTCATGATTAATTTATGCGATAGAGATTTATATGTGTATTTTGAGAGCTGAACTAATTAGTCGAGTTTCGCTTAATTTAATTTGTTTTTTTTTAATATGTTTTATTTCATTGTTTCTGTATCATTCCTTTTTACATTTTAATTATTAAGTGAAAATTAGTTAAAACAACTCCGAAAAGACTATTTTAATGAAATGAAATTCTTACCCTGCCATTCCTAGTGTTCCTCTGGCTCTGAACTGAAATAGCTCGAACAATGTTTTAAATTTAAATACATTATTCTGGACTATTCAAGTGTTTTACAAATGTTTTCCCGAGACATTTAAATCATTAACGCAACACTCTTTTACTTTCAGACCCTGAAAAGATAATATCACATCTTAATCTTAATCAGCGTTTTACCAAATAAAGAAACAAAATGAAATTAAGAAGTGAAAAGTATAATAGCAGAAGTTGTAGTATCAAAAACGGAAAGGAAACAATCTAGGTAGTTGAAGTTTCTAAATTAAGAGCGAAAAATCTCAATTTTAAGTGAGATTATTTTTAACAAAAATCCGTCTTATTTTAAGAAATTCTGTTAAATCTAGGAAAAATATAGCTAATTTTTGCTTTGCCCTATATGTGCTGTTTCAGCCTGTATCCCTGCTCGAGTTAAAGTTTTTTTTAATCAAGAAACTCACACGCAAACAAAGGCATAAAACTACAAATCTAAGCCTAGGATCGAAGGTTTTCTCCGATTTTGTTAGATTTAAAAAGTGCTTCATAAAATTCGCCAAAACAACAAAGATCCTAAAATTAAATAAATAGTCTTAGGTTCTGAACTGTTTTGCTCGATTATAGTGATTTTGCAAAAAATAATCCCAAAAAGTTCAAAAACTAGACTTAAAAGACTCACTAAATTTCACAGTTCAGACTTCACAAAAACAATGCCTAAATTTTGCCTGTTCTGTGTCGCTTCAGATAGATCATTTCTCATTCACAAACTCACTAATTTCGAAAGATTTAGCTAAAACTAGACATAAAATTATAAAACTTGGCCTCAAGTAGTTTGAGTTAATGGGCAGTATAAGTAAAATTTAATAAAAGCTCATACTAGGTATACTTTTATTTCTTTTTCCGATAAAATTGGTAAAATATAAATTAAGTATTAGGCACGAAGGCGTGTGAAGGTTACGTGCGCAGTAGACTCAGAGGTTGAACGGTTTCAGTTTAAATGTAAGCCTAAATGAGAACGCACTATTTCTATCTTTTATTTTACGCGCATCTCCCGCGCCAAGAAAATATTGCTAAAGAATATATCTTTTACTCGTACAAGTTACAAGTAGAAGCATTTACTTAACTTTACCAATATGTTTCGTTTAATGTATAGCATTTATTTTTCTCTGAAAAGATTATAAAAATTACGAAACTATCCTAAAACAAAATAGGAAACAGCAAGATTATGTCAAATAAAATACATTTTGGCTCGTGTGCGATTCATTTTGCAAATTCAAAACAATTTTCTTAAACTAAAGCAAGCGTTTAAGGTTATTTTCAACAAAAGTCCATCTAATTTTGAGCTTTTGTTTTGCTCTCAATGAATTTAAGCCTGTTTTCTTAGGTATTTTAATTGCTCTTGCTCACAAAACTCACACACATTTAAAAATTTGGCCAAACCAAGGCTCAAAAAGTCAGAGATCGGTTATTTTCATTTATGGCGAAATGAAAAAAAAAACCGATCTCTGATGAATAATGATGAATAATAATCAAAACAAAAAGCGCAAAATTGAACATATTATTATAATGTACAATTTTCGAAGTGTTTTGCTCGATTTATAATTATGATTATAATTTATAAAAATTTCGCAAAAAACAAGACAAAAATCACATATTTTCGCTTCATCTAGAGTATTTTTCACTGAAAAACTCACTACGTTTGAGAAATTTCACAAAAACAAGGCAGAAAAACATAACTTTACGTTTAAAACGCCTAAATTTTGCCTAACTCTAGCAATTAAAACATTTCTCACTGGAAAATTGACTAATTTATACATATATCAAAAATATATAAATATCCAGATATTATCCAAAACATGATAAAATATTTCTGAGCTTGATCCAAAACAGTTTAGTTTCATCTGTTTTAGGCAATTAATAGCGTTTTCATCTAAAATTAAAGAACTACTCAGGACACAAAAGAAAATTGCAAAACTGAAAAGCGTTTTTGCCAGTTTCGCTAGTTTGATTTTTCAAATACAAGAAATTTCCTCAAAACATAACAGAACATCACAAAATTTGATAAGAACTTAAAGTTTTTCTCAAGAAAACTCGCCAATTTCGTCGGAACTAGACAGAAACTAGGCTTAACTAGTTACTAGGCTTAGAGCCTTTTCACCGGTAAACTTACTCAGTGCGAGAAATTTTACCCAAACGAGACTGCTTTGTTCAATTTAACTTTATTTATTATTTCGGTTTGTTTGGATAGATTTGACTTTATTTTTATGTTTCAATGGTAATGTTTTCTCCTAAAGCTCTTTACTTTCAGATGATTTTAAACCGGAAGATTAGCACAGCATTGACAGGCAAAATCCTGTCCTTAGTGACACAGTTTCGTGCAAAATATTGTTTATTTTTACAACAATTAATCTTTTTCAAAACATCCTTCTTTATCTACAGTATAAGGTCATATGTGAAAGCAATAAAATCTGTTCTGATATCTGCACAAATTACTTAATGGAGATTCAACTTAATATTTCCAGAAGTCAATGTTTGAAGTGTCATCATATTCTAGTCTCTCCACTATCAACAAAAATGTGTTACGTTTAGGGACTGAACCAGTTTTCTATTTTTGATTATTTCTAACATTTTGATAAAAGTACTTCATTAGATTAAATCGGCGTTTTTCAACGACTTCATGTTATTCTTATCTTCTGAACGAACCAGAAGTACACCATTAGCATCATTAGCCTCAATTAATGTTCCGTAATCCAAGTAAACCTTTATTAAGTTATAAAATTTAATAGGAACGCGCAGATACAGCCACGATTTCCTTTTTAGTGGAAAGATGATGCCACTATCCAATTTAGAAAAAATATATTGTTTTTGTATTTATTGTCATTACTTTATCAGCTTAACACGACCATTATTACGAAGAAACGGAAATGTTCGTCTGTAACGAGGAAACGTTTCAAAGTACAAGCAATTTGGTCTCTTTGGAAATTGTTAAAGCATGAATGAATACTTTTCCCAATTTATCAAAGGAAATAATGATTACAAAGTCAAAGTGTCTGCTATAAAAATAACAACAGTTTTATGCTATCTTTGCAGCATTATTACAAGTCTTCTGCATTAAGAAAAAACATTGACTCAGATTAATCTGATTAATTTGAATGTATATTGCTTGTAATAGCGGTATTACGAAACAAAAAGGTAGGGCTAATCAAGAAAATCACCTGCAATTATTATTACATTGCCTCAAGTATAAAGCTGCATAATTAGTAATTAGATTCCACCTTAGTCAAAAGTCAAAATTTTAAACTTCACTAACTCCAAAATTCACCAAAAATGAGTTGACTCTTCTTTCCTATCGCTATTTATTTTGTTTGAAACTATTGTAAGGTCCTAAACTGTGTTAAACTTTTAATGACTGACGTCTACAGGTTATTTTGGTTTATTAAACTTGAATATTACATGAAACTATGTTTCTAATTAACTATTTAGCGTTAGCGAAACTGTAGAAAGTTTAATAACATCGACACTTCGCGCAAGTAAATGCACAATGCATTCAATTGATGGCGATCAAGATAACGATATCGACTAAATTATTATTCAGCTGTGAACAAGTTACGATAAAGCAGCATGTTCCAAAGGCAGAAACAATACAATAATTAAAAATATTGGATGTGTGCAATAATTTAAATTTCGATGTTTACATATAATTAACCACTTTTAAAATTTGTTTACTCTTCTTAAAACAAACAAATATTTTATTGCAAATTATTTGTTTTAAATTTGAAATACACATTGATTCGTTAACACAAACGCCAACGAAATCAGATCAAACAAAGCTGCCCAAACTATTATTTGTAATTTATTTGGAAACGAACAAAAAAAATAGATAATGATTCAAAGGCAGAATAATACAAAATGTTACAAACAACATATCTGATGTCCATATATGTATTTTCCTTCATTTTTATGACAACCTCGATAAATTTTGTATTAAGCGGTATTTAATAATTTAATATGAACATACACATTAGATACGTGCTAATAACTCTTAGTTAATGATTTGTAAATACTGAGGTCATTCTGCTACCTATTTATCAACTACTTGAGAGGCAGTTTTTGTAAAAAATTCGGTTAAAAAATTCCCGATAACTAAAATGTTTGTCTCAAGTCGACAAGACTTTAAATCATTTTGAAACTAACTTCTTTCCTAAACCAGAAACACACTAAAATAAGTTGTAATGCAATCGATAACAAAAAGGTACAGTCACGATCATAAAGAATGTCACCCCTATAAACCGGCCTGAGTAGCAAGGGATTGAGCGCAAACCACAGCAATAAATCTTTTAGGTCATACATGTAAATTTCATGTGAAGTATTCCTTCGAATGTTTTCTCGACATGGATTCATTATTTATTTTAGGCATCAATGATATTAAAATCGTGTTATGAATATAATTCGACTCGGTGTACAGAAAACGAGTTAAAATTTAATTCAACGTTAAATTAATTCAAAGTAAGTTACCATTTTTGATTGCAATTAAGGGTTCTGTAAACCGCCTTAATTAAACAATAAAAATATATAAAAAAATGTTTTTTAAACAAAGCTTTTATTTAAAAGATGCACTAAAAAGTAAAAAATAATGTATTTCAATCACAAGAGAATATTTTTTCTTACAGGTTAAAATTCTAAAATTTATAAAAGCTTTGGGAGTTGTCAACTGAACAAAGTAATTCTGTAAGGGTGCAGTTAGACGTCGGTTTTTTTCCACGGTTTATCCGTACGGTTTTGATCGTACGGGGAAGAACGCACATCGCGAACGTGTTTACACGACACGTTCAAAAAGGACGGTTTTTTCGTTTTTTACTTCGACAGTGGCGTGTGCAAAAATTTAATTGCGTTTTTGATGATAATAATCTTTCGAAACACAAGGTGAATTTCTACAAAGTGTTGTATACTCAGCGATAAATTGTTTACGATATTTTTTGTCAATATAGACATATTTAGTTACGACTGAATCCATTGGGCACTGTCTTCGATTCTCCTCCACTGGAAAAACTGCGCGTTGCGATAAAAACTCACAGACTTTTTGGAACGTTGTCAAAACTGACAGTTTCCATGATGATGTATGATATATGGTGTCACAACTCCCTTTAAATCCCCATATAAAAATGTCAACTGAACGCAATGCTAGCAACATGGCAAGGTCGGGAACTTTTTTCAACATTGTTCAGTAGAGGGAGCTGTTTTATTTTACTATTTTTCAAATTTATGTCATAATGACATTATGATATCAAATTCCGCTATCTAAAGCTGTGTACCGTATTTATGGCTACCTTCGAACCTATGCCAGGAATACTATTATTCAATGAATCACAAGTATGGTCTTTGAGATGGAATTGCTTTATTTAAGAGCTATCATAAACACAAATTCATAGACAGGGATCTGGAATCTACAATGAACGCATTGTAAGGTGATTGACTCTTCTGCAAAGATATCAGTAGTTTGGTGTGTTTGACTTTTTAAAAATGAGCGTATGATTACGCCGAAAACAACAAGGTACCATGCGATCATTTGAATTTATAATTAAAGTAGGCGGTTTTGTGTCTTTGTGATTGAAAAACTTAAGCAAACTGAGGGAAAAAATGTATTCTAATTGAATCTTACCGTTTAAAACATTATTATTTAACTCTTCAGCTTGATTAATTATCACAATTAGCGTTTTTATCCATGTTAGAAAACTGACAAAGCCTACTCTAATTATAAATTTAAATGATCGCATGGTATTATTTCGCTCATCACCATAGTCAAAATGATTCTGAACTCTCTATGTAGGAAGAATATTAATCAATCGAGTAGTAACCATCCTTGCAATCAAGCTCACTTAGGTATACCAACCAGCCCTTGATGCAATTTTTTCGTCGAATAAGAATAGCACATTACAATAGAAATATTGAAGTAAAAATAAATATAAATATGCGTATGGTGGTAATGCCATCACCCAAGTACCAGAGTATTCAGGTCGCATCTACAGCTTCTTCTGACCTGAAAGACGAATTAGTTGCGATGTTATTGAAGTGAATTTGTTAGATGGTGCCAACTATTTTGAATAACGAATGTATAGCGGAATGTTCTCTGTTTGGCTCTTCACATTTATTTGTTTGTTACTAGAGTCCTGATGTAACACACAAATTCTTTTTTGTACAGTTTTTGAACCTAAAAATGCAATTAGCGAATTTTAGAAATAACTCGTCATACTACTCAGAGCGACCAGACGATTGAATTGCAGTGTACTGCAACTAGTAGATCGTATTAATAAATAAATAAGTCAACTATCTTCAATGGTGCTTCACAAAGTTCCGAATTCACAGCACGTGAAAACCAGTAAATCACGCTAAAAACACGAACAATCACAAGATAGAAGTTTGACGTGTCCGTGAAATGTTTTTTATACTAGCGAAGACCAGTAAAAGAGTCAATATTTTTCTTTTTTCAATACATTAAATCTTATCTGTCAAAATGTTTCTGTGACCGAAGTCAAATTTGAAGTTCAAAATGTGGTAGGTAATGAAGATTCCCTTGTATCAGATTTGCGAAAAGCGCTATCTAATGGCCAATATGTGAAATGGTTCCAGACCTTGTTAGTTCGTTCCAGTTTAAAACAAATGAAGGGAGTTGGATCACCATACCCTCTAACACCACCGTTTCCATTTACACAGACAGTTTTACCCGAACGGGTAAAATCGTACGGGCAAAACCGTGGAAAAAAACCGACGTCTAACTGCACCCTAATGCCGTAGTTTTATAACTCCCAAAGCTTTTATAAATTTTAGAATTTTAACCTGTGAGAAAAAATATTCTCTTGTGATTGAAATACATTATTTTTTACTTTTTAGTGCATCTTTTAAATAAAAGCTTTTTTTAAAAAACATTTTTTTATATATTTTTATTTTTTGCTTTTTAGTCTTTATTAATTGCATACATTTATTGTTATTACACTGTGCATCTGCCGTGACGTCCAAATGACCAACATACCGTCTATGTCGGTATAAGTTAACGTATGTACAAATCGAGAACACCTTTGTGAACATAATCTAAAATTTTAAAACCCCATTTAACACCTTTAGGGGGTAATTAACTATATAGAATTGCATTGTCACGCAGATTACGTAAGCATGTTAAATTTTATTTCATTGCGACTACAGGAACCCTCTCAAATTTACAAATCGAGAACACCTTTGTAAACATAACCTAAAACTTCAAAACCCCATTTAACCCCTTTAGGAGATATTTAACTACATGGGATTGCATTGTCACGCAGATTATGTAAGTATGCTAAATTTCACTTCAGTGGGACAACAGGAACCCTTTCAAATTTGGCTCCGAAAAAATAGCAGACAGAAAGATAACATTGTGAGCTAAATAAAAGCTTTTAAAAATATCTTTATCGCGTAAAAAGGCTAAAGAATAATTTGATGTTTTAACATCTTTCTAAGGAAAACATAATTTTAATTATTTAATACTTAAATTATAAAAATTATTCTGCGGTAATTTCAAATTAAAAAGATAAAAGTGCATTGTTATTATTATTATATTAATAAATTGGTTTAGTTCTCAATTAAAGTTTAATTCGTCTTCAATAAATCGACCGTTTTAATGGGCAACACAAATAATGACGTTGTTAAGTTGGAAATCTTAAAAAACCTATTAATTTTATTTAATTAGAAAAGTAAAACCTCACTTCACTTAAAAAGCACATTAAATAATTCCTCATCTAATTTACGTAATACTGTTATAATCATTTTGAGTAGATTAAGTAGAGCCTATTCCAAACCTGGTGGCGAACTGACATTGACAAAAATGACTGAATTTTGGCATTAAACATATGTTTTGCCCATAGGCGTGGAAATAAAATGTAATGTTTTTCAAATCCACTGTTAGTCTGAAAAATTATAAGATATGTAAGATGAAGAATAATGTACAAATTATTAGTAATAATAGTAATATTTCTATGTCTTCGTCCTCAAAATGTATTAATGTTCAAATGACAACTAACTAAATTTTAGGGAAAAAATGCACGCCCATGTATTTTATTATTTTAACCAAGTGGGCCAAGTGGGTGCATTTCAAGAGTCTTTTATGTCACTGTCAGTTCGCCACCAGATATGGAACAACCTCTACATTTATTAATTTACACAATTAAAATATTGTTGATGTCACACGAAAGCACGAAATCATGCTTCCGAGTAGATGAAACCTCCGAAGGAATGTTTAGATACGTTTATGACCCAAAAGATTTATTGTTGCGGTTTGAGTTCAGCCCCTTGCTAGCCAGCCGGCCGGGTTTATAGGGATGACATTCTTTATGATGGTGCCTGTACATTAAATTAATATAAAATAAAAAGAAAAATCACCAAATTTGGTACTAAAACTTGATAAGAAATGTACAGAAATGGGACTATTAGTATGCCTCTTTGTACCTAACTAATTTTTTTTTGTTATTCCAGATTGGTTTTAGGTCAAAATTTTGAGTCTTTTGGTGTTTGTCCTCCATTTAAAAAGAAACAATGACCAACTAACCAATATTTCAAAATTCTTATTTTCGTAAAAAAATTTTAATTTAAGAAATTCTGCTTATGATTTCTTAGAAAAAAGTTTCAGGAAACCTGTGTAATGTTTGAAGATTTCATGTTGCGAACTTTGGAAGTACAAGTATTTTTATAGTGATTTATCTTGCATCTTCTTGATGTTGAATAAACAAAAACTCGTCTCCCAAAAACATTAAACTTTATTTAAAACAATACTCGATGTGTTTTGACTACAAGGGTGTCTTCCTTCGGGACGACATTTTCTTGCATTATTGTTCAGATTCATATTCTAAAAAGCCAAGCTACGATGATCTAGTCAATTACAAAATCTTTGCTTTAGTTAAGTCAATAGAAAAAATAAGAGCGTTAAATCCGGCGGCGTACTTATGATCGTTGAATTTCTTCGAGAGGTATGCTAATCCACTTGCCTGAAAAAGTGTTGGTTAAATATTGACACTCTTGATGCATCCTGGTGGAACTAAAGGTCACTGAGTATTTACATTTGGTAAACTGCAATGTCTTCCTAAGTAATGCAGTAATACAGTAAAGCAATAAATATTTGAAATGCTCAGAGTATGACACAAATTTACTAAATTGACTTTTTGAGGTGTGATCAAAAGAATATATCACGTTATAGGAATAAGTACGTTAATTGCAAAGTCATAGAACTCATGAGAAAGCATTACTTCTTCATCTATGTACGAGTATAAATATTGTTTTCCAAACCCTCATAGGTTTAAAATTTTCTGAAAAATATTGAACTTGATATTAAAAACTTTCAGTTTTATAATTTTCTCTCGTATCTTTGATTACATTTTTTTAAACTTGAACTGGATCCCAAGTTTTCTTTAAAATAATTAAAAGTAAACACAACACTTTCCACGATACACCTCTGCTACTAAATATTCCTTAAAAAACTTAAAAAATTGGATCCCAGAAATTTCAGTTTTCAGACTTCCCCTCATATCCTTGACCATTTTTTGCAGTTTGCTTACATTTTCTTAAATAAACTACATAATTAATAGTTATTTATATCATTAGTAGGATAGAAGCATCATTACACAACGAGTGTGAAGATTGCAGATTGTAACACACGAGTTTAATGTAATATGCTCAAGCCCACGTACGATCACGACCAACTGTATCAATCTCCGCTTGCTTCGCTTCTCTCCGATACGGCCATACCACTTGTCGATTTGTCCATAAGAAACCAAATTCTTGACCTTGGAAACGAAAGTTCGGCAGGCAGAGCACCCAAGTGACAAGTATGTGAATTAAAATGATTTCAGACGTCAGGTCAGAAGTCAGAGTGGTGCTTCGAGGTTATAATTTAGCTGTCTTGTTAGTGTCATTAGTGTCATCTACTCATCTCTTGAAAAATAAAATTCATACAAATCGTCGCAGACGACGGTACAAACGAAAAGAAGCCTCTTTTCCACAAATCACACATTTCTTTCCCATTATACGGTGGGGTAACACACGTTTTGATTCAAATTATTTGACACCTTCAAATTTGACAAGTTCAAATAATTTGGGGGCAGCACGTGCCGAACGCCATCTCGGTTACTAGATCGGAACAGTTTTTTAACCGAGCGGTATGGCCGTATCGAAGAGAAGCGAGAGAAGCGAAGCAAGCGGAGATTGATACAGTTGGCGTGGTACGATATACAAAACTTTATCTACAACTCCCCAAATCTGAAAACAATCTAAATTTGTTTGAAAGGAATATAAATTTTATCAAAATTAAAAATCAAGGAAACTTTGACATTTTTATGACAACTACTCAAATTTACTAATTTTATTATTTGTAACTAACTGTGCAAGTTAAAGTGTAATGAGCAATTCAGAAGAGGAAAATCTGTCCTCAGATATACGTGTTAATTGTCATTTTAATAAAATTTTATTTGATTAAAATGATTATTTGATTATTCCACTAGTGGTGTAATGACCTTCATTATTCAACTCAAACAGTGTCGAATGAGTGGTGTAATAAGTAATAACGCTAATATAAGGCAGTTGTAGATAAAAGTATTAAATTTTCCTGAAAAGTCTTGGGCTTGATTAATAATTTTAACTTTCTTTGATATCGCCGGTACATTATTTATACTTTAGTAAGTTATATTTTCGTTAACAAAATAAAGAGAAAGCACGAAAATGTCTGCTACTAAATTTTTAAAATTGTGTAAACAGATACAAAATTAATTAAACTTTCTTTCCACGTCCACTTCGTTTAAAGCTTACACACTATTACAACATTAAGGGAATATAAAAATAAAATATACCAGCAGGATGTATAATTCTTTCCTGCCATTTGAACTCTTCTTGAACGTTTAACATGTTCATAAGTATGGTGACCCAGGAATCCAATGGTCAGATAACAGAACCTTTAGTACTAAATGCATGATTGCAACATCCATAATTTACATATTTTATTCAGGTTTATAACAATACGCTATATTGGCCGAAAGAAATATTTACATTGCTCAAGTATCAGATTGTTTTACAGACTCAACCACATCAGGTGACTAGAACTAATTTAATGAAAAGGCATAACCTTTTTAGTTGATTATCTCTAAACAAAGATCTAACACCGTCCAGACACCTAATGCATCATCTTAATTTAAACATGACGGTTCATTTTTTTGACAAAATTAATGATAATTTTGTGTCAGAGTCGTTTGAACTTGAAGAAATGTAATTTCTCGTTGGAACTCTAATAACAGTACTAGAGAACGAAAACTGATTGATTCATGTAGTACTGGTTTAATTTTTAAGAGACTCCCATCTCTGGAATTAGCATAGAGGCATTTCTTTAGTAACAGGCAATTGTGCAATTTGTTGACTCAAAGTTCATTAACATTCACTAAAGAATAAAACCGATGGTGGATGTCTAATGAACGGCTGTAAAAACTTGAATAAAATATCCAAAGACGCCAATTAGGAATCATAATTCATTAAAAATTGTCGAGGAAAACATTTCAACAGTCAAGTATAATCACTGCATCATCATAACAACAAAGAAAAAAAATAGGTTTCTACTTGTAGTAAATACTTAAGTAATTTTTTATAATGAGGACTGCTAATTTAATATGCTGCATAATAAATCGATAAAATTCTACTGACCAAAAAAGTTTAATTGTTTAATCTGTGGACGCCTAAAACATCAATCAAATTGAGGCGAAACGAATAAATAAAGTTGCTGAATCATCCTTTGTGTCTTGTAAACACTATAGAATTTTATCAAACATAAAGGTCTTAAAGAGCGCAGTTCTTGTTGTAAA
Source organism: Tribolium freemani (assembly GCA_939628115.1). Lineage (NCBI taxonomy): Eukaryota > Metazoa > Arthropoda > Insecta > Coleoptera > Tenebrionidae > Tribolium > Tribolium freemani. The sequence continues at coordinate 4,887,423 of OW626785.1, read as the reverse complement.
TTGTATGTAAAGAGAAGAAAACAAGCGAGACTTGAATGAAACAATGTTCTTTTTATCGCTAAACAACCACTTGTATTTTTTAATAGAAAATTATTCCAAAATCTGCACTGTTATTATAGTAGTTTAATTTAATAAATTGTTCTTCACTAGTTGGTTAAATATTGATCAACTATGAAATTCGAACCTGTCCATACTTTTCTTTGTATTTGATGTTCGCCCTTGCTAAAAAAAATCAAAAGAGCTTTTCTTAAACTGCAGTATAAAACCTGACTTCCGGATGTCACTTTCAGTTAAATCATAGATTAAATTACATATCAAGAATTCAAGAAAGGTCACAAAAGAAAAAATTCTATTCTATGTAGTACCTACTTACGTAGGTAGACTAGACAAAAGGTATTTTACTACAAAAAAAAAACTAAAAAAAATTAGAGATAGGTATTCCGACAATCTACTTCCTATTTATTTTATTCTGCTTTCAAGTTAAAAAACAACTTATATTATTTTCACAGTGTCCCAAAAGTAAATCAATGAAAATTAACTTATACAAAAAATGTTTCTTAATTTTTGAATACAATTAGAAAAATGATATTATCATAAACTGTCTTACCTTTGATTTTGTTCTATATTTTAATTACACTTAAAAACCTATTTCTACTTTTCAATTTACCTACTTGACTTGAATATTTTTTTATGTACACTACTACACTCTACTGTGACAAAAAAATAACAATATAAACAACTCTAATAACAATAAGAGTCAGAACAAGATACAAACGAAATCTGACACGCTCATCAATTTCATTAAAATAAACTTCTAATTTCAGAGCAGTAGATACGTGACTCTAAAGCAAATTCTACTGAGAAACGGTTAATTTTAATAATAATAAAATTTATGACACTGTATTAATACCAGTACCATGGAATCCCTCCTCTTAATTCGAAACATAAGTTCTTCAGTCAGATTCATATCTCAAATCATAAAATTATAAACACATCTATTTTTATTGATCACTGCTGTAAACTGACTATTATTAAGTCAAAAACTAATTTGGGAAACACAGAGTCTACTGACCGGTTTAAGTTTTTTGATAAATGAAGAATCGCAAAAGTCTAAATTATGGAAACAAAGAATATTGTCATTTTGATTTTGTATTTTTACTTGAAAACAGATTATTTTCTGGAGTTTTGTCTACTTTGTAAGCCAGTCCGGTCCTGGCAGCTTGAATTAACATCAATCAAAACTGCGATTTAAGAGGCCTTCAAATTTTTATAGAAAGAGAGATTACAAGATCACAGCACACAACATCAAAAATAACCACTGTTTAGACGAAAAGATTGGCACTCAAACGTCAGATTACATGTATTTTATTCATAGCATCTCGTAGTAAAAGCAAAGGAGCATCGGTTGTTTCAGTTAGTACAATCGCAACAGTCAGTAAACGACTGTTTCTGGAAAATGTTTTTTTATTAAAGAGTAGTGCAACCTAAATTTTGTCGTCCCGACAAGTCCCTATATGGCGCGAAAACGTTAGTAAAAAATTCAATAAACACAAGTCCATAAATAATGCATTATGGATTTATGATTTAATTACACAACGGTTGAATTGAAATCGTGCATAAATTGCACTACAGTAGAAACCAGCACCGATTTGGTTATATCAATTATTACTACACCTAGCTATACATGTTCTACGGTCAATAGATTTAATTTAATTAACAATTTACGGTATTGATTAGTGTAGGTAGTGACATGAGGAACTGATGACAGTTTGAAAAAAATGGGGTTGAAGCCTCTCGAATAATGCTTTCGTTTCCAGTATTACAAAGTGGCTCGTTGTACACGTACCGGGGAGGTCCACAAAAATACAGATTCGTACAAAAACGGCAGTCGACAAGTAGCAATGCTCCACTGACAATTCTTTAATTTTTTTAAGAGTACTTACATGTTTCACATTTGACACTGTGTTCCTCGCCAAAATAAATACGAATAGCACGAATAATGCAGTATTTAATTAAAAAAAAATTGAGCAGAAAGAGGAGCGAATTCTTTATTTTGTAAAATATGTCCCAAAACCATTAATTTAGGTGATTTTCAAATTAGACTAATATTTTAGCTAAAGTACCAAAGCGGAATAAAAAATTAAAATTTAAACTGAATACCAGAGGAGATAAAGAAAGTTGCCTAGGTTGCTTCAAAGTAGTCAACCGATCACAGTATCATATTTGTAGGTAATAGATTTTTTATAGATGTACTCATAAATTGGGAGTAAGTCACTTCCTAGTTCGTATCCAGGATGTTTCGAGAGGAATTGCAACTATTTTAACCATAGATGAAGCATTAAAAATAAATTGACCTGTATTTTTTTTGTGAAATTATTTTAACCTCCAAAAGTTACCCCAAAAATTCAGATTATATTTTTTATCTTTGAAAATACTTCAATTTTATAAAAAAATAGTGCAAATTGTAAGATCGTAGAACATTGTTACGAGCGCCCCTTTGACATAAATTGTTTCATAACATTGTAGCAAAAAATAATTTGATTTTGCGATTACTAACATTTGAAAGCCCAGTCCAATTTAGATTTTTTTTCTTTTTTTGTAAAATGTACCGTTGGCAAAGCTGATTACTGAGAAATATCGAAAAGACTGTGGAAGCTCTAATGAAAGAAGTAAGAAAAATGGAATATAATCTATAATCTATAATTATAGATCTATAATGGAATATAAATGGAAAAATCTCGAAAATTTCTAACAAACCATTGTCTACTCCAGAAAGATATAGCTTATAGTTTTTGAATAAATTAATAATTTGTTTTTTTCTTGGCGTTTTTATTTAAATAATCTAATCTCGAGCGCCCCCAAATATTAAGTACCCCTACGCCGTAGACTCTCCTACTTTTTGAAGAATAAAAGTAAGAGCAAAAGTAGGATTAGGTAGGTATTTTTCTTTACACTTTTATTGCACCATCTGTGTTAAAAAATTTTGCAACACACGATTTTTAATGAGGGAATTATCCATTTAGCATGACCATTGAACACGCTTGGGATATGCTTTCCAGAGCCGTTAGAACTCGAAGAAAAAGACACCCTTCTAGAACACTTCAGTGCTGCAATGGAAAAATGGTAAAATATACCCCGAGAATTGCCAAAAAAGATGCCAGAAGAGGAAATCACCTATACTAGTAAAGATATTAATTTTATTTGTTACTAAGTAAGTACTGGTGGTGCTGGATGCTGTCATAGACAATATAGATCTTAATTGATATTGACTCAGGGATGGGTAATCCGTCCATAACTTTTTTGCTATTTGAAATATTGCCATGCCGTTTTTATTATCCGATAGATCGACTTAAAGTCCACAAACTAAAAATATTTTTATTATACATAGGGTGTTGTATACAGAGTGGTGAACCAAAGTTATGTTTTCTTAAATGGAACACCGTATATATCTTTGCATAATTGGATTTATGCAAAAAAAAATAATGTAACTTTATATGAAATATTAAGGGTCTATCTCTTTTAGTTTCGGAATTATTCAACTTTTCGTTATAAAAAAGACCATCACTTGAAAAATCACTGCGAAGTCGCTTATGAATATTTTCCGATAAATTTACAACAGAAAAACTTAGAATACCTTGTAGTTTTAGCAAATAGTCGGCTTTTAGTTAAAGCACGCAGATAATATGCAGAGTGTGTCAAAACGCAAAAAGTTAAATAACTATTTTTTTTTCAAATGGAACACCGTGTATTTTTTTTCATGTATCGATAGCATTTTTGATAAGCTTTCTAATGATATGCGGTTTGCATAGCAAATTTAAAATATTTTTCAAGATTTTTCAAAAAAATGTATTTTAATACAAGAAAATTTGTTAGCCAAGAATCTAATAAGTCAAATGGTAATTTAATTTTTGTTATGTACTAATGTGACTAATTACATTAGTAATCTAATTATTACTTGATACATAAATGAATTTCACTCATCAAGAATTAATAATAAAATAAATAAAAAAAAATTCTTTTTGAACTCTTTAAGAAATATTTCAAATTTGCTATATAAACCGCATATCATTAGAAAGCTTATGAAAAATGCTATCCATACGTGTGAACAAATACATGGTGATCCATTTGAAAAAAAATAGTTATTCAAGTCGACTATTGTTAAAACTACAAAGAATTCTAAGTTTTTCTGTTGCAAATTTGTCGGAAAATATTCATAGGCAACTTCGCAGTGATTTTTCAAAAATTGGTCTTTTTTATAACAAAAAGTTGAATAATTATGAAAGGAAAAGAGTTAGACCCATAATAGTTTATGAAAAAGTTACATAATTTTTTTGAGTATAATCTAATTATGCAAAAATATATAGGCTATTAGGCTGTTCCATTAAAAAATATAACAACCACCCTTTGTACAACACCTTGTGTATAATAAAAATATTTTTAGTTTGTGGACTTTACGTCGATCTATCGGATAATAAAAACGGCGTGGCAATATTTCAAATAACAAAAAAGTTATGGACCGATTACGCATCCCTGGGTCCTGGGTCAGCCTGTATGTATGTATCAGCATATTTTATATTGCTTCAAATTACTCTAGATGAAAAAAAAATTTGAAACCCTACTTTCAGATAATATCGTGGTTCCATATAAATTAATCTAATTAGAATTACCTACAAGAAATTACGTGATGCAAAACTTTTGAATATAAAAAGAAATTAAAATGTTTCCACTAAAACATTTAGCCCAGTTCTAATGGTATTCAATTCGAATAGCACATCTACTTTTATTCAGCGGACTATGCCTTGAATGTGGACACAGACGAAGCAAATGTAGCAGCGACTACCGTTGTGCCGTTTTGAGTAAATTTTTTTTTATATACTTGTAATACCATATTAAATGTGAAGTCTTACGAATAACTCGTAATAAGTATAGTGGAACTACAGAGGTATCCGAGCGTTCGTTATAAGCCGAGTTCGTTATGTAATTTTGTTATAACCGAGTTCCACTATACTTAAAATATTTCATCTGAAGATGATCATCAGATGATATATTTTGGGCCATTTTCTAGTACATTTCTCTTAAATGGCACTATCTTGTGCCTCCTTGGGCCCCGCTCACCTCATTGCAGGGGTCTACAGGGCGATTTTTTAAATCTGAATAGAAAATAAACAAGAAATTAGAAAATTTCTTGAAAAGTCAATTTTTATTTTCAAGGCAACACCTTTTAGTGTACTTTTGAAGATTGTAGTTCCAACCCCTTTTGTAATACAAACAACCTCTTCAAAATTTTAAATGCCATCACCCCCTAAGTGATACTTCAAATGAAAGGTATTTTGACCGAAATTTTGATGTGTTTTTTTTGAGTTCCAATAATTTTTTTAAGGTTCCATTGTGCCCAATTTACTTGATAATCGACTGTTCAAAAATAGTTCTTCATCAATAAGTCGATAAGAAATTCAAATTTAATGTGCCGCTTCGTTCAAATGACTACTGTAGTTCCTGAGTCATCTCTGGCAAATCTTTTGATTAGTTAATTGATTCCACCATTAATGACAGAATTCACAATTTCGATTTAGCGGCACATCGCGTTTAAATTTCATAGGTGACGTTGTAAATATGTATTAGCTGTTTCAAAACTATAAAAACGCCAACGTCGCATTTTACCGAATTATTTTTTTAAATAAGATTGATAAAATTCTAAAATAGTTATCAATGATTAGACCTCTCATTGAAAGTATAAATTACATTAGCTATTATTTTTCTGAAGTGCATGAATAATTTATAACAGCTAATTTTGAGAGAAAATGCGACGTTGGTGTTTTTATAGTTTTGAAACAGCTAATAAATAGAAATAATCAAAACACAAAAAAATCACACAGCCAAATTCCTGGCCAAAATACCTATTTTTTGAGGTATCACAAAGGGAGTAATGCCAATTAAAATTTAAGAAAAGTTGATTGTATTACAAAAAAGGTTGGTACTACTACAACTTTTAAAAGTACACTAAAAACAGTCCCTCTGAAAATAAAAATAAATCTGTCTCGTGCCTTTCTACTTTTTTGTTTATCCTCTAAGATATACCTAAATGGTGGCTCGTTTTTAAAAAATCACCCTATATAGTTCCTACTTATATTTTCCTTCGATTTTTTTCAAATAATTTTTGACTTCGAAGATGTGTTTGGATAAATACACCCCTGAAGTCAAAAATTATGTTTCCAATTCATTGAGTGTAGTACAACTTGGCATTGATACCTTCGGGTTTTTAAATTGCAGAAAATAGATTTGCAACAAATGTTAATTCAATTTCAGAAATGTCCACTTAAGTCTGGATCTGGGAGGACGCTGTCTTTTAAAAAAATGTCTACATCATTGGACTAAAAGAATAAAGAGTAACAAGGAGAGGAAAAATTCCAAACGCAAGAATTATTAGCCCACCCTCGTACATCCCTCGCGCATTTGAATACCCTGCGCTGCCCTCAAGACATAACCTTTTTTATTAGATTATACCCTTGATACGTGGACTAATTGTAATAAAAGCTTCCTCAAGTCTACACCCCCGACTTTCGCTTTAATAAGATGTCAACCTGGATAAATATATATTTATAAGACATGTAGGTGTTACATTACCCCGTGACAAATCGTTGAAAAAAATGCTTTTCGGGGGTCGTTGTGAGTTTTGATTTATTATAAGGAAAACCATTCCGGAATCGGAAAAGCAAGCGAGCCCCACAACTCACCTATAAATCATTTTGTCGCATTCAATCAAAGGGTATTTTCATGCGCACTCGACATGCTTTCCACAGAACACGTGGTCCCGGCACACGTGGTAAAAAGCTCGCGACGCCAACTGCGACAGACTCCCCGCCCGATGGATGAAACACAACTGCCGCGAGATCTCAACTCACTCTTCGCGTCTACAATCGGTCATCTTCGGGAACAAAAGACGCTGCTTCTTCTTCTTCTGGAGGGGATCTACACGATTTATTCCCATTGTTACCCCATTGTTTGCGAGTTAATTGTTGTGGTCAGGGTAGGCGAGGGCGGCTCGCCGCCGCCTGCGACAACGGGGTGCGTGAACTGATCCAAATTAACTGCAGCTTCCGCCGCCTGCGTCGCCTCCTCTGATCTTGTTAGCCAAAGCAAGAGCATTATAGGACTAGATTCTTATCTCTTCTCTGCACCGAATGTCTTTAATCTCAGACATAAATAACAGGCCTGCTTTCTTTTTTTAATAAATTGCCGCAATGGACGATAGCACATACGCGGACTTTGGCGGGGCTCAACAACGGACAAAGGGGGATCCGCTCCTTCTTCTAAACTTGATTTACCATGTGACGAATTCAAACTAAAACGGTTTTTCTAAAAATACAAAAAGTTAAAAAACAATTGGTATACAGGGTGCTCAAAAACCGGCGCACCAACTCAATGGGTGATATTCATAAAAAGTAGAACATGTTTATACTTATAATTTTTTAAGTATATGCTTTTAGTCTTCCAACTGAATTAGTGAAGTTTGACTAAAATAATATATTATACAGGCTGTTCCGTCTAAACCCCACATTAGAAGTATTGGGAGTTCTAATAATATTTGCAAATTTGAGTACATATATAATCTTTCAGGTTATGCTCAATGAAAATATTTTCAAGATGGCAGCACTTCCGGCTATACCGGAAGTTGCTATCAACTTCCTTATTTTAAATTGAAAGCTGTATTTTTTAATGCGTTTTTGAATTACTAGAGTTATTTTAAGGTAGTTTTCATAAGCTTTCCCTATACCTAAATTTAGCCGTTTACGAAATATTTATTTTAAAATAATATTTTTTTAAACCAACATTCAATGAATTTATTTTGTTTTCACGGGATGGATCACACAATTTTAAACAGTATGTTGTTTAAGTTTAATTAGAAATGATGATTTATGGCAAACTATGCAAAAATAGCTGTGGTTAGTAAGAAATTTCCTACAATGACAAAAAACCAACATAACTTGAAAATTATTACAGATAGGTATAGGGAATAATAATACAGATCGATGCATAACAAAATTCTCCTCCATCTAGTAAAATAAAAATTGGGACATCCCATTTTAAAAAATTAAGTTTTGGGTACTTGAAGTTGCCCAAACTTAACCTTAAACTTTTTGGGTTTATTAACTTCATTTCCAATTTTGAACTCACTGAAGAACAGATATAGGCCTTCTTTTTTAATTTTCCAAATATGATTTCGAAATCTCTAAAACTAAGCGAGTTAAGTGCAAATCCAAAAATTTTCAAAAAATCCGAAATATCTCGAAAACAGTTAAACTTAGATATAGAGAAAGCTGATAAAAACTCCCTTAAAATAACTCAACCAATCCAAAAACGCAGTGAAAAACAAAGGTTTCCATTTAAAATAAGAAAGTTAATAGCATATGCCATCTTGAAAATATCTTCATTAAGCAGAATTCAACGGATTATAGCTGAGTACCAAGTTTCAGATAAATATCTTTATTAGAACTTTCAATACTTCTAATGTGGGGTTTAGACGGAACACCCTGTAGAATAATGCAGTTGGGGACAAGATGATTAGCCTGCAGTGGAATGCAAATTAAGGTTTCGTCGTGTTTATTGCTCAGTTTGTCTCATTGGGTAGTATGAATAAAATGTAGCAAAAGCTTTTACTATAGCTTTATCTCTTTCTCTCTCATAAAATATAAATTACGTCTATCTTTTACTATTACAAGTAAAAGCATTTACTTCACTTTATTCATACGGCCCATTTTTCAAAACAGATGTTGTTGCAATACGCCGGTACTGTATGAAATGTTTGAATAAAGGCAAGCCACACAGGCAAAAATTCAGTGTAGTCGATTTCCGTGCAATCAAGTGTACATCGATATTCATAAAATTCTAGTAATAAGCAGATGCTAATACTTATGCAGTATTAGCGTATGCTTAAAAATCATAAAGAAAAAAGTTTCTTAGTCGATATTCATAAAATAGAGAAGTTACTAACAAAAATTAGCATGTAGGTATATCCCGTTTCAGTTGATAGTAGAATTTTGAAAAAACGCATTTGCATTTTTTGAGGGTTTTTGGTGAGTTTTCTTGGCTCTGAGATTTAGTTTAACACACAATTCTTTTCTTATACAGAAGCTCTCAATTTGTGCTTTATTTTACTCCAAAAAATTCAAATGTGCTGTTGCAAAATTCTACCATTTCAGGATATATCACTAGTCTGTTATCCGTTAGACTCGAGGTTAGATTTATGTTTCTGCAGAAAAGTCAATTTACTAAAAGACGCTATGTTTGCCGTATTAAGAAGTCCAACTTTAAAGCTAGGCGAGAAAATCCGGCCGACCATGATTTCATATAAATATAGCGGTTCTCGGGAGAAAGTGTACAATGGTTAATGCAACATTTGATTTTTTGATTTTGAATGATTTGATGAAGGAAGAAAAAATAGTGATCCGGTGGGCTCACAAAATCCGATTTATCATTTTAAAATTTTTTATTGAAACCACTAAACCAGTTTTTCTATTAAGTTAGGTAATAAAGTTTGGCAGTTTCGAAATTTTCAGATGATTTTTTGTCGATTTCGGTGCGTTTTGGCTGTCTCCGGGCTTATCGTAACCAAACGATTAAGGTTGGGAGATATTATGACATTATGACGCCCAAAACGAAACCAGAAATACCGAATCCGGATTTAAAGTCAACCAGACAGCAAAAACCCGAGAAATAGTTGATGTAGTAGCAAATTTGTCTGCAGATACAAAATTTTTCTATTAAAAAAAATATTACTCAAAACATTTATCAATCTTAGATAAAAACTCTTTAGATGTTCGGATTTCTCAAACGGTTCTACTGTTCTACTTAAAATTTTGTTAATTCCAAAGTATTCCGGGCGATTTCAGGCTAATAAAAAGCCGATTCTTTATTTCCAAAATTCTGCCAACGAGCACTAAAATTTTTTAAGTAGGTCAATAATTCGTTTTAAAAACTATCGGTGCTAGCTAATAATGCTTAGAATGCTCGAATTTTTCAGGTGAATATTCGTCAATTTCGGGGCATTTTGAGTGACTCCGGGTCCACAAAAAGCCGATTTATAATTTTAAAAATTTCGCTCGGAAACGCTTACAAACGTGACCCGACAAATGAGCCCGCGACAAAATAGCCCCTACAAAACAGCCCACCTACAAAATGGCCCACTGACAAAATAGCCCAACGACAAAATAGCCCAACGACAAAATAGCTCACCGACAAAAAAGCCCACGACAAAATACCCTAGCGACAATACAGCCGGTTAGTAAAATAGCTCATTCCAACCACAGTTAGACGTTAATCGCATAAAAATTTATGCGATCAATAAACCGACTAAAAAATTGCTCTAAATTTTAAATGGTGGAAACAAATAAAATAAAAAAATTGGAGAAAATTTTGTAGTTGTTCTTATTAGCTGTTTCAAAACTATGTAAACAACAACGTCGCATTTTCCCTCAAAATTAGTTGTTATAAGTTATTTATGCACTATGCACTTCAAAAAAATTAATAGCTAATGTACTTACCTAATTTATAGTTTTAATGAAAGAGCTAATCATTAATAACTTTTTAACATTTTTATCATCCTTATTCAAAAAAAAATAATTTGAGAAAATGCGACGTTGGCGTTTACATAGTTTTTAAACTACAAATTGTAAATTACAATTTTAAAAGGATAAAAAATTTGTTAAATAAAAATTCAGTTCTATTACGTAATAAAATAAAAACTAAAAGTTACAATTTTAATAATGACACTTATAAAAATTGTTCTTAATCATAATCACTGACAATGTTTGAAACATAACAATAAAAAGAATGTTTAAAAAGTTTGAAACATAATAATAAAAACATTTATTTAATATCTTGATTTATTTAAAGTTGGATTCAAATGATAAACAAAAGACACATTATAGGGCAGATTTTAAGCATTTTTTTATATTTTATTGATATTTGCACATTTTCACACGCTGTGGATGTGGATTGAAATGTTTTTGTGTACAATACCAAGAAACACTACCAGGCCTAATCGTTTGTCTAAATGGATTTTTTTTCCTTACTACCTACTTTGCAAACATTTAGACCAATTTTTTTTAGTCCATACTATTACCTTTTTAAATATTTTTTAAAACCCTGTATTTTAGTGGTGGGCTGCTTTGTCGCCAGGCTTTTTTGTCGTGGGCTATTTTGTCGGGGCTATTTTGTCGCGGGCTGTTTTGTCGGTGCGCCGCTTACAAAATCACAAAACGGTAATGTTTCTGTTTCCAACTTGGACACCAAAAATCTAGATAAGAACTCAGCAGACTGTTTTACGTTTTGAACGTTAAAATGGAGTGTTATACTAAAAAATGAAAATTTTTGTATGGATAGCCAACAATAAAATAGCCGACCCTTATTTTTTTATTTTAACCAAAGTTCTACCATTTTTAAGAAAAAAAATTGAAAAAGGTCAAAATTCCTGGCCTGACGTCAGGAATGTTTCTCTTTGAATCAGCCAGTCACAGTACACGAGATAGAAAATTTGCCAACAAAGATAGCTTGAAAGACGTACGTTATTTCTTTATTTCTGCCTCTATTATTTTACATACGGCTTCACAGTTCACACGTGCAGCAGGAGCACTTATTTTACTAAAACACAAACTCTTGCACAAATTCAGCAAAGAACACATCCACGATCGACAACACACGGTTTTGACTTTTAGATTTGACGTTTGGGAGCCCATACGTAGGTCGTAACTTTAGCTGTATGCAGCGAACGACTAACGAATCACGAGCAGAGACATTGCTTACGTTACAGCGCAAATTTTTTATTATTACTAAAAAAGTACCTATTTAAAAAATCTCGTACTGATATTACTAGCATAATTCAGAATCTATAATTTCCAAAAACTTTTACTTTTGAGTATAACACTCCATTGTCGTTTTTTAACAAATCTGAGGGTGTATTCTTCAATTTCGATTAGGTTATGTCGCATGCGTTATATTTCGAATGGGTATTGTCGCACACTTCAAATAATTTGCATTCTTGAATCTTGTACGAAAAGCAATTTTCGTATACGAATTATTTTCGCACGGTCTAAGTGGCAACATCGCATTTTTTTTATTAATTTTGACATGATTTTGTCTTCTGAGTCCGGTGCGACATTTAATTTTTGAAAATGAAGTCGGGAATAAAGAACAAGGGGAAGAAATTGGTGACACATCAAATGAAGCCCAAAATAACTCAGTTTTTCCCATCAAAACACCCCAAAAAGGCAATAAAAAAGTGAAGTTATGGCTGAAACTTCAAAAAGAAAACTTACCGTCACAGAAAATTATTATAAAGAGAAAATTAAACATTTTCAAAGAGCGAAATGAAATTTTGGCCTCACTGGTGATGGTCGTGAAAGAAAAAATGCTTTTTTATAGTTATTTCATTATTATAAGATTAACTTAAATAACCCCAAAGGTTTGCGAATCTTGCTTAACAGTTGAACAAAAAGAGCACATTTTTTTTTACTTAACTAGTAAAGTTAAACAGAGCTCATCTTTCTTTTGGGTGGAACTATGGCTAGTAAGACGATGCATTTAATAATCCCAAGAAATTTTTTTATAAAACCTCAAAAAAAGTAACTTTCACTTGAGTTAAGGCCATTAAAATTAAAACTTATTCAGGCTGTTTTGTCTAAACCCCACATTAGAAGTATTGGGAGTTCTAATAATCATAGTCATCTGAAAATTTGTGTACAACCATAATCTTTTAGGTCCTGCTCAATGAAAATATTCTCAAGATAGCAGCACTTCCGGTTATACCGGAAGTCGCTATCAACTTCCTTATTTTAAATGGAATGCTATATTTTTTAATGCGTTTTTGAATTAGTAGAGTTATTTTAAGGTAGTTTTCATAAGCTGTTCCTATACCTAAATTAGCGGTTTACGAAATATTTATGGTTTTTAAATTTTTTTTGGATTTGCACCTTCCAGTTCAAAAATCGATAACTCTGCGATTTTTAAAAATTTTAAAATATTTTGAAAGAGGTGTTTTGGTGTTTTCAAATTTCTAAAAAAGAATAACAAACTCCAAATTTTTAAAATTAAGTTTAAAAAACTTTAAGCACCCATAATTCATTTTTTTCAAATGAAATGACAAAAGTTTTATTTCACTAGATGGTAGAGAATTTAATTACGCTTCGATCTGTGTTAACATTCCCTATACCTATGTTTAATAGTTTTCAAGTTACAATACCTTTTTGTTGGGATTGAGAAATACATTAGCCATAGGCCTTTTCTCATAGGTTGCCATGGAAACGAATGAAAAAAGGTGAGAAATTAAAGTTTGGCAAACCAACACCCAATGAATTTATTTTGTTTTCACAGTCTGATAACACAATTTTGAACAGAGTTTGTCGTTTAAGTTTAATCAGAAATGTTTTTATGGCAAACTATGCAAAAATTGCTGTGGTTAGTAAGAAATTTCCTACAATAACAAAAAAAACAACATAACTTGAAAATTATCACAGTTAGGTATAGGGAATGCTAATACAGATAGATGCAGAAAAAATTCTCGTCCATCTAGTAGAATAAAAATTGGAACATCCCATTTGAAAAAATTAAGTTTTGGGTACTTGAAGTTGTCCAAACTTAACCTTAAAATTTTTGGGTTTATTAACTTCAATTCCAATTTTGATCACACTGAACAACAGATATAGGCTTTCTCTTTCAATTCTCCAAACATGAATTCGAAATCTCTAAAACTAAGCGAGTTACCGATTTTTTAAGGGACAGGTGCAAATACAAAAATTTTCAAAAATCCTAAATATCACGAAAACGGTTAAACTTGGGTATAGGGAAAACTGATAAAAACTCCCTTAAAATAACTCAAATAATCCAAAAACGCAGTGAAAAATATAGCTTTCCATTTAAAATAAGAAAGTTAATAGCGACTTCCGGTATAACCGGAAGTGCTGCCATCTTGAAAATATTTTCATTGAACATAACTCAACGGATTATGCCTGAGTACCAACTCTCAGATAAATATCTTTATTCTGAAAAATATTTCACTCTTTTTTAGGGAACTTAACCTATTTGTTAAAAAATTTGGGGTTGATTTAAAGCCAGTGTTACTTCGACTATTGCTCTCGATATGGCGGTTTGAGATAAAAATACTACTATCAACAGGTAGTTGATAAAATCCAGAGCCAAAAAAATTAATGTAGTTAAAACCTAAAGATTTAAATGTTTTTTGCAAATTTTATCGCTTAAATTTGTAAATCGGTGTAAATGGATTTAGCCTCAAATAAAACTGTTTTCTTGGCTACCCTTTCAAGTTGAAACACAAATATTTCTTCACCATTTACCATTTTTTAAATTTTAGCAAGATAATTAATTAATTAAAAACAGCATATTTTGCTCTCTTTCAATCGCAATTAACATATGGTATTACAATCTTCTATTGGTCACAGAATATTTTCATTACAACGTAAGATTATTCGGATAATGGCGGGGCTTCAATACAGAGCTGATTGTAAAATGACTTTTGTAAAATTTAACATTTTAACTCTACCTTCTTTGTATATTCTAATATATTCGCTACTCTATACGGCGTGTACCAGAACTCGCTCTCCACCGGAAAGGTGCTAGTGGTAACAGCAATGGGGATGGCAAAAATGCAAAAAAAGTAAATCTTTTATTCTTCGTTTGGGAGATACAGAGGTTTCAAAGTGACCAATCCCATAAGCTCTCTCCTAGGACGCAGGGGCGGATCCAGAAATTAATTTTGGGGGGGGGGCTTCCAAAAATTTTTAGAATGGTGAAGCTATTGAATGAAACTTTTGTTATGTTAAAATACATATTTAAATAAATTTGCACAAAATTTAAGCCCAAAAAACTTTTTTCCAAAAAAATTTTACAAGGCAAATTTATATTTTCTCAAATAAAACACCCTATATGTTGTATATTTTTTGGATATTTGTTGGTAGTTGTTGATCATAAGGTTTTTTTACTAGTCGGTTTCGCTAAGTTTTTGAAATAATTACTTCTCATTGACAAAAACAACTCTCGTTTTAATTATTAAATAAAACTACAACATAAAATACAACAGGCAATGTTAATTTACATACAGTTGTTTAAGTAAGTTTAAGTAATAAAAAATGCTGGACGTAAAAAAATTTCTAAGCAACTTCCTTGTTTTAATTTTCGAGAATCTTCGCATAATATTTTATTAAATGGTAATAATTTATTTTCATTGTAAGGAAAAGTATTTGGTATTTTTTGGCTATCATCTAAAAAAATACAACTTTCTAGAAACGTTTCGATGTTTAATTTAATTTTTTAGGGCGTCAATTGTTTTTTGTAAACGGATTGAAGAAGATTAAATTAAGACGAAACGTTGCCAGAAAATTGCGATTTTTTTAAGTGATAGTTTAAAAAACACCAAAGACGTACCTTTCCTTATACTGAAACTAAATAAAATTGATACAAACACATTAGAAATTAATAATTTATGTATTTATTTATTAAAAAATGTGCATTTAAAAGACTTTTAATGTGATTATTTAAAAAACATTTGTTCATTAAGCTTTTATCTTATTTATCAAAAAATTAAAATTGGTGTTCCCCCCCCCCTGGATCCGCCCTTGCCTAGGAGTATTGCATACAGTAGATCCGTTACTAAGGAATGCAGAATAGCTCTAGTGCACACTTTTATTGTCCGTTCCACATTTTTTTAATTTCCTAGCAACGTGTTTTGTTCCTGTAGTCCTCCAGAGCAAGGCCTTTTGTGATTGGCTATTTTCAAACGTTCTTATTTCCCAAACGCAGAGAGTTAGAATTTTTTTGTAAAGGAACTTTCGCTTCAGAATTGCCTAAACTATACGCACCTTTCCGGTGGGGAGCGAGTTCTGATTGATACACGCTGTATAAGAAAAAATATTCATAAATATAAGAAACATGTCGAATCACATGAATATTCTACCAGAGGTAGATTGAACATTGGTACCAGTAGATATACAACAGATTAACTCGAATTCAAACCTGCAACAGATTTTTTGCTACCGCTTTCTACAATGTTCTGCCTAATGATTTCAGAGACCTACCTCTGGACATCTTTAAAAATAAACTAAAATCGTTTCTCATTAAAAAATGTTTTTATAATTTTGATGATTTTTTAGCATGTAATTTTAGTGAACTGTAGCCTAGCGACTTGTGTAAAAAACTATCTGTTTTATTGCACCAATAAATTTATTATTATTATATTAAAAAGAAGATCCATTACTTCTCATGCGACTTATAAACTCGCTCGCAATTTGTGCGCCCGACATGAAGTCGTATGACTTTGGAGAGAAATTTGTCGCATACGAATTTCAAGAATACAAAAATTAATTTTTGTGCGAGAATTACAATATCTCGCATTCGAGATGCACCAGTCGAAATTGAAGAATACACCCCCCTGGCGGAAACCAAGCGAGCAAATTAGATACCATGCTATCAAGCCAAGCCAAGCGGTATAATCGCTTCCTCATTGGCGTACGGACCGAACCTAATTCCGTCAAATAAATCTTCAAATTAAATTTGTAGGATAAATTTAAATTTTTGATATAACCTACTGTGGAGTATTTAAAAACGTTTAGTTAAAGAATTTCTTGTTTCATCCCCCGAGAAAAGGTTGAAAATTCGAAAAGAACGTGTTTTTTCAAAATCGGTAAGAGCTAGAAAAAAAAGTTTTAAATAAAAATTGTAAAGCAAAAAAAATTACGTAAATCATTTTTTGAATTTTTTTTATATTATTTAAATTAACAGAGTTTAAGATGGTAAAATGAAAAGGGATGATGTGTACAATTTAAAAAATAAACTTGATTGTTATGTAAAATTGTCTGCTGAATTTAAATCCACAGGTTGTTGTTTAATTTGGAATTGCTTTCATTATGAAAAAGACGTTTCAGCTAAAAATTTACAAAAACCTACAATTAAACAAATTTTGCGTTTACATCCCCGTAGCTGCCTTCTGGATAAAGCTAGAAATTTCATTTTTTGGCAAAAGATTTCTCAATTAACGTAGATTCTAATGCATACACATGAGCTTTAGTTTTCGCAAGAGAAAACTGAGAAGATTTCAATTTTTTTGTAACGTGTCATGTGTGTGTTGTAAAATTTTCGAGGTGCGATAACTTAGTTTATTAGACAAAATAGACCCCTACATAATCGAGATGAAATGCAGCTAATAGTTCAAATAAATTTTTGGGGAAAGAATCACTTCGATATCTGTAACATACACCAAATAATTGCAATTTAAAATTATTGCAAATGCGTTCGAGATCGCGGCGTATTTCCCTTGCAGTTTCAAGCGCGGACTCACGCTCCCCTGAGCAATTAATTTTTCTATCACAAACATTTCGCGGCCCAAAAAATAGTAAGTAATCACAAAATCAATTAATGTCATGTTAAAAAACAGCTCATTTACGTCCTCAATCGTTTGAAATTGGTTAACACTACGACTGCCACTTCGACCGCCTGTTGCAGTAAATTTAAATTGCAATAACACGATGAATGTTACAGATATCGAGATGATTCTTTCACCAAACACTTATTTGAACTATTAGCTGCATTTCATCTCGATTATGTTGGGGTCTATCTTTTAAAATAAAAACTTTCTCGCATCTCGAAAATTTCACTACACAAACATGGCAGAAAACTGGCATTTTCTCAGCTTTCTTTTGCGAAAACTAAAGCTCGTGTGTATACGTACGTTGCAATCTGCATTCATTGAAGAATCTTTTGCAAAAAAAAATAAGTTTCTAGCTTTATCCGGAAGGAAGATACGAGCATGTAAAGACAACGTTCCCCAAGTTTCGCACAATTTTTACAAAAACCGTCTTTATCATAAAGAAAGCAATTCTAAATCGAAAAACGATTTAGGATTCGAAGTCACGTGTGCAGTTGAGTCCAGAGGAACGTCTGGAGTGTCTTTTGAGGTGGACTGCTCCATGATTATAATTTGGAGGGACGAACAAGCCTAGAATCCCAGACGCGACGCTTATGGCAACAGCTGACTGCCATCTGGCTACTGCGCTTGCCTGATATCGGGACAACTACCTATGTAATTATAATTAGAGTAGGGGCTGTACTTGTGCTATACTAATTTTTATGAATGTATTATACTAATTTTTTAGAATATCACCCATTTAGTGTTTCATCAAGACAATAAATCATGACTTGACGCCCTATTCTTCCAGACAAGAAAAAAATTGTTTGTGACTTAACTATTTCTTGAAAATTTGATTCTTGTCTTGATGTTAAGAATGATCTTGATAAAATCTGAGAATTGCAAATTCCTGGTACTCCCTTTTTCATCAATTCAGCACCTTTGGTCTGGAAGACGAAACAACTTTTTTTTCTGCATTCATTTGTCGTCTACCAACTTATTTACAGTTAATAAATTAGATTGGTATTAGAAAATGACAAATTCGTTATCGTCAAAAAAAGCGAACGACAGTTTAGGGTACGAGATGAGATCAATCAGCAAGAGATAAAATTTTAAAACATTATGAAAAATCCAACTGTGTCGCCCTAACTGCCGCATAAAATTGTAACATTTAAACTTACTATTTATAATAAACTAATACCGAAATAATAGATCGTTCTCGAGATGTACAAAATAAATTAAGAATTATAAGGTAAATATAATTTGAATCTTAATGCTTTATATAAGAAAAATAGAAGTGATGATGAAAATATTTGGAGTAGATACTAATAAGAGAGTAAATGTGCCGACAAAAATGAAGATAAACAATTAATATCAGTTCAAACTAATGAAATGTCAAAAACTAAATTTTATTCGCAAAATAAAAGTTGATTGCGATTAATTATTAAATTTAATTTCTGTAAAATGACCTTTTTATCAATAAACAACTTACAAATTCTAGAAAGAGTCAAAATTTCAAGATTTCTTGACGAGAAATCTTGATTCTTGATCATTGTTTCTTGTCTTGACTTGAAATAATTAACTTGTCTTGATCGTGTCTTGATTCTTGACAATACCAAGAAAAGAACAAAAACATTTCTTGATTTTCGTCAAACACTAAATTCAATAGTATTTGGTAGAGATATGTTTACACAGAAAAGTCAGTTGTAAATTGTTAACTGTATTTAAAAAAGCTAGAAAATTTTTAATAATTTGGGCGAGATGATGAATTTAAAATTCAAAATACCACATAAAATCAAAGCTACGTTCTTGATTATCATTTCGTTTCTTTGTCTGGCTTTCGTAAAAGCTTATTTTAAATTGAAATAGTTATTTACCTAACGTGTTTGGGCAATTGCTTTCCAAACAAGTTAGGTACAATATTTGTTGTAACGAATATCTCAAAAAAAATTAAAAATTAATACTTCTTATAATTTAGTGTTTTTTGTTAATGGGTTGGTAACAGGTTAAACAAACAAAAAATTGACAAGAACTGTCACTTATCGTAAAAAATATAACCGTCTCCATCTCAACGATAGCGATACCAACCTATTAAATGTCTCTAGTCATTGTTGCAAAGTACAAAACACCGCAGTGCGGAAGGTCCGTTTCCCACACGCTCGAGATAACCGGGAAATAGCTATCTATTAGTTGTTTCATAACTATAAAAACGCCAACGTCGCATTTTATCGAATTATTTTTTTAAATAAGATTGATAAAATTGTAAAATAGTTATTAGTGGTTAGATCCCTCATTGAAACTATGAATTTCATTGGCTATTATTTTTTTGAAGTGGATGAATAATTTATAGCATCTAATTTTGAGAGAAAATGCGACGTTGGCGTTTTTATAGTTTTGAAACAGCTAATAAACGCTATGAGTACAAAAACTATTTAACAACTCCTTTATTAAAAAAAAATTAATATTTGGTAGAATGAATTACATCTGATCTTAAATACAGCTGAAAAAAGTGAAGAATGAATTATAATTTACTCTTTCTGAATACATTTGGCAATTTTTGAATTCCAATAAATGAATTCTCAAATCAAATTTACTAATCTGAAATTCTATTAACATTTCTTGAAATACTGCTAACTGATTTTCTTAAATCAAATTTGCTACTTTGAACTACAGTTAATCTTTTCTGAAACACTTGTTACTAATCTTGACGTTATTTGAAATACAGTTGATAAAGATGTAGTCGGTGACACAAAAACGAAAGTCGATATTTTGGTCCTCAATCCCGATTAAGAAACAATAAACAAAAAAAATCTATACAGCGTGTTTACGGTCTTCAAACTTTATCTGGTAGAAAGTGTAGAGTAACTGCAAAAAAATTGAGAGAATTGTTGTTTTTAAAAATGTTATTTAATTCCGTATTGGTATATAAGGTTTGAGGGTCACTGGAATAATTTTATTTTTTAAGTGCCGGCGCAGCGGTGTTTTCTGTATTTAACGTATTTAATAGGTTGCCAGGAGCCACAGTAATTGTACCTCAAAAAAGTGTTTCTAACTTGAAAAAAATATATGGTATGTGATGTATTATAAAGCGTTTTTTAAGACTTAAAAGCTCCATAAAGCAAAAATTACAATTTTAAGAACAAAATCACAAGAAGGTGCAATAATGACATCCAAAAATACAGCATTTTTTATACAAAATCATTCGTTTGGTATTATTGCTATTAAGAAACGATAACGAGAAAACAGTTATAATTATCGAGATGAAGAATTTCCAATATAATTTCTATTAATAAATAATAACTACAATGAACGAAAGTCGATTCTTTTCGAAAAAATGATGAAATTCTGTGTTTTCTACGTCATTCAGTTTTTAAAGTTTTCTGAGAGGAGTAGACAAGCTTTATTAATAGAAATTGTTGCTAAAAGAAAGAAATTGGTGAAACACTCTGTATTTTTGTTATAATCCTTTGGCTACGCCTATGATAACTTTTGAATTGTAAGAGAACACTGTCAACAGCGTCTTCTCTGTCAACTTTGCTTTGAAACTGAAGGATTTTTTCGCAAAGACTCGAAATACAATGGCACAGATCTGCATACAACTCGTCACATTGTATAGATAGACGTATTACACAAGTCGAGATGTGAGTGAACATCAGCAGAAACATGCATTTATTATTCCTGAGATAGACTCAACACGTCATTGTAAAAAATAGATTAGCATGTTTTTTACTCACGACTTGAGAGAAGTTATTTGATTTCTTCACATGTGGTGGCTCTAAGTAAGTTATCAACTTGCAGTTTGCCACATGAAGAATTTATTTAACATATAAATTGCGCTCCATTTATTTACAGGAAATTCAAGCGACGAATTTTTCGAGTCACTTCATTTATCGAAATAACGTTGAACTCTGGCACTATTAAAACCTTGATTGATGCTTTGGTGATTAAATAGTCTTGTTTAAAGTCAGGGGTGAGAACAAAGCGCTATCACATACTTAATACACTTTTTCGCTGTTTTATTGCGGTCTAATCAATAAATTCAAATTTATTATCTTAATTCTCAAGAGATATTAGTTTTATTTGTTTTTAATGCATCCTGAACAATAAAAGTCACCGGAGATATTCGAGGAATGAACCTTAGACCAGAATTTATGACACGATTTTGTTGCTCTTGTGATGGTTCCAGCAGTGATCAACCAAATGCACAATTAATTTAATTTTTGTCTAATTCAGTAAGCAGATCAGTATCTGGTCCAAGGATTCATAAATCAAAGAAATAATTGCATTATGTAAATATTTCGCCATAAAAACTATAATTTTGTTTGAAATGTATTTTTATTAACATAAACTTGTCATCAAATTAAAAATGTCGCTTCATCTTTCATCATCTTCGTTTTTTGAAGATGATACCTTCGTTTTCTGTTTTTATTATTATGTCAATTCTTGTCAGGTATTTTCGGTACAGCCTGTATACGGCAATGTTCTCAAAATAATTATTCTAACGATTGTGTCTAAAAGATTAATGGAACCTGATTGTAATTAAATAATATTTTATACGAAGCTACCAGGTTTCGTATTATAATTTATAACCTCTTAGATGCGGATCTTGTTATGCATTTTTTCAACATAATGATATGATATCTTCATTTAAAAATGCCTGCCATGAATTATTAACTTTGGTGTGGTAAGTATTGACTCTTCCCATTTCAAATATATTAAAAAATTTTGTAATTGCAGTGATATTATTTAAAAAATTTCCATTTTATGGCGTAGATTAGATTGCGGTACATTAAGCCAAATACCTGCGCCAAAGTACGCAATAAATCAATATTTATTAGTTTGAGTGAATCTTGAAAAAATATTTAGAGTAGCATTAACAAGCTTTTATAACCGTAATAGTAAATATTCCGGTTTTAAATGTGTATCATGGAATTCCTAGCCATTTGAGATTTTAGATACGACTTTCGCTTTGGTGTGTATTCGGATTTCATATTTAGATCTAAATTATACATCAGGCGACCACTGCAGCAGCATTATCATCCATTAAAAGATTAATATTGGGGTCACACACACAGTAGAAAAAATCAACAACAATTTAATGACACCACTTTGCATACATGCTTTATTTAAGTGATAACCTATTTATTTTCAGCTCTTTTTTATTGTGATAGAAAGAAAACTAAGCTTACTTCTGATCAAATTTATTAAACGTGATGTGAAACGGTCTCTAGCCTTTCCATTGATTATTTTAATTAGGCAAGAGGGGTTGAATGAATTTATTTACAAATTAAACTATTTTATTTGTAGCTTCCTGACTTAAAATGCAACAGCTCGGTTTTTATCCCAATTAACAATTAATCACAATGGTGAAAGAGACTAGGGGGAAAATTTAAAGGTTCTGCTTCAGTTATTTAATTCTGTAATTTAAAGCAGAAATACTCATTATCCATTCGAGCATATTACATTACTTTTTTCACCAGGCCGTAATTTACACAAACGTTTTGGGAAATAATGTCACCTCGAAGGATGCTTAGCCAATACTTTTTTAATGCTTGCAATACGGTTAAAATGGCCAAAGTTTTTAACTCGACTCGAATTTCCTGCATTACTCCAAATTGAAAACATCAGATCGGGTAAAACCACTTGCAATAAACCGTCCAACGTTCTTACATTTTATCTCTGATCTCTTGACCGACCTAATGACAATGATCTATTATTATTGTTCAAACGCAAGACAATAAATTTACAAAAGATAACATTACAGTTCAACAAAACAATAAATTGGCAAAACTAAATTATAAATTAAAATAGTATATTGTGACTCTGTTGCAATTAGTTACCGGTTTTAATTGTTTTTAATGCCGATTCATAATAAAATTACCACAAATGCAGTAAAATCTGTTGGACGCATAATCATGTAAATTATTTGTGACACTGTATTTTATCCCGAAACGTATGTATTGTTTTGTATATTTTAGTCAATAGAGATTATAAAATTATGGAGCTGGTGGGCGTGACTCTTTGAATTTATTTTCATTTTATAAAGCTCATCTGAGTGACAATTTCCAAGCAGCACATGTTCGTTACAAATACGTTTAATATACGTAAAAAAGCTGTAAAATCGGTTTATTTTGCAATTGGTATAAAAGAAACGCGTAAGTATACTTGATTTATACTTAAACGTTTTTTTAACTGATATTTGACGGATATGTTAAATGTTTTGCTTTCGTGTACGTAAAAAAACCATTTCTGTTTAACGTTCATTATTTACAATAAGTATTGCTTTTTAAATAAGTATTTATACATACTTTTGTTAAAGGTTGATTAAAAAATATACGTTAATATTCCTTTGTAGAGATTGAGATTTTAATGGAATATCATACTCCAAAACAGAAACAATTGTAAATACTCTTTTTATGACAAGAAAATATTATTAACCTAGAAAAATGGGATCTTATATCCCTAAATGATTATGGTCAAATATTAAGACATAATTTTGTTAGTGTATATACTTTTTATACTTTTACAGAAAAAATATGCCATTTTAAGTATTATTACATCTTGTGCTTTTTTACGTATGCCCAACTATCTAGAGAAAAAACTTATATACACGTTTTTTATAATAACCCAATAACACTAACGTTATTACAACGTATACCAACTTAATACAAACAGTGACTGCGCAGTACGTTTGACTTGCACTTGATGGTAGCAAGCTCAGATCACAAGACCAAAAATAATAACCGTACTTTTGCTTCTCATCCTTTGTGTTTCTATCAGTTATTAACCTATTTCAACGGCTAGAAGGTAAGTACAACTTTCAATTCAATATTTTATATATACGAGCTGTTAGCAATGATTATGTTAGACATACCTACATGGTTTTTGCTATATCTATTACCTTCATCTTCTACATATTATATCCATCGTAATGTTAGTAAAACATAAAAACGGTTACTTTTCACATAAATGGATGAAACGTAATAATTTTTGAGTTAGAGGTACAACATTTTTGTAATTTCGTTTTGTGTTTATTTGTTGTATCGAGTTATTGACTCGGTTATTGATAAAAATGTGAATAATAGCTTTATGCTGTCTTTATGTTAGCGATGTTAAAATTCTTTGAATCGCTCTGTCTAGTGACAAGTATTATTAATTTCCTTCGGTTCTGTATGTTTGAAATGATTCGATACTACTGCATTAGTGGATCCGAGATTTCGTCGATATGTTAAAAGTTAGGTGTGTGTATGATGAGTGATGACAATGCCACTGCTGAGGCTAGGGCATATGCGGAAAAGTTTCCAAATCGCATTGTAGCATATTTTGTGACAACAAATATGGTAAATTCGCTTTTAATAAAATTTAATGTTTAAATTTTAAATTTTAGTTTTTAACTCGGTAACGAAGTTGAATCGGACAATTTTTCACTCTTAACTTTCGATTTGTTTTAGTCTTCTGAAACAAATCCTAAAAGCACGGGCGTCAATTTTGAGACACCCTGTATACGTATATGTAGATAAAAAAAATATGCCTATGGTGGTAATGCCATCACCCATGTGCCAGAGTTTTCAGCGCATTTACAGCCTCTGACCTGACCTAACGACCACTAACTAGTAGTGACCGGTACCGACGGCTTAAAGGCATTGGCAACTTAAAAAACAACTTTGTCTTAAATGATACTACTGGAAACGCTTATTACAGTAGTGAAAACCGTTTCTCTGTATCTGCTCTGTAACTCAAGTTATTTCGATTTAAAGTTGGGATTATGACGTCGTAACCGCCTCTTGAGCATTTGGTCCAATTTTAAGATCAAATAGTTTTTGATTTTTAAGTGACACTGACAGAGTTTTGATAAACTTGACAAAATTTCTCAGATGTTTTCGTGAAGTTCAAGACGAAATTTAGAACAGAAAAAAGTCGAGAAAGTAGTTAATTTTTTATTTTATGGAAGATGTGTGGAAAATGTTCAAATATCTGTCAAGTTTTTAGTGATTGAGAGGGTTTAGTGATAAGAGGATTCTGTGATGAGAGGCGGTTGTGACGTCAGGATTTCTTCCTTTCGGAGTGATTATCTCGTTTATTTTTCATCGGAGAAAATTTTGAAAAGGCCCTACCGACATAAAATGAGCCACATTTTCAATTTTCGTTAAAACATAAAACAGGTAAAATAAGTTACCAATGCCTTTAACGTCTCCTCCGAAAGACAAGTTAGTTGTGATGTTTTTGGCATTACATTATCCGGTCATCCATCCAAGAAATGACCGGGGTCAGTGCTGCTTAACTTCATAAACTAATGAAAACCTATGAAATCAGCTAGTCTATGCAACTATGTAGATAATACATAGAATCGTAGCTATGTTATTTTTTACATCTTTACATCAGATAGAGCTAAGTTGACTTGATTGTGGGTTGCAGTAAAACCCATCGTCATTATAATTAAGCTTATTTTACGGGTGTGAAAGTATCCTTGTTGTAAATAGTATAGTGACTGCAACTTTAAATGCCATTAGTTTTTCTAATTCTAATGATATTTAATTTGTTACAGGAGAAACACCTTAAGAGAAGAGGTCCAAAAGTCTGTGGAATTGAGAGTAAGGGAAGTTGGTGTAGTGTCATACTAACTGGGATTTTTTTAGTATTTGTGTCAGTCTCAATATTCTGGCGCCATGCGCTTACGAGATATCGCTTTACAAACAACTTACTGTTGAAGAAACTGAAAAGATCGAGAAAATGAAAACCACTCCATTACAACATTCCTTCATAAGCAAAGAAATTTTGTTAAACCATTGTGAATGAGGTAGAATCTGCCTTCCATTAGTTTGAAAAAATTTTTCTTGGGAGCAAGAAATTTTGTATCAGTGCGATTTTTATTTTCTCTTCAATAGTGAGTTATTTACAAAGTGATATCTCCTAAAGGCATGACGCTAGAGAATTAAGATTTGACAAATCTACTCACAAGATCCCAATTAGTATGACACTACAGCGTGTATCAGAACTCACTCCCCACCGGAAAGGTGTTAGTGGTAATAGCAATGGGGATGGCAAAAATGTAAAAAAGTAGGTCTTTCATTCTTCGTATAGGAGATACAGAGGTTTCAAAGTGACCAATCCCCGAAGCTCTCTCCTAGGTGTATTGCATACAGTAGATCCCTTACTAAGGAATGAAAAATAACTCTAGTGCACACTTTTATTGTCCGTTCCACATATTTTTGATTTCCTAGCAACGTGTTTTGTTCCCGTAGTCCTCCGGAGCAACGCCTTTTGTCATTGGCTATTTTCAAATGTTCTTACCTCCCAAACGCAGAGAGTTAGAATTTTTTTGTCAAGGAACTTTAACTTCTGAATTGCCTGAACTATACGCACCTTTCCGGTGGGGAGCGAGTTCTGATACACGCTGTATAAGCCTGTGGGCATACGCCTTACCTTTACACCCTTACCCTTTCCCTTAATCCCGCGGACTTTTGGACCTCCCCTTGTATGTTCCTCAACGTTTTAACACCGATATTACAACATTTTCATCTACGTTTATCCAAAGTTTAAATTGTACCTATATTTTAATGCTTACATATTAGTTGTAAAACCGTTTATACAATAATAATAAATATAGTTTACTACAAACCTTTTTCTCACTATTTTCGTAATCGTATATTCTTAGTTTTACTTTTACCGAAAATAAACGTTCAGGCGGCGGACATTGTTCGCGTATTTATACGTTGTGCGTAAACTTTATTATTACTTTAGTAGTGTATTTAATTATACGTGTATTAAACTATTGTGTGATGCTTGGGATTGGTACACACAAAAGCGTAAGGAGTGTTTGAATTTCTGAAATTTTTTAATGTGGTATTAACGAACTTTTAAGAACACCTGTGGTAGGTAACGGCACGTTGTAACTCAGACAGCACGTACTTCGATCGAAAAATTGATGCATTTCGATGGCTCTGCAAATTTTTTGATTAAATTGAATGTAAAATCAAGCCGTAATCAAATTAAAAGGCCTATGCGTGGCCTAATCACCATTAAATTAAGCCACAAAAGAACACTC
Source organism: Tribolium freemani (assembly GCA_939628115.1). NCBI lineage: Eukaryota > Metazoa > Arthropoda > Insecta > Coleoptera > Tenebrionidae > Tribolium > Tribolium freemani. The sequence goes on along the minus strand of OW626785.1, from coordinate 4,859,968 downwards.
TTTTAATTCTGTTTCACTGTTTCGATCTATCGCTCAAATTAGATAATTGCGGAGTGATAACAATAAACGAATCGTTTGTGGAACACACATTTGTATATGGGTAGCATGACGAATTTACATAAAATGGTTAATTACTTGTAACCATAAACTTATTATTATCATAGGGGTGGTATGAACACACCGAGTCTTGGTTTGGCTAAATTTGGAATCGAGTCTTTTCTTTAGTGGAGTTTTCCAAACATCTGTTTGCAGTGTAAATATCCCAGTGGTGAAATTCTGTGGTTTGGTTATTCGAGTTAACAAAAGTCTGATAATGAAGTGATAATTGCACCAGTGGTGACGATAAAAGAGAATTTCATAGAATTTATTCAAAGTACGTTATGTAGTTTTCGCTCCATTATTTAGTTAAACGTTTCCGATAATATTTCCCGTCAGAATTTAATTGTTACGTATTTAAAACCCATCAAGCGGGTATTGAATTAGTAAACTGGCATGACCCGGTATCGCATTTTTTGCAACTATTTGTAAAAATTGAAATGTGTTTTCAGTTTTCACATTGCTGCTATAAAAGTAAAATTACTAGCCAACTGTGCTTCAATTAAAGCTCAATTTAAAACAGATAAATTTATGTTAGAGCCATCTTCTTCTTTCATCATTTTTGTGTGTAAATGCTATTTCTGGGCGATGTTTAATTAGGTTTCTTTTTCATTCAAGTGTTTCACAATGTCATCTTCCGGCTAAATATTTTGTGCATTGGGTTTTAGCTCTCGTCAAAGAATAAATACTAGTTACGTAAGAACAAATCTTTTGATCTTTAAATGCGCTTCAATTTAATTTTTTAATGTTACACCTTGTGGTAGCAAAACCCAAAAAGCATTTTTTGCTTCAAATACATTTCCGATAATTTTTACATGATTAAAAAATTTCTGAAAAGCTGACTTTGAGAAAAAGGAACTAAAAATTTAAATTGTCATGATTTGTCACGTTAATTAAAACTAATTCTGACTTGTCAATTTTGTATAAGTTGTCGAGTAATTTGCGAATGAAATTCAATTTTCAATTAGTATTATGAAATTATGCCTTTTGGTAAATCAAGTCAAAGCTAACAGAAACACGCCAAATAATTCAACAGGAGTGGAAATAATAAATAATAAATTTACGAGATGTGATGCACTTTATTTTTATACAGATACAAGTTATGTAACCTCTATAAATAAATAAATGACATGTTTTGTTTTGATTTAGTAACCTATTGTTTTGACATACCTATCGAATGGTCGAAGATTGTATCAGTTTTATTTTTGATGATGACTTCTGCTTGTCTTCAATTTTGTATTTATAGTACTGAGTTACAAATTTTCAGATAAAAGTTAAGTATTAATTTTGAGATTTAATAAACATAGGGTGAGTTTTAAATTGTACGCATATCTAAATTTAAGGAATGATAGCATTTGCTTAATAATAACGAATAGTGAAAAAAATTTCTAGTAAAAGTTTTTTAGTTTGCGAGATATTGCGTAATAAAAACAATACTAAACTTTTTAAGTGTCAAATCATACCAAGATTATCAGTATTTTGACCATGCTCGGTTAACCCATAAACTGGTATACATCTACTTCGTTAATTTGACAATAAATGGTGACGAGGAAAAATGACTTATCAACTCGCTTATCAATATGATCTCATTTTTGATCAAAAAATTTTTTTTGGTACACGCTCTCTAAAATGGTTACTTTGGGAACTGCTTTAACTCCGCAAAATGTCATTTTAAAGAACAAGTACTTAAAGTCGTCATAGCAACACTTTGCGGACTCTAATTTATTTTGCGGACTTGTTACATAAATCACTAACATGTGTTCAATATTGGTTCTGGTCGTGGTTTGCTGTGGTTTTCTCTTTCTAGCATGAACATAGGTTGCGTGATAAGTTTATATGGTTTGCTATCAACTGACTTATTTTTGCATTTAAGAGTTTCTGATAAAAATCACATTGCAAATCATGATAATTGTATGCAGACGTTCAAGAATTTACTCTTCAAGCCTTATCTCAGTTGAACGTGTGAATTTTTGGCCGCGGAGCACTGACAGCTGTCATGTGTCATAGTTTCCAAGACATACGTTTTTTGTGACAATTGCCACACATAGGCGATCTGACCAGAACCAATATTGAACACTTGTTACAATGCTAAATAACAAAAAGAAAACCATTTTTCTTGACGGAGATAATTCGGTAAATTTGAAGAAAATAAAATAATATTTTTTGAGGAAAAAATTCTAAAAAGTCCTGCATTTTTTTATGTTTTGTAAAATGTACTGTTTTATTTTTTTTTTATTTAAAACTTTAAACGCAGAGTGAGCATAATTGGATTCCATCAAAAATGAATAATTTCAACAATGGTGTGCACCATTTTTATGCAAACGGAATGCTTTCATTATTTTATTTTCATACAATCCTATTAGTTTCCCCTTCCACGTACAGTCACAATCAAAAAGAATGTTACCCGCTTTTCTATATGTTACCTACGGTTAATGGGTACGTTCAGCTAGCTTATAAACTGAATATTTTGTAAATTAGCTGGACAGTTTGTAAACTAACCTGTTTGTTCAAATTCATGACCTAAAACATTTTAGTCGGACTTTTGCTATCTGCCCCAGTTGGTAGAAATGCCATTCTTTTTGATCGTGACTGTATCTTTTAATTGCGGTATCACAAGAAGGGTTATACCACAGAGTAAATAGCCAATGCGGAGCCGTCACTCGGCTATTTATGAATGAAATTACAGATGGCGTCGCAATGACCTCGGTGGTCGAATGTGATTGGCGACTCCAGGCGAAGCCGTATTTATGAATGATTCTGGAGTCGCCTTTCTGGTGAAATTGTTGGTACTAATCAATATTGCCAACCTACTTCCCTAAATTTTTACTACGTGTTTACTATTATAGTAAAATCTATAACATAACCTTAAAATTGTTTATTATTATTATTATAAAGTGTGTTATAAGTGTTTAATTACACTATTAGAATGAATAAAATTAAATCTGCTGCGTTTAAAACAGTTTCCAGTTCAAATAAGGTAAAACTGCGTCCATCTTAAATTTGATTACAATGTTGTTGGTCGCAACTGTTTTCATTGTATTCGCTACTTTTAATTTGATCGCTTTTCTAAAAAGGAACAATGATTATGTAAAAATGTCTTACGAATACTCATCTTTAAAGAAGAAGAAGTCTAATATCAAAAATACAATAAATAAATATATTACTTGGTAACTACGTAAACTAATTATCAACAATTAAGTACTAATTACTACTTTACCATGCAAACTAATTCTACTACAGTAAATTAGGTAATGGATATTAATATTAACTAAATAATCTATGTAAATATGTTGTTAATAACTATTGCGGTGGTTAATACGGTTAAATAAAAGGTAATTATTACCTCTAACGCCTTTCGAAGAATCACACAAGAAAATCACATGAAACACTTCGGAAGTCTGGATAGAAATTGAGGGAAAAATTGGCGGTTCTTGCCATTTCGCGCTTAAATTTCCCTCCAATGTTTTTAAGTGGGGTTGGTGTGAAGTTAGCGCATTGTAGAATTAACATGGTTTTATGTTTTTAATAAAAAAATAATTTTTGTGTAAAAAACCATTAGAAATGAGTTAAATAACGACACTGATACATATTTTCAAAAAACCTTTCTTGTTTCAGCCATAAAAATATTTTTATAGTTGCAGCAAATGTGACTACTGTCATTCCATACTTCATTCATGAATACGCATGTCCAAGGTCAACGAGCCTCATAGCGCGCGGGAACAGAGTGACGGCTCTGCCTTGGCTATTTACTCTGTGGTTATACAGTGTGTATACAGATTGGAGCATAAGCTGTTTAGTACACTACAGCACACGTTCCAACAAACTCTAGAAAAATAATTTAAAAAATTCCTGTCAATTATTCTAAGCAGAGTATTAAGAAGTAAAATGAATTTTTTTATCACTTAATTTCTCAAAGTATTTTTAATTGGTAATAGAACCAAGAAAGAAATCAAGCACCTCTACTTCTACTCTTCCACGTCAACGAAACAAAAAATTATACAAGGTGTTCCGTCTAAACTCCACATTCGGATTATTGAAAGTTTTCACAAAGATATTTATCTGAAAGTTGGTACTCAGCTATAAACCGTTGAGTTCTGCCCAATGAAAATATTTTCAAGATGGCTACACTTTTGGTTATACCGGAAGTCGCTATTAACTTTCTTATTTTAAATGTAAAACTTGCGTTTTTTGGATTAGTTGAGTTATTTTAAGGGAGTTTTTATCCGCTTTCCCTATACCTAAATTTAACCGTTTTCGAGATATTTGGATTTTTTTTTTGGATTTGCACATGTCATTTAAAAAATCGGTAACTCGCTTAATTTTAGGGACTTCGAAATTATATTTGGAGAATTAAAAGAGAAGGCCCTATATCTGTTCTTCAGTGTTTTCAAAACTGGAAATGAAGTTAATAAACCCAAAGATGTTAATTAAGTTTGGACAACTTCAAGTACCCATAACTTAATTTTTTCAAATGGCATGTCCCAATTTTTATTTTATTAAGTGGAGGAGAATTTTTTTCTGCATCGATCTGTATTAGTATTCCCTATACCTATCTGTGATAATTTTTAAGTTGTTGGTTTTTTGTCATTGTAGGAATTTTTTTACTAACCACAGATGTTTTTAAAAGCTTTTATTTAGCTCACAATGTTATCTTTCTGTCTGCCATTTTTTAGGAGCCAAATTTGAAAGGGTTCCTGTTGTCCCACTGAAGTGAAATTTGGCGTACTTACATAATCTGCGTGACAATGCAATCCCATGTAGTTAAATACCCCCTAAAGGAGTTAAATGGGGTTTTGAAGTTTTAGGTTATGTTTACAAAGGGGTTCTCGATTTGTAAATTTGAGAGGGTTCCTGTAGTCGCAATGAAATAAAATTTAACATGCTTACGTAATCTGCGTGACAATGCAATTATATATAGTTAATTACCCCCTAAAGGTGTTAAATGGGGTTTTCAAATTTTAGGTTATGTTTACAAAGGGGTTCTCGATTTGTACATACCGTAACTTATACCGACATAGACGGTATGTTGGTCATTTGGACGTCACTGTAGATGCACAGTGTAATAACAATAAATCTATGCAATAAATAAAGACTAAAAAGCAAAAAATAAAAATATATAAAAAAATGTTTTTTAAAAAAAGCTTTTATTTAAAAGATGCACTAAAAAGTAAAAAATAATGTATTTCAATCACAGGAGAATATTTTTTCTTACAGGTTAAAATTGTAAAATTTATAAAAGCTTTGGGAGTTATAAAACTACGGCATTACAAAATTACTTTGTTCAGTTGACAACTCCCAAAGCTTTTATAAATTTTGGAATTTTAACCTGTAAGAAAAAATATTCTCCTGTGATTGAAACACATTATTTTTTACTTTTTAGTGCATCTTTTAAATAAAAGCTTTTTTAAAAAACATTTTTTTATATACAGGGTGTTCCGTCTAAACCCCACATTAGAAGTATTGAAAGTTCTAATAAAGATATTTATCTGAGAGTTGGTACTCAGGCATAATCCGTTGAGTTATGCTCAATGAAAATATTTTAAAGATGGCAGCACTTCCGGTTATACCGGAAGTCGCTATTAACTTTCTTATTTTAAAAGGAAAGCTATATTTTTCAATGCGTTTTTGGATTGAGTTGAGTTATTTTAAGGGAGTTTTTATTAGCTTTCCCTATACCCAAGTTTAACCGTTTTCGAGATATTTAGGATTTTTGAAAATTTTTGAATTTGCACCTGTCCCTTAAAAAATCGGTAACTCGCTTAGTTTTAGAGATTTCAAAATCATGTTTGGAGAATTGAAACAGAAAGCCTATATCTGTTGTTCAGTGTGATCAAAATTGGAATTGCAGTTAATAAACCCAAAAATTTTAAGGTTAAGTTTGGACAACTTCAAGTACCCAAAACTTAATTTTTTCAAATGGGATGTCCCAATTTTTATTCTACTAGATGGAGGAGAATTTTTTTCTGCATCGATCTGTATTGGCATTCCCTATACCTATCTGTGATAATTTTTAAGTTATGTTGTTTTTTTTGTCATTGTAGGAAATTTCTTACTAACCACAGCAATTTTTGCATAGTTTGCCATAAAAACATTTCTGATTAAACTTAAACGACAAACTCTGTTCAAAATTGTGTTATCAGACTGTGAAAACAAAATAAATTCATCGGGTGTTGGTTTGAAAAACTTTAATTTCTCACCTTTTTTCATTCGTTTCCATGGCAACCTATGAGAAAAGGCCTATGGCTAATGAATTTCTCAATCCCAACAAAAAGGTATTGTAACTTGAAAACTATTAAACATAAGTATAGGGAATGATAACACAGATCGAAGCAGAATTAAATAAATTCTCTACCATCTAGTGAAATAAAACTTTTGTCATTTCATTTGAAAAAAATGAGTTATGGGTGCTTAAAGTTTAGCAAACTTAACTTTAAAAATTTAGAGTTTGTTATTCTTTTTTAGAAATTTGAAAACACCAAAGAAAAGATCTAGGCTTCCTCTTTCAAATGAGCTCAAAAATATTTCCAAATTAAAAAAAAAAAAATCGCAAAATGCAACTGGAAGGTGCAAATCCAAAAAAATTTTAAAAACCATAAATATTTCGTAAACGGCTAAATTTAGGTATAGGAACAGCTTATGAAAACTACTTTAAAATAACTGTAGTAATTCAAAAACGCATAAAAAATATAGCATTCCATGTAAAATAAGGAAGTTGATAGCGACTTCCGGTATAACCGGAAGTGCTGCTATCTTGAGAATATTTTCATTGAGCAGGACCTAAAAGATTATAATTGTACACAAATTTTCAGATGACTATGATTATTAGAACTCCCAATACTTCTAATGTGGGGTTTAGACAAAACAGCCTGTATTTTTTTGCATTGTTTGCCATAAAAACATTTGTAATTAAACTTAAACAACAAACTGTTTAAAATTGTGTTATCCATCCCGTGAAAACAAAATAAATTCATTGAATATTGGTTTAAAAACTTTGATTTCTCACATTTTTTCTTCGTTTTCATGGCAACCTATGAGAAAAAGCCTATGGCTAATGAATTATTCAGTCCCAACAAAAAGTTATTGTAACTTGAAAACTATTAAATATAAGTATAGGGAATGTTATTAGAGATCGATGCAGAATTAAATTCTCTACAATTTGGTGAAATAAAACTTTTGTCATTTCATTTGAAAAAAATTAGTTATGGGTGCTTAAAGTTCTGCAAACTTAACTTTAAAAATTTGGAATTTGTTATTCTTTTTTAGAAATTAAAATTTACAGATTTTTTGTTGGTTTCTGAGATGTCTAAGGTGGTTGGTTAAAAAAAAACACTCTGTGTATGTAATCGTTTTCAACAAACTTAATTACAAAATGATACTTTCTGAAATATACTACTGACATTACCTGAAATACAACAATTGGGAAACCTGTAGTATAGTGAATAAAATAAAAATTAGCTTAATTCATCCTTTTGGTATTGTATTACAGAGGATATTACTTTATCAATAAAAAACAAACAATTATTTTCCTGTTGGCATTTTTGTGAAGTGTCAGAATGTGCAAAAAAGCGATCGACTTTTACAGAATAAGGTGTTTTATGGTGGATGATGAGCTCCCCACGCGTTTGAAGTAATGCCAGACCAGGCAGTTGCACTCTGTGGGTGTTCTTTATAGCATGCTCGAATAGGGCCGTTGGGCATTCTTATGGTCGTGCGACGGTGAATCTGTTCAAACAACTGTTGACCAGACTCTTCTCGATTCAAAAATATGTGGTTATCTAAGATCAGCAGACGCACTTAAAAAACATTTCAAAATTAATAGAGGATTTCATTATTTTCGATTTTAAACAGAGTAGGTCCACTAGAATTAGTATAAAATAAAATAATTCGTAACAGCTTAAAATAAAAAGATATCAAAATTAGAATAAAGCTATCTTTGCTCTTCGGTCTTAAAAAATCATTCTAAATTTCGTGTTAATACCGCATACCTTATCAGACAATAATGTCATATGTATTATTTTTTTCCATCAAACTTAATGTGAGAATGTAAACCAACAATAAAAATTAAATAAACTCAATTCATATAACAATTTAATTTAAATGTCTTTAAAAAGAATACAGGAACAGTGATAAATATAAAACGCTCTGATGTATTAAAATGTTTACGAAGCAATGGGCATAAAAAACAACATTTTGCTTTTACAGGGCAATAATTCTGGTAAACAAATACATACTCTACTTTGTCGTACATTTTCCAGCGTTTACATAAAATATCAGTAACATTTTGCTTCACAAATAACCAATAAGAGCAAATATTTTCCGAATTTTTGTCCTTTTTTTATTAAGAGCAAGTCCAGATTAGTACCTACATTAAGTTTCCAAATAAAAATTCGCTCTACATTGTAGCATAATCGCAACAGGCACTTTATATGCACTCAAGTAGTTGCATATATGGTCGAGAAATAAAATTCGAAATATGTCCATAATCCCCCATAATCCATACAAATCAAACCTCCCACCAAGTTAATTCGACATAACTTCCTCTTCTTTGTCATTCAGTCGTAAAATATCAGTTACAAAGTTTTCCATCCGAAGATTTAACGGCGTTCTATAAATTATGTTTGGATTAACACTTAATAAATAATTTCTGATAATACTTAATGACTTTTAATTTAGACAAGTTGTATGTCATTCCTAGATATTTACAGACTTTTAAACCCTTTCTTTGAATAATGATCCTGATGAAACCATACTTACTTGGTAAAGTACAAAAGTTGTAATTTATCGAAGTTGTGGTGGAGGCTATTTGAGACGGATTATATTTTAATGAGGTGATGACTCTTGATATCGACCACACAGAAACAATGCATTTGTGTTAACTCTCAACATATAATCATTGTCTGTCTAGACCGCGCAGCAGAAGGATGAATTGCTTATTAACCCACCGCAACAGGTTTATTATGAATGAAGGTTGTAATACGAGGCTAATTAATCAAATCATTAGCACACACCTTGTATCTCATTCAAAAACACAAACCACATATTTGTTTTTAAGCAGTAGGGAAGGGATATGGCGAAAATCGGTCAAATTATTATAATTTAGTAATGTTATCATCAGTAAAATACTCGAAAAGCATCATTAATAACAATGTGATGATACATTCAATATTTTTTCTTCTTTATTTGCATTTTATATTAGAAAAAATTTGAAAGACAAGGAGGAGAGCCTTTTGTGCATCTGTTGTGGTTGAAATTTTTTATTTTTAGTCTATAAAAAGTAAATCGGCTTATAAAAAATGCGACTTGTTTAAAAACAATTTTTCTTATTTTCCAAAATTTTGAGGAACGGCTTCTTGAGAGTGGAATCTTGTGAATGCGATCGTCTTCTGCCGCCTCTATCTACAATCTAAAACCTTGACCAACAAATTAAAAGAAATGCTGCTCTTTGAAGAAGATGCGATAATTTAATCGACTCGTTAGCGTAAGACTAATAAGCAGGGAATGCTGAGTAATTGTGTTAGCCGTCATAAGTGACAAATGCAGCAGATGTTTACATTTTTATGTAGATCTTTCTTATTAATTATTGAGAATAAAAGAAACAATCCGAGTAACTTGAGTCACAATTCAAAAATAAACAGTGGTAATAGGTTCAAATTGAGCGTGGGATGGCTATTTTTAGTGGCTAATTAGTACTGACAGTCGAATAAAATAAATGAATTGGCCACAAATACATTTTTGAGTTTAATATATTTTTGACACAACAAATAGTTATATTAAAAACAGAAGTGGTGGAGCTGATATTGATTTCAACCGGTCGTAACATCATTTGAAATAAAGATTTTTAGTGCCGGTGTATCATGTCTATTAAAAGTTTGATTGCGAGGCTTAATTGAAGCCAAAATTAGCCACATTTGGCACTACTAATCTATTTACTGTTGCAGTCCATTGCTAACCCACTGCCGCTGAAATATGTGTAATCTGGTGGGTTATAATTAAACCAAGAGTCATAAGCTGAAGTTCGACGTCCTACAGTCTGCATTAATGTCTAGCTATTTATATAAATACCATGTGTTTATAGCAATATTTTTTATCAAAATTTTATGTAAACATTTCGACCTAAAATAATTAACAAGAATCAGTCTTCTATTTTTGTCATAGCAATACGTAAACTTCTTAGCAAAAAGACACGAACTACAAATAAAATTTAAACGCGGAAGAGGAAATGAAATACCTATAGTTATTTTATAAAAGCAAAATTCTTGCAAACAAGGTAAATTCAAAATGAGAAACTAAGACTGCTTGTGTTCAAAGTTTTCTTGTATAGGTAAAACTCTCCACAACATCATACTTGCCGAAGAAAATTATAAGTTTCGCTTTAATGTTCTAAGTTTAATAACAATAATAAATATACTGGTACTTCAAAAAACGCAGTTGTTTTAATTTTCAAAATATTGGGGATTATCTAATCCAATTAAAAATGTTTGTTGGGCGTATCCGAGTTCGACCACCACTGCAAAAATAATCCTTTGATACTGAAATTGAGGATTAAACCCACAGCCGAGTTCAACCACGACACCCCAGACAGCGGGCGCAATTAAGCCTTTGGTACGGCAGGTAATAGGGTCCCACTTTTCGGATTTTTTTTTAAGAAATTGTGGAAAAAGCGAATTTAACAACCAGCTGAATGAAGACAAAATTTGATACAAGTAAAATTGAAGGCGCTTCATAGAAGCTTGAAAAATTTGGAATAGCAAATCCGTATTTTTATGCATTTTTATTTAAGTTTTTGCTGGACAATTAAGCAAAAGCTTAACAAATGCGGATGCTAGATTTTTTAAGTGTTTATTAATAAATAAGTAGTTGCTATTTTTTATGCATAGGTACAATTCACAATGCACAGTTACTGGACAGAAATCCAAACTATAAAAATCATTACATTTTTATTTATAAAGTGCAAGAATTTTAGTTACTGGACTGGTCAAACATTTATGACAAGCAGACCAAAGTACGTCATTCTAAAGAAGATAGTAGTTTGCACTTTAAGTATATATCATGAACACATGAGTTGAAAAGACCTTATTTATAAACTCATAATGCCCCCTGTCCAATAACTATTTACTTTACCCTATTTATTTTTAAGCATATCACCCAATATTTTGTAAAGTATTTGTTGCCAATTTTTTTAAAATAGTTTAAAGGCGGTATAATAACTTAACACCTTAATCCGGATTATATTAGATCTTGGTCCAACTCTGCCGTAAGATTTGCAGACCCCGTACAGCCGTGGTCCAACTCAGCAACTCCCTGTTTGTTGACTGTTTGTTATTTTAAATACATGTTATGAATGATTTTTCCTAAAAAAATATACAGTGGGGATTTCAGTTAACTGATATTGTATATTAATTGTTTAGGCCTTAAGTATTAATGGCATCAAATGAAAAAAATTATTGTCTCTGAAAAGGATACAAAACTGGCTTTGCTCTAAGAGATAAAAGATGTTATTTTAGTCACGGCAGTCAAAAAAGAAGAGGTACCTATAGATAATTTGGACTTTATAAAAGCTATAGTGTCTATAGCACTATAGCTTTTAAAGTCCAAATTATCTTATTTTGCAAAAATCCGACCCTTAACTTTAATTTACCTACATTGACTATGACTGAAAATTGTTTTTGTTTTTATATTTTTATGTTGTATAAATTACCTATTATACAGGTTGTGTTAAAATTATGTATTGATTGCCTAAAAATACAGCGTGTATCAGAACTCGCTCCCCACCAGAAAGGTGCTAGTGGCAATGGGGATGGCAACAATGCAAAAAAAGTAGATCTTTTATTCTTCGTTTAGGAGATACAGAGGTTTCATAGTGACCAATCCCAGAAGCTCTCTCCTAGGTGTATTGCGTACAGTAGATCCGTTACTAAGGAATGAAAAATAACTCTAGTGCACACTTTTATTGTCCGTTACACATATTTTTGATTTCCTAGCAACGTGTTTTGTTTCCGTAGTCCTCCGGAGCTAGGTCTTTTGTGATTGGCTATTTTCAAACGTTCTTATCTCCCAAACCCAGAGAGTTAGAATTTTTTTGTAAAGGAACTTTAGCTTCAGAATTGCCTGAACTATATGCACCTTTCCGGGGGGGAGCGCCGAGCGAGTTCTGATACACGCTGTATACTTGTTTCGGATAATGAAACACGTTTGAGTCTTGATGGCGTATACGGGGTGTTAGGGAATCACTTAGAAATATTTTGTGTGTGAATTTGTCATGATCAGACGAGTTCATACTTGCTTCAAAAAATTAAAATTAGCCTACCAGTTGAGAGCCACTGTGTGGTTTATGGTAGTTTATTAACAATTAATTTTTTCCTTAAACAAAATGGACATAAATGTTTATGTGTGTGGGAGGTAGGTACGAATCGCTGTTCTGAAATAAATTTCTTTGTTTTTTTTTGTAAAATTTAGTAACAAAACACAAACTGAAATAGATGAATTTTGGAGTGTACCAAGAAGTTAATTTGCCTCTGCTGTTTTGTTAATAATTATAAAATTCACTCTAATTTTAATCATTCCCATTCAGCGGTTCGCAAAATTTGGAACTTTAAGTTCTGGGAAAACTATGGATTTTAGATTTATACAAATTTTACTTAATCGATTCGCTTTGCCATTCTCTATCTACCAACAAATTTTTGCTAAACCATTCCTTAAAACGCTGTGTTGTTCCCAAACGGGCATTTCAATTCAAAAAACCTCTACGTTATGATTAAGGCAGTGCCTTGAGTCTCATTAAACCACGGAAAAATGTTTTTAGTGATGAATAAGAGTTAAGGTAAACTCGAAATGTCGACTTAAAATAAAAGAAAATTTTTACAAGTCCGGATTGCTTCCATTAACCCCCTAACTTAACCTCGTTAAAAATAAGGCGTATTCAACAACTCCAAATAATTTTGTATATTTTTAATAAATAACAAGAAGCTGTTATTTTATCATTTTCCAAGTAATTTCTAATCATTTCAAAAATTCCTTAATTTGTAAGAAATATTTCATTTAACAAACCCAGAGAATAATCATTTAAAAACCATAGCAAATAAAACATTAAAGTTCTATAAACTTTAATTTGGTTTGTTCTGAAGTACTAAAATTAATTGCTTATTTTTATAGTTTTTTAAACAATCTCTTTAAATATCTAAAGTGAAGAATTTAAAAAAATTATAAGGCGTAATCTCAGCGCTATTAAACTATGATCAACCTGTTGAAAACACGGTGCCAACTGTATCTGCCAAAAATATAAATTATCTCGTTACCTCCATCTGGTGCAAACGAGTTAAACGCCCATTTATTTCTATTTATCGCAATGTGCGCGAATGTGAGCATTTAAAATAAAACGGATCCATATTTTAAATTATTTATTTATTTTTATTTAATTACATGTTTTTACAATGATTAATATAAAGTCATATAAAGTTACAATAACCACAAACTGGTCGTCAAGCATATTATTATTATTTGTGAAATAAGTTGAATCCCAATAACCTCATCCGGAAAATATCACAGCTAAATTACTAAATATTTACAAAAAGAAATAATAAAATTATCTATATCGATCAAGTACAAATTACAGGAAACATTCGAGTTGTAATGACTTAAAGCTCATTAAATCTTTATTTTCAGTAAGTACGTCGATTAGGACCTTAAGCCCATGCCATTTATCATTATATTGGCTAGGGCATTACGCCGTTTCCTCCAAGCTCCCATTCCTTGGGCGTGAAACTGTAATTGACTATACCAGATTTTCGTTTGCTCCTCGTCTTCAGCCTGCAATCAGAAACAAATCGATAGCAAATTATAGTTAATTTTAACTCATTTCAAATCCGCATCTGTTTTTTTTTTTTGAGGAAATGCAAGCCCTAGTCAGTAATAACAACTAAATGTTTGGACGAATACATTTTTGCAAAGAAAATGCACGTATATTCATTCAAAAAAACAAGTAGGATAAATTGAAGAAATTACATTTATTTACTTACTTATTTACTACTTTAAAGCACTTGATATTTAACATAAAATAAAACAAAAAAAAGAGAAATTATCTCTGACAAAACTAATTGTTTGGACAAAAAAAAGAAAAACTTTTTAGTAATTTGTGACATCTTCTTTGGCTTTAATGACGGTTTACATTCCCTTTGGCATACTTTTGATGACTCACCGAATTCTGGTATTTCATTGTTCCAAATTTTTTCTATTTTATTTTTTTACACCTTTCAATGACTACTAAGGAAGATTTCTAAGATAACTTTTAATTTTGTGCCAAACAGACATAATTACATTTAAATTAGTGCTATTTGCTGGCCAAGACATAACATTAATGTCAGAATTACCACACCATTATTTCTCAAGTTTTGCTGTGTGACCAAAAAAACTATAATTTTTTTGAAAAAGAAAAATACTTTCGTGATATAATTTTTCAGAGGGTGGTAATAAACTTCTTTGCAAAATATATTTCTTGGTGTTTACTGTCCCATCTGTGAACTCAAATTGCGCCAAGCCCTTTGCATGTTGCTTGGTAAATTACACGTACTTTTGAGACAGTCTTTATGAAAGGTCTCTGGTTTATTTCTTATTACTCGTTTTCGAATATTTCACAATTTCCAAAGCATACATCAAATTAAGGTTCATCAGTTCATCACTAAATATGACATTTTTCCAGTCATTGTATGTCCACCGCCACTTAACTTTTGGCCCACATCTGCATTTTTTTGAGCGGCAGTGCATTCCATAGAGCAGTGATATCTATTAAAGTGCTTCTGCGGCAACTTAAACAAATTTTTACTAAGTATCGTTGCAGTCTTTGTGTCACAATATCGTGATCTTCCAGGATTGGGTAAATTTCATTATTTATAATTTTTTTCTGACAACTGATTGAAAATCAGACAAAAAATTAGAAAAAGCACTTTAGTGATATTTAGAGAACTGCAAAGTATGAATCCATGCAAATTATGAATAAAATGTTATTGTAATAAACTAGTGTGACAATTAAAAATAAAACAAGATTTCATTCAAACATTTAGTTGTTAGGGCTCGTAATAATAAATAAATACCTTAAAAATGAAAGTATCCTTTCCTAGGAGTTCTTGTACTTCGAAATAGCTTTGCCACGCTGGGTCTGCAGCGATGACACAGCGGTCCAGATAAAGCGGCTCTCGAAGCAGGGAATACCGACCGTTCTTGTCCCGCACCAGAAGAAGAGCCGCTTCACGAGCCGCAGAATGCCGTGAAAATATCAACCCATTTTCGTCGGTTCGTTCCGGTCGATTCATTGATGGCTGTCAAAAAAAGGACGTGGCAAATTACTAAAATTGCACACCGGGAATCAAGAGTAATTTCACTATTAAAAAAATTTACACGCGATTTAACTAATCGAAATAGCTTCGAGAATCGGCAATTTGACGCACCATTATTAGCGGGATTTTTGCAACATGAATGAATTTTGTAGGTAAAAAATAGTTGTTGTTTTTTTCCCACAAGTGTTGTTTGTAAATAAGTAAATAATAGTATTTTCCTGTATTGATTTTCACAACAGTGAACAGTAAAGGCAAGTGACATAGGCAACCAACAATTTTCCACGCCCATACTACTAAAAAAAATCATTGGCATTGGCAAGAACAAATTATCAACAGAAAAAAGTATGACATTTGATTATACTTATAGTCGATTTTTTTTATAATCAACTATCCACTAGCCGTCAGGTTGGCAGTACCATAAATAGTAATTTTTTTGAATTAAGGTTGGTGTAATTTTTTCCTGGCAAATTAAATTTTTAAATTTTTCAGGTGTCTTCAACTTACAACACGTACAACAACACATCGAGTTATTTTAAAGACTAGCGAATTAACGAATAACACTAACGTAATACAGTCTGGTCTTAATCATAATTTTGACACTGACAGTTGATTATTTAAAAAAATGAACCATACCGGTCAACATGATTTATTTTTTTAATGTCGGGTATACGTGTTTCTTACGTACAGACTGATCCAGAAATATTGTGTCGGTTGGCAATACTAAATTTAAATTTAAATTTTAAAGGATACGAATACAACGTGTATCAGAACTCGCTCCCCAACGGAAAGGTGCTAGTGCTGTTAAGCAATGGGGATGGCAAAAATGCAAAAAAGTAGGTCTTTTATTCTTTGGGAGATACAGATACAGATGTTTCAACGTGACCAATCCCAGAAGCTCTCTCTTAGGTGTATTACATACAGTAGATCCGTCTAAGGAATGAAAAATAACTCTAGTGCACAGTTTTATTGTCCGTTCCACGTATTTTTGATTTCCTAGCAACATGTTTTGTTCCCGTAGTCCTCCGGAGTAAGGTCTTTTGTGATTGGCTATTTTCAAACGTTCTTATCTCCCAAATGCAGAAAGTTAGAATTTTTTTGTACAGGAACTTTAGCTTAAAACTATATGCACCTTTCCGGTGGGGAGCGAGTTCTGATACACGCTGTAGATTACGCTTCCAATAAACCATAATTCAACAATTTTGTGGAGTTGTACGTCAAATAATTGTTAAGAAAATTCGATTTCGGTTGCAGCGTTATAAATTACAAACAAAAAGAGCTTCAAATTTGTTGCCAACAGATTCAGTTTTTCTGAATCAGTTTGTACTTTTTTATGCAGATTCTAAAAATGTACTCAAAAATTGGCCATCACGTCAGGTCTCAATTTTTTTTATAAAAATATATTAATAATTTTACTGTATGGGTAAAATTATGACAGTTTGCGATTGAGGATGAGCTTCTTCCATTTATTATTCCTGCAATAATTGTATACGAACCTCTGTGCGCGAAGACGTATTCGGCGCATTCGCGCATATGAAGAACTCGTTCGTTCCTCACTCGTTCTTCAAATTATGCGCTCATGCGTGAAAATTGTCTTCTCGCACTTGGTTCGTAAATAACTATTAATATACCTACATCCAATTCAGTTAAAATTTCTATGACAAAAAATTATTTAAACTTTTTTCACGAGATATAGCTCTTCAAAATTAGATTTATATCCCATTTCAGTTGATAGTAGAATTGCAACAGCGCATTTGAATTTTTTGGAGTGAAAAATAAAGCACAAATTAAGAGTTTCTATATAAGAAACGAATTCTGTGTTAAACTAAATCCCAGTAACACGTTTTGAACTAAGAAAACCCACCCGAAACTTTCAATTTGTGCTCCATTACACTCTAAAAATGCAAATGCGTTGTTGCAAAATTCTACTATGAACTGACATGGGGTATATCAAAATGGATTTTACAACCTTGTATATTTCACAATTTATAGTTATCCGACGATTTGAAAGTCGGCTCTAAAGAATAAAATTAAAACAAAAAAAAAAGAAAATAACTTACGTAAAAATTTGACCTAAGAAACTACTAAATGTTATTTCCGTGAAATCAGCCACAGATCTCAGCCACAGGTTCCTTACGTAGAGGAAATTTCAGATAAAACTTTCGTGTTAAAATATTTAATTAATGCAAGTAATTTACGAGTAATGATGGTGAGATGAGAAGAATTGTTGATGAGAGAACTTGTAAGCATAAGGGTTTCCTTGCGAACACACTCCCTCACAGTAACAACCCTTTAAGTGACCTCAGAAATAATACAAATTTTTTAAGAATTCTGATCTGGCAAAGCAAATTGAGATATGCCAAAAAATTTCTTATTTTTTACTGAATAAAACTGCCTAATCAGATTCTCTTGCAAAGTCACCCTTTAACCCAGCCACAACCCTCGTTTTAGAAAATACGATTTTTTGAAGAATTCCGATCTGACAAAACAAATTGAGATATGCCAAAAAATTTCTTATTTTTTATTGAATAAAACTGCCTAATCAGATTCTCTTGCAAAGTCACCCTTTAAAACAGCCACAACCCTCGTTTTAGAAAATACGATTTTTTGAAGAATTCCGATCTGACAAAACAAATTGAGATATGCCAAAAAATTTCTTATTTTTTATTGAATAAAACTGCCTAATCAGATTCTCTTGCAAAGTCACCCTTTAACCCAGCCACAACCCTCGTTTTTGAAAATACGATTTTTTGAAGAATTCCAATCTGACAAAACAAATTGAGATATGCCAAAAAATTTCTTATTTTTTATTGAATAAAACTGCCTAATCAGATTCTCTTGCAAAGTCACCCTTTAAAACAGCCACAACCCTCGTTTTAGAAAATACGATTTTTTGAAGAATTCCGATCTGACAAAACAAATTGAGATATGCCAAAAAATTTCTTATTTTTTATTGAATAAAACTGCCTAATCAGATTCTCTTGCAAAGTCACCCTTTAACCCAGCCACAACCCTCGTTTTTGAAAATACGATTTTTTGAAGAATTCCAATCTGACAAAACAAATTGAGATATGCCAAAAAATTTCTTATTTTTTATTGAATAAAACTGCCTAATCAGATTCTCTTGCAAAGTCACCCTTTAAAACAGCCACAACCCTCGTTTTAGAAAGTACGATTTTTTGAAGAATTCCGATCTGACAAAACAAATTGAGATATGCCAAAAAATTTCTTATTTTTTATTGAATAAAACTGCCTAATCAGATTCTCTTGCAAAGTCACCCTTTAAAACAGCCACAACCCTCGTTTTAGAAAATACGATTTTTTGAAGAATTCCGATCTGACAAAACAAATTGAGATATGCCAAAAAATTTCTTATTTTTTATTGAATAAAACTGCCTAATCAGATTCTCTTGCAAAGTCACCCTTTAACCCAGCCACAACCCTCGTTTTTGAAAATACGATTTTTTGAAGAATTCCAATCTGACAAAACAAATTGAGATATGCCAAAAAATTTCTTATTTTTTATTGAATAAAACTGCCTAATCAGATTCTCTTGCAAAGTCACCCTTTAAAACAGCCACAACCCTCGTTTTAGAAAGTACGATTTTTTGAAGAATTCCGATCTGACAAAACAAATTGAGATATGCCAAAAAATTTCTTATTTTTTATTGAATAAAACTGCCTAATCAGATTCTCTTGCAAAGTCACCCTTTAAAACAGCCACAACCCTCGTTTTAGAAAATACGATTTTTTGAAGAATTCCGATCTGACAAAACAAATTGAGATATGCCAAAAAATTTCTTATTTTTTATTGAATAAAACTGCCTAATCAGATTCTCTTGCAAAGTCACCCTTTAACCCAGCCACAACCCTCGTTTTTGAAAATACGATTTTTTGAAGAATTCCAATCTGACAAAACAAATTGAGATATGCCAAAAAATTTCTTATTTTTTATTGAATAAAACTGCCTAATCAGATTCTCTTGCAAAGTCACCCTTTAAAACAGCCACAACCCTCGTTTTAGAAAGTACGATTTTTTGAAGAATTCCGATCTGACAAAACAAATTGAGATATGCCAAAAAATTTCTTATTTTTTATTGAATAAAACTGCCTAATCAGATTCTCTTGCAAAGTCACCCTTTAAAACAGCCACAACCCTCGTTTTAGAAAATACGATTTTTTGAAGAATTCCGATCTGACAAAACAAATTGAGATATGCCAAAAAATTTCTTATTTTTTATTGAATAAAACTGCCTAATCAGATTCTCTTGCAAAGTCACCCTTTAACCCAGCCACAACCCTCGGTTTAGAAAGTACGATTTTTTGAAGAATTCCGATCTGACGAAACAAATTGAGATATGCCAAAAAATTTCTTATTTTTTGTTGAATAAAACTGCCTAATCAGATTCTCTTGCAAAGTCACCCTTTAACCCAGCCACAACCCTCGTTTTTGAAAGTACGATTTTTTGAAGAATTCCGATCTGACAAAACAAATTGAGTTATGCCAAAAAATTTCTTATTTTTTATTGAATAAAACTGCCTAATCAGATTCTCTTGCAATGTCACCCTTTAACCCAGCCACAACCCTCGTTTTAGAAAATACGATTTTTTGAAGAATTCCGATCTGACAAAGTGAAACGCGTTGTAAGGGGAATGAACCTCTAATAAACTGATAACTTTAAAAGAGGATGCAATATTAACAATATATATTAAATAACAAATAATAAAATAAGAAAAATATTAATTTGTGTTAGTAAATAAATTGAAGCTGAATTGATAGG
Source organism: Tribolium freemani (assembly GCA_939628115.1). Classification (NCBI taxonomy): domain Eukaryota; kingdom Metazoa; phylum Arthropoda; class Insecta; order Coleoptera; family Tenebrionidae; genus Tribolium; species Tribolium freemani. The sequence goes on along the minus strand of OW626785.1, from coordinate 4,839,765 downwards.
ATGGTATACAGCGATTTTTACAAATTCTTAACACACGAAACTAGGATCAGATTGAATATATAAAGCGAAAACATAAACATAAAATTTTAGTGGAAACTTGTATTATTTTAATGTGTGAAGTAAAAAAACCGTTACGAATTTTCTATTTCTTTTACATCAATTCTCAGAAGAAATCACGTTCTATTTTTTAAACCTACAAGGGGCACTACAAAAGTAACCTACTTGGTTATGAAACAAAAAACGTACTATTATTTTGATAATTATACAATCTGTCTATAAATGAATGTAGGATCGTAGTAGGTATTAAAGGCTTGCCGCTTCTTTCCAGAAAAAGCGAACAATGTTAGTATATGAAAAATATGATTTGACTGGTTGCCTGAGTCGATAAACATTGGTACTTTTCTGAAATTTCATAGAAATAAAATAATTAATTGCGGCAAATTCAAATTCCAGAACCACCTGAGATCCTACACTCTTTTGTAGACAGTCTGTATTGTACAAGATAATCTCCACACAATTCCATGATTCATCAATAATTCACTTGCTCCATTTTTTCTTCAGTTAATGTTTAGGGGTTATTTCTTTCATAGCTTTCATAGAGATTTCTTTTCTTGTGGTCCTCGTATTAGATTAAATATAAGGAACAAAGCATTCGCTTGTTTTGGCTAGAACTTGAATTCGCAGAAATTTTTTTTCGTAATCAGTATGGGAGTTGCAATCTGAGTATTTGGGTTTTATTATTTCGGTTTCTGATTTCACAGTAGTTGCATGGCTTAGTTGGAAGCAGGATTTGAGCTTTTTTAAAATTTAATAAGAGTGGAGTAGTGTTTCAGTGGGAGTGAGTGCATGACTTCTTGAATTATCTGTAAGTTGCTTTTTGTCTTTCGTTTTGCAAAGCTTGTAGTTCAATTGGCATGCCTTTGCTTTTTCATCTGCAAAGTGTTATTTAGTGCGTAAAAGTACATGTATATAATAAAAATGAACAAAAAGAAAAAATACAGTAACAATTTTAATAAAACTAAACGTCTTCAAAAAATATATGATGTTATTAAAAGTGAGGCTCCCGAATTAACATTTGGTCTTTTAAATAGTTTAAATGCTAATAGTCGAATTTTACAAAAAATTTCTTTGAAATGTAATGAGTTTCCTAGTGTCATACTACGTTTAGTGCAAAGAAATTTAATTTTTTTTGAAAAAGTATTTAAAAAGGAAATCAAAGACAAGAACAATGTCGATTCCTTGGGATTTTTAACACCGACCAATGAAATCGAACACATAATTTCTGATACAGAATGTTATCAAAATTTTGAGAGCTTATTAGACAACAAAATTAATTTAAACAGTGAGATAACTTCAACACCTAAAAAAAGTGTTTTATTTGAAATGCCAATAAAAATTAATTTCCAACAAAATTCAGATAACTTTGGTATCAATACAACAATTGAATCTGGACAAGTAAGTTTTAATTATAATATAACTGATGAATTTGATTACATACCAAGTCAAGTAAAAAATTTATTAAACATTGATAACGATGTTTTTGAAATGTTGCCAAAAAATACTTATAATATCGCACCCCAACAATGCTATAAAAAGCCGACTTTCAAGAATTGTGTCACCAAGGAAGGGGAATTTCAACTAAACAGAGAGCTTTTTAAAGTTATTTACAATTCAGGTAACACTTTTAATCATTTCACTTACAGATATGTTATAAAACAATTAATAAAAAAAATTAACAATACTTGCATTCTAAATTTTAAACATTATTTTTATCAAAAAACTCGGGATCGAATGAAAATTTACGCTCGTTGTGGTTTTGCAAATTGTAAATTATTTGTTATATATATTGAAAATTTTTCTAAAGTCGACTTTCACGAGCACAATGTATTGGTTTACAGTTCATCATTTAATTTTAATCACGTCGGTAAGTTAACCAGTTATGTATCTGGAATTGAAAGAGCTCTAGCTAAAAATAAAAGTGGGCAAATGAAACCTTCTGTGAAAAGAAAAGAAGATATTTTAGTACTACCTTCAAAAATTTTCAAAGAAAGTGGAAATTTGGGTAAAGTTAAATCTGATTGTGTTTATAGAAAAATTCGCTCAGAACATTTGTCAAAAAATAACAGAGCTGCAGACGACGTTTACGACATGGTGTTAATGCAAAGAGAAAATGGACATTATATTCATTCTGTTTCTGAACCTTTTAGTGTATACATATTCAGTAATGAACAACTTGATTTAATATGTAGTCAACCGCAATTACCAGTACTTCATATTGATGCAACAGGGTCTATTATTCGGAAACCCAGGAACGATTTAAAAAGAGTTTATTATTACGCAGGTGTCATACAGTTAAAATTTAATGATCGCGTATGTCCAGTCACAGAATTTATCACATCACAACATGACAGTGGCTCCATAGGGGTTTGGTTAACAAAGTTTAAAATATTTTGCTTGCAAAAAGGAAAAAAATGGCCATTATTTTCAAAAGTTGTAACTGATTTTAGTTTTGCTTTGTTAAATGCAGTCAGCAATTTCTGGAATAATATCACGCTTTTAGAATATATAAATATTACTTACGACTTTATAAAAAATGAAAAACCAATTCCAGCAAACATTATTCGAATCCAGATATGTTGTGTACACTTTTTTAAAATTATATGTGTAGACGTTGATAAACATGCTAAGGACAATAATTCTGTTCAGTTAAAAGAAATTATGGCATCTGTTTTTGATTTTACAGACATTGTGACAATTGAAAACTGGTTTCTAAATTTGGCCTTTCTACTAAATTCTCCCAATAATGACAATAGGACAAAACTTTGTTTTGAAAACTTAATTAATATTTGTTGTTCAAAAACATTTCTGGAGTATTTTCATGAAATAGAAGCTGATATTTTAAACAGAAATAACGGTAATGGAATAAATTATAACGATCAATGTGATCCGCAATATAGAAAAAGTGAATACTACAGATACTTCTATTCATTATGGAAATCGGTAGAATCTAAAATCGATTGTGGCACTCCAAATCAAGACCCAAATCCGTTTTACAATGTCCTTCTTTTTAAAATTATTTTAAGTAAGTACGTACCGTATTTGCCTTTATGGACCAGTCTTGTAGCTAATCAACGGATAAGTAATGCCCCAGTTGAAAGATTTTTTGGAATACTAAAAGATATCGTTTTATCAAATCTTAAACAACAAAAATGTAGTCACGTTGTTCGAAAAATTCGACATTATACTATCTCTTCACATAAAGAATTTAAATTAAACATTAAAAATACTGGATGTGCCCGTAATCGACCATCAGGCATACTGTTAGACAAAGAAATGTGGAAAAAAAAGAGCGAAAGTCATAAAACAAATCGTTTTAAGAAGTTATGTTTAAAAAAAATTTTAGACAATACTAAACAACAACCAAACAAAGATAATTTAGAAGTGACAGTTAAAAAAAGTAGTCTTCCAAGTATAAACCTTAATAGACAATTTGATTGTTTAAAGTGTTTATATTGCAATGAAGGGCCTTTAGATGTAACAACAGATTGGGTACAATGTGATATTTGTGACGGTTGGACTCACCAAGAATGTGATTCAACTAATCTAGAGAAAACTTACAGCGGAAGCTTTATTTGTAAATTTTGCAACTGTATGGACAAAAATTATAATTTTGCTCCTTTTGCACCTTCAGTCGACGTTGATTTGGCAGCAAAATGTGAAAAATACTTAAAATCATTATCAATGACTGACAGAAAATCAGTTGAACAAAATTCTAAAACCCAACGTAAGAGTTCAACATGGATTACAGAAAGAAATAAACGTTTAACTGCTTCCAATTTTGGTCGTGTTTGTTCTGCGAAAAGTAATGATTCTTTAATAAACATTGCTAAATCACTCTTGTACCCTACTGATAACTGGAAAAAACGAAAGCCAATCTTACATGGAATAGATAATGAAAACAATGCAGTTGCCTTTTATGAAAAAAAAAATAATTGTTCAGTTTCAGCTTCTGGGCTTCATATACATGAAACATTTCCTTTTTTGGGAGCCTCGCCCGATGGTTTAATTCAAAATGATGGAATAATAGAAATTAAGTGTCCGTATAATATCAGAAATAGGAAAATTGAAGATGTAATTGCTTCTAAAGACAGAGCGATAAAATTACCATATTTAAACAAAGACGGCACACTGAAAATTAATCATTCGTATTATTTCCAAATTCAAGGGCAATTGGAAATAACAAACAGGAATTGGTGTGACTTTGTATTATACACATACAAAGGAATATTTTGTATTCGAATTTTTAGAGATAAAGTTTTTTGGCAAAACATGTTCCCAAAGTTAAAACATTTTTATTTTTATTATTTACTGCCTGAAATAGTAAATCCAACAAATAACAAAAATTTAAGAAAACGATATTGGAGTTTAAAGCAATCAAAAACAACTTTAAATCTACCTTTTCTTAGTAATGGGCTTGTTGATAATACCAAATATTACAATAAACTAGACAATGACAGAAACTACATTGTCACGGTACATCCTGATTTACCAGTCATAGTTAAAGAGGTTGCAATTGAAGAATTTTTAATGGCAGGAAGTCCTGTTGCATGGTACTCAAATTTTCTTATTGATATTTTGCTTAATATTTTAAACAAATATACAAATCCACCCAATCAGTTTAATATAATACCAGGAACTTTGATAAATTTAATAACTTTGAATAATTCTAACAAATCGAAATTACAAGATGAAAAAATAAGTTTGGATTTGAGGAACATTATTTTTCCGATTTTATTAAATAACAATCACTGGTGTCTTGGAATAGCTAATGTACAAAAAAAACAATTTACGTTTTTGAATCCATTTGGAGACAACTTTGCTGAAATCAATTCTGTATTTGATAAATTTATGTTTTTTCTAAAATGCTACAAAGAAATGAATGATCCAATGGCAGATGATCCAATATATACAAACTGGACTATCAACCAAACATTTTTCACACAAAGAGTCAAACAAACGGATGCTTGGAACTGTGGCCCTATTATAGTATTTTATTTTGAACAACTTTGTAAAAATAAAAATGATTTTGGAAAACCTAATTGGACAAAATACAGGCAAAAATTGCAACAATTATTGCTTGAGAATTCTGACAATGTGTCAAACATTTGCCTGTTTTGTGGTAACACGGATAAGAACAATAAACTGAACCATGATGTTTATGTAACTTGTACAAATTGTCAAAGGCACTTTCACAAACGTTGCATCCATCCAGATTTTAATCAAGAAACAAATTGTTATGTTTGTGAACTTTGCACAAACTTTACTGTTTAATGATGTTTTTAATAGAGCAGAAAGTCAAACTATTGGTATATTCTCTTATACTGGTTATTATAACTTCTTATGCATTTTTCAATATGTTTGTATTGCGTTTGTTACGCCCGGTATTTCAGTGCATGGTTGAAATATATGGTAACTAACCATCGCTAAATCTTACCCAAGATTTTAACTCTAGACGTGTATTTCAGTGCTTTTGTAGAAATAGGGTTAAATTCACAGCTTTTTGGCAACACCGCTCGCTAGGATTTTAACTGCACATGCCTTGCTGACGGTGAAAAATAGAAATTTGTTTTGATTTTTTGATGACACTTTTGGGTAGGAAAATACAATAAGCATCCACAGCACATGTTTCGTATAAAATAATTACAACGCCACCAAAACACAAACAATAAATCAACAAGTCGCAGTAAGTGACAAAATTGCGTGAAATCTCGAAAAAAATGAGATTAGAAAAACAAGAACATTGCGCATGAGAATATCTAATCTTGAAAAAAGTTTAACGGTGGTAAAGTCATAACGCAATACTGAAATACGCCAAACCAGGAAATAAATTGGTGACTAGGTTATGAAATACAAAATACAAGACGTTAACAAAATCATCAAGAAATCAAAAACAGATTTCTACTTTCACATGCCAACAATGTATGCACATTTAAAATCTTGGGGTATCATGCCCTAAAATTCAGAGCGTTTGAAGAGTTGTACCTATAATACCATATTCTTTAAGTTTTTCACATTTTATTTCTTATTAGTAAATTTTTAGTTGTTTGCTAATTTACTGAATGCACAAATGCAGAATGCTATTTTATTTTTATATAGTTTATTCCTGTTAACTGTAAACTTAGGAGTATTTTTAGGTTCCTATTATTATTTTCTTTTGTTTCGTTCTACAATAGATATTTGTTTGTTGCATGTTTGCATGCGCATGACCCTCTCAAGAATTAGTGCCTTGTCGTGGCGAGAGGGCTTAAGGAATATGTTGCACATTAACTCTAAATAATTTTTAATTAATATATTTTATTTAATTTGACAATTAGCATATTCCAACAAAACTAATTCAGCATCGCTACGAGTAGATTAATTTGCTAAAAATGCCTTCTTCGTAAAGTAATTATACACGAGTTAAATATTATTTTTGTTTATAGCTGAAATTTACAGAAATCGTTATTTTACTTCGTCAAGAAGTTTCTTTAATATCAATTTTTATTGTTATGTTGTATTGTTTCTTTATTTTCAATTTTATCGTTATTAATACAATCAAAGTAATCATATTGGTTTGCAAAAGTTATGAAAATAAATCATACTAATCTGTTTTTACCGTTTTATTTCTACATCTTTTCTCTTATTATAAAATTTTAAGCAAGGGCAGAGGATTTGTGAATTTGTGATTATCTTAACTTTGCAAGCAAGTCTAACAAATCACATTTTATTCAATAAAAAATAAGAAATTTTTTGGCATATCTCAATTTGTTTTGTCAGATCGGAATTCTTCAAAAAATCGTATTTTCTAAAACGAGGGTTGTGGCTGGGTGGTTAAAGGGTGACTTTGCAAGAGAATCTGATTAGGCAGTTTTATTCAACAAAAAATAAGAAATTTTTTGGCATAACTCAATTTGTTTTGTCAGATCGGAATTCTTCAAAAAATCGTATTTTCTAAAACGAGGGTTGTGGCTGGGTTAAAGGGTGACTTTGCAAAAGAATCTGATTAGGCAGTTTTATTTGACAAAAAATAAGAAATTTTTTGGCATATCTCAATTTGTTTCGTCAGATCGGAATTCTTCAAAAAATCGTATTTTCTAAAACGAGGGTTGTGGCTGGGTTAAAGTTTGACTTTGCAATAGAATCTGATTAGGCAGTTTTATTCAGTAAAAAATAAGAAATTTTTTGGCATATCTCAATTTGTTTTGTCAGATCGAAATTCTTCAAAAAATCGTATTTTCTAAAACGAGGGTTGTGGCTGGGTTAAAGGGTGACTTTGCAAGAGAATCTGATTAGGAAGTTTTATTTAACAAAAAATAAGAAATTTTTTGGCATATCTCAATTTGTTTTGTCAGATCGGAATTCTTCAAAAAATCGTACTTTCTAAAACGAGGGTTGTGGCTGGGTTAAAGTTTGACTTTGCAAGAGAATCTGATTAGGCAGTTTTATTCAGTAAAAAATAAGAAATTTTTTGGCATATCTCAATTTGTTTTGTCAGATCGAAATTCTTCAAAAAATCGTACTTTCTAAAACGAGGGTTGTGGCTGGGTTAAAGGGTGACTTTGCAAGAGAATCTGATTAGGAAGTTTTATTTAACAAAAAATAAGAAATTTTTTGGCATATCTCAATTTGTTTTGTCAGATCGGAATTCTTCAAAAAATCGTACTTTCTAAAACGAGGGTTGTGGCTGGGTTAAAGGGTGACTTTGCAAGAGAATCTGATTAGGAAGTTTTATTTAACAAAAAATAAGAAATTTTTTGGCATATCTCAATTTGTTTTGTCAGATCGGAATTCTTCAAAAAATCGTACTTTCTAAAACGAGGGTTGTGGCTGGGTTAAAGGGTGACTTTGCAAGAGAATCTGATTAGGCAGTTTTATTCAGTAAAAAATAAGAAATTTTTTGGCATATCTCAATTTGTTTCGTCAGATCGGAATTCTTCAAAAAATCGTACTATCTAAAACGAGGGTTGTGGCTGGGTTAAAGGGTGACTTTGCAAGAGAATCTGATTAGGCAGTTTTATTCAACAAAAAATAAGAAATTTTTTGCCATATCTCAATTTGTTTTGTCAGATCGGAATTCTTCAAAAAATCGTACTTTCTAAAACGAGGGTTGTGGCTGGGTTAAAGGGTGACTTTGCAAGAGAATCTGATTAGGCAGTTTTATTCAGTAAAAAATAAGAAATTTTTTGGCATATCTCAATTTGTTTCGTCAGATCGGAATTCTTCAAAAAATCGTATTTTCTAAAACGAGGGTTGTGGCTGGGTTAAAGGGTGACTTTGCAAGAGAATCTGATTAGGAAGTTTTATTTAACAAAAAATAAGAAATTTTTTGGCATATCTCAATTTGTTTTGTCAGATCGGAATTCTTCAAAAAATCGTACTTTCTAAAACGAGGGTTGTGGCTGGGTTAAAGGGTGACTTTGCAAGAGAATCTGATTAGGCAGTTTTATTCAGTAAAAAATAAGAAATTTTTTGGCATATCTCAATTTGTTTCGTCAGATCGGAATTCTTCAAAAAATCATATTTTCTAAAACGAGGGTTGTGGCTGGGTTAAAGGGTGACTTTGCAAGAGAATCTGATTAGGCAGTTTTATTCAGTAAAAAATAAGAAATTTTTTGGCATATCTCAATTTGCTTTGCCAGGTCAGAATTCTTAAAAAATTTGTATTATTTCTGAGGTCACTTAAAGGGTTGTTACTGTGAGGGAGTGTGTTCGCAAGGAAACCCTTATGCTTACAAGTTCTCTCATCAACAATTCTTCTCATCTCACCATTATTACTCGTAAATTACTTGCATTAATTAAATATTTTAACACGAATATTTTATCTGAAATTTCCTCTACGTAAGGAACCTGTGGCTGAGATCTGTGGCTGATTTCACACGACTCTAAATGTTTAGGTTCAGTAAATCAAATTTGAAAAGTACAAGAAAAAACAACATCAAAACACATTCTCTACATGAGGAAAATAGTTAATTATTTAGCAATTTATAGTTTCATATTTTGATGAAATATTATTGCTTTAATTTTAGCAACGCCATGCAATGATTTTTCAGACATCGTGAACTTAAACCTAATTTTTGGTATTTTTATCAAATATAGAAAAAAATAAATAAAATAAAACCGACAAATAATTGTAATAATAATATAGTAAATGATTTTCTCCGTTCTTTGCCTTAGTCAATAGTTTGTAGTTTGTAGCCTGCATTTAGAACTTTTTTCTAATTTGTGATCTCTGCAGTATGTTGTACCACATGTTGTTGCGTACTGGATTTATATTTAATTTGAATAAAAAATCATATTATCATGTATAACAAAAAATAAAAAAGTTTATCAATCAATCAAAACAGTTTGGTCTATAATTTCATCAAATACAAGAAAATACAGTCCACTTATCAAGCATACACCATATTTTTGGTCCTTCGAGACATTTGTTTGGTATTTGAGCGACCGAACACTGAACTGCAGCTATTATTACATAAAAATTTGAAAAAATCATCTGGAAATGTCATCGAAACGACGTTATAACAGGAAGCACGAGAGCAACGATGGTAGATTATTGGCAAATAAACAACTCAAGCTACAGCTAATGGACACTGACTTGAAAAATGTTTCGGAATTTGTTACATCTATTCTCGACAGTCCCACGGAAATGCAAATTTGTCTACTAAAAAGGAAACTTCAACGAATTCAACATTTTTGTGAAGAATATAGATTTTTGATGGCGGAACTTATCAGCGAGGGCGGCAAGGAAATTGCAAAAGAGTTTAGTCATTTCATCGATGTTTTTGATATCGTTACTTCCCAAGCAGATCAAATTATTTTAAAGAGTGCAATGATCTCCACAACAGGAAGTGACAAAAAAGGCGGCAGCGAGAGCGACCTCCAAGACCAAACCCCAGACAATGACAAGTCAGATGCTCATTCCTATCCGGAAGTCTCATCCGCAAGCAAACAAAGTTGCATCATCGGTTCATTAAAACGGGCTTCCATTATGGGCAACAAGATCTTGGAACAGAGAGAAAAAAAAGCTAAAACAAAGGACGTAACCCCTGCTGTCCAGGAGGCGGTTCTCCAAGTTCAAAACGTCCGAAAAACAATCAGTCGTTCTGGCACTCTCCCGAAAGGCGCTCGAATTGGGGCATATCTCGAATCCCTAAAACAGAGTGGAACATCGACCAATGAATACGCGTCCAAACCAACAGGAAACAACCCCAGATCCTTATCACCTCGAATCAACAATGAGACACCACCCCAACGAAACAACACCGAAGACGTTCAGAGTAGTCTTCAGACGTTTCAAGCAGCTCAAAACAAAACTTTCCGAGGCAGGAGTCCCTCCAGACCTGTGCAGCCGACTTTGGCTGATTTGGAATTTTCCCCACCTCCCATTGATTTGCCCCCAGAGGAATACGGCGGGTTGATTGATGTTTCCGATGGTGTTTTGGTGGCCGACTTGAGGAAGAAAGTGATACCGACTTCGTAACTTAGTTCAGAGGGAGAAGTCGGGAGAAATAAGGAGCAGAGTAATGAAAATAGTGATGTTAGTACGTTGCAGCCTTCGGTGGAGGAGGCAAGTTCGAGCAAAATGAAAGAAAACGAAACCCTATTAGGCGACAATAAAACCAAAAAAGTGGTTAAAATCGTACTGGTGAAAGAAATGGAATTGAAACTAGAAACAGAAGTAAAAGAACGTGTCAATCAAAAGAACAAGAGTTTGAAAGAATTGCCATTGTTAGAACCATTAATAGCTATGAGTGGCATCAGCCACGACCCTATAGCTGAACTAGTGACCGAACTGTCTCAATCATTCAATCTCGACAAAGACAAAAAAAGATCAGCATCACAAAGAAACTCAAACAACGGAGCCAGTTTCGTGTCGCAGCTCAAAAAGATCAATCTTGCGAAAAAACCGCCAAGGACCAAAGACAAACTGGACGATTCAATAATCGATTTCAAATCGAGATTGAGAAAAGTCGATAGCAATAAAAAACTACAGAAGAATACGCAGCACACATGGAAGAGATGGTGTGATAAGAGTTGTAACCATAAAAACTCCTAGTGGCGTACTGAAGAGAACAGTGAATCAGGTGGCTGTTCTACCTATGAATTAAATTGTTAATGGTTTTTCTTCATAATTTTGAGACACTCGTGTGTTCTCAAGGCGTGGAGCATGTTGCGTACTGGATTTATATTTAATTTGAATAAAAAATCATATTATCATATATAACAAAAATAATAAAAAAAAGTTTATCAATCAATCAAAACAGTTTGGTCTATAATTTCATCAAATACAAGAAAATACAGTCCACTTATCAAGCATACACCACATGTTATACGTAGAATACACAAATCACTGTTCGTTACTTGATTTTTTTTAAGAACTCATTCTTTTTTGAAAAAGAATATATTTGCTTTATCCACATCATACAAAATTTATATTAACAGTTTTTAAATTGTTTTGGAAAACCTTGATTGTCAATATTCGTACGTCGCCGTCGTCCTTTCCAAACTACTGATGAAAATAATGTTACTTACCTTGCCATTGATCACAAGAAGGGCATTAACCGGCGTCAGCTTGATCGTCCTCCCCTTCCTCCAGTTATTATCCGTCGGTTGAGTAAACAACAATTTACCCTCCAACGCAAACTTGGCCTCATCATGATTCCACTCCAACACATCAACAGCAATCTTCCGCAACTTTATATTAACCAAATCCATTTCGGTGCTTGACCTCCTCCCAGAACTACTCCCAATCCTCCTCCACAATTTACTCGGCACATCCTTCGTTTCGGAATTCATGTGACTCAGATGTAACTCAATCTTGTGTTGCGCTTCCTTTAACTGTTCTCTCGTCTCGTGGTGCACCGGCGTAACCTTATACAACCGCGCCAGCAACAACGGGTATTTGGTGACACGTTGAACAGGTACCATGAGAAACGAATTCAAATTCATTCTTCTCAGCATTGTGTTCTCCATTTGAGACACCCGGAGGAATATCCTGAGAAGCTCTTTTTCCTTCTCTAGACTAGCTAAAAGGAGACTCGCTGCGCCTTGTCGAACGCAATAGGTCTCAAATCCGTGCAACATGGGGGCCGCTTCAAGGAAAATTTTTCCGATGTTAACAGTAAGGAGATCCTCATCTCCCTGTTCGATGGCGATTTCCACAGCGTCTCGTAACCGTTCCGCCAGACTTTGACTGTTTTCTAAAAGTTCCTCCACGTTTAGGAAAATCGCTGATAGTTGTTCCGGTGTCAATAACCCAGCCACCAACATTGGTTGGTAAAACTCTTCCAAAATAATCTGCAAATCGCGACTATACTTCTCCTCAGTCTCCACAATCTCGGTAATAATTTCCTTCCGTTCCGACCGCTTTTTCAAGCATTTGCGGCAAATCAAGGGCTCAGTGTCCTGAGATGACTCAAGAACTGCCTCGCAGTCTTCGCAAGTGGTGGCTGTTTCTTGCTTCATCCGGTATTTGCTTAGGGAACTCTTGCTGGTTTCGGAACCAACGCCGGAGTCGTTCCTCTCGACTTCTGCCGTCTTTTGGAACGGTACTTTGTCGTCGATTAAATTACTCGGCATTATCAGACTGTTGTCTTCACTGGAATCGCTCACAGTGCTCATATGGCAGACTCTGTTGTACGTTTCTTTGGTATCATCGTCAACTGAAATTCCGTTGTTCGCGAAATTGTACGAGTAATTGTCTTCTTGGACGATTCCGCGCTCTTTTGCGTCAACCAAATAACTCAAAATGTCGTATTTCGATGCTCCCTCGAATATGGACCTGTAAAACAATTTATTTTTTACCAATTTTGCATACAGAAAGCTTTCATTTTTAATAAGCCAAGTACATTATTTACCTTAAAACAATGCAAAAAAATCTACAAAATTAATAGATATAGGTACTCGTAAACACGCTGCATTACGAAAGGTGACTAAAGCTATTGAAAATTACAGGGGCTCATATTTTACATTTGAAACTTTAATAAAATTCAAAAAAGAAATTTAAAACCAAATTTATGAATTATGATTATGAACAAAAGATGGATGAATTAACTGAATCCGTCTAGTTGTTTTCACTATTTTCATTTTTTTATATTAAAAAATGCAAAGTCTGATTATCTCTCCTGATCAATTGAAGAGTATTAGCTGTTTCAAAACTATAAAAATGCCAACGCCGCATTTTCTCTCAAAATTAGTTGTTATAAATTATTCATGCACTTCAAAAAATAATAGCTAATGTAATTTATAGTTTCAATGAGAGATCTAATCATTAATAACTATTTTACATTTTTATCAACCGTATTTAAAAAAATAATTCGGTAAAATGCGACGTTGGCGTTTTTATAGTTTTGAAACAGCTAATACAGGGAAAAAACAACCTCAGTCCACTTATTTAAGAAAATGAAATGAAAATGGGGTTGTCAAATTGTAGTTTTTGAGAGCACTATCACTACTGTGAGATAGTCGAGGTTGACACTTTATTCTCAAATTTTTTCAAAAGTGTTACTAATAAGAAAGTTAAAAAAATACTTAAAACTTTTATCAGGGTTCGAAACATTGTGCCAATGATGAAGTGGTTGGAAATGTAGCTTTACACTGAAGAAAAACCGTAAATTTTGACAGTGTCGAAGAATAAAAAAATTAACTGATACACTCCATTTTTTGTTTTTTCTTCCCAGCGATGATTAAATTGAACTTCTCAAAACATAGGGAAGGTTTATAAAAGCGATATTAATTTGATAGCAATTAAATGCGTGATTATTGATCACGTACCCAAATTAAACCAATCAGATGCCCACATTCAGGAATTTAACTTTTTACATTAAATTTTAATTGAGCCTTCTGTAAGCCGGCTTATACAGTTTAAAATTTTAAAAAGATCGGTTTATAGAAGCGTCATTAAAATTTGATCTAGGTTTAAACTAATTAAATTGCCATTTAATAAAATTAAGAAATTGTAAATTAAGCTCCGCATTATATCGGATGTGTTAAAAGTCGCAGACACGCTTTTCAAAATGGATACTGGTGGCCTTACTGACTGCTAAAAAATAATAAAAAAATCATAGCTCCTTATTTAAGACGCAACAGCTCGTAAAAGTTGCAAAAAATGCATACTTTAATGTGAAATTGTAGGAAAAGCAGACCTGTTAAATTTGTTTTTAATGATTTATTTTAATGTTTACTTGATTTATTATCAAATTTTTCAAAAAGAATTGTAGGAAAACATTTCCTTTGGTTTTTAAAATGTGTTAAAAACACTAGTTTAAAAGTACAGCAACATTTGGCAACAGTTAGTAATGTTACCATGGTAATACTTTTGGTTAATACTTTTCTAAACGTATAAAATAGGTGTACTTGTACAACGTTGTCATTTTTTGTTTTTTATTTCAACAAAATGAAAGGTTTTGTGATTTGTTTTATCGAAAATAGTGTTCTGTATAGCTCTATCTATCTGCTCTTAAGAGCTTATACGTGACTTTTGACACACCCGACAGAAAGCTCAATTAAAATTTAGGATGCTGTTAGAAGTTAATTTCGTGAATCAGAGCATCTGATTGGTTCAATTTGGTCAGGTGATCATTTAATCCGCAATGAAATGCCTGATTAACTAATCACGTGACCATATTGAACCAATCAGATGCTCATACAGGGTGCTTAAAAAGTGGCGCACCAACTCAATAGTACGTTGTTGAGAAGCATGTGTAGATTATGGGAAAAATTTTGAAAACATTCCTAAAGTCATATTTTAAAAAATCTGGAGCTACCAACTTATTTTGTTAACTTCTTCAGTTTTCATTATTTTTTTATGTTTTTATGTTTCACACTAAGTAACCGTTCCCTAACAAAACGATAAATAATTATTTTTAAATTTACTATCCGACTTTAGCAGTATTTTGAATTTAAAAAATTAAAATTTACCAAAAAAATCACAAAATTTAGATGTGCCAACACTGGGAATTATTTCCTAGGAAACCGTTTCAAAATTAATTTATTTGATTGTAGATCAAATTCTATCGCGATCGCGATCGCGACTGTTAGACAACGTTGCCACATATCATTTATTTAAAATTTGTTATTTACATACACAAAGTCATGACAAGTTAACTTTTAACAACTCATTAAATTTTAATTGAGCTTTCTATAAACCGGCACTAAGGACTGGTTTATAGAAAGCTGTATTAAAATGTAACAACGCGAATAGACCAATCAAATCGGTTCAGCTTGGTCACGTGATCAGTTAATCATGAATTTAATCGGGAATAATTTAGTCACGCTTTTATAAATTAATATTAAATCAATACCAATTTCATCTTAAATATTAAGATTTAATGTGAATTGAATGCAAGAAAAACGATAGAATTCGGTGATTCAAAAGTGATAAAGTGTAGATAATATGTGAGATGTAATTTTTGCAGTGTTGGCAGTATTTTCAAATTGTGTGTGTGTCTATAATCGAGTTGCCAAGAGCCACGGCAATTGTACCTCAACGGACCGTTTTGGGTGCAATTTATGTACACTTTATGAAAAAGAGTGTTCTAATGATTTTTAAACAAAAGGAAAATGAAGAATTTTTTTTAAGTTACCTAATCAACTTATAAGAGATATCTAAATTTTTTAACGTCTCGATTGCAACTCTCCAAAAATTATTATTATTATTCTTAGTTTTGATGTTATGAATTTTTTAAGTGTGTCAAAAAATTAAATTATTACAAAAGCCAAATCGATCAATAAAAGATACATGCAAATATGTTAAACAATATAGTGTTTTATTAAAAAAAAACAGAAACAAGTTTGTACTCTAGCATTTCTGGAAACAATCGGACACTTGAAAATAATTTCACGTGATACAGACGGTTCGTATACCTATAGTTTTAGTAAAAATTTATTTAAATATTTTACTATGGTCAACAATAGCCTTCATAAAAAGAAACAGAAGTTACGTTTCTTACCTAGTAGTGTATTCCTTGTCCAGATGCAGATCGTCTAGAAGACTCAACGGTGGGGGGTTAGCCGGCAGCGGCGGCGGAATTTCAATTTCTTCATAAATGGGGTCTGAATTATTCTTAATACTTTCGTAATGATGATCTTCACTTTCCGAGACCTCAACAACCGCCGAGTCGGCCAACAACTCATAAAACTTCGTCCTATTTGCCAATTCTTCTTCAGTAACAGAGCTACGATTACTGTGATCTGTATAACACTCAGAACTGGCGTCCATGAGCTCGTACTGTGTCGACGAACTATGTTCTGAGTTTAGGTCGTCGTTCAAGTCCAAATTCTTCATTCTGAGGAGCGACTCTTCGATGAAGTTGTTGATACCGTTCGTGTTGTCACTTGGTTCCAGATGCGTTTCTTCAAAAACGAATTTCTTGGGTCTTGGTCTCCTTGACACGTCTGATTTACCACAGACATGAGGGACTAAATTTCGCCGTACGGCTTCAACAGGGTCTTTAAGGAGCTCCTTGAGCAGTTCCGAGGATGGAATATTGTTTTCGTCGAACGTGTCCAGGAGGATATTATTCTCCTTTTTGCGTAGTTGTGCAGTTTCAATTAATTCGCAATCCTCGTACTCCTTATGGCTTCCGTTAGTTTTTTCGGGCATATTGTTTGATTCATTGACTTTGGGCTCTTTCGAGCATTCGACCACAGGTTCAGAAGTAGCGAAATTACCGGTAATGTAAACGGAACTGCTCTTTTTGGTATTCTGAATTACAGTTTTCTCGTTTGCCGTATCGTTCACAACGACCGAAGATTGATAAAGTGGAACGTCATCATTAACGTTTACGGTTGAATAACAATCGTCACCTGTTATCATGATTGATGTCTTCCTTTGCGGATTATCAAGCACGGAAACCGTTTGAACGTTCACGACATCTGCGAATTCGTTTTTAATTTGTAATTTGTGAACCGTCTGAGAGCCGTTAATTTGAACCACCGTTTTGTTTGCGGGTTCACTTATCGGAGGTGATGACTCAATTTGGACGGAATGAACACTTGGAGATTCAATATGGACGGATTGAACACTTGGAGACGTCTGAATTATATTCACGTGGGGTTGTTTGTTGTTACTCCGTTTTCGAGGAGGAACAGAAGGTGGAGGCGCAGTTTCCTCTGTTTTCTCCTCAACTTTTCCCTTATTGTCTGTTTGAACTTCTTGTTTTTCCATTGGTTTAGTGACGGGTTCTTCTTTGATTGCAACCCTCACTGGTTCCTTATTTTTTTGTGTTTTCGCACATTTTGTATTCGATTCTTCTTGAGTTGCAACCTTCGCTAGTTTCGCACATTTCGGGGCTTTTTTTTCCATAGGGGTGGGCTTGGGATTTTCAACCGGGGGTGAGGCAGGGGGCGGCGGTGGTGGCGGTTGATTTGGTCGCGGATTTGTCGGACTTTTTCGCCTAGTTTTCGAAGGTAGGCCGTCTAATCGCTCGAGATCTTCCTCTCCTAAGTCTAGTCTCAATTCGCTCCGGGAGGGACGTGAACGTAATGCCATTGTATCATGGAATACAACTTTCTTCGAGCCATGATTAAACCGTTCACTGACACTCCGTCGCAACTTGCAGACTTTCTGATCGGGGTTTTCTAGAAGAATAGGAAAAAAGTTGTCAGTTGATGTACGACAGATGCTGTTTGTGGCGCTATTGTATAGCAAGGATCAAGACAATGACTATTTTTATGCATTGTCATTTCATTACATTAAAAGCGTGCAACTGAGACTCATTCAAAGTTTATTTACATGTACCATTTCAACACGCTAATAAAGGTAATCGCATGAATCGAAACGGTACATTAAAAAATCGGTTTTTAGATCCCGTTTTTGTTCCACTTTGTCACGTTTTGACTGAGCATTAAGATTTTTTTGTTGACTGTTCTTATTTACATTGTTCTATTTTCCTAGTAACAAACCTCTGCATATTTGTATCTTCTTGATTACAGTTAGCTAAAAAAATATATTCTTTAAGTTTAAACTTTTCCCTTTAAAGTGGTGCAAGTTCTACTTTTCTAGGATTTCTAGTTTTTGTGTAATATTTTTTTTAAAAGCGTGTTTTCGTCGAAAAATTCAAATTATTTCAAAAACTAAGGAGAATGGACTAATACAAGTTTCGATCAAAATCATCAGTATTAAAAGCTACGTCCAAAAATGCAATAAAATTTTAACATTTTATTAACATAAGTTTGTATTGTAGCTTATTTGTGAAACATCCTATATATTTGAAATACTTTTAGATGGCGCAGGGGGTTAGTATCTAGTTATAAGTAGTTATTTTTCAATTATTTAAAGATCAAAAATGGACTTTTTCAACTCGGTGGGCACTTTGTGCCTAATAGAATTTTGAAAGAGTATTTGGAAAACGTAAAAGTGTTTATAAAATAATTTTTAGCAATACCTATTCTGTAAGTCATCATTACTCATCATTCACTGACAAATATCTTTCATTGCAAGCGGCACTTTTTAGTCAGGTGCAAATAAGTTTCCATGGTTACCCTGCAATAATATTTTACTTACAGCCCGTGATCTGTAAGTAAAATATTACATACCAACGTATGCCATTCGTGTTCCACGAAAAATGATGGGCAAACAAAACTTGCAGCCTCTTTAGTATCATCCATTTTTCTATTTTCACTTGAAATACCTTCAGAACAGTATTGAAACGTATTTTGCAACAAATGTTGATTTAAAGTGTTGTTTATTTTGTTTTATATCCCTAACACGAAACACACGCCACACAGTTTTTTAATTTGACAACAATCTGATATTTATTGATTTTTCATAAAAATGCATTCAGAAAATGTTTTACTTTTTCTTATTTGTGCAGGTATTGCTTACTAACCTCAAACTGTAAATTCTTTTTATGGCCTCGAACGCTTAGGAAACCTCGGTACCCTCGGTTTCCCAGTGTTGCATTCTCGACCAAAAAAATTGCACTTACAGTTTACGGTACGTAATACAGCGTGGCCCACAACTCATTCCCCACCGGAAATATGCTGGCGGTAACAGCAGTGGAGATGACAAAAATGCAAAAAAAGTAGGTCTTTTATTCTTCTTTTGAGAGATAAAAAGGTTTCACAGTGACCAATGTCAGAAGCTCCCTCCCAGGTGTACAGCCTACAGTAGATGCGTTGCTAAGGAATGAAAAATATTTCAAGTGCACACTTTTATAATCCGTTCTACCTATTTTTGGTTTCTTAGCAACGTGTTTTATTCCCGTAATCCTCCAGAACAAGGCCTTTGGTGATTGGCTACTTTGAAACGTTCTTATCTCCCAAACGCAAAGAATTAGAACTTTTTTGTAAAGAAACTTTCGATTCAGAATTACCTAAACTATATGCACTTTTCCGGTGGGAAGTGAGTTGTGGGCCACTCTGTATACTATTGAATACAATGTACAAAATAATTCCAAAGTAGAATTTAAAGAAAAGAATTTATAAAAAGAAATTTCAAGATTTCATATAAAAAACGGCTTAAAAAACAGAGAAACTTAAAAAAAATCTAGAGAATAGTACAGAAACAAAACTGACAAATTATCTAAAAAAACAAAATCTAAATGAAACTAGAAAAGAACTTTGAAAAACGCAGAGTAAGAGAGAAGTAAGAATAAAAAAGAATGTATACAGGGTGATTCAAAAGTCGCGAACCATCTCTTGGGCGGCATTAAACTGAGTTAAAAGTTTCTATGACAAAAAATTGTTTGAACCTTTTCTCACGAGATGTAGCTTTTTAAAGTTAATTTTTTTTATTAAGTTTTTATCCTTTCAGATTATATTTTTCTTGAATTTAGTTAGCGGAAATGGCAGATCTTGCAACATTAAACAGATACCTATTGAAAAAATCACCATATTGTATTTTGTGCTGAATAAAACATTTACCAAACTAGCAAATTCAAGAATAAGTAAAATCTAACAACATTAGAATGAAAAGAGCAGCAAATAAATACGGCTGCTAAGAAAAAAATCAAAAAATTTAAAATAAAGTTGTTTGAAACAAAAAAATTTTATGCTTAGCTGAGCTTCTTTAAACATCGTGCGAAAGTTGGTCCGATACTTTTGAATCACTCTGATGTAGAATGAAGAAGTGTTTATAAAAGAATTTTTAGTAGAATCTAAAAAATAATGGTAAAGAAATATCTGGAGAAGAATTTGTAAAAGAATCTAACAATGAGTTTATAAAAATAATCTAAAAAAGAGTTCAGATCAAGAATCAACAAAAAATCTTAACAAAATCTAGAAAAGAGTAGACAAAGAATGCTAAGTAATAAATAATAATCAATAAAAATTATAAACGAAACTAAACAAGAATATTGAAAAACACAGAGTAGAGTTTAAGAATCCTGTCATTAACGTTAAGAATAATTTTGAGCTTACGAACGTGAATGTTTTCAATGTACTCGTATATGTTAAAATTTAAATCTTACCGTGCATTAAATTAATTTCACCTAAAGGAAGAACTCATTTAACAAAACTTGACAATCTGAAAGAAATAATTCCAGGTATTTTTGCAACCTTAACATTGGCAATCCTGGCATATTACTGCCCAAGAGATGAAATTATATTACTGACCCTGAAAGTGGGATTTCATGAAGTGTTTTCCAATCTTTTAAATGTTAGTAATCAGCTAATCACAAGATTACATTAGTGGTTGTAAATAAAAATCACTTACTACATACCCTGTGTAATAAGATCTGGAAAATTTTTACACTTATGTGCAGCACTGGTTGTGTCAACAGAAGTGCTCTACTAATGCGAACTAAATAACTCAAAGAATGAGAAATTGTTTAATTATTCTAATATAAGAAGCAAAAAATACTAATTACAAACTAACTTTTTGTATGAATCCAAGTAATTACTTTACACGTATTTATCTATCCTTTTATGTGAAAAAATCACACACTTTAAGTACCTTTCAAATAATTTAACGGCAAAAATGTTTCTAATTACGCCAAATCCAGTAAAAGCTTTTAAATAAGAGAGAGGATGCACAAAAAGTTACTGCTGGAGCCTATTTTCTCTTATATAAGAAAAGTGTTTTTTAAAGTGAAACCTCAGTCATTCGAAACAAATAATTCTACAGGTTCACAGGTTGCTTCAGTGACGAAATAACATCACCAAAAAATTTGTAATTTCTATTAATGGAAGTAATGATGCAAGTTAATAAATACCAACATCCACCCACAGGTTGATTGTTTCCAAAATACTGGCCAACACTTGTTTATGTTGATGACATGATGACTATGAGGTAATGAAACGAAACATCTTTTTATTTTTTGTTATTTGCCTCCATTTTGAATCTTTAAGAGACATAAAATTAACGAACGCAACGTCATAATTACTCATCATGTCAAATATTCATTATTTGACGGAAGATTTTATGAAAAAAAATCAAGAAGTAAATTCCCGACCGTATTTTTTTTCATGCAAGATTACCTCCATTATCATCCATATTCCATATTCGTGTTTTTTGACAGATTTTGGATAAAACAAAAAATTTAAAACAAGTTTTCACTCTCAAAGTTAAGAACGTTACCAATCGTCACAAAAATCCCAAAGGCCCAATTTTTGGTACGAAAAATACTAATTAGTAATTAGTAATTAGTACTAATTAGTACATCATCAACTACTTTAAAAATGTGACCATTTTTCAAGAATAATTTTTTCCGAAATTCCTTTTAGTTTTCGAGTTATTCAGAAAAAAAATTTTTTTTTCAAATGGCACTCTACTATGGCGATTTTTTTTTTGTAAAAGATTATGCCCTAAGAATTACATTTAAGTCAATAATATTGTTTTGAACCAGTGGTTTTTTTAAATAAATTATTACAATTGCGGTCCGAACCCAATACGAAGATTTTTCGAATTTGGCCGAATTGGTATCCATAGATGTTTTTAATCCACTAATTTAATTCGTCAATTTACAACCACTTCGGCTAAGTTCGAAAAATCTTCGTATTGAGTTCGGACCGCAATTTTAATAATTTATTTAAAAAAAACACTGGTTCAAAAACAATATTATTGACTTATTAGCTGTTTTAAAACTATAAAAATGCCAACGTCGCATTTTACCGAATTATTTTTTTAATAAGATTGATAAAATTGTAAAATAGTTATTAATGATTAGATCTCTCATTGAAAGTATAAATAATATTAGCTGTTATTTTTTTGAAGTTCATAATTAATTTATAACATCTAATATACATGTAATTCTTAGGGCATAATCTTTTACCAAAAGAATCGCCGTAGGGTGCCATTTGAAAAAAAAATATTTTTTTGAATAACCCGAAAACCAGAATGATTTCGAAAAAAATTATTTTTGAAAAATGATCACATTTTTAAAGTAATTGATGATGTACTAATGAGTTTCCATACTTTTGCCCAACGCTGTATATGTTTTAACTGAGGTTTAAATTTATCTCTCTGTTAAATATGCTTCCAGAAACTGGGCCTTAATAGATTAAAGTAAAAATGTTTGTTTAGAAACGGCAAAAAGAGTTTTAAAAAGACATAATTCATGGTTACGCCACTTGATTTTGAGACTTGAACTCGTCTTTCAAAATTGGTCTTATGAAACTTGTTTTTTATATGAAAAAAAAAATGACAGGTCTAAGTTAGACCTACGCTGTAAGTTAGACACACTACGATGTCATTTTTTAGACGCTTGTTATAAAGGCTTTGGCATTTTAAAAATCAACTTTGTCTTAAAAATGATTGTACTGAAAACGCTTACTAGAGTAGTGAAAACCGTTTCTCTATAATATCTGCTCCCTAGCTCAAGTATTTCGATTTAAATTATTCGATTGGAATTATGACGTCAAAACTGCCTATCTCACATTTGTTCCAATTGCTTGACAAAATGTATTGTACTGTATTGTCACGAAGTTCAAGATAAAACTTACAACAGAAAAAGGCGAGAAAGTAGTTAATTTTTGATTTTGTGATGTATTCAAATATCTGTCAGGTTTTTGGTGATTGAGAGGACTGTTTGAAAATTAAGAGGAACGCTTGTTAATCAAACATGTTTAACACAGGCCAATAGTTAGACCTTCTTTTATCCAAAATTAACAGCAAGAAAGGGGCAGAAGCAAAACTAGAAAGAAAAGTTTCTGATGTGTTATAAATTAAATATAAAAAAATAATAATTAAACAGTGTTGGATTGTAGATGTGACATCTAGAAGTAAATCGAAAATTAGCAGCAATCAATGAAAGACAGGAAATGGTTTTGTCTTAAATAAATAGCCAAAGTTTTGTTAAACGAAACATTTTTAAGATTTGTTTTTAGCGATTAAATTAAATAGATTTTTCGTTTCTCTAATATCATTTTGTAGCTGCTATCAATTTTTTTACATATTTTCAAGCCCTAGAACCACCATGAATTCACACAAAATACCACCTTAATGTGTGCAATAGCGAATGATTAGTTGCGCATAATTAAATAACGAAAGATCAAAACTTGACAAATTCAGAATTCATTCAATAATGACTGTTATAATATAGCAAAGAGTCAACAATTGACCTCAGGTACTTAAAATAAGTTGCCAATGCGCTTAAAAGTCAAAAATCGTCAACTTCCTTTTTACAGTTTTATAACAATTTGGGCCGTTTCTTGATTTATGCAAGCTCCGTTCACGTAAGAAATTCCATTTTGCGTTTTTATAGTCACCCTGCCATTCTAATTAGTATAAAATTGTTGATTGCAAAAATTTCACTTTTTGCAGATCCTCTCGATTCTCAAGGTCTGCCAAAACTCCTACCTTGTCCTTCCTCGTTTGACATTTCGGCCTCTTCCGACGTCTCTCCGCCTGCCGTCTCCTCATCCTTTCGATTTTGGTCCACTTCAAGTTCATTTTCAACCAAAAACTGCACTTTTTTCCTGGGTGTGTTGCCGGGCATTGGCAGGTAAAAGTGTGACCCACTTTTGTGCACGGGCGAGGGGCTGCGCTCACGGCTGTTTGAATCCGTGTCACTGAAAGTTGTCGTTGGTTTCTTTAATATAGACTTGAACCGGTTGCACTCAGATTCCTTTTCGTTTGACTTTTGTGACGCCGGCTTTTTGTTCGGGGGCGCTTTGGGGGCCGGCCTCTTCACCTGCACGTCCTCATACTCCGGGTCCGCCGTCGGAGGCCTCACCCGGATCCTCTGTCCGTTCACCAGCGTAATGCTGGGGGAGCTCTCGGCGGTCATGAGCTCGTAGGGGTTGATGTCGCACTCGAGGATAGAGCGGCGCCCCCTGGGGGCCCCTTTGGGGGAGGCGGAGCGGGAGGCGAGGCGCGAGCGCCGCATGAGGTCGTAGGGGTCGGCTGCCGGGAGGATGGAGGGCCTGGAGGAGCTCAGCACCCGCATGGTGCCGGCCCGCGTGGGGGTGGTGGTGGTGGTGGTGGTGGAGGTGGGGTAGCATCGCACCGTTCCGAACTTGCTCTCGGTGGGGGAGAGCGGAAGGCGCGTACCTTTGCACTTCTTGCATGTCGTTGGGGTCTTCTTGGAGGAGCGTTTGGTGCCGTTGACGTAGTCGGAACAGGTGCAGAGGACGAAAGCCGGGGCGAGGACTAGGCCAGCTGGTGCACGCACGCTTCCGTAGAGCCAGGGGTCGGCATAACGCATCGAGCGGGATAGAGCACTCTCCCCGTCTTCGGATGGAGACCAAGGTTTGCGAGATCCTTCGGGCTGGAAGCAAAGACGAGTGGTTAGGTTTGATTGGAATGAAAGTAAGGAAGTGGAGGAGGTAGACAAGTAAATTATTGTGATTAAAGACAATCCCATACGGAGAACAAAGAATCGTAGGTTGTCTTGTAATTCGGAGAAGTTAATTTAGTTTACGTGAAGAGGTGTCAAAGTGAGGGAACTGGATTGCACCTTTCAGCACAAAAATAAAATTGTTCTTTGTTTCGCTTCTTATATCAATAACTTCTATTTAAACCGAGTTTAAGCAAGACGTGAAATTTAAAAATTTGGGTTTTTTGAAAACTATTCTGTTGGATTTGTAGTCCATATTTAAAAACGCTTGACTTGTTCGTTGATTTATTAGCACCTAGCTAATAATAGTTGGGGCCCTTTGATGTGTGGTGAACTTACAGAGGCATGAAATGCCTGTGAGATGTTTATTAAGGACTTCAGTTTTGCTTTTTGTAGAATTGAGATATGAAGACCACTCAAAACTGTTATAAATTATTATTTTCTTCATTAATTAAAAATTAACTTACTCAATTAATTTAATTAGGTAAGTCTCAACCCCTTTCGAAGATAAAATAAAATTTTATCGTCTTGCGTAATAAATAACTATTAATCGAGTAATTTTATTTTCGTTCAGTGGAAATTATTAAAATTTAAAAAATTTCAGCTAACTTCAGCCGTGCACGAAGCCACCGCTTGTGAAGATATACTAGGTAGGTATGTACTATCTAATTAAAGATCACTTAGAGTCATGGAAACATTTACGATAAATGTCAGTTTAACGAAAGAAGCAGAAAAAACAGATATTATTTCGGATATTTTCTTAAAGGAGAAGGTTCCCACCTTATGGAAATCTAATGACCACTCAAATCCGGATATTTTTACACCAATCAACAGCTCTTGATATAAGGATCAATTCGTATCATTGCGCCAACTCTGTATCTCTCTAAATAAAGGCGGAATTAAAGACTGAAAAATTAAAAACGGCAAATGCAAAATGCATTGGTAAGAGTGCGATGCAAGAGGAATCGGGTGGCAAGGAAGTTTGGGAGTCCATAAATCATCAAAGCTAGTTGTACCCGTAATAAGCTTAACGCCATGGTGGGTGCAATAAGATTTGGAACCTATTGAGCAAAAGAAAGCATTTCCTGATTTGAAAATTACCTGCGGGCAAAAGGGTCGGTTTAGTAACGCTTTTATAAACTCTGTGACAGAAGTCATTTGAACTTTAAATTAATTTAGCCACTTTATTTGAAGAGATACAAAGTTGGCGCAATGATACGAATTGATCCTTATTTCAAGAGCTATCGTTTGATACCAAAAAATCTGAATTTGAGTGGTCATTAGATTTCCATAAGACGGGAACCTTCTCGTTTACTCGTAAAAGGCATCCACGGCCAATTTTTATTAATATTTAATGAAAGCCAAGAACCCAGGACATTTCAATTTGATTTTATTTTATTTTACATTCTTCTGTGTTTACTCTTCTATTCACTTTAATTTATTTTATTAACTAATAAATTAGGGGCAAGTTCTAATTTTTTAATTGCGAATAAATTTTAATGAGGTTAAAAAATATAAGATTACCTACCACATAGACAAAAAAAAGTGTTGATCATATTTTGATCTTATCTTGAAATCAATACCAAGACCAAGATACAGGATCTCATTTTCTGAAAGTGTTACCATTTCTGCTTGAGAAATAAAATATACAGTTAAATTTCATTTACCGTGATTCTTAGCTTATGGTTAAATACAAAGTGTTCCAATGAACATTTTCATCCTCTAAAATTTCCCATTTCGTCCAGGTTTGAAAAAAATGCTCAAACAGGTCAATTTTAACTTAAAAGAGGACCAAATTTTTTTTAGCTTCAAAGCTTTTTTTGTGTCGCTGTAAAGCCCTTTAAAAAATTTTAAATTGTACCTAATAAAAGGAGACATCAATTTGAAGATGCTTTCATTGTTACTGCAACCATGTTTTTTTAAATTTTGAATGATTTTTTTAGAGAGCACTGCCTAGATTACTGTGAGAGGAAACCAAAAGTAGTTGTAAAAAACAATCCAATTTTACGATTGTATTATATACAATAATTGTTATTCATTTTTTATAATATACAAAACAATTGAACGTAAGTTGTGACAATACATTCAGATTACTATTTAAGGCAACAGTAAATGTTTACACATGAAGTTTGAACACATTAGCATAAAAATCTGTACAGTGACAGTGTACATAAAAACATCAGTATTTCGTAATTAAACTATACCTAATATGTTGGACGTTTCATAAAAATGAATATTACACAAATTGCAACAAGAAGATTTTTTAAATTTGAAATTTGTATAAGGTACAAGTCAAGAAATCACCACTGAATATTCATTCACACTTGGGAAATTCTTGTTAAGAAATAATAATAAATTATCCACATTGTATATTTTGACAATGATGTTTACTTAAAAAAATCCCAGCTTAACTAAATATTTTCACTTTTCATTATAAAAGCCATTTGGTTGTTGTTATTAAGTGCTTTAATATGGTCACACTACAAAATTTTATTCTGTTGTATTAATCACAATGTGGCTATAAATTTCATTGAAGAGAAACACTAGAGTTAAGCCAAGAGAAAACTTCGCGCATTTTACATAAAATTAAGAGGAAAAGCGTCCTAAATACCCACATTATAATATAGTTTTATAAATTATTTATCACTTCAAAAATATATTAACCCATTATGTAACGACTATTATGAAAATGTGTTGCAAATAGATTTATATAAAATGATTCTTAGTTTTGCAGAATTGCAATTTCCATAATAATTACTCAAAGTGCTCAACACAATGTATCCATCCAGTGTAGAAACTTTCCGTTTTATAATTAGGTAACTTTCTTGCTAATATTGACATTGTAACAATCATATGAGTATTTTTTAAGAAAATACAAACTTGGACTTGGACAATGCATATTAGCAATAGCATGTCTTATGCAAGCACAGCCTTTACTTCTTTTCCTGACCTCAAATGTACAAATTTCAAGGTTCAAAACTATAAAGTATTTCACTGTGTTATAATTAAAAGGTTAGTTTTTTTAATTTTGTGAGTTGAAACACTTCCTTATAGCCTGTGCACACGTAACGATTAAAAAACATTTTGTGGCAAAAAATGGCAAACTGTTTTGGAACAAACAACACTGTTACGAGGTTTTATCTAATCCACCTAACATGACGAAAGAAAAGACAGAATTCGTTTCTCTAATAGGACAAAGTCCCTTTTAACGTTTTTTCGTATTAAAACTAAAATGGTAATTTCGTTATATTTTATATTTTATGGTTTAGATAGAGTTTAAATTTTCTATAATTTGAAAAACTTATTTTTTAAGCGTTTTCTTTTCGTTTTTTGTACTCATCTGTCAAATTTTACTTTTTTGTACACTTCTGTCACTTTCTTGGACTCATCTGTCACTTTTTTGGACTCATCTGTCACTTTCTTGGACCGATCTGTCAACGCTATTAAATTTGAAAGATGTCTTTTTGGTTTGTCTTGTTATCAAATTCTTTAATTCTGTTGTGATCATCGCCTAAAAAACGTTGTGTGCACCTCGGCCTAGGGTGCTTTTTTGGCCTCACCTGAATTGCAGCCTCGGCTAACGCCTCGGCCACAAACAACAGATTCGGCCAAAAAAGATCACCTTTACGGCCTTGATCCACAAGTAACTATTCTATGGATCAAAGGGAAAAAAGGAAAAAAGTGAATAAGTGATGAAAAAAATTCAGAAATGAAAAAATCTCAATTTTAAAAACAAGACAACAATAAATCAGAATATGGAAAAATTTGAAGGTTGTCGTTAGGAAAAAGTTGAGTACGGTCATGGAATAAAGAACGACCTTCTTGGTCAAAAAGAATTTTAATGAATCTTGCTTTGGCAACCACTTAATTATTTATGCTAAAATAAAACGGAGAAATGTACAAATGCAAAAGTCTGAACAGACGACTGAAATACTTAAAAATGAACACCCTGTAGAGATGCACACTAATAAATAACTACCTACCTAGATACCTAGATTTTATGATCACTTTTGTCGGCATTTGAAACCGTAGTTAAATTTCAGAGTAAATTAATTCTCTAATTGAATTTGATGCAAATGACCATTAAGAATGTTATTAATTCCTTTATGCTCCGATGTCATAAACTAAATAATGATTTTATAAATGAGTTTGCCTGGTTAATATTTATTTACAAGAATTTGTAGTCAGTGAGAATCAACATTGCATTTTCAGTATTTTAAACTAAAGTAGATGATAGAAGTAATAAATTATGAAATACTAATTGTACAACTGGTTAATTAATCAACAGATGTTTGTACCAATCATTAAATTTTGACAATTTGTTAACCCATATGGTGGAAAGCAAGTACCACAGCCTTGACATCTTCAAATCTGGATTTTTCAATTGTGCAACGTTACGTACTTCCCACCAAAACAACAAAAGTGGAACCACAACATGATGAGACATCGGATACCGTTTCTTACAAAATTCGCTTATTCATGACGGGAATAACGGACTGAATACTGAAACTTTGTTATCAGACCATCAACCGATGAATGGACAACGTTTAAATTCACATTTGTAAAGAACACTGCATTCTTCACAGCTCCTCGCAAAAGCAAATATGAACTGTGTGAAATTATTACGTAATCTTCCGTGTTTGTTATTTGTTAATGTAAATAACGGTGCTAACATTTTTGACTCAAATGTTGCACTTTTGCTGTTAACTAATCTTACGTAAGACAATAATTTGAGTAAATCACCACATTTCTTCATAAACTGAATACTGGATAAAAGAGATCCTTCTTCCTTTGTTCGCTTCGTCTGGTCAAACCGCAGAAAAATTGTTGAAACCGCATTTTTCAGATTAAGACAGGCTTGGGTTTTTGGATTGTTAACGAGGTTAGAGATTTTAGCACAACAAATTAATTGTGACGACGGAGGAGAAGGTTCACGGCATGAACTCTTCAGTACTCACTGAAGATTAGTAAAAGTGAAGGTTGCAATAGTTAAACGTTAAACTCAATAATATTTTGATTGTTGCATAAGATTTTCCAACATTTCAATTCCTAATTCCTCAAGCTTCCGTCTTTCTCCAAACGAATAACACTCTGAAGGATGCGAAAAATCTTTTTGTATATTAAGGGAGGAAAGACATGGATTATCTCCCGAAAATAAATTAAGCAGTATCATCTAAGGCTAATTTTTTTGAGCACTATTATCAGAAAATATCTTTTTTCACCTTTCTGATATTTCATGACAAACGTTAGTTACACTAGTTTACAAAAAAAAAATTTTCCTTTACCAAGAGATAATTTATACTGATTTTGTTTTCTTCTTACTCACTGATAACTAAAATATATGTCACATTTGTCTATCACGTCTAGTTTTTTCTAAAAGTTTTGAAAATTTGTTTCTGGTTTGGCATTCGTTGTTTCTGTGATAAATTAATTGTTAAACATTGTATTTGTTTTAAAATATCGTCAAGTGAATGTAGATTAAGCCCAAACAACTTTTGTTTTGTTTGTGGTAAAATTATCCTAATAAAACCTAGGAAACTTAAGCGATCAAATGGTAAACGTTTTCATCACGATTAACAGTCTTATGAAAAGAGGTATACAAAAGATTTGATATTTTAGCAATACCTGTTCTGTAAGTCAACAGTAATATTTTAGCAATACCTGTTCTGTAAGTCATCATTCACTGACAAATATTTTTCATTGTAAGCGGCACTTTTTAGTCAGATGCAAGTTTCCATGGTTACTGTGCAATAATATTTTACTTACAGCCCGTGGTCTGTAAGTATAAATATTACATACCAACGTATGCCATTCGTGTTCCATGAAAAATGATGCACAAGCAAACCTTGCAGCCTCTTCAATATCATCCATTTTTCTATTTTCACTTGAAATACTTTCAGAACAGTATTGCAGAGTTGATTTTGTAATAAATATTGATTTAAAGTGATGGTTTTTTTGTTTTGTATCCCTAACACGACACGAACGTCACACACATTTTTAATTTGACAACAATCTGACGTTTATTGATTTTTCATAAAAATACATTCAGAAAATGTTTTACTTTTTCTTATTTGTGCAGTAGGGTGGGCTGAAAAATCAAAATCTAAAATTTGTAAACGCAATACCTCTTAAATTATGTCTTTTACCAAACTAATTCTCTACGCAAAAGCAGAAAAAAATTGGTTGACATCATCTGCCCTCTACCGCTTTATTCAGTTGTTTCAAAGATTATTTTTTATTTTCTTAAATGGCCTTTTAATAAATGCATAATAATAATTGGTTTAATTTACTAAAAATGAGATAAAAGTAGCCTGTAGTCAACATTCTTATTGCTCTTTAATCGGTTTATAACAAAATCATCATCTTTTATAAAATAATTTACACACATAATTAATAGCAGGATTATTACAGAAACCACGTATTAAAAATAATCGAAAATTTACAGAATAAGCAATTAATTTTGACGCTACTGTTTAAAATGAATAAACAAATTAGAAAGAAGTTACATTATTTCACCACTGTCTGTTCTATCAAAGGTTATTAACGAAGAGCTTGTGACATTAGGGGAAATCTAAATAATTTGTCTCCAGAAATTCTTAGTGTTCCATGTTACAAACTATCTGTAAAACGATGTATAAAGCTTACAACAGAAGAATCGAATTCTGTCATAGACCAAAAAGTACGAGATGGAATTATTACAGTTCGAATAAAATTATATGTGATTATGCCATTTTTTGGACAGAAGAATAAGTACTAAATCGCTTAAATTATTATTGTTTCTTAAATTGTCGCTACTTGTTTTAAAATATTGCTTTTTTAATTAAATTAAATTAATTCAAATATACTCTTCAATCTTGAAATTTTTAAAGTGATTAAAAAATTTAACATTTAGCTTCTGGTAGAGGGCACAAAACTTAATTAAAAAAATAAAACAAAATAAATGCGTTGTTACTGATTGCAATGCATCTTTTACCCCCTATTGCGTTTTCAAATTTAAAAATAATTAAATTCATACGTATAAGAACGACCCACCCTATTGTGCAGGTATTGCTAAAAATAGCTTACTAACCTCAAACTGTAAGTTCTTCTTTTGGTCTCGAACGCTTAGGAAACCTCGATACCCTCGGTTTCCCAATATTGCGTTCTCGACCAAAAAAATTGCACTTACAGTTTGCGGTACGTAATATACTACAGGGTGAGTCAATAGTGGGTTACTTCTGACATGTCCTAAGATGCAACCAAAAATACTAATTGCACTCACCACTGGATACTTCGTTTGATTTTTTAAAACATTAATTGAATCAACACAGGATTTTTAGCTTTTAAATAATAATAGTCCATAATGAAATTTTAGCAAAACTATCAAGACAAACTTGACAATACCCAAAACAATGTAATCGTGGATTAATTTTAAATTTTTTAACGATTATCGATCTGGTCAGCTGGAACCAATATTATTGGTTGCATATTTAAAAAAAAATCTGAAATAACCCACTATTGACTCACCCTTATTTTTGATGGGGTCGGTGAAAAACATAATTATTTATTGCCTATTTTTTTTACTTACCCTTAGACCGTAAGAATACACGGCATCAGGCTGAGTCGTTGGAAATCGTCGCATTGCATGGCTAACCACTGCAGCCATGAGAATGTGTCTGCTTTGGCATCACTGAAACAAAAAGAACAATTTTGAAAAATAATTAATAAATAAAAATCAGTCGCAGCAATTTGTTGTTTTATACAAAGGTGGAAAAAATATCGGTAAATACTTTCAAGCTTTAATTGAAAAGTGTTTACAGTTTTTCGATTACGGTTACTTTGTGGTCCTGGTGATTCGGTTCAAGGAAAATTAACTAAACAGCGTAACTAATACCGTGCCAGATTAGTTTAAAATTGTATTGTCATTGCAAAGTTTTATTATTTTCATAAATGTTGTAGATGTAGACATTACAGGACAACCTTCAAGCAGGATAAAGTTAATTGATTCGTTTTTAATTCTTGATTGTTACAACATTTGCCATTTGCCATAATTTTGTAACAAGTTCTCGAATTTAAAGAAACAACCATTAGCTGGATGGTCACCATAATAGGTTCTCGTAACATTTACTCATTACTGAAGCCACTTCCCAGCAGTATTTTTCAGATGTGGTAATAACACCAAAGCAATTTTCTCAGGGAAAAAATTGGAAATATTTACATTATTTAACTGTATTAAAAATTAAAAAAACAAAACGAGGTTAACAAGCTCCTCTCTTCTTACTTAGTTCTATATGGTTTGAAACAGTGTGGACAACTTTCAAGATACCGCCTGCGCAATTAAATCACAAGTTAAACATAATATCTCATTAAATACTTAAGGAGATAATAGCAAAACCACACATTAACGATTTTTTATTTAGTTTAACAACCATGAAATGTTAACTACTTCAATTTAACAGGAGATCATGTCGCATTTTTACCCACAACTAATTTAACTCATCGCTGCACAGTGTTTTGCTATTAAAAGGAATTATGTTTGGGCCAATCACTTTCTCTACTTTATTTAATAGATAATTTCTTGGGCAGTGACAAGAGACATCCAAATATGACAAAAAATTGTTTGAGAGTTTTTTCACGCCATATAGTTCTTCCGTTAAATTTTTGAGATAAGTTTTTCACTTTTCAAAAGCAGAAAATTATAAGAAATTGTAAAAAAATCTAAAAAAATTTAATAGCAAATGCTGAATTCTGTAGGATCATTCGTTTTTGAGATATAATAAAAATATACTTTTAGTAGATTCACCCTGTAAGTAATGTGTTTTAATTCATTTTTTATTCTTTATTCTTAAAAGTGAAAATCAGCCCACTATCAACAACAAATAATTTCGATTATGAAGCCACAGTTAAATTCGGCGTGTTAGGGAATGGTTTAGCAATTGGTTTAGCAAATGGTCGAGCAATTTAGCTAGAGAATGGCAAAACGAATTGATTAAGCAAAATTTTTGTAAATCGAAAATGCATAGTTTTCCCAAAAAATCGTTGTGTAAATTAAAGTCAGAAATTTTGAGAACCGCTGAACTAGAATAATAAAAATGAGCGTAAATTTTAATATTATTGACAAAACAGCAGAGGTAAAATAACTCCTTGGTCTACTCCGTATTTCTTCTATTTCAGTTTGTGTTTCGTTATCAAATTTTCTAAAAAAAAACAAAAAGAAATTTTATGCCAGAACTGCGGTTTGAACCTCTACAATTTTGAAAAATTCTCAACACGTCCTTGCGCCCCTATGTCCAATTTGTTTAAAGAAAAAATTAACCTCTAATAAACTATCATAAACCACACAGTGGCTCTCAACAGGTGGGTTAATAAATTTTTAGCAATACCTGTTTTGTAAGTCATCATTTACTGACAAATATCTTTCATTGTAAGCGGCACTTTTTAGTCAGGTGCAAGTTTCCATGGTTACCCTGCAATAATATTTTACTTACAGCCCGTGGTCTGTAAGTAAATATTACATACAACGTATGCCATTCGTGTTCCATGAAAAATGATGCACAAGCAAAACTTGCAGCCTCTTCAATATCATCCATTTTTCTATTTTCACTTGAAATACCTTCAGAACAGTATTGAAGCGTTGATTTTGCAACAAATGTTGATTTAAAGTAATGTCTTTTTTGATTTGTATCCCTAATACGAAACACACGCCACACAATTTTTTAATTTGACAACAATCTGACGTTTATTGATTTTTCCCAATATTGCATTCTCGACCAAAAAAATTGCACTTACAGTTCACGGTACGTAATATACTATTTTTGAAGAAAGTATGCACTTTTTGGAAAAATGGTATAATGCTTTTAACACCCTATTTACAAACAAATATAGTCGATTTTCTTTTATAATCAAATGTCAAAGAGCCTTGACTGGCATTACCATAAATAGTAAATTTTTTGAGTTAAAGTTGGTACACTTTTTTACCTGGCAAATTCAGTTTAAAAATCTTTACAAATTTTTAAAATTGTCTTTAAGATTTAATTCAGGGACTTACGAATCCAAACTTCAGTGACTGCGTAACCCAACCTAAAACTTACATCCCGATTGTCAAATCTGGTGTGCAACATGTCATATACCGTATGCAGCTAGTTTCGAAAGTAGTTGAACATGAACTTTTAGGGTGATACAGTCTGGTCTTTAACAGAATTTTGACACTGACAGTTGATTATTTAAAAAAATTAACTGTAGGTTAATTTTTTATAGTTTTAGATACATTAATCTAATTTAGGAAAATATCTTAGAAGTATTCTTACTTGTTGAATGTTTTCCCATTAAAATACATATGGTGAATTACAATAAATTAGCATGCAGAAAATGTTGCAGCTTATTGTTTGACAATGTGAACACCCATTATAAACATCTTTTCACTTTAATTAAGCAAACTGCATGTCTGTGTGTTTTCTGTATTAATTAAGTTCTTTCCTTTAGAATAAAAATTTAACAATTTAATATTAATTATGTCAGAAAAACAAACATTACAAATCAGAATTAAATAAATAGATAAACAAATCCTTGATTAAATTAATTAAATAGCTAGAATAAATTAACCGTGTTATTACCTCAGCGATTCAATATTTGATGAAATAAATTAAAGATGCTAAAAGCAATGAGGTGTCAAGTCTTTAAAATAGCAAAATTACAATTTAAATCATAGTTATGTGGTGAAAAAATCCCCGTCAGAAAAACTTTCATGGTGATGGTTTTTAACACATACTTGGCATAGTATGCTAATCAAGTAATCACTCTATTATGCTGCTATTTACAATAGACGATGTAGTAGAATAGATAGAGTGGAAGGTTCAAAACGAGGCAAATGCAAATGAGTAAGATTCGTAAATTTTGAATAACGGAAAGTAAAATTTGGAAAGACAAGATTTGGTTGGAGGCTGATATGAAGCACTTTCGCTAAGGTTTACAAGCTATCAGGTGCGGATCATTGGATCTTCTATTTCTTGAAAATAGCCTCAAGGTTTAAATATCTCTCCATCGACATACTTACCCACATCAAGAACCGTTTCGTTTCTTTATCAGCCATTAAAGTCTGCAGCGACGATTGTAATAACATTTTGCTACAACATCGTGGGCTATAGAAAGTGATAACTTTAATTAATTTCATTTTTGAACTATTAATCCCCATAATTTATGGCCGAAAGAGTAATTAAATAACAAAACTACAAAAACTAAGCATATTATTTCCCGATTTTATCTGATACACATTTTATTGCCCAAGCCAATTGATTCAGGTATTCACGGCGTTTTATGTCCATGTTGCAATTTTGCGCGACTGTCACCACGTCCATAAAATTAAATTTAGCAACGAGATTTTTCTTAATTAAATTATTAACTGCAGGTAATTTATGCTAATTTAATATGACAACAAGATGTTGGGTAACTGATAAAAAGAGAGTGAAATTGAAAGTCCAAAGCTGGATGAAATGTTGGATCGCATAAAAATATTTAAATCCTCCTAATTGAAAGTAAAAATATTTATTAAAAATGGACTTTCTCAGGACGATGTACAAGGTTAAGCAAATTACACATACATATTTACGTAGGTATGTAAAAATATTTGCATTTATATGAAATATAGAAAAAATGTAGTAAATTGATTTGCATAAACTAAACGCCAGTGTAACGTTTGCAACCAATAATTTATTTTTTTACAAAAATAGTTGGAATTTTTTTATGACAATACGTAATGTGTCTTGCTTCCTATTTACAAATTCATTGGACACAGCAATATGTGTGGGTAGTAAAGGATATAATAAATCCTCACTGAAACATTTTTTTCAGAAATTATTGTTTGAGGATACATAAAATATTTGATGTGTTAAATGACTATAGACTTCCAGCTACCTATATTCTTCCATTTTCCGGTATAAAATTATGCGTGCGTAAAAATCATAATTAAATAAGTTGAATGACTCGAAAATATATACAAGTGTGTTGCTGCATGTATTTATTATTTAGGTAATTGTGTTGTACGTTCATAATTATTAAATGCTATAATAGTACCTTGCATTTTAACAATAATTTAACTTAAGAATTTCCTTAATTTTCCGAATTAACAGAGTAATAAAAAAGTTTCACTTAATTTTTTTGTAAAAAAGTTGAAGAAAACAAATAACTGTCGCATTATCGTGAAAGAAATCATCTCGCGAGAGGAAAGTGAAGGGTGCATTCCTCGATTAATACCAGATAAATTAATAAATGAACCATTTTTATTTTTGCTGCGTGATCGGCAAATTATAGATTTTTTCGAGGCACGTTTTCTCGATCACTTTCCTTTAAATATACATTTGAATGATAAAATGCATAACACTGTTTTCGGCAGTGTGTTATTAAATCGAGTACCGAAACTAAATAGAGGAAAAGGAAAGGTGAATCTTAACTTTCTACTAGGCCAAGTTCAGCTTTGAATACTTTTAATTTTATCCCACTCTGTATTATTTTGGGTGTGTCGCGTGTTGTAGGACTCTTTTACATTTCACTGTGCCTTTAGGTGGTTTTACTCAGTCGTCCATGACCTACACGTTCAAAGAAAGAAAATGTAATAATATGCTGCCTCTGCTTTATTTATAACGCAACGTTTCATTTTTTCGATTTAAAAGTGCATTAATCACTTCATGTAGCACTCAAAATGACCTTTTAATCCTTTTAGTGATGGGCAAATGAAAGTGATAACAACAAATTGTCGAAATATGATTCACATTTCATAAAATTTACATCTCGGTACTAATTAAAGAAAGTACCAAAAATTGCTTTCACTTTTTATTGAAAATTGTGACCAATAATCCAAATAACACAAAATTTTCGTGGGCGACTCAACTGATTTAAATTTTCTAATTGGTACAACTTTTTTCCATTTATTAACATAAATGAATGATTAGTTGTTTTGGCAGAATGTTACAAGTATTTACTCACACCTGTGATCTGAGATAACCGAGTGAAAGATATGAAAGTAATATCCAAATATTTTTTTGTAAAATTTTACTTGGAAAATGACATCAGGTTATTGACATCATGGCTTGTAGATTGATTCCAGTCTTATCTGCTTGTGTCAAGTCGAAAATTTGTTTTGAATTCGCCATATTTCTAGCAAGAGATATGTTTTAAATAATAGTGTCTCTTTCTACGTCTTATCTCTTGTAATTTTTAAATCTACACATTACAGGATGTCCGTTTTTTGAGCTCCACCATGGGGATCTTAGTTATTATAAGAGATACGAGGTCGGTTAAATTAGGGCAAAGTTGCGCATTTTTATGCTGAACAATTATCTGAAAGAAAATTTGATGTGTGATTTTTAGTTTTTGAATAATTGTAAAAAAACGGAAATTTGTAATTATTTTAAGCGAAAACCAAAAGCACTAGACGTTTTTAACGTTCTTCAGGCACTTTTTTACAAGGAATCCAAATCTGTCATCATATTTCCCAAGGCGGTCTTGATGACAGAGTTACAACACTCAACTTTGGTTTTTCTTATGGATGCCATATTCGATTTGTGTATTTTTGAAAAATGTTTTTATTTCTGATTACAATGATGTATCACATGATATGATCGAATCTTACAAACTGATCAAGATGTAAAAAAAGCATTTTTGCGAAGAGTGCTTTGGAAAAACGCCAACAATTTTGTTTTAAACAAACTAGATTTTAGAAGTTTAATTGCATTTGGGTCTGGAAGGTTCATATTTCCGCCAAGCTTACTTATTTAAAAACTAAACGACATGATAAGCTAGAAGTTTATTTTTTGCAAAACAAAACAAGACAAAGTTATAAAAATTCTGCTCGCATATTTAATAGAAATGTCAAAAGTTAGTTTGTTAAACAAAATTTTAAGCGTTTTTTTCCAAAGCACACTTTGCAAAAACGCTTTTTTCTTAATTTTAATCAGCATGAAAGATTCGATCATATCATGTGATACATCGTTGTAATCAGGAACAAAAAGACTTTTCAAAAATACAAGTATTAAATATGGCGTCCATAAGAAAAACCAAAGTTGAGTGTTGTAACTATGACATCAAGAACGCCTTGGAAAAGGCGATGACAGATTTAGATTTCTTATAAAAAAGTGCCTGAAGAACGTCTTACTTAAAAACGTCTAGTTCTCTTAGTTTTCGCTTAAAAATATAAAAACGAAAATTACAAATTTTTTATTTCCCTCAATAATTCAAAAACTAAAAATGCCACATTAAATTTTCTTTCAGGTACTTGTTCAACATAAAAATGCACAACTTTTCTCTAATTTAACCGACCTCGTATCTCTTTTAATAACTGAGATCCCCATGGTGGAGTTCGAAAAACAGACACCCTGTTTAAGCATGGTATAAAACAGTTCAACAGAATCTGTTTCAACGTTTGTTGTGTTGTTATTATTTACAATACTTGTACAAGTTGTACATTTCAGCCTACTTTACCAAAACATAAAAAAATATTTAGGTCACGAAGCAACATGAAATATCTCTTTGTAAAACCACAAAACACTATTTTCATTTTCTACAACTGACAAGCAATACCAAAGCAATAATTCAACTTTTAACTTTTCTTATAAACACAAAGCATATCAAACATTTCGTACTTTATACAGAATAGGGCATTTTGTAGAAAAATCATTAATTTGTACTTGAAAAGTTAAAATTCATTGATGTGCCACTGGTATTTTTTTAACACAACCAAAAACACAGTGCAATGACGAAAAGCCTTAGCTATATCAGCAGTTAAATTATGAATTATAAATTTTTATTACAAACTTTTAGAAAAACAGTTTTGTAATTTTGTATCAATGAGTGGAAATTTTGAATTATTCAAGCTTGATATTATTTTGTTGTTTAATGGATATCAAACTTTATTATACCCACAGTCCTATTCTTCTCACCCACGCTTTACTAACCATGCACGATTTTTGCTAGCAAATACGCGTAATAAACACCAGACAGAACGATGAAATTTATTCAAGTCGAACGATTATGAAAAATTTTATTTGCAAAAAGTAAGTCGGTGTATTGTGTAGTAATATGAATTACAAATACAATGATATAATTTTAGTTATGAATTCACCACACGATAGAAATTAAAATAGGTGGAAAACTCATCTTCCTTTTGTAGTTTCAATAAATGTGAACACAGAAGCCATACAGATCGATTAAAACGGAAAATGATTTAAAAAAATTCGAAACAATTTTGCTTGGAATACAATGAAAAAGGTTCAAAACCTGATAGATCTCCTGTTGCTATAAAAAAAGTTTGTTGATTAGTTAATCGGACATTTGATAATAGGTAATTAATCAATCTTTTGTTAATACTTGTGATATCGTTGATTTAGTTTTTTAAAAGCTTTTATTTAGCTCACAATGTTATCGTTCTGTCTGCTATTTTTTCGGAGCCAAATTTGAAAGGGTTCCTGTTGTCCCACTGAAGTGAAATTTAGCATACTTACATAATCTGCGTGACAATGCAATCCCATGTAGTTAAATAGTTAAAATACTAAAGAGGTTAAATGGGGTTTTAAAGTTTTAGGTTATGTTTACATATGGGTTCTCGATTTGTAAATTTGAGAGGGTTCCTGTAGTCGCAATGAAATAAAATTTAACATGGTTACGTAATCTGCGTGACAATGCAATTCTATATAGTTAATTACCCCCTAAAGGTGTTAAATGGGGTTTTAAAATTTTAGGTTATGTTTACAAAGGGGTTCTCGATTTGTACATACCCTAACTTATACCGACATAGACGGTATGTTGGTCATTTGAACGTCACGGTAGATGCACAGTGTAATAAGAATAAATATAAATAAAGACTAAAAAGCAAAAAATAAAAGTATATAAAAAAATGTTTTTAAAAAAAATCTTTTATCTAAAAGATGCACTAAAAAGTAAAAAATAATGTATTTCAATCACACGAGAATATTTTTTCCTACAGGTTAAAATTCTAAAATTTATAAAAGCTTTGGGAGTTATAAAACTACGGCATTACAGAATTACTTTGTTCAATTGACAACTCCCAAAGCTTTTATAAATTTTTGAATTTTAACCTGTAGGAAAAAATATTCTCGTGTGATTGAAATACATTATTTTTTACTTTTTAGTGCATCTTTTAAATAAAAGCATTTTTTAAAAAACATTTTTTTTATATTTTTTTCATTTGAACACAGTTTCCCTTTAACAGACGACTTTAATGATTTTATATTTCTATTAATTTTAAAAGAAAGAAATTTAAAAGAATGAAGGTGGGCCCAAGATTGCAGCATCTGAACCTACGGTAATACAAAAACAAACTGACTTTCCAAAGCAGAAATTTACATGATGTTGGTGCATACACCGTTATCGAAACACATATTTGTTTTATAAATAACAAATCCTGCATCCACGCAAATTCCTGATTGAAAATAAAAATGTATTGATTACCATAAGTTATCCCATCTAGGCGGATGCAATACGGTATCATTCTTCTAACATGAAATGTCAGATAGTTCAGTAAGAAGGAGGCATGGGTGGAGTGAGTGAATGGAATTGTAACGGTTCCACGCATGTCCTTGATGAAGTATTGTCTTTAAGGCCGGGTTTTCTCGCCCCCGAGTGTCATTAGCTTTGTTTTCTTGAAGAAAACTGTAAATACGCACGCGATGCAAAAACGGAAACGATATAATAATACCTAATGTTTACAAATTACTCAACAAGAAATATTAAGAGGGTTGTTGTTCACCTTTTGTTACAGATTTGTGTGGATTTCAATTGAATTGCTTTCGTATAATGTTAGTATTAAGGATATGGGTTTAGCAATGCTTGTTTCCTAATTTTAAATTGGGTAGGGACACCCACATCGTATTAAAATAACAGTTTAATGTATTTTGCCTACGGGTTAACAGTTCCTTATCCGTAACAGTTATAGGAACTCGACATTGTGATCTCATAACACCTTATTATTATTTATTGTTGAAAAGCAGTCAAAAATTGCCTATGGGCTAATTTTTAAACAAACAATCAATTATATATTTGAAGGATATTTAATTTATTTGGAGGTTTGAAAAAAACCTTCATTAAGATTTAAGGTACAGAGTGCTCCAAAAGTCAGGCTGATTTTATTCAAACTTAATTTTGCATCAAGTACAATTAGAAGACGAAAAGAAAGGAAACTGTTGGCAGTGTTTCTAGCACAAGTACAGTTACTATAAACTTATATTAATAGATTGGTTTCATTTTTCGAGTTTCGAATTTTCGAAGCCATTCTTGTGAAAAAATTACCTAAATAAACTAAAGTAAGATGGAAAATTAACTTGGAAAAATGTTTGAAATACAAAGAAAATTGCGATATCGTTTGATTTATTCAAAATATTTTTTGTGATTTTCTAGACCCATAAAAATTTAAAAAAGAAGCTGATTTTGTGACATCCTACGTATTCATGAGCAAAGCCATATTAAAATCAATGTTTTATTTGAAAATTTTCGCATAATTTAGTCTACCCTGCGAATAATTCTTTAACTAAATCGAACAAAATAAGCCGAAACAGATATAAATCCAGAACCCAGATTTGTGTTTTGCATCGATGTAATAAAATGTCTTAAAATTAGTAAGATTTCTTTAAAAAAATCCGATTTCTGGTCATTACTTAATTTTTGCATAAATTAAATCGCTAGTCTTAAGGCAGCCCTTAAGTTTTTAAGCGTTTAAGTGTTTATAAAAAGCTCAATTTGAATTTGATGCCCTGGTAAAAGTTAATTTCGTGAATGAGACCATCTGATTGATTCAATTTCTCACGTGTACCTACATTTAATCAGGCATTTAATTGCGTTATAGACAATAGTTAATTGCGTTGTAGACAAATTGGCGCATAAGCTCTTCAGTACGCTACAGCACATTGTTCCAACAAACACTAAAAACATTTCCTCTCAAGAATTCTTAGCAGTATTAAGAAGTAAACTAGAGATTTTTTTTCTCTTAATTTCTTAGAATATTTTTAATCGGTAATAGAGACAAAATTTCTCTACTCTATTGAAACTGAAAATTTTCAAAATTTTCAAAACAACAATGATGCCAATTTTGTGTTGATAAATTTGTTAAAAATGATTATTTTTCATTACATTGTTTAAAGGTTTCCTGAAACGTTTCCGATAACGTACCGCTATTTTATACAGAATGGTACCGGACAATCTCTCGGGTGCTGATAAAGGACATCAAACTGAATTAAAAGTTCTTATGACAAAAATTGTTTGAGCCTTTTTTCGCGAGATATAATATTTTTTTGACTTTAGTTAGCGGAAACGACAGCTCTTGCAACATTAAACAAATCCAATTGATAAAAATCAACAATTAATTTATGACGAAGTTACTCCCTTGGACAATTTATGGTGGTAGGATGGATCTAATTACAATGGATCCCTGTAATTGGATCCATCCTACCACCATCAACAATTAATGTCTTATGATGTACAAAACAATTAAAAAATTTGAAAATTCGACAATAAATTAAATTCGACATCACAGAAAACAAACGAGCAAAAATCGATACCGTTGGTAAGGAAAACAAATTAAAATACTATGAAAAAAAACTGACTTCATTTTTGTGCTTAATTGAATATCTTTTATCACCATACGAGAATTTGTCCGTTACTTTTGAATCACACTGTATTTAAGTTATATTTTTTATTTTTTGCTATAATAATAATACAATTATACATTAAAATATAGATTAGTAAGAAATAAGAATTAGACGAAAAAATCTTTTTGTCAGGTAATAATTAAATCAGCCCTCTACCAAACCAACAAATGAAAGCAAGGTAAAGAACATAAAAAAAAATTTTATTCTTCGACACTCAAAATTTACGATTTTTCTCCTGTGTAAGGAAGTTTTGACAACTGTCAATACGAAACGTCAGATTATTTTTATCAGATTTAAAGCAATTTAAAAATCCACTCGTGAAATAAAAACCCGATATACACTCACACTCGTTAAATAAATAACTATTGTTAATTTCTAATTTGTGTAGTTATATTTGCTTTTGGTCACCCATTGAAAATGTATGCATAGCACATTCTGCATTTAAAAACAATATAAAAAAATCCTCAAAAACAAATCGTTTCAATTCTGTAGAATTTAAATTTTTCACTTGGTAAATTTACACTTTCGCTCTTTTTTTTGTCCCTAGACATTACATTTTCGCTTGTCACATTTCTGTTTCCATATTCCTAGTATTGTATTACCGTGAGAATTGTATTACAATAGAACAGAGACCGTTAGAAATTGTAGTAACGTAGACACGTTGATAATGCATTTCTGCAAAATAATAAAATTACC
Organism: Tribolium freemani; assembly: GCA_939628115.1. Lineage (NCBI taxonomy): Eukaryota > Metazoa > Arthropoda > Insecta > Coleoptera > Tenebrionidae > Tribolium > Tribolium freemani. The sequence goes on along the minus strand of OW626785.1, from coordinate 4,795,682 downwards.
CTCGTTTACATTTTTTGACCACTCAAGCCGCTATAAATTAAAAAAACAAATGATATTTGAGATTAAGAGAAAGTACAACTTTAATTACAATAAGCATTTATATCATAACAGCAGGAACAGAGGGTGTAATTCTGTAACATTAAAATAAAATGAAACTGTAATAGATATAGACAGATTTCTTGATTCTTACTAGAACAGCTATAAAGTGAAACTATTGGCAAACAATTTTATTTCAAAAATCTTTTACATTTTCCCTCTGACAGGTAGAATGTTTTGTATCGCTAATTTAATTGTAAAAATATTGTTGTTTTTCAAACATAATTATAAGTTGTAATTGCACGTCAATCCAAAGCTCACGTCTTTATATTTCGTTTTCATTATTCAGTATAGACCCTTCACCGAATAAATGTTTCAACCTGCAATTACCATTCAACATTCACGGAAGATTGGAATGTCTGCTTGAATGAAGGACAAGGAAATTTCGATTTAATGCCATGTTTTCACATGCTATGACAGCACACTGACATATTCCTACAGGAAAAAATGCACCAGTGACTCCATCATGGGCATGGTTTATGGGCAAGGCGGCCATCTATATTGATTTCAAGGAGAAATTCAGCGCTGACTAATAATTTTTAGATTTATACAAACTTTTTAATCCAGACAAACAACAAAAAATCTATTGGCAATACTGAATTCTCTGACGTTTAAAACTGATAAGCAAGGTTACCAAATTTGTTGCCAACTTACCGATACCGACAAAAAAGTCTTCACACTTTGCGAAATTATAGACTTGTCCATAAAACCCTCCCTAAATATTACTGGCTGTATTATTATCAAACAATTTAATTTAACCTTCTACCGCTGAAATTGTTATTGTTATTTTAATAACAAGGAACTGAAATATCGTGTACCACTGTAATATTTCTCTCAGGAAAAATCCATTAAATACGTCACAACCTTTAACCAGAACACCAAAAATTGCACAATAAGTCCAACTAATCTAAAGCTTAGGCAATCGATATTAACAATAATAAGACCTAAATGTCAAACAAAAATTGCATTTGCTTTGTTCATTTAAAATTTGCAAACAGGTTTACAGTGAAAGTAAGTTAGGTGATAACGTTATTATATTATTAAATAAGGTAGTAAATGTGGCAAATCAAAGAGCATTTACGCAGGAATTCGGATTATTTCAGTTTTTCAATTTGACCCAACGTAACCTTCGACACTATAAACAATAAAGTGGTGGTTATAATCCCGTCACGAGTTTAAGTGCAGCTTAGAAGATAGGTACCAGATCGATATTTTATGACAACTTCCTTATTATTGACCAAATGTGTGTAATGATAATTTATGGTTGAAGCCATAATCGATTTAAGGCATGTAAAGCCCATAATCTACCAGTTGCCTACTTGCCTACGATATTTTGTATAAAATAGTTAACCTACTTTAAACCGCAAGATAATTACACAGATCAGCTTGCTAATTATAATCGAAAGACCAATAAAACATGAGTTATTTGAAATTAACTAAGACACACACGTTTAATTTAGAAATTTCGCCATTTGAACTATAGAATTTTCATTAATTGAGGCATATCGAGTTAGATAATGGCGAAGAAACGTTACAGAAACAACGGTACTTGGAACCAGGTGTTTGTGTCACGAACTCTTGGGTTCCCAGACGGGAACCCAACGGATTATAGGTTACGCATATTGACTGATACAATATGTTGCGATCAAGAAGTTATTAACTACAAAAACAATACCGGTTTACTACCGATGGCTTGACCTACGCACCTTTACCGTATGTTTGTTAATTATAGGGTGAATTAGGGTAACTGTAGTCCTGATGTCTATTATTTTCCATTTAAATCATGCTGGAGAATTGGTATTTGCGCCAACGTCTAAATTGGTCAAATTTTTTAGCTAACTATCATTCGTCGTAGTTCTAGTATTGGAATTGTAAAATGTAATGTGAAACAAAGACTTCCCTCGAGATAATTAATGCTGTCAATTAATAAATAATCAATAAGCTAGATTAGCCGGAAACAGAAGATGCCAATAAAACAATGCATATTAACGCAGAAAAAACATTTCTAATGACTTTACGACTTCAAGTTTAGAGAAAACAAACAAATCATTGTTCTACAAGAAACTAATCACAAGTCATCAGTGTTGAGTTATAAGAAAACTTCCTAAGGCCATTACTGTGATTTTGTATTAACTAGGCAATAAAATAAGTTCTCAAAGAAAATCCCTTCATTCCTTATTTATTCGCAATCAATTAAGTTGATTTATTGCAATATTATGTTTGTATTTAGTGCTTATTAATCAAAGCTTTGCTTTTCTTGTTGGCTCTTCTACAAGTCTATCAGTTTTTTCTACCACTTCATACATTTTAAGTGTTGCTAAAATTTTGTATATTTTTACTTTTTAAAGAACATAATAATGAAAAAGGTCCTATTATTCAGAGTGGAGTGAATCCAAGGTAACGAACATTCAAAATTCATAATTTCCGGTTTTGCAAAGTTTACTTTAAACCCAAATAACGGTACATTTTAGCGATATGCAAAAAGAGTACCTTTTTTAAAGAAAAATGAATGGGCTTTCCACTTTTGGCATTAAAAATGGGTGTTAATGACCCAAAAAAACAAGTTATCACAAAAAAAATGGTGGAGCCCTAGTGCAACCGAAAATGTACAATTTTCGCAAAACTTCCGTTTACATCACGTGAAAGAGCGTCTTTTAATCTCTTACACTGCCAAGTTTCACAATAATCGGATAAACAATAACGAAGATATTCTCGAAAAATCATTTTTCATACCGACGTTTTGGAAAGCTGTAATTTTTCTATTAATTGAGATAGGTCAACAAAATCTAAAGTCGGATCACTTTTGTAATATTGGGAGATTAGAGATTTTTATTCTGTTATATTCGAGCCAAGTTTTGTTACTAAATTTGACAGTTGGCAATGCTCACACTAGGCACACTACTGTCATGAAAATTTGAAGTTTGTCTTTGGCCATGTCAAAGTTAACGAATTTAAAAGAATTAAGCGAGCAGCAACGAACTAGCCCCCTATTGCTGTTTGTGTAACCTTATCGAATTGGCATGGGGGCCCGCCAAGACGCTCTGCAACCACTGACAAAGGTTATTTTCAATATTATGGCGAGAGAGTTTAAATCAATCCGCAGCTCACAAAACGACATAAAACACGCCGAAAAATGTTTCAAAGTCTTCTCGACTTCTTCTCGCAAGAGTTTCTGCAAGGGGTTTCTGCCAATTTCGAACGAACAATAACTAATTATTTATCTAAAATAACTTGTAAGGTAGGTTTTACCGGTCTCCTTTTTTTGTCCGTTCATATTTTCAACACACAAGTTTATTTAGTTGTTGTCCATTAATTAATTTAGGTTTGTTACATGTATCTGAATGTCCCTTTTTAGCGGCTAAAAGTGCAAGTAATGTACTCAGATATCTTTAAAATGACTAAAAAATGTTACTTACTTGCAGAAAACTTAACTAACTTAACGTATTTTGCAGGATTTCCACTTAAATAATTCAACAATTTGACACTGACAAATAACGTAACCTATTTTTGAAAGCCTAAATTCGCGGTAAATGACGCAATTTACAATGCCAAAATTTTCAAGTTGATGCGACTTTGTTTAATATTACAAAAGTGATCGGAGTATATCCGATTTATCATCATTTGTAGAAGGGTATTTGTGGTTAAAATTATGCCACAACATTTTGACTCAACCTGTATTAATATTTTGGCCTTTTCAAGCTTTTTAGGTCGTTTTTCAGACATAACATAATTATTTGTTCCCTATTTTGAGTTAAAAAGGAATACAACTTGTTAAAAAAATAATTTTTGATTTAAGAGGATTTTATCAAGAAATGTAATCATTTATTTCTTAGGGGACTTTTCCCAAAAATAAGGCAAAAAACTCTAAATTATGTCGTGAATTATAAGATAGTTATAGGATGTTATGCGTAAATATTTTTCAAAGTTTGAGAATGAGAACTGTTGAATGTTTAAAAGAAAAAAAATGGTATTCAGTTTTTAAGAAAAATAATATTAAAGTCGTTTTCTACAATTGGTTGTTATAAATTAAACCATTACCTCACATTTTATTTAAATATTTGAAACCCAACTTGTAACTGGTTGAAAAATTCAAGGGTTTTTATTTTGGCTTAATGATGGCAACAATACAGAGAGAATTAATTCTGAAATTTCCTTAGGTGGAACCAAAAATACTAATTACACTTGCACTTGATACTGCGTTTAAAACAATTTAATCAAAATTGGGTTATCTTTTAGTTAATTTTAGAAAAATTATCAAGATCAAGACGAAGTTGACAATACTCAGAACAATGCAATCTTTGATTAATTTTGTAAAGATTAACATCATTGATCCCATCTAAGAAACTGTTAGAAATAACCCATAACTCACTCACTCTGTATGTATCTCTGTATAAAATCAAGAGAAAAAAACTCCCATTTTTTGGAGATGATTTTTCTTTATTTTAATTAAAAAATAGGGCTATTTTTTTTAAGTTTGACACTACTTATTATGTTACCCATGAGATTTGAATGTTAAGTTTGTTCATAAATATTGTTTACACCACCTAAAAACTTAGTCCTAAATTTTAAAATGAGATAGGTAATAATTGAAATGTTGTAAACAAATCAGTTTGTTTCAAATTCCAATTTTTTTCAAAATAAATACCTAAATAAGAAAACTATTAGTAAGTATTATTTTTTTATTTCATAAGAAAACAGGGTCGTAAAATGATAAAATTCTTAACATTGTGATATTAAAAGCTAAAAATGTAGTTTTTTTATCATCAAATATAATCTTCCAATTTAATTATTATTACCGATGATGTTTCACATAAAACCAAAGCTTGTATTGCCGATAATAATCATATAATTTCTTATATGAACATAGAATATTCCAATCACATTATCCTTCTGGGAATATGTAATATTATAATAATGTTTTTTATTACTGAACTAAACGTTTCAATACCCATTATCAAACAAACTTGCGCTCTTTTCGTACTTAGTATTTGTTGTTAAAAACATTTTGGGATCAAAAGATCAATGCTCTCAATCTCCAGCCATTAATTTAAAACTTTGAGAAATACACGATTTTTTCATTAAATTACTCCATAATTCCGATCATGCTTTCGTACTTAAGCAAGTAAAGTAACGTCATGATATGAATTAAAATCATCATTCAACCTGATGTAACTAATCTAGTGAAAAGTCAAAGAGCATTCGAATAAATCGTGTATAGTTGATCTCGTGCTTAACGATCACATTTCAGCACTATAAAATATAAGTATATAAATTTTAATGTCGTCTTTCTTCGCTAAATAAGCTTCTCGGTTAAAGCCCATTGAATCATCGTGGTTAAAGACAGCCGTTTCGACTTAATTTATCGTGCAACACGCAGATGATTTAAATAATAAAAATTGCTTTGCAAACGTTTGCTTGAAAGTAAATTACGTTACATAACTTTGAGAAGAAAAACGAAAAACCAAATAGGTAATAGAACTTACCTTTGTTTGTAATGGTTGTCTACCTCTTCCAGTTTCACTTTCCTGTAACAAAAAACTCGGTTATTATCAGGTAGACACCTACATTTTATTCATTTGTTATGCCTCGCTGCTTCTGCTATCACAATAATTGTGACAAGTTTTAATTTTTTTATTGTTATTACATTACACCAGCTACCGGATATTACAAAGTCATTAAACCCGTGCTAGAAACTATTTCTATTTGCTTTTTATCTCTGAAACGGGCAAAAATCATCCATCATTCCAGTTATGACAGCTAAATTCAAAGTCAAAACTAGCTTGTGCATAATTTATCGCCAATATAATGAAACATTTACGACCGAATTAAAAACGTAAATTCTAAATGAGGCATACCATGACCGTGTACTTTCGCATGATGACTTTTATGCCTACATTATTTTACCATCCTCAATATCAACTTTTACTAAGTCATCAAAGTTGGACAGCAACAGTAATTACAGGGAATTAAGGTTAGAAGTTAAATAATGGCTTCAATCTGGCTATAAATTTCAATTACTATAAAGGTCGTAAAGTAGCTAGTAGCCACGTCAAGCAACGTAATTAGCTCATTTTGAGATCAGAAACATTGCCAAAATTGCTCTGACACACTATATCCAAACAATTTAGATTAGGATCCAATTTAATTTGAAATTTGCAACCTACAAAAAGATAAATCAAACTTGTCAGCTGTCCCAATTAATTAGTTTTTATAATGAAACGTATTTTTATTTTGAGTTGAGTTCCTCGGTCCAAGCTTCTGTAACAGTTCAAGGCTGCGGCGCCTCAAGTTTGTATGCAAATAAAAGCAGTTCAGAACAATATTTAATGGCATATTGTTGTAAACATGTAATAAATTAGAACGGCAACTATCTAATTTACGGTTGCACTAAACTTGATTGAATAATTAGATGGTTTTATGAACTGTCAAGATATACACAGCGATTGACGTAAAACAATAATACATGTAAACAAATCAAACTGCAAATTCCTCTGAAGCCTTAATAAAAAATGCGATCTATATGTTGCAGTGTCCAAATCAAAATCAGTTAAAATAAGTAAGACATGACTTGATTTTTTTTTAGTAGATCAGATGGGGCATTATGATGAAAAAGCTTATTTCATTTCAAATTATGACTTATTCCATACATAATAGCAACCATGTCTAAGTATATTCTTACGTACAAACCGAGGTACAAACTTACAAAAATGATATAAGAAAAAACTTTTATTTTAATAAAAATAATATTTGATTTTTTTCTGTTGCATCGTTTGAACAATAATACAAAAAAGTAATTCTACGGACTGAACCAAAAGTAACGCACAAAATTAATATCTTTGTTATAAAAAATCCTCAAACATATTAATTTTATTTTTTTTAAACTATATATTTTGACATCATAGTGATAATTTATGACGTCATTTTAATTTTTTTGAAGTGATTACCGATATTTTTGTTTAGGTTTTAGATGGTATACGTCTTTGTCTTTCTGGTAATAAAAAAAATTTAAAATAAAATAAAAAATAATGAAATAAAAATGTATTGACAATTACACACAAAAGGCTCTATCTTTATTTTATAAAGGACAATTGTTTTGCATACATTTATTTAAATAATTAGCATGAAAATACTTATAGAAAAATAAACACAACCAAATAAACAAAAACAATCACCCCTTATAAAATAAAGCAAAAACAAAAAGATAAAACTTTTATTTTGTTTTCTTCTTTTTAAATTTTTTTTATACTAATCATAAAGATAAAGATGTGTACAATGGCGAGCAAAAAATTGGGGCACTTGTCATTTCATTGTCATAAAGGATAGGGAATTACACACGTTTATGTCAGCGAGATGTCAAAGGTGCCCGAAGTTTTTTGCTCGCCACTGTACTATCTAAAACACTAATCAAAAATGACAGTTATCATTTATAAAGAAATCGATCTGTTAAAGTTTTTTTTTGAAAAATGACAGAACAAAGATATTAATTTTGTGCGTTATTTTGGTTCAGTTTGTAGTATACTTCGTACGTATTAGCTGTTTCAAAACTATGTAAACGCCAACGTAGCATTTTCTCTCAAAATTAGTTGGTATAAATTATTTATGCACTTCAAAAAATTAATAGGTAATGTAATTTACAGTTTCTATGAGAGATTTAATCATTAATAACTATTTTACATTTTTATCAGCCTTATTTAAAAAAATTATTTGGTAAATTGCGACGTTGGCGTTTACATAGTTTCGAAACAGTTAATATGTAGCATAATTTTTTTTTGTTAAAAATCGGATTTCGAAAATAATCTTGCCCACATTTAAATTTTTCCTTTAATTATATCGATTATACTCCAGTTGTATTTGGAATTGAGAAAGTTCAAGCAACAAGATCATTTTTTAAAGGGAAAGCTGCTCTTGTTTTCCTTATAAAAGAAGCTTAGATTAAGTAAAAAAAATCAAGTGAAACTATTAATAATAAACAAACTCGAAAATATAGTTTGGGATAGATACTATAAAGATGGAAAACTTTGACACAACATTGCATAGAACCACTTCTTAAAAATCTTTTAAATTCTGCCTACGTTCTTCAACTTTACAGTTAGATAATTTCACTTTTGGGCTGACGCTAACAATAATTATTTTGCTTGTTTATGTGTCACACGCAATGATGTCAACAAGCGTCTTCCTCGTTAAATTTGAGTTGTTTTTTTTCTTTATTTTTTCAACAGTATTCGAATTATTATCATTTAAGAAGAAAATAGTTGGTTTTTAACACACCTTAGGAAATCACAACGAAACGTATTACAACATTTTAATTTATTATGGAATGGAGAAAAGTATGGCAGATGTAGAATACTTTTTTAAACAGATGGCCAAAAATCTTCACATATGGCAAAAGAAACGTTGTGGTTTTATCAATATAATCTTTTTCATCGGTCTGTACCTTCAATGGCAAAGACACGCAACAGAATAACACAAATAATCTTCGTCTTGACCTCTCAGAAACCAATTTACTACATCACGTTTTCAAAATTTTTTGCCAATATTTTTATTATTCTTCTTATTCTAAACGAGTTTCAAATAATGAAAAAATGTTTGGCGATGGTGACTGTATCTAATAATTAAGTCACAAAATCAGTAACCGGGTGTAGAAAATTAGCCTTAATTGGTTGTTTGCATTTGCCAATCAATTAGGCGAGAAAATTTTTTGTCCAACAGTTTTCCAACCTTTTGTGCTCCAGGTCGTCGAATGCTTGCAGCTAAGGTGAATGTCGTCATTAAAATCACCAATTAATTAAATCCTCAATACTTCTTTAAAAGAAGTCCTCAGAGACCAACTAAGAAAATGAAAAGTTTTAATTATAAAAAGAAACTTCACACGTGATTGACAATGCAATGTAAATATTGTTCATCTTAATTAACATTTGGCTTCAAGAAGAGACATCGTTCGTTTCCTTTAATTAGTGCGAACAAAAACACTTTTATTTATCTTTGTGCAATTTTGTCTTTTTAATGCACCTACTTGTATGGTGTAGCGATACAATTGAAGGCTTTAGAATGGTTGTATATTACGTCAACTTGCTCTCCTTTTGTCTGGTGATACGCATTAGATTAGCTGCGGTTGACCTACCTTCATAAATCCAATCATCTTGCAAAGATAAATAAGATAAATTATTGCTTTCTTGATGCTGTTAAGATTATTTTCAATTTGATAAATGTTTGTAGGAAAAAAACAGAAAGTAGAATTATATAATTAATTATTTAACCAATTCAAAAAATTCTTTTCTCAGTCAAATCACTAAGAACCCGTTGACAATTTTTTGTATCTATTACGGAAGTGACCGTGAGTATAAGTAGCCAAGTGTGCGTATTAAGAAACAGTTATGAGTGACTGAGAATTGCTCCTTTGTCCCACTTTTTAAATTTCATTAGTTAGCGAAGATAAGACCTCATCTCAAAATGAATCAATTCGTTGACTGTTTCTGTTGAAAATTACGGTACATTTCCATCACGTAATCACGTTTTCCTCATTGTGTCTAGTTTAGCGTCTAACAATTACATAAATCCTTGCACTTGGATGCGCTCGTCCAAGCGACATCACACAATGACATTCATTCGTTAAGAATACGATACACACGCGGCTTGAATTATGTGAAAAGTCGCCATAAATACGTAAAATTTACATACGTAATGTCAAGTTCAGGATCATGAACATGGTGACACGCATCACTATGCTTTGGAAAAGTATTAAATTACCGAGCTTTCTCAAAACAATTAAAATAGGTGGGAGGTGGTTGACAAATCGGTAGCCCAACAAACATATTTCTTTACTAATATTTTTGTTTTTAATAAACAAAAAACAATAATATTTGCAAATGACTTAATCAATTTGATTGCTGTAGAGTAGAATCAAAATAAACAAAAAAAGTATTCTGGGACCCCGATATTTTTTCGAATTACATATTAAGATTTATTCTGTTAATTTTTTAAAGAGCTGTTATAATTTAAACCTGGTTATGAAAGTCGATAATCTAGGAATTTTATTGGTTAATGCTATAGCCCCAATTGTATTCTTATTTTGTTTTTAAATTCTTTTATTTAGCTCACAATGTTATCTTTCTGTCTGCTATTTTTTCGAAGCCAAATTTGAAAGGGTTCCTGTTGTCCCACTGAAGTGAAATTTGGCCTACTTACATAATCTGCGTGACAATGCAATCCCATGTAGTTAAATACCCCCTAAAGAGGTTAAATGGGGTTTTGAAGTTTTAGGTTATGTTTACATATGGGTTCTCGATTTGTAAATTTGAGAGGGTTCCTGTAGTCGCAATGAAATAAAATTTAACATGGTTACGTAATCTGCGTGACAATGCAATTCTATACAGTTAATTACCCCCTAAAGGTGTTAAATGGGGTTTTAAGATTTTAGGTTATGTTTACAAAGGGGTTCTCGATTTGTACATACCGTATAGACGGTATGTTGCTCATTTGAACGTCACGGTAGATGCACAGTGTAGTAACAATAAATATAAATAAAGACTAAAAAGCAAAAAATAAAAATATATAAAAAAATGTTTTTTAAAAAAAGCTTTTATTTAAAAGATGCACTAAAAAGTAAAAAATCATGTATTTCAATCACAGGAGAATATTTTTTCTTACAGGTTAAAATTCCAAAATTTATAAAAGCTTAGGAAGTTATAAAACTACGGCATTACAGAATTACTTTGTTCAGTTGACAACTCCCAAAGCTTTTATAAATTTTAGAATTTTAACCTGTAAGAAAAAATATTCTCCTGTGATTGAAATACATTATTTTTTACTTTTTAGTGCATCTTTTAAATAAAAGCTTTTTTAAAAAAACATTTTTTTATATATTTTTATTATTCTAAGAAATTATTTTAAAACTGTAGCAAACACAAAGATCTAATCAAAATTTTAGAAAGCTATTATTGTTGCTGGTATTTTAAAAATTTGCTGGGAAAGAGTTATTTCTGGTTCACTTGGAGATTCAAAACTCAAAATTTTCACTCTGTTGTATTTTATATTGGAGATTGGCGGCAGCCCGACTTTGATCGAGTTTTTAAAAAAATCACTATTTGAGAAATTTTTTTTCACCCGAATAAAGTGACCAAAACTGAAACAAAAATGTGAAGCTGTGAATTATAGATTTTGTACTATTGAAACATGAAAGCGTTTCGTATTTCACACGATTTTCTACAATTTCTTCTCTTAAAATTTTGATACGAGATTTTTCAGGTTAACAACAATTCAAATGCACTCCTAAGATCTCCTTAAGATCTCCTTAAAGATCTCCTTAAAGTTATTAATGAAACATCGCTAGTTAGCAGACGAAACGTATCGTGCTTAATATTTTTACAAAAAATCGTTTCTAGTCAAATATCTAATCAAACACTACTTGGTTATATACAATTTAATGTTCCTAGCATATGCAGTCGATGTCCCGCCACTTTTTCATACAGCACCACCAACAGTCATCACCATTTTAATTGTCCCATGTTATATTGTGTCCGCCTGTATAATTGTATCAGCTGTTTCAAAACTATAAAAACGCCAGTGTCGCATTTTACCGAATTATTTTTTTAAATAAGATTGATAAAATTGTAAAATAGTTATTAATGATTATATCTCTCATTGAAAGTATAAATTACATTAGCAATTATTTTTTTGAAGTGCATGAATAATTTATAAAAGCTAATTTTGAAAGAAAATGCGACGTTGGCGTTTTCATAGTTTTGAAACAGCTAATATATGTAACAAATTCGATAATTTTTTCATTATTTTGCTAATCCGTCGGTCAAGAGACAATTATTGTGTCTGCTCTAGAAATAGTTGAATGTTATATAATCATCTTGTCTTGTTATTTATTTGTTTTTTTTTGTAGTATCTTTATGCTTTATTTTGTTATTCAAAAATTTTTCATTTGTTTTAAATTATATTTTGTAATACTTACATGTAATTATCCACTATAGACATTTTTGTCTGTTGGAAAATAAATTTACTATCATTATTATTATTATTATTATTATTATTATTATTATTATTAAATTTTTTTAATAACCCTCGAAATATTTTATTTAATTTAAAGATAAAAACAATAAAAATTATATCATTTTTATTTTTGAATAACTGTGTGAATGAATCTAAGATTTATAAGTACGTATATTGAAACACAAAGTGCACACTTCTAATTCTTCATTTTCTAATTTTTTTTAATGTAAAATGTAGCTTATTCTAGTTTTTTGTTAACTACATTCTTCTTTACGATTCTCCTTTTTAAAAATTAAAGTGCTTCAGTAGCTAAGTACAATGATTAAGTAACAATTAGATTTCATAAAATAGATTTATCGTTGTGAAAAAGGTTAATAGTTTTTCTTGATTTTCGGGATTTAGAAGACCTGCACACAAAACTTATTTAAAGGGCTTTCTATTGCAAAAAAATAGTGAACCGACAATATCCTCTTAGGATCTTTAAAAATTTGTTTGTTTTTTTTAATTTGTATTTTGTCATAGGCTCGCTTGTAGACGAATTATGTGTTGGCGAATTATCCGTAGAATTTTTCTGATTTCTGCAGGAAAGCAAAGCTTAGGCAAAGGACCTACCCGACCTATACCTATGTTTTTAAAACCATCTGTGGCTTCTTCGGGTTTTAATTTAATAAATCTTTGAGTTTTCTCAAAATAATGTTATTGGCTCGTTTTAAGAAAAATATTTTTTTTTGCAAATCATCTGGAAATTTTTTCAAATGTTTGCCAGAGTACAAAGCTCACTTAAAGGGCATTCTATTGCAAAAAATAGTAAACCGTCATTAATTAACCTCCTAGGACTTCTAATTATTTTTTTTATTTTTTTCAAAATTTTTTATCAAAGGCTCGTTTGCAAACGAATTATTTTCTGTTCAAAGTTTTGGCAAATCATGCGTTGAATTTTCTAGAAAACAAAGCTTAGTCAAAAAGCCTTCGCTTATAAAACCGACGATCCCTTCTTATTAGGGGTATGATAATAATTTCTGAGCTTTTTCAAATTAGTTTAGTTTAGATTCTCACCTGAGGATGACCACTTTGTGGCTGAAACGCGCCGTGTTTCAAATAAACGTTTGGTGTGAAGGGATTTTAAACTTTGTTTTTGTTAACCATTCCACGCCAAGGAAATCCAACAAGAAGTGGACTTCAGTGTACCTATTTTTTTCCATACATTTAGCTTTTCCCATTGGCTCATTTTTACACAAATTTTTCCGATTTTTGAAGAAAACAAACCTTATTAAAAAAATCTCGACTATGAAACCGATAATCACTTCTTAGAGGACTTTAAAAAAATGCTGGTGGGTATCTACTCTCAAATTATTTGTCGCGGTTTTAGACAAATTATTTTTTGGCAAATCATTCGTAAAATTTCTTATTTTTGCAAAAAGCAATCGATTCAGGGAAGCGAGATCTTGTCTGATTTTGTAAAATTTTAGACACTGTGGTAAGACATGATTCTTGGACAAAGTCTGCAAAGTAAAATGTAAATTATTTATTTATATTATATATTTATATTTATATTTATATATTTATATTTATATTATTTATATATTTATATTTATATTATTTATATATTTTTTGAGAAAAAAGTTGCCTCTGCACTGCACTGTATTGAACGTTTAGAGACGGATGAAATGTTTCTTTTGATTTCAAGAAAGATTTTTTTGTATTGGGACACAATGGATAGATTTTTGAAAACATGGAAACAGACGGATTTGTCATCGATCTGATAATCTTAACAAGATTGGCGAAACAGGTGGTGACTTCGTGTTTTCGTGTGATCTACTTTTTCTGTTTTCTTATTTTTGAAATGAATGAAACTAATAAGCAACCCCCTTATTTATAAGAAAAAACTATGTCAAAATCTATTTATCTCTAGAGTTGTGTTTACATTTTTTTCGAAATTGGAAAATAGATACATTCAAAACTGGCAATCATTTGATTTACTTGTAATTACATGACTGACCATTGTTTCATGAACCTAAACTAATTTCTACATGCGTTTGCTTATTTAGAACAAACCAAGACAGTTGGAACATCACTAAACAACTATAAACCCAAAAATTTACCTATATTTCTATTAATTTTATTAGCTAAAATGTTCGTTCATTGTACAATTTTGCGTGAAAATGAAGCTCTAATATCCCCACACTTTCTTCTTGTATGTGAAGTTATTGCCAACAATTACAAAACCTCAAACAAGATGTTGCGGTCAACACTATTTATGACGCTACAAAGTATGAAGCGCCTTAAAACCAAGACAGACTGCATAAAAACTAACCCGCATAAAACCACAAATGGTCCACATTTTGATTTGAGAAATTTTTTATTCCTTCATTCTTCTCCACATTTTGTTGCTAACGTCACAATTCTTCTCTTTCACATTCTTGCCTTAATTAGGGATTCAGCTGACGAATTTCCCTTAATTAAAATAAATCTACTGTTTACATCTGTTTCACTAGTTTTGCAATTTATACAAACAAGGACAATCGAAAATCATTTGCGGTTAAGGAATTAGAGGAAAGTGATGAATGCTCGTTGGAATGTTGCATTCATTGATAATGTAAAATTGGAATGCTCTAAATAGCATAAGATATTGACACACCTAACCTGCCATCTTTATAGTGCATTCGAGGTTAGTTCTAGATGGTGATAGGAAGAACACAAGGGCAAGTGCTTTACGATCACGTTCAAAAAAATAACAAGGGAAATTTATATTGTTCGAATATTGGCAGCACTTGACGTCATAGTAGAATTTTGAAAAACCTTAAATAATTTGTTAGATAAGTTCAAGGTGCACTCATTTAATAATGTGTCAATTACTTGCGAGGAATTCTAAAATGCCTCCATGTCCAACTAATTTTCAAGCGAGCATTACCAAGTAATAAATATAAGAGCAACAGCTTTTAATGCCAGACGTGCGTTGGAGGACCACACCTCATTCTCTTATTTACATACCGACTTGCCCTACTGACATTACATAACTGTATTTAATACCAAACTTCGAGCATGATTTTATGACATATTCTAATTAGACAATAGGAGTAATTGTCTTCACCTAGAAAACACAACCGGATACAGGAAGTGGTTTTAAATAAAACGCCTTTTATTTATGGAATCTTTTAGTGTCACTCGAGTGAAAATTGTTTAATAATTATTAAACAAAATAGGAAAGTTGCGGTCGTTGCTTTGGGTTAGTCTTTGATGATGGAGAAAAGAATTATAACTTTTTTATTGCTGCTAAATGAAAAGTTTTGAATTATTTTAGTTTTATGGCTAGTTGTGAAAAAATTCGGATAACGATAAAAAAATCTCATGAACAAAAATTTTGAACTTGGAATTTATTAAAGGAAGTTTTGGATCATAAAAATGGAAGGGATGGTTTTGTAAGAAGAACACAACAACCATGTTTATGTGATAAGGGTCGGTTTATAGAAGCGTCATTAATTTAATCCGTAATGAAATCTGTGATTAACTGCTCACGTGACCAAAGTGAAGCAATTTGATTTGTCTCTTCGCGTTGTTAATTTTTACAACGAATTAAATTTTAACAAAGCTCTCTATATACCGGTCCTAAGTTTTATTGCTTATGATTATTCTTCAAATATTGGATGAATTCACTGTGAAAATTGGCGACGTTAAATAAACGACAACACTCATTTTTCACGCAAGCGTCGTAAGTCTTAAAAGGCTCATCGTTAAAATTATCAATTTCGTCAATTAAACCAGCAATATCATTAAGCTTGTTCCAAAGTTCAATGATATTATTCAAATTTGGTTTTTTCAGCACCATTTTGAGGTAAAATTGTAAGACCTTTCGACAGTCCGGATCTTCCAAAGAATTTTGGATTCTGTCATTGAAATGATCAATTTATTGAAGTGAAAACTTAATTCCATCCATTTTAGGGTCCTAAAATTACAAAATTAGAGGCAAAACGGTACCAATAAGAAGACTCACCTGTACCATCAGTTATTTCTGATCTCAATGGCAGTTTTAAGATAATTGTGAGAGGCTGAGACTCTTTATATAACTCTTATAATCTCAGATTAGAGTTTTTAATTAGTCGATAAGGTCCCCTCTAGTGGCGTTAAGAACAATTGTACAACTCAGATTAATTATTAGATGTGTTTTGATAAGATGTTTATCAGTCATAAGAATATGTTACTTCGGTTTTATTTTATTTAAACAAATTAAAATTCACTGGCAATAGTTTTTAATGTAACCCTTATCCGGGAAGAACAATTAACAGGCGATGGTAATCATTTGGATGTTGCCCAATTATTTTAAATTAGGCCACTCAGGTAATAATTTTTATGACTTTTTATTCATCACCACCTGGAGGAAATGACTCCGTTTATGCAAACCGGAAGATTGTTAATTGAGAGCCTTCTAAAATAATGAAGAAAACTAAAAATTACTATTGATGAGAAACTGGTGAATGAATCTAGAAATATAACTATTTATAGCAGTCACCAAAGTTTCCTTTTCTCTTCAAAAAATTTCTGCAAAGGGCCCAGAAATATGGCAAAACCCCAAATCTGATTTCTCGGTTTCGTTCGACAGTCTTTCTAATCTATTTGTCCCGTATCAAATTCATTAAACCACAAACTAATGAACCGTGTATGTAAAGCATGTCTGCTTGTTGTTGCATAAATGATTTATTCTTATGCAGTTCATTTACTCAGCGCCTGATCGAAAATTTGTTGCGAATAACTCAGCGATCGACTAACCTACATATCGTTCCTTTAAATCTCCTCAAAGTGCGATTTTTGCAAAACTTTCCATTATTGCAAAAAATAAATGCCTAATAATGCAATTTTGTAATCGGCATATGAGGCATAAATCTGCAATAACGGTTTCTACTTACAGAGCATGACGGCTATAATTTAATATTCCGCCAAAGTGTTTGAAGTGGAACAGTGGGAAACAATACGATTTAAAAGTTTATTACAGGAAATAAAACTTTTAACAAAGTTATTTTCAATATTTCACACACTTCCACCTCAAGTTTATTCACGAAACCAAACTTGTACTTTTACAATGTTATCTAAAAGATCTTTGATGAGCAGTGGCACAGAAAGAAACTTTCCCTTTTGTAGTTTGTTCTCATCACCATCAGTATCGAACATCCCTGCACACGCAAAACAGCATCTGAGTGAAAATAAAATCGGCAATTAATATCGTGGAGAATTACATCCATTATGATGGCGACCTAGACCCAAATTTGGTTCCCATGTCATTATCCTCACATATCTCGAAAAGGAGCTGTCGTGATTTCAGACAATTAATTCGGCTGAAAGTAAAACACTTTCTTTATATAGGAACTCATGAAAGTTACCATGTTTGGATATAAATCAACACACATTTTGGCGGAAAACCTGTAATTATAAAATTTGTGCCCGATTAACCACCCATTAATCATTCGAAAGCGTTTTTTATTTATAAATGATGACTCAACATAATTAAGGACAGCGATGCTATATTTATTCGCAACACCTTAAACTTTGCAAAATGACTAAAAGTTCAAGTCAAGGCTTACAACTGTTGTTTCTTCTAAACAAATGAAGAAATTATAAACAGATAAATATCGGTGCAGTGTTATGTTCCTGCCAACCTAAGTGTAACTCCTACTTTCTTAAACAACGTATGTTGTAACACAGTTTGTTAATTATTCTCACTTTAGTCCGTGGTTAAGAACCATGAAGAAACTTCCTTGACTGTTTGTTCTTTGCTGCCCTTACAGAACTTGGCCAAATAAATATTCAAAGCAATGAAAATCGAATAACCCATTCGACCTCGGTCACGGTTTTAAGGAAAAATTCATGTAGTTTCATTTTTCAGTAACAAATTTTACAAACCGTTATTTTAAAACTATTAAAAAATAATAACATGAGATAGAAAATAAACTCAATTAGAGCAAGCTGTGTCTGCGGAACTTTAGCCATATTTTAGCCATTTATTTACACTTTAGCCACATTTTAGCCGTTTATTTACGGCCGAACTTTTGAAGTTATGTTGTCTTACGAGTATGTTGGTTTTACACAGCATATGATGTGGTTAAAGTTACACTTCACTTTCAAGGCTTGCTCTAATTGAGTATATTTTCGATCTCATGTTATTAGACAGCTTTAAACCTCCACCATTTCTTATTTTTTATATTTGCTTATAAAATTGTGCACACCTAATACAATTATGTTTTTTTCAAAAACAAACATTACGTGATATATACTATGTTTTTAACATTCGCATTTAATAAATTGTTTTTAGACTTTTTTTTGAGCCTTAAATTGATTTGAACTCCCAAACCTTCTTTATAAAGAAAAGTGGTTACAATAAATCATTAAACTTAAAATAAAGTAAATATAACAAAACATTTTAAACTGTTTAAAACTGTTTTTTTATCGTATATACTATGTGTTCAAAAATAGTTGTTCATCAAGTCGACTATGGAATTTAAATTCAATGTGCCGCTTCGTTCAAATGACTATTGAGTCTGAGTATTGTCATCTCTGCCAAATGTTTGAATTAGCTTTTTACACATTTTTTGCATTTTTCGGCAAAGTTGTTTCAAGTGTAGGGTTTGTCTTCATTTGTGTCCTATATTTCCGTCATTTTTGTTGTTGTGTAATCTTTCGTTTTTAGATTCGAAGCCTTTTTGCATTATCTGTCACTTTGACGGCATTCACAATTTAAATTAAGCGGCACATACGTTCAATAGGTGACTTGATGAACAATCATTTTTAAACACATTGTAGTACTAAATAGCCCTTTTGAAATTTTGTTAGTCTTTGAACAAAAAGTTTTTTAGTTTATTACTTTACTAACAAAATTTAATATTGAACCCAGCCAACGAAGATAGAAATAACTTCTTTGCCAACAATTTGCTACATAACAGTCAAACAAAAGTGAAATTATCTAGTTTTATTTATTTCTTAAAAAATCGATTTAAATGCGGTAGCAGTTGCTGAAAACTGATATGATTTCGTATGTGATATGTGTACAGAAGCGGAGAATTTGATGTAAACACATTTTTTACCATTCTTGAGCTTAACGGTATAGCATTTAAAAAAATAAAATACAACACGCGCTGTGAGAATTTTTTATTCGAGATTGACGTGAGATGTTTATATCAAAATTTTATTGTCTAAAATAATGCAACATCAGAACGATAGAGAGACCGTAATATAATGCGTACTTAAGTCAGAATAATAGTTTTTTCTACAAGATTAAATCTGCATTACTCTTTAATTCGAGGTCTTTAAACCGTTCTTACGAAATCCTGGCCTAGGATAACAATCTTTAGAGAAAACTCCATCCTTTAATCGTAATTTATACATCCAGTCGGAAGTAAAATTTATAATTAAAATAATAATTGTGTTGTACGTTTTGAAATAACGTACACAATGGTTTGTTGCGCACGCTTTTCCTATTGCTGAACTTGAAAGTAAAACTTTTAATTGGCTTCAGCCAAATTAGCGAATTTATTATGATGCTCTTCGCAGCAGATAAATAAATCTTTGTTAATGCTGAGATAATAGCGAAAACTTTCCGATAAAAAATGCTTGTGACACCCCGGGTCATCGGGGTATTTCGCACAAACATCTTTTTTGTGTTGAAAAAATTATATAATAATTGCATAACAAACCACACGAGTTATTCGTAAAACCAGATAATTTGCATGAAGTAGCGAGAAATGAGCAGTGTTTGAGGTGACATAAAAACGGTATTCTGAAAGTACTAAATTATAAAACAACTCTAATAACACAGGACAGTCAAACTAACCCAAATTAGCTTTGTGTTTATCAAGCGATTAACCTTATTTTAACCGTGATGTTTGTCTACCAAAAGTTAAAGACAACAATGCGTGTTTGAGTCGTAGTACCTAACGGTTTCTACATTTGTTCACCAAAATGCTTTGACATTTAAAACGTGACAACAATTCTTAAATGCATAATATGCCTGCAACGAACAATGGGGCATTATGTAATTGCCAAGCATGCACTGATAAACAACAAAAATTAATTTAAAAATTATTATTAAGCAGCAGCAGTTAAAATATGGGGTGATTCAGCTAAAACTATCTTTCACTATATCTCAAAAACAAATAGTCGCACCGAATTCAGTGTTTGCTATTAGAAGATACCTACTTAGGGCCGGTTTACAGAAAGTGAAATTAAAATTTAATTCAGAATTAAACTAATTAAGTTGCCATTTACTTTACATTGACAAACGTCAAGTTAATCAAGAATTAAATGTTAATTGCGAATAAAATGTTCCATAAACCGGCCCTTAATGTTTTTCTCTATGTGTGTTACATTTTCCATAATTTTTCTCCTTTTCCTTATAATTAAAATTAAGGAATTAAGTAAAATTAAGTGATTTAATTAAGTAATTAAAATATTACTTAATCGAAATTTTATGATTTTTAGCGTAATTCTAAGTCAATTGATGTTTTCGAGCAAAAAATTCTAATAAAAATTTTTCCTAGAACTAAAATTAATTTTTATTTTTATTTTTACTTAGTATAAATAATTTTTTTGGGCTAGTGACATTGTTTTACTTAATAGTAGTTAATTAATTCATTATTTAATTAATTTTAATTATGAGGAATTTCAGTAAATTCTGAAGAAATTTACAGACATACATATACATACATATAGAGAAAAATCCGAAGTAGTATTTAAGAGCGAACGCTGAATTCTGTGCGATTATTAAATATGTTGATATTCGCACCCTTGTAACATTTTTTATTAAAAAAAAAGTACAACAAACCATGTACAGACTGAACCAAAAGTAACGCACAAAATTTATATTTTTGTTATTGGTCATTGTTCAAAAAAATGCTGGTCGATTTTATTTTTTTTAATGTTACATTTTGACATCATTCGTTCTTGAGTTGTGACGTTATTCTTAATTTTTTGTAATGACAACCGACATTTTTGTTTACTGTTTTAGTAAAGTAAAAATGATTCATAACAAAGATATGAATTTTGTGCGTTACTTTTGGTTCCGTCTGTATATTCTTAAATCAATTGACAGAATCTATAAGACAAAATTATCAATTCACCTTTACGATGACATACAGGGTGTCTCAAAATTGGCGAATTCCGCATTGTAACAAACTACTTCAGTAGCTCAAATGCTTATAAAAAACAATAAACATTCGGGGCTTCCCCACAAACATACATTGGTTTGAAAGTACACTTTAGGTGCACTTTGAATTGCGTTTTCTTGAAATGCAGGCTAAAGAATTTAGTGTTTATTGTTATTTATGGTGTAGTTGATTGTGGAAAATAATATAATTTAATAAATAATAATTTCTCAAAAAATTAGCTTTATTTTGGAGTAAAAAAAACTTAAATTTTTGTAATTTTTCTTAAAAATGAAACGGCAAATTACAAATCTTTTAGATGCTTTTATTCTCCACAATCATCTACACACGATAAATAACCATAAATACTGGAATTTTTAGCCTACATTTGCAATTCAAAGAGTGATCTTCAAACCAATGTATCTTTGTGGGGAGGCCCCGAATCTTTATTTCTTCCTAAGCAATTGAACAACTGAAGTAATTCTCTACAATGCTCTGAACTCGGAATTCGCCAATTTTGAGACACCCTGTATGTAAAAACGGTGACTGTCAACTTTTCTTTCAAATGTAACCCTGTAGGTATATTTGATGGGAAATTAACTTCTAATTTCAAATATGTGTCACACTCCATACTTCTGGGTAGCGTAACAATGATAATAATTAATTTCAAGAAAAACTTAGTTACCTATATGAAAACTATTTAATTTCACTTTAAAGTGTCAAAAAAACTTCGATAGATAATAATTGTTATTGTAATTAATTTCAAGAAAATCTTAGTTACCTATATGAAAACTATTTAATTTAATAATTGTTTACGTGTTTTTTTATCTAAAACAATGTATGTATATTGTATTAATTTTTATATGATTGTTAGATATTATCTTGTTATATTGTTTGACATGTTTAAAATTAGTACTAAATCAAATAGTGCAAAAAATTATACAAAAAAAGAAGTTGACCGTTTTGACAAATGTCATCATAAAGGTAAATTGATAATTCTATCCAATAGATTTTATCATTTCATTCAAGAATATAATGTATGGTAATGTATGGTATATTTTGCAGTTACAAAGGTGCGAATACCAAACTGAAACACCCGGTATAGTAATATTGAACACCTTCTATTTAGTAACTGTAAAGTAATCCGATTATGTTGAGCACATTTGAATATGAAAAATTTTGTGTAGGTTTGGTCAATTATTCGAAACCGAAAGTGGATTCTATGCTGTATTTTTAACACGACCCACTATCCGATATGTAAAACACCACAAAGTGACTTTTCAAACCGAGATATGTTAACAAACCAATTATAATTAATTCATTAGAAAAGAGAAATCTCGTACCAGATATATCTCATTATTTGAAGAATAACAGAATCAAATTAATTAAATTGTGGAAGAAACACATGCTTCATTTTTCCGAATTCTTCCAATTCAGCTTTGGAAACATAAATGGGACGCTTAAAAACAATTAACAAATATATGTGTGCCAAGGAAAGTTGGAAGTCGTAAATTAGAAAAAGTTGCATGTCTGCAGCATCATTGAAGTCTCTTTTTCTCCACTAATTATTGTGGTTTTCCACGACTGGATAAAAAATTCGGACCTTTCTTTCCTCGATCAAGTGACTGTGTGTACCAATTTAGCCAAACATTAATAGTTTTACATAAATTATGCAAACGAGTGAAAGATGAAAAATAAATAAGCCAGCACAATAGTTACATGATAATATTTATCGCAATGATATATGATGTAATTGTTCCTTCAAGAAACTTAATGTCTCCGATAGGAAATGCATAAACTATGGCTAGTTTAACGTCACATGTCGCCAGATCGAAGACGGATTAAATTTATTCATCCGGTGCTAATATGTCGAGTGATAAATTGCAAAGTGATGCAAAAAAATGAATTGTTGTGCAAAACATAAAGACAAAGGGCTCTAATAACACTGATCTGCAACCAAATGCTCCTTTAAATAAAATTAGTATCAATATGAAGATTTAAACTTGTTGAATCTGCTTTAGTTTTTTGCTATCACGTATAGATTTTTTTATCATTTTTCTATTTTTCCAAAATCCAATATTTCTTGTGTTTTTGCAATTACAATTTACGGTACTTTAACCCCTTTGAATCGTATCTGTAAGTAACATATAAAAACAATTTCAGTTGATGGGAAGGTAAAAAGCTAAGAACTACCAGGAAATCATTCGCAATCATTTTTCTTATTGTGAAGGTCTGAAATATGCAACATGTCCTTTCAAAAATTCATTTTCTTTACCAAAAATGTTAGCGCAGTGTCGATAAACATGAAGAAAGAATTCCATCAAGATATACAGGGTGTCCGTTTTTCGAGCTCCACTATGGGGATCTCAGTTATTATAAGAGATACAAGGTCGGTTAAATTAGGGCAAAGTTGCGCATTTTTATGCTGAACAATTATCTGAAAGAAAATTTGATATGTCATTTTTAGTTTTTGAATCAATGGAAAAAAAAACGGAAATTTGTCATTTTCGTTTTTATTTTTTTAAGAGAAAATCAAAAGAACTAGACGTTTTTAACTAGGTCGTTCTTCAGTCACTTTTTTAGAAGGAATCTATAAATCTGTCACCGTATTTTCCAACGCGTTCTTGATGTCAGAGTTATAACACTCAACTTTGTTTTTTCTTATGCACACCATATTCGATTTTTGTATTTTTGAAAAGTGTTTTTATTTCTGATTATAACGATGTATCACATGATATGATACTGAGCAAAATGAAAAAAAAAGGATTTTTGCGAAGAGTACTTTGGAAAAAACGCCAACAATTTTGTTTTTAAACAAACTAGATTTTGGAAGTTTAATTGTATTTGGATCTGGAAGGTTCACATTTCCGCCAAGCTTACTTATTTAAAAACTAAACGACATAATAAGAACCTAAATGCGCCCACTGTATTTATCCGTATGTGTCTCACGGTGGTGCACATTTTGGACATGGAAGGGGTAGGTATACAAACGGGTAAGCAAACTAGAAAAAAATATTTGTATGCAAAAACAAAATACTTATTGAAGAATATTCTATTGAATTTAATACATTTGAAAAAAAATATATGTCTAAGTTTAAAAAAGAAAATAATCGCGACGATCCAGTCATTTTGGATGGTTTGAGTAACAGTAATATCAGCTCGGAGCACTGTTGAAATTTCGTCTTTTTCAGGAAAATGCTTAGTTCCAGTTGTTTAATAGTTATTTACCTAACGTGTTTGGAAAATACAATTTCACACATGAGCACTTTGTTTGCGACACGAGCGCAGCGAGGGTTGCATGAAGTGCAAATGTGGGAAATTGCTTTCCAAACAAGTTAGGTACAATAAATTTTGTAACAAATCTCTCTAATGGGTTGCTAATGGGTTGGTAACAGGTCAAACAATAAAAAAATTGACAAGAACTGTCACTTATCGTAAAAAAATAACCGTTTCCATCTCAACGATAGCGATACGAACCTATTAAAAGTAAAAAACACCGCAGTGCGGGAAAGTCCGTTTCCCACACGCTGGAGATAACCGGAAAATAGGCTATCTAAACGCTATGAGTACAAAAAAAAACTTTTTATTCAATGTTTTAACGCTCCCTTACTACTCCCTTACTACTGTCCGAACCTACCCCACTCTGCTAGAAATTTCAAAACCATGTGCAGTCAACGTGCCAGCTTTATAGGTTACAATGTAAGGAATTAAACCAACTTTCATATGTATTAGGATATTCATGCAAATAATAATAAATGAAAATAACATCCAAATAATATTGAGCATGAAAATTTACATTGAGACAGTTACAACACAAACTAGTCCTAACTTTCAAATACATATTGCTACATGCCCACGTTTAGCAAAAGGCTCGTAGTTTTAAAATGCCCGGAACTGCGCCATTGCCGATAGTGGCCCACTCTACCCTAGATGAGAGACGATTCAATGGGAAATAGTCAGAAAATCGTCAAAAACAATGATAGCGGAATTTTGTTGGTTGAAGCTTCAGCAACAAAAATAAAACGGAAAACACTACAAAGAAAAATGCTATTAATATGCAGCTAGTTAGAATTTTCTAATGATTTTTAGTGTTTTGGAGCGAACTATAAAATTTGTCGTATTGTCGCAATCATTAAATTTACAGTCATGATATTAAGTAAAATCAACGATTTATAATAAAAACTTTATTACAAAAAAAGTTTGCGATAATCTTTGTTATTATTTCAGAAACATTAATTTATAATAGATAATTACGCATAATAATAAGCAGGAAAAAAAAGTAATTTTTTGCAGAGCAGTGTAATGAGAGGGATATGTCATTCCCGATATCAAGTAGGAACTGAAGAAGCCGTGGTATACAACGTGACCGGTTTAAGCAAGAAAAGCATTGCAGTGATCTAAACGAAGACCTTTACGAGCCATATTACATCACGTCGACGCGCCAAGCGACCTGGACGACCATCATAGGTCAAGCTGCAAAGCTACGGTTCTTTTGTAATTGTTGTAACTCAGCAGACAAAGAGATGTGCCTGACAAAGCTTCCAGGAAGTCGATTACAAGACGTGGAAAAAGACGGAAAACAGCACACGAAGTAAATCAACGATATTTGGAATCGAGAATTCATCATAACTGTAGTTTTCATTGTAATATTGAAAGTGTGGGCGAGTTGGAAGGTTTTGTAAGCGAACACAGTGATGTAATTTTGCTCATGATACAGTTGATAAAGATAAGTACGCGAGCGAGATAAAGGTATGTGTATCCGATAAATAAATAACTTTAAATGAGAAAGGCAATTTATTGCAGCAGTTGAGAGGATACCTCATAAAGCACGTTCATGAGAATTCCTTGTACAGTCTATCGACGTAGAAGAAAGCTTATTTTATTACACTATTTTAAAAGCACTTAAGCAAAATCAAAATGCTGATGGACGTTATTTAAAATCGATACTTTTCCAAGAAATAAAGATAAATATTTAAATTGGTCGAATTTTTCTTCCAAGATCGGAATTTCCGTATGCAGTGCACTTCAAAGTGCACCATTATTTCACCATTTACAATATACAACACCCATTTGAAATAATTATTATTATCACGACCAGAAAGCATTTTATAAACTTCTTATTACGACCATTACGCCATGGGAATATGAACCAGGAATGGTAGCGTGGCTTCAAGTTATTATGATTATCATCGTCCATTCGTTTTTTACAAGTAAGGATATCAAGGTACTTTTTCTTCATTTCTCTCACTTCAAATTCAGCCACTCTATTAATGTACTGAGCCACCTCAGGCTCAGTACTAAACTCAAAAAAATTTGTATTAGTTATGCCATTGAAGGGTTTGGAAAGATTTTATCAAAAATTGTGTTACAACAATTATTTAAGCAGAAAAAAATAAAGCTGTTATTCATTATAATATGTATGGTCCGCCCGTTTCCAACCTTTAGCAGACTGTTAATTTTCATAATTGTTTTATTTTTCTCTTTGAAATGGTGGATTTTCTTGGCTCAAAATTTGTCGCTGGGATTCATTATAACACAGAATTCGTTTCTTAACAGAAATTCTCAATTTGTGCTCCATTTCACTCCAAAAAATGCAACTGCGCTGTTACAAAATTCTACTATGAATTGAAATGAAATATAGTAACTTAACGAAGGTCAATTTTACAGACAATGAAATACGTGGACGAAAGGCGAATATGATCCATAAAATAGAAAAAATATAGATATTCATGAAGAATAATGATTAATAAAAAGAAAGCTATTTAATGCAATTAATTTTGAAAATAATTGTTTTTCTGACTCGACAACGCGTTAAAAAGCTGAGAAAAAATGTCATTTTTAACCTAAATTACTAATTTCTCTTGCCGACTTAACCACATCTCGCAAAATAAAATTTATTTCGCATGCATGTTTAAGCGCTGGAAAAAGGCAACAATTACACCATCTTCAAGCCAAATCAACAATTTTTTTGGTACTTTAGTAAAATAACGAGAAGTATCCCTAATTTTGTACACCAAATTTCTTCTGATTTAATCATGATTTCAACATTTCCGTTAATTTGTTAAGATGATTTCGTCAATGTTGTACACCAATTTTCTTTATGGGTTACTCCTCATAAAATAATAATCGATTGCCTGTCCAAGTGTACGTAATCGCTCGAAAAATCAAGACTAATAAAATTTTCGACGAAATTTCTTTTCTTTTTTTTTATTGAACTTTTGCAAAATGAATGCGTTTTTGGACAAAATACTTTTGAAATATAAGACCGAAACACTGTCATTTTCGAGCAAGTTTTGTGATTTTTCAAACCTTCCGAAAAATCAAATTGTTGGCTCAAAAAAATGTAGCGTTCCAAAAAATGCCGAGAATAACACAAATTATGACCTAATTAGGTAATTTTTTGAATAATTTTGTTGATTCTTCAGCCCACTTTATCAAAATTTCGCACAATAATGTGCCTTAAACGATCAAAAAATACAAGAATTGCTCCATTTTTTAACGAATATTTAGAGATTTTTTCCGTTACTTTTGAGAGAAATTTCACTAAACAACAGCGTTTCTGACTGAAGATGTGCTTAGACATCCACAAAGACAATAGTTACTTATTTGAAGAGTTTGAGTGTAAATCGGGCTTTTATTTCACGAGTGGATTTTTAAACGTCGAGTGTTAACGACACGTTTAACATCCACGAGGTGAAATAAATGAACCGATTTAGACGAAAACGAGTTGGATACAACATTTTATTCTTCGAATTAAACTCAACAAGGTTTAAAATTGCTTTAAATCTACTAAAACTAATCTGACGTTTCGTATTGATAGTTGTCAAAACTTCCGTACACAGGAGAAAAACCGTAAATTTTGACAGTGTCGAAGAATAAAATAATTTACTTTTTGATCCAATTTTTTGGCTCATTTCTAATCTTGCACAAGAAGCAAAATATTTTGACATTTTTACTTTTCCGCTAATTTTCAACAATACGTATGCTAAACGGTTGGAAAAAAATATCAGTTTTTTACTTAGTAATTTTTTGTTCCATTTAACAAAATGTGCCTTAAGTCCCCAAAAAACACAAATTTACACCATCATTTTTCACAAAATTCGGCGATTTTTTGACATCCAGCGTGACCCAGAGATGTGTAATCGGTCCATAACGTTTTTGTTATTTGAAATATTGCCATGCCGTTTTTATTATCCGATAGATCGACTTAAAATCCACAAACTAGAAATATTTTTATTATACACTGGGTGTTGTATACAGAGTGGCGAACCAAATAAGTTATATTTTTTTAAATGGAACACCCTATATATTTTTGCATAATTGGATTTACGCAAAAAAATAATGTATAACTTTATGTAAACTATAAAAACCAACAAATCTTTTTCAACATTGTATCATTGAAAATAATGTGTAATAAAATCGATCATATTATTTAAAGGCGTGTTCTTAGTGGGTCCAAATAAACACATTTTTTGGTCGACAGAATCGGCACTAAGGTCTTTATCACACTTTGAAAATAAAGAAAAGTGATTCCCATCAAGAGATGAATTCGAGAAGCAAAAGTTCTTAAAAGTCATGCACTGACAGTTGTTTTTTTACAAATGCAGAATCTTAATACAGAGACAGCCAGTGTTAAAATACACCTTTATTCTTTTATTTTCCACATTTTGTCCAATTTTACTTGGTAAACTTGGGCCGATATTCATACTAGTAAAACTGCAATTTAGAGAAATAATGCAATTTTGTAAATGTTTGAATAAACTTTATGAATTTTGGCAAAAAAATTAATTTCTCCGGTGTATTTACAGACTTCCTGACGGAGCTGCTAGACTTATTAGAGCATTACTTACTTTAAATAATTGTTTACTTTCATTGTTGGATTGGCAAATGAAACAAAAAATGTAAAAAACAAATACTTTCAAAAAGATTGGGACTTTAGTCTAGTAAGCGTGAGGACAAAGTTTGTGTTGAAACCTCAAACCTTCCATTATTTTAATACCAAATTTTGAGTTAATTAGTTTAAACACTGCTGGCTTCGGGATTGAACTAAGTGATATAACTGTAAACGGCTGCCTAAAAAATTCAATAACCATCAAAAATTATATAGGTACGTTACCAGACGGTATTATTTGTTCGAGTACAGACATAGTTAACGACCAATTACCTTATAACTGTTTCATGTTTCTAAAAAATTCTTATTAAATTTACTTAAGTAACCATAATATCGTGAGTAAAACTTTTCATTCTTAAGGTACATTGGATACTTTCCCTTCCATTTGCTATCTTTTGCCAGAGCAAACGTAATCAGCAGTAGAGCAGTTATTTGCATACCTCGCTTTCATCAGTTTCCCTAAAAACACAAAATAAGTGTCATTTGATACTCGCTTCCTGCATTAACCAGAGTTCGACCACTCTGAAAAATTTCATTAGCTAACCGAAGCATAATGATACACACGTCATCTGGAATATTAAATCGCTCACTAACATAGATGATGACTTAAAGCTCTGCATCAGTAGAGCGAACACTAAAATAACGAAGGCTCAATATTGGCCAGTTAGTACAGTTGAGGAGGCAGCAGTTGTGGATGAGGTTAATAAACTCCTTAGACCTGATTCGCTCACTATAGCTCTTTGTCTTCACTTCTCATTTGTTTAACTATGCATTACTTTACCACATTGCGAGAAAATTTACCCAAACATCAAGCCCGTTAGATTATGGCCATTGCGACGGGCCACTCACGAAATTTTTACATTTTTCTGAAAGGTGCTCATTATTTTCTAATTATTCGCTGAAAAATTGAAAAATAACTGATTTTAAACACCTGGTGCCGGTACGGTTTATCAGAAGGAAACGGTATAAATGCAGCTTTTTATGAAGTGTCGTGAGATCTCATACTGCCCAACAGTTAACTCTAATTTATATCATTCCAGCAGCAGAATTTAGACAAACTTCATTTTTTGTACTGATGACCCGCCATCTATTACCTACCAAAATGTATTTAATAAATTAACACAAAACTGCTAAAATAGATTTACAAGGTGAAGTTATTTAATTTCTAAAAAAATGGTACTTTTAAAAACACGACATAAATGGGAACAGTTTTCAAGAAAAAAAATTCACTAAATCAAATTGAACAATCACAAAATGGTTAATAGAAATTCGGAGTAAAAGTGAACTTTATGTGGCAAAGCTGAACGTTTATTTGCCGAACGTAATGAGGCAAATAATTCAACTGAGGTACAGGGTGTTCCAAGTTTTATGGCCGAGGCGAAAATAAATGTTTCTAGTCGAGTAAAAAAAAAAAAATTAGTAGTCTAAACAATAGGAAATTAATTACGCTACCATCTGATACTTTATATTGTTCAAAATTTTTAAGGTATTGCTGGGAGACATTAAAAACCAATTTTTTGAATAATTTTTTTAAATTATTGGCGTATTTTCTAAAATTATTTTAATTTTTAGAACCGTAATTACTAAAATAGAATTATGCGAAAGTTGATAGCTTTTGAGTAATTAATATTTTAATATTGAAGATCTAAAATCTCAAATAAATTTTGGTATTTATTTACTTGACTAGAAATATTTATTTTTGCCTCGGCCATATAATTTGGAACACTACATAAACTCATTTTTACTCCGAGTAACCTAAAGTATTTTATCCACAAATAAGTAAAGAATGAATGAAAGAAATTTTGTAATTAGACTGCTGTATGTACTATCTGCTACATTCTCAAGACTGTACAGGGTGTGCCAGTGAGTTGGAGAAGTCCGTTAATTATAACCTTTAAATGCTAGAAAATTATTTTTTTTTTACAAAAGCAATAGATACAACCCCCTGACTGGCCTAACATTATTTTCAAATATACAGGCTGTTTCAGAAATGAGCTACAATACAAACTTATTTTTTTTAAATAGAACACAATTTTTTTCATTTTCCATATAAAGTGGTAAAACACTCACTTTTCTAAAATTTTTACTTTTTGAGATGAATTTTTAAAAAGCGCGTGTTTTCTTTAACAAAATTAAAATACGTACCCATTTCAAAAACTAAGTAACGTCGACCAATAACAAAGCTTAAAAACATCAGTGCTAAAAGCGCCTACATCTAAAAATGCAAAAAAATATAAGATGTTCCTTTTAAAGAACATAAGTTTGTATTGTTCATTTCTGCTCATTTATGAAACACTCTGTATATTTAAAATAACTACAGGTGATGCAAGAGGTTTGTATCTAGGGTTTTTGTAAAATAATATTTATTTTTCAATTATTTAAAAGTCAATAGTGAACTTTTCCATCTCGCTGAGACATCCTGTAGATATCCATGACAATTTTGACACACTTTCCGTTTGGGTATTTCACAAGAAATCGTCGATTTTCAAAAACCCTGGTATAAGTAAAAATGCTTTGACACAAAAACAAAACTTTTACTCTATGGATGACAAATAAAACTTTTATTTTGCATTTTTCGATCTTTTTCTACATTTCTTTAACCATAAACGGCAAAAAAATTAAAAATTGACCATTTCAGCCATTTGACCATTTGAAATAAGAAGTTCATTCATTTCGTGAAATTCTCTTAAATTTAGTTGAAAATTCACTTAATTAAGTCGAATCTGTTTTCAGCAATTGCATCAAAATTTTTGTTATTTTTGCGTTTCTCGAACTTATGCTTGGTTTTGAGCTGAAAATTTTGAAAAAAATTATCAAAAAATTTTGAGTTTACTCACTGTGCTGATGCTAGAATTTTTTAAAAATGTGCTAAATGTTAGTCATGGAAATAACTGATTGCACAATGTGTTTTTGTGTCGCTTCCCATGGGACAGTACCACAATGCAATTGTTAAAATACTTCACCTTGGTCATATGCATGATCATTTTCTAGGACAACAATTAAGTATGTGTTGCTACAATAATGGCTATTTATTACTTGTGATAATGCGATATCTTCTTGTAATTTCCTTGGTGCTTTGTTATTAAATTTATAGTCACTGTGCGTAATTACTTTCCGCTGTTTGTTTTTTCTGTTTACATTTAGACCAATGGTCTTAAAAGTGTGACTTAGATTCTTCAAATAATTTGTCTGAAAAAGGAAGAAACGGACTTGGCGACTGCACATTAAACAACGTACCTCATTAATCTTGAAGAGAAGTTTTCTATCAAGAAGTCAGAACTTGTTTGAAATTATAACTATGTCAAGTTCTTCCACATTTTAAAAATCACATTGTTTCTAGTCAAAAAGCAAAAGTAACAGACTTTTTCAGGGTTAATTGCTTGAATAATATATTCCATACATTACCCGCCGTCGCGATTACAACAACCAGTTACAATAAAATTTTCAACTCGTTTTATAATAAAATTGAACATTTTTACGTCTGGATTGCTGACACAGTTAATACTAATGACAGCAATTTAGACCATGTGGTCCTCTTATCTAAATACTTTTCAAATAATGAATAAATTTCTTGTGAACGGTACATTGACAAAAAATACAATAAAAATTTCCAAAATACGTTTAAGGAATCGTTTAACACCGCAAGACCCAATTGTTGTACGCATGCAATATGCTGATTATGGCAATTTGCGAAAGTATTTTGTGACAGTTTGTGACTTACCATAATTGCTGGCAAGATATCTCTTAAACGCGTGATAATT
Source organism: Tribolium freemani (assembly GCA_939628115.1). Lineage (NCBI taxonomy): Eukaryota > Metazoa > Arthropoda > Insecta > Coleoptera > Tenebrionidae > Tribolium > Tribolium freemani. Next base: position 4,762,812 of record OW626785.1, on the reverse strand, counting down.
TAAGAAATATTTATTCCAGTTGCTAATTATAACATTCTCAGTAAAACACATTAAGACGTTTGTAAGTTATTTTTTGTTAAAACGGATTAAAAGCATTTGTTTAACAAAAAGACAAGTTACAGAACATTTAATTGCAACCAAATTTAATTCGCTTTTTAGGAATTAAAACAGTCGTCTAAATTGAATCAGCCTCTCCATTTTTCCCGTAAGTAATGTAATTAACGTAATTTTATTTTAAAATGTTTTATGCCTTTCAAAAGTTTAAATTTTTATGTATTAAAAATTAATACACTTCATATTTTTTACCTATCTATTGGATTCTGAAATTTAATTGTAATTTTCAACTAACAAAATAAGGGCATGAAGGGCACTTTAATCAAACGATAGTGCGAAGCTTGTTTACCAATGGAGAAGAATCTACGATTCTGTTATTAATATATTATTTAAAAAATGCTTTCAAAAGCTTGAACCTTTAAAAATGAAAAATCATTGTATTTTTGTAATTTTTCACTACACGATGTATATACTAAAATTAGGCATAAGAATTAAAACACGGAAGACGAGCATTTTAATGTCACAATAATGTTCTCCAAAGTTGGGCAACTCTGCAGGGGTTCAATGTTGCAACGATTTTCGCATTTAGTTATGATTGTGCATATGTTTGTTTAAATATTTGCTGCAACCTTTTCGGTGTTGTTATTGCCTGTCCAGTTGTGCAACTAGACGAGTTTAATACATTTATGTAAATGTGTTAAGTAAATTGCAAAATTTTACTCTCGTCTAGCGACTTGCTAATTCCATCGTCCGTTAAAAATTGACAAATTCTAACCAAATTTGTTCAAGCAATTTACAGTCATGTGGAAGTTCCCAGCAAGCAACCAAGTATGGCCGTCTAACCATATTTTAGTCGTCTGCATACACGTTTTATTATCTAGAGCAACTTTTCATGCTTTGCTGACTTGGGGTACTTACTTATTAGGTAATAACGAAGTCGTTGCATAGGAGCAAACGAACTTGTTAGACTAATTGCGAGAGGTGTTAAAGTCGCTTTTTATCTCGTTGTCGCTGACCTTTTCCTCATGGATGGGTTTTTCAAGCTGAATTTTTCCGTTATTTGACACAGGCTAATAGGCGCGAAACGGTGGACAGTATTCAGGACGAATTAATCCTTTCGAAATCCTTGACCTGTCTTAATAAATTAGTCCGGGATGGTTGGCCAAGGATATGAGAAAGGTACTAATATTTTCGAGGATATTATTGTCGTGGGTTGTCAAGCTGAAACTGATTGATGTTTTTATCGATTTATAGGATCTGTGAAAAATTCGAGGACAATTAAAGGTGGGTTTGCAAGCAGGATACTGGAGTATCGTAATTAGCGCACAATCATGACATTTAACAAAGTCGTGCCATTCGTGAGAACACTATTAGAGGCGTTGCTTTAGGCACAAAAATTTACTGTTAGAGACGGCGGCTGAGGTAATAACCGCCATACATTAAAACAATAACGAAAGACGCTTTTAATTACTGTAATTTTTACTCATTTGCTAGTTTGTAAATATGAGAGAGGACAAAAAACGATAACTATGGGAAATTAGGGCTTTTAGTTTAGCTTTAGAAACGTTATGTAATTACGTTAAAAAATATCCATTATAGAGAGTGTTATTTTTCATATAGGCCCTCTTTTCACTGAAGACCGACTGACCAATCCACAAATTAATAAAAAAATTCAAAGTTTACTCCAAGTAGTGTTAGCTTGAGGCTACATAATATTATAATTGTTCATTGACACTTTGAATCTCTGTTCCAATTTACAATTCCAAATTTTATACTAAAGGGTGTTAGCTAGGGTTTCCCCGCATAAAAAGAACAAATTGCTTAGGCACTAGTATTTTATTTGAATCGCTTTATTTTGGCATTTGTTTCGTTAAGTATTCGCCTAAAATTGGCCAAATCGCATGAGAATTGTTTATATCGTCATATTTTTGTACTTGTTTCGTTTAATCGTTTTAACGATATCCCACTAATACCAAAATTCACCATAATATGGCGTTTAACTCGTTTAAATACGTTGATTTTGAATGATACCTGTTATTTAAAGACGTTTTAAACCGCCTGGGAATACTTCAAGACATCTAAGGATTATTCATCTGAGAATCTAAGAATAGTTTAAATCACCATATTTTAGCATTTGTCTCATTTAAGAAATTGTGTTTAACGATTGTTCGCTCAATAAAACCAAGTTACATTTCCTGGAAATACCCAAATCCACCTTATTATAGCATTTAACACGTTTTAAAAAACGATTCGTTGTTTAAAGACGTACCTAATCGCCTAAAAATACATTCAAATTGACGAATTTGAAATTTCTTTTGTTTAGGTTAATTTTTGCGCAATTGAACTTTTTTTCCAAGACAGTAGGTTCAATTTATTTGTTGTTAACCTCGACGGTAAGTATATTAGGTATTTTAAAACAGTAAGTAATTTGTTAGATATTTTATTAAAAAAATTAAGAAAAATAAATCGCTGAAAAAACGAGTATTTTAAATTGCCTTGTTTTGGCACTTTTTTGTTAAAGTAAGATGATTTTACGGATTATTCGCCTAAAAATGAGCTAAATCACTTCGGAATACCTAATAATTTAAATAATCGTTTTCGACGGCCTCATCAAAAAATACAGTTTTCCACCCTCCAAATATCCCATGAAAGTAGGTATGTTATTTCCTCCCTCATTTCACTCCCTCAGGAGAAAATAACGTATTTCCTTTCGTTATTTAACCCCTTGGGCCCTCGGGAGGAAATAACGTACTACCTACCTACTTTTATAGAATATAAAAAAAAATTAAAGGTCAAAAATATTTTCTAGTAACAATGAAAAAAAAACTGATTAATTCATCTTTGGAAGAGTTTAAAAAAAAACATTTTTACAGAAATAGTCCGAGAGTACATAAATTCGGTGCATTTGACTTGTTAAAATACCTGTTAAAATACCTAGAGGCAATTCCATATTTGATGGCGAGAACAAAACACTGTTTAATGTCACAAAACCAACTTGTCAGTGTCAATTTTTTCATAGACGTTCGTTAATTAAAAAAAACAGTGATTTTGTTAAACAGTGGATGTTAAATTAATTAATTATTATTATTAGTAGACTTTTCTCAAATACCTGTATTATCCTTTATAAACAAAAAATTTAGTTAATTGTTATGATAATTTTTGGTGAATTATTGAAGCCCCCTGTTCCCTTAAAATTATTCCCACTTGTAACGTTCATGAAAAATTTGACACTGACAAGATGGTTTTGTGACATTAAATAGTGTTTTGTTCTCGCCATCAAATATGAAATTGTCTTTACATTGATTTTCGACAATTCGCTGAAGAAATCTCAAATTGTGATTCGTCGCTTGAAAACGAGCCACATTCACACTGACAGCATATCCATTTTGTGTTAAATATTCTGAAAAGCAATATCAATAAAAAAATTGCAAAGACACCTTGGGTCAGCCTCTATGCCTACGGGGCAAAAAATAGACAGAGTGATTTAGCCTAGATGACTGATTTTTATCATAGCGGCAAAACGAAATACCAGTTTCGAGATTAATTCAGTTGTTCTTTATAAAAAGTCACTCTACATGTATTGAAAAAAAAGTAAAACAAGTCTTAACATTATTTTACAGAAGTGTTCATTGTCAGCTACAACAATTGTGAAAAAAAAAATAGAAATAAAATAAATTAAAAAACCGTCTTTTAAAATCATTGAGACTTATAGACACTATTATTTTAGATAATTATCTCTGAATTTTCAACATTTCAATAGAAAATTCCTAATTAAATCTTTTTCAAGAATTATTATTAACTTTTAAAGTATATTTTTATTGTGGAATTATCAAGTATCAGAATTTTTCCACATTTTTTGCATCATACCTAAGAAATAGGATTAAAGGAGTTGCATTTACATAGCAAAAGGTGACGTTTTGGACAAACAAATTTGAAATAATGAAATAATTTTATAACTTAATTGTGACAAAGTTTCAGCCAAGATACATGCTATATTTAATTGTTTAATGGCACTTTCACATTTTCAAATCTTCTCTCTTTTGACAATCGAATTTGAGAATAATTTTTTCTACATTTGCTATCAATAGACCAGGAGGGGTTTGGGAACGTAATAATAACAACTTTTTCCAAGTGATCGACACTTTTGAATCACTATGTTACCTACTGGGAAAAATAGATTCAGCTTAGACAACACAATAAATTTAAAAAATTGTCTCTTTTGCAAAATTAAAAAAATGTGCTTTGAATTAAATGCGTCTAAAAATTTTTGCCTCAGAAATAAAAAAATAGATTTTTACACGTTACTAAAAATTAAAAATTATTACCTTGTTATAGATATAACTTTTTTTTTATGTCTGATGAACCCTCAAAAAACTTGTGATTTTCGTCTCCAAATGAGCCAAATCAACAATCCGCTCCAGCAAAATGAGGCAAGATTATGTAAGAAATACCGTTGCGAATAAAAAATAGATAACAAACCCACCACCCAAATTGGCTTTAAAGGCAAACCCGAGTAAAACACGCCGAGAACGAGTTGCAAACTCCATGTTTAGATTGTGCCTTGACATTTAACGACCATTAAAGAACTTTAGAAATGAACATAGAATCGTGTTGGTACTATGACTTGATAGGAATGCAACTTATAAAAGCACAAAATAAAATTATAGGATGAAAATGTTTTTGCAACAGAATTATGTACTCATACCCATACCACAAAAGAGATACGACGCATGCAAATGATTAAAAAAGAACTAAGTACGAGTTGATTGTGGATAATTAGTCCTCCGAGTAATTTTGCTAACGAAGGGAATTTCAAGAAAAATATTACTGGACGTCTCGCTGGTAATTATGAAGCATATTTTAAACGTCCTCTGTGCAACAACTTTATATCAATTAAAATCGTACCGATTATTTTTGCTAAATTATTTGAGATGATTCACTTGAAATCAAACCCACATAAAGCTAGTAACTTTTAAAAAATTTGCATCAATGTCATCAACTTTTAAATTTAATTTTTAAGACAAAAAATAACACAGTCGCTTGACCTATTGCAACACTGCAATTTGAAATAAATAAATCAAAAAAATTTTGAATTTTATTTATTTTATCTTTCGCTTCTAATAATAAATTCTAATCTAAAGTAAATACTTAATTTAGGCATTTTAGGTAATTTAACAAATCTGGGGTATAATAAATAAAATTTACCTTTTGTGAATAAAACTGTGCCTGAAAATGTGGTATCCAAAAGCACTGGGCAGTTACATGTCACAAAAGTCACAACACGCACACGAAAACCAAATTTTCCAATAAACAATAACCACACAATGAACACGATAGTACGGTTTGTGAGAGAATGAAGAAAGAAGAAAGCGCTGGCCGCGAGTTGGTGATCACGTGACCGCGAGTTCTTGCAGGAGGGAGCACGTCCACCGGACATCCTCTCAACATCCTACGGAATTGTAATATTTACGCACACTTCGAAGGTGAGAATACAGAGCACGGCATTTTGTTCGAGATGGAATGAATGAATTGAATCTCATTGTTTAACAATAACTTTAGCGGAAATGATTTTGCTTTATTATGCGTGAATATCCCGCAAAAAGTTACCGAGAAGACCAAGAGAATGACCACAACCGATTGCTTTTTTGCTATCAATTTTGTAAATAATTTGGTTTGTTTTGGAGATGACCTGAATACTTGGACATAAAAAAATTGATCACGAAATGTAGCAATTTTGCAAATTAACAAGGATGGGTACAGGATGATTATTAATTTATTAACTGTAGACAATTTAGACTTTGGACGTTGAACTTTAATTAGCATTCAAATGACGTTCAAATTCAAAATTAGTTGGTTTGTTAATCCGAAAGCCAACTAAACTAAGAAAATATAGTAATAATTTAATAAGACTAATGCAGAATAAGTAAATATAATAGTAAGAAATAAAAAGTGCATATTATGATTTTTTCTCTACAGGGCTATTCGTATTTATGCGGCAAAACTAATTAATACTCTTATACTTTATAAGTATAGGCAGTTCCATCTAAATTAGAAGTATTGTAAGTAGGTAATCTTGTACACAGTCCTGTTTCGATAACTCTTGTCGAAAATATATTTTCAAATTGGTGGCGTGGCACTTCTGGTTAGCATGAAGAATCATAGTTTTTCAAACCTAAATTTAATGAATTTATTTTGTATTTACGGAAAATATAACATTTTAGAAAGAATAACAATAATAAAAATAATAATAATAATAATAGCTGTTTCAAAACTATAAAAACGCCAACGTTGCATTTTCTCTCAAAATTAGCTGTTATAAATTATTCATGCACTTCAGAAAAGTAATATCTAATGTAATTTATACTTTCAATGAGAGATCTAATCATTGATGACTATTTTATAATTTTATCAATCTTATTTAAAAAAATAATTCTGTAAAATGCGAGGTTGGCGTTTTTATAGTTTTGAAACAGATTATATGTGACAATAACTAGGAAAAGCGGCCACAGTTTTAAAAAACAAAAAATATTTTTTTGGGCGTTTTCTTTTCGTTTTTTGTACTCATCTGTCAAATTTTACTTTTTTGTACACTTCTGTCACTTTCTTGGACCGATCTGTCAACGCTATTAAATTTGACAGATGTCTTTTTGGTTTGTCTTGTTATCAAATTATTTAATTCTGTTGTGATCATCGCCTAAAAAACGTTGTGTGCACTTCGGCCTAGGGTGCTTTTTTGGCCTCACCTGAATTGCAGCCTCGGCTAACGTCTCGGCCACAAATAACAGATTCGGCCAAAAAAAATCATCTTTACGGCCTTGATACACAAATAACAATTTTAGTTTCACTTCACTATGTGCATCAACAAACATTAGAGATTATCTTTTGAAAAATAAATACGTAGTTTTATTTCTAAAACTGCAAAAAATACAGATTACCTTAAAAATCATTTAGTATTAAAATTGAAGCTAATAAAGCTCCTTTTCTAACAGTTTATCGAGGGGGTATTGCAAAAGAGACGAAATCTTTGAAATCATTTTAAAAAATTAGAAAAAATCGAAGAAAATCGAAGAAAATCAGAGGAAATCTGATTAAATCAGTAACAATTTTGAGGAAATCTGGTGCACAAAATTTAGGGTGCGGTTAACCCCTCGAAGTTTTTCTTCATTTTTTTCTTTTTAAATTAAAATATTGTTTTAATTCAATATTAATTCAGATCTCAAGAATAAAATTATTTGAAAAAATGGTATTTCGTAGACATCCATAGTATAGTATTATTTCTGAAAGCTCAGAAACTTTTAAGATTTTGACACTGTAAATTATGTTTTTCTGGAAAAGTTTTTTATTAATTAAAACGTGTTAGAACGCGATGCTACAAGCAGAAAATCATAAAAATGAATTAGGTACGTGTATTTTCAATATTTCAACATGGAATATTTTTTCTAACCTTTGTATCACAGTTACAGTTAGGTCTGCAAAATGCTACAGGATGATTATTAAAAAATTGGTGACAAATGAAATCTTAATATGGCGACCTTGACTAGCAAATTCAAAATAAATATCAAAATTTTATAGGCAGTTATCGTCATTCACTTTCGACAGCGATCATCGTGTTACCAATAGACCTTTTCCACAATATTTTATAAATGTAGTCGCCCAGAATATTAAAATTTTCATATTATATTGTATTATCGTCTTAGTTACTTTTTATACATGGTGAATTTGCTAAAAGTAGATATATCTAGTATTTTTATATTTCTCTCAAAAACTAGTGATTACACAGAATTCAGCGTTTGCTATTAAGTACCATTACTTTATACCTAACAAGCGTATAGACAATTCGATATCATTCTTTTTTAGACGATTGTTATTTTTCCCTATGTACGGTTGCGTGCAAAAAAATTTAGGCACTTTTGAATTTCGTTGACATCAACATATGGAACACTATATCTTTCGACAACGAAATGACAAAAGTGCCCGAAATTTTTTGCTCGTCCTTTACAATACGTGCATTATGTTTGAATTTTTTTGTATTTTTTACAATTAAAATTATTTAATTATAATAATGTAATTAAGTAATTGAAACAAACAATGCTTAAATGTTGTTTTGTGCAAAAATATGCTAAAAAATGTCATCACCAGCCCCAAAAAATATAATTAATTATTGTTTTGTAGTTTTTGCTCAAAACTTTATTTAAGTAGGTAAAATAACACAAGAAATTTTAAAATTTCGATTGACGAATATTTTAATATTTTCAATTTTATTAATATGTTCCATTTCAGTTCATAGTAGAATTGCACCAGCGCATTTTAACTTTTTGGAGTGAAAAATAAAACACAAATTGAGAGTTTCTGTATAAGAAAAGAATTCTGTGTTAATCTAAATCCCAGCGACACACTTTGAGCTAAGAAAACCTACCAGAAACTCTCAATTTGTGCTTCATTTCACTCAAAAAAATGGAAATGCGCTGTTGCAAAATTCTACTATGAACTGAAATGGGACATAGTTACATTATAAAAGTAAATAACCAGTAACAACTAAATAAAATAACAGACCACCAGTTTAAGTAGGGAGTACTAAGACATACTGAGAGTTTCAAACTTAGCGCCATGCCACTTGAACTGACAAGAAACCTCGCTCGAAATAAAAATCCCTAAAAAACACATTTTCTTTTGCCTCGTCGAAAAATAGAAATTAACCTACAATTGTGCATTTTCAATAATTTTCATTATCAGCTGTAAAGCTCATCAAATTAGCATTCAAAGGTAATTATTTCTAATACAGGTTCAAAGTTCCCTCAAACGCCATTGTCATCTTAGATAAGTGCAAAATGGCGTAGATGTAGTTGTAGGAAGAGTGGTGTGTGAATGTTATAGTTTTTTAATTATCTTTTGTACGTAGTTAATTTAATTCTACGTAACATGAAAGTAGAAATATTGGCTAGTTTGTCGATTTTATTTTCAATTGCTGCCGTTTGCTTTCTAGCTTTCATAGGTATAAATTCACACACGTGAGGGCTAATCAGCAGTGTTTTGTAATCGATTTTTGGTCATTTTAGGGTGGTACATTGTCTGGACTTTTGTGTTGAGCCAATTCCGGTTCATTCGCGAACTCTTTAAGAGCGGCAGCGAAAATTCAAGCGTGACAGAACTGAAAACTGCAAGAAGTAAAACAAGGCGAATTCGTCGGGAATAAGATGAACATCCGCTGTGCGAAACCCGAAGACCTCATGAACATGCAGCACTGCAATCTGCTCTGCTTGCCTGAAAACTACCAAATGAAGTATTATTTTTACCATGGGCTCAGTTGGCCCCAACTCAGTTATGTGGCAGAGGACGAGAAGGGCAACATAGTGGGCTATGTCCTAGCCAAAATGGAAGAGGACAATGAGGACTTAAAACATGGTCATATTACATCCCTTGCAGTTAAGAGATCGCATCGAAGGTTGGGTTTAGCCCAGAAGCTTATGGATCAGGCGTCAGAGGCAATGGTTGAATGCTTTGATGCCAAATATGTGTCTCTTCACGTCAGGAAGAGTAATCGCGCCGCTTTAAATCTCTACAAGAACTCGCTCAAGTTTGAGACTGTCGAAATTGAACCTAAATATTACGCAGACGGGGAAGATGCCTACTCGATGAGGAGGGATTTGTCCGAATTTGCCAAAAAACTCAAGACGAGAACTGACGAAAAAAATGAAGAGTGATTTCTTTGCTTTTGTATGGTTTTATGTTTGTGATGCAACGTTGAATAAATTAGTTGCCAATTTTTTGTATGTTTCATTCTTGATAATGAATAGAATTATTTTTAGAACCAAAATCCATGATATGACATCCAGTCATACAATGTTGCGGGTTCACTAAGGCCCGATTTCTGGTACGATTAAACTTCACATAAGGTAGCGCTTATTTGATTGACGTTGCAAAGTCTTAACTGATGTTTAAATTTATCTCCGGCAAATATGTTTCCAGAAACGGCCTGATAAATGACATATTCATTCCATTTCAGTTCATTGTAAAATTTTGCAACAACGCATTTGCATTTTTTGCAGTTTCTGGTGGGTTTGCTTGACTCAAAATTTGCCGTTGGGATTTAGCTTAACACAGAGTTCTTTTCTTATAAAGAAACTCTCAATTTGTGCTTTATTTCACACTAAAAAAATCAAATTCGCTGTCAAAAAATTTACTATGAAATGAAAGCGGATATATTTTAAATCTGAAAACTAGTCGAGAAACATCACGAGCAAGCAACCAGTTATACACTAACGTTGTCAATCAAATGTCGGTGGGTTAGTAGAGACATGGTTGCGCCCACGGTCTTAGAATTGGCAGGTCTGGAAACTCATGTCTCAAAAATGAGGTTTTTTTCCTGGATCGTGGGTGGCTGTTTGGGCCACTATACCCGTAGCGCCCCTGGCGGATACTACGATGAAACTGGGTTTTTATGAATGAAAAAACGAGAAATTTGCGTAATATTTGACAAATGTCAAATTATTTTGACGGATATGAATTGTAATCAGAAATGCCCAAAATGGGAGTTAAATTCTGCTTAACGGTGGTAATAAATGTGCTGGACAGGTTTTGGTTGGGTTTATTTACGTTCCTGAGCCATTTGCGTATTGAAACATTTAGGTAGGAACATGACCTTATTTGTGCATTAGCCGGTCTTTTGGCCTTTATTTTACTCTAAACATGAGCCAAACTCAACAAAAGCAAATTTTTGAGGTAGATGATTGGACAAACTCGAATATTACGTCTAGAATTGGTGCAAAATGAAAATCTCTATATAAAAAAACTGATTTTTACAACTGCAAGGACGGCTCCGTGAGACGTTCGAAAGTGTGTATTTTCATTTTCCTTTCAAAAATGCTTTCCGTGCAGTAATGTAGATATTAATAACTTACCTTTTTTAATATAAAATAACAGTTTAAAAGAGGTAATCAAGTCCCAGAGGTTATCACGTAAAGTAGACAGAAAACGGGATAAATATCCAAAAGCAAGTGAGTAACACAGAAATAAAGGTCACAAGAACACAATGACAGAGTTTTGTGATAAGAATTATCCAAAAAACTATTGGAATAATAAAGAATTTAATTCCAAATTGAAGACTTATATAAATTACTGTGTGAGGGCGCCACGGGTATAGTTGCCTTCCATAGCTATTGTGATCCAGGAAAAATGCTTCATTTTCGTAACGTACTTATGAATGGAGTTTCCAGACCTGCCATTTTATGATCGTGGTTGCGCCTAACTTTTAGCCAATCAGCAGACGGCGCGCGAATACGTCACGGAGATTGCACTTTTGAATTTCATACGTATTTATTAGCTGTTTCAAAACTATAAAAACGCCAACGTCGCATTTTCTCTTAAATTTAGTTGTTATAAATTATTTATGCACTTCAAATAATTAATAGGTAATGAAATTTATAGTTTCAATAACAGATCTAATCATTAAAAAAAAAACTATTTTACATTTTTATCAACCTCATTTTAAAAAATAATTTGCTAAAATGCGACGTTGGCGTTTTTATAGTTTTGAAACGGCAAATATATGCATGTTTGTGTGACTTGGAGAAGATTATAATTATGGGACAATGAAAATTTTAATATACAAGGCTATTCCAAAGATATGGTGGCACACTTTAGAGGGGTTATTGCGGGAAAAAATGTTTGCATACCAACCCTTAGTCGGAAATAAGCCATTTCTCCCCTGAAGCCAGTTTGGTCCAAATACATATTGCTATTTTGTTCATATTAAAAGACTTCGATATTTATTAGCTAAAATATATCCAATATAGAGTTTTTGAGTTAGGGGTAATTTTATTGTTGGTCGTGGTACCTAGTAGCCTTTGATTTTAAGCCAATTTAATTTAAACAAATAATATATAGATTCGTCTTGGACGGCGAGTCTAAAACTAGCATAAACTTCGTTTTAGGTTACATCATCCCCTAGGCGCTAGCCACCCTTAATTATAACTTTAAATGGTACCCCCTACTTTTTAAAACCACCCCTAACTCAAAAACAAATCTACAGTTATGTGTTTTCTTAGATAAGTTTTTCCCTCTTTTCTAATATTTTTTTTTCTTTCTAGTAATGTTACAAAAAGTAAGAGGCGCTATTTAAAGTGTTAAAGGATTGGCTAGCGACTAGGAAATCAAGCCCAAACATAAACATATTTAATGTTGGTTTTGAACTCTACCTTCGCAAGTCAAATTAAAGTATTGTTTGTTTAAATCAAACGGGTTCAAAATTAAAGGCATTTAATTTTGCATTTTAATGTATTTAATGTGCATAAATATGCGTTGACGACTAAAAAACCGGATGAGATCTGCGCTGATATCAAGCTAAACAACACTATTAACTAAAAAAGTCATCACCACTGGTTTACAATCGATATTTTTTATTAAAAACCCTAAAAACTCGATGCAAACAATGCATTTATATGGCATTAACAACACGTTTGCAATCTTGATGACGTATGAACATGGCGGTTCTCCCACTCCTCCACAGAGTTACGGCGCAACCATAGGGATTTTCGATTTGTACATACTACAATAGACACGAACATACGCGGTATCTTGAGAATGATGACGTCACGGTATGTGTACAAAGCGCTATATTTAAAACCTAGGGAATTTATCGTTGTTTGTGTTATCTTTGGTTGGTGATATTGGACATTTGAACATCCCCCGCCTCTTGCCATCGGAATTTCCCCAACGAATCCAACGATAACTTTTAAACTTTTATTTAAACAACAAACATTCCAAAATCAAACGAAAACGGGATGCGAATGAATTCTTTATTATTATATGAAATGTTCCAGCAGGCAAAATTTTTCACTGTTTACTCACTTATTATAGAAATACATTAATACCTAATCATTTTTATTACATTTTGTTAAAAACAAAAGTCGCATTGTTTTTGAAATTCCTCTGTTTTGGATTATAGGCACAGATCAGAGGTTAGGATGTTCTGTCAAACGCTAAACAGCTGATTCTTACCACACCGCTAAACAAGGACAGAGCACGTACCAGGCTCTGAGGCTAGTATCTTCGTGTTCACGTACCGGAAAATACCGTGACGTCATCGTTACAGATCGAATACGCATAGTATGGTTGTAGTATCACTAACCATGGGTGAAGATAACACCAAAAATGGTGCTGGCACCATGAAAATTACAGTCGACCAGACAATCGGTGCGCGCTTAGAGCTGGCACCATATAAAGTTTTTTTTTTCAACCCCTTCCCAAACAGCACTTTTCTTTATGTTTGCAGGAGATCAAGCCCTTCAACTGGCAAAAAATCATGGTGGGACAAACACCCCTTGGGACCTTAACGAATTTTTATATCTTTTCTAAAATTTCTCGATTTTGCAAACTTTATTTTTTTTTCAACCCCTTCCCAAATAGCACTCTTTTCCTTATTTTTGCAGGAGATCAAGCCCATCGATAGGGCCTTCGACTGTCAAAAAATCATGGTAGGACAAACACCCCTTGGGACCTTAATGAATTTTTTAAATCTTCCTAAAGTTTCTCTATTTTGCAAACTGCGTCGTTTACAATTTTCCCCTTATCATCTATCTATGAATCACGACAAGGATTGACGAGTGACGAAAGTAAATTACGCTTTACTGTGCCTTATCTCTGAATTATTACGTTTCAGTTTTGGAGTTTTGGTCGAGGAGTATTGTTGCCGCCCCGAGACAAAACTGTAAGTAAAAAGCCGCCCTCACAGAATAAAAATTACTACAAATAGTATATCAAGTATTAAGAACGGTAGAGATTTTACCGATCGAAGACAATTGCGACGACTCCAATTATTGTCTGAGATCGGTAATCCTTAACGTTCGTGGTGCTTATGGCGTTTTTGCACGATCCTTACATTTTTTTAAGATTTATTAAATAATATCAAAATAATTGTCAAGACAGCAGGTTATGATGACTGGTTGCTACGTCCAAGGCGTCGACAAAATTACTTACCGACGCCTTTGGACGTAGCAATAGCAACTAGTAAACACCACGTACTGTCTTGGAAACAGGCGTGGTAAACAATCAAATAGAACTAAATCGTGCAAAAATAGTATATTATGATACGAGTTTTATAAGACGCATTTTGTCGCACGCACGGAATTGGGGCACGACGAACGCAGCGAGGAGTGCCATAATGAAGTAAGTGCGACAAAATGCCTTATAAACGAGATATCATACAGTATTTTTTCTACTTTGCGACTTTTTTAACAAAAAAAATCAATTTCGAAATTTAGGGAATTTTGTGGCAGTTGACATCATTTGCATGGGTCATGAAATTAAATTAATAATTTGGATCGTCATTAGTTTATTCGCATAATGTATTCTGGAAGTGTCTAGGTACCCCTCAACTAATACGGGCTGTTGTGGCAAATACGCGGAATTTGAAAATTGGCTGCGCTCGTCGTGCCTCAATTCCGTGCGTGCGACAAAATGCGTCTTATAAAGCTCGTATCATAATATACTATTATTTTTATTTATTCTGTTATGGTATTTTATTAAAAAATAATGTTTTCTAAAATATATTTTACAAATTTTAGCCAGTTTGCCGCCCCAGACAGTGGTCCGATTTATTCGCCCCTTGAGCCGGCCCTGGTGTGGAGGTCGCAGGTCGGTCGTGTATCGAGGTAAGAATAATGGTAAGAATAAGTATATGCTGCAAACAATTTCTATGTTCGTTTAATTTTATGGCGTGATTCAAATCTACTATTATTTATATTTTACACTCTTGTAGGGTACTCCGGGAGCGGCAACCAGGGATGGGTGTGTCAACAATACAAGGTAGACAATTCAATTGTTGACCTGTCAACAATTGCGTCGACGTCGATATTTGAAGTGATGTCAACAATGTCAACTATGTCAACAATACAGAAATAATAAATTTTGACAGTAAACTGGTATTTGACCATGAAATTGGTGTATAATTGTTAAAAATAAAACTTAAAAGTATGATTAAAACTTTTTTAAAACATAAAATATGTATTAGAAAAATAAATAAATAAAAATAATTCTCGAAAAATGGTAACAAGAAAATAAAACAAATTAGTCTCTTTTTCTTCTGTTTTTACGCTTCACTCTTTATTTTTAGCCTCTTCGTCTTTGTTCTCAAAAGAATTTTTTCTTCAAAAGAAAATGTGATATAAAACACAACATAACCTCATATTCTCATTGTCGACCTATTGTTGACATTGTTGACACTGTTGACATTGTAGACATTGTCGACGCAATTGTTGACACGTCGTGTAGACAATCAAAGTCGACGTGTCAACGCCCATCCCTGGCGGCAACAAGGGTGGGGACAGTGATGGCGCCAAAAAGGCTGGGAACAGTGGTGTCAACAACAGCACTATTCCGGCAAAGCTTTTCTTCTTGTTGACGGTGTCGCGGCACACGTCATGATCACAACATCAAACCCGAAAGCGAGATGGGTACATACCATGGTGCTCCTCCAATCTTATTGCAATTCATTTGGATCGCTACCTTGGTTGCAACTGCCATAACGCATTTACTTTGTATTTGTATTTTTCTTATTTTATTGACTTGTGTTATGATTATGACGCACTGTTTTTAGACACCAATAAAACTATTTCTATTTCTATTTCTACTTGTCGAACACCTGCGTCATAGATCTGCTGCTGCGTATAGGAATACTTCTATCATCATGGCACTTCTTTTTAATGGCGCAGTAACGCTCTGTGGAATTATTCGGGAGTATAATCAGAATCATTGTTGGTTGGTTCATGTAGATTATTTTCTCGATTTGCTCGATGTAAGATCCCGAACGATCATCCTGGATATCAAAAATCTTTAGTTTACCAAGAGATCATCTAATGAGATCTCTTGGTAATCCAAAGATTTTCGATATCCAGGATGATCGCACCCAAGAGATTTCATTAGATGCCATAAAATTTAAACAAACAGAAATAGTTTGCAGAAAGTACTTATTCTTACCATGGTTCATCCCAATACACCGACCAACACCAGACTCAGACCAGATCAAAACCACAGAGTAGTATAGGTTTCACCAGAGGACACTCTTTTTTCGCGCGCTGTGAGGCTCGTTGACCTTGGACATGCGTATTAATGAATGAAGTATTGAATGATATTAGTCACATTTGCTGCAACTAGAAAAATATTTTTATGGCTGAAACAATAAAGGTTTTTTGAAAATATGAATCAGTGTCGTTATTTAACTCATTTCTAATGGTTTTTGATACAAAAAACATTTTTTTATTAAAAACATAAAATCATGTTAGTTCTACAATGCGCTAACTTCACACCAACCCCACTTAAAAATATCGGAGGGTTAATCCCTTAATATTTTATTTTAATGCGCGAAATGGCAAGAACCGCCAATTTTTATTGGCGGTTTTTATCCAAACTTTTATCAGTTTTTATCCAAACTTCCGAAGTGTCTCATGTGATTTTCTTGTGTGATTCTTCGAAAGGCGTTATTTCTGTGCCACAGGTATATCTAAATCGGATTTGAAAACATATTACGAGCAGAGAAATAAGTATTCCCCCACTTTCCCCTAATAAGTTGGGAACATCGTTTTTAAACAGAACAAAATAATCTCATTCTGACCAAACTCGTAATTTCTCAGCTTATTTTTGACGAAGTAGGATTTGGAAATAAATGCTTTTCTAATTAAAAAAAACATTAAAAAAAGAAAGGTTCATATATTGTTCGATCTTTTCAATTTTGATTATACAGGGTGGGGCACAAGTGGGGTATTTCTGAAATGTTTTTATTTGCAACTTTTAAAACATCTTTCGTCGCTCTCTATGATTTGGTATTATTATAAATTAAAATTTAAGTCAAAGAATGCTTTATCTTAATAACGTCGAAATTTTCATAATTGTCAGTTTCACTCCGATTTTAAATGCTCAAGAAAACTCACAATGAATTTGTGAAACTCACTTCCAGTGTTTTTTTTTAACTAATATAGTATGGTGCGATCTTTAATGAGCCCGTAATTGGACCCCAATCTTTGATGGAAACCACAATGGGGAAGTGTTTCTCCACCTTTTGCAAATGGAATTTAGATCTTACGGCGGTGGTTCCAACAAGATGGTGCGCTATTGTTACAGATCATTTAAATAAAAATTATAAAAATCGTTGGATAGGACGAGAACCCATTGGATTTGGCCCCCAAAAATTCACATTTAACACTGCTGGACTTTTTTGTGGTGTCTAGTAATGTAAAGAATCGTGTAAGACATGAATACAGAGCTAATACGCCAGCAACTTTATGACGCGTCCGTCAATCGGCTCTCTGAACACTTGTTACAATGATTTTTGCAATAAATAAATAAAATAAATAATTCGTTTAATTGGCCTATCGTGAATTGGCCTAATTTGATTAACTGTCATCCACTGTCATCTTGAAGCTTTCACCTACATACTTTGATTACTAATTTGAATTAAATTGAATATTGTATCAAGTGTTTAAAGTTTCCTGTATATTTGGTTGCATTTTTAAAGGTTTCAGTAGTACCCCAATCGTGCCCCACCCTGTATTCATATTTCAATTAAATAAAGCCTTCAAATCAAAATTTGAAGGATGTACAGTCAGAGACATTTTCTTTGTCACCCTTTTCAAGTAGATTTTACCGAGATCGACGGTCGAACTATACCAAACGACGTGTTGGGGTGACAAACACAATATCTCTGGCTGTACTTCTTAAATTTTTAATATAAATTACTCAATTATTGTAAAAAAATTTAAAACGTTGAATCAAAGAAATCTTTTTTCAACCTTCGAGAAGGTATTAAAATATACAATAATACTAGTTTTTTATTATTATTATACAAGGAAGAAAGGTTGTTCATTATCCGTGAGTGATGTGCTGATGTGTGTTTCTGAAACGGTGCCAAGCATTGTACCAGCAACTGTACCAAATTTTGTAACTGAATCTGGTAATAGTTTCTGAAATATTGGGAAAAATCCACTAAAAGAAGAATCCCTTTAAGGGAGTGTTGCTCCCTTACGAAGTATATTTTGATACATGTTTATAGAAAACTTTTCTTTTATCACCTGTTTAAATTTTTCAGAACACCCTGTATAAATAACTATTTCTTACTTTTTTCTTTTTGTTTTTTGAAAAACACTTAATTTCATCTATTTTCTTAACGCCCTCTAAGGGGTTTTTAAATATTTCACATTAATAATTTTAATTTATATTAAAATTCACCTATACTTAAGAATGACTTTTGTAGCCCTAGAATTTTTAAGTTTTTTGTTGAAAACGTGTTTAAATGTTCAGAAACAATAAAAGTAATACAGCTTTAAAATGTTTTAGTAATATTTAGGTTTCTTTTTGTTAAAGTATCTCCACATATACCTACATTTTATAGCCGGTAGACATACTATTGCAGAAGGGAATTAATTTATTAGTACCTTACCTATGTATTTTATCTGTAAGGCTTAATTTTTCAAAAAAAGTACTTATCCTTTTTCAAAGGGCATGAGTAATACGTCTTTCAGGTTAATTTCTTAATTTATCGTTTTATTTTTGACGAACTCTTCAAAATAATTACGTTACTGTCTGAAAAACATTCTGTAACGTTAAAATACACGACACAATTTGACCTACTTTATTAATTATTTCTGACCCACTTATTTAGCAAACTCTCCAAAAAAACAAGTTTTTATTCTAAAACCTGCTTTAAAAAATACAATTTTTGTGTCTAACTTTTAGATTTATTTTTGAAAGAATTCTTTTAAATAATTGCATTCCAATCTAGCTTAGCGTCAAATCTCACGTGCATAAGTGTTCGAAAAAGATATAAAATAACACAACTTTCAACATATTTTGGTAATTTATGGACGCATTTAATCAAAATTTATCAAATTAACTTCGTTTCTGATTGAAAAAAATTTGAAAAGGCTTAAAAAATGCAAAAATAATGTAACAATTGTGCCGTACTTTATGGCCATCGATTGTTAGCAGAACCTCCCAAAACTTCAAAAAACGTTCGTAAAACAATGAAAATAACATGTTGCTTTATGTTATTTTACAAAATTTAGTGATTATGGTTTATTTTGTATTCAATTCCTGGAAATACCTAATTGCTTTTTGGGCCAAACATTCCAGAAAAGCAGCAAAAAGGCGCAAAAACGAGACCAAAATCCAATTTATTAAATTATAAGTTTTACAAAATCTTAATTTATTTATACAACTCTACAACTTAAAATCAATTATCTAAATACAATAATTCTCCTAAATTATATTTACAAAAAATAAATAAGTTTATTTTTCAAAAAACCTAATTTCCGTACCCATTACATGTTTCTATTCTATTCTAGACATTAATAAATAGTAGAAAGATGTCCCAAATTTACTATGTAATACATTTTGAAACTATGTAAAGATTCTATTATGATTTACAAACTGCTAAATAAAAAGACATGGAACAATTGACACCAAATTCGCAAATATCCGGTGCGTGAGCGTGGGCTTATTTTAGATTTTTTTTATCAAAGCAGTGTATGTACGAAGCGAGTTTACTAATTTAGTTTATTTATAATTAAATTTATCACAAACATATAGGAACATGATTATACCATTCCGTTTTTCCGACGTCTTTGTTCACACACGCTTCTCTTTTAATTTGCAAATCAGAATAAGTGCGTAAAAGTGACTAGAATAGAATGGGCATTAGTGCCAAGTTACATTTAGATTTTCGCACATATAAAGACACGTAAAGCCAGCTCTATGTCTTTTTCTATTGGCGATCGCATACAACGAGTTTCAGTAGTGGAAATAGAAAGAACGAAAGAGATCTTTTATTTTTTTAGTTGAAAAACTGGTACCCGCTGCTTATCAAATATTTTGTTAAACGAAAAACGAATATTTGAGTTATTTGTGATCAAAGCTTTGGAAGTAGAAATTGTCAATAATTATTAATATTTAATTTATGCACCAGTACTTATTTTTCTAGGTACTCCAAATTTTTATTCGTTTTTTAATTTTTTTTACCACAAATAGCTAGTTCAAATATTCGAAATCCATTTCTGATTAATTTTCTCATAAGATCAAATGCTGACTACTTACATATTTTCAGAAGAAGATACCAATAACATCTTATATATTTTTCTTTAATTCTTCCTCTGATGAAATGCACAAAATCTTTATTTTGTTTTCAACGTCTTTAAAGGTGTCTAACGAATTTTTTCTCCTGTTAAATCTTTTGTATTGTGAAAATTAGCAATTATTTTCAGTTTGGTCTCTTCTAAAAGTCACAAAACAATGTACTCGATTATGGATTTCGATATTTTTATTAATAACAGAATTGACAGTTTATTGTCGAATAATTATTTCTAATAATGTTTTGTTAGTAGTTGTTGCGATCCTCATATTAGTAGTTTTGTAGAAACAATTCATTTTTTCTTTAAATTTTTTTACAGAACTGCTATTTCTTTCAAAATTTACAACTTTTTTTTTCTTTCAATTTCTTTACAAAGTTGTTATTTCTCTAAAAAATTGTATTGAAACTTATTAGTCTTATTACAAATTATTACAAGATTCTCATAGCTTAAGCAGGTTTTAAAAACTTAGGTTTTCATTATTTAATAGTACTTAATTTTTGAACAATATTTACGAAAAATGTGGTTCAATCCTGAAACGGTGTTTTTAAAATGTAACTTGTTTTAATATTTGAGCAAGAACATTTGTCCTTTTGGTTTCTTGATACTTATATTTCGTAACAACTTTATTTTCAGAATAGAATTCAAAAGATAATCATGTTTTTTCACTGAGATACATTTTCACCAAAGCTAGTGTTATTGTGGGAATAAATATTGCTTTCTCTTTAAAAAAAAAGGTTCCCTGTATTGTCTTTTTTATAATACTTTTTTCAAATCTTGTTCAAATGTTTTAAAATTCAAATTTGGATCCTAGTCATTAATTGTAAATTTTATACTTTTAACATAAAATGGCTAATTGCTAAAACACCTTTATTTTATTTACATTATCTGCCAAAAAATTAGATAATTTTTGTTGAAAAATTTTAGAAGTAAAGACAATCAACTTTTCTAATTGAGGGGTTTATAGTTTCAAAGTGAATATGCTCATTTTTTAAAACAAAAAAAAATAGATAGCGCTTCTGGTGCAATTTTTAACGCAGAATATTGTAAAAAAAAGTCCAAAACTTTTTTTTTCCAAAAAGCTCTTTGTTAGACATCTGTATTCAATGAATGGAGTTTTTTAGTAGGTTTTCTTATTATATTCAGAATAAACAATACAATTCTCTCCATATTTAATTTCAGACAGTGCAATCCCATAAAAATTTTGTAAATTATTTTAGAAAAAAAAAGTTAATTCAACAACATAATTAAATTTTTCTTAAAGACAGCTTTTCTCTTTTTCTGAAAAGTTATTCTACATTTCGAAATAACCCCTCAATTCTAGTTCAGATTTCTTACGTTTTGTTTTCGTGATAATTATGATAAAGTGGAATTTTTTTATGAATTTAGTAAATATCCAAAAATTAATCTTCAACGGCTTTAATTTTTTTTTAAAGAGCAATCAACTTTTGTAATATTTTACATTAGGATATTTTTTTATGATTTGCAACTGTTTCTTTTTCACAATAAAATGTTCCCATGCAAATTCAATTTTTTTTGTGAATTTTGTCTGCTCAAAAGTTCCAACGGGTTCCCAAAGATGAAGCTACAATATTTAAACGCTTTACCAAAATTCTTGGTTTGAAAAATGGTCAATAGAATTCTTTTCTTTTTTTAAATATCACCTTTGTTTAGTTGGTTCAGTTTTCTACAAGAATTGCCAATATTTTTGGAGCTCCTTGCCTAGACTAAATTTCGAAGAAACAAATTAACAGTAAAATATTTTTCCTGTATGATGCCAAGAAAATGGAACACTTTTTGTCGGAAAAAGTCATGATAATCATATAACAAGTTGATGAGCAAATTCTTTTATTCATTTTAAAATTACTATCAGAAAAAATAAAATGTAGCTTCCAATATGTCTTTCACTAAACTCTTCCACCCATAACAATTATATCTAAGTATTTTTAGGAATTTTTCTGAAATTATTCAATTTTGTTTAAAAAAATGTAATAATTCTTATTTTTCCATTTTGTCGATGTAGTTACTATTTTGTTTCTCAAATTAGAATCAAAATTCACTAAAATATATTGTAAGTTGCCAAAAAACAAAATTTTTACTTTTTGTCTGTGACTAGATTTTATTTTGGAGTTTTGAGAAACTGAACCTTCAAGAGGTAATAATTTTTAGATTTATCAACCATTTTCCTACTTTTTAGAAAAACTGACTAAAAATGTAATGATTCTTCACGTTTTGCTTTGATCTTTCAAGTATGTTTAGTTTGTTTCAACATTTTTCGTAGGAACTGCCATTTCTTAAGCTCCACTCCTATGGTGAAATTAGAGCCAAATTTAACAGTTCTTAATTTAGGAAGAAAATTTTTTTCTGTCTTGCTAATGTTGTTATCGGACATCAACTTCACAGAGTGAAATCAAAACTTTCAATATTATTAGGCCCTTTTACCAAAAACTTTTAGAAGAATCAACTAATGTCTTGCATTATTTGGTTTCAAAATTTACTTAAGAACTGCCAACATTTTTTAAGCTTCACGTCCTTGGTAAATTTAGAAGAAAAAATGCTACAGTTCTTAATTAAAATCAGGTATGTTTTAAATGTGTTAAAAAGAAAGCAGAACTTTTAATCCATGAATCCATGAATTTACTAAGTTGAAGTTATGAAGCATCAACTTCATAAAGAGAAATTAAAACGGTAGGTACAATATTTTTAGATTTTTTTAGCAATTTCCAAAAATTTTTAAAAGAATAAGCTGATGTTATTATACCTTGCAATTTATATTATTTTCAAATTTGCGAAGTTTGTCAAATGTTTCTTAAGAACTGCCAACATTTTCTTAAGCACCACTCCTTTGTCAAATTTAGAATCAAAAATGCTATAGTTCTTAATTGAAATCAGGTATTTTGTTAATGTAGTACCAATGTTGCTGTCGGGCATAAACTTCACAGGCGCTTTTACCAGTTTTCAAAACTTTTTAGAAGAATAAGCTAATGTTTTTGAAATTTATGTTTTTTTTTCAAGTTTTGCGCAGTTTTTTTAAAGATTTTCTTAAGAAATGCCAAATTTTTTATGCTCCGCTCCCTGATTGGTGAATTTAGAAGGATAAATGTTATAATTTTTAATTAAAATCGCCAAGTAAGATATTTTGCAAATATGTTCCTATCAAGGAAATAGAATTTTTACCTTATTTATTTCTTGTGAAGTGTGTATTATTTGGAAAATTTAAACCTATAGGTATTACATTGGCTGATGGTGTGCGAATTTTAAGACACTCTGTTTATGTTGTTATGCAGATTTTAATGTGTTTTCCATTAAATACTTCTATCAATCGGTTAATAGACTTTCTTTATTTTTTTATTTTCAAGAGTTATAATTTGCTTCAGAAATAGGCGAGTGGTTAGAAATTTGCTTGTTGTTTCAAAGAGTCATTTTGTACTAAAGAGATGTATTACAAAGTACTGTTTATTTTTTTATAGAATAAAACTTTTTTGGGATATTTCATTTTGGTCGTAAGTCTATAAATCTATGAATAGCCGATTTTTAACTCTAGTTTTCTGGATTAATTATCGTAAAAATGAAAACTTGTTATTTTGAGGAACTCTTTTTTGTTCTATTCATTAGTACTTTGTAAAATGCACAAAAATTAGATTTTGATACACATTTGGGTAATATTTTTCGTTTGGATATAAATTTTTTGTCACTTTTCTTCCTTAGACTTAAATATTGAGAATCGAATTTCGAATTGTTATAAGAAATCTCTCTTTGATTTTGCTTCTAAAACATGTATCTAAACGATGATTGTTTTTCTTTTCAACCTTTTTTTTTTTTCAAAAAATTGGACCTAAGGCATTTTTGCTAAACAACTTTGCTAATTTTCCCTTTATTGAATATCATAAAAAACATTTCTTTGTCTTTTGACTTTGTGCATTATACATAGGCAGAGTGTAATTTCTTGGTTTAATTTTTTTCAAAATATGCTACAGAGTGTTCCAGAATCGCGTCTCTTGGTAACTTAAGATTTAAGCTTCATTCCTAAAGTGATTCCAAGAGTGAATTTTATCGTAATAAAATGGTCAGTTCACAAGCCTTTTGTTGTTTCTATTGGTAGAAAACTTAAAACTGTGTTGCTATATAAAAACGACTATTGTCAAGAGTTAGCTTTTTCGTTAATTTGTAACGCTTCTGTGACTGTTTCATTGTTAAATTAATACAGTTTTCTTATGGAAAGGCACAGCTGATGCACGAATACTGGAACATACTGTGTACGAAAGGCAATTTTGAGATCATTCAATTTTCTAGACTAAGCAGCGAGCACATCCAGATTTTGATATTTTCAAGAGCTGAAATTTAGATTTTTGTTTTTTGTTTTTGAAGGAAATTGTTAAATTTATCAGGTCTTATTCTCTAATGCGACAAGTTCCGCCAAATACGTTGAAAATTTGATGACCTATGATGGCAAGAATGGCAAAACAGCTCTCAAAAATGACAACAAAAACCACTCAAACTACTCACAACTAAATCAGGAATTTTTTATTTTGCTAATTGTTTTTTGGCAATTTTTCAGTTTAGTATAAGAAAATAAGTCAGTAAATTGTTCCCCAAACCACCATCTCTGTGTGTATTGCTGCGTTTTTGTAAGTTCCGTCTTTAGTTTCGAGCAGTTTGATTGTAAAAATGACGAAATAATGATTACAAGAAGAGATTTGCAACTTGGTTTTTCATTAAAATTCAGTTTTGAAGTTGCAGATTTTGGAAAATTTATTTAACCTTGAATAAGTCTGGTTTAGAATTAACCAAGTTCCAACCCCTTTCATAATTTTTTTTGTTTTTTTTCTAAACATTTTATTTTTTCATCGCAACTTTTCGAAACTTTGGAAAAGGCTAACTGGCCCTGTTTCTTAGTTAGAACATGAGTGTAAAGATTGCACAAATATCGCTAGAATCTAGCTAAAACGTGTTTGGTACAAAACTGGATTTGCTGTAAAAAACCTAATAACATCTAAATGTAGCTTTTGAAAAATTTTAAATAGACTTGCAGTTTCATCCGAAGCAACAACTTGAAAATATTAATACAGTTAACTGCATCGCAGAATGAACTCAAATGTTTTTCTACATTTTTGAGTAACCAAAATCTATTTTTCTTGTAATTCGGGTAAATCAATAAACACTGTTTAAGTTCACTCTGCGTTACAAATTCAGCACAGAATATAAAACTAGCAATTTAGTAAAAATAATTACTTCTGAAGAAACCACATAATCCGCATTTTCGCCAATATTTACAAGACAAAATATCCCTAAATATTAACATATTATACAAAACCTATTCTACAATAATTTACTTAACTGTGATTCCTCGAAAATACGGATTTAATTAAACCGTTTCTCTGTTAATTTGGCGAAATAATACAGAATAGTTTTGTTTCAGTGGTCCTCTTTCTGAACTAAATATTACACAATTTTTTTTATCTAATTTCGGGTTTCTACACATTTTGAAAATCATTGACAACCACTAAAATATTTAGTACATCAAAAAGTAAATAAAAAAATAAATAAAATGTACACATAAATAATAATCGAAGTAATTGAAATCGTATTGAAGCACACTATCCAAGGGCATGACAGACATGTTACTAAATTTTACTTTTGTTGATTGTTAAATGTTTGAAGATTTCTTTCAAAAGGGTAATTTCAGTTTTTGTTTCTCACGGGTTAATGTTGGTTGATTGTGCCAAAATGGTCACACAATCGACACAAACTTTCATTTTACGAAATGCCGAGCAAAATACGTATCTGTTGCAATTTTGAGAGTGAAATGTTGTATCTGGTTGAAGCCGGATTGTAAAAACCTAATCAAAATTGTAACCGGGCTTCCAATATAACACTATACCACAGTGAACAATAGGCAGTGAATAGTAGTGCGTTAAATTTTGTGCGTTATTTAGGCACATTAAACTGTACGATGCAAAGGTAATTTTCGGTAAACCTGGCTAAGGTACAATGTTATCTAGAAACCAATTCAAGTGTCCTCCTGTATGCAATGCTTGAAAATAAGAAAAATCCCCAGAAATGAACCGTTACGAACTGAAAAAAAATTCGATGACTAAAAAATCAAAGGCACTGCATTTGTGCGTCTTTGCATTGTTATTACCTTGATTTCGTAAACTTCCACTTAAAACCAAGTTTGTGCTATAAATTGTGCGCTTGATTTTGATTTATTCCAGAAGCTCCAGAATTTGTGCGTGTTACTTTGACATACGTACGTTAATTTTCCATTTCTTGAGAGATTAGAGTTAAATAAAGCGTAATTATGGTTTGATTTTGGAATTTACATTAATCCGATATGCAACAGCTTCCCAAATTAGCGGTAAATATATACTCTAAAAGGCAAGTCCTATAAAAATAGTGTATAATTTTTGTGTGCGAAGTTGTGCGTTAAATTATCCAATTTTAGAATATGGTATCGTGTTCGTAAACAAACTAGACTAACCAACTCACAAAAATACAGAGTGTTGAAAAAATGATTATTATTGAGAGTTAAAATGTGCAACGTTGCCGATTTTCGTATTTTGTGTCCAGACATTTTATTGAAACCGATTTTTTCATCACCCCGTATTATAAAAAATTGAATGTCAAAGGTGAGGCCCAAACTTCTAAAAAAATGTGATGTGCTGCTTCGTTCAAGTGTTAAATAATTAAATAAAGCGGAAAACAACATTTACCTACCTAACTGAAAAATGCGAGTTATGAGATTTACAGTCAGGGAGGGATTCGAAAAGGAAAAGCCGCACTTTTCACGAAAAAATCTGGCCTCAATGAAACAAACAAATCAAATCGATTATTCTCTACTTACAGACGAATTTGTGCATTGAACTTCAATTTTGTGCTTTTAGAATATAGTACTTCGAATCTCTGTTAAATTTACTGGACAAGTTCACTTTAAACTCGATATTGCTTATTGTCTCCAATTAATAATCCAGTAAACACGAAACTAACAATGTTTGCAGGTACTCAAGTGTTTGTAGTCAGTAACAACATGATGAAAATCAACGTGAGAGTCGTACTGGCCCGAAAAATCAACAGTTAATTTAATATTCAACTACTTCAACCGTGGATTGAATGATTTCTATCAGCATCGTTTCGGATCAATGTGGAAAAAAGGAAAAGTGTGGCACAGATACAGATCTTGCTCCAAATTTGAGATTATGGAGGAGTTTCGAAATGTGACCATAATTTAATTTGCAAATAAAACTTGTAGTAATTGGCCATATTATTTTCGAGTTATTGGTGCGTTAATTTTGAAACACCTCTACGTGTTTTTCACAGGACTAAATTGGAAACATATACAGTTTTATAATCAATTTTTGCGTTTTGTGTTCGAAATGCCGTGGACGGTCAAGGCCATATCAAATTTGGTTTGAAACCGATTATTGTGTTTTGAGGGACGGAATACAATAAAATTTGAAATTTTGTGATTATGTTCTTGCCGCTGTAATATCGAAGTTGAGGTTATATTTGGGTTTTTCACAGGCAAAAAGTGGGAACAGTGGGACGTAACAAAATAAAAAAACTAAAAGGAATTGGAATATATTTGTACAACTAAAACTACAAATCAAAAAATACAAGGAAGGTTTATAGTCAAATCCTTGTGTTTTTTGGCTCTGCCATGAGCTCGAATAGTGAATACTGTCAATTTCGCGAACTATAAATAAAATTTCAAAATAATGTACACCTAAATCAGTCAAAACAAAAGTTACATTGGATTTGCAGCTTGCACTAGACATACTTTAAGGTCCCGTGCAGAGTAGGAAATATCGACGATGGAGTCGACCATCTCTTGCACAGCTGTGACATTGGGGAACTGTAAAGCTGCTTGTTTCGTTTTATTTACACTAGTGGCTAAAGCATCGGACAACGCGTTGGCACAATTGAGTGCCCTTTCTTTGATTTCCTTACACGAGACATTTCTATGAACC
Organism: Tribolium freemani; assembly: GCA_939628115.1. Lineage (NCBI taxonomy): Eukaryota > Metazoa > Arthropoda > Insecta > Coleoptera > Tenebrionidae > Tribolium > Tribolium freemani. The sequence continues at coordinate 4,734,680 of OW626785.1, read as the reverse complement.
GTATCACCAATATGAACCAACTTGTGAGCACTCAAAACGACGAATTTTCCGTGCGCGAGAAACACTTTCGGGGGTTGATTGTGTTCAACAGTCTGCAAAAACGCGTCAATGGCTTGTGTTAAATTTTTATGGTGTGTTACTAATTGAGCTGCAAAGAAACTTAGGAGTTGTTTATCGTCCGAATCCAAGCCAGTTTTGTGGTCACTGTCGAAGGCGACATCGTCGGCGTGTTTAACTAAACTATCGTAAGTCTTTTTGAATTTTTCAGGGAGGGCTTCGCGAATCTCCGCGTGTTGCTTTGCCACGGCTTCCTTGGAGTCCAGGCTGACATAGTCGTAGTCCTCCAGCCACTCGTTGTTGTTGTTGGGCTGGGGTTCGCGTTTGAAGAGGAGCAGACCGTTGCCTTGGATGAACGAAGCTATCTGTCGGATGTCTTCAGTGAGGGCGCGCGAGCAGGCCACTAACTGTTCGAGTTCGTCGGGTTTTCGGTTTTTCTCATCGTCGTCGGACCGCGCTAACAAATCGAGTGTCCATCGCTGTTCGTTCAATTTTTCCGTTGCTTCGCACACTAGAGAGTCGGATTTTTTCAATGCGACGACTAACGGCGCTAATTTACTCGCTAAGTTTTTATCGGAGGCTCTTGTCGCATTGCCGAGCGTTCCTTCGCCAAACTCCGCCAGATCGTGCAGCGACGTCCTCAGTCTAATAAAAATAAGTTTATTAGTACGTAGAAAACATAAGTTGTCGTACAAGTCATATTAATACATTTTTAAGATAGGTATACAGGTTGTTCCGTCCACATTAGAAGTACTATTGGAAGTTATAATAATCATGCATTTGATATTTGGAATGGCTTGCCTGATAACGTTGTTGCAGCTGTTACTGTTTCTTCCTTCAAGAATCAATATGACGCTTTACAATAATTAACATTAACTTTTATTAATTAACTAATTAGCTTTACATTAAAATTATATTTCTTTTTCATTCAACATGAAACCGTATTTCTTTATATTTTGCTATAAAGGTGTTAACCTCAGCAAGTAATCTATGTTGGTAATAATAATAATAACAATAATAATAATCATATTTATCTGAAAATTGGTACTTAGACATTATTCGTTAAGTTCTGCTCAATGAAAATATTTTCAGTAAAAAGCTATATTTTTCACTGTGCTATTAGATTATTCGAATTATTCTAAGGGAGTTTTCATCATCTTTCCCTATACCTAAGTTTAGCTTTCCATTTAAAATAAGAAAGTTGATAGCGACTTCCGGTATAACCGAAAGTGTCACCATTTTGAAAATATTTTCACTGAGCAGGAACAGATTATGTATAATTTTCAGATGACCATCATTATTAGAACTCCCAATACTTCTAATGTGGGGTTTAGAGGGAACAACCTGTATAAATGGAATTTACATAGTCGAACACATAACGTGCAAATAGAACAGTAATATCATAAGCAGAGTACCTAATTGTAATACTAAGTAGTACCTTACCGAGAAAATAGTTATTTATGTAATCACTAATCAGATATGAAAAAACTGATTCTGTTTAACGAGCATAATGTTTGCCAAAACGAGTGAGTTCAGTGAGCAAGTTATGCAAATTATACATAATATAATATATAATAATACATAATAATACATAATAATATTATATATAATATAATATTATACATAATTATACATAAAGGTGTATTATTAAGAAGCTTGTCCGTGATTTCGGGGAAAAAGGGGATAAGTTCATTTTATCTTTTAAACGACTGTTAGGTGAAAATGTGGTTACAATATATACATAATATATATATACGGACTGTTTACAAAAGAGTGTAGGATCTCAGGTGGTTCTGGAATTTGAATTTACCGCATTTAATTACTTTAGGTGCGTTTTATTGCTCCATTTTTCCTACCGAGTAGGACAAAAATGTCGTTTTATTCCAAACTATCTCATAAGACGGTAGGGTCCGGTTTGGTAGAGGGGAATCTGTCAAATCGGTGTTTATTGGCGGGTTTTATTAAATACTAGGCTGTTGAACTGGTGTTTGAAGTATGGTTTAAAATGTGTTTATTTTGATTAAATGGAGCCTAAAAATGAGCCTGTATTAGAAATAGACGGCCAATATTACTGGTGCAATCCTGATTGTTTGCATTGTATACATCAGAAGTCTAATAATTATTAAACTATTATTTTGGTTTTTTTCTTTTTCATATAATATGGAGTGTATGATCATTGATCATATATTTCCCACTAGTATTTCGACTTTTTGAAAATTTACTTTTATTTTTAATTACCACACGCTCATCGTGCTGTAAAACCTAACATAATTTCGTTTCACGCGCAGACGCACTGGACAGTAGAGAGTTGTTCGTTTTATTGCTCTCGTTCTACCACTGCTACTTGTACCACACGATAGGTTGCAATAAAACGCACCTTTTATTTCTATGAAATTTATCAAAGGTACTAATTTTATCTACTCAGGCAACCAGTAAAACCAAATTTTTCATATATGTAACTAACATTGTTCGTTTTTTCTTGAAAGAAGCGGCAAACTTTTAGTACCTACTACGATCCTCCATTTATTTATAGACAGACTGTATAAGTGTTGTATTTAACATAAATTAATTATATGACAAGATACCGATTTACAGCACCAGCTTGTACTTAAAGCAATGCTCCTAAAAAACGTAAATTCTGACTTATCTCCTTTTTTCCCCGAAACCACAGATGTATAGATTATGGGAAAAATCTTGAAAAAATTCCTAAAGCTCCAAACTTATTTTGTTAACTTCTTCAGTTTTTATTTTTTTTAAATAGGTACTTGTTCTCTAACAAAATGATGAAAAATTATTTTTAAATTTACTATCAGTCTCTAGCAGTTTTTTTCCAGCTTAGATTCGGATCTAAGTGAATACCTAAAAATTTAACGATTGAGCTGAAGATGTTCAGAGTTTCATCCTTTTTTTTTTTAGTTTAAGGATTTGTTCACATTAAGAGCTAATTAATTAGAATTAAATTAAACCAGCCCAAGGCGTGTGACTGTGATTCGTCAGTTGCTTGTAGGGCAGATTCGGCATTTTGAATTTTGTAAATCCGTGTTGTGTTAAAAGAAGTTTTACAGGGTCCTCACAGTTCAAATTGTTATTAAGTTCTATTTATGATTAACTGTGGACTGTATTTTATGATAAATTAATGCAATATTAAACCAAATGAACCAAACTATGTTTTTTTGATTGATTGATAATGTTGTCGTTAGATTTTGCAGTAGTACCAATGGTAACACATGCAATATAAATAATGCATTACTATTAGACGACATTTTAGCTAAATTTTGGAAGTTAGAGGAAGTTTCATCATCATATGTTCTGCCAACAAAAGAACGGTTCTGTAAACAACATTTTTTAGAAAATCATCAAAAGGGCATTTAGTTGTTACGATGCCTTTAAATCTGGACATAGGGATTTTGAACGTAAAGTTATAAAACAATTTAAAAATCATGAATTTAAATTATCAAAAAACAGAATCCTGAAGAAAGCTTATCACAAATGTATGCAGGAATATCTCGATCTTGGTCAAACGTCTTTAGTCGAAAGTAAACAATCCGATACTACTATACCGTTTTATCTACCTCATCCGGCTCGAAGGACCAAGAAATATGTTTTTGATGTGTTAGTGGATTCTATTTTATAATGAATAAATGAACCAAACTATGTTTTTGATTGATTGATGTTATTTTTTATTATTTTGTGTTATTACAAAATGTATTCAAACTAAAATACTATTATTATAAATCAAGTACGCAACAAGATCTAAAAACTGGAGAAGCCACATCTATAAAAGAGTTATTGAAATTATCACATGAAATATCACTGTTGGTTCTACTTATTTCATCAAAAAAGAATTTGTTTCTAGATTGGTTTATAATTTTCCACATTGCTTTAGGTTTGTTGCTAGAAGAATCAATTATTTGTAACGCATATTTTTTGGTTCATTATCAAACCATATTATTCTGAATTTTGACTTATTTTTAATTTTAAGGTTGTCCCAAGAAAAGCAAGTTCAGCATGATGTTTGATTATTTCAGTAAATTTGGGAAATTTAGTATCAATGTCCCACTGGACAAAACTCCAGTCTACCGCGGATAAGGAATGGAATAGTAAAAATTTACCTGATCACCGCCAGCTTAATCTCCATCAAATTGCTCTCCAGTTTTTCCCGCGTCCGCCATTGGGGCCCCACAAACCCGAGCAACTTCGAGATGGAGCCAGTGGTGTCCGACTGGAGCCGTTCTAAATTTTCCAGAGCCGAGTTCAGTTCTAAAGGAAGTTCTTTGAGGTTTTGCGAGGTGAGGATGTCGTAGTGGTTGATTGGGGGATGCGTGAATTGGGATCCTCTGTTGAGTGGTCTCGGGACATCGTAGTCGGGCATGTTGGCCAAACTGCTCCGGTTGGAGGAGCTAAGGGAGTCCGCCGTGAGCGAGCTGGCGGAGCTTGAGGGGCTGATGGGACTGGGTTGGCTGAGGAGCGAGCGGGGGATGTCGTAGGCTTCGTCGCGGGTGATGGGGGAGACACAGGAGGGTGCAGGGGAGCATCGCGTGCAATTGCGAAATTCGGGGGTGACGGGGACGGCACGCGGGGGCACGTCGTAGCAGTCGGGCACAAGGGGGCTGAAGCCGGGGCTGAGGCCTGATACGGGGATGGGGGAGCAGCGAGGCGGGGGCATATCGTAGAGGTACACGTCGTTATATTTTTTTGGAGTCACCACCTGTAACAAAAAAAAAACAATAAAATTTGGTGCCAATAAGACCTTATTTAATAATATTCTTTTTGAATTTTCCAGGAAGATATCAATTGGATCCTCGTTTTTTTAGTCTGGTTTCAGGATTCAGTTAGTACAAAAGTTTTTCATAAAAATTCTAATTCATACTTATGATCCAAATAAGTGTTGAAATCGTCATTTTAAAATACATAATAATAACATTCCAAGTTCCATTTTACCAGCTAAAATTCTAATTAGGAAAGCTTCTAAAACCGATTCACTTTCTTAACAACCACTGTGGTGCAAATGACTAAGCTGTTACCATGATAACCGCTGACAACTCATATAAAAGTTAATGCCAAAAGCACACTATTTGCACCACAATGGACGTTAAGAAACTGTATAGCTTTTAGATGTACTAAATAACGCAATTATTTCGACAAACCTCGAAATCACCGCAAAAACAATAGAAATTCCAAATTCCATTTTACCAGAACTTAAATTCTAATTAAGAAAGTTTCTTCTAGCATTATTACTATGGTGTTTGGAAAAAAAAAATCAAAAGAAATTGAAGATTTTTCTGAAATTGAAGTCAATGCTAATGCAGCTCGAGCATCCCTTCTTCCAGAAAAATCGAGGACTCGGTATGAGCAAACTTATGGTACTTTCAAAGAGTGGTATACTTCCAACAACGGAAAGTAATCTGCCGTGGTAAATCGTCTTGTTTGTCTTTAAATAATGTAATCTGTTCGAATGTTTTACTTTCCAATATTGTTGCCTTTTTGACAATTTACAATTTGACAATTTACAAAAATGGTAGTGCGAAAAGAAAATTGCCTTAAAAAATGGAAGAAGTGGAGGAAATTGAAAGATGTTAAAAAGCAAACCCAAACAGACGTATGAAGAAACAGAAAACAAAGAAAAGAAAAAGAAGAAAGGTTAAGAAAGAAAAAATACATTACTAGTAAAATAAAACAAAAGGAAAAAACAAATATTGCCAAACCAAATCCCGAGGTACACCTACTGGTGAAAAAAATGAAAAAAATATTCCTATGCAGGATACTTTAGTCAACCAGAAAAAGGGAAATGTACCTAAAAATAAAGCGCCGCACTTACTAGGGAATGATGAATTGAGCTGGAAGAAAGTCAAGTAAGAAACGACGCAGTGAAAAATTTGTTTAAAAACAGATTAAATAAATAAAATTGAGAAAATGAATGTATAGAAACATAAAAGAAAAAATAAGTTCCACCAAGAAAAGAAAGAAAACAAACTATATTGTTAATCTAAAAAGGGAAGAGTTTTGAAACTTTAACCGATGTTAGAAGAACCAGAAATCATATCAGAATAAAAAGAAGTGTTAAAGAAACATTTATTAAAATCAAAATACAAAATATAACAAACACCCCTAATAGAAATCCCGAGCATAATAGTGATAAGAAATAAAAAAATTACTACATACATTGGTCTACAAAGGATAATTTGGTCAACCAAAAAAAAAGAAGAAATTAATATAAAAGAAACAAAAAAGCAATTTCTCTGAAGAAACTGTTTTAAAAAATAGATCAAAATAGAGAATGTTAAGAAAGTGAAAATGAGGGAGAAGAGAGGGAAAAGGAGGAACATTGGAAAATATGATGAAATGCAAAATCTCTCAACAGTTGTTGCTAATCAAATTCCCGAGGATATTGGTGAAAATTTGAATGACTTCATTCGCTTGTTACAAAGCATAATTTTAGTCAAACAGAAAATCAGAAATGTTAAAAAAGAAAAAAGACCGCTTGTGCCTACTGGCGATGACTGGATTCGGCTGGAAGATGACTTAAAGCTTCAATATGTAGATGTTTGAAAAACAAATCAGTACATACAGTTGAAAAAGATAAAGCATTGGAAAAGAGGAAAAAATCTACATGTTGAAATACAAAAAATTTAACTTATTACAAGTATCTCGACGCATATTACAGGTCCAATTCCCAAAAATATCGCCCGGCCTTTCAGACGATTTCTGGGTTCGGCTGCAAGAAGGGAAGCAAAAAGGGACGTAAAGAAAGTTGAAGAAATTGCTTAAAAAAAGTGAAGAGAGTTGGAAAAATGAACTTGACACTTTGTTCATTCTTTAGAAGAATGAAAAGATTCGACCAAGAAATCAAGAAGAAAAGTTGTTCCAAAAGAAGACCAAAATTGAAGAACATGTTAACAAATAATTAAAGAAAAATGTTGGAGAAGAAGAAAAGATTATTACAAAAACCACAAGTAAATTGCAAATGGCGGTTAATATTTGTTTAAAAAAAATGTCTTGATTTCTAATAGTTTTATTTTTAGTTTTACCTTTACCTACTTTATTTCACTTTTAGAAAAAAAATATAATTATACGATACAAAAACAACTATAAAAATCTGCTATAAACTTGTTTTTTTTTTCAACTGTTTTTGTGCCAACGTGGCCGATATACAATTAAAATAAAAATAAAAATTTGTAAAATACAAATAAAAGACTCAGCTATCGCCTAAGTTTACAAATGTCAAACTCGTCCGTTCTTTACTCTTTTTTTGTCCTACGTTACCTTGAAACACATTTTACAGATCTCGAGAATAAGAATCTTGAAAAATCGGTCACACTTACACCGTAATTACTTACTCCTGGTGCATGTACTCGTTACTATTTGTTTGTTTGTGTTTGTCTGAAAAAAACGCTTAACCAGAGGCTTATTAGTCCTAATTGGAATAATATTAATAACGTCAATATATTAGGTGAGATAATAATTTCATTAAACTAATAAATCTCTTATAATTAATGTCTGGTTTTGCATAAATCTTCATTGCAAGTAGGTATTTTACCGAGAAAATGATTTATTTGAATAGTTAACTGTTACCACAATTTCTACGTTCGGATTTACATAAGCTTTATTTGATTCAATCAAGCCATTCATTATCAGATCGGACATCTACACATTCTACATCCAAATAACTGATCTGTAATTCAAATAGGATCAGTTAAGTTGTCGTTTTATGTAGATTTCGAACAGTGCAACAAACGTCTTGTAAGCTTATCTCATCAGAGTTTGAATTTTGTATTTTTTTCAACAAACATACTAAAAACTTGTTTGAAAAATGTTTGATAAAATTTGATGAATGAGTAGAACAATACAAAATAGACCGCCAAAGGTTTATTCATGTCACTTTAGACTACACTATTTGCAATTCAAGGTTCGATCGGCCGACAGTATCAATTGCAAACGATCAGAAATATTGTTTTATTTGTGTCTGTCTTCCAATGCAATTCTCACATATCACGTTTAAGTCGGTTTGAATAATGTGATCAGAAGGATGGCTGGCTTTCCTGGTAAGTTAGCTCATTGTAAATCTGCAGGAATTATCATCCTCACGTGATCCTCTCAATTTTAACAACCATTCGAACAGAAAGTAACACATACAGTAAAAAAAGTGCCCTTCAGTCAATCCGTCAATTCCAAGACTTATAATAGTTATAATACAATGTGTTTTTAAATGATTCTCATCTAGTTGTCTGTGAATTTCTCATGTAAAATCAGAAATGCCGCTTTGTAGAACTAATGACATGCATTTAGACACAGAATATTACCATTCTGAATTCTCCATTTATTAAGTCTCCAATTCGGAAATATGCTTGGATAATAAAAGTGTTTTCTTGCACAGTGTAACAATTTAGTTGCATTTTAACGAAATTTTTAAAATTAATTAATTGACAATTTGCACAGCAATTTGTGAATTTCACAACCATTCACAACTGACAGTTTTGACATTTATTGACAGAGAATTCAATTGAGCAGAGCGGCACAAATTTTTTTACATGTAAACCAATTTCAAAGTTAACTAGATGAGAATCATTTAAAAACACATTGTATAAATTTGGTGGAGTTAGCCTTAGCCTGAACGAATATTGATTTGTATTACAGATTTTGTAAATTAATATTAAAAACGTAAAATCAAAGGTGTCAACGAAATATTGTAACTATTTATTTATTCACAAAAAAAATGTTTTGGTTTCAGTAATGTCGGAATTTTTATAAAGAAAACACGCAGACACATTAAAATAGTGAATCATCAAAATTTTACTGACAAGCTATTATCACATTTTTATTGGAATATTGTGGTCATGACAATGTTTTCAGTGCTTTTCAAATTTAGTTGTGTTTGTCGAATTTTGATTTCTGTGGATTTTCAATCATACGATATCATACGATAGCAAATTACAACAAATATAATATATTAGTAATAATTAACCGGAATTACCTGCAGATGTCGCATTACCTATTAATGTAGATAAGTTACAATCTAATTAATTATAAGTAGTATATGGTTCTAAAATTAAATTTGCAACATTGAATAAACTTTAGAGGCAGAAAATGTGAAATTTGCCATGGTTGGCGGTACAATTTTCAGTGTTGCCAACCTAATTTTAATATTACAGGCCACTTTGATGGCAAATTTAATCATTAACGAAATAAAATAATGCTACTAGAAGTCTAAGGCTATTTTGTGACAAAAATTAATATTACTAAATCTTAAAAAGTAAACTGATCTACCTTGGTCTACATAAAGCTCTTTCCTATGTTTATTATTATTATCTTGAAATATGAAGTCATACTGAGAATAAATGGAAAGCTATTTTTGTCGTTGCTTAATACCTGCCTTCGTCGACAGAAATAACAAGAACATAATTCGTATTATTTTTCTCCGACAATAAAAATAGCCAGTCATCTAACTAGACTATCTCCGATCTAAATTACAAATAGATATAGGCATTAAAATCTCTTACAACAATTCGAATAATTGTTCACTGACAAGTTTAATTACCATCGATCTATTCTTTGGTCTCTTTACTTCTCACGAATATAAAAGGGAATCAACCAGTCATGCACCAACCTCTTGTGAATCCTGTCTCTTGCCCATGTTTGGACACAATAATACACCAAGTTTACTTAAACGACTTTCGATCTGAATAAACAACAAATGGAAAATAATTGCATTTTGTTGTGCTGAAACATCGCTCAAATCAAAAATATTCAAGCCCACGTCGGGTGGTGTACCAATCGATATGACTGGGACAAAGAGACGTTGCCCAGGCAACGGCGCGTCTGGATTCAAGGGCGTCATCCAACGTTTTTTGCGGTTTAATCTGGGCTTCCGCTTAATTTTGCCGGTTTGAAATGTAATTTCATTAGAGAAAACTTTTATAACTCGAGGAGCAAAAGGTGAAAAAAGAACAGAACGACTAAAAACGACTTCAAAATAAGAAATTGTACCTATAAAAGTTAGCCAACTTTTTAGTTGGGTTAACTGTGACTTATATTTTATAGCAGATGATCAAAAATGACTACACGAGTTGGTAACAGTACAACCGAATATTTTGCTTTACTAGTTTGACAGAGTTTCCGGCAAAAACCGAGCTAAGATGTCATAGTCAATGTCATAGTTTAGTGATGCCTCGTTCCTATTTATCAAAAACTCAGAGTTTTCAGCTAAAAAAATACTTAATATAAATACATAACATAATTTCTAACTAAATTTTGTAATATTATTGTCGAAATTTCGATAACTGTTTAACTGACTCGTATTTTATCTCGGGTGATCAAAAATAAATTGTCTGAGTTGGCAATACTGCAAATGAATGTTTGACTTCATCAGCTTGACCGAATTTCTAACTTAATAATGTGCTTAAATATTCGAAATGTGTTAAAATAACACTTTTCGGCCAAATTTTCAGATTATTTTTAACGAAATTTACTGAAATATTTTTTTTTCAGTAAACAGTTTTCAGCCAAGTTCATGATTAAAGACCCGCAAAAAGCAACAGTAACACAATTTTCAACCAAATGTAGTATTTTGCTTATTTTGACGAAATGTTGCTCAAAGACAAGCTAAACCAAATGAAACAAAAGAAAATAACGTCAATATCATCCAATTTGGCAGTTTTTCATCGAGTTTTAGTAAATTCAGTTTTAATTCAAAAGCATAATTAGATAGCCAAAAAATCTAAGATACAGACCTGTTCGTGCTAATTTGGTGTTTTTAAAGAAATTTCTTATCGTTTCTTTGTGAATTTTACCAGTAAAACCATTCAGGTGTCAATTTTATTTTTTTAATTTTTCAAATAAAAAACACGAAATCGTTACAAAAAATACACGTCATGAATAAATGTAGAGAACATTGTCATTTATATGACAATTTATGCTCAAAAACTTAAACATTTGAAAAATGCAAAAATAACACTATGTTCGGCCAAATTTGGTAAACTGCTCTTAGTTAACGAAATTTTGAGTTGCTGGTTAAAAACCAAATTAAGACATTAGAAAAAAAAAAGAAAATCAATTTCATTTTTAACCAAATTTTAATTTTTCGTTCTTGTTTGTCAAAATCTCGTTTCTACAGTTTCTAGCTCACAACCGTGTTTAAAGGTAAAAATTAAAAATAACACAATTTTTAAACAAATTTTGTTCTTCGGCTTAGTTTTTACTGAAAAACTTATTTTAAATAGTCGAAGAATCTTAAATTAGTAGCATTTTCAAGCTAATTTGGTAAATTTTCCGTCTGTCTTTAACAAAATAACTTAGGTACTCACAAATATTGTAGTTTCCTTTTTTTAAGAAGATCTCACAAAATCAATAAACATTTAATTTAAATACATGTTTGAAACCCTGAAAAAGTTAGAAATAACACATTTTTTTGTTTTTAGGTTCATATTTGACGAAATTTTGCTCAAAATCGAGGTGCATTAATTGACAAAGTAGGTAACATCAGTTTCGGTTTTTAGACCTGTTTTGACAAGATCTTGCAAAATAAATGAGTAATGTACCTCGTCCATAAACAAACTAAAGCCAACGAAACAAGCAAATATGGTGATATTTCATCCAGTTTTATCCAGATTAAAAAAAATACTTACAAAGAATTCCAAAATACCTAGCATTATTTCCGGTCAAATTTGGTGAACTTTCGGTTAAACGAAATTTTGAGAAATAATTGTGTTTCTAGTTAAAATCGAGTTAAACCGCTTGAAAAGGGGAAAAACAATATTCTCTGGCAAAGTTTTAGTTTCAGTGAGAATTTTCGAAAATAGCCTAATTTAAGTTATTCAAAAACGTACTTAAATTTTCGAAAAATTCATAACTAACATAATAATTTCCGAATCATTTTGCAAAAAAAACCTAGGTAATTTAAATCGTTTTTCATTGAACGAAACAAGCTAAAATAGCATCAATTTCGATTTAGTGTGGTGGTTTTATCAATTACTAAGATCAAAATTCTTTGTAAAATAAACTAGGTTTTTATCTCAAAAAGATACTTAATGAGTCGAAAAAGCCAAAAGTAGCACATACTTTTGTGAAAGGGGATAATTGCGTTTCTGGCTGAAAAATGTCCTAAAACACAACAAAAAATAACTTTTTTTTTACTACATACATACTTGCATTACTACGAGTACATTAATAATAATTATTATTATTGATGAAAAATTAAATTTTGTCCCTTGAGGACTGTGCATTAGAAAGCGTTAATTCTACAAAATGTTAGGAGAAATATTCGAAATTTAAAAGTACTTTCAAAATGCCTTAGATTTTTATAATAATAACAGTTTTTAACAGTTTTTTTTTTACCAAATCTGGTAAATTTTCGCCAAACCTGACATCATTATTTGGGGGTAGCTAAATTGAAAAGTTATGTACTTTGCTACACAGCAAGGAAAACTAAATTTTCTATTCCTCATCCACGATGATTCAAACCTAAAACTTTCCCCTTTTTCCAAACCTCGTAATTTCTTCAAAAACGCGAGTTGTCACCTCGTGTTTTATGGATGTTTCAAATGTCAACAAGAATGTTTTTCTTCTTTATGTTGTCATTTTTCTTTTCCACAAGTTTCTCAATCTCCTAATAAAACTGTTATGAGCTTGGCGCAAAGAGAAATTCGTCAAGTTTTAAGAACCACTTCATGAGGAGTCATACCGTATTTAGCAATTACGAGAAACTTGCACTACCAGTCGCTTTAAAAATTATCCTACACTCGTGTGCGTGGTAAAGAAATGTTGAAACAGCCGACTTGAGCTGATTGAAATTCAAAAACCACAACAAAAGATGGACATTAAATCATCTCACGCCCTCCTAACGAGGGTAGAAATATTAGCATCTAAATCACTCGGCCTACAATAGATGACGTTTCCACAAAAGGGGTTTACTCGTAAGGTTTAGGGAATTAAAAATAAGTCAAAATGTGAACGTTATCTACAAAACACCGAAAGGAAACACGAGTGACATTCCGAGAAATCGCAATGTGATTATTAATTAAGGCTATTAATAAAATCATACCTGGTTTGGTTGCACATGCCAACTTCTTCTTTTTCCCTGTCTTTGAAGGCAGCTAAAATCGCCGGATATTTCTGTTAACTGCGGTGAACAAACTCTTGTCTGTCCGGTGTCTTCGTACACTCCTGGTATTAGGCGAAGTCTATTAGCCGGGCAAATACCCTGGAATTACACACTCATCAATACTTTTTCTATTTTCTATTTTACAGCTATGAAGCACTCATTCCTTTACACATTGCTAGGATTCATATTCTAGGTGAAGCTTATTAATTTCTCGAAATTTTACTGAATGTTCCTCACAAAAATCTGAGGATTTAGGATTTAGTTAATAATGAATTTACAGGCTTGAAAAAGGGTAAAATATTTTGGAATTTTTGGAATTTCCTTTTATTTATTTTTAGGTTTATTGTTTTGATAAGATTTTGCTAAATATATCTCGATCTAAAAAGAAAAACAACTAAAACAGCAAAATAAGCTAAAATAGCAACAATTTTGATGATTTGTCGACTAGACTAGGGATACATAATTCCATTTTTTGCCTAATTTGGTAAATTTTCAACTTGTTTGTAACAAAATTTTGCGACATAAGTACGAGTAATTGGGTCTCACTCTGAAAAACGTGCTAGAAAAATTCAAAATAACTGATTTTTGTTTCTTGACGATTTACATAGTAAATAAAAGAAGCTAAAACTAATAAATGTAAATATTTTGGGAAATCACCAGAAAGTTTTTACCAAATCACAACTTTACCATAAAAATCACCAGATCTGGTAAACTTTGTGAGAAAATTCTGATGAAAGATCTATTTTACAAATTTGTTGGATTAATAAAATTATCTTCCGCACAGTTAAGTTTTTTTATTAATTCTGTCTGTATTGTATTTACAATAAAGATAAACAATCCGATGGTATCTCGCAATTTTTTTACCTAAGTATATTATTTCAGAAATCAAACCATAATTATTCGAGCTAAGAAATGGCTAAAAACGACATCTTTTGCTTGTCTCCTTTGAAATTTTTTGCTAGCAATTTTCTTTTTGTGAAAATGTTTCGATAAAAAAATACTCTCCATTTTCATCAATTACTACGAGATTTTGTAAGAAAAAAAACATCATTTTTGCACAATCTATCTTACTTAGTTATCTACTTACAGTATCTGCTGTCAAGACAGTAGTAGTAGTAGTTATTTTAATGCAAATAATATTGACCAACAAATTTACCAAATTCAGAAGATTTTTTTTATTTTGACACTGTATTCGCCATCAAGAGGAATAATTTTGTGACTGCTTGTATTAGCTGTTTCAAAACTATAAAAACGCCAACGTCGAATTTTACCGAATAATTTTTTTAAATAAGATTGATAAAATTGTAAAATAGTTATTAATGATTCGATCTCTTATTGAAAGTATAAATTACAGTAGCTATTATTTTTTTGAAGTGCATGAATATTTTTTAACAGCTAATTTTGCGAGGTTGGCGTTTTTATAGTATTGAAACAACTAATAAAGATTTTAGATTTAATCGAGGTCTTTTTACTCTAAATGTATTTTAAAATACAAAAATCAAAATCTAAAAATAGCTAATATTATTTAAACTAAAAACTGGCCAAATGCGATCTTTTTTGTTTGTCTCTAATCTCTCATAGTTTTCGTCCAAAATTTCTTATCAAGTAATTTTTGTCAGAAAAAAATAGTGCTTAGAACTTTCTTAAAATATAAATACACTGTTTATAATTTTAATAAATGAAGGGTCTGGAAATAAAATATGGTATTAGCTGTTTCAAAACTATAAAAACGCCAACGTCGCATTTTCTCTCAAAATTAGCTGTTATAAATTATTCATGAACTTCAAAAAAATTAAAGCTAACGTAATTTATACTTTCAATGAGAGATCTAATCATTAATAACTATTTCACAATTTTATCAATCTTATTTAAAAAAATAATTCGGTAAAATGCGACGTTGGCGTTTTTATAGTTTTGAAACAGATAATATGTAAATAACGTTTTTGTAAAAAATCAGTTTTTGAATGTAAATATAGTATCATAAAGAGCTATACCTTTCTAGTTTTTGTAAATTGTGATGCTAATATGCACTTATGTAATGTAGTGCTGAAACCTTTAAAGTTATTTCAGGCTAATCAAATGTAACGTCATCTATAGCCACGATCAAAACTAATGACACCCCTATAATCCAGGAACCAGTAAGGGACTGAGCCCAAACTGCAGAAATAAATCTTTTGACTCAAATGGCAACACTGAGTGTTTTTTCGTCTTAGAAGCATGGTTTCGTGCTTTTACCTTTATATCACAAATAATTACAACTTTGTGCGAACCTTTCAAATATCGAATACATCATTTTGTGGAATACGCTTATAAGCTAGCTTCGTTTCAAAATGCATAGATTGATGAAGACGTTCGATTTGCTTTTAATCAACAAAATTACCACAATTGGGGTTGATTTATTTTAATTTTCTATTAGAAATGAAGAGAACTCATATATTTTAGAAAACATAAACTCAAATAAAAAAGTATGATTTTTTAGATTAAAAAATATGGTT
Source organism: Tribolium freemani (assembly GCA_939628115.1). Taxonomy (NCBI): domain Eukaryota; kingdom Metazoa; phylum Arthropoda; class Insecta; order Coleoptera; family Tenebrionidae; genus Tribolium; species Tribolium freemani. The sequence goes on along the minus strand of OW626785.1, from coordinate 4,719,032 downwards.
AATAAATGTCACGTCTCTGTGTGTCATGTCCCTCATAGCTTTCCTTCTGATGGAAGCGCTCCTCATGGTCACCACGCTTAACAATTTTGATTTAGTTTTAATAAGAATTAATCACTTAAGAATCAGAAATAAATTCACAAACAAAATAAGAGTTAGCTAATCGCCATTTTTTTGCAACATTATTTTCATTTAATCTCCAATCTGTGTTGCCCCAAATCTGATAAAACCAAAATATTACAAAAAAAATTCTTGTTAAAAATTACAACATTTTGACTTTCCATTCTATTTACTTAACATGCCTTGTGATGGTTTCTCTGTAGTAAATATGGAAAGCGTTTCGAAATATTGTAATCCTTTTTCCAAAGCCAAATATTTATGAAAGTTTTAAGTAATGTTAAAACTCACTTATCTTATCACTTACATATAGGTAAATAAACATAATACTTATAATAAAGATAAATAATACTCCTAATTTCCTTAATTAATAGTTTATGTTACCTGTCTACCTCGTAGAGAGCACAACCACCATCCTTCGATATTTGCCGTATTCTGTTCCAGGACGATTAAAGTATCACCTTTCCGAAATGCGAGCTCGTCAGGTGAATCCGGGATATTATCGTACAAAGCTCGCGCCAAACAATGCTGAAAATAAAAAAATTTAATCACCATCGATGCCTCCATATGGTAAAATTGAATTTTCGTCACATTATAACGGTTTTAAAAAGGCGGCAATTTATCAATTTCGTACAAACAAAGGGTGCATTGTATGGGGGTAGTAGGAAAAGACCCCTTTGCACCAGTGACTCATGTATAACTAAATAACTTGGCAATGACTTGATGGATTTGACCAATTTTCGGGGCACGTGTTGTCGGCTGTGCTATTAGCCAAAAGTTGTGATAGGGGTTGAAATGGAAACTTAAAAGTATTGAAAAATGACTGGAACATATGAGGAACCACAAAAATAATTTATTATAGTTTAAAAGTCATCATGTGGTGTGTCACGGGTCACACAACGATGTTTTTAAATACATAATACCTAGGGTAACTCAAACCGGTGTTATTATTATCTGTGAAGGTTACTCCAGATATGTTATACCATATGTGGTGATGTTTTTTATTCCCACCGTTATCGGTTAGCGATCGGAAAAATCCCGGAAAACATTACTGCAGAGCAGGATAAAGTATTTACATACTTTTTCGAATTGCTGCCCAATATTGATTATAAAAATTTATGTTAAAAAGTAAAATGAAACAATAATGTGTACCCATTACTAGCCCTATTGGTCTATCGATAATCAACTTCGTAGTTAATTAAAAATTTAATTGAAGTTAAAATAAATATGAAACAAACTAATGGCAGAATATGTATTAAAAAATGTGTTTACATTTGCTTCAGTACAACGTATAAATAAAGCTAACAAATGTTCGTTTGTTTACTTAAAATTGTTTATTGAATTTTTTTTGATTTATACTCTTCACATGAATACTGAAAATAACATGACAAATAATATTAAAAAATCAAAAAAAAACTTTAAATTTACAAATGAAAATGTCTCCGAAAACTACTTACTAATTATTAAACAATTTCCAACTTTATCGAGGATTGAAACAAGATGAGAGTTCGATAAGAACTATTTGTAAAAGATGGCAAATTTATAAGCACGTATTTAGAGTGTGTACCATCGGTGGACATAAAAAACTGGTACATCCAAAATTTGCTGATTGTGTATCAAACTTTTGAATTGCCATTGAAAACAAAAATTGACAGAAATGTAACGACAGCCACTGGAGCTCTTTGAACCTAAAGAGATGCTAAATCAACTGTCTTATTTAGGTAATCTTTGTAAATGCAGAGAACATTAAAGAACTGCCCTTTAACTTAATGTTTTTGACAACATGTCATTAGTATGTCACAATTTGTATAACCTTATTTTCAAAAAGGTACAATGGCGGACACGGAATTTTGGACGCTTCCGTCATTTCATTGTCAAAAGGTATGGAGTATTCCATACGTTTGTCAACGAAATGTCATAGCATAGGCGTCCAAAATGCCGTGTCCGCCACTGTACCTACTATTTAGAAAAACTAAAAAGCCTGTTGAATTCCTTACTTTTTTTATTGGTACTAAAACTTAAAAGTCAAAATAAAATACAAGCATATCAGCTTTGATTAACAAAATTTGATTTTTTTTCTAAATGGTGGCGATATTTTTAGGAAAATTATAGTTATAACATGAGATCGAAAATAAACTCAATTAGAGCAAGCTGTGCCTGCAGAACTTTAGCCCTATTTTAACCGTTTATTTACACTCGCGGCGGATTAAGCAACACCATCCACGGTCAGAAATTGGATGGGTGACTAAGTTCACTCACTACGGCTCGGTGTGTCCTCCCTTGACAAAAAGCCCTGGGCCAACTAGGCCTGGATGCTAGTGTATATATTTACATTTTAGCCACATTTTAGCCGTTTATTTACGGCCGCACTTTTGAAGTTATGTTGTCTTATGTTGGTTTTACACAGCATATGATGTGGCTAAAGTTACACTTCACTTTCAAGGCTTGCTCTAATTGAGTATATTTTCGATCTCATGTTAGTATGTATCTGCTTCTTTCAATAGCAACTAGTACAGCTTTTAGTGTGACCCACCTAAGGCTTTATTATTAAAAATTTCTTCGTTAATTTGTTGCACATTATAACATTACAAATAAATTATAATGAAACAAAAAATTCAAAAAATATATATATCTTGACTATTTAATTCATCTGTCATTGAATGATTTGAATTCTCATTACTCAATAAAAAATACCAATTTTAGTCATTTCCACGGCTACAAAAAGATTTTAGCAGATATTGGACTAGGCTCGAAGTGAATATTTTAAACAAATGAAAATATTTACATATTTTATATTTTCGGCCACATTTTTTGTGATTTTAAAACGATTTGTGTGGAACGCTTTCTGACACCACTAGGTTTCTGACACTTTATGACAGTTATTATCGAATATTACTAGTTGAGGAATTTGATTCATTAAATAGTATTTTTTAAGTATTCTTTTCAAAACTCTTTTAATTCTTTTATCTAGCAACAAAACAAAAAATATTAATTTTTTTATCCACAAACGTCACAAAAGCGATAACTTGACAAAATGCTACAGGTATAAGTTGTATATTTTTCGGTAAAAAATTTTACTTTTGCGCCTAAGCTTTTTCACTTTTACCAATACACAAATTTTTACCAAACCACTTGCATACATGTGAATACAATAATTTTTTTCAAAAAGTAAACACTTTCTGGGTGTGTTTTGTGTGTATTTCACAATTCCATAAGTACACGTAACGTTGCGCAAGATTTTTTTTTTACAAAATATGTAAATGAATCAAGTATCGAAATGATTTTTAAATCTCTTATTTGATCTTCTTGTCACCCTGCTACCAATTATTTCGAATTTGGGGCAATTATTTGACTTATGGTGATATTAATAAAGAAAAATAATAGTCTTAACAAACTCAAAAAACCAGAAGTCATCGAATACCTTACTAAAAGAAAATAGTTACTCAGAATTAGCTTTTTCAAAAAACGATAAACAAGGAATTCTGATGCATCTCTCAATGCATCAAATAAATTAAGTCATAAATAATAATTCATGTAAATTAAGATATAGACAATATAATAACAGTGTCAAAATAATATCTCAACTTACGTAATTAGTTTTAATTTTTTTAATACACAGCTAAAAGATTTATCTGTTTCAATTTTCCGTGTTTTTGAATTATTCGAGTTGGCTTTGCCCACCAAGGAGTCGGATAATAAAAATTCTACTGTAATTAACACCCGGTTAACTGATAGTACGTTATTTGACTGGCTCTCCACAATAGCAGAAAATAACAAATGTTTTTTAATTTATTAGAATAGAGGAAATATGAATTTTATGGACAGATCCTCAGTATTTTTATAAAAAGGCACAGTTTCACTTGAACAGCAAAAACAATTTACAACTCAAACAGTGGGTATTCTCTTCTAAAATAATTTCAAATAAATTGATGTACAAGATGATGGCAGTTATTCACTTTTTTACTCACCCCAAATGAAAACCAAACATGAAAAAGTCACGTTTTTGTCTACCATCAGCCTGAATAAACAATCTACAAATTCATCAAACCTGATAGTGTCTGTTTCACAAACAAAAGGTTCACATGAGGCAAAACAATTAAAGCAGCTTTAGAACATATTCTAAATTTCATAAGGTAAGAGCCAAGGATAATTGTATAAGTTATCTGTTGACATCAAGAGACAAACAATTTTGCAAATATTGCACTTAACAAATCGGTAGTTTGTAAATAATTAATAAAAAATCCTTGACCTGCAATATTGTAAATTAACAACCATAGTTTTCGCTAATTAGTCCAAATTGCTCTTTCAAAGCAAAAGTTTACCTGTTATTTATATTAATAGAAATTACATCATTGAATTGATTTGAATATTTATTGTATATTATAACTTTCTTATTTTCAGGTGACTCACGAACCGTTAGTCGTCGGAAACATTGTTATTTTTAAATAACAAGACGTTAGCAATTTTCTTAGAAAAATTCTATAGATAATGTGAAACGGTGATGAAGTGATAGCAGAAATTCCTTTTCTATTACTAAATAAAATGTTAAACAAATACGTCACGTCAGTTTCCTTTTAAAACTTATTATTTTCCGGTTTGTTTAAGTGAGAAAACTTGGTACAAAAATGCACACATCTTGTAGTGAAGTTAATTCCAAAAAGTAATTGCAACGTATCATAAATTCAAGACTATAACCCAGATTCTTATTTAGAAACTCGTTTTTATGCCGGTAATTGCAACCAAATTACTCTGACTAAATAAAACTTTAAAACACTGTAAAACATCCTTCAATCATCCGATCTCTATTTATATGTAAATACACAACGTGATCAAAGAATTCATTTACCGCGGAAGGAATTTACAGAATCCGTACTTTTTCCAAAGCTCGAAACCTTAAACGGCAGGAACATATTCAAACCATTAGGGTAGATATATGACCACTTTGGCGGCACAGCTTGTCGGGGTTTTTTGCTTGAAACGATGAATTTAACTTGTTTTCAAGAGGGGTGAGTGTTACCACTTGCCGACCTGTTGAAGATAACCGACTCGATGCGAAATAATATAAACATTCTTTGTCCTAAGGCCTGGCTTTTAACAAATCAAAGCTGCTGACGTCGTGTGTGGCGAGATATTGAGAATTACTTGTGCTACGTGCACTTGTTCGTCAATATTTAAGTTTGAAATCCTGCTCCAGACTCGGAGAACAAGTAGTTATTTAACGTTTAATTATGAGGGAAAATCAATATTTGAATTTTTATTCTGTGGACTACTGGTTTTTTGAATCACTGAACCCTGAAGTAGTTCACTGTTTACTCGAAAGCAGTTTTGTTGGAGGATTAACTGGACCAGAAGTTTTGTATTTATTCTGATTGTTCACATTTACGTCGAAATTGGTTAACCAAAAGGTCAACGTGGAAGAATTGACTAATAAGTTGTTCAACTAACATTTAATAGACTGTAATTTAATTGGCGGGTAAAGCTTATTTAAGTAATTACTAGGAAATTTGACAAAAATTAAGTCGCCTGCAAATTAGGGACATTCAATAGTTTGCAGCCACTTTTTCCACACAGATTTATATACTATTAATTTTAGTTATAGTATCACACACAATTACTACAAATTTTTGCTTGGTTTGTTAAATAATAATCGCTCTTTTTTATTTAAACGCAAATCAACCGCGTGATTTATCGCAAGTTGCCAACAAATTCAATTCAAAAGCTAATTGGTATTTTTTATCACTAATTTCGTAAATAATTATTAGAAGTGAATCTTCGTAGGTTAGTATAAAAATCTGAGTTTGACCTTTGATCGAAAATTACTTTTTTTTATTTTTGACTTTATTTGTAAATAAAAAATAACTCAAAAATTATGAGATCTCGTTTATTAATGCACAGTTAGGTGTGTAAAATTTAAGAGTTTTATTTAAGTAGAAATCGCGATTTATTTAGATGCGTGATAAGGATGTCTATCCTTCTATCGGAAATTATAGAAAAAATTTGAAAAGTTTTATATGGACAGAGTAAAAATAAAGTAGTATTTAAAAGCACGCACTAAAATCTGCTTTATTATTAGTTTTTGAGATACAATAAAAATTTACTTTTAGCAGATCACTGACTCACTTTGTATACAGGTTGATTCAAAAGTCTCAAAGTATTTATTGGGTAGTAAAAAAAACATACAACTGAGTTAAAAATTCCTACGACAAAAAATTGTTTTTTTAGCTCTTCAAAGTTTAGAATTTTGGGTTAAATTTTTGGGGCTTTCATATCATGCTTGGAAAAAATCTAAATTCATTTTTATACTTAGCTGATCTATCTTTTATCACCATTTGAAAGTTGATCACTTGATCAGACACTTTTGAATGACAAAAAGATAATATAATAATAATAATAATAATAATAATAATAATAATAATAATAATAATAATAATAATAATAATAATAATAATAATAATAATAATAATAATAATAATAATAATAATAATAATAATAATACCAGAATAAAAGACGTCATAAAACGAAAAAAGGTTGTTCCATATCTGGTAGTGAACTGACAGTGACATAAAAACTCTTGAACTGCACCTACTTGGTTTTAAGATAATGAAATACATGGGCGTGCATTTTTGTTCTATGAAATTTACTTAGTTGTCATTTTAACATTAATAAATTATGAGGACGAAGATACGAGTATGTACATAGAAATATTACTATTATTATTAATAATTTGTTCATTATTCTTCATCTTACGTATCTTATTATAATTTTTTAAAGACTAGCAGTGGGTTTGAAGAACATTTTATTATGAAATATTAAACATTGAGCCCTCCGTATAAATAAAGCTAAATATTAGCTGTTTCAAAACTATAAAAACGCCAACGTCGCATTTTCTATCAAAATTAGCTGTTAAAAATTATTCATGCACTTCAGAAAAATAATAGCTAATGTAATTTATACTTTCAATAGCAGATCTAATCATTCATAACTATTTTAAAATTTTATCAATCTTACTTAAAAAAATAATTCGGTAAAATGCGACATTGGCGTTTTTATAGTTTTGAAACAGATAATAAATGCTTTTACTTGTAATAGTAAAAGACAGATGTAATTATATTTTGTCAGAAATAACTACAGGCTGATGTAAATGAAATAAGTACATTAATTTTATCTGGTAATAGAACTCGTCAAGATCAACAATTTTTCCTAATAACTTTTTTTTCAAAACGTTTTAGTTTTTGAGTTAAAATTATTTTAAAATCTTACACAATTTTCTTACACGCCACTGGAAGCAAAATTACCTATAATCTGTTTCAAAGCTATAAAAACGCCAACGTCGCATTTTACCGAATTATTTTTTTAAATAAGATTGATAAAATTGTAAAATAGTTATCAATGATTAGATCTCTCATTGAAGGAATGAATTACATTAGATATTACTTTTCTGAAGTGCATGAATAATTTATAACAGCTAATTTTGAGAGAAAATGCAACGTTGGCGTTTTTATAGTTTTGAAACAGCTAATAGTCGACAATATTTCAAGATTATCAAAAAATTATCAAAAAACGGTCACCTTTGGTTGCGAGTATTATTTATTATTACTTTTCTTTGGTATTGGAGCAGATCCACAGATCGTGGAAAAAAATACACTATTTAAGTACAACCTCATTGTAAATATGCATACAAAAATTGAACCCGCTACTCGCAATAACAAGGAAAAAACAACCTTTAGAAAAATTTCTTTGAGAATGAGTCTTTTCAAATTTACCGCTTTCAAACTTTAGTTGGAAGGAAGTGCCAGTGATATTTTTGGAGGCGCCACATCAGTTTCCGGTTGAAAATTGCTGACAAATTGTCAAATTTATTATTAACCTATAAAATTATTATATTAAACTAGCAGTTGTCCACAGCTTCGCACGCATGTCCACAACCACTTTGAAACACAGAAAAACAATGCAAAACTTAGTATAACAAAAAGTAGAAACACAAAATTTTATTGTGAACTTTTAAAACCGTGACCCAATGCGAACCCGAGTAAATTTTGCTTGTTCTCAACTCATTCCCTGTTTAACCCTCTTGTAGATGTAATTTTCAAAAATCCTGAAACACATTTTCTTTATTTTTAACCGGAAGTCCAAATGCAAATTTTCTTGGACATAACTTCAAAAATGCAGGAGTTTTACGTTGAACTCTTTTGGGGGTGGAATTTCTAAAAATCCTGAAATATACGCCTCTTCCTTTTTAACCGAATGTCTACGCTATCAATTGATAACTTCAACAATAAAGAATTTTTTATATGTATAACTTCAACAATGAAGGATTTTTTGTTTAACCCCCTTGGAGTGGAGTTTTCAACAAACCTGAAACACGCGTTTTTTATATTTAGACGAATGCTCAAATACCAATTCTCTTGGTTATAACTTTGAAAATGACATATTTTTATATTCAACCCTCTTGGGGGTGGAACTTTCAAAATCCAGAAACACGTCTTTTTTCATTTTTAACCGAAACATCAAATACCATTTTTCATTAATATAGCTTCAAAAATGACGATTTTTATGTTTAACCCTCTTTGGGGGTGGAATTTCTAAAAATAATAAAATATCTGTTTCTTTATTTTTCACCGAATGCCCAAATACCAATTTATATAAATATAAGTTCAAAAATTACGGGTTTTTATATTTAACCCCCTTAGGGGTGGAAATTCCAAATGTTCTTAAACACATGTTTTTCATCTTTAACCGAAAGCTCAAGTACCATTTGCATGGATACAAATTAAAAATTACGGATTTTTATACAAATTGTAACCCGTGTCCAACCCCCTTGGGGTTGGTATTTCCAACTAAAACACGTGTTTCTTCACTTTTCACTGAAAGCCCAAATACCAGCTTCAATTAATGTAAATTCAAAAGTTACGAATTTTTATACAAATTTTATTACGCCATTGAACCCTTTTAGGGGTTGATTTTTCGAAAATCCTAAAACACGGGTTTCTTTATTTTTAACCAAAAGCCCAAATACTAATTTTCAAGGATGTAAGTTTAATGTAACTTTAAAAATGACAGATTTTCTAAACTCTAATTCTAAATTCAACTCTCCATTTAACCCCTTTAGGGGTTGATTTTACAAAAATCCTGAAACACGTCTTTCTTTATTTTTAACCGAAAGCCCAAATACTAATTTACAAAGATATAACTTAAAAAATGACGGATTTTTATTCAAATTTTAACACCCTATTTAACCCTCTTAGGGGATGATTTTCGAAAAATCCTTTCTTAGTACACCCCTACGTTACAAAAGCTATCTACTGTAAAAATTTCAAGTTTCTATCCTTAGCCGTCTAGGCTGTGCGTCAGTCAGGACAAGCAATTTTATATATACAGGCTGTAAGTGAAATAAGTACATTAATTTTAACTAGTAATAGAACTCGCCAAGACCAACAATTTTTCCTAATAACTTTTTTTTCAAAACGTTTTAGTTTTTAAGTTAAAATTATTATAAAATCTTACACAATTTTCTTACACGCCACTGGAAACAAAGTTACCTAGTCGACAAGATTACCGTTTCCAAGCAAGTTCATGAAAATTAAATAAAATTTATTATTACTTTTCTTTGTTGGAGCATTTCATGAATGGTTCGTCAATTTGTAGGAGGAAAAAATGATTTTCAAGAATGCGATTTTAAAAAAATGGTACATAGAAAAAGTGTTTGTCTTAATGAGTTCTACCACTGGTTAAAATTAATGTACTTATTTCGCTTACATCCTGTATATAGATAACTGTCATGATATGTGAATTAACGTGGTAAAAAGTTCATTTGTTGGGGATTTTCCATAGTAAAACGATGTTGAATTGTGAATCTTTTCCTGAAAGGAGTTTGTCATCATCGAGTTCTTCCGCAATGTGTGAAAAAGGCACCAGATTGTGTGTTAGTCGTGTTAATGTAACCAAATTTTTGTTTTCATTAGAACTACGGTGGAATCACAAACAGTGCAGTATTTTCTACATTTTTAGGCGGAAACACCTAACAGTGTGCACAGCACCCAACAGTAATGTGCACAGTTTTGCGATAGGAAAATAAATATGATTAAACGAACATAAATAAAATTTCATTCATTACTCTATGTTATTTATTATCTACGAATTTTGATCATCTGGACATGAATAACCTAGACGTTGCGTTGAGATGTTGGTTTTAGTGCAGCCTTAATTACCATTTGTGACTTGTATAATTGCGTTCAGAATTTCAGAAGGGCAAGAGGTAGGTACACGCTTAATTTTTTGAACATGAAAAGCGTGAACTTCTTTGAAATCTTTTGAAACACATGGAGATTCCCGTAATACACACCAAGGCGAATTTGGTAGCAGTATTAAAGAGCCCGTCTGATGCGATGGTCTTTCTTATTCTCGATAAAAATAAACAAACACTTATTTGGTACCTAGTTAGTTTAATCTGAACCGTAGACAGTGATGAAACTGAATATTGAAAAGTCTTTTTGTTATTCCAACATTATTGAAAAGGAAAAATACTCCAAAGAAAGCACCACAGCATCCACTACAGAACTTTTCTCCTGTTATAACCTTATACGGACTGTTTATAAAAGAGTGTAGGATCTCGGGTGGTTCTGGAATTTGAATTTGCTGCATTTAATCATTTTATTTCTATGAATTTTCTGAAAAGTACAAATGTTTATCTACCCAGGCAACCAGCAAGACTAATTGTTTCATATACTAACATTGTTCTTTTTTTCTTGAAAGAAACGGCAAACTTTTAATACCTACTACGATCCTATATTCATTTCTAGACAGATTGTATTTCTCTGGTTCACAAGTATTCTTCTGTTTGTCAAATACCTAGAGGTGTATTTTCCAATTTTCAACACAAATTCACAAAGAAGCTTCAAAATCTGCACGTACAAATCAAATTGCACTTAGTTTTTCGCTGAAATGTGAAAAATGACAATTGGTGACACGAGTCACAATTTGATCGGAAATAACGAAAAATCCCGAACGATCATCGGAAATCTGTCAAGCCAAAATTTCCAAAAATTGAAATTTTGCATTTAATTTCAATTTCTGCATTCTCATGCCATCTACTGGTGAAAAAATTTTAGTCGTTACTATGACTACGATTTAGTTCGAATAATGAAAACTGAAGGCCTGAGCCGCCCCCTTAAAATTAATGTACTTATTTCGTTTACACCCTGTGTATTAAAAGCTTTTGCTACATTTTATTCATACTACCCATTATGTTTAGTGCCAAAATTCAGTCATTTTTGACAATGTCAGTTCGCTACCAGGTTTGGAATAATAATAATAAGATATTAGATCTCCTTTGTAATAGTTTTTTTTAATAAAAACCAAGTCTTGTTTTTTTAGAAATTTACTGGTGCAGTCAGTAGGATTCATTGAACTATTTTTTTTCCTTAAAATTCATACGTTTAACGTCCAATATGCAACTTCAAGAAATTATGAAGAGTCTAGCACAGTGAACAAATTATATTTTCTGCGATTTTTCAAGGAAATATGAAATAATACTTCTCTCGATTTGGACGAAAAAAAAAACAAATCCTGTTATTTTTACAACACTCGTTTGAGTGCTCAAATGACAAGAAAAAAATTAATTAATTTAAGGAAACCCCTTCATAACGCAGCCGTCTAAAAGTTATGCATTGTATGAAAAATAGTTACCAATTTAAAATTCAATTTCAATATATCTAGACATTTAATGCCTACGATATAAAGCAGTTGCCCTTCCCCAAGCAGATATAAAACTTTTATAGCCTATGTTAACGTATCTACACGATAAGATTTTCAATAATGTTTTTGTATGTATTTCTCTATTCTTTTATTTTAACCACTTCAATGTATTATTATTACTGCCATTTACTTGTGCACTCTCAAGAAACACCAAGAGTGAATTAACATTTTTGTCATAAAAGTTACGACGTTTCGTTCCATTGACTTTACAAGGAGTTTTATAAATCTTGTGTGAAAAGCTAAACTGTTTTCTAACAAAACAAAACAAAAATGATAAAATCAAAAGAAAAGGTGACGAATTATAGCAAACCAACAAATTATTAAAACTGTTTTGTAGATTTTCCTAGATAAAATTACTCAAGAAGTATGTTTTCAATATCTCATCAATTATCTGTGATTTATTTTTATGCATGTTAATCTAGATATTGTTCGTACGTAACTTAGTTTTCATCGAAAATTAATAAGTTGTATTTATTCGTATTTTGCATCGCATTTGGAAACCTCTCAATACGTGTTTGAATGTCCTCAAGTTAGTGCACCTCTATATCAATGTCATTTAAACACAACGACAAATACCTATATTTGTATGCAAAAATCCTCTCTACAAGCTCAGAGACTGAATATTTATTGCGTGCGGAAAAAGATCAAAAACTGGCAACTCGTTACTCGTAATATAACGACTTCGAGATAGATAACTAAAGAAAATTACAGTTTTACCAGTCTTTAACCCGTTCACCTCTAGCATTTTTTTTAATTATGATCGTTAACGATTTTTACCGACCTGAACGTGTTGGAGTTTCAGCTACCTGATTTCAGTAGCTAACACGCTAGAAAATGTTGCACTTTCCAGGTTTCGAAAGCATTTTCTAAATAACATTTCCCATTTACTTATTATTACAACAAGACTTCTATGGGCACATCAGGTTTTTCAAAGCGTGTCTAATAATCCACTTCGAGCCAATGATTCGATGTAATCATCAAATAACTGATCAATTTATGGCATTCCTAGGCCATATAACGTCACTGAAGAATAAATTAGAAGCAGGTAATAACTTGAATTCCACACCAGCTCGGGATTTGTACAAAGCTGATGTCATTTTTGCTCATCCTCAAATCCTTGTCTTGTATTATTATTAATTCAATAATTTTTTTAAGGGGGGCACAAAAATGCCTTCCAACCGTGCAAAATTCGCGGCAAAATACTCGGCTTGAGTGCATGTCAAGAACTTTAAATTTATTATTCCTCGTTCTACTTTTATTCATCTCATGTTACGGTCACCTTTTGATAGACCCAAATGATCTCGAACGAATTTCATACGCGCTTTTTACCTGTCCATCACAACAAGTTTTATTTCCTGGCTTATTGTGCTGTATTGAGGGAAGAAGAACAAAACAATATTACAATAAAAAAATCATTTTCGATAAAATCTTCTCAATTCTAAATTTCTATATTTCTAAAATACAGGGTGTATCAGAAATACGTGTGTTAATTTTACCACGTAATAAAACTCATAAAACGCAACTACTTTTCTATGTAACATTTTGCAAAATTCTTATTTATTATTTTCACTGTTTTCCTCCTTTTTCTTGTGGGAACGAGCTGGTCAGTGTTTAATAATTAGTTTGTATACATAGCAACAATTTTTATTGTTTTTTAAAGTGTTTAAATTGTCCGTTTCAATCACAACGAAAATAGTTAGGCACTAATACTACGTTTTCATGAAGGTTTCAATTCGATTTGAAAACTGTTTTGATATCCAGTTTCAAACGTGTTTTCATGGCAAGTTTTAAATCTGGATTTAAAATTTTGACAATTTTATTTGTCACTTGTCACTGCAAGTACAATTTAAATTCAACTGTGAACACTTTCTGGAAGAAATGTTTTAAGGATTTGCAATGAATTTAACCCATTCAGTGGTTTAGTTAGTGATAGCACAAGGTTTAATGTCCAACAAGCCAAACTTTTTTAGAAATTCTCCGTTTTCATGAAAAAGGTTCGATACGATCCTAAATTTTGGTGAATCGAACTCAATACGTTCAAGTCAAGGGGTTTTCATGAGCTGGATCCGTATTCAAATCGATTTGAATCCTCATGAAAACGTAGTATAAATTTGCGAAACTTTTATTGAAAAACTACAAATAGAGAAAAAATTTTAATAGTTGAGCTCTATTACACGTTAAAATTAACACACGTATTTCTGATACAACCTGTATAATTGTTGTGACTCGACCTTGTTAAGGTTGAATTTTTTCGATTATTTTTGTGTACTGAGATCACAGTATCTTTATTAAATTTATCTTTGCTAACGTGTATACGTGCACTATCAAATGATCTCAATAATCTCTTATTAAGTGCCAGCAATTGTTTCCATATCAAATGAGTTATTAAGGTCCATAGTGCGAAGTCATCAGATTTCGTGATTAAAAAATTGTTTTGCATCGAGTTCAATCCGCCTTTTAAATGACAAATTCGATGGCAAAATTCGATTCCTCAAATACCAAACTAGAACAAAAATGCGAAACTCTAAAAAAAAATACGTTTTATGTGGAATTATTTAGGTGTGAGTTATCAGAACGAATTTAGTCTAAATTACCTTTGATTGAGGTCGTTGATCTATCTTTTATGACAGCTAAAGGCAATCATTTTTGAATAATGCTTTGTTCAAGCCAGAGTTCGATTGAGATACATTATTACTTCCAATTTTGGATTGTCCTTAAAGTCCTTCATTTTCATTTGATCACACTTCCTGTCTGCAATATTTGAGCAACATTTTCAATTTGATAAACCAAAACTGCCTTATTTTTTATTCCGGTTTGAAATCTAAGAAACAGATGAGATCTGAATTTTTCAAAAATTGTTATTAAACCGAAATAATTATTAATGGAAGAAGTACTTATTTTCTTTAGGAATTGCGACAGTGGACAGTTTTGCTTCAACCCAAATACCCAAAAACTATGTCTGGTATGTAAATACGTCCAATTGTTTACGATTTTGCCTAACATTTTATAGCAAAAATAAAATGAGCATAAACTCTCTGTGACCCAGTCGGAGAATTTTATATTTTAAACAGTATTTCTGACAATGTCAAGGATTTTCTCAGCCAATTAAACACTAAATAGAAATAAACATAGCAGATTCCAAAATTAATTATCCAGTCTACAAAAAACTGAACTGAAAAGTAACAAGTCGCTCTAAAAATTATACCTATATAGGGTGGTCCCGATATAACCTACCAAATAAAATCCAGTGATAGGTGATATGAGTAGAACTCATATCAAATGAGTTGATATACAAAAAAAAATTCTAATAAAAGTCTTCGTTTTTGAGATAAAAATAATTGAAAATACCATTAAATAGCGTCGAATGTGTGGATAGAGGTTAATTTATCCCCATTATTTCTGATCTAACAAAAAACGTTTTCCGGACTTGTTGGATCTTTCTTATGGCCCAGAATTTTTTGGCAGGTTATATCGGAACCAAGCTGTATAACTACAAAAACAAATGCAAAAAATTGTTTAATTTAAGGTATTGAATGGTTGCAGGTAATTTGTACGCCAAGTCACTACACCACTATTAGGGCCCTGGACAGTGATGAAACTTGGTTTACATACTTCCATAGTCTAAACCTATTAAGGTACAAAAGAAATAATAAAAATTTTGCTAAAACACTCAGAAATCAAAAATATTACAATTTTTAAGGGACAAAAATTGCTTTTTTCTACTTTTGTTTCGTACTGAGGTCATTACGATACACCATTTGCTTATCGTAATATCCAACGGAGTGCTATAATAATTACACTAAAAACCAGGGTAATTTAGTTGGAAAATGATAGCATTCTAGTTTTTTGACAATTATCTGAGAGAACTGTCAGTGTCAATCGGCACCTGTTTCAAGTGATAATTTAATCAAATGAATCAAATTCGGATCTTTAGAGGCTTTTCTACGATCCCTGATACGTAATCCCTTCGAACACCTTTCGAGTAGTGTACAAACATGACTTCAATAGCCAGTGCAAGTAAGTAATTTGAGATTCCATTCTCCTTAGGCCAATTTTCAAATTCCGCATATTTGCCACAAAAGCCCGTATTCGTTGAGGGGTAGATACATTGCAAAACGTCTTGGACACTTTCAGAATACATTTTACGAATAAACTAATGACGATCCATATTATTAATTTAATTTCATGACCCACGCAAATGCTGTCAACTGCCACAAAATTCCCTAAATTTCGAAATTGAATTTTTTTGTCAAAAAAGGTGCAAAGTAGAAAAATAGTGTATGATATCTCGTTTATAAGGCATTTTGTCGCACTTACTCCATTATGGCACTCCTCGCTGCGTTCGTCGTGCCACAATTCCGTGCGTGCGACAAAATGCGTCTTATAAAACTCGTATCATAATATACTATTTACTTTTACTTGATTAATTAAAATTACTAGGTATGTTGCTTGTTTGGAAGAAATAACAATGTTTTAATGCATTGTGGTTTAGCCAGAAATGTTCGCTATTATTTTGAGGAATTTGGACAAAAATAAGCCAGCCAAAAAATCACTGAATTAAGTCGAAAATTGTAAAATTTAAGTGTTTTTCGAAAACTGAGGCATGTCATGTGACTTAAAAGTAAAATGGATCATTTGGATCGACAATTACGGAATATTTCATAGCACATTTTAGCACATTTTTCAGTCAGAAAGGCCGCAATGTAAAATTTCGTCAAAAATAAAGGGAAAAATCATTAAATTAAATTAAATGGAGTATTTTTTGCATTTTTTGCATAAAATACTAAACCGAAAATTATGTCAAAAATTACATTATTTTGCCGATTTTTAGAATTGTTTTAGTTAGGGCATGATGTATATTTGCAATTTTGATTCTAGTGAGGTTATGCAACATGGGACGGCAGAATCGATTGCAAACTCCCGGTGCAGTCAGCTATGTAATATGTGATTTTGAATAATCAATGCAAATTCATGCCTACATGCCACAATAGTTGGAGTAATTAAAAAATCAATATTTGCATATAAATTCCATTGTATTATGTTATAACAATACGATTTAGAGCACAGACCAAATGATTATTGGAAGCAGAAATACGGAAACATTTTGTCCATCTCAACACTTTTATCACAACTTATCTAATCGAGCACTTACAAAATGTAATACGTACACAGTAAAATGGTAGCAGCAAATGCCGTTGGTAATTTTTTAATTTAATACAGTCAAGGCGAAGAGATATTTATAAACTTTATTTAATAGAAACATTATACAAACATATGATTATAAACTTGACAGTGAAGTATGATTGGAAAAATTGTAATAAATTGCATTGCGACATACCTGTGAAGGAGGCAAGTTATCCGTTGGTTGAGGCATTTTGGAAATAACACGAAACTCAAAATAACACGAGAGAAATAGAGAAAAACCAAATAAATGTAAAAGTTAAGTAAGGCCCAACTTGAAGAATACCATCACCTTCTCCACTCCCATACAGCTACAAACCAACTAAACTGGAAATAGTGTTTCGTGAATCATTCGTGGACTCGGCTGCAGATCGTGGAACTGAGCATGCACACAAACATTTATTGATCATACTGTAGACGAGTTTTTCTACACAACCATAACTGACTATTTGGAGACTTCTGTTCCGTATGGTCCATCAGAGAAGTGGCAGCATCATCCGTGACCACAGTTTATTGCATTTTTAATTGTATCATTTATTCATTTGTATTTTTTCTTCGGCCATACAATGAATGGATGTTGTTTCGTTAATTATTAATATTGCGTTGGGTAGTTGAGATTTTTAAGCTTGTCGGATGTGGGGGCTTGGAGAGGCTGCACCGCACCCCGGCGGCATGTCAAAGGGGGCGGTTACGCAATGTGCAATATGAGAAAGGCCGCCATTTGGGACCTCCCCTGACCTATAAAATTCGGTTATAATACTTCTACCACGAACTGTGATGTCTAGGATCAAATTTGTTCGACTGCCGGACACCTCTAACTCAAATTTCGTTAAAAATAAGCCAAAAAAAATCACTAAATTAAGTCGGGAATGATGTAATTTTTACCTTTTTCAAAAATTATTTAAGCACGTCGTAAGGGGGAGAATTCCTGCTGACTTCGAATCCGAAGTTCGATCTTCTGTTTGGAATTGCGTTCAGCATGAAAAAGACTTTTATGTGGAAATTATTGAAAATCTTAAAATTAGTCAAATTTTGCGTTTACATTGTCATATCTTCCTTCTGGATAAAGCTAGATTCCTCAATGAATGTGGATTCTAACGAATAGACACAAGCATTAGTTTTGACAAAAAAAATGAGAAAATTAACCGTTTCTGCAAATACTTCTTTTTCATGATGAAGACAATTCCAAATCGGAAAACTAACTTCAGCAGAAAATTTGTCATAATAAGTGGTCAGTAAACGAGTCCGTTTTTGAGGTATGTGCTGCCCGGAAAGTAACATGTGCTCAATAATTGTTCTAGTCGTGGTTTTCTTTTTCTAGCATCTAGAACGTAGGTTGCGTGATAAGTTCATATTGTTTGCTATCAACTGTGTAAATGTTGTCTTATTTTTGAATTTAGAAGTTTTTGATAAAAATCACATTCCAAATCATGATAAGTGTATGGAGACGTTCAAGAATTTACTCTACAAGCGTTATCTCAGTTGAGCATGTAAATTTTTGGCCGCCTTTTCGTATGTGGCCTGCACCTAACCTCTTTTCGTGCCTGTTTTAAAACTCAAAATAAACGAACACTGGTAGGTAAATGAATAAATTTTATTATAAAAGATGTTGAACATGTCCACCTCCTACTTCAATGCACTTTGAAACCCTTTTTCTTACAGAATTGCACACATTTTGTTTACACATTTTTGCGGTCCACAACTTCATCGGGGAATTGCTCCAGATAATCATTGAGAGCTGCTTGATTTTAATAAGTCCACACCCCACCAACTTTTGTGCCATTTCTTAAATAGGCTTCCACCATAAATTGTTTTTGTTCCAAATTAAAAATCATTGCGGAGTTCACGTGAAAAGTCCAGAAAAGAAGAGCGGGCCCAAGCCGGGCGAAAACAAAGGCGCCAACAAAAAAAAACGCACGTGGGGCAAAAAACACAGCGAAAACACTTACAAGTTGATTTTAATTTAGAGGAAGACAAAGCGGAGCACTGACAGCTGTCATGTGTCACTGTTTCCGAGACATAGGTTTTTTGTGACAATTGCCACACATAGGCGATCTTACCAGAACAAATATTGAACACTTGTTACTTATAAATCTTATAACAGTTATAATATAACTCACATCATCTGCGAATGTGCGACACTGGTAGAAGGATCGCTGATAGTCCAGTCAAACAAGCCTTTAAATCGAAATGTTGTGGAAAAGTTTTGCATTTTTTATATAAGTTACTGTAGAGTATTTAAAAATGTTTAGTCGAAAAATTTTTTGTTTCAACCCCCGAGAAGGGGTGGAAAAGACGTTTTAGCGAAAAATTTACAAAAACCCAAAATTGGGCAAAATTTTTCGTTTACATTCTCGTATCTTCCTTCTGGATAAAGCTACAAACTTCATTCTTTTGCAATAGATTCCTCAAGGTTTACGTATATAGTTACACAAGAATCACAAGATTGAGTTTTGATAAAGGGAAACCAAAAAAAAATATACATTTTCTTGCAACGTTGCATATCTGTGTAGTGAAATTTTCGAGATGCGAGAAAGTTTTTTATTTTAAAAAATATAGACCCCACATATTTGAGATGAAATGAAGCTAATACTTCAAGTAGGTTTTTGGTGCAAGAATCATTTTGATATCTGAGTGAAGTTATTACTATTAGCCCCCGAAATGTTTTTAAAGGTGGTGATCACGTTTCAGAGGGAAATACGCTGCGATTGCGATTGCAGTAATTGTAAATTGCAATAATTTGGTGAGTGTTACAGATATCGAAATGATTCTTGCACCAAAAACTTATATGAAGTATTAGGAAGATTACATCTCGATTATGTAGGGGTCTATCTTTTAAAATAAAAAACTTTTTCGCATCTCAAAAATTTCACTACACAAACATGACACATTACAAGAAAACTGAAATTTTCTCTGTTTTTGTTTGCAAAAACTAAAGCTTGTGTGTATTCGTTCGAATCTACATTCATTGAGGAATCTTTCGCTAAAAAATGGAGTTTCTAGCTTTGTGCAGAAGGAAGATACGAGGATGTAAACGCAAAATTTGTCCAATTTTAGGTTTTTGTAAATTTTTCGCTAAAACGTCTTTTTCAGAATGAAAACAATTTTAAATCCCAAAAGAACCTCCGGGTTCGAATTCATCAGAAAATTTTACATGACAAGTGTTTTTGATAGTTTTTGATAATTGTACATTTTATCCCTTTACACTTACTCACCCTCTGTTAATTTGAATAACATCAAAAAAAGTCAAGAGAACAATTTTGTGTAAAATTTTACTTTACAATTTTTATTTAAAACTTTTTTTTCTAACTTACCGATTTTGAATAATCTTTAAAAAACAGTTTATTTTCGTTTTTCAACCCTTTCTCGGGGGTTGAAACAAAAAATTCTTTGACTAAACGTTTTTAAATACTCCATAATAATTTATATCAAAAATGCAAGCTTTTCCAACATTTCGATTTAAAGGCTTATTTGACTGGACTATAGACTTTTAAACATTTATAATTTTAAAAGTGGCGTTTTGTTAGACGACGACGACGACGAGCAATTAGTTTGAATTGCGAGGCGAAGCGTAGCGTAAGCCGAGCTATGCAAACAAATTGCGAGGCACAAAACCACTTTTAATCCGAATGAAACATGCTATTTTTTCTCCAGCCGAAAATCGCCATTATTAAAAAAATTTATAACTTGTAAAATCTACTATGAAATTGCAGGAGAGGTCCATGTATCCGTAGACATTAGTATTGAATGACAACTTTTATCCTACACTAAAAATATGTTTCAGTAACAACGCAACTTTTTTTTACCATAAAATCGCTAATTTTAGCTCTCAAAAATGAGATTAAAAATGTCAAGTTTTAAGACGGCTGAAGAAAAAATGTTTTACTCGTACATACGCAGAATTCTTGAATGAAGTATATATGTTTGTATAGCTTTAGGTGTATTTAATTTTTCCAATTTTATAATATGTTGATATTTATAAGTTTCGTGACAATATAAACAGTTTAATATTAACCTTTTTATTATTTAGTATTTTTTTTTTTTCAAAATAAAGTTACATTGATTAAAATAAACAGATATTTTGCTTAAAATCTTCAATTTTTTTGGCTGTTTTTAGATCTTACAACATTAAAAAGATACCTGTTGAAAAAATTACCAATTTTTGTTCTATGGTAAACAAAACATTTAACAAACTAACAATCATAAATTAAATCCAACAACATGAGAAACAAACGACCAAGAACTAATACGGTTGCTAAAAAAAAATTTTTTAATAAAAAATTAAGGGAGCGATCAGGCCATCCGTAATTTCCAAAACGTCTATTTATACGAAAGAATAAATTGAAAATAATAATGAATTAAAACAAAATAGGGTCAGGGTTCTCAACTAAAAGTTACTAAAAACTCGCGACCTGATTTAAACATTTTCTTGCAAAAGCATAAATTTTGTTTCAAACTGTAGTGAGTTACTTTTCCATTTTATAAAAAAGTAAACAAAACAAAAATTTAAAAACATTTGCCTTTCGGTTCCTTCAAAAATTTATGACTCAAAACTGTGCTCAAAAGTATACCGGTTTGGGTTCCGGTTCCGGTTCAGTTCCTGGTACGGTTAGAACGAACGATCGTTTAATGAACAAATTCTGAGATCGATCCCTTGAGTGTTCGTTATAACCGAGTTCCACTGTAGTTTATACATTGTGTTATTTTTGCTTATTTAAAGAGTGATGTTTTACCTACTCCACCCTACTCTAATAAAGCAATTTGTCTTTTTCTAATCTAAAAATTTCTTCTCATATTTGTAAAATAAATTTATTTTTCTTGACTAGAAAATGAAGTGGGTTGAAGTCGAGATGAAGATTATTTTGCATCATTTGGGTCCCCTTTTCTGAAGGGAGTAGATACTCGGACTAAAGGAGAGACCTCCTTAGTCCGCCTCTACCATCGAAAACATCTTCGAATAAATTAAAATTGTTAATTATACCTAGTGCGCCAAAATTTAAACTGAAACTTTGGGCACTGATGGGGCAACCACGCTTTGCGTTGCGCTTGCTGCGTTTGCTCAAAACCGACCTAACCTAAAATATTTTCTGTTGTGCTTTAATGATTCAAAATGCATAAAATGTGGAACCGGGCATTTTTTGCACTCGGTGCAACTGTTGTTCCAATGATTTTGAATTACTTAATCAAACGAAAACATAAATTCAAACTGAAAAAATTACGAGACGAAGAATGGGACCAGCAGGACTGCAGCTATTATCACTGTATTTTTTTCACAATGGAAAATGTGAAGTGTTCAAATCATTTCAATACACATGAAGAATGTGAAGATATTAATTGTTCAGTCACACATTTAAATACGCTGTTAAGGTTCCTAGGCTCAGCAAAATACTCCATATCTTTGTGCATGTATATGGTCACATTGAAACAAGTTACTGACGAGCTAATTAAAGCCGAAGATCGAGGGGTTAATGTTAGAATAATCACAGACTACGTTATGTACAAAATGGAACGTTCAAAACCTAAATTACTAAAAGAACGATTTGGTAATCTAAAATTTTTCATTATTTTGTAAGAAAAAATAATTAAAATTGTAGGTTTTGACGTTCGAACACCCCCTTATAAAGACTCCTTGATGCATCACAAATACTGCGTTGTCGATGCTGAGGATCCAAACTTGCAGAAAATGTTCCTAGGATCATTGAACTTAACAGTTCAGGGATGTCTCAAAAATTTTGAATTCGTATGCATCACAAATAATTCCAAGATTATCAAAAGGTACAATGAAGAGTTTGAATCACTTTGGATCACGTTTAAAAATTCAGAAACTTTTGTTTAGATGTTTATTCAAAATAAAATTAACAAATACATTTTTAAACCATTGATCTCTGGTGTGCCGTGCATTACGAATTGAGTAATGAAATCAAATTCCAACAATGCTAAATATTAGCACCCTTATTCTTCTAAATCTAAGTCGTTTAGTTCTTCATCTAAAGCTTCTAAATCCTCTTCAAGGAACAAATTTTCATTGATAGGTACTGCAGATGCACCTTCTTCACCATTTTCTGTTATTTTTGAGCTTGTCTTCAGCCTGTCTTCAGAGGCCACAGTTCCAGTCCCGTCAACCTAAAATAAATTGAAGTTTTGTGACGCTAACCAAAAACCTGGTCAAGAATGCTGTGAAAATTTTGGACAGTTAATGACAACTGACAATTGCAGTAGTTACGAAAAATCGAATTTCACTGTTGTCAATGCTGACTTGATTTAATTTGTTTTAGAAAAAATGAGGTTCAATATTTTTTAATAAAAGACGTGTTTAATTTTTTTAATATGGCTGATAGAACTGATATTCATGTTAATTTTTAAGATACACATTTATAAAATTTTCAGGACACTCTTGACTCACGATACTTTATTTGCTTACCTCTTCGGCACTAATTAGATCTAAACTGATTTCTTTATAATCCACTTCATCATCTTCGGTATCTGAATAATTGTAAGAATCAAACGCTTCATCGCCTTCATCCATGTTATTTTGCGCCGCCAAATCAGGATTAAAACTAAACATTTCTCTACCACTAAGTCCGACTTGTTTGCCTGCCTTGAAGTCTGTTCGCTTTTTGTCTTCATCCCGTTTCGCAGCGTCTTTTTTTTCCTAAATTCAAAAGTATTAGAATTGTTTTTGCTCCTCGGTAATTAAAACATACCTGAATTTTACGTTTTTTCCACGCTAAAAATGTCTCTAACGTGACTTTAGTTTGAGTAGAACCTAGTGCTGCTCTCTCCTTTTCAATTAGATCTTCCAGTGATATTTCATCACGTTTGTCGTCTTTTTTCTTATCTTTCTTTAACGTGAAACCTGGTGGGAGGGCATGTCTGTAAATACAACTTTCTCCAGAGGGGCACTGCCAGAACCAGCCATACTTTGATTTTTCTACAGCTTCCAAGAAATGTTTACAAATCTGAAATTCGGCAATTACACAATTTAAGTTGGCCGTTTTTTGAAAGCTTCATTAAAAAAACTTAATTTGCTCATTTTTAAATTATTATTTTTTACTTAGCATTAACTGTTGTTTTTATTATTTCGATGTCCGATTATATTTATTGTTGAATTTGCTAGTTTGTTAAATGTTTTTTTACACCAAAAGACAAAAATTGATGATTTTGTGCAACAGGTATCTCTTTAGTGTTGCAAGATCTGCAACTAAATTCAAGAATACATGATCTAAACGGCTAAAAACTTGACCCAAAGATCTAACTTTTGAAGAGGTGAAAAAAAAAGTTGGATGCCTTTCATCATCCAAGAGATGGTCCGAGATTTTAGTCATCCTGCATGTACTTAGTGATAGATTTTCTTCAAATTCTCTTGTAAAAAAAACACTTCCATTTAACAAAAAAAAAAACTAAACGAAATTTTTAAGATTTAAAGAATTTATTTGCATCATCCGCTGAATCTCCAATTAACAAAATATTCAAAGATTTGAGAAATCTATGAATGAAACCGAAGATAATAACTTGTTTATTTTTATATTAGAATAGGTTCAAAATTTGTTAAAATAATTTTGAATACAATCAATCGATCAGTAAATTACACATTTTTAAAGGTGGTGATTTATTTTTTTAAACTTAAAAAGCAATAATTTTTTCGATATTTTGCGTTTAATAACGAAAATTTTGAAAAAAAATGCACATATTTTTTGGTCAATTTTTGCGAAGTTATGGATGTTTAATGAAAATTTAACCAAATCTATGAACAATTTAATAAGAAAATAAATAAAAATCAGACAAACATTCCAATATTTCTGAAACTGCTTACCTTCTGTTATGTTTACCTCATTCAAGGATAGGCAAAATAACGAGCAAAATTTACAAATGTCGATGCTATGATTACTCGGGAATTATCAGCTTTTTCAAACTAATGAACTCTTTAGAACATTTTAGCATTTTACATAGGTATGTAAATAAAAAAAACTCTCATTCAAAAAAGGACATTATTTATAGTATCATAAATTCGGTTTTAAAATTATCACAAGCAATAGATTTTGATTACGATGGTGCCGGATTTAATAGGTTGTTCGACCAACTGGCGTTAAAAAACTCCTTAAACTGAATTATTCAAAAAATAAAAACGTTCATCTAGGAAACTTTAAAATTTACATGCAAAAAAAACATATTCTGCACTCGGACTCTAGGTACAGAGTTTTACAATTAAAAAAAAAAACAATTCACAAAGTACAAGGTAGTGTTGTGAGCTTGAAAAGTGTCGATGAGTTTTAGTTTCAAAGCTAGGTTTTATTCGGGAATTAAATTAACTAGATGCCCTCTAGTGTTGGCGTTAGACTTATTCGAAAATAGTAATACCTATGGTAACTTTAAAATGTTACTGTTTTCATTTGGCTGAGTGGCGCCCCCAATGGTAGTTTTATTTCAGAGGTTTCAATTTATGTCGGCATACTAGATTTCTCTACGCATTAAGTAATCATTGTTTCCCTACTAAGACCCATGTTGCTCTTTTACTGTATCATCTAACTTAATAAAAAGAATGTAATGATGCTCCCAACTACCGACAATATTTGTTTCGCAAAAAACTGGTTTTTATCAACATTTAACGCAAGAAAATTGTTCAAAATTTGGCAAACTGACAGGTATCAATGCTACTATTAAGAGATACATCCATAAATTTATGGAGCACACTTTACCACGTCACCACAGGGTGACTATTAAAGACTGTTATTCTTGTGGTCAGGTTAGTGCGTTAGTGACAAAGTTGGCAACATTAACTATCAAATTTAAATGTCAAAATTTTATACTCAATGGTCATTCACTATCGACGATCAATCGCTGGCAAAGCCGTCACGTAAAACGGCTCCATATAACAAATTAGCAGGAATGCCAATAACTAATAAGAAATAACTCAATCTTAGCGATACATCTTTGACACAATCTTTTAGTCACCCGGTACAATTAATTTATAATTAAACCTTACAATTTCAGTGGTGGGCATTTTCCCCGTCTTTCCGTGTTTCTTCTCTATCACTTCAAACAACTTTTGCTCATCCCAGTTTTCCATTGTTTCATCTTCATCATCTCTCATATCAACATACAGCGACCTTTTTTCCGCCTTCCGCTCTATACTCAAATCATGGGAAAATTTGCACTTATCACCTTTGCCACACTGGCCTTGTTTGAAGAATGAACAAACCACAGACTTGGGATCAGTTCCTGTAAAAAAATCATCCATATGAAGCAATCAAAAACGAAAAATAACCTTTTTCGACTTTCTGTGTTTGCACGGTCTTAAATAAAATAGCCATTTCCTTCTGTTCCTTCAACTTTTTATCCTTTTCCGCCTTCTTCCCCCCATCTTCTTTAACAGGATGGTGACCTCCAGTTTTTACTTGTTTCTCGACTTGCTGTATGAACTTCTGCTGCTTGGCCCCTTTTTTGTTTTTCAAACCGAAAGTCTTATCCTAATAATTATTTGAAATTTTGCACATTAGGATTAAATATAGAGATAAATAAAAAATCATTACATATGTACCTCAATCACTTTTTCTTTCTTTTTCTGCTCCGTTTTCTTACTGGGTGCTGCCGGTTTAGCCTTCGGTGGCATATTTTACAGTTCTAATTAACAGAATTAAATAATCTTGATAATTTTTCCAAAGAAAACGAAAAATATTTCGCTTTCCGAAGTTCCACATGCACAGTGACAGTTCGGGGACTTGACAGACAATTTTGACAGAAAAATAATTCAAGGCTCCAACCTAACAAAAAATTGTGGAAAAAAACGATTTATCAATAAAATTGTACGTTGACGCGAGATGCCTTAAAACGTTACAGTCTTTTCGGAACACAGCAAAAAACGTAATTTTTATGGTATTTATTTTTTGTCAGCGATTTTTCACTCTTTGGTTGGTTTTGTGTGGTTGGCTGCCTTTGTTTATGAATTCAATTGATCGAAGTAAAATGGCCGTTGATTTTGCGTTTGTGATCATATGTCAAACAAATCAAAAATAGTGTTGAATAAAGAAGTGTTGCATTTTTATTAGTCATTTGTATGCATAACCAATGTTTAGGCTTCAATTCAAGTGTAATCAATGAAGTGAAACTCTGAGGTAAAAAATGATTGTACAAGAACCAGTGCAGGTAATGTAGTTAACCTCTTCCAAATATCGAAATGATCTAAGCCCCATTCTTTGATTTCAGGCTGCCATTTGGCATTGTTTGAATCATTATGACTACACTGATGCTGTATTCTTATCAGAGCGATTATATGCTGAAGGTAGATACTCCTTTACTGGCAAAAAATTGTTTTTTTACAAATCCGCTTGATTTTAGTCAAATCTGACGATAGTCTGTACCTCTTGGCCACAGCTTATTACAGAAGCGGTCAAAAAGACCACGCATACCACATTTTGAAGGAAAGGACAGATTCTTCAACACAGTGCAGATATTTGCTTGGAATTTGTGCTTATGATCTTGAAAAGTAAGTTTAATAATGCCTCATAATTACATAAGTTGCACAAATAAAAACTGGCATTGAAGTAGGAATTTCTCTGAAAAGAATGACATTGGCAATTGGAATTAGGCTGCTGATATGTACAAAGAGGTCATAAATTGATATAAATATATGTCTTGTTTACCAACATTTCAGTAAAGCTGACTCTAGTTCAGGGTTAATAGAAAGTGGAACACAAATTGTTGCTACCTTTTTAGTAGTCTTTATGTCTTGAAACTTTAGATAATTTTCCAAAATTGAGAAAATATCCTAAAGTCAGTACCACATGAGTTTATTGTCAAATTGTTAATAGAACATGTTTCGAATTAATTGGTACGTACATCTTCACCCTAATAAAATAACAAAAAGCTTTGTAACAATGATGGTAAAAAGAGAGAAAGGACACTTACCGAAGAAAATTTATAACTGTAAATTATTGAGTCATTATAGGTATTATTAAAAACATGAAGGATATAACTAACTTTCTTTCCTTTCTCTTTACCATCATTGTTACGGGTCTTTTTGTTATTTTATTAGGCTGAAGATGAACCAATTGGTTCGAAACATGTTCTGTTAACCATTTGACAATAAACTCATGTGGTATTGACTTGGGAGTATATTTTTTTATTTTGAAATCTAACACCACTTTGGATTAGATGCCTTCTATTCTTTAATAAGATAATTTTGTTCGAATGAGGAATAGATGGTGTTGTAAATGTTGTTAGTCTAAATAGTGGTTATGAATACCTAAACTTAATTTTTTTTAATATTTTGACTTTGTTGTTAACACTTGCATGAACGTGAATGTCCTGATCATTTTCGGTACTACAATCTATTTTGTGTTTTTTTTAAGATTCTGCTTTTTATTATCAACATTTTTCTGTTCTAATTTTCGTTAAAATCTGTATTTATTAAGTCTTAACTGCACTACCTATTCGAAAATTATCGTTGGGGGCCCCAGGTTGAACACAGTAACCATAAATGGCGGGAAATATTTTACTGGGATATTTTGAGCGTTGTACAAATTTTGAGGCTTCACAATTCTTGTATAGCCTATACGGAGTGACTATTGTAGTATGTTTGGTGCAAGGGACGAATGTTGACAAATTAGAGATGACGAGAAAAACACTAATAACGAATGACTTCACTTACTTTATTGTAAAATTATTACAGACATTGAAAAACCTATCTTTTGGAATAATTTATGCCTAAATGTATCAGCAGTTGTTAATCTTAATTGTTGTTTTGTAGGTTTACCTAAGTATTTCATGATTTTTTCAGTTGAAAAATTCTAACGTAAAATTCACATACTTCACTAATTTACTGTTTTTTTTTGAGCCAACATGTCTTCGCTATTATCCGTTACTTATAGTCTTTGATTACGCAGCTGTTTTAATAACACTTTGTAATCAAAATTTAAATCTTTTTCACTTTTTATCCACTTTCAAATTTCATCAATAAACACTTTATAACGACGAAAAACCGCATTACCAAAAGCAAAGCTAGTATTTACCACCACATACTTTTAAACTGACTCTCTCTAATGTAAGTAATTAACACAATACACGCAAAATTGCTAAACAATTCATTAAATGTTAACGAATTCGAAAATTTCGTTACTGTTTTCGTCACAATTCGAAAGACATCACCAGAGGGCGTCTAGTTAATTTTACTCCCGAATTTATTTAATCTTAAAATAGCAATATAATAAAGTTGTATTTCTTAGCACTGATTCAACGGAATTAAATAATTTCACACAATAATTGATTAGGGTAAATAATTGAAGCGGTCATAAGAAGCTTCCAAATTCAAATGAATAGTTTTACAGAAAACACAAAACACTCCATAAAACTAATATTTAGAAAATATTAGAAAACTTGTATTCTTATACTCTCATAATGTGAAGTGTTAATGACCTAACGAATGTCAAGATAAAGTAGAGGAAGAGGAAATGTTATAAAATTTGAACCAAAAATACTTTTACCAACAAACCAATTTTTCCAAGTAAACTAGTTGGGTCCTTTGGGCTTCAATAATTTTTATTCTTAGATTTCTACGAAAATACATAATATGCTTGTTTCGCTTCCAATAATAATGCTTAATTTATTTATTTCTTATATCTGTAATATTACTCCTTTTTGGATATAGTATTTGTAAATAAACATAATAATACACCGATCTCCATAAAAAGCAGATCACCCAGAAGAATGATAGTACGAACTTGAAGCTTGGGTGACAATTTGATGTTGAGTAAGATAGTAGATAGTAATAAATGATTACAATTTCGAAAAAATCTATTTCTCGATTAATTTATTGTTCCTTAATTTTGGCATGACTTAGACCCGATTTCTGGTACGATTAAACTTCAATTAAATTTTATCTCTCACTTAGTTGCTAAAGTAGTGCATGTCTGATTGGCGTTGCTATGTTTTAACTGAGGTTTAAATTTATCTCCGATAAATATGTTTCCAAATATTGGGCCTTATATAGTTTTTTTTCAGATATGCTGAGGCCGAGGCAGCTTTGTTACACTCCAATAAGAGCAGCAATGACTCCGACAATTTCGACGACATCACATCAGAATACGGTGATCAAGCACCATTCGCTTTATCTTTATTAGGTAACATAGCTGCCAAAACTGAAAGAAAACCTCGTGCCATAGACGCATGGAAACGAGCCTTAAAACTAAATCCATTTCAATGGTCAAGCTTCGAAAATTTATGCAAAATAGGAGACAAACCAAACCCCCAAAATATATTCCAAATAACAGGTGTTGAAAATTTATCAATGTGCCAGGGAAGTAATATTAACAATATCGAAAGTGTTGTTATAACAAACAACAATCCAAATCAAGATAATCAAGAGACATACGCCACAACTCCTCAACAGATTCTTGTGAATTTTAGCCCCAACGTTGTAACTTCGAATTCGAAATTATGTACACCTGATGATAATCCAATTGTTACACAAAATGTGTGGCTGTCGGGCTTCGCCCCCTTCACGTCAAGGACCAAGTTGCTGAGATTTCGGACGGATTCCTCAAATAATGTAAGTTATTTTGATGGATTTTAGAACATAAAAATGTACTGCGAAATAGAAAATTCCAAAGTTCAATCGAATTCCGAACTTGTGTTTTTTTTTTTCTTTTTTTTTTGCAAAACACGTCTTTCAGGTACGAATTTTTTCTTAGGGCATTTTTTATTGACGATGAATTTTTTAATTAAAACTTAAATGATTTAACATTTTAAAAAGGCATGTAAAAATTATGTTTTTAAGACTTACCTCATTACCTTCTAAAATATCTGCATTTTAAATTTCATGAAAATTCGTTGACAAATAACAGATATCATGCTCGAAAATCTTAGGGGAGACACCCTATATATTTTCACAAAAAGTGAGAAAATCGTAAAATTTATTTTGGATGAAATTATTTTCAGAAAGCATGTTCTATGCTTTCTCAAAAAGCGCACGAAATCTAAAAAATTTCATA
This sequence comes from Tribolium freemani, assembly GCA_939628115.1. Taxonomy (NCBI): domain Eukaryota; kingdom Metazoa; phylum Arthropoda; class Insecta; order Coleoptera; family Tenebrionidae; genus Tribolium; species Tribolium freemani. The sequence goes on along the minus strand of OW626785.1, from coordinate 4,687,998 downwards.
AAAACAAAGTAGTATTTAGAAATAAAAATTTGATCTAAAGTGCGTTGTTTTCTCTGAATTTAAAAAACAAACGAAAGAAATGAAGGTAAAAAATTATTGAAGTGATAAAATTCGGAGTCTTTTGTCCAGCCAAGTCAAGAGAAAGTTGCAAAATTAGTTTTGAAATGCTATACATATTTGCTTATTATAATGTATTTGGAACGTCGTTAGGTTGGCATTACCATAAATAGTAATTTTTTTTAATGAAGATTAGTATAGTTTTTTACCTGTCAGATTTAGTTTAAAAATTTCTACAAAACTTTAAAGTTGTCTTAAAGTTACAACACACTGAATTATTTTAAGGACTAACGAATTCAAATTTCGGTGACTGCATAACCCAACCTAATACTTCCGTTTCAATTAGCGCCCCATACACGAGCGGATTATCCGACGGATCAAATATGTACAGATTTGATTCGAGAGATTCGGATCGGACGAACTAGATCTTTCGTGGTCCCCTAACTAAAATACCAAGTCCGCGTATCAGATCTTCATACTTGATTTCGAAGTATCAAATTCGTTCGTTAGTGGAGAAAAATTCTACAGTGTTTTCACTTGGGGACGCGTACGGATCTAGAAAAATACACTCACAGAACCGAACATAGACAGAAACGTACAAGACAGAACTGTACATTTTCCGAAACGTAAAATGACAGAACCGTACAAATCTAGAAACATACATAAACAGAAACATACAAAACAGAACAGTATTGATCTAGAAAAATACATTATCAGAAACGTATTTGTCTAGAAACATTTCATCAGAAACGTACAACGCAGAACGGTACAAAACAGAAAAGTGGTGGGGGGAAGGCAACCTCAGAATTCGAAGCTTGCTCAACAGAGAGCGCTGTTATAGGTAGCCATGGCTTCCTAGATATTCAGATTTTAGGTGGCCATGGTCTGAAATTATAAGGTTTTCGCAGTTAATGGAAAAATAAGATCGCATATTTTTATTTAAACAGAAACTAGCAATGTGAAATTTTGGAGCGAAAATTAGTAGTAGGGGAGAAGTGCAATGCGTATTGCCACAAATTGTACTTGTTTTGTCTTCAGAAAATTCGGTTTTAAAAGTAGGGTTATGTTATCATCTGGAAATGTCAACATTTTCACTTATATGGATCTTGTGTCCGTTTCTGCCCTTTCAGAGCGTTATGATCGGATATTTAGGGCAGAAATCTCTACTTTGCTTCAAAAACTTCAGTGTTATTGTCATATAGGGGCAGAAGTCTCCAGAAAATTTGTTAAGAAAGATAGGGTTATGTTGTCTTCTTGAAATGTCAAACTTTCACTTTTACGAATATTGCCTGACTTTTGGCCTTTTTTAGAGTATTTTTATCGCAATCTAATAAGGGCGCATAAATCTGTCTTGTGTTAAAAACGACATAAACTTCAATGCTATTGATAGAAATGTAGATAGGGACAAAAATGAACTTTGTTCATGTCAAACATTTTTGTTAAAAAGGGCGTTCACACAGTAAAAAAAAACAACTGTTTATGAGAAGATTAGCAATAAATGTGACTTTGTTTAAAAAAAACTCGAAACAGATGTCATGTTCTAAATATTTTTTTCTACAGTTTTAGTTTCAAGACCATCAACCTCAATTTTTCGGTCAAAATGTAACCAGACACTCATATAGAATTGATTTTTTTCATTAGTTATTATTCAGAAACTGTTTATACCAACAACTCTACATTAGAGTTGTTACATCATGGTTTGAAGTTGGGGGTAGGATTTGGATTTCTTTTTGAAAATATTTTTTTGTGCATGTTCAAAAGAAACAATCACACTTACCTATAAATTACTCCTGTTTTTGATTATCAACAAAATCAAACGAATCTATTAGCTGTTTCAAAACTATGTAAACGCCAACGTCGCATTTCCTTTCAAAATTAATTGTTATAAATTATTTGTGCACTTCAAAAAAATTAATAACTAATGTAATTTTAATTTTTCATTGTTCGTTTTTATTATAGTTATTAATGATTAGATCTCTCATTGAAAGTATAAAATTATATTAGCTATTATTTTTTTGAAGTGCGTGAATATTTTATAACAGCTAATTTTTAGAGAAAATGCGACGTTGGCGTTTTTATAGTTTTGAAACAGCTAATAATTACTAATTATAGTATTAGTGTAAATAAATGTTAAATCAGATGAATTCATCCATGAAACGTAAACTAAGAAGCAATTTTTTTTATTATAATATCATTAAAGGTGATTTTATAAATTTAATAAATTAGCTATTTTCATAAAATTAAGTAATTCTAAATTTATATTTGATTTAGTGCCATCTCTATGATAGTAGCATAATATTTAAAGCTAGGGACAAATAAAATACTGATTAATTATATTATTTTTATTTTCTTCTTACAATTTTAAAACAAGCTATCGAAATTATTATTAAAATCAGCAAGTGTCATTATTAGTAACACATAACTTTATTCATATTTTTATTATAATTTTGACGAATACTATTTGCTTTATTTCTACAAATTCTTGATTTTAGTCTTGATCTTATTCTTAACAATTTTTTGCAGATATTAGTAGCTTAAGGACTAATTGTTTTTTCACAACTATTATTTTTTTGTTAGATTGCCAATTTACGCTCCTAACGTAACAAATTACTTTAATTGGGACGTTTTATTCTATACGTTATTGCCTACATTTTTTGGATGGAATCATGTAATTATAAGTCGTCCGCTATATTTTTTAGATGAAAGCATGAAATAAAAAATTATAAAATGTTATCTGTCTTATTAGTGTACAATAGAATAGCTAAAAATGAAATAAATGAACATTTTATAATTTTTCTTTTACATTCGGGTTTTCCGGATTTACTGACTGTTATATTTCGTCATTATAGTACAAAATAATATTTTTGAAGTGGCGACACCTAGTGTATAATTTTTGAACACATTACCGACTTAGCAGGTCACTGCATTATTTGAATTTTTCTGTCGGTTACTTTTCTGTCGTTCACGGTTCTGTGCAATTACGATTCTGCCGTTTACGTTCTGTACAATTACGATTCTGCCACGGACACATTCTGTCTAGACTATTTTCTGTCAATGTACGTTTCTATAATTTACGGTTCTGCCATTTTACGTTTCGGAAAATGTACGGTTCTGTCTTGTACGTTTCTGTCTATGTACGGTTCTGTGAGTGTACTTTTCTAGGCTTGACAAGCTCCCCCACTCCGTGCATGAGGTAACCGGTAAAGTATAAGGACCGTGGGTACTCCGTGCTTAGTTTTTTTAAGTGTTCCGGTTGGCAGTACCACTAATAAACTGATGAGCCACTTGTTGTCGGTGCCTTTGATGTCGGGCGTTTGGCAATTGGCGGCCTTGCTTGGAAATGGACAAACGTGCGCGTAGCCGTAAAAAAAAAATCTTCCGAACTACCAGCCCTTCCACTGTTGACGCTACAGCTGTAGCCAATAGTGATGCAGCGCGGTAAATTGAAAATAGTGATTGAGCGCGGTAATTTCTGACTGCTTGACTGTACTTACGACAGCACGAATGAACAAACTTGGAAGCTTGAAAAGTTACTAGAATAAACAGGACAGAGATATATATCTGCACCTTTTTTTCACTAGGTGCTCTATTTGCAGTGCGCAGTAGAGCCCTAGAAAATTTGAACCCAAGAGTGGGAGGAGTGAACCATCCGTAAATCCGTGGCAGTACTAATTCGTTGTCAAAATTTGACACTTTTCACAAGCGCAGTAAGAAAAATTGTAATTTCACATTGAAATTTAAAAAATGAGCAGCCAAAAGTCTACAAAGAAGTGTGTAAGACTAAATATTGATGTAACACAGGCAATTATAAAATGCCACGCAGAAATCAAGCAACTTTGCCAGCCGTTTCGGAGAAAACATTGGAGACGAAAGTAAAAAACTTTTTCTCGGTAATTTTCCACACATTTTCCCTTTTTTACCTACTACACCTGTCCGTTACCTTACCCGTGACCTAACTCTTGTTAATTCCTTTTCACCCGCCTGTGCTCAAGACCCCAATTCGAAAAATTTTAACGCAATATAAATTTTTATTAAAACAAAGTCTTAGTCTTGATACCCTGTCTTTAGACCAGTTTCATAACTTCACAGATTTAATTTAAGTGAATAATTAACAGATTTTAAAAACGTTTAGAGCTTCTAACCTATATTTATGGACTCTGTCAATTCTGACAAATTTCTCACTAGAAATTACCAGAAACAATAGCGTTCGATTAAAGACCGAGTTACATAAGCCAAATATAAAGAACTTACACTAGAAAGTGGTTTTTATGAAAGTAAACCGACTTTATATTTCTGACGGAAAAACTTGCAGAATGGATTCGTACGAATTTTTTTTTCGAGTCATACCAGACTCGTGGTTGTCCATTAACGCAGCGATATCTTTACGAATTTAACTCGCCACGTATCTGATATGGCAAATAATCCGCTCGTGTGTGGGGCGCTGTTGTCAAATCTGGTGTGCAAAATGTCAAATACAGAATACAACTATGAACATGACATGACTTGAACTTTTAGGGTGATATCAGGTGATATAATCTGGTCCTAGAATCTGGTCTTTATCAGAATTTTGACACTGACAGTTGATTATTAAAAAAAATGAACTGTAAAACTCAACATTCGAAAGTTCTATCCAAATTGCATTTTTGTAAGATTTGTTCACTGAATCTGAGTGTTTTTAAGCGAACATTGCAAAATTATATCTGAAAATGCGTTATTTTTCACCTGTGTTTGAGCCTTTTTCCATCGAAAAATCATTGAATTTGATTGTTTTTTAAGATAACGTAAAAAATTCCAAAATTTCGTCTAAAATGCGCCGTTTCTTTTCTATGAATTTAGAAGAGTTTCTCACTGAGAAAGTGATAAAATATTTTGAAGTCACAAAATTCGGAATATTTACCAAACAAGTTGCTAAATTTGTTCTGGAATGAGTTTTATTTGCTCATGTTTACGGATTTAAAGCATCTTTTTTGGCAAAACACACCAAATTCGGAATATTTCATCAAATACTAGTATGAGTTTGTGTGATTTTGGACAGATAGAAAATTGTAGATCAGTTTACATGTGTTTGTTATATAGGTATTCCGTATTAGACCATTCTGCAAACCTAGAAAATTTGTTTTGGCTAGATTTAAAACATGCTTTCTCAAAATTTTCTGTAAAAATTTCATTACAACAAAGTATTTAAAAATTCACAAAAGAAGATCTAAAATGCGTTGTTTTCTTTGAATTTTTGAATGTTTTTTCAACGAAAGACAAAAACTTGAGAAATGTTGCCAAACGAAAGTAATAAATTGTAAAATTAGATATGGAATTAATTTGTAAATTTTTTGCTAAATCCAGATAGAATATTCTGAAATTGCGTCTAAAGTCGTTGGTTCTAATTCTGAAAAGCGTTTTTTTTTCGTTATTTTCATGGATTTAGAACGTTTGATATTGAAAAGCTCCCAAAATTCGAAAGATATTATCGAAACCAAATAATAGTATATTATGATACGAGTTTTATAAGACGCATTTTGCCGCACGCACGGAATTGTGGCACGACGAGCGCAGCGAGGAGTGTCATAATGGAGTAAGTGCGACAAAATGCCTTATAAACCAGATATCATACACTATTTTTTCTACTTTGCACCTTTTTTGACAAAAAAATTCAATTTCGAAATTTAGGGAATTTTGTGGCAGTTGACAGCATTTGCGTGGGTCATGAAATTAAATTAATAATGTGGATCGTCATTAGTTTATTCGTAAAATGCATTCTGAAAGTGTCCAAGACGTTTTGCAATGTATCTACCCCTCAATGAATACGGGCTTTTGTGGCAAATACGCGGAATTTGAAAATTGGCCTAAGGAGAATTGAATCTCAAATTACTTACTTGCACTGACTATTGTAGTCATGTTTGTACACTACTCGAAAGGTTTTCGAAGGGACTACGTATCAGGGATGGTAGAAAAGCCTCTAAAGGTCCGAATTTGATTCATTTGATTAAATTATCACTTGAAAAAGGTGCCGATTGGCACTGACAGTTCTCTCAGATAATTGTCAAAAAACTAGATTGCCATCATTTTCCAACTAAATTACCCTGTTTTTTAGTGTAATTATTATAGCACTCCGATAGATATTACGAAACCCAAATGGCGTATCGTAATGACCTCAGTACGAAACAAAAGTAGAAAAAAGTTTGTAAAGTTGCATCAAAAATACGTTATTTTCAGTTTTTATAACTAGTGCGTTTTTCACCTAAAGACGAATTCAATTTTTTTTTTGACAAAACAAGGCAGAGATTTTCAAAATTGTATCTAAATTACGATTCGTATTTCCTATTAAGTTGGGAGAGTTTTTCAGTGTATATAAAATTCGGAAAATTTGGCCAACCAACCAAGAGTTGCAAAACTAGTTTTGAAGTGCTGGATTCGTTTATTTTGATGGATTTAGCACATTTGGAACATGTTTTTTATCGTAAAGGACTTGGCACACTTCTTATGGGAAATTAAAGACCACTCAAATTGGATAATTTTCATATTAACCGATGCGTCTCAAAAAGCTGAACAATTCATATCATTGCGCCAAATGTGTAGCTTGATTAGGAAGGCCAGAAATCGCGATTGAATTTAAATTATTCCTATTGTTGGAAATATTAACTTCTGTCAGCTTAAATCCCTATATCCATAAAAGTGGTATTTCTCTATACCTGAACCCCAATCCAGCAATTGTAGTTATACCGCATGTTGTAAATCTTCAAGATATACAGGGTGTTTCAAGTTTTAGGTCCAGTCAAAAAATAAATACTTCTAGTTGTCCAAAAGAAAAAAAATATATCTCAAATGATAGAGTTTCTAACACGCTTCAATTTGATGCTTTAATGTTATACGAAATTTTCATGGTATGAGCGTGAATTGTGAAAAACTAGATAAAAAATTTTTTGTTTCCAAATTATTGCAATCGTTTTCTTCTAATAAAATTCTTCCTATTTTTTAAGTGAGACTTCCGAAACTGAAACAGTAAAAAACCCAAGACGTATTGAGCAATTGAAATTTCAATTTGCAAAAGATCAAATAAATGTTTTATCTTAGTCACCTTTGAGAAAAAACAGAGCTCGTGTCTTTGCTTGATTCACAAAAAATTGAAACGTCATTAACTGTCAGACTAAAATTTTACTTGTCAATTAAAAAATGCCCTTTTTTTGCAAATTGAAATTTCAATTGCTCAATACGCCTTGGTTTTTTACTGTTTCAGTTTCGGAAGTCTTACTTAAAAAATAGGAGGAATTTTATTATAAAAAAAAATTATTGGAATAATTTGAAAAAACAATTTTTTTAATGTAGTTTTTTGCATTTTACGCTTATATCATGAAAATTTGGGATATCAGCAAAGCATCAAATTGAAGCGTGTTAGAAACTATCGTTTGCGATATATATTTTTTATTTTGGAATACTAGAAGTATTTATTTTTTGACTGGACCTAAAACTTGAAACACCCTGTATAAGCTCTTTGTACACACCGAAAAGCGGCCCCAATGCTTTTCTTATGGGACAAATCTTCACTTTGATTGCGATTTCCGGCGTTCCTAATTAAGCTACACGTTTGGCGCAATGATATGATTTGTTCAGCTTTTTGAGACGCATCGATTAATATAAAAAATATCCAATTTGAGTGGTCCTTAATTTCCCATAAGAAGTGTGCCTAATCCTTTCTCATAAAAAAATTCTATTCAAATTGCATTTTTTAATTTGGGTGATTTTTGACAAATTCAAGAAATTGTGCCAAATGAAGATAAAAACTTCAGATTATTAATAAGAAATTAATTCTGAAAGGCAGTGTTTTTGCTTATTTTATTATTGGAATTTAGAACGTTTTTGTCGAAACAAAGTAGAAATTTGTAAGGTTAGTTCACTGAATTTATGAATCTATTTTATCTGAAAATGCGTTATTTTTCATCTGTTCCATCGAAAAATCATCGAATTCGAATTTTTTTGTGAATATAAGTAAAATTCGTTAATTCCTATGAATCTAATAAAGTTCCCTTTCTCACTGAGAAAGTGGTTTTGTCAAAACAAGACAGTTGCAAGATTAATTCTGAAAAACACAAAATTCGAAATATTCCGTCAAATACTAGTTTGAATCTGTGTGATTTCCGTCAGTTTCCAAAAATTGTATCAAACGAAGATAGAAAATTGTAAAATTAGATTGAAAATGCAGTGTTTTTCAGTGAGAAATTACAAATTCCGGAATATTAATGACCAATAACTTTCTAGCGTTACTACATCATATTTCTTATTTAATTTTGAATTTGTTTTTGCATGTTGCTTTTTGAGATGCATCGTGTGTAAGAAATAATTCTCTTTCAGCAGAGTCCTCAGCCGAGCTTTGGCCATTTCTTGGACACCTCCCCCGACGGTTACTTCAGCACACCAAACCTCCTATCCCAGCCAAAACTGACCGAATCCAATAACCACCACCAATCACTAGCAAAAAGAATGAAAGCGCAAGTCGATCAATTCATCAATCGTAAAGAACCGATCCTCCAAAACTGCAAACCATTATTCAGCCAATCGACAAACGTCACCAAAACCCCAACAATCTCACTTGCCGTTCAGCCATGTCAAAACGTCAGACGTAGCTCACGCCTCTTCACCAACAGCTACTCAGTCAAAGAAAACAACAAATCGCCCAATCGAACCAAATTCGCCACACCCAAATCGCCCTCGAGAAAAACCAAACAACGAATGGCGAAATGCAACTTAAACAAAACCACAGCCTACACCGAACTCAACACACGCAACCGCATCGAGAAGGAAAAGACCGAAACGGTGACTTCGACCGACGCAAAAATCGAGAAAAGTGCAATAAGTAATAGTAGTAGTGTCGAGAGTTGCGTCCAACAGGCGATTCTGATGCAGAAGCAAAGTGCTGAGGGGTTGATGGTTCTCTTGCGGAGTTTGGGTCAGGCGTATTTGCATTTGTCGAATTTTAATTGCAAAGCTGCGATCGAAGAGTTGAACGTTCTGCCGCCAAATCAGTTCCAAACTGCCTGGGTTTACTGTCTTCTCGGACTCGCTTATTTCGAATTGACCGACTACGAGTCCAGCATAAAATACTTCAGTAAAGTGCACAACCTTGAACCGTACCGGATACAGTTCATGGACGTCTACTCCACAGCGTTGTGGCACTTGCAGAAGGAGGTGGCGCTGTCGGCGCTGGCCCAAGACCTCATCTCCTTGAACAAGAACTCGCCGGTGACGTGGTGCGTAAGCGGAAATTGTTTCTCGCTGCATAAGGAGCACGACACCGCGATTAAGTTTTTCCAAAGGGCTGTGCAAGTCGATCCGAGGTTCCCATACGCGTATACGCTCCTGGGGCATGAATATATCACGACAGAGGAGCTGGACAAGGCGATGAGTTGCTTCCGCAATGCGATAAGGCTGGATCCAAGACATTACAATGCCTGGTTTGGTATCGGAACGATTTACTCGAAACAGGAGCGGTACCATTTGGCCGAAATAAACTACTCGCGAGCCCTTGAGATCAACCCTCAGAGCTCGGTGATTCTTTGCCATATCGGTATCGTGCAGCACGCGTTGAAGCAGACCGAGAAGGCCCTGAAGACGTTTAACGTGGCCATTGCCAATAACCCGAAGAGTCCGCTGTGTAAGTTCCACCGGGGGTCGATTTATTTCGCTCTCGGGAGGCACGCAGAGGCCTTGAAGGAGCTGGAGGAGTTGAAGGAGATCGTTCCCAAAGAGTCGCTAGTTTACTATTTAATAGGCAAAGTTCATAAGAAGTTAGGAAACACGGATTTAGCGTTAATGCATTTTAGTTGGGCGACGGATTTGGACCCGAAAGGGGCGAGTAGTCAAATTAAGGAGGCATTTGATCCGTCGATCGGACGCACGACGTCGAGTGAGTCGCCGACTTCGCCAGCTGCGGAGGAGTTTCTGGCGGATAGGAGGCCGGGATTGCAGCCGGAAGTGTTAAATTTTGGAAATCTTCCAGATGATAGCGAGGATAGTTTCTAAATGATAAACACCAAGCGATTTGTTGATTGAGTTGCGATTTTATTCATTTTTTAATTGAAGGAATGCTGATTTGTGGAAGGTGGACGTGACTTGCCAGAGGTGGTTTCGTATATTCATAAATTGTGAAATGTAAAAGATGTGTTCGTAAATTATAGGTTTGTCATTAAACGATATAAGAATTGTATGATTTTCAGTACTGATGTATATTTCCATAGATGTTAATTTTCATCCCTACAATTACGTGTACATTCGACTTTAAGTTTGAAGCGGTAGAGTTTATTTTATTTTTATACAACACGTCCGTTTTTGTTCATTATGTATAGTTTAACAATTTCTTTAATAAAATATTTATGCTGATTAAATCTGAAATATCGTCGAGTAGGTCATTTTATTTGACGAACTTACACCACACCAATATTTTTAAACATTTCACCACCTAAAAGACTATCCAGCGCCTTTTGAACGGACGGATCCTTTAGAAGTGGCGGTGCAACGTCAGCTGGTGGTGTCGGTTCTGGAGCTGGTGGTTGGTTCTCAGTGGAAGCTTTATTTAATATGTTCATGATGCGACTTTGAAGTTCGGCTTGTTTGCTGTTGGATTCTTGTGAGTCTTGATCAACTCCCTCACTTACTTCATGTTGATGTTGAATTTCGCGTCGCTCTTGTAAGTACTTCATCAATCGGTCGTACTGGGTTGTTGTTAACTGACGGTTTTCAGCCAGCAAATTTAACAACAACTGAAAAAATAGTTACAAAATTTAATTATACGAAGGTGAACCAGAAAACAAAGAGACTGGTCTTCCCGAAGATCCGTAAAAGTCTTTTTCAAAAAAAAACATTACTCTTAATTTTTGACGTTTACCAGAAACTTTACAGCGTATTAGGAAATGGTTTAGCAATAATTCGAAGACGAAAATGCCGGCGAGGGAATAATTATTATCAAATGCAAGTGACAGCTCAAACGATTTGGAGTGAAAATAGCAGTCCGATGATAGTGCAAAATTAAATCGATGAATGTTTAATAGGATAGTTTTTGTTTGGTAAAATTTTATTAGTGAAAGAAAATATAGCACCAGTCACGCTATTTTCTCAAACACCCTCTCTTAGAATTTTTTCATAGTATGAATAATTTAGTGTAATGTTTATACTACATTTCAATCGTTTATTTTTTTAACAGGTATTAAGAGACTAGATAAAAATTGCTTGCTATAATAATTCCAGTTTTATTTCTTGGGGTGGAACACAGAATTTTTTCTGTTATGAACAGTTTGTATCAAAAAATTACCTGCATTGCTGTTGGGTGTCTGTCTGAAACATTTTTAATGGCTCCAGGGCTCGGCTCTGAAGCCGTCTTATCTCCACGCATATAAGCATCAAAATTTCGCGTCATTAGCACCAAAGCATCCTCAATCGGCATATTCCGGTGCTCTGTTAAACAAATATTTAAACAATTTTTTTTTCATGAAGATATGAAGTGAGGTTACCTTGGGGATTCCCATGTAAAATATTAAGAGTCAAACTTCTGTGTTCCTCATTTTGCGGCATTACCAAAATTGCATACAAACATCCTCTGCTTGAAATATTCGCCAACACTCGGCCAATGGGGACGTCCTCGTTGGGAAACAGCAAATCCACGATGAGCCCCAAGGCCTTCAGTCTCTGCTCAATATACTCGGCGTATTTCCTTTAAAATAAACACCAATTAAATTCCCAATCAATGTGGCGTGACTTTAAAATTAAGTTGGCAACATTGAGTAATATACAGCGTTTCAAAATTCAAAAGCGATCAGTAATCAATTTGATTTGATCAGTATAAATGATGAATGGTCAGTGTTTATTAAATTTTTACACAGTACAAAACTAGAAGTGACTGGTATAATGCGTAGTTTCCCTTTTATATTTTGGGAATGGGAGTTGCTTCTATCTAAAAACCAATGTGTTTATCATAAAATTCGACTTTTTTTTAAGATATACTTATTCAGGATGTCTTGACCTTAAGGTGCTATTATGTAATTTCAAAAATTCATCTCGGTGAAAAATTGAATTAACTCGTGAACAGTTATGTAACTTATCGTGAGATTAAGGCATCCTTGGGCATTACTGGGGCCAGCATACATTCAATACTGTATAAACATTTGGCCGGCAAAAAAAGGTGGTTCGAAACTTAGTTCAAGCCGCCGTTCCAGAGAATGCAAAGGTGTTTTAATCTTCATGGAGAATATTTTGAAAAAAGCTTTATAGGATGACGAATTTTTTTTACTTTCCTCTATTCCCGAAATATAAAAGGCAACCCACGCGGTATTTCACATAACCAAGTCACAAAACACTAGATACAAAAAATGCACATTTAATTATTTAATTTTTGGAAACCCATGACAGTAGTTGTCAAACTAATCATTACTGTTTCATTAATAGTCTTAAATTGCTGTTTCTCAGAAACTATGTATTTTCATGTGTTCTATCAAGAGACGGAATGAATATGATTCTAATCTATCTAACTAAAAACGCTGCAATTTTTTGAAGGGGTGAACAAACTAAAAAAGACTATCCAATTTTTCAAAATTTGTAATCGAGTTCGTATCGGAATATGTATTATGATTGCATTTTACAGGCGCAGGCCTCGTAAAATTACGTGAAACAGCCTGTACAGGATCCGAACTAAGATCATCCTGGACCGATCTACTTACCGAATAAAACTTACTTTTTGTCAAATATAATATCCAAAGGAATGTATCGCGAATGGGTTGCCTAAAGAAATATGGTCAAGACTATGATTAAGGGGGCTAAAAAGAGTCAAATTTTAGCCATTTTCCACAGTGTTTTACAGCCGTTGTAATTAACATTTTTTAAACTGATTTACAGGATACATTCTTCTACTCGAACTGCAGGGGAGAAAGTTTTTTAATTTTAAAATGCGGCAACTGCTTTAATTAATTTAGAAAATAATATTGAAAATTGAAAAAAAATATTAAAAAAATCTAGTCTAAAAATTATTTCTCATCAACAATAAGTGTTAAAGAGAAAATAAAATACTTTTGGCCATGTAGTGGACTCTTGGGAATAAAGAATGGTTCTTATTGTTGATGGGAAAATTTTTTCAAAGAATGCTAGACTTTTTTTCAGTTTTCAAAATTATTTTCTGAATTAAATAAAGCGGTTGCCGCATTTTAAAAGACTTTATCCCCTACAGCCCGAGTAGAAAAGAATGTATCCTGTAAATCAGTTTCAAAAATGTTAATTACAACGGCTGTAAAATATCTTCGGAAAATGGCTAAAATTTGAATTTTTTAGCCCCCTTAATCATAGTCTTGACCATATTTCTTTAAGCAACCCATTCGCGATACATTAGATTATTCGTGCACTTCAAACGATTAGTAACTAATGTAATTTATAGTTTCAATGATAACTATTTTACATTTTTATCAACCTTATTTTAAAAAATTATTCGGTATAATGCGACGTTTCATTTCTATAGTTTTGAAACAGCTATTATGCATTTATTATTTTTACTGAACAGAAATACTTGCCGTATTTTAAATAAAATACCGTGCATTTAATTTGTACCGTTTCAATATTACCAACTTAATAAAATTAAAATTACGTCAGTTGCTTCGAGACGACTATAATTTCGCAGTCATTTCTGTCAGGTTGGTCAATAACAGGCGGTCGATTCGAGTACTTCCCCGGAGGATAATACCCGTCCTCCCTGTACATTTCTGATGAAAACCGGTCCCGACTCTGCATCCTTCTCTTCCGCCCTCTCCTCTCCATCAGCGCCTCCTTCTTCGGAGACTCCTCCTGCGCTATTGGCGGTTTTTGAGGCGCCATTGGCGGTTTTTGGGGCCCCATGTTGGGCGGCGGCTGATTTGGAGGCGGCGCGGATTGAGCTTGCTCTTGGGGCTCTTTCTCCGGCTCGGGTTTAGGAGTGGGCTTCGGAGCCTCTTCTGAAGGCTTCTGAAACTGTTGCTGTGGATGCAGAGGCGGCCCCTGCTGTTGATGTGGAGGCGGCCCCTGTTGCTGATGCGGGGGCGGCCCTTGCTGTTGGTGCGGGGGCGGCCCCTGTTGATGTGGGGGCGGGTGGTTTTGGAACTGATGTGGTGGCGGGTGCTGCTGCGGGGGCATGTAAGGTCCCTCGTTGTAATGCTGAGGGGGGCCTTGTCTCCGATTTTGCATCTGTTTATTCATGTTGTTTGCCCCTTTTTGGCTCTTGTCCAAAGCTTGTCTCACGCAAATTTTTCTGCCATGGAGCATGGTGTTGTTTTCGTTTTGAATTGCGGCATGCGATTGGCTTTCGTTCTCGAATTGGATGAAGGCGAAGCCCATTTGGAGAACAAGGCCTAGGATTTTTCCGTGTACTTTGAATTTTTCTTCCAAGTCGGCTGCGACCACTGTCTTGGGGATGCCCCCGATGTAAATGCGGCAGGGGGCCGTTGCAGGATTGGTCATGAACTGTTTATCGGTGCGATACATCTTGAATTGTATACTAACTTTAACCAGATTTGTGAAGTCGGAATGTTGTTTCTATGAGTCCAATTTTTTTGGAGAAAATCGCATTTTATTACATTTCCCCGCACACGAAATGACACTACACCTGTAGAGAGAAACCCACGATCACAGATAAGTACTTTTAAACTAAAGAAAAGGCATAAGATCCAGGAAATATACAAATATTCAAAGACAATTGTACATAACCTCACACTCTTGTTTTGGCATCAAATACCACAACAGTTTTGTTGGTTGCATAACTTTCTTAGTTTATTAAGTGGATGCATAAAAATAGGACGAAATTTTATTTTTTTTACCGTTTATAAAATAAAGTGCACAGTTATTGGGCAATTAAACAAAAATCTAAACTGGAAAAACCATTACCGCCTTTAGAATTAAGGTATATACAGGAACATTTTTTTAACTCTGAACATAGGCCTATGTTCAATCTGAAAAAAATCATATCAAAGCATTGATCTAATTTACGTTACCAACGATACGTAAAGGTAATTATTTGATGTCGAGTTATTTGAACCAATTTGAAGTGATTTCGAATATTTGTTAAAGTAACGTATCATTCCTTACATGTTACTATTACCTGATGAATGATGATTAATAAATTTCATCAAAATTAATCTTTCTTTACTTAAATAATCGTGGAAGATTTAATTGACAAGTTGACAATTTGGACAGCGCGTAGAATAATTAGTTGCATAGCAAAACTCGCATTGCGTTGATCTGTTTTTTTTTTTCAGATTGAACATAGGGCTATGTTCAGAGTTAAAAAAATGTCCCTGTATAATTGCGCTATTCCATACTAAAGATTATAGTTCCCATAAAGGGACATTTTTTTAACTCTGAATATAGCCCTATGTTCAATCTGAAAAAAAAACAGATCAAAGCATTGCGAGTATTGCTATGCAACTAATTATTCTACGCATGTCAAAAATTTCAATTTTTTCAACTAAATCTTCCAAGATTGTTTAAGTAAAGAAAGATTAATTTTTATGAAATCAAATAATAGTAACATGTAAGGAATGATAAATTACTTTAAAAAATATTCAAAATTACTTGAAATTGGTTCAACAAATAATTACCTTTACGTACAGTTTACGTATCGTCGGTAACGTAAATTAGATCAATGCTTTGATCTGTTTTTTTTTTCAGATTGAACATAGGGCTATGTTCAGAGTTAAAAAAATGTCCCTGCATTTTTTGCATAGAATCGAATTATGCAAAAATATATAGGGTGTTCCATTTAAAAAAATATAACTATGGTTCACCACCCTGTATACAACACCCTGTGTATAATAAAAATATTTTCAGTTTGTGAACTTGCAAGTCAAATAGCAAAAAAGTTATAGACCGATTACGCACCCCTGGGTTACCCAGTATCATCATTTCGCGTATGGCAAAGAATAGGATCCTTAATATTTAATTCTAAACAATAATGTTACAAATCTTACGTTAATATTTAATTAATAATTATTGAAGAGGACAGGGGAAACCACAAGGAATGTAGCATTTTATTATATTCTCAGAAAAACAACTTTTTTAGTTTAACTTACTTTACGTATTAGCACGAAAGTTTATAAATTTTAGTTTTGACGAACTATTTATTATTGCAGTGCCATACAAGAACGTAAAATACTGACAAAGCTCTTCTTTATTGATGAGATTGGCGGGAGGATTAAGGGCCGGTTTACAGAACATTTTAATCGCAATTAAAATTAACTTAACGTTTGCCAATGTAAAGTAAATGGCAACTTAATTCGAATTAATTTAATTCTGAATTGAATTTTAATTTCGCTTTCTGTAAACCGGCCCTAAATGATTCTTTATGTCCGGGATTCTTTAGTTTACCTAAATGCAACTGTAGACTTGGGGATACCAATGATACCATATTTTTGGGCAACTCTGGAATAAGAAATATCAGATTTTACCTCTTTTACAGCCTTTTCAACCAAATTAAAATCGTAGTGCCTCTTCTGTGGCATCTTTATTAGAAAGAAACATTGGATAGTATGGGCACTTTAGCTACATTTTACCCATACAGTCAGTGGTATGGGTAAAATGTAGCAAAAGTTTTCACTGTAGCAAAGATAATTGGTTCCTCTATGCTTGAACTCAGTTATTGGACAGTGTCCAACAACTGAAAATAAACAAATTATTTTTTATAATTATTGGGCATGGTCTGCTCGCCGTCAATTTAACCAAAATCTCAAATAAAAATACATAAAATAAAAATAGCAAGATAAAAACTTACCTTCGGACGTGAAATTGTTAAAGACTGAGCTCAGATTATTACTTGCGTCTGGATGGGCACTATATTTTTAATAAACATTTTATTTCCGCTGGTGTTCCTACTGTTCGTACCGAGGTACACTTTGTATTACACGTACACCAAACTACGTCATTCCAAAGAAACACAACATAAGGAATAATGTGCTCATCTTTATATCATATCAGTATGAGTTCAAGAGACCTTATTTATCCCTGTCCAATACCCTATGTAATTTTTGTTATTTTTGAAATTTTTAAGTTTTTAAATAACAAAATATAGCACAGCTTCAATAAGTTTTATTGGTTGCCTCGCCCCCAAGTATTGGAATTTTCCTAATTTCTTTTTAACAAATATTTATTTCTTTTATTTACTTCCTTATCCGTTCTTCTGTATGTAGTTACTTTTGAATGTAATGATTTTAAATATTTAAAATTACAATTATTTTTTAAATACAGGGTGTTAGGGAATGGTTTAGCAATATTTCGTATGTCAATTTGTCATGGTCAGACGAGTTAAAAAGCCTTATACCATTTTTCCAAAAAGTGCATACTTTCTTTAAAAAAATTTATTAATCCACCTATAGAGCCACTGTATCGTATATGGTAGTTTATTAGCAGTTAATTTTATCGTTAAACAAAGTGGACATAATGGCGCATGGACGTTTTAAGAATTTTTCAAAATTAGTTCTGGCATAAATTCCTTTTTGGTTTTTTTTTTTAGAAATTTCGATTACAAAACACAAATTGAAATAGAAGAATTACGAAGTGGACTCAGAAGTTAATTTACCTCTGCTGTTTTGTCAATAATATTAAAATTTACGCTAATTTTTATCATTCTAGTTCAGCGGTTCTCAAAATGTGGGACTTCAATTTCAGAACGATTTTTTGGGAAAACTATGCATTTTCGATTTACAAAAATTTTACTTAATCGATTCATTTTGCCATTCTCTATCTTCCTTTCAATTTATGCTAAACCATTCCCTAACACGCTGTATAATGTAAAGTGATCAATATAATAGATTCTAGGCAGTCCTAAACTTCGTTTTTCAATGGGAGTACATGACAGTGGCAGCAGTGTTGCAACCAAGCGAAAATTAAAATGCTAGAAATTCTGATCTTAGTTAAAACAGTCATGTATGATAAGTTTGAAGAATTAAACTTTTGTCTAAAAATTAGTAAAGTGGATTGTTATTAAAACAACGCGTTACTTTTAGTTCGTTTTATTGCACAAAAGCCTGAATACAAACAACAAAAGAAAACTGTTTTCAACAATATTAGCATCACATACATTACCTATGACTTAATATTAAATAAGCCAAAGAAACAAGCTAAGCTTCAAAATAATAAAATATTGGCAAGATTATATTATAGCCTTAGAGGTAAGTCCTATTTCGTGACAACATACAAAACCACTAAAATCCTATCATTTTATACAACTAAGAATGATAATTTCACAACAGTCTTCGAACATGTTTACAAATACTGGCTCAGATCTACAATAATATTCGCAAGGAAATAAATGAAAAGATGATATGCAAATTGTCGATCATAATCTACACGAAATCTAGGGAAACTAGTAATACAATTTTTTGGTATCGAAATAGTAAATACTGGAATGAAAAACTATATTTTTAGAATATCATGGCCAATTAAAATATCACAGCTAAAATTTTGAATTTTCTTTTCTTTTAAATTATTAATGACTAGATCTTCAACCCTCGTATATTGTAGCCTGGCCATAGAGCAGCTTTCCGAATTGTAACAATATTGCAATGACCTAATTCAAACACTATACTTAAATATGGTATTTAGTACAAGTCTGCAACTAAATAATTAAATACTGTTATTTCCGAAATACTATCAAGAGATTCTTTAAATAAAAAACAAATAAATAAAAATTTCGAACGAAAACGTAATCACAACATAAAATGCATCTCAGCAAACAATCTCATTGTGTTAAGTACGACGCTATCACATAAAAAATAAATTTCGTAATTTGTAAAGTAGCTAAAGAGAGCACATTTATACTTTTTATTCCGTCACGCTTGTAGCGTATTGTACTGACTCTTCAAAACATCAAAAATAAAAGAACTAACACTACGATTAAAATAAAATGAGTAAAAAACGACGATAATGTGGGCCATTAATTTCGATAAATTTCAACACTCACTAAAAAACCAACAAAATATAAAAACTTACATTAATATATCTATATATAAAATAAGGAACAAAATACTTTCACATTATTTTATATCCTTCTAAAGGATAATCTAATCTCGGAAGTCATGTTTCATACAACGCTGCCTTGTTAATGAAATAGTTTCTAGTAAAACAGCTTACATTAAGTCTCTTCGTAGCGATGTTTATCCTCGTTCTTCCATGAACTCACCTGGATATGGGGTGGCGGCAAAAAGCTACGCAACGACTGGATTAGCTGAATCGTATCCATTAGGGCTGGAAAAAGTCAAGATAATCCCAAAATGCCACTTTTGTGTGTTCATTTTATTAGAAAGATCAGTCAGATAAGATCAAAGCTTCTAAAATCATAATTCGAAAGCTCAACGTTGGAGCTCTCAAGAATTCACCTCGGCTTTCTCATCATTATATCTATACAGGCTGTCCTATTGAGTTGGAAATAAATTTGTACAAAAATGGATAAATATTATGAACTCATACATCAGTTCAAATTATTTTTAAGTAGTTTTAAATATACAGAGTGTTTCCGAAGTGAGTTTCTTTTTCTATGAAGCACCCTATATTTTTTACATTTACTATTTTAATACTGATATTTTAAAACTAAACTCTTATTGGTTGATTCTGCTTAGTGTTTGAAATTTGTTTTTTAAGTCTTTTTAAAAGCTTTTATTTAACTCGCATTGTTTTCCGAATCAAATTTGAAAGGAGTCCTGTTATCCTAGCCGAGCGAGCTGGAATTTTGCATACAGACGTAAACTCCGCAACAATGCATTAAGTATGTATTTAGTTTAAATAATAATTTATAAACAATTAACAATGAAGTTTGAATAAAAATCCGTCATTTTTTGTTCAAATCTGACATCTTAAGGAAAACATGTGTGGCAAGATTTTTGAAAAATTCCACCCCATAAAGAGTTAAACAAAGTGGAAGAAATTTGTATAAAAATGTGTATTTTTTTAATTTACATTACGAGGGTGCATAAATAACTACCATGTTTGAAGAAACTAGGTCCTGCGTTGTGGTGTTGACATTATCGTTGTATACTACCATCTTTCAAATGACAGTTTGTTTTTGGCAGCCAAGTGTATAACACGGTGTTCGTGTTTCTCAAAAAAAAGGCAACATCGAACCCATTCGATTTTTATTTTTGATACCTAAGCAACAAAGTTTTATTTTGTTTCAAAAATAGGGTATTCAACTTTTAACAACTTCATTTTTACGTTCTTAAGTTTAACGCAATGCACTAAATTTGAACAGTTTTAAAGCTCTAAGCTTGAACGTTTCTCTTTATAGTAAATATTATTTTTCTAGTATTCTTGTAGTACTAGTTTGGTATTCAAAAAAATGTGTACAGGGTTAGGTAGGTATAAAAAAAAAAACGTTACGTGAGGGTAAATACCGAACTGAATCGACCAATAAAAGGGTGTTTTATTTAAAAAACAAATTTAAATTGTAACTCATTTCTGAAACATACTGTACACTTGAAAATAATTTTACCCACAATCGTCACGAACGTGACAACTTTTATGACTAAATGCCACAGGTAGAAGATATATTTTTCGACCTTAGAGTAAAAGTTTTACTTTTGCGCCTAAGCACTTTTATATTTATCAATACATACAGCGTGTATCAGAACTCGCTCCCCACCGGAAAGGTGCATATAGTTTAGGCAATTCTGAAGCTAAAGTTCCTTTACAAAAAAAATCTAACTCTGCGTTTGGAAGATAGGAACGTTTGAAAATAACCAATCACAAAAGACCTTGCTCCAGAGGACTACAGGAACAAAACACGTTCTTAGGAAATCAAAAATATGTAGAACGGACAATAAAAAAGTACACTAGAGTTATTTTTCATTCCTTAGTAACGGATGTACTGTATGCAACACACCTAGGAGAGAGCTTCTGGGATTGGTCACTTTGAAACCTCTATATCTCCCAAACGAACAATAAAAGACCTACTTTTTTTGCATTTTTGCCATCCCTATTGCTGTTAACCACTAGCACCTTTCCGGTGGGGAGCGAGTTCTGGTACACGCTGTATACAATTCGATCATTTGAATTTATAATTAGAATTGGCGTTTTTTTTTCTTTATGATTCATAAAGTAATGCAAACTGAGGGAAAAAATGTGAAGGGTATAGGGGAAAAACGACCCCACTCCACTTGTTTAAGAAAATGAGGTGGAGTTGCAATATTGTAGTTTTTGAAAGTACTATTAGATAATTGAACACTATACTGAAGAAAAAAGTCATCGGTCAACGTTAGAAAACTTTGAGTTTGATTATTCGTGATTTTAGTTGAGATGGACTGAGGTCGTTTTTGCCATATACCCTTCATGTGTTCTGATTAAATATTACCGTTTAAACTTTATTATTTGAATCTTCAATTGATTAACTATGATAATCAGCGTTTTTTAATTATAAATTCAAATGATCATATGGTACAAATTTTTACCAATCCACCTGGCACTAAAACGAATAAGAAACAGTTGTTCATTATAATAAGGTAAGAATATTAAAAAAGGTAACAAAATACTGACAGTTTTTTAAAACGTGGGGTTTTTCAAGATCGATGTTTTTTGGTGAAATACCAAAACGAAAAGTGCGTCAAAATGAGGGTCCAGGTTATGTTAGGTTAGGTTAGGTTAGATCAGGTCAGGTCAGGTCAAGTCATGGGAATGTGTGAATGTGTTTAAAACATCTCTCAATCTTTATCAATTTATCTGAATAAATAGGTTTGCCGAATTATTTGTCTTACTACGTTCGGCAAAATAAATGTTCAGCTTCGTCACATAAAATATCTCTTTTACTCCTAATAACATAATCTACTCTTAAGTGATGCAGAGGGTTAATATAGCTCCTTGTCTTGAAGTATAAAAAATATATTTCTTACTAAATCTATTGTAGTCAAATATTGTCTTATAGTTGGAACCAACAATATTTGACTCATTATAGAATAAGCCGATTGCCCCTCACAATGGTTTATGTCCCTTGCGGTAAAGATGCCACAAACAAATTTTTCTACTTTTGTTTCGTACTGAGGTCATTACGATACGCCATTTGGGTTTCGTAATATCCAACGGAGTGCTATAATAATTACACTAAAAACCAGGGTAATTTAGTTGGAAAATGATGGCAATCTAGTTTTTTGACAATTATCTGAGAGAACTGTCAGTGTCAATCGGCACCTGTTTCAAGTGATAATTTAATCAAATGAATCAAATTCGGACCTTTAGAGGCTTTTCTACCATCCCTGATACGTCGTAGTCCTTTCAAACACCTTTCGAGTAGTGTACAAACATGACTTCAAAAGCCAGTGCAAGTGAGTAATTTGAGATCCCATTCTCCTTAGGCCAATTTTCAAATTCCGCGTATTTGCCACAAAAGCCCGTATTCGTTGAGGGGTAGATCTACATTGCAAAACATCTTGGACACTTTCAGAATACATTTTACGAATAAACTAATGACGATCCACATTATTAATTTAAATTCATGACCCACGCAAATGCTGTCAACTGCCACAAAATTCCCTAAATTTCGAAATTGAATTTTTTTGTCAAAAAAGGTGCAAAGTAGAAAAAATTGTGTATGATATCTCGTTTATAAGGCATTTTGTCGCACTTACTCCATTATGGCACTCCTCGCTGCGCTCGTCGTGCCCCAATTCCATGCGTGCGACAAAATGCGTCTTATAAAACTCGTATCATAATATACTATTACATTTCCTAGGGCAGGCACCTTTCAAACGTTTGTACGGAGTGATGGACCGTAACAGAAATTTGTGTATGGGCTTTCACCAAACAAATATTTAATACAATTTTATTAATATTTAGGTATATTTTTAAAATGTTTGTTCACAAATAAAGTGATCTAAGAAACTTACTAATCTAATGAATTTTGAAACTTTAGTTTGGAATAAATGAATAGTTTACTATGAAAATTACTCAATACGGCTCATTTGTGAATCTTCAGGGTGGTGCCACCAGCTGTGAAGAATTGTTACGGTACTTGGATAAGTCAATCTCAAATATTTCTGGTTCCTACTATACTGATTTCAAGTTGAGCTACGACCGACGCAAATCGGGATTGACATAGGAACGACGCAAATCTAGCAACGTCATTGGTTGCTGCTCTGCAACTGCGACTCGCGCAACTTTGCGACCAAACTTGAAATCAGCCCCTTAGTTACAATAACCATAAAGATAGTCATAATTCCCTTGTGCGAATTATAGGTGGGAATTAACCAGTTTCCTTCAATCATTTCACTCACTCCTTCTTGTGCATTGTTTCAGACTTTGGCGGAATCAAAACCAAACGTGTCTTCTTCGTTTTTCTTTTCCAATTCGTTTGAGATTTTAGTGATTTTTAAAAAGCAACAAATTTTTGCCAAAATGCCAAAAATTGCCAAAAAAATTTTTTTTTGTAGAAATACATAGTATATTTTAGTAAGAAATAAAATTATTTATCTATCACGGGAATTATTGGGTGTTAATAACCTTGGGCAACGTACTGTCCCTAGAGCCTAAACAGCCCTCTAGATAGTAAACCCGTTGCCCACGGTCATTAAGACCCTTATAATTCCCTTGGTATAACAGGGTGCATCAGAAATACGTGTGTTTTTACCACGTAATAAAACTCCAACTTTTCTATATAACATTTTGCAAAATTCTTATTTATTTTCACTGTTTTCCTCCTTTATTTTGTGCAAACGAGCCGTTCAGTGTTTAATAATTAGTTTGTATACATATACAATTAAATTGTTTAAATTATCCGTTTCTATCACAACGAAAATAGTTAGGCACTCTTATTTTTGTACCCATAGGCGGGTACACGTATCAGTATGTTTTCTTTTACAAATTTTAACTAAATTACAAATAGAAAAAATGTTCATTTTCTTGAGCTCTGTTACCCGTTAAAATTAACATACGTATTGCTGATACACCCTGTATAAATAACTTTAATGTAATTTACCATCTCGCTGAGAAACCCTGTATAATACGCATTTTAACACTTTATTCTTTTGAAACAATGTTTTAAACACTAGCGCCCTTGGCACAAATATTGCAACAAATTATTAATTTATTTTACTTACTCTTCTGTAGAGCTTCGGACTGTTTTCCGTACGGTTTACACATCGCTGGTCTAACGTATGTTTTCATCCTTTGCATATTCTTCATCACTTCGCTGAAAGCCCTAACAATTTTCTCTTGTCCGCCCTCTGACGACCTCTTATCATCTGAAGAAGTCAGACTTGTGGCCGAAGTCCAGGCCCCGTTATGCAAAGCCAGTAAGTCTTTATTAGCTGCTGATAAACCTAAAATTTTAATTTTTTATGACGAATGATCTGTGGCCTTTTTTACCTTCTAGATTTTCCAAATTGGCTCTTAAAAAATCGGTCAATTTGTGATCCATCAAAGGTAGGTCGAAATGCGACTTCTGCTGCCCTTTCGCCATATCCATTTGTTGCTGAAGCTGGATTTGTTGTCTCTGTTTTTCTAAATTTGCGTTCAATTTATCAATGTTTTGTTGTGCGATGACGCGATTTTGTTGCTGGATTAATGCCGCCGTGATCTGTTGCTGGGTTGGAGCTACTGATTTAGGCCTATCTAAGAGCTGTTGACTGATTTTTGAGTCGAGATTATTCTGTCCTGTTAGGTCAACTGCACCTAAACCTGAGGCAAGAAATTGTTCATTTTTTATTTAAAGTGAAATGTTTATTTATTACGACTACGGATGTCCGGATTGTTTGATTGGGGTTCCCCTAAGTATGGAGGTGTTGTTAAATGCTGTAAAGTCTTTTGAGTCAGTTCCATTTGATTTTTGTAATAGCGACAAGCGGGATTTGGGCAGTTTTGAACTACTTCGATTATGAATTCTTTTTCCATGCCAAAATTTTCTCTACCGATTGTGTAAGATTCCATGACCTTTAAAAAATATGTAACCAGAAAATGTAGAAAACTGTAAGTTCAAACAAAACTATAAAATTATTAAATAGTTTTTCTCTTATTTAAACCACAAACCTCGACGTGATTTTACCCATAATAATTTACAATATCTAGAGAGTGGACAAAAGTAAATAAAAATAAAAAATCCATGTTTAACCAAGTCGTTTGTCAACAGAAACAAATAAATTATTGCAAGTTCAAAAATTATCATTTGAATATTTTATTATTTACAATTTGTAATAAAATCGTTCCCAACAAATATGCGCAGTGATTAATACTACAGAAAGCAATTAAATGTTGCAATTGTTTTTGTTCAGTTATAGATGTGTAACGGTCACGCTAGAAAAATTACGAAAAATGAAAAATCGCTCATTGAATGAAGTCTAAATTCAAAGGGTAATTAAAAATTAATACATTTCACTGAGCCGTTACAAGTAGGTACATGTCAGATTTAAAGCTAATACACAAAAATGTATATTTTGTTGAAGAAATAGTCATTTTATTAATGTTATGGAAAATTCTGCATAAAAAATTAAAATAGAACACTGCTGTACCACTGTTCATTGTAAATATTCATTTATATTTGTGTTTGTTTTGGTAATTATTCCATTTTGATTTTTAAACTTCTTTTGTTTTTTAAGATTGTTGGTAATTCTGGATACTTTGTAGTCGCCTAAATGTCTTCAAAGTTTTTACTAACATATTTTAATTAAAATTGATTCTTTTTCTAGATAGATCTAGATAGATTTTTAGTTTGTCCAACTGTTTCTTACAGCTCGATACTCTACTAATATTTCTGACATTCGAGAACTTCTTAGAATATTGGAAAAAATTGGAAAAAACTACTACTTGACTGAGTGTTTACAATGAGCGTTATGTTGTGTTTTTTCTTCACAATAAAATTTCAGCAAAATCGATTCTTTAAAGTATAATTTTATTAAAAAAAAAATACAATTAAAAGCCCCAGAAACATACAGCGTGATCCAATCGGTCCATAACTTTTTTGCTATTTTAAATATTGCCATGCCGTTTTTATTATCCGGCAGATCGACTTAAAAAGTCCATAAATTAAAAATATGTTTATTATACACAGGGTGTTGTATACAGGCTGGTGAACAAAAGTTATATTTTTTAAATAGAACACCCTATATATTTTTGCATAAATTGGATTCTACGCAAAAAAATAATGTAACTTTATAGAATACCTTGTAGTTTTAGCAAATGGTCGACTTTTAATTAAAGCATGCAGATAATATACAGAGTGTGTCAAAACGCAAAAAGTTGAATAACTAATTTTTTTTTAATGGCACACCATGTATTTTTTTTTCATGTATCGATAGTATTTTTGATAAGCTTTCCAATGGTATAGGGTTTGCATAGCGAATTTAAAATATTTTTCAAAATTTTTGAATAAAAATTATTTTAATACAAGTAAATTTGTTAGCCTAGAATCTAATAAGTCAAATAGTAATTCATTTTTTGATATGTACTAATGTGACTAATTACATTAGTAATCTAATTATTACTTGATACATAAATGAATTTCACTCATCAAGAATTAATAATAAAATAAACAAAAAAAGAAAAATTTCTTTTTGAACTCTAAGAAATATTTCAAATTTGCTATACAAACCGCATATTAGAAAGCTTATGAAAAATGCTATCCATACGTGTGAAAAAATACATGGTGTGCCATTTGAAAAAAATGAGTTATTCAACTTTTTGCGTTTTGGTACACCCTGTACATTATCTTCGTGTTTCAAGTAAAAGTCGACTACTGCTAAAACTACAGAGTATTCTGAGTTTTTTGTTGCAAATTTGTCCGAAAATATTAATCTACGACTTCGCAGTGATTTTTCAAAAATTGTTTTTTTTTATAACGAAAAGATAATTCCAAAACGAAAAGAGATAGAGCCATAAAAGTTTACATAAAGTTACATTAATTTTTTGGGTAGGAACTAATTATGCAAAAATATATAAGGTGTTCCATTTAAAAAAATGTAACTATGGTTCACCATCCTGTATACAACACCTCTATAATCCTTAATAAAAATATTTTTAGTTTGTGGACTTTAAGTCGATCTATCAGATAATAAAATCGCCGCGGCAATATTCAAATAACAAAAAAATTATAGACCGATTACGCACTCCTGAATCACCCTGTATTTTAGTTATCATATTTTTTGGTAGCTTAGTTTTTCATTTAATATTAACAAAATTCTAACCTTTTTTTTAATAAAGTAGGTACAAACGCCGTTTCTGTATTGAAGTATTAGTAAGTATTAGGAGTAAGTAAATGCCACTTTGTTACCAAAATTAAAATTGAACCACAGAAACGACTTTAGAATAACCACAGAATAACTAAGAAAATCCGGTTTTTGTGTAAAAATCAGAACAAATATGAGCAAATTCTTAATAGTTTTTTTGCTTATTATTTTATCTTCCTTTTTTAAACTTACGTTTAACTGTAAATCTACAAAATTTCGGAATTTCCCTTAGAGATTTTTGTGACGATTGGCAATGTCTCAATTTTAAAAGTGAGAAATTGATTTAAAATTTTTGTTTTATCCAAATTCTCTCTAAAAACACGAGTATAGAAGGTAATGAAGGTAATCTTGCATGAATGTCCCCTGAAGTTTGTGAAGTTGGCAAAAATACGGTCGCCAATTTGCTTCCTGCCAACCTAAAACTTTTCGTAAAATGTTCCGTCAAATAACGACTATTAAGCCAATGCACTTGATGACGTTGCGTGCTTTAAAAATATGCCTATTTGTGACCTATTAAAGCATCAAAATGGCGGCAAATTACAAAAAATCATTTTTGCTCTTTCATAAAAAAGACGTATTTTTCTATTTAATTTTTAGAAAATTCGTAATTTTATTAATTACAACAATCGCTCATTGCACTCGCTTGTGTTCTAAACAATTCTCGCGTAATATGGCCTACATTACAGGTACGGTCTACTGCATTAATAATGACACAAGCGGACAACTGCCGACTGCCGGTTCTCCTCTCAAAGCAGTGTTGCCCATCCGTAACGAGCCCGCACGAGAGCCGAATTTGTGTCATTAATTCTGGGGAAGAGTGTACACTCATTGAATAATATGCTATTAAAAAAATACGGTCTTATTTTTTCATATTATCATTTAAATAAATAAATGCAATTAAGCATAAAATTTGTGCCCCTTTATTCCTATTATACTTACAGCTCTAACGGTGGCCTCAACCCCAAGATGCAACCCATGAGGCCCATTCATATGTTTCAGCATCACAGCATTAGCAAAATGCTCAAAGGGAAGAATAATTTTACCATTTTCTCTCAAAATCAGTCTACCTTGCGAATCTAGAGTAACCCTTGAAGCCATCATTCTACAAAATACGATTAAAAGCAATTAATTAAAAAAGTTGTTAAACACTGACTGTAAGTAAGCAGCACTTGGCAGCATAGACGATTCCTTCAGCTCTGAAAAGCACTGCAAAAGCTCAACGGACGAATTCCAGCCCTTGTTTTGCAGGTACAGCTGGAGCAGCATGTATAATTTTTCAGTAACATAACCTGTACCAGGAAAGCCCATACTGGTCGATGTGGGTAAATCACTGACGTTCGTTTGCTGAATTCCTTTGGCTAAGACATTTTTCATGGTCTCTGCTAAATCCATGGTGCGAAAATCGTAAAAATCGGCGGATTAAAACGGCCTGAAACGTACACAACACATAACCATAAACAAAACACACGATGCTCTAATCGCCGGTAGATTAGCGGAATATTTTTATTTGGTACTTACATTATTTCCTGCTTAGGCTGTTTAATTCACATCCGGAACATATTAGCTAGTTGGGGTTTTGTCTGAAACACAGCTGATTTTTTTAAGAACATCACTTGGGATTCGTAGCTTTCGGCTTCATCGTTTGCGACTGCGCATAATGAAGTGCTCGTAAAATCATTAAATTTTCATAATTTTGGCCCTTATTGCGGTAGCTAGCTGACGAAAAGCGAAAGGTCCTTGCATAAAGCACCTAAAATTGGGGAACAAGACTGGTTTTAGAACGTAGACACTTGAAATTATTACTTATGTTAAAAATTAAATTCAAACTAGGCTTTATTCATAGTTGCATTTTTATTTCTCTCAATGTCACAGTTTTTCTTTTTTTTAAATTACATTAGCTCTTATTTTTTTGAAGTGCATGAATAATATTATTATACAGCGTTGGGCAAAAGTATGGAACCAAGCGTTTTGTGCCTAAACTATGTACAATACGAAAAAACTAATTAGTACATCAATTCTACTTTAAAAATGTGATAATTTTTCGAGAATAAATTTTTTCCAAATTTTTTTTAGTTTTCGAGTATTTCAAAAAAAATTTTTTTTCAAATGGCACCCTATTATGGCGATTTTTTTGGTAAAAGATACAGGGTGTTTACGGTCTAGGAGTCGAAACTTTATCTGGTGTTAAAAGAGTGTATAAATAAGGTAACTGCGAAAAAAACCTCAAGGAACTGTTACTTTTAAGAATGTTATTTAACTCCGAAGTATTTGTACAGGGTTTGGGGGTCACTGGAATACTTTCTCTGTTAAAATAAAATTTAATTGTTGCAACAAATAAGAATATTGTAACCATGACAGTGAAAAATGTCAATTTAAAGTTTTGACACTGTCATCATTTCATTTGGCTTTATTTTTGATCAAAATTTAAATCCGATGGTCCTCTGTTTAATCACTTCAGCCGAAAGCGTTTCGAGCAAGTGTGATTTGTGTTTTGTGGAGTTTTTTCATCTAATTTATGTCCATGGACTACAGAATTATTAAAATAATGAATTGGTTGTCATGATTAGGAGTTACGGTGAAGCACAAGGTAATAGTAATTGTTGTAGTCGAAGCAGCAGTTCACAAACAAATAGTGTAAATTAAATGATTTTCTGTTATAATGTGAATTTTTATTTTACATGCCTTTTTGGGGTTCTTTTACAACACATATCATCTCCCTTGAGTTTCAACCTCAAGACCGTAAACACCCTGTAATGCCCTAAGAATTACTTCTAAGTCAATAAATAATATTGTTTTAGAACCAGTGTTTTTTTTTAATAAATTATTAAAATTGCGGTCCGAACTCATTACGAAGATGTTCCCAGTTTGGCCGAAGTGATTGTATCCATGGATGTTTTTAATCCACTAATTTGATTCGTCAAATTTTTCGCAATTATAAACATCCATGGACACAACCACTTCGGCCAAGTTCGAAAAACTTTCGTAATGAGCTCGGAAAGCAACTTTAATAATTTATTTAAGAAAAACCACTGGTTTAAAATTAATATATAAAAGTAGTTGTTTTTAGAGCTTAATCTTTTACCAAAAAAATCGCCGTAGTAGGGTGCCATTTGAAAAAAAAAATTATTTGAATAACTCGAAAACTAAAAGGAATTTCGAAAAAAAATATTCTTGAAAAATGATCACATTTTTAAAGTACATAGTTGATGATGTACTAATTAGTTTTTTCGTAAGGTACACAAAACGCTTGGTTCCAGACTTTCAGCCAACGCTGTATAATAGCTAATTTAAGAGAAAATGCGACGTTGGCGTTTTTATAGTTTTGAAACAGCTAATACGAGTATTTCACATTTGTTTAAGATGACGATTTTTTTTTATTTTGATTTTTTTTTCTTATTATTTAACATTAAAACAATAAAAAACGGAATATTTTATGAACTGGCCTAGGGCGCGGCGTGCTCATCAAATCATTCTCTATTCAATAGTTCAAATACCTAAAGAAGTTTTACAAAGGGCCAAATGGCAAATTTAAAATCAGTGTCTAGTTACAATAAAATATTACCTACCAAAAAATATTAATTTTACCCTTGATTTTATTCATTCTATTATACAACATAGAATTCTTTTTTATACTAACAAGTTCATTTAAAAAAAAACTCTTGAGTGCTTCGAAATTAAAAAACAATTATTTTGTATGTCTGTGATTAATTCGTTCTCTCATAACCTTATTTTTTGACAATTAAAAAGATAACAGATTTTTATAAAAATATTTATTTATTATTTATAAAAATTGTTGGAAATGTCTTCCTTGTTGTCCAACACACATAACACATCGTCTTTGAACACTATTAATCAATCTTAGGTTATGAATTCTGGTGAGCTAGTTTAGTAGACAACTAACAATACAATGATAAAAATTGTTCTACGACTTCCGTAAAAATCTCAGGGCACGCTGCGAATTTTTTTAATAATGAACACCTGATATTTCCACTCAATAATTAAATGAAAAACAAGTCACTAACACTCCGCGATTAAAGTAGTACCGGACCAAATTTTAGTTTTTCTTTTAAAATGTTTTATTTCTCGTTTTGGTGAGTCACAATGTTTAGGATTAAGCCCCTATTAATAATCAACTAGGAATATTTGCATTTACCTGAGGAAAATTGTAAAAATTCTTTAAAATGTTCGTCTTGTGAGTGTCTTCAAATAACCAAAAACAAATCCACTACCAACAATAAATATTGACTAGAACACAATCTAAAAACGATTATTAACACTTTACAAACGTCGTTAAACAAATATAATCCCAAATCTTTAGCACAACACCACCACAACACGTTTTGAAATCGAATTTGACAGAACGACAAAACATGACAGGTGCAAAATCGGCGGAGGATTACAAGCGCGGGAATACTACCAACCTAACAGTACACACTAAACACGTACAGTCGGTTTTTTTTTTAAATCAATTGTCAAATTGTTTTAACGTTGGCAACTCCATTTAAAATTAGTGGTCCAGGCTTCGTTCCTATACCAATGTGGCAGGGTTCCAACATAATTTCAAAATTTTTGACACTGACAGTTGATTTAAAAAAAAGATGAGGTATATATCTTAGTGATTTTAATGTTTCCAGGTTATTTAAAAAAGTCCAATTTCTCGCTGGAAATACAATATATGTAATCATTTATGAAATTATATAACCATACAATTGCTTGCTTTTTTGTTCCCAAAAAAGACAGTCAGAAATGATTTTTTCTATTTTGGTTTCACAAATTGTTCATTGTGCAACCGACGAAAGTAGTTTCAGAAAGAGAACTTGTTTTGTGAAACTCCTTTTAGTAAACTTTTAGGAGTTGTATTGGCAGTGCTGGGCTGGGTGTCATCAGCTGCAGTCATCACTGTAATTTAGTGTATGATCTGTCAACAGCGTCAAGTCGTTTAATGATAAAGCCCGAATAATTAACAAAATTAAAAGGAAATAGTTTGAATAGATTTTGATAAGTTAAACTAAACAAAAACAAACAACAAAAATACAAAGTAGAAAAAAATAGTATATTACACTCGTTTTATAAGACTTAATTGTGAGACTCCTTCGTCGTGCTCCAAAACCATTCGTGCCACAATAGAACGTACGTCCTATAAAACTCGTATAATAATATACTATTTTACCTATTAGGTAAACAGGGTTCAAACTGACATACATTTGTAAATTCATACCGACATTTCTGAACTCTGAGTAATTATATTGTAGCTTAAAGTATTTAATATCCCAACAATAAATGTAATAAGAGTAGTGAAATATATATCACTCATTAAAAAAATATTAGTGAAAACACTAAAACAATTAAGAAATAATTGTTATCATTTCGAAAGACAACCCAAATCATATAGGAATGAAGGAATGCAAAAACTATTATTAGAAAATAACATAATACCTAAGAAAGGAAAATACTAGAACTAGTATTTCCTCTCTTACGTAAGTATTATGTTATTTTCTACTACTGACGGTTTCAAAACTATAAAAACGCCAACGTCGCATTTTCTCTCAAAATTAGCTGTTATAAATTATTCATGCACTTCAGAAAAATAATAGCTAATGTAACTTATACTTTCAATGAGAAATTTAGGGTCGGTTTACAGAAAACGAAATTAAAATTTAATTCAAAATTAAACTAATTCGAATTAAGTTGCTATTTAAAATGCATTGACAAACGTTAACTTAATTGCGATTAAAATTTAATTGCAATTAAAATGTTCTGTAAACCGTCTCCTAATCATTGATAACTATTTTAAAATTTTATCAATCTTATTTAAAAAATTATTCGGTAAAATGCGACGTTGGCGTTTTTACAGTTTTGAAACAGCTAATACGTTCAATAGTTATCTGAAGACGATGATTTTAGTGGTGACAGTACAAAAAGGTTATATTTGAAAGTTGTGCTGGTTAATTTGTTAAAAAATAAGTATAATTAAATTAAACCATAGCCATAAAAAAAAGGACAAGAGGTGTCTAAACCCTTTTTTTTAATCATTGGAGTTTTTGTATTTATAATATAAAAATGGCAACCGAATAAAGCCTAACTGCTCAATTTCGTTCAGTTAGTTTAATCTGATAAATAAGTTTAACTGGGTTTGGTGAAACCGACTCTTTTTGAGATCAAGTTTCCTCAGTTCCTTGTAACGTAAAATAGTGCCAATTTAAATTACATTGGATGTTTTACTGTTTGTGGTAGGGGTAATTTATAGAATTTTTACAATTTAAAAAAAAGTACAATTTTTTAAATATTTGTGCAACTACAAATCTTAGTAAAAAAAATTATTATTATGTAGTTCAATTTCATTATTAGACGGTTAAAAGTACTTAAAAAAAGCAATGTTCTAAACTTTTTTAAGTTACTAAAAATCGTTTTTTATTTAATATGTATTTCTAAAACTATCAATCGTAATCCAAACATGTGGATTCTCCTATTCATTTTACATGAAATGGTGCCATTTTTAATTTAGTTAAACGTTTGAATGTTGAATTTTAAAAATTTGCTAAAAAAATGTACAAATTTCTGGAACTACAAGGTCTTGCTAAAAAATTTGTCCATCTTCGCATTCCCCAATTCATTTTAGGTAACACAGAAAATGTAAATTTTTAGTGCGCCCAGCACAAGTTTTTTTACGTTAAATAAATGCCGCATTGTAAGAAAAAAATCTGTCTTTTCTAAAATTCAGGATACATAATACCTACTTAAATCTTTTTCATTAAACATACACAGGGTGTCTGTTTTTCGAGCTCCACCATGGGGATCTCGGTTATTATAAGAGATACGAGGTCGGTTAAATTAGGGCAAAGTTGCGCATTTTTATGCTGAACAATTATCTGAAAGAAAACTTGATGTGTCATTTTTAGTTTTTGAATAATTGGAAAAAATCGGAAATTTGTAATTTTCGTTATTATTTTTTCAAGCGAAAATCAAAAGAACTAGATGTTTTTAACTAAGACGTCCATCAGGCACTTTTTTGCAAGGAATCTAAATCTGTCATCTTGTTTTCCAAGGCCTTCTTGATGTCAGAGTTACAACACTCAACTTTGGTTTTTCTTATGGACGCCATATTCGATTTTTGTATTATTAAAAAGTGTTTTTATTTCTGATTACAACGATGTATCACATGATATGGTCGAATCTTACATACCGATCAAAATGAAAAAAAAGCATTTTTGCGGAAAAAACGTCAACAATTTTGTTTTTAAATAAACTAGATTTTGGAAGTTTAATTGAATTGAATTGAATTTGGATCTGGAAGGTCCACTTTTCCACCAAGCTTACTTATTTAAAAACTAAACGACATGATAAGCTAGAAGTTTATTTCATGTAAAACAAAACAAGATAAAGTTATAAAAATTCTGCTCGCATATTTAATAGAATTGTTAAAAGTTAGTTTGTTAAACAAAATTTTTTTTTCCAAAGCACTCTTTGCAAAAACGCTTTTTTCTTAATTTTATCAGCATGTAAGATTCGATTGTATCATGTGATACATCGTTGTAATCAGAAACAAAAAGACTTTTCAAAAGTACAAGTATTAAATATGGCGTCCATAAGAAAAAACAAAGTTGAGTGTTGTAACTATGACATAAACAATGCCTTGGAAAAGACGATGACAGATTTAGATTTCTTGTAAAAAAGTGCCTGAAGAATGTCTTACTTTATAACGTCTAGTTTTCTTAGTTTTCGCTTGAAAAAATAAAAACAAAAAATACAAATTTCCGTTTTTATCCAATAATTCAAAAACTAAAAATGACACATCAAATTTTCTTCCAGGTAATTGTTCAGCATAAAAATGGCCAACTTTGCCTTAATTTAACCGACCTCGTATCTCTTGTAATAAACTGAGATCCCCATGGTGGAGCTCGAAAAACGGAGACCCTGTATATTTAGACCTCAGAATTTTTTTAAATTTTTATTTGCATAAGCAATCACATGGTAATTATGAACACTCATGCATTAGTAACTTAAAAAATTAATTATGCCACTTTTTATAAATTATTTAAAAAAGTTAAATTATGAAGTTGCAACTAGAAACAATACTGCAATTGTAGGAAGTTTTTTGTTATACGTAGTAAAGGTTTTTTGAGCTTTCGAATGTGTTTGTAGTTTTATCCAACGATCTCGACTAAAAACCTACCATTAGGTAACTATACTTTCGGTGTTTTCAATATGTTTCAGTATTTTAAATAAAAAAATTTCGGACAACTTTTTCTTTTCACTAGTTTCGTTTAAATCAAACAAGAGTACTTAAAACAACTGAAAATAAAGTCGAATTGCATTGTCGCAATAGAAAAATTAAAATTATAAAGCAAGCTAATTAACAGATTGCTTATCAAGCAATATCAACATTTAAATACCTTGTTATTTGTAGTAAATATACTCTGCTATACTCAGCTGCTCGTTACATTAAAAAAACACATAAGTAACACACATTTTATTTTAATATTTTGTTAAATTTAAACACTACCTGCCATCTAACGAGCGATGCCATAAAATCTTTGTGTATATTATCTTTTGTAGCTTTACCACGTATTGGATCCTGTTTTGGCAGTTATTTATGTTCTCATTTCGTGCTGTAATTCAACTACATTGACTTGTGGCAGCTTTATAAACTCCCTGATAGATGGCACGTTCATCAAATTTTTTTGGAAATAAATTTACATCGTTTCTTTTCTACTGATTTCCGTGGAATTCAGTTGATTTAATAATTTAATTTGTCAACGAAAATTTGTTAAAAAATTTCTACTAAATTTTTTTTGCATATTAATTTTGTTGGTCTTTGAACTAAATTAATAATATACGAAATAACTTCTCTAATACTGTGTTAATACTTATTAAACAATAAAAACGTTCATTATTTTTAATTACTGTTAAAGCAATATTAAAAATTTAGGTTCAAAAAATTTTTTTATTTATTCTATAAACTGTTTCCAGTTTTATTAGGTTCTCAAATACGAGAAATATTGTACCTGCTGCACACCTTACCTTACAATGCAAAAGTGAAAATACTTAATTAAATCTTAATCTTCCACAAACATTTGGGTATATATTTCTTCTCATTTCAAGTAAACATCCTCTCCTCAAAACATTCACGTCCTTGGACATTTCTCAGCGTTTCTTTACAAATTTTGGATGATATAGAGAGTATCCTATTCTTCATCTCCAGTCACTGTAATAACTCGCTCTATACACGTAATCCACCACAATTCGCCCATCTGTCGATTCACCTCTTTAGAAATCCACAAATATATTTTTTTTTGTATAGTCTAAACATATATTTTTTTTGTATAGTCTAAACAGTTTATTGACGATCAGGCCAATGTATTGAGATTGTCCCCAAAATTTTATTGCTAATCTAACAAGTTTAATTATAAGTCAAGTTTTATCCGGAAAGTAGATGTTTGAAAATTGGAAAAAGAGTAATTAGAAAAAAAATACTAAATACATAGTTCAAACTTAAAACTTTGGGCTTTTAGCAATATAACGGCTTGCCTCGAAACTAATGCCAAGGATTTTTTTTGGCTATGTAGTACTTATGCACTGTATCAAAATCCACATTCCCGTCCGCAAAAATACAAACAGAAGTTTATTTTATTACCTACGATGCACAATAGTAGCACCATATATTTTAATTTTGTAATTGTGACTTTTTAGGTACTTACCAATAATTTTGACGAATTCATAACAGTAATTGTTATGTAGGTTTTTACCAACATAAAGTTATGATAAAAGGTTACAAGGTGTTCCATTGCCCATTATTGACCATAAAATTATAAAATACTATGTATTTGAATAACCTCCTGCTTCACCTAAAATTATTTTTAAATATAGGTACGAAATGTTTCAAAAGTAAACTACAGTAGTACAAACTTTTTTTTTATTAAAACACCCTACATTTTTCGCATTTTTGGATGTTGTTTTTAAGCTAAACTTTTATTTGTCGATTTTTCCGAGTTTTTGAGTTTTTTGGCGAAAACACACTCTTGAACTAACTTTTAAAATAAATGTTGGACATGTCTTACGCTCTCTTGAAGACACAAACGAAGATGAGTAGGTAAATCTCCTAATGTAATGTTAATGTGAAATGCGTTTCTAATTCACTGTAAGCATGTTTTGTGGTATGGTTGAAGCTTATCAGAAAAAAATGTCTATACCACTATTAATTTCAAAAATTACAATTTCAAGTGAAACTCTGGTAGGTAAAATTAAAAGAAACAGGTAATAATAATCGAAAGACAAAAGATAAAACAATAATCTGGTTTTCTCTTCCTGTTGAAAGAATGCCAAATGTGAATTGTATTGCGATTGCAACAAGTGTGTTTCTACATATGCCAAATTCTATTTAAATTGTTGTTTCTCCGAAAATTTGTCCAATACATCAATGGTAAAAAGTGAAATTC
The DNA here is from genome assembly GCA_939628115.1 of Tribolium freemani. Taxonomy (NCBI): domain Eukaryota; kingdom Metazoa; phylum Arthropoda; class Insecta; order Coleoptera; family Tenebrionidae; genus Tribolium; species Tribolium freemani. Next base: position 4,650,320 of record OW626785.1, on the reverse strand, counting down.
ACCATGTAACCTATTGACAATTCAAACCCACTCTTGATCAGTGAGTATTTGTTGTCCCTTTTTACAAAATCTTCTTTCTCTACATTATTATATACCTATTGACCTAATGCCAACTTAATTACAAAATAACATATACGAGCCCTAAGAACTAAATGTTTGGACGAATACATTTTTGCAAGGAAAATGCATGTCAAGCTAATGAATGTTTATTTAAAAACAAACAAGTATAAATCGAAGAAGTACATTTACTTTATAAATTATGATTTATGACCTATTTAAAAACTACTTTAAAGCACTTGATATTTAACATAAAATTAAAACAAACAAAAAATAGGAATGATATCTGACAACTAATTGTTTGGACAAAAAAAAACTTTTAGTAATTTGTGACATCTTTAATTGGCTTTAATGATGAATTGATGACTCGACTTACCGCTGGCATATGTACTTTTAACGAATCTGTCAGAGAATTCTGGCATTTTATTGTTCGAAACATGTTCTATTTTAGATTTTAAATCTTCCAATAACCACTGAGAAAGATTTCTAAGGGTCGGTTTCACCAACGTTGGTTAAATTTAATGAACAGTTAAAAACAATCGTTACTATGATTATAGCAATTGTTTCTAAAGAGATATTCTATTGAGGTTGGTGAAACCGACCCTAAGTTATTTTTTATTTTCCGCCAAAAAGACACAATGATATTTAAATTACGGCTGGTCAAGACATAACGTTATTGTCAAAAGTTTTGCTGTGTAAAAAAAAGCATAATTTTTTTTCAATAAAAGTACCTTTGGGATAAAAATTTTTAGGCAGTGATGGTAATCAACGTCTTTGCAAAATATATTTGATGGTGTTTACTGTCCATCTATGAACTCAAATTGCTCAAGACCCTTTGCAAACATGTATCCTCATACCATTTGTTCCTTGGGAAATTTAACCGTACTTTTGAGACAGTCTTTGTAAAAAATCTCTTGTTTATTTCTTATTAATCGTTTTCGAGAATTTCAGAATCTCCAAGGCAAATTAATATTAATCACTAAATATGACGTTTTTCCACCCATTGCATGCCCCCTAACTACCACTAACTATTGACCCACCAGAGTTCTCCTCTTTTTTTTTAAGTAGAACTGAGTAATATTTTTTTTGCCGAGCTAACTAAAATCATTATTTTGGAAAGAAACATTTTGTTATTCATTTGTGTCTACCTTATAAAAACCAAGTTCTGTTTTTTTATCCACTTGAGACAACATTTTTAAGAACAACTGAAATATGTTTCTACCATCTTTAGAGCAGTGACTCCTCTTAAAGTGCTTCTGCGGCAACTTTTACAAACTTTTACTAAGTAAGTGACGTAGCAGCCTTTGTGTCTCAACTCGTGATCTTCCAGGACTTTTTTCTTTAATAACTATTGCACCCTGCTCTCCATATACTTAAATAATCTGTGCCACTGAAGAATTGGCCATATTCAGTTTTTTGACAGCTTGTGCCAGAGAATTCCCTCCAGAGAGAGAAAATAATTCCAAAGAAATTATTTTGCCTTTGTTGGAATTTCCACCCCTTTTATAATATGATAAAAAAATGTAATTACAATTTTTTTTCCTCAAATTTTTTTGTGTTTTGGTTTTTGAATTTAGTCTGTTGAACACACTTGAATGGCATCATGTCTTTGGAATCTTATCTTTAAATTTTTTAATGTTTTTTTCCTGTTGTATACCCCATTAAACAAGACACCTTTTAGTTTGATGTGTAATAAACTAATAACTTTAATTCATTACCAGTTGAACGTGATTTCGTTTATTTAAATAAGAATTTAATATTATCCTTGGTTGTTAACACGTTTGTATTTAATGTTAATTTTTCTATACTTTTTCCTGTAGTTAGACAAATGCCTGTTGGCTATTTGTTTGTTTATTTATTTATTTTATTTAATCAAGACCACAACGACCATAATAATTATGAAATTTTTCATTTGTGGCAAACTTTCAAATGATTGTTTGAGGCTTCAAAATGTGAATTATGTTGGCTACCAAAGTTTAATTTATTTGTTGGAAATTTGTAAACATGTAAGATTTGAAGAAAGCTTCATTTGCAAGTGAGATTGATTTTTCCGTGTAAGCAAATGCGTTCTTTCAAAACCGCAGACATTAGTGTGAACGTCGTGCTGGTTACGTATCGTTGGCTAATTGACGCCTTCATTAAATAAACCATGTACGTCATGCTGAGAATCTGCATTTATTCCCTGGTGACAAGCTGTGACGGATGGCACGACAATCTAATTAGCAAGAAAGCGCCATTTCATTAGTAGGTTTTATTAAACGGGGTCGGGCTTCGTTCTTCTGTGATATACACAGTGATAGATCGGGATGCACCCTCGCACATAGGGGAGCACCGGACTCTAATGAATATTTGTAGGCGATGTTCCTTACGGGTCCATGCTTTTTATTTGATTCGGGAATGTCAGGAATTTCATTTCGTTAGAGATGATTCATACTGAGGCTGTGCCTACTCCTAATGTGAAGTACAATCAAGTAATTTTTTACCTTCGTACGGTTCGTTTGAATCACTCTGTATAATAAAATATCCAAGTTTTGCCAGCCGTCAAAAAATAAAATCAAATCAAATTTGATAAACAAGGTATTTTGCATTTTCGCTAAAATTCTGTTGGCTCTTCTATATCCCATTTCAGTTCATAGTAGAATTGCAACAGCGCATTTGAATTTTTCGGAGTGAAAAATAAAGCCCAAATTGAGAGTTTCTGTAAAAGAAAAGAATTCTGTATTAAACTAAATCCCAGCTACACGTTTTGAGCTAAGAAAACCCACCCAAAACTTTCAATTTGTGCCCCATTTTAAAGCCAAAATATTTAAATGCGCTGTTGCAAAATTTTACTATGAACTGAAATGGGATATAGTTATTTTTTCTACCTTATCTGTCAAAGGGGGCAGCAATATTTATTTATGTTCTGCCAAATTGAATTAATTGAAACGTTATGCAAGATATGTATTACAATAACTGTAAGTATGTCACTTCAAAGTAGAATTTTGCAACAGCGCATTTGAATTTTTTGGAGTGAAATAAAGCACAAATTGAGAGTTTCTGTATAAGAAAAGAAAAGAATTCTATGTTAAACTAAATTCCAGCGACAAATTTTGAGCCAAGAAAACCTACGAGAAAATCTTAATTTGGGCTCCATTTCACTTCAAGAAATACAAATGCGTTGTTGCAAAATTCTACTATGAACTGAAATGGAATTTACTAGTTATTTTTTGCACTTTGCGTAAAAATTGGTTAAAAAATCGTGGAATGTGGTCAAAGATGGTGCCCATTTCAAGGACTGAAACAATTCAAAACGCTGTTTTTTGAAGGAAATTTTGGTATAACATGGGCGCCGACTACATGGTTTGGTAAATTTGGTAATGGGTGCGGAGCACTCATTGAAAATAATGTACAAGAACTTTAGCTTAATTCAATGAAATTATAACTTTTCTAAAATTCTCTCTAAATAAAAACAGATTGAACGAATTAAAATATAATTTCTTATTTTTGCATAAATTGAGTAAATTTTTTATTATTAGGGGCACAGTCGTTAATAAATAAGGTAAGTCAACGAAAGGTACAATGGCGAGCAAAAAATTTCGGGCACTTTTGTTATTTCATTGTCAAATAGGATAGGGAATTACACACCATTATGTCAACGAAATGTCATAGGTGCCCGAAATTTTTTGCTCGCCACTGTACATATTATAATTAATTACAAAGAATCTTTGAAATAGGAAGATTTTTTTCTAACAAATTGGCCTATTTAGCGATATCTGGCACTATAATTTAACAGAAAAGAACCAATAATAAAAAAAAACGAGATTGTTGTGAAAATAATAAACTTTCTTTAAATACCTAAAAGCGTTTCTCATTGAAAAATAAGTTAAATCAAACAAAATAAGCTAAAAAATTAAATACCGAACTTTTGTTGCAACTTTCTGCATCAATTAAAATACTATAAGGATTGTTATTATTGCGATTTTTGGTAGGTACAGTTGGATGTAATAAAAACAGAAAATGTCATAGCGTGAAAATGCCAGATTTGTATATTTATCCATAGTTTGCACACGGCTTTTTTCTAAACGGCTAAGTTCGAACTGACAATTAATCAGAACTTGATCAAATAACATTATTAAACCTTTCCAGCCTAATCCAGTGCATTTCACTGTGCTATTAGAGCAAAAATTGTTTGAATATGGTAGTTCTCAAATTGAAAACAAAATCTGTTTCAATCTAAAGAAAATTAAATTTTCCGTTTTTATTGCATTCAACAACCATGAAAATAAACAATTCTTCAAATAAAAACTAAATTGCACGAAACAATCCAAAATAACTCATTTCTGCATAAATTGAACGTTTTTTTTTTGTTAAAGAATAAGTTTAGTTAAAAGATGAAACATGTTTAAAAATATAAACTTGCACCTAAATATGTGGACCTAAATCAACAGAGAAAGATCAATAATTAAAGTATTAACTAACTCTATTGAAAAATCTGGAATTTTTTGCCTAGATTATAACATTTTTTTATAAAACGATTTTTGTTAAATAGTAGGAAGCTAAATCGAACGAAATTAGCCAAAAAAATGTAAATTTGTTTGTTTGTTAACATCTTATTTATTTAACTATTGAAAATATTAAAAAAGTCGGCGCCCATGTGTTAAAACAGATCGAAAAGCATTAAACTAGATAAAAATGATATTTCTTCTTATTTCAAGCGTTTTGACATGATGTGTTGTTCAGCCAGAAATCAGAAAAGCAATTATTTTGCCAAACTTAATCGAAAATTCGCCAAATAATCGCAGATTCATTTCGATTTTTACTTTCTCTAACCGCTCAGAAAGAAAAAGGAACGAAAAGTTGCTAAACTATGAGTTAAAAAATGTCAATATTTTTTCAGTTTTCAAGAGGAATTGTGTCCAAAATAAGCCGAGAAGTCAAAAAGTCTCAGCTTTTTAAAACGTCGCGTCGTCGAGTCAAAAAATAAATAATTAAAATGAGTTATTGAGGCTTCAATGATTTGAGGTTTCAATTTATCAATGGTTTTTCAAGAAATTTCACAATTACATTAACTTGATGTTTGAATGAGAAATAATGTGCTTTATTATTAACCTATTACCTATTAGGAACCAAGACAATTTTAAATTTTCTTGAACATGAGACTTCAACAACCTTTTACCGATGATGGCACTTAAACTCAAGTTAAACTCTGTTGAGATCATTTTAGGTATAGGTACTCGATTTTTAACCAATTTTTTTTGTTTTGTGTTCACTGTTCATAAACATTAAATTAAGTTTCAGTTTTTTAATGCTGTTTACATAGATAAAGATTTTATAAATAACAGTTGATCTAACACATCTTTAGATTCAAAGAGATGTCATTAGAATCCTGACAATTTTCTTCAATGACAATCCAAAAGTTTGCTTCACAATGATGAAATTTTGGATGTCCCAGTTTTTTTCATAAAATTCTGACAAACATTTGAAATTCTGTTATATTATTATTTATTATATTATCTCAACCATATAATTTTGTATTCAACCAATATATCCAATTAGTCTTCTTGTTTAAAATAACATAAAATTCTTTGAAATCTTTAAAATTAATGCCCACTGCAAGGCCAATTCCATACATAGAAAATACACTTACAAATTTAGAAATAATATTTTATTACGGGTCATTTCATTTAAAAAGGAATGTAATTTGTAGAATTCTTTAAACAGCTTGATCCCGATAAGGTAAAAAGAAAATTAAATTTTGTTTTTATCACATAACATAATAATAATACTCTAAAAGGCCACGATAATAAAAAAGAAAGTATTACGATTTGTTGTAAAAAGTTAACTGCCTTTTTCACTTGTATCTAGAAGTTAAAACATCTGGTCTCTCGGCTAATCATAGGCCGGATGACATTCTATTGAGCAGATTGGTTTCTTCCTGCAACTCTTCCCGTGTTTTATAATGTTCTTAATTATAATTAAACGTTCATCTACGTTTAGAGGATTCCGTGGCTGTTGGCGATTTCTCAGCCTGCCAATAAATATTATTAACTGTTTACGGACGTACTCTCGGGCAATTTATTTTTAACTAACTTAATTAATTGGACCTGTTTCGACATTTTTTCAAATTAGCCAGCATTATAAATTCATGATTTTTATCCAAAACAGATAAAACACAATGATGGATTTTTCTAGACAATTTTCAAGTAGGTTGGTGATGTTATTTTTTAATTGTTTGGTAAGAAACTAATTAACGAGTGGATACTCCCACGAGAACTTTCACTTTGTGAATTTGCAAGCGAGGCAAATTTCTTTTGTTACGCATAATTTAATTAAATTTTTAAGAACTCGCAAGGAAACTGTAATTGCAGAGCAATAGACGGACATTTGTCATATTTTTTGAATAATGTTATGCCCGGCTGGAAAATCGTTGAAAAGGAAACTGCACCTTGCCCATATAGTATCGGTGGGTCATTAGTGGAACCATCATCCACGCCCATCCTGCAATAAAATAAACCTGCACCTTCTTTTTCCATTATACAGTGTTCACGTGATTCACTTAAACTCACTGACTCGAGAAATATATTGGTATGTATCGCACTCTGTATGCTTCACTTGCCCGATTTTAATAACTCATGCATGGATGAAGAATCACAAATTTATAAACCGACAAAAAGTTCAGGTGATTTTTAACACTAATTAAAATAATTGGCTAACGGTAGATCGTCAAATTTAACGAAAGTTCTGATCTAATCTGCCGTCAAAAGTTGAGATTTATTGTGTTTTGCTTGCTATAGCTGAGTGTGCAACAAGTTAGAAAAAGTTAATTCTTTCCATTCCAAATGTGCGATATTTTCTGGAGGTGAGGCTGAAAAAAGGGTTTCGAAATAAAATTTTAAAAACAAAATTTTGGGTTTTTGCTAGTTAAACCAGAAATACTTGGGATTTTCTTTCAATTATTATTTCTGGAATGATTTAAATGTGAGAAAATAGACGAAATTTAACTAAATACATGGTGAGTCTGCTAAAAGTATATTTTTACTGTAGGTATCTTAAAAAGTAATAATCACAATAATTATCGTTTGCTATTAAGGTGTTAACTTAGTTAACTTTGGAATTGGTTTAGGTATCTCCATGTAAAAAAATTTTGTAAAATGTAAAATTACTAAAATTCACAAATTGTCAATTAATTACATTTAAAAGTTTCGTTAAATAGCTATTAAAATGATTTTACAGGCGACTAGATGAAATCATTTTAACACACCTTGTAATTTTCTCTATGCATGTAAATGTTTTCAGAATTTTTTTACAATTTCTTATTAATTTTCTATTTGCTATTAATTAAAATTAATCTATTAATTAATTACACACTAAACAAAAATTTATCATTATTTCTTGTATCGTTTCAAAACAAACGATGCTTGAATCTTGTTTTGTGCACGAAATGCCTAAAAAAATAGCGCTGGGCCCCAAAAAATACCAAAATATGTAATTAATTCAATAAAAATTAAAAATTCAAACAAAGGTAATTTTGAGGCCAGCAAGATTTTTTTAATGTATCCTTTAATTAAATATTTTAATATTTTTTAATACATGCATGGTGATTCAAAAATGTCGGAAAATCTTTGATAAAAGGCGTTCACCTAAGTATAAAAATGATGTCCGATTTTTGTTCCAAGCAACTTGATTTTTAATATACCTACATATATTTTTTAATTTGTCTTCTTTTATTTTCTTTATTGAGAAATAAAAATATACCAATTCTGTTAATAATTAATTAATTAATTAATAATTAATTGTTGCTTGTTTGTTTATATAACACATCAGTTGAGAATTTTTTTCAACAAGTAGGTCCCAACTGTTTAAAAGTTGCAAAATCTGTCATTTTCACCAACTAAATTTTAAAAAACATGCTCTGAAGTGCCATAAATTTAACTTTAAGGAGGTACAGGGTGAGTCTACTAAAAGTATATCAGAAATACGTGTATTAATTTTAACAGGTAACATTTTTTCTCTATAGTGAAAGATCAATAAAAGAAAAAATGTTAAAGTCTCCATTGTATTGTATAGAAGATTTTTATTACATGTCATTTTAAAATTTTAGAATTTTTTATTGTTTCTACTGTTATGTGTTTTGTGTGACGTGTGTTATGTACCTATATTTTACACCCTTGACCTTGCTCAAATGAATTCAACATTTTGTAAAGCATAATAAATATTATTATTATAATTATTATTATTAAAGATACTTTTAGTAGACTCATCCCGTATAACACGCGAAAAAAGACTTAAACAATTTTTTGTCATATGAACTTTTAATTAAGTTTGATGTCTTTTATCACTACTCAAGAAATTATTCCTCACTTTTGAATCACCCGGTATTATTTAATTAATTAATTTTAATTATAAAGAATTTGTAGAAATAATAATATTCTGAAAAATAATCACATGCGTAGAGAAAAATATGAAGTATTTACGAGTGTATTATAGGTATATCAAACGCTGATTCCTATATGATTGTTAGTTTTTGAGATACAGTACAAAATACTTTTAGCAGACTCTTCCTATAGGTATGCGTACTCCACACTTACTGAGACACTTTTGTTGTTGACAAATATTTTTCCTTCACCAACTCGCTCAGTAAGTACGTGTTTAAAATGTGATCTTAAATTTTTTTGGTGATTTGAATCGCGACTTATTAGTTGTTCATCGATTAAATAATAGATGGAGGGACAAAGTATAAAGTGCCACAGAAGGCATCAAACAGACCTGCTGTCGTTATTAGATTGTATGCAAGTAGAATCTACATATTTGTTGGTACACATATGTCGAAGTTCTGCGTTTTAGCGACCAACTGTCAACCCATACTAGTTCCTATGTCGTCTGCCTTTGTTTTAACCATTAGCGGCACTTGAGCCATCTGTCCAACCATCCGTTGCGATTTATTAGATTTTGTTGCAAACTTTTTCAAAATTCTCTTCTCATATTTAGCTAATGAACCTGGCGGTCTGATAGGTTAACAACAGGTGCAACAGATTGGATACTTGGACAGACTGACGTGAAACCTTAGATAAAACAAAATGTTGAGGGAAGACCATATCGAGCCACTATTTGCATAAATAAATAAACATTGTAGCAATAAAATGTGACGTGAACTGTTTACGTATTTTTGACAAAATTGATCGTTAAAATATTTTCCGCATTTGCAAAATAATATATTATTAAAGCTTGTGATTGTGAAACAGATGTCGCATTGCTCATGGCAGAGGATATAAAAATCCAACACGTTTTTTCCAAAAAGTAAACGTTACAGTTGACCATCTGCAAATCGATTTGTTACGTGATTTAAAATGAAAGTGATAAATATTCGCACAGGTGTTCAAATGTTTGGAATAGTTGCGTATTAATTTAAACATTTAGCATATTGCAAACGTGTTGAAAATAATATTATAGATGCCTATAACCAAACACGATAAACAAAGTAAGAAAATGATAATTACTTTATAGCTCTTGTGTAGGGGTCCATAAATAACTGTTGTTATTATTGGTGGTAAATATTTTAATCTAATTAGTTTTTTTGTAATTATGTAATTTGTTTCAGACACCAAATGTTCTATTTTCGCACAGACGGACTGGTTTTTTTTTAAAGTCAATAACTTGGCCATTTATATGCTGTTTTAGTTCTAATTTGGAGAGCGATTTGCATTTATAAATAATCGGTTGTAACTTTAAGTGACGACACCTGATGCAGTCTCGCTTTCATATTGTAGCTAAATGAAAAATTTCCACATTCATACCATGTCTAATAAACCTTTTTAAATATTTTAATAGAACAAAGAAGACGAATACTTTAACAGAAATCGAGGGTATGTTAGAGAAGACAAAGTTTGAAATAAATTTTTAGTAATAGTACTGATTTGAAAATAATTATTTTCTAGGAAAGGGAATAAAAATCGTTGACAATTTATAAGCAACAAAAAACAAAATTGAACTCATCAAATTTCGGGCCCCAAACAAGATGCAAAATAATAAAAATTCGCAGTATTGCAAATTAAGAGCGGTAAATTAAGAATGGCAAAGCAATCGTACCCTGTTATTAAAGCGCATTATTTCCAAAAGAAGAAACCAAAGTTTAATTGCAATAATGCCATTAAGATTGAAACGGCCCCATTTTTTAGCCGCTGAAACGTCCCACTCCCCATCATTTAGTAAATCTGCCATTTGTGTAGCCTTTGGCGAAGTGTTCATGCTAGATACGGCGGATTCCCTAATTAACGTTGAGAAATACCGCTCTCCAGTTCTTTAAGATCGTGCAGGTGTTCAGAACCCACTATCGTTTTGATTCCGTCTCTCCGTGATTTTTTTACGAAATGTTTTTTGTTTGTCAGTCACGACTGGTTCTGCCGCTTCCTTGCACAATTGCTGCCAGAGTTTCTTTCGCGACATGCTGTTGATAGGACAGGAGAATGGATTGTAAAACTATCAACTGACGCCGCTAATAATTATCAAACTAAAAGGGATATTTCACACGCCCTCGAGGCAAAGCATTTTTAACAGAGTTTCTAAAAATTCGGATTTCTCAAAACGTCTGTGGAGGGTCTTGAGTCCCGTAATTAGTAATTATTTTTTTGAAGATGTTCTCTACGTTAAAAAGTGAAAATATAGTTTTTTATACGTTCAATACTGACCTAAAATTATTTTCAAGATTACTTTACAGGATGTTTCAGAATAGTTACAATACAAACTTATACAGGTGTTCCGACTAAACTCCACATTAGAAGTATTGTGAATTCACAATATTTGTACACAGCCATAATCCGTTAAATCCTGCTTAACAAAAATATTTTCAAGATGGCGGCACTTCCGGTTATATCGACAGTCGGTATCAACTTTGAAAGTTATGTTTTATTGTGATTCTGAATTACTTGAGTTATTCTAAAGGAGTTTTCATCATAAAGGAGTTTTCATAATATATCTATAAGTTTAGCCGTTTTCGAAATTTTACACCTTCCTCTTCAAAATTGATAACATTATTTTTTTTAATATTTTGTAATCGTGTCTGACATTTGCAAATTTTGAATTTTACGTTTGAAGCACTTTAATTACCTGCACCACAACTTAATGTTTCCAAATGGAATGTCTTTCTTTTTCTTTGCTACATGAAAAAAAAATTATTATATCTCGACTTGTGTTCACATTTTTTTTCCTATATTCTTAACAGTTTTCAAGTTATTTTCTTTTTTTTGATGCGAGAAATTCCTTACTAACCATAGTTGCTTTTACACATAAAAAATTTGTCAATGAATAAAATCTACAAGTTCTGTTTTGTTGTATAATTTCCGTAAATACAAAATAAATCGTAAATTCAGGTTTAAAAAAACTTTGATTTTCCTATTTTTCCGTGTTTTAATGACAATCTATGCGAAGAGTTGAAGAGAGCTATGCCTAATGAAGTAATGCATTTCTTAATGTGAACAAAAAGTTAAAATTAAAATAACTTTTTTAAAATCTATACAGCGTGTTAGAGAATGGTTTAGCATAAATTGAAAGGTAGATAGAGAATGGCAAAACGAATCGATTAGGTAACATTTTTATAAATCGAAATGGCATAGTATTCCCATTAAATCGTTCTGAAATTAAAGTTTCAAATTTTGAGAACCACTGAACTGGTATGATAGAAATTAGCGTAAATTTAAATATTATTGACAAAACAGCAGAGGTAAATTAACTTCTTGGTCCACTCCGTAATTCTTCTATTTCAATTTGTGTTTTGTGATCAAAATTTCTAAAAAAAAACAAAAAGAAATTTATGCCAGAACTGGGGTTCGAGCCTCCCACACAAGTGAACATGCTTTCCGCGATTTTGAAAAATTCTCAAAACGTCCATGCGCCGCTATGTCCACGTTGTTTAAAGAAAAAATTAACCGCTAATAAACTACCATAAACGACACAGTGGCTCTCAACAGGTGGATTTATAATTTTTTTTAAGAAAGTATGCACTTTTTGAAAAAATGGTATAAGGCTTTTTAACTCGTCTGATCATGACAAATTTACATACGAAATATTGCTAAGCCATTCCCTAACACTCTGTATAGCATAGATGTAGGATATAGGAAATGTTTAGTAAAATAATAAAATATACTTATGGAGAAATTGGGACAGTTCATATAGAGATGGATATTTGAAGTTCTGCAAACTTAATGCCTCAGTCCGATTTCCAAATTTTTAAAAATGATAAAATTATAGATTTTTAAATGGAAAGACGCAAATCGAATTTTTGTTAGAAAATGTAAAAATATCGAAAACAAAATTTGGATTCAAGAAAAACGAATAAAAACGTTTTGAAAATAACTGAAGTAACCCAAAAACAGAATCATAAAAGAAGTAGCTTTTTGTTTTATCATTAAAGTGATTGAAACCAATTTCAGTGCATTTTGGATTATGGTTTATAGTGCCTACCTAATTTAATTTTTTTGTCGAAAAGAAAGTCTTTAAAAATATATTTAAAAAACAACTAAGATTACTAGAGAAATAATGTTTTCACCACTTTATTGCAATTAAAAAGTTTGTTCAAAGCTGTATAACTTCAAAAAATTAAATGGTCCTATCTTATTATTGCCTCCTTTGTTTTTCTATTTTTGTTTATTTTTTTAGTGATTATTTAATTGTCTTTCCCAAAACATAAAGCTTCAAATGTTAAAAGTTAGTAAATAAAAAAAATATTAAACTTTAAATATCTTCAATAAGTAAACCATACAAGATGCTCAAAAATTGTCGCATCAACTTCAAATAGTTGTTGAGGAACATGTGTAGATTCTAAGTTACCTTTAGCAAAAATCTTGAAAAAACTTGGGCCCAATTTCATCAATAAAAGTTAAATTTAGTAGTAGAATAAATCCACAAAAACGATTGTTATAACTATAGTACCAACTAACGATTGTTTTTTAACTGTTCATTAGATTTAACTTTAACCAAAGTTGGCAATCTGGGTCTTAAACGTTTATGTTTTTAGAAAAACAATTTAAAAGCGTTTTGCATGCAAACATAAAAAAATCGGCCTAAATTGGAAGGTTTTTTAACTTTATTTAGCTAAAAAAAAACAAGACTAAAAATAACATTTTCGTAATATGCAATTCATTTTTATAACTCATTTAAAAATGACTTTGTCAAAGTCATAAAAATGCCTTTGTATATTTGTCTATTACTAGTAAAACGTACTCCCATTTAGAGAAAAATTTGGAGAAATAAATAAATAAAATAATAACTCTCTACGATGAAAAAACAGTTTAAATTTGTTATACATACTTACTTTAATTTGGAAGTTTTAAGTTCTTTAATTTATAAAAGAAAAAAGACTTTACTTTTTCAACTTCTCGACTTGAAAATAGTTTTAGGTGATGCAGGGTGTTTGTATCTATAAATTTTGTTCAGTACCTAATAGACTTTACCAAAGTCACTGGAACATCCTAAAATTTCTTAGGTTTATAAAATTTTTCATAGTATTTGAAAAATTAAATTTAAAATTAATTTTAGAAGTAGATCACCTTACCCTATCTACACACGAGGGGTAAACCGTTGATGAAATCGTAAAGTTGAGGAAATTATCATTATTAAATAAGAAAAAAATCTTGAGGAAATCTGGTGTACAAAATTCGGGGTACGGTTTAGCCCTCGCCTACACATAAATACCATAAATTGCTCTCGAAACGTCGGACTGACTTTTTAAGAGAGTTATCAAAAATTCGGTGTTTTCGAAGCGTTTATGGTTTATGGAGGCTCTTGAGGTGAAATAAAATTTAAAAGAAGTGTATTGGGTCCGTAAATAAGAAACGCCATGGTGCCCATAAACTTTTAGCTGACTAATTGACTAATCTCGTATAATTCGGTGAATCTTTGTTGTCGGACAGTTGTAACAGGGCTAATAGCCTCAGACACCTGTAAGGTGTATTTGGTCAATTGGGGGTCGGCGCCACCTCCCTCTGCGAGATACAAAGAATTCCGTCTGCAGTCAGGCTTTTAAATCATCCTTCGTGCCTTTACCGGCTAAACAGAGCCGGTGATGCAGGTGCGTTTATGGCCATTGATGTTGTTCATAAAGGTACCATTTTACTTTTTCAGGTGTTCATGAGTACGATTACGGTTTTGTAAACGTAAACAGGATATTGAAAAACATTCGGGAATTCTGAAAATTCGTTAAATGGCTTATTGTACATTCGAAGCCAGGAATTTCAACGGTACGTTACCCTTTTGAGCCGAGTAAAAATTTCATTACGTGCCTGGGATGAATCATTGATTACGGTCGCACCTAATCTTTCCATTTTTACTTGAATCATGCATTAGTGAGTTACTTATTTAGAATAGAGCAAGACCTATGCACGTGCCGAATATGTATCTGTGCACGTGTCTTCGTTAGTTTAATGAGACAGCCTTGTTGGACACGTGCGCGTCTCCCCTAAAAACAAGCAGGAATTATGGGAAGTAATGCCGAGCAGGAACGACCCCGGAACAAAACTGCTACTTGTGTTACAGCTAGCCGCTGGAATACCGCACATTTGTACAAAAATAAGCTTATTTATGGCTAAGGTCAAGGCATTCGCCATATGTGCGATACTGATTACTATCTTCTTGGTGTTCGCTACCTTTGACCATGATTTTTATCGCGAAATCAAAGAAAGTAGCAAGAGGTGTGCAGGCCGAAGCTAATTACAGTTTTACAAATAACATATGTTTTAAGCCACACTTGTGTCGTACATAAATATATGTAAAAGTAAAACAAATTAAAACTGTTTTTTTACATTGTACAGCAGTGGCGGCTCCTCAGGGGAGGCAGAGGAGGCAGTGCCTTTTTTTATGGGTCGTTATGTTTCATTTATTTTAATACAATGACGCAATAAAATTAAAATTTTATAATTTACGCGCATAAGTCTAAACGCGCTTATTCGGAAGCAGGATGATAGTTCGGGAGTCATGGCCTAACACCATAGGAGGCCATGGTGGAGGCAGACTATAACATTACCTCCGGGAGTATAGGCAACATCCATGCAACTATGTGTAATTTCTGCCTGGATATACGTAAAATCATCGTTGGAAAATGTATCCGGAGGAGGTATGCCTCCGGCAAAATGCGCCTGCGTGGCTATTAAATGCAATGGTTTTTTAAGTTTCGTGTCGGATTAATTAGGTGCTGCCTGGAATTTTTTTAAATTAATTGTGGATCTTGAAAATAAAAGATGGAGGGTAGAAGTTCAAAATTGTGAGGATCTAGTAGATTATTTGCTGCAAAATTCTTTTACTGTTTTAAATTATGGCATGAAATGTTTATAAAAAATTTGGGAAGACCACGTCGTGCTCTTCCATTTGTGAGTGGCTAACAGGGAGCAGACAACAGGCTGTAGTGTTGGCCCTGTTTACTTTTTAATCAAAAGACAGTTTGGTGGAAATCATAGTATAATGATTAATGACCTCAAAAATTTATCTCGTTCTCTTGAAAGGCATCGACAATCCAAAGAACATATTTCATCTGCATGTGAATTTTGTTTATTTAGCAAATTACGATAAATGTAGCAACAGCAATAGATAATGCGTGAAACAATGCGAAAGTCAAGCAGATTCGAGATATAATTAAAAGATTAATTGATTGTATGTTGTTTTTGGCTTTCTAAAATCTGGCTGTCAGAGGACACGACGAAAGCGAATCTTCATCAAATAAAGGAAACTTTAAAAAGCTAATTTCTTTTTTAACTAAATATGATCCAAATTTGAAAAAACAGAAAATTATAGATATGAATGTGTAATACTTTTTTTGTAAACATAAAACCAAATCTTTGGTTGTTTTTTATATTCCAAAATTTCTTATCATTACATATGAATCTGTAGCTTTTTGGCTAAATAGATTTTTCCTATACACACATGTCGGTCTATTCTGTTTGCCTCCCTGGTTGACAGACCCACGGGCCGCCACTGTTGTACAGTGTGTACAATAAACTTACGAAAGTGGGACAAAAATTAAAATGATGCGGCACGTTTTTAACTTTTTTAATCAAATATGTTCAAAGTTTGTGTTATTTTATCCTGTTTCGGTTAATTTAGTTCGTTTTTGAATTAGAGACTCATTTATTGCAGAATATCTTGTCTTCAAAAGTCGCAAAAATAAATGGAAATAGATGGTATTTTACTTATTTTATTCGGTTTACCCTTGTCTGCGGGAAATTTTTCACAAATCAAAAAAAAACAAAATTTTGTGAAAGTGGTACTATTTGCTCTTTTTTAGGTAAGTTTTTAAAACATATTCTTACATCAATCAAACATAGGCACCACAAAAATCATCATAACACATTACTTTTGCCTTTCTCAGGTGTTTAATTGTTTTCGGCGAAAACTGTAATTATTTCGTAAAATGTAATCAAAACTTTTTAACTTCTAATAATATCGCTAGAGCTTTAAAATTTTTTAGGTACATATACGATTTCAATCGACCATTCTGAGTTCAACCCAATTATTTTCAAAATGACTGAGCTTCCGGAACTAGTTTTTGAAATAATCCGAAAAAATGGTTTATTTGAGTAAACTTTTCCAAAATACGATAAATTTGTGCTAGTAATTAAAAGAAATGTTCGATTTCTCCACCATTTTCATCCAAGAAGTTCAATATTCGATGGCAGACTGACTGAATTACTTTATACAGGTTGTTCCGTCTAAACCCCACATTAGGGTTCAATGATATTTTAAATAAACCCCTGCAAATAAAAATTTAACAAAAACTATGACAGATAAGTACCAATAACGTGGGTAAATTTTACTCACTTTGGTGGATTCAAAAATGCAATAAAAATGTGTGGTTAGGTACCATTTAAAATTTCAAAGATGGCGCAAATTTCTCGTAGTCTTGGAAGCTCAGCTATTTTGAAAATAATTTATTTGAATTCAGAATGGTCAATTTGGATCGTTTACAAAATTTTAAAGTTCTAGCTATATTAGAAGTAAGCCCTAAAAGAATCACCCTGTATAATTTGTCTTTTTCGAGTAGGTAAAAAAAAGTTTTTTAGAAAAAAATTGCTAAACCTAGCTGGCTGAAAAATCACCAAATTTATTCGATAGTAATAAAGTTATTTTAGCTTGTTTCACTTTTCACTCCACTTCGTTTACTTTTGAACCTGATTCTCATTAATTTTACGAGATTTTATGAAAACACGTCTAAACATCAAAAATAAATGTAAATTGTTAGTATCTTGCGTATTTCACTTTGTTTAGCTCGTTTTTGAGGAAAAACTTTTCAAAAATGAGCCAAAAAACCTAAAATTGTCCTACAAATGTTTTCTCTATTTTGGGTCCAATTTTTGTTTTATTCTTGTAAAAACTGAAAGCTTGCGTAACGACCATCTCCCACATCGCGTAGGTATCATAATTCGGAATCTAACACCAGTAAGTGAATGTTGAAAGATGCTGTAAATAATTCCCAACGAGTGTAAATAATATCCGGTATTATCTGTAAATAGTGAGCATGGCATAATGTAATATGTGTGTAGGTCGTGTCCGTGTCCGTGGTCTAGGTTTGCTGGCGCACCGCAGAGCAGAACAGAACTGGAAGATGTGGGTGAGCTGATGCCCCAGGCTACTGGTTCACACGGTGGCCAAGCTGCAGGTGTGCGCCAGACTGACCGGCGCCACTGCCGTGCCGTAATCTCACCGCCGCATTCCTTCTCATACTTTAGCTAAATGCTACTACCTGCCCTTGTCTACTCATACTTTCGAAAATCTATGATCTCACTAAATCCTCACATTTGACTTTGATTTTCGCTTTCGTACTTGCTCCAAGGACTCGCGTCCTTCTCGGAACCTCACTTTTTACATTCGTATACAAATTTGGTCCTCGGTAATTTAATGATGATGATGATGGAAAAAAAACGATGCTTTGTGCGGTGGCTACATAATCCGGTGTGGATTTCTTGTGACTGCGATTGGCGATTGGAACTTTCTAATAACAATGCGGTTATAAAGGGAATTTGAATGGCGAAGATTCGTGCATAATAAATCTAGTGAATGGAGATTAAAATGTATCATGCAGTGAATGGTTTCAAAAAATCACTCAACAAGTTACAAAAACTTATAATTATAGTGCACTTCAGTACTGTTTCAACCTAGTTTTCAGCAAGATTGTAATGTTGTGATATATACACCCAAAAACTATGTAAAACTAGTCGATTTCTTTTCATTATTGTTGCAGTACCAGTAATAGACCATGAACCATTTCATTGCAGACATTTTAAAACTGATCGTCTTGTGCTTTTTTAACATTTAGAATTTGACCAAAACGACCACCCTAACCAAACTATTACATATTTTTTTTAATACCTATAACAAAAGAAAAGAAACAAATATAATTAGAAAAATATTTTAGAACGAAACTAAAACAGTATATTAAAGGACAAGTTTTATAAGGGTTGATTTGATGCACGAATCCCAAGTTATGAGATGAGTGCGCCAAAACCCTTATAAAACGAGTATTTTATGCTATTTTTTATACTTTGCGCAATTGCGCCCCCTTTTTTCTTATTTTAATAAAAAAAAAATTGTGGTCTAGGGAATTTTGTGTCAGTTGGTAACGGTAATAAATAATAGATAATAAATAAAGAAGAAATGATGATTAAATCGATCGTACTTGTATTCCACGCATTATCGATGATAAATCTTGAAAACTAAATATCCTTAAATCCATTAAAGTACACTGTGCTTTAATGAGCCATAAACGATCCTACTGATAGACGTTAATAAACTTATTATAAACGCAAAGTATAAAAACAAATTTTTAAGTTTAGGAATGAACAGAAGGGTCAACCAAATTACCTGTGATAAACTGAGTTTTTAGCAAAATTTATCCCATCTTACATTTGCTTGATTTGATATAGAATAAGCACTTTTTGTGTTTGAAGATAGAATGAATCGTAGGGGTTTTCAATTTAATTGTGTTTGACTGTTTTAATTTTTTTGGTGAGTTTATTTAAATTTTTCTGAATTCGAAATAACTTATTCCGCACTCTTTTGGAAATGACGTAGAAGCTCATGGAGGAGTAAAGACTCTTTATTTCTCCATGTCGAAGCTGCATTGTATTTTATACAGACTGTTCAAAATTGGTTGTTTATTTAATTTTGCTTTGTTAAACACGAAAGCACAATGTGTTTTTCACTGAAATGCGAATCGAATCGAAAAATTAAATTGAGAAAAATAAATTGAAATTAAAAAATCTGTAAAATGAAAATGATACACAAATCACTGAAAAAGTGACAAAACCCATATTCACTTTAAAATTACGATGAAATATCAGAAAAAATTTAACGTTAACTAAAAGTCGAAAAATACCCAAAATGAAAAAATCTTGAATTCTCTTTTTTCAAAATTTTCAATTTATTATTTTTCTAGGTTTTGATTTTTTAGGTTTATTCCGTTCTAAACTTTTAACTGCTGATTAGGTATAAGTTTCAGATGCGATTTTAATGCCTACGAATTTTTATTTTTTATTTTTAGGTTTTCTCAGATTTTTCTTTTTTTATTTATTTTTGGAGTGTGGTTTTTTAAGTTTATTTGTTTTTGCAGGTTTTTAATTCGAATCTTTTCAATTTGAATGAATTTGATTTGATCAATTTTCTTGGTTTTACGAGTAGGTTTAGGTTTTTCAGAATCAAAATTTTGGGTATTTTGAATAGGTATATTTGTAAATGAGTGCTCGACTTCTGCGTTCTTTAAATTTTGGATCTTATACAGAATACCTACAGATTGCATAAACTGAAACTACGAGTATGATGTATCTTTGTTAAAGTTAATTAAAAAAAAAAGGGGAAAAACTCTAAACAGCGGAAACCTGTAGTATCTAGAGAGATATTCCAATTAAAAATTTTAAAATCTAAAATCTTATAGTACTACCCTCACCACAAATTGCAAATGTAAATATTTCCAATGAAGTAGATAGAGGTTGTAAATACCAATTTTTTGAAATTTTTTAAGAACTATAATTTTGGCTTGGCCTCGTTTGCTTTTTTGAATTTTTAGAATTAAGTTTGTGAGTATTACTTATTAGATATCCAATTTTTTTTTGAGTTAAAGTATTTTTAGATTTTTCAGACTTTTAAATTTGTTTCTTTTGGCTTTATACCTAGATTTTTAAGTTTAGTTTAGGTTTTCGGATTAGTTTATATTTGTGTCTTTGCGCAAAAAAACTTCGTTACAGTTTACATTATAAGCTTCTTACTCGATTTTCTATTGGCTAGATTAACACGTTGCTAATAAGAGAAAGAGGGCCTAAAGTACGGTATAAAAAGTTTTGCGCAAACTCGCTATTTTTTTTTTAATTCTTATGATTATGTTTGGTCTTTTCAGTTTGTAGGATTATAGGTAATTTCATTCTGGTCTATTTAAATATTTTATGTAGAACAATTATTTTGCGGAAAATTATACAGGGATGTTTTTTTATTAGTATACATTGCCCTATGTATATACAGTTAAAAAAAAAACGAGTCAATTTCATTGTTACTATGACTATTACGTGCTATTACGATTGGGCCGTAGGTCTAGGTTAGCTTAGGTGCAGGCAACCAAAATTACAATTCACACAGGGCAAAAAGGTCTTAGGCAAATAACACCCCTAAAGTCAAATTTTTGCCTGGAATACATCCAAATCATTGGCCTCATTTGCCATACAACAGTGCAGCTCAAGATCTAGCAAAATTTAAACCGCATTCGTTGAAATAATTAGGGATCGATGTAAAAATTTTATGGTGGCTAGAAATTGCGTAAATAAACTTATACTAGATAGTACCTAGATGTTACAAAAAGTTAAAAGTATTATTTGTGCCAAACTGGTCCAAGTATCAGATTAGAGTTATTGTTTGGAAGTGCAAGGAACTCCTTTTTAGTACTTTCTTTGATTATTTAATATTTTCGTTGGTTTGATGCGTCATTTAATTACATTTATTTTGTGGTTTTGCAAAGTTTATTTTTTATTTTTTTATATTAAAGTTTTTGTAATATTGGTTGCCTGTACCTACACCTACGGCCTAATCGTAATCGTCATAGTAACAATGAAATTGACTCGGTTTTTTTAACTGTATACATAGGGTATTGTATACTAATAAAAAAACATCCCTGTATATACAACATGAAGGTATTTTGAAAATGGCAATAAATTTTGTTCAATTCGTTTGAAATGAGCTCGCAATTGATATGTTTAAAATTTTCGATTCTTTCAAAATGCAGACCAATTATAGATATCTACTAATTGCTTTATTGCAAGAAATTAGAGAACCACGATCTTTTTATTACTTTTTTTCACCCTCCAAACCAAAAAGTACTAGCAATACCAAATTTGTTCCTATTATTTTTGTTTGCAGATGAAATTTTTTTCAAAATAAGTTAAAAACTGAAACTGCTATTTTTGTTATTAAAATTAATGTTTTTGTTAGTGGTGCCACTAACAAAGGAACCCATGTTATTAGTATCTTAGACCGGCCCTGTTTTTGTTGTTACGTCCTATTGCTTAATGATATGTGAACAATAAAAATGTACAAAATGTGTCCCTATACATATGCATGTAGAGCACTTATCTACGATGACTCACGATAATTGTCGTACCAATCTTAATTTTGCGGGGTTGGGAGATATGACTTAGTTCCGGTTCGCCACGCGACTTGAGATGTTCCGGTCACGTGTCCGGATTTTACTTCATCACACATGCTCGGTTACCCCTCGTAATAGTGATCTATTGTGTTTATTACAACTGAAAATGAACGATAGAAGGGCTTTAGATGGTTCAATATTCCATACGCACTTGTTTTTAAGAAAAAAACTCTTCAGCTGATGTTTCATCATTATGGAATTTTTGTAAAGTATCATGTTGCAAATGTATACAAACTTGGATATGCTCATGTCATAAAATATTTTTATTCAGAAGACAATGGCTCAATAGCTTATCTCCTTTCTGGCATCAATTCACATAAAATTAACAAGGATCTAAAACGGTAAATAAGTGAATACATTGTGTCTACAAAATAAGGATTGAAACATTTTTCTCACTCTTCAAAATATACAAAGAAATGATACCTTTTCAAAGCCAGCACTGCATGCTATCTTCTTTAAAATTGTTAATTGTCTTTTTATTGCTCTTTATTGTTTAGTTTTTCTTATTGACTCTAAGTCTAAGAATAGGGATCAAAAAATTTCATAACTTTAATTTTGCTCAATGTTCCTTATACAGGGTGCTCAAAAACTGGCGCACCAATTCAGTGGTACGTTGTTCAGAAGCATGTGTAGATTAGGAGAAAAATCTTGAAAAAATTCTTAGTCCTACTTTAAGATAGGGATCTAAAGCTTCAAACATACAGGATGTAAGCGAAATAAGTACATTAATTTTAACCAGGGTAGAACTCATCAAGACAAAGACTTTTTCTATGTACCATTTTTTCAAAATCGCATTTTTGAAAATCATTTTTTCCTCCTACAAATTGACGAACCATTCATGAAATGCTCCAACAAAGAAAAGTAAAAATAAATTTAATTTAATTTTCATGAACTTGCTTGGAAATGGTAATCTTATCGACTAGGTAACTTTGTTTCCAGTGGCGTGTAAGAAAATTGTGTAAGATTTTAAAATAATTTTAACTCAAAAACTAAAACGTTTTGGAAAAAAAGTTATTAGGAAAAATTGTTGGTCTTGGCGTGTTCTATTACCAGTTAAAATTAATGTACTTATTTCATTTACAGTCTGTATTTTGTTCTTCTTTAGGTTTCATTATTTTTGTGTTTTTGTGTTTCGCACTAAATAATCGTTCCCTAATACAATAATAATAATAATAATTTTTAAATTTACTATCAGTCCCTAGCAGTTTTTTTAATTTAAAAAAACTTTAAATTTATCAAAAAATCAGTTTGTGTGCCAACACTGGATACTGTTTCATTGGAAACAATTTCAAAAATAATTTATTTTTATTGTTGATCAAATTCTATTGCGACCACGATTGTTAGACAATGTTGCCACATATCATTTATTTAAAATTCGTTATTTATCAGTAACTCGCTTAATGCAATAAGTATAAAAATGGTAGTGATTTTTTTTCTTATTTTGCGAGTTGTTTTTACATTTTCTTGTTAGAAAGTTAATAAGTATTTCCAATCTAAATCCAAAAAGCCCACAATGGGGTTGGACCCTAGCATCCCTTTAAATCCAGGATTACAAGTCTGATACGACCCGAAATAATAATCTCACACACCATCATTTTCCATCCGATGTGAGCAACAGCAGTCAGTATCCACTCAGTTGTAGGCTTATAAGTATTTACAGGCAATTAAGCGATGAAACGACTTTTAAAAGAGATGTCAGCATGTTAGATTTTGAGTTATTACAATATAAATTAAAGTCGACATGTGTGTTGCAAGTGTTTTAACACAAATAGTAACATTTTGTATAGAAACTGCGTGACGAATTTATAGACGAGTAAATCGCATCAAGTTTAGACTTTAGAGACCAAATTATTTATTCGGTTGAGGCGCCATCGTATTTTCCTAGTTGAAAATTTCTGGGCTGTTAACTTGCAATTAACGGGCCATTGACGCTTCTTCTGTTTTGAAATAAAATAAATATTTTAAATGTGTATTTGCATTTGATGATGAATTTGTTATTTTCGCAATAAGGATAACGAATTCCTTTGTTATTGTTTCGTGGTGACTGAATCGAGAGAGGAATACATAATGGAATGGCTTGGGGCGGAAATGTTGCTAGGCAACCTGTATTACAGGACTTGCAGGAATATCCTGCTAGTATGGCCGCCAGGATCAATAAGTCAAGTCCTTGGGGAATGGTCGACGCACACGATACTGCGCTGAAATTTCAGTCACGGCTGAAAATCGTTTAAAGTCTAGGTGCGACACAATCACTAATTTGATTCATTTTAGTTTTTTATTTACTTTTAGTATTATTATTATTTATATCTGAAAGAATAAACTTCACATGTTTGTTTTAAATTTTGGAAATGTGCCCTGAATTCTTAAATATGTACTTTCATTTTATTTCGAGAAAATTAACTACTTAAAAAGCTTTATTGTTTTTGACAAAGTACAGGGTGATTAGTATAACTTTACGACCCTAACGAACTTTAAATGCAACCCATTATACATTGGAAGTTGAATTGCGCCTAAATTGGCCAAAATAAAAACGCCAGAGACTGCAATAAGAACCTAAATTTTTAAAGTTTGTTAGAGACATCCAATTCACAAACAAATTTATAATTATTAGTGTTTTTGAACCAAGTTATAATTGAGTAATGTATTACTGGTTGCATTTAAACTTCGTCAGGGTCGTAAAGTTATGTGAATCACCTTGTATATGTCAAAATAAAAACGAGAGTCGTACCTATAAGATATATCCCATTTCATTTCATAGTAGAATTTTTTGACAGCGCATGAATGAATGAATTTTTTGAAGTGAAATAAAGCACAAATTGAGTTGAGAGTTTCTGTATAAGAAAAGAACTCTGTGTTAAGCTAAATCCCAATGACAAGTTTTGAGCCAAGAAAACCCACCAGAAACTCAAAAAAATGCAAATGCGTTGTTGCAAAATTCTACAATGAATTGAAATGGGATATACAACATTTTTCTAAAATGAATGTCACAAGTAAAAGTCTTACCTAAGTATCCATAGTAAAAATTCTATATTTAATACGGATGTTTTTACTTTTACGACGACTTTTACCAATGTTGTTTCATTCGGTGCTTCAACAATACAATTTCTGAAAAGGTACACTGTATATAGTTTGTAGATCATCAACTAAATTATTTGCCTAATAATTTTAAAGAGTTTTTCTTTAATTTTTGGGGGACGTTGAAGAGTACTCCTTCATATTTCTCAAATTCAACAAGCTTCATAAATCAATTCATTATTGCAAACCAAATTAAAAAAACTCGACATTACAATAATTTAAAACAAAATGGACGCTTTTTCCCTACTATTATAATAATTTGGCAAATAAAAATAAAAATAAAAGATATGGTATTATAATTATAAAACATTATCTTCAGTCTTAATTAATATTGAAAAGCAGTTTCAGAAAAAAAAGGATGTCAACACCTAATAAGATACCAAAAACTGCAAGACTCTTATTCTACTCCTATACTTAGCGTGTTTTTTTAATAACCCTGTATATTGTGACATTTATTGTGACTTTTATTTTTTATACTCTACAATTTTCTTTTTCAAACATAAATGTACCTAATTTAATTAATATACTTAAAAAATCAAGTACTATAAAATTGATACCAAAAACTAGTTATGCTTTTTTGGTGGTTTTAATTTTAAAACGATACAGCCTGCCAAAATTAAATCAAAAGATTTTTGCTTTCAAATTAGATATTTCATATTTTAGCTGCAATTAGTACTACAACGTATTTAAGTGAAATGTATTTAAGCAAAACAAATTGGTGATTTGGCCCAAATAAGGTGATGTGAGCTACTGTCAAGTCTTAGTGGAAAAAATGGAAAGTGAAAAAATCGAAAATTAATGTAGGAATATTTAAGCAAGAATTGACTAAAATAAGGCGGTTTGAGGTATTCTTTAGAGATTTTGGTTGTTGTATCGTAATATCCAACGGAGTGCTATAATAATTACACTAAAAACCAGGGTAATTTAGGGTTATTTAGAACTGTCAGTGTCAATCGGCACCTGTTTCACGTGATAATTTAATCAAATGATTTGAGATCCCTTTCTCCTTAGGCCAATTTTCAAATTTCGCGTATTTGCCAGAAAAGCCCGTATTCGTTGAGGGGTAGATACATTGCAACCTCTTGGACACTTTCAGAATACATTTTGCGAATAAACTGATGACGATCCAAATTATTAATTTAATTTCATGACCCACGCAAATGCTGTCAACTGCCACAAAATTCCCTAAATTTTGAAATTGAATTTTTTTGTTAAAAAAGGTGCAAAGTAGAAAAAATACTGTATGATATCTCGTTTATAAGGCATTTTGTTGCACTGTTGCACTCGTTGCGCTCGTCGTGCCCCAATTCCGTGCGTGCGACAAAATGCGTCTTATAAAACTCGTATCATAATATTCATAATACAGCGTGTATCAGAACTCGCTCCCCACCGGAAAGGTGCATATAGTTTAGGCAATTCTGAAGCTAAAGTTCCTTTACAAAAAAATTCTAACTCTCTGCGTTTGGGAGATAAGAACGTTTGAAAATAACCAATCACAAAAGACCTTGCTCCGGAGGACTACGGGAACAAAACACGTTGCTAGGAAATAAAAAATATGTGGAACGGACAATAAAAAAGTGCACTAGAGTTTTTTTTTCATTCCTTAGTAACGGATGTACTGTATGCAATACACCTAGGAGAGAGCCTCTGAGATTGGAGAAAAGACCTACTTTTTTTGAATTTTTGCCATCCCCATTGCTGTTACCACTAGTGGGGAGCGAGTTTTTAAAATGAGTCAGAATTGATTGCAAAAGTAAAAATAATAACAATAACACATTTAGAGCTGCAACACAATGTAATGTGTACTGCACTACACGATAACACTTTTTTTTTCAAAACATGCATTATGAAAACATTACGTGTTTACTATTCAATCCATCGACCCCTTCAAAGAGTTGCAGTAATAGCTTTTACCAATCAGTCCATAAAAAATGCATCGTACTCCCTATGTGAACATTGACGCAATCGGTTTTGGCCATTTTGATGACGTTTGGTGAATTTTCAAGTGCAGTAAGCAGCCATCTGGGTAAAGATCTTTTATGCACCCTCGAAAAACGCAAAGCCAATAAATATTTTTCGACAGAACATTATTTCATGTTCAGAATACATAAAACTATTTCTTCATCAACTCTTTTGAGTAGAAAAAATAGCACTTTAACCGCAAGTGTAGATAAAATGTTTTAAATTTATTTTTGTAATTTGACGCCATTTTGATGCTTTAATAGGCATATAAAAGCACGCAACGTCATCATACGTTACAAAAGCACGCGCGATGTCATTATAGTCATAATTTCACGGAACATTTTACGGAAATTTTTAGGTTGACAGGAAGCAAATTTGCGACCGTGTTTTTGCCAATTTCAGAAATTTCAGGGGGCGTTCATGCAAGATTACCTTCATTATCATTCATACTCGTGTTTTTGACACAATTTGGATAAAACGAAAATTTGAAATCAATTTTTCACTTTTAAAATTGAGACATTACCAACAGTCACAAAAATCCCTAAGTCGATTAAAATAACAATTTTTGTTTAAAATCGGCAGAAAGGGGGCAAATTACAAAAAATAGTATAAAAAACTCGTTTCATAAGACCTTGAAGCACTCATTCTTTCAAAAAACTCGTGGCTAACGCTACTCTTTGTTGAAACTGAATTCGTGCTTCAAGAGTGGTCTTATGAAACTTGTTTTTTAATATACTATTTTTGTAATTTGCGGCCATTTTGATGCTTTAATAGACATATTAAAGCACGCAACGTCATCAAGTGCGATGTCATAATAGTCATTATTTGACGGAACATTTTACGAAAATTTTTAGTTTGGAAGGAAGCAAATTTGCGACCGTATTTTTGCCAATTTCACAAATTTTAGAGGGCGTTTATGCAACATTACCTTCATTATCATCCATATTCGTGTTTTTTGACAGAATCTGGATAAAATAAAAATTTTAAATCAATTCTTCACTTTCAAAATTGAGACATTACCAATCGTCACAATTATCCCTAAATCAATTAAAATAACAATTTTTGTGTAAAATTGGCATAATTGGGGAAAATAACAAAAAAATAGTATAAAAAACTCGTTTCATAAGACCTTGAAGCACTCATTCTTTCAAAAAACTCGTACCTAGCTAACGCTACTAGTTTTTGAAACTGAATTCGTGCTTCACGACTGGTCTTATGAAACTTGTTTTTTAATATACTATTATTCAATTAAATTTTAAATTTACAAATTCCAACATGCATATTATTTTGAAGAATTAACAGATTAACAATAACTTTTTCGTTTTAAACTTAAAGGCCTGCTATAGAAAAAAGGAATTATACACGACGATAAAGAAAAAACAATCTCTTTACCGCCTTGTATAATAAATACCCAACTATGAATTTTGACTAAAAGATTTTCGATTTAGTTTATCCGCTAGTATTGTGCGAATGTAATTAGGTTCAACTTTTCGATACATTTTGATAACAATAGATCAAGATTAGGAATTCAAGCCGACATCATCTGTGCGTGAAATTAACACATCTCCGTGACATGGAATTGCAATCTGTCGCAAGGAGAAAGCAAGTCCCTAAGTCTGTGACAATAAAAGCACATCTCGTGTGCAATAAAACCATATAAAGGCGGATCAATCACCCCATAGACCTCCCCCGATCCCTTGTTACATAAGGGAGTTTACCCCTCAATGAATACATCTACTCATTACGTAGCCGCGAAGTCACGGTCTTCATAAACACGACGAACCACCAAACATCTACAAAAAGTCCACAGCGGAAACTGACGACTTGGAACGACCGAAGCACTTCTTGCTCATATCCACGCTATGACTTATTGATCCATCACGTGTCCTTTTCATTATAGGGGGTGGTGGAATCCATAAAAATTCCAATGTTGTGCACTAGCAATAAGAATTTTCTAATTAATCTTTATTTGATTCTTGACGAGACAATGAAAGTGGGAGTGCTAAATAATTAGTCCAATCGCGCATAAAAATGCTTACCGTTACCACATCTGTAATATGTAATTAGAAGAAATGTAAAAGAAAAATAAAGTGCCAAGTCACATTCCTTTCCTAGTGTAACTAATTATTTGTTTCATTTCATTTGTATTCAATTCATTTTTAGTATTGTCGCGTGTATGGCGCTACTCCTCATATGGTGCTTGAAAGGACTCTATTCAACCAGATATCTCTTATTAATTCTAATTATAAACTGGCTGATTGCATTTAATAAAAACATGTGCTGTTGTATTTACAATCCCATATGTCCAGACACTATTCAATGGGTGTCAACAAGATTTACATTTACCATTTTCAAGAGGGGTGATGGTTTAGATTAAATGAATAGATTAACATTGTATCTTTGTGTGCTGCTTAATAGTCAAAAAAGTTAAAAAGACGACAAAACCTTATCAAAAGTAAAAATATGCCGTGATTTCGATAAGGATTCTTTAACTTTTGCATATTCGCTTGAAAGCATTAGCAACTTATTTTACCTATTTTATGTTTTAACGAAAATTGAAAATGTGGTTCACTTTATGTCTGTAGGTCCTTTCAAAATTTTCTGCGATGAAAAATAAGCGAGATAATCACTTCGAAAGGAAGAAATCCTGACGTCACAATCGTCTTTCATCACAGAATCCTCTTATCACTGAACTCTCTCAATTACTAGAAACTTGACAGATCTTTGAACATTTTCTACACATCTTCCACAAAATAATAAATTAACTACTTTCTCCCCTTTTTTCTGTTCTAAATTTTGTCTTGAACTTCGCGAAAACATTACAGAAATTTTGTCAAGTTTATCAAAACTCTGTCAGTGTCACTTAAAAGTCAAAAACTATTTGATCTTAACATTGGACCAAATGCTCAAGAGGCGGTTAGGACTTCATAATTCCAACTTTAAATCGAAATAACTCGAGTTAGAGAGCAGATACAGAGAAATGGTTTTCACTACTGTAATAAGCGTTTTCAGCGTTTTTATTTAAGACAAAGTTGTTTTCTAAGTTGTCAATGCCTTTAAGTTGGGAATTTACAATTAATTTTTCCATTCTAGAGGGAAAAAATAAACTTTTCCCAATTTAAACGAGTATAAAAAAGTTAGTGAATTTCACAATAACTAGTTATGCACCGAGATAGGAAAAGTAATTTTCTTTCATTTTACACTTGAATGGAAAAAAACAGATTTTCTGACGAGTTAAATACAAGATTTTGTAAATTTAATTTGGTGAAGAAATTCAAATTTTCAATATTTATTTGAGTGAAAATTTTAAATTGTAAAGTTGCGCTTTTCCACACTCAAATATTGAAAAGTCTGCAACTGATGAGCAAATGTCGTCTTTTTTCCTGAAATGGAAAAAATTGACTTCCCCGCTCGTTACACAAATAGCTATTTTTGCAAAAGTTTTGCAAAAAGCAAGATGATATAGTAAAACACAGTTGGGGGATCTAATTTCTAAAAAAAATAATTAAGAAAAGTGCTAAGATAAATTGTGTTTCGGTGCTATTTTTGAAGTAGAATTTACATATAAAATTATTTTGTAAAAAAATATTAATAAATCTTCATTTGCGTTACAAAGTCGAAGTTAGTTCCAAAGTGTTACATTTGCTTTCATCACAAATGGTTGTTATCCTACAATCTCATTAGTCACAAACTTGTATACTAAAGTTAAAGTTAAAGTTAAAGTGTAAGTCACAAATATTTAACGAATCAATTATTAAAAAGTATGGAAGTTACACCGTGATGGAAGTAGAAGAAAAATCACATGAAATGATTTTTTAATGTTGATTTAATCTTTTCAAGCCAGATACACTTTGTTGCAACAAAGTTAACTCTCCTTTTTTTTCAAGTAGTAACACCGTGTAATATCTACTATTGGTCAGGTCACGTACCCCTATTCTGACGTGTTTTTTTTCAACTTTTTTTTGTTTTTTTCTCTGTTATACTTTTGGTAAAGCTGTACGCTGTTTTAGAGATTTGTGTTCATTGGTTATAAAAAAATGGTTATTTCATTTATTTTTCTTAAATTCTAATCAAATTGTATTCAACCAAATTTAATTTGAAACAGTGGAATCTCCTGAGTTTATCAAACGTCTTCAGATGATATGTTATGTTAATTCAATTACACTTAAAAAAAACATAAAAGACAAGATGAGGTTTTCCTCGTTTCCTGAAAAGTTAAGAAACCTGGAACTAGACCCTTCAATTATTAAATGTAACTTTACTACTTACAAATGCTGACCGAAGAAGATTTCACTAAAAATATATCAAAAAAGTAAGGGATAAGTTAAAAAAATAAAAGTGTCATAAAATGAAGTTTTTTTTGTTCAAAAACACAAAGATAGAATAAAACCAGAAACGTGTCTCCATAAATTATCGAAATTTTCATAAAATTAGAAGCTTTTATAGTCAAAATATACAAGAGCTACAAGAATAAAATGAGAAATAATCACAATGAGTACTATGAGTAAAATTTTACTATTACAAGTAGAAACACTTTCTTAGCCTTATTCATAAGACCCATTACTTGAAAGAGAGTTTCTTGACATCAATTTCTAACTGAAATTTGAAACTTTTAAATTCTGACTGTTCCAGAAGAAACTTTTAAAATGAATCAAAACAGCCAAAACAGGAACATGTAATAAACAAAACAGTAAAAATTACAGTTGAAAACTAAATTGCTATCCTTTTTTGAGGTTTAGAGATTCGTAAAAATTGTTTATACTGCAAAATGTCAGTGAAATTATAAAACCAAACAGCAAATCTAAAGCAACGCAAAATGTATTTTGAAGAAAAAGCTGTAAAATAAAAAACGCATTTTGGGTAAAGGCTTTAAAACAAAATAACTATTCTGAAATACTATTATAAAAATTTCAATACAAAAAAAAAATAATAATAATAATTAAATTTTACTCGTAATTTTAATAAATAATAATGGTTGTTGATAGAGAAACTTTCAAAATTATAGTTACCTACGTAAAAATCTGAAAGATAACACTAGTTTACAATGTTTTTGATCAATAGATGAAACCAATGTGAATCGGTAGAATAATTAACCCTAAGTCTGATACTGATGTCGAAAAAAAATTTGAATGTCAAGTTTTTTAAATATTCATTATAAAGTATCAGTATTTGACAATTTTTGCAACATCAAAAATGTTACAGACTGCTTCTTATTTTGTACTATCAGAGTCAATTTATCTTAGTGTAGACTGGCAGTAAACGAATTATATATTTTTATCCCAAAAACCTTAATAACTCTCTTCATAAAACTTTAAATCTTGATGGAAACATTCACCATGTTCATCGCTTAAGCTTACCAGGTTTTCTTAGGATAATTTAACCACAAACATAGAAAAAGTTGTTTGGGCTTAATTTACATTCACCTGATGATACTTTAAAGCAAATAAAATATTTAACAATTTGTTAATCACGTCAATTTCAAAGACACCACAAAAAAGATTGATTCAAAACTTTAAAAAAATTAGAAATGACAGTGTTTCATTTTTTGCACTGATTAGTGTCAGTTTCTCTTATTGTAACCAACAGTAATCGGCTAACATATTTTTATCCTAAAAACCTTTGGATACCACTTTTCATAAGACTTTATTTCTTGATGAAAACGTTTACCATTTGATCGCCCAAGTTTCCCAGGTTTTATAAGAATAATTTTACCACAAACAAAACAAGTTGTTTGGGCACAATCACATTTACTTGACGATATTTTAAAGCAAATACATTGTTTAACAATTAATTAGTTTACCACAGAAAAAACTAATGACCACAGAAAAAACTAGACACCAGAAACAAATTTTCAAAACTTTTAATGAACATATTAAAAAGTAAGTAAGAAGAAAACAAAATCAGTATAAATTACCTCTTGGTAAAAGAAAAAAAAAATTTTTGTAAACTAGTGTAATAGAAAAGCAAATTTTCTTCGAAAAAGTCAGTATCTCCCTCGGTATCACCACATTTCTTTGCAGGCCAAAAAAAATCTTGAAAAATTGAATAATATTGGACAGATATTGAGACTTACTTTTTGAGCTGAATACCTATTTTATTTAAAGTTTTTATTGTATTTTTTCGACAAAAGGAAAATGTACACTGAAACTTACTTTTTCTTGATTGTTTTTGCCAAATATTGATTAAAATTTAGAAATCAGTAGATATTACGGATTTTGGATTTTGTAGAAATAACATCAAGTATCATAATTCATAACACTTGGAAAATTGAATACATACCTAATACCTATTGGGCAGCTAATTAAAAAGTTATTTAAATAAATATAAATAAATAAATTTAAAAACTTTGTGAACTGAACATTTTATTAAAAGTTTGTGTTAATATTGTCTTCTTGCGACAAAAGGAAAATGTATACTGAAAGCATACATATTTTCTTCAATATTTTTGCCAAATTTTGATTAAAATCTTGGAATCAATATTGGATTTTGTAGAGATAACATCAAGAATCATACAGGCTGAATCAATAGTGGATTACTTCCTATATGTCGTAAGATGCAACCAAAAATATTAATTGCACTTACCACTTGATACTTCGTTTGATTTGTTTTGAACATTAATTGAATCAACATTGGTTTTTTATCTTTTAAATAATAATAATAGTCCATAATGAAATTTTAGCTAAACTGTCAAGATAAACTTGACAATACTCAGAGCAATGTAATTGTGGATTAATTTTTTACCGATTACCGATCTGGTCAGCTGGAAACATTATTATTCTAGTATTATTGGTTGCATAATAAGAAAAAGTCAGAAATTACCCACTGTCGACTAACCCTGTAATAACACTTGGAAACTTCTACCTTGCACAACTTTTAAGGCAGTTACATATTATGATTTTTAAATTTAATAATTTTATGCGGATTAAAAACGAATAGATATAAGTTTAGATGTTTTCAATTGTGCAAATGTAAAAATTAAAATCTGTTTGTGATTCCAAAACTTAGTATCGAGAATCAATTTCCGTAAACCCGCAATTAATGAATAAATTAGGTACAATTATTGCATTTTAATTTTGTTTTGCAATAGCATGGAATTAAGCAATTATTTCCTTCATTCCCTTGAAATGTTTTTTATCTGGCATGCTTTATAGGAAGAAGTATTATTATTTAAACCAAGCATATTTTATTCTTTTCGCTTAAGATAATTAAACGTTTTGAGTCATACATACGGTGCACAAGTGCACACATTTAATAAAATATGCAGCTTGTCAATTTGGTAATGGAATTATGAATTATTGAAGTAGTAATCGTGCACACATGTCTGTCACTAACCTTGTTACCGTTCAGCCGCGTCCTTTGAGAAATCAAGCCGGTCTTGAATCCTTACCCTTGTTGGTTGAGTATAACTGAAGCTGAAATGAGATATAGACAGACTAACATTTACGTCAAACTAAATAGCAACTGTTTAATATTTGAACAGGCCAAATAGATTTTATCCTCCCCTACGCAAAAGGTCGAAGCTTTAAACTTGAATAAATGTTGGATTTATGTGACGTAGACACGATGTTAATGAACTATGAAGATTAAAGTTTTGTTCCATGTTTGCTTTAAGGGGAATGAAGATAAAATACCTAACTGAATAAATACATTATGATCGCTTAATCATTTTTGTGGCTCGATACTCTGAAAGAAAGAAAATAATTAGGTACTTAGTTTCATTTTATTATACATGGTGACACCACCACTTTGAATCACCCTGTATAATTAGATTGGCAACACTGAAAAACAAGAGGCATGTTGCCAACTTAGTTCCAGGATCAAAGAATTACGACCAATTGAGCACTCTCTATACAATTATTTATTATTTTTACTAATTTCTTCGTTCTTCGGGTAGCAAACAGATGTCTGACAATTATTCTCAGGGCACAATAGACTTGGAGTGAATACGAATGGGAAAAAAGTTGCAACAATTATACGTGTGATTAGTAATTGAAGAGAATTAATGACTTGGTGGAATATTATATTATCGGATAATTATGACATTTAATCAAGGATTATAATCCGTCATCATCGTAAGTGGATTTAATTATAGAATAAATGCTCTTTGAAGCAACAAAGCGGTGTTGAATTCTCAAGATGATTGCGAGATTTTCTATTTATTTCCTTTTTTTAATTGAATTGAAGGCATTTTAGAGCCTCCAACGCGTGATTGATCAATAAATAATAATAGACTCATTCTTTAAGACAAAGCAATTTACAACTACAAATTGTGTTAAATCAGAACACTTCTTTGATTTTATTTTTAATGTCAAGCTTTATACGAAGCTCGCTATCCCAGCTTGTATCGAAGAGTGAGTCATGTGGACGTCAGGACGTCGTGCAGCTAATGTAATCATCCTAATGGAAGCCACGTTTTACAAGAACAGCATTTCATTTTCTCCAAGGGCTTCACTGTGGGGAATTTGATTTAGATAATGCACTGAGATTAAGTATTTTCTTCACGATAATAGTGGATATAAATTACAATTCTGCTTTGATTTATGATTCGTTTCGTTCTGTATTCTTTCACAAAGAATTTAATATTGGATTTATTTTTTCTTCCTCTGATTCTACTTGTGCATCGTCAAACTGCAAACCATGTATGTGTAAGCAACTCAGATCTTAACAACCTCGAATAAAATGGACCATAGCGAAATACGAACTCGCTAATATTTTATGACTATTTTTTATAAAGTCGGAATTGTATGACGATTCTGACTAAAAATTGGAGAGGCCATGTAGGGGTTTTGTGGCAAAATCAATCGCGCCACCGATTGGCACAGTGCGACTAATTGTTGAATAAATCTTGTAATTCAGTATTTTATTCTTGTTTTTGATACAAGCGTGATTGGAGACTCTCATATATGGTAAACATTTTCAATTTATTCGGACTGGGTACTAAATTGCTTGAAATAAATGAATTTTTGGCCCAAAAATGAGCTAAATCACTCTTAGTTGATTGAAATCACGTTGGTAGTAAATAAAGAAATATGTATTAATATGTATTAGAATTACAGGATTATTCACATAAGACTCCGAGCTTCATCAGGTAAAAATACAACGCGAAATATACATTTCACAAAGCATACGGCGAAATTCTAAATTTGAAAATCAAATCATAAGTTCAAGGAACTTATTAGCTGTTTTAAAACTATAAAAACGCCAACGTCTCATTTTACCGAATAATTTTTTTAAATAAGCTTTATAAAATTGTAAAATAGTTAATAATGATTAGATCTCTCATTGAAAGTATAAATTACATTAGCTATTATTTTTTTGAAGTGCATGAATAATTTATAACAGCTAATTTTGAGAGAAACTGGAACGTTGGTGTATTTATAGTTTTGAAACAGCTAATAGATACTTATTAATTAACTGTGACATCACAACAAAAGTTAATTAGCTTTATAATCTGTATTTTTGTGTTGCATGTTTTACTTCCTCAGTTTTGGAGTCTTATACGAATAACCCTGTACCTAAAAAAATATAAAATTGATTGTAATTATTTTTTGATCTTTTTATTTCTTTTATTAAATGATTCTAGGTATGCTACATATTCTTTTTTTTTTCTTCTTTAGACGAATATTTTTTTACAACAAGTTCTTTGAAATCAGTTAGTTTCTGGCTCGAAAAAGTGTAGGACATCACTCACAATTAGCTGAAAGAACGTATCCATAGCATTCGAACCAAGATTTGTGTTTTTTTAATTTATTTCGACAAAATTGAAGTTTTTGGCTCTAAAACATAGATTAATCGCTATAGAAATTGTCTAAAATTACAAAAATAAGTTCGCGGTTCAGTTTACGATTATACAATGTGTTCAAAAATGGTTGTTTATCAAGTCGATTATAAAATTCAAATTCAATGTGCCGCTTCGTCAAAGTGACTATTGTAGTTTCTCTGTCAAATCTTTGAATTAGCTTTTTACTCACTTTTTTGCATTTTCGGCAAAATTGTTTCACGTGTAGGGTTTGTCTTCAATTTAGTTTAATATTTCCATGATTTTTGTTGTGTATTATTTCGTTTTTGGATTCGAAGCCTTTTTGCATTATTTTGACGTATCTGTCACTATGACGACATTCACAATTTAAATTAAGCGGCAAATTATGTTCAAATTTCATAGGTGACTAGGTGACTTGATGAACAACCATTTTTTTTACAAATCTGTGGTTTTTAACCGTTTCTAACTTGAAACTTGAAACGAGAAGTTGATAAATTCTCAAAGCAAGCAACCACCTATTAGGTTTTCATTTTTTTCGATTTTTGTGAAATAGTCTAGATTAAACAAAAAGTATGAAAAAATGATACAGAGAAATTTTGTGCGTGCAAACCTGATGTTACAGGGTGAAACATGAATGACATATTTTTTAGATCACAGACTTTAAAATCTGGTAAAAAATTCAAAAATATTTTTCAGTTAACTCTTCAGAATGTTGCATTAACAGGTGCATTGACAGATGCTTATTTATGTGGGTATTTTTAAATTCCATATTTATCATATTTTGGCAAGGCACTTGACCACCACTGGAGCTTTGAATGAGTGCACAGCTGCGAAATATTTTTTAATAACCGTTAAATTGAAAAATACAACTTTGACACTTGTCGATTAATTTTTCAAATATAACAATTGTTGCGTGAATCTGCTGTTACTTTCTTTGAAACATTAAAAATAGTTGGAGGCCGTCAAGAAAACCCAATTGACTTGACAAATGTTGGGCACAAATGTGACTTTTTGTTTCACTTTGTAAATGAAAAGAATCATCAAGCCGGTACGTCGCCGTTGTTTCAAAATCGTTTGAGAAACAATACGCATCTGTTGCGTTCATTCACTGTGGTAGTTAAATGTGTGGAAAAATATTTTAAGTAATCCAGAAACGACGATACGTTCCAAGAGTTTGTGCACCTGTAAATCATTACATTACAAGAATAATAATCTGGAATGTGCTTTTATTTAGTTCTGTAATTAATTTAAGTCGGAACAAATAGTATATTATTGCATGCAGAACAACTGGAACTTGTTGGTGAAACATTTTACTTGCCAGCTGAAACAGTTGAAAAAATTTATCATTTAGACACCAACCGCAGAAGAATGTGTTTAGGTTAAACAATTTTTATTAATTGTTTACAGGTGTGCCGAAACACTACAATAAAACGAAGCTTGTAGGTAGACGTTTTCCAAGAAGTGTGATAAAAAAATCTTGAAATTCTTTCCAATTCTTTAATCCACCGAATGTCACTTTGGCTTAGTGTTTGAAAGAAGCGACTCTTGAAACACGCACCGTTCCACCGGATGCATTAATTGTATCCGCTAGATATGCAATATATTATTTTACGACAATTCTTATTATTTCATTCACTACCTGTTGTATGAATGAAAATCAGAACCTGCTGCTTTAGATTAGTTTATAGTTGCCGGTTGTCGTTACGCTATTATAATTATACCATTATATAATGCTTGTACCGGTACTAATAATTAACGGATGATTGTCACTAAATAATAAATTCTTTGAATAGATCGAGAATATACCCAATAATGCAAAGATTTATTAACAAGGAAGTGCTACAGATAGTTTGTAATTTTCGCCTTCGCATTTTTTCTAACGGTCTGCCGGTGGTTGGGGTCAGAACGCTCAGAGGGGTCGTAATTATAAGAATGGCTATGGGTATTATTATGATATTTATACAATAATTTAAACCTTCAAGAGGGAAGGGTGAAATCAGTTAAAAAGTTCTGTGCTACTGGTTAGTCGATAAATAATTTAACAATAAATATCCGAGAAGGTGATTTATAAATAGTTAGGAAAAGGTGGAAGAGCATAGTTACTTGCACAATTTTACAATTTATTTTTCGTAGCAAAAATTGCGAATTGCAAGTTAAACTTAGTAAGGAGTCAGTCCTATTAGACCACATTTTCTTCCGTATTAAATTTCAAGCTAGAATCTGGACAGTCATCAAGTTATTATTTTGTCAATTATTGTCACAAAATTCTCGCGAAAGGAAAAAAACGAGTACTCACGTCACTTTTTATATAGGGTGTGTCAAAAATCGAGGACACGCTCTTGAGAGTGGATACTAGTGGCTTTACCGACCACTAAAAAAATTATAAAAAAATCATTGGCTCTTAATTAAGATGCAGCAGTTCGTAAAAGTTGCAAAAAATGCATACTTTAATGTGAAATTGTAGGAAAAACAGACCTGATAATTTTGTTTTTAATGATTTATTTTAATGTTTACTTGATGTATCATCCAATTTTTCAAAAAGAATTGTAGGAAAACGTTTTCTTTGGTTTTTGAAATGAGTTAAAAACTCCAGTTCAAAAGTGCAGCAACATTTGGCAAAATTTAGTAATATTACCACGGTAATACTCTTGGTTAAAGTTCCGTGATTTTTGTTTATCGAAAATAGTGTTTTGTATAGCTCTATCTAGCTGGCTCTTGAGAGCCTATCCGCGACTTTTGACACACCTGATATACATAATTTCTGTTTTTCAATTCTTATTGTTAAGATTTTGTTGAGAAAAATATTATTAAGATTAGAAATGATTTTATTTTGTTGGACCACTTCTAGTAAGTAGTAGATATGTTTCCAATAAGCTTGGAGGAATCGTTACGAAACTGGCAATTTTAATCCTACACATCGTTTTAAAAAAATTTTTTCGTTAATTTATGGCTCAGAGGACGATGTTTTTTGATTTTTCGTAACATATTGTTTTATTTTCTGTAAGTGTAGGTACTTTGTTGAAAAGTAAAACCTTAAGTAGATTATAATAGCTTTTTAGTTAGTATTTTGTGGAAATATCTCTATAAATACTGTACTCATCCTTCACTCGTCCTCTTGCTCTCCCAGCATTTTGATGTGCCAGAATAAAAAGTAAGTAAAGTAACGAAAAAATGATAAATGTAATGAAGTATATAAAGCTTGTTTTTTACGAAGAGAAGAGAGAAGAGGAGAAGAGAGAAGAGAGAAGAGAGAAGAGAGAAGAGAGAAGAGAGAAGAGAGAAGAGAGAAGAGA